>OX638117.1:0-10000000 GCA_951804975.1 Anthophora plumipes
CAGAACCGGCGATATCTTGATTTTCGTGGTGTTTCCAGCTGAGATATGCATTTTCTGCGATAATCTAGGTGAGTCTTCTGCCAGAAGTATGCAGAATCATCTAGATCGCTCTTTTCGGGCTATTTAATGCGAGAAAGACGTTATCTGGTTGTTTTCACCACTCTACAGTGCGTTTGATATGCAGAACCGGCGACGTCTTGATTTTCGTGAGGTTTCAAGCTGAGATATGCATTTTCTGCGATAATCTTGGTGAGACTTCAGTCAGAAGTATGCAGAATCATCTAGATCGCTCTTTTCGAGCTATTTAATGCGAAAAAACAATTTTTCTGGTGTTTTCAACATTCCACAGTGCGTTTGATATGCAGAACCGGCGATATCTTTATTTTCGTGGTGTTTCCAGCTGAGATATGCATTTTCTGCGATAATCTTGGTGAGTCTTCTGTCAGAAGTATGCAGAATCACCGAGATCCCTCTTTTCGAGCTTTTTAATGCGAGATACACGTTATCTGGCTGTTTTCACCACTCCACAGTTCGTTTGATATGCAGAACCGGCGATATCTTGATTTTCGTGGTGTTTCCAGGTGAGATATGCATTTTCTGCGATAATCTAGGTGAGTCTTCTGTCAGAAGTATGCAGAATCATCGAGATCGCTCTTTTCGAGCTAGTTAATGCGAGAAAAACCTTGTCTGGTGTTTTTACCACTCCACAGTGCGTTTGATATGCAGAACCAGCGATATCTTGGCTTTCGTTGGGTTTCAAGCTGAGATATGCATTTTTTACGATAATCTTGGTGAGACTACTGTCCGAAGTATGCAGATTCATCGCGATCACTCTTTTCGAGCTGTTTAATGCGAGAAACACGTTATCTGGTGTTTTCACCACTCCACAGTTCGTTTGATATGCAGAACCGGCGATATCTTGATTTTCGTGGTTTTTCGTGCTGAGATATGCATTTTCAGCGATAATCTTGGTGAGTCTTCTGTCAGAAGTATGCAGAATCATCGAGATCGCACTTTTCGATCTATTTAATGCGAGAAACACGTTGTCTGGTTTTTTCACCACTCCACAGTTTGTTTGATATGCAGAACCGGCGATGTTTGGTTTTCGTCGGGTTTCAAGCTGAGATATGCATTTTCTGCGATAATCTTGGTGAGACTTCAGTCAGAGGTATGCAGAATCTACGAGATCGCTCATTTCGAGCTAGTTAATGCGAGAAACACGTTATCTGGTGTTTTCACCACTCCACAGTTCGTTGTATATGCAGAACAGGAGATATCTTGGTTTTCGTGGGGTTTCCAGCTGAAATATGCATTTTCTGCGATAATCTTTGTGTTTCATCTATGAGAAGTATGCAGAATCATCCAGAACGCTCTTTTCGATCTATTTAATGCGAGAAACACGTTGTCTGGTGTTTTCACCACTCCACAGTGCGTTTGATATGCAGAACCAGCGATATCTTGGCTTTCGTTGGGTTTCAAGCTGAGATATGCATTTTTTACGATAATCTTGGTGAGACTTCAGTCAGAAGTATGCAGAATAATCGAGATCGCTCTTTTCGAGCTACTTAATGCGAGAAACACGTTATCTGGTGTTTTCGGCACTCCACAGTGCGTTTGACATGCAGAACCGGCGATGTTTGGTTTTCGTCGGGTTTCAAGCTGAGATATGCATTTTCTGCGATAATCTTGGTGAGACTTCAGTCAGAGGTATGCAGAATCTACGAGATCGCTCTTTTCGAGCTATTTAATGCGAAAAAACAATTTTTCTGGTGTTTTCAACATTCCACAGTGCGTTTGATATGCAGAACCGGCGATATCTTTATTTTCGTGGTGTTTCCAGCTGAGATTTGCATTTTCTGCGATAATCTTGGTGAGTCTTCTGTCAGAAGTATGCAGAATCACCGAGATCCCTCTTTTCGAGCTTTTTAATGCGAGATACACGTTATCTGGCTGTTTTCACCACTCCACAGTTCGTTTGATATGCAGAACCGGCGATATCTTGATTTTCGTGGTGTTTCCAGCTGAGATATGCATTTTCTGCGATAATCTAGTTGAGTCTTCTGCCAGAAGTATGCAGAATCATCTAGATCGCTCTTTTCGGGCTATTTAATGCGAGAAAGACGTTATCTGGTTGTTTTCACCACTCTACAGTGCGTTTGATATGCAGAACCGGCGACGTCTTGATTTTCGTGAGGTTTCAAGCTGAGATATGCATTTTCTGCGATAATCTTGGTGAGACTTCAGTCAGAAGTATGCAGAATCATCTAGATCGCTCTTTTCGAGCTATTTAATGCGAAAAAACAATTTTTCTGGTGTTTTCAACATTCCACAGTGCGTTTGATATGCAGAACCGGCGATATCTTTATTTTCGTGGTGTTTCCAGCTGAGATATGCATTTTCTGCGATAATCTTGGTGAGTCTTCTGTCAGAAGTATGCAGAATCACCGAGATCCCTCTTTTCGAGCTTTTTAATGCGAGATACACGTTATCTGGCTGTTTTCACCACTCCACAGTTCGTTTGATATGCAGAACCGGCGATATCTTGATTTTCGTGGTGTTTCCAGGTGAGATATGCATTTTCTGCGATAATCTAGGTGAGTCTTCTGTCAGAAGTATGCAGAATCATCGAGATCGCTCTTTTCGAGCTAGTTAATGCGAGAAAAACCTTGTCTGGTGTTTTTACCACTCCACAGTGCGTTTGATATGCAGAACCAGCGATATCTTGGCTTTCGTTGGGTTTCAAGCTGAGATATGCATTTTTTACGATAATCTTGGTGAGACTACTGTCCGAAGTATGCAGATTCATCGCGATCACTCTTTTCGAGCTGTTTAATGCGAGAAACACGTTATCTGGTGTTTTCACCACTCCACAGTGCGTTTGATATGCAGTACCAGCGATATCTTGGTTTTCGTGGGTTTTCAAGCTGAGATATGCATTTTCTGCGGCAATCTTGGTGAGACTTCAGTCAGAAGTATGCAGAATAATCGAGATCGCCCTTTTCGAGCTACTTAATGCGAGAAACACGTTATCTGGTGTTTTCACCACTCCACAGTTCGTTTGATATGCAGAACCGGCGATATCTTGATTTTCGTGGTTTTTCGTGCTGAGATATGCATTTTCAGCGATAATCTTGGTGAGTCTTCTGTCAGAAGTATGCAGAATCATCGAGATCCCTCTTTTCGAGCTATTTAATGCGAGAAACACGTTATCTGGTTGTTTTCACCACTCCACAGTTCGTTTGATATGCAGAACCGGCGATATCTTGATTTTCGTGGTTTTTCGTGCTGAGATATGCATTTTCAGCGATAATCTTGGTGAGTCTTCTGTCAGAAGTATGCAGAATCATCGAGATCGCACTTTTCGATCTATTTAATGCGAGAAACACGTTGTCTGGTTTTTTCACCACTCCACAGTTTGTTTGATATGCAGAACCGGCGATGTTTGGTTTTCGTCGGGTTTCAAGCTGAGATATGCATTTTCTGCGATAATCTTGGTGAGACTTCAGTCAGAGGTATGCAGAATCTACGAGATCGCTCATTTCGAGCTAGTTAATGCGAGAAACACGTTATCTGGTGTTTTCACCACTCCACAGTTCGTTGTATATGCAGAACAGGAGATATCTTGGTTTTCGTGGGGTTTCCAGCTGAAATATGCATTTTCTGCGATAATCTTTGTGTTTCATCTATGAGAAGTATGCAGAATCATCCAGAACGCTCTTTTCGATCTATTTAATGCGAGAAACGCGTTGTCTGGTGTTTTCACCACTCCACAGTTGGTTTGATATGCAGAACCGGCGATATCTGGGTTTTCGTGGGGTTTCAAGCTGAGATATGCATCTTCTGCGGCAATCTTGGTGAGACTTCAGTCAGAAGTATGCAGAATAATCGAGATCGCTCTTTTCGAGCTACTTAATGCGAGAAACACGTTATCTGGTGTTTTCGGCACTCCACAGTGCGTTTGACATGCAGAACCGGCGATGTTTGGTTTTCGTCGGGTTTCAAGCTGAGATATGCATTTTCTGCGATAATCTTGGTGAGACTTCAGTCAGAGGTATGCAGAATCTACGAGATCGCTCATTTCGAGCTAGTTAATGCGAGAAACACGTTATCTGGTGTTTTCACCACTCCACAGTTCGTTGTATATGCAGAACAGGAGATATCTTGGTTTTCGTGGGGTTTCCAGCTGAAATATGCATTTTCTGCGATAATCTTTGTGTTTCATCTATGAGAAGTATGCAGAATCATCCAGAACGCTCTTTTCGATCTATTTAATGCGAGAAACACGTTGTCTGGTGTTTTCACCACTCCACAGTTGGTTTGATATGCAGAACCGGCGATATCTGGGTTTTCGTGGGGTTTCAAGCTGAGATATGCATTTTCTGCGGCAATCTTGGTGAGACTTCAGTCAGAAGTATGCAGAATCATCTAGATCGCTCTTTTCGAGCTATTTAATGCGAGAAACACGTTTTCTTGTGTTTTCACCACCCCACAGTGCTTTTGATATGCAGAACCGGAGATATCTTGGTTTTCGTGGGGTTTGTAGCTGAGATATGCATTTTCTGCGATAATCTTGGTGAGTCTTCCGTCAGAAGTATGCAGAATCATCTAGATCGCTCTTTTCGAGCTATTTAATGCGAGAAACACGTTTTCTTGTGTTTTCAACACTCCACAGTTCGTTTGATATGCAGAACCGGCGATATCTTGATTTTCGTGGTTTTTCCTGCTGAGATATGCATTTTCAGCGATAATCTTGGTGAGTCTTCTGTCAGAAGTATGCAGAATCTTCGACATCGCTCATTTCGAGCTAGTTAATGCTAGAAACACGTTATCTGGTGTTTTCACCACTACACAGTTCGTTGTATATGCAGAACAGGAGATATCTTGGTTTTCGTGGGGTTTCTAGCAGAGATATGCATTATCTGCGATAATCATGGTGAGACTTCTGTTAGAAGTATGCTGAATCATCGAGATCGCACTTTTCGATCTATTTAATGCGAGAAACACGTTGTCTGGTGTTTTCACCACTCCACAGTTCGTTAGATATGCAGAACCGGCGATATCTTGATTTTCGTGGTTTTTCGTGCTGAGATATGCATTTTCAGCGATAATCTTGGTGAGTCTTCTGTCAGAAGTATGCAGAATCTTCGAGTTCGCTCTTTTCGAGCAACTTAATGCGAGAAACACGTTATCTGGTTGTTTTCACCACTCCACAGTTCGTTTGATATGCAGAACCGGCGATATCTTGATTTTCGTGGTTTTTCGTGCTGAGATATGCATTTTCAGCGATAATCTTGGTGAGTCTTCTGTCAGAAGTATGCAGAATCATCGAGATCCCTCTTTTCGAGCTATTTAATGAGAGAAACACGTTATCTGGTTGTTTTCACCACTCCACAGTTCGTTTGATATGCAGAACCGGCGATATCTTGATTTTCGTGGTTTTTCGTGCTGAGATATGCATTTTCAGCGATAATCCTGGTGAGTCTTCTGTCAGAAGTATGCAGAATCATCTAGATCGCTCTTTTCGAGCTATTTAATGCGAGAAACACGTTATCTGGTATTTTCACCACTCCACAGTGCGTTTGATATGCAGAACCGGCGATATCTTGATTTTCGTGGTGTGTCCAGCTGAGATATGCATTTTCTGCGATAATCTTGGTGAGTCTTCTGCCAGAAGTATGCAGAATCATCTAGATCGCTCTTTTCGAGCTATTTAATGCGAGAAACACGATATCTGGTGTTTTCAGCACTCCACAGTGCGTATGATATGCAGAACCGGCGATATCTTGGTTTTCGTGGGGTTTCAAGCTGAAATATGCATTTTCTGCGATAATCTTGGTGAGACTTCAGTCAGAAGTATGCAGAATCATCTAGATCGCTCTTTTCGAGCTATTTAATGCGAGAAACACGATATCTGGTGTTTTCAGCACTCCACAGTGCGTATGATATGCAGAACCGGCGATATCTTGGTTTTCGTGGGGTTTCAAGCTGAAATATGCATTTTCTGCGATAATCTTGGTGAGACTTCAGTCAGAAGTATGCAGAATCGTCGAGATCGCTCATTTCGAGCTAGTTAATGCGAGAAACACGTTATCTGGTGTTTTCCCCACTCCACAGTTCGTTGTATATGCAGAACAGGAGATATCTTGGTTTTCGTGGGGTTTCTAGCAGAGATATGCATTTTCTGCGATAATCTAGATGAGTCTTCTGCCAGAAGTATGCAGAATCATCTAGATCGCTCTTTTCGAGCTATTTAATGCGAGAAACACGATATCTGGTGTTGTCAGCACTCCACAGTGCGTATGATATGCAGAACCGGCGATATCTTGGTTTTCGTGGGGTTTCAAGCTGAAATATGCATTTTCTGCGATAATCTTGGTGAGACTTCAGTCAGAAGTATGCAGAATCTTCGAGATCGCTCATTTCGAGCTAGTTAATGCGAGAAACACGTTATCTGGTGTTTTCACCACTCCACAGTACGTTGTATATGCAGAACAGGAGATATCTTGGTTTTCGTGGGGTTTCTAGCAGAGATATGCATTTTCTGCTATAATCTAGGTGAGTCTTCTGCCAGAAGTATGCAGAATCTTCGAGATCGTTCTTTTCGAGCAACTTAATGCGAGAAACACGATATATGGTTGTTTTCACCACTCCACAGTGCGTTTGATATGCAGAACGGGCGACATCTTGATTTTCGTGAGGTTTCAAGCTGAGATATGCATTTTCTGCGATAATCTTGGTGAGACTTCAGTCAGAAATATGCAGAATCTTCTAGATCGCTCTTTTCGTGCTATTTAATGCGAAAAAACAAGTTTTCTGGTGTTTTCAACATTCCACAGTGCGTTTGATATGCAGAACCGATGATATCTTGTTTTTCGTGGTGTTTCCAGCTGAGATATGCATTTTCTGCGATAAACTTGGTGAGTCTTCTGTCAGAAGTATGCAGAATCATCGAGATCCCTCTTTTCGAGCTATTTAATGCGAGAAACACGTTAATTGGTGTTTTCACCACTCCACAGTGCGTTTGATATGCGGAACCATCGACATCTTGGATTTCGTCGGGTTTCAAGCTGAGACATGCATTTTCTGCGATAATCTTGGTGAGTCTTCTGTCAGAAGTATGCAGAATCATCGAGATCCCTCTTTTCGAGCTAGTTAATGCGAGAAACACGTTATCTGGTGTTTTCACCACTCCACAGTGCGTTTAATATGCAGAACCGGCGACATCTTGGCTGTCGTAGGGTATCAAGCTGAGATATGCATTTTCTGCGATAATCATGGTGAGACTTCTGTCAGAAGTATGCAGAATCATCGGGATCGCTCTTTTCGAGCTATTTAATGCGAGAAACACGTTTTCTGGGGTTTTCACCACTCCACAGTTCGTTGGATATGCAGAACAGGAGATATCTTGGTTTTCGTGGGGTTTCTAGCAGAGATATGCATTTTCTGCGATAATCATGGTGAGACTTCTGTTAGAAGTATGCAGAATCATCGAGATCGCACATTTCGATCTATTTAATGCGAGAAACACGTTATCTGGTGTTTTCACCACTCCACAGTGCGTTTGATATGCAGAACCAGCGATATCTTGGTTTTCGTGGGGTTTCAAGCTGAGATATGCATTTTTTACGATAATCATGGTGAGAATTCTGTCCGAAGTATGCAGAATCATCGAGATCGCACTTTTCGTGCTATTTAATGCGAGAAACAGGATATCTGGTGTTTTCAGCACTCCACAGTGCGTATGATATGCAGAACCGGCGATATCTTGATTTTCGTGGTTTTTCGTGCTGAGATATGCATTTTCAGCGATAATCTTGGTGAGTCTTCTGTCAGAAGTATGCAGAATCATCGAGATCCCTCTTTTCGAGCTATTTAATGCGAGAAACACGTTATCTGGTTGTTTTCACCACTCCACAGTTCGTTTGATATGCAGAACCGGCGATATCTTGATTTTCGTGGTTTTTCGTGCTGAGATATACATTTTCAGCGATAATCTTGGTGAGTCTTCTGTCAGAAGTATGCAGAATCTTCGAGATCGCTCATTTCGAGCGAGTTAATGCTAGAAACACGTTATCTGGTGTTTTCACCACTCCACAGTTCGTTGTATATGCAGAACAGGAGATATCTTGGTTTTCGTGGGGTTTCTAGCAGAGATATGCATTATCTGCGATAATCATGGTGAGACTTCTGTTAGAAGTATGCAGAATCATCGAGATCGCACTTTTCGATCTATTTAATGCGAGAAACACGTTGTCTGGTTTTTTCACCACTCCACAGTTGGTTTGATATGCAGAACCGGCGATGTTTGGTTTTCGTCGGGTTTCAAGCTGAGATATGCATTTTCTGCGATAATCTTGGTGAGACTTCAGTCAGAGGTTTGCAGAATCTACGAGATCGCTGATTTCGAGCTAGTTAATGCGAGAAACACGTTATCTGGTGTTTTCACCACTCCACAGTTCGTTGTATATGCAGAACAGGAGATATCTTGGTTTTCGTGGGGTTTCCAGCTGAAATATGCATTTTCTGCGATAATCTTTGTGTTTCATCTATGAGAAGTATGCAGAATCATCCAGAACGCTCTTTTCGATCTATTTAATGCGAGAAACACGTTGTCTGGTGTTTTCACCACTCCACAGTTGGTTTGATATGCAGAACCGGCGATATCTGGGTTTTCGTGGGGTTTCAAGCTGAAATATGCATTTTCTGCGGCAATCTTTGTGAGACTTCAGTCAGAAGTATGCAGAATAATCGAGATCGCTCTTTTCGAGCTACTTAATGCGAGAAACACGTTATCTGGTGTTTTCGGCACTCCACAGTGCGTTTGACATGCAGAACCGGAGATATCTTGGTTACGGTCGGGATTCAAGCTGAGATATGCATTTTCTACGGTAATCTTGGCGAGACTTCTGTCAGAAGTATGCAGAATCATCGGGATCGCTCTTTTCGAGCTATTTAATGTGAGAATCACGTTATCTGGTGTTTTCACCACTCCACAGTGCGTTTGATATGCAGAACCTGCGACATCTTGGCTTTCGTCGGGGTTCAAGCTGAGATATGCATTTTCTGCGATAATCTTGGTGAGTCTTCTGTCAGAAGTATGCAGAACCATCTAGATCTCTCTTTTCGAGCTATTTAATGCGAGAAACACGTTTTCTTGTGTTTTCACCACCCCACAGTGCGTTTGATATGCAGAACCGGAGATATCTTGGTTTTCGTGGGGTTTGTAGCTGAGATATGCATTTTCTGCGATAATCTTGGTGAGACTTCCGTCAGAAGTATGCAGAATCATCTAGATCGCTCTTTTCGAGCTATTTAATGCGAGAAACACGTTTTCTTGTGTTTTCAACACTCCACAGTTCGTTTGATATGCAGAACCGGCGATATCTTGATTTTCGTGGTTTTTCCTGCTGAGATATGCATTTCCAGCGATAATCTTGGTGAGTCTTCTGTCAGAAGTATGCAGAATCTTCGACATCGCTCATTTCGAGCTAGTTAATGCTAGAAACACGTTATCTGGTGTTTTCACCACTACACAGTTCGTTGTATATGCAGAACAGGAGATATCTTGGTTTTCGTGGGGTTTCTAGCAGAGATATGCATTATCTGCGATAATCATGGTGAGACTTCTGTTAGAAGTATGCAGAATCATCGAGATCGCACTTTTCGATCTATTTAATGCGAGAAACACGTTGTCTGGTGTTTTCACCACTCCACAGTTGGTTTGATATGCAGAACCGGCGATGTTTGGTTTTCGTCGGATTTCAAGCTGAGAAATGCATTTTCTGCGATAATCTTGGTGAGACTTCAGTCAGAAGTATGCAGAATCTTCGAGTTCGCTCTTTTCGAGCAACTTAATGCGAGAAACACGTTATCTGGTTGTTTTCACCACTCCACAGTTCGTTAGATATGCAGAACCGGCGATATCTTGATTTTCGTGGTTTTTCGTGCTGAGATATGCATTTTCAGCGATAATCTTGGTGAGTCTTCTGTCAGAAGTATGCAGAATCATCGAGATCCCTCTTTTCGAGCTATTTAATGAGAGAAACACGTTATCTGGTTGTTTTCACCACTCCACAGTTGGTTTGATATGCAAAACCGGCGATATCTTGATTTTCGTGGGGTTTCAAGCTGAAATATGCATTTTCTGCGATAATCTTGGTGAGACTTCAGTCAGAAGTATGCAGAATCTTCGAGATCGCTCATTTCGAGCTAGTTAATGCGAGAAACACGTTATCTGGTGTTTTCACCACTCCACAGTACGTTGTATATGCAGAACAGGAGATATCTTGGTTTTCGTGGGGTTTCTAGCAGAGATATGCATTTTCTGCGATAATCTAGGTGAGTCTTCTGCCAGAAGTATGCAGAATCTTCGAGATCGTTCTTTTCGAGCAACTTAATGCGAGAAACACGATATATGGTTGTTTTCACCACTCCACAGTGCGTTTGATATGCAGAACGGGCGACATCTTGATTTTCGTGAGGTTTCAAGCTGAGATATGCATTTTCTGCGATAATCTTGGTGAGACTTCAGTCAGAAATATGCAGAATCTTCTAGATCGCTCTTTTCGTGCTATTTAATGCGAAAAAACAAGTTTTCTGGTGTTTTCAACATTCCACAGTGCGTTTGATATGCAGAACCGATGATATCTTGTTTTTCGTGGTGTTTCCAGCTGAGATATGCATTTTCTGCGATAAACTTGGTGAGTCTTCTGTCAGAAGTATGCAGAATCATCGAGATCCCTCTTTTCGAGCTATTTAATGCGAGAAACACGTTAATTGGTGTTTTCACCACTCCACAGTGCGTTTGATATGCGGAACCATCGACATCTTGGATTTCGTCGGCTTTCAAGCTGAGACATGCATTTTCTGCGATAATCTTGGTGAGTCTTCTGTCAGAAGTATTAAGAATCATCGAGATCCCTCTTTTCGAGCTAGTTAATGCGAGAAACACGTTATCTGGTGTTTTCACCACTCCACAGTGCGTTTAATATGCAGAACCGGCGACATCTTGGCTGTCGTAGGGTATCAAGCTGAGATATGCATTTTCTGCGATAATCATGGTGAGACTTCTGTCAGAAGTATGCAGAATCATCGGGATCGCTCTTTTCGAGCTATTTAATGCGAGAAACACGTTTTCTGGGGTTTTCACCACTCCACAGTGCGTTTGATATGCAGAACCAGCGATATCTTGGTTTTCGTGGGGTTTCAAGCTGAGATATGCATTTTTTACGATAATCATGGTGAGAATTCTGTCCGAAGTATGCAGAATCATCGAGATCGCACTTTTCGTGCTATTTAATGCGAGAAACAGGATATCTGGTGTTTTCAGCACTCCACAGTGCGTATGATATGCAGAACCGGCGATATCTTGATTTTCGTGGTTTTTCGTGCTGAGATATGCATTTTCAGCGATAATCTTGGTGAGTCTTCTGTCAGAAGTATGCAGAATCATCGAGATCCCTCTTTTCGAGCTATTTAATGCGAGAAACACGTTATCTGGTTGTTTTCACCACTCCACAGTTCGTTTGATATGCAGAACCGGCGATATCTTGATTTTCGTGGTTTTTCGTGCTGAGATATGCATTTTCAGCGATAATCTTGGTGAGTCTTCTGTCAGAAGTATGCAGAATCTTCGAGATCGCTCATTTCGAGCGAGTTAATGCTAGAAACACGTTATCTGGTGTTTTCACCACTCCACAGTTCGTTGTATATGCAGAACAGGAGATATCTTGGTTTTCGTGGGGTTTCTAGCAGAGATATGCATTATCTGCGATAATCATGGTGAGACTTCTGTTAGAAGTATGCAGAATCATCGAGATCGCACTTTTCGATCTATTTAATGCGAGAAACACGTTGTCTGGTTTTTTCACCACTCCACAGTTGGTTTGATATGCAGAACCGGCGATGTTTGGTTTTCGTCGGGTTTCAAGCTGAGATATGCATTTTCTGCGATAATCTTGGTGAGACTTCAGTCAGAGGTTTGCAGAATCTACGAGATCGCTCATTTCGAGCTAGTTAATGCGAGAAACACGTTATCTGGTGTTTTCACCACTCCACAGTTCGTTGTATATGCAGAACAGGAGATATCTTGGTTTTCGTGGGGTTTCCAGCTGAAATATGCATTTTCTGCGATAATCTTTGTGTTTCATCTATGAGAAGTATGCAGAATCATCCAGAACGCTCTTTTCGATCTATTTAATGCGAGAAACACGTTGTCTGGTGTTTTCACCACTCCACAGTTGGTTTGATATGCAGAACCGGCGATATCTGGGTTTTCGTGGGGTTTCAAGCTGAAATATGCATTTTCTGCGGCAATCTTTGTGAGACTTCAGTCAGAAGTATGCAGAATAATCGAGATCGCTCTTTTCGAGCTACTTAATGCGAGAAACACGTTATCTGGTGTTTTCGGCACTCCACAGTGCGTTTGACATGCAGAACCGGAGATATCTTGGTTACGGTCGGGATTCAAGCTGAGATATGCATTTTCTACGATAATCTTGGCGAGACTTCTGTCAGAAGTATGCAGAATCATCGGGATCGCTCTTTTCGAGCTATTTAATGTGAGAATCACGTTATCTGGTGTTTTCACCACTCCACAGTGCGTTTGATATGCAGAACCGGCGACATCTTGGCTTTCGTCGGGGTTCACGCTGAGATATGCATTTTCTGCGATAATCTTGGTGAGTCTTCTGTCAGAAGTATGCAGAACCATCTAGATCTCTCTTTTCGAGCTATTTAATGCGAGAAACACGTTTTCTTGTGTTTTCACCACCCCACAGTGCGTTTGATATGCAGAACCGGAGATATCTTGGTTTTCGTGGGGTTTGTAGCTGAGATATGCATTTTCTGCGATAATCTTGGTGAGTCTTCTGTCAGAAGTATGCAGAATCATCTAGATCGCTCTTTTCGAGCTATTTAATGCGAAAAACACGTTTTCTTGTGTTTTCACCACCCCACAGTGCGCTTGATATGCAGAACCGGAGATATCTTGGTTTTCGTGGGGTTTGTAGCTGAGATATGCATTTTCTGCGATAATCTTGGTGAGTCTTCCGTCCGAAGTATGCAGAATCATCTAGATCGCTCTTTTCGAGCTATTTAATGCGAGAAACACGTTTTCTTGTGTTTTCAACACTCCACAGTTCGTTTGATATGCAGAACCGGCGATATCTTGATTTTCGTGGTTTTTCCTGCTGAGATATGCATTTTCAGCGATAATCTTGGTGAGTCTTCTGTCAGAAGTATGCAGAATCTTCGACATCGCTCATTTCGAGCTAGTTAATGCTAGAAACACGTTATCTGGTGTTTTCACCACTACACAGTTCGTTGTATATGCAGAACAGGAGATATCTTGGTTTTCGTGGGGTTTCTAGCAGAGATATGCATTATCTGCGATAATCATGGTGAGACTTCTGTTAGAAGTATGCAGAATCATCGAGATCGCACTTTTCGATCTATTTAATGCGAGAAACACGTTGTCTGGTGTTTTCACCACTCCACAGTTGGTTTGATATGCAGAACCGGCGATGTTTGGTTTTCGTCGGGATTCAAGCTGAGAAATGCATTTTCTGCGATAATCTTGGTGAGACTTCAGTCAGAAGTATGCAGAATCTTCGAGTTCGCTCTTTTCGAGCAACTTAATGCGAGAAACACGTTATCTGGTTGTTTTCACCACTCCACAGTTCGTTAGATATGCAGAACCGGCGATATCTTGATTTTCGTGGTTTTTCGTGCTGAGATATGCATTTTCAGCGATAATCTTGGTGAGTCTTCTGTCAGAAGTATGCAGAATCATCGAGATCCCTCTTTTCGAGCTATTTAATGAGAGAAACACGTTATCTGGTTGTTTTCACCACTCCACAGTTCGTTTGATATGCAGAACCGGCGATATCTTGATTTTCGTGGTTTTTCGTGCTGAGATATGCATTTTCAGCGATAATCTTGGTGAGTCTTCTGTCAGAAGTATGCAGAATCATCTAGATCGCTCTTTTCGAGCTATTTAATGCGAGAAACACGTTATCTGGTATTTTCACCACTCCACAGTGCGTTTGATATGCAGAACCGGCGAAATCTTGATTTTCGTGGTGTGTCCAGCTGAGATATGCATTTTCTGCGATAATCTTGGTGAGTCTTCTGTCAGAAGTATGCAGAATCATCGAGATCGCTCATTTCGAGCTAGTTAATGCGAGAAACACGTTATCTGGTGTTTTCACCACTCCACAGTTCGTTGTATATGCAGAACAGGAGATATCTTGGTTTTCGTGGGGTTTCTAGCAGAGATATGCATTTTCTGCGATAATCTATGTGAGTCTTCTGCCAGAAGTATGCAGAATCATCTAGATCGCTCTTTTCGAGCTATTTAATGCGAGAAACACGATATCTGGTGTTTTCAGCACTCCACAGTGCGTATGATATGCAGAACCGGCGATATCTTGGTTTTCGTGGGGTTTCAAGCTGAAATATGCATTTTCTGCGATAATCTTGGTGAGACTTCAGTCAGAAGTATGCAGAATCGTCGAGATCGCTCATTTCGAGCTAGTTAATGCGAGAAACACGTTATCTGGTGTTTTCCCCACTCCACAGTTCGTTGTATATGCAGAACAGGAGATATCTTGGTTTTCGTGGGGTTTCTAGCAGAGATATGCATTTTCTGCGATAATCTAGATGAGTCTTCTGCCAGAAGTATGCAGAATCATCTAGATCGCTCTTTTCGAGCTATTTAATGCGAGAAACACGATATCTGGTGTTTTCAGCACTCCACAGTGCGTATGATATGCAGAACCGGCGATATCTTGGTTTTCGTGGGGTTTCAAGCTGAAATATGCATTTTCTGCGATAATCTTGGTGAGACTTCAGTCAGAAGTATGCAGAATCTTCGAGATCGCTCATTTCGAGCTAGTTAATGCGAGAAACACGTTATCTGGTGTTTTCACCACTCCACAGTACGTTGTATATGCAGAACAGGAGATATCTTGGTTTTCGTGGGGTTTCTAGCAGAGATATGCATTTTCTGCGATAATCTAGGTGAGTCTTCTGCCAGAAGTATGCAGAATCTTCGAGATCGTTCTTTTCGAGCAACTTAATGCGAGAAACACGATATATGATTGTTTTCACCACTCCACAGTGCGTTTGATATGCAGAACGGGCGACATCTTGATTTTCGTGAGGTTTCAAGCTGAGATATGCATTTTCTGCGATAATCTTGGTGAGACTTCAGTCAGAAATATGCAGAATCTTCTAGATCGCTCTTTTCGTGCTATTTAATGCGAAAAAACAAGTTTTCTGGTGTTTTCAACATTCCACAGTGCGTTTGATATGCAGAACCGATGATATCTTGTTTTTCGTGGTGTTTCCAGCTGAGATATGCATTTTCTGCGATAAACTTGGTGAGTCTTCTGTCAGAAGTATGCAGAATCATCGAGATCCCTCTTTTCGAGCTATTTAATGCGAGAAACACGTTAATTGGTGTTTTCACCACTCCACAGTGCGTTTGATATGCGGAACCAGCGACAACTTGGATTTCGTCGGGTTTCAAGCTGAGACATGCATTTTCTGCGATAATCTTGGTGAGTCTTCTGTCAGAAGTATGCAGAATCATCGGGATCGCTCTTTTCGAGCTATTTAATGCGAGAAACACGTTTTCTGGGGTTTTCACCACTCCACAGTTCGTTGGATATGCAGAACAGGAGATATCTTGGTTTTCGTGGGGTTTCTAGCAGAGATATGCATTTTCTGCGATAATCATGGTGAGACTTCTGTTAGAAGTATGCAGAATCATCGAGATCGCACATTTCGATCTATTTAATGCGAGAAACACGTTATCTGGTGTTTTCACCACTCCACAGTGCGTTTGATATGCAGAACCAGCGATATCTTGGTTTTCGTGGGGTTTCAAGCTGAGATATGCATTTTTTACGATAATCATGGTGAGAATTCTGTCCGAAGTATGCAGAATCATCGAGATCGCACTTTTCGTGCTATTTAATGCGAGAAACAGGATATCTGGTGTTTTCAGCACTCCACAGTGCGTATGATATGCAGAACCGGCGATATCTTGGTTTTCGTGGGGTTTCAAGCTGAGATGTGCATTGTCTGCGATAATCTTGGTGAGACATCTGTCCGAAGTGTGCAGAATCATCGAGATCGCACTTTTTGAGCTATTTAATGCGAGAAAAACCTTATCTGGTGTTTTCACCACCCCACAGTGCGTTTGATATGCAGAACCGGCGATATCTGGGTTTTCGTGGGGTTTCAAGCTGAGATATGCATTTTCTGCGATAATCTTGGTGAGACCTCTGTCCGAAGTATGCAGAAACATCGAGATCGCTCTTTTCGACATATTTAATGCGAGAAACACGTTATCTGGCGATTTCACCACTCCACAGTGCGTTTGATATGCAGAACCAGCGATATCCTGGTTTTCGTGGGGTTTCAAGCTCAGATATGCATTTTATGCGATAATCTTGGTGAGGCTTCTGTCCGAAGTATGCAGAGTCATCGAGATCGTACTTTTCGAGCTATTTAATGCGAGAAACACGTTTTCTGGGGTTTTCACCACACCACAGTTCGTTGGATATGCAGAACAGGTGATATCTTGGTTTTCGTGGGGTTTCAAGCTGAGATATGCACTTTTTACGATAATCTTGGTGAGACTTCTGTCCGAAGTATGCTTAATCATCGAGATCGCTCTATTCGAACTATTTAATGCGACAAAACGTTATCTGGTGTTTTCAGCCCTCCACAGTGCGTTTGATATGCAGAACCAGTGATACCTCAGTTTTCGTGGGGTTTCAAGCTGAGATATGCATTTTCTACGATAATCTTGGTGAGACTTCTCTCAGAAGGATGCAGAATCTTCGAGATCGCTCTTTTCGAGCTACTTAATGCGAGATACACGTTATCTGGTGTTTTCACCACTCCACAGTGCGTTTGACATGCAGTACCGGCGACATCTTGGATTTCGTCGGGGTTCAAGCTGAGATATGCATTTTCTGCGATAATCTTGGTGAGTCTTCTGTCAGAAGTATGCAGAATCATCGAGATCCCTCTTTTCGAGCTATTTAATGCGAGAAACACGTTATCTGGTTGTTTTCACCACTCCACAGTTCGTTTGATATGCAGAACCGGCGATATCTTGATTTTCGTGGTTTTTCGTGCTGAGATATGCATTTTCAGCGATAATCTTGGTGAGTCTTCTGTCAGAAGTATGCAGAATCTTCGAGATCGCTCATTTCGAGCGAGTTAATGCTAGAAACACGTTATCTGGTGTTTTCACCACTCCACAGTTCGTTGTATATGCAGAACAGGAGATATCTTGGTTTTCGTGGGGTTTCTAGCAGAGATATGCATTATCTGCGATAATCATGGTGAGACTTCTGTTAGAAGTATGCAGAATCATCGAGATTGCACTTTTCGATCTATTTAATGCGAGAAACACGTTGTCTGGTTTTTTCACCACTCCACAGTTGGTTTGATATGCAGAACCAGCGATGTTTGGTTTTCGTCGGGTTTCAAGCTGAGATATGCATTTTCTGCGATAATCTTGGCGAGACTTCTGTCAGAAGTATGCAGAATCATCGGGATCGCTCTTTTCGAGCTATTTAATGCGAGAATCACGTTATCTGGTGTTTTCACCACTCCTCAGTGCGTTTGATATGCAGAACCGGCGACATCTTGGCTTTCGTCGGGGTTCAAGCTGAGATATGCATTTTCTGCGATAATCTTGGTGAGTCTTCTGTCAGAAGTATGCAGAACCATCTAGATCTCTCTTTTCGAGCTATTTAATGCGAGAAACACGTTTTCTTGTGTTTTCACCACCCCACAGTGCGTTTGATATGCAGAACCGGAGATATCTTGGTTTTCGTGGGGTTTGTAGCTGAGATATGCATTTTCTGCGATAATCTTGGTGAGTCTTCTGTCAGAAGTATGCAGAATCATCTAGATCGCTCTTTTCGAGCTATTTAATGCGAGAAACACGTTTTCTTGTGTTTTCACCACCCCACAGTGCGTTTGATATGCAGAACCGGAGATATCTTGGTTTTCGTGGGGTTTGTAGCTGAGATATGCATTTTCTGCGATAATCTTGGTGAGTCTTCCGTCAGAAGTATGCAGAATCATCTAGATCGCTCTTTTCGAGCTATTTAATGCGAGAAACACGTTTTCTTGTGTTTTCAACACTCCACAGTTCGGTTGATATGCAGAACCGGCGATATCTTGATTTTCGTGGTTTTTCCTGCTGAGATATGCATTTTCAGCGATAATCTTGGTGAGTCTTCTGTCAGAAGTATGCAGAATCTTCGACATCGCTCATTTCGAGCTAGTTAATGCTAGAAACACGTTATCTGGTGTTTTCACCACTACACAGTTCGTTGTATATGCAGAACAGGAGATATCTTGGTTTTCGTGGGGTTTCTAGCAGAGATATGCATTATCTGCGATAATCATGGTGAGACTTCTGTTAGAAGTATGCAGAATCATCGAGATCGCACTTTTCGATCTATTTAATGCGAGAAACACGTTGTCTGGTGTTTTCACCACTCCACAGTTGGTTTGATATGCAGAACCGGCGATGTTTGGTTTTCGTCGGGTTTCAAGCTGAGAAATGCATTTTCTGCGATAATCTTGGTGAGACTTCAGTCAGAAGTATGCAGAATCTTCGAGTTCGCTCTTTTCGAGCAACTTAATGCGAGAAACTCGTTATCTGGTTGTTTTCACCACTCCACAGTTCGTTTGATATGCAGAACCGGCGATATCTTGATTTTCGTGGTTTTTCGTGCTGAGATATGCATTTTCAGCGATAATCTTGGTGAGTCTTCTGTCAGAAGTATGCAGAATCATCTAGATCGCTCTTTTCGAGCTATTTAATGCGAGAAACACGTTATCTGGTATTTTCACCACTCCACAGTGCGTTTGATATGCAGAACCGGCGATATCTTGATTTTCGTGGTGTGTCCAGCTGAGATATGCATTTTCTGCGATAATCTTGGTGAGTCTTCTGTCAGAAGTATGCAGAATCATCGAGATCGCTCATTTCGAGCTAGTTAATGCGAGAAACACGTTATCTGGTGTTTTCACCACTCCACAGTTCGTTGTATATGCAGAACAGGAGATATCTTGGTTTTCGTGGGGTTTCTAGCAGAGATATGCATTTTCTGCGATAATCTATGTGAGTCTTCTGCCAGAAGTATGCAGAATCATCTAGATCGCTCTTTTCGAGCTATTTAATGCGAGAAACACGATATCTGGTGTGTTCAGCACTCCACAGTGCGTATGATATGCAGAACCGGCGATATCTTGGTTTTCGTGGGGTTTCAAGCTGAAATATGCATTTTCTGCGATAATCTTGGTGAGACTTCAGTCAGAAGTATGCAGAATCGTCGAGATCGCTCATTTCGAGCTAGTTAATGCGAGAAACACGTTATCTGGTGTTTTCCCCACTCCACAGTTCGTTGTATATGCAGAACAGGAGATATCTTGGTTTTCGTGGGGTTTCTAGCAGAGATATGCATTTTCTGCGATAATCTAGGTGAGTCTTCTGCCAGAAGTATGCAGCATCTTCGAGATCGTTCTTTTCGAGCAACTTAATGCGAGAAACACGATATATGGTTGTTTTCACCACTCCACAGTGCGTTTGATATGCAGAACGGGCGACATCTTGATTTTCGTGAGGTTTCAAGCTGAGATATGCATTTTCTGCAATAATCTTGGTGAGACTTCAGTCAGAAATATGCAGAATCTTCTAGATCGCTCTTTTCGTGCTATTTAATGCGAAAAAACAAGTTTTCTGGTGTTTTCAACATTCCACAGTGCGTTTGATATGCAGAACCGATGATATCTTGTTTTTCGTGGTGTTTCCAGCTGAGATATGCATTTTCTGCGATAAACTTGGTGAGTCTTCTGTCAGAAGTATGCAGAAACATCGAGATCCCTCTTTTCGAGCTATTTAATGCGAGAAACACGTTAATTGGTGTTTTCACCACTCCACAGTGCGTTTGATATGCGGAACCAGCGACATCTTGGATTTCGTCGGGTTTCAAGCTGAGACATGCATTTTCTGCGATAATCTTGGTGAGTCTTCTGTCAGAAGTATGCAGAATCATCGGGATCGCTCTTTTCGAGCTATTTAATGCGAGAAACACGTTTTCTGGGGTTTTCACCACTCCACAGTTCGTTGGATATGCAGAACAGGAGATATCTTGGTTTTCGTGGGGTTTCTAGCAGAGATATGCATTTTCTGCGATAATCATGGTGAGACTTCTGTTAGAAGTATGCAGAATCATCGAGATCGCACATTTCGATCTATTTAATGCGAGAAACACGTTATCTGGTGTTTTCACCACTCCACAGTGCGTTTGATATGCAGAACCAGCGATATCTTGGTTTTCGTGGGGTTTCAAGCTGAGATATGCATTTTTTACGATAATCATGGTGAGAATTCTGTCCGAAGTATGCAGAATCATCGAGATCGCACTTTTCGTGCTATTTAATGCGAGAAACAGGATATCTGGTGTTTTCAGCACTCCACAGTGCGTATGATATGCAGAACCGGCGATATCTTGGTTTTCGTGGGGTTTCAAGCTGAGATGTGCATTGTCTGCGATAATCTTGGTGAGACATCTGTCCGAAGTGTGCAGAATCATCGAGATCGCACTTTTTGAGCTATTTAATGCGAGAAACACGTTATCTGGTGATTTCACCACTCCACAGTGCGTTTGATATGCAGAACCGGCGATGTTTGGTTTTCGTCGGGTTTAAAGCTGAGAAATGCATTTTCTGCGATAACCTTGGTGAGACTTCAGTCAGAAGTATGCAGAATCTTCGAGTTCGCTCTTTTCGAGCAACTTAATGCGAGAAACACGTTATCTGGTTGTTTTCACCACTCCACAGTTCGTTAGATATGCAGAACCGGCGATATCTTGATTTTCGTGGTTTTTCGTGCTGAGATATGCATTTTCAGCGATAATCTTGGTGAGTCTTCTGTCAGAAGTATGCAGAATCATCGAGATCCCTCTTTTCGAGCTATTTAATGAGAGAAACACGTTATCTGGTTGTTTTCACCACTCCACAGTTGGTTTGATATGCAGAACCGGCGATATCTTGATTTTCGTGGGGTTTCAAGCTGAAATATGCATTTTCTGCGATAATCTTGGTGAGACTTCAGTCAGAAGTATGCAGAATCTTCGAGATCGCTCATTTCGAGCTAGTTAATGCGAGAAACACGTTATCTGGTGTTTTCACCACTCCACAGTACGTTGTATATGCAGAACAGGAGATATCTTGGTTTTCGTGGGGTTTCTAGCAGAGATATGCATTTTCTGCGATAATCTAGGTGAGTCTTCTGCCAGAAGTATGCCGAATCTTCGAGATCGTTCTTTTCGAGCAACTTAATGCGAGAAACACGATATATGGTTGTTTTCACCACTCCACAGTGCGTTTGATATGCAGAACGGGCGACATCTTGATTTTCGTGAGGTTTCAAGCTGAGATATGCATTTTCTGCGATAATCTTGGTGAGACTTCAGTCAGAAATATGCAGAATCTTCTAGATCGCTCTTTTCGTGCTATTTAATGCGAAAAAACAAGTTTTCTGGTGTTTTCAACATTCCACAGTGCGTTTGATATGCAGAACCGATGATATCTTGTTTTTCGTGGTGTTTCCAGCTGAGATATGCATTTTCTGCGATAAACTTGGTGAGTCTTCTGTCAGAAGTATGCAGAATCATCGAGATCCCTCTTTTCGAGCTATTTAATGCGAGAAACACGTTAATTGGTGTTTTCACCACTCCACAGTGCGTTTGATATGCGGAACCATCGACATCTTGGATTTCGTCGGGTTTCAAGCTGAGACATGCATTTTCTGCGATAATCTTGGTGAGTCTTCTGTCAGAAGTATGCAGAATCATCGAGATCCCTCTTTTCGAGCTAGTTAATGCGAGAAACACGTTATCTGGTGTTTTCACCACTCCACAGTGCGTTTAATATGCAGAACCGGCGACATCTTGGCTGTCGTAGGGTTTCAAGCTGAGATATGCATTTTCTGCGATAATCATTGTGAGACTTCTGTCAGAAGTATGCAGAATCATCGGGATCGCTCTTTTCGAGCTATTTAATGCGAGAAACACGTTTTCTGGGGTTTTCACCACTCCACAGTTCGTTGGATATGCAGAACAGGAGATATCTTGGTTTTCGTGGGGTTTCTAGCAGAGATATGCATTTTCTGCGATAATCATGGTGAGACTTCTGTTAGAAGTATGCAGAATCATCGAGATCGCACATCTCGATCTATTTAATGCGAGAAACACGTTATCTGGTGTTTTCACCACTCCACAGTGCGTTTGATATGCAGAACCAGCGATATCTTGGTTTTCGTGGGGTTTCAAGCTGAGATATGCATTTTTTACGATAATCATGGTGAGAATTCTGTCCGAAGTATGCAGAATCATCGAGATCGCACTTTTCGTGCTATTTAATGCGAGAAACAGGATATCTGGTGTTTTCAGCACTCCACAGTGCGTATGATATGCAGAACCGGCGATATCTTGATTTTCGTGGTTTTTCGTGCTGAGATATGCATTTTCAGCGATAATCTTGGTGAGTCGTCTGTCAGAAGTATGCAGAATCATCGAGATCCCTCTTTTCGAGCTATTTAATGCGAGAAACACGTTATCTGGTTGTTTTCACCACTCCACAGTTCGTTTGATATGCAGAACCGGCGATATCTTGATTTTCGTGGTTTTTCGTGCTGAGATATGCATTTTCAGCGATAATCTTGGTGAGTCTTCTGTCAGAAGTATGCAGAATCTTCGAGATCGCTCATTTCGAGCGAGTTAATGCTAGAAACACGTTATCTGGTGTTTTCACCACTCCACAGTTCGTTGTATATGCAGAACAGGAGATATCTTGGTTTTCGTGGGGTTTCTAGCAGAGATATGCATTATCTGCGATAATCATGGTGAGACTTCTGTTAGAAGTATGCAGAATCATCGAGATCGCACTTTTCGATCTATTTAATGCGAGAAACACGTTGTCTGGTTTTTTCACCACTCCACAGTTGGTTTGATATGCAGAACCGGCGATGTTTGGTTTTCGTCGGGTTTCAAGCTGAGATATGCATTTTCTGCGATAATCTTGGTGAGACTTCAGTCAGAGGTTTGCAGAATCTACGAGATCGCTCATTTCGAGCTAGTTAATGCGAGAAACACGTTATCTGGTGTTTTCACCACTCCACAGTTCGTTGTATATGCAGAACAGGAGATATCTTGGTTTTCGTGGGGTTTCCAGCTGAAATATGCATTTTCTGCGATAATCTTTGTGTTTCATCTATGAGAAGTATGCAGAATCATCCAGAACGCTCTTTTCGATCTATTTAATGCGAGAAACACGTTGTCTGGTGTTTTCACCACTCCACAGTTGGTTTGATATGCAGAACCGGCGATATCTGGGTTTTCGTGGGGTTTCAAGCTGAAATATGCATTTTCTGCGGCAATCTTTGTGAGACTTCAGTCAGAAGTATGCAGAATAATCGAGATCGCTCTTTTCGAGCTACTTAATGCGAGAAACACGTTATCTGGTGTTTTCGGCACTCCACAGTGCGTTTGACATGCAGAACCGGAGATATCTTGGTTACGGTCGGGATTCAAGCTGAGATATGCATTTTCTACGATAATCTTGGCGAGACTTCTGTCAGAAGTATGCAGAATCATCGGGATCGCTCTTTTCGAGCTATTTAATGTGAGAATCACGTTATCTGGTGTTTTCACCACTCCACAGTGCGTTTGATATGCAGAACCGGCGACATCTTGGCTTTCGTCGGGGTTCACGCTGAGATATGCATTTTCTGCGATAATCTTGGTGAGTCTTCTGTCAGAAGTATGCAGAACCATCTAGATCTCTCTTTTCGAGCTATTTAATGCGAGAAACACGTTTTCTTGTGTTTTCACCACCCCACAGTGCGTTTGATATGCAGAACCGGAGATATCTTGGTTTTCGTGGGGTTTGTAGCTGAGATATGCATTTTCTGCGATAATCTTGGTGAGACTTCTGGCAGAAGTATGCAGAATCATCTAGATCGCTCTTTTCGAGCTATTTAATGCGAGAAACACGTTTTCTTGTGTTATCACCACCCCACAGTGCGCTTGATATGCAGAACCGGAGATATCTTGGTTTTCGTGGGGTTTGTAGCTGAGATATGCATTTTCTGCGATAATCTTGGTGAGTCTTCCGTCAGAAGTATGCAGAATCATCTAGATCGCTCTTTTCGAGCTATTTAATGCGAGAAACACGTTTTCTTGTGTTTTCAACACTCCACAGTTCGTTTGATATGCAGAACCGGCGATATCTTGATTTTCGTGGTTTTTCCTGCTGAGATATGCATTTTCAGCGATAATCTTGGTGAGTCTTCTGTCAGAAGTATGCAGAATCTTCGACATCGCTCATTTCGAGCTAGTTAATGCTAGAAACACGTTATCTGGTGTTTTCACCACTACACAGTTCGTTGTATATGCAGAACAGGAGATATCTTGGTTTTCGTGGGGTTTCTAGCAGAGATATGCATTATCTGCGATAATCATGGTGAGACTTCTGTTAGAAGTATGCAGAATCATCGAGATCGCACTTTTCGATCTATTTAATGCGAGAAACACGTTGTCTGGTGTTTTCACCACTCCACAGTTGGTTTGATATGCAGAACCGGCGATGTTTGGTTTTCGTCGGGATTCAAGCTGAGAAATGCATTTACTGCGATAATCTTGGTGAGACTTCAGTCAGAAGTATGCAGAATCTTCGAGTTCGCTCTTTTCGAGCAACTTAATGCGAGAAACACGTTATCTGGTTGTTTTCACCACTCCACAGTTCGTTAGATATGCAGAACCGGCGATATCTTGATTTTCGTGGTTTTTCGTGCTGAGATATGCATTTTCAGCGATAATCTTGGTGAGTCTTCTGTCAGAAGTATGCAGAATCATCGAGATCCCTCTTTTCGAGCTATTTAATGAGAGAAACACGTTATCTGGTTGTTTTCACCACTCCACAGTTCGTTTGATATGCAGAACCGGCGATATCTTGATTTTCGTGGTTTTTCGTGCTGAGATATGCATTTTCAGCGATAATCTTGGTGAGTCTTCTGTCAGAAGTATGCAGAATCATCTAGATCGCTCTTTTCGAGCTATTTAATGCGAGAAACACGTTATCTGGTATTTTCACCACTCCACAGTGCGTTTGATATGCAGAACCGGCGATATCTTGATTTTCGTGGTGTGTCCAGCTGAGATATGCATTTTCTGCGATAATCTTGGTGAGTCTTCTGTCAGAAGTATGCAGAATCATCGAGATCGCTCATTTCGAGCTAGTTAATGCGAGAAACACGTTATCTGGTGTTTTCACCACTCCACAGTTCGTTGTATATGCAGAACAGGAGATATCTTGGTTTTCGTGGGGTTTCGAGCAGAGATATGCATTTTCTGCGATAATCTATGTGAGTCTTCTGCCAGAAGTATGCAGAATCATCTAGATCGCTCTTTTCGAGCTATTTAATGCGAGAAACACGATATCTGGTGTTTTCAGCACTCCACAGTGCGTATGATATGCAGAACCGGCGATATCTTGGTTTTCGTGGGGTTTCAAGCTGAAATATGCATTTTCTGCGATAATCTTGGTGAGACTTCAGTCAGAAGTATGCAGAATCGTCGAGATCGCTCATTTCGAGCTAGTTAATGCGAGAAACACGTTATCTGGTGTTTTCCCCACTCCACAGTTCGTTGTATATGCAGAACAGGAGATATCTTGGTTTTCGTGGGGTTTCTAGCAGAGATATGCATTTTCTGCGATAATCTAGATGAGTCTTCTGCCAGAAGTATGCAGAATCATCTAGATCGCTCTTTTCGAGCTATTTAATGCGAGAAACACGATATCTGGTGTTTTCAGCACTCCACAGTGCGTTTGATATGCAGAACCGGCGATATCTTGATTTTCGTGGTGTGTCCAGCTGAGATATGCATTTTCTGCGATAATCTTGGTGAGTCTTCTGTCAGAAGTATGCAGAATCATCGAGATCGCTCATTTCGAGCTAGTTAATGCGAGAAACACGTTATCTGGTGTTTTCACCACGCCACAGTTCGTTGTATATGCAGAACAGGAGATATCTTGGTTTTCGTGGGGTTTCTAGCAGAGATATGCATTTTCTGCGATAATCTAGGTGAGTCTTCTGCCAGAAGTATGCAGAATCTTCGAGATCGTTCTTTTCGAGCAACTTAATGCGAGAAACACGATATATGGTTGTTTTCACCACTCCACAGTGCGTTTGATATGCAGAACGGGCGACATCTTGATTTTCGTGAGGTTTCAAGCTGAGATATGCATTTTCTGCGATAATCTTGGTGAGACTTCAGTCAGAAATATGCAGAATCTTCTAGATCGCTCTTTTCGTGCTATTTAATGCGAAAAAACAAGTTTTCTTGTGTTTTCACCACCCCACAGTGCGTTTGATATGCAGAACCGGCGATATCTTGATTTTCGTGGTGTGTCCAGCTGAGATATGCATTTTCTGCGATAATCTTGGTGAGTCTTCTGTCAGAAGTATGCAGAATCATCGAGATCGCTCATTTCGAGCTAGTTAATGCGAGAAACACGTTATCTGGTGTTTTCACCACTCCACAGTTCGTTGTATATGCAGAACAGGAGATATCTTGGTTTTCGTGGGGTTTCTAGCAGAGATATGCATTTTCTGCGATAATCTATGTGAGTCTTCTGCCAGAAGTATGCCGAATCTTCGAGATCGTTCTTTTCGAGCAACTTAATGCGAGAAACACGATATATGGTTGTTTTCACCACTCCACAGTGCGTTTGATATGCAGAACGGGCGACATCTTGATTTTCGTGAGGTTTCAAGCTGAGATATGCATTTTCTGCGATAATCTTGGTGAGACTTCAGTCAGAAATATGCAGAATCTTCTAGATCGCTCTTTTCGTGCTATTTAATGCGAAAAAACAAGTTTTCTGGTGTTTTCAACATTCCACAGTGCGTTTGATATGCAGAACCGATGATATCTTGTTTTTCGTGGTGTTTCCAGCTGAGATATGCATTTTCTGCGATAAACTTGGTGAGTCTTCTGTCAGAAGTATGCAGAATCATCGAGATCCCTCTTTTCGAGCTATTTAATGCGAGAAACACGTTAATTGGTGTTTTCACCACTCCACAGTGCGTTTGATATGCGGAACCATCGACATCTTGGATTTCGTCGGGTTTCAAGCTGAGACATGCATTTTCTGCGATAATCTTGGTGAGTCTTCTGTCAGAAGTATGCAGAATCATCGAGATCCCTCTTTTCGAGCTAGTTAATGCGAGAAACACGTTATCTGGTGTTTTCACCACTCCACAGTGCGTTTAATATGCAGAACCGGCGACATCTTGGCTGTCGTAGGGTTTCAAGCTGAGATATGCATTTTCTGCGATAATCATTGTGAGACTTCTGTCAGAAGTATGCAGAATCATCGGGATCGCTCTTTTCGAGCTATTTAATGCGAGAAACACGTTTTCTGGGGTTTTCACCACTCCACAGTTCGTTGGATATGCAGAACAGGAGATATCTTGGTTTTCGTGGGGTTTCTAGCAGAGATATGCATTTTCTGCGATAATCATGGTGAGACTTCTGTTAGAAGTATGCAGAATCATCGAGATCGCACATCTCGATCTATTTAATGCGAGAAACACGTTATCTGGTGTTTTCACCACTCCACAGTGCGTTTGATATGCAGAACCAGCGATATCTTGGTTTTCGTGGGGTTTCAAGCTGAGATATGCATTTTTTACGATAATCATGGTGAGAATTCTGTCCGAAGTATGCAGAATCATCGAGATCGCACTTTTCGTGCTATTTAATGCGAGAAACAGGATATCTGGTGTTTTCAGCACTCCACAGTGCGTATGATATGCAGAACCGGCGATATCTTGATTTTCGTGGTTTTTCGTGCTGAGATATGCATTTTCAGCGATAATCTTGGTGAGTCGTCTGTCAGAAGTATGCAGAATCATCGAGATCCCTCTTTTCGAGCTATTTAATGCGAGAAACACGTTATCTGGTTGTTTTCACCACTCCACAGTTCGTTTGATATGCAGAACCGGCGATATCTTGATTTTCGTGGTTTTTCGTGCTGAGATATGCATTTTCAGCGATAATCTTGGTGAGTCTTCTGTCAGAAGTATGCAGAATCTTCGAGATCGCTCATTTCGAGCGAGTTAATGCTAGAAACACGTTATCTGGTGTTTTCACCACTCCACAGTTCGTTGTATATGCAGAACAGGAGATATCTTGGTTTTCGTGGGGTTTCTAGCAGAGATATGCATTATCTGCGATAATCATGGTGAGACTTCTGTTAGAAGTATGCAGAATCATCGAGATCGCACTTTTCGATCTATTTAATGCGAGAAACACGTTGTCTGGTTTTTTCACCACTCCACAGTTGGTTTGATATGCAGAACCGGCGATGTTTGGTTTTCGTCGGGTTTCAAGCTGAGATATGCATTTTCTGCGATAATCTTGGTGAGACTTCAGTCAGAGGTTTGCAGAATCTACGAGATCGCTCATTTCGAGCTAGTTAATGCGAGAAACACGTTATCTGGTGTTTTCACCACTCCACAGTTCGTTGTATATGCAGAACAGGAGATATCTTGGTTTTCGTGGGGTTTCCAGCTGAAATATGCATTTTCTGCGATAATCTTTGTGTTTCATCTATGAGAAGTATGCAGAATCATCCAGAACGCTCTTTTCGATCTATTTAATGCGAGAAACACGTTGTCTGGTGTTTTCACCACTCCACAGTTGGTTTGATATGCAGAACCGGCGATATCTGGGTTTTCGTGGGGTTTCAAGCTGAAATATGCATTTTCTGCGGCAATCTTTGTGAGACTTCAGTCAGAAGTATGCAGAATAATCGAGATCGCTCTTTTCGAGCTACTTAATGCGAGAAACACGTTATCTGGTGTTTTCGGCACTCCACAGTGCGTTTGACATGCAGAACCGGAGATATCTTGGTTACGGTCGGGATTCAAGCTGAGATATGCATTTTCTACGATAATCTTGGCGAGACTTCTGTCAGAAGTATGCAGAATCATCGGGATCGCTCTTTTCGAGCTATTTAATGTGAGAATCACGTTATCTGGTGTTTTCACCACTCCACAGTGCGTTTGATATGCAGAACCGGCGACATCTTGGCTTTCGTCGGGGTTCACGCTGAGATATGCATTTTCTGCGATAATCTTGGTGAGTCTTCTGTCAGAAGTATGCAGAACCATCTAGATCTCTCTTTTCGAGCTATTTAATGCGAGAAACACGTTTTCTTGTGTTTTCACCACCCCACAGTGCGTTTGATATGCAGAACCGGAGATATCTTGGTTTTCGTGGGGTTTGTAGCTGAGATATGCATTTTCTGCGATAATCTTGGTGAGTCTTCTGGCAGAAGTATGCAGAATCATCTAGATCGCTCTTTTCGAGCTATTTAATGCGAGAAACACGTTTTCTTGTGTTATCACCACCCCACAGTGCGCTTGATATGCAGAACCGGAGATATCTTGGTTTTCGTGGGGTTTGTAGCTGAGATATGCATTTTCTGCGATAATCTTGGTGAGTCTTCCGTCAGAAGTATGCAGAATCATCTAGATCGCTCTTTTCGAGCTATTTAATGCGAGAAACACGTTTTCTTGTGTTTTCAACACTCCACAGTTCGTTTGATATGCAGAACCGGCGATATCTTGATTTTCGTGGTTTTTCCTGCTGAGATATGCATTTTCAGCGATAATCTTGGTGAGTCTTCTGTCAGAAGTATGCAGAATCTTCGACATCGCTCATTTCGAGCTAGTTAATGCTAGAAACACGTTATCTGGTGTTTTCACCACTACACAGTTCGTTGTATATGCAGAACAGGAGATATCTTGGTTTTCGTGGGGTTTCTAGCAGAGATATGCATTATCTGCGATAATCATGGTGAGACTTCTGTTAGAAGTATGCAGAATCATCGAGATCGCACTTTTCGATCTATTTAATGCGAGAAACACGTTGTCTGGTGTTTTCACCACTCCACAGTTGGTTTGATATGCAGAACCGGCGATGTTTGGTTTTCGTCGGGATTCAAGCTGAGAAATGCATTTACTGCGATAATCTTGGTGAGACTTCAGTCAGAAGTATGCAGAATCTTCGAGTTCGCTCTTTTCGAGCAACTTAATGCGAGAAACACGTTATCTGGTTGTTTTCACCACTCCACAGTTCGTTAGATATGCAGAACCGGCGATATCTTGATTTTCGTGGTTTTTCGTGCTGAGATATGCATTTTCAGCGATAATCTTGGTGAGTCTTCTGTCAGAAGTATGCAGAATCATCGAGATCCCTCTTTTCGAGCTATTTAATGAGAGAAACACGTTATCTGGTTGTTTTCACCACTCCACAGTTCGTTTGATATGCAGAACCGGCGATATCTTGATTTTCGTGGTTTTTCGTGCTGAGATATGCATTTTCAGCGATAATCTTGGTGAGTCTTCTGTCAGAAGTATGCAGAATCATCTAGATCGCTCTTTTCGAGCTATTTAATGCGAGAAACACGTTATCTGGTATTTTCACCACTCCACAGTGCGTTTGATATGCAGAACCGGCGATATCTTGATTTTCGTGGTGTGTCCAGCTGAGATATGCATTTTCTGCGATAATCTTGGTGAGTCTTCTGTCAGAAGTATGCAGAATCATCGAGATCGCTCATTTCGAGCTAGTTAATGCGAGAAACACGTTATCTGGTGTTTTCACCACTCCACAGTTCGTTGTATATGCAGAACAGGAGATATCTTGGTTTTCGTGGGGTTTCGAGCAGAGATATGCATTTTCTGCGATAATCTATGTGAGTCTTCTGCCAGAAGTATGCAGAATCATCTAGATCGCTCTTTTCGAGCTATTTAATGCGAGAAACACGATATCTGGTGTTTTCAGCACTCCACAGTGCGTATGATATGCAGAACCGGCGATATCTTGGTTTTCGTGGGGTTTCAAGCTGAAATATGCATTTTCTGCGATAATCTTGGTGAGACTTCAGTCAGAAGTATGCAGAATCGTCGAGATCGCTCATTTCGAGCTAGTTAATGCGAGAAACACGTTATCTGGTGTTTTCCCCACTCCACAGTTCGTTGTATATGCAGAACAGGAGATATCTTGGTTTTCGTGGGGTTTCTAGCAGAGATATGCATTTTCTGCGATAATCTAGATGAGTCTTCTGCCAGAAGTATGCAGAATCATCTAGATCGCTCTTTTCGAGCTATTTAATGCGAGAAACACGATATCTGGTGTTTTCAGCACTCCACAGTGCGTTTGATATGCAGAACCGGCGATATCTTGATTTTCGTGGTGTGTCCAGCTGAGATATGCATTTTCTGCGATAATCTTGGTGAGTCTTCTGTCAGAAGTATGCAGAATCATCGAGATCGCTCATTTCGAGCTAGTTAATGCGAGAAACACGTTATCTGGTGTTTTCACCACGCCACAGTTCGTTGTATATGCAGAACAGGAGATATCTTGGTTTTCGTGGGGTTTCTAGCAGAGATATGCATTTTCTGCGATAATCTAGGTGAGTCTTCTGCCAGAAGTATGCAGAATCTTCGAGATCGTTCTTTTCGAGCAACTTAATGCGAGAAACACGATATATGGTTGTTTTCACCACTCCACAGTGCGTTTGATATGCAGAACGGGCGACATCTTGATTTTCGTGAGGTTTCAAGCTGAGATATGCATTTTCTGCGATAATCTTGGTGAGACTTCAGTCAGAAATATGCAGAATCTTCTAGATCGCTCTTTTCGTGCTATTTAATGCGAAAAAACAAGTTTTCTTGTGTTTTCACCACCCCACAGTGCGTTTGATATGCAGAACCGGCGATATCTTGATTTTCGTGGTGTGTCCAGCTGAGATATGCATTTTCTGCGATAATCTTGGTGAGTCTTCTGTCAGAAGTATGCAGAATCATCGAGATCGCTCATTTCGAGCTAGTTAATGCGAGAAACACGTTATCTGGTGTTTTCACCACTCCACAGTTCGTTGTATATGCAGAACAGGAGATATCTTGGTTTTCGTGGGGTTTCTAGCAGAGATATGCATTTTCTGCGATAATCTATGTGAGTCTTCTGCCAGAAGTATGCAGAATCATCTAGATCGCTCTTTTCGAGCTATTTAATGCGAGAAACACGTTTTCTTGTGTTTTCAACACTCCACAGTTCGTTTGATATGCAGAACCGGCGATATCTTGATTTTCGTGGTTTTTCCTGCTGAGATATGCATTTTCAGCGATAATCTTGGTGAGTCTTCTGTCAGAAGTATGCAGAATCTTCGACATCGCTCATTTCGAGCTAGTTAATGCTAGAAACACGTTATCTGGTGTTTTCACCACTACACAGTTCGTTGTATATGCAGAACAGGAGATATCTTGGTTTTCGTGGGGTTTCTAGCAGAGATATGCATTATCTGCGATAATCATGGTGAGACTTCTGTTAGAAGTATGCAGAATCATCGAGATCGCACTTTTCGATCTATTTAATGCGAGAAACACGTTGTCTGGTGTTTTCACCACTCCACAGTTGGTTTGATATGCAGAACCGGCGATGTTTGGTTTTCGTCGGGATTCAAGCTGAGAAATGCATTTTCTGCGATAATCTTGGTGAGACTTCAGTCAGAAGTATGCAGAATCTTCGAGTTCGCTCTTTTCGAGCAACTTAATGCGAGAAACACGTTATCTGGTTGTTTTCACCACTCCACAGTTCGTTAGATATGCAGAACCGGCGATATCTTGATTTTCGTGGTTTTTCGTGCTGAGATATGCATTTTCAGCGATAATCTTGGTGAGTCTTCTGTCAGAAGTATGCAGAATCATCGAGATCCCTCTTTTCGAGCTATTTAATGAGAGAAACACGTTATCTGGTTGTTTTCACCACTCCACAGTTCGTTTGATATGCAGAACCGGCGATATCTTGATTTTCGTGGTTTTTCGTGCTGAGATATGCATTTTCAGCGATAATCTTGGTGAGTCTTCTGTCAGAAGTATGCAGAATCATCTAGATCGCTCTTTTCGAGCTATTTAATGCGAGAAACACGTTATCTGGTATTTTCACCACTCCACAGTGCGTTTGATATGCAGAACCGGCGATATCTTGATTTTCGTGGTGTGTCCAGCTGAGATATGCATTTTCTGCGATAATCTTGGTGAGTCTTCTGTCAGAAGTATGCAGAATCATCGAGATCGCTCATTTCGAGCTAGTTAATGCGAGAAACACGTTATCTGGTGTTTTCACCACTCCACAGTTCGTTGTATATGCAGAACAGGAGATATCTTGGTTTTCGTGGGGTTTCTAGCAGAGATATGCATTTTCTGCGATAATCTATGTGAGTCTTCTGCCAGAAGTATGCAGAATCATCTAGATCGCTCTTTTCGAGCTATTTAATGCGAGAAACACGATATCTGGTGTTTTCAGCACTCCACAGTGCGTATGATATGCAGAACCGGCGATATCTTGGTTTTCGTGGGGTTTCAAGCTGAAATATGCATTTTCTGCGATAATCTTGGTGAGACTTCAGTCAGAAGTATGCAGAATCGTCGAGATCGCTCATTTCGAGCTAGTTAATGCGAGAAACACGTTATCTGGTGTTTTCCCCACTCCACAGTTCGTTGTATATGCAGAACAGGAGATATCTTGGTTTTCGTGGGGTTTCTAGCAGAGATATGCATTTTCTGCGATAATCTAGATGAGTCTTCTGCCAGAAGTATGCAGAATCTTCTAGATCGCTCTTTTCGTGCTATTTAATGCGAAAAAACAAGTTTTCTGGTGTTTTCAACATTCCACAGTGCGTTTGATATGCAGAACCTATGATATCTTGTTTTTCGTGGTGTTTCCAGCTGAGATATGCATTTTCTGCGATAAACTTGGTGAGTCTTCTGTCAGAAGTATGCAGAATCATCGAGATCCCTCTTTTCGAGCTATTTAATGCGAGAAACACGTTAATTGGTGTTTTCACCACTCCACAGTGCGTTTGATATGCGGAACCAGCGACATCTTGGATTTCGTCGGGTTTCAAGCTGAGACATGTATTTTCTGCGATAATCTTGGTGAGTCTTCTGTCAGAAGTATGCAGAATCATCGGGATCGCTCTTTTCGAGCTATTTAATGCGAGAAACACGTTTTCTGGGGTTTTCACCACTCCACAGTTCGTTGGATATGCAGAACAGGAGATATCTTGGTTTTCGTGGGGTTTCTAGCAGAGATATGCATTTTCTGCGATAATCATGGTGAGACTTCTGTTAGAAGTATGCAGAATCATCGAGATCGCACATTTCGATCTATTTAATGCGAGAAACACGTTATCTGGTGTTTTCAGCCCTCCACAGTGCGTTTGATATGCAGAACCAGTGATACCTCAGTTTTCGTGGGGTTTCAAGCTGAGATATGCATTTTCTACGATAATCTTGGTGAGACTTCTCTCAGAAGGATGCAGAATCTTCGAGATCGCTCTTTTCGAGCTACTTAATGCGAGATACACGTTATCTGGTGTTTTCACCACTCCACAGTGCGTTTGACATGCAGTACCGGCGACATCTTGGATTTCGTCGGGGTTCAAGCTGAGATATGCATTTTCTGCGATAATCTTGGTGAGTCTTCTGTCAGAAGTATGCAGAATCTTCGAGATCGTTCTTTTCGAGCAACTTAATGCGAGAAACACGATATATGGTTGTTTTCACCACTCCACAGTGCGTTTGATATGCAGAACCAGTGATACCTCAGTTTTCGTGGGGTTTCAAGCTGAGATATGCATTTTCTGCGATAATCTTGGTGAGTCTTCTGTCAGAAGTATGCAGAATCATCGGGATCGCTCTTTTCGAGCTATTTAATGCGAGAAACACGTTTTCTGGGGTTTTCACCACTCCACAGTTCGTTGGATATGCAGAACAGGAGATATCTTGGTTTTCGTGGGGTTTCTAGCAGAGATATGCATTTTCTGCGATAATCATGGTGAGACTTCTGTTAGAAGTATGCAGAATCATCGAGATCGCACATTTCGATCTATTTAATGCGAGAAACACGTTATCTGGTGTTTTCAGCCCTCCACAGTGCGTTTGATATGCAGAACCAGTGATACCTCAGTTTTCGTGGGGTTTCAAGCTGAGATATGCATTTTCTACGATAATCTTGGTGAGACTTCTCTCAGAAGGATGCAGAATCTTCGAGATCGCTCTTTTCGAGCTACTTAATGCGAGATACACGTTATCTGGTGTTTTCACCACTCCACAGTGCGTTTGACATGCAGTACCGGCGACATCTTGGATTTCGTCGGGGTTCAAGCTGAGATATGCATTTTCTGCGATAATCTTGGTGAGTCTTCTGTCAGAAGTATGCAGAATCTTCGAGATCGTTCTTTTCGAGCAACTTAATGCGAGAAACACGATATATGGTTGTTTTCACCACTCCACAGTGCGTTTGATATGCAGAACCAGTGATACCTCAGTTTTCGTGGGGTTTCAAGCTGAGATATGCATTTTCTGCGATAATCTTGGTGAGTCTTCTGTCAGAAGTATGCAGAATCATCGGGATCGCTCTTTTCGAGCTATTTAATGCGAGAAACACGTTTTCTGGGGTTTTCACCACTCCACAGTTCGTTGGATATGCAGAACAGGAGATATCTTGGTTTTCGTGGGGTTTCTAGCAGAGATATGCATTTTCTGCGATAATCATGGTGAGACTTCTGTTAGAAGTATGCAGAATCATCGAGATCGCACATTTCGATCTATTTAATGCGAGAAACACGTTATCTGGTGTTTTCAGCCCTCCACAGTGCGTTTGATATGCAGAACCAGTGATACCTCAGTTTTCGTGGGGTTTCAAGCTGAGATATGCATTTTCTACGATAATCTTGGTGAGACTTCTCTCAGAAGGATGCAGAATCTTCGAGATCGCTCTTTTCGAGCTACTTAATGCGAGATACACGTTATCTGGTGTTTTCACCACTCCACAGTGCGTTTGACATGCAGTACCGGCGACATCTTGGATTTCGTCGGGGTTCAAGCTGAGATATGCATTTTCTGCGATAATCTTGGTGAGTCTTCTGTCAGAAGTATGCAGAATCATCGAGATCCCTCTTTTCGAGCTATTTAATGCGAGAAACACGTTATCTGGTTGTTTTCACCACTCCACAGTTCGTTTGATATGCAGAACCGGCGATATCTTGATTTTCGTGGTTTTTCGTGCTGAGATATGCATTTTCAGCGATAATCTTGGTGAGTCTTCTGTCAGAAGTATGCAGAATCTTCGAGATCGCTCATTTCGAGCGAGTTAATGCTAGAAACACGTTATCTGGTGTTTTCACCACTCCACAGTTCGTTGTATATGCAGAACAGGAGATATCTTGGTTTTCGTGGGGTTTCTAGCAGAGATATGCATTATCTGCGATAATCATGGTGAGACTTCTGTTAGAAGTATGCAGAATCATCGAGATCGCACTTTTCGATCTATTTAATGCGAGAAACACGTTATCTGGTATTTTCACCACTCCACAGTGCGTTTGATATGCAGAACCGGCGATATCTTGATTTTCGTGGTGTGTCCAGCTGAGATATGCATTTTCTGCGATAATCTTGGTGAGTCTTCTGTCAGAAGTATGCAGAATCATCGAGATCGCTCATTTCGAGCTAGTTAATGCGAGAAACACGTTATCTGGTGTTTTCACCACTCCACAGTTCGTTGTATATGCAGAACAGGAGATATCTTGGTTTTCGTGGGGTTTCTAGCAGAGATATGCATTTTCTGCGATAATCTATATGAGTCTTCTGCCAGAAGTATGCAGAATCATCTAGATCGCTCTTTTCGAGCTATTTAATGCGAGAAACACGATATCTGGTGTTTTCAGCACTCCACAGTGCGTATGATATGCAGAACCGGCGATATCTTGGTTTTCGTGGGGTTTCAAGCTGAAATATGCATTTTCTGCGATAATCTTGGTGAGACTTCAGTCAGAAGTATGCAGAATCTTCGAGATCGCTCATTTCGAGCTAGTTAATGCGAGAAACACGTTATCTGGTGTTTTCACCACTCCACAGTACGTTGTATATGCAGAACAGGAGATATCTTGGTTTTCGTGGGGTTTCTAGCAGAGATATGCATTTTCTGCGATAATCTAGGTGAGTCTTCTGCCAGAAGTATGCAGAATCTTCGAGATCGTTCTTTTCGAGCAACTTAATGCGAGAAACACGATATATGGTTGTTTTCACCACTCCACAGTGCGTTTGATATGCAGAACGGGCGACATCTTGATTTTCGTGAGGTTTCAAGCTGAGATATGCATTTTCTGCGATAATCTTGGTGAGACTTCAGTCAGAAATATGCAGAATCTTCTAGATCGCTCTTTTCGTGCTATTTAATGCGAAAAAACAAGTTTTCTGGTGTTTTCAACATTCCACAGTGCGTTTGATATGCAGAACCGATGATATCTTGTTTTTCGTGGTGTTTCCAGCTGAGATATGCATTTTCTGCGATAAACTTGGTGAGTCTTCTGTCAGAAGTATGCAGAATCATCGAGATCCCTCTTTTCGAGCTATTTAATGCGAGAAACACGTTAATTGGTGTTTTCACCACTCCACAGTGCGTTTGATATGCGGAACCAGCGACATCTTGGATTTCGTCAGGTTTCAAGCTGAGACATGCATTTTCTGCGATAATCTTGGTGAGTCTTCTGTCAGAAGTATGCAGAATCATCGGGATCGCTCTTTTCGAGCTATTTAATGCGAGAAACACGTTTTCTGGGGTTTTCACCACTCCACAGTTCGTTGGATATGCAGAACAGGAGATATCTTGGTTTTCGTGGGGTTTCTAGCAGAGATATGCATTTTCTGCGATAATCATGGTGAGACTTCTGTTAGAAGTATGCAGAATCATCGAGATCGCACATTTCGATCTATTTAATGCGAGAAACACGTTATCTGGTGTTTTCACCACTCCACAGTGCGTTTGATATGCAGAACCAGCGATATCTTGGTTTTCGTGGGGTTTCAAGCTGAGATATGCATTTTTTACGATAATCATGGTGAGAATTCTGTCCGAAGTATGCAGAATCATCGAGATCGCACTTTTCGTGCTATTTAATGCGAGAAACAGGATATCTGGTGTTTTCAGCACTCCACAGTGCGTATGATATGCAGAACCGGCGATATCTTGGTTTTCGTGGGGTTTCAAGCTGAGATGTGCATTGTCTGCGATAATCTTGGTGAGACATCTGTCCGAAGTGTGCAGAATCATCGAGATCGCACTTTTTGAGCTATTTAATGCGAGAAAAACCTTATCTGGTGTTTTCACCACCCCACAGTGCGTTTGATATGCAGAACCGGCGATATCTGGGTTTTCGTGGGGTTTCAAGCTGAGATATGCATTTTCTACGATAATCTTGGTGAGACTTCTCTCAGAAGGATGCAGAATCTTCGAGATCGCTCTTTTCGAGCTACTTAATGCGAGATACACGTTATCTGGTGTTTTCACCACTCCACAGTGCGTTTGACATGCAGTACCGGCGACATCTTGGATTTCGTCGGGGTTCAAGCTGAGATATGCATTTTCTGCGATAATCTTGGTGAGTCTTCTGTCAGAAGTATGCAGAATCATCGAGATCCCTCTTTTCGAGCTATTTAATGCGACAAACACGTTATCTGGTTGTTTTCACCACTCCACAGTTCGTTTGATATGCAGAACCGGCGATATCTTGATTTTCGTGGTTTTTCGTGCTGAGATATGCATTTTCAGCGATAATCTTGGTGAGTCTTCTGTCAGAAGTATGCAGAATCTTCGAGATCGCTCATTTCGAGCGAGTTAATGCTAGAAACACGTTATCTGGTGTTTTCACCACTCCACAGTTCGTTGTATATGCAGAACAGGAGATATCTTGGTTTTCGTGGGGTTTCTAGCAGAGATATGCATTATCTGCGATAATCATGGTGAGACTTCTGTTAGAAGTATGCAGAATCATCGAGATCGCACTTTTCGATCTATTTAATGCGAGAAACACGTTGTCTGGTTTTTTCACCACTCCACAGTTGGTTTGATATGCAGAACCGGCGATGTTTGGTTTTCGTCGGGTTTCAAGCTGAGATATGCATTTTCTGCGATAATCTTTGTGTTTCATCTATGAGAAGTATGCAGAATCATCCAGAACGCTCTTTTCGATCTATTTAATGCGAGAAACACGTTGTCTGGTGTTTTCACCACTCCACAGTGCGGTTGATATGCAGAACCAGCGATATCTTGGTTTTCGTGGGGTTTCAAGCTGAGATATGCATTTTTTACGATAATCATGGTGAGACTTCTGTCCGAAGTATGCTGAATCATCGATATCGCACTTTTCGAGCTATCTAATGCGAGAAACACGTTTTGTGGGGTTTTCACCACTCCACAGTGCGTTCGATATGCAGTACCAGCGATATCTTGGTTTTCGTGGGGTTTCAAGCTGAGATATGCATTTTTTACGATAATCTTGGTGAGACTTCTGTCCGAAGTATGCAGAATCATCGAGATCGCTCTATTCGAGCTATTTAATGCGACAAAACGTTATCTGGTGTTTTCACCACTCCACAGTGCGTTTGATATGCAGAACCGGCGATATCTGGGTTTTCGTGGGGTTTCAAGCAGAGATATGCATTTTCTGCGATAATCTTGGTGAGACTTCTGTCAGAAGTATGCAGAATCATCGAGATCGCACTTTTCGAGCTATTTAATGCGAGAAACACGATATCTGGTGTTTTCAGCACTCCACAGTGCGTATGAAATGCAGAACCCGCGATGTTTGGTTTTCGTCGGGTTTCAAGCTCAGATATGCATTTTCTACGATAATCTTGGTGAAACATCTGTCCGAAGTATGCAGAAACATCAAGAGCGCACTTTTCGAGCTATTTAATGCGAGAAACACGTTGTCTGGTGTTTTCACCACTCCACAGTGCGTTTGATATGCAGAACCAGCGATATCTCAGTTTTCGTGGGGTTTCAAGCTGAGATATGCACTTTTTACGATAATCTTGGTGAGACTTCTGTCCGAAGTATGCTTAATCATCGAGATCGCTCTATTCGAGCTATTTAATGTGAGAAACACGTTATCTGGTGTTTCCAGCACTCAATACTGCGTTTAATATGCAGAACCAGCGATATCTAGGTTTTCGTGGGGTTTCAAGCTGAGATATGCAATTTCTGCGATAATCTTGGTGAGACTTCTGTCCGAAGTATGCTTAATCATCGAGATCGCTCTATTCGAGCTATTTAATGTGAGAAACACGTTATCTGGTGTTTCCAGCACTCAATACTGCGTTTAATATGCAGAACCAGCGATATCTAGGTTTTCGTGGGGTTTCAAGCTGAGATATGCATTTTCTGCGATAATCTTGGTGAGACTTCAGTCCGAAGTATGCAGAGTCATCTAGATCGCTCTTTTCGAGCTATTTAATGCGAAAAAACAAGGTTTCTGGTGTTTTCAACATTCCACAGTGCGTTTGATATGCAGAACCGGCGATATCTTGATTTTCGTGGTGTTTCCAGCTGAGATATGCATTTTCTGCGATAATCTAGGTGAGTCTTCTGCCAGAAGTATGCAGAATCATCTAGATCGCTCTTTTCGAGCTATTTAATGCGAGAAAGACGTTATCTGGTTGCTTTCACCACTCTACAGTGCGTTTGATATGCAGAACCGGCGACGTCTTGATTTTCGTGAGGTTTCAAGCTGAGATATGCATTTTCTGCGATAATCTTGGTGAGACTTCAGTCAGAAGTATGCAGAATCATCTAGATCGCTCTTTTCGAGCTATTTAATGCGAGAAAGACGTTATCTGGTTGCTTTCACCACTCTACAGTGCGTTTGATATGCAGAACCGGCGACGTCTTGATTTTCGTGAGGTTTCAAGCTGAGATATGCATTTTCTGCGATAATCTTGGTGAGACTTCAGTCAGAAGTATGCAGAATCATCTAGATCGCTCTTTTCGAGCTATTTAATGCGAAAAAACAAGTTTTCTGGTGTTTTCAACATTCCACAGTGCGTTTGATATGCAGAACCGGCGATATCTTGATTTTCGTGGTGTTTCCAGCTGAGATATGCATTTTCTGCGATAATCTTGGTGAGTCTTCTGTCAGAAGTATGCAGAATCACCGAGATCCCTCTTTTCGAGCTTTTTAATGCGAGATACACGTTATCTGGCTGTTTTCACCACTCCACAGTTCGTTTGATATGCAGAACCGGCGATATCTTGATTTTCGTGGTGTTTCCAGGTGAGATATGCATTTTCTGCGATAATCTAGGTGAGTCTTCTGTCAGAAGTATGCAGAATCATCGAGATCGCTCTTTGCGAGCTAGTTAATGCGAGAAAAACCTTGTCTGGTGTTTTTACCACTCCACAGTGCGTTTGATATGCAGAACCAGCGATATCTTGGCTTTCGTTGGGTTTCAAGCTGAGATATGCATTTTTTACGATAATCTTGGTGAGACTTCTGTCCGAAGTATGCAGATTCATCGCGATCGCTCTTTTCGAGCTGTTTAATGCGAGAAACACGTTATCTGGTGTTTTCACCACTCCACAGTGCGTTTGATATGCAGTACCAGCGATATCTTGGTTTTCGTGGGGTTTCAAGCCGAGATATGCATTTTTTACGATAATCTTGGTGAGACTTCTGTCCGAAGTATGCAGATTCATCGAGATCGCTCTTTTCGAGCTATTTAATGCGAGAAACACGTTATCTGGTGTTTTCACCACTCCACAGTGCGTTTGATATGCAGAACCAGCGATATCTCAGTTTTCGTGGGGTTTCAAGCTGAGATATACACTTTTTACGATAATCTTGGTGAGACTTCTGTCCGAAGTATGCTTAATCATCGAGATCGCTCTATTCGAGCTATTTAATGCGAGAAACACGTTATCTGGTGCTTTCACCACTCCACAGTGCGTATGATATGCAGAACCGACGATATCCTGGTTTTCGTGTGGTTTCAAGCTCAGATATGCATTTTCTGCGATAATCTTGGTGAGACTTCAGTCCGAAGTATGCAGAGTCATCTAGATCGCTCTTTTCGAGCTATTTAATGCCAAAAAACAAGGTTTCTGGTGTTTTCAACATTCCACAGTGCGTTTGATATGCAGAACCGGCGATATCTTGATTTTCGTGGTGTTTCCAGCTGAGATATGCATTTTCTGCGATAATCTAGGTGAGTCGTCTGCCAGAAGTATGCAGAATCATCTAGATCGCTCTTTTCGAGCTATTTAATGCGAGAAAGACGTTATCTGGTTGTTTTCACCACTCTACAGTGCGTTTGATATGCAGAACCGGCGACGTCTTGATTTTCGTGAGGTTTCAAGCTGAGATATGCATTTTCTGCGATAATCTTGGTGAGACTTCAGTCAGAAGTATGCAGAATCATCTAGATCGCTCTTTTCGAGCTATTTAATGCGAAAAAACAAGTTTTCTGGTGTTTTCAACATTCCACAGTGCGTTTGATATGCAGAACCGGCGATATCTTGATTTTCGTGGTGTTTCCAGCTGAGATATGCATTTTCTGCGATAATCTTGGTGAGTCTTCTGTCAGAAGTATGCAGAATCACCGAGATCCCTCTTTTCGAGCTTTTTAATGCGAGATACACGTTATCTGGCTGTTTTCACCACTCCACAGTTCGTTTGATATGCAGAACCGGCGATATCTTGATTTTCGTGGTGTTTCCAGGTGAGATATGCATTTTCTGCGATAATCTAGGTGAGTCTTCTGTCAGAAGTATGCAGAATCATCGAGATCGCTCTTTTCGAGCTAGTTAATGCGAGAAAAACCTTGTCTGGTGTTTTTACCACTCCACAGTGCGTTTGATATGCAGAACCAGCGATATCTTGGCTTTCGTTGGGTTTCAAGCTGAGATATGCATTTTTTACGATAATCTTGGTGAGACTACTGTCCGAAGTAAGCAGATTCATCGCGATCGCTCTTTTCGAGCTGTTTAATGCGAGAAACACGTTATCTGGTGTTTTCACCACTCCACAGTGCGTTTGATATGCAGTACCAGCGATATCTTGGTTTTCGTGGGGTTTCAAGACGAGATATGCATTTTTTACGATAATCTTGGTGAGACTTCTGTCCGAAGTATGCAGATTCATCGAGATCGCTCTTTTCGAGCTACTTAATGCGAGATACACGTTATCTGGTGTTTTCACCACTCCACAGTGCGTTTGACATGCAGTACCGGCGACATCTTGGATTTCGTCGGGGTTCAAGCTGAGATATGCATTTTCTGCGATAATCTTGGTGAGTCTTCTGTCAGAAGTATGCAGAATCATCGAGATCCCTCTTTTCGAGCTATTTAATGCGAGAAACACGTTGTCTGGTTTTTTCACCACTCCACAGTTGGTTTGATATGCAGAACCGGCGATGTTTGGTTTTCGTCGGGTTTCAAGCTGAGATATGCATTTTCTGCGATAATCTTGGTGAGACTTCAGTCAGAGGTATACAGAATCTACGAGATCGCTCATTTCGAGCTAGTTAATGCGAGAAACACGTTATCTGGTGTTTTCACCACTCCACAGTTCGTTGTATATGCAGAACAGGAGATATCTTGGTTTTTGTGGGGTTTCCAGCTGAAATATGCATTTTCTGCGATAATCTTTGTGTTTCATCTATGAGAAGTATGCAGAATCATCCAGAACGCTCTTTTCGATCTATTTAATGCGAGAAACACGTTGTCTGGTGTTTTCACCACTCCACAGTGCGTTTGATATGCAGAACCAGCGATATCTTGGTTTTCGTGGGGTTTCAAGCTGAGATATGCATTTTTTACGATAATCATGGTGAGACTTCTGTCCGAAGTATGCTGAATCATCGATATCGCACTTTTCGAGCTATCTAATGCGAGAAACACGTTTTGTGGGGTTTTCACCACTCCACAGTGCGTTCGATATGCAGTACAAGCGATATCTTGGTTTTCGTGGGGTTTCAAGCTGAGATATGCATTTTTTACGATAATCTTGGTGAGACTTCTGTCCGAAGTATGCAGAATCATCGAGATCGCTCTATTCGAGCTATTTAATGCGACAAAACGTTATCTGGTGTTTTCACCACTCCACAGTGCGTTTGATATGCAGAACCGGCGATATCTGGGTTTTCATGGGGTTTCAAGCAGAGATATGCATTTTCTGCGATAATCTTGGTGAGACTTCTGTCAGAAGTATGCAGAATCATCGAGATCGCACTTTTCGAGCTATTTAATGGGAGAAACACGATATCTGGTGTTTTCAGCACTCCACAGTGCGTATGAAATGCAGAACCCGCGATGTTTGGTTTTCGTCGGGTTTCAAGCTCAGATATGCATTTTCTACGATAATCTTGGTGAAACATCTGTCCGAAGTATGCAGAAACATCAAGAGCGCACTTTTCGAGCTATTTAATGCGAGAAACACGTTTTGTGGGGTTTTCACCACTCCACAGTGCGTTCGATATGCAGTACCAGCGATATCTTGGTTTTCGTGGGGTTTCAAGCTGAGATATGCATTTTTTACGATAATCTTGGTGAGACTTCTTTCCGAAGTATGCAGAATCATCGAGATCGCTCTATTCGAGCTATTTAATGCGACAAAACGTTATCTGGTGTTTTCAGCACTCCACAGTGCGTTTGATATGCAGAACCAGCGATATCTCAGTTTTCGTGGGGTTTCAAGCTGAGATATGCACTTTTTACGATAATCTTGGTGAGACTTCTGTCCGAAGTATGCTTAATCATCGAGATCGCTCTATTCGAGCTATTTAATGTGAGAAACACGTTATCTGGTGTTTCCAGCACTCAATACTGCGTTTAATATGCAGAACCAGCGATATCTAGGTTTTCGTGGGGTTTCAAGCTGAGATATGCATTTTTTACGATAATCTTGGTGAGACTTCTGTCCGAAGTATGCTTAATCATCGAGATCGCTCGTTTCGAGCTATTTAATGCGAGAAACACGTTATCTGGTGCTTTCACCACTCCACAGTGCGTATGATGTGCAGAACCGACGATATCCTGGTTTTCGTGTGGTTTCAAGCTCAGATATGCATTTTCTGCGATAATCTTGGTGAGACTTCAGTCCGAAGTATGCAGAGTCATCTAGATCGCTCTTTTCGAGCTATTTAATGCGAAAAAACAAGGTTTCTGGTGTTTTCAACATTCCACAGTGCGTTTGATATGCAGAACCGGCGATATCTTGATTTTCGTGGTGTTTCCAGCTAAGATATGCATTTTCTGCGATAATCTAGGTGAGTCTTCTGCCAGAAGTATGCAGAATCATCTAGATCGCTCTTTTCGAGCTATTTAATGCGAGAAAGACGTTATCTGGTTGCTTTCACCACTCTACAGTGCGTTTGATATGCAGAACCGGCGACGTCTTGATTTTCGTGAGGTTTCAAGCTGAGATATGCATTTTCTGCGATAATCTTGGTGAGACTTCAGTCAGAAGTATGCAGAATCATCTAGATCGCTCTTTTCGAGCTATTTAATGCGAAAAAACAAGTTTTCTGGTGTTTTCAACATTCCACAGTGCGTTTGATATGCAGAACCGGCGATATCTTGATTTTCGTGGTGTTTCCAGCTGAGATATGCATTTTTTACGATAATCTTGGTGAGACTTCTGTCCGAAGTATGCAGAATCATCGAGATCGCTCTATTCGAGCTATTTAATGCGACAAAACGTTATCTGGTGTTTTCACCACTCCACAGTGCGTTTGATATGCAGAACCGGCGATATCTGGGTTTTCATGGGGTTTCAAGCAGAGATATGCATTTTCTGCGATAATCTTGGTGAGACTTCTGTCAGAAGTATGCAGAATCATCGAGATCGCACTTTTCGAGCTATTTAATGGGAGAAACACGATATCTGGTGTTTTCAGCACTCCACAGTGCGTATGAAATGCAGAACCCGCGATGTTTGGTTTTCGTCGGGTTTCAAGCTCAGATATGCATTTTCTACGATAATCTTGGTGAAACATCTGTCCGAAGTATGCAGAAACATCAAGAGCGCACTTTTCGAGCTATTTAATGCGAGAAACACGTTTTGTGGGGTTTTCACCACTCCACAGTGCGTTCGATATGCAGTACCAGCGATATCTTGGTTTTCGTGGGGTTTCAAGCTGAGATATGCATTTTTTACGATAATCTTGGTGAGACTTCTTTCCGAAGTATGCAGAATCATCGAGATCGCTCTATTCGAGCTATTTAATGCGACAAAACGTTATCTGGTGTTTTCAGCACTCCACAGTGCGTTTGATATGCAGAACCAGCGATATCTCAGTTTTCGTGGGGTTTCAAGCTGAGATATGCACTTTTTACGATAATCTTGGTGAGACTTCTGTCCGAAGTATGCTTAATCATCGAGATCGCTCTATTCGAGCTATTTAATGTGAGAAACACGTTATCTGGTGTTTCCAGCACTCAATACTGCGTTTAATATGCAGAACCAGCGATATCTAGGTTTTCGTGGGGTTTCAAGCTGAGATATGCAATTTCTGCGATAATCTTGGTGAGACTTCTGTCCGAAGTATGCTTAATCATCGAGATCGCTCTATTCGAGCTATTTAATGTGAGAAACACGTTATCTGGTGTTTCCAGCACTCAATACTGCGTTTAATATGCAGAACCAGCGATATCTAGGTTTTCGTGGGGTTTCAAGCTGAGATATGCATTTTTTACGATAATCTTGGTGAGACTTCTGTCCGAAGTATGCTTAATCATCGAGATCGCTCGTTTCGAGCTATTTAATGCGAGAAACACGTTATCTGGTGCTTTCACCACTCCACAGTGCGTATGATGTGCAGAACCGACGATATCCTGGTTTTCGTGTGGTTTCAAGCTCAGATATGCATTTTCTGCGATAATCTTGGTGAGACTTCAGTCCGAAGTATGCAGAGTCATCTAGATCGCTCTTTTCGAGCTATTTAATGCGAAAAAACAAGGTTTCTGGTGTTTTCAACATTCCACAGTGCGTTTGATATGCAGAACCGGCGATATCTTGATTTTCGTGGTGTTTCCAGCTAAGATATGCATTTTCTGCGATAATCTGGGTGAGTCTTCTGCCAGAAGTATGCAGAATCATCTAGATCGCTCTTTTCGAGCTATTTAATGCGAGAAAGACGTTATCTGGTTGCTTTCACCACTCTACAGTGCGTTTGATATGCAGAACCGGCGACGTCTTGATTTTCGTGAGGTTTCAAGCTGAGATATGCATTTTCTGCGATAATCTTGGTGAGACTTCAGTCAGGAGTATGCAGAATCATCTAGATCGCTCTTTTCGAGCTATTTAATGCGAAAAAACAAGTTTTCTGGTGTTTTCAACATTCCACAGTGCGTTTGATATGCAGAACCGGCGATATCTTGATTATCGTGGTGTTTCCAGCTGAGATATGCATTTTCTGCGATAATCTTGGTGAGTCTTCTGTCAGAAGTATGCAGAATCACCGAGATCCCTCTTTTCGAGCTTTTTAATGCGAGATACACGTTATCTGGCTGTTTTCACCACTCCACAGTTCGTTGTATATGCAGAACAGGAGATATCTTGGTTTTCGTGGGGTTTCCAGCTGAAATATGCATTTTCTGCGATAATCTTTGTGTTTCATCTATGAGAAGTATGCAGAATCATCCAGAACGCTCTTTTCGATCTATTTAATGCGAGAAACACGTTGTCTGGTGTTTTCACCACTCCACAGTGCGTTTGATATGCAGAACCAGCGATATCTTGGTTTTCGTGGGGTTTCAAGCTGAGATATGCATTTTTTACGATAATCATGGTGAGACTTCTGTCCGAAGTATGCTGAATCATCGATATCGCACTTTTCGAGCTATCTAATGCGAGAAACACGTTTTGTGGGGTTTTCACCACTCCACAGTGCGTTCGATATGCAGTACCAGCGATATCTTGGTTTTCGTGGGGTTTCAAGCTGAGATATGCATTTTTTACGATAATCTTGGTGAGACTTCTGTCCGAAGTATGCAGAATCATCGAGATCGCTCTATTCGAGCTATTTAATGCGACAAAACGTTATCTGGTGTTTTCACCACTCCACAGTGCGTTTGATATACAGAACCGTCGATATCTGGGTTTTCGTGGGGTTTCAAGCAGAGATATGCATTTTCTGCGATAATCTTGGTGAGACTTCTGTCAGAAGTTTGCAGAATCATCGAGATCGCACTTTTCGAGCTATTTAATGCGAGAAACACGATATCTGGTGTTTTCAGCACTCCACAGTGCGTATGAAATGCAGAACCCGCGATGTTTGGTTTTCGTCGGGTTTCAAGCTCAGATATGCATTTTCTACGATAATATTGGTGAAACATCTGTCCGAAGTATGCAGAAACATCAAGAGCGCACTTTTCGAGCTATTTAATGCGAGAAACACGTTATCTGGTGTTTCCAGCACTCAATACTGCGTTTAATATGCAGAACCAGCGATATCTAGGTTTTCGTGGGGTTTCAAGCTGAGATATGCAATTTCTGCGATAATCTTGGTGAGACTTCTGTCCGAAGTATGCTTAATCATCGAGATCGCTCTATTCGAGCTATTTAATGTGAGAAACACGTTATCTGGTGTTTCCAGCACTCAATACTGCGTTTAATATGCAGAACCAGCGATATCTAGGTTTTCGTGGGGTTTCAAGCTGAGATATGCAATTTCTGCGATAATCTTGGTGAGACTTCTGTCCGAAGTATGCTTAATCATCGAGATCGCTCTATTCGAGCTATTTACTGTGAGAAACACGTCATCTGGTGTTTCCAGCACTCAATACTGCGTTTAATATGCAGAACCAGCGATATCTAGGTTTTCGTGGGGTTTCAAGCTGAGATATGCATTTTTTACGATAATCTTGCTGAGACTTCTGTCCGAAGTATGCTTAATCATCGAGATCGCTCGTTTCGAGCTATTTAATGCGAGAAACACGTTATCTGGTGCTTTCACCACTCCACAGTGCGTATGATGTGCAGAACCGACGATATCCTGGTTTTCGTGTGGTTTCAAGCTCAGATATGCATTTTCTGCGATAATCTTGGTGAGACTTCAGTCCGAAGTATGCAGAGTCATCTAGATCGCTCTTTTCGAGCTATTTAATGCGAAAAAACAAGGTTTCTGGTGTTTTCAACATTCCACAGTGCGTTTGATATGCAGAACCGGCGATATCTTGATTTTCGTGGTGTTTCCAGCTAAGATATGCATTTTCTGCGATAATCTAGGTGAGTCTTCTGCCAGAAGTATGCAGAATCATCTAGATCGCTCTTTTCGAGCTATTTAATGCGAGAAAGACGTTATCTGGTTGCTTTCACCACTCTACAGTGCGTTTGATATGCAGAACCGGCGACGTCTTGATTTTCGTGAGGTTTCAAGCTGAGATATGCATTTTCTGCGATAATCTTGGTGAGACTTCAGTCAGAAGTATGCAGAATCATCTAGATCGCTCTTTTCGAGCTATTTAATGCGAGAAACACGATATCTGGTGTTTTCAGCACTCCACAGTGCGTATGAAATGCAGAACCCGCGATGTTTGGTTTTCGTCGGGTTTCAAGCTCAGATATGCATTTTCTACGATAATCTTGGTGAAACATCTGTCCGAAGTATGCAGAAACATCAAGAGCGCACTTTTCGAGCTATTTAATGCGAGAAACACGTTTTGTGGGGTTTTCACCACTCCACAGTGCGTTCGATATGCAGTACCAGCGATATCTTGGTTTTCGTGGGGTTTCAAGCTGAGATATGCATTTTTTACGATAATCTTGGTGAGACTTCTTTCCGAAGTATGCAGAATCATCGAGATCGCTCTATTCGAGCTATTTAATGCGACAAAACGTTATCTGGTGTTTTCAGCACTCCACAGTGCGTTTGATATGCAGAACCAGCGATATCTCAGTTTTCGTGGGGTTTCAAGCTGAGATATGCACTTTTTACGATAATCTTGGTGAGACTTCTGTCCGAAGTATGCTTAATCATCGAGATCGCTCTATTCGAGCTATTTAATGTGAGAAACACGTTATCTGGTGTTTCCAGCACTCAATACTGCGTTTAATATGCAGAACCAGCGATATCTAGGTTTTCGTGGGGTTTCAAGCTGAGATATGCATTTTTTACGATAATCTTGGTGAGACTTCTGTCCGAAGTATGCTTAATCATCGAGATCGCTCGTTTCGAGCTATTTAATGCGAGAAACACGTTATCTGGTGCTTTCACCACTCCACAGTGCGTATGATGTGCAGAACCGACGATATCCTGGTTTTCGTGTGGTTTCAAGCTCAGATATGCATTTTCTGCGATAATCTTGGTGAGACTTCAGTCCGAAGTATGCAGAGTCATCTAGATCGCTCTTTTCGAGCTATTTAATGCGAAAAAACAAGGTTTCTGGTGTTTTCAACATTCCACAGTGCGTTTGATATGCAGAACCGGCGATATCTTGATTTTCGTGGTGTTTCCAGCTAAGATATGCATTTTCTGCGATAATCTAGGTGAGTCTTCTGCCAGAAGTATGCAGAATCATCTAGATCGCTCTTTTCGAGCTATTTAATGCGAGAAAGACGTTATCTGGTTGCTTTCACCACTCTACAGTGCGTTTGATATGCAGAACCGGCGACGTCTTGATTTTCGTGAGGTTTCAAGCTGAGATATGCATTTTCTGCGATAATCTTGGTGAGACTTCAGTCAGAAGTATGCAGAATCATCTAGATCGCTCTTTTCGAGCTATTTAATGCGAAAAAACAAGTTTTCTGGTGTTTTCAACATTCCACAGTGCGTTTGATATGCAGAACCGGCGATATCTTGATTTTCGTGGTGTTTCCAGCTGAGATATGCATTTTTTACGATAATCTTGGTGAGACTTCTGTCCGAAGTATGCAGAATCATCGAGATCGCTCTATTCGAGCTATTTAATGCGACAAAACGTTATCTGGTGTTTTCACCACTCCACAGTGCGTTTGATATGCAGAACCGGCGATATCTGGGTTTTCATGGGGTTTCAAGCAGAGATATGCATTTTCTGCGATAATCTTGGTGAGACTTCTGTCAGAAGTATGCAGAATCATCGAGATCGCACTTTTCGAGCTATTTAATGGGAGAAACACGATATCTGGTGTTTTCAGCACTCCACAGTGCGTATGAAATGCAGAACCCGCGATGTTTGGTTTTCGTCGGGTTTCAAGCTCAGATATGCATTTTCTACGATAATCTTGGTGAAACATCTGTCCGAAGTATGCAGAAACATCAAGAGCGCACTTTTCGAGCTATTTAATGCGAGAAACACGTTTTGTGGGGTTTTCACCACTCCACAGTGCGTTCGATATGCAGTACCAGCGATATCTTGGTTTTCGTGGGGTTTCAAGCTGAGATATGCATTTTTTACGATAATCTTGGTGAGACTTCTTTCCGAAGTATGCAGAATCATCGAGATCGCTCTATTCGAGCTATTTAATGCGACAAAACGTTATCTGGTGTTTTCAGCACTCCACAGTGCGTTTGATATGCAGAACCAGCGATATCTCAGTTTTCGTGGGGTTTCAAGCTGAGATATGCACTTTTTACGATAATCTTGGTGAGACTTCTGTCCGAAGTATGCTTAATCATCGAGATCGCTCTATTCGAGCTATTTAATGTGAGAAACACGTTATCTGGTGTTTCCAGCACTCAATACTGCGTTTAATATGCAGAACCAGCGATATCTAGGTTTTCGTGGGGTTTCAAGCTGAGATATGCAATTTCTGCGATAATCTTGGTGAGACTTCTGTCCGAAGTATGCTTAATCATCGAGATCGCTCTATTCGAGCTATTTAATGTGAGAAACACGTTATCTGGTGTTTCCAGCACTCAATACTGCGTTTAATATGCAGAACCAGCGATATCTAGGTTTTCGTGGGGTTTCAAGCTGAGATATGCATTTTTTACGATAATCTTGGTGAGACTTCTGTCCGAAGTATGCTTAATCATCGAGATCGCTCGTTTCGAGCTATTTAATGCGAGAAACACGTTATCTGGTGCTTTCACCACTCCACAGTGCGTATGATGTGCAGAACCGACGATATCCTGGTTTTCGTGTGGTTTCAAGCTCAGATATGCATTTTCTGCGATAATCTTGGTGAGACTTCAGTCCGAAGTATGCAGAGTCATCTAGATCGCTCTTTTCGAGCTATTTAATGCGAAAAAACAAGGTTTCTGGTGTTTTCAACATTCCACAGTGCGTTTGATATGCAGAACCGGCGATATCTTGATTTTCGTGGTGTTTCCAGCTAAGATATGCATTTTCTGCGATAATCTGGGTGAGTCTTCTGCCAGAAGTATGCAGAATCATCTAGATCGCTCTTTTCGAGCTATTTAATGCGAGAAAGACGTTATCTGGTTGCTTTCACCACTCTACAGTGCGTTTGATATGCAGAACCGGCGACGTCTTGATTTTCGTGAGGTTTCAAGCTGAGATATGCATTTTCTGCGATAATCTTGGTGAGACTTCAGTCAGGAGTATGCAGAATCATCTAGATCGCTCTTTTCGAGCTATTTAATGCGAAAAAACAAGTTTTCTGGTGTTTTCAACATTCCACAGTGCGTTTGATATGCAGAACCGGCGATATCTTGATTTTCGTGGTGTTTCCAGCTGAGATATGCATTTTCTGCGATAATCTTGGTGAGTCTTCTGTCAGAAGTATGCAGAATCACCGAGATCCCTCTTTTCGAGCTTTTTAATGCGAGATACACGTTATCTGGCTGTTTTCACCACTCCACAGTTCGTTGTATATGCAGAACAGGAGATATCTTGGTTTTCGTGGGGTTTCCAGCTGAAATATGCATTTTCTGCGATAATCTTTGTGTTTCATCTATGAGAAGTATGCAGAATCATCCAGAACGCTCTTTTCGATCTATTTAATGCGAGAAACACGTTGTCTGGTGTTTTCACCACTCCACAGTGCGTTTGATATGCAGAACCAGCGATATCTTGGTTTTCGTGGGGTTTCAAGCTGAGATATGCATTTTTTACGATAATCATGGTGAGACTTCTGTCCGAAGTATGCTGAATCATCGATATCGCACTTTTCGAGCTATCTAATGCGAGAAACACGTTTTGTGGGGTTTTCACCACTCCACAGTGCGTTCGATATGCAGTACCAGCGATATCTTGGTTTTCGTGGGGTTTCAAGCTGAGATATGCATTTTTTACGATAATCTTGGTGAGACTTCTGTCCGAAGTATGCAGAATCATCGAGATCGCTCTATTCGAGCTATTTAATGCGACAAAACGTTATCTGGTGTTTTCACCACTCCACAGTGCGTTTGATATACAGAACCGTCGATATCTGGGTTTTCGTGGGGTTTCAAGCAGAGATATGCATTTTCTGCGATAATCTTGGTGAGACTTCTGTCAGAAGTTTGCAGAATCATCGAGATCGCACTTTTCGAGCTATTTAATGCGAGAAACACGATATCTGGTGTTTTCAGCACTCCACAGTGCGTATGAAATGCAGAACCCGCGATGTTTGGTTTTCGTCGGGTTTCAAGCTCAGATATGCATTTTCTACGATAATATTGGTGAAACATCTGTCCGAAGTATGCAGAAACATCAAGAGCGCACTTTTCGAGCTATTTAATGCGAGAAACACGTTATCTGGTGTTTCCAGCACTCAATACTGCGTTTAATATGCAGAACCAGCGATATCTAGGTTTTCGTGGGGTTTCAAGCTGAGATATGCAATTTCTGCGATAATCTTGGTGAGACTTCTGTCCGAAGTATGCTTAATCATCGAGATCGCTCTATTCGAGCTATTTAATGTGAGAAACACGTTATCTGGTGTTTCCAGCACTCAATACTGCGTTTAATATGCAGAACCAGCGATATCTAGGTTTTCGTGGGGTTTCAAGCTGAGATATGCAATTTCTGCGATAATCTTGGTGAGACTTCTGTCCGAAGTATGCTTAATCATCGAGATCGCTCTATTCGAGCTATTTACTGTGAGAAACACGTCATCTGGTGTTTCCAGCACTCAATACTGCGTTTAATATGCAGAACCAGCGATATCTAGGTTTTCGTGGGGTTTCAAGCTGAGATATGCATTTTTTACGATAATCTTGGTGAGACTTCTGTCCGAAGTATGCTTAATCATCGAGATCGCTCGTTTCGAGCTATTTAATGCGAGAAACACGTTATCTGGTGCTTTCACCACTCCACAGTGCGTATGATGTGCAGAACCGACGATATCCTGGTTTTCGTGTGGTTTCAAGCTCAGATATGCATTTTCTGCGATAATCTTGGTGAGACTTCAGTCCGAAGTATGCAGAGTCATCTAGATCGCTCTTTTCGAGCTATTTAATGCGAAAAAACAAGGTTTCTGGTGTTTTCAACATTCCACAGTGCGTTTGATATGCAGAACCGGCGATATCTTGATTTTCGTGGTGTTTCCAGCTAAGATATGCATTTTCTGCGATAATCTAGGTGAGTCTTCTGCCAGAAGTATGCAGAATCATCTAGATCGCTCTTTTCGAGCTATTTAATGCGAGAAAGACGTTATCTGGTTGCTTTCACCACTCTACAGTGCGTTTGATATGCAGAACCGGCGACGTCTTGATTTTCGTGAGGTTTCAAGCTGAGATATGCATTTTCTGCGATAATCTTGGTGAGACTTCAGTCAGAAGTATGCAGAATCATCTAGATCGCTCTTTTCGAGCTATTTAATGCGAGAAAGACGTTATCTGGTTGCTTTCACCACTCTACAGTGCGTTTGATATGCAGAACCGGCGACGTCTTGATTTTCGTGAGGTTTCAAGCTGAGATATGCATTTTCTGCGATAATCTTGGTGAGACTTCAGTCAGAAGTATGCAGAATCATCTAGATCGCTCTTTTCGAGCTATTTAATGCGAAAAAACAAGTTTTCTGGTGTTTTCAACATTCCACAGTGCGTTTGATATGCAGAACCGGCGATATCTTGATTTTCGTGGTGTTTCCAGCTGAGATATGCATTTTCTGCGATAATCTTGGTGAGTCTTCTGTCAGAAGTATGCAGAATCACCGAGATCCCTCTTTTCGAGCTTTTTAATGCGAGATACACGTTATCTGGCTGTTTTCACCACTCCACAGTTCGTTTGATATGCAGAACCGGCGATATCTTGATTTTCGTGGTGTTTCCAGGTGAGATATGCATTTTCTGCGATAATCTAGGTGAGTCTTCTGTCAGAAGTATGCAGAATCATCGAGATCGCTCTTTTCGAGCTAGTTAATGCGATAAAAACCTTGTCTGGTGTTTTTACCACTCCACAGTGCGTTTGATATGCAGTACCAGCGATATCTTGGTTTTCGTGGGGTTTCAAGCCGAGATATGCATTTTTTACGATAATCTTGGTGAGACTTCTGTCCGAAGTATGCAGATTCATCGAGATCGCTCTTTTCGAGCTATTTAATGCGAGAAACACGTTATCTGGTGTTTTCACCACTCCACAGTGCGTTTGATATGCAGAACCAGCGATATCTCAGTTTTCGTGGGGTTTCAAGCTGAGATATACACTTTTTACGATAATCTTGGTGAGACTTCTGTCCGAAGTATGCTTAATCATCGAGATCGCTCTATTCGAGCTATTTAATGCGAGAAACACGTTATCTGGTGCTTTCACCACTCCACAGTGCGTATGATATGCAGAACCGACGATATCCTGGTTTTCGTGTGGTTTCAAGCTCAGATATGCATTTTCTGCGATAATCTTGGTGAGACTTCAGTCCGAAGTATGCAGAGTCATCTAGATCGCTCTTTTCGAGCTATTTAATGCGAAAAAACAAGGTTTCTGGTGTTTTCAACATTCCACAGTGCGTTTGATATGCAGAACCGGCGATATCTTGATTTTCGTGGTGTTTCCAGCTGAGATATGCATTTTCTGCGATAATCTAGGTGAGTCTTCTGCCAGAAGTATGCAGAATCATCTAGATCGCTCTTTTCGAGCTATTTAATGCGAGAAAGACGTTATCTGGTTGTTTTCACCACTCTACAGTGCGTTTGATATGCAGAACCGGCGACGTCTTGATTTTCGTGAGGTTTCAAGCTGAGATATGCATTTTCTGCGATAATCTTTGTGTTTCATCTATGAGAAGTATGCAGAATCATCCAGAACGCTCTTTTCGAGCTAGTTAATGCGAGAAAAACCTTGTCTGGTGTTTTTACCACTCCACAGTGCGTTTGATATGCAGAACCAGCGATATCTTGGCTTTCGTTGGGTTTCAAGCTGAGATATGCATTTTTTACGATAATCTTGGTGAGACTACTGTCCGAAGTATGCAGATTCATCGCGATCGCTCTTTTCGAGCTGTTTAATGCGAGAAACACGTTATCTGGTGTTTTCACCACTCCACAGTGCGTTTGATATGCAGTACCAGCGATATCTTGGTTTTCGTGGGGTTTCAAGCCGAGATATGCATTTTTTACGATAATCGTGGTGAGACTTCTGTCCGAAGTATGCAGATTCATCGAGATCGCTCTTTTCGAGCTATTTAATGCGAGAAACACGTTATCTGGTGTTTTCAGCACTCCACAGTGCGTATGGAATGCAGAACCCGCGATGTTTGGTTTTCGTCGGGTTTCAAGCTCAGATATGCATTTTCTGCGATAATCTTGGTGAGACTTCAGTCCGAAGTATGCAGAGTCATCTAGATCGCTCTTTTCGAGCTATTTAATGCGAAAAAACAAGGTTTCTGGTGTTTTCAACATTCCACAGTGCGTTTGATATGCAGAACCGGCGATATCTTGATTTTCGTGGTGTTTCCAGCTGAGATATGCATTTTCTGCGATAATCTTGGTGAGTCTTCTGTCAGAAGTATGCAGAATCACCGAGATCCCTCTTTTCGAGCTTTTTAATGCGAGATACACGTTATCTGGCTGTTTTCACCACTCCACAGTTCGTTGTATATGCAGAACAGGAGATATCTTGGTTTTCGTGGGGTTTCCAGCTGAAATATGCATTTTCTGCGATAATCTTTGTGTTTCATCTATGAGAAGTATGCAGAATCATCCAGAACGCTCTTTTCGAGCTAGTTAATGCGAGAAAAACCTTGTCTGGTGTTTTTACCACTCCACAGTGCGTTTGATATGCAGAACCAGCGATATCTTGGCTTTCGTTGGGTTTCAAGCTGAGATATGCATTTTTTACGATAATCTTGGTGAGACTACTGTCCGAAGTATGCAGATTCATCGCGATCGCTCTTTTCGAGCTGTTTAATGCGAGAAACACGTTATCTGGTGTTTTCACCACTCCACAGTGCGTTTGATATGCAGTACCAGCGATATCTTGGTTTTCGTGGGGTTTCAAGCCGAGATATGCATTTTTTACGATAATCATGGTGAGACTTCTGTCCGAAGTATGCTGAATCATCGATATCGCACTTTTCGAGCTATCTAATGCGAGAAACACGTTATCTGGTGTTTTCAGCACTCCACAGTGCGTATGGAATGCAGAACCCGCGATGTTTGGTTTTCGTCGGGTTTCAAGCTCAGATATGCATTTTCTGCGATAATCTTGGTGAGACTTCAGTCCGAAGTATGCAGAGTCATCTAGATCGCTCTTTTCGAGCTATTTAATGCGAAAAAACAAGGTTTCTGGTGTTTTCAACATTCCACAGTGCGTTTGATATGCAGAACCGGCGATATCTTGATTTTCGTGGTGTTTCCAGCTGAGATATGCATTTTCTGCGATAATCTTGGTGAGTCTTCTGTCAGAAGTATGCAGAATCACCGAGATCCCTCTTTTCGAGCTTTTTAATGCGAGATACACGTTATCTGGCTGTTTTCACCACTCCACAGTTCGTTGTATATGCAGAACAGGAGATATCTTGGTTTTCGTGGGGTTTCCAGCTGAAATATGCATTTTCTGCGATAATCTTTGTGTTTCATCTATGAGAAGTATGCAGAATCATCCAGAACGCTCTTTTCGAGCTAGTTAATGCGAGAAAAACCTTGTCTGGTGTTTTTACCACTCCACAGTGCGTTCGATATGCAGTACCAGCGATATCTTGGTTTTCGTGGGGTTTCAAGCTGAGATATGCATTTTTTACGATAATCTTGGTGAGACTTCTTTCCGAAGTATGCAGAATCATCGAGATCGCTCTATTCGAGCTATTTAATGCGACAAAACGTTATCTGGTGTTTTCAGCACTCCACAGTGCGTTTGATATGCAGAACCAGCGATATCTCAGTTTTCGTGGGGTTTCAAGCTGAGATATGCACTTTTTACGATAATCTTGGTGAGACTTCTGTCCGAAGTATGCTTAATCATCGAGATCGCTCTATTCGAGCTATTTAATGTGAGAAACACGTTATCTGGTGTTTCCAGCACTCAATACTGCGTTTAATATGGAGAACCAGCGATATCTAGGTTTTCGTGGGGTTTCAAGCTGAGATATGCAATTTCTGCGATAATCTTGGTGAGACTTCTGTCCGAAGTATGCTTAATCATCGAGATCGCTCTATTCGAGCTATTTAATGTGAGAAACACGTTATCTGGTGTTTCCAGCACTCAATACTGCGTTTAATATGCAGAACCAGCGATATCTAGGTTTTCGTGGGGTTTCAAGCTGAGATATGCATTTTTTACGATAATCTTGGTGAGACTTCTGTCCGAAGTATGCTTAATCATCGAGATCGCTCGTTTCGAGCTATTTAATGCGAGAAACACGTTATCTGGTGCTTTCACCACTCCACAGTGCGTATGATGTGCAGAACCGACGATATCCTGGTTTTCGTGTGGTTTCAAGCTCAGATATGCATTTTCTGCGATAATCTTGGTGAGACTTCAGTCCGAAGTATGCAGAGTCATCTAGATCGCTCTTTTCGAGCTATTTAATGCGAAAAAACAAGGTTTCTGGTGTTTTCAACATTCCACAGTGCGTTTGATATGCAGAACCGGCGATATCTTGATTTTCGTGGTGTTTCCAGGTGAGATATGCATTTTCTGCGATAATCTAGGTGAGTCTTCTGTCAGAAGTATGCAGAATCATCGAGATCGCTCTTTTCGAGCTAGTTAATGCGATAAAAACCTTGTCTGGTGTTTTTACCACTCCACAGTGCGTTTGATATGCAGAACCAGCGATATCTTGGCTTTCGTTGGGTTTCAAGCTGAGATATGCATTTTTTACGATAATCTTGGTGAGACTTCTGTCCGAAGTATGCAGATTCATCGCGATCGCTCTTTTCGAGCTGTTTAATGCGAGAAACACGTTATCTGGTGTTTTCACCACTCCACAGTGCGTTTGATATGCAGTACCAGCGATATCTTGGTTTTCGTGGGGTTTCAAGCCGAGATATGCATTTTTTACGATAATCTTGGTGAGACTTCTGTCCGAAGTATGCAGAATCATCGAGATCGCTCTTTTCGAGCTAGTTAATGCGATAAAAACCTTGTCTGGTGTTTTTACCACTCCACAGTGCGTTTGATATGCAGAACCAGCGATATCTTGGCTTTCGTTGGGTTTCAAGCTGAGATATGCATTTTTTACGATAATCTTGGTGAGACTTCTGTCCGAAGTATGCAGATTCATCGCGATCGCTCTTTTCGAGCTGTTTAATGCGAGAAACACGTTATCTGGTGTTTTCACCACTCCACAGTGCGTATGATATGCAGAACCGACGATATCCTGGTTTTCGTGTGGTTTCAAGCTCAGATATGCATTTTCTGCGATAATCTTGGTGAGACTTCAGTCCGAAGTATGCAGAGTCATCTAGATCGCTCTTTTCGAGCTATTTAATGCGAAAAAACAAGGTTTCTGGTGTTTTCAACATTCCACAGTGCGTTTGATATGCAGAACCGGCGATATCTTGATTTTCGTGGTGTTTCCAGCTGAGATATGCATTTTCTGCGATAATCTAGGTGAGTCTTCTGCCAGAAGTATGCAGAATCATCTAGATCGCTCTTTTCGAGCTATTTAATGCGAGAAAGACGTTATCTGGTTGTTTTCACCACTCTACAGTGCGTTTGATATGCAGAACCGGCGACGTCTTGATTTTCGTGAGGTTTCAAGCTGAGATATGCATTTTCTGCGATAATCTTTGTGTTTCATCTATGAGAAGTATGCAGAATCATCCAGAACGCTCTTTTCGAGCTAGTTAATGCGAGAAAAACCTTGTCTGGTGTTTTTACCACTCCACAGTGCGTTTGATATGCAGAACCAGCGATATCTTGGCTTTCGTTGGGTTTCAAGCTGAGATATGCATTTTTTACGATAATCTTGGTGAGACTACTGTCCGAAGTATGCAGATTCATCGCGATCGCTCTTTTCGAGCTGTTTAATGCGAGAAACACGTTATCTGGTGTTTTCACCACTCCACAGTGCGTTTGATATGCAGTACCAGCGATATCTTGGTTTTCGTGGGGTTTCAAGCCGAGATATGCATTTTTTACGATAATCTTGGTGAGACTTCTGTCCGAAGTATGCAGATTCATCGAGATCGCTCTTTTCGAGCTATTTAATGCGAGAAACACGTTATCTGGTGTTTTCACCACTCCACAGTGCGTTTGATATGTAGAGCCACCGACAAATTGGTTTTCGTGGGGTTTCCAGCTGAAATATGCATTTTCTGCGATAATCTTTGTGTTTCATCTATGAGAAGTATGCAGAATCATCCAGAACGCTCTTTTCGAGCTAGTTAATGCGAGTAACACGTTTTCTGGTGTTTTCACCACCCCACAGTGCGTTTGATATGCAGAACCGGCGACATCTTGGTTTTCGTGGTGTTTCAAGCTGAGATATGCATTTTCTGCGATAATATTGGTGAGACTTCAGTCAGAAGTATGCAGAATCATCTAGATCGCTCTTCTCGAGCTATTTAATTCGACAAACACGTTTTCTGGTGTATTGACCACTCCACAGTACGTTTGACATGCAGAACCGGCGACATCTTGGATTTCGTCGGGTTTCCAGCTGAGATATGCATTTTCTGCGGCAATCTTGGTGAGCCTTCTGTCCGAAGTATGCAGAATCATCGAGATCGCTCGTTTCGAGCTATTTAATGTGAAAAAACAAGATTTCTGGTGTTTTGACCGCTCCACAGTGCGTTTGATATGTAGAGCCACCGATAAATTGGTTTTCGTGGGGTTTCCAGCTGAAATATGCATTTTCTGCGATAATCTTTGTGTTTCATCTATGAGAAGTATGCAGAATCATCTGGATCTCTCTTCTCGAGCTATTTAATACCGAGAAACACGTTGTCTGGTGTTTTCACCACTCCACAGTTGGTTTGATATGCAGAACCGGCGATGTTTGGTTTTCGTCGGGTTTCAAGCTGAGAAATGCATTTTCTGCGATAATCTTGGTGAGACTTCAGTCAGAAGTTTGCAGAAACTTCGAGTTCGCTCTTTTAGAGCAACTTAATGCGAGAAACACGTTATCTGGTTGTTTTCACCACTCCACAGTTCGTTTGATATGCAGAACCGGCGATATCTTGATTTTCGTGGTTTTTCGTGCTGAGATATGCATTTTCAGCGATAATCTTGGTGAGTCTTCTGTCAGAAGTATGCAGAATCATCGAGATCCCTCTTTTCGAGCTATTTAATGCGAGAAACACGTTATCTGGTTGTTTTCACCACTCCACAGTTCGTTTGATATGCAGAACCGGCGATATCTTGATTTTCGTGGTTTTTCGTGCTGAGATATGCATTTTCAGCGATAATCTTGGTGAGTCTTCTGTCAGAAGTATGCAGAATCATCTAGATCGCTCTTTTCGAGCTATGTAATGCGAGAAACACGTTATCTGGTATTTTCACCACTTCACAGTGCGTTTGATATGCAGAACCGGCGATATCTTCATTTTCGTGGTGTGTCCAGCTGAGATATGCATTTTCTGCGATAATCTTGGTGAGTCTTCTGTCAGAAGTATGCAGAATCATCGAGATCCCTCTTTTCGAGCTATTTAATGCGAGAAACACGTTATCTGGTTGTTTTCACCACTCCACAGTTCGTTTGATATGCAGAACCGGCGATATCTTGATTTTCGTGGTTTTTCGTGCTGAGATATGCATTTTCAGCGATAATCTTGGTGAGTCTTCTGTCAGAAGTATGCAGAATCATCTAGATCGCTCTTTTCGAGCTATTTAATGCGAGAAACACGTTATCTGGTATTTTCACCACTTCACAGTGCGTTTGATATGCAGAACCGGCGATATCTTGGTTTTCGTGGGGTTTCTAGCAGAGATATGCATTATCTGCGATAATCATGGTGAGACTTCTGTTAGAAGTATGCAGAATCATCGAGATCGCACTTTTCGATCTATTTAATGCGAGAAACACGTTGTCTGGTTTTTTCACCACTCCACAGTTGGTTTGATATGCAGAACCGGCGATGTTTGGTTTTCGTCGGGTTTAAAGCTGAGATATGCATTTTCTGCGATAATCTTGGTGAGACTTCAGTCAGAGGTATGCAGAATCTACGAGATCGCTCATTTCGAGCTAGTTAATGCGAGAAACACGTTATCTGGTGTTTTCACCACTCCACAGTTCGTTGTATATGCAGAACAGGAGATATCTTGGTTTTCGTGGGGTTTCCAGCTGAAATATGCATTTTCTGCGATAATCTTTGTGTTTCATCTATGAGAAGTATGCAGAATCATCCAGAACGCTCTTTTCGATCTATTGAATGCGAGAAACACGTTATCGGGTGTTTTCGGCACTCCACAGTGCGTTTGACATGCAGAACCGGAGATATCTTCGTTACGGTCGGGATTCAAGCTGAGATATGCATTTTCTACGATAATCTTGGCGAGACTTCTGTCAGAAGTATGCAGAATCATCGGGATCGCTCTTTTCGAGCTATTTAATGCGAGAAACACGTTATCTGGTGTCTTCACCACCCCACAGTGCGTTTGATATGCAGAACCGGCGACATCTTGGCTTTCGTCGGGGTTCAAGCTGAGATATGCATTTTCTGCGATAATCTTGGTGAGTCTTCTGTCAGAAGTATGCAGAACCATCTAGATCTCTCTTTTCGAGCTATTTAATGCGAGAAACACGTTTTCTTGTGTTTTCACCACCCCACAGTGCGTTTGATATGCAGAACCGGAGATATCTTGGTTTTCGTGGGGTTTGTAGCTGAGATAAGCATTTTCTGCGATAATCTTGGTGAGTCTTCTGTCAGAAGTATGCAGAATCATCTAGATCGCTCTTTTCGAGCTATTTAATGCGAGAAACACGTTTTCTTGTGTTTTCACCACCCCACAGTGCGTGTGATATGCAGAACCGGAGATATCTTGGTTTTCGTGGGGTTTGTAGCTGAGATATGCATTTTCTGCGATAATCTTGGTGAGTCTTCCGTCAGAAGTATGCAGAATCATCTAGATCGCTCTTTTCGAGCTATTTAATGCGAGAAACACGTTTTCTTGTGTTTTCAACACTCCACAGTTCGTTTGATATGCAGAACCGGCGATATCTTGATTTTCGTGGTTTTTCCTGCTGAGATATGCATTTTCAGCGATAATCTTGGTGAGTCTTCTGTCAGAAGTATGCAGAATCTTCGACATCGCTCATTTCGAGCTAGTTAATGCTAGAAACACGTTATCTGGTGTTTTCACCACTACACAGTTCGTTGTATATGCAGAACAGGAGATATCTTGGTTTTCGTGGGGTTTCTAGCAGAGATATGCATTATCTGCGATAATCATGGTGAGACTTCTGTTAGAAGTATGCAGAATCATCGAGATCGCACTTTTCGATCTATTTAATGCGAGAAACACGTTGTCTGGTGTTTTCACCACTCCACAGTTGGTTTGATATGCAGAACCGGCGATGTTTGGTTTTCGTCGGGTTTCAAGCTGAGAAATGCATTTTCTGCGATAATCTTGGTGAGACTTCAGTCAGAAGTTTGCAGAAACTTCGAGTTCGCTCTTTTCGAGCAACTTAATGCGAGAAACACGTTATCTGGTTGTTTTCACCACTCCACAGTTCGTTTGATATGCAGAACCGGCGATATCTTGATTTTCGTGCTTTTTCGTGCTGAGATATGCATTTTCAGCGATAATCTTGGTGAGTCTTCTGTCAGAAGTATGCAGAATCATCGAGATCCCTCTTTTCGAGCTATTTAATGCGAGAAACACGTTATCTGGTTGTTTTCACCACTCCACAGTTCGTTTGATATGCAGAACCGGCGATATCTTGATTTTCGTGGTTTTTCGTGCTGAGATATGCATTTTCAGCGATAATCTTGGTGAGTCTTCTGTCAGAAGTATGCAGAATCATCTAGATCGCTCTTTTCGAGCTATGTAATGCGAGAAACACGTTATCTGGTATTTTCACCACTTCACAGTGCGTTTGATATGCAGAACCGGCGATATCTTGATTTTCGTGGTGTGTCCAGCTGAGATATGCATTTTCTGCGATAATCTTGGTGAGTCTTCTGTCAGAAGTATGCAGAATCATCGAGATCGCTCTTTTCGAGCTATTTAATGCGAGAAACACGTTATCTGGTATTTTCACCACTTCACAGTGCGTTTGATATGCAGAACCGGCGATATCTTGGTTTTCGTGGGGTTTCTAGCAGAGATATGCATTATCTGCGATAATCATGGTGAGACTTCTGTTAGAAGTATGCAGAATCATCGAGATCGCACTTTTCGATCTATTTAATGCGAGAAACACGTTGTCTGGTTTTTTCACCACTCCACAGTTGGTTTGATATGCAGAACCGGCGATGTTTGGTTTTCGTCGGGTTTCAAGCTGAGATATGCATTTTCTGCGATAATCTTGGTGAGACTTCAGTCAGAGGTATGCAGAATCTACGAGATCGCTCATTTCGAGCTAGTTAATGCGAGAAACACGTTATCTGGTGTTTTCACCACTCCACAGTTCGTTGTATATGCAGAACAGGAGATATCTTGGTTTTCGTGGGGTTTCCAGCTGAAATATGCATTTTCTGCGATAATCTTTGTGTTTCATCTATGAGAAGTATGCAGAATCATCCAGAACGCTCTTTTCGATCTATTGAATGCGAGAAACACGTTGTCTAGTGTTTTCACCACTCCACAGTTGGTTTGATATGCAGAACCGGCGATATCTGGGTTTTCGTGGGGTTTCAAGCTGAGATATGCATTTTCTGCGGCAATCTTGGAGAGACTTCAGTCAGAAGTATGCAGAATAATCGAGATCGCTCTTTTCGAGCTACTTAATGCGAGAAACACGTTATCGGGTGTTTTCGGCACTCCACAGTGCGTTTGACATGCAGAACCGGAGATATCTTGGTTACGGTCGGGATTCAAGCTGAGATATGCATTTTCTACGATAATCTTGGCGAGACTTCTGTCAGAAGTATGCAGAATCATCGGGATCGCTCTTTTCGAGCTATTTAATGCGAGAAACACGTTATCTGGTGTCTTCACCACTCCACAGTGCGTTTGATATGCAGAACCGGCGACATCTTGGCTTTCGTCGGGGTTCAAGCTGAGATATGCATTTTCTGCGATAATCTTGGTTAGTCTTCTGTCAGAAGTATGCAGAACCATCTAGATCTCTCTTTTCGAGCTATTTAATGCGAGAAACACGTTTTCTTGTGTTTTCACCACCCCACAGTGCGTTTGATATGCAGAACCGGAGATATCTTGGTTTTCGTTGGGTTTGTAGCTGAGATATGCATTTTCTGCGATAATCTTGGTGAGTCTTCTGTCAGAAGTATGCAGAATCATCTAGATCGCTCTTTTCGAGCTATTTAATGCGAGAAACACGTTTTCTTGTGTTTTCACCACCCCACAGTGCGTGTGATATGCAGAACCGGAGATATCTTGGTTTTCGTGGGGTTTGTAGCTGAGATATGCATTTTCTGCGATAATCTTGGTGAGTCTTCCGTCAGAAGTATGCAGAATCATCTAGATCGCTCTTTTCGAGCTATTTAATGCGAGAAACACGTTTTCTTGTGTTTTCAACACTCCACAGTTCGTTTGATATGCAGAACCGGCGATATCTTGATTTTCGTGGTTTTTCCTGCTGAGATATGCATTTTCAGCGATAATCTTGGTGAGTCTTCTGTCAGAAGTATGCAGAACCTTCGACATCGCTCATTTCGAGCTAGTTAATGCTAGAAACACGTTATCTGGTGTTTTCACCACTACACAGTTCGTTGTATATGCAGAACAGGAGATATCTTGGTTTTCGTGGGGTTTCTAGCAGAGATATGCATTATCTGCGATAATCATTGTGAGACTTCTGTTAGAAGTATGCAGAATCATCGAGATCGCACTTTTCGATCTATTTAATGCGAGAAACACGTTGTCTGGTGTTTTCACCACTCCACAGTTGGTTTGATATGCAGAACCGGCGATGTTTGGTTTTCGTCGGGTTTCAAGCTGAGAAATGCATTTTCTGCGATAATCTTGGTGAGACTTCAGTCAGAAGTATGCAGAATCTTCGAGTTCGCTCTTTTCGAGCAACTTAATGCGAGAAACACGTTATCTGGTTGTTTTCACCACTCCACAGTTCGTTTGATATGCAGAACCGGCGATATCTTGATTTTCGTGGTTTTTCGTGCTGAGATATGCATTTTCAGCGATAATCTTGGTGAGTCTTCTGTCAGAAGTATGCAGAATCATCGAGATCCCTCTTTTCGAGCTCTTTAATGAGAGAAACACGTTATCTGGTTGTTTTCACCACTCCACAGTTCGTTTGATATGCAGAACCGGCGATATCTTGATTTTCGAGGTTTTTCGTGCTGAGATATGCATTTTCAGCGATAATCTTGGTGAGTCTTCCGTCAGAAGTATGCAGAATCATCTAGATCGCTCTTTTCGAGCTATTTAATGCGAGAAACACGTTTTCTTGTGTTTTCAACACTCCACAGTTCGTTTGATATGCAGAACCGGCGATATCTTGATTTTCGTGGTTTTTCCTGCTGAGATATGCATTTTCAGCGATAATCTTGGTGAGTCTTCTGTCAGAAGTATGCAGAATCATCGAGATCGCTCATTTCGAGCTACTTAATGCGAGAAACACGTTATCGGGTGTTTTCGGCACTCCACAGTGCGTTTGACATGCAGAACCGGAGATATCTTGGTTACGGTCGGGATTCAAGCTGAGATATGCATTTTCTACGATAATCTTGGCGAGACTTCTGTCAGAAGTATGTAGAATCATCGGGATCGCTCTTTTCGAGCTATTTAATGCGAGAAACACGTTATCTGGTGTCTTCACCACTCCACAGTGCGTTTGATATGCAGAACCGGCGACATCTTGGATTTCGTCGGGGTTCAAGCTGAGATATGCATTTTCTGCGATAATCTTGGTTAGTCTTCTGTCAGAAGTATGCAGAACCATCTAGATCTCTCTTTTCGAGCTATTTAATGCGAGAAACACGTTTTCTTGTGTTTTCACCACCCCACAGTGCGTTTGATATGCAGAACCGGAGATATCTTGGTTTTCGTTGGGTTTGTAGCTGAGATATGCATTTTCTGCGATAATCTTGGTGAGTCTTCTGTCAGAAGTATGCAGAATCATCTAGATCGCTCTTTTCGAGCTATTTAATGCGAGAAACACGTTTTCTTGTGTTTTCACCACCCCACAGTGCGTGTGATATGCAGAACCGGAGATATCTTGGTTTTCGTGGGGTTTGTAGCTGAGATATGCATTTTCTGCGATAATCTTGGTGAGTCTTCCGTCAGAAGTATGCAGAATCATCTAGATCGCTCTTTTCGAGCTATTTAATGCGAGAAACACGTTTTCTTGTGTTTTCAACACTCCACAGTTCGTTTGATATGCAGAACCGGCGATATCTTGATTTTCGTGGTTTTTCCTGCTGAGATATGCATTTTCAGCGATAATCTTGGTGAGTCTTCTGTCAGAAGTATGCAGAACCTTCGACATCGCTCATTTCGAGCTAGTTAATGCTAGAAACACGTTATCTGGTGTTTTCACCACTACACAGTTCGTTGTATATGCAGAACAGGAGATATCTTGGTTTTCGTGGGGTTTCTAGCAGAGATATGCATTATCTGCGATAATCTTGGTGAGACTTCAGTCAGAAGTATGCAGAATCTTCGAGTTCGCTCTTTTCGAGCAACTTAATGCGAGAAACACGTTATCTGGTTGTTTTCACCACTCCACAGTTCGTTTGATATGCAGAACCGGCGATATCTTGATTTTCGTGGTTTTTCGTGCTGAGATATGCATTTTCAGCGATAATCTTGGTGAGTCTTCTGTCAGAAGTATGCAGAATCATCGAGATCCCTCTTTTCGAGCTCTTTAATGCGAGAAACACGTTTTCTTGTGTTTTCACCACCCCACAGTGCGTGTGATATGCAGAACCGGAGATATCTTGGTTTTCGTGGGGTTTGTAGCTGAGATATGCATTTTCTGCGATAATCTTGGTGAGTCTTCTGTCAGAAGTATGCAGAACCTTCGACATCGCTCATTTCGAGCTAGTTAATGCTAGAAACACGTTATCTGGTGTTTTCACCACTACACAGTTCGTTGTATATGCAGAACCGGCGATGTTTGGTTTTCGTCGGGTTTCAAGCTGAGAAATGCATTTTCTGCGATAATCTTGGTGAGACTTCAGTCAGAAGTATGCAGAATCTTCGAGTTCGCTCTTTTCGAGCAACTTAATGCGAGAAACACGTTATCTGGTTGTTTTCACCACTCCACAGTTCGTTTGATATGCAGAACCGGCGATATCTTGATTTTCGTGGTTTTTCGTGCTGAGATATGCATTTTCAGCGATAATCTTGGTGAGTCTTCTGTCAGAAGTATGCAGAATCATCGAGATCCCTCTTTTCGAGCTCTTTAATGAGAGAAACACGTTATCTGGTTGTTTTCACCACTCCACAGTTCGTTTGATATGCAGAACCGGCGATATCTTGATTTTCGAGGTTTTTCGTGCTGAGATATGCATTTTCAGCGATAATCTTGGTGAGTCTTCCGTCAGAAGTATGCAGAATCATCTAGATCGCTCTTTTCGAGCTATTTAATGCGAGAAACACGTTTTCTTGTGTTTTCAACACTCCACAGTTCGTTTGATATGCAGAACCGGCGATATCTTGATTTTCGTGGTTTTTCCTGCTGAGATATGCATTTTCAGCGATAATCTTGGTGAGTCTTCTGTCAGAAGTATGCAGAATCATCGAGATCGCTCATTTCGAGCTAGTTAATGCGAGAAACACGTTATCTGGTGTTTTCACCACTCCACAGTTCGTTGTATATGCAGAACAGGAGATATCTTGGTTTTCGTGGGGTTTCTAGCAGAGATATGCATTTTCTGCGATAATCTATGTGAGTCTTCTGCCAGAAGTATGCAGAATCATCTAGATCGCTCTTTTCGAGCTATTTAATGCGAGAAACACGATATCTGGTGTTTTCAGCACTCCACAGTGCGTATGATATGCAGAACCGGCGATATCTTGGTTTTCGTGGGGTTTCAAGCTGAAATATGCATTTTCTGCGATGATCTTGGTGAGACTTCAGTCAGAAGTATGCAGAATCTACGAGATCGCTCATTTCGAGCTAGTTAATGCGAGAAACACGTTATCTGGTGTTTTCAACACTCCACAGTTCGTTTGATATGCAGAACCGGCGATATCTTGATTTTCGTGGTTTTTCCTGCTGAGATATGCATTTTCAGCGATAATCTTGGTGAGTCTTCTGTCAGAAGTATGCAGAACCTTCGACATCGCTCATTTCGAGCTAGTTAATGCTAGAAACACGTTATCTGGTGTTTTCCCCACTCCACAGTTCGTTGTATATGCAGAACAGGAGATATCTTGGTTTTCGTGGGGTTTCCAGCTGAAATATGCATTTTCTGCGATAATCTTTGTGTTTCATCTATGAGAAGTATGCAGAATCATCCAGAACGCTCTTTTCGATCTATTTAATGCGAGAAACACGTTGTCTGGTGTTTTCACCACTCCACAGTTGGTTTGATATGCAGAACCGGCGATATCTGGGTTTTCGTGGGGTTTCAAGCTGAGATATGCATTTTCTGCGATAATCTTGGTGAGACTTCAGTCAGAGGTATGCAGAATCTACGAGATCGCTCATTTCGAGCTAGTTAATGCGAGAAACACGTTATCTGGTGTTTTCACCACTCCACAGTTCGTTGTATATGCAGAACAGGAGATATCTTGGTTTTCGTGGGGTTTCCAGCTGAAATATGCATTTTCTGCGATAATCTTTGTGTTTCATCTATGAGAAGTATGCAGAATCATCCAGAACGCTCTTTTCGATCTATTTAATGCGAGAAACACGTTGTCTGGTGTTTTCACCACTCCACAGTTGGTTTGATATGCAGAACCGGCGATATCTGGGTTTTCGTGGGGTTTCAAGCTGAGATATGCATTTTCTGCGGCAATCTTGGTGAGACTTCAGTCAGAAGTATGCAGAATAATCGAGATCGCTCTTTTCGAGCTACTTAATGCGAGAAACACGTTATCTGGTGTTTTCGGCACTCCACAGTGCGTTTGACATGCAGAACCGGAGATATCTTGGTTACGGTCGGGATTCAAGCTGAGATATGCATTTTCTACGATAATCTTGGCGAGACTTCTGTCAGAAGTATGCAGAATCATCGGGATCGCTCTTTTCGAGCTATTTAATGCGAGAAACACGTTATCTGGTGTTTTCACCACTCCACAGTGCGTTTGATATGCAGAACCGGCGACATCTTGGCTTTCGTCGGGGTTCAAGCTGAGATATGCATTTTCTGCGATAATATTGGTGAGTCTTCTGTCAGAAGTATGCAGAACCATCTAGATCGCTCTTTTCGAGCTATTTAATGCGAGAAACACGTTTTCTTGTGTTTTCAACACTCCACAGTTCGTTTGATATGCAGAACCGGCGATATCTTGATTTTCGTGGTTTTTCCTGCTGAGATATGCTTTTTCAGCGATAATCTTGGTGAGTCTTCTGTCAGAAGTATGCAGAATCTTCGACATCGCTCATTTCGAGCTAGTTAATGCTAGAAACACGTTATCTGGTGTTTTCACCACTACACAGTTCGTTGTATATGCAGAACAGGAGATATCTTGGTTTTCGTGGGGTTTCTAGCAGAGATATGCATTATCTGCGATAATCATGGTGAGACTTCTGTTAGAAGTATGCAGAATCATCGAGATCGCACTTTTCGATCTATTTAATGCGAGAAACACGTTGTCTGGTGTTTTCACCACTCCACAGTTGGTTTGATATGCAGAACCGGCGATGTTTGGTTTTCGTCGGGTTTCAAGCTGAGAAATGCATTTTCTGCGATAATCTTGGTGAGACTTCAGTCAGAAGTATGCAGAATCTTCGAGTTCGCTCTTTTCGAGCAACTTAATGCGAGAAACACGTTATCTGGTTGTTTTCACCACTCCACAGTTCGTTTGATATGCAGAACCGGCGATATCTTGATTTTCGTGGTTTTTCGTGCTGAGATATGCATTTTCAGCGATAATCTTGGTGAGTCTTCTGTCAGAAGTATGCAGAATCATCGAGATCCCTCTTTTCGAGCTATTTAATGAGAGAAACACGTTATCTGGTTGTTTTCACCACTCCACAGTTCGTTTGATATGCAGAACCGGCGATATCTTGATTTTCGTGGTTTTTCGTGCTGAGATATGCATTTTCAGCGATAATCTTGGTGAGTCTTCTGTCAGAAGTATGCAGAATCATCTAGATCGCTCATTTCGAGCTAGTTAATTCGAGAAACACGTTATCTGGTGTTTTCACCACTCCACAGTTCGTTGGATATGCAGAACAGGAGATATCTTGGTTTTCGTGGGGTTTCTAGCAGAGATATGCATTTTCTGCGATAATCATGGTGAGACTTCTGTTAGAAGTATGCAGAATCATCGAGATCGCTCATTTCGATCTATTTAATGCGAGAAACACGTTATCTGGTGTTTTCACCACTCCACAGTGCGTTTAATATGCAGAACCGGCGACATCTTGGCTGTCGTAGGGTATCAAGCTGAGATATGCATTTTCTGCGATAATCATGGTGAGAATTCTGTCCGAAGTATGCAGAATCATCGAGATCGCACTTTTCGTGCTATTTAATGCGAGAAACAGGATATCTGGTGTTTTCAGCACTCCACAGTGCGTATGATATGCAGAACCGGCGATATCTTGGTTTTCGTGGGGTTTCAAGCTGAGATGTGCATTGTCTGCGATAATCTTGGTGAGACATCTGTCCGAAGTGTGCAGAATCATCGAGATCGCACTTTTTGAGCTATTTAATGCGAGAAAAACCTTATCTGGTGTTTTCACCACCCCACAGTGCGTTTGATATGCAGAACCGGCGATATCTGGGTTTTCGTGGGGTTTCAAGCTGAGATATGCATTTTCTGCGATAATCTTGGTGAGACCTCTGTCCGAAGTATGCAGAAACATCGAGATCGCTCTTTTCGACATATTTAATGCGAGAAACACGTTATCTGGTGATTTCACCACTCCACAGTGCGTTTGATATGCAGAACCAGCGATATCCTGGTTTTCGTGGGGTTTCAAGCTCAGATATGCATTTTATGCGATAATCTTGGTGAGGCTTCTGTCCGAAGTATGCAGAGTCATCGAGATCGTACTTTTCGAGCTATTTAATCTGAGAAACACGTTTTCTGGGGTTTTTACCACACCACAGTGCGTATGATATGCAGAACCGGCGATATCTTGGTTTTCGTGGGGTTTCAAGCTGAAATATGCATTTTCTGCGATAATCTTGTTGAGACTTCAGTCAGAAGTATGCAGAATCGTCGAGATCGCTCATTTCGAGCTAGTTAATTCGAGAAACACGTTATCTGGTGTTTTCCCCACTCCACAGTTCGTTGTATATGCAGAACAGGAGATATCTTGGTTTTCGTGGGGTTTCTAGCAGAGATATGCATTTTCTGCGATAATCTAGATGAGTCTTCTGCCAGAAGTATGCAGAATCATCTACATCGCTCTTTTCGAGCTATTTAATGCGAGAAACACGATATATGGTTGTTTTCACCACTCCACAGTGCGTTTGATATGCAGAACGGGCGACATCTTGGTTTTCGTGGGGTTTCTAGCAGAGATATGCATTTTCTGCGATAATCTAGATGAGTCTTCTGCCAGAAGTATGCAGAATCATCTACATCGCTCTTTTCGAGCTATTTAATGCGAGAAACACGATATATGGTTGTTTTCACCACTCCACAGTGCGTTTGATATGCAGAACGGGCGACATCTTGATTTTCGTGAGGTTTCAAGCTGAGATATGCATTTTCTGCGATAATCTTGGTGAGACTTCAGTCAGAAATATGCAGAATCTTCTAGATCGCTCTTTTCGTGCTATTTAATGCGAAAAAACAAGTTTTCTGGTGTTTTCAACATTCCACAGTGCGTTTGATATGCAGAACCGATGATATCTTGTTTTTCGTGGTGTTTCCAGCTGAGATATGCATTTTCTGCGATAAACTTGGTGAGTCTTCTGTCAGAAGTATGCAGAATCATCGAGATCCCTCTTTTCGAGCTATTTAATGCGAGAAACACGTTATCTGGTGTTTTCACCACTCCACAGTGCGTTTGATATGCAGAACCAGCGATATCTTGGTTTTCGTGGGGTTTCTAGCAGAGATATGCATTTTCTGCGATAATCTAGATGAGTCTTCTGCCAGAAGTATGCAGAATCATCTACATCGCTCTTTTCGAGCTAGTTAATGCGAGAAACACGTTATCTGGTGTTTTCACCACTCCACAGTGCGTTTAATATGCAGAACCGGCGACATCTTGGCTGTCGTAGGGTATCAAGCTGAGATATGCATTTTCTGCGATAATCATGGTGAGACTTCTGTCAGAAGTATGCAGAATCATCGGGATCGCTCTTTTCGAGCTATTTAATGCGAGAAACACGTTATCTGGTGTTTTCACCACTCCACAGTTCGTTGTATATGCAGAACAGGAGATATCTTGGTTTTCGTGGGGTTTCTAGCAGAGATATGCATTTTCTGCGATAATCTTGGTGAGACTTCAGTCAGAGGTATGCAGAATCTACGAGATCGCTCATTTCGAGCTAGTTAATGCGAGAAACACGTTATCTGGTGTTTTCACCACTCCACAGTTCGTTGTATATGCAGAACAGGAGATATCTTGGTTTGCGTGGGGTTTCTAGCAGAGATATGCATTTTCTGCGATAATCTAGGTGAGTCTCCTGCCGGAAGTATGCAGAATCATCTAGATTGCTCTTTTCGAGCTATTTAATGCGAGAAACACGATATCTGGTGTTTTCAGCACTCCACAGTGCGTATGATATGCAGAACCGGCGATATCTTGGTTTTCGTGGGGTTTCATGCTGAAATATGCATTTTCTGCGATAATCTTGGTGAGACTTCAGTCAGAAGTATGCAGAATCTTCGAGATCGCTCATTTCGAGCTAGTTAATGCGAGAAACACGTTATCTGGTGTTTTCACCACTCCACAGTTCGTTGTATATGCAGAACAGGAGATATCTTGGTTTTCGTGGGGTTTCTAGCAGAGATATGCATTTTCTGCGATAATCTAGGTGAGTCTTCTGCCAGAAGTATGCAGAATCTTCGAGATCGTTCTTTTCGAGCAACTTATTGCGAGAAACACGATATCTGGTTGTTTTCACCACTCCACAGTGCGTTTGATATGCAGAACGGGCGACATCTTGATTTTCGTGAGGTTTCAAGCTGAGATATGCATTTTCTGCGATAATCTTGGTGAGACATCATGTCAGAAATATGCAGAATCTTCTATATCGCTCTTTTCGAGCTATTTAATGCGAAAAAACAAGTTTTCTGGTGTTTTCAATATTCCACAGTGCGTTTGATATGCAGAACCGGCGATATCTTGATTTTCGTGGTGTTTCCAGCTGAAATATGCATTTTCTACGATAATCTTGGTGAGACGTCTGTCAGAAGTATGCAGAATCTTCGAGATCGTTCTTTTCGAGCTACTTAATGCGAGAAACACGATATCTGGTTGTTTTCACCACTCCACAGTGCGTTTAATATGCAGAACCGGCGACATCTTGGCTGTCGTAGGGTATCAAGCTGAGATATGCATTTTCTGCGATAATCATGGTGAGACTTCTGTCAGAAGTATGCAGAATCATCGGGATCGCTCTTTTCGAGCTATTTAATGCGAGAAACACGTTTTCTGGGGTTTTCACCACTCCACAGTTCGTTGGATATGCAGAACAGGAGATATCTTGGTTTTCGTGGGGTTTCTAGCAGAGATATGCATTTTCTGCGATAATCATGGTGAGACTTCTGTTAGAAGTATGCAGAATCATCGAGATCGCTCATTTCGATCTATTTAATGCGAGAAACACGTTATCTGGTGTTTTCACCACTCCACAGTGCGTTTGATATGCAGAACCAGCGATATCTTGGTTTTCGTGGGGTTTCAAGCTGAGATATGCATTTTTTACGATAATCATGGTGAGAATTCTGTCCGAAGTATGCAGAATCATCGAGATCGCACTTTTCGTGCTATTTAATGCGAGAAACAGGATATCTGGTGTTTTCAGCACTCCACAGTGCGTATGATATGCAGAACCGGCGATATCTTGGTTTTCGTGGGGTTTCAAGCTGAGATGTGCATTGTCTGCGATAATCTTGGTGAGACATCTGTCCGAAGTATGCAGAAACATCGAGATCGCTCTTTTCGACATATTTAATGCGAGAAACACGTTATCTGGTGATTTCACCACTCCACAGTGCGTTTGATATGCAGAACCAGCGATATCCTGGTTTTCGTGGGGTTTCAAGCTCAGATATGCATTTTATGCGATAATCTTGGTGAGGCTTCTGTCCGAAGTATGCAGAGTCATCGAGATCGTACTTTTCGAGCTATTTAATGCGAGAAACACGTTTTCTGGGGTTTTTACCACACCACAGTTCGTTGGATATGCAGAACAGGTGATATCTTGGTTTTCGTGGGGTTTCAAGCTGAGATATGCACTTTTTACGATAATCTTGGTGAGACGTCTGTCCGAAGTATGCTTAATCATCGAGATCGCTCTATTCGAACTATTTAATGCGACAAAACGTTATCTGGTGTTTTCAGCACTCCACAGTGCGTTTGATATGCAGTACCGGCGACATCTTGGATTTCGTCGGGGTTCAAGCTGAGATATGCATTTTCTACGATAATCTTGGTGAGACTTCTGTCAGAAGTATGCAGAATAATCTAGATCGTTCTTTTCGAGCTATTTAATTCGAGAAACACGTTATCTGGTTGTTTTCACCACTCCACAGTGCGTTTGATATGCAGAAGCGGCGACATCTTGATTTTCGTGGGGTTTCAAGCTCAGATATGCATTTTCTGCGATAAGCTTGGTGAGACTTCTGTTAGAAGTATGCAGAATCATCTAGATCGCACTTTTCGAGCTATTTAATGCGAGAAACACGATATCTGGTGTTTTCAGCACTCCACAGTGCGTATGATATGCAGAACCGGCGATATCTTGGTTTTCGTGGGGTTTCAAGCAGAGATATGCATTGTCTGCGATAATCTTGGTGAGACTTCTGTCCGAAGTATGCAGAGTCATCGACATCGTACTTTTCGAGCTATTTAATGCGAGAAACACGTTTTCTGGGGTTTTCACCACTCCACAGTTCGTTGGATATGCAGATCAGGAGATATCTTGATTTTCGTGGAGTTTCTACCAGAGATATGCATTTTCTGCGATAATCATGGTGAGACTTCTGTTAGAAGTATGCAGAATCATCGAGATCGCACATTTCGATCTATTTAATGCGAGAAACACGTTGTCTGGTGTTTTCACCACTCCACAGTTGGTTTGATATGCAGAACCGGCGATATCTGGGTTTTCGTGGGGTTTCAAGATGAGATATGCATTTTCTGCGATAATCTTGGTGAGACTTCAGTCAGAAGTATGCAGAATCTTCGAGATCGCTCATTTCGAGCTAGTTAATGCGAGAAACACGTTATCTGGTGTTTTCACCACTCCACAGTTCGTTGTATATGCAGAACAGGAGATATCTTGGTTTTCGTGGGGTTTCTAGCAGAGATATGCATTTTCTGCGATAATCTTGGTGAGACTTCAGTCAGAGGTATGCAGAATCTACGAGATCGCTCATTTCGAGCTAGTTAATGCGAGAAACACGTTATCTGGTGTTTTCACCACTCCACAGTTCGTTGTATATGCAGAACAGGAGATATCTTGGTTTGCGTGGGGTTTCTAGCAGAGATATGCATTTTCTGCGATAATCTAGGTGAGTCTCCTGCCGGAAGTATGCAGAATCATCTAGATCGCTCTTTTCGAGCTATTTAATGCGAGAAACACGATATCTGGTGTTTTCAGCACTCCACAGTGCGTATGATATGCAGAACCGGCGATATCTTGGTTTTCGTGGGGTTTCATGCTGAAATATGCATTTTCTGCGATAATCTTGGTGAGACTTCAGTCAGAAGTATGCAGAATCTTCGAGATCGCTCATTTCGAGCTAGTTAATGCGAGAAACACGTTATCTGGTGTTTTCACCACTCCACAGTTCGTTGTATATGCAGAACAGGAGATATCTTGGTTTTCGTGATGTTTCTAGCAGAGATATGCATTTTCTGCGATAATCTAGGTGAGTCTTCTGCCAGAAGTATGCAGAATCTTCGAGATCGTTCTTTTCGAGCAACTTAATGCGAGAAACACGATATCTGGTTGTTTTCACCACTCCACAGTGCGTTTGATATGCAGAACGGGCGACATCTTGATTTTCGTGAGGTTTCAAGCTGAGATATGCATTTTCTGCGATAATCTTGGTGAGACATCATGTCAGAAATATGCAGAATTTTCTAGATCGCTCTTTTCGAGCTATTTAATGCGAAAAAACAAGTTTTCTGGTGTTTTCAATATTCCACAGTGCGTTTGATATGCAGAACCGGCGATATCTTGATTTTCGTGGTGTTTCCAGCTGAGATATGCATTTTCTGCGATAAACTTGGTGAGTCTTCTGTCAGAAGTATGCAGAATCATCGAGATCCCTCTTTTCGAGCTATTTAATGCGAGAAACACGTTAATTGGTGTTTTCACCACTCCACAGTGCGTTTGATATGCGGAACCAGCGACATCTTGGATTTCGTCGGGTTTCAAGCTGAGACATGCATTTTCTGCGATAATCTTGGTGAGTCTTCTGTCAGAAGTATGCAGAATCATCGAGATCCCTCTTTTCGAGCTAGTTAATGCGAGAAACACGTTATCTGGTGTTTTCACCACTCCACAGTGCGTTTAATATGCAGAACCGGCGACATCTTGGCTGTCGTAGGGTATCAAGCTGAGATATGCATTTTCTGCGATAATCATGGTGAGACTTCTGTCAGAAGTATGCAGAATCATCGGGATCGCTCTTTTCGAGCTATTTAATGCGAGAAACACGTTTTCTGGGGTTTTCACCACTCCACATTTCGTTGGATATGCAGAACAGCAGATATCTTGGTTTTCGTGGGGTTTCTAGCAGAGAAATGCATTTTCTGCGATAATCATGGTGAGACTTCAGTTAGAAGTATGCAGAATCATCGAGATCGCTCTTTTCGAGCTATTTAATGCGAGAAACACGATATCTGGTGTTTTCAGCACTCCACAGTGCGTTTGATATGCAGAACCAGCGATATCTTGGTTTTCGTGGGGTTTCAAGCTGAGATATGCATTTTTTACGATAATCATGGTGAGAATTCTGTCCGAAGTATGCAGAATCATCGAGATCGCACTTTTCGTGCTATTTAATGCGAGAAACAGGATATCTGGTGTTTTCAGCACTCCACAGTGCGTATGATATGCAGAACCGGCGATATCTTGGTTTTCGTGGGGTTTCAAGCTGAGATGTGCATTGTCTGCGATAATCTTGGTGAGACATCTGTCCGAAGTGTGCAGAATCATCGAGATCGCACTTTTTGAGCTATTTAATGCGAGAAAAACCTTATCTGGTGTTTTCACCACCCCACAGTGCGTTTGATATGCAGAACCGGCGATATCTGGGTTTTCGTGGGGTTTCAAGCTGAGATATGCATTTTCTGCGATAATCTTGGTGAGACCTCTGTCCGAAGTATGCAGAAACATCGAGATCGCTCTTTTCGACATATTTAATGCGAGAAACACGTTATCTGGTGATTTCACCACTCCACAGTGCGTTTGATATGCAGAACCAGCGATATCCTGGTTTTCGTGGGGTTTCAAGCTCAGATATGCATTTTATGCGATAATCTTGGTGAGGCTTCTGTCCGAAGTATGCAGAGTCATCGAGATCGTACTTTTCGAGCTATTTAATGCGAGAAACACGTTTTCTGGGGTTTTTACCACACCACAGTTCGTTGGATATGCAGAACAGGTGATATCTTGGTTTTCGTGGGGTTTCAAGCTGAGATATGCACTTTTTACGATAATCTTGGTGAGACGTCTGTCCGAAGTATGCTTAATCATCGAGATCGCTCTATTCGAACTATTTAATGCGACAAAACGTTATCTGGTGTTTTCAGCACTCCACAGTGCGTTTGATATGCTGAACCAGTGATACCTCAGTTTTCGTGGGGTTTCAAGCTGAGATATGCATTTTCTACGATAATCTTGGTGAGACTTCTCTCAGAAGGATGCAGAATCTTCGAGATCGCTCTTTTCGAGCTACTTAATGCGAGATACACGTTATCTGGTGTTTTCACCACTCCACAGTGCGTTTGATATGCAGTACCGGCGACATCTTGGATTTCGTCGGGGTTCAAGCTGAGATATGCATTTTCTACGATAATCTTGGTGAGACTTCTGTCAGAAGTATGCAGAATAATCTAGATCGTTCTTTTCGAGCTATTTAATTCGAGAAACACGTTATCTGGTTGTTTTCACCACTCCACAGTGCGTTTGATATGCAGAAGCGGCGACATCTTGATTTTCGTGGGGTTTCAAGCTCAGATATGCATTTTCTGCGATAAGCTTGGTGAGACTTCTGTTAGAAGTATGCAGAATCATCTAGATCGCACTTTTCGAGCTATTTAATGCGAGAAACACGATATCTGGTGTTTTCAGCACTCCACAGTGCGTATGATATGCAGAACCGGCGATATCTTGGTTTTCGTGGGGTTTCAAGCAGAGATATGCATTGTCTGCGATAATCTTGGTGAGACTTCTGTCCGAAGTATGCAGAGTCATCGACATCGTACTTTTCGAGCTATTTAATGCGAGAAACACGTTTTCTGGGGTTTTCACCACTCCACAGTTCGTTGGATATGCAGATCAGGAGATATCTTGGTTTTCGTGGAGTTTCTACCAGAGATATGCATTTTCTGCGGTAATCATGGTGAGACTTCTGTTAGAAGTATGCAGAATCATCGAGATCGCACATTTCGATCTATTTAATGCGAGAAACACGTTGTCTGGTGTTTTCACCACTCCACAGTTGGTTTGATATGCAGAACCGGCGATATCTGGGTTTTCGTGGGGTTTCAAGCTGAGATATGCATTTTCTGCGATAATCTTGGTGAGACTTCAGTCAGAAGTATGCAGAATCTTCGAGATCGCTCATTTCGAGCTAGTTAATGCGAGAAACACGTTATCTGGTGTTTTCACCACTCCACAGTTCGTTGTATATGCAGAACAGGAGATATCTTGGTTTTCGTGGGGTTTCTAGCAGAGATATGCATTTTCTGCGATAATCTTGGTGAGACTTCAGTCAGAGGTACGCAGAATCTACGAGATCGCTCATTTCGAGCTAGTTAATGCGAGAAACACGTTATCTGGTGTTTTCACCACTCCACAGTTCGTTGTATATGCAGAACAGGAGATATCTTGGTTTGCGTGGGGTTTCTAGCAGAGATATGCATTTTCTGCGATAATCTAGGTGAGTCTCCTGCCAGAAGTATGCAGAATCATCTAGATCGCTCTTTTCGAGCTATTCAATGCGAGAAACACGATATCTGGTGTTTTCAGCACTCCACAGTGCGTATGATATGCAGAACCGGCGATATCTTGGTTTTCGTGGGGTTTCATGCTGAAATATGCATTTTCTGCGATAATCTTGGTGAGACTTCAGTCAGAAGTATGCAGAATCTTCGAGATCGCTCATTTCGAGCTAGTTAATGCGAGAAACACGTTATCTGGTGTTTTCACCACTCCACAGTTCGTTGTATATGCAGAACAGGAGATATCTTGGTTTTCGTGGGGTTTCTAGCAGAGATATGCATTTTCTGCGATAATCTAGGTGAGTCTTCTGCCAGAAGTATGCAGAATCTTCGAGATCGTTCTTTTCGAGCAACTTAATGCGAGAAACACGATATCTGGTTGTTTTCACCACTCCACAGTGCGTTTGATATGCAGAACGGGCGACATCTTGATTTTCGTGAGGTTTCAAGCTGAGATATGCATTTTCTGCGATAATCTTGGTGAGACATCATGTCAGAAATATGCAGAATCTTCTATATCGCTCTTTTCGAGCTATTTAATGCGAAAAAACAAGTTTTCTGGTGTTTTCAACATTCCACAGTGCGTTTGATATGCAGAACCGGCGATATCTTGATATTCGTGGTGTTTCCAGCTGAAATATGCATTTTCTACGATAATCTTGGTGAGACGTCTGTCAGAAGTATGCAGAATCTTCGAGATCGTTCTTTTCGAGCTACTTAATGCGAGAAACACGATATCTGGTTGTTTTCACCACTCCACAGTGCGTTTGATATGCAGAACGGGCGACATCTTGATTTTCGTGAGGTTTCAAGCTGAGATATGCATTTTCTGCGATAATCTTGGTGAGACTTCAGTCAGAAATATGCAGAATTTTCTAGATCGCTCTTTTCGAGCTATTTAATGCGAAAAAACAAGTTTTCTGGTGTTTTCAACATTCCACAGTGCGTTTGATATGCAGAACCGATGATATCTTGATTTTCGTGGAGTTTCCAGCTGAGATATGCATTTTCTGCGATAATCTTGGTGAGTCTTCTGTCAGAAGTATGCAGAATCATCGAGATCCCTCTTTTCGAGCTATTTAATGCGAGAAACACGTTAATTGGTGTTTTCACCACTCCACAGTGCGTTTGATATGCGGAACCAGCGACATCTTGGATTTCGTCGGTTTTCAAGCTGAGACATGCATTTTCTGCGATAATCTTGGTGAGTCTTCTGTCAGAAGTATGCAGAATCATCGAGATCCCTCTTTTCGAGCTAGTTAATGCGAGAAACACGTTATCTGGTGTTTTCACCACTCCACAGTGCGTTTAATATGCAGAACCGGCTACATCTTGGCTGTCGTAGGGTATCAAGTTGAGATATGCATTTTCTGCGATAATCATGGTGAGACTTCTGTCAGAAGTATGCAGAATCATCGGGATCGCTCTTTTCGAGCTATTTAATGCGAGAAACACGTTTTCTGGGGTTTTCACCACTCCACATTTCGTTGGATATGCAGAACAGCAGATATCTTGGTTTTCGTGGGGTTTCAAGCTGAGATATGCATTTTTTACGATAATCATGGTGAGACTTCTGTCCGAAGTATGCAGAATCATCGAGATCGCACTTTTCGAGCTATTTAATGCGAGAAACAGGATATCTGGTGTTTTCAGCACTCCACAGTGCGTTTGATATGCAGAACCAGCGATATCTAGGTTTTCGTGGGGTTTCAAGCTGAGATATGCAATTTCTGCGATAATCTTGGTGAGACTTATGTCCGAAGTATGCAGAGTCATCGAGATCGTACTTTTCGAGCTATTTAATGCGAGAAACACGTTTTCTGGGGTTTTCACCACTCCACAGTTCGTTGGATATGCAGAACAGGAGATATCTTGGTTTTCGTGGGGTTTCTAGCAGAGATATGCATTTTCTGCGATAATCTAGGTGAGTCTTCTGCCAGAAGTATGCAGAATCTTCGAGATCGTTCTTTTCGAGCAACTTAATGCGAGAAACACGATATCTGGTTGTTTTCACCACTCCACAGTGCGTTTGATATGCAGAACGGGCGACATCTTGATTTTCGTGAGGTTTCAAGCTGAGATATGCATTTTCTGCGATAATCTTGGTGAGACATCATGTCAGAAATATGCAGAATCTTCTATATCGCTCTTTTCGAGCTATTTAATGCGAAAAAACAAGTTTTCTGGTGTTTTCAACATTCCACAGTGCGTTTGATATGCAGAACCGGCGATATCTTGATTTTCGTGGTGTTTCCAGCTGAAATATGCATTTTCTACGATAATCTTGGTGAGACGTCTGTCAGAAGTATGCAGAATCTTCGAGATCGTTCTTTTCGAGCTACTTAATGCGAGAAACACGATATCTGGTTGTTTTCACCACTCCACAGTGCGTTTGATATGCAGAACGGGCGACATCTTGATTTTCGTGAGGTTTCAAGCTGAGATATGCATTTTCTGCGATAATCTTGGTGAGACTTCAGTCAGAAATATGCAGAATTTTCTAGATCGCTCTTTTCGAGCTATTTAATGCGAAAAAACAAGTTTTCTGGTGTTTTCAACATTCCACAGTGCGTTTGATATGCAGAACCGATGATATCTTGATTTTCGTGGAGTTTCCAGCTGAGATATGCATTTTCTGCGACAATCTTGGTGAGACTTCTGTCCGAAGTATGCAGAATCATCGGGATCGCTCTTTTCGAGCTATTTAATGCGAGAAACACGTTTTCTGGCGATTTCACCACACCACTGTTCGTTGGATATGCAGAACCGGAGATATCTTGGTTTTCGTGAGGTTTCAAGCTGAAATATGCATTTTCTGCGATAATCTTGGTGAGACTTCTGTCCGATGTATGCAGAATCATCGAGATCGCTCTTTTCGAGCTATTTAATGCGAGAAACACGTTATCCGGTGTTTTCACCACTCCACAGTGGGTTTGATATGCAGAACTGGCGACATCTTGAATTTCGTCGGGTTTCAAGCTGAGATATGCATTTTCTACGATAATCTTGGTGAGACTTCTGTCAGAAGTTTGCAGAATCATCTAGATCGCTCTTTTCGAGCTATTTAATGCGAGAAACACGTTAACTGGTGTTTTCACCACTCCGCAGTCCGCTTGATATGTAGAACCAGCGATATCTGGGTTTTCGTGGGGTTTCAAGCTGAGATATGCATTTTCTGCGATAATCTTGGTGAGACTTCTGTCCGAAGTATGCAGAAACATCGAGAGCACTCTTTTCGAGCTATTTAATGCGAGAATCACGTTTTCTGGGGTTTTCACCACACCACAGTTCGTTGGATATGCAGAACCGGAGATATCTTGGTTTTCGTGGGGTTTCAAGCTGAGATATGCATTTTCTGCGACAATCTTGGTGAGACTTCTGTGCGAAGTATGCAGAATCATCGGTATCGCTCTTATCGAGCTATTTAATGCGAGAATCACGTTTTCTGGGGTTTTCACCACACCACAGTTCGTCGGATATGCAGAACCGGAGATATCTTGGTTTTCCTGGGGTTTCAAGCTGAGATATGCATTTTCTGCGAAAATCTTGGTGAGACTTCTGTCCGAAGTATGCAGAATCATCGGGATCGCTCTTATCGAGCTATTTAATGCGAGAATCACGTTTTCTGGGGTTTTCACCACACCACAGTTCGTTGGATATGCAGAACCAGTGATACCTCAGTTTTCGTGGGGTTTCAAGCTGAGATATGCATTTTCTACGATAATCTTGGTGAGACTTCTCTCAGAAGGATGCAGAATCTTCGAGATCGCTCTTTTCGAGCTACTTAATGCGAGATACACGTTATCTGGTGTTTTCACCACTCCACAGTGCGTTTGACATGCAGTACCGGCGACATCTTGGATTTCGTCGGGGTTCAAGCTGAGATATGCATTTTCTACGATAATCTTGGTGAGACTTCTGTCAGAAGTATGCAGAATAATCTAGATCGTTCTTTTCGAGCTATTTAATTCGAGAAACACGTTATCTGGTTGTTTTCACCACTCCACAGTGCGTTTGATATGCAGAAGCGGCGACATCTTGATTTTCGTGGGGTTTCAAGCTCAGATATGCATTTTCTGCGATAAGCTTGGTGAGACTTCTGTTAGAAGTATGCAGAATCATCTAGATCGCACTTTTCGAGCTGTTTAATGCGAGAAACACGATATCTGGTGTTTTCAGCACTCCACAGTGCGTATGATATGCAGAACCGGCGATATCTTGGTTTTCGTGGGGTTTCAAGCTGAGATATGCATTGTCTGCGATAATCTTGGTGAGACTTCTGTCCGAAGTATGCAGAGTCATCGAGATCGTACTTTTCGAGCTATTTAATGCGAGAAACACGTTTTCTGGGGTTTTCACCACTCCACAGTTCGTTGGATATGCAGATCAGGAGATATCTTGGTTTTCGTGGAGTTTCTAGCAGAGATATGCATTTTCTGCGATAATCATGGTGAGACTTCTGTTAGAAGTATGCAGAATCATCGAGATCGCACATTTCGATCTATTTAATGCGAGAAACACGTTGTCTGGTGTTTTCACCACTCCACAGTTGGTTTGATATGCAGAACCGGCGATATCTGGGTTTTCGTGGGGTTTCGTGCTGAGATATGCATTTTCAGCGATAATCTTGGTGAGTCTTCTGTCAGAAGTATGCAGAATCATCGCGATCGCACTTTTCGATCTATTTAATGCGAGAAACACGTTGTCTGGTTTTTTCACCACTCCACAGTTTGTTTGATATGCAGAACCGGCGATGTTTGGTTTTCGTCGGGTTTCAAGCTGAGATATGCATTTTCTGCGATAATCTTGGAGAGACTTCAGTCAGAGGTATGCAGAATCTACGAGATCGCTCTTTTCGAGCTATTTAATGCGAGAAACACGTTATCCGGTGTTTTCACCACTCCACAGTGGGTTTGATATGCAGAACTGGCGACATCTTGAATTTCGTCGGGTTTCAAGCTGAGATATGCATTTTCTACGATAATCTTGGTGAGACTTCTGTCAGAAGTTTGCAGAATCATCTAGATCGCTCTTTTCGAGCTATTTAATGCGAGAAACACGTTAACTGGTGTTTTCACCACTCCGCAGTCCGCTTGATATGTAGAACCAGCGATATCTGGGTTTTCGTGGGGTTTCAAGCTGAGATATGCATTTTCTGCGATAATCTTGGTGAGACTTCTGTCCGAAGTATGCAGAAACATCGAGAGCACTCTTTTCGAGCTATTTAATGCGAGAATCACGTTTTCTGGGGTTTTCACCACACCACAGTTCGTTGGATATGCAGAACCGGAGATATCTTGGTTTTCGTGGGGTTTCAAGCTGAGATATGCATTTTCTGCGACAATCTTGGTGAGACTTCTGTGCGAAGTATGCAGAATCATCGGTATCGCTCTTATCGAGCTATTTAATGCGAGAATCACGTTTTCTGGGGTTTTCACCACACCACAGTTCGTCGGATATGCAGAACCGGAGATATCTTGGTTTTCCTGGGGTTTCAAGCTGAGATATGCATTTTCTGCGAAAATCTTGGTGAGACTTCTGTCCGAAGTATGCAGAATCATCGGGATCGCTCTTATCGAGCTATTTAATGCGAGAATCACGTTTTCTGGGGTTTTCACCACACCACAGTTCGTTGGATATGCAGAACCAGTGATACCTCAGTTTTCGTGGGGTTTCAAGCTGAGATATGCATTTTCTACGATAATCTTGGTGAGACTTCTCTCAGAAGGATGCAGAATCTTCGAGATCGCTCTTTTCGAGCTACTTAATGCGAGATACACGTTATCTGGTGTTTTCACCACTCCACAGTGCGTTTGACATGCAGTACCGGCGACATCTTGGATTTCGTCGGGGTTCAAGCTGAGATATGCATTTTCTACGATAATCTTGGTGAGACTTCTGTCAGAAGTATGCAGAATAATCTAGATCGTTCTTTTCGAGCTATTTAATTCGAGAAACACGTTATCTGGTTGTTTTCACCACTCCACAGTGCGTTTGATATGCAGAAGCGGCGACATCTTGATTTTCGTGGGGTTTCAAGCTCAGATATGCATTTTCTGCGATAAGCTTGGTGAGACTTCTGTTAGAAGTATGCAGAATCATCTAGATCGCACTTTTCGAGCTGTTTAATGCGAGAAACACGATATCTGGTGTTTTCAGCACTCCACAGTGCGTATGATATGCAGAACCGGCGATATCTTGGTTTTCGTGGGGTTTCAAGCTGAGATATGCATTGTCTGCGATAATCTTGGTGAGACTTCTGTCCGAAGTATGCAGAGTCATCGAGATCGTACTTTTCGAGCTATTTAATGCGAGAAACACGTTTTCTGGGGTTTTCACCACTCCACAGTTCGTTGGATATGCAGATCAGGAGATATCTTGGTTTTCGTGGAGTTTCTAGCAGAGATATGCATTTTCTGCGATAATCATGGTGAGACTTCTGTTAGAAGTATGCAGAATCATCGAGATCGCACATTTCGATCTATTTAATGCGAGAAACACGTTGTCTGGTGTTTTCACCACTCCACAGTTGGTTTGATATGCAGAACCGGCGATATCTGGGTTTTCGTGGGGTTTCAAGCAGAGATATGCATTTTCTGCGATAATCTTGGTGAGACTTCAGTCAGAAGTATGCAGAATCTTCGAGATCGCTCATTTCGAGCTATTTAATGCGAGAAACACGTTATCTGGTGTTTTCACCACTCCACAGTTCGTTGTATATGCAGAACAGGAGATATCTTGGTTTTCGTGGGGTTTCTAGCAGAGATATGCATTTTCTGCGATAATCTTGGTGAGACTTCAGTCAGAGGTATGCAGAATCTACGAGATCGCTCATTTCGAGCTAGTTAATGCGAGAAACACGTTATCTGGTGTTTTCACCACTCCACAGTTCGTTGTATATGCAGAACAGGAGATATCTTGGTTTGCGTGGGGTTTCTAGCAGAGATATGCATTTTCTGCGATAATCTATGTGAGTCTTCTGCCAGAAGTATGCAGAATCATCTAGATCGCTCTTTTCGAGCTATTTAATGCGAGAAACACGATATCTGGTGTTTTCAGCACTCCACAGTGCGTATGATATGCAGAACCGGCGATATCTTGGTTTTCGTGGGGTTTCAAGCTGAAATATGCATTTTCTGCGATAATCTTGGTGAGACTTCAGTCAGAAGTATGCAGAATGATCGGGATCGCTCTTTTCGAGCTATTTAATGCGAGAAACACGTTTTCTGGCGATTTCACCACACCACTGTTCGTTGGATATGCAGAACCGGAGATATCTTGGTTTTCGTGGGGTTTCAATCTGAAATATGCATTTTCTGCGATAATCTTGGTGAGACATCTGTCCGATGTATGCAGAATCATCGAGATCGCTCTTTTCGAGCTATTTAATGCGAGAAACACGTTATCCGGTGTTTTCACCACTCCACAGTGGGTTTGATATGCAGAACTGGCGACATCTTGGATTTCGTCGGGTTTCAAGCTGAGATATGCATTTTCTACGATAATCTTGGTGAGACTTCTGTCAGAAGTTTGCAGAATCATCTAGATCGCTCTTTTCGAGCTATTTAATGCGAGAAACACGTTAACTGGTGTTTTCACCACTCCGCAGTCCGCTTGATATGTAGAACCAGCGATATCTGGGTTTTCGTGGGGTTTCAAGCTGAGATATGCATTTTCTGCGATAATCTTGGTGAGACTTCTGTCCGAAGTATGCAGAAACATCGAGAGCACTCTTTTCGAGCTATTTAATGCGAGAATCACGTTTTCTGGGGTTTTCACCACACCACAGTTCGTTGGATATGCAGAACCGGAGATATCTTGGTTTTCGTGGGGTTTCAAGCTGAGATATGCATTTTCTGCGACAATCTTGGTGAGACTTCTGTCCGAAGTATGCAGAATCATCGGGATCGCTCTTATCGAGCTATTTAATGCGAGAATCACGTTTTCTGGGGTTTTCACCACACCACAGTTCGTTGGATATGCAGAACCGGAGATATCTTGGTTTTCCTGGGGTTTCAAGCTGAGATATGCACTTTTTACGATAATCTTGGTGAGACTTCTGTCCGAAGTATGCTTAATCATCGAGATCGCTCTATTCGAACTATTTAATGCGACAAAACGTTATCTGGTGTTTTCAGCACTCCACAGTGCGTTTGATATGCAGAACCAGTGATACCTCAGTTTTCGTGGGGTTTCAAGCTGAGATATGCATTTTCTACGATAATCTTGGTGAGACTTCTCTGAGAAGGATGCAGAATCTTCGAGATCGCTCTTTTCGAGCTACTTAATGCGAGATACACGTTATCTGGTGTTATCACCACTCCACAGTGCGTTTGACATGCAGTACCGGCGACATCTTGGATTTCGTCGGGGTTCAAGCTGAGATATGCATTTTCTACGATAATCTTGGTGAGACTTCTGTCAGAAGTATGCAGAATAATCTAGATCGTACTTTTCGAGCTATTTAATTCGAGAAACACGTTATCTGGTTGTTTTCACCACTCCACAGTGCGTTTGATATGCAGAAGCGGCGACATCTTGATTTTCGTGGGGTTTCAAGCTCAGATATGCATTTTCTGCGATAAGCTTGGTGAGACTTCTGTTAGAAGTATGCAGAATCATCTAGATCGCACTTTTCGAGCTACTTAATGCGAGATACACGTTATCTGGTGTTATCACCACTCCACAGTGCGTTTGACATGCAGTACCGGCGACATCTTGGATTTCGTCGGGGTTCAAGCTGAGATATGCATTTTCTACGATAATCTTGGTGAGACGTCTGTCAGAAGTATGCAGAATCTTCGAGATCGTTCTTTTCGAGCTACTTAATGCGAGAAACACGATATCTGGTTGTTTTCACCACTCCACAGTGCGTTTGATATGCAGAACGGGCGACATCTTGATTTTCGTGAGGTTTCAAGCTGAGATATGCATTTTCTGCGATAATCTTGGTGAGACTTCAGTCGGAAATATGCAGAATTTTCTAGATCGCTCTTTTCGAGCTATTTAATGCGAAAAAACAAGTTTTCTGGTGTTTTCAACATTCCACAGTGCGTTTGATATGCAGAACCGATGATATCTTGATTTTCGTGGTGTTTCCAGCTGAGATATGCATTTTCTGCGATAATCTTGGTGAGTCTTCTGTCAGAAGTATGCAGAATCATCGAGATCCCTCTTTTCGAGCTATTTAATGCGAGAAACACGTTAATTGGTGTTTTCACCAGTCCATAGTGCGTTTGATATGCGGAACCAGCGACATCTTGGATTTCGTCGGTTTTCAAGCTGAGACATGCATTTTCTGCGATAATCTTGGTGAGTCTTCTGTCAGAAGTATGCAGAATCATCGAGATCCCTCTTTTCGAGCTAGTTAATGCGAGAAACACGTTATCTGGTGTTTTCACCACTCCACAGTGCGTTTAATATGCAGAACCGGCTACATCTTGGCTGTCGTAGGGTATCAAGTTGAGATATGCATTTTCTGCGATAATCATGGTGAGACTTCTGTCAGAAGTATGCAGAATCATCGGGATCGCTCTTTTCGAGCTATTTAATGCGAGAAACACGTTTTCTGGGGTTTTCACCACTCCACATTTCGTTGGATATGCAGAACAGGAGATATCTTGGTTTTCGTGGGGTTTCTAGCAGAGAAATGCATTTTCTGCGATAATCATGGTGAGACTTCTGTTAGAAGGATGCAGAATCATCGAGATCGCACATTTCGATCTATTTAATGCGAGAAACACGTTATCTGGTGTTTTCACCACTCCACAGTGCGTTTGATATGCAGATCCAGCGATATCTTGGTTTTCGTGGGGTTTCAAGCTGAGATATGCATTTTTTACGATAATCATGGTGAGACTTCTGTCCGAAGTATGCAGAATCATCGAGATCGCACTTTTCGAGCTATTTAATGCGAGAAACAGTATATCTGGTGTTTTCAGCACTCCACAGTGCGTTTGATATGCAGAACCAGCGATATCTAGGTTTTCGTGGGGTTTCAAGCTGAGATATGCAATTTCTGCGATAATCTTGGTGAGACTTATGTCCGAAGTATGCAGAGACATCGAGATCGTACTTTTCGAGCTATTTAATGCGAGAAACACGTTTTCTGGGGTTTTCACCACTCCACAGTTCGTTGGATATGCAGAACAGGAGATATCTTGGTTTTCGTGGGGTTTCTAGCAGAGACATGCATTTTCTGCGATAATCATGGTGAGACTTCTGTTAGAAGTATGCAGAATCATCGAGATCGCACTTTTCGATCTATTTCATGCGAGAAACACGTTGTCTGGTGTTTTCACCACTCCACAGTTGTTTGATATGCAGAACCCGCGATGTTTGGTTTTCGTCGGGTTTCAAGTTGAGATATGCATTTTCTGCGACAATCTTGGTGAGACTTCTGTCCGAAGTATGCAGAATCATCGGGATCGCTCTTTTCGAGCTATTTAATGCGAGAAACACGTTTTCTGGCGATTTCAGCACACCACTGTTCGTTGGATATGCAGAACCGGAGATATCTTGGTTTTCGTGGGGTTTCAAGCTGAAATATGCATTTTCTGCGATAATCTTGGTGAGACTTCTGTCCGATGTATGCAGAATCATCGAGATCGCTCTTTTCGAGCTATTTAATGCGAGAAACACGTTATCCGGTGTTTTCACCACTCCACAGTGGGTTTGATATGCAGAACTGGCGACATCTTGGATTTCGTCGGGTTTCAAGCTGAGATATGCATTTTCTACGATAATCTTGGTGAGACTTCTGTCAGAAGTTTGCAGAATCATCTAGATCGCTCTTTTCGAGCTATTTAATGCGAGAAACACGTTTTCTGGGGTTTTCACCACTCCACAGTTGGTTTGATATGTAGAACCAGCGATATCTGGGTTTTCGTGGGGTTTCAAGCTGAGATATGCATTTTCTGCGATAATCTTGGTGAGACTTCTGTCCGAAGTATGCAGAAACATCGAGAGCACTCTTGTCGAGCTATTTAATGCGAGAATCACGTTTTCTGGGGTTTTCACCACACCACAGTTCGTTGGATATGCAGAACCGGAGATATCTTGGTTTTCGTCGGGGTTCAAGCTGAGATATGCAATTCCTGCGATAATCTTGGTGAGAAATCTGTCCGAAGTATGCTTAATCATCGAGATCGCTCGTTTCCAGCTATTTAATGCGAGAAACACGTTATCTGGTGTTTTCACCACTCCACAGTGCGTGTGATATGCAGAACCGACGATATCCTGGTTTTCGTGGGGTTTCAAGCTCAGATGTGCATTTTCTGCGATAATCTTGGTGAGAAATCTGTCCGAAGTATGCTTAATCATCGAGATCGCTCGTTTCCAGCCATTTAATGCGAGAAACACGTTATCTGGTGTTTTCACCACTCCACAGTTGGTTTGATATGCAGAACCGGCGATGTTTGGTTTTCGTCGGGTTTCAAGTTGAGATATGCTTTTTCTACGATAATCTTGTTGAAACATCTGTCCGAAGTATGCAGAAACATCAAGAGCGCTCTTTTCGAGCTATTTAATGCGAGAAACACGTTTTCTGGGGTTTTCACCACACCACAGTTCGTTGGATGTGCAGAACCGGAGATATCTTGGTTTTCGTGGGGTTTCTAGCAGAGATATGCATTTTCTGCGATAATCATGGTGAGACTTCGGTTAGAAGTATGCAGAATCATCGAGATCGCACTTTTCGATCTATTTAATGCGAGAAACACGTTGTCTGGTGTTTTCACCACTCCACAGTTGGTTTGATATGCAGAACCGGCGATATCTGGGTTTTCGTGGGGTTTCAAGCTGAGATATGCATTTTCAGCGATAATCTTGGTGAGAGTTCTGTCCGAAGTATGCAGAATCATCGAGATCGCTCTATTCGAGCTATTTAACGCGACAAAACGTTATCTGGTGTTTTCAGCACTCCACAGTGCGTTTGATATGCAGAACCAGCGATATCTTGGTTTTCGTGGGGTGTCAAGCTGAGATATGCATTTTCTCCGATAAACATGGAGAGACTTCTGTCCGAATTAGGCTGAATCATCGAGATCGCTCTTTTCGAGCTAGTTAATGCGAGAAAAACCTTGTCAGGGGTTTTCACCACTCCACAGTGCGTTTGATATGCAGAACCAGCGATATCTTGGCTTTCGTTGGGTTTCAAGCTGAGATATGCATTTTTTACGATAATCTTGGTGAGACTTCTGTCCGAAGTATGCAGAATCATCGAGATCGCTCTTTTCGAGCTATTTGATGCGAGAAACACGTTAACTGGTGTTTCCACCACTCCACAGTGCGTTTGATATGCAGAACCGGCGACATCTTGGATTTCGTCGGGGTTCAAGCTGAGATATGCATTTTCTACGATAATCTTGGTGAGACTTCTGTCCGAAGTATGCAGAATCATCGAGAGCACTCTTTTCGAGCTATTTAATGCGAGAATCACGTTTTCTGGGGTTTTCACCACACCACAGTTCGTTGGATATGCAGAACCGGAGATATCTTGGTTTTCGTCGGGGTTCAAGCTGAGATATGCAATTCCTGCGATAATCTTGGTGAGAAATCTGTCCGAAGTATGCTTAATCATCGATATCGCTCGTTTCCAGCTATTTAATGCGAGAAACACGTTATCTGGTGTTTTCACCACTCCACAGTGCGTGTGATATGCAGAACCGACGATATCCTGGTTTTCGTGGGGTTTCAAGCTCAGATGTGCATTTTCTGCGATAATCTTGGTGAGAAATCTGTCCGAAGTATGCTTAATCATCGAGATCGCTCGTTTCCAGCCATTTAATGCGAGAAACACGTTATCTGGTGTTTTCACCACTCCACAGTTGGTTTGATATGCAGAAACGGCGATGTTTGGTTTTCGTCGGGTTTCAAGTTGAGATATGCTTTTTCTACGATAATCTTGGTGAAACATCTGTCCGAAGTATGCAGAAACATCAAGAGCGCTCTTTTCGAGCTATTTAATGCGAGAAACACGTTTTCTGGGGTTTTCACCACACCACAGTTCGTTGGATGTGCAGAACCGGAGATATCTTGGTTTTCGTGGGGTTTCTAGCAGAGATATGCATTTTCTGCGATAATCATGGTGAGACTTCGGTTAGAAGTATGCAGAATCATCGAGATCGCACTTTTCGATCTATTTAATGCGAGAAACACGTTGTCTGGTGTTTTCACCACTCCACAGTTGGTTTGATATGCAGAACCGGCGATATCTGGGTTTTCGTGGGGTTTCAAGCTGAGATATGCATTTTCAGCGATAATCTTGGTGAGAGTTCTGTCCGAAGTATGCAGAATCATCGAGATCGCTCTATTCGAGCTATTTAACGCGACAAAACGTTATCTGGTGTTTTCAGCACTCCACAGTGCGTTTGATATGCAGAACCAGCGATATCTTGGTTTTCGTGGGGTGTCAAGCTGAGATATGCATTTTCTCCGATAAACATGGAGAGACTTCTGTCCGAATTAGGCTGAATCATCGAGATCGCTCTTTTCGAGCTAGCTAATGCGAGAAAAACCTTGTCAGGGGTTTTCACCACTCCACAGTGCGTTTGATATGCAGAACCAGCGATATCTTGGCTTTCGTTGGGTTTCAAGCTGAGATATGCATTTTTTACGATAATCTTGGTGAGACTTCTGTCCGAAGTATGCAGAATCATCGAGATCGCTCTTTTCGAGCTATTTGATGCGACAAACACGTTAACTGGTGTTTTCACCACTCCACAGTGCGTATGATGTGCAGAACCGACGATATCCTGGTTTTCGTGGGGTTTCAAGCTCAGATATGCATTTTCTGCGATAATATTGGTGAGACTTCAGACAGAAGTATGCAGAATCATCTAGATCACTCTTTTCGAGCTATTTAATGCGAGAAACACGTTATCCGGTGTTTTCACCACTCCACAGTGGGTTTGATATGCAGAACTGGCGACATCTTGGATTTCGTCGGGTTTCAAGCTGAGATATGCATTTTCTACGATAATCTTGGTGAGACTTCTGTCAGAAGTTTGCAGAATCATCTAGATCGCTCGTTTCGAGATATTTAATGCGAAAAAACAAGTTTTCTGGTGTTTTCACCACTCCACAGTGCGTCTGATATGCAGAACCGGCGATATCTTGGTTTTCGTGGGGTTTCCAGCTGAGACATACATTTTCTGCGATAATCTTGGTGAGTCTTCTGTCAGAAGTATGCAGAATCTTCGAGATCGCTCTATTCGAGCTATTTAATGCGAGAAACACGTTATCTGGTTGTTTTCACCACTCCACAGTGCGTTTGATATGCAGAACCGGCGACATCTTGATTTTCGTGGGGTTTCAAGCTGAGATATGCATTTTCTGCGACAATCTTGGTGAGACTTCTGTCCGAAGTATGCAGAATCATCGGGATCGCTCTTATCGAGCTATTTAATGCGAGAATCACGTTTTCTGGGGTATTCACCACACCACAGTTCGTTGGATATGCAGAACCGGAGATATCTTGGTTTTCCTGGGGTTTCAAGCTGAGATATGCACTTTTTACGATAATCTTGGTGAGACTTCTGTCCGAAGTATGCTTAATCATCGAGATCGCTCTATTCGAACTATTTAATGCGACAAAACGTTATCTGGTGTTTTCAGCACTCCACAGTGCGTTTGATATGCAGAACCAGTGATACCTCAGTTTTCGTGGGGTTTCAAGCTGAGATATGCATTTTCTACGATAATCTTGGTGAGACTTCTCTGAGAAGGATGCAGAATCTTCGAGATCGCTCTTTTCGAGCTACTTAATGCGAGATACACGTTATCTGGTGTTATCACCACTCCACAGTGCGTTTGACATGCAGTACCGGCGACATCTTGGATTTCGTCGGGGTTCAAGCTGAGATATGCATTTTCTACGATAATCTTGGTGAGACTTCTGTCAGAAGTATGCAGAATAATCTAGATCGTTCTTTTCGAGCTATTTAATTCGAGAAACACGTTATCTGGTTGTTTTCACCACTCCACAGTGCGTTTGATATGCAGAAGCGGCGACATCTTGTTTTCGTGGGGTTTCAAGCTCAGATATGCATTTTCTGCGATAAGCTTGGTGAGACTTCTGTTAGAAGTATGCAGAATCATCTAGATCGCACTTTTCGAGCTACTTAATGCGAGATACACGTTATCTGGTGTTATCACCACTCCACAGTGCGTTTGACATGCAGTACCGGCGACATCTTGGATTTCGTCGGGGTTCAAGCTGAGATATGCATTTTCTACGATAATCTTGGTGAGACTTCTGTCCGAAGTATGCAGAATCTTCGAGATCGTTCTTTTCGAGCAACTTAATGCGAGAAACACGATATCTGGTTGTTTTCACCACTCCACAGTGCGTTTGATATGCAGAACGGGCGACATCTTGATTTTCGTGAGGTTTCAAGCTGAGATATGCATTTTCTGCGATAATCTTGGTGAGACATCATGTCAGAAATATGCAGAATCTTCTGTATCGCTCTTTTCGAGCTATTTAATGCGAAAAAACAAGTTTTCTGGTGTTTTCAACATTCCACTGTGCGTTTGATATGCAGAACCGGCGATATCTTGATTTTCGTGGTGTTTCCAGCTGAAATATGCATTTTCTACGATAATCTTGGTGAGACGTCTGTCAGAAGTATGCAGAATCTTCGAGATCGTTCTTTTCGAGCTACTTAATGCGAGAAACACGATATCTGGTTGTTTTCACCACTCCACAGTGCGTTTGATATGCAGAACGGGCGACATCTTGATTTTCGTGAGGTTTCAAGCTGAGATATGCATTTTCTGCGATAATCTTGGTGAGAATCTGTCAGAAGTATGCAGAATCTTCGAGGACGCTCTTTTCGAGCTATTTAATGCGAGAAACACGTTTCTGGTGTTTTGGCCACTCCACAGTGCGTTTGATATGCAGAACCGGAGATATCTTGGTTTCGGTCGGGTTTCAAGCTGAGATATGCATTTTCTGCGATAATCTTGGTGAGACTTCAGTCAGAAGTATGATGAATAATCGAGATCGCTCTTTTCGAGCTATTTAATGCGAGAAACACGTTTTCTGGTGTATTCACCACTCCACAGTACGTTTGACATGCAGAACCGGAGATATCTTGGTTTCGGTCGGGTTTCAGGCTGAGATATGCATTTTCTACGATAATCTTGGAGAGAATCTGTCAGAAGTATGCAGAATCTTCGAGGACGCTCTTTTCGAGCTATTTAATGCGAGAAACACGTTTCTGGGGGTTTTCACTACTCCACAGTTCTTTGAATATGCAGAACAGGAGATATCTTGGTTTGCGTGGCTTTTCAAGCAGAGATATGCATTTTCTGCGATAACCTTGGTGAGACTTCTGCTAGAAGTATGCAGAATCATCGAGATCGCTCTTTTCGAGCTATTTAACGCGAGAAACACGTTATCTGGTGTTTTCACCACTCCACAGTGCGTATGATATGCAGAACCGGCGGTATCTTGGTTTTCGTGGGGTTTCAAGCTGAGATATGCATTATCTGCGATAATCTTGGTGAGACTTCTGTCCGAAGAGTGCAGAATCATCTAGATCGCTCTTTTCAAGCTATTTAATGCGAGGAACACGTTTTCTGGGGCTCTCACCACACCACAGTTCGTTGGATATGCAAAACAGGTGATATCTTGTGTTTCGAGGGGTTTCAAGCTGAGATATGCAATTTCTGCGATAAACTTGGTGAGACTTCTGTCCGAAGTATGCAGAATCATCGACATCGCTTTTTTCGAGCTATTTAATGCGAGAAACACGTTATCTAGTGTTTTCACCACTCCACAGTGCGTTTGATATGCAGAACCGGCGACATCTTGATTTTCGTGAGGTTTCTAACTGAGATATGCGTTTTCTGCGATAATATTGGTGAGACTTCAGTCAGAAGAATGCAGAATCATCTAGATCGCTCTTTTCGAGCTATTTAATGCGAGCAGCACGTTATGTGGTGTTTTGGCCACTCCACAGTGCGTTTGATATGCAGAACCGGAGATATCTTGGTTTCGGTCGGGTTTCAAGCTGAGATATGCATTTTCTACGATAATCTTGGAGAGAATCTGTCAGAAGTATGCAGAATCTTCGAGGACGCTCTTTTCGAGCTATTTAATGCGAGAAACACGTTATCTGGTGTATTGACCACTCCACAGTACGTTTGACATGCAGAACCGGAGATATCCTGGTTTCGGTCGGGTTTCAAGCTGAGATATGCTTTTCTACGATAATCTTGGTGAGACTTCTGTCCGAAGTGTGCAGAATCATCTAGATCGCTCTTTTCAAGCTATTTAATGCGAGGAACACGTTTTCTGGGGCTCTCACCACACCACAGTTCGTTGGATATGCAAAACAGGTGATATCTTGTGTTTCGAGGGGTTTCAAGCTGAGATATGCAATTTCTGCGATAAACTTGGTGAGACTTCTGTCCGAAGTATGCAGAATCATCGAGATCGCTCTTTTCGAGCTATTTAATGCGAGAAAAACGTTTTCTGGTGTATTCACCACTCCACAGTACGTTTGACATGCAGAACCGGAGATATCTTGGTTTCGGTCGGGTTTCAAGCTGAGATATGCATTTTCTACGATAATCTTGGAGAGAATCTGTCAGAAGTATGCAGAATCTTCGAGATCGCTCTTTCCGAGCTACTTAATGCGAGAAACACGTTTTCTGGTGTATTCACCACTCCACAGTACGTTTGACATGCAGAACCGGAGATATCCTGGTTTCGGTCGGGTTTCAAGCTGAGATATGCTTTTCTACGATAATCTTGGTGAGACTTCTGTCAGTAGTATGCAGAATCTTCGAGAACGCTTTTTTCGAGCTACTTAATGCGAGAAACACGTTATCTGGTTGTTTTCACCACTCCACAGTGCGTTTGATATGCAGAACCGGCGACATCTTGATTTTCGTGACGTTTCTAGCTGAGATATGCATTTTCTGCGATAATATTGGTGAGACTTCATTCAGAAGTATGCAGAATCATCTAGATCGCTCTTGTTGAGCTATTTAATAAAAAAAAACAAGTTTCCCGGTGTTTTCAACATTCCACAGTGCGTTTGATATGCAGAACTGGCGATATCTTGATTTTCGTGGTGTTTCCAGCTGAGATTTGCATTTTCTGCGATAATCTTGGTGAGTCTTCTGTCAGAAGTATGCAGAATCATCTAGATTGCACTTTTCGAGCCATTTAATGCGAGAAACACGTTTTCTGGTGTATTCACCACTCCACAGAGCGTTTGATATGCAGAACCGGCGATATCTTGATATTCGTGGTGTTTCCAGCTGAGATATGCATTTTCTGCGATAATAGTGGTGAGACATCAGTCAGAAGTATGCAGAATCATCGGGATCGCTCTTTTCGAGCTATTTAACGCGAGAAACACGTTATCTGGTGTTTTCACCACTCCACAGTGCGTATGATATGCAGAACCGGCGGTATCTTGGTTTTCGTGGGGTTTCAAGCTGAGATATGCATTATCTGCGATAATCTTGGTGAGACTTCTGTCCGAAGTATGCAGAATCATCGAGATCGCTCTATTCGAGCTATTTAATGCGGCAAACACGTTATCTGGTGCTTTCAGCACTCCACAGTGCGTATGATATGCAGAACCAGCGATATCTTGGTTTTCGTGGGGTTTCAAGCTGAGATATGCATTTTTTACGATAATCTTGGTGAGACTTCTGCCCGAAGTATGCTTAATCATCGTGATCGCTCGTTTCTAGCTATTTAATGCGAGAAACACGTTATCTGGTGTTTTCACCACTCCACAGTGCGTTTGATATGCAGAACCGGCGACATCATGGCTGTCGTCGGGCATCAAGCTGAGATATGCATTTTCTGCGATAATCTTGGTGAGACATCAGTCAGAAGTATGCAGAATCATCGAGATCGCTCTTTTCGAGCTATTTAATGGAGAAACACGTTATCTGGTGTATTGACCACTCCACAGTGCGTTTGATATGCGGAACCGGCGACATCTTGGGTTCCGTCGGGGTACAAGCTGAGATATGCATTTTCTGCGATAATATTGGTGAGACTTCAGTCAGAAGTATGCAGAATCATCTAGATCGCTCGTTTCTAGCTATTTAATGCGAGAAACACGTTATCTGGTGTTTTCACCACTCCACAGTGCGTTTGATATGCAGAACCGGCGACATCATGGCTGTCGTCGGGCATCAAGCTGAGATATGCATTTTCTGCGATAATCTTGGTGAGACATCAGTCAGAAGTATGCAGGATCATCGAGATCGCTCTTTTCGAGCTATTTAATGGAGAAACACGTTATCTGGTGTATTGACCACTCCACAGTGGGTTTGATATGCGGAACCGGCGCCAGCTTGATTTTCGTGAGGTTTCAAGCTGAGATATGCATTTTCTGCGATAATATTGGTGAGAGTTCAGTCAGAAGTATGCAGGATCATCTAGATCGCTCGTTTCGAGCTATTTAATTCGAGAAACACGTTATCTGGTGTTTTCACCACTCCACAGTGCGTTTGATATGCAGAACCGGCGACATCATGGCTGTCGACGGGCATCAAGCTGAGATATGCATTTTCTGCGGTAATCTTGATGAGACATCAGTCAGAAGTATGCAGAATCATCGAGATCGCTCTTTTCGAGCTATTTAATGGAGAAACACGTTATCTGGTGTATTGACCACTCCACAGTGCGTTTGATATGCGGAACCGGCGCCATCTTGATTTTCGTGAGGTTTCAAGCTGAGATATGCATTTTCTGCGATAATATTGGTGAGAGTTCAGTCAGAAGTATGCAGGATCATCTAGATCGCTCGGTTCGAGCTATTTAATGCGAGAAACACGTTGTCTGGTTGTTTTCACCACTCCACGGTGCGTTTGATATGCAGAACCGGCGATATCTTGATTTTCGTGGTGTTTCCAGCTGAGATATGCATTTTCTTCGATAATCTTGGTGAGTCTTCTGTCAGCAGTATGCAGAATCATCGAGATCGCTCTATTCGAGCTATTTAATGCGAGAAACACGTTATCTGGTGTATTGACCACTCCACAGTGCCTTTGATATGCGGAACCGGCGCCATCTTGATTTTCGTGAGGTTTCAAGCTGAGATATGCATTTTCTGCGATAATATTGGTGAGAGTTCAGTCAGAAGTATGCAGAATCATCTAGATCGCTCGTTTCGAGATAATTAATGCGAGAAACACGTTTTCTGGTGTTTTCACCACTCCACAGTACGTTTGACATGCAGAACCGGCGATGTTTGGTTTTCGTCGGGTTTCAAGCTGAGATATGCATTTTCTACGATAATCTTGGTGAGACTTCTGTCCGAAGTAAGCAGAATCATCGAGATCGCTCTTTTCGAGCTACTTAATGCGAGAAACACGTTTTCTGGTGTATTCACCACTCCACAGTACGTTTGACATGCAGAACCGGAGATATCCTGGTTTCGGTCGGGTTTCAAGCTGAGATATGCTTTTCTACGATAATCTTGGTGAGACTTCTGTCAGAAGTATGCAGAATCTTCGAGAACGCTTTTTTCGAGCTACTTAATGCGAGAAACACGTTATCTGGTTGTTTTCACCACTCCACAGTGCGTTTGATATGCAGAACCGGCGACATCTTGATTTTCGTGACGTTTCTAGCTGAGATATGCATTTTCTGCGATAATATTGGTGAGACTTCATTCAGAAGTATGCAGAATCATCTAGATCGCTCTTGTCGAGCTATTTAATGCAAAAAAACAAGTTTCCCGGTGTTTTCAACATTCCACAGTGCGTTTGATATGCAGAACTGGCGATATCTTGATTTTCGTGGTGTTTCCAGCTGAGATTTGCATTTTCTGCGATAATCTTGGTGAGTCTTCTGTCAGAAGTATGCAGAATCATCTAGATTGCACTTTTCGAGCCATTTAATGCGAGAAACACGTTTTCTGGTGTATTCACCACTCCACAGAGCGTTTGATATGCAGAACCGGCGATATCTTGATATTCGTGGTGTTTCCAGCTGAGATATGCATTTTCTGCGATAATAGTGGTGAGACATCAGTCAGAAGTATGCAGAATCATCGGGATCGCTCTTTTCGAGCTATTTAATGCGGCAAACACGTTATCTGGTGCTTTCAGCACTCCACAGAGCGTATGATATGCAGAACCAGCGATATCTTGGTTTTCGTGGGGTTTCAAGCTGAGATATGCATTTTTTACGATAATCTTGGTGAGACTTCTGCCCGAAGTATGCTTAATCATCGTGATCGCTCGTTTCTAGCTATTTAATGCGAGAAACACGTTATCTGGTGTTTTCACCACTCCACAGTGCGTTTGATATGCAGAACCGGCGACATCATGGCTGTCGTCGGGCATCAAGCTGAGATATGCATTTTCTGCGATAATCTTGGTGAGACATCAGTCAGAAGTATGCAGAATCATCGAGATCGCTCTTTTCGAGCTATTTAATGGAGAAACACGTTATCTGGTGTATTGACCACTCCACAGTGCGTTTGATATGCGGAACCGGCGACATCTTGGGTTCCGTCGGGGTACAAGCTGAGATATGCATTTTCTGCGATAATATTGGTGAGACTTCAGTCAGAAGTATGCAGAATCATCTAGATCGCTCGTTTCTAGCTATTTAATGCGAGAAACACGTTATCTGGTGTTTTCACCACTCCACAGTGCGTTTGATATGCAGAACCGGCGACATCATGGCTGTCGTCGGGCATCAAGCTGAGATATGCATTTTCTGCGATAATCTTGGTGAGACATCAGTCAGAAGTATGCAGGATCATCGAGATCGCTCTTTTCGAGCTATTTAATGGAGAAACACGTTATCTGGTGTATTGACCACTCCACAGTGGGTTTGATATGCGGAACCGGCGCCAGCTTGATTTTCGTGAGGTTTCAAGCTGAGATATGCATTTTCTGCGATAATATTGGTGAGAGTTCAGTCAGAAGTATGCAGGATCATCTAGATCGCTCGTTTCGAGCTATTTAATTCGAGAAACACGTTATCTGGTGTTTTCACCACTCCACGGTGCGTTTGATATGCAGAACCGGCGATATCTTGATTTTCGTGGTGTTTCCAGCTGAGATATGCATTTTCTTCGATAATCTTGGTGAGTCTTCTGTCAGCAGTATGCAGAATCATCGAGATCGCTCTATTCGAGCTATTTAATGCGAGAAACACGTTATCTGGTGTATTGACCACTCCACAGTGCCTTTGATATGCGGAACCGGCGCCATCTTGATTTTCGTGAGGTTTCAAGCTGAGATATGCATTTTCTGCGATAATATTGGTGAGAGTTCAGTCAGAAGTATGCAGGATCATCTAGATCGCTCGTTTCGAGATATTTAATGCGAGAAACACGTTTTCTGGTGTTTTCACCACTCCACAGTACGTTTGACATGCAGAACCGGCGATGTTTGGTTTTCGTCGGGTTTCAAGCTGAGATATGCATTTTCTACGATAATCTTGGTGAGACTTCTGTCCGAAGTAAGCAGAATCATCGAGATCGCTCTTTTCGAGCTATTTAATGCGAGAAACACGTTTTCTGGTGTATTCACCACTCCACAGTACGTTTGACATGCAGAACCGGAGATATCCTGGTTTCGGTCGGGTTTCAAGCTGAGATATGCTTTTCTACGATAATCTTGGTGAGACTTCTGTCAGAAGTATGCAGAATCTTCGAGAACGCTTTTTTCGAGCTACTTAATGCGAGAAACACGTTATCTGGTTGTTTTCACCACTCCACAGTGCGTTTGATATGCAGAACCGGCGACATCTTGATTTTCGTGACGTTTCTAGCTGAGATATGCATTTTCTGCGATAATATTGGTGAGACTTCATTCAGAAGTATGCAGAATCATCTAGATCGCTCTTGTCGAGCTATTTAATGCAAAAAAACAAGTTTCCCGGTGTTTTCAACATTCCACAGTGCGTTTGATATGCAGAACTGGCGATATCTTGATTTTCGTGGTGTTTCCAGCTGAGATTTGCATTTTCTGCGATAATCTTGGTGAGTCTTCTGTCAGAAGTATGCAGAATCATCTAGATTGCACTTTTCGAGCCATTTAATGCGAGAAACACGTTTTCTGGTGTATTCACCACTCCACAGAGCGTTTGATATGCAGAACCGGCGATATCTTGATATTCGTGGTGTTTCCAGCTGAGATATGCATTTTCTGCGATAATAGTGGTGAGACATCAGTCAGAAGTATGCAGAATCATCGGGATCGCTCTTTTCGAGCTATTTAATGCGGCAAACACGTTATCTGGTGCTTTCAGCACTCCACAGAGCGTATGATATGCAGAACCAGCGATATCTTGGTTTTCGTGGGGTTTCAAGCTGAGATATGCATTTTTTACGATAATCTTGGTGAGACTTCTGCCCGAAGTATGCTTAATCATCGTGATCGCTCGTTTCTAGCTATTTAATGCGAGAAACACGTTATCTGGTGTTTTCACCACTCCACAGTGCGTTTGATATGCAGAACCGGCGACATCATGGCTGTCGTCGGGCATCAAGCTGAGATATGCATTTTCTGCGATAATCTTGGTGAGACATCAGTCAGAAGTATGCAGAATCATCGAGATCGCTCTTTTCGAGCTATTTAATGGAGAAACACGTTATCTGGTGTATTGACCACTCCACAGTGCGTTTGATATGCGGAACCGGCGACATCTTGGGTTCCGTCGGGGTACAAGCTGAGATATGCATTTTCTGCGATAATATTGGTGAGACTTCAGTCAGAAGTATGCAGAATCATCTAGATCGCTCGTTTCTAGCTATTTAATGCGAGAAACACGTTATCTGGTGTTTTCACCACTCCACAGTGCGTTTGATATGCAGAACCGGCGACATCATGGCTGTCGTCGGGCATCAAGCTGAGATATGCATTTTCTGCGATAATCTTGGTGAGACATCAGTCAGAAGTATGCAGGATCATCGAGATCGCTCTTTTCGAGCTATTTAATGGAGAAACACGTTATCTGGTGTATTGACCACTCCACAGTGGGTTTGATATGCGGAACCGGCGCCAGCTTGATTTTCGTGAGGTTTCAAGCTGAGATATGCATTTTCTGCGATAATATTGGTGAGAGTTCAGTCAGAAGTATGCAGGATCATCTAGATCGCTCGTTTCGAGCTATTTAATTCGAGAAACACGTTATCTGGTGTTTTCACCACTCCACGGTGCGTTTGATATGCAGAACCGGCGATATCTTGATTTTCGTGGTGTTTCCAGCTGAGATATGCATTTTCTTCGATAATCTTGGTGAGTCTTCTGTCAGCAGTATGCAGAATCATCGAGATCGCTCTATTCGAGCTATTTAATGCGAGAAACACGTTATCTGGTGTATTGACCACTCCACAGTGCCTTTGATATGCGGAACCGGCGCCATCTTGATTTTCGTGAGGTTTCAAGCTGAGATATGCATTTTCTGCGATAATATTGGTGAGAGTTCAGTCAGAAGTATGCAGGATCATCTAGATCGCTCGTTTCGAGATATTTAATGCGAGAAACACGTTTTCTGGTGTTTTCACCACTCCACAGTACGTTTGACATGCAGAACCGGCGATGTTTGGTTTTCGTCGGGTTTCAAGCTGAGATATGCATTTTCTACGATAATCTTGGTGAGACTTCTGTCCGAAGTAAGCAGAATCATCGAGATCGCTCTTTTCGAGCTATTTAATGCGAGAAACACGTTTTCTGGTGTATTCACCACTCCACAGTACGTTTGACATGCAGAACCGGAGATATCCTGGTTTCGGTCGGGTTTCAAGCTGAGATATGCTTTTCTACGATAATCTTGGTGAGACTTCTGTCAGAAGTATGCAGAATCTTCGAGAACGCTTTTTTCGAGCTACTTAATGCGAGAAACACGTTATCTGGTTGTTTTCACCACTCCACAGTGCGTTTGATATGCAGAACCGGCGACATCTTGATTTTCGTGACGTTTCTAGCTGAGATATGCATTTTCTGCGATAATATTGGTGAGACTTCATTCAGAAGTATGCAGAATCATCTAGATCGCTCTTGTCGAGCTATTTAATGCAAAAAAACAAGTTTCCCGGTGTTTTCAACATTCCACAGTGCGTTTGATATGCAGAACTGGCGATATCTTGATTTTCGTGGTGTTTCCAGCTGAGATTTGCATTTTCTGCGATAATCTTGGTGAGTCTTCTGTCAGAAGTATGCAGAATCATCTAGATTGCACTTTTCGAGCCATTTAATGCGAGAAACACGTTTTCTGGTGTATTCACCACTCCACAGAGCGTTTGATATGCAGAACCGGCGATATCTTGATATTCGTGGTGTTTCCAGCTGAGATATGCATTTTCTGCGATAATAGTGGTGAGACATCAGTCAGAAGTATGCAGAATCATCGGGATCGCTCTTTTCGAGCTATTTAATGCGGCAAACACGTTATCTGGTGCTTTCAGCACTCCACAGAGCGTATGATATGCAGAACCAGCGATATCTTGGTTTTCGTGGGGTTTCAAGCTGAGATATGCATTTTTTACGATAATCTTGGTGAGACTTCTGCCCGAAGTATGCTTAATCATCGTGATCGCTCGTTTCTAGCTATTTAATGCGAGAAACACGTTATCTGGTGTTTTCACCACTCCACAGTGCGTTTGATATGCAGAACCGGCGACATCATGGCTGTCGTCGGGCATCAAGCTGAGATATGCATTTTCTGCGATAATCTTGGTGAGACATCAGTCAGAAGTATGCAGAATCATCGAGATCGCTCTTTTCGAGCTATTTAATGGAGAAACACGTTATCTGGTGTATTGACCACTCCACAGTGCGTTTGATATGCGGAACCGGCGCCATCTTGATTTTCGTGAGGTTTCAAGCTGAGATATGCATTTTCTGCGATAATATTGGTGAGAGTTCAGTCAGAAGTATGCAGGATCATCTAGATCGCTCGTTTCGAGCTATTTAATGCGAGAAACACGTTGTCTGGATGTTTTCACCACTCCACGGTGCGTTTGATATGCAGAATCGGCGACATCATGGCTGTCGTCGGGAATCAAGCTGAGATATGCATTTTCTGCGATAATCTTTGTGTTTCATCAATGAGAAGTATGCAGAACCATCCAGAACGCACTTTTCGAGCTAGTTAATGCGAGTAACACGTTTTCTGGTGTTTTCACCACTCCACAGTGCGTCTGATATGCAGAACCGACGATATCTTGGTTTTCGTGGGGTTTCCAACTGAAATATGCATTTTCTGCGATAATCTTTGTGTTTCATCAATGAGAAGTATGCAGAATCATCCAGAACGCTCTTTTCGAGCTATTTAATGCGAGAAACACGTTATCTGGTGTTTTCACCACTCCACAGTGCGTTTGATATGCAGAACCGGCGACATCATGGCTGTCGTCGGGGATCAAGCTGAGATATGCATTTTCTGCGATAATCTTTGTGTTTCATCAATGAGAAGTATGCAGAACCATCCAGAACGCACTTTTCGAGCTAGTTAATGCGAGTAACACGTTTTCTGGTGTTTTCACCACTCCACAGTGCGTCTGATATGCAGAACCGGCGATATCTTGGTTTTCGTGGGGTTTCCAGCTGAGATATGCATTTTCTGCGATAATCGTGGTGAGACTTCATTCAGAAGTATGCAGAATCATCTAGATCGCTCTTGTCGAGCTACTTAATGCAAAAAAACAAGTTTCCCGGTGTTTTCAACATTCCACAGTGCGTTTGATATGCAGAACTGGCGATATCTTGATTTTCGTGGTGTTTCCAGCTGAGATATGCATTATCTGCGATAATCTTAGTGAGTCTTCTGTCAGAAGTATGCAGAATCATCTAGATTGCACTTTTCGAGCCATTTAATGCGAGAAACACGTTTTCTGGTGTATTCACCACTCCACAGAGCGTTTGATATGCAGAACCGGCGATATCTTGATATTCGTGGTGTTTCCAGCTGAGATATGCATTTTCTGCGATAATAGTGGTGAGACATCAGTCAGAAGTATGCAGAATCTTCGAGAACGCTCTTTTCGAGCTACTTAAAGCGAGAAACACGTTTTCTGGTGTATTCACCACTCCACAGTACGTTTGACATGCAGAACCGAAGATATCTTGGTTTCGGTCGGGTTTCAAGCAGAGACATGCATTTTCTGCGATAATCTTGGTGATTCTTCTGTCAGAAGTATGCAGAAGCATCGAGTACGCTCTTTTCGAGCTGTTTAATGCGAGAAACACGTTATCTGGTGTTTTCACCACTCCACAGTGCGTTTGATATGCAGAACCGGCGACATCTTGGCTTTCGTCGGGTATCAAGCTGGGATATGCATTTTCTACGATAATCTTGGTGAGACTTCTGTCAGAAGTATGCAGAATCATCGGGAACGCTCTTTTCGAGCTATTTAATGCGAGAAACTCGTTATCTGGTTGTTTTCACCACTCCACAGTGCGTTTGATATGCAGAACCGGCGTCAACTTGATTTTCGTGAGGTTTCAAGGTGAGATATGCATTTTCTGCGATTATCTTGGTGAGACTTCTGTCAGAAGTATGCAGAATCATCGAGATCGCTCTTTTCGAGCTACTTAATTCGAGAAACACGTTATCTGGTGTTTTCGCCACTCCACAGTGCGTTTGACATGCAGAACCGCAGATATCTTGCTTACGTTCGGGATTCAAGCTGAGATATGCATTTTCTGCGATAATCTTGGTGAGACTTCAGTCAGAAGTATGCAGAATCGTCTAGATCGCTCTTGTCGAGCTATTTAACGCGAGAAACACGTTATATGGTGTTTTCACCACTCCACAGTGCGTTTGATATGCAGAACCGGCGACATCTTGGCTTTAGTCGGGGTTCAAACTGAGATATGCATTTTTTGCGATAATATTGGTGAGACTTCAGTCAGAAGTATGCAGAATCATCTAGATCGCTCGTTTCGTGCTAATTAATGCGGCAAACACGTTATCTGGTGCTTTCAGCACTCCACAGTGCGTTTGATATGCAGAACCAGCGATATCTTGGATTTCGTGGGGTTTCAAGCTGAGATATGCATTTTTTACGATAATCTTGGTGAGACTCCTGTCCGAAGTATGCTTAATCATCGAGATCGCTCGTTTCGAGCTATTTAATGCGAGAAACACGTTATCTGGTGTTTTCACCACTCCACAGTGCGTATGATATGCAGAACCGGCGATATCTTGGTTTTCGTGGGGTTTCAATCTGAGATATGCATTTTCTGCGATAGTCTTGGTGAGACATCAGTCAGAAGTATGCAGAATCATCGAGATCGCTCTTTTCGAGCTATTTAATGGAGAAACACGTTATCTGGTGTATTGACCACTCCACAGTGCGTTTGATATGCGGAACCGGCGCCATCTTGATTTTCGTGAGGTTTCAAGGTGAGATATGCATTTTCTGCGATTATCTTGGTGAGAGTTCTGTCAGAAGTATGCAGAATCATCGAGATCGCTCTTTTCGAGCTACTTAATTCGAGAAACACGTTATCTGGTGTTTTCGCCACTCCACAGTGCGTTTGACATGCAGAACCGCAGATATCTTGGTTACGTTCGGGATTCAAGCTGAGATATGCATTTTCTGCGATAATCTTGGTGAGACTTCAGTCAGAAGTATGCAGAATCGTCTAGATCGCTCTTGTCGAGCTATTTAACGCGAGAAACACGTTATATGGTGTTTTCACCACTCCACAGTGCGTTTGATATGCAGAACCGGCGACATCTTGGCTTTAGTCGGGGTTCAAACTGAGATATGCATTTTTTGCGATAATATTGGTGAGACTTCAGTCAGAAGTATGCAGAATCATCTAGATCGCTCGTTTCGTGCTAATTAATGCGGCAAACACGTTATCTGGTGCTTTCAGCACTCCACAGTGCGTTTGATATGAAGAACCAGCGATATCTTGGATTTCGTGGGGTTTCAAGCTGAGATATGCATTTTTTACGATAATCTTGGTGAGACTTCTGCCCGAAGTATGCTTAATCATCGTGATCGCTCGTTTCTAGCTATTTAATGCGAGAAACACGTTATCTGGTGTTTTCACCACTCCACAGTGCGTTTGATATGCAGAACCGCCGACATCATGGCTGTCGTCGGGCATCAAGCTGAGATATGCATTTTCTGCGATAATCTTGGTGAGACATCAGTCAGAAGTTTGCAGAATCATCGATATCGCTCTTTTCGAGCTATTTAATGGAGAAACACGTTATCTGGTGTATTGACCACTCCACAGTGCGTTTGATATGCGGAACCGGCGCCATCTTGATTTTCGTGAGGTTTCAAGGTGAGATATGCATTTTCTACGATAATCTTGGTGAGACTACTGTCCGAAGTAAGCAGAATCATCGAGATCGCTCTTTTCGAGCTACTTAATGCGAGAAACACGTTTTCTGGTGTATTCACCACTCCACAGTACGTTTGACATGCAGAACCGGAGATATCCTGGTTTCGGTCGGGTTTCAAGCTGAGATATGCTTTTCTACGATAATCTTGGTGAGACTTCTGTCAGTAGTATGCAGAATCTTCGAGAACGCTTTTTTCGAGCTACTTAATGCGAGAAACACGTTATCTGGTTGTTTTCACCACTCCACAGTGCGTTTGATATGCAGAACCGGCGACATCTTGATTTTCGTGACGTTTCTAGCTGAGATATGCATTTTCTGCGATAATATTGGTGAGACTTCATTCAGAAGTATGCAGAATCATCTAGATCGCTCTTGTTGAGCTATTTAATAAAAAAAAACAAGTTTCCCGGTGTTTTCAACATTCCAAAGTGCGTTTGATATGCAGAACTGGCGATATCTTGATTTTCGTGGTGTTTCCAGCTGAGATTTGCATTTTCTGCGATAATCTTGGTGAGTCTTCTGTCAGAAGTATGCAGAATCATCTAGATTGCACTTTTCGAGCCATTTAATGCGAGAAACACGTTTTCTGGTGTATTCACCACTCCACAGAGCGTTTGATATGCAGAACCGGCGATATCTTGATATTCGTGGTGTTTCCAGCTGAGATATGCATTTTCTGCGATAATAGTGGTGAGACATCAGTCAGAAGTATGCAGAATCATCGGGATCGCTCTTTTCGAGCTATTTAATGCGAGAAACTCGTTATCTCGTTGTTTTCACCACTCCACAGTGCGTTTGATATGCAGAACCGGCGTCATCTTGATTTTCGTGAGGTTTCAAGGTGAGATATGCATTTTCTGCGATTATCTTGGTGAGACTTCTGTCCGAAGTATGCAGATTCATCGAGATCGCTCTATTCGAGCTATTTAATGCGGCAAACACGTTATCTGGTGCTTTCAGCACTCCACAGTGCGTATGATATGCAGAACCAGCGATATCTTGGTTTTCGTAGGGTTTCAAGCTGAGATATGCATTTTTTACGATAATCTTGGTGAGACTTCTGCCCGAAGTATGCTTAATCATCGTGATCGCTCGTTTCTAGCTATTTAATGCGAGAAACACGTTATCTGGTGTTTTCACCACTCCACAGTGCGTTTGATATGCAGAACCGGCGACATCATGGCTGTCGTCGGGCATCAAGCTGAGATATGCATTTTCTGCGATAATCTTGGTGAGACATCAGTCAGAAGTATGCAGAATCATCGAGATCGCTCTTTTCGAGCTATTTAATGGAGAAACACGTTATCTGGTGTATTGACCACTCCACAGTGCGTTTGATATGCGGAACCGGCGCCATCTTGATTTTCGTGAGGTTTCAAGCTGAGATATGCATTTTCTGCGATAATATTGGTGAGAGTTCAGTCAGAAGTATGCAGGATCATCTAGATCGCTCGTTTCGAGCTATTTAATGCGAGAAACACGTTGTCTGGTTGTTTTCACCACTCCACGGTGCGTTTGATATGCAGAACCGGCGACATCTTGGGTTTCGTCGGGGTTCGAGCTGAGAAATGCATTTTCTGCGATAATATTGGTGAGTCTTCTGTCAGAAGTATGCAGAATCATCTAGATTGCACTTTTCGAGTTATTTAATGCGAGAAACACATTTTCTGGTGTATTCACCACTCCACAGAGCGTCTGATATGCAGAACTGGCGATATCTTGATATTCGTGGTGTTTCCAGCTGAGATATGCATTTTCTGCGATAATCTTGGTGAGACTGCTGTCCGAAGTATGCAGAATCATCGAGATCGCTCTTTTCGAGCTATTTAATGCGAGAAACACGTTTTCTGGTGTATTCATCACTCCACAGAGCGTTTGATATGCAGAACCGGCGATATCTTGATATTCGTGGTGTTTCCAGCTGAGATATGCATTTTCTGCGATAATCTTGGTGAGTCTTCTGTCAGAAGTATGCAGAATCATCTAGATTGCACTTTTCGAGCTATTTAATGCGACAAACACGTTATCTGTTGTTTTCACCACTCCACAGTGCGTTTGATATGCAGAACCGGCGACATCTTGGCTTTCGTCGGGTTTCAAGCTGAGATATGCATTTTCTGCATTAATCTTGGTGAGACATCAGTCAGAAGTATGCAGAATCATCTAGATCGCTCGTTTCGAGCTGCTTAATGCGAGAAACACGTTATCTGGTGTTTTCACCACTCCACAGTGCGTTTGATATGCAGAACCGGCGACATCATGGCTGTCGTCGGGCATCAAGCTGAGATATGCATTTTCTGCGATAATCTTGGTGAGACATCAGTCAGAAGTATGCAGAATCATCGAGATCGCTCTTTTCGAGCTATTTAATGGAGAAACACGTTATCTGGTGTATTGACCACTCCACAGTGCGTTTGATATGCGGAACCGGCGCCATCTTGATTTTCGTGAGGTTTCAAGCTGAGATATGCATTTTCTGCGATAATATTGGTGAGAGTTCAGTCAGAAGTATGCAGGATCATCTAGATCGCTCGTTTCGAGCTATTTAATGCGAGAAACACGTTGTCTGGTTGTTTTCACCACTCCACGGTGCGTTTGATATGCAGAACCGGCGACATCTTGATTTTCGTGACGTTTCTAGCTGAGATATGCATTTTCTGCGATAATATTGGTGAGACTTCAGTCAGAAGTATGCAGAATCATCTAGATCGTTCGTTTCGAGCTATTTAATGCGAAAAAACAAGTTTTCTGGTGTTTTGACCACTCCACAGTGCGTTTGATATGTAGAGCCGCCGATAACTTGGTTTTCGTGGGGTTTCCAGCTGAAATATGCATTTTCTGCGATAATCTTTGTGTTTCATCAATGAGAAGTATGCAGAATCATCCAGAACGCTCTTTTCGAGCTAGTTAATGCGAGTAACACGTTTTCTGGTGTTTTCACCACTCCACAGTGCGTCTGATATGCAGAACCGACGATATCTTGGTTTTCGTGGGGTTTCCAACTGAAATATGCATTTTCTGCGATAATCTTTGTGTTTCATCAATGAGAAGTATGCAGAATCATCCAGAACGCTCTTTTCGAGCTATTTAATGCGAGAAACACGTTATCTGGTGTTTTCACCACTCCACAGTGCGTTTGATATGCAGAACCGGCGACATCATGGCTGTCGTCGGGCATCAAGCTGAGATATGCATTTTCTGCGATAATCTTTGTGTTTCATCAATGAGAAGTATGCAGAACCATCCAGAACGCACTTTTCGAGCTAGTTAATGCGAGTAACACGTTTTCTGGAGTTTTCACCACTCCACAGTGCGTCTGTTATGCAGAACCGGCGATATCTTGGTTTTCGTGGGGTTTCCAGCTGAGATATGCATTTTCTGCAATAATCGTGGTGAGACTTCATTCAGAAGTATGCAGAATCATCTAGATCGCTCTTGTCGAGCTACTTAATGCAAAAAAACAAGTTTCCCGGTGTTTTCAACATTCCACAGTGCGTTTGATATGCAGAACTGGCGATATCTTGATTTTCGTGGTGTTTCCAGCTGAGATATGCATTATCTGCGATAATCTTAGTGAGTCTTCTGTCAGAAGTATGCAGAATCATCTAGATTGCACTTTTCGAGCCATTTAATGCGAGAAACACGTTTTCTGGTGTATTCACCACTCCACAGAGCGTTTGATATGCAGAACCGGCGATATCTTGATATTCGTGGTGTTTCCAGCTGAGATATGCATTTTCTGCGATAATAGTGGTGAGACATCAGTCAGAAGTATGCAGAATCTTCGAGAACGCTCTTTTCGAGCTACTTAAAGCGAGAAACACGTTTTCTGGTGTATTCACCACTCCACAGTACGTTTGACATGCAGAACCGAAGATATCTTGGTTTCGGTCGGGTTTCAAGCTGAGACATGCATTTTCTGCGATAATCTTGGTGATTCTTCTGTCAGAAGTATGCAGAAGCATCGAGTACGCTCTTTTCGAGCTGTTTAATGCGACAAACACGTTATCTGGTGTTTTCACCACTCCACAGTGCGTATGATATGCAGAACCGGCGATATCTTGGTTTTCGTGGGGTTTCAATCTGAGATATGCATTTTCTGCGATAATCTTGGTGAGACATCAGTCAGAAGTATGCAGAATCATCGAGATCGCTCTTTTCGAGCTATTTAATGGAGAAACACGTTATCTGGTGTATTGACCACTCCACAGTGCGTTTGATATGCGGAACCGGCGCCATCTTGATTTTCGTGAGGTTTCAAGGTGAGATATGCATTTTCTGCGATTATCTTGGTGAGACTTCTGTCAGAAGTATGCAGAATCATCGAGATCGCTCTTTTCGAGCTACTTAATTCGAGAAACACGTTATCTGGTGTTTTCGCCACTCCACAGTGCGTTTGACATGCAGAACCGCAGATATCTTGGTTACGTTCGGGATTCAAGCTGAGATATGCATTTTCTGCGATAATCTTGGTGAGACTTCAGTCAGAAGTATGCAGAATCGTCTAGATCGCTCTTGTCGAGCTATTTAACGCGAGAAACACGTTATATGGTGTTTTCACCACTCCACAGTGCGTTTGATATGCAGAACCGGCGACATCATGGCTGTCGTCGGGCATCAAGCTGAGATATGCATTTTCTGCGATAATCTTGGTGAGACATCAGTCAGAAGTATGCAGAATCATCTAGATCGCTCGTTTCGTGCTAATTAATGCGGCAAACACGTTATCTGGTGCTTTCAGCACTCCACAGTGCGTTTGATATGCAGAACCGGCGACATCATGGCTGTCGTCGGGCATCAAGCTGAGATATGCATTTTCTGCGATAATCTTTTTGTTTCATCAATGAGAAGTATACAGAACCATCCAGAACGCACTTTTCGAGCTAGTTAATGCGAGTAACACGTTTTCTGGTGTTTTCACCACTCCACAGTGCGTCTGATATGCAGAACCGGCGATATCTTGGTTTTCGTGGGGTTTCCAGCTGAGATATGCATTTTCTGCGATAATCGAGGTGAGACTTCATTCAGAAGTATGCAGAATCATCTAGATCGCTCGTTTCGAGCTATTTAATGCGAGAAACACGTTATCTGGTGTTTTCACCACTCCAAAGTGCGTATGATATGCAGAACCGGCGATATCTTGGTTTTCGTGGGGTTTCAATCTGAGATATGCATTTTCTGCGATAATCTTGGTGAGACATCAGTCAGAAGTATACAGAATCATCGAGATCGCTCTTTTCGAGCTATTTAATGGAGAAACACGTTATCTGGTGTATTGACCACTCCACAGTGCGTTTGATATGCGGAACCGGCGCCATCTTGATTTTCGTGAGGTTTCAAGGTGAGATATGCATTTTCTGCGATTATCTTGGTGAGACTTCTGTCAGAAGTATGCAGAATCATCGAGATCGCTCTTTTCGAGCTACTTAATTCGAGAAACACGTTATCTGGTGTTTTCGCCACTCCACAGTGCGTTTGACATGCAGAACCGCAGATATCTTGGTTACGTTCGGGATTCAAGCTGAGATATGCATTTTCTGCGATAATCTTGGTGAGACTTCAGTCAGAAGTATGCAGAACCATCCAGAACGCACTTTTCGAGCTAGTTAATGCGAGAAACACGTTGTCTGGTTGTTTTCACCACTCCACTGTGCGTATGATATGCAGAACCGGCGTCAACTTGATTTTCGTGAGGTTTCAAGGTGAGATATGCATTTTCTGCGATTATCTTGGTGAGACTTCTGTCAGAAGTATGCAGAATCATCGAGATCGCTCTTTTCGAGCTACTTAATTCGAGAAACACGTTATCTGGTGTTTTCGCCACTCCACAGTGCGTTTGACATGCAGAACCGCAGATATCTTGGTTACGTTCGGGATTCAAGCTGAGATATGCATTTTCTGCGATTATCTTGGTGAGACTTCAGTCAGAAGTATGCAGAATCGTCTAGATCGCTCTTGTCGAGCTATTTAACGCGAGAAACACATTATATGGTGTTTTCACCACTCCACAGTGCGTTTGATATGCAGAACCGGCGACATCTTGGCTTTAGTCGGGGTTCAAACTGAGATATGCATTTTTTGCGATAATATTGGTGAGACTTCAGTCAGAAGTATGCAGAATCATCTAGATCGCTCGTTTCGTGCTAATTAATGCGGCAAACACGTTATCTGGTGCTTTCAGCACTCCACAGTGCGTTTGATATGCAGAACCAGCGATATCTTGGATTTCGTGGGGTTTCAAGCTGAGATATGCATTTTTTACGATAATCTTGGTGAGACTCCTGTCCGAAGTATGCTTAATCATCGAGATCGCTCGTTTCGAGCTATTTAATGCGAGAAACACGTTATCTGGTGTTTTCACCACTCCACAGTGCGTATGATATGCAGAACCGGCGATATCTTGGTTTTCGTGGGGTTTCAATCTGAGATATGCATTTTCTGCGATAATCTTGGTGAGACATCAGTCAGAAGTATGCAGAATCATCGAGATCGCTCTTTTCGAGCTATTTAATGGAGAAACACGTTGTCTGGTTGTTTTCACCACTCCACTGTGCGTTTGATATGCAGAACCAGCGTCATGTTGATTTTCGTGGTGTTTCCAGCTGAGATATGCATTTTCTGCGATAATCTTGGTGAGTCTTCTGTCAGCAGTATGCAGAATCATCGAGATCGCTCTATTCGAGCTATTTAATGCGAGAAACACGTTATCTGGTTGTTTTCACCACTCCACAGTGCGTTTGATATGCAGAACCGGCGACATCTTGATTTTCGTGACGTTTCTAGCTGAGATATGCATTTTCTGCGATAATATTGGTGAGACTTCAGTCAGAAGTATGCAGAATCATCTAGATCGTTCGTTTCGAGCTATTTAATGCGAAAAAACAAGTTTTCTGGTGTTTTGACCACTCCACAGTGCGTTTGATATGTAGAGCCGCCGATAACTTGGTTTTCGTGGGGTTTCCAACTGAAATATGCATTTTCTGCGATAATCTTTGTGTTTCATCAATGAGAAGTATGCAGAATCATCCAGAACGCTCTTTTCGAGCTATTTAATGCGAGAAACACGATATCTGGTGTTTTCACCACTCCACAGTGCGTTTGATATGCAGAACCGGCGACATCATGGCTGTCGTCGGGCATCAAGCTGAGATATGCATTTTCTGCGATAATCTTTGTGTTTCATCAATGAGAAGTATGCAGAACCATCCAGAATGCACTTTTCGAGCTAGTTAATGCGAGTAACACGTTTTCTGGTGTTTTCACCACTCCAAAGTGCGTCTGATATGTAGAACCGGCGATATCTTGGTTTTCGTGGGGTTTCCAGATGAGATATGCATTTTCTGCGATAATCGTGGTGAGACTTCATTCAGAAGTATGCAGAATCATCTAGATCGCTCTTGTCGAGCTATTTAATGCAAAAAAACAAGTTTCCCGGTGTTTTCAACATTCCACAGTGCGTTTGATATGCAGAACTGGCGATATCTTGATTTTCGTGGTGTTTCCAGCTGAGATATGCATTTTCTGCGATAATCTTGGTGAGTCTTCTGTCAGAAGGATGCAGAATCATCTAGATTGCACTTTTCGAGCCATTTAATGCGAGAAACACGTTTTCTGTTGTATTCACCACTCCACAGAGCGTTTGATATGCAGAACCGGCAATATCTTGATATTCGTGGTGTTTCCAGCTGAGATATGCATTTTCTGCGATAATAGTGGTGAGACATCAGTCAGAAGTATGCAGAATCTTCGAGAACGCTCTTTTCGAGCTACTTAATGCGAGAAACACGTTTTCTGGTGTATTCACCACTCCACAGTACGTTTGACATGCAGAACCGAAGATATCTTGGTTTCGGTCGGGTTTCAAGCTGAGACATGCATTTTCTGCGATAATCTTGGTGATTCTTCTGTCAGAAGTATCCAGAAGCATCGAGTACGCTCTTTTCGAGCTGTTTAATGCGAGAAACACGTTATCTGGTGTTTTCGCCACTCCGCAGTGCGTTTGACATGCAGAACCGCAGATATCTTGGTTACGTTCGGGATTCAAGCTGAGATATGCATTTTCTGCGATAATCTTGGTGAGACTTCAGTCAGAAGTATGCAGAATCGTCTAGATCGCTGTTGTCGAGCTATTTAACGCGAGAAACACGTAATATGGTGTTTTCACCACTCCACAGTGCGTTTGATATGCAGAACCGGCGACATCTTGGTTTTAGTCGGGGTTCAAACTGAGATATGCATTTCTTGCGATAATATTGGTGAGACTTCAGTCAGAAGTATGCAGAATCATCTAGATCGCTCGTTTCGTGCTAATTAATGCGGCAAACACGTTATCTGGTGCTTTCAGCATTCCACAGTGCGTTTGATATGCAGAACCAGCGATATCTTGGTTTTCGTGGGGTTTCAAGCTGAGATATGCATTTTTTACGATAATCATGGTGAGACTTCTGCCCGAAGTATGCTTAATCATCGTGATCGCTCGTTTCTAGCTATTTAATGCGAGAAACACGTTATCTGGTGTTTTCACCACTCCACAGTGCGTTTGATATGCAGAACCGGCGACATCATGGCTGTCGTCGGGCATCAAGCTGAGATATGCATTTTCTGCGATAATCTTGGTGACACATCAGTCAGAAGTTTGCAGAATCATCGAGATCGCTCTTTTCGAGCTATTTAATGGAGAAACACGTTATCTGGTGCTTTCAGCACTCCACAGTGCGTTTGATATGCAGAACCAGCGATATCTTGGTTTTCGTGGGGTTTCAAGGTGAGATATGCATTTTCGGCGATAATCTCGGTGAGACTTCTGTCCGAATTATGCAGAATCATCTAGATCGATCTTTTCGAGCTGTTTAATGCGACAAACACGTTATCTGGTGTTTTCACCACTCCACAGTGCGTTTGATATGCAGAACCGGCGACATCTTGGCTTTCGTCGGGTATCAAGCTGGGATATGCATTTCCTACGATAATCTTGGTGAGACTTCTGTCAGAAGTATGCAGAATCATCGGGATCGCTCTTTTCGAGCTATTTAATGCGAGAAACTCGTTATCTGGTGTTTTCACCTCTCCACAGTGCGTTTGATATGCAGAACCGGCGACATCTTGGCTTTCGTCGGGTATCAACCTGAGATATGCATTTTCTGCGATAATCTTGGTGAGACTTCTGTCAGAAGTATGCAGAATCATCGAGATCGCTCTTTTCGAGCTACTTAATTCGAGAAACACGTTATCTGGTGTTTTCGCCACTCCACAGTGCGTTTGACATGCAGAACCGCAGATATCTTGGTTACGTTCGGGATTCAAGCTGAGATATGCATTTTCTGCGATTATCTTGGTGAGACTTCAGTCAGAAGTATGCAGAATCGTCTAGATCGCTCTTGTCGAGCTATTTAACGCGAGAAACACGTTATATGGTGTTTTCACCACTCCACAGTGCGTTTGATATGCAGAACCGGCGACATCTTGGCCTTAGTCGGGGTTCAAACTGAGATATGCATTTTTTGCGATAATATTGGTGAGACTTCAGTCAGAAGTATGCAGAATCATCTAGATCGCTCGTTTCGTGCTAATTAATGCGGCAAACACGTTATCTGGTGCTTTCAGCACTCCACAGTGCGTTTGATATGAAGAACCAGCGATATCTTGGATTTCGTGGGGTTTCAAGCTGAGATATGCATTTTTTACGATAATCTTGGTGAGACTTCTGCCCGAAGTATGCTTAATCATCGTGATCGCTCGTTTCTAGCTATTTAATGCGAGAAACACGTTATCTGGTGTTTTCACCACTCCACAGTGCGTTTGATATGCAGAACCGGCGACATCATGGCTGTCGTCGGGCATCAAGCTGAGATATGCATTTTCTGTGATAATCTTGGTGAGACATCAGTCAGAAGTTTGCAGAATCATCGATATCGCTCTTTTCGAGCTATTTAATGGAGAAACACGTTATCTGGTGTATTGACCACTCCACAGTGCGTTTGATATGCGGAACCGGCGCCATCTTGATTTTCGTGAGGTTTCAAGGTGAGATATGCATTTTCTGCGATTATCTTGGTGAGACTTCTGTCAGAAGTATGCAGAATCATCGAGATCGCTCTTTTCGAGCTACTTAATTCGAGAAACACGTTATCTGGTGTTTTCGCCACTCCACAGTGCGTTTGACATGCAGAACCGCAGATATCTTGGTTACGTTCGGGATTCAAGCTGAGATATGCATTTTCTGCGATAATCTTGGTGAGACTTCAGTCAGAAGTATGCAGAATCGTCTAGATCGCTCTTGTCGAGCTATTTAACGCGAGAAACACGTTATATGGTGTTTTCACCACTCCACAGTGCGTTTGATATGCACAACCGCAGATATCTTGGTTACGTTCGGGATTCAAGCTGAGATATGCATTTTCTGCGATTATCTTGGTGAGACTTCAGTCAGAAGTATGCAGAATCGTCTAGATCGCTCTTGTCGAGCTATTTAACGCGAGAAACACGTTATATGGTGTTTTCACCACTCCACAGTGCGTTTGATATGCAGAACCGGCGACATCTTGGCCTTAGTCGGGGTTCAAACTGAGATATGCATTTTTTGCGATAATATTGGTGAGACTTCAGTCAGAAGTATGCAGAATCATCTAGATCGCTCGTTTCGTGCTAATTAATGCGGCAAACACGTTATCTGGTGCTTTCAGCACTCCACAGTGCGTTTGATATGAAGAACCAGCGATATCTTGGATTTCGTGGGGTTTCAAGCTGAGATATGCATTTTTTACGATAATCTTGGTGAGACTTCTGCCCGAAGTATGCTTAATCATCGTGATCGCTCGTTTCTAGCTATTTAATGCGAGAAACACGTTATCTGGTGTTTTCACCACTCCACAGTGCGTTTGATATGCAGAACCGGCGACATCATGGCTGTCGTCGGGCATCAAGCTGAGATATGCATTTTCTGTGATAATCTTGGTGAGACATCAGTCAGAAGTTTGCAGAATCATCGATATCGCTCTTTTCGAGCTATTTAATGGAGAAACACGTTATCTGGTGTATTGACCACTCCACAGTGCGTTTGATATGCGGAACCGGCGCCATCTTGATTTTCGTGAGGTTTCAAGGTGAGATATGCATTTTCTGCGATTATCTTGGTGAGACTTCTGTCAGAAGTATGCAGAATCATCGAGATCGCTCTTTTCGAGCTACTTAATTCGAGAAACACGTTATCTGGTGTTTTCGCCACTCCACAGTGCGTTTGACATGCAGAACCGCAGATATCTTGGTTACGTTCGGGATTCAAGCTGAGATATGCATTTTCTGCGATAATCTTGGTGAGACTTCAGTCAGAAGTATGCAGAATCGTCTAGATCGCTCTTGTCGAGCTATTTAACGCGAGAAACACGTTATATGGTGTTTTCACCACTCCACAGTGCGTTTGATATGCACAACCGGCGACATCTTGGCTTTAGTCGGGGTTCAAACTGAGATATGCATTTTTTGCGATAATATTGGTGAGACTTCAGTCAGAAGTATGCAGAATCATCTAGATCGCTCGTTTCGTGCTAATTAATGCGGCAAACACGTTATCTGGTGCTTTCAGCACTCCACAGTGCGTTTGATATGAAGAACCAGCGATATCTTGGATTTCGTGGGGTTTCAAGCTGAGATATGCATTTTTTACGATAATCTTGGTGAGACTTCTGCCCGAAGTATGCTTAATCATCGTGATCGCTCGTTTCTAGCTATTTAATGCGAGAAACACGTTATCTGGTGTTTTCACCACTCCACAGTGCGTTTGATATGCAGAACCGGCGACATCATGGCTGTCGTCGGGCATCAAGCTGAGATATGCATTTTCTGTGATAATCTTGGTGAGACATCAGTCAGAAGTTTGCAGAATCATCGATATCGCTCTTTTCGAGCTATTTAATGGAGAAACACGTTATCTGGTGTATTGACCACTCCACAGTGCGTTTGATATGCGGAACCGGCGCCATCTTGATTTTCGTGAGGTTTCAAGCTGAGATATGCATTTTCTGCGATAATATTGGTGAAAGTTCAGTCAGAAGTATGCAGGATCATCTAGATCGCTCGTTTCGAGCTATTTAATGCGAGAAACACGTTGTCTGGTTGTTTTCACCACTCCACTGTGCGTTTGATATGCAGAACCAGCGTCATCTTGATTTTCGTGGTGTTTCCAGCTGAGATATGCATTTTCTGCGATAATCTTGGTGAGTCTTCTGTCAGCAGTATGCAGAATCATCGAGATCGCTCTTTTCGAGCTATTTAATGCGAGAAACTCGTTATCTGGTGTTTTCACCTCTCCACAGTGCGTTTGATATGCAGAACCGGCGACATCTTGGCTTTCGTCGGGTATCAAGCTGGGATATGCATTTCCTACGATAATCTTGGTGAGACTTCTGTCAGAAGTATGCAGAATCATCGGGATCGCTCTTTTCGAGCTATTTAATGCGAGAAACTCGTTATCTGGTGTTTTCACCTCTCCACAGTGCGTTTGATATGCAGAACCGGCGACATCTTGGCTTTCGTCGGGTATCAACCTGAGATATGCATTTTCTGCGATAATCTTGGTGAGACTTCTGTCAGAAGTATGCAGAATCATCGAGATCGCTCTTTTCGAGCTACTTAATTCGAGAAACACGTTATCTGGTGTTTTCGCCACTCCACAGTGCGTTTGACATGCAGAACCGCAGATATCTTGGTTACGTTCGGGATTCAAGCTGAGATATGCATTTTCTGCGATTATCTTGGTGAGACTTCAGTCAGAAGTATGCAGAATCGTCTAGATCGCTCTTGTCGAGCTATTTAACGCGAGAAACACGTTATATGGTGTTTTCACCACTCCACAGTGCGTTTGATATGCAGAACCGGCGACATCTTGGCTTTAGTCGGGGTTCAAACTGAGATATGCATTTTTTGCGATAATATTGGTGAGACTTCAGTCAGAAGTATGCAGAATCATCTAGATCGCTCGTTTCGTGCTAATTAATGCGGCAAACACGTTATCTGGTGCTTTCAGCACTCCACAGTGCGTTTGATATGCAGAACCAGCGATATCTTGGATTTCGTGGGGTTTCAAGCTGAGATATGCATTTTTTACGATAATCTTGGTGAGACTCCTGTCCGAAGTATGCTTAATCATCGAGATCGCTCGTTTCGAGCTATTTAATGCGAGAAACACGTTATCTGGTGTTTTCACCACTCCACAGTGCGTATGATATGCAGAACCGGCGATATCTTGGTTTTCGTGGGGTTTCAATCTGAGATATGCATTTTCTGCGATAATCTTGGTGAGACATCAGTCAGAAGTATGCAGAATCATCGAGATCGCTCTTTTCGAGCTATTTAATGGAGAAACACGTTATCTGGTGTATTGACCACTCCACAGTGCGTTTGATATGCGGAACCGGCGCCATCTTGATTTTCGTGAGGTTTCAAGGTGAGATATGCATTTTCTGCGATTATCTTGGTGAGACTTCTGTCAGAAGTATGCAGAATCATCGAGATCGCTCTTTTCGAGCTACTTAATTCGAGAAACACGTTATCTGGTGTTTTCGCCACTCCACAGTGCGTTTGACATGCAGAACCGCAGATATCTTGGTTACGTTCGGGATTCAAGCTGAGATATGCATTTTCTGCGATAATCTTGGTGAGACTTCAGTCAGAAGTATGCAGAATCGTCTAGATCGCTCTTGTCGAGCTATTTAACGCGAGAAACACGTTATATGGTGTTTTCACCACTCCACAGTGCGTTTGATATGCAGAACCGGCGACATCTTGGCCTTAGTCGGGGTTCAAACTGAGATATGCATTTTTTGCGATAATATTGGTGAGACTTCAGTCAGAAGTATGCAGAATCATCTAGATCGCTCGTTTCGTGCTAATTAATGCGGCAAACACGTTATCTGGTGCTTTCAGCACTCCACAGTGCGTTTGATATGAAGAACCAGCGATATCTTGGATTTCGTGGGGTTTCAAGCTGAGATATGCATTTTTTACGATAATCTTGGTGAGACTTCTGCCCGAAGTATGCTTAATCATCGTGATCGCTCGTTTCTAGCTATTTAATGCGAGAAACACGTTATCTGGTGTTTTCACCACTCCACAGTGCGTTTGATATGCAGAACCGGCGACATCATGGCTGTCGTCGGGCATCAAGCTGAGATATGCATTTTCTGTGATAATCTTGGTGAGACATCAGTCAGAAGTTTGCAGAATCATCGATATCGCTCTTTTCGAGCTATTTAATGGAGAAACACGTTATCTGGTGTATTGACCACTCCACAGTGCGTTTGATATGCGGAACCGGCGCCATCTTGATTTTCGTGAGGTTTCAAGGTGAGATATGCATTTTCTGCGATTATCTTGGTGAGACTTCTGTCAGAAGTATGCAGAATCATCGAGATCGCTCTTTTCGAGCTACTTAATTCGAGAAACACGTTATCTGGTGTTTTCGCCACTCCACAGTGCGTTTGACATGCAGAACCGCAGATATCTTGGTTACGTTCGGGATTCAAGCTGAGATATGCATTTTCTGCGATAATCTTGGTGAGACTTCAGTCAGAAGTATGCAGAATCGTCTAGATCGCTCTTGTCGAGCTATTTAACGCGAGAAACACGTTATATGGTGTTTTCACCACTCCACAGTGCGTTTGATATGCAGAACCGGCGACATCTTGGCTTTAGTCGGGGTTCAAACTGAGATATGCATTTTTTGCGATAATATTGGTGAGACTTCAGTCAGAAGTATGCAGAATCATCTAGATCGCTCGTTTCGTGCTAATTAATGCGGCAAACACGTTATCTGGTGCTTTCAGCACTCCACAGTGCGTTTGATATGAAGAACCAGCGATATCTTGGATTTCGTGGGGTTTCAAGCTGAGATATGCATTTTTTACGATTATCTTGGTGAGACTTCTGCCCGAAGTATGCTTAATCATCGTGATCGCTCGTTTCTAGCTATTTAATGCGAGAAACACGTTATCTGGTGTTTTCACCACTCCACAGTGCGTTTGATATGCAGAACCGGCGACATCATGGCTGTCGTCGGGCATCAAGCTGAGATATGCATTTTCTGTGATAATCTTGGTGAGACATCAGTCAGAAGTTTGCAGAATCATCGATATCGCTCTTTTCGAGCTATTTAATGGAGAAACACGTTATCTGGTGTATTGACCACTCCACAGTGCGTTTGATATGCGGAACCGGCGCCATCTTGATTTTCGTGAGGTTTCAAGCTGAGATATGCATTTTCTGCGATAATATTGGTGAAAGTTCAGTCAGAAGTATGCAGGATCATCTAGATCGCTCGTTTCGAGCTATTTAATGCGAGAAACACGTTGTCTGGTTGTTTTCACCACTCCACTGTGCGTTTGATATGCAGAACCAGCGTCATCTTGATTTTCGTGGTGTTTCCAGCTGAGATATGCATTTTCTGCGATAATCTTGGTGAGTCTTCTGTCAGCAGTATGCAGAATCATCGAGATCGCTCTATTCGAGCTATTTAAACCGAGAAACACGTTATCTGGTTGTTTTCACCACTCCACAGTGCGTTTGATATGCAGAACCGGCGACATCTTGATTTTCGTGACGTTTCTAGCTGAGATATGCATTTTCTGCGATAATATTGGTGAGACTTCAGTCAGAAGTATGCAGAATCATCTAGATTGTTCGTTTCGAGCTATTTAATGCGAAAAAACAAGTTTTCTGGTGTTTTGACCACTCCACAGTGCGTTTGATATGTAGAGCCGCCGATAACTTGGTTTTCGTGGGGTTTCCAACTGAAATATGCATTTTCTGCGATAATCTTTGTGTTTCATCAATGAGAAGTATGCAGAATCATCCAGAACGCTCTTTTCGAGCTATTTAATGCGAGAAACACGATATCTGGTGTTTTCACCACTCCACAGTGCGTTTGATATGCAGAACCGGCGACATCATGGCTGTCGTCGGGCATCAAGCTGAGATATGCATTTTCTGCGAGAATCTTTGTGTTTCATCAATGAGAAGTATGCAGAACCATCCAGAATGCACTTTTCGAGCTAGTTAATGCGAGTAACACGTTTTCTGGTGTTTTCACCACTCCAAAGTGCGTCTGATATGTAGAACCGGCGATATCTTGGTTTTCGTGGGGTTTCCAGATGAGATATGCATTTTCTGCGATAATCGTGGTGAGACTTCATTCAGAAGTATGCAGAATCATCTAGATCGCTCTTGTCGAGCTATTTAATGCAAAAAAACAAGTTTCCCGGTGTTTTCAACATTCCACAGTGCGTTTGATATGCAGAACTGGCGATATCTTGATTTTCGTGGTGTTTCCAGCTGAGATATGCATTTTCTGCGATAATCTTGGTGAGTCTTCTGTCAGAAGGATGCAGAATCATCTAGATTGCACTTTTCGAGCCATTTAATGCGAGAAACACGTTTTCTGTTGTATTCACCACTCCACAGAGCGTTTGATATGCAGAACCGGCAATATCTTGATATTCGTGGTGTTTCCAGCTGAGATATGCATTTTCTGCGATAATGGTGGTGAGACATCAGTCAGAAGTATGCAGAATCTTCGAGAACGCTCTTTTCGAGCTACTTAATGCGAGAAACACGTTTTCTGGTGTATTCACCACTCCACAGTACGTTTGACATGCAGAACCGAAGATATCTTGGTTTCGGTCGGGTTTCAAGCTGAGACATGCATTTTCTGCGATAATCTTGGTGATTCTTCTGTCAGAAGTATGCAGAAGCATCGAGTACGCTCTTTTCGAGCTGTTTAATGCGAGAAACACGTTATCTGGTGTTTTCGCCACTCCGCAGTGCGTTTGACATGCAGAACCGCAGATATCTTGGTTACGTTCGGGATTCAAGCTGAGATATGCATTTTCTGCGATAATCTTGGTGAGACTTCAGTCAGAAGTATGCAGAATCGTCTAGATCGCTGTTGTCGAGCTATTTAACGCGAGAAACACGTAATATGGTGTTTTCACCACTCCACAGTGCGTTTGATATGCAGAACCGGCGACATCTTGGTTTTAGTCGGGGTTCAAACTGAGATATGCATTTCTTGCGATAATATTGGTGAGACTTCAGTCAGAAGTATGCAGAATCATCTAGATCGCTCGTTTCGTGCTAATTAATGCGGCAAACACGTTATCTGGTGCTTTCAGCATTCCACAGTGCGTTTGATATGCAGAACCAGCGATATCTTGGTTTTCGTGGGGTTTCAAGCTGAGATATGCATTTTTTACGATAATCATGGTGAGACTTCTGCCCGAAGTATGCTTAATCATCGTGATCGCTCGTTTCTAGCTATTTAATGCGAGAAACACGTTATCTGGTGTTTTCACCACTCCACAGTGCGTTTGATATGCAGAACCGGCGACATCATGGCTGTCGTCGGGCATCAAGCTGAGATATGCATTTTCTGCGATAATCTTGGTGACACATCAGTCAGAAGTTTGCAGAATCATCGAGATCGCTCTTTTCGAGCTATTTAATGGAGAAACACGTTATCTGGTGCTTTCAGCACTCCACAGTGCGTTTGATATGCAGAACCAGCGATATCTTGGTTTTCGTGGGGTTTCAAGGTGAGATATGCATTTTCGGCGATAATCTCGGTGAGACTTCTGTCCGAATTATGCAGAATCATCTAGATCGCTCTTTTCGAGCTGTTTAATGCGACAAACACGTTATCTGGTGTTTTCACCACTCCACAGTGCGTTTGATATGCAGAACCGGCGACATCTTGGATTTCGTCGGGTATCAAGCTGGGATATGCATTTCCTACGATAATCTTGGTGAGACTTCTGTCAGAAGTATGCAGAATCATCGGGATCGCTCTTTTCGAGCTATTTAATGCGAGAAACTCGTTATCTGGTGTTTTCACCTCTCCACAGTGCGTTTGATATGCAGAACCGGCGACATCTTGGCTTTCGTCGGGTATCAACCTGAGATATGCATTTTCTGCGATAATCTTGGTGAGACTTCTATCAGAAGTAAGCAGAATCATCGAGATCCCTCTTTTCGAGCTCTTTAATGCGAGAAACACGTTATCTGGTGTTTTCACCTCTCCACAGTGCGTTTGATATGCAGAACCGGCGACATCTTGGCTTTCGTCGGGTATCAACCTGAGATATGCATTTTCTGCGATAATCTTGGTGAGACTTCAGTCAGAAGTATGCAGAATCATCGAGATCCTTCTTTTCGAGCTATTTAATGCGAGAAACACGTTATCTGGTGTTTTCAGCACTCCACAGTGCGTATGATATGCAGAACCGGCGATATCTTGGTTTTCGTGGGGTTTCAAGCTGAGATATACATTTTCTGCGATAATCTTGGTGAGACTTCTGTCCGAAGTATGCTGAAACATCGAGATCGCTCTTTTCGAGCTAGTTAATGCGAGAAAAACCTTATCCGGTGTTTTCACCACTCCACAGTTCGTTTGATATGCAGAACCAGCGATATCTTGGCTTTCGTGGGGTTTCAAGCTGAGATATGCATTTTTTACGATAATCTTGGTGAGACTTCTGTCCGAAGTATGCTGAATCATCGAGATCGCTCTTTTCGAGCTAGTTAGTGCGAGAAACACGTTATCTGGTGTTTTCACCACACCACAGTGCGTTTGATACGCAGAACAGTAGATATCTTGGTTTTCGTGGGGTTTCAAGCTGAAATATGCATTTTCTGCGATAATCTTGTTGAGACTTCCGTTCGAAGTATGCAGAATCATCGAGATCGCACTTTTCGAGCTATTTAATGCGAGAAACACGTTATCTGGGGTTTTCACCACTCCACAGTTGGTTTGATATGCAGAACCGGCGATATCTTGGTTTTCGTGGGGTTTCAAGCTGAGATATGCGTTTTCTGCGATAACCTTGGTGAGAATTCTATCAGAAGTAAGCGGAAACATCGAGATCCCTCTTTTCGAGCTCTTTAATGCGAGAAGCACGTTATCTGGTGTTTTCACCTCTCCACAGTGCGTTTGATACGCAGAACCGGCGACATCTTGGCTTTCGTCGGGTATCAACCTGAGATATGCATTTTCTGCGATAATCTTGGTGAGACTTCAGTCAGAAGTATGCAGAATCATCGAGATCGCTCTTTTCGAGCTCGTTAATGCGAGAGACACGTTATCTGGTGTTTTCACCACTCCACAGTGCGTTTGATATGCAGAACAGGCGACATCTTAATTTTTGTGAGATTTCAAGCTGCGATATGCATTTTCTACGATAACCATGGTGAGTCTTCTGTCAGAAGTATGCAGAATCATCTAGATCGCTCTCTTCGAGCTATTTAATGTGAGAAACACGTTTTCTGGTGTATTCACCACCCCGCAGTACGTTTGACATGCAGAACCGGATATATCTTGGTTTCGGTCGGGTTTCAAGCTGAGATATGCATTTTCTACGATAATCTTGGTGAGACTTCTGTCAGACGTATGCAGAATCATCGGGATCGCTCTTTTCGAGCTATTTAATGCGAGAAACACATTATATGGTTGTTTTCACCACTCCACAGTGCGTTTGATATGCATAACCGGCGATATCTAGATTTTCGTGGTGTTTCCAGCTGAGATATGCATTCTCTGCGATACTCTTGGTGAGACTTCAGTCAGAAGTATGCAGAATCATCGAGATCGCTCGTTTCGAGCTATTTAATGCGAAAAAACAAGTTTTCTGGTGTTGTCAACATTCCACAGTGCGTTTTATATGCAGAACCGGCGATATCTTGATTGTCGTGGTGTTTCCAGCTGAGATATGCATTTTCTGCTATAATATTGGTGAGTCTTCTGTCAGTAGGATGCATAATCATCGAGACCCCTCTTTTCGAGCTATTTAATGCGAGAAACACGTTATCTGGTGTTTTCACCACTCCACAGTGCGTTTGATATGCAGAACAGGCGACATCTTGATTTTCGTGAGATTTCAAGCTGAGGTATGCATTTTCTACGATAACCATGGTGAGTCTTCTGTCAGGAGTATGCAGAATCATCTAGATCGCTCTTTTCGAGCTATTTAATGCGAGAAACACGTTATATGGTTGTTTTCACCACTCCACAGTGCGTTTGATATGCAGAACCAGCGATATCTTGGTTTTCGTGGGGTTTCAAGCTGAGATATGCATTTTTTACGATAATCTTGGTGAGACTTCTGTCAGAAGTATGCAGAATCATCTAGATCGCTCTTTTCGAGCTATTTGATGCGAGAAACACGTTTTCTGGTGTTTTCACCACGCCACAGTGCGTTTGATATGCAGAACCGTCGACGTCTTGGCTTTCGTCGGGTATCAACCTGAGATATGCATTTTCTGCGATAACCTTGGTGAGAATTCATTTAGAAGTATGCAGAATCATCGAGATCGCTCTTTTAGAGCTATATAATGCGAGAAACACGTTGTCTGGTGTTTTGACCACTCCACAGTGCGTATGATGTGCAGAACCGACGATATCCTGGTTTTCGTGGGGTTTCAAGCTCAGATATGCATTTTGTGCGATAATATTGGAGAGACTTCAGACAGAAGTATGCAGAATCATCAAGATCGCACTTTTCGAGCTATTTTATGCGAGAAACACGTTAACTGGTGTTTTCACCACTCCACAGTGCGTTTGATATGCAGATCCGGCGACATCTTGGATTTCGTCGGGGTTCAAGCTGAGATTTGCAATTCCTGCGATAATCTTGGTGAGACTTCTGTCCGAAGTATGCTTAATCATCGAGATCCCTCTTTTCGAGCTCTTTAATGCGAGAAACACGTTATCTGGTGTTTTCAGCACTCCACAGTGCGTTTGATATGCAGAACCGGCGATATCTTGGTTTTTGTGGGGTTTCCAGCTGAGATATGCATTTTCTGCGATAATCTTGGTGAGTCTTCTGTCAGAAGTATGCAGAATCATCTAGATCGCTCTTTTCGAGCTATTTGATGCGAGAAACACGTTTTCTGGTGTTTTCACCACGCCACAGTGCGTTTGATATGCAGAACCGGCGACATCGTGGTTTTCGTCGGGTTTCAAGCTGAGATATGCATTTTCTGCGATCATATTGGTGAGACTTCAGTCAGAAGTATGCAGAATCATCTAGATCGCTCGTTTCGAGCTATTTAAAGCGAGAAACTCGTTATCTGGTTGTTTTGACCACTCCACAGTGCGTTTGATATGTAGAGCCGCCGATAACTTGGTTTTCGTGAGATTTCAACCTGAGATATGCATTTTCGTCGATAATCTTGGTGAGTCTTCTGTCAGTACTATGCAGAATCATCGAGACCCCTCTTTTCGAGCTATTTAATGCGAGAGACACGTTATCTGGTGTTTTCACCACTCCACAGTGCGTTTGATATGCAGAACAGGCGACATCTTAATTTTCGTGAGATTTCAAGCTGCGATATGCATTTTCTACGATAACCATGGTGAGTCTTCTGTCAGAAGTATGCAGAATCATCTAGATCGCTCTCTTCGAGCTATTTAATGTGAGAAACACGTTTTCTGGTGTATTCACCACCCCACAGTACGTTTGACATGCAGAACCGGATATATCTTGGTTTCGGTCGGGTTTCAAGCTGAGATATGCATTTTCTACGATAATCTTGGTGAGACTTCTGTCAGAAGTATGCAGAATCATCGGGATCGCTCTTTTCGAGCTATTTAATGCGAGAAACACGTTTTCTGGTGTATTCAACACTCCACAGTGCGTTTGATATGCAGAACAGGCGACATCTTGATTTTCGTGAGATTTCAAGCTGAGATATGCATTTTCTACGATAACCATGGTGAGTCTTCTGTCAGGAGTATGCAGAATCATCTAGATCGCTCTTTTCGAGCTATTTAATGCGAGAAACACGTTACATGGTTGTTTTCACCACTCCACAGTGCGTTTGATATGCAGAACCAGCGATATCTTGGTTTTCGTGGAGTTTCAAGCTGAGATATGCATTTTTTACGATAATCTTGGTGAGACTTCTGTTCGAAGTATGCTTAATCATCGAGATCGCTCGTTTCGAGCTATTTAATGCGCGAAACACGTTATCTGGTGTTTTCACCACTCCACAGTGCGTATGATATGCAGAACCGGCGATATCTTGGTTTTCGTGGGGTTTCAAGCTGAGATATACATTTTCTGCGGTAATCTTGGTGAGACTTCTGTCCGAAGTATGCTGAAACATCGAGATCGCTCTTTTCGAGCTAGTTAATGCGAGAAAAACCTTATCCGGTGTTTTCACCACTCCACAATTCGTTTGATATGCAGAACCGGCGACATCGTGGTTTTCGTCGGGTTTCAAGCTGAGATATGCATTTTCTGCGATCATATTGGTGAGACTTCAGTCAGAAGTATGCAGAATCAACTAGATCGCTCTCTTCGAGCTATTTAATGTGAGAAACACGTTTTCTGGTGTATTCACCACCCCAAAGTACGTTTGACATGCAGAACCGGATATATCTTGGTTTCGGTCGGGTTTCAAGCTGAGATATGCATTTTCTACGATAATCTTGGTGAGACTTCTGTCAGAAGTATGCAGAATCATCGGGATCGCTCTTTTCGAGCTATTTAATGCGAGAAACACGTTTTCTGGTGTATTCAACACTCCACAGTGCGTTTGATATGCAGAACAGGCGACATCTTGATTTTCGTGAGATTTCAAGCTGAGATATGCATTTTCAACGATAATCTTGGTGAGACTTCTGTCCGAAGTATGCAGAATCATCGGGATCGCTCTTTTCGAGCTATTTAATGCGAGAAACACGTTGTCTGGTTGGTTTCACGACTCCACAGTGCGTTTGATATGCAGAACCGGCGACATCTTGATTTTCGTGAGGTTTCAAGCTGAGATATGCATTTTCTGCTATAATATTGGTGAGTCTTCTGTCAGTAGGATGCAGAATCATCTAGATCGCTCTTTTCGAGCTATTTGATGCGAGAAACTCGTTTTCTGGTGTTTTCACCACGCCACAGTGCGTTTGATATGCAGAACCGGCGACATCGTGGTTTTCGTCGGGTTTCAAGCTGAGATATGCATTTTCTGCGATCATATTGGTGAGACTTCAGTCAGAAGTATGCAGAATCATCTAGATCGCTCGTTTCGAGCTATTTAAAGCGAGAAACACGTTATCTGGTTGTTTTGACCACTCCACAGTGCGTTTGATATGTAGAGCCGCCGATAACTTGGTTTTCGTGGGGTTTCCAGCTGAAATATGCATTTTCTGCGATAATCTTGGTGTTTCATCTATGAGAAGTATGCAGAATCATCGAGAACGCACTTTTCGAGCTATTTAATGCGAGAAACACGTTATCTGGGGTTTTCACCACTCCACAGTTGGTTTGATATGCAGAACCGGCGATATCTTGGTTTTCGTGGGGTTTCAAGCTGAGATATGCGTTTTCTGCGATAATCTTGGTGAGAATTCTATCAGAAGTAAGCGGAAACATCGAGATCCCTCTTTTCGAGCTCTTTAATGCGAGAAACACGTTATCTGGTGTTTTCACCTCTCCACAGTGCGTTTGATACGCAGAACCGGCGACATCTTGGCTTTCGTCGGGTATCAACCTGAGATATGCATTTTCTGCGATAATCTTGGTGAGACTTCAGTCAGAAGTATGCAGAATCATCGAGATCGCTCTTTTCGAGCTAGTTAATGCGAGAAAAACCTTATCCGGTGTTTTCACCACTCCACAGTGCGTTTGATATGCAGAACCAGCGATATCTTGGCTTTCGTGGGGTTTCAAGCTGAGATATGCATTTTTTACGATAATCTTGGTGAGACTTCTGTCCGAAGTACGCTGAATCATCGAGATCGCTCTTTTCGAGCTAGTTACTGCGAGAGACACGTTATCTGGTGTTTTCACCACTCCACAGTGCGTTTGATATGCAGAACAGGCCACATCTTAATTTTCGTGAGATTTCAAGCTGCGATATGCATTTTCTACGATAACCATGGTGAGTCTTCTGTCAGAAGTATGCAGAATCATCTAGATCGCTCTCTTCGAGCTATTTAATGTGAGAAACACGTTTTCTGGTGTATTCACCACCCCACAGTACGTTTGACATGCAGAACCAGCGATATCTTGGTTTTCGTGGAGTTTCAAGCTGAGATATGCATTTTTTACGATAATCTTGGTGAGACTTCTGTTCGAAGTATGCTTAATCATCGAGATCGCTCGTTTCGAGCTATTTAATGCGCGAAACACGTTATCTGGTGTTTTCACCACTCCACAGTGCGTATGATATGCAGAACCGGCGATATCTTGGTTTTCGTGGGGTTTCAAGCTGAGATATACATTTTCTGCGGTAATCTTGGTGAGACTTCTGTCCGAAGTATGCTGAAACATCGAGATCGCTCTTTTCGAGCTAGTTAATGCGAGAAAAACCTTATCCGGTGTTTTCACCACTCCACAATTCGTTTGATATGCAGAACCGGCGACATCGTGGTTTTCGTCGGGTTTCAAGCTGAGATATGCATTTTCTGCGATCATATTGGTGAGACTTCAGTCAGAAGTATGCAGAATCAACTAGATCGCTCTCTTCGAGCTATTTAATGTGAGAAACACGTTTTCTGGTGTATTCACCACCCCACAGTACGTTTGACATGCAGAACCGGATATATCTTGGTTTCGGTCGGGTTTCAAGCTGAGATATGCATTTTCTGCGATAATCTTGGTGAGTCTTCTGTCAGAAGTATGTAGAATCATCTAGATCGCTCTTTTCGAGCTATTTAATGCGAGAAACACGTTTTCTGGTGTATTCACCACTCCACAGTACGTTTGACATGCAGAACAGGAGATATCTTGGTTTAGGTCGGGTATCAAGCTGAGATATGCATTTTCAACGATAATCTTGGTGAGACTTCTGTCAGAAGTGTGCAGAATCATCGGGATCGCTCTTTTCGAGCTATTTAATGCGAGAAACACGTTGTCTGGTTGGTTTCACGACTCCACAGTGCGTTTGATATGCAGAACCGGCGACATCTTGATTTTCGTGAGGTTTCAAGATGAGATATGCATTTTCTGCTATAATATTGGTGAGTCTTCTGTCATTAGGATGCAGAATCATCGAGACCCCTCTTTTCGAGCTATTTAATGCGAGAAACACGTTATCTGGTGTTTTCACCACTCCACAGTGCGTTTGATATGCAGAACAGGCGACATCTTGATTTTCGTGAGATTTCAAGCTGAGATATGCATTTTCTACGATAACCATGGTGAGTCTTCTGTCAGGAGTATGCAGTATCATCTAGATCGCTCTTTTCGAGCTATTTAATGCGAGAAACACGTTATATGGTTGTTTTCACCACTCCACAGTGCGTTTGATATGCAGAACCAGCGATATCTTGGTTTTCGTGGGGTTTCAAGCTGAGATATGCATTTTTTACGATAATCTTGGTGAGACTTCTGTTCGAAGTATGCTTAATCATCGAGATCGCTCGTTTCGAGCTATTTAATGCGAGAAACACGTTATCTGGTGTTTTCACCACTCCACAGTGCGTATGATATGCAGAACCGGCGATATCTTGGTTTTCGTGGGGTTTCAAGCTGAGATATACATTTTCTGCGGTAATCTTGGTGAGACTTCTGTCCGAAGTATGCTGAATCATCGAGATCGCTCTTTTCGAGCTAGTTAGTGCGAGAAACACGTTATCTGGTGTTTTCACCAAACCACAGTGCGTTTGATATGCAGAACAGTAGATATCGTGGTTTTCGTGGGGTTTCAAGCTGAGATATACATTTTCTGCGATAATCTTGGTGAGACTTCTGTCCGAAGTATGCAGAATCATCGAGATCCCTCTTTTCGAGCTATTTAATGAGAGAAACACGTTATCTGGTTGTTTTCACCACTCCACAGTTCGTTTGATATGCAGAACCGGCGATATCTTGATTTTCGTGGTTTTTCGTGCTGAGATATGCATTTTCAGCGATAATCTTGGTGAGTCTTCTGTCAGAAGTATGCAGAATCATCTAGATCGCTCATTTCGAGCTAGTTAATGCGAGAAACACGTTATCTGGTGTTTTCACCACACCACAGTGCGTTTGATACGCAGAACAGTAGATATCTTGGTTTTCGTGGGGTTTCAAGCTGAAATATGCATTTTCTGCGATAATCTTGTTGAGACTTCCGTTCGAAGTATGCAGAATCATCGAGATCGCACTTTTCGAGCTATTTAATGCGAGAAACACGTTATCTGGGGTTTTCACCACTCCACAGTTGGTTTGATATGCAGAACCGGCGATATCTTGGTTTTCGTGGGGTTTCAAGCTGAGATATGCGTTTTCTGCGATAATCTTGGTGAGAATTCTATCAGAAGTAAGCGGAAACATCGAGATCCCTCTTTTCGAGCTCTTTAATGCGAGAAGCACGTTATCTGGTGTTTTCACCTCTCCACAGTGCGTTTGATACGCAGAACCGGCGACATCTTGGCTTTCGTCGGGTATCAACCTGAGATATGCATTTTCTGCGATAATCTTGGTGAGACTTCAGTCAGAAGTATGCAGAATCATCGAGATCGCTCTTTTCGAGCTAGTTAATGCGAGAAAAACCTTATCCGGTGTTTTCACCACTCCACAGTGCGTTTGATATGCAGAACCAGCGATATGTTGGCTTTCGTGGGGTTTCAAGCTGAGAAATGCATTTTTTACGATAATCTTGGTGAGACTTCTGTCCGAAGTATGCTTAATCATCGAGATCGCTCGTTTCGAGCTATTTAATGCGAGAAACACGATATCTGGAGTTTTCACCACTCCACAGTAGGTTTGATATGCAGAACCGGCGATATCTTGGTTTTCGTGGGGTTTCAAGCTGAGATATGCGTTTTCTGCGATAATCTTGGTGAGACTTCTATCAGAAGTAAGCAGAATCATCGAGATCCCTCTTTTCGAGCTCTTTAATGCGAGAAACACGTTATCTGGTGTTTTCACCACTCCACAGTGCGTTTGATATGCAGAACCGGCGACATCTTCATTTTCGTGAGATTTCAACCTGAGATATGCATTTTCGGCGATAATCTTGGTGAGTCTTCTGTCAGTACTATGCAGAATCATCGAGACCCCTCTTTTCGAGCTATTTAATGCGAGAGACACGTTATCTGGTGTTTTCACCACTCCACAGTGCGTTTGATATGCAGAACAGGCGACATCTTAATTTTTGTGAGATTTCAAGCTGCGATATGCATTTTCTACGATAACCATGGTGAGTCTTCTGTCAGAAGTATGCAGAATCATCTAGATCGCTCTCTTCGAGCTATTTAATGTGAGAAACACGTTTTCTGGTGTATTCACCACCCCACAGTACGTTTGACATGCAGAACCGGATATATCTTGGTTTCGGTCGGGTTTCAAGCTGAGATATGCATTTTCTACGATAATCTTGGTGAGACTTCTGTCAGAAGTATGCAGAATCATCGGGATCGCTCTTTTCGAGCTATTTAATGCGAGAAACACATTATATGGTTGTTTTCACCACTCCACAGTGCGTTTGATATGCATAACCGGCGATATCTAGATTTTCGTGGTGTTTCCAGCTGAGATATGCATTCTCTGCGATACTCTTGGTGAGACTTCAGTCAGAAGTATGCAGAATCATCGAGATCGCTCGTTTCGAGCTATTTAATGCGAAAAAACAAGTTTTCTGGTGTTGTCAACATTCCACAGTGCGTTTTATATGCAGAACCGGCGATATCTTGATTTTCGTGGTGTTTCCAGCTGAGATATGCATTTTCTGCTATAATATTGGTGAGTCTTCTGTCAGTAGGATGCATAATCATCGAGACCCCTCTTTTCGAGCTATTTAATGCGAGAAACACGTTATCTGGTGTTTTCACCACTCCACAGTGCGTTTGATATGCAGAACAGGCGACATCTTGATTTTCGTGAGATTTCAAGCTGAGGTATGCATTTTCTACGATAACCATGGTGAGTCTTCTGTCAGGAGTATGCAGAATCATCTAGATCGCTCTTTTCGAGCTATTTAATGCGAGAAACACGTTATATGGTTGTTTTCACCACTCCACAGTGCGTTTGATATGCAGAACCAGCGATATCTTGGTTTTCGTGGGGTTTCAAGCTGAGATATGCATTTTTTACGATAATCTTGGTGAGACTTCTGTCAGAAGTATGCAGAATCATCTAGATCGCCCTTTTCGAGCTATTTGATGCGAGAAACACGTTTTCTGGTGTTTTCACCACGCCACAGTGCGTTTGATATGCAGAACCGGCGACGTCTTGGCTTTCGTCGGGTATCAACCTGAGATATGCATTTTCTGCGATAACCTTGGTGAGAATTCATTTAGAAGTATGCAGAATCATCGAGATCGCTCTTTTAGAGCTATATAATGCGAGAAACACGTTATCTGGTGTTTTGACCACTCCACAGTGCGTATGATGTGCAGAACCGACGATATCCTGGTTTTCGTGGGGTTTCAAGCTCAGATATGCATTTTGTGCGATAATATTGGAGAGACTTCAGACAGAAGTATGCAGAATCATCAAGATCGCACTTTTCGAGCTATTTTATGCGAGAAACACGTTAACTGGTGTTTTCACCACTCCACAGTGCGTTTGATATGCAGATCCGGCGACATCTTGGATTTCGTCGGGGTTCAAGCTGAGATTTGCAATTCCTGCGATAATCTTGGTGAGACTTCTGTCCGAAGTATGCTTAATCATCGAGATCCCTCTTTTCGAGCTCTTTAATGCGAGAAACACGTTATCTGGTGTTTTCAGCACTCCACAGTGCGTTTGATATGCAGAACCGGCGATATCTTGGTTTTTGTGGGGTTTCCAGCTGAGATATGCATTTTCTGCGATAATCTTGGTGAGTCTTCTGTCAGAAGTATGCAGAATCATCTAGATCGCTCTTTTCGAGCTATTTGATGCGAGAAACACGTTTTCTGGTGTTTTCACCACGCCACAGTGCGTTTGATATGCAGAACCGGCGACATCGTGGTTTTCGTCGGGTTTCAAGCTGAGATATGCATTTTCTGCGATCATATTGGTGAGACTTCAGTCAGAAGTATGCAGAATCATCTAGATCGCTCGTTTCGAGCTATTTAAAGCGAGAAACACGTTATCTGGTTGTTTTGACCACTCCACAGTGCGTTTGATATGTAGAGCCGCCGATAACTTGGTTTTCGTGAGATTTCAACCTGAGATATGCATTTTCGTCGATAATCTTGGTGAGTCTTCTGTCAGTACTATGCAGAATCATCGAGACCCCTCTTTTCGAGCTATTTAATGCGAGAGACACGTTATCTGGTGTTTTCACCACTCCACAGTGCGTTTGATATGCAGAACAGGCGACATCTTAATTTTCGTGAGATTTCAAGCTGCGATATGCATTTTCTACGATAACCATGGTGAGTCTTCTGTCAGAAGTATGCAGAATCATCTAGATCGCTCTCTTCGAGCTATTTAATGTGAGAAACACGTTTTCTGGTGTATTCACCACCCCACAGTACGTTTGACATGCAGAACCGGATATATCTTGGTTTCGGTCGGGTTTCAAGCTGAGATATGCATTTTCTACGATAATCTTGGTGAGACTTCTGTCAGAAGTATGCAGAATCATCGGGATCGCTCTTTTCGAGCTATTTAATGCGAGAAACACGTTTTCTGGTGTATTCAACACTCCACAGTGCGTTTGATATGCAGAACAGGCGACATCTTGATTTTCGTGAGATTTCAAGCTGAGATATGCATTTTCTACGATAACCATGGTGAGTCTTCTGTCAGGAGTATGCAGAATCATCTAGATCGCTCTTTTCGAGCTATTTAATGCGAGAAACACGTTACATGGTTGTTTTCACCACTCCACAGTGCGTTTGATATGCAGAACCAGCGATATCTTGGTTTTCGTGGAGTTTCAAGCTGAGATATGCATTTTTTACGATAATCTTGCTGAGACTTCTGTTCGAAGTATGCTTAATCATCGAGATAGCTCGTTTCGAGCTATTTAATGCGCGAAACACGTTATCTGGTGTTTTCACCACTCCACAGTGCGTATGATATGCAGAACCGGCGATATCTTGGTTTTCGTGGGGTTTCAAGCTGAGATATACATTTTCTGCGGTAATCTTGGTGAGACTTCTGTCCGAAGTATGCTGAAACATCGAGATCGCTCTTTTCGAGCTAGTTAATGCGAGAAAAACCTTATCCGGTGTTTTCACCACTCCACAATTCGTTTGATATGCAGAACCGGCGACATCGTGGTTTTCGTCGGGTTTCAAGCTGAGATATGCATTTTCTGCGATCATATTGGTGAGACTTCAGTCAGAAGTATGCAGAATCAACTAGATCGCTCTCTTCGAGCTATTTAATGTGAGAAACACGTTTTCTGGTGTATTCACCACCCCACAGTACGTTTGACATGCAGAACCGGATATATCTTGGTTTCGGTCGGGTTTCAAGCTGAGATATGCATTTTCTACGATAATCTTGGTGAGACTTCTGTCAGAAGTATGCAGAATCATCGGGATCGCTCTTTTCGAGCTATTTAATGCGAGAAACACGTTTTCTGGTGTATTCAACACTCCACAGTGCGTTTGATATGCAGAACAGGCGACATCTTGATTTTCGTGAGATTTCAAGCTGAGATATGCATTTTCAACGATAATCTTGGTGAGACTTCTGTCAGAAGTATGCAGAATCATCGGGATCGCTCTTTTCGAGCTATTTAATGCGAGAAACACGTTGTCTGGTTGGTTTCACGACTCCACAGTGCGTTTGATATGCAGAACCGGCGACATCTTGATTTTCGTGAAGTTTCAAGCTGAGATATGCATTTTCTGCTATAATATTGGTGAGTCTTCTGTCAGTAGGATGCAGAATCATCTAGATCGCTCTTTTCGAGCTATTTGATGCGAGAAACTCGTTTTCTGGTGTTTTCACCACGCCACAGTGCGTTTGATATGCAGAACCGGCGACATCGTGGTTTTCGTCGGGTTTCAAGCTGAGATATGCATTTTCTGCGATCATATTGGTGAGACTTCAGTCAGAAGTATGCAGAATCATCTAGATCGCTCGTTTCGAGCTATTTAAAGCGAGAAACACGTTATCTGGTTGTTTTGACCACTCCACAGTGCGTTTGATATGTAGAGCCGCCGATAACTTGGTTTTCGTGGGGTTTCCAGCTGAAATATGCATTTTCTGCGATAATCTTGGTGTTTCATCTATGAGAAGTATGCAGAATCATCGAGAACGCACTTTTCGAGCTATTTAATGCGAGAAACACGTTATCTGGGGTTTTCACCACTCCACAGTTGGTTTGATATGCAGAACCGGCGATATCTTGGTTTTCGTGGGGTTTCAAGCTGAGATATGCGTTTTCTGCGATAATCTTGGTGAGAATTCTATCAGAAGTAAGCGGAAACATCGAGATCCCTCTTTTCGAGCTCTTTAATGCGAGAAACACGTTATCTGGTGTTTTCACCTCTCCACAGTGCGTTTGATACGCAGAACCGGCGACATCTTGGCTTTCGTCGGGTATCAACCTGAGATATGCATTTTCTGCGATAATCTTGGTGAGACTTCAGTCAGAAGTATGCAGAATCATCGAGATCGCTCTTTTCGAGCTAGTTAATGCGAGAAAAACCTTATCCGGTGTTTTCACCACTCCACAGTGCGTTTGATATGCAGAACCAGCGATATCTTGGCTTTCGTGGGGTTTCAAGCTGAGATATGCATTTTTTACGATAATCTTGGTGAGACTTCTGTCCGAAGTATGCTGAATCATCGAGATCGCTCTTTTCGAGCTAGTTACTGCGAGAAACACGTTATCTGGAGTTTTCACCACTCCACAGTTGGTTTGATATGCAGAACCGGCGATATCTTGGTTTTCGTGGGGTTTAAAGCTGAGATATGCGTTTTCTGCGATAATCTTGGTGAGACTTCTATCAGAAGTAAGCAGAATCATCGAGATCCCTCTTTTCGAGCTCTTTAATGCGAGAAACACGTTATCTGGTGTTTTCACCACTCCACAGTGCGTTTGATATGCAGAACCGGCGACATCTTGATTTTCGTGAGATTTCAACCTGAGATATGCATTTTCGTCGATAATCTTGGTGAGTCTTCTGTCAGTACTATGCAGAATCATCGAGACCCCTCTTTTCGAGCTATTTAATGCGAGAGACACGTTATCTGGTGTTTTCACCACTCCACAGTGCGTTTGATATGCAGAACAGGCCACATCTTAATTTTCGTGAGATTTCAAGCTGCGATATGCATTTTCTACGATAACCATGGTGAGTCTTCTGTCAGAAGTATGCAGAATCATCTAGATCGCTCTCTTCGAGCTATTTAATGTGAGAAACACGTTTTCTGGTGTATTCACCACCCCACAGTACGTTTGACATGCAGAACCGGATATATCTTGGTTTCGGTCGGGTTTCAAGCTGAGATATGCATTTTCTACGATAATCTTGGTGAGACTTCTGTCAGAAGTATGCAGAATCATCGGGATCGCTCTTTTCGAGCTATTTAATGCGAGAAACACATTATATGGTTGTTTTCACCACTCCACAGTGCGTTTGATATGCATAACCGGCGATATCTAGATTTTCGTGGTGTTTCCAGCTGAGATATGCATTCTCTGCGATACTCTTGGTGAGACTTCAGTCAGAAGTATGCAGAATCATCGAGATCGCTCGTTTCGAGCTATTTAATGCGAAAAAACAAGTTTTCTGGTGTTGTCAACATTCCACAGCGCGTTTTATATGCAGAACCGGCGATATCTTGATTTTCGTGGTGTTTCCAGCTGAGATATGCATTTTCTGCGATAATCTTGGTGAATCTTCTGTCAGAAGTATGTAGAATCATCTAGATCGCTCTTTTCGAGCTATTTAATGCGATAAACACGTTTTCTGGTGTATTCACCACTCCACAGTACGTTTGACATGCAGAACAGGAGATATCTTGGTTTAGGTCGGGTATCAAGCTGAGATATGCATTTTCAACGATAATCTTGGTGAGACTTCTGTCAGAAGTGTGCAGAATCATCGGGATCGCTCTTTTCGAGCTATTTAATGCGAGAAACACGTTGTCTGGTTGGTTTCACGACTCCACAGTGCGTTTGATATGCAGAACCGGCGACATCTTGATTTTCGTGAGGTTTCAAGATGAGATATGCATTTTCTGCTATAATATTGGTGAGTCTTCTGTCAGTAGGATGCAGAATCATCGAGACCCCTCTTTTCGAGCTATTTAATGCGAGAAACACGTTATCTGGTGTTTTCACCACTCCACAGTGCGTTTGATATGCAGAACAGGCGACATCTTGATTTTCGTGAGATTTCAAGCTGAGATATGCATTTTCTACGATAACCATGGTGAGTCTTCTGTCAGGAGTATGCAGAATCATCTAGATCGCTCTTTTCGAGCTATTTAATGCGAGAAACACGTTATATGGTTGTTTTCACCACTCCACAGTGCGTTTGATATGCAGAACCAGCGATATCTTGGTTTTCGTGGGGTTTCAAGCTGAGATATGCATTTTTTACGATAATCTTGGTGAGACTTCTGTTCGAAGTATGCTTAATCATCGAGATCGCTCGTTTCGAGCAATTTAATGCGAGAAACACGTTATCTGGTGTTTTCACCACTCCACAGTGCGTATGATATGCAGAACCGGCGATATCTTGGTTTTCGTGGGGTTTCAAGCTGAGATATACATTTTCTGCGGTAATCTTGGTGAGACTTCTGTCCGAAGTATGCTGAATCATCGAGATCGCTCTTTTCGAGCTAGTTAGTGCGAGAAACACGTTATCTGGTGTTTTCACCACACCACAGTGCGTTTGATATGCAGAACAGTAGATATCGTGGTTTCCGTGGGGTTTCAAGCTGAAATATGCATTTTCTGCGATAATCTTGTTGAGACTTCTGTTCGAAGTATGCAGAATCATCGAGATCGCACTTTTCGAGCTATTTAATGCGAGAAACACGTTATCTGGGGTTTTCACCACTCCACAGTTGGTTTGATATGCAGAACCGGCGATATCTTGGTTTTCGTGGGGTTTCAAGTTGAGATATGCGTTTTCTGCGATAATCTTGGTGAGACTTCTATCAGAAGTAAGCGGAAACATCGAGATCCCTCTTTTCGAGCTCTTTAATGCGAGAAACACGTTATCTGGTGTTTTCACCTCTCCACAGTGCGTTTGATATGCAGAACCGGCGACGTCTTGGCTTTCGTCGGGTATCAACCTGAGATATGCATTTTCTGCGATAACCTTGGTGAGAATTCATTTAGAAGTATGCAGAATCATCGAGATCCCTCTTTTCGAGCTCTTTAATGCGAGAAACACGTTATCTGGTGTTTTCACCACTCCACAGTGCGTTTGATATGCAGAACCGACCATATCCTGGTTTTCGTGGGGTTTCAAGCTCAGATATGCATTTTGTGCGATAATATTGGAGAGACTTCAGACAGAAGTATGCAGAATCATCAAGATCGCACTTTTCGAGCTATTTTATGCGAGAAACACGTTAACTGGTGTTTTCACCACTCCACAGTGCGTTTGATATGCAGATCCGGCGACATCTTGGATTTCGTCGGGGTTCAAGCTGAGATTTGCAATTCCTGCGATAATCTTGGTGAGACTTCTGTCCGAAGTATGCTTAATCATCGAGATCCCTCTTTTCGAGCTCTTTAATGCGAGAAACACGTTATCTGGTGTTTTCAGCACTCCACAGTGCGTTTGATATGCAGAACCGGCGATATCTTGGTTTTCGTGGGGTTTCCAGATGAGATATGCATTTTCTGCGATAATCTTGGTGAGTCTTCTGTCAGAAGTATGCAGAATCATCTAGATCGCTCTTTTCGAGCTATTTGATGCGAGAAACACGTTTTCTGGTGTTTTCACCACGCCACAGTGCGTTTGATATGCAGAACCGGCGACATCGTGGTTTTCGTCGGGTTTCAAGCTGAGATATGCATTTTCTGCGATCATATTGGTGAGACTTCAGTCAGAAGTAAGCAGAATCATCTAGATCGCTCGTTTCGAGCTATTTAAAGCGAGAAACACGTTATCTGGTTGTTTTGACCACTCCACAGTGCGTTTGATATGTAGAGCCGCCGATAACTTGGTTTTCGTGGGGTTTCCAGCTGAAATATGCATTTTCTGCGATAATCTTGTTGTTTCATCTATGAGAAGTATGCAGAATCATCGAGAACGCTCTTTTCGAGCTAGTTAATGCGAGATACACGTTTTCTGATGTTTTCACCACTCCATAGTGCGTCTGATATGCAGAACCGGCGATATCTTGGTTTTCGTGGGGTTTCCAGCTGAGATATGCAATTTCTGTGATAATCTTGGTGAGTCTTCTGTCAGAAGTATGCAGAATCATCGAGATCCCTCTTTTCGAGCTCTTTAATGCGAGAAACACGTTATCTGGTGTTTTCACCACTCCACAGTGCGTTTGATATGCAGAACCGGCGACATCTTGATTTTCGTGAGATTTCAACCTGAGATATGCATTTTCGTCGATAATCTTGGTGAGTCTTCTGTCAGTACTATGCAGAATCATCGAGACCCCTCTTTTCGAGCTATTTAATGCGAGAGACACGTTATCTGGTGTTTTCACCACTCCACAGTGCGTTTGATATGCAGAACAGGCGACATCTTAATTTTCGTGAGATTTCAAGCCGCGATATGCATTTTCTACGATAACCATGGTGAGTCTTCTGTCAGAAGTATGCAGAAACATCTAGATCGCTCTCTTCGAGCTATTTAATGTGAGAAACACGTTTTCTGGTGTATTCACCACCCCACAGTACGTTTGACATGCAGAACCGGATATATCTTGGTTTCGGTCGGGTTTCAAGCTGAGATATGCATTTTCTACGATAATCTTGGTGAGACTTCTGTCAGAAGTATGCAGAATCATCGGGATCGCTCTTTTCGAGCTATTTAATGCGAGAAACACGTTTTCTGGTGTATTCACCACTCCACAGTACGTTTGACATGCAGAACAGGAGATATCATGGTTTAGGTCGGGTATCAAGCTGAGATATGCATTTACAACGATAATCTTGGTGAGACTTCTGTCAGAAGTATGCAGAATCATCGGGATCGCTCTTTTCGAGCTATTTAATGCGAGAAACACGTTGTCTGGTTGGTTTCACGAATCCACAGTGCGTTTGATATGCAGAACCGGCGACATCTTGATTTTCGTGAAGTTTCAAGCTGAGATATGCATTTTCTGCTATAATATTGGTGAGTCTTCTGTCAGTAGGATGCAGAATCATCGAGACCCCTCTTTTCGAGCTATTTAATGCGAGAAACACGTTATCTGGTGTTTTCACCACTCCACAGTGCGTTTGATATGCAGAACAGGCGACATCTTGATTTTCGTGAGATTTCAAGCTGAGATATGCATTTTCTACGATAACCATGGTGAGTCTTCTGTCAGGAGTATGCAGAATCATCTAGATCGCTCTTTCCGAGCTATTTAATGCGAGAAACACGTTATATGGTTGTTTTCACCACTCCACAGTGCGTTTGATATGCAGAACCAGCGATATCTTGGTTTTCGTGGGGTTTCAAGCTGAGATATGCATTTTTTACGATAATCTTGGTGAGACTTCTGTTCGAAGTATGCTTAATCATCGAGATCGCTCGTTTCGAGCTATTTAATGCGCGAAACAAGTTATCTGGTGTTTTCACCACTCCACAGTGCGTATGATATGCAGAACCGGCGATATCTTGGTTTTCGTGGGGTTTCAAGCTGAGATATACATTTTCTGCGGTAATCTTGGTGAGACTTCTGTCCGAAGTATGCTGAAACATCGAGATCGCTCTTTTCGAGCTAGTTAATGCGAGAAAAACCTTATCCGGTGTTTTCACCACTCCACAATTCGTTTGATATGCAGAACCAGCGATATCTTGGCTTTCGTGGGGTTTCAAGCTGAGATACGCATTTTTTACGATAATCTTGGTGAGACTTCTGTCCGAAGTATGCTGAATCATCGAGATCGCTCTTTGCGAGCTAGTTAGTGCGAGAAACACGTTATCTGGTGTTTTCACCACACCACAGTGCGTTTGATATGCAGAACAGTAGATATCTTGGTTTTCGTGGGGTTTCAAGCTGAAATATGCATTTTCTGCGATAATCTTGTTGAGACTTCTGTTCGAAGTATGCAGAATCATCGAGATCGCACTTTTCGAGCTATTTAATGCGAGAAACACGTTATCTGGGGTTTTCACCACTCCACAGTTGGTTTGATATGCAGAACCGGCGATATCTTGGTTTTCGTGGGGTTTCAAGCTGAGATATGCGTTTTCTGCGATAATCTTGGTGAGACTTCTATCAGAAGTAAGCGGAAACATCGAGATCCCTCTTTTCCAGCTCTTTAATGCGAGAAACACGTTATCTGGTGTTTTCACCTCTCCACAGTGCGTTTGATATGCAGAACCGGCGACATCTTGGCTTTCGTCGGGTATCAACCTGAGATATGCATTTTCTGCGATAATCTTGGTGAGAATTCATTTAGAAGTATGCAGAATCATCGAGATCGCTCTTTTAGAGCTATATAATGCGAGAAACACGTTATCTGGTGTTTTGACCACTCCACAGTGCGTATGATGTGCAGAACCGACGATATCCTGGTTTTCGTGGGGTTTCAAGCTCAGATATGCATTTTGTGCGATAATATTGGAGAGACTTCAGACAGAAGTATGCAGAATCATCAAGATCGAACTTTTCGAGCTATTTTATGCGAGAAACACGTTAACTGGTGTTTTCACCACTCCACAGTGCGTTTGATATGCAGATCCGGCGACATCTTGGATTTCGTCAGGGGTTCAAGCTGAGATTTGCAATTCCTGCGATAATCTTGGTGAGACTTCTGTCCGAAGTATGCTTAATCATCGAGAACGCTCTTTTCGAGCTAGTTAATGCGAGAAACACGTTATCTGGTGTTTTCAGCACTCCACAGTGCTTTTGATATGCAGAACCGGCGATATCTTGGTTTTCGTGGGGTTTCCAGCTGAGATATGCATTTTCTGCGATAATCTTGGTGAGTTTTCTGTCAGAAGTATGCAGAATCATCTAGATCGCTCTTTTCGAGCTATTTGATGCGAGAAACACGTTTTCTGGTGTTTTCACCACGCCACAGTGCGTTTGATATGCAGAACCGGCGACATCGTGGTTTTCGTCGGGTTTCAAGCTGAGATATGCATTTTCTGCGATCATATTGGTGAGACTTCAGTCAGAAGTATGCAGAATCATCTAGATCGCTCGTTTCGAGCTATTTAAAGCGAGAAACACGTTATCTGGTTGTTTTGACCACTCCACAGTGCGTTTGATATGTAGAGCCGCCGATAACTTGGTTTTCGTGGGGTTTCCACCTGAAATATGCATTTTCTGCGATAATCTTGGTGTTTCATCTATGAGAAGTTTGCAGAATCATCGAGAACGCTCTTTTCGAGTTAGTTAATGCGAGATACACGTTTTCTGATGTTTTCACCACTCCATAGTGCGTCTGATATGCAGAACCGGCGATATCTTGGTTTTCGTGGGGTTTCCAGCTGAGATATGCAATTTCTGTGATAATCTTGGTGAGTCTTCTGTCAGAAGTATGCAGAATCATCGAGATCCCTCTTTCCGAGCTCTTTAATGCGAGAAACACGTTATCTGGTTGTTTTCACCACTCCACAGTGCGTTTGATATGCAGATCCGGCGACATCTTGGATTTCGTCGGGGTTCAAGCTGAGATTTGCAATTCCTGCGATAATCTTGGTGAGACTTCTGTCCGAAGTATGATTAATCATCGAGAACGCTCTTTTCGCGCTGGTTAATGCGAGAAACACGTTATCTGGTGTTTTCAGCACTCCACAGTGCGTTTGATATGCAGAACCGGCGATATCTTGGTTTTCGTGGGGTTTCCAGCTGAGATATGCATTTTCTGCGATAATCTTGGTGAGACATCATGTCAGAAATATGCAGAATCTTCTATATCGCTCTTTTCGAGCTATTTAATGCGAAAAAACAAGTTTTCTGGTGTTTTCAACATTCCACAGTGCGTTTGATATGCAGAACCGATGATATCTTGATTTTCCTGGTGTTTCCAGCTGAGATATGCATTTTCTGCGATAATCTTGGTGAGTCTTCTGTCAGAAGTATGCAGAATCATCGAGATCCCTCTTTTCGAGCTAGTTAATGCGAGAAACAAGTTATCTGGTGTTTTCACCACTCCACAGTGCGTTTAATATGCAGAACCGGCTACATCTTGGCTGTCGTAGGGTATCAAGTTGAGATATGCATTTTCTGCGATAATCATGGTGAGACTTCTGTCAAAAGTATGCAGAATCATCGGGATCGCTCTTTTCGAGCTATTTAATGCGAGAAACACGTTTTCTGGGGTTTTCACAACTCCACATTTCGTTGGATATGCAGAACAGGAGATATCTTGGTTTTCGTGGGGTTTCTAGCAGAGAAATGCATTTTCTGCGATAATCATGGTGAGACTTCTGTTAGAAGTATGCAGAATCATCGAGATCGCACATTTCGATCTATTTAATGCGAGAAACACGTTATCTGGTGTTTTCACCACTCCACAGTGCGTTTGATATGCAGAACCAGCGATATCTTGGTTTTCGTGGGATTTCAAGCTGAGATATGCATTTTTTACGATAATCATGGTGAGACTTCTGTCCGAAGTATGCAGAATCATCGAGATCGCACTTTTCGAGCTATTTAATGCGAGAAACAGGATATCTGGTGTTTTCAGCACTCCACAGTGCGTTTGATATGCAGAACCAGCGATATCTAGGTTTTCGTGGGGTTTCAAGCTGAGATATGCAATTTCTGCGATAATCTTGGTGAGACTTATGTCCGAAGTATGCAGAGTCATCGAGATCGTACTTTTCGAGCTATTTAATGCGAGAAACACGTTTTCTGGGGCTTTCACCACTCCACAGTTCGTTGGATATACAGAACAGGAGATATCTTGGTTTTCGTGGGGTTTCTAGCAGAGATATGCATTTTCTGCGATAATCATGGTGAGACTTCTGTTAGAAGTATGCAGAATCATCGAGATCGCACTTTTCGATCTATTTCATGCGAGAAACACGTTGTCTGGTGTTTTCACCACTCCACAGTTGGTTTGATATGCAGAACCCGCGATGTTTGGTTTTCGTCGGGTTTCAAGTTGAGATATGCATTTTCTGCGACAATCTTGGTGAGACTTCTGTCCGAAGTATGCAGAATCATCGGGATCGCTCTTTTCGAGCTATTTAATGCGAGAAACACGTTTTCTGGCGATTTCACCACACCACTGTTCGTTGGATATGCAGAACCGGAGATATCTTGGTTTTCGTGGGGTTTCAAGCTGAAATATGCATTTTCTGCGATAATCTTGGTGAGACTTCTGTCCGATGTATGCAGAATCATCGAGATCGCTCTTTTCGAGCTATTTAATGCGAGAAACACGTTATCCGGTGTTTTCACCACTCCACAGTGGGTTTGATATGCAGAACTGGCGACATCTTGGATTTCGTCGGGTTTCAAGCTGAGATATGCATTTTCTACGATAATCTTGGTGAGACTTCTGTCAGAAGTTTGCAGAATCATCTAGATCGCTCTTTTCGAGCTATTTAATGCGAGAAACACGTTAACTGGTGTTTTCACCACTCCGCAGTGCGTTTGATATGTAGAACCAGCGATATCTGGGTTTTCGTGGGGTTTCAAGCTGAGATATGCATTTTCTGCGATAATCTTGGTGAGACTTCTGTCCGAAGTATGCAGAAACATCGAGAGCACTCTTTTCGAGCTATTTAATGCGAGAATCACGTTTTCTGGGGTTTTCACCACACCACAGTTCGTTGGATATGCAGAACCGGAGATATCTTGGTTTTCGTGGGGTTTCAAGCTGAGATATGCATTTTCTGCAATAATCTTGTTGAGACTTCTGTCCGAAGTATGCATAAAAATCGAGAGCGCTCTTTTCGAGCTATTTAATGCGAGAAACACGTTTTCTGGGGATTTCACCACACCTCTGTTCGTTGGATATGCAGAACCGGAGATATCTTGGTTTTCCTGGGGTTTCAAGCTGAGATATGCATTTTCTGCGACAATCTTGGTGAGACTTCTGTCCGAAGTATGCAGAATCATCGGGATCGCTCTTATCGAGCTATTTAATGCGAGAATCACGTTTTCTGGGGTTTTCACCACACCACAGTTCGTTGGATATGCAGATCCGGAGATATCTTGGTTTTCCTGGGGTTTCAAGCTGAGATATGCATTTTCTGCGACAATCTTGGTGAGACTTCTGTCCGAAGTATGCAGAATCATCGGGATCGCTCTTATCGAGCTATTTAATGCGAGAAACACGTTTTCTGGCGATTTCACCACAACACAGTGGGTTTGATATGCAGAACTGGCAACATCTTGGTTTTCGTGGGGTTTCCAGCTGAGACATACATTTTCTGCGATAATCATGGTGAGTCTTCTGTCAGAAGTATGCAGAATCTTCGAGATCGCTCTATTCGAGCTATTTAATGCGAGAAACACGTTATCTGGTTGTTTTCACCACTCCACAGTGCGTTTGATATGCAGAACCGGCGACATCTTGATTTTCGTGGGGTTTCTAGCTGAGATATGCATTTTCTGCGAAAATATTGGTGAGACATCTGTCCGAAGTATGCAGAGTCATCGAGAACGTACTTTTCGAGCTATTTAATGCGAGAAATACGTTTTCTGGGGTTTTCACCACTCCACAGTTGGTTTGATATGCAGAACCGGCGATGTTTGGTTTTCGTCGGGTTTCAAGTTGAGATATGCATTTTCTACGATAATCTTGGAGAAACATCTGTCCGAAGTATGCAGAATCATCAAGATCGCTCTTTTCGAGCTATTTAATGCGAAAAAACAAGTTTTCTGGTGTTTTCACCACTCCACAGTGCGTTTGATATGCAGAACCGGCGACATCTTGGATTTCGTCGGGGTTCAAGCTGAGATATGCAATTCCTGCGATAATCTTGGTGAGACTTCTGTCCGAAGTATGCTGAATCATCGAGATTGCTCGTTTCGAGCTATTTAATGCGAGAAACACGTCATCTGGTGTTTTCTCCACTCCACAGTGCGTATGATGTGCAGAACCAACGATATCCTGCTTTTCGTGGGGTTTCAAGCTCAGATATGCATTTTGTGCGATAATATTGGTGAGACTTCTGTCCGAAGTATGCAGAATCATCGAGATCGATCTTTTCGAGCTATTTAATGCGAGAAACACGTTATCCGGTGTTTTCACCACTCCACAGTGGGTTTGATATGCAGAACTGGCGACATCTTGGTTTTCGTGGGGTTTCCAGCTGAGACATACATTTTCTGCGATAATCATGGTGAGTCTTCTGTCAGAAGTATGCAGAATCTTCGAGATCGCTCTATTCGAGCTATTTAATGCGAGAAACACGTTATCTGGTTGTTTTCACCACTCCACAGTGCGTTTGATATGCAGAACCGGCGACATCTTGATTTTCGTGGGGTTTCTAGCTGAGATATGCATTTTCTGCGAAAATATTGGTGAGACTTCTGTCCGAAGTATGCAGAGTCATCGAGATCGCTCTTTTCGAGCTAGTTAACGCGAGAAAAACCTTGTCAGGGGTTTTCACCACTCCACAGTGCGTTTGATATGCAGAACCAGCGATATCTTGGCTTTCGTTGGGTTTCAAGCTGAGATATGCATTTTTTACGATAATCTTGGTGAGACTTCTGTCCGAAGTATGCAGATTCATCGAGATCGCTCTTTTCGAGCTATTTGATGCGAGAAACACGTTAACTGGTGTTTCCACCACTCCACAGTGCGTTTGATATGCAGAACCGGCGACATCTTGGATTTCGTCGGGGTTCAAGCTGAGATATGCATTTTCTACGATAATCTTGGTGAGACTTCTGTCAGAAGTATGCAGAATCATCGGGATCGCTTTTTTCGAGATATCTAATGCGAGAAACACGTTATCTGGTGTTTTCACCACTCCGCAGTGCGTTTGATATGTAGAACCAGCGATATCTGGGCTTTCGTGGGGTTTCAAGCTGAGATAAGCATTTTCTGCGATAATCTTGGTGAGACTTCTGTCCGAAGTATGCAGAAACATCGAGAGCGCTCTTTTCGAGCTATTTAATGCGAGAAACACGTTTTCTGGGGTTTTCACCACACCACAGTTCGTTGGATATGCAGAACCGGAGATATCTTGGTTTTCGTGGGGTTTCAAGCTGAGATATGCATTTTCTGCAATAATCTTGTTGAGACTTCTGTCCGAAGTATGCAGAAAAATCGAGAGCGCTCTTTTCGAGCTATTTAATGCGAGAAACACGTTTTCTGGGGTTTTCACCACACCACTGTTCGTTGGATATGCAGAACCGGAGATATCTTGGTTTTCGTGGGGTTTCAAGCTGAAATATGCATTTTCTGCGATAATCTTGGTGAGACTTCTGTCCGATGTATGCAGAATCATCGAGATCGCTCTTTTCGAGCTATTTAATGCGAGAGACACGTTAACTGGTGTTTTCACCACTCCACAGTGCGTATGATGTGCAGAACCGACGATATCCTGGTTTTCGTGGGGTTTCAAGCTCAGATATGCATTTTCTGCGATAATATTGGTGAGACTTCAGACAGAAGTATGCAGAATCATCTAGATCACTCTTTTCGAGCTATTTAATGCGAGAAACACGTTATCCGGTGTTTTCACCACTCCACAGTGGGTTTGATATGCAGAACTGGCGACATCTTGGATTTCGTCGGGTTTCAAGCTGAGATATGCATTTTCTACGATAATCTTGGTGAGACTTCGGTCAGAAGTTTGCAGAATCATCTAGATCGCTCGTTTCGAGATATTTAATGCGAAAAAACAAGTTTTCTGGTGTTTTCACCACTCCACAGTGCGTCTGATATGCAGAACCGGCGATATCTTGGTTTTCGTGGGGTTTCAAGCTCAGATATGCATTTTCTGCGATAATCTTGGTGAGACTTCTGTCCAAAGTATGCAGAAACATCGAGAGCGCTCTTTTCGAGCTATTTAATGCGAGAAACACGTTTTCTGGGGTTTTCACCACACCACAGTTCGTTGGATATGCAGAACCGGAGATATCTTGGTTTTCGTGGGGTTTCAAGCTGAGATATGCATTTTCTGCAATAATCTTGTTGAGACTTCTGTCCGAAGTATGCAGAAACATCGAGAGCGCTCTTTTCGAGCTATTTAATGCGAGAGACACGTTAACTGGTGTTTTCACCACTCCACAGTGCGTATGATGTGCAGAACCGACGATATCCTGGTTTTCGTGCGGTTTCAAGCTCAGATATGCATTTTCTGCGATAATATTGGTGAGACTTCAGACAGAAGTATGCAGAATCATCTAGATCACTCTTTTCGAGCTATTTAATGCGAGAAACACGTTATCCGGTGTTTTCACCACTCCACAGTGGGTTTGATATGCAGAACTGGCGACATCTTGGATTTCGTCGGGTTTCAAGCTGAAATATGCATTTTCTGCGATAATCTTGGTGAGACTTCTGTCCGATGTATGCAGAATCATCGAGATCGATCTTTTCGAGCTATTTAATGCGAGAAACACGTTATCCGGTGTTTTCACCACTCCACAGTGGGTTTGATATGCAGAACCGGCGACATCTTGATTTTCGTGGGGTTTCTAGCTGAGATATGCATTTTCTGCGAAAATATTGGGGAGACTTCTGTCCGAAGTATGCAGAGTCATCGAGATCGTACTTTTCGAGCTATTTAATGCGAGAAACACGTTTTCTGGGGTTTTCACCACTCCACAGTTGGTTTGATATGCAGAACCGGCGATGTTTGGTTTTCGTCGGGTTTCAAGTTGAGATATGCATTTTCTACGATAATCTTGGAGAAACATCTGTCCGAAGTATGCAGAATCATCAAGATCGCTCGTTTCGAGCTATTTAATGCGAAAAAACAAGTTTTCTGGTGTTTTCACCACTCCACAGTGCGTTTGATATGCAGAACCGGCGACATCTTGGATTTCGTCGGGGTTCAAGCTGAGATATGCAATTCCTGCGATAATCTTGGTGAGAAATCTGTCCGAAGTATGCTTAATCATCGAGATCGCTCTTTTCGAGCTAGTTAATGCGAGAAAAACCTTGTCAGGGGTTTTCACCACTCCACAGTGCGTTTGATATGCAGAACCAGCGATATCTTGGCTTTCGTTGGGTTTCAAGCTGAGATATGCATTTTTTACGATAATGTTGGTGAGACTTCTGTCCGAAGTATGCAGAATCATCGAGATCGCTCTTTTCGAGCTATTTGATGCGAGAAACACGTTAACTGGTGTTTCCACCACTCCACAGTGCGTTTGATATGCAGAACCGGCGACATCTTGGATTTCGTCGGGGTTCAAGCTGAGATATGCATTTTCTACGATAATCTTGGTGAGACTTCTGTCAGAAGTATGCAGAATCATCGGGATCGCTTTTTTCGAGATATCTAATGCGAGAAACACGTTATCTGGTGTTTTCACCACTCCGCAGTGCGTTTGATATGTAGAACCAGCGATATCTGGGTTTTCGTGGGGTTTCAAGCTGAGATATGCATTTTCTGCGATAATCTTGGTGAGACTTCTGTCCGAAGTATGCAGAAACATCGAGAGCGCTCTTTTCGAGCTATTTAATGCGAGAAACACGTTTTCTGGGGTTTTCACCACACCACAGTTCGTTGGATATGCAGAACCGGAGATATCTTGGTTTTCGTGGGGTTTCAATCTGAGATATGCATTTTCTGCAATAATCTTGTTGAGACTTCTGTCCGAAGTATGCAGAAAAATCGAGAGCGCTCTTTTCGAGCTATTTAATGCGAGAAACACGTTTTCTGGGGTTTTCACCACACCACTGTTCGTTGGATATGCAGAACCGGAGATATCTTGGTTTTCGTGGGGTTTCAAGCTGAGATATGCATTTTCTGCAATAATCTTGTTGAGACTTCTGTCCGAAGTATGCAGAAACATCGAGAGCGCTCTTTTCGAGCTATTTAATGCGAGAGACACGTTAACTGGTGTTTTCACCACTCCACAGTGCGTATGATGTGCAGAACCGACGATATCCTGGTTTTCGTGGGGTTTCAAGCTCAGATATGCATTTTCTGCGATAATATTGGTGAGACTTCTGTCCGATGTATGCAGAATCATCGAGATCGCTCTTTTCGAGCTATTTAATGCGAGAGACACGTTAACTGGTGTTTTCACCACTCCACAGTGCGTATGATGTGCAGAACCGACGATATCCTGGTTTTCGTGGGGTTTCAAGCTCAGATATGCATTTTCTGCGATAATATTGGTGAGACTTCAGACAGAAGTATGCAGAATCATCTAGATCACTCTTTTCGAGCTATTTAATGCGAGAAACACGTTATCCGGTGTTTTCACCACTCCACAGTGGGTTTGATATGCAGAACTGGCGACATCTTGGATTTCGTCGGGTTTCAAGCTGAAATATGCATTTTCTGCGATAATCTTGGTGAGACTTCTGTCCGATGTATGCAGAATCATCGAGATCGATCTTTTCGAGCTATTTAATGCGAGAAACACGTTATCCGGTGTTTTCACCACTCCACAGTGGGTTTGATATGCAGAACCGGCGACATCTTGATTTTCGTGGGGTTTCTAGCTGAGATATGCATTTTCTGCGAAAATATTGGGGAGACTTCTGTCCGAAGTATGCAGAGTCATCGAGATCGTACTTTTCGAGCTATTTAATGCGAGAAACACGTTTTCTGGGGTTTTCACCACTCCACAGTTGGTTTGATATGCAGAACCGGCGATGTTTGGTTTTCGTCGGGTTTCAAGTTGAGATATGCATTTTCTACGATAATCTTGGAGAAACATCTGTCCGAAGTATGCAGAATCATCAAGATCGCTCGTTTCGAGCTATTTAATGCGAAAAAACAAGTTTTCTGGTGTTTTCACCACTCCACAGTGCGTTTGATATGCTGAACCGGCGACATCTTGGATTTCGTCGGGGTTCAAGCTGAGATATGCAATTCCTGCGATAATCTTGGTGAGAAATCTGTCCGAAGTATGCTTAATCATCGAGATCGCTCTTTTCGAGCTAGTTAATGCGAGAAAAACCTTGTCAGGGGTTTTCACCACTCCACAGTGCGTTTGATATGCAGAACCAGCGATATCTTGGCTTTCGTTGGGTTTCAAGCTGAGATATGCATTTTTTACGATAATGTTGGTGAGACTTCTGTCCGAAGTATGCAGAATCATCGAGATCGCTCTTTTCGAGCTATTTGATGCGAGAAACACGTTAACTGGTGTTTCCACCACTCCACAGTGCGTTTGATATGCAGAACCGGCGACATCTTGGATTTCGTCGGGGTTCAAGCTGAGATATGCATTTTCTACGATAATCTTGGTGAGACTTCTGTCAGAAGTATGCAGAATCATCGGGATCGCTTTTTTCGAGATATCTAATGCGAGAAACACGTTATCTGGTGTTTTCACCACTCCGCAGTGCGTTTGATATGTAGAACCAGCGATATCTGGGTTTTCGTGGGGTTTCAAGCTGAGATATGCATTTTCTGCGATAATCTTGGTGAGACTTCTGTCCGAAGTATGCAGAAACATCGAGAGCGCTCTTTTCGAGCTATTTAATGCGAGAAACACGTTTTCTGGGGTTTTCACCACACCACAGTTCGTTGGATATGCAGAACCGGAGATATCTTGGTTTTCGTGGGGTTTCAATCTGAGATATGCATTTTCTGCAATAATCTTGTTGAGACTTCTGTCCGAAGTATGCAGAAAAATCGAGAGCGCTCTTTTCGAGCTATTTAATGCGAGAAACACGTTTTCTGGGGTTTTCACCACACCACTGTTCGTTGGATATGCAGAACCGGAGATATCTTGGTTTTCGTGGGGTTTCAAGCTGAAATATGCATTTTCTGCGATAATCTTGGTGAGACTTCTGTCCGATGTATGCAGAATCATCGAGATCGCTCTTTTCGAGCTATTTAATGCGAGAGACACGTTAACTGGTGTTTTCACCACTCCACAGTGCGTATGATGTGCAGAACCGACGATATCCTGGTTTTCGTGGGGTTTCAAGCACAGATATGCATTTTCTGCGATAATATTGGTGAGACTTTAGACAGAAGTATGCAGAATCATCTAGATCACTCTTTTCGAGCTATTTAATGCGAGAAACACGTTATCCGGTGTTTTCACCACTCCACAGTGGGTTTGATATGCAGAACTGGCGACATCTTGGATTTCGTCTGGTTTCAAGCTGAGATATGCATTTTCTACGATAATCTTGGTGAGACTTCTGTCAGAAGTTTGCAGAATCATCTAGATCGCTCGTTTCGAGATATTTAATGCGAAAAAACAAGTTTTCTGGTGTTTTCACCACTCCACAGTGCGTCTGATATGCAGAACCGGCGATATCTTGGTTTTCGTGGGGTTTCCAGCTGAGACATGCATTTTCTGCGATAATCTTGGTGAGTCTTCTGTCAGAAGTATGCAGAATCTTCGAGATCGCTCTATTCGAGCTATTTAATGCGAGAAACACGTTATCTGGTTGTTTTCACCACTCCACAGTGCGTTTGATATGCAGAAACGGCGACATCTTGATTTTCGTGGGGTTTCTAGCTGAGATATGCATTTTCTGCGAAAATATTGGTGAGACTTCTGTCCGAAGTATGCAGAGTCATCGAGATCGTACTTTTCGAGCTATTTAATGCGAGAAACACGTTTTCTGGGGTTTTCACCACTCCACAGTTGGTTTGATATGCAGAACCGGCGATGTTTGGTTTTCGTCGGGTTTCAAGTTGAGATATGCATTTTCTACGATAATCTTGGTGAAACATCTGTCCGAAGTATGCAGAATCATCAAGATCGCTCTTATCGAGCTATTTAATGCGAGAAACACGTTATCTGGTGTTTTCAGCACTCCACAGTGCGTTTGATATGCAGAACCGGCGACATCTTGATGTTCGTGAGGTTTCAAGCTGAGATATGCATTTTCTGCGATAATATTGGTGAGACTTCTGTCCGAAGTATGCAGAATCATCGATATCGCTCTTTTAGAGCTATTTAATGCGAGCAACACGTTATGTGGTGTATTCACCACTCCACAGTACGTTAGACATGCAGAACCGGAGGTATCTTCGTTTCGGTCGGGTTTCAAGCTGAGGTATGCATTTTCTACGACAATATTGGTGAGACCTCTGTCAGAAGTATGCAGAACCTTCGAGAACGCTCTTTTCGAGCTACTTAATGCGAGAAACACGTTTTCTGGTGTTTTCACCACCCCTCAGTGCGTTTGATATGCAGAACCGGCGACATCGTGGTTTTCGTCGGGTTTCAAGCTGAGATATGCATTTTCTGCGATAATATTGGTGAGACTTCTGTCCGAAGTATGCAGAATCATCGATATCGCTCTTTTCGAGCTATTTAATGCGAGAAACACGTTGTCTGGTGTTTTGACCACTCCACAGTGCGTTTGATATGTAGAGCCGCCGATAACTTGGTTTTCGTGGGGTTTCCAGCTGAAATATGCATTTTCTGCGATAATCTTGGTGTTTCATCTATGAGAAGTATGCAGAATCATCGAGAACGCTCCTTTCGAGCTAGTTAATGCGAGAAACACGTTTTCTGGTGTTTTCACCACTCCACAGTGCGTCTGATATGCAGAACCGGCGATATCTTGATTTTCGTGGTGTTTCCAGCTGAGATATGCATTTTCTGCGATAATCTTGGTGAGACTTCAGTCAGAAATACGCAGAATCATCTAGATCGCTCGTTTCGAGCTATTTAATGCGAGAAACCCGTTATCTGGTTGTTTTCACCACTCCATAGTGCGTTTGATATGCAGAACCGGCGACATCTTGATTTTCGTGAGGTTTCTAGATGAGATATGCATTTTCTGCGATAATATTGGTGAGACGTCAGTCAGAAGTATGCAGAATCATCTAGATCGCTCGTTTGGAGCTATTTAATGCGAGAAACACGTTATCTGGTGTTTTCACCACTCCACAGTGCGTTTGATATGCAGAACCGGCGACATCTTGATTTTCGTGGTGTTTCCAGCTGGGATATGCATTTTCTGCGATAATCTTGGTGAGACTTCAGTCAGAAGTATGCAGAAAAATCGAGAGCGCTCTTTTCGAGCTATTTAATGCGAGAAACACGTTTTCTGGGGTTTTCACCACACCTCTGTTCGTTGGATATGCAGAACCGGAGATATCTTGGTTTTCCTGGGGTTTCAAGCTGAGATATGCATTTTCTGCGATAATCTTGGTGAGACTTCTGTCCGAAGTATGCAGAATCATCGGGATCGCTCTTTTCGAGCTATTTAATACGAGGAACACGTTTTCTGGCGTTTTCACCACACCACTGTTCGTTGGATATGCAGAACCGGAGATATCTTGGATTTCGTGGGGTTTCAAGCTGAAATATGCATTTTCTGCGATAATCTTGGTGAGACATCTGTCCGAAGTATGCAGAATCATCGAGATCGCTCTTTTCGAGCTATTTAATGCAAGAAACACGTTAACTGGTGTTTTCACCACTCCACAGTGCGTATATTGTGCAGAACCGGAGATAACCCGGGTTTCGTCGGGTTTCAAGCTGAGATATGCATTTTCTACGATAATCTTGGTGAGACTTCTGTCAGAAGTATGCAGGACCTTCGAGAACGCTCTTTTCGAGCTATTTAATGCGAGAAACACGTTATCGGGTGTTTTCACCACTCCACAGTGCGTTTGATATGCAGTACCAGCGATATCTTGGTTTTCGTGGGGTTTCAAGCTGAGATATGCATTTTTTACGATAATCTGGGTGAGACTTCTGTCCGAAATATGCAGAATCATCGAGATCGCACTATTCGAGCTATTTAATGCGCGAAACACGTTCTCTGGTTGTTTTCACCACTCCACAGTGCGTTTGATTTGCAGAACCGGCAACATCTTGATTTTCGTGAGGTTTCGAGCTGAGATATGCATTATCTGCGATAATCTTGGTGAGACTTCAGTAAGAAGTATGCAGAATCATCTAGATCGCTCTTTTAGAGCTACTTAATGCGAGAAACACGTTATCTGGTGTTTTGACCACTCCACAGTGCGTTTGGTATGTAGAACCGCCGATAACTTGGTTTTCGTGGGGTTTCCAGCTGAAATATGCATTTTCTGCGATAATCTTGGTGTTTCCTCTATGAGAAGTATGCAGAATCATCGAGAACGCTCTTTTCGAGCTAGTTAATGCGAGAAACACGTTTTCTGGTGTTTTCACCACTCCACAGTGCGTCTGATATGCAGAACCGGCGATATCTTGATTTTCGTGGTGTTTCCAGCTGAGATATGCATTTTCTGCGATAAGCTTGGTGAGTCTTCTCCCATAAGTATGCAGAATCATCTAGATCGCTCTTTTCGAGCTATTTAATGCGGGAAACACGTTTTCTGGTGTATTCACCACTCCACAGTGCGTTTGATATGCAGAACCGGCGACATCTTGATTTTGGTGGTGTTTCCAGATGGGATATGCATTTTCTGCGATAATCTTGGTGAGACTTCAGTCAGAAGTATGCAGAATCATCGGGATCGCTCTTTTCGAGCTATTTAATGCGAGAAAAACGATATCCGGTGTTTTCACCACTCCACAGTGCGTTTGATATGCAGAACCGGCGACATTTTGGATTTCGACGGGTTTCAAGCTGAGGATTGCATTTTCTACGATAATCTTGGTGAGACGTCTGTCAGAAGTATGCAGAATCTTCGAGATCGCTCTTTTCGAGCAACTTAATGCGAGAAACACGATATCTGGTTGTTTTCACCACTCCACAGTGCGTTTGATATGCAGAACCGGCGACATCTTGATTTTCGTGAGGTTTCCAGCTGATATATGCATTTTCGGCGATAATCTTGGTGAGTCTTCTGCCAGAAGTATGCAGAATCATCTAGATCGCTCTTTTCGAGCTATTTAATGCGAGAAACAAGTTTTCTGGTGTATTCACCACGCCACAGTACGTTAGACATGCAGAACCGGAGATATCTTCGTTTCGGTCGGGTTTCAAGCTGAGATATGCATTTTCTGCGATAATCTTGGTGAGTGTTCAGTCAGAAGTATGCAGAATCATCTAGATCGCTCTTTTCGAGCTATTTAATGCGGGAAACACGTTTTCTGGTGTTTTCACCACTCCACGGTGCGTCTGATATGCAGAACCGGCGATATCTTGGTTTTCGCGGGGTTTCCAGCTGAGATATGCATTTTCTGCGATAATCTTGGTGAGTCTTCTGTCAGAAGGATGCAGAATCATCTAGATCGCTCTTTTCGAGCTGTTTAATGCGTGAAACACGTTCTCTGGTGTTGTCACCACCCCACAGTGCGTTTGATATGCAGAACCGGAGATATCTTCGTTTCGGTCGGGTTTCAAGCTGAGATATGCATTTTCTACGATAATATTGGTGAGACCTCAGTCAGAAGTATGCAGAATCTTCGAGAACGCTCTTTTCGAGCTACTTAATGCGAGAAACACGATATCTGGTTGTTTTCACCACTCCACAGTGCGTTTGATATGCAGAACCGGCGACATCTTGATTTTCGTGAGGTTTCCAGCTGATATATGCATTTTAGGCGATAATCTTGGTGAGTCTTCTGCCAGAAGTATGCAGAATCATCTAGATCGCTCTTTTCGAGCTATTTAATGCGAGAAACAAGTTTTCTGGTGTATTCACCACTCCACAGTACGTTAGACATGCAGAACCGGAGATATCTTCGTTTCGGTCGGGTTTCAAGCTGAGATATGCATTTTCTGCGATAATCTTGGTGAGTGTTCAGTCAGTAGTATGCAGAATAATCTAGATCGCTCTTTTCGAGCTATTTAATGCGGGAAACACGTTTTCTGGTGTTTTCACCACTCCACGGTGCGTCTGATATGCAGAACCGGCGATATCTTGGTTTTCGCGGGGTTTCCAGCTGAGATATGCATTTTCTGCGATAATCTTGGTGAGTCTTCTGTCAGAAGGATGCAGAATCATCTAGATCGCTCTTTTCGAGCTGTTTAATGCGTGAAACACGTTCTCTGGTGTTTTCACCACCCCACAGTGCGTTTGATATGCAGAACCGGAGATATCTTCGTTTCGGTCGGGTTTCAAGCTGAGATATGCATTTTCTACGATAATATTGGTGAGACCTCAGTCAGAAGTATGCAGAATCTTCGAGAACGCTCTTTTCGAGATACTTAATGCGAGAAACACGTTTTCTGGTGTTTTCACCACCCCACAGTGCGTTTGATATGCAGAACCGGCGACATCGTGGTTTTCGTGGGGTTTCGAGCTGAGATAGGCATTTTCTGCGATAATCTTGGTGAGTCTTCTGTCAGAAGTATGCAGAATCATCGAGATCGCTCTATTCGAGCTATTTAATGCGAGAAACACGTTATCTGGTTGTTTTCACTACTCCACAGTGGGTTTGATATGCAGAACCGGCGACATCGTGGTTTTCGTGGGGTTTCCAGCTGAAATATGCATTTTCTGCGATAATCTTGGTGTTTCCTCTATGAGAAGTATGCAGAATCTTCGAGAACGCTCTTTTCGAGCTACTTAATGCGAGAAACACGTTTTCTGGTGTTTTCACCACCCCACAGTGCGTTTGATATGCAGAACAGGCGACATCGTGGTTTTCGTGGGGTTTCCAGCTGAAATATGCATTTTCTGCGATAATCTTGGTGTTTCCTCTATGAGAAGTATGCAGAATCATCGAGAACGCTCTTTTCGAGCTAGTTAATGCGAGAAACACGTTTTCTGGTGTTTTCACCACTCCACAGTGCGTCTGATATGCAGAACCGGCGATATCTTGATTTTCGTGGTGTTTCCAGCTGAGATATGCATTTTCTGCGATAATATTGGTGAGACTTCAGTCAGAAGTATGCAGAATCATCTAGATCGCTCTTTTCGAGCTATTTAATGGGAGAAACACGTTTTCTGGTGTTTTCACCACCCCACAGTGCGTTTGATATGCAGAACCGGCGACATCGTGGTTTTCGTCGGGTTTCAAGCTGAGATATGCATTTTCTGCGATAATATTGGTGAGACTTCTGTCCGAAGTATGCAGAATCATCGATATCGCTCTTTTCGAGCTATTTAATGCGAGAAACACGTTGTCTGGTGTTTTGACCACTCCACAGTGCGTCTGATATGCAGAACCGGCGATATCTTGATTTTCGTGGTGTTTCCAGCTGGGATATACATTTTCTGCGATAATCTTGGTGAGACTTCAGTCAGAAGTATGCAGAATCATCTAGATCGCTCGTTTCGAGCTATTTAATGCGAGAAACACGTTATCTGGTGTTTTTACCACTCCACAGTGCGTTTGATATGCAGAACCGGCGACATCTTGATTTTCGTGATGTTTCTAGCTGAGATAGGCATTTTCTGCGATAATATTGGTGAGACTTCAGTCAGAAGTATGCAGAATCATCGGGATCGCTCTTTTGGAGCTATTTAATGCGAGAAACACGATATCCGGTGTTTTCACCACTCCACAGTGCGTTTGATATGCAGAAACGGCGACATTTTGGATTTCGACGGGTTTCAAGCTGAGGAATGCATTTTCTACGATAATCTTGGTGAGACGTCTGTCAGAAGTATGCAGAATCTTCGATATCGCTCTTTTCAAGCAACTTAATGCGAGAAACACGATATCTGGTTGTTTTCACCACTCCACAGTGCGTTTGATATGCAGAACCGGCGATATCTTGATTTTCGTGGTGTTTCCAGCTGAGATATGCATTTTCGGCGATAATCTTGGTGAGTCTTCTGTCAGAAGTATGCAGAATCATCTAGATCGCTCTTTTCGAGCTATTTAATGCGAGAAACAAGTTTTCTGGTGTATTCACCACTCCACAGTACGTTAGACATGCAGAACCGGAGATATCTTCGTTTCGGTCGGGTTACAAGCTGAGATATGCATTTTCTACGATAATATTGGTGAGACCTCTGTCAGAAGTATGCAGAATCTTCGAGAACGCTCTTTTCGAGCTAGTTAATGCGAGAAACACGTTTTCTGGTGTTTTCACCACTCCACAGTGCGTCTGATATGCAGAACCGGCGATATCTTGATTTTCGTGGTGTTTCCAGCTGAGATATGCATTTTCTGCGATAAGCTTGGTGAGTCTTCTCCCATAAGTATGCAGAATCATCTAGATCGCTCTTTTCGAGCTATTTAATGCGGGAAACACGTTTTCTGGTGTATTCACCACTCCACAGTGCGTTTGATATGCAGAACCGGCGACATCTTGATTTTCGTGGTGTTTCCAAATGGGATATGCATTTTCTGCGATAATCTTGGTGAGACTTCAGTCAGAAGTATGCAGAATCATCGGGATCGCTCTTTTCGAGCTATTTAATGCGAGAAAAACGATATCCGGTGTTTTCACCACTCCACAGTGCGTTTGATATGCAGAACCGGCGACATTTTGGATTTCGACGGGTTTCAAGCTGAGGATTGCATTTTCTACGATAATCTTGGTGAGACGTCTGTCAGAAGGATGCAGAATCTTCGAGATCGCTCTTTTCGAGCAACTTAATGCGAGAAACACGATATCTGGTTGTTTTCACCACTCCACAGTGCGTTTGATATGCAGAACCGGCGACATCTTGATTTTCGTGAGGTTTCCAGCTGATATATGCATTTTCGGCGATAATCTTGGTGAGTCTTCTGCCAGAAGTATGCAGAATCATCTAGATCGCTCTTTTCGAGCTATTTAATGCGAGAAACAAGTTTTCTGGTGTATTCACCACTCCACAGTACGTTAGACATGCAGAACCGGAGATATCTTCGTTTCGGTCGGGTTTCAAGCTGAGATATGCATTTTCTGCGATAATCTTGGTGAGTGTTCAGTCAGAAGTATGCAGAATCATCTAGATCGCTCTTTTCGAGCTATTTAATGCGGGAAACACGTTTTCTGGTGTTTTCACCACTCCACGGTGCGTCTGATATGCAGAACCGGCGATATCTTGGTTTTCGCGGGGTTTCCAGCTGAGATATGCATTTTCTGCGATAATCTTGGTGAGTCTTCTGTCAGAAGGATGCAGAATCATCTAGATCGCTCTTTTCGAGCTGTTTAATGCGTGAAACACGTTCTCTGGTGTTTTCACCACCCCACAGTGCGTTTGATATGCAGAACCGGAGATATCTTCGTTTCGGTCGGGTTTCAAGCTGAGATATGCATTTTCTACGATAATATTGGTGAGACCTCAGTCAGAAGTATGCAGAATCTTCGAGAACGCTCTTTTCGAGCTACTTAATGCGAGAAACACGTTTTCTGGTGTTTTCACCACCCCACAGTGCGTTTGATATGCAGAACCGGCGACATCGTGGTTTTCGTGGGGTTTCCAGCTGAGATAGGCATTTTTTGCGATAATCTTGGTGAGTCTTCTGTCAGAAGTATGCAGAATCATCGAGATCGCTCTATTCCAGCTATTTAATGCGAGAAACACGTTATCTGGTTGTTTTCACTACTCCACAGTGGGTTTGATATGCAGAACCGGCGACATCGTGGTTTTCGTGGGGTTTCCAGCTGAAATATGCATTTTCTGCGATAATCTTGGTGTTTCCTCTATGAGAAGTATGCAGAATCTTCGAGAACGCTCTTTTCGAGCTACTTAATGCGAGAAACACGTTTTCTGGTGTTTTCACCACCCCACAGTGCGTTTGATATGCAGAACAGGCGACATCGTGGTTTTCGTGGGGTTTCCAGCTGAAATATGCATTTTCTGCGATAATCTTGGTGTTTCCTCTATGAGAAGTATGCAGAATCATCGAGAACGCTCTTTTCGAGCTAGTTAATGCGAGAAACACGTTTTCTGGTGTTTTCACCACTCCACAGTGCGTCTGATATGCAGAACCGGAGATATCTTCGTTTCGGTCGGGTTTCAAGCTGAGATATGCATTTTCTTCGATAATATTGGTGAGACCTCAGTCAGAAGTATGCAGAATCTTCGAGAACGCTCTTTTCGAGCTACTTAATGCGAGAAACACGTTTTCTGGTGTTTTCACCACCCCACAGTGCGTTTGATATGCAGAACCGGCGACATCGTGGTTTTCGTGGGGTTTCCAGCTAAGATAGGCATTTTCTGCGATAATCTTGGTGAGTCTTCTGTCAGAAGTATGCAGAATCATCGAGATCGCTCTATTCGAGCTATTTAATGCGAGAAACACGTTATCTGGTTGTTTTCACTACTCCACAGTGGGTTTGATATGCAGAACCGGCGACATCTTAATTTTCGTGATGTTTCTAGCTGAGATAGGCATTTTCTGCGATAATATTGGTGAGACTTCAGTCAGAAGCATGCAGAATCATCGGGATCGCTCGTTTCGAGCTATTTAATGGGAGAAACAAGTTTTCTGGTGTATTCACCACTCCACAGTACGTTAGACATGCAGAACCGGAGATATCTTCGTTTCGGTCGGGTTTCAAGCTGAGATATGCATTTTCTGCGATAATCTTGGTGAGTGTTCAGTCAGAAGTATGCAGAATCATCTAGATCGCTCTTTTCGAGCTATTTAATGCGGGAAACACGTTTTCTGGTGTTTTCACCACTCCACGGTGCGTCTGATATGCAGAACCGGCGATATCTAGGTTTTCGCGGGGTTTCCAGCTGAGATATGCATTTTCTGCGATAATCTTGGTGAGTCTTCTGTCAGAAGGATGCAGAATCATCTAGATCGCTCTTTTCGAGCTGTTTAATGCGTGAAACACGTTCTCTGGTGTTTTCACCACCCCACAGTGCGTTTGATATGCAGAACCGGAGATATCTTCGTTTCGGTCGGGTTTCAAGCTGAGATATGCATTTTCTACGATAATATTGGTGAGACCTCAGTCAGAAGTATGCAGAATCTTCGAGAACGCTCTTTTCGAGCTACTTAATGCGAGAAACACGTTTTCTGGTGTTTTCACCACCCCACAGTGCGTTTGATATGCAGAACCGGCGACATCGTGGTTTTCGTGGGGTTTCCAGCTGAGATAGGCATTTTCTGCGATAATCTTGGTGAGTCTTCTGTCAGAAGTATGCAGAATCATCGAGATCGCTCTATTCCAGCTATTTAATGCGAGAAACACGTTATCTGGTTGTTTTCACTACTCCACAGTGGGTTTGATATGCAGAACCGGCGACATCGTGGTTTTCGTGGGGTTTCCAGCTGAAATATGCATTTTCTGCGATAATCTTGGTGTTTCCTCTATGAGAAGTATGCAGAATCTTCGAGAACGCTCTTTTCGAGCTACTTAATGCGAGAAACACGTTTTCTGGTGTTTTCACCACCCCACAGTGCGTTTGATATGCAGAACAGGCGACATCGTGGTTTTCGTGGGGTTTCCAGCTGAAATATGCATTTTCTGCGATAATCTTGGTGTTTCCTCTATGAGAAGTATGCAGAATCATCGAGAACGCTCTTTTCGAGCTAGTTAATGCGAGAAACACGTTTTCTGGTGTTTTCACCACTCCACAGTGCGTCTGATATGCAGAACCGGAGATATCTTCGTTTCGGTCGGGTTTCAAGCTGAGATATGCATTTTCTTCGATAATATTGGTGAGACCTCAGTCAGAAGTATGCAGAATCTTCGAGAACGCTCTTTTCGAGCTACTTAATGCGAGAAACACGTTTTCTGGTGTTTTCACCACCCCACAGTGCGTTTGATATGCAGAACCGGCGACATCGTGGTTTTCGTGGGGTTTCCAGCTGAGATAGGCATTTTCTGCGATAATCTTGGTGAGTCTTCTGTCAGAAGTATGCAGAATCATCGAGATCGCTCTATTCGAGCTATTTAATGCGAGAAACACGTTATCTGGTTGTTTTCACTACTCCACAGTGGGTTTGATATGCAGAACCGGCGACATCTTAATTTTCGTGATGTTTCTAGCTGAGATAGGCATTTTCTGCGATAATATTGGTGAGACTTCAGTCAGAAGCATGCAGAATCATCGGGATCGCTCTTTTGGAGCTATTTAATGCGAGAAACACGATATCCGGTGTTTTCACCACTCCACAGTGCGTTTGATATGCAGAAACGGCGACATTTTGGATTTCGACGGGTTTCAAGCTGAGGAATGCATTTTCTACGATAATCTTGGCGAGACGTCTGTCAGAAGTATGCAGAATCTTCGATATCGCTCTTTTCAAGCAACTTAATGCGAGAAACACGATATCTGGTTGTTTTCACCACTCCACAGTGCGTTTGATATGCAGAACCGGCGATATCTTGATTTTCGTGGTGTTTCCAGCTGAGATATGCATTTTCGGCGATAATCTTGGTGAGTCTTCTGCCAGAAGTATGCAGAATCATCTAGATCGCTCTTTTCGAGCTATTTAATGCGAGAAACAAGTTTTCTGGTGTATTCACCACTCCACAGTACGTTAGACATGCAGAACCGGAGATATCTTCGTTTCGGTCGGGTTACAAGCTGAGATATGCATTTTCTACGATAATATTGGTGAGACCTCTGTCAGAAGTATGCAGAATCTTCGAGAACGCTCTTTTCGAGCTACTTAATGCGAGAAACACGTTTTCTGGTGTTTTCACCACTCCACAGTACGTTTGATGTGCAGAACCGGCGACATCTTGATTTTCGTGATGTTTCTAGCTGAGATATGCATTCTCTGCGATAATATTGGTGAGTCTTCTGTCAGAAGGATGCAGAATAATCTAGATCGCTCTTTTCGAGCTGTTTAATGCGAGAAACACGTTCTCTGGTGTTTTCACCACCCCACAGTGCGTTTGATATGCAGAACCGGAGATATCTTCGTTTCGGTCGGGTTTCAAGCTGAGATATGCATTTTCTTCGATAATATTGGTGAGACCTCAGTCAGAAGTATGCAGAATCTTCGAGAACGCTCTTTTCGAGCTACTTAATGCGAGAAACACGTTTTCTGGTGTTTTCACCACCCCACAGTGCGTTTGATATGCAGAACCGGCGACATCGTGGTTTTCGTGGGGTTTCCAGCTGAGATAGGCATTTTCTGCGATAATCTTGGTGAGTCTTCTGTCAGAAGTATGCAGAATCATCGAGATCGCTCTATTCGAGCTATTTAATGCGAGAAACACGTTATCTGGTTGTTTTCACCACCCCACAGTGCGCTTGATATGCAGAACCGGCGACATCTTGGCTTTCGTCGGGGTTCACGCTGAGATATGCATTTTCTGCGATAATCTTGGTGAGTCTTCTGTCAGAAGTATGCAGAACCATCTAGATCTCTCTTTTCGAGCTATTTAATGCGAGAAACACGTTTTCTTGTGTTTTCACCACCCCACAGTGCGTTTGATATGCAGAACCGGCGACATCGTGGTTTTCGTGGGGTTTCCAGCTGAAATATGCATTTTCTGCGATAATCTTGGTGTTTCCTCTATGAGAAGTATGCAGAATCTTCGAGAACGCTCTTTTCGAGCTACTTAATGCGAGAAACACGTTTTCTGGTGTTTTCACCACCCCACAGTGCGTTTGATATGCAGAACAGGCGACATCGTGGTTTTCGTGGGGTTTCCAGCTGAAATATGCATTTTCTGCGATAATCTTGGTGTTTCCTCTATAAGAAGTATGCAGAATCATCGAGAACGCTCTTTTCGAGCTAGTTAATGCGAGAAACACGTTTTCTGGTGTTTTCACCACTCCACAGTGCGTCTGATATGCAGAACCGGAGATATCTTCGTTTCGGTCGGGTTTCAAGCTGAGATATGCATTTTCTTCGATAATATTGGTGAGACCTCAGTCAGAAGTATGCAGAATCTTCGAGAACGCTCTTTTCGAGCTACTTAATGCGAGAAACACGATTTCTGGTGTTTTCACCACCCCACAGTGCGTTTGATATGCAGAACCGGCGACATCGTGGTTTTCGTGGGGTTTCCAGCTGAGATAGGCATTTTCTGCGATAATCTTGGCGAGACTTCTGTCAGAAGTATGCAGAATCATCGGGATCGCTCTTTTCGAGCTATTTAATGTGAGAATCACGTTATCTGGTGTTTTCACCACTCCACAGTGCGTTTGATATGCAGAACCGGCGACATCTTGGCTTTCGTCGGGGTTCACGCTGAGATATGCATTTTCTGCGATAATCTTGGTGAGTCTTCTGTCAGAAGTATGCAGAACCATCTAGATCTCTCTTTTCGAGCTATTTAATGCGAGAAACACGTTTTCTTGTGTTTTCACCACCCCACAGTGCGTTTGATATGCAGAACCGGAGATATCTTCGTTTCGGTCGGGTTTCAAGCTGAGATATGCATTTTCTTCGATAATATTGGTGAGACCTCAGTCAGAAGTATGCAGAATCTTCGAGAACGCTCTTTTCGAGCTACTTAATGCGAGAAACACGTTTTCTGGTGTTTTCACCACCCCACAGTGCGTTTGATATGCAGAACCGGCGACATCGTGGTTTTCGTGGGGTTTCCAGCTGAGATAGGCATTTTCTGCGATAATCTTGGTGAGTCTTCTGTCAGAAGTATGCAGAATCATCGAGATCGCTCTTTTCGAGCTACTTAATGCGAGAAACACGTTTTCTGGTGTTTTCACCACCCCACAGTGCGTTTGATATGCAGAACAGGCGACATCGTGGTTTTCGTGGGGTTTCCAGCTGAAATATGCATTTTCTGCGATAATCTTGGTGTTTCCTCTATGAGAAGTATGCAGAATCATCGAGAACGCTCTTTTCGAGCTAGTTAATGCGAGAAACACGTTTTCTGGTGTTTTCACCACTCCACAGTGCGTCTGATATGCAGAACCGGAGATATCTTCGTTTCGGTCGGGTTTCAAGCTGAGATATGCATTTTCTTCGATAATATTGGTGAGACCTCAGTCAGAAGTATGCAGAATCTTCGAGAACGCTCTTTTCGAGCTACTTAATGCGAGAAACACGTTTTCTGGTGTTTTCACCACCCCACAGTGCGTTTGATATGCAGAACCGGCGACATCGTGGTTTTCGTGGGGTTTCCAGCTGAGATAGGCATTTTCTGCGATAATCTTGGTGAGTCTTCTGTCAGAAGTATGCAGAATCATCGAGATCGCTCTATTCGAGCTATTTAATGCGAGAAACACGTTATCTGGTTGTTTTCACTACTCCACAGTGGGTTTGATATGCAGAACCGGCGACATCTTAATTTTCGTGATGTTTCTAGCTGAGATAGGCATTTTCTGCGATAATATTGGTGAGACTTCAGTCAGAAGCATGCAGAATCATCGGGATCGCTCTTTTGGAGCTATTTAATGCGAGAAACACGATATCCGGTGTTTTCACCACTCCACAGTGCGTTTGATATGCAGAAACGGCGACATTTTGGATTTCGACGGGTTTCAAGCTGAGGAATGCATTTTCTACGATAATCTTGGCGAGACGTCTGTCAGAAGTATGCAGAATCTTCGATATCGCTCTTTTCAAGCAACTTAATGCGAGAAACACGATATCTGGTTGTTTTCACCACTCCACAGTGCGTTTGATATGCAGAACCGGCGATATCTTGATTTTCGTGGTGTTTCCAGCTGAGATATGCATTTTCGGCGATAATCTTGGTGAGTCTTCTGCCAGAAGTATGCAGAATCATCTAGATCGCTCTTTTCGAGCTATTTAATGCGAGAAACAAGTTTTCTGGTGTATTCACCACTCCACAGTACGTTAGACATGCAGAACCGGAGATATCTTCGTTTCGGTCGGGTTACAAGCTGAGATATGCATTTTCTACGATAATATTGGTGAGACCTCTGTCAGAAGTATGCAGAATCTTCGAGAACGCTCTTTTCGAGCTACTTAATGCGAGAAACACGTTTTCTGGTGTTTTCACCACTCCACAGTACGTTTGATGTGCAGAACCGGCGACATCTTGATTTTCGTGATGTTTCTAGCTGAGATATGCATTCTCTGCGATAATATTGGTGAGTCTTCTGTCAGAAGGATGCAGAATAATCTAGATCGCTCTTTTCGAGCTGTTTAATGCGAGAAACACGTTCTCTGGTGTTTTCACCACCCCACAGTGCGTTTGATATGCAGAACCGGAGATATCTTCGTTTCGGTCGGGTTTCAAGCTGAGATATGCATTTTCTTCGATAATATTGGTGAGACCTCAGTCAGAAGTATGCAGAATCTTCGAGAACGCTCTTTTCGAGCTACTTAATGCGAGAAACACGTTTTCTGGTGTTTTCACCACCCCACAGTGCGTTTGATATGCAGAACCGGCGACATCGTGGTTTTCGTGGGGTTTCCAGCTGAGATAGGCATTTTCTGCGATAATCTTGGTGAGTCTTCTGTCAGAAGTATGCAGAATCATCGAGATCGCTCTATTCGAGCTATTTAATGCGAGAAACACGTTATCTGGTTGTTTTCACCACCCCACAGTGCGCTTGATATGCAGAACCGGCGACATCTTGGCTTTCGTCGGGGTTCACGCTGAGATATGCATTTTCTGCGATAATCTTGGTGAGTCTTCTGTCAGAAGTATGCAGAACCATCTAGATCTCTCTTTTCGAGCTATTTAATGCGAGAAACACGTTTTCTTGTGTTTTCACCACCCCACAGTGCGTTTGATATGCAGAACCGGCGACATCGTGGTTTTCGTGGGGTTTCCAGCTGAAATATGCATTTTCTGCGATAATCTTGGTGTTTCCTCTATGAGAAGTATGCAGAATCTTCGAGAACGCTCTTTTCGAGCTACTTAATGCGAGAAACACGTTTTCTGGTGTTTTCACCACCCCACAGTGCGTTTGATATGCAGAACAGGCGACATCGTGGTTTTCGTGGGGTTTCCAGCTGAAATATGCATTTTCTGCGATAATCTTGGTGTTTCCTCTATAAGAAGTATGCAGAATCATCGAGAACGCTCTTTTCGAGCTAGTTAATGCGAGAAACACGTTTTCTGGTGTTTTCACCACTCCACAGTGCGTCTGATATGCAGAACCGGAGATATCTTCGTTTCGGTCGGGTTTCAAGCTGAGATATGCATTTTCTTCGATAATATTGGTGAGACCTCAGTCAGAAGTATGCAGAATCTTCGAGAACGCTCTTTTCGAGCTACTTAATGCGAGAAACACGATTTCTGGTGTTTTCACCACCCCACAGTGCGTTTGATATGCAGAACCGGCGACATCGTGGTTTTCGTGGGGTTTCCAGCTGAGATAGGCATTTTCTGCGATAATCTTGGCGAGACTTCTGTCAGAAGTATGCAGAATCATCGGGATCGCTCTTTTCGAGCTATTTAATGTGAGAATCACGTTATCTGGTGTTTTCACCACTCCACAGTGCGTTTGATATGCAGAACCGGCGACATCTTGGCTTTCGTCGGGGTTCACGCTGAGATATGCATTTTCTGCGATAATCTTGGTGAGTCTTCTGTCAGAAGTATGCAGAACCATCTAGATCTCTCTTTTCGAGCTATTTAATGCGAGAAACACGTTTTCTTGTGTTTTCACCACCCCACAGTGCGTTTGATATGCAGAACCGGAGATATCTTGGTTTTCGTGGGGTTTGTAGCTGAGATATGCATTTTCTGCGATAATCTTGGTGAGTCTTCTGTCAGAAGTATGCAGAATCATCTAGATCGCTCTTTTCGAGCTATTTAATGCGAGAAACACGTTTTCTTGTGTTATCACCACCCCACAGTGCGCTTGATATGCAGAACCGGAGATATCTTGGTTTTCGTGGGGTTTGTAGCTGAGATATGCATTTTCTGCGATAATCTTGGTGAGTCTTCCGTCAGAAGTATGCAGAATCATCTAGATCGCTCTTTTCGAGCTATTTAATGCGAGAAACACGTTTTCTTGTGTTTTCAACACTCCACAGTTCGTTTGATATGCAGAACCGGCGATATCTTGATTTTCGTGGTTTTTCCTGCTGAGATATGCATTTTCAGCGATAATCTTGGTGAGTCTTCTGTCAGAAGTATGCAGAATCTTCGACATCGCTCATTTCGAGCTAGTTAATGCTAGAAACACGTTATCTGGTGTTTTCACCACTACACAGTTCGTTGTATATGCAGAACAGGAGATATCTTGGTTTTCGTGGGGTTTCTAGCAGAGATATGCATTATCTGCGATAATCATGGTGAGACTTCTGTTAGAAGTATGCAGAATCATCGAGATCGCACTTTTCGATCTATTTAATGCGAGAAACACGTTGTCTGGTGTTTTCACCACTCCACAGTTGGTTTGATATGCAGAACCGGCGATGTTTGGTTTTCGTCGGGATTCAAGCTGAGAAATGCATTTTCTGCGATAATCTTGGTGAGACTTCAGTCAGAAGTATGCAGAATCTTCGAGTTCGCTCTTTTCGAGCAACTTAATGCGAGAAACACGTTATCTGGTTGTTTTCACCACTCCACAGTTCGTTAGATATGCAGAACCGGCGATATCTTGATTTTCGTGGTTTTTCGTGCTGAGATATGCATTTTCTTGCGATAATCTTGGTGAGTCTTCTGTCAGAAGTATGCAGAATCATCGAGATCCGTCTTTTCGAGCTATTTAATGAGAGAAACACGTTATCTGGTTGTTTTCACCACTCCACAGTTCGTTTGATATGCAGAACCGGCGACATCTTGATTTTCGTGGTTTTTCGTGCTGAGATATGCATTTTCAGCGATAATCTTGGTGAGTCTTCTGTCAGAAGTATGCAGAATCATCTAGATCGCTCTTTTCGAGCTATTTAATGCGAGAAACACGTTATCTGGTATTTTCACCACTCCACAGTGCGTTTGATATGCAGAACCGGCGATATCTTGATTTTCGTGGTGTGTCCAGCTGAGATATGCATTTTCTGCGATAATCTTGGTGAGTCTTCTGTCAGAAGTATGCAGAATCATCGAGATCGCTCATTTCGAGCTAGTTAATGCGAGAAACACGTTATCTGGTGTTTTCACCACTCCACAGTTCGTTGTATATGCAGAACAGGAGATATCTTGGTTTTCGTGGGGTTTCTAGCAGAGATATGCATTTTCTGCGATAATCTATGTGAGTCTTCTGCCAGAAGTATGCAGAATCATCTAGATCGCTCTTTTCGAGCTATTTAATGCGAGAAACACGATATCTGGTGTTTTCAGCACTCCACAGTGCGTATGATATGCAGAACCGGCGATATCTTGGTTTTCGTGGGGTTTCAAGCTGAAATATGCATTTTCTGCGATAATCTTGGTGAGACTTCAGTCAGAAGTATGCAGAATCGTCGAGATCGCTCATTTCGAGCTAGTTAATGCGAGAAACACGTTATCTGGTGTTTTCCCCACTCCACAGTTCGTTGTATATGCAGAACAGGAGATATCTTGGTTTTCGTGGGGTTTCTAGCAGAGATATGCATTTTCTGCGATAATCTAGATGAGTCTTCTGCCAGAAGTATGCAGAATCATCTAGATCGCTCTTTTCGAGCTATTTAATGCGAGAAACATGATATCTGGTGTTTTCAGCACTCCACAGTGCGTATGATATGCAGAACCGGCGATATCTTGGTTTTCGTGGGGTTTCAAGCTGAAATATGCATTTTCTGCGATAATCTTGGTGAGACTTCAGTCAGAAGTATGCAGAATCTTCGAGATCGCTCATTTCGAGCTAGTTAATGCGAGAAACACGTTATCTGGTGTTTTCACCACTCCACAGTACGTTGTATATGCAGAACAGGAGATATCTTGGTTTTCGTGGGGTTTCTAGCAGAGATATGCATTTTCTGCGATAATCTAGGTGAGTCTTCTGCCAGAAGTATGCAGAATCTTCGAGATCGTTCTTTTCGAGCAACTTAATGCGAGAAACACGATATATGGTTGTTTTCAGCACTCCACAGTGCGTATGATATGCAGAACCGTCGATATCTTGGTTTTCGTGGGGTTTCAAGCTGAAATATGCATTTTCTGCGATAATCTTGGTGAGACTTCAGTCAGAAGTATGCAGAATCGTCGAGATCGCTCATTTCGAGCTAGTTAATGCGAGAAACACGTTATCTGGTGTTTTCCCCACTCCACAGTTCGTTGTATATGCAGAACAGGAGATATCTTGGTTTTCGTGGGGTTTCTAGCAGAGATATGCATTTTCTGCGATAATCTAGATGAGTCTTCTGCCAGAAGTATGCAGAATCATCTAGATCGCTCTTTTCGAGCTATTTAATGCGAGAAACATGATATCTGGTGTTTTCAGCACTCCACAGTGCGTATGATATGCAGAACCGGCGATATCTTGGTTTTCGTGGGGTTTCAAGCTGAAATATGCATTTTCTGCGATAATCTTGGTGAGACTTCAGTCAGAAGTATGCAGAATCTTCGAGATCGCTCATTTCGAGCTAGTTAATGCGAGAAACACGTTATCTGGTGTTTTCACCACTCCACAGTACGTTGTATATGCAGAACAGGAGATATCTTGGTTTTCGTGGGGTTTCTAGCAGAGATATGCATTTTCTGCGATAATCTAGGTGAGTCTTCTGCCAGAAGTATGCAGAATCTTCGAGATCGTTCTTTTCGAGCAACTTAATGCGAGAAACACGATATATGGTTGTTTTCACCACTCCACAGTGCGTTTGATATGCAGAACGGGCGACATCTTGATTTTCGTGAGGTTTCAAGCTGAGATATGCATTTTCTGCGATAATCTTGGTGAGACTTCAGTCAGAAATATGCAGAATCTTCTAGATCGCTCTTTTCGTGCTATTTAATGCGAAAAAACAAGTTTTCTGGTGTTTTCAACATTCCACAGTGCGTTTGATATGCAGAACCGATGATATCTTGTTTTTCGTGGTGTTTCCAGCTGAAATATGCATTTTCTGCGATAATCTTGGTGAGACTTCAGTCAGAAGTATGCAGAATCTTCGAGATCGCTCATTTCGAGCTAGTTAATGCGAGAAACACGTTATCTGGTGTTTTCACCACTCCACAGTACGTTGTATATGCAGAACAGGAGATATCTTGGTTTTCGTGGGGTTTCTAGCAGAGATATGCATTTTCTGCGATAATCTAGGTGAGTCTTCTGCCAGAAGTATGCAGAATCTTCGAGATCGTTCTTTTCGAGCAACTTAATGCGAGAAACACGATATATGGTTGTTTTCACCACTCCACAGTGCGTTTGATATGCAGAACGGGCGACATCTTGATTTTCGTGAGGTTTCAAGCTGAGATATGCATTTTCTGCGATAATCTTGGTGAGACTTCAGTCAGAAATATGCAGAATCTTCTAGATCGCTCTTTTCGTGCTATTTAATGCGAAAAAACAAGTTTTCTGGTGTTTTCAACATTCCACAGTGCGTTTGATATGCAGAACCGATGATATCTTGTTTTTCGTGGTGTTTCCAGCTGAGATATGCATTTTCTGCGATAAACTTGGTGAGTCTTCTGTCAGAAGTATGCAGAATCATCGAGATCCCTCTTTTCGAGCTATTTAATGCGAGAAACACGTTAATTGGTGTTTTCACCACTCCACAGTGCGTTTGATATGCGGAACCAGCGACATCTTGGATTTCGTCGGGTTTCAAGCTGAGACATGCATTTTCTGCGATAATCTTGGTGAGTCTTCTGTCAGAAGTATGCAGAATCATCGGGATCGCTCTTTTCGAGCTATTTAATGCGAGAAACACGTTTTCTGGGGTTTTCACCACTCCACAGTTCGTTGGATATGCAGAACAGGAGATATCTTGGTTTTCGTGGGGTTTCTAGCAGAGATATGCATTTTCTGCGATAATCATGGTGAGACTTCTGTTAGAAGTATGCAGAATCATCGAGATCGCACATTTCGATCTATTTAATGCGAGAAACACGTTATCTGGTGTTTTCACCACTCCACAGTGCGTTTGATATGCAGAACCAGCGATATCTTGGTTTTCGTGGGGTTTCAAGCTGAGATATGCATTTTTTACGATAATCATGGTGAGAATTCTGTCCGAAGTATGCAGAATCATCGAGATCGCACTTTTCGTTCTATTTAATGCGAGAAACAGGATATCTGGTGTTTTCAGCACTCCACAGTGCGTATGATATGCAGAACCGGCGATATCTTGGTTTTCGTGGGGTTTCAAGCTGAGATGTGCATTGTCTGCGATAATCTTGGTGAGACATCTGTCCGAAGTGTGCAGAATCATCGAGATCGCACTTTTTGAGCTATTTAATGCGAGAAAAACCTTATCTGGTGTTTTCACCACCCCACAGTGCGTTTGATATGCAGAACCGGCGATATCTGGGTTTTCGTGGGGTTTCAAGCTGAGATATGCATTTTCTGCGATAATCTTGGTGAGACCTCTGTCCGAAGTATGCAGAAACATCGAGATCGCTCTTTTCGACATATTTAATGCGAGAAACACGTTATCTGGTGATTTCACCACTCCACAGTGCGTTTGATATGCAGAACCAGCGATATCCTGGTTTTCGTGGGGTTTCAAGCTCAGATATGCATTTTATGCGATAATCTTGGTGAGGCTTCTGTCCGAAGTATGCAGAGTCATCGAGATCGTACTTTTCGAGCTATTTAATGCGAGAAACACGTTTTCTGGGGTTTTCACCACACCACAGTTCGTTGGATATGCAGAACAGGTGATATCTTGGTTTTCGTGGGGTTTCAAGCTGAGATATGCACTTTTTACGATAATCTTGGTGAGACTTCTGTCCGAAGTATGCTTAATCATCGAGATCGCTCTATTCGAACTATTTAATGCGACAAAACGTTATCTGGTGTTTTCAGCACTCCACAGTGCGTTTGATATGCAGAACCAGTGATACCTCAGTTTTCGTGGGGTTTCAAGCTGAGATATGCATTTTCTACGATAATCTTGGTGAGACTTCTCTCAGAAGGATGCAGAATCTTCGAGATCGCTCTTTTCGAGCTACTTAATGCGAGATACACGTTATCTGGTGTTTTCACCACTCCACAGTGCGTTTGACATGCAGTACCGGCGACATCTTGGATTTCGTCGGGGTTCAAGCTGAGATATGCATTTTCTGCGATAATCTTGGTGAGTCTTCTGTCAGAAGTATGCAGAATCATCGAGATCCCTCTTTTCGAGCTATTTAATGCGAGAAACACGTTATCTGGTTGTTTTCACCACTCCACAGTTCGTTTGATATGCAGAACCGGCGATATCTTGATTTTCGTGGTTTTTCGTGCTGAGATATGCATTTTCAGCGATAATCTTGGTGAGTCTTCTGTCAGAAGTATGCAGAATCTTCGAGATCGCTCATTTCGAGCGAGTTAATGCTAGAAACACGTTATCTGGTGTTTTCACCACTCCACAGTTCGTTGTATATGCAGAACAGGAGATATCTTGGTTTTCGTGGGGTTTCTAGCAGAGATATGCATTATCTGCGATAATCATGGTGAGACTTCTGTTAGAAGTATGCAGAATCATCGAGATCGCACTTTTCGATCTATTTAATGCGAGAAACACGTTGTCTGGTTATTTCACCACTCCACAGTTGGTTTGATATGCAGAACCGGCGATGTTTGGTTTTCGTCGGGTTTCAAGCTGAGATATGCATTTTCTGCGATAATCTTGGTGAGACTTCAGTCAGAGGTATGCAGAATCTACGAGATCGCTCATTTCGAGCTAGTTAATGCGAGAAACACGTTATCTGGTGTTTTCACCACTCCACAGTTCGTTGTATATGCAGAACAGGAGATATCTTGGTTTTCGTGGGGTTTCCAGCTGAAATATGCATTTTCTGCGATAATCTTTGTGTTTCATCTATGAGAAGTATGCAGAATCATCCAGAACGCTCTTTTCGATCTATTTAATGCGAGAAACACGTTGTCTGGTGTTTTCACCACTCCACAGTGCGTTTGATATGCAGAACCAGCGATATCTTGGTTTTCGTGGGGTTTCAAGCTGAGATATGCATTTTTTACGATAATCATGGTGAGACTTCTGTCCGAAGTATGCTGAATCATCGATATCGCACTTTTCGAGCTATCTAATGCGAGAAACACGTTTTGTGGGGTTTTCACCACTCCACAGTGCGTTCGATATGCAGTACCAGCGATATCTTGGTTTTCGTGGGGTTTCAAGCTGAGATATGCATTTTTTACGATAATCTTGGTGAGACTTCTGTCCGAAGTATGCAGAATCATCGAGATCGCTCTATTCGAGCTATTTAATGCGACAAAACGTTATCTGGTGTTTTCACCACTCCACAGTGCGTTTGATATGCAGAACCGGCGATATCTGGGTTTTCGTGGGGTTTCAAGCAGAGATATGCATTTTCTGCGATAATCTTGGTGAGACTTCTGTCAGAAGTATGCAGAATCATCGAGATCGCACTTTTCGAGCTATTTAATGCGAGAAACACGATATCTGGTGTTTTCAGCACTCCACAGTGCGTATGAAATGCAGAACCCGCGATGTTTGGTTTTCGTCGGGTTTCAAGCTCAGATATGCATTTTCTACGATAATCTTGGTGAAACATCTGTCCGAAGTATGCAGAAACTTCAAGAGCGCACTTTTCGAGCTATTTAATGCGAGAAACACGTTGTCTGGTGTTTTCACCACTCCACAGTGCGTTTGATATGCAGAACCAGCGATATCTCAGTTTTCGTGGGGTTTCAAGCTGAGATATGCACTTTTTACGATAATCTTGGTGAGACTTCTGTCCGAAGTATGCTTAATCATCGAGATCGCTCTATTCGAGCTATTTAATGTGAGAAACACGTTATCTGGTGTTTCCAGCACTCAATACTGCGTTCAATATGCAGAACCAGCGATATCTAGGTTTTCGTGGGGTTTCAAGCTGAGATATGCAATTTCTGCGATAATCTTGGTGAGACTTCTGTCCGAAGTATGCTTAATCATCGAGATCGCTCTATTCGAGCTATTTAATGTGAGAAACACGTTATCTGGTGTTTCCAGCACTCAATACTGCGTTTAATATGCAGAACCAGCGATATCTAGGTTTTCGTGGGGTTTCAAGCTGAGATATGCATTTTTTACGATAATCTTGGTGAGACTTCTGTCCGAAGTATGCTTAATCATCGAGATCGCTCGTTTCGAGCTATTTAATGCGAGAAACACGTTATCTGGTGCTTTCACCACTCCACAGTGCGTATGATGTGCAGAACCGACGATATCCTGGTTTTCGTGTGGTTTCAAGCTCAGATATGCATTTTCTGCGATAATCTTGGTGAGACTTCAGTCCGAAGTATGCAGAGTCATCTAGATCGCTCTTTTCGAGCTATTTAATGCGAAAAAACAAGGTTTCTGGTGTTTTCAACATTCCACAGTGCGTTTGATATGCAGAACCGGCGATATCTTGATTTTCGTGGTGTTTCCAGCTGAGATATGCATTTTCTGCGATAATCTAGGTGAGTCTTCTGCCAGAAGTATGCAGAATCATCTAGATCGCTCTTTTCGAGCTATTTAATGCGAGAAAGACGTTATCTGGTTGCTTTCACCACTCTACAGTGCGTTTGATATGCAGAACCGGCGACGTCTTGATTTTCGTGAGGTTTCAAGCTGAGATATGCATTTTCTGCGATAATCTTGGTGAGACTTCAGTCAGAAGTATGCAGAATCATCTAGATCGCTCTTTTCGAGCTATTTAATGCGAGAAAGACGTTATCTGGTTGCTTTCACCACTCTACAGTGCGTTTGATATGCAGAACCGGCGACGTCTTGATTTTCGTGAGGTTTCAAGCTGAGATATGCATTTTCTGCGATAATCTTGGTGAGACTTCAGTCAGAAGTATGCAGAATCATCTAGATCGCTCTTTTCGAGCTATTTAATGCGAAAAAACAAGTTTTCTGGTGTTTTCAACATTCCACAGTGCGTTTGATATGCAGAACCGGCGATATCTTGATTTTCGTGGTGTTTCCAGCTGAGATATGCATTTTCTGCGATAATCTTGGTGAGTCTTCTGTCAGAAGTATGCAGAATCACCGAGATCCCTCTTTTCGAGCTTTTTAATGCGAGATACACGTTATCTGGCTGTTTTCACCACTCCACAGTTCGTTTGATATGCAGAACCGGCGATATCTTGATTTTCGTGGTGTTTCCAGGTGAGATATGCATTTTCTGCGATAATCTAGGTGAGTCTTCTGTCAGAAGTATGCAGAATCATCGAGATCGCTCTTTTCGAGCTAGTTAATGCGAGAAAAACCTTGTCTGGTGTTTTTACCACTCCACAGTGCGTTTGATATGCAGAACCAGCGATATCTTGGCTTTCGTTGGGTTTCAAGCTGAGATATGCATTTTTTACGATAATCTTGGTGAGACTTCTGTCCGAAGTATGCAGATTCATCGCGATCGCTCTTTTCGAGCTGTTTAATGCGAGAAACACGTTATCTGGTGTTTTCACCACTCCACAGTGCGTTTGATATGCAGTACCAGCGATATCTTGGTTTTCGTGGGGTTTCAAGCCGAGATATGCATTTTTTACGATAATCTTGGTGAGACTTCTGTCCGAAGTATGCAGATTCATCGAGATCGCTCTTTTCGAGCTATTTAATGCGAGAAACACGTTATCTGGTGTTTTCACCACTCCACAGTGCGTTTGATATGCAGAACCAGCGATATCTCAGTTTTCGTGGGGTTTCAAGCTGAGATATACACTTTTTACGATAATCTTGGTGAGACTTCTGTCCGAAGTATGCTTAATCATCGAGATCGCTCTATTCGAGCTATTTAATGCGAGAAACACGTTATCTGGTGCTTTCACCACTCCACAGTGCGTATGATATGCAGAACCGACGATATCCTGGTTTTCGTGTGGTTTCAAGCTCAGATATGCGTTTTCTGCGATAATCTTGGTGAGACTTCAGTCCGAAGTATGCAGAGTCATCTAGATCGCTCTTTTCGAGCTATTTAATGCGAAAAAACAAGGTTTCTGGTGTTTTCAACATTCCACAGTGCGTTTGATATGCAGAACCGGCGATATCTTGATTTTCGTGGTGTTTCCAGCTGAGATATGCATTTTCTGCGATAATCTAGGTGAGTCTTCTGCCAGAAGTATGCAGAATCATCTAGATCGCTCTTTTCGAGCTATTTAATGCGAGAAAGACGTTATCTGGTTGTTTTCACCACTCTACAGTGCGTTTGATATGCAGAACCGGTGACGTCTTGATTTTCGTGAGGTTTCAAGCTGAGATAAGCATTTTCTGCGATAATCTTGGTGAGACTTCAGTCAGAAGTATGCAGAATCATCTAGATCGCTCTTTTCGAGCTATTTAATGCGAAAAAACAAGTTTTCTGGTGTTTTCAACATTCCACAGTGCGTTTGATATGCAGAACCGGCGATATCTTGATTTTCGTGGTGTTTCCAGCTGAGATATGCATTTTCTGCGATAATCTTGGTGAGTCTTCTGTCAGAAGTATGCAGAATCACCGAGATCCCTCTTTTCGAGCTTTTTAATGCGAGATACACGTTATCTGGCTGTTTTCACCACTCCACAGTTCGTTTGATATGCAGAACCGGCGATATCTTGATTTTCGTGGTGTTTCCAGGTGAGATATGCATTTTCTGCGATAATCTAGGTGAGTCTTCTGTCAGAAGTATGCAGAATCATCGAGATCGCTCTTTTCGAGCTAGTTAATGCGAGAAAAACCTTGTCTGGTGTTTTTACCACTCCACAGTGCGTTTGATATGCAGAACCAGCGATATCTTGGCTTTCGTTGGGTTTCAAGCTGAGATATGCATTTTTTACGATAATCTTGGTGAGACTACTGTCCGAAGTATGCAGATTCATCGCGATCGCTCTTTTCGAGCTGTTTAATGCGAGAAACACGTTATCTGGTGTTTTCACCACTCCACAGTGCGTTTGATATGCAGTACCAGCGATATCTTGGTTTTCGTGGGGTTTCAAGCCGAGATATGCATTTTTTACGATAATCTTGGTGAGACTTCTGTCCGAAGTATGCAGATTCATCGAGATCGCTCTTTTCGAGCTACTTAATGCGAGATACACGTTATCTGGTGTTTTCACCACTCCACAGTGCGTTTGACATGCAGTACCGGCGACATCTTGGATTTCGTCGGGGTTCAAGCTGAGATATGCATTTTCTGCGATAATCTTGGTGAGTCTTCTGTCAGAAGTATGCAGAATCATCGAGATCCCTCTTTTCGAGCTATTTAATGCGAGAAACACGTTATCTGGTTGTTTTCACCACTCCACAGTTCGTTTGATATGCAGAACCGGCGATATCTTGATTTTCGTGGTTTTTCGTGCTGAGATATGCATTTTCAGCGATAATCTTGGTGAGTCTTCTGTCAGAAGTATGCAGAATCTTCGAGATCGCTCATTTCGAGCGAGTTAATGCTAGAAACACGTTATCTGGTGTTTTCAGCACTCCACAGTGCGTTTGATATGCAGAACCAGCGATATCTCAGTTTTCGTGGGGTTTCAAGCTGAGATATGCACTTTTTACGATAATCTTGGTGAGACTTCTGTCCGAAGTATGCTTAATCATCGAGATCGCTCTATTCGAGCTATTTAATGTGAGAAACACGTTATCTGGTGTTTCCAGCACTCAATACTGCGTTTAATATGCAGAACCAGCGATATCTAGGTTTTCGTGGGGTTTCAAGCTGAGATATGCAATTTCTGCGATAATCTTGGTGAGACTTCTGTCCGAAGAATGGTTAATCATCGAGATCGCTCTATTCGAGCTATTTAATGTGAGAAACACGTTATCTGGTGTTTCCAGCACTCAATACTGCGTTTAATATGCAGAACCAGCGATATCTAGGTTTTCGTGGGGTTTCAAGCTGAGATATGCATTTTTTACGATAATCTTGGTGAGACTTCTGTCCGAAGTATGCTTAATCATCGAGATCGCTCGTTTCGAGCTATTTAATGCGAGAAACACGTTATCTGGTGCTTTCACCACTCCACAGTGCGTATGATGTGCAGAACCGACGATATCCTGGTTTTCGTGTGGTTTCAAGCTCAGATATGCATTTTCTGCGATAATCTTGGTGAGACTTCAGTCCGAAGTATGCAGAGTCATCTAGATCGCCCTTTTCGAGCTATTTAGTGCGAAAAAACAAGGTTTCTGGTGTTTTCAACATTCCACAGTGCGTTTGATATGCAGAACCGGCGATATCTTGATTTTCGTGGTGTTTCCAGCTAAGATATGCATTTTCTGCGATAATCTAGGTGAGTCTTCTGCCAGAAGTATGCAGAATCATCTAGATCGCTCTTTTCGAGCTATTTAATGCGAGAAAGTCGTTATCTGGTTGCTTTCACCACTCTACAGTGCGTTTGATATGCAGAACCGGCGACGTCTTGATTTTCGTGAGGTTTCAAGCTGAGATATGCATTTTCTGCGATAATCTTGGTGAGACTTCAGTCAGAAGTATGCAGAATCATCTAGATCGCTCTTTTCGAGCTATTTAATGCGAGAAAGACGTTATCTGGTTGCTTTCACCACTCTACAGTGCGTTTGATATGCAGAACCGGCGACGTCTTGATTTTCGTGAGGTTTCAAGCTGAGATATGCATTTTCTGCGATAATCTTGGTGAGACTTCAGTCAGAAGTATGCAGAATCATCTAGATCGCTCTTTTCGAGCTATTTAATGCGAAAAAACAAGTTTTCTGGTGTTTTCAACATTCCACAGTGCGTTTGATATGCAGAACCGGCGATATCTTGATTTTCGTGGTGTTTCCAGCTGAGATATGCATATTTTACGATAATCTTGGTGAGACTTCTGTCCGAAGTATGCAGAATCATCGAGATCGCTCTATTCGAGCTATTTAATGCGACAAAACGTTATCTGGTGTTTTCACCACTCCACAGTGCGTTTGATATGCAGAACCAGCGATATCTCAGTTTTCGTGGGGTTTCAAGCTGAGATATGCACTTTTTACGATAATCTTGGTGAGACTTCTGTCCGAAGTATGCTTAATCATCGAGATCGCTCTATTCGAGCTATTTAATGTGAGAAACACGTTATCTGGTGTTTCCAGCACTCAATACTGCGTTTAATATGCAGAACCAGCGATATCTAGGTTTTCGTGGGGTTTCAAGCTGAGATATGCAATTTCTGCGATAATCTTGGTGAGACTTCTGTCCGAAGAATGGTTAATCATCGAGATCGCTCTATTCGAGCTATTTAATGTGAGAAACACGTTATCTGGTGTTTCCAGCACTCAATACTGCGTTTAATATGCAGAACCAGCGATATCTAGGTTTTCGTGGGGTTTCAAGCTGAGATATGCATTTTTTACGATAATCTTGGTGAGACTTCTGTCCGAAGTATGCTTAATCATCGAGATCGCTCGTTTCGAGCTATTTAATGCGAGAAACACGTTATCTGGTGCTTTCACCACTCCACAGTGCGTATGATGTGCAGAACCGACGATATCCTGGTTTTCGTGTGGTTTCAAGCTCAGATATGCATTTTCTGCGATAATCTTGGTGAGACTTCAGTCCGAAGTATGCAGAGTCATCTAGATCGCTCTTTTCGAGCTATTTAGTGCGAAAAAACAAGGTTTCTGGTGTTTTCAACATTCCACAGTGCGTTTGATATGCAGAACCGGCGATATCTTGATTTTCGTGGTGTTTCCAGCTAAGATATGCATTTTCTGCGATAATCTAGGTGAGTCTTCTGCCAGAAGTATGCAGAATCATCTAGATCGCTCTTTTCGAGCTATTTAATGCGAGAAAGACGTTATCTGGTTGCTTTCACCACTCTACAGTGCGTTTGATATGCAGAACCGGCGACGTCTTGATTTTCGTGAGGTTTCAAGCTGAGATATGCATTTTCTGCGATAATCTTGATGAGACTTCAGTCAGAAGTATGCAGAATCATCTAGATCGCTCTTTTCGAGCTATTTAATGCGAGAAAGACGTTATCTGGTTGCTTTCACCACTCTACAGTGCGTTTGATATGCAGAACCGGCGACGTCTTGATTTTCGTGAGGTTTCAAGCTGAGATATGCATTTTCTGCGATAATCTTGGTGAGACTTCAGTCAGAAGTATGCAGAATCATCTAGATCGCTCTTTTCGAGCTATTTAATGCGAAAAAACAAGTTTTCTGGTGTTTTCAACATTCCACAGTGCGTTTGATATGCAGAACCGGCGATATCTTGATTTTCGTGGTGTTTCCAGCTGAGATATGCATTTTTTACGATAATCTTGGTGAGACTTCTGTCCGAAGTATGCAGAATCATCGAGATCGCTCTATTCGAGCTATTTAATGCGACAAAACGTTATCTGGTGTTTTCACCACTCCACAGTGCGTTTGATATGCAGAACCGGCGATATCTGGGTTTTCATGGGGTTTCAAGCAGAGATATGCATTTTCTGCGATAATCTTGGTGAGACTTCTGTCAGAAGTATGCAGAATCATCGAGATCGCACTTTTCGAGCTATTTAATGCGAGAAACACGATATCTGGTGTTTTCAGCACTCCACAGTTCGTTTGATATGCAGAACCGGCGATATCTTGATTTTCGTGGTTTTTCGTGCTGAGATATGCATTTTTTACGATAATCTTGGTGAGACTTCTTTCCGAAGTATGCAGAATCATCGAGATCGCTCTATTCGAGCTATTTAATGCGACAAAACGTTATCTGGTGTTTTCAGCACTCCACAGTGCGTTTGATATGCAGAACCAGCGATATCTCAGTTTTCGTGGGGTTTCAAGCTGAGATATGCACTTTTTACGATAATCTTGGTGAGACTTCTGTCCGAAGTATGCTTAATCATCGAGATCGCTCTATTCGAGCTATTTAATGTGAGAAACACGTTATCTGGTGTTTCCAGCACTCAATACTGCGTTTAATATGCAGAACCAGCGATATCTAGGTTTTCGTGGGGTTTCAAGCTGAGATATGCAATTTCTGCGATAATCTTGGTGAGACTTCTGTCCGAAGTATGCTTAATCATCGAGATCGCTCTATTCGAGCTGTTTAATGTGAGAAACACGTTATCTGGTGTTTCCAGCACTCAATACTGCGTTTAATATGCAGAACCAGCGATATCTAGGTTTTCGTGGGGTTTCAAGCTGAGATATGCATTTTTTACGATAATCTTGGTGAGACTTCTGTCCGAAGTATGCTTAATCATCGAGTTCGCTCGTTTCGAGCTATTTAATGCGAGAAACACGTTATCTGGTGCTTTCACCACTCCACAGTGCGTATGATGTGCAGAACCGACGATATCCTGGTTTTCGTGTGGTTTCAAGCTCAGATATGCATTTTCTGCGATAATCTTGGTGAGACTTCAGTCCGAAGTATGCAGAGTCATCTAGATCGCTCTTTTCGAGCTATTTAATGCGAAAAAACAAGGTTTCTGGTGTTTTCAACATTCCACAGTGCGTTTGATATGCAGAACCGGCGATATCTTGATTTTCGTGGTGTTTCCAGCTAAGATATGCATTTTCTGCGATAATCTAGGTGAGTCTTCTGCCAGAAGTATGCAGAATCATCTAGATCGCTCTTTTCGAGCTATTTAATGCGAGAAAGACGTTATCTGGTTGCTTTCACCACTCTACAGTGCGTTTGATATGCAGAACCGGCGACGTCTTGATTTTCGTGAGGTTTCAAGCTGAGATATGCATTTTCTGCGATAATCTTGGTGAGACTTCAGTCAGAAGTATGCAGAATCATCTAGATCGCTCTTTTCGAGCTATTTAATGCGAGAAAGACGTTATCTGGTTGCTTTCACCACTCTACAGTGCGTTTGATATGCAGAACCGGCGACGTCTTGATTTTCGTGAGGTTTCAAGCTGAGATATGCATTTTCTGCGATAATCTTGGTGAGACTTCAGTCAGAAGTATGCAGAATCATCTAGATCGCTCTTTTCCAGCTATTTAATGCGAAAAAACAAGTTTTCTGGTGTTTTCAACATTCCACAGTGCGTTTGATATGCAGAACCGGCGATATCTTGATTTTCGTGGTGTTTCCAGCTGAGATATGCATTTTCTGCGATAATCTTGGTGAGTCTTCTGTCAGAAGTATGCAGAATCACCGAGATCCCTCTTTTCGAGCTTTTTAATGCGAGATACACGTTATCTGGCTGTTTTCACAACTCCACAGTTCGTTTGATATGCAGAACCGGCGATATCTTGATTTTCGTGGTGTTTCCAGGTGAGATATGCATTTTCTGCGATAATCTAGGTGAGTCTTCTGTCAGAAGTATGCAGAATCATCGAGATCGCTCTTTTCGAGCTAGTTAATGCGAGAAAAACCTTGTCTGGTGTTTTTACCACTCCACAGTGCGTTTGATATGCAGAACCAGCGATATCTTGGCTTTCGTTGGGTTTCAAGCTGAGATATGCATTTTTTACGATAATCTTGGTGAGACTTCTGTCCGAAGTATGCAGATTCATCGCGATCGCTCTTTTCGAGCTGTTTAATGCGAGAAACACGTTATCTGGTGTTTTCACCACTCCACAGTGCGTTTGATATGCAGTACCAGCGATATCTTGGTTTTCGTGGGGTTTCAAGCCGAGATATGCATTTTTTACGATAATCTTGGTGAGACTTCTGTCCGAAGTATGCAGATTCATCGAGATCGCTCTTTTCGAGCTATTTAATGCGAGAAACACGTTATCTGGTGTTTTCACCACTCCACAGTGCGTTTGATATGCAGAACCAGCGATATCTCAGTTTTCGTGGGGTTTCAAGCTGAGATATACACTTTTTACGATAATCTTGGTGAGACTTCTGTCCGAAGTATGCTTAATCATCGAGATCGCTCTATTCGAGCTATTTAATGCGAGAAACACGTTATCTGGTGCTTTCACCACTCCACAGTGCGTATGATATGCAGAACCGACGATATCCTGGTTTTCGTGTGGTTTCAAGCTCAGATATGCATTTTCTGCGATAATCTTGGTGAGACTTCAGTCCGAAGTATGCAGAGTCATCTAGATCGCTCTTTTCGAGCTATTTAATGCGAAAAAACAAGGTTTCTGGTGTTTTCAACATTCCACAGTGCGTTTGATATGCAGAACCGGCGATATCTTGATTTTCGTGGTGTTTCCAGCTGAGATATGCATTTTCTGCGATAATCTAGGTGAGTCTTCTGCCAGAAGTATGCAGAATCATCTAGATCGCTCTTTTCGAGCTATTTAATGCGAGAAAGACGTTATCTGGTTGTTTTCACCACTCTACAGTGCGTTTGATATGCAGAACCGGCGACGTCTTGATTTTCGTGAGGTTTCAAGCTGAGATATGCATTTTCTGCGATAATCTTGGTGAGACTTCAGTCAGAAGTATGCAGAATCATCTATATCGCTCTTTTCGAGCTATTTAATGCGAAAAAACAAGTTTTCTGGTGTTTTCAACATTCCACAGTGCGTTTGATATGCAGAACCGGCGATATCTTGATTTTCGTGGTGTTTCCAGCTGAGATATGCATTTTCTGCGATAATCTTGGTGAGTCTTCTGTCAGAAGTATGCAGAATCACCGAGATCCCTCTTTTCGAGCTTTTTAATGCGAGATACACGTTATCTGGCTGTTTTCACCACTCCACAGTTCGCTGTATATGCAGAACAGGAGATATCTTGGTTTTCGTGGGGTTTCCAGCTGAAATATGCATTTTCTGCGATAATCTTTGTGTTTCATCTATGAGAAGTATGCAGAATCATCCAGAACGCTCTTTTCGATCTATTTAATGCGAGAAACACGTTGTCTGGTGTTTTCACCACTCCACAGTGCGTTTGATATGCAGAACCAGCGATATCTTGGTTTTCGTGGGGTTTCAAGCTGAGATATGCATTTTTTACGATAATCATGGTGAGACTTCTGTCCGAAGTATGCTGAATCATCGATATCGCACTTTTCGAGCTATCTAATGCGAGAAACACGTTTTGTGGGGTTTTCACCACTCCACAGTGCGTTCGATATGCAGTACCAGCGATATCTTGGTTTTCGTGGGGTTTCAAGCTGAGATATGCATTTTTTACGATAATCTTGGTGAGACTTCTGTCCGAAGTATGCAGAATCATCGAGATCGCTCTATTCGAGCTATTTAATGCGACAAAACGTTATCTGGTGTTTTCACCACTCCACAGTGCGTTTGATATACAGAACCGGCGATATCTGGGTTTTCGTGGGGTTTCAAGCAGAGATATGCATTTTCTGCGATAATCTTGGTGAGACTTCTGTCAGAAGTTTGCAGAATCATCGAGATCGCACTTTTCGAGCTATTTAATGCGAGAAACACGATATCTGGTGTTTTCAGCACTCCACAGTGCGTATGAAATGCAGAACCCGCGATGTTTGGTTTTCGTCGGGTTTCAAGCTCAGATATGCATTTTCTACGTAAATATTGGTGAAACATCTGTCCGAAGTATGCAGAAACATCAAGAGCGCACTTTTCGAGCTATTTAATGCGAGAAACACGTTTTGTGGGGTTTTCACCACTCCACAGTGCGTTCGATATGCAGTACCAGCGATATCTTGGTTTTCGTGGGGTTTCAAGCTGAGATATGCATTTTTTACGATAATCTTGGTGAGACTTCTTTCCGAAGTATGCAGAATCATCGAGATCGCTCTATTCGAGCTATTTAATGCGACAAAACGTTATCTGGTGTTTTCAGCACTCCACAGTGCGTTTGATATGCAGAACCAGCGATATCTCAGTTTTCGTGGGGTTTCAAGCTGAGATATGCACTTTTTACGATAATCTTGGTGAGACTTCTGTCCGAAGTATGCTTAATCATCGAGATCGCTCTATTCGAGCTATTTAATGTGAGAAACACGTTATCTGGTGTTTCCAGCACTCAATACTGCGTTTAATATGCAGAACCAGCGATATCTAGGTTTTCGTGGGGTTTCAAGCTGAGATATGCAATTTCTGCGATAATCTTGGTGAGACTTCTGTCCGAAGTATGCTTAATCATCGAGATCGCTCTATTCGAGCTATTTAATGTGAGAAACACGTTATCTGGTGTTTCCAGCACTCAATACTGCGTTTAATATGCAGAACCAGCGATATCTAGGTTTTCGTGGGGTTTCAAGCTGAGATATGCATTTTTTACGATAATCTTGGTGAGACTTCTGTCCGAAGTATGCTTAATCATCGAGATCGCTCGTTTCGAGCTATTTAATGCGAGAAACACGTTATCTGGTGCTTTCACCACTCCACAGTGCGTATGATGTGCAGAACCGACGATATCCTGGTTTTCGTGTGGTTTCAAGCTCAGATATGCATTTTCTGCGATAATCTTGGTGAGACTTCAGTCCGAAGTATGCAGAGTCATCTAGATCGCTCTTTTCGAGCTATTTAATGCGAAAAAACAAGGTTTCTGGTGTTTTCAACATTCCACAGTGCGTTTGATATGCAGAACCGGCGATATCTTGATTTTCGTGGTGTTTCCAGCTAAGATATGCATTTTCTGCGATAATCTAGGTGAGTCTTCTGCCAGAAGTATGCAGAATCATCTAGATCGCTCTTTGCGAGCTATTTAATGCGAGAAAGACGTTATCTGGTTGCTTTCACCACTCTACAGTGCGTTTGATATGCAGAACCGGCGACGTCTTGATTTTCGTGAGGTTTCAAGCTGAGATATGCATTTTCTGCGATAATCTTGGTGAGACTTCAGTCAGAAGTATGCAGAATCATCTAGATCGCTCTTTTCGAGCTATTTAATGCGAAAAAACAAGTTTTCTGGTGTTTTCAACATTCCACAGTGCGTTTGATATGCAGAACCGGCGACGTTTTGATTTTCGTGAGGTTTCAAGCTGAGATATGCATTTTCTGCGATAATCTTGGTGAGACTTCAGTCAGAAGTATGCAGAATCATCTAGATCGCTCTTTTCGAGCTATTTAATGCGAAAAAACAAGTTTTCTGGTGTTTTCAACATTCCACAGTGCGTTTGATATGCAGAACCGGCGATATCTTGATTTTCGTGGTGTTTCCAGCTGAGATATGCATTTTCTGCGATAATCTAGGTGAGTCTTCTGTCAGAAGTATGCAGAATCATCGAGATCGCTCTTTTCGAGCTAGTTAATGCGAGAAAAACCTTGTCTGGTGTTTTTACCACTCCACAGTGCGTTTGATATGCAGAACCAGCGATATCTTGGTTTTCGTCGGGTTTCAAGCTGAGAAATGCATTTTCTGCGATAATCTTGGTGAGACTTCAGTCAGAAGTTTGCAGAAACTTCGAGATCGCTCTTTTCGAGCAACTTAATGCGAGAAACACGTTATCTGGTTGTTTTCACCACTCCACAGTTCGTTTGATATGCAGAACCGGCGATATCTTGATTTTCGTGCTTTTTCGTGCTGAGATATGCATTTTCAGCGATAATCTTGGTGAGTCTTCTGTCAGAAGTATGCAGAATCATCGAGATCCCTCTTTTCGAGCTATTTAATGCGAGAAACACGTTATCTGGTTGTTTTCACCACTCCACAGTTCGTTTGATATGCAGAACCGGCGATATCTTGATTTTCGTGGTTTTTCGTGCTGAGATATGCATTTTCAGCGATAATCTTGGTGAGTCTTCTGTCAGAAGTATGCAGAATCATCTAGATCGCTCTTTTCGAGCTATGTAATGCGAGAAACACGTTATCTGGTATTTTCACCACTTCACAGTGCGTTTGATATGCAGAACCGGCGATATCTTGATTTTCGTGGTGTGTCCAGCTGAGATATGCATTTTCTGCGATAATCTTGGTGAGTCTTCTGTCAGAAGTATGCAGAATCAACGAGATCCCTCTTTTCGAGCTATTTAATGCGAGAAACACGTTATCTGGTTGTTTTCACCACTCCACAGTTCGTTTGATATGCAGAACCGGCGATATCTTGATTTTCGTGGTTTTTCGTGCTGAGATATGCATTTTCAGCGATAATCTTGGTGAGTCTTCTGTCAGAAGTATGCAGAATCATCTAGATCGCTCTTTTCGAGCTATTTAATGCGAGAAACACGTTATCTGGTATTTTCACCACTTCACAGTGCGTTTGATATGCAGAACCGGCGATATCTTGGTTTTCGTGGGGTTTCTAGCAGAGATATGCATTATCTGCGATAATCATGGTGAGACTTCTGTTAGAAGTATGCAGAATCATCGAGATCGCACTTTTCGATCTATTTAATGCGAGAAACACGTTGTCTGGTTTTTTCACCACTCCACAGTTGGTTTGATATGCAGAACCGGCGATGTTTGGTTTTCGTCGGGTTTCAAGCTGAGATATGCATTTTCTGCGATAATCTTGGTGAGACTTCAGTCAGAGGTATGCAGAATCTACGAGATCGCTCATTTCGAGCTAGTTAATGCGAAAAACACGTTATCTGGTGTTTTCACCACTCCACAGTTCGTTGTATATGCAGAACAGGAGATATCTTGGTTTTCGTGGGGTTTCCAGCTGAAATATGCATTTTCTGCGATAATCTTTGTGTTTCATCTATGAGAAGTATGCAGAATCATCCAGAACGCTCTTTTCGATCTATTGAATGCGAGAAACACGTTGTCTGGTGTTTTCACCACTCCACAGTTGGTTTGATATGCAGAACCGGCGATATCTGGGTTTTCGTGGGGTTTCAAGCTGAGATATGCATTTTCTGCGGCAATCTTGGAGAGACTTCAGTCAGAAGTATGCAGAATAATCGAGATCGCTCTTTTCGAGCTACTTAATGCGAGAAACACGTTATCGGGTGTTTTCGGCACTCCACAGTGCGTTTGACATGCAGAACCGGAGATATCTTGGTTACGGTCGGGATTCAAGCTGAGATATGCATTTTCTACGATAATCTTGGCGAGACTTCTGTCAGAAGTATGCAGAATCATCGGGATCGCTCTTTTCGAGCTATTTAATGCGAGAAACACGTTATCTGGTGTCTTCACCACTCCACAGTGCGTTTGATATGCAGAACCGGCGACATCTTGGCTTTCGTCGGGGTTCAAGCTGAGATATGCATTTTCTGCGATAATCTTGGTTAGTCTTCTGTCAGAAGTATGCAGAACCATCTAGATCTCTCTTTTCGAGCTATTTAATGCGAGAAACACGTTTTCTTGTGTTTTCACCACCCCACAGTGCGTTTGATATGCAGAACCGGAGATATCTCGGTTTTCGTTGGGTTTGTAGCTGAGATATGCATTTTCTGCGATAATCTTGGTGAGTCTTCTGTCAGAAGTATGCAGAATCATCTAGATCGCTCTTTTCGAGCTATTTAATGCGAGAAACACGTTTTCTTGTGTTTTCACCACCCCACAGTGCGTGTGATATGCAGAACCGGAGATATCTTGGTTTTCGTGGGGTTTGTAGCTGAGATATGCATTTTCTGCGATAATCTTGGTGAGTCTTCCGTCAGAAGTATGCAGAATCATCTAGATCGCTCTTTTCGAGCTATTTAATGCGAGAAACACGTTTTCTTGTGTTTTCAACACTCCACAGTTCGTTTGATATGCAGAACCGGCGATATCTTGATTTTCGTGGTTTTTCCTGCTGAGATATGCATTTTCAGCGATAATCTTGGTGAGTCTTCTGTCAGAAGTATGCAGAATCTTCGACATCGCTCATTTCGAGCTAGTTAATGCTAGAAACACGTTATCTGGTGTTTTCACCACTACACAGTTCGTTGTATATGCAGAACAGGAGATATCTTGGTTTTCGTGGGGTTTCTAGCAGAGATATGCATTATCTGCGATAATCATGGTGAGACTTCTGTTAGAAGTATGCAGAATCATCGAGATCGCACTTTTCGATCTATTTAATGCGAGAAACACGTTGTCTGGTGTTTTCACCACTCCACAGTTGGTTTGATATGCAGAACCGGCGATGTTTGGTTTTCGTCGGGTTTCAAGCTGAGAAATGCATTTTCTGCGATAATCTTGGTGAGACTTCAGTCAGAAGTATGCAGAATCTTCGAGTTCGCTCTTTTCGAGCAACTTAATGCGAGAAACACGTTATCTGGTTGTTTTCACCATTCCACAGTTCGTTTGATATGCAGAACCGGCGATATCTTGATTTTCGTGGTTTTTCGTGCTGAGATATGCATTTTCAGCGATAATCTTGGTGAGTCTTCTGTCAGAAGTATGCAGAATCATCGAGATCCCTCTTTTCGAGCTATTTAATGAGAGAAACACGTTATCTGGTTGTTTTCACCACTCCACAGTTCGTTTGATATGCAGAACCGGCGATATCTTGATTTTCGAGGTTTTTCGTGCTGAGATATGCATTTTCAGCGATAATCTTGGTGAGTCTTCTGTCAGAAGTATGCAGAATCATCTAGATCGCTCTTTTCGAGCTATTTAATGCGAGAAACACGTTATCTGGTATGTTCACCACTCCACAGTGCGTTTGATATGCAGAACCGGCGATATCTTGATTTTCGTGGTGTGTCCAGCTGAGATATGCATTTTCTGCGATAATCTTGGTGAGTCTTCTGTCAGAAGTATGCAGAATCATCGAGATCGCTCATTTCGAGCTAGTTAATGCGAGAAACACGTTATGTGGTGTTTTCACCACTCCACAGTTCGTTGTATATGCAGAACAGGAGATATCTTGGTTTTCGTGGGGTTTCTAGCAGAGATATGCATTTTCTGCGATAATCTATGTGAGTCTTCTGCCAGAAGTATGCAGAATCATCTAGATCGCTCTTTTCGAGCTATTTAATGCGAGAAACACGATATCTGGTGTTTTCAGCACTCCACAGTGCGTATGATATGCAGAACCGGCGATATCTTGGTTTTCGTGGGGTTTCAAGCTGAAATATGCATTTTCTGCGATGATCTTGGTGAGACTTCAGTCAGAAGTATGCAGAATCGTCGAGATCGCTCATTTCGAGCTAGTTAATGCGAGAAACACGTTATCTGGTGTTTTCCCCACTCCACAGTTCGTTGTATATGCAGAACAGGAGATATCTTGGTTTTCGTGGGGTTTCTAGCAGAGATATGCATTTTCTGCGATAATCTAGATGAGTCTTCTGCCAGAAGTATGCAGAATCATCTAGATCGCTCTTTTCGAGCTATTTAATGCGAGAAACACGATATCTGGTGTTTTCAGCACTCCACAGTGGGTATGATATGCAGAACCGGCGATATCTTGGTTTTCGTGGGGTTTCCAGCTGAAATATGCATTTTCTGCGATAATCTTGGTGAGACTTCAGTCAGAAGTATGCAGAATCTTCGAGATCGCTCATTTCGAGCTAGTTAATGCGAGAAACACGTTATCTGGTGTTTTCACCACTCCACAGTACGTTGTATATGCAGAACAGGAGATATCTTGGTTTTCGTGGGGTTTCTAGCAGAGATATGCATTTTCTGCGATAATCTAGGTGAGTCTTCTGCCAGAAGTATGCAGAATCTTCGAGATCGTTCTTTTCGAGCAACTTAATGCGAGAAACACGATATATGGTTGTTTTCACCACTCCACAGTGCGTTTGATATGCAGAACGGGCGACATCTTGATTTTCGTGAGGTTTCAAGCTGAGATATGCATTTTCTGCGATAATCTTGGTGAGACTTCAGTCAGAAATATGCAGAATCTTCTAGATCGCTCTTTTCGTGCTATTTAATGCGAAAAAACAAGTTTTCTGGTGTTTTCAACATTCCACAGTGCGTTTGATATGCAGAACCGATGATATCTTGTTTTTCGTGGTGTTTCCAGCTGAGATATGCATTTTCTGCGATAAACTTGGTGAGTCTTCTGTCACAAGTATGCAGAATCATCGAGATCCCTCTTTTCGAGCTATTTAATGCGAGAAACACGTTAATTGGTGTTTTCACCACTCCACAGTGCGTTTGATATGCGGAACCAGCGACATCTTGGATTTCGTCGGGTTTCAAGCTGAGACATGCATTTTCTGCGATAATCTTGGTGAGTCTTCTGTCAGAAGTATGCAGAATCATCGAGATCCCTCTTTTCGAGCTAGTTAATGCGGGAAACACGTTATCTGGTGTTTTCACCACTCCACAGTGCGTTTAATATGCAGAACCGGCGACATCTTGGCTGTCGTAGGGTATCAAGCTGAGATATGCATTTTCTGCGATAATCATGGTCAGACTTCTGTCAGAAGTATGCAGAATCATCGGGATCGCTCTTTTCGAGCTATTTAATGCGAGAAGCACGTTTTCTGGGGTTTTCACCACTCCACAGTTCGTTGGATATGCAGAACAGGAGATATCTTGGTTTTCGTGTGGTTTCTAGCAGAGATATGCATTTTCTGCGATAATCATGGTGAGACTTCTGTTAGAAGTATGCAGAATCATCGAGATCGCACATTTCGATCTATTTAATGCGAGAAACACGTTATCTGGTGTTTTCACCACTCCACAGTGCGTTTGATATGCAGAACCAGCGATATCTTGGTTTTCGTGGGGTTTCAAGCTGAGATATGCATTTTTTACGATAATCATGGTGAGAATTCTGTCCGAAGTATGCAGAATCATCGAGATCGCACTTTTCGTGCTATTTAATGCGAGAAACTGGATATCTGGTGTTTTCAGCACTCCACAGTGCGTATGATATGCAGAACCGGCGATATCTTGGTTTTCGTGGGGTTTCAAGCTGAGATGTGCATTGTCTGCGATAATCTTGGTGAGACATCTGTCCGAAGTGTGCAGAATCATCGAGATCGCACTTTTTGAGCTATTTAATGCGAGAAAAACCTTATCTGGTGTTTTCACCACCCCACAGTGCGTTTGATATGCAGAACCGGCGATATCTGGGTTTTCGTGGGGTTTCAAGCTGAGATATGCATTTTCTGCGATAATCTTGGTGAGACCTCTGTCCGAAGTATGCAGAAACATCGAGATCGCTCTTTTCGACATACTTAATGCGAGAAACACGTTATCTGGTGATTTCACCACTCCACAGTGCGTTTGATATGCAGAACCAGCGATATCCTGGTTTTCGTGGGGTTTCAAGCTCAGATATGCATTTTATGCGATAATCTTGGTGAGGCTTCTGTCCGAAGTATGCAGAGTCATCGAGATCGTACTTTTCGAGCTATTTAATGCGAGAAACACGTATTCTGGGGTTTTCACCACACCACAGTTCGTTGGATATGCAGAACAGGTGATATCTTGGTTTTCGTGGGGTTTCAAGCTGAGATATGCACTTTTTACGATAATCTTGGTGAGACTTCTGTCCGAAGTATGCTTAATCATCGAGATCGCTCTATTCGAACTATTTAATGCGACAAAACGTTATCTGGTGTTTTCAGCACTCCACAGTGCGTTTGATATGCAGAACCAGTGATACCTCAGTTTTCGTGGGGTTTCAAGCTGAGATATGCATTTTCTACGATAATCTTGGTGAGACTTCTCTCAGAAGGATGCTGAATCTTCGAGATCGCTCTTTTCGAGCTACTTAATGCGAGATACACGTTATCTGGTGTTTTCACCACTCCACAGTGCGTTTGACATGCAGTACCGGCGACATCTTGGATTTCGTCGGGGTTCAAGCTGAGATATGCATTTTCTGCGATAATCTTGGGAGTCTTCTGTCAGAAGTATGCAGAATCATCGAGATCCCTCTTTTCGAGCTATTTAATGCGAGAAACACGTTATCTGGTTGTTTTCACCACTCCACAGTTCGTTTGATATGCAGAACCGGCGATATCTTGATTTTCGTGGTTTTTCGTGCTGAGATATGCATTTTCAGCGATAATCTTGGTGAGTCTTCTGTCAGAAGTATGCAGAATCTTCGAGATCGCTCATTTCGAGCAAGTTAATGCTAGAAACACGTTATCTGGTGTTTTCACCACTCCACAGTTCGTTGTATATGCAGAACAGGAGATATCTTGGTTTTCGTGGGGTTTCTAGCAGAGATATGCATTATCTGCGATAATCATGGTGAGACTTCTGTTAGAAGTATGCAGAATCATCGAGATCGCACTTTTCGATCTATTTAATGCGAGAAACACGTTGTCTGGTTTTTTCACCACTCCACAGTTGGTTTGATATGCAGAACCGGCGATGTTTGGTTTTCGTCGGGTTTCAAGCTGAGATATGCATTTTCTGCGATAATCTTGGTGAGACTTCAGTCAGAGGTATGCAGAATCTACGAGATCGCTCATTTCGAGCTAGTTAATGCGAGAAACACGTTATCTGGTGTTTTCACCACTCCACAGTTCGTTGTATATGCAGAACAGGAGATATCTTGGTTTTCGTGGGGTTTCCAGCTGAAATATGCATTTTCTGCGATAATCTTTGTGTTTCATCTATGAGAAGTATGCAGAATCATCCAGAACGCTCTTTTCGATCTATTTAATGCGAGAAACACGTTGTCTGGTGTTTTCACCACTCCACAGTTGGTTTGATATGCAGAACCGGCGATATCTGGGTTTTCGTGGGGTTTCAAGCTGAGATATGCATTTTCTGCGGCAATCTTGGTGAGACTTCAGTCAGAAGTATGCAGAATAATCGAGATCGCTCTTTTCGAGCTACTTAATGCGAGAAACACGTTATCTGGTGTTTTCGGCACTCCACAGTGCGTTTGACATGCAGAACCGGAGATATCTTGGTTACGGTCGGGATTCAAGCTGAGATATGCATTTTCTACGATAATCTTGGCGAGACTTCTGTCAGAAGTATGCAGAATCATCGGGATCGCTCTTTTCGAGCTATTTAATGCGAGAAACACGTTATCTGGTGTTTTCACCACTCCACAGTGCGTTTGATATGCAGAACCGGCGACATCTTGGCTTTCGTCGGGGTTCAAGCTGAGATATGCATTTTCTGCGATAATCTTGGTGAGTCTTCTGTCAGAAGTATGCAGAACCATCTAGATCGCTCTTTTCGAGCTATTTAATGCGAGAAACACGTTTTCTTGTGTTTTCACCACCCCACAGTGCGTTTGATATGCAGATCCGGAGATATCTTGGTTTTCGTGGGGTTTGTAGCTGAGATATGCATTTTCTGCGATAATCTTGGTGAGTCTTCCGTCAGAAGTATGCAGAATCATCTAGATCGCTCTTTTCGAGCTATTTAATGCGAGAAACACGTTTTCTTGTGTTTTCAACACTCCACAGTTCGTTTGATATGCAGAACCGGCGATATCTTGATTTTCGTGGTTTTTCCTGCTGAGATATGCATTTTCAGCGATAATCTTGGTGAGTCTTCTGTCAGAAGTATGCAGAATCTTCGACATCGCTCATTTCGAGCTAGTTAATGCTAGAAACACGTTATCTGGTGTTTTCACCACTACACAGTTCGTTGTATATGCAGAACAGGAGATATCTTGGTTTTCGTGGGGTTTCTAGCAGAGATATGCATTATCTGCGATAATCATGGTGAGACTTCTGTTAGAAGTATGCAGAATCATCGAGATCGCACTTTTCGATCTATTTAATGCGAGAAACACGTTGTCTGGTGTTTTCACCACTCCACAGTTGGTTTGATATGCAGAACCGGCGATGTTTGGTTTTCGTCGGGTTTCAAGCTGAGAAATGCATTTTCTGCGATAATCTTGGTGAGACTTCAGTCAGAAGTATGCAGAATCTTCGAGTTCGCTCTTTTCGAGCAACTTAATGCGAGAAACACGTTATCTGGTTGTTTTCACCACTCCACAGTTCGTTTGATATGCAGAACCGGCGATATCTTGATTTTCGTGGTTTTTCGTGCTGAGATATGCATTTTCAGCGATAATCTTGGTGAGTCTTCTGTCAGAAGTATGCAGAATCATCGAGATCCCTCTTTTCGAGCTATTTAATGAGAGAAACACGTTATCTGGTTGTTTTCACCACTCCACAGTTCGTTTGATATGCAGAACCGGCGATATCTTGATTTTCGTGGTTTTTCGTGCTGAGATATGCATTTTCAGCGATAATCTTGGTGAGTCTTCTGTCAGAAGTATGCAGAATCATCTAGATCGCTCATTTCGAGCTAGTTAATTCGAGAAACACGTTATCTGGTGTTTTCACCACTCCACAGTTCGTTGTATATGCAGAACAGGAGATATCTTGGTTTTCGTGGGGTTTCTAGCAGAGATATGCATTTTCTGCGATAATCTATGTGAGTCTTCTGCCAGAAGTATGCAGAATCATCTAGATCGCTCTTTTCGAGCTATTTAATGCGAGAAACACGATATCTGGTGTTTTCAGCACTCCACAGTGCGTATGATATGCAGAACCGGCGATATCTTGGTTTTCGTGGGGTTTCAAGCTGAAATATGCATTTTCTGCGATAATCTTGTTGAGACTTCAGTCAGAAGTATGCAGAATCGTCGAGATCGCTCATTTCGAGCTAGTTAATTCGAGAAACACGTTATCTGGTGTTTTCCCCACTCCACAGTTCGTTGTATATGCAGAACAGGAGATATCTTGGTTTTCGTGGGGTTTCTAGCAGAGATATGCATTTTCTGCGATAATCTAGATGAGTCTTCTGCCAGAAGTATGCAGAATCATCTACATCGCTCTTTTCGAGCTATTTAATGCGAGAAACACGATATATGGTTGTTTTCACCACTCCACAGTGCGTTTGATATGCAGAACGGGCGACATCTTGATTTTCGTGAGGTTTCAAGCTGAGATATGCATTTTCTGCGATAATCTTGGTGAGACTTCAGTCAGAAATATGCAGAATCTTCTAGATCGCTCTTTTCGTGCTATTTAATGCGAAAAAACAAGTTTTCTGGTGTTTTCAACATTCCACAGTGCGTTTGATATGCAGTACCGATGATATCTTGTTTTTCGTGGTGTTTCCAGCTGAGATATGCATTTTCTGCGATAAACTTGGTGAGTCTTCTGCCAGAAGTATGCAGAATCATCTAGATCGCTCTTTTCGAGCTATTTAATGCGAGAAACACGATATCTGGTGTTTTCAGCACTCCACAGTGCGTATGATATGCAGAACCGGCGATATCTTGATTTTCGTGGTTTTTCGTGCTGAGATATGCATTTTCAGCGATAATCTTGGTGAGTCTTCTGTCAGAAGTATGCAGAATCTTCGAGATCGCTCATTTCGAGCAAGTTAATGCTAGAAACACGTTATCTGGTGTTTTCACCACTCCACAGTTCGTTGTATATGCAGAACAGGAGATATCTTGGTTTTCGTGGGGTTTCTAGCAGAGATATGCATTATCTGCGATAATCATGGTGAGACTTCTGTTAGAAGTATGCAGAATCATCGAGATCGCACTTTTCGATCTATTTAATGCGAGAAACACGTTGTCTGGTTTTTTCACCACTCCACAGTTGGTTTGATATGCAGAACCGGCGATGTTTGGTTTTCGTCGGGTTTCAAGCTGAGATATGCATTTTCTGCGATAATCTTGGTGAGACTTCAGTCAGAGGTATGCAGAATCTACGAGATCGCTCATTTCGAGCTAGTTAATGCGAGAAACACGTTATCTGGTGTTTTCACCACTCCACAGTTCGTTGTATATGCAGAACAGGAGATATCTTGGTTTTCGTGGGGTTTCCAGCTGAAATATGCATTTTCTGCGATAATCTTTGTGTTTCATCTATGAGAAGTATGCAGAATCATCCAGAACGCTCTTTTCGATCTATTTAATGCGAGAAACACGTTGTCTGGTGTTTTCACCACTCCACAGTTGGTTTGATATGCAGAACCGGCGATATCTGGGTTTTCGTGGGGTTTCAAGCTGAGATATGCATTTTCTGCGGCAATCTTGGTGAGACTTCAGTCAGAAGTATGCAGAATAATCGAGATCGCTCTTTTCGAGCTACTTAATGCGAGAAACACGTTATCTGGTGTTTTCGGCACTCCACAGTGCGTTTGACATGCAGAACCGGAGATATCTTGGTTACGGTCGGGATTCAAGCTGAGATATGCATTTTCTACGATAATCTTGGCGAGACTTCTGTCAGAAGTATGCAGAATCATCGGGATCGCTCTTTTCGAGCTATTTAATGCGAGAAACACGTTATCTGGTGTTTTCACCACTCCACAGTGCGTTTGATATGCAGAACCGGCGACATCTTGGCTTTCGTCGGGGTTCAAGCTGAGATATGCATTTTCTGCGATAATCTTGGTGAGTCTTCTGTCAGAAGTATGCAGAACCATCTAGATCGCTCTTTTCGAGCTATTTAATGCGAGAAACACGTTTTCTTGTGTTTTCACCACCCCACAGTGCGTTTGATATGCAGAACCGGAGATATCTTGGTTTTCGTGGGGTTTGTAGCTGAGATATGCATTTTCTGCGATAATCTTGGTGAGTCTTCCGTCAGAAGTATGCAGAATCATCTAGATCGCTCTTTTCGAGCTATTTAATGCGAGAAACACGTTTTCTTGTGTTTTCAACACTCCACAGTTCGTTTGATATGCAGAACCGGCGATATCTTGATTTTCGTGGTTTTTCCTGCTGAGATATGCATTTTCAGCGATAATCTTGGTGAGTCTTCTGTCAGAAGTATGCAGAATCTTCGACATCGCTCATTTCGAGCTAGTTAATGCTAGAAACACGTTATCTGGTGTTTTCACCACTACACAGTTCGTTGTATATGCAGAACAGGAGATATCTTGGTTTTCGTGGGGTTTCTAGCAGAGATATGCATTATCTGCGATAATCATGGTGAGACTTCTGTTAGAAGTATGCAGAATCATCGAGATCGCACTTTTCGATCTATTTAATGCGAGAAACACGTTGTCTGGTGTTTTCACCACTCCACAGTTGGTTTGATATGCAGAACCGGCGATGTTTGGTTTTCGTCGGGTTTCAAGCTGAGAAATGCATTTTCTGCGATAATCTTGGTGAGACTTCAGTCAGAAGTATGCAGAATCTTCGAGTTCGCTCTTTTCGAGCAACTTAATGCGAGAAACACGTTATCTGGTTGTTTTCACCACTCCACAGTTCGTTTGATATGCAGAACCGGCGATATCTTGATTTTCGTGGTTTTTCGTGCTGAGATATGCATTTTCAGCGATAATCTTGGTGAGTCTTCTGTCAGAAGTATGCAGAATCATCGAGATCCCTCTTTTCGAGCTATTTAATGAGAGAAACACGTTATCTGGTTGTTTTCACCACTCCACAGTTCGTTTGATATGCAGAACCGGCGATATCTTGATTTTCGTGGTTTTTCGTGCTGAGATATGCATTTTCAGCGATAATCTTGGTGAGTCTTCTGTCAGAAGTATGCAGAATCATCTAGATCGCTCATTTCGAGCTAGTTAATTCGAGAAACACATTATCTGGTGTTTTCACCACTCCACAGTTCGTTGTATATGCAGAACAGGAGATATCTTGGTTTTCGTGGGGTTTCTAGCAGAGATATGCATTTTCTGCGATAATCTATGTGAGTCTTCTGCCAGAAGTATGCAGAATCATCTAGATCGCTCTTTTCGAGCTATTTAATGCGAGAAACACGATATCTGGTGTTTTCAGCACTCCACAGTGCGTATGATATGCAGAACCGGCGATATCTTGGTTTTCGTGGGGTTTCAAGCTGAAATATGCATTTTCTGCGATAATCTTGTTGAGACTTCAGTCAGAAGTATGCAGAATCGTCGAGATCGCTCATTTCGAGCTAGTTAATTCGAGAAACACGTTATCTGGTGTTTTCCCCACTCCACAGTTCGTTGTATATGCAGAACAGGAGATATCTTGGTTTTCGTGGGGTTTCTAGCAGAGATATGCATTTTCTGCGATAATCTAGATGAGTCTTCTGCCAGAAGTATGCAGAATCATCTACATCGCTCTTTTCGAGCTATTTAATGCGAGAAACACGATATATGGTTGTTTTCACCACTCCACAGTGCGTTTGATATGCAGAACGGGCGACATCTTGATTTTCGTGAGGTTTCAAGCTGAGATATGCATTTTCTGCGATAATCTTGGTGAGACTTCAGTCAGAAATATGCAGAATCTTCTAGATCGCTCTTTTCGTGCTATTTAATGCGAAAAAACAAGTTTTCTGGTGTTTTCAACATTCCACAGTGCGTTTGATATGCAGTACCGATGATATCTTGTTTTTCGTGGTGTTTCCAGCTGAGATATGCATTTTCTGCGATAAACTTGGTGAGTCTTCTGTCAGAAGTATGCAGAATCATCGAGATCCCTCTTTTCGAGCTATTTAATGCGAGAAACACGTTAATTGGTGTTTTCACCACTCCACAGTGCGTTTGATATGCGGAACCAGCGACATCTTGGATTTCGTCGGGTTTCAAGCTGAGACATGCATTTTCTGCGATAATCATGGTGAGACTTCTGTCAGAAGTATGCAGAATCATCGGGATCGCTCTTTTCGAGCTATTTAATGCGAGAAACACGTTTTCTGGGGTTTTCACCACTCCACAGTTCGTTGGATATGCAGAACAGGAGATATCTTGGTTTTCGTGGGGTTTCTAGCAGAGATATGCATTTTCTGCGATAATCATGGTGAGACTTCTGTTAGAAGTATGCAGAATCATCGAGATCTCTCATTTCGATCTATTTAATGCGAGAAACACGTTATCTGGTGTTTTCACCACTCCACAGTGCGTTTGATATGCAGAACCAGCGATATCTTGGTTTTCGTGGGGTTTCAAGCTGAGATATGCATTTTTTACGATAATCATGGTGAGAATTCTGTCCGAAGTATGCAGAATCATCGAGATCGCACTTTTCGTGCTATTTAATGCGAGAAACAGGATATCTGGTGTTTTCAGCACTCCACAGTGCGTATGATATGCAGAACCGGCGATATCTTGGTTTTCGTGGGGTTTCAAGCTGAGATGTGCATTGTCTGCGATAATCTTGGTGAGACATCTGTCCGAAGTGTGCAGAATCATCGAGATCGCACTTTTTGAGCTATTTAATGCGAGAAAAACCTTATCTGGTGTTTTCACCACCCCACAGTGCGTTTGATATGCAGAACCGGCGATATCTGGGTTTTCGTGGGGTTTCAAGCTGAGATATGCATTTTCTGCGATAATCTTGGTGAGACCTCTGTCCGAAGTATGCAGAAACATCGAGATCGCTCTTTTCGACATATTTAATGCGAGAAACACGTTATCTGGTGATTTCACCACTCCACAGTGCGTTTGATATGCAGAACCAGCGATATCCTGGTTTTCGTGGGGTTTCAAGCTCAGATATGCATTTTATGCGATAATCTTGGTGAGGCTTCTGTCCGAAGTATGCAGAGTCATCGAGATCGTACTTTTCGAGCTATTTAATGCGAGAAACACGTTTTCTGGGGTTTTTACCACACCACAGTTCGTTGGATATGCAGAACAGGTGATATCTTGGTTTTCGTGGGGTTTCAAGCTGAGATATGCACTTTTTACGATAATCTTGGTGAGACGTCTGTCCGAAGTATGCTTAATCATCGAGATCGCTCTATTCGAACTATTTAATGCGACAAAACGTTATCTGGTGTTTTCAGCACTCCACAGTGCGTTTGATATGCTGAACCAGTGATACCTCAGTTTTCGTGGGGTTTCAAGCTGAGATATGCATTTTCTACGATAATCTTGGTGAGACGTCTCTCAGAAGGATGCAGAATCTTCGAGATCGCTCTTTTCGAGCTACTTAATGCGAGATACACGTTATCTGGTGTTTTCACCACTCCACAGTGCGTTTGATATGCAGTACCGGCGACATCTTGGATTTCGTCGGGGTTCAAGCTGAGATATGCATTTTCTACGATAATCTTGGTGAGACTTCTGTCAGAAGTATGCAGAATAATCTAGATCGTTCTTTTCGAGCTATTTAATTCGAGAAACACGTTATCTGTTTGTTTTCACCACTCCACAGTGCGTTTGATATGCAGAAGCGGCGACATCTTGATTTTCGTGGGGTTTCAAGCTCAGATATGCATTTTCTGCGATAAGCTTGGTGAGACTTCTGTTAGAAGTATGCAGAATCATCTAGATCGCACTTTTCGAGCTATTTAATGCGAGAAACACGATATCTGGTGTTTTCAGCACTCCACAGTGCGTATGATATGCAGAACCGGCGATATCTTGGTTTTCGTGGGGTTTCAAGCAGAGATATGCATTGTCTGCGATAATCTTGGTGAGACTTCTGTCCGAAGTATGCAGAGTCATCGACATCGTACTTTTCGAGCTATTTAATGCGAGAAACACGTTTTCTGGGGTTTTCACCACTCCACAGTTCGTTGGATATGCAGATCAGGAGATATCTTGGTTTTCGTGGAGTTTCTAGCAGAGATATGCATTTTCTGCGATAATCATGGTGAGACTTCTGTTAGAAGTATGCAGAATCATCGAGATCGCACATTTCGATCTATTTAATGCGAGAAACACGTTGTCTGGTGTTTTCACCACTCCACAGTTGGTTTGATATGCAGAACCGGCGATATCTGGGTTTTCGTGGGGTTTCAAGCTGAGATATGCATTTTCTGCGATAATCTTGGTGAGACTTCAGTCAGAAGTATGCAGAATCTTCGAGATCGCTCATTTCGAGCTAGTTAATGCGAGAAACACGTTATCTGGTGTTTTCACCACTCCACAGTTCGTTGTATATGCAGAACAGGAGATATCTTGGTTTTCGTGGGGTTTCTAGCAGAGATATGCATTTTCTGCGATAATCTTGGTGAGACTTCAGTCAGAGGTATGCAGAATCTACGAGATCGCTCATTTCGAGCTAGTTAATGCGAGAAACACGTTATCTGGTGTTTTCACCACTCCACAGTTCGTTGTATATGCAGAACAGGAGATATCTTGGTTTGCGTGGGGTTTCTAGCAGAGATATGCATTTTCTGCGATAATCTAGGTGAGTCTCCTGCCAGAAGTATGCAGAATCATCTAGATCGCTCTTTTCGAGCTATTTAATGCGAGAAACACGATATCTGGTGTTTTCAGCACTCCACAGTGCGTATGATATGCAGAACCGGCGATATCTTGGTTTTCGTGGGGTTTCATGCTGAAATATGCATTCTCTGCGATAATCTTGGTGAGACTTCAGTCAGAAGTATGCAGAATCTTCGAGATCGCTCATTTCGAGCTAGTTAATGCGAGAAACACGTTATCTGGTGTTTTCACCACTCCACAGTTCGTTGTATATGCAGAACAGGAGATATCTTGGTTTTCGTGAGGTTTCAAGCTGAGATATGCATTTTCTGCGATAATCTTGGTGAGACATCATGTCAGAAATATGCAGAATCTTCTATATCGCTCTTTTCGAGCTATTTAATGCGAAAAAACAAGTTTTCTGGTGTTTTCAACATTCCACAGTGCGTTTGATATGCAGAACCGGCGATATCTTGATTTTCGTGGTGTTTCCAGCTGAAATATGCATTTTCTACGATAATCTTGGTGAGACGTCTGTCAGAAGTATGCAGAATCTTCGAGATCGTTCTTTTCGAGCTACTTAATGCGAGAAACACGATATCTGGTTGTTTTCACCACTCCACAGTGCGTTTGATATGCAGAACGGGCGACATCTTGATTTTCGTGAGGTTTCAAGCTGAGATATGCATTTTCTGCGATAATCTTGGTGAGACTTCAGTCAGAAATATGCAGAATTTTCTAGATCGCTCTTTTCGAGCTATTTAATGCGAAAAAACAAGTTTTCTGGTGTTTTCAACATTCCACAGTGCGTTTGATATGCAGAACCGATGATATCTTGATTTTCGTGGAGTTTCCAGCTGAGATATGCATTTTCTGCGATAATCTTGGTGAGTCTTCTGTCAGAAGTATGCAGAATCATCGAGATCCCTCTTTTCGAGCTATTTAATGCGAGAAACACGTTAATTGGTGTTTTCACCACTCCACAGTGCGTTTGATATGCGGAACCAGCGACATCTTGGATTTCGTCGGTTTTCAAGCTGAGACATGCATTTTCTGCGATAATCTTGGTGAGTCTTCTGTCAGAAGTATGCAGAATCATCGAGATCCCTCTTTTCGAGCTAGTTAATGCGAGAAACACGTTATCTGGTGTTTTCACCACTCCACAGTGCGTTTAATATGCAGAACCGGCTACATCTTGGCTGTCGTAGGGTATCAAGTTGAGATATGCATTTTCTGCGATAATCATGGTGAGACTTCTGTCAGAAGTATGCAGAATCATCGGGATCGCTCTTTTCGAGCTATTTAATGCGAGAAACACGTTTTCTGGGGTTTTCACCACTCCACATTTCGTTGGATATGCAGAACAGCAGATATCTTGGTTTTCGTGGGGTGTCTAGCAGAGAAATGCATTTTCTGCGATAATCATGGTGAGACTTCAGTTAGAAGTATGCAGAATCATCGAGATCGCTCTTTTCGAGCTATTTAATGCGAGAAACACGATATCTGGTGTTTTCAGCACTCCACAGTGCGTATGATATGCAGAACCGGCGATATCTTGATTTTCGTGGTGTTTCCAGCTGAAATATGCATTTTCTACGATAATCTTGGTGAGACTTCAGTCAGAAGTATGCAGAATCTTCGAGTTCGCTCTTTTCGAGCAACTTAATGCGAGAAACACGTTATCTGGTTGTTTTCACCACTCCACAGTTCGTTTGATATGCAGAACCGGCGATATCTTGATTTTCGTGGTTTTTCGTGCTGAGATATGCATTTTCAGCGATAATCTTGGTGAGTCTTCTGTCAGAAGTATGCAGAATCATCGAGATCCCTCTTTTCGAGCTATTTAATGAGAGAAACACGTTATCTGGTTGTTTTCACCACTCCACAGTTCGTTTGATATGCAGAACCGGCGATATCTTGATTTTCGTGGTTTTTCGTGCTGAGATATGCATTTTCAGCGATAATCTTGGTGAGTCTTCTGTCAGAAGTATGCAGAATCATCTAGATCGCTCATTTCGAGCTAGTTAATGCGAGAAACACGTTATCTGGTGTTTTCACCACTCCACAGTTCGTTGTATATGCAGAACAGGAGATATCTTGGTTTTCGTGGGGTTTCTAGCAGAGATATGCATTTTCTGCGATAATCTATGTGAGTCTTCTGCCAGAAGTATGCAGAATCATCTAGATCGCTCTTTTCGAGCTATTTAATGCGAGAAACACGATATCTGGTGTTTTCAGCACTCCACAGTGCGTATGATATGCAGAACCGGCGATATCTTGGTTTTCGTGGGGTTTCAAGCTGAAATATGCATTTTCTGCGATAATCTTGTTGAGACTTCAGTCAGAAGTATGCAGAATCGTCGAGATCGCTCATTTCGAGCTAGTTAATTCGAGAAACACGTTATCTGGTGTTTTCCCCACTCCACAGTTCGTTGTATATGCAGAACAGGAGATATCTTGGTTTTCGTGGGGTTTCTAGCAGAGATATGCATTTTCTGCGATAATCTAGATGAGTCTTCTGCCAGAAGTATGCAGAATCATCTACATCGCTCTTTTCGATCTATTTAATGCGAGAAACACGATATATGGTTGTTTTCACCACTCCACAGTGCGTTTGATATGCAGAACGGGCGACATCTTGATTTTCGTGAGGTTTCAAGCTGAGATATGCATTTTCTGCGATAATCTTGGTGAGACTTCAGTCAGAAATATGCAGAATCTTCTAGATCGCTCTTTTCGTGCTATTTAATGCGAAAAAACAAGTTTTCTGGTGTTTTCAACATTCCACAGTGCGTTTGATATGCAGAACCGATGATATCTTGTTTTTCGTGGTGTTTCCAGCTGAGATATGCATTTTCTGCGATAAACTTGGTGAGTCTTCTGTCAGAAGTATGCAGAATCATCGAGATCCCTCTTTTCGAGCTATTTAATGCGAGAAACACGTTAATTGGTGTTTTCACCACTCCACAGTGCGTTTGATATGCGGAACCAGCGACATCTTGGATTTCGTCGGGTTTCAAGCTGAGACATGCATTTTCTGCGATAATCTTGGTGAGTCTTCTGTCAGAAGTATGCAGAATCATCGAGATCCCTCTTTTCGAGCTAGTTAATGCGAGAAACACGTTATCTGGTGTTTTCACCACTCCACAGTGCGTTTAATATGCAGAACCGGCGACATCTTGGCTGTCGTAGGGTATCAAGCTGAGATATGCATTTTCTGCGATAATCATGGTGAGACTTCTGTCAGAAGTATGCAGAATCATCGGGATCGCTCTTTTCGAGCTATTTAATGCGAGAAACACGTTTTCTGGGGTTTTCACCACTCCACAGTTCGTTGGATATGCAGAACAGGAGATATCTTGGTTTTCGTGGGGTTTCTAGCAGAGATATGCATTTTCTGCGATAATCATGGTGAGACTTCTGTTAGAAGTATGCAGAATCATCGAGATTGCTCATTTCGATCTATTTAATGCGAGAAACACGTTATCTGGTGTTTTCACCACTCCACAGTGCGTTTGATATGCAGAACCAGCGATATCTTGGTTTTCGTGGGGTTTCAAGCTGAGATATGCATTTTTTACGATAATCATGGTGAGAATTCTGTCCGAAGTATGCAGAATCATCGAGATCGCACTTTTCGTGCTATTTAATGCGTGAAACAGGATATCTGGTGTTTTCAGCACTCCACAGTGCGTATGATATGCAGAACCGGCGATATCTTGGTTTTCGTGGGGTTTCAAGCTGAGATGTGCATTGTCTGCGATAATCTTGGTGAGACATCTGTCCGAAGTGTGCAGAATCATCGAGATCGCACTTTTTGAGCTATTTAATGCGAGAAAAACCTTATCTGGTGTTTTCACCACCCCACAGTGCGTTTGATATGCAGAACCGGCGATATCTGGGTTTTCGTGGGGTTTCAAGCTGAGATATGCATTTTCTGCGATAATCTTGGTGAGACCTCTGTCCGAAGTATGCAGAAACATCGAGATCGCTCTTTTCGACATATTTAATGCGAGAAACACGTTATCTGGTGATTTCACCACTCCACAGTGCGTTTGATATGCAGAACCAGCGATATCCTGGTTTTCGTGGGGTTTCAAGCTCAGATATGCATTTTATGCGATAATCTTGGTGAGGCTTCTGTCCGAAGTATGCAGAGTCATCGAGATCGTACTTTTCGAGCTATTTAATGCGAGAAACACGTTTTCTGGGGTTTTTACCACACCACAGTTCGTTGGATATGCAGAACAGGTGATATCTTGGTTTTCGTGGGGTTTCAAGCTGAGATATGCACTTTTCACGATAATCTTGGTGAGACGTCTGTCCGAAGTATGCTTAATCATCGAGATCGCTCTATTCGAACTATTTAATGCGACAAAACGTTATCTGGTGTTTTCAGCACTCCACAGTGCGTTTGATATGCTGAACCAGTGATACCTCAGTTTTCGTGGGGTTTCAAGCTGAGATATGCATTTTCTACGATAATCTTGGTGAGACTTCTCTCAGAAGGATGCAGAATCTTCGAGATCGCTCTTTTCGAGCTACTTAATGCGAGATACACGTTATCTGGTGTTTTCACCACTCCACAGTGCGTTTGATATGCAGTACCGGCGACATCTTGGATTTCGTCGGGGTTCAAGCTGAGATATGCATTTTCTACGATAATCTTGGTGAGACTTCTGTCAGAAGTATGCAGAATAATCTAGATCGTTCTTTTCGAGCTATTTAATTCGAGAAACACGTTATCTGGTTGTTTTCACCACTCCACAGTGCGTTTGATATGCAGAAGCGGCGACATCTTGATTTTCGTGGGGTTTCAAGCTCAGATATGCATTTTCTGCGATAAGCTTGGTGAGACTTCTGTTAGAAGTATGCAGAATCATCTAGATCGCACTTTTCGAGCTATTTAATGCGAGAAACACGATATCTGGTGTTTTCAGCACTCCACAGTGCGTATGATATGCAGAACCGGCGATATCTTGGTTTTCGTGGGGTTTCAAGCAGAGATATGCATTGTCTGCGATAATCTTGGTGAGACTTCTGTCCGAAGTATGCAGAGTCATCGACATCGTACTTTTCGAGCTATTTAATGCGAGAAACACGTTTTCTGGGGTTTTCACCACTCCACAGTTCGTTGGATATGCAGATCAGGAGATATCTTGGTTTTCGTGGAGTTTCTAGCAGAGATATGCATTTTCTGCGATAATCATGGTGAGACTTCTGTTAGAAGTATGCAGAATCATCGAGATCGCACATTTCGATCTATTTAATGCCAGAAACACGTTGTCTGGTGTTTTCACCACTCCACAGTTGGTTTGATATGCAGAACCGGCGATATCTGGGTTTTCGTGGGGTTTCAAGCTGAGATATGCATTTTCTGCGATAATCTTGGTGAGACTTCAGTCAGAAGTATGCAGAATCTTCGAGATCGCTCATTTCGAGCTAGTTAATTCGAGAAACACGTTATCTGGTGTTTTCCCCACTCCACAGTTCGTTGTATATGCAGAACAGGAGATATCTTGGTTTTCGTGGGGTTTCTAGCAGAGATATGCATTTTCTGCGATAATCTAGATGAGTCTTCTGCCAGAAGTATGCAGAATCATCTACATCGCTCTTTTCGATCTATTTAATGCGAGAAACACGATATATGGTTGTTTTCACCACTCCACAGTGCGTTTGATATGCAGAACGGGCGACATCTTGATTTTCGTGAGGTTTCAAGCTGAGATATGCATTTTCTGCGATAATCTTGGTGAGACTTCAGTCAGAAATATGCAGAATCTTCTAGATCGCTCTTTTCGTGCTATTTAATGCGAAAAAACAAGTTTTCTGGTGTTTTCAACATTCCACAGTGCGTTTGATATGCAGAACCGATGATATCTTGTTTTTCGTGGTGTTTCCAGCTGAGATATGCATTTTCTGCGATAAACTTGGTGAGTCTTCTGTCAGAAGTATGCAGAATCATCGAGATCCCTCTTTTCGAGCTATTTAATGCGAGAAACACGTTAATTGGTGTTTTCACCACTCCACAGTGCGTTTGATATGCGGAACCAGCGACATCTTGGATTTCGTCGGGTTTCAAGCTGAGACATGCATTTTCTGCGATAATCTTGGTGAGTCTTCTGTCAGAAGTATGCAGAATCATCGAGATCCCTCTTTTCGAGCTAGTTAATGCGAGAAACACGTTATCTGGTGTTTTCACCACTACACAGTGCGTTTAATATGCAGAACCGGCGACATCTTGGCTGTCGTAGGGTATCAAGCTGAGATATGCATTTTCTGCGATAATCATGGTGAGACTTCTGTCAGAAGTATGCAGAATCATCGGGATCGCTCTTTTCGAGCTATTTAATGCGAGAAACACGTTTTCTGGGGTTTTCACCACTCCACAGTTCGTTGGATATGCAGAACAGGAGATATCTTGGTTTTCGTGGGGTTTCTAGCAGAGATATGCATTTTCTGCGATAATCATGGTGAGACTTCTGTTAGAAGTATGCAGAATCATCGAGATTGCTCATTTCGATCTATTTAATGCGAGAAACACGTTATCTGGTGTTTTCACCACTCCACAGTGCGTTTGATATGCAGAACCAGCGATATCTTGGTTTTCGTGGGGTTTCAAGCTGAGATATGCATTTTTTACGATAATCATGGTGAGAATTCTGTCCGAAGTATGCAGAATCATCGAGATCGCACTTTTCGTGCTATTTAATGCGTGAAACAGGATATCTGGTGTTTTCAGCACTCCACAGTGCGTATGATATGCAGAACCGGCGATATCTTGGTTTTCGTGGGGTTTCAAGCTGAGATGTGCATTGTCTGCGATAATCTTGGTGAGACATCTGTCCGAAGTGTGCAGAATCATCGAGATCGCACTTTTTGAGCTATTTAATGCGAGAAAAACCTTATCTGGTGTTTTCACCACCCCACAGTGCGTTTGATATGCAGAACCGGCGATATCTGGGTTTTCGTGGGGTTTCAAGCTGAGATATGCATTTTCTGCGATAATCTTGGTGAGACCTCTGTCCGAAGTATGCAGAAACATCGAGATCGCTCTTTTCGACATATTTAATGCGAGAAACACGTTATCTGGTGATTTCACCACTCCACAGTGCGTTTGATATGCAGAACCAGCGATATCCTGGTTTTCGTGGGGTTTCAAGCTCAGATATGCATTTTATGCGATAATCTTGGTGAGGCTTCTGTCCGAAGTATGCAGAGTCATCGAGATCGTACTTTTCGAGCTATTTAATGCGAGAAACACGTTTTCTGGGGTTTTTACCACACCACAGTTCGTTGGATATGCAGAACAGGTGATATCTTGGTTTTCGTGGGGTTTCAAGCTGAGATATGCACTTTTTACGATAATCTTGGTGAGACGTCTGTCCGAAGTATGCTTAATCATCGAGATCGCTCTATTCGAACTATTTAATGCGACAAAACGTTATCTGGTGTTTTCAGCACTCCACAGTGCGTTTGATATGCTGAACCAGTGATACCTCAGTTTTCGTGGGGTTTCAAGCTGAGATATGCATTTTCTACGATAATCTTGGTGAGACTTCTCTCAGAAGGATGCAGAATCTTCGAGATCGCTCTTTTCGAGCTACTTAATGCGAGATACACGTTATCTGGTGTTTTCACCACTCCACAGTGCGTTTGATATGCAGTACCGGCGACATCTTGGATTTCGTCGGGGTTCAAGCTGAGATATGCATTTTCTACGATAATCTTGGTGAGACTTCTGTCAGAAGTATGCAGAATAATCTAGATCGTTCTTTTCGAGCTATTTAATTCGAGAAACACGTTATCTGGTTGTTTTCACCACTCCACAGTGCGTTTGATATGCAGAAGCGGCGACATCTTGATTTTCGTGGGGTTTCAAGCTCAGATATGCATTTTCTGCGATAAGCTTGGTGAGACTTCTGTTAGAAGTATGCAGAATCATCTAGATCGCACTTTTCGAGCTATTTAATGCGAGAAACACGATATCTGGTGTTTTCAGCACTCCACAGTGCGTATGATATGCAGAACCGGCGATATCTTGGTTTTCGTGGGGTTTCAAGCAGAGATATGCATTGTCTGCGATAATCTTGGTGAGACTTCTGTCCGAAGTATGCAGAGTCATCGACATCGTACTTTTCGAGCTATTTAATGCGAGAAACACGTTTTCTGGGGTTTTCACCACTCCACAGTTCGTTGGATATGCAGATCAGGAGATATCTTGGTTTTCGTGGAGTTTCTAGCAGAGATATGCATTTTCTGCGATAATCATGGTGAGACTTCTGTTAGAAGTATGCAGAATCATCGAGATCGCACATTTCGATCTATTTAATGCCAGAAACACGTTGTCTGGTGTTTTCACCACTCCACAGTTGGTTTGATATGCAGAACCGGCGATATCTGGGTTTTCGTGGGGTTTCAAGCTGAGATATGCATTTTCTGCGATAATCTTGGTGAGACTTCAGTCAGAAGTATGCAGAATCTTCGAGATCGCTCATTTCGAGCTAGTTAATGCGAGAAACACGTTATCTGGTGTTTTCACCACTCCACAGTTCGTTGTATATGCAGAACAGGAGATATCTTGGTTTTCGTGGGGTTTCTAGCAGAGATATGCATTTTCTGCGATAATCTTGGTGAGACTTCAGTCAGAGGTATGCAGAATCTACGAGATCGCTCATTTCGAGCTAGTTAATGCGAGAAACACGTTATCTGGTGTTTTCACCACTCCACAGTTCGTTGTATATGCAGAACAGGAGATATCTTGGTTTGCGTGGGGTTTCTAGCAGAGATATGCATTTTCTGCGATAATCTAGGTGAGTCTCCTGCCAGAAGTATGCAGAATCATCTAGATCGCTCTTTTCGAGCTATTTAATGCGAGAAACACGATATCTGGTGTTTTCAGCACTCCACAGTGCGTATGATATGCAGAACCGGCGATATCTTGGTTTTCGTGGGGTTTCATGCTGAAATATGCATTTTCTGCGATAATCTTGGTGAGACTTCAGTCAGAAGTATGCAGAATCTTCGAGATCGCTCATTTCGAGCTAGTTAATGCGAGAAACACGTTATCTGGTGTTTTCACCACTCCACAGTTCGTTGTATATGCAGAACAGGAGATATCTTGGTTTTCGTGGGGTTTCTAGCAGAGATATGCATTTTCTGCGATAATCTAGGTGAGTCTTCTGCCAGAAGTATGCAGAATCTTCGAGATCGTTCTTTTCGAGCAACTTAATGCGAGAAACACGATATCTGGTTGTTTTCACCACTCCACAGTGCGTTTGATATGCAGAACGGGCGACATCTTGATTTTCGTGAGGTTTCAAGCTGAGATATGCATTTTCTGCGATAATCTTGGTGAGACATCATGTCAGAAATATGCAGAATCTTCTATATCGCTCTTTTCGAGCTATTTAATGCGAAAAAACAAGTTTTCTGGTGTTTTCAACATTCCACAGTGCGTTTGATATGCAGAACCGGCGATATCTTGATTTTCGTGGTGTTTCCAGCTGAAATATGCATTTTCTACGATAATCTTGGTGAGACGTCTGTCAGAAGTATGCAGAATCTTCGAGATCGTTCTTTTCGAGCTACTTAATGCGAGAAACACGATATCTGGTTGTTTTCACCACTCCACAGTGCGTTTGATATGCAGAACGGGCGACATCTTGATTTTCGTGAGGTTTCAAGCTGAGATATGCATTTTCTGCGATAATCTTGGTGAGACTTCAGTCAGAAATATGCAGAATTTTCTAGATCGCTCTTTTCGAGCTATTTAATGCGAAAAAACAAGTTTTCTGGTGTTTTCAACATTCCACAGTGCGTTTGATATGCAGAACCGATGATATCTTGATTTTCGTGGAGTTTCCAGCTGAGATATGCATTTTCTGCGATAATCTTGGTGAGTCTTCTGTCAGAAGTATGCAGAATCATCGAGATCCCTCTTTTCGAGCTATTTAATGCGAGAAACACGTTAATTGGTGTTTTCACCACTCCACAGTGCGTTTGATATGCGGAACGAGCGACATCTTGGATTTCGTCGGTTTTCAAGCTGAGACATGCATTTTCTGCGATAATCTTGGTGAGTCTTCTGTCAGAAGTATGCAGAATCATCGAGATCCCTCTTTTCGAGCTAGTTAATGCGAGAAACACGTTATCTGGTGTTTTCACCACTCCACAGTGCGTTTAATATGCAGAACCGGCTACATCTTGGCTGTCGTAGGGTATCAAGTTGAGATATGCATTTTCTGCGATAATCATGGTGAGACTTCTGTCAGAAGTATGCAGAATCATCGGGATCGCTCTTTTCGAGCTATTTAATGCGAGAAACACGTTTTCTGGGGTTTTCACCACTCCACATTTCGTTGGATATGCAGAACAGCAGATATCTTGGTTTTCGTGGGGTTTCTAGCAGAGAAATGCATTTTCTGCGATAATCATGGTGAGACTTCAGTTAGAAGTATGCAGAATCATCGAGATCGCACATTTCGATCTATTTAATGCGAGAAACACGTTATCTGGTGTTTTCACCACTCCACAGTGCGTTTGATATGCAGAACCAGCGATATCTTGGTTTTCGTGGGGTTTCAAGCTGAGATATGCATTTTTTACGATAATCATGGTGAGACTTCTGTCCGAAGTATGCAGAATCATCGAGATCGCACTTTTCGAGCTATTTAATGCGAGAAACAGGATATCTGGTGTTTTCAGCACTCCACAGTGCGTTTGATATGCAGAACCAGCGATATCTAGGTTTTCGTGGGGTTTCAAGCTGAGATATGCAATTTCTGCGATAATCTTGGTGAGAATTATGTCCGAAGTATGCAGAGTCATCGAGATCGTACTTTTCGAGCTATTTAATGCGAGAAACACGTTTTCTGGGGTTTTCACCACTCCACAGTTCGTTGGATATGCAGAACAGGAGATATCTTGGTTTTCGTGGGGTTTCTAGCAGAGATATGCATTTTCTGCGATAATCATGGTGAGACTTCTGTTAGAAGTATGCAGAATCATCGAGATCGCTCATTTCGAGCTAGTTAATGCGAGAAACACGTTATCTGGTGTTTTCACCACTCCACAGTTCGTTGTATATGCAGAACAGGAGATATCTTGGTTTTCGTGGGGTTTCTAGCAGAGATATGCATTTTCTGCGATAATCTTGGTGAGACATCATGTCAGAAATATGCAGAATCTTCTATATCGCTCTTTTCGAGCTATTTAATGCGAAAAAACAAGTTTTCTGGTGTTTTCAACATTCCACAGTGCGTTTGATATGCAGAACCGGCGATATCTTGATTTTCGTGGTGTTTCCAGCTGAAATATGCATTTTCTACGATAATCTTGGTGAGACGTCTGTCAGAAGTATGCAGAATCTTCGAGATCGTTCTTTTCGAGCTACTTAATGCGAGAAACACGATATCTGGTTGTTTTCACCACTCCACAGTGCGTTTGATATGCAGAACGGGCGACATCTTGATTTTCGTGAGGTTTCAAGCTGAGATATGCATTTTCTGCGATAATCTTGGTGAGACTTCAGTCAGAAATATGCAGAATTTTCTAGATCGCTCTTTTCGAGCTATTTAATGCGAAAAAACAAGTTTTCTGGTGTTTTCAACATTCCACAGTGCGTTTGATATGCAGAACCGATGATATCTTGATTTTCGTGGAGTTTCCAGCTGAGATATGCATTTTCTGCGATAATCTTGGTGAGTCTTCTGTCAGAAGTATGCAGAATCATCGAGATCCCTCTTTTCGAGCTATTTAATGCGAGAAACACGTTAATTGGTGTTTTCACCACTCCACAGTGCGTTTGATATGCGGAACCAGCGACATCTTGGATTTCGTCGGTTTTCAAGCTGAGACATGCATTTTCTGCGATAATCTTGGTGAGTCTTCTGTCAGAAGTATGCAGAATCATCGAGATCCCTCTTTTCGAGCTAGTTAATGCGAGAAACACGTTATCTGGTGTTTTCACCACTCCACAGTGCGTTTAATATGCAGAACCGGCTACATCTTGGCTGTCGTAGGGTATCAAGTTGAGATATGCATTTTCTGCGATAATCATGGTGAGACTTCTGTCAGAAGTATGCAGAATCATCGGGATCGCTCTTTTCGAGCTATTTAATGCGAGAAACACGTTTTCTGGGGTTTTCACCACTCCACATTTCGTTGGATATGCAGAACAGCAGATATCTTGGTTTTCGTGGGGTTTCTAGCAGAGAAATGCATTTTCTGCGATAATCATGGTGAGACTTCAGTTAGAAGTATGCAGAATCATCGAGATCGCACATTTCGATCTATTTAATGCGAGAAACACGTTATCTGGTGTTTTCACCACTCCACAGTGCGTTTGATATGCAGAACCAGCGATATCTTGGTTTTCGTGGGGTTTCAAGCTGAGATATGCATTTTTTACGATAATCATGGTGAGACTTCTGTCCGAAGTATGCAGAATCATCGAGATCGCACTTTGCGAGCTATTTAATGCGAGAAACAGGATATCTGGTGTTTTCAGCACTCCACAGTGCGTTTGATATGCAGAACCAGCGATATCTAGGTTTTCGTGGGGTTTCAAGCTGAGATATGCAATTTCTGCGATAATCTTGGTGAGACTTATGTCCGAAGTATGCAGAGTCATCGAGATCGTACTTTTCGAGCTATTTAATGCGAGAAACACGTTTTCTGGGGTTTTCACCACTCCACAGTTCGTTGGATATGCAGAACAGGAGATATCTTGGTTTTCGTGGGGTTTCTAGCAGAGATATGCATTTTCTGCGATAATCATGGTGAGACTTCTGTTAGAAGTATGCAGAATCATCGAGATCGCACTTTTCGATCTATTTCATGCGAGAAACACGTTGTCTGGTGTTTTCACCACTCCACAGTTGGTTTGATAGGCAGAACCCGCGATGTTTGGTTTTCGTCGGGTTTCAAGTTGAGATATGCATTTTCTGCGACAATCTTGGTGAGACTTCTGTCCGAAGTATGCAGAATCATCGGGATCGCTCTTTTCGAGCTATTTAATGCGAGAAACACGTTTTCTGGCGATTTCACCACACCACTGTTCGTTGGATATGCAGAACCGGAGATATCTTGGTTTTCGTGGGGTTTCAAGCTGAAATATGCATTTTCTGCGATAATCTTGGTGAGACTTCTGTCCGATGTATGCAGAATCATCGAGATCGCTCTTTTCGAGCTATTTAATGCGAGAAACACGTTATCCGGCGTTTTCACCACTCCACAGTGGGTTTGATATGCAGAACTGGCGACATCTTGAATTTCGTCGGGTTTCAAGCTGAGATATGCATTTTCTACGATAATCTTGGTGAGACTTCTGTCAGAAGTTTGTAGAATCATCTAGATCGCTCTTTTCGAGCTATTTAATGCGAGAAACACGTTAACTGGTGTTTTCACCACTCCGCAGTCCGCTTGATATGTAGAACCAGCGATATCTGGGTTTTCGTGGGGTTTCAAGCTGAGATATGCATTTTCTGCGATAATCTTGGTGAGACTTCTGTCCGAAGTATGCAGAAACATCGAGAGCACTCTTTTCGAGCTATTTAATGCGAGAATCACGTTTTCTGGGGTTTTCACCACACCACAGTTCGTTGGATATGCAGAACCGGAGATATCTTGGTTTTCGTGGGGTTTCAAGCTGAGATATGCATTTTCTGCGACAATCTTGGTGAGACTTCTGTCCGAAGTATGCAGAATCATCGGTATCGCTCTTATCGAGCTATTTAATGCGAGAATCACGTTTTCTGGGGTTTTCACCACACCACAGTTCGTCGGATATGCAGAACCGGAGATATCTTGGTTTTCCTGGGGTTTCAAGCTGAGATATGCATTTTCTGCGAAAATCTTGGTGAGACTTCTGTCCGAAGTATGCAGAATCATCGGGATCGCTCTTATCGAGCTATTTAATGCGAGAATCACGTTTTCTGGGGTTTTCACCACACCACAGTTCGTTGGATATGCAGAACCGGAGATATCTTGGTTTTCCTGGGGTTTCAAGCTGAGATATGCATTTTCTGCGACAATCTTGGTGAGACTTCTGTCCGAAGTATGCAGAATCATCGGGATCGCTCTTATCGAGCTATTTAATGCGAGAATCACGATTTCTGGGGTTTTCACCACACCACCGTTCGTTGGATATGCAGAACCGGAGATATCTTGGTTTTCCTGGGGTTTCAAGCTGAGATATGCACTTTTTACGATAATCTTGGTGAGACTTCTGTCCGAAGTATGCTTAATCATCGAGATCGCTCTATTCGAACTATTTAATGCGACTAAACGTTATCTGGTGTTTTCAGCACTCCACAGTGCGTTTGATATGCAGAACCAGTGATACCTCAGTTTTCGTGGGGTTTCAAGCTGAGATATGCATTTTCTACGATAATCTTGGTGAGACTTCTCTCAGAAGGATGCAGAATCTTCGAGATCGCTCTTTTCGAGCTACTTAATGCGAGATACACGTTATCTGGTGTTTTCACCACTCCACAGTGCGTTTGACATGCAGTACCGGCGACATCTTGGATTTCGTCGGGGTTCAAGCTGAGATATGCATTTTCTACGATAATCTTGGTGAGACTTCTGTCAGAAGTATGCAGAATAATCTAGATCGTTCTTTTCGAGCTATTTAATTCGAGAAACACGTTATCTGGTTGTTTTCACCACTCCACAGTGCGTTTGATATGCAGAAGCGGCGACATCTTGATTTTCGTGGGGTTTCAAGCTCAGATATGCATTTTCTGCGATAAGCTTGGTGAGACTTCTGTTAGAAGTATGCAGAATCATCTAGATCGCACTTTTCGAGCTGTTTAATGCGAGAAACACGATATCTGGTGTTTTCAGCACTCCACAGTGCGTATGATATGCAGAACCGGCGATATCTTGGTTTTCGTGGGGTTTCAAGCTGAGATATGCATTGTCTGCGATAATCTTGGTGAGACTTCTGTCCGAAGTATGCAGAGTCATCGAGATCGTACTTTTCGAGCTATTTAATGCGAGAAACACGTTTTCTGGGGTTTTCACCACTCCACAGTTCGTTGGATATGCAGATCAGGAGATATCTTGGTTTTCGTGGAGTTTCTAGCAGAGATATGCATTTTCTGCGATAATCATGGTGAGACTTCTGTTAGAAGTATGCAGAATCATCGAGATCGCACATTTCGATCTATTTAATGCGAGAAACACGTTGTCTGGTGTTTTCACCACTCCACAGTTGGTTTGATATGCAGAACCGGCGATATCTGGGTTTTCGTGGGGTTTCAAGCTGAAATATGCATTTTCTGCGATAATCTTGGTGAGACTTCTGTCCGATGTATGCAGAATCATCGAGATCGCTCTTTTCGAGCTATTTAATGCGAGAAACACGTTATCCGGTGTTTTCACCACTCCACAGTGGGTTTGATATGCAGAACTGGCGACATCTTGGATTTCGTCGGGTTTCAAGCTGAGATATGCATTTTCTACGATAATCTTGGTGAGACTTCTGTCAGAAGTTTGCAGAATCATCTAGATCGCTCTTTTCGAGCTATTTAATGCGAGAAACACGTTAACTGGTGTTTTCACCACTCCGCAGTCCGCTTGATATGTAGAACCAGCGATATCTGGGTTTTCGTGGGGTTTCAAGCTGAGATATGCATTTTCTGCGATAATCTTGGTGAGACTTCTGTCCGAAGTATGCAGAAACATCGAGAGCACTCTTTTCGAGCTATTTAATGCGAGAATCACGTTTTCTGGGGTTTTCACCACACCACAGTTCGTTGGATATGCAGAACCGGAGATATCTTGGTTTTCGTGGGGTTTCAAGCTGAGATATGCATTTTCTGCGACAATCTTGGTGAGACTTCTGTCCGAAGTATGCAGAATCATCGGGATCGCTCTTATCGAGCTATTTAATGCGAGAATCACGTTTTCTGGGGTTTTCACCACACCACAGTTCGTTGGATATGCAGAACCGGAGATATCTTGGTTTTCCTGGGGTTTCAAGCTGAGATATGCACTTTTTACGATAATCTTGGTGAGACTTCTGTCCGAAGTATGCTTAATCATCGAGATCGCTCTATTCGAACTATTTAATGCGACAAAACGTTATCTGGTGTTTTCAGCACTCCACAGTGCGTTTGATATGCAGAACCAGTGATACCTCAGTTTTCGTGGGGTTTCAAGCTGAGATATGCATTTTCTACGATAATCTTGGTGAGACTTCTCTGAGAAGGATGCAGTATCTTCGAGATCGCTCTTTTCGAGCTACTTAATGCGAGATACACGTTATCTGGTGTTATCACCACTCCACAGTGCGTTTGACATGCAGTACCGGCGACATCTTGGATTTCGTCGGGGTTCAAGCTGAGATATGCATTTTCTACGATAATCTTGGTGAGACTTCTGTCAGAAGTATGCAGAATAATCTAGATCGTTCTTTTCGAGCTATTTAATTCGAGAAACACGTTATCTGGTTGTTTTCACCACTCCACAGTGCGTTTGATATGCAGAAGCGGCGACATCTTGATTTTCGTGGGGTTTCAAGCTCAGATATGCATTTTCTGCGATAAGCTTGGTGAGACTTCTGTTAGAAGTATGCAGAATCATCTAGATCGCACTTTTCGAGCTACTTAATGCGAGATACACGTTATCTGGTGTTATCACCACTCCACAGTGCGTTTGACATGCAGTACCGGCGACATCTTGGATTTCGTCGGGGTTCAAGCTGAAATATGCATTTTCTACGATAATCTTGGTGAGACTTCTGTCCGAAGTATGCAGAATCTTCGAGATCGTTCTCTTCGAGCAACTTAATGCGAGAAACACGATATCTGGTTGTTTTCACCACTCCACAGTGCGTTTGATATGCAGAACGGGCGACATCTTGATTTTCGTGAGGTTTCAAGCTGAGATATGCATTTTCTGCGATAATCTTGGTGAGACATCATGTCAGAAATATGCAGAATCTTCTATATCGCTCTTTTCGAGCTATTTAATGCGAAAAAACAAGTTTTCTGGTGTTTTCAACATTCCACTGTGCGTTTGATATGCAGAACCGGCGATATCTTGATTTTCGTGGTGTTTCCAGGTGAAATATGCATTTTCTACGATAATCTTGGTGAGACGTCTGTCAGAAGTATGCAGAATCTTCGAGATCGTTCTTTTCGACCTACTTAATGCGAGAAACACGATATCTGGTTGTTTTCACCACTCCACAGTGCGTTTGATATGCAGAACGGGCGACATCTTGATTTTCGTGAGGTTTCAAGCTGAGATATGCATTTTCTGCGATAATCTTGGTGAGACTTCAGTCAGAAATATGCAGAATTTTCTAGATCGCTCTTTTCGAGCTATTTAATGCGATAAACACGATATCTGGTGTTTTCAGCACTCCACAGTGCGTATGATATGCAGAACCGGCGATATCTTGGTTTTCGTGGGGTTTCAAGCTGAAATATGCATTTTCTGCGATAATCTTGGTGAGACTTCAGTCAGAAGTATGCAGAATCTTCGAGATCGCTCATTTCGAGCTAGTTAATGCGAGAAACACGTTATCTGGTGTTTTCACCACTCCACAGTTCGTTGTATATGCAGAACAGGAGATATCTTGGTTTTCGTGGGGTTTCAAGCTCAGATATGCATTTTCTGCGATAAGCTTGGTGAGACTTCTGTTAGAAGTATGCAGAATCATCTAGATCGCACTTTTCGAGCTACTTAATGCGAGATACACGTTATCTGGTGTTATCACCACTCCACAGTGCGTTTGACATGCAGTACCGGCGACATCTTGGATTTCGTCGGGGTTCAAGCTGAGATATGCATTTTCTACGATAATCTTGATGAGACTTCTGTCCGAAGTATGCAGAGTCATCGAGATCGTACTTTTCGAGCTATTTAATGCGAGAAACACGTTTTCTGGGGTTTTCACCACTCCACAGTTCGTTGGATATGCAGATCAGGAGATATCTTGGTTTTCGTGGAGTTTCTAGCAGAGATATGCATTTTCTGCGATAATCATGGTGAGACTTCTGTTAGAAGTATGCAGAATCATCGAGATCGCACATTTCGATCTATTTAATGCGAGAAACACGTTGTCTGGTGTTTTCACCACTCCACAGTTGGTTTGATATGCAGAACCGGCGATATCTGGGTTTTCGTGGGGTTTCAAGCTGAGATATGCATTTTCTGCGATAATCTTGGTGAGACTTCAGTCAGAAGTATGCAGAATCTTCGAGATCGCTCATTTCGAGCTAGTTAATGCGAGAAACACGTTATCTGGTGTTTTCACCACTCCACAGTTCGTTGTATATGCAGAACAGGAGATATCTTGGTTTTCGTGGGGTTTCTAGCAGAGATATGCATTTTCTGCGATAATCTTGGTGAGACTTCAGTCAGAGGTATGCAGAATCTACGAGATCGCTCATTTCGAGCTAGTTAATGCGAGAAACACGTTATCTGGTGTTTTCACCACTCCACAGTTCGTTGTATATGCAGAACAGGAGATATCTTGGTTTGCGTGGGGTTTCTAGCAGAGATATGCATTTTCTGCGATAATCTAGGTGAGTCTTCTGCCAGAAGTATGCAGAATCATCTAGATCGCTCTTTTCGAGCTATTTAATGCGAGAAACACGATATCTGGTGTTTTCAGCACTCCACAGTGCGTATGATATGCAGAACCGGCGATATCTTGGTTTTCGTGGGGTTTCAAGCTGAAATATGCATTTTCTGCGATAATCTTGGTGAGACTTCAGTCAGAAGTATGCAGAATCATCTAGATCGCTCTTTTCGAGCTATTTAATGCGAGAAACACGATATCTGGTTGTTTTCACCACTCCACAGTGCGTTTGATATGCAGAACGGGCGACATCTTGATTTTCGTGAGGTTTCAAGCTGAGATATGCATTTTCTGCGATAATCTTGGTGAGACATCATGTCAGAAATATGCAGAATCTTCTATATCGCTCTTTTCGAGCTATTTAATGCGAAAAAACAAGTTTTCTGGTGTTTTCAACATTCCACTGTGCGTTTGATATGCAGAACCGGCGATATCTTGATTTTCGTGGTGTTTCCAGCTGAAATATGCATTTTCTACGATAATCTTGGTGAGACGTCTGTCAGAAGTATGCAGAATCTTCGAGATCGTTCTTTTCGAGCTACTTAATGCGAGAAACACGATATCTGGTTGTTTTCACCACTCCACAGTGCGTTTGATATGCAGAACGGGCGACATCTTGATTTTCGTGAGGTTTCAAGCTGAGATATGCATTTTCTGCGATAATCTTGGTGAGACTTCAGTCGGAAATATGCAGAATTTTCTAGATCGCTCTTTTCGAGCTATTTAATGCGAAAAAACAAGTTTTCTGGTGTTTTCAACATTCCACAGTGCGTTTGATATGCAGAACCGATGATATCTTGATTTTCGTGGTGTTTCCAGCTGAGATATGCATTTTCTGCGATAATCTTGGTGAGTCTTCTGTCAGAAGTATGCAGAATCATCGAGATCCCTCTTTTCGAGCTATTTAATGCGAGAAACACGTTAATTGGTGTTTTCACCACTCCACAGTGCGTTTGATATGCGGAACCAGCGACATCTTGGATTTCGTCGGTTTTCAAGCTGAGACATGCATTTTCTGCGATAATCTTGGTGAGTCTTCTGTCAGAAGTATGCAGAATCATCGAGATCCCTCTTTTCGAGCTAGTTAATGCGAGAAACACGTTATCTGGTGTTTTCACCACTCCACAGTGCGTTTAATATGCAGAACCGGCTACATCTTGGCTGTCGTAGGGTATCAAGTTGAGATATGCATTTTCTGCGATAATCATGGTGAGACTTCTGTCAGAAGTATGCAGAATCATCGGGATCGCTCTTTTCGAGCTATTTAATGCGAGAAACACGTTTTCTGGGGTTTTCACCACTCCACATTTCGTTGGATATGCAGAACAGGAGATATCTTGGTTTTCGTGGGGTTTCTAGCAGAGAAATGCATTTTCTGCGATAATCATGGTGAGACTTCTGTTAGAAGTATGCAGAATCATCGAGATCGCACATTTCGATCTATTTAATGCGAGAAACACGTTATCTGGTGTTTTCACCACTCCACAGTGCGTTTGATATGCAGATCCAGCGATATCTTGGTTTTCGTGGGGTTTCAAGCTGAGATATGCATTTTTTACGATAATCATGGTGAGACTTCTGTCCGAAGTATGCAGAATCATCGAGATCGCACTTTTCGAGCTATTTAATGCGAGAAACAGGATATCTGGTGTTTTCAGCACTCCACAGTGCGTTTGATATGCAGAACCAGCGATATCTAGGTTTTCGTGGGGTTTCAAGCTGAGATATGCAATTTCTGCGATAATCTTGGTGAGACTTATGTCCGAAGTATGCAGAGACATCGAGATCGTACTTTTCGAGCTATTTAATGCGAGAAACACGTTTTCTGGGGTTTTCACCACTCCACAGTTCGTTGGATATGCAGAACAGGAGATATCTTGGTTTTCGTGGGGTTTCTAGCAGAGACATGCATTTTCTGCGATAATCATGGTGAGACTTCTGTTAGAAGTATGCAGAATCATCGAGATCGCACTTTTCGATCTATTTCATGCGAGAAACACGTTGTCTGGTGTTTTCACCACTCCACAGTTGTTTGATATGCAGAACCCGCGATGTTTGGTTTTCGTCGGGTTTCAAGTTGAGATATGCATTTTCTGCGACAATCTTGGTGAGACTTCTGTCCGAAGTATGCAGAATCATCGGGATCGCTCTTTTCGAGCTATTTAATGCGAGAAACACGTTTTCTGGCGATTTCAGCACACCACTGTTCGTTGGATATGCAGAACCGGAGATATCTTGGTTTTCGTGGGGTTTCAAGCTGAAATATGCATTTTCTGCGATAATCTTGGTGAGACTTCTGTCCGATGTATGCAGAATCATCGAGATCGCTCTTTTCGAGCTACTTAATGCGAGATACACGTTATCTGGTGTTATCACCACTCCACAGTGCGTTTGACATGCAGTACCGGCGACATCTTGGATTTCGTCGGGGTTCAAGCTGAGATATGCATTTTCTACGATAATCTTGGTGAGACTTCTGTCAGAAGTATGCAGAATAATCTAGATCGTTCTTTTCGAGCTATTTAATTCGAGAAACACGTTATCTGGTTGTTTTCACCACTCCACAGTGCGTTTGATATGCAGAAGCGGCGACATCTTGATTTTCGTGGGGTTTCAAGCTCAGATATGCATTTTCTGCGATAAGCTTGGTGAGACTTCTGTTAGAAGTATGCAGAATCATCTAGATCGCACTTTTCGAGCTACTTAATGCGAGATACACGTTATCTGGTGTTATCACCACTCCACAGTGCGTTTGACATGCAGTACCGGCGACATCTTGGATTTCGTCGGGGTTCAAGCTGAAATATGCATTTTCTACGATAATCTTGGTGAGACTTCTGTCCGAAGTATGCAGAATCTTCGAGATCGTTCTTTTCGAGCAACTTAATGCGAGAAACACGATATCTGGTTGTTTTCACCACTCCACAGTGCGTTTGATATGCAGAACGGGCGACATCTTGATTTTCGTGAGGTTTCAAGCTGAGATATGCATTTTCTGCGATAATCTTGGTGAGACATCATGTCAGAAATATGCAGAATCTTCTATATCGCTCTTTTCGAGCTATTTAATGCGAAAAAACAAGTTTTCTGGTGTTTTCAACATTCCACTGTGCGTTTGATATGCAGAACCGGCGATATCTTGATTTTCGTGGTGTTTCCAGGTGAAATATGCATTTTCTACGATAATCTTGGTGAGACGTCTGTCAGAAGTATGCAGAATCTTCGAGATCGTTCTTTTCGACCTACTTAATGCGAGAAACACGATATCTGGTTGTTTTCACCACTCCACAGTGCGTTTGATATGCAGAACGGGCGACATCTTGATTTTCGTGAGGTTTCAAGCTGAGATATGCATTTTCTGCGATAATCTTGGTGAGACTTCAGTCAGAAATATGCAGAATTTTCTAGATCGCTCTTTTCGAGCTATTTAATGCGATAAACACGATATCTGGTGTTTTCAGCACTCCACAGTGCGTATGATATGCAGAACCGGCGATATCTTGGTTTTCGTGGGGTTTCAAGCTGAAATATGCATTTTCTGCGATAATCTTGGTGAGACTTCAGTCAGAAGTATGCAGAATCTTCGAGATCGCTCATTTCGAGCTAGTTAATGCGAGAAACACGTTATCTGGTGTTTTCACCACTCCACAGTTCGTTGTATATGCAGAACAGGAGATATCTTGGTTTTCGTGGGGTTTCAAGCTCAGATATGCATTTTCTGCGATAAGCTTGGTGAGACTTCTGTTAGAAGTATGCAGAATCATCTAGATCGCACTTTTCGAGCTACTTAATGCGAGATACACGTTATCTGGTGTTATCACCACTCCACAGTGCGTTTGACATGCAGTACCGGCGACATCTTGGATTTCGTCGGGGTTCAAGCTGAGATATGCATTTTCTACGATAATCTTGGTGAGACTTCTGTCCGAAGTATGCAGAGTCATCGAGATCGTACTTTTCGAGCTATTTAATGCGAGAAACACGTTGTCTGGTGTTTTCACCACTCCACAGTTGGTTTGATATGCAGAACCGGCGATATCTGGGTTTTCGTGGGGTTTCAAGCTGAGATATGCATTTTCTGCGATAATCTTGGTGAGACTTCAGTCAGAAGTATGCAGAATCTTCGAGATCGCTCATTTCGAGCTAGTTAATGCGAGAAACACGATATCTGGTTGTTTTCACCACTCCACAGTGCGTTTGATATGCAGAACGGGCGACATCTTGATTTTCGTGAGGTTTCAAGCTGAGATATGCATTTTCTGCGATAATCTTGGTGAGACTTCAGTCAGAAATATGCAGAATTTTCTAGATCGCTCTTTTCGAGCTATTTAATGCGATAAACACGATATCTGGTGTTTTCAGCACTCCACAGTGCGTATGATATGCAGAACCGGCGATATCTTGGTTTTCGTGGGGTTTCAAGCTGAAATATGCATTTTCTGCGATAATCTTGGTGAGACTTCAGTCAGAAGTATGCAGAATCTTCGAGATCGCTCATTTCGAGCTAGTTAATGCGAGAAACACGTTATCTGGTGTTTTCACCACTCCACAGTTCGTTGTATATGCAGAACAGGAGATATCTTGGTTTTCGTGGGGTTTCAAGCTCAGATATGCATTTTCTGCGATAAGCTTGGTGAGACTTCTGTTAGAAGTATGCAGAATCATCTAGATCGCACTTTTCGAGCTACTTAATGCGAGATACACGTTATCTGGTGTTATCACCACTCCACAGTGCGTTTGACATGCAGTACCGGCGACATCTTGGATTTCGTCGGGGTTCAAGCTGAGATATGCATTTTCTACGATAATCTTGGTGAGACTTCTGTCCGAAGTATGCAGAGTCATCGAGATCGTACTTTTCGAGCTATTTAATGCGAGAAACACGTTGTCTGGTGTTTTCACCACTCCACAGTTGGTTTGATATGCAGAACCGGCGATATCTGGGTTTTCGTGGGGTTTCAAGCTGAGATATGCATTTTCTGCGATAATCTTGGTGAGACTTCAGTCAGAAGTATGCAGAATCTTCGAGATCGCTCATTTCGAGCTAGTTAATGCGAGAAACACGTTATCTGGTGTTTTCACCACTCCACAGTTCGTTGTATATGCAGAACAGGAGATATCTTGGTTTTCGTGGGGTTTCTAGCAGAGATATGCATTTTCTGCGATAATCTTGGTGAGACTTCTGTTAGAAGTATGCAGAATCATCGAGATCGCACTTTTCGATCTATTTCATGCGAGAAACACGTTGTCTGGTGTTTTCACCACTCCACAGTTGTTTGATATGCAGAACCCGCGATGTTTGGTTTTCGTCGGGTTTCAAGTTGAGATATGCATTTTCTGCGACAATCTTGGTGAGACTTCTGTCCGAAGTATGAAGAATCATCGGGATCGCTCTTTTCGAGCTATTTAATGCGAGAAACACGTTTTCTGGCGATTTCAGCACACCACTGTTCGTTGGATATGCAGAACCGGAGATATCTTGGTTTTCGTGGGGTTTCAAGCTGAAATATGCATTTTCTGCGATAATCTTGGTGAGACTTCTGTCCGATGTATGCAGAATCATCGAGATCGCTCTTTTCGAGCTACTTAATGCGAGATACACGTTATCTGGTGTTATCACCACTCCACAGTGCGTTTGACATGCAGTACCGGCGACATCTTGGATTTCGTCGGGGTTCAAGCTGAGATATGCATTTTCTACGATAATCTTGGTGAGACTTCTGTCAGAAGTATGCAGAATAATCTAGATCGTTCTTTTCGAGCTATTTAATTCGAGAAACACGTTATCTGGTTGTTTTCACCACTCCACAGTGCGTTTGATATGCAGAAGCGGCGACATCTTGATTTTCGTGGGGTTTCAAGCTCAGATATGCATTTTCTGCGATAAGCTTGGTGAGACTTCTGTTAGAAGTATGCAGAATCATCTAGATCGCACTTTTCGAGCTACTTAATGCGAGATACACGTTATCTGGTGTTATCACCACTCCACAGTGCGTTTGACATGCAGTACCGGCGACATCTTGGATTTCGTCGGGGTTCAAGCTGAAATATGCATTTTCTACGATAATCTTGGTGAGACTTCTGTCCGAAGTATGCAGAATCTTCGAGATCGTTCTTTTCGAGCAACTTAATGCGAGAAACACGATATCTGGTTGTTTTCACCACTCCACAGTGCGTTTGATATGCAGAACGGGCGACATCTTGATTTTCGTGAGGTTTCAAGCTGAGATATGCATTTTCTGCGATAATCTTGGTGAGACATCATGTCAGAAATATGCAGAATCTTCTATATCGCTCTTTTCGAGCTATTTAATGCGAAAAAACAAGTTTTCTGGTGTTTTCAACATTCCACTGTGCGTTTGATATGCAGAACCGGCGATATCTTGATTTTCGTGGTGTTTCCAGGTGAAATATGCATTTTCTACGATAATCTTGGTGAGACGTCTGTCAGAAGTATGCAGAATCTTCGAGATCGTTCTTTTCGACCTACTTAATGCGAGAAACACGATATCTGGTTGTTTTCACCACTCCACAGTGCGTTTGATATGCAGAACGGGCGACATCTTGATTTTCGTGAGGTTTCAAGCTGAGATATGCATTTTCTGCGATAATCTTGGTGAGACTTCAGTCAGAAATATGCAGAATATTCTAGATCACTCTTTTCGAGCTATTTAATGCGATAAACACGATATCTGGTGTTTTCAGCACTCCACAGTGCGTATGATATGCAGAACCGGCGATATCTTGGTTTTCGTGGGGTTTCAAGCTGAAATATGCATTTTCTGCGATAATCTTGGTGAGACTTCAGTCAGAAGTATGCAGAATCTTCGAGATCGCTCATTTCGAGCTAGTTAATGCGAGAAACACGTTATCTGGTGTTTTCACCACTCCACAGTTCGTTGTATATGCAGAACAGGAGATATCTTGGTTTTCGTGGGGTTTCAAGCTCAGATATGCATTTTCTGCGATAAGCTTGGTGAGACTTCTGTTAGAAGTATGCAGAATCATCTAGATCGCACTTTTCGAGCTACTTAATGCGAGATACACGTTATCTGGTGTTATCACCACTCCACAGTGCGTTTGACATGCAGTACCGGCGACATCTTGGATTTCGTCGGGGTTCAAGCTGAGATATGCATTTTCTACGATAATCTTGGTGAGACTTCTGTCCGAAGTATGCAGAGTCATCGAGATCGTACTTTTCGAGCTATTTAATGCGAGAAACACGTTTTCTGGGGTTTTCACCACTCCACAGTTCGTTGGATATGCAGATCAGGAGATATCTTGGTTTTCGTGGAGTTTCTAGCAGAGATATGCATTTTCTGCGATAATCATGGTGAGACTTCTGTTAGAAGTATGCAGAATCATCGAGATCGCACATTTCGATCTATTTAATGCGAGAAACACGTTGTCTGGTGTTTTCACCACTCCACAGTTGGTTTGATATGCAGAACCGGCGATATCTGGGTTTTCGTGGGGTTTCAAGCTGAGATATGCATTTTCTGCGATAATCTTGGTGAGACTTCAGTCAGAAGTATGCAGAATCTTCGAGATCGCTCATTTCGAGCTAGTTAATGCGAGAAACACGTTATCTGGTGTTTTCACCACTCCACAGTTCGTTGTATATGCAGAACAGGAGATATCTTGGTTTTCGTGGGGTTTCTAGCAGAGATATGCATTTTCTGCGATAATCTTGGTGAGACTTCAGTCAGAGGTATGCAGAATCTACGAGATCGCTCATTTCGAGCTAGTTAATGCGAGAAACACGTTATCTGGTGTTTTCACCACTCCACAGTTCGTTGTATATGCAGAACAGGAGATATCTTGGTTTGCGTGGGGTTTCTAGCAGAGATATGCATTTTCTGCGATAATCTAGGTGAGTCTTCTGCCAGAAGTATGCAGAATCATCTAGATCGCTCTTTTCGAGCTATTTAATGCGAAAAAACAAGTTTTCTGGTGTTTTCAACATTCCACTGTGCGTTTGATATGCAGAACCGGCGATATCTTGATTTTCGTGGTGTTTCCAGCTGAAATATGCATTTTCTACGATAATCTTGGTGAGACGTCTGTCAGAAGTATGCAGAATCTTCGAGATCGTTCTTTTCGAGCTACTTAATGCGAGAAACACGATATCTGGTTGTTTTCACCACTCCACAGTGCGTTTGATATGCAGAACGGGCGACATCTTGATTTTCGTGAGGTTTCAAGCTGAGATATGCATTTTCTGCGATAATCTTGGTGAGACTTCAGTCGGAAATATGCAGAATTTTCTAGATCGCTCTTTTCGAGCTATTTAATGCGAAAAAACAAGTTTTCTGGTGTTTTCAACATTCCACAGTGCGTTTGATATGCAGAACCGATGATATCTTGATTTTCGTGGTGTTTCCAGCTGAGATATGCATTTTCTGCGATAATCTTGGTGAGTCTTCTGTCAGAAGTATGCAGAATCATCGAGATCCCTCTTTTCGAGCTATTTAATGCGAGAAACACGTTAATTGGTGTTTTCACCACTCCACAGTGCGTTTGATATGCGGAACCAGCGACATCTTGGATTTCGTCGGTTTTCAAGCTGAGACATGCATTTTCTGCGATAATCTTGGTGAGTCTTCTGTCAGAAGTATGCAGAATCATCGAGATCCCTCTTTTCGAGCTAGTTAATGCGAGAAACACGTTATCTGGTGTTTTCACCACTCCACAGTGCGTTTAATATGCAGAACCGGCTACATCTTGGCTGTCGTAGGGTATCAAGTTGAGATATGCATTTTCTGCGATAATCATGGTGAGACTTCTGTCAGAAGTATGCAGAATCATCGGGATCGCTCTTTTCGAGCTATTTAATGCGAGAAACACGTTTTCTGGGGTTTTCACCACTCCACATTTCGTTGGATATGCAGAACAGGAGATATCTTGGTTTTCGTGGGGTTTCTAGCAGAGAAATGCATTTTCTGCGATAATCATGGTGAGACTTCTGTTAGAAGTATGCAGAATCATCGAGATCGCACATTTCGATCTATTTAATGCGAGAAACACGTTATCTGGTGTTTTCACCACTCCACAGTGCGTTTGATATGCAGATCCAGCGATATCTTGGTTTTCGTGGGGTTTCAAGCTGAGATATGCACTTTTTACGATAATCTTGGTGAGACTTCTGTCCGAAGTAAGCTTAATCATCGAGATCGCTCTATTCGAACTATTTAATGCGACAAAACGTTATCTGGTGCTTTCAGCACTCCACAGTGCGTTTGATATGCAGAACCAGTGATACCTCAGTTTTCGTGGGGTTTCAAGCTGAGATATGCATTTTCTACGATAATCTTGGTGAGACTTCTCTGAGAAGGATGCAGAATCTTCGAGATCGCTCTTTTCGAGCTACTTAATGCGAGATACACGTTATCTGGTGTTATCACCACTCCACAGTGCGTTTGACATGCAGTACCGGCGACATCTTGGATTTCGTCGGGGTTCAAGCTGAAATATGCATTTTCTACGATAATCTTGGTGAGACTTCTGTCAGAAGTATGCAGAATAATCTAGATCGTTCTTTTCGAGCTATTTAATTCGAGAAACACGTTATCTGGTTGTTTTCACCACTCCACAGTGCGTTTGATATGCAGAAGCGGCGACATCTTGATTTTCGTGGGGTTTCAAGCTCAGATATGCATTTTCTGCGATAAGCTTGGTGAGACTTCTGTTAGAAGTATGCAGAATCATCTAGATCGCACTTTTCGAGCTACTTAATGCGAGATACACGTTATCTGGTGTTATCACCACTCCACAGTGCGTTTGACATGCAGTACCGGCGACATCTTGGATTTCGTCGGGGTTCAAGCTGAGATATGCATTTTCTACGATAATCTTGGTGAGACTTCTGTCCGAAGTATGCAGAATCTTCGAGATCGTTCTTTTCGAGCTACCTAATGCGAGAAACACGATATCTGGTTGTTTTCACCACTCCACAGTGCGTTTGATATGCAGAACGGGCGACATCTTGATTTTCGTGAGGTTTCAAGCTGAGATATGCATTTTCTGCGATAATCTTGGTGAGACATCATGTCAGAAATATGCAGAATCTTCTATATCGCTCTTTTCGAGCTATTTAATGCGAAAAAACAAGTTTTCTGGTGTTTTCAACATTCCACTGTGCGTTTGATATGCAGAACCGGCGATATCTTGATTTTCGTGGTGTTTCCAGCTGAAATATGCATTTTCTACGATAATCTTGGTGAGACGTCTGTCAGAAGTATGCAGAATCTTCGAGATCGTTCTTTTCGAGCTACTTAATGCGAGAAACACGATATCTGGTTGTTTTCACCACTCCACAGTGCGTTTGATATGCAGAACGGGCGACATCTTGATTTTCGTGAGGTTTCAAGCTGAGATATGCATTTTCTGCGATAATCTTGGTGAGACTTCAGTCAGAAATATGCAGAATTTTCTAGATCGCTCTTTTCGAGCTATTTAATGCGAGAAACACGATATCTGGTGTTTTCAGCACTCCACAGTGCGTATGATATGCAGAACCGGCGATATCTTGGTTTTCGTGGGGTTTCAAGCTGAAATATGCATTTTCTGCGATAATCTTGGTGAGACTTCAGTCAGAAGTATGCAGAATCTTCGAGATCGCTCATTTCGAGCTAGTTAATGCGAGAAACACGTTATCTGGTGTTTTCACCACTCCACAGTTCGTTGTATATGCAGAACAGGAGATATCTTGGTTTTCGTGGGGTTTCAAGCTCAGATATGCATTTTCTGCGATAAGCTTGGTGAGACTTCTGTTAGAAGTATGCAGAATCATCTAGATCGCACTTTTCGAGCTACTTAATGCGAGATACACGTTATCTGGTGTTATCACCACTCCACAGTGCGTTTGACATGCAGTACCGGCGACATCTTGGATTTCGTCGGGGTTCAAGCTGAGATATGCATTTTCTACGATAATCTTGGTGAGACTTCTGTCCGAAGTATGCAGAGTCATCGAGGTCGTACTTTTCGAGCTATTTAATGCGAGAAACACGTTTTCTGGGGTTTTCACCACTCCACAGTTCGTTGGATATGCAGATCAGGAGATATCTTGGTTTTCGAGGAGTTTCTAGCAGAGATATGCATTTTCTGCGATAATCATGGTGAGACTTCTGTTAGAAGTATGCAGAATCATCGAGATCGCACATTTCGATCTATTTAATGCGAGAAACACGTTGTCTGGTGTTTTCACCACTCCACAGTTGGTTTGATATGCAGAACCGGCGATATCTGGGTTTTCGTGGGGTTTCAAGCTGAGATATGCATTTTCTGCGATAATCTTGGTGAGACTTCAGTCAGAAGTATGCAGAATCTTCGAGATCGCTCATTTCGAGCTAGTTAATGCGAGAAACACGTTATCTGGTGTTTTCACCACTCCACAGTTCGTTGTATATGCAGAACAGGAGATATCTTGGTTTTCGTGGGGTTTCTAGCAGAGATATGCATTTTCTGCGATAATCTTGGTGAGACTTCAGTCAGAGGTATGCAGAATCTACGAGATCGCTCATTTCGAGCTAGTTAATGCGAGAAACACGTTATCTGGTGTTTTCACCACTCCACAGTTCGTTGTATATGCAGAACAGGAGATATCTTGGTTTTCGTGGGGTTTCTAGCTGAGATATGCATTTTCTGCGATAATCTTGGTGAGACTTCAGTCAGAAGTATGCAGAATCTTCGAGATCGCTCATTTCGAGCTAGTTAATGCGAGAAACACGTTATCTGGTGTTTTCACCACTCCACAGTTGGTTTGATATGCAGAACCGGCGATATCTGGGTTTTCGTGGGGTTTCAAGCTGAGATATGCATTTTCTGCGATAATCTTGGTGAGACTTCAGTCAGAAGTATGCAGAATCTTCGAGATCGCTCATTTCGAGCTAGTTAATGCGAGAAACACGTTATCTGGTGTTTTCACCACTCCACAGTTCGTTGTATATGCAGAACAGGAGATATCTTGGTTTTCGTGGGGTTTCTAGCTGAGATATGCATTTTCTGCGATAATCTTGGTGAGACTTCAGTCAGAAGTATGCAGAATCTTCGAGATCGCTCATTTCGAGCTAGTTAATGCGAGAAACACGTTATCTGGTGTTTTCACCACTCCACAGTTCGTTGTATATGCAGAACAGGAGATATCTTGGTTTTCGTGGGGTTTCTAGCAGAGATATGCATTTTCTGCGATAATCTTGGTGAGACTTCAGTCAGAGGTATGCAGAATCTACGAGATCGCTCATTTCGAGCTAGTTAATGCGAGAAACACGTTATCTGGTGTTTTCACCACTCCACAGTTCGTTGTATATGCAGAACAGGAGATATCTTGGTTTGCGTGGGGTTTCTAGCAGAGATATGCATTTTCTGCGATAATCTAGGTGAGTCTTCTGCCAGAAGTATGCAGAATCATCTAGATCGCTCTTTTCGAACTATTTAATGCGAGAAACACGATATCTGGTGTTTTCAGCACTCCACAGTGCGTATGATATGCAGAACCGGCGATATCTTGGTTTTCGTGGGGTTTCAAGCTGAAATATGCATTTTCTGCGATAATCTTGGTGAGACTTCAGTCAGAAGTATGCAGAATCATCTAGATCGCTCTTTTCGAGCTATTTAATGCGAGAAACACGATATCTGGTTGTTTTCACCACTCCACAGTGCGTTTGATATGCAGAACGGGCGACATCTTGATTTTCGTGAGGTTTCAAGCTGAGATATGCATTTTCTGCGATAATCTTGGTGAGACATAATGTCAGAAATATGCAGAATCTTCTATATCGCTCTTTTCGAGCTATTTAATGCGAAAAAACAAGTTTTCTGGTGTTTTCAACATTCCACTGTGCGTTTGATATGCAGAACCGGCGATATCTTGATTTTCGTGGTGTTTCCAGCTGAAATATGCATTTTCTACGATAATCTTGGTGAGACGTCTGTCAGAAGTATGCAGAATCTTCGAGATCGTTCTTTTCGAGCTACTTAATGCGAGAAACACGATATCTGGTTGTTTTCACCACTCCACAGTGCGTTTGATATGCAGAACGGGCGACATCTTGATTTTCGTGAGGTTTCAAGCTGAGATATGCATTTTCTGCGATAATCTTGGTGAGACTTCAGTCGGAAATATGCAGAATTTTCTAGATCGCTCTTTTCGAGCTATTTAATGCGAAAAAACAAGTTTTCTGGTGTTTTCAACATTCCACAGTGCGTTTGATATGCAGAACCGATGATATCTAGATTTTCGTGGTGTTTCCAGCTGAGATATGCATTTTCTGCGATAATCTTGGTGAGTCTTCTGTCAGAAGTATGCAGAATCATCGAGATCCCTCTTTTCGAGCTATTTAATGCGAGAAACACGTTAATTGGTGTTTTCACCACTCCACAGTGCGTTTGATATGCGGAACCAGCGACATCTTGGATTTCGTCGGTTTTCAAGCTGAGACATGCATTTTCTGCGATAATCTTGGTGAGTCTTCTGTCAGAAGTATGCAGAATCATCGAGATCCCTCTTTTCGAGCTAGTTAATGCGAGAAACACGTTATCTGGTGTTTTCACCACTCCACAGTGCGTTTAATATGCAGAACCGGCTACATCTTGGCTGTCGTAGGGTATCAAGTTGAGATATGTATTTTCTGCGATAATCATGGTGAGACTTCTGTCAGAAGTATGCAGAATCATCGGGATCGCTCTTTTCGAGCTATTTAATGCGAGAAACACGTTTTCTGGGGTTTTCACCACTCCACATTTCGTTGGATATGCAGAACAGGAGATATCTTGGTTTTCGTGGGGTTTCTAGCAGAGAAATGCATTTTCTGCGATAATCATGGTGAGACTTCTGTCCGAAGTATGCAGAATCATCGGGATCGCTCTTTTCGAGCTATTTAATGCGAGAAACACGTTTTCTGGCGATTTCAGCACACCACTGTTCGTTGGATATGCAGAACCGGAGATATCTTGGTTTTCGTGGGGTTTCAAGCTGAAATATGCATTTTCTGCGATAATCTTGGTGAGACTTCTGTCCGATGTATGCAGAATCATCGAGATCGCTCTTTTCGAGCTATTTAATGCGAGAAACACGTTATCCGGTGTTTTCACCACTCCACAGTGGGTTTGATATGCAGAACTGGCGACATCTTGGATTTCGTCGGGTTTCAAGCTGAGATATGCATTTTCTACGATAATCTTGGTGAGACTTCTGTCAGAAGTTTGCAGAATCATCTAGATCGCTCTTTTCGAGCTATTTAACGCGAGAAACACGTTTTCTGGGGTTTTCACCACTCCACAGTTGGTTTGATATGTAGAACCAGCGATATCTGGGTTTTCGTGGGGTTTCAAGCTGAGATATGCATTTTCTGCGATAATCTTGGTGAGACTTCTGTCCGAAGTATGCAGAAACATCGAGAGCACTCTTTTCGAGCTATTTAATGCGAGAATCACGTTTTCTGGGGTTTTCACCACACCACAGTTCGTTGGATATGCAGAACCGGAGATATCTTGGTTTTCGTCGGGGTTCAAGCTGAGATATGCAATTCCTGCGATAATCTTGGTGAGAAATCTGTCCGAAGTATGCTTAATCATCGAGATCGCTCGTTTCCAGCTATTTAATGCGAGAAACACGTTATCTGGTGTTTTCACCACTCCACAGTGCGTGTGATATGCAGAACCGACGATATCCTGGTTTTCGTGGGGTTTCAAGCTCAGATGTGCATTTTCTGCGATAATCTTGGTGAGAAATCTGTCCGAAGTATGCTTAATCATCGAGATCGCTCGTTTCCAGCTATTTAATGCGAGAAACACGTTATCTGGTGTTTTCACCACTCCACAGTTGGTTTGATATGCAGAACCGGCGATGTTTGGTTTTCGTCGGGTTTCAAGTTGAGATATGCTTTTTCTACGATAATCTTGGTGAAACATCTGTCCGAAGTATGCAGAAACATCAAGAGCGCTCTTTTCGAGCTATTTAATGCGAGAAACACGTTTTCTGGGGTTTTCACCACACCACAGTTCGTTGGATGTGCAGAACCGGAGATATCTTGGTTTTCGTGGGGTTTCTAGCAGAGATATGCATTTTCTGCGATAATCATGGTGAGACTTCGGTTAGAAGTATGCAGAATCATCGAGATCGCACTTTTCGATCTATTTAATGCGAGAAACACGTTGTCTGGTGTTTTCACCACTCCACAGTTGGTTTGATATGCAGAACCGGCGATATCTGGGTTTTCGTGGGGTTTCAAGCTGAGATATGCATTTTCAGCGATAATCTTGGTGAGAGTTCTGTCCGAAGTATGCAGAATCATCGAGATCGCTCTATTCGAGCTATTTAACGCGACAAAACGTTATCTGGTGTTTTCAGCACTCCACAGTGCGTTTGATATGCAGAACCAGCGATAACTTGGTTTTCGTGGGGTTTCAAGCTGAGATATGCATTTTCTCCGATAAACATGGAGAGACTTCTGTCCGAATTAGGCTGAATCATCGAGATCGCTCTTTTCGAGCTAGCTAATGCGAGAAAAACCTTGTCAGGGGTTTTCACCACTCCACAGTGCGTTTGATATGCAGAACCAGCGATATCTTGGCTTTCGTTGGGTTTCAAGCTGAGATATGCATTTTTTACGATAATCTTGGTGAGACTTCTGTCCGAAGTATGCAGAATCATCGAGATCGCTCTTTTCGAGCTATTTGATGCGACAAACACGTTAACTGGTGTTTTCCCAACTCCACAGTGCGTATGATGTGCAGAACCGACGATATCCTGGTTTTCGTGGGGTTTCAAGCTCAGATATGCATTTTCTGCGATAATATTGGTGAGACTTCAGACAGAAGTATGCAGAATCATCTAGATCACTCTTTTCGAGCTATTTAATGCGAGAAACACGTTATCCGGTGTTTTCACCACTCCACAGTGGGTTTGATATGCAGAACTGGCGACATCTTGGATTTCGTCGGGTTTCAAGCTGAGATATGCATTTTCTACGATAATCTTGGTGAGACTTCTGTCAGAAGTTTGCAGAATCATCTAGATCGCTCGTTTCGAGATATTTAATGCGAAAAAACAAGTTTTCTGGTGTTTTCACCACTCCACAGTGCGTCTGATATGCAGAACCGGCGATATCTTGGTTTTCGTGGGGTTTCCAGCTGAGACATACATTTTCTGCGATAATCTTGGTGAGTCTTCTGTCAGAAGTATGCAGAATCTTCGAGATCGCTCTATTCGAGCTATTTAATGCGAGAAACACGTTATCTGGTTGTTTTCACCACTCCACAGTGCGTTTGATATGCAGAACCGGCGACATCTTGATTTTCGTGGGGTTTCTAGCTGAGATATGCATTTTCTGCGAAAATATTGGTGAGACTTCTGTCCGAAGTATGCAGAGTCATCGAGATCGTACTTTTCGAGCTATTTAATGCGAGAAACACGTTTTCTGGGGTTTTCACCACTCCACAGTTGGTTTGATATGCAGAACCGGCGATGTTTGGTTTTCGTCGGGTTTCTAGCTGAGATATGCATTTTCTGCGATAATCTTGGTGAGACTTCTGTCCGTAGTATGCAGAATCATCGCGATCGCTCTTATCGAGCTATTTAATGCGAGAAACACGTTATCTGGTGTTTTCAGCACTCCACAGTGCGTTTGATATGCAGAACCGGCGACATCTTGATGTTCGTGAGGTTTCAAGCTGAGATATGCATTTTCTGCGATAATATTGGTGAGACTTCTGTCCGAAGTATGCAGAATCATCGATATCGCTCTTTTAGAGCTATTTAATGCGAGCAACACGTTATGTGGTGTATTCACCACTCCACAGTACGTTAGACATGCAGAACCGGAGGTATCTTCGTTTCGGTCGGGTTTCAAGCTGAGGTATGCATTTTCTACGACAATATTGGTGAGACCTCTGTCAGAAGTATGCAGAACCTTCGAGAACGCTCTTTTCGAGCTACTTAATGCGAGAAACACGTTTTCTGGTGTTTTCACCACCCCACAGTGCGTTTGATATGCAAAACCGGAGATACCTTGGTTTTCGTGGGGTTTCAAGCTGAGATATGCATTTTCTGCAATAATCTTGTTGAGACTTCTGTCCGAAGTATGCAGAAAAATCGAGAGCGCTCTTTTCGAGCTATTTAATGCGAGAAACACGTTTTCTGGGGTTTTCACCACACCTCTGTTCGTTGGATATGCAGAACCGGAGATATCTTGGTTTTCCTGGGGTTTCAAGCTGAGATATGCATTTTCTGCGACAATCTTGGTGAGACTTCTGTCCGAAGTATGCAGAATCATCGGGATCGCTCTTATCGAGCTATTTAATGCGAGAAACACGTTTTCTGGCGATTTCACCACACCACTGTTCGTTGGATATGCAGAACCGGAGATATCTTGGTTTTCGTGGGGTGTCAAGCTGAAATATGCATTTTCTGCGATAATCTTGGTGAGACTTCTGTCCGATGTATGCAGGATCATCGAGATCGATCTTTTCGAGCTATTTAATGCGAGAAACACGTTATCCGGTGTTTTCACCACTCCACAGTGGGTTTGATATGCAGAACCGGCGACATCTTGATTTTCGTGGGGTTTCTAGCTGAGATATGCATTTTCTGCAAAAATATTGGTGAGACTTCTGTCCGAGGTATGCAGAGTCATTGAGATCGTACTTTTCGAGCTATTTAATGCGAGAAACACGTTTTCTGGGGTTTTCACCACTCCACAGTTGGTTTGATATGCAGAACCGGCGATGTTTGGTTTTCGTCGGGTTTCAAGTTTAGATATGCATTTTCTACGATAATCTTGGAGAAACATCTGTCCGAAGTAAGCAGAATCATCAAGATCGCTCTTTTCGAGCTATTTAATGCGAAAAAACAAGTTTTCTGGTGTTTTCACCACTCCACAGTGCGTTTGATATGCAGAACCGGCGACATCTTGGATTTCGTCGGGGTTCAAGCTGAGATATGCAATTCCGGCGATAATCTTGGTGAGAAATCTGTCTGAAGTATGCTTAATCATCGAGATCGCTCGTTTCCAGCTATTTAATGCGAGAAACACGTTATCTGGTGTTTTCACCACTCCAAAGTGCGTGTGATATGCAGAACCGACGATATCCTGGTTTTCGTGGGGTTTCAAGCTCAGATGTGCATTTTCTGCGATAATCTTGGTGAGAAATCTGTCCGAAGTATGCTTAATCATCGAGATCGCTCGTTTCCAGCTATTTAATGCGAGAAACACGCTTTCTGGTGTTTTCACCACTCCACAGTTGGTTTGATATGCAGAACCGGCGATGTTTGGTTTTCGTCGGGTTTCAAGTTGAGATATGCTTTTTCTACGATAATCTTGGTGAAACATCTGTCCGAAGTATGCAGAAACATCAAGAGCGCTCTTTTCGAGCTATTTATTGCGAGAAACACGTTTTCTGGGGTTTTCACCACACCACAGTTCGTTGGATGTGCAGAACCGGAGATATCTTGGTTTTCGCGGGGTTTCTAGCAGAGATATGCATTTTCTGCGATAATCATGGTGAGACTTCGGTTAGAAGTATGCAGAATCATCGAGATCGCACTTTTCGATCTATTTAATGCGAGAAACACGTTGTCTGGTGTTTTCACCACTCCACAGTTGGTTTGATATGCAGAACCGGCGATATCTGGGTTTTCGTGGGGTTTCAAGCTGAGATATGCATTTTCAGCGATAATCTTGGTGAGACTTCTGTCCGAAGTATGCAGAATCATCGAGATCGCTCTGTTCGAGCTATTTAACGCGACAAAACGTTATCTGGTGTTTTCACCACTCCACAGTGCGTTTGATATGCAGAACCGGCGACATTTTGGATTTCGACGGGTTTCAAGCTGAGGATTGCATTTTCTACGATAATCTTGGTGAGACGTCTGTCAGAAGTATGCAGAATCTTCGAGATCGCTCTTTTCGAGCAACTTAATGCGAGAAACACGATATCTGGTTGTTTTCACCACTCCACAGTGCGTTTGATATGCAGAACCGGCGATATCTTGATTTTCGTGGTGTTTCCAGCTGAGATATGCATTTTCGGCGATAATCTTGGTGAGTCTTCTGCCAGAAGTATGCAGAATCATCTAGATCGCTCTTTTCGAGCTATTTAATGCGAGAAACAAGTTTTCTGGTGTATTCACCACTCCACAGTACGTTAGACATGCAGAACCGGAGAGATCTTCGTTTCGGTCGGGTTACAAGCTGAGATATGCATTTTGTACGATAATATTGGTGAGACCTCTGTCAGAAGTATGCAGAATCTTCGAGAACGCTCTTTTCGAGCTACTTAATGCGAGAAACACGTTTTCTGGTGTTTTCACCACTCCACAGTACGTTTGATGTGCCGAACCGGCGACATCTTGATTTTCGTGATGTTTCTAGCTGAGATATGCATTCTCTGCGATAATATTGGTGAGACTTCAGTCAGCAGTATGCAGAATCATCTAGATCGCTCTTTTCGAGCTATTTAATTCGGGAAACACGTTTTCTGGTGTATTCACCACTCCACAGTACGTTAGAAATGCAGAACCGGCGATATCTTCGTTTCGGTCGGGTTTCAAGCTGAGATATGCATTTTCTGCGATAATCTTGGTGAGTGTTCAGTCAGAAGTATGCAGAATCATCTAGATCGCTCTTTTCGAGCTATTTAATGCGGGAAACACGTTTTCTGGTGTTTTCACCACTCCACGGTGCGTCTGATATGCAGAACCGGCGATATCTTGGTTTTCGCGGGGTTTCCAGCTGAGATATGCATTTTCTGCGATAATCTTGGTGAGTCTTCTGTCAGAAGGATGCAGAATCATCTAGATCGCTCTTTTCGAGCTGTTTAATGCGAGAAACACGTTCTCTGGTGTTTTCACCACACCACAGTTCGTTGGATGTGCAGAACCGGAGATATCTTGGTTTTCGCGGGGTTTCTAGCAGAGATATGCATTTTCTGCGATAATCATGGTGAGACTTCGGTTAGAAGTATGCAGAATCATCGAGATCGCACTTTTCGATCTATTTAATGCGAGAAACACGTTGTCTGGTGTTTTCACCACTCCACAGTTGGTTTGATATGCAGAACCGGCGATATCTTGGCTTTCGTTGGGTTTCAAGCTGAGATATGCATTTTTTACGATAATCTTGGTGAGACTTCTGTCCGAAGTATGCAGAATCATCGAGATCGCTCTTTTCGAGCTATTTGATGCGAGAAACACGTTAACTGGTGTTTCCACCACTCCACAGTGCGTTTGATATGCAGAACCGGCGACATCTTGGATTTCGTCGGGGTTCAAGCTGAGATATGCATTTTCTACGATAATCTTGGTGAGACTTCTGTCAGAAGTATGCAGAATCATCGCGATCGCTCTTATCGAGCTATTTAATGCGAGAAACACGTTATCTGGTGTTTTCAGCACTCCACAGTGCGTTTGATATGCAGAACCGGCGACATCTTGATGTTCGTGAGGTTTCAAGCTGAGATATGCATTTTCTGCGATAATATTGGTGAGACTTCTGTCCGAAGTATGCAGAATCATCGATATCGCTCTTTTAGAGCTATTTAATGCGAGCAACACGTTATGTGGTGTATTCACCACTCCACAGTACGTTAGACATGCAGAACCGGAGGTATCTTCGTTTCGGTCGGGTTTCAAGCTGAGGTATGCATTTTCTACGACAATATTGGTGAGACCTCTGTCAGAAGTATGCAGAACCTTCGAGAACGCTCTTTTCGAGCTACTTAATGCGAGAAACACGTTTTCTGGTGTATTCACCACCCCACAGTGCGTTTGATATGCAGAACCGGCGACATCGTGGTTTTCGTCGGGTTTCAAGCTGAGATATGCATTTTCTGCGATAATATTGGTGAGACTTCTGTCCGAAGTATGCAGAATCATCGATATCGCTCTTTTCGAGCTATTTAATGCGAGAAACACGTTGTCTGGTGTTTTGACCACTCCACAGTGCGTTTGATATGTAGAGCCGCCGATAACTTGGTTTTCGTGGGGTTTCCAGCTGAAATATGCATTTTCTGCGATAATCTTGGTGAGACTTCAGTCAGAAGGACGCAGAATCATCTAGATCGCTCGTTTCGAGCTATTTAATGCGAGAAGCCCGTTATCTGGTTGTTTTCACCACTCCATAGTGCGTTTGATATGCAGAACCGGCGACATCTTGATTTTCGTGAGGTTTCTAGATGAGATATGCATTTTCTGCGATAATATTGGTGAGACTTCAGTCAGAAGTATGCAGAATCATCTAGATCGCTCGTTTGGAGCTATTTAATGCGAGAAACACGTTATCTGGTGTTTTCACCACTCCACAGTGCGTTTGATATGCAGAACCGGCGACATCTTGATTTTCGTGGTGTTTCCAGCTGGGAGATGCATTTTCTGCGATAATCTTGGTGAGACTTCAGTCAGAAGTATGCAGAAAAATCGAGAGCGCTCTTTTCGAGCTATTTAATGCGAGAAAGACGTTTTCTGGGGTTTTCACCAAACCTCTGTTCGTTGGATATGCAGAACCGGAGATATCTTGGTTTTCCTGGGGTTTCAAGCTGAGATATGCATTTTCTGCGATAATCTTGGTGAGACTTCTGTCCGAAGTATGCAGAATCATCGGGATCGCTCTTTTCGAGCTATTTAATGCGAGGAACACGTTTTCTGGCGTTTTCACCACACCACTGTTCGTTGGATATGCAGAACCGGAGATATCTTGGTTTTCGTGGGGTTTCAAGCTGAAATATGCATTTTCTGCGATAATCTTGGTGAGACATCTGTCCGAAGTATGCAGAATCATCGAGATCGCTCTTTTCGAGCTATTTAATGCACGAAACACGTTAACTGGTGTTTTCACCACTCCACAGTGCGTATGATGTGCAGAACCGGAGATAACCCGGGTTTCGTCGGGTTTCAAGCTGAGATATGCATTTTCTACGATAATCTTGGTGAGACTTCTGTCAGAAGTATGCACGATCTTCGAGAACGCTCTTTTCGAGCTATTTAATGCGCGAAACACGTTCTCTGGTTGTTTTCACCACTCCACAGTGCGTTTGATTTGCAGAACCGGCAACATCTTGATTTTCGTGAGGTGTCGAGCTGAGATATGCATTATCTGCGATAATCTTGGTGAGACTTCAGTATGAAGTATGCAGAATCATCTAGATCGCTCTTTTAGAGCTACTTAATGCGAGAAACACGTTATCTGGTGTTTTGACCACTCCACAGTGCGTTTGATATGTAGAACCGCCGATAACTTGGTTTTCGTGGGGTTTCCAGCTGAAATATGCATTTTCTGCGATAATCTTGGTGTTTCCTCTATGAGAAGTATGCAGAATCATCTAGATCGCTCTTTTCGAGCTATTTAATGCGGGAAACACGTTTTCTGGTGTATTCACCACTCCACAGTGCGTTTGATATGCAGAACCGGCGACATCTTTATTTTCGTGGTGTTTCCAGCTGGGATATGCATTTTCTGCGATAATCTTGGTGAGACTTCAGTCAGAAGTATGCAGAATCATCGGGATCGCTCTTTTCGAGCTATTTAATGCGAGAAACACGATATCTGATTGATTTCACCACTCCACAGTGCGTTTGATATGCAGAACCGGCGATATCTTGATTTTCGTGGTGTTTCCAGCTGAGATATGCATTTTCTGCGATAAGCTTGGTGAGTCTTCTCCCATAAGTATGCAGAATCATCTAGATCGCTCTTTTCGAGCTATTTAATGCGGGAAACACGTTTTCTGGTGTATTCGCCACTCCACAGTACGTTAGACCTGCAGAACCGGAGGTATCTTCGTTTCGGTCGGGTTTCAAGCTGAGATATGCATTTTCTACGACAATATTGGTGAGACCTCTGTCAGAAGTATGCAGAATCTTCGAGAACGCTCTTTTCGAGCTACTTAATGGGAGAAACACGTTTTCTGGTGTTTTCACCACCCCACAGTGCGTTCGATATGCAGAACCGGCGACATCGTGGTTTTCGTCGGGTTTCAAGCTGAGATATGCATTTTCTGCGATAATATTGGTGAGACTTCTGTCCGAAGTATGCAGAATCATCGATATCGCTCTTTTCGAGCTATTTAATGCGAGAAACACGTTGTCTGGTGTTTTGACCACTCCACAGTGCGTTTGATATGTAGAGCCGCCGATAACTTGGTTTTCGTGGGGTTTCCAGCTGAAATATGCATTTTCTGCGATAATCTTGGTGTTTCCTCTATGAGAAGTATGCAGAATCATCGAGAACGCTCTATTCCAGCTATTTAATGCGAAAAACACGTTATCTGGTTGTTTTCACTACTCCACAGTGGGTTTGATATGCAGAACCGGCGACATCTTAATTTTCGTGATGTTTCTAGCTGAGATAGGCATTTTCAGCGATAATATTGGTGAGACTTCAGTCAGAAGTATGCAGAATCATCTAGATCGCTCTTTTCGAGCTACTTAATGGGAGAAACACGTTTTCTGGTGTTTTCACCACCCCACAGTGCGTTCGATATGCAGAACCGGCGACATCGTGGTTTTCGTCGGGTTTCAAGCTGAGATATGCATTTTCTGCGATAATATTGGTGAGACTTCAGTCAGAAGTATGCAGAATCATCGGGATCGCTCTTTTCGAGCTATTTAATGCGAGAAAAACGATATCCGGTGTTTTCACCACTCCACAGTGCGTTTGATATGCAGAACCGGCGACATTTTGGATTTCGACGGGTTTCAAGCTGAGGATTGCATTTTCTACGATAATCTTGGTGAGACGTCTGTCAGAAGTATGCAGAATCTTCGAGATCGCTCTTTTCGAGCAACTTAATGCGAGAAACACGATATCTGGTTGTTTTCACCACTCCACAGTGCGTTTGATATGCAGAACCGGCGATATCTTGATTTTCGTGGTGTTTCCAGCTGAGATATGCATTTTCGGCGATAATCTTGGTGAGTCTTCTGCCAGAAGTATGCAGAATCATCTAGATCGCTCTTTTCGAGCTATTTAATGCGAGAAACAAGTTTTCTGGTGTATTCACCACTCCACAGTACGTTAGACATGCAGAACCGGCGACATCTTAATTTTCGTGATGTTTCTAGCTGAGATAGGCATTTTCAGCGACAATATTGGTGAGACTTCAGTCAGAAATATGCAGAATCATCTAGATCGCTCTTTTCGAGCTATTTAATGCGGGAAACACGTTTTCTGGTGTATTCACCACTCCACAGTGCGTTTGATATGCAGAACCGGCGACATCTTGATTTTCGTGGTGTTTCCAGCTGGGATAGGCATTTTCTGCGATAATTTTGGTGTTTCCTCTATGAGAGGTATGCAGAATCATCGAGATCGCTCTATTCGAGCTATTTAATGCGAGAAACACGTTATCTGGTTGTTTTCACTACTCCACAGTGGGTTTGATATGCAGAACCGGCGACATCGTGGTTTTCGTGTGGTTTCCAGCTGAAATATGCATTTTCTGCGATAATCTTGGTGTTTCCTCTATGAGAAGTATGCAGAATCTTCGAGAACGCTCTTTTCGAGCTACTTAATGCGAGAAACACGTTTTCTGGTGTTTTCACCACTCCACAGTGCGTCTGATATGCAGAACCGGCGACATCTTGATTTTCGTGGTGTTTCCAGCTGAGATATGCATTCTCTGCGATAATATTGGTGAGTCTTCTGTCAGAAGGATGCAGAATAATCTAGATCGCTCTTTTCGAGCTGTTTAATGCGAGAAACACGTTCTCTGGTGTTTTCACCACCCCACAGTGCGTTTGATATGCAGAACCGGAGATATCTTCGTTTCGGTCGGGTTTCAAGCAGAGATATGCATTTTCTACGATAATATTGGTGAGACCTCAGTCAGAAGTATGCAGAATTTTCGAGAACGCTCTTTTCGAGCTACTTAATGCGAGAAACACGTTTTCTGGTGTTTTCACCACCCCACAGTGCGTTTGATATGCAGAACCGGCGACATCGTGGTTTTCGTGGGGTTTCCAGGTGAGATAGGCATTTTCTGCGATAATCTTGGTGAGTCTTCAGTCAGAAGTATGCAGAATCATCGAGATCGCTCTATTCGAGCTATTTAATGCGAGAAACACGTTTTCTGGTGTATTCACCACTCCACAGTGCGTTTGATATGCAGAACCGGCGACATCTTGATTTTCGTGGTGTTTCCAGCTGGGATATGCATTTTCTGCGATAATCTTGGTGAGACTTCAGTCAGAAGTATGCAGAATCATCTAGATCGCTCGTTTCGAGCTATTTAATGCGAGAAACACGTTATCTGGTGTTTTTACCACTCCACAGTGCGTTTGATATGCAGAACCGGCGACATCTTGATTTTCGTGGGGTTTCCAGCTGAGATAGGCATTTTCTGCGATAATCTTGGTGAGTCTTCTGTCAGAAGTATGCAGAATCATCGAGATCGCTCTATTCGAGCTATTTAATGCGAGAAACACGTTATCTGGTTGTTTTCACTAGTCCACAGTGGGTTTGATATGCAGAACCGGCGACATCTTAATTTTCGTGATGTTTCTAGCTGAGATAGGCATTTTCAGCGATAATATTGGTGAGACTTCAGTCAGAAATATGCAGAATCATCTAGATCGCTCTTTTCGAGCTATTTAATGCGGGAAACACGTTTTCTGGTGTATTCACCACTCCACAGTGCGTTTGATATGCAGAACCGGCGACATCTTGATTTTCGTGATGTTTCTAGCTGAGATAGGCATTTTCTGCGATAATATTGGTGAGACTTCAGTCAGAAGTATGCAGAATCATCGGGATCGCTCTTTTCGAGCTATTTAATGCGAGAAACACGTTATCTGGTGTTTTCACCACTCCACAGTGCGTTGGATATGCAGAACCGGAGATATTTTGGTTTTCGTCGGGTTTCAAGCTGAGATATGCATTTTCTACGATAAGCTTGGTGAGACCTCTGTCAGAAGTATGCAGAACCTTCGAGAACGCTCTTTTCGAGCTACTTAATGCGAGAAACACGTTTTCTGGTGTTTTCACCACTGCACAGTACGTTTGATGTGCAGAACCGGAGATATCTTGGTTTTCGTGGGGTTTCAAGCGGAGATATGAATTTTTTAGGATAATCTTGGTGAGACTTCTGTCCGAAGTCTGCAGAATCATCGAGATTGCTCTATTCGAGCTATTTAATGCGACAAAACGTTATCCGGTGTTTTCACCACTCCACAGTGCGTATGATATGCAGAACCGACGATATCTTGGTTTTCGTGGGGTTTCCAGCTGAAATATGCATTTTCTGCGATAATCTTTGTGTTTCATCTATGAGAAGTATGCAGAATCATCCAGAACACTCTTTTCGAGCTAGTTAATGCGAGTAACACGTTTTCTGGTGTTTTCACCACCCCACAGTGCGTTTGATATGCAGAACCGGCGACATCTTGGTTTTCGTCGGGTTTCAAGCTGAGATATGCATTTTCTGCTATAATATTGGTGAGACTTCAGTCAGAAGTATGCAGAATCATCTCGATCGCTCGTTTCGAGCTATTTAATGCGAATAAACAAGTTTTCTGGTGTTTTGACCACTCCACAGTACGTTTGACATGCAGAAACGGAGATACCTTGATTTCCGTCGGGTTTCAAGCTGAGATATGCATTTTCTGCGATAATATTGGTGAGACTTCAGTTAGAAGTATGCAGAATCATCGAGATCGCTCTGTTCGAGCTATTTAATGCGAGAAACACGTTTTCTGGTGTATTCACCACTCCACAGTGCGTTTGATATGCAGAACCAGCGATATCTTGCCTTTCGTGGGGCTTCAAGCTGAGATATGCATTTTCTGCGATAAGCTTGGTGAGACATTTGTCCGAAGTATGCAGAATCATCGAGATCGCTCTATTCGAGCTATTTAATGCGAGAAACACGTTATCTGGTGTTTTCATCACTCCACAGGGCGTTTGATATGCAGAACCGGCGATATCTTGGTTTTCGTGGGGTTTCCAGCTGAAATATGCATTTTCTGCGATAATCTTTGTGTTTCATCTATGAGAAGTATGCAGAATCATCTAGAACGCTCTTTTCGAGCTAGTTAATGCGAGTAATACGTTTTCTGGTGTTTTCACCAACCCACAGTGCGTTTGATATGCAGAACCGGCGACATCTTGGTTTTCGTCGGGTTTCAAGCTGAGATATGCATTTTCTGCGATAATATTGGTGAGACTTCAGTCAGAAGGATGCAGAATCATCTAGATCGGCCTTCTCGAGCTATTTAATTCGAGAAACACGTTTTCTGCTGTATTGACCACTCCACACTACGTTTGACATGCAGAAACGGAGATATCTTGGTTACGGTCGGGTTTCAAGCTGAGATATGCATTTTCTGCGATAATATTGGTGAGACGTCAGTCAGAAGTATGCAGAATCATCTAGATCGCTCGTTTCGAGCTATTTAATGCGAAAAAACAAGTTTTCTGGTGTTTTGACCACTCCACAGAACGTTTGATATGTAGAGCCGCCGATAACTTGGTTTTCGTGGTGTTTTCAGTTGAAATATGCATTTTCTGCGATAATCTTTGTGAGTCTTCTGTCAGAAGTATGCAGAATCATCGAGAACGCTCTTTTCGACTTAGTTAATGTGAGTAACACGTTTTCTTGTGATTTCACAACTCCACAGTGCGTCTGATATGCAGAACCGGCGACATCTTGATTTTCGTGAGGTTTCCAGCTGAAATATGCATTTTCTGCGATAATCTTGGTGCGACTTCTGTCAGAAGTATGCAGAATCATCGACATCGCTCTTTTCGAGCTATTTAATGCGAGTAACACGTTTTCTGGTGTTTTCACCACCCCACAGTGCGTTTGATATGCAGAACCGGCGACATCTCGGTTTTCGTCGGGTTTCAAGCTGAGATATGCATTTTCTGCGATAATCTTTGTGAGACTTCAGTCAGAAGTATGATGAATAATCGAGATCGCTCTTTTCGAGCTATTTAATGCGAGATACACGTTTTCTGGTGTATTCACCACTCCACAGTACGTTTGACATGCAGAACCGGAGATATCTTGGTTTCGGTCGGGTTTCAGGCTGAGATATGCATTTTCTACGATAATCTTGGTGAGAATCTGTCAGAAGTATGCAGAATCATCGAGGACGCTCTTTTCGAGCTACTTAATGCGAGAAACACGTTTTCTGGTGTATTCACCACTCCACAGTGCGTTTGATATGCAGAACCAGCGATATCTTGGCTTTCTTGGGGTTTCCATTTGAGATATGCATTTCCTGCGATAATCTTGGTGAGACATCAGTCAGAAGTATGCAGAATCATCTAGATCGCTCGTTTCGAGCTATTTAATGCGAAAAAACAAGTTTTCTGGTGTTTTGACCACTCCACAGTGCGTTTGATATGTAGAGCCGCCGATAACTTGGTTTTCGTGGGGTTTCCAGCTGAAATATGCATTTTCTGCGATAATCTTGGTGAGACTTCTGTCCGAAGAGTGCAGAATCATAGACATCGCTTTTTTCGAGCTATTTAATGCGAGAAACACGTTATTTGGTGTTTTCACCACTCCACAGTGCGTTTGATATGCAGTACCAGCGATATCTTGGTTTTCGTGGGGTTTCAAGCTGAGATATGAATTTTTTAGGATAATCTTGGTGAGACTTCTGTCCGAAGTAAGCAGAATCATCGAGATCGCTCTGCTCGAGCTATTTAATGCGACAAAACGTTATCCGGTGTTTTCACCACTCCACAGTGCGTATGATATGCAGAACCGACGATATCTTGGTTTTCGTGGGGTTTCAAGCTCAGATATGCATTTTCTGCGGTAATCTTGGTGAGACTTCTGTCCGAAGTATGCAAAAACATCGAGAGCGCTCTTTTCGAGCTATTTAATGCGAGAAACACGTTTACTGGGGTTTTCACCACACCACAGTTCGTTGGATATGCAGAACCGGAGATATCTTGGTTTTCGTGGGGTTTAAAGCTGAGATATGCATTTTCTGCGATAATCTTGGTGAGACTTCTGTCCGAAGTATGCAGAATCATCGAGATCGCTCTTTTCGAGCTATTTAATGCGAGAAACACGTTATCTGGTGTTTTCACCACTCCACAGTGCGTTTGATATGCATTACCAGCGATATCTTGGTTTTCGTAGGGTTTCCAGCTGAGATATGCATTTTCTACGATAATCTTGGTGAGTCTTCTGTCAGAAGTATGCAGAATCATCTAGATCGGTCTTCTCGAGCTATTTAATTCGAGAAACACGTTTTCTGCTGTATTGACCACTCCACAGTACGCTTGACTTGCAGAAACGGAGATATCTTGGTTTCGGCCGGGTTTCAAGCTGAGATATGCATTTTCTGCGATAAAATTGGTGAGACGTCAGTCAGAAGTATGCAGAATCATCTAGATCGCTCGTTTCGAGCTATTTAATGCGAAAAGCAAGTTTTCTGGTGTTTTGACCACTCCACAGAGCGTTTGATATGTAGAGCCGCCGATAACTTGGTTTTCGTGGGGTTTCCATCTGAGATATGCATTTCTTGCGATAATGTTGGTGAGACTTCAGTCAGAAGTATGCAGAATCATCTAGATCGCTCTTTTCGAGCTATGTAATGCGAGAAACACGTTATCTGGTGTTTTCACCACTCCACAGTGCGTTTGATATGCAGTACCAGCGATATCTTGGTTTTCGTAGGGTTTCCAGCTGAGATATGCATTTTCTACGATAATCTTGGTGAGTCTTCTGTCAGAAGTATGCAGAATCATCTAGATCGGTCTTCTCGAGCTATTTAATTCGAGAAACACGTTTTCTGCTGTATTGACCACTCCACAGTACGTTTGACTTGCAGAAACGGAGATATCTTGGTTTTCGTGGGGTTTCCAGCTGAAATATGCATTTTCTGCGATAATCTTTGTGTTTCATCTATGAGAAGGATGCAGTATCATCCAGAACGCTCTTTTCGAGCTAGTTAATGCGAGTAACACGTTTTCTGGTGTTTTCACCACTCCACAGTGCGTTTGATATGTAGAGCCGCCGATAACTTGGTTTTCGTGGGGTTTCCAGCTGAAATATGCATTTTCTGCGATAATCTTTGTGTTTCATCTATGAGAAGTATGCAGTATCATCCAGAACGCTCTTTTCGAGCTAGTTAATGCGAGTAACACGTTTTCTGGTGTTTTCACCACTCCACGGTGCGTCTGATATGCAGAACCGGCGATATCTTGGTTTTCGTGGGGTTTCCAGCTGAGATATGCATTTTCTGCGATAATCTTGGTGAGTCTTCTGTCAGAAGAATGCAGAATCATCTAGATCGCACGTTTCGAGCTATTTAATGCGAGAAACACGTTATCTGGTTGTTTTCACCACTCCACAGTGCGTTTGATATGCAGAACCAGCGATATCTTGGTTTTCGTGGGGTTTCATGTTCAGATATGCATTTTCTGCGATAATGTTGATGAGACTTCTGTCCGAAGTATGCTTAATCATCGAGATCGCTCTTTTCGTGCTATTTAATGCGAGAAACACGTTATCTGGTGTTTTCACCACTCCACAGTGCGTTTGATATGCAGTACCAGCGATATCTTGGTTTTCGTAGGGTTTCCAGCTGAGATATGTATTTTCTACGATAATCTTGGTGAGTCTTCTGTCAGAAATATGCAGAATCATCGAGATCGCTCTATTCGAGCTATTTAATGCGAGAAACACGTTATCTGGTTGTTTTCACTACTCCACAGTGCGTTTGATATGCAGAACCGGCGACATCTTGATTTTCGTGAGGTTTCAACCTGAGATATGCGTTTTCTGCGATGATATTGGTGAGACTTCAGTCAGAAGTATGCAGAATCATCTAGATCGCTCGTTTCGAGCTATTTAATGCGAAAAAACAAGTTTTCTGGTGTTTTGACCACTCCACAGTGCGTTTGATATGTAGAGCCGCCGATAACTTGGTTTTCGTGGGGTTTCCAGCTGAAATAAGCATTGTCTGCGATAACCTTTGTGTTTCATCTATGAGAAGTATGTAGAATCATTGAGAACGCTCTTTTCGAGCTAGTTAATGTGAGTAACACGTGTTCTGGTGTTTTCACAACTCCACAGTGCGTCTGATATGCAGAACCGGCGACATCTTGATTTTCGTGATGTTTCCAGCTGAAATATGCATTTTCTGCGATAATCTTGGTGCGACTTCTGTCAGAAGTATGCAGAATCATCGATATCGCTCTTTTCGAGCTATTTAATGCGAGCAGCACGTTATCTGGTGTTTTGGCCACTCCACAGTGCGTTTGATATGCAGAACCGGAGATATCTTGGTTTCGGTCGGGTTTCAAGCTGAGATATGCATTTTCTGCGATAATCTTGGTGAGACTTCAGTCAGAAGTATGATGAATAATCGAGATCGCTCTTTTCGAGCTATTTAATGCGAGAAACACGTTTTCTGGTGTATTCACCACTCCACAGTACGTTTGACATGCAGAACCGGAGATATCTTGGTTTCGGTCGGGTTTCAGGCTGAGATATGCATTTTCTACGATAATCTTGGAGAGAATCTGTCAGAAGTATGCAGAATCTTCGAGGACGCTCTTTTCGAGCTATTTAATGCGAGAAACACGTTTCTGGGGGTTTTCACTACTCCACAGTTCTTTGAATATGCAGAACAGGAGATATCTTGGTTTGCGTGGCTTTTCAAGCAGAGATATGCATTTTCTGCGATAACCTTGGTGAGACTTCTGTTAGAAGTATGCAGAATCATCGAGATCGCTCTATTCGAGCTATTTAATGCGGCAAACACGTTATCTGGTGCTTTCAGCACTCCACAGTGCGTATGATATGCAGAACCAGCGATATCTTGGTTTTCGTGGGGTTTCAAGCTGAGATATGCATTTTTTACGATAATCTTGGTGAGACTTCTGCCCGAAGTATGCTTAATCATCGTGATCGCTCGTTTCTAGCTATTTAATGCGAGAAACACGTTATCTGGTGTTTTCACCACTCCACAGTGCGTTTGATATGCAGAACCGGCGACATCATGGCTGTCGTCGGGCATCAAGCTGAGATATGCATTTTCTGCGATAATCTTGGTGAGACATCAGTCAGAAGTATGCAGAATCATCGAGATCGCTCTTTTCGAGCTATTTAATGGAGAAACACGTTATCTGGTGTATTGACCACTCCACAGTGCGTTTGATATGCGGAACCGGCGACATCTTGGGTTCCGTCGGGGTACAAGCTGAGATATGCATTTTCTGCGATAATATTGGTGAGACTTCAGTCAGAAGTATGCAGAATCATCTAGATCGCTCGTTTCTAGCTATTTAATGCGAGAAACACGTTATCTGGTGTTTTCACCACTCCACAGTGCGTTTGATATGCAGAACCGGCGACATCATGGCTGTCGTCGGGCATCAAGCTGAGATATGCATTTTCTGCGATAATCTTGGTGAGACATCAGTCAGAAGTATGCAGGATCATCGAGATCGCTCTTTTCGAGCTATTTAATGGAGAAACACGTTATCTGGTGTATTGACCACTCCACAGTGCGTTTGATATGCGGAACCGGCGCCAGCTTGATTTTCGTGAGGTTTCAAGCTGAGATATGCATTTTCTGCGATAATATTGGTGAGAGTTCAGTCAGAAGTATGCAGGATCATCTAGATCGCTCGTTTCGAGCTATTTAATTCGAGAAACACGTTATCTGGTGTTTTCACCACTCCACAGTGCGTTTGATATGCAGAACCGGCGACATCATGGCTGTCGTCGGGCATCAAGCTGAGATATGCATTTTCTGCGGTAATCTTGATGAGACATCAGTCAGAAGTATGCAGAATCATCGAGATCGCTCTTTTCGAGCTATTTAATGGAGAAACACGTTATCTGGTGTATTGACCACTCCACAGTGCGTTTGATATGCGGAACCGGCGCCATCTTGATTTTCGTGAGGTTTCAAGCTGAGATATGCATTTTCTGCGATAATATTGGTGAGAGTTCAGTCAGAAGTATGCAGGATCATCTAGATCGCTCGGTTCGAGCTATTTAATGCGAGAAACACGTTGTCTGGTTGTTTTCACCACTCCACGGTGCGTTTGATATGCAGAACCGGCGATATCTTGATTTTCGTGGTGTTTCCAGCTGAGATATGCATTTTCTTCGATAATCTTGGTGAGTCTTCTGTCAGCAGTATGCAGAATCATCGAGATCGCTCTATTCGAGCTATTTAATGCGAGAAACACGTTATCTGGTGTATTGACCACTCCACAGTGCCTTTGATATGCGGAACCGGCGCCATCTTGATTTTCGTGAGGTTTCAAGGTGAGATATGCATTTTCTGCGATAATATTGGTGAGAGTTCAGTCAGAAGTATGCAGGATCATCTAGATCGCTCGTTTCGAGATATTTAATGCGAGAAACACGTTTTCTGGTGTTTTCACCACTCCACAGTACGTTTGACATGCAGAACCGGCGATGTTTGGTTTTCGTCGGGTTTCAAGCTGAGATATGCATTTTCTACGATAATCTTGGTGAGACTTCTGTCCGAAGTAAGCAGAATCATCGAGATCGCTCTTTTCGAGCTACTTAATGCGAGAAACACGTTTTCTGGTGTATTCACCACTCCACAGTACGTTTGACATGCAGAACCGGAGATATCCTGGTTTCGGTGGGGTTTCAAGCTGAGATATGCTTTTCTACGATAATCTTGGTGAGACTTCTGTCAGAAGTATGCAGAATCTTCGAGAACGCTTTTTTCGAGCTACTTAATGCGAGAAACACGTTATCTGGTTGTTTTCACCACTCCACAGTGCGTTTGATATGCAGAACCGGCGACATCTTGATTTTCGTGACGTTTCTAGCTGAGATATGCATTTTCTGCGATAATATTGGTGAGACTTCATTCAGAAGTATGCAGAATCATCTAGATCGCTCTTGTCGAGCTATTTAATGCAAAAAAACAAGTTTCCCGGTGTTTTCAACATTCCACAGTGCGTTTGATATGCAGAACTGGCGATATCTTGATTTTCGTGGTGTTTCCAGCTGAGATTTGCATTTTCTGCGATAAGCTTGGTGAGTCTTCTGTCAGAAGTATGCAGAATCATCTAGATTGCACTTTTCGAGCCATTTAATGCGAGAAACACGTTTTCTGGTGTATTCACCACTCCACAGAGCGTTTGATATGCAGAACCGGCGATATCTTGATATTCGTGGTGTTTCCAGCTGAGATATGCATTTTCTGCGATAATAGTGGTGAGACATCAGTCAGAAGTATGCAGAATCATCGGGATCGCTCTTTTCGAGCTATTTAATGCGGCAAACACGTTATCTGGTGCTTTCAGCACTCCACAGTGCGTATGATATGCAGAACCAGCGATATCTTGGTTTTCGTGGGGTTTCAAGCTGAGATATGCATTTTTTACGATAATCTTGGTGAGACTTCTGCCCGAAGTATGCTTAATCATAGTGATCGCTCGTTTCTAGCTATTTAATGCGAGAAACACGTTATCTGGTGTTTTCACCACTCCACAGTGCGTTTGATATGCAGAACCGGCGACATCATGGCTGTCGTCGGGCATCAAGCTGAGATATGCATTTTCTGCGATAATCTTGGTGAGACATCAGTCAGAAGTATGCAGAATCATCGAGATCGCTCTTTTCGAGCTATTTAATGGAGAAACACGTTATCTGGTGTATTGACCACTCCACAGTGCGTTTGATATGCGGAACCGGCGCCATCTTGATTTTCGTGAGGTTTCAAGCTGAGATATGCATTTTCTGCGATAATATTGGTGAGAGTTCAGTCAGAAGTATGCAGGATCATCTAGATCGCTCGTTTCGAGCTATTTAATGCGAGAAACACGTTGTCTGGTTGTTTTCACCACTCCACGGTGCGTTTGATATGCAGAATCGGCGACATCATGGCTGTCGTCGGGAATCAAGCTGAGATATGCATTTTCTGCGATAATCTTTGTGTTTCATCAATGAGAAGTATGCAGAACCATCCAGAACGCACTTTTCGAGCTAGTTAATGCGAGTAACACGTTTTCTGGTGTTTTCACCACTCCACAGTGCGTCTGATATGCAGAACCGACGATATCTTGGTTTTCGTGGGGTTTCCAACTGAAATATGCATTTTCTGCGATAATCTTTGTGTTTCATCAATGAGAAGTATGCAGAATCATCCAGAACGCTCTTTTCGAGCTATTTAATGCGAGAAACACGTTATCTGGTGTTTTCACCACTCCACAGTGCGTTTCATATGCAGAACCGGCGACATCATGGCTGTCGTCGGGGATCAAGCTGAGATATGCATTTTCTGCGATAATCTTTGTGTTTCATCAATGAGAAGTATGCAGAACCATCCAGAACGCACTTTTCGAGCTAGTTAATGCGAGTAACACGTTTTCTGGTGTTTTCACCACTCCACAGTGCGTCTGATATGCAGAACCGGCGATAACTTGGTTTTCGTGGGGTTTCCAGCTGAGATATGCATTTTCTGCGATAATCGTGGTGAGACTTCATTCAGAAGTATGCAGAATCATCTAGATCGCTCTTGTCGAGCTACTTAATGCAAAAAAACAAGTTTCCCGGTGTTTTCAACATTCCACAGTGCGTTTGATATGCAGAACTGGCGATATCTTGATTTTCGTGGTGTTTCCAGCTGAGATATGCATTATCTGCGATAATCTTAGTGAGTCTTCTGTCAGAAGTATGCAGAATCATCTAGATTGCACTTTTCGAGCCATTTAATGCGAGAAACACGTTTTCTGGTGTATTCACCACTCCACAGAGCGTTTGATATGCAGAACCGGCGATATCTTGATATTCGTGGTGTTTCCAGCTGAGATATGCATTTTCTGCGATAATAGTGGTGAGACATCAGTCAGAAGTATGCAGAATCTTCGAGAACGCTCTTTTCGAGCTACTTAAAGCGAGAAACACGTTTTCTGGTGTATTCACCACTCCACAGTACGTTTGACATGCAGAACCGAAGATATCTTGGTTTCGGTCGGGTTTCAAGCAGAGACATGCATTTTCTGCGATAATCTTGGTGATTCTTCTGTCAGAAGTATGCAGAAGCATCGAGTACGCTCTTTTCGAGCTGTTTAATGCGAGAAACACGTTATCTGGTGTTTTCACCACTCCACAGTGCGTTTGATATGCAGAACCGGCGACATCTTGGCTTTCGTCGGGTATCAAGCTGGGATATGCATTTTCTACGATAATCTTGGTGAGACTTCTGTCAGAAGTATGCAGAATCATCGGGGACGCTCTTTTCGAGCTATTTAATGCGAGAAACTCGTTATCTGGTTGTTTTCACCACTCCACAGTGCGTTTGATATGCAGAACCGGCGTCAACTTGATTTTCGTGAGGTTTCAAGGTGAGATATGCATTTTCTGCGATTATCTTGGTGAGACTTCTGTCAGAAGTATGCAGAATCATCGAGATCGCTCTTTTCGAGCTACTTAATTCGAGAAACACGTTATCTGGTGTTTTCGCCACTCCACAGTGCGTTTGACATGCAGAACCGCAGATATCTTGCTTACGTTCGGGATTCAAGCTGAGATATGCATTTTCTGCGATAATCTTGGTGAGACTTCAGTCAGAAGTATGCAGAATCGTCTAGATCGCTCTTGTCGAGCTATTTAACGCGAGAAACACGTTATATGGTGTTTTCACCACTCCACAGTGCGTTTGACATGCAGAACCGCAGATATCTTGGTTACGTTCGGGATTCAAGCTGAGATATGCATTTTCTGCGATAATCTTGGTGAGACTTCAGTCAGAAGTATGCAGAATCGTCTAGATCGCTCTTGTCGAGCTATTTAACGCGAGAAACACGTTATATGGTGTTTTCACCACTCCACAGTGCGTTTGATATGCAGAACCGGCGACATCTTGGCTTTAGTCGGGGTTCAAACTGAGATATGCATTTTTTGCGATAATATTGGTGAGACTTCAGTCAGAAGTATGCAGAATCATCTAGATCGCTCGTTTCGTGCTAATTAATGCGGCAAACACGTTATCTGGTGCTTTCAGCACTCCACAGTGCGTTTGATATGAAGAACCAGCGATATCTTGGATTTCGTGGGGTTTCAAGCTGAGATATGCATTTTTTACGATAATCTTGGTGAGACTTCTGCCCGAAGTATGCTTAATCATCGTGATCGCTCGTTTCTAGCTATTTAATGCGAGAAACACGTTATCTGGTGTTTTCACCACTCCACAGTGCGTTTGATATGCAGAACCGCCGACATCATGGCTGTCGTCGGGCATCAAGCTGAGATATGCATTTTCTGCGATAATCTTGGTGAGACATCAGTCAGAAGTTTGCAGAATCATCGATATCGCTCTTTTCGAGCTATTTAATGGAGAAACACGTTATCTGGTGTATTGACCACTCCACAGTGCGTTTGATATGCGGAACCGGCGCCATCTTGATTTTCGTGAGGTTTCAAGGTGAGATATGCATTTTCTACGATAATCTTGGTGAGACTTCTGTCCGAAGTAAGCAGAATCATCGAGATCGCTCTTTTCGAGCTACTTAATGCGAGAAACACGTTTTCTGGTGTATTCACCACTCCACAGTACGTTTGACATGCAGAACCGGAGATATCCTGGTTTCGGTCGGGTTTCAAGCTGAGATATGCTTTTCTACGATAATCTTGGTGAGACTTCTGTCAGTAGTATGCAGAATCTTCGAGAACGCTTTTTTCGAGCTACTTAATGCGAGAAACACGTTATCTGGTTGTTTTCACCACTCCACAGTGCGTTTGATATGCAGAACCGGCGACATCTTGATTTTCGTGACGTTTCTAGCTGAGATATGCATTTTCTGCGATAATATTGGTGAGTCTTCATTCAGAAGTATGCAGAATCATCTAGATCGCTCTTGTTGAGCTATTTAATGCGAGAAACACGTTTTCTGGTGTATTCACCACTCCACAGAGCGTTTGATATGCAGAACCGGCGATATCTTGATATTCGTGGTGTTTCCAGCTGAGATATGCATTTTCTGCGATAATAGTGGTGAGACATCAGTCAGAAGTATGCAGAATCATCGGGATCGCTCTTTTCGAGCTATTTAATGCGGCAAACACGTTATCTGGTGCTTTCAGCACTCCACAGTGCGTATGATATGCAGAACCAGCGATATCTTGGTTTTCGTGGGGTTTCAAGCTGAGATATGCATTTTTTACGATAATCTTGGTGAGACTTCTGCCCGAAGTATGCTTAATCATCGTGATCGCTCGTTTCTAGCTATTTAATGCGAGAAACACGTTATCTGGTGTTTTCACCACTCCACAGTGCGTTTGATATGCAGAACCGGCGACATCATGGCTGTCGTCGGGCATCAAGCTGAGATATGCATTTTCTGCGATAATCTTGGTGAGACATCAGTCAGAAGTATGCAGAATCATCGAGATCGCTCTTTTCGAGCTATTTAATGGAGAAACACGTTATCTGGTGTATTGACCACTCCACAGTGCGTTTGATATGCGGAACCGGCGCCATCTTGATTTTCGTGAGGTTTCAAGCTGAGATATGCATTTTCTGCGATAATATTGGTGAGAGTTCAGTCAGAAGTATGCAGGATCATCTAGATCGCTCGTTTCGAGCTATTTAATGCGAGAAACACGTTGTCTGGTTGTTTTCACCACTCCACGGTGCGTTTGATATGCAGAATCGGCGACATCATGGCTGTCGTCGGGAATCAAGCTGAGATATGCATTTTCTGCGATAATCTTTGTGTTTCATCAATGAGAAGTATGCAGAACCATCCAGAACGCACTTTTCGAGCTAGTTAATGCGAGTAACACGTTTTCTGGTGTTTTCACCACTCCACAGTGCGTCTGATATGCAGAACCGACGATATCTTGGTTTTCGTGGGGTTTCCAACTGAAATATGCATTTTCTGCGATAATCTTTGTGTTTCATCAATGAGAAGTATGCAGAATCATCCAGAACGCTCTGTTCGAGCTATTTAATGCGAGAAACACGTTATCTGGTGTTTTCACCACTCCACAGTGCGTTTGATATGCAGAACCGGCGACATCATGGCTGTCGTCGGGGATCAAGCTGAGGTATGCATTTTCTGCGATAATCTTTGTGTTTCATCAATGAGAAGTATGCAGAACCATCCAGAACGCACTTTTCGAGCTAGTTAATGCGAGTAACACGTTTTCTGGTGTTTTCACCACTCCACAGTGCGTCTGATATGCAGAACCGGCGATAACTTGGTTTTCGTGGGGTTTCCAGCTGAGATATGCATTTTCTGCGATAATCGTGGTGAGACTTCATTCAGAAGTATGCAGAATCATCTAGATCGCTCTTGTCGAGCTACTTAATGCAAAAAAACAAGTTTCCCGGTGTTTTCAACATTCCACAGTGCGTTTGATATGCAGAACTGGCGATATCTTGATTTTCGTGGTGTTTCCAGCTGAGATATGCATTATCTGCGATAATCTTAGTGAGTCTTCTGTCAGAAGTATGCAGAATCATCTAGATTGCACTTTTCGAGCCATTTAATGCGAGAAACACGTTTTCTGGTGTATTCACCACTCCACAGAGCGTTTGATATGCAGAACCGGCGATATCTTGATATTCGTGGTGTTTCCAGCTGAGATATGCATTTTCTGCGATAATAGTGGTGAGACATCAGTCAGAAGTATGCAGAATCTTCGAGAACGCTCTTTTCGAGCTACTTAAAGCGAGAAACACGTTTTCTGGTGTATTCACCACTCCACAGTACGTTTGACATGCAGAACCGAAGATATCTTGGTTTCGGTCGGGTTTCAAGCAGAGACATGCATTTTCTGCGATAATCTTGGTGATTCTTCTGTCAGAAGTATGCAGAAGCATCGAGTACGCTCTTTTCGAGCTGTTTAATGCGAGAAACACGTTATCTGGTGTTTTCACCACTCCACAGTGCGTTTGATATGCAGAACCGGCGACATCTTGGCTTTCGTCGGGTATCAAGCTGGGATATGCATTTTCTACGATAATCTTGGTGAGACTTCTGTCAGAAGTATGCAGAATCATCGGGAACGCTCTTTTCGAGCTATTTAATGCGAGAAACTCGTTATCTGGTTGTTTTCACCACTCCACAGTGCGTTTGATATGCAGAACCGGCGTCAACTTGATTTTCGTGAGGTTTCAAGGTGAGATATGCATTTTCTGCGATTATCTTGGTGAGACTTCTGTCAGAAGTATGCAGAATCATCGAGATCGCTCTTTTCGAGCTACTTAATTCGAGAAACACGTTATCTGGTGTTTTCGCCACTCCACAGTGCGTTTGACATGCAGAACCGCAGATATCTTGCTTACGTTCGGGATTCAAGCTGAGATATGCATTTTCTGCGATAATCTTGGTGAGACTTCAGTCAGAAGTATGCAGAATCGTCTAGATCGCTCTTGTCGAGCTATTTAACGCGAGAAACACGTTATATGGTGTTTTCACCACTCCACAGTGCGTTTGACATGCAGAACCGCAGATATCTTGGTTACGTTCGGGATTCAAGCTGAGATATGCATTTTCTGCGATAATCTTGGTGAGACTTCAGTCAGAAGTATGCAGAATCGTCTAGATCGCTCTTGTCGAGCTATTTAACGCGAGAAACACGTTATATGGTGTTTTCACCACTCCACAGTGCGTTTGATATGCAGAACCGGCGACATCTTGGCTTTAGTCGGGGTTCAAACTGAGATATGCATTTTTTGCGATAATATTGGTGAGACTTCAGTCAGAAGTATGCAGAATCATCTAGATCGCTCGTTTCGTGCTAATTAATGCGGCAAACACGTTATCTGGTGCTTTCAGCACTCCACAGTGCGTTTGATATGAAGAACCAGCGATATCTTGGATTTCGTGGGGTTTCAAGCTGAGATATGCATTTTTTACGATAATCTTGGTGAGACTTCTGCCCGAAGTATGCTTAATCATCGTGATCGCTCGTTTCTAGCTATTTAATGCGAGAAACACGTTATCTGGTGTTTTCACCACTCCACAGTGCGTTTGATATGCAGAACCGCCGACATCATGGCTGTCGTCGGGCATCAAGCTGAGATATGCATTTTCTGCGATAATCTTGGTGAGACATCAGTCAGAAGTTTGCAGAATCATCGATATCGCTCTTTTCGAGCTATTTAATGGAGAAACACGTTATCTGGTGTATTGACCACTCCACAGTGAGTTTGATATGCGGAACCGGCGCCATCTTGATTTTCGTGAGGTTTCAAGGTGAGATATGCATTTTCTACGATAATCTTGGTGAGACTTCTGTCCGAAGTAAGCAGAATCATCGAGATCGCTCTTTTCGAGCTACTTAATGCGAGAAACACGTTTTCTGGTGTATTCACCACTCCACAGTACGTTTGACATGCAGAACCGGAGATATCCTGGTTTCGGTCGGGTTTCAAGCTGAGATATGCTTTTCTACGATAATCTTGGTGAGACTTCTGTCAGTAGTATGCAGAATCTTCGAGAACGCTTTTTTCGAGCTACTTAATGCGAGAAACACGTTATCTGGTTGTTTTCACCACTCCACAGTGCGTTTGATATGCAGAACCGGCGACATCTTGATTTTCGTGACGTTTCTAGCTGAGATATGCATTTTCTGCGATAATATTGGTGAGTCTTCATTCAGAAGTATGCAGAATCATCTAGATCGCTCTTGTTGAGCTATTTAATAAAAAAAAACAAGTTTCCCGGTGTTTTCAACATTCCACAGTGCGTTTGATATGCAGAACTGGCGATATCTTGATTTTCGTGGTGTTTCCAGCTGAGATTTGCATTTTCTGCGATAATCTTGGTGAGTCTTCTGTCAGAAGTATGCAGAATCATCTAGATTGCACTTTTCGAGCCATTTAATGCGAGAAACACGTTTTCTGGTGTATTCACCACTCCACAGAGCGTTTGATATGCAGAACCGGCGATATCTTGATATTCGTGGTGTTTCCAGCTGAGATATGCATTTTCTGCGATAATAGTGGTGAGACATCAGTCAGAAGTATGCAGAATCATCGGGATCGCTCTTTTCGAGCTATTTAATGCGAGAAACTCGTTATCTCGTTGTTTTCACCACTCCACAGTGCGTTTGATATGCAGAACCGGCGTCATCTTGATTTTCGTGAGGTTTCAAGGTGAGATATGCATTTTCTGCGATTATCTTGGTGAGACTTCTGTCCGAAGTATGCAGATTCATCGAGATCGCTCTATTCGAGCTATTTAATGCGGCAAACACGTTATCTGGTGCTTTCAGCACTCCACAGTGCGTATGATATGCAGAACCAGCGATATCTTGGTTTTCGTAGGGTTTCAAGCTGAGATATGCATTTTTTACGATAATCTTGGTGAGACTTCTGCCCGAAGTATGCTTAATCATCGTGATCGCTCGTTTCTAGCTATTTAATGCGAGAAACACGTTATCTGGTGTTTTCACCACTCCACAGTGCGGTTGATATGCAGAACCGGCGACATCATGGCTGTCGTCGGGCATCAAGCTGAGATATGCATTTTCTGCGATAATCTTGGTGAGACATCAGTCAGAAGTATGCAGAATCATCGAGATCGCTCTTTTCGAGCTATTTAATGGAGAAACACGTTATCTGGTGTATTGACCACTCCACAGTGCGTTTGATATGCGGAACCGGCGCCATCTTGATTTTCGTGAGGTTTCAAGCTGAGATATGCATTTTCTGCGATAATATTTGTGAGAGTTCAGTCAGAAGGATGCAGGATCATCTAGATCGCTCGTTTCGAGCTATTTAATGCGAGAAACACGTTGTCTGGTTGTTTTCACCACTCCACGGTGCGTTTGATATGCAGAACCGGCGACATCTTGGGTTTCGTCGGGGTTCGAGCTGAGAAATGCATTTTCTGCGATAATATAGGTGAGTCTTCTGTCAGAAGTATGCAGAATCATCTAGATTGCACTTTTCGAGTTATTTAATGCGAGAAACACATTTTCTGGTGTATTCACCACTCCACAGAGCGTCTGATATGCAGAACTGGCGATATCTTGATATTCGTGGTGTTTCCAGCTGAGATATGCATTTTCTGCGATAATCTTGGTGAGACTGCTGTCCGAAGTATGCAGAATCATCGAGATCGCTCTTTTCGAGCTATTTAATGCGAGAAACACGTTTTCTGGTGTATTCATCACTCCACAGAGCGTTTGATATGCAGAACCGGCGATATCTTGATATTCGTGGTGTTTCCAGCTGAGATATGCATTTTCTGCGATAATCTTGGTGAGTCTTCTGTCAGAAGTATGCAGAATCATCTAGATTGCACTTTTCGAGCTATTTAATGCGACAAACACGTTATCTGTTGTTTTCACCACTCCACAGTGCGTTTGATATGCAGAACCGGCGACATCTTGGCTTTCGTCGGGTTTCAAGCTGAGATATGCATTTTCTGCATTAATCTTGGTGAGACATCAGTCAGAAGTATGCAGAATCATCTAGATCGCTCGTTTCGAGCTGCTTAATGCGAGAAACACGTTTTCTGGTGTTTTCACCGCTCCTCAGTGCGTTTGATATGCAGAACCGGCGACATCTTGGGTTCCGTCGGGGTACAAGCTGAGATATGCATTTTCTGCGATAATATTGGTGAGACTTCAGTCAGAAGTATGCAGAATCATCTAGATCGCTCGTTTCTAGCTATTTAATGCGAGAAACACGTTATCTGGTGTTTTCACCACTCCACAGTGCGTTTGATATGCAGAACCGGCGACATCATGGCTGTCGTCGGGCATCAAGCTGAGATATGCATTTTCTGCGATAATCTTGGTGAGACATCAGTCAGAAGTATGCAGAATCATCGAGATCGCTCTTTTCGAGCTATTTAATGGAGAAACACGTTATCTGGTGTATTGACCACTCCACAGTGCGTTTGATATGCGGAACCGGCGCCAGCTTGATTTTCGTGAGGTTTCAAGCTGAGATATGCATTTTCTGCGATAATATTGGTGAGAGTTCAGTCAGAAGTATGCAGGATCATCTAGATCGCTCGGTTCGAGCTATTTAATGCGAGAAACACGTTGTCTGGTTGTTATCACCACTCCACGGTGCGTTTGATATGCAGAACCGGCGATATCTTGATTTTCGTGGTGTTTCCAGCTGAGATATGCATTTTCTTCGATAATCTTGGTGAGTCTTCTGTCAGCAGTATGCAGAATCATCGAGATCGCTCTATTCGAGCTATTTAAAGCGAGAAACACGTTATCTGGTGTATTGACCACTCCACAGTGCCTTTGATATGCGGAACCGGCGCCATCTTGATTTTCGTGAGGTTTCAAGCTGAGATATGCATTTTCTGCGATAATATTGGTGAGAGTTCAGTCAGAAGTATGCAGGATCATCTAGATCGCTCGTTTCGAGATATTTAATGCGAGAAACACGTTTTCTGGTGTTTTCACCACTCCACAGTACGTTTGACATGCAGAACCGGCGATGTTTGGTTTTCGTCGGGTTTCAAGCTGAGATATGCATTTTCTACGATAATCTTGGTGAGACTTCTGTCCGAAGTAAGCAGAATCATCGAGATCGCTCTTTTCGAGCTACTTAATGCGAGAAACACGTTTTCTGGAGTATTCACCACTCCACAGTACGTTTGACATGCAGAACCGGAGATATCCTGGTTTCGGTCGGGTTTCAAGCTGAGATATGCTTTTCTACGATAATCTTGGTGAGACTTCTGTCAGAAGTATGCAGAATCTTCGAGAACGCTTTTTTCGAGCTACTTAATGCGAGAAACACGTTATCTGGTTGTTTTCACCACTCCACAGTGCGTTTGATATGCAGAACCGGCGACATCTTGATTTTCGTGACGTTTCTAGCTGAGATATGCATTTTCTGCGATAATATTGGTGAGACTTCATTCAGAAGTATGCAGAATCATCTAGATCGCTCTTGTCGAGCTATTTAATGCAAAAAAACAAGTTTCCCGGTGTTTTCAACATTCCACAGTGCGTTTGATATGCAGAACTGGCGATATCTTGATTTTCGTGGTGTTTCCAGCTGAGATTTGCATTTTCTGCGATAATCTTGGTGAGTCTTCTGTCAGAAGTATGCAGAATCATCTAGATTGCACTTTTCGAGCCATTTAATGCGAGAAACACGTTTTCTGGTGTATTCACCAATCCACAGAGCGTTTGATATGCAGAACCGGCGATATCTTGATATTCGTGGTGTTTCCAGCTGAGATATGCATTTTCTGCGATAATAGTGGTGAGACATCAGTCAGAAGTATGCAGAATCATCGGGATCGCTCTTTTCGAGCTATTTAATGCGGCAAACACGTTATCTGGTGCTTTCAGCACTCCACAGTGCGTATGATATGCAGAACCAGCGATATCTTGGTTTTCGTGGGGTTTCAAGCTGAGATATGCATTTTTTACGATAATCTTGGTGAGACTTCTGCCCGAAGTATGCTTAATCATCGTGATCGCTCGTTTCTAGCTATTTAATGCGAGAAACACGTTATCTGGTGTTTTCACCACTCCACAGTGCGTTTGATATGCAGAACCGGCGACATCATGGCTGTCGTCGGGCATCAAGCTGAGATATGCATTTTCTGCGATAATCTTGGTGAGACATCAGTCAGAAGTATGCAGAATCATCGAGATCGCTCTTTTCGAGCTATTTAATGGAGAAACACGTTATCTGGTGTATTGACCACTCCACAGTGCGTTTGATATGCGGAACCGGCGCCATCTTGATTTTCGTGAGGTTTCAAGCTGAGATATGCATTTTCTGCGATAATATTGGTGAGAGTTCAGTCAGAAGTATGCAGGATCATCTAGATCGCTCGTTTCGAGCTATTTAATGCGAGAAACACGTTGTCTGGTTGTTTTCACCACTCCACGGTGCGTTTGATGTGCAGAACCGGCGACATCTTGATTTTCGTGACGTTTCTAGCTGAGATATGCATTTTCTGCGATAATATTGGTGAGACTTCAGTCAGAAGTATGCAGAATCATCTAGATCGTTCGTTTCGAGCTATTTAATGCGAAAAAACAAGTTTTCTGGTGTTTTGACCACTCCACAGTGCGTTTGATATGTAGAGCCGCCGATAACTTGGTTTTCGTGGGGTTTCCAGCTGAAATATGCATTTTCTGCGATAATCTTTGTGTTTCATCAATGAGAAGTATGCAGAATCATCCAGAACGCTCTTTTCGAGCTAGTTAATGCGAGTAACACGTTTTCTGGTGTTTTCACCACTCCACAGTGCGTCTGATATGCAGAACCGACGATATCTTGGTTTTCGTGGGGTTTCCAACTGAAATATGCATTTTCTGCGATAATCTTTGTGTTTCATCAATGAGAAGTATGCAGAATCATCCAGAACGCTCTTTTCGAGCTATTTAATGCGAGAAACACGTTATCTGGTGTTTTCACCACTCCACAGTGCGTTTGATATGCAGAACCGGCGACATCATGGCTGTCGTCGGGCATCAAGCTGAGATATGCATTTTCTGCGATAATCTTTGTGTTTCATCAATGAGAAGTATGCAGAACCATCCAGAACGCACTTTTCGAGCTAGTTAATGCGAGTAACACGTTTTCTGGAGTTTTCACCACTCCACAGTGCGTCTGTTATGCAGAACCGGCGATATCTTGGTTTTCGTGGGGTTTCCAGCTGAGATATGCATTTTCTGCGATAATCGTGGTGAGACTTCATTCAGAAGTATGCAGAATCATCTAGATCGCTCTTGTCGAGCTACTTAATGCAAAAAAACAAGTTTCCCGGTGTTTTCAACATTCCACAGTGTGTTTGATATGCAGAACTGGCGATATCTTGATTTTCGTGGTGTTTCCAGCTGAGATATGCATTATCTGCGATAATCTTAGTGAGTCTTCTGTCAGAAGTATGCAGAATCATCTAGATTGCACTTTTCGAGCCATTTAATGCGAGAAACACGTTTTCTGGTGTATTCACCACTCCACAGAGCGTTTGATATGCAGAACCGGCGATATCTTGATATTCGTGGTGTTCCCAGCTGAGATATGCATTTTCTGCGATAATAGTGGTGAGACATCAGTCTGAAGTATGCAGAATCTTCGAGAACGCTCTTTTCGAGCTACTTAAAGCGAGAAACACGTTTTCTGGTGTATTCACCACTCCACAGTACGTTTGACATGCAGAACCGAAGATATCTTGGTTTCGGTCGGGTTTCAAGCTGAGACATGCATTTTCTGCGATAATCTTGGTGATTCTTCTGTCAGAAGTATGCAGAAGCATCGAGTACGCTCTTTTCGAGCTGTTTAATGCGACAAACACGTTATCTGGTGTTTTCACCACTCCACAGTGCGTTTGATATGCAGAACCGGCGACATCTTGGCTTTCGTCGGGTATCAAGCTGGGATATGCATTTTCTACGATAATCTTGGTGAGACTTCTGTCAGAAGTATGCAGAATCATCGGGAACGCTCTTTTCGAGCTATTTAATGCGAGAAACTCGTTATCTGGTTGTTTTCACCACTCCACAGTGCGTTTGATATGCAGAACCGGCGTCAACTTGATTTTCGTGAGGTTTCAAGGTGAGATATGCATTTTCTGCGATTATCTTGGTGAGACTTCTGTCAGAAGTATGCAGAATCATCGAGATCGCTCTTTTCGAGCTACTTAATTCGAGAAACACGTTATCTGGTGTTTTCGCCACTCCACAGTGCGTTTGACATGCAGAACCGCAGATATCTTGGTTACGTTCGGGATTCAATCTGAGATATGCATTTTCTGCGATAATCTTGGTAAGACTTCAGTCAGAAGTATGCAGAATCGTCTAGATCGCTCTTGTCGAGCTATTTAACGCGAGAAACACGTTATATGGTGTTTTCACCACTCCACAGTGCGTTTGATATGCAGAACCGGCGACATCTTGGCTTTAGTCGGGGTTCAAACTGAGATATGCATTTTTTGCGATAATATTGTTGAGACTTCAGTCAGAAGTATGCAGAATCATCTAGATCGCTCGTTTCGTGCTAATTAATGCGGCAAACACGTTATCTGGTGCTTTCAGCACTCCACAGTGCGTTTGATATGCAGAACCAGAGATATCTTGGATTTCGTGGGGTTTCAAGCTGAGATATGCATTTTCTGCGATAATCTTGGTAAGACTTCAGTCAGAAGTATGCAGAATCGTCTAGATCGCTCTTGTCGAGCTATTTAACGCGAGAAACACGTTATATGGTGTTTTCACCACTCCACAGTGCGTTTGATATGCAGAACCGGCGACATCTTGGCTTTAGTCGGGGTTCAAACTGAGATATGCATTTTTTGCGATAATATTGGTGAGACTTCAGTCAGAAGTATGCAGAATCATCTAGATCGCTCGTTTCGTGCTAATTAATGCGGCAAACACGTTATCTGGTGCTTTCAGCACTCCACAGTGCGTTTGATATGCAGAACCAGCGATATCTTGGATTTCGTGGGGTTTCAAGCTGAGATATGCATTTTTTACGATAATCTTGGTGAGACTCCTGTCCGAAGTATGCTTAATCATCGAGATCGCTCGTTTCGAGCTATTTAATGCGAGAAACACGTTATCTGGTGTTTTCACCACTCCACAGTGCGTATGATATGCAGAACCGGCGATATCTTGGTTTTCGTGGGGTTTCAATCTGAGATATGCATTTTCTGCGATAATCTTGGTGAGACATCAGTCAGAAGTATGCAGAATCATCGAGATCGCTCTTTTCGAGCTATTTAATGGAGAAACACGTTATCTGGTGTATTGACCACTCCACAGTGCGTTTGATATGCGGAACCGGCGCCATCTTGATTTTCGTGAGGTTTCAAGGTGAGATATGCATTTTCTGCGATTATCTTGGTGAGACTTCTGTCAGAAGTATGCAGAATCATCGAGATCGCTCTTTTCGAGCTACTTAATTCGAGAAACACGTTATCTGGTGTTTTCGCCACTCCACAGTGCGTTTGACATGCAGAACCGCAGATATCTTGGTTACGTTCGGGATTCAAGCTGAGATATGCATTTTCTGCGATAATCTTGGTGAGACTTCAGTCAGAAGTATGCAGAATCGTCTAGATCGCTCTTGTCGAGCTATTTAACGCGAGAAACACGTTATATGGTGTTTTCACCACTCCACAGTGCGTTTGATATGCAGAACCGGCGACATCATGGCTGTCGTCGGGCATCAAGCTGAGATATGCATTTTCTGCGATAATCTTGGTGAGACATCAGTCAGAAGTATGCAGAATCATCTAGATCGCTCGTTTCGTGCTAATTAATGCGGCAAACACGTTATCTGGTGCTTTCAGCACTCCACAGTGCGTTTGATATGAAGAACCAGCGATATCTTGGATTTCGTGGGGTTTCAAGCTGAGATATGCATTTTTTACGATAATCTTGGTGAGACCTCTGCCCGAAGTATGCTTAATCATCGTGATCGCTCGTTTCTAGCTATTTAATGCGAGAAACACGTTATCTGGTGTTTTCACCACTCCACAGTGCGTTTGATATGCAGAACCGGCGACATCATGGCTGTCGTCGGGCATCAAGCTGAGATATGCATTTTCTGCGATAATCTTTTTGTTTCATCAATGAGAAGTATGCAGAACCATCCAGAACGCACTTTTCGAGCTAGTTAATGCGAGTAACACGTTTTCTGGTGTTTTCACCACTCCACAGTGCGTCTGATATGCAGAACCGGCGATATCTTGGTTTTCGTGGGGTTTCCAGCTGAGATATGCATTTTCTGCGATAATCGAGGTGAGACTTCATTCAGAAGTATGCAGAATCATCTAGATCGCTCGTTTCGAGCTATTTAATGCGAGAAACACGTTATCTGGTGTTTTCACCACTCCAAAGTGCGTATGATATGCAGAACCGGCGATATCTTGGTTTTCGTGGGGTTTCAATCTGAGATATGCATTTTCTGCGATAATCTTGGTGAGACATCAGTCAGAAGTATGCAGAATCATCGAGATCGCTCTTTTCGAGCTATTTAATGGAGAAACACGTTATCTGGTGTATTGACCACTCCACGGTGCGTTTGATATGCGGAACCGGCGCCATCTTGATTTTCGTGAGGTTTCAAGGTGAGATATGCATTTTCTGCGATTATCTTGGTGAGACTTCTGTCAGAAGTATGCAGAATCATCGAGATCGCTCTTTTCGAGCTACTTAATTCGAGAAACACGTTATCTGGTGTTTTCGCCACTCCACAGTGCGTTTGACATGCAGAACCGCAGATATCTTGGTTACGTTCGGGATTCAAGCTGAGATATGCATTTTCTGCGATAATCTTGGTGAGACTTCAGTCAGAAGTATGCAGAACCATCCAGAACGCACTTTTCGAGCTAGTTAATGCGAGAAACACGTTGTCTGGTTGTTTTCACCACTCCACTGTGCGTATGATATGCAGAACCGGCGTCAACTTGATTTTCGTGAGGTTTCAAGGTGAGATATGCATTTTCTGCGATTATCTTGGTGAGACTTCTGTCAGAAGTATGCAGAATCATCGAGATCGCTCTTTTCGAGCTACTTAATTCGAGAAACACGTTATCTGGTGTTTTCGCCACTCCACAGTGCGTTTGACATGCAGAACCGCAGATATCTTGGTTACGTTCGGGATTCAAGCTGAGATATGCATTTTCTGCGATTATCTTGGTGAGACTTCAGTCAGAAGTATGCAGAATCGTCTAGATCGCTCTTGTCGAGCTATTTAACGCGAGAAACACGTTATATGGTGTTTTCACCACTCCACAGTGCGTTTGATATGCAGAACCGGCGACATCTTGGCTTTAGTCGGGGTTCAAACTGAGATATGCATTTTTTGCGATAATATTGGTGAGACTTCAGTCAGAAGTATGCAGAATCATCTAGATCGCTCGTTTCGTGCTAATTAATGCGGCAAACACGTTATCTGGTGCTTTCAGCACTCCACAGTGCGTTTGATATGCAGAACCAGCGATATCTTGGATTTCGTGGGGTTTCAAGCTGAGATATGCATTTTTTACGATAATCTTGGTGAGACTCCTGTCCGAAGTATGCTTAATCATCGACATCGCTCGTTTCGAGCTATTTAATGCGAGAAACACGTTATCTGGTGTTTTCACCACTCCACAGTGCGTATGATATGCAGAACCGGCGATATCTTGGTTTTCGTGGGGTTTCAATCTGAGATATGCATTTTCTGCGATAATCTTGGTGAGACATCAGTCAGAAGTATGCAGAATCATCGAGATCGCTCTTTTCGAGCTATTTAATGGAGAAACACGTTATCTGGTGTATTGACCACTCCACAGTGCGTTTGATATGCGGAACCGGCGCCATCTTGATTTTCGTGAGGTTTCAAGGTGAGATATGCATTTTCTGCGATTATCTTGGTGAGACTTCTGTCAGAAGTATGCAGAATCATCGAGATCGCTCTTTTCGAGCTACTTAATTCGAGAAACACGTTATCTGGTGTTTTCGCCACTCCACAGTGCGTTTGACATGCAGAACCGCAGATATCTTGGTTACGTTCGGGATTCAAGCTGAGATATGCATTTTCTGCGATAATCTTGGTGAGACTTCAGTCAGAAGTATGCAGAATCGTCTAGATCGCTCTTGTCGAGCTATTTAACGCGAGAAACACGTTATATGGTGTTTTCACCACTCCACAGTGCGTTTGATATGCAGAACCGGCGACATCTTGGCTTTAGTCGGGGTTCAAACTGAGATATGCATTTTTTGCGATAATATTGGTGAGACTTCAGTCAGAAGTATGCAGAATCATCTAGATCGCTCGTTTCGTGCTAATTAATGCGGCAAACACGTTATCTGGTGCTTTCAGCACTCCACAGTGCGTTTGATATGAAGAACCAGCGATATCTTGGATTTCGTGGGGTTTCAAGCTGAGATATGCATTTTTTACGATAATCTTGGTGAGACTTCTGCCCGAAGTATGCTTAATCATCGTGATCGCTCGTTTCTAGCTATTTAATGCGAGAAACACGTTATCTGGTGTTTTCACCACTCCACAGTGCGTTTGATATGCAGAACCGGCGACATCATGGCTGTCGTCGGGCATCAAGCTGAGATATGCATTTTCTGTGATAATCTTGGTGAGACATCAGTCAGAAGTTTGCAGAATCATCGATATCGCTCTTTTCGAGCTATTTAATGGAGAAACACGTTATCTGGTGTATTGACCACTCCACAGTGCGTTTGATATGCGGAACCGGCGCCATCTTGATTTTCGTGAGGTTTCAAGCTGAGATATGCATTTTCTGCGATAATATTGGTGAAAGTTCAGTCAGAAGTATGCAGGATCATCTAGATCGCTCGTTTCGAGCTATTTGATGCGAGAAACACGTTGTCTGGTTGTTTTCACCACTCCACTGTGCGTTTGATATGCAGAACCAGCGTCATCTTGATTTTCGTGGTGTTTCCAGCTGAGATATGCATTTTCTGCGATAATCTTGGTGAGTCTTCTGTCAGCAGTATGCAGAATCATCGAGATCGCTCTATTCGAGCTATTTAATGCGAGAAACACGTTATCTGGTTGTTTTCACCACTCCACAGTGCGTTTGATATGCAGAACCGGCGATATCTTGGTTTTCGTGGGGTTTCCAGATGAGATATGCATTTTCTGCGATAATCGTGGTGAGACTTCATTCAGAAGTATGCAGAATCATCTAGATCGCTCTTGTCGAGCTATTTAATGCAAAAAAACAAGTTTCACGGTGTTTTCAACATTCCACAGTGCGTTTGATATGCAGAACTGGCGATATCTTGATTTTCGTGGTGTATCCAGCTGAGATATGCATTTTCTGCGATAATCTTGGTGAGTCTTCTGTCAGAAGGATGCAGAATCATCTAGATTGCACTTTTCGAGCCATTTAATGCGAGAAACACGTTTTCTGTTGTATTCACCACTCCACAGAGCGTTTGATATGCAGAACCGGCAATATCTTGATATTCGTGGTGTTTCCAGCTGAGATATGCATTTTCTGCGATAATAGTGGTGAGACATCAGTCAGAAGTATGCAGAATCTTCGAGAACGCTCTTTTCGAGCTACTTAATGCGAGAAACACGTTTTCTGGTGTATTCACCACTCCACAGTACGTTTGACATGCAGAACCGAAGATATCTTGGTTTCGGTCGGGTTTCAAGCTGAGACATGCATTTTCTGCGATAATCTTGGTGATTCTTCTGTCAGAAGTATGCAGAAGCATCGAGTACGCTCTTTTCGAGCTGTTTAATGCGAGAAACACGTTATCTGGTGTTTTCGCCACTCCGCAGTGCGTTTGACATGCAGAACCGCAGATATCTTGGTTACGTTCGGGATTCAAGCTGAGATATGCATTTTCTGCGATAATCTTGGTGAGACTTCAGTCAGAAGTATGCAGAATCGTCTAGATCGCTGTTGTCGAGCTATTTAACGCGAGAAACACGTAATATGGTGTTTTCACCACTCCACAGTGCGTTTGATATGCAGAACCGGCGACATCTTGGTTTTAGTCGGGGTTCAAACTGAGATATGCATTTCTTGCGATAATATTGGTGAGACTTCAGTCAGAAGTATGCAGAATCATCTAGATCGCTCGTTTCGTGCTAATTAATGCGGCAAACACGTTATCTGGTGCTTTCAGCATTCCACAGTGCGTTTGATATGCAGAACCAGCGATATCTTGGTTTTCGTGGGGTTTCAAGCTGAGATATGCATTTTTTACGATAATCATGGTGAGACTTCTGCCCGAAGTATGCTTAATCATCGTGATCGCTCGTTTCTAGCTATTTAATGCGAGAAACACGTTATCTGGTGTTTTCACCACTCCACAGTGCGTTTGATATGCAGAACCGGCGACATCATGGCTGTCGTCGGGCATCAAGCTGAGATATGCATTTTCTGCGATTATCTTGGTGACACATCAGTCAGAAGTTTGCAGAATCATCGAGATCGCTCTTTTCGAGCTATTTAATGGAGAAACACGTTATCTGGTGCTTTCAGCACTCCACAGTGCGTTTGATATGCAGAACCGGCGATATCTTGGTTTTCGTGGGGTTTCAAGCTGAGATATACATTTTCTGCGATAATCTTGGTGAGACTTCTGTCCGAAGTATGCTGAAACATCGAGATCGCTCTTTTCGAGCTAGTTAATGCGAGAAAAACCTTATCCGGTGTTTTCACCACTCCACAGTTGGTTTGATATGCAGAACCGGCGATATCTTGGTTTTCGTGGGGTTTCAAGCTGAGATATGCGTTTTCTGCGATAATCTTGGTGAGAATTCTATCAGAAGTAAGCCGAAACATCGAGATCCCTCTTTTCGAGCTCTTTAATGCGAGAAGCACGTTATCTGGTGTTTTCACCTCTCCACAGTGCGTTTGATACGCAGAACCGGCGACATCTTGGCTTTCGTCGGGTATCAACCTGAGATATGCATTTTCTGCGATAATCTTGGTGAGACTTCAGTCAGAAGTATGCAGAATCATCGAGATCGCTCTTTTCGAGCTAGTTAATGCGAGAAAAACCTTATCCGGTGTTTTCACCACTCCACAGTGCGTTTGATATGCAGAACCAGCGATATGTTGGCTTTCGTGGGGTTTCAAGCTGAGAAATGCATTTTTTACGATAATCTTGGTGAGACTTCTGTCCGAAGTATGCTTAATCATCGAGATCGCTCGTTTCGAGCTATTTAATGCGACAAACACGATATCTGGAGTTTTCACCACTCCACAGTAGGTTTGATATGCAGAACCGGCGATATCTTGGTTTTCGTGGGGTTTCAAGCTGAGATATGCGTTTTCTGCGATAATCTTGGTGAGACTTCTATCAGAAGTAAGCAGAATCATCGAGATCCCTCTTTTCGAGCTCTTTAATGCGACAAACACGTTATCTGGTGTTTTCACCACTCCACAGTGCGTTTGATATGCAGAACCGGCGACATCTTGGCTTTCGTCGGGTATCAACCTGAGATATGCATTTTCTGCGATAATCTTGGTGAGACTTCTGTCCGAAGTATGCTGAATCATCGAGATCGCTCTTTTCGAGCTAGTTAGTGCGAGAAACACGATATCTGTAATTTTCACCACTCCACAGTTGGTTTGATATGCAGATCCGGCGATATCTTGGTTTTCGTGGGGTTTCAAGCTGAGATATGCGTTTTCTACGATAATCTTGGTGAGACTTCTATCAGAAGTAAGCAGAATCATCGAGATCCCTCTTTTCGAGCTCTTTAATGCGAGAAACACGTTATCTGGTGTTTTCACCTCTCCACAGTGCGTTTGATATGCAGAACCGGCGACATCTTGGCTTTCGTCGGGTATCAACCTGAGATATGCATTTTCTGCGATAATCTTGGTGAGACTTCAGTCAGAAGTATGCAGAATCATCGAGATCCTTCTTTTCGAGCTATTTAATGCGAGAAACACGTTATCTGGTGTTTTCAGCACTCCACAGTGCGTATGATATGCAGAACCGGCGATATCTTGGTTTTCGTGGGGTTTCAAGCTGAGATATACATTTTCTGCGATAATCTTGGTGAGACTTCTGTCCGAAGTATGCTGAAACATCGAGATCGCTCTTTTCGAGCTAGTTAATGCGAGAAAAACCTTATCCGGTGTTTTCACCACTCCACAGTTCGTTTGATATGCAGAACCAGCGATATCTTGGCTTTCGTGGGGTTTCAAGCTGAGATATGCATTTTTTACGATAATCTTGGTGAGACTTCTGTCCGAAGTATGCTGAATCATCGAGATCGCTCTTTTCGAGCTAGTTAGTGCGAGAAACACGTTATCTGGTGTTTTCACCACACCACAGTGCGTTTGATACGCAGAACAGTAGATATCTTGGTTTTCGTGGGGTTTCAAGCTGAAATATGCATTTTCTGCGATAATCTTGTTGAGACTTCCGTTCGAAGTATGCAGAATCATCGAGATCGCACTTTTCGGGCTATTTAATGCGAGAAACACGTTGTCTGGGGTTTTCACCACTCCACAGTTGGTTTGATATGCAGAACCGGCGATATCTTGGTTTTCGTGGGGTTTCAAGCTGAGATATGCGTTTTCTGCGATAATCTTGGTGAGAATTCTATCAGAAGTAAGCGGAAACATCGAGATCCCTCTTTTCGAGCTCTTTAATGCGAGAAGCACGTTATCTGGTGTTTTCACCTCTCCACAGTGCGTTTGATACGCAGAACCGGCGACATCTTGGCTTTCGTCGGGTATCAACCTGAGATATGCATTTTCTGCGATAATCTTGGTGAGACTTCAGTCAGAAGTATGCAGAATCATCGAGATCGCTCTTTTCGAGCTAGTTAATGCGAGAAAAACCTTATCCGGTGTTTTCACCACTCCACAGTGCGTTTGATATGCAGAACCAGCGATATGTTGGCTTTCGTGGGGTTTCAAGCTGAGAAATGCATTTTTTACGATAATCTTGGTGAGACTTCAGTCCGAAGTATGCTTAATCATCGAGATCGCTCGTTTCGAGCTATTTAATGCGACAAACACGATATCTGGAGTTTTCACCACTCCACAGTAGGTTTGATATGCAGAACCGGCGATATCTTGGTTTTCGTGGGGTTTCAAGCTGAGATATGCGTTTTCTGCGATAATCTTGGTGAGACTTCTATCAGAAGTAAGCAGAATCATCGAGATCCCTCTTTTCGAGCTCTTTAATGCGAGAAACACGTTATCTGGTGTTTTCACCACTCCACAGTGCGTTTGATATGCAGAACCGGCGACATCTTCATTTTCGTGAGATTTCAACCTGAGATATGCATTTTCGGCGATAATCTTGGTGAGTATTCTGTCAGTACTATGCAGAATCATCGAGACCCCTCTTTTCGAGCTATTTAATGCGAGAGACACGTTATCTGGTGTTTTCACCACTCCACAGTGCGTTTGATATGCAGAACAGGCGACATCTTAATTTTTGTGAGATTTCAAGCTGCGATATGCATTTTCTACGATAACCATGGTGAGTCTTCTGTCAGAAGTATGCAGAATCATCTAGATCGCTCTCTTCGAGCTATTTAATGTGAGAAACACGTTTTCTGGTGTATTCACCACCCCACAGTACGTTTGACATGCAGAACCGGATATATCTTGGTTTCGGTCGGGTTTCAAGCTGAGATATGCATTTTCTACGATAATCTTGGTGAGACTTCTGTCAGACGTATGCAGAATCATCGGGATCGCTCTTTTCGAGCTATTTAATGCGAGAAACACATTATATGGTTGTTTTCACCACTCCACAGTGCGTTTGATATGCATAACCGGCGATATCTAGATTTTCGTGGTGTTTCCAGCTGAGATATGCATTCTCTGCGATACTCTTGGTGAGACTTCAGTCAGAAGTATGCAGAATCATCGAGATCGCTCGTTTCGAGCTATTTAATGCGAAAAAACAAGTTTTCTGGTGTTGTCAACATTCCACAGTGCGTTTTATATGCAGAACCGGCGATATCTTGATTTTCGTGGTGTTTCCAGCTGAGATATGCATTTTCTGCTATAATATTGGTGAGTCTTCTGTCAGTAGGATGCATAATCATCGAGACCCCTCTTTTCGAGCTATTTAATGCGAGAAACACGTTATCTGGTGTTTTCACCACTCCACAGTGCGTTTGATATGCAGAACAGGCGACATCTTGATTTTCGTGAGATTTCAAGCTGAGGTATGCATTTTCTACGATAACCATGGTGAGTCTTCTGTCAGGAGTATGCAGAATCATCTAGATCGCTCTTTTCGAGCTATTTAATGCGAGAAACACGTTATATGGTTGTTTTCACCACTCCACAGTGCGTTTGATATGCAGAACCAGCGATATCTTGGTTTTCGTGGGGTTTCAAGCTGAGATATGCATTTTTTACGATAATCTTGGTGAGACTTCTGTCAGAAGTATGCAGAATCATCTAGATCGCTCTTTTCGAGCTATTTGATGCGAGAAACACGTTTTCTGGTGTTTTCACCACGCCACAGTGCGTTTGATATGCAGAACCGTCGACGTCTTGGCTTTCGTCGGGTATCAACCTGAGATATGCATTTTCTGCGATAACCTTGGTGAGAATTCATTTAGAAGTATGCAGAATCATCGAGATCGCTCTTTTAGAGCTATATAATGCGAGAAACACGTTATCTGGTGTTTTGACCACTCCACAGTGCGTATGATGTGCAGAACCGACGATATCCTGGTTTTCGTGGGGTTTCAAGCTCAGATATGCATTTTGTGCGATAATATTGGAGAGACTTCAGACAGAAGTATGCAGAATCATCAAGATCGCACTTTTCGAGCTATTTTATGCGAGAAACACGTTAACTGGTGTTTTCACCACTCCACAGTGCGTTTGATATGCAGATCCGGCGACATCTTGGATTTCGTCGGGGTTCAAGCTGAGATTTGCAATTCCTGCGATAATCTTGGTGAGACTTCTGTCCGAAGTATGCTTAATCATCGAGATCCCTCTTTTCGAGCTCTTTAATGCGAGAAACACGTTATCTGGTGTTTTCAGCACTCCACAGTGCGTTTGATATGCAGAACCGGCGATATCTTGGTTTTTGTGGGGTTTCCAGCTGAGATATGCATTTTCTGCGATAATCTTGGTGAGTCTTCTGTCAGAAGTATGCAGAATCATCTAGATCGCTCGTTTCGAGCTATTTAAAGCGAGAAACACGTTATCTGGTTGTTTTGACCACTCCACAGTGCGTTTGATATGTAGAGCCGCCGATAACTTGGTTTTCGTGAGATTTCAACCTGAGATATGCATTTTCGTCGATAATCTTGGTGAGTCTTCTGTCAGTACTATGCAGAATCATCGAGACCCCTCTTTTCGAGCTATTTAATGCGAGAGACACGTTATCTGGTGTTTTCACCACTCCACAGTGCGTTTGATATGCAGAACAGGCGACATCTTAATTTTCGTGAGATTTCAAGCTGCGATATGCATTTTCTACGATAACCATGGTGAGTCTTCTGTCAGAAGTATGCAGAATCATCTAGATCGCTCTCTTCGAGCTATTTAATGTGAGAAACACGTTTTCTGGTGTATTCACCACCCCACAGTACGTTTGACATGCAGAACCGGATATATCTTGGTTTCGGTCGGGTTTCAAGCTGAGATATGCATTTTCTACGATAATCTTGGTGAGACTTCTGTCAGAAGTATGCAGAATCATCGGGATCGCTCTTTTCGAGCTATTTAATGCGAGAAACACGTTTTCTGGTGTATTCAACACTCCACAGTGCGTTTGATATGCAGAACAGGCGACATCTTGATTTTCGTGAGATTTCAAGCTGAGATATGCATTTTCTACGATAACCATGGTGAGTCTTCTGTCAGGAGTATGCAGAATCATCTAGATCGCTCTTTTCGAGCTATTTAATGCGAGAAACACGTTACATGGTTGTTTTCACCACTCCACAGTGCGTTTGATATGCAGAACCAGCGATATCTTGGTTTTCGTGGGGTTTCAAGCTGAGATATACATTTTCTGCGGTAATCTTGGTGAGACTTCTGTCCGGAGTATGCTGAAACATCGAGATCGCTCTTTTCGAGCTAGTTAATGCGAGAAAAACCTTATCCGGTGTTTTCACCACTCCACAATTCGTTTGATATGCAGAACCGGCGACATCGTGTTTTTCGTCGGGTTTCAAGCTGAGATATGCATTTTCTGCGATCATATTGGTGAGACTTCAGTCAGAAGTATGCAGAATCAACTAGATCGCTCTCTTCGAGCTATTTAATGTGAGAAACACGTTTTCTGGTGTATTCACCACCCCACAGTACGTTTGACATGCAGAACCGGATATATCTTGGTTTTGGTCGAGTTTCAAGCTGAGATATGCATTTTCTACGATAATCTTGGTGAGACTTCTGTCAGAAGTATGCAGAATCATCGGGATCGCTCTTTTCGAGCTATTTAATGCGAGAAACACGTTTTCTGGTGTATTCAACACTCCACAGTGCGTTTGATATGCAGAACAGGCGACATCTTGATTTTCGTGAGATTTCAAGCTGAGATATGCATTTTCAACGATAATCTTGGTGAGACTTCTGTCAGAAGTATGCAGAATCATCGGGATCGCTCTTTTCGAGCTATTTAATGCGAGAAACACGTTGTCTGGTTGGTTTCACGACTCCACAGTGCGTTTGATATGCAGAACCGGCGACATCTTGATTTTCGTGAGGTTTCAAGCTGAGATATGCATTTTCTGCTATAATATTGGTGAGTCTTCTGTCAGTAGGATGCAGAATCATCTAGATCGCTCTTTTCGAGCTATTTGATGCGAGAAACTCGTTTTCTGGTGTTTTCACCACGCCACAGTGCGTTTGATATGCAGAACCGGCGACATCGTGGTTTTCGTCGGGTTTCAAGCTGAGATATGCATTTTCTGCGATCATATTGGTGAGACTTCAGTCAGAAGTATGCAGAATCATCTAGATCGCTCGTTTCGAGCTATTTAAAGCGAGAAACACGTTATCTGGTTGTTTTGACCACTCCACAGTGCGTTTGATATGTAGAGCCGCCGATAACTTGGTTTTCGTGGGGTTTCCAGCTGAAATATGCATTTTCTGCGATAATCTTGGTGTTTCATCTATGAGAAGTATGCAGAATCATCGAGAACGCACTTTTCGAGCTATTTAATGCGAGAAACACGTTATCTGGGGTTTTCACCACTCCACAGTTGGTTTGATATGCAGAACCGGCGATATCTTGGTTTTCGTGGGGTTTCAAGCTGAGATATGCGTTTTCTGCGATAATCTTGGTGAGAATTCTATCAGAAGTAAGCGGAAACATCGAGATCCCTCTTTTCGAGCTCTTTAATGCGAGAAACACGTTATCTGGTGTTTTCACCTCTCCACAGTGCGTTTGATACGCAGAACCGGCGACATCTTGGCTTTCGTCGGGTATCAACCTGAGATATGCATTTTCTGCGATAATCTTGGTGAGACTTCAGTCAGAAGTATGCAGAATCATCGAGATCGCTCTTTTCGAGCTAGTTAATGCGAGAAAAACCTTATCCGGTGTTTTCACCACTCCACAGTGCGTTTGATATGCAGAACCAGCGATATCTTGGCTTTCGTGGGGTTTCAAGCTGAGATATGCATTTTTTACGATAATCTTGGTGAGACTTCTGTCCGAAGTATGCTGAATCATCGAGATCGCTCTTTTCGAGCTAGTTACTGCGAGAAACACGTTATCTGGAGTTTTCACCACTCCACAGTTGGTTTGATATGCAGAACCGGCGATATCTTGGTTTTCGTGGGGTTTCAAGCTGAGATATGCGTTTTCTGCGATAATCTTGGTGAGACTTCTATCAGAAGTAAGCAGAATCATCGAGATCCCTCTTTTCGAGCTCTTTAATGCGAGAAACACGTTATCTGGTGTTTTCACCACTCCACAGTGCGTTTGATATGCAGAACCGGCGACATCTTGATTTTCGTGAGATTTCAACCTGAGATATGCATTTTCGTCGATAATCTTGGTGAGTCTTCTGTCAGTACTATGCAGAATCATCGAGACCCCTCTTTTCGAGCTATTTAATGCGAGAGACACGTTATCTGGTGTTTTCACCACTCCACAGTGCGTTTGATATGCAGAACAGGCCACATCTTAATTTTCGTGAGATTTCAAGCTGCGATATGCATTTTCTACGATAACCATGGTGAGTCTTCTGTCAGAAGTATGCAGAATCATCTAGATCGCTCTCTTCGAGCTATTTAATGTGAGAAACACGTTTTCTGGTGTATTCACCACCCCACAGTACGTTTGACATGCAGAACCGGATATATCTTGGTTTCGGTCGGGTTTCAAGCTGAGATATGCATTTTCTACGATAATCTTGGTGAGACTTCTGTCAGAAGTATGCAGAATCATCGGGATCGCTCTTTTCGAGCTATTTAATGCGAGAAACACATTATATGGTTGTTTTCACCACTCCACAGTGCGTTTGATATGCATAACCGGCGATATCTAGATTTTCGTGGTGTTTCCAGCTGAGATATGCATTCTCTGCGATACTCTTGGTGAGACTTCAGTCAGAAGTATGCAGAATCATCGAGATCGCTCGTTTCGAGCTATTTAATGCGAAAAAACAAGTTTTCTGGTGTTGTCAACATTCCACAGCGCGTTTTATATGCAGAACCGGCGATATCTTGATTTTCGTGGTGTTTCCAGCTGAGATATGCATTTTCTGCGATAATCTTGGTGAGTCTTCTGTCAGAAGTATGTAGAATCATCTAGATCGCTCTTTTCGAGCTATTTAATGCGAGAAACACGTTTTCTGGTGTATTCACCACTCCACAGTACGTTTGACATGCAGAACAGGAGATATCTTGGTTTAGGTCGGGTATCAAGCTGAGATATGCATTTTCAACGATAATCTTGGTGAGACTTCTGTCAGAAGTGTGCAGAATCATCGGGATCGCTCTTTTCGAGCTATTTAATGCGAGAAACACGTTGTCTGGTTGGTTTCACGACTCCACAGTGCGTTTGATATGCAGAACCGGCGACATCTTGATTTTCGTGAGGTTTCAAGATGAGATATGCATTTTCTGCTATAATATTGGTGAGTCTTCTGTCAGTAGGATGCAGAATCATCGAGACCCCTCTTTTCGAGCTATTTAATGCGAGAAACACGTTATCTGGTGTTTTCACCACTCCACAGTGCGTTTGATATGCAGAACAGGCGACATCTTGATTTTCGTGAGATTTCAAGCTGAGATATGCATTTTCTACGATAACCATGGTGAGTCTTCTGTCAGGAGTATGCAGAATCATCTAGATCGCTCTTTTCGAGCTATTTAATGCGAGAAACACGTTATATGGTTGTTTTCACCACTCCACAGTGCGTTTGATATGCAGAACCAGCGATATCTTGGTTTTCGTGGGGTTTCAAGCTGAGATATGCATTTTTTACGATAATCTTGGTGAGACTTCTGTTCGAAGTATGCTTAATCATCGAGATCGCTCGTTTCGAGCTATTTAATGCGAGAAACACGTTATCTGGTGTTTTCACCACTCCACAGTGCGTATGATATGCAGAACCGGCGATATCTTGGTTTTCGTGGGGTTTCAAGCTGAGATATACATTTTCTGCGGTAATCTTGGTGAGACTTCTGTCCGAAGTATGCTGAATCATCGAGATCGCTCTTTTCGAGCTAGTTAGTGCGAGAAACACGTTATCTGGTGTTTTCACCACACCACAGTGCGTTTGATATGCAGAACAGTAGATATCGTGGTTTTGCGTGGGGTTTCAAGCTGAAATATGCATTTTCTGCGATAATCTTGTTGAGACTTCTGTTCGAAGTATGCAGAATCATCGAGATCGCACTTTTCGAGCTATTTAATGCGAGAAACACGTTATCTGGGGTTTTCACCACTCCACAGTTGGTTTGATATGCAGAACCGGCGATATCTTGGTTTTCGTAGGGTTTCAAGCTGAGATATGCGTTTTCTGCGATAATCTTGGTGAGACTTCTATCAGAAGTAAGCGGAAACATCGAGATCCCTCTTTTCGAGCTCTTTAATGCGAGAAACACGTTATCTGGTGTTTTCACCTCTCCACAGTGCGTTTGATATGCAGAACCGGCGACGTCTTGGCTTTCGTCGGGTATCAACCTGAGATATGCATTTTCTGCGATAACCTTGGTGAGAATTCATTTAGAAGTATGCAGAATCATCGAGATCCCTCTTTTCGAGCTCTTTAATGCGAGAAACACGTTATCTGGTGTTTTCACCACTCCACAGTGCGTTTGATATGCAGAACCGACCATATCCTGGTTTTCGTGGGGTTTCAAGCTCAGATATGCATTTTGTGCGATAATATTGGAGAGACTTCAGACAGAAGTATCCAGAATCATCAAGATCGCACTTTTCGAGCTATTTTATGCGAGAAACACGTTAACTGGTGTTTTCACCACTCCACAGTGCGTTTGATATGCAGATCCGGCGACATCTTGGATTTCGTCGGGGTTCAAGCTGAGATTTGCAATTCATGCGATAATCTTGGTGAGACTTCTGTCCGAAGTATGCTTAATCATCGAGATCCCTCTTTTCGAGCTCTTTAATGCGAGAAACACGTTATCTGGTGTTTTCAGCACTCCACAGTGCGTTTGATATGCAGAACCGGCGATATCTTGGTTTTCGTGGGGTTTCCAGATGAGATATGCATTTTCTGCGATAATCTTGGTGAGTCTTCTGTCAGAAGTATGCAGAATCATCTAGATCGCTCTTTTCGAGCTATTTGATGCGAGAAACACGTTTTCTGGTGTTTTCACCACGCCACAGTGCGTTTGATATGCAGAACCGGCGACATCGTGGTTTTCGTCGGGTTTCAAGCTGAGATATGCATTTTCTGCGATCATATTGGTGAGACTTCAGTCAGAAGTAAGCAGAATCATCTAGATCGCTCGTTTCGAGCTATTTAAAGCGAGAAACACGTTATCTGGTTGTTTTGACCACTCCACAGTGCGTTTGATATGTAGAGCCGCCGATAACTTGGTTTTCGTGGGGTTTCCAGCTGAAATATGCATTTTCTGCGATAATCTTGTTGTTTCATCTATGAGAAGTATGCAGAATCATCGAGAACGCTCTTTTCGAGCTAGTTAATGCGAGATACACGTTTTCTGATGTTTTCACCACTCCATAGTGCGTCTGATATGCAGAACCGGCGATATCTTGGTTTTCGTGGGGTTTCCAGCTGAGATATGCAATTTCTGTGATAATCTTGGTGAGTCTTCTGTCAGAAGTATGCAGAATCATCGAGATCCCTCTTTTCGAGCTCTTTAATGCGAGAAACACGTTATCTGGTGTTTTCACCACTCCACAGTGCGTTTGATATGCAGAACCGGCGACATCTTGATTTTCGTGAGATTTCAACCTGAGATATGCATTTTCGTCGATAATCTTGGTGAGTCTTCTGTCAGTACTATGCAGAATCATCGAGACCCCTCTTTTCGAGCTATTTAATGCGAGAGACACGTTATCTGGTGTTATCACCACTCCACAGTGCGTTTGATATGCAGAACAGGCGACATCTTAATTTTCGTGAGATTTCAAGCTGCGATATGCATTTTCTACGATAACCATGGTGAGTCTTCTGTCAGAAGTATGCAGAAACATCTAGATCGCTCTCTTCGAGCTATTTAATGTGAGAAACACGTTTTCTGGTGTATTCACCACCCCACAGTACGTTTGACATGCAGAACCGGATATATCTTGGTTTCGGTCGGGTTTCAAGCTGAGATATGCATTTTCTACGATAATCTTGGTGAGACTTCTGTCAGAAGTATGCAGAATCATCGGGATCGCTCTTTTCGAGCTATTTAATGCGAGAAACACGTTTTCTGGTGTATTCACCACTCCACAGTACGTTTGACATGCAGAACAGGAGATATCATGGTTTAGGTCGGGTATCAAGCTGAGATATGCATTTACAACGATAATCTTGGTGAGACTTCTGTCAGAAGTATGCAGAATCATCGGGATCGCTCTTTTCGAGCTATTTAATGCGAGAAACACGTTGTCTGGTTGGTTTCACGACTCCACAGTGCGTTTGATATGCAGAACCGGCGACATCTTGATTTTCGTGAAGTTTCAAGCTGAGATATGCATTTTCTGCTATAATATTGGTGAGTCTTCTGTCAGTAGGATGCAGAATCATCGAGACCCCTCTTTTCGAGCTATTTAATGCGAGAAACACGTTATCTGGTGTTTTCACCACTCCACAGTGCGTTTGATATGCAGAACAGGCGACATCTTAATTTTCGTGAGATTTCAAGCTGCGATATGCATTTTCTACGATAACCATGGTGAGTCTTCTGTCAGAAGTATGCAGAAACATCTAGATCGCTCTCTTCGAGCTATTTAATGTGAGAAACACGTTTTCTGGTGTATTCACCACCCCACAGTACGTTTGACATGCAGAACCGGATATATCTTGGTTTCGGTCGGGTTTCAAGCTGAGATATGCATTTTCTACGATAATCTTGGTGAGACTTCTGTCAGAAGTATGCAGAATCATCTAGATCGCTCTTTTCGAGCTATTTGATGCGAGAAACACGTTTTCTGGTGTTTTCACCACGCCACAGTGCGTTTGATATGCAGAACCGGCGACATCGTGGTTTTCGTCGGGTTTCAAGCTGAGATATGCATTTTCTGCGATCATATTGGTGAGACTTCAGTCAGAAGTAAGCAGAATCATCTAGATCGCTCGTTTCGAGCTATTTAAAGCGAGAAACACGTTATCTGGTTGTTTTGACCACTCCACAGTGCGTTTGATATGTAGAGCCGCCGATAACTTGGTTTTCGTGGGGTTTCCAGCTGAAATATGCATTTTCTGCGATAATCTTGTTGTTTCATCTATGAGAAGTATGCAGAATCATCGAGAACGCTCTTTTCGAGCTAGTTAATGCGAGATACACGTTTTCTGATGTTTTCACCACTCCATAGTGCGTCTGATATGCAGAACCGGCGATATCTTGGTTTTCGTGGGGTTTCCAGCTGAGATATGCAATTTCTGTGATAATCTTGGTGAGTCTTCTGTCAGAAGTATGCAGAATCATCGAGATCCCTCTTTTCGAGCTCTTTAATGCGAGAAACACGTTATCTGGTGTTTTCACCACTCCACAGTGCGTTTGATATGCAGAACCGGCGACATCTTGATTTTCGTGAGATTTCAACCTGAGATATGCATTTTCGTCGATAATCTTGGTGAGTCTTCTGTCAGTACTATGCAGAATCATCGAGACCCCTCTTTTCGAGCTATTTAATGCGAGAGACACGTTATCTGGTGTTATCACCACTCCACAGTGCGTTTGATATGCAGAACAGGCGACATCTTAATTTTCGTGAGATTTCAAGCTGCGATATGCATTTTCTACGATAACCATGGTGAGTCTTCTGTCAGAAGTATGCAGAAACATCTAGATCGCTCTCTTCGAGCTATTTAATGTGAGAAACACGTTTTCTGGTGTATTCACCACCCCACAGTACGTTTGACATGCAGAACCGGATATATCTTGGTTTCGGTCGGGTTTCAAGCTGAGATATGCATTTTCTACGATAATCTTGGTGAGACTTCTGTCAGAAGTATGCAGAATCATCGGGATCGCTCTTTTCGAGCTATTTAATGCGAGAAACACGTTTTCTGGTGTATTCACCACTCCACAGTACGTTTGACATGCAGAACAGGAGATATCATGGTTTAGGTCGGGTATCAAGCTGAGATATGCATTTACAACGATAATCTTGGTGAGACTTCTGTCAGAAGTATGCAGAATCATCGGGATCGCTCTTTTCGAGCTATTTAATGCGAGAAACACGTTGTCTGGTTGGTTTCACGACTCCACAGTGCGTTTGATATGCAGAACCGGCGACATCTTGATTTTCGTGAAGTTTCAAGCTGAGATATGCATTTTCTGCTATAATATTGGTGAGTCTTCTGTCAGTAGGATGCAGAATCATCGAGACCCCTCTTTTCGAGCTATTTAATGCGAGAAACACGTTATCTGGTGTTTTCACCACTCCACAGTGCGTTTGATATGCAGAACAGGCGACATCTTGATTTTCGTGAGATTTCAAGCTGAGATATGCATTTTCTACGATAACCATGGTGAGTCTTCTGTCAGGAGTATGCAGAATCATCTAGATCGCTCTTTCCGAGCTATTTAATGCGAGAAACACGTTATATGGTTGTTTTCACCACTCCACAGTGCGTTTGATATGCAGAACCAGCGATATCTTGGTTTTCGTGGGGTTTCAAGCTGAGATATGCATTTTTTACGATAATCTTGGTGAGACTTCTGTTCGAAGTATGCTTAATCATCGAGATCGCTCGTTTCGAGCTATTTAATGCGCGAAACACGTTATCTGGTGTTTTCACCACTCCACAGTGCGTATGATATGCAGAACCGGCGATATCTTGGTTTTCGTGGGGTTTCAAGCTGAGATATACATTTTCTGCGGTAATCTTGGTGAGACTTCTGTCCGAAGTATGCTGAAACATCGAGATCGCTCTTTTCGAGCTAGTTAATGCGAGAAAAACCTTATCCGGTGTTTTCACCACTCCACAATTCGTTTGATATGCAGAACCAGCGATATCTTGGCTTTCGTGGGGTTTCAAGCTGAGATACGCATTTTTTACGATAATCTTGGTGAGACTTCTGTCCGAAGTATGCTGAATCTTCGAGAACGCTCTTTTCGAGCTACTTAATGGGAGAAACACGTTTTCTGGTGTTTTCACCACCCCACAGTGCGTTCGATATGCAGAACCGGCGACATCGTGGTTTTCGTCGGGTTTCAAGCTGAGATATGCATTTTCTGCGATAATCTTGTTGAGACTTCTGTTCGAAGTATGCAGAATCATCGAGATCGCACTTTTCGAGCTATTTAATGCGAGAAACACGTTATCTGGGGTTTTCACCACTCCACAGTTGGTTTGATATGCAGAACCGGCGATATCTTGGTTTTCGTGGGGTTTCAAGCTGAGATATGCGTTTTCTGCGATAATCTTGGTGAGACTTCTATCAGAAGTAAGCGGAAACATCGAGATCCCTCTTTTCCAGCTCTTTAATGCGAGAAACACGTTATCTGGTGTTTTCACCTCTCCACAGTGCGTTTGATATGCAGAACCGGCGACATCTTGGCTTTCGTCGGGTATCAACCTGAGATATGCATTTTCTGCGATAATCTTGGTGAGAATTCATTTAGAAGTATGCAGAATCATCGAGATCGCTCTTTTAGAGCTATATAATGCGAGAAACACGTTATCTGGTGTTTTGACCACTCCACAGTGCGTATGATGTGCAGAACCGACGATATCCTGGTTTTCGTGGGGTTTCAAGCTCAGATATGCATTTTGTGCGATAATATTGGAGAGACTTCAGACAGAAGTATGCAGAATCGTCAAGATCGAACTTTTCGAGCTATTTTATGCGAGAAACACGTTAACTGGTGTTTTCACCACTCCACAGTGCGTTTGATATGCAGATCCGGCGACATCTTGGATTTCGTCAGGGGTTCAAGCTGAGATTTGCAATTCCTGCGATAATCTTGGTGAGACTTCTGTCCGAAGTATGCTTAATCATCGAGAACGCTCTTTTCGAGCTAGTTAATGCGAGAAACACGTTATCTGGTGTTTTCAGCACTCCACAGTGCGTTTGATATGCAGAACCGGCGATATCTTGGTTTTCGTGGGGTTTCCAGCTGAGATATGCATTTTCTGCGATAATCTTGGTGAGTTTTCTGTCAGAAGTATGCAGAATCATCTAGATCGCTCTTTTCGAGCTATTTGATGCGAGAAACACGTTTTCTGGTGTTTTCACCACGCCACAGTGCGTTTGATATGCAGAACCGGCGACATCGTGGTTTTCGTCGGGTTTCAAGCTGAGATATGCATTTTCTGCGATCATATTGGTGAGACTTCAGACAGAAGTATGCAGAATCATCTAGATCGCTCGTTTCGAGCTATTTAAAGCGAGAAACACGTTATCTGGTTGTTTTGACCACTCCACAGTGCGTTTGATATGTAGAGCCGCCGATAACTTGGTTTTCGTGGGGTTTCCAGCTGAAATATGCATTTTCTGCGATAATCTTGGTGTTTCATCTATGAGAAGTATGCAGAATCATCGAGAACGCTCTTTTCGAGCTAGTTAATGCGAGATACACGTTTTCTGATGTTTTCACCACTCCATAGTGCGTCTGATATGCAGATCCGGCGACATCTTGGATTTCGTCGGGGTTCAAGCTGAGATTTGCAATTCCTGCGATAATCTTGGTGAGACTTCTTTCCGAAGTATGCAGAATCATCGAGATCGCTCTTTTCGAGCTATTTAATGGAGAAACACGTTATCTGGTGTATTGACCACTCCACAGTGCGTTTGATATGCGGAACCGGCGCCATCTTGATTTTCGTGAGGTTTCAAGCTGAGATATGCATTTTCTGCGATAATATTGGTGAGAGTTCAGTCAGAAGTATGCAGGATCATCTAGATCGCTCGTTTCGAGCTATTTAATGCGAGAAACACGTTGTCTGGTTGTTTTCACCACTCCACGGTGCGTTTGATATGCAGAACCGGCGACATCTTGATTTTCGTGACGTTTCTAGCTGAGATATGCATTTTCTGCGATAATCTTGGTGAGACATCAGTCAGAAGTATGCAGAATCATCGAGATCGCTCTTTTCGAGCTATTTAATGGAGAAACACGTTATCTGGTGTATTGACCACTCCACAGTGCGTTTGATATGCGGAACCGGCGCCAGCTTGATTTTCGTGAGGTTTCAAGCTGAGATATGCATTTTCTGCGATAATATTGGTGTGAGTTCAGTCAGAAGTATGCAGGATCATCTAGATCGCTCGGTTCGAGCTATTTAATGCGAGAAACACGTTGTCTGGTTGTTTTCACCACTCCACGGTGCGTTTGATATGCAGAACCGGCGATATCTTGATTTTCGTGGTGTTTCCAGCTGAGATATGCATTTTCTTCGATAATCTTGGTGAGTCTTCTGTCAGCAGTATGCAGAATCATCGAGATCGCTCTATTCGAGCTATTTAAAGCGAGAAACACGTTATCTGGTGTATTGACCACTCCACAGTGCCTTTGATATGCGGAACCGGCGCCATCTTGATTTTCGTGAGGTTTCAAGCTGAGATATGCATTTTCTGCGATAATATTGGTGAGAGTTCAGTCAGAAGTATGCAGGATCATCTAGATCGCTCGTTTCGAGATATTTAATGCGAGAAACACGTTTTCTGGTGTTTTCACCACTCCACAGTACGTTTGACATGCAGAACCGGCGATGTTTGGTTTTCGTCGGGTTTCAAGCTGAGATATGCATTTTCTACGATAATCTTGGTGAGACTTCTGTCCGAAGTAAGCAGAATCATCGAGATCGCTCTTTTCGAGCTACTTAATGCGAGAAACACGTTTTCTGGTGTATTCACCACTCCACAGTACGTTTGACATGCAGAACCGGAGATATCCTGGTTTCGGTCGGGTTTCAAGCTGAGATATGCTTTTCTACGATAATCTTGGTGAGACTTCTGTCAGAAGTATGCAGAATCTTCGAGAACGCTTTTTTCGAGCTGCTTAATGCGAGAAACACGTTATCTGGTTGTTTTCACCACTCCACAGTGCGTTTGATATGCAGAACCGGCGACATCTTGATTTTCGTGACGTTTCTAGCTGAGATATGCATTTTCTGCGATAATATTGGTGAGACTTCATTCAGAAGTATGCAGAATCATCTAGATCGCTCTTGTCGAGCTATTTAATGCAAAAAAACAAGTTTCCCGGTGTTTTCAACATTCCACAGTGCGTTTGATATGCAGAACTGGCGATATCTTGATTTTCGTGGTGTTTCCAGCTGAGATTTGCATTTTCTGCGATAATCTTGGTGAGTCTTCTGTCAGAAGTATGCAGAATCATCTAGATTGCACTTTTCGAGCCATTTAATGCGAGAAACACGTTTTCTGGTGTATTCACCACTCCACAGAGCGTTTGATATGCAGAACCGGCGATATCTTGATATTCGTGGTGTTTCCAGCTGAGATATGCATTTTCTGCGATAATAGTGGTGAGACATCAGTCAGAAGTATGCAGAATCATCGGGATCGCTCTTTTCGAGCTATTTAATGCGGCAAACACGTTATCTGGTGCTTTCAGCACTCCACAGTGCGTATGATATGCAGAACCAGCGATATCTTGGTTTTCGTGGGGTTTCAAGCTGAGATATGCATTTTTTACGATAATCTTGGTGAGACTTCTGCCCGAAGTATGCTTAATCATCGTGATCGCTCGTTTCTAGCTATTTAATGCGAGAAACACGTTATCTGGTGTTTTCACCACTCCACAGTGCGTTTGATATGCAGAACCGGCGACATCATGGCTGTCGTCGGGCATCAAGCTGAGATATGCATTTTCTGCGATAATCTTGGTGAGACATCAGTCAGAAGTATGCAGAATCATCGAGATCGCTCTTTTCGAGCTATTTAATGGAGAAACACGTTATCTGGTGTATTGACCACTCCACAGTGCGTTTGATATGCGGAACCGGCGCCATCTTGATTTTCGTGAGGTTTCAAGCTGAGATATGCATTTTCTGCGATAATATTGGTGAGAGTTCAGTCAGAAGTATGCAGGATCATCTAGATCGCTCGTTTCGAGCTATTTAATGCGAAAAAACAAGTTTTCTGGTGTTTTGACCACTCCACAGTGCGTTTGATATGTAGAGCCGCCGATAACTTGGTTTTCGTGGGGTTTCCAGCTGAAATATGCATTTTCTGCGATAATCTTGGTGTTTCATCTATGAGAAGTATGCAGAATCATCGAGAACGCTCTTTTCGAGCTAGTTAATGCGAGATACACGTTTTCTGATGTTTTCACCACTCCATAGTGCGTCTGATATGCAGATCCGGCGACATCTTGGATTTCGTCGGGGTTCAAGCTGAGATTTGCAATTCCTGCGATAATCTTGGTGAGACTTCTTTCCGAAGTATGCAGAATCATCGAGATCGCTCTTTTCGAGCTATTTAATGGAGAAACACGTTATCTGGTGTATTGACCACTCCACAGTGCGTTTGATATGCGGAACCGGCGCCATCTTGATTTTCGTGAGGTTTCAAGCTGAGATATGCATTTTCTGCGATAATATTGGTGAGAGTTCAGTCAGAAGTATGCAGGATCATCTAGATCGCTCGTTTCGAGCTATTTAATGCGAGAAACACGTTGTCTGGTTGTTTTCACCACTCCACGGTGCGTTTGATATGCAGAACCGGCGACATCTTGATTTTCGTGACGTTTCTAGCTGAGATATGCATTTTCTGCGATAATCTTGGTGAGACATCAGTCAGAAGTATGCAGAATCATCGAGATCGCTCTTTTCGAGCTATTTAATGGAGAAACACGTTATCTGGTGTATTGACCACTCCACAGTGCGTTTGATATGCGGAACCGGCGCCAGCTTGATTTTCGTGAGGTTTCAAGCTGAGATATGCATTTTCTGCGATAATATTGGTGTGAGTTCAGTCAGAAGTATGCAGGATCATCTAGATCGCTCGGTTCGAGCTATTTAATGCGAGAAACACGTTGTCTGGTTGTTTTCACCACTCCACGGTGCGTTTGATATGCAGAACCGGCGATATCTTGATTTTCGTGGTGTTTCCAGCTGAGATATGCATTTTCTTCGATAATCTTGGTGAGTCTTCTGTCAGCAGTATGCAGAATCATCGAGATCGCTCTATTCGAGCTATTTAAAGCGAGAAACACGTTATCTGGTGTATTGACCACTCCACAGTGCCTTTGATATGCGGAACCGGCGCCATCTTGATTTTCGTGAGGTTTCAAGCTGAGATATGCATTTTCTGCGATAATATTGGTGAGAGTTCAGTCAGAAGTATGCAGGATCATCTAGATCGCTCGTTTCGAGATATTTAATGCGAGAAACACGTTTTCTGGTGTTTTCACCACTCCACAGTACGTTTGACATGCAGAACCGGCGATGTTTGGTTTTCGTCGGGTTTCAAGCTGAGATATGCATTTTCTACGATAATCTTGGTGAGACTTCTGTCCGAAGTAAGCAGAATCATCGAGATCGCTCTTTTCGAGCTACTTAATGCGAGAAACACGTTTTCTGGTGTATTCACCACTCCACAGTACGTTTGACATGCAGAACCGGAGATATCCTGGTTTCGGTCGGGTTTCAAGCTGAGATATGCTTTTCTACGATAATCTTGGTGAGACTTCTGTCAGAAGTATGCAGAATCTTCGAGAACGCTTTTTTCGAGCTGCTTAATGCGAGAAACACGTTATCTGGTTGTTTTCACCACTCCACAGTGCGTTTGATATGCAGAACCGGCGACATCTTGATTTTCGTGACGTTTCTAGCTGAGATATGCATTTTCTGCGATAATATTGGTGAGACTTCATTCAGAAGTATGCAGAATCATCTAGATCGCTCTTGTCGAGCTATTTAATGCAAAAAAACAAGTTTCCCGGTGTTTTCAACATTCCACAGTGCGTTTGATATGCAGAACTGGCGATATCTTGATTTTCGTGGTGTTTCCAGCTGAGATTTGCATTTTCTGCGATAATCTTGGTGAGTCTTCTGTCAGAAGTATGCAGAATCATCTAGATTGCACTTTTCGAGCCATTTAATGCGAGAAACACGTTTTCTGGTGTATTCACCACTCCACAGAGCGTTTGATATGCAGAACCGGCGATATCTTGATATTCGTGGTGTTTCCAGCTGAGATATGCATTTTCTGCGATAATAGTGGTGAGACATCAGTCAGAAGTATGCAGAATCATCGGGATCGCTCTTTTCGAGCTATTTAATGCGGCAAACACGTTATCTGGTGCTTTCAGCACTCCACAGTGCGTATGATATGCAGAACCAGCGATATCTTGGTTTTCGTGGGGTTTCAAGCTGAGATATGCATTTTTTACGATAATCTTGGTGAGACTTCTGCCCGAAGTATGCTTAATCATCGTGATCGCTCGTTTCTAGCTATTTAATGCGAGAAACACGTTATCTGGTGTTTTCACCACTCCACAGTGCGTTTGATATGCAGAACCGGCGACATCATGGCTGTCGTCGGGCATCAAGCTGAGATATGCATTTTCTGCGATAATCTTGGTGAGACATCAGTCAGAAGTATGCAGAATCATCGAGATCGCTCTTTTCGAGCTATTTAATGGAGAAACACGTTATCTGGTGTATTGACCACTCCACAGTGCGTTTGATATGCGGAACCGGCGCCATCTTGATTTTCGTGAGGTTTCAAGCTGAGATATGCATTTTCTGCGATAATATTGGTGAGAGTTCAGTCAGAAGTATGCAGGATCATCTAGATCGCTCGTTTCGAGCTATTTAATGCGAAAAAACAAGTTTTCTGGTGTTTTGACCACTCCACAGTGCGTTTGATATGTAGAGCCGCCGATAACTTGGTTTTCGTGGGGTTTCCAGCTGAAATATGCATTTTCTGCGATAATCTTTGTGTTTCATCAATGAGAAGTATGCAGAATCATCCAGAACGCTCTTTTCGAGCTAGTTAATGCGAGTAACACGTTTTCTGGTGTTTTCACCACTCCACAGTGCGTCTGATATGCAGAACCGACGATATCTTGGTTTTCGTGGGGTTTCCAACTGAAATATGCATTTTCTGCGATAATCTTTGTGTTTCATCAATGAGAAGTATGCAGAATCATCCAGAACGCTCTTTTCGAGCTATTTAATGCGAGAAACACGTTATCTGGTGTTTTCACCACTCCACAGTGCGTTTGATATGCAGAACCGGCGACATCATGGCTGTCGTCGGGCATCAAGCTGAGATATGCATTTTCTGCGATAATCTTTGTGTTTCATCAATGAGAAGTATGCAGAACCATCCAGAACGCACTTTTCGAGCTAGTTAATGCGAGTAACACGTTTTCTGGAGTTTTCACCACTCCACAGTGCGTCTGTTATGCAGAACCGGCGATATCTTGGTTTTCGTGGGGTTTCCAGCTGAGATATGCATTTTCTGCGATAATCGTGGTGAGACTTCATTCAGAAGTATGCAGAATCATCTAGATCGCTCTTGTCGAGCTACTTAATGCAAAAAAACAAGTTTCCCGGTGTTTTCAACATTCCACAGTGCGTTTGATATGCAGAACCGGCGACATCTTGATTTTCGTGAGGTTTCAAGATGAGATATGCATTTTCTGCTATAATATTGGTGAGTCTTCTGTCAGTAGGATGCAGAATCATCGAGACCCCTCTTTTCGAGCTATTTAATGCGAGAAACACGTTATCTGGTGTTTTCACCACTCCACAGTGCGTTTGATATGCAGAACAGGCGACATCTTGATTTTCGTGAGATTTCAAGCTGAGATATGCATTTTCTACGATAACCATGGTGAGTCTTCTGTCAGGAGTATGCAGAATCATCTAGATCGCTCTTTTCGAGCTATTTAATGCGAGAAACACGTTATATGGTTGTTTTCACCACTCCACAGTGCGTTTGATATGCAGAACCAGCGATATCTTGGTTTTCGTGGGGTTTCAAGCTGAGATATGCATTTTTTACGATAATCTTGGTGAGACTTCTGTTCGAAGTATGCTTAATCATCGAGATCGCTCGTTTCGAGCTATTTAATGCGAGAAACACGTTATCTGGTGTTTTCACCACTCCACAGTGCGTATGATATGCAGAACCGGCGATATCTTGGTTTTCGTGGGGTTTCAAGCTGAGATATACATTTTCTGCGGTAATCTTGGTGAGACTTCTGTCCGAAGTATGCTGAATCATCGAGATCGCTCTTTTCGAGCTAGTTAGTGCGAGAAACACGTTATCTGGTGTTTTCACCACACCACAGTGCGTTTGATATGCAGAACAGTAGATATCGTGGTTTTGCGTGGGGTTTCAAGCTGAAATATGCATTTTCTGCGATAATCTTGTTGAGACTTCTGTTCGAAGTATGCAGAATCATCGAGATCGCACTTTTCGAGCTATTTAATGCGAGAAACACGTTATCTGGGGTTTTCACCACTCCACAGTTGGTTTGATATGCAGAACCGGCGATATCTTGGTTTTCGTAGGGTTTCAAGCTGAGATATGCGTTTTCTGCGATAATCTTGGTGAGACTTCTATCAGAAGTAAGCGGAAACATCGAGATCCCTCTTTTCGAGCTCTTTAATGCGAGAAACACGTTATCTGGTGTTTTCACCTCTCCACAGTGCGTTTGATATGCAGAACCGGCGACATCTTGATTTTCGTGAAGTTTCAAGCTGAGATATGCATTTTCTGCTATAATATTGGTGAGTCTTCTGTCAGTAGGATGCAGAATCATCGAGACCCCTCTTTTCGAGCTATTTAATGCGAGAAACACGTTATCTGGTGTTTTCACCACTCCACAGTGCGTTTGATATGCAGAACAGGCGACATCTTAATTTTCGTGAGATTTCAAGCTGCGATATGCATTTTCTACGATAACCATGGTGAGTCTTCTGTCAGAAGTATGCAGAAACATCTAGATCGCTCTCTTCGAGCTATTTAATGTGAGAAACACGTTTTCTGGTGTATTCACCACCCCACAGTACGTTTGACATGCAGAACCGGATATATCTTGGTTTCGGTCGGGTTTCAAGCTGAGATATGCATTTTCTACGATAATCTTGGTGAGACTTCTGTCAGAAGTATGCAGAATCATCTAGATCGCTCTTTTCGAGCTATTTGATGCGAGAAACACGTTTTCTGGTGTTTTCACCACGCCACAGTGCGTTTGATATGCAGAACCGGCGACATCGTGGTTTTCGTCGGGTTTCAAGCTGAGATATGCATTTTCTGCGATCATATTGGTGAGACTTCAGTCAGAAGTAAGCAGAATCATCTAGATCGCTCGTTTCGAGCTATTTAAAGCGAGAAACACGTTATCTGGTTGTTTTGACCACTCCACAGTGCGTTTGATATGTAGAGCCGCCGATAACTTGGTTTTCGTGGGGTTTCCAGCTGAAATATGCATTTTCTGCGATAATCTTGTTGTTTCATCTATGAGAAGTATGCAGAATCATCGAGAACGCTCTTTTCGAGCTAGTTAATGCGAGATACACGTTTTCTGATGTTTTCACCACTCCATAGTGCGTCTGATATGCAGAACCGGCGATATCTTGGTTTTCGTGGGGTTTCCAGCTGAGATATGCAATTTCTGTGATAATCTTGGTGAGTCTTCTGTCAGAAGTATGCAGAATCATCGAGATCCCTCTTTTCGAGCTCTTTAATGCGAGAAACACGTTATCTGGTGTTTTCACCACTCCACAGTGCGTTTGATATGCAGAACCGGCGACATCTTGATTTTCGTGAGATTTCAACCTGAGATATGCATTTTCGTCGATAATCTTGGTGAGTCTTCTGTCAGTACTATGCAGAATCATCGAGACCCCTCTTTTCGAGCTATTTAATGCGAGAGACACGTTATCTGGTGTTATCACCACTCCACAGTGCGTTTGATATGCAGAACAGGCGACATCTTAATTTTCGTGAGATTTCAAGCTGCGATATGCATTTTCTACGATAACCATGGTGAGTCTTCTGTCAGAAGTATGCAGAAACATCTAGATCGCTCTCTTCGAGCTATTTAATGTGAGAAACACGTTTTCTGGTGTATTCACCACCCCACAGTACGTTTGATATGCAGAACCGACCATATCCTGGTTTTCGTGGGGTTTCAAGCTCAGATATGCATTTTGTGCGATAATATTGGAGAGACTTCAGACAGAAGTATCCAGAATCATCAAGATCGCACTTTTCGAGCTATTTTATGCGAGAAACACGTTAACTGGTGTTTTCACCACTCCACAGTGCGTTTGATATGCAGATCCGGCGACATCTTGGATTTCGTCGGGGTTCAAGCTGAGATTTGCAATTCATGCGATAATCTTGGTGAGACTTCTGTCCGAAGTATGCTTAATCATCGAGATCCCTCTTTTCGAGCTCTTTAATGCGAGAAACACGTTATCTGGTGTTTTCAGCACTCCACAGTGCGTTTGATATGCAGAACCGGCGATATCTTGGTTTTCGTGGGGTTTCCAGATGAGATATGCATTTTCTGCGATAATCTTGGTGAGTCTTCTGTCAGAAGTATGCAGAATCATCTAGATCGCTCTTTTCGAGCTATTTGATGCGAGAAACACGTTTTCTGGTGTTTTCACCACGCCACAGTGCGTTTGATATGCAGAACCGGCGACATCGTGGTTTTCGTCGGGTTTCAAGCTGAGATATGCATTTTCTGCGATCATATTGGTGAGACTTCAGTCAGAAGTAAGCAGAATCATCTAGATCGCTCGTTTCGAGCTATTTAAAGCGAGAAACACGTTATCTGGTTGTTTTGACCACTCCACAGTGCGTTTGATATGTAGAGCCGCCGATAACTTGGTTTTCGTGGGGTTTCCAGCTGAAATATGCATTTTCTGCGATAATCTTGTTGTTTCATCTATGAGAAGTATGCAGAATCATCGAGAACGCTCTTTTCGAGCTAGTTAATGCGAGATACACGTTTTCTGATGTTTTCACCACTCCATAGTGCGTCTGATATGCAGAACCGGCGATATCTTGGTTTTCGTGGGGTTTCCAGCTGAGATATGCAATTTCTGTGATAATCTTGGTGAGTCTTCTGTCAGAAGTATGCAGAATCATCGAGATCCCTCTTTTCGAGCTCTTTAATGCGAGAAACACGTTATCTGGTGTTTTCACCACTCCACAGTGCGTTTGATATGCAGAACCGGCGACATCTTGATTTTCGTGAGATTTCAACCTGAGATATGCATTTTCGTCGATAATCTTGGTGAGTCTTCTGTCAGTACTATGCAGAATCATCGAGACCCCTCTTTTCGAGCTATTTAATGCGAGAGACACGTTATCTGGTGTTATCACCACTCCACAGTGCGTTTGATATGCAGAACAGGCGACATCTTAATTTTCGTGAGATTTCAAGCTGCGATATGCATTTTCTACGATAACCATGGTGAGTCTTCTGTCAGAAGTATGCAGAAACATCTAGATCGCTCTCTTCGAGCTATTTAATGTGAGAAACACGTTTTCTGGTGTATTCACCACCCCACAGTACGTTTGACATGCAGAACCGGATATATCTTGGTTTCGGTCGGGTTTCAAGCTGAGATATGCATTTTCTACGATAATCTTGGTGAGACTTCTGTCAGAAGTATGCAGAATCATCGGGATCGCTCTTTTCGAGCTATTTAATGCGAGAAACACGTTTTCTGGTGTATTCACCACTCCACAGTACGTTTGACATGCAGAACAGGAGATATCATGGTTTAGGTCGGGTATCAAGCTGAGATATGCATTTACAACGATAATCTTGGTGAGACTTCTGTCAGAAGTATGCAGAATCATCGGGATCGCTCTTTTCGAGCTATTTAATGCGAGAAACACGTTGTCTGGTTGGTTTCACGACTCCACAGTGCGTTTGATATGCAGAACCGGCGACATCTTGATTTTCGTGAAGTTTCAAGCTGAGATATGCATTTTCTGCTATAATATTGGTGAGTCTTCTGTCAGTAGGATGCAGAATCATCGAGACCCCTCTTTTCGAGCTATTTAATGCGAGAAACACGTTATCTGGTGTTTTCACCACTCCACAGTGCGTTTGATATGCAGAACAGGCGACATCTTAATTTTCGTGAGATTTCAAGCTGCGATATGCATTTTCTACGATAACCATGGTGAGTCTTCTGTCAGAAGTATGCAGAAACATCTAGATCGCTCTCTTCGAGCTATTTAATGTGAGAAACACGTTTTCTGGTGTATTCACCACCCCACAGTACGTTTGACATGCAGAACCGGATATATCTTGGTTTCGGTCGGGTTTCAAGCTGAGATATGCATTTTCTACGATAATCTTGGTGAGACTTCTGTCAGAAGTATGCAGAATCATCTAGATCGCTCTTTTCGAGCTATTTGATGCGAGAAACACGTTTTCTGGTGTTTTCACCACGCCACAGTGCGTTTGATATGCAGAACCGGCGACATCGTGGTTTTCGTCGGGTTTCAAGCTGAGATATGCATTTTCTGCGATCATATTGGTGAGACTTCAGTCAGAAGTAAGCAGAATCATCTAGATCGCTCGTTTCGAGCTATTTAAAGCGAGAAACACGTTATCTGGTTGTTTTGACCACTCCACAGTGCGTTTGATATGTAGAGCCGCCGATAACTTGGTTTTCGTGGGGTTTCCAGCTGAAATATGCATTTTCTGCGATAATCTTGTTGTTTCATCTATGAGAAGTATGCAGAATCATCGAGAACGCTCTTTTCGAGCTAGTTAATGCGAGATACACGTTTTCTGATGTTTTCACCACTCCATAGTGCGTCTGATATGCAGAACCGGCGATATCTTGGTTTTCGTGGGGTTTCCAGCTGAGATATGCAATTTCTGTGATAATCTTGGTGAGTCTTCTGTCAGAAGTATGCAGAATCATCGAGATCCCTCTTTTCGAGCTCTTTAATGCGAGAAACACGTTATCTGGTGTTTTCACCACTCCACAGTGCGTTTGATATGCAGAACCGGCGACATCTTGATTTTCGTGAGATTTCAACCTGAGATATGCATTTTCGTCGATAATCTTGGTGAGTCTTCTGTCAGTACTATGCAGAATCATCGAGACCCCTCTTTTCGAGCTATTTAATGCGAGAGACACGTTATCTGGTGTTATCACCACTCCACAGTGCGTTTGATATGCAGAACAGGCGACATCTTAATTTTCGTGAGATTTCAAGCTGCGATATGCATTTTCTACGATAACCATGGTGAGTCTTCTGTCAGAAGTATGCAGAAACATCTAGATCGCTCTCTTCGAGCTATTTAATGTGAGAAACACGTTTTCTGGTGTATTCACCACCCCACAGTACGTTTGACATGCAGAACCGGATATATCTTGGTTTCGGTCGGGTTTCAAGCTGAGATATGCATTTTCTACGATAATCTTGGTGAGACTTCTGTCAGAAGTATGCAGAATCATCGGGATCGCTCTTTTCGAGCTATTTAATGCGAGAAACACGTTTTCTGGTGTATTCACCACTCCACAGTACGTTTGACATGCAGAACAGGAGATATCATGGTTTAGGTCGGGTATCAAGCTGAGATATGCATTTACAACGATAATCTTGGTGAGACTTCTGTCAGAAGTATGCAGAATCATCGGGATCGCTCTTTTCGAGCTATTTAATGCGAGAAACACGTTGTCTGGTTGGTTTCACGACTCCACAGTGCGTTTGATATGCAGAACCGGCGACATCTTGATTTTCGTGAAGTTTCAAGCTGAGATATGCATTTTCTGCTATAATATTGGTGAGTCTTCTGTCAGTAGGATGCAGAATCATCGAGACCCCTCTTTTCGAGCTATTTAATGCGAGAAACACGTTATCTGGTGTTTTCACCACTCCACAGTGCGTTTGATATGCAGAACAGGCGACATCTTGATTTTCGTGAGATTTCAAGCTGAGATATGCATTTTCTACGATAACCATGGTGAGTCTTCTGTCAGGAGTATGCAGAATCATCTAGATCGCTCTTTCCGAGCTATTTAATGCGAGAAACACGTTATATGGTTGTTTTCACCACTCCACAGTGCGTTTGATATGCAGAACCAGCGATATCTTGGTTTTCGTGGGGTTTCAAGCTGAGATATGCATTTTTTACGATAATCTTGGTGAGACTTCTGTTCGAAGTATGCTTAATCATCGAGATCGCTCGTTTCGAGCTATTTAATGCGCGAAACACGTTATCTGGTGTTTTCACCACTCCACAGTGCGTATGATATGCAGAACCGGCGATATCTTGGTTTTCGTGGGGTTTCAAGCTGAGATATACATTTTCTGCGGTAATCTTGGTGAGACTTCTGTCCGAAGTATGCTGAAACATCGAGATCGCTCTTTTCGAGCTAGTTAATGCGAGAAAAACCTTATCCGGTGTTTTCACCACTCCACAATTCGTTTGATATGCAGAACCAGCGATATCTTGGCTTTCGTGGGGTTTCAAGCTGAGATACGCATTTTTTACGATAATCTTGGTGAGACTTCTGTCCGAAGTATGCTGAATCTTCGAGAACGCTCTTTTCGAGCTACTTAATGGGAGAAACACGTTTTCTGGTGTTTTCACCACCCCACAGTGCGTTCGATATGCAGAACCGGCGACATCGTGGTTTTCGTCGGGTTTCAAGCTGAGATATGCATTTTCTGCGATAATCTTGTTGAGACTTCTGTTCGAAGTATGCAGAATCATCGAGATCGCACTTTTCGAGCTATTTAATGCGAGAAACACGTTATCTGGGGTTTTCACCACTCCACAGTTGGTTTGATATGCAGAACCGGCGATATCTTGGTTTTCGTGGGGTTTCAAGCTGAGATATGCGTTTTCTGCGATAATCTTGGTGAGACTTCTATCAGAAGTAAGCGGAAACATCGAGATCCCTCTTTTCCAGCTCTTTAATGCGAGAAACACGTTATCTGGTGTTTTCACCTCTCCACAGTGCGTTTGATATGCAGAACCGGCGACATCTTGGCTTTCGTCGGGTATCAACCTGAGATATGCATTTTCTGCGATAATCTTGGTGAGAATTCATTTAGAAGTATGCAGAATCATCGAGATCGCTCTTTTAGAGCTATATAATGCGAGAAACACGTTATCTGGTGTTTTGACCACTCCACAGTGCGTATGATGTGCAGAACCGACGATATCCTGGTTTTCGTGGGGTTTCAAGCTCAGATATGCATTTTGTGCGATAATATTGGAGAGACTTCAGACAGAAGTATGCAGAATCGTCAAGATCGAACTTTTCGAGCTATTTTATGCGAGAAACACGTTAACTGGTGTTTTCACCACTCCACAGTGCGTTTGATATGCAGATCCGGCGACATCTTGGATTTCGTCAGGGGTTCAAGCTGAGATTTGCAATTCCTGCGATAATCTTGGTGAGACTTCTGTCCGAAGTATGCTTAATCATCGAGAACGCTCTTTTCGAGCTAGTTAATGCGAGAAACACGTTATCTGGTGTTTTCAGCACTCCACAGTGCGTTTGATATGCAGAACCGGCGATATCTTGGTTTTCGTGGGGTTTCCAGCTGAGATATGCATTTTCTGCGATAATCTTGGTGAGTTTTCTGTCAGAAGTATGCAGAATCATCTAGATCGCTCTTTTCGAGCTATTTGATGCGAGAAACACGTTTTCTGGTGTTTTCACCACGCCACAGTGCGTTTGATATGCAGAACCGGCGACATCGTGGTTTTCGTCGGGTTTCAAGCTGAGATATGCATTTTCTGCGATCATATTGGTGAGACTTCAGACAGAAGTATGCAGAATCATCTAGATCGCTCGTTTCGAGCTATTTAAAGCGAGAAACACGTTATCTGGTTGTTTTGACCACTCCACAGTGCGTTTGATATGTAGAGCCGCCGATAACTTGGTTTTCGTGGGGTTTCCAGCTGAAATATGCATTTTCTGCGATAATCTTGGTGTTTCATCTATGAGAAGTATGCAGAATCATCGAGAACGCTCTTTTCGAGCTAGTTAATGCGAGATACACGTTTTCTGATGTTTTCACCACTCCATAGTGCGTCTGATATGCAGATCCGGCGACATCTTGGATTTCGTCGGGGTTCAAGCTGAGATTTGCAATTCCTGCGATAATCTTGGTGAGACTTCTTTCCGAAGTATGCAGAATCATCGAGATCGCTCTTTTCGAGCTATTTAATGGAGAAACACGTTATCTGGTGTATTGACCACTCCACAGTGCGTTTGATATGCGGAACCGGCGCCATCTTGATTTTCGTGAGGTTTCAAGCTGAGATATGCATTTTCTGCGATAATATTGGTGAGAGTTCAGTCAGAAGTATGCAGGATCATCTAGATCGCTCGTTTCGAGCTATTTAATGCGAGAAACACGTTGTCTGGTTGTTTTCACCACTCCACGGTGCGTTTGATATGCAGAACCGGCGACATCTTGATTTTCGTGACGTTTCTAGCTGAGATATGCATTTTCTGCGATAATCTTGGTGAGACATCAGTCAGAAGTATGCAGAATCATCGAGATCGCTCTTTTCGAGCTATTTAATGGAGAAACACGTTATCTGGTGTATTGACCACTCCACAGTGCGTTTGATATGCGGAACCGGCGCCAGCTTGATTTTCGTGAGGTTTCAAGCTGAGATATGCATTTTCTGCGATAATATTGGTGTGAGTTCAGTCAGAAGTATGCAGGATCATCTAGATCGCTCGGTTCGAGCTATTTAATGCGAGAAACACGTTGTCTGGTTGTTTTCACCACTCCACGGTGCGTTTGATATGCAGAACCGGCGATATCTTGATTTTCGTGGTGTTTCCAGCTGAGATATGCATTTTCTTCGATAATCTTGGTGAGTCTTCTGTCAGCAGTATGCAGAATCATCGAGATCGCTCTATTCGAGCTATTTAAAGCGAGAAACACGTTATCTGGTGTATTGACCACTCCACAGTGCCTTTGATATGCGGAACCGGCGCCATCTTGATTTTCGTGAGGTTTCAAGCTGAGATATGCATTTTCTGCGATAATATTGGTGAGAGTTCAGTCAGAAGTATGCAGGATCATCTAGATCGCTCGTTTCGAGATATTTAATGCGAGAAACACGTTTTCTGGTGTTTTCACCACTCCACAGTACGTTTGACATGCAGAACCGGCGATGTTTGGTTTTCGTCGGGTTTCAAGCTGAGATATGCATTTTCTACGATAATCTTGGTGAGACTTCTGTCCGAAGTAAGCAGAATCATCGAGATCGCTCTTTTCGAGCTACTTAATGCGAGAAACACGTTTTCTGGTGTATTCACCACTCCACAGTACGTTTGACATGCAGAACCGGAGATATCCTGGTTTCGGTCGGGTTTCAAGCTGAGATATGCTTTTCTACGATAATCTTGGTGAGACTTCTGTCAGAAGTATGCAGAATCTTCGAGAACGCTTTTTTCGAGCTGCTTAATGCGAGAAACACGTTATCTGGTTGTTTTCACCACTCCACAGTGCGTTTGATATGCAGAACCGGCGACATCTTGATTTTCGTGACGTTTCTAGCTGAGATATGCATTTTCTGCGATAATATTGGTGAGACTTCATTCAGAAGTATGCAGAATCATCTAGATCGCTCTTGTCGAGCTATTTAATGCAAAAAAACAAGTTTCCCGGTGTTTTCAACATTCCACAGTGCGTTTGATATGCAGAACTGGCGATATCTTGATTTTCGTGGTGTTTCCAGCTGAGATTTGCATTTTCTGCGATAATCTTGGTGAGTCTTCTGTCAGAAGTATGCAGAATCATCTAGATTGCACTTTTCGAGCCATTTAATGCGAGAAACACGTTTTCTGGTGTACTCACCACTCCACAGAGCGTTTGATATGCAGAACCGGCGATATCTTGATATTCGTGGTGTTTCCAGCTGAGATATGCATTTTCTGCGATAATAGTGGTGAGACATCAGTCAGAAGTATGCAGAATCATCGGGATCGCTCTTTTCGAGCTATTTAATGCGGCAAACACGTTATCTGGTGCTTTCAGCACTCCACAGTGCGTATGATATGCAGAACCAGCGATATCTTGGTTTTCGTGGGGTTTCAAGCTGAGATATGCATTTTTTACGATAATCTTGGTGAGACTTCTGCCCGAAGTATGCTTAATCATCGTGATCGCTCGTTTCTAGCTATTTAATGCGAGAAACACGTTATCTGGTGTTTTCACCACTCCACAGTGCGTTTGATATGCAGAACCGGCGACATCATGGCTGTCGTCGGGCATCAAGCTGAGATATGCATTTTCTGCGATAATCTTGGTGAGACATCAGTCAGAAGTATGCAGAATCATCGAGATCGCTCTTTTCGAGCTATTTAATGCGAAAAAACAAGTTTTCTGGTGTTTTGACCACTCCACAGTGCGTTTGATATGTAGAGCCGCCGATAACTTGGTTTTCGTGGGGTTTCCAGCTGAAATATGCATTTTCTGCGATAATCTTTGTGTTTCATCAATGAGAAGTATGCAGAATCATCCAGAACGCTCTTTTCGAGCTAGTTAATGCGAGTAACACGTTTTCTGGTGTTTTCACCACTCCACAGTGCGTCTGATATGCAGAACCGACGATATCTTGGTTTTCGTGGGGTTTCCAACTGAAATATGCATTTTCTGCGATAATCTTTGTGTTTCATCAATGAGAAGTATGCAGAATCATCCAGAACGCTCTTTTCGAGCTATTTAATGCGAGAAACACGTTATCTGGTGTTTTCACCACTCCACAGTGCGTTTGATATGCAGAACCGGCGACATCATGGCTGTCGTCGGGCATCAAGCTGAGATATGCATTTTCTGCGATAATCTTTGTGTTTCATCAATGAGAAGTATGCAGAACCATCCAGAACGCACTTTTCGAGCTAGTTAATGCGAGTAACACGTTTTCTGGAGTTTTCACCACTCCACAGTGCGTCTGTTATGCAGAACCGGCGATATCTTGGTTTTCGTGGGGTTTCCAGCTGAGATATGCATTTTCTGCGATAATCGTGGTGAGACTTCATTCAGAAGTATGCAGAATCATCTAGATCGCTCTTGTCGAGCTACTTAATGCAAAAAAACAAGTTTCCCGGTGTTTTCAACATTCCACAGTGCGTTTGATATGCAGAACTGGCGATATCTTGATTTTCGTGGTGTTTCCAGCTGAGATATGCATTATCTGCGATAATCTTAGTGAGTCTTCTGTCAGAAGTATGCAGAATCATCTAGATTGCACTATTCGAGCCATTTAATGCGAGAAACACGTTTTCTGGTGTATTCACCACTCCACAGAGCGTTTGATATGCAGAACCGGCGATATCTTGATATTCGTGGTGTTTCCAGCTGAGATATGCATTTTCTGCGATAATAGTGGTGAGACATCAGTCAGAAGTATGCAGAATCTTCGAGAACGCTCTTTTCGAGCTACTTAAAGCGAGAAACACGTTTTCTGGTGTATTCACCACTCCACAGTACGTTTGACATGCAGAACCGAAGATATCTTGGTTTCGGTCGGGTTTCAAGCTGAGACATGCATTTTCTGCGATAATCTTGGTGATTCTTCTGTCAGAAGTATGCAGAAGCATCGAGTACGCTCTTTTCGAGCTGTTTAATGCGACAAACACGTTATCTGGTGTTTTCACCACTCCACAGTGCGTTTGATATGCAGAACCGGCGACATCTTGGCTTTCGTCGGGTATCAAGCTGGGATATGCATTTTCTACGATAATCTTGGTGAGACTTCTGTCAGAAGTATGCAGAATCATCGGGAACGCTCTTTTCGAGCTATTTAATGCGAGAAACTCGTTATCTGGTTGTTTTCACCACTCCACAGTGCGTTTGATATGCAGAACCGGCGTCAACTTGATTTTCGTGAGGTTTCAAGGTGAGATATGCATTTTCTGCGATTATCTTGGTGAGTCTTCTGTCAGAAGTATGCAGAATCATCTAGATTGCACTTTTCGAGCCATTTAATGCGAGAAACACGTTTTCTGGTGTATTCACCACTCCACAGAGCGTTTGATATGCAGAACCGGCGATATCTTGATATTCGTGGTGTTTCCAGCTGAGATATGCATTATCTGCGATAATCTTAGTGAGTCTTCTGTCAGAAGTATGCAGAATCATCTAGATTGCACTATTCGAGCCATTTAATGCGAGAAACACGTTTTCTGGTGTATTCACCACTCCACAGAGCGTTTGATATGCAGAACCGGCGATATCTTGATATTCGTGGTGTTTCCAGCTGAGATATGCATTTTCTGCGATAATAGTGGTGAGACATCAGTCAGAAGTATGCAGAATCTTCGAGAACGCTCTTTTCGAGCTACTTAAAGCGAGAAACACGTTTTCTGGTGTATTCACCACTCCACAGTACGTTTGACATGCAGAACCGAAGATATCTTGGTTTCGGTCGGGTTTCAAGCTGAGACATGCATTTTCTGCGATAATCTTGGTGATTCTTCTGTCAGAAGTATGCAGAAGCATCGAGTACGCTCTTTTCGAGCTGTTTAATGCGACAAACACGTTATCTGGTGTTTTCACCACTCCACAGTGCGTTTGATATGCAGAACCGGCGACATCTTGGCTTTCGTCGGGTATCAAGCTGGGATATGCATTTTCTACGATAATCTTGGTGAGACTTCTGTCAGAAGTATGCAGAATCATCGGGAACGCTCTTTTCGAGCTATTTAATGCGAGAAACTCGTTATCTGGTTGTTTTCACCACTCCACAGTGCGTTTGATATGCAGAACCGGCGTCAACTTGATTTTCGTGAGGTTTCAAGGTGAGATATGCATTTTCTGCGATTATCTTGGTGAGACTTCTGTCAGAAGTATGCAGAATCATCGAGATCGCTCTTTTCGAGCTATTTAACGCGAGAAACACGTTATATGGTGTTTTCACCACTCCACAGTGCGTTTGATATGCAGAACCGGCGACATCTTGGCTTTAGTCGGGGTTCAAACTGAGATATGCATTTTTTGCGATAATATTGTTGAGACTTCAGTCAGAAGTATGCAGAATCGTCTAGATCGCTCTTGTCGAGCTATTTAACGCGAGAAACACGTTATATGGTGTTTTCACCACTCCACAGTGCGTTTGATATGCAGAACCGGCGACATCTTGGCTTTAGTCGGGGTTCAAACTGAGATATGCATTTTTTGCGATAATATTGTTGAGACTTCAGTCAGAAGTATGCAGAATCATCTAGATCGCTCGTTTCGTGCTAATTAATGCGGCAAACACGTTATCTGGTGCTTTCAGCACTCCACAGTGCGTTTGATATGCAGAACCAGCGATATCTTGGATTTCGTGGGGTTTCAAGCTGAGATATGCATTTTCTGCGATAATCTTGGTAAGACTTCAGTCAGAAGTATGCAGAATCGTCTAGATCGCTCTTGTCGAGCTATTTAACGCGAGAAACACGTTATATGGTGTTTTCACCACTCCACAGTGCGTTTGATATGCAGAACCGGCGACATCTTGGCTTTAGTCGGGGTTCAAACTGAGATATGCATTTTTTGCGATAATATTGGTGAGACTTCAGTCAGAAGTATGCAGAATCATCTAGATCGCTCGTTTCGTGCTAATTAATGCGGCAAACACGTTATCTGGTGCTTTCAGCACTCCACAGTGCGTTTGATATGCAGAACCAGCGATATCTTGGATTTCGTGGGGTTTCAAGCTGAGATATGCATTTTTTACGATAATCTTGGTGAGACTCCTGTCCGAAGTATGCTTAATCATCGAGATCGCTCGTTTCGAGCTATTTAATGCGAGAAACACGTTATCTGGTGTTTTCACCACTCCACAGTGCGTATGATATGCAGAACCGGCGATATCTTGGTTTTCGTGGGGTTTCAATCTGAGATATGCATTTTCTGCGATAATCTTGGTGAGACATCAGTCAGAAGTATGCAGAATCATCGAGATCGCTCTTTTCGAGCTATTTAATGGAGAAACACGTTATCTGGTGTATTGACCACTCCACAGTGCGTTTGATATGCGGAACCGGCGCCATCTTGATTTTCGTGAGGTTTCAAGGTGAGATATGCATTTTCTGCGATTATCTTGGTGAGAATTCTGTCAGAAGTATGCAGAATCATCGAGATCGCTCTTTTCGAGCTACTTAATTCGAGAAACACGTTATCTGGTGTTTTCGCCACTCCACAGTGCGTTTGACATGCAGAACCGCAGATATCTTGGTTACGTTCGGGATTCAAGCTGAGATATGCATTTTCTGCGATAATCTTGGTGAGACTTCAGTCAGAAGTATGCAGAATCGTCTAGATCGCTCTTGTCGAGCTATTTAACGCGAGAAACACGTTATATGGTGTTTTCACCACTCCACAGTGCGTTTGATATGCAGAACCGGCGACATCATGGCTGTCGTCGGGCATCAAGCTGAGATATGCATTTTCTGCGATAATCTTGGTGAGACATCAGTCAGAAGTATGCAGAATCATCTAGATCGCTCGTTTCGTGCTAATTAATGCGGCAAACACGTTATCTGGTGCTTTCAGCACTCCACAGTGCGTTTGATATGAAGAACCAGCGATATCTTGGATTTCGTGGGGTTTCAAGCTGAGATATGCATTTTTTACGATAATCTTGGTGAGACTTCTGCCCGAAGTATGCTTAATCATCGTGATCGCTCGTTTCTAGCTATTTAATGCGAGAAACACGTTATCTGGTGTTTTCACCACTCCACAGTGCGTTTGATATGCAGAACCGGCGACATCATGGCTGTCTTCGGGCATCAAGCTGAGATATGCATTTTCTGCGATAATCTTTTTGTTTCATCAATGAGAAGTATGCAGAACCATCCAGAACGCACTTTTCGAGCTAGTTAATGCGAGTAACACGTTTTCTGGTGTTTTCACCACTCCACAGTGCGTCTGATATGCAGAACCGGCGATATCTTGGTTTTCGTGGGGTTTCCAGCTGAGATATGCATTTTCTGCGATAATCGAGGTGAGACTTCATTCAGAAGTATGCAGAATCATCTAGATCGCTCGTTTCGAGCTATTTAATGCGAGAAACACGTTATCTGGTGTTTTCACCACTCCAAAGTGCGTATGATATGCAGAACCGGCGATATCTTGGTTTTCGTGGGGTTTCAATCTGAGATATGCATTTTCTGCGATAATCTTGGTGAGACATCAGTCAGAAGTATGCAGAATCATCGAGATCGCTCTTTTCGAGCTATTTAATGGAGAAACACGTTATCTGGTGTATTGACCACTCCACAGTGCGTTTGATATGCGGAACCGGCGCCATCTTGATTTTCGTGAGGTTTCAAGGTGAGATATGCATTTTCTGCGATTATCTTGGTGAGACTTCTGTCAGAAGTATGCAGAATCATCGAGATCGCTCTTTTCGAGCTACTTAATTCGAGAAACACGTTATCTGGTGTTTTCGCCACTCCACATTGCGTTTGACATGCAGAACCGCAGATATCTTGGTTACGTTCGGGATTCAAGCTGAGATATGCATTTTCTGCGATAATCTTGGTGAGACTTCAGTCAGAAGTATGCAGAACCATCCAGAACGCACTTTTCGAGCTAGTTAATGCGAGAAACACGTTGTCTGGTTGTTTTCACCACTCCACTGTGCGTATGATATGCAGAACCGGCGTCAACTTGATTTTCGTGAGGTTTCAAGGTGAGATATGCATTTTCTGCGATTATCTTGGTGAGACTTCTGTCAGAAGTATGCAGAATCATCGAGATCGCTCTTTTCGAGCTACTTAAGTCGAGAAACACGTTATCTGGTGTTTTCGCCACTCCACAGTGCGTTTGACATGCAGAACCGCAGATATCTTGGTTACGTTCGGGATTCAAGCTGAGATATGCATTTTCTGCGATTATCTTGGTGAGACTTCAGTCAGAAGTATGCAGAATCGTCTAGATCGCTCTTGTCGAGCTATTTAACGCGAGAAACACGTTATATGGTGTTTTCACCACTCCACAGTGCGTATGATATGCAGAACCGGCGATATCTTGGTTTTCGTGGGGTTTCAATCTGAGATATGCATTTTCTGCGATAATCTTGGTGAGACATCAGTCAGAAGTATGCAGAATCATCGAGATCGCTCTTTTCGAGCTATTTAATGGAGAAACACGTTATCTGGTGTATTGACCACTCCACAGTGCGTTTGATATGCAGAACCGGCGACATCTTGGCTTTAGTCGGGGTTCAAACTGAGATATGCATTTTTTGCGATAATATTGGTGAGACTTCAGTCAGAAGTATGCAGAATCATCTAGATCGCTCGTTTCGTGCTAATTAATGCGGCAAACACGTTATCTGGTGCTTTCAGCACTCCACAGTGCGTTTGATATGCAGAACCAGCGATATCTTGGATTTCGTGGGGTTTCAAGCTGAGATATGCATTTTTTACGATAATCTTGGTGAGACTCCTGTCCGAAGTATGCTTAATCATCGAGATCGCTCGTTTCGAGCTATTTAATGCGAGAAACACGTTATCTGGTGTTTTCACCACTCCACAGTGCGTATGATATGCAGAACCGGCGATATCTTGGTTTTCGTGGGGTTTCAATCTGAGATATGCATTTTCTGCGATAATCTTGGTGAGACATCAGTCAGAAGTATGCAGAATCATCGAGATCGCTCTTTTCGAGCTATTTAATGGAGAAACACGTTATCTGGTGTATTGACCACTCCACAGTGCGTTTGATATGCGGAACCGGCGCCATCTTGATTTTCGTGAGGTTTCAAGGTGAGATATGCATTTTCTGCGATTATCTTGGTGAGACTTCTGTCAGAAGTATGCAGAATCATCGAGATCGCTCTTTTCGAGCTACTTAATTCGAGAAACACGTTATCTGGTGTTTTCGCCACTCCACAGTGCGTTTGACATGCAGAACCGCAGATATCTTGGTTACGTTCGGGATTCAAGCTGAGATATGCATTTTCTGCGATAATCTTGGTGAGACTTCAGTCAGAAGTATGCAGAATCGTCTAGATCGCTCTTGTCGAGCTATTTAACGCGAGAAACACGTTATATGGTGTTTTCACCACTCCACAGTGCGTTTGATATGCAGAACCGGCGACATCTTGGCTTTAGTCGGGGTTCAAACTGAGATATGCATTTTTTGCGATAATATTGGTGAGACTTCAGTCAGAAGTATGCAGAATCATCTAGATCGCTCGTTTCGTGCTAATTAATGCGGCAAACACGTTATCTGGTGCTTTCAGCACTCCACAGTGCGTTTGATATGCAGAACCGGCGACATCTTGATTTTCGTGAGGTTTCAAGCTGAGATATGCATTTTCTGTGATAATCTTGGTGAGACATCAGTCAGAAGTTTGCAGAATCATCGATATCGCTCTTTTCGAGCTATTTAATGGAGAAACACGTTATCTGGTGTATTGACCACTCCACAGTGCGTTTGATATGCGGAACCGGCGCCATCTTGATTTTCGTGAGGTTTCAAGCTGAGATATGCATTTTCTGCGATAATATTGGTGAAAGTTCAGTCAGAAGTATGCAGGATCATCTAGATCGCTCGTTTCGAGCTATTTAATGCGAGAAACACGTTGTCTGGTTGTTTTCACCACTCCACTGTGCGTTTGATATGCAGAACCAGCGTCATCTTGATTTTCGTGGTGTTTCCAGCTGAGATATGCATTTTCTGCGATAATCTTGGTGAGTCTTCTGTCAGCAGTATGCAGAATCATCGAGATCGCTCTATTCGAGCTATTTAATGCGAGAAACACGTTATCTGGTTGTTTTCACCACTCCACAGTGCGTTTGATATGCAGAACCGGCGACATCTTGATTTTCGTGACGTTTCTAGCTGAGATATGCATTTTCTGCGATAATATTGGTGAGACTTCAGTCAGAAGTATGCAGAATCATCTAGATCGTTCGTTTCGAGCTATTTAATGCGAAAAAACAAGTTTTCTGGTGTTTTGACCACTCCACAGTGCGTTTGATATGTAGAGCCGCCGATAACTTGGTTTTCGTGGGGTTTCCAACTGAAATATGCATTTTCTGCGATAATCTTTGTGTTTCATCAATGAGAAGTATGCAGAATCATCCAGAACGCTCTTTTCGAGCTATTTAATGCGAGAAACACGATATCTGGTGTTTTCACCACTCCACAGTGCGTTTGATATGCAGAACCGGCGACATCATGGCTGTCGTCGGGCATCAAGCTGAGATATGCATTTTCTGCGATAATCTTTGTGTTTCATCAATGAGAAGTATGCAGAACCATCCAGAATGCACTTTTCGAGCTAGTTAATGCGAGTAACACGTTTTCTGGTGTTTTCACCACTCCAAAGTGCGTCTGATATGTAGAACCGGCGATATCTTGGTTTTCGTGGGGTTTCCAGATGAGATATGCATTTTCTGCGATAATCGTGGTGAGACTTCATTCAGAAGTATGCAGAATCATCTAGATCGCTCTTGTCGAGCTATTTAATGCAAAAAAACAAGTTTCCCGGTGTTTTCAACATTCCACAGTGCGTTTGATATGCAGAACTGGCGATATCTTGATTTTCGTGGTGTTTCCAGCTGAGATATGCATTTTCTGCGATAATCTTGGTGAGTCTTCTGTCAGAAGGATGCAGAATCATCTAGATTGCACTTTTCGAGCCATTTAATGCGAGAAACACGTTTTCTGTTGTATTCACCACTCCACAGAGCGTTTGATATGCAGAACCGGCAATATCTTGATATTCGTGGTGTTTCCAGCTGAGATATGCATTTTCTGCGATAATAGTGGTGAGACATCAGTCAGAAGTATGCAGAATCTTCGAGAACGCTCTTTTCGAGCTACTTAATGCGAGAAACACGTTTTCTGGTGTATTCATCACTCCACAGTACGTTTGACATGCAGAACCGAGGATATCTTGGTTTCGGTCGGGTTTCAAGCTGAGACATGCATTTTCTGCGATAATCTTGGTGATTCTTCTGTCAGAAGTATGCAGAAGCATCGAGTACGCTCTTTTCGAGCTGTTTAATGCGAGAAACACGTTATCTGGTGTTTTCGCCACTCCGCAGTGCGTTTGACATGCAGAACCGCAGATATCTTGGTTACGTTCGGGATTCAAGCTGAGATATGCATTTTCTGCGATAATCTTGGTGAGACTTCAGTCAGAAGTATGCAGAATCGTCTAGATAGCTGTTGTCGAGCTATTTAACGCGAGAAACACGTAATATGGTGTTTTCACCACTCCACAGTGCGTTTGATATGCAGAACCGGCGACATCTTGGTTTTAGTCGGGGTTCAAACTGAGATATGCATTTCTTGCGATAATATTGGTGAGACTTCAGTCAGAAGTATGCAGAATCATCTAGATCGCTCGTTTCGTGCTAATTAATGCGGCAAACACGTTATCTGGTGCTTTCAGCATTCCACAGTGCGTTTGATATGCAGAACCAGCGATATCTTGGTTTTCGTGGGGTTTCAAGCTGAGATATGCATTTTTTACGATAATCATGGTGAGACTTCTGCCCGAAGTATGCTTAATCATCGTGATCGCTCGTTTCTAGCTATTTAATGCGAGAAACACGTTATCTGGTGTTTTCACCACTCCACAGTGCGTTTGATATGCAGAACCGGCGACATCATGGCTGTCGTCGGGCATCAAGCTGAGATATGCATTTTCTGCGATAATCTTGGTGACACATCAGTCAGAAGTTTGCAGAATCATCGAGATCGCTCTTTTCGAGCTATTTAATGGAGAAACACGTTATCTGGTGCTTTCAGCACTCCACAGTGCGTTTGATATGCAGAACCAGCGATATCTTGGTTTTCGTGGGGTTTCAAGGTGAGATATGCATTTTCGGCGATAATCTCGGTGAGACTTCTGTCCGAATTATGCAGAATCATCTAGATCGTTCTTTTCGAGCTGTTTAATGCGACAAACACGTTATCTGGTGTTTTCACCACTCCACAGTGCGTTTGATATGCAGAACCGGCGACATCTTGGCTTTCGTCGGGTATCAAGCTGGGATATGCATTTCCTACGATAATCTTGGTGAGACTTCTGTCAGAAGTATGCAGAATCATCGGGATCGCTCTTTTCGAGCTATTTAATGCGAGAAACTCGTTATCTGGTGTTTTCACCTCTCCACAGTGCGTTTGATATGCAGAACCGGCGACATCTTGGCTTTCGTCGGGTATCAACCTGAGATATGCATTTTCTGCGATAATCTTGGTGAGACTTCTGTCCGAAGTATGCTGAATCATCGAGATCGCTCTTTTCGAGCTAGTTAATGCGAGAAAAACCTTATCCGGTGTTTTCACCACTCCACAGTTCGTTTGATATGCAGAACCAGCGATATCTTGGCTTTCGTGGGGTTTCAAGCTGAGATATGCATTTTTTACGATAATCTTGGTGAGACTTCTGTCCGAAGTATGCTGAATCATCGAGATCGCTCTTTTCGAGCTAGTTAGTGCGAGAAACACGTTATCTGGTGTTTTCACCACACCACAGTGCGTTTGATACGCAGAACAGTAGATATCTTGGTTTTCGTGGGGTTTCAAGCTGAAATATGCATTTTCTGCGATAATCTTGTTGAGACTTCCGTTCGAAGTATGCAGAATCATCGAGATCGCACTTTTCGAGCTATTTAATGCGAGAAACACGTTATCTGGGGTTTTCACCACTCCACAGTTGGTTTGATATGCAGAACCGGCGATATCTTGGTTTTCGTGGGGTTTCAAGCTGAGATATGCGTTTTCTGCGATAATCTTGGTGAGAATTCTATCAGAAGTAAGCGGAAACATCGAGATCCCTCTTTTCGAGCTCTTTAATGCGAGAAGCACGTTATCTGGTGTTTTCACCTCTCCACAGTGCGTTTGATACGCAGAACCGGCGACATCTTGGCTTTCGTCGGGTATCAACCTGAGATATGCATTTTCTGCGATAATCTTGGTGAGACTTCAGTCAGAAGTATGCAGAATCATCGAGATCGCTCTTTTCGAGCTAGTTAATGCGAGAAAAACCTTATCCGGTGTTTTCACCACGCCACAGTGCGTTTGATATGCAGAACCGGCGACGTCTTGGCTTTCGTCGGGTATCAACCTGAGATATGCATTTTCTGCGATAACCTTGGTGAGAATTCATTTAGAAGTATGCAGAATCATCGAGATCGCTCTTTTAGAGCTATATAATGCGAGAAACACGTTATCTGGTGTTTTGACCACTCCACAGTGCGTATGATGTGCAGAACCGACGATATCCTGGTTTTCGTGGGGTTTCAAGCTCAGATATGCATTTTGTGCGATAATATTGGAGAGACTTCAGACAGAAGTATGCAGAATCATCAAGATCGCACTTTTCGAGCTATTTTATGCGAGAAACACGTTAACTGGTGTTTTCACCACTCCACAGTGCGTTTGATATGCAGATCCGGCGACATCTTGGATATCGTCGGGGTTCAAGCTGAGATTTGCAATTCCTGCGATAATCTTGGTGAGACTTCTGTCCGAAGTATGCTTAATCATCGAGATCCCTCTTTTCGAGCTCTTTAATGCGAGAAACACGTTATCTGGTGTTTTCAGCACTCCACAGTGCGTTTGATATGCAGAACTGGCGATATCTTGGTTTTTGTGGGGTTTCCAGCTGAGATATGCATTTTCTGCGATAATCTTGGTGAGTCTTCTGTCAGAAGTATGCAGAATCATCTAGATCGCTCTTTTCGAGCTATTTGATGCGAGAAACACGTTTTCTGGTGTTTTCACCACGCCACAGTGCGTTTGATATGCAGAACCGGCGACATCGTGGTTTTCGTCGGGTTTCAAGATGAGATATGCATTTTCTGCGATCATATTGGTGAGACTTCAGTCAGAAGTATGCAGAATCATCTAGATCGCTCGTTTCGAGCTATTTAAAGCGAGAAACACGTTATCTAGTTGTTTTGACCACTCCACAGTGCGTTTGATATGTAGAGCCGCCGATAACTTGGTTTTCGTGAGATTTCAACCTGAGATATGCATTTTCGTCGATAATCTTGGTGAGTCTTCTGTCAGTACTATGCAGAATCATCGAGACCCCTCTTTTCGAGCTATTTAATGCGAGAGACACGTTATCTGGTGTTTTCACCACTCCACAGTGCGTTTGATATGCAGAACAGGCGACATCTTAATTTTCGTGAGATTTCAAGCTGCGATATGCATTTTCTACGATAACCATGGTGAGTCTTCTGTCAGAAGTATGCAGAATCATCTAGATCGCTCTCTTCGAGCTATTTAATGTGAGAAACACGTTTTCTGGTGTATTCACCACCCCACCGTACGTTTGACATGCAGAACCGGATATATCTTGGTTTCGGTCGGGTTTCAAGCTGAGATATGCATTTTCTACGATAATCTTGGTGAGACTTCTGTCAGAAGTATGCAGAATCATCGGGATCGCTCTTTTCGAGCTATTTAATGCGAGAAACACGTTTTCTGGTGTATTCAACACTCCACAGTGCGTTTGATATGCAGAACAGGCGACATCTTGATTTTCGTGAGATTTCAAGCTGAGATATGCATTTTCTACGATAACCATGGTGAGTCTTCTGTCAGGAGTATGCAGAATCATCTAGATCGCTCTTTTCGAGCTATTTAATGCGAGAAACACGTTACATGGTTGTTTTCACCACTCCACAGTGCGTTTGATATGCAGAACTGGCGATATCTTGGTTTTTGTGGGGTTTCCAGCTGAGATATGCATTTTCTGCGATAATCTTGGTGAGTCTTCTGTCAGAAGTATGCAGAATCATCTAGATCGCTCTTTTCGAGCTATTTGATGCGAGAAACACGTTTTCTGGTGTTTTCACCACGCCACAGTGCGTTTGATATGCAGAACCGGCGACATCGTGGTTTTCGTCGGGTTTCAAGCTGAGATATGCATTTTCTGCGATCATATTGGTGAGACTTCAGTCAGAAGTATGCAGAATCATCTAGATCGCTCGTTTCGAGCTATTTAAAGCGAGAAACACGTTATCTGGTTGTTTTGACCACTCCACAGTGCGTTTGATATGTAGAGCCGCCGATAACTTGGTTTTCGTGGGGTTTCCAGCTGAAATATGCATTTTCTGCGATAATCTTGGTGTTTCATCTATGAGAAGTATGCAGAATCATCGAGAACGCACTTTTCGAGCTATTTAATGCGAGAAACACGTTATCTGGGGTTTTCACCACTCCACAGTTGGTTTGATATGCAGAACCGGCGATATCTTGGTTTTCGTGGGGTTTCAAGCTGAGATATGCGTTTTCTGCGATAATCTTGGTGAGAATTCTATCAGAAGTAAGCGGAAACATCGAGATCCCTCTTTTCGAGCTCTTTAATGCGAGAAACACGTTATCTGGTGTTTTCACCTCTCCACAGTGCGTTTGATACGCAGAACCGGCGACATCTTGGCTTTCGTCGGGTATCAACCTGAGATATGCATTTTCTGCGATAATCTTGGTGAGACTTCAGTCAGAAGTATGCAGAATCATCGAGATCGCTCTTTTCGAGCTAGTTAATGCGAGAAAAACCTTATCCGGTGTTTTCACCACTCCACAGTGCGTTTGATATGCAGAACCAGCGATATCTTGGCTTTCGTGGGGTTTCAAGCTGAGATATGCATTTTTTACGATAATCTTGGTGAGACTTCTGTCCGAAGTATGCTGAATCATCGAGATCGCTCTTTTCGAGCTAGTTACTGCGAGAAACACGTTATCTGGAGTTTTCACCACTCCACAGTTGGTTTGATATGCAGAACCGGCGATATCTTGGTTTTCGTGGGGTTTCAAGCTGAGATATGCGTTTTCTGCGATAATCTTGGTGAGACTTCTATCAGAAGTAAGCAGAATCATCGAGATCCCTCTTTTCGAGCTCTTTAATGCGAGAAACACGTTATCTGGTGTTTTCACCACTCCACAGTGCGTTTGATATGCAGAACCGGCGACATCTTGATTTTCGTGAGATTTCAACCTGAGATATGCATTTTCGTCGATAATCTTGGTGAGTCTTCTGTCAGTACTATGCAGAATCATCGAGACCCCTCTTTTCGAGCTATTTAATGCGAGAGACACGTTATCTGGTGTTTTCACCACTCCACAGTGCGTTTGATATGCAGAACAGGCCACATCTTAATTTTCGTGAGATTTCAAGCTGCGATATGCATTTTCTACGATAACCATGGTGAGTCTTCTGTCAGAAGTATGCAGAATCATCTAGATCGCTCTCTTCGAGCTATTTAATGTGAGAAACACGTTTTCTGGTGTATTCACCACCCCACAGTACGTTTGACATGCAGAACCGGATATATCTTGGTTTCGGTCGGGTTTCAAGCTGAGATATGCATTTTCTACGATAATCTTGGTGAAACTTCTGTCAGAAGTATGCAGAATCATCGAGATCGCTCGTTTCGAGCTATTTAATGCGAAAAAACAAGTTTTCTGGTGTTGTCAACATTCCACAGCGCGTTTTATATGCAGAACCGGCGATATCTTGATTTTCGTGGTGTTTCCAGCTGAGATATGCATTCTCTGCGATAATCTTGGTGAGTCTTCTGTCAGAAGTATGTAGAATCATCTAGATCGCTCTTTTCGAGCTATTTAATGCGAGAAACACGTTTTCTGGTGTATTCACCACTCCACAGTACGTTTGACATGCAGAACAGGAGATATCTTGGTTTAGGTCGGGTATCAAGCTGAGATATGCATTTTCAACGATAATCTTGGTGAGACTTCTGTCAGAAGTGTGCAGAATCATCGGGATCGCTCTTTTCGAGCTATTTAATGCGAGAAACACGTTGTCTGGTTGGTTTCACGACTCCACAGTGCGTTTGATATGCAGAACCGGCGACATCTTGATTTTCGTGAGGTTTCAAGATGAGATATGCATTTTCTGCTATAATATTGGTGAGTCTTCTGTCAGTAGGATGCAGAATCATCGAGACCCCTCTTTTCGAGCTATTTAATGCGAGAAACACGTTATCTGGTGTTTTCACCACTCCACAGTGCGTTTGATATGCAGAACAGGCGACATCTTGATTTTCGTGAGATTTCAAGCTGAGATATGCATTTTCTACGATAACCATGGTGAGTCTTCTGTCAGGAGTATGCAGAATCATCTAGATCGCTCTTTTCGAGCTATTTAATGCGAGAAACACGTTATATGGTTGTTTTCACCACTCCACAGTGCGTTTGATATGCAGAACCAGCGATATCTTGGTTTTCGTGGGGTTTCAAGCTGAGATATGCATTTTTTACGATAATCTTGGTGAGACTTCTGTTCGAAGTATGCTTAATCATCGAGATCGCACGTTTCGAGCTATTTAATGCGAGAAACACGTTATCTGGTGTTTTCACCACTCCACAGTGCGTATGATATGCAGAACCGGCGATATCTTGGTTTTCGTGGGGTTTCAAGCTGAGATATACATTTTCTGCGGTAATCTTGGTGAGACTTCTGTCCGAAGTATGCTGAATCATCGAGATCGCTCTTTTCGAGCTAGTTAGTGCGAGAAACACGTTATCTGGTGTTTTCACCACACCACAGTGCGTTTGATATGCAGAACAGTAGATATCGTGGTTTCCGTGGGGTTTCAAGCTGAAATATGCATTTTCTGCGATAATCTTGTTGAGACTTCTGTTCGAAGTATGCAGAATCATCGAGATCGCACTTTTCGAGCTATTTAATGCGAGAAACACGTTATCTGGGGTTTTCACCACTCCACAGTTGGTTTGATATGCAGAACCGGCGATATCTTGGTTTTCGTGGGGTTTCAAGCTGAGATATGCGTTTTCTGCGATAATCTTGGTGAGACTTCTATCAGAAGTAAGCGGAAACATCGAGATCCCTCTTTTCGAGCTCTTTAATGCGAGAAACACGTTATCTGGTGTTTTCACCTCTCCACAGTGCGTTTGATATGCAGAACCGGCGACGTCTTGGCTTTCGTCGGGTATCAACCTGAGATATGCATTTTCTGCGATAACCTTGGTGAGAATTCATTTAGAAGTATGCAGAATCATCGAGATCCCTCTTTTCGAGCTCTTTAATGCGAGAAACACGTTATCTGGTGTTTTCACCACGCCACAGTGCGTTTGATATGCAGAACCGGCGACATCGTGGTTTTCGTCGGGTTTCAAGCTGAGATATGCATTTTCTGCGATCATATTGGTGAGACTTCAGTCAGAAGTATGCAGAATCATCAAGATCGCACTTTTCGAGCTATTTTATGCGAGAAACACGTTAACTGGTGTTTTCACCACTCCACAGTGCGTTTGATATGCAGAACAGGCGACATCTTAATTTTTGTGAGATTTCAAGCTGCGATATGCATTTTCTACGATAACCATGGTGAGTCTTCTGTCAGAAGTATGCAGAAACATCTAGATCGCTCTCTTCGAGCTAGTTAATGCGAGATACACGTTTTCTGATGTTTTCACCACTCCATAGGGCGTCTGATATGTAGAGCCGCCAATAACTTGGTTTTCGTGGGGTTTCCAGCTGAAATATGCATTTTCTGCGATAATCTTGTTGTTTCATCTATGAGAAGTATGCAGAATCATCGAGAACGCTCTTTTCGAGCTATTTGATGCGAGAAACACGTTTTCTGGTGTTTTCACCACGCCACAGTGCGTTTGATATGCAGAACCGGCGACATCGTGGTTTTCGTCGGGTTTCAAGCTGAGATATGCATTTTCTGCGATCATATTGGTGAGACTTCAGTCAGAAGTATGCAGAATCATCTAGATCGCTCGTTTCGAGCTATTTAAAGCGAGAAACACGTTATCTGGTTGTTTTGACCACTCCACAGTGCGTTTGATATGTAGAGCCGCCGATAACTTGGTTTTCGTGGGGTTTCCAGCTGAAATATGCATTTTCTGCGATAATCTTGGTGTTTCATCTATGAGAAGTTTGCAGAATCATCGAGAACGCTCTTTTCGAGCTAGTTAATGCGAGATACACGTTTTCTGATGTTTTCACCACTCCATAGTGCGTCTGATATGCAGAACCGGCGATATCTTGGTTTTCGTGGGGTTTCCAGCTGAGATATGCAATTTCTGTGATAATCTTGGTGAGTCTTCTGTCAGAAGTATGCAGAATCATCGAGATCCCTCTTTCCGAGCTCTTTAATGCGAGAAACACGTTATCTGGTTGTTTTCACCACTCCACAGTGCGTTTGATATGCAGATCCGGCGACATCTTGGATTTCGTCGGGGTTCAAGCTGAGATTTGCAATTCCTGCGATAATCTTGGTGAGACTTCTGTCAGAAGTATGCAGAATCATCGGGATCGCTCTTTTCGAGCTATTTAATGCGAGAAACACGTTTTCTGGGGTTTTCACAACTCCACATTTCGTTGGATATGCAGAACAGGAGATATCTTGGTTTTCGTGGGGTTTCTAGCAGAGAAATGCATTTTCTGCGATAATCATGGTGAGACTTCTGTTAGAAGTATGCAGAATCATCGAGATCGCACATTTCGATCTATTTAATGCGAGAAACACGTTATCTGGTGTTTTCACCACTCCACAGTGCGTTTGATATGCAGAACCAGCGATATCTTGGTTTTCGTGGGATTTCAAGCTGAGATATGCATTTTTTACGATAATCATGGTGAGACTTCTGTCCGAAGTATGCAGAATCATCGAGATCGCACTTTTCGAGCTATTTAATGCGAGAAACAGGATATCTGGTGTTTTCAGCACTCCACAGTGCGTTTGATATGCAGAACCAGCGATATCTAGGTTTTCGTGGGGTTTCAAGCTGAGATATGCAATTTCTGCGATAATCTTGGTGAGACTTATGTCCGAAGTATGCAGAGTCATCGAGATCGTACTTTTCGAGCTATTTAATGCGAGAAACACGTTTTCTGGGGCTTTCACCACTCCACAGTTCGTTGGATATACAGAACAGGAGACATCTTGGTTTTCGTGGGGTTTCTAGCAGAGATATGCATTTTCTGCGATAATCATGGTGAGACTTCTGTTAGAAGTATGCAGAATCATCGAGATCGCACTTTTCGATCTATTTCATGCGAGAAACACGTTGTCTGGTGTTTTCACCACTCCACAGTTGGTTTGATATGCAGAACCCGCGATGTTTGGTTTTCGTCGGGTTTCAAGTTGAGATATGCATTTTCTGCGACAATCTTGGTGAGACTTCTGTCCGAAGTATGCAGAATCATCGGGATCGCTCTTTTCGAGCTATTTAATGCGAGAAACACGTTTTCTGGCGATTTCACCACACCACTGTTCGTTGGATATGCAGAACCGGAGATATCTTGGTTTTCGTGGGGTTTCAAGCTGAAATATGCATTTTCTGCGATAATCTTGGTGAGACTTCTGTCCGATGTATGCAGAATCATCGAGATCGCTCTTTTCGAGCTATTTAATGCGAGAAACACGTTATCCGGTGTTTTCACCACTCCACAGTGGGTTTGATATGCAGAACTGGCGACATCTTGGATTTCGTCGGGTTTCAAGCTGAGATATGCATTTTCTACGATAATCTTGGTGAGACTTCTGTCAGAAGTTTGCAGAATCATCTAGATCGCTCTTTTCGAGCTATTTAATGCGAGAAACACGTTAACTGGTGTTTTCACCACTCCGCAGTGCGTTTGATATGTAGAACCAGCGATATCTGGGTTTTCGTGGAGTTTCAAGCTGAGATATGCATTTTCTGCGATAATCTTGGTGAGACTTCTGTCCGAAGTATGCAGAAACATCGAGAGCACTCTTTTCGAGCTATTTAATGCGAGAATCACGTTTTCTGGGGTTTTCACCACACCACAGTTCGTTGGATATGCAGAACCGGAGATATCTTGGTTTTCGTGGGGTTTCAAGCTGAGATATGCATTTTCTGCAATAATCTTGTTGAGACTTCTGTCCGAAGTATGCATAAAAATCGAGAGCGCTCTTTTCGAGCTATTTAATGCGAGAAACACGTTTTCTGGGGATTTCACCACACCTCTGTTCGTTGGATATGCAGAACCGGAGATATCTTGGTTTTCCTGGGGTTTCAAGCTGAGATATGCATTTTCTGCGACAATCTTGGTGAGACTTCTGTCCGAAGTATGCAGAATCATCGGGATCGCTCTTATCGAGCTATTTAATGCGAGAATCACGTTTTCTGGGATTTTCACCACACCACAGTTCGTTGGATATGCAGATCCGGAGATATCTTGGTTTTCCTGGGGTTTCAAGCTGAGATATGCATTTTCTGCGACAATCTTGGTGAGACTTCTGTCCGAAGTATGCAGAATCATCGGGATCGCTCTTATCGAGCTATTTAATGCGAGAAACACGTTTTCTGGCGATTTCACCACAACACAGTGGGTTTGATATGCAGAACTGGCAACATCTTGGTTTTCGTGGGGTTTCCAGCTGAGACATACATTTTCTGCGATAATCATGGTGAGTCTTCTGTCAGATGTATGCAGAATCTTCGAGATCGCTCTATTCGAGCTATTTAATGCGAGAAACACGTTATCTGGTTGTTTTCACCACTCCACAGTGCGTTTGATATGCAGAACCGGCGACATCTTGATTTTCGTGGGGTTTCTAGCTGAGATATGCATTTTCTGCGAAAATATTGGTGAGACTTCTGTCCGAAGTATGCAGAGTCATCGAGAACGTACTTTTCGAGCTATTTAATGCGAGAAATACGTTTTCTGGGGTTTTCACCACTCCACAGTTGGTTTGATATGCAGAACCGGCGATGTTTGGTTTTCGTCGGGTTTCAAGTTGAGATATGCATTTTCTACGATAATCTTGGAGAAACATCTGTCCGAAGTATGCAGAATCATCAAGATCGCTCTTTTCGAGCTATTTAATGCGAGAAACACGATATCTGGAGTTTTCACCACTCCACAGTAGGTTTGATATGCAGAACTGGCGATATCTTGGTTTTCGTGGGGTTTCAAGCTGAGATATGCGTTTTCTGCGATAATCTTGGTGAGACTTCTATCAGAAGTAAGCAGAATCATCGAGATCCCTCTTTTCGAGCTCTTTAATGCGAGAAGCACGTTATCTGGTGTTTTCACCTCTCCACAGTGCGTTTGATACGCAGAACCGGCGACATCTTGGCTTTCGTCGGGTATCAACCTGAGATATGCATTTTCTGCGATAATCTTGGTGAGACTTCAGTCAGAAGTATGCTTAATCATCGAGATCGCTCGTTTCGAGCTATTTAATGCGAGAAACACGATATCTGGAGTTTTCACCACTCCACAGTAGGTTTGATATGCAGAACTGGCGATATGTTGGCTTTCGTGGTGTTTCAAGCTGAGAAATGCATTTTTTACGATAATCTTGTTGAGACTTCTGTCCGAAGTATGCTTAATCATCGAGATCGCTCGTTTCGAGCTATTTAATGCGAGAAACACGATATCTGGAGTTTTCACCACTCCACAGTAGGTTTGATATGCAGAACTGGCGATATCTTGGTTTTCGTGGGGTTTCAAGCTGAGATATGCGTTTTCTGCGATAATCTTGGTGAGACTTCTATCAGAAGTAAGCAGAATCATCGAGATCCCTCTTTTCGAGCTCTTTAATGCGAGAAACACGTTATCTGGTGTTTTCACCACTCCACAGTGCGTTTGATATGCAGAACCGGCGACATCTTCATTTTCGTGAGATTTCAACCTGAGATATGCATTTTCGGCGATAATCTTGGTGAGTCTTCTGTCAGTACTATGCAGAATCATCGAGACGCCTCTTTTCGAGCTATTTAATGCGAGAGACACGTTATCTGGTGTTTTCACCACTCCACAGTGCGTTTGATATGCAGAACAGGCGACATCTTAATTTTTGTGAGATTTCAAGCTGCGATATGCATTTTCTACGATAACCATGGTGAGTCTTCTGTCAGAAGTATGCAGAATCATCTAGATCGCTCTCTTCGAGCTATTTAATGTGAGAAACACGTTTTCTGGTGTATTCACCACCCCACAGTACGTTTGACATGCAGAACCGGATATATCTTGGTTTCGGTCGGGTTTCAAGCTGAGATATGCATTTTCTACGATAATCTTGGTGAGACTTCTGTCAGAAGTATGCAGAATAATCGGGATCGCTCTTTTCGAGCTATTTAATGCGAGAAACACATTATATGGTTGTTTTCACCACTCCACAGTGCGTTTGATATGCATAACCGGCGATATCTAGATTTTCGTGGTGTTTCCAGCTGAGATATGCATTCTCTGCGATACTCTTGGTGAGACTTCAGTCAGAAGTATGCAGAATCATCGAGATCGCTCGTTTCGAGCTATTTAATGCGAAAAAACAAGTTTTCTGGTGTTGTCAACATTCCACAGTGCGTTTTATATGCAGAACCGGCGATATCTTGATTTTCGTGGTGTTTCCAGCTGAGATATGCATTTTCTGCTATAATATTGGTGAGTCTTCTGTCAGTAGGATGCATAATCATCGAGACCCCTCTTTTCGAGCTATTTAATGCGAGAAACACGTTATCTGGTGTTTTCACCACTCCACAGTGCGTTTGATATGCAGAACAGGCGACATCTTGATTTTCGTGAGATTTCAAGCTGAGGTATGCATTTTCTACGATAACCATGGTGAGTCTTCTGTCAGGAGTATGCAGAATCATCTAGATCGCTCTTTTCGAGCTATTTAATGCGAGAAACACGTTATATGGTTGTTTTCACCACTCCACAGTGCGTTTGATATGCAGAACCAGCGATATCTTGGTTTTAGTGGGGTTTCAAGCTGAGATATGCATTTTTTACGATAATCTTGGTGAGACTTCTGTCAGAAGTATGCAGAATCATCTAGATCGCTCTTTTCGAGCTATTTGATGCGAGAAACACGTTTTCTGGTGTTTTCACCACGCCACAGTGCGTTTGATATGCAGAACCGGCGACGTCTTGGCTTTCGTCGGGTATCAACCTGAGATATGCATTTTCTGCGATAACCTTGGTGAGAATTCATTTAGAAGTATGCAGAATCATCGAGATCGCTCTTTTAGAGCTATATAATGCGAGAAACACGTTATCTGGTGTTTTGACCACTCCACAGTGCGTATGATGTGCAGAACCGACGATATCCTGGTTTTCGTGGGGTTTCAAGCTCAGATATGCATTTTGTGCGATAATATTGGAGAGACTTCAGACAGAAGTATGCAGAATCATCAAGATCGCACTTTTCGAGCTATTTTATGCGAGAAACACGTTAACTGGTGTTTTCACCACTCCACAGTGCGTTTGATATGCAGATCCGGCGACATCTTGGATTTCGTCGGGGTTCAAGCTGAGATTTGCAATTCCTGCGATAATCTTGGTGAGACTTCTGTCCGAAGTATGCTTAATCATCGAGATCCCTCTTTTCGAGCTCTTTAATGCGAGAAACACGTTATCTGGTGTTTTCAGCACTCCACAGTGCGTTTGATATGCAGAACTGGCGATATCTTGGTTTTTGTGGGGTTTCCAGCTGAGATATGCATTTTCTGCGATAATCTTGGTGAGTCTTCTGTCAGAAGTATGCAGAATCATCTAGATCGCTCTTTTCGAGCTATTTGATGCGAGAAACACGTTTTCTGGTGTTTTCACCACGCCACAGTGCGTTTGATATGCAGAACCGGCGACATCGTGGTTTTCGTCGGGTTTCAAGATGAGATATGCATTTTCTGCGATCATATTGGTGAGACTTCAGTCAGAAGTATGCAGAATCATCTAGATCGCTCGTTTCGAGCTATTTAAAGCGAGAAACACGTTATCTAGTTGTTTTGACCACTCCACAGTGCGTTTGATATGTAGAGCCGCCGATAACTTGGTTTTCGTGAGATTTCAACCTGAGATATGCATTTTCGTCGATAATCTTGGTGAGTCTTCTGTCAGTACTATGCAGAATCATCGAGACCCCTCTTTTCGAGCTATTTAATGCGAGAGACACGTTATCTGGTGTTTTCACCACTCCACAGTGCGTTTTATATGCAGAACAGGCGACATCTTAATTTTCGTGAGATTTCAAGCTGCGATATGCATTTTCTACGATAACCATGGTGAGTCTTCTGTCAGAAGTATGCAGAATCATCTAGATCGCTCTCTTCGAGCTATTTAATGTGAGAAACACGTTTTCTGGTGTATTCACCACCCCACAGTACGTTTGACATGCAGAACCGGATATATCTTGGTTTCGGTCGGGTTTCAAGCTGAGATATGCATTTTCTACGATAATCTTGGTGAGACTTCTGTCAGAAGTATGCAGAATCATCGGGATCGCTCTTTTCGAGCTATTTAATGCGAGAAACACGTTTTCTGGTGTATTCAACACTCCACAGTGCGTTTGATATGCAGAACAGGCGACATCTTGATTTTCGTGAGATTTCAAGCTGAGATATGCATTTTCTACGATAACCATGGTGAGTCTTCTGTCAGGAGTATGCAGAATCATCTAGATCGCTCTTTTCGAGCTATTTAATGCGAGAAACACGTTACATGGTTGTTTTCACCACTCCACAGTGCGTTTGATATGCACAACTGGCGATATCTTGGTTTTTGTGGGGTTTCCAGCTGAGATATGCATTTTCTGCGATAATCTTGGTGAGTCTTCTGTCAGAAGTATGCAGAATCATCTAGATCGCTCTTTTCGAGCTATTTGATGCGAGAAACACGTTTTCTGGTGTTTTCACCACGCCACAGTGCGTTTGATATGCAGAACCGGCGACATCGTGGTTTTCGTCGGGTTTCAAGCTGAGATATGCATTTTCTGCGATCATATTGGTGAGACTTCAGTCAGAAGTATGCAGAATCATCTAGATCGCTCTTTTCGAGCTATTTAATGCGAGAAACACGTAACATGGTTGTTTTCACCACTCCACAGTGCGTATGATATGCAGAACCGGCGATATCTTGGTTTTCGTGGGGTTTCAAGCTGAGATATACATTTTCTGCGGTAATCTTGGTGAGACTTCTGTCCGAAGTATGCTGAAACATCGAGATCGCTCTTTTCGAGCTAGTTAATGCGAAAAAAACCTTATCCGGTGTTTTCACCACTCCACAATTCGTTTGATATGCAGAACCGGCGACATCGTGGTTTTCGTCGGGTTTCAAGCTGAGATATGCATTTTCTGCGATCATATTGGTGAGACTTCAGTCAGAAGTATGCAGAATCAACTAGATCGCTCTCTTCGAGCTATTTAATGTGAGAAACACGTTTTCTGGTGTATTCACCACCCCACAGTACGTTTGACATGCAGAACCGGATATATCTTGGTTTCGGTCGGGTTTCAAGCTGAGATATGCATTTTCTACGATAATCTTGGTGAGACTTCTGTCAGAAGTATGCAGAATCATCGGGATCGCTCTTTTCGAGCTATTTAATGCGAGAAACACGTTTTCTGGTGTATTCAACACTCCACAGTGCGTTTGATATGCAGAACAGGCGACATCTTGATTTTCGTGAGATTTCAAGCTGAGATATGCATTTTCAACGATAATCTTGGTGAGACTTCTGTCAGAAGTATGCAGAATCATCTAGATCGCTCTCTTCGAGCTATTTAATGTGAGAAACACGTTTTCTGGTGTATTCACCACCCCACAGTACGTTTGACATGCAGAACCGGATATATCTTGGTTTCGGTCGGGTTTCAAGCTGAGATATGCATTTTCTACGATAATCTTGGTGAGACTTCTGTCAGAAGTATGCAGAATCATCGGGATCGCTCTTTTCGAGCTATTTAATGCGAGAAACACGTTTTCTGGTGTATTCAACACTCCACAGTGCGTTTGATATGCAGAACAGGCGACATCTTGATTTTCGTGAGATTTCAAGCTGAGATATGCATTTTCTACGATAACCATGGTGAGTCTTCTGTCAGGAGTATGCAGAATCATCTAGATCGCTCTTTTCGAGCTATTTAATGCGAGAAACACGTTACATGGTTGTTTTCACCACTCCACAGTGCGTTTGATATGCACAACTGGCGATATCTTGGTTTTTGTGGGGTTTCCAGCTGAGATATGCATTTTCTGCGATAATCTTGGTGAGTCTTCTGTCAGAAGTATGCAGAATCATCTAGATCGCTCTTTTCGAGCTATTTGATGCGAGAAACACGTTTTCTGGTGTTTTCACCACGCCACAGTGCGTTTGATATGCAGAACCGGCGACATCGTGGTTTTCGTCGGGTTTCAAGCTGAGATATGCATTTTCTGCGATCATATTGGTGAGACTTCAGTCAGAAGTATGCAGAATCATCTAGATCGCTCTTTTCGAGCTATTTAATGCGAGAAACACGTAACATGGTTGTTTTCACCACTCCACAGTGCGTATGATATGCAGAACCGGCGATATCTTGGTTTTCGTGGGGTTTCAAGCTGAGATATACATTTTCTGCGGTAATCTTGGTGAGACTTCTGTCCGAAGTATGCTGAAACATCGAGATCGCTCTTTTCGAGCTAGTTAATGCGAAAAAAACCTTATCCGGTGTTTTCACCACTCCACAATTCGTTTGATATGCAGAACCGGCGACATCGTGGTTTTCGTCGGGTTTCAAGCTGAGATATGCATTTTCTGCGATCATATTGGTGAGACTTCAGTCAGAAGTATGCAGAATCAACTAGATCGCTCTCTTCGAGCTATTTAATGTGAGAAACACGTTTTCTGGTGTATTCACCACCCCACAGTACGTTTGACATGCAGAACCGGATATATCTTGGTTTCGGTCGGGTTTCAAGCTGAGATATGCATTTTCTACGATAATCTTGGTGAGACTTCTGTCAGAAGTATGCAGAATCATCGGGATCGCTCTTTTCGAGCTATTTAATGCGAGAAACACGTTTTCTGGTGTATTCAACACTCCACAGTGCGTTCGATATGCAGAACAGGCGACATCTTGATTTTCGTGAGATTTCAAGCTGAGATATGCATTTTCAACGATAATCTTGGTGAGACTTCTGTCAGAAGTATGCAGAATCATCGGGATCGCTCTTTTCGAGCTATTTAATGCGAGAAACACGTTGTCTGGTTGGTTTCACGACTCCACAGTGCGTTTGATATGCAGAACCGGCGACATCTTGATTTTCGTGAAGTTTCAAGCTGAGATATGCATTTTCTGCTATAATATTGGTGAGTCTTCTGTCAGTAGGATGCAGAATCATCTAGATCGCTCTTTTCGAGCTATTTGATGCGAGAAACTCGTTTTCTGGTGTTTTCACCACGCCACAGTGCGTTTGATATGCAGAACCGGCGACATCGTGGTTTTCGTCGGGTTTCAAGCTGAGATATGCATTTTCTGCGATCATATTGGTGAGACTTCAGTCAGAAGTATGCAGAATCATCTAGATCGCTCGTTTCGAGCTATTTAAAGCGAGAAACACGTTATCTGGTTGTTTTGACCACTCCACAGTGCGTTTGATATGTAGAGCCGCCGATAACTTGGTTTTCGTGGGGTTTCCAGCTGAAATATGCATTTTCTGCGATAATCTTGGTGTTTCATCTATGAGAAGTATGCAGAATCATCGAGAACGCACTTATCGAGCTATTTAATGCGAGAAACACGTTATCTGGGGTTTTCACCACTCCACAGTTGGTTTGATATGCAGAACCGGCGATATCTTGGTTTTCGTGGGGTTTCAAGCTGAGATATGCGTTTTCTGCGATAATCTTGGTGAGAATTCTATCAGAAGTAAGCGGAAACATCGAGATCCCTCTTTTCGAGCTCTTTAATGCGAGAAACACGTTATCTGGTGTTTTCACCTCTCCACAGTGCGTTTGATACGCAGAACCGGCGACATCTTGGCTTTCGTCGGGTATCAACCTGAGATATGCATTTTCTGCGATAATCTTGGTGAGACTTCAGTCAGAAGTATGCAGAATCATCGAGATCGCTCTTTTCGAGCTAGTTAATGCGAGAAAAACCTTATCCGGTGTTTTCACCACTCCACAGTGCGTTTGATATGCAGAACCAGCGATATCTTGGCTTTCGTGGGGTTTCAAGCTGAGATATGCATTTTTTACGATAATCTTGGTGAGACTTCTGTCCGAAGTATGCTGAATCATCGAGATCGCTCTTTTCGAGCTAGTTACTGCGAGAAACACGTTATCTGGAGTTTTCACCACTCCACAGTTGGTTTGATATGCAGAACCGGCGATATCTTGGTTTTCGTGGGGTTTCAAGCTGAGATATGCGTTTTCTGCGATAATCTTGGTGAGACTTCTATCAGAAGTAAGCAGAATCATCGAGATCCCTCTTTTCGAGCTCTTTAATGCGAGAAACACGTTATCTGGTGTTTTCACCACTCCACAGTGCGTTTGATATGCAGAACCGGCGACATCTTGATTTTCGTGAGATTTCAACCTGAGATATGCATTTTCGTCGATAATCTTGGTGAGTCTTCTGTCAGTACTATGCAGAATCATCGAGACCCCTCTTTTCGAGCTATTTAATGCGAGAGACACGTTATCTGGTGTTTTCACCACTCCACAGTGCGTTTGATATGCAGAACAGGCCACATCTTAATTTTCGTGAGATTTCAAGCTGCGATATGCATTTTCTACGATAACCATGGTGAGTCTTCTGTCAGAAGTATGCAGAATCATCTAGATCGCTCTCTTCGAGCTATTTAATGTGAGAAACACGTTTTCTGGTGTATTCACCACCCCACAGTACGTTTGACATGCAGAACCGGATATATCTTGGTTTCGGTCGGGTTTCAAGCTGAGATATGCATTTTCTACGATAATCTTGGTGAAACTTCTGTCAGAAGTATGCAGAATCATCGAGATCGCTCGTTTCGAGCTATTTAATGCGAAAAAACAAGTTTTCTGGTGTTGTCAACATTCCACAGCGCGTTTTATATGCAGAACCGGCGATATCTTGATTTTCGTGGTGTTTCCAGCTGAGATATGCATTTTCTGCGATAATCTTGGTGAGTCTTCTGTCAGAAGTATGTAGAATCATCTAGATCGCTCTTTTCGAGCTATTTAATGCGAGAAACACGTTTTCTGGTGTATTCACCACTCCACAGTACGTTTGACATGCAGAACAGGAGATATCTTGGTTTAGGTCGGGTATCAAGCTGAGATATGCATTTTCAACGATAATCTTGGTGAGACTTCTGTCAGAAGTGTGCAGAATCATCGGGATCGCTCTTTTCGAGCTATTTAATGCGAGAAACACGTTGTCTGGTTGGTTTCACGACTCCACAGTGCGTTTGATATGCAGAACCGGCGACATCTTGATTTTCGTGAGGTTTCAAGATGAGATATGCATTTTCTGCTATAATATTGGTGAGTCTTCTGTCAGTAGGATGCAGAATCATCGAGACCCCTCTTTTCGAGCTATTTAATGCGAGAAACACGTTATCTGGTGTTTTCACCACTCCACAGTGCGTTTGATATGCAGAACAGGCGACATCTTGATTTTCGTGAGATTTCAAGCTGAGATATGCATTTTCTACGATAACCATGGTGAGTCTTCTGTCAGGAGTATGCAGAATCATCTAGATCGCTCTTTTCGAGCTATTTAATGCGAGAAACACGTTATATGGTTGTTTTCACCACTCCACAGTGCGTTTGATATGCAGAACCAGCGATATCTTGGTTTTCGTGGGGTTTCAAGCTGAGATATGCATTTTTTACGATAATCTTGGTGAGACTTCTGTTCGAAGTATGCTTAATCATCGAGATCGCACGTTTCGAGCTATTTAATGCGAGAAACACGTTATCTGGTGTTTTCACCACTCCACAGTGCGTATGATATGCAGAACCGGCGATATCTTGGTTTTCGTGGGGTTTCAAGCTGAGATATACATTTTCTGCGGTAATCTTGGTGAGACTTCTGTCCGAAGTATGCTGAATCATCGAGATCGCTCTTTTCGAGCTAGTTAGTGCGAGAAACACGTTATCTGGTGTTTTCACCACACCACAGTGCGTTTGATATGCAGAACAGTAGATATCGTGGTTTCCGTGGGGTTTCAAGCTGAAATATGCATTTTCTGCGATAATCTTGTTGAGACTTCTGTTCGAAGTATGCAGAATCATCGAGATCGCACTTTTCGAGCTATTTAATGCGAGAAACACGTTATCTGGGGTTTTCACCACTCCACAGTTGGTTTGATATGCAGAACCGGCGATATCTTGGTTTTCGTGGGGTTTCAAGCTGAGATATGCGTTTTCTGCGATAATCTTGGTGAGACTTCTATCAGAAGTAAGCGGAAACATCGAGATCCCTCTTTTCGAGCTCTTTAATGCGAGAAACACGTTATCTGGTGTTTTCACCTCTCCACAGTGCGTTTGATATGCAGAACCGGCGACGTCTTGGCTTTCGTCGGGTATCAACCTGAGATATGCATTTTCTGCGATAACCTTGGTGAGAATTCATTTAGAAGTATGCAGAATCATCGAGATCCCTCTTTTCGAGCTCTTTAATGCGAGAAACATGTTATCTGGTGTTTTCACCACTCCACAGTGCGTTTGATATGCAGAACCGACCATATCCTGGTTTTCGTGGGGTTTCAAGCTCAGATATGCATTTTGTGCGATAATATTGGAGAGACTTCAGACAGAAGTATGCAGAATCATCAAGATCGCACTTTTCGAGCTATTTTATGCGAGAAACACGTTAACTGGTGTTTTCACCACTCCACAGTGCGTTTGATATGCAGAACAGGCGACATCTTAATTTTTGTGAGATTTCAAGCTGCGATATGCATTTTCTACGATAACCATGGTGAGTCTTCTGTCAGAAGTATGCAGAAACATCTAGATCGCTCTCTTCGAGCTAGTTAATGCGAGATACACGTTTTCTGATGTTTTCACCACTCCATAGGGCGTCTGATATGTAGAGCCGCCAATAACTTGGTTTTCGTGGGGTTTCCAGCTGAAATATGCATTTTCTGCGATAATCTTGTTGTTTCATCTATGAGAAGTATGCAGAATCATCGAGAACGCTCTTTTCGAGCTATTTGATGCGAGAAACACGTTTTCTGGTGTTTTCACCACGCCACAGTGCGTTTGATATGCAGAACCGGCGACATCGTGGTTTTCGTCGGGTTTCAAGCTGAGATATGCATTTTCTGCGATCATATTGGTGAGACTTCAGTCAGAAGTATGCAGAATCATCTAGATCGCTCGTTTCGAGCTATTTAAAGCGAGAAACACGTTATCTGGTTGTTTTGACCACTCCACAGTGCGTTTGATATGTAGAGCCGCCGATAACTTGGTTTTCGTGGGGTTTCCAGCTGAAATATGCATTTTCTGCGATAATCTTGGTGTTTCATCTATGAGAAGTTTGCAGAATCATCGAGAACGCTCTTTTCGAGCTAGTTAATGCGAGATACACGTTTTCTGATGTTTTCACCACTCCATAGTGCGTCTGATATGCAGAACCGGCGATATCTTGGTTTTCGTGGGGTTTCCAGCTGAGATATGCAATTTCTGTGATAATCTTGGTGAGTCTTCTGTCAGAAGTATGCAGAATCATCGAGATCCCTCTTTCCGAGCTCTTTAATGCGAGAAACACGTTATCTGGTTGTTTTCACCACTCCACAGTGCGTTTGATATGCAGATCCGGCGACATCTTGGATTTCGTCGGGGTTCAAGCTGAGATTTGCAATTCCTGCGATAATCTTGGTGAGACTTCTGTCCGAAGTATGATTAATCATCGAGAACGCTCTTTTCGAGCTGGTTAATGCGAGAAACACGTTATCTGGTGTTTTCAGCACTCCACAGTGCGTTTGATATGCAGAACCGGCGATATCTTGGTTTTCGTGGGGTTTCCAGCTGAGATATGCATTTTCTGCGATAATCTTGGTGAGACATCATGTCAGAAATATGCAGAATCTTCTATATCGCTCTTTTCGAGCTATTTAATGCGAAAAATCAAGTTTTCTGGTGTTTTCAACATTCCACAGTGCGTTTGATATGCAGAACCGATGATATCTTGATTTTCCTGGTGTTTCCAGCTGAGATATGCATTTTCTGCGATAATCTTGGTGAGTCTTCTGTCAGAAGTATGCAGAATCATCGAGATCGCTCTTTTCGAGCTATTTAATGCGAGAAACACGTTTTCTGGGGTTTTCACAACTCCACATTTCGTTGGATATGCAGAACAGGAGATATCTTGGTTTTCGTGGGGTTTCTAGCAGAGAAATGCATTTTCTGCGATAATCATGGTGAGACTTCTGTTAGAAGTATGCAGAATCATCGAGATCGCACATTTCGATCTATTTAATGCGAGAAACACGTTATCTGGTGTTTTCACCACTCCACAGTGCGTTTGATATGCAGAACCAGCGATATCTTGGTTTTCGTGGGATTTCAAGCTGAGATATGCATTTTTTACGATAATCATGGTGAGACTTCTGTCCGAAGTATGCAGAATCATCGAGATCGCACTTTTCGAGCTATTTAATGCGAGAAACAGGATATCTGGTGTTTTCAGCACTCCACAGTGCGTTTGATATGCAGAACCAGCGATATCTAGGTTTTCGTGGGGTTTCAAGCTGAGATATGCAATTTCTGCGATAATCTTGGTGAGACTTATGTCCGAAGTATGCAGAGTCATCGAGATCGTACTTTTCGAGCTATTTAATGCGAGAAACACGTTTTCTGGGGCTTTCACCACTCCACAGTTCGTTGGATATACAGAACAGGAGACATCTTGGTTTTCGTGGGGTTTCTAGCAGAGATATGCATTTTCTGCGATAATCATGGTGAGACTTCTGTTAGAAGTATGCAGAATCATCGAGATCGCACTTTTCGATCTATTTCATGCGAGAAACACGTTGTCTGGTGTTTTCACCACTCCACAGTTGGTTTGATATGCAGAACCCGCGATGTTTGGTTTTCGTCGGGTTTCAAGTTGAGATATGCATTTTCTGCGACAATCTTGGTGAGACTTCTGTCCGAAGTATGCAGAATCATCGGGATCGCTCTTTTCGAGCTATTTAATGCGAGAAACACGTTTTCTGGCGATTTCACCACACCACTGTTCGTTGGATATGCAGAACCGGAGATATCTTGGTTTTCGTGGGGTTTCAAGCTGAAATATGCATTTTCTGCGATAATCTTGGTGAGACTTCTGTCCGATGTATGCAGAATCATCGAGATCGCTCTTTTCGAGCTATTTAATGCGAGAAACACGTTATCCGGTGTTTTCACCACTCCACAGTGGGTTTGATATGCAGAACTGGCGACATCTTGGATTTCGTCGGGTTTCAAGCTGAGATATGCATTTTCTACGATAATCTTGGTGAGACTTCTGTCAGAAGTTTGCAGAATCATCTAGATCGCTCTTTTCGAGCTATTTAATGCGAGAAACACGTTAACTGGTGTTTTCACCACTCCGCAGTGCGTTTGATATGTAGAACCAGCGATATCTGGGTTTTCGTGGAGTTTCAAGCTGAGATATGCATTTTCTGCGATAATCTTGGTGAGACTTCTGTCCGAAGTATGCAGAAACATCGAGAGCACTCTTTTCGAGCTATTTAATGCGAGAATCACGTTTTCTGGGGTTTTCACCACACCACAGTTCGTTGGATATGCAGAACCGGAGATATCTTGGTTTTCGTGGGGTTTCAAGCTGAGATATGCATTTTCTGCAATAATCTTGTTGAGACTTCTGTCCGAAGTATGCATAAAAATCGAGAGCGCTCTTTTCGAGCTATTTAATGCGAGAAACACGTTTTCTGGGGATTTCACCACACCTCTGTTCGTTGGATATGCAGAACCGGAGATATCTTGGTTTTCCTGGGGTTTCAAGCTGAGATATGCATTTTCTGCGACAATCTTGGTGAGACTTCTGTCCGAAGTATGCAGAATCATCGGGATCGCTCTTATCGAGCTATTTAATGCGAGAATCACGTTTTCTGGGATTTTCACCACACCACAGTTCGTTGGATATGCAGATCCGGAGATATCTTGGTTTTCCTGGGGTTTCAAGCTGAGATATGCATTTTCTGCGACAATCTTGGTGAGACTTCTGTCCGAAGTATGCAGAATCATCGGGATCGCTCTTATCGAGCTATTTAATGCGAGAAACACGTTTTCTGGCGATTTCACCACAACACAGTGGGTTTGATATGCAGAACTGGCAACATCTTGGTTTTCGTGGGGTTTCCAGCTGAGACATACATTTTCTGCGATAATCATGGTGAGTCTTCTGTCAGATGTATGCAGAATCTTCGAGATCGCTCTATTCGAGCTATTTAATGCGAGAAACACGTTATCTGGTTGTTTTCACCACTCCACAGTGCGTTTGATATGCAGAACCGGCGACATCTTGATTTTCGTGGGGTTTCTAGCTGAGATATGCATTTTCTGCGAAAATATTGGTGAGACTTCTGTCCGAAGTATGCAGAGTCATCGAGAACGTACTTTTCGAGCTATTTAATGCGAGAAATACGTTTTCTGGGGTTTTCACCACTCCACAGTTGGTTTGATATGCAGAACCGGCGATGTTTGGTTTTCGTCGGGTTTCAAGTTGAGATATGCATTTTCTACGATAATCTTGGAGAAACATCTGTCCGAAGTATGCAGAATCATCAAGATCGCTCTTTTCGAGCTATTTAATGCGAAAAAACAAGTTTTCTGGTGTTTTCACCACTCCACAGTGCGTTTGATATGCAGAACCGGCGACATCTTGGATTTCGTCGGGGTTCAAGCTGAGATATGCAATTCCTGCGATAATCTTGGTGAGACTTCTGTCCGAAGTATGCTGAATCATCGAGATTGCTCGTTTCGAGCTATTTAATGCGAGAAACACGTTATCTGGTGTTTTCTCCACTCCACAGTGCGTATGATGTGCAGAACCAACGATATCCTGCTTTTCGTGGGGTTTCAAGCTCAGATATGCATTTTGTGCGATAATATTGGTGAGACTTCTGTCCGAAGTATGCAGAATCATCGAGATCGATCTTTTCGAGCTATTTAATGCGAGAAACACGTTATCCGGTGTTTTCACCACTCCACAGTGGGTTTGATATGCAGAACTGGCGACATCTTGGTTTTCGTGGGGTTTCCAGCTGAGACATACATTTTCTGCGATAATCATGGTGAGTCTTCTGTCAGAAGTATGCAGAATCTTCGAGATCGCTCTATTCGAGCTATTTAATGCGAGAAACACGTTATCTGGTTGTTTTCACCACTCCACAGTGCGTTTGATATGCAGAACCGGCGACATCTTGATTTTCGTGGGGTTTCTAGCTGAGATATGCATTTTCTGCGAAAATATTGGTGAGACTTCTGTCCGAAGTATGCAGAGTCATCGAGATCGTACTTTTCGAGCTATTTAATGCGAGAAACACGTTTTCTGGGGTTTTCACCACTCCACAGTTGGTTTGATATGCAGAACCGGCGATGTTTGGTTTTCGTCGGGTTTCAAGTTGAGATATGCATTTTCTACGATAATCTTGGAGAAACATCTGTCCGAAGTATGCAGAATCATCAAGATCGCTCTTTCCAGCTTTTTAATGCGAAAAAACAAGTTTTCTGGTGTTTTCACCACTCCACAGTGCGTTTGATATGCAGACCCGGCGACATCTTGGATTTCGTCGGGGTTCAAGCTGAGATATGCAATTCCTGCGATAATCTTGGTGAGAAATCTGTCCGAAGTATGCTTAATCATCGAGATCGCTCGTTTCCAGCTATTTAATGCGAGAAACACGTTATCTGGTGTTTTCACCACTCCACAGTGCGTGTGATATGCAGAACCGACGATATCCTGGTTTTCGTGGGGTTTCAAGCTCAGATGTGCATTTTCAGCGATAATCTTGGTGAGAGTTCTGTCCGAAGTATGCAGAATCATCGAGATCGCTCTATTCGAGCTATTTAACGCGACAAAACGTTATCTGGTGTTTTCAGCACTCCACAGTGTGTTTGATATGCAGAACCAGCGATATCTTGGTTTTCGTGGGGTTTCAAGCTGAGATATGCATTTTCTCCGATAAACATGGAGAGACTTCTGTCCGAATTAGGCTGAATCATCGAGATCGCTCTTTTCGAGCTAGTTAACGCGCGAAAAACCTTGTCAGGGGTTTTCACCACTCCACAGTGCGTTTGATATGCAGAACCAGCGATATCTTGGCTTTCGTTGGGTTTCAAGCTGAGATATGCATTTTTTACGATAATCTTGGTGAGACTTCTGTACGAAGTATGCAGATTCATCGAGATCGCTCTTTTCGAGCTATTTGATGCGAGAAACACGTTAACTGGTGTTTCCACCACTCCACAGTGCGTTTGATATGCAGAACCGGCGACATCTTGGATTTCGTCGGGGTTCAAGCTGAGATATGCATTTTCTACGATAATCTTGGTGAGACTTCTGTCAGAAGTATGCAGAATCATCGGGATCGCTTTTTTCGAGATATCTAATGCGAGAAACACGTTATCTGGTGTTTTCACCACTCCGCAGTGCGTTTGATATGTAGAACCAGCGATATCTGGGCTTTCGTGGGGTTTCAAGCTGAGATAAGCATTTTCTGCGATAATCTTGGTGAGACTTCCGTCCGAAGTATGCAGAAACATCGAGAGCGCTCTTTTCGAGCTATTTAATGCGAGAAACACGTTTTCTGGGGTTTTCACCACACCACGGTTCGTTGGATATGCAGAACCGGAGATATCTTGGTTTTCGTGGGGTTTCAAGCTGAGATATGCATTTTCTGCAATAATCTTGTTGAGACTTCTGTCCGAAGTATGCAGAAAAATCGAGAGCGCTCTTTTCGAGCTATTTAATGCGAGAAACACGTTTTCTGGGGTTTTCACCACACCACTGTTCGTTGGATATGCAGAACCGGAGATATCTTGGTTTTCGTGGGGTTTCAAGCTGAAATATGCATTTTCTGCGATAATCTTGGTGAGACTTCTGTCCGATGTATGCAGAATCATCGAGATCGCTCTTTTCGAGCTATTTAATGCGAGAGACACGTTAACTGGTGTTTTCACCACTCCACAGTGCGTATGATGTGCAGAACCGACGATATCCTGGTTTTCGTGGGGTTTCAAGCTCAGATATGCATTTTCTGCGATAATATTGGTGAGACTTCAGACAGAAGTATGCAGAATCATCTAGATCACTCTTTTCGAGCTATTTAATGCGAGAAACACGTTATCCGGTGTTTTCACCACTCCACAGTGGGTTTGATATGCAGAACTGGCGACATCTTGGATTTCGTCGGGTTTCAAGCTGAGATATGCATTTTCTACGATAATCTTGGTGAGACTTCGGTCAGAAGTTTGCAGAATCATCTAGATCGCTCGTTTCGAGATATTTAATGCGAAAAAACAAGTTTTCTGGTGTTTTCACCACTCCACAGTGCGTCTGATATGCAGAACCGGCGATATCTTGGTTTTCGTGGGGTTTCAAGCTCAGATATGCATTTTCTGCGATAATCTTGGTGAGACTTCTGTCCGAAGTATGCAGAAACATCGAGAGCGCTCTTTTCCAGATATTTAATGCGAGAAACACGTTTTCTGGGGTTTTCACCACACCACAGTTCGTTGGATATGCAGAACCGGAGATATCTTGGTTTTCGTGGGGTTTCAAGCTGAGATATGCATTTTCTGCAATAATCTTGTTGAGACTTCTGTCCGAAGTATGCAGAAACATCGAGAGCGCTCTTTTCGAGCTATTTAATGCGAGAGACACGTTAACTGGTGTTTTCACCACTCCACAGTGCGTATGATGTGCAGAACCGACGATATCCTGGTTTTCGTGGGGTTTCAAGCTCAGATATGCATTTTCTGCGATAATATTGGTGAGACTTCTGTCCGATGTATGCAGAATCATCGAGATCGCTCTTTTCGAGCTATTTAATGCGAGAGACACGTTAACTGGTGTTTTCACCACTCCACAGTGGGTTTGATATGCAGAACCGGCGACATCTTGATTTTCGTGGGGTTTCTAGCTGAGATATGCATTTTCTGCGAAAATATTGGGGAGACTTCTGTCCGAAGTATGCAGAATCATCGAGATCGATCTTTTCGAGCTATTTAATGCGAGAAACACGTTATCCGGTGTTTTCACCACTCCACAGTGGGTTTGATATGCAGAACCGGCGACATCTTGATTTTCGTGGGGTTTCTAGCTGAGATATGCATTTTCTGCGAAAATATTGGGGAGACTTCTGTCCGAAGTATGCAGAGTCATCGAGATCGTACTTTTCGAGCTATTTAATGCGAGAAACACGTTTTCTGGGGTTTTCACCACTCCACAGTTGGTTTGATATGCAGAACCGGCGATATCTTGATTTTCGTGGTGTTTCCAGCTGAGATATGCATTTTCTGCGATAATCTTGGTGAGTCTTCTGTCAGAAGTATGTAGAATCATCTAGATCGCTCTTTTCGAGCTATTTAATGCGAGAAACACGTTTTCTGGTGTATTCACCACTCCACAGTACGTTTGACATGCAGAACAGGAGATATCTTGGTTTAGGTCGGGTATCAAGCTGAGATATGCATTTTCAACGATAATCTTGGTGAGACTTCTGTCAGAAGTGTGCAGAATCATCGGGATCGCTCTTTTCGAGCTATTTAATGCGAGAAACACGTTGTCTGGTTGGTTTCACGACTCCACAGTGCGTTTGATATGCAGAACCGGCGACATCTTGATTTTCGTGAGGTTTCAAGATGAGATATGCATTTTCTGCTATAATATTGGTGAGTCTTCTGTCAGTAGGATGCAGAATCATCGAGACCCCTCTTTTCGAGCTATTTAATGCGAGAAACACGTTATCTGGTGTTTTCACCACTCCACAGTGCGTTTGATATGCAGAACAGGCGACATCTTGATTTTCGTGAGATTTCAAGCTGAGATATGCATTTTCTACGATAACCATGGTGAGTCTTCTGTCAGGAGTATGCAGAATCATCTAGATCGCTCTTTTCGAGCTATTTAATGCGAGAAACACGTTATATGGTTGTTTTCACCACTCCACAGTGCGTTTGATATGCAGAACCAGCGATATCTTGGTTTTCGTGGGGTTTCAAGCTGAGATATGCATTTTTTACGATAATCTTGGTGAGACTTCTGTTCGAAGTATGCTTAATCATCGAGATCGCACGTTTCGAGCTATTTAATGCGAGAAACACGTTATCTGGTGTTTTCACCACTCCACAGTGCGTATGATATGCAGAACCGGCGATATCTTGGTTTTCGTGGGGTTTCAAGCTGAGATATACATTTTCTGCGGTAATCTTGGTGAGACTTCTGTCCGAAGTATGCTGAATCATCGAGATCGCTCTTTTCGAGCTAGTTAGTGCGAGAAACACGTTATCTGGTGTTTTCACCACACCACAGTGCGTTTGATATGCAGAACAGTAGATATCGTGGTTTCCGTGGGGTTTCAAGCTGAAATATGCATTTTCTGCGATAATCTTGTTGAGACTTCTGTTCGAAGTATGCAGAATCATCGAGATCGCACTTTTCGAGCTATTTAATGCGAGAAACACGTTATCTGGGGTTTTCACCACTCCACAGTTGGTTTGATATGCAGAACCGGCGATATCTTGGTTTTCGTGGGGTTTCAAGCTGAGATATGCGTTTTCTGCGATAATCTTGGTGAGACTTCTATCAGAAGTAAGCGGAAACATCGAGATCCCTCTTTTCGAGCTCTTTAATGCGAGAAACACGTTATCTGGTGTTTTCACCTCTCCACAGTGCGTTTGATATGCAGAACCGGCGACGTCTTGGCTTTCGTCGGGTATCAACCTGAGATATGCATTTTCTGCGATAACCTTGGTGAGAATTCATTTAGAAGTATGCAGAATCATCGAGATCCCTCTTTTCGAGCTCTTTAATGCGAGAAACATGTTATCTGGTGTTTTCACCACTCCACAGTGCGTTTGATATGCAGAACCGACCATATCCTGGTTTTCGTGGGGTTTCAAGCTCAGATATGCATTTTGTGCGATAATATTGGAGAGACTTCAGACAGAAGTATGCAGAATCATCAAGATCGCACTTTTCGAGCTATTTTATGCGAGAAACACGTTAACTGGTGTTTTCACCACTCCACAGTGCGTTTGATATGCAGAACAGGCGACATCTTAATTTTTGTGAGATTTCAAGCTGCGATATGCATTTTCTACGATAACCATGGTGAGTCTTCTGTCAGAAGTATGCAGAAACATCTAGATCGCTCTCTTCGAGCTAGTTAATGCGAGATACACGTTTTCTGATGTTTTCACCACTCCATAGGGCGTCTGATATGTAGAGCCGCCAATAACTTGGTTTTCGTGGGGTTTCCAGCTGAAATATGCATTTTCTGCGATAATCTTGTTGTTTCATCTATGAGAAGTATGCAGAATCATCGAGAACGCTCTTTTCGAGCTATTTGATGCGAGAAACACGTTTTCTGGTGTTTTCACCACGCCACAGTGCGTTTGATATGCAGAACCGGCGACATCGTGGTTTTCGTCGGGTTTCAAGCTGAGATATGCATTTTCTGCGATCATATTGGTGAGACTTCAGTCAGAAGTATGCAGAATCATCTAGATCGCTCGTTTCGAGCTATTTAAAGCGAGAAACACGTTATCTGGTTGTTTTGACCACTCCACAGTGCGTTTGATATGTAGAGCCGCCGATAACTTGGTTTTCGTGGGGTTTCCAGCTGAAATATGCATTTTCTGCGATAATCTTGGTGTTTCATCTATGAGAAGTTTGCAGAATCATCGAGAACGCTCTTTTCGAGCTAGTTAATGCGAGATACACGTTTTCTGATGTTTTCACCACTCCATAGTGCGTCTGATATGCAGAACCGGCGATATCTTGGTTTTCGTGGGGTTTCCAGCTGAGATATGCAATTTCTGTGATAATCTTGGTGAGTCTTCTGTCAGAAGTATGCAGAATCATCGAGATCCCTCTTTCCGAGCTCTTTAATGCGAGAAACACGTTATCTGGTTGTTTTCACCACTCCACAGTGCGTTTGATATGCAGATCCGGCGACATCTTGGATTTCGTCGGGGTTCAAGCTGAGATTTGCAATTCCTGCGATAATCTTGGTGAGACTTCTGTCCGAAGTATGATTAATCATCGAGAACGCTCTTTTCGAGCTGGTTAATGCGAGAAACACGTTATCTGGTGTTTTCAGCACTCCACAGTGCGTTTGATATGCAGAACCGGCGATATCTTGGTTTTCGTGGGGTTTCCAGCTGAGATATGCATTTTCTGCGATAATCTTGGTGAGACATCATGTCAGAAATATGCAGAATCTTCTATATCGCTCTTTTCGAGCTATTTAATGCGAAAAATCAAGTTTTCTGGTGTTTTCAACATTCCACAGTGCGTTTGATATGCAGAACCGATGATATCTTGATTTTCCTGGTGTTTCCAGCTGAGATATGCATTTTCTGCGATAATCTTGGTGAGTCTTCTGTCAGAAGTATGCAGAATCATCGAGATCGCTCTTTTCGAGCTATTTAATGCGAGAAACACGTTTTCTGGGGTTTTCACAACTCCACATTTCGTTGGATATGCAGAACAGGAGATATCTTGGTTTTCGTGGGGTTTCTAGCAGAGAAATGCATTTTCTGCGATAATCATGGTGAGACTTCTGTTAGAAGTATGCAGAATCATCGAGATCGCACATTTCGATCTATTTAATGCGAGAAACACGTTATCTGGTGTTTTCACCACTCCACAGTGCGTTTGATATGCAGAACCAGCGATATCTTGGTTTTCGTGGGATTTCAAGCTGAGATATGCATTTTTTACGATAATCATGGTGAGACTTCTGTCCGAAGTATGCAGAATCATCGAGATCGCACTTTTCGAGCTATTTAATGCGAGAAACAGGATATCTGGTGTTTTCAGCACTCCACAGTGCGTTTGATATGCAGAACCAGCGATATCTAGGTTTTCGTGGGGTTTCAAGCTGAGATATGCAATTTCTGCGATAATCTTGGTGAGACTTATGTCCGAAGTATGCAGAGTCATCGAGATCGTACTTTTCGAGCTATTTAATGCGAGAAACACGTTTTCTGGGGCTTTCACCACTCCACAGTTCGTTGGATATACAGAACAGGAGACATCTTGGTTTTCGTGGGGTTTCTAGCAGAGATATGCATTTTCTGCGATAATCATGGTGAGACTTCTGTTAGAAGTATGCAGAATCATCGAGATCGCACTTTTCGATCTATTTCATGCGAGAAACACGTTGTCTGGTGTTTTCACCACTCCACAGTTGGTTTGATATGCAGAACCCGCGATGTTTGGTTTTCGTCGGGTTTCAAGTTGAGATATGCATTTTCTGCGACAATCTTGGTGAGACTTCTGTCCGAAGTATGCAGAATCATCGGGATCGCTCTTTTCGAGCTATTTAATGCGAGAAACACGTTTTCTGGCGATTTCACCACACCACTGTTCGTTGGATATGCAGAACCGGAGATATCTTGGTTTTCGTGGGGTTTCAAGCTGAAATATGCATTTTCTGCGATAATCTTGGTGAGACTTCTGTCCGATGTATGCAGAATCATCGAGATCGCTCTTTTCGAGCTATTTAATGCGAGAAACACGTTATCCGGTGTTTTCACCACTCCACAGTGGGTTTGATATGCAGAACTGGCGACATCTTGGATTTCGTCGGGTTTCAAGCTGAGATATGCATTTTCTACGATAATCTTGGTGAGACTTCTGTCAGAAGTTTGCAGAATCATCTAGATCGCTCTTTTCGAGCTATTTAATGCGAGAAACACGTTAACTGGTGTTTTCACCACTCCGCAGTGCGTTTGATATGTAGAACCAGCGATATCTGGGTTTTCGTGGAGTTTCAAGCTGAGATATGCATTTTCTGCGATAATCTTGGTGAGACTTCTGTCCGAAGTATGCAGAAACATCGAGAGCACTCTTTTCGAGCTATTTAATGCGAGAATCACGTTTTCTGGGGTTTTCACCACACCACAGTTCGTTGGATATGCAGAACCGGAGATATCTTGGTTTTCGTGGGGTTTCAAGCTGAGATATGCATTTTCTGCAATAATCTTGTTGAGACTTCTGTCCGAAGTATGCATAAAAATCGAGAGCGCTCTTTTCGAGCTATTTAATGCGAGAAACACGTTTTCTGGGGATTTCACCACACCTCTGTTCGTTGGATATGCAGAACCGGAGATATCTTGGTTTTCCTGGGGTTTCAAGCTGAGATATGCATTTTCTGCGACAATCTTGGTGAGACTTCTGTCCGAAGTATGCAGAATCATCGGGATCGCTCTTATCGAGCTATTTAATGCGAGAATCACGTTTTCTGGGATTTTCACCACACCACAGTTCGTTGGATATGCAGATCCGGAGATATCTTGGTTTTCCTGGGGTTTCAAGCTGAGATATGCATTTTCTGCGACAATCTTGGTGAGACTTCTGTCCGAAGTATGCAGAATCATCGGGATCGCTCTTATCGAGCTATTTAATGCGAGAAACACGTTTTCTGGCGATTTCACCACAACACAGTGGGTTTGATATGCAGAACTGGCAACATCTTGGTTTTCGTGGGGTTTCCAGCTGAGACATACATTTTCTGCGATAATCATGGTGAGTCTTCTGTCAGATGTATGCAGAATCTTCGAGATCGCTCTATTCGAGCTATTTAATGCGAGAAACACGTTATCTGGTTGTTTTCACCACTCCACAGTGCGTTTGATATGCAGAACCGGCGACATCTTGATTTTCGTGGGGTTTCTAGCTGAGATATGCATTTTCTGCGAAAATATTGGTGAGACTTCTGTCCGAAGTATGCAGAGTCATCGAGAACGTACTTTTCGAGCTATTTAATGCGAGAAATACGTTTTCTGGGGTTTTCACCACTCCACAGTTGGTTTGATATGCAGAACCGGCGATGTTTGGTTTTCGTCGGGTTTCAAGTTGAGATATGCATTTTCTACGATAATCTTGGAGAAACATCTGTCCGAAGTATGCAGAATCATCAAGATCGCTCTTTTCGAGCTATTTAATGCGAAAAAACAAGTTTTCTGGTGTTTTCACCACTCCACAGTGCGTTTGATATGCAGAACCGGCGACATCTTGGATTTCGTCGGGGTTCAAGCTGAGATATGCAATTCCTGCGATAATCTTGGTGAGACTTCTGTCCGAAGTATGCTGAATCATCGAGATTGCTCGTTTCGAGCTATTTAATGCGAGAAACACGTTATCTGGTGTTTTCTCCACTCCACAGTGCGTATGATGTGCAGAACCAACGATATCCTGCTTTTCGTGGGGTTTCAAGCTCAGATATGCATTTTGTGCGATAATATTGGTGAGACTTCTGTCCGAAGTATGCAGAATCATCGAGATCGATCTTTTCGAGCTATTTAATGCGAGAAACACGTTATCCGGTGTTTTCACCACTCCACAGTGGGTTTGATATGCAGAACTGGCGACATCTTGGTTTTCGTGGGGTTTCCAGCTGAGACATACATTTTCTGCGATAATCATGGTGAGTCTTCTGTCAGAAGTATGCAGAATCTTCGAGATCGCTCTATTCGAGCTATTTAATGCGAGAAACACGTTATCTGGTTGTTTTCACCACTCCACAGTGCGTTTGATATGCAGAACCGGCGACATCTTGATTTTCGTGGGGTTTCTAGCTGAGATATGCATTTTCTGCGAAAATATTGGTGAGACTTCTGTCCGAAGTATGCAGAGTCATCGAGATCGTACTTTTCGAGCTATTTAATGCGAGAAACACGTTTTCTGGGGTTTTCACCACTCCACAGTTGGTTTGATATGCAGAACCGGCGATGTTTGGTTTTCGTCGGGTTTCAAGTTGAGATATGCATTTTCTACGATAATCTTGGAGAAACATCTGTCCGAAGTATGCAGAATCATCAAGATCGCTCTTTCCAGCTTTTTAATGCGAAAAAACAAGTTTTCTGGTGTTTTCACCACTCCACAGTGCGTTTGATATGCAGAACCGGCGACATCTTGGATTTCGTCGGGGTTCAAGCTGAGATATGCAATTCCTGCGATAATCTTGGTGAGAAATCTGTCCGAAGTATGCTTAATCATCGAGATCGCTCGTTTCCAGCTATTTAATGCGAGAAACACGTTATCTGGTGTTTTCACCACTCCACAGTGCGTGTGATATGCAGAACCGACGATATCCTGGTTTTCGTGGGGTTTCAAGCTCAGATGTGCATTTTCAGCGATAATCTTGGTGAGAGTTCTGTCCGAAGTATGCAGAATCATCGAGATCGCTCTATTCGAGCTATTTAACGCGACAAAACGTTATCTGGTGTTTTCAGCACTCCACAGTGTGTTTGATATGCAGAACCAGCGATATCTTGGTTTTCGTGGGGTTTCAAGCTGAGATATGCATTTTCTCCGATAAACATGGAGAGACTTCTGTCCGAATTAGGCTGAATCATCGAGATCGCTCTTTTCGAGCTAGTTAACGCGCGAAAAACCTTGTCAGGGGTTTTCACCACTCCACAGTGCGTTTGATATGCAGAACCAGCGATATCTTGGCTTTCGTTGGGTTTCAAGCTGAGATATGCATTTTTTACGATAATCTTGGTGAGACTTCTGTCCGAAGTATGCAGATTCATCGAGATCGCTCTTTTCGAGCTATTTGATGCGAGAAACACGTTAACTGGTGTTTCCACCACTCCACAGTGCGTTTGATATGCAGAACCGGCGACATCTTGGATTTCGTCGGGGTTCAAGCTGAGATATGCATTTTCTACGATAATCTTGGTGAGACTTCTGTCAGAAGTATGCAGAATCATCGGGATCGCTTTTTTCGAGATATCTAATGCGAGAAACACGTTATCTGGTGTTTTCACCACTCCGCAGTGCGTTTGATATGTAGAACCAGCGATATCTGGGCTTTCGTGGGGTTTCAAGCTGAGATAAGCATTTTCTGCGATAATCTTGGTGAGACTTCCGTCCGAAGTATGCAGAAACATCGAGAGCGCTCTTTTCGAGCTATTTAATGCGAGAAACACGTTTTCTGGGGTTTTCACCACACCACGGTTCGTTGGATATGCAGAACCGGAGATATCTTGGTTTTCGTGGGGTTTCAAGCTGAGATATGCATTTTCTGCAATAATCTTGTTGAGACTTCTGTCCGAAGTATGCAGAAAAATCGAGAGCGCTCTTTTCGAGCTATTTAATGCGAGAAACACGTTTTCTGGGGTTTTCACCACACCACTGTTCGTTGGATATGCAGAACCGGAGATATCTTGGTTTTCGTGGGGTTTCAAGCTGAAATATGCATTTTCTGCGATAATCTTGGTGAGACTTCTGTCCGATGTATGCAGAATCATCGAGATCGCTCTTTTCGAGCTATTTAATGCGAGAGACACGTTAACTGGTGTTTTCACCACTCCACAGTGCGTATGATGTGCAGAACCGACGATATCCTGGTTTTCGTGGGGTTTCAAGCTCAGATATGCATTTTCTGCGATAATATTGGTGAGACTTCAGACAGAAGTATGCAGAATCATCTAGATCACTCTTTTCGAGCTATTTAATGCGAGAAACACGTTATCCGGTGTTTTCACCACTCCACAGTGGGTTTGATATGCAGAACTGGCGACATCTTGGATTTCGTCGGGTTTCAAGCTGAGATATGCATTTTCTACGATAATCTTGGTGAGACTTCGGTCAGAAGTTTGCAGAATCATCTAGATCGCTCGTTTCGAGATATTTAATGCGAAAAAACAAGTTTTCTGGTGTTTTCACCACTCCACAGTGCGTCTGATATGCAGAACCGGCGATATCTTGGTTTTCGTGGGGTTTCAAGCTCAGATATGCATTTTCTGCGATAATCTTGGTGAGACTTCTGTCCGAAGTATGCAGAAACATCGAGAGCGCTCTTTTCCAGATATTTAATGCGAGAAACACGTTTTCTGGGGTTTTCACCACACCACAGTTCGTTGGATATGCAGAACCGGAGATATCTTGGTTTTCGTGGGGTTTCAAACTGAGATATGCATTTTCTGCAATAATCTTGTTGAGACTTCTGTCCGAAGTATGCAGAAACATCGAGAGCGCTCTTTTCGAGCTATTTAATGCGAGAGACACGTTAACTGGTGTTTTCACCACTCCACAGTGCGTATGATGTGCAGAACCGACGATATCCTGGTTTTCGTGGGGTTTCAAGCTCAGATATGCATTTTCTGCGATAATATTGGTGAGACTTCTGTCCGATGTATGCAGAATCATCGAGATCGCTCTTTTCGAGCTATTTAATGCGAGAGACACGTTAACTGGTGTTTTCACCACTCCACAGTGCGTATGATGTGCAGAACCGACGATATCCTGGTTTTCGTGGGGTTTCAAGCTCAGATATGCATTTTCTGCGATAATATTGGTGAGACTTCAGACAGAAGTATGCAGAATCATCTAGATCACTCTTTTCGAGCTATTTAATGCGAGAAACACGTTATCCGGTGTTTTCACCACTCCACAGTGGGTTTGATATGCAGAACTGGCGACATCTTGGATTTCGTCGGGTTTCAAGCTGAATAATGCATTTTCTGCGATAATCTTGGTGAGACTTCTGTCCGATGTATGCAGAATCATCGAGATCGATCTTTTCGAGCTATTTAATGCGAGAAACACGTTATCCGGTGTTTTCACCACTCCACAGTGGGTTTGATATGCAGAACCGGCGACATCTTGATTTTCGTGGGGTTTCTAGCTGAGATATGCATTTTCTGCGAAAATATTGGGGAGACTTCTGTCCGAAGTATGCAGAGTCATCGAGATCGTACTTTTCGAGCTATTTAATGCGAGAAACACGTTTTCTGGGGTTTTCACCACTCCACAGTTGGTTTGATATGCAGAACCGGCGATGTTTGGTTTTCGTCGGGTTTCAAGTTGAGATATGCATTTTCTACGATAATCTTGGAGAAACATCTGTCCGAAGTATGCAGAATCATCAAGATCGCTCGTTTCGAGCTATTTAATGCGAAAAAACAAGTTTTCTGGTGTTTTCACCACTCCACAGTGCGTTTGATATGCAGAACCGGCGACATCTTGGATTTCGTCGGGGTTCAAGCTGAGATATGCAATTCCTGCGATAATCTTGGTGAGAAATCTGTCCGAAGTATGCTTAATCATCGAGATCGCTCTTTTCGAGCTAGTTAATGCGAGAAAAACCTTGTCAGGGGTTTTCACCACTCCACAGTGCGTTTGATATGCAGAACCAGCGATATCTTGGCTTTCGTTGGGTTTCAAGCTGAGATATGCATTTTTTACGATAATGTTGGTGAGACTTCTGTCCGAAGTATGCAGAATCATCGAGATCGCTCTTTTCGAGCTATTTGATGCGAGAAACACGTTAACTGGTGTTTCCACCACTCCACAGTGCGTTTGATATGCAGAACCGGCGACATCTTGGATTTCGTCGGGGTTCAAGCTGAGATATGCATTTTCTACGATAATCTTGGTGAGACTTCTGTCAGAAGTATGCAGAATCATCGGGATCGCTTTTTTCGAGATATCTAATGCGAGAAACACGTTATCTGGTGTTTTCACCACTCCGCAGTGCGTTTGATATGTAGAACCAGCGATATCTGGGTTTTCGTGGGGTTTCAAGCTGAGATATGCATTTTCTGCGATAATCTTGGTGAGACTTCTGTCCGAAGTATGCAGAAACATCGAGAGCGCTCTTTTCGAGCTATTTAATGCGAGAAACACGTTTTCTGGGGTTTTCACCACACCACAGTTCGTTGGATATGCAGAACCGGAGATATCTTGGTTTTCGTGGGGTTTCAAGCTGAGATATGCATTTTCTGCAATAATCTTGTTGAGACTTCTGTCCGAAGTATGCAGAAAAATCGAGAGCGCTCTTTTCGAGCTATTTAATGCGAGAAACACGTTTTCTGGGGTTTTCACCACACCACTGTTCGTTGGATATGCAGAACCGGAGATATCTCGGTTTTCGTGGGGTTTCAAGCTGAAATATGCATTTTCTGCGATAATCTTGGTGAGACTTCTGTCCGAAGTATGCAGAGTCATCGAGATCGTACTTTTCGAGCTATTTAATGCGAGAAACACGTTTTCTGGGGTTTTCACCACTCCACAGTTGGTTTGATATGCAGAACCGGCGATGTTTGGTTTTCGTCGGGTTTCAAGTTGAGATATGCATTTTCTACGATAATCTTGGTGAAACATCTGTCCGAAGTATGCAGAATCATCAAGATCGCTCTTTTCGAGCTATTTAATGCGAAAAAACAAGTTTTCTGGTGTTTTCACCACTCCACAGTGCGTTTGATATGCAGAACCGGCGACATCTTGGATTTCGTCGGGGTTCAAGCTGAGATATGCAATTCCTGCGATAATCTTGGTGAGACTTCTGTCCGAAGTATGCTGAATCATCGAGATCGCTCGTTTCGAGCTATTTAATGCGAGAAACACGTTATCTGGTGTTTTCTCCACTCCACAGTGCGTATGATGTGCAGAACCAACGATATCCTGCTTTTCGTGGGGTTTCAAGCTCAGATATGCATTTTGTGCGATAATATTGGGGAGACTTCAGACAGAAGTATGCAGAATCATCGAGATCACACTTTTCGAGCTATTTAATGCGAGAAACACGTTATCTGGTGTTTTCACTACTCCACAGTTGGTTTGATATGCAGAACCGGCGACATCTTGATGTTCGTGAGGTTTCAAGCTGAGATATGCATTTTCTGCGATAATATTGGTGAGACTTCTGTCCGAAGTATGCAGAATCATCGATATCGCTCTTTTCGAGCTATTTAATGCGAGAAACACGTTGTCTGGTGTTTTGACCACTCCACAGTGCGTTTGATATGTAGAGCCGCCGATAACTTGGTTTTCGTGGGGTTTCCAGCTGAAATATGCATTTTCTGCGATAATCTTGGTGTTTCATCTATGAGAAGTATGCAGAATCATCGAGAACGCTCCTTTCGAGCTAGTTAATGCGAGAAACACGTTTTCTGGTGTTTTCACCACTCCACAGTGCGTCTGATATGCAGAACCGGCGATATCTTGATTTTCGTGGTGTTTCCAGCTGAGATATGCATTTTCTGCGATAATCTTGGTGAGACTTCAGTCAGAAGTACGCAGAATCATCTAGATCGCTCGTTTCGAGCTATTTAATGCGAGAAACCCGTTATCTGGTTGTTTTCACCACTCCATAGTGCGTTTGATATGCAGAACCGGCGACATCTTGATTTTCGTGAGGTTTCTAGATGAGATATGCATTTTCTGCGATAATATTGGTGAGACGTCAGTCAGAAGTATGCAGAATCATCTAGATCGCTCGTTTGGAGCTATTTAATGCGAGAAACACGTTATCTGGTGTTTTCACCACTCCACAGTGCGTTTGATATGCAGAACCGGCGACATCTTGATTTTCGTGGTGTTTCCAGCTGGGATATGCATTTTCTGCGATAATCTTGGTGAGACTTCAGTCAGAAGTATGCAGAAAAATCGAGAGCGCTCTTTTCGAGCTATTTAATGCGAGAAACACGTTTTCTGGGGTTTTCACCACACCTCTGTTCGTTGGATATGCAGAACCGGAGATATCTTGGTTTTCCTGGGGTTTCAAGCTGAGATATGCATTTTCTGCGATAATCTTGGTGAGACTTCTGTCCGAAGTATGCAGAATCATCGGGATCGCTCTTTTCGAGCTATTTAATACGAGGAACACGTTTTCTGGCGTTTTCACCACACCACTGTTCGTTGGATATGCAGAACCGGAGATATCTTGGATTTCGTGGGGTTTCAAGCTGAAATATGCATTTTCTGCGATAATCTTGGTGAGACATCTGTCCGAAGTATGCAGAATCATCGAGATCGCTCTTTTCGAGCTATTTAATGCAAGAAACACGTTAACTGGTGTTTTCACCACTCCACAGTGCGTATGATGTGCAGAACCGGAGATAACCCGGGTTTCGTCGGGTTTCAAGCTGAGATATGCATTTTCTACGATAATCTTGGTGAGACTTCTGTCAGAAGTATGCAGGACCTTCGAGAACGCTCTTTTCGAGCTATTTAATGCGAGAAACACGTTATCGGGTGTTTTCACCACTCCACAGTGCGTTTGATATGCAGTACCAGCGATATCTTGGTTTTCGTGGGGTTTCAAGCTGAGATATGCATTTTTTACGATAATCTGGGTGAGACTTCTGTCCGAAATATGCAGAATCATCGAGATCGCACTATTCGAGCTATTTAATGCGCGAAACACGTTCTCTGGTTGTTTTCACCACTCCACAGTGCGTTTGATTTGCAGAACCGGCAACATCTTGATTTTCGTGAGGTTTCGAGCTGAGATATGCATTATCTGCGATAATCTTGGTGAGACTTCAGTAAGAAGTATGCAGAATCATCTAGATCGCTCTTTTAGAGCTACTTAATGCGAGAAACACGTTATCTGGTGTTTTGACCACTCCACAGTGCGTTTGGTATGTAGAACCGCCGATAACTTGGTTTTCGTGGGGTTTCCAGCTGAAATATGCATTTTCTGCGATAATCTTGGTGTTTCCTCTATGAGAAGTATGCAGAATCATCGAGAACGCTCTTTTCGAGCTAGTTAATGCGAGAAACACGTTTTCTGGTGTTTTCACCACTCCACAGTGCGTCTGATATGCAGAACCGGCGATATCTTGATTTTCGTGGTGTTTCCAGCTGAGATATGCATTTTCTGCGATAAGCTTGGTGAGTCTTCTCCCATAAGTATGCAGAATCATCTAGATCGCTCTTTTCGAGCTATTTAATGCGGGAAACACGTTTTCTGGTGTATTCACCACTCCACAGTGCGTTTGATATGCAGAACCGGCGACATCTTGATTTTGGTGGTGTTTCCAGATGGGATATGCATTTTCTGCGATAATCTTGGTGAGACTTCAGTCAGAAGTATGCAGAATCATCGGGATCGCTCTTTTCGAGCTATTTAATGCGAGAAAAACGATATCCGGTGTTTTCACCACTCCACAGTGCGTTTGATATGCAGAACCGGCGACATTTTGGATTTCGACGGGTTTCAAGCTGAGGATTGCATTTTCTACGATAATCTTGGTGAGACGTCTGTCAGAAGTATGCAGAATCTTCGAGATCGCTCTTTTCGAGCAACTTAATGCGAGAAACACGATATCTGGTTGTTTTCACCACTCCACAGTGCGTTTGATATGCAGAACCGGCGACATCTTGATTTTCGTGAGGTTTCCAGCTGATATATGCATTTTCGGCGATAATCTTGGTGAGTCTTCTGCCAGAAGTATGCAGAATCATCTAGATCGCTCTTTTCGAGCTATTTAATGCGAGAAACAAGTTTTCTGGTGTATTCACCACGCCACAGTACGTTAGACATGCAGAACCGGAGATATCTTCGTTTCGGTCGGGTTTCAAGCTGAGATATGCATTTTCTGCGATAATCTTGGTGAGTGTTCAGTCAGAAGTATGCAGAATCATCTAGATCGCTCTTTTCGAGCTATTTAATGCGGGAAACACGTTTTCTGGTGTTTTCACCACTCCACGGTGCGTCTGATATGCAGAAACGGCGATATCTTGGTTTTCGCGGGGTTTCCAGCTGAGATATGCATTTTCTGCGATAATCTTGGTGAGTCTTCTGTCAGAAGGATGCAGAATCATCTAGATCGCTCTTTTCGAGCTGTTTAATGCGTGAAACACGTTCTCTGGTGTTGTCACCACCCCACAGTGCGTTTGATATGCAGAACCGGAGATATCTTCGTTTCGGTCGGGTTTCAAGCTGAGATATGCATTTTCTACGATAATATTGGTGAGACCTCAGTCAGAAGTATGCAGAATCTTCGAGAACGCTCTTTTCGAGCTACTTAATGCGAGAAACACGATATCTGGTTGTTTTCACCACTCCACAGTGCGTTTGATATGCAGAACCGGCGACATCTTGATTTTCGTGAGGTTTCCAGCTGATATATGCATTTTCGGCGATAATCTTGGTGAGTCTTCTGCCAGAAGTATGCAGAATCATCTAGATCGCTCTTTTCGAGCTATTTAATGCGAGAAACAAGTTTTCTGGTGTATTCACCACTCCACAGTACGTTAGACATGCAGAACCGGAGATATCTTCGTTTCGGTCGGGTTTCAAGCTGAGATATGCATTTTCTGCGATAATCTTGGTGAGTGTTCAGTCAGAAGTATGCAGAATCATCTAGATCGCTCTTTTCGAGCTATTTAATGCGGGAAACACGTTTTCTGGTGTTTTCACCACTCCACGGTGCGTCTGATATGCAGAACCGGCGATATCTTGGTTTTCGCGGGGTTTCCAGCTGAGATATGCATTTTCTGCGATAATCTTGGTGAGTCTTCTGTCAGAAGGATGCAGAATCATCTAGATCGCTCTTTTCGAGCTGTTTAATGCGTGAAACACGTTCTCTGGTGTTTTCACCACCCCACAGTGCGTTTGATATGCAGAACCGGAGATATCTTCGTTTCGGTCGGGTTTCAAGCTGAGATATGCATTTTCTACGATAATATTGGTGAGACCTCAGTCAGAAGTATGCAGAATCTTCGAGAACGCTCTTTTCGAGATACTTAATGCGAGAAACACGTTTTCTGGTGTTTTCACCACCCCACAGTGCGTTTGATATGCAGAACCGGCGACATCGTGGTTTTCGTGGGGTTTCCAGCTGAGATAGGCATTTTCTGCGATAATCTTGGTGAGTCTTCTGTCAGAAGTATGCAGAATCATCGAGATCGCTCTATTCGAGCTATTTAATGCGAGAAACACGTTATCTGGTTGTTTTCACTACTCCACAGTGGGTTTGATATGCAGAACCGGCGACATCGTGGTTTTCGTGGGGTTTCCAGCTGAAATATGCATTTTCTGCGATAATCTTGGTGTTTCCTCTATGAGAAGTATGCAGAATCTTCGAGAACGCTCTTTTCGAGCTACTTAATGCGAGAAACACGTTTTCTGGTGTTTTCACCACCCCACAGTGCGTTTGATATGCAGAACAGGCGACATCGTGGTTTTCGTGGGGTTTCCAGCTGAAATATGCATTTTCTGCGATAATCTTGGTGTTTCCTCTATGAGAAGTATGCAGAATCATCGAGAACGCTCTTTTCGAGCTAGTTAATGCGAGAAACACGTTTTCTGGTGTTTTCACCACTCCACAGTGCGTCTGATATGCAGAACCGGCGATATCTTGATTTTCGTGGTGTTTCCAGCTGAGATATGCATTTTCTGCGATAATATTGGTGAGACTTCAGTCAGAAGTATGCAGAAACATCTAGATCGCTCTTTTCGAGCTATTTAATGGGAGAAACACGTTTTCTGGTGTTTTCACCACCCCACAGTGCGTTTGATATGCAGAACCGGCGACATCGTGGTTTTCGTCGGGTTTCAAGCTGAGATATGCATTTTCTGCGATAATATTGGTGAGACTTCTGTCCGAAGTATGCAGAATCATCGATATCGCTCTTTTCGAGCTATTTAATGCGAGAAACACGTTGTCTGGTGTTTTGACCACTCCACAGTGCGTCTGATATGCAGAACCGGCGATATCTTGATTTTCGTGGTGTTTCCAGCTGGGATATACATTTTCTGCGATAATCTTGGTGAGACTTCAGTCAGAAGTATGCAGAATCATCTAGATCGCTCGTTTCGAGCTATTTAATGCGAGAAACACGTTATCTGGTGTTTTTACCACTCCACAGTGCGTTTGATATGCAGAACCGGCGACATCTTGATTTTCGTGATGTTTCTAGCTGAGATAGGCATTTTCTGCGATAATATTGGTGAGACTTCAGTCAGAAGTATGCAGAATCATCGGGATCGCTCTTTTGGAGCTATTTAATGCGAGAAACACGATATCCGGTGTTTTCACCACTCCACAGTGCGTTTGATATGCAGAAACGGCGACATTTTGGATTTCGACGGGTTTCAAGCTGAGGAATGCATTTTCTACGATAATCTTGGTGAGACGTCTGTCAGAAGTATGCAGAATCTTCGATATCGCTCTTTTCAAGCAACTTAATGCGAGAAACACGATATCTGGTTGTTTTCACCACTCCACAGTGCGTTTGATATGCAGAACCGGCGATATCTTGATTTTCGTGGTGTTTCCAGCTGAGATATGCATTTTCGGCGATAATCTTGGTGAGTCTTCTGTCAGAAGTATGCAGAATCATCTAGATCGCTCTTTTCGAGCTATTTAATGCGAGAAACAAGTTTTCTGGTGTATTCACCACTCCACAGTACGTTAGACATGCAGAACCGGAGATATCTTCGTTTCGGTCGGGTTACAAGCTGAGATATGCATTTTCTACGATAATATTGGTGAGACCTCTGTCAGTAGTATGCAGAATCTTCGAGAACGCTCTTTTCGAGCTAGTTAATGCGAGAAACACGTTTTCTGGTGTTTTCACCACTCCACAGTGCGTCTGATATGCAGAACCGGCGATATCTTGATTTTCGTGGTGTTTCCAGCTGAGATATGCATTTTCTGCGATAAGCTTGGTGAGTCTTCTCCCATAAGTATGCAGAATCATCTAGATCGCTCTTTTCGAGCTATTTAATGCGGGAAACACGTTTTCTGGTGTATTCACCACTCCACAGTGCGTTTGATATGCAGAACCGGCGACATCTTGATTTTCGTGGTGTTTCCAGATGGGATATGCATTTTCTGCGATAATCTTGGTGAGACTTCAGTCAGAAGTATGCAGAATCATCGGGATCGCTCTTTTCGAGCTATTTAATGCGAGAAAAACGATATCCGGTGTTTTCACCACTCCACAGTGCGTTTGATATGCAGAACCGGCGACATTTTGGATTTCGACGGGTTTCAAGCTGAGGATTGCATTTTCTACGATAATCTTGGTGAGACGTCTGTCAGAAGTATGCAGAATCTTCGAGATCGCTCTTTTCGAGCAACTTAATGCGAGAAACACGATATCTGGTTGTTTTCACCACTCCACAGTGCGTTTGATATGCAGAACCGGCGACATCTTGATTTTCGTGAGGTTTCCAGCTGATATATGCATTTTCGGCGATAATCTTGGTGAGTCTTCTGCCAGAAGTGTGCAGAATCATCTAGATCGCTCTTTTCGAGCTATTTAATGCGAGAAACAAGTTTTCTGGTGTATTCACCACTCCACAGTACGTTAGACATGCAGAACCGGAGATATCTTCGTTTCGGTCGGGTTTCAAGCTGAGATATGCATTTTCTGCGATAATATTGGTGAGACCTCAGTCAGAAGTATGCAGAATCTTCGAGAACGCTCTTTTCGAGCTACTTAATGCGAGAAACACGTTTTCTGGTGTTTTCACCACTCCACAGTGCGTTTGATATGCAGAACCGGCGACATCTTGATTTTCGTGAGGTTTCCAGCTGATATATGCATTTTCGGCGATAATCTTGGTGAGTCTTCTGTCAGAAGGATGCAGAATCATCTAGATCGCTCTTTTCGAGCTGTTTAATGCGTGAAACACGTTCTCTGGTGTTTTCACCACCCCACAGTGCGTTTGATATGCAGAACCGGAGATATCTTCGTTTCGGTCGGGTTTCAAGCTGAGATATGCATTTTCTACGATAATATTGGTGAGACCTCAGTCAGAAGTATGCAGAATCTTCGAGAACGCTCTTTTCGAGCTACTTAATGCGAGAAACACGTTTTCTGGTGTTTTCACCACCCCACAGTGCGTTTGATATGCAGAACCGGCGACATCGTGGTTTTCGTGGGGTTTCTAGCTGAGATATGCATTTTCTGCGAAAATATTGGTGAGACTTCTGTCCGAAGTATGCAGAGTCATCGAGATCGTACTTTTCGAGCTATTTAATGCGAGAAACACGTTTTCTGGGGTTTTCACCACTCCACAGTTGGTTTGATATGCAGAACCGGCGATGTTTGGTTTTCGTCGGGTTTCAAGTTGAGATATGCATTTTCTACGATAATCTTGGTGAAACATCTGTCCGAAGTATGCAGAATCATCAAGATCGCTCTTTTCGAGCTATTTAATGCGAAAAAACAAGTTTTCTGGTGTTTTCACCACTCCACAGTGCGTTTGATATGCAGAACCGGCGACATCTTGGATTTCGTCGGGGATCAAGCTGAGATATGCAATTCCTGCTATAATCTTGGTGAGACTTCTGTCCGAAGTATGCTGAAACATCGAGATCGCTCGTTTCGAGCTATTTAATGCGAGAAACACGTTATCTGGTGTTTTCTCCACTCCACAGTGCGTATGATGTGCAGAACCAACGATATCCTGCTTTTCGTGGGGTTTCAAGCTCAGATATGCATTTTGTGCGATAATATTGGGGAGACTTCAGACAGAAGTATGCAGAATCATCGAGATCACACTTTTCGAGCTATTTAATGCGAGAAACACGTTATCTGGTGTTTTCACTACACCACAGTTGGTTTGATATGCAGAACCGGCGACATCTTGATGTTCGTGAGGTTTCAAGCTGAGATATGCATTTTCTGCGATAATATTGGTGAGACTTCTGTCCGAAGTATGCAGAATCATCTAGATCGCTCGTTTCGAGATATTTAATGCGAAAAAACAAGTTTTCTGGTGTTTTCAGCACTCCACAGTGCGTTTGATATGCAGAACCGGCGACATCTTGATGTTCGTGAGGTTTCAAGCTGAGATATGCATTTTCTGCGATAATATTGGTGAGACTTCTGTCCGAAGTATGCAGAATCATCTAGATCGCTCGTTTCGAGATATTTAATGCGAAAAAACAAGTTTTCTGGTGTTTTCACCACTCCACAGTGCGTCTGATATGCAGAACCGGCGACATCTTGATTTTCGTGGTGTTTCCACCTGGGATATGCATTTTCTGCGATAATCTTGGTGAGACTTCAGTCAGAAGTATGCAGAAAAATCGAGAGCGCTCTTATCGAGCTATTTAATGCGAGAAACACGTTATCTGGTGTTTTCAGCACTCCACAGTGCGTTTGATATGCAGAATCGGCGACATCTTGATGTTCGTGAGGTTTCAAGCTGAGATATGCATTTTCTGCGATAATATTGGTGAGACTTCTGTCCGAAGTATGCAGAATCATCGATATCGCTCTTTTAGAGCTATTTAATGCGAGCAACACGTTTTCTGGTGTTTTCACCACCCCTCAGTGCGTTTGATATGCAGAACCGGCGACATCGTGGTTTTCGTCGGGTTTCAAGCTGAGATATGCATTTTCTGCGATAATATTGGTGAGACTTCTGTCCGAAGTATGCAGAATCATCGATATCGCTCTTTTCGAGCTATTTAATGCGAGAAACACGTTGTCTGGTGTTTTGACCACTCCACAGTGCGTTTGATATGTAGAGCCGCCGATAACTTGGTTTTCGTGGGGTTTCCAGCTGAAATATGCATTTTCTGCGATAATCTTGGTGTTTCATCTATGAGAAGCATGCAGAATCATCGAGAACGCTCCTTTCGAGCTAGTTAATGCGAGAAACACGTTTTCTGGTGTTTTCACCACTCCACAGTGCGTATGATGTGCAGAACCGGAGATAACCCGGGTTTCGTCGGGTTTCAAGCTGAGATATGCATTTTCTGCGATAATCTTGGTGAGACTTCAGTCAGAAGTACGCAGAATCATCTAGATCGCTCGTTTCGAGCTATTTAATGCGAGAAACCCGTTATCTGGTTGTTTTCACCACTCCATAGTGCGTTTGATATGCAGAACCGGCGACATCTTGATTTTCGTGAGGTTTCTAGATGAGATATGCATTTTCTGCGATAATATTGGTGAGACGTCAGTCAGAAGTATGCAGAATCATCTAGATCGCTCGTTTGGAGCTATTTAATGCGAGAAACACGTTATCTGGTGTTTTCACCACTCCACAGTGCGTTTGATATGCAGAACCGGCGACATCTTGATTTTCGTGGTGTTTCCAGCTGGGATATGCATTTTCTGCGATAATCTTGGTGAGACTTCAGTCAGAAGTATGCAGAAAAATCGAGAGCGCTCTGTTCGAGCTATTTAATGCGAGAAACACGTTTTCTGGGGTTTTCACCACACCTCTGTTCGTTGGATATGCAGAACCGGAGATATCTTGGTTTTCCTGGGGTTTCAAGCTGAGATATGCATTTTCTGCGATAATCTTGGTGAGACTTCTGTCCGAAGTATGCAGAATCATCGGGATCGCTCTTTTCGAGCTATTTAATACGAGGAACACGTTTTCTGGCGTTTTCACCACACCACTGTTCGTTGGATATGCAGAACCGGAGATATCTTGGATTTCGTGGGGTTTCAAGCTGAAATATGCATTTTCTGCGATAATCTTGGTGAGACATCTGTCCGAAGTATGCAGAATCATCGAGATCGCTCTTTTCGAGCTATTTAATGCAAGAAACACGTTAACTGGTGTTTTCACCACTCCACAGTGCGTATGATGTGCAGAACCGGAGATAACCCGGGTTTCGTCGGGTTTCAAGCTGAGATATGCATTTTCTACGATAATCTTGGTGAGACTTCTGTCAGAAGTATGCAGGACCTTCGAGAACGCTCTTTTCGAGCTATTTAATGCGAGAAACACGTTATCGGGTGTTTTCACCACTCCACAGTGCGTTTGATATGCAGTACCAGCGATATCTTGGTTTTCGTGGGGTTTCAAGCTGAGATATGCATTTTTTACGATAATCTGGGTGAGACTTCTGTCCGAAATATGCAGAATCATCGAGATCGCACTATTCGAGCTATTTAATGCGCGAAACACGTTCTCTGGTTGTTTTCACCACTCCACAGTGCGTTTGATTTGCAGAACCGGCAACATCTTGATTTTCGTGAGGTTTCGAGCTGAGATATGCATTATCTGCGATAATCTTGGTGAGACTTCAGTAAGAAGTATGCAGAATCATCTAGATCGCTCTTTTAGAGCTACTTAATGCGAGAAACACGTTATCTGGTGTTTTGACCACTCCACAGTGCGTTTGGTATGTAGAACCGCCGATAACTTGGTTTTCGTGGGGTTTCCAGCTGAAATATGCATTTTCTGCGATAATCTTGGTGTTTCCTCTATGAGAAGTATGCAGAATCATCGAGAACGCTCTTTTCGAGCTAGTTAATGCGAGAAACACGTTTTCTGGTGTTTTCACCACTCCACAGTGCGTCTGATATGCAGAACCGGCGATATCTTGATTTTCGTGGTGTTTCCAGCTGAGATATGCATTTTCTGCGATAAGCTTGGTGAGTCTTCTCCCATAAGTATGCAGAATCATCTAGATCGCTCTTTTCGAGCTATTTAATGCGGGAAACACGTTTTCTGGTGTATTCACCACTCCACAGTGCGTTTGATATGCAGAACCGGCGACATCTTGATTTTGGTGGTGTTTCCAGATGGGATATGCATTTTCTGCGATAATCTTGGTGAGACTTCAGTCAGAAGTATGCAGAATCATCGGGATCGCTCTTTTCGAGCTATTTAATGCGAGAAAAACGATATCCGGTGTTTTCACCACTCCACAGTGCGTTTGATATGCAGAACCGGCGACATTTTGGATTTCGACGGGTTTCAAGCTGAGGATTGCATTTTCTACGATAATCTGGGTGAGACGTCTGTCAGAAGTATGCAGAATCTTCGAGATCGCTCTTTTCGAGCAACTTAATGCGAGAAACACGATATCTGGTTGTTTTCACCACTCCACAGTGCGTTTGATATGCAGAACCGGCGACATCTTGATTTTCGTGAGGTTTCCAGCTGATATATGCATTTTCGGCGATAATCTTGGTGAGTCTTCTGCCAGAAGTATGCAGAATCATCTAGATCGCTCTTTTCGAGCTATTTAATGCGAGAAACAAGTTTTCTGGTGTATTCACCACGCCACAGTACGTTAGACATGCAGAACCGGAGATATCTTCGTTTCGGTCGGGTTTCAAGCTGAGATATGCATTTTCTGCGATAATCTTGGTGAGTGTTCAGTCAGAAGTATGCAGAATCATCTAGATCGCTCTTTTCGAGCTATTTAATGCGGGAAACACGTTTTCTGGTGTTTTCACCACTCCACGGTGCGTCTGATATGCAGAACCGGCGATATCTTGGTTTTCGCGGGGTTTCCAGCTGAGATATGCATTTTCTGCGATAATCTTGGTGAGTCTTCTGTCAGAAGGATGCAGAATCATCTAGATCGCTCTTTTCGAGCTGTTTAATGCGTGAAACACGTTCTCTGGTGTTGTCACCACCCCACAGTGCGTTTGATATGCAGAACCGGAGATATCTTCGTTTCGGTCGGGTTTCAAGCTGAGATATGCATTTTCTACGATAATATTGGTGAGACCTCAGTCAGAAGTATGCAGAATCTTCGAGAACGCTCTTTTCGAGCTACTTAATGCGAGAAACACGATATCTGGTTGTTTTCACCACTCCACAGTGCGTTTGATATGCAGAACCGGCGACATCTTGATTTTCGTGAGGTTTCCAGCTGATATATGCATTTTCGGCGATAATCTTGGTGAGTCTTCTGCCAGAAGTATGCAGAATCATCTAGATCGCTCTTTTCGAGCTATTTAATGCGAGAAACAAGTTTTCTGGTGTATTCACCACTCCACAGTACGTTAGACATGCAGAACCGGAGATATCTTCGTTTCGGTCGGGTTTCAAGCTGAGATATGCATTTTCTGCGATAATCTTGGTGAGTGTTCAGTCAGAAGTATGCAGAATCATCTAGATCGCTCTTTTCGAGCTATTTAATGCGGGAAACACGTTTTCTGGTGTTTTCACCACTCCACGGTGCGTCTGATATGCAGAACCGGCGATATCTTGGTTTTCGCGGGGTTTCCAGCTGAGATATGCATTTTCTGCGATAATCTTGGTGAGTCTTCTGTCAGAAGGATGCAGAATCATCTAGATCGCTCTTTTCGAGCTGTTTAATGCGTGAAACACGTTCTCTGGTGTTTTCACCACCCCACAGTGCGTTTGATATGCAGAACCGGAGATATCTTCGTTTCGGTCGGGTTTCAAGCTGAGATATGCATTTTCTACGATAATATTGGTGAGACCTCAGTCAGAAGTATGCAGAATCTTCGAGAACGCTCTTTTCGAGATACTTAATGCGAGAAACACGTTTTCTGGTGTTTTCACCACCCCACAGTGCGTTTGATATGCAGAACCGGCGACATCGTGGTTTTCGTGGGGTTTCCAGCTGAGATAGGCATTTTCTGCGATAATCTTGGTGAGTCTTCTGTCAGAAGTATGCAGAATCATCGAGATCGCTCTATTCGAGCTATTTAATGCGAGAAACACGTTATCTGGTTGTTTTCACTACTCCACAGTGGGTTTGATATGCAGAACCGGCGACATCGTGGTTTACGTGGGGTTTCCAGCTGAAATATGCATTTTCTGCGATAATCTTGGTGTTTCCTCTATGAGAAGTATGCAGAATCTTCGAGAACGCTCTTTTCGAGCTACTTAATGCGAGAAACACGTTTTCTGGTGTTTTCACCACCCCACAGTGCGTTTGATATGCAGAACAGGCGACATCGTGGTTTTCGTGGGGTTTCCAGCTGAAATATGCATTTTCTGCGATAATCTTGGTGTTTCCTCTATGAGAAGTATGCAGAATCATCGAGAACGCTCTTTTCGAGCTAGTTAATGCGAGAAACACGTTTTCTGGTGTTTTCACCACTCCACAGTGCGTCTGAAATGCAGAACCGGCGATATCTTGATTTTCGTGGTGTTTCCAGCTGAGATATGCATTTTCTGCGATAATATTGGTGAGACTTCAGTCAGAAGTATGCAGAATCATCTAGATCGCTCTTTTCGAGCTATTTAATGGGAGAAACACGTTTTCTGGTGTTTTCACCACCCCACAGTGCGTTTGATATGCAGAACCGGCGACATCGTGGTTTTCGTCGGGTTTCAAGCTGAGATATGCATTTTCTGCGATAATATTGGTGAGACTTCTGTCCGAAGTATGCAGAATCATCGATATCGCTCTTTTCGAGCTATTTAATGCGAGAAACACGTTGTCTGGTGTTTTGACCACTCCACAGTGCGTCTGATATGCAGAACCGGCGATATCTTGATTTTCGTGGTGTTTCCAGCTGGGATATACATTTTCTGCGATAATCTTGGTGAGACTTCAGTCAGAAGTATGCAGAATCATCTAGATCGCTCGTTTCGAGCTATTTAATGCGAGAAACACGTTATCTGGTGTTTTTACCACTCCACAGTGCGTTTGATATGCAGAACCGGCGACATCTTGATTTTCGTGATGTTTCTAGCTGAGATAGGCATTTTCTGCGATAATATTGGTGAGACTTCAGTCAGAAGTATGCAGAATCATCGGGATCGCTCTTTTGGAGCTATTTAATGCGAGAAACACGATATCCGGTGTTTTCACCACTCCACAGTGCGTTTGATATGCAGAAACGGCGACATTTTGGATTTCGACGGGTTTCAAGCTGAGGAATGCATTTTCTACGATAATCTTGGTGAGACGTCTGTCAGAAGTATGCAGAATCTTCGATATCGCTCTTTTCAAGCAACTTAATGCGAGAAACACGATATCTGGTTGTTTTCACCACTCCACAGTGCGTTTGATATGCAGAACCGGCGATATCTTGATTTTCGTGGTGTTTCCAGCTGAGATATGCATTTTCGGCGATAATCTTAGTGAGTCTTCTGTCAGAAGTATGCAGAATCATCTAGATCGCTCTTTTCGAGCTATTTAATGCGAGAAACAAGTTTTCTGGTGTATTCACCACTCCACAGTACGTTAGACATGCAGAACCGGAGATATCTTCGTTTCGGTCGGGTTACAAGCTGAGATATGCATTTTCTACGATAATATTGGTGAGACCTCTGTCAGAAGTATGCAGAATCTTCGAGAACGCTCTTTTCGAACTAGTTAATGCGAGAAACACGTTTTCTGGTGTTTTCACCACTCCACAGTGCGTCTGATATGCAGAACCGGCGATATCTTGATTTTCGTGGTGTTTCCAGCTGAGATATGCATTTTCTGCGATAAGCTTGGTGAGTCTTCTCCCATAAGTATGCAGAATCATCTAGATCGCTCTTTTCGAGCTATTTAATGCGGGAAACACGTTTTCTGGTGTATTCACCACTCCACAGTGCGTTTGATATGCAGAACCGGCGACATCTTGATTTTCGTGGTGTTTCCATATGGGATATGCATTTTCTGCGATAATCTTGGTGAGACTTCAGTCAGAAGTATGCAGAATCATCGGGATCGCTCTTTTCGAGCTATTTAATGCGAGAAAAACGATATCCGGTGTTTTCACCACTCCACAGTGCGTTTGATATGCAGAACCGGCGACATTTTGGATTTCGACGGGTTTCAAGCTGAGGATTGCATTTTCTACGATAATCTTGGTGAGACGTCTGTCAGAAGTATGCAGAATCTTCGAGATCGCTCTTTTCGAGCAACTTAATGCGAGAAACACGATATCTGGTTGTTTTCACCACTCCACAGTGCGTTTGATATGCAGAACCGGCGACATCTTGATTTTCGTGAGGTTTCCAGCTGATATATGCATTTTCGGCGATAATCTTGGTGAGTCTTCTGCCAGAAGTATGCAGAATCATCTAGATCGCTCTTTTCGAGCTATTTAATGCGAGAAACAAGTTTTCTGGTGTATTCACCACTCCACAGTACGTTAGACATGCAGAACCGGAGATATCTTCGTTTCGGTCGGGTTTCAAGCTGAGATATGCATTTTCTGCGATAATCTTGGTGAGTGTTCAGTCAGAAGTATGCAGAATCATCTAGATCGCTCTTTTCGAGCTATTTAATGCGGGAAACACGTTTTCTGGTGTTTTCACCACTCCACGGTGCGTCTGATATGCAGAACCGGCGATATCTTGGTTTTCGCGGGGTTTCCAGCTGAGATATGCATTTTCTGCGATAATCTTGGTGAGTCTTCTGTCAGAAGGATGCAGAATCATCTAGATCGCTCTTTTCGAGCTGTTTAATGCGTGAAACACGTTCTCTGGTGTTTTCACCACCCCACAGTGCGTTTGATATGCAGAACCGGAGATATCTTCGTTTCGGTCGGGTTTCAAGCTGAGATATGCATTTTCTACGATAATATTGGTGAGACCTCAGTCAGAAGTATGCAGAATCTTCGAGAACGCTCTTTTCGAGCTACTTAATGCGAGAAACACGTTTTCTGGTGTTTTCACCACCCCACAGTGCGTTTGATATGCAGAACCGGCGACATCGTGGTTTTCGTGGGGTTTCCAGCTGAGATAGGCATTTTCTGCGATAATCTTGGTGAGTCTTCTGTCAGAAGTATGCAGAATCATCGAGATCGCTCTATTCGAGCTATTTAATGCGAGAAACACGTTATCTGGTTGTTTTCACTACTCCACAGTGGGTTTGATATGCAGAACCGGCGACATCTTAATTTTCGTGATGTTTCTAGCTGAGATAGGCATTTTCTGCGATAATATTGGTGAGACTTCAGTCAGAAGCATGCAGAATCATCGGGATCGCTCTTTTGGAGCTATTTAATGCGAGAAACACGATATCCGGTGTTTTCACCACTCCACAGTGCGTTTGATATGCAGAAACGGCGACATTTTGGATTTCGACGGGTTTCAAGCTGAGGAATGCATTTTCTACGATAATCTTGGCGAGACGTCTGTCAGAAGTATGCAGAATCTTCGATATCGCTCTTTTCAAGCAACTTAATGCGAGAAACACGATATCTGGTTGTTTTCACCACTCCACAGTGCGTTTGATATGCAGAACCGGCGATATCTTGATTTTCGTGGTGTTTCCAGCTGAGATATGCATTTTCGGCGATAATCTTGGTGAGTCTTCTGCCAGAAGTATGCAGAATCATCTAGATCGCTCTTTTCGAGCTATTTAATGCGAGAAACAAGTTTTCTGGTGTATTCACCACTCCACAGTACGTTAGACATGCAGAACCGGAGATATCTTCGTTTCGGTCGGGTTACAAGCTGAGATATGCATTTTCTACGATAATATTGGTGAGACCTCTGTCAGAAGTATGCAGAATCTTCGAGAACGCTCTTTTCGAGCTACTTAATGCGAGAAACACGTTTTCTGGTGTTTTCACCACTCCACAGTACGTTTGATGTGCAGAACCGGCGACATCTTGATTTTCGTGATGTTTCTAGCTGAGATATGCATTCTCTGCGATAATATTGGTGAGTCTTCTGTCAGAAGGATGCAGAATAATCTAGATCGCTCTTTTCGAGCTGTTTAATGCGAGAAACACGTTCTCTGGTGTTTTCACCACCCCACAGTGCGTTTGATATGCAGAACCGGAGATATCTTCGTTTCGGTCGGGTTTCAAGCTGAGATATGCATTTTCTTCGATAATATTGGTGAGACCTCAGTCAGAAGTATGCAGAATCTTCGAGAACGCTCTTTTCGAGCTACTTAATGCGAGAAACACGTTTTCTGGTGTTTTCACCACCCCACAGTGCGTTTGATATGCAGAACCGGCGACATCGTGGTTTTCGTGGGGTTTCCAGCTGAGATAGGCATTTTCTGCGATAATCTTGGTGAGTCTTCTGTCAGAAGTATGCAGAATCATCGAGATCGCTCTATTCGAGCTATTTAATGCGAGAAACACGTTATCTGGTTGTTTTCACTACTCCACAGTGGGTTTGATATGCAGAACCGGCGACATCTTAATTTTCGTGATGTTTCTAGCTGAGATAGGTATTTTCAGCGATAATATTGGTGAGACTTCAGTCAGAAATATGCAGAATCATCTAGATCGCTCTTTTCGAGCTATTTAATGCGGGAAACACGTTTTCTGGTGTATTCACCACTCCACAGTGCGTTTGATATGCAGAACCGGCGACATCTTGATTTTCGTGGTGTTTCCAGCTGGGATATGCATTTTCTGCGATAATCTTGGTGAGACTTCAGTCAGAAGTATGCAGAATCATCTAGATCGCTCGTTTCGAGCTATTTCATGCGAGAAACACGTTATCTGGTGTTTTTACCACTCCACAGTGCGTTTGATATGCAGAACCGGCGACATCTTGATTTTCGTGATGTTTCTAGCTGAGATAGGCATTTTCTGCGATAATATTGGTGAGACTTCTGTCCGAAGTATGCAGAATCATCGAGATCGCTCTGTTCGAGCTATTTAATGCGCGAAACACGTTTTCTGGTGTATTCACCACTCCACAGTGCGTTTGATATGCAGAACCAGCGATATCTTGGCTTTCGTGGGGTTTCAAGCTGAGATATGCATTTTCTGCGATAAGCTAGGTGAGACATTTGTCCGAAGTATGCAGAATCATCGAGATCGCTCTATTCGAGCTATTTAATGCGATAAACACGTTATCTGGTGTTTTCATCACTCCACAGGGCGTTTGATATGCAGAACCGGCGATATCTTGGTTTTCGTGGGGTTTCCAGCTGAAATATGCATTTTCTGCGATAATCTTGGTGCGACTTCTGTCAGAAGTATGCAGAATCATCGACATCGCTCTTTTCGAGCTATTTAATGCGAGATACACGTTTTCTGGTGTATTCACCACTCCACAGTACGTTTGACATGCAGAACCGGAGATATCTTGGTTTCGGTCGGGTTTCAGGCTGAGATATGCATTTTCTACGATAATCTTGGTGAGAATCTGTCAGAAGTTGCAGAATCATCGAGGACGCTCTTTTCGAGCTATTTAATGCGAGAAACACGTTTTCTGGTGTATTCACCACTCCACAGTGCGTTTGATATGCAGAACCAGCGATATCTTGGCTTTCGTGGGGTTTCCATCTGAGATATGCATTTCCTGCGATAATCTTGGTGAGACTTCAGTCAGAAGTATGCAGAATCATCTAGATCGCTCGTTTCGAGCTATTTAATGCGAAAAAACAAGTTTTCTGGTGTATTCACCACTCCACAGTGCGTTTGATATGCAGAACCAGCGATATCTTGGCTTTCGTGGGGTTTCCATCTGAGATATGCATTTCCTGCGATAATCTTGGTGAGACTTCAGTCAGAAGCATGCAGAATCATCTAGAACGGTCTTCTCGAGCTATTTAATTCGAGAAACACGTTTTCTGGTGTATTCACCACTCCACAGTGCGTTTGATATGCAGAACCAGCGATATCTTGGCTTTCGGGGGGTTTCCATCTGAGATATGCATTTCCTGCGATAATCTTGGTGAGACTTCAGTCAGAAGTATGTAAAATCATCTAGAACGGTCTTCTCGAGCTATTTAATTCGAGAAACACGTTTTCTGCTGGATTGACCACTCCACAGTACGTTTGACTTGCAGAAACGGAGATATCTTGGTTTCGGCCGGGTTTCAAGCTGAGATATGCATTTTCTGCGATAAAATTGGTGAGACGTCACTCAGAAGCATGCAGAATCATCTAGATCGCTCGTTTCGAGCTATTTAATGCGAAAAGCAAGTTTTCTGGTGTTTTGACCACTCCACAGAGCGTTTGATATGTAGAGCCGCCGATAACTTGGTTTTAGTGGGGTTTCCAGCTGAAATATGCATTTTCTGCGATGACCTTTGTGTTTCATCTATGAGAAGTATGCAGAATCATCGAGAACGCTCTTTTCGACTTAGTTAATGTGAGCAACACGTTTTCTTGTGATTTCACAACTCCACAGTGCGTCTGATATGCAGAACCGGCGACATCTTGATTTTCGTGAGGTTTCCAGCTGAAATATGCATTTTCTGCGATAATCTTGGTGCGACTTCTGTCAGAAGTATGCAGATACATCGACATCGCTCTTTTCGAGCTATTTAATGCGAGTAACACGTTTTCTGGTGTTTTCACCACCCCATAGTGCGTTTGATATGCAGAACCGGCGACATCTCGGTTTTCGTCGGGTTTCAAACTGAGATATGCATTTTCTGCGATAATCTTGGTGAGACTTCAGTCAGAAGTATGATGAATAATCGAGATCGCTCTTTTCGATATATTTAATGCGAGATACACGTTTTCTGGTGTATTCACCACTCCACAGTACGTTTAACATGCAGAACCGGAGATATCTTGGTTTCGGTCGGGTTTCAGGCTGAGATATGCATTTTCTACGACAATCTTGGTGAGAATCTGTCAGAAGTACGCAGAATCATCGAGGACGCTCTTGTCGAGCTATTTAATGCGAGAAACACGTTTTCTGGTGTATTCACCACTCCACAGTGCGTTTGATATGCAGAACCAGCGATATCTTGGCTTTCGTGGGGTTTCCATCTGAGATATGCATTTCCTGCGATAATCTTGGTGAGACATCAGTCAGAAGTATGCAGAATCATCTAGATCGCTCGTTTCGAGCTATTTAATGCGAAAAAAGAAGTTTTCTGGTGTTTTGACCACTCCACAGTGCGTTTGATATGTAGAGCCGCCGATAACTTGGTTTTCGTGGGGTTTCCAGCTGAAATATGCATTTTCTGCGATAATCTTGGTGAGACTTCTGTCCGAAGAGTGCAGAATCATAGACATCGCTTTTTTCGAGCTATTTAATGCGAGAAACACGTTATTTGGTGTTTTCACCACTCCACAGTGCGTTTGATATGCAGTACCAGCGATATCTTGGTTTTCGTGGGGTTTCAAGCTGAGATATGAATTTTTTAGGATAATCTTGGTGAGACTTCTGTCCGAAGTAAGCAGAATCATCGAGATCGCTCTGCTCGAGCTATTTAATGCGAGAAAACGTTATCCGGTGTTTTCACCACTCCACAGTGCGTATGATATGCAGAACCGACGATATCATGGTTTTCGTGGGGTTTCAAGCTCAGATATGCATTTTCTGCGGTAATCTTGGTGAGACTTCTGTCCGAAGTATGCAAAAACATCGAGAGCGCTCTTTTCGAGCTATTTAATGCGAGAAACACGTTTACTGGGGTTTTCACCACACCACAGTTCGTTGGATATGCAGAACCGGAGATATCTTGGTTTTCGTGGGGTTTAAAGCTGAGATATGCATTTTCTGCGATAATCTTGGTGAGACTTCTGTCCGAAGTATGCAGAATCATCGAGATCGCTCTTTTCGAGCTATTTAATGCGAGAAACACGTTATCTGGTGTTTTCACCACTCCACAGTGCGTTTGATATGCAGTACCAGCGATATCTTGGTTTTCGTAGGGTTTCCAGCTGAGATATGCATTTTCTACGATAATCTTGGTGAGTCTTCAGTCAGAAGAATGCAGAATCATCTAGATCGCTCGTTTCGAGCTATTTAATGCGAAAAAACAAGTTTTCTGGTGTTTTGACCACTCCACAGTGCGTTTGATATGTAGAGCCGCCGATAACTTGGTTTTCGTGGGGTTTCCAGCTGAAATATGCATTTTCTGCGATAATCTTTGTGTTTCATCTATGAGAAGTATGCAGAATCATCCCGAACGCTCTTTTCGAGCTAGTTAATGCGAGTAACACGTTGTCTGGTGTTTTCACCACCCCACAGTGCGTTTGATATGCAGAACCGGCGACATCTTGGTTTTCGTCGGGTTTCAAGCTGAGATATGCATTTTCTGCGATAATCTTGGTGAGTCTTCTGTCAGAAGTATGCAGAATCATCTAGATCGCTCTTTTCGAGCTATTTAATGCGAGAAACACGTTTTCTGGTGTTTTCACCACTCCACAGTGCGTTCGATATGTAGAGCCGCCGATAACTTGGTTTTCGTGGGGTTTCCAGCTGAAATATGCATTTTCTGCGATAATCTTTGTGTTTCATCTATGAGAAGTATGCAGTATCATCCAGAACGCTCTTTTCGAGCTAGTTAATGCGAGTAACACGTTTTCTAGTGTTTTCACAACTCCACAGTGCGTCTGATATGCAGAACCGGCGACATCTTGATTTTCGTGATGTTTCCAGCTGAAATATGCATTTTCTGCGATAATCTTGGTGCGACTTCTGTCAGAAGTATGCAGAATCATCGATATCGCTCTTTTCGAGCTATTTAATGCGAGCAGCACGTTATCTGGTGTTCTGGACACTCCACAGTGCGATTGATATGCAGAACCGGCGACATCTTGATTTTCGTGAGGTTTCTAACTGAGATATGCGTTTTCTGCGATAATATTGGTGAGACTTCAGTCAGAAGAATGCAGAACCATCTAGATCGCTCTTGTCGAGCTATTTAATGCGAGCAGCACGTTATCTGGTGTTTTGGCCACTCCACAGTGCGTTTGATATGCAGAACCGGAGATATCTTGGTTTCGGTCGGGTTTCAAGCTGAGATATGCATTTTCTACGATAATCTTGGAGAGAATCTGTCTGAAGTATGCAGAATCTTCGAGGACGCTCTTTTCGAGCTATTTAATGCGAGAAACACGTTTTTGGGGGTTTTCACTACTCCACAGTTCGTTGGATACGCTGAACAGGTGATATCTTGGGTTTCGTGGGGTTTCAAGCTGAGATATGCGTTTTCTGCGATAAACTTGGTGAGACTTCTGTCCGAAGTATGCAGAATCATCGACATCGCTTTTTTCGAGATATTTAATGCGAGAAACACGTTATCTGGTGTTTTCACCACTCCACAGTGCGTTTGATACGCAGAACCGGCGACATCTTGATTTTCGTGAGGTTTCTAACTGAGATATGCGTTTTCTGCGATAATATTGGTGAGAGTTCAGTCAGAAGTATGCAGGATCATCTAGATCGCTCGGTTCGAGCTATTTAATGCGAGAAACACGTTGTCTGGTTGTTTTCACCACTCCACGGTGCGTTTGATATGCAGAACCGGCGATATCTTGATTTTCGTGGTGTTTCCAGCTGAGATATGCATTTTCTTCGATAATCTTGGTGAGTCTTCTGTCAGCAGTATGCAGAATCATCGAGATCGCTCTTTTCGAGCTATTTAATGGAGAAACACGTTATCTGGTGTATTGACCACTCCACAGTGCGTTTGATATGCGGAACCGGCGCCATCTTGATTTTCGTGAGGTTTCAAGCTGAGATATGCATTTTCTGCGATAATATTGGTGAGAGTTCAGTCAGAAGTATGCAGGATCATCTAGATCGCTCGGTTCGAGCTATTTAATGCGAGAAACACGTTGTCTGGTTGTTTTCACCACTCCACGTTGCGTTTGATATGCAGATCCGGCGATATCTTGATTTTCGTGGTGTTTCCAGCTGAGATATGCATTTTCTTCGATAATCTTGGTGAGTCTTCTGTCAGCAGTATGCAGAATCATCGAGATCGCTCTATTCGAGCTATTTAATGCGAGAAACACGTTATCTGGTGTATTGACCACTCGACAGTGCATTTGATATGCGGAACCGGCGCCATCTTGATTTTCGTGAGGTTTCAAGCTGAGATATGCATTTTCTGCGATAATATTGGTGAGAGTTCAGTCAGAAGTATGCAGGATCATCTAGATCGCTCGTTTCGAGCTATTTAATGCGAGAAACACGTTTTCTGGTGTTTTCACCACTCCACAGTACGTTTGACATGCAGAACCGGCGATGTTTGGTTTTCGTCGGGTTTCAAGCTGAGATATGCATTTTCTACGATAATCTTGGTGAGACTTCTGTCCGAAGTAAGCAGAATCATCGAGATCGCTCTTTTCGAGCTACTTAATGCGAGAAACACGTTTTCTGGTGTATTCACCACTCCACAGTACGTTTGACATGCAGAACCGGAGATATCCTGGTTTCGGTCGGGTTTCAAGCTGAGATATGCTTTTCTACGATAATCTTGGTGAGACTTCTGTCAGAAGTATGCAGAATCTTCGAGAACGCTTTTTTCGAGCTACTTAATGCGAGACACACGTTATCTGGTTGTTTTCACCACTCCACAGTGCGTTTGATATGCAGAACCGGCGACATCTTGATTTTCGTGACGTATCTAGCTGAGATATGCATTTTCTGCGATAATATTGGTGAGACTTCATTCAGAAGTATGCAGAATCATCTAGATCGCTCTTGTTGAGCTATTTAATAAAAAAAAACAAGTTTCCCGGTGTTTTCAACATTCCACAGTGCGTTTGATATGCAGAACTGGCGATATCTTGATTTTCGTGGTGTTTCCAGCTGAGATATGCTTTTCTACGATAATCTTGGTGAGACTTCTGTCAGAAGTATGCAGAATCATCGAGATCGCTCTTTTCGAGCTATTTAATGCGAGAAACACGTTTTCTGGTGTATTCATCACTCCACAGAGCGTTTGATATGCAGAACCGGCGATATCTTGATATTCGTGGTGTTTCCAGCTGAGATATGCATTTTCTGCGATAATAGTGGTGAGACATCAGTCAGAAGTATGCAGAATCATCGGGATCGCTCTTTTCGAGCTATTTAATGCGAGAAACTCGTTATCTGGTTGTTTTCACCACTCCACAGTGCGTTTGACATGCAGAACCGGAGATATCCTGGTTTCGGTCGGGTTTCAAGCTGAGATATGCTTTTCTACGATAATCTTGGTGAGACTTCTGTCAGAAGTATGCAGAATCATCGAGATCGCTCTTTTCGTGCTATTTAATGCGAGAAACACGTTTTCTGGTGTATTCATCACTCCACAGAGCGTTTGATATGCAGAACCGGCGATATCTTGATATTCGTGGTGTTTCCAGCTGAGATATGCATTTTCTGCGATAATATTGGTGAGAGTTCAGTCAGAAGTATGCAGGATCATCTAGATCGCTCGGTTCGAGCTATTTAATGCGAGAAACACGTTGTCTGGTTGTTTTCACCACTCCACAGTGCGTTTGATATGCGGAACCGGCGCCATCTTGATTTTCGTGAGGTTTCAAGCTGAGATATGCATTTTCTGCGGTAATCTTGATGAGACATCAGTCAGAAGTATGCAGAATCATCGAGATCGCTCTTTTCGAGCTATTTAATGGAGAAACACGTTATCTGGTGTATTGACCACTCCACAGTGCGTTTGATATGCGGAACCGGCGCCATCTTGATTTTCGTGAGGTTTCAAGCTGAGATATGCATTTTCTGCGATAATATTGGTGAGAGTTCAGTCAGAAGTATGCAGGATCATCTAGATCGCTCTTGTTGAGCTATTTAATAAAAAAAAACAAGTTTCCCGGTGTTTTCAACATTCCACAGTGCGTTTGATATGCAGAACTGGCGATATCTTGATTTTCGTGGTGTTTCCAGCTGAGATTTGCATTTTCTGCGATAATCTTGGTGAGTCTTCTGTCAGAAGTATGCAGAATCATCTAGATTGCACTTTTCGAGCCATTTAATGCGAGAAACACGTTTTCTGGTGTATTCACCACTCCACAGAGCGTTTGATATGCAGAACCGGCGATATCTTGATATTCGTGGTGTTTCCAGCTGAGATATGCATTTTCTGCGATAATAGTGGTGAGACATCAGTCAGAAGTATGCAGAATCATCGGGATCGCTCTTTTCGAGCTATTTAATGCGAGAAACTCGTTATCTGGTTGTTTTCACCACTCCACAGTGCGTTTGACATGCAGAACCGGAGATATCCTGGTTTCGGTCGGGTTTCAAGCTGAGATATGCTTTTCTACGATAATCTTGGTGAGACTTCTGTCAGAAGTATGCAGAATCATCGAGATCGCTCTTTTCGAGCTATTTAATGCGAGAAACACGTTTTCTGGTGTATTCATCACTCCACAGAGCGTTTGATATGCAGAACCGGCGATATCTTGATATTCGTGGTGTTTCCAGCTGAGATATGCATTTTGTGCGATAATAGTGGTGAGACATCAGTCAGAAGTATGCAGAATCATCGGGATCGCTCTTTTCGAGCTATTTAATGCGAGAAACTCGTTATCTGGTTGTTTTCACCACTCCACAGTGCGTTTGACATGCAGAACCGGAGATATCCTGGTTTCGGTCGGGTTTCAAGCTGAGATATGTTATTCTACGATAATCTTGGTGAGACTTCTGTCAGAAGTATGCAGAATCATCGAGATCGCTCTTTTCGTGCTATTTAATGCGAGAAACACGTTTTCTGGTGTATTCATCACTCCACAGAGCGTTTGATATGCAGAACCGGCGATATCTTGATATTCGTGGTGTTTCCAGCTGAGATATGCATTTTCTGCGATAATCTTGGTGAGTCTTCTGTCAGAAGTATGCAGAATCATCTAGATTGCACTTTTCGAGCTATTTAATGGAGAAACGCGTTATCTGGTGTATTGACCACTCCACAGTGCGTTTGATATGCGGAACCGGCGCCAGCTTGATTTTCGTGAGGTTTCAAGCTGAGATATGCATTTTCTGCGATAATATTGGTGAGAGTTCAGTCAGAAGTATGCAGGATCATCTAGATCGCTCGTTTCGAGCTATTTAATTCGAGAAACACGTTATTTGGTGTTTTCACCACTCCACAGTGCGTTTGATATGCAGAACCGGCGACATCATGGCTGTCGTCGGGCATCAAGCTGAGATATGCATTTTCTGCGGTAATCTTGATGAGACATCAGTCAGAAGTATGCAGAATCATCGAGATCGCTCTTTTCGAGCTATTTAATGGAGAAACACGTTATCTGGTGTATTGACCACTCCACAGTGCGTTTGATATGCGGAACCGGCGCCATCTTGATTTTCGTGAGGTTTCAAGCTGAGATATGCATTTTCTGCGATAATATTGGTGAGAGTTCAGTCAGAAGTATGCAGGATCATCTAGATCGCTCGGTTCGAGCTATTTAATGCGAGAAACACGTTGTCTGGTTGTTTTCACCACTCCACGGTGCGTTTGATATGCAGAACCTGCGATATCTTGATTTTCGTGGTGTTTCCAGCTGAGATATGCATTTTCTTCGATAATCTTGGTGAGTCTTCTGTCAGCAGTATGCAGAATCATCGAGATCGCTCTATTCGAGCTATTTAATGCGAGAAACACGTTATCTGGTGTATTGACCACTCCACAGTGCCTTTGATATGCGGAACCGGCGCCATCTTGATTTTCGTGAGGTTTCAAGCTGAGATATGCATTTTCTGCGATAATATTGGTGAGAGTTCAGTCAGAAGTATGCAGGATCATCTAGATCGCTCGGTTCGAGCTATTTAATGCGAGAAACACGTTGTCTGGTTGTTTTCACCACTCCACAGTGCGTTTGATATGCGGAACCGGCGCCATCTTGATTTTCGTGAGGTTTCAAGCTGAGATATGCATTTTCTGCGGTAATCTTGATGAGACATCAGTCAGAAGTATGCAGAATCATCGAGATCGCTCTTTTCGAGCTATTTAATGGAGAAACACGTTATCTGGTGTATTGACCACTCCACAGTGCGTTTGATATGCGGAACCGGCGATATCTTGGTATTCGTGGTGTTTCCAGCTGAGATATGCATTTTCTGCGATAATAGTGGTGAGACATCAGTCAGAAGTATGCAGAATCATCGGGATCGCTCTTTTCGAGCTATTTAATGCGAGAAACTCGTTATCTGGTTGTTTTCACCACTCCACAGTGCGTTTGACATGCAGAACCGGAGATATCCTGGTTTCGGTCGGGTTTCAAGTTGAGATATGCTTTTCTACGATAATCTTGGTGAGACTTCTGTCAGAAGTATGCAGAATCATCGAGATCGCTCTTTTCGAGCTATTTAATGCGAGAAACACGTTTTCTGGTGTATTCATCACTCCACAGAGCGTTTGATATGCAGAACCGGCGATATCTTGATATTCGTGGTGTTTCCAGCTGAGATATGCATTTTCTGCGATAATAGTGGTGAGACATCAGTCAGAAGTATGCAGAATCATCGGGATCGCTCTTTTCGAGCTATTTAATGCGAGAAACTCGTTATCTGGTTGTTTTCACCACTCCACAGTGCGTTTGACATGCAGAACCGGAGATATCCTGGTTTCGGTCGGGTTTCAAGCTGAGATATGCTTTTCTACGATAATCTTGGTGAGACTTCTGTCAGAAGTATGCAGAATCATCGAGATCGCTCTTTTCGTGCTATTTAATGCGAGAAACACGTTTTCTGGTGTATTCATCACTCCACAGAGCGTTTGATATGCAGAACCGGCGATATCTTGATATTCGTGGTGTTTCCAGCTGAGATATGCATTTTCTGCGATAATCTTGGTGAGTCTTCTGTCAGAAGTATGCAGAATCATCTAGATTGCACTTTTCGAGCTATTTAATGGAGAAACACGTTATCTGGTGTATTGACCACTCCACAGTGCGTTTGATATGCGGAACCGGCGCCAGCTTGATTTTCGTGAGGTTTCAAGCTGAGATATGCATTTTCTGCGATAATATTGGTGAGAGTTCAGTCAGAAGTATGCAGGATCATCTAGATCGCTCGTTTCGAGCTATTTAATTCGAGAAACACGTTATCTGGTGTTTTCACCAGTCCACAGTACGTTTGACATGCAGAACCGGCGATGTTTGGTTTTCGTCGGGTTTCAAGCTGAGATATGCATTTTCTACGATAATCTTGGTGAGACTTCTGTCCGAAGTAAGCAGAATCATCGAGATCGCTCTTTTCGAGCTACTTAATGCGAGAAACACGTTTTCTGGTGTATTCACCACTCCACAGTACGTTTGACATGCAGAACCGGAGATATCCTGGTTTCGGTCGGGTTTCAAGCTGAGATATGCTTTTCTACGATAATCTTGGTGAGACTTCTGTCAGAAGTATGCAGAATCTTCGAGAACGCTTTTTTCGAGCTATTTAATGCGAGAAACTCGTTATCTGGTTGTTTTCACCACTCCACAGTGCGTTTGATATGCAGAACCGGCGTCATCTTGATTTTCGTGAGGTTTCAAGGTGAGATATGCATTTTCTGCGATTATCTTGGTGAGACTTCTGTCAGAAGTATGCAGAATCATCGAGATCGCTCTTTTCGAGCTACTTAATTCGAGAAACACGTTATCTGGTGTTTTCGCCACTCCACAGTGCGTTTGACATGCAGAACCGCAGATATCTTGGTTACGTTCGGGATTCAAGCTGAGATATGCATTTTCTGCGATAATCTTGGTGAGACTTCAGTCAGAAGTATGCAGAATCGTCTAGATCGCTCTTGTCGAGCTATTTAACGCGAGAAACACGTTATATGGTGTTTTCACCACTCCACAGTGCGTTTGATATGCAGAACCGGCGACATCTTGGCTTTAGTCGGGGTTCAAACTGAGATATGCATTTTTTGCGATAATATTGGTGAGACTTCAGTCAGAAGTATGCAGAATCATCTAGATCGCTCGTTTCGTGCTAATTAATGCGGCAAACACGTTATCTGGTGCTTTCAGCACTCCACAGTGCGTTTGATATGAAGAACCAGCGATATCTTGGATTTCGTGGGGTTTCAAGCTGAGATATGCATTTTCTGCGATAATATTGGTGAGACTTCAGTCAGAAGTATGCAGAATCATCTAGATCGTTCGTTTCGAGCTATTTAATGCGAAAAAACAAGTTTTCTGGTGTTTTGACCACTCCACAGTGCGTTTGATATGTAGACCCGCCGATAACTTGGTTTTCGTGGGGTTTCCAACTGAAATATGCATTTTCTGCGATAATCTTTGTGTTTCATCAATGAGAAGTATGCAGAATCATCGATATCGCTCTTTTCGAGCTATTTAATGGAGAAACACGTTATCTGGTGTATTGACCACTCCACAGTGCGTTTGATATGCGGAACCGGCGTCATCTTGATTTTCGTGAGGTTTCAAGATGAGATATGCATTTTCTGCGATAATATTGGTGAGAGTTCAGTCAGAAGTATGCAGGATCATCTAGATCGCTCGTTTCGAGCTATTTAATGCGAGAAACACGTTGTCTGGTTGTTTTCACCACTCCACTGTGCGTTTGATATGCAGAACCAGCGTCATCTTGATTTTCGTGGTGTTTCCAGCTGAGATATGCATTTTCTGCGATAATCTTGGTGAGTCTTCTGTCAGCAGTATGCAGAATCATCGAGATCGCTCTATTCGAGCTATTTAATGCGAGAAACACGTTATCTGGTTGTTTTCACCACTCCACAGTGCGTTTGATATGCAGAACCGGCGACATCTTGATTTTCGTGACGTTTCTAGCTGAGATATGCATTTTCTGCGATAATATTGGTGAGACTTCAGTCAGAAGTATGCAGAATCATCTAGATCGTTCGTTTCGAGCTATTTAATGCGAAAAAACAAGTTTTCTGGTGTTTTGACCACTCCACAGTGCGTTTGATATGTAGACCCGCCGATAACTTGGTTTTCGTGGGGTTTCCAACTGAAATATGCATTTTCTGCGATAATCTTTGTGTTTCATCAATGAGAAGTATGCAGAATCATCCAGAACGCTCTTTTCGAGCTATTTAATGCGAGAAACACGTTATCTGGTGTTTTCACCACTCCACAGTGCGTTTGATATGCAGAACCGGCGACATCATGGCTGTCGTCGGGCATCAAGCTGAGATATGCATTTTCTGCGATAATCGTGGTGAGACTTCATTCAGAAGTATGCAGAATCATCTAGATCGCTCTTGTCGAGCTATTTAATGGAGAAACACGTTATCTGGTGTATTGACCACTCCACAGTGCGTTTGATATGCGGAACCGGCGCCATCTTGATTTTCGTGAGGTTTCAAGCTGAGATATGCATTTTCTGCGATAATATTGGTGAGAGTTCAGTCAGAAGTATGCAGGATCATCTAGATCGCTCGTTTCGAGCTATTTAATGCGAGAAACACGTTGTCTGGTTGTTTTCACCACTCCACTGTGCGTTTGATATGCAGAACCAGCGTCATCTTGATTTTCGTGGTGTTTCCAGCTGAGATATGCATTTTCTGCGATAATCGTGGTGAGACTTCATTCAGAAGTATGCAGAATCATCTAGATCGCCCTTGTCGAGCTATTTAATGCAAAAAAACAAGTTTCCCGGTGTTTTCAACATTCCACAGTGCGTTTGATTTGCAGAACTGGCGATATCTTGATTTTCGTGGTGTTTCCAGCTGAGATATGCATTTTCTGCGATAATCTTGGTGAGTCTTCTGTCAGAAGGATGCAGAATCATCTAGATTGCACTTTTCGAGCCATTTAATGCGAGAAACACGTTTTCTGGTGTATTCACCACTCCACAGAGCGTTTGATATGCAGAACCGGCGATATCTTGATATTCGTGGTGTTTCCAGCTGAGATATGCATTGACTGCGATAATATTGGTGAGACTTCAGTCAGAAGTATGCAGAATCATCTAGATCGCTCGTTTCGTGCTAATTAATGCGGCAAACACGTTATCTGGTGCTTTCAGCACTCCACAGTGCGTTTGATATGCAGAACCAGCGATATCTTGGTTTTCGTGGGGTTTCAAGCTGAGATATGCATTTTTTACGATAATCTTGGTGAGACTTCAGCCCGAAGTATGCTTAATCATCGTGATCGCTCGTTTCTAGCTATTTAATGCGAGAAACACGTTATCTGGTGTTTTCACCACTCCACAGTGCGTTTGATATGCAGAACCGGCGACATCATGGCTGTCGTCGGGCATCAAGCTGAGATATGCATTTTCTGCGATAATCTTGGTGACACATCAGTCAGAAGTTTGCAGAATCATCGAGATCGCTCTTTTCGAGCTATTTAATGCGAGAAACACGTTATCTGGTGTTTTCACCACTCCACAGTGCGTTTGATATGCAGTACCAGCGATATCTTGGTTTTCGTAGGGTTTCCAGCTGAGATATGCATTCTCTACGATAATCTTGGTGAGACTTCAGCCCGAAGTATGCTTAATCATCGTGATCGCTCGTTTCTAGCTATTTAATGCGAGAAACACGTTATCTGGTGTTTTCACCACTCCACAGTGCGTTTGATATGCAGAACCGGCGACATCTTGGCTTTCGTCGGGTATCAAGCTGGGATATGCATTTTCTACGATAATCTTGGTGAGACTTCTGTCCGAAGTATGCTTAATCATCGAGATCCCTCGTTTCGAGCTATTTAACGCGAGAAACACGTTATCTGGTGCTTTCAGCACTCCACAGTGCGTTTGATATGCAGAACCAGCGATATCTTGGTTTTCGTGGGGTTTCAAGCTGAGATATGCATTTTTTACGATAATCTTGGTGATACTTCTGTCCGAAGTATGCTTAATCATCGAGATCCCTCGTTTCGAGCTATTTAATGCGAGAAACACGTTATCTGGTGTTTTCACCACTCCACAGTGCGTCTGATATGCAGAACTGGCGATATCTTGGTTTTGGTGGGGTTTCAAGCTGAGATATGCATTTTCTGCGATAATCTTGGTGAGTCTTCTGTCAGAAGTATGCAGAATCATCTAGATTGCACTTTTCGAGCCATTTAATGCGAGAAACACGTTTTCTGGTGTATTCACCACTCCACAGAGCGTTTGATATGCAGAACCGGCGATATCTTGATATTCGTGGTGTTTCCAGCTGAGATATGCATTTTCTGCCATAATAGTGGTGAGACATCAGTCAGAAGTATGCAGAATCATCGGGATCGCTCTTTTCGAGCTATTTAATGCGGCAAACACGTTATCTGGTGCTTTCAGCACTCCACAGTGCGTATGATATGCAGAACCAGCGATATCTTGGTTTTCGTGGGGTTTCAAGCTGAGATATGCATTTTTTACGATAATCTTGGTGAGACTTCTGCCCGAAGTATGCTTAATCATCGTGATCGCTCGTTTCTAGCTATTTAATGCGAGAAACACGTTATCTGGTGTTTTCACCACTCCACAGTGCGTTTGATATGCAGAACCGGCGACATCATGGCTGCCGTCGGGCATCAAGCTGAGATATGCATTTTCTGCGATAATCTTGGTGAGACATCAGTCAGAAGTATGCAGAATCATCGAGATCGCTCTTTTCGAGCTATTTAATGGAGAAACACGTTATCTGGTGTATTGACCACTCCACAGTGCGTTTGATATGCGGAACCGGCGCCATCTTGATTTTCGGGAGGTTTCAAGCTGAGATATGCATTTTCTGCGATAATATTGGTGAGACTTCAGTCAGAAGTATGCAGAATCATGTAGATCGCTCTTTTCGAGCTATTTAATGCGAGAAACACGTTATCTGGTGTTTTCACCACCCCACAGTGCGTTTGATATGCAGAACCGGCGACATCTTGATTTTCGTGATGTTTCTAGCTGAGATATGCATTTTCTGCTATAATCTTGGTGAGATATCAGTCAGAAGTATGCAGAATCTTCGAGAACGCTCTTTTCGAGCTACTTAATGCGAGAAACACGTTTTCTGGTGTATTCACGACTCCACAGTACGTTTGACATGCAGAACCGGAGATATCCTGGTTTCGGTCGGGTTTCAAGCTGAGATATGCTTTTCTACGATAATCTTGGTGAGACTTCTGTCAGAAGTATGCAGAATCTTCGAGAACTCTCTTTTCGAGCTACTTAATGCGAGAAACACGTTTTCTGGTGTTTTCACCACTCCACTGTGCGTTTGATATGCAGAACCAGCGTCATCTTGATTTTCGTGGTGTTTCCAGCTGAGATATGCATTTTCTGCGATAATCTTGGTGAGTCTTCTGTCAGCAGTATGCAGAATCATCGAGATCGGTCTATTCGAGCTATTTAATGCGAGAAACACGTTATCTGGTTGTTTTCACCACTCCACAGTGCGTTTGATATGCAGAACCGGCGACATCTTGATTTTCGTGACGTTTCTAGCTGAGATATGCATTTTCTGCGATAATATTGGTGAGACTTCAGTCAGAAGTATGCAGAATCATCTAGATCGTTCGTTTCGAGCTATTTAATGCGAAAAAACAGGTTTTCTGGTGTTTTGACCACTCCACAGTGCGTTTGATATGTAGAGCCGCCGATAACTTGGTTTTCGTGGGGTTTCCAACTGAAATATGCATTTTCTGCGATAATCTTTGTGTTTCATCAATGAGAAGTATGCAGAATCATCCAGAACGCTCTTTTCGAGCTATTTAATTCGAGAAACACGTTATCTGGTGTTTTCACCACTCCACAGTGCGTTTGATATGCAGAACCGGCGACATCATGGCTGTCGTCGGGCATCAAGCTGAGATATGCATTTTCTGCGATAATCTTTGTGTTTCATCAATGAGAAGTATGCAGAACCATCCAGAACGCACTTTTCGAGCTAGTTAATGCGAGTAACACGTTTTCTGGTGTTTTCACCACTCCACAGTGCGTCTGATATGCAGAACCGGCGATATCTTGGTTTTCGTGGGGTTTCCAGCTGAGATATGCATTTTCTGCGACAATCGTGGTGAGACTTCATTCAGAAGTATGCAGAATCATCTAGATCGCTCTTGTCGAGCTATTTAATGCAATAAAACAAGTTTCCCGGTGTTTTCAACATTCCACAGTGCGTTTGATATGCAGAACTGGCGATATCTTGATTTTCGTGGTGTTTCCTGCTGAGATATGCATTTTCTGCGATAATCTTAGTGAGTCTTCTGTCAGAAGTATGCAGAATCATCGGGAACGCTCTTTTCGAGCTATTTAATGCGAGAAACTCGTTATCTGGTTGTTTTCACCACTCCACAGTGCGTTTGATATGCAGAACCGGCGACATCTTGGCTTTAGTCGGGGTTCAAACTGAGATATGCATTTTCTGCGATAATCTTGGTGAGACTTCAGTCAGAAGTATGCAGAATCGTCTAGATCGCTCTTGTCGAGCTATTTAACGCGAGAAACACGTTATATGGTGTTTTCACCACTCCACAGTGCGTTTGATATGCAGAACCGGCGACATCTTGGCTTTAGTCGGGGTTCAAACTGAGATATGCATTTTTTGCGATAATATTGGTGAGACTTCAGTCAGAAGTATGCAGAATCATCTAGATCGCTCGTTTCGTGCTAATTAATGCGGCAAACACGTTATCTGGTGCTTTCAGCACTCCACAGTGCGTTTGATATGAAGAACCAGCGATATCTTGGATTTCGTGGGGTTTCCAACTGAAATATGCATTTTCTGCGATAATCTTTGTGTTTCATCAATAAGAAGTATGCAGAATCATCCAGAACGCTCTTTTCGAGCTATTTAATGCGAGAAACACGTTATCTGGTGTTTTCACCACTCCAAAGTGCGTCTGATATGCAGAACCGGCGATATCTTGGTTTTCGTGAGGTTTCAAGATGAGATATGCATTTTCTGCGATAATATTGGTGAGAGTTCAGTCAGAAGTATGCAGGATCATCTAGATCGCTCGTTTCGAGCTATTTAATGCGAGAAACACGTTGTCTGGTTGTTTTCACCACTCCACTGTGCGTTTGATATGCAAAACCAGCGTCATCTTGATTTTCGTGGTGTTTCCAGCTGAGATATGCATTTTCTGCGATAATCTTGGTGAGAGTTCAGTCAGAAGTATGCAGGATCATCTAGATCGCTCGTTTCGAGCTATTTAATGCGAGAAACACGTTATCTGGTTGTTTTCACCACTCCAAAGTGCGTCTGATATGCAGAACCGACGATATCTTGGTTTTCGTGGGGTTTCCAGCTGAGATATGCATTTTCTGCGATAATCGTGGTGAGACTTCATTCAGAAGTATGCAGAATCATCTAGATCGCTCTTGTCGAGCTATTTAATGCAAAAAAATAAGTTTCCCGGTGTTTTCAACATTCCACAGTGCGTTTGATATGCAGAACTGGCGATATCTTGATTTTCGTGGTGTTTCCAGCTGAGATATGCATTTTCTGCGATAATCTTGGTGAGTCTTCTGTCAGAAGGATGCAGAATCATCTAGATTGCACTTTTCGAGCCATTTAATGCGAGAAACACGTTTTCTGGTGTATTCACCACTCCACAGAGCGTTTGATATGCAGAACCGGCAATATCTTGATATTCGTGGTGTTTCCAGCTGAGATATGCATTTTCTGCGATAATAGTGGTGAGACATCAGTCAGAAGTATGCAGAATCTTCGAGAACGCTCTTTTCGAGCTACTTAATGCGAGAAACACGTTTTCTGGTGTATTCACCACTCCACAGTACGTTTGACATGCAGAACCGAAGATATCTTGGTTTCGGTCGGGTTTCAAGCTGAGACATGCATTTTCTGCGATAATCTTGGTGATTCTTCTGTCAGAAGTATGCAGAAGCATCGAGTACGCTCTTTTCGAGCTGTTTAATTCGAGAAACACGTTATCTGGTGTTTTCGCCACTCCTCAGTGCGTTTGACATGCAGAACCGCAGATATCTTGGTTACGTTCGGGATTCAAGCTGAGATATGCATTTTCTGCGATAATCTTGGTGAGACTTCAGTCAGAAGTATGCAGAATCGTCTAGATCGCTGTTGTCGAGCTATTTAACGCGAGAAACACGTTATATGGTGTTTTCACCACTCCACAGTGCGTTTGATATGCAGAACCGGCGACATCTTGGCTTTAGTCGGGGTTCAAACTGAGATATGCATTTTTTGCGATAATATTGGTGAGACTTCAGTCAGAAGTATGCAGAATCATCTAGATCGCTCGTTTCGTGCTAATTAATGCGGCAAACACGTTATCTGGTGCTTTCAGCACTCCACAGTGCGTTTGATATGCAGAACCAGCGATATCTTGGTTTTCGTGGGGTTTCAAGCTGAGATATGCATTTTTTACGATAATCTTGGTGAGACTTCAGCCCGAAGTATGCTTAATCATCGTGATCGCTCGTTTCTAGCTATTTAATGCGAGAAACACGTTATCTGGTGTTTTCACCACTCCACAGTGCGTTTGATATGCAGAACCGGCGACATCATGGCTGTCGTCGGGCATCAAGCTGAGATATGCATTTTCTGCGATAATCTTGGTGACACATCAGTCAGAAGTTTGCAGAATCATCGAGATCGCTCTTTTCGAGCTATTTAATGCGAGAAACACGTTATCTGGTGTTTTCACCACTCCACAGTGCGTTTGATATGCAGTACCAGCGATATGTTGGTTTTCGTAGGGTTTCCAGCTGAGATATGCATTTTCTACGATAATCTTGGTGAGACTTCAGCCCGAAGTATGCTTAATCATCGTGATCGCTCGTTTCTAGCTATTTAATGCGAGAAACACGTTATCTGGTGTTTTCACCACTCCACAGTGCGTTTGATATGCAGAACCGGCGACATCTTGGCTTTCGTCGGGTATCAAGCTGGGATATGCATTTTCTACGATAATCTTGGTGAGACTTCTGTCAGAAGTATGCAGAATCATCGGGAACGCTCTTTTCGAGCTATTTAATGCGAGAAACTCGTTATCTGGTTGTTTTCACCACTCCACAATGCGTTTGATATGCAGAACCGGCGTCATCTTGATTTTCGTGAGGTTTCAAGGTGAGATATGCATTTTCTGCGATTATCTTGGTGAGACTTCTGTCAGAAGTATGCAGAATCATCGAGATCGCTCTTTTCGAGCTACTTAATTCGAGAATCACGTTATCTGGTGTTTTCGCCACTCCACAGTGCGTTTGACATGCAGAACCGCAGATATCTTGGTTACGTTCGGGATTCAAGCTGAGATATGCATTTTCTGCGATAATCTTCGTGAGACTTCAGTCAGAAGTATGCAGAATCATCTAGATCGCTCTTGTCGAGCTATTTAACGCGAGAAACACGTTATATGGTGTTTTCACCACTCCACAGTGCGTTTGATATGCAGAACGGGCGACATCTTGGCTTTAGTCGGGGTTCAAACTGAGATATGCATTTTTTGCGATAATATTGGTGAGACTTCTGTCCGAAGTATGCTTAATCATCGAGATCCCTCGTTTCGAGCTATTTAACGCGAGAAGCACGTTATCTGGTGCTTTCAGCACTCCACAGTGCGTTTGATATGCAGAACCAGCGATATCTTGGTTTTCGTGGGGTTTCAAGCTGAGATATGCATTTTTTACGATAATCTTGGTGAGACTTCTGTCCGAAGTATGCTGAAACATCGAGATCGCTCTATTCGAGCTATTTAATGCGGCAAACACGTTATCTGGTGCATTCAGCACTCCACAGTGCGTTTGATATGCAGATCCAGCGATATCTTGGTTTTCGTGGGGTTTCAAGCTGAGATATGCATTTTCTGCGATAATCTTGGTGAGACTTCTGTCCGAAGTATGCTGAAACATCGAGATCGCTCTATTCGAGCTATTTAATGCGGCAAACACGTTATCTGGTACATTCAGCACTCCACAGTGCGTTTGATATGCAGATCCAGCGATATCTTGGTTTTCGTGGGGTTTCAAGCTGAGATATGCATTTTTTACGATAATCCTGGTGAGACTCCTGTCCGAAGTATGCTTAACCATCGAGATCGTTCGTTTCGAGCTATTTAATGCGAGAAACACGTTATCTGGTGTTTTCACCACTCCACAGTGCGTATGATATGCAGAACCTGCGATATCTTGGTTTTCGTGGGGTTTCAAGCTGAGATATGCATTTTCTGCGATAATCTTGGTGAGACTTCTGTCCGAAGTATGCAGAATCATCGAGTACGCTCTTTTCGAGCTGTTTAATGCGACAAACACGTTATCTGGTGTTTTCACCACTCCACAGTGCGTTTGATATGCAGAACCGGCGACATCTTGGCTTTCGTCGGGTATCAAGCTGGGATATGCATTTTCTACGATAATCTTGGTGAGACTTCTGTCAGAAGTATGCAGAATCATCGGGATCGCTCTTTTCGAGCTATTTAATGCGAGAAACTCGTTATCTGGTTGTTTTCACCACTCCACAGTGCGTTTGATATGCAGAACCGGCGTCATCTTGATTTTCGTGAGGTTTCAAGGTGAGATATGCATTTTCTGCGATAATCTTGGTGAGACTTCTGTCCGAAGTATGCAGAATCATCTAGATCCTTCTTTTCGAGCTATTTAATGCGAGAAAAACGTTATCTGGTGTTTTCACCACTCGACAGTGCGTTTGACATGCAGAACCAGCGATATCTTGGTTTTCGTGGGGTTTCAAGCTGAGATATGCATTTTCTGCGATAATCTGGTGAGACTTCTGTCCGAAGTATACAGAATCATCGAGATCGCTCTTTTCGAGCTATTTAATGCGGGAAACACGTTATCTGGTGTTTTGACCACTCCACAGTGCGTTTGATATGTAGAACCGCCGATAACGTGGTTTTCGTGGGGTTTCCAGCTGATATATGCATTTTCTGCGATAATCTTGGTGTTTCATCTATGAGAAGTATGCAGAATCGTCGAGAACGCTCTTTTCGAGCTACTTAATGCGAGAAACACGTTTTCTGGTTTTTTCACCACTCCACAGTGCGTATGATATGCAGAACCGGCGATATCTTGGTTTTCGTGGGGTTTCAAGCTGAGATATACATTTTCTGCGATAATCTTGGTGAGACTTCTGTCCGAAGTATGCTGAATCATCGAGATCGCTCTTTTCGAGCTAGTTAGTGCGAGAAACACGTTATCTGGTGTTTTCTCCACACCACAGTGCGTTTGATATGCAGAACAGTAGATATCTTGGTTTTCGTGGGGTTTCAAGCTGAAATATGCATTTTCTGCGATAATCTTGTTGAGACTTCCGTTCGAAGTATGCAGAATCATCGAGATCGCACTTTTCGAGCTATTTAATGCGAGAAACACGTTATCTGGGGTTTTCACCGCTCCACAGTTGGTTTGATATGCAGAACCGGCGATATCTTGGTTTTCGTGGGGTTTCAAGCTGAGATATGCGTTTTCTGCGATAATCTTGGTGAGAATTCTATCAGAAGTAAGCGGAAACATCGAGATCCCTCTTTTCGAGCTCTTTAATGCGAGAAACACGTTATCTGGTGTTTTCACCACTCCACAGTGCGTTTGATATGCAGAACCGGCGACATCTTGATTTTCGTGAGATTTCAACCTGAGATATGCATTTTCGTCGATAATCTTGGTGAGTCTTCTGTCAGTACTATGCAGAATCATCGAGACCCCTCTTTTCGAGCTATTTAATGCGAGAGACACGTTATCTGGTGTTTTCACCACTCCACAGTGCGTTTGATATGCAGAACAGGCGACATCTTAATTTTCGTGAGATTTCAAGCTGCGATATGCATTTTCTACGATAACCATGGTGAGTCTTCTGTCAGAAGTATGCAGAATCATCTAGATCGCTCTCTTCGAGCTATTTAATGTGAGAAACACGTTTTCTGGTGTATTCACCACCCCACAGTACGTTTGACATGCAGAACCGGATATATCTTGGTTTCGGTCGGGTTTCAAGCTGAGATATGCATTTTCAACGATAATCTTGGTGAGACTTCTGTTCGAAGTATGCTTAATCATCGAGATCGCTCGTTTCGAGCTATTTAATGCGAGAAACACGTTATCTGGTGTTTTCACCACTCCACAGTGCGTTTGATATGCATAACCGGCGATATCTAGATTTTCGTGGTGTTTCCAGCTGAGATATGCATTCTCTGCGATACTCTTGGTGAGACTTCAGTCAGAAGTATGCAGAATCACCGAGATCGCTCGTTTCGAGCTATTTAATGCGAAAAAACAAGTTTTCTGGTGTTGTCAACATTCCACAGTGCGTTTTATATGCAGAACCGGCGATATCTTGATTTTCGTGGTGTTTCCAGCTGAGATATGCATTTTCTGCGATAATCTTGGTGAGTCTTCTGTCAGAAGTATGTAGAATCATCTAGATCGCTCTTTTCGAGCTATTTAATGCGAGAAACACGTTATCTGGTGTTTTCACCACTCCACAGTGCGTTTGATATGCAGAACCAGCGATATCTTGGTTTTCGTGGGGTTTCAAGCTGAGATATGCATTTTTTACGATAATCTTGGTGAGACTTCTGTTCGAAGTATGCTTAATCATCGAGATCGCTCGTTTCGAGCTATTTAATGCGAGAAACACGTTATCTGGTGTTTTCACCACTCCACAGTGCGTTTGATATGCAGAACAGGCGACATCTTGATTTTCGTGAGATTTCAAGCTGAGATATGCATTTTCTACGATAACCATGGTGAGTCTTCTGTCAGGAGTATGCAGAATCATCTAGATCGCTCTTTTCGAGCTATTTAATGCGAGAAACACGTTATATGGTTGTTTTCACCACTCCACAGTACGTTTGACATGCAGAACAGGAGATATCTTGGTTTAGGTCGGGTATCAAGCTGAGATATGCATTTTCAACGATAATCTTGGTGAGACTTCTGTCAGAAGTATGCAGAATCATCGGGATCGCTCTTTTCGAGCTATTTAATGCGAGAAACACGTTATCTGGTGTTTTCACCACTCCACAGTGCGTTTGATATGCAGAACAGGCGACATCTTGATTTTCGTGAGATTTCAAGCTGAGATATGCATTTTCTACGATAACCATGGTGAGTCTTCTGTCAGGAGTATGCAGAATCATCTAGATCGCTCTTTTCGAGCTCTTTAATGCGAGAAACACGTTATATGGTTGTTTTCACCACTCCACAGTGCGTTTGATATGCAGAACCAGCGATATCTTGGTTTTCGTGGGGTTTCAAGCTGAGATATGCATTTTCTGCTATAATATTGGTGAGTCTTCTGTCAGTAGGATGCAGAATCATCGAGACCCCTCTTTTCGAGCTATTTAATGCGAGAAACACGTTATCTGGTGTTTTCACCACTCCACAGTGCGTTTGATATGCAGAACAGGCGACATCTTGATTTTCGTGAGATTTCAAGCTGAGATATGCATTTTCTACGATAACCATGGTGAGTCTTCTGTCAGGAGTATGCAGAATCATCTAGATCGCTCTTTTCGAGCTATTTAATGCGAGAAACACGTTATATGGTTGTTTTCACCACTCCACAGTACGTTTGACATGCAGAACAGGAGATATCTTGGTTTAGGTCGGGTATCAAGCTGAGATATGCATTTTCAACGATAATCTTGGTGAGACTTCTGTCAGAAGTATGCAGAATCATCGGGATCGCTCTTTTCGAGCTATTTAATGCGAGAAACACGTTATCTGGTGTTTTCACCACTCCACAGTGCGTTTGATATGCAGAACAGGCGACATCTTGATTTTCGTGAGATTTCAAGCTGAGATATGCATTTTCTACGATAACCATGGTGAGTCTTCTGTCAGGAGTATGCAGAATCATCTAGATCGCTCTTTTCGAGCTATTTAATGCGAGAAACACGTTATATGGTTGTTTTCACCACTCCACAGTGCGTTTGATATGCAGAACCAGCGATATCTTGGTTTTCGTGGGGTTTCAAGCTGAGATATGCATTTTTTACGATAATCTTGGTGAGACTTCTGTTCGAAGTATGCTTAATCATCGAGATCGCTCTTTTCGAGCTAGTTAGTGCGAGAAACACGTTATCTGGTGTTTTCACCACACCACAGTGCGTTTGATATGCAGAACCAGCGATATCTTGGTTAACGTGGGGTTTCAAGCTGAGATATGCATTTTTTACGATAATCTTGGTGAGACTTCTGTCCGAAGTATGCTGAATCATCGAGATCGCTCTTTTCGAGCTAGTTAGTGCGAGAAACACGTTATCTGGTGTTTTCACCACACCACAGTGCGTTTGATATGCAGAACAGTAGATATCTTGGTTTTCGTGGGGTTTCAAGCTGAAATATGCATTTTCTGCGATAATCTTGTTGAGACTTCTGTTCGAAGTATGCAGAATCATCGAGATCGCACTTTTCGAGCTATTTAATGCGAGAAACACGTTATCTGGGGTTTTCACCACTCCACAGTTGGTTTGATATGCAGAAACGGCGATATCTTGGTTTTCGTGGGGTTTCAAGCTGAGATATGCGTTTTCTGCGATAATCTTGGTGAGACTTCTATCAGAAGTAACCGGAAACATCGAGATCGCTCTTTTCCAGCTCTTTAATGCGAGAAACACGTTATCTGGTGTTTTCACCTCTCCACAGTGCGTTTGATATGCAGAACCGGCGACATCTTGGCTTTCGTCGGGTATCAACCTGAGATATGCATTTTCGGCGATAATCTTGGTGAGAATTCATTTAGAAGTATGCAGAATCATCGAGATCGCTCTTTTAGAGCTATATAATGCGAGAAACACGTTATCTGGTGTTTTGACCACTCCACAGTGCGTATGATGTGCAGAACCGACGATATCCTGGTTTTCGTGGGGTTTCAAGCTCAGATATGCATTTTGTGCGATAATATTGGAGAGACTTCAGACAGAAGTATGCAGAATCATCAAGATCGAACTTTTCGAGCTACTTTATGCGAGAAACACGTTAACTGGTGTTTTCACCACTCCACAGTGCGTTTGATATGCAGATCCGGCGACATCTTGGATTTCGTCGGGGTTCAAGCTGAGATTTGCAATTCCTGCGATAATCTTGGTGAGACTTCTGTCCGAAGTATGCTTAATCATCGAGAACGCTCTTTTCGAGCTAGTTAATGCGAGAAACACGTTATCTGGTGTTTTCAGCACTCCACAGTGCGTTTGATATGCAGAACCGGCGATATCTTGGTTTTCGTGGAGTTTCCAGCTCAGATATGCATTTTCTGCGATAATCTTGGTGAGTCTTCTGTCAGAAGTATGCAGAATCATCTAGATCGCTCTTTTCGAGCTATTTGATGCGAGAAACACGTTTTCTGGTGTTTTCACCACGCCACAGTGCGTTTGATATGCAGAACCGGCGACATCGTGGTTTTCGTCGGGTTTCAAGCTGAGATATGCATTTTCTGCGATCATATTGGTGAGACTTCAGTCAGAAGTATGCAGAATCATCTAGATCGCTCGTTTCGAGCTATTTAAAGCGAGAAACACGTTATCTGGTTGTTTTGACCACTCCACAGTGCGTTTGATATGTAGAGCCGTCGATAACTTGGTTTTCGTGGGGTTTCCAGATGAAATATGCATTTTCTGCGATAATCTTGGTGTTTCATCTATGAGAAGTATGCAGAATCATCGAGAACGCTCTTTTCGAGCTAGTTAATGCGAGATACACGTTTTCTGATGTTTTCACCACTCCATAGTGCGTCTGATATGCAGAACCGGCGATATCTTGGTTTTCGTGGGGTTTCCAGCTGAGATATGCAATTTCTGTGATAATCTTGGTGAGTCTTCTGTCAGAAGTATGCAGAATCATCGAGATCCCTCTTTTCGAGCTCTTTAATGCGAGAAACACGTTATCTGGTGTTTTCACCACTCCACAGTGCGTTTGATATGCAGAACCGGCGACATCTTGATTTTCGTGAGATTTCAACCTGAGATATGCATTTTCGTCGATAATCTTGGTGAGTCTTCTGTCAGTACTATGCAGAATCATCGAGACCCCTCTTTTCGAGCTATTTAATGCGAGAGACACGTTATCTGGTGTTTTCACCACTCCACAGTGCGTTTGATATGCAGAACAGGCGACATCTTAATTTTCGTGAGATTTCAAGCTGCGATATGCATTTTCTACGATAACCATGGTGAGTCTTCTGTCAGAAGTATGCAGAATCATCTAGATCGCTCTCTTCGAGCTATTTAATGTGAGAAACACGTTTTCTGGTGTATTCACCACCCCACAGTACGTTTGACATGCAGAACCGGATATATCTTGGTTTCGGTCGGGTTTCAAGCTGAGATATGCATTTTCTACGATAATCTTGGTGAGACTTCTGTCAGACGTATGCAGAATCATCGGGATCGCTCTTTTCGAGCTATTTAATGGGAGAAACACGTTTTCTGGTGTATTCACCACTCCACAGTACGTTTGACATGCAGAACAGGAGATATCCTGGTTTAGGTCGGGTATCAAGCTGAGATATGCATTTTCAACGATAATCTTGGTGAGACTTCTGTCAGAAGTATGCAGAATCATCGGGATCGCTCTTTTCGAGCTATTTAATGCGAGATACACGTTTTCTGGTGTCTTCACCACGCCACAGTGCGTTTGATATGCAGAACCGGCGACATCGTGGTTTTCGTCGGGTTTCAAGCTGAGTTATAGCATTTTCTGCGATAATATTGGTGAGACTTCAGTCAGAAGTATGCAGAATCATCTAGATCGCTCGTTTCGAGCTATTTAAAGCGAGAAACACGTTATCTGGTTGTTTTCCCCACTCCACAGTGCGTTTGATATGCAGAACCGGCGATATCTTGGTTTTCGTGGGGTTTCCAGCTGAGATATGCATTTTCTGCGATAATCTTGGTGAGTCTTCTGTCAGAAGTATGCAGAATCATCGAGATCGCTCTATTCGAGCTATTTAATGCGAGAAACACGTTATCTGGTTGTTTTCACCACTCCACAGTGCGTTTGATATGCAGAAACGGAGATATCTTGGTTTCGGTCGGGTTTCAAGCTGAGATATGCATTTTCTGCGATAATCTTGGTGAGTCTTCTGTCAGAAGTATGCAGAATCATCTAGATCGCTCGTTTCGAGCTACTTAATGCGAGAAACATGTTATCTGGTGTTTTCACCACTCCACAGTGCGTTTAACTTGCAGAACCGGCGACATCTTGGATTTCGTCGGGGTTCAAGCTGGGATATGCATTTTCAACGATAATCTTGGTAAGAATTCTGTCAGAAGTATGCAGTATCATCTAGATCGCTCTTTTCGAGCTACTTAATGCGAGAAACACGTTTTCTGGTGCTCTGACCACTCCACAGTGCGTTTGATATGTAGAACCGCCGATAACTTGGTTTTCGCGGGGATTCCAGCTGAAATATGCATTTTCTGCGATAATATTGGTGAGACTTCAGTCAGAAGTATGCAGAATCATCTAGATCGCTCGTTTCGAGTTATTTAATGCGAGAAACACGTTATCTGGTTGTTTTCACCACTCCACAGTGCGTTTGATATGCAGAACCGGCGACATCTTGATTTTCGTGAGGTTTCAAGCTGAGATATGCATTTTCTGCGATAATCTTGGTGAGTCTTCTGTCAGAAGTATGCAGAATCATCTAGATCGCTCTTTTCGAGCTATTTGATGCGAGAAACACGTTTTCTGGTGTTTACACCACTCCACAGTGCGTTTGATATGCAGAACCGGCGACATCGTGGTTTTCGTCGGGTTTCAAGCTGAGATATGCATTTTCTGCGATCATATTGGTGAGACTTCAGTCAGAAGTATGCAGAATCACCTAGATCGCTCGTTTCGAGCTATTTAATGCGAGAAACACGTTATCTGGTTGTTTTCACCACTCCACAGTGCGTTTGATATGCAGAACCGGCGACATCTTGATTTTCGTGAGGTTTCAAGCTGAGATATGCATTTTCTGCGATAATCTTGGTGAGACTTCTGTCAGAAGTATGCAGAATCATCGAGAACGCTCTTTTCGAGCTAGTTAATGCGAGATACACGTTTTCTGGTGTTTTCACCACTCCATAGTGCGTCTGATATGCAGAACCGGCGATATCTTGGTTTTCGTGGGGTTCCCAGCTGAGATATGCATTTTCTGCGATAATCTTGGTGAGACTTTAGTCAGAACTATGCAGAATCATCTAGATCGTTCGTTTCGAGCTATTTAATGCGAAAAAACAAGTTTTCTGGTGTTTTGACCACTCCACAGTGCGTTTGATATGTAGAGCCGCCGATAACTTGGTTTTCGTGGGGCTTCCAGCTGAAATATGCATTTTCTGCGATAATCTTTGTGTTTCATCTATGAGAAGTATGCAGAATCATCTAGATCGCTCTTTTCGAGCTATTTAAATCGAGAAACACGTTTTCTGGTGTATTCACCACCCCACAGTGCGTTTGATATGCAGAACCGGCGACATCGTGGTTTTGGTCGGGTTTCAAGCTGAGATATGCATTTTCTGCGATAATCTTGGTGAGACTTTAGTCAGAAGTATGCAGAATCATCTAGATCGCTCGTTTCGAGCTACTTAATGCGAGAAACACGTTATCTGGTGTTTTCACCACTCCACAGTGCGTTTAACTTGCAGAACCGGCGACATCTTGGATTTCGTCGGGGTTCAAGCTGGGATATGCATTTTCAACGATAATCTTGGTAAGAATTCTGTCAGATGTATGCAGAATCATCGAGATCGCTCTATTCGAGCTATTTAATGCGAGAAACACGTTATCTGGTTGTTTTCACCACTCCACAGTGCGTTTGATATGCAGAAACGGAGATATCTTGGTTTCGGTCGGGTTTCAAGCTGAGATATTTGCATTTTCTGCGATAATCTTGGTGAGTCTTCTGTCAGAAGTATGCAGAATCATCGCGATCGCTCTATTCGAGCTATCTAAAGCGAGAAACACGTTATCTGGTGTTTTCATCACTCCACAGGGCGTTTGATATGCAGAACCGGCGATATCTTGGTTTTCGTGGGGTTTCCAGCTGAGATATGCATTTTCTGCGATAATCTTGGTGTTTCATCTATGAGAAGTATGCAGAATCATCGAGAACGCTCTTTTCGAGCTAGCTAATGCGAGATACACGTTTTCTGGTGTTTTCACCACTCCATAGTGCGTCTGATATGCGGAACCGGCGATATCTTGGTTTTCGTGGGGTTTCCAGCTGAGATATGCATTTTCAACGATAATCTTGGTAAGAATTCTGTCAGAAGTATGCAGTATCATCTAGATCGCTCTTTTCGAGCTACTTAATGCGAGAAACACGTTTTCTGGTGTTTTGACCACTCCACAGTGCGTTTGATATGTAGAACCGCCGATAACTTGGTTTTCGTGGGGATTCCAGCTGAAATATGCATTTTCTGCGATAATATTGGTGAGACTTCAGTCAGAAGTATGCAGAATCATCTAGATCGCTCGTTTCGAGTTATTTAATGCGAGAAACACGTTATCTGGTTGTTTTCACCACTCCACAGTGCGTTTGATATGCAGAACCGGCGACATCTTGATTTTCGTGAGGTTTCAAGCTGAGATATGCATTTTCTGCGATCATATTGGTGAGACTTCAGTCAGAAGTATGCAGAATCACCTAGATCGCTCGTTTCGAGCTATTTAAAGCGAGAAACACGTTATCTGGTTGTTTTGACCACTCCACAGTGCGTTTGATATGTAGAGCCGCCGATAACTTGGTTTTCGTGGGGTTTCCAGCTGAGATATGCAATTTCTGTGATAATCTTGGTGAGTCTTCTGTCAGAAGTATGCAGAATCATCGAGATCGCTCCATTCGAGCTATTTAATGCGAGAAACACGTTATCTGGTTGCTTTCACCACTCCACAGTGCGTTTGATATGCAGAACCGGCGATATCTTGGTTTTCGTGGGGTTTCCAGCTGAGATATGCATTTTCTGCGATAATCTTGGTGAGTCTTCTGTCAGAAGTATGCAGAATCATCGAGATCGCTCTATTCGAGCTATTTAATGCGAGAAACACGTTATCTGGTTGTTTTCCCCACTCCACAGTGCGTTTGATATGCAGAACCGGCGATATCTTGGTTTTCGTGGGGTTTCCAGCTGAGATATGCATTTTCTGCGATAATCTTGGTGTTTCATCTATGAGAAGTATGCAGAATCATCGAGAACGCTCTTTTCGAGCTAGTTAATGCGAGAAACACGTTATCTGGTTGTTTTCACCACTCCACAGTGCGTTTGATATGCAGAACCGGCGACATCTTGATTTTCGTGAGGTTTCAAGCTGAGATATGCATTTTCTGCGATAATCTTGGTGTTTCATCTATGAGAAGTATGCAGAATCATCGAGAACGCTCTTTTCGAGCTAGTTAATGCGAGATACACGTTTTCTGGTGTTTTCACCACTCCATAGTGCGTCTGATATGCAGAACCGGCGATATCTTGGTTTTCGTGGGTTTTCCAGCTGAGATATGCATTTTCTGCGATAATCTTGGTGAGACTTTAGTCAGAACTATGCAGAATCATCTAGATCGCTCGTTTCGAGCTATTTAATGCGAAAAAACAAGTTTTCTGGTGTTTTGACCACTCCACAGTGCGTTTGATATGCAGAACCGGCGACATCGTGTTTTTCGTCTGGTTTCAAGCTGAGATATGCATTTTCTGCGATCATATTGGTGAGACTTCAGTCAGAAGTATGCAGAATCACCTAGATCGCTCGTTTCGAGCTACTTAATGCGAGAAACACGTTATCTGGTGTTTTCACCACTCCACAGTGAGTTTAACTTGCAGAACCGGCGACATCTTGAATTTCGTCGGGGTTCAAGCTGGGATATGCATTTTCAACGATAATCTTGGTAAGAATTCTGTCAGAAGTATGCAGTATCATCTAGATCGCTCTTTTCGAGCTACTTAATGCGAGAAACACGTTTTCTGGTGTTTTGACCACTCCACAGTGCGTTTGATATGTAGAACCGCCGATAACTTGGTTTTCGTGGGGATTCCAGCTGAAATATGCATTTTCTGCGATAATATTGGTGAGACTTCAGTCAGAAGTATGCAGAATCATCTAGATCGCTCGTTTCGAGTTATTTAATGCGAGAAACACGTTATCTGGTTGTTTTCACCACTCCACAGTGCGTTTGATATGCAGAACCGGCGACATCTTGATTTTCGTGAGGTTTCAAGCTGAGATATGCATTTTCTGCGATAATCTTGGTGAGTCTTCTGTCAGAAGTATGCAGAATCATCTAGATCGCTCTTTTCGAGCTATTTGATGCGAGAAACACGTTTTCTGGTGTTTTCACCACTCCACAGTGCGTTTGATATGCAGAACAGTCGACATCGTGGTTTTCGTCGGGTTTTCCAGCTGAGATATGCATTTTCTGCGATCATATTGGTGAGTCTTCTGTCAGAAGTATGCAGAATCATCTAGATCGCTCTTTTCGAGCTACTTGATGCGAGAAACACGTTTTCTGGTGGTTTCACCACTCCACAGTGCGTTTGATATGCAGAACCGGCGACATCTTGATTTTCGTGAGGTTTCAAGCTGAGATATGCATTTTCTGCGATAATCTTGGTGAGTCTTCTGTCAGAAGTATGCAGAATCATCGCGATCGCTCTATTCGAGCTATCTAATGCGAGAAACACGTTATCTGGTGTTTTCATCACTCCACAGGGCGTTTGATATGCAGAACCGGCGATATCTTGGTTTTCGTGGGGTTTCCAGCTGAGATATGCATTTTCTGCGATAATCTTGGTGAGTCTTCTGTCAGAAGTATGCAGAATCATCGAGATCGCTCTATTCGAGCTATTTAATCCGAGAAACACGTTATCTGGTTGTTTTCACCACTCCACAGTGCGTTTGATATGCAGAAACGGAGATATCTTGGTTTCGGTCGGGTTTCAAGCTGAGATATGCATTTTCTGCGATAATCTTGGTGAGTCTTCTGTCAGAAGTATGCAGAATCATCTAGATCGCTCGTTTCGAGCTACTTAATGCGAGAAACGTGTTATCTGGTGTTTTCACCACTCCACAGTGCGTTTAACTTGCAGAACCGGCGACATCTTGGATTTCGTCGGGGTTCAAGCTGGGATATGCATTTTCAACGATAATCTTGGTAAGAATTCTGTCAGAAGTATGCAGTATCATCTAGATCGCTCTTTTCGAGCTACTTAATGCGAGAAACACGTTTTCTGGTGCTTTGACCACTCCACAGTGCGTTTGATATGTAGAACCGCCGATAACTTGGTTTTCGCGGGGATTCCAGCTGAAATATGCATTTTCTGCGATAATATTGGTGAGACTTCAGTCAGAAGTATGCAGAATCATCTAGATCGCTCGTTTCGAGTTATTTAATGCGAGAAACACGTTATCTGGTTGTTTTCACCACTCCACAGTGCGTTTGATATGCAGAACCGGCGACATCTTGATTTTCGTGAGGTTTCAAGCTGAGATATGCATTTTCTGCGATAATCTTGGTGAGTCTTCTGTCAGAAGTATGCAGAATCATCTAGATCGCTCTTTTCGAGCTATTTGATGCGAGAAACACGTTTTCTGGTGTTTACACCACTCCACAGTGCGTTTGATATGCAGAACCGGCGACATCGTGGTTTTCGTCGGGTTTCAAGCTGAGATATGCATTTTCTGCGATCATATTGGTGAGACTTCAGTCAGAAGTATGCAGAATCACCTAGATCGCTCGTTTCGAGTTATCTAATGCGAGAAACACGTTATCTGGTTGTTTTCACCACTCCACAGTGCGTTTGATATGCAGAACCGGCGACATCTTGATTTTCGTGAGGTTTCAAGCTGAGATATGCATTTTCTGCGATAATCTTGGTGAGACTTCTGTCAGAAGTATGCAGAATCATCGAGAACGCTCTTTTCGAGCTAGTTAATGCGAGATACACGTTTTCTGGTGTTTTCACCACTCCATAGTGCGTCTGATATGCAGAACCGGCGATATCTTGGTTTTCGTGGGTTTTCCAGCTGAGATATGCATTTTCTGCGATAATCTTGGTGAGACTTTAGTCAGAACTATGCAGAATCATCTAGATCGCTCGTTTCGAGCTATTTAATGCGAAAAAACAAGTTTTCTGGTGTTTTGACCACTCCACAGTGCGTTTGATATGCAGAACCGGCGACATCGTGTTTTTCGTCTGGTTTCAAGCTGAGATATGCATTTTCTGCGATCATATTGGTGAGACTTCAGTCAGAAGTATGCAGAATCACCTAGATCGCTCGTTTCGAGCTACTTAATGCGAGAAACACGTTATCTGGTGTTTTCACCACTCCACAGTGAGTTTAACTTGCAGAACCGGCGACATCTTGAATTTCGTCGGGGTTCAAGCTGGGATATGCATTTTCAACGATAATCTTGGTAAGAATTCTGTCAGAAGTATGCAGTATCATCTAGATCGCTCTTTTCGAGCTACTTAATGCGAGAAACACGTTTTCTGGTGTTTTGACCACTCCACAGTGCGTTTGATATGTAGAACCGCCGATAACTTGGTTTTCGTGGGGATTCCAGCTGAAATATGCATTTTCTGCGATAATATTGGTGAGACTTCAGTCAGAAGTATGCAGAATCATCTAGATCGCTCGTTTCGAGTTATTTAATGCGAGAAACACGTTATCTGGTTGTTTTCACCACTCCACAGTGCGTTTGATATGCAGAACCGGCGACATCTTGATTTTCGTGAGGTTTCAAGCTGAGATATGCATTTTCTGCGATAATCTTGGTGAGTCTTCTGTCAGAAGTATGCAGAATCATCTAGATCGCTCTTTTCGAGCTATTTGATGCGAGAAACACGTTTTCTGGTGTTTTCACCACTCCACAGTGCGTTTGATATGCAGAACAGTCGACATCGTGGTTTTCGTCGGGTTTTCCAGCTGAGATATGCATTTTCTGCGATCATATTGGTGAGTCTTCTGTCAGAAGTATGCAGAATCATCTAGATCGCTCTTTTCGAGCTACTTGATGCGAGAAACACGTTTTCTGGTGGTTTCACCACTCCACAGTGCGTTTGATATGCAGAACCGGCGACATCTTGATTTTCGTGAGGTTTCAAGCTGAGATATGCATTTTCTGCGATAATCTTGGTGAGTCTTCTGTCAGAAGTATGCAGAATCATCTAGATCGCTCTTTTCGAGCTATTTGATGCGAGAAACACGTTTTCTGGTGTTTTCACCACTCCACAGTTCGTTTGATATGCAGAACCGGCGACATCGTGTTTTTCGTCGGGTTTCAAGCTGAGATATGCATTTTCTGCGATCATATTGGTGAGACTTCAGTCAGAAGTATGCAGAATCACCTAGATCGCTCGTTTCGAGCTAGTTAATGCGAGAAACACGTTATCTGGTTGTTTTCACCACTCCACAGTGCGTTTGATATGCAGAACCGGCGACATCTTGATTTTCGTGAGGTTTCAAGCTGAGATATGCATTTTCTGCGATAATCTTGGTGAGACTTCTGTCAGAAGTATGCAGAATCATCGCGATCGCTCTATTCGAGCTGTTTAATGCGAGAAACACGTTATCTGGTGTTTTCATCACTCCACAGGGCGTTTGATATGCAGAACCGGCGATATCTTGGTTTTCCTGGGGTTTCCAGCTGAGATATGCATTTTCTGTGATAATCTTGGTGAGTCTTCTGTCAGAAGTATGCAGTATCATCTAGATCGCTCTTTTCGAGCTATTTAATGCGAGAAACAGGTTTTCTGGTGTCTTCACCACGCCACAGTGCGTTTGATATGCAGAACCGGCGATATCTTGGTTTTCTTGGGGTTTCCAGCTGAAATATGCATTTTCTGCGATAATCTTGGTGTTTCATCTATGAGAAGTATGCAGAATCATCGAGAACGCTCTTTTCGAGCTAGTTAATGCGAGATACACGTTTTCTGGTGTTTTCACCACTCCATAGTGCGTCTGATATGCAGAACCGGCGATATCTTGGTTTTCGTGGGGTTTCCTGCTGAGATATGCAATTTCTGTGATAATCTTGGTGAGTCTTCTGTCAGAAGTATGCAGAATCATCGAGATCGCTCTATTCGAGCTATTTAATGCGAGAAACACGTTATCTGGTGTTTTCATCACTCCACAGGGCGTTTGATATGCAGAACCGGCGATATCTTGGTTTTCGTGGGGTTTCCAGCTGAGATATGCATTTTCTGCGACAATCTTGGTGTTTCATCTATGAGAAGTATGCAGAATCATCGATAACGCTCTTTTCGAGCTAGTTAATGCGAGATACACGTTTTCTGGTGTATTCCCCACCCCACAGTGCGTTTGATATGCAGAACCGGCGACATCGTTGTTTTGGTCGGGTTTCAAGCTGAGATATGCATTTTCTGCGATCATATTGGTGAGACTTCAGTCAGAAGTATGCAGAATCACCTAGATCTCTCGTTTCGAGCTATTTAATGCGAGAAACACGTTATCTGGTGTTTTCACCACTCCACAGTGCGTTTAACTTGCAGAACCGGCGACATCTTGGATTTCGTCGGGGTTCAAGCTGGGATATGCATTTTCAACGATAATCTTGGTAAGAATTCTGTCAGAAGTATGCAGTATCATCTAGATCGCTCTTTTCGAGCTACTTAATGCGAGAAACACGTTTTCTGGTGTTTTGACCACTCCACAGTGCGTTTGATATGTAGAACCGCCGATAACTTGGTTTTCGTGGGGATTCCAGCTGAAATATGCATTTTCTGCGATAATATTGGTGAGACTTCAGTCAGAAGTATGCAGAATCATCGCGATCGCTCTATTCGAGCTATTTAATGCGAGAAACACGTTATCTGGTGTTTTCATCACTCCACAGGGCGTTTGATATGCAGAACCGGCGATATCTTGGTTTTCGTGAGTTTTCAAGCTGAGATATGCATTTTCTGCGATAATCTTGGTGAGTCTTCTGTCAGAAGTATGCAGAATCATCTAGATCGCTCTTTTCGAGCTATTTGATGCGAGAAACACGTTTTCTGGTGTTTTCACCACTCCACAGTGCGTTTGATATGCAGAACAGTCGACATCGTGGTTTTCGTCGGGTTTCAAGCTGAGATATGCATTTTCTGCGATCATATTGGTGAGTCTTCTGTCAGAAGTATGCAGAATCATCTAGATCGCTCTTTTCGAGCTATTTGATGCGAGAAACACGTTTTCTGGTGTTTTCACCACGCCACAGTGCGTTTGATATGCAGAACCGGCGACATCGTGGTTTTCGTCGGGGTTCAAGCTGGGATATGCATTTTCAACGATAATCTTGGTAAGAATTCTGTCAGAAGTATGCAGTATCATCTAGATCGCTCTTTTCGAGCTACTTAATGCGAGAAACACGTTTTCTGGTGTTTTGACCACTCCACAGTGCGTTTGATATGCAGAACCGGCGACATCTTGATTTTCGTGAGGTTTCAAGCTGAGATATGCATTTTCTGCGATAATCTTGGTGAGTCTTCTATCAGAAGTATGCAGAATCATCTAGATCGCTCTTTTCGAGCTATTTAATGCGAGAAACAGGTTTTCTGGTGTTTTCACCACGCCACAGTGCGGTTGATATGCAGAACCGGCGATATCTTGGTTTTCGTGGGTTTCCAGCTGAAATATGCATTTTCTGCGATAATCTTGGTGTTTCATCTATGAGAAGTATGCAGAATCATCGAGAACGCTCTTTTCGAGCTAGTTAATGCGAGATACACGTTTTCTGGTGTTTTCACCACTCCATAGTGCGTCTGATATGCAGAACCGGCGATATCTTGGTTTTCGTGGGGTTTCCAGATGAGATATGCATTTTCCGCGATAATCTTGGTGAGTCTTCTGTCAGAAGTATGCAGAATCATCTAGATTGCTCTTTTCGAGCTATTTGATGCGAGAAACACGTTTTCTGGTGTTTTCACCACGCCACAGTGCGTTTGATATGCAGAACCGGCGACATCGTGGTTTTCGTCGGGTTTCAAGCTGAGATATGCATTTTCTGCGATCATATTGGTGAGACTTCAGTCAGAAGTATGCAGAATCATCTAGATCGCTCGTTTCGAGCTATTTAAAGCGCGAAACACGTTATCTGGTTGTTTTGACCACTCCACAGTGCGTTTGATATGTAGAGCCGCCGATAACTTGGTTTTCGTGGGGTTTCCAGCTGAAATATGCATTTTATGCGATAATCTTGGTGTTTCATCTATGAGAAGTATGCAGAATCATCGAGAACGCTCTTTTCGAGCTGGTTAATGCGAGATACACGTTTTCTGATGTTTTCACCACTCCATAGTGCGTCTGATATGCAGAACCGGCGATATCTTGGTTTTCGTGGGGTTTCCAGCTGAGATATGCAATTTCTGTGATAATCTTGGTGAGTCTTCTGTCAGAAGTATGCAGAATCATCTAGATCGCTCTTTTCGAGCTATTTAATGCGAGAAACACGTTTTCTGGTGTTTTCACCACGCCACAGTGCGTTTGTTATGCAGAACCGGCGACATCGTGGTTTTCGTCGGGTTTCAAGCTGAGATATAGCATTTTCTGCGATACTATTGGTGAGACTTCAGTCAGAAGTATGCAGAATCATCTAGATCGCTCGTTTCGAGCTATTTAAAGCGAGAAACACGTTATCTGGTTGTTTTCACCACTCCACAGTGCGTTTGATATGCAGAACCGGCGATATCTTGGTTTTCGTGGGGTTTCCAGCTGAGATATGCATTTTCTGCGATACTCTTGGTGAGACTTTAGTCAGAACTATGCAGAATCATCTAGATCGCTCGTTTCGAGCTATTTAATGCGAAAAAACAAGTTTTCTGGTGTTTTGACCACTCCTCAGTGCGTTTGATATGTAGAGCCGCCGATAACTTGGTTTTCGTGGGGCTTCCAGCTGAAATATGCATTTTCTGCGATAATCTTTGTGTTTCATCTATGAGAAGTATGCAGAATCATCTAGATCGCTCTTTTCGAGCTATTTAAATCGAGAAACACGTTTTCTGGTGTATTCACCACCCCACAGTGCGTTTGATATGCAGAACCGGCGACATCGTGGTTTTGGTCGGGTTTCAAGCTGAGATATGCATTTTCTGCGATAATCTTGGTGAGACTTTAGTCAGAAGTATGCAGAATCATCTAGATCGCTCGTTTCGAGCTACTTAATGCGAGAAACACGTTATCTGGTGTTTTCACCACTCCACAGTGCGTTTAACTTGCAGAACCGGCGACATCTTGGATTTCGTCGGAGTTCAAGCTGGGATATGCATTTTCAACGATAATCTTGGTAAGAATTCTGTCAGAAGTATGCAGTATCATCTAGATCGCTCTTTTCGAGCTACTTAATGCGAGAAACACGTTTTCTGGTGTTTTCACCACTCCATAGTGCGTCTGATATGCAGAACCGGCGATATCTTGGTTTTCGTGGGGTTTCCAGATGAGATATGCATTTTTCGCGATAATCTTGGTGAGTCTTCTGTCAGAAGTATGCAGAATCATCTAGATCGCTCTTTTCGAGCTATTTGATGCGAGAAACACGTTTTCTGGTGTTTTCACCACGCCACAGTGCGTTTGATATGCAGAACCGGCGACATCGTGGTTTTCGTCGGGTTTCAAGCTGAGATATGCATTTTCTGCGATCATATTGGTGAGACTTCAGTCAGAAGTATGCAGAATCATCTAGATCGCTCGTTTCGAGCTATCTAAAGCGCGAAACACGTTATCTGGTTGTTTTGACCACTCCACAGTGCGTTTGATATGTAGAGCCGCCGATAACTTGGTTTTCGTGGGGTTTCCAGCTGAAATATGCATTTTCTGCGATAATCTTGGTGTTTCATCTATGAGAAGTATGCAGAATCATCGAGAACGCTCTTTTCGAGCTGGTTAATGCGAGATACACGTTTTCTGATGTTTTCACCACTCCATAGTGCGTCTGATATGCAGAACCGGCGATATCTTGGTTTTCGTGGGGTTTCCAGCTGAGATATGCAATTTCTGTGATAATCTTGGTGAGTCTTCTGTCAGAAGTATGCAGAATCATCTAGATCGCTCTTTTCGAGCTACTTAATGCACGAAACACGTTTTCTGGTGTTTTCACCACTCCACAGTGCGTTTGATATGCAGAACCGGCGACATCTTGATTTTCGTGAGGTTTCTAGCTGAGATATGCATTTTCTGCGATAATATTGGTGAGACTTCAGTCAGAAGTATGCAGAATCATCCAGAACGCTCTTTTCGAGCTAGTTAATGCGAGTAACACGTTTTCTGGTGTTTTCACCACTCAACGGAGCGTCTGATACGCAGAACCGGCGACATCTTGGTTTTCGTCGGGTTTCAAGCTGAGATATGCATTTTCGGCGATAATCTTGGTGAGTCTTCTGTCAGAAGTATGCAGAAGCATCTAGATCGCTCTTTTCGAGCTATTTAATGCGAGAAACACGTTTTCTGGTGTTTTCACCACTCCACAGTGCGTCTGATATGCAGAACTGGCGACACCTTGGTTTTCGTGGGGTTTCCAGCTGGGATATGCATTTTCTGCGATAATCTTGTTGAGACTTCTGTCCGAAGTATGCAGAATCATCGAGATCGCTCGTTTCGAGCTATTTAATGCGAGAAACACGTTATCTGGTGTTTTCACCACTCCACAGTTCTTTGGATATGCAGAACAGGAGATATCTTGGTTTGCGTGGGGTTTCAAGCAGAGATATGCATTTTCTGCGATAATCTTGGTGAGACTTCTGTTAGAAGGATGCAGAATCATCGAGATCGCACTTTTCGAGCTATTTAATGCGAGAAACACGTAATAATTTTATTAAGTAGATTTATTTCTAAAATAGGATTGATTTTAATAATTTTGTTTGTTTTAATTCAAAATATTTCAGTAATTTTAGAATTGTGTATATCATTTATTCAAGCTTATGTATTTTCAACTTTAAGAGTATTGTATTTTTCGGAATTTAAATAAATAAAATGATAATAAGAAATTTTCCTTTTCATTTAGTAACAGTTAGACCATGACCTTTTTTGATATCTATGAGATTAATAAATTCAATATTAGGTTTTATTAATTGATTTTATTTAAATGATTTTGAATTTATTTTTCTTAATTTATTTATTAATTTATTAATTATATATCAATGATGACGAGATTTTATTCGAGAGAGTTTATATCAAGGATTTCATACTTTTATAGTTTATGGGTTTTTAAAGTTTAGGATAATTTTATTTATTATTTCAGAAATATTTTTTTTTATTTCTTTTTTTTGAACTTATTTTCATAGATGTATTTCTTTAAGAATTGAATTAGGATATATTTGACCTCCTAAAATAATTAGTCAATTTAATCCTTATAATATTCCTTTATTAAATTCTGTTATTTTAATTTCTTCAGGATTATCAGTTTCTTGAAGTCATTGTAGATTGTTAAATAATAATTTTAATATAGTTAATTTAAGATTATTTTGTACAGTTATTTTAGGTATTTATTTTACTTTAATTCAATTTATTGAATATTTAGAATCTTCTTTTAGAATTAATGATGGAATTTTTGGTTCTATTTTTTATATAAGGACTGGATTTCATGGTCTTCATGTTATTGTAGGAACTTTAATATTGATATTTTCTTTATTTCGATTGAATATAAATCATTTTAGAAAAATTCATCATTTTAATTTTGAAGGTTCTTTATGATATTGACATTTTGTTGATGTTATTTGATTATTTTTATATATTTTTATTTATTGATGAATATATTATATATATAGTATTATTTAATACAGTTAACTTCCAATTAACAAATTTCTATTTTAGTAATATATATAGTGATGTTAATGGTGTTATCTTATATTAGATTAATTCTTTTAATTATAATTTTAATTTATTTATTAAATGTGTTTTCTTCTATTTTTAAGATTTCTGATAAGGAAAAAAAAAGTTCTTATGAATGTGGGTTTAATTCAATTACTAAGGCTTTTATTCCATTTTCAGTACCTTTTTATTTAATAGCTTTAATATTTTTAGTATTTGATATTGAAATTATTTTAATTGTTCCATTTATTTTATTAGTTAAGTATATAGGTTTTAGTTACATATTTATTATTTTTTTATTATTTTTTTTTATTATACTTTTTTCTTTAGTTTATGAATGATGTATAAATTATTTATTGTGAATATTTTAATTTGAATATATGGATTATTAGTTAATCAATATTTAAGTCGAAATTAAATTGTAATTTTTTACTTCATATATTATTTAATTTATATAATTTAATATAAATTTTAATTAAAGCCAAATAGAGGCATTTTATTGTTAATAAGATTATTGAATAATTTATTCTAATTAAAGAAATAATTGAAAATAGAATTTCTAATTCTGTAGAGATATTAATTTATCATATTTCTTTTAATAGGTTTATATAGTTTAATTAAAACTTTATATTTTCAGTATAAAAATATTAATATACATATTTATTTATAAATAAATGTATAAAGATATATATATATATATTTAAAAATAATAAATTATTTCTTCAATATTTTCAATATTATGCTCTTATATAAGCTATTTAAATTTAATAGATAAATAATATTAATAATATAAATAGAAAAAAAGAGGAAATTATATAGTTGAAGTTAAATATACTAAATTTAATAATTGTTAAATAATATAGAATATTTTTTATTAATTTTCCTATAAGTATTTCAAATAATCTTTTTTCAATAAATTTTTCATAGTTTAAAATGATTTTTACTGGTATTTTATAAATATGGGTATAGTAGATATTTATAAGTATTATTCTTTCAGTTAAATTAATTAATAGATAATTTTTTTTATATGATTTAAAGATTTGATAGCCAATAATTATACCAATAATTAATAATTTAATAATTATTAATTTATATACTTTAGGTAGATTAATATTTTAATCTAAGTAAATTATATTTAGATAAATTTTACTAAAAAATAGTGATATAATAAATATAATTAATATTCTAAAATTTATTATATTATTTTCTTTTAAATTTAAATTATTGTAGAAAGGTAAATTTTGGGGTAGTAAAGTTAAAATTAAACGAGTTGAATATGCAACTGTAAAGATAGTTCCAAGTATTAAATTTAATAATCTTATAAAATTTAATTTGTTATAAAAAAAAAATTCTATAATTAAGTCTTTGGAGTAAAATCCACATAAAAATGGGAATCCACATAGAGATAAAATTGAAAATATTATAATTAATCTTTTAAATGGGTAGATTATAAATATTCCTTTATAATCACGTATATCTTGACTTCTATTTATATAATGAATAAATCTTCCTGAACATAGAAATATTAAAGATTTAAATATTGCATGAATGATTAAATGAAAAAAGGCTAAGTTTTCTAAACCTAGAAATAAAATTCTTATTATAAATCCTAGTTGTCTTAAGGTAGATAAAGCAATAATTTTTTTAAAATCTATTTCAAATATAGCTATTAATCCGGCAATTAGTATAGTTAATCTTGAAATAATTAATAAATATTGATTTAAATTTGTATTTATAATTAAAGTATTGTATCGAATTAAGATATATACTCCGGCAGTTACTAATGTAGATGAATGAACTAAAGAAGATACAGGAGTGGGAGCTATTATAGCAGCAGGTAATCAATTTCTAAAAGGAATTTGTGCTCTTTTTGTAAAGGTTATAATTACAATAAGAATAAATATTGGTAAATTTAAATTATAAAGTATTAAGTTTCATGAATTAAATTTTATTATAAAGCAAATTAATATTAAAAGACAAATATCTCCAATTCGATTTAAAATAATAGTTAATAATCCTGCTCTATAAGCTTTATTGTTATTATAATAAATAATTAAACAATAAGAGATTAATCCTAAACCATCTCATCCTAATAAAATAGTTAATATATTAGGTCTTAAAATTATAAATACTATTGATAAATAAAATAATAAAGTTAAGTATAAAAATTTATTTATAAGATTGTTATTTAATTTTATATATTCAGTTCTATAAATTAGAACTATTGCTGTAATTAATCTGACTATTATAATAAAAAATAATGTTTTATTATCAATTAAAATAAATAAATTAAATTTTATTGAATTAAAATTTAAGATTAATCATTCAATAATAATAATTTTATTAATTATAATTAAATAACAAGCAGTTATAAAAGATAAGATTCTTCATATTGTTAAAATGATTCTAAAAATTATTATTTTGATAATAATTTAAAGTAATATATATATATACATTTTTGATATCACGAATCAATATTTTAGTTAAATTATTTAAATAAATAATATTTAAATTTATAATTATTAGATTGATTGGAATTCAATGTAATATTAAAGTAAGAAAATTAATTAAATTATTAATTTTGATAGTATAAAAATTTAATATATTAGTAAATCCATGTTGAATATATCTATATAAATATAAAGTATAAATAAATCTTATTAAACAATAGATAATTATAATATAAATTAAATATTTACATCAATTAAATAATCTCATTAGTAAAGTGATTTCACTAATTAAATTTAAAGATATAGGAGCAGCTATATTTGATGATCTTAATAAGAATCATATTAAAGCTATAGAAGGTATAAGAATTATTATACCTTTATTTAAAATTATTAATCGTCTATTAGTTTGTTTATAGATAATATTAATTAGATAAAAAAGTCCTGATGAACATAAACCATGAGCAATTATTATATAAATACCTCCTTTTATTCCAATATAAGATAGTGTTATTATTCCTCTAATTATTAAAGCTATATGAATAATTGAAGATATAGCAACAATGATTTTTATATCAATTTGTCGTAAACATGAAAGTCTTAAAATTAATCTTCCAATTATTCTTAAGTAAATTAAATAAATTCTTAATTTATTTAAATTTTTTAAAATTATAATTATTCGTAATAAGCCATATCTTCCAAGTTTTAATATGATAGAAGCTAAAATTATAGATCCAATATATGAGGCTTCTACATGGGCTTTTAATAATCAATTGTGAAGTGTAAATATAGGAATTTTTACTATAAAAGATATTAGTAAATAAATTAAAATATATATAGATAATTTAAGTTTTTTAATTTCTATACAAGGAAAAGATAAATTTTTTCTATATTTTAATATGTAAAATATAATTATTAATAAAGGTAATATAAAACTGTGGGCTGTTATGTTGACGGAGGATAGAAGGCGGAGGAATGATAGAGAGGATCGTAGGAAAAGGAAAGGTTGCGTTTCGTCCTGGGCCTCCTAGTGGACTCGTCAGTAAGGCATTCTAGGAGACCCGTGCCTTAGACGCGGGGGACTGAAGGAGTTAGGTTGGAAGGTGTATATATACAAACAGGACCTCTCGGGAGCGCTAGCGAGAATGGTCTCCTGTGTCTCTGTCCCTCTAGCGGTGGTAGACAGAAGGGTCGCCACAAAACTAAAGTATAAAATATCAAATAATACCTTGCTAATATTCGAAATATACCATATCCTCAGAAAATGACTATAAAGAAAATTAATAATAAATTTATTTCAAATATTAAATAAAAAATAAAAAAATGTATAGCTATGAAATTTAAGATTAAGGATATTAATATTATTATAGTTAAATTGGTGTATATATTTATATTATTTTCGTACTTTATATTTATTATAATTATTCTGAAAATTCATAAAGTTAAAATAATTAAATTATAAGAATATATATTAAATCTTAAATTATTAGAGATTATTCATCAATTTATTAAATTTAGTTTAAATAATATAATAAATGTTAATATATAAGAATTATTTCTTAATAGATATAAACATTTATTTATATTAAATTGTATTATTATATAAGTAATGAATATAATTATTTCGAACATAAATTTATTAAATTAATGTTTTGATGGCCATGTGTTTAATTTATTCTAATTAGTAAAGCTAATCCTACAATAGATTCACATACTGCGAAAATAATATAGATAATAAAAATTCATCTATTTAAATTATTTAATAGGATAATAGTAATTAAAGTTAAAATAAAATATTCTAAAGTAATTAAAAAATTAATAAATTGTTTTCTAGATTTTCAAAGAATTAAGGTGATAATAACTAATAAAATAATTATGTAAATAAATTTAAAATATTATATAATTTAAGTTAAAATAATAATTTTGTAAATTATTAATGAATTGTGAATATTCTATAATAAAGTTTAAATTTCAAAAAAAATTAATATAAATTTTTTATAATTCCCAGAATTATTGTTTTATGAATAAACTATTTTTTGTTTAAATTAATGTTTTATTAATTATAATTTTATTTTATTTATAATTTGATAATATATATATATAAAATTTTTATGTTAGACGAGAATTGGGCCTCAAAAAAATGTGTTTTTGGTTAGTTTTATTAAATAAATAAATCAAAAATTAAAAATTATATAAAATGTCCGTAGAATTGCTAAATTATATATTAAAGTTTTTTTTAATATTTTTATATTTTTTATCTTTATATTTGATTTTTTTTATTTTAATTACTGGGGATAAAATTCATCCTATAAAGAATTTAATATATTTTTTATTATATATAGTTATTTTATGTTTAATTTCATATTTATTTAAATTTAAATCTTTATTTATTTATATAATTATAATTATTTTTATTAGAGGATTAATAATTTTATTTGCTTATTTTGTTAGATTAAATAATCAATCTATGATGAATTATTTTAAATATATAAATTTTTTTATTATTGGTTTATTAATAATTAATATTATATATTTTTTGTCTAATTATTTAATTGAAAATTTTGATAGAATAATTTATTCAATAAATCTATATCGGGATAAAAATATTAATTTATCTTTTATTTATCAATATTCAAATTTGTTTTTATTATTTTTTATAATTTTATTTTTAGTTTTTGTTTTAATTATAAGATATAAAATAAGATATCCTAAAAAAAAAGCTTATCAATCTAAATCTAAATTTTTAGAAGAGTTAGATAAAAAATATAAGTTTTAAACTTTATCCTGTTAATTTATTTTACTTAATTTTATTCTTAATTTGTTTTATTTAATTTTAATGTCAATAAAATTTTTAAGTTTATTAAATAAAGACAAAATTCGTAATATATTTTTTTATTCATTATTGATATTACCTACTCCCTTTAATATTAATATTTGATGAAGTTTTGGATCAATATTAGGGGTATTTTTGGTAATTCAAATTCTGTCTGGATTATTTTTATCAATACATTATTGTCCTAATATTGATTATGCTTTTAATAGAATTATTCATATTATAAAAGATGTTAATTCTGGTTGATTAATTCGTTTAATTCATATAAATGGAGCATCTTTTTATTTTATTATAATATATATTCATATTAGACGAAATATTTATTATCAATCTTTTAAATTAGTTCATGTATGATTAATTGGAGTTAGAATTTTATTTTTGTCAATAGCAACAGCTTTTATAGGATATGTTTTACCTTGAGGGCAAATATCTTTTTGAGGAGCAACTGTTATTACTAATTTAATATCTGCTATTCCTTATATTGGGCAATTATTAGTTGAATGAATTTGAGGGGGTTATTCTATTAATAATGCTACATTAAATCGATTTTTTTCTATTCATTTTATTTTACCTTTAATTATTTTATTAATAGTAGTTTTACATATTTTTTTTTTACATTTAACAGGTTCTACTAATCCTTTAGGATTTTCTAGAAATTTATATAAAGTTCCTTTTCATCCTTATTTTGTTATTAAAGATATTTTTATATTTATTTGAATTCTAATAATTTTTATATTATTAATTTGTCAATTACCTTATTTTTTAGGAGATCCTGATAATTTTAAAATTGCTAATAGAATAAGGACACCAGTTCATATTAAACCAGAGTGATATTTTTTATTTGCTTATTCAATTTTACGGGCAATTCCTAATAAATTGGGGGGGGGGGTATTTATATTATTATTATCTATTTTAATTTTATATTTTATACCTTTATATAAAAATAATATTAAAACAAATAAATTTTATCCATTAAGTCAATTATTTTATTGATTTTTTATTAATAGATTTATTATATTAACTTGATTAGGTGGTCAGTTAATTGAATATCCTTATATTCAATTGAATAATATATTTACAATTATATATTTTTTTTTTCTTTATTGTTTCTCCTGGATTATATTATTATTGAGATAATATTATTTATTAAATTAATAAATAGTTAATGAACTTGAATAAGTTTATATTTTGAAAATATATCATAGAAATAGCATTTTCTATTAACTTTTTAATTTTATTTTAAATATGTATAAAAATTACTTTTGTTATATATACAAATATATTATAAATTAATACTAAAATTAAAAAATCAGTTCAACATATGTATATTAAATTATCATAACGGATTCGTGGTAATACACCTCGTAATCATAAAATTAAAATCATATGAATATTTATAAAAATTAAAAATTTTATTCTAGGTATTTTAAAACCTATAAATATTAAAGTTATAACAAATCTTATAAATAAAATATTTGAATATTCTGATAAAAAAATTAATACAAAAAATCTTCTGTAGTATTCTACATTAAATCCTGAAACTAATTCAGATTCTCCTTCAATTAGGTCAAAAGGGGTTCGGTTTAATTCAATTAATATACTAATAAAAAAGATTATATAAATTGGTGTTAATAAAATTCTAAATTTTATATATTCTTGATATTTATATAATTGATTTAATGAATAACCTTCAGTTAAAATTATAATTAAAAAAAATATTAAAAAAAGACTAATTTCAAATGAAATTATTTGTGCTAAAGATCGAATAGCCCCTAATATAGAATAATTATTATTTGAAATTCACCCAATTAAAATAATTGGATAAGTATTAAGACCTAATAAAGTGATAAAGAATATTAAATTGTAATTTGTTATTATTAAATTAGTTCAAGGATATAAAATTCATAATAATATGGCAAATATAAATATAAATATTGGTCTTAATATATAAATTAAATAATTTAAATTTAAAAATAGTCATTCTTTAGAGATTAATTTAATAGCATCTGAAAAAGGTTGAAGCATTCCTTTATATCCTACTTTATTAGGTCCTTTTCGTGTTTGAATATATCTTAAGATTTTTCGTTCTAATAAGGTTAAAAAAGATACTCTAAGTAATATACAAATTATAGTTAAAATTATAATAATTACAAAGATTATTACCTATATATAATTTATTATATGTATATATATTATTAAATTCTAACTTTAATGCACTTTTCTGCCAAGATAATTTTTAATAAATATTAATTTAATTAAATGATTATATTTATATAAATAATTTTAGTCCTTTCGTACAAAAAATTATAGGTTTTTTATAGATAGAAACCGATCTGACTTACGTCGATCTGAACTCAAATCATGTAAGATTTTAAAAGTCGAACAGACTTAATTTTTAAACTCCTGCATTTAAATTATATCTTAATTCAACATCGAGGTCGTAATCATCTTTATAAATTTGGTCTTTCAAAAGATATTACGCTGTTATCCCTAAGGTAATTTATTTTTTTAATTTTTAATAAAAGATCTTTTAAATTTTCTATAATTTAAGATTTTTTAAATTAAAGTTTTTTAAATTTAATAACCCTCCCAGTTAAATATGTTATAATTATTATTATTTAGAATAAAATTTAAATTTATAATAATTATAAATATGAAATTCTATAGGGTCTTATCGTCCCATAAAAAAATTTAAGAATTTTAACTTAAAACTTAATTTCATAAAATAATATTGAGACAGTATATATTTCATTAATTCTTTCATACAAGTCTTTAATTAGAAGACAATTTATTATGCTACCTTTGTACAGTCAGGTATACTGCAGCCATTTAATAAGAATCATTGGGCAGATTTATCTAAAATTATTATTTCTATAGACAATGTTTTTGTTAAACAGTTGAATATATTATTTTAATTTGCCTAATTCCTTAAATTTATATATTATTTCTTTAATAATTTTTACAATTTTTACTATTTATTTAATCATTATAAAATTAATTAATTTATTTAATTAGTTTTTTTTATAATTATTTTTATATTAATATTTTAAATTTTTAAGTAATATTTTTAAATTATAAAATATTTTATTATAATTTCAAATTTTAAGAATATAATAATAGTTGGATTTTAAAATTAATAATAATTTAAATTTAAAGGTTATCCCTTAAATTTTTTAATTAAATAAATTTATAAAATTTTAAAATTTTAATAAATTTTTACTTAATTATGAATTAAATTCATTTCTAAAAAAACCAGATATTTTAAAAATCGTATAACATCTAATTTCTAAATATATATTTATAGTTTTTTTGTAACAAAAAAAATTATATATATTTAGTTCTTTTTATTTCGGGATTAATATATATAAATAATTTAATTTGATTAACCCTGTTAAGGCGTGGGCGTATGATCGCCCCGGTTTCGCCTTTTAGTAAGGGTTACGGTTCGCGTTCCGAACGGTCGTCAGTCTGACTGTTAGGTGCATGCGGAATTTGTCCGTTATCACCAGCCTCGTGACGTCGTTCGGGGTTTTGGTCCTAATACAAACGCGCGTTGCCCGATTCGCGGTAGTTAGAGGTATAGACAGGAGGGTTCGGACGAACCTCCGTATGGCTAACGGAGGGAGCCGAAGGAGGTGGACCACTAGCGTATAGTCAACGCCGCGTGATCCCGGATGTGAAGGTGTCTAGGTGTAAGACAGGAGGGTTCGGACGAACCTCCGTATGGCTAACGGAGGGAGCCGAAGGAGATGGTCTATTCGGGAATAGATAACGACGCGTGACACACGAGGATGTGTCGGTGTATTATAGGAGGGTTCGGACGAACCTCCGTATGGCTAACGGAGGGAGCCGAAGGAAGTGGACCAGTAGCGTATGATTAACGCTGCGTGCCACCGGACAGTGTGTCTTTGGTGAGATAGGAAGTCTCGGACGAACCTCCGTATGGCTAACGGAGGGAGCCGAAGGAGATGGATCACTAGCGTATGGTTAACGCCGTGTTCCACCGGATATCAAGGTATTTTGGTATTCGCGAGTCGTAGTCGTTGATATACCTCGAGCGGTAAAGGTATATCTGTCGTGGGGTTAGCTAGTACGTTACTAAATTAGTCAGGATAGGTTTAATTGAATATAGACACGAAATGGATTCTATATCACTATATTCTAATATAATTACAAGGACTAATTGGTACAAGGTTATAGTTAGTCGATTCTTGACTCGGCAAGAATCTTCCTTCTCGACTTTAACGCGGTGAGAACGCGGAGGAGTCAGTACAGTATTATCTGATAGACACTTACGAAGTACGTTCGCGACGTTAGTATGCTCGAAGGGGACTGGAACCCGATCTTGCTCGTATCTATACTCTGACGGACAGAGTAACGTTATGCTCAGAAAACTGGATTTGAGACTGCCCCCGAGCGTCGAAAATCATGCCCTTTTATACACCGAAAAACTAAGATTTTTGGTGGTGGGGAACGTTTGATTTCCGTGGGAATGGAATGTTCTTCCATCCCCTGGCTAGACGACTGTCGGGGGGTGCGTGCTAGACTAAACATTAGGCGCCACACGTTTCGGATAAGACGCGTACGTAACATCTCCCCCCTCAGAGGGAACATCGTTTATTATGATGCTTCCACAATGAGAGCCGAAGCGTGCGGTGCCTTGTTTTACAATGGTTATAAAATAAAAAGAGATAAAATGAATTATATATGTAAAAATGAAAAATGATCGGAATTAAAATTAATTATATCTAACTTAAGCTTAAAACTAATTAAAACAAAACAAAAATATTAAAACTATAGGTTATGTAATAATTGGAATAATATATAAGAAGAGAGAAATATATATGAAGAAGTTAAAGGGGTAAAATTAAGATGCTTAAGGGTATGATAAAAGAAAAACCTGGGGGTATAGGGGTGACGGGATGTCCAGGTGGTTGGTAGTGGTTGGTTTCTGCGTTGAGAGTTCCTTTAGCGTCAATATTTTGTGATATTGGGGTGACGGAGTATCGACAGAAATTTGAGTTTTTAATCGGTTGTGTCCTCTGATAAGTATGCAGGTTTTAATTTGTCCTGATGTTTGATGATGGTGTGGCGATCATCGACTCTCAGGATGACGTTATTCCGTTCTGTTTTATCTTCAATCCGAAATGGTCCTATGTATTGCGGATCGAATTTATTGGTACGTGGTTCTTTCAAAATGTAAACGTATTGCCCTGTCTTAAATTCCGTGGGACGTGCATGTTTGTCGTAGTAACGTCTAGAACGTTCTTTTGCTCTAACAAGTTTTTGTTCTTGGCATGTTTTGCATTTTCTAATAAATTCCTGTATGTCGTTTTTCATCCCTGGCCAAGTGTAACGAGATTTTAATCTTCTATATGTTTTGTTTGCTCCCTTGTGTCCTCCAACAAGGCTATCGTGTGCTTCCCTAATGAGTTGTATATGCTCCTCTGCGAGTGGTGCCATGGAGTCTTCGTAGGGGTCGAGGATAGAGCTGGCTAGACGTCTGGTCGTGTTTCCTTGGATTGTTGCATTTGAAGTCGAAAATTCTGAAGTGGGCACAGGTGTTGCTGGCGCTCTTCGGTTTGCTGCGGTTGGGGTCAAAGGCGTCGGCAGGCTCGGTGTCTCGATATCCAGGGCCGTAGTTACTGTTTCTTGCTCCAGTGGTTTTAAAGTTGATTCCGAATCTTCGTCGAAAGAGATCAAATCGTCGGTCTCCAGGCCAGTTGGGTTATTGTTATTGTAGTTGTATGAAAGGATTGAATTTCGTGGTGATGAGTGTGCAATAGGTAATATTCTGCTATCCAACGCGGTTTCATCTGCTAATGTTTTTTCATGAGAGAGAGTAGGCAATAAAGATCTGTTATGAAGCAGTTCGGTGGGAGTTCCTCTTCTTCCTCTCCTGGTAGGTTTCTTCCTTTCTTCCTCGGATGTGCTGCTGTCGTTATCGATGTAGCGTGGGCTGTCTTGCTTTCTACGTAGAAGTTTGATGCGGTGTCCAATAGTATTTTTATCCGTTTTTGTTGGAACGTATAGTTTGAAGTCTTTATCTTTACGTGGTATAAGAGGTAAGCAGACTGGATTCCTAGACAACGCGTCGGCGTTCATGTTTATTTTTCCGGGTTTGTGTTTAACGTCGTATTCGTATTCCAACAATTTCAGTTTCCACTTTACTAAACGAGAAGTGGGGTCCTTGACTGAGTGTAACCAAACCAGAGGTCGGTGGTCGGTGACTAGGGTGAATTTCCTTCCGAAAACATATGGTCTGAAGTATTGTACAGCGTAGACCATAGCTAGACATTCCTTTTCTGTTGCTGAATAGTTCTTTTCTGCTTGGTTTAGACTGCGAGAGGCATAGGCAATCGGTAGGTCTCGTCCTATCTCTCCTTGGCTTAGGACAGCTCCGACTGCGAAATCTGACGCATCTGTGGTAATGATGAATGGTCGGTTGAAATCTGGATATTGAAGGATAGGCTGTGTGCAAAGTTCGTTTCGTAACTGTTCAAAACTTGTCTGTTGTTCTTGAGTCCAAGTGAATCGTATTCCTTTTCCTAATAGTTTAATTAGTGATTTTGCCTTAACTGAGTAGTCTTGAATAAATCTTCGATAGTATCCTGTTAATCCTAAAAATTGTTGAATGTTTTTCTGCGATTTTGGTACGGGAAATTCTTTTACGGCTTGTAAATTTCTTGGGTCAGGTTTTACTCCATTTGCTGAAACAACATGTCCTAAATAGGTAACTTCTTTGCGTAAAAATTGACATTTATTTGTTTGTAGGGTGAGCCCATGCTCTCTGAGGCGGCTGAGTAGTTTTCTAACTTTAATTTCGTGTTCGCGAAGCGAACTGGAGTATATTACGATGTCATCCAGGTAAACGAAGAGTTCTGTTCCTTGCAGTCCGGTTAAAATTTGATCCATGAGGCGTTGAAATGTTGGTGGTGCATTTTTTAATCCAAAAGGCATTCTTGCGAATTCGTAATGTCCGTGTGGTGTAGTGAAAGCTGTTTTCTGCCGGTCCTTGGCGTCCATTTCTATTTGGTGAAAACCATTGGCTAAATCAAACACGGAGAAATATTTTGCTCCTCCCAGTTTATCCAAAATTTCCGTGATTTGGGGGAGAGGGTATTTATCACTTATTGTTTTTTCGTTCAAAGCTCGGAAATCTATTACCATTCTCCAACGCTTATTTCCTTTGCTGTCTTCCCTTTTTGGTACGATCCATAGCGGCGAATTGTACGGTGAGGTGGAGTGTTTGATGATTCCCTGCGACAGCAGTGTTCCTACCTGCTGTTGGATTTCTTCTTGATGTACAGGTGGATAACGATATTGTCTCGTGTTGATCGGAATTTCGTCTGTCGTATGGATGGAATGATGAAAATTTGGTACTTTGTCCAATCTATCACCGGGTAGGTAGAACCTATCTGAAAATTCCTTTATGATTTTGTGTACGTGATGTTTTTCCTCTTGATTGAGATGATCAGTCTTCAAAATTTCTTGAATTTGTTTCGTTCGATTCTGAGTTTTCCTTGGCTGAGATCGATATTCAATGGTTGGATCTTCGTCTGACGAGCTTAAAATATCGTACGGTTCCAAATGTTGTGGTTCTAGTTCAAATTCCACATCGGCATCTCGTGTATTTGTAGCTAGTACATGACAAGTGCCGTTGTGATTATATACTGCGGCTTCGCCGATATAGACTTTATCTGGTGTCTTTACACGGGGTAAATATCCTTCTTTTATTTCCGGGTTTGCCACTTTCAGTGCGATTTGTTGTCTTGTTCTTCCCGGGATGTGATGTGTAGTCTTGAAATCTGACTGATTGCTGAAATAAATCGGTTTTGTCGGACGATCACGTGTTACCAGGGTTTTGTGATAATACGAGATTTCAGCTTCTTCTTGCAGCAAGAACGGACTACCTATAATTCCGCTTGCTGGTATTGACAAATTTTTTATTACGTAGAAGGTGGCTGCAATGCCATCGATGTGAAGTGTGGTAGTGCCCAACGTACGTACGGTTGCAGGTGAAATACTGGCGATTTCAATTCCTTCCTTCGATGTGAATGATGCGAAGTTATTTAATACGCCGACATCTACTAAATTTACGGCTGATCCTCCATCGATCAGAAATTCTCCTTCGCCTGTCTTTAGTTCCGGGACCTTGACTCTGATTCGGGCTGTTGGTGCTTCTTTGATGAGCCTCCGCGAATCTCGTCGGTGAACCGAACCATTCGGCGAAGTGGTAAACGATCGTCCGTCATCTCGCCGGTATGACGAACGCGATCGTAGTTTAAATTATTCGTAGGAAAGTTGCTTGCCATCCCATTTCTGGATTTGAACTCTTTCCTTTCCTTTTCTTTACAAGTTTTTCCGTCGTGACCTCGTGTGCCACAATTCCAACAATATATTTTCTTCTTGTTGAATGTTTCCTTTATCCTAGGACGATGAACATCTGGAGAGGGACTTCTTCTAAGGGGGAACGCTTGTGTTCTCCTCGGTCGCTCTTCATGGTCGGTATCCGAACCAGATGTACTCGTGCCTCGGAATCTTTGACGATGCGGTGAAGGTGACTGCGGGTAGGCCACCCTTGGCCTACGCTTATTTTCCCAGCGGGAAGTTTCTTCACCGAGGTGCTGGCGCCGGTTTCTTAACCGTTGGTCCACTTGAAGTACGGCGTCGAAGGCGTCGTCAAGTGTTTCTATCTTCCTGTCTAGCGTCGAAGTTCTCCAGGCAATGCGATCGGGTAATCCGTCGAGGAAATTTTCCAACACATCCTTTTCCATTTCTTGGATGATTGTTTCGTTGGTAATTCCGTATCGGTCGCGGATCGCGGTGCGCGTGGAATGGACCAAGTTACTGACACGACTAATATATTTGTTTAATGATTCGTCCGCACGTATCTTGAGTCGCGATATTTCCCCTTGGAGGAATGCTAGGTCGCGCCCAGGTGCGAAACATTTCTTCAAATGTTTTAAAAATTCCGGTACGTTTGCAAACGATTTTCCTTGCACTCGTGTTCTTGCCGCACCGGTGAGTTTTGTATAAACCATCGCGAGATACTCAGGTTCTGTGTCTCGCGGAATTAGTGTTAGACCGTCCTCGACGCGTTGCGCGAAAGTCGACAAAGGCGGATTCTCGCCGTCGAATATTGGTAAAGAGGAAACGGCTGATTGCAAGCAGCTACGCTGCGTAAGTATGGCCATAGAGTTTGCCATTGAAATGGTAAGGTTCGCGATTTCGTCGGGCGAAAGCGAAGCTTGTTGCCTTGCCATCCTGAATAATTAAAATTGTAACGTTTTTATATAGCTAATCCCACCGCTGTCACCAGTTTGTTAAGGCGTGGGCGTATGATCGCCCCGGTTTCGCCTTTTAGTAAGGGTTACGGTTCGCGTTCCGAACGGTCGTCAGTCTGACTGTTAGGTGCATGCGGAATTTGTCCGTTATCACCAGCCTCGTGACGTCGTTCGGGGTTTTGGTCCTAATACAAACGCGCGTTGCCCGATTCGCGGTAGTTAGAGGTATAGACAGGAGGGTTCGGACGAACCTCCGTATGGCTAACGGAGGGAGCCGAAGGAGGTGGACCACTAGCGTATAGTCAACGCCGCGTGATCCCGGATGTGAAGGTGTCTAGGTGTAAGACAGGAGGGTTCGGACGAACCTCCGTATGGCTAACGGAGGGAGCCGAAGGAGATGGTCTATTCGGGAATAGATAACGACGCGTGACACACGAGGATGTGTCGGTGTATTATAGGAGGGTTCGGACGAACCTCCGTATGGCTAACGGAGGGAGCCGAAGGAAGTGGACCAGTAGCGTATGATTAACGCTGCGTGCCACCGGACAGTGTGTCTTTGGTGAGATAGGAAGTCTCGGACGAACCTCCGTATGGCTAACGGAGGGAGCCGAAGGAGATGGATCACTAGCGTATGGTTAACGCCGTGTTCCACCGGATATCAAGGTATTTTGGTATTCGCGAGTCGTAGTCGTTGATATACCTCGAGCGGTAAAGGTATATCTGTCGTGGGGTTAGCTAGTACGTTACTAAATTAGTCAGGATAGGTTTAATTGAATATAGACACGAAATGGATTCTATATCACTATATTCTAATATAATTACAAGGACTAATTGGTACAAGGTTATAGTTAGTCGATTCTTGACTCGGCAAGAATCTTCCTTCTCGACTTTAACGCGGTGAGAACGCGGAGGAGTCAGTACAGTATTATCTGATAGACACTTACGAAGTACGTTCGCGACGTTAGTATGCTCGAAGGGGACTGGAACCCGATCTTGCTCGTATCTATACTCTGACGGACAGAGTAACGTTATGCTCAGAAAACTGGATTTGAGACTGCCCCCGAGCGTCGAAAATCATGCCCTTTTATACACCGAAAAACTAAGATTTTTGGTGGTGGGGAACGTTTGATTTCCGTGGGAATGGAATGTTCTTCCATCCCCTGGCTAGACGACTGTCGGGGGGTGCGTGCTAGACTAAACATTAGGCGCCACACGTTTCGGGTAAGACGCGTACGTAACAACCCTGATACAAAAGGTACTAAATTTATTTAAAATTTTTTAAATTTAGATAAGTTCATTTACATTACTTTTAACTTTTAAAAAAATTATTTTTTAATAAATAATTACTGAAATAATTGTTATTTGATAAAATTTTATTTATATAAAATTGATTAATTTATAATATTTTTTATTATTTTAATTAAAATAAAATTTTAATTAAATTAATCTTTTCAGTGTAAATGAAAAATTTTATTTCAGTTTAAACTAAAATTTTTAGTTCCTAATTACACTTTCCAGTACAATTACTATGTTACGACTTATTTCATTTTGGTGAAATTGACGGGCGATTTGTACGCTTATTAGCATATAGTTCAATTTAATTAATTAAAGTAAATTTACTTTTAAATTTTCTTTCAAAATAATTTTAAAATTATTTATTCAAAATATAATATTATATTATAACTCTTAATATCTTAAATGCACTACATATTTACTTGAATTTTAATTTATTAAAATTTATTAACATTATCAATTAAAAAAAATTTGTAAACAGCTATATATAAATGTAATTTAAGTGAGTCTTATCGTGGAATATCGATTAAATTATAAGTTCCTCTAATGGAATTAATAAGCCGCCATATTTATTAATTTTAATGATTTACATTTAATAGTTAATTTTTTATTTAATTTTATAGTAGGGTATCTAATCCTAGTTTTTTTATAAAATTTATCAATTAATTTAATAATAAATTTTAATTATTTGAACTAAATTGTATATTTCACTAAAAATTTAATTTTTTAATTAAAATATATTAATTTTTAAGTAATTAAAATATTATGATTAATTAATTTATAAAATTGGTTTAACCGCTGTTGCTGGCACCGAAATTTACCATTATTAAAATTTATTTCCGAATAAAATTTTTATTTAGTGTTGCAGATTTTATTATTAATAACAAATTATTTTTTAATCTAATTATATATATAAAATAAATTTAATTAATTTGTAACTTAAATTCAATTTTATTGATTTGAATTTATTTAAAAATTTTAAATAAATTAAAGTTTTGATTTTTCTATAGAAGGTATCAATTTCTATAATGTAATTAATTTTTTAATTAAATATACAATGATTAATCTATCTATAGGTAAATCTAATCTTTATAATAGTTAACCCCTTAATTAACTATTTAAAGCTTTGATTTTTCTATAGAAGGTATCAATTTCTATAATGTAATTAATTTTTTAATTAAATATACAAAGATTAATTTATCTATAGGTAAATCTAATCTTTATAATAGTTAACCCCCCAATTAACTATTTAAAGCTTTGATTTTTCTATAGAAGGTATCAATTTCTATAATGTAATTAATTTTTTAATTAAATATACAAAGATTAATCTATCTATAGGTAAATCTAATCTTTATAATAGTTAACCCCTTAATTAACTATTTAAAGCTTTGATTTTTCTATAGAAGGTATCAATTTCTATAATGTAATTAATTTTTTAATTAAATATACAAAGATTAATTTATCTATAGGTAAATCTAATCTTTATAATAGTTAACCCCCCAATTAACTATTTAAAGCTTTGATTTTTCTATAGAAGGTATCAATTTCTATAATGTAATTAATTTTTTAATTAAATATACAAAGATTAATCTATCTATAGGTAAATCTAATCTTTATAATAGTTAACCCCTTAATTAACTATTTGAAGCTTTGATTTTTCTATGAAAATTATAAATAATAAAAAAATTAATTTTTATATAAAAAAAATTATATAGAAATAAATTGTTATTAAATAGCCCTAAAATATTATTAATTATATTAGATTAAAATTTTAATACAAAATTTTTAATAATAAAAACTTATTATAGTAGTAGTATATATATATATATTAATTAATAAATTATTTATATATATATACATCTTAATATTAATATATATAATATATATCTATTAATTAATAAATTATTTATATATATATATATATATATTTATATACTATTATAAATAGATGGAGGCCAACTGATAAATATATATACATTTTATATATAACAAGATATATATACAGGGTGTCCCAGAACTAGTGTAACATCCGGAAATGGGGGGTAGCTGAGGTGATTCTGAACAACCTTTTCCTTTACCAAAATGTTGTTTGAAGCTTTGTTTTCGAGTTATTAACGAAAAACACTAACCAATCACAGCGCCCAGAGACCGCGGGCTCAACCACGTATGCACGGCTTTTATACACGGGCGCTCGGTCGGGCTCCCGGCACACGTACTGGCACAGCATAGGTATCGCGGAAAATGTTATGTCATTTTAAATTAAAAATAATGTGCAATTATTCGTTATTCATGAATAACAAATAAACTAATAAGTCGTTTAATAACTGCGTTCGTTATTCGAAAGAAATAAAGCGTTTTATTATTTATGAAAAACATTTTTTTTTTAACAGCACATTTTCAGGTGAATAAATTGTTTTAAGAAAAACGATTTGTATAACTAATGCTAGAAAAAAATAATTGAACTTACCCATTCGTCCACGAAATAGCTTGCTTCGACGAAAATAGGTCGGTAAGGCTGGATCCTCGTGTCGATCCTGACCTATCCAACAATTCTCAACAGCCGATGTTCTGGCCGAATCGATGAACTCACTTCGCCGCACGATCGATATTTTTCGGTGACTTCTTAGAAGCTGTCGATTTTGTTTTTTCTCCATGCCTTCGGCGCGGTTCTCTGGCGAAAGGCTGCCGTGCTTGGTGCTTGTTCGCCGGAATGATTTATTATTAAACTAATTGTAACATCCACAGTTTTATAACTATTAATTTCAAAAAATTTAGAATTGAATACACGCTAATGTGGCTTATAAATTTGAATGGTATATCATCCACATTCACGAACGTGATGATAACTCTGTTCGATACTTTTATTCGTTATTCGAAAGGAATAAAATGTTTTATTATTGTTAGAAAAGTCCAAAAAGCGAAGGCTTGAGTGAGCCATGTGCAGTCTTTCGCTGCGTTTCCACCTCCTAGGGATGGTTCTGCCTCAAGGCTAAGAAAGTCCATATTGTCAAGGGGGTCCTTCTGACTAGGATTTTTCAGGGAAGACAGAATTGTATCAGCACTCGCGAAGTATAGTTCAAAACACAAGCTTTCACTCTTTTTAACCACCCACGTTCATTTCTTATTCAAACGTTCACCACCGTTATCCTGATTTTCCTTACATTATTTAAAAAAATTAAAAACATTTCGTAGTACTCTGCGTTCGTACGCGGCATGTTGCTCGTTCAGTTAGCAAAATAAATCTGAGAGCTTAAGCGTTTTGTGGATCCTAGGTGGACGTTTGGTAAGGAAGGGGAATAGTTACAATACAACGGAAAAGAAATGTTTATTGTACTGCCATGAGAAATTCGAAACAGTTTCAAAAAAACATCAAATAAACCGACGGTGCAAAACGTTGCGCCGGCAAGAGTCAAAACAGATAAGTCGGAAACATTTGAAGATCGCCGGATTCGGGTGTGAATAAGTGAGCGCGTGTGTGTGTATGTATGCATGATGTGTGTGTGTATGTGCGCGTATAAGGGCTTACAAAGTAAGCGAGGCAAGTCGCTGAAAAAGCAAGAGGTGGTTTGAAAGTAGTGAGACGAACACTAAGAGTGCCGTCAGAATGGCACAAAACGTACCCGTGAACGAATGGGCGAGTTTAATTATTTTTTCCTAGCATTAGCTATCGAAATCGTTTTATTTCACAGTATATTTTATCTATTTGAAAATGTGCTGTTAAAAGAAAAAAACATTTTTTTCGTAAATAATGTAAGGAAAATCAGGATAACGGTGGTGAACGTTTGAATAAGAAATGAAAGTGGGTGGTTAAAAAGAGTGAAAGCTTGTGTTTTGAACTATACTTCGCGAGTGCTGATACAATTCTGTCTTCCCTGAAAAATCCTAGTCAGAAGGACCCCTTTGACAATATGGACTTTCTTAGCCTTGAGGCAGAACCATCCCTAGGAGGTGGAAACGCAGCGAAAGACTGCACATGGCTCACTCAAGCCTTCGCTTTTTGGACTTTTCTAACAATAATAAAACATTTTATTCCTTTCGAATAACGAATAAAAGTATCGAACAGAGTTATCATCACGTTCGTGAATGTGGATGATATACCATTCAAATTTATAAGCCACATTAGCGTGTATTCAATTCTAAATTTTTTGAAATTAATAGTTATAAAACTGTGGATGTTACAATTAGTTTAATAATAAATCATTCCGGCGAACAAGCACCAAGCACGGCAGCCTTTCGCCAGAGAACCGCGCCGAAGGCACGGAGAAAAATCAAAATCGACAGCTTCTAAGAAGTCACCGAAAAATATCGATCGTGCGGCGAAGTGAGTTCATCGACTCAGCCAGAACATCGGCTGTTGAAAATTGTTGGATAGGTCAGGATCGACACGAGGATCCAGCCTTACCGACCTATTTTCGTCGAAGCAAGCTATTTCGTGGACGAATGGGTAAGTTCAATTATTTTTTTCTAGCATTAGTTATACAAATCGTTTGTCTTAAAACAATTTATTCACCTGAAAATGTGCTGTTAAAAAAAAAATGTTTTTCATAAATAATAAAATGCTTTATTTCTTTCGAATAACGAATAAAAGTATCGAACGCAGTTGTTAAACGACTTACTAATTTGTTTATTATTCATGAATAACGAATAATTTCACATTATTCTTAATTTAAAATGACATAACATTTTTCGCGAGACCTATGCTGTGCCAGTACGTGTGCCGGTAGCCCGACCGAGCGCCCGTGTATAAAAGCCGTGAATACGTGGTTGAGCGCGAGGTTTCTGGGCGCTGTGATTGGCCAGTGTTTTTCGTTAATAACTCGAAAACGAAGCTTCAAACAACATTTTGGTAAAGGAAAAGGTTGTTCAGAATCACCTCAGCTACCCCCCATTTCCGGATGTTACACTAGTTCTGGGACACCCTGTATAAATATTACAATATATAAATCTGAGAATATATATACATTTATAAATATATCCTAAGGTAGGATTAAATTATGATTATTTATGCTTTCATATAATTTATAAATTATTTAATAACTTATAAATGCGCTATGTTTAATAAATCAATTAATGTTTAATAAACGCATATAAATTTTTTATTTATTTATATATAACCTATGAATCATAAATTATTTATTAATTAATAAATACCTATTAATATATATAAATACGTTATTATATATTTAAATATCTATTAATTAATAAATAATTTATATATTTATATATATATATATATATATATATATATATATATATATAAATATTTATTAATTAATAAATAATTTTTGTATTTATATTTATATTTCTTTTCTTTTCAATAATTTATTATAATCTAATGTATTCATAATATAATTTACATATATTATAGATATAAAATTATATATATAATTATATAAATATTTAATTAAATAATATTAATATTAATATATAAAGGTTAATATAATCTTTTATAAATTTTGGAACCCACCTATGATTTATATATATATAAATATATTGGTTAATAAATTATTTATATATATATATATACATTTTAATATTAATATATATATATATATTAATAAAAAATTTTTCAAATTAAAAATTAATTTTATTTACTTATATTTAAATTTATTATGTAATAAAATTATAGTTTAATATTATTAATAAGATTATAGCGTTACTTAATAACAAAAAAAAATTAAAAATTTTTATTTATGTATTAAATAAAATTATTAATTATTGGGGGGGGTATTTATATATAATTTATATATAATTTATAATTAAATTTGTATCTTAGAGAATTTAATTAATAAATAAATTTATTATTAATAGTCGATTTTAGTTTATTTCAATGGCTTTATTTTTCCCTTAAAGATGAATATATTGAAATAAACCTTTCAATTCTACTTTAGTTTGAATTTATTTAAATAGTTTTATTTGTTTTTATAAGTAGAGAATTTAATTAATAAATAAATTTATTATTAATAGTCGATTTTAGTTTATTTCAATGGTTTCATTCTTTCCCTAAGAATGAATATATTGAAATAAACCTTTCAATTCTACTTTAGCTTGAATTTATTTAAATAGTTTTATTTGTTTTTTATAAGTAGAGAATTTAATTAATAAATAAATTTATTATTAATAGTTGATTTTAGTTTATTTCAATGGCTTTATTTTTCCCTTAAAGATGAATATATTGAAATAAACCTTTCAATTCTACTTTTGTTTGAATTTATTTAAATAGTTTTATTTGTTTTTATAAGTAGAGAATTTAATTAATAATGAAATTTATTATTAATATTCGATTTTAGTTTATTTCAATGGTTTCATTCTTTCCCTAAGAATGAATATATTGAAATAAACCTTTTAATTCTACTTTAGCTTGAATTTATTTAAATAGCTTCATTTGTCCCTTGTAAGTAGAGGATTTGGATATTAACCTTTCGAATTTACATTAGCTTTAGTTTATTTCAATGGCTTCACTCTTTCCCTAAGGATGAATATATTGAAATAAACCTTTCAATTCTACTTTAGCTTGAATTTATTTAAATAGCCTCATTTGTCCCTTGTAAGTAGAGGATTTGGATATTAACCTTTCAATTCTACTTTAGCTTGAATTTATTTAAATAACCTCATTTGTCCCTCGCAAGTAGAGGATTTTGGATATTAACCTTTCGAATTTACCTTAGCTTTAGTTTATTTCAATGGCTTCATTCTTTCCCTAAGGATGAATATATTGAAATAAACCTTTCAATTCTACTTTAGCTTGAATTTATTTAAATAGCCTCATTTGTCCCTCGCAAGTAGAGGATTTTGGATATTAACCTTTCGAATTTACCTTAGCTTTAGTTTATTTCAATGGCTTCATTCTTTCCCTAAGGATGAATATATTGAAATAAACCTTTCAATTCTACTTTAGCTTGAATTTATTTAAATAGCCTCATTTGTCCCTCGCAAGTAGAGGATTTTGGATATTAACCTTTCGAATTTACCTTAGCTTTAGTTTATTTCAATGGCTTCATTCTTTCCCTAAGGATGAATATATTGAAATAAACCTTTCAATTCTACTTTAGCTTGAATTTATTTAAATAGCCTCATTTGTCCCTTGCAAGTAGAGGATTTTGGATATTAACCTTTCGAATTTACCTTAGCTTTAGTTTATTTCAATGGCTTCATTCTTTCCCTAAGGATGAATATAAATATATATCCATATATAAAGATATATATATATATATATATATATATATATATATATATATATCTTTAAATGGATATTAGTTAATTTTAATCTATAATATTTAATTTGCAATTAAAAGTAATTTTTAAATATATCTATATAAATAAGCTAAGTTTAAAGCTGTTAGGTTCATACCCTAGTTATAGATTATATGTATCTTTTATATATTTTATATATATATGTATTAAAGTAATATGCCTGATTAAAGGATTATTTTGATAAGATACTTAAATAAATTTTATATTTATTGTTACTAATTGATTTTTTTTATATTTATTAATTTTATTAATACTTTAAATTTCAAAAATTTAGGTGCTTTGACACTAAAATATAATAGGTAAAAATTTTAGTATTATAAACTATTTAATTTTTAATTAAAAGATAATTTTGAATTGGTTTTTTGTGAAGAAAATAATATTTAAAAATGTAATATGTCTTAGATATATTATTATTAATTATTTAATCATTCTTTTTGTAAGAGATTTATTTTTTATGTGATTAATTTATGAAGTTATAACATTAGTTTTAATTATTTATATAAATTTAACTAGAGATTCAAAATATGCTAGTGTTTTTTATTATATAGTATCAGTAGTAAGAAGGTTAGTTTTTATTATAAGATTGTATTTTTATGTATCTATGAAAGAAGTAAGAGTTTTTTTTGAAATTTTTATTCAATTAATTATGTTAGTAAAATTAGGAATATTTCCTTTTCATCAATGATCTATTTATATTCATAGATATATGTGTTGAACAAGAATTTTTATATTTTCAACGGTTATAAAAATAGTACCTATATATTTTTTAGCTAATGTGAGTGGTATAAATTTTTTTTTTATAGGTTTAATTTTATTAAATTTAATTTTTGTTCCTATTATTATGAAAGTTTATAATTCTATAAAAATATTTATTAGATGTTCTTCTATTATTCAATCAACTTTTTTATTAATAATTATGTATGTAAATGTAAAAATTTATTTGGTATATTTTTCTTTTTATGCATTTATTTTTTATATATTGTTGTATTTTTTTGAAAAATTTGATGTGGTAACTTTTAATGATTTGGGGTTTTTATTAGTTGATAAATATTTGAAGGTATATTTTATTATTATAGTTTTAATTTATTCTTCTTTACCTCCATTTTTGTCTTTAGTGTTAAAGTGAATTTTGAATTATTATTTTTTAGAGGATTATGTTAATTTTTGTTTTATTATTTATTATGATATTAGCATCAGTTATAATTATTTGAAATTATTTTAGATTATTATTATATATTAGTAGTAATTATACTAGAGCTAAAAAATATTTTTTTAAGATTTATATATTTAAGTCTTATATTATTTTATTTATTATTATGTTATTTTTTTTTAGGTTTTTATTGGTTAATGTTTATGTTACTTAAAGGTTTTAATTTGATATAATTTAAGTATTGATTAATTTGTTAAATTTAACATAGTGTAAGATATTTATGATTAATATTTTCTAATAATTATTTATATTTTAAAATTTGCAATTTTAAGTTTTTTTTAAACTATAGAAAATTAGTATCAGTAAGTTTTTCTTACATGTTTAAATTTACAATTTAATTCTTTTATCAGACATGATACTTTTTTTGATTTGAAGATTTTAAGTTAAAATAAACTTTTAATTTTCAAAGTTAAATATATATATATATTGATTTATTATAAATCTTATAATATATAAATATATTTATTAATATTTAAATATTATATAATTATGTTTTATTTATGTTTGATAAATGATTTTATTCTACTAATCATAAAAATATTGGTATAATTTATTTTGTATTTGCTTTATGATCAGGGATAATTGGAACTTCTATGAGAATAATTATTCGTATGGAGTTAAGTACTCCAGGTATATGAATTAATAATGATCAAGTTTATAATTCAGTTGTTACTGTTCATGCATTTTTAATAATTTTTTTTATAGTTATACCATTTATAATTGGCGGGTTTGGTAATTGATTAGTTCCATTAATATTAGGATCTCCAGATATGGCATTTCCTCGTATAAATAATATTAGATTTTGATTATTACCACCATCATTAATATTATTACTTTTAAGAAATTTATTTCAAGTTAGACCAGGGACTGCTTGAACGGTTTATCCTCCTTTATCTTCATATTTATTTCATTCTTCCCCTTCTGTTGATATTACTATTTTTTCTTTACATTTATCAGGAATTTCTTCAATTATTGGGGCAATAAATTTTATAGTAACTATTATAATAATAAAAAATTTATCTTTAAATTATGATCAAATAGCTTTATTTCCTTGATCAGTGTTTATTACAGCTATTTTATTATTATTATCATTGCCAGTTTTAGCTGGAGCAATTACAATATTAATTTTTGATCGAAATATTAATACTTCGTTTTTTGATCCTTTAGGGGGAGGTGATCCAATTTTATATCAACATTTATTTTGATTTTTTGGGCATCCTGAAGTTTATATTTTAATTTTACCGGGGTTTGGGTTGATTTCACATATTATTATAAATGAGAGGGGTAAAAAAGAGGTATTTGGTAATTTAGGAATGATTTATGCTATATTAGGAATTGGATTTTTAGGATTTATTGTATGAGCACATCATATATTTACAGTTGGGTTAGATGTAGATACTCGAGCTTATTTTACTTCAGCAACTATAGTTATTGCAGTTCCTACAGCAATTAAAGTTTTTAGTTGATTAGCTACTTATCATGGAGCTAAATTAGGTTATAATAATTCAATTTTATGATCATTAGGATTTGTTATAATATTTATTATTGGTGGATTGACGGGTATTGTATTATCAAATTCTTCTATTGATATTATTTTACATGATACTTATTATGTTGTTGGCCATTTTCATTATGTTTTATCTATAGGGGCAGTTTTTGCAATTGTTGGAAGATTTATTCATTGATTTCCTTTAATTTTTGGTGTTGTTATACATCAGAATTGATTAAAAATTCAGTTTTATATAATGTTTATTGGTGTTAATATAACTTTTTTTCCTCAACATTTTTTAGGATTAATAGGGATACCTCGACGATATTCAGATTATCCTGATGCATATTATTGTTGAAATTTATTTTCTTCAATTGGTTCATTAATTTCTTTAAATAGATTAATTTTATTAATGTTTTTAATTTTAGAAAGATTTATTTCAATACGGTTAGTAATTTTTAAATTTAATAGTTCATTAGAATGAATTGGTTTTATACCTCCTTTAGATCATGTGTATTTAGAAGTACCTATTGTGTTAAATAATAAAAAGGAGTTATTTTTGAATATTTAATAATGTTGAGTTTTAATGATTGATTTAATTATTTTTAATATTTTATTTTATTTAATATGGCAGATAAGTGCGATAGATTTAAGATTTATTTATAAAAATATATTATTTTTTATTAAAAATTGCAACATGATTTATATATAGATTTCAAGATTCTAATTCACCTTATTCTGATAATTTAATTTCTTTTCATAATTTAGTTATAATATTAATGTTGGTTATTATTGTATTTTCAATATTAATTATTTTAGATATTATTACTAATAAGTATGTTAATCGGTATTTATTGAAGAATCATTTATTGGAAATTATTTGAACTATTATTCCAATTTTTATTTTAATAACAATTTGTTTTCCTTCTTTAAAGATTTTATATTATATTGATGAAATTTTAAATCCTTATTTTACAATTAAAATTATAGGTCATCAGTGATTTTGGTCTTATGAATATTCAGAATTTAAAGATTTGGAATTTGATTCTTATATATTATCTGATAGAGTTATGAATAGTTTTCGTTTATTAGATGTTGATAATCGTATGGTCATTCCAATAAATTTTCCGATTCGATTATTATTATCATCAACTGATGTAATTCATTCATGAGCTATTCAATCAGTTGGAATTAAAGTTGATGCTGTTCCTGGACGTATTAATCAATCAAATTTATATTGTATACGACCAGGATTATTTTTTGGACAATGTTCTGAAATTTGTGGTATAAATCATAGATTTATACCAATTGTTTTAGAAAGAACAGCCTTTAAAAATTTTAATTTATGAGTTTTAAAAAAATAGTTTTAAATTAAATAATTAGTTTAATTAAAAACATTAGATTGTCATTCTAAAAATAATTTTTGATTATTATTTTAAAATTTCATTAGATGTCTGAAGTGTAAGAATTGATCTTTTAAATCATGTTATAGTAAATTGCAATTACTTCTAATGATTTTTTTATACCTCAAATAAGACCTATAATATGATTAATTTTATCTTTTCTTAATATTATAAATATATTTATAATAATAGTTTATTTAAATAGGATACCAATTAATATGCATGTAGATTTTAATTTAAATGAAAAAAATAAATATAAATGAGATTGAATATGATAACTAATTTATTTGAAAGATTTGATCCTATAATTAATTATTATTTAGCTTTTAATTGATTAATAATATTTTTTTATATTATAATTATTTTTAATTATTATTGATTAATTCCTTCTCGTGTTATGATATTTTGAGTTATTTTAATTGAATTAATTTATAAAGAATTTAAATTATTAGTAGCTAATATAAATTATCAATCAAATATCATTATTTTTATTAGATTATTATTATATATTTTATTAATAAATTTATTTAGATTAATACCTTATATTTTTACTGCTACAAGACATTTATCTTTTAATTTAATTATATCTATACCTTTATGATTTAGATTTATTATTTATGGTTATTTTAATAAACCTTTAAAGATATTAAGTCATTTAGTTCCTGTTAATACACCTGTTTTTTTAATGAATTTTATAGTTTTAATTGAGTTTGTTAGAAATTTAATTCGTCCATTTACTTTATCTATTCGATTGACGGCTAATTTAGTTGCTGGTCATTTATTGATAATTTTATTAAGTAGATTTATTTCTAAAATAGGATTGATTTTAATAATTTTATTTGTTTTAATTCAAAATATTTTAGTAATTTTAGAATTGTGTATATCATTTATTCAAGCTTATGTATTTTCAACTTTAAGAGTATTGTATTTTTCAGAATTTAAATAAATAAAATGATAATAAGAAATTTTCCTTTTCATTTAGTAACAGTTAGACCATGACCTTTTTTGATATCTATGAGATTAATAAATTCAATATTAGGTTTTATTAATTGATTTTATTTAAATGATTTTGAATTTATTTTTTTAAATTTATTTATTAATTTATTAATTATATATCAATGATGACGAGATATTATTCGAGAGAGTTTATATCAAGGATTTCATACTTTTATAGTTTATGGGTTTTTAAAGTTTAGAATAATCTTATTTATTATTTCAGAAATATTTTTTTTTTTTCTTTTTTTTGAACTTATTTTCATAGATGTATTTCTTTAAGAATTGAATTAGGGTATATTTGACCTCCTAAAATAATTAGTCAATTTAATCCTTATGATATTCCTTTATTAAATTCTGTTATTTTAATTTCTTCAGGATTGTCAGTTTCTTGAAGTCATTATAGATTGTTAAATAATAATTTTAATATAGTTAATTTAAGATTATTTTTTACAGTTATTTTAGGTATTTATTTTACTTTAATTCAATTTATTGAATATTTAGAATCTTCTTTTAGAATTAATGATGGAATTTTTGGTTCTATTTTTTATATAAGGACTGGATTCCATGGTCTTCATGTTATTGTAGGGACTTTAATATTGATATTTTCTTTATTTCGATTGAATATAAATCATTTTAGAAAAATTCATCATTTTAATTTTGAAGGTTCATTATGATATTGACATTTTGTTGACGTTATTTGATTATTTTTATATATTTTTATTTATTGATGAATATATTATATATATAGTATAATTTAATACAGTTAACTTCCAATTAACAAATTTATATTTTAGTAATATATATAGTGATGTTAATGGTGTTATCTTATATTAGATTAATTTTTTGAATTATAATTTTAATTTATTTATTAAATGTATTTTCTTCTATTTTTAAGATTTCTGATAAGGAAAAAAAAAGTTCTTATGAATGTGGATTTAATCCTATTACTAAGGGTTTTATTCCATTTTCAGTACCTTTTTATTTAATACCTTTAATATTTTTAGTATTTGATATTGAAATTATTTTAATTGTTCCATTTGTTGCGTCGTCGGTTTGAGCAAGTGATATGCTCAACTTCCCCTAACGCTTGGTTGTCGCTGGTGCGATATTTCGCAGAGTCCCTTTCGTTTTACAGAGTGTATGGTTTAGTTCTTTGGAGGCTGTTTTTATAATAATCCTTTTAAGCGTCAGCCCTGTATTTATATAAATTCTTGAAGTTCGTTTTCCCGATTTTGGCGAATCAGAACCGTTCCTGCCCCTTGAACAGTCCTCCATGGCCAAGCGCAAGCCGCCACCCTGGAAATCCCTGGTTGGCAGGGTGGTGGAATGTCGTTGTGGCGGGGGAGTCAGACCCAAGGGGTGAGCGGTCCTAATGGGACTCTTGCTACGTGTGTTAGGGACTTTACGATACGTTAATTGCTATTGAGGGCGACCGGGTACCAGAAAGGCACATGGGCCGCAGAAACGCAAAGTTTCCGCGGTCATAAACTCTTTCTGGAACTCGACCTCGGCTTGTAATAAAGGAATTTAACTAAAGGTTAGAAAGTCAAGCATCCTCAAAAATAGCATAATGAATCGCCCGTATCATAAAGTCGTCCTAACGACTAGTTTTGCGTCGCAACACCATTTATTTTATTGGTTAAGTATATAGGTTTTAGTTATATATTTATTATTTTTTTATTATTTTTTTTTATTATACTTTTTTCCTTAGTTTATGAATGATGTATAAATTATTTATTGTGAATATTTTAATTTGAATATATGGATTATTAGTTAATCAATATTTAAGTCGAAATTAAATTGTAATTTTTTACTTCATATATTATTTAATTTATATAATTTAATATAAATTTTAATTAAAGCCAAATAGAGGCATTTTATTGTTAATAAGATTATTGAATAATTTATTCTAATTAAAGAAATAATTGAAAATAGAATTTCTAATTCTGTAGAGATATTAATTTATCATATTTCTTTAATAGGTTTATATAGTTTAATTAAAACTTTATATTTTCAGTATAAAAATATTAATATATATATATTTATTTATAAATAAATATATAAAGATATATACATATATTTAAAAATAATAAATTATTTCTTTAATATTTTCAATATTATGCTCTTATATAAGCTATTTAAATTTAATAGATAAATAATATTAGTAATATAAATAGAAAAAAAGAGGAAATTATATAGTTGAAGTTAAATATACTAAATTTAATAATTGTTAAATAATATAGAATATTTTTTATTAATTTTCCTATAAGTATTTCAAATAATCTTTTTTCAATAAATTTTTCATAGTTTAAAATGATTTTTACTGGTATTTTATAAATATGGGCATAGAAGATATTTATAAGTATTATTCTTTCAGTTAAATTAATTAATAGATAATTTTTTTTATTTGATTTAAAAATTTGATAGCCAATAATTATACCAATAATTAATAATTTAATAATTATTAATTTATATACTTTAGGTAGATTAATATTATAATCTAAGTAAATTATATTTAGATAAATTTTACTAAAAAATAGTGATATAATAAATATAATTAATATTCTAAAATTTATTATATTATTTTCTTTTAAATTTAAATTATTGTAGAAAGGTAAATTTTGGGGCAGTAAAGTTAAAATTAAACGAGTTGAATATGCAACTGTAAAGATAGTTCCAAGTATTAAATTTAATAATCTTATAAAATTTAATTTATTATAAAAAAAAAATTCTATAATTAAGTCTTTGGAGTAAAATCCACATAAAAATGGGAATCCACATAGAGATAAAATTGAAAATATTATAATTAATCTTTTAAATGGGTAGATTATGAATATTCCTTTATAATCACGTATATCTTGACTTCTATTTATATAATGAATAAATCTTCCTGAACATAGAAATATTAAAGATTTAAATATTGCATGAATGATTAAATGAAAAAAGGCTAAGTTTTCTAAACCTAGAAATAAAATTCTTATTATAAATCCTAGTTGTCTTAAGGTAGATAAAGCAATAATTTTTTTAAAATCTATTTCAAATATAGCTATTAATCCGGCAATTAGTATAGTTAATCTTGAAATAATTAATAAATATTTATTTAAATTTGTATTTATAATTAAAGTATTGTATCGAATTAAGATATATACTCCGGCAGTTACTAATGTAGATGAATGAACTAAAGAAGATACAGGAGTGGGGGCTATTATAGCAGCAGGTAATCAATTTCTAAATGGAATTTGTGCTCTTTTTGTAAAGGTTATAATTACAATAAGAATAAATATTGGTAAATTTAAATTATAAAGTATTAAGTTTCATGAATTAAATTTTATTATAAAACAAATTAATATTAAAAGACAAATATCTCCAATTCGATTTAAAATAATAGTTAATAATCCTGCTCTATAAGCTTTATTGTTATTATAATAAATAATTAAACAATAAGAGATTAATCCTAAACCATCTCATCCTAATAAAATAGTTAATATATTAGGTCTTAAAATTATAAATACTATTGATAAATAAAATAATAAAGTTAAGTATAAAAATTTATTTATAAGATTGTTATTTAATTTTATATATTCAGTTCTATAAATTAGAACTATTGCTGTAATTAATCTGACTATTATAATAATAAATAATGTTTTATTATCAATTAAAATAAATAAATTAAATTTTATTGAATTAAAATTTAAGATTAATCATTCAATAATAATAATTTTATTAATTATAATTAAATAACAAGCAGTTATAAAAGATAAGATTCTTCATATTGTTAAAATGATTCTAAAAATTATTATTTTGATAATAATTTAAAGTAATATATATATATACATTTTTGATATCACGAATCAATATTTTAGTTAAATTATTTAAATAAATAATATTTAAATTTATAATTATTAGATTGATTGGAATTCAATGTAATATTAAAGTAAGAAAATTAATTAAATTATTAATTTTGATAGTATAAAAATTTAATATATTAGTAAATCCATGTTGAATATATCTATATAAATATAAAGTATAAATAAATCTTATTAAACAATAGATAATTATAATATAAATTAAATATTTACATCAATTAAATAATCTCATTAGTAAAGTGATTTCACTAATTAAATTTAAAGATATAGGAGCAGCTATATTTGATGATCTTAATAAGAATCATATTAAAGCTATAGAAGGTATAAGAATTATTATACCTTTATTTAAAATTATTAATCGTCTATTAGTTTGTTTATAGATAATATTAATTAGATAAAAAAGTCCTGATGAACATAAACCATGAGCAATTATTATATAAATACCTCCTTTTATTCCAATATAAGATAGTGTTATTATTCCTCTAATTATTAAAGCTATATGAATAATTGAAGATATAGCAACAATGATTTTTATATCAATTTGTCGTAAACATGAAAGTCTTAAAATTAATCTTCCAATTATTCTTAAGTAAATTAAATAAATTCTTAATTTATTTAAATTTTTTAAAATTATAATTATTCGTAATAAGCCATATCTTCCAAGTTTTAATATGATAGAAGCTAAAATTATAGATCCAATATATGAGGCTTCTACATGGGCTTTTAATAATCAATTGTGAAGTGTAAATATAGGAATTTTTACTATAAAAGATATTAGTAAATAAATTAAAATATATATAGATAATTTAAGTTTTTTAATTTCTATACAAGGAAAAGATAAATTTTTTCTATATTTTAATATGTAAAATATAATTATTAATAAAGGTAATATAAAACTGTGGGCTGTTATGTTGACGGAGGATAGAAGGCGGAGGAATGATAGAGAGGATCGTAGGAAAAGGAAAGGTTGCGTTTCGTCCTGGGCCTCCTAGTGGACTCGTCAGTAAGGCATTCTAGGAGACCCGTGCCTTAGACGCGGGGGACTGAAGGAGTTAGGTTGGAAGGTGTATATATACAAACAGGACCTCTCGGGAGCGCTAGCGAGAATGGTCTCCTGTGTCTCTGTCCCTCTAGCGGTGGTAGACAGAAGGGTCGCCACAAAACTAAAGTATAAAATATCAAATAATACCTTGCTAATATTCGAAATATACCATATCCTCAGAAAATGACTATAAAGAAAATTAATAATAAATTTATTTCAAATATTAAATAAAAAATAAAAAAATGTATAGCTATGAAATTTAAGATTAAGGATATTAATATTATTATAGTTAAATTGGTGTATATATTTATATTATTTTCGTACTTTATATTTATTATAATTATTCTGAAAATTCATAAAGTTAAAATAATTAAATTATAAGAATATATATTAAATCTTAAATTATTAGAGATTATTCATCAATTTATTAAATTTAGTTTAAATAATATAATAAATGTTAATATATAAGAATTATTTCTTAATAGATATAAACATTTATTTATATTAAATTGTATTATTATATAAGTAATGAATATAATTATTTCGAACATAAATTTATTAAATTAATGTTTTGATGGCCATGTGTTTAATTTATTCTAATTAGTAAAGCTAATCCTACAATAGATTCACATACTGCGAAAATAATATAGATAATAAAAATTCATCTATTTAAATTATTTAATAGGATAATAGTAATTAAAGTTAAAATAAAATATTCTAAAGTAATTAAAAAATTAATAAATTGTTTTCTAGATTTTCAAAGAATTAAGGTGATAATAACTAATAAAATAATTATGTAAATAAATTTAAAATATTATATAATTTAAGTTAAAATAATAATTTTGTAAATTATTAATGAATTGTGAATATTCTATAATAAAGTTTAAATTTCAAAAAAAATTAATATAAATTTTTTATAATTCCCAGAATTATTGTTTTATGAATAAACTATTTTTTGTTTAAATTAATGTTTAATTAATTATTTTATTTTATTTATAATATGATAATATATATATATATATATATAAAATTTTATGTTAGACGAGAATTAAGCCTCAAAAAAATATGTTTTTGGTTAGTTTTATTAAATAAATAAATCAAAAATTAAAAATTATATAAAATGTCCATAGAATTTCTAAATTATATATTAAAGTTTTTTTTAATATTTTTATATTTTTTATCTTTATATTTGATTTTTTTTATTTTAATTACTGTGGATAAAATTCATCCTATAAGGAATTTAATATATTTTTTATTATATATAGTTATTTTATGTTTAATTTTATATTTATTTAAATTTAAATCTTTATTTATTTATATAATTATAATTATTTTTATTAGAGGATTAATAATTTTATTTGCTTATTTTGTTAGATTAATTAATCAATCTATGATGAATTATGTTAAATATATAAATTTTTTTATTATTGGTTTATTAATAATTAATATTATATATTTTTTGTCTAATTATTTAATTGAAAATTTTGATAGAATAATTTATTCAATAAATCTATATCGGGATAAAAATATTAATTTATCTTTTATTTATCAATATTCAAATTTGTTTTTATTATTTTTTATAATTTTATTTTTAGTTTTTGTTTTAATTATAAGATATAAAATAAGATATCCTAAAAAAAAAGCTTATCAATCTAAATCTAAATTTTTAGAAGAGTTAGATAAAAAATATAAGTTTTAAATTTTATCCTGTTAATTTATTTTACTTAATCTTATTCTTAATTTGTTTTATTTAATTTTAATGTCAATAAAATTTTTAAGTTTATTAAATAAAGATAAAATTCGTAATATATTTTTTTATTCATTATTGATATTACCTACTCCCTTTAATATTAATATTTGATGGAATTTTGGGTCAATATTAGGAGTATTTTTGATAATTCAAATTTTGTCTGGATTATTTTTATCAATACATTATTGTCCTAATATTGATTATGCTTTTAATAGAATTATTCATATTATAAAAGATGTTAATTCTGGTTGATTAATTTGTTTAATGCATATAAATGGAGCATCTTTTTATTTTATTATAATATATATTCATATTAGACGAAATATTTATTATCAATCTTTTAAATTAGTTCATGTATGATTAATTGGTGTTAGAATTTTATTTTTGTCAATAGCAACAGCTTTTATAGGATATGTTTTACCTTGAGGGCAAATATCTTTTTGAGGAGCAACTGTTATTACTAATTTAATATCTGCTATTCCTTATATTGGGCAATTATTAGTTGAATGAATTTGAGGGGTGTATTCTATTAATAATGCTACATTAAATCGATTTTTTTCTATTCATTTTATTTTACCTTTAATTATTTTATTAATAGTAATTTTACATATTTTTTTTTTACATTTAACAGGTTCTACTAATCCTTTAGGATTTTCTAGAAATTTATATAAAGTTCCTTTTCATCCTTATTTTGTTATTAAAGATATTTTTATATTTATTTGAATTCTAATAATTTTTATATTATTAATTTGTCAATTACCTTATTTTTTAGGAGATCCTGATAATTTTAAAATTGCTAATAGAATAAGGACACCAGTTCATATTAAACCAGAGTGATATTTTTTATTTGCTTATTCAATTTTACGGGCAATTCCTAATAAATTGGGGGGGGTATTTATATTATTATTATCTATTTTAATTTTATATTTTATACCTTTATATAAAAATAATATTAAAACAAATAAATTTTATCCATTAAGTCAATTATTTTATTGATTTTTTATTAATAGATTTATTATATTAACTTGATTAGGTGGTCAGTTAATTGAATATCCTTATATTCAATTGAATAATATATTTACAATTTTATATTTTTTTTTCTTTATTGTTTCTCCTGGATTATATTATTATTGAGATAATATTATTTATTAAATTAATAAGTAGTTAATGAACTTGAATAAGTTTATATTTTGAAAATATATCATAGAAATAGTATTTTCTATTAACTTTTTAATTTTATTTTAAATATGTATAAAAATTACTTTTGTTATATATACAAATATATTATAAATTAATACTAAAATTAAAACATCAGTTCAACATATGTATATTAAATTATCATAACGGATTCGTGGTAATACACCTCGTAATCATAAAATTAAAATCATATGAATATTTATAAAAACTAAAAATTTTATTCTAGGTATTTTAAAACCTATAAATATTAAAGTTATAACAAATCTTATAAATAAAATAATTGAATATTCTGATAAAAAAATTAATACAAAAAATCTTCTGTAGTATTCTACATTAAATCCTGAAACTAATTCAGATTCTCCTTCAATTAGGTCAAAAGGAGTCCGGTTTAATTCAATTAATATACTAATAAAAAAGATTATATAAATTGGTGTTAATAAAATTCTAAATTTTATATATTCTTGATATTTATATAATTGATTTAATGAATAACCTTCAGTTAAAATTATAATTAAAAAAAATATTAAAAAAAGACTAATTTCAAATGAAATTATTTGTGCTAAAGATCGAATAGCCCCTAATATAGAATAATTATTATTTGAAATTCACCCAATTAAAATAATTGGATAAGTATTAAGACCTAATAAGGTGATAAAGAATATTAAATTGTAGTTTGTTATTATTAAATTAGTTCAAGGATATAAAATTCATAATAATATGGCAAATATAAATATAAGTATTGGTCTCAATATATAAATTAAATAATTTAAATTTAAAAATAATCATTCTTTAGAGATTAATTTAATAGCATCTGAAAAAGGTTGAAGTATTCCTTTATATCCTACTTTAGTAGGTCCTTTTCGTGTTTGAATATATCTTAAGATTTTTCGTTCTAATAAGGTTAAAAAAGCTACTGTAAGTAATATACAAATTATAGTTAAAATTATGATAATTACGAAGATTATTACCTATATATAATTTATTATATGTATATATATTATTAAATTCTAACTTTAATGCACTTTTCTGCCAAGATAATTTTTAATAAATATTAAGTTAATTAAATGATTATATTTATATAAATAATTTTAGTCCTTTCGTACAAAAAATTATAAATTTTTTATAGATAGAAACCGATCTGACTTACGTCGATCTGAACTCAAATCATGTAAGATTTTAAAAGTCGAACAGACTTAATTTTTAAACTCCTGCATTTAAATTATATCTTAATTCAACATCGAGGTCGTAATCATCTTTATAAATTTGGTCTTTCAAAAGATATTACGCTGTTATCCCTAAGGTAATTTATTTTTTTAATTTTTAATAAAAGATCTTTTAAATTTTCTATAATTTAAGATTTTTTAAATTAAAGTTTTTTAAATTTAATAACCCTCCCAGTTAAATATGTTATAATTATTATTATTTAGAATAAAATTTAAATTTATAATAATTATAAATATGAAATTCTATAGGGTCTTATCGTCCCATAAAAGAATTTAAGAATTTTAACTTAAAATTTAATTTCATAAAATAATATTGAGACAGTATATATTTCATTAATTCTTTCATACAAGTCTTTAATTAGAAGACAATTTATTATGCTACCTTTGTACAGTCAGGTATACTGCAGCCATTTAATAAGAATCATTGGGCAGATTTATCTAAAATTATTATTTCTATAGACAATGTTTTTGTTAAACAGTTGAATATATTATTTTAATTTGCCTAATTCCTTAAATTTATATATTATTTCTTTAATAATTTTTACAATTTTTACTATTTATTTAATCATTATAAAATTAATTTATTTATTTAATTAGTTTTTTTATAATTAATTTTATATTAATATTTTAAATTTTTAATTCATATTTTTAAATTATAAAATATTTTATTATAATTTCAAATTTTAAGAATATAATAATAGTTGGATTTTAAAATTAATAATAATTTAAATTTAAAGGTTATCCCTTAAATTTTTTAATTAAATAAATTTATAAAATTTTAAAATTTTAATAAATTTTTACTTAATTATGAATTAAATTCATTTCTAAAAAAACCAGATATTTTAAAAATCGTATAACATCTAATTTCTAAATATATATTTATAGTTTTTTTGTAACAAAAAAAATTATATATATTTAGTTCTTTTTATTTCGGGATTAATATATATAAATAATTTAATTTGATTAACCCTGATACAAAAGGTACTAAATTTATTTAAAATTTTTTAAATTTAGATAAGTTCATTTACATTACTTTTAACTTTAAAAAAAATTATTTTTTAATAAATAATTACTGAAATAATTGTTATTTGATAAAATTTTATTTATATAAAATTGATTAATTTATAATATTTTTTATTATTTTAATTAAAATAAAATTTTAATTAAATTAATCTTTTCAGTGTAAATGAAAAATTTTATTTCAGTTTAAACTAAAATTTTTAGTTCCTAATTACACTTTCCAGTACAATTACTATGTTACGACTTATTTTATTTTGGTGAAATTGACGGGCGATTTGTACGCTTATTAGCATATAGTTCAATTTAATTAATAGAAGTAAATTTACTTTTAAATTTTCTTTCAAAATAATTTTAAAATTATTTATTCAAAATATAATATTATATTATAACTCTTAATATCTTAAATGCACTACATATTTACTTGAATTTTAATTTATTAAAATTTATTAACATTATCAATTAAAAAAAATGTGTAAACAGCTATATATAAATGTAATTTAAGTGAGTCTTATCGTGGAATATCGATTAAATTATAAGTTCCTCTAATGGAATTAATAAGCCGCCATATTTATTAATTTTAATGATTTACATTTAATAGTTAATTTTTTATTTAATTTTATAGTAGGGTATCTAATCCTAGTTTTTTTTATAAAATTTATTAATTAATTTAATAATAAATTTTAATTATTTGAACTAAATTGTATATTTCACTAAAAATTTAATTTTTTAATTAAAATATATTAATTTTTAAGTAATTAAAATATTATGATTAATTAATTTATAAAATTGGTTTAACCGCTGTTGCTGGCACCAAAATTTACCATTATTAAAATTTATTTCCGAATAAAATTTTTATTTAGTGTTGCAGATTTTATTATTAATAAAAAATTATTTTTTAATCTAATTATATATATAAAATAAATTTAATTAATTTGTAACTTAAATTCAATTTTATTGATTTGAATTTATTTAAAAATTTTAAATAAATTAAAGTTTTGATTTTTCTATAGAAGGTATCAATTTCTATAATGTAATTAATTTTTAATTAGATATACACCTATCTATAGGTAAATCTAATCTTTATAATAGTTAACCCCCCAATTAACTATTTAAAGCTTTGATTTTTCTATAGAAGGTATCAATTTCTATAATGTAATTAATTTTTAATTAGATATACACCTATCTATAGGTAAATCTAATCTTTATAATAGCTAACCCCTTAATTAACTATTTAAAGCTTTGATTTTTCTATAGAAGGTATCAATTTCTATAATGTAATTAATTTTTAATTAGATATACACCTATCTATAGGTAAATCTAATCTTTATAATAGTTAACCCCCCAATTAACTATTTAAAGCTTTGATTTTTCTATAGAAGGTATCAATTTCTATAATGTAATTAATTTTTTAATTAAATATACAAAGATTAATCTATCTATAGGTAAATCTAATCTTTATAATAGTTAACCCCCCAATTAACTATTTAAAGCTTTGATTTTTCTATAGAAGGTATCAATTTCTATAATGTAATTAATTTTTTAATTAAATATACAAAGATTAATCTATCTATAGGTAAATCTAATCTTTATAATGGTTAACCCCCCAATTAACTATTTAAAGCTTTGATTTTTCTATAGAAGGTATCAATTTCTATAATGTAATTAATTTTTTAATTAAATATACAAAGATTAATCTATCTATAGGTAAATCTAATCTTTATAATAGTTAACCCCCCCAATTAACTATTTAAAGCTTTGATTTTTCTATAGAAGGTATCAATTTCTATAATGTAATTAATTTTTTAATTAAATATACAAAGATTAATCTATCTATAGGTAAATCTAATCTTTATAATAGTTAACCCCCCAATTAACTATTTAAAGCTTTGATTTTTCTATAGTAGGTATCAATTTCTATAATGTAATTAATTTTTTAATTAAATATACAAAGATTAATCTATCTATAGGTAAATCTAATCTTTATAATAGTTAACCCCTTAATTAACTATTTAAAGCTTTGATTTTTCTATAGAAAATTATAAATAATAAAAAAATTAATTTTTATATAAAAAAAATTATATAGAAATAAATTGTTATTAAATAGCCCTAAAATATTATTAATTATATTAGATTAAAATTTTAATACAAAATTTTTAATAATAAAGACTATTATAATAGTAGTATATATATATATATATATTGATTAATAAATTATTTATATATATATACACATCTTAATATTAATATATATATCTATTAATTAATAAATTATTTATATATATACATATTTATATACTATTATAAATAGATGGAGGCCAACTGATAAATATATATACATTTTATATATAACAAGATATATATATAAATATTACAATATATAAATCTGAGAATATATATACATTTATAAATATATCCTAAGGTAGGATTAAATTATGATTATTTATGCTTTTATATAATTTATAAATTATTTAATAACTTATAAATGCGCTATGTTTAATAAATCAATTAATGTTTAATAAGCGCATATAAATTTTTTATTTATTTATATATAACCTATGAATCATAAATTATTTATTAATTAATAAATACCTATTAATATATATAAATATGTTATTATATATTTAAATATCTATTAATTAATAAATAATTTATATATTTATATATATATATATATCTTTATTTAATAATTTATGGTACTCTAATGTATTTATAATATAATTTACATATATCATAGATGTAACATAGTATATATAATTATATAAATATTTAATTAATTAATATTAATATTAATATATAAAGGTTAATATAATCTTTTATAAACTTGTGAACTCACCTATGATTTATATATATATAGATATATTGATTAATAAATTATTTATATATATATATACATCTTAATATTAATATATATATCTATTAATTAATAAATTATTTATATATATATATATTTATATACTATTATAAATAGATGGAGGCCAACTGATAAATATATATACATTTTATATATAACAAGATATATATATAAATATTACAATATATAAATCTGAGAATATATATACATTTATAAATATATCCTAAGGTAGAATTAAATTATGATTATTTATGCTTTCATATAATTTATAAATTATTTAATAACTTATAAATGCACTATATTTAATAAATTGATTAATATTTAATAAATATATATATATGTATATATATAGATTTATATATATATATATAATAAATATATATATATGTATATATATAGATTTATATATATATATATATATATATATATAAATATTTATTAATTAATAAATAATTTTTATATTTATATTTATATTTCTTTTCTTTTCAATAATTTATTATAATCTAATGTATTCATAATATAATTTACATATATTATAGATATAAAATAATATATATGATTATATAAATATTTAATTAATTAATATTAATATTAATATATAAAGGTTAATATAATCTTTTATAAATTTTGGAACCCACCTATGATTTATATATATATAAATATATTTGTTAATAAATTATTTATATATATATATACATTTTAATATTAATATATATATATATATATTAATAAAAATTTTTTCAAATTAAAAATTGATTTTATTTACTTATATTTAAATTTATTATGTAATAAAATTATAGTTTAATATTATTAATAAGATTATAGCGTTACTTAATAACAAAAAAAAATTAAAAATTTTTATTTATGAATTAAATAAAATTATTAATTATTGGGGGGGGGGGGTATTTATATATAATTTATATATAATTTATAATTAAATTTGTATCTTAGAGAATTTAATTAATAAATAAATTTATTATTAATAGTCGATTTTAGTTTATTTCAATGGCTTTATTTTTCCCTTAAAGATGAATATATTGAAATAAACCTTTCAATTCTACTTTAGTTTGAATTTATTTAAATAGTTTTATTTGTTTTTATAAGTAGAGAATTTAATTAATAAATAAATTTATTATTAATAGTCGATTTTAGTTTAATTTAATGGTTTCATTCTTTCCCTAAGAATGAATATATTGAAATAAACCTTTCAATTCTACTTTAGTTTGAATTTATTTAAATAGTTTTATTTGTTTTTTATAAGTAGAGAATTTAATTAATAAATAAATTTATTATTAATAGTTGATTTTAGTTTATTTCAATGGCTTTATTTTTCCCTTAAAGATGAATATATTGAAATAAACCTTTCAATTCTACTTTAGTTTGAATTTATTTAAATAGTTTTATTTGTTTTTATAAGTAGAGAATTTAATTAATAAATAAATTTATTATTAATAGTCGATTTTAGTTTAATTCAATGGTTTCATTCTTTCCCTAAGAATGAATATATTGAAATAAACCTTTCAATTCTACTTTAGTTTGAATTTATTTAAATAGTTTTATTTGTTTTTATAAGTAGAGAATTTAATTAATAAATAAATTTATTATTAATATTCGATTTTAGTTTATTTCAATGGCTTCACTCTTTCCCTAAGGATGAATATATTGAAATAAACCTTTCAATTCTACTTTAGCTTGAATTTATTTAAATAGCCTCATTTGTCCCTTGCAAGTAGAGGATTTGGATATTAACCTTTCGAATTTACATTAGCTTTAGTTTATTTCAATGGCTTCACTCTTTTCCTAAGGATGAATATATTGAAATAAACCTTTCAATTCTACTTTAGCTTGAATTTATTTAAATAGCCTCATTTGTCCCTTGCAAGTAGAGGATTTTTGGATATTAACCTTTCGAATTTACTTTAGCTTTAGTTTATTTCAATGGCTTCACTCTTTCCCTAAGGATGAATATATTGAAATAAACCTTTCAATTCTACTTTAGCTTGAATTTATTTAAATAGCCTCATTTGTCCCTTGCAAGTAGAGGATTTGGATATTAACCTTTCGAATTTACATTAGCTTTAGTTTATTTCAATGGCTTCACTCTTTCCCTAAGGATGAATATATTGAAATAAACCTTTCAATTCTACTTTAGCTTGAATTTATTTAAATAGCCTCATTTGTCCCATGTAAGTAGAGGATTTGGATATTAACCTTTCGAATTTACATTAGCTTTAGTTTATTTCAATGGCTTCACTCTTTTCCTAAGGATGAATATATTGAAATAAACCTTTCAATTCTACTTTAGCTTGAATTTATTTAAATAGCCTCATTTGTCCCTTGCAAGTAGAGGATTTGGATATTAACCTTTCGAATTTACATTAGCTTTAGTTTATTTCAATGGCTTCACTCTTTCCCTAAGGATGAATATATTGAAATAAACCTTTCAATTCTACTTTAGCTTGAATTTATTTAAATAGCCTCATTTGTTCCTTGCAAGTAGAGGATTTGGATATTAACCTTTCGAATTTACATTAGCTTTAGTTTATTTCAATGGCTTCATTCTTTCCCTAAGGATGAATATATTGAAATAAACCTTTCAATTCTACTTTAGCTTGAATTTATTTAAATAGCCCCATTTGTCCCTTGCAAGTAGAGGATTTGGATATTAACCTTTCGAATTTACATTAGCTTTAGTTTATTTCAATGGCTTCACTCTTTTCCTAAGGATGAATATATTGAAATAAACCTTTCAATTCTACTTTAGCTTGAATTTATTTAAATAGCCTCATTTGTCCCTTGCAAGTAGAGGATTTGGATATTAACCTTTCAATTCTACTTTAGCTTGAATTTATTTAAATAACCTCATTTGTCCCTGGCAAGTAGAGGATTTTGGATATTAACCTTTCGAATTTACCTTAGCTTTAGTTTATTTCAATGGCTTCATTCTTTCCCTAAGGATGAATATATTGAAATAAACCTTTCAATTCTACTTTAGCTTGAATTTATTTAAATAGCCTCATTTGTCCCTCGCAAGTAGAGGATTTTGGATATTAACCTTTCGAATTTACCTTAGCTTTAGTTTATTTCAATGGCTTCATTCTTTCCCTAAGGATGAATATATTGAAATAAACCTTTCAATTCTACTTTAGCTTGAATTTATTTAAATAGCCTCATTTGTCCCTTGCAAGTAGAGGATTTTGGATATTAACCTTTCGAATTTACCTTAGCTTTAGTTTATTTCAATGGCTTCATTCTTTCCCTAAGGATGAATATAAATATATATCCATATATAAAGATATATATATATATATCTTTAAATGGATATTAGTTAATTTTAATCTATAATATTTAATTTGCAATTAAAAGTAATTTTTAAATATATCTATATAAATAAGCTAAGTTTAAAGCTGGTAGGTTCATACCCTAGTTATAGATTATATGTATCTTTTATATATTTTATATATATATGTATTAAAGTAATATGCCTGATTAAAGGATTATTTTGATAAGATACTTAAATAAATTTTATATTTATTGTTACTAATTGATTTTTTTTATATTTATTAATTTTATTAATACTTTAAATTTCAAAAATTTAGGTGCTTTGACTCTAAAATATAATAGGTAAAAATTTTAGTATTATAAACTATTTAATTTTTAATTAAAAGATAATTTTGAATTGGTTTTTTGTGAAGAAAGTAATATTTAAAAATGTAATATGTCTTAGATATATTATTATTAATTATTTAATCATTCTTTTTGTAAGAGATTTATTTTTTATGTGATTAATTTATGAAGTTATAGCATTAGTTTTAATTATTTATATAAATTTAACTAGAGATTCAAAATATGCTAGTGTTTTTTATTATATAGTATCAGTAGTAAGAAGGTTAGTTTTTATTATAAGATTGTATTTTTATGTATCTATGAAAGAAGTAAGAGTTTTTTTTGAAATTTTTATTCAATTAATTATGTTAGTAAAATTAGGAATATTTCCTTTTCATCAATGATCTATTTATATTCATAGATATATGTGTTGAACAAGAATTTTTATATTTTCAACAGTTATAAAAATAGTACCTATATATTTTTTAGCTAATGTGAGTGGTGTAAATTTTTTTTTTATAGGTTGAATTTTATTAAATTTAATTTTTATTCCTATTATAATGAAAGTTTATAATTCTATAAAAATATTTATTAGATCTTCTTCTATTATTCAATCAACTTTTTTATTAATAATTATATATGTAAATGTAAAAATTTATTTGGAATATTTTTCTTTTTATGCAGTTATTTTTTATATATTGTTATATTTTTTTGAAAAATTTGATGTGGTAACTTTTAATGATTTGGGGTTTTTATTAGTTGATAAATATTTGAAGGTATATTTTATTATTATAGTTTTAATTTATTCTTCTTTACCTCCATTTTTGGCTTTAGTGTTAAAGTGAATTTTGAATTATTATTTTTTAGAGGATTATGTTAATTTTTATGTTTTATTATTTATTATGATATTAGCATCAGTTATAATTATTTGAAATTATTTTAGATTATTATTATATATTAGTAGGAATTATCCTAGAGCTAAAAAATATTTTTGTAAGAGTTAGATATTTAAGTCTTATATTGTTTTATTTATTATTATGTTATTTTTTTTTAGGTTTTTATTGGTTAATGTTTATGTTACTTAAAGGTTTTAATTTAATATAATTTAAGTATTGATCAATTTGTTAAATTTAATATAGTGTGAGATATTTATGATTAATATTTTCTAATAATTATTTATATTTTAAAATTTGCAATTTTAAGTTTTTTTTAAACTATAGAAAATTAGTATCAGTAAGTTTTTCTTACATGTTTAAATTTACAATTTAATTCTTTTATCAGACATGATACTTTTTTTGATTTGAAGATTTTAAGTTAAAATAAACTTTTAATTTTCAAAGTTAAATATATATATATATTGATTTATTATAAATCTTATAATATATAAATATATTTATTAATATTTAAATATTATATAATTATGTTTTATTTATGTTTGATAAATGATTTTATTCTACTAATCATAAAAATATTGGTGTAATTTATTTTGTGTTTGCTTTATGATCAGGGATAATTGGAACTTCTATGAGAATAATTATTCGTATGGAGTTAAGTACCCCAGGTATATGAATTAATAATGTTCAAGTTTATAATTCAATTGTTACTGTTCATGCATTTTTAATAATTTTTTTTATAGTAATACCATTTATAATTGGTGGATTTGGTAATTGATTAGTTCCATTAATATTAGGATCTCCAGATATGGCATTTCCTCGTATAAATAATATTAGATTTTGATTATTACCGCCATCATTAACATTATTACTTTCAAGAAATTTATTTCAAGTTAGACCAGGGACTGGTTGAACGGTTTATCCTCCTTTATCTTCATATTTATTTCATTCTTCTCCTTCTGTTGATATTACTATTTTTTCTTTACATTTATCAGGAATTTCTTCAATTATTGGGGCAATAAATTTTATAGTAACTATTATAATAATAAAAAATTTATCTTTAAATTATGATCAAATAGCTTTATTTCCTTGATCAGTGTTTATTACAGCTATTTTATTATTATTATCATTGCCAGTTTTAGCTGGAGCAATTACAATATTAATTTTTGATCGAAATATTAATACTTCGTTTTTTGATCCTTTAGGGGGAGGTGATCCAATTTTATATCAACATTTATTTTGATTTTTTGGGCATCCTGAAGTTTAGATTTTAATTTTACCGGGGTTTGGGTTGATTTCACATATTATTATAAATGAGAGGGGTAAAAAAGAGGTATTTGGTAATTTAGGAATGATTTATGCTATATTAGGAATTGGATTTTTAGGATTTATTGTATGAGCACATCATATATTTACAGTTGGGTTAGATGTAGATACTCGAGCTTATTTTACTTCAGCAACTATAGTTATTGCAGTTCCTACAGGAATTAAAGTTTTTAGTTGATTAGCTACTTATCATGGAGCTAAATTAGGTTATAATAATTCAATTTTATGATCATTAGGGTTTGTTATAATATTTATTATTGGTGGATTGACGGGTATTGTATTATCAAATTCTTCTATTGATATTATTTTACATGATACTTATTATGTTGTTGGTCATTTTCATTATGTTTTATCTATAGGAGCAGTTTTTGCAATGGTTGGAAGATTTATTCATTGATTTCCTTTAATTTTTGGTGTTGTTATACATCAGAATTGATTGAAAATTCAGTTTTATATAATGTTTATTGGTGTTAATATAACTTTTTTTCCTCAACATTTTTTAGGATTAATGGGTATACCTCGACGATATTCAGATTATCCTGATGCATATTATTGTTGGAATTTATTTTCTTCAATTGGTTCATTAATTTCTTAAAATAGATTAATTTTATTAATTTTTTTAATTTTAGAAAGATTTATTTCAATACGGTTAGTAGTTTTTAAATTTAATAGTTCATTAGAATGAATTGGTTTTATACCTCCTTTAGATCATGTATATTTAGAAGTACCTATTGTGTTAAATAATAAAAAGGAATTATTTTTGAATATTTAATAATGTTGAGTTTTAATGATTGATTTAATTTTTATTTTTAATATTTTATTTTATTTAATATGGCAGATAAGTGCGATAGATTTAAGATTTATTTATAAAAATATATTATTTTTTATTAAAAATTGCAACATGATTTATATATAGACTTCAAGATTCTAATTCACCTTATTCTGACAATTTAATTTCTTTTCATAATTTAGTTATAATATTAATGTTAGTTATTATTGTATTTTCAATATTAATTATTTTAGATATTATTACTAATAAGTATGTTAATCGGTATTTATTGAAGAATCATTTATTGGAAATTATTTGAACTATTATTCCAATTTTTATTTTAATAACAATTTGTTTTCCTTCTTTAAAGATTTTATATTATATTGATGAAATTTTAAATCCTTATTTTACAATTAAAATTATAGGTCATCAGTCATTTTGGTCTTATGAATATTCAGAATTTAAAGATTTGGAATTTGATTCTTATATATTATCTGATAGGGTTATGAATAGTTTTCATTTATTAAATGTTGATAATCGTATGGTCATTCCAATAAATTTTCCGATTCGATTATTATTATCATCAACTGATGTAATTCATTCATGAGCTATTCAATCAGTTGGAATTAAAGTTGATGCTGTTCCTGGACGTATTAATCAATCAAATTTATATTGTATGCGACCAGGATTACTTTTTTAAGATTTTGTTTTCACCACTCCACAGTGCGTTTGATATGCAGAACCGGCGACATCTTTGATTTCGTCGGGGTTCAAGCTGAGATATGCTTTTTCTACGATAATCTTGGTGAGGCTTCTGTCCGAAGTATGCTGAATCATCGAGATCGCTCTATTCGAGCTATTTAATGCGACAAACACGTTATCTGGTGTTTTCAGCACTCCACAGTGCGTTTGATATGCAGAACAGTAGATATCCTGGTTTTCGTGGGGTTTCCAGCTGAGATATGCATTTTCTGCGATAATATTGGTGAGACTTCAGTCAGAAGTATGCAGAATCATCTAGATCGCTCTTTTCGAGCTACTTAATGCACGAAACACGTTTTCTGGTGTTTTCACCACTCCACAGTGCATTTGACATGCAGAACCGGAGATATCTTGGATTCGGTCGGGTTTCAAGCTGAGATATGCATTTTCTACGATATTCCTGGTGAGACGGCTGTCAGAAGTATGCAGGATCTTCGAGAACGCTCTTTTCGAGCTACTTAATGCGAGAAACACGTTTTCTGGTATTTTCACCACTCCACAGTGTGTTTGATATGCAGAACCGGCGACATCTTGGTTTTCGTGGGGTTTCAAGCTGAGATATGCATTTTCTGCGATAATCTTGGTGAGGCTTCTGTCCGAAGTATGCAGAATCATCGAGATCGCTCTTTTCGAGCTATTTAATGCGAGAAACACGTTATCTTGTGTTTTCACCAATCGACAGTGCGTTTGATATGCAGTACCAGCGATATCTTGGTTTTCGTGGGGTTTCAAGCTGAGATATGCATTTTTTACGATAATCTTGGTGAGACTTCTGTCCGAAGTATGCAGAATCATCGAGATCGCTCTATTCGAGCTATTTAATGCGACAAACACGTTATCTGGTGTTTTGAGCACTCCACAGTGCGTTTGATATGCAGAACCAGCGATATCTTGGTTTTCGTGGGGTTTCAAGCTGAGATATGCAGTTTTTACGATAATCTTGGTGAGACTTCTGTCCGAAGTATGCTTAATCATCGAGATCGCTCGTTTCGAGCTATTTAATGCGAGAAACACGTTATCTGGTGTTTTCACCACTCCACAGTGCGTATGATATGCAGAACCGGCGATATCTTGGTTTTCGTGGGGTTTCAAGATGAGATATGCATTTTCTGCGATAATATTGGTGAGACTTCAGTCAGAAGTATGCAGAATCATCTAGATCGCTCTTTTCGAGCTACTTAATGTACGAAACACGTTTTCTGGTGTTTTCACCACTCCACAGTACGTTTGACATGCAGAACCGGAGATATCTTGGTTTCGGTCGGGTTTCAAGCTGAGATATGCATTTTCTACGATAATCTTGGTGAAACATCTGTCCGAAGTATGCAGAAACATCGAGAGCGCTCTTTTCGAGCTATTTAATGCGAGAAACACGTTTTCTGGGGTTTTCACGAACCCACAGTTCGTTGGATTTGCAGAACCGGAGATATCTTGGTTTTCGTGGTGTTTCCAGCTGAGATATGCATTTTCTGCGATAATCTTGGTGGGTCTTTTGTCAGAAGTATGCAGAATCAACTAGATCGCTCTTTTCGAGCTACTTAATGCACCAATCACGTTTTCTGGTGTTTTCACCACTCCACAGTACGTTTGACATGCAGAACCGGCGATATCTCGGTTTTCGTCGGGTTTCATGCTGAGATACGCATTTTCTACGATAATCTTGGTGAGACTTCTGTCAGAAGTATGCAGGATCTTCGATATCGCTCTTCTCGAGCTATCTAATGCACGAAACACGTTTTCTGGTGTTTTCACCACTCCACAGTGCGTTTGATATGCAGAACCGGCAACATATTGATTTTCGTGAGGTTTCGAGCTGAGATATGCATTTTCTGCGATAATATTGGTGAGACTTCAGTCAGAAGTGAGCAGAATCATCTAGATCGCTCTTTTCGAGCTACTTAATGCACGAAACACGTTTTCTGGTGTTTTCTCCACTCCACAGTACGTTTGACATGCAGAACCGGAGATATCTTGGATTCGGTCGGGTTTCAAGCTGAGATATGCATTTCTACGATATTCCTGGTGAGACGGCTGTCAGAAGTATGCAGAATCTTCGAGAACGCTCTTTTCGAGCTACTTAATGCGCGAAACACGTTTTCTGGTGTTTTCACCACTCCACGGTACGTTTGATGTGCAGAACCGGAGATAACTCGGTTTTCATCGGGTTTCAAGCTGAGATATGCATTTTCTACGATAATCTTGGTGAGACTTCTGTCAGAAGTATGCAGGATCTTCGAGAACGCTCTTTTCGAGCTATTTAATGCGAGAAACACGTAATCTGGTGTTTTCACCACTCCACAGTGCGTATGATATGCAGAACCGGCGATATCTTGGTTTTCGTGGGGTTTCAAGGTGAGATATGCATTTTCTGCGATAATCTTGGTGAGACTTCTGTCCGCAGTATGCTGAAACATCGAGATCGCTCTTTTCGTGCTAGTTAATGCGAGAAAAACCTTATCCGGTGTTTTCACCACTCCACAGTGCGTTTTATATGCAAAACCGGCGATATCTTGGTTTTCGTGGGGTTTCAAGCTGAGATATGCATTTTCTACGATAAGCTTGGTGAAACATCTGTCCAAAGTATGCAGAAACATCGAGAGCGCTCTTTTCGAGCTATTTAATGCGAGAAGCACGTTTTCTGAGGTTTTCACCACTCCACAGTGCGTTTGATATGCAAAACCGGCGATATCTTGGTTTTCGTGGGGTTTCAAGCTGAGATATGCATTTTCTGCGATAATCTTGTTGAGACTTCTGTCCGAAGTATGCAGAATCATCGAGATCGCTCGTTTCGAGCTACTTAATGCGAGAAACACGTTATCTGGTGTTTTCACCACTCCACAGTGCGTTGGATATGCAGAACCGGTGATGTTTTGGTTTTCGTCGGGTTTCAAGCTGAGATATGCATTTTCTACGATAAGCTTGGTGAAACATCTGTCCAAAGTATGCAGAAACATCGAGAGCGCTCTTTTCGAGCTATTTAATGCGAGAAGCACGTTTTCTGAGGTTTTCACCACTCCACAGTTCGTCGGATATGCAGAACAGTAGATATCTTTGTTTTCGTGGGGTATCAAGCATGAGATATGCATTTTCTGCGATAATCTTGTTGAGACTTCTGTCCGAAGTATGCTGAATCATCGAGATCGCTCTTTTCGAGCTATTTAATGCGTGAAACTCGTTATCTGGTGTTTTCACCACTCCACAGTTGGTTTGATATGCAGAACCAGCGATATCTTGGTTTTCGTGGGGTTTCAAGCTGAGATATGCATTTTCTGCGATAATATTGGTGAGACATCAGTCAGAAGTATGCTGAATCACCGAGATCGCTCTTTTCGAGCTAGTTAGTGCGAGAAACTCGTTTTCTGGGGTTTTCACCACTTCACAGTTCGTTGGATATGCAGAACCGGAGATATCTTGGTTTTCGTGTGGTTTCAAGCTGAGATATGTATTTCCTGCGATAATCTTGGTGAGACTTCTGTCCGAAGTATGCTGAATCATCTAGATCGCTCTTTTCGTGCTATTTAATGCGAGAAACACGTTATCTGGTGTTTTCACCACTCCACAGTGAGTTTGATATGCAGAACAAGCGATATCTTGGTTTTCGTGGAATTTCAAGATGAGATATGCATTTTCTGCGATAATCGTGTTGAGACTTCTGTCCGAAGTATTTAGAATCATTGAGATCGCTCGTTTCGAGCTACTTAATGCGAGAAACACGTTATCTGGTGTTTTCACCACTCCACAGTGCGTTGGATATGCAGAACCGGCGATATTTTGGTTTTCGTCGGGTTTCAAGCTGAGATATGCATTTTCTACGATAAGCTTGGTGAAACATCAGTCCGAAGTATGCAGAAACATCCAGAGCGCTCTTTTCGAGCTATTTAATGCGAGAAACACGTTTTCTGGGGTTTTCACCACTCCACAGTTCGTTGGATATGCAGAACTGTAGATATCTTGGTTTTCATGGGGTTTCAAGCAGAGATATGCATTTTCTGCGATAATCTTCGTGAGACTTCTGTTAGAAGTATGCTGAATCATCGAGATCGCCCTTTTCGAGCTATTTAATGCGAGAAGCACGTTACCTGGTGTTTTCACCACTCCACAGTGGTTTTGATATGCAGAACCGGCGATATTTTGGTGTTCATCGGGTGTCAAGCTGAGATATGCATTTTCTACGATAATCTTGGTGAAACATCTGTCCGAAGTATGCAGAAACATCGAGAGCGCTGTTTTCGAGCTATTTAATGCGAGAAACACGTTTTCTGGGGTTTTCACCACTCCACAGTTCGTTGGATATGCAGAACAGTAGATATCTTGGTTTTCATGGGGTTTCAAGCAGAGATATGCATTTTCTACGATAATCTTGGTGAAACATCTGTCCGAAGTATGCAGAAACATCGAGATCGCTCTTTTCGAGCTAGTTAGTGCGAGAAACTCGTTTTCTGGGGCTTTCACCACTCCACAGATCGTTGGATATGTAGAACCGGAGATATCTTGGTTTTCGTGTGGTTTCAAGCTGAGATATGCATTTCCTGCGATAATCTTGGTGAGACTACTGTCCGAAGTATGCAGAATCATCGTGATCGCTCTATTCGAGCTATTTAATGCGAGAAACACGTTCCCTGGTTGTTTTCACCACTCCACAGTGCGTTTGATATGCAGAACCAGCGATATCTTTGTTTTCGTGGGGTTTCAAGCTGAGATATGCATTTTCTGCGATAATATTGGTGAGACTTCTGTCCGAAGTATGCTGAATCATCTAGATCGCTCTTTTCGAGCTATTTAATGCGAGAAACACGTTATCTGGTTTTTTCACCACTCCACAGTGCGTTTGATATGCAGTACGAGCGATATCTTGGTTTTCGTGGGGTTTAAAGCTGAGATATGCATTTTTTACGATAATCTTGGTGAAGCTTCTGTCCGAAGTATGCAGAATCATCGAGATCGCTCGTTTCGAGCTATTTAATGCGAGAAACACGTTATCTGGTGTTTTCACCACTCCACAGTGCGTTGGATATGCAGAACCGGCGATATCTTGGTTTTCGTGGGGTTTCCAGCTGAAATATGTATTTTCTGCGATAATCTTGGTGAGACTTCTGTCCGAAGTATGCTTAATCATCGAGATCGCTCTATTCGAGCTATTTAATGCGCGAAACACGTTATCTGGTGTTTTCAGCACTCCACAGTGCGTTTGATATGCAGAAACAACGATATCTTGGTTTTCTTGGGGATTCAAGCTGAGATATGCAATTTCTGCGATAATCTTGGTGAGACTTCTGTCCGAAGTATGCTTAATCATCGAGATCGCTCGTTTCGTGCTATTTAATGCGGGAAACACGTTATCTGGTGTTTTCACCACTCCACAGTGCGTATGATATGCAGAACCGACGATATATTGGTTTTCGTGGGGGTTCAAGCTCAGATATGCATTGTCTGCGATAATCTTGGAGAGACTTCTGTCCGAAGTGTGCCGAATCATCGAGATCGCTCTCTTCGAGCTATTTAATGCAAGAAACACGTTTTCGGGGGTTTTCAACACACCACAGTTCGTTGGATATGCAGAACAGGTGATATCTTGGTTTTCGAGGGGTTTCAAGCTGAGATATGCATTTTCTGCGATAAACTTGGAGAGACTTCTGTCCGAAGTATGCTGAATCGCCGAGATCGCTCTTTTCGAGCTGGTTAATGCGAGAAACACGTTATCTGGAGTTTTCACCACTCCACAGTTGGTTTGATATGCAGAACCGGCGATATTTTGGTTTTCGTCGGGTGTCAAGCTGAGATATGCATTTTCTACCATAATCTTGGTGAAACATCTGTCCGAAGTATGCAGAAACATCGAGAGCGCTCTTTTCGAGCTATTTAATGCGAGAAACTCGTTTTCTGGGGTTTTCACCACTCCACAGTTCGTTGGATATGCAGAATCGGAGATATCTTGGTTTTCGTGTGGTTTCAAGCTGAGATATGCATTTCCTGCGATAATCTTGGTGAGACTTCTGTCCGAAGTATGCTGAATCATCGAGATCGCTCTTTTCGAGCTATTTAATGCGAGAAACACGTTATCTGGAGTTTTCACCACTCCACAGTTGGTTTGATATGCAGAACCGGCGATATTATGGTTTTCGTCGGGTGTCAAGCTGAGATATGCATTTTCTACCATAATCTTGGTGAAACAACTGTCCGAAGTATGCAGAAACATCGAGAGCGCTCTTTTCGAGCTATTTAATGCGAGAAACTCGTTTTCTGGGGTTTTCACCACTCCACAGTTCGTTGGATATGCAGAATCGGAGATATCTTGGTTTTCGTGTGGTTTCAAGCTGAGATATGCATTTCCTGCGATAATCTTGGTGAGACTTCTGTCCGAAGTATGCTGAAACATCGAGATCGCTCTTTTCGAGCTGGTTAATGCGAGAAACACGTTATCTGGAGTTTTCACCACTCCACCGTTGGTTTGATATGCAGAACCGGCGATATTTTGGTTTTCGTCGGGTGTCAAGCTGAGATATGCATTTTCTACCATAATCTTGGTGAAACAACTGTCCGAAGTATGCAGAAACATCGAGAGCGCTCTCTTCGAGCTATTTAATGCGAGAAACACGTTTTCGGGGGTTTTCACCACACCACAGTTCGTTGGATATGCAGAACACGTGATATCTTGGTTTTCGAGGGGTTTCAAGCTGAGATATGCATTTTCTGCGATAAACTTGGAGAGACTTCTGTCCGAAGTATGCTGAATCGTCGAGATCGCTCTTTTCGAGCTGGTTAATGCGAGAAACACGTTATCTGGAGTTTTCACCACTCCACAGTTGGTTTGATACGCAGAACCGGCGATATTTTGGTTTTCGTCGGGTGTCAAGCTGAGATATGCATTTTCTACAATAATCTTGGTGAAACATCTGTCCGAAGTATGCAGAAACATCGAGAGCGCTCTTTTCGAGCTATTTAATGCGAGAAACACGTTTTCTGAGGTTTTCACCACTCCACAGCTCGTCGGATATGCAGAACAGTAGATATCTTTGTTTTCGTGGGGTTTCAAGCTGAGATATGCATTTCCAGCGATAATCTTGGTGAGACTTCTGTCCGAAGTATGCTGAAACATCGAGATCGCTCTTTTCGAGCTAGTTAATGCGAGAAAAACCTTATCCGGTGTTTTCACCACTCCACAGTGCGTTTGATATGCAGAACCCGCGATATCTTGGTTTTCGTGGGGTTTCAAGCTGAGATATGCATTTTCAGCGATAATCCTGGTGAGTCTTCTGTCAGAAGTATGCAGAATCATCTAGATCGCTCTTTTCGAGCTATTTAATGCGAGAAACACGTTATCTGGTATTTTCACCACTCCACAGTGCGTTTGATATGCAGAACCGGCGATATCTTGATTTTCGTGGTGTGTCCAGCTGAGATATGCATTTTCTGCGATAATCTTGGTGAGTCTTCTGTCAGAAGTATGCAGAATCATCGAGATCGCTCATTTCGAGCTAGTTAATGCGAGAAACACGTTATCTGGTGTTTTCACCACTCCACAGTTCGTTGTATATGCAGAACAGGAGATATCTTGGTTTTCGTGGGGTTTCTAGCAGAGATATGCATTTTCTGCGATAATCTATGTGAGTCTTCTGCCAGAAGTATGCAGAATCATCTAGATCGCTCTTTTGGAGCTATTTAATGCGAGAAACACGATATCTGGTGTTTTCAGCACTCCACAGTGCGTATGATATGCAGAACCGGCGATATCTTGGTTTTCGTGGGGTTTCAAGCTGAAATATGCATTTTCTGCGATAATCTTGGTGAGACTTCAGTCAGAAGTATGCAGAATCGTCGAGATCGCTCATTTCGAGCTAGTTAATGCGAGAAACACGTTATCTGGTGTTTTCCCCACTCCACAGTTCGTTGTATATGCAGAACAGGAGATATCTTGGTTTTCGTGGGGTTTCTAGCAGAGATATGCATTTTCTGCGATAATCTAGATGAGTCTTCTGCCAGAAGTATGCAGAATCATCTAGATCGCTCTTTTCGAGCTATTTAATGCGAGAAACACGATATCTGGTGTTTTCAGCACTCCACAGTGCGTATGATATGCAGAACCGGCGATATCTTGGTTTTCGTGGGGTTTCAAGCTGAAATATGCATTTTCTGCGATAATCTTGGTGAGACTTCAGTCAGAAGTATGCAGAATCTTCGAGATCGCTCATTTCGAGCTAGTTAATGCGAGAAACACGTTATCTGGTGTTTTCACCACTCCACAGTACGTTGTATATGCAGAACAGGAGATATCTTGGTTTTCGTGGGGTTTCTAGCAGAGATATGCATTTTCTGCGATAATCTAGGTGAGTCTTCTGCCAGAAGTATGCAGAATCTTCGAGATCGTTCTTTTCGAGCAACTTAATGCGAGAAACACGATATATGGTTGTTTTCACCACTCCACAGTGCGTTTGATATGCAGAACGGGCGACATCTTGATATTCGTGAGGTTTCAAGCTGAGATATGCATTTTCTGCGATAATCTTGGTGAGACTTCAGTCAGAAATATGCAGAATCTTCTAGATCGCTCTTTTCGTGCTATTTAATGCGAAAAAACAAGTTTTCTGGTGTTTTCAACATTCCACAGTGCGTTTGATATGCAGAACCGATGATATCTTGTTTTTCGTGGTGTTTCCAGCTGAGATATGCATTTTCTGCGATAAACTTGGTGAGTCTTCTGTCAGAAGTATGCAGAATCATCGAAATCCCTCTTTTCGAGCTATTTAATGCGAGAAACACGTTAATTGGTGTTTTCACCACTCCACAGTGCGTTTGATATGCGGAACCATCGACATCTTGGATTTCGTCGGGTTTCAAGCTGAGACATGCATTTTCTGCGATAATCTTGGTGAGTCTTCTGTCAGAAGTATGCAGAATCATCGAGATCCCTCTTTTCGAGCTAGTTAATGCGAGAAACACGTTATCTGGTGTTTTCACCACTCCACAGTGCGTTTAATATGCAGAACCGGCGACATCTTGGCTGTCGTAGGGTATCAAGCTGAGATATGCATTTTCTGCGATAATCATGGTGAGACTTCTGTCAGAAGTATGCAGAATCATCGGGATCGCTCTTTTCGAGCTATTTAATGCGAGAAACACGTTTTCTGGGGTTTTCACCACTCCACAGTTCGTTGGATATGCAGAACAGGAGATATCTTGGTTTTCGTGGGGTTTCTAGCAGAGATATGCATTTTCTGCGATAATCATGGTGAGACTTCTGTTAGAAGTATGCAGAATCATCGAGATCGCACATTTCGATCTATTTAATGCGAGTAACACGTTATCTGGTGTTTTCACCACTCCACAGTGCGTTTGATATGCAGAACCAGCGATATCTTGGTTTTCGTGGGGTTTCAAGCTGAGATATGCATTTTTTACGATAATCATGGTGAGAATTCTGTCCGAAGTATGCAGAATCATCGAGATCGCACTTTTCGTGCTATTTAATGCGAGAAACAGGATATCTGGTGTTTTCAGCACTCCACAGTGCGTATGATATGCAGAACCGGCGATATCTTGATTTTCGTGGTTTTTCGTGCTGAGATATGCATTTTCAGCGATAATCTTGGTGAGTCTTCTGTCAGAAGTATGCAGAATCATCGAGATCCCTCATTTCGAGCTATTTAATGCGAGAAACACGTTATCTGGTTGTTTTCACCACTCCACAGTTCGTTTGATATGCAGAATCGGAGATATCTTGGTTTTCGTGTGGTTTCAAGCTGAGATATGCATTTCCTGCGATAATCTTGGTGAGACTTCTGTCCGAAGTATGCTGAAACATCGAGATCGCTCTTTTCGAGCTGGTTAATGCGAGAAACACGTTATCTGGAGTTTTCACCACTCCACAGTTGGTTTGATATGCAGAACCGGCGATATTTTGGTTTTCGTCGGGTGTCAAGCTGAGATATGCATTTTCTACCATAATCTTGGTGAAACAACTGTCCGAAGTATGCAGAAACATCGAGAGCGCTCTCTTCGAGCTATTTAATGCGAGAAACACGTTTTCGGGGGTTTTCACCACACCACAGTTCGTTGGATATGCAGAACAGGTGATATCTTGGTTTTCGAGGGGTTTCAAGCTGAGATATGCATTTTCTGCGATAAACTTGGAGAGACTTCTGTCCGAAGTATGCTGAATCGTCGAGATCGCTCTTTTCGAGCTGGTTAATGCGAGAAACACGTTATCTGGAGTTTTCACCACTCCACAGTTGGTTTGATACGCAGAACCGGCGATATTTTGGTTTTCGTCGGGTGTCAAGCTGAGATATGCATTTTCTACAATAATCTTGGTGAAACATCTGTCCGAAGTATGCAGAAACATCGAGAGCGCTCTTTTCGAGCTATTTAATGCGAGAAACACGTTTTCTGAGGTTTTCACCACTCCACAGCTCGTCGGATATGCAGAACAGTAGATATCTTTGTTTTCGTGGGGTTTCAAGCTGAGATATGCATTTCCTGCGATAATCTTGGTGAGACTTCTGTCCGAAGTATGCTGAAACATCGAGATCGCTCTTTTCGAGCTAGTTAATGCGAGAAAAACCTTATCCGGTGTTTTCACCACTCCACAGTGCGTTTGATATGCAGAACCCGCGATATCTTGGTTTTCGTGGGGTTTCCAGCTGAGATATGCATTTTCAGCGATAATCCTGGTGAGTCTTCTGTCAGAAGTATGCAGAATCATCTAGATCGCTCTTTTCGAGCTATTTAATGCGAGAAACACGTTATCTGGTATTTTCACCACTCCACAGTGCGTTTGATATGCAGAACCGGCGATATCTTGATTTTCGTGGTGTGTCCAGCTGAGATATGCATTTTCTGCGATAATCTTGGTGAGTCTTCTGTCAGAAGTATGCAGAATCATCGAGATCGCTCATTTCGAGCTAGTTAATGCGAGAAACACGTTATCTGGTGTTTTCACCACTCCACAGTTCGTTGTATATGCAGAACAGGAGATATCTTGGTTTTCGTGGGGTTTCTAGCAGAGATATGCATTTTCTGCGATAATCTATGTGAGTCTTCTGCCAGAAGTATGCAGAATCATCTAGATCGCTCTTTTCGAGCTATTTAATGCGAGAAACACGATATCTGGTGTTTTCAGCACTCCACAGTGCGTATGATATGCAGAACCGGCGATATCTTGGTTTTCGTGGGGTTTCAAGCTGAAATATGCATTTTCTGCGATAATCTTGGTGAGACTTCAGTCAGAAGTATGCAGAATCGTCGAGATCGCTCATTTCGAGCTAGTTAATGCGAGAAACACGTTATCTGGTGTTTTCCCCACTCCACAGTTCGTTGTATATGCAGAACAGGAGATATCTTGGTTTTCGTGGGGTTTCTAGCAGAGATATGCATTTTCTGCGATAATCTAGATGAGTCTTCTGCCAGAAGTATGCAGAATCATCTAGATCGCTCTTTTCGAGCTATTTAATGCGAGAAACACGATATCTGGTGTTTTCAGCACTCCACAGTGCGTATGATATGCAGAACCGGCGATATCTTGGTTTTCGTGGGGTTTCAAGCTGAAATATGCATTTTCTGCGATAATCTTGGTGAGACTTCAGTCAGAAGTATGCAGAATCTTCGAGATCGCTCATTTCGAGCTAGTTAATGCGAGAAACACGTTATCTGGTGTTTTCACCACTCCACAGTACGTTGTATATGCAGAACAGGAGATATCTTGGTTTTCGTGGGGTTTCTAGCAGAGATATGCATTTTCTGCGATAATCTAGGTGAGTCTTCTGCCAGAAGTATGCAGAATCTTCGAGATCGTTCTTTTCGAGCAACTTAATGCGAGAAACACGATATATGGTTGTTTTCACCACTCCACAGTGCGTTTGATATGCAGAACGGGCGACATCTTGGATTTCGTCGGGTTTCAAGCTGAGACATGCATTTTCTGCGATAATCTTGGTGAGTCTTCTGTCAGAAGTATGCAGAATCATCGAGATCCCTCTTTTCGAGCTAGTTAATGCGAGAAACACGTTATCTGGTGTTTTCACCACTCCACAGTGCGTTTAATATGCAGAACCGGCGACATCTTGGCTGTCGTAGGGTATCAAGCTGAGATATGCATTTTCTGCGATAATCATGGTGAGACTTCTGTCAGAAGTATGCAGAATCATCGGGATCGCTCTTTTCGAGCTATTTAATGCGAGAAACACGTTTTCTGGGGTTTTCACCACTCCACAGTTCGTTGGATATGCAGAACAGGAGATATCTTGGTTTTCGTGGGGTTTCTAGCAGAGATATGCATTTTCTGCGATAATCATGGTGAGACTTCTGTTAGAAGTATGCAGAATCATCGAGATCGCACATTTCGATCTATTTAATGCGAGAAACACGTTATCTGGTGTTTTCACCACTCCACAGTGCGTTTGATATGCAGAACCAGCGATATCTTGGTTTTCGTGGGGTTTCAAGCTGAGATATGCATTTTTTACGATAATCATGGTGAGAATTCTGTCCGAAGTATGCAGAATCATCGAGATCGCACTTTTCGTGCTATTTAATGCGAGAAACAGGATATCTGGTGTTTTCAGCACTCCACAGTGCGTATGATATGCAGAACCGGCGATATCTTGATTTTCGTGGTTTTTCGTGCTGAGATATGCATTTTCAGCGATAATCTTGGTGAGTCTTCTGTCAGAAGTATGCAGAATCATCGAGATCCCTCATTTCGAGCTATTTAATGCGAGAAACACGTTATCTGGTTGTTTTCACCACTCCACAGTTCGTTTGATATGCAGAATCGGAGATATCTTGGTTTTCGTGTGGTTTCAAGCTGAGATATGCATTTCCTGCGATAATCTTGGTGAGACTTCTGTCCGAAGTATGCTGAAACATCGAGATCGCTCTTTTCGAGCTGGTTAATGCGAGAAACACGTTATCTGGAGTTTTCACCACTCCACAGTTGGTTTGATATGCAGAACCGGCGATATTTTGGTTTTCGTCGGGTGTCAAGCTGAGATATGCATTTTCTACCATAATCTTGGTGAAACAACTGTCCGAAGTATGCAGAAACATCGAGAGCGCTCTCTTCGAGCTATTTAATGCGAGAAACACGTTTTCGGGGGTTTTCACCACACCACAGTTCGTTGGATATGCAGAACAGGTGATATCTTGGTTTTCGAGGGGTTTCAAGCTGAGATATGCATTTTCTGCGATAAACTTGGAGAGACTTCTGTCCGAAGTATGCTGAATCGTCGAGATCGCTCTTTTCGAGCTGGTTAATGCGAGAAACACGTTATCTGGAGTTTTCACCACTCCACAGTTGGTTTGATACGCAGAACCGGCGATATTTTGGTTTTCGTCGGGTGTCAAGCTGAGATATGCATTTTCTACAATAATCTTGGTGAAACATCTGTCCGAAGTATGCAGAAACATCGAGAGCGCTCTTTTCGAGCTATTTAATGCGAGAAACACGTTTTCTGAGGTTTTCACCACTCCACAGCTCGTCGGATATGCAGAACAGTAGATATCTTTGTTTTCGTGGGGTTTCAAGCTGAGATATGCATTTCCTGCGATAATCTTGGTGAGACTTCTGTCCGAAGTATGCTGAAACATCGAGATCGCTCTTTTCGAGCTAGTTAATGCGAGAAAAACCTTATCCGGTGTTTTCACCACTCCACAGTGCGTTTGATATGCAGAACCCGCGATATCTTGGTTTTCGTGGGGTTTCAAGCTGAGATATGCATTTTCAGCGATAATCCTGGTGAGTCTTCTGTCAGAAGTATGCAGAATCATCGAGATCGCACTTTTCGTGCTATTTAATGCGAGAAACAGGATATCTGGTGTTTTCAGCACTCCACAGTGCGTTTGATATGCGGAACCATCGACATCTTGGATTTCGTCGGGTTTCAAGCTGAGACATGCATTTTCTGCGATAATCTTGGTGAGTCTTCTGTCAGAAGTATGCAGAATCATCGAGATCCCTCTTTTCGAGCTAGTTAATGCGAGAAACACGTTATCTGGTGTTTTCACCACTCCACAGTGCGTTTAATATGCAGAACCGGCGACATCTTGGCTGTCGTAGGGTATCAAGCTGAGATATGCATTTTCTGCGATAATCATGGTGAGACTTCTGTTAGAAGTATGCAGAATCATCGAGATCGCACATTTCGATCTATTTAATGCGAGAAACACGTTATCTGGTGTTTTCACCACTCCACAGTGCGTTTGATATGCAGAACCAGCGATATCTTGGTTTTCGTGGGGTTTCAAGCTGAGATATGCATTTTTTACGATAATCATGGTGAGAATTCTGTCCGAAGTATGCAGAATCATCGAGATCGCACTTTTCGTGCTATTTAATGCGAGAAACAGGATATCTGGTGTTTTCAGCACTCCACAGTGCGTATGATATGCAGAACCGGCGATATCTTGATTTTCGTGGTTTTTCGTGCTGAGATATGCATTTTCAGCGATAATCTTGGTGAGTCTTCTGTCAGAAGTATGCAGAATCATCGAGATCCCTCATTTCGAGGTATTTAATGCGAGAAACACGTTATCTGGTTGTTTTCACCACTCCACAGTTCGTTTGATATGCAGAATCGGAGATATCTTGGTTTTCGTGTGGTTTCAAGCTGAGATATGCATTTCCTGCGATAATCTTGGTGAGACTTCTGTCCGAAGTATGCTGAAACATCGAGATCGCTCTTTTCGAGCTGGTTAATGCGAGAAACACGTTATCTGGAGTTTTCACCACTCCACAGTTGGTTTGATATGCAGAACCGGCGATATTTTGGTTTTCGTCGGGTGTCAAGCTGAGATATGCATTTTCTACCATAATCTTGGTGAAACAACTGTCCGAAGTATGCAGAAACATCGAGAGCGCTCTCTTCGAGCTATTTAATGCGAGAAACACGTTTTCGGGGGTTTTCACCACACCACAGTTCGTTGGATATGCAGAACAGGTGATATCTTGGTTTTCGAGGGGTTTCAAGCTGAGATATGCATTTTCTGCGATAAACTTGGAGAGACTTCTGTCCGAAGTGTGCTGAATCGTCGAGATCGCTCTTTTCGAGCTGGTTAATGCGAGAAACACGTTATCTGGAGTTTTCACCACTCCACAGTTGGTTTGATACGCAGAACCGGCGATATTTTGGTTTTCGTCGGGTGTCAAGCTGAGATATGCATTTTCTACAATAATCTTGGTGAAACATCTGTCCGAAGTATGCAGAAACATCGAGAGCGCTCTTTTCGAGCTATTTAATGCGAGAAACACGTTTTCTGAGGTTTTCACCACTCCACAGCTCGTCGGATATGCAGAACAGTAGATATCTTTGTTTTCGTGGGGTTTCAAGCTGAGATATGCATTTCCTGCGATAATCTTGGTGAGACTTCTGTCCGAAGTATGCTGAAACATCGAGCTCGCTGTTTTCGAGCTAGTTAATGCGAGAAAAACCTTATCCGGTGTTTTCACCACTCCACAGTGCGTTTGATATGCAGAACCCGCGATATCTTGGTTTTCGTGGGGTTTCAAGCTGAGATATGCATTTTCAGCGATAATCCTGGTGAGTCTTCTGTCAGAAGTATGCAGAATCATCTAGATCGCTCTTTTCGAGCTATTTAATGCGAGAAACACGTTATCTGGTATTTTCACCACTCCACAGTGCGTTTGATATGCAGAACCGGCGATATCTTGATTTTCGTGGTGTGTTCAGCTGAGATATGCATTTTCTGCGATAATCTTGGTGAGTCTTCTGTCAGAAGTATGCAGAATCATCGAGATCGCTCATTTCGAGCTAGTTAATGCGAGAAACACGTTATCTGGTGTTTTCACCACTCCACAGTTCGTTGTATATGCAGAACAGGAGATATCTTGGTTTTCGTGGGGTTTCTAGCAGAGATATGCATTTTCTGCGATAATCTATGTGAGTCTTCTGCCAGAAGTATGCAGAATCATCTAGATCGCTCTTTTCGAGCTATTTAATGCGAGAAACACGATATCTGGTGTTTTCAGCACTCCACAGTGCGTATGATATGCAGAACCGGCGATATCTTGGTTTTCGTGGGGTTTCAAGCTGAAATATGCATTTTCTGCGATAATCTTGGTGAGACTTCAGTCAGAAGTATGCAGAATCGTCGAGATCGCTCATTTCGAGCTTGTTAATGCGAGAAACACGTTATCTGGTGTTTTCCCCACTCCACAGTTCGTTGTATATGCAGAACAGGAGATATCTTGGTTTTCGTGGGGTTTCTAGCAGAGATATGCATTTTCTGCGATAATCTAGATGAGTCTTCTGCCAGAAGTATGCAGAATCATCTAGATCGCTCTTTTCGAGCTATTTAATGCGAGAAACACGATATCTGGTGTTTTCAGCACTCCACAGTGCGTATGATATGCAGAACCGGCGATATCTTGGTTTTCGTGGGGTTTCAAGCTGAAATATGCATTTTCTGCGATAATCTTGGTGAGACTTCAGTCAGAAGTATGCAGAATCTTCGAGATCGCTCATTTCGAGCTAGTTAATGCGAGAAACACGTTATATGGTGTTTTCACCACTCCACAGTACGTTGTATATGCAGAACAGGAGATATCTTGGTTTTCGTGGGGTTTCTAGCAGAGATATGCATTTTCTGCGATAATCTAGGTGAGTCTTCTGCCAGAAGTATGCAGAATCTTCGAGATCGTTCTTTTCGAGCAACTTAATGCGAGAAACACGATATATGGTTGTTTTCACCACTCCACAGTGCGTTTGATATGCAGAACGGGCGACATCTTGATATTCGTGAGGTTTCAAGCTGAGATATGCATTTTCTGCGATAATCTTGGTGAGACTTCAGTCAGAAATATGCAGAATCTTCTAGATCGCTCTTTTCGTGCTATTTAATGCGAAAAAACAAGTTTTCTGGTGTTTTCAACATTCCACAGTGCGTTTGATATGCAGAACCGATGATATCTTGTTTTTCGTGGTGTTTCCAGCTGAGATATGCATTTTCTGCGATAAACTTGGTGAGTCTTCTGTCAGAAGTATGCAGAATCATCGTGATCCCTCTTTTCGAGCTATTTAATGCGAGAAACACGTTAATTGGTGTTTTCACCACTCCACAGTGCGTTTGATATGCGGAACCATCGACATCTTGGATTTCGTCGGGTTTCAAGCTGAGACATGCATTTTCTGCGATAATCTTGGTGAGTCTTCTGTCAGAAGTATGCAGAATCATCGAGATCCCTCTTTTCGAGCTAGTTAAAGCGAGAAACACGTTATCTGGTGTTTTCACCACTCCACAGTGCGTTTAATATGCAGAACCGGCGACATCTTGGCTGTCGTAGGGTATCAAGCTGAGATATGCATTTTCTGCGATAATCATGGTGAGACTTCTGTCAGAAGTATGCAGAATCATCGGGATCGCTCTTTTCGAGCTATTTAATGCGAGAAACACGTTTTCTGGGGTTTTCACCACTCCACAGTTCGTTGGATATGCAGAACAGGAGATATCTTGGTTTTCGTGGGGTTTCTAGCAGAGATATGCATTTTCTGCGATAATCATGGTGAGACTTCTGTTAGAAGTATGCAGAATCATCGAGATCGCACATTTCGATCTATTTAATGCGAGAAACACGTTATCTGGTGTTTTCACCACTCCACAGTGCGTTTGATATGCAGAACCAGCGATATCTTGGTTTTCGTGGGGTTTCAAGCTGAGATATGCATTTTTTACGATAATCATGGTGAGAATTCTGTCCGAAGTATGCAGAATCATCGAGATCGCACTTTTCGTGCTATTTAATGCGAGAAACAGGATATCTGGTGTTTTCAGCACTCCACAGTGCGTATGATATGCAGAACCGGCGATATCTTGATTTTCGTGGTTTTTCGTGCTGAGATATGCATTTTCAGCGATAATCTTGGTGAGTCTTCTGTCAGAAGTATGCAGAATCATCGAGATCCCTCTTTTCGAGCTATTTAATGCGAGAAACACGTTATCTGGTTGTTTTCACCACTCCACAGTTCGTTTGATATGCAGAACCGGCGATATCTTGATTTTCGTGGTTTTTCGTGCTGAGATATGCATTTTCAGCGATAATCTTGGTGAGTCTTCTGTCAGAAGTATGCAGAATCATCTAGATCGCTCTTTTCGAGCTATTTAATGCGAGAAACACGTTATCTGGTATTTTCACCACTTCACAGTGCGTTTGATATGCAGAACCGGCGATATCTTGATTTTCGTGGTGTGTCCAGCTGAGATATGCATTTTCTGCGATAATCTTGGTGAGTCTTCTGTCAGAAGGATGCAGAATCATCGAGATCCCTCTTTTCGAGCTATTTAATGCGAGAAACACGTTATCTGGTTGTTTTCACCACTCCACAGTTCGTTTGATATGCAGAACCGGCGATATCTTGATTTTCGTGGTTTTTCGTGCTGAGATATGCATTTTCAGCGATAATCTTGGTGAGTTTTCTGTCAGAAGTATGCAGAATCTTCGAGATCGCTCATTTCGAGCGAGTTAATGCTAGAAACACGTTATCTGGTGTTTTCACCACTCCACAGTTCGTTGTATATGCAGAACAGGAGATATCTTGGTTTTCGTTGGGTTTCTAGCAGAGATATGCATTATCTGCGATAATCATGGTGAGACTTCTGTTAGAAGTATGCAGAATCATCGAGATCGCACTTTTCGATCTATTTAATGCGAGAAACACGTTGTCTGGTTTTTTCACCACTCCACAGTTGGTTTGATATGCAGAACCGGCGATGTTTGGTTTTCGTCGGGTTTCAAGCTGAGATATGCATTTTCTGCGATAATCTTGGTGAGACTTCAGTCAGAGGTATGCAGAATCTACGAGATCGCTCATTTCGAGCTAGTTAATGCGAGAAACACGTTATCTGGTGTTTTCACCACTCCACAGTTCGTTGTATATGCAGAACAGGAGATATCTTGGTTTTCGTGGGGTTTCCAGCTGAAATATGCATTTTCTGCGATAATCTTTGTGTTTCATCTATGAGAAGTATGCAGAATCATCCAGAACGCTCTTTTCGATCTATTTAATGCGAGAAACACGTTGTCTGGTGTTTTCACCACTCCACAGTTGGTTTGATATGCAGAACCGGCGATATCTGGGTTTTCGTGGGGTTTCAAGCTGAAATATGCATTTTCTGCGGCAATCTTTGTGAGACTTCAGTCAGAAGTATGCAGAATAATCGAGATCGCTCTTTTCGAGCTACTTAATGCGAGAAACACGTTATCTGGTGTTTTCGGCACTCCACAGTGCGTTTGACATGCAGAACCGGAGATATCTTGGTTACGGTCGGGATTCAAGCTGAGATATGCATTTTCTACGATAATCTTGGCGAGACTTCTGTCAGAAGTATGCAGAATCATCGGGATCGCTCTTTTCGAGCTATTTAATGCGAGAATCACGTTATCTGGTGTTTTCACCACTCCACAGTGCGTTTGATATGCAGAACCGGCGACATCTTGGCTTTCGTCGGGGTTCAAGCTGATATATGCATTTTCGGCGATAATCTTGGTGAGTCTTCTGTCAGAAGTATGCAGAACCATCTAGATCTCTCTTTTCGAGCTATTTAATGCGAGAAACACGTTTTCTTGTGTTTTCACCACCCCACAGTGCGTTTGATATGCAGAACCGGAGATATCTTGGTTTTCGTGGGGTTTGTAGCTGAGATATGCATTTTCTGCGATAATCTTGGTGAGTCTTCCGTCAGAAGTATGCAGAATCATCTAGATCGCTCTTTTCGAGCTATTTAATGCGAGAAACACGTTTTCTTGTGTTTTCAACACTCCACAGTTCGTTTGATATGCAGAACCGGCTATATCTTGATTTTCGTGGTTTTTCCTGCTGAGATATGCATTTTCAGCGATAATCTTGGTGAGTCTTCTGTCAGAAGTATGCAGAATCTTCGACATCGCTCATTTCGAGCTAGTTAATGCTAGAAACACGTTATCTGGTGTTTTCACCACTACACAGTTCGTTGTATATGCAGAACAGGAGATATCTTGGTTTTCGTGGGGTTTCTAGCAGAGATATGCATTATCTGCGATAATCATGGTGAGACTTCTGTTAGAAGTATGCAGAATCATCGAGATCGCACTTTTCGATCTATTTAATGCGAGAAACACGTTGTCTGGTGTTTTCACCACTCCACAGTTGGTTTGATATGCAGAACCGGCGATGTTTGGTTTTCGTCGGGTTTCAAGCTGAGAAATGCATTTTCTGCGATAATCTTGGTGAGACTTCAGTCAGCAGTATGCAGAATCTTCGAGTTCGCTCTTTTCGAGCAATTTAATGCGAGAAACACGTTATCTGGTGGTTTTCACCACTCCACAGTTCGTTAGATATGCAGAACCGGCGATATCTTGATTTTCGTGGTTTTTCGTGCTGAGATATGCATTTTTTACCTTTAATCATGGTGAGAATTCTGTCCGAAGTATGCAGAATCATCGAGATCGCACTTTTCGTGCTATTTAATGCGAGAAACAGGATATCTGGTGTTTTCAGCACTCAACAGTGCGTATGATATGCAGAACCGGCGATATCTTGGTTTTCGTGGGATTTCAAGCTGAGATGTGCATTGTCTGCGATAATCTTGGTGAGACATCTGTCCGAAGTGTGCAGAATCATCGAGATCGCACTTTTTGAGCTATTTAATGCCAGAAAAACCTTATCTGGTGTTTTCACCACTCCACAGTGCGTTTGATATGCAGAACCAGCGATATCCTGGTTTTCGTGGGGTTTCAAGCTCAGATATGCATTTTATGCGATAATCTTGGTGAGGCTTCTGTCCGAAGTATGCAGTGTCATCGAGATCGTACTTTTCGAGCTATTTAATGCGTGAAACACGTTTTCTGGGGTTTTCACCACACCACAGTTCGTTGGATATGCAGAACAGGTGATATCTTGGTTTTCGTGGGGTTTCAAGCTGAGATATGCACTTTTTACGATAATCTTGGTGAGACTTCTGTCCGAAGTATGCTTAATCATCGAGATCGCTCTATTCGAACTATTTAATGCGACAAAACGTTATCTGGTGTTTTCAGCCCTCCACAGTGCGTTTGATATGCAGAACCAGTGATGCCTCAGTTTTCGTGGGGTTTCAAGCTGAGATATGCATTTTCTGCGATAATCTTGGCGAGACTTCTGTCAGAAGTATGCAGAATCATCGGGATCGCTCTTTTCGAGCTATTTAATGCGAGAATCACGTTATCTGGTGTTTTCACCACTCCACAGTGCGTTTGATATGCAGAACCGGCGACATCTTGGCTTTCGTCGGGGTTCAAGCTGAGATATGCATTTTCTGCGATAATCTTGGTGAGTCTTCTGTCAGAAGTATGCAGAACCATCTAGATCTCTCTTTTCGAGCTATTTAATGCGAGAAACACGTTTTCTTGTGTTTTCACCACCCCACAGTGCGTTTGATATGCAGAACCGGAGATATCTTGGTTTTCGTGGGGTTTGTAGCTGAGATATGCATTTTCTGCGATAATCTTGGTGAGTCTTCTGTCAGAAGTATGCAGAATCATCTAGATCGCTCTTTTCGAGCTATTTAATGCGAGAAACACGTTTTCTTGTGTTTTCACCACCCCACAGTGCGTTTGATATGCAGAACCGGAGATATCTTGGTTTTCGTGGGGTTTGTAGCTGAGATATGCATTTTCTGCGATAATCTTGGTGAGTCTTCCGTCAGAAGTATGCAGAATCATCTAGATCGCTCTTTTCGAGCTATTTAATGCGAGAAACACGTTTTCTTGTGTTTTCAACACTCCACAGTTCGTTTGATATGCAGAACCGGCGATATCTTGATTTTCGTGGTTTTTCCTGCTGAGATATGCATTTTCAGCGATAATCTTGGTGAGTCTTCTGTCAGAAGTATGCAGAATCTTCGACATCGCTCATTTCGAGCTAGTTAATGCTAGAAACACGTTATCTGGTGTTTTCACCACTACACAGTTCGTTGTATATGCAGAACAGGAGATATCTTGGTTTTCGTGGGGTTTCTAGCAGAGATATGCATTATCTGCGATAATCATGGTGAGACTTCTGTTAGAAGTATGCAGAATCATCGGGATCGCTCTTTTCGAGCTATTTAATGCGAGAAACACGTTTTCTGGGGTTTTCACCACTCCACAGTTCGTTGGATATGCAGAACAGGAGATATCTTGGTTTTCGTGGGGTTTCTAGCAGAGATATGCATTTTCTGCGATAATCATGGTGAGAATTCTGTCCGAAGTATGCAGAATCATCGAGATCGCACTTTTCGTGCTATTTAATGCGAGAAACAGGATATCTGGTGTTTTCAGCACTCCACAGTGCGTATGATATGCAGAACCGGCGATATCTTGGTTTTCGTGGGGTTTCAAGCTGAGATGTGCATTGTCTGCGATAATCTTGGTGAGACATCTGTCCGAAGTGTGCAGAATCATCGAGATCGCACTTTTTGAGCTATTTAATGCGAGAAAAACCTTATCTGGTGTTTTCACCACCCCACAGTGCGTTTGATATGCAGAACCGGCGATATCTGGGTTTTCGTGGGGTTTCAAGCTGAGATATGCATTTTCTGCGATAATCTTGGTGAGACCTCTGTCCGAAGTATGCAGAAACATCGAGATCGCTCTTTTCGACATATTTAATGCGAGAAACACGTTATCTGGTGATTTCACCACTCCACAGTGCGTTTGATATGCAGAACCAGCGATATCCTGGTTTTCGTGGGGTTTCAAGCTCAGATATGCATTTTATGCAATAATCTTGGTGAGGCTTCTGTCCGAAGTATGCAGAGTCATCGAGATCGTACTTTTCGAGCTATTTAATGCGAGAAACACGTTTTCTGGTGTTTTCACCACACCACAGTTCGTTGGATATGCAGAACAGGTGATATCTTGGTTTTCGTGGGGTTCCAAGCTGAGATATGCACTTTTTACGATAATCTTGGTGAGACTTCTGTCCGAAGTATGCTTAATCATCGAGATCGCTCTATTCGAACTATTTAATGCGACAAAACGTTATCTGGTGTTTTCAGCACTCCACAGTGCGTTTGATATGCAGAACCAGTGATACCTCAGTTTTCGTGGGGTTTCAAGCTGAGATATGCATTTTCTACGATAATCTTGGTGAGACTTCTCTCAGAAGGATGCAGAATCTTCGAGATCGCTCTTTTCGAGCTACTTAATGCGAGATACACGTTATCTGGTGTTTTCACCACTCCACAGTGCGTTTGACATGCAGTACCGGCGACATCTTGGATTTCGTCGGGGTTCAAGCTGAGATATGCATTTTCTGCGATAATCTTGGTGATTCTTCTGTCAGAAGTATGCAGAATCATCGAGATCCCTCTTTTCGAGCTATTTAATGCGAGAAACACGTTATCTGGTTGTTTTCACCACTCCACAGTTCGTTTGATATGCAGAACCGGCGATATCTTGATTTTCGTGGTTTTTCGTGCTGAGATATGCATTTTCAGCGATAATCTTGGTGAGTCTTCTGTCAGAAGTATGCAGAATCTTCGAGATCGCTCATTTCGAGCGAGTTAATGCTAGAAACACGTTATCTGGTGTTTTCACCACTCCACAGTTCGTTGTATATGCAGAACAGGAGATATCTTGGTTTTCGTGGGGTTTCTAGCAGAGATATGCATTATCTGCGATAATCATGGTGAGGCTTCTGTTAGAAGTATGCAGAATCTTCGAGATCGCACTTTTCGATCTATTTAATGCGAGAAACACGTTGTCTGGTTTTTTCACCACTCCACAGTTTGTTTGATATGCAGAACCGGCGATGTTTGGTTTTCGTCGGGTTTCAAGCTGAGATATGCATTTTCTGCGATAATCTTGGTGAGACTTCAGTCAGAGGTATGCAGAATCTACGAGATCGCTCATTTCGAGCTAGTTAATGCGAGAAACACGTTATCTGGTGTTTTCACCATTCCACAGTTCGTTGTATATGCAGAACAGGAGATATCTTGGTTTTCGTGGGGTTTCCAGCTGAAATATGCATTTTCTGCGATAATCTTTGTGTTTCATCTATGAGAAGTATGCAGAATCATCCAGAACGCTCTTTTCGATCTATTTAATGCGAGAAACACGTTGTCTGGTGTTTTCACCACTCCACAGTGCGTTTGATATGCAGAACCAGCGATATCTTGGTTTTCGTGGGGTTTCAAGCTGAGATATGCATTTTTTACGATAATCATGGTGAGACTTCTGTCCGAAGTATGCTGAATCATCGATATCGCACTTTTCGAGCTATCTAATGCGAGAAACACGTTTTGTGGGGTTTTCACCACTCCACAGTGCGTTCGATATGCAGTACCAGCGATATCTTGGTTTTCGTGGGGTTTCAAGCAGAGATATGCATTTTCTGCGATAATCTTGGTGAGACTTCTGTCAGAAGTATGCAGAATCATCGAGATCGCACTTTTCGAGCTATTTAATGCGAGAAACACGATATCTGGTGTTTTCAGCACTCCACAGTGCGTATGAAATGCAGAACCCGCGATGTTTGGTTTTCGTCGGGTTTCAAGCTCAGATATGCATTTTATGCGATAATCTTGGTGAGGCTTCTGTCCGAAGTATGCAGTGTCATCGAGATCGTACTTTTCGAGCTATTTAATGCGTGAAACACGTTTTCTGGGGTTTTCACCACACCACAGTTCGTTGGATATGCAGAACAGGTGATATCTTGGTTTTCGTGGGGTTTCAAGCTGAGATATGCACTTTTTACGATAATCTTGGTGAGACTTCTGTCCGAAGTATGCTTAATCATCGAGATCGCTCTATTCGAACTATTTAATGCGACAAAACGTTATCTGGTGTTTTCAGCCCTCCACAGTGCGTTTGATATGCAGAACCAGTGATGCCTCAGTTTTCGTGGGGTTTCAAGCTGAGATATGCATTTTCTGCGATAATCTTGGCGAGACTTCTGTCAGAAGTATGCAGAATCATCGGGATCGCTCTTTTCGAGCTATTTAATGCGAGAATCACGTTATCTGGTGTTTTCACCACTCCACAGTGCGTTTGATATGCAGAACCGGCGACATCTTGGCTTTCGTCGGGGTTCAAGCTGAGATATGCATTTTCTGCGATAATCTTGGTGAGTCTTCTGTCAGAAGTATGCAGAACCATCTAGATCTCTCTTTTCGAGCTATTTAATGCGAGAAACACGTTTTCTTGTGTTTTCACCACCCCACAGTGCGTTTGATATGCAGAACCGGAGATATCTTGGTTTTCGTGGGGTTTGTAGCTGAGATATGCATTTTCTGCGATAATCTTGGTGAGTCTTCTGTCAGAAGTATGCAGAATCATCTAGATCGCTCTTTTCGAGCTATTTAATGCGAGAAACACGTTTTCTTGTGTTTTCACCACCCCACAGTGCGTTTGATATGCAGAACCGGAGATATCTTGGTTTTCGTGGGGTTTGTAGCTGAGATATGCATTTTCTGCGATAATCTTGGTGAGTCTTCCGTCAGAAGTATGCAGAATCATCTAGATCGCTCTTTTCGAGCTATTTAATGCGAGAAACACGTTTTCTTGTGTTTTCAACACTCCACAGTTCGTTTGATATGCAGAACCGGCGATATCTTGATTTTCGTGGTTTTTCCTGCTGAGATATGCATTTTCAGCGATAATCTTGGTGAGTCTTCTGTCAGAAGTATGCAGAATCTTCGACATCGCTCATTTCGAGCTAGTTAATGCTAGAAACACGTTATCTGGTGTTTTCACCACTACACAGTTCGTTGTATATGCAGAACAGGAGATATCTTGGTTTTCGTGGGGTTTCTAGCAGAGATATGCATTATCTGCGATAATCATGGTGAGACTTCTGTTAGAAGTATGCAGAATCATCGGGATCGCTCTTTTCGAGCTATTTAATGCGAGAAACACGTTTTCTGGGGTTTTCACCACTCCACAGTTCGTTGGATATGCAGAACAGGAGATATCTTGGTTTTCGTGGGGTTTCTAGCAGAGATATGCATTTTCTGCGATAATCATGGTGAGACTTCTGTTAGAAGTATGCAGAATCATCGAGATCGCACATTTCGATCTATTTAATGCGAGAAACACGTTATCTGGTGTTTTCACCACTCCACAGTGCGTTTGATATGCAGAACCAGCGATATCTTGGTTTTCGTGGGGTTTCAAGCTGAGATATGCATTTTCTGCGATAATCTAGGTGAGACCTCTGTCCGAAGTATGCAGAAACATCGAGATCGCTCTTTTCGACATATTTAATGCGAGAAACACGTTATCTGGTGATTTCACCACTCCACAGTGCGTTTGATATGCAGAACCAGCGATATCCTGGTTTTCGTGGGGTTTCAAGCTCAGATATGCATTTTATGCAATAATCTTGGTGAGGCTTCTGTCCGAAGTATGCAGAGTCATCGAGATCGTACTTTTCGAGCTATTTAATGCGAGAAACACGTTTTCTGGGGTTTTCACCACACCACAGTTCGTTGGATATGCAGAACAGGTGATATCTTGGTTTTCGTGGGGTTTCAAGCTGAGATATGCACTTTTTACGATAATCTTGGTGAGACTTCTGTCCGAAGTATGCTTAATCATCGAGATCGCTCTATTCGAACTATTTAATGCGACAAAACGTTATCTGGTGTTTTCAGCACTCCACAGTGCGTTTGATATGCAGAACCAGTGATACCTCAGTTTTCGTGGGGTTTCAAGCTGAGATATGCATTTTCTACGATAATCTTGGTGAGACTTCTCTCAGAAGGATGCAGAATCTTCGAGATCGCTCTTTTCGAGCTACTTAATGCGAGATACACGTTATCTGGTGTTTTCACCACTCCACAGTGCGTTTGACATGCAGTACCGGCGACATCTTGGATTTCGTCGGGGTTCAAGCTGAGATATGCATTTTCTGCGATAATCTTGGTGATTCTTCTGTCAGAAGTATGCAGAATCATCGAGATCCCTCTTTTCGAGCTATTTAATGCGAGAAACACGTTATCTGGTTGTTTTCACCACACCACAGTTCGTTGGATATGCAGAACAGGTGATATCTTGGTTTTCGTGGGGTTTCAAGCTCAGATATGCATTTTATGCAATAATCTTGGTGAGGCATCTGTCCGAAGTATGCAGAGTCATCGAGATCGTACTTTTCGAGCTATTTAATGCGAGAAACACGTTTTCTGGGGTTTTCACCACACCACAGTTCGTTGGATATGCAGAACAGGTGATATCTTGGTTTTCGTGGGGTTTCAAGCTGAGATATGCACTTTTTACGATAATCTTGGTGAGACTTCTGTTAGAAGTATGCAGAATCTTCGAGATCGCACTTTTCGATCTATTTAATGCGAGAAACACGTTGTCTGGTTTTTTCACCACTCCACAGTTTGTTTGATATGCAGAACCGGCGATGTTTGGTTTTCGTCGGGTTTCAAGCTGAGATATGCATTTTCTGCGATAATCTTGGTGAGACTTCAGTCAGAGGTATGCAGAATCTACGAGATCGCTCATTTCGAGCTAGTTAATGCGAGAAACACGTTATCTGGTGTTTTCACCATTCCACAGTTCGTTGTATATGCAGAACAGGAGATATCTTGGTTTTCGTGGGGTTTCCAGCTGAAATATGCATTTTCTGCGATAATCATGGTGAGACTTCTGTTAGAAGTATGCAGAATCATCGAGATCGCACATTTCGATCTATTTAATGCGAGAAACACGTTATCTGGTGTTTTCACCACTCCACAGTGCGTTTGATATGCAGAACCAGCGATATCTTGGTTTTCGTGGGGTTTCAAGCTGAGATTTGTTTTTTTACGATAATCATGGTGAGAATTCTGTCCGAAGTATGCAGAATCATCGAGATCGCACTTTTCGTGCTATTTAATGCGAGAAACAGGATATCTGGTGTTTTCAGCACTCCACAGTGCGTATGATATGCAGAACCGGCGATATCTTGGTTTTCGTGGGGTTTCAAGCTGAGATGTGCATTGTCTGCGATAATCTTGGTGAGACATCTGTCCGAAGTGTGCAGAATCATCGAGATCGCACTTTTTGAGCTATTTAATGCGAGAAAAACCTTATCTGGTGTTTTCACCACCCCACAGTGCGTTTGATATGCAGAACCGGCGATATCTGGGTTTTCGTGGGGTTTCAAGCTGAGATATGCATTTTCTGCGATAATCTTGGTGAGACCTCTGTCCGAAGTATGCAGAAACATCGAGATCGCTCTTTTCGACATATTTAATGCGAGAAACACGTTATCTGGTGATTTCACCACTCCACAGTGCGTTTGATATGCAGAACCAGCGATATCCTGGTTTTCGTGGGGTTTCAAGCTCAGATATGCATTTTATGCAATAATCTTGGTGAGGCTTCTGTCCGAAGTATGCAGAGTCATCGAGATCGTACTTTTCGAGCTATTTAATGCGAGAAACACGTTTTCTGGTGTTTTCACCACACCTCAGTTCGTTGGATATGCAGAACAGGTGATATCTTGGTTTTCGTGGGGTTTCAAGCTGAGATATGCACTTTTTACGATAATCTTGGTGAGACTTCTGTCCGAAGTATGCTTAATCATCGAGATCGCTCTATTCAAACTATTTAATGCGACAAAACGTTATCTGGTGTTTTCAGCACTCCACAGTGCGTTTGATATGCAGAACCAGTGATACCTCAGTTTTCGTGGGGTTTCAAGCTGAGATATGCATTTTCTACGATAATCTTGGTGAGACTTCTCTCAGAAGGATGCAGAATCTTCGAGATCGCTCTTTTCGAGCTACTTAATGCGAGATACACGTTATCTGGTGTTTTCACCACTCCACAGTGCGTTTGACATGCAGTACCGGCGACATCTTGGATTTCGTCGGGGTTCAAGCTGAGATATGCATTTTCTGCGATAATCTTGGTGATTCTTCTGTCAGAAGTATGCAGAATCATCGAGATCCCTCTTTTCGAGCTATTTAATGCGAGAAACACGTTATCTGGTTGTTTTCACCACTCCACAGTTCGTTTGATATGCAGAACCGGCGATATCTTGATTTTCGTGGTTTTTCGTGCTGAGATATGCATTTTCAGCGATAATCTTGGTGAGTCTTCTGTCAGAAGTATGCAGAATCTTCGAGATCGCTCATTTCGAGCGAGTTAATGCTAGAAACACGTTATCTGGTGTTTTCACCACTCCACAGTTCGTTGTATATGCAGAACAGGAGATATCTTGGTTTTCGTGGGGTTTCTAGCAGAGATATGCATTATCTGCGATAATCATGGTGAGGCTTCTGTTAGAAGTATGCAGAATCTTCGAGGTCGCACTTTTCGATCTATTTAATGCGAGAAACACGTTGTCTGGTTTTTTCACCACTCCACAGTTTGTTTGATATGCAGAACCGGCGATGTTTGGTTTTCGTCGGGTTTCAAGCTGAGATATGCATTTTCTGCGATAATCTTGGTGAGACTTCAGTCAGAGGTATGCAGAATCTACGAGATCGCTCATTTCGAGCTAGTTAATGCGAGAAACACGTTATCTGGTGTTTTCACCATTCCACAGTTCGTTGTATATGCAGAACAGGAGATATCTTGGTTTTCGTGGGGTTTCCAGCTGAAATATGCATTTTCTGCGATAATCTTTGTGTTTCATCTATGAGAAGTATGCAGAATCATCCAGAACGCTCTTTTCGATCTATTTAATGCGAGAAACACGTTGTCTGGTGTTTTCACCACTCCACAGTGCGTTTGATATGCAGAACCAGCGATATCTTGGTTTTCGTGGGGTTTCAAGCTGAGATATGCATTTTTTACGATAATCATGGTGAGACTTCTGTCCGAAGTATGCTGAATCATCGATATCGCACTTTTCGAGCTATCTAATGCGAGAAACACGTTTTGTGGGGTTTCCACCACTCCACAGTGCGTTCGATATGCAGTACCAGCGATATCTTGGTTTTCGTGGGGTTTCAAGCTGAGATATGCATTTTTTACGATAATCTTGGTGAGACTTCTGTCCGAAGTATGCAGAATCATCGAGATCGCACTTTTCGAGCTATTTAATGCGACAAAACGTTATCTGGTGTTTTCACCACTCCACAGTGCGTTTGATATGCAGAACCGGCGATATCTGGGTTTTCGTGGGGTTTCAAGCAGAGATATGCATTTTCTGCGATAATCTTGGTGAGACTTCTGTCAGAAGTATGCAGAATCATCGAGATCGCACTTTTCGAGCTATTTAATGCGAGAAACACGATATCTGGTGTTTTCAGCACTCCACAGTGCGTATGAAATGCAGAACCCGCGATGTTTGGTTTTCGTCGGGTTTCAAGCTCAGATATGCATTTTATGCGATAATCTTGGTGAGGCTTCTGTCCGAAGTATGCAGTGTCATCGAGATCGTACTTTTCGAGCTATTTAATGCGTGAAACACGTTTTCTGGGGTTTTCACCACACCACAGTTCGTTGGATATGCAGAACAGGTGATATCTTGGTTTTCGTGGGGTTTCAAGCTGAGATATGCACTTTTTACGATAATCTTGGTGAGACTTCTGTCCGAAGTATGCTTAATCATCGAGATCGCTCTATTCGAACTATTTAATGCGACAAAACGTTATCTGGTGTTTTCAGCCCTCCACAGTGCGTTTGATATGCAGAACCAGTGATGCCTCAGTTTTCGTGGGGTTTCAAGCTGAGATATGCATTTTCTGCGATAATCTTGGCGAGACTTCTGTCAGAAGTATGCAGAATCATCGGGATCGCTCTTTTCGAGCTATTTAATGCGAGAATCACGTTATCTGGTGTTTTCACCACTCCACAGTGCGTTTGATATGCAGAACCGGCGACATCTTGGCTTTCGTCGGGGTTCAAGCTGAGATATGCATTTTCTGCGATAATCTTGGTGAGTCTTCTGTCAGAAGTATGCAGAACCATCTAGATCTCTCTTTTCGAGCTATTTAATGCGAGAAACACGTTTTCTTGTGTTTTCACCACCCCACAGTGCGTTTGATATGCAGAACCGGAGATATCTTGGTTTTCGTGGGGTTTGTAGCTGAGATATGCATTTTCTGCGATAATCTTGGTGAGTCTTCTGTCAGAAGTATGCAGAATCATCTAGATCGCTCTTTTCGAGCTATTTAATGCGAGAAACACGTTTTCTTGTGTTTTCACCACCCCACAGTGCGTTTGATATGCAGAACCGGAGATATCTTGGTTTTCGTGGGGTTTGTAGCTGAGATATGCATTTTCTGCGATAATCTTGGTGAGTCTTCCGTCAGAAGTATGCAGAATCATCTAGATCGCTCTTTTCGAGCTATTTAATGCGAGAAACACGTTTTCTTGTGTTTTCAACACTCCACAGTTCGTTTGATATGCAGAACCGGCGATATCTTGATTTTCGTGGTTTTTCCTGCTGAGATATGCATTTTCAGCGATAATCTTGGTGAGTCTTCTGTCAGAAGTATGCAGAATCTTCGACATCGCTCATTTCGAGCTAGTTAATGCTAGAAACACGTTATCTGGTGTTTTCACCACTACACAGTTCGTTGTATATGCAGAACAGGAGATATCTTGGTTTTCGTGGGGTTTCTAGCAGAGATATGCATTATCTGCGATAATCATGGTGAGACTTCTGTTAGAAGTATGCAGAATCATCGGGATCGCTCTTTTCGAGCTATTTAATGCGAGAAACACGTTTTCTGGGGTTTTCACCACTCCACAGTTCGTTGGATATGCAGAACAGGAGATATCTTGGTTTTCGTGGGGTTTCTAGCAGAGATATGCATTTTCTGCAATAATCATGGTGAGACTTCTGTTAGAAGTATGCAGAATCATCGAGATCGCACATTTCGATCTATTTAATGCGAGAAACACGTTATCTGGTGTTTTCACCACTCCACAGTGCGTTTGATATGCAGAACCAGCGATATCTTGGTTTTCGTGGGGTTTCAAGCTGAGATTTGCTTTTTTTACGATAATCATGGTGAGAATTCTGTCCGAAGTATGCAGAATCATCGAGATCGCACTTTTCGTGCTATTTAATGCGAGAAACAGGATATCTGGTGTTTTCAGCACTCCACAGTGCGTATGATATGCAGAACCGGCGATATCTTGGTTTTCGTGGGGTTTCAAGCTGAGATGTGCATTGTCTGCGATAATCTTGGTGAGACATCTGTCCGAAGTGTGCAGAATCATCGAGATCGCACTTTTTGAGCTATTTAATGCGAGAAAAACCTTATCTGGTGTTTTCACCACCCCACAGTGCGTTTGATATGCAGAACCGGCGATATCTGGGTTTTCGTGGGGTTTCAAGCTGAGATATGCATTTTCTGCGATAATCTAGGTGAGACCTCTGTCCGAAGTATGCAGAAACATCGAGATCGCTCTTTTCGACATATTTAATGCGAGAAACACGTTATCTGGTGATTTCACCACTCCACAGTGCGTTTGATATGCAGAACCAGCGATATCCTGGTTTTCGTGGGGTTTCAAGCTCAGATATGCATTTTATGCAATAATCTTGGTGAGGCTTCTGTCCGAAGTATGCAGAGTCATCGAGATCGTACTTTTCGAGCTATTTAATGCGAGAAACACGTTTTCTGGGGTTTTCACCACACCACAGTTCGTTGGATATGCAGAACAGGTGATATCTTGGTTTTCGTGGGGTTTCAAGCTGAGATATGCACTTTTTACGATAATCTTGGTGAGACTTCTGTCCGAAGTATGCTTAATCATCGAGATCGCTCTATTCGAACTATTTAATGCGACAAAACGTTATCTGGTGTTTTCAGCACTCCACAGTGCGTTTGATATGCAGAACCAGTGATACCTCAGTTTTCGTGGGGTTTCAAGCTGAGATATGCATTTTCTACGATAATCTTGGTGAGACTTCTCTCAGAAGGATGCAGAATCTTCGAGATCGCTCTTTTCGAGCTACTTAATGCGAGATACACGTTATCTGGTGTTTTCACCACTCCACAGTGCGTTTGACATGCAGTACCGGCGACATCTTGGATTTCGTCGGGGTTCAAGCTGAGATATGCATTTTCTGCGATAATCTTGGTGATTCTTCTGTCAGAAGTATGCAGAATCATCGAGATCCCTCTTTTCGAGCTATTTAATGCGAGAAACACGTTATCTGGTTGTTTTCACCACACCACAGTTCGTTGGATATGCAGAACAGGTGATATCTTGGTTTTCGTGGGGTTTCAAGCTCAGATATGCATTTTATGCAATAATCTTGGTGAGGCTTCTGTCCGAAGTATGCAGAGTCATCGAGATCGTACTTTTCGAGCTATTTAATGCGAGAAACACGTTTTCTGGGGTTTTCACCACACCACAGTTCGTTGGATATGCAGAACAGGTGATATCTTGGTTTTCGTGGGGTTTCAAGCTGAGATATGCACTTTTTACGATAATCTTGGTGAGACTTCTGTTAGAAGTATGCAGAATCTTCGAGATCGCACTTTTCGATCTATTTAATGCGAGAAACACGTTGTCTGGTTTTTTCACCACTCCACAGTTTGTTTGATATGCAGAACCGGCGATGTTTGGTTTTCGTCGGGTTTCAAGCTGAGATATGCATTTTCTGCGATAATCTTGGTGAGACTTCAGTCAGAGGTATGCAGAATCTACGAGATCGCTCATTTCGAGCTAGTTAATGCGAGAAACACGTTATCTGGTGTTTTCACCATTCCACAGTTCGTTGTATATGCAGAACAGGAGATATCTTGGTTTTCGTGGGGTTTCCAGCTGAAATATGCATTTTCTGCGATAATCTTTGTGTTTCATCTATGAGAAGTATGCAGAATCATCCAGAACGCTCTTTTCGATCTATTTAATGCGAGAAACACGTTGTCTGGTGTTTTCACCACTCCACAGTGCGTTTGATATGCAGAACCAGCGATATCTTGGTTTTCGTGGGGTTTCAAGCTGAGATATGCATTTTTTACGATAATCATGGTGAGACTTCTGTCCGAAGTATGCTGAATCATCGATATCGCACTTTTCGAGCTATCTAATGCGAGAAACACGTTTTGTGGGGTTTTCACCACTCCACAGTGCGTTCGATATGCAGTACCAGCGATATCTTGGTTTTCGTGGGGTTTCAAGCTGAGATATGCATTTTTTACGATAATCTTGGTGAGACTTCTGTCCGAAGTATGCAGAATCATCGAGATCGCTCTATTCGAGCTATTTAATGCGACAAAACGTTATCTGGTGTTTTCACCACTCCACAGTGCGTTTGATATGCAGAACCGGCGATATCTGGGTTTTCGTGGGGTTTCAAGCAGAGATATGCATTTTCTGCGATAATCTTGGTGAGACTTCTGTCAGAAGTATGCAGAATCATCGAGATCGCACTTTTCGAGCTATTTAATGCGAGAAACACGATATCTGGTGTTTTCAGCACTCCACAGTGCGTATGATGTGCAGAACCGACGATATCCTGGTTTTCGTGTGGTTTCAAGCTCAGATATGCATTTTCTGCGATAATCTTGGTGAGACTTCAGTCCGAAGTATGCAGAGTCATCTAGATCGCTCTTTTCGAGCTATTTAATGCGAAAAAACAAGGTTTCTGGTGTTTTCAACATTCCACAGTGCGTTTGATATGCAGAACCGGCGATATCTTGATTTTCGTGGTGTTTCCAGCTGAGATATGCATTTTCTGCGATAATCTAGGTGAGTCTTCTGCCAGAAGTATGCAGAATCATCTAGATCGCTCTTTTCGAGCTATTTAATGCGAGAAAGACGTTATCTGGTTGCTTTCACCACTCTACAGTGCGTTTGATATGCAGAACCGGCGACGTCTTGATTTTCGTGAGGTTTCAAGCTGAGATATGCATTTTCTGCGATAATCTTGGTGAGACTTCAGTCAGAAGTATGCAGAATCATCTAGATCGCTCTTTTCGAGCTATTTAATGCGAGAAAGACGTTATCTGGTTGCTGTCACCACTCTACAGTGCGTTTGATATGCAGCACCGGCGACGTCTTGATTTTCGTGAGGTTTCAAGCTGAGATATGCATTTTCTGCGATAATCTTGGTGAGACTTCAGTCAGAAGTATGCAGAATCATCTAGATCGCTCTTTTCGAGCTATTTAATGCGAAAAAACAAGTTTTCTGGTGTTTTCAACATTCCACAGTGCGTTTGATATGCAGAACCGGCGATATCTTGATTTTCGTGGTGTTTCCAGCTGAGATATGCATTTTCTGCGATAATCTTGGTGAGTCTTCTGTCAGAAGTATGCAGAATCACCGAGATCCCTCTTTTCGAGCTTTTTAATGCGAGATACACGTTATCTGGCTGTTTTCACCACTCCACAGTTCGTTTGATATGCAGAACCGGCGATATCTTGATTTTCGTGGTGTTTCCAGGTGAGATATGCATTTTCTGCGATAATCTAGGTGAGTCTTCTGTCAGAAGTATGCAGAATCATCGAGATCGCTCTTTTCGAGCTAGTTAATGCGAGAAAAACCTTGTCTGGTGTTTTTACCACTCCACAGTGCTTTTGATATGCAGAACCAGCGATATCTTGGCTTTCGTTGGGTTTCAAGCTGAGATATGCATTTTTTACGATAATCTTGGTGAGACTTCTGTCCGAAGTATGCAGATTCATCGCGATCGCTCTTTTCGAGCTGTTTAATGCGAGAAACACGTTATCTGGTGTTTTCACCACTCCACAGTGCGTTTGATATGCAGTACCAGCGATATCTTGGTTTTCGTGGGGTTTCAAGCCGAGATATGCATTTTTTACGATAATCTTGGTGAGACTTCTGTCCGAAGTATGCAGATTCATCGAGATCGCTCTTTTCGAGCTATTTAATGCGAGAAACACGTTATCTGGCGTTTTCACCACTCCACAGTGCGTTTGATATGCAGAACCAGCGATATCTCAGTTTTCGTGGGGTTTCAAGCTGAGATATACACTTTTTACGATAATCTTGGTGAGACTTCTGTCCGAAGTATGCTTAATCAACGAGATCGCTCTATTCGAGCTATTTAATGTGAGAAACACGTTATCTGGTGTTTCCAGCACTCAACACTGCGTTTAATATGCAGAACCAGCGATATCTAGGTTTTCGTGGGGTTTCAAGCTGAGATATGCAATTTCTGCGATAATCATGGTGAGACATCTGTCCGAAGTATGCTTAATCATCGAGATCGCTCGTTTCGAGCTATTTAATGCGAGAAACACGTTATCTGGTGCTTTCACCACTCCACAGTGCGTATGATATGCAGAACCGACGATATCCTGGTTTTCGTGTGGTTTCAAGCTCAGATATGCATTTTCTGCGATAATCTTGGTGAGACTTCAGTCCGAAGTATGCAGAGTCATCTAGATCGCTCTTTTCGAGCTATTTAATGCGAAAAAACAAGGTTTCTGGTGTTTTCAACATTCCACAGTGCGTTTGATATGCAGAACCGGCGATATCTTGATTTTCGTGGTGTTTCCAGCTGAGATATGCATTTTCTGCGATAATCTAGGTGAGTCTTCTGCCAGAAGTATGCAGAATCATCTAGATCGCTCTTTTCGAGCTATTTAATGCGAGAAAGACGTTATCTGGTTGTTTTCACCACTCTACAGTGCGTTTGATATGCAGAACCGGCGACGTCTTGATTTTCGTGAGGTTTCAAGCTGAGATATGCATTTTCTGCGATAATCTAGGTGAGTCTTCTGTCAGAAGTATGCAGAATCATCGAGATCGCTCTTTTCGAGCTAGTTAATGCGAGAAAAACCTTGTCTGGTGTTTTTACCACTCCACAGTGCGTTTGATATGCAGAACCAGCGATATCTTGGCTTTCGTTGGGTTTCAAGCTGAGATATGCATTTTTTACGATAATCTTGGTGAGACTACTGTCCGAAGTATGCAGATTCATCGCGATCGCTCTTTTCGAGCTGTTTAATGAGAGAAACACGTTATCTGGTGTTTTCACCACTCCACAGTACGTTTGATATGCAGTACCAGCGATATCTTGGTTTTCGTGGGGTTTCAAGCCGAGATATGCATTTTTTACGATAATCTTGGTGAGACTTCTGTCCGAAGTATGCAGATTCATCGAGATCGCTCTTTTCGAGCTATTTAATGCGAGAAACACGTTATCTGGTGTTTTCACCACTCCACAGTGCGTTTGATATGTAGAGCCACCGATAAATTGGTTTTCGTGGGGTTTCCAGCTGAAATATGCATTTTCTGCGATAATCTTTGTGTTTCATCTATGAGAAGTATGCAGAATCATCCAGAACGCTCTTTTCGATCTATTTAATGCGAGAAACACGTTGTCTGGTGTTTTCACCACTCCACAGTTGGTTTGATATGCAGAACCGGCGATATCTGGGTTTTCGTGGGTTTTCAAGCTGAGATATGCATTTTCTGCGGCAATCTTGGTGAGACTTCAGTCAGAAGTATGCAGAATAATCGAGATCGCTCTTTTCGAGCTACTTAATACGAGAAACACGTTATCTGGTGTTTTCGGCACTCCACAGTGCGTTTGACATGCAGAACCGGAGATATCTTGGTTACGGTCGGGATTCAAGCTGAGATATGCATTTTCTACGATAATCTAGGCGATACTTCTTTCAGAAGTATGCAGAATCTTCGAGAACGCTCTTTTCGAGATACTTAATGCGAGAAACACGTTTTCTGGTGTTTCACCACTCCACAGTGCGTCTGAAATGCAGAACCGGCGATATCTTGGTTTTCGTGGGGTTTGTAGATGAGATATGCATTTTCTGCGTTAATCTTGGTGAGTCTTCTGTCAGAAGTATGCAGAACCATCTAGATCTCTCTTCTCGAGCTATTTAATGCGAGAAACACGTTTTCTTGTCTTTTTAACCACCCCACAGTGCGTTTGATATGCAGAACCGGAGATATCTTGGTTTTCGTGGGGTTTGTAGCTGAGATATGCATTTTCTGCGATAATCTTGGTGAGTCTTCTGTCAGAAGTATGCAGAATCTTCGAGAACGCTCATTTCGAGATACTTAATGCGAGAAACACGTTTTCTGGTGTTTCACCAGTCCACAGTGCGTCTGAAATGCAGAACCGGCGATATCTTGGTTTTCGTGGGGTTTGTAGATGAGATATGCATTTTCTGCGTTAATCTTGGTGAGTCTTCTGTCAGAAGTATGCAGAACCATCTAGATCTCTCTTCTCGAGCTATTTAATACCGAGAAACACGTTGTCTGGTGTTTTCACCACTCCACAGTTGGTTTGATATGCAGAACCGGCGATGTTTGGTTTTCGTCGGGTTTCAAGCTGAGAAATGCATTTTCTGCGATAATCTTGGTGAGACTTCAGTCAGAAGTTTGCAGAAACTTCGAGTTCGCTCTTTTCGAGCAACTTAATGCGAGAAACACGTTATCTGGTTGTTTTCACCACTCCACAGTTCGTTTGATATGCAGAACCGGCGATATCTTGATTTTCGAGGTTTTTCGTGCTGAGATATGCATTTTCAGCGATAATCTTGGTGAGTCTTCTGTCAGAAGTATGCAGAATCATCGAGATCCCTCTTTTCGAGCTATTTAATGCGAGAAACACGTTATCTGGTTGTTTTCACCACTCCACAGTTCGTTTGATATGCAGAACCGGCGATATCTTGATTTTCGTGGTTTTTCGTGCTGAGATATGCATTTTCAGCGATAATCTTGGTGAGTCTTCTGTCAGAAGTATGCAGAATCATCTAGATCGCTCTTTTCGAGCTATTTAATGCGAGAAACACGTTATCTGGTATTTTCACCACTTCACAGTGCGTTTGATATGCAGAACCGGCGATATCTTGATTTTCGTGGTGTGTCCAGCTGAGATATGCATTTTCTGCGATAATCTTGGTGAGTCTTCTGTCAGAAGTATGCAGAATCATCGAGATCCCTCTTTTCGAGCTATTTAATGCGAGAAACACGTTATCTGGTTGTTTTCACCACTCCACAGTTCGTTTGATATGCAGAACCGGCGATATCTTGATTTTCGTGGTTTTTCGTGCTGAGATATGCATTTTCAGCGATAATCTTGGTGAGTCTTCTGTCAGAAGTATGCAGAATCATCTAGATCGCTCTTTTCGAGCTATTTAATGCGAGAAACACGTTATCTGGTATTTTCACCACTTCACAGTGCGTTTGATATGCAGAACCGGCGATATCTTGGTTTTCGTGGGGTTTCTAGCAGAGATATGCATTATCTGCGATAATCATGGTGAGACTTCTGTTAGAAGTATGCAGAATCATCGAGATCGCACTTTTCGATCTATTTAATGCGAGAAACACGTTGTCTGGTTTTTTCACCACCCCACAGTGCGTTTGATATGCAGAACCGGAGATATCTTGGTTTTCGTGGGGTTTGTAGCTGAGATATGCATTTTCTGCGATAATCTTGGTGAGTCTTCCGTCAGAAGTATGCAGAATCATCTAGATCGCTCTTTTCGAGCTATTTAATGCGAGAAACACGTTTTCTTGTGTTTTCAACACTCCACAGTTCGTTTGATATGCAGAACCGGCGATATCTTGATTTTCGTGGTTTTTCCTGCTGAGATATGCATTTTCAGCGATAATCTTGGTGAGTCTTCTGTCAGAAGTATGCAGAATCTTCGACATCGCTCATTTCGAGCTAGTTAATGCTAGAAACACGTTATCTGGTGTTTTCACCACTACACAGTTCGTTGTATATGCAGAACAGGAGATATCTTGGTTTTCGTGGGGTTTCCAGCTGAAATATGCATTTTCTGCGATAATCTTTGTGTTTCATCTATGAGAAGTATGCAGAATCATCCAGAACGCTCTTTTCGATCTATTGAATGCGAGAAACACGTTGTCTGGTGTTTTCACCACTCCACAGTTGGTTTGATATGCAGAACCGGCGATATCTGGGTTTTCGTGGGGTTTCAAGCTGAGATATGCATTTTCTGCGGCAATCTTGGTGAGACTTCAGTCAGAAGTATGCAGAATAATCGAGATCGCTCTTTTCGAGCTACTTAATGCGAGAAACACGTTATCGGGTGTTTTCGGCACTCCACAGTGCGTTTGACATGCAGAACCGGAGATATCTTGGTTACGGTCGGGATTCAAGCTGAGATATGCATTTTCTACGATAATCTTGGCGAGACTTCTGTCAGAAGTATGCAGAATCATCGGGATCGCTCTTTTCGAGCTATTTAATGCGAGAAACACGTTATCTGGTGTCTTCACCACTCCACAGTGCGTTTGATATACAGAACCGGCGACATCTTGGCTTTCGTCGGGGTTCAAGCTGAGATATGCATTTTCTGCGATAATCTTGGTGAGTCTTCTGTCAGAAGTATGCAGAACAATCTAGATCTCTCTTTTCGAGCTATTTAATGCGAGAAACACGTTTTCTTGTGTTTTCACCACCCCACAGTGCGTTTGATATGCAGAACCGGAGATATCTTGGTTTTCGTGGGGTTTGTAGCGGAGATATGCATTTTCTGCGATAATCTTGGTGAGTCTTCTGTCAGAAGTATGCAGAATCATCTAGATCGCTCTTTTCGAGCTATTTAATGCGAGAAACACGTTTTCTTGTGTTTTCACCACCCCACAGTGCGTTTGATATGCAGAACCGGAGATATCTTGGTTTTCGTGGGGTTTGTAGCTGAGATATGCATTTTCTGCGATAATCTTGGTGAGTCTTCCGTCAGAAGTATGCAGAATCATCTAGATCGCTCTTTTCGAGCTATTTAATGCGAGAAACACGTTTTCTTGTGTTTTCAACACTCCACAGTTCGTTTGATATGCAGAACCGGCGATATCTTGATTTTCGTGGTTTTTCCTGCTGAGATATGCATTTTCAGCGATAATCTTGGTGAGTCTTCTGTCAGAAGTATGCAGAATCTTCGACATCGCTCATTTCGAGCTAGTTAATGCTAGAAACACGTTATCTGGTGTTTTCACCACTACACAGTTCGTTGTATATGCAGAACAGGAGATAGCTTGGTTTTCGTGGGGTTTCTAGCAGAGATATGCATTATCTGCGATAATCATGGTGAGACTTCTGTTAGAAGTATGCAGAATCATCGAGATCGCACTTTTCGATCTATTTAATGCGAGAAACACGTTGTCTGGTGTTTTCACCACTCCACAGTTGGTTTGATATGCAGAACCGGCGATGTTTGGTTTTCGTCGGGTTTCAAGCTGAGAAATGCATTTTCTGGGATAATCTTGGTGAGACTTCAGTCAGAAGTATGCAGAATCTTCGAGTTCGCTCTTTTCGAGCAACTTAATGCGAGAAACACGTTATCTGGTTGTTTTCACCACTCCACAGTTCGTTTGATATGCAGAACCGGCGATATCTTGATTTTCGTGGTTTTTCGTGCTGAGATATGCATTTTCTGCGATAATCTAGGTGAGTCTTCTGCCAGAAGTATGCAGAATCTTCGAGATCGTTCTTTTCGAGCAACTTAATGCGAGAAACACGATATATGGTTGTTTTCACCACTCCACAGTGCGTTTGATATGCAGAACGGGCGACATCTTGATTTTCGTGAGGTTTCAAGCTGAGATATGCATTTTCTGCGATAATCTTGGTGAGACTTCAGTCAGAAATATGCAGAATCTTCTAGATCGCTCTTTTCGTGCTATTTAATGCGAAAAAACAAGTTTTCTGGTGTTTTCAACATTCCACAGTGCGTTTGATATGCAGAACCGATGATATCTTGTTTTTCGTGGTGTTTCCAGCTGAGATATGCATTTTCTGCGATAAACTTGGTGAGTCTTCTGTCAGAAGTATGCAGAATCATCGAGATCCCTCTTTTCGAGCTATTTAATGCGAGAAACACGTTAATTGGTGTTTTCACCACTCCACAGTGCGTTTGATATGCGGAACCAGCGACATCTTGGATTTCGTCGGGTTTCAAGCTGAGACATGCATTTTCTGCGATAATCTTGGTGAGTCTTCTGTCAGAAGTATGCAGAATCATCGGGATCGCTCTTTTCGAGCTATTTAATGCGAGAAACACGTTTTCTGGGGTTTTCACCACTCCACAGTTCGTTGGATATGCAGAACAGGAGATATCTTGGTTTTCGTGGGGTTTCTAGCAGAGATATGCATTTTCTGCGATAATCATGGTGAGACTTCTGTTAGAAGTATGCAGAATCATCGAGATCGCACATTTCGATCTATTTAATGCGAGAAACACGTTATCTGGTGTTTTCACCACTCCACAGTGCGTTTGATATGCAGAACCAGCGATATCTTGGTTTTCGTGGGGTTTCAAGCTGAGATATGCATTTTTTACGATAATCATGGTGAGAATTCTGTCCGAAGTATGCAGAATCATCGAGATCGCACTTTTCGTGCTATTTAATGCGAGAAACAGGATATCTGGTGTTTTCAGCACTCCACAGTGCGTATGATATGCAGAACCGGCGATATCTTGGTTTTCGTGGGGTTTCAAGCTGAGATGTGCATTGTCTGCGATAATCTTGGTGAGACATCTGTCCGAAGTGTGCAGAATCATCGAGATCGCACTTTTTGAGCTATTTAATGCGAGAAAAACCATATCTGGTGTTTTCACCACCCCACAGTGCGTTTGATATGCAGAACCAGCGATATCCTGGTTTTCGTGGGGTTTCAAGCTCAGATATGCATTTTATGCGATAATCTTGGTGAGGCTTCTGTCCGAAGTATGCAGAGTCATCGAGATCGTACTTTTCGAGCTATTTAATGCGAGAAACACGTTTTCTGGGGTTTTCACCACACCACAGTTCGTTGGATATGCAGAACAGGTGATATCTTGGTTTTCGTGGGGTTTCAAGCTGAGATATGCACTTTTTACGATAATCTTGGTGAGACTTCTGTCCGAAGTATGCTTAGTCATCGAGATCGCTCTATTCGAACTATTTAATGCGACAAAACGTTATCTGGTGTTTTCAGCACTCCACAGTGCGTTTGATTTGCAGAACCAGTGATACCTCAGTTTTCGTGGGGTTTCAAGCTGAGATAAGCATTTTCTACGATAATCTTGGTGAGACTTCTCTCAGAAGGATGCAGAATCTTCCAGATCGCTCTTTTCGAGCTACTTAATGCGAGATACAAGTTATCTGGTGTTTTCACCACTCCACAGTGCGTTTGACATGCAGTACCGGCGACATCTTGGATTTCGTCGGGGTTCAAGCTGAGATATGCATTTTCTGCGATAATCTTGGTGATTCTTCTGTCAGAAGTATGCAGAATCATCGAGATCCCTCTTTTCGAGCTATTTAATGCGAGAAACACGTTATCTGGTTGTTTTCACCACTCCACAGTTCGTTTGATATGCAGAACCGGCGATATCTTGATTTTCGTGGGGTTTCTAGCAGAGATATGCATTATCTGCGATAATCATGGTGAGGATTCTGTTAGAAGTATGCAGAATCATCGAGATCGCACTTTTCGATCTATTTAATGCGAGCAACACGTTGTCTGGTTTTTTCACCACTCCACAGTGCGTTCGATATGCAGTACCAGCGATACCTTGGTTTTCGTGGGGTTTCAAGCTGAGATATGCATTTTTTACGATAATCTTGGTGAGACTTCTTTCCGAAGTATGCAGAATCATCGAGATCGCTCTATTCGAGCTATTTAATGCGACAAAACGTTATCTGGTGTTTTCAGCACTCCACAGTGCGTTTGATATGCAGAACCAGCGATATCTCAGTTTTCGTGGGGTTTCAAGCTGAGATATGCACTTTTTACGATAATCTTGGTGAGACTTCTGTCCGAAGTATGCTTAATCATCGAGATCGCTCTATTCGAGCTATTTAATGTGAGAAACACGTTATCTGGTGTTTCCAGCACTCAATACTGCGTTTAATATGCAGAACCAGCGATATCTAGGTTTTCGTGGGGTTTCAAGCTGAGATATGCAATTTCTGCGATAATCTTGGTGAGACTTCTGTCCGAAGTATGCTTAATCATCGAGATCGCTCTATTCGAGCTATTTAATGTGAGAAACACGTTATCTGGTGTTTCCAGCACTCAATACTGCGTTTAATATGCAGAACCAGCGATATCTAGGTTTTCGTGGGGTTTCAAGCTGAGATATGCATTTTTTACGATAATCTTGGTGAGACTTCTGTCCGAAGTATGCTTAATCATCGAGATCGCTCGTTCCGTCTATTTAATGCGAGAAACACGTTATCTGGTGCTTTCACCACTCCACAGTGCGTATGATGTGCAGAACCGACGATATCCTGGTTTTCGTGTGGTTTCAAGCTCAGATATGCATTTTCTGCGATAATCTTGGTGAGACTTCAGTCCGAAGTATGCAGAGTCATCTAGATCGCTCTTTTCGAGCTATTTAATGCGAAAAAACAAGGTTTCTGGTGTTTTCAACATTCCACAGTGCGTTTGATATGCAGAACCGGCGATATCTTGATTTTCGTGGTGTTTCCAGCTGAGATATGCATTTTCTGCGATAATCTAGGTGAGTCTTCTGCCAGAAGTATGCAGAATCATCTAGATCGCTCTTTTCGAGCTATTTAATGCGAGAAAGACGTTATCTGGTTGCTTTCACCACTCTACAGTGCGTTTGATATGCAGAACCGGCGACGTCTTGATTTTCGTGAGGTTTCAAGCTGAGATATGCATTTTCTGCGATAATCTTGGTGAGACTTCAGTCAGAAGTATGCAGAATCATCTAGATCGCTCTTTTCGAGCTATTTAATGCGAGAAAGACGTTATCTGGTTGCTTTCACCACTCTACAGTGCGTTTGATATGCAGAACCGGCGACGTCTTGATTTTCGTGAGGTTTCAAGCTGAGATATGCATTTTCTGCGATAATCTTGGTGAGACTTCAGTCAGAAGTATGCAGAATCATCGAGATCGCACTTTTCGATCTATTTAATGCGAGAAACACGTTGTCTGGTTTTTTCACCACTCCACAGTTGGTTTGATATGCAGAACCGGCGATGTTTGGTTTTCGTCGGGTTTCAAGCTGAGATATGCATTTTCTGCGATAATCTTGGTGAGACTTCAGTCAGAGGTATGCAGAATCTACGAGATCGCTCATTTCGAGCTAGTTAATGCGAGAAACACGTTATCTGGTGTTTTCACCACTCCACAGTTCGTTGTATATGCAGAACAGGAGATATCTTGGTTTTCGTGGGGTTTCCAGCTGAAATATGCATTTTCTGCGATAATCTTGGTGTTTCATCTATGAGAAGTATGCAGAATCATCCAGAACGCTCTTTTCGATCTATTTAATGCGAGAAACACGTTGTCTGGTGTTTTCACCACTCCACAGTGCGTTTGATATGCAGAACCAGCGATATCTTGGTTTTCGTGGGGTTTCAAGCTGAGATATGCATTTTTTACGATAATCATGGTGAGACTTCTGTCCGAAGTATGCTGAATCATCGATATCGCACTTTTCGAGCTATCTAATGCGAGAAACACGTTTTGTGGGGTTTTCACCACTCCACAGTGCGTTCGATATGCAGTACCAGCGATATCTTGGTTTTCGTGGGGTTTCAAGCTGAGATATGCATTTTTTACGATAATCTTGGTGAGACTTCTGTCCGAAGTATGCAGAATCATCGAGATCGCTCTATTCGAGCTATTTAATGCGACAAAACGTTATCTGGTGTTTTCACCACTCCACAGTGCGTGTGATATGCAGAACCGGCGATATCTGGGTTTTCGTGGGGTTTCAAGCAGAGATATGCATTTTCTGCGATAATCTTGGTGAGACTTCTGTCAGAAGTATGCAGAATCATCGAGATCGCACTTTTCGAGCTATTTAATGCGAGAAACACGATATCTGGTGTTTTCAGCACTCCACAGTGCGTATGAAATGCAGAACCCGCGATGTTTGGTTTTCGTCGGGTTTCAAGCTCAGATATGCATTTTCTACGATAATCTTGGTGAAACATCTGTCCGAAGTATGCAGAAACATCAAGAGCGCACTTTTCGAGCTATTTAATGCGAGAAACACGTTTTGTGGGGTTTTCACCACTCCACAGTGCGTTCGATATGCAGTACCAGCGATATCTTGGTTTTCGTGGGGTTTCAAGCTGAGATATGCATTTTTTACGATAATCTTGGTGAGACTTCTGTCCGAAGTATGCTTAATCATCGAGATCGCTCGTTTCGAGCTATTTAATGCGAGAAACACGTTATCTGGTGCTTTCACCACTCCACAGTGCGTATGATGTGCAGAACCGACGATATCCTGGTTTTCGTGTGGTTTCAAGCTCAGATATGCATTTTCTGCGATAATCTTGGTGAGACTTCAGTCCGAAGTATGCAGAGTCATCTAGATCGCTCTTTTCGAGCTATTTAATGCGAAAAAACAAGGTTTCTGGTGTTTTCAACATTCCACAGTGCGTTTGATATGCAGAACCGGCGATATCTTGATTTTCGTGGTGTTTCCAGCTGAGATATGCATTTTCTGCGATAATCTAGGTGAGTCTTCTGCCAGAAGTATGCAGAATCATCTAGATCGCTCTTTTCGAGCTATTTAATGCGAGAAAGACGTTATCTGGTTGCTTTCACCACTCTACAGTGCGTTTGATATGCAGAACCGGCGACGTCTTGATTTTCGTGAGGTTTCAAGCTGAGATATGCATTTTCTGCGATAATCTTGGTGAGATTTCAGTCAGAAGTATGCAGAATCATCTAGATCGCTCTTTTCGAGCTATTTAATGCGAGAAAGACGTTATCTGGTTGCTTTCACCACTCTACAGTGCGTTTGATATGCAGAACCGGCGACGTCTTGATTTTCGTGAGGTTTCAAGCTGAGATATGCATTTTCTGCGATAATCTTGGTGAGACTTCAGTCAGAAGTATGCAGAATCATCTAGATCGCTCTTTTCGAGCTATTTAATGCGAAAAAACAAGTTTTCTGGTGTTTTCAACATTCCACAGTGCGTTTGATATGCAGAACCGGCGATATCTTGATTTTCGTGGTGTTTCCAGCTGAGATATGCATTTTCTGCGATAATCTTGGTGAGTCTTCTGTCAGAAGTATGCAGAATCACCGAGATCCCTCTTTTCGAGCTTTTTAATGCGAGATACACGTTATCTGGCTGTTTTCACCACTCCACAGTTCGTTTGATATGCAGAACCGGCGATATCTTGATTTTCGTGGTGTTTCCAGGTGAGATATGCATTTTCTGCGATAATCTAGGTGAGTCTTCTGTCAGAAGTATGCAGAATCATCGAGATCGCTCTTTTCGAGCTAGTTAATGCGAGAAAAACCTTGTCTGGTGTTTTTACCACTCCACAGTGCGTTTGATATGCAGAACCAGCGATATCTTGGCTTTCGTTGGGTTTCAAGCTGAGATATGCATTTTTTACGATAATCTTGGTGAGACTTCTGTCCGAAGTATGCAGATTCATCGCGATCGCTCTTTTCGAGCTGTTTAATGCGAGAAACACGTTATCTGGTGTTTTCACCACTCCACAGTGCGTTTGATATGCAGTACCAGCGATATCTTGGTTTTCGTGGGGTTTCAAGCTGAGATATACACTTTTTACGATAATCTTGGTGAGACTTCTGTCCGAAGTATGCTTAATCATCGAGATCGCTCTATTCGAGCTATTTAATGTGAGAAACACGTTATCTGGTGTTTCCAGCACTCAACACTGCGTTTAATATGCAGAACCAGCGATATCTAGGTTTTCGTGGGGTTTCAAGCTGAGATATGCAATTTCTGCGATAATCTTGGTGAGACATCTGTCCGAAGTATGCTTAATCATCGAGATCGTTCGTTTCGAGCTATTTAATGCGAGAAACACGTTATCTGGTGCTTTCACCACTCCACAGTGCGTATGTTATGCAGAACCGACGATATCCTGGTTTTCGTGTGGTTTCAAGCTCAGATATGCATTTTCTGCGATAATCTTGGTGAGACTTCAGTCCGAAGTATGCAGAGTCATCTAGATCGCTCTTTTCGAGCTATTTAATGCGAAAAAACAAGGCTTCTGGTGTTTTCAACATTCCACAGTGCGTTTGATATGCAGAACCGGCGATATCTTGATTTTCGTGGTGTTTCCAGCTGAGATATGCATTTTCTGCGATAATCTAGGTGAGTCTTCTGCCAGAAGTATGCAGAATCATCTAGATCGCTCTTTTCGAGCTATTTAATGCGAGAAAGACGTTATCTGGTTGTTTTCACCACTCTACAGTGCGTTTGATATGCAGAACCGGCGACGTCTTGATTTTCGTGAGGTTTCAAGCTGAGATATGCATTTTCTGCGATAATCTTGGTGAGACTTCAGTCAGAAGTATGCAGAATCATCTAGATCGCTCTTTTCGAGCTATTTAATGCGAAAAAACAAGTTTTCTGGTGTTTTCAACATTCCACAGTGCGTTTGCTATGCAGAACCGGCGATATCTTGATTTTCGTGGTGTTTCCAGCTGAGATATGCATTTTCTGCGATAATCTTGGTGAGTCTTCTGTCAGAAGTATGCAGAATCACCGAGATCCCTCTTTTCGAGCTTTTTAATGCGAGATACACGTTATCTGGCTGTTTTCACCACTCCACAGTTCGTTTGATATGCAGAACCGGCGATATCTTGATTTTCGTGGTGTTTCCAGGTGAGATATGCATTTTCTGCGATAATCTAGGTGAGTCTTCTGTCAGAAGTATGCAGAATCATCGAGATCGCTCTTTTCGAGCTAGTTAATGCGAGAAAAACCTTGTCTGGTGTTTTTACCACTCCACAGTGCGTTTGATATGCAGAACCAGCGATATCTTGGCTTTCGTTGGGTTTCAAGCTGAGATATGCATTTTTTACGATAATCTTGGTGAGACTACTGTCCGAAGTATGCAGATTCATCGCGATCGCTCTTTTCGAGCTGTTTAATGCGAGAAACACGTTATCTGGTGTTTTCACCACTCCACAGTGCGTTTGATATGCAGTACCAGCGATATCTTGGTTTTCGTGGGGTTTCAAGCCGAGATATGCATTTTTTACGATAATCTTGGTGAGACTTCTGTTCGAAGTATGCAGATTCATCGAGATCGCTCTTTTCGAGCTATTTAATGCGAGAAACACGTTATCTGGTGTTTTCACCACTCCACAGTGCGTTTGATATGTAGTGCCACCGATAAATTGGTTTTCGTGGGGTTTCCAGCTGAAATATGCATTTTCTGCGATAATCTTTGTGTTTCATCTATGAGAAGTATGCAGAATCATCCAGAACGCTCTTTTCGAGCTAGTTAATGCGAGTAACACGTTTTCTGGTGTTTTCACCACCCCACAGTGCGTTTGATATGCAGAACCGGCGACATCTTGGTTTTCGTGGTGTTTCAAGCTGAGATATGCATTTTCTGCGATAATATTGGTGAGACTTCAGTCAGAAGTATGCAGAATCATCTAGATCGCTCTTCTCGAGCTATTTAATTCGACAAACACGTTTTCTGGTGTATTGACCACTCCACAGTACGTTTGACATGCAGAACCGGCGACATCTTGGATTTCGTCGGGTTTCAAGCTGAGATATGCATTTTCTGCGGCAATCTTGGTGAGCCTTCTGTCCGAAGTATGCAGAATCATCGAGATCGCTCGTTTCGAGCTATTTAATGTGAAAAAACAAGATTTCTGGTGTTTTGACCGCTCCACAGTGCGTTTGATATGTAGAGCCACCGATAAATTGGTTTTCGTGGGGTTTCCAGCTGAAATATGCATTTTCTGCGATAATCTTTGTGTTTCATCTATGAGAAGTATGCAGAATCATCCAGAACGCTCTTTTCGATCTATTTAATGCGAGAAACACGTTGTCTGGTGTTTTCACCACTCCACAGTTGGTTTGATATGCAGAACCGGCGATATCTGGGTTTTCGTTGGTTTTCAAGCTGAGATATGCATTTTCTGCGGCAATCTTGGTGAGACTTCAGTCAGAAGTATGCAGAATAATCGAGATCGCTCTTTTCGAGCTACTTAATGCGAGAAACACGTTATCTGGTGTTTTCGGCACTCCACAGTGCGTTTGACATGCAGAACCGGAGATATCTTGGTTACGGTCGGGATTCAAGCTGAGATATGCATTTTCTACGATAATCTAGGCGATACTTCTTTCAGAAGTATGCAGAATCTTCGAGAACGCTCTTTTCGAGATACTTAATGCGAGAAACACGTTTTCTGGTGTTTCACCACTCCACAGTGCGTCTGAAATGCAGAACCGGCGATATCTTGGTTTTCGTGGGGTTTGTAGATGAGATATGCATTTTCAGCGATAATCTTGGTGAGTCTTCTGTCAGAAGTATGCAGAATCATCTAGATCGCTCTTTTCGAGCTATTTAATGCGAGAAACACGTTATCTGGTATTTTCACCACTTCACAGTGCGTTTGATATGCAGAACCGGCGATATCTTGATTTTCGTGGTGTGTCCAGCTGAGATATGCATTTTCTGCGATAATCTTGGTGAGTCTTCTGTCAGAAGTATGCAGAATCATCGAGATCCCTCTTTTCGAGCTATTTAATGCGAGGAACACGTTATCTGGTTGTTTTCACCACTCCACAGTTCGTTTGATATGCAGAACCGGCGATATCTTGATTTTCGTGGTTTTTCGTGCTGAGATATGCATTTTCAGCGATAATCTTGGTGAGTCTTCTGTCAGAAGTATGCAGAATCATCTAGATCGCTCTTTTCGAGCTATTTAATGCGAGAAACACGTTATCTGGTATTTTCACCACTTCACAGTGCGTTTGATATGCAGAACCGGCGATATCTTGGTTTTCGTGGGGTTTCTAGCAGAGATATGCATTATCTGCGATAATCATGGTGAGACTTCTGTTAGAAGTATGCAGAATCATCGAGATCGCACTTTTCGATCTATTTAATGCGAGAAACACGTTGTCTGGTTTTTTCACCACTCCACAGTTGGTTTGATATGCAGAACCGGCGATGTTTGGTTTTCGTCGGGTTTCAAGCTGAGATATGCATTTTCTGCGATAATCTTGGTGAGACTTCAGTCAGAGGTATGCAGAATCTACGAGATCGCTCATTTCGAGCTAGTTAATGCGAGAAACACGTTATCTGGTGTTTTCACCACTCCACAGTTCGTTGTATATGCAGAACAGGAGATATCTTGGTTTTCGTGGGGTTTCCAGCTGAAATATGCATTTTCTGCGATAATCTTTGTGTTTCATCTATGAGAAGTATGCAGAATCATCCAGAACGCTCTTTTCGATCTATTGAAAGCGAGAAACACGTTGTCTGGTGTTTTCACCACTCCACAGTTGGTTTGATATGCAGAACCGGCGATATCTGGGTTTTCGTGGGGTTTCAAGCTGAGATATGCATTTTCTGCGGCAATCTTGGTGAGACTTCAGTCAGAAGTATGCAGAATAATCGAGATCGCTCTTTTCGAGCTACTTAATGCGAGAAACACGTTATCGGGTGTTTTCGGCACTCCACAGTGCGTTTGACATGCAGAACCGGAGATATCTTGGTTACGGTCGGGATTCAAGCTGAGATATGCATTTTCTACGATAATCTTGGCGAGACTTCTGTCAGAAGTATGCAGAATCATCGGGATCGCTCTTTTCGAGCTATTTAATGCGAGAAACACGTTATCTGGTGTCTTCACCACTCCACAGTGCGTTTGATATGCAGAACCGGCGACATCTTGGCTTTCGTCGGGGTTCAAGCTGAGATATGCATTTTCTGCGATAATCTTGGTGAGTCTTCTGTCAGAAGTATGCAGAACCATCTAGATCTCTCTTTTCGAGCTATTTAATGCGAGAAACACGTTTTCTTGTGTTTTCACCACCCCACAGTGCGTTTGATATGCAGAACCGGAGATATCTTGGTTTTCGTGGGGTTTGTAGCTGAGATATGCATTTTCTGCGATAATCTTGGTGAGTCTTCTGTCAGAAGTATGCAGAATCATCTAGATCGCTCTTTTCGAGCTATTTAATGTGAAAAAACAAGATTTCTGGTGTTTTGACCGCTCCACAGTGCGTTTGATATGTAGAGCCACCGATAAATTGGTTTTCGTGGGGTTTCCAGCTGAAATATGCATTTTCTGCGATAATCTTTGTGTTTCATCTATGAGAAGTATGCAGAATCATCCAGAACGCTCTTTTCGAGCTAGTTAATGCGAGTAACACGTTTTCTGGTGTTTTCACCACCCCACAGTGCGTTTGATATGCAGAACCGGCGACATCTTGGTTTTCGTGGTGTTTCAAGCTGAGATATGCATTTTCTGCGATAATATTGGTGAGACTTCAGTCAGAAGTATGCAGAATCATCTAGATCGCTCTTCTCGAGCTATTTAATTCGACAAACACGTTTTCTGGTGTATTGACCACTCCACAGTACGTTTGACATGCAGAACCGGCGACATCTTGGATTTCGTCGGGTTTCAAGCTGAGAAATGCATTTTCTGCGATAATCTTGGTGAGACTTCAGTCAGAAGTATGCAGAATCTTCGAGTTCGCTCTTTTCGAGCAACTTAATGCGAGAAACACGTTATCTGGTTGTTTTCACCACTCCACAGTTCGTTTAATATGCAGAACCGGCGATATCTTGATTTTCGTGGTTTTTCGTGCTGAGATATGCATTTTCAGCGATAATCTTGGTGAGTCTTCTGTCAGAAGTATGCAGAATCATCGAGATCCCTCTTTTCGAGCTATTTAATGAGAGAAACACGTTATCTGGTTGTTTTCACCACTCCACAGTTCGTTTGATATGCAGAACCGGCGATATCTTGATTTTCGTGGTGTGTCCAGCTGAGATATGCATTTTCTGCGATAATCTTGGTGAGTCTTCTGTCAGAAGTATGCTGAATCATCGAGATCGCTCATTTCGAGCTAGTTAATGCGAGAAACACGTTATCTGGTGTTTTCACCACTCCACAGTTCGTTGTATATGCAGAACAGGAGATATCTTGGTTTTCGTGGGGTTTCTAGCAGAGATATGCATTTTCTGCGATAATCTATGTGAGTCTTCTGCCAGAAGTATGCAGAATCATCTAGATCGCTCTTTTCGAGCTATTTAATGCGAGAAACACGATATCTGGTGTTTTCAGCACTCCACAGTGCGTATGATATGCAGAACCGGCGATATCTTGGTTTTCGTGGGGTTTCAAGCTGAAATATGCATTTTCTGCGATGATCTTGGTGAGACTTCAGTCAGAAGTATGCAGAATCGTCGAGATCGCTCATTTCGAGCTAGTTAATGCGAGAAACACGTTATCTGGTGTTTTCCCCACTCCACAGTTCGTTGTATATGCAGAACAGGAGATATCTTGGTTTTCGTGGGGTTTCTAGCAGAGATATGCATTTTCTGCGATAATCTAGATGAGTCTTCTGCCAGAAGTATGCAGAATCATCTAGATCGCTCTTTTCGAGCTATTTAATGCGAGAAACACGATATCTGGTGTTTTCAGCACTCCACAGTGCGTATGATATGCAGAACCGGCGATATCTTGGTTTTCGTGGGGTTTCAAGCTGAAATATGCATTTTCTGCGATAATCTTGGTGAGACTTCAGTCAGAAGTATGCAGAATCTTCGAGATCGCTCATTTCGAGCTAGTTAATGCGAGAAACACGTTATCTGGTGTTTTCACCACTCCACAGTACGTTGTATATGCAGAACAGGAGATATCTTGGTTTTCGAGGGGTTTCTAGCAGAGATATGCATTTTCTGCGATAATCTAGGTGAGTCTTCTGCCAGAAGTAAGCAGAATCTTCGAGATCGTTCTTTTCGAGCAACTTAATGCGAGAAACACGATATATGGTTGTTTTCACCACTCCACAGTGCGTTTGATATGCAGAACGGGCGACATCTTGATTTTCGTGAGGTTTCAAGCTGAGATATGCATTTTCTGCGATAATCTTGGTGAGACTTCAGTCAGAAATATGCAGAATCTTCTAGATCGCTCTTTTCGTGCTATTTAATGCGAAAAAACAAGTTTTCTGGTGTTTTCAACATTCCACAGTGCGTTTGATATGCAGAACCGATGATATCTTGTTTTTCGTGGTGTTTCCAGCTGAGATATGCATTTTCTGCGATAAACTTGGTGAGTCTTCTGTCAGAAGTATGCAGAATCATCGAGATCCCTCTTTTCGAGCTATTTAATGCGAGAAACACGTTAATTGGTGTTTTCACCACTCCACAGTGCGTTTGATATGCGGAACCAGCGACGTCTTGGATTTCGTCGGGTTTCAAGCTGAGACATGCATTTTCTGCGATAATCTTGGTGAGTCTTCTGTCAGAAGTATGCAGAATCATCGAGATCCCTCTTTTCGAGCTAGTTAATGCGAGAAACACGTTATCTGGTGTTTTCACCACTCCACAGTGCGTTTGATATGCAGAACCAGCGATATCCTGGTTTTCGTGGGGTTTCAAGCTCAGATATGCATTTTATGCGATAATCTTGGTGAGGCTTCTGTCCGAAGTATGCAGAGTCATCGAGATCGTACTTTTCGAGCTATTTAATGCGAGAAACACGTTTTCTGGGGTTTTCACCACACCACAGTTCGTTGGATATGCAGAACAGGTGATATCTTGGTTTTCGTGGGGTTTCAAGCTGAGATATGCACTTTTTACGATAATCTTGGTGAGACTTCTGTCCGAAGTATGCTTAATCATCGAGATCGCTCTATTCGAACTATTTAATGCGACAAAACGTTATCTGGTGTTTTCAGCACTCCACAGTGCGTTTGATATGCAGAACCAGTGATACCTCAGTTTTCGTGGGGTTTCAAGCTGAGATATGCATTTTCTACGATAATCTTGGTGAGACTTCTCTCAGAAGGATGCTGAATCTTCGAGATCGCTCTTTTCGAGCTACTTAATGCGAGATACACGTTATCTGGTGTTTTCACCACTCCACAGTGCGTTTGACATGCAGTACCGGCGACATCTTGGATTTCGTCGGGGTTCAAGCTGAGATATGCATTTTCTGCGATAATCTTGGTGAGTCTTCTGTCAGAAGTATGCAGAATCATCGAGATCCCTCTTTTCGAGCTATTTAATGCGAGAAACACGTTATCTGGTTGTTTTCACCACTCCACAGTTCGTTTGATATGCAGAACCGGCGATATCTTGATTTTCGTGGTTTTTCGTGCTGAGATATGCATTTTCAGCGATAATCTTGGTGAGTCTTCTGTCAGAAGTATGCAGAATCTTCGAGATCGCTCATTTCGAGCAAGTTAATGCTAGAAACACGTTATCTGGTGTTTTCACCTCTCCACAGTTCGTTGTATATGCAGAACAGGAGATATCTTGGTTTTCGTGGGGTTTCTAGCAGAGATATGCATTATCTGCGATAATCATGGTGAGACTTCTGATAGAAGTATGCAGAATCATCGAGATCGCACTTTTCGATCTATTTAATGCGAGAAACACGTTGTCTGGTTTTTTCACCACTCCACAGTTGGTTTGATATGCAGAACCGGCGATGTTTGGTTTTCGTCGGGTTTCAAGCTGAGATATGCATTTTCTGCGATAATCTTGGTGAGACTTCTGTTAGAAGTATGCAGAATCATCGAGATCGCACATTTCGATCTATTTAATGCGAGAAACACGTTATCTGGTGTTTTCACCACTCCACAGTGCGTTTGATATGCAGAACCAGCGATATCCTGGTTTTCGTGGGGTTTCAAGCTCAGATATGCATTTTATGCGATAATCTTGGTGAGGCTTCTGTCCGAAGTATGCAGAGTCATCGAGATCGTACTTTTCGAGCTATTTAATGCGAGAAACACGTTTTCTGGGGTTTTTACCACACCACAGTTCGTTGGATATGCAGAACAGGTGATATCTTGGTTTTCGTGGGGTTTCAAGCTGAGATATGCACTTTTTACGATAATCTTGGTGAGACGTCTGTCCGAAGTATGCTTAATCATCGAGATCGCTCTATTCGAACTATTTAATGCGACAAAACGTTATCTGGTGTTTTCAGCACTCCACAGTGCGTTTGATATGCTGAACCAGTGATACCTCAGTTTTCGTGGGGTTTCAAGCTGAGATATGCATTTTCTACGATAATCTTGGTGAGACTTCTCTCAGAAGGATGCAGAATCTTCGAGATCGCTCTTTTCGAGCTACTTAATGCGAGATACACGTTATCTGGTGTTTTCACCACTCCACAGTGCGTTTGATATGCAGTACCGGCGACATCTTGGATTTCGTCGGGGTTCAAGCTGAGATATGCATTTTCTACGATAATCTTGGTGAGACTTCTGTCAGAAGTATGCAGAATAATCTAGATCGTTCTTTTCGAGCTATTTAATTCGAGAAACACGTTATCTGGTTGTTTTCACCACTCCACAGTGCGTTTGATATGCAGAAGCGGCGACATCTTGATTTTCGTGGGGTTTCAAGCTCAGATATGCATTTTCTGCGATAAGCTTGGTGAGACTTCTGTTAGAAGTATGCAGAATCATCTAGATCGCACTTTTCGAGCTATTTAATGCGAGAAACACGATATCTGGTGTTTTCAGCACTCCACAGTGCGTATGATATGCAGAACCGGCGATATCTTGGTTTTCGTGGGGTTTCAAGCAGAGATATGCATTGTCTGCGATAATCTTGGTGAGACTTCTGTCCGAAGTATGCAGAGTCATCGACATCGTACTTTTCGAGCTATTTAATGCGAGAAACACGTTTTCTGGGGTTTTCACCACTCCACAGTTCGTTGGATATGCAGATCAGGAGATATCTTGGTTTTCGTGGAGTTTCTAGCAGAGATATGCATTTTCTGCGATAACCATGGTGAGACTTCTGTTAGAAGTATGCAGAATCATCGAGATAGCACATTTCGATCTATTTAATGCGAGAAACACGTTGTCTGGTGTTTTCACCACTCCACAGTTGGTTTGATATGCAGAACCGGCGATATCTGGGTTTTCGTGGGGTTTCAAGCTGAGATATGCATTTTCTGCGATAATCTTGGTGAGACTTCAGTCAGAAGTATGCAGAATCTTCGAGATCGCTCATTTCGAGCTAGTTAATGCGAGAAACACGTTATCTGGTGTTTTCACCACTCCACAGTTCGTTGTATATGCAGAACAGGAGATATCTTGGTTTTCGTGGGGTTTCTAGCAGAGATATGCATTTTCTGCGATAATCTAGGTGAGTCTTCTGCCAGAAGTATGCAGAATCTTCGAGATCGTTCTTTTCGAGCAACTTAATGCGAGAAACACGATATCTGGTTGTTTTCACCACTCCACAGTGCGTTTGATATGCAGAACGGGCGACATCTTGATTTTCGTGAGGTTTCAAGCTGAGATATGCATTTTCTGCGATAATCTTGGTGAGACATCATGTCAGAAATATGCAGAATCTTCTATATCGCTCTTTTCGAGCTATTTAATGCGAAAAAACAAGTTTTCTGGTGTTTTCAACATTCCACAGTGCGTTTGATATGCAGAACCGGCGATATCATGATTTTCGTGGTGTTTCCAGCTGAAATATGCATTTTCTACGATAATCTTGGTGAGACGTCTGTCAGAAGTATGCAGAATCTTCGAGATCGTTCTTTTCGAGCTACTTAATGCGAGAAACACGATATCTGGTTGTTTTCACCACTCCACAGTGCGTTTGATATGCAGAACGGGCGACATCTTGATTTTCGTGAGGTTTCAAGCTGAGATATGCATTTTCTGCGATAATCTTGGTGAGACTTCAGTCAGAAATATGCAGAATTTTCTAGATCGCTCTTTTCGAGCTATTTAATGCGAAAAAAGAAGTTTTCTGGTGTTTTGACCACTCCACAGTGCGTTTGATATGTAGAGCCGCCGATAACTTGGTTTTCGTGGGGTTTCCAGCTGAAATATGCATTTTCTGCGATAATCTTGGTGAGACTTCTGTCCGAAGAGTGCAGAATCATAGACATCGCTTTTTTCGAGCTATTTAATGCGAGAAACACGTTATTTGGTGTTTTCACCACTCCACAGTGCGTTTGATATGCAGTACCAGCGACATCTTGGATTTCGTCGGTTTTCAAGCTTAGACATGCATTTTCTGCGATAATCTTGGTGAGTCTTCTGTCAGAAGTATGCAGAATCATCGAGATCCCTCTTTTCGAGCTAGTTAATGCGAGAAACACGTTATCTGGTGTTTTCACCACTCCACAGTGCGTTTAATATGCAGAACCGGCTACATCTTGGCTGTCGTAGGGTATCAAGTTGAGATATGCATTTTCTGCGATAATCATGGTGAGACTTCTGTCAGAAGTATGCAGAATCATCGGGATCGCTCTTTTCGCGCTATTTAATGCGAGAAACACGTTTTCTGGGGTTTTCACCACTCCACATTTCGTTGGATATGCAGAACAGCAGATATCTTGGTTTTCGTGGGGTTTCTAGCAGAGAAATGCATTTTCTGCGATAATCATGGTGAGACTTCTGTTAGAAGTATGCAGAATCATCGAGATCGCACATTTCGATCTATTTAATGCGAGAAACACGTTATCTGGTGTTTTCACCACTCCACAGTGCGTTTGATATGCAGAACCAGCGATATCTTGGTTTTCGTGGGGTTTCAAGCTGAGATATGCATTTTTTACGATAATCATGGTGAGACTTCTGTCCGAAGTATGCAGAATCATCTAGATCGCTCTTTTCGAGCTATTTAATGCGAGAAACACGTTAACTGGTGTTTTCACCACTCCGCAGTCCGCTTGATATGTAGAACCAGCGATATCTGGGTTTTCGTGGGGTTTCAAGCTGAGATATGCATTTTCTGCGACAATCTTGGTGAGACTTCTGTCCGAAGTATGCAGAATCATCGGGATCGCTCTTATCGAGCTATTTAATGCGAGAATCACGTTTTCTGGGGTTTTCACCACACCACAGTTCGTCGGATATGCAGAACCGGAGATATCTTGGTTTTCGTGGAGTTTCTAGCAGAGATATGCATTTTCTGCGATAATCATGGTGAGACTTCTGTTAGAAGTATGCAGAATCATCGAGATCGCACATTTCGATCTATTTAATGCGAGAAACACGTTGTCTGGTGTTTTCACCACTCCACAGTTGGTTTGATATGCAGAACCGGCGATATCTGGGTTTTCGTGGGGTTTCAAGCTGAGATATGCATTTTCTGCGATAATCTTGGTGAGACATCATGTCAGAAATATGCAGAATCTTCTATATCGCTCTTTTCGAGCTATTTAATGCGAAAAAACAAGTTTTCTGGTGTTTTCAACATTCCACAGTGCGTTTGATATGCAGAACCGGCGATATCTTGATTTTCGTGGTGTTTCCAGCTGAAATATGCATTTTCTACGATAATCTTGGTGAGACGTCTGTCAGAAGTATGCAGAATCTTCGAGATCGTTCTTTTCGAGCTACTTAATGCGAGAAACACGATATCTGGTTGTTTTCACCACTCCACAGTGCGTTTGATATGCAGAACGGGCGACATCTTGATTTTCGTGAGGTTTCAAGCTGAGATATGCATTTTCTGCGATAATCTTGGTGAGACTTCAGTCAGAAATATGCAGAATTTTCTAGATCGCTCTTTTCGAGCTATTTAATGCGAAAAAAGAAGTTTTCTGGTGTTTTGACCACTCCACAGTGCGTTTGATATGTAGAGCCGCCGATAACTTGGTTTTCGTGGGGTTTCCAGCTGAAATATGCATTTTCTGCGATAATCTTGGTGAGACTTCTGTCCGAAGAGTGCAGAATCATAGACATCGCTTTTTTCGAGCTATTTAATGCGAGAAACACGTTATTTGGTGTTTTCACCACTCCACAGTGCGTTTGATATGCAGTACCAGCGACATCTTGGATTTCGTCGGTTTTCAAGCTTAGACATGCATTTTCTGCGATAATCTTGGTGAGTCTTCTGTCAGAAGTATGCAGAATCATCGAGATCCCTCTTTTCGAGCTAGTTAATGCGAGAAACACGTTATCTGGTGTTTTCACCACTCCACAGTGCGTTTAATATGCAGAACCGGCTACATCTTGGCTGTCGTAGGGTATCAAGTTGAGATATGCATTTTCTGCGATAATCATGGTGAGACTTCTGTCAGAAGTATGCAGAATCATCGGGATCGCTCTTTTCGCGCTATTTAATGCGAGAAACACGTTTTCTGGGGTTTTCACCACTCCACATTTCGTTGGATATGCAGAACAGCAGATATCTTGGTTTTCGTGGGGTTTCTAGCAGAGAAATGCATTTTCTGCGATAATCATGGTGAGACTTCTGTTAGAAGTATGCAGAATCATCGAGATCGCACATTTCGATCTATTTAATGCGAGAAACACGTTATCTGGTGTTTTCACCACTCCACAGTGCGTTTGATATGCAGAACCAGCGATATCTTGGTTTTCGTGGGGTTTCAAGCTGAGATATGCATTTTTTACGATAATCATGGTGAGACTTCTGTCCGAAGTATGCAGAATCATCTAGATCGCTCTTTTCGAGCTATTTAATGCGAGAAACACGTTAACTGGTGTTTTCACCACTCCGCAGTCCGCTTGATATGTAGAACCAGCGATATCTGGGTTTTCGTGGGGTTTCAAGCTGAGATATGCATTTTCTGCGACAATCTTGGTGAGACTTCTGTCCGAAGTATGCAGAATCATCGGGATCGCTCTTATCGAGCTATTTAATGCGAGAATCACGTTTTCTGGGGTTTTCACCACACCACAGTTCGTCGGATATGCAGAACCGGAGATATCTTGGTTTTCGTGGAGTTTCTAGCAGAGATATGCATTTTCTGCGATAATCATGGTGAGACTTCTGTTAGAAGTATGCAGAATCATCGAGATCGCACATTTCGATCTATTTAATGCGAGAAACACGTTGTCTGGTGTTTTCACCACTCCACAGTTGGTTTGATATGCAGAACCGGCGATATCTGGGTTTTCGTGGGGTTTCAAGCTGAGATATGCATTTTCTGCGATAATCTTGGTGAGACATCATGTCAGAAATATGCAGAATCTTCTATATCGCTCTTTTCGAGCTATTTAATGCGAAAAAACAAGTTTTCTGGTGTTTTCAACATTCCACAGTGCGTTTGATATGCAGAACCGGCGATATCTTGATTTTCGTGGTGTTTCCAGCTGAAATATGCATTTTCTACGATAATCTTGGTGAGACGTCTGTCAGAAGTATGCAGAATCTTCGAGATCGTTCTTTTCGAGCTACTTAATGCGAGAAACACGATATCTGGTTGTTTTCACCACTCCACAGTGCGTTTGATATGCAGAACGGGCGACATCTTGATTTTCGTGAGGTTTCAAGCTGAGATATGCATTTTCTGCGATAATCTTGGTGAGACTTCAGTCAGAAATATGCAGAATTTTCTAGATCGCTCTTTTCGAGCTATTTAATGCGAAAAAAGAAGTTTTCTGGTGTTTTGACCACTCCACAGTGCGTTTGATATGTAGAGCCGCCGATAACTTGGTTTTCGTGGGGTTTCCAGCTGAAATATGCATTTTCTGCGATAATCTTGGTGAGACTTCTGTCCGAAGAGTGCAGAATCATAGACATCGCTTTTTTCGAGCTATTTAATGCGAGAAACACGTTATTTGGTGTTTTCACCACTCCACAGTGCGTTTGATATGCAGTACCAGCGACATCTTGGATTTCGTCGGTTTTCAAGCTTAGACATGCATTTTCTGCGATAATCTTGGTGAGTCTTCTGTCAGAAGTATGCAGAATCATCGAGATCCCTCTTTTCGAGCTAGTTAATGCGAGAAACACGTTATCTGGTGTTTTCACCACTCCACAGTGCGTTTAATATGCAGAACCGGCTACATCTTGGCTGTCGTAGGGTATCAAGTTGAGATATGCATTTTCTGCGATAATCATGGTGAGACTTCGGTCAGAAGTATGCAGAATCATCGGGATCGCTCTTTTCGAGCTATTTAATGCGAGAAACACGTTTTCTGGGGTTTTCACCACTCCACATTTCGTTGGATATGCAGAACAGCAGATATCTTGGTTTTCGTGGGGTTTCTAGCAGAGAAATGCATTTTCTGCGATAATCATGGTGAGACTTCTGTTAGAAGTATGCAGAATCATCGAGATCGCACATTTCGATCTATTTAATGCGAGAAACACGTTATCTGGTGTTTTCACCACTCCACAGTGCGTTTGATATGCAGAACCAGCGATATCTTGGTTTTCGTGGGGTTTCAAGATGAGATATGCATTTTTTACGATAATCATGGTGAGACTTCTGTCCGAAGTATGCAGAATCATCTAGATCGCTCTTTTCGAGCTATTTAATGCGAGAAACACGTTAACTGGTGTTTTCACCACTCCGCAGTCCGCTTGATATGTAGAACCAGCGATATCTGGGTTTTCGTGGGGTTTCAAGCTGAGATATGCATTTTCTGCGACAATCTTGGTGAGACTTCTGTCCGAAGTATGCAGAATCATCGGGATCGCTCTTATCGAGCTATTTAATGCGAGAATCACGTTTTCTGGGGTTTTCACCACACCACAGTTCGTCGGATATGCAGAACCGGAGATATCTTGGTTTTCCTGGGGTTTCAAGCTGAGATATGCATTTTCTGCTACAATCCTGGTGAGACTTCTGTCCGAAGTATGCAGAATCATCGGGATCGCTCTTATCGAGCTATTTAATGCGAGAATCACGTTTTCTGGGGTTTTCACCACACCACAGTTCGTTGGATATGCAGAACCGGAGATATCTTGGTTTTCCTGGGGTTTCAAGCTGAGATATGCATTTTCTGCGACAATCTTGGTGAGACTTCTGTCCGAAGTATGCAGAATCATCGGGATCGCTCTTATCGAGCTATTTAATGCTAGAATCACGTTTTCTGGGGTTTTCACCACACCACAGTTCGTTGGATATGCAGAACCGGAGATATCTTGGTTTTCCTGGGGTTTCAAGCTGAGATATGCACTTTTTACGATAATCTTGGTGAGACTTCTGTCCGAAGTATGCTTAATCATCGAGATCGCTCTATTCGAACTATTTAATGCGACAAAACGTTATCTGGCGTTTTCAGCACTCCACAGTGCGTTTGATATGCAGAACCAGTGATACCTCAGTTTTCGTGGGGTTTCAAGCTGAGATATGCATTTTCTACGATAATCTTGGTGAGACTTCTCTCAGAAGGATGCAGAATCTTCGAGATCGCTCTTTTCGAGCTACTTAATGCGAGATACACGTTATCTGGTGTTTTCACCACTCCACAGTGCGTTTGACATGCAGTACCGGCGACATCTTGGATTTCGTCGGGGTTCAAGCTGAGATATGCATTTTCTACGATAATCTTGGTGATACTTCTGTCAGAAGTATGCAGAATAATCTAGATCGTTCTTTTCGAGCTATTTAATTCGAGAAACACGTTATCTGGTTGTTTTCACCACTCCACAGTGCGTTTGATATGCAGAAGCGGCGACATCTTGATTTTCGTGGGGTTTCAAGCTCAGATATGCATTTTCTGCGATAAGCTTGGTGAGACTTCTGTTAGAAGTATGCAGAATCATCTAGATCGCACTTTTCGAGCTATTTAATGCGAGAAACACGATATCTGGTGTTTTCAGCACTCCACAGTGCGTATGATATGCAGAACCGGCGATATCTTGGTTTTCGTGGGGTTTCAAGCTGAGATATGCATTGTCTGCGATAATCTTGGTGAGACTTCTGTCCGAAGTATGCAGAGTCATCGAGATCGTACTTTTCGAGCTATTTAATGCGAGAAACACGTTTTCTGGGGTTTTCACCACCCCACAGTTCGTTGGATATGCAGATCAGGAGATATCTTGGTTTTCGTGGAGTTTCTAGCAGAGATATGCATTTTCTGCGATAATCATGGTGAGACTTCTGTTAGAAGTATGCAGAATCATCGAGATCGCACATTTCGATCTATTTAATGCGAGAAACACGTTGTCTGGTGTTTTCACCACTCCACAGTTGGTTTGATATGCAGAACCGGCGATATCTGGGTTTTCGTGGGGTTTCAAGCTGAGATATGCATTTTCTGCGATAATCTTGGTGAGACTTCAGTCAGAAGTATGCAGAATCTTCGAGATCGCTCATTTCGAGCTAGTTAATGCGAGAAACACGTTATCTGGTGTTTTCACCACTCCACAGTTCGTTGTATATGCAGAACAGGAGATATCTTGGTTTTCGTGGGGTTTCTAGCAGAGATATGCATTTTCTGCGACAATCTTGGTGAGACTTCTGTCCGAAGTATGCAGAATCATCGGGATCGCTCTTATCGAGCTATTTAATGCGAGAATCACGTTTTCTGGGGTTTTCACCACACCACAGTTCGTCGGATATGCAGAACCGGAGATATCTTGGTTTTCCTGGGGTTTCAAGCTGAGATATGCATTTTCTGCGACAATCCTGGTGAGACTTCTGTCCGAAGTATGCAGAATCATCGGGATCGCTCTTATCGAGCTATTTAATGCGAGAATCACGTTTTCTGGGGTTTTCACCACACCACAGTTCGTTGGATATGCAGAACCGGAGATATCTTGGTTTTCCTGGGGTTTCAAGCTGAGATATGCATTTTCTGCGACAATCTTGGTGAGACTTCTGTCCGAAGTATGCAGAATCATCGGGATCGCTCTTATCGAGCTATTTAATGCTAGAATCACGTTTTCTGGGGTTTTCACCACACCACAGTTCGTTGGATATGCAGAACCGGAGATATCTTGGTTTTCCTGGGGTTTCAAGCTGAGATATGCACTTTTTACGATAATCTTGGTGAGACTTCTGTCCGAAGTATGCTTAATCATCGAGTTCGCTCTATTCGAACTATTTAATGCGACAAAACGTTATCTGGTGTTTTCAGCACTCCACAGTGCGTTTGATATGCAGAACCAGTGATACCTCAGTTTTCGTGGGGTTTCAAGCTGAGATATGCATTTTCTACGATAATCTTGGTGAGACTTCTCTCAGAAGGATGCAGAATCTTCGAGATCGCTCTTTTCGAGCTACTTAATGCGAGATACACGTTATCTGGTGTTTTCACCACTCCACAGTGCGTTTGACATGCAGTACCGGCGACATCTTGGATTTCGTCGGGGTTCAAGCTGAGATATGCATTTTCTACGATAATCTTGGTGAGACTTCTGTCAGAAGTATGCAGAGTCATCGAGATCGTACTTTTCGAGCTATTTAATGCGAGAAACACGTTTTCTGGGGTTTTCACCACTCCACAGTTCGTTGGATATGCAGATCAGGAGATATCTTGGTTTTCGTGGAGTTTCTAGCAGAGATATGCATTTTCTGCGATAATCATGGTGAGACTTCTGTTAGAAGTATGCAGAATCATCGAGATCGCACATTTCGATCTATTTAATGCGAGAAACACGTTGTCTGGTGTTTTCACCACTCCACAGTTGGTTTGATATGCAGAACCGGCGATATCTGGGTTTTCGTGGGGTTTCAAGCAGAGATATGCATTTTCTGCGATAATCTTGGTGAGACTTCAGTCAGAAGTATGCAGAATCTTCGAGATCGCTCATTTCGAGCTAGGTAATGCGAGAAACACGTTATCTGGTGTTTTCAGCACTCCACAGTGCGTATGATATGCAGAACCGGCGATATCTTGGTTTTCGTGGGGTTTCAAGCTGAGATATGCATTGTCTGCGATAATCTTGGTGAGACTTCTGTCCGAAGTATGCAGAGTCATCGAGATCGTACTTTTCGAGCTATTTAATGCGAGAAACACGTTTTCTGGGGTTTTCACCACTCCACAGTTCGTTGGATATGCAGATCAGGAGATATCTTGGTTTTCGTGGAGTTTCTAGCAGAGATATGCATTTTCTGCGATAATCATGGTGAGACTTCTGTTAGAAGTATGCAGAATCATCGAGATCGCACATTTCGATCTATTTAATGCGAGAAACACGTTGTCTGGTGTTTTCACCACTCCACAGTTGGTTTGATATGCAGAACCGGCGATATCTGGGTTTTCGTGGGGTTTCAAGCAGAGATATGCATTTTCTGCGATAATCTTGGTGAGACTTCAGTCAGAAGTATGCAGAATCTTCGAGATCGCTCATTTCGAGCTAGGTAATGCGAGAAACACGTTATCTGGTGTTTTCACCACTCCACAGTTCGTTGTATATGCAGAACAGGAGATATCTTGGTTTTCGTGGGGTTTCTAGCAGAGATATGCATTTTCTGCGATAATCTTGGTGAGACTTCAGTCAGAGGTATGCAGAATCTACGAGATCGCTCATTTCGAGCTAGTTAATGCGAGAAACACGTTATCTGGTGTTTTCACCACTCCACAGTTCGTTGTATATGCAGAACAGGAGATATCTTGGTTTGCGTGGGGTTTCTAGCAGAGATATGCATTTTCTGCGATAATCTAGGTGAGTCTTCTGCCAGAAGTATGCAGAATCATCTAGATCGCTCTTTTCGAGCTATTTAATGCGAGAAACACGATATCTGGTGTTTTCAGCACTCCACAGTGCGTATGATATGCAGAACCGGCGATATCTTGGTTTTCGTGGGGTTTCAAGCTGAAATATGCATTTTCTGCGATAATCTTGGTGAGACTTCAGTCAGAAGTATGCAGAATCATCGGGATCGCTCTTTTCGAGCTATTTAATGCGAGAAACACGTTTTCTGGCGATTTCACCACACCACTGTTCGTTGGATATGCAGAACCGGAGATATCTTGGTTTTCGTGGGGTTTCAAGCTGAAATATGCATTTTCTGCGATAATCTTGGTGAGACTTCTGTCAGAAGTTTGCAGAATCATCTAGATCGCTCTTTTCGAGCTATTTAATGCGAGAAACACGTTAACTGGTGTTTTCACCACTCCGCAGTCCGCTTGATATGTAGAACCAGCGATATCTGGGTTTTCGTGGGGTTTCAAGCTGAGATATGCATTTTCTGCGATAATCTTGGTGAGACTTCTGTCCGAAGTATGCAGAAACATCGAGAGCACTCTTTTCGAGCTATTTAATGCGAGAATCACGTTTTCTGGGGTTTTCACCACACCACAGTTCGTTGGATATGCAGAACCGGAGATATCTTGGTTTTCCTGGGGTTTCAAGCTGAGATATGCATTTTCTGCGACAATCTTGGTGAGACTTCTGTCCGAAGTATGCAGAATCATCGGGATCGCTCTTATCGAGCTATTTAATGCTAGAATCACGTTTTCTGGGGTTTTCACCACACCACAGTTCGTTGGATATGCAGAACCGGAGATATCTTGGTTTTCCTGGGGTTTCAAGCTGAGATATGCACTTTTTACGATAATCTTGGTGAGACTTCTGTCCGAAGTATGCTTAATCATCGAGTTCGCTCTATTCGAACTATTTAATGCGACAAAACGTTATCTGGTGTTTTCAGCACTCCACAGTGCGTTTGATATGCAGAACCAGTGATACCTCAGTTTTCGTGGGGTTTCAAGCTGAGATATGCATTTTCTACGATAATCTTGGTGAGACTTCTCTCAGAAGGATGCAGAATCTTCGAGATCGCTCTTTTCGAGCTACTTAATGCGAGATACACGTTATCTGGTGTTTTCACCACTCCACAGTGCGTTTGACATGCAGTACCGGCGACATCTTGGATTTCGTCGGGGTTCAAGCTGAGATATGCATTTTCTACGATAATCTTGGTGAGACTTCTGTCAGAAGTATGCAGAGTCATCGAGATCGTACTTTTCGAGCTATTTAATGCGAGAAACACGTTTTCTGGGGTTTTCACCACTCCACAGTTCGTTGGATATGCAGATCAGGAGATATCTTGGTTTTCGTGGAGTTTCTAGCAGAGATATGCATTTTCTGCGATAATCATGGTGAGACTTCTGTTAGAAGTATGCAGAATCATCGAGATCGCACATTTCGATCTATTTAATGCGAGAAACACGTTGTCTGGTGTTTTCACCACTCCACAGTTGGTTTGATATGCAGAACCGGCGATATCTGGGTTTTCGTGGGGTTTCAAGCAGAGATATGCATTTTCTGCGATAATCTTGGTGAGACTTCAGTCAGAAGTATGCAGAATCTTCGAGATCGCTCATTTCGAGCTAGGTAATGCGAGAAACACGTTATCTGGTGTTTTCAGCACTCCACAGTGCGTATGATATGCAGAACCGGCGATATCTTGGTTTTCGTGGGGTTTCAAGCTGAGATATGCATTGTCTGCGATAATCTTGGTGAGACTTCTGTCCGAAGTATGCAGAGTCATCGAGATCGTACTTTTCGAGCTATTTAATGCGAGAAACACGTTTTCTGGGGTTTTCACCACTCCACAGTTCGTTGGATATGCAGATCAGGAGATATCTTGGTTTTCGTGGAGTTTCTAGCAGAGATATGCATTTTCTGCGATAATCATGGTGAGACTTCTGTTAGAAGTATGCAGAATCATCGAGATCGCACATTTCGATCTATTTAATGCGAGAAACACGTTGTCTGGTGTTTTCACCACTCCACAGTTGGTTTGATATGCAGAACCGGCGATATCTGGGTTTTCGTGGGGTTTCAAGCAGAGATATGCATTTTCTGCGATAATCTTGGTGAGACTTCAGTCAGAAGTATGCAGAATCTTCGAGATCGCTCATTTCGAGCTAGGTAATGCGAGAAACACGTTATCTGGTGTTTTCACCACTCCACAGTTCGTTGTATATGCAGAACAGGAGATATCTTGGTTTTCGTGGGGTTTCTAGCAGAGATATGCATTTTCTGCGATAATCTTGGTGAGACTTCAGTCAGAGGTATGCAGAATCTACGAGATCGCTCATTTCGAGCTAGTTAATGCGAGAAACACGTTATCTGGTGTTTTCACCACTCCACAGTTCGTTGTATATGCAGAACAGGAGATATCTTGGTTTGCGTGGGGTTTCTAGCAGAGATATGCATTTTCTGCGATAATCTAGGTGAGTCTTCTGCCAGAAGTATGCAGAATCATCTAGATCGCTCTTTTCGAGCTATTTAATGCGAGAAACACGATATCTGGTGTTTTCAGCACTCCACAGTGCGTATGATATGCAGAACCGGCGATATCTTGGTTTTCGTGGGGTTTCAAGCTGAAATATGCATTTTCTGCGATAATCTTGGTGAGACTTCAGTCAGAAGTATGCAGAATCATCGGGATCGCTCTTTTCGAGCTATTTAATGCGAGAAACACGTTTTCTGGCGATTTCACCACACCACTGTTCGTTGGATATGCAGAACCGGAGATATCTTGGTTTTCGTGGGGTTTCAAGCTGAAATATGCATTTTCTGCGATAATCTTGGTGAGACTTCTGTCAGAAGTTTGCAGAATCATCTAGATCGCTCTTTTCGAGCTATTTAATGCGAGAAACACGTTAACTGGTGTTTTCACCACTCCGCAGTCCGCTTGATATGTAGAACCAGCGATATCTGGGTTTTCGTGGGGTTTCAAGCTGAGATATGCATTTTCTGCGATAATCTTGGTGAGACTTCTGTCCGAAGTATGCAGAAACATCGAGAGCACTCTTTTCGAGCTATTTAATGCGAGAATCACGTTTTCTGGGGTTTTCACCACACCACAGTTCGTTGGATATGCAGAACCGGAGATATCTTGGTTTTCGTGGGGTTTCAAGCTGAGATATGCATTTTCTGCGACAATCTTGGTGAGACTTCTGTCCGAAGTATGCAGAATCATCGGGATCGCTCTTATCGAGCTATTTAATGCGAGAATCACGTTTTCTGGGGTTTTCACCACACCACAGTTCGTTGGATATGCAGAACCGGAGATATCTTGGTTTTCCTGGGGTTTCAAGCTGAGATATGCACTTTTTACGATAATCTTGGTGAGACTTCTGTCCGAAGTATGCTTAATCATCGAGATCGCTCTATTCGAACTATTTAATGCGACAAAACGTTATCTGGTGTTTTCAGCACTCCACAGTGCGTTTGATATGCAGAACCAGTGATACCTCAGTTTTCGTGGGGTTTCAAGCTGAGATATGCATTTTCTACGATAATCTTGGTGAGACTTCTCTCAGAAGGATGCAGAATCTTCGAGATCGCTCTTTTCGAGCTACTTAATGCGAGATACACGTTATCTGGTGTTTTCACCACTCCACAGTGCGTTTGACATGCAGTACCGGCGACATCTTGGATTTCGTCGGGGTTCAAGCTGAGATATGCATTTTCTACGATAATCTTGGTGAGACTTCTGTCAGAAGTATGCAGAATAATCTAGATCGTTCTTTTCGAGCTATTTAATTCGAGAAACACGTTATCTGGTTGTTTTCACCACTCCACAGTGCGTTTGATATGCAGAAGCGGCGACATCTTGATTTTCGTGGGGTTTCAAGCTCAGATATGCATTTTCTGCGATAAGCTTGGTGAGACTTCTGTTAGAAGTATGCAGAATCATCTAGATCGCACTTTTCGAGCTATTTAATGCGAGAAACACGATATCTGGTGTTTTCAGCACTCCACAGTGCGTATGATATGCAGAACCGGCGATATCTTGGTTTTCGTGGGGTTTCAAGCTGAGATATGCATTGGCTGCGATAATCTTGGTGAGACTTCTGTCCGAAGTATGCAGAGTCATCGAGATCGTACTTTTCGAGCTATTTAATGCGAGAAACACGTTTTCTGGGGTTTTCACCACTCCACAGTTCGTTGGATATGCAGATCAGGAGATATCTTGGTTTTCGTGGAGTTTCTAGCAGAGATATGCATTTTCTGCGATAATCATGGTGAGACTTCTGTTAGAAGTATGCAGAATCATCGAGATCGCACATTTCGATCTATTTAATGCGAGAAACACGTTGTCTGGTGTTTTCACCACTCCACAGTTGGTTTGATATGCAGAACCGGCGATATCTGGGTTTTCGTGGGGTTTCAAGCTGAGATATGCATTTTCTGCGATAATCTTGGTGAGACTTCAGTCAGAAGTATGCAGAATCTTCGAGATCGCTCATTTCGAGCTAGTTAATGCGAGAAACACGTTATCTGGTGTTTTCACCACTCCACAGTTCGTTGTATATGCAGAACAGGAGATATCTTGGTTTTCGTGGGGTTTCTAGCAGAGATATGCATTTTCTGCGATAATCTTGGTGAGACTTCAGTCAGAGGTATGCAGAATCTACGAGATCGCTCATTTCGAGCTAGTTAATGCGAGAAACACGTTATCTGGTGTTTTCACCACTCCACAGTTCGTTGTATATGCAGAACAGGAGATATCTTGGTTTGCGTGGGGTTTCTAGCAGAGATATGCATTTTCTGCGATAATCTAGGTGAGTCTTCTGCCAGAAGTATGCAGAATCATCTAGATCGCTCTTTTCGAGCTATTTAATGCGAGAAACACGATATCTGGTGTTTTCAGCACTCCACAGTGCGTATGATATGCAGAACCGGCGATATCTTGGTTTTCGTGGGGTTTCAAGCTGAAATATGCATTTTCTGCGATAATCTTGGTGAGACTTCAGTCAGAAGTATGCAGAATCATCGGGATCGCTCTTTTCGAGCTATTTAATGCGAGAAACACGTTTTCTGGCGATTTCACCACACCACTGTTCGTTGGATATGCAGAACCGGAGATATCTTGGTTTTCGTGGGGTTTCAAGCTGAAATATGCATTTTCTGCGATAATCTTGGTGAGACTTCTGTCCGAAGTATGCAGAATCATCGAGATCGCACATTTCGATCTATTTAATGCGAGAAACACGTTGTCTGGTGTTTTCACCACTCCGCAGTCCGCTTGATATGTAGAACCAGCGATATCTGGGTTTTCGTGGGGTTTCAAGCTGAGATATGCATTTTCTGCGATAATCTTGGTGAGACTTCTGTCCGAAGTATGCAGAAACATCGAGAGCACTCTTTTCGAGCTATTTAATGCGAGAATCACGTTTTCTGGGGTTTTCACCACACCACAGTTCGTTGGATATGCAGAACCGGAGATATCTTGGTTTTCGTGGGGTTTCAAGCTGAGATATGCATTTTCTGCGACAATCTTGGTGAGACTTCTGTCCGAAGTATGCAGAATCATCGGGATCGCTCTTATCGAGCTATTTAATGCGAGAATCACGTTTTCTGGGGTTTTCACCACACCACAGTTCGTTGGATATGCAGAACCGGAGATATCTTGGTTTTCCTGGGGTTTCAAGCTGAGATATGCACTTTTTACGATAATCTTGGTGAGACTTCTGTCCGAAGTATGCTTAATCATCGAGATCGCTCTATTCGAACTATTTAATGCGACAAAACGTTATCTGGTGTTTTCAGCACTCCACAGTGCGTTTGATATGCAGAACCAGTGATACCTCAGTTTTCGTGGGGTTTCAAGCTGAGATATGCATTTTCTACGATAATCTTGGTGAGACTTCTCTCAGAAGGATGCAGAATCTTCGAGATCGCTCTTTTCGAGCTACTTAATGCGAGATACACGTTATCTGGTGTTTTCACCACTCCACAGTGCGTTTGACATGCAGTACCGGCGACATCTTGGATTTCGTCGGGGTTCAAGCTGAGATATGCATTTTCTACGATAATCTTGGTGAGACTTCTGTCAGAAGTATGCAGAATAATCTAGATCGTTCTTTTCGAGCTATTTAATTCGAGAAACACGTTATCTGGTTGTTTTCACCACTCCACAGTGCGTTTGATATGCAGAAGCGGCGACATCTTGATTTTCGTGGGGTTTCAAGCTCAGATATGCATTTTCTGCGATAAGCTTGGTGAGACTTCTGTTAGAAGTATGCAGAATCATCTAGATCGCACTTTTCGAGCTATTTAATGCGAGAAACACGATATCTGGTGTTTTCAGCACTCCACAGTGCGTATGATATGCAGAACCGGCGATATCTTGGTTTTCGTGGGGTTTCAAGCTGAGATATGCATTGGCTGCGATAATCTTGGTGAGACTTCTGTCCGAAGTATGCAGAGTCATCGAGATCGTACTTTTCGAGCTATTTAATGCGAGAAACACGTTTTCTGGGGTTTTCACCACTCCACAGTTCGTTGGATATGCAGATCAGGAGATATCTTGGTTTTCGTGGAGTTTCTAGCAGAGATATGCATTTTCTGCGATAATCATGGTGAGACTTCTGTTAGAAGTATGCAGAATCATCGAGATCGCACATTTCGATCTATTTAATGCGAGAAACACGTTGTCTGGTGTTTTCACCACTCCACAGTTGGTTTGATATGCAGAACCGGCGATATCTGGGTTTTCGTGGGGTTTCAAGCTGAGATATGCATTTTCTGCGATAATCTTGGTGAGACTTCAGTCAGAAGTATGCAGAATCTTCGAGATCGCTCATTTCGAGCTAGTTAATGCGAGAAACACGTTATCTGGTGTTTTCACCACTCCACAGTTCGTTGTATATGCAGAACAGGAGATATCTTGGTTTTCGTGGGGTTTCTAGCAGAGATATGCATTTTCTGCGATAATCTTGGTGAGACTTCAGTCAGAGGTATGCAGAATCTACGAGATCGCTCATTTCGAGCTAGTTAATGCGAGAAACACGTTATCTGGTGTTTTCACCACTCCACAGTTCGTTGTATATGCAGAACAGGAGATATCTTGGTTTGCGTGGGGTTTCTAGCAGAGATATGCATTTTCTGCGATAATCTAGGTGAGTCTTCTGCCAGAAGTATGCAGAATCATCTAGATCGCTCTTTTCGAGCTATTTAATGCGAGAAACACGATATCTGGTGTTTTCAGCACTCCACAGTGCGTATGATATGCAGAACCGGCGATATCTTGGTTTTCGTGGGGTTTCAAGCTGAAATATGCATTTTCTGCGATAATCTTGGTGAGACTTCAGTCAGAAGTATGCAGAATCTTCGAGATCGCTCATTTCGAGCTAGTTAATGCGAGAAACACGTTATCTGGTGTTTTCACCACTCCACAGTTCGTTGTATATGCAGAACAGGAGATATCTTGGTTTTCGTGGGGTTTCTAGCAGAGATATGCATTTTCTGCGATAATCTAGGTGAGTCTTCTGCCAGAAGTATGCAGAATCTTCGAGATCGTTCTTTTCGAGCAACTTAATGCGAGAAACACGATATCTGGTTGTTTTCACCACTCCACAGTGCGTTTGATATGCAGAACGGGCGACATCTTGATTTTCGTGAGGTTTCAAGCTGAGATATGCATTTTCTGCGATAATCTTGGTGAGTCTTCTGTCAGAAGTATGCAGAATCATCGAGATCCCTCTTTTCGAGCTATTTAATGCGAGAAACACGTTAATTGGTGTTTTCACCACTCCACAGTGCGTTTGATATGCGGAACCAGCGACATCTTGGATTTCGTCGGTTTTCAAGCTGAGACATGCATTTTCTGCGATAATCTTGGTGAGTCTTCTGTCAGAAGTATGCAGAATCATCGAGATCCCTCTTTTCGAGCAAGTTAATGCGAGAAACACGTTATCTGGTGTTTTCACCACTCCACAGTGCGTTTAATATGCAGAACCGGCTACATCTTGGCTGTCGTAGGGTATCAAGTTGAGATATGCATTTTCTGCGATAATCATGGTGAGACTTCTGTCAGAAGTATGCAGAATCATCGGGATCGCTCTTTTCGAGCTATTTAATGCGAGAAACACGTTTTCTGGGGTTTTCACCACTCCACATTTCGTTGGATATGCAGAACCAGCGATATCTAGGTTTTCGTGGGGTTTCAAGCTGAGATATGCAATTTCTGCGATAATCTTGGTGAGACTTATGTCCGAAGTATGCAGAGTCATCGAGATCGTAGTTTTCGAGCTATTTAATGCAAGAAACACGTTTTCTGGGGTTTTCACCACTCCACAGTTCGTTGGATATGCAGAACAGGAGATATCTTGGTTTTCGTGGGGTTTCTAGCAGAGATATGCATTTTCTGCGATAATCATGGTGAGACTTCTGTTAGAAGTATGCAGAATCATCGAGATCGCACTTTTCGATCTATTTCATGCGAGAAACACGTTGTCTGGTGTTTTCACCGCTCCACAGTTGTTTGATATGCAGAACCCGCGATGTTTGGTTTTCGTCGGGTTTCAAGTTGAGATATGCATTTTCTGCGACAATCTTGGTGAGACTTCTGTCCGAAGTATGCAGAATCATCGGGATCGCTCTTTTGGAGCTATTTAATGCGAGAAACACGTTTTCTGGCGATTTCAGCACACCACTGTTCGTTGGATATGCAGAACCGGAGATATCTTGGTTTTCGTGGGGTTTCAAGCTGAAATATGCATTTTCTGCGATAATCTTGGTGAGACTTCTGTCCGATGTATGCAGAATCATCGAGATCGCTCTTTTCGAGCTATTTAATGCGAGAAACACGTTATCCGGTGTGTTCACCACTCCACAGTGGGTTTGATATGCAGAACTGGCGACATCTTGGATTTCGTCGGGTTTCAAGCTGAGATATGCATTTTCTACGATAATCTTGGTGAGACTTCTGTCAGAAGTTTGCAGAATCATCTAGATCGCTCTTTTCGAGCTATTTAATGCGAGAAACACGTTAACTGGTGTTTTCACCACTCCGCAGTCCGTTTGATATGTAGAACCAGCGATATCTGGGTTTTCGTGGGGTTTCAAGCTGAGATATGCATTTTCTGCGATAATCTTGGTGAGACTTCTGTCCGAAGTATGCAGAAACATCGAGAGCACTCTTTTCGAGCTATTTAATGCGAGAATCACGTTTTCTGGGGTTTTCACCACACCACAGTTCGTTGGATATGCAGAACCGGAGATATCTTGGTTTTCGTGGGGTTTCAAGCTGAGATATGCATTTTCTGCAATAATCTTGTTGAGACTTCTGTCCGAAGTATGCAGAAAAATCGAGAGCGCTCTTTTCGAGCTATTTAATGCGAGAAACACGTTTTCTGGGGTTTTCACCACACCTCTGTTCGTTGGATATGCAGAACCGGAGATATCTTGGTTTTCCTGGGGTTTCAAGCTGAGATATGCATTTTCTGCGACAATCTTGGTGAGACTTCTGTCCGAAGTATGCAGAATCATCGGGATCGCTCTTATCGAGCTATTTAATGCGAGAATCACGTTTTGTGGGGTTTTCACCACACCACAGTTCGTTGGATATGCAGAACCGGAGATATCTTGATTTCCTGGGGTTTCAAGCTGAGATATGCATTTTCTGCGACAATCTTGGTGAGACTTCTGTCCGAAGTATGCAGAATCATCGGGATCGCTCTTATCGAGCTATTTAATCCGAGAAACACGTTTTCTGGCGATTTCACCACACCACTGTTCGTTGGATATGCAGAACCGGAGATATCTTGGTTTTCGTGGGGTTTCAAGCTGAAATGTGCATTTTCTGCGATAATCTTGGTGAGACTTCTGTCCGATGTATGCAGAATCATCGAGATCGATCTTTTCGAGCTATTTAATCCGAGAAACACGTTATCCGGTGTTTTCACCACCCCACAGTGGGTTTGATATGCAGAACTGGCGACATCTTGGATTTCGTCGGGTTTCAAGCTGAGATATGCATTTTCAACGATAATCTTGGTGAGACTTCTGTCCGATGTATGCAGAATCATCGAGATCGATCTTTTCGAGCTATTTAATGCGAGAAACACGTTATCCGGTGTTTTCACCACTCCACAGTGGGTTTGATATGCAGAACTGGCAACATCTTGGTTTTCGTGGGGTTTCCAGCTGAGACATACATTATCTGCGATAATCATGGTGAGTCTTCTGTCAGAAGTATGCAGAATCTTCGAGATCGCTCTATTCGAGCTATTTAATGCGAGAAACACGTTATCTGGTTGTTTTCACCACTCCACAGTGCGTTTGATATGCAGAACCGGCGACATCTTGATTTTCGTGGGGTTTCTAGCTGAGATATGCATTTTCTGCGAAAATATTGGTGAGTCTTCTGTCCGAAGTATGCAGAGTCATCGAGATCGTACTTTTCGATCTATTTAATGCGAGAAACACGTTTTCTGGGGTTTTCACCACTCCACAGTTGGTTTGATATGCCGAACCGGCGATGTTTGGTTTTCGTCGGGTTTCAAGTTGAGATATGCATTTTCTACGATAATCTTGGAGAAACATCTGTCCGAAGTATGCAGAATCATCAAGATCGCTCTTTTCGAGCTATTTAATGCGAAAAAACAAGTTTTCTGGTGTTTTCACCACTCCACAGTGCGTTTGATATGCAGAACCGGCGACATCTTGGATTTCGTCGGGGTTCAAGCTGAGATATGCAATTCCTGCGATAATCTTGGTGAGACTTCTGTCCGAAGTATGCTGAATCATCGAGATTGCTCGTTTCGAGCTATTTAATGCGAGAAACACGTTATCTGGTGTTTTCTCCACTCCACAGTGCGTATGATGTGCAGAACCAACGATATCCTGCTTTTCGTGGGGTTTCAAGCTCAGATGTGCATTTTCTGCGATAATCTTGGTGAGACTTCTGTCCGAAGTATGCAGAGTCATCGAGATCGTACTTTTCGAGCTATTTAATGCGTGAAACACGTTTTCTGGGGTTTTCACCACTCCACAGTTCGTTGGATATGCAGAACCGGCGACATCTTGGATTTCGTCGGGGTTCAAGCTGAGATATGCAATTCCTGCGATAATCTTGGTCAGAAATCTGTCCGAAGTATGCTTAATCATCGAGATCGCTCGTTTCCAGCTATTTAATGCGAGAAACACGTTATCTGGTGTTTTCACCACTCCACAGTGCGTGTGATATGCAGAACCGACGATATCCTGGTTTTCGTGGGGTTTCAAGCTCAGATGTGCATTTTCTGCGATAATCTTGGTGAGAAATCTGTCCGAAGTATGCTTAATCATCGAGATCGCTCGTTTCCAGCTATTTAATGCGAGAAACACGTTATCTGGTGTTTTCACCACTCCACAGTTGGTTTGATATGCAGAACCGGCGATGTTTGGTTTTCGTCGGGTTTCAAGTTGAGATATGCTTTTTCTACGATAATCTTGGTGAAACATCTGTCCGAAGTATGCAGAAACATCAAGAGCGCTCTTTTCGAGCTATTTAATGCGAGAAACACGTTTTCTGGGGTTTTCACCACACCACAGTTCGTTGGATGTGCAGAACCGGAGATATCTTGGTTTTCGTGGGGTTTCTAGCAGAGATATGCATTTTCTGCGATAATCATGGTGAGACTTCGGTTAGAAGTATGCAGAATCATCGAGATCGCACTTTTCGATCTATTTAATGCGAGAAACACGTTGTCTGGTGTTTTCACCACTCCACAGTTGGTATGATATGCAGAACCGGCGATATCTGGGTTTTCGTGGGGTTTCAAGCTGAGATATGCATTTTCAGCGATAATCTTGGTGAGAGTTCTGTCCGAAGTATGCAGAATCATCGAGATCGCTCTATTCGAGCTATTTAACGCGACAAAACGTTATCTGGTGTTTTCAGCACTCCACAGTGCGTTTGATATGCAGAACCAGCGATATCTTGGTTTTCGTGGGGTTTCAAGCTGAGATATGCATTTTCTCCGATAAACATGGAGAGACTTCTGTCCGAATTAGGCTGAATCATCGAGATCGCTCTTTTCGAGCTAGCTAATGCGAGAAAAACCTTGTCAGGGGTTTTCACCACTCCACAGTGCGTTTGATATGCAGAACCAGCGATATCTTGGCTTTCGTTGGGTTTCAAGCTGAGATATGCATTTTTTACGATAATCTTGGTGAGACTTCTGTCCGAAGTATGCAGAATCATCGAGATCGCTCTTTTCGAGCTATTTGATGCGACAAACACGTTAACTGGTGTTTTCACCACTCCACAGTGCGTATGATGTGCAGAACCGACGATATCCTGGTTTTCGTGGGGTTTCAAGCTCAGATATGCATTTTCTGCGATAATATTGGTGAGACTTCAGACAGAAGTATGCAGAATCATCTAGATCACTCTTTTCGAGCTATTTAATGCGAGAAACACGTTATCCGGTGTTTTCACCACTCCACAGTGGGTTTGATATGCAGAACTGGCGACATCTTGGATTTCGTCGGGTTTCAAGCTGAGATATGCATTTTCTACGATAATCTTGGTGAGACTTCTGTCAGAAGTATGCAGAATCATCGCGATCGCTCTTATCGAGCTATTTAATGCGAGAAACACGTTATCTGGTGTTTTCAGCACTCCACAGTGCGTTTGATATGCAGAACCGGCGACATCTTGATGTTCGTGAGGTTTCAAGCTGAGATATGCATTTTCTGCGATAATATTGGTGAGACTTCTGTCCGGGGTATGCAGAATCATCGATATCGCTCTTTTAGAGCTATTTAATGCGAGCAACACGTTATGTGGTGTATTCACCACTCCACAGTACGTTAGACATGCAGAACCGGAGGTATCTTCGTTTCGGTCGGGTTTCAAGCTGAGGTATGCATTTTCTACGACAATATTGGTGAGACCTCTGTCAGAAGTATGCAGAACCTTCGAGAACGCTCTTTTCGAGCTACTTAATGCGAGAAACACGTTTTCTGGTGTTTTCACCACCCCACAGTGCGTTTGATATGCAGAACCGGCGACATCGTGGTTTTCGTCGGGTTTCAAGCTGAGATATGCATTTTCTGCGATAATATTGGTGAGACTTCTGTCCGAAGTATGCAGAATCATCGATATCGCTCTTTTCGAGCTATTTAATGCGAGAAACACGTTGTCTGGTGTTTTGACCACTCCACAGTGCGTTTGATATGTAGAGCCGCCGATAACTTGGTTTTCGTGGGGTTTCCAGCTGAAATATGCATTTTCTGCGATAATCTTGGTGTTTCATCTATGAGAAGTATGCAGAATCATCGAGAACGCTCCTTTCGAGCTAGTTAATGCGAGAAACACGTTTTCTGGTGTTTTCACCACTCCACAGTGCGTCTGATATGCAGAACCGGCGATATCTTGATTTTCGTGGTGTTTCCAGCTGAGATATGCATTTTCTGCGATAATCTTGGTGAGACTTCAGTCAGAAGTACGCAGAATCATCTAGATCGCTCGTTTCGAGCTATTTAATGCGAGAAACCCGTTATCTGGTTGTTTTCACCACTCCATAGTGCGTATGATATGCAGAACCGGCGACATCTTGATTTTCGTGAGGTTTCTAGATGAGATATGCATTTTCTGCGATAATATTGGTGAGACTTCAGTCAGAAGTATGCAGAATCATCTAGATCGTTCGTTTGGAGCTATTTAATGCGAGAAACACGTTATCTGGTGTTTTCACCACTCCACAGTGCGTTTGATATGCAGAACCGGCGACATCTTGATTTTCGTGGTGTTTCCAGCTGGGATATGCATTTTCTGCGATAATCTTGGTGAGACTTCAGTCAGAAGTATGCAGAAAAATCGAGAGCGCTCTTTTCGAGCTATTTAATGCGAGAAAGAAGTTTTCTGGGGTTTTCACCAAACCTCTGTTCGTTGGATATGCAGAACCGGAGATATCTTGGTTTTCCTGGGGTTTCCAGCTGAGATATGCATTTTCTGCGATAATCTTGGTGAGACTTCAGTCAGAAGTACGCAGAATCATCTAGATCGCTCGTTTCGAGCTATTTAATGCGAGAAACCCGTTATCTGGTTGTTTTCACCACTCCATAGTGCGTATGATATGCAGAACCGGCGACATCTTGATTTTCGTGAGGTTTCTAGATGAGATATGCATTTTCTGCGATAATATTGGTGAGACTTCAGTCAGAAGTATGCAGAATCATCTAGATCGCTCGTTTGGAGCTATTTAATGCGAGAAACACGTTATCTGGTGTTTTCACCACTCCACAGTGCGTTTGATATGCAGAACCGGCGACATCTTGATTTTCGTGGTGTTTCCAGCTGGGATATGCATTTTCTACGATAATCTTGGTGAGACTTCTGTCAGAAGTATGCAGAAAAATCGAGAGCGCTCTTTTCGAGCTATTTAATGCGAGAAAGACGTTTTCTGGGGTTTTCACCAAACCTCTGTTCGTTGGATATGCAGAACCGGAGATATCTTGGTTTTCCTGGGGTTTCCAGCTGAGATATGCATTTTCTGCGATAATCTTGGTGAGACTTCAGTCAGAAGTACGCAGAATCATCTAGATCGCTCGTTTCGAGCTATTTAATGCGAGAAACCCGTTATCTGGTTGTTTTCACCACTCCATAGTGCGTATGATATGCAGAACCGGCGACATCTTGATTTTCGTGAGGTTTCTAGATGAGATATGCATTTTCTGCGATAATATTGGTGAGACTTCAGTCAGAAGTATGCAGAATCATCTAGATCGCTCGTTTGGAGCTATTTAATGCGAGAAACACGTTATCTGGTGTTTTCACCACTCCACAGTGCGTTTGATATGCAGAACCGGCGACATCTTGATTTTCGTGGTGTTTCCAGCTGGGATATGCATTTTCTACGATAATCTTGGTGAGACTTCTGTCAGAAGTATGCAGGATCTTCGAGAACGCTCTTTTCGAGCTATTTAATGCGAGAAACACGTTATCGGGTGTTTTCACCACTCCACAGTGCGTTTGATATGCAGTACCAGCGATATCTTGGTTTTCGTGGGGTTTCAAGCTAAGATATGCATTTTTTACGATAATCTGGGTAAGACTTCTGTCCGAAATATGCAGAATCATCGAGATCGCACTATTCGAGCTATTTAATGCGCGAAACACGTTCTCTGGTTGTTTTCACCACTCCACAGTGCGTTTGATTTGCAGAACCGGCAACATATTGATTTTCGTGAGGTTTCGAGCTGAGATATGCATTATCTGCGATAATCTTGGTGAGACTTCAGTAAGAAGTATGCAGAATCATCTAAATCGCTCTTTTAGAGCTACTTAATGCGGGAAACAGGTTTTCTGGTGTATTCACCACTCCACAGTGCGTTTGATATGCAGAACCGGCGACATCTTGATTTTCGTGATGTTTCCAGCTGAAATATGCATTTTCTGCGATAATCTTGGTGTTTCCTCTATCAGAAGTATGCAGAATCATCTAGATCGCTCTTTTCGAGCTATTTAATGCGGGAAACACGTTTTCTGGTGTATTCACCACTCCACAGTGCGTTTGATATGCAGAACCGGCGACATCTTGATTTTCGTGGTGTTTCCAGCTGGGATATGCATTTTCTGCGATAATCTTGGTGAGACTTCAGTCAGAAGTATGCAGAATCATCGGGATCGCTCTTTTCGAGCTATTTAATGCGAGAAACACGATATCTGGTTGTTTTCACCACTCCACAGTGCGTTTGATATGCAGAACCGGCGATATCTTGATTTTCGTGGTGTTTCCAGCTGAGATATGCATTTTCTGCGATAAGCTTGGTGAGTCTTCTCCCATAAGTATGCAGAATCATCTAGATCGCTCTTTTCGAGCTATTTAATGCGGGAAACACGTTTTCTGGTGTATTCGCCACTCCACAGTGCGTTTGATATGCAGAACCGGAGGTATCTTCGTTTCGGTCGGGTTTCAAGCTGAGATATGCATTTTCTACGACAATATTGGTGAGACCTCTGTCAGAAGTATGCAGAATCTTCGAGAACGCTCTTTTCGAGCTACTTAATGGGAGAAACACGTTTTCTGGTGTTTTCACCACCCCACAGTGCGTTCGATATGCAGAACCGGCGACATCGTGGTTTTCGTCGGGTTTCAAGCTGAGATATGCATTTTCTGCGATAATCTTGGTGTTTCCTCTATGAGAAGTATGCAGAATCATCGAGATCGCTCTATTGCAGCTATTTAATGCGAAAAACACGTTATCTGGTTGTTTTCTCTACTCCACAGTGGGTTTGATATGCAGAACCGGCGACATCTTAATTTTCGTGATGTTTCTAGCTGAGATAGGCATTTTCAGCGATAATATTGGTGAGACTTCAGTCAGAAGTATGCAGAATCATCTAGATCGCTCTTTTCGAGCTATTTAATGCGGGAAACACGTTTTCTGGTGTATTCACCACTCCACAGTGCGTTTGATATGCAGAACCGGCGACAGCTTGATTTTCGTGGTGTTTCCAGCTGGGATATGCATTTTCTGCGATAATCTTGGTGAGACTTCAGTCAGAAGTATGCAGAATCATCGGGATCGCTCTGTTCGAGCTATTTAATGCGAGAAAAACGATATCCGGTGTTTTCACCACTCCACAGTGCGTTTGATATGCAGAACCGGCGACATTTTGGATTTCGACGGGTTTCAAGCTGAGAATTGCATTTTCTACGATAATCTTGGTGAGACGTCTGTCAGAAGTATGCAGAATCTTCGAGATCGCTCTTTTCGAGCAACTTAATGCGAGAAACACGATATCTGGTTGTTTTCACCACTCCACAGTGCGTTTGATATGCAGAACCGGCGATATCTTGATTTTCGTGGTGTTTCCAGCTGAGATATGCATTTTCGGCGATAATCTTGGTGAGTCTTCTGCCAAAAGTATGCAGAATCATCTAGATCGCTCTTTTCGAGCTATTTAATGCGAGAAACAAGTTTTCTGGTGTATTCACCACTCCACAGTACGTTAGACATGCAGAACCGGAGATATCTTCGTTTCGGTCGGGTTACAAGCTGAGATATGCATTTTCTACGATAATATTGGTGAGACATCTGTCAGAAGTATGCAGAATCTTCGAGAACGCTCTTTTCGAGCTACTTAATGCGAGAAACACGTTTTCTGGTGTTTTCACCACTCCACAGTACGTTTGATGTGCCGAACCGGCGACATCTTGATTTTCGTGATGTTTCTAGCTGAGATATGCATTCTCTGCGATAATATTGGTGAGACTTCAGTCAGCAGTATGCAGAATCATCTAGATCGCTCTTTTCGAGCTATTTAATGCGGGAAACACGTTTTCTGGTGTTTTCACCACTCCACGGTGCGTCTGATATGCAGAACCGGCGATATCTTGGTTTTCGCGGGGTTTCCAGCTGAGATATGCATTTTCTGCGATAATCTTGGTGAGTCTTCTGTCAGAAGGATGCAGAATCATCTAGATCGCTCTTTTCGAGCTGTTTGATGCGAGAAACACGTTCTCTGGTGTTTTCACCACCCCACAGTGCGTTTGATATGCAGAACCGGAGATATCTTCGTTTCGGTCGGGTTTCAAGCTGAGATATGCATTTTCTACGATAATATTGGTGAGACCTCAGTCAGAAGTATGCAGAATCTTCGAGAACGCTCTTTTCGAGCTACTTAATGCGAGAAACACGTTTTCTGGTGTTTTCACCACCCCACAGTGCGTTTGATATGCAGAACCGGCGACATCGTTGTTTTCGTGGGGTTTCCAGCTGAGATAGGCATTTTCTGCGATAATCTTGGTGAGTCTTCTGTCAGAAGTATGCAGAATCATCGAGATCGCTCTATTCGAGCTATTTAATGCGAGAAACACGTTATCTGGTTGTTTTCACTACTCCACAGTGGGTTTGATATGCAGAACCGGCGACATCTTAATTTTCGTGATGTTTCTAGCTGAGATAGGCATTTTCAGCGATAATATTGGTGAGACTTCAGTCAGAAATATGCAGAATCATCTAGATCGCTCTTTTCGAGCTATTTAATGCGGGAAACACGTTTTCTGGTGTATTCACCACTCCACAGTGCGTTTGATATGCAGAACCGGCGACATCTTGATTTTCGTGGTGTTTCCAGCTGGGATATGCATTTTCTGCGATAATCTTGGTGAGACTTCAGTCAGAAGTATGCAGAATCATCTAGATCGCTCGTTTCGAGCTATTTAATGCGAGAAACACGTTATCTGGTGTTTTTACCACTCCACAGTGCGTTTGATATGCAGAACCGGCGACATCTTGATTTTCGTGATGTTTCTAGCTGAGATAGGCATTTTCTGCGATAATTTTGGTGTTTCCTCTATGAGAGGTATGCAGAATCATCGAGATCGCTCTATTCGAGCTATTTAATGCGAGAAACACGTTATCTGGTTGTTTTCACTACCCCACAGTGGGTTTGATATGCAGAACCGGCGACATCGTGGTTTTCGTGGGGTTTCCAGCTGAAATATGCATTTTCTGCGATAATCTTGGTGTTTCCTCTATGAGAAGTATGCAGAATCTTCGAGAACGCTCTTTTCGAGCTACTTAATGCGAGAAACACGTTTTCTGGTGTTTTCACCACTCCACAGTGCGTCTGATATGCAGAACCGGCGACATCTTGATTTTCGTGGTGTTTCCAGCTGGGATATGCATTTTCTGCGATAATCTTGGTGAGACTTCAGTCAGAAGTATGCAGAATCATCTAGATCGCTCGTTTCGAGCTATTTAATGCGAGAATCACGTTATCTGGTGTTTTTACCACTCCACAGTGCGTTTGATATGCAGAACCGGCGACATCTTGATTTTCGTGGGGTTTCCAGCTGAGATAGGCATTTTCTGCGATAATCTTGGTGAGTCTTCTGTCAGAAGTATGCAGAATCATCGAGATCGCTCTATTCGAGCTATTTAATGCGAGAAACACGTTATCTGGTTGTTTTCACTAGTCCACAGTGGGTTTGATATGCAGAACCGGCGACATCTTAATTTTCGTGATGTTTCTAGCTGAGATAGGCATTTTCAGCGATAATATTGGTGAGACTTCAGTCAGAAATATGCAGAATCATCTAGATCGCTCTTTTCGAGCTATTTAATGCGAGAAACACGTTATCTGGTGTTTCACCACTCCACAGTGCGTTGGATATGCAGAACCGGAGATATTTTGGTTTTCGTCGGGTTTCAAGCTGAGATATGCATTTTCTACGATAAGCTTGGTGAGACCTCTGTCAGAAGTATGCAGAACCTTCGAGAACGCTCTTTTCGAGCTACTTAATGCGAGAAACACGTTTTCTGGTGTTTTCACCACTGCACAGTACGTTTGATGTGCAGAACCGGAGATATCTTGGTTTTCGTGGGGTTTCAAGCTGAGATATGAATTTTTTAGGATAATCTTGGTGAAACTTCTGTCCGAAGTATGCAGAATCATCGAGATTGCTCTATTCGAGCTATTTAATGCGACAAAACGTTATCCGGTGTTTTCACCACTCCACAGTGCGTATGATATGCAGAACCGACGATATCTTGGTTTTCGTGGGGTTTCCAGCTGAAATATGCATTTTCTGCGATAATCTTTGTGTTTCATCTATGAGAAGTATGCAGAATCATCCAGAACACTCTTCTCGAGCTAGTTAATGCGAGTAACACGTTTTCTGGTGTTTTCACCACCCCACAGTGCGTTTGATATGCAGAACCGGCGACATTTTGGTTTTCGTCGGGTTTCAAGCTGAGATATGCATTTTCTGCTATAATATTGGTGAGACTTCAGTCAGAAGGATGCAGAATCATCTAGATCGGCCTTCTCGAGCTATTTAATTCGAGAAACACGTTTTCTGCTGTATTGACCACTCCACAGTACGTTTGACATGCAGAAACGGAGATATCTTGGTTACGGTCGGGTTTCAAGCTGAGATATGCATTTTCTGCGATAATATTGGTGAGACGTCAGTCAGAAGTATGCAGAATCATCTAGATCGCTCGTTTCGAGCTATTTAATGCGAAAAAACACGTTTTCTGGTGTATTCACCACTCCACAGTACGTTTGACATGCAGAACCGGAGATATCTTGGTTTCGGTCGGGTTTCAGGCTGAGATATGCATTTTCTACGATAATCTTGGTGAGAATCTGTCAGAAGTATGCAGAATCATCGAGGACGCTCTTTTCGAGCTATTTAATGCGAGAAACACGTTTTCTGGTGTATTCACCACTCCACAGTGCGTTTGATATGCAGAACCAGCGATATCTTGGCTTTCTTGGGGTTTCCATCTGAGATATGCATTTCCTGCGATAATCTTGGTGAGACATCAGTCAGAAGTATGCAGTATCATCTAGATCGCTCGTTTCGAGCTATTTAATGCGAAAAAAGAAGTTTTCTGGTGTTTTGACCACTCCACAGTGCGTTTGATATGTAGAGCCGCCGATAACTTGGTTTTCGTGGGGTTTCCAGCTGAAATATGCATTTTCTGCGATAATCTTGGTGAGACTTCTGTCCGAAGAGTGCAGAATCATAGACATCGCTTTTTTCGAGCTATTTAATGCGAGAAACACGTTTACTGGGGTTTTCACCACACCACAGTTCGTTGGATATGCAGAACCGGAGATATCTTGGTTTTCGTGGGGTTTAAAGCTGAGATATGCATTTTCTGCGATAATCTTGGTGAGACTTCTGTCCGAAGTATGCAGAATCATCGAGATCGCTCTTTTCGAGCTATTTAATGCGAGAAACACGTTATCTGGTGTTTTCACCACTCCACAGTGCGTTTGATATGCAGTACCAGCGATATCTTGGTTTTCGTAGGGTTTCCAGCTGAGATATGCATTTTCTACGATAATCTTGGTGAGTCTTCTGTCAGAAGTATGCAGAATCATCTAGATCGGTCTTCTCGAGCTATTTAATTCGAGAAACACGTTTTCTGCTGTGTTGACCACTCCACAGTACGCTTGACTTGCAGAAACGGAGATATCTTGGTTTCGGCCGGGTTTCAAGCTGAGATATGCATTTTCTGCGATAAAATTGGTGAGACGTCAGTCAGAAGTATGCAGAATCATCTAGATCGCTCGTTTCGAGCTATTTAATGCGAAAAGCAAGTTTTCTGGTGTTTTGACCACTCCACAGAGCGTTTGATATGTAGAGCCGCCGATAACTTGGTTTTCGTGGGGTTTCCATCTGAGATATGCATTTCTTGCGATAATCTTGGTGAGACTTCAGTCAGAAGTATGCAGAATCATCTAGATCGCTCTTTTCGAGCTATTTAATGCGAGAAACACGTTTTCTGGTGTATTCACCACTCCACAGTGCGTTTGATATGCAGAACCAGCGATATCTTGGCTTTCGTGGGGTTTCCATCTGAGATATGCATTTCCTGCGATAATCTTGGTGAGACTTCAGTCAGAAGTATGCAGAATCATCTAGATCGGTCTTCTCGAGCTATTTAATTCGAGAAACACGTTTTCTGCTGTATTGACCACTCCACAGTACGTTTGACTTGCAGAAACGGAGATATCTTGGTTTTCGTGGGGTTTCCAGCTGAAATATGCATTTTCTGCGATAATCTTTGTGTTTCATCTATGAGAAGGATGCAGTATCATCCAGAACGCTCTTTTCGAGCTAGTTAATGCGAGTAACACGTTTTCTGGTGTTTTCACCACTCCACAGTGCGTTTGATATGTAGAGCCGCCGATAACTTGGTTTTCGTGGGGTTTCCAGCTGAAATATGCATTTTCTGCGATAATCTTTGTGTTTCATCTATGAGAAGTATGCAGTATCATCCAGAACGCTCTTTTCGAGCTAGTTAATGCGAGTAACACGTTTTCTGGTGTTTTCACCACTCCACGGTGCGTCTGATATGCAGAACCAGCGATATCTTGGTTTTCGTGGGGTTTCAAGTTCAGATATGCATTTTCTGCGATAATGTTGATGAGACTTCTGTCCGAAGTATGCTTAATCATCGAGATCGCTCTTTTCGTGCTATTTAATGCGAGAAACACGTTATCTGGTGTTTTCACCACTCCACAGTGCGTTTGATATGCAGTACCAGCGATATCTTGGTTTTCGTAGGGTTTCCAGCTGAGATATGCATTTTCTACGATAATCTTGGTGAGTCTTCTGTCAGAAGTATGCAGAATCATCGAGATCGCTCTATTCGAGCTATTTAATGCGAGAAACACGTTATCTGTTTGTTTTCACTACTCCACAGTGCGTTTGATATGCAGAACCGGCGACATCTTGATTTTCGTGAGGTTTCAACCTGAGATATGCGTTTTCTGCGATGATATTGGTGAGACTTCAGTCAGAAGTATGCAGAATCATCTAGATCGCTCGTTTCGAGCTATTTAATGCGAAAAAACAAGTTTTCTGGTGTTTTGACCACTCCACAGTGCGTTTGATATGTAGAGCCGCCGATAACTTGGTTTTCGTGGGGTTTCCAGCTGAAATAAGCATTGTCTGCGATAACCTTTGTGTTTCATCTATGAGAAGTATGTAGAATCATTGAGAACGCTCTTTTCGAGCTAGTTAATGTGAGTAACACGTGTTCTGGTGTTTTCACAACTCCACAGTGCGTCTGATATGCAGAACCGGCGACATCTTGATTTTCGTGATGTTTCCAGCTGAAATATGCATTTTCTGCGATAATCTTGGTGCGACTTCTGTCAGAAGTATGCAGAATCATCGATATCGCTCTTTTCGAGCTATTTAATGCGAGCAGCACGTTATCTGGTGTTTTGGCCACTCCACAGTGCGTTTGATATGCAGAACCGGAGATATCTTGGTTTCGGTCGGGTTTCAAGCTGAGATATGCATTTTCTGCGATAATCTTGGTGAGACTTCAGTCAGAAGTATGATGAATAATCGAGATCGCTCTTTTCGAGCTATTTAATGCGAGAAACACGTTTTCTGGTGTATTCACCACTCCACAGTACGTTTGACATGCAGAACCGGAGATATCTTGGTTTCGGTCGGGTTTCAGGCTGAGATATGCATTTTCTACGATAATCTTGGAGAGAATCTGTCTGAAGTATGCAGAATCTTCGAGGACGCTCTTTTCGAGCTATTTAATGCGAGAAACACGTTATCTGGTGTATTGACCACTCCACAGTGCGTTTGATATGCGGAACCGGCGCCATCTTGATTTTCGTGAGGTTTCAAGCTGAGATATGCATTTTCTGCGATAACCTTGGTGAGACTTCTGTTAGAAGTATGCAGAATCATCGAGATCGCTCTTTTCGAGCTATTTAATGGAGAAACACGTTATCTGGTGTATTGACCACTCCACAGTGCGTTTGATATGCGGAACCGGCGCGATCTTGATTTTCGTGAGGTTTCAAGCTGAGATATGCATTTTCTGCGGTAATCTTGATGAGACATCAGTCAGAAGTATGCAGAATCATCGAGATCGCTCTTTTCGAGCTATTTAATGGAGAAACACGTTATCTGGTGTATTGACCACTCCACAGTGCGTTTGATATGCGGAACCGGCGCCATCTTGATTTTCGTGAGGTTTCAAGCTGAGATATGCATTTTCTGCGATAATATTGGTGAGAGTTCAGTCAGAAGTATGCAGGATCATCTAGATCGCTCGGTTCGAGCTATTTAATGCGAGAAACACGTTGTCTGGTTGTTTTCACCACTCCACGGTGCGTTTGATATGCAGAACCGGCGATATCTTGATTTTCGTGGTGTTTCCAGCTGAGATATGCATTTTCTTCGATAATCTTGGTGAGTCTTCTGTCAGCAGTATGCAGAATCATCGAGATCGCTCTTTTCGAGCTATTTAATGGAGAAACACGTTATCTGGTGTATTGACCACTCCACAGTGCGTTTGATATGCGGAACCGGCGCCATCTTGATTTTCGTGAGGTTTCAAGCTGAGATATGCATTTTCTGCGATAATATTGGTGAGAGTTCAGTCAGAAGTATGCAGGATCATCTAGATCGCTCGGTTCGAGCTATTTAATGCGAGAAACACGTTGTCTGGTTGTTTTCACCACTCCACGTTGCGTTTGATATGCAGAACCGGCGATATCTTGATTTTCGTGGTGTTTCCAGCTGAGATATGCATTTTCTTCGATAATCTTGGTGAGTCTTCTGTCAGCAGTATGCAGAATCATCGAGATCGCTCTATTCGAGCTATTTAATGCGAGAAACACGTTATCCGGTGTATTGACCACTCGACAGTGCCTTTGATATGCGGAACCGGCGCCATCTTGATTTTCGTGAGGTTTCAAGCTGAGATATGCATTTTCTGCGATAATATTGGTGAGAGTTCAGTCAGAAGTATGCAGGATCATCTAGATCGCCCGTTTCGAGCTATTTAATGCGAGAAACACGTTTTCTGGTGTTTTCACCACTCCACAGTACGTTTGACATGCAGAACCGGCGATGTTTGGTTTTCGTCGGGTTTCAAGCTGAGATATGCATTTTCTACGATAATCTTGGTGAGACTTCTGTCCGAAGTAAGCAGAATCATCGAGATCGCTCTTTCCGAGCTACTTAATGCGAGAAACACGTTTTCTGGTGTATTCACCACTCCACAGTACGTTTGACATGCAGAACCGGAGATATCCTGGTTTCGGTCGGGTTTCAAGCTGAGATATGCTTTTCTACGATAATCTTGGTGAGACTTCTGTCAGTAGTATGCAGAATCTTCGAGAACGCTTTTTTCGAGCTACTTAATGCGAGAAACACGTTATCTGGTTGTTTTCACCACTCCACAGTGCGTTTGATATGCAGAACCGGCGACATCTTGATTTTCGTGACGTTTCTAGCTGAGATATGCATTTTCTGCGATAATATTGGTGAGACTTCATTCAGAAGTATGCAGCATCATCTAGATCGCTCTTGTTGAGCTATTTAATAAAAAAAAACAAGTTTCCCGGTGTTTTCAACATTCCACAGTGCGTTTGATATGCAGAACTGGCGATATCTTGATTTTCGTGGTGTTTCCAGCTGAGATTTGCATTTTCTGCGATAATCTTGGTGAGTCTTCTGTCAGAAGTATGCAGAATCATCTAGATTGCACTTTTCGAGCCATTTAATGCGAGAAACACGTTTTCTGGTGTATTCACCACTCCACAGAGCGTTTGATATGCAGAACCGGCGATATCTTGATATTCGTGGTGTTTCCAGCTGAGATATGCATTTTCTGCGATAATAGTGGTGAGACATCAGTCAGAAGTATGCAGAATCATCGGGATCGCTCTTTTCGAGCTATTTAATGCGAGAAACTCGTTATCTGGTTGTTTTCACCACTCCACAGTGCGTTTGATATGCAGAACCGGCGTCATCTTGATTTTCGTGAGGTTTCAAGGTGAGATATGCATTTTCTGCGATTATCTTGGTGAGACTTCTGTCCGAAGTATGCAGAATCATCGAGATCGCTCTATTCGAGCTATTTAATGCGGCAAACACGTTATCTGGTGCTTTCAGCACTCCACAGTGCGTATGATATGCAGAACCAGCGATATCTTGGTTTTCGTGGGGTTTCAAGCTGAGATATGCATTTTTTACGATAATCTTGGTGAGACTTCTGCCCGAAGTATGCTTAATCATCGTGATCGCTCGTTTCTAGCTATTTAATGCGAGAAACACGTTATCTGGTGTTTTCACCACTCCACAGTGCGTTTGATATGCAGAACCGACGACATCATGGCTGTCGTCGGGCATCAAGCTGAGATATGCATTTTCTGCGATAATCTTGGTGAGACATCAGTCAGAAGTATGCAGAATCATCGAGATCGCTCTTTTCGAGCTATTTAATGGAGAAACACGTTATCTGGTGTATTGACCACTCCACAGTGCGTTTGATATGCGGAACCGGCGCCAGCTTGATTTTCGTGAGGTTTCAAGCTGAGATATGCATTTTCTGCGATAATATTGGTGAGAGTTGAGTCAGAAGTATGCAGGATCATCTAGATCATTCGTTTCGAGCTATTTAATTCGAGAAACACGTTATCTGGTGTTTTCACCACTCCACAGTGCGTTTGATATGCAGAACCGGCGACATCATGGCTGTCGTCGGGCATCAAGCTGAGATATGCATTTTCTGCGGTAATCTTGATGAGACATCAGTCAGAAGTATGCAGAATCATCGAGATCGCTCTTTTCGAGCTATTTAATGGAGAAACACGTTATCTGGTGTATTGACCACTCCACAGTGCGTTTGATATGCGGAACCGGCGCCATCTTGATTTTCGTGAGGTTTCAAGCTGAGATATGCATTTTCTGCGATAATATTCGTGAGAGTTCAGTCAGAAGTATGCAGGATCATCTAGATCGCTCGGTTCGAGCTATTTAATGCGAGAAACACGTTGTCTGGTTGTTTTCACCACTCCACGGTGCGTTTGATATGCAGAACCGGCGATATCTTGATTTTCGTGGTGTTTCCAGCTGAGATATGCATTTTCTTCGATAATCTTGGTGAGTCTTCTGTCAGCAGTATGCAGAATCATCGAGATCGCTCTATTCGAGCTATTTAATGCGAGAAACACGTTATCTGGTGTATTGACCACTCCACAGTGCCTTTGATATGCGGAACCGGCGCCATCTTGATTTTCGTGAGGTTTCAAGCTGAGATATGCATTTTCTGCGATAATATTGGTGAGAGTTCAGTCAGAAGTATGCAGGATCATCTAGATCGCTCGTTTCGAGATATTTAATGCGAGAAACACGTTTTCTGGTGTTTTCACCACTCCACAGTACGTTTGACATGCAGAACCGGCGATGTTTGGTTTTCGTCGGGTTTCAAGCTGAGATATGCATTTTCTACGATAATCTTGGTGAGACTTCTGTCCGAAGTAAGCAGAATCATCGAGATCGCTCTTTTCGAGCTACTTAATGCGAGAAACACGTTTTCTGGTGTATTCACCACTCCACAGTACGTTTGACATGCAGAACCGGAGATATCCTGGTTTCGGTCGGGTTTCAAGCTGAGATATGCTTTTCTACGATAATCTTGGTGAGACTTCTGTCAGAAGTATGCAGAATCTTCGAGAACGCTTTTTTCGAGCTACTTAATGCGAGAAACACGTTATCTGGTTGTTTTCACCACTCCACAGTGCGTTTGATATGCAGAACCGGCGACATCTTGATTTTCGTGACGTTTCTAGCTGAGATATGCATTTTCTGCGATAATATTGGTGAGACTTCATTCAGAAGTATGCAGAATCATCTAGATCGCTCTTGTCGAGCTATTTAATGCGGCAAACACGTTATCTGGTGCTTTCAGCACTCCACAGTGCGTATGATATGCAGAACCAGCGATATCTTGGTTTTCGTGGGGTTTCAAGCTGAGATATGCATTTTTTACGATAATCTTGGTGAGACTTCTGCCCGAAGTATGCTTAATCATCGTGATCGCTCGTTTCTAGCTATTTAATGCGAGAAACACGTTATCTGGTGTTTTCACCACTCCACAGTGCGTTTGATATGCAGAACCGACGACATCATGGCTGTCGTCGGGCATCAAGCTGAGATATGCATTTTCTGCGATAATCTTGGTGAGACATCAGTCAGAAGTATGCAGAATCATCGAGATCGCTCTTTTCGAGCTATTTAATGGAGAAACACGTTATCTGGTGTATTGACCACTCCACAGTGCGTTTGATATGCGGAACCGGCGCCAGCTTGATTTTCGTGAGGTTTCAAGCTGAGATATGCATTTTCTGCGATAATATTGGTGAGAGTTCAGTCAGAAGTATGCAGGATCATCTAGATCATTCGTTTCGAGCTATTTAATTCGAGAAACACGTTATCTGGTGTTTTCACCACTCCACAGTGCGTTTGATATGCAGAACCGGCGACATCATGGCTGTCGTCGGGCATCAAGCTGAGATATGCATTTTCTGCGGTAATCTTGATGAGACATCAGTCAGAAGTATGCAGAATCATCTAGATCGCTCGGTTCGAGCTATTTAATGCGAGAAACACGTTGTCTGGTTGTTTTCACCACTCCACGGTGCGTTTGATATGCAGAACCGGCGATATCTTGATTTTCGTGGTGTTTCCAGCTGAGATATGCATTTTCTTCGATAATCTTGGTGAGTCTTCTGTCAGCAGTATGCAGAATCATCGAGATCGCTCTATTCGAGCTATTTAATGCGAGAAACACGTTATCTGGTGTATTGACCACTCCACAGTGCCTTTGATATGCGGAACCGGCGCCATCTTGATTTTCGTGAGGTTTCAAGCTGAGATATGCATTTTCTGCGATAATATTGGTGAGAGTTCAGTCAGAAGTATGCAGGATCATCTAGATCGCTCGTTTCGAGATATTTAATGCGAGAAACACGTTTTCTGGTGTTTTCACCACTCCACAGTACGTTTGACATGCAGAACCGGCGATGTTTGGTTTTCGTCGGGTTTCAAGCTGAGATATGCATTTTCTACGATAATCTTGGTGAGACTTCTGTCCGAAGTAAGCAGAATCATCGAGATCGCTCTTTTCGAGCTACTTAATGCGAGAAACACGTTTTCTGGTGTATTCACCACTCCACAGTACGTTTGACATGCAGAACCGGAGATATCCTGGTTTCGGTCGGGTTTCAAGCTGAGATATGCTTTTCTACGATAATCTTGGTGAGACTTCTGTCAGAAGTATGCAGAATCTTCGAGAACGCTTTTTTCGAGCTACTTAATGCGAGAAACACGTTATCTGGTTGTTTTCACCACTCCACAGTGCGTTTGATATGCAGAACCGGCGACATCTTGATTTTCGTGACGTTTCTAGCTGAGATATGCATTTTCTGCGATAATATTGGTGAGACTTCATTCAGAAGTATGCAGAATCATCTAGATCGCTCTTGTCGAGCTATTTAATGCAAAAAAACAAGTTTCCCGGTGTTTTCAACATTCCACAGTGCGTTTGATATGCAGAACTGGCGATATCTTGATTTTCGTGGTGTTTCCAGCTGAGATTTGCATTTTCTGCGATAATCTTGGTGAGTCTTCTGTCAGAAGTATGCAGAATCATCTAGATTGCACTTTTCGAGCCATTTAATGCGAGAAACACGTTTTCTGGTGTATTCACCACTCCACAGAGCGTTTGATATGCAGAACCGGCGATATCTTGATATTCGTGGTGTTTCCAGCTGAGATATGCATTTTCTGCGATAATAGTGGTGAGACATCAGTCAGAAGTATGCAGAATCATCGGGATCGCTCTTTTCGAGCTATTTAATGCGGCAAACACGTTATCTGGTGCTTTCAGCACTCCACAGTGCGTATGATATGCAGAACCAGCGATATCTTGGTTTTCGTGGGGTTTCAAGCTGAGATATGCATTTTTTACGATAATCTTGGTGAGACTTCTGCCCGAAGTATGCTTAATCATCGTGATCGCTCGTTTCTAGCTATTTAATGCGAGAAACACGTTATCTGGTGTTTTCACCACTCCACAGTGCGTTTGATATGCAGAACCGGCGACATCATGGCTGTCGTCGGGCATCAAGCTGAGATATGCATTTTCTGCGATAATCTTGGTGAGACATCAGTCAGAAGTATGCAGAATCATCGAGATCGCTCTTTTCGAGCTATTTAATGGAGAAACACGTTATCTGGTGTATTGACCACTCCACAGTGCGTTTGATATGCGGAACCGGCGCCAGCTTGATTTTCGTGAGGTTTCAAGCTGAGATATGCATTTTCTGCGATAATATTGGTGAGTCTTCTGTCAGAAGTATGCAGAATCATCTAGATTGCACTTTTCGAGCCATTTAATGCGAGAAACACGTTTTCTGGTGTATTCACCACTCCACAGAGCGTTTGATATGCAGAACCGGCGATATCTTGGCTTTCGTCGGGTATCAAGCTGAGATATGCATTTTCTGCGATAATAGTGGTGAGACATCAGTCAGAAGTATGCAGAATCATCGGGATCGCTCTTTTCGAGCTATTTAATGCGGCAAACACGTTATCTGGTGCTTTCAGCACTCCACAGTGCGTATGATATGCAGAACCGACGATATCTTGGTTTTCGTGGGGTTTCCAACTGAAATATGCATTTTCTGCGATAATCTTTGTGTTTCATCAATGAGAAGTATGCAGAATCATCCAGAACGCTCTTTTCGAGCTATTTAATGCGAGAAACACGTTATCTGGTGTTTTCACCACTCCACAGTGCGTTTGATATGCAGAACCGGCGACATCATGGCTGTCGTCGGGCATCAAGCTGAGATATGCATTTTCTGCGATAATCTTTGTGTTTCTCCAATGAGAAGTATGCAGAACCATCCAGAACGCACTTTTCGAGCTAGTTAATGCGGCAAACACGTTATCTGGTGCTTTCAGCACTCCACAGTGCGTATGATATGCAGAACCGGCGATATCTTGGCTTTCGTCGGGTATCAAGCTGAGATATGCATTTTCTGCGATAATAGTGGTGAGACATCAGTCAGAAGTATGCACAATCATCGGGATCGCTCTTTTCGAGCTATTTAATGCGGCAAACACGTTATCTGGTGCTTTCAGCACTCCACAGTGCGTATGATATGCAGAACCGACGATATCTTGGTTTTCGTGGGGTTTCCAACTGAAATATGCATTTTCTGCGATAATCTTTGTGTTTCATCAATGAGAAGTATGCAGAATCATCTAGATTGCACTTTTCGAGCCATTTAATGCGAGAAACACGTTTTCTGGTGTATTCACCACTCCACAGAGCGTTTGATATGCAGAACCGGCGATATCTTGGCTTTCGTCGGGTATCAAGCTGAGATATGCATTTTCTGCGATAATCTTTGTGTTTCATCAATGAGAAGTATGCAGAATCATCTAGATTGCACTTTTCGAGCCATTTAATGCGAGTAACACGTTTTCTGGTGTTTTCACCACTCCACAGTGCGTCTGATATGCAGAACCGGCGATATCTTGGTTTTCGTGGGGTTTCCAGCTGAGATATGCATTTTCTGCGATAATCTTAGTGAGTCTTCTGTCAGAAGTATGCAGAATCATCTAGATTGCACTTTTCGAGCCATTTAATGCGAGAAACACGTTTTCTGGTGTATTCACCACTCCACAGAGCGTTTGATATGCAGAACCGGCGATATCTTGGCTTTCGTCGGGTATCAAGCTGGGATATGCATTTTCTACGATAATCTTGGTGAGACTTCTGTCAGAAGTATGCAGAATCATCGGGAACGCTCTTTTCGAGCTATTTAATGCGAGAAACTCGTTATCTGGTTGTTTTCACCACTCCACAGTGCGTTTGATATGCAGAACCGGCGTCAACTTGATTTTCGTGAGGTTTCAAGGTGAGATATGCATTTTCTGCGATTATCTTGGTGAGACTTCTGTCAGAAGTATGCAGAATCATCGAGATCGCTCTTTTCGAGCTACTTAATTCGAGAAACACGTTATCAGGTGCTTTCGCCACTCCACAGTGCGTTTGATATGCAGAACCGGCGTCAACTTGATTTTCGTGAGGTTTCAAGGTGAGATATGCATTTTCTGCGATTATCTTGGTGAGACTTCTGTCAGAAGTATGCAGAATCATCGAGATCGCTCTTTTCGAGCTACTTAATTCGAGAAACACGTTATCAGGTGTTTTCGCCACTCCACAGTGCGTTTGACATGCAGAACCGCAGATATCTTGGTTACGTTCGGGATTCAAGCTGAGATATGCATTTTCTGCGATAATCTTGGTGAGACTTCAGTCAGAAGTATGCAGAATCGTCTAGATCGCTCTTGTCGAGCTATTTAACGCGAGAAACACGTTATATGGTGTTTTCCACACTCCACAGTGCGTTTGATATGCAGAACCGGCGACATCTTGGCTTTAGTCGGGGTTCAAACTGAGATATGCATTTTTTGCGATAATATTGGTGAGACTTCAGTCAGAAGTATGCAGAATCATCTAGATCGCTCGTTTCGTGCTAATTAATGCGGCAAACACGTTATCTGGTGCTTTCAGCACTCCACAGTGCGTTTGATATGCAGAACCAGCGATATCTTGGATTTCGTGGGGTTTCAAGCTGAGATATGCATTTTTTACGATAATCTTGGTGAGACTCCTGTCCGAAGTATGCTTAATCATCGAGATCGCTCGTTTCGAGCTATTTAATGCGAGAAACACGTTATCTGGTGTTTTCACCACTCCACAGTGCGTATGATATGCAGAACCGGCGATATCTTGGTTTTCGTGGTGTTTCAATCTGAGATATGCATTTTCTGCGATAATCTTGGTGAGACATCAGCCAGAAGTATGCAGAATCATCGAGATCGCTCTTTTCGAGCTATTTAATGGAGAAACACGTTATCTGGTGTATTGACCACTCCACAGTGCGTTTGATATGCGGAACCGGCGCCATCTTGATTTTCGTGAGGTTTCAAGGTGAGATATGCATTTTCTGCGATTATCTTGGTGAGACTTCTGTCAGAAGTATGCAGAATCATCGAGATCGCTCTTTTCGAGCTACTTAATTCGAGAAACACGTTATCTGGTGTTTTCGCCACTCCACAGTGCGTTTGACATGCAGAACCGCAGATATCTTGGTTACGTTCGGGATTCAAGCTGAGATATGCATTTTCTGCGATAATCTTGGTGAGACTTCAGTCAGAAGTATGCAGAATCGTCTAGATCGCTCTTGTCGAGCTATTTAACGCGAGAAACACGTTATATGGTGTTTTCACCACTCCACAGTGCGTTTGATATGCAGAACCGGCGACATCTTGGCTTTAGTCGGGGTTCAAACTGAGATATGCATTTTTTGCGATAATATTGGTGAGACTTCAGTCAGAAGTATGCAGAATCATCTAGATCGCTCGTTTCGTGCTAATTAATGCGGCAAACACGTTATCTGGTGCTTTCAGCACTCCACAGTGCGTTTGATATGAAGAACCAGCGATATCTTGGATTTCGTGGGGTTTCAAGCTGAGATATGCATTTTTTACGATAATCTTGGTGAGACTTCTGCCCGAAGTATGCTTAATCATCGTGATCGCTCGTTTCTAGCTATTTAATGCGAGAAACACGTTATCTGGTGTTTTCACCACTCCACAGTGCGTTTGATATGCAGAACCGGCGACATCATGGCTGTCGTCGGGCATCAAGCTGAGATATGCATTTTCTGCGATAATCTTGGTGAGACATCAGTCAGAAGTTTGCAGAATCATCGATATCGCTCTTTTCGAGCTATTTAATGGAGAAACACGTTATCTGGTGTATTGACCACTCCACAGTGCGTTTGATATGCGGAACCGGCGCCATCTTGATTTTCGTGAGGTTTCAACCTGAGATATGCATTTTCTGCGATAATATTGGTGAGAGTTCAGTCAGAAGTATGCAGGATCATCTAGATCGCTCGTTTCGAGCTATTTAATGCGAGAAACACGTTGTCTGGTTGTTTTCACCACTCCACGGTGCGTTTGATATGCAGAACCGGCGACATCTTGATTTTCGTGACGTTTCTAGCTGAGATATGCATTTTCTGCGATAATATTGGTGAGACTTCAGTCAGAAGTATGCAGAATCATCTAGATCGTTCGTTTCGAGCTATTTAATGCGAAAAAACAAGTTTTCTGGTGTTTTGACCACTCCACAGTGCGTTTGATATGTAGAGCCGCCGATAACTTGGTTTTCGTGGGGTTTCCTGCTGAAATATGCATTTTCTGCGATAATCTTTGTGTTTCATCAATGAGAAGTATGCAGAATCATCCAGAACGCTCTTTTCGAGCTAGTTAATGCGAGTAACACGTTTTCTGGTGTTTTCACCACTCCACAGTGCGTCTGATATGCAGAACCGACGATATCTTGGTTTTCGTGGGGTTTCCAACTGAAATATGCATTTTCTGCGATAATCTTTGTGTTTCATCAATGAGAAGTATGCAGAATCATCCAGAACGCTCTTTTCGAGCTATTTAATGCGAGAAACACGTTATCTGGTGTTTTCACCACTCCACAGTGCGTTTGATATGCAGAACCGGCGACATCATGGCTGTCGTCGGGCATCAAGCTGAGATATGCATTTTCTGCGATAATCTTTTTGTTTCATCAATGAGAAGTATGCAGAACCATCCAGAACGCACTTTTCGAGCTAGTTAATGCGAGTAACACGTTTTCTGGTGTTTTCACCACTCCACAGTGCGTCTGATATGCAGAACCGGCGATATCTTGGTTTTCGTGGGGTTTCCAGCTGAGATATGCATTTTCTGCGATAATCGTGGTGAGACTTCATTCAGAAGTATGCAGAATCATCTAGATCGCTCTTGTCGAGCTACTTAATGCAAAAAAACAAGTTTCCCGGTGTTTTCAACATTCCACAGTGCGTTTGATATGCAGAACTGGCGATATCTTGATTTTCGTGGTGTTTCCAGCTGAGATATGCATTATCTGCGATAATCTTAGTGAGTCTTCTGTCAGAAGTATGCAGAATCATCTAGATTGCACTTTTCGAGCCATTTAATGCGAGAAACACGTTTTCTGGTGTATTCACCACTCCACAGAGCGTTTGATATGCAGAACCGGCGATATCTTGATATTCGTGGTGTTTCCAGCTGAGATATGCATTTTCTGCGATAATAGTGGTGAGACATCAGTCAGAAGTATGCAGAATCTTCGAGAACGCTCTTTTCGAGCTACTTAAAGCGAGAAACACGTTTTCTGGTGTATTCACCACTCCACAGTACGTTTGACATGCAGAACCGAAGATATCTTGGTTTCGTTCGGGTTTCAAGCTGAGACATGCATTTTCTGCGATAATCTTGGTGATTCTTCTGTCAGAAGTATGCAGAAGCATCGAGTACGCTCTTTTCGAGCTGTTTAATGCGAGAAACACGTTATCTGGTGTTTTCACCACTCCACAGTGCGTTTGATATGCAGAACCGGCGACATCTTGGCTTTCGTCGGGTATCAAGCTGGGATATGCATTTTCTACGATAATCTTGGTGAGACTTCTGTCAGAAGTATGCAGAATCATCGGGAACGCTCTTTTCGAGCTATTTAATGCGAGAAACTCGTTATCTGGTTGTTTTCACCACTCCACAGTGCGTTTGATATGCAGAACCGGCGTCAACTTGATTTTCGTGAGGTTTCAAGGTGAGATATGCATTTTCTGCGATTATCTTGGTGAGACTTCTGTCAGAAGTATGCAGAATCATCGAGATCGCTCTTTTCGAGCTACTTAATTCGAGAAACACGTTATCAGGTGTTTTCGCCACTCCACAGTGCGTTTGACATGCAGAACCGCAGATATCTTGGTTACGTTCGGGATTCAAGCTGAGATATGCATTTTCTGCGATAATCTTGGTGAGACTTCAGTCAGAAGTATGCAGAATCGTCTAGATCGCTCTTGTCGAGCTATTTAACGCGAGAAACACGTTATATGGTGTTTTCCACACTCCACAGTGCGTTTGATATGCAGAACCGGCGACATCTTGGCTTTAGTCGGGGTTCAAACTGAGATATGCATTTTTTGCGATAATATTGGTGAGACTTCAGTCAGAAGTATGCAGAATCATCTAGATCGCTCGTTTCGAGCTATTTAATGCGAGAAACACTTTATCTGGTGTTTTCGCCACTCCACAGTGCGTATGATATGCAGAACCGGCGATATCTTGGTTTTCGTGGTGTTTCAATCTGAGATATGCATTTTCTGCGATAATCTTGGTGAGACATCAGTCAGAAGTATGCAGAATCATCGAGATCGCTCTTTTCGAGCTATTTAATGTAGAAACACGTTATCTGGTGTATTGACCACTCCACAGTGCGTTTGATATGCGGAACCGGCGCCATCTTGATTTTCGTGAGGTTTCAAGGTGAGATATGCATTTTCTGCGATTATCTTGGTGAGACTTCTGTCAGAAGTATGCAGAATCATCGAGATCGCTCTTTTCGAGCTACTTAATTCGAGAAACACGTTATCTGGTGTTTTCGCCACTCCACAGTGCGTTTGACATGCAGAACCGCAGATATCTTGGTTACGTTCGGGATTCAAGCTGAGATATGCATTTTCTGCGATAATCTTGGTGAGACTTCAGTCAGAAGTATGCAGAATCGTCTAGATCGCTCTTGTCGAGCTATTTAACGCGAGAAACACGTTATATGGTGTTTTCACCACTCCACAGTGCGTTTGATATGCAGAACCGGCGACATCTTGGCTTTAGTCGGGGTTCAAACTGAGATATGCATTTTTTGCGATAATATTGGTGAGACTTCAGTCAGAAGTATGCAGAATCATCTAGATCGCTCGTTTCGTGCTAATTAATGCGGCAAACACGTTATCTGGTGCTTTCAGCACTCCACAGTGCGTTTGATATGAAGAACCAGCGATATCTTGGATTTCGTGGGGTTTCAAGCTGAGATATGCATTTTTTACGATAATCTTGGTGAGACTTCTGCCCGAAGTATGCTTAATCATCGTGATCGCTCGTTTCTAGCTATTTAATGCGAGAAACACGTTATCTGGTGTTTTCACCACTCCACAGTGCGTTTGAAATGCAGAACCGGCGACATCATGGCTGTCGTCGGGCATCAAGCTGAGATATGCATTTTCTGCGATAATCTTGGTGAGACATCAGTCAGAAGTATGCAGGATCATCGATATCGCTCTTTTCGAGCTATTTAATGGAGAAACACGTTGTCTGGTTGTTTTCACCACTCCACGGTGCGTTTGATATGCAGAACCGGCGACATCTTGATTTTCGTGACGTTTCTAGCTGAGATATGCATTTTCTGCGATAATATTGGTGAGACTTCAGTCAGAAGTATGCAGAATCATCTAGATCGTTCGTTTCGAGCTATTTAATGCGAAAAAACAAGTTTTCTGGTGTTTTGACCACTCCACAGTGCGTTTGATATGTAGAGCCGCCGATAACTTGGTTTTCGTGGGGTTTCCAGCTGAAATATGCATTTTCTGCGATAATCTTTGTGTTTCATCAATGAGAAGTATGCAGAATCATCCAGAACGCTCTTTTCGAGCTAGTTAATGCGAGTAACACGTTTTCTGGTGTTTTCACCACTCCACAGTGCGTCTGATATGCAGAACCGACGATATCTTGGTTTTCGTGGGGTTTCCAACTGAAATATGCATTTTCTGCGATAATCTTTGTGTTTCATAAATGAGAAGTATGCAGAATCATCCAGAACGCTCTTTTCGAGCTATTTAATGCGAGAAACACGTTATCTGGTGTTTTCACCACTCCACAGTGCGTTTGACATGCAGAACCGGCGACATCATGGCTGTCGTCGGGCATCAAGCTGAGATATGCATTTTCTGCGATAATCTTTTTGTTTCATCAATGAGAAGTATGCAGAACCATCCAGAACGCACTTTTCGAGCTAGTTAATGCGAGTAACACGTTTTCTGGTGTTTTCACCACTCCACAGTGCGTCTGATATGCAGAACCGGCGATATCTTGGTTTTCGTGGGGTTTCCAGCTGAGATATGCATTTTCTGCGATAATCGTGGTGAGACTTCATTCAGAAGTATGCAGAATCATCTAGATCGCTCTTCTCGAGCTACTTAATGCAAAAAAACAAGTTTCCCGGTGTTTTCAACATTCCACAGTGCGTTTGATATGCAGAACTGGCGATATCTTGATTTTCGTGGTGTTTCCAGCTGAGATATGCATTATCTGCGATAATCTTAGTGAGTCTTCTGTCAGAAGTATGCAGAATCATCTAGATTGCACTTTTCGAGCCATTTAATGCGAGAAACACGTTTTCTGGTGTATTCACCACTCCACAGAGCGTTTGATATGCAGAACCGGCGATATCTTGATATTCGTGGTGTTTCCAGCTGAGATATGCATTTTCTGCGATAATAGTGGTGAGACATCAGTCAGAAGTATGCAGAATCTTCGAGAACGCTCTTTTCGAGCTACTTAAAGCGAGAAACACGTTTTCTGGTGTATTCACCACTCCACAGTACGTTTGACATGCAGAACCGAAGATATCTTGGTTTCGGTCGGGTTTCAAGCTGAGACATGCATTTTGTGCGATAATCTTGGTGATTCTTCTGTCAGAAGTATGCAGAAGCATCGAGTACGCTCTTTTCGAGCTGTTTAATGCGAGAAACACGTTATCTGGTGTTTTCACCACTCCACAGTGCGTTTGATATGCAGAACCGGCGACATCTTGGCTTTCGTCGGGTATCAAGCTGGGATATGCATTTTCTACGATAATCTTGGTGAGACTTCTGTCAGAAGTATGCAGAATCATCGGGAACGCTCTTTTCGAGCTATTTAATGCGAGAAACTCGTTATCTGGTTGTTTTCACCACTCCACAGTGCGTTTGATATGCAGAACCGGCGTCAACTTGATTTTCGTGAGGTTTCAAGGTGAGATATGCATTTTCTGCGATTATCTTGGTGAGACTTCTGTCAGAAGTATGCAGAATCATCGAGATCGCTCTTTTCGAGCTACTTAATTCGAGAAACACGTTATCTGGTGTTTTCGCCACTCCACAGTGCGTTTGACATGCAGAACCGCAGATATCTTGGTTTCGTTCGGGATTCAAGCTGAGATATGCATTTTCTGCGATAATCTTGGTGAGACTTCAGTCAGAAGTATGCAGAATCGTCTAGATCGCTCTTGTCGAGCTATTTAACGCGAGAAACACGTTATATGGTGTTTTCACCACTCCACAGTGCGTTTGATATGCAGAACCGGCGACATCTTGGCTTTAGTCGGGGTTCAAACTGAGATATGCATTTTTTGCGATAATATTGGTGAGACTTCAGTCAGAAGTATGCAGAATCATCTAGATCGCTCGTTTCGTGCTAATTAATGCGGCAAACACGTTATCTGGTGCTTTCAGCACTCCACAGTGCGTTTGATATGCAGAACCAGCGATATCTTGGATTTCGTGGGGTTTCAAGCTGAGATATGCATTTTTTACGATAATCTTGGTGAGACTCCTGTCCGAAGTATGCTTAATCATCGAGATCGCTCGTTTCGAGCTATTTAATGCGAGAAACACGTTATCTGGTGTTTTCACCACTCCACAGTGCGTATGATATGCAGAACCGGCGATATCTTGGTTTTCGTGGTGTTTCAATCTGAGATATGCATTTTCTGCGATAATCTTGGTGAGACATCAGTCAGAAGTATGCAGAATCATCGAGATCGCTCTTTTCGAGCTATTTAATGGAGAAACACGTTATCTGGTGTATTGACCACTCCACAGTGCGTTTGATATGCGGAACCGGCGCCATCTTGATTTTCGTGAGGTTTCAAGGTGAGATATGCATTTTCTGCGATTATCTTGGTGAGACTTCTGTCAGAAGTATGCAGAATCATCGAGATCGCTCTTTTCGAGCTACTTAATTCGAGAAACACGTTATCTGGTGTTTTCGCCACTCCACAGTGCGTTTGACATGCAGAACCGCAGATATCTTGGTTACGTTCGGGATTCAAGCTGAGATATGCATTTTCTGCGATAATCTTGGTGAGACTTCAGTCAGAAGTATGCAGAATCGTCTAGATCGCTCTTGTCGAGCTATTTAACGCGAGAAACACGTTATATGGTGTTTTCACCACTCCACAGTGCGTTTGATATGCAGAACCGGCGACATCTTGGCATTAGTCGGGGTTCAAACTGAGATATGCATTTTTTGCGATAATATTGGTGAGACTTCAGTCAGAAGTATGCAGAATCATCTAGATCGCTCGTTTCGTGCTAATTAATGCGGCAAACACGTTATCTGGTGCTTTCAGCACTCCACAGTGCGTTTGATATGAAGAACCAGCGATATCTTGGATTTCGTGGGGTTTCAAGCTGAGATATGCATTTTTTACGATAATCTTGGTGAGACTTCTGCCCGAAGTATGCTTAATCATCGTGATCGCTCGTTTCTAGCTATTTAATGCGAGAAACACGTTATCTGGTGTTTTCACCACTCCACAGTGCGTTTGATATGCAGAACCGGCGACATCATGGCTGTCGTCGGGCATCAAGCTGAGATATGCATTTTCTGCGATAATCTTGGTGAGACATCAGTCAGAAGTTTGCAGAATCATCGATATCGCTCTTTTCGAGCTATTTAATGGAGAAACACGTTATCTGGTGTATTGACCACTCCACAGTGCGTTTGATATGCGGAACCGGCGCCATCTTGATTTTCGTGAGGTTTCAACCTGAGATATGCATTTTCTGCGATAATATTGGTGAGAGTTCAGTCAGAAGTATGCAGGATCATCTAGATCGCTCGTTTCGAGCTATTTAATGCGAGAAACACGTTGTCTGGTTGTTTTCACCACTCCACGGTGCGTTTGATATGCAGAACCGGCGACATCTTGATTTTCGTGACGTTTCTAGCTGAGATATGCATTTTCTGCGATAATATTGGTGAGACTTCAGTCAGAAGTATGCAGAATCATCTAGATCGTTCGTTTCGAGCTATTTAATGCGAAAAAACAAGTTTTCTGGTGTTTTGACCACTCCACAGTGCGTTTGATATGTAGAGCCGCCGATAACTTGGTTTTCGTGGGGTTTCCAGCTGAAATATGCATTTTCTGCGATAATCTTTGTGTTTCATCAATGAGAAGTATGCAGAACCATCCAGAACGCTCTTTTCGAGCTAGTTAATGCGAGTAACACGTTTTCTGGTGTTTTCACCACTCCACAGTGCGTCTGATATGCAGAACCGACGATATCTTGGTTTTCGTGGGGTTTCCAGCTGAGATATGCATTTTCTGCGATAATCGTGGTGAGACTTCATTCAGAAGTATGCAGAATCATCTAGATCGCTCTTGTCGAGCTACTTAATGCAAAAAAACAAGTTTCCCGGTGTTTTCAACATTCCACAGTGCGTTTGATATGCAGAACTGGCGATATCTTGATTTTCGTGGTGTTTCCAGCTGAGATATGCATTATCTGCGATAATCTTAGTGAGTCTTCTGTCAGAAGTATGCAGAATCATCTAGATTGCACTTTTCGAGCCATTTAATGCGAGAAACACGTTTTCTGGTGTATTCACCACTCCACAGAGCGTTTGATATGCAGAACCGGCGATATCTTGATATTCGTGGTGTTTCCAGCTGAGATATGCATTTTCTGCGATAATAGTGGTGAGACATCAGTCAGAAGTATGCAGAATCATCTAGATCGCTCGTTTCGTGCTAATTAATGCGGCAAACACGTTATCTGGTGCTTTCAGCACTCCACAGTGCGTTTGATATGCAGAACCAGCGATATCTTGGATTTCGTGGGGTTTCAAGCTGAGATATGCATTTTTTACGATAATCTTGGTGAGACTCCTGTCCGAAGTATGCTTAATCATCGAGATCGCTCGTTTCGAGCTATTTAATGCGAGAAACACGTTATCTGGTGTTTTCACCACTCCACAGTGCGTATGATATGCAGAACCGGCGATATCTTGGTTTTCGTGGGGTTTCAAGGTGAGATATGCATTTTCTGCGATTATCTTGGTGAGACTTCTGTCAGAAGTATGCAGAATCATCGAGATCGCTCTTTTCGAGCTACTTAATTCGAGAAACACGTTATCTGGTGTTTTCGTCACTCCACAGTGCGTTTGACATGCAGAACCGCAGATATCTTGGTTACGTTCGGGATTCAAGCTGAGATATGCATTTTCTGCGATAATCTTGGTGAGACTTCAGTCAGAAGTATGCAGAATCATCTAGATCGCTCGTTTCGTGCTAATTAATGCGGCAAACACGTTATCTGGTGCTTTCAGCACTCCACAGTGCGTTTGATATGCAGAACCAGCGATATCTTGGATTTCGTGGGGTTTCAAGCTGAGATATGCATTTTTTACGATAATCTTGGTGAGACTCCTGTCCGAAGTATGCTTAATCATCGAGATCGCTCGTTTCGAGCTATTTAATGCGAGAAACACGTTATCTGGTGTTTTCACCACTCCACAGTGCGTATGATATGCAGAACCGGCGATATCTTGGTTTTCGTGGGGTTTCAATCTGAGATATGCATTTTCTGCGATAATCTTGGTGAGACATCAGTCAGAAGTATGCAGAATCATCGAGATCGCTCGTTTCGAGCTATTTAATGGAGAAACACGTTATCTGGTGTATTGACCACTCCACAGTGCGTTTGATATGCGGAACCGGCGCCATCTTGATTTTCGTGAGGTTTCAAGGTGAGATATGCATTTTCTACGATAATCTTGGTGAGACTTCTGTCCGAAGTAAGCAGAATCATCGAGATCGCTCTTTTCGAGCTACTTAATGCGAGAAACACGTTTTCTGGTGTATTCACCACTCCACAGTACGTTTGACATGCAGAACCGGAGATATCCTGGTTTCGGTCGGGTTTCAAGCTGAGATATGCTTTTCTACGATAATCTTGGTGAGACTTCTGTCAGTAGTATGCAGAATCTTCGAGAACGCTTTTTTCGAGCTACTTAATGCGAGAAACACGTTATCTGGTTGTTTTCACCACTCCACAGTGCGTTTGATATGCAGAACCGGCGACATCTTGATTTTCGTGACGTTTCTAGCTGAGATATGCATTTTCTGCGATAATATTGGTGAGACTTCATTCAGAAGTATGCAGAATCATCTAGATCGCTCTTGTTGAGCTATTTAATAAAAAAAAACAAGTTTCCCGGTGTTTTCAACATTCCACAGTGCGTTTGATATGCAGAACTGGCGATATCTTGATTTTCGTGGTGTTTCCAGCTGAGATTTGCATTTTCTGCGATAATCTTGGTGAGTCTTCTGTCAGAAGTATGCAGAATCATCTAGATTGCACTTTTCGAGCCATTTAATGCGAGAAACACGTTTTCTGGTGTATTCACCACTCCACAGAGCGTTTGATATGCAGAACCGGCGATATCTTGATATTCGTGGTGTTTCCAGCTGAGATATGCATTTTCTGCGATAATAGTGGTGAGACATCAGTCAGAAGTATGCAGAATCATCGGGATCGCTCTTTTCGAGCTATTTAATGCGAGAAACTCGTTATCTGGTTGTTTTCACCACTCCACAGTGCGTTTGATATGCAGAACCGGCGTCATCTTGATTTTCGTGAGGTTTCAAGGTGAGATATGCATTTTCTGCGATTATCTTGGTGAGACTTCTGTCCGAAGTATGCAGAATCATCGAGATCGCTCTATTCGAGCTATTTAATGCGGCAAACACGTTATCTGGTGCTTTCAGCACTCCACAGTGCGTTTGATATGCAGAACCGGCGATATCTTGGTTTTCGTGGGGTTTCAAGGTGAGATTTGCATTTTCTGCGATAATCTTGGTGAGTCTTCTGTCAGAAGTATGCAGAATCATCTAGATTGCACTTTTCGAGCCATTTAATGCGAGAAACACGTTTTCTGGTGTATTCACCACTCCACAGAGCGTTTGATATGCAGAACCGGCGACATCTTGGGTTTCGTCGGGGTTCGAGCTGAGAAATGCATTTTCTGCGATAATATTGGTGAGTCTTCTGTCAGAAGTATGCAGAATCATCTAGATCGCTCTTGTTGAGCTATTTAATAAAAAAAAACAAGTTTCCCGGTGTTTTCAACATTCCACAGTGCGTTTGATATGCAGAACTGGCGATATCTTGATTTTCGTGGTGTTTCCAGCTGAGATTTGCATTTTCTGCGATAATCTTGGTGAGACTTCTGCCCGAAGTATGCTTAATCATCGTGATCGCTCGTTTCTAGCTATTTAATGCGAGAAACACGTTATCTGGTGTTTTCACCACTCCACAGTGCGTTTGATATGCAGAACCGGCGACATCATGGCTGTCGTCGGGCATCAAGCTGAGATATGCATTTTCTGCGATAATCTTGGTGAGACATCAGTCAGAAGTATGCAGAATCATCGAGATCGCTCTTTTCGAGCTATTTAATGGAGAAACACGTTATCTGGTGTATTGACCACTCCACAGTGCGTTTGATATGCGGAACCGGCGCCATCTTGATTTTCGTGAGGTTTCTAGCTGAGATATGCATTTTCTGCGATAATATTGGTGAGACTTCATTCAGAAGTATGCAGAATCATCTAGATCGCTCTTGTCGAGCTACTTAATGCAAAAAAACAAGTTTCCCGGTGTTTTCAACATTCCACAGTGCGTTTGATATGCAGAACTGGCGATATCTTGATTTTCGTGGTGTTTCCAGCTGAGATATGCATTATCTGCGATAATCTTAGTGAGTCTTCTGTCAGAAGTATGCAGAATCATCTAGATTGCACTTTTCGAGCCATTTAATGCGAGAAACACGTTTTCTGGTGTATTCACCACTCCACAGAGCGTTTGATATGCAGAACCGGCGATATCTTGATATTCGTGGTGTTTCCAGCTGAGATATGCATTTTCTGCGATAATAGTGGTGAGACATCAGTCAGAAGTATGCAGAATCATCTAGATCGCTCGTTTCGTGCTAATTAATGCGGCAAACACGTTATCTGGTGCTTTCAGCACTCCACAGTGCGTTTGATATGCAGAACCAGCGATATCTTGGATTTCGTGGGGTTTCAAGCTGAGATATGCATTTTTTACGATAATCTTGGTGAGACTCCTGTCCGAAGTATGCTTAATCATCGAGATCGCTCGTTTCGAGCTATTTAATGCGAGAAACACGTTATCTGGTGTTTTCACCACTCCACAGTGCGTATGATATGCAGAACCGGCGATATCTTGGTTTTCGTGGGGTTTCAAGGTGAGATATGCATTTTCTGCGATTATCTTGGTGAGACTTCTGTCAGAAGTATGCAGAATCATCGAGATCGCTCTTTTCGAGCTACTTAATTCGAGAAACACGTTATCTGGTGTTTTCGTCACTCCACAGTGCGTTTGACATGCAGAACCGCAGATATCTTGGTTACGTTCGGGATTCAAGCTGAGATATGCATTTTCTGCGATAATCTTGGTGAGACTTCAGTCAGAAGTATGCAGAATCATCTAGATCGCTCGTTTCGTGCTAATTAATGCGGCAAACACGTTATCTGGTGCTTTCAGCACTCCACAGTGCGTTTGATATGCAGAACCAGCGATATCTTGGATTTCGTGGGGTTTCAAGCTGAGATATGCATTTTTTACGATAATCTTGGTGAGACTCCTGTCCGAAGTATGCTTAATCATCGAGATCGCTCGTTTCGAGCTATTTAATGCGAGAAACACGTTATCTGGTGTTTTCACCACTCCACAGTGCGTATGATATGCAGAACCGGCGATATCTTGGTTTTCGTGGGGTTTCAATCTGAGATATGCATTTTCTGCGATAATCTTGGTGAGACATCAGTCAGAAGTATGCAGAATCATCGAGATCGCTCGTTTCGAGCTATTTAATGGAGAAACACATTATCTGGTGTATTGACCACTCCACAGTGCGTTTGATATGCGGAACCGGCGCCATCTTGATTTTCGTGAGGTTTCAAGGTGAGATATGCATTTTCTACGATAATCTTGGTGAGACTTCTGTCCGAAGTAAGCAGAATCATCGAGATCGCTCTTTTCGAGCTACTTAATGCGAGAAACACGTTTTCTGGTGTATTCACCACTCCACAGTACGTTTGACATGCAGAACCGGAGATATCCTGGTTTCGGTCGGGTTTCAAGCTGAGATATGCTTTTCTACGATAATCTTGGTGAGACTTCTGTCAGTAGTATGCAGAATCTTCGAGAACGCTTTTTTCGAGCTACTTAATGCGAGAAACACGTTATCTGGTTGTTTTCACCACTCCACAGTGCGTTTGATATGCAGAACCGGCGACATCTTGATTTTCGTGACGTTTCTAGCTGAGATATGCATTTTCTGCGATAATATTGGTGAGACTTCATTCAGAAGTATGCAGAATCATCTAGATCGCTCTTGTTGAGCTATTTAATAAAAAAAAACAAGTTTCCCGGTGTTTTCAACATTCCACAGTGCGTTTGATATGCAGAACTGGCGATATCTTGATTTTCGTGGTGTTTCCAGCTGAGATTTGCATTTTCTGCGATAATCTTGGTGAGTCTTCTGTCAGAAGTATGCAGAATCATCTAGATTGCACTTTTCGAGCCATTTAATGCGAGAAACACGTTTTCTGGTGTATTCACCACTCCACAGAGCGTTTGATATGCAGAACCGGCGATATCTTGATATTCGTGGTGTTTCCAGCTGAGATATGCATTTTCTGCGATAATAGTGGTGAGACATCAGTCAGAAGTATGCAGAATCATCGGGATCGCTCTTTTCGAGCTATTTAATGCGAGAAACTCGTTATCTGGTTGTTTTCACCACTCCACAGTGCGTTTGATATGCAGAACCGGCGTCATCTTGATTTTCGTGAGGTTTCAAGGTGAGATATGCATTTTCTGCGATTATCTTGGTGAGACTTCTGTCAGTAGTATGCAGAATCTTCGAGAACGCTTTTTTCGAGCTACTTAATGCGAGAAACACGTTATCTGGTTGTTTTCACCACTCCACAGTGCGTTTGATATGCAGAACCGGCGACATCTTGATTTTCGTGACGTTTCTAGCTGAGATATGCATTTTCTGCGATAATATTGGTGAGACTTCATTCAGAAGTATGCAGAATCATCTAGATCGCTCTTGTTGAGCTATTTAATAAAAAAAAACAAGTTTCCCGGTGTTTTCAACATTCCACAGTGCGTTTGATATGCAGAACTGGCGATATCTTGATTTTCGTGGTGTTTCCAGCTGAGATTTGCATTTTCTGCGATAATCTTGGTGAGACTTCTGCCCGAAGTATGCTTAATCATCGTGATCGCTCGTTTCTAGCTATTTAATGCGAGAAACACGTTATCTGGTGTTTTCACCACTCCACAGTGCGTTTGATATGCAGAACCGGCGACATCATGGCTGTCGTCGGGCATCAAGCTGAGATATGCATTTTCTGCGATAATCTTTGTGAGACATCAGTCAGAAGTATGCAGAATCATCGAGATCGCTCTTTTCGAGCTATTTAATGGAGAAACACGTTATCTGGTGTATTGACCACTCCACAGTGCGTTTGATATGCGGAACCGGCGCCATCTTGATTTTCGTGAGGTTTCAAGCTGAGATATGCATTTTCTGCGATAATATTGGTGAGAGTTCAGTCAGAAGTATGCAGGATCATCTAGATTGCACTTTTCGAGATATTTAATGCGACAAACACGTTATCTGGTGTTTTCACCACTCCACAGTGCGTTTGATATGCAGAACCGGCGACATCTTGGCTTTCGTCGGGTTTCAAGCTGAGATATGCATTTTCTGCATTAATCTTGGTGAGACATCAGTCAGAAGTATGCAGAATCATCTAGATCGCTCGTTTCGAGCTGCTTAATGCGAGAAACACGTTTTCTGGTGTTTTCACCGCTCCTCAGTGCGTTTGATATGCAGAACCGGCGACATCATGGCTGTCGTCGGGCATCAAGCTGAGATATGCATTTTCTGCGATAATCTTGGTGAGACATCAGTCAGAAGTATGCAGAATCATCGAGATCGCTCTTTTCGAGCTATTTAATGGAGAAACACGTTATCTGGTGTATTGACCACTCCACAGTGCGTTTGATATGCGGAACCGGCGCCAGCTTGATTTTCGTGAGGTTTCAAGCTGAGATATGCATTTTCTGCGATAATATTGGTGAGAATTCAGTCAGAAGTATGCAGGATCATCTAGATCGCTCGTTTCGAGCTATTTAATTCGAGAAACACGTTATCTGGTGTTTTCACCACTCCACAGTGCGTTTGATATGCAGAACCGGCGACATCATGGCTGTCGTCGGGCATCAAGCTGAGATATGCATTTTCTGCGGTAATCTTGATGAGACATCAGTCAGAAGTATGCAGAATCATCGAGATCGCTCTTTTCGAGCTATTTAATGGAGAAACACGTTATCTGGTGTATTGACCACTCATCAGTGCGTTTGATATGCAGAACTGGCGATATCTTGATATTCGTGGTGTTTCCAGCTGAGATATGCATTTTCTGCGATTATCATGGTGAGTCTTCTGTCAGCAGTATGCAGAATCATCTAGATCGCTCGTTTCTAGCTATTTAATGCGAGAAACACGTTATCTGGTGTTTTCACCACTCCACAGTGCGTTTAATATGCAGAACCGGCGATATCTTGATTTTCGTGGTGTTTCCAGCTGAGATATGCATTTTCTGCGATAATCTTGGTGAGACTGCTGTCCGAAGTATGCAGAATCATCGAGATCGCTCTTTTCGAGCTATTTAATGCGAGAAACACGTTTTCTGGTGTATTCACCACTCCACAGAGCGTTTGATATGCAGAACAGGCGATATCTTGATATTCGTGGTGTTTCCAGCTGAGATATGCATTTTCTGCGATAATCTTGGTGAGTCTTCTGTCAGAAGTATGCAGAATCATCTAGATTGCACTTTTCGAGATATTTAATGCGACAAACACGTTATCTGGTGTTTTCACCACTCCACAGTGCGTTTGATATGCAGAACCGGCGACATCTTGGCTTTCGTCGGGTTTCAAGCTGAGATATGCATTTTCTGCATTAATCTTGGTGAGACATCAGTCAGAAGTATGCAGAATCATCTAGATCGCTCGTTTCGAGCTGCTTAATGCGAGAAACACGTTTTCTGGTGTTTTCACCGCTCCTCAGTGCGTTTGATATGCAGAACCGGCGACATCATGGCTGTCGTCGGGCATCAAGCTGAGATATGCATTTTCTGCGATTATCATGGTGAGTCTTCTGTCAGCAGTATGCAGAATCATCTAGATCGCTCGTTTCTAGCTATTTAATGCGAGAAACACGTTATCTGGTGTTTTCACCACTCCACAGTGCGTTTAATATGCAGAACCGGCGATATCTTGATTTTCGTGGTGTTTCCAGCTGAGATATGCATTTTCTGCGATAATCTTGGTGAGACTGCTGTCCGAAGTATGCAGAATCATCGAGATCGCTCTTTTCGAGCTATTTAATGCGAGAAACACGTTTTCTGGTGTATTCACCACTCCACAGAGCGTTTGATATGCAGAACAGGCGATATCTTGATATTCGTGGTGTTTCCAGCTGAGATATGCATTTTCTGCGATAATCTTGGTGAGTCTTCTGTCAGAAGTATGCAGAATCATCTAGATTGCACTTTTCGAGATATTTAATGCGACAAACACGTTATCTGGTGTTTTCACCACTCCACAGTGCGTTTGATATGCAGAACCGGCGACATCTTGGCTTTCGTCGGGTTTCAAGCTGAGATATGCATTTTCTGCATTAATCTTGGTGAGACATCAGTCAGAAGTATGCAGAATCATCTAGATCGCTCGTTTCGAGCTGCTTAATGCGAGAAACACGTTTTCTGGTGTTTTCACCGCTCCTCAGTGCGTTTGATATGCAGAACCGGCGACATCATGGCTGTCGTCGGGCATCAAGCTGAGATATGCATTTTCTGCGATAATCTTGGTGAGACATCAGTCAGAAGTATGCAGAATCATCGAGATCGCTCTTTTCGAGCTATTTAATGGAGAAACACGTTATCTGGTGTATTGACCACTCCACAGTGCGTTTGATATGCGGAACCGGCGCCAGCTTGATTTTCGTGAGGTTTCAAGCTGAGATATGCATTTTCTGCGATAATATTGGTGAGAATTCAGTCAGAAGTATGCAGGATCATCTAGATCGCTCGTTTCGAGCTATTTAATTCGAGAAACACGTTATCTGGTGTTTTCACCACTCCACAGTGCGTTTGATATGCAGAACCGGCGACATCATGGCTGTCGTCGGGCATCAAGCTGAGATATGCATTTTCTGCGGTAATCTTGATGAGACATCAGTCAGAAGTATGCAGAATCATCGAGATCGCTCTTTTCGAGCTATTTAATGGGGAAACACGTTATCTGGTGTATTGACCACTCATCAGTGCGTTTGATATGCGGAACCGGCGCCATCTTGATTTTCGTGAGGTTTCAAGCTGAGATATGCATTTTCTGCGATAATATTGGTGAGAGTTCAGTCAGAAGTATGCAGGATCATCTAGATCGCTCGGTTCGAGCTATTTAATGCGAGAAACACGTTGTCTGGTTGTTTTCACCACTCCACGGTGCGTTTGATATGCAGAACCGGCGATATCTTGATTTTCGTGGTGTTTCCAGCTGAGATATGCATTTTCTTCGATAATCTTGGTGAGTCTTCTGTCAGCAGTATGCAGAATCATCGAGATCGCTCTATTCGAGCTATTTAATGCGAGAAACACGTTATCTGGTGTATTGACCACTCCACAGTGCCTTTGATATGCGGAACCGGCGCCATCTTGATTTTCGTGAAGTTTCAAGCTGAGATATGCATTTTCTGCGATAATATTGGTGAGACTTCAGTCAGAAGTATGCAGAATCATCTAGATCGCTCGTTTCGTGCTAATTAATGCGGCAAACACGTTATCTGGTGCTTTCAGCACTCCACAGTGCGTTTGATATGCAGAACCAGCGATATCTTGGATTTCGTGGGGTTTCAAGCTGAGATATGCATTTTTTACGATAATCTTGGTGAGACTCCTGTCCGAAGTATGCTTAATCATCGAGATCGCTCGTTTCGAGCTATTTAATGCGAGAAACACGTTATCTGGTGTTTTCACCACTCCACAGTGCGTATGATATGCAGAACCGGCGATATCTTGGTTTTCGTGGGGTTTCAATCTGAGATATGCATTTTCTGCGATAATCTTGGTGAGGCATCAGTCAGAAGTATGCAGAATCATCGAGATCGCTCTTTTCGAGCTATTTAATGGAGAAACACGTTATCTGGTGTATTGACCACTCCACAGTGCGTTTGATATGCAGAACCGCAGATATCTTGGTTACGTTCGGGATTCAAGCTGAGATATGCATTTTCTGCGATAATCTTGGTGAGACTTCAGTCAGAAGTATGCAGAATCGTCTAGATCGCTCTTGTCGAGCTATTTAACGCGAGAAACACGTTATATGGTGTTTTCACCACTCCACAGTGCGTTTGATATGCAGAACCGGCGACATCTTGGCTTTAGTCGGGGTTCAAACTGAGATATGCATTTTTTGCGATAATATTGGTGAGACTTCAGTCAGAAGTATGCAGAATCATCTAGATCGCTCGTTTCGTGCTAATTAATGCGGCAAACACGTTATCTGGTGCTTTCAGCACTCCACAGTGCGTTTGATATGAAGAACCAGCGATATCTTGGATTTCGTGGGGTTTCAAGCTGAGATATGCATTTTTTACGATAATCTTGGTGAGACTTCTGCCCGAAGTATGCTTAATCATCGTGATCGCTCGTTTCTAGCTATTTAATGCGAGAAACACGTTATCTGGTGTTTTCACCACTCCACAGTGCGTTTGATATGCAGAACCGGCGACATTATGGCTGTCGTCGGGCATCAAGCTGAGATATGCATTTTCTGCGATAATCTTGGTGAGACATCAGTCAGAAGTTTGCAGAATCATCGATATCGCTCTTTTCGAGCTATTTAATGGAGAAACACGTTATCTGGTGTATTGACCACTCCACAGTGCGTTTGATATGCGGAATCGGCGCCATCTTGATTTTCGTGAGGTTTCAAGCTGAGATATGCATTTTCTGCGATAATATTGGTGAAAGTTCAGTCAGAAGTATGCAGGATCATCTAGATCGCTCGTTTCGAGCTATTTAATGCGAGAAACACGTTGTCTGGTTGTTTTCACCACTCCACTGTGCGTTTGATATGCAGAACCAGCGTCATCTTGATTTTCGTGGTGTTTCCAGCTGAGATATGCATTTTCTGCGATAATCTTGGTGAGTCTTCTGTCAGCAGTATGCAGAATCATCGAGATCGCTCTATTCGAGCTATTTAATGCGAGAAACACGTTATCTGGTTGTTTTCACCACTCCACAGTGCGTTTGATATGCAGAACCGCCGACATCTTGATTTTCGTGACGTTTCTAGCTGAGATATGCATTTTCTGCGATAATATTGGTGAGACTTCAGTCAGAAGTATGCAGAATCATCTAGATCGTTCGTTTCGAGCTATTTAATGCGAAAAAACAAGTTTTCTGGTGTTTTGACCACTCCACAGTGCGTTTGATATGTAGAGCCGCCGATAACTTGGTTTTCGTGGGGTTTCCAACTGAAATATGCATTTTCTGCGATAATCTTTGTGTTTCATCAATGAGAAGTATGCAGAATCATCCAGAACGCTCTTTTCGAGCTATTTAATGCGAGAAACACGATATCTGGTGTTTTCACCACTCCACAGTGCGTTTGATATGCAGAACCGGCGACATCATGGCTGTCGTCGGGAATCAAGCTGAGATATGCATTTTCTGCGATAATCTTTGTGTTTCATCAATGAGAAGTATGCAGAACCATCCAGAATGCACTTTTCGAGTTAGTTAATGCGAGTAACACGTTTTCTGGTGTTTTCACCACTCCAAAGTGCGTCTGAAATGCAGAACCGGCGATATCTTGGTTTTCGTGGGGTTTCCAGCTGAGATATGCATTTTCTGCGATAATCGTGGTGAGACTTCACTCAGAAGTATGCAGAATCATCTAGATCGCTCTTGTCGAGCTATTTAATGCAAAAAAACAAGTTTCCCGGTGTTTTCAACATTCCACAGTGCGTTTGATATGCAGAACTGGCGATATCTTGATTTTCGTGGTGTTTCCAGCTGAGATATGCATTTTCTGCGATAATCTTGGTGAGTCTTCTGTCAGAAGGATGCAGAATCATCTAGATTGCACTTTTCGAGCCATTTAATGCGAGAAACACGTTTTCTGTTGTATTCACCACTCCACAGAGCGTTTGATATGCAGAACCGGCAATATCTTGATATTCGTGGTGTTTCCAGCTGAGATATGCATTTTCTGCGATAATAGTGGTGAGACATCAGTCAGAAGTATGCAGAATCTTCGAGAACGCTCTTTTCGAGCTACTTAATTGCGAGAAACACGTTTTCTGGTGTATTCACCACTCCACAGTACGTTTGACATAGAGAACCGAAGATATCTTGGTTTCGGTCGGGTTTCAAGCTGAGACATGCATTTTCTGCGGTAATCTTGATGAGACATCAGTCAGAAGTATGCAGAATCATCGAGATCGCTCTTTTCGAGCTATTTAATGGGGAAACACGTTATCTGGTGTATTGACCACTCATCAGTGCGTTTGATATGCGGAACCGGCGCCATCTTGATTTTCGTGAGGTTTCAAGCTGAGATATGCATTTTCTGCGATAATATTGGTGAGAGTTCAGTCAGAAGTATGCAGGATCATCTAGATCGCTCGGTTCGAGCTATTTAATGCGAGAAACACGTTGTCTGGTTGTTTTCACCACTCCACGGTGCGTTTGATATGCAGAACCGGCGATATCTTGATTTTCGTGGTGTTTCCAGCTGAGATATGCATTTTCTTCGATAATCTTGGTGAGTCTTCTGTCAGCAGTATGCAGAATCATCGAGATCGCTCTATTCGAGCTATTTAATGCGAGAAACACGTTATCTGGTGTATTGACCACTCCACAGTGCCTTTGATATGCGGAACCGGCGCCATCTTGATTTTCGTGAAGTTTCAAGCTGAGATATGCATTTTCTGCGATAATATTGGTGAGACTTCAGTCAGAAGTATGCAGAATCATCTAGATCGCTCGTTTCGTGCTAATTAATGCGGCAAACACGTTATCTGGTGCTTTCAGCACTCCACAGTGCGTTTGATATGCAGAACCAGCGATATCTTGGATTTCGTGGGGTTTCAAGCTGAGATATGCATTTTTTACGATAATCTTGGTGAGACTCCTGTCCGAAGTATGCTTAATCATCGAGATCGCTCGTTTCGAGCTATTTAATGCGAGAAACACGTTATCTGGTGTTTTCACCACTCCACAGTGCGTATGATATGCAGAACCGGCGATATCTTGGTTTTCGTGGGGTTTCAATCTGAGATATGCATTTTCTGCGATAATCTTGGTGAGGCATCAGTCAGAAGTATGCAGAATCATCGAGATCGCTCTTTTCGAGCTATTTAATGGAGAAACACGTTATCTGGTGTATTGACCACTCCACAGTGCGTTTGATATGCAGAACCGCAGATATCTTGGTTACGTTCGGGATTCAAGCTGAGATATGCATTTTCTGCGATAATCTTGGTGAGACTTCAGTCAGAAGTATGCAGAATCGTCTAGATCGCTCTTGTCGAGCTATTTAACGCGAGAAACACGTTATATGGTGTTTTCACCACTCCACAGTGCGTTTGATATGCAGAACCGGCGACATCTTGGCTTTAGTCGGGGTTCAAACTGAGATATGCATTTTTTGCGATAATATTGGTGAGACTTCAGTCAGAAGTATGCAGAATCATCTAGATCGCTCGTTTCGTGCTAATTAATGCGGCAAACACGTTATCTGGTGCTTTCAGCACTCCACAGTGCGTTTGATATGAAGAACCAGCGATATCTTGGATTTCGTGGGGTTTCAAGCTGAGATATGCATTTTTTACGATAATCTTGGTGAGACTTCTGCCCGAAGTATGCTTAATCATCGTGATCGCTCGTTTCTAGCTATTTAATGCGAGAAACACGTTATCTGGTGTTTTCACCACTCCACAGTGCGTTTGATATGCAGAACCGGCGACATTATGGCTGTCGTCGGGCATCAAGCTGAGATATGCATTTTCTGCGATAATCTTGGTGAGACATCAGTCAGAAGTTTGCAGAATCATCGATATCGCTCTTTTCGAGCTATTTAATGGAGAAACACGTTATCTGGTGTATTGACCACTCCACAGTGCGTTTGATATGCGGAATCGGCGCCATCTTGATTTTCGTGAGGTTTCAAGCTGAGATATGCATTTTCTGCGATAATATTGGTGAAAGTTCAGTCAGAAGTATGCAGGATCATCTAGATCGCTCGTTTCGAGCTATTTAATGCGAGAAACACGTTGTCTGGTTGTTTTCACCACTCCACTGTGCGTTTGATATGCAGAACCAGCGTCATCTTGATTTTCGTGGTGTTTCCAGCTGAGATATGCATTTTCTGCGATAATCTTGGTGAGTCTTCTGTCAGCAGTATGCAGAATCATCGAGATCGCTCTATTCGAGCTATTTAATGCGAGAAACACGTTATCTGGTTGTTTTCACCACTCCACAGTGCGTTTGATATGCAGAACCGCCGACATCTTGATTTTCGTGACGTTTCTAGCTGAGATATGCATTTTCTGCGATAATATTGGTGAGACTTCAGTCAGAAGTATGCAGAATCATCTAGATCGTTCGTTTCGAGCTATTTAATGCGAAAAAACAAGTTTTCTGGTGTTTTGACCACTCCACAGTGCGTTTGATATGTAGAGCCGCCGATAACTTGGTTTTCGTGGGGTTTCCAACTGAAATATGCATTTTCTGCGATAATCTTTGTGTTTCATCAATGAGAAGTATGCAGAATCATCCAGAACGCTCTTTTCGAGCTATTTAATGCGAGAAACACGATATCTGGTGTTTTCACCACTCCACAGTGCGTTTGATATGCAGAACCGGCGACATCATGGCTGTCGTCGGGAATCAAGCTGAGATATGCATTTTCTGCGATAATCTTTGTGTTTCATCAATGAGAAGTATGCAGAACCATCCAGAATGCACTTTTCGAGTTAGTTAATGCGAGTAACACGTTTTCTGGTGTTTTCACCACTCCAAAGTGCGTCTGAAATGCAGAACCGGCGATATCTTGGTTTTCGTGGGGTTTCCAGCTGAGATATGCATTTTCTGCGATAATCGTGGTGAGACTTCACTCAGAAGTATGCAGAATCATCTAGATCGCTCTTGTCGAGCTATTTAATGCAAAAAAACAAGTTTCCCGGTGTTTTCAACATTCCACAGTGCGTTTGATATGCAGAACTGGCGATATCTTGATTTTCGTGGTGTTTCCAGCTGAGATATGCATTTTCTGCGATAATCTTGGTGAGTCTTCTGTCAGAAGGATGCAGAATCATCTAGATTGCACTTTTCGAGCCATTTAATGCGAGAAACACGTTTTCTGTTGTATTCACCACTCCACAGAGCGTTTGATATGCAGAACCGGCAATATCTTGATATTCGTGGTGTTTCCAGCTGAGATATGCATTTTCTGCGATAATAGTGGTGAGACATCAGTCAGAAGTATGCAGAATCTTCGAGAACGCTCTTTTCGAGCTACTTAATTGCGAGAAACACGTTTTCTGGTGTATTCACCACTCCACAGTACGTTTGACATAGAGAACCGAAGATATCTTGGTTTCGGTCGGGTTTCAAGCTGAGACATGCATTTTCTGCGATAATCTTGGTGATTCTTCTGTCAGAAGTATGCAGAAGCATCGAGTACGCTCTTTTCGAGCTGTTTAATGCGAGAAACACGTTATCTGGTGTTTTCGCCACTCCACAGTGCGTTTGACATGCAGAACCGCAGATATCTTGGTTACGTTCCGGATTCAAGCTGAGATATGCATTTTCTGCGATAATCTTGGTGAGACTTCAGTCAGAAGTATGCAGAATCGTCTAGATCGCTGTTGTCGAGCTATTTAACGCGAGAAACACGTAATATGGTGTTTTCACCACTCCACAGTGCGTTTGATATGCAGAACCGGCGACATCTTGGCTTTAGTCGGAGTTCAAACTGAGATATGCATTTCTTGCGATAATATTGGTGGGACTTCAGTCAGAAGTATGCAGAATCATCTAGATCGCTCGTTTCGTGCTAATTAATGCGGCAAACACGTTATCTGGTGCTTTCAGCATTCCACAGTGCGTTTGATATGCAGAACCAGTGATATCTTGGTTTTCGTGGGGTTTCAAGCTGAGATATGCATTTTTTACGATAATCTTGGTGAGACTTCTGCCCGAAGTATGCTTAATCATCGTGATCGCTCGTTTCTAGCTATTTAATGCGAGAAACACGTTATCTGGTGTTTTCACCACTCCACAGTGCGTTTGATATGCAGAACCGGCGACATCATGGCTGTCGTCGGGCATCAAGCTGAGATATGCATTTTCTGCGATAATCTTGGTGACACATCAGTCAGAAGTTTGCAGAATCATCGAGATCGCTCTTTTCGAGCTATTTAATGGAGAAACACGTTATCTGGTGCTTTCAGCACTCCACAGTGCGTTTGATATGCAGAACCAGCGATATCTTGGTTTTCGTGGGGTTTCAAGGTGAGATATGCATTTTCTGCGATAATCTCGGTGAGACTTCTGTCCGAATTATGCAGAATCATCTAGATCGCTCTTTTCGAGCTGTTTAATGCGACAAACACGTTATCTGGTGTTTTCACCACTCCACAGTGCGTTTGATATGCAGAACCGGCGACATCTTGGCTTTCGTCGGGTATCAAGCTGGGATATGCATTTTCTACGATAATCTTGGTGAGACTTCTGTCAGAAGTATGCAGAATCATCGGGATCGCTCTTTTCGAGCTATTTAATGCGAGAAACTCGTTATCTGGTTGTTTTCACCACTCCACAGTGCGTTTGATATGCAGAACCGGCGTCATCTTGATTTTCGTGAGGTTTCAAGGTGAGATATGCATTTTCTGCGATAATCTTGGTGAGACTTCTGTCCGAAGTATGCAGAATCATCTAGATCGCTCTTTTCGAGCTATTTAATGCAAGAAACACGTTGTCTGGTGTTTTCACAACTCCACAGTTGCATTGATATGCAGAACCGGCGATATCTGGGTTTTCGTGGGGTTTCAAGCTGAGATATGCATTTTTTACGATAATCTTGGAGAGACTTCTGTCCGAAGTATGCTTAATCATCGAGATCGCTCGTTTCGAACTATTTAATGCGAGAAACACGATATCTGGAGTTTTCACCACTCCACAGTGCGTATGATATGCAGAACCGGCGAAATCTTGGTTTTCGTAGGGTTTCAAGCTGAGATATGCATTTTCTGCGATAATCTTGGTGAGACTTCTGTCCGAAGTATGCTGAATCATCGAGATCGCTCTTTTCGAGCTAGTTAGTGCGAGAAACACGATATCTGTAATTTTCACCACTCCACAGTTGGTTTGATATGCAGATCCGGCGATATCTTGGTTTTCGTGGGGTTTCAAGCTGAGATATGCGTTTTCTACGATAATCTTGGTGAGACTTCTATCAGAAGTAAGCAGAATCATCGAGATCCCTCTTTTCGAGCTCTTTAATACGAGAAACACGTTATCTGGTGTTTTCACCTCTCCACAGTGCGTTTGATATGCAGAACCGGCGACATCTTGGCTATCGTCGGGTATCAACCTGAGATATGCATTTTCTGCGATAATCTTGGTGAGACTTCAGTCAGAAGTATGCAGAATCATCGAGATCCTTCTTTTCGAGCTATTTAATGCGAGAAAAACGTTATCTGGTGTTTTCACCACTCGACAGTGCGTTTGACATGCAGAACCAGCGATATCTTGGTTTTCGTGGGGTTTCAAGCTGAGATATGCATTTTTTACGATAATCTTGGTGAGACTTCTGTTCGAAGTATGCTTAATCATCGAGATCGCTCGTTTCGAGCTATTTAATGCGAGAAACACGTTATCTGGTGTTTTCAGCACTCCACAGTGCGTATGATATGCAGAACCGGCGATATCTTGGTTTTCGTGAGGTTTCAAGCTGAGATATACATTTTCTGCGATAATCTTGGTGAGACTTCTGTCCGAAGTATGCTGAAACATCGAGATCGCTCTTTTCGAGCTAGTTAATGCGAGAAAAACCTTATCCGGTGTTTTCACCACTCCACAGTTCGTTTGATATGCAGAACCAGCGATATCTTGGCTTTCGTGGGGTTTCAAGCTGAGATATGCATTTTTTACGATAATCTTGGTGAGACTTCTGTCCGAAGTATGCTGAATCATCGAGATCGCTCTTTTCGAGCTAGTTAGTGCGAGAAACACGTTATCTGGTGTTTTCACCACACCACAGTGCGTTTGATATGCAGAACAGTAGATATCTTGGTTTTCGTGGGGTTTCAAGCTGAAATATGCATTTTCTGCGATAATCTTGTTGAGACTTCCGATCGAAGTATGCAGAATCATCGAGATCGCACTTTTCGAGCTATTTAATGCGAGAAACACGTTATCTGGGGTTTTCACCACTCCACAGTTGGTTTGATATGCAGAACCGGCGATATCTTGGTTTTCGTGGGGTTTCAAGCTGAGATATGCGTTTTCTGCGATAATCTTGGTGAGAATTCTATCAGAAGTAAGCGGAAACATCGAGATCCCTCTTTTCGAGCTCTTTAATGCGAGAAGCACGTTATCTGGTGTTTTCACCTCTCCACAGTGCGTTTGATACGCAGAACCGGCGACATCTTGGCTTTCGTCGGGTATCAACCTGAGATATGCATTTTCTGCGATAATCTTGGTGAGACTTCAGTCAGAAGTATGCAGAATCATCGAGATCGCTCGTTTCGAGCTATTTAATGCGAGAAACACGATATCTGGAGTTTTCACCACTCCACAGTAGGTTTGATATGCAGAACCGGCGATATCTTGGTTTTCGTGGGGTTTCAAGCTGAGATATGCGTTTTCTGCGATAATCTTGGTGAGACTTCTATCAGAAGTAAGCAGAATCATCGAGATCCCTCTTTTCGAGCTCTTTAATGCGAGAAACACGTTATCTGGTGTTTTCACCACTCCACAGTGCGTTTGATATGCAGAACCGGCGACATCATGGCTGTCGTCGGGCATCAAGCTGAGATATGCATTTTCTGCGATAATCTTGGTGACACATCAGTCAGAAGTTTGCAGAATCATCGAGATCGCTCTTTTCGAGCTATTTAATGGAGAAACACGTTATCTGGTGCTTTCAGCACTCCACAGTGCGTTTGATATGCAGAACCAGCGATATCTTGGTTTTCGTGGGGTTTCAAGGTGAGATATGCATTTTCTGCGATAATCTCGGTGAGACTTCTGTCCGAATTATGCAGAATCATCTAGATCGCTCTTTTCGAGCTGTTTAATGCGACAAACACGTTATCTGGTGTTTTCACCACTCCACAGTGCGTTTGATATGCAGAACCGGCGACATCTTGGCTTTCGTCGGGTATCAAGCTGGGATATGCATTTTCTACGATAATCTTGGTGAGACTTCTGTCAGAAGTATGCAGAATCATCGGGATCGCTCTTTTCGAGCTATTTAATGCGAGAAACTCGTTATCTGGTTGTTTTCACCACTCCACAGTGCGTTTGATATGCAGAACCGGCGTCATCTTGATTTTCGTGAGGTTTCAAGGTGAGATATGCATTTTCTGCGATAATCTTGGTGAGACTTCTGTCCGAAGTATGCAGAATCATCTAGATCGCTCTTTTCGAGCTATTTAATGCGAGAAACACGTTGTCTGGTGTTTTCACAACTCCACAGTTGCATTGATATGCAGAACCGGCGATATCTGGGTTTTCGTGGGGTTTCAAGCTGAGATATGCATTTTTTACGATAATCTTGGAGAGACTTCTGTCCGAAGTATGCTTAATCATCGAGATCGCTCGTTTCGAACTATTTAATGCGAGAAACACGATATCTGGAGTTTTCACCACTCCACAGTGCGTATGATATGCAGAACCGGCGAAATCTTGGTTTTCGTAGGGTTTCAAGCTGAGATATGCATTTTCTGCGATAATCTTGGTGAGACTTCTGTCCGAAGTATGCTGAATCATCGAGATCGCTCTTTTCGAGCTAGTTAGTGCGAGAAACACGATATCTGTAATTTTCACCACTCCACAGTTGGTTTGATATGCAGATCCGGCGATATCTTGGTTTTCGTGGGGTTTCAAGCTGAGATATGCGTTTTCTACGATAATCTTGGTGAGACTTCTATCAGAAGTAAGCAGAATCATCGAGATCCCTCTTTTCGAGCTCTTTAATGCGAGAAACACGTTATCTGGTGTTTTCACCTCTCCACAGTGCGTTTGATATGCAGAACCGGCGACATCTTGGCTATCGTCGGGTATCAACCTGAGATATGCATTTTCTGCGATAATCTTGGTGAGACTTCAGTCAGAAGTATGCAGAATCATCGAGATCCTTCTTTTCGAGCTATTTAATGCGAGAAAAACGTTATCTGGTGTTTTCACCACTCGACAGTGCGTTTGACATGCAGAACCAGCGATATCTTGGTTTTCGTGGGGTTTCAAGCTGAGATATGCATTTTTTACGATAATCTTGGTGAGACTTCTGTCCGAAGTATGCTGAATCATCGAGATCGCTCTTTTCGAGCTAGTTAGTGCGAGAAACACGTTATCTGGTGTTTTCACCACTCCACAGTGCGTTTGATATGCAGAACCGGCGACATCTTGGCTTTCGTCGGGTATCAAGCTGGGATATGCATTTTCTACGATAATCTTGGTGAGACTTCTGTCAGAAGTATGCAGAATCATCGGGATCGCTCTTTTCGAGCTATTTAATGCGAGAAACTCGTTATCTGGTTGTTTTCACCACTCCACAGTGCGTTTGATATGCAGAACCGGCGTCATCTTGATTTTCGTGAGGTTTCAAGGTGAGATATGCATTTTCTGCGATAATCTTGGTGAGACTTCTGTCCGAAGTATGCAGAATCATCTAGATCGCTCTTTTCGAGCTATTTAATGCGAGAAACACGTTGTCTGGTGTTTTCACAACTCCACAGTTGCATTGATATGCAGAACCGGCGATATCTGGGTTTTCGTGGGGTTTCAAGCTGAGATATGCATTTTTTACGATAATCTTGGAGAGACTTCTGTTCGAAGTATGCTTAATCATCGAGATCGCTCGTTTCGAGCTATTTAATGCGAGAAACACGTTATCTGGTGTTTTCAGCACTCCACAGTGCGTATGATATGCAGAACCGGCGATATCTTGGTTTTCGTGGGGTTTCAAGCTGAGATATACATTTTCTGCGATAATCTTGGTGAGACTTCTGTCCGAAGTATGCTGAAACATCGAGATCGCTCTTTTCGAGCTAGTTAATGCGAGAAAAACCTTATCCGGTGTTTTCACCACTCCACAGTTCGTTTGATATGCAGAACCAGCGATATCTTGGCTTTCGTGGGGTTTCAAGCTGAGATATGCATTTTTTACGATAATCTTGGTGAGACTTCTGTCCGAAGTATGCTGAATCATCGAGATCGCTCTTTTCGAGCTAGTTAGTGCGAGAAACACGTTATCTGGTGTTTTCACCACACCACAGTGCGTTTGATATGCAGAACAGTAGATATCTTGGTTTTCGTGGGGTTTCAAGCTGAAATATGCATTTTCTGCGATAATCTTGTTGAGACTTCCGATCGAAGTATGCAGAATCATCGAGATCGCACTTTTCGAGCTATTTAATGCGAGAAACACGTTATCTGGGGTTTTCACCACTCCACAGTTGGTTTGATATGCAGAACCGGCGATATCTTGGTTTTCGTGGGGTTTCAAGCTGAGATATGCGTTTTCTGCGATAATCTTGGTGAGAATTCTATCAGAAGTAAGCGGAAACATCGAGATCCCTCTTTTCGAGCTCTTTAATGCGAGAAGCACGTTATCTGGAGTTTTCACCTCTCCACAGTGCGTTTGATACGCAGAACCGGCGACATCTTGGCTTTCGTCGGGTATCAACCTGAGATATGCATTTTCTGCGATAATCTTGGTGAGACTTCAGTCAGAAGTATGCAGAATCATCGAGATCGCTCTTTTCGAGCTAGTTAATGCGAGAAAAACCTTATCCGGTGTTTTCACCACTCCACAGTGCGTTTGATATGCAGAACCAGCGATATGTTGGCTTTCGTGGGGTTTCAAGCTGAGATATGCATTTTTTACGATAATCTTGGTGAGACTTCTGTCCGAAGTATGCTTAATCATCGAGATCGCTCGTTTCGAGCTATTTAATGCGAGAAACACGATATCTGGAGTTTTCACCACTCCACAGTAGGTTTGATATGCAGAACCGGCGATATCTTGGTTTTCGTAGGGTTTCAAGCTGAGATATGCGTTTTCTGCGATAATCTTGGTGAGACTTCAGTCAGAAGTAAGCAGAATCATCGAGATCCCTCTTTTCGAGCTCTTTAATGCGAGAAACACGTTATCTGGTGTTTTCACCACTCCACAGTGCGTTTGATATGCAGAACCGGCGACATCTTCATTTTCGTGAGATTTCAACCTGAGATATGCATTTTCGGCGATAATCTTGGTGAGTCTTCTGTCAGTACTATGCAGAATCATCGAGACCCCTCTTTTCGAGCTATTTAATGCGAGAGACACGTTATCTGGTGTTTTCACCACTCCACAGTGCGTTTGATATGCAGAACAGGCGACATCTTAATTTTTGTGAGATTTCTAGCTACGATATGCATTTTCTACGATAACCATGGTGAGTCTTCTGTCAGAAGTATGCAGAATCATCTAGATCGCTCTCTTCGAGCTATTTAATGTGAGAAACACGTTTTCTGGTGTATTCACCACCCCACAGTACGTTTGACATGCAGAACCGGATATATCTTGGTTTCGGTCGGGTTTCAAGCTGAGATATGCATTTTCTACGATAATCTTGGTGAGACTTCTGTCAGAAGTATGCAGAATCATCGGGATCGCTCTTTTCGAGATATTTAATGCGAGAAACACATTATATGGTTGTTTTCACCACTCCACAGTGCGTTTGATATGCATAACCGGCGATATCTAGATTTTCGTGGTGTTTCCAGCTGAGATATGCATTCTCTGCGATACTCTTGGTGAGACTTCAGTCAGAAGTATGCAGAATCATCGAGATCGCTCGTTTCGAGCTATTTAATGCGAAAAAACAAGTTTTCTGGTGTTGTCAACATTCCACAGTGCGTTTTATATGCAGAACCGGCGATATCTTGATTTTCGTGGTGTTTCCAGCTGAGATATGCATTTTCTGCTATAATATTGGTGAGTCTTCTGTCAGTAGGATGCATAATCATCGAGACCCCTCTTTTCGAGCTATTTAATGCGAGAAACACGTTATCTGGTGTTTTCACCACTCCACAGTGCGTTTGATATGCAGAACAGGCGACATCTTGATTTTCGTGAGATTTCAAGCTGAGGTATGCATTTTCTACGATAACCATGGTGAGTCTTCTGTCAGGAGTATGCAGAATCATCTAGATCGCTCTTTTCGAGCTATTTAATGCGAGAAACACGTTATATGGTTGTTTTCACCACTCCACAGTGCGTTTGATATGCAGAACCAGCGATATCTTGGTTTTCGTGGGGTTTCAAGCTGAGATATGCATTTTTTACGATAATCTTGGTGAGACTTCTGTCAGAAGTATGCAGAATCATCTAGATCGCTCTTTTCGAGATATTTGATGCGAGAAACACGTTTTCTGGTGTTTTCACCACGCCACAGTGCGTTTGATATGCAGAACCGGCGACGTCTTGGCTTTCGTCGGGTATCAACATGAGATATGCATTTTCTGCGATAACCTTGGTGAGAATTCATTTAGAAGTATGCAGAATCATCGAGATCGCTCTTTTAGAGCTATATAATGCGAGAAACACGTTATCTGGTGTTTTGACCACTCCACAGTGCGTATGATGTGCAGAACCGACGATATCCTGGTTTTCGTGGGGTTTCAAGCTCAGATATGCATTTTGTGCGATAATATTGGAGAGACTTCAGACAGAAGTATGCAGAATCATCAAGATCGCACTTTTCGAGCTATTTTATGCGAGAAACACGTTAACTGGTGTTTTCACCACTCCACAGTGCGTTTGATATGCAGATCCGGCGACATCTTGGATTTCGTCGGGGTTCAAGCTGTGATTTGCAATTCCTGCGATAATCTTGGTGAGACTTCTGTCCGAAGTATGCTTAATCATCGAGATCCCTCTTTTCGAGCTCTTTAATGCGAGAAACACGTTTTCTGGTGTATTCACCACCCCACAGTACGTTTGACATGCAGAACCGGATATATCTTGGTTTCGGTCGGGTTTGAAGCTGAGATATGCATTTTCTACGATAATCTTGGTGAGACTTCTGTCAGAAGTATGCAGAATCATCGGGATCGCTCTTTTCGAGCTATTTAATGCGAGAAACACGTTTTCTGGTGTATTCAACACTCCACAGTGCGTTTGATATGTAGAGCCGCCGATAACTTGGTTTTCGTGGGGTTTCCAGCTGAAATATGCATTTTCTGCGATAATCTTGGTGTTTCATCTATGAGAAGTATGCAGAATCATCGAGAACGCTCTTTTCGAGCTAGTTAATGCGAGATACACGTTTTCTGATGTTTTCACCACTCCATAGTGCGTCTGATATGCAGAACCGGCGATATCTTGGTTTTTGTGTGGTTTCCAGCTGAGATATGCAATTTCTGTGATAATCTTGGTGAGTCTTCTGTCAGAAATATGCAGAATCATCGAGATCCCTCTTTTCGAGCTCTTTAATGCGAGAAACACGTTATCTGGTGTTTTCACCACTCCACAGTGCGTTTGATATGCAGAACCGGCGACATCTTGATTTTCGTGAGATTTCAACCTGAGATATGCATTTTCGTCGATAATCTTGGTGAGTCTTCTGTCAGTACTATGCAGAATCATCGAGACCCCTCTTTTCGAGCTATTCAATGCGAGAGACACGTTATCTGGTGTTTTCACCACTCCACAGTGCGTTTGATATGCAGAACAGGCGACATCTTAATTTTCGTGAGATTTCAAGCTGCGATATGCATTTTCTACGATAACCATGGTGAGTCTTCTGTCAGAAGTATGCAGAATCATCTAGATCGCTCTCTTCGAGATATTTAATGTGAGAAACACGTTTTCTGGTGTATTCACCACCCCACAGTACGTTTGACATGCAGAACCGGATATATCTTGGTTTCGGTCGGGTTTCAAGCTGAGATATGCATTTTCTACGATAATCTTGGTGAGACTTCTGTCAGAAGTATGCAGAATCATCGGGATCGCTCTTTTCGAGCTATTTAATGCGAGAAGCACGTTTTCTGGTGTATTCAACACTCCACAGTGCGTTTGATATGCAGAACAGGCGACATCTTGATTTTCGTGAGATTTCAAGCTGAGATATGCATTTTCTACGATAACCATGGTGAGTCTTCTGTCAGGAGTATGCAGAATCATCTAGATCGCTCTTTTCGAGCTATTTAATGCGAGAAACACGTTACATGGTTGTTTTCACCACTCCACAGTGCGTTTGATATGCAGAACCAGCGATATCTTGGTTTTCGTGGGGTTTCAAGCTGAGATATGCAATTTTTTACGATAATCTTGGTGAGACTTCTGTTCGAAGTATGCTTAATCATCGAGATCGCTCGTTTCGAGCTATTTAATGCGCGAAACACGTTATCTGGTGTTTTCACCACTCCACAGTGCGTATGATATGCAGAACCGGCGATATCTTGGTTTTCGTGGGGTTTCAAGCTGAGATATACATTTTCTGCGGTAATCTTGGTGAGACTTCTGTCCGAAGTATGCTGAAACATCGAGATCGCTCTTTTCGAGCTAGTTAATGCGAGAAAAACCTTATCCGGTGTTTTCACCACTCCACAATTCGTTTGATATGCAGAACCAGCGATATCTTGGATTTCGTGGGGTTTCGAGCTGAGATATGCATTTTTTACGATAATCTTGGTGAGACTTCTGTCCGAATTATGCTGAATCATCGAGATCGCTCTTTTCGAGCTAGTTTGTGCAAGAAACACGTTATCTGGTGTATTCACCACACCACAGTGCGTTTGATATGCAGAACCGGCGACATCTTGATTTTCGTGAGATTTCAACCTGAGATATGCATTTTCGTCGATAATCTTGGTGAGTCTTCTGTCAGTACTATGCAGAATCATCGAGACCCCTCTTTTCGAGCTATTTAATGCGAGAGACACGTTATCTGGTGTTTTCACCACTCCACAGTGCGTTTGATATGCAGAACAGGCGACATCTTAATTTTCGTGAGATTTCAAGCTGCGATATGCATTTTCTACGATAACCATGGTGAGTCTTCTGTCAGAAGTATGCAGAATCATCTAGATCGCTCTCTTCGAGCTATTTAATGTGAGAAACACGTTTTCTGGTGTATTCACCACCCCACAGTACGTTTGACATGCAGAACCGGATATATCTTGGTTTCGGTCGGGTTTCAAGCTGAGATATGCATTTTCTACGATAATCTTGGTGAGACTTCTGTCAGAAGTATGCAGAATCATCGGGATCGCTCTTTTCGAGATATTTAATGCGAGAAACACATTATATGGTTGTTTTCACCACTCCACAGTGCGTTTGATATGCATAACCGGCGATATCTAGATTTTCGTGGTGTTTCCAGCTGAGATATGCATTCTCTGCGATACTCTTGGTGAGACTTCAGTCAGAAGTATGCAGAATCATCGAGATCGCTCGTTTCGAGCTATTTAATGCGAAAAAACAAGTTTTCTGGTGTTGTCAACATTCCACAGTGCGTTTTATATGCAGAACCGGCGATATCTTGATTTTCGTGGTGTTTCCAGCTGAGATATGCATTTTCTGCTATAATATTGGTGAGTCTTCTGTCAGTAGGATGCATAATCATCGAGACCCCTCTTTTCCAGCTATTTAATGCGAGAAACACGTTATCTGGTGTTTTCACCACTCCACAGTGCGTTTGATATGCAGAACAGGCGACATCTTGATTTTCGTGAGATTTCAAGCTGAGGTATGCATTTTCTACGATAACCATGGTGAGTCTTCTGTCAGGAGTATGCAGAATCATCTAGATCGCTCTTTTCGAGCTATTTAATGCGAGAAACACGTTATATGGTTGTTTTCACCACTCCACAGTGCGTTTGATATGCAGAACCAGCGATATCTTGGTTTTCGTGGGGTTTCAAGCTGAGATATGCATTTTTTACGATAATCTTGGTGAGACTTCTGTCAGAAGTATGCAGAATCATCTAGATCGCTCTTTTCGAGATATTTGATGCGAGAAACACGTTTTCTGGTGTTTTCACCACGCCACAGTGCGTTTGATATGCAGAACCGGCGACGTCTTGGCTTTCGTCGGGTATCAACCTGAGATATGCATTTTCTGCGATAACCTTGGTGAGAATTCATTTAGAAGTATGCAGAATCATCGAGATCGCTCTTTTAGAGCTATATAATGCGAGAAACACGTTATCTGGTGTTTTGACCACTCCACAGTGCGTATGATGTGCAGAACCGACGATATCCTGGTTTTCGTGGGGTTTCAAGCTCAGATATGCATTTTGTGCGATAATATTGGAGAGACTTCAGACAGAAGTATGCAGAATCATCAAGATCGCACTTTTCGAGCTATTTTATGCGAGAAACACGTTAACTGGTGTTTTCACCACTCCACAGTGCGTTTGATATGCAGATCCGGCGACATCTTGGATTTCGTCGGGGTTCAAGCTGTGATTTGCAATTCCTGCGATAATCTTGGTGAGACTTCTGTCCGAAGTATGCTTAATCATCGAGATCCCTCTTTTCGAGCTCTTTAATGCGAGAAACACGTTTTCTGGTGTATTCACCACCCCACAGTACGTTTGACATGCAGAACCGGATATATCTTGGTTTCGGTCGGGTTTCAAGCTGAGATATGCATTTTCTACGATAATCTTGGTGAGACTTCTGTCAGAAGTATGCAGAATCATCGGGATCGCTCTTTTCGAGCTATTTAATGCGAGAAACACGTTTTCTGGTGTATTCAACACTCCACAGTGCGTTTGATATGTAGAGCCGCCGATAACTTGGTTTTCGTGGGGTTTCCAGCTGAAATATGCATTTTCTACGATAATCTTGGTGTTTCATCTATGAGAAGTATGCAGAATCATCGAGAACGCTCTTTTCGAGCTAGTTAATGCGAGATACACGTTTTCTGATGTTTTCACCACTCCATAGTGCGTCTGATATGCAGAACCGGCGATATCTTGGTTTTTGTGTGGTTTCCAGCTGAGATATGCAATTTCTGTGATAATCTTGGTGAGTCTTCTGTCAGAAGTATGCAGAATCATCGAGATCCCTCTTTTCGAGCTCTTTAATGCGAGAAACACGTTATCTGGTGTTTTCACCACTCCACAGTGCGTTTGATATGCAGAACCGGCGACATCTTGATTTTCGTGAGATTTCAACCTGAGATATGCATTTTCGTCGATAATCTTGGTGAGTCTTCTGTCAGTACTATGCAGAATCATCGAGACCCCTCTTTTCGAGCTATTCAATGCGAGAGACACGTTATCTGGTGTTTTCACCACTCCACAGTGCGTTTGATATGCAGAACAGGCGACATCTTAATTTTCGTGAGATTTCAAGCTGCGATATGCATTTTCTACGATAACCATGGTGAGTCTTCTGTCAGAAGTATGCAGAATCATCTAGATCGCTCTCTTCGAGATATTTAATGTGAGAAACACGTTTTCTGGTGTATTCACCACCCCACAGTACGTTTGACATGCAGAACCGGATATATCTTGGTTTCGGTCGGGTTTCAAGCTGAGATATGCATTTTCTACGATAATCTTGGTGAGACTTCTGTCAGAAGTATGCAGAATCATCGGGATCGCTCTTTTCGAGCTATTTAATGCGAGAAGCACGTTTTCTGGTGTATTCAACACTCCACAGTGCGTTTGATATGCAGAACAGGCGACATCTTGATTTTCGTGAGATTTCAAGCTGAGATATGCATTTTCTACGATAACCATGGTGAGTCTTCTGTCAGGAGTATGCAGAATCATCTAGATCGCTCTTTTCGAGCTATTTAATGCGAGAAACACGTTACATGGTTGTTTTCACCACTCCACAGTGCGTTTGATATGCAGAACCAGCGATATCTTGGTTTTCGTGGGGTTTCAAGCTGAGATATGCATTTTTTACGATAATCTTGGTGAGACTTCTGTTCGAAGTATGCTTAATCATCGAGATCGCTCGTTTCGAGCTATTTAATGCGCGAAACACGTTATCTGGTGTTTTCACCACTCCACAGTGCGTATGATATGCAGAACCGGCGATATCTTGGTTTTCGTGGGGTTTCAAGCTGAGATATACATTTTCTGCGGTAATCTTGGTGAGACTTCTGTCCGAAGTATGCTGAAACATCGAGATCGCTCTTTTCGAGCTAGTTAATGCGAGAAAAACCTTATCCGGTGTTTTCACCACTCCACAATTCGTTTGATATGCAGAACCAGCGATATCTTGGATTTCGTGGGGTTTCGAGCTGAGATATGCATTTTTTACGATAATCTTGGTGAGACTTCTGTCCGAATTATGCTGAATCATCGAGATCGCTCTTTTCGAGCTAGTTTGTGCAAGAAACACGTTATCTGGTGTATTCACCACACCACAGTGCGTTTGATATGCAGAACCGGCGACATCTTGATTTTCGTGAGATTTCAACCTGAGATATGCATTTTCGTCGATAATCTTGGTGAGTCTTCTGTCAGTACTATGCAGAATCATCGAGACCCCTCTTTTCGAGCTATTTAATGCGAGAGACACGTTATCTGGTGTTTTCACCACTCCACAGTGCGTTTGATATGCAGAACAGGCGACATCTTAATTTTCGTGAGATTTCAAGCTGCGATATGCATTTTCTACGATAACCATGGTGAGTCTTCTGTCAGAAGTATGCAGAATCATCTAGATCGCTCTCTTCGAGCTATTTAATGTGAGAAACACGTTTTCTGGTGTATTCACCACCCCACAGTACGTTTGACATGCAGAACCGGATATATCTTGGTTTCGGTCGGGTTTCAAGCTGAGATATGCATTTTCTGCGATAATCTTGGTGAGACTTCTGTCAGACGTATGCAGAATCATCGGGATCGCTCTTTTCGAGCTATTTAATGCGAGAAACACGTTTTCTGGTGTATTCACCACTCCACAGTACGTTTGACATGCAGAACAGGAGATATCTTGGTTTAGGTCGGGTATCAAGCTGAGATATGCATTTTCAACGATAATCTTGGTGAGACTTCTGTCAGAAGTATGCAGAATCATCGGGAACGCACTTTTCGAGCTATTTAATGCGAGAAACACGTTATCTGGGGTTTTCACCACTCCACAGTTGGTTTGATATGCAGAACCGGCGATATCTTGGTTTTCGTGGGGTTTCAAGCTGAGATATGCGTTTTCTGCGATAATCTTGGTGAGAATTCTATCAGAAGTAAGCGGAAACATCGAGATCCCTCTTTTCGAGCTCTTTAATGCGAGAAACACGTTATCTGGTGTTTTCACCTCTCCACAGTGCGTTTGATACGCAGAACCGGCGACATCTTGGCTTTCGTCGGGTATCAACCTGAGATATGCATTTTCTGCGATAATCTTGGTGAGACTTCAGTCAGAAGTATGCAGAATCATCGAGATCGCTCTTTTCGAGCTAGTTAATGCGAGAAAAACCTTATCCGGTGTTTTCACCACTCCACAGTGCGTTTGATATGCAGAACAGGCGACATCTTAATTTTCGTGAGATTTCAACCTGAGATATGCATTTTCGTCGATAATCTTGGTGAGTCTTCTGTCAGTACTATGCAGAATCATCGAGACCCCTCTTTTCGAGCTATTTAATGCGAGAGACACGTTATCTGGTGTTTTCACCACTCCACAGTGCGTTTGATATGCAGAACAGGCGACATCTTAATTTTCGTGAGATTTCAAGCTGCGATATGCATTTTCTACGATAACCATGGTGAGTCTTCTGTCAGAAGTATGCAGAATCATCTAGATCGCTCTCTTCGAGCTATTTAATGTGAGAAACACGTTTTCTGGTGTATTCACCACCCCACAGTACGTTTGACATGCAGAACCGGATATATCTTGGTTTCGGTCGGGTTTCAAGCTGAGATATGCATTTTCTACGATAATCTTGGCGAGACTTCTGTCAGAAGTATGCAGAATCATCGGGATCGCCCTTTTCGAGCTATTTAATGCGAGAAACACATTATATGGTTGTTTTCACCACTCCACAGTGCGTTTGATATGCATAACCGGCGATATCTAGATTTTCGTGGTGTTTCCAGCTGAGATATGCATTCTCTGCGATACTCTTGGTGAGACTTCAGTCAGAAGTATGCAGAATCATCGAGATCGCTCGTTTCGAGCTATTTAATGCGAAAAAACAAGTTTTCTGGTGTTGTCAACATTCCACAGCGCGTTTTATATGCAGAACCGGCGATATCTTGATTTTCGTGGTGTTTCTAGCTGAGATGTGCATTTTCTGCGATAATCTTGGTGAGTCTTCTGTCAGAAGTATGTAGAATCATCTAGATCGCTCTTTTCGAGCTATTTAATGCGAGAAACACGTTTTCTGGTGTATTCACCACTCCACAGTACGTTTGACATGCAGAACAGGAGATATCTTGGTTTAGGTCGGGTATCAAGCTGAGATATGCATTTTCAACGATAATCTTGGTGAGACTTCTGTCAGAAGTGTGTAGAATCATCGGGATCGCTCTTTTCGAGCTATTTAATGCGAGAAACACGTTGTCTGGTTGGTTTCACGACTCCACAGTGCGTTTGATATGCAGAACCGGCGACATCTTGATTTTCGTGAGGTTTCAAGATGAGATATGCATTTTCTGCTATAATATTGGTGAGTCTTCTGTCAGTAGGATGCAGAATCATCGAGACCCCTCTTTTCGAGCTATTTAATGCGAGAAACACGTTATCTGGTGTTTTCACCACTCCACAGTGCGTTTGATATGCAGAACAGGCGACATCTTGATTTTCGTGAGATTTCAAGCTGAGATATGCATTTTCTACGATAACCATGGTGAGTCTTCTGTCAGGAGTATGCAGAATCATCTAGATCGCTCTTTTCGAGCTATTTAATGCGAGAAACATGTTATATGGTTGTTTTCACCACTCCACAGTGCGTTTGATATGCAGAACCAGCGATATCTTGGTTTTCGTGGGGTTTCAAGCTGAGATATGCATTTTTTACGATAATCTTGGTGAGACTTCTGTTCGAAGTATGCTTAATCATCGAGATCGCTCGTTTCGAGCTATTTAATGCGAGAAACACGTTATCTGGTGTTTTCACCACTCCACAGTGCGTATGATATGCAGAACCGGCGATATCTTGGTTTTCGTGGGGTTTCAAGCTGAGATATACATTTTCTGCGGTAATCTTGGTGAGACTTCTGTCCGAAGTATGCTGAATCATCGAGATCGCTCTTTTCGAGCTAGTTAGTGCGAGAAACACGTTATCTGGTGTTTTCACCACACCACAGTGCGTTTGATATGCAGAACAGTAGATATCGTGGTTTCCGTGGGGTTTCAAGCTGAAATATGCATTTTCTGCGATAATCTTGTTGAGACTTCTGTTCGAAGTATGCAGAATCATCGAGATCGCACTTTTCGAGCTATTTAATGCGAGAAACACGTTATCTGGGGTTTTCACCACTCCACAGTTGGTTTGATATGAAGAACCGGCGATATCTTGGTTTTCGTGGGGTTTCAAGCTGAGATATGCGTTTTCTGCGATAATCTTGGTGAGACTTCTATCAGAAGTAAGCGGAAACATCGAGATCCCTCTTTTCGAGCTCTTTAATGCGAGAAACACGTTATCTGGTGTTTTCACCTCTCCACAGTGCGTTTGATATGCAGAACCGGCGACGTCTTGGCTTTCGTCGGGTATCAACCTGAGATATGCATTTTCTGCGATAACCTTGGTGAGAATTCATTTAGAAGTATGCAGAATCATCGAGATCCCTCTTTTCGAGCTCTTTAATGCGAGAAACACGTTATCTGGTGTTTTCACCACTCCACAGTGCGTTTGATATGCAGAACCGACGATATCCTGGTTTTCGTGGGGTTTCAAGCTCAGATATGCATTTTGTGCGATAATATTGGAGAGACTTCAGACAGAAGTATGCAGAATCATCAAGATCGCACTTTTCGAGCTATTTTATGCGAGAAACACGTTAACTGGTGTTTTCACCACTCCACAGTGCGTTTGATATGCAGATCCGGCGACATCTTGGATTTCGTCGGGGTTCAAGCTGAGATTTGCAATTCCTGCGATAATCTTGGTGAGACTTCTGTCCGAAGTATGCTTAATCATCGAGATCCCTCTTTTCGAGCTCATTAATGCGAGAAACACGTTATCTGGTGTTTTCAGCACTCCACAGTGCGTTTGATATGCAGAACCGGCGATATCTTGGTTTTCGTGGGGTTTCCAGATGAGATATGCATTTTCTGCGATAATCTTGGTGAGTCTTCTGTCAGAAGTATGCAGAATCATCTAGATCGCTCTTTTCGAGCTATTTGATGCGAGAAACACGTTTTCTGGTGTTTTCACCACGCCACAGTGCGTTTGATATGCAGAACCGGCGACATCGTGGTTTTCGTCGGGTTTCAAGCTGAGATATGCATTTTCTGCGATCATATTGGTGAGACTTCAGTCAGAAGTAAGCAGAATCATCTAGATCGCTCGTTTCGAGCTATTTAAAGCGAGAAACACGTTATCTGGTTGTTTTGACCACTCCACAGTGCGTTTGATATGTAGAGCCGCCGATATCTTGGTTTTCGTGGGGTTTCCAGCTGAAATATGCATTTTCTGCGATAATCTTGTTGTTTCATCTATGAGAAGTATGCAGAATCATCGAGAACGCTCTTTTCGAGCTAGTTAATGCGAGATACACGTTTTCTGATGTTTTCACCACTCCATAGTGCGTCTGATATGCAGAACCGGCGATATCTTGGTTTTCGTGGGGTTTCCAGCTGAGATATGCAATTTCTGTGATAATCTTGGTGAGTCTTCTGTCAGAAGTATGCAGAATCATCGAGATCCCTCTTTTCGAGCTCTTTAATGCGAGAAACACGTTACCTGGTGTTTTCACCACTCCACAGTGCGTTTGATATGCAGAACCGGCGACATCTTGATTTTCGTGAGATTTCAACCTGAGATATGCATTTTCGTCGATAATCTTGGTGAGTCTTCTGTCAGTACTATGCAGAATCATCGAGACCCCTCTTTTCGAGCTATTTAATGCGAGAGACACGTTATCTGGTGTTTTCACCACTCCACAGTGCGTTTGATATGCAGAACAGGCGACATCTTAAGTTTCGTGAGATTTCAAGCTGCGATATGCATTTTCTACGATAACCATGGTGAGTCTTCTGTCAGAAGTATGCAGAAACATCTAGATCGCTCTCTTCGAGCTATTTAATGTGAGAAACACGTTTTCTGGTGTATTCACTACCCCACAGTACGTTTGACATGCAGAACCGGATATATCTTGGTTTCGGTCGGGTTTCAAGCTGAGATATGCATTTTCTACGATAATCTTGGTGAGTCTTCTGTCAGTAGGATGCAGAATCATCGAGACCCCTCTTTTCGAGCTATTTAATGCGAGAAACACGTTATCTGGTGTTTTCACCACTCCACAGTGCGTTTGATATGCAGAACAGGCGACATCTTGATTTTCGTGAGATTTCAAGCTGAGATATGCATTTTCTACGATAACCATGGTGAGTCTTCTGTCAGGAGTATGCAGAATCATCTAGATCGCTCTTTCCGAGCTATTTAATGCGAGAAACACGTTATATGGTTGTTTTCACCACTCCACAGTGCGTTTGATATGCAGAACCAGCGACATCTTGGTTTTCGTGGGGTTTCAAGCTGAGATATGCATTTTTTACGATAATCTTGGTGAGACTTCTGTTCGAAGTATGCTTAATCATCGAGATCGCTCGTTTCGAGCTATTTAATGCGCGAAACACGTTATCTGGTGTTTTCACCACTCCACAGTGCGTATGATATGCAGAACCGGCGATATCTTGGTTTTCGTGGGGTTTCAAGCTGAGATATACATTTTCTGCGGTAATCTTGGTGAGACTTCTGTCCGACGTATGCTGAAACATCGAGATCGCTCTTTTCGAGCTAGTTAATGCGAGAAAAACCTTATCCGGTGTTTTCACCACTCCACAATTCGTTTGATATGCAGAACCAGCGATATCTTGGCTTTCGTGGGGTTTCAAGCTGAGATACGCATTTTTTACGATAATCTTGGTGAGACTTCTGTCCGAAGTATGCTGAATCATCGAGATCGCTCTTTGCGAGCTAGTTAGTGCGAGAAACACGTTATCTGGTGTTTTCACCACACCACAGTGCGTTTGATATGCAGAACAGTAGATATCTTGGTTTTCGTGGGGTTTCAAGCTGAAATATGCATTTTCTGCGATAATCTTGTTGAGACTTCTGTTCGAAGTATGCAGAATCATCGAGATCGCACTTTTCGAGCTATTTAATGCGAGAAACACGTTATCTGGGGTTTTCACCACTCCACAGTTGGTTTGATATGCAGAACCGGCGATATCTTGGTTTTCGTGGGGTTTCAAGCTGAGATATGCGTTTTCTGCGATAATCTTGGTGAGACTTCTATCAGAAGTAACCGGAAACATCGAGATCCCTCTTTTCCAGCTCTTTAATGCGAGAAACACGTTATCTGGTGTTTTCACCTCTCCACAGTGCGTTTGATATGCAGAACCGGCGACATCTTGGCTTTCGTCGGGTATCAACCTGAGATATGCATTTTCTGCGATAACCTTGGTGAGAATTCATTTAGAAGTATGCAGAATCATCGAGATCGCTCTTTTCGAGCTATTTAATGCGAGAAACACGTTGTCTGGTTGGTTTCACGACTCCACAGTGCGTTTGATATGCAGAACCGGCGACATCTTGATTTTCGTGAAGTTTCAAGCTGAGATATGCATTTTCTGCTATAATATTGGTGAGTCTTCTGTCAGTAGGATGCAGAATCATCGAGACCCCTCTTTTCGAGCTATTTAATGCGAGAAACACGTTATCTGGTGTTTTCACCACTCCACAGTGCGTTTGATATGCAGAACAGGCGACATCTTGATTTTCGTGAGATTTCAAGCTGAGATATGCATTTTCTACGATAACCATGGTGAGTCTTCTGTCAGGAGTATGCAGAATCATCTAGATCGCTCTTTCCGAGCTATTTAATGCGAGAAACACGTTATATGGTTGTTTTCACCACTCCACAGTGCGTTTGATATGCAGAACCAGCGACATCTTGGTTTTCGTGGGGTTTCAAGCTGAGATATGCATTTTTTACGATAATCTTGGTGAGACTTCTGTTCGAAGTATGCTTAATCATCGAGATCGCTCGTTTCGAGCTATTTAATGCGAGAAACACGTTATCTGGTGTTTTCACCACTCCACAGTGCGTATGATATGCAGAACCGGCGATATCTTGGTTTTCGTGGGGTTTCAAGCTGAGATATACATTTTCTGCGGTAATCTTGGTGAGACTTCTGTCCGAAGTATGCTGAATCATCGAGATCGCTCTTTTCGAGCTAGTTAGTGCGAGAAACACGTTATCTGGTGTTTTCACCACACCACAGTGCGTTTGATATGCAGAACAGTAGATATCGTGGTTTCCGTGGGGTTTCAAGCTGAAATATGCATTTTCTGCGATAATCTTGTTGAGACTTCTGTTCGAAGTATGCAGAATCATCGAGATCGCACTTTTCGAGCTATTTAATGCGAGAAACACGTTATCTGGGGTTTTCACCACTCCACAGTTGGTTTGATATGAAGAACCGGCGATATCTTGGTTTTCGTGGGGTTTCAAGCTGAGATATGCGTTTTCTGCGATAATCTTGGTGAGACTTCTATCAGAAGTAAGCGGAAACATCGAGATCCCTCTTTTCGAGCTCTTTAATGCGAGAAACACGTTATCTGGTGTTTTCACCTCTCCACAGTGCGTTTGATATGCAGAACCGGCGACGTCTTGGCTTTCGTCGGGTATCAACCTGAGATATGCATTTTCTGCGATAACCTTGGTGAGAATTCATTTAGAAGTATGCAGAATCATCGAGATCCCTCTTTTCGAGCTCTTTAATGCGAGAAACACGTTATCTGGTGTTTTCACCACTCCACAGTGCGTTTGATATGCAGAACCGACGATATCCTGGTTTTCGTGGGGTTTCAAGCTCAGATATGCATTTTGTGCGATAATATTGGAGAGACTTCAGACAGAAGTATGCAGAATCATCAAGATCGCACTTTTCGAGCTATTTTATGCGAGAAACACGTTAACTGGTGTTTTCACCACTCCACAGTGCGTTTGATATGCAGATCCGGCGACATCTTGGATTTCGTCGGGGTTCAAGCTGAGATTTGCAATTCCTGCGATAATCTTGGTGAGACTTCTGTCCGAAGTATGCTTAATCATCGAGATCCCTCTTTTCGAGCTCTTTAATGCGAGAAACACGTTATCTGGTGTTTTCAGCACTCCACAGTGCGTTTGATATGCAGAACCGGCGATATCTTGGTTTTCGTGGGGTTTCCAGATGAGATATGCATTTTCTGCGATAATCTTGGTGAGTCTTCTGTCAGAAGTATGCAGAATCATCTAGATCGCTCTTTTCGAGCTATTTGATGCGAGAAACACGTTTTCTGGTGTTTTCACCACGCCACAGTGCGTTTGATATGCAGAACCGGCGACATCGTGGTTTTCGTCGGGTTTCAAGCTGAGATATGCATTTTCTGCGATCATATTGGTGAGACTTCAGTCAGAAGTAAGCAGAATCATCTAGATCGCTCGTTTCGAGCTATTTAAAGCGAGAAACACGTTATCTGGTTGTTTTGACCACTCCACAGTGCGTTTGATATGTAGAGCCGCCGATATCTTGGTTTTCGTGGGGTTTCCAGCTGAAATATGCATTTTCTGCGATAATCTTGTTGTTTCATCTATGAGAAGTATGCAGAATCATCGAGAACGCTCTTTTCGAGCTAGTTAATGCGAGATACACGTTTTCTGATGTTTTCACCACTCCATAGTGCGTCTGATATGCAGAACCGGCGATATCTTGGTTTTCGTGGGGTTTCCAGCTGAGATATGCAATTTCTGTGATAATCTTGGTGAGTCTTCTGTCAGAAGTATGCAGAATCATCGAGATCCCTCTTTTCGAGCTCTTTAATGCGAGAAACACGTTACCTGGTGTTTTCACCACTCCACAGTGCGTTTGATATGCAGAACCGGCGACATCTTGATTTTCGTGAGATTTCAACCTGAGATATGCATTTTCGTCGATAATCTTGGTGAGTCTTCTGTCAGTACTATGCAGAATCATCGAGACCCCTCTTTTCGAGCTATTTAATGCGAGAGACACGTTATCTGGTGTTTTCACCACTCCACAGTGCGTTTGATATGCAGAACAGGCGACATCTTAAGTTTCGTGAGATTTCAAGCTGCGATATGCATTTTCTACGATAACCATGGTGAGTCTTCTGTCAGAAGTATGCAGAAACATCTAGATCGCTCTCTTCGAGCTATTTAATGTGAGAAACACGTTTTCTGGTGTATTCACTACCCCACAGTACGTTTGACATGCAGAACCGGATATATCTTGGTTTCGGTCGGGTTTCAAGCTGAGATATGCATTTTCTACGATAATCTTGGTGAGTCTTCTGTCAGTAGGATGCAGAATCATCGAGACCCCTCTTTTCGAGCTATTTAATGCGAGAAACACGTTATCTGGTGTTTTCACCACTCCACAGTGCGTTTGATATGCAGAACAGGCGACATCTTGATTTTCGTGAGATTTCAAGCTGAGATATGCATTTTCTACGATAACCATGGTGAGTCTTCTGTCAGGAGTATGCAGAATCATCTAGATCGCTCTTTCCGAGCTATTTAATGCGAGAAACACGTTATATGGTTGTTTTCACCACTCCACAGTGCGTTTGATATGCAGAACCAGCGACATCTTGGGTTTCGTGGGGTTTCAAGCTGAGATATGCATTTTTTACGATAATCTTGGTGAGACTTCTGTTCGAAGTATGCTTAATCATCGAGATCGCTCGTTTCGAGCTATTTAATGCGCGAAACACGTTATCTGGTGTTTTCACCACTCCACAGTGCGTATGATATGCAGAACCGGCGATATCTTGGTTTTCGTGGGGTTTCAAGCTGAGATATACATTTTCTGCGGTAATCTTGGTGAGACTTCTGTCCGAAGTATGCTGAAACATCGAGATCGCTCTTTTCGAGCTAGTTAATGCGAGAAAAACCTTATCCGGTGTTTTCACCACTCCACAATTCGTTTGATATGCAGAACCAGCGATATCTTGGCTTTCGTGGGGTTTCAAGCTGAGATACGCATTTTTTACGATAATCTTGGTGAGACTTCTGTCCGAAGTATGCTGAATCATCGAGATCGCTCTTTGCGAGCTAGTTAGTGCGAGAAACACGTTATCTGGTGTTTTCACCACACCACAGTGCGTTTGATATGCAGAACAGTAGATATCTTGGTTTTCGTGGGGTTTCAAGCTGAAATATGCATTTTCTGCGATAATCTTGTTGAGACTTCTGTTCGAAGTATGCAGAATCATCGAGATCGCACTTTTCGAGCTATTTAATGCGAGAAACACGTTATCTGGGGTTTTCACCACTCCACAGTTGGTTTGATATGCAGAACCGGCGATATCTTGGTTTTCGTGGGGTTTCAAGCTGAGATATGCGTTTTCTGCGATAATCTTGGTGAGACTTCTATCAGAAGTAACCGGAAACATCGAGATCCCTCTTTTCCAGCTCTTTAATGCGAGAAACACGTTATCTGGTGTTTTCACCTCTCCACAGTGCGTTTGATATGCAGAACCGGCGACATCTTGGCTTTCGTCGGGTATCAACCTGAGATATGCATTTTCTGCGATAACCTTGGTGAGAATTCATTTAGAAGTATGCAGAATCATCGAGATCGCTCTTTTCGAGCTATTTAATGCGAGAAACACGTTGTCTGGTTGGTTTCACGACTCCACAGTGCGTTTGATATGCAGAACCGGCGACATCTTGATTTTCGTGAAGTTTCAAGCTGAGATATGCATTTTCTGCTATAATATTGGTGAGTCTTCTGTCAGTAGGATGCAGAATCATCGAGACCCCTCTTTTCGAGCTATTTAATGCGAGAAACACGTTATCTGGTGTTTTCACCACTCCACAGTGCGTTTGATATGCAGAACAGGCGACATCTTGATTTTCGTGAGATTTCAAGCTGAGATATGCATTTTCTACGATAACCATGGTGAGTCTTCTGTCAGGAGTATGCAGAATCATCTAGATCGCTCTTTCCGAGCTATTTAATGCGAGAAACACGTTATATGGTTGTTTTCACCACTCCACAGTGCGTTTGATATGCAGAACCAGCGACATCTTGGTTTTCGTGGGGTTTCAAGCTGAGATATGCATTTTTTACGATAATCTTGGTGAGACTTCTGTTCGAAGTATGCTTAATCATCGAGATCGCTCGTTTCGAGCTATTTAATGCGCGAAACACGTTATCTGGTGTTTTCACCACTCCACAGTGCGTATGATATGCAGAACCGGCGATATCTTGGTTTTCGTGGGGTTTCAAGCTGAGATATACATTTTCTGCGGTAATCTTGGTGAGACTTCTGTCCGAAGTATGCTGAAACATCGAGATCGCTCTTTTCGAGCTAGTTAATGCGAGAAAAACCTTATCCGGTGTTTTCACCACTCCACAATTCGTTTGATATGCAGAACCAGCGATATCTTGGTTTTCGTGGGGTTTCAAGCTGAGATATACATTTTCTGCGGTAATCTTGGTGAGACTTCTGTCCGAAGTATGCTGAAACATCGAGATCGCTCTTTTCGAGCTAGTTAATGCGAGAAAAACCTTATCCGGTGTTTTCACCACTCCACAATTCGTTTGATATGCAGAACCAGCGATATCTTGGCTTTCGTGGGGTTTCAAGCTGAGATACGCATTTTTTACGATAATCTTGGTGAGACTTCTGTCCGAAGTATGCTGAATCATCGAGATCGCTCTTTGCGAGCTAGTTAGTGCGAGAAACACGTTATCTGGTGTTTTCACCACACCACAGTGCGTTTGATATGCAGAACAGTAGATATCTTGGTTTTCGTGGGGTTTCAAGCTGAAATATGCATTTTCTGCGATAATCTTGTTGAGACTTCTGTTCGAAGTATGCAGAATCATCGAGATCGCACTTTTCGAGCTATTTAATGCGAGAAACACGTTATCTGGGGTTTTCACCACTCCACAGTTGGTTTGATATGCAGAACCGGCGATATCTTGGTTTTCGTGGGGTTTCAAGCTGAGATATGCGTTTTCTGCGATAATCTTGGTGAGACTTCTATCAGAAGTAACCGGAAACATCGAGATCCCTCTTTTCCAGCTCTTTAATGCGAGAAACACGTTATCTGGTGTTTTCACCTCTCCACAGTGCGTTTGATATGCAGAACCGGCGACATCTTGGCTTTCGTCGGGTATCAACCTGAGATATGCATTTTCTGCGATAATCTTGGTGAGAATTCATTTAGAAGTATGCAGAATCATCGAGATCGCTCTTTTAGAGCTATATAATGCGAGAAACACGTTATCTGGTGTTTTGACCACTCCACAGTGCGTATGATGTGCAGAACCGACGATATCCTGGTTTTCGTGGGGTTTCAAGCTCAGATATGCATTTTGTGCGATAATATTGGAGAGACTTCAGACAGAAGTATGCAGAATCATCAAGATCGAACTTTTCGAGCTATTTTATGCGAGAAACACGTTAACTGGTGTTTTCACCACTCCACAGTGCGTTTGATATGCAGAACCGGCGATATCTTGGTTTTCGTGGGGTTTCCAGCTGAGATATGCATTTTCTGCGATAATCTTGGTGAGTCTTCTGTCAGAAGTATGCAGAATCATCTAGATCGCTCTTTTCGAGCTATTTGATGCGAGAAACACGTTTTCTGGTGTTTTCACCACGCCACAGTGCGTTTGATATGCAGAACCGGCGACATCGTGGTTTTCGTCGGGTTTCAAGCTGAGATATGCATTTTCTGCGATCATATTGGTGAGACTTCAGTCAGAAGTATGCAGAATCATCTAGATCGCTCGTTTCGAGCTATTTAAAGCGAGAAACACGTTATCTGGTTGTTTTGACCACTCCACAGTGCGTTTGATATGTAGAGCCGCCGATAACTTGGTTTTCGTGGGGTTTCCAGCTGAAATATGCATTTTCTGCGATAATCTTGGTGTTTCATCTATGAGAAGTATGCAGAATCATCGAGAACGCTCTTTTCGAGCTAGTTAATGCGAGATACACGTTTTCTGATGTTTTCACCACTCCATAGTGCGTCTGATATTCAGAACCAGCGATATCTTGGTTTTCGTGGGGTTTCAAGCTGAGATATGCATTTTCTGCGATAATCTGGTGAGACTTCTGTCCGAAGTATGCAGAATCATCGAGATCCCTCTTTTCGAGCTCTTTAATGCGAGAAACACGTTATCTGGTGTTTTCACCACTCCACAGTGCGTTTGATATGTAGAACCGCCGATAACGTGGTTTTCGTGGGGTTTCCAGCTGATATATGCATTTTCTGCGATAATCTTGGTGTTTCATCTATGAGAAGTATGCAGAATCATCGAGAACGCTCTTTTCGAGCTACTTAATGCGAGAAACACGTTTTCTGGTTTTTTCACCACTCCACAGTGCGTATGATATGCAGAACCGGCGATATCTTGGTTTTCGTGGGGTTTCAAGCTGAGATATACATTTTCTGCGATAATCTTGGTGAGACTTCTGTCCGAAGTATGCTGAATCATCGAGATCGCTCTTTTCGAGCTAGTTAGTGCGAGAAACACGTTATCTGGTGTTTTCACCACACCACAGTGCGTTTGATATGCAGAACAGTAGATATCTTGGTTTTCGTGGGGTTTCAAGCTGAAATATGCATTTTCTGCGATAATCTTGTTGAGACTTCCGTTCGAAGTATGCAGAATCATCGAGATCGCACTTTTCGAGCTATTTAATGCGAGAAACACGTTATCTGGGGTTTTCACCGCTCCACAGTTGGTTTGATATGCAGAACCGGCGATATCGTGGTTTTCGTCGGGTTTCAAGCTGAGATATGCATTTTCTGCGATCATATTGGTGAGACTTCAGTCAGAAGTATGCAGAATCATCGAGATCGCTCTATTCGAGCTATTTAATGCGAGAAACACGTTATCTGGTTGTTTTCACCACTCCACAGTGCGTTTGATATGCAGATCCGGCGACATCTTGGATTTCGTCGGGGTTCAAGCTGAGATTTGCAATTCCTGCGATAATCTTGGTGAGTCTTCTGTCCGAAGTATGCTTAATCATCGAGAACGCTCTTTTCGAGCTGGTTAATGCGAGAAACACGTTATCTGGTGTTTTCAGCACTCCACAGTGCGTTTGATATGCAGAACCGGCGATATCTTGGTTTTCGTGGGGTTTCCAGCTGAGATATGCATTTTCTGCGATAATCTTGGTGAGTCTTCTGTCAGAAGTATGCAGAATCATCTAGATCGCTCTTTTCGAGCTATTTAATGCGAGAAACACGTTTTCTGGTGTTTTCACCACGCCACAGTGCGTTTGATATGCAGAACCGGCGACATCGTGGTTTTCGTCGGGTTTCAAGCTGAGATATGCATTTTCTGCGATCATATTGGTGAGACTTCAGTCAGAAGTATGCAGAATCATCTAGATCCCGCGTTTCGAGCTATTTAAAGCGAGAAACACTTTATCTGGTTGTATTGACCACTCCACAGTGCGTTTGATATGTAGAGCCGCCGATAACTTGGTTTTCGTGGGGTTTCCAGCTGAAATATGCATTTTCTGCGATAATCTTGGTGTTTCATCTATGAGAAGTATGCAGAATCATCGAGAACGCTCTTTTCGAGCTAGTTAATGCGAGATACACGTTTTCTGATGTTTTCACCACTCCATAGTGCGTCTGATATGCAGAACCGGCGATATCTTGGTTTTCGTGGGGTTTCCAGCTGAGATATGCAATTTCTGTGATAATCTTGGTGAGTCTTCTGTCAGAAGTATGCAGAATCATCTAGATCGTTCTTTTCGAGCTATTTAATGCGAGAAACACGTTTTCTGGTGTTTTCACCACGCCACAGTGCGTTTGATATGCAGAACCGGCGACATCGTGGTTTTCGTCGGGTTTCAAGCTGAGATATAGCATTTTCTGCGATAATATTGGTGAGACTTCAGTCAGAAGTATGCAGAATCATCTAGATCGCTCGTTTCGAGCTATTTAAAGCGAGAAACACGTTATCTGGTTGTTTTCCCCACTCCACAGTGCGTTTGATATGCAGAACCGGCGATATCTTGGTTTTCGTGGGGTTTCCAGCTGAGATATGCATTTTCTGCGATAATCTTGGTGAGTCTTCTGTCAGAAGTATGCAGAATCATCGAGATCGCTCTATTCGAGCTATTTAATGCGAGAAACACGTTATCTGGTTGTTTTCACCACTCCACAGTGCGTTTGATATGCAGAACCGGCGATATCTTGGTTTTCGTGGGGTTTCCAGCTGAGATATGCATTTTCTGCGATAATCTTGGTGAGTCTTCTGTCAGAAGTATGCAGAATCATCGAGATCGCTCTATTCGAGCTATTTAATGCGAGAAACACGTTATCTGGTTGTTTTCACCACTCCACAGTGCGTTTGATATGCAGAAACGGAGATATCTTGGTTTCGGTCGGGTTTCAAGCTGAGATATGCATTTTCTGCGATAATCTTGGTGAGTCTTCTGTCAGAAGTATGCAGAATCATCTAGATCGCTCGTTTCGAGCTACTTAATGCGAGAAACATGTTATCTGGTGTTTTCACCACTCCACAGTGCGTTTAACTTGCAGAACCGGCGACATCTTGGATTTCGTCGGGGTTCAAGCTGGGATATGCATTTTCAACGATAATCTTGGTAAGAATTCTGTCAGAAGTATGCAGTATCATCTAGATCGCTCTTTTCGAGCTACTTAATGCGAGAAACACGTTTTCTGGTGCTTTGACCACTCCACAGTGCGTTTGATATGTAGAACCGCCGATAACTTGGTTTTCGCGGGGATTCCAGCTGAAATATGCATTTTCTGCGATAATATTGGTGAGACTTCAGTCAGAAGTATGCAGAATCATCTAGATCGCTCGTTTCGAGTTATTTAATGCGAAAAAACAAGTTTTCTGGTTGTTTTCACCACTCCACAGTGCGTTTGATATGCAGAACCGGCGACATCTTGATTTTCGTGAGGTTTCAAGCTGAGATATGCATTTTCTGCGATAATCTTGGTGAGTCTTCTGTCAGAAGTATGCAGAATCATCGAGATCGCTCTATTCGAGCTATTTAATGCGAGAAACACGTTATCTGGTTGTTTTCACCACTCCACAGTGCGTTTGATATGCAGAACCGGCGATATCTTGGTTTTCGTGGGGTTTCCAGCTGAGATATGCATTTTCTGCGATAATCTTGGTGAGTCTTCTGTCAGAAGTATGCAGAATCATCGAGATCGCTCTATTCGAGCTATTTAATGCGAGAAACACGTTATCTGGTTGTTTTCACCACTCCACAGTGCGTTTGATATGCAGAAACGGAGATATCTTGGTTTCGGTCGGGTTTCAAGCTGAGATATGCATTTTCTGCGATAATCTTGGTGAGTCTTCTGTCAGAAGTATGCAGAATCATCTAGATCGCTCGTTTCGAGCTACTTAATGCGAGAAACATGTTATCTGGTGTTTTCACCACTCCACAGTGCGTTTAACTTGCAGAACCGGCGACATCTTGGATTTCGTCGGGGTTCAAGCTGGGATATGCATTTTCAACGATAATCTTGGTAAGAATTCTGTCAGAAGTATGCAGTATCATCTAGATCGCTCTTTTCGAGCTACTTAATGCGAGAAACACGTTTTCTGGTGCTTTGACCACTCCACAGTGCGTTTGATATGTAGAACCGCCGATAACTTGGTTTTCGCGGGGATTCCAGCTGAAATATGCATTTTCTTCGATAATATTGGTGAGACTTCAGTCAGAAGTATGCAGAATCATCTAGATCGCTCGTTTCGAGTTATTTAATGCGAGAAACACGTTATCTGGTTGTTTTCACCACTCCACAGTGCGTTTGATATGCAGAACCGGCGACATCTTGATTTTCGTGAGGTTTCAAGCTGAGATATGCATTTTCTGCGATAATCTTGGTGAGTCTTCTGTCAGAAGTATGCAGAATCATCTAGATCGCTCTTTTCGAGCTATTTGATGCGAGAAACACGTTTTCTGGTGCTTTGACCACTCCACAGTGCGTTTGATATGTAGAACCGCCGATAACTTGGTTTTCGCGGGGATTCCAGCTGAAATATGCATTTTCTGCGATAATATTGGTGAGACTTCAGTCAGAAGTATGCAGAATCATCTAGATCGCTCGTTTCGAGTTATTTAATGCGAGAAACACGTTATCTGGTTGTTTTCACCACTCCACAGTGCGTTTGATATGCAAAACCGGCGACATCTTGATTTTCGTGAGGTTTCAAGCTGAGATATGCATTTTCTGCGATAATCTTGGTGAGTCTTCTGTCAGAAGTATGCAGAATCATCTAGATCGCTCTTTTCGAGCTATTTGATGCGAGAAACACGTTTTCTGGTGTTTACACCACTCCACAGTGCGTTTGATATGCAGAACCGGCGACATCGTGGTTTTCGTCGGGTTTCAAGCTGAGATATGCATTTTCTGCGATCATATTGGTGAGACTTCAGTCAGAAGTATGCGGAATCACCTAGATCGCCCGTTTCGAGCTATTTAATGCGAGAAACACGTTATCTGGTTGTTTTCACCACTCCACAGTGCGTTTGATATGCAGAACCGGCGACATCTTGATTTTCGTGAGGTTTCAAGCTGAGATATGCATTTTCTGCGATAATCTTGGTGAGACTTCTGTCAGAAGTATGCAGAATCATCGAGAACGCTCTTGTCGAGCTAGTTAATGCGAGATACACGTTTTCTGGTGTTTTCACCACTCCATAGTGCGTCTGATATGCAGAACCGGCGATATCTTGGTTTTCGTGGGGTTCCCAGCTGAGATATGCATTTTCTGCGATAATCTTGGTGAGACTTTAGTCAGAACTATGCAGAATAATCTAGATCGCTCGTTTCGAGCTATTTAATGCGAAAAAACAAGTTTTCTGGTGTTTTGACCACTCCACAGTGCGTTTGATATGTAGAGCCGCCGATAACTTGGTTTTCGTGAGGCTTCCAGCTGAAATATGCATTTTCTGCGATAATCTTTGTGTTTCATCTATGAGAAGTATGCAGAATCATCTAGATCGCTCTTTTCGAGCTATTAAATCGAGAAACACGTTTTCTGGTGTATTCACCACCCCACAGTGCGTTTGATATGCAGAACCGGCGACATCGTGGTTTTGGTCGGGTTTCAAGCTGAGATATGCATTTTCTGCGATAATCTTGGTGAGACTTTAGTCAGAAGTATGCAGAATCATCTAGATCGCTCGTTTCGAGCTACTTAATGCGAGAAACACGTTATCTGGTGTTTTCACCACTCCACAGTGCGTTTAACTTGCAGAACCGGCGACATCTTGGATTTCGTCGGGGTTCAAGCTGGGATATGCATTTTCAACGATAATCTTGGTAAGAATTCTGTCAGATGTATGCAGAATCATCGAGATCGCTCTATTCGAGCTATTTAATGCGAGAAACACGTTATCTGGTTGTTTTCACCACTCCACAGTGCGTTTGATATGCAGAAACGGAGATATCTTGGTTTCGGTCGGGTTTCAAGCTGAGATATTTGCATTTTCTGCGATAATCTTGGTGAGTCTTCTGTCAGAAGTATGCAGAATCATCGCGATCGCTCTATTCGAGCTATCTAATGCGAGAAACACGTTATCTGGTGTTTTCATCACTCCACAGGGCGTTTGATATGCAGAACCGGCGATATCTTGGTTTTCGTGGGGTTTCCAGCTGAGATATGCATTTTCTGCGATAATCTTGGTGTTTCATCTATGAGAAGTATGCAGAATCATCGAGAACGCTCTTCTCGAGCTAGTTAATGCGAGATACACGTTTTCTGGTGTTTTCACCACTCCATAGTGCGTCTGATATGCAGAACCGGCGATATCTTGGTTTTCGTGGGGTTTCCAGCTGAGATATGCATTTTCTGCGATAATCTTGGTGAGACTTTAGTCAGAACTATGCAGAATCATCTAGATCGCTCGTTTCGAGCTATTTAATGCGAAAAAACAAGTTTTCTGGTTGTTTTCACCACTCCACAGTGCGTTTGATATGCAGAACCGGCGACATCTTGATTTTCGTGAGGTGTCAAGCTGAGATATGCATTTTCTGCGATAATCTTGGTGAGTCTTCTGTCAGAAGTATGCAGAATCATCGAGATCGCTCTATTCGAGCTATTTAATGCGAGAAACACGTTATCTGGTTGTTTTCACCACTCCACAGTGCGTTTGATATGCAGAACCGGCGATATCTTGGTTTTCGTGGGGTTTCCAGCTGAGATATGCATTTTCTGCGATAATCTTGGTGAGTCTTCTGTCAGAAGTATGCAGAATCATCGAGATCGCTCTATTCGAGCTATTTAATGCGAGAAACACGTTATCTGGTTGTTTTCACCACTCCACAGTGCGTTTGATATGCAGAAACGGAGATATCTTGGTTTCGGTCGGGTTTCAAGCTGAGATATGCATTTTCTGCGATAATCTTGGTGAGTCTTCTGTCAGAAGTATGCAGAATCATCTAGATCGCTCGTTTCGAGCTACTTAATGCGAGAAACATGTTATCTGGTGTTTTCACCACTCCACAGTGCGTTTAACTTGCAGAACCGGCGACATCTTGGATTTCGTCGGGGTTCAAGCTGGGATATGCATTTTCAACGATAATCTTGGTAAGAATTCTGTCAGAAGTATGCAGTATCATCTAGATCGCTCTTTTCGAGCTACTTAATGCGAGAAACACGTTTTCTGGTGCTTTGACCACTCCACAGTGCGTTTGATATGTAGAACCGCCGATAACTTGGTTTTCGCGGGGATTCCAGCTGAAATATGCATTTTCTTCGATAATATTGGTGAGACTTCAGTCAGAAGTATGCAGAATCATCTAGATCGCTCGTTTCGAGTTATTTAATGCGAGAAACACGTTATCTGGTTGTTTTCACCACTCCACAGTGCGTTTGATATGCAGAACCGGCGACATCTTGATTTTCGTGAGGTTTCAAGCTGAGATATGCATTTTCTGCGATAATCTTGGTGAGTCTTCTGTCAGAAGTATGCAGAATCATCTAGATCGCTCTTTTCGAGCTATTTGATGCGAGAAACACGTTTTCTGGTGTTTACACCACTCCACAGTGCGTTTGATATGCAGAACCGGCGACATCGTGGTTTTCGTCGGGTTTCAAGCTGAGATATGCATTTTCTGCGATCATATTGGTGAGACTTCAGTCAGAAGTATGCAGAATCACCTAGATCGCTCGTTTCGAGCTATTTAATGCGAGAAACACGTTATCTGGTTGTTTTCACCACTCCACAGTGCGTTTGATATGCAGAACCGGCGACATCTTGATTTTCGTGAGGTTTCAAGCTGAGATATGCATTTTCTGCGATAATCTTGGTGAGACTTCTGTCAGAAGTATGCAGAATCATTGAGAACGCTCTTGTCGAGCTAGTTAATGCGAGATACACGTTTTCTGGTGTTTTCACCACTCCATAGTGCGTCTGATATGCAGAACCGGCGATATCTTGGTTTTCGTGGGGTTCCCAGCTGAGATATGCATTTTCTGCGATAATCTTGGTGAGACTTTAGTCAGAACTATGCAGAATCATCTAGATCGCTCGTTTCGAGCTATTTAATGCGAAAAAACAAGTTTTCTGGTGTTTTGACCACTCCACAGTGCGTTTGATATGTAGAGCCGCCGATAACTTGGTTTTCGTGGGGCTTCCAGCTGAAATATGCATTTTCTGCGATAATCTTTGTGTTTCATCTATGAGAAGTATGCAGAATCATCTAGATCGCTCTTTTCGAGCTATTTAAATCGAGAAACACGTTTTCTGGTGTATTCACCACCCCACAGTGCGTTTGATATGCAGAACCGGCGACATCGTGGTTTTGGTCGGGTTTCAAGCTGAGATATGCATTTTCTGCGATAATCTTGGTGAGACTTTAGTCAGAAGTATGCAGAATCATCTAGATCGCTCGTTTCGAGCTACTTAATGCGAGAAACACGTTATCTGGTGTTTTCACCACTCCACAGTGCGTTTAACTTGCAGAACCGGCGACATCTTGGATTTCGTCGGGGTTCAAGCTGGGATATGCATTTTCAACGATAATCTTGGTAAGAATTCTGTCAGTTGTATGCAGAATCATCGAGATCGCTCTATTCGAGCTATTTAATGCGAGAAACACGTTATCTGGTTGTTTTCACCACTCCACAGTGCGTTTGATATGCAGAAACGGAGATATCTTGGTTTCGGTCTGGTTTCAAGCTGAGATATTTGCATTTTCTGCGATAATCTTGGTGAGTCTTCTGTCAGAAGTATGCAGAATCATCGCGATCGCTCTATTCGAGCTATCTAATGCGAGAAACACGTTATCTGGTGTTTTCATCACTCCACAGGGCGTTTGATATGCAGAACCGGCGATATCTTAGTTTTCGTGGGGTTTCCAGCTGAGATATGCATTTTCTGCGATAATCTTGGTGTTTCATCTATGAGAAGTATGCAGAATCATCGAGAACGCTCTTTTCGAGCTAGTTAATGCGAGATACACGTTTTCTGGTGTTTTCACCACTCCATAGTGCGTCTGATATGCAGAACCGGCGATATCTTGGTTTTCGTGGGGTTTCCAGCTGAGATATGCATTTTCTGCGATAATCTTGGTGAGACTTTAGTCAGAACTATGCAGAATCATCTAGATCGCTCGTTTCGAGCTATTTAATGCGAAAAAACAAGTTTTCTGGTGTTTTGACCACTCCACAGTGCGTTTGATATGCAGAACCGGCGACATCGTGTTTTTCGGCGGGTTTCAAGCTGAGATATGCATTTTCTGCGATCATATTGGTGAGACTTCAGTCAGAAGTATGCAGAATCACCTAGATCGCTCGTTTCGAGCTACTTAATGCGAGAAACACGTTATCTGGTGTTTTCACCACTCCACAGTGCGTTTAACTTGCAGAACCGGCGACATCTTGAATTTCGTCGGGGTTCAAGCTGGGATATGCATTTTCAACGATAATCTTGGTAAGAATTCTGTCAGAAGTATGCAGTATCATCTTGATCGCTCTTTTCGAGCTACTTAATGCGAGAAACACGTTTTCTGGTGTTTTGACCACTCCACAGTGCGTTTGATATGTAGAACCGCCGATAACTTGGTTTTCGTGGGGATTCCAGCTGAAATATGCATTTTCTGCGATAATATTGGTGAGACTTCAGTCAGAAGTATGCAGAATCATCTAGATCGCTCGTTTCGAGTTATTTAATGCGAGAAACACGTTATCTGGTTGTTTTCACCACTCCACAGTGCGTTTGATATGCAGAACCGGCGACATCTTGATTTTCGTGAGGTTTCAAGCTGAGATATGCATTTTCTGCGATAATCTTGGTGAGTCTTCTGTCAGAAGTATGCAGAATCATCTAGATCGCTCTTTTCGAGCTATTTGATGCGAGAAACACGTTTTCTGGTGTTTTTACCACTCCACAGTGCGTTTGATATGCAGAACAGTCGACATCGTGGTTTTCGTCGGGTTTCAAGCTGAGATATGCATTTTCTGCGATCATATTGGTGAGTCTTCTGTCAGAAGTATGCAGAATCATCTAGATCGCTCTTTTCGAGCTACTTGATGCGAGAAACACGTTTTCTGGTGGTTTCACCACTCCACAGTGCGTTTGATATGCAGAACCGGCGGCATCTTGATTTTCGTGAGGTTTCAAGCTGAGATATGCATTTTCTGCGATAATCTTGGTGAGTCTTCTGTCAGAAGTATGCAGAATCATCTAGATCGCTCTTTTCGAGCTATTTGATGCGAGAAACACGTTTTCTGGTGTTTTCACCACTCCACAGTTCGTTTGATATGCAGAACCGGCGACATCGTGTTTTTCGTCGGGTTTCAAGCTGAGATATGCATTTTCTGCGATCATATTGGTGAGACTTCAGTCAGAAGTATGCAGAATCATCGCGATCGCTCTATTCGAGCTATTTAATGCGAGAAACACGTTATCTGGTGTTTTCATCACTCCACAGGGCGTTTGATATGCAGAACCGGCGATATCTTGGTTTTCCTGGGGTTTCCAGCTGAGATATGCATTTTCTGTGATAATCTTGGTGAGTCTTCTGTCAGAGGTATACAGAATCATCTAGATCGCTCTTTTCGAGCTATTTAATGCGAGAAACAGGTTTTCTGGTGTCTTCACCACGCCACAGTGCGTTTGATATGCAGAACCGGCGATATCTTGGTTTTCGTGGGGTTTCCAGCTGAAATATGCATTTTCTGCGATAATCTTGGTGTTTCATCTATGAGAAGTATGCAGAATCATCGAGAACGCTCTTTTCGAGCTAGTTAATGCGAGATACACGTTTTCTGGTGTTTTCACCACTCCATAGTGCGTCTGATATGCAGAACCGGCGATATCTTGGTTTTCGTGGGGTTTCCAGCTGAGATATGCATTTTCTGCGATAATCTTGGTGAGTCTTCTGTCAGAAGTATGCAGAATCATCTAGATCGCTCTTTTCGAGCTATTTGATGCGAGAAACACGTTTTCTGGTGTTTTCACCACGCCACAGTGCGTTTGATATGCAGAACCGGCGACATCGTGGTTTTCGTCGGGTTTCAAGCTGAGATATGCATTTTCTGCGATCATATTGGTGAGACTTCAGTCAGAAGTATGCAGAATCATCTAGATCGCTCGTTTCGAGCTATTTAAAGCGAGAAACACGTTATCTGGTTGTTTTGACCACTCCACAGTGCGTTTGATATGTAGAGCCGCCGATAACTTGGTTTTCGTGGGGTTTCCAGCTGAGATATGCAATTTCTGTGATAATCTTGGTGAGTCTTCTGTCAGAAGTATGCAGAATCATCGAGATCGCTCTATTCGAGCTATTTAATGCGAGAAACACGTTATCTGGTTGCTTTCACCACTCCACAGTGCGTTTGATATGCAGAACCGGCGATATCTTGGTTTTCGTGGGGTTTCCAGCTGAGATATGCATTTTCTGCGATAATCTTGGTGAGTCTTCTGTCAGAAGTATGCAGAATCATCGAGATCGCTCTATTCGAGCTATTTAATGCGAGAAACACGTTATCTGGTTGTTTTCACCACTCCACAGTGCGTTTGATATGCAGAAACGGAGATATCTTGGTTTCGGTCGGATTTCAAGCTGAGATATGCATTTTCTGCGATAATCTTGGTGAGTCTTCTGTCAGAAGTATGCAGAATCATCGCGATCGCTCTATTCGAGCTATTTAATGCGAGAAACACGTTATCTGGTGTTTTCATCACTCCACAGGGCGTTTGATATGCAGAACCGGCGATATCTTGGTTTTCGTGGGGTTTCCAGCTGAGATATGCATTTTCTGCGACAATCTTGGTGTTTCATCTATGAGAAGTATGCAGAATCATCGATAACGCTCTTTTCGAGCTAGTTAATGCGAGATACACGTTTTCTGGTGTTTTCACCACTCCATAGTGCGTCTGATATGCAGAACCGGCGATATCTTGGTTTTCGTGGCGTTTCCAGCTGAGATATGCATTTTCTGCGATAATCTTGGTGAGACTTTAGTCAGAACTATGCAGAATCATCTAGATCGCTCGTTTCGAGCTATTTAATGCGAAATAACAAGTTTTCTGGTGTTTTGACTACTCCACAGTGCGTTTGATATGCAGAACCGGCGATATCTTGGTTTTCGTGCGGTTTCCAGCTGAGATATGCATTTTCTGCGATAATCTTGGTGTTTCATCTATGAGAAGTATGCAGAATCATCGAGAACGCTCTTTTCGATCTAGTTAATGCGAGATACACGTTTTCTGGTGTTTTCACCACTCCATAGTGCGTCTGATATGCAGAACCGGCGATATCTTGGTTTTCGTGGGGTTTCCAGCTGAGATATGCATTTTCAGCGATAATCTTGGTGAGACTTTAGTCAGAACTATGCAGAATCATCTAGATCGCTCGTTTCGAGCTATTTAATGCGAAAAAACAAGTTTTCTGGTGTTTTGACCACTCCACAGTGCGTTTGATATGCAGAACCGGCGACATCGTGTTTTTCGTCGGGTTTCAAGCTGAGATATGCATTTTCTGCGATCATATTGGTGTTTCATCTATGAGAAGTATGCAGAATCATCGAGAACGCTCTTTTCGAGCTAGTTAATGCGAGATACACGTTTTCTGGTGTTTTCACCACTCCATAGTGCGTCTGATATGCAGAACCGGCGATATCTTGGTTTTCGTGGGGTTTCCAGCTGAGATATGCATTTTCTGCGATAATCTTGGTGAGACTTTAGTCAGAACTATGCAGAATCATCTAGATCGCTCGTTTCGAGCTATTTAATGCGAAAAAACAAGTTTTCTGGTGTTTTGACCACTCCACAGTGCGATTGATATGCAGAACCGGCGACATCGTGTTTTTCGTCGGGTTTCAAGCTGAGATATGAATTTTCTGCGATCATATTGGTGAGACTTCAGTCAGAAGTATGCAGAATCACCTAGATCGCTCGTTTCGAGCTACTTAATGCGAGAAACACGTTATCTGGTGTTTTCACCACTCCACAGTGCGTTTAACTTGCAGAACCGGCGACATCTTGAATTTCGTCGGGGTTCAAGCTGGGATATGCATTTTCAACGATAATCTTGGTAAGAATTCTGTCAGAAGTATGCAGTATCATCTTGATCGCTCTTTTCGAGCTACTTAATGCGAGAAACACGTTTTCTGGTGTTTTGACCACTCCACAGTGCGTTTGATATGTAGAACCGCCGATAACTTGGTTTTCGTGGGGATTCCAGCTGAAATATGCATTTTCTGCGATAATATTGGTGAGACTTCAGTCAGAAGTATGCAGAATCATCTAGATCGCTCGTTTCGAGGTATTTAATGCGAGAAACACGTTATCTGGTTGTTTTCACCACTCCACAGTGCGTTTGATATGCAGAACCGGCGACATCTTGATTTTCGTGAGGTTTCAAGCTGAGATATGCATTTTCTGCGATAATCTTGGTGAGTCTTCTGTCAGAAGTATGCAGAATCATCTAGATCGCTCTTTTCGAGCTATTTGATGCGAGAAACACGTTTTCTGGTGTTTTCACCACTCCACAGTGCGTTTGATATGCAGAACAGTCGACATCGTGGTTTTCGTCGGGTTTCAAGCTGAGATATGCATTTTCTGCGATCATATTGGTGAGTCTTCTGTCAGAAGTATGCAGAATCATCTAGATCGCTCTTTTCGAGCTACTTGATGCGAGAAACACGTTTTCTGGTGGTTTCACCACTCCACAGTGCGTTTGATATGCAGAACCGGCGGCATCTTGATTTTCGTGAGGTTTCAAGCTGAGATATGCATTTTCTGCGATAATCTTGGTGAGTCTTCTGTCAGAAGTATGCAGAATCATCTAGATCGCTCTTTTCGAGCTATTTGATGCGAGAAACACGTTTTCTGGTGTTTTCAGCACTCCACAGTGCGTTTGATATGCAGAACAGTCGACATCGTGGTTTTCGTCGGGTTTCAAGCTGAGATATGCATTTTCTGCGATCATATTGGTGAGTCTTCTGTCAGAAGTATGCAGAATCATCTAGATCGCTCTTTTCGAGCTACTTGATGCGAGAAACACGTTTTCTGGTGGTTTCACCACTCCACAGTGCGTTTGATATGCAGAACCGGCGGCATCTTGATTTTCGTGAGGTTTCAAGCTGAGATATGCATTTTCTGCGATAATCTTGGTGAGTCTTCTGTCAGAAGTATGCAGAATCATCTAGATCGCTCTTTTCGAGCTATTTGATGCGAGAAACACGTTTTCTGGTGTTTTCACCACTCCACAGTTCGTTTGATATGCAGAACCGGCGACATCGTGTTTTTCGTCGGGTTTCAAGCTGAGATATGCATTTTCTGCGATCATATTGGTGAGACTTCAGTCAGAAGTATGCAGAATCACCTAGATCGCTCGTTTCGAGCTATTTAATGCGAGAAACACGTTATCTGGTTGTTTTCACCACTCCACAGTGCGTTTGATATGCAGAACCGGCGACATCTTGATTTTCGTGAGGTTTCAAGCTGAGATATGCATTTTCTGCGATAATCTTGGTGAGACTTCTGTCAGAAGTATGCAGAATCATCGCGATCGCTCTATTCGAGCTATTTAATGCGAGAAACACGTTATCTGGTGTTTTCATCACTCCACAGGGCGTTTGATATGCAGAACCGGCGATATCTTGGTTTTCCTGGGGTTTCCAGCTGAGATATGCATTTTCTGTGATAATCTTGGTGAGTCTTCTGTCAGAAGTATGCAGAATCATCTAGATCGCTCTTTTCGAGCTATTTGATGCGAGAAACACGTTTTCTGGTGTCTTCACCACGCCACAGTGCGTTTGATATGCAGAACCGGCGATATCTTGGTTTTCGTGGGGTTTCCAGCTGAAATATGCATTTTCTGCGATAATCTTGGTGTTTCATCTATGAGAAGTATGCAGAATCATCGAGAACGCTCTTTTCGAGCTAGTTAATGCGAGATACACGTTTTCTGGTGTTTTCACCACTCCATAGTGCGTCTGATATGCAGAACCGGCGATATCTTGGTTTTCGTGGGGTTTCCAGCTGAGATATGCATTTTCTGCGATAATCTTGGTGAGTCTTCTGTCAGAAGTATGCAGAATCATCTAGATCGCTCTTTTCGAGCTATTTGATGCGAGAAACACGTTTTCTGGTGTTTTCACCACGCCACAGTGCGTTTGATATGCAGAACCGGCGACATCGTGGTTTTCGTCGGGTTTCAAGCTGAGATATGCATTTTCTGCGATCATATTGGTGAGACTTCAGTCAGAAGTATGCAGAATCATCTAGATCGCTCGTTTCGAGCTATTTAAAGCGAGAAACACGTTATCTGGTTGTTTTGACCACTCCACAGTGCGTTTGATATGTAGAGCCGCCGATAACTTGGTTTTCGTGGGGTTTCCAGCTGAGATATGCAATTTCTGTGATAATCTTGGTGAGTCTTCTGTCAGAAGTATGCAGAATCATCGAGATCGCTCTATTCGAGCTATTTAATGCGAGAAACACGTTATCTGGTTGCTTTCACCACTCCACAGTGCGTTTGATATGCAGAACCGGCGATATCTTGGTTTTCGTGGGGTTTCCAGCTGAGATATGCATTTTCTGCGATAATCTTGGTGAGTCTTCTGTCAGAAGTATGCAGAATCATCGAGATCGCTCTATTCGAGCTATTTAATGCGAGAAACACGTTATCTGGTTGTTTTCACCACTCCACAGTGCGTTTGATATGCAGAAACGGAGATATCTTGGTTTCGGTCGGATTTCAAGCTGAGATATGCATTTTCTGCGATAATCTTGGTGAGTCTTCTGTCAGAAGTATGCAGAATCATCGCGATCGCTCTATTCGAGCTATTTAATGCGAGAAACACGTTATCTGGTGTTTTCATCACTCCACAGGGCGTTTGATATGCAGAACCGGCGATATCTTGGTTTTCGTGGGGTTTCCAGCTGAGATATGCATTTTCTGCGACAATCTTGGTGTTTCATCTATGAGAAGTATGCAGAATCATCGATAACGCTCTTTTCGAGCTAGTTAATGCGAGATACACGTTTTCTGGTGTTTTCACCACTCCATAGTGCGTCTGATATGCAGAACCGGCGATATCTTGGTTTTCGTGGGGTTTCCAGCTGAGATATGCATTTTCTGCGATAATCTTGGTGAGACTTTAGTCAGAACTATGCAGAATCATCTAGATCGCTCGTTTCGAGCTATTTAATGCGAAATAACAAGTTTTCTGGTGTTTTGACCACTCCACAGTGCGTTTGATATGTAGAGCCGCCGATAACTTGGTTTTCGTGGGGCTTCCAGCTGAAATATGCATTTTCTGCGATAATCTTTGTGTTTCATCTATGAGAAGTATGCAGAATCATCTAGATCGCTCTTTTCGAGCTATTTAAATCGAGAAACACGTTTTCTGGTGTATTCCCCACCCCACAGTGCGTTTGATATGCAGAACCGGCGACATCGTTGTTTTGGTCGGGTTTCAAGCTGAGATATGCATTTTCTGCGATCATATTGGTGAGACTTCAGTCAGAAGTATGCAGAATCACCTAGATCGCTCGTTTCGAGCTATTTAATGCGAGAAACACGTTATCTGGTGTTTTCACCACTCCACAGTGCGTTTAACTTGCAGAACCGGCGACATCTTGGATTTCGTCGGGGTTCAAGCTGGGATATGCATTTTCAACGATAATCTTGGTAAGAATTCTGTCAGAAGTATGCAGTATCATCTAGATCGCTCTTTTCGAGCTACTTAATGCGAGGAACACGTTTTCTGGTGTTTTGACCACTCCACAGTGCGTTTGATATGTAGAACCGCCGATAACTTGGTTTTCGTGGGGATTCCAGCTGAAATATGCATTTTCTGCGATAATATTGGTGAGACTTCAGTCAGAAGTATGCAGAATCATCGCGATCGCTCTATTCGAGCTATTTAATGCGAGAAACACGTTATCTGGTGTTTTCATCACTCCACAGGGCGTTTGATATGCAGAACCGGCGATATCTTGGTTTTCGTGAGGTTTCAAGCTGAGATATGCATTTTCTGCGATAATCTTGGTGAGTCTTCTGTCAGAAGTATGCAGAATCATCTAGATCGCTCTTTTCGAGCTATTTGATGCGAGAAACACGTTTTCTGGTTGTTTTCACCACTCCACAGTGCGTTTGATATGCAGAACCGGCGATATCTTGGTTTTCGTGGGGTTTCCAGCTGAGATATGCATTTTCTGCGATACTCTTGGTGAGACTTTAGTCAGAACTATGCAGAATCATCTAGATCGCTCGTTTCGAGCTATTTAATGCGAAAAAACAAGTTTTCTGGTGTTTTGACCACTCCTCAGTGCGTTTGATATGTAGAGCCGCCGATAACTTGGTTTTCGTGGGGCTTCCAGCTGAAATATGCATTTTCTGCGATAATCTTTGTGTTTCATCTATGAGAAGTATGCAGAATCATCTAGATCGCTCTTTTCGAGCTATTTAAATCGAGAAACACGTTTTCTGGTGTATTCACCACCCCACAGTGCGTTTGATATGCAGAACCGGCGACATCGTGGTTTTGGTCGGGTTTCAAGCTGAGATATGCATTTTCTGCGATAATCTTGGTGAGACTTTAGTCAGAAGTATGCAGAATCATCTAGATCGCTCGTTTCGAGCTACTTAATGCGGGAAACACGTTATCTGGTGTTTTCACCACTCCACAGTGCGTTTAACTTGCAGAACCGGCGACATCTTGGATTTCGTCGGAGTTCAAGCTGGGATATGCATTTTCAACGATAATCTTGGTAAGAATTCTGTCAGAAGTATGCAGTATCATCTAGATCGCTCTTTTCGAGCTACTTAATGCGAGAAACACGTTTTCTGGTGTTTTGACCACTCCACAGTTCGTTTGATATGCAGAACCGGCGACATCGTGTTTTTCGTCGGGTTTCAAGCTGAGATATGCATTTTCTGCGATCATATTGGTGAGACTTCAGTCAGAAGTATGCAGAATCACCTAGATCGCTCGTTTCGAGCTATTTAATGCGAGAAACACGTTATCTGGTTGTTTTCACCACTCCACAGTGCGTTTGATATGTAGAGCCGCCGATAACTTGGTTTTCGTGGGGTTTCCAGCTGAGATATGCAATTTCTGTGATAATCTTGGTGAGTCTTCTGTCAGAAGTATGCAGAATCATCTAGATCGCTCTTTTCGAGCTATTTGATGCGAGAAACACGTTTTCTGGTGTTTTCACCACTCCACAGTGCGTTTGATATGCAGAACAGTCGACATCTTGATTTTCGTGAGGTTTCAAGCTGAGATATGCATTTTCTGCGATAATCTTGGTGAGTCTTCTGTCAGAAGTATGCAGAATCATCTAGATCGCTCTTTTCGAGCTATTTGATGCGAGAAACACGTTTTCTGGTGTTTTCACCACTCCACAGTGCGTTTGATATGCAGAACAGTCGACATCGTGGTTTTCGTCGGGTTTCAAGCTGAGATATGCATTTTCTGCGATCATATTGGTGAGTCTTCTGTCAGAAGTATGCAGAATCATCTAGATCGCTCTTTTCGAGCTACTTGATGCGAGAAACACGTTTTCTGGTGGTTTCACCACTCCACAGTGCGTTTGATATGCAGAACCGGCGACATCTTGATTTTCGTGAGGTTTCAAGCTGAGATATGCATTTTCTGCGATAATCTTGGTGAGTCTTCTGTCAGAAGTATGCAGAATCATCTAGATCGCTCTTTTCGAGCTATTTGATGCGAGAAACACGTTTTCTGGTGTTTTCACCACTCCACAGTTCGTTTGATATGCAGAACCGGCGACATCGTGTTTTTCGTCGGGTTTCAAGCTGAGATATGCATTTTCTGCGATCATATTGGTGAGACTTCAGTCAGAAGTATGCAGAATCACCTAGATCGCTCGTTTCGAGCTATTTAATGCGAGAAACACGTTATCTGGTTGTTTTCACCACTCCACAGTGCGTTTGATATGCAGAACCGGCGACATCTTGATTTTCGTGAGGTTTCAAGCTGAGATATGCATTTTCTGCGATAATCTTGGTGAAACTTCTGTCAGAAGTATGCAGAATCATCGCGATCGCTCTATTCGAGCTATTTAATGCGAGAAACACGTTATCTGGTGTTTTCATCACTCCACAGGGCGTTTGATATGCAGAACCGGCGATATCTTGGTTTTCCTGGGGTTTCCAGCTGAGATATGCATTTTCTGTGATAATCTTGGTGAGTCTTCTGTCAGAAGTATGCAGAATCATCTAGATCGCTCTTTTCGAGCTATTTAATGCGAGAAACAGGTTTTCTGGTGTCTTCACCACGCCACAGTGCGTTTGATATGCAGAACCGGCGATATCTTGGTTTTCGTGGGGTTTCCAGCTGAAATATGCATTTTCTGCGATAATCTTGGTGTTTCATCTATGAGAAGTATGCAGAATCATCGAGAACGCTCTTTTCGAGCTAGTTAATGCGAGATACACGTTTTCTGGTGTTTTCACCACTCCATAGTGCGTCTGATATGCAGAACCGGCGATATCTTGGTTTTCGTGGGGTTTCCAGCTGAGATATGCATTTTCTGCGATAATCTTGGTGAGTCTTCTGTCAGAAGTATGCAGAATCATCTAGATCGCTCTTTTCGAGCTATTTGATGCGAGAAACACGTTTTCTGGTGTTTTCACCACCCCACAGTGCGTTTGATATGCAGAACCGGCGACATCGTGGTTTACGTCGGGTTTCAAGCTGAGATATGCATTTTCTGCGATCATATTGGTGAGACTTCAGTCAGAAGTATGCAGAATCATCTAGATCGCTCGTTTCGAGCTATTTAAAGCGAGAAACACGTTATCTGGTTGTTTTGACCACTCCACAGTGCGTTTGATATGTAGAGCCGCCGATAACTTGGTTTTCGTGGGGTTTCCAGCTGAGATATGCAATATCTGTGATAATCTTGGTGAGTCTTCTGTCAGAAGTATGCAGAATCATCGAGATCGCTCTATTCGAGCTATTTAATGCGAGAAACACGTTATCTGGTTGCTTTCACCACTCCAGAGTGCGTTTGATATGCAGAACCGGCGATATCTTGGTTTTCGAGGGGTTTCCAACTGAGATATGCATTTTCTGCGATTATCTTGGTGAGTCTTCTGTCAGAAGTATGCAGAATCATCGAGATCGCTCTATTCGAGCTATTTAATGCGAGAAACACGTTATCTGGTTGTTTTCACCACTCCACAGTGCGTTTGATATGCAGAAACGGAGATATCTTGGTTTCGGTCGGATTTCAAGCTGAGATATGCATTTTCTGCGATAATCTTGGTGAGTCTTCTGTCAGAAGTATGCAGAATCATCGCTATCGCTCTATTCGAGCTATTTAATGCGAGAAACACGTTATCTGGTGTTTTCATCACTCCACAGGGCGTTTGATATGCAGAACCGGCGATATCTTGGTTTTCGTGGGGTTTCCAGCTGAGATGTGCATTTTCTGCGACAATCTTGGTGTTTCATCTATGAGAAGTATGCAGAATCATCGATAACGCTCTTTTCGAGCTAGTTAATGCGAGATACACGTTTTCTGGTGTTTTCACCACTCCATAGTGCGTCTGATATGCAGAACCGGCGATATCTTGGTTTTCGTGGGGTTTCCAGCTGAGATATGCATTTTCTGCGATAATCTTGGTGAGACTTTAGTCAGAACTATGCAGAATCATCTAGATCGCTCGTTTCGAGCTATTTAATGCGAAATAACAAGTTTTCTGGTGTTTTGACCACTCCACAGTGCGTTTGATATGTAGGGCCGCCGATAACTTGGTTTTCGTGGGGCTTCCAGCTGAAATATGCATTTTCTGCGATAATCTTTGTGTTTCATCTATGAGAAGTATGCAGAATCATCTAGATCGCTCTTTTCGAGCTATTTAAATCGAGAAACACGTTTTCTGGTGTATTCCCCACCCCACAGTGCGTTTGATATGCAGAACCGGCGACATCGTTGTTTTGGTCGGGTTTCAAGCTGAGATATGCATTTTCTGCGATCATATTGGTGAGACTTCAGTCAGAAGTATGCAGAATCACCTAGATCGCTCGTTTCGAGCTATTTAATGCGAGAAACACGTTATCTGGTGTTTTCACCACTCCACAGTGCGTTTAACTTGCAGAACCGGCGACATCTTGGATTTCGTCGGGGTTCAAGCTGGGATATGCATTTTCAACGATAATCTTGGTAAGAATTCTGTCAGAAGTATGCAGTATCATCTAGATCGCTCTTTTCGAGCTACTTAATGCGAGAAACACGTTTTCTGGTGTTTTGACCACTCCACAGTGCGTTTGATATGTAGAACCGCCGATAACTTGGTTTTCGTGGGGATTCCAGCTGAAATATGCATTTTCTGCGATAATATTGGTGAGACTTCAGTCAGAAGTATGCAGAATCATCGCGATCGCTCTATTCGAGCTATTTAATGCGAGAAACACGTTATCTGGTGTTTTCATCACTCCACAGGGCGTTTGATATGCAGAACCGGCGATATCTTGGTTTTCGTGAGGTTTCAAGCTGAGATATGCATTTTCTGCGATAATCTTGGTGAGTCTTCTGTCAGAAGTATGCAGAATCATCTAGATCGCTCTTTTCGAGCTATTTGATGCGAGAAACACGTTTTCTGGTGTTTTCACCACTCCACAGTGCGTTTGATATGCAGAACATTCGACATCGTGGTTTTCGTCGGGTTTCAAGCTGAGATATGCATTTTCTGCGATCATATTGGTGAGTCTTCTGTCAGAAGTATGCAGAATCATCTAGATCGCTCTTTTCAGGCTATTTGATGCGAGAAACACGTTTTCTGGTGTTTTCACCACGCCACAGTGCGTTTGATATGCAGAACCGGCGACATCGTGGTTTTCGTCGGGGTTCAAGCTGGGATATGCATTTTCAACGATAATCTTGGTAAGAATTCTGTCAGAAGTATGCAGTATCATCTAGATCGCTCTTTTCGAGCTACTTAATGCGAGAAACACGTTTTCTGGTGTTTTGACCACTCCACAGTGCGTTTGATATGCAGAACCGGCGACATCTTGATTTTCGTGAGGTTTCAAGCTGAGATATGCATTTTCTGCGATAATCTTGGTGAGTCTTCTATCAGAAGTATGCAGAATCAACTAGATCGCTCTTTTCGAGCTATTTAATGCGAGAAACAGGTTTTCTGGTGTTTTCACCACGCCACAGTGCGGTTGATATGCAGAACCGGCGATATCTTGGTTTTCTTGGGTTTCCAGCTGAAATATGCATTTTCTGCGATAATCTTGGTGTTTCATCTATGAGAAGTATGCAGAATCATCGAGAACGCTCTTTTCGAGCTAGTTAATGCGAGATACACGTTTTCTGGTGTTTTCACCACTCCATAGTGCGTCTGATATGCAGAACCGGCGATATCTTGGTTTTCGTGGGGTTTCCAGCTGAGATATGCATTTTCCGCGATAATCTTGGTGAGTCTTCTGTCAGAAGTATGCAGAATCATCTAGATCGCTCTTTTCGAGCTATTTGATGCGAGAAACACGTTTTCTGGTGTTTTCACCACGCCACAGTGCGTTTGATATGCAGAACCGGCGACATCGTGGTTTACGTCGGGTTTCAAGCTGAGATATGCATTTTCTGCGATCATATTGGTGAGACTTCAGTCAGAAGTATGCAGAATCATCTAGATCGCTCGTTTCGAGCTATTTAAAGCGCGAAACACGTTATCTGGTTGTTTTGACCACTCCACAGTGCGTTTGATATGTAGAGCCGCCGATAACTTGGTTTTCGTGGGGTTTCCAGCTGAAATATGCATTTTATGCGATAATCTTGGTGTTTCATCTATGAGAAGTATGCAGAATCATCGAGAACGCTCTTTTCGAGCTGGTTAATGCGAGATACACGTTTTCTGATGTTTTCACCACTCCATAGTGCGTCTGATATGCAGAACCGGCGATATCTTGGTTTTCGTGGGGTTTCCAGCTGAGATATGCAATTTCTGTGATAATCTTGGTGAGTCTTCTGTCAGAAGTATGCAGAATCATCTAGATCGCTCTTTTCGAGCTATTTAATGCGAGAAACACGTTTTCTGGTGTTTTCACCACGCCACAGTGCGTTTGTTATGCAGAACCGTCGACATCGTGGTTTTCGTCGGGTTTCAAGCTGAGATATAGCATTTTCTGCGATACTATTGGTGAGACTTCAGTCAGAAGTATGCAGAATCATCTAGATCGCTCGTTTCGAGCTATTTAAAGCGAGAAACACGTTATCTGGTTGTTTTCACCACTCCACAGTGCGTTTGATATGCAGAACCGGCGATATCTTGGTTTTCGTGGGGTTTCCAGCTGAGATATGCATTTTCTGCGATACTCTTGGTGAGACTTTAGTCAGAACTATGCAGAATCATCTAGATCGCTCGTTTCGAGCTATTTAATGCGAAAAAACAAGTTTTCTGGTGTTTTGACCACTCCGCAGTGCGTTTGATATGTAGAGCCGCCGATAACTTGGTTTTCGTGGGGCTTCCAGCTGAAATATGCATTTTCTGCGATAATCTTTGTGTTTCATCTATGAGAAGTATGCAGAATCATCTAGATCGCTCTTTTCGAGCTATTTAAATCGAGAAACACGTTTTCTGGTGTATTCACCACCCCACAGTGCGTTTGATATGCAGAACCGGCGACATCGTGGTTTTGGTCGGGTTTCCAGCTGAGATATGCATTTTCCGCGATAATCTTGGTGAGTCTTCTGTCAGAAGTATGCAGAATCATCTAGATCGCTCTTTTCGAGCTATTTGATGCGCGAAACACGTTTTCTGGTGTGTTGACCACTCCACAGTGCGTTTGATATGTAGAACCGCCGATAACTTGGTTTTCGTGGGGATTCCAGCTGAAATATGCATTTTCTGCGATAATATTGGTGAGACTTCAGTCAGAAGTATGCAGAATCATCTAGATCGCTCGTTACGAGCTATTTAAAGCGCGAAACACGTTATCTGGTTGTTTTCACCACTCCATAGTGCGTCTGATATGCAGAACCGGCGATATCTTGGTTTTCGTGGGGTTTCAAGCTGAGATATGCATTTTCTGCGATCATATTGGTGAGACTTCAGTCAGAAGTATGCAGAATCATCTAGATCGCTCGTTTCGAGCTATTTGATGCGAGAAACACGTTTTCTGGTGTTTTCACCACGCCACAGTGCGTTGGATATGCAGAACCGGCGACATCGTGGTTTTCGTCGGGTTTCAAGCTGAGATATGCATTTTCTGCGATCATATTGGTGAGACTTCAGTCAGAAGTATGCAGAATCATCTAGATCGCTCGTTTCGAGCTATTTGATGCGAGAAACACGTTTTCTGGTGTTTTCACCACGCCACAGTGCGTTTGATATGCAGAACCGGCGACATCGTGGTTTTCGTCGGGTTTCAAGCTGAGATATGCATTTTCTGCGATCATATTGGTGAGACTTCAGTCAGAAGTATGCAGAATCATCTAGATCGCTCGTTTCGAGCTATTTAAAGCGCGAAACACGTTATCTGGTTGTTTTCACCACTCCATAGTGCGTCTGATATGCAGAACCGGCGATATCTTGGTTTTCGTGGGGTTTCCAGCTGAGATATGCATTTTCTGCGATCATATTGGTGAGACTTCAGTCAGAAGTATGCAGAATCATCTAGATCGCTCGTTTCGAGCTATTTAAAGCGCGAAACACGTTATCTGGTTGTTTTCACCACTCCATAGTGCGTCTGATATGCAGAACCGGCGATATCTTGGTTTTCGTGTGGTTTCCAGCTGAGATATGCATTTTCCGCGATAATCTTGGTGAGTCTTCTGTCAGAAGTATGCAGAATCATCTAGATCGCTCTTTTCGAGCTATTTGATGCGCGAAACACGTTTTCTGGTGTTTTCACCACGCCACAGTGCGTTGGATATGCAGAACCGGCGACATCGTGGTTTTCGTCGGGTTTCAAGCTGAGATATGCATTTTCTGCGATCATATTGGTGAGACTTCAGTCAGAAGTATGCAGAATCATCTAGATCGCTCGTTTCGAGCTATCTAAAGCGCGAAACACGTTATCTGGTTGTTTTGACCACTCCACAGTGCGTTTGATATGTAGAGCCGCCGATAACTTGGTTTTCGTGGGGTTTCCAGCTGAAATATGCAATTTCTGTGATAATCTTGGTGAGTCTTCTGTCAGAAGTATGCAGAATCATCGAGATCGCTCTATTCGAGCTATTTAAAGCGCGAAACACGTTATCTGGTTGTTTTGACCACTCCACAGTGCGTTTGATATGTAGAGCCGCCGATAACTTGGTTTTCGTGGGGTTTCCAGCTGAAATATGCATTTTCTGCGATAATCTTTGTGTTTCATCTATGAGAAGTATGCAGAATCATCGCGATCGCTCTATTCGAGCTATTTAATGCGAGAAACACGTTATCTGGTGTTTTCATCACTCCACAGGGCGTTTGATATGCAGAACCGGCGATATCTTGGTTTTCGTGAGGTTTCAAGCTGAGATATGCATTTTCTGCGATAATCTTGGTGAGTCTTCTGTCAGAAGTATGCAGAATCATCTAGATCGCTCTTTTCGAGCTATTTGATGCGAGAAACACGTTTTCTGGTGTTTTCACCACTCCACAGTGCGTTTGATATGCAGAACAGTCGACATCGTGGTTTTCGTCGGGTTTCAAGCTGAGATATGCATTTTCTGCGATCATATTGGTGAGTCTTCTGTCAGAAGTATGCAGAATCATCTAGATCGCTCTTTTCGAGCTATTTGATGCGAGAAACACGTTTTCTGGTGTTTTCACCACGCCACAGTGCGTTTGATATGCAGAACCGGCGACATCGTGGTTTTCGTCGGGGTTCAAGCTGGGATATGCATTTTCAACGATAATCTTGGTAAGAATTCTGTCAGAAGTATGCAGTATCATCTAGATCGCTCTTTTCGAGCTACTTAATGCGAGAAACACGTTTTCTGGTGTTTTGACCACTCCACAGTGCGTTTGATATGCAGAACCGGCGACATCTTGATTTTCGTGAGGTTTCAAGCTGAGATATGCATTTTCTGCGATAATCTTGGTGAGTCTTCTATCAGAAGTATGCAGAATCATCTAGATCGCTCTTTTCGAGCTATTTAATGCGAGAAACAGGTTTTCTGGTGTTTTCACCACGCCACAGTGCGGTTGATATGCAGAACCGGCGATATCTTGGTTTTCGTGGGTTTCCAGCTGAAATATGCATTTTCTGCGATAATCTTGGTGTTTCATCTATGAGAAGTATGCAGAATCATCGAGAACGCTCTTTTCGAGCTAGTTAATGCGAGATACACGTTATCTGGTTGTTTTCACCACTCCATAGTGCGTCTGATATGCAGAACCGGCGATATCTTGGTTTTCGTGGGGTTTCCAGCTGAGATATGCATTTTCCGCGATAATCTTGGTGAGTCTTCTGTCAGAAGTATGCAGAATCATCTAGATCGCTCTTTTCGAGCTATTTGATGCGCGAAACACGTTTTCTGGTGTTTTCACCACGCCACAGTGCGTTTGATATGCAGAACCGGCGACATCGTGGTTTTCGTCGGGTTTCAAGCTGAGATATGCATTTTCTGCGATCATATTGGTGAGACTTCAGTCAGAAGTATGCAGAATCATCTAGATCGCTCGTTTCGAGCTATCTAAAGCGCGAAACACGTTATCTGGTTGTTTTGACCACTCCACAGTGCGTTTGATATGTAGAGCCGCCGATAACTTGGTTTTCGTGGGGTTTCCAGCTGAAATATGCATTTTCTGCGATAATCTTGGTGTTTCATCTATGAGAAGTATGCAGAATCATCGAGAACGCTCTTTTCGAGCTGGTTAATGCGAGATACACGTTTTCTGATGTTTTCACCACTCCATAGTGCGTCTGATATGCAGAACCGGCGATATCTTGGTTTTCGTGGGGTTTCCAGCTGAGATATGCAATTTCTGTGATAATCTTGGTGAGTCTTCTGTCAGAAGCATGCAGAATCATCTAGATCGCTCTTTTCGAGCTATTTGATGCGAGAAACACGTTTTCTGGTGTTTTCACCACGCCACAGTGCGTTTGATATGCAGAACCGGCGACATCGTGGTTTTCGTCGGGGTTCAAGCTGGGATATGCATTTTCAACGATAATCTTGGTAAGAATTCTGTCAGAAGTATGCAGTATCATCTAGATCGCTCTTTTCGAGCTACTTAATGCGAGAAACACGTTTTCTGGTGTTTTGACCACTCCACAGTGCGTTTGATATGCAGAACCGGCGACATCTTGATTTTCGTGAGGTTTCAAGCTGAGATATGCATTTTCTGCGATAATCTTGGTGAGACTTTAGTCAGAACTATGCAGAATCATCTAGATCGCTCTTTTCGAGCTATTTGATGCGAGAAACACGTTTTCTGGTGTTTTGACCACTCCACAGTGCGTTTGATATGCAGAACCGGCGACATCTTGATTTTCGTGAGGTTTCAAGCTGAGATATGCATTTTCTGCGATAATCTTGGTGAGTCTTCTATCAGAAGTATGCAGAATCATCTAGATCGCTCTTTTCGAGCTATTTAATGCGAGAAACAGGTTTTCTGGTGTTTTCACCACGCCACAGTGCGGTTGATATGCAGAACCGGCGATATCTTGGTTTTCGTGGGGTTTCCAGCTGAGATATGCATTTTCCGCGATAATCTTGGTGAGTCTTCTGTCAGAAGTATGCAGAATCATCTAGATCGCTCTTTTCGAGCTATTTGATGCGCGAAACACGTTTTCTGGTGTTTTCACCACGCCACAGTGCGTTTGATATGCAGAACCGGCGACATCGTGGTTTTCGTCGGGTTTCAAGCTGAGATATGCATTTTCTGCGATCATATTGGTGAGACTTCAGTCAGAAGTATGCAGAATCATCTAGATCGCTCGTTTCGAGCTATCTAAAGCGCGAAACACGTTATCTGGTTGTTTTGACCACTCCACAGTGCGTTTGATATGTAGAGCCGCCGATAACTTGGTTTTCGTGGGGTTTCCAGCTGAAATATGCATTTTCTGCGATAATCTTGGTGTTTCATCTATGAGAAGTATGCAGAATCATCGAGAACGCTCTTTTCGAGCTGGTTAATGCGAGATACACGTTTTCTGATGTTTTCACCACTCCATAGTGCGTCTGATATGCAGAACCGGCGATATCTTGGTTTTCGTGGGGTTTCCAGCTGAGATATGCAATTTCTGTGATAATCTTGGTGAGTCTTCTGTCAGAAGCATGCAGAATCATCTAGATCGCTCTTTTCGAGCTATTTAATGCGAGAAACACGTTTTCTGGTGTTTTCACCACGCCACAGTGCGTTTGATATGCAGAACCGGCGACATCGTGGTTTTCGTCGGGTTTCAAGCTGAGATATAGCATTTTCTGCGATAATATTGGTGAGACTTCAGTCAGAAGTATGCAGAATCATCTAGATCGCTCGTTTCGAGCTATTTAAAGCGAGAAACACGTTATCTGGTTGTTTTCACCACTCCACAGTGTGTTTGATATGCAGAACCGGCGATATCTTGGTTTTCGTGGGGTTTCCAGCTGAGATATGCATTTTCTGCGATAATCTTGGTGAGACTTTAGTCAGAACTATGCAGAATCATCTAGATCGCTCTTTTCGAGCTATTTGATGCGAGAAACACGTTTTCTGGTGTTTTCACCACGCCACAGTGCGTTTGATATGCAGAACCGGCGACATCGTGGTTTTCGTCGGGTTTCAAGCTGAGATATGCATTTTCTGCGATCATATTGGTGAGACTTCAGTCAGAAGTATGCAGAATCATCTAGATCGCTCGTTTCGAGCTATTTAAAGCGCGAAACACGTTATCTGGTTGTTTTGACCACTCCACAGTGCGTTTGATATGTAGAGCCGCCGATAACTTGGTTTTCGTGGGGTTTCCAGCTGAAATATGCATTTTATGCGATAATGTTGGTGTTTCATCTATGAGACGTATGCAGAATCATCGAGAACGCTCTTTTCGAGCTGGTTTATGCGAGATACACGTTTTCTGATGTTTTCACCACTCCATAGTGCGTCTGATATGCAGAACCGGCGATATCTTGGTTTTCGTGGGGTTTCCAGCTGAGATATGCAATTTCTGTGATAATCTTGGTGAGTCTTCTGTCAGAAGTATGCAGAATCATCTAGATCGCTCTTTTCGAGCTATTTAATGCGAGAAACACGTTTTCTGGTGTTTTCACCACGCCACAGTGCGTTTGTTATGCAGAACCGGCGACATCGTGGTTTTCGTCGGGTTTCAAGCTGAGATATAGCATTTTCTGCGATACTATTGGTGAGACTTCAGTCAGAAGTATGCAGAATCATCTAGATCGCTCGTTTCGAGCTATTTAAAGCGAGAAACACGTTATCTGGTTGTTTTCACCACTCCACAGTGCGTTTGATATGCAGAACCGGCGATATCTTGGTTTTCGTGGGGTTTCCAGCTGAGATATGCATTTTCTGCGATACTCTTGGTGAGACTTTAGTCAGAACTATGCAGAATCATCTAGATCGCTCGTTTCGAGCTATTTAATGCGAAAAAACAAGTTTTCTGGTGTTTTGACCACTCCTCAGTGCGTTTGATATGTAGAGCCGCCGATAACTTGGTTTTCGTGGGGCTTCCAGCTGAAATATGCATTTTCTGCGATAATCTTTGTGTTTCATCTATGAGAAGTATGCAGAATCATCTAGATCGCTCTTTTCGAGCTATTTAAATCGAGAAACACGTTTTCTGGTGTATTCACCACCCCACAGTGCGTTTGATATGCAGAACCGGCGACATCGTGGTTTTGGTCGGGTTTCAAGCTGAGATATGCATTTTCTGCGATAATCTTGGTGAGACTTTAGTCAGAAGTATGCAGAATCATCTAGATCGCTCGTTTCGAGCTACTTAATGCGAGAAACACGTTATCTGGTGTTTTCACCACTCCACAGTGCGTTTAACTTGCAGAACCGGCGACATCTTGGATTTCGTCGGAGTTCAAGCTGGGATATGCATTTTCAACGATAATCTTGGTAAGAATTCTGTCAGAAGTATGCAGTATCATCTAGATCGCTCTTTTCGAGCTACTTAATGCGAGAAACACGTTTTCTGGTGTGTTGACCACTCCACAGTGCGTTTGATATGTAGAACCGCCGATAACTTGGTTTTCGTGGGGATTCCAGCTGAAATATGCATTTTCTGCGATAATATTGGTGAGACTTCAGTCAGAAGTATGCAGAATCATCTAGATCGCTCGTTTCGAGCTATTTAAAGCGCGAAACACGATATCTGGTTGTTTTGACCACTCCACAGTGCGTTTGATATGTAGAGCCGCCGATAACTTGGTTTTCGTGGGGTTTCCAGCTGAAATATGCATTTTCTGCGATAATCTTGGTGAGTCTTCTGTCAGAAGTATGCAGAATCATCTAGATCGCTCTTTTCGAGCTATTTGATGCGAGAAACACGTTTTCTGGTGTTTTCATCACGCCACAGTGCGTTTGATATGCAGAACCGGCGACATCGTGGTTTTCGTCGGGTTTCAAGCTGAGATATGCATTTTCTGCGATCATATTGGTGAGACTTCAGTCAGAAGTATGCAGAATCATCTAGATCGCTCGTTTCGAGCTATTTAAAGCGCGAAACACGTTATCTGGTTGTTTTCACCACTCCATAGTGCGTCTGATATGCAGAACCGGCGATATCTTGGTTTTCGTGGGGTTTCCAGCTGAGATATGCATTTTCCGCGATAATCTTGGTGAGTCTTCTGTCAGAAGTATGCAGAATCATCTAGATCGCTCTTTTCGAGCTATTTGATGCGCGAAACACGTTTTCTGGTGTTTTCACCACGCCACAGTGCGTTTGATATGCAGAACCGGCGACATCGTGGTTTTCGTCGGGTTTCAAGCTGAGATATGCATTTTCTGCGATCATATTGGTGAGACTTCAGTCAGAAGTATGCAGAATCATCTAGATCGCTCGTTTCGAGCTATCTAAAGCGCGAAACACGTTATCTGGTTGTTTTGACCACTCCACAGTGCGTTTGATATGTAGAGCCGCCGATAACTTGGTTTTCGTGGGGTTTCCAGCTGAAATATGCATTTTCTGCGATAATCTTGGTGTTTCATCTATGAGAAGTATGCAGAATCATCGAGAACGCTCTTTTCGAGCTGGTTAATGCGAGATACACGTTTTCTGATGTTTTCACCACTCCATAGTGCGTCTGATATGCAGAACCGGCGATATCTTGGTTTTCGTGGGGTTTCCAGCTGAGATATGCAATTTCTGTGATAATCTTGGTGAGTCTTCTGTCAGAAGTATGCAGAATCATCTAGATCGCTCTTTTCGAGCTATTTAATGCGAGAAACACGTTTTCAGGTGTTTTCACCACGCCACAGTGCGTTTGATATGCAGAACCGGCGACATCGTGGTTTTCGTCGGGTTTCAAGCTGAGATATAGCATTTTCTGCGATAATATTGGTGAGACTTCAGTCAGAAGTATGCAGAATCATCTAGATCGCTCGTTTCGAGCTATTTAAAGCGAGAAACACGTTATCTGGTTGTTTTCACCACTCCACAGTGTGTTTGATATGCAGAACCGGCGATATCTTGGTTTTCGTGGGGTTTCCAGCTGAGATATGCATTTTCTGCGATAATCTTGGTGAGACTTTAGTCAGAACTATGCAGAATCATCTATATCGCTCGTTTCGAGCTATTTAATGCGAAAAAACAAGTTTTCTGGTGTTTTGACCACTCCTCAGTGCGTTTGATATGTAGAGCCGCCGATAACTTGGTTTTCGTGGGGCTTCCAGCTGAAATATGCATTTTCTGCGATAATCTTTGTGTTTCATCTATGAGAAGTATGCAGAATCATCTAGATCGCTCTTTTCGAGCTATTTAAATCGAGAAACACGTTTTCTGGTGTATTCACCACCCCACAGTGCGTTTGATATGTAGAACCGGCGACATCGTGGTTTTGGTCGGGTTTCAAGCTGAGATATGCATTTTCTGCGATAATCTTGGTGAGACTTTAGTCAGAAGTATGCAGAATCATCTAGATCGCTCGTTTCGAGCTACTTAATGCGAGAAACACGTTATCTGGTGTTTTCACCACTCCACAGTGCGTTTAACTTGCAGAACCGGCGACATCTTGGATTTCGTCGAAGTTCAAGCTGGGATATGCATTTTCAACGATAATCTTGGTAAGAATTCTGTCAGAAGTATGCAGTATCATCTAGATCGCTCTTTTCGAGCTACTTAATGCGAGAAACTCGTTTTCTGGTGTGTTGACCACTCCACAGTGCGTTTGATATGTAGAACCGCCGATAACTTGGTTTTCGTGGGGATTCCAGCTGAAATATGCATTTTCTGCGATAATATTGGTGAGACTTCAGTCAGAAGTATGCAGAATCATCTAGATCGCTCGTTTCGAGCTATTTAAAGCGCGAAACACGTTATCTGGTTGTTTTGACCACTCCACAGTGCGTTTGATATGTAGAGCCGCCGATAACTTGGTTTTCGTGGGGTTTCCAGCTGAAAGATGCATTTTCTGCGATAATCTTGGTGAGTCTTCTGTCAGAAGTATGCAGAATCATCTAGATCGCTCTTTTCGAGCTATTTGATGCGAGAAACACGTTTTCTGGTGTTTTCACCACGCCACAGTGCCTTTGATATGCAGAACCGGCGACATCGTGGTTTTCGTCGGGTTTCAAGCTGAGATATGCATTTTCTGCGATCATATTGGTGAGACTTCAGTCAGAAGTATGCAGAATCATCTAGATCGCTCTTTTCGAGCTATTTAAATCGAGAAACACGTTTTCTGGTGTATTCACCACCCCACAGTGCGTTTGATATGCAGAACCGGCGACATCGTGGTTTTGGTCGGAGTTCAAGCTGGGATATGCATTTTCAACGATAATCTTGGTAAGAATTCTGTCAGAAGTATGCAGTATCATCTAGATCGCTCTTTTCGAGCTACTTAATGCGAGAAACACGTTTTCTGGTGTTTTGACCACTCCACAGTGCGTTTGATATGTAGATCCGCCGATAACTTGGTTTTCGTGGGGATTCCTGCTGAAATATGCATTTTCTGCGATAATCTTGGTGAGTCTTCTGTCAGAAGAATGCAGAATCATCTAGATCGCTCTTTTCGAGCTACTTAATGCGAGAAACACGTTTTCTGGTGTTTTGACCACTCCACAGTGCGTTTGATATGTAGATCCGCCGATAACTTGGTTTTCGTGGGGATTCCAGCTGAAATATGCATTTTCTGCGATAATATTGGTGAGACTTCAGTCAGAAGTATGCAGAATCATCTAGATCGCTCGTTTCGAGTTATTTAATGCGAGAAACACGTTATCTGGTTGTTTTCACCACTCCACAGTGCGTTTGATATGCAGAACCGGCGACATCTTGATTTCCGTGAGGTTTCAAGCTGAGATATGCATTTTCTGCGATAATCTTGGTGAGTCTTCTGTCAGAAGTATGCAGAATCATCTAGATCGCTCTTTTCGAGCTATTTGATGCGAGAAACACGTTTTCTGGTGTTTTCACCACTCCACAGTTCGTTTGATATGCAGAACCGGCGACATCGTGTTTTTCGTCGGGTTTCAAGCTGAGATATGCATTTTCTGCGATCATATTGGTGAGACTTCAGTCAGAAGTATGCAGAATCATCTAGATCGCTCTTTTCGAGCTATTTGATGCGAGAAACACGTTTTCTGGTGTTTTCACCACGCCACAGTGCGTTTGATATGCAGAACCGGCGATATCTTGGTATTTCGTGGGGTTTCCAGCTGAGATATGCATTTTCCGCGATAATCTTGGTGAGTCTTCTGTCAGAAGTATGCAGAATCATCTAGATCGCTCTATTCGAGCTATTTGATGCGAGAAACACGTTTTCTGGTGTTTTCAACACTCCACAGTGCGTTTGATATGCAGAACCGGCGACATCTTGATTTCCGTGAGGATTCAAGCTGAGATATGCATTTTCTGCGATAATCTTGGTGAGTCTTCTGTCAGAAGTATGCAGAATCATCTAGATCGCTCTTTTCGAGCTATTTGATGCGAGAAACACGTTTTCTGGTGTTTTCACCACTCCACAGTGCGTTTGATATGCAGAACCGGCGACATCTTGATTTCCGTGTGGTTTCAAGCTGAGATATGCATTTTCTGCGATAATCTTGGTGAGTCTTCTGTCAGAAGTATGCAGAATCATCTAGATCGCTCGTTTCGAGCTATTTAAAGCGCGAAACACGTTATCTGGTAGTTTTCACCACTCCATAGTGCGTCTGATATGCAGAACCGGCGATATCTTGGTTTTCGTGGGGTTTCCAGCTGAGATATGCATTTTCCGCGATAATCTTGGTGAGTCTTCTGTCAGAAGTATGCAGAATCATCTAGATCGCTCTTTTCGAGCTATTTGATGCGAGAAACACGTTTTCTGGTGTTTTCACCACGCCACAGTGCGTTTGATATGCAGAACCGGCGACATCGTGGTTTTCGTCGGGTTTCAAGCTGAGATATGCATTTTCTGCGATCATATTGGTGAGACTTCAGTCAGAAGTATGCAGAACCATCTAGATCGCTCGTTTCGAGCTACCTAAAGCGCGAAACACGTTATCTGGTTGTTTTGACCACTCCACAGTGCGTTTGATATGTAGAGCCGCCGATAACTTGGTTTTCGTGGGGTTTCCAGCTGAAATATGCATTTTCTGCGATAATCTTGGTGTTTCATCTATGAGAAGTATGCAGAATCATCGAGAACGCTCTTTCCGAGCTGGTTAATGCGAGATACACGTTTTCTGATGTTTTCACCACTCCATAGTGCGTCTGATATGCAGAACCGGCGATATCTTGGTTTTCGTGGGGTTTCCAGCTGAGATATGCAATTTCTGTGATAATCTTGGTGAGTCTTCTGTCAGAAGCATGCAGAATCATCTAGATCGCTCTTTTCGAGCTATTTAATGCGAGAAACACGTTTTCTGGTGTTTTCACCACGCCACAGTGCGTTTGATATGCAGAACCGGCGACATCGTGGTTTTCGTCGGGTTTCAAGCTGAGATATAGCATTTTCTGCGATAATATTGGTGAGACTTCAGTCAGAAGTATGCAGAATCATCTAGATCGCTCGTTTCGAGCTATTTAAAGCGAGAAACACGTTATCTGGTTGTTTTCACCACTCCACAGTGCGTTTGATATGCAGAACCGGCGATATCTTGGTTTTCGTGGGGTTTCCAGCTGAGATATGCATTTTCTGCGATAATCTTGGTGAGACTTTAGTCAGAACTATGCAGAATCATCTAGATCGCTCGTTTCGAGCTATTTAATGCGAAAAAACAAGTTTTCTGGTGTTTTGACCACTCCTCAGTGCGTTTGATATGTAGAGCCGCCGATAACTTGGTTTTCGTGGGGCTTCCAGCTGAAATATGCATTTTCTGCGATAATCTTTGTGTTTCATCTATGAGAAGTATGCAGAATCATCTAGATCGCTCTTTTCGAGCTATTTAAATCGAGAAACACGTTTTCTGGTGTATTCACCACCCCACAGTGCGTTTGATGTGCAGAACCGGCGACATCGTGGTTTTGGTCGGAGTTCAAGCTGGGATACGCATTTTCAACGATAATCTTGGTAAGAATTCTGTCAGAAGTATGCAGTATCATCTAGATCGCTCTTTTCGAGCTACTTAATGCGAGAAACACGTTTTCTGGTGTTTTGACCACTCCACAGTGCGTTTGATATGTAGAACCGCCGATAACTTGGTTTTCGTGGGGATTCCAGCTGAAATATGCATTTTCTGCGATAATATTGGTGAGACTTCAGTCAGAAGTATGCAGAATCATCTAGATCGCTCGTTTCGAGTTATTTAATGCGAGAAACACGTTATCTGGTTGTTTTCACCACTCCACAGTGCGTTTGATATGCAGAACCGGCGACATCTTGATTTTCGTGAGGTTTCAAGCTGAGATATGCATTTTCTGCGATAATCTTGGTGAGTCTTCTGTCAGAAGTATGCAGAATCATCTAGATCGCTCTTTTCGAGCTATTTGATGCGAGAAACACGTTTTCTGGTGTTTTCACCACTCCACAGTGCGTTTGATATGCAGAACAGTCGACATCGTGGTTTTCGTCGGGTTTCAAGCTGAGATATGCATTTTCTGCGATCATATTGGTGAGTCTTCTGTCAGAAGTATGCAGAATCATCTAGATCGCTCTTTTCGAGCTATTTGATGCGAGAAACACGTTTTCTGGTGTTTTCACCACTCCACAGTGCGTTTGATATGCAGAACCGGCGACTTCTTGATTTCCGTGAGGTTTCAAGCTGAGATATGCATTTTCTGCGATAATCTTGGTGAGTCTTCTGTCAGAAGTATGCAGAATCATCTAGATCGCTCTTTTCGAGCTATTTGATGCGAGAAACACGTTTTCTGGTGTTTTCACCACTCCACAGTTCGTTTGATATGCAGAACCGGCGACATCGTGTTTTTCGTCGGGTTTCAAGCTGAGATATGCATTTTCTGCGATCAGATTGGTGAGACTTCAGTCAGAAGTATGCAGAATCACCTTGATCGCTCGTTTCGAGCTATTTAATGCGCGAAACACGTTATCTGGTTGTTTTCACCACTCCACAGTGCGTTTGATATGCAGAACCGGCGACATCTTGATTTTCGTGAGGTTTCAAGCTGAGATATGCATTTTCTGCGATAATCTTGGTGAGACTTCTGTCAGAAGTATGCAGAATCATCGCGATCGCTCTATTCGAGCTATTTAATGCGAGAAACACGTTATCTGGTGTTTTCATCACTCCACAGGGCGTTTGATATGCAGAACCGGCGATATCTTGGTTTTCCTGGGGTTTCCAGCTGAGATATGCATTTTCTGTGATAATCTTGGTGAGTCTTCTGTCAGAAGTATGCAGAATCATCTAGATCGCTCTTTTCGAGCTGTTTAATGCGAGAAACAGGTTTTCTGGTGTTTTCACCACGCCACAGTGCGTTTGATATGCAGAACCGGCGATATCTTGGTTTTCGTGGGGTTTCCAGCTGAAATATGCATTTTCTGCGATAATCTTGGTGTTTCATCTATGAGAAGTATGCAGAATCATCGAGAACGCTCTTTTCGAGCTAGTTAATGCGAGATACACGTTTTCTGGTGTTTTCACCACTCCATAGAGCGTCTGATATGCAGAACCGGCGATATCTTGGTTTTCGTGGGGTTTCCAGCTGAGATATGCATTTTCCGCGATAATCTTGGTGAGTCTTCTGTCAGAAGTATGCAGAATCATCTAGATCGCTCTTTTCGAGCTATTTGATGCGAGAAACACGTTTTCTGGTGTTTTCACCACGCCACAGTGCGTTTGATATGCAGAACCGGCGACATCGTGGTTTTCGTCGGGTTTCAAGCTGAGATATGCATTTTCTGCGATCATATTGGTGAGACTTCAGTCAGAAGTATGCAGAATCATCTAGATCGCTCGTTTCGAGCTATTTAAAGCGAGAAACACGTTATCTGGTTGTTTTGACCACTCCACAGTGCGTTTGATATGTAGAGCCGCCGATAACTTGGTTTTCGTGGGGTTTCCAGCTGAAATATGCATTTTCTGCGATAATCTTGGTGTTTCATCTATGAGAAGTATGCAGAATCATCGAGAACGCTCTTTTCGAGCTAGTTAATGCGAGATACACGTTTTCTGATGTTTTCACCACTCCATAGTGCGTCTGATATGCAGAACCGGCGATATCTTGGTTTTCGTGGGGTTTCCAGCTGAGATATGCAATTTCTGTGATAATCTTGGTGAGTCTTCTGTCAGAAGTATGCAGAATCATCTAGATCGCTCTTTTCGAGCTATTTGATGCGAGAAACACGTTTTCTGGTGTTTTCACCACTCCACAGTTCGTTTGATATGCAGAACCGGCGACATCGTGTTTTTCGTCGGGTTTCAAGCTGAGATATGCATTTTCTGCGATCATATTGGTGAGACTTCAGTCAGAAGTATGCAGAATCACCTAGATCGCTCTATTCGAGCTATTTAATGCGAGAAACACGTTATCTGGTTGTTTTCACCACTCCACAGTGCGTTTGATATGCAGAACCGGCGACATCTTGGTTTTCGTGGGGTTTCCAGCTGAAATATTCATTTTCTGCGATAATATTGGTGAGACTTCAGTCAGAAGTATGCAGAATCATCTAGATCGCTCTTTTCGAGCTACTTAATGCACGAAACACGTTTCTGGTGTTTTCACCACTCCACAGTGCGTTTGATATGCAGAACCGGCGACATCTTGATTTTCGTGAGGTTTCTAGCTGAGATATGCATTTTCTGCGATAATATTGGTGAGACTTCAGTCAGAAGTATGCAGAATCACCTAGATCGCTCTATTCGAGCTATTTAATGCGAGAAACACGTTATCTGGTTGTTTTCACCACTCCACAGTGCGTTTGATATGCAGAACCGGCGACATCTTGATTTTCGTGAGGTTTCAAGCTGAGATATGCATTTTCTGCGATAATCTTGGTGAGTCTTCTGTCAGAAGTATGCAGAATCATCTAGATCGCTCTTTTCGAGCTATTTGATGCGAGAAACACGTTTTCTGGTGTTTACACCACTCCACAGTGCGTTTGATATGCAGAACCGGCGACATCTTGGTTTTCGTGGGGTTTCCAGCTGAAATATTCATTTTCTGCGATAATATTGGTGAGACTTCAGTCAGAAGTATGCAGAATCATCTAGATCGCTCTTTTCGAGCTACTTAATGCACGAAACACGTTTTCTGGTGTTTTCACCACTCCACAGTGCGTTTGATATGCAGAACCGGCGACATCTTGATTTTCGTGAGGTTTCTAGCTGAGCTATGCATTTTCTGCGATAATATTGGTGAGACTTCAGTCAGAAGTATGCAGAATCATCCAGAACGCTCTTTTCGAGCTAGTTAATGCGTGTAACACGTTTTCTGGTGTTTTCACCACTCAACGGAGCGTCTGAAACGCAGAACCGGCGACATCGTGGTTTTCGTCGGGTTTCAAGCTGAGATATGCATTTTCTGCGATCATATCGGTGAGACTTCAGTCAGAAGTATGCAGAATCACCTAGATCGCTCTATTCGAGCTATTTAATGCGAGAAACACGTTATCTGGTTGTTTTCACCACTCCACAGTGCGTTTGATATGCAGAACCGGCGACATCTTGGTTTTCGTGGGGTTTCCAGCTGAAATATTCATTTTCTGCGATAATATTGGTGAGACTTCAGTCAGAAGTATGCAGAATCATCCAGAACGCTCTTTTCGAGCTAGTTAATGCGAGTAACACGTTTTCTGGTGTTTTCACCACTCAACGGAGCGTCTGATACGCAGAACCGGCGACATCTTGGTTTTCGTCGGGTTTCAAGCTGAGATATGCATTTTCGGCGATAATCTTGGTGAGTCTTCTGTCAGAAGTATGCAGAATCATCTAGATCGCTCTTTTCGAGCTATTTGATGCGAGAAACACGTTTTCTGGTGTTTTCACCACGCCACAGTGCGTTTGATATGCAGAACCGGCGACATCGTGGTTTTCGTCGGGTTTCAAGCTGAGATATGCATTTTCTGCGATCATATTGGTGAGACTTCAGTCAGAAGTATGCAGAATCATCTAGATCGCTCGTTTCGAGCTATTTAAAGCGAGAAACACGTTATCTGGTTGTTTTGACCACTCCACAGTGCGTTTGATATGTAGAGCCGCCGATAACTTGGTTTTCGTGGGGTTTCCAGCTGAAATATGCATTTTCTGCGATAATCTTGGTGTTTCATCTATGAGAAGTATGCAGAATCATCGAGAACGCTCTTTTCGAGCTAGTTAATGCGAGATACACGTTTTCTGATGTTTTCACCACTCCATAGTGCGTCTGATATGCAGAACCGGCGATATCTTGGTTTTCGTGGGGTTTCCAGCTGAGATATGCAATTTCTGTGATAATCTTGGTGAGTCTTCTGTCAGAAGTATGCAGAATCATCTAGATCGCTCTTTTCGAGCTATTTAATGCGAGAAACACGTGTTCTGGTGTTTTCACCACGCCACAGTGCGTTTGATATGCAGAACCGGCGACATCGTGGTTTTTGTCGGGTTTCAAGCTGAGATATAGCATTTTCTGCGATAATATTGGTGAGACTTCAGTCAGAAGTATGCAGAATCATCTAGATCGCTCGTTTCGAGCTATTTAAAGCGAGAAACACGTTATCTGGTTGTTTTCACCACTCCACAGTGCGTTTGATATCCAGAACCGGCGATATCTTGGTTTTCGTGGGGTTTCCAGCTGAGATATGCATTTTCTGCTATAATCTTGGTGAGTCTTCTGTCAGAAGTATGCAGAATCATCGAGATCGCTCTATTCGAGCTATTTAATGCGAGAAACACGTTATCTGGTTGTTTTCACCACTCCACAGTGCGTTTGATATGCAGAACCGGCGATATCTTGGTTTTCGTGGGGTTTCCAGCTGAGATATGCATTTTCTGCGATAATCTTGGTGAGACTTCAGTCAGAAGTATGCAGAATCATCTAGATCGCTCGTTTCGAGCTATTTAAAGCGAGAAACACGTTATCTGGTTGTTTTGACCACTCCACAGTGCGTTTGATATGTAGAGCCGCCGATAACTTGGTTTTCGTGGGGCTTCCAGCTGAAATATGCATTTTCTGCGATAATCTTTGTGTTTCATCTATGAGAAGTATGCAGAATCATCTAGATCGCTCTTTTCGAGCTATTTAAATCGAGAAACACGTTTTCTGGTGTATTCACCACCCCACAGTGCGTTTGATATGCAGAACCGGCGACATCGTGGTTTTGGTCGGGTTTCAAGCTGAGATATGCATTTTCTGCGATAATCTTGGTGAGACTTTAGTCAGAAGTATGCAGAATCATCTAGATCGCTCGTTTCGAACTACTTAATGCGAGAAACACGTTATCTGGTGTTTTCACCACTCCACAGTGCGTTTAACTTGCAGAACCGGCGACATCTTGGATTTCGTCGGAGTTCAAGCTGGGATATGCATTTTCAACGATAATATTGGTAAGAATTCTGTCAGAAGTATGCAGTATCATCTAGATCGCTCTTTTCGAGCTACTTAATGCGAGAAACACGTTTTCTGGTGTTTTGACCACTCCACAGTGCGTTTGATATGTAGAACCGCCGATAACTTGGTTTTCGTGGGGATTCCAGCTGAAATATGCATTTTCTGCGATAATATTGGTGAGACTTCAGTCAGAAGTATGCAGAATCATCTAGATCGCTCGTTTCGAGTTATTTAATGCGAGAAACACGTTATCTGGTTGTTTTCACCACTCCACAGTGCGTTTGATATGCAGAACCGGCGACATCTTGATTTTCGTGAGGTTTCAAGCTGAGATATGCATTTTCTGCGATAATCTTGGTGAGTCTTCTATCAGAAGTATGCAGAATCATCTAGATCGCTCTTTTCGAGCTATTTGATGCGATAAACACGTTTTCTGGTGTTTTCACCACTCCACAGTTCGTTTGATATGCAGAACCGGCGACATCGTGTTTTTCGTCGGGTTTCAAGCTGAGATATGCATTTTCTGCGATCATATTGGTGAGACTTCAGTCAGAAGTATGCAGAATCACCTAGATCGCTCTATTCGAGCTATTTAATGCGAGAAACACGTTATCTGGTTGTTTTCACCACTCCACAGTGCGTTTGATATGCAGAACCGGCGACATCTTGGTTTTCGTGGGGTTTCCAGCTGAAATATTCATTTTCTGCGATAATATTGGTGAGACTTCAGTCAGAAGTATGCAGAATCATCTAGATCGCTCTTTTCGAGCTACTTAATGCACGAAACACGTTTCTGGTGTTTTCACCACTCCACAGTGCGTTTGATATGCAGAACCGGCGACATCTTGATTTTCGTGAGGTTTCTAGCTGAGATATGCATTTTCTGCGATAATATTGGTGAGACTTCAGTCAGAAGTATGCAGAATCATACAGAACGCTCTTATCGAGCTAGTTAATGCGAGTAACACGTTTTCTGGTGTTTTCACCACTCAACGGAGCGTCTGATACGCAGAACCGGCGACATCTTGGTTTTCGTCGGGTTTCAAGCTGAGATATGCATTTTCGGCGATAATCTTGGTGAGTCTTCTGTCAGAAGTATGCAGAAGCATCTAGATCGCTCTTTTCGAGCTATTTAATGCGAGAAACACGTTTGCTGGTGTTTTCACCACTCCACAGTGCGTCTGATATGCAGAACTGGCGACACCTTGGTTTTCGTGGGGTTTCTAGCTGGGATATGCATTTTCTGCGATAATCTTGTTGAGACTTCTGTCCGAAGTATGCAGAATCATCGAGATCGCTCGTTTCGAGCTATTTAATGCGAGAAACACGTTATCTGGTGTTTTCACCACTCCACAGTTCTTTGGATATGCAGAACAGGAGATATCTTGGTTTGCGTGGGGTTTCAAGCAGAGATATGCATTTTCTGCGATAATCTTGGTATGAATTCTGTCAGAAGTATGCAGTATCATCTAGATCGCTCTTTTCGAGCTACTTAATGCGAGAAACACGTTTTCTGGTGTTTTGACCACTCCACAGTGCGTTTGATATGTAGAACCGCCGATAGCTTGGTTTTCGTGGGGATTCCAGCTGAAATATGCATTTTCTGCGATAATATTGGTGAGACTTCAGTCAGAAGTATGCAGAATCATCTAGATCGCTCGTTTCGAGTTATTTAATGCGAGAAACACGTTATCTGGTTGTTTTCACCACTCCACAGTGCGTTTGATATGCAGAACCGGCGACATCTTGATTTTCGTGAGGTTTCAAGCTGAGATATGCATTTTCTGCGATAATCTTGGTGAGTCTTCTGTCAGAAGTATGCAGAATCATCTAGATCGCTCTTTTCGAGCTATTTGATGCGAGAAACACGTTTTCTGGTGTTTTCACCACTCCACAGTGCGTTCGATATGCAGAACCGGCGACATCGTGTTTTTCGTCGGGTTTCGAGCTGAGATATGCATTTTCTGCGATCATATTGGTGAGACTTCAGTCAGAAGTATGCAGAATCACCTAGATCGCTTGTTTCGAGCTATTTAATGCGAGAAACACGTTATCTGGTTGTTTTCACCACTCCACAGTGCGTTTGATATGCAGAACCGGCGACATCTTGATTTTCGTAAGGTTTCAAGCTGAGATATGCATTTTCTGCGATAATCTTGGTGAGTCTTCTGTCAGAAGTATGCAGAATCATCTAGATCGCTTTTTTCGAGCTATTTGATGCGAGAAACACGTTTTCTGGTGTTTTCACCACTCCACAGTGCGTTTGATATGCAGAACAGTCGACATCGTGGTTTTCGTCGGGTTTCAAGCTGAGATATGCATTTTCTGCGATCATATTGGTGAGACTTCAGTCAGAAGTATGCAGAATCACCTAGATCGCTCGTTTCGAGCTATTTAATGCGAGAAACACGTTATCTGGTGTTTTCACCACTCCACAGTGCGTTTGATATGCAGAACCGGCGACATCTTGATTTTCGTGAGGTTTCAAGCTGAGATATGCATTTTCTGCGATAATCTTGGTGAGTCTTCTGTCAGAAGTATGCAGAATCATCTAGATCGCTCTTTTCGAGCTATTTGTTGCGAGAAACACGTTTTCTGGTGTTTACACCACTCCACAGTGCGTTTGATATGCAGAACCGGCGACATCGTGGTTATCGTCGGGTTTCAAGCTGAGATATGCATTTTCTGCGATCATATTGGTGAGACTTCAGTCAGAAGTATGCAGAATCACCTAGATCGCTCTATTCGAGCTATTTAATGCGAGAAACACGTTATCTGGTTGTTTTCACCACTCCACAGTGCGTTTGATATGCAGAACCGGCGACATCTTGATTTTCGTGAGGTTTCAAGCTGAGATATGCATTTTCTGCGATAATCTTGGTGAGTCTTCTGTCAGAAGTATGCAGAATCATCTAGATCGCTCTTTTCGAGCTATTTGATGCGAGAAACACGTTTTCTGGTGTTTACACCACTCCACAGTGCGTTTGATATGCAGAACCGGCGACATCTTGGTTTTCGTGGGGTTTCCAGCTGAAATATTCATTTTCTGCGATAATATTGGTGAGACTTCAGTCAGAAGTATGCAGAATCATCTAGATCGCTCTTTTCGAGCTACTTAATGCACGAAACACGTTTTCTGGTGTTTTCACCACTCCACAGTGCGTTTGATATGCAGAACCGGCGACATCTTGATTTTCGTGAGGTTTCTAGCTGAGATATGCATTTTCTGCGATAATATTGGTGAGACTTCAGTCAGAAGTATGCAGAATCATCCAGAACGCTCTTTTCGAGCTAGTTAATGCGAGTAACACGTTTTCTGGTGTTTTCACCACTCAACGGAGCGTCAGATACGCAGAACCGGCGACATCGTGGTTTTCGTCGGGTTTCAAGCTGAGATATGCATTTTCTGCGATCATATTGGTGAGACTTCAGTCAGAAGTATGCAGAATCATCTAGATCGCTCGTTTCGAGCTACTTAATGCGAGAAACACGTTATCTGGTGTTTTCACCACTCCACAGTGCGTTTAACTTGCAGAACCGACGACATCTTGGATTTCGTCGGGGTTCAAGCTGGGATATGCATTTTCAACGATAATCTTGGTAAGAATTCTGTCAGAAGTATGCAGAATCATCGAGATCGCTCTATTCGAGCTATTTAATGCGAGAAACACGTTATCTGGTTGTTTTCGCCACTCCACAGTGCGTTTGATATGCAGAAACGGAGATATCTTGGTTTCGGTCGGGTTTCAAGCTGAGATATGCATTTTCTGCGATAATCTTGGTGAGTCTTCTGTCAGATGTATGCAGAATCATCGCGATCGCTCTATTCGAGCTATCTAATGCGAGAAACACGTTATCTGGTGTTTTCATCACTCCACAGGGCGTTTGATATGCAGAACCGGCGATATCTTGGTTTTCGTGGGGTTTCCAGCTGAGATATGCATTTTCTGCGATAATCTTGGTGAGACTTTAGTCAGAACTATGCAGAATCATCTAGATCGCTCGTTTCGAGCTATTTAATGCGAAAAAACAAGTTTTCTGGTGTTTTGACCACTCCACAGTGCGTTTGATATGTAGAGCCGCCGATAACTTGGTTTTCGTGGGGCTTCCAGCTGAAATATGCATTTTCTGCGATAATCTTTGTGTTTCATCTATGAGAAGTATGCAGAATCATCTAGATCGCTCTTTTCGAGCTATTTAAATCGAGAAACACGTTTTCTGGTGTATTCACCACCCCACAGTGCGTTTGATATGCAGAACCGGCGACATCGTGGTTTTGGTCGGGTTTCAAGCTGAGATATGCATTTTCTGCGATAATCTTGGTGAGACTTTAGTCAGAAGTATGCAGAATCATCTAGATCGCTCGTTTCGAACTACTTAATGCGAGAAACACGTTATCTGGTGTTTTCACCACTCCACAGTGCGTTTAACTTGCAGAACCGGCGACATCTTGGATTTCGTCGGAGTTCAAGCTGGGATATGCATTTTCAACGATAATATTGGTAAGAATTCTGTCAGAAGTATGCAGTATCATCTAGATCGCTCTTTTCGAGCTACTTAATGCGAGAAACACGTTTTCTGGTGTTTTGACCACTCCACAGTGCGTTTGATATGTAGAACCGCCGATAACTTGGTTTTCGTGGGGATTCCAGCTGAAATATGCATTTTCTGCGATAATATTGGTGAGACTTCAGTCAGAAGTATGCAGAATCATCTAGATCGCTCGTTTCGAGTTATTTAATGCGAGAAACACGTTATCTGGTTGTTTTCACCACTCCACAGTGCGTTTGATATGCAGAACCGGCGACATCTTGATTTTCGTGAGGTTTCAAGCTGAGATATGCATTTTCTGCGATAATCTTGGTGAGTCTTCTATCAGAAGTATGCAGAATCATCTAGATCGCTCTTTTCGAGCTATTTGATGCGATAAACACGTTTTCTGGTGTTTTCACCACTCCACAGTTCGTTTGATATGCAGAACCGGCGACATCGTGTTTTTCGTCGGGTTTCAAGCTGAGATATGCATTTTCTGCGATCATATTGGTGAGACTTCAGTCAGAAGTATGCAGAATCACCTAGATCGCTCTATTCGAGCTATTTAATGCGAGAAACACGTTATCTGGTTGTTTTCACCACTCCACAGTGCGTTTGATATGCAGAACCGGCGACATCTTGGTTTTCGTGGGGTTTCCAGCTGAAATATTCATTTTCTGCGATAATATTGGTGAGACTTCAGTCAGAAGTATGCAGAATCATCTAGATCGCTCTTTTCGAGCTACTTAATGCACGAAACACGTTTCTGGTGTTTTCACCACTCCACAGTGCGTTTGATATGCAGAACCGGCGACATCTTGATTTTCGTGAGGTTTCTAGCTGAGATATGCATTTTCTGCGATAATATTGGTGAGACTTCAGTCAGAAGTATGCAGAATCATACAGAACGCTCTTATCGAGCTAGTTAATGCGAGTAACACGTTTTCTGGTGTTTTCACCACTCAACGGAGCGTCTGATACGCAGAACCGGCGACATCTTGGTTTTCGTCGGGTTTCAAGCTGAGATATGCATTTTCGGCGATAATCTTGGTGAGTCTTCTGTCAGAAGTATGCAGAAGCATCTAGATCGCTCTTTTCGAGCTATTTAATGCGAGAAACACGTTTGCTGGTGTTTTCACCACTCCACAGTGCGTCTGATATGCAGAACTGGCGACACCTTGGTTTTCGTGGGGTTTCTAGCTGGGATATGCATTTTCTGCGATAATCTTGTTGAGACTTCTGTCCGAAGTATGCAGAATCATCGAGATCGCTCGTTTCGAGCTATTTAATGCGAGAAACACGTTATCTGGTGTTTTCACCACTCCACAGTTCTTTGGATATGCAGAACAGGAGATATCTTGGTTTGCTTGGGGTTTCAAGCAGAGATATGCATTTTCTGCGATAATCTTGGTATGAATTCTGTCAGAAGTATGCAGTATCATCTAGATCGCTCTTTTCGAGCTACTTAATGCGAGAAACACGTTTTCTGGTGTTTTGACCACTCCACAGTGCGTTTGATATGTAGAACCGCCGATAGCTTGGTTTTCGTGGGGATTCCAGCTGAAATATGCATTTTCTGCGATAATATTGGTGAGACTTCAGTCAGAAGTATGCAGAATCATCTAGATCGCTCGTTTCGAGTTATTTAATGCGAGAAACACGTTATCTGGTTGTTTTCACCACTCCACAGTGCGTTTGATATGCAGAACCGGCGACATCTTGATTTTCGTGAGGTTTCAAGCTGAGATATGCATTTTCTGCGATAATCTTGGTGGGTCTTCTGTCAGAAGTATGCAGAATCATCTAGATCGCTCTTTTCGAGCTATTTGATGCGAGAAACACGTTTTCTGGTGTTTTCACCACTCCACAGTGCGTTCGATATGCAGAACCGGCGACATCGTGTTTTTCGTCGGGTTTCGAGCTGAGATATGCATTTTCTGCGATCATATTGGTGAGACTTCAGTCAGAAGTATGCAGAATCACCTAGATCGCTTGTTTCGAGCTATTTAATGCGAGAAACACGTTATCTGGTTGTTTTCACCACTCCACAGTGCGTTTGATATGCAGAACCGGCGACATCTTGATTTTCGTAAGGTTTCAAGCTGAGATATGCATTTTCTGCGATAATCTTGGTGAGTCTTCTGTCAGAAGTATGCAGAATCATCTAGATCGCTTTTTTCGAGCTATTTGATGCGAGAAACACGTTTTCTGGTGTTTTCACCACTCCACAGTGCGTTTGATATGCAGAACAGTCGACATCGTGGTTTTCGTCGGGTTTCAAGCTGAGATATGCATTTTCTGCGATCATATTGGTGAGACTTCAGTCAGAAGTATGCAGAATCACCTAGATCGCTCGTTTCGAGCTATTTAATGCGAGAAACACGTTATCTGGTGTTTTCACCACTCCACAGTGCGTTTGATATGCAGAACCGGCGACATCTTGATTTTCGTGAGGTTTCAAGCTGAGATATGCATTTTCTGCGATAATCTTGGTGAGTCTTCTGTCAGAAGTATGCAGAATCATCTAGATCGCTCTTTTCGAGCTATTTGTTGCGAGAAACACGTTTTCTGGTGTTTACACCACTCCACAGTGCGTTTGATATGCAGAACCGGCGACATCGTGGTTATCGTCGGGTTTCAAGCTGAGATATGCATTTTCTGCGATCATATTGGTGAGACTTCAGTCAGAAGTATGCAGAATCACCTAGATCGCTCTATTCGAGCTATTTAATGCGAGAAACACGTTATCTGGTTGTTTTCACCACTCCACAGTGCGTTTGATATGCAGAACCGGCGACATCTTGATTTTCGTGAGGTTTCAAGCTGAGATATGCATTTTCTGCGATAATCTTGGTGAGTCTTCTGTCAGAAGTATGCAGAATCATCTAGATCGCTCTTTTCGAGCTATTTGATGCGAGAAACACGTTTTCTGGTGTTTACACCACTCCACAGTGCGTTTGATATGCAGAACCGGCGACATCTTGGTTTTCGTGGGGTTTCCAGCTGAAATATTCATTTTCTGCGATAATATTGGTGAGACTTCAGTCAGAAGTATGCAGAATCATCTAGATCGCTCTTTTCGAGCTACTTAATGCACGAAACACGTTTTCTGGTGTTTTCACCACTCCACAGTGCGTTTGATATGCAGAACCGGCGACATCTTGATTTTCGTGAGGTTTCTAGCTGAGATATGCATTTTCTGCGATAATATTGGTGAGACTTCAGTCAGAAGTATGCAGAATCATCCAGAACGCTCTTTTCGAGCTAGTTAATGCGAGTAACACGTTTTCTGGTGTTTTCACCACTCAACGGAGCGTCAGATACGCAGAACCGGCGACATCGTGGTTTTCGTCGGGTTTCAAGCTGAGATATGCATTTTCTGCGATCATATCGGTGAGACTTCAGTCAGAAGTATGCAGAATCACCTAGATCGCTCTATTCGAGCTATTTAATGCGAGAAACACGTTATCTGGTTGTTTTCACCACTCCACAGTGCGTTTGATGTGCAGAACCGGCGACATCTTGGTTTTCGTGGGGTTTCCAGCTGAAATATTCATTTTCTGCGATAATATTGGTGAGACTTCAGTCAGAAGTATGCAGAATCATCTAGATCGCTCGTTTCGAGCTATTTAATGCGAGAAACACGTTATCTGGTGTTTTCACCACTCCACAGTGCGTTTGATATGCAGAACCGGCGACATCTTGATTTTAGTGAGGTTTCAAGCTGAGATATGCATTTTCTGCGATAATCTTGGTGAGTCTTCTGTCAGAAGTATGCAGAATCATCTAGATCGCTCTTTTCGAGCTATTTGATGCGAGAAACACGTTTTCTGGTGTTTACACCACTCCACAGTGCGTTTGATATGCAGATCCGGCGACATCGTGGTTTTCGTCGTGTTTCAAGCTGAGATATGCATTTTCTGCGATCATATTGGTGAGACTTCAGTCAGAAGTATGCAGAATCACCTAGATCGCTCTATTCGAGCTATTTAATGCGAGAAACACGTTATCTGGTGTTTTCACCACTCCACAGTGCGTTTGATATGCAGAACCGGCGACATCTTGATTTTCGTGAGGTTTCTAGCTGAGATATGCATTTTCTGCGATAATATTGGTGAGACTTCAGTCAGAAGTATGCAGAATCATCCAGAACGCTCTTTTCGAGCTAGTTAATGCGAGTAACACGTTTTCTGGTGTTTTCACCACTCAACGGAGCGTCTGATACGCAGAACCGGCGACATCTTGGTTTTCGTCGGGTTTCAAGCTGAGATATGCATTTTCGGCGATAATCTTGGTGAGTCTTCTGTCAGAAGTATGCAGAAGCATCTAGATCGCTCTTTTCGAGCTATTTAATGCGAGAAACACGTTTTCTGGTGTTTTCACCATTCCACAGTGCGTCTGATATGCAGAACTGGCGACACCTTGGTTTTCGTGGGGTTTCCAGCTGGGATATGCATTTTCTGCGATAATCTTGTTGAGACTTCTGTCCGAAGTATGCAGAATCATCGAGATCGCTCGTTTCGAGCTATTTAATGCGAGAAACACGTTATCTGGTTGTTTTCACCACTCCACAGTGCGTTTGATATGCAGAACCGGCGACATCTTGGTTTTCGTGGGGTTTCCAGCTGAAATATTCATTTTCTGCGATAATATTGGTGAGACTTCAGTCAGAAGTATGCAGAATCATCTAGATCGCTCTTTTCGAGCTACTTAATGCACGAAACACGTTTTCTGGTGTTTTCACCACTCCACAGTGCGTTTGATATGCAGAACCGGCGACATCTTGATTTTCGTGAGGTTTCTAGCTGAGATATGCATTTTCTGCGATAATATTGGTGAGACTTCAGTCAGAAGTATGCAGAATCATCCAGAACGCTCTTTTCGAGCTAGTTAATGCGAGTAACACGTTTTCTGGTGTTTTCACCACTCAACGGAGCGTCTGATACGCAGAACCGGCGACATCTTGGTTTTCGTCGGGTTTCAAGCTGAGATATGCATTTTCGGCGATAATCTTGGTGAGTCTTCTGTCAGAAGTATGCAGAAGCATCTAGATCGCTCTTTTCGAGCTATTTAATGCGAGAAACACGTTTTCTGGTGTTTTCACCACTCCACAGTGCGTCTGATATGCAGAACTGGCGACACCTTGGTTTTCGTGGGGTTTCCAGCTGGGATATGCATTTTCTGCGATAATCTTGTTGAGACTTCTGTCCGAAGTATGCAGAATCATCGAGATCGCTCGTTTCGAGCTATTTAATGCGAGAAACACGTTATCTGGTGTTTTCACCACTCCACAGTTCTTTGGATATGCAGAACAGGAGATATCTTGGTTTGCGTGGGGTTTCAAGCAGAGATATGCATTTTCTGCGATAATCTTGGTGAGACTTCTGTTAGAAGGATGCAGAATCATCGAGATCGCACTTTTCGAGCTATTTAATGCGAGAAACACGTAATAATTTTATTAAGTAGATTTATTTCTAAAATAGGATTGATTTTAATAATTTTGTTTGTTTTAATTCAAAATATTTCAGTAATTTTAGAATTGTGTATATCATTTATTCAAGCTTATGTATTTTCAACTTTAAGAGTATTGTATTTTTCGGAATTTAAATAAATAAAATGATAATAAGAAATTTTCCTTTTCATTTAGTAACAGTTAGACCATGACCTTTTTTGATATCTATGAGATTAATAAATTCAATATTAGGTTTTATTAATTGATTTTATTTAAATGATTTTGAATTTATTTTTCTTAATTTATTTATTAATTTATTAATTATATATCAATGATGACGAGATTTTATTCGAGAGAGTTTATATCAAGGATTTCATACTTTTATAGTTTATGGGTTTTTAAAGTTTAGGATAATTTTATTTATTATTTCAGAAATATTTTTTTTTATTTCTTTTTTTTGAACTTATTTTCATAGATGTATTTCTTTAAGAATTGAATTAGGATATATTTGACCTCCTAAAATAATTAGTCAATTTAATCCTTATAATATTCCTTTATTAAATTCTGTTATTTTAATTTCTTCAGGATTATCAGTTTCTTGAAGTCATTGTAGATTGTTAAATAATAATTTTAATATAGTTAATTTAAGATTATTTTGTACAGTTATTTTAGGTATTTATTTTACTTTAATTCAATTTATTGAATATTTAGAATCTTCTTTTAGAATTAATGATGGAATTTTTGGTTCTATTTTTTATATAAGGACTGGATTTCATGGTCTTCATGTTATTGTAGGAACTTTAATATTGATATTTTCTTTATTTCGATTGAATATAAATCATTTTAGAAAAATTCATCATTTTAATTTTGAAGGTTCTTTATGATATTGACATTTTGTTGATGTTATTTGATTATTTTTATATATTTTTATTTATTGATGAATATATTATATATATAGTATTATTTAATACAGTTAACTTCCAATTAACAAATTTCTATTTTAGTAATATATATAGTGATGTTAATGGTGTTATCTTATATTAGATTAATTCTTTTAATTATAATTTTAATTTATTTATTAAATGTGTTTTCTTCTATTTTTAAGATTTCTGATAAGGAAAAAAAAAGTTCTTATGAATGTGGGTTTAATTCAATTACTAAGGCTTTTATTCCATTTTCAGTACCTTTTTATTTAATAGCTTTAATATTTTTAGTATTTGATATTGAAATTATTTTAATTGTTCCATTTATTTTATTAGTTAAGTATATAGGTTTTAGTTACATATTTATTATTTTTTTATTATTTTTTTTTATTATACTTTTTTCTTTAGTTTATGAATGATGTATAAATTATTTATTGTGAATATTTTAATTTGAATATATGGATTATTAGTTAATCAATATTTAAGTCGAAATTAAATTGTAATTTTTTACTTCATATATTATTTAATTTATATAATTTAATATAAATTTTAATTAAAGCCAAATAGAGGCATTTTATTGTTAATAAGATTATTGAATAATTTATTCTAATTAAAGAAATAATTGAAAATAGAATTTCTAATTCTGTAGAGATATTAATTTATCATATTTCTTTTAATAGGTTTATATAGTTTAATTAAAACTTTATATTTTCAGTATAAAAATATTAATATACATATTTATTTATAAATAAATGTATAAAGATATATATATATATATTTAAAAATAATAAATTATTTCTTTAATATTTTCAATATTATGCTCTTATATAAGCTATTTAAATTTAATAGATAAATAATATTAATAATATAAATAGAAAAAAAGAGGAAATTATATAGTTGAAGTTAAATATACTAAATTTAATAATTGTTAAATAATATAGAATATTTTTTATTAATTTTCCTATAAGTATTTCAAATAATCTTTTTTCAATAAATTTTTCATAGTTTAAAATGATTTTTACTGGTATTTTATAAATATGGGTATAGTAGATATTTATAAGTATTATTCTTTCAGTTAAATTAATTAATAGATAATTTTTTTTATATGATTTAAAGATTTGATAGCCAATAATTATACCAATAATTAATAATTTAATCATTATTAATTTATATACTTTAGGTAGATTAATATTTTAATCTAAGTAAATTATATTTAGATAAATTTTACTAAAAAATAGTGATATAATAAATATAATTAATATTCTAAAATTTATTATATTATTTTCTTTTAAATTTAAATTATTGTAGAAAGGTAAATTTTGGGGTAGTAAAGTTAAAATTAAACGAGTTGAATATGCAACTGTAAAGATAGTTCCAAGTATTAAATTTAATAATCTTATAAAATTTAATTTGTTATAAAAAAAAAATTCTATAATTAAGTCTTTGGAGTAAAATCCACATAAAAATGGGAATCCACATAGAGATAAAATTGAAAATATTATAATTAATCTTTTAAATGGGTAGATTATAAATATTCCTTTATAATCACGTATATCTTGACTTCTATTTATATAATGAATAAATCTTCCTGAACATAGAAATATTAAAGATTTAAATATTGCATGAATGATTAAATGAAAAAAGGCTAAGTTTTCTAAACCTAGAAATAAAATTCTTATTATAAATCCTAGTTGTCTTAAGGTAGATAAAGCAATAATTTTTTTAAAATCTATTTCAAATATAGCTATTAATCCGGCAATTAGTATAGTTAATCTTGAAATAATTAATAAATATTGATTTAAATTTGTATTTATAATTAAAGTATTGTATCGAATTAAGATATATACTCCGGCAGTTACTAATGTAGATGAATGAACTAAAGAAGATACAGGAGTGGGAGCTATTATAGCAGCAGGTAATCAATTTCTAAAAGGAATTTGTGCTCTTTTTGTAAAGGTTATAATTACAATAAGAATAAATATTGGTAAATTTAAATTATAAAGTATTAAGTTTCATGAATTAAATTTTATTATAAAGCAAATTAATATTAAAAGACAAATATCTCCAATTCGATTTAAAATAATAGTTAATAATCCTGCTCTATAAGCTTTATTGTTATTATAATAAATAATTAAACAATAAGAGATTAATCCTAAACCATCTCATCCTAATAAAATAGTTAATATATTAGGTCTTAAAATTATAAATACTATTGATAAATAAAATAATAAAGTTAAGTATAAAAATTTATTTATAAGATTGTTATTTAATTTTATATATTCAGTTCTATAAATTAGAACTATTGCTGTAATTAATCTGACTATTATAATAAAAAATAATGTTTTATTATCAATTAAAATAAATAAATTAAATTTTATTGAATTAAAATTTAAGATTAATCATTCAATAATAATAATTTTATTAATTATAATTAAATAACAAGCAGTTATAAAAGATAAGATTCTTCATATTGTTAAAATGATTCTAAAAATTATTATTTTGATAATAATTTAAAGTAATATATATATATACATTTTTGATATCACGAATCAATATTTTAGTTAAATTATTTAAATAAATAATATTTAAATTTATAATTATTAGATTGATTGGAATTCAATGTAATATTAAAGTAAGAAAATTAATTAAATTATTAATTTTGATAGTATAAAAATTTAATATATTAGTAAATCCATGTTGAATATATCTATATAAATATAAAGTATAAATAAATCTTATTAAACAATAGATAATTATAATATAAATTAAATATTTACATCAATTAAATAATCTCATTAGTAAAGTGATTTCACTAATTAAATTTAAAGATATAGGAGCAGCTATATTTGATGATCTTAATAAGAATCATATTAAAGCTATAGAAGGTATAAGAATTATTATACCTTTATTTAAAATTATTAATCGTCTATTAGTTTGTTTATAGATAATATTAATTAGATAAAAAAGTCCTGATGAACATAAACCATGAGCAATTATTATATAAATACCTCCTTTTATTCCAATATAAGATAGTGTTATTATTCCTCTAATTATTAAAGCTATATGAATAATTGAAGATATAGCAACAATGATTTTTATATCAATTTGTCGTAAACATGAAAGTCTTAAAATTAATCTTCCAATTATTCTTAAGTAAATTAAATAAATTCTTAATTTATTTAAATTTTTTAAAATTATAATTATTCGTAATAAGCCATATCTTCCAAGTTTTAATATGATAGAAGCTAAAATTATAGATCCAATATATGAGGCTTCTACATGGGCTTTTAATAATCAATTGTGAAGTGTAAATATAGGAATTTTTACTATAAAAGATATTAGTAAATAAATTAAAATATATATAGATAATTTAAGTTTTTTAATTTCTATACAAGGAAAAGATAAATTTTTTCTATATTTTAATATGTAAAATATAATTATTAATAAAGGTAATATAAAACTGTGGGCTGTTATGTTGACGGAGGATAGAAGGCGGAGGAATGATAGAGAGGATCGTAGGAAAAGGAAAGGTTGCGTTTCGTCCTGGGCCTCCTAGTGGACTCGTCAGTAAGGCATTCTAGGAGACCCGTGCCTTAGACGCGGGGGACTGAAGGAGTTAGGTTGGAAGGTGTATATATACAAACAGGACCTCTCGGGAGCGCTAGCGAGAATGGTCTCCTGTGTCTCTGTCCCTCTAGCGGTGGTAGACAGAAGGGTCGCCACAAAACTAAAGTATAAAATATCAAATAATACCTTGCTAATATTCGAAATATACCATATCCTCAGAAAATGACTATAAAGAAAATTAATAATAAATTTATTTCAAATATTAAATAAAAAATAAAAAAATGTATAGCTATGAAATTTAAGATTAAGGATATTAATATTATTATAGTTAAATTGGTGTATATATTTATATTATTTTCGTACTTTATATTTATTATAATTATTCTGAAAATTCATAAAGTTAAAATAATTAAATTATAAGAATATATATTAAATCTTAAATTATTAGAGATTATTCATCAATTTATTAAATTTAGTTTAAATAATATAATAAATGTTAATATATAAGAATTATTTCTTAATAGATATAAACATTTATTTATATTAAATTGTATTATTATATAAGTAATGAATATAATTATTTCGAACATAAATTTATTAAATTAATGTTTTGATGGCCATGTGTTTAATTTATTCTAATTAGTAAAGCTAATCCTACAATAGATTCACATACTGCGAAAATAATATAGATAATAAAAATTCATCTATTTAAATTATTTAATAGGATAATAGTAATTAAAGTTAAAATAAAATATTCTAAAGTAATTAAAAAATTAATAAATTGTTTTCTAGATTTTCAAAGAATTAAGGTGATAATAACTAATAAAATAATTATGTAAATAAATTTAAAATATTATATAATTTAAGTTAAAATAATAATTTTGTAAATTATTAATGAATTGTGAATATTCTATAATAAAGTTTAAATTTCAAAAAAAATTAATATAAATTTTTTATAATTCCCAGAATTATTGTTTTATGAATAAACTATTTTTTGTTTAAATTAATGTTTAATTAATTATTTTATTTTATTTATAATATGATAATATATATATATATATAAAATTTTATGTTAGACGAGAATTAAGCCTCAAAAAAATATGTTTTTGGTTAGTTTTATTAAATAAATAAATCAAAAATTAAAAATTATATAAAATGTCCATAGAATTTCTAAATTATATATTAAAGTTTTTTTTAATATTTTTATATTTTTTATCTTTATATTTGATTTTTTTTATTTTAATTACTGGGGATAAAATTCATCCTATAAAGAATTTAATATATTTTTTATTATATATAGTTATTTTATGTTTAATTTTATATTTATTTAAATTTAAATCTTTATTTATTTATATAATTATAATTATTTTTATTAGAGGATTAATAATTTTATTTGCTTATTTTGTTAGATTAATTAATCAATCTATGATGAATTATGTTAAATATATAAATTTTTTTATTATTGGTTTATTAATAATTAATATTATATATTTTTTGTCTAATTATTTAATTGAAAATTTTGATAGAATAATTTATTCAATAAATCTATATCGGGATAAAAATATTAATTTATCTTTTATTTATCAATATTCAAATTTGTTTTTATTATTTTTTATAATTTTATTTTTAGTTTTTGTTTTAATTATAAGATATAAAATAAGATATCCTAAAAAAAAAGCTTATCAATCTAAATCTAAATTTTTAGAAGAGTTAGATAAAAAATATAAGTTTTAAATTTTATCCTGTTAATTTATTTTACTTAATCTTATTCTTAATTTGTTTTATTTAATTTTAATGTCAATAAAATTTTTAAGTTTATTAAATAAAGATAAAATTCGTAATATATTTTTTTATTCATTATTGATATTACCTACTCCCTTTAATATTAATATTTGATGGAATTTTGGGTCAATATTAGGAGTATTTTTGATAATTCAAATTTTGTCTGGATTATTTTTATCAATACATTATTGTCCTAATATTGATTATGCTTTTAATAGAATTATTCATATTATAAAAGATGTTAATTCTGGTTGATTAATTCGTTTAATGCATATAAATGGAGCATCTTTTTATTTTATTATAATATATATTCATATTAGACGAAATATTTATTATCAATCTTTTAAATTAGTTCATGTATGATTAATTGGTGTTAGAATTTTATTTTTGTCAATAGCAACAGCTTTTATAGGATATGTTTTACCTTGAGGGCAAATATCTTTTTGAGGAGCAACTGTTATTACTAATTTAATATCTGCTATTCCTTATATTGGGCAATTATTAGTTGAATGAATTTGAGGGGTGTATTCTATTAATAATGCTACATTAAATCGATTTTTTTCTATTCATTTTATTTTACCTTTAATTATTTTATTAATAGTAATTTTACATATTTTTTTTTTACATTTAACAGGTTCTACTAATCCTTTAGGATTTTCTAGAAATTTATATAAAGTTCCTTTTCATCCTTATTTTGTTATTAAAGATATTTTTATATTTATTTGAATTCTAATAATTTTTATATTATTAATTTGTCAATTACCTTATTTTTTAGGAGATCCTGATAATTTTAAAATTGCTAATAGAATAAGGACACCAGTTCATATTAAACCAGAGTGATATTTTTTATTTGCTTATTCAATTTTACGGGCAATTCCTAATAAATTGGGGGGGGTATTTATATTATTATTATCTATTTTAATTTTATATTTTATACCTTTATATAAAAATAATATTAAAACAAATAAATTTTATCCATTAAGTCAATTATTTTATTGATTTTTTATTAATAGATTTATTATATTAACTTGATTAGGTGGTCAGTTAATTGAATATCCTTATATTCAATTGAATAATATATTTACAATTTTATATTTTTTTTTCTTTATTGTTTCTCCTGGATTATATTATTATTGAGATAATATTATTTATTAAATTAATAAGTAGTTAATGAACTTGAATAAGTTTATATTTTGAAAATATATCATAGAAATAGTATTTTCTATTAACTTTTTAATTTTATTTTAAATATGTATAAAAATTACTTTTGTTATATATACAAATATATTATAAATTAATACTAAAATTAAAAAATCAGTTCAACATATGTATATTAAATTATCATAACGGATTCGTGGTAATACACCTCGTAATCATAAAATTAAAATCATATGAATATTTATAAAAACTAAAAATTTTATTCTAGGTATTTTAAAACCTATAAATATTAAAGTTATAACAAATCTTATAAATAAAATAATTGAATATTCTGATAAAAAAATTAATACAAAAAATCTTCTGTAGTATTCTACATTAAATCCTGAAACTAATTCAGATTCTCCTTCAATTAGGTCAAAAGGAGTCCGGTTTAATTCAATTAATATACTAATAAAAAAGATTATATAAATTGGTGTTAATAAAATTCTAAATTTTATATATTCTTGATATTTATATAATTGATTTAATGAATAACCTTCAGTTAAAATTATAATTAAAAAAAATATTAAAAAAAGACTAATTTCAAATGAAATTATTTGTGCTAAAGATCGAATAGCCCCTAATATAGAATAATTATTATTTGAAATTCACCCAATTAAAATAATTGGATAAGTATTAAGACCTAATAAGGTGATAAAGAATATTAAATTGTAGTTTGTTATTATTAAATTAGTTCAAGGATATAAAATTCATAATAATATGGCAAATATAAATATAAGTATTGGTCTCAATATATAAATTAAATAATTTAAATTTAAAAATAATCATTCTTTAGAGATTAATTTAATAGCATCTGAAAAAGGTTGAAGTATTCCTTTATATCCTACTTTAGTAGGTCCTTTTCGTGTTTGAATATATCTTAAGATTTTTCGTTCTAATAAGGTTAAAAAAGCTACTGTAAGTAATATACAAATTATAGTTAAAATTATGATAATTACGAAGATTATTACCTATATATAATTTATTATATGTATATATATTATTAAATTCTAACTTTAATGCACTTTTCTGCCAAGATAATTTTTAATAAATATTAATTTAATTAAATGATTATATTTATATAAATAATTTTAGTCCTTTCGTACAAAAAATTATAGGTTTTTTATAGATAGAAACCGATCTGACTTACGTCGATCTGAACTCAAATCATGTAAGATTTTAAAAGTCGAACAGACTTAATTTTTAAACTCCTGCATTTAAATTATATCTTAATTCAACATCGAGGTCGTAATCATCTTTATAAATTTGGTCTTTCAAAAGATATTACGCTGTTATCCCTAAGGTAATTTATTTTTTTAATTTTTAATAAAAGATCTTTTAAATTTTCTATAATTTAAGATTTTTTAAATTAAAGTTTTTTAAATTTAATAACCCTCCCAGTTAAATATGTTATAATTATTATTATTTAGAATAAAATTTAAATTTATAATAATTATAAATATGAAATACTATAGGGTCTTATCGTCCCATAAAAGAATTTAAGAATTTTAACTTAAAATTTAATTTCATAAAATAATATTGAGACAGTATATATTTCATTAATTCTTTCATACAAGTCTTTAATTAGAAGACAATTTATTATGCTACCTTTGTACAGTCAGGTATACTGCAGCCATTTAATAAGAATCATTGGGCAGATTTATCTAAAATTATTATTTCTATAGACAATGTTTTTGTTAAACAGTTGAATATATTATTTTAATTTGCCTAATTCCTTAAATTTATATATTATTTCTTTAATAATTTTTACAATTTTTACTATTTATTTAATCATTATAAAATTAATTTATTTATTTAATTAGTTTTTTTATAATTAATTTTATATTAATATTTTAAATTTTTAATTCATATTTTTAAATTATAAAATATTTTATTATAATTTCAAATTTTAAGAATATAATAATAGTTGGATTTTAAAATTAATAATAATTTAAATTTAAAGGTTATCCCTTAAATTTTTTAATTAAATAAATTTATAAAATTTTAAAATTTTAATAAATTTTTACTTAATTATGAATTAAATTCATTTCTAAAAAAACCAGATATTTTAAAAATCGTATAACATCTAATTTCTAAATATATATTTATAGTTTTTTTGTAACAAAAAAAATTATATATATTTAGTTCTTTTTATTTCGGGATTAATATATATAAATAATTTAATTTGATTAACCCTGTTAAGGCGTGGGCGTATGATCGCCCCGGTTTCGCCTTTTAGTAAGGGTTACGGTTCGCGTTCCGAACGGTCGTCAGTCTGACTGTTAGGTGCATGCGGAATTTGTCCGTTATCACCAGCCTCGTGACGTCGTTCGGGGTTTTGGTCCTAATACAAACGCGCGTTGCCCGATTCGCGGTTGTTAGAGGTATAGACAGGAGGGTTCGGACGAACCTCCGTATGGCTAACGGAGGGAGCCGAAGGAGGTGGACCACTAGCGTATAGTCAACGCCGCGTGATCCCGGATGTGAAGGTGTCTAGGTGTAAGACAGGAGGGTTCGGACGAACCTCCGTATGGCTAACGGAGGGAGCCGAAGGAGATGGTCTATTCGGGAATAGATAACGACGCGTGACACACGAGGATGTGTCGGTGTATTATAGGAGGGTTCGGACGAACCTCCGTATGGCTAACGGAGGGAGCCGAAGGAAGTGGACCAGTAGCGTATGATTAACGCTGCGTGCCACCGGACAGTGTGTCTTTGGTGAGATAGGAAGTCTCGGACGAACCTCCGTATGGCTAACGGAGGGAGCCGAAGGAGATGGATCACTAGCGTATGGTTAACGCCGTGTTCCACCGGATATCAAGGTATTTTGGTATTCGCGAGTCGTAGTCGTTGATATACCTCGAGCGGTAAAGGTATATCTGTCGTGGGGTTAGCTAGTACGTTACTAAATTAGTCAGGATAGGTTTAATTGAATATAGACACGAAATGGATTCTATATCACTATATTCTAATATAATTACAAGGACTAATTGGTACAAGGTTATAGTTAGTCGATTCTTGACTCGGCAAGAATCTTCCTTCTCGACTTTAACGCGGTGAGAACGCGGAGGAGTCAGTACAGTATTATCTGATAGACACTTACGAAGTACGTTCGCGACGTTAGTATGCTCGAAGGGGACTGGAACCCGATCTTGCTCGTATCTATACTCTGACGGACAGAGTAACGTTATGCTCAGAAAACTGGATTTGAGACTGCCCCCGAGCGTCGAAAATCATGCCCTTTTATACACCGAAAAACTAAGATTTTTGGTGGTGGGGAACGTTTGATTTCCGTGGGAATGGAATGTTCTTCCATCCCCTGGCTAGACGACTGTCGGGGGGTGCGTGCTAGACTAAACATTAGGCGCCACACGTTTCGGGTAAGACGCGTACGTAACATCTCCCCCCTCAGAGGGAACATCGTTTATTATGATGCTTCCACAATGAGAGCCGAAGCGTGCGGTGCCTTGTTTTACAATGGTTATAAAATAAAAAGAGATAAAATGAATTATATATGTAAAAATGAAAAATGATCGGAATTAAAATTAATTATATCTAACTTAAGCTTAAAACTAATTAAAACAAAACAAAAATATTAAAACTATAGGTTATGTAATAATTGGAATAATATATAAGAAGAGAGAAATATATATGAAGAAGTTAAAGGGGTAAAATTCAGATGCTTAAGGGTATGATAAAAGAATAACCTGGGGGTATAGGGGTGACGGGATGTCCAGGTGGTTGGTAGTGGTTGGTTTCTGCGTTGAGAGTTCCTTTAGCGTCAATATTTTGTGATATTGGGGTGACGGAGTATCGACAGAAATTTGAGTTTTTAATCGGTTGTGTCCTCTGATAAGTATGCAGGTTTTAATTTGTCCTGATGTTTGATGATGGTGTGGCGATCATCGACTCTCAGGATGACGTTATTCCGTTCTGTTTTATCTTCAATCCGAAATGGTCCTATGTATTGCGGATCGAATTTAGTGGTACGTGGTTCTTTCAAAATGTAAACGTATTGCCCTGTCTTAAATTCCGTGGGACGTGCATGTTTGTCGTAGTAACGTCTAGAACGTTCTTTTGCTCTAACAAGTTTTTGTTCTTGGCATGTTTTGCATTTTCTAATAAATTCCTGTATGTCGTTTTTCATCCCTGGCCAAGTGTAACGAGATTTTAATCTTCTATATGTTTTGTTTGCTCCCTTGTGTCCTCCAACAAGGCTATCGTGTGCTTCCCTAATGAGTTGTATATGCTCCTCTGCGAGTGGTGCCATGGAGTCTTCGTAGGGGTCGAGGATAGAGCTGGCTAGACGTCTGGTCGTGTTTCCTTGGATTGTTGCATTTGAAGTCGAAAATTCTGAAGTGGGCACAGGTGTTGCTGGCGCTCTTCGGTTTGCTGCGGTTGGGGTCAAAGGCGTCGGCAGGCTCGGTGTCTCGATATCCAGGGCCGTAGTTACTGTTTCTTGCTCCAGTGGTTTTAAAGTTGATTCCGAATCTTCGTCGAAAGAGATCAAATCGTCGGTCTCCAGGCCAGTTGGGTTATTGTTATTGTAGTTGTATGAAAGGATTGAATTTCGTGGTGATGAGTGTGCAATAGGTAATATTCTGCTATCCAACGCGGTTTCATCTGCTAATGTTTTTTCATGAGAGAGAGTAGGCAATAAAGATCTGTTATGAAGCAGTTCGGTGGGAGTTCCTCTTCTTCCTCTCCTGGTAGGTTTCTTCCTTTCTTCCTCGGATGTGCTGCTGTCGTTATCGATGTAGCGTGGGCTGTCTTGCTTTCTACGTAGAAGTTTGATGCGGTGTCCAATAGTATTTTTATCCGTTTTTGTTGGAACGTATAGTTTGAAGTCTTTATCTTTACGTGGTATAAGAGGTAAGCAGACTGGATTCCTAGACAACGCGTCGGCGTTCATGTTTATTTTTCCGGGTTTGTGTTTAACGTCGTATTCGTATTCCAACAATTTCAGTTTCCACTTTACTAAACGAGAAGTGGGGTCCTTGACTGAGTGTAACCAAACCAGAGGTCGGTGGTCGGTGACTAGGGTGAATTTCCTTCCGAAAACATATGGTCTGAAGTATTGTACAGCGTAGACCATAGCTAGACATTCCTTTTCTGTTGCTGAATAGTTCTTTTCTGCTTGGTTTAGACTGCGAGAGGCATAGGCAATCGGTAGGTCTCGTCCTATCTCTCCTTGGCTTAGGACAGCTCCGACTGCGAAATCTGACGCATCTGTGGTAATGATGAATGGTCGGTTGAAATCTGGATATTGAAAGATAGGCTGTGTGCAAAGTTCGTTTCGTAACTGTTCAAAACTTGTCTGTTGTTCTTGAGTCCAAGTGAATCGTATTCCTTTTCCTAATAGTTTAATTAGTGATTTTGCCTTAACTGAGTAGTCTTGAATAAATCTTCGATAGTATCCTGTTAATCCTAAAAATTGTTGAATGTTTTTCTGCGATTTTGGTACGGGAAATTCTTTTACGGCTTGTAAATTTCTTGGGTCAGGTTTTACTCCATTTGCTGAAACAACATGTCCTAAATAGGTAACTTCTTTGCGTAAAAATTGACATTTATTTGTTTGTAGGGTGAGCCCATGCTCTCTGAGGCGGCTGAGTAGTTTTCTAACTTTAATTTCGTGTTCGCGAAGCGAACTGGAGTATATTACGATGTCATCCAGGTAAACGAAGAGTTCTGTTCCTTGCAGTCCGGTTAAAATTTGATCCATGAGGCGTTGAAATGTTGGTGGTGCATTTTTTAATCCAAAAGGCATTCTTGCGAATTCGTAATGTCCGTGTGGTGTAGTGAAAGCTGTTTTCTGCCGGTCCTTGGCGTCCATTTCTATTTGGTGAAAACCATTGGCTAAATCAAACACGGAGAAATATTTTGCTCCTCCCAGTTTATCCAAAATTTCCGTGATTTGGGGGAGAGGGTATTTATCACTTATTGTTTTTTCGTTCAAAGCTCGGAAATCTATTACCATTCTCCAACGCTTATTTCCTTTGCTGTCTTCCCTTTTTGGTACGATCCATAGCGGCGAATTGTACGGTGAGGTGGAGTGTTTGATGATTCCCTGCGACAGCAGTGTTCCTACCTGCTGTTGGATTTCTTCTTGATGTACAGGTGGATAACGATATTGTCTCGTGTTGATCGGAATTTCGTCTGTCGTATGGATGGAATGATGAAAATTTGGTACTTTGTCCAATCTATCACCGGGTAGGTAGAACCTATCTGAAAATTCCTTTATGATTTTGTGTACGTGATGTTTTTCCTCTTGATTGAGATGATCAGTCTTCAAAATTTCTTGAATTTGTTTCGTTCGATTCTGAGTTTTCCTTGGCTGAGATCGATATTCAATGGTTGGATCTTCGTCTGACGAGCTTAAAATATCGTACGGTTCCAAATGTTGTGGTTCTAGTTCAAATTCCACATCGGCATCTCGTGTATTTGTAGCTAGTACATGACAAGTGCCGTTGTAATTATATACTGCGGCTTCGCCGATATAGACTTTATCTGGTGTCTTTACACGGGGTAAATATCCTTCTTTTATTTCCGGGTTTGCCACTTTCAGTGCGATTTGTTGTCTTGTTCTTCCCGGGATGTGATGTGTAGTCTTGAAATCTGACTGATTGCTGAAATAAATCGGTTTTGTCGGACGATCACGTGTTACCAGGGTTTTGTGATAATACGAGATTTCAGCTTCTTCTTGCAGCAAGAACGGACTACCTATAATTCCGCTTGCTGGTATTGACAAATTTTTTATTACGTAGAAGGTGGCTGCAATGCCATCGATGTGAAGTGTGGTAGTGCCCAACGTACGTACGGTTGCAGGTGAAATACTGGCGATTTCAATTCCTTCCTTCGATGTGAATGATGCGAAGTTATTTAATACGCCGACATCTACTAAATTTACGGCTGATCCTCCATCGATCAGAAATTCTCCTTCGCCTGTCTTTAGTTCCGGGACCTTGACTCTGATTCGGGCTGTTGGTGCTTCTTTGATGAGCCTCCGCGAATCTCGTCGGTGAACCGAACCATTCGGCGAAGTGGTAAACGATCGTCCGTCATCTCGCCGGTATGACGAACGCGATCGTAGTTTAAATTATTCGTAGGAAAGTTGCTTGCCATCCCATTTCTGGATTTGAACTCTTTCCTTTCCTTTTCTTTACAAGTTTTTCCGTCGTGACCTCGTGTGCCACAATTCCAACAATATATTTTCTTCTTGTTGAATGTTTCCTTTATCCTAGGACGATGAACATCTGGAGAGGGACTTCTTCTAAGGGGGAACGCTTGTGTTCTCCTCGGTCGCTCTTCATGGTCGGTATCCGAACCAGATGTACTCGTGCCTCGGAATCTTTGACGATGCGGTGAAGGTGACTGCGGGTAGGCCACCCTTGGCCTACGCTTATTTTCCCAGCGGGAAGTTTCTTCACCGAGGTGCTGGCGCCGGTTTCTTAACCGTTGGTCCACTTGAAGTACGGCGTCGAAGGCGTCGTCAAGTGTTTCTATCTTCCTGTCTAGCGTCGAAGTTCTCCAGGCAATGCGATCGGGTAATCCGTCGAGGAAATTTTCCAACACATCCTTTTCCATTTCTTGGATGATTGTTTCGTTGGTAATTCCGTATCGGTCGCGGATCGCGGTGCGCGTGGAATGGACCAAGTTACTGACACGACTAATATATTTGTTTAATGATTCGTCCGCACGTATCTTGAGTCGCGATATTTCCCCTTGGAGGAATGCTAGGTCGCGCCCAGGTGCGAAACATTTCTTCAAATGTTTTAAAAATTCCGGTACGTTTGCAAACGATTTTCCTTGCACTCGTGTTCTTGCCGCACCGGTGAGTTTTGTATAAACCATCGCGAGATACTCAGGTTCTGTGTCTCGCGGAATTAGTGTTAGACCGTCCTCGACGCGTTGCGCGAAAGTCGACAAAGGCGGATTCTCGCCGTCGAATATTGGTAAAGAGGAAACGGCTGATTGCAAGCAGCTACGCTGCGTAAGTATGGCCATAGAGTTTGCCATTGAAATGGTAAGGTTCGCGATTTCGTCGGGCGAAAGCGAAGCTTGTTGCCTTGCCATCCTGAATAATTAAAATTGTAACGTTTTTATATAGCTAATCCCACCGCTGTCACCAGTTTGTTAAGGCGTGGGCGTATGATCGCCCCGGTTTCGCCTTTTAGTAAGGGTTACGGTTCGCGTTCCGAACGGTCGTCAGTCTGACTGTTAGGTGCATGCGGAATTTGTCCGTTATCACCAGCCTCGTGACGTCGTTCGGGGTTTTGGTCCTAATACAAACGCGCGTTGCCCGATTCGCGGTAGTTAGAGGTATAGACAGGAGGGTTCGGACGAACCTCCGTATGGCTAACGGAGGGAGCCGAAGGAGGTGGACCACTAGCGTATAGTCAACGCCGCGTGATCCCGGATGTGAAGGTGTCTAGGTGTAAGACAGGAGGGTTCGGACGAACCTCCGTATGGCTAACGGAGGGAGCCGAAGGAGATGGTCTATTCGGGAATAGATAACGACGCGTGACACACGAGGATGTGTCGGTGTATTATAGGAGGGTTCGGACGAACCTCCGTATGGCTAACGGAGGGAGCCGAAGGAAGTGGACCAGTAGCGTATGATTAACGCTGCGTGCCACCGGACAGTGTGTCTTTGGTGAGATAGGAAGTCTCGGACGAACCTCCGTATGGCTAACGGAGGGAGCCGAAGGAGATGGATCACTAGCGTATGGTTAACGCCGTGTTCCACCGGATATCAAGGTATTTTGGTATTCGCGAGTCGTAGTCGTTGATATACCTCGAGCGGTAAAGGTATATCTGTCGTGGGGTTAGCTAGTACGTTACTAAATTAGTCAGGATAGGTTTAATTGAATATAGACACGAAATGGATTCTATATCACTATATTCTAATATAATTACAAGGACTAATTGGTACAAGGTTATAGTTAGTCGATTCTTGACTCGGCAAGAATCTTCCTTCTCGACTTTAACGCGGTGAGAACGCGGAGGAGTCAGTACAGTATTATCTGATAGACACTTACGAAGTACGTTCGCGACGTTAGTATGCTCGAAGGGGACTGGAACCCGATCTTGCTCGTATCTATACTCTGACGGACAGAGTAACGTTATGCTCAGAAAACTGGATTTGAGACTGCCCCCGAGCGTCGAAAATCATGCCCTTTTATACACCGAAAAACTAAGATTTTTGGTGGTGGGGAACGTTTGATTTCCGTGGGAATGGAATGTTCTTCCATCCCCTGGCTAGACGACTGTCGGGGGGTGCGTGCTAGACTAAACATTAGGCGCCACACGTTTCGGGTAAGACGCGTACGTAACAACCCTGATACAAAAGGTACTAAATTTATTTAAAATTTTTTAAATTTAGATAAGTTCATTTACATTACTTTTAACTTTTAAAAAAATTATTTTTTAATAAATAATTACTGAAATAATTGTTATTTGATAAAATTTTATTTATATAAAATTGATTAATTTATAATATTTTTTATTATTTTAATTAAAATAAAATTTTAATTAAATTAATCTTTTCAGTGTAAATGAAAAATTTTATTTCAGTTTAAACTAAAATTTTTAGTTCCTAATTACACTTTCCAGTACAATTACTATGTTACGACTTATTTCATTTTGGTGAAATTGACGGGCGATTTGTACGCTTATTAGCATATAGTTCAATTTAATTAATTAAAGTAAATTTACTTTTAAATTTTCTTTCAAAATAATTTTAAAATTATTTATTCAAAATATAATATTATATTATAACTCTTAATATCTTAAATGCACTACATATTTACTTGAATTTTAATTTATTAAAATTTATTAACATTATCAATTAAAAAAAATTTGTAAACAGCTATATATAAATGTAATTTAAGTGAGTCTTATCGTGGAATATCGATTAAATTATAAGTTCCTCTAATGGAATTAATAAGCCGCCATATTTATTAATTTTAATGATTTACATTTAATAGTTAATTTTTTATTTAATTTTATAGTAGGGTATCTAATCCTAGTTTTTTTATAAAATTTATCAATTAATTTAATAATAAATTTTAATTATTTGAACTAAATTGTATATTTCACTAAAAATTTAATTTTTTAATTAAAATATATTAATTTTTAAGTAATTAAAATATTATGATTAATTAATTTATAAAATTGGTTTAACCGCTGTTGCTGGCACCGAAATTTACCATTATTAAAATTTATTTCCGAATAAAATTTTTATTTAGTGTTGCAGATTTTATTATTAATAACAAATTATTTTTTAATCTAATTATATATATAAAATAAATTTAATTAATTTGTAACTTAAATTCAATTTTATTGATTTGAATTTATTTAAAAATTTTAAATAAATTAAAGTTTTGATTTTTCTATAGAAGGTATCAATTTCTATAATGTAATTAATTTTTTAATTAAATATACAAAGATTAATCTATCTATAGGTAAATCTAATCTTTATAATAGTTAACCCCCCAATTAACTATTTAAAGCTTTGATTTTTCTATAGAAGGTATCAATTTCTATAATGTAATTAATTTTTTAATTAAATATACAATGATTAATCTATCTATAGGTAAATCTAATCTTTATAATAGTTAACCCCTTAATTAACTATTTAAAGCTTTGATTTTTCTATAGAAGGTATCAATTTCTATAATGTAATTAATTTTTTAATTAAATATACAAAGATTAATTTATCTATAGGTAAATCTAATCTTTATAATAGTTAACCCCCCAATTAACTATTTAAAGCTTTGATTTTTCTATAGAAGGTATCAATTTCTATAATGTAATTAATTTTTTAATTAAATATACAAAGATTAATCTATCTATAGGTAAATCTAATCTTTATAATAGTTAACCCCTTAATTAACTATTTGAAGCTTTGATTTTTCTATGAAAATTATAAATAATAAAAAAATTAATTTTTATATAAAAAAAATTATATAGAAATAAATTGTTATTAAATAGCCCTAAAATATTATTAATTATATTAGATTAAAATTTTAATACAAAATTTTTAATAATAAAAACTTATTATAGTAGTAGTATATATATATATATTAATTAATAAATTATTTATATATATATACATCTTAATATTAATATATATAATATATATCTATTAATTAATAAATTATTTATATATATATATATATTTATATACTATTATAAATAGATGGAGGCCAACTGATAAATATATATACATTTTATATATAACAAGATATATATACAGGGTGTCCCAGAACTAGTGTAACATCCGGAAATGGGGGGTAGCTGAGGTGATTCTGAACAACCTTTTCCTTTACCAAAATGTTGTTTGAAGCTTTGTTTTCGAGTTATTAACGAAAAACACTAACCAATCACAGCGCCCAGAGACCGCGGGCTCAACCACGTATGCACGGCTTTTATACACGGGCGCTCGGTCGGGCTCCCGGCACACGTACTGGCACAGCATAGGTATCGCGGAAAATGTTATGTCATTTTAAATTAAAAATAATGTGCAATTATTCGTTATTCATGAATAACAAATAAACTAATAAGTCGTTTAATAACTGCGTTCGTTATTCGAAAGAAATAAAGCGTTTTATTATTTATGAAAAACATTTTTTTTTTAACAGCACATTTTCAGGTGAATAAATTGTTTTAAGAAAAACGATTTGTATAACTAATGCTAGAAAAAAATAATTGAACTTACCCATTCGTCCACGAAATAGCTTGCTTCGACGAAAATAGGTCGGTAAGGCTGGATCCTCGTGTCGATCCTGACCTATCCAACAATTCTCAACAGCCGATGTTCTGGCCGAATCGATGAACTCACTTCGCCGCACGATCGATATTTTTCGGTGACTTCTTAGAAGCTGTCGATTTTGTTTTTTCTCCATGCCTTCGGCGCGGTTCTCTGGCGAAAGGCTGCCGTGCTTGGTGCTTGTTCGCCGGAATGATTTATTATTAAACTAATTGTAACATCCACAGTTTTATAACTATTAATTTCAAAAAATTTAGAATTGAATACACGCTAATGTGGCTTATAAATTTGAATGGTATATCATCCACATTCACGAACGTGATGATAACTCTGTTCGATACTTTTATTCGTTATTCGAAAGGAATAAAATGTTTTATTATTGTTAGAAAAGTCCAAAAAGCGAAGGCTTGAGTGAGCCATGTGCAGTCTTTCGCTGCGTTTCCACCTCCTAGGGATGGTTCTGCCTCAAGGCTAAGAAAGTCCATATTGTCAAGGGGGTCCTTCTGACTAGGATTTTTCAGGGAAGACAGAATTGTATCAGCACTCGCGAAGTATAGTTCAAAACACAAGCTTTCACTCTTTTTAACCACCCACGTTCATTTCTTATTCAAACGTTCACCACCGTTATCCTGATTTTCCTTACATTATTTAAAAAAATTAAAAACATTTCGTAGTACTCTGCGTTCGTACGCGGCATGTTGCTCGTTCAGTTAGCAAAATAAATCTGAGAGCTTAAGCGTTTTGTGGATCCTAGGTGGACGTTTGGTAAGGAAGGGGAATAGTTACAATACAACGGAAAAGAAATGTTTATTGTACTGCCATGAGAAATTCGAAACAGTTTCAAAAAAACATCAAATAAACCGACGGTGCAAAACGTTGCGCCGGCAAGAGTCAAAACAGATAAGTCGGAAACATTTGAAGATCGCCGGATTCGGGTGTGAATAAGTGAGCGCGTGTGTGTGTATGTATGCATGATGTGTGTGTGTATGTGCGCGTATAAGGGCTTACAAAGTAAGCGAGGCAAGTCGCTGAAAAAGCAAGAGGTGGTTTGAAAGTAGTGAGACGAACACTAAGAGTGCCGTCAGAATGGCACAAAACGTACCCGTGAACGAATGGGCGAGTTTAATTATTTTTTCCTAGCATTAGCTATCGAAATCGTTTTATTTCACAGTATATTTTATCTATTTGAAAATGTGCTGTTAAAAGAAAAAAACATTTTTTTCGTAAATAATGTAAGGAAAATCAGGATAACGGTGGTGAACGTTTGAATAAGAAATGAAAGTGGGTGGTTAAAAAGAGTGAAAGCTTGTGTTTTGAACTATACTTCGCGAGTGCTGATACAATTCTGTCTTCCCTGAAATATCCTAGTCAGAAGGACCCCTTTGACAATATGGACTTTCTTAGCCTTGAGGCAGAACCATCCCTAGGAGGTGGAAACGCAGCGAAAGACTGCACATGGCTCACTCAAGCCTTCGCTTTTTGGACTTTTCTAACAATAATAAAACATTTTATTCCTTTCGAATAACGAATAAAAGTATCGAACAGAGTTATCATCACGTTCGTGAATGTGGATGATATACCATTCAAATTTATAAGCCACATTAGCGTGTATTCAATTCTAAATTTTTTGAAATTAATAGTTATAAAACTGTGGATGTTACAATTAGTTTAATAATAAATCATTCCGGCGAACAAGCACCAAGCACGGCAGCCTTTCGCCAGAGAACCGCGCCGAAGGCACGGAGAAAAATCAAAATCGACAGCTTCTAAGAAGTCACCGAAAAATATCGATCGTGCGGCGAAGTGAGTTCATCGACTCAGCCAGAACATCGGCTGTTGAAAATTGTTGGATAGGTCAGGATCGACACGAGGATCCAGCCTTACCGACCTATTTTCGTCGAAGCAAGCTATTTCGTGGACGAATGGGTAAGTTCAATTATTTTTTTCTAGCATTAGTTATACAAATCGTTTGTCTTAAAACAATTTATTCACCTGAAAATGTGCTGTTAAAAAAAAAATGTTTTTCATAAATAATAAAATGCTTTATTTCTTTCGAATAACGAATAAAAGTATCGAACGCAGTTGTTAAACGACTTACTAATTTGTTTATTATTCATGAATAACGAATAATTTCACATTATTCTTAATTTAAAATGACATAACATTTTTCGCGAGACCTATGCTGTGCCAGTACGTGTGCCGGTAGCCCGACCGAGCGCCCGTGTATAAAAGCCGTGAATACGTGGTTGAGCGCGAGGTTTCTGGGCGCTGTGATTGGCCAGTGTTTTTCGTTAATAACTCGAAAACGAAGCTTCAAACAACATTTTGGTAAAGGAAAAGGTTGTTCAGAATCACCTCAGCTACCCCCCATTTCCGGATGTTACACTAGTTCTGGGACACCCTGTATAAATATTACAATATATAAATCTGAGAATATATATACATTTATAAATATATCCTAAGGTAGGATTAAATTATGATTATTTATGCTTTCATATAATTTATAAATTATTTAATAACTTATAAATGCGCTATGTTTAATAAATCAATTAATGTTTAATAAACGCATATAAATTTTTTATTTATTTATATATAACCTATGAATCATAAATTATTTATTAATTAATAAATACCTATTAATATATATAAATACGTTATTATATATTTAAATATCTATTAATTAATAAATAATTTATATATTTATATATATATATATATATATATATATATATATATATATATATATATATATATAAATATTTATTAATTAATAAATAATTTTTGTATTTATATTTATATTTCTTTTCTTTTCAATAATTTATTATAATCTAATGTATTCATAATATAATTTACATATATTATAGATATAAAATTATATATATAATTATATAAATATTTAATTAAATAATATTAATATTAATATATAAAGGTTAATATAATCTTTTATAAATTTTGGAACCCACCTATGATTTATATATATATAAATATATTGGTTAATAAATTATTTATATATATATATATACATTTTAATATTAATATATATATATATATTAATAAAAAATTTTTCAAATTAAAAATTAATTTTATTTACTTATATTTAAATTTATTATGTAATAAAATTATAGTTTAATATTATTAATAAGATTATAGCGTTACTTAATAACAAAAAAAAATTAAAAATTTTTATTTATGTATTAAATAAAATTATTAATTATTGGGGGGGGTATTTATATATAATTTATATATAATTTATAATTAAATTTGTATCTTAGAGAATTTAATTAATAAATAAATTTATTATTAATAGTCGATTTTAGTTTATTTCAATGGCTTTATTTTTCCCTTAAAGATGAATATATTGAAATAAACCTTTCAATTCTACTTTAGTTTGAATTTATTTAAATAGTTTTATTTGTTTTTATAAGTAGAGAATTTAATTAATAAATAAATTTATTATTAATAGTCGATTTTAGTTTATTTCAATGGTTTCATTCTTTCCCTAAGAATGAATATATTGAAATAAACCTTTTAATTCTACTTTAGCTTGAATTTATTTAAATAGCTTCATTTGTCCCTTGTAAGTAGAGGATTTGGATATTAACCTTTCGAATTTACATTAGCTTTAGTTTATTTCAATGGCTTCACTCTTTCCCTAAGGATGAATATATTGAAATAAACCTTTCAATTCTACTTTAGCTTGAATTTATTTAAATAGCCTCATTTGTCCCTTGTAAGTAGAGGATTTGGATATTAACCTTTCAATTCTACTTTAGCTTGAATTTATTTAAATAACCTCATTTGTCCCTCGCAAGTAGAGGATTTTGGATATTAACCTTTCGAATTTACCTTAGCTTTAGTTTATTTCAATGGCTTCATTCTTTCCCTAAGGATGAATATATTGAAATAAACCTTTCAATTCTACTTTAGCTTGAATTTATTTAAATAGCCTCATTTGTCCCTCGCAAGTAGAGGATTTTGGATATTAACCTTTCGAATTTACCTTAGCTTTAGTTTATTTCAATGGCTTCATTCTTTCCCTAAGGATGAATATATTGAAATAAACCTTTCAATTCTACTTTAGCTTGAATTTATTTAAATAGCCTCATTTGTCCCTCGCAAGTAGAGGATTTTGGATATTAACCTTTCGAATTTACCTTAGCTTTAGTTTATTTCAATGGCTTCATTCTTTCCCTAAGGATGAATATATTGAAATAAACCTTTCAATTCTACTTTAGCTTGAATTTATTTAAATAGCCTCATTTGTCCCTTGCAAGTAGAGGATTTTGGATATTAACCTTTCGAATTTACCTTAGCTTTAGTTTATTTCAATGGCTTCATTCTTTCCCTAAGGATGAATATAAATATATATCCATATATAAAGATATATATATATATATATATATATATATATATATATATATATATATATATATATATATATATATATATCTTTAAATGGATATTAGTTAATTTTAATCTATAATATTTAATTTGCAATTAAAAGTAATTTTTAAATATATCTATATAAATAAGCTAAGTTTAAAGCTGTTAGGTTCATACCCTAGTTATAGATTATATGTATCTTTTATATATTTTATATATATATGTATTAAAGTAATATGCCTGATTAAAGGATTATTTTGATAAGATACTTAAATAAATTTTATATTTATTGTTACTAATTGATTTTTTTTATATTTATTAATTTTATTAATACTTTAAATTTCAAAAATTTAGGTGCTTTGACACTAAAATATAATAGGTAAAAATTTTAGTATTATAAACTATTTAATTTTTAATTAAAAGATAATTTTGAATTGGTTTTTTGTGAAGAAAATAATATTTAAAAATGTAATATGTCTTAGATATATTATTATTAATTATTTAATCATTCTTTTTGTAAGAGATTTATTTTTTATGTGATTAATTTATGAAGTTATAACATTAGTTTTAATTATTTATATAAATTTAACTAGAGATTCAAAATATGCTAGTGTTTTTTATTATATAGTATCAGTAGTAAGAAGGTTAGTTTTTATTATAAGATTGTATTTTTATGTATCTATGAAAGAAGTAAGAGTTTTTTTTGAAATTTTTATTCAATTAATTATGTTAGTAAAATTAGGAATATTTCCTTTTCATCAATGATCTATTTATATTCATAGATATATGTGTTGAACAAGAATTTTTATATTTTCAACGGTTATAAAAATAGTACCTATATATTTTTTAGCTAATGTGAGTGGTATAAATTTTTTTTTTATAGGTTTAATTTTATTAAATTTAATTTTTGTTCCTATTATTATGAAAGTTTATAATTCTATAAAAATATTTATTAGATGTTCTTCTATTATTCAATCAACTTTTTTATTAATAATTATGTATGTAAATGTAAAAATTTATTTGGTATATTTTTCTTTTTATGCATTTATTTTTTATATATTGTTGTATTTTTTTGAAAAATTTGATGTGGTAACTTTTAATGATTTGGGGTTTTTATTAGTTGATAAATATTTGAAGGTATATTTTATTATTATAGTTTTAATTTATTCTTCTTTACCTCCATTTTTGTCTTTAGTGTTAAAGTGAATTTTGAATTATTATTTTTTAGAGGATTATGTTAATTTTTGTTTTATTATTTATTATGATATTAGCATCAGTTATAATTATTTGAAATTATTTTAGATTATTATTATATATTAGTAGTAATTATACTAGAGCTAAAAAATATTTTTTTAAGATTTATATATTTAAGTCTTATATTATTTTATTTATTATTATGTTATTTTTTTTTAGGTTTTTATTGGTTAATGTTTATGTTACTTAAAGGTTTTAATTTGATATAATTTAAGTATTGATTAATTTGTTAAATTTAACATAGTGTAAGATATTTATGATTAATATTTTCTAATAATTATTTATATTTTAAAATTTGCAATTTTAAGTTTTTTTTAAACTATAGAAAATTAGTATCAGTAAGTTTTTCTTACATGTTTAAATTTACAATTTAATTCTTTTATCAGACATGATACTTTTTTTGATTTGAAGATTTTAAGTTAAAATAAACTTTTAATTTTCAAAGTTAAATATATATATATATTGATTTATTATAAATCTTATAATATATAAATATATTTATTAATATTTAAATATTATATAATTATGTTTTATTTATGTTTGATAAATGATTTTATTCTACTAATCATAAAAATATTGGTATAATTTATTTTGTATTTGCTTTATGATCAGGGATAATTGGAACTTCTATGAGAATAATTATTCGTATGGAGTTAAGTACTCCAGGTATATGAATTAATAATGATCAAGTTTATAATTCAGTTGTTACTGTTCATGCATTTTTAATAATTTTTTTTATAGTTATACCATTTATAATTGGCGGGTTTGGTAATTGATTAGTTCCATTAATATTAGGATCTCCAGATATGGCATTTCCTCGTATAAATAATATTAGATTTTGATTATTACCACCATCATTAATATTATTACTTTTAAGAAATTTATTTCAAGTTAGACCAGGGACTGCTTGAACGGTTTATCCTCCTTTATCTTCATATTTATTTCATTCTTCCCCTTCTGTTGATATTACTATTTTTTCTTTACATTTATCAGGAATTTCTTCAATTATTGGGGCAATAAATTTTATAGTAACTATTATAATAATAAAAAATTTATCTTTAAATTATGATCAAATAGCTTTATTTCCTTGATCAGTGTTTATTACAGCTATTTTATTATTATTATCATTGCCAGTTTTAGCTGGAGCAATTACAATATTAATTTTTGATCGAAATATTAATACTTCGTTTTTTGATCCTTTAGGGGGAGGTGATCCAATTTTATATCAACATTTATTTTGATTTTTTGGGCATCCTGAAGTTTATATTTTAATTTTACCGGGGTTTGGGTTGATTTCACATATTATTATAAATGAGAGGGGTAAAAAAGAGGTATTTGGTAATTTAGGAATGATTTATGCTATATTAGGAATTGGATTTTTAGGATTTATTGTATGAGCACATCATATATTTACAGTTGGGTTAGATGTAGATACTCGAGCTTATTTTACTTCAGCAACTATAGTTATTGCAGTTCCTACAGCAATTAAAGTTTTTAGTTGATTAGCTACTTATCATGGAGCTAAATTAGGTTATAATAATTCAATTTTATGATCATTAGGATTTGTTATAATATTTATTATTGGTGGATTGACGGGTATTGTATTATCAAATTCTTCTATTGATATTATTTTACATGATACTTATTATGTTGTTGGCCATTTTCATTATGTTTTATCTATAGGGGCAGTTTTTGCAATTTTTGGAAGATTTATTCATTGATTTCCTTTAATTTTTGGTGTTGTTATACATCAGAATTGATTAAAAATTCAGTTTTATATAATGTTTATTGGTGTTAATATAACTTTTTTTCCTCAACATTTTTTAGGATTAATAGGGATACCTCGACGATATTCAGATTATCCTGATGCATATTATTGTTGAAATTTATTTTCTTCAATTGGTTCATTAATTTCTTTAAATAGATTAATTTTATTAATGTTTTTAATTTTAGAAAGATTTATTTCAATACGGTTAGTAATTTTTAAATTTAATAGTTCATTAGAATGAATTGGTTTTATACCTCCTTTAGATCATGTGTATTTAGAAGTACCTATTGTGTTAAATAATAAAAAGGAGTTATTTTTGAATATTTAATAATGTTGAGTTTTAATGATTGATTTAATTATTTTTAATATTTTATTTTATTTAATATGGCAGATAAGTGCGATAGATTTAAGATTTATTTATAAAAATATATTATTTTTTATTAAAAATTGCAACATGATTTATATATAAATTTCAAGATTCTAATTCACCTTATTCTGATAATTTAATTTCTTTTCATAATTTAGTTATAATATTAATGTTGGTTATTATTGTATTTTCAATATTAATTATTTTAGATATTATTACTAATAAGTATGTTAATCGGTATTTATTGAAGAATCATTTATTGGAAATTATTTGAACTATTATTCCAATTTTTATTTTAATAACAATTTGTTTTCCTTCTTTAAAGATTTTATATTATATTGATGAAATTTTAAATCCTTATTTTACAATTAAAATTATAGGTCATCAGTGATTTTGGTCTTATGAATATTCAGAATTTAAAGATTTGGAATTTGATTCTTATATATTATCTGATAGAGTTATGAATAGTTTTCGTTTATTAGATGTTGATAATCGTATGGTCATTCCAATAAATTTTCCGATTCGATTATTATTATCATCAACTGATGTAATTCATTCATGAGCTATTCAATCAGTTGGAATTAAAGTTGATGCTGTTCCTGGACGTATTAATCAATCAAATTTATATTGTATACGACCAGGATTATTTTTTGGACAATGTTCTGAAATTTGTGGTATAAATCATAGATTTATACCAATTGTTTTAGAAAGAACAGCCTTTAAAAATTTTAATTTATGAGTTTTAAAAAAATAGTTTTAAATTAAATAATTAGTTTAATTAAAAACATTAGATTGTCATTCTAAAAATAATTTTTGATTATTATTTTAAAATTTCATTAGATGTCTGAAGTGTAAGAATTGATCTTTTAAATCATGTTATAGTAAATTGCAATTACTTCTAATGATTTTTTTATACCTCAAATAAGACCTATAATATGATTAATTTTATCTTTTCTTAATATTATAAATATATTTATAATAATAGTTTATTTAAATAGGATACCAATTAATATGCATGTAGATTTTAATTTAAATGAAAAAAATAAATATAAATGAGATTGAATATGATAACTAATTTATTTGAAAGATTTGATCCTATAATTAATTATTATTTAGCTTTTAATTGATTAATAATATTTTTTTATATTATAATTATTTTTAATTATTATTGATTAATTCCTTCTCGTGTTATGATATTTTGAGTTATTTTAATTGAATTAATTTATAAAGAATTTAAATTATTAGTAGCTAATATAAATTATCAATCAAATATCATTATTTTTATTAGATTATTATTATATATTTTATTAATAAATTTATTTAGATTAATACCTTATATTTTTACTGCTACAAGACATTTATCTTTTAATTTAATTATATCTATACCTTTATGATTTAGATTTATTATTTATGGTTATTTTAATAAACCTTTAAAGATATTAAGTCATTTAGTTCCTGTTAATACACCTGTTTTTTTAATGAATTTTATAGTTTTAATTGAGTTTGTTAGAAATTTAATTCGTCCATTTACTTTATCTATTCGATTGACGGCTAATTTAGTTGCTGGTCATTTATTGATAATTTTATTAAGTAGATTTATTTCTAAAATAGGATTGATTTTAATAATTTTATTTGTTTTAATTCAAAATATTTTAGTAATTTTAGAATTGTGTATATCATTTATTCAAGTTTATGTATTTTCAACTTTAAGAGTATTGTATTTTTCAGAATTTAAATAAATAAAATGATAATAAGAAATTTTCCTTTTCATTTAGTAACAGTTAGACCATGACCTTTTTTGATATCTATGAGATTAATAAATTCAATATTAGGTTTTATTAATTGATTTTATTTAAATGATTTTGAATTTATTTTTTTAAATTTATTTATTAATTTATTAATTATATATCAATGATGACGAGATATTATTCGAGAGAGTTTATATCAAGGATTTCATACTTTTATAGTTTATGGGTTTTTAAAGTTTAGAATAATCTTATTTATTATTTCAGAAATATTTTTTTTTTTTCTTTTTTTTGAACTTATTTTCATAGATGTATTTCTTTAAGAATTGAATTAGGGTATATTTGACCTCCTAAAATAATTAGTCAATTTAATCCTTATGATATTCCTTTATTAAATTCTGTTATTTTAATTTCTTCAGGATTGTCAGTTTCTTGAAGTCATTATAGATTGTTAAATAATAATTTTAATATAGTTAATTTAAGATTATTTTTTACAGTTATTTTAGGTATTTATTTTACTTTAATTCAATTTATTGAATATTTAGAATCTTCTTTTAGAATTAATGATGGAATTTTTGGTTCTATTTTTTATATAAGGACTGGATTCCATGGTCTTCATGTTATTGTAGGGACTTTAATATTGATATTTTCTTTATTTCGATTGAATATAAATCATTTTAGAAAAATTCATCATTTTAATTTTGAAGGTTCATTATGATATTGACATTTTGTTGACGTTATTTGATTATTTTTATATATTTTTATTTATTGATGAATATATTATATATATAGTATAATTTAATACAGTTAACTTCCAATTAACAAATTTATATTTTAGTAATATATATAGTGATGTTAATGGTGTTATCTTATATTAGATTAATTTTTTGAATTATAATTTTAATTTATTTATTAAATGTATTTTCTTCTATTTTTAAGATTTCTGATAAGGAAAAAAAAAGTTCTTATGAATGTGGATTTAATCCTATTACTAAGGGTTTTATTCCATTTTCAGTACCTTTTTATTTAATACCTTTAATATTTTTAGTATTTGATATTGAAATTATTTTAATTGTTCCATTTGTTGCGTCGTCGGTTTGAGCAAGTGATATGCTCAACTTCCCCTAACGCTTGGTTGTCGCTGGTGCGATATTTCGCAGAGTCCCTTTCGTTTTACAGAGTGTATGGTTTAGTTCTTTGAAGGCTGTTTTTATAATAATCCTTTTAAGCGTCAGCCCTGTATTTATATAAATTCTTGAAGTTCGTTTTCCCGATTTTGGCGAATCAGAACCGTTCCTGCCCCTTGAACAGTCCTCCATGGCCAAGCGCAAGCCGCCACCCTGGAAATCCCTGGTTGGCAGGGTGGTGGAATGTCGTTGTGGCGGGGGAGTCAGACCCAAGGGGTGAGCGGTCCTAATGGGACTCTTGCTACGTGTGTTAGGGACTTTACGATACGTTAATTGCTATTGAGGGCGACCGGGTACCAGAAAGGCACATGGGCCGCAGAAACGCAAAGTTTCCGCGGTCATAAACTCTTTCTGGAACTCGACCTCGGCTTGTAATAAAGGAATTTAACTAAAGGTTAGAAAGTCAAGCATCCTCAAAAATAGCATAATGAATCGCCCGTATCATAAAGTCGTCCTAACGACTAGTTTTGCGTCGCAACACCATTTATTTTATTGGTTAAGTATATAGGTTTTAGTTATATATTTATTATTTTTTTATTATTTTTTTTTATTATACTTTTTTCCTTAGTTTATGAATGATGTATAAATTATTTATTGTGAATATTTTAATTTGAATATATGGATTATTAGTTAATCAATATTTAAGTCGAAATTAAATTGTAATTTTTTACTTCATATATTATTTAATTTATATAATTTAATATAAATTTTAATTAAAGCCAAATAGAGGCATTTTATTGTTAATAAGATTATTGAATAATTTATTCTAATTAAAGAAATAATTGAAAATAGAATTTCTAATTCTGTAGAGATATTAATTTATCATATTTCTTTAATAGGTTTATATAGTTTAATTAAAACTTTATATTTTCAGTATAAAAATATTAATATATATATATTTATTTATAAATAAATATATAAAGATATATACATATATTTAAAAATAATAAATTATTTCTTTAATATTTTCAATATTATGCTCTTATATAAGCTATTTAAATTTAATAGATAAATAATATTAGTAATATAAATAGAAAAAAAGAGGAAATTATATAGTTGAAGTTAAATATACTAAATTTAATAATTGTTAAATAATATAGAATATTTTTTATTAATTTTCCTATAAGTATTTCAAATAATCTTTTTTCAATAAATTTTTCATAGTTTAAAATGATTTTTACTGGTATTTTATAAATATGGGCATAGAAGATATTTATAAGTATTATTCTTTCAGTTAAATTAATTAATAGATAATTTTTTTTATTTGATTTAAAAATTTGATAGCCAATAATTATACCAATAATTAATAATTTAATAATTATTAATTTATATACTTTAGGTAGATTAATATTATAATCTAAGTAAATTATATTTAGATAAATTTTACTAAAAAATAGTGATATAATAAATATAATTAATATTCTAAAATTTATTATATTATTTTCTTTTAAATTTAAATTATTGTAGAAAGGTAAATTTTGGGGCAGTAAAGTTAAAATTAAACGAGTTGAATATGCAACTGTAAAGATAGTTCCAAGTATTAAATTTAATAATCTTATAAAATTTAATTTATTATAAAAAAAAAATTCTATAATTAAGTCTTTGGAGTAAAATCCACATAAAAATGGGAATCCACATAGAGATAAAATTGAAAATACTATAATTAATCTTTTAAATGGGTAGATTATGAATATTCCTTTATAATCACGTATATCTTGACTTCTATTTATATAATGAATAAATCTTCCTGAACATAGAAATATTAAAGATTTAAATATTGCATGAATGATTAAATGAAAAAAGGCTAAGTTTTCTAAACCTAGAAATAAAATTCTTATTATAAATCCTAGTTGTCTTAAGGTAGATAAAGCAATAATTTTTTTAAAATCTATTTCAAATATAGCTATTAATCCGGCAATTAGTATAGTTAATCTTGAAATAATTAATAAATATTTATTTAAATTTGTATTTATAATTAAAGTATTGTATCGAATTAAGATATATACTCCGGCAGTTACTAATGTAGATGAATGAACTAAAGAAGATACAGGAGTGGGGGCTATTATAGCAGCAGGTAATCAATTTCTAAATGGAATTTGTGCTCTTTTTGTAAAGGTTATAATTACAATAAGAATAAATATTGGTAAATTTAAATTATAAAGTATTAAGTTTCATGAATTAAATTTTATTATAAAACAAATTAATATTAAAAGACAAATATCTCCAATTCGATTTAAAATAATAGTTAATAATCCTGCTCTATAAGCTTTATTGTTATTATAATAAATAATTAAACAATAAGAGATTAATCCTAAACCATCTCATCCTAATAAAATAGTTAATATATTAGGTCTTAAAATTATAAATACTATTGATAAATAAAATAATAAAGTTAAGTATAAAAATTTATTTATAAGATTGTTATTTAATTTTATATATTCAGTTCTATAAATTAGAACTATTGCTGTAATTAATCTGACTATTATAATAAAAAATAATGTTTTATTATCAATTAAAATAAATTTTAATTCAATAAAATTTAATTTATTTAAGATTAATCATTCAATAATAATAATTTTATTAATTATAATTAAATAACAAGCAGTTATAAAAGATAAGATTCTTCATATTGTTAAAATGATTCTAAAAATTATTATTTTGATAATAATTTAAAGTAATATATATATATACATTTTTGATATCACGAATCAATATTTTAGTTAAATTATTTAAATAAATAATATTTAAATTTATAATTATTAGATTGATTGGAATTCAATGTAATATTAAAGTAAGAAAATTAATTAAATTATTAATTTTGATAGTATAAAAATTTAATATATTAGTAAATCCATGTTGAATATATCTATATAAATATAAAGTATAAATAAATCTTATTAAACAATAGATAATTATAATATAAATTAAATATTTACATCAATTAAATAATCTCATTAGTAAAGTGATTTCACTAATTAAATTTAAAGATATAGGAGCAGCTATATTTGATGATCTTAATAAGAATCATATTAAAGCTATAGAAGGTATAAGAATTATTATACCTTTATTTAAAATTATTAATCGTCTATTAGTTTGTTTATAGATAATATTAATTAGATAAAAAAGTCCTGATGAACATAAACCATGAGCAATTATTATATAAATACCTCCTTTTATTCCAATATAAGATAGTGTTATTATTCCTCTAATTATTAAAGCTATATGAATAATTGAAGATATAGCAACAATGATTTTTATATCAATTTGTCGTAAACATGAAAGTCTTAAAATTAATCTTCCAATTATTCTTAAGTAAATTAAATAAATTCTTAATTTATTTAAATTTTTTAAAATTATAATTATTCGTAATAAGCCATATCTTCCAAGTTTTAATATGATAGAAGCTAAAATTATAGATCCAATATATGAGGCTTCTACATGGGCTTTTAATAATCAATTGTGAAGTGTAAATATAGGAATTTTTACTATAAAAGATATTAGTAAATAAATTAAAATATATATAGATAATTTAAGTTTTTTAATTTCTATACAAGGAAAAGATAAATTTTTTCTATATTTTAATATGTAAAATATAATTATTAATAAAGGTAATATAAAACTGTGGGCTGTTATGTTGACGGAGGATAGAAGGCGGAGGAATGATAGAGAGGATCGTAGGAAAAGGAAAGGTTGCGTTTCGTCCTGGGCCTCCTAGTGGACTCGTCAGTAAGGCATTCTAGGAGACCCGTGCCTTAGACGCGGGGGACTGAAGGAGTTAGGTTGGAAGGTGTATATATACAAACAGGACCTCTCGGGAGCGCTAGCGAGAATGGTCTCCTGTGTCTCTGTCCCTCTAGCGGTGGTAGACAGAAGGGTCGCCACAAAACTAAAGTATAAAATATCAAATAATACCTTGCTAATATTCGAAATATACCATATCCTCAGAAAATGACTATAAAGAAAATTAATAATAAATTTATTTCAAATATTAAATAAAAAATAAAAAAATGTATAGCTATGAAATTTAAGATTAAGGATATTAATATTATTATAGTTAAATTGGTGTATATATTTATATTATTTTCGTACTTTATATTTATTATAATTATTCTGAAAATTCATAAAGTTAAAATAATTAAATTATAAGAATATATATTAAATCTTAAATTATTAGAGATTATTCATCAATTTATTAAATTTAGTTTAAATAATATAATAAATGTTAATATATAAGAATTATTTCTTAATAGATATAAACATTTATTTATATTAAATTGTATTATTATATAAGTAATGAATATAATTATTTCGAACATAAATTTATTAAATTAATGTTTTGATGGCCATGTGTTTAATTTATTCTAATTAGTAAAGCTAATCCTACAATAGATTCACATACTGCGAAAATAATATAGATAATAAAAATTCATCTATTTAAATTATTTAATAGGATAATAGTAATTAAAGTTAAAATAAAATATTCTAAAGTAATTAAAAAATTAATAAATTGTTTTCTAGATTTTCAAAGAATTAAGGTGATAATAACTAATAAAATAATTATGTAAATAAATTTAAAATATTATATAATTTAAGTTAAAATAATAATTTTGTAAATTATTAATGAATTGTGAATATTCTATAATAAAGTTTAAATTTCAAAAAAAATTAATATAAATTTTTTATAATTCCCAGAATTATTGTTTTATGAATAAACTATTTTTTGTTTAAATTAATGTTTAATTAATTATTTTATTTTATTTATAATATGATAATATATATATATATATAAAATTTTATGTTAGACGAGAATTAAGCCTCAAAAAAATATGTTTTTGGTTAGTTTTATTAAATAAATAAATCAAAAATTAAAAATTATATAAAATGTCCATAGAATTTCTAAATTATATATTAAAGTTTTTTTTAATATTTTTATATTTTTTATCTTTATATTTGATTTTTTTTATTTTAATTACTGGGGATAAAATTCATCCTATAAAGAATTTAATATATTTTTTATTATATATAGTTATTTTATGTTTAATTTTATATTTATTTAAATTTAAATCTTTATTTATTTATATAATTATAATTATTTTTATTAGAGGATTAATAATTTTATTTGCTTATTTTGTTAGATTAATTAATCAATCTATGATGAATTATGTTAAATATATAAATTTTTTTATTATTGGTTTATTAATAATTAATATTATATATTTTTTGTCTAATTATTTAATTGAAAATTTTGATAGAATAATTTATTCAATAAATCTATATCGGGATAAAAATATTAATTTATCTTTTATTTATCAATATTCAAATTTGTTTTTATTATTTTTTATAATTTTATTTTTAGTTTTTGTTTTAATTATAAGATATAAAATAAGATATCCTAAAAAAAAAGCTTATCAATCTAAATCTAAATTTTTAGAAGAGTTAGATAAAAAATATAAGTTTTAAATTTTATCCTGTTAATTTATTTTACTTAATCTTATTCTTAATTTGTTTTATTTAATTTTAATGTCAATAAAATTTTTAAGTTTATTAAATAAAGATAAAATTCGTAATATATTTTTTTATTCATTATTGATATTACCTACTCCCTTTAATATTAATATTTGATGGAATTTTGGGTCAATATTAGGAGTATTTTTGATAATTCAAATTTTGTCTGGATTATTTTTATCAATACATTATTGTCCTAATATTGATTATGCTTTTAATAGAATTATTCATATTATAAAAGATGTTAATTCTGGTTGATTAATTCGTTTAATGCATATAAATGGAGCATCTTTTTATTTTATTATAATATATATTCATATTAGACGAAATATTTATTATCAATCTTTTAAATTAGTTCATGTATGATTAATTGGTGTTAGAATTTTATTTTTGTCAATAGCAACAGCTTTTATAGGATATGTTTTACCTTGAGGGCAAATATCTTTTTGAGGAGCAACTGTTATTACTAATTTAATATCTGCTATTCCTTATATTGGGCAATTATTAGTTGAATGAATTTGAGGGGTGTATTCTATTAATAATGCTACATTAAATCGATTTTTTTCTATTCATTTTATTTTACCTTTAATTATTTTATTAATAGTAATTTTACATATTTTTTTTTTACATTTAACAGGTTCTACTAATCCTTTAGGATTTTCTAGAAATTTATATAAAGTTCCTTTTCATCCTTATTTTGTTATTAAAGATATTTTTATATTTATTTGAATTCTAATAATTTTTATATTATTAATTTGTCAATTACCTTATTTTTTAGGAGATCCTGATAATTTTAAAATTGCTAATAGAATAAGGACACCAGTTCATATTAAACCAGAGTGATATTTTTTATTTGCTTATTCAATTTTACGGGCAATTCCTAATAAATTGGGGGGGGTATTTATATTATTATTATCTATTTTAATTTTATATTTTATACCTTTATATAAAAATAATATTAAAACAAATAAATTTTATCCATTAAGTCAATTATTTTATTGATTTTTTATTAATAGATTTATTATATTAACTTGATTAGGTGGTCAGTTAATTGAATATCCTTATATTCAATTGAATAATATATTTACAATTTTATATTTTTTTTTCTTTATTGTTTCTCCTGGATTATATTATTATTGAGATAATATTATTTATTAAATTAATAAGTAGTTAATGAACTTGAATAAGTTTATATTTTGAAAATATATCATAGAAATAGTATTTTCTATTAACTTTTTAATTTTATTTTAAATATGTATAAAAATTACTTTTGTTATATATACAAATATATTATAAATTAATACTAAAATTAAAAAATCAGTTCAACATATGTATATTAAATTATCATAACGGATTCGTGGTAATACACCTCGTAATCATAAAATTAAAATCATATGAATATTTATAAAAACTAAAAATTTTATTCTAGGTATTTTAAAACCTATAAATATTAAAGTTATAACAAATCTTATAAATAAAATAATTGAATATTCTGATAAAAAAATTAATACAAAAAATCTTCTGTAGTATTCTACATTAAATCCTGAAACTAATTCAGATTCTCCTTCAATTAGGTCAAAAGGAGTCCGGTTTAATTCAATTAATATACTAATAAAAAAGATTATATAAATTGGTGTTAATAAAATTCTAAATTTTATATATTCTTGATATTTATATAATTGATTTAATGAATAACCTTCAGTTAAAATTATAATTAAAAAAAATATTAAAAAAAGACTAATTTCAAATGAAATTATTTGTGCTAAAGATCGAATAGCCCCTAATATAGAATAATTATTATTTGAAATTCACCCAATTAAAATAATTGGATAAGTATTAAGACCTAATAAGGTGATAAAGAATATTAAATTGTAGTTTGTTATTATTAAATTAGTTCAAGGATATAAAATTCATAATAATATGGCAAATATAAATATAAGTATTGGTCTCAATATATAAATTAAATAATTTAAATTTAAAAATAATCATTCTTTAGAGATTAATTTAATAGCATCTGAAAAAGGTTGAAGTATTCCTTTATATCCTACTTTAGTAGGTCCTTTTCGTGTTTGAATATATCTTAAGATTTTTCGTTCTAATAAGGTTAAAAAAGCTACTGTAAGTAATATACAAATTATAGTTAAAATTATGATAATTACGAAGATTATTACCTATATATAATTTATTATATGTATATATATTATTAAATTCTAACTTTAATGCACTTTTCTGCCAAGATAATTTTTAATAAATATTAATTTAATTAAATGATTATATTTATATAAATAATTTTAGTCCTTTCGTACAAAAAATTATAGGTTTTTTATAGATAGAAACCGATCTGACTTACGTCGATCTGAACTCAAATCATGTAAGATTTTAAAAGTCGAACAGACTTAATTTTTAAACTCCTGCATTTAAATTATATCTTAATTCAACATCGAGGTCGTAATCATCTTTATAAATTTGGTCTTTCAAAAGATATTACGCTGTTATCCCTAAGGTAATTTATTTTTTTAATTTTTAATAAAAGATCTTTTAAATTTTCTATAATTTAAGATTTTTTAAATTAAAGTTTTTTAAATTTAATAACCCTCCCAGTTAAATATGTTATAATTATTATTATTTAGAATAAAATTTAAATTTATAATAATTATAAATATGAAATACTATAGGGTCTTATCGTCCCATAAAAGAATTTAAGAATTTTAACTTAAAATTTAATTTCATAAAATAATATTGAGACAGTATATATTTCATTAATTCTTTCATACAAGTCTTTAATTAGAAGACAATTTATTATGCTACCTTTGTACAGTCAGGTATACTGCAGCCATTTAATAAGAATCATTGGGCAGATTTATCTAAAATTATTATTTCTATAGACAATGTTTTTGTTAAACAGTTGAATATATTATTTTAATTTGCCTAATTCCTTAAATTTATATATTATTTCTTTAATAATTTTTACAATTTTTACTATTTATTTAATCATTATAAAATTAATTTATTTATTTAATTAGTTTTTTTATAATTAATTTTATATTAATATTTTAAATTTTTAATTCATATTTTTAAATTATAAAATATTTTATTATAATTTCAAATTTTAAGAATATAATAATAGTTGGATTTTAAAATTAATAATAATTTAAATTTAAAGGTTATCCCTTAAATTTTTTAATTAAATAAATTTATAAAATTTTAAAATTTTAATAAATTTTTACTTAATTATGAATTAAATTCATTTCTAAAAAAACCAGATATTTTAAAAATCGTATAACATCTAATTTCTAAATATATATTTATAGTTTTTTTGTAACAAAAAAAATTATATATATTTAGTTCTTTTTATTTCGGGATTAATATATATAAATAATTTAATTTGATTAACCCTGATACAAAAGGTACTAAATTTATTTAAAATTTTTTAAATTTAGATAAGTTCATTTACATTACTTTTAACTTTTAAAAAAATTATTTTTTAATAAATAATTACTGAAATAATTGTTATTTGATAAAATTTTATTTATATAAAATTGATTAATTTATATTATTTTTTATTATTTTAATTAAAATAAAATTTTAATTAAATTAATCTTTTCAGTGTAAATGAAAAATTTTATTTCAGTTTAAACTAAAATTTTTAGTTCCTAATTACCCTTTCTAGTACAATTACTATGTTACGACTTATTTTATTTTGGTGAAATTGACGGGCGATTTGTACGCTTATTAGCATATAGTTCAATTTAATTAATTGAAGTAAATTTACTTTTAAATTTTCTTTCAAAATAATTTTAAAATTATTTATTCAAAATATAATATTATATTATAACTCTTAATATCTTAAATGCACTACATATTTACTTGAATTTTAATTTATTAAAATTTATTAACATTATCAATTAAAAAAAATGTGTAAACAGCTATATATAAATGTAATTTAAGTGAGTCTTATCGTGGAATATCGATTAAATTATAAGTTCCTCTAATGGAATTAATAAGCCGCCATATTTATTAATTTTAATGATTTACATTTAATAGTTAATTTTTTATTTAATTTTATAGTAGGGTATCTAATCCTAGTTTTTTTATAAAATTTATTAATTAATTTAATAATAAATTTTAATTATTTGAACTAAATTGTATATTTCACTAAAAATTTAATTTTTTAATTAAAATATATTAATTTTTAAGTAATTAAAATATTATGATTAATTAATTTATAAAATTGGTTTAACCGCTGTTGCTGGCACCAAAATTTACCATTATTAAAATTTATTTCCGAATAAAATTTTTATTTAGTGTTGCAGATTTTATTATTAATAAAAAATTATTTTTTAATCTAATTATATATATAAAATAAATTTAATTAATTTGTAACTTAAATTCAATTTTATTGATTTGAATTTATTTAAAAATTTTAAATAAATTAAAGTTTTGATTTTTCTATAGAAGGTATCAATTTCTATAATGTAATTAATTTTTAATTAGATATACACCTATCTATAGGTAAATCTAATCATTATAATAGTTAACCCCCCAATTAACTATTTAAAGCTTTGATTTTTCTATAGAAGGTATCAATTTCTATAATGTAATTAATTTTTAATTAGATATACACCTATCTATAGGTAAATCTAATCTTTATAATAGCTAACCCCTTAATTAACTATTTAAAGCTTTGATTTTTCTATAGAAGGTATCAATTTCTATAATGTAATTAATTTTTAATTAGATATACACCTATCTATAGGTAAATCTAATCTTTATAATAGTTAACCCCCCAATTAACTATTTAAAGCTTTGATTTTTCTATAGAAGGTATCAATTTCTATAATGTAATTAATTTTTTAATTAAATATACAAAGATTAATCTATCTATAGGTAAATCTAATCTTTATAATAGTTAACCCCCCAATTAACTATTTAAAGCTTTGATTTTTCTATAGAAGGTATCAATTTCTATAATGTAATTAATTTTTTAATTAAATATACAAAGATTAATCTATCTATAGGTAAATCTAATCTTTATAATGGTTAACCCCCCAATTAACTATTTAAAGCTTTGATTTTTCTATAGAAGGTATCAATTTCTATAATGTAATTAATTTTTTAATTAAATATACAAAGATTAATCTATCTATAGGTAAATCTAATCTTTATAATAGTTAACCCCCCCAATTAACTATTTAAAGCTTTGATTTTTCTATAGAAGGTATCAATTTCTATAATGTAATTAATTTTTTAATTAAATATACAAAGATTAATCTATCTATAGGTAAATCTAATCTTTATAATAGTTAACCCCCCAATTAACTATTTAAAGCTTTGATTTTTCTATAGTAGGTATCAATTTCTATAATGTAATTAATTTTTTAATTAAATATACAAAGATTAATCTATCTATAGGTAAATCTAATCTTTATAATAGTTAACCCCTTAATTAACTATTTGAAGCTTTGATTTTTCTACGAAAATTATAAATAATAAAAAAATTAATTTTTATATAAAAAAAATTATATAGAAATAAATTGTTATTAAATAGCCCTAAAATATTATTAATTATATTAGATTAAAATTTTAATACAAAATTTTTAATAATAAAGACTATTATAATAGTAGTATATATATATATATATATTGATTAATAAATTATTTATATATATATACACATCTTAATATTAATATATATATCTATTAATTAATAAATTATTTATATATATACATATTTATATACTATTATAAATAGATGGAGGCCAACTGATAAATATATATACATTTTATATATAACAAGATATATATATAAATATTACAATATATAAATCTGAGAATATATATACATTTATAAATATATCCTAAGGTAGGATTAAATTATGATTATTTATGCTTTTATATAATTTATAAATTATTTAATAACTTATAAATGCGCTATGTTTAATAAATCAATTAATGTTTAATAAGCGCATATAAATTTTTTATTTATTTATATATAACCTATGAATCATAAATTATTTATTAATTAATAAATACCTATTAATATATATAAATATGTTATTATATATTTAAATATCTATTAATTAATAAATAATTTATATATTTATATATATATATATATCTTTATTTAATAATTTATGGTACTCTAATGTATTTATAATATAATTTACATATATCATAGATGTAACATAGTATATATAATTATATAAATATTTAATTAATTAATATTAATATTAATATATAAAGGTTAATATAATCTTTTATAAACTTGTGAACTCACCTATGATTTATATATATATAGATATATTGATTAATAAATTATTTATATATATATATACATCTTAATATTAATATATATATCTATTAATTAATAAATTATTTATATATATATATATTTATATACTATTATAAATAGATGGAGGCCAACTGATAAATATATATACATTTTATATATAACAAGATATATATATAAATATTACAATATATAAATCTGAGAATATATATACATTTATAAATATATCCTAAGGTAGAATTAAATTATGATTATTTATGCTTTCATATAATTTATAAATTATTTAATAACTTATAAATGCACTATATTTAATAAATTGATTAATATTTAATAAATATATATTTATGTATATATATAGATTTATATATATATATATAATAAATATATATATATGTATATATATAGATTTATATATATATATATAATAAATATATATATATGTATATATATAGATTTATATATATATATATATATATATATATATATATATATATATAAATATTTATTAATTAATAAATAATTTTTATATTTATATTTATATTTCTTTTCTTTTCAATAATTTATTATAATCTAATGTATTCATAATATAATTTACATATATTATAGATATAAAATAATATATATGATTATATAAATATTTAATTAATTAATATTAATATTAATATATAAAGGTTAATATAATCTTTTATAAATTTTGGAACCCACCTATGATTTATATATATATAAATATATTTGTTAATAAATTATTTATATATATATATACATTTTAATATTAATATATATATATATATATTAATAAAAATTTTTTCAAATTAAAAATTGATTTTATTTACTTATATTTAAATTTATTATGTAATAAAATTATAGTTTAATATTATTAATAAGATTATAGCGTTACTTAATAACAAAAAAAAATTAAAAATTTTTATTTATGAATTAAATAAAATTATTAATTATTGGGGGGGGGGGGTATTTATATATAATTTATATATAATTTATAATTAAATTTGTATCTTAGAGAATTTAATTAATAAATAAATTTATTATTAATAGTCGATTTTAGTTTATTTCAATGGCTTTATTTTTCCCTTAAAGATGAATATATTGAAATAAACCTTTCAATTCTACTTTAGTTTGAATTTATTTAAATAGTTTTATTTGTTTTTATAAGTAGAGAATTTAATTAATAAATAAATTTATTATTAATAGTCGATTTTAGTTTAATTCAATGGTTTCATTCTTTCCCTAAGAATGAATATATTGAAATAAACCTTTCAATTCTACTTTAGTTTGAATTTATTTAAATAGTTTTATTTGTTTTTTATAAGTAGAGAATTTAATTAATAAATAAATTTATTATTAATAGTTGATTTTAGTTTATTTCAATGGCTTTATTTTTCCCTTAAAGATGAATATATTGAAATAAACCTTTCAATTCTACTTTAGTTTGAATTTATTTAAATAGTTTTATTTGTTTTTATAAGTAGAGAATTTAATTAATAAATAAATTTATTATTAATAGTCGATTTTAGTTTAATTCAATGGTTTCATTCTTTCCCTAAGAATGAATATATTGAAATAAACCTTTCAATTCTACTTTAGTTTGAATTTATTTAAATAGTTTTATTTGTTTTTATAAGTAGAGAATTTAATTAATAAATAAATTTATTATTAATATTCGATTTTAGTTTATTTCAATGGTTTCATTCTTTCCCTAAGAATGAATATATTGAAATAAACCTTTTAATTCTACTTTAGCTTGAATTTATTTAAATAGCTTCATTTGTCCCTTGTAAGTAGAGGATTTGGATATTAACCTTTCGAATTTACATTAGCTTTAGTTTATTTCAATGGCTTCACTCTTTCCCTAAGGATGAATATATTGAAATAAACCTTTCAATTCTACTTTAGCTTGAATTTATTTAAATAGCCTCATTTGTCCCTTGTAAGTAGAGGATTTGGATATTAACCTTTCGAATTTACATTAGCTTTAGTTTATTTCAATGGCTTCACTCTTTCCCTAAGGATGAATATATTGAAATAAACCTTTCAATTCTACTTTAGCTTGAATTTATTTAAATAGCCTCATTTGTCCCTTGCAAGTAGAGGATTTGGATATTAACCTTTCGAATTTACATTAGCTTTAGTTTATTTCAATGGCTTCACTCTTTTCCTAAGGATGAATATATTGAAATAAACCTTTCAATTCTACTTTAGCTTGAATTTATTTAAATAGCCTCATTTGTCCCTTGCAAGTAGAGGATTTTTGGATATTAACCTTTCGAATTTACTTTAGCTTTAGTTTATTTCAATGGCTTCACTCTTTCCCTAAGGATGAATATATTGAAATAAACCTTTCAATTCTACTTTAGCTTGAATTTATTTAAATAGCCTCATTTGTCCCTTGCAAGTAGAGGATTTGGATATTAACCTTTCGAATTTACATTAGCTTTAGTTTATTTCAATGGCTTCACTCTTTCCCTAAGGATGAATATATTGAAATAAACCTTTCAATTCTACTTTAGCTTGAATTTATTTAAATAGCCTCATTTGTCCCATGTAAGTAGAGGATTTGGATATTAACCTTTCGAATTTACATTAGCTTTAGTTTATTTCAATGGCTTCACTCTTTTCCTAAGGATGAATATATTGAAATAAACCTTTCAATTCTACTTTAGCTTGAATTTATTTAAATAGCCTCATTTGTCCCTTGCAAGTAGAGGATTTGGATATTAACCTTTCGAATTTACATTAGCTTTAGTTTATTTCAATGGCTTCACTCTTTCCCTAAGCATGAATATATTGAAATAAACCTTTCAATTCTACTTTAGCTTGAATTTATTTAAATAGCCTCATTTGTTCCTTGCAAGTAGAGGATTTGGATATTAACCTTTCGAATTTACATTAGCTTTAGTTTATTTCAATGGCTTCATTCTTTCCCTAAGGATGAATATATTGAAATAAACCTTTCAATTCTACTTTAGCTTGAATTTATTTAAATAGCCCCATTTGTCCCTTGCAAGTAGAGGATTTGGATATTAACCTTTCGAATTTACATTAGCTTTAGTTTATTTCAATGGCTTCACTCTTTTCCTAAGGATGAATATATTGAAATAAACCTTTCAATTCTACTTTAGCTTGAATTTATTTAAATAGCCTCATTTGTCCCTTGCAAGTAGAGGATTTGGATATTAACCTTTCAATTCTACTTTAGCTTGAATTTATTTAAATAACCTCATTTGTCCCTCGCAAGTAGAGGATTTTGGATATTAACCTTTCGAATTTACCTTAGCTTTAGTTTATTTCAATGGCTTCATTCTTTCCCTAAGGATGAATATATTGAAATAAACCTTTCAATTCTACTTTAGCTTGAATTTATTTAAATAGCCTCATTTGTCCCTTGCAAGTAGAGGATTTTGGATATTAACCTTTCGAATTTACCTTAGCTTTAGTTTATTTCAATGGCTTCATTCTTTCCCTAAGGATGAATATATTGAAATAAACCTTTCAATTCTACTTTAGCTTGAATTTATTTAAATAGCCTCATTTGTCCCTTGCAAGTAGAGGATTTTGGATATTAACCTTTCGAATTTACCTTAGCTTTAGTTTATTTCAATGGCTTCATTCTTTCCCTAAGGATGAATATAAATATATATCCATATATAAAGATATATATATATCTTTAAATGGATATTAGTTAATTTTAATCTATAATATTTAATTTGCAATTAAAAGTAATTTTTAAATATATCTATATAAATAAGCTAAGTTTAAAGCTGGTAGGTTCATACCCTAGTTATAGATTATATGTATCTTTTATATATTTTATATATATATGTATTAAAGTAATATGCCTGATTAAAGGATTATTTTGATAAGATACTTAAACAAATTTTATATTTATTGTTACTAATTGATTTTTTTTATATTTATTAATTTTATTAATACTTTAAATTTCAAAAATTTAGGTGCTTTGACACTAAAATATAATAGGTAAAAATTTTAGTATTATAAACTATTTAATTTTTAATTAAAAGATAATTTTGAATTGGTTTTTTGTGAAGAAAGTAATATTTAAAAATGTAATATGTCTTAGATATATTATTATTAATTATTTAATCATTCTTTTTGTAAGAGATTTATTTTTTATGTGATTAATTTATGAAGTTATAACATTAGTTTTAATTATTTATATAAATTTAACTAGAGATTCAAAATATGCTAGTGTTTTTTATTATATAGTATCAGTAGTAAGAAGGTTAGTTTTTATTATAAGATTGTATTTTTATGTATCTATGAAAGAAGTAAGAGTTTTTTTTGAAATTTTTATTCAATTAATTATGTTAGTAAAATTAGGAATATTTCCTTTTCATCAATGATCTATTTATATTCATAGATATATGTGTTGAACAAGAATTTTTATATTTTCAACAGTTATAAAAATAGTACCTATATATTTTTTAGCTAATGTGAGTGGTGTAAATTTTTTTTTTAAAGGTTGAATTTTATTAAATTTAATTTTTATTCCTATTATAATGAAAGTTTATAATTCTATAAAAATATTTATTAGATCTTCTTCTATTATTCAATCAACTTTTTTATTAATAATTATATATGTAAATGTAAAAATTTATTTGGAATATTTTTCTTTTTATGCAGTTATTTTTTATATATTGTTATATTTTTTTGAAAAATTTGATGTGGTAACTTTTAATGATTTGGGGTTTTTATTAGTTGATAAATATTTGAAGGTATATTTTATTATTATAGTTTTAATTTATTCTTCTTTACCTCCATTTTTGGCTTTAGTGTTAAAGTGAATTTTGAATTATTATTTTTTAGAGGATTATGTTAATTTTTATGTTTTATTATTTATTATGATATTAGCATCAGTTATAATTATTTGAAATTATTTTAGATTATTATTATATATTAGTAGGAATTATCCTAGAGCTAAAAAATATTTTTGTAAGAGTTAGATATTTAAGTCTTATATTGTTTTATTTATTATTATGTTATTTTTTTTTAGGTTTTTATTGGTTAATGTTTATGTTACTTAAAGGTTTTAATTTAATATAATTTAAGTATTGATCAATTTGTTAAATTTAATATAGTGTGAGATATTTATGATTAATATTTTCTAATAATTATTTATATTTTAAAATTTGCAATTTTAAGTTTTTTTTAAACTATAGAAAATTAGTATCAGTAAGTTTTTCTTACATGTTTAAATTTACAATTTAATTCTTTTATCAGACATGATACTTTTTTTGATTTGAAGATTTTAAGTTAAAATAAACTTTTAATTTTCAAAGTTAAATATATATATATATATATATATATATATATATATATATATATATATATATATATATATATTGATTTATAATAAATCTTATAATATATAAATATATTTATTAATATTTAAATATTATATAATTATGTTTTATTTATGTTTGATAAATGATTTTATTCTACTAATCATAAAAATATTGGTATAATTTATTTTGTGTTTGCTTTATGATCAGGGATAATTGGAACTTCTATGAGAATAATTATTCGTATGGAGTTAAGTACCCCAGGTATATGAATTAATAATGTTCAAGTTTATAATTCAATTGTTACTGTTCATGCATTTTTAATAATTTTTTTTATAGTAATACCATTTATAATTGGTGGATTTGGTAATTGATTAGTTCCATTAATATTAGGATCTCCAGATATGGCATTTCCTCGTATAAATAATATTAGATTTTGATTATTACCGCCATCATTAACATTATTACTTTCAAGAAATTTATTTCAAGTTAGACCAGGGACTGGTTGAACGGTTTATCCTCCTTTATCTTCATATTTATTTCATTCTTCTCCTTCTGTTGATATTACTATTTTTTCTTTACATTTATCAGGAATTTCTTCAATTATTGGGGCAATAAATTTTATAGTAACTATTATAATAATAAAAAATTTATCTTTAAATTATGATCAAATAGCTTTATTTCCTTGATCAGTGTTTATTACAGCTATTTTATTATTATTATCATTGCCAGTTTTAGCTGGAGCAATTACAATATTAATTTTTGATCGAAATATTAATACTTCGTTTTTTGATCCTTTAGGGGGAGGTGATCCAATTTTATATCAACATTTATTTTGATTTTTTGGGCATCCTGAAGTTTATATTTTAATTTTACCGGGGTTTGGGTTGATTTCACATATTATTATAAATGAGAGGGGTAAAAAAGAGGTATTTGGTAATTTAGGAATGATTTATGCTATATTAGGAATTGGATTTTTAGGATTTATTGTATGAGCACATCATATATTTACAGTTGGGTTAGATGTAGATACTCGAGCTTATTTTACTTCAGCAACTATAGTTATTGCAGTTCCTACAGGAATTAAAGTTTTTAGTTGATTAGCTACTTATCATGGAGCTAAATTAGGTTATAATAATTCAATTTTATGATCATTAGGGTTTGTTATAATATTTATTATTGGTGGATTGACGGGTATTGTATTATCAAATTCTTCTATTGATATTATTTTACATGATACTTATTATGTTGTTGGTCATTTTCATTATGTTTTATCTATAGGAGCAGTTTTTGCAATGGTTGGAAGATTTATTCATTGATTTCCTTTAATTTTTGGTGTTGTTATACATCAGAATTGATTGAAAATTCAGTTTTATATAATGTTTATTGGTGTTAATATAACTTTTTTTCCTCAACATTTTTTAGGATTAATGGGTATACCTCGACGATATTCAAATTATCCTGATGCATATTATTGTTGGAATTTATTTTCTTCAATTGGTTCATTAATTTCTTAAAATAGATTAATTTTATTAATTTTTTTAATTTTAGAAAGATTTATTTCAATACGGTTAGTAGTTTTTAAATTTAATAGTTCATTAGAATGAATTGGTTTTATACCTCCTTTAGATCATGTATATTTAGAAGTACCTATTGTGTTAAATAATAAAAAGGAATTATTTTTGAATATTTAATAATGTTGAGTTTTAATGATTGATTTAATTTTTATTTTTAATATTTTATTTTATTTAATATGGCAGATAAGTGCGATAGATTTAAGATTTATTTATAAAAATATATTATTTTTTATTAAAAATTGCAACATGATTTATATATAGATTTCAAGATTCTAATTCACCTTATTCTGACAATTTAATTTCTTTTCATAATTTAGTTATAATATTAATGTTAGTTATTATTGTATTTTCAATATTAATTATTTTAGATATTATTACTAATAAGTATGTTAATCGGTATTTATTGAAGAATCATTTATTGGAAATTATTTGAACTATTATTCCAATTTTTATTTTAATAACAATTTGTTTTCCTTCTTTAAAGATTTTATATTATATTGATGAAATTTTAAATCCTTATTTTACAATTAAAATTATAGGTCATCAGTGATTTTGGTCTTATGAATATTCAGAATTTAAAGATTTGGAATTTGATTCTTATATATTATCTGATAGGGTTATGAATAGTTTTCATTTATTAAATGTTGATAATAGTATGGTCATTCCAATAAATTTTCCGATTCGATTATTATTATCATCAACTGATGTAATTCATTCATGAGCTATTCAATCAGTTGGAATTAAAGTTGATGCTGTTCCTGGACGTATTAATCAATCAAATTTATATTGTATGCGACCAGGATTACTTTTTTAAGATTTTGTTTTCACCACTCCACAGTGCGTTTGATATGCAGAACCGGCGACATCTTTGATTTCGTCGGGGTTCAAGCTGAGATATGCTTTTTCTACGATAATCTTGGTGAGACTTCTGTCCGAAGTATGCTGAATCATCGAGATCGCTCTATTCGAGCTATTTAATGCGACAAACACGTTATCTGGTGTTTTCAGCACTCCACAGTGCGTTTGATATGCAGAACAGTAGATATCCTGGTTTACGTGGGGTTTCCAGCTGAGATATGCATTTTCTGCGATAATATTGGTGAGACTTCAGTCAGAAGTATGCAGAATCATCTAGATCGCTCTTTTCGAGCTACTTAAAGCACGAAACACGTTTTCTGGTGTTTTCACCACTCCACAGTGCATTTGACATGCAGAACCGGAGATATCTTGGATTCGGTCGGGTTTCAAGCTGAGATATGCATTTTCTACGATATTCCTGGTGAGACGGCTGTCAGAAGTATGCAGGATCTTCGAGAACGCTCTTTTCGAGCTACTTAATGCGAGAAACACGTTTTCTGGTATTTTCACCACTCCACAGTGTGTTTGATATGCAGAACCGGCGACATCTTGGTTTTCGTGGGGTTTCAAGCTGAGATATGCATTTTCTGCGATAATCTTGGTGAGGCTTCTGTCCGAAGTATGCAGAATCATCGAGATCGCTCTTTTCGAGCTATTTAATGCGAGAAACACGTTATCTTGTGTTTTCACCACTCCACAGTGCGTTTGATATGCAGTACCAGCGATATCTTGGTTTTCGTGGGGTTTCAAGCTGAGATATGCATTTTCTACGATAAGCTTGGTGAAACATCTGTCCCAAGTATGCAGAAACATCGAGAGCGCTCTTTTCGAGCTATTTAATGCGAGAAACACGTTTTCTGAGGTTTTCACCACTCCACAGTTCGTCGGATATGCAGAACAGTAGATATCTTTGTTTTCGTGGGGTTTCAAGCTGAGATATGCATTTTCTACGATAATCCTGGTGAGACTTCTGTCAGAAGTATGCAGAATCATCTAGATCGCTCTTTTCGAGCTACTTAATGCACGAAACACGTTTTCTGCTGTTTTCACCACTCCACAGTACGTTTGACATGCAGAACTGGAGATATCTTGGTTTCGGTCGGGTTTCATGCTGAGATATGCATTTTCTACGATAATCCTGGTGAGACTTCTGTCAGAAGTATGCAGAATCTTCGAGACCGCTCTTTTCGAGCTACTTAATGCGCGAAACACGTTTTCTGGTGTTTTCACCACTCCACGGTACGTTTGATGTGCAGAACCGGAGATGACTCGGTTTTCGTCGGGTTTCAAGCTGAGATATGCATTTTCTACGATAATCTTGGTGAGACTTCTGTCAGAAGTATGCAGGATCTTCGAGAACGCTCTTTTCCAGCTATTTAATGCGAGAAACACGTTATCTGGTGTTTTCACCACTCCACAGTGCGTTTGATATGCAAAACCGGCGATATCTTGGTTTTCGTGGGGTTTCAAGCTGAGATATGCATTTTCTGCGATAATCTTGTTGAGACTTCTGTCCGAAGTATGCAGAATCATCGAGATCGCTCGTTTCGAGCTACTTAATGCGAGAAACACGTTATCTGGTGTTTTCACCACTCCACAGTGCGTTGGATATGCAGAACCGGTGATGTTTTGGTTTTCGTCGGGTTTCAAGCTGAGATATGCATTTTCTACGATAAGCTTGGTGAAACATCTGTCCAAAGTATGCAGAAACATCGAGAGCGCTCTTTTCGAGCTATTTAATGCGAGAAGCACGTTTTCTGAGGTTTTCACCACTCCACAGTTCGTCGGATATGCAGAACAGTAGATATCTTTGTTTTCGTGGGGTATCAAGCTGAAATATGCATTTTCTGCGATAATCTTGTTGAGACTTCTGTCCGAAGTATGCTGAATCATCGAGATCGCTCTTTTCGAGCTATTTAATGCGTGAAACTCGTTATCTGGTGTTTTCACCACTCCACAGTTGGTTTGATATGCAGAACCAGCGATATCTTGGTTTTCGTGGGGTTTCAAGCTGAGATATGCATTTTCTGCGATAATATTGGTGAGACATCAGTCAGAAGTATGCTGAATCACCGAGATCGCTCTTTTCGAGCTAGTTAGTGCGAGAAACTCGTTTTCTGGGGTTTTCACCACTCCACAGTTCGTTGGATATGCAGAACCGGAGATATCTTGGTTTTCGTGTGGTTTCAAGCTGAGATATGTATTTCCTGCGATAATCTTGGTGAGACTTCTGTCCGAAGTATGCTGAATCATCTAGATCGCTCTTTTCGAGCTATTTAATGCGAGAAACACGTTATCTGGTGTTTTCACCACTCCACAGTGCGTTTGATATGCAGAACAAGCGATATCTTGGTTTTCGTGGAATTTCAAGATGAGATATGCATTTTCTGCGATAATCGTGTTGAGACTTCTGTCCGAAGTATTTAGAATCATTGAGATCGCTCGTTTCGAGCTACTTAATGCGAGAAACACGTTATCTGGTGTTTTCACCACTCCACAGTGCGTTGGATATGCAGAACCGGCGATATTTTGGTTTTCGTCGGGTTTCAAGCTGAGATATGCATTTTCTACGATAAGCTTGGTGAAACATCAGTCCGAAGTATGCAGAAACATCGAGAGCGCTCTTTTCGAGCTATTTAATGCGAGAAACACGTTTTCTGGGGTTTTCACCACTCCACAGTTCGTTGGATATGCAGAACTGTAGATATCTTGGTTTTCATGGGGTTTCAAGCAGAGATATGCATTTTCTGCGATAATCTTCGTGAGACTTCTGTTAGAAGTATGCTGAATCATCGAGATCGCCCTTTTCGAGCTATTTAATGCGAGAAGCACGTTACCTGGTGTTTTCACCACTCCACAGTGGGTTTGATATGCAGAACCGGCGATATTTTGGTGTTCATCGGGTGTCAAGCTGAGATATGCATTTTCTACGATAATCTTGGTGAAACATCTGTCCGAAGTATGCAGAAACATCGAGAGCGCTGTTTTCGAGCTATTTAATGCGAGAAACACGTTTTCTGGGGTTTTCAGCACTCCACAGTTCGTTGGATATGCAGAACAGTAGATATCTTGGTTTTCATGGGGTTTCAAGCAGAGATATGCATTTTCTACGATAATCTTGGTGAAACATCTGTCCGAAGTATGCAGAAACATCGAGATCGCTCTTTTCGAGCTAGTTAGTGCGAGAAACTCGTTTTCTGGGGCTTTCACCACTCCACAGATCGTTGGATATGTAGAACCGGAGATATCTTGGTTTTCGTGTGGTTTCAAGCTGAGATATGCATTTCCTGCGATAATCTTGGTGAGACTACTGTCCGAAGTATGCAGAATCATCGTGATCGCTCTATTCGAGCTATTTAATGCGAGAAACACATTCCCTGGTTGTTTTCACCACTCCACAGTGCGTTTGATATGCAGAACCAGCGATATCTTTGTTTTCGTGGGGTTTCAAGCTGAGATATGCATTTTCTGCGATAATATTGGTGAGACTTCTGTCCGAAGTATGCTGAATCATCTAGATCGCTCTTTTCGAGCTATTTAATGCGAGAAACACGTTATCTGGTTTTTTCACCACTCCACAGTGCGTTTGATATGCAGTACGAGCGATATCTTGGTTTTCGTGGGGTTTAAAGCTGAGATATGCAATTTTTACGATAATCTTGGTGAAGCTTCTGTCCGAAGTATGCAGAATCATCGAGATCGCTCGTTTCGAGCTATTGAATGCGAGAAACACGTTATCTGGTGTTTTCACCACTCCACAGTGCGTTGGATATGCAGAACCGGCGATATCTTGGTTTTCGTGAGGTTTCCAGCTGAAATATGTATTTTCTGCGATAATCTTGGTGAGACTTCTGTCCGAAGTATGCTTAATCATCGAGATCGCTCTATTCGAGCTATTTAATGCGCGAAACACGTTATCTGGTGTTTTCAGCACTCCACAGTGCGTTTGATATGCAGAAACAACGATATCTTGGTTTTCTTGGGGATTCAAGCTGAGATATGCAATTTCTGCGATAATCTTGGTGACACTTCTGTCCGAAGTATGCTTAATCATCGAGATCGCTCGTTTCGTGCTATTTAATGCGGGAAACACGTTATCTGGTGTTTTCACCACTCCACAGTGCGTATGATATGCAGAACCGCCGATATATTGGTTTTCGTGGGGGTTCAAGCTCAGATATGCATTGTCTGCGATAATCTTGGAGAGACTTCTGTCCGAAGTGTTCCGAATCATCGAGATCGCTCTCTTCGAGCTATTTAATGCAAGAAACACGTTTTCGGGGGTTTTCACCGCACCACAGTTCGTTGGATATGCAGAACAGGTGATATCTTGGTTTTCGAGGGGTTTCAAGCTGAGATATGCATTTTCTGCGATAAACTTGGAGAGACTTCTGTCCGAAGTATGCTGAATCGTCGAGATCGCTCTTTTCGAGCTGGTTAATGCGAGAAACACGTTATCTGGAGTTTTCACCACTCCACAGTTGGTTTGATATGCAGAACCGGCGATATTTTGGTTTTCGTCGGGTGTCAAGCTGAGATATGCATTTTCTACCATAATCTTGGTGAAACATCTGTCCGAAGTATGCAGAAACATCGAGAGCGCTCTTTTCGAGCTATTTAATGCGAGAAACTCGTTTTCTGGGGTTTTCACCACTCCACAGTTCGTTGGATATGCAGAATCGGAGATATCTTGGTTTTCGTGTGGTTTCAAGCTGAGATATGCATTTCCTGCGATAATTTTGGTGAGACTTCTGTCCGAAGTATGCTGAATCATCGAGATCGCTCTTTTCGAGCTATTTAATGCGAGAAACACGTTATCTGGAGTTTTCACCACTCCACAGTTGGTTTGATATGCAGAACCGGCGATATTATGGTTTTCGTCGGGTGTCAAGCTGAGATATGCATTTTCTACCATAATCTTGGTGAAACAACTGTCCGAAGTATGCAGAAACATCGAGAGCGCTCTTTTCGAGCTATTTAATGCGAGAAACTCGTTTTCTGGGGTTTTCACCACTCCACAGTTCGTTGGATATGCAGAATCGGAGATATCTTGGTTTTCGTGTGGTTTCAAGCTGAGATATGCATTTCCTGCGATAATCTTGGTGAGACTTCTGTCCGAAGTATGCTGAAACATCGAGATCGCTCTTTTCGAGCTGGTTAATGCGAGAAACACGTTATCTGGAGTTTTCACCACTCCACAGTTGGTTTGATATGCAGAACCGGCGATACTTTGGTTTTCGTCGGGTGTCAAGCTGAGATATGCATTTTCTACCATAATCTTGGTGAAACAACTGTCCGAAGTATGCAGAAACATCGAGAGCGCTCTCTTCGAGCTATTTAATGCGAGAAACACGTTTTCGGGGGTTTTCACCACACCACAGTTCGTTGGATATGCAGAACAGGTGATATCTTGGTTTTCGAGGGGTTTCAAGCTGAGATATGCATTTTCTGCGATAAACTTGGAGAGACTTCTGTCCGAAGTATGCTGAATCGTCGAGATCGCTCTTTTCGAGCTGGTTAATGCGAGAAACACGTTATCTGGAGTTTTCACCACTCCACAGTTGGTTTGATATGCAGAACCGGCGATATTTTGGTTTTCGTCGGGTGTCAAGCTGAGATATGCATTTTCTACAATAATCTTGGTGAAACATCTGTCCGAAGTATGCAGAAACATCGAGAGCGCTCTTTTCGAGCTATTTAATGCGAGAAACACGTTTTCTGAGGTTTTCACCACTCCACAGCTCGTCGGATATGCAGAACAGTAGATATCTTTGTTTTCGTGGGGTTTCAAGCTGAGATATGCATTTCCTGCGATAATCTTGGTGAGACTTCTGTCCGAAGTATGCTGAAACATCGAGATCGCTCTTTTCGAGCTAGTTAATGCGAGAAAAACCTTATCCGGTGTTTTCACCACTCCACAGTGCGTTTGATATGCAGAACCCGCGATATCTTGGTTTTCGTGGGGTTTCAAGCTGAGATATGCATTTTCTGCGATAATCTTGTTGAGACTTCTGTCCGAAGTATGCTGAATCATCGAGATCGCTCTTTTCGAGCTATTTAATGCGAGAAACACGTTATCTGGAGTTTTCACCACTCCACAGTTGGTTTGATATGCAGAACCGGCGATATTTTGGTTTTCGTCGGGTGTCAAGCTGAGATATGCATTTTCTACCATAATCTTGGTGAAACATCTGTCCGAAGTATGCAGAAACATCGAGAGCGCTCTTTTCGAGCTATTTAATGCGAGAAACTCGTTTTCTGGGGTTTTCACCACTCCACAGTTCGTTGGATATGCAGAATCGGAGATATCTTGGTTTTCGTGTGGTTTCAAGCTGAGATATGCATTTCCTGCGATAATCTTGGTGAGACTTCTGTCCGAAGTATGCTGAATCATCTAGATCGCTCTTTTAGAGCTATTTAATGCGAGAAACACGTTATCTGGTGTTTTCACCACTCCACAGTGCGTTTGATATTCAGAACCGGCGATATCTTGGTTTTCGTGGGGTTTCAAGCTCAGATATGCATTTTCTGCGATAATATTGGTGAGACTTCAGTCAGAAGTGTGCAGAATCATCTAATTCGCTCTTTTCGAGCTACTTAATGCACGAAACACGTTTTCTGGTGTTTTCACCACTCCACAGTACGTTTGACATGCAGAACCGGAGATATCTTGGTTTCGGTCGGGTTTCAAGCTGAGATATGCATTTTCTACGATAATCCTGGTGAGACTTCTGTCAGAAGTATGCAGAATCTTCGAGAACGCTCTTTTCGAGCTACTTAATGCGCGAAACACGTTTTCTGGTGTTTTCACCACTCCACGGTACGTTTGATGTGCAGAACCGGAGATAACTCGGTTTTCATCGGGTTTCAAGCTGAGATATGCATTTTCTACGATAATCCTGGTGAGACTTCTGTCAGAAGTATGCAGAATCTTCGAGAACGCTCTTTTCGAGCTACTTAATGCGCGAAACACGTTTTCTGGTGTTTTCACCACTCCACGGTACGTTTGATGTGCAGAACCGGCGATATCTTGGTTTTCGTGGGGTTTCAAGGTGAGATATGCATTTTCTGCGATAATCTTGGTGAGACTTCTGTCCGAAGTATGCTGAAACATCGAGATCGCTCTTTTCGTGCTAGTTAATGCGAGAAAAACCTTATCCGGTGTTTTCACCACTCCACAGTGCGTTTGATATGCAAAACCGGCGATATCTTGGTTTTCGTGGGGTTTCAAGCTGAGATATGCATTTTCTGCGATAATCTTGTTGAGACTTCTGTCCGAAGTATGCAGAATCATCGAGATCGCTCGTTTCGAGCTACTTAATGCGAGAAACACGTTATCTGGTGTTTTCACCACTCCACAGTGCGTTGGATATGCAGAACCGGTGATGTTTTGGTTTTCGTCGGGTTTCAAGCTGAGATATGCATTTTCTACGATAAGCTTGGTGAAACATCTGTCCAAAGTATGCAGAAACATCGAGAGCGCTCTTTTCGAGCTATTTAATGCGAGAAGCACGTTTTCTGAGGTTTTCACCACTCCACAGTTCGTCGGATATGCAGAACAGTAGATATCTTTGTTTTCGTGGGGTATCAAGCTGAGATATGCATTTTCTGCGATAATCTTGTTGAGACTTCTGTCCGAAGTATGCTGAATCATCGAGATCGCTCTTTTCGAGCTATTTAATGCGTGAAACTCGTTATCTGGTGTTTTCACCACTCCACAGTTGGTTTGATATGCAGAACCAGCGATATCTTGGTTTTCGTGGGGTTTCAAGCTGAGATATGCATTTTCTGCGATAATATTGGTGAGACATCAGTCAGAAGTATGCTGAATCACCGAGATCGCTCTTTTCGAGCTAGTTAGTGCGAGAAACTCGTTTTCTGGGGTTTTCACCACTCCACAGTTCGTTGGATATGCAGAACCGGAGATATCTTGGTTTTCGTGTGGTTTCAAGCTGAGATATGTATTTCCTGCGATAATCTTGGTGAGACTTCTGTCCGAAGTATGCTGAATCATCTAGATCGCTCTTTTCGAGCTATTTAATGCGAGAAACACGTTATCTGGTGTTTTCACCACTCCACAGTGCGTTTGATATGCAGAACAAGCGATATCTTGGTTTTCGTGGAATTTCAAGATGAGATATGCATTTTCTGCGATAATCGTGTTGAGACTTCTGTCCGAAGTATTTAGAATCATTGAGATCGCTCGTTTCGAGCTACTTAATGCGAGAAACACGTTATCTGGTGTTTTCACCACTCCACAGTGCGCTGGATATGCAGAACCGGCGATATTTTGGTTTTCGTCGGGTTTCAAGCTGAGATATGCATTTTCTACGATAAGCTTGGTGAAACATCAGTCCGAAGTATGCAGAAACATCGAGAGCGCTCTTTTCGAGCTATTTAATGCGAGAAACACGTTTTCTGGGGTTTTCACCACTCCACAGTTCGTTGGATATGCAGAACTGTAGATATCTTGGTTTTCATGGGGTTTCAAGCAGAGATATGCATTTTCTGCGATAATCTTCGTGAGACTTCTGTTAGAAGTATGCTGAATCATCGAGATCGCCCTTTTCGAGCTATTTAATGCGAGAAGCACGTTACCTGGTGTTTTCACCACTCCACAGTGGGTTTGATATGCAGAACCGGCGATATTTTGGTGTTCATCGGGTGTCAAGCTGAGATATGCATTTTCTACGATAATCTTGGTGAAACATCTGTCCGAAGTATGCAGAAACATCGAGAGCGCTGTTTTCGAGCTATTTAATGCGAGAAACACGTTTTCTGGGGTTTTCAGCACTCCACAGTTCGTTGGATATGCAGAACAGTAGATATCTTGGTTTTCATGGGGTTTCAAGCAGAGATATGCATTTTCTACGATAATCTTGGTGAAACATCTGTCCGAAGTATGCAGAAACATCGAGATCGCTCTTTTCGAGCTAGTTAGTGCGAGAAACTCGTTTTCTGGGGCTTTCACCACTCCACAGATCGTTGGATATGTAGAACCGGAGATATCTTGGTTTTCGTGTGGTTTCAAGCTGAGATATGCATTTCCTGCGATAATCTTGGTGAGACTACTGTCCGAAGTATGCAGAATCATCGTGATCGCTCTATTCGAGCTATTTAATGCGAGAAACACATTCCCTGGTTGTTTTCACCACTCCACAGTGCGTTTGATATGCAGAACCAGCGATATCTTTGTTTTCGTGGGGTTTCAAGCTGAGATATGCATTTTCTGCGATAATATTGGTGAGACTTCTGTCCGAAGTATGCTGAATCATCTAGATCGCTCTTTTCGAGCTATTTAATGCGAGAAACACGTTATCTGGTTTTTTCACCACTCCACAGTGCGTTTGATATGCAGTACGAGCGATATCTTGGTTTTCGTGGGGTTTAAAGCTGAGATATGCAATTTTTACGATAATCTTGGTGAAGCTTCTGTCCGAAGTATGCAGAATCATCGAGATCGCTCGTTTCGAGCTATTGAATGCGAGAAACACGTTATCTGGTGTTTTCACCACTCCACAGTGCGTTGGATATGCAGAACCGGCGATATCTTGGTTTTCGTGGGGTTTCCAGCTGAAATATGTATTTTCTGCGATAATCTTGGTGAGACTTCTGTCCGAAGTATGCTTAATCATCGAGATCGCTCTATTCGAGCTATTTAATGCGCGAAACACGTTATCTGGTGTTTTCAGCACTCCACAGTGCGTTTGATATGCAGAAACAACGATATCTTGGTTTTCTTGGGGATTCAAGCTGAGATATGCAATTTCTGCGATAATCTTGGTGACACTTCTGTCCGAAGTATGCTTAATCATCGAGATCGCTCGTTTCGTGCTATTTAATGCGGGAAACACGTTATCTGGTGTTTTCACCACTCCACAGTGCGTATGATATGCAGAACCGACGATATATTGGTTTTCGTGGGGGTTCAAGCTCAGATATGCATTGTCTGCGATAATCTTGGAGAGACTTCTGTCCGAAGTGTTCCGAATCATCGAGATCGCTCTCTTCGAGCTATTTAATGCAAGAAACACGTTTTCGGGGGTTTTCACCACACCACAGTTCGTTGGATATGCAGAACAGGTGATATCTTGGTTTTCGAGGGGTTTCAAGCTGAGATATGCATTTTCTGCGATAAACTTGGAGAGACTTCTGTCCGAAGTATGCTGAATCGTCGAGATCGCTCTTTTCGAGCTGGTTAATGCGAGAAACACGTTATCTGGAGTTTTCACCACTCCACAGTTGGTTTGATATGCAGAACCGGCGATATTTTGGTTTTCGTCGGGTGTCAAGCTGAGATATGCATTTTCTACCATAATCTTGGTGAAACATCTGTCCGAAGTATGCAGAAACATCGAGAGCGCTCTTTTCGAGCTATTTAATGCGAGAAACTCGTTTTCTGGGTTTTCACCACTCCACAGTTCGTTGGATATGCAGAATCGGAGATATCTTGGTTTTCGTGTGGTTTCAAGCTGAGATATGCATTTCCTGCGATAATTTTGGTGAGACTTCTGTCCGAAGTATGCTGAATCATCGAGATCGCTCTTTTCGAGCTATTTAATGCGAGAAACACGTTATCTGGAGTTTTCACCACTCCACAGTTGGTTTGATATGCAGAACCGGCGATATTATGGTTTTCGTCGGGTGTCAAGCTGAGATATGCATTTTCTACCATAATATTGGTGAAACAACTGTCCGAAGTATGCAGAAACATCGAGAGCGCTCTTTTCGAGCTATTTAATGCGAGAAACTCGTTTTCTGGGGTTTTCACCACTCCACAGTTCGTTGGATATGCAGAATCGGAGATATCTTGGTTTTCGTGTGGTTTCAAGCTGAGATATGCATTTCCTGCGATAATCTTGGTGAGACTTCTGTCCGAAGTATGCTGAAACATCGAGATCGCTCTTTTCGAGCTGGTTAATGCGAGAAACACGTTATCTGGAGTTTTCACCACTCCACAGTTGGTTTGATATGCAGAACCGGCGATATTTTGGTTTTCGTCGGGTGTCAAGCTGAGATATGCATTTTCTACCATAATCTTGGTGAAACAACTGTCCGAAGTATGCAGAAACATCGAGAGCGCTCTCTTCGAGCTATTTAATGCGAGAAACACGTTTTCGGGGGTTTTCACCACACCACAGTTCGTTGGATATGCAGAACAGGTGATATCTTGGTTTTCGAGGGGTTTCAAGCTGAGATATGCATTTTCTGCGATAAACTTGGAGAGACTTCTGTCCGAAGTATGCTGAATCGTCGAGATCGCTCTTTTCGAGCTGGTTAATGCGAGAAACACGTTATCTGGAGTTTTCACCACTCCACAGTTGGTTTGATATGCAGAACCGGCGATATTTTGGTTTTCGTCGGGTGTCAAGCTGAGATATGCATTTTCTACAATAATCTTGGTGAAACATCTGTCCGAAGTATGCAGAAACATCGAGAGCGCTCTTTTCGAGCTATTTAATGCGAGAAACACGTTTTCTGAGGTTTTCACCACTCCACAGCTCGTCGGATATGCAGAACAGTAGATATCTTTGTTTTCGTGGGGTTTCAAGCTGAGATATGCATTTCCTGCGATAATCTTGGTGAGACTTCTGTCCGAAGTATGCTGAAACATCGAGATCGCTCTTTTCGAGCTAGTTAATGCGAGAAAAACCTTATCCGGTGTTTTCACCACTCCACAGTGCGTTTGATATGCAGAACCCGCGATATCTTGGTTTTCGTGGGGTTTCAAGCTGAGATATGCATTTTCTGCGATAATCTTGTTGAGACTTCTGTCCGAAGTATGCTGAATCATCGAGATCGCTCTTTTCGAGCTATTTAATGCGAGAAACACGTTATCTGGAGTTTTCACCACTCCACAGTTGGTTTGATATGCAGAACCGGCGATATTTTGGTTTTCGTCGGGTGTCAAGCTGAGATATGCATTTTCTACCATAATCTTGGTGAAACATCTGTCCGAAGTATGCAGAAACATCGAGAGCGCTCTTTTCGAGCTATTTAATGCGAGAAACTCGTTTTCTGGGGTTTTCACCACTCCACAGTTCGTTGGATATGCAGAATCGGAGATATCTTGGTTTTCGTGTGGTTTCAAGCTGAGATATGCATTTCCTGCGATAATCTTGGTGAGACTTCTGTCCGAAGTATGCTGAATCATCTAGATCGCTCTTTTAGAGCTATTTAATGCGAGAAACACGTTATCTGGTGTTTTCACCACTCCACAGTTCGTTTGATATTCAGAACCGGCGATATCTTGGTTTTCGTGGGGTTTCAAGCTCAGATATGCATTTTCTGCGATAATATTGGTGAGACTTCAGTCAGAAGTGTGCAGAATCATCTAATTCGCTCTTTTCGAGCTACTTAATGCACGAAACACGTTTTCTGGTGTTTTCACCACTCCACAGTACGTTTGACATGCAGAACCGGAGATATCTTGGTTTCGGTCGGGTTTCAAGCTGAGATATGCATTTTCTACGATAATCCTGGTGAGACTTCTGTCAGAAGTATGCAGAATCTTCGAGAACGCTCTTTTCGAGCTACTTAATGCGCGAAACACGTTTTCTGGTGTTTTCACCACTCCACGGTACGTTTGATGTGCAGAACCGGAGATAACTCGGTTTTCATCGGGTTTCAAGCTGAGATATGCATTTTCTACGATAATCTTGGTGAGACTTCTGTCAGAAGTATGCAGGATCTTCGAGAACGCTCTTTTCGAGCTATTTAATGCGAGAAACACGTAATCTGGTGTTTTCACCACTCCACAGTGCGTATGATATGCAGAACCGGCGATATCTTGGTTTTCGTGGGGTTTCAAGGTGAGATATGCATTTTCTGCGATAATCTTGGTGAGACTTCTGTCCGAAGTATGCTGAAACATCGAGATCGCTCTTTTCGTGCTAGTTAATGCGAGAAAAACCTTATCCGGTGTTTTCACCACTCCACAGTGCGTTTGATATGCAAAACCGGCGATATCTTGGTTTTCGTGGGGTTTCAAGCTGAGATATGCATTTTCTGCGATAATCTTGTTGAGACTTCTGTCCGAAGTATGCAGAATCATCGAGATCGCTCGTTTCGAGCTACTTAATGCGAGAAACACGTTATCTGGTGTTTTCACCACTCCACAGTGCGTTGGATATGCAGAACCGGTGATATTTTGGTTTTCGTCGGGTTTCAAGCTGAGATATGCATTTTCTACGATAAGCTTGGTGAAACATCTGTCCAAAGTATGCAGAAACATCGAGAGCGCTCTTTTCGAGCTATTTAATGCGAGAAGCACGTTTTCTGAGGTTTTCACCACTCCACAGTTCGTCGGATATGCAGAACAGTAGATATCTTTGTTTTCGTGGGGTTTCAAGCTGAGATATGCATTTTCTGCGATAATCTTGTTGAGACTTCTGTCCGAAGTATGCTGAATCATCGAGATCGCTCTTTTCGAGCTATTTAATGCGTGAAACTCGTTATCTGGTGTTTTCACCACTCCACAGTTGGTTTGATATGCAGAACCAGCGATATCTTGGTTTTCGTGGGGTTTCAAGCTGAGATATGCATTTTCTGCGATAATATTGGTGAGACATCAGTCAGAAGTATGCTGAATCACCGAGATCGCTCTTTTCGAGCTAGTTAGTGCGAGAAACTCGTTTTCTGGGGTTTTCACCACTCCACAGTTCGTTGGATATGCAGAACCGGAGATATCTTGGTTTTCGTGTGGTTTCCAGCTGAGATATGTATTTCCTGCGATAATCTTGGTGAGACTTCTGTCCGAAGTATGCTGAATCATCTAGATCGCTCTTTTCGAGCTACTTAATGCGAGAAACACGTTATCTGGTGTTTTCACCACTCCACAGTGCGTTTGATATGGAGAACAAGCGATATCTTGGTTTTCGTGGAATTTCAAGATGAGATATGCATTTTCTGCGATAATCGTGTTGAGACTTCTGTCCGAAGTATTTAGAATCATTGAGATCGCTCGTTTCGAGCTACTTAATGCGAGAAACACGTTATCTGGTGTTTTCACCACTCCACAGTGCGTTGGATATGCAGAACCGGCGATATTTTGGTTTTCGTCGGGTTTCAAGCTGAGATATGCATTTTCTACGATAAGCTTGGTGAAACATCAGTCCGAAGTATGCAGAAACATCGAGAGCGCTCTTTTCGAGCTATTTAATGCGAGAAACACGTTTTCTGGGGTTTTCACCACTCCACAGTTCGTTGGATATGCAGAACCGTATATATCTTGGTTTTCATGGGGTTTCAAGCAGAGATATGCATTTTCTGCGAAAATCTTCGTGAGAAATCTGTTAGAAGTATGCTGAATCATCGAGATCGCCCTTTTCGAGCTATTTAATGCGATAAACACGTTACCTGGTGTTTTCACCACTCCACAGTGGGTTTGATATGCAGAACCGGCGATATTTTGGTGTTCGTCGGGTGTCAAGCTGAGATATGCATTTTCTACGATAATCTTGGTGAAACATCTGTCCGAAGTATGCAGAAACATCGAGAGCGCTCTTTTCGAGCTATTTAATGCGAGAAACACGTTCCCTGGTTGTTTTCACCACTCCACAGTGCGTTTGATATGCAGAACCAGCGATATCTTTGTTTTCGTGGGGTTTCAAGCTGAGATATGCATTTTCTGCGTTAATATTGGTGAGACTTCTGTCCGAAGTATGCTGAATCATCTAGATCGCTCTTTTCGAGCTATTTAATGCGAGAAACACGTTATCTGGTTTTTTCACCACTCCACAGTGCGTTTGATATGCAGTACGAGCGATATCTTGGTTTTCGTGGGGTTTAAAGCTGAGATATGCATTTTTTACGATAATCTTGGTGAAGCTTCTGTCCGAAGTATGCAGAATCATCGAGATCGCTCTTTTCGAGCTATTTAATGCGAGAAACACGTTATCTGGTTTTTTCACCACTCCACAGTGCGTTTGATATGCAGTACGAGCGATATCTTGGTTTTCGTGGGGTTTAAAGCTGAGATATGCTTTTTTTACGATAATCTTGGTGAAGCTTCTGTCCGAAGTATGCAGAATCATCGAGATCGCTCGTTTCGAGCTATTTAATGCGAGAAACACGTTATCTGGTGTTTTCACCACTCCACAGTGCGTTGGATATGCAGAACCGGCGCTATCTTGGTTTTCGTGGGGTTTCCAGCTGAGATATGTATTTCCTGCGATAATCTTGGTGAGACTTCTGTCCGAAGTATGCTGAATCATCTAGATCGCTCTTTTCGAGCTACTTAATGCGAGAAACACGTTATCTGGTGTTTTCACCACTCCACAGTGCGTTTGATATGGAGAACAAGCGATATCTTGGTTTTCGTGGAATTTCAAGATGAGATATGCATTTTCTGCGATAATCGTGTTGAGACTTCTGTCCGAAGTATTTAGAATCATTGAGATCGCTCGTTTCGAGCTACTTAATGCGAGAAACACGTTATCTGGTGTTTTCACCACTCCACAGTGCGTTGGATATGCAGAACCGGCGATATTTTGGTTTTCGTCGGGTTTCAAGCTGAGATATGCATTTTCTACGATAAGCTTGGTGAAACATCTGTCCAAAGTATGCAGAAACATCGAGAGCGCTCTTTTCGAGCTATTTAATGCGAGAAACACGTTTTCTGAGGTTTTCACCACTCCACAGTTCGTCGGATATGCAGAACAGTAGATATCTTTGTTTTCGTGGGGTTTCAAGCTGAGATATGCAATTTCTGCGATAATCTTGGTGAGACTTCTGTCCGAAGTATGCTTAATCATCGAGATCGCTCGTTTCGTGCTATTTAATGCGGGAAACACGTTATCTGGTGTTTTCACCACTCCACAGTGCGTATGATATGCAGAACCGACGATATATTGGTTTTCGTGGGGTTTCAAGCTCAGATATGCATTGTCTGCGATAATCTTGGAGAGACTTCTGTCCGAAGTGTGCCGAATCATCGAGATCGCTCTCTTCGAGCTATTTAATGCGAGAAACACGTTTTCGGGGGTTTTCACCACACCACAGTTCGTTGGATATGCAGAACAGGTGATATCTTGGTTTTCGAGGGGTTTCAAGCTGAGATATGCATTTTCTGCGATAAACTTGGAGAGACTTCTGTCCGAAGTATGCTGAATCGTCGAGATCGCTCGTTTCGTGCTATTTAATGCGGGAAACACGTTATCTGGTGTTTTCACCACTCCACAGTGCGTATGATATGCAGAACCGGCGATATCTTGGTTTTCGTGGGGTTTCAAGCTGAGATATACATTTTCTGCGATAATCTTAGTGAGACTTCTGTTAGAAGTATGCTGAATCATCGAGAGCGCTCTTTTCGAGCTATTTAATGCGAGAAACTCGTTTTCTGGGGTTTTCACCACTCCACAGTTCGTTGGATATGCAGAATCGGAGATATCTTGGTTTTCGTGTGGTTTCAAGCTGAGATATGCATTTCCTGCGATAATCTTGGTGAGACTTCTGTCCGAAGTATGCTTAATCATCGAGATCGCTCTGTTCGAGCTATTTAATGTGCGAAACACGTTATCTGGTGTTTTCACCACTCCACAGAGCGTTTGATATGCAGTACGAGCGATATCTTGGTTTTCGTGGGGTTTCAAGCTGAGATATGCATTTTTTACGATAATCTTGGTGAAGCTTCTGTCCGAAGTATGCAGAATCATCGAGATCGCTCGTTTCGAGCTATTTAATGCGAGAAACACGTTATCTGGTGTTTTCACCACTCCACCGTGCGTTTGATATGCAGAACAGTACATATCTTGATTTTCGTGGGGTTTCAAGCTGAGATATGCATTTTCTGCGATAATCTTGTTGAGACTTCTGGCCGAAGTATGCAGAATCATCGAGATCGCTCGTTTCGAGCTAGTTAGTGCGAGAAACACGTTATCTGGTGTTTTCACCACTCCACAGTGCGTTTGATATGCAGAACAGTACATATCTTGGTTTTCGTGGGGTTTCAAGCAGAGATATGCATTTTCTGCGATAATCTTGGTGAGACTTCTGTTAGAAGTATGCAGAATCATCGAGATCGCACTTTTCGAGCTATTTAATGCGAGAAACACGTTATCTGGTGTTTTCACCACTCCACAGTGCGTTTGATATGCAGAACAGGCGATATCTTGATTTTCGTGGTGTTTCAGGCTGAGATATGCATTTTGTGCGATAATCTTGGTGGGTCTTTTGTCAGAAGTATGCAGAATCATCTAGATCGCTCTTTTCGAGCTACTTAATGCACGAAACACGTTTTCTGGAGTTTTCACCACTCCACAGTACGTTTGACATGCAGAACCGGAGATATCTTGGTTTCGGTCGGGTTTCAAGCTGAGATATGCATTTTCTACGATAATCTTGGTGAAACATCTGTCCGAAGTATGCAGAAACATCGAGAGCGCTCGTTTCGAGCTAGTTAGTGCGAGAAACACGTTATCTGGTGTTTTCACCACTCCACAGTGCGTTCGATATGCAGAACAGTACATATCTTGGTTTTCGTGGGGTTTCAAGCTGAGATATCCATTTTCTGCGATAATCTTGTTGAGACTTCTGTCCGAAGTATGCAGAAAGGTCGAGAGCGCTCTTTTCGAGCTATTTACTGCTAGAAACACGTTTTCTGGGGTTTTCACCACTCGACATATCGTTGGATATGCAGAACAGTAGATATCTTGGTTTTCGTGGGGTTTCAAGCAGAGATATGCATTTTCTGCGATAATCTTGGTGAGACTTCTGTTAGAAGTATGCAGAAGCATCGAGATCGCTCGTTTCGAGCCATTTAATGCGAGAAACACGTTATCTGGTGTTATCACCACACCACAGTGCGTTTGATATGCAGAACCGGCGATATCTTGGTTTTCGTGGGGTTTCAAGCTGAGATATGCATTTTCTGCGATAATCTTGGTGAGACTTCTGTCCGAAGGATGCTGAATCATCGATATCGCTCTTTTCGAGCTAGTTGGTGCGAGAAACACGTTATCTGGTGTTTTCGCCACTCCACAGTGCGTTTGATATGCAGAACAGTACATATCTTGGTTTTCGTGGGGTTTCAAGCTGAGATATGCATTTTCTGCGATAATCTTGTTGAGACTTCTGCCCGAAGTATGCAGAAAGGTCGAGAGCGCCCTTTTCGAGCTATTTAATGCTAGAAACACGTTTTGTGGGGTTTTCACCACTCCACAGTTCGATGGATATGCAGAACAGTAGATATCTTGGTTTTCGTGGGGTTTCAAGCAGAGATATGCATTTTCTGCGATAATCTTGGTGAGACTTCTGTTAGAAGTATGCAGAATCACCTAGATCGCTCTTTTCGAGCTACTTAATGCACGAAACACGTTTTCTGGAGTTTTCACCACTCCACAGTACGTTTGACATGCAGAACCGGAGATATCTTGGTTTCGGTCGGGTTTCAAGCTGAGATATGCATTTTCTACGATAATCTTGGTGAAACATCTGTCCGAAGTATGCAGAAACATCGAGAGCGCTCTTTTCGAGCTATTTAATGCGAGAAACTCGTTTTCTGGGGTTTTCACCACTCCACAGTTCGTTGGATATGCAGAACCGGAGATATCTTGGTCTTCGGGGGTTTCAAGCTGAGATATGCATTTTCTGCGATAATCTTGTTGAGACTTCTGGCCGAAGTGTGCAGAATCATCGAGATCGCTCGTTTCGAGCTACTTAATGCACGAAACACGTTTTCTGGAGTTTTCACCACTCCACAGTACGTTTGACATGCAGAACCGGAGATATCTTGGTTTCGGTCGGGTTTCAAGCTGAGATATGCATTTTCTACGATAATCTTGGTGAAACATCTGTCCGAAGTATGCAGAAACATCGAGAGCGCTCTTTTCGAGCTATTTAATGCGAGAAACTCGTTTTCTGGGGTTTTCACCACTCCACAGTTCGTTGGATATGCAGAACCGGAGATATCTTGGTTTTCGTGGGGTTTCAAGCTGAGATATGCATTTTCTGCGATAATCTTGTTGAGACTTCTGTCCGAAGTATGCAGAAAGGTCGAGAGCGCTCGTTTCGAGCTATTTACTGCTAGAAACACGTTTTCTGGGGTTTTCACCACTCGACAGTTCGTTGGATATGCAGAACAGTAGATATCTTGGTTTTCGTGGGGTTTCAAGCAGAGATATGCATTTTCTGCGATAATCTTGGTGAGACTTCTGTTAGAAGAATGCAGAATCATCTTGATCGCTCTTTTCGAGCTACTTAATGCACGAAACAGGTTTTCTGGTGTTTTCACCACTCCACAGTACGTTTGAAATGCAGAACCGTAGATATCTTGGTTTCGGTCGGGTTTTAGGCTGAGATATCCATTTTCTACGATAACCCTGGTGAGACTTCTGTCAGAAGTATGCAGAATCTTCGAGAACGCTCTTTTCGAGCTACTTAATGCGCGAAACACGTTTTCTGGTGTTTTCACCAGTCCAAGGTACGTTTGGTGTGCAGAACCGGAGATAACTCGGTTTTCGTCGGGTTTCAAGCTGAGATATGCATTTTCTACGATAATCTTGGTGAGACTTCTGCCAGAAGTATGCAGAATAATCTAGATCGTTCGTTTCGAGCTATTTAATGCGAGAAACACGTTATCTGGTGTATTGACCACTCCACACTGCGTTTGATATGCAGTACCAGCGATATCTTGGATTTCATGGGGTTTCAAGCTGAGATATGCATTTTTTACGATAATCTTGGTGAGACTTCTGTCCGAAGTATGCTGAATCATCGAGATCGCTCTTTTCGAGCTATTTAATGCGAGAAACACGTTCTCTGGTTGTTTTCACCACTCCACAGTGCGTTTGATCTGCAGAACAGGCGATATCTTGATTTTCGTGGTGTTTCCAACTGAGATATGCATTTTCTGCGATAATCTTGGTGGGTCTTTTGTCAGAAGTATGCAGAATCATCTTGATCGCTCTTTTCGAGCTACTTAATGCGAGAAACACGTTATCTGGTGTTTTCACCACTCCACAGTGCGTTTGATATGCAGAACCGGCGATATCTTGATTTTCGTGGTGTTTCCAGCTGAGATATGCATTTTCTACGATAATGTTGGTGAGACTTCTGTCAGAAGTATGCAGAATCTTCGAGAACGCTCTTTTCGAGCTACTTAATGCGCGAAACACGTTTTCTGGTGTTTTCACCACTCCACGGTACGTTTGGTGTGCAGAACCGGAGATAACTCGGTTTTCGTCGGGTTTCAAGCTGAGATATGCATTTTCTACGATAATCTTGGAGAGACTTCTGTCACAAGTATGCAGGATCTTCGAGAACGCTCTTTTCGTGCTATTTAATGCGAGAAACACGTTATCTGGTGTTTTCACCACTCCACAGTGCGTTTGATATGCAGAACCGGCGATATCTTGATTTTCGTGGTGTTTCCAGCTGAGATATGCATTTTCTACGATAATGTTGGTGAGACTTCTGTCAGAAGTATGCAGAATCTTCGAGAACGCTCTTTTCGAGCTACTTAATGCGCGAAACACGTTTTCTGGTGTTTTCACCACTCCACGGTACGTTTGGTGTGCAGAACCGGAGATAACTCGGTTTTCGTCGGGTTTCAAGCTGAGATATGCATTTTCTACGATAATCTTGGAGAGACTTCTGTCACAAGTATGCAGGATCTTCTAGAACGCTCTTTTCGAGCTATTTAATGCGAGAAACACGTTATCTGGTGTTTTCACCACTCCACAGTGCGTTTGATATGCAGTACCAGCGATATCTTGGTTTTCGTGGGGTTTCAAGCTGAGATATGCATTTTTTACGATAATCTTGGTGAGACTTCTGTCCGAAGTATGCAGAATCATCGAGATCGCTCTATTCGAGCTATTTAATGCGAGAGACACGTTCTCTGGTTGTTTTCACCACTCCACAGTGCGTTTGATATGCAGAACCGGCAACATCTTGATTTTCGTGAGGTTTCGAGCTGAGATATGCATTTTCTGCGATAATCTTGGTGAGACTTCAGTCAGAAGTATCCAGAATCATCTAGATCGCTCTTTTCGAGCTATTTAATGCGAAAAAACAAGTTTTCTGGTGTTTTGACCACTCCACAGTGCGTTTGATATGTTGATCCGCCGATAACTTGGTTTTCATGGGGTTTCCAGCTGATATATGCATTTTCTGCGATAATCTTGGTGTTTCATCTATGAGACGTATGCAGAATCATCGAGAACGCTCGTTTCGAGCTACTTAATGCGAGAAACACGTTATCTGGTGTTTTCACCACTCCACAGTGCGTTTGATATGCAGAACCGGCGATATCTCGGTTTTTGTGGGGTTTCAAGCTGAGATATGCATTTTCTGCGATAATCTTGGTGAGACTTCTGTTAGAAGGATGCAGAAGCATCGCGATCGCTCGTTTCGAGCTAGTTATTGCGAGAAAAACATTATGCGGTGTTTTCACCACTCCACAGTGCGTTTGATATGCAGAACCAGCGATATCTTGGTTTTCGTGGGGTTTCAAGCTGAGATATGCATTTTTTACGATAATTTTGGTGAGACTTCTGTCCGAAGTATGCAGAAGCATCGAGATCGCTCGTTTCGAGCTATTTAATGCGAGAAACACGTTATCTGGTGTTTTCACCACTCCACAGTGCGTTTGATATGCAAAACCGGCGACATCTTGGTTTTCGTGTGGTTTCAAGCTGAGATATGCATTTTCTGCGATAATCTTCGTGAGACTTCTGGTAGAAGTATGCAGAATCATCGAGATCGCACTTTTCGAGCTATTTAATGCGAGAAACACGTTATCTGGTGTTTTCACCACTCCACAGTGCGTTTGATATGCAGAACCGGCGACATCTTGGTTTTCGTGTGGTTTCAAGCTGAGATATGCATTTTCTGCGATAATCTTGGTGAGACTTCTGTCCGAAGTATGCAGAATCATCTAGATCGCTCTTTTCGAGCTACTTAATGCACGAAACACGTTTTCTGGAGTTTTCACCACTCCACAGTACGTTTGACATGCAGAACAGTAGATATCTTGGTTTCGGTCGGGTTTCAAGCTGAGATATGCATTTTCTGCGATAATCTTGGTGAGACTTCTGTCCGAAGTATGCTGAATCATCGATATCGCTCTTTTCGAGCTAGTTAGTGCGAGAAACACGTTATCTGGTGTTTGCACCACTCCACAGTGCGTTCGATATGCAGAACAGTACATATCTTGGTTTTCGTGGGGTTTCAAGCTGAGATATGCATTTTCTGCGATAATCTTGTTGAGACTTCTGGCCGAAGTATGCAGAATCATCGAGATCGCTCGTTTCGAGCTAGTTAGTGCGAGAAACACGTTATCTGGTGTTTTCACCACTCCACAGTGCGTTTGATATGCAGAACAGTACATATCTTGGTTTTCGAGGGGTTTCAAGCAGAGATATGCATTTTCTGCGATAATCTTGGTGAGACTTCTGTTAGAAGTATGCAGAATCATCGAGATCGCACTTTTCGAGCTATTTAATGCGAGAAACACGTTATCTGGTGTTTTCACCACTCCACAGTGCGTTTGATATGCAGAACAGGCGATATCTTGATTTTCGTGGTGTTTCAGGCTGAGATATGCATTTTGTGCGATAATCTTGGTGGGTCTTTTGTCAGAAGTATGCAGAATCATCTAGATCGCTCTTTTCGAGCTACTTAATGCACGAAACACGTTTTCTGGAGATTTCACCACTCCACAGTACGTTTGACATGCAGAACCGGAGATATCTTGGTTTCGGTCGGGTTTCAAGCTGAGATATGCATTTTCTACGATAATCTTGGTGAAACATCTGTCCGAAGTATGCAGAAACATCGAGAGCGCTCTTTTCGAGCTATTTAATGCGAGAAACTCGTTTTCTGGGGTTTTCACCACTCCACAGTTCGTTGGATATGCAGAACCGGAGATATCTTGGTTTTCGTGGGGTTTCAAGCTGAGATATGCATTTTCTGCGATAATCTTGTTGAGACTTCTGGCCGAAGTGTGCAGAATCATCGAGATCGCTCGTTTCGAGCTAGTCAGTGCGAGAAACACGTTATCTGGTGTTTTCACCACTCCACAGTGCGTTCGATATGCAGAACAGTACATATCTTGGTTTTCGTGGGGTTTCAAGCTGAGATATCCATTTTCTGCGATAATCTTGTTGAGACTTCTGTCCGAGGTATGCAGAAAGGTCGAGAGCGCTCTTTTCGAGCTATTTACTGCTAGAAACACGTTTTCTGGGGTTTTCACCACTCGACATTTCGTTGGATATGCAGAACAGTAGATATCTTGGTTTTCGTGGGGTTTCAAGCAGAGATATGCATTTTCTGCGATAATCTTGGTGAGACTTCTGTTAGAAGTATGCAGAAGCATCGAGATCGCTCGTTTCGAGCCATTTAATGCGAGAAACACGTTATCTGGTGTTATCACCACACCACAGTGCGTTTGATATGCAGAACCGGCGATATCTTGGTTTTCGTGGGGTTTCAAGCTGAGATATGCATTTTCTGCGATAATCTTGGTGAGACTTCTGTCCGAAGGATGCTGAATCATCGATATCGCTCTTTTCGAGCTAGTTAGTGCGAGAAACACGTTATCTGGTGTTTTCGCCACTCCACAGTGCGTTCGATATGCAGAACAGTACATATCTTGGTTTTCGTGGGGTTTCAAGCTGAGATATGCATTTTCTGCGATAATCTTGTTGAGACTTCTGTCCGAAGTATGCAGAAAGGTCGAGAGCGCTCTTTTCGAGCTATTTACTGCTAGAAACACGTTTTCTGGGGTTTTCACCACTCCACGGTACGTTTGATGTGCAGAACCGGAGATAACTCGGTTTTCGTGAGGTTTCAAGCTGAGATATGCATTTTCTGCGATAATCTTGGTGAGACTTTTGTCCGAAATATGCTGAATCATCGAGATCGCTCTTTTCGAGCTAGTTAGTGCGAGAAACACGTTATCTGGTGTTTTCACCACTCCACAGTGCGTTTGATATGCAGAACAGTACATATCTTGATTTTCGTGGGGTTTCAAGCAGAGATATGCATTTTCTGCGATAATCTTGTTGAGACTTCTGGCCGAAGTATGCAGAATCATCGAGATCGCTCGTTTCGAGCTAGTTAGTGCGAGAAACACGTTATCTGGTGTTTTCACCACTCCACAGTGCGGTTGATATGCAGAACAGTACATATCTTGGTTTTCGTGGGGTTTCAAGCTGAGATATGCATTTTCTGCGATAATCTTGATGAGACTTCTGTCCGAAGTATGCAGAAAGGTCGAGAGCGCCCTTTTCGAGCTATTTAATGCTAGAAACACGTTTTGTGGGGTTTTCACCACTCCACAGTTCGATGGATATGCAGAACAGTAGATATCTTGGTTTTCGTGGGGTTTCAAGCAGAGATATGCAATTTCTGCGATAATCTTGGTGAGACTTCTGTTAGAAGTATGCAGAATCATCGAGATCGCAGTTTTCGAGCTATTTAATGCGAGAAACACGTTATCTGGTGTTTTCACCACTCCACAGTGCGTTTGATATGCAGAACAGGCGATATCTTGATTTTCGTGGTGTTTCCAGCTGAGATATGCATTTTGTGCGATAATCTTGGTGGGTCTTTTGTCAGAAGTATGCAGAATCATCTAGATCGCTCTTTTCGAGCTACTTAATGCACGAAACACGTTTTCTGGAGTTTTCACCACTCCACAGTACGTTTGATATGCAGAACCGGCGATATCTTGGTTTTCGTGGGGTTTCAAGCTGAGATATGCATTTTCTGCGATAATCTTGTTGAGACTTCTGGCCGAAGTATGCAGAATCATCGAGATCGCTCGTTTCGAGCTAGTTAGTGCGAGAAACTCGTTTTCTGGGGTTTTCACCACTCCACAGTTCGTTGGATATGCAGAACCGGAGATATCTTGGTTTTCGTGGGGTTTCAAGCTGAGATATGCATTTTCTGCGATAATCTTGGTGGGTCTTTTGTAAGAAGTATGCAGAATCATCTAGATCGCTCTTTTCGAGCTATTTAATGCGAGAAACACGTTATCTGGTGTTTTCACCACTCCACAGTGCGTTTGATATGCAGAACCGGCGACATCTTGGTTTTCGTGTGGTTTCAAGCTGAGATATGCATTTTCTGCGATAATCTTGGTGAGACTTCTGTCCGAAGTATGCAGAATCATCTAGATCGCTCTTTTCGAGCTACTTAATGCACGAAACACGTTTTCTGGAGTTTTCACCACTCCACAGTACGTTTGACATGCAGAACAGTAGATATCTTGGTTTCGGTCGGGTTTCAAGCTGAGATATGCATTTTCTGCGATAATCTTGGTGAGACTTCTGTCCGAAGTATGCTGAATCATCGATATCGCTCTTTTCGAGCTAGTTAGTGCGAGAAACACGTTATCTGGTGTTTGCACCACTCCACAGTGCGTTCGATATGCAGAACAGTACATATCTTGGTTTTCGTGGGGTTTCAAGCTGAGATATCCATTTTCTGCGATAATCTTGTTGAGACTTCTGGCCGAAGTGTGCAGAATCATCGAGATCGCTCGTTTCGAGCTAGTTAGTGCGAGAAACACGTTATCTGGTGTTTTCACCACTCCACAGTGCGTTTGATATGCAGAACAGTACATATCTTGGTTTTCGTGGGGTTTCAAGTTGAGATATGCATTTTCTGCGATAATCTTGTTGAGACTTCTGTCCGAAGTATGCAGAAAGGTCGAGAGCGCTCTTTTCGAGCTATTTAATGCTAGAAACACGCTTTGTGGGGTTTTCACCACTCCACAGTTCGTTGGATATGCAGAACAGTAGATATCTTGGTTTTCGTGGGGTTTGAAGCTGAGATATGCATTTCCTGCGATATTCTTGGTGAGACTTCTGTCGGAAGTATGCTGAATCATCGAGATCGCTCTTTTCGAGCAATTTAATGCGAGAAACACGTTCTCTGGTTGTTTTCACCACTCCACAGTGCGTTTGATATGCAGAACAGGCGATATCTTGATTTTCGTGGTGTTTCCAAATGAGATATGCATTTTCTGCGATAATCTTGGTGAGATTTCTGTTAGAAGTATGCAGAATCATCGAGATCGCACTTTTCGAGGTATTTAATGCGAGAAACACGATATCTGTTGTTTTCACCAACCCACAGTGCGTTTGATATGCAGAACATGCGATATCTTGATTTTCGTGGTGTTTCCAGCTGAGATATGCATTTTGTGCGATAATCTTGGTGGGTCTTTTGTCAGAAGTATGCAGAATCATCTAGATCGCTCTTTTCGAGCTACTTAATGCACGAAACTCGTTTTCTGGAGTTTTCACCACTCCACAGTACGTTTGATATGCAGAACCGGCGATATCTTGGTTTTCGTGGGGTTTCAAGCTGAGATATGCATTTTGTGCGATAATCTTGGTGGGTCTTTTGTCAGAAGTATGCAGAATCATCTAGATCGCTCTTTTCGAGCTACTTAATGCACGAAACACGTTTTCTGGAGTTTTCACCACTCCACAGTACGTTTGATATGCAGAACCGGCGATATCTTGGTTTTCGTGGGGTTTCAAGCTGAGATATGCATTTTCTGCGATAATCTTTGTGAGTCTTCTGTCCGAAGTATGCTGAATCATCGAGATCGCCCTTTTCGAGCTAGTTAGTGCGAGGAACACGTTATCTGGTGTTTTCACCGCTCCACAGTGCGTTTGATATGCAGAACCGGCGATATCTTGGTTTTGGTGGGGTTTCAAGCTGAGATATGCATTTTCTGCGATAATCTTGTTGAGACTTTTGGCCGAAGTATGCTGAATCATCGAGATCGCCCTTTTCGAGCTAGTTAGTGCGAGGAACACGTTATCTGGTGTTTTCACCGCTCCACAGTGCGTTTGATATGCAGAACAGTACATATCTTGGTTTTGGTGGGGTTTCAAGCTGAGATATGCATTTTCTGCGATAATCTTTGTGAGCCTTCTGTCCGAAGTATGCTGAATCATCGAGATCGCCCTTTTCGAGCTAGTTAGTGCGAGGAACACGTTATCTGGTGTTTTCACCGCTCCACAGTGCGTTTGATATGCAGAACAGTACAGATCTTGGTTTTGGTGGGGTTTCAAGCAGAGATATGCATTTTCTGCGATAATCTTGGTGAGACTTCTGTTAGAAGAATGCAGAATCATCTTGATCGCTCTTTTCGAGCTACTTAATGCACGAAACAGGTTTTCTGGTGTTTTCACCACTCCACAGTACGTTTGAAATGCAGAACCGTAGATATCTTGGTTTCGGTCGGGTTTTAGGCTGAGATATCCATTTTCTACGATAACCCTGGTGAGACTTCTGTCAGAAGTATGCAGAATCTTCGAGAACGCTCTTTTCGAGCTACTTAATGCGCGAAACACGTTTTCTGGTGTTTTCACCAGTCCAAGGTACGTTTGGTGTGCAGAACCGGAGATAACTCGGTTTTCGTCGGGTTTCAAGCTGAGATATGCATTTTCTACGATAATCTTGGTGAGACTTCTGCCAGAAGTATGCAGAATAATCTAGATCGTTCGTTTCGAGCTATTTAATGCGAGAAACACGTTATCTGGTGTATTGACCACTCCACACTGCGTTTGATATGCAGTACCAGCGATATCTTGGATTTCATGGGGTTTCAAGCTGAGATATGCATTTTTTACGATAATCTTGGTGAGACTTCTGTCCGAAGTATGCTGAATCATCGAGATCGCTCTTTTCGAGCTATTTAATGCGAGAAACACGTTCTCTGGTTGTTTTCACCACTCCACAGTGCGTTTGATCTGCAGAACAGGCGATATCTTGATTTTCGTGGTGTTTCCAACTGAGATATGCATTTTCTGCGATAATCTTGGTGGGTCTTTTGTCAGAAGTATGCAGAATCATCTTGATCGCTCTTTTCGAGCTACTTAATGCGAGAAACACGTTATCTGGTGTTTTCACCACTCCACAGTGCGTTTGATATGCAGAACCGGCGATATCTTGATTTTCGTGGTGTTTCCAGCTGAGATATGCATTTTCTACGATAATGTTGGTGAGACTTCTGTCAGAAGTATGCAGAATCTTCGAGAACGCTCTTTTCGAGCTACTTAATGCGCGAAACACGTTTTCTGGTGTTTTCACCACTCCACGGTACGTTTGGTGTGCAGAACCGGAGATAACTCGGTTTTCGTCGGGTTTCAAGCTGAGATATGCATTTTCTACGATAATCTTGGAGAGACTTCTGTCACAAGTATGCAGGATCTTCGAGAACGCTCTTTTCGTGCTATTTAATGCGAGAAACACGTTATCTGGTGTTTTCACCACTCCACAGTGCGTTTGATATGCAGAACCGGCGATATCTTGATTTTCGTGGTGTTTCCAGCTGAGATATGCATTTTCTACGATAATGTTGGTGAGACTTCTGTCAGAAGTATGCAGAATCTTCGAGAACGCTCTTTTCGAGCTACTTAATGCGCGAAACACGTTTTCTGGTGTTTTCACCACTCCACGGTACGTTTGGTGTGCAGAACCGGAGATAACTCGGTTTTCGTCGGGTTTCAAGCTGAGATATGCATTTTCTACGATAATCTTGGAGAGACTTCTGTCACAAGTATGCAGGATCTTCTAGAACGCTCTTTTCGAGCTATTTAATGCGAGAAACACGTTATCTGGTGTTTTCACCACTCCACAGTGCGTTTGATATGCAGTACCAGCGATATCTTGGTTTTCGTGGGGTTTCAAGCTGAGATATGCATTTTTTACGATAATCTTGGTGAGACTTCTGTCCGAAGTATGCAGAATCATCGAGATCGCTCTATTCGAGCTATTTAATGCGAGAGACACGTTCTCTGGTTGTTTTCACCACTCCACAGTGCGTTTGATATGCAGAACCGGCAACATCTTGATTTTCGTGAGGTTTCGAGCTGAGATATGCATTTTCTGCGATAATCTTGGTGAGACTTCAGTCAGAAGTATCCAGAATCATCTAGATCGCTCTTTTCGAGCTATTTAATGCGAAAAAACAAGTTTTCTGGTGTTTTGACCACTCCACAGTGCGTTTGATATGTTGATCCGCCGATAACTTGGTTTTCATGGGGTTTCCAGCTGATATATGCATTTTCTGCGATAATCTTGGTGTTTCATCTATGAGACGTATGCAGAATCATCGAGAACGCTCGTTTCGAGCTACTTAATGCGAGAAACACGTTATCTGGTGTTTTCACCACTCCACAGTGCGTTTGATATGCAGAACCGGCGATATCTCGGTTTTTGTGGGGTTTCAAGCTGAGATATGCATTTTCTGCGATAATCTTGGTGAGACTTCTGTTAGAAGGATGCAGAAGCATCGCGATCGCTCGTTTCGAGCTAGTTATTGCGAGAAAAACATTATGCGGTGTTTTCACCACTCCACAGTGCGTTTGATATGCAGAACCAGCGATATCTTGGTTTTCGTGGGGTTTCAAGCTGAGATATGCATTTTTTACGATAATTTTGGTGAGACTTCTGTCCGAAGTATGCAGAAGCATCGAGATCGCTCGTTTCGAGCTATTTAATGCGAGAAACACGTTATCTGGTGTTTTCACCACTCCACAGTGCGTTTGATATGCAAAACCGGCGACATCTTGGTTTTCGTGTGGTTTCAAGCTGAGATATGCATTTTCTGCGATAATCTTCGTGAGACTTCTGGTAGAAGTATGCAGAATCATCGAGATCGCACTTTTCGAGCTATTTAATGCGAGAAACACGTTATCTGGTGTTTTCACCACTCCACAGTGCGTTTGATATGCAGAACCGGCGACATCTTGGTTTTCGTGTGGTTTCAAGCTGAGATATGCATTTTCTGCGATAATCTTGGTGAGACTTCTGTCCGAAGTATGCTGAATCATCGATATCGCTCTTTTCGAGCTAGTTAGTGCGAGAAACACGTTATCTGGTGTTTGCACCACTCCACAGTGCGTTCGATATGCAGAACAGTACATATCTTGGTTTTCGTGGGGTTTCAAGCTGAGATATGCATTTTCTGCGATAATCTTGTTGAGACTTCTGGCCGAAGTATGCAGAATCATCGAGATCGCTCGTTTCGAGCTAGTTAGTGCGAGAAACACGTTATCTGGTGTTTTCACCACTCCACAGTGCGTTTGATATGCAGAACAGTACATATCTTGGTTTTCGAGGGGTTTCAAGCAGAGATATGCATTTTCTGCGATAATCTTGGTGAGACTTCTGTTAGAAGTATGCAGAATCATCGAGATCGCACTTTTCGAGCTATTTAATGCGAGAAACACGTTATCTGGTGTTTTCACCACTCCACAGTGCGTTTGATATGCAGAACAGGCGATATCTTGATTTTCGTGGTGTTTCAGGCTGAGATATGCATTTTGTGCGATAATCTTGGTGGGTCTTTTGTCAGAAGTATGCAGAATCATCTAGATCGCTCTTTTCGAGCTACTTAATGCACGAAACACGTTTTCTGGAGATTTCACCACTCCACAGTACGTTTGACATGCAGAACCGGAGATATCTTGGTTTCGGTCGGGTTTCAAGCTGAGATATGCATTTTCTACGATAATCTTGGTGAAACATCTGTCCGAAGTATGCAGAAACATCGAGAGCGCTCTTTTCGAGCTATTTAATGCGAGAAACTCGTTTTCTGGGGTTTTCACCACTCCACAGTTCGTTGGATATGCAGAACCGGAGATATCTTGGTTTTCGTGGGGTTTCAAGCTGAGATATGCATTTTCTGCGATAATCTTGTTGAGACTTCTGGCCGAAGTGTGCAGAATCATCGAGATCGCTCGTTTCGAGCTAGTCAGTGCGAGAAACACGTTATCTGGTGTTTTCACCACTCCACAGTGCGTTCGATATGCAGAACAGTACATATCTTGGTTTTCGTGGGGTTTCAAGCTGAGATATCCATTTTCTGCGATAATCTTGTTGAGACTTCTGTCCGAGGTATGCAGAAAGGTCGAGAGCGCTCTTTTCGAGCTATTTACTGCTAGAAACACGTTTTCTGGGGTTTTCACCACTCGACATTTCGTTGGATATGCAGAACAGTAGATATCTTGGTTTTCGTGGGGTTTCAAGCAGAGATATGCATTTTCTGCGATAATCTTGGTGAGACTTCTGTTAGAAGTATGCAGAAGCATCGAGATCGCTCGTTTCGAGCCATTTAATGCGAGAAACACGTTATCTGGTGTTATCACCACACCACAGTGCGTTTGATATGCAGAACCGGCGATATCTTGGTTTTCGTGGGGTTTCAAGCTGAGATATGCATTTTCTGCGATAATCTTGGTGAGACTTCTGTCCGAAGGATGCTGAATCATCGATATCGCTCTTTTCGAGCTAGTTAGTGCGAGAAACACGTTATCTGGTGTTTTCGCCACTCCACAGTGCGTTCGATATGCAGAACAGTACATATCTTGGTTTTCGTGGGGTTTCAAGCTGAGATATGCATTTTCTGCGATAATCTTGTTGAGACTTCTGTCCGAAGTATGCAGAAAGGTCGAGAGCGCTCTTTTCGAGCTATTTACTGCTAGAAACACGTTTTCTGGGGTTTTCACCACTCCACGGTACGTTTGATGTGCAGAACCGGAGATAACTCGGTTTTCGTGAGGTTTCAAGCTGAGATATGCATTTTCTGCGATAATCTTGGTGAGACTTTTGTCCGAAATATGCTGAATCATCGAGATCGCTCTTTTCGAGCTAGTTAGTGCGAGAAACACGTTATCTGGTGTTTTCACCACTCCACAGTGCGTTTGATATGCAGAACAGTACATATCTTGATTTTCGTGGGGTTTCAAGCAGAGATATGCATTTTCTGCGATAATCTTGTTGAGACTTCTGGCCGAAGTATGCAGAATCATCGAGATCGCTCGTTTCGAGCTAGTTAGTGCGAGAAACACGTTATCTGGTGTTTTCACCACTCCACAGTGCGGTTGATATGCAGAACAGTACATATCTTGGTTTTCGTGGGGTTTCAAGCTGAGATATGCATTTTCTGCGATAATCTTGATGAGACTTCTGTCCGAAGTATGCAGAAAGGTCGAGAGCGCCCTTTTCGAGCTATTTAATGCTAGAAACACGTTTTGTGGGGTTTTCACCACTCCACAGTTCGATGGATATGCAGAACAGTAGATATCTTGGTTTTCGTGGGGTTTCAAGCAGAGATATGCATTTTCTGCGATAATCTTGGTGAGACTTCTGTTAGAAGTATGCAGAATCATCGAGATCGCAGTTTTCGAGCTATTTAATGCGAGAAACACGTTATCTGGTGTTTTCACCACTCCACAGTGCGTTTGATATGCAGAACAGGCGATATCTTGATTTTCGTGGTGTTTCCAGCTGAGATATGCATTTTGTGCGATAATCTTGGTGGGTCTTTTGTCAGAAGTATGCAGAATCATCTAGATCGCTCTTTTCGAGCTACTTAATGCACGAAACACGTTTTCTGGAGTTTTCACCACTCCACAGTACGTTTGATATGCAGAACCGGCGATATCTTGGTTTTCGTGGGGTTTCAAGCTGAGATATGCATTTTCTGCGATAATCTTGTTGAGACTTCTGGCCGAAGTATGCAGAATCATCGAGATCGCTCGTTTCGAGCTAGTTAGTGCGAGAAACTCGTTTTCTGGGGTTTTCACCACTCCACAGTTCGTTGGATATGCAGAACCGGAGATATCTTGGTTTTCGTGGGGTTTCAAGCTGAGATATGCATTTTCTGCGATAATCTTGGTGGGTCTTTTGTAAGAAGTATGCAGAATCATCTAGATCGCTCTTTTCGAGCTATTTAATGCGAGAAACACGTTATCTGGTGTTTTCACCACTCCACAGTGCGTTTGATATGCAGAACCGGCGACATCTTGGTTTTCGTGTGGTTTCAAGCTGAGATATGCATTTTCTGCGATAATCTTGGTGAGACTTCTGTCCGAAGTATGCAGAATCTTCGAGAACGCTCTTTTCGAGCTACTTAATGCGCGAAACACGTTTTCTGGTGTTTTCACCAGTCCAAGGTACGTTTGGTGTGCAGAACCGGAGATAACTCGGTTTTCGTCGGGTTTCAAGCTGAGATATGCATTTTCTACGATAATCTTGGTGAGACTTCTGCCAGAAGTATGCAGAATAATCTAGATCGTTCGTTTCGAGCTATTTAATGCGAGAAACACGTTATCTGGTGTATTGACCACTCCACACTGCGTTTGATATGCAGTACCAGCGATATCTTGGATTTCATGGGGTTTCAAGCTGAGATATGCATTTTTTACGATAATCTTGGTGAGACTTCTGTCCGAAGTATGCTGAATCATCGAGATCGCTCTTTTCGAGCTATTTAATGCGAGAAACACGTTCTCTGGTTGTTTTCACCACTCCACAGTGCGTTTGATCTGCAGAACAGGCGATATCTTGATTTTCGTGGTGTTTCCAACTGAGATATGCATTTTCTGCGATAATCTTGGTGGGTCTTTTGTCAGAAGTATGCAGAATCATCTTGATCGCTCTTTTCGAGCTACTTAATGCGAGAAACACGTTATCTGGTGTTTTCACCACTCCACAGTGCGTTTGATATGCAGAACCGGCGATATCTTGATTTTCGTGGTGTTTCCAGCTGAGATATGCATTTTCTACGATAATGTTGGTGAGACTTCTGTCAGAAGTATGCAGAATCTTCGAGAACGCTCTTTTCGAGCTACTTAATGCGCGAAACACGTTTTCTGGTGTTTTCACCACTCCACGGTACGTTTGGTGTGCAGAACCGGAGATAACTCGGTTTTCGTCGGGTTTCAAGCTGAGATATGCATTTTCTACGATAATCTTGGAGAGACTTCTGTCACAAGTATGCAGGATCTTCGAGAACGCTCTTTTCGTGCTATTTAATGCGAGAAACACGTTATCTGGTGTTTTCACCACTCCACAGTGCGTTTGATATGCAGAACCGGCGATATCTTGATTTTCGTGGTGTTTCCAGCTGAGATATGCATTTTCTACGATAATGTTGGTGAGACTTCTGTCAGAAGTATGCAGAATCTTCGAGAACGCTCTTTTCGAGCTACTTAATGCGCGAAACACGTTTTCTGGTGTTTTCACCACTCCACGGTACGTTTGGTGTGCAGAACCGGAGATAACTCGGTTTTCGTCGGGTTTCAAGCTGAGATATGCATTTTCTACGATAATCTTGGAGAGACTTCTGTCACAAGTATGCAGGATCTTCTAGAACGCTCTTTTCGAGCTATTTAATGCGAGAAACACGTTATCTGGTGTTTTCACCACTCCACAGTGCGTTTGATATGCAGTACCAGCGATATCTTGGTTTTCGTGGGGTTTCAAGCTGAGATATGCATTTTTTACGATAATCTTGGTGAGACTTCTGTCCGAAGTATGCAGAATCATCGAGATCGCTCTATTCGAGCTATTTAATGCGAGAGACACGTTCTCTGGTTGTTTTCACCACTCCACAGTGCGTTTGATATGCAGAACCGGCAACATCTTGATTTTCGTGAGGTTTCGAGCTGAGATATGCATTTTCTGCGATAATCTTGGTGAGACTTCAGTCAGAAGTATCCAGAATCATCTAGATCGCTCTTTTCGAGCTATTTAATGCGAAAAAACAAGTTTTCTGGTGTTTTGACCACTCCACAGTGCGTTTGATATGTTGATCCGCCGATAACTTGGTTTTCATGGGGTTTCCAGCTGATATATGCATTTTCTGCGATAATCTTGGTGTTTCATCTATGAGACGTATGCAGAATCATCGAGAACGCTCGTTTCGAGCTACTTAATGCGAGAAACACGTTATCTGGTGTTTTCACCACTCCACAGTGCGTTTGATATGCAGAACCGGCGATATCTCGGTTTTTGTGGGGTTTCAAGCTGAGATATGCATTTTCTGCGATAATCTTGGTGAGACTTCTGTTAGAAGGATGCAGAAGCATCGCGATCGCTCGTTTCGAGCTAGTTATTGCGAGAAAAACATTATGCGGTGTTTTCACCACTCCACAGTGCGTTTGATATGCAGAACCAGCGATATCTTGGTTTTCGTGGGGTTTCAAGCTGAGATATGCATTTTTTACGATAATTTTGGTGAGACTTCTGTCCGAAGTATGCAGAAGCATCGAGATCGCTCGTTTCGAGCTATTTAATGCGAGAAACACGTTATCTGGTGTTTTCACCACTCCACAGTGCGTTTGATATGCAAAACCGGCGACATCTTGGTTTTCGTGTGGTTTCAAGCTGAGATATGCATTTTCTGCGATAATCTTCGTGAGACTTCTGGTAGAAGTATGCAGAATCATCGAGATCGCACTTTTCGAGCTATTTAATGCGAGAAACACGTTATCTGGTGTTTTCACCACTCCACAGTGCGTTTGATATGCAGAACCGGCGACATCTTGGTTTTCGTGTGGTTTCAAGCTGAGATATGCATTTTCTGCGATAATCTTGGTGAGACTTCTGTCCGAAGTATGCAGAATCATCTAGATCGCTCTTTTCGAGCTACTTAATGCACGAAACACGTTTTCTGGAGTTTTCACCACTCCACAGTACGTTTGACATGCAGAACAGTAGATATCTTGGTTTCGGTCGGGTTTCAAGCTGAGATATGCATTTTCTGCGATAATCTTGGTGAGACTTCTGTCCGAAGTATGCTGAATCATCGATATCGCTCTTTTCGAGCTAGTTAGTGCGAGAAACACGTTATCTGGTGTTTGCACCACTCCACAGTGCGTTCGATATGCAGAACAGTACATATCTTGGTTTTCGTGGGGTTTCAAGCTGAGATATGCATTTTCTGCGATAATCTTGTTGAGACTTCTGGCCGAAGTATGCAGAATCATCGAGATCGCTCGTTTCGAGCTAGTTAGTGCGAGAAACACGTTATCTGGTGTTTTCACCACTCCACAGTGCGTTTGATATGCAGAACAGTACATATCTTGGTTTTCGAGGGGTTTCAAGCAGAGATATGCATTTTCTGCGATAATCTTGGTGAGACTTCTGTTAGAAGTATGCAGAATCATCGAGATCGCACTTTTCGAGCTATTTAATGCGAGAAACACGTTATCTGGTGTTTTCACCACTCCACAGTGCGTTTGATATGCAGAACAGGCGATATCTTGATTTTCGTGGTGTTTCAGGCTGAGATATGCATTTTGTGCGATAATCTTGGTGGGTCTTTTGTCAGAAGTATGCAGAATCATCTAGATCGCTCTTTTCGAGCTACTTAATGCACGAAACACGTTTTCTGGAGATTTCACCACTCCACAGTACGTTTGACATGCAGAACCGGAGATATCTTGGTTTCGGTCGGGTTTCAAGCTGAGATATGCATTTTCTACGATAATCTTGGTGAAACATCTGTCCGAAGTATGCAGAAACATCGAGAGCGCTCTTTTCGAGCTATTTAATGCGAGAAACTCGTTTTCTGGGGTTTTCACCACTCCACAGTTCGTTGGATATGCAGAACCGGAGATATCTTGGTTTTCGTGGGGTTTCAAGCTGAGATATGCATTTTCTGCGATAATCTTGTTGAGACTTCTGGCCGAAGTGTGCAGAATCATCGAGATCGCTCGTTTCGAGCTAGTCAGTGCGAGAAACACGTTATCTGGTGTTTTCACCACTCCACAGTGCGTTCGATATGCAGAACAGTACATATCTTGGTTTTCGTGGGGTTTCAAGCTGAGATATCCATTTTCTGCGATAATCTTGTTGAGACTTCTGTCCGAGGTATGCAGAAAGGTCGAGAGCGCTCTTTTCGAGCTATTTACTGCTAGAAACACGTTTTCTGGGGTTTTCACCACTCGACATTTCGTTGGATATGCAGAACAGTAGATATCTTGGTTTTCGTGGGGTTTCAAGCAGAGATATGCATTTTCTGCGATAATCTTGGTGAGACTTCTGTTAGAAGTATGCAGAAGCATCGAGATCGCTCGTTTCGAGCCATTTAATGCGAGAAACACGTTATCTGGTGTTATCACCACACCACAGTGCGTTTGATATGCAGAACCGGCGATATCTTGGTTTTCGTGGGGTTTCAAGCTGAGATATGCATTTTCTGCGATAATCTTGGTGAGACTTCTGTCCGAAGGATGCTGAATCATCGATATCGCTCTTTTCGAGCTAGTTAGTGCGAGAAACACGTTATCTGGTGTTTTCGCCACTCCACAGTGCGTTCGATATGCAGAACAGTACATATCTTGGTTTTCGTGGGGTTTCAAGCTGAGATATGCATTTTCTGCGATAATCTTGTTGAGACTTCTGTCCGAAGTATGCAGAAAGGTCGAGAGCGCTCTTTTCGAGCTATTTACTGCTAGAAACACGTTTTCTGGGGTTTTCACCACTCCACGGTACGTTTGATGTGCAGAACCGGAGATAACTCGGTTTTCGTGAGGTTTCAAGCTGAGATATGCATTTTCTGCGATAATCTTGGTGAGACTTTTGTCCGAAATATGCTGAATCATCGAGATCGCTCTTTTCGAGCTAGTTAGTGCGAGAAACACGTTATCTGGTGTTTTCACCACTCCACAGTGCGTTTGATATGCAGAACAGTACATATCTTGATTTTCGTGGGGTTTCAAGCAGAGATATGCATTTTCTGCGATAATCTTGTTGAGACTTCTGGCCGAAGTATGCAGAATCATCGAGATCGCTCGTTTCGAGCTAGTTAGTGCGAGAAACACGTTATCTGGTGTTTTCACCACTCCACAGTGCGGTTGATATGCAGAACAGTACATATCTTGGTTTTCGTGGGGTTTCAAGCTGAGATATGCATTTTCTGCGATAATCTTGATGAGACTTCTGTCCGAAGTATGCAGAAAGGTCGAGAGCGCCCTTTTCGAGCTATTTAATGCTAGAAACACGTTTTGTGGGGTTTTCACCACTCCACAGTTCGATGGATATGCAGAACAGTAGATATCTTGGTTTTCGTGGGGTTTCAAGCAGAGATATGCATTTTCTGCGATAATCTTGGTGAGACTTCTGTTAGAAGTATGCAGAATCATCGAGATCGCAGTTTTCGAGCTATTTAATGCGAGAAACACGTTATCTGGTGTTTTCACCACTCCACAGTGCGTTTGATATGCAGAACAGGCGATATCTTGATTTTCGTGGTGTTTCCAGCTGAGATATGCATTTTGTGCGATAATCTTGGTGGGTCTTTTGTCAGAAGTATGCAGAATCATCTAGATCGCTCTTTTCGAGCTACTTAATGCACGAAACACGTTTTCTGGAGTTTTCACCACTCCACAGTACGTTTGATATGCAGAACCGGCGATATCTTGGTTTTCGTGGGGTTTCAAGCTGAGATATGCATTTTCTGCGATAATCTTGTTGAGACTTCTGGCCGAAGTATGCAGAATCATCGAGATCGCTCGTTTCGAGCTAGTTAGTGCGAGAAACTCGTTTTCTGGGGTTTTCACCACTCCACAGTTCGTTGGATATGCAGAACCGGAGATATCTTGGTTTTCGTGGGGTTTCAAGCTGAGATATGCATTTTCTGCGATAATCTTGGTGGGTCTTTTGTAAGAAGTATGCAGAATCATCTAGATCGCTCTTTTCGAGCTATTTAATGCGAGAAACACGTTATCTGGTGTTTTCACCACTCCACAGTGCGTTTGATATGCAGAACCGGCGACATCTTGGTTTTCGTGTGGTTTCAAGCTGAGATATGCATTTTCTGCGATAATCTTGGTGAGACTTCTGTCCGAAGTATGCAGAATCATCTAGATCGCTCTTTTCGAGCTACTTAATGCACGAAACACGTTTTCTGGAGTTTTCACCACTCCACAGTACGTTTGACATGCAGAACAGTAGATATCTTGGTTTCGGTCGGGTTTCAAGCTGAGATATGCATTTTCTGCGATAATCTTGGTGAGACTTCTGTCCGAAGTATGCTGAATCATCGATATCGCTCTTTTCGAGCTAGTTAGTGCGAGAAACACGTTATCTGGTGTTTGCACCACTCCACAGTGCGTTCGATATGCAGAACAGTACATATCTTGGTTTTCGTGGGGTTTCAAGCTGAGATATCCATTTTCTGCGATAATCTTGTTGAGACTTCTGGCCGAAGTGTGCAGAATCATCGAGATCGCTCGTTTCGAGCTAGTTAGTGCGAGAAACACGTTATCTGGTGTTTTCACCACTCCACAGTGCGTTTGATATGCAGAACAGTACATATCTTGGTTTTCGTGGGGTTTCAAGTTGAGATATGCATTTTCTGCGATAATCTTGTTGAGACTTCTGTCCGAAGTATGCAGAAAGGTCGAGAGCGCTCTTTTCGAGCTATTTAATGCTAGAAACACGCTTTGTGGGGTTTTCACCACTCCACAGTTCGTTGGATATGCAGAACAGTAGATATCTTGGTTTTCGTGGGGTTTGAAGCTGAGATATGCATTTCCTGCGATATTCTTGGTGAGACTTCTGTCGGAAGTATGCTGAATCATCGAGATCGCTCTTTTCGAGCAATTTAATGCGAGAAACACGTTCTCTGGTTGTTTTCACCACTCCACAGTGCGTTTGATATGCAGAACAGGCGATATCTTGATTTTCGTGGTGTTTCCAAATGAGATATGCATTTTCTGCGATAATCTTGGTGAGATTTCTGTTAGAAGTATGCAGAATCATCGAGATCGCACTTTTCGAGGTATTTAATGCGAGAAACACGATATCTGTTGTTTTCACCAACCCACAGTGCGTTTGATATGCAGAACATGCGATATCTTGATTTTCGTGGTGTTTCCAGCTGAGATATGCATTTTGTGCGATAATCTTGGTGGGTCTTTTGTCAGAAGTATGCAGAATCATCTAGATCGCTCTTTTCGAGCTACTTAATGCACGAAACTCGTTTTCTGGAGTTTTCACCACTCCACAGTACGTTTGATATGCAGAACCGGCGATATCTTGGTTTTCGTGGGGTTTCAAGCTGAGATATGCATTTTGTGCGATAATCTTGGTGGGTCTTTTGTCAGAAGTATGCAGAATCATCTAGATCGCTCTTTTCGAGCTACTTAATGCACGAAACACGTTTTCTGGAGTTTTCACCACTCCACAGTACGTTTGATATGCAGAACCGGCGATATCTTGGTTTTCGTGGGGTTTCAAGCTGAGATATGCATTTTCTGCGATAATCTTTGTGAGTCTTCTGTCCGAAGTATGCTGAATCATCGAGATCGCCCTTTTCGAGCTAGTTAGTGCGAGGAACACGTTATCTGGTGTTTTCACCGCTCCACAGTGCGTTTGATATGCAGAACAGTACATATCTTGGTTTTGGTGGGGTTTCAAGCTGAGATATGCATTTTCTGCGATAATCTTGTTGAGACTTTTGGCCGAAGTATGCTGAATCATCGAGATCGCCCTTTTCGAGCTAGTTAGTGCGAGGAACACGTTATCTGGTGTTTTCACCGCTCCACAGTGCGTTTGATATGCAGAACAGTACATATCTTGGTTTTGGTGGGGTTTCAAGCTGAGATATGCATTTTCTGCGATAATCTTTGTGAGCCTTCTGTCCGAAGTATGCTGAATCATCGAGATCGCCCTTTTCGAGCTAGTTAGTGCGAGGAACACGTTATCTGGTGTTTTCACCGCTCCACAGTGCGTTTGATATGCAGAACAGTACAGATCTTGGTTTTGGTGGGGTTTCAAGCTGAGATATGCATTTTCTGCGATAATCTTGTTGAGACTTCTGGCCGAAGTGTGCAGAATCATCGAGATCGCTCGTTTCGAGCTAGTTAGTGCGAGAAACACGTTATCTGGTGTTTTCACCACTCCACAGTGCGTTTGATATGCAGAACCGGCGATATCTTGGTTTTCGTGGGGTTTCAAGCTGAGATATGCATTTTCTGCGATAATCTTGTTGAGACTTCTGGCCGAAGTGTGCAGAATCATCGAGATCGCTCTTTTCGAGCTACTTAATGCACGAAACACGTTTTCTGGAGTTTTCACCACTCCACAGTACGTTTGATGTGCAGAACCGGAGATAACTCGGTTTTCGTCGGGTTTCAAGCTGAGATATGCATTTTCTTCGATAATCTTGGTGAGACTTCTGTCAGAAGTATGCAGGATCTTCGAGAACGCTCCTATCGAGCTATTTAATGCAAGAAACACGTTATCTGCTATTTTTACCACTCCACAGTGCGTTTGATATGCGGAAACTGCGATATCTTCGTTTTCGTGGGGTTTCCAGCTGAGACATGCATTTTCTGCGATAATCTTGGATATTCTTCTGTGAGAAGTATGGAGATTCACCGAAATCGCCGTTTTCGTGCTATTGAATGCGAAAAACACGTTTTCTGGTGTTTTGACCACTCCACAGTGCGTTTGATATGTAGAGCCGCCGATAACTTGGTTTTCGTGGGGTATCCAGTTGAAATATGCATTTTCTGCGATACTCTTGGTGTTTCATCTATGAGAAGTATGCAGAATCATCGAGAACGCTCTTTTCGAGATAGTTAATGCGAGAAACACGTTTTCTGGTGTTTTCAACATTCCACAGTGCGTCTGATATGCAGAACCGACGATATCTTGGTTTTCGTCGGGTTTCAAGCTGAGATATGCATTTTCTGCGATAATATTGGTGAGACTTCAGTCAGAAGTATGCAGAATCACCTAAATCGCTCGTTTCGAGCTATTTAATGCGAGAAACACGTTATCTGGTTGTTTTCACCACTCCACAGTGCGTTTGATATGCAGAACCGGCGTCATCTTGATTTTCGTGAGGTTTCAAGCTGAGATATGCATTTTCTGCGATAATATTGGTGAGACTTCTGTCCGAAGTATGCAGAATTATAGATATCGCTCTTTTCGAGCTATTTAATGCGAGATACACGTTATCTGGTGTTTTGACCACTCCACAGTGCGTTTGATATGTAGAGCCGCCGATAACTTGGTTTTCGAGGGGTTTCCAGCTGAAATATGCATTTTCTGCGATAATCTTGGTGCTTCATCTATGAGAAGTATGCAGAATCATCGAGAACGCTCTTTTCGAGCTAGTTAACGCGAAAAACACGTTTTCTGGTGTTTTAACCACTCCACAGTGCGTCTGTTATGTAGAACCGGCGATATCTTGGTTTTCGTAGGGTTTCCAGCTGAGATATGCATTTTCTGCGATAATTTGGTGAGTCTTCTGTCAGAAGTATGCAGAATCATCGAGATCGCTCTTTTCGAGCTAGTTAATGCGAGAAAAATCTTATCCGGTGTTTCCACCACTCCACAGTGCGTTTGATATGCAGAACCAGCGATATCTTGGCTTTCGTGGGGTTTCAAGCTGAGATATGCATTTTGTACGATAATCTTGTTGAGACTTCTGTCCGAAGTATGAAGAATCATCGAGATAGCTCTATTGGAGCTCTTTAATGCGAGAAACACGTTTTCTGGTGTTTTGACCACTCCACAGTGCGTTTGATATGTAGAGCCGCCGATAACTTGGTTTTCGTGGGGTTTCCAGTTGAAATATGCATTTTCTGCGATACTCTTGGTGTTTCATCTATGAGAAGTATGCACAATCATCGAGAACGCTCTTTTCGAGATAGTTAATGCGAGAAACACGTTTTCTGGTGTTTTCAACATTCCACAGTGCGTCTGATATGCAGAACCGACGATATCTTGGTTTTCGTCGGGTTTCAAGCTGAGATATGCATTTTCTGCGATAATATTGGTGAGACTTCAGTCAGAAGTATGCAGAATCACCTAGATCGCTCGTTTCGAGCTATTTAATGCGAGAAACACGTTATCTGGTTGTTTTCACCACTCCACAGTGCGTTTGATATGCAGAACCGGCGTCATCTTGATTTTCGTGAGGTTTCAAGCTGAGATATGCATTTTCTGCGATAATATTGGTGAGACTTCTGTCCGAAGTATGCAGAATTATAGATATCGCTCTTTTCGAGCTATTTAATGCGAGAAACACGTTATCTGGTGTATTGAACACTCCACAGTGCGTTTGATATGTAGAGCCGCCGATAACTTGGTTTTCGTGGGGTTTCCAGCTGAAATATGCATTTTCTGCGATAATCTTGGTGAGTCTTCTGTCAGAAGTATGCATAATCATCGATATCGCTCTTTTCGAGTTATTTAATGCGAGAAACACGTTATCTGGTGTTTTGACCACTCCACAGTGCGTTTGATATGTAGAGCCGCCGATAACTTGGTTTTCGTGGGGTTTCCAGCTGAAATATGCATTTTCTGCGATACTCTTGGTGAGACTTCAGTCAGAAGTATGCAGAATAATCTAGATCGTTCGTTTCGAGCTATTTAATGCGAGAAACACGTTATCTGGTGTATTGACCACTCCACACTGCGTTTGATATGCAGAACCGGCGTCATCTTAATTTTCGTGAGGTTTCAAGCTGAGATATGCATTTTCTGCGATAATCTTGTTGAGACTTCTGTCCGAAGTATGCTGAATCATCGATATCGCTCTTTTCGAGCTATTTAATGCGAGAAACACGTTCTCTGGTTGTTTTCACCACTCCACAGTGCGTTTGATATGCAGAACAGGTGATATCTTGATTTTCGTGGTGTTTCCAACTGAGATATGCATTTTTAGCGATAATCTTTGTGGGTCTTTTGTCAGAAGTATGCAGAATCATCTTGATCGCTCGTTTCGAGCTAGTTAGTGCGAGAAACACGTTATCTGGTGTTTTCAACACTCCACAGTGCGTTTGATATGCAGAACAGAACTTATCTTGGTTTTCGTGGGGTTTCAAGCTGAGATATGCATTTTCTGCGATAATCTTGGTGTGTCTTTTGTCAGAAGAATGCAGAATCATCTTGATCGCTCTTTTCGAGCTACTTAATGCACGAAACAGGTTTTCTGGTGTTTTCACCACTCCACAGTACGTTTGAAATGCAGAACCGGAGATATCTTGGTTTCGGTCGGGTTTTAGGCTGAGATATGCATTTTCTACGATAACCCTGGTGAGACTTCTGTCAGAAGTATGCAGAATCTTCGAGAACGCTCTTTTCGAGCTACTTAATGCGCGAAACACGTTTTCTGGTGTTTTCACCAGTCCAAGGTACGTTTGGTGTGCAGAACCGGAGATAACTCGGTTTTCGTCGGGTTTCAAGCTGAGATATGCATTTTCTACGATAATCTTGGTGAGACTTCTGTCAGAAGTATGCAGAATAATCTAGATCGTTCGTTTCGAGCTATTTAATGCGAGAAACACGTTATCTGGTGTATTGACCACTCCACACTGCGTTTGATATGCAGTACCAGCGATATCTTGGTTTTCATGGGGTTTCAAGCTGAGATATGCATTTTTTACGATAATCTTGGTGAGACTTCTGTCCGAAGTATGCTGAATCATCGATATCGCTCTTTTCGAGCTATTTAATGCGAGAAACACGTTCTCTGGTTGTTTTCACCACTCCACAGTGCGTTTGATCTGCAGAACAGGCGATATCTTGATTTTCGTGGTGTTTCCAACTGAGATATGCATTTTTTGCGATAATCTTTGTGGGTCTTTTGTCAGAAGTATGCAGAATCATCTTGATCGCTCTTTTCGAGCTACTTAATGCACGAAACACGTTTTCTGTTGTTTTCACCACATCACAGTACGTTTGACATGCATAACCGGAGATATCTTGGTTTCGGTCGGGTTTCAAGCTGAGATATGCATTTTCTACGATAACACTGGTGAGAATTCTGTCAGAAGTATGCAGAATCTTCGAGAACGCTCTTTTCGAGCTTCTTAATGCGCGAAACACGTTTTCTGGTGTTTTCACCACTCCACGGTACGTTTGATGTGCAGAACCGGAGATAACTCGGTTTTCGTCGGGTTTCAAGCTGAGATATGCATTTTCTTCGATAATCTTGGTGAGACTTCTGTCAGAAGTATGCAGGATCTTCGAGAACGCTCCTATCGAGCTATTTAATGCAAGAAACACGTTATCTGCTATTTTTACCACTCCACAGTGCGTTTGATATGCGGAAACTGCGATATCTTCGTTTTCGTGGTGTTTCCAGCTGAGACATGCATTTTCTGCGATAATCTTGGATATTCTTCTGTGAGAAGTATGGAGAATCACCGAAATCGCCGTTTTCGTGCTATTGAATGCGAAAAACACGTTTTATGGTGTTTTCAGCACCCCACAGTGCGTTTGATGTGCAGAACCGGCGACATCTTGATTTTCGTGAGGTTTCAAGCTGAGATATGCATTTTCTGCGATAATATTGATGAGACTTCTGTCCGAAGTATGCAGAATTATCGATATCGCTCTTTTCGAGCTATTTAATGCGAGAAACACGTTATCTGGTGTTTTGACCACTCCACAGTGCGTTTGATATGTAGAGCCGCCGATAACTTGGTTTTCGTGGGGTTTCCAGCTGAAATATGCATTTTCTGCGATAACATTGGTGAGACTTCAGTCCGAAGTATGCAGAATCATCTAGATCGCTCTTTGCGAGCTACTTAATGCAAGAAACACGTTTTCTGGTGTTTTCACCACTCCACGGTACGTTTGATGTGCAGAACCGGAGATAACTCGGTTTCGGTCGGGTTTCAAGCTGAGATATGCATTTTCTACGATAATCTTGGTGAGACTTCTGACAGAAGTATGCAGGATCTTCGAGAACGCTCTTTTCGAGCTACTTAATGCGAGAAACACGTTTTCTGGTGTTTTCACCACTCCACAGTGCGTTTGATATGCAGAACCGGCGACATCTTGGTTTTCGTGGGGTTTCAAGCTGAGATATGCATTTTCTGCGATAATCTTTTTGAGACTTCTGTCCGAAGTATGCAGAATCATCGAGATCGCTAGTTTCGAGGCACTTAATGCGAGAAACACGTTATGTGGTGTTTTCACCACTCCACAGTGCGTTGGATATGCAGAACCGGAGATATTTTTTTTTTCGTCGGGTTTCAAGCTGAGATATGCATTTTCTACGATAAACTTGGTGAAACATCTGTCCAAAGTATGCAGAAACATCGAGAGCGCTCTTTTCGAGCTACTTAATGCGAGAAACACGTTTTCTGGGGTTTCACCACTCCACAGTTCGTTGGATATGCAGAACCGGAGATATCTTGGTTTTCGTGGGGTTTCAAGCTGAGATATGCATTTCCTGCGATAATCTTGGTGAGACTTCTGTCCGAAGTATGCTGAATCATATTGATCGCTCTTTTCGAGCTATTTAATGCGAGAAACACGTTTTCTGGTGTTTTCACCACTCCACAGTGCGTTTGATATGCAGAACCGGCGACATCTCGGTTTTCGTGGGGTTTCAAGCTGAGATATGCATTTTCTGCGATAATCTTGGTGAGACTTCTGTCCGATGTATGCAGAATCATCGAGAGCGCTCTTTTCTAGCTATTTAATGCGAGAAACACGTTATCTGGTGTTTTCACCACTCCACTGTGCGTTTGATATGCAGTACCAGCGATATCTTGGTTTTCGTGGGGTTTCATGCTGAGATATGCATTTTTAACGATAATCTTGGTTAGACTTCTGTCCGAAGTATGCTGAATCATATTGACCGCTCTTTTCGAGCTATTTAATGCGAGAAACACGTTGTCTGGTGTTTTCACCACTCCACAGTGCGTATGATATGCAGACCCGGCGATATCTTGGTTTTCGTGGGGTTTCAAGCTGAGATATGCATTTTCTGCTATAATCTTGGTGAGACTTCGGTCCAAAGTATGCTGAAACATCGAGATCGCTCTTTTCGAGCAAGTTAATGCGAGAAAAACCTTATCCGGTGTTTTCACCACTCCACAGTGCGTTTGACATGCAGAACCAGCGATATCTTGGCTTTCGTGGGGTTTTCTAGCTGAGATATGCATTTTTTACGATAATCTTGTTGAGCCTTCTGTCCGAAGTATGCAGAATCATCGAGATCGGTCTTTTCGAGCTATTTAATGCGAGAAACACGTTGTCTGGTGTTTTCACCACTCCACAGTGCGTATGATATGCAGAACCGGCGATATCTTGATTTTCGTGAGGTTTCAAGCTGAGATATGCATTTTCTGCGATAATCTTTTTGAGGCTTCTGTCCGAAGTATGCAGAATCATCGAGATCGCTAGTTTCGAGCTGCTTAATGCGAGAAACACGTTATCTGGTGTTTTCACCACTCCACAGTGCGTTGGATATGCAGAACCGGAGATATTTTGGTTTTCGTCGGGTTTCAAGCTGAGATATGCATTTTCTACGATAAGCTTGGCGAAACATCTGTCCAAAGTATGCAGAAACATCGAGAGCGCTCTTTTCGAGCTACTTAATGCGAGAAACACGTTCTCTGGTGTTTTCACCACTCCACAGTGCGTTTGATATGCAGAACCGGCGACATCTTGGTTTTCGTGGAGTTTCAAGCTGAGATATGCATTTTCTGCGATAATCTTGGTGAGACTTCTGTCAGAAGTATGCAGGATCTTCGAGAACGCTCCTATCGAGCTATTTAATGCAAGAAACACGTTATCTGCTATTTTTACCACTCCACAGTGCGTTTGATATGCGGAAACTGCGATATCTTCGTTTTCGTGGGGTTTCCAGCTGAGACATGCATTTTCTGCGATAATCTTGGATATTCTTCTGTGAGAAGTATGGAGAATCACCGAAATCGCCGTTTTCGTGCTATTGAATGCGAAAAACACGTTTTATGGTGTTTTCAGCACCCCACAGTGCGTTTGATGTGCAGAACCGGCGACATCTTGATCTTCGTGAGGTTTCAAGCTGAGATATGCATTTTCTGCGATAATATTGATGAGACTTCTGTCCGAAGTATATAGAATTATCGATATCGCTCTTTTCGAGCTACTTAATGCGAGAAACACGTTATCTGGTGTTTTGACCACTCCACAGTGCGTTTGATATGTAGAGCCGCCGATAACTTGGTTTTCGTGGGGTTTCCAGCTGAAATATGCATTTTCTGCGATAACATTGGTGAGACTTCAGTCCGAAGTATGCAGAATCATCTAGATCGCTCTTTGCGAGCTACTTAATGCAAGAAACACGTTTTCTGGTGTTTTCACCACTCCACGGTACGTTTGATGTGCAGAACCGGAGATAACTCGGTTTCGGTCGGGTTTCAAGCTGAGATATGCATTTTCTACGATAATCTTGGTGAGACTTCTGACAGAAGTATGCAGGATCTTCGAGAACGCTCTTTTCGAGCTACTTAATGCGAGAAACACGTTTTCTGGTGTTTTCACCACTCCACAGTGCGTTTGATATGCAGAACCGGCGACATCTTGGTTTTCGTGGGGTTTCAAGCTGAGATATGCATTTTCTGCGATAATCTTTTTGAGACTTCTGTCTGAAGTATGCAGAATCATCGAGATCGCTAGTTTCGAGGTACTTAATGCGAGAAACACGTTATCTGGTGTTTTCACCACTCCACAGTGCGTTGGATATGCAGAACCGGAGATATTTTTTTTTTCGTCGGGTTTCAAGCTGAGATATGCATTTTCTACGATAAACTTGGTGAAACATCTGTCCAAAGTATGCAGAAACATCGAGAGCGCTCTTTTCGAGCTACTTAATGCGAGAAACACGTTTTCTGGGGTTTCACCACTCCACAGTTCGTTGGATATGCAGAACCGGAGATATCTTGGTTTTCGTGGGGTTTCAAGCTGAGATATGCATTTCCTGCGATAATCTTGGTGAGACTTCTGTCCGAAGTATGCTGAATCATATTGATCGCTCTTTTCGAGCTATTTAATGCGAGAAACACGTTTTCTGGTGTTTTCACCACTCCACAGTGCGTTTGATATGCAGAACCGGCGACATCTCGGTTTTCGTGGGGTTTCAAGCTGAGATATGCATTTTCTGCGATAATCTTGGTGAGACTTCTGTCCGATGTATGCAGAATCATCGAGAGCGCTCTTTTCTAGCTATTTAATGCGAGAAACACGTTATCTGGTGTTTTCACCACTCCACTGTGCGTTTGATATGCAGTACCAGCGATATCTTGGTTTTCGTGGGGTTTCATGCTGAGATATGCATTTTCTACGATAATCTTGGTTAGACTTCTGTCCGAAGTATGCTGAATCATATTGATCGCTCTTTTCGAGCTATTTAATGCGAGAAACACGTTGTCTGGTGTTTTCACCACTCCACAGTGCGTATGATATGCAGAACCGGCGATATCTTGGTTTTCGTGGGGTTTCAAGCTGAGATATGCATTTTCTGCTATAATCTTGGTGAGACTTCGGTCCAAAGTATGCTGAAACATCGAGATCGCTCTTTTCGAGCAAGTTAATGCGAGAAAAACCTTATCCGGTGTTTTCACCACTCCACAGTGCGTTTGACATGCAGAACCAGCGATATCTTGGCTTTCGTGGGGTTTTCTAGCTGAGATATGCATTTTTTACGATCATCTTGTTGAGCCTTCTGTCCGAAGTATGCAGAATCATCGAGATCGGTCTTTTCGAGCTATTTAATGCGAGAAACACGTTGTCTGGTGTTTTCACCACTCCACAGTGCGTATGATATGCAGAACCGGCGATATCTTGATTTTCGTGAGGTTTCAAGCTGAGATATGCATTTTCTGCGATAATCTTTTTGAGGCTTCTGTCCGAAGTATGCAGAATCATCGAGATCGCTAGTTTCGAGCTGCTTAATGCGAGAAACACGTTATCTGGTGTTTTCACCACTCCACAGTGCGTTGGATATGCAGAACCGGAGATATTTTGGTTTTCGTCGGGTTTCAAGCTGAGATATGCATTTTCTACGATAAGCTTGGCGAAACATCTGACCAAAGTATGCAGAAACATCGAGAGCGCTCTTTTCGAGCTACTTAATGCGAGAAACACGTTTTCTGGTGTTTTCACCACTCCACAGTGCGTTGGATATGCAGAACCGGAGATATTTTGGTTTTAGTCGAGTTTCAAGCTGAGATATGCATTTTCTGCGATAATATTGGTGAGACTTCAGTCAGAAGTATGCAGAATCACCTAGATCGCGGGTTTCGAGCTATTTAATGCGAGCAACACGTTATCTGGTTGTTTTCACCACTCCACAGTGCGTTTGATATGCAGAACCGGCGTCATCTTGATTTTCGTGAGGTTTCAAGTTGAGATATGCAGTTTGTACGATAATCTTGTTGAGACTTCTGTCCGAAGTATGAAGAATCATCGAGATCGCTCTATTCGAGCTATTTAATGCGAGAAACACGTTTTCTGGTGTTTTGACCACTCCACAGTGCGTTTGATATGTAGAGCCGCCGATAACTTGGTTTTCGTGGGGTATCCAGTTGAAATATGCATTTTCTGCGATACTCTTGGTGTTTCATCTATGAGAAGTATGCAGAATCATCGAGAACGCTCTTTTCGAGATAGTTAATGCGAGAAACACGTTTTCTGGTGTTTTCAACATTCCACAGTGCGTCTGATATGCAGAACCGACGATATCTTGGTTTTCGTCGGGTTTCAAGCTGAGATATGCATTTTCTGCGATAATATTGGTGAGACTTCAGTCAGAAGTATGCAGAATCACCTAAATCGCTCGTTTCGAGCTATTTAATGCGAGAGACACGTTATCTGGTTGTTTTCACCACTCCACAGTGCGTTTGATATGCAGAACCGGCGTCATCTTGATTTTCGTGAGGTTTCAAGCTGAGATATGCATTTTCTGCGATAATATTGGTGAGACTTCTGTCCGAAGTATGCAGAATTATAGATATCGCTCTTTTCGAGCTATTTAATGCGAGATACACGTTATCTGGTGTTTTGACCACTCCACAGTGCGTTTGATATGTAGAGCCGCCGATAACTTGGTTTTCGTGGGGTTTCCAGCTGAAATATGCATTTTCTGCGATAATCTTGGTGCTTCATCTATGAGAAGTATGCAGAATCATCGAGAACGCTCTTTTCGAGCTAGTTAACGCGAAAAACACGTTTTCTGGTGTTTTAACCACTCCACAGTGCGTCTGTTATGTAGAACCGGCGATATCTTGGTTTTCGTAGGGTTTCCAGCTGAGATATGCATTTTCTGCGATAATTTGGTGAGTCTTCTGTCAGAAGTATGCAGAATCATCGAGATCGCTCTTTTCGAGCTAGTTAATGCGAGAAAAATCTTATCCGGTGTTTCCACCACTCCACAGTGCGTTTGATATGCAGAACCAGCGATATCTTGGCTTTCGTGGGGTTTCAAGCTGAGATATGCATTTTGTACGATAATCTTGTTGAGACTTCTGTCCGAAGTATGAAGAATCATCGAGATAGCTCTATTGGAGCTCTTTAATGCGAGAAACACGTTTTCTGGTGTTTTGACCACTCCACAGTGCGTTTGATATGTAGAGCCGCCGATAACTTGGTTTTCGTGGGGTTTCCAGTTGAAATATGCATTTTCTGCGATACTCTTGGTGTTTCATCTATGAGAAGTATGCACAATCATCGAGAACGCTCTTTTCGAGATAGTTAATGCGAGAAACACGTTTTCTGGTGTTTTCAACATTCCACAGTGCGTCTGATATGCAGAACCGACGATATCTTGGTTTTCGTCGGGTTTCAAGCTGAGATATGCATTTTATGCGATAATATTGGTGAGACTTCAGTCAGAAGTATGCAGAATCACCTAGATCGCTCGTTTCGAGCTATTTAATGCGAGAAACACGTTATCTGGTTGTTTTCACCACTCCACAGTACGATTGATATGCAGAACCGGCGTCATCTTGATTTTCGTGAGGTTTCAAGCTGAGATATGCATTTTCTGCGATAATATTGGTGAGACTTCTGTCCGAAGTATGCAGAATTATAGATATCGCTCTTTTCGAGCTATTTAATGCGAGAAACACGTTATCTGGTGTATTGAACACTCCACAGTGCGTTTGATATGTATAGCCGCCGATAACTTGGTTTTCGTGGGGTTTCCAGCTGAAATATGCATTTTCTGCGATAATCTTGGTGAGTCTTCTGTCAGAAGTATGCATAATCATCGATATCGCTCTTTTCGAGTTATTTAATGCGAGAAACACGTTATCTGGTGTTTTCACCACTCCACCGTGCGTTTGATATGCAGAACAGTACATATCTTGATTTTCGTGGGGTTTCAAGCTGAGATATGCATTTTCTGCGATAATCTTGTTGAGACTTCTGGCCGAAGTATGCAGAATCATCGAGATCGCTCGTTTCGAGCTAGTTAGTGCGAGAAACACGTTATCTGGTGTTTTCACCACTCCACAGTGCGTTTGATATGCAGAACAGTACATATCTTGGTTTTCGAGGGGTTTCAAGCAGAGATATGCATTTTCTGCGATAATCTTGGTGAGACTTCTGTTAGAAGTATGCAGAATCATCGAGATCGCACTTTTCGAGCTATTTAATGCGAGAAACACGTTATCTGGTGTTTTCACCACTCCACAGTGCGTTTGATATGCAGAACAGGCGATATCTTGATTTTCGTGGTGTTTCAGGCTGAGATATGCATTTTGTGCGATAATCTTGGTGGGTCTTTTGTCAGAAGTATGCAGAATCATCTAGATCGCTCTTTTCGAGCTACTTAATGCACGAAACACGTTTTCTGGAGATTTCACCACTCCACAGTACGTTTGACATGCAGAACCGGAGATATCTTGGTTTCGGTCGGGTTTCAAGCTGAGATATGCATTTTCTACGATAATCTTGGTGAAACATCTGTCCGAAGTATGCAGAAACATCGAGAGCGCTCTTTTCGAGCTATTTAATGCGAGAAACTCGTTTTCTGGGGTTTTCACCACTCCACAGTTCGTTGGATATGCAGAACCGGAGATATCTTGGTTTTCGTGGGGTTTCAAGCTGAGATATGCATTTTCTGCGATAATCTTGTTGAGACTTCTGGCCGAAGTGTGCAGAATCATTGAGATCGCTCGTTTCGAGCTAGTTAGTGCGAGAAACACGTTATCTGGTGTTTTCACCACTCCACAGTGCGTTCGATATGCAGAACAGTACATATCATGGTTTTCGTGGGGTTTCAAGCTGAGATATCCATTTTCTGCGATAATCTTGTTGAGACTTCTGTCCGAGGTATGCAGAAAGGTCGAGAGCGCTCTTTTCGAGCTATTTACTGCTAGAAACACGTTTTCTGGGGTTTTCACCACTCGACATTTCGTTGGATATGCAGAACAGTAGATATCTTGGATTTCGTGGGGTTTCAAGCAGAGATATGGATTTTCTGCGCTAATCTTGGTGAGACTTCTGTTAGAAGTATGCAGAAGCATCGAGATCGCTCGTTTCGAGCCATTTAATGCGAGAAACACGTTATCTGGTGTTATCACCACACCGCAGTGCGTTTGATATGCAGAACCGGCGATATCTTGGTTTTCGTGGGGTTTCAAGCTGAGATATGCATTTTCTGCGATAATCTTGGTGAGACTTCTGTCCGAAGGATGCTGAATCATCGATATCGCTCTTTTCGAGCTAGTTAGTGCGAGAAACACGTTATCTGGTGTTTTCGCCACTCCACAGTGCGTTCGATATGCAGAACAGTACATATCTTGGTTTTCGTGGGGTTTCAAGCTGAGATATGCATTTTCTGCGATAATCTTGTTGAGACTTCTGTCCGAAGTATGCAGAAAGGTCGAGAGCGCTCTTTTCGAGCTATTTACTGCTAGAAACACGTTTTCTGGGGTTTTCACCACTCCACGGTACGTTTGATGTGCAGAACCGGAGATAACTCGGTTTTCGTGAGGTTTCAAGCTGAGATATGCATTTTCTGCGATAATCTTGGTGAGACTTTTGTCCGAAGTATGCTGAATCATCGAGATCGCTCTTTTCGAGCTAGTTAGTGCGAGAAACACGTTATCTGGTGTTTTCACCACTCCACAGTGCGTTTGATATGCAGAACAGTACATATCTTGATTTTCGTGGGGTTTCAAGCAGAGATATGCATTTTCTGCGATAATCTTGTTGAGACTTCTGGCCGAAGTATGCAGAATCATCGAGATCGCTCGTTTCGAGCTAGTTAGTGCGAGAAACACGTTATCTGGTGTTTTCACCACTCCACAGTGCGGTTGATATGCAGAACAGTACATATCTTGGTTTTCGTGGGGTTTCAAACTGAGATATGCATTTTCTGCGATAATCTTGATGAGACTTCTGTCCGAAGTATGCAGAAAGGTCGAGAGCGCCCTTTTCGAGCTATTTAATGCTAGAAACACGTTTTGTGGGGTTTTCACCACTCCACAGTTTGATGGATATGCAGAACAGTAGATATCTTGGTTTTCGTGGGGTTTCAAGCAGAGATATGCATTTTCTGCGATAATCTTGGTGAGACTTCTGTTAGAAGTATGCAGAATCATCGAGATCGCACTTTTCGAGCTATTTAATGCGAGAAACACGTTATCTGGTGTTTTCACCACTCCACAGTGCGTTTGATATGCAGAACAGGCGATATCTTGATTTTCGTGGTGTTTCCAGCTGAGATATGCATTTTGTGCGATAATCTTGGTGGGTCTTTTGTCAGAAGTATGCAGAATCATCTAGATCGCTCTTTTCGAGCTACTTAATGCACGAAACACGTTTTCTGGAGTTTTCACCACTCCACAGTACGTTTGACATGCAGAACCGGAGATATCTTGGTTTCGGTCGGGTTTCAAGCTGAGATATGCATTTTCTACGATAATCTTGGTGAAACATCTGTCCGAAGTATGCAGAAACATCGAGAGCGCTCTTTTCGAGCTATTTAATGCGAGAAACTCGTTTTCTGGGGTTTTCACCACTCCACAGTTCGTTGGATATGCAGAACCGGAGATATCTTGGTTTTCGTGGGGTTTCAAGCTGAGATATGCATTTTCTGCGATAATCTTGGTGGGTCTTTTGTCAGAAGTATGCAGAATCATCTAGATCGCTCTTTTCGAGCTACTTAATGCACGAAACACGTTTTCTGGAGTTTTCACCACTCCACAGTACGTTTGACATGCAGAACCGGAGATATCTTGGTTTCGGTCGGGTTTCAAGCTGAGATATGCATTTTCTACGATAATCTTGGTGAAACATCTGTCCGAAGTATGCAGAAACATCGAGAGCGCTCTTTTCGAGCTATTTAATGCGAGAAACTCGTTTTCTGGGGTTTTCACCACTCCACAGTTCGTTGGATATGCAGAACCGGAGATATCTTGGTTTTCGTGGGGTTTCAAGCTGAGATATGCATTTTCTGCGATAATCTTGTTGAGACTTCTGGCCGAAGTATGCAGAATCATCTAGATCGCTCTTTTCGAGCTACTTAATGCACGAAACACGTTTTCTGGAGTTTTCACCACTCCACAGTACGTTTGATATGCAGAACCGGCGATATCTTGGTTTTCGTGGGGTTTCAAGCTGAGATATGCATTTTCTGCGATAATCTTTGTGAGACTTCTGTCCGAAGTATGCTGAATCATCGAGATCGCCCTTTTCGAGCTAGTTAGTGCGAGAAACACGTTATCTGTTGTTTTCACCGCTCCACAGTGCGTTTGATATGCAGAACAGTACATATCTTGGTTTTCGTGGGGTTTCAAGCTGAGATATGCATTTTCTGCGATAATCTTGTTGAGACTTCTGGCCGAAGTGTGCAGAATCATCGAGATCGCTCGTTTCGAGCTAGTTAGTGCGAGAAACACGTTATCTGGTGTTTTCAGCACTCCACAGTGCGTTTGATATGCAGAACAGTACATATCTTGGTTTTCGTGGGGTTTCAAGTTGAGATATGCATTTTCTGCGATAATCTTGTTGAGACTTCTGTCCGAAGTATGCAGAAAGGTCGAGAGCGCTCTTTTCGAGCTATTTAATGCTAGAAACACGCTTTGTGGGGTTTTCACCACTCCACAGTTCGTTGGATATGCAGAACAGTAGATATCTTGGTTTTCGTGGGGTTTGAAGCTGAGATATGCATTTCCTGCGATATTCTTGGTTAGACTTCTGTCGGAAGTATGCTGAATCATCGAGATCGCTCTTTTCGAGCAATTTAATGCGAGAAACACGTTCTCTGGTTGTTTTCACCACTCCACAGTGCGTTTGATATGCAGAACAGGCGATATCTTGATTTCCGTGGTGTTTCCAAATGAGATATGCATTTTCTGCGATAATCTTGGTGAGATTTCTGTTAGAAGTATGCAGAATCATCGAGATCGCACTTTTCGAGGTATTTAATGCGAGAAACACGATATCTGTTGTTTTCACCAACCCACAGTGCGTTTGATATGCAGAACATGCGATATCTTGATTTTCGTGGTGTTTCCAGCTGAGATATGCATTTTGTGCGATAATCTTGGTGGGTCTTTTGTCAGAAGTATGCAGAATCATCTAGATCGCTCTTTTCGAGCTACTTAATGCACGAAACACGTTTTCTGGAGTTTTCACCACTCCACAGTACGTTTGATATGCAGAACCGGCGATATCTTGGTTTTCGTGGGGTTTCAAGCTGAGATATGCATTTTCTGCGATAATCTTTGTGAGTCTTCTGTCCGAAGTATGCTGAATCATCGAGATCGCCCTTTTCGAGCTAGTTAGTGCGAGGAACACGTTATCTGGTGTTTTCACCGCTCCACAGTGCGTTTGATATGCAGAACAGTACATATCTTGGTTTTGGTGGGGTTTCAAGCTGAGATATGCATTTTCTGCGATAATCTTGTTGAGACTTCTGGCCGAAGTGTGCAGAATCATCGAGATCGCTCGTTTCGAGCTAGTTAGTGCGAGAAACACGTTATCTGGTGTTTTCACCACTCCACAGTGCGTTTGATATGCAGAACCGGCGATATCTTGGTTTTCGTGGGGTTTCAAGCTGAGATATGCATTTTCTGCGATAATCTTGGTGAGACTTCTGTTAGAAGTATGCAGAAGCATCGAGATCGCTCGTTTCGAGCCATTTAATGCGAGAAACACGTTATCTGGTGTTATCACCACACCACAGTGCGTTTGATATGCAGAACCGGCGATATCTTGGTTTTCGTGGGGTTTCAAGCTGAGATATGCATTTTCTGCGATAATCTTGGTGAGACTTCTGTCCGAAGTATGGTGAATCATCGATATCGCTCTTTTCGAGCTAGTTAGTGCGAGAAACACGTTATCTGGTGTTTTCACCACTCCACAGTTCGGTCGATATGCAGAACAGTACATATCTTGGTTTTCGTGGGGTTTCAAGCTGAGATATGCATTTTCTGCGATAATCTTGTTGAGACTTCTGTCCGAAGTATGCAGAAAGGTCGAGAGCGCTCGTTTCGAGCTATTTACTGCTAGAAACACGTTTTCTGGGGATTTCACCACTCGACAGTTCGTTGGATATGCAGAACCAGCGATATCTGGGTTTTCGTGGGGTTTCAAGCTGAGATATGCATTTTCTGCGATAATCTTGTTGAGACTTCTGTCCGAAGTATGCAGAAAGGTCGAGAGCGCTCTTTTCGAGCTATTTACTGCTAGAAACACGTTTTCTGGGGTTTTCACCACTCCACGGTACGTTTGATGTGCAGAACCGGAGATAACTCGGTTTTCGTGAGGTTTCAAGCTGAGATATGCATTTTCTGCGATAATCTTGGTGAGACTTTTGTCCGAAGTATGCTGAATCATCGAGATCGCTCTTTTCGAGCTAGTTAGTGCGAGAAACACGTTATCTGGTGTTTTCACCACTCCACAGTGCGTTTGATATGCAGAACAGTACATATCTTGATTTTCGTGGGGTTTCAAGCAGAGATATGCATTTTCTGCGATAATCTTGTTGAGACTTCTGGCCGAAGTATGCAGAATCATCGAGATCGCTCGTTTCGAGCTAGTTAGTGCGAGAAACACGTTATCTGGTGTTTTCACCACTCCACAGTGCGGTTGATATGCAGAACAGTACATATCTTGGTTTTCGTGGGGTTTCAAACTGAGATATGCATTTTCTGCGATAATCTTGATGAGACTTCTGTCCGAAGTATGCAGAAAGGTCGAGAGCGCCCTTTTCGAGCTATTTAATGCTAGAAACACGTTTTGTGGGGTTTTCACCACTCCACAGTTCGATGGATATGCAGAACAGTAGATATCTTGGTTTTCGTGGGGTTTCAAGCAGAGATATGCATTTTCTGCGATAATCTTGGTGAGACTTCTGTTAGAAGTATGCAGAATCATCGAGATCGCACTTTTCGAGCTATTTAATGCGAGAAACACGTTATCTGGTGTTTTCACCACTCCACAGTGCGTTTGATATGCAGAACAGGCGATATCTTGATTTTCGTGGTGTTTCCAGCTGAGATATGCATTTTGTGCGATAATCTTGGTGGGTCTTTTGTCAGAAGTATGCAGAATCATCTAGATCGCTCTTTTCGAGCTACTTAATGCACGAAACACGTTTTCTGGAGTTTTCACCACTCCACAGTACGTTTGACATGCAGAACCGGAGATATCTTGGTTTCGGTCGGGTTTCAAGCTGAGATATGCATTTTCTACGATAATCTTGGTGAAACATCTGTCCGAAGTATGCAGAAACATCGAGAGCGCTCTTTTCGAGCTATTTAATGCGAGAAACTCGTTTTCTGGGGTTTTCACCACTCCACAGTTCGTTGGATATGCAGAACCGGAGATATCTTGGTTTTCGTGGGGTTTCAAGCTGAGATATGCATTTTCTGCGATAATCTTGGTGGGTCTTTTGTCAGAAGTATGCGGAATCATCTAGATCGCTCTTTTCGAGCTACTTAGTGCACGAAACACGTTTTCTGGAGTTTTCACCACTCCACAGTACGTTTGACATGCAGAACCGGAGATATCTTGGTTTCGGTCGGGTTTCAAGCTGAGATATGCATTTTCTACGATAATCTTGGTGAAACATCTGTCCGAAGTATGCAGAAACATCGAGAGCGCTCTTTTCGAGCTATTTAATGCGAGTAACTCGTTTTCTGGGGTTTTCACCACTCCACAGTTCGTTGGATATGCAGAACCGGAGATATCTTGGTTTTCGTGGGGTTTCAAGCTGAGATATGCATTTTCTGCGATAATCTTGTTGAGACTTCTGGCCGAAGTATGCAGAATCATCTAGATCGCTCTTTTCGAGCTACTTAATGCACGAAACACGTTTTCTGGAGTTTTCACCACTCCACAGTACGTTTGATATGCAGAACCGGCGATATCTTGGTTTTCGTGGGGTTTCAAGCTGAGATATGCATTTTCTGCGATAATCTTTGTGAGACTTCTGTCCGAAGTATGCTGAATCATCGAGATCGCCCTTTTCGAGCTAGTTAGTGCGAGAAACACGTTATCTGTTGTTTTCACCGCTCCACAGTGCGTTTGATATGCAGAACAGTACATATCTTGGTTTTCGTGGGGTTTCAAGCTGAGATATGCATTTTCTGCGATAATCTTGTTGAGACTTCTGGCCGAAGTGTGCAGAATCATCGAGATCGCTCGTTTCGAGCTAGTTAGTGCGAGAAACACGTTATCTGGTGTTTTCAGCACTCCACAGTGCGTTTGATATGCAGAACAGTACATATCTTGGTTTTCGTGGGGTTTCAAGTTGAGATATGCATTTTCTGCGATAATCTTGTTGAGACTTCTGTCCGAAGTATGCAGAAAGGTCGAGAGCGCTCTTTTCGAGCTATTTAATGCTAGAAACACGCTTTGTGGGGTTTTCACCACTCCACAGTTCGTTGGATATGCAGAACAGTAGATATCTTGGTTTTCGTGGGGTTTGAAGCTGAGATATGCATTTCCTGCGATATTCTTGGTTAGACTTCTGTCGGAAGTATGCTGAATCATCGAGATCGCTCTTTTCGAGCAATTTAATGCGAGAAACACGTTCTCTGGTTGTTTTCACCACTCCACAGTGCGTTTGATATGCAGAACAGGCGATATCTTGATTTTCGTGGTGTTTCCAAATGAGATATGCATTTTCTGCGATAATCTTGGTGAGATTTCTGTTAGAAGTATGCAGAATCATCGAGATCGCACTTTTCGAGGTATTTAATGCGAGAAACACGATATCTGTTGTTTTCACCAACCCACAGTGCGTTTGATATGCAGAACATGCGATATCTTGATTTTCGTGGTGTTTCCAGCTGAGATATGCATTTTGTGCGATAATCTTGGTGGGTCTTTTGTCAGAAGTATGCAGAATCATCTAGATCGCTCTTTTCGAGCTACTTAATGCACGAAACACGTTTTCTGGAGTTTTCACCACTCCACAGTACGTTTGATATGCAGAACCGGCGATATCTTGGTTTTCGTGGGGTTTCAAGCTGAGATATGCATTTTGTGCGATAATCTTGGTGGGTCTTTTGTCAGAAGTATGCAGAATCATCTAGATCGCTCTTTTCGAGCTACTTAATGCACGAAACACGTTTTCTGGAGTTTTCACCACTCCACAGTACGTTTGATATGCAGAACCGGCGATATCTTGGTTTTCGTGGGGTTTCAAGCTGAGATATGCATTTTCTGCGATAATCTTTGTGAGTCTTCTGTCCGAAGTATGCTGAATCATCGAGATCGCCCTTTTCGAGCTAGTTAGTGCGAGGAACACGTTATCTGGTGTTTTCACCGCTCCACAGTGCGTTTGATATGCAGAACAGTACATATCTTGGTTTTGGTGGGGTTTCAAGCTGAGATATGCATTTTCTGCGATAATCTTGTTGAGACTTCTGGCCGAAGTATGCAGAATCATCTAGATCGCTCTTTTCGAGCTACTTAATGCACGAAACACGTTTTCTGGAGTTTTCACCACTCCACAGTACGTTTGATATGCAGAACCGGCGATATCTTGGTTTTCGTGGGGTTTCAAGCTGAGATATGCATTTTCTGCGATAATCTTTGTGAGACTTCTGTCCGAAGTATGCTGAATCATCGAGATCGCCCTTTTCGAGCTAGTTAGTGCGAGAAACACGTTATCTGTTGTTTTCACCGCTCCACAGTGCGTTTGATATGCAGAACAGTACATATCTTGGTTTTCGTGGGGTTTCAAGCTGAGATATGCATTTTCTGCGATAATCTTGTTGAGACTTCTGGCCGAAGTGTGCAGAATCATCGAGATCGCTCGTTTCGAGCTAGTTAGTGCGAGAAACACGTTATCTGGTGTTTTCAGCACTCCACAGTGCGTTTGATATGCAGAACAGTACATATCTTGGTTTTCGTGGGGTTTCAAGTTGAGATATGCATTTTCTGCGATAATCTTGTTGAGACTTCTGTCCGAAGTATGCAGAAAGGTCGAGATCGCTCTTTTCGAGCTATTTAATGCTAGAAACACGCTTTGTGGGGTTTTCACCACTCCACAGTTCGTTGGATATGCAGAACAGTAGATATCTTGGTTTTCGTGGGGTTTGAAGCTGAGATATGCATTTCCTGCGATATTCTTGGTTAGACTTCTGTCGGAAGTATGCTGAATCATCGAGATCGCTCTTTTCGAGCAATTTAATGCGAGAAACACGTTCTCTGGTTGTTTTCACCACTCCACAGTGCGTTTGATATGCAGAACAGGCGATATCTTGATTTTCGTGGTGTTTCCAAATGAGATATGCATTTTCTGCGATAATCTTGGTGAGATTTCTGTTAGAAGTATGCAGAATCATCGAGATCGCACTTTTCGAGGTATTTAATGCGAGAAACACGATATCTGTTGTTTTCACCAACCCACAGTGCGTTTGATATGCAGAACATGCGATATCTTGATTTTCGTGGTGTTTCCAGCTGAGATATGCATTTTGTGCGATAATCTTGGTGGGTCTTTTGTCAGAAGTATGCAGAATCATCTAGATCGCTCTTTTCGAGCTACTTAATGCACGAAACACGTTTTCTGGAGTTTTCACCACTCCACAGTACGTTTGATATGCAGAACCGGCGATATCTTGGTTTTCGTGGGGTTTCAAGCTGAGATATGCATTTTGTGCGATAATCTTGGTGGGTCTTTTGTCAGAAGTATGCAGAATCATCTAGATCGCTCTTTTCGAGCTACTTAATGCACGAAACACGTTTTCTGGAGTTTTCACCACTCCACAGTACGTTTGATATGCAGAACCGGCGATATCTTGGTTTTCGTGGGGTTTCAAGCTGAGATATGCATTTTCTGCGATAATCTTTGTGAGTCTTCTGTCCGAAGTATGCTGAATCATCGAGATCGCCCTTTTCGAGCTAGTTAGTGCGAGGAACACGTTATCTGGTGTTTTCACCGCTCCACAGTGCGTTTGATATGCAGAACAGTACATATCTTGGTTTTGGTGGGGTTTCAAGCTGAGATATGCATTTTCTGCGATAATCTTGTTGAGACTTCTGGCCGATGTGTGCAGAATCATCGAGATCGCTCGTTTCGAGCTAGTTAGTGCGAGAAACACGTTATCTGGTGTTTTCACCACTCCACAGTGCGTTTGATATGCAGAACCGGCGATATCTTGGTTTTCGTGGGGTTTCAAGCTGAGATATGCATTTTCTGCGATAATCTTGGTGAGACTTCTGTTAGAAGTATGCAGAAGCATCGAGATCGCTCGTTTCGAGCCATTTAATGCGAGAAACACGTTATCTGGTGTTATCACCACACCACAGTGCGTTTGATATGCAGAACCGGCGATATCTTGGTTTTCGTGGGGTTTCAAGCTGAGATATGCATTTTCTGCGATAATCTTGGTGAGACTTCTGTCCGAAGTATGGTGAATCATCGATATCGCTCTTTTCGAGCTAGTTAGTGCGAGAAACACGTTATCTGGTGTTTTCACCACTCCACAGTGCGGTCGATATGCAGAACAGTACATATCTTGGTTTTCGTGGGGTTTCAAGCTGAGATATGCATTTTCTGCGATAATCTTGTTGAGACTTCTGTCCGAAGTATGCAGAAAGGTCGAGAGCGCTCGTTTCGAGCTATTTACTGCTAGAAACACGTTTTCTGGGGATTTCACCACTCGACAGTTCGTTGGATATGCAGAACCAGCGATATCTGGGTTTTCGTGGGGTTTCAAGCTGAGATATGCATTTTTTACGATAATCTTGATGAGACTTCTGTCCGAAGTATGCAGAATCATCGAGATCGCACTTTTCGATCTATTTAATGCGAGAAACACGTTGTCTGGTGTTTTCACCACTCCACAGTTGGTTTGATATGCAGAACCGGCGATGTTTGGTTTTCGTCGGGTTTCAAGCTGAGATATGCATTTTCTACGATAATCATGGTGAAACTTCTGTCCGAAGTATGCAGAAACATCAAGAGCGCTCTTTTCGATCTATTTAATGCGAGAAACACGTTTTCTGGGGTTTTCACCACACCACAGTTCGTTGGATGTGCAGACCCGGAGATATCTTGGTTTTCGTGGGGTTTCAAGCTGAGATATGCATTTTCTGCGATAATCTTGGTGAGACCTCTGTCCGAAGTATGCAGAATCATCGAGATCCCTCTTTTCGACCTATTTAATGCGAGAAACACGTTATCTGGTGTTTTCACAACTCCACAGTGCGTTTGATATGCAGAACCAGCGATATCTTGGTTTTCGTGGGGTTTCAAGCTGAGATATGCATTTTTTACGATAATCTTGGTGAGACTTCTGTCCGAAGTATGCAGAATCATCGAGATCGCTCGTTTCGAGCTCTTTAATGCGAGAAACACGTTATCTGGTGTTTGCACCACTCCACAGTGCGTTGGATATGCAGAACCGGAGATATTTTGGTGTTCGTCGGGTTTCATGCTGAGATATGCAATTTCTGCGATAATCTTGGTGAGACATATGTCCGAAGTATGCAGGATCATCCAGATCGCTCTTTTCGAGCTATTTAATGCGAGAAACTAGTTTTCTGGGGTTTTCGCCACACCACAGTTCGCTGGATGTGCAGAACCAGAGATATCTTGGTTTTCGTGGGGTTTCAAGCTGAGATATGCATTTTCTGCGATAATCTTGGTGAGACCTCTGTCCGAAGTATGCGGAATAATCGATATCGCTCTTGTCGAGCTATTTAATGCAAGAACCACGTTATCTGGTGTTTTCACCACTCCACAGTGCGTTTGATATGCAGAACCAGCGATATCTTGGTTTTCGTGGGGTTTCAAGCTGAGATATGCAGTTTTTACGATAATCTTGGTGAGACTTCTGTCCGAAGTATGCTTAATCATCGAGATCGCTCTATTCGAGCTATTTAATGCGAGAAACACGTTGTCTGGTGTTTTCACCACTCCACAGTTGGTTTGATATGCAGAACCGGCGATGTTTGGTTTTCGTCGGGTTTCAAGCTGAGATATGCATTCACTACGATAATCTTGGTGAAACATCTGTTCGAAGTATGCAGAAACATCAGGAGCGCTCTTTTCGAGCTATTTAATGCGAGAAACACGTTTTCTGGGGTTTTCACCACTCCACAGTTCGTTGGATATGCAGAACCGGAGATATCTTGGTTTTCGTGGGGTTTCAAGCTGAGATATGCATTTTCTGCGATAATCTTGTTGAGACTTCTGGCCGAAGTATGCAGAATCATCTAGATCGCTCTTTTCGAGCTACTTAATGCACGAAACACGTTTTCTGGAGTTTTCACCACTCCACAGTACGTTTGATATGCAGAACCGGCGATATCTTGGTTTTCGTGGGGTTTCAAGCTGAGATATGCATTTTCTGCGATAATCTTTGTGAGACTTCTGTCCGAAGTATGCTGAATCATCGAGATCGCCCTTTTCGAGCTAGTTAGTGCGAGAAACACGTTATCTGTTGTTTTCACCGCTCCACAGTGCGTTTGATATGCAGAACAGTACATATCTTGGTTTTCGTGGGGTTTCAAGCTGAGATATGCATTTTCTGCGATAATCTTGTTGAGACTTCTGGCCGAAGTGTGCAGAATCATCGAGATCGCTCGTTTCGAGCTAGTTAGTGCGAGAAACACGTTATCTGGTGTTTTCAGCACTCCACAGTGCGTTTGATATGCAGAACAGTACATATCTTGGTTTTCGTGGGGTTTCAAGTTGAGATATGCATTTTCTGCGATAATCTTGTTGAGACTTCTGTCCGAAGTATGCAGAAAGGTCGAGAGCGCTCTTTTCGAGCTATTTAATGCTAGAAACACGCTTTGTGGGGTTTTCACCACTCCACAGTTCGTTGGATATGCAGAACAGTAGATATCTTGGTTTTCGTGGGGTTTGAAGCTGAGATATGCATTTCCTGCGATATTCTTGGTTAGACTTCTGTCGGAAGTATGCTGAATCATCGAGATCGCTCTTTTCGAGCAATTTAATGCGAGAAACACGTTCTCTGGTTGTTTTCACCACTCCACAGTGCGTTTGATATGCAGAACAGGCGATATCTTGATTTTCGTGGTGTTTCCAAATGAGATATGCATTTTCTGCGATAATCTTGGTGAGATTTCTGTTAGAAGTATGCAGAATCATCGAGATCGCACTTTTCGAGGTATTTAATGCGAGAAACACGATAACCGGTGTTTTTCACCAACCCACAGTGCGTTTGATATGCAGAACATGCGATATCTTGATTTTCGTGGTGTTTCCAGCTGAGATATGCATTTTGTGCGTTAATCTTGGTGGGTCTTTTGTCAGAAGTATGCAGAATCATCTAGATCGCTCTTTTCGAGCTACTTAATGCACGAAACACGTTTTCTGGAGTTTTCACCACTCCACAGTACGTTTGATATGCAGAACCGGCGATATCTTGGTTTTCGTGGGGTTTCAAGCTGAGATATGCATTTTGTGCGATAATCTTGGTGGGTCTTTTGTCAGAAGTATGCAGAATCATCTAGATCGCTCTTTTCGAGCTACTTAATGCACGAAACACGTTTTCTGGAGTTTTCACCACTCCACAGTACGTTTGATATGCAGAACCGGCGATATCTTGGTTTTCGTGGGGTTTCAAGCTGAGATATGCATTTTCTGCGATAATCTTTGTGAGTCTTCTGTCCGAAGTATGCTGAATCATCGAGATCGCCCTTTTCGAGCTAGTTAGTGCGAGGAACACGTTATCTGGTGTTTTCACCGCTCCACAGTGCGTTTGATATGCAGAACAGTACATATCTTGGTTTTGGTGGGGTTTCAAGCTGAGATATGCATTTTCTGCGATAATCTTGATGAGACTTCTGGCCGAAGTGTGCAGAATCATCGAGATCGCTCGTATCGAGCTAGTTAGTGCGAGAAACACGTTATCTGGTGTTTTCACCACTCCACAGTGCGTTTGATATGCAGAACCGGCGATATCTTGGTTTTCGTGGGGTTTCAAGCTGAGATATGCATTTTCTGCGATAATCTTGGTGAGACTTCTGTTAGAAGTATGCAGAAGCATCGAGATCGCTCGTTTCGAGCCATTTAATGCGAGAAACACGTTATCTGGTGTTATCACCACACCACAGTGCGTTTGATATGCAGAACCGGCGATATCTTGGTTTTCGTGGGGTTTCAAGCTGAGATATGCATTTTCTGCGATAATCTTGGTGAGACTTCTGTCCGAAGTATGGTGAATCATCGATATCGCTCTTTTCGAGCTAGTTAGTGCGAGAAACACGTTATCTGGTGTTTTCACCACTCCACAGTGCGGTCGATATGCAGAACAGTACATATCTTGGTTTTCGTGGGGTTTCAAGCTGAGATATGCATTTTCTGCGATAATCTTGTTGAGACTTCTGTCCGAAGTATGCAGAAAGGTCGAGAGCGCTCGTTTCGAGCTATTTACTGCTAGAAACACGTTTTCTGGGGATTTCACCACTCGACAGTTCGTTGGATATGCAGAACCAGCGATATCTGGGTTTTCGTGGGGTTTCAAGCTGAGATATGCATTTTTTACGATAATCTTGATGAGACTTCTGTCCGAAGTATGCAGAATCATCGAGATCGCACTTTTCGATCTATTTAATGCGAGAAACACGTTGTCTGGTGTTTTCACCACTCCACAGTTGGTTTGATATGCAGAACCGGCGATGTTTGGTTTTCGTCGGGTTTCAAGCTGAGATATGCATTTTCTACGATAATCATGGTGAAACTTCTGTCCGAAGTATGCAGAAACATCAAGAGCGCTCTTTTCGATCTATTTAATGCGAGAAACACGTTTTCTGGGGTTTTCACCACACCACAGTTCGTTGGATGTGCAGACCCGGAGATATCTTGGTTTTCGTGGGGTTTCAAGCTGAGATATGCATTTTCTGCGATAATCTTGGTGAGACCTCTGTCCGAAGTATGCAGAATCATCGAGATCCCTCTTTTCGACCTATTTAATGCGAGAAACACGTTATCTGGTGTTTTCACAACTCCACAGTGCGTTTGATATGCAGAACCAGCGATATCTTGGTTTTCGTGGGGTTTCAAGCTGAGATATGCATTTTTTACGATAATCTTGGTGAGACTTCTGTCCGAAGTATGCAGAATCATCGAGATCGCTCGTTTCGAGCTCTTTAATGCGAGAAACACGTTATCTGGTGTTTGCACCACTCCACAGTGCGTTGGATATGCAGAACCGGAGATATTTCGGTGTTCGTCGGGTTTCATGCTGAGATATGCAATTTCTGCGATAATCTTGGTGAGACATATGTCCGAAGTATGCAGGATCATCCAGATCGCTCTTTTCGAGCTATTTAATGCGAGAAACTAGTTTTCTGGGGTTTTCGCCACACCACAGTTCGCTGGATGTGCAGAACCAGAGATATCTTGGTTTTCGTGGGGTTTCAAGCTGAGATATGCATTTTCTGCGATAATCTTGGTGAGACCTCTGTCCGAAGTATGCGGAATAATCGATATCGCTCTTGTCGAGCTATTTAATGCAAGAACCACGTTATCTGGTGTTTTCACCACTCCACAGTGCGTTTGATATGCAGAACCAGCGATATCTTGGTTTTCGTGGGGTTTCAAGCTGAGATATGCAGTTTTTACGATAATCTTGGTGAGACTTCTGTCCGAAGTATGCTTAATCATCGAGATCGCTCTATTCGAGCTATTTAATGCGAGAAACACGTTGTCTGGTGTTTTCACCACTCCACAGTTGGTTTGATATGCAGAACCGGCGATGTTTGGTTTTCGTCGGGTTTCAAGCTGAGATATGCATTCACTACGATAATCTTGGTGAAACATCTGTTCGAAGTATGCAGAAACATCAGGAGCGCTCTTTTCGAGCTATTTAATGCGAGAAACACGTTTTCTGGGGTTTTCACCACTCCACAGTTCGTTGGATATGCAGAACAGGAGATATCTTGGTTTTCGTGGGGTTTCAAGCTAAGATATGCAATTTCTGCGATAATCTTGGTGAGACTTCTTTCCGAAGTGTGCTTAATCATCGAGATCGCTCTATTCGAGCTATTTAATGAGAGATACACGTTGTCTGGTGTTTTCACCACTCCACAGTATGTTTGATATGCAGAACCGGCGATGTTTGGTTTTCGTCGGGTTTCAAGCTGAGATATGCATTTTTTACGATAATCTTGATGAGACTTCTGTCCGAAGTATGCTTAATCATCGAGATCGCTCGTTTCGACCAATTTAATGCGAGAAACACGTTATCTGGTGTTTTCACCACTCCACAGTGCGTTTGATATGCAGAACCGGAGATATCCTGGTTTTCGTGGGGTTTCAAGCTCAGATATGCACTTTCTGCGATAATCTTGGTGAGACTTCTGTCCGAAGTATGCAGAGTCATCGAGATCGTACTTTTCGAGCTATTTAATGCGAGAATCACGTTTTCTGGGGTTTTCACCACTCCACAGTTGGTTTGATATGCAGAACCGGCGATGTTTGGTTTTCGTGGGGTTTCAAGCTGAGATATGCAATTTCTGCGATAATCTTGGTGAGACTTCTTTCCGAAGTATGCTTAATCATCGAGAGCGCTCTATTCGAGCTATTTAATGCGAGAAACACGTTGTTTGGTGTTTTCACCACTCCACAGTTGGTTTGATATGCAGAACCGGCGATGTTTGGTTTTCGTCGGGTTTCAAGCTGAGATATATGCATTTTTTACGATAATCTTGGTGAGACTTCTGTCCGAAGTATGCAGAATCATCGAGATCGCTCGTTTCGAGCTCTTTAATGCGAGAAACACGTTATCTGGTGTTTGCACCACTCCACAGTGCGTTGGATATGCAGAACCGGAGATATTTTGGTGTTCGTCGGGTTTCATGCTGAGATATGCAATTTCTGCGATAATCTTGGTGAGACATATGTCCGAAGTATGCGGAATCATCGATATCGCTCTTGTCGAGCTATTTAATGCGAGAACCACGTTATCTGGTGTTTTCACCACTCCACAGTGCGTTTGATATGCAGAACCAGCGATATCTTGGTTTTCGTGGGGTTTCAAGCTGAGATATGCAGTTTTTACGATAATCTTGGTGAGACTTCTGTCCGAAGTATGCTTAATCATCGAGATCGCTCTATTCGAGCTATTTAATGCGAGAAACACGTTGTCTGGTGTTTTCACCACACCACAGTTGGTTTGATATGCAGAACCGGCGATGTTTGGTTTTCGTCGGGTTTCAAGCTGAGATATGCATTTACTACGATAATCTTGGTGAAACATCTGTCCGAAGTATGCAGAAACATCAGGAGCGCTCTTTTCGAGCTATTTAATGCGAGAAACACGTTTTCTGGGGTTTTCACCACTCCACAGTTCGTTGGATATGCAGAACAGGAGATATCTTGGTTTTCGTGGGGTTTCAAGCTCAGATATGCACTTTCTGCGATAATCTTGGTGAGACTTCTGTCCGAAGTATGCAGAGTCATCGAGATCGTTCTTTTCGAGCTATTTAATGCGAGAAACACGTTTTCTGGGGTTTTCACCACTCCACAGTTGGTTTGATATGCAGAACCGGCGATGTTTGGTTTTCGTGGGGTTTCAAGCTGAGATGTGCAATTTCTGCGATAATCTTGGTGAGACTTCTTTCCGAAGTATGCTTAATCATCGAGATCGCTCTATTCGAGCTATTTAATGCGAGAAACACGTTGTCTGGTGTTTTCACCACTCCACAGTTGGTTTGATATGCAGAACCGGCGATGTTTGGTTTTCGTCGGGTTTCAAGCTGAGATATGCATTTACTACGATAATCTTGGTGAAACATCTGTCCGAAGTATGCAGAAACATCAGGAGCGCTCTTTTCGAGCTATTTAATGCGAGAAACACGTTTTCTGGGGTTTTCACCACTCCACAGTTCGTTGGATATGCAGAACAGGAGATATCTTGGTTTTCGTGGGGTTTCAAGCTCAGATATGCACTTTCTGCGATAATCTTGGTGAGACTTCTGTCCGAAGTATGCAGAGTCATCGAGATCGTTCTTTTCGAGCTATTTAATGCAAGAAACACGTTTTCTGGGGTTTTCACCACTCCACAGTTGGTTTGATATGCAGAACCGGCGATGTTTGGTTTTCGTGGGGTTTCAAGCTGAGATATGCAATTTCTGCGATAATCTTGGTGAGACTTCTTTCCGAAGTATGCTTAATCATCGAGATCGCTCTATTCGAGCTATTTAATGCGAGAAACACGTTGTCTGGTGTTTTCACCACTCCACAGTTGGTTTGATATGCAGAACCGGCGATGTTTGGTTTTCGTCGGGTTTCAAGCTGAGATATATGCATTTTTTACGATAATCTTGGTGAGACTTCTGTCCGAAGTATGCAGGATCATCCAGATCGCTCTTTTCGAGCTATTTAATGCGAGAAACTAGTTTTCTGGGGTTTTCGCCACACCACAGTTCGCTGGATGTGCAGAACCAGAGATATCTTGGTTTTCGTGGGGTTTCAAGCTGAGATATGCATTTTCTGCGATAATCTTGGTGAGACCTCTGTCCGAAGTATGCAGAAACATCGAGATCGCTCTATTCGACCTATTTAATGCGAGAAACACGTTATCTGGTGTTTTCAGCACGCCACAGTGCGTTTGATATGCAGAACCAGCGATATCTGGGTTTTCGTCGGGGTTCAAACTGAGATATGCATTTTCTGCGATAATCTTGGTGAGTCTTCTGTCAGAAGTATGCAGAATCATCGAGATCCCTGTTTGCGAGCAATTTAATGCGAGAAACTATTTATCTGGTGTTTTCACCACTTCACAGTACGTTTGATGTGCAGAACCGGAGATAACTTGGTTTTCGTGAGGTTTCAAGCTGAGATATGCAATTTCTGCGATAATCTTGGTGAGACATATGTCCGAAGTATGCAGGATCATCCAGATCGCTCTTTTCGAGCTATTTAATGCGAGAAACTAGTTTTCTGGGGTTTTCGCCACACCACAGTTCGCTGGATGTGCAGAACCAGAGATATCTTGGTTTTCGTGGGGTTTCAAGCTGAGAAATGCATTTTCTGCGATAATCTTGGTGAGACCTCTGTCCGAAGTATGCGGAATCATCGATATCGCTCTTTTCGAGCTATTTAATGCGAGAACCACGTTATCTGGTGTTTTCACCACTCCACAGTTGGTTTGATATGCAGAACCGGCGATGTTTGGTTTTCGTGGGGTTTCAAGCTGAGATATGCAATTTCTGCGATAATCTTGGTGAGACTTCTTTCCGAAGTGTGCTTAATCATCGAGATCGCTCTATTCGAGCTATTTAATGCGAGAAACACGTTGTCTGGTGTTTTCACCACTCCACAGTATGTTTGATATGCAGAACCGGCGATATTTGGTTTTCGTCGGGTTTCAAGCTGAGATATGCATTTTTTACGATAATCTTGATGAGACTTCTGTCCGAAGTACGCTTAATCATCGAGATCGCTCGTTTCGACCAATTTAATGCGAAAAACACGTTATCTGGTGTTTTCACCACTCCATAGTGCGTTTGATATGCAGAACCGGAGATATCCTGGTTTTCGTGGGGTTTCAAGCTCAGATATGCATTTTCTGCGATAATCTTGGTGAGACTTCTGTCCGAAGTATGCAGAGTCATCGAGATCGTACTTTTCGAGCTATTTAATGCGAGAAACACGTTTTCTGTGGTTTTCACCACTCCACAGTTGGTTTGATATGCAGAACCGGCGATGTTTGGTTTTCGTGGGGTTTCAAGCTGAGATATGCAATTTCTGCGATAATCTTGGTGAGACTTCTTTCCGAAGTATGCTTAATCATCGAGATCGCTCTATTCGAGCTATTTAATGCGAGAAACACGTTGTCTGGTGTTTTCACCACTCCACAGTTGGTTTGATATGCAGAACCGGCGATGTTTGGTTTTCGTCTGGTTTCAAGCTGAGATATGCATTTTTTACGATAATCTTGGTGAGACTTCTGTCCGAAGTATGCTTAATCATCGAGACCGCTCTATTCGAGCTATTTAATGCGAGAAAAACCTTGTCTGGTGTTTTCACCACTCCACAGTGCGTTTGATGTGCAGAACCAGCGATATCTTGGCTTACGTGGGGTTTCAAGCTGAGATATGCATTTTCTACGATAATCTTGGTGAGACTTCTGTCCGAAGTATGCAGGATCTTCGAGAACGCTCTTTTCGAGCTATTTAATGCGAGAAACACGTTATCTGGTGTTTTCACCACTCCACAGTGCGTTTGATATGCAGTACCAGCGATATCTTGGTTTTCGTGGGGTTTCAAGCTGAGATATGCATTTTATACGATAATCTTGGTGAGACTTCTGTCCGAAGTATGCAGAATCATCGAGATCGCACCATTCGAGCTATTTAATGCGAGAAACACGTTATCTGGTGTTTTCACAACTCCACAGTGCGTTTGATATGCAGAACCAGCGACATCTTGGATTTCGTCGGGGTTCAAACTGAGATATGCATTTTCTGCGATAATCTTGGTGAGACCTCTGTCCGAAGTATGCAGAATCATCGAGATCCCGCTTTTCGACCTATTTAATGCGAGAAACTATTTATCTGCTATTTTTACCACTCCACAGTGCGTTTGATATGCGGAAACTGCGATATCTTCGTTTTCGTGGGGTTTCCAGCTGAAATATGCATTTTCTGCGATAATCTTGGTGGGTCTTTTATCAGAAGTATGCAGAATCATCTAGATCGCGCTTTTCGAAATAGTTAATGCGAGAAACACGTTATCTGGTGTTTTCACCACTCCACAGTTGGTTTGATATGCAGAACCGGCGGTATTTTGGTTATCGTCGGGTTTCAAGCTGAGATATGCATTTTCTACGATAATCTTGGTGAAACATCAGTCCGAAGTATGCAGAATCATCGAGATCGCTCTATTCAAGCTATTTAATGCGAGAAAAACGTTCTCTGGTTGTTTTCACCACTCCACAGTGCGTTTGATATGCAGAACCGGCAACATCTTGATTTTCGTGAGGTTTCGAGCTGAGATATGCATTTTCTGCGATAATATTGGTGAGACTTCAGTCAGAAGTATGCAGAATCACCTAGATCGCTCTTTTCGAGCTACTTAATGCACGAAACACGTATTCTGGTGTTTGCACCACTCCACAGTACGTTTGACATGCAGAACCGGAGATATCTTGGTTTCGGTCGGGTTTCAAGCTGAGATATGCATTTTCTACGATAACACTGGTGAGAATTCTGTCAGAAGTATGCAGAATCTTCGAGAACGCTCTTTTCGAGCTTCTTAATGCGCGAAACACGTTTTCTGGTGTTTTCACCACTCCACGGTACGTTTGATGTGCAGAACCGGAGATAACTCGGTTTTCGTCGGGTTTCAAGCTGAGATATGCATTTTCTTCGATAATCTTGGTGAGACTTCTGTCAGAAGTATGCAGGATCTTCGAGAACGCTCCTATCGAGCTATTTAATGCAAGAAACACGTTATCTGCTATTTTTACCACTCCACAGTGCGTTTGATATGCGGAAACTGCGATATCTTCGTTTTCGTGGGGTTTCCAGCTGAGACATGCATTTTCTGCGATAATCTTGGATATTCTTCTGTGAGAAGTATGGAGAATCACCGAAATCGCCGTTTTCGTGCTATTGAATGCGAAAAACACGTTTTCTGGTGGTTTGACCACTCCACAGTGCGTTTGATATGTAGAGCCGCCGATAACTTGGTTTTCGTGGGGTATCCAGTTGAAATATGCATTTTCTGCGATACTCTTGGTGTTTCATCTATGAGAAGTATGCAGAATCATCGAGAACGCTCTTTTCGAGATAGTTAATGCGAGAAACACGTTTTCTGGTGTTTTCAACATTCCACAGTGCGTCTGATATGCAGAACCGACGATATCTTGGTTTTCGTCGGGTTTCAAGCTGAGATATGCATTTTCTGCGATAATATTGGTGAGACTTCAGTCAGAAGTATGCAGAATCACCTAAATCGCTCGTTTCGAGCTATTTAATGCGAGAAACACGTTATCTGGTTGTTTTCACCACTCCACAGTGCGTTTGATATGCAGAACCGGCGTCATCTTGATTTTCGTGAGGTTTCAAGCTGAGATATGCATTTTCTGCGATAATATTGGTGAGACTTCTGTCCGAAGTATGCAGAATTATAGATATCGCTCTTTTCGAGCTATTTAATGCGAGATACACGTTATCTGGTGTTTTGACCACTCCACAGTGCGTTTGATATGTAGAGCCGCCGATAACTTGGTTTTCGTGGGGTTTCCAGCTGAAATATGCATTTTCTGCGATAATCTTGGTGCTTCATCTATGAGAAGTATGCAGAATCATCGAGAACGCTCTTTTCGAGCTAGTTAACGCGAAAAACACGTTTTCTGGTGTTTTAACCACTCCACAGTGCGTCTGTTATGTAGAACCGGCGATATCTTGGTTTTCGTAGGGTTTCCAGCTGAGATATGCATTTTCTGCGATAATATTGGTGAGACTTCAGTCAGAAGTATGCAGAATCACCTAGATCGCTCGTTTCGAGCTATTTAATGCGAGAAACACGTTATCTGGTTGTTTTCACCACTCCACAGTGCGTTTGATATGCAGAACCGGCGTCATCTTGATTTTCGTGAGGTTTCAAGCTGAGATATGCATTTTCTGCGATAATATTGGTGAGACTTCTGTCCGAAGTATGCAGAATTATAGATATCGCTCTTTTCGAGCTATTTAATGCGAGAAACACGTTATCTGGTGTATTGAACACTCCACAGTGCGTTTGATATGTAGAGCCGCCGATAACTTGGTTTTCGTGGGGTTTCCAGCTGAAATATGCATTTTCTGCGATAACACTGGTGAGAATTCTGTCAGAAGTATGCAGAATCTTCGAGAACGCTCTTTTCGAGCTTCTTAATGCGCGAAACACGTTTTCTGGTGTTTTCACCACTCCACGGTACGTTTGATGTGCAGAACCGGAGATAACTCGGTTTTCGTCGGGTTTCAAGCTGAGATATGCATTTTCTTCGATAATCTTGGTGAGACTTCTGTCAGAAGTATGCAGGATCTTCGAGAACGCTCCTATCGAGCTATTTAATGCAAGAAACACGTTATCTGCTATTTTTACCACTCCACAGTGCGTTTGATATGCGGAAACTGCGATATCTTCGTTTTCGTGGGGTTTCCAGCTGAGACATGCATTTTCTGCGATAATCTTGGATATTCTTCTGTGAGAAGTATGGAGAATCACCGAAATCGCCGTTTACGTGCTATTGAATGCGAAAAACACGTTTTCTGGTGGTTTGACCACTCCACAGTGCGTTTGATATGTAGAGCCGCCGATAACTTGGTTTTCGTGGGGTATCCAGTTGAAATATGCATTTTCTGCGATACTCTTGGTGTTTCATCTATGAGAAGTATGCAGAATCATCGAGAACGCTCTTTTCGAGATAGTTAATGCGAGAAACACGTTTTCTGGTGTTTTCAACATTCCACAGTGCGTCTGATATGCAGAACCGACGATATCTTGGTTTTCGTCGGGTTTCAAGCTGAGATATGCATTTTCTGCGATAATATTGGTGAGACTTCAGTCAGAAGTATGCAGAATCACCTAAATCGCTCGTTTCGAGCTATTTAATGCGAGAAACACGTTATCTGGTTGTTTTCACCACTCCACAGTGCGTTTGATATGCAGAACCGGCGTCATCTTGATTTTCGTGAGGTTTCAAGCTGAGATATGCATTTTCTGCGATAATATTGGTGAGACTTCTGTCCGAAGTATGCAGAATTATAGATATCGCTCTTTTCGAGCTATTTAATGCGAGATACACGTTATCTGGTGTTTTGACCACTCCACAGTGCGTTTGATATGTAGAGCCGCCGATAACTTGGTTTTCGTGGGGTTTCCAGCTGAAATATGCATTTTCTGCGATAATCTTGGTGCTTCATCTATGAGAAGTATGCAGAATCATCGAGAACGCTCTTTTCGAGCTAGTTAACGCGAAAAACACGTTTTCTGGTGTTTTAACCACTCCACAGTGCGTCTGTTATGTAGAACCGGCGATATCTTGGTTTTCGTAGGGTTTCCAGCTGAGATATGCATTTTCTGCGATAATTTGGTGAGTCTTCTGTCAGAAGTATGCAGAATCATCGAGATCGCTCTTTTCGAGCTAGTTAATGCGAGAAAAATCTTATCCGGTGTTTCCACCACTCCACAGTGCGTTTGATATGCAGAACCAGCGATATCTTGGCTTTCGTGGGGTTTCAAGCTGAGATATGCATTTTGTACGATAATCTTGTTGAGACTTCTGTCCGAAGTATGAAGAATCATCGAGATAGCTCTATTGGAGCTCTTTAATGCGAGAAACACGTTTTCTGGTGTTTTGACCACTCCACAGTGCGTTTGATATGTAGAGCCGCCGATAACTTGGTTTTCGTGGGGTTTCCAGTTGAAATATGCATTTTCTGCGATACTCTTGGTGTTTCATCTATGAGAAGTATGCACAATCATCGAGAACGCTCTTTTCGAGATAGTTAATGCGAGAAACACGTTTTCTGGTGTTTTCAACATTCCACAGTGCGTCTGATATGCAGAACCGACGATATCTTGGTTTTCGTCGGGTTTCAAGCTGAGATATGCATTTTCTGCGATAATATTGGTGAGACTTCAGTGAGAAGTATGCAGAATCACCTAGATCGCTCGTTTCGAGCTATTTAATGCGAGAAACACGTTATCTGGTTGTTTTCACCACTCCACAGTGCGTTTGATATGCAGAACCGGCGTCATCTTGATTTTCGTGAGGTTTCAAGCTGAGATATGCATTTTCTGCGATAATATTGGTGAGACTTCTGTCCGAAGTATGCAGAATTATAGATATCGCTCTTTTCGAGCTATTTAATGCGAGAAACACGTTATCTGGTGTATTGAACACTCCACAGTGCGTTTGATATGTAGAGCCGCCGATAACTTGGTTTTCGTGGGGTTTCCAGCTGAAATATGCATTTTCTGCGATAATCTTGGTGAGTCTTCTGTCAGAAGTGTGCATAATCATCGATATCGCTCTTTTCGAGTTATTTAATGCGAGAAACACGTTATCTGGTGTTTTGACCACTCCACAGTGCGTTTGATATGTAGAGCCGCCGATAACTTGGTTTTCGTGGGGTTTCCAGCTGAAATATGCATTTTCTGCGATAATCTTGGTGTTTCATCTATGAGAAGTATGCAGAATCATCGAGAACGCTCTTTTCGAGCTAGTTAATGCGAGAAACACGTTTTCTGGTGTTTTCACCACTCCACAGTGCGTCTGTTATGGAGAACCGGCGATATCTTGGTTTTCGTAGAGTTTCCAGCTGAGATATGCATTTTCTGCGATAATCTTGGTGAGTCTTCTGTCAGAAGTATGCAGAATCATCTAGATCGCTCTTTTCGAACTATTTAATGCGAGTAACACGTTTTCTGGTGTTTTCACCACCCCACAGTGCGTTTGATATGCAGAACCGGCGACATCTTGATTTTCGTGGTGTTTCGAGCTGAGATATGCATTTTCTGCGATAATCTTGGTGAGTCTTCTGTCAGAAGTATGCATAATCATCGATATCGCTCTTTTCGAGTTATTTAATGCGAGAAACACGTTATCTGGTGTTTTGACCACTCCACAGTGCGTTTGATATGTAGAGCCGCCGATAACTTGGTTTTCGTGGGGTTTCCAGCTGAAATATGCATTTTCTGCGATAATCTTGGTGTTTCATCTATGAGAAGTATGCAGAATCATCGAGAACGCTCTTTTCGAGCTAGTTAATGCGAGAAACACGTTTTCTGGTGTTTTCACCACTCCACAGTGCGTCTGTTATGGAGAACCGGCGATATCTTGGTTTTCGTAGGGTTTCCAGCTGAGATATGCATTTTCTGCGATACTCTTGGTGAGACTTCAGTCAGAAGTATGCAGAATAATCTAGATCGTTCGTTTCGAGCTATTTAATGCGAGAAACACGTTATCTGGTGTATTGACCACTCCACACTGCGTTTGATATGCAGAACCGGCGTCATCTTAATTTTCGTGAGGTTTCAAGCTGAGATATGCATTTTCTGCGATAATCTTGTTGAGATTTCTGTCCGAAGTATGCTGAATCATCGATATCGCCCTTTTCGAGCTATTTAATGCGAGAAACACGTTCTCTGGTTGTTTTCACCACTCCACAGTGCGTTTGATCTGCAGAACAGGCGATATCTTGATTTTCGTGGTGTTTCCAACTGAGATATGCATTTTTTGCGATAATCTTTGTGGGTCTTTTGTCAGAAGTATGCAGAATCATCTTGATCGCTCGTTTCGAGCTAGTTAGTGCGAGAAACACGTTATCTGGTGTTTTCAACACTCCACAGTGCGTTTGATATGCAGAACAGTACATATCTTGGTTTTCGTGGGGTTTCAAGCTGAGATATGCATTTTCTGCGATAATCTTGGTGTGTCTTTTGTCAGAAGAATGCAGAATCATCTTGATCGCTCTTTTCGAGCTACTTAATGCACGAAACAGGTTTTCTGGTGTTTTCACCACTCCACAGTACGTTTGAAATGCAGAACCGGAGATATCTTGGTTTCGGTCGGGTTTTAGGCTGAGATATGCATTTTCTACGATAACCCTGGTGAGACTTCTGTCAGAAGTATGCAGAATCTTCGAGAACGCTCTTTTCGAGCTACTTAATGCGCGAAACACGTTTTCTGGTGTTTTCACCAGTCCAAGGTACGTTTGGTGTGCAGAACCGGAGATAACTCGGTTTTCGTCGGGTTTCAAGCTGAGATATGCATTTTCTACGATAATCTTGGTGAGACTTCTGTCAGAAGTATGCAGAATAATCTAGATCGTTCGTTTCGAGCTATTTAATGCGAGAAACACGTTATCTGGTGTATTGACCACTCCACACTGCGTTTGATATGCAGTACCAGCGATATCTTGGTTTTCATGGGGTTTCAAGCTGAGATATGCATTTTTTACGATAATCTTGGTGAGACTTCTGTCCGAAGTATGCTGAATCATCGATATCGCTCTTTTCGAGCTATTTAATGCGAGAAACACGTTCTCTGGTTGTTTTCACCACTCCACAGTACGTTTGACATGCAGAACCGGAGATATCTTGGTTTCGGTCGGGTTTCAAGCTGAGATATGCATTTTCTACGATAACACTGGTGAGAATTCTGTCAGAAGTATGCAGAATCTTCGAGAACGCTCTTTTCGAGCTTCTTAATGCGCGAAACACGTTTTCTGGTGTTTTCACCACTCCACGGTACGTTTGATGTGCAGAACCGGAGATAACTCGGTTTTCGTCGGGTTTCAAGCTGAGATATGCATTTTCTTCGATAATCTTGGTGAGACTTCTGTCAGAAGTATGCAGGATCTTCGAGAACGCTCCTATCGAGCTATTTAATGCAAGAAACACGTTATCTGCTATTTTTACCACTCCACAGTGCGTTTGATATGCGGAAACTGCGATATCTTCGTTTTCGTGGGGTTTCCAGCTGAGACATGCATTTTCTGCGATAATCTTGGATATTCTTCTGTGAGAAGTATGGAGAATCACCGAAATCGCCGTTTTCGTGCTATTGAATGCGAAAAACACGTTTTATGGTGTTTTCAGCACCCCACAGTGCGTTTGATGTGCAGAACCGGCGACATCTTGATTTTCGTGAGGTTTCAAGCTGAGATATGCATTTTCTGCGATAATATTGATGAGACTTCTGTCCGAAGTATGCAGAATTATCGATATCGCTCTTTTCGAGCTATTTAATGCGAGAAACACGTTATCTGGTGTTTTGACCACTCCACAGTGCGTTTGATATGTAGAGCCGCCGATAACTTGGTTTTCGTGGGGTTTCCAGCTGAAATATGCATTTTCTGCGATAACATTGGTGAGACTTCAGTCCGAAGTATGCAGAATCATCTAGATCGCTCTTTGCGAGCTACTTAATGCAAGAAACACGTTTTCTGGTGTTTTCACCACTCCACGGTACGTTTGATGTGCAGAACCGGAGATAACTCGGTTTCGGTCGGGTTTCAAGCTGAGATATGCATTTTCTACGATAATCTTGGTGAGACTTCTGACAGAAGTATGCAGGATCTTCGAGAACGCTCTTTTCGAGCTACTTAATGCGAGAAACACGTTTTCTGGTGTTTTCACCACTCCACAGTGCGTTTGATATGCAGAACCGGCGACATCTTGGTTTTCGTGGGGTTTCAAGCTGAGATATGCATTTTCTGCGATAATCTTTTTGAGACTTCTGTCCGAAGTATGCAGAATCATCGAGATCGCTAGTTTCGAGGCACTTAATGCGAGAAACACGTTATGTGGTGTTTTCACCACTCCACAGTGCGTTGGATATGCAGAACCGCAGATATTTTTTTTTTCGTCGGGTTTCAAGCTGAGATATGCATTTTCTACGATAAACTTGGTGAAACATCTGTCCAAAGTATGCAGAAACATCGAGAGCGCTCTTTTCGAGCTACTTAATGCGAGAAACACGTTTTCTGGGGTTTCACCACTCCACAGTTCGTTGGATATGCAGAACCGGAGATATCTTGGTTTTCGTGGGGTTTCAAGCTGAGATATGCATTTCCTGCGATAATCTTGGTGAGACTTCTGTCCGAAGTATGCTGAATCATATTGATCGCTCTTTTCGAGCTATTTAATGCGAGAAACACGTTTTCTGGTGTTTTCACCACTCCACAGTGCGTTTGATATGCAGAACCGGCGACATCTCGGTTTTCGTGGGGTTTCAAGCTGAGATATGCATTTTCTGCGATAATCTTGGTGAGACTTCTGTCCGATGTATGCAGAATCATCGAGAGCGCTCTTTTCTAGCTATTTAATGCGAGAAACACGTTATCTGGTGTTTTCACCACTCCACTGTGCGTTTGATATGCAGTACCAGCGATATCTTGGTTTTCGTGGGGTTTCATGCTGAGATATGCATTTTTTACGATAATCTTGGTTAGACTTCTGTCCGAAGTATGCTGAATCATATTGACCGCTCTTTTCGAGCTATTTAATGCGAGAAACACGTTGTCTGGTGTTTTCACCACTCCACAGTGCGTATGATATGCAGAACCGGCGATATCTTGGTTTCCGTGGGGTTTCAAGCTGAGATATGCATTTTCTGCTATAATCTTGGTGAGACTTCGGTCCAAAGTATGCTGAAACATCGAGATCGCTCTTTTCGAGCAAGTTAATGCGAGAAAAACCTTATCCGGTGTTTTCACCACTCCACAGTGCGTTTGACATGCAGAACCAGCGATATCTTGGCTTTCGTGGGGTTTTCTAGCTGAGATATGCATTTTTTACGATAATCTTGTTGAGCCTTCTGTCCGAAGTATGCAGAATCATCGAGATCGGTCTTTTCGAGCTATTTAATGCGAGAAACACGTTGTCTGGTGTTTTCACCACTCCACAGTGCCTATGATATGCAGAACCTGCGATATCTTGATTTTCGTGAGGTTTCAAGCTGAGATATGCATTTTCTGCGATAATCTTTTTGAGGCTTCTGTCCGAAGTATGCAGAATCATCGAGATCGCTAGTTTCGAGCTGCTTAATGCGAGAAACACGTTATCTGGTGTTTTCACCACTCCACAGTGCGTTGGATATGCAGAACCGGAGATATTTTGGTTTTCGTCGGGTTTCAAGCTGAGATATGCATTTTCTACGATAAGCTTGGCGAAGCATCTGTCCAAAGTATGCAGAAACATCGAGAGCGCTCTTTTCGAGCTACTTAATGCGAGAAACACGTTCTCTGGTGTTTTCACCACTCCACAGTGCGTTTGATATGCAGAACCGGCGACATCTTGGTTTTCGTGGGGTTTCAAGCTGAGATATGCATTTTCTGCGATAATCTTGGTGAGAATTCTGTCAGAAGTATGCAGGATCTTCGAGAACGCTCCTATCGAGCTATTTAATGCAAGAAACACGTTATCTGCTATTTTTACCACTCCACAGTGCGTTTGATATGCGGAAACTGCGATATCTTCGTTTTCGTGGGGTTTCCAGCTGAGACATGCATTTTCTGCGATAATCTTGGATATTCTTCTGTGAGAAGTATGGAGAATCACCGAAATCGCCGTTTTCGTGCTATTGAATGCGAAAAACACGTTTTATGGTGTTTTCAGCACCCCACAGTGCGTTTGATGTGCAGAACCGGCGACATCTTGATCTTCGTGAGGTTTCAAGCTGAGATATGCATTTTCTGCGATAATATTGATGAGACTTCTGTCCGAAGTATGCAGAATTATCGATATCGCTCTTTTCGAGCTATTTAATGCGAGAAACACGTTATCTGGTGTTTTGACCACTCCACAGTGCGTTTGATATGTAGAGCCGCCGATAACTTGGTTTTCGTGGGGTTTCCAGCTGAAATATGCATTTTCTGCGATAACATTGGTGAGACTTCAGTCCGAAGTATGCAGAATCATCTACATCGCTCTTTGCGAGCTACTTAATGCAAGAAACACGTTTTCTGGTGTTTTCACCACTCCACGGTACGTTTGATGTGCAGAACCGGAGATAACTCGGTTTCGGTCGGGTTTCAAGCTGAGATATGCATTTTCTACGATAATCTTGGTGAGACTTCTGACAGAAGTATGCAGGATCTTCGAGAACGCTCTTTTCGAGCTACTTAATGCGAGAAACACGTTTTCTGGTGTTTTCACCACTCCACAGTGCGTTTGATATGCAGAACCGGCGACATCTTGGTTTTCGTGGGGTTTCAAGCTGAGATATGCATTTTCTGCGATAATCTTTTTGAGACTTCTGTCCGAAGTATGCAGAATCATCGAGATCGCTAGTTTCGAGGTACTTAATGCGAGAAACACGTTATCTGGTGTTTTCACCACTCCACAGTGCGTTGGATATGCAGAACCGGAGATATTTTTTTTTTCGTCGGGTTTCAAGCTGAGATATGCATTTTCTACGATAAACTTGGTGAAACATCTGTCCAAAGTATGCAGAAACATCGAGAGCGCTCTTTTCGAGCTACTTAATGCGAGAAACACGTTTTCTGGGGTTTCACCACTCCACAGTTCGTTGGATATGCAGAACCGGAGATATCTTGGTTTTCGTGGGGTTTCAAGCTGAGATATGCATTTCCTGCGATAATCTTGGTTAGACTTCTGTCCGAAGTATGCTGAATCATATTGATCGCTCTTTTCGAGCTATTTAATGCGAGAAACACGTTGTCTGGTGTTTTCACCACTCCACAGTGCGTATGATATGCAGAACCGGCGATATCTTGGTTTTCGTGGGGTTTCAAGCTGAGATATGCATTTTCTGCTATAATCTTGGTGAGACTTCGGTCCAAAGTATGCTGAAACATCGAGATCGCTCTTTTCGAGCAAGTTAATGCGAGAAAAACTTTATCCGGTGTTTTCACCACTCCACAGTGCGTTTGACATGCAGAACCAGCGATATCTTGGCTTTCGTGGGGTTTTCTAGCTGAGATATGCATTTTTTACGATAATCTTGTTGAGCCTTCTGTCCGAAGTATGCAGAATCATCGAGATCGGTCTTTTCGAGCTATTTAATGCGAGAAACACGTTGTCTGGTGTTTTCACCACTCCACAGTGCGTATGATATGCAGAACCGGCGATATCTTGATTTTCGTGAGGTTTCAAGCTGAGATATGCATTTTCTGCGATAATCTTTTTGAGGCTTCTGTCCGAAGTATGCAGAATCATCGAGATCGCTAGTTTCGAGCTGCTTAATGCGAGAAACACGTTATCTGGTGTTTTCACCACTCCACAGTGCGTTGGATATGCAGAACCGGAGATATTTTGGTTTTCGTCGGGTTTCAAGCTGAGATATGCATTTTTTACGATAAGCTTGGCGAAACATCTGTCCAAAGTATGCAGAAACATCGAGAGCGCTCTTTTCGAGCTACTTAATGCGAGAAACACGTTTTCTGGTGTTTTCACCACTCCACAGTGCGTTGGATATGCAGAACCGGAGATATTTTGGTTTTAGTCGAGTTTCAAGCTGAGATATGCATTTTCTGCGATAATATTGGTGAGACTTCAGACAGAAGTATGCAGAATCACCTAGATCGCGGGTTTCGAGCTATTTAATGCGAGCAACACGTTATCTGGTTGTTTTCACCACTCCACAGTGCGTTTGATATGCAGAACCGGCGTCATCTTGATTTTCGTGAGGTTTCAAGCTGAGATATGCAGTTTGTACGATAATCTTGTTGAGACTTCTGTCCGAAGTATGAAGAATCATCGAGATCGCTCTATTCGAGCTATTTAATGCGAGAAACACGTTTTCTGGTGTTTTGACCACTCCACAGTGCGTTTGATATGTAGAGCCGCCGATAACTTGGTTTTCGTGGGGTATCCAGTTGAAATATGCATTTTCTGCGATACTCTTGGTGTTTCATCTATGAGAAGTATGCAGAATCATCGAGAACGCTCTTTTCGAGATAGTTAATGCGAGAAACACGTTTTCTGGTGTTTTCAACATTCCACAGTGCGTCTGATATGCAGAACCGACGATATCTTGGTTTTCGTCGGGTTTCAAGCTGTGCTATGCATTTTCTGCGATAATATTGGTGAGACTTCAGTCAGAAGTATGCAGAATCACCTAAATCGCTCGTTTCGAGCTCTTTAATGCGAGAAACACGTTATCTGGTTGTTTTCACCACTCCACAGTGCGTTTGATATGCAGAACCGGCGTCATCTTGATTTTCGTGAGGTTTCAAGCTGAGATATGCATTTTCTGCGATAATATTGGTGAGACTTCTGTCCGAAGTATGCAGAATTATAGATATCGCTCTTTTCGAGCTATTTAATGCGAGATACACGTTATCTGGTGTTTTGACCACTCCACAGTGCGTTTGATATGTAGAGCCGCCGATAACTTGGTTTTCGTGGGGTTTCCAGCTGAAATATGCATTTTCTGCGATAATCTTGGTGCTTCATCTATGAGAAGTATGCAGAATCATCGAGAACGCTCTTTTCGAGCTAGTTAACGCGAAAAACACGTTTTCTGGTGTTTTAACCACTCCACAGTGCGTCTGTTATGTAGAACCGGCGATATCTTGGTTTTCGTAGGGTTTCCAGCTGAGATATGCATTTTCTGCGATAATTTGGTGAGTCTTCTGTCAGAAGTATGCAGAATCATCGAGATCGCTCTTTTCGAGCTAGTTAATGCGAGAAAAATCTTATCCGGTGTTTCCACCACTCCACAGTGCGTTTGATATGCAGAACCAGCGATATCTTGGCTTTCGTGGGGTTTCAAGCTGAGATATGCATTTTGTACGATAATCTTGTTGAGACTTCTGTCCGAAGTATGAAGAATCATCGAGATAGCTCTATTGGAGCTCTTTAATGCGAGAAACAAGTTTTCTGGTGTTTTGACCACTCCACAGTGCGTTTGATATGTAGAGCCGCCGATAACTTGGTTTTCGTGGGGTTTCCAGTTGAAATATGCATTTTCTGCGATACTCTTGGTGTTTCATCTATGAGAAGTATGCACAATCATCGAGAACGCTCTTTTCGAGATAGTTAATGCGAGAAACACGTTTTCTGGTGTTTTCAACATTCCACAGTGTGTCTGATATGCAGAACCGACGATATCTTGGTTTTCGTCGGGTTTCAAGCTGAGATATGCATTTTCTGCGATAATATTGGTGAGACTTCAGTCAGAAGTATGCAGAATCACCTAGATCGCTCGTTTCGAGCTATTTAATGCGAGAAACACGTTATCTGGTTGTTTTCACCACTCCACAGTGCGTTTGATATGCAGAACCGGCGTCATCTTGATTTTCGTGAGGTTTCAAGCTGAGATATGCATTTTCTGCGATAATATTGGTGAGACTTCTGTCCGAAGTATGCAGAATTATAGATATCGCTCTTTTCGAGCTATTTAATGCGAGAAACACGTTATCTGGTGTATTGAACACTCCACAGTGCGTTTGATATGTAGAGCCGCCGATAACTTGGTTTTCGTGGGGTTTCCAGCTGAAATATGCATTTTCTGCGATAATCTTGGTGAGTCTTCTGTCAGAAGTATGCATAATCATCGATATCGCTCGTTTCGAGTTATTTAATGCGAGAAACACGTTATCTGGTGTTTTGACCACTCCACAGTGCGTTTGATATGTAGAGCCGCCGATAACTTGGTTTTCGTGGGGTTTCCAGCTGAAATATGCATTTTCTGCGATAATCTTGGTGTTTCATCTATGAGAAGTATGCAGAATCATCGAGAACGCTCTTTTCGAGCTAGTTAATGCGAGAAACACGTTTTCTGGTGTTTTCACCACTCCACAGTGCGTCTGTTATGGAGAACCGGCGATATCTTGGTTTTCGTAGAGTTTCCAGCTGAGATATGCATTTTCTGCGATAATCTTGGTGAGTCTTCTGTCAGAAGTATGCAGAATCATCTAGATCGCTCTTTTCGAACTATTTAATGCGAGTAACACGTTTTCTGGTGTTTTCACCACCCCACAGTGCGTTTGATATGCAGAACCGGCGACATCTTGATTTTCGTGGTGTTTCGAGCTGAGATATGCATTTTCTGCGATAATCTTGGTGAGTCTTCTGTCAGAAGTATGCATAATCATCGATATCGCTCTTTTCGAGTTATTTAATGCGAGAAACACGTTATCTGGTGTTTTGACCACTCCACAGTGCGTTTGATATGTAGAGCCGCCGATAACTTGGTTTTCGTGGGGTTTCCAGCTGAAATATGCATTTTCTGCGATAATCTTGGTGTTTCATCTATGAGAAGTATGCAGAATCATCGAGAACGCTCTTTTCGAGCTAGTTAGTGCGAGAAACACGTTATCTGGTGTTTTCAACACTCCACAGTGCGTTTGATATGCAGAACAGTACATATCTTGGTTTTCGTGGGGTTTCAAGCTGAGATATGCATTTTCTGCGATACTCTTGGTGAGACTTCAGTCAGAAGTATGCAGAATAATCTAGATCGTTCGTTTCGAGCTATTTAATGCGAGAAACACGTTATCTGGTGTATTGACCACTCCACACTGCGTTTGATATGCAGAACCGGCAATATCTTGATTTTCGTGGTGTTTCCAGCTGAGATATGCATTTTCTGCGATAATCTTGGTAAGTCTTCTGTCAGAAGTATGCAGAACCATCTAGATCGCTCTTTTCGAGCTATTTAATGCGAGAAACACGTTTTCTGGTGTATTCACCACTCCAGTGTACGTTTGACATGCAGAACCGGAGATATCTTGGTTTCGGTCGAGTTTCAAGCTGAGATATGCATTTTCTACGATAGTATTGGTGAGACCTCTGTCAGAAGTATGCAGAATCTTCGAGAACGCTCTATTCGAGCTACTTAATGCGAGAAACACGTTATCTGGTGTTTTGACCACTCCACTGTGCGTTTGATATGTAGAGCCGCCGATAACTTGGTTTTCGTGGGGTTTCCAGCTGAAATATGCATTTTCTGCGATAATCTTGGTGTTTCATCTTTGAGAAGTATGCAGAATAATCGAGAACGCTCTTTTCGAGCTAGTTAATGCGAGAAACACGTTTTCTGGTGTTTTCAGCACTCCACAGTGCGTCTGATATGCAGAACCGGCGATATCTTGATTTTCGTGGTGTTACCAGCTGAGATATGCATTTTCTGCGATATTCTTGGTGGGTCTTTTGTCAGAAGAATGCAGAATCACCTAAATCGCTCGTTTCGAGCTATTTAATGCGAGAAACACGTTATCTGGTTGTTTTCACCACTCCACAGTGCGTTTGATATGCAGAACCGGCGTCATCTTGATTTTCGTGAGGTTTCAAGCTGAGATATGCATTTTCTGCGATAATATTGGTGAGACTTCTGTCCGAAGTATGCAGAATTATAGATATCGCTCTTTTCGAGCTATTTAATGCGAGATACACGTTATCTGGTGTTTTGACCACTCCACAGTGCGTTTGATATGTAGAGCCGCCGATAACTTGGTTTTCGTGGGGTTTCCAGCTGAAATATGCATTTTCTGCGATAATCTTGGTGCTTCATCTATGAGAAGTATGCAGAATCATCGAGAACGCTCTTTTCGAGCTAGTTAACGCGAAAAACACGTTTTCTGGTGTTTTAACCACTCCACAGTGCGTCTGTTATGTAGAACCGGCGATATCTTGGTTTTCGTATGGTTTCCAGCTGAGATATGCATTTTCTGCGATAATTTGGTGAGTCTTCTGTCAGAAGTATGCAGAATCATCGAGATCGCTCTTTTCGAGCTAGTTAATGCGAGAAAAATCTTATCCGGTGTTTCCAGCACTCCACAGTGCGTTTGATATGCAGAACCAGCGATATCTTGGCTTTCGTGGGGTTTCAAGCTGAGATATGCATTTTGTACGATAATCTTGTTGAGACTTCTGTCCGAAGTATGAAGAATCATCGAGATAGCTCTATTGGAGCTCTTTAATGCGAGAAACACGTTTTCTGGTGTTTTGACCACTCCACAGTGCGTTTGATATGTAGAGCCGCCGATAACTTGGTTTTCGTGGGGTTTCCAGTTGAAATATGCATTTTCTGCGATACTCTTGGTGTTTCATCTATGAGAAGTATGCACAATCATCGAGAACGCTCTTTTCGAGATAGTTAATGCGAGAAACACGTTTTCTGTTGTTTTCACCACTCCACAGTGCGTCTGTTATGGAGAACCGGCGATATCTTGGTTTTCGTAGAGTTTCCAGCTGAGATATGCATTTTCTGCGATAATATTGGTGAGACTTCAGTCAGAAGTATGCAGAATCACCTAGATCGCTCGTTTCGAGCTATTTAATGCGAAAAACACGTTATCTGGTTGTTTTCACCACTCCACAGTGCGTTTGATATGCAGAACCGGCGTCATCTTGATTTTCGTGAGGTTTCAAGCTGAGATATGCATTTTCTGCGATAATATTGGTGAGACTTCTGTCCGAAGTATGCAGAATTATAGATATCGCTCTTTTCGAGCTATTTAATGCGAGAAACACGTTATCTGGTGTATTGAACACTCCACAGTGCGTTTGATATGTAGAGCCGCCGATAACTTGGTTTTCGTGGGGTTTCCAGCTGAAATATGCATTTTCTGCGATAATCTTGGTGAGTCTTCTGTCAGAAGTATGCATAATCATCGATATCGCTCTTTTCGAGTTATTTAATGCGAGAAACACGTTATCTGGTTGTTTTCACCACTCCACAGTGCGTTTGATATGCAGAACCGGCGTCATCTTGATTTTCGTGAGGTTTCAAGCTGAGATATGCATTTTCTGCGATAATATTGGTGAGACTTCTGTCCGAAGTATGCAGAATTATAGATATCGCTCTTTTCGAGCTATTTAATGCGAGAAACACGTTATCTGGTGTATTGAACACTCCACAGTGCGTTTGATATGTAGAGCCGCCGATAACTTGGTTTTCGTGGGGTTTCCAGCTGAAATATGCATTTTCTGCGATAATCTTGGTGAGTCTTCTGTCAGAAGTATGCATAATCATCGATATCGCTCGTTTCGAGTTATTTAATGCGAGAAACACGTTATCTGGTGTTTTGACCACTCCACAGTGCGTTTAATATGTAGAGCCGCCGATAACTTGGTTTTCGTGGGGTTTCCAGCTGAAATATGCATTTTCTGCGATAATCTTGGTGTTTCATCTATGAGAAGTATGCAGAATCATCGAGAACGCTCTTTTCGAGCTAGTTAATGCGAGAAACACGTTTTCTGGTGTTTTCACCACTCCACAGTGCGTCTGTTATGGAGAACCGGCGATATCTTGGTTTTCGTAGAGTTTCCAGCTGAGATATGCATTTTCTGCGATAATCTTGGTGAGTCTTCTGTCAGAAGTATGCAGAATCATCTAGATCGCTCTTTTCGAACTATTTAATGCGAGTAACACGTTTTCTGGTGTTTTCACCACCCCACAGTGCGTTTGATATGCAGAACCGGCGACATCTTGATTTTCGTGGTGTTTCGAGCTGAGATATGCATTTTCTGCGATAATCTTGGTGAGTCTTCTGTCAGAAGTATGCATAATCATCGATATCGCTCTTTTCGAGTTATTTAATGCGAGAAACACGTTATCTGGTGTTTTGACCACTCCACAGTGCGTTTGATATGTAGAGCCGCCGATAACTTGGTTTTCGTGGGGTTTCCAGCTGAAATATGCATTTTCTGCGATAATCTTGGTGTTTCATCTATGAGAAGTATGCAGAATCATCGAGAACGCTCTTTTCGAGCTAGTTAGTGCGAGAAACACGTTATCTGGTGTTTTCAACACTCCACAGTGCGTTTGATATGCAGAACAGTACATATCTTGGTTTTCGTGGGGTTTCAAGCTGAGATATGCATTTTCTGCGATACTCTTGGTGAGACTTCAGTCAGAAGTATGCAGAATAATCTAGATCGTTCGTTTCGAGCTATTTAATGCGAGAAACACGTTATCTGGTGTATTGACCACTCCACACTGCGTTTGATATGCAGAACCGGCAATATCTTGATTTTCGTGGTGTTTCCAGCTGAGATATGCATTTTCTGCGATAATCTTGGTAAGTCTTCTGTCAGAAGTATGCAGAACCATCTAGATCGCTCTTTTCGAGCTATTTAATGCGAGAAACACGTTTTCTGGTGTTTTCAGCACTCCACAGTGCGTCTGATATGCAGAACCGGCGATATCTTGATTTTCGTGGTGTTACCAGCTGAGATATGCATTTCCTGCGATATTCTTGGTGGGTCTTTTGTCAGAAGAATGCAGAATCACCTAAATCGCTCGTTTCGAGCTATTTAATGCGAGAAACACGTTATCTGGTTGTTTTCACCACTCCACAGTGCGTTTGATATGCAGAACCGGCGTCATCTTGATTTTCGTGAGGTTTCAAGCTGAGATATGCATTTTCTGCGATAATATTGGTGAGACTTCTGTCCGAAGTATGCAGAATTATAGATATCGCTCTTTTCGAGCTATTTAATGCGAGATACACGTTATCTGGTGTTTTGACCACTCCACAGTGCGTTTGATATGTAGAGCCGCCGATAACTTGGTTTTCGTGGGGTTTCCAGCTGAAATATGCATTTTCTGCGATAATCTTGGTGCTTCATCTATGAGAAGTATGCAGAATCATCGAGAACGTTCTTTTCAAGCTAGTTAACGCGAAAAACACGTTTTCTGGTGTTTTAACCACTCCACAGTGCGTCTGTTATGTAGAACCGGCGATATCTTGGTTTTCGTAGGGTTTCCAGCTGAGATATGCATTTTCTGCGATAATTTGGTGAGTCTTCTGTCAGAAGTATGCAGAATCATCGAGATCGCTCTTTTCGAGCTAGTTAATGCGAGAAAAATCTTATCCGGTGTTTCCACCACTCCACAGTGCGTTTGATATGCAGAACCAGCGATATCTTGGCTTTCGTGGGGTTTCAAGCTGAGATATGCATTTTGTACGATAATCTTGTTGAGACTTCTGTCCGAAGTATGAAGAATCATCGAGATAGCTCTATTGGAGCTCTTTAATGCGAGAAACACGTTTTCTGGTGTTTTGACCACTCCACAGTGCGTTTGATATGTAGAGCCGCCGATAACTTGGTTTTCGTGGGGTTTCCAGTTGAAATATGCATTTTCTGCGATACTCTTGGTGTTTCATCTATGAGAAGTATGCACAATCATCGAGAACGCTCTTTTCGAGATAGTTAATGCGAGAAACACGTTTTCTGGTGTTTTCAACATTCCACAGTGCGTCTGATATGCAGAACCGACGATATCTTGGTTTTCGTCGGGTTTCAAGCTGAGATATGCATTTTCTGCGATAATATTGGTGAGACTTCAGTCAGAAGTATGCAGAATCACCTAGATCGCTCGTTTCGAGCTATTTAATGCGAAAAACACGTTATCTGGTTGTTTTCACCACTCCACAGTGCGTTTGATATGCAGAACCGGCGTCATCTTGATTTTCGTGAGGTTTCAAGCTGAGATATGCATTTTCTGCGATAATATTGGTGAGACTTCTGCCCGAAGTATGCAGAATTATAGATATCGCTCTTTTCGAGCTATTTAATGCGAGAAACACGTTATCTGGTGTTTTGACCACTCCACAGTGCGTTTGATATGTAGAGCCGCCGATAACTTGGTTTTCGTGGGGTTTCCAGCTGAAATATGCATTTTCTGCGATAATCTTGGTGTTTCATCTATGAGAAGTATGCAGAATCATCGAGAACGCTCTTTTCGAGCTAGTTAATGCGAGAAACACGTTTTCTGTTGTTTTCACCACTCCACAGTGCGTCTGTTATGGAGAACCGGCGATATCTTGGTTTTCGTAGAGTTTCCAGCTGAGATATGCATTTTCTGCGATACTCTTGGTGAGACTTCAGTCAGAAGTATGCAGAATAATCTAGATCGTTCGTTTCGAGCTATTTAATGCGAGAAACACGTTATCTGGTGTATTGACCACTCCACACTGCGTTTGATATGCAGAACCGGCAATATCTTGATTTTCGTGGTGTTTCCAGCTGAGATATGCATTTTCTGCGATAATCTTGGTAAGTCTTCTGTCAGAAGTATGCAGAACCATCTAGATCGCTCTTTTCGAGCTATTTAATGCGAGAAACACGTTTTCTGGTGTATTCACCACTCCAGTGTACGTTTGACATGCAGAACCGGAGATATCTTGGTTTCGGTCGAGTTTCAAGCTGAGATATGCATTTTCTACGATAGTATTGGTGAGACCTCTGTCAGAAGTATGCAGAATCTTCGAGAACGCTCTATTCGAGCTACTTAATGCGAGAAACACGTTATCTGGTGTTTTGACCACTCCACTGTGCGTTTGATATGTAGAGCCGCCGATAACTTGGTTTTCGTGGGGTTTCCAGCTGAAATATGCATTTTCTGCGATAATCTTGGTGAGTCTTCTGTCAGAAGTATGCATAATCATCGATATCGCTCTTTTCGAGTTATTTAATGCGAGAAACACGTTATCTGGTGTTTTGACCACTCCACAGTGCGTTTGATATGTAGAGCCGCCGATAACTTGGTTTTCGTGGGGTTTCCAGCTGAAATATGCATTTTCTGCGATAATCTTGGTGTTTCATCTATGAGAAGTATGCAGAATCATCGAGAACGCTCTTTTCGAGCTAGTTAATGCGAGAAACACGTTTTCTGTTGTTTTCACCACTCCACAGTGCGTCTGTTATGGAGAACCGGCGATATCTTGGTTTTCGTAGAGTTTCCAGCTGAGATATGCATTTTCTGCGATAATCTTGGTGAGTCTTCTGTCAGAAGTATGCAGAATCATCTAGATCGCTCTTTTCGAACTATTTAATGCGAGTAACACGTTTTCTGGTGTTTTCACCACCCCACAGTGCGTTTGATATGCAGAACCGGCGACATCTTGATTTTCGTGGTGTTTCGAGCTGAGATATGCATTTTCTGCGATAATCTTGGTGAGTCTTCTGTCAGAAGTATGCATAATCATCGATATCGCTCTTTTCGAGTTATTTAATGCGAGAAACACGTTATCTGGTGTTTTGACCACTCCACAGTGCGTTTGATATGTAGAGCCGCCGATAACTTGGTTTTCGTGGGGTTTCCAGCTGAAATATGCATTTTCTGCGATAATCTTGGTGTTTCATCTATGAGAAGTATGCAGAATCATCGAGAACGCTCTTTTCGAGCTAGTTAGTGCGAGAAACACGTTATCTGGTGTTTTCAACACTCCACAGTGCGTTTGATATGCAGAACAGTACATATCTTGGTTTTCGTGGGGTTTCAAGCTGAGATATGCATTTTCTGCGATACTCTTGGTGAGACTTCAGTCAGAAGTATGCAGAATAATCTAGATCGTTCGTTTCGAGCTATTTAATGCGAGAAACACGTTATCTGGTGTATTGACCACTCCACACTGCGTTTGATATGCAGAACCGGCAATATCTTGATTTTGGTGGTGTTTCCAGCTGAGATATGCAATTTCTGCGATAATCTTGGTAAGTCTTCTGTCAGAAGTATGCAGAACCATCTAGATCGCTCTTTTCGAGCTATTTAATGCGAGAAACACGTTTTCTGGTGTATTCACCACTCCAGTGTACGTTTGACATGCAGAACCGGAGATATCTTGGTTTCGGTCGAGTTTCAAGCTGAGATATGCATTTTCTACGATAGTATTGGTGAGACCTCTGTCAGAAGCATGCAGAATCTTCGAGAACGCTCTATTCGAGCTACTTAATGCGAGAAACACGTTATCTGGTGTTTTGACCACTCCACTGTGCGTTTGATATGTAGAGCCGCCGATAACTTGGTTTTCGTGGGGTTTCCAGCTGAAATATGCATTTTCTGCGATAATCTTGGTGTTTCATCTTTGAGAAGTATGCAGAATAATCGAGAACGCTCTTTTCGAGCTAGTTAATGCGAGAAACACGTTTTCTGGTGTTTTCAGCACTCCACAGTGCGTCTGATATGCAGAACCGGCGATATCTTGATTTTCGTGGTGTTACCAGCTGAGATATGCATTTTCTGCGATATTCTTGGTGGGTCTTTTGTCAGAAGAATGCAGAATCATCTTGATCGCTCGTTTCGAGCTAGTTAGTACGAGAAACACGTTATCTGTTGTTTTCAACACTCCACAGTGCGTTTGATATGCAGAACAGTACATATCTTGGTTTTCGTGGGGTTTCAAGCTGAGATATGCATTTTCTGCGATAATCTTGGTGTGTCTTTTGTCAGAAGAATGCAGAATCATCTTGATCGCTCTTTTCGAGCTACTTAATGCACGAAACAGGTTTTCTGGTGTTTTCACCACTCCACAGTACGTTTGAAATGCAGAACCGGAGATATCTTGGTTTCGGTCGGGTTTTAGGCTGAGATATGCATTTTCTACGATAACCCTGGTGAGACTTCTGTCAGAAGTATGCAGAATCTTCGAGAACGCTCTTTTCGAGCTACTTAATGCGCGAAACACGTTTTCTGGTGTTTTCACCAGTCCAAGGTACGTTTGGTGTGCAGAACCGGAGATAACTCGGTTTTCGTCGGGTTTCAAGCTGAGATATGCATTTTCTACGATAATCTTGGTGAGACTTCTGTCAGAAGTATGCAGAATAATCTAGATCGTTCGTTTCGAGCTATTTAATGCGAGAAACACGTTATCTGGTGTATTGACCACTCCACACTGCGTTTGATATGCAGTACCAGCGATATCTTGGTTTTCATGGGGTTTCAAGCTGAGATATGCATTTTTTACGATAATCTTGGTGAGACTTCTGTCCGAAGTATGCTGAATCATCGATATCGCTCTTTTCGAGCTATTTAATGCGAGAAACACGTTCTCTGGTTGTTTTCACCACTCCACAGTGCGTTTGATCTGCAGAACAGGCGATATCTTGATTTTCGTGGTGTTTCCAACTGAGATATGCATTTTTTGCGATAATCTTTGTGGGTCTTTTGTCAGAAGTATGCAGAATCATCTTGATCGCTCTTTTCGAGCTACTTAATGCACGAAACACGTTTTCTGTTGTTTTCACCACATCACAGTACGTTTGACATGCAGAACCGGAGATATCTTGGTTTCGGTCGGATTTCAAGCTGAGATATGCATTTTCTACGATAACCCTGGTGAGACTTCTGCAAGAAGTATGCAGAATCTTCGAGAACGCTCTTTGCGAGCTACTTAATGCGCGAAACACGTTTTCTGGTGTTTTCAACACTCCAAGGTACGTTTGGTGTGCAGAACCGGAGATAACTCGGTTTTCGTCGGGTTTCAAGCTGAGATATGCATTTTCTACGATAATCTTGGTGAGACTTCTGTCAGAAGTATGCAGGATCTTCGAGAACGCTCTTTTCGTGCTATTTAATGCGAGAAACACGTTATCTGGTGTTTTCACCACTCCACAGTGCGTTTGATATGCAGTACCAGCGATATCTTGGTTTTCGTGGGGTTTCAAGCTGAGATATGCATTTTTTACGATAATCTTGGTGAGACTTCTGTCCGAAGTATGCAGAATCATCGAGATCGCTCTATTCGAGCTATTTAATGCGAGAAACACGTTCTCTGGTTGTTTTCACCACTCCACAGTGCGTTTGATATGCAGAACCGGCAACATCTTGATTTTCGTGAGGTTTCGAGCTGAGATATGCATTTTCTGCGATAATATTGGTGAGACTTCAGTCAGAAGTATCCAGAATCATCTAGATCGCTCTTTTCGAGCTATTTAATGCGAAAAAACAAGTTTTCTGGTGTTTTGACCACTCCACAGTGCGTTTGATATGTAGATCCGCCGATAACTTGGTTTTCATGGGGTTTCCAGCTGATATATGCATTTTCTGCGATAATCTTGGTGTTTCATCTATGAGACGTATGCAGAATCATCGAGAACGCTCGTTTCGAGCTACTTAATGCGAGAAACACGTTATCTGGTGTTTTCACCACTCCACAGTGCGTTTGATATGCAGAACCAGCGATATCTTGGCTTTCGTGGGGTTTCAAGCTGAGAAATGCATTTTCTGCGATAATATTGGTGAGACTTCAGTCAGAAGTATGCAGAATCATCTAGATCGCTCTTTTCGATCTATTTAATGCGAAAAAACACGTTTTCTGGTGTTTTCACCACTCCACAGTACGTTTGACATGCAGAACCGGAGATATCTTGGTTTCGGTCGGGTTTCAAGCTGAGATATGCATTTTCTACGATAACCTTGGTGAGACTTCTGTCAGAAGTATGCAGAATCTTCGAGAACGCTCTTTTCGAGCTACTTAATGCGCGAAACACGTTTTCTGGTGTTTTCCCCACTCCACGGTACGTTTAATGTGCAGAACCGGAGATAACTCGGTTTTCGTCAGGTTTCAAGCTGAGATATGCATTTTCTACGGTAATCTTGGTGAGACTTCTGTCAGAAGTATGCAGGATCTTCGAGAACGCTCTTTTCGAGCTACTTAATGCGAGAAACACGTTATCTGGTGTTTTCACCACTCCACAGTGCGTTTGATATGCAGAACCGGCGATATCTCGGTATTTGTGGGGTTTCAAGCTGAGATATGCATTTTCTGCGATAATCTTGGTGAGACTTCTGTTAGAAGTATGCAGAATCATCGAGATCGCTCGTTTCGAGCTATTTAATGCGAGAAACACGTTAGCTGGTGTTTTCACCACTCCACAGTGCGTTTGATATGCAGAACCGGCGATATCTTGGTTTTCGTGGGGTTTCAAGCTGAGATATGCATTTTCTGCGATAATCTTGGTGAGACTTCTGTCCGAAGGATGCTGAATCATCGATATCGCTCTTTTTGAGCTAGTTAGTGCGAGAAACACGTTATCTGGTGTTTTCGCCACTCCACAGTGCGTTCGATATGCAGAACAGTACATATCTTGGTTTTCGTGGGGTTTCAATCTGAGATATGCATTTTCTGCGATAATCTTGTTGAGACTTCTGTCCGAAGTATGCAGAAAGGTCGAGAGCGCCCTTTTCGAGCTATTTAATGCTAGAAACACGTTTTGTGGGGTTTTAACCACTCCACAGTTCGATGGATATGCAGAACAGTAGATATCTTGGTTTTCGTGGGGTTTCAAGCAGAGATATGCATTTTCTGCGATAATCTTGGTGAGACTTCTGTCCGAAGGATGCTGAATCATCGATATCGCTCTTTTCGAGCTAGTTAGTGCGAGAAACACGTTATCTGGTGTTTTCGCCACTCCACAGTGCGTTCGATATGCAGAACAGTACATATCTTGGTTTTCGTGGGGTTTCAAGCTGAGATATGCATTTTCTGCGATAATCTTGTTGAGACGTCTGTCCGGAGTATGCAGAAAGGTCGAGAGCGCCCTTTTCGAGCTATTTAATGCTAGAAACACGTTTTGTGGGGTTTTCACCACTCCACTGTTCGATGGATATGCAGAACAGTAGATATCTTGGTTTTCGTGGGGTTTCAAGCAGAGATATGCATTTTCTGCGATAATCTTGGTGAGACTTCTGTTAGAAGTATGCAGAATCATCTAGATCGCTCTTTTCGAGCTACTTAATGCACGAAACACGTTTTCTGGAGTTTTCACCACTCCACAGTACGTTTGACATGCAGAACCGGAGATATCTTGGTTTCGGTCGGGTTTCAAGCTGAGATATGCATTTTCTACGATAATCTTGGTGAAACATCTGTCCGAAGTATGCAGAAACATCGAGAGCGCTCTTTTCGAGCTATTTAATGCGAGAAACTCGTTTTCTGGGGTTTTCACCACAGTTCGTTGGATATGCAGAACCGCAGATATCTTGGTATTCGTGGGGTTTCAAGCTGAGATATGCATTTTCTGCGATAATCTTGTTGAGACTTCTGGCCGAAGTGTGCAGAATCATCGAGATCGCTCGTTTCGAGCTAGTTAGTGCGAGAAACACGTTATCTGGTGTTTTCACCACTCCACAGTGCGTTTGATATGCAGAACAGTACATATCTTGGTTTTCGTGGGGTTTCAAGCTGAGATATGCATTTTCTGCGATAATCTTGTTGAGACTTCTGTCCGAAGTATGCAGAAAGGTCGAGAGCGCTCTTTTCGAGCTATTTAATGCTAGAAACACGCTTTGTGGGGTTTTCACCACTCCACAGTTCGTTGGATATGCAGAACAGTAGATATCTTGGTTTTCGTGGAGTTTCAAGCTGAGATATGCATTTCCTGCGATATTCTTGGTGAGCCTTCTGTCCGAAGTATGCTGAATCATCGAGATCGCTCTTTTCGAGCAATTTAATGCGAGAAACACGTTCTCTGGTTGTTTTCACCACTCCACAGTGCGTTTGATATGCAGAACAGGCGATATCTTGATCTTCGTGGTGTTTCCAAATGAGATATGCATTTTCTGCGATAATCTTGGTGAGACTTCTGTTAGAAGTATGCAGAATCATCGAGATCGCACTTTTCGAGGTATTTAATGCGAGAAACACGATATCTGTTGTTTTCACCAACCCACAGTGCGTTTGATATGCAGAACAGGCGATATCTTGATTTTCGTGGTGTTTCCAGCTGAGATATGCATTTTGTGCGATAATCTTGGTGGGTCTTTTGTCAGAAGTATGCAGAATCATCTAGATCGCTCTTTTCGAGCTACTTAATGCACGAAACACGTTTTCTGGAGTTTTCACCACTCCACAGTACGTTTGACATGCAGAACCGGAGATATCTTGGTTTCGGTCGGGTTTCAAGCTGAGATATGCATTTTCTACGATAATCTTGGTGAGACTTCTGTTAGAAGTATGCAGAATCATCGAGATCGCACTTTTCGAGGTATTTAATGCGAGAAACACGATATCTGTTGTTTTCCCAAACCCACAGTGCGTTTGATATGCAGAACAGGCGATATCTTGATTTTCGTGGTGTTTCCAGCTGAGATATGCATTTTCTGCGATAATCTTGTTGAGACTTCTGACCGAAGTGTGCAGAATCATCTAGATCGCTCTTTTCGAGCTACTTAATGCACGCAACACGTTTTCTGGAGTTTTCACCACTCCACAGTACGTTTGACATGCAGAACCGGAGATATCTTGGTTTCGGTCGGGTTTCAAGCTGAGATATGCATTTTCTACGATAATCTTGGTGAAACATCTGTCCGAAGTATGCAGAAACATCGAGAGCGCTCTTTTCGAGCTATTTAATGCGAGAAACTCGTTTTCTGGGGTTTTCACCACTCCACAGTTCGTTGGATATGCAGAACCGCAGATATCTTGGTATTCGTGGGGTTTCAAGCTGAGATATGCATTTTCTGCGATAATCTTGTTGAGACTTCTGGCCGAAGTGTGCAGAATCATCGAGATCGCTCGTTTCGAGCTAGTTAGTGCGAGAAACACGTTATCTGGTGTTTTCACCACTCCACAGTGCGTTTGATATGCAGAACAGTACATATCTTGGTTTTCGTGGGGTTTCAAGCTGAGATATGCATTTTCTACGATAATCTTGGTGAAACATCTGTCCGAAGTATGCAGAAACATCGAGAGCGCTCTTTTCGAGCTATTTAATGCGAGAAACTCGTTTTCTGGGGTTTTCACCACTCCACAGTTCGTTGGATATGCAGAACCGGAGATATCTTGGTTTTCGTGGGGTTCCAAGCTGAGATATGCATTTCCTGCGATATTCTTATTGAGACTTCTGTCGGAAGTATGCTGAATCATCGAGATCGCTCTTTTCGAGCAATTTAATGCGAGAAACACGTTCTCTGGTTGTTTTCACCAATCCACAGTGCGTTTGATATTTGCAGAACAGGCGATATCTTGATTTTCGTGGTGTTTCCAAATGAGATATGCATTTTCTGCGATAATCTTGGTGAGACTTCTGTTAGAAGTATGCAGAATCATCGAGATCGCACTTTTCGAGGTATTTAATGCGAGAAACACGATATCTGTTGTTTTCACCAACCCACAGTGCGTTTGATATGCAGAACATGCGATATCTTGATTTTCGTGGTGTTTCCAGCTGAGATATGCATTTTGTGCGATAATCTTGGTGGGTCTTTTGTCAGAAGTATGCAGAATCATCTAGATCGCTCTTTTCGAGCTACTTAATGCACGAAACACGTTTTCTGGAGTTTTCACCACTCCACAGTACGTTTGATATGCAGAACCGGCGATATCTTGGTTTTCGTGGGGTTTCAAGCTGAGATATGCATTTTCTGCGATAATCTTTGTGAGTCTTCTGTCCGAAGTATGCTGAATCATCGAGATCGCCCTTTTCGAGCTAGTTAGTGCGAGGAACACGTTATCTGGTGTTTTCACCGCTCCACAGTGCGTTTGATATGCAGAACAGTACATATCTTGGTTTTGGTGGGGTTTCAAGCTGAGATATGCATTTTCTGCGATAATCTTGTTGAGACTTCTGGCCGAAGTGTGCAGAATCATCGAGATCGCTCGTATCGAGCTAGTTAGTGCGAGAAACACGTTATCTGGTGTTTTCACCACTCCACAGTGCGTTTGATATGCAGAACCGGCGATATCTTGGTTTTCGTGGGGTTTCAAGCTGAGATATGCATTTTCTGCGATAATCTTGGTGAGACTTCTGTTAGAAGTATGCAGAAGCATCGAGATCGCTCGTTTCGAGCCATTTAATGCGAGAAACACGTTCTCTGGTTGTTTTCACCACTCCACAGTGCGTTTGATATGCAGAACAGGCGATATCTTGATTTTCGTGGTGTTTCCAACTGAGATATGCATTTTCTGCGATAATCTTGGTGAGACTTCTGTCAGAAGTATGCAGGATCTTCGAGAACGCTCTTTTCGAGCTACTTAATGCGAGAAACACGTTTTCTGGTGATTTCACCACTCCACAGTGCGATTGATTTGCAGAACCGGCGACATCTTAGATTTCGTCGGGTTTCAAGCTGAGATATGCATTTTCTACAATAATCTTGGTGAGACTTCAGTCAGAAGTATGCAGAAACATCTAGATCGTTCTTTTCGAGCTACTTAATGCGAGAAACACGTTTTCTGGTGTATTCACCACTCCACAGTACGTTTGACATGCAGAACCGGAGATATCTTGGTTTCGGTCGGGTTTCAAGCTGAGATATGCACATTCTAGGATAATCTTGGTGAGACTTCTGTCCGAAGTATGCTGAATCATCGAGATCGCACTTTTCGAGCTAGTTACTGCGAGAAAAACCTTATCTGGTGTTTTCACCACTCCACAGTGCGTTTGATATGCAGAACCAGCGATATCTTGGCTTTCGTGGGGTTTCAAGCTGAGATATGCATTTTTTACGATAATCTTGGTGAGACTTCAGTCCGAAGTATGCAGAATCATCGAGATCGCTCTTTTCGAGCTATTTAATGCGAGAAATACGTTATCTAGTGTTTTCACCACTCCACAGAGCGTTTGATATGCAGTACCAGCGATATCATGGTTTTCGTGGGGTTTCAAGCTGAGATATGCATTTTCTAGGATAATCTTGGTGAGACTTCCGTCCGAAGTATGCTGAATCATCTAGATCGCTCTTTTCGAGCTATTTAATGCGAGAAACACGTTTTCAGGGGTTTTCACCACTCCACAGTTCGTTGGATATGCAGAACAGGATATATCTTGGTTTTCGTGGGGTTTCTAGCAGAGATATGCATTTTCAGCGATAATCTTGGTGAGTCTTTTGTCAGAAGTATGCAGAATCATCTAGATCGCTCTTTTCGAGCTATTTAATGCGAAAAAACAAGTTTTCTGGTGTTTTCAACATTCCACAGTGCGTTTGATATGCAGAACCGGCGATATCTTGATTTTCGTGGTGTTTCCAGCTGAGATATGCATTTTCTGCGATAATCTAGGTGAGTCTTCTGTCCGAAGTGTGCAGAATCATCAAGATCGGTCTTTTCGAGCTGTTTAATGCGAGAATCACGTTTTCTGGGGTTTTCTCCACACCACAGTTCGTTGGATATGCAGAACACGTGATATCTTGGTTTTCGAGGGGTTTCAAGCTGAGATATGCATTTTCTGCGATAAACTTGGAGAGACTTCTGTCAGAAGTATTCAGAATCATCGGAATCAGTCTTTTCGAGCTACTTAATACGAGAAACACGTTTTCTGGTGTTTTCACCACTCCACAGTCCGTTTTATGTGCACAACCGGAGATAACTCGGTTTTCGTGAGGTTTCAAGCTGAGATATGCATTTTCTGCGATAATCTAGGTGAGACTTCAGTCAGAAGTATGCAGAATCTTCGAGAACGCTCTTTTCGAGCTACTTAATGCGAGAAACACGTTTTCTGGTGGTTTCACCACTCCACAGTGCGTTTGATATGTAGAACCGGGGACATCTTGGATTTCGTCGGGGTTCAAGCTGAGATATGCATTTTCTACAATAATCTTGGTGAGACTTCAGTCAGAAGTATGCAGAATCATCTAGATCGCTCTTTTCGAGCTACTTGATTCGAGAAACACGTTTTCTGGTGTTTTCACAACACCACAGTCCGTTTGATGTGCAGAACCGGAGATAACTTGGTTTCGGTCGGGTTTCAAGCTGAGATATGCATTTTCTGCGATAATCTTTGTGAGACTTCTGTCAGAAGTATGCAGAATCATCTAGATCGCTCTTTTCGAGCTTTTTAATTCGAGAAACACGTTTTCTGGTGTTTTCACCACACCACAGTCCGTTTGATGTGCAGAACCGGAGATAACTTGGTTTCGGTCGGGTTTCAAGCTGAGATATGCATTTTCTACGATAATCTTGGTGAGACGTCTGTCAGAAGTATGCAGAATCATCTAGATCGCTCTTTTCGAGCTTTTTAATTCGAGAAACACGTTTTCTGGTGTTTTCACCACACCACAGTCCGTTTTATGTGCACAACCGGAGATAACTTGGTTTTCGTGAGGTTTCAAGCTGAGATATGCATTTTCTGCGATAATCTTGGTGAGACTTCAGTCAGAAGTATGCAGAATCTTCGAGAACGCTCTTTTCGAGCTACTTAATGCGAGAAACACGTTTTCTGGTGGTTTCACCACTCCACAGTGCGTTTGATATGCAGAACCGGCGACATCTTGGATTTCGTCGGGGTTCATGCTGAGATATGCACATTCTACGATAATCTTGGTGAGACTTCTGTCAGAAGTATGCAGAATCATCTAGATCGCTCTTTTCGAGCTATGTAATGCGAAATAACAAGTTTTCTGGTGTTTTCACCACTCCACAGTGCGTTTGATATGCAGAACCGGCGACATCTTGGATTTCGTCGGGGTTCAAGCTGAGATATGCACATTCTACGATAATCTTGGTGAGACTTCTGTCAGTAGTATGCAGAATCATCTAGATCGCTCTTTTCGAGCTTTTTAATTCGAGAAACACGTTTTCTGGTGTTTTCACCACACCACAGTCCGTTTGATGTGCAGAACCGGAGATAACTTGGTTTCGGTCGGGTTTCAAGCTGAGATATGCATTTTCTGCGATAATCTTTGTGAGACTTCTGTCAGAAGTATGCAGAATCATCTAGATCGCTCTTTTCGAGCTTTTTAATTCGAGAAACACGTTTTCTGGTGTTTTCACCACACCACAGTCCGTTTGATGTGCAGAACCGGAGATAACTTGGTTTCGGTCGGGTTTCAAGCTGAGATATGCATTTTCTACGATAATCTTGGTGACACGTCTGTCAGAAGTATGCAGAATCATCTAGATCGCTCTTTTCGAGCTTTTTAATTCGAGAAACACGTTTTCTGGTGTTTTCACCACACCACAGTCCGTTTGATGTGGAGAACCGGAGATAACTTGGTTTTCGTGAGGATTCAAGCTGAGATATGCATTTTCTGTGATAATCTTGGTGAGACTTCAGTCAGAAGTATGCAGAATCTTCGAGAACGCTCTTTTCGAGCTACTTATTGCGAGAAACACGTTTTCTGGTGATTTCACCACTCCACAGTGCGATTGATTTGCAGATCCGGCGACATCTTAGATTTCGTCGGGTTTCAAGCTGAGATATGCATTTTCTACAATAATCTTGGTGAGACTTCAGTCAGAAGTATGCAGAATAATCTAGATCGTTCTTTTCGAGCTACTTAATGCGAGAAACACGTTTTCTGGTGTATTCACCACTCCACAGTACGTTTGACATGCAGAACCGGAGATATCTTGGTTTCGGTCGGGTTTCAAGCTGAGATATGCATTTTCTACGATTATCATGGTGAGACGTCTGTCAGAAGTATGCAGAATCATCGGGATCGCTGTTTTCGAGCTATTTAATGCGAGAAACACGTTATCTGGTGTTTTCACCACTCCACAGTGCGTTTGATATGCAGAACCGGCGACATCTTGGCTGTCTTCGGGTATCAAGCTGAGATATGCATTTTCTGCGATAATCTTGGTGAGACTTCAGTCAGAAGTATGCAGAATCTTCGAGAACGCTCTTTTCGAGCTACTTAATGCGAGAAACACGTTTTCTGGGGTTTTCACCACACCACAGTTCGTTGGATATGCAGAACAGGTGATATCTAGGCTTTCGTGGGGTTTCAAGCTGAGATATGCATTTTTTACGATAATCTTGGTGAGGCTTCTGTCCGAAGTATGCAGAATCATCGAGATCGCTCTTTTCGAGCTATTTAATGCGAGAAATACGTTATCTGGTGTTTTCACCACTCCACAGAGCGTTTGATATGCAGTACCAGCGATATCATGGTTTTCGTGGGGTTTCAAGCTGAGATATGCATTTTCTAGGATAATCTTGGTGAGACTTCCGTCCGAAGTATGCTGAATCATCTAGATCGCTCTTTTCGACCTATTTAATGCGAGAAACACGTTTTCAGGGGTTTTCACCACTCCACAGTTCGTTGGATATGCAGAACAGGATATATCTTGGTTTTCGTGGGGTTTGTAGCAGAGATATGCATTTTCTGCGATAATCATGGTGAGACTTCTGTTAGAAGTATGCAGAATCATCGAGATCGCACTTTTCGATCTATTTCATGCGAGAAACACGTTGTCTGGTGTTTTCACCACTCCACAGTTGGTTTGATACGCAGAAACCGCGATGTTTGGTTTTCGTCGGGTTTCAAGTTGAGATATGCATTTTCTACGATAATCTTGGTGAAACATCTGTCCGATGTATGCAGAAACATCAAGAGCGCACTTTTCGAGCTATTTAATGCGAGAAACACGTTTTCTGGGGTTTTCACCACACCACAGTTCGTTGGATATGCAGAACAGGTGATATCTTGGTTTTCGAGGGGTTTCAAGCTGAGATATGCATTTCTGCGATAAACTTGGTGAGACTTCTGTCCGAAGTATGCTGAATCATCGAGATCGCTCTTTTCGAGCTAGTTAATGCGAGAAAAACCTTGTCTGGTGTTTCCACCTCTCCACAGTGCGTTTGATATGCAGTACCAGCGATATCTTGGTTTTCGTGGGGTTTCAAGCTGAGATATGCATTTTTTACGATAATCTTGGTGAGACTTCTGCCCGAAGTATGCAGAATCATCGAGATCGCTCTATTCGAGCTATTTAATGCTGACAAAACGTTATCTGGTGTTTTCAGCACTCCACAGTGCGTTTGATATGCAGAACCAGCGATATCTCAGTTTTCGTTGGGTTTCAAGCTGAGATATGCACTTTTTACGATAATCTTGGTGAGACTTCTGTCCGAAGTATGCTTAATCATCGAGATCGTTCTATTCGAGCTATTTAATGTGAGAAACACGTTATCTGGTGTTTCCAGCACTCAACACTGCGTTTAATATGCAGAACCAGCGATATCTAGGTTTTCGTGGGGTTTCAAGCTGAGATATGCATTTTCAGCGATAATCTTGGTGAGTCTTTTGTCAGAAGTATGCAGAATCATCTAGATCGCTCTTTTCGAGCTATTTAATGCGAAAAAACAAGTTTTCTGGTGTTTTCAACATTCCACAGTGCGTTTGATATGCAGAACCGGCGATATCTTGATTTTCGTGGTGTTTCCAGCTGAGATATGCATTTTCTGCGATAATCTAGGTGAGTCTTCTGCCAGAATTATGCAGAATCATCTAGATCGCTCTTTGCGAGCTATTTAATGTGAAAAAACAAGTTTTCTGGTGTTTTCAACATTCCACAGTGCGTTTGATATGCAGAACCGGCGATATCTTGGTTTTCGTGGGGTTTCAAGCTGAGATATGCATTTTTTACGATAATCATGTTGGGACTTCTGTCCGAAGTATGCAGAATCATCGAGATCGCACTTTTCGAGCTAGTTACTGCGAGAAAAACCTTGTCTGGTGTTTTCACCACTCCACAGTGCGTTTGATATGCAGAACCAGCGATATCTTGGCTTTCGTTGGGTTTCAAGCTGAGATATGCATTTTTTACGATAATCATGGTGACACTTCTGTCCGAAGTATGCAGATTCATCGAGATCGCTCTTTTCGAGCTAGTTAATGCGAGAAAAACCTTGTCTGGTGTTTTCACCACTCCACAGTGCGTTTGATATGCAGAACCATCGATATCTTGGTTTTCGTGGGGTTTCAAGCTGAGATATGCATTTTCTAGGATAATCTTGGTGAGACTTCCGTCCGAAGTATGCTGAATCATCTAGATCGCTCTTTTCGAGCTATTGAATGCGAGAAACACGTTTTCTGGGGTTTTCACCACTCCACAGTTCGTTGGATATACAGAACAGGAGTTATCTTGGTTTTCGAGGGGTTTCAAGCTGAGATATGCATTTTCTGCGATAAACTTGGTGAGACTTCTGTCCGAAGTATGCTGAATCATCGAGATCGCTCTTTTCGAGCTAGTTACTGCGAGAAAAACCTTGTCTGGTGTTTTCACCACTCCACAGTGCGTTTGATATGCAGAACCAGCGATATCTTGGCTTTCGTTGGGTTTCAAGCTGAGATATGCATTTTTTACGATAATCTTGGTGACACTTCTGTCCGAAGTATGCAGATTCATCGAGATCGCTCTTTTCGAGCTAGTTAATGCGAGAAAAACCTTGTCTGGAGTTTTCACCACTCCACAGTGCGTTTGATATGCAGAACCATCGATATCTTGGTTTTCGTGGGGTTTCAAGCTGAGATATGCATTTTCTAGGATAATCATGGTCAGACTTCTGTCAGAAGTATGCAGAATCATCTACATCGCCCGTTTCGAGCTATCTAATGCTAAAAAACAAGTTTTCTGGTGTTTTCACAACACCACAGTCCGTTTGATGCGCAGAACCGGAGATAACTTGGATTTCGTGAGGTTTCAAGCTGAGATATGCATTTTCTGCGATAATCTTTGTGAGACTTCTGTCAGAAGTATGCAGAATCATCTAGATCGCTCTTTTCGAGCTTTTTAATTCGAGAAACACGTTTTCTGGTGTTTTCACCACACCACAGTCCGTTTGATGTGCAGAACCGGAGATAACTTGGTTTCGGTCGGGTTTCAAGCTGAGATATGCATTTTCTACGATAATCTTGGTGAGACGTCTGTCAGAAGTATGCAGAATCATCTAGATCGCTCTTTTCGAGCTTTTTAATTCGAGAAACACGTTTTCTGGTGTTTTCACCACACCACAGTCCGTTTTATGTGCACAACCGGAGATAACTTGGTTTTCGTGAGGTTTCAAGCTGAGATATGCATTTTCTGCGATAATCTTGGTGAGACTTCAGTCAGAAGTATGCAGAATCTTCGAGAACGCTCTTTTCGAGCTACTTAATGCGAGAAACACGTTTTCTGGTGGTTTCACCACTCCACAGTGCGTTTGATATGCAGAACCGGCGACATCTTGGATTTCGTCGGGGTTCATGCTGAGATATGCACATTCTACGATAATCTTGGTGAGACTTCTGTCAGAAGTATGCAGAATCATCTAGATCGCTCTTTTCGAGCTATGTAATGCGAAATAACAAGTTTTCTGGTGTTTTCACCACTCCACAGTGCGTTTGATATGCAGAACCGGCGACATCTTGGATTTCGTCGGGGTTCAAGCTGAGATATGCACATTCTACGATAATCTTGGTGAGACTTCTGTCAGTAGTATGCAGAATCATCTAGATCGCTCTTTTCGAGCTTTTTAATTCGAGAAACACGTTTTCTGGTGTTTTCACCACACCACAGTCCGTTTGATGTGCAGAACCGGAGATAACTTGGTTTCGGTCGGGTTTCAAGCTGAGATATGCATTTTCTGCGATAATCTTTGTGAGACTTCTGTCAGAAGTATGCAGAATCATCTAGATCGCTCTTTTCGAGCTTTTTAATTCGAGAAACACGTTTTCTGGTGTTTTCACCACACCACAGTCCGTTTGATGTGCAGAACCGGAGATAACTTGGTTTCGGTCGGGTTTCAAGCTGAGATATGCATTTTCTACGATAATCTTGGTGAGACGTCTGTCAGAAGTATGCAGAATCATCTAGATCGCTCTTTTCGAGCTTTTTAATTCGAGAAACACGTTTTCTGGTGTTTTCACCACACCACAGTCCGTTTGATGTGGAGAACCGGAGATAACATGGTTTTCGTGAGGATTCAAGCTGAGATATGCATTTTCTGTGATAATCTTGGTGAGACTTCAGTCAGAAGTATGCAGAATCTTCGAGAACGCTCTTTTCGAGCTACTTATTGCGAGAAACACGTTTTCTGGTGATTTCACCACTCCACAGTGCGATTGATTTGCAGATCCGGCGACATCTTAGATTTCGTCGGGTTTCAAGCTGAGATATGCATTTTCTACAATAATCGTGGTGAGACTTCAGTCAGAAGTATGCAGAATAATCTAGATCGTTCTTTTCGAGCTACTTAATGCGAGAAACACGTTTTCTGGTGTATTCACCACTCCACAGTACGTTTGACATGCAGAACCGGAGATATCTTGGTTTCGGTCGGGTTTCAAGCTGAGATATGCATTTTCTACGATTATCATGGTGAGACGTCTGTCAGAAGTATGCAGAATCATCGGGATCGCTGTTTTCGAGCTATTTAATGCGAGAAACACGTTATCTGGTGTTTTCACCACTCCACAGTGCGTTTGATATGCAGAACCGGCGACATCTTGGCTGTCTTCGGGTATCAAGCTGAGATATGCATTTTCTGCGATAATCTTGGTGAGACTTCAGTCAGAAGTATGCAGAATCTTCGAGAACGCTCTTTTCGAGCTACTTAATGCGAGAAACACGTTTTCTGGGGTTTTCACCACACCACAGTTCGTTGGATATGCAGAACAGGTGATATCTAGGCTTTCGTGGGGTTTCAAGCTGAGATATGCATTTTTTACGATAATCTTGGTGAGACTTCTGTCCGAAGTATGCAGAATCATCGAGATCGCTCTTTTCGAGCTATTTAATGCGAGAAATACGTTATCTGGTGTTTTCACCACTCCACAGAGCGTTTGATATGCAGTACCAGCGATATCATGGTTTTCGTGGGGTTTCAAGCTGAGATATGCATTTTCTAGGATAATCTTGGTGAGACTTCCGTCCGAAGTATGCTGAATCATCTAGATCGCTCTTTTCGACCTATTTAATGCGAGAAACACGTTTTCAGGGGTTTTCACCACTCCACAGTTCGTTGGATATGCAGAACAGGATATATCTTGGTTTTCGTGGGGTTTCTAGCAGAGATATGCATTTTCTGCGATAATCATGGTGAGACTTCTGTTAGAAGTATGCAGAATCATCGAGATCGCACTTTTCGATCTATTTCATGCGAGAAACACGTTGTCTGGTGTTTTCACCACTCCACAGTTGGTTTGATACGCAGAAACCGCGATGTTTGGTTTTCGTCGGGTTTCAAGTTGAGATATGCATTTTCTACGATAATCTTGGTGAAACATCTGTCCGATGTATGCAGAAACATCAAGAGCGCACTTTTCGAGCTATTTAATGCGAGAAACACGTTTTCTGGGGTTTTCACCACACCACAGTTCGTTGGATATGCAGAACAGGTGATATCTTGGTTTTCGAGGGGTTTCAAGCTGAGATATGCATTTCTGCGATAAACTTGGTGAGACTTCTGTCCGAAGTATGCTGAATCATCGAGATCGCTCTTTTCGAGCTAGTTAATGCGAGAAAAACCTTGTCTGGTGTTTTCACCTCTCCACAGTGCGTTTGATATGCAGTACCAGCGATATCTTGGTTTTCGTGGGGTTTCAAGCTGAGATATGCATTTTTTACGATAATCTTGGTGAGACTTCTGCCCGAAGTATGCAGAATCATCGAGATCGCTCTATTCGAGCTATTTAATGCGACAAAACGTTATCTGGTGTTTTCAGCACTCCACAGTGCGTTTGATATGCAGAACCAGCGATATCTCAGTTTTCGTTGGGTTTCAAGCTGAGATATGCACTTTTTACGATAATCTTGGTGAGACTTCTGTCCGAAGTATGCTTAATCATCGAGATCGCTCTATTCGAGCTATTTAATGTGAGAAACACGTTATCTGGTGTTTCCAGCACTCAACACTGCGTTTAATATGCAGAACCAGCGATATCTAGGTTTTCGTGGGGTTTCAAGCTGAGATATGCATTTTCAGCGATAATCTTGGTGAGTCTTTTGTCAGAAGTATGCAGAATCATCTAGATCGCTCTTTTCGAGCTATTTAATGCGAAAAAACAAGTTTTCTGGTGTTTTCAACATTCCACAGTGCGTTTGATATGCAGAACCGGCGATATCTTGATTTTCGTGGTGTTTCCAGCTGAGATATGCATTTTCTGCGATAATCTAGGTGAGTCTTCTGCCAGAATTATGCAGAATCATCTAGATCGCTCTTTGCGAGCTATTTAATGTGAAAAAACAAGTTTTCTGGTGTTTTCAACATTCCACAGTGCGTTTGATATGCAGAACCGGCGATATCTTGGTTTTCGTGGGGTTTCAAGCTGAGATATGCATTTTTTACGATAATCATGTTGGGACTTCTGTCCGAAGTATGCAGAATCATCGAGATCGCACTTTTCGAGCTAGTTACTGCGAGAAAAACCTTGTCTGGTGTTTTCACCACTCCACAGTGCGTTTGATATGCAGAACCAGCGATATCTTGGCTTTCGTTGGGTTTCAAGCTGAGATATGCATTTTTTACGATAATCATGGTGACACTTCTGTCCGAAGTATGCAGATTCATCGAGATCGCTCTTTTCGAGCTAGTTAATGCGAGAAAAACCTTGTCTGGTGTTTTCACCACTCCACAGTGCGTTTGATATGCAGAACCATCGATATCTTGGTTTTCGTGGGGTTTCAAGCTGAGATATGCATTTTCTAGGATAATCTTGGTGAGACTTCCGTCCGAAGTATGCTGAATCATCTAGATCGCTCTTTTCGAGCTATTGAATGCGAGAAACACGTTTTCTGGGGTTTTCACCACTCCACAGTTCGTTGGATATACAGAACAGGAGTTATCTTGGTTTTCGAGGGGTTTCAAGCTGAGATATGCATTTTCTGCGATAAACTTGGTGAGACTTCTGTCCGAAGTATGCTGAATCATCGAGATCGCTCTTTTCGAGCTAGTTACTGCGAGAAAAACCTTGTCTGGTGTTTTCACCACTCCACAGTGCGTTTGATATGCAGAACCAGCGATATCTTGGCTTTCGTTGGGTTTCAAGCTGAGATATGCATTTTTTACGATAATCTTGGTGACACTTCTGTCCGAAGTATGCAGATTCATCGAGATCGCTCTTTTCGAGCTAGTTAATGCGAGAAAAACCTTGTCTGGTGTTTTCACCACTCCACAGTGCGTTTGATATGCAGAACCATCGATATCTTGGTTTTCGTGGGGTTTCAAGCTGAGATATGCATTTTCTAGGATAATCATGGTCAGACTTCTGTCAGAAGTATGCAGAATCATCTACATCGCCCGTTTCGAGCTATCTAATGCTAAAAAACAAGTTTTCTGGTGTTTTCACAACACCACAGTCCGTTTGATGCGCAGAACCGGAGATAACTTGGATTTCGTGAGGTTTCAAGCTGAGATATGCATTTTCTGCGATAATCTTGGTGAGACTTCAGTCAGAAGTATGCAGAATCATCTAGATCGCTCTTTTCGAGGTATTTAAATCGAGAAACACGTTTTCTGGTGTTTTCGCCACCCCACAGTGCGTTTGATATGCAGAACCGGAGATATCTTGGTTTCGGTCGGGTTTCAAGCTGAGGTATGCATTTTCAGCGATAATCTTGGTGAGTCTTTTGTCAGAAGTATGCAGAATCATCGGGATCGCTCTTTTCGAGCTATTTAATGCGAGAAACACGTTATCTGGTGTTTTCACCACTCCACAGTGCGTTTGATATGCAGAACCGGCGACATCTTGGCTGTCGTAGGGTATCAAGCTGAGATATGCATTTTCTACGATAATCTTGGTCAGACTTCTGTCAGAAGTATGCAGAATCATCTACATCGCCCGTTTCGAGCTATCTAATGCTAAAAAACAAGTTTTCTGGTGTTTTCACAACACCACAGTCCGTTTGATGCGCAGAACCGGAGATAACTTGGATTTCGTGAGGTTTCAAGCTGAGATATGCATTTTCTGCGATAATCTTGGTGAGACTTCTGTCCGAAGTATGCTGAATCATCTAGATCGCTCTTTTCGAGCTATTTAATGCGAGAAACACGTTATCTGGTGTTTTCACCACTCCACAGTGCGTTTGATATGCAGAACCGGCGACATCTTGGCTGTCGTAGGGTATCAAGCTGAGATATGCATTTTCTGCGATAATCTTGGTGAGACTTCAGTCAGAAGTATGCAGAATCATCTAGATCGCTCTTTTCGAGCTATTTGATTCGAGAAACACGTTTTCTGGTGTTTTCACCACACCACAGTCCGTTTTATGTGCACAACCGGAGATAACTTGGTTTTCGTGAGGTTTCAAGCTGAGATATGCATTTTCTGCGATAATCTTGGTGAGACTTCAGTCAGAAGTATGCAGAATCTTCGAGAACGCTCTTTTCGAGCTACTTAATGCGAGAAACACGTTTTCTGATGGTTTCACCACTCCACAGTGCGTTTGATATGCAGAACCGGCGACATCTTGGATTTCGTCGGGGTTCATTTTGAGATATGCACATTCTACGATAATCTTGGTGAGACTTCTATCAGAAGTATGCAGAATCATCTAGATCGCTCTTTTCGAGCTATGTAATGCGAAAAAACAAGTTTTCTGGTGTTTTCACCACTCCACAGTGCGTTTGATATGCAGAACCGGCGACATCTTGGATTTCGTCGGGGTTCAAGCTGAGATATGCACATTCTACGATAATCTTGGTGAGACTTCTGTCAGTAGTATGCAGAATCATCGAGACCCCTCCTTTCGAGCTATTTAATGCGAGAAACACGTTATCTGGTGTTTTCACCACTCCACAGTGCGTTTGATATGCAGAACCGGCGACATCTTGGATTTCGTCGGGGTTCAAGCTGAGATATGCACATTCTACGATAATCTTGGTGAGACTTCTGTCAGTAGTATGCAGAATCATCGAGACCCCTCTTTTCGAGCTATTTAATGCGAGAAACACGTTATCTGGTGTTTTCACCACTCCACAGTGCGTTTTATATGCAGAACCGGCGACATCATGATTTTGGTGAGGTTTCAAGCTGAGATATGCATTTTCTGCGATAATATTGGTGAGACTTCAGTCATATGGATGCAGAATCATCTAGATCTCTCGTTTCGAGCTATGTAATGCGAAAAAACAAGTTTTCTGGTGTTTTCATCATTCCACAGTGCGTTTGATATGCAGAACCGGAGATATCTTGGTATCGGTCGGGTTTCAAGCTGAGATATGCATTTTCTGCGATAATCTTGGTGAGACTTCTGTCAGAAGTATGCAGAATCATCTAGATCGCTCTTTTCGAGCTATTTGATTCGAGAAACACGTTTTCTGGTGTTTTCACCACACCACAGTCCGTTTTATGTGCACAACAGGAGATAACTTGGTTTTCGTGAGGTTTCAAGCTGAGATATGCATTTTCTGCGATAATCTTGGTGAGACTTCAGTCAGAAGTATGCAGAATCTTCGAGAACGCTCTTTTCGAGCTACTTAATGCGAGAAACACGTTTTCTGGTGGTTTCACCACTCCACAGTGCGTTTGATATGCAGAACCGGCGACATCTTGGATTTCGTCGGGGTTCATTTTGAGATATGCACATTCTACGATAATCTTGGTGAGACTTCTATCAGAAGTATGCAGAATCATCTAGATCGCTCTTTTCGAGCTATGTAATGCGAAAAAACAAGTTTTCTGGTGTTTTCACCACTCCACAGTGCGTTTGATATGCAGAACCGGCGACATCTTGGATTTCGTCGGGGTTCAAGCTGAGATATGCACATTCTACGATAATCTTGGTGAGACTTCTGTCAGTAGTATGCAGAATCATCGAGACCCCTCCTTTCGAGCTATTTAATGCGAGAAACACGTTATCTGGTGTTTTCACCACTCCACAGTGCGTTTGATATGCAGAACCGGCGACATCTTGGATTTCGTCGGGGTTCAAGCTGAGATATGCACATTCTACGATAATCTTGGTGAGACTTCTGTCAGTAGTATGCAGAATCATCGAGACCCCTCTTTTCGAGCTATTTAATGCGAGAAACACGTTATCTGGTGTTTTCACCACTCCACAGTGCGTTTTATATGCAGAACCGGCGACATCATGATTTTGGTGAGGTTTCAAGCTGAGATATGCATTTTCTGCGATAATATTGGTGAGACTTCAGTCATATGGATGCAGAAACATCTAGATCTCTCGTTTCGAGCTATGTAATGCGAAAAAACAAGTTTTCTGGTGTTTTCATCATTCCACAGTGCGTTTGATATGCAGAACCGGAGATATCTTGGTATCGGTCGGGTTTCAAGCTGAGATATGCATTTTCTGCGATAATCTTGGTGAGACTTCTGTCAGAAGTATGCAGAATCATCTAGATCGCTCTTTTCGAGCTATTTGATTCGAGAAACACGTTTTCTGGTGTTTTCACCACACCACAGTCCGTTTTATGTGCACAACCGGAGATAACTTGGTTTTCGTGAGGTTTCAAGCTGAGATATGCATTTTCAGCGATAATCTTGGTGAGACTTCAGTCAGAAGTATGCAGAATCTTCGAGAACGCTCTTTTCGAGCTACTTAATGCGAGAAACACGTTTTCTGGTGGCTTCACCACTCCACAGTGCGTTTGATATGCAGAACCGGCGACATCTTGGATTTCGTCGGGGTTCATGCTGAGATATGCACATTCTACGATAATCTTGGTGAGACTTCTGTCAGAAGTATGCAGAATCATCTAGATCGCTCTTTTCGAGCTATGCAATGCGAAAAAACAAGTTTTCTGGTGTTTTCACCACTCCACAGTGCGTTTGATATGCAGAACAGGCGACATCTTGGATTTCGTCGGGGTTCATGCTGAGATATGCACATTCTACGATAATCTTGGTGAGACTTCTGTCAGAAGTATGCAGAATCATCTAGATCGATCTTTTCGTGCTATTTAATGCGAGACACACGTTATCTGGTGTATTCACCACTCCACAGTACGTTTGACATGCAGAACCGTAGATATCTTGGTTTCGGTCGGGTTTCAAGCTAAGATATGCATTTTCTACGATAATCTTGGTGAGACGTCTGTCAGAAGTATGCAGAATCATCGGGATCGCTCTTTTCGAGCTACATAATGCGAGAATCACGTTTTCTGGTGTTTTCACCACTCCACAGTGCGTTTGATATGCAGAACCGGCGACATCTTTGATTTCGTCGGGGTTTAAGTTGAGATATGCATTTTCTAGGATAATCTTGGTGAGACTTCCGTCCGAAGTATGCTGAATCATCTAGATCGCTCTTTTCGAGCTATTTAATGCGAGAAACACGTTTTCAGGTGTTTTCACCACTCCACAGTTCGTTGGATATGCAGAACAGGATATATCTTGGTTTTCGTGGAGTTTCTAGCAGAGATATGCATTTTCTGCGATAATCATGATGAGACTTCTGTTAGAAGTATGCAGAATCATCGAGATCGCACTTTTCGATCTATTTCATGCGAGAAACACGTTGTCTGGTGTTTTCTCCACTCCACAGTTGGTTTGATACGCAGAACCCGCGATGTTTGGTTTTCGTCGGGTTTCAAGCTGAGATATGCATTTTCTACGATAAGCTTGGTGAGTCATCTGTCAGAAGTATGCAGAATCATCGAGATCCCGCTTTTCGAGCTACTTAATGCGAGAAACACGTTATCTGATGTTTTCACGACTCCACAGTGCGTTTGATATGCAGAACAGTAGATATCTTTGTTTTCGTGGGGTTTCAAGCAGAGATATGCATTTTCTGCGATAATCTTGGTGAGACTTCTGTTAGAAGTATGCAGAATCATCCAGATCGCACTTTTCGAGCTATTTAATGCGAGAAACACGTTATCTGGTGTTTTCACCACTCCACAGTTGGTTTGATATGCAGAACCGCCGATATTTTGGTTTTCGTCGGGTTTCAAGCTGAGATATGCATTTTCTACGATAAGCTTGGTGAAACATCTGTCCGAAGTATGCAGAAAAGTCGAGAACGCTCTTTTCGTGCTACTTAATACGAGAAACACGTTTTCTGGTGTTTTCACCACTCCACAGTGCGTTTGATATGCAGAACCGGCGAAATCTTGGTTTTCGTGGGGTTTCAAGCTGAGATATGCATTTTCTGCGATAATCTTGGTGAGACTTCTGTCCGAAGAATGCTGAATCATCGAGATCGCTCTTTTCGAGCTAGGTAGTGCGAGAAACACGTTATCTGGTGTTTTCACCACTCCACAGTGCGTTTGATATGCAGAACAGTAGATATCTTGGTTTTCGTGGGGTTTCAAGCTGAGATATGCATTTTCTGCGATAATCTTGTTGAGACATCTGTCCGAAGTATGCTGAAACATCGAGATCGCTCTTTTCGAGCTAGTTAATGCCAGAAAAAACTTATGCGCTGTATTCACCACTCCACAGTGCGTTTGATATGCAGAACACAGCGATATCTTGGTTTTCGTGGGGTTTCAAGCTGAGATATGCATTTTCTGCGATAATCTTGGTGAGACTTCTGTCCGAAGTATGCTGAATCATCGAGATCGCTCTTTTCGAGCTGGGTAGTGCGAGAAACACGTTATCTGGTGTTTTCACCACTCCACAATGCGTTTGATATGCAGAACCGGCGACATCTTTGATTTCGTCGGGGTTTAAGTTGAGATATGCATTTTCTACGATAATCCTGGTGAAACTTCTGTCTGAAGTATGCAGAATCTTCGAGAACGCTATTTTCGAGCTACTTACTGCGCGAAACTTGTTTTCTGGTGTTTTCACCACTCCACGGTACGTTTGATGTGCAGAACCGGAGATAACTCGGTTTTCGTTGGGTTTCAAGCTGAGATATGCATTTTCTACGATAATCTTGGTGAGACTTCTGTCAGAAGTATGCAGAATCATCTAGATCGCTCTTTTCGAGCTATTTAATGCGAGAAACACCTTATCTGGTGTTTTCACCACTCCACAGTGCGTTTGATATGCAGTACCAGCGATATCTTGGTTTTCGTGGGGTTTCAAGCTGAGATATGCATTTTTTACGATAATCTTGGTGAGACTTCTGTCCGATGTAGGCAGAATCATCGAGATCGTTCTATTCGAGCTATTTAATGCGACAAACACGTTATCTGGTGTTTTCAGCACTCCACAGTGCGTTTGATATGCAGAACCAGCGACATCTTGGCTGTCGTAGGGTATCAAGCTGAGATATGCATTTTCTACGATAATCTTGGTCAGACTTCTGTCAGAAGTATGCAGAATCATCTACATCGCCCGTTTCGAGCTATCTAATGCTAAAAAACAAGTTTTCTGGTGTTTTCACAACACCACAGTCCGTTTGATGCGCAGAACCGGAGATAACTTGGATTTCGTGAGGTTTCAAGCTGAGATATGCATTTTCTGCGATAATCTTGGTGAGACTTCAGTCAGAAGTATGCAGAATCATCGAGACCCCTCTTTTCGAGCTATATAATGCGAGAAACACGTTTTCTGATGTATTCACCACTCCACAGTACGTTTGACATGCAGAACCGGAGATATCTTGGTTTCGGTCGGGTTTCAAGCTGAGATATGCATTTTCTACGATAATCTTGGTGAGACGTCTGTCAGAAGTATTCAGAATCATCGGAATCAGTCTTTTCGAGCTACTTAATGCGAGAAACACGTTTTCTGGTGTTTTCACCACTCCACAGTGCGTTTGATATGCAGAACCGGCGACATCTTGGATTTCGTCGGGGTTCAAGCTGAGATATGCACATTCTACGATAATCTTGGTGAGACTTCTGTCAGTAGTATGCAGAATCATCGAGACCCCTCTTTTCGAGCTATTTAATGCGAGAAACACGTTATCTGGTGTTTTCACCACTCCACAGTGCGTTTTATATGCAGAACCGGCGACATCATGATTTTGGTGAGGTTTCAAGCTGAGATATGCATTTTCTGCGATAATATTGGTGAGACTTCAGTCATATGGATGCAGAATCATCTAGATCTCTCGTTTCGAGCTATGTAATGCGAAAAAACAAGTTTTCTGGTGTTTTCATCATTCCACAGTGCGTTTGATATGCAGAACCGGAGATATCTTGGTATCGGTCGGGTTTCAAGCTGAGATATGCATTTTCTGCGATAATCTTGGTGAGACTTCTGTCAGAAGTATGCAGAATCATCTAGATCGCTCTTTTCGAGCTATGTAATGCGAAAAAACAAGTTTTCTGGTGTTTTCACCACTCCACAGTGCGTTTGATATGCAGAACAGGCGACATCTTGGATTTCGTCGGGGTTCATGCTGAGATATGCACATTCTACGATAATCTTGGTGAGACTTCTGTCAGAAGTATGCAGAATCATCTAGATCGATCTTTTCGTGCTATTTAATGCGAGACACACGTTATCTGGTGTATTCACCACTCCACAGTACGTTTGACATGCAGAACCGTAGATATCTTGGTTTCGGTCGGGTTTCAAGCTAAGATATGCATTTTCTACGATAATCTTGGTGAGACGTCTGTCAGAAGTATGCAGAATCATCGGGATCGCTCTTTTCGAGCTACATAATGCGAGAATCACGTTTTCTGGTGTTTTCACCACTCCACAGTGCGTTTGATATGCAGAACCGGCGACATCTTGGATTTCGTCGGGGTTCAAGCTGAGATATGCACATTGTACGATAATCTTGGTGAGACTTCTGTCAGTAGTATGCAGAATCATCGATACCCCTCTTTTCGAGCTATTTAATGCGAGAAACACGTTATCTGGTGTTTTCACCACTCCACAGTGCGTTTTATATGCAGAACCGGCGACATCTTGATTTTCGTGAGATTTCAAGCTGAGATATGCATTTTCTGTGATAATCATGGTGAGACTTCTGTCAGTGGTATGCAGAATCATCGAGACCCCTCTTTTCGAGCTATTTAATGCGAGAAATACGTTATCTGGTGTTTTCACCACTCCACAGAGCGTTTGATATGCAGTACCAGCGATATCATGGTTTTCGTGGGGTTTCAAGCTGAGATATGCATTTTCTAGGATAATCTTGGTGAGACTTCCGTCCGAAGTATGCTGAATCATCTAGATCGCTCTTTTCGAGCTATTTAATGCGAGAAACACGTTTTCAGGTGTTTTCACCACTCCACAGTTCGTTGGATATGCAGAACAGGATATATCTTGGTTTTCGTGGGGTTTCTAGCAGAGATATGCATTTTCTGCGATAATCATGATGAGACTTCTGTTAGAAGTATGCAGAATCATCGAGATCGCACTTTTCGATCTATTTCATGCGAGAAACACGTTGTCTGGTGTTTTCTCCACTCCACAGTTGGTTTGATACGCAGAACCCGCGATGTTTGGTTTTCGTCGGGTTTCAAGCTGAGATATGCATTTTCTACGATAAGCTTGGTGAGTCATCTGTCAGAAGTATGCAGAATCATCGAGATCCCGCTTTTCGAGCTACTTAATGCGAGAAACACGTTATCTGATGTTTTCACGACTCCACAGTGCGTTTGATATGCAGAACAGTAGATATCTTGGTTTTCGTGGGGTTTCAAGCAGAGATATGCATTTTCTGCGATAATCTTGGTGAGACTTCTGTTAGAAGTATGCAGAATCATCCAGATCGCACTTTTCGAGCTATTTAATGCGAGAAACACGTTATCTGGTGTTTTCACCACTCCACAGTTGGTTTGATATGCAGAACCGCCGATATTTTGGTTTTCGTCGGGTTTCAAGCTGAGATATGCATTTTCTACGACAAGCTTGGTGAAACATCTGTCCGAAGTATGCAGAAAAGTCGAGAACGCTCTTTTCGTGCTACTTAATACGAGAAACACGTTTTCTGGTGTTTTCACCACTCCACAGTGCGTTTGATATGCAGAACCGGCGAAATCTTGGTTTTCGTGGGGTTTCAAGCTGAGATATGCATTTTCTGCGATAATCTTGGTGAGACTTCTGTCCGAAGAATGCTGAATCATCGAGATCGCTCTTTTCGAGCTACATAATGCGAGAATCACGTTTTCTGGTGTTTTCACCACTCCACAGTGCGTTTGATATGCAGAACCGGCGACATCTTGGATTTCGTCGGGGTTCAAGCTGAGATATGCATTTTCTACGATAATCTTGGTGAGACTTCTGTCAGAAGTATGCAGAATCATCTAGATCGCTCTTTTCGAGCTATTTAATGCGAGAAACACGTTATCTGGTGCTTTCACCACTCCACAGTGCGTTTGATATGCAGTACCAGCGATATCTTGGTTTTCGTGAGGTTTCAAGCTGAGATATGCATTTTTTACGATAATCTTGGTGAGACTTCTGTCCGATGTAGGCAGAATCATCGAGATCGCTCTATTCGAGCTATTTAATGCGACAAACACGTTATCTGGTGTTTTCAGCACTCCACAGTGCGTTTGATATGCAGAACCAGCGATAGCTTGGTTTTCGTGGGGTTTCAAGCTGAGATATGCATTTTTTACGATAATCTTGGTGAGACTTCTGTCCGAAGTATGCAGAAACATCGAGAGCGCTCTTTTCGAGCTATTTAATGCGAGAAACACGTTTTCTGGGGTTTTCACCACACTACAGTTCGTTGGATATGCAGAACAGTAGATATCTTGGTTTTCGTTTGGTTTCAAGCTGAGTTATGCATTTTCTACGTCAATCCTGGCGAGACTTCTGTCAGAAGTATGCAGAACCTTCGAAAACGCTCTCCTCGAGCTACTTAATGCGAGAAATACGTTTTCTGGGGTTTTCACCACACCACAGTTCGTTGGATATGCAGAACAGTAGATATCTTGGTTTTTGGTGGGGTTTCAAGCTGAGTTATGCATTTTCTACGACAATCCTGGTGAGACTTCTGTCAGAAGTATGCAGAATCTTCGAAAACGCTCTTTTCGAGCTACTTAATGCACGAAAAACGTTTTCTGGTTTTTTCACCACTCCACGGTACGTTTGATGTGCAGAACCGGAGATAACTCGGTTTTCGTCGGGTTTCAAGCTGAGATATGCATTTTCTACGATAATCTTGGTGAGACTTCTGTCCGAAGTAAGAAGAATCATCGAGATAGCTCTATTCGAGCTATTTAATGCGAGAAACACGTTATCTGGTGTTTTCACCACTCCACAGTGCGTTGGATATGCAGAACCGGAGATATTTTGGTTTTCGTGGGGTTTCAAGCTGAGATATGCATTTTCTGCGATAATCTTGTTGAGACTTCTGTCCGAAGTATGCAGAATCATCGAGATCGCTCATTTCGAGCTATTTAATGCGAGAAACACGTTATCTGGTGTTTTCACCACTCCACAGTGCGTTGGATATGCAGAACCGGAGATATTTTGGTTTTCGTCGGGTTTCAAGCTGAGATATGCATTTTCTACGATAAGCTATGTGAAACATCTGTCCGAAGTATGCAGAAGCATCGAGAGCGCTCTTTTCGAGCTGTTTAATGCGAGCAACACGTTTTCTGGGGTTTTCACCACTCCACAGTTCGTTGGATATGCAGAACAGTAGATGTCTTGGTTTTCGTGGGGTTTCAAGCAGAGATGTGCATTTTCTGCGATAATCTTGGTGAGACTTCTGTCCAAAGTATGCAGAACCATCGAGATCGCACTTTTCGAGATATTTAATGCGAGAAACACGTTATCTGGGGTTTTCACCACTCCACAGTTGGTTTGATATGCAGAACCGGCGATATTTTGGTTTTCGTCGGGTTTCAAGCTGAGATATGCATTTTCTACGATAATCTTGGTGAAACATCTGTCCGAAGTATGCAGAAACATCGAGAGCCCTCTTTTCGAGCTATTTAATGCGAGAAACACGTTATCTGGTGTTTTCACCACTCCACAGTGCGTTTGATATGCAGAACCGGAGATATCCTGGTTTCGGTCGGGTTTCAAGCTGAGATATGCATTTTCTGCGATAATCTTGGTGCGTCTTTTGTCAGAAGTATGCAGAATCATCTAGATCGCTCTTTTCGAGCTATTTAATGCGAGAAACACGTTCTCTGGTGTTTTCACCACTCCACAGTGCGTTTGATATGCAGAACCGGCAACATCTTGATTTTCGTAAGGTTTCGAGCTGAGATATGCATCTTCTGCTATAATACTGGTGAGACTTCAGTCAGAAGTATGCAGAATCATCTAGATCGCTCTTTTCGAGCTACTTAATGCACGAAACACGTTTTCTGGTGTTTTTACCACTCCACAGTACGTTTGACATGCAGAACCGGAGATATCTTGGTTTCGGTCGGGTTTCAAGCTGAGATATGCATTTTCTACGATAATCCTGGTGAGACTTCTGTCAGCAGTATGCAGAATCATCGAGATCGCTCGTTTCGAGCTACTTGCTGCGAGAAACACGTTATCTGGTGTTTTCACCACTCCACGGTACGTTTGATGTGCAGAACCGGAGATAACTCGGTTTTCGTCGGGTTTCAAGCTGAGATATGAATTTTCTACGATAATCTTGGTGAGACTTCTGTCAGAAGTATGCAGGATCTTCGAGAACGCTCTTTTCGAGCTACTTAATGCGAGAAACACGTTATCTGGTGTTTTCACCACTCCACAGTGCTTTTGATACGCAGTACCAGCGATATCTTGGTTTTCGTGGGGTTTCAAGCTGAGATATGCATTTTTTACGATAATCTTAGTGAGACATCTGTCCGAAGTATGCAGAATCATCGAGATCGCTCTATTCGAGCTATTTAATGCGAGAAACACGTTCTCTGGTTGTTTTCACCACTCCACAGTGCTTTTGATATGTAGAGCCGCCGATAACTTCGTTTTCGTGGGGTTTCCAGCTGAAGTATGCATTTTCTGCGATAATCTTTGTGTTTCATCTACGAGAAGTATGCACAATCATCCAGAACGCTCATTTCGAGCTAGTTAATCCGAGTAACACGTTAGCTGGTGTTTTGTCCACTACACAGTGCGTTTGATATGCGGAAACTGCGATATCTTCGTTTTCGTGGGGTTTCCGGCTGAGAAAAGAATTTTCTGCGATAATCTTGGATATTCTTCTGTGAGAAGGATGCAGAATCACCGAAATCGCAGTTTTCGTGCTATTTAATACGAAAAACTCGTTTTCTGGTGTTTTCAGCACTCCACAGTGCCTTTGATATGCGGAAACTGCGATATCTTCGGTTTCATTGGATTTCCAGATGAGATATGCATTTTCTACGATAATCTTGGATATTCTTCTGTGAGAAGTTTGCAGAATCACAGAAATCGCTCTATTCCAGCTATTTAATGCGAGAAACACGTTATCTGGTAGTTCTCACTACTCCACGGTGCGTCTGATATGCAGAACCGGCGATATGTTGGTTTTCGCGGGGTTTCCAGCTGAGATGTGCATTTTCTGGGATAATCTTGGTGAGTCTTCTGTCAGAAGTATGCAGAATCACCGAAATCGCAGTTTTCGTGCTATTGAATGCGAGAAACACGTATTCTGGTGTTTTCATCACTCCACAGGACGTTTGATATGCACAACCGGCGATATCTTGGTTTTCGTGGGGTATCCAGATGAGATATGCATTTTCAGTGATAATACTCATGATTCTTCTGTGACTAGTATGCAGAATCACCGAAATCGCTGTTTTCGTGCTATTGAATGCGGAAAACAGGTTTTGTAGTGTTTTCAGCACTCCACAGTGCGTTTGACATGCGGAAACTGCAATATATTCGGTTTCGTTGGGTTTCCAGATGAGATATGCATTTTCTGCGATAATATTGGTGAGACTTCAGTCAGAAGTATGCAGAATCGTCTAGATCGCTCGTTTCGAGCTATTTAATGCGAAGAAACAAGTATTCTGGTGTTTTGACCACTCCACAGTGCGATTGATATGTAGAGCCGCCGATAACTTGGTTTTCGTGGGGTTTCCACCTGAAATATGCATTTTCTGCGATAATCTTTGTGTTTCATCTATGAGAAGTATGCAGAATCATCTAGATCGCTCTTTTCGAGCTATTTAATGCGAGAAACACGTTTTCTGGGGTTTTCACCACCCCACAGTGCGTTTGATATGTAGAGCCGCCGATAACTTGGTTTTCGTGGGGTTTCCAGGTGAAATATGCATTTTCTGCGATAATCTTGGTGAGTCTTCTGTCAGAAGTATGCAGAATTATCTAGATCGCTCGTTTCGAGCTACTTAATGCGAAAAGACAAGTTTTCTGGTGTTTTCACCACTCCACAGTTGGTTTGATATGCAGAACCGGCGATATTTTGGTTTTCGTCGGGTTTCAAGCTGAGATATGCATTTTCTACGACAATCATGGTGAAACATCTGTCCGAAGTATGCAGAAACATCGAGAGCGCTCTTTGCGAGCTATTTAATGCGAGAAACTCGTTTTCTGGGGTTTTCACCACTCCACAGTTCGTTGGATATGCAGAACCGGAGATATCTTGGTTTTCGTGGGGTTTCCAGCTGAAATATGCATTTTCTGCGATAATCTTGGTGAGTCTTCTGTCAGAAGTATGCAGAATCATCGAGATCGCTCTATTCGAGCTATTTAATGCGAGAAACACGTTATCTGGTGTTTTTATCACTCCACAGGGCGTCTGATATGCAGAACCGGCGATATCTTGGTTTTCGTGGGGTTTCCAGCTGAGATATGCATTTTCTGCGATAATCTTGGTGAGACTATAGTCAGAAGTATGCAGAATCATCTAGATCGCTCGTTTCGAGCTACTTAATGCGAAAAAACAAGTTTTCTGGTGTTTTGACCACTCCACAGTGCGTTTGATATGTAGAGCCGCCGATAACTTGGTTTTCGTGGGATTTCCAGCTGAAATATGCATTTTCTGCGATAATCTTGGTGAGACTATAGTCAGAAGTATGCAGAATCATCTAGATCGCTCGTTTCGAGCTACTTAATGCGAAAAAACAAGTTTTCTGGTGTTTTGACCACTCCACAGTGCGTTTGATATGTAGAGCCGCCGATAACTTGGTTTTCGTGGGATTTCCAGCTGAAATATGCATTTTCTGCGATAAGCTTGGTGAGACTTCTGTCCGAAGTATGCAGAATCATCGAGATCGCACTTTTCGATCTATTTCATGCGAGAAACACGTTGTCTGGTGTTTTCTCCACTCCACAGTTGGTTTGATACGCAGAACCCGCGATGTTTGGTTTTCGTCGGGTTTCAAGCTGAGATATGCATTTTCTACGATAAGCTTGGTGAGTCATCTGTCAGAAGTATGCAGAATCATCGAGATCCCGCTTTTCGAGCTACTTAATGCGAGAAACACGTAATCTGATGTTTTCACGACTCCACAGTGCGTTTGATATGCAGAACAGTAGATATCTTGGTTTTCGTGGGGTTTCAAGCAGAGATATGCATTTTCTGCGATAATCTTGGTGAGACTTCTGTTAGAAGTATGCAGAATCATCCAGATCGCACTTTTCGAACTATTTAATGCGAGAAACACGTTATCTGGTGTTTTCACCACTCCACAGTTGGTTTGATATGCAGAACCGGCGATATTTTGGTTTTCGTCGGGTTTCAAGCTGAGATATGCATTTTCTACGATAAGCTTGGTGAAACATCTGTCCGAAGTATGCAGAAAAGTCGAGAACGCTCTTTTCGTGCTACTTAATACGAGAAACACGTTTTCTGGTGTTTTCACCACTCCACAGTGCGTTTGATATGCAGAACCGGCGACATCTTGGTTTTCGTGGGGTTTCAAGCTGAGATATGCATTTTCTGCGATAATCTTGGTGAGACTTCTGTCCGAAGAATGCTGAATCATCGAGATCGCTCTTTTCGAGCTAGGTAGTGCGAGAAACACGTTATCTGGTGTTTTCACCACTCCACGGTACGTTTGATGTGCAGAACCGGAGATAACTCGGTTTTCGTCGGGTTTCAAGCTGAGATATGCATTTTCTACGATAATCTTGGTGAGACTTCTGTCAGAAGTATGCAGGATCTTCGAGAACGCTCTTTTCGAGCTACTTAATGCGAGAAACACGTTATCTGGTGTTTTCACCACTCCACAGTGCTTTTGATACGCAGTACCAGCGATATCTTGGTTTTCGTGGGGTTTCAAGCTGAGATATGCATTTTTTACGATAATCTTAGTGAGACTTCTGTCCGAAGTATGCAGAATCATCGAGATCGCTCTATTCGAGCTATTTAATGCGAGAAACACGTTCTCTGGTTGTTTTCACCACTCCACAGTGCTTTTGATATGTAGAGCCGCCGATAACTTCGTTTTCGTGGGGTTTCCAGCTGAAGTATGCATTTTCTGCGATAATCTTTGTGTTTCATCTACGAGAAGTATGCACAATCATCCAGAACGCTCATTTCGAGCTAGTTAATCCGAGTAACACGTTAGCTGGTGTTTTGTCCACTACACAGTGCGTTTGATATGCGGAAACTGCGATATCTTCGTTTTCGTGGGGTTTCCGGCTGAGAAAAGAATTTTCTGCGATAATCTTGGATATTCTTCTGTGAGAAGGATGCAGAATCACCGAAATCGCAGTTTTCGTGCTATTGAATGCGAGAAACACGTATTCTGGTGTTTTCATCACTCCACAGGACGTTTGATATGCACAACCGGCGATATCTTGGTTTTCGTGGGGTATCCAGATGAGATATGCATTTTCAGTGATAATACTCATGATTCTTCTGTGACTAGTATGCAGAATCACCGAAATCGCTGTTTTCGTGCTATTGAATGCGGAAAACAGGTTTTGTAGTGTTTTCAGCACTCCACAGTGCGTTTGACATGCGGAAACTGCAATATATTCGGTTTCGTTGGGTTTCCAGATGAGATATGCATTTTCTGCGATAATATTGGTGAGACTTCAGTCAGAAGTATGCAGAATCGTCTAGATCGCTCGTTTCGAGCTATTTAATGCGAAGAAACAAGTATTCTGGTGTTTTGACCACTCCACAGTGCGATTGATATGTAGAGCCGCCGATAACTTGGTTTTCGTGGGGTTTCCACCTGAAATATGCATTTTCTGCGATAATCTTTGTGTTTCATCTATGAGAAGTATGCAGAATCATCTAGATCGCTCTTTTCGAGCTATTTAATGCGAGAAACACGTTTTCTGGGGTTTTCACCACCCCACAGTGCGTTTGATATGTAGAGCCGCCGATAACTTGGTTTTCGTGGGGTTTCCAGGTGAAATATGCATTTTCTGCGATAATCTTGGTGAGTCTTCTGTCAGAAGTATGCAGAATTATCTAGATCGCTCGTTTCGAGCTACTTAATGCGAAAAAACAAGTTTTCTGGTGTTTTCACCACTCCACAGTTGGTTTGATATGCAGAACCGGCGATATTTTGGTTTTCGTCGGGTTTCAAGCTGAGATATGCATTTTCTACGACAATCATGGTGAAACATCTGTCCGAAGTATGCAGAAACATCGAGAGCGCTCTTTGCGAGCTATTTAATGCGAGAAACTCGTTTTCTGGGGTTTTCACCACTCCACAGTTCGTTGGATATGCAGAACCGGAGATATCTTGGTTTTCGTGGGGTTTCCAGCTGAAATATGCATTTTCTGCGATAATCTTGGTGAGTCTTCTGTCAGAAGTATGCAGAATCATCGAGATCGCTCTATTCGAGCTATTTAATGCGAGAAACACGTTATCTGGTGTTTTTATCACTCCACAGGGCGTCTGATATGCAGAACCGGCGATATCTTGGTTTTCGTGGGGTTTCCAGCTGAGATATGCATTTTCTGCGATAATCTTGGTGAGACTATAGTCAGAAGTATGCAGAATCATCTAGATCGCTCGTTTCGAGCTACTTAATGCGAAAAAACAAGTTTTCTGGTGTTTTGACCACTCCACAGTGCGTTTGATATGTAGAGCCGCCGATAACTTGGTTTTCGTGGGATTTCCAGCTGAAATATGCATTTTCTGCGATAATCTTGGTGAGACTATAGTCAGAAGTATGCAGAATCATCTAGATCGCTCGTTTCGAGCTACTTAATGCGAAAAAACAAGTTTTCTGGTGTTTTGACCACTCCACAGTGCGTTTGATATGTAGAGCCGCCGATAACTTGGTTTTCGTGGGATTTCCAGCTGAAATATGCATTTTCTGCGATAAGCTTGGTGAGACTTCTGTCCGAAGTATGCAGAATCATCGAGATCGCACTTTTCGATCTATTTCATGCGAGAAACACGTTGTCTGGTGTTTTCTCCACTCCACAGTTGGTTTGATACGCAGAACCCGCGATGTTTGGTTTTCGTCGGGTTTCAAGCTGAGATATGCATTTTCTACGATAAGCTTGGTGAGTCATCTGTCAGAAGTATGCAGAATCATCGAGATCCCGCTTTTCGAGCTACTTAATGCGAGAAACACGTTATCTGATGTTTTCACGACTCCACAGTGCGTTTGATATGCAGAACAGTAGATATCTTGGTTTTCGTGGGGTTTCAAGCAGAGATATGCATTTTCTGCGATAATCTTGGTGAGACTTCTGTTAGAAGTATGCAGAATCATCCAGATCGCACTTTTCGAGCTATTTAATGCGAGAAACACGTTATCTGGTGTTTTCACCACTCCACAGTTGGTTTGATATGCAGAACCGGCGATATTTTGGTTTTCGTTGGGTTTCAAGCTGAGATATGCATTTTCTACGATAAGCTTGGTGAAACATCTGTCCGAAGTATGCAGAAAAGTCGAGAACGCTCTTTTCGTGCTACTTAATACGAGAAACACGTTTTCTGGTGTTTTCACCACTCCACAGTGCGTTTGATATGCAGAACCGGCGACATCTTGGTTTTCGTGGGGTTTCAAGCTGAGATATGCATTTTCTGCGATAATCTTGGTGAGACTTCTGTCCGAAGAATGCTGAATCATCGAGATCGCTCTTTTCGAGCTAGGTAGTGCGAGAAACACGTTATCTGGTGTTTTCACCACTCCACAGTGCGTTTGATATGCAGAACAGTAGATATCTTGGTTTTCGTGGGGTTTCAAGCTGAGATATGCATTTTCTGCGATAATCTTGTTTAGACTTCTGTCCGAAGTATGCTGAAACATCGAGATCGCTCTTTTCGAGCTAGTTAATGCGAGAAAAAACTTATCCGATGTATTCACCACTCCACAGTGCGTTTGATATGCAGAACACAGCGATATCTTGGTTTTCGTGGGGTTTCAAGCTGAGATATGCATTTTCTGCGATAATCTTGGTGAGACTTCTGTCCGAAGTATGCTGAATCATCGAGATCGCTCTTTTCGAGCTGGGTAGTGCGAGAAACACGTTATCTGGTGTTTTCACCACTCCACAATGCGTTTGATATGCAGAACCGGCGACATCTTTGATTTCGTCGGGGTTTAAGTTGAGATATGCATTTTCTACGATAATCTTGGTGAGACTTCTGTCAGAAGTATGCAGAATCATCTAGATCGCTCTTTTCGAGCTATTTAATGCGAGAAACACGTTTTCTGGGGTTTTCACCACCCCACAGTGCGTTTGATATGTAGAGCCGCCGATAACTTCGTTTTCGTGGGGTTTCCAGCTGAAATATGCATTTTCTGCGATAATCTTGGTGAGTCTTCTGTCAGAAGTATGCAGAATTATCTAGATCGCTCGTTTCGAGCTACTTAATGCGAAAAAACAAGTTTTCTGGTGTTTTGACCACTCCACAGTTGGTTTGATATGCAGAACCGGCGATATTTTGGTTTTCGTCGGGTTTCAAGCTGAGATATGCATTTTCTACGACAATCATGGTGAAACATCTGTCCGAAGTATGCAGAAAAGTCGAGAACGCTCTTTTCGTGCTACTTAATACGAGAAACACGTTTTCTGGTGTTTTCACCACTCCACAGTGCGTTTGATATGCAGAACCGGCGACATCTTGGTTTTCGTGGGGTTTCAAGCTGAGATATGCATTTTCTGCGATAATCTTGGTGAGACTTCTGTCCGAAGAATGCTGAATCATCGAGATCGCTCTTTTCGAGCTAGGTAGTGCGAGAAACACGTTATCTGGTGTTTTCACCACTCCACGGTACGTTTGATGTGCAGAACCGGAGATAACTCGGTTTTCGTCGGGTTTCAAGCTGAGATATGCATTTTCTACGATAATCTTGGTGAGACTTCTGTCAGAAGTATGCAGGATCTTCGAGAACGCTCTTTTCGAGCTACTTAATGCGAGAAACACGTTATCTGGTGTTTTCACCACTCCACAGTGCTTTTGATACGCAGTACCAGCGATATCTTGGTTTTCGTGGGGTTTCAAGCTGAGATATGCATTTTTTACGATAATCTTAGTGAGACTTCTGTCCGAAGTATGCAGAATCATCGAGATCGCTCTATTCGAGCTATTTAATGCGAGAAACACGTTCTCTGGTTGTTTTCACCACTCCACAGTGCTTTTGATATGTAGAGCCGCCGATAACTTCGTTTTCGTGGGGTTTCCAGCTGAAGTATGCATTTTCTGCGATAATCTTTGTGTTTCATCTACGAGAAGTATGCACAATCATCCAGAACGCTCATTTCGAGCTAGTTAATCCGAGTAACACGTTAGCTGGTGTTTTGTCCACTACACAGTGCGTTTGATATGCGGAAACTGCGATATCTTCGTTTTCGTGGGGTTTCCGGCTGAGAAAAGAATTTTCTGCGATAATCTTGGATATTCTTCTGTGAGAAGGATGCAGAATCACCGAAATCGCAGTTTTCGTGCTATTGAATGCGAGAAACACGTATTCTGGTGTTTTCATCACTCCACAGGACGTTTGATATGCACAACCGGCGATATCTTGGTTTTCGTGGGGTATCCAGATGAGATATGCATTTTCAGTGATAATACTCATGATTCTTCTGTGACTAGTATGCAGAATCACCGAAATCGCTGTTTTCGTGCTATTGAATGCGGAAAACAGGTTTTGTAGTGTTTTCAGCACTCCACAGTGCGTTTGACATGCGGAAACTGCAATATATTCGGTTTCGTTGGGTTTCCAGATGAGATATGCATTTTCTGCGATAATATTGGTGAGACTTCAGTCAGAAGTATGCAGAATCGTCTAGATCGCTCGTTTCGAGCTATTTAATGCGAAGAAACAAGTATTCTGGTGTTTTGACCACTCCACAGTGCGATTGATATGTAGAGCCGCCGATAACTTGGTTTTCGTGGGGTTTCCACCTGAAATATGCATTTTCTGCGATAATCTTTGTGTTTCATCTATGAGAAGTATGCAGAATCATCTAGATCGCTCTTTTCGAGCTATTTAATGCGAGAAACACGTTTTCTGGGGTTTTCACCACCCCACAGTGCGTTTGATATGTAGAGCCGCCGATAACTTGGTTTTCGTGGGGTTTCCAGGTGAAATATGCATTTTCTGCGATAATCTTGGTGAGTCTTCTGTCAGAAGTATGCAGAATTATCTAGATCGCTCGTTTCGAGCTACTTAATGCGAAAAAACAAGTTTTCTGGTGTTTTCACCACTCCACAGTTGGTTTGATATGCAGAACCGGCGATATTTTGGTTTTCGTCGGGTTTCAAGCTGAGATATGCATTTTCTACGACAATCATGGTGAAACATCTGTCCGAAGTATGCAGAAACATCGAGAGCGCTCTTTGCGAGCTATTTAATGCGAGAAACTCGTTTTCTGGGGTTTTCACCACTCCACAGTTCGTTGGATATGCAGAACCGGAGATATCTTGGTTTTCGTGGGGTTTCCAGCTGAAATATGCATTTTCTGCGATAATCTTGGTGAGTCTTCTGTCAGAAGTATGCAGAATCATCGAGATCGCTCTATTCGAGCTATTTAATGCGAGAAACACGTTATCTGGTGTTTTTATCACTCCACAGGGCGTCTGATATGCAGAACCGGCGATATCTTGGTTTTCGTGGGGTTTCCAGCTGAGATATGCATTTTCTGCGATAATCTTGGTGAGACTATAGTCAGAAGTATGCAGAATCATCTAGATCGCTCGTTTCGAGCTACTTAATGCGAAAAAACAAGTTTTCTGGTGTTTTGACCACTCCACAGTGCGTTTGATATGTAGAGCCGCCGATAACTTGGTTTTCGTGGGATTTCCAGCTGAAATATGCATTTTCTGCGATAATCTTGGTGAGACTATAGTCAGAAGTATGCAGAATCATCTAGATCGCTCGTTTCGAGCTACTTAATGCGAAAAAACAAGTTTTCTGGTGTTTTGACCACTCCACAGTGCGTTTGATATGTAGAGCCGCCGATAACTTGGTTTTCGTGGGATTTCCAGCTGAAATATGCATTTTCTGCGATAAGCTTGGTGAGACTTCTGTCCGAAGTATGCAGAATCATCGAGATCGCACTTTTCGATCTATTTCATGCGAGAAACACGTTGTCTGGTGTTTTCTCCACTCCACAGTTGGTTTGATACGCAGAACCCGCGATGTTTGGTTTTCGTCGGGTTTCAAGCTGAGATATGCATTTTCTACGATAAGCTTGGTGAGTCATCTGTCAGAAGTATGCAGAATCATCGAGATCCCGCTTTTCGAGCTACTTAATGCGAGAAACACGTTATCTGATGTTTTCACGACTCCACAGTGCGTTTGATATGCAGAACAGTAGATATCTTGGTTTTCGTGGGGTTTCAAGCAGAGATATGCATTTTCTGCGATAATCTTGGTGAGACTTCTGTTAGAAGTATGCAGAATCATCCAGATCGCACTTTTCGAGCTATTTAATGCGAGAAACACGTTATCTGGTGTTTTCACCACTCCACAGTTGGTTTGATATGCAGAACCGGCGATATTTTGGTTTTCGTTGGGTTTCAAGCTGAGATATGCATTTTCTACGATAAGCTTGGTGAAACATCTGTCCGAAGTATGCAGAAAAGTCGAGAACGCTCTTTTCGTGCTACTTAATACGAGAAACACGTTTTCTGGTGTTTTCACCACTCCACAGTGCGTTTGATATGCAGAACCGGCGACATCTTGGTTTTCGTGGGGTTTCAAGCTGAGATATGCATTTTCTGCGATAATCTTGGTGAGACTTCTGTCCGAAGAATGCTGAATCATCGAGATCGCTCTTTTCGAGCTAGGTAGTGCGAGAAACACGTTATCTGGTGTTTTCACCACTCCACAGTGCGTTTGATATGCAGAACAGTAGATATCTTGGTTTTCGTGGGGTTTCAAGCTGAGATATGCATTTTCTGCGATAATCTTGTTTAGACTTCTGTCCGAAGTATGCTGAAACATCGAGATCGCTCTTTTCGAGCTAGTTAATGCGAGAAAAAACTTATCCGATGTATTCACCACTCCACAGTGCGTTTGATATGCAGAACACAGCGATATCTTGGTTTTCGTGGGGTTTCAAGCTGAGATATGCATTTTCTGCGATAATCTTGGTGAGACTTCTGTCCGAAGTATGCTGAATCATCGAGATCGCTCTTTTCGAGCTGGGTAGTGCGAGAAACACGTTATCTGGTGTTTTCACCACTCCACAATGCGTTTGATATGCAGAACCGGCGACATCTTTGATTTCGTCGGGGTTTAAGTTGAGATATGCATTTTCTACGATAATCTTGGTGAGACTTCTGTCAGAAGTATGCAGAATCATCTAGATCGCTCTTTTCGAGCTATTTAATGCGAGAAACACGTTTTCTGGGGTTTTCACCACCCCACAGTGCGTTTGATATGTAGAGCCGCCGATAACTTCGTTTTCGTGGGGTTTCCAGCTGAAATATGCATTTTCTGCGATAATCTTGGTGAGTCTTCTGTCAGAAGTATGCAGAATTATCTAGATCGCTCGTTTCGAGCTACTTAATGCGAAAAAACAAGTTTTCTGGTGTTTTGACCACTCCACAGTTGGTTTGATATGCAGAACCGGCGATATTTTGGTTTTCGTCGGGTTTCAAGCTGAGATATGCATTTTCTACGACAATCATGGTGAAACATCTGTCCGAAGTATGCAGAAACATCGAGAGCGCTCTTTGCGAGCTATTTAATGCGAGAAACTCGTTTTCTGGGGTTTTCACCACTCCACAGTTCGTTGGATATGCAGAACCGGAGATATCTTGGTTTTCGTGGGGTTTCCAGCTGAAATATGCATTTTCAGTGATAATCTTCATGATTCTGCTGTTACAGGTGTGCAGAATCACCGAAATCGCTGTTTCCGTGCTTTTGAATGCGAAAAACACGTTTTCTGGTGTTTTCAGCACTCCACAGTTCGTTTGATATGCGGAAACTGCGATATCTTCGGTGTCGTTGTTGTTTCCAGCTGAGATATGCACTTTCAGTGATAATCTTCACGATTCTGCTGTTACAAGTGTGCAGAATCACCGAAATCGCTGTTTTCGTGCTTTTGAATGCGAAAAACACGTATTCTGGTGTTTTCAGCACTCCACAGTGCGTTTGATATGCGGAAACTACGATATCTTCGGTATCGTTGTTGTTTCAAGCTGAGACATGCATTTTCAGTGATAATCTTCATGATTCTGCTGTTACAAGTGTGCAGAATCACCGAAATCGCTGTTTTCGTGCTATTGAATGCGAAAAACACGTTTTCTGGTGTTTTCAGCACTCCACAGTGCGTTTGATATGCGGAAACTGCGATATCTTCGGTATCGTTGGGTTTCCAGCTGAGATATGCATTTTCACTGATAATCTTCACGATTCTGCTGTTACAAGTGTGCAGAATCACCGAAATCGCTGTTTTCGCGCTATTCAATGCGAAAAACACGTTTTCTGGTGTTTTCAGCACTCCACAGTGCGTTTGATATGCAGAAACTACGATATCTTCGGTATCGTTGTTGTTTCCAGCTGAGACATGCATTTTCAGTGATAATCTTCATGATTCTGCTGTTACAAGTGTGCAGAATCACCGAAATCGCTGTTTTCGTGCTTTTGAATGCGAAAAACACGTTTTCTGGTGTTTTCAGCACTCCACAGTGCGTTTGATATGCGGAAACTACGATATCTTCGGTATCGTTGTTGTTTCCAGCTGAGATATGCATTTTCAGTGATAATCTTCATGATTCTGCTGTTACAAGTGTGCAGAATCACCGAAATCGCTGTTTTCGTGCTTTTGAATGCGAAAAACACGTTTTCTGGTGTTTTCAGCACTCCACAGTGCGTTTGATATGCGGAAACTGCGATATTTTCGGTATCGTTGGGTTTCCAGCTGAGATATGCATTTTCACTGATAATCTTCACGATTCTGCTGTTACAAGTGTGCAGAATCACCGAAATCGCTGTTTTCGCGCTATTCAATGCGAAAAACACGTTTTCTGGTGTTTTCAGCACTCCACAGTGCGTTTGATATGCAGAAACTACGATATCTTCGGTATCGTTGTTGTTTCCAGCTGAGACATGCATTTTCAGTGATAATCTTCATGATTCTGCTGTTACAAGTGTGCAGAATCACCGAAATCGCTGTTTTCGTGCTTTTGAATGCGAAAAACACGTTTTCTGGTGTTTTCAGCACTCCACAGTGCGTTTGATATGCGGAAACTACGATATCTTCGGTATCGTTGTTGTTTCCAGCTGAGATATGCATTTTCAGTGATAATCTTCATGATTCTGCTGTTACAAGTGTGCAGAATCACCGAAATCGCTGTTTTCGCGCTATTCAATGCGAAAAACACGTTTTCTGGTGTTTTCAGCACTCCACAGTGCGTTTGATATGCGGAAACTACGATATCTTCGGTATCGTTGTTGTTTCCAGCTGAGATATGCATTTTCAGTGATAATCTTCATGATTCTGCTGTTACAAGTGTGCAGAATCACCGAAATCGCTGTTTTCGTGCTTTTGAATGCGAAAAACACGTTTTCTGGTGTTTTCAGCACTCCACAGTGCGTTTGATATGCGGAAACTGCGATATCTTCGGTGTTACGTCTAGCGACGTTGGACTTAGACACTTACCTGTGACAGTGAGAGTGAGAAGCAACGAACGCTATTAGCATGTAAGATAGCGTAGAACATTCTAGAATATTAAGATAGCAAGTAAGCACGTAACCAATAACCTTAAGACCGCATTAACCACAACATAGATATTAAGCACTACCATATCCTATTACCGACATACGCTCTCACGACATATTCTTATCTATAAACACATTCCTTCATTATCTCCAGACTAAACCTCGACTATCGACATCCGCTCTCACGACCAACTCTTATCTATAAACACATTCCTCCAATATCTCCAGACGAAACGTCAACTACCGACATCCGCTCTCACGACCAACTCCTTATCTTATCTCATAAACACCAGATCTTGTAACATACGAATTCCTCTCCTATCTTATAAACATCCTCCTCGACTCCAACTCCTTATCTTATCTCATAAACACCGGATCCAGTAACATACGAATTCTTCTCCTATCTTATAAACATCCACCTACCTAATCTACCCCGGTCTCACGCTCCTCATATCTTATCTCCATACTCCACTAGTATAAAACAAGCAAGCGCCCAGGCCTCAAAGACAGTTCCACTCCGGAACTCCCGGAGTGTACATCGCGTTTCTCCATCAAGTGTTTCTATTTCCAAGCGTTACTATTTCTAAGTGTTTCTATTTATAAGTGTTACTATTTCTAAGTGTTTCTATATCCAAGTGTTACTATTTCATTGTATTCCTATATCTTATATTATATTACTATTACCATATTCAATTGTATTCCATATCTTATATAACCTACATCGTGAAGTATATTAAATAGATTATTCATATTATAATTCCATATTCACTTATTATAACCATTTATCAAAGTGCGCGATTCACATACCAACTGCTACGCTATTATCATCCAGCCTGCAGTTAACAAGGAGTCTAGGTAAGTACCATTTACAATCGACTGAATTAGCGAAAGTCCCCGTTAGACGCAGACGTACGCGCTGCGTGAACGCAAAGAACAGTATATTATTGTGCTCCGTCTCGATTTTGCCAAAATAGCGCGATCCGGGACGTAACAATTGGTGACAGCGGTGGGATAGCTGTTCACTTTCGCGAATTATTTGGTTAGATCAAACATTGGTGATCCTTACCATCTCCTTTCCACATTTCCAGTTCTTGCATTTGCTTATTGACGCAAGCGCTGACGCTAGTGCTACTGTTCTTGATCTGATGGAATCTCGCAGTTACCTTGCGACTGATCCGGATGTCTTGCACAGAGTCAAGAAGGTGAGTGTCTAGAGCTACTTTCCAAAAAAATTTTTTTTTTTTATTCAAACATACCATAACCAATCTCAACCCGACCAGAATCGGAAACGAGGACGCCGTGGTGGTAGAAAGGTGCAAGTGAGGAGGCTTGCAGCTATTCAGCGGGAGTTGAAGGAAATCCAAGCGCAGCAGCCTGCGCCGGAAATCCTGAAACCTTGCGAAAGCGCAGGAGCCGAGCGAAACATCGAGACGATCACCATCGGCGACTCTGACGATGAAACGGTCGATATTCCAATTCCCCCGCCGCCAATAGAGATCATCGACACAAATACGGCGCTTAAGGTGCGGCACCACCGCGAAATTCCAAGGAAGGTGTTACTGTCCTTCATTCGTGACTTTTCAAAGGAGGATCTACCGAACTTACCGAAAGAAATCGCCGATTGGTGTACCTTCCAATTCATATACCAATAAATTATATCTCATCTACATACATAGATTCAATTTCCCTCCTAAAAATGGATACGCGATCAAAGAAACTCGCGGAAAACGGCGAGGCAAACCGCGCGGAGCATGATTGTACGACCTTGCGGCAGGAGCGCGACGCTGCGCTGGCGGAGATAGACGCAATCAGGAGAGAATACAAAGTACATCGCCCCGTTAGCGACATTATTCAAACAGATTCATTCACGCTCAAAGAAGCGCTAGCGTTAGTACCCACCTTTAATGGGTTGCAACCACCGGTACTTACGTTTACTCGCGCATGCAACCGTGCACGCGATCTTCTACCTCCCAGTGCCGAAAGCACTCTTACTCGGTTAATATTAACGCGGTTAAGCGGACGCGCGGCAACCGCAGTCGAAGACGAACGATATCTGAGCATTTCGGACCTCTGTAACCGATTGAAAAGGGTATTCGGCCCTCAGAAAACGGTGGATCACTACCGCGGCGATCTGGCCAACATTTACATGCGCGGAGACGAACATATACTAGATTTCATTACGCGCGTCAAGGATATTCGCAACGCCATAATAGATTGCGATACAAACCCAATTAGTGAGATTGACAATCTCACCGCCGACTGTTTCATCCGCGGCGTCAACCCACAAATACGAACAGAACTCCGTCACCTTCGTAGAAGTCCGCTCTCCAGTATATTCAACGAGGCTATAGAAATCCACAAGGAGCTGGAACGCGATAGCCTCCGCTACGGGCGCACAGTGGAGCAAAAACATGTGCAATTCCGCGACCCAACGCCGGAAAGAAAACCATACCAAACCAACTTTCAATCGCGGTCGTCATGGAGAGACGTGTCACCCAGACCGACGTATAACAACCAATACAGGGAAACACGCGCCCCGCCGCGTGAGAATTACCGCGATAACCGCTCTTACCGCGACGTGGTAGAACCGTCGCGTAGACCCACAAGTCCCGGCAGACCTACCAAACTCTGTTCATATTGCAAATTCACTGGGCACGATATCCACGAGTGCCGCAAACGCGAATTCAATAACAAACGCAGCCAGGGAAAAGAGCACGGCCTCCCGTCCAACCAGGACCGAAGGCGGGAGGCTTCGCCAAAGGCGGTCCGCGCAATCATAACGAACGAGGACGAATCGCAAAATGCGAATTAAACCAAAAGGGTAGAGCTCCTCACGTGGAGGTCGTATCGCCAGGACTTCCACTACAAACGACCCTGATGATCGACACGGGGTCAGAACCGAACCTGATCAAAAGATCAGCACTTCATCCCCGATATCGGATAGGGGATGAAGAGATACTACAGCTATATGGCATCACGGAGGAAGCGGTGGCTACAATGGGTTCCGTCGGAATCCCTCTATATGGAACGATAATCAAGTTCCATGTAGTTCCCTCCAACTTCCCTATCCTCACAGACGGAATCCTGGGTGCCCACTTCCTCGAGGAAGGGGCCGAGATATCCTTCCTAAAGAGGAAAATATTGTGGAAAGGGATAGAAATTCCCTTCGCGAACCCCCCGCATAATGAGCGGAATCGCGAAAGAAACCCCAACTCCCAAAAACCCAAATATAACATGCCCACTAACACCCCACCTCCTACTAATGCCACCCCTACTAATTCGGGCGAACCAAGCCCGAAGCGTACCAAATCAAATGCGACGACGCATAATTATTCTAGTTCTTCCAAATCAAATGCGACGACGCATAATTATTCTAGTTCTTCCAAATCAAATGCGACGACGCATAACCATTCTAGTTCTTCCAAATCAAATGCGACGACGCATAATAATTCCAGTCCTTCCAAATCAAATGCGACGACGCATAATCATTCTAGTTCTTCCACATCGAATGCGACGACGCATAATAATTCTAGTTCTTCCAAATCAAATGCGACGACGCATAACAATTCTAGTTCTACCAAATCAAAAGCGACATCGCAAAACTATTCCAGTTCTACTAAATCAAAGACGGCAACGACAAAATCGCCAACATCTGTATCTTGCGGATCTGCTGTCGCGCCCAAGACAGGAGGGCACGAGCACCGAGCACGCACGGTCGAGGGCCGAACGGCCAAAGTCATTCAAATTATGACGACTGGGCCAAAAGTAGGTTATCTCCCTCGACAAGAATTGGCACCGGGAGTGCTCGTGTTCGACTCCCTCGTCAAGTCGGCCCACGGCAGAACTCACGTACGCGTCGTCAACACGACTAACGGCACAGTTTCATTCGTCCTACCCACTGTAAAGGTGGAAGAAATCGCCGAACTCAGCGACGAGCCAAAAACAACGAAGCCTTACCACATCTTCCCAATTCAAAACCCCCGATCGCATCGGGAACGCGAAAAAGAAATTACCGATACAATAAATCTCGACCATCTAAACGACGAAGAACGCGAGCATGTCGAAAGTCTCATACAGGAGAACAGCGACATCTTTCACCTACAGGGCGAGAAACTGTGTAAAACGAGAATAGTCGAACATACGATCCCCACAAAGGACGACAAGCCGATCTACGTGAAGCAATACAGGTATCCACCGATGCACAAGGAAGAAATCAACAACCAAATGAAGGAGTTGTTGGGTAGCGACATTGTGAGTCCCTCAACATCTCCTTATAACTCCCCCTTGTGGATTGTTCCCAAAAAGCCGGATGCAGACGGGAACAAGAGGTGGAGAATGGTGATCGATTTCAGGCAATTAAATGAAAAAACCGAGCCAGACGCGTATCCGTTGCCCAGTATCGTAGAAATACTAGACCAACTGGGCTCAGCAAAGTACTTCTCCACTTTCGACCTCGCGTCCGGTTTCCATCAAATAGGGATGGGCGCTGAAGACGCGCGGAAAACAGCATTCTCAACCCCATATGGGCATTACGAATTCAACCGCATGCCGTTCGGGCTGCGGAACGCACCGGCAACCTTTCAGCGCCTAATGGATTCTGTACTGAGCGGTCTGCAAGGTACAGAAATGTTCGTCTACCTGGACGACATAGTCATTTATGCTTCGTCTCTTTCGGAACACAAATCCAAATTCACCAAGCTAGCGAAACGCCTCCGCAAGGCAAACTTAAAGTTACAACCGTCCAAGTGCACGTTCCTCCGCCGGGAAGTCGCCTATTTAGGCCATATAATAAGCGACGAAGGTGTCAAACCATGCCCGCATAAAATCAGCGCCGTTAAAGAGTTCCCTAAGCCTAAAAATTCCAAACAGGTCCGGGAATTCCTCGGTCTGGCAGGCTACTATAGACGGTTCATATGCAAATTCTCACACATTTCTAAACCACTAACGTCACTATTGCGCAAAGACGCCAAGTTCGAGTGGAATCTTCCACAGGAGAAAGCATTCGAAACGTTGCGAACAGCATTGTGCACTGAACCGGTGCTCCGTTATCCTGATTTTACCAAACCGTTCCATATCACAACCGACGCGTCCAATTACGCAATAGGTGCCATACTAAGTCAGGGCGAGATCAACCGAGATCAGCCGATCGCTTACGCGTCACGCCTACTCCACGGTGCAGAATTAAACTACGCCACGATAGAGAAAGAATGCTTAGCCATTATTTACGCCGTCCAGCACTTCAGATCCTATGTCTACGGGAAGCAGTTTAATCTCATCACAGACCACCAGCCGCTGGTCTGGATGAATTCCGTAAAGGATCCGTCATCGCGATTACTCCGCTGGCGATTAAAACTAGCCGAGTACGAATACCAAATCATATACAAAGCAGGAAAGATCAACACTAACGCAGACGCTCTTTCCCGAAACCCAATCCAAACTCCTATATATCCACTAACATCAGACTCCACTGCATCTCCATTACTATTCCAATCCCAACCTTCCACCTCCTCTTCTACATCACCAGCTGCCGACGACGAAATCGATATATCAAGTCCAACAATAACACCGACAAACGTACGATACACACGAGACAGACTCATAATGAAGAACGACAATCTGGCCTGTTTTATGTCCCTCGCGAACGACCCATTAGACGAAGGCGCGATAGACCTACTCAAGCACGGAAAACTACCCAATCTGACAAACGCGACTATTGGCAGAGCAAAAGTTCACTCGGGAAAATTCACTCTGATACAGCTACCGATAAAACAATCATTGACACACACAGCAACGCACGAAGACGTTATCGAATCACTCAGAGCCCTACGCGACGCAATCATAGAATTAAACCTGCAAACAATAACGATATCTCGAGCCTCGTTAGACGACATCCACTGGACAATAATACGCGACGCATTGATAGAACTTTTAGTCGACACCGGTCGAGAGAAGATCGTGCACAAAAATAAACTAAAGCGCGCGAAAACTACGACTCCCTCAATGTCACCCTCACCCAATCTCGCATGACTAGTATATAAGGGGCGGAGAAGAGCCGAAGAAACCAGTATTCGACGAACCGCCACCACCATGCACATCAGGGCAGCCATTCTATTCATCACAGCATCCTCAGCTACGAGCCTCATCGGCTACGACTGTAGCGGACCGACACTGAACCTTACAACTTACTCCATTACCGACCCGATACGATGCGGAGCAGACACCGCAAAACCAACAGTCACCTCTAAACCTATCCAATTACTCCAACTGTCGGACTTCCACGCGACACCAGTGATCCAGTGCCAGGTCGAAGTCGACAGAACCATATACCACTGCGGCATGCACTCCCATGTTTCGGCGGTGGAAAACGGGAGACAGATCTACCTCCTCAACACCCCGAGGGACATATGTCGTATGCTACACAACACAGGCACGCTCTTCATTACGCCTGCATCGCAAGTCACAGGTATACAACCAAACTCAACTGCATCGCGTAGCCTGACACTTTCGGGTAAACTCGAAAACGACGGGACATGCCACGGGTCCACCTTCAGCGACCCATTCGGCACCTGGACAGATGTCGTGGTCCAAGCCGTGATTAGGATAAAGATCACGGATTACACGGCATCGATCAAGCTATCCACCGACGAAATCATTCTGCACTCCGGACAGCGGTGCCCCGTACAACGAGGATCCTGCCTCGACGTGGAAAACGGTTACTCCTTCTGGCAGACTTCGCCAAAGGATAGCTGTAACTTCGAGAAATACGACGTGCTATACCAAGGACAAGCGACGATCCTCCAACAAGAAAAGGGACTAACCTTGTATTCAGTGACCTCCCAGGATACCACATTCGCATTGGCACAGACCACAGAATCGAAAATTTGCGGCTACATCTTGATTCACACCGAGCACCCAAAATTGTTCATACTCGAGACAGCAGCCGGAGAGCAACCTAGAACACGGAAGCCAATATCAGTAAACAATCTCGACATTTTCACATACGTCAACTCTAAATTTATATACGTAGAAAAACATTTCAAAACGCAAATCACGCAACTATACGACGACGTCGTAAAACAGCGCTGCGCGCTCGAGAAGCAGATACTCCACAACGCGCTCACACTCATACATCTCGCACCCGCAGAAGTCGCCACCATGGTAACAAGAGAACCGGGCTACATGGCCATCCCAACGGGAGAAACGATCCACATCATCAAGTGCATCCCCGTCATATGCCAGCTAAGGCAGTCAACCCACTGCTATGACGAACTCCCGGTTACCTACAAAAATAATTCCTTATTTCTAACGCCAATCCACAGAATTTTAACCACCACCGGAACCAGGAGGGAATGTAGCGACCTCCTGCCCACCATGTACAAAATTCACGGACAATGGTATAAACTATCTCCAAAACCGATAGAAACATCACCACCAACCCAGCTCAAACCCTTGGCACAGTCAACATGGAAATACATAGACCCTCACAACCTCGCAGACGGAGGCATCTACTCGCACGATGATGTCCAGAAACTCAAGGACCGCATCATGTTTCCTATAGAACGCCCAACTATCATCAACACACTAGCCCAAGGAGCCACCGGACGACAATACGAAACCAGCGACGTGAACCTGTACAACCTCCTGGACGACAGGACCCTGGACCACATTGCCGCTTCGACCGCCAAACGGATCTGGTCAGGCTTCGTAACCTTCGGATCCTTCACAGCCGGGTTCATCGGCATCTACCTAGCAATCCGTGCCGTGAAAGCACCCATCAGCGTGGTGATAAACGGCATCGCGCTGCATTCCATCTACGGGTGGAGCTTGAAACTCCTCGGAGCTGCATGGAGCTCCGTCACAAACTTCCTGCTGTACCTAAACCAGAGGAAGACCCCCAACATCGTGGAACTTCAGGGAACCGGAACAGCCCCTACTGAGGACACCGCACCCCTGAACCCTAACCCCAAACCAGACCCCAACACAGACGGAGAAACGTCCGTCACACCTCATAGAGCTAACAAGCTCTACCCCCAGTGCCATCTCTCAGACCCCTATGAACATTGAGGAAAATTCTCTACAAGAATTTTCTCCCCAGGGAGGGAGGTGTTACGTCTAGCGACGTTGGACTTAGACACTTACCTGTGACAGTGAGAGTGAGAAGCAACGAACGCTATTAGCATGTAAGATAGCGTAGAACATTCTAGAATATTAAGATAGCAAGTAAGCACGTAACCAATAACCTTAAGACCGCATTAACCACAACATAGATATTAAGCACTACCATATCCTATTACCGACATACGCTCTCACGACATATTCTTATCTATAAACACATTCCTTCATTATCTCCAGACTAAACCTCGACTATCGACATCCGCTCTCACGACCAACTCTTATCTATAAACACATTCCTCCAATATCTCCAGACGAAACGTCAACTACCGACATCCGCTCTCACGACCAACTCCTTATCTCATAAACACCAGATCTTGTAACATACGAATTCCTCTCCTATCTTATAAACATCCTCCTCGACTCCAACTCCTTATCTTATCTCATAAACACCGGATCCAGTAACATACGAATTCTTCTCCTATCTTATAAACATCCACCTACCTAATCTACCCCGGTCTCACGCTCCTCATATCTTATCTCCATACTCCACTAGTATAAAACAAGCAAGCGCCCAGGCCTCAAAGACAGTTCCACTCCGGAACTCCCGGAGTGTACATCGCGTTTCTACATCAAGTGTTTCTATTTCCAAGCGTTACTATTTCTAAGTGTTTCTATTTCTAAGCGTTACTATTTCTAAGTGTTTCTATATCCAAGTGTTACTATTTCATTGTATTCCTATATCTTATATTATATTACTATTACCATATTCAATTGTATTCCATATCTTATATAACCTACATCGTGAAGTATATTAAATAGATTATTCATATTATAATTCCATATTCAATTATTATAACCATTTATCAAAGTGCGCGATTCACATACCAACTGCTACGCTATTATCATCCAGCCTGCAGTTAACAAGGAGTCTAGGTAAGTACCATTTACAATCGACTGAATTAGCGAAAGTCCCCGTTAGACGCAGACGTACGCGCTGCGTGAACGCAAAGAACAGTATATTATTGTGCTCCGTCTCGATTTTGCCAAAATAGCGCGATCCGGGACGTAACAGCTGAAAACACCAGAAAACGTGTTTTTCGCATTCAATAGCACGAAAACAGCGATTTCGGTGATTCTGTACACTTGTAACAGCAGAATCGTGAAGATTATCACTGAAAGTGCATATCTCAGCTCGAAACAACAACGATACCGAACATATCGCAGTTTCCGCATATCAAACGCACTGTGGAGTGCTGAAAACACCAGAAAACGTGTTTTTCGCATTCAAAAGCACGAAAACAGCGTTTTCGGGGATTCTGCACACTTCTAACAGCAGAATCGTGAAGATTATCACTGAAAGTGCATATCTCAGCTGGAAACAACAACGATACCGAAGATATCGCAGTTTCCGCATATCAAACGCACTGTGGAGTGTTGAAAACACCAGAAAACGTGTTTTTCGCATTCAAAAGCACGAAAACAGCGATTTCGGTGATTCTGCACACTTGTAACAGCAAAATCGTGAAGATTATCACTGAAAGTGCATATCTCAGCTGGAAACAACAACGATACCGAAGATATCTTAGTTTCCGCATATCAAACGCACTGTGGAGTGCTGAAAACACCAGAAAACGTGTTTTTCGCATTCAAAAGCACGAAAACAGCGATTTCGGTGATTCTGCACACTTGTAACAGCAGAATCGTGAAGATTATCACTGAAAGTGCATATCTCAGCTGGAAACAACAACGATAACGAAGATATCGTAGTTTCCGCATATCAAACGCACTGTGGAGTGCTGAAAACACCAGAAAACGTGTTTTTCGCATTCAAAAGCACGAAAACAGCGATTTCGGTGATTCTGCACACTTGTAACAGCAGAATCGTGAAGATTATCACTGAAAGTGCATATCTCAGCTGGAAACAACAACGATACCGAAGATATCGTAGTTTCCGCATATCAAACGCACTGTGGAGTGCTGAAAACACCAGAAAACGTGTTTTTCGCATTCAAAAGCACGAAAACAGCGTTTTCGGTGATTCTGCACACTTGTAACAGCAGAATCGTGAAGATTATCACTGAAAGTGCATATCTCAGCTGGAAACAACAACGATACCGAAGATATCGCAGTTTCCGCATATCAAACGCACTGTGGAGTGCTGAAAACACCAGGAAACGTGTTTTTCGCATTGAATAGCGCGAAAACAGCGATTTCGGTGATTCTGCACACTTGTAACAGCAGAATCATGAAGATTATCACTGATAATGCATATCTCAGCTGGAAACAACAACGATACCGAAGATATCGCAGTTTCCGCATATCAAACGCACTGTGGAGTGTTGAAAACACCAGAAAACGTGTTTTTCGCATTCAAAAGCACGAAAACAGCGATTTCGGTGATTCTGCACACTTGTAACAGCAGAATTATGAAGATTATCACTGATAATGCATATCTCAGCTGGAAACAACAACGATACCGAAGATATGGCAGTTTCCGCATATCAAACGCACTGTGGAGTGCTGAAAACACCAGAAAACGTGTTTTTCGCATTGAATAGCGCGAAAACAGCGATTTCGGTGATTCTGCACACTTGTAACAGCAGAATCATGAAGATTATCACTGCTAAATCATATCTCAGCTGGAAACAACAACGATACCGAAGATATGGCAGTTTCCGCATATCAAACGCACTGTGGAGTGCTGAAAACACCAGAAAACGTGTTTTTCGCATTGAATAGCGCGAGAACAGCGATTTCGGTGATTCTGCACACTTGTAACAGCAGAATCATGAAGATTATCACTGATAATGCATATCTCAGCTGGAAACAACAACGATACCGAGGATATGGCAGTTTCCGCATATGAAACGCACTGTGGAGTGTTGAAAACACCAGAAAACGTGTTTTTCGCATTCAAAAGCACGAAAACAGCGATTTCGGTGATTCTGCACACTTGTAACAGCAGAATCGTGAAGATTATCACTGAAAGTGCATATCTCAGCTGGAAACAACAACGATACCGAAGATATCGCAGTTTCCGCATATCAAACGCACTGTGGAGTGCTGAAAACACCAGAAAACGTGTTTTTCGCATTCAAAAGCACGAAAACAGCGATTTCGGTGATTCTGCACACTTGTAACAGCAGAATGATGAAGATTATCACTGAAAATGCATGTCTCAGCTGGAAACAACAACGATACCGAAGATATCGTAGTATCCGCATATCAAACGCACTGTGGAGTGCTGAAAACACCAGAAAACGTGTTTTTCGCATTCAATAGCACGAAATCAGCGATTTCGGTGATTCTGCACACTTGTAACAGCAGAATCGTGAAGATTATCACTGAAAGTGCATATCTCAGCTGGAAACAACAACGATACCGAAGATATCGCAGTTTCCGCATATCAAACGCACTGTGGAGTGCTGAAAACACCAGAAAACGTGTTTTTCGCATTCAAAAGCACGAAAACAGCGTTTTCGGGGATTCTGCACACTTCTAACAGCAGAATCGTGAAGATTATCACTGAAAGTGCATATCTCAGCTGGAAACAACAACGATACCGAAGATATCGCAGTTTCCGCATATCAAACGCACTGTGGAATGTTGAAAACACCAGAAAACGTGTTTTTCGCATTCAAAAGCACGAAAACAGCGATTTCGGTGATTCTGCACACTTGTAACAGCAAAATCGTGAAGATTATCACTGAAAGTGCATATCTCAGCTGGAAACAACAACGATACCGAAGATATCTTAGTTTCCGCATATCAAACGCACTGTGGAGTGCTGAAAACACCAGAAAACGTGTTTTTCGCATTCAAAAGCACGAAAACAGCGATTTCGGTGATTCTGCACACTTGTAACAGCAGAATCGTGAAGATTATCACTGAAAGTGCATATCTCAGCTGGAAACAACAACGATACCGAAGATATCGTAGTTTCCGCATATCAAACGCACTGTGGAGTGCTGAAAACACCAGAAAACGTGTTTTTCGCATTCAAAAGCACGAAAACAGCGATTTCGGTGATTCTGCACACTTGTAACAGCAGAATCGTGAAGATTATCACTGAAAGTGCATATCTCAGCTGGAAACAACAACGATACCGAAGATATCGTAGTTTCCGCATATCAAACGCACTGTGGAGTGCTGAAAACACCAGAAAACGAGTTTTTCGCATTCAAAAGCACGAAAACAGGGTTTTCGGTGATTCTGCACACTTGTAACAGCAGAATCGTGAAGATTATCACTGAAAGTGCATATCTCAGCTGGAAACAACAACGATACCGAAGATATCGCAGTTTCCGCATATCAAACGCACTGTGGAGTGTTGAAAACACCAGAAAACGTGTTTTTCGCATTCAAAAGCACGAAAACAGCGATTTCGGTGATTCTGCACACTTGTAACAGCAGAATAGTGAAGATTATCACTGAAAGTGCATATCTCAGCTGGAAACAACAACGATACCGAAGATATCGCAGTTTCCGCATATCAAACGCACTGTGGAGTGTTGAAAACACCAGAAAACGTGTTTTTCGCATTCAAAAGCACGAAAACAGCGATTTCGGTGATTCTGCACACTTGTAACAGCAGAATTATGAAGATTATCACTGATAATGCATATCTCAGCTGGAAACAACAACGATACCGAAGATATGGCAGTTTCCGCATATCAAACGCACTGTGGAGTGCTGAAAACACCAGAAAACGTGTTTTTCGCATTGAATAGCGCGAAAACAGCGATTTCGGTGATTCTGCACACTTGTAACAGCAGAATCATGAAGATTATCACTGCTAAATCATATCTCAGCTGGAAACAACAACGATACCGAAGATATGGCAGTTTCCGCATATCAAACGCACTGTGGAGTGCTGAAAACACCAGAAAACGTGTTTTTCGCATTGAATAGCGCGAGAACAGCGATTTCGGTGATTCTGCACACTTGTAACAGCAGAATCATGAAGATTATCACTGATAATGCATATCTCAGCTAGAAACAACAACGATACCGAAGATATGGCAGTTTCCGCATATGAAACGCACTGTGGAGTGTTGAAAACACCAGAAAACGTGTTTTTCGCATTCAAAAGCACGAAAACAGCGATTTCGGTGATTCTGCACACTTGTAACAGCAGAATCGTGAAGATTATCACTGAAAGTGCATATCTCAGCTGGAAACAACAACGATACCGAAGATATCGCAGTTTCCGCATATCAAACGCACTGTGGAGTGCTGAAAACACCAGAAAACGTGTTTTTCGCATTCAAAAGCACGAAAACAGCGATTTCGGTGATTCTGCACACTTGTAACAGCAGAATCATGAAGATTATCACTGAAAATGCATGTCTCAGCTGGAAACAACAACGATACCGAAGATATGGCAGTTTCCGCATATCAAACGCACTGTGGAGTGCTGAAAACACCAGAAAACGTGTTTTTCGCATTGAATAGCGCGAGAACAGCGATTTCGGTGATTCTGCACACTTGTAACAGCAGAATCATGAAGATTATCACTGATAATGCATATCTCAGCTAGAAACAACAACGATACCGAAGATATGGCAGTTTCCGCATATGAAACGCATTGTGGAGTGTTGAAAACACCAGAAAACGTGTTTTTCGCATTCAAAAGCACGAAAACAGCGATTTCGGTGATTCTGCACACTTGTAACAGCAGAATCGTGAAGATTATCACTGAAAGTGCATATCTCAGCTGGAAACAACAACGATACCGAAGATATCGCAGTTTCCGCATATCAAACGCACTGTGGAGTGCTGAAAACACCAGAAAACGTGTTTTTCGCATTCAAAAGCACGAAAACAGCGATTTCGGTGATTCTGCACACTTGTAACAGCAGAATCATGAAGATTATCACTGAAAATGCATGTCTCAGCTGGAAACAACAACGATACCGATGATATCGTAGTTTCCGCATATCAAACGCACTGTGGAGTGCTGAAAACACCAGAAAACGTGTTTTTCGCATTCAATAGCACGAAATCAGCGATTTCGGTGATTCTGCACACTTGTAACAGCAGAATCGTGAAGATTATCACTGAAAGTGCATATCTCAGCTGGAAACAACAACGATACCGAAGATATCGCAGTTTCCGCATATCAAACGCACTGTGGAGTGCTGAAAACACCAGAAAACGTGTTTTTCGCATTCAAAAGCACGCAAACAGCGTTTTCGGGGATTCTGCACACTTCTAACAGCAGAATCGTGAAGATTATCACTGAAAGTGCATAGCTCAGTTGGAAACAACAACGATACCGAAGATATCTTAGTTTCCGCATATCAAACGCACTGTGGAGTGCTGAAAACACCAGAAAACGTGTTTTTCGCATTCAAAAGCACGAAAACAGCGATTTCGGTGATCCTGCACACTTGTAACAGCAGAATCGTGAAGATTATCACTGAAAGTGCATATCTCAGCTGGAAACAACAACGATACCGAAGATATCGTAGTTTCCGCATATCAAACGCACTGTGGAGTGCTGAAAACACCAGAAAACGTGTTTTTCGCATTCAAAAGCACGAAAACAGCGATTTCGGTGATTCTGCACACTTGTAACAGCAGAATCGTGAAGATTATCACTGAAAGTGCATATCTCAGCTGGAAACAACAACGATACCGAAGATATCGTAGTTTCCGCATATCAAACGCACTGTGGAGTGCTGAAAACACCAGAAAACGTGTTTTTCGCATTCAAAAGCACGAAAACAGCGATTTCGGTGATTCTGCACACTTGTAACAGCAGAATCGTGAAGATTATCACTGAAAGTGCATATCTCAGCTGGAAACAACAACGATACCGAAGATATCGTAGTTTCCGCATATCAAACGCACTGTGGAGTGCTGAAAACACCAGAAAACGTGTTTTTCGCATTCAAAAGCACGAAAACAGCGATTTCGGTGATTCTGCACACTTGTAACAGCAGAATCGTGAAGATTATCACTGAAAGTGCATATCTCAGCTGGAAACAACAACGATACCGAAGATATCGTAGTTTCCGCATATCAAACGCACTGTGGAGTGCTGAAAACACCAGAAAACGTGTTTTTCGCATTCAAAAGCACGAAAACAGCGATTTCGGTGATTCTGCACACTTGTAACAGCAGAATCGTGAAGATTATCACTGAAAGTGCATATCTCAGCTGGAAACAACAACGATACCGAAGATATCGTAGTTTCCGCATATCAAACGCACTGTGGAGTGCTGAAAACACCAGAAAACGTGTTTTTCGCATTCAATAGCACGAAATCAGCGATTTCGGTGATTCTGCACACTTGTAACAGCAGAATCGTGAAGATTATCACTGAAAGTGCATATCTCAGCTGGAAACAACAACGATACCGAAGATATCGCAGTTTCCGCATATCAAACGCACTGTGGAGTGCTGAAAACACCAGAAAACCTGTTTTTCGCATTCAAAAGCACGAAAACAGCGTTTTCGGGGATTCTGCACACTTCTAACAGCAGAATCGTGAAGATTATCACTGAAAGTGCATAGCTCAGTTGGAAACAACAACGATACCGAAGATATCTTAGTTTCCGCATATCAAACGCACTGTGGAGTGCTGAAAACACCAGAAAACGTGTTTTTCGCATTCAAAAGCACGAAAACAGCGATTTCGGTGATTCTGCACACTTGTAACAGCAGAATCGTGAAGATTATCACTGAAAGTGCATATCTCAGCTGGAAACAACAACGATACCGAAGATATCGTAGTTTCCGCATATCAAACGCACTGTGGAGTGCTGAAAACACCAGAAAACGTGTTTTTCGCATTCAAAAGCACGAAAACAGCGATTTCGGTGATTCTGCACACTTGTAACAGCAGAATCGTGAAGATTATCACTGAAAGTGCATATCTCAGCTGGAAACAACAACGATACCGAAGATATCGTAGTTTCCGCATATCAAACGCACTGTGGAGTGCTGAAAACACCAGAAAACGTGTTTTTCGCATTCAAAAGCACGAAAACAGCGATTTCGGTGATTCTGCACACTTGTAACAGCAGAATCGTGAAGATTATCACTGAAAGTGCATATCTCAGCTGGAAACAACAACGATACCGAAGATATCGTAGTTTCCGCATATCAAACGCACTGTGGAGTGCTGAAAACACCAGAAAACGTGTTTTTCGCATTCAAAAGCACGAAAACAGCGATTTCGGTGATTCTGCACACTTGTAACAGCAGAATCGTGAAGATTATCACTGAAAGTGCATATCTCAGCTGGAAACAACAACGATACCGAAGATATCGTAGTTTCCGCATATCAAACGCACTGTGGAGTGCTGAAAACACCAGAAAACGTGTTTTTCGCATTCAAAAGCACGAAAACAGCGATTTCGGTGATTCTGCACACTTGTAACAGCAGAATCGTGAAGATTATCACTGAAAGTGCATATCTCAGCTGGAAACAACAACGATACCGAAGATATCGTAGTTTCCGCATATCAAACGCACTGTGGAGTGCTGAAAACACCAGAAAACGTGTTTTTCGCATTCAAAAGCACGAAAACAGCGATTTCGGTGATTCTGCACACTTGTAACAGCAGAATCGTGAAGATTATCACTGAAAGTGCATATCTCAGCTGGAAACAACAACGATACCGAAGATATCGCAGTTTCCGCATATCAAACGCACTGTGGAGTGCTGAAAACACCAGAAAACGTGTTTTTCGCATTCAAAAGCACGAAAACAGCGTTTTCGGTGATTCTGCACACTTGTAACAGCAGAATCGTGAAGATTATCACTGAAAGTGCATATCTCAGCTGGAAACAACAACGATACCGAAGATATCGCAGTTTCCGCATATCAAACGCACTGTGGAGTGTTGAAAACACCAGAAAACGTGTTTTTCGCATCGAATAGCGCGAAAACAGCGATTTCGGTGATTCTGCACACTTGTAACAGCAGAATCATGAAGATTATCACTGCTAATTCATATCTCAGCTGGAAACAACAACGATACCGAAGATATGGCAGTTTCCGCATATCAAACGCACTGTGGAGTGCTGAAAACACCAGAAAACGTGTTTTTCGCATTGAATAGCGCGAGAACAGCGATTTCGGTGATTCTGCACACTTGTAACAGCAGAATCATGAAGATTATCACTGATAATGCATATCTCAACTGGAAACAACAACGATACCGAAGATATGGCAGTTTCCGCATATGAAACGCACTGTGGAGTGTTGAAAACACCAGAAAACGTGTTTTTCGCATTCAAAAGCACGAAAACAGCGATTTCGGTGATTCTGCACACTTGTAACCGCAGAATCGTGAAGATTATCACTGAAAGTGCATATCTCAGCTGGAAACAACAACGATACCGAAGATATCGTAGTTTCCGCATATCAAACGCACTGTGGAGTGCTGAAAACACCAGAAAACGTGTTTTTCGCATTCAAAAGCACGAAAACAGCGTTTTCGGTGATTCTGCACACTTGTAACAGCAGAATCGTGAAGATTATCACTGAAAGTGCATATCTCAGCTGGAAACAACAACGATACCGAAGATATCGCAGTTTCCGCATATCAAACGCACTGTGGAGTGTTGAAAACACCAGAAAACGTGTTTTTCGCATTCAAAAGCACGAAAACAGCGATTTCGGTGATTCTGCACACTTGTAACAGCAGAATAGTGAAGATTATCACTGAAAGTGCATATCTCAGCTGGAAACAACAACGATACCGAAGATATCGCAGTTTCCGCATATCAAACGCACTGTGGAGTGTTGAAAACACCAGAAAACGTGTTTTTCGCATTCAAAAGCACGAAAACAGCGATTTCGGTGATTCTGCACACTTGTAACAGCAGAATTATGAAGATTATCACTGATAATGCATATCTCAGCAGGAAACAACAACGATACCGAAGATATGGCAGTTTCCGCATATCAAACGCACTGTGGAGTGCTGAAAACACCAGAAAACGTGTTTTTCGCATTGAATAGCGCGAAAACAGCGATTTCGGTGATTCTGCACACTTGTAACAGCAGAATCATGAAGATTATCACTGCTAAATCATATCTCAGCTGGAAACAACAACGATACCGAAGATATGGCAGTTTCCGCATATCAAACGCACTGTGGAGTGCTGAAAACACCAGAAAACGTGTTTTTCGCATTGAATAGCGCGAGAACAGCGATTTCGGTGATTCTGCACACTTGTAACATCAGAATCATGAAGATTATCACTGATAATGCATATCTCAGCTGGAAACAACAACGATACCGAAGATATGGCAGTTTCCGCATATGAAACGCACTGTGGAGTGTTGAAAACACCAGAAAACGTGTTTTTCGCATTCAAAAGCACGAAAACAGCGATTTCGGTGATTCTGCACACTTGTAACAGCAGAATCGTGAAGATTATCACTGAAAGTGCATATCTCAGCTGGAAACAACAACGATACCGAAGATATCGCAGTTTCCGCATATCAAACGCACTGTGGAGTGCTGAAAACACCAGAAAACGTGTTTTTCGCATTCAAAAGCACGAAAACAGCGATTTCGGTGATTCTGCACACTTGTAACAGCAGAATCATGAAGATTATCACTGAAAATGCATGTCTCAGCTGGAAACAACAACGATACCGAAGATATCGCAGTTTCCGCATATCAAACGCACTGTGGAGTGCTGAAAACACCAGAAAACGTGTTTTTCGCATTCAATAGCACGAAATCAGCGATTTCGGTGATTCTGCACACTTGTAACAGCAGAATCGTGAAGATTATCACTGAAAGTGCATATCTCAGCTGGAAACAACAACGATACCGAAGATATCGCAGTTTCCGCATATCAAACGCACTGTGGAGTGCTGAAAACACCAGAAAACGTGTTTTTCGCATTCAAAAGCACGCAAACAGCGTTTTCGGGGATTCTGCACACTTCTAACAGCAGAATCGTGAAGATTATCACTGAAAGTGCATAGCTCAGTTGGAAACAACAACGATACCGAAGATATCTTAGTTTCCGCATATCAAACGCACTGTGGAGTGCTGAAAACACCAGAAAACGTGTTTTTCGCATTCAAAAGCACGAAAACAGCGATTTCGGTGATCCTGCACACTTGTAACAGCAGAATCGTGAAGATTATCACTGAAAGTGCATATCTCAGCTGGAAACAACAACGATACCGAAGATATCGTAGTTTCCGCATATCAAACGCACTGTGGAGTGCTGAAAACACCAGAAAACGTGTTTTTCGCATTCAAAAGCACGAAAACAGCGATTTCGGTGATTCTGCACACTTGTAACAGCAGAATCGTGAAGATTATCACTGAAAGTGCATATCTCAGCTGGAAACAACAACGATACCGAAGATATCGTAGTTTCCGCATATCAAACGCACTGTGGAGTGCTGAAAACACCAGAAAACGTGTTTTTCGCATTCAAAAGCACGAAAACAGCGATTTCGGTGATTCTGCACACTTGTAACAGCAGAATCGTGAAGATTATCACTGAAAGTGCATATCTCAGCTGGAAACAACAACGATACCGAAGATATCGTAGTTTCCGCATATCAAACGCACTGTGGAGTGCTGAAAACACCAGAAAACGTGTTTTTCGCATTCAAAAGCACGAAAACAGCGATTTCGGTGATTCTGCACACTTGTAACAGCAGAATCGTGAAGATTATCACTGAAAGTGCATATCTCAGCTGGAAACAACAACGATACCGAAGATATCGTAGTTTCCGCATATCAAACGCACTGTGGAGTGCTGAAAACACCAGAAAACGTGTTTTTCGCATTCAATAGCACGAAATCAGCGATTTCGGTGATTCTGCACGCTTGTAACAGCAGAATCGTGAAGATTATCACTGAAAGTGCATATCTCAGCTGGAAACAACAACGATACCGAAGATATCGCAGTTTCCGCATATCAAACGCACTGTGGAGTGCTGAAAACACCAGAAAACGTGTTTTTCGCATTCAAAAGCACGAAAACAGCGTTTTCGGGGATTCTGCACACTTCTAACAGCAGAATCGTGAAGATTATCACTGAAAGTGCATAGCTCAGTTGGAAACAACAACGATACCGAAGATATCTTAGTTTCCGCATATCAAACGCACTGTGGAGTGCTGAAAACACCAGAAAACGTGTTTTTCGCATTCAAAAGCACGAAAACAGCGATTTCGGTGATTCTGCACACTTGTAACAGCAGAATCGTGAAGATTATCACTGAAAGTGCATATCTCAGCTGGAAACAACAACGATACCGAAGATATCGTAGTTTCCGCATATCAAACGCACTGTGGAGTGCTGAAAACACCAGAAAACGTGTTTTTCGCATTCAAAAGCACGAAAACAGCGATTTCGGTGATTCTGCACACTTGTAACAGCAGAATCGTGAAGATTATCACTGAAAGTGCATATCTCAGCTGGAAACAACAACGATACCGAAGATATCGTAGTTTCCGCATATCAAACGCACTGTGGAGTGCTGAAAACACCAGAAAACGTGTTTTTCGCATTCAAAAGCACGAAAACAGCGATTTCGGTGATTCTGCACACTTGTAACAGCAGAATCGTGAAGATTATCACTGAAAGTGCATATCTCAGCTGGAAACAACAACGATACCGAAGATATCGTAGTTTCCGCATATCAAACGCACTGTGGAGTGCTGAAAACACCAGAAAACGTGTTTTTCGCATTCAAAAGCACGAAAACAGCGATTTCGGTGATTCTGCACACTTGTAACAGCAGAATCGTGAAGATTATCACTGAAAGTGCATATCTCAGCTGGAAACAACAACGATACCGAAGATATCGTAGTTTCCGCATATCAAACGCACTGTGGAGTGCTGAAAACACCAGAAAACGTGTTTTTCGCATTCAAAAGCACGAAAACAGCGATTTCGGTGATTCTGCACACTTGTAACAGCAGAATCGTGAAGATTATCACTGAAAGTGCATATCTCAGCTGGAAACAACAACGATACCGAAGATATCGTAGTTTCCGCATATCAAACGCACTGTGGAGTGCTGAAAACACCAGAAAACGTGTTTTTCGCATTCAAAAGCACGAAAACAGCGATTTCGGTGATTCTGCACACTTGTAACAGCAGAATCGTGAAGATTATCACTGAAAGTGCATATCTCAGCTGGAAACAACAACGATACCGAAGATATCGCAGTTTCCGCATATCAAACGCACTGTGGAGTGCTGAAAACACCAGAAAACGTGTTTTTCGCATTCAAAAGCACGAAAACAGCGTTTTCGGTGATTCTGCACACTTGTAACAGCAGAATCGTGAAGATTATCACTGAAAGTGCATATCTCAGCTGGAAACAACAACGATACCGAAGATATCGCAGTTTCCGCATATCAAACGCACTGTGGAGTGTTGAAAACACCAGAAAACGTGTTTTTCGCATTGAATAGCGCGAAAACAGCGATTTCGGTGATTCTGCACACTTGTAACAGCAGAATCATGAAGATTATCACTGCTAATTCATATCTCAGCTGGAAACAACAACGATACCGAAGATATGGCAGTTTCCGCATATCAAACGCACTGTGGAGTGCTGAAAACACCAGAAAACGTGTTTTTCGCATTGAATAGCGCGAGAACAGCGATTTCGGTGATTCTGCACACTTGTAACAGCAGAATCATGAAGATTATCACTGATAATGCATATCTCAACTGGAAACAACAACGATACCGAAGATATGGCAGTTTCCGCATATGAAACGCACTGTGGAGTGTTGAAAACACCAGAAAACGTGTTTTTCGCATTCAAAAGCACGAAAACAGCGATTTCGGTGATTCTGCACACTTGTAACCGCAGAATCGTGAAGATTATCACTGAAAGTGCATATCTCAGCTGGAAACAACAACGATACCGAAGATATCGTAGTTTCCGCATATCAAACGCACTGTGGAGTGCTGAAAACACCAGAAAACGTGTTTTTCGCATTCAAAAGCACGAAAACAGCGTTTTCGGTGATTCTGCACACTTGTAACAGCAGAATCGTGAAGATTATCACTGAAAGTGCATATCTCAGCTGGAAACAACAACGATACCGAAGATATCGCAGTTTCCGCATATCAAACGCACTGTGGAGTGTTGAAAACACCAGAAAACGTGTTTTTCGCATTCAAAAGCACGAAAACAGCGATTTCGGTGATTCTGCACACTTGTAACAGCAGAATAGTGAAGATTATCACTGAAAGTGCATATCTCAGCTGGAAACAACAACGATACCGAAGATATCGCAGTTTCCGCATATCAAACGCACTGTGGAGTGTTGAAAACACCAGAAAACGTGTTTTTCGCATTCAAAAGCACGAAAACAGCGATTTCGGTGATTCTGCACACTTGTAACAGCAGAATTATGAAGATTATCACTGATAATGCATATCTCAGCAGGAAACAACAACGATACCGAAGATATGGCAGTTTCCGCATATCAAACGCACTGTGGAGTGCTGAAAACACCAGAAAACGTGTTTTTCGCATTGAATAGCGCGAAAACAGCGATTTCGGTGATTCTGCACACTTGTAACAGCAGAATCATGAAGATTATCACTGCTAAATCATATCTCAGCTGGAAACAACAACGATACCGAAGATATGGCAGTTTCCGCATATCAAACGCACTGTGGAGTGCTGAAAACACCAGAAAACGTGTTTTTCGCATTGAATAGCGCGAGAACAGCGATTTCGGTGATTCTGCACACTTGTAACATCAGAATCATGAAGATTATCACTGATAATGCATATCTCAGCTGGAAACAACAACGATACCGAAGATATGGCAGTTTCCGCATATGAAACGCACTGTGGAGTGTTGAAAACACCAGAAAACGTGTTTTTCGCATTCAAAAGCACGAAAACAGCGATTTCGGTGATTCTGCACACTTGTAACAGCAGAATCGTGAAGATTATCACTGAAAGTGCATATCTCAGCTGGAAACAACAACGATACCGAAGATATCGCAGTTTCCGCATATCAAACGCACTGTGGAGTGCTGAAAACACCAGAAAACGTGTTTTTCGCATTCAAAAGCACGAAAACAGCGATTTCGGTGATTCTGCACACTTGTAACAGCAGAATCATGAAGATTATCACTGAAAATGCATGTCTCAGCTGGAAACAACAACGATACCGAAGATATCGTAGTTTCCGCATATCAAACGCACTGTGGAGTGCTGAAAACACCAGAAAACGTGTTTTTCGCATTCAATAGCACGAAATCAGCGATTTCGGTGATTCTGCACACTTGTAACAGCAGAATCGTGAAGATTATCACTGAAAGTGCATATCTCAGCTGGAAACAACAACGATACCGAAGATATCGCAGTTTCCGCATATCAAACGCACTGTGGAGTGCTGAAAACACCAGAAAACGAGTTTTTCGCATTCAAAAGCACGAAAACAGCGTTTTCGGGGATTCTGCACACTTCTAACAGCAGAATCGTGAAGATTATCACTGAAAGTGCATATCTCAGCTGGAAACAACAACGATACCGAAGATATCGCAGTTTCCGCATATCAAACGCACTGTGGAGTGTTGAAAACACCAGAAAACGTGTTTTTCGCATTCAAAAGCACGAAAACAGCGATTTCGGTGATTCTGCACACTTGTAACAGCAGAATCGTGAAGATTATCACTGAAAGTGCATATCTCAGCTGGAAACAACAACGATACCGAAGATATCGCAGTTTCCGCATATCAAACGCACTGTGGAGAGCTGAAAAGACCAGAAAACGTGTTTTTCGCATTCAAAAGCACGAAAACAGAGTTTTCGGTGATTCTGCACACTTGTAACAGCAGAATCGTGAAGATTATCACTGAAAGTGCATATCTCAGCTGGAAACAACAACGATACCGAAGATATCGCAGTTTCCGCATATCAAACGCACTGTGGAGTGTTGAAAACACCAGAAAACGTGTTTTTCGCATTCAAAAGCACGAAAACAGCGATTTCGGTGATTCTGCACACTTGTAACAGCAGAATCGTGAAGATTATCACTGAAAGTGCATATCTCAGCTCGAAACAACAACGATACCGAACATATCGCAGTTTCCGCATATCAAACGCACTGTGGAGTGCTGAAAACACCAGAAAACGTGTTTTTCGCATTCAAAAGCACGAAAACAGCGTTTTCGGGGATTCTGCACACTTCTAACAGCAGAATCGTGAAGATTATCACTGAAAGTGCATATCTCAGCTGGAAACAACAACGATACCGAAGATATCGCAGTTTCCGCATATCAAACGCACTGTGGAGTGTTGAAAACACCAGAAAACGTGTTTTTCGCATTCAAAAGCACGAAAACAGCGATTTCGGTGATTCTGCACACTTGTAACAGCAAAATCGTGAAGATTATCACTGAAAGTGCATATCTCAGCTGGAAACAACAACGATACCGAAGATATCTTAGTTTCCGCATATCAAACGCACTGTGGAGTGCTGAAAACACCAGAAAACGTGTTTTTCGCATTCAAAAGCACGAAAACAGCGATTTCGGTGATTCTGCACACTTGTAACAGCAGAATCGTGAAGATTATCACTGAAAGTGCATATCTCAGCTGGAAACAACAACGATACCGAAGATATCGCAGTTTCCGCATATCAAACGCACTGTGGAGTGTTGAAAACACCAGAAAACGTGTTTTTCGCATTCAAAAGCACGAAAACAGCGATTTCGGTGATTCTGCACACTTGTAACAGCAGAATCGTGAAGATTATCACTGAAAGTGCATATCTCAGCTCGAAACAACAACGATACCGAACATATCGCAGTTTCCGCATATCAAACGCACTGTGGAGTGCTGAAAACACCAGAAAACGTGTTTTTCGCATTCAAAAGCACGAAAACAGCGTTTTCGGGGATTCTGCACACTTCTAACAGCAGAATCGTGAAGATTATCACTGAAAGTGCATATCTCAGCTGGAAACAACAACGATACCGAAGATATCGCAGTTTCCGCATATCAAACGCACTGTGGAGTGTTGAAAACACCAGAAAACGTGTTTTTCGCATTCAAAAGCACGAAAACAGCGATTTCGGTGATTCTGCACACTTGTAACAGCAAAATCGTGAAGATTATCACTGAAAGTGCATATCTCAGCTGGAAACAACAACGATACCGAAGATATCTTAGTTTCCGCATATCAAACGCACTGTGGAGTGCTGAAAACACCAGAAAACGTGTTTTTCGCATTCAAAAGCACGAAAACAGCGATTTCGGTGATTCTGCACACTTGTAACAGCAGAATCGTGAAGATTATCACTGAAAGTGCATATCTCAGCTGGAAACAACAACGATACCGAAGATATCGTAGTTTCCGCATATCAAACGCACTGTGGAGTGCTGAAAACACCAGAAAACGTGTTTTTCGCATTCAAAAGCAGGAAAACAGCGATTTCGGTGATTCTGCACACTTGTAACAGCAGAATCGTGAAGATTATCACTGAAAGTGCATATCTCAGCTGGAAACAACAACGATACCGAAGATATCGTAGTTTCCGCATATCAAACGCACTGTGGAGTGCTGAAAACACCAGAAAACGTGTTTTTCGCATTCAAAAGCACGAAAACAGCGTTTTCGGTGATTCTGCACACTTGTAACAGCAGAATTATGAAGATTATCACTGATAATGCATATCTCAGCTGGAAACAACAACGATACCGAAGATATGGCAGTTTCCGCATATCAAACGCACTGTGGAGTGCTGAAAACACCAGAAAACGTGTTTTTCGCATTGAATAGCGCGAAAACAGCGATTTCGGTGATTCTGCACACTTGTAACAGCAGAATCATGAAGATTATCACTGCTAAATCATATCTCAGCTGGAAACAACAACGATACCGAAGATATGGCAGTTTCCGCATATCAAACGCACTGTGGACTGCTGAAAACACCAGAAAACGTGTTTTTCGCATTGAATAGCGCGAGAACAGCGATTTCGGTGATTCTGCACACTTGTAACAGCAGAATCATGAAGATTATCACTGATAATGCATATCTCAGCTGGAAACAACAACGATACCGAAGATATGGCAGTTTCCGCATATGAAACGCACTGTGGAGTGTTGAAAACACCAGAAAACGTGTTTTTCGCATTCAAAAGCACGAAAACAGCGATTTCGGTGATTCTGCACACTTGTAACAGCAGAATCGTGAAGATTATCACTGAAAGTGCATATCTCAGCTGGAAACAACAACGATACCGAAGATATCGCAGTTTCCGCATATCAAACGCACTGTGGAGTGCTGAAAACACCAGAAAACGTGTTTTTCGCATTCAAAAGCACGAAAACAGCGATTTCGGTGATTCTGCACACTTGTAACAGCAGAATGATGAAGATTATCACTGAAAATGCATGTCTCAGCTGGAAACAACAACGATACCGAAGATATCGTAGTATCCGCATATCAAACACACTGTGGAGTTCTGAAAACACCAGAAAACGTGTTTTTCGCATTCAATAGCACGAAATCAGCGATTTCGGTGATTCTGCACACTTGTAACAGCAGAATCGTGAAGATTATCACTGAAAGTGCATATCTCAGCTGGAAACAGCAACGATACCGAAGATATCGCAGTTTCCGCATATCAAACGCACTGTGGAGTGCTGAAAACACCAGAAAACGTGTTTTTCGCATTCAAAAGCACGAAAACAGCGTTTTCGGGGATTCTGCACACTTCTAACAGCAGAATCGTGAAGATTATCACTGAAAGTGCATATCTCAGCTGGAAACAACAACGATACCGAAGATATCGCAGTTTCCGCATATCAAACGCACTGTGGAATGTTGAAAACACCAGGAAACGTGTTTTTCGCATTCAAAAGCACGAAAACAGCGATTTCGGTGATTCTGCACACTTGTAACAGCAAAATCGTGAAGATTATCACTGAAAGTGCATATCTCAGCTGGAAACAACAACGATACCGAAGATATCTTAGTTTCCGCATATCAAACGCACTGTGGAGTGCTGAAAACACCAGAAAACGTGTTTTTCGCATTCAAAAGCACGAAAACAGCGATTTCGGTGATTCTGCACACTTGTAACAGCAGAATCGTGAAGATTATCACTGAAAGTGCATATCTCAGCTGGAAACAACAACGATACCGAAGATATCGTAGTTTCCGCATATCAAACGCACTGTGGAGTGCTGAAAACACCAGAAAACGTGTTTTTCGCATTCAAAAGCACGAAAACAGCGATTTCGGTGATTCTGCACACTTGTAACAGCAGAATCGTGAAGATTATCGCTGAAAGTGCATATCTCAGCTGGAAACAACAACGATACCGAAGATATCGTAGTTTCCGCATATCAAACGCACTGTGGAGTGCTGAAAACACCAGAAAACGTGTTTTTCGCATTCAAAAGCACGAAAACAGCGTTTTCGGTGATTCTGCACACTTGTAACAGCAGAATCGTGAAGATTATCACTGAAAGTGCATATCTCAGCTGGAAACAACAACGATACCGAAGATATCGCAGTTTCCGCATATCAAACGCACTGTGGAGTGTTGAAAACACCAGAAAACGTGTTTTTCGCATTCAAAAGCACGAAAACAGCGATTTCGGTGATTCTGCACACTTGTAACAGCAGAATAGTGAAGATTATCACTGAAAGTGCATATCTCAGCTGGAAACAACAACGATACCGAAGATATCGCAGTTTCCGCATATCAAACGCACTGTGGAGTGTTGAAAACACCAGAAAACGCTTTTTTCGCATTCAAAAGCACGAAAACAGCGATTTCGGTGATTCTGCACACTTGTAACAGCAGAATTATGAAGATTATCACTGATAATGCATATCTCAGCTGGAAACAACAACGATACCGAAGTTATGGCAGTTTCCGCATATCAAACGCACTGTGGAGTGCTGAAAACACCAGAAAACGTGTTTTTCGCATTGAATAGCGCGAAAACAGCGATTTCGGTGATTCTGCACACTTGTAACAGCAGAATCATGAAGATTATCACTGCTAAATCATATCTCAGCTGGAAACAACAACGATACCGAAGATATGGCAGTTTCCGCATATCAAACGCACTGTGGAGTGCTGAAAACACCAGAAAACGTGTTTTTCGCATTGAATAGCGCGAGAACAGCGATTTCGGTGATTCTGCACACTTGTAACAGCAGAATCATGAAGATTATCACTGATAATGCATATCTCAGCTAGAAACAACAACGATACCGAAGATATGGCAGTTTCCGCATATCAAACGCACTGTGGAGTGCTGAAAACACCAGAAAACGTGTTTTTCGCATTCAATAGCACGAAATCAGCGATTTCGGTGATTCTGCACACTTGTAACAGCAGAATCGTGAAGATTATCACTGAAAGTGCATATCTCAGCTGGAAACAACAACGATACCGAAGATATCGCAGTTTCCGCATATCAAACGCACTGTGGAGTGCTGAAAACACCAGAAAACGTGTTTTTCGCATTCAAAAGCACGAAAACAGCGTTTTCGGGGATTCTGCACACTTCTAACAGCAGAATCGTGAAGATTATCACTGAAAGTGCATATCTCAGCTGGAAACAACAACGATACCGAAGATATCGCAGTTTCCGCATATCAAACGCACTGTGGAGTGTTGAAAACACCAGAAAACGTGTTTTTCGCATTCAAAAGCACGAAAACAGCGATTTCGGTGATTCTGCACACTTGTAACAGCAGAATCGTGAAGATTATCACTGAAAGTGCATATCTCAGCTCGAAACAACAACGATACCGAACATATCGCAGTTTCCGCATATCAAACGCACTGTGGAGTGCTGAAAACACCAGAAAACGTGTTTTTCGCATTCAAAAGCACGAAAACAGCGTTTTCGGGGATTCTGCACACTTCTAACAGCAGAATCGTGAAGATTATCACTGAAAGTGCATATCTCAGCTGGAAACAACAACGATACCGAAGATATCGCAGTTTCCGCATATCAAACGCACTGTGGAGTGTTGAAAACACCAGAAAACGTGTTTTTCGCATTCAAAAGCACGAAAACAGCGATTTCGGTGATTCTGCACACTTGTAACAGCAAAATCGTGAAGATTATCACTGAAAGTGCATATCTCAGCTGGAAACAACAACGATACCGAAGATATCTTAGTTTCCGCATATCAAACGCACTGTGGAGTGCTGAAAACACCAGAAAACGTGTTTTTCGCATTCAAAAGCACGAAAACAGCGATTTCGGTGATTCTGCACACTTGTAACAGCAGAATCGTGAAGATTATCACTGAAAGTGCATATCTCAGCTGGAAACAACAACGATACCGAAGATATCGTAGTTTCCGCATATCAAACGCACTGTGGAGTGCTGAAAACACCAGAAAACGTGTTTTTCGCATTCAAAAGCAGGAAAACAGCGATTTCGTGATTCTGCACACTTGTAACAGCAGAATCGTGAAGATTATCACTGAAAGTGCATATCTCAGCTGGAAACAACAACGATACCGAAGATATCGTAGTTTCCGCATATCAAACGCACTGTGGAGTGCTGAAAACACCAGAAAACGTGTTTTTCGCATTCAAAAGCACGAAAACAGCGTTTTCGGTGATTCTGCACACTTGTAACAGCAGAATTATGAAGATTATCACTGATAATGCATATCTCAGCTGGAAACAACAACGATACCGAAGATATGGCAGTTTCCGCATATCAAACGCACTGTGGAGTGCTGAAAACACCAGAAAACGTGTTTTTCGCATTGAATAGCGCGAAAACAGCGATTTCGGTGATTCTGCACACTTGTAACAGCAGAATCATGAAGATTATCACTGCTAAATCATATCTCAGCTGGAAACAACAACGATACCGAAGATATGGCAGTTTCCGCATATCAAACGCACTGTGGACTGCTGAAAACACCAGAAAACGTGTTTTTCGCATTGAATAGCGCGAGAACAGCGATTTCGGTGATTCTGCACACTTGTAACAGCAGAATCATGAAGATTATCACTGATAATGCATATCTCAGCTGGAAACAACAACGATACCGAAGATATGGCAGTTTCCGCATATGAAACGCACTGTGGAGTGTTGAAAACACCAGAAAACGTGTTTTTCGCATTCAAAAGCACGAAAACAGCGATTTCGGTGATTCTGCACACTTGTAACAGCAGAATCGTGAAGATTATCACTGAAAGTGCATATCTCAGCTGGAAACAACAACGATACCGAAGATATCGCAGTTTCCGCATATCAAACGCACTGTGGAGTGCTGAAAACACCAGAAAACGTGTTTTTCGCATTCAAAAGCACGAAAACAGCGATTTCGGTGATTCTGCACACTTGTAACAGCAGAATGATGAAGATTATCACTGAAAATGCATGTCTCAGCTGGAAACAACAACGATACCGAAGATATCGTAGTATCCGCATATCAAACGCACTGTGGAGTGCTGAAAACACCAGAAAACGTGTTTTTCGCATTCAATAGCACGAAATCAGCGATTTCGGTGATTCTGCACACTTGTAACAGCAGAATCGTGAAGATTATCACTGAAAGTGCATATCTCAGCTGGAAACAACAACGATACCGAAGATATCGCAGTTTCCGCATATCAAACGCACTGTGGAGTGCTGAAAACACCAGAAAACGTGTTTTTCGCATTCAAAAGCACGAAAACAGCGTTTTCGGGGATTCTGCACACTTCTAACAGCAGAATCGTGAAGATTATCACTGAAAGTGCATATCTCAGCTGGAAACAACAACGATACCGAAGATATCGCAGTTTCCGCATATCAAACGCACTGTGGAATGTTGAAAACACCAGAAAACGTGTTTTTCGCATTCAAAAGCACGAAAACAGCGATTTCGGTGATTCTGCACACTTGTAACAGCAAAATCGTGAAGATTATCACTGAAAGTGCATATCTCAGCTGGAAACAACAACGATACCGAAGATATCTTAGTTTCCGCATATCAAACGCACTGTGGAGTGCTGAAAACACCAGAAAACGTGTTTTTCGCATTCAAAAGCACGAAAACAGCGATTTCGGTGATTCTGCACACTTGTAACAGCAGAATCGTGAAGATTATCACTGAAAGTGCATATCTCAGCTGGAAACAACAACGATACCGAAGATATCGTAGTTTCCGCATATCAAACGCACTGTGGAGTGCTGAAAACACCAGAAAACGTGTTTTTCGCATTCAAAAGCACGAAAACAGCGATTTCGGTGATTCTGCACACTTGTAACAGCAGAATCGTGAAGATTATCGCTGAAAGTGCATATCTCAGCTGGAAACAACAACGATACCGAAGATATCGTAGTTTCCGCATATCAAACGCACTGTGGAGTGTTGAAAACACCAGAAAACGTGTTTTTCGCATTCAAAAGCACGAAAACAGCGATTTCGGTGATTCTGCACACTTGTAACAGCAGAATAGTGAAGATTATCACTGAAAGTGCATATCTCAGCTGGAAACAACAACGATACCGAAGATGTCGCAGTTTCCGCATATCAAACGCACTGTGGAGTGCTGAAAACACCAGAAAACGTGTTTTTCGCATTGAATAGCGCGAAAACAGCGATTTCGGTGATTCTGCACACTTGTAACAGCAGAATCATGAAGATTATCACTGCTAAATCATATCTCAGCTGGAAACAACAACGATACCGAAGATATGGCAGTTTCCGCATATCAAACGCACTGTGGAGTGCTGAAAACACCAGAAAACGTGTTTTTCGCATTGAATAGCGCGAGAACAGCGATTTCGGTGATTCTGCACACTTGTAACAGCAGAATCATGAAGATTATCACTGATAATGCATATCTCAGCTAGAAACAACAACGATACCGAAGATATGGCAGTTTCCGCATATCAAACGCACTGTGGAGTGCTGAAAACACCAGAAAACGTGTTTTTCGCATTCAATAGCACGAAATCAGCGATTTCGGTGATTCTGCACACTTGTAACAGCAGAATCGTGAAGATTATCACTGAAAGTGCATATCTCAGCTGGAAACAACAACGATACCGAAGATATCGCAGTTTCCGCATATCAAACGCACTGTGGAGTGCTGAAAACACCAGAAAACGTGTTTTTCGCATTCAAAAGCACGAAAACAGCGTTTTCGGGGATTCTGCACACTTCTAACAGCAGAATCGTGAAGATTATCACTGAAAGTGCATATCTCAGCTGGAAACAACAACGATACCGAAGATATCTTAGTTTCCGCATATCAAACGCACTGTGGAATGTTGAAAACACCAGAAAACGTGTTTTTCGCATTCAAAAGCACGAAAACAGCGTTTTCGGGGATTCTGCACACTTCTAACAGCAGAATCGTGAAGATTATCACTGAAAGTGCATATCTCAGCTGGAAACAACAACGATACCGAAGATATCGCAGTTTCCGCATATCAAACGCACTGTGGAATGTTGAAAACACCAGAAAACGTGTTTTTCGCATTCAAAAGCACGAAAACAGCGATTTCGGTGATTCTGCACACTTGTAACAGCAAAATCGTGAAGATTATCACTGAAAGTGCATATCTCAGCTGGAAACAACAACGATACCGAAGATATCTTAGTTTCCGCATATCAAACGCACTGTGGAGTGCTGAAAACACCAGAAAACGTGTTTTTCGCATTGAATAGCGCGAAAACAGCGATTTCGGTGATTCTGCACACTTGTAACAGCAGAATCATGAAGATTATCACTGCTAAATCATATCTCAGCTGGAAACAACAACGATACCGAAGATATGGCAGTTTCCGCATATCAAACGCACTGTGGAGTGCTGAAAACACCAGAAAACGTGTTTTTCGCATTGAATAGCGCGAGAACAGCGATTTCGGTGATTCTGCACACTTGTAACAGCAGAATCATGAAGATTATCACTGATAATGCATATCTCAGCTAGAAACAACAACGATACCGAAGATATGGCAGTTTCCGCATATCAAACGCACTGTGGAGTGCTGAAAACACCAGAAAACGTGTTTTTCGCATTCAATAGCACGAAATCAGCGATTTCGGTGATTCTGCACACTTGTAACAGCAGAATCGTGAAGATTATCACTGAAAGTGCATATCTCAGCTGGAAACAACAACGATACCGAAGATATCGCAGTTTCCGCATATCAAACGCACTGTGGAGTGCTGAAAACACCAGAAAACGTGTTTTTCGCATTCAAAAGCACGAAAACAGCGTTTTCGGGGATTCTGCACACTTCTAACAGCAAAATCGTGAAGATTATCACTGAAAGTGCATATCTCAGCTGGAAACAACAACGATACCGAAGATATCTTAGTTTCCGCATATCAAACGCACTGTGGAGTGCTGAAAACACCAGAAAACGTGTTTTTCGCATTCAAAAGCACGAAAACAGCGATTTCGGTGATTCTGCACACTTGTAACAGCAGAATCGTGAAGATTATCACTGAAAGTGCATATCTCAGCTGGAAACAACAACGATACCGAAGATATCGTAGTTTCCGCATATCAAACGCACTGTGGAGTGCTGAAAACACCAGAAAACGTGTTTTTCGCATTCAAAAGCACGAAAACAGCGATTTCGGTGATTCTGCACACTTGTAACTGCAGAATCGTGAAGATTATCACTGAAAGTGCATATCTCAGCTGGAAACAACAACGATACCGAAGATATCGTAGTTTCCGCATATCAAACGCACTGTGGAGTGCTGAAAACACCAGAAAACGTGTTTTTCGCATTCAAAAGCACGAAAACAGCGTTTTCGGTGATTCTGCACACTTGTAACAGCAGAATCGTGAAGATTATCACTGAAAGTGCATATCTCAGCTGGAATCAACAACGATACCGAAGATATCGCAGTTTCCGCATATCAAACGCACTGTGGAGTGTTGAAAACACCAGAAAACGTGTTTTTCGCATTCAAAAGCACGAAAACAGCGATTTCGGTGATTCTGCACACTTGTAACAGCAGAATAGTGAAGATTATCACTGAAAGTGCATATCTCAGCTGGAAACAACAACGATACCGAAGATATCGCAGTTTCCGCATATCAAACGCACTGTGGAGTGTTGAAAACACCAGAAAACGTGTTTTTCGCATTCAAAAGCACGAAAACAGCGATTTCGGTGATTCTGCACACTTGTAACAGCAGAATTATGAAGATTATCACTGATAATGCATATCTCAGCTGGAAACAACAACGATACCGAAGATATGGCAGTTTCCGCATATCAAACGCACTGTGGAGTGCTGAAAACACCAGAAAACGTGTTTTTCGCATTGAATAGCGCGAAAACAGCGATTTCGGTGATTCTGCACACTTGTAACAGCAGAATCATGAAGATTATCACTGCTAAATCATATCTCAGCTGGAAACAACAACGATACCGAAGATATGGCAGTTTCCGCATATCAAACGCACTGTGGAGTGCTGAAAACACCAGAAAACGTGTTTTTCGCATTGAATAGCGCGAGAACAGCGATTTCGGTGATTCTGCACACTTGTAACAGCAGAATCATGAAGATTATCACTGATAATGCATATCTCAGCTAGAAACAACAACGATACCGAAGATATGGCAGTTTCCGCATATGAAACGCACTGTGGAGTGTTGAAAACACCAGAAAACGTGTTTTTCGCATTCAAAAGCACGAAAACAGCGATTTCGGTGATTCTGCACACTTGTAACAGCAGAATCGTGAAGATTATCACTGAAAGTGCATATCTCAGCTGGAAACAACAACGATACCGAAGATATCGCAGTTTCCGCATATCAAACGCACTGTGGAGTGCTGAAAACACCAGAAAACGTGTTTTTCGCATTCAAAAGCACGAAAACAGCGATTTCGGTGATTCTGCACACTTGTAACAGCAGAATCATGAAGATTATCACTGAAAATGCATGTCTCAGCTGGAAACAACAACGATACCGAAGATATGGCAGTTTCCGCATATCAAACGCACTGTGGAGTGCTGAAAACACCAGAAAACGTGTTTTTCGCATTGAATAGCGCGAGAACAGCGATTTCGGTGATTCTGCACACTTGTAACAGCAGAATCATGAAGATTATCACTGATAATGCATATCTCAGCTAGAAACAACAACGATACCGAAGATATGGCAGTTTCCGCATATGAAACGCACTGTGGAGTGTTGAAAACACCAGAAAACGTGTTTTTCGCATTCAAAAGCACGAAAACAGCGATTTCGGTGATTCTGCACACTTGTAACAGCAGAATCGTGAAGATTATCACTGAAAGTGCATATCTCAGCTGGAAACAACAACGATACCGAAGATATCGCAGTTTCCGCATATCAAACGCACTGTGGAGTGCTGAAAACACCAGAAAACGTGTTTTTCGCATTCAAAAGCACGAAAACAGCGATTTCGGTGATTCTGCACACTTGTAACAGCAGAATCATGAAGATTATCACTGAAAATGCATGTCTCAGCTGGAAACAACAACGATACCGAAGATATCGTAGTTTCCGCATATCAAACGCACTGTGGAGTGCTGAAAACACCAGAAAACGTGTTTTTCGCATTCAATAGCACGAAATCAGCGATTTCGGTGATTCTGCACACTTGTAACAGCAGAATCGTGAAGATTATCACTGAAAGTGCATATCTCAGCTGGAAACAACAACGATACCGAAGATATCGCAGTTTCCGCATATCAAACGCACTGTGGAGTGCTGAAAACACCAGAAAACGTGTTTTTCGCATTCAAAAGCACGAAAACAGCGTTTTCGGGGATTCTGCACACTTCTAACAGCAGAATCGTGAAGATTATCACTGAAAGTGCATAGCTCAGTTGGAAACAACAACGATACCGAAGATATCTTAGTTTCCGCATATCAAACGCACTGTGGAGTGCTGAAAACACCAGAAAACGTGTTTTTCGCATTCAAAAGCACGAAAACAGCGATTTCGGTGATTCTGCACACTTGTAACAGCAGAATCGTGAAGATTATCACTGAAAGTGCATATCTCAGCTGGAAACAACAACGATACCGAAGATATCGTAGTTTCCGCATATCAAACGCACTGTGGAGTGCTGAAAACACCAGAAAACGTGTTTTTCGCATTCAAAAGCACGAAAACAGCGATTTCGGTGATTCTGCACACTTGTAACAGCAGAATCGTGAAGATTATCACTGAAAGTGCATATCTCAGCTGGAAACAACAACGATACCGAAGATATCGTAGTTTCCGCATATCAAACGCACTGTGGAGTGCTGAAAACACCAGAAAACGTGTTTTTCGCATTCAAAAGCACGAAAACAGCGATTTCGGTGATTCTGCACACTTGTAACAGCAGAATCGTGAAGATTATCACTGAAAGTGCATATCTCAGCTGGAAACAACAACGATACCGAAGATATCGTAGTTTCCGCATATCAAACGCACTGTGGAGTGCTGAAAACACCAGAAAACGTGTTTTTCGCATTCAAAAGCACGAAAACAGCGATTTCGGTGATTCTGCACACTTGTAACAGCAGAATCGTGAAGATTATCACTGAAAGTGCATATCTCAGCTGGAAACAACAACGATACCGAAGATATCGTAGTTTCCGCATATCAAACGCACTGTGGAGTGCTGAAAACACCAGAAAACGTGTTTTTCGCATTCAAAAGCACGAAAACAGCGATTTCGGTGATTCTGCACACTTGTAACAGCAGAATCGTGAAGATTATCACTGAAAGTGCATATCTCAGCTGGAAACAACAACGATACCGAAGATATCGTAGTTTCCGCATATCAAACGCACTGTGGAGTGCTGAAAACACCAGAAAACGTGTTTTTCGCATTCAAAAGCACGAAAACAGCGATTTCGGTGATTCTGCACACTTGTAACAGCAGAATCGTGAAGATTATCACTGAAAGTGCATATCTCAGCTGGAAACAACAACGATACCGAAGATATCGCAGTTTCCGCATATCAAACGCACTGTGGAGTGCTGAAAACACCAGAAAACGTGTTTTTCGCATTCAAAAGCACGAAAACAGCGTTTTCGGTGATTCTGCACACTTGTAACAGCAGAATCGTGAAGATTATCACTGAAAGTGCATATCTCAGCTGGAAACAACAACGATACCGAAGATATCGCAGTTTCCGCATATCAAACGCACTGTGGAGTGTTGAAAACACCAGAAAACGTGTTTTTCGCATTGAATAGCGCGAAAACAGCGATTTCGGTGATTCTGCACACTTGTAACAGCAGAATCATGAAGATTATCACTGCTAATTCATATCTCAGCTGGAAACAACAACGATACCGAAGATATGGCAGTTTCCGCATATCAAACGCACTGTGGAGTGCTGAAAACACCAGAAAACGTGTTTTTCGCATTGAATAGCGCGAGAACAGCGATTTCGGTGATTCTGCACACTTGTAACAGCAGAATCATGAAGATTATCACTGATAATGCATATCTCAACTGGAAACAACAACGATACCGAAGATATGGCAGTTTCCGCATATGAAACGCACTGTGGAGTGTTGAAAACACCAGAAAACGTGTTTTTCGCATTCAAAAGCACGAAAACAGCGATTTCGGTGATTCTGCACACTTGTAACCGCAGAATCGTGAAGATTATCACTGAAAGTGCATATCTCAGCTGGAAACAACAACGATACCGAAGATATCGTAGTTTCCGCATATCAAACGCACTGTGGAGTGCTGAAAACACCAGAAAACGTGTTTTTCGCATTCAAAAGCACGAAAACAGCGTTTTCGGTGATTCTGCACACTTGTAACAGCAGAATCGTGAAGATTATCACTGAAAGTGCATATCTCAGCTGGAAACAACAACGATACCGAAGATATCGCAGTTTCCGCATATCAAACGCACTGTGGAGTGTTGAAAACACCAGAAAACGTGTTTTTCGCATTCAAAAGCACGAAAACAGCGATTTCGGTGATTCTGCACACTTGTAACAGCAGAATAGTGAAGATTATCACTGAAAGTGCATATCTCAGCTGGAAACAACAACGATACCGAAGATATCGCAGTTTCCGCATATCAAACGCACTGTGGAGTGCTGAAAACACCAGAAAACGTGTTTTTCGCATTCAAAAGCACGAAAACAGCGATTTCGGTGATTCTGCACACTTGTAACAGCAGAATCATGAAGATTATCACTGAAAATGCATGTCTCAGCTGGAAACAACAACGATACCGAAGATATCGTAGTTTCCGCATATCAAACGCACTGTGGAGTGCTGAAAACACCAGAAAACGTGTTTTTCGCATTCAATAGCTCGAAATCAGCGATTTCGGTGATTCTGCACACTTGTAACAGCAGAATCGTGAAGATTATCACTGAAAGTGCATATCTCAGCTGGAAACAACAACGATACCGAAGATATCGCAGTTTCCGCATATCAAACGCACTGTGGAGTGCTGAAAACACCAGAAAACGTGTTTTTCGCATTCAAAAGCACGAAAACAGCGTTTTCGGGGATTCTGCACACTTCTAACAGCAGAATCGTGAAGATTATCACTGAAAGTGCATATCTCAGCTGGAAACAACAACGATACCGAAGATATCGCAGTTTCCGCATATCAAACGCACTGTGGAGTGTTGAAAACACCAGAAAACGTGTTTTTCGCATTCAAAAGCACGAAAACAGCGATTTCGGTGATTCTGCACACTTGTAACAGCAGAATCGTGAAGATTATCACTGAAAGTGCATATCTCAGCTGGAAACAACAACGATACCGAAGATATCGCAGTTTCCGCATATCAAACGCACTGTGGAGAGCTGAAAAGACCAGAAAACGTGTTTTTCGCATTCAAAAGCACGAAAACAGAGTTTTCGGTGATTCTGCACACTTGTAACAGCAGAATCGTGAAGATTATCACTGAAAGTGCATATCTCAGCTGGAAACAACAACGATACCGAAGATATCGCAGTTTCCGCATATCAAACGCACTGTGGAGTGTTGAAAACACCAGAAAACGTGTTTTTCGCATTCAAAAGCACGAAAACAGCGATTTCGGTGATTCTGCACACTTGTAACAGCAGAATTATGAAGATTATCACTGATAATGCATATCTCAGCTGGAAACAACAACGATACCGAAGATATGGCAGTTTCCGCATATCAAACGCACTGTGGAGTGCTGAAAACACCAGAAAACGTGTTTTTCGCATTCAAAAGCACGAAAACAGCGATTTCGGTGATTCTGCACACTTGTAACAGCAGAATCGTGAAGATTATCACTGAAAGTGCATATCTCAGCTGGAAACAACAACGATACCGAAGATATCGTAGTTTCCGCATATCAAACGCACTGTGGAGTGTTGAAAACACCAGAAAACGTGTTTTTCGCATTCAAAAGCACGAAAACAGCGATTTCGGTGATTCTGCACACTTGTAACAGCAAAATCGTGAAGATTATCACTGAAAGTGCATATCTCAGCTGGAAACAACAACGATACCGAAGATATCTTAGTTTCCGCATATCAAACGCACTGTGGAGTGCTGAAAACACCAGAAAACGTGTTTTTCGCATTCAAAAGCACGAAAACAGCGATTTCGGTGATTCTGCACACTTGTAACAGCAGAATCGTGAAGATTATCACTGAAAGTGCATATCTCAGCTGGAAACAACAACGATACCGAAGATATCGCAGTTTCCGCATATCAAACGCACTGTGGAGTGTTGAAAACACCAGAAAACGTGTTTTTCGCATTCAAAAGCACGAAAACAGCGATTTCGGTGATTCTGCACACTTGTAACAGCAGAATTATGAAGATTATCACTGATAATGCATATCTCAGCTGGAAACAACAACGATACCGAAGATATGGCAGTTTCCGCATATCAAACGCACTGTGGAGTGCTGAAAACACCAGAAAACGTGTTTTTCGCATTGAATAGCGCGAAAACAGCGATTTCGGTGATTCTGCACACTTGTAACAGCAGAATCATGAAGATTATCACTGATAATGCATATCTCAGCTGGAAACAACAACGATACCGAAGATATGGCAGTTTCCGCATATCAAACGCACTGTGGAGTGCTGAAAACACCAGAAAACGTGTTTTTCGCATTCAATAGCACGAAAACAGCGATTTCGGTGATTCTGCACACTTGTAACAGCAGAATCATGAAGATTATCACTGAAAATGCATGTCTCAGCTGGAAACAACAACGATACCGAAGATATCGTAGTTTCCGCATATCAAACGCACTGTGGAGTGCTGAAAACACCAGAACACGTGTTTTTCGCATTCAAAAGCACGAAAACAGGGATTTCGGTGATTCTGCACACTTGTAACAGCAGAATCGTGAAGATTATCACTGAAAGTGCATATCTCAGCTGGAAACAACAACGATACCGAAGATATCGCAGTTTCCGCATATCAAACGCACTGTGGAGTGCTGAAAACACCAGAAAACGTGTTTTTCGCATTCAAAAGCACGAAAACAGCGATTTCGGTGATTCTGCACACTTGTAACAGCAGAATCATGAAGATTATCACTGAAGATGCATGTCTCAGCTGGAAACAACAACGATACCGAAGATTTCGTAGTTTCCGCATATCAAACGCACTGTGGAGTGCTGAAAACACCAGAAAACGTGTTTTTCGCATACAAAAGCACGAAAACAGCGATTTCGGTGATTCTGCACACTTGAAACAGCAGAATCATGAAGATTATCACTGAAGATGCATATCTCAGCTGGAAACAACAACGATACCGAAGATATCGTAGTTTCCGCATATCAAACGCACTGTGGAGTGCTGAAAACACCAGAAAACGTGTTTTTCGCATTCAAAAGCACGAAAACAGCGATTTCGGTGATTCTGCACACTTGTAACAGCAGAATCGTGAAGATTATCACTGAAAGTGCATATCTCAGCTGGAAACAACAACGATACCGAAGATATCGCAGTTTCCGCATATCAAACGCACTGTGGAGAGCTGAAAACACCAGAAAACGTGTTTTTCGCATTCAAAAGCACGAAAACAGCGTTTTCGGTGATCCTGCACACTTGTAACAGCAGAATCGTGAAGATTATCACTGAAAGTGCATATCTCAGCTGGAAACAACAACGATACCGAAGATATCGCAGTTTCCGCATATCAAACGCACTGTGGAGTGCTGAAAACACCAGAAAACGTGTTTTTCGCATTCAATAGCACGAAAACAGCGATTTCGGTGATTCTGCACACTTGTAACAGCAGAATCATGAAGATTATCACTGAAAATGCATGTCTCAGCTGGAAACAACAACGATACCGAAGATATCGCAGTTTCCGCATATCAAACGCACTGTGGAGAGCTGAAAACACCAGAAAACGTGTTTTTCGCATTCAAAAGCACGAAAACAGCGTTTTCGGTGATTCTGCACACTTGTAACAGCAGAATCGTGAAGATTATCACTGAAAGTGCATATCTCAGCTGGAAACAACAACGATACCGAAGATATCGCAGTTTCCGCATATCAAACGCACTGTGGAGTGTTGAAAACACCAGAAAACGTGTTTTTCGCATTCAAAAGCACGAAAACATCGATTTCGGTGATTCTGCACACTTGTAACAGCAGAATCATGAAGATTATCACTGATAATGCATATCTCAGCTGGAAACAACAACGATACCGAAGATATGGCAGTTTCCGCATATCAAACGCACTGTGGAGTGCTGAAAACACCAGAAAACGTGTTTTTCGCATTCAATAGCACGAAAACAGCGATTTCGGTGATTCTGCACACTTGTAACAGCAGAATCATGAAGATTATCACTGAAAATGCATGTCTCAGCTGGAAACAACAACGATACCGAAGATATCGCAGTTTCCGCATATCAAACGCACTGTGGAGTGTTGAAAACACCAGAAAACGTGTTTTTCGCATTCAAAAGCACGAAAACAGCGATTTCGGTGATTCTGCACACTTGTAACAGCAGAATCATGAAGATTATCACTGAAGATGCATATCTCAGCTGGAAACAACAACGATACCGAAGATATCGTAGTTTCCGCATATCAAACGCACTGTGGAGTGCTGAAAACACCAGAAAACGTGTTTTTCGCATTCAAAAGCACGAAAACAGCGATTTCGGTGATTCTGCACACTTGTAACAGCAGAATCGTGAAGATTATCACTGAAAGTGCATATCTCAGCTGGAAACAACAACGATACCGAAGATATCGCAGTTTCCGCATATCAAACGCACTGTGGAGAGCTGAAAACACCAGAAAACGTGTTTTTCGCTTTCAAAAGCACGAAAACAGCGTTTTCGGTGATTCTGCACACTTGTAACAGCAGAATCGTGAAGATTATCACTGAAAGTGCATATCTCAGCTGGAAACAACAACGATACCGAAGATATCGCAGTTTCCGCATATCAAACGCACTGTGGAGTGTTGAAAACACCAGAAAACGTGTTTTTCGCATTCAAAAGCACGAAAACATCGATTTCGGTGATTCTGCACACTTGTAACAGCAGAATTATGAAGATTATCACTGATAATGCATATCTCAGCTGGAAACAACAACGATACCGAAGATATGGCAGTTTCCGCATATCAAACGCACTGTGGAGTGCTGAAAACACCAGAAAACGTGTTTTTCGCATTGAATAGCGCGAAAACAGCGATTTCGGTGATTCTGCACACTTGTAACAGCAGAATCATGAAGATTATCACTGATAATGCATATCTCAGCTGGAAACAACAACGATACCGAAGATATGGCAGTTTCCGCATATCAAACGCACTGTGGAGTGCTGAAAACACCAGAAAACGTGTTTTTCGCATTCAATAGCACGAAAACAGCGATTTCGGTGATTCTGCACACTTGTAACAGCAGAATCATGAAGATTATCACTGAAAATGCATGTCTCAGCTGGAAACAACAACGATACCGAAGATATCGCAGTTTCCGCATATCAAACGCACTGTGGAGTGTTGAAAACACCAGAAAACGTGTTTTTCGCATTCAAAAGCACGAAAACAGCGATTTCGGTGATTCTGCACACTTGTAACAGCAGAATCGTGAAGATTATCACTGAAAGTGCATATCTCAGCAGGAAACAACAACGATACCGAAGATATGGCAGTTTCCGCATATCAAACGCACTGTGGAGTGCTGAAAACACCAGAAAACGTGTTTTTCGCATTCAATAGCACGAAAACAGCGATTTCGGTGATTCTGCACAGTTGTAACAGCAGAATCATGAAGATTATCACTGAAAATGCATGTCTCAGCTGGAAACAACAACGATACCGAAGATATCGTAGTTTCCGCATATCAAACGCACTGTGGAGTGCTGAAAACACCAGAAAACGTGTTTTTCGCATTCAAAAGCACGAAAACAGCGATTTCGGTGATTCTGCACACTTGTAACAGCAGAATCATGAAGATTATCACTGAAGATGCATATCTCAGCTGGAAACAACAACGATACCGAAGATATCGTAGTTTCCGCATATCAAACGCACTGTGGAGTGCTGAAAACACCAGAACACGTGTTTTTCGCATTCAAAAGCACGAAAACAGCGATTTCGGTGATTCTGCACACTTGTAACAGCAGAATCGTGAAGATTATCACTGAAAGTGCATATCTCAGCTGGAAACAACAACGATACCGAAGATATCGTAGTTTCCGCATATCAAACGCACTGTGGAGTGCTGAAAACACCAGAAAACGTGTTTTTCGCATTCAAAAGCACGAAAACAGCGATTTCGGTGATTCTGCACACTTGTAACAGCAGAATCGTGAAGATTATCACTGAAAGTGCATATCTCAGCTGGAAACAACAACGATACCGAAGATATCGCAGTTTCCGCATATCAAACGCACTGTGGAGTGCTGAAAACACCAGAAAACTGTTTTTCGCATTCAAAAGCACGAAAACAGCGATTTCGGTGATTCTGCACACTTGTAGCAGCAGAATCGTGAAGATTATCACTGAAAGTGCATATCTCAGCTGGAAACAACAACGATACCGAAGATATCTTAGTTTCCGCATATCAAACGCACTGTGGAGTGCTGAAAACACCAGAAAACGTGTTTTTCGCATTCAAAAGCACGAAAACAGCGATTTCGGTGATTCTGCACACTTGTAACAGCAGAATCGTGAAGATTATCACTGAAAGTGCATATCTCAGCTGGAAACAACAACGATACCGAAGATATCGTAGTTTCCGCATATCAAACGCACTGTGGAGTGCTGAAAACACCAAAAAACGTGTTTTTCGCATTCAAAAGCACGAAAACAGCGATTTCGGTGATTCTGCACACTTGTAACAGCAGAATCGTGAAGATTATCACTGAAAGTGCATATCTCAGCTGGAAACAACAACGATACCGAAGATATCGTAGTTTCCGCATATCAAACGCACTGTGGAGTGCTGAAAACACCAGAAAACGTGTTTTTCGCATTCAAAAGCACGAAAACAGCGATTTCGGTGATTCTGCACACTTGTAACAGCAGATTCGTGAAGATTATCACTGAAAGTGCATATCTCAGCTGGAAACAACAACGATACCGAAGATATCGCAGTTTCCGCATATCAAACGCACTGTGGAGTGCTGAAAACACCAGAAAACGTGTTTTTCGCATACAAAAGCACGAAAACAGCGATTTCGGTGATTCTGCACACTTGTAACAGCAGAATCATGAAGATTATCACTGAAGATGCATATCTCAGCTGGAAAGAACAACTATACCGAAGATATCGTAGTTTCCGCATATCAAACGCACTGTGGAGTGCTGAAAACACCAGAAAACTGTTTTTCGCATTCAAAAGCACGAAAACAGCGATTTCGGTGATTCTGCACACTTGTAGCAGCAGAATCGTGAAGATTATCACTGAAAGTGCATATCTCAGCTGGAAACAACAACGATACCGAAGATATCTTAGTTTCCGCATATCAAACGCACTGTGGAGTGCTGAAAACACCAGAAAACGTGTTTTTCGCATTCAAAAGCACGAAAACAGCGATTTCGGTGATTCTGCACACTTGTAACAGCAGAATCGTGAAGATTATCACTGAAAGTGCATATCTCAGCTGGAAACAACAACGATACCGAAGATATCGTAGTTTCCGCATATCAAACGCACTGTGGAGTGCTGAAAACACCAAAAAACGTGTTTTTCGCATTCAAAAGCACGAAAACAGCGATTTCGGTGATTCTGCACACTTGTAACAGCAGAATCGTGAAGATTATCACTGAAAGTGCATATCTCAGCTGGAAACAACAACGATACCGAAGATATCGTAGTTTCCGCATATCAAACGCACTGTGGAGTGCTGAAAACACCAGAAAACGTGTTTTTCGCATTCAATAGCACGAAAACAGCGATTTCGGTGATTCTGCACACTTGTAACAGCAGAATCATGAAGATTATCACTGAAAATGCATGTCTCAGCTGGAAACAACAACGATACCGAAGATATCGCAGTTTCCGCATATCAAACGCACTGTGGAGTGTTGAAAACACCAGAAAACGTGTTTTTCGCATTCAAAAGCACGAAAACAGCGATTTCGGTGATTCTGCACACTTGTAACAGCAGAATCGTGAAGATTATCACTGAAAGTGCATATCTCAGCAGGAAACAACAACGATACCGAAGATATGGCAGTTTCCGCATATCAAACGCACTGTGGAGTGCTGAAAACACCAGAAAACGTGTTTTTCGCATTCAATAGCACGAAAACAGCGATTTCGGTGATTCTGCACAGTTGTAACAGCAGAATCATGAAGATTATCACTGAAAATGCATGTCTCAGCTGGAAACAACAACGATACCGAAGATATCGTAGTTTCCGCATATCAAACGCACTGTGGAGTGCTGAAAACACCAGAAAACGTGTTTTTCGCATTCAAAAGCACGAAAACAGCGATTTCGGTGATTCTGCACACTTGTAACAGCAGAATCATGAAGATTATCACTGAAGATGCATATCTCAGCTGGAAACAACAACGATACCGAAGATATCGTAGTTTCCGCATATCAAACGCACTGTGGAGTGCTGAAAACACCAGAACACGTGTTTTTCGCATTCAAAAGCACGAAAACAGCGATTTCGGTGATTCTGCACACTTGTAACAGCAGAATCGTGAAGATTATCACTGAAAGTGCATATCTCAGCTGGAAACAACAACGATACCGAAGATATCGTAGTTTCCGCATATCAAACGCACTGTGGAGTGCTGAAAACACCAGAAAACGTGTTTTTCGCATTCAAAAGCACGAAAACAGCGATTTCGGTGATTCTGCACACTTGTAACAGCAGAATCGTGAAGATTATCACTGAAAGTGCATATCTCAGCTGGAAACAACAACGATACCGAAGATATCGCAGTTTCCGCATATCAAACGCACTGTGGAGTGCTGAAAACACCAGAAAACGTGTTTTTCGCATACAAAAGCACGAAAACAGCGATTTCGGTGATTCTGCACACTTGTAACAGCAGAATCATGAAGATTATCACTGAAGATGCATATCTCAGCTGGAAAGAACAACGATACCGAAGATATCGTAGTTTCCGCATATCAAACGCACTGTGGAGTGCTGAAAACACCAGAAAACTGTTTTTCGCATTCAAAAGCACGAAAACAGCGATTTCGGTGATTCTGCACACTTGTAGCAGCAGAATCGTGAAGATTATCACTGAAAGTGCATATCTCAGCTGGAAACAACAACGATACCGAAGATATCGTAGTTTCCGCATATCAAACGCACTGTGGAGTGCTGAAAACACCAGAAAACGTGTTTTTCGCATTGAATAGCGCGAGAACAGCGATTTCGGTGCTTCTGCACACTTGTAACAGCAGAATCGTGAAGATTATCACTGAAAGTGCATATCTCAGCTGGAAACAACAACGATACCGAAGATATCGCAGTTTCCGCATATCAAACGCACTGTGGAGTGCTGAAAACACCAGAAAACATGTTTTTCGCATTCAAAAGCACGAAAACAGCGTTTTCGGTGATTCTGCACACTTCTAACAGCAGAATCGTGAAGATTATCACTGAAAGTGCATATCTCAGCTGGAAACAACAACGATACCGAAGATATCGCAGTTTCCGCATATCAAACGCACTGTGGAGTGCTGAAAACACCAGAAAACATGTTTTTCGCATTCAAAAGCACGAAAACAGCGATTTCGGTGATTCTGCACACTTGTAACAGCAGGATCGTGAAGATTATCACTGAAAGTGCATATCTCAGCTGGAAACAACAACGATACCGAAGATATCGTAGTTTCCGCATATCAAACGCACTGTGGAGTGCTGAAAACACCAGAAAACGTGTTTTTCGCATTCAAAAGCACGAAAACAGCGATTTCGGTGATTCTGCACACTTGTAACAGCCGAATCGTGAAGATTATCACTGAAAGTGCATATCTCAGCTGGAAACAACAACGATACCGAAGATATCGTAGTTTCCGCATATCAAACGCACTGTGGAGTGCTGAAAACACCAGAAAACGTGTTTTTCGCATTCAAAAGCACGAAAACAGCGATTTCGGTGATTCTGCACACTTGTAACAGCAGAATCGTGAAGATTATCACTGAAAGTGCATATCTCAGCTGGAAACAACAACGATACCGAAGATATAGTAGTTTCCGCATATCAAACGCACTGTGGAGTGGTGAAAACACCAGAAAACGTGTTTTTCGCATTCAAAAGCACGAAAACAGCGATTTCGGTGATTCTGCACACTTGTAACAGCAGAATCGTGAAGATTATCACTGAAAGTGCATATCTCAGCTGGAAACAACAACGATACCGAAGATATCGCAGTTTCCGCATATCAAACGCACTGTGGAGTGCTGAAAACACCAGAAAACGTGTTTTTCGCATTCAAAAGCACGAAAACAGCGTTTTCGGTGATTCTGCACACTTGTAACAGCCGAATCGTGAAGATTATCACTGAAAGTGCATATCTCAGCTGGAAACAACAACGATACCGAAGATATCGCAGTTTCCGCATATCAAACGCACTGTGGAGTGTTGAAAACACCAGAAAACGTGTTTTTCGAATTCAAAAGCACGAAAACAGCGATTTCGGTGATTCTGCACACTTGTAACAGCAGAATGGTGAAGATTATCACTGAAAGTGCATATCTCAGCTGGAAACAACAACGATACCGAAGATATCGTAGTTTCCGCATATCAAACGCACTGTGGAGTGCTGAAAACACCAGAAAACGTGTTTTTCGCATTCAAAAGCACGAAAACAGCGATTTCGGTGATTCTGCACACTTGTAACAGCAGAATCGTGAAGATTATCACTGAAAGTGCATATCTCAGCTGGAAACAACAACGATACCGAAGATATCGTAGTTTCCGCATATCAAACGCACTGTGGAGTGCTGAAAACACCGGAAAACGTGTTTTTCGCATTCAAAAGCACGAAAACAGCGATTTCGGTGATTCTGCACACTTGTAACAGCCGAATCGTGAAGATTATCACTGAAAGTGCATATCTCAGCTGGAAACAACAACGATACCGAAGATATCGCAGTTTCCGCATATCAAACGCACTGTGGAGTGTTGAAAACACCAGAAAACGTGTTTTTCGCATTGAATAGCGCGAAAACAGCGATTTCGGTGATTCTGCACACTTGTAACAGCAGAATCGTGAAGATTATCACTGAAAGTGCATATCTCAGCTGGAAACAACAACGATACCGAAGATATCGTAGTTTCCGCATATCAAACGCACTGTGGAGTGCTGAAAACACCAGAAAACGTGTTTTTCGCATTCAAAAGCACGAAAACAGCGATTTCGGTGATTCTGCACACTTGTAACAGCAGAATCGTGAAGATTATCACTGAAAGTGCATATCTCAGCTGGAAACAACAACGATACCGAAGATATCGCAGTTTCCGCATATCAAACGCACTGTGGAGTGCTGAAAACACCAGAAAACGTGTTTTTCGCATACAAAAGCACGAAAACAGCGATTTCGGTGATTCTGCACACTTGTAACAGCAGAATCATGAAGATTATCACTGAAGATGCATATCTCAGCTGGAAAGAACAACGATACCGAAGATATCGTAGTTTCCGCATATCAAACGCACTGTGGAGTGCTGAAAACACCAGAAAACTGTTTTTCGCATTCAAAAGCACGAAAACAGCGATTTCGGTGATTCTGCACACTTGTAGCAGCAGAATCGTGAAGATTATCACTGAAAGTGCATATCTCAGCTGGAAACAACAACGATACCGAAGATATCTTAGTTTCCGCATATCAAACGCACTGTGGAGTGCTGAAAACACCAGAAAACGTGTTTTTCGCATTCAAAAGCACGAAAACAGCGATTTCGGTGATTCTGCACACTTGTAACAGCAGAATCGTGAAGATTATCACTGAAAGTGCATATCTCAGCTGGAAACAACAACGATACCGAAGATATCGTAGTTTCCGCATATCAAACGCACTGTGGAGTGCTGAAAACACCAAAAAACGTGTTTTTCGCATTCAAAAGCACGAAAACAGCGATTTCGGTGATTCTGCACACTTGTAACAGCAGAATCGTGAAGATTATCACTGAAAGTGCATATCTCAGCTGGAAACAACAACGATACCGAAGATATCGTAGTTTCCGCATATCAAACGCACTGTGGAGTGCTGAAAACACCAGAAAACGTGTTTTTCGCATTCAAAAGCACGAAAACAGCGATTTCGGTGATTCTGCACACTTGTAACAGCAGAATCGTGAAGATTATCACTGAAAGTGCATATCTCAGCTGGAAACAACAACGATACCGAAGATATCGCAGTTTCCGCATATCAAACGCACTGTGGAGAGCTGAAAACACCAGAAAACGTGTTTTTCGCATTCAAAAGCACGAAAACAGCGTTTTCGGTGATTCTGCACACTTGTAACAGCAGAATCGTGAAGATTATCACTGATAATGCATATCTCAGCTGGAAACAACAACGATACCGAAGATATGGCAGTTTCCGCATATCAAACGCACTGTGGAGTGCTGAAAACACCAGAAAACGTGTTTTTCGCATTCAATAGCACGAAAACAGCGATTTCGGTGATTCTGCACACTTGTAACAGCAGAATCATGAAGATTATCACTGAAAATGCATGTCTCAGCTGGAAACAACAACGATACCGAAGATATCGCAGTTTCCGCATATCAAACGCACTGTGGAGTGTTGAAAACACCAGAAAACGTGTTTTTCGCATTCAAAAGCACGAAAACAGCGATTTCGGTGATTCTGCACACTTGTAACAGCAGAATCGTGAAGATTATCACTGAAAGTGCATATCTCAGCAGGAAACAACAACGATACCGAAGATATGGCAGTTTCCGCATATCAAACGCACTGTGGAGTGCTGAAAACACCAGAAAACGTGTTTTTCGCATTCAATAGCACGAAAACAGCGATTTCGGTGATTCTGCACAGTTGTAACAGCAGAATCATGAAGATTATCACTGAAAATGCATGTCTCAGCTGGAAACAACAACGATACCGAAGATATCGTAGTTTCCGCATATCAAACGCACTGTGGAGTGCTGAAAACACCAGAAAACGTGTTTTTCGCATTCAAAAGCACGAAAACAGCGATTTCGGTGATTCTGCACACTTGTAACAGCAGAATCATGAAGATTATCACTGAAGATGCATATCTCAGCTGGAAACAACAACGATACCGAAGATATCGTAGTTTCCGCATATCAAACGCACTGTGGAGTGCTGAAAACACCAGAACACGTGTTTTTCGCATTCAAAAGCACGAAAACAGCGATTTCGGTGATTCTGCACACTTGTAACAGCAGAATCGTGAAGATTATCACTGAAAGTGCATATCTCAGCTGGAAACAACAACGATACCGAAGATATCGCAGTTTCCGCATATCAAACGCACTGTGGAGAGCTGAAAACACCAGAAAACGTGTTTTTCGCATTCAAAAGCACGAAAACAGCGTTTTCGGTGATTCTGCACACTTGTAACAGCAGAATCGTGAAGATTATCACTGATAATGCATATCTCAGCTGGAAACAACAACGATACCGAAGATATGGCAGTTTCCGCATATCAAACGCACTGTGGAGTGCTGAAAACACCAGAAAACGTGTTTTTCGCATTCAATAGCACGAAAACAGCGATTTCGGTGATTCTGCACACTTGTAACAGCAGAATCATGAAGATTATCACTGAAAATGCATGTCTCAGCTGGAAACAACAACGATACCGAAGATATCGCAGTTTCCGCATATCAAACGCACTGTGGAGTGTTGAAAACACCAGAAAACGTGTTTTTCGCATTCAAAAGCACGAAAACAGCGATTTCGGTGATTCTGCACACTTGTAACAGCAGAATCGTGAAGATTATCACTGAAAGTGCATATCTCAGCAGGAAACAACAACGATACCGAAGATATGGCAGTTTCCGCATATCAAACGCACTGTGGAGTGCTGAAAACACCAGAAAACGTGTTTTTCGCATTCAATAGCACGAAAACAGCGATTTCGGTGATTCTGCACAGTTGTAACAGCAGAATCATGAAGATTATCACTGAAAATGCATGTCTCAGCTGGAAACAACAACGATACCGAAGATATCGTAGTTTCCGCATATCAAACGCACTGTGGAGTGCTGAAAACACCAGAAAACGTGTTTTTCGCATTCAAAAGCACGAAAACAGCGATTTCGGTGATTCTGCACACTTGTAACAGCAGAATCATGAAGATTATCACTGAAGATGCATATCTCAGCTGGAAACAACAACGATACCGAAGATATCGTAGTTTCCGCATATCAAACGCACTGTGGAGTGCTGAAAACACCAGAACACGTGTTTTTCGCATTCAAAAGCACGAAAACAGCGATTTCGGTGATTCTGCACACTTGTAACAGCAGAATCGTGAAGATTATCACTGAAAGTGCATATCTCAGCTGGAAACAACAACGATACCGAAGATATCGTAGTTTCCGCATATCAAACGCACTGTGGAGTGCTGAAAACACCAGAAAACGTGTTTTTCGCATTCAAAAGCACGAAAACAGCGATTTCGGTGATTCTGCACACTTGTAACAGCAGAATCGTGAAGATTATCACTGAAAGTGCATATCTCAGCTGGAAACAACAACGATACCGAAGATATCGCAGTTTCCGCATATCAAACGCACTGTGGAGTGCTGAAAACACCAGAAAACGTGTTTTTCGCATACAAAAGCACGAAAACAGCGATTTCGGTGATTCTGCACACTTGTAACAGCAGAATCATGAAGATTATCACTGAAGATGCATATCTCAGCTGGAAAGAACAACGATACCGAAGATATCGTAGTTTCCGCATATCAAACGCACTGTGGAGTGCTGAAAACACCAGAAAACTGTTTTTCGCATTCAAAAGCACGAAAACAGCGATTTCGGTGATTCTGCACACTTGTAGCAGCAGAATCGTGAAGATTATCACTGAAAGTGCATATCTCAGCTGGAAACAACAACGATACCGAAGATATCGTAGTTTCCGCATATCAAACGCACTGTGGAGTGCTGAAAACACCAGAAAACGTGTTTTTCGCATTGAATAGCGCGAGAACAGCGATGTCGGTGCTTCTGCACACTTGTAACAGCAGAATCGTGAAGATTATCACTGAAAGTGCATATCTCAGCTGGAAACAACAACGATACCGAAGATATCGCAGTTTCCGCATATCAAACGCACTGTGGAGTGCTGAAAACACCAGAAAACATGTTTTTCGCATTCAAAAGCACGAAAACAGCGATTTCGGTGATTCTGCACACTTGTAACAGCCGAATCGTGAAGATTATCACTGAAAGTGCATATCTCAGCTGGAAACAACAACGATACCGAAGATATCGCAGTTTCCGCATATCAAACGCACTGTGGAGTGCTGAAAACACCAGAAAACATGTTTTTCGCATTCAAAAGCACGAAAACAGCGATTTCGGTGATTCTGCACACTTGTAACAGCCGAATCGTGAAGATTATCACTGAAAGTGCATATCTCAGCTGGAAACAACAACGATACCGAAGATATCGTAGTTTCCGCATATCAAACGCACTGTGGAGTGCTGAAAACACCCGAAAACGTGTTTTTCGCATTCAATAGCACGAAAACAGCGATTTCGGTGATTCTGCACAGTTGTAACAGCAGAATCATGAAGATTATCACTGAAAATGCATGTCTCAGCTGGAAACAACAACGATACCGAAGATATCGTAGTTTCCGCATATCAAACGCACTGTGGAGTGCTGAAAACACCAGAAAACGTGTTTTTCGCATTCAAAAGCACGAAAACAGCGATTTCGGTGATTCTGCACACTTGTAACAGCAGAATCATGAAGATTATCACTGAAGATGCATATCTCAGCTGGAAACAACAACGATACCGAAGATATCGTAGTTTCCGCATATCAAACGCACTGTGGAGTGCTGAAAACACCAGAACACGTGTTTTTCGCATTCAAAAGCACGAAAACAGCGATTTCGGTGATTCTGCACACTTGTAACAGCAGAATCGTGAAGATTATCACTGAAAGTGCATATCTCAGCTGGAAACAACAACGATACCGAAGATATCGTAGTTTCCGCATATCAAACGCACTGTGGAGTGCTGAAAACACCAGAAAACGTGTTTTTCGCATTCAAAAGCACGAAAACAGCGATTTCGGTGATTCTGCACACTTGTAACAGCAGAATCGTGAAGATTATCACTGAAAGTGCATATCTCAGCTGGAAACAACAACGATACCGAAGATATCGCAGTTTCCGCATATCAAACGCACTGTGGAGTGCTGAAAACACCAGAAAACGTGTTTTTCGCATACAAAAGCACGAAAACAGCGATTTCGGTGATTCTGCACACTTGTAACAGCAGAATCATGAAGATTATCACTGAAGATGCATATCTCAGCTGGAAAGAACAACGATACCGAAGATATCGTAGTTTCCGCATATCAAACGCACTGTGGAGTGCTGAAAACACCAGAAAACTGTTTTTCGCATTCAAAAGCACGAAAACAGCGATTTCGGTGATTCTGCACACTTGTAGCAGCAGAATCGTGAAGATTATCACTGAAAGTGCATATCTCAGCTGGAAACAACAACGATACCGAAGATATCGTAGTTTCCGCATATCAAACGCACTGTGGAGTGCTGAAAACACCAGAAAACATGTTTTTCGCATTCAAAAGCACGAAAACAGCGATTTCGGTGATTCTGCACACTTGTAACAGCCGAATCGTGAAGATTATCACTGAAAGTGCATATCTCAGCTGGAAACAACAACGATACCGAAGATATCGCAGTTTCCGCATATCAAACGCACTGTGGAGTGCTGAAAACACCAGAAAACATGTTTTTCGCATTCAAAAGCACGAAAACAGCGATTTCGGTGATTCTGCACACTTGTAACAGCCGAATCGTGAAGATTATCACTGAAAGTGCATATCTCAGCTGGAAACAACAACGATACCGAAGATATCGTAGTTTCCGCATATCAAACGCACTGTGGAGTGCTGAAAACACCCGAAAACGTGTTTTTCGCATTCAAAAGCACGAAAACAGCGATTTCGATGATTCTGCACACTTGTAACAGCAGAATCGTGAAGATTATCACTGAAAGTGCATATCTCAGCTGGAAACAACAACGATACCGAAGATATAGTAGTTTCCGCATATCAAACGCACTGTGGAGTGGTGAAAACACCAGAAAACGTGTTTTTCGCATTCAAAAGCACGAAAACAGCGATTTCGGTGATTCTGCACACTTGTAACAGCAGAATCGTGAAGATTATCACTGAAAGTGCATATCTCAGCTGGAAACAACAACGATACCGAAGATATCGCAGTTTCCGCATATCAAACGCACTGTGGAGTGCTGAAAACACCAGAAAACATGTTTTTCGCATTCAAAAGCACGAAAACAGCGTTTTCGGTGATTCTGCACACTTGTAACAGCCGAATCGTGAAGATTATCACTGAAAGTGCATATCTCAGCTGGAAACAACAACGATACCGAAGATATCGCAGTTTCCGCATATCAAACGCACTGTGGAGTGTTGAAAACACCAGAAAACGTGTTTTTCGAATTCAAAAGCACGAAAACAGCGATTTCGGTGATTCTGCACACTTGTAACAGCAGAATCGTGAAGATTATCACTGAAAGTGCATATCTCAGCTGGAAACAACAACGATACCGAAGATATCGCAGTTTCCGCATATCAAACGCACTGTGGAGTGCTGAAAACACCAGAAAACGTGTTTTTCGCATTCAATAGCACGAAAACAGCGATTTCGGTGATTCTGCACACTTGTAACAGCAGAATCATGAAGATTATCACTGAAAATGCATGTCTCAGCTGGAAACAACAACGATACCGAAGATATCGTAGTTTCCGCATATCAAACGCACTGTGGAGTGCTGAAAACACCAGAAAACGTGTTTTTCGCATTCAATAGCACGAAATCAGCGATTTCGGTGATTCTGCACACTTGTAACAGCAGAATCGTGAAGATTATCACTGAAAGTGCATATCTCAGCTGGAAACAACAACGATACCGAAGATATCGCAGTTTCCGCATATCAAACGCACTGTGGAGTGCTGAAAACACCAGAAAACGTGTTTTTCGCATTCAAAAGCACGAAAACAGCGTTTTCGGTGATTCTGCACACTTCTAACAGCAGAATCGTGAAGATTATCACTGAAAGTGCATATCTCAGCTGGAAACAACAACGATACCGAAGATATCGCAGTTTCCGCATATCAAACGCACTGTGGAGTGCTGAAAACACCAGAAAACGTGTTTTTCGCATTCAAAAGCACGAAAACAGCGATTTCGGTGATTCTGCACACTTGTAACAGCAGAATCGTGAAGATTATCACTGAAAGTGCATATCTCAGCTGGAAACAACAACGATACCGAAGATATCGTAGTTTCCGCATATCAAACGCACTGTGGAGTGCTGAAAACACCAGAAAACGTGTTTTTCGCATTCAAAAGCACGAAAACAGCGATTTCGGTGATTCTGCACACTTGTAACAGCAGAATCGTGAAGATTATCACCGAAAGTGCATATCTCAGCTGGAAACAACAACGATACCGAAGATATCGTAGTTTCCGCATATCAAACGCACTGTGGAGTGCTGAAAACACCAGAAAACGTGTTTTTCGCATTCAAAAGCACGAAAACAGCGATTTCGGTGATTCTGCACACTTGTAACAGCAGGATCGTGAAGATTATCACTGAAAGTGCATATCTCAGCTGGAAACAACAACGATACCGAAGATATGGCAGTTTCCGCAGATCAAACGCACTGTGGAGTGCTGAAAACACCAGAAAACGTGTTTTTCGCATTCAATAGCACGAAAACAGCGATTTCGGTGATTCTGCACACTTGTAACAGCAGAATCGTGAAGATTATCACTGAAAGTGCATATCTCAGCTGGAAACAATAACGATACCGATGATATCGCAGTTTCCGCATATCAAACGCACTGTGGAGTGTTGAAAACACCAGAAAACGTGTTTTTCGCATTCAAAAGCACGAAAACAGCGATTTCGGTGATTCTGCACACTTGTAACAGCAGAATCATGAAGAATATCACTGAAAATGCATGTCTCAGCTGGAAACAACAATGATACCGAAGATATCGTAGTTTCCGCATATCAAACGCACTGTGGAGTGCTGAAAACACCAGAAAACATGTTTTTCGCATACAAAAGCACGAAAACAGCGATTTCGGTGATTCTGCACACTTGTAACAGCAGAATCATGAAGATTATCACTGAAGATGCATATCTCAGCTGGAAACAATAACGATACCGAAGATATCGCAGTTTCCGCATATCAAACGCACTGTGGAGTGTTGAAAACACCAGAAAACGTGTTTTTCGCATTCAAAAGCACGAAAACAGCGATTTCGGTGATTCTGCACACTTGTAACAGCAGAATCATAAAGATTATCACTGAAGATGCATATCTCAGCTGGAAACAACAACGATACCGAAGATATCGTAGTTTCCGCATATCAAACGCACTGTGGAGTGCTGAAAACACCAGAAAACGTGTTTTTCGCATTCAAAAGCACGAAAACAGCGATTTCGGTGATTCTGCACACTTGTAACAGCAGAATCGTGAAGATTATCACTGAAAGTGCATATCTCAGCTGGAAACAACAACGATACCGAAGATATCGTAGTTTCCGCATATCAAACGCACTGTGGAGTGCTGAAAACACCAGAAAACGTGTTTTTCGAATTCAAAAGCACGAAAACAGCGATTTCGGTGATTCTGCACACTTGTAACAGCAGAATCGTGAAGATTATCACTGAAAGTGCATGTCTCAGCTGGAAACAACAACGATACCGAAGATATCGTAGTTTCCGCATATCAAACGCACTGTGGAGTGCTGAAAACACCAGAAAACGTGTTTTTCGCATTCAATAGCACGAAATCAGCGATTTCGGTGATTCTGCACACTTGTAACAGCAGAATCGTGAAGATTATCACTGAAAGTGCATATCTCAGCTGGAAACAACAACGATACCGAAGATATCGCAGTTTCCGCATATCAAACGCACTGTGGAGTGCTGAAAACACCAGAAAACGTGTTTTTCGCATTCAAAAGCACGAAAACAGCGTTTTCGGTGATTCTGCACACTTCTAACAGCAGAATCGTGAAGATTATCACTGAAAGTGCATATCTCAGCTGGAAACAACAACGATACCGAAGATATCGCAGTTTCCGCATATCAAACGCACTGTGGAGTGCTGAAAACACCAGAAAACGTGTTTTTCGCATTCAAAAGCACGAAAACAGCGATTTCGGTGATTCTGCACACTTGTAACAGCAGAATCGTGAAGATTATCACTGAAAGTGCATATCTCAGCTGGAAACAACAACGATACCGAAGATATCGTAGTTTCCGCATATCAAACGCACTGTGGAGTGCTGAAAACACCAGAAAACGTGTTTTTCGCATTCAAAAGCACGAAAACAGCGATTTCGGTGATTCTGCACACTTGTAACAGCAGAATCGTGAAGATTATCACCGAAAGTGCATATCTCAGCTGGAAACAACAACGATACCGAAGATATCGTAGTTTCCGCATATCAAACGCACTGTGGAGTGCTGAAAACACCAGAAAACGTGTTTTTCGCATTCAAAAGCACGAAAACAGCGATTTCGGTGATTCTGCACACTTGTAACAGCAGGATCGTGAAGATTATCACTGAAAGTGCATATCTCAGCTGGAAACAACAACGATACCGAAGATATGGCAGTTTCCGCAGATCAAACGCACTGTGGAGTGCTGAAAACACCAGAAAACGTGTTTTTCGCATTCAATAGCACGAAAACAGCGATTTCGGTGATTCTGCACACTTGTAACAGCCGAATCGTGAAGATTATCACTGAAAGTGCATATCTCAGCTGGAAACAACAACGATACCGAAGATATCGCAGTTTCCGCATATCAAACGCACTGTGGAGTGCTGAAAACACCAGAAAACATGTTTTTCGCATTCAAAAGCACGAAAACAGCGATTTCGGTGATTCTGCACACTTGTAACAGCCGAATCGTGAAGATTATCACTGAAAGTGCATATCTCAGCTGGAAACAACAACGATACCGAAGATATCGCAGTTTCCGCATATCAAACGCACTGTGGAGTGCTGAAAACACCAGAAAACATGTTTTTCGCATTCAAAAGCACGAAAACAGCGATTTCGGTGATTCTGCACACTTGTAACAGCCGAATCGTGAAGATTATCACTGAAAGTGCATATCTCAGCTGGAAACAACAACGATACCGAAGATATCGTAGTTTCCGCATATCAAACGCACTGTGGAGTGCTGAAAACACCAGAAAACGTGTTTTTCGCATTCAAAAGCACGAAAACAGCGATTTCGGTGATTCTGCACACTTGTAACAGCAGAATCGTGAAGATTATCACCGAAAGTGCATATCTCAGCTGGAAACAACAACGATACCGAAGATATCGTAGTTTCCGCATATCAAACGCACTGTGGAGTGCTGAAAACACCAGAAAACGTGTTTTTCGCATTCAAAAGCACGAAAACAGCGATTTCGGTGATTCTGCACACTTGTAACAGCAGGATCGTGAAGATTATCACTGAAAGTGCATATCTCAGCTGGAAACAACAACGATACCGAAGATATGGCAGTTTCCGCAGATCAAACGCACTGTGGAGTGCTGAAAACACCAGAAAACGTGTTTTTCGCATTCAATAGCACGAAAACAGCGATTTCGGTGATTCTGCACACTTGTAACAGCAGAATCGTGAAGATTATCACTGAAAGTGCATATCTCAGCTGGAAACAATAACGATACCGATGATATCGCAGTTTCCGCATATCAAACGCACTGTGGAGTGTTGAAAACACCAGAAAACGTGTTTTTCGCATTCAAAAGCACGAAAACAGCGATTTCGGTGATTCTGCACACTTGTAACAGCAGAATCATGAAGAATATCACTGAAAATGCATGTCTCAGCTGGAAACAACAATGATACCGAAGATATCGTAGTTTCCGCATATCAAACGCACTGTGGAGTGCTGAAAACACCAGAAAACATGTTTTTCGCATACAAAAGCACTAAAACAGCGATTTCGGTGATTCTGCACACTTGTAACAGCAGAATCATGAAGATTATCACTGAAGATGCATATCTCAGCTGGAAACAATAACGATACCGAAGATATCGCAGTTTCCGCATATCAAACGCACTGTGGAGTGTTGAAAACACCAGAAAACGTGTTTTTCGCATTCAAAAGCACGAAAACAGCGATTTCGGTGATTCTGCACACTTGTAACAGCAGAATCATAAAGATTATCACTGAAGATGCATATCTCAGCTGGAAACAACAACGATACCGAAGATATCGTAGTTTCCGCATATCAAACGCACTGTGGAGTGCTGAAAACACCAGAAAACGTGTTTTTCGCATTCAAAAGCACGAAAACAGCGATTTCGGTGATTCTGCACACTTGTAACAGCAGAATCGTGAAGATTATCACTGAAAGTGCATATCTCAGCTGGAAACAACAACGATACCGAAGATATCGTAGTTTCCGCATATCAAACGCACTGTGGAGTGCTGAAAACACCAGAAAACGTGTTTTTCGAATTCAAAAGCACGAAAACAGCGATTTCGGTGATTCTGCACACTTGTAACAGCAGAATCGTGAAGATTATCACTGAAAGTGCATATCTCAGCTGGAAACAACAACGATACCGAAGATATCGCAGTTTGCGCATATCAAACGCACTGTGGAGTGCTGAAAACTCCAGAAAACGTGTTTTTCGAATTCAAAAGCACGAAAACAGCGATTTCGGTGATTCTGCACACTTGTAACAGCAGAATCGTGAAGATTATCACTGAAAATGCATATCTCAGCTGGAAACAACAACGATACCGAAGATATGGCAGTTTCCGCATATCAAACGCTCTGTGGCGTGCTGAAAACACCAGAAAACGTGTTTTTCGCATTCAAAAGCACGAAAACAGCGATTTCGGTGATTCTGCACACTTGTAACAGCAGAATCGTGAAGATTATCACTGAAAGTGCATATCTCAGCTGGAAACAACAACGATACCGAAGATATCTTAGTTTCCGCATATCAAACGCATTGTGGAGTGCTGAAAACACCAGAAAACGTGTTTTTCGCATTCAAAAGCACGAAAACAGCGATTTCGGTGATTCTGCACACTTGTAACAGCAGAATCGTGAAGATTATCACTGAAAGTGCATATCTCAGCTGGAAACAACAACGATACCGAAGATATCGTAGTTTCCGCATATCAAACGCACTGTGGAGTGCTGAAAACACCAGAAAACGTGTTTTTCGCATTCAAAAGCACGAAAACAGCGATTTCGGTGATTCTGCACACTTGTAACAGCAGAATCGTGAAGATTATCACCGAAAGTGCATATCTCAGCTGGAAACAACAACGATACCGAAGATATCGTAGTTTCCGCATATCAAACGCACTGTGGAGTGCTGAAAACACCAGAAAACGTGTTTTTCGCATTCAAAAGCACGAAAACAGCGATTTCGGTGATTCTGCACACTTGTAACAGCACAATCGTGAAGATTATCTCTGAAAGTGCATATCTCAGCTGGAAACAACAACGATACCGAAGATATCGTAGTTTCCGCATATCAAACGCACTGTGGAGTGCTGAAAACACCAGAAAACGTGTTTTTCGCATTCAAAAGCACGAAAACAGCGATTTCGGTGATTCTGCACACTTGTAACAGCAGAATCGTGAAGATTATCACTGAAAGTGCATATCTCAGCTGGAAACAACAACGATACCGAAGATATCGTAGTTTCCGCATATCAAACGCACTGTGGAGTGCTGAAAACACCAGAAAACGTGTTTTTCGCATTCAAAAGCACGAAAACAGCGATTTCGGTGATTCTGCACACTTGTAACAGCAGAATCGTGAAGATTATCACCGAAAGTGCATATCTCAGCTGGAAACAACAACGATACCGAAGATATCGTAGTTTCCGCATATCAAACGCACTGTGGAGTGCTGAAAACACCAGAAAACGTGTTTTTCGCATTCAAAAGCACGAAAACAGCGATTTCGGTGATTCTGCACACTTGTGACAGCAGAATCGTGAAGATTATCACTGAAAGTGCATATCTCAGCTGGAAACAACAACAATACCGAAGATATCGTAGTTTCCGCATATCAAACGCTCTGTGGCGTGCTGAAAACACCAGAAAACGTGTTTTTCGCATTCAAAAGCACGAAAACAGCGATTTCGGTGATTCTGCACACTTGTAACAGCAGAATCGTGAAGATTATCACTGAAAGTGCATATCTCAGCTGGAAACAACAACGATACCGAAGATATCTTAGTTTCCGCATATCAAACGCATTGTGGAGTGCTGAAAACACCAGAAAACGTGTTTTTCGCATTCAAAAGCACGAAAACAGCGATTTCGGTGATTCTGCACACTTGTAACAGCAGAATCGTGAAGATTATCACTGAAAGTGCATATCTCAGCTGGAAACAACAACGATACCGAAGATATCGTAGTTTCCGCATATCAAACGCACTGTGGAGTGCTGAAAACACCAGAAAACGTGTTTTTCGCATTCAAAAGCACGAAAACAGCGATTTCGGTGATTCTGCACACTTGTAACAGCAGAATCGTGAAGATTATCACCGAAAGTGCATATCTCAGCTGGAAACAACAACGATACCGAAGATATCGTAGTTTCCGCATATCAAACGCACTGTGGAGTGCTGAAAACACCAGAAAACGTGTTTTTCGCATTCAAAAGCACGAAAACAGCGATTTCGGTGATTCTGCACACTTGTAACAGCACAATCGTGAAGATTATCTCTGAAAGTGCATATCTCAGCTGGAAACAACAACGATACCGAAGATATCGTAGTTTCCGCATATCAAACGCACTGTGGAGTGCTGAAAACACCAGAAAACGTGTTTTTCGCATTCAAAAGCACGAAAACAGCGATTTCGGTGATTCTGCACACTTGTAACAGCAGAATCGTGAAGATTATCACTGAAAGTGCATATCTCAGCTGGAAACAACAACGATACCGAAGATATCGTAGTTTCCGCATATCAAACGCACTGTGGAGTGCTGAAAACACCAGAAAACGTGTTTTTCGCATTCAAAAGCACGAAAACAGCGATTTCGGTGATTCTGCACACTTGTAACAGCAGAATCGTGAAGATTATCACCGAAAGTGCATATCTCAGCTGGAAACAACAACGATACCGAAGATATCGTAGTTTCCGCATATCAAACGCACTGTGGAGTGCTGAAAACACCAGAAAACGTGTTTTTCGCATTCAAAAGCACGAAAACAGCGATTTCGGTGATTCTGCACACTTGTGACAGCAGAATCGTGAAGATTATCACGGAAAGTGCATATCTCAGCTGGAAACAACAACAATACCGAAGATATCGTAGTTTCCGCATATCAAACGCACTGTGGAGTGCTGAAAACACCAGAAAACGTGTTTTTCGCATTCAAAAGCACGAAAACAGCGATTTCGGTGATTCTGCACACTTGTAACAGCAGAATCGTGAAGATTATCACTGAAAGTGCATATCTCAGCTGGAAACAACAACGATACCGAAGATATCGTAGTTTCCGCATATCAAACGCACTGTGGAGTGCTGAAAACACCAGAAAACGTGTTTTTCGCATTCAAAAGCACGAAAACAGCGATTTCGGTGATTCTGCACACTTGTAACAGCAGAATCGTGAAGATTATCACTGAAAGTGCATATCTCAGCTGGAAACAACAACGATACCGAAGATATCGTAGTTTCCGCATATCAAACGCACTGTGGAGTGCTGAAAACACCAGAAAACGTGTTTTTCGCATTCAAAAGCACGAAAACAGCGATTTCGGTGATTCTGCACACTTGTAACAGCAGAATCGTGAAGATTATCACTGAAAGTGCATATCTCAGCTGGAAACAACAACGATACCGAAGATATCGTAGTTTCCGCATATCAAACGCACTGTGGAGTGCTGAAAACACCAGAAAACGTGTTTTTCGCATTCAAAAGCACGAAAACAGCGATTTCGGTGATTCTGCACACTTGTAACAGCAGAATCGTGAAGATTATCACTGAAAGTGCATATCTCAGCTGGAAACAACAACGATACCGAAGATATCGTAGTTTCCGCATATCAAACGCACTGTGGAGTGCTGAAAACACCAGAAAACGTGTTTTTCGCATTCAAAAGCACGAAAACAGCGATTTCGGTGATTCTGCACACTTGTAACAGCAGGATCGTGAAGATTATCACCGAAAGTGCATATCTCAGCTGGAAACAACAACGATACCGAAGATATCGTAGTTTCCGCATATCAAACGCACTGTGGAGTGCTGAAAACACCAGAAAACGTGTTTTTCGCATTCAAAAGCACGAAAACAGCGATTTCGGTGATTCTGCACACTTGTAACAGCACAATCGTGAAGATTATCTCTGAAAGTGCATATCTCAGCTGGAAACAACAACGATACCGAAGATATCGTAGTTTCCGCATATCAAACGCACTGTGGAGTGCTGAAAACACCAGAAAACGTGTTTTTCGCATTCAAAAGCACGAAAACAGCGATTTCGGTGATTCTGCACACTTGTAACAGCAGAATCGTGAAGATTATCACTGAAAGTGCATATCTCAGCTGGAAACAACAACGATACCGAAGATATCGTAGTTTCCGCATATCAAACGCACTGTGGAGTGCTGAAAACACCAGAAAACGTGTTTTTCGCATTCAAAAGCACGAAAACAGCGATTTCGGTGATTCTGCACACTTGTAACAGCAGAATCGTGAAGATTATCACCGAAAGTGCATATCTCAGCTGGAAACAACAACGATACCGAAGATATCGTAGTTTCCGCATATCAAACGCACTGTGGAGTGCTGAAAACACCAGAAAACGTGTTTTTCGCATTCAAAAGCACGAAAACAGCGATTTCGGTGATTCTGCACACTTGTGACAGCAGAATCGTGAAGATTATCACGGAAAGTGCATATCTCAGCTGGAAACAACAACAATACCGAAGATATCGTAGTTTCCGCATATCAAACGCACTGTGGAGTGCTGAAAACACCAGAAAACGTGTTTTTCGCATTCAAAAGCACGAAAACAGCGATTTCGGTGATTCTGCACACTTGTAACAGCAGAATCGTGAAGATTATCACTGAAAGTGCATATCTCAGCTGGAAACAACAACGATACCGAAGATATCGTAGTTTCCGCATATCAAACGCACTGTGGAGTGCTGAAAACACCAGAAAACGTGTTTTTCGCATTCAAAAGCACGAAAACAGCGATTTCGGTGATTCTGCACACTTGTAACAGCAGAATCGTGAAGATTATCACTGAAAGTGCATATCTCAGCTGGAAACAACAACGATACCGAAGATATCGTAGTTTCCGCATATCAAACGCACTGTGGAGTGCTGAAAACACCAGAAAACGTGTTTTTCGCATTCAAAAGCACGAAAACAGCGATTTCGGTGATTCTGCACACTTGTAACAGCAGAATCGTGAAGATTATCACTGAAAGTGCATATCTCAGCTGGAAACAACAACGATACCGAAGATATCGTAGTTTCCGCATATCAAACGCACTGTGGAGTGCTGAAAACACCAGAAAACGTGTTTTTCGCATTCAAAAGCACGAAAACAGCGATTTCGGTGATTCTGCACACTTGTAACAGCAGAATCGTGAAGATTATCACTGAAAGTGCATATCTCAGCTGGAAACAACAACGATACCGAAGATATCGTAGTTTCCGCATATCAAACGCACTGTGGAGTGCTGAAAACACCAGAAAACGTGTTTTTCGCATTCAAAAGCACGAAAACAGCGATTTCGGTGATTCTGCACACTTGTAACAGCAGGATCGTGAAGATTATCACTGAAAGTGCATATCTCAGCTGGAAACAACAACGATACCGAAGATATGGCAGTTTCCGCATATCAAACGCACTGTGGAGTGCTGAAAACACCAGAAAACGTGTTTTTCGCATTCAATAGCACGAAAACAGCGATTTCGGTGATTCTGCACACTTGTAACAGCAGAATGGTGAAGATTATCACTGAAAGTGCATATCTCAGCTGGAAACAACAACGATACCGAAGATATCGCAGTTTGCGCATATCAAACGCACTGTGGAGTGCTGAAAACTCCAGAAAACGTGTTTTTCGAATTCAAAAGCACGAAAACAGCGATTTCGGTGATTCTGCACACTTGTAACAGCAGAATCGTGAAGATTATCACTGAAAATGCATATCTCAGCTGGAAACAACAACGATACCGAAGATATGGCAGTTTCCGCATATCAAACGCTCTGTGGCGTGCTGAAAACACCAGAAAACGTGTTTTTCGCATTCAAAAGCACGAAAACAGCGATTTCGGTGATTCTGCACACTTGTAACAGCAGAATCGTGAAGATTATCACTGAAAGTGCATATCTCAGCTGGAAACAACAACGATACCGAAGATATCTTAGTTTCCGCATATCAAACGCATTGTGGAGTGCTGAAAACACCAGAAAACGTGTTTTTCGCATTCGAAAGCACGAAAACAGCGATTTCGGTGATTCTGCACACTTGTAACAGCAGAATCGTGAAGATTATCACTGAAAGTGCATATCTCAGCTGGAAACAACAACGATACCGAAGATATCTTAGTTTCCGCATATCAAACGCATTGTGGAGTGCTGAAAACACCAGAAAACGTGTTTTTCGCATTCAAAAGCACGAAAACAGCGATTTCGGTGATTCTGCACACTTGTAACAGCAGAATGGTGAAGATTATCACTGAAAATGCATATCTCAGCTGGAAACAACAACGATACCGAAGATATGGCAGTTTCCGCATATCAAACGCTCTGTGGCGTGCTGAAAACACCAGAAAACGTGTTTTTCGCATTCAAAAGCACGAAAACAGCGATTTCGGTGATTCTGCACACTTGTAACAGCAGAATCGTGAAGATTATCACTGAAAGTGCATATCTCAGCTGGAAACAACAACGATACCGAAGATATCTTAGTTTCCGCATATCAAACGCATTGTGGAGTGCTGAAAACACCAGAAAACGTGTTTTTCGCATTCAAAAGCACGAAAACAGCGATTTCGGTGATTCTGCACACTTGTAACAGCAGAATCGTGAAGATTATCACTGAAAGTGCATATCTCAGCTGGAAACAACAACGATACCGAAGATATCTTAGTTTCCGCATATCAAACGCACTGTGGAGTGCTGAAAACACCAGAAAACGTGTTTTTCGCATTCAAAAGCACGAAAACAGCGATTTCGGTGATTCTGCACACTTGTAACAGCAGAATCGTGAAGATTATCACTGAAAGTGCATATCTCAGCTGGAAACAACAACGATACCGAAGATATCTTAGTTTCCGCATATCAAACGCACTGTGGAGTGCTGAAAACACCAGAAAACGTGTTTTTCGCATTCAAAAGCACGAAAACAGCGATTTCGGTGATTCTGCACACTTGTAACAGCAGAATCGTGAAGATTATCACTGAAAGTGCATATCTCAGCTGGAAACAACAACGATACCGAAGATATCGTAGTTTCCGCATATCAAACGCACTGTGGAGTGCTGAAAACACCAGAAAACGTGTTTTTCGCATTCAAAAGCACGAAAACAGCGATTTCGGTGATTCTGCACACTTGTAACAGCCGAATCGTGAAGATTATCACTGAAAGTGCATATCTCAGCTGGAAACAACAACGATACCGAAGATATCGTAGTTTCCGCATATCAAACGCACTGTGGAGTGCTGAAAACACCAGAAAACGTGTTTTTCGCATTCAAAAGCACGAAAACAGCGATTTCGGTGATTCTGCACACTTGTAACAGCAGAATCGTGAAGATTATCACTGAAAGTGCATATCTCAGCTGGAAACAACAACGATACCGAAGATATCGTAGTTTCCGCATATCAAACGCACTGTGGAGTGCTGAAAACACCAGAAAACGTGTTTTTCGCATTCAAAAGCACGAAAACAGCGATTTCGGTGATTCTGCACACTTGTAACAGCAGAATCGTGAAGATTATCACTGAAAGTGCATATCTCAGCTGGAAACAACAACGATACCGAAGATATCGTAGTTTCCGCATATCAAACGCACTGTGGAGTGCTGAAAACACCAGAAAACGTGTTTTTCGCATTCAAAAGCACGAAAACAGCGATTTCGGTGATTCTGCACACTTGTAACAGCAGAATCGTGAAGATTATCACTGAAAGTGCATATCTCAGCTGGAAACAACAACGATACCGAAGATATCGTAGTTTCCGCATATCAAACGCACTGTGGAGTGCTGAAAACACCAGAAAACGTGTTTTTCGCATTCAAAAGCACGAAAACAGCGATTTCGGTGATTCTGCACACTTGTAACAGCAGGATCGTGAAGATTATCACTGAAAGTGCATATCTCAGCTGGAAACAATAACGATACCGAAGATATCGCAGTTTCCGCATATCAAACGCACTGTGGAGTGTTGAAAACACCAGAAAACGTGTTTTTCGCATTCAAAAGCACGAAAACAGCGATTTCGGTGATTCTGCACACTTGTAACAGCAGAATCATGAAGATTATCACTGAAAATGCATGTCTCAGCTGGAAACAACAACGATACCGAAGATATCGTAGTTTCCGCATATCAAACGCACTGTGGAGTGCTGAAAACACCAGAAAACATGTTTTTCGCATACAAAAGCACGAAAACAGCGATTTCGGTGATTCTGCACACTTGTAACAGCAGAATCATGAAGATTATCACTGAAGATGCATATCTCAGCTGGAAACAATAACGATACCGAAGATATCGCAGTTTCCGCATATCAAACGCACTGTGGAGTGTTGAAAACACCAGAAAACGTGTTTTTCGCATTCAAAAGCACGAAAACAGCGATTTCGGTGATTCTGCACACTTGTAACAGCAGAATCATGAAGATTATCACTGAAGATGCATATCTCAGCTGGAAACAACAACGATACCGAAGATATCGTAGTTTCCGCATATCAAACGCACTGTGGAGTGCTGAAAACACCAGAAAACGTGTTTTTCGCATTCAAAAGCACGAAAACAGCGATTTCGGTGATTCTGCACACTTGTAACAGCAGAATCGTGAAGATTATCACTGAAAGTGCATATCTCAGCTGGAAACAACAACGATACCGAAGATATCGTAGTTTCCGCATATCAAACGCACTGTGGAGTGCTGAAAACACCAGAAAACGTGTTTTTCGAATTCAAAAGCACGAAAACAGCGATTTCGGTGATTCTGCACACTTGTAACAGCAGAATCGTGAAGATTATCACTGAAAGTGCATATCTCAGCTGGAAACAACAACGATACCGAAGATATCGCAGTTTGCGCATATCAAACGCACTGTGGAGTGCTGAAAACACCAGAAAACGTGTTTTTCGCATTCAAAAGCACGAAAACAGCGATTTCGGTGATTCTGCACACTTGTAACAGCAGAATCGTGAAGATTATCACTGAAAGTGCATATCTCAGCTGGAAACAACAACGATACCGAAGATATCTTAGTTTCCGCATATCAAACGCACTGTGGAGTGCTGAAAACACCAGAAAACGTGTTTTTCGCATTCAAAAGCACGAAAACAGCGATTTCGGTGATTCTGCACACTTGTAACAGCAGAATCGTGAAGATTATCACTGAAAGTGCATATCTCAGCTGGAAACAACAACGATACCGAAGATATCGTAGTTTCCGCATATCAAACGCACTGTGGAGTGCTGAAAACACCAGAAAACGTGTTTTTCGCATTCAAAAGCACGAAAACAGCGATTTCGGTGATTCTGCACACTTGTAACAGCCGAATCGTGAAGATTATCACTGAAAGTGCATATCTCAGCTGGAAACAACAACGATACCGAAGATATCGTAGTTTCCGCATATCAAACGCACTGTGGAGTGCTGAAAACACCAGAAAACGTGTTTTTCGCATTCAAAAGCACGAAAACAGCGATTTCGGTGATTCTGCACACTTGTAACAGCAGAATCGTGAAGATTATCACTGAAAGTGCATATCTCAGCTGGAAACAACAACGATACCGAAGATATCGTAGTTTCCGCATATCAAACGCACTGTGGAGTGCTGAAAACACCAGAAAACGTGTTTTTCGCATTCAAAAGCACGAAAACAGCGATTTCGGTGATTCTGCACACTTGTAACAGCAGAATCGTGAAGATTATCACTGAAAGTGCATATCTCAGCTGGAAACAATAACGATACCGAAGATATCGCAGTTTCCGCATATCAAACGCACTGTGGAGTGTTGAAAACACCAGAAAACGTGTTTTTCGCATTCAAAAGCACGAAAACAGCGATTTCGGTGATTCTGCACACTTGTAACAGCAGAATCATGAAGATTATCACTGAAAATGCATGTCTCAGCTGGAAACAACAACGATACCGAAGATATCGTAGTTTCCGCATATCAAACGCACTGTGGAGTGCTGAAAACACCAGAAAACATGTTTTTCGCATACAAAAGCACGAAAACAGCGATTTCGGTGATTCTGCACACTTGTAACAGCAGAATCATGAAGATTATCACTGAAGATGCATATCTCAGCTGGAAACAACAACGATACCGAAGATATCGTAGTTTCCGCATATCAAACGCACTGTGGAGTGCTGAAAACACCAGAAAACGTGTTTTTCGCATTCAAAAGCACGAAAACAGCGATTTCGGTGATTCTGCACACTTGTAACAGCAGAATCGTGAAGATTATCACTGAAAGTGCATATCTCAGCTGGAAACAACAACGATACCGAAGATATCGTAGTTTCCGCATATCAAACGCACTGTGGAGTGCTGAAAACACCAGAAAACGTGTTTTTCGAATTCAAAAGCACGAAAACAGCGATTTCGGTGATTCTGCACACTTGTAACAGCAGAATCGTGAAGATTATCACTGAAAGTGCATATCTCAGCTGGAAACAACAACGATACCGAAGATATCGCAGTTTGCGCATATCAAACGCACTGTGGAGTGCTGAAAACACCAGAAAACGTGTTTTTCGCATTCAAAAGCACGAAAACAGCGATTTCGGTGATTCTGCACACTTGTGACAGCAGAATCATGAAGATTATCACTGAAAATGCATGTCTCAGCTGGAAACAACAACGATACCGAAGATATCGTAGTTTCCGCATATCAAACGCACTGTGGAGTGCTGAAAACACCAGAAAACGTGTTTTTCGCATTCAAAAGCACGAAAACAGCGATTTCGGTGATTCTGCACACTTGTAACAGCAGAATCATGAAGATTATCACTGAAGATGCATATCTCAGCTGGAAACAACAACGATACCGAAGATATCGTAGTTTCCGCATATCAAACGAACTGTGGAGTGCTGAAAACACCAGAAAACGTGTTTTTCGCATTCAAAAGCACGAAAACAGCGATTTCGGTGATTCTGCACACTTGTAACAGCAGAATCGTGAAGATTATCACTGAAAGTGCATATCTCAGCTGGAAACAACAACGATACCGAAGATATCGTAGTTTGCGCATATCAAACGCACTGTGGAGTGCTGAAAACACCAGAAAACGTGTTTTTCGCATTCAAAAGCACGAAAACAGCGATTTCGGTGATTCTGCACACTTGTAACAGCAGAATCGTGAAGATTATCACTGAAAATGCATATCTCAGCTGGAAACAACAACGATACCGAAGATATGGCAGTTTCCGCATATCAAACGCTCTGTGGCGTGCTGAAAACACCAGAAAACGTGTTTTTCGCATTCAAAAGCACGAAAACAGCGATTTCGGTGATTCTGCACACTTGTAACAGCAGAATCGTGAAGATTATCACTGAAAATGCATATCTCAGCTGGAAACAACAACGATACCGAAGATATGGCAGTTTCCGCATATCAAACGCTCTGTGGCGTGCTGAAAACACCAGAAAACGTGTTTTTCGCATTCAAAAGCACGAAAACAGCAATTTCGGTGATTCTGCACACTTGTAACAGCAGAATCGTGAAGATTATCACTGAAAATGCATATCTCAGCTGGAAACAACAACGATACCGAAGATATGGCAGTTTCCGCATATCAAACGCACTGTGGAGTGCTGAAAACACCAGAAAACGTGTTTTTCGCATTGAATAGCGCGAGAACAGCGATTTCGGTGATTCTGCACACTTGTAACAGCAGAATCATGAAGATTATCACTGATAATGCATATCTCAGCTGGAAACAACAACGATACCGAAGATATGGCAGTTTCCGCATATGAAACGCACTGTGGAGTGTTGAAAACACCAGAAAACGTGTTTTTCGCATTCAATAGCACGAAAACAGCGATTTCGGTGATTCTGCACACTTGTAACAGCAGAATCGTGAAGATTATCACTGAAAGTGCATATCTCAGCTGGAAACAATAACGATACCGAAGATATCGCAGTTTCCGCATATCAAACGCACTGTGGAGTGCTGAAAACACCAGAAAACGTGTTTTTCGCATTGAATAGCGCGAGAACAGCGATTTCGGTGATTCTGCACACTTGTAACAGCAGAATCGTGAAGATTATCACTGAAAGTGCATATCTCAGCTGGAAACAACAACGATACCGAAGATATCGCAGTTTCCGCATATCAAACGCACTGTGGAGTGTTGAAAACACCAGAAAACGTGTTTTTCGCATTCAATAGCACGAAAACAGCGATTTCGGTGATTCTGCACACTTGTAACAGCAGAATCATGAAGATTATCACTGAAAATGCATATCTCAGGTGGAAACAACAACGATACCGAAGATATCGTAGTTTTCGCATGTCAAACGCTCTGTGGCGTGCTGAAAACACCAGAAAACGTGTTTTTCACATTCAAAAGCACGAAAACAGCGATTTCGGTGATTCTGCACACTTGTAACAGCAGAATTGTGAAGATTATCACTGAAAATGCATATCTCAGCTGGAAACAACAACGATACCGAAGATATGGCAGTTTCCGCATATCAAACGCACTGTGGAGTGCTGAAAACACCAGAAAACGTGTTTTTCGCATTGAATAGCGCGAGAACAGCGATTTCGGTGATTCTGCACACTTGTAACAACAGAATCATGAAGATTATCACTGATAATGCATATCTCAGCTGGAAACAACAACGATACCGAAGATATGGCAGTTTCCGCATATCAAACGCACTGTGGAGTGCTGAAAACACCAGAAAACGTGTTTTTCGCATTCAAAAGCACGAAAACAGCGATTTCGGTGATTCTGCACACTTGTAACAGCAGAATCGTGAAGATTATCACTGAAAGTGCATATCTCAGCTGGAAACAACAACGATACCGAAGATATCTTAGTTTCCGCATATCAAACGCACTGTGGAGTGCTGAAAACACCAGAAAACGTGTTTTTCGCATTCAAAAGCACGAAAACAGCGATTTCGGTGATTCTGCACACTTGTAACAGCAGAATCGTGAAGATTATCACTGAAAGTGCATATCTCAGCTGGAAACAACAACGATACCGAAGATATCGTAGTTTCCGCATATCAAACGCACTGTGGAGTGCTGAAAACACCAGAAAACGTGTTTTTCGCATTCAAAAGCACGAAAACAGCGATTTCGGTGATTCTGCACACTTGTAACAGCAGAATCGTGAAGATTATCACTGAAAGTGCATATCTCAGCTGGAAACAACAACGATACCGAAGATATCGTAGTTTCCGCATATCAAACGCACTGTGGAGTGCTGAAAACACCAGAAAACGTGTTTTTCGCATTCAAAAGCACGAAAACAGCGATTTCGGTGATTCTGCACACTTGTAACAGCAGAATCGTGAAGATTATCACTGAAAGTGCATATCGCAGCTGGAAACAACAACGATACCGAAGATATCGCAGTTTCCGCATATCAAACGCACTGTGGAGTGCTGAAAACACCAGAAAACGTGTTTTTCGCATTCAAAAGCACGAAAACAGCGTTTTCGGTGATTCTGCACACTTGTAACAGCCGAATCGTGAAGATTATCACTGAAAGTGCATATCTCAGCTGGAAACAACAACGATACCGAAGATATCGCAGTTTCCGCATATCAAACGCACTGTGGAGTGTTGAAAACACCAGAAAACGTGTTTTTCGCATTGAATAGCGCGAAAACAGCGATTTCGGTGATTCTGCACACTTGTAACAGCAGAATCGTGAAGATTATCACTGAAAGTGCATATCTCAGCTGGAAACAATAACGATACCGAAGATATCGCAGTTTCCGCATATCAAACGCACTGTGGAGTGTTGAAAACACCAGAAAACGTGTTTTTCGCATTCAAAAGCACGAAAACAGCGATTTCGGTGATTCTGCACACTTGTAACAGCAGAATCGTGAAGATTATCACTGAAAGTGCATATCTCAGCTGGAAACAACAACGATACCGAAGATATCGCAGTTTGCGCATATCAAACGCACTGTGGAGTGCTGAAAACTCCAGAAAACGTGTTTTTCGCATTGAATAGCGCGAAAACAGCGATTTCGGTGATTCTGCACACTTGTAACAGCAGAATCATGAAGATTATCACTGAAAATGCATGTCTCAGCTGGAAACAACAACGATACCGAAGATATCGTAGTTTGCGCATATCAAACGCACTGTGGAGTGCTGAAAACACCAGAAAACGTGTTTTTCGCATTCAAAAGCACGAAAACAGCGATTTCGGTGATTCTGCACACTTGTTACAGCAGAATCATGAAGATTATCACTGAAAATGCATGTCTCAGCTGGAAACAACAACGATACCGAAGATATCGTAGTTTCCGCATATCAAACGCACTGTGGAGTGCTGAAAACACCAGAAAACGTGTTTTTCGCATTCAAAAGCACGAAAACAGCGATTTCGGTGATTCTGCACACTTGTAACAGCAGAATCATGAAGATTATCACTGAAGATGCATATCTCAGCTGGAAACAACAACGATACCGAAGATATCGTAGTTTCCGCATATCAAACGAACTGTGGAGTGCTGAAAACACCAGAAAACGTGTTTTTCGCATTCAAAAGCACGAAAACAGCGATTTCGGTGATTCTGCACACTTGTAACAGCAGAATCGTGAAGATTATCACTGAAAGTGCATATCTCAGCTGGAAACAACAACGATACCGAAGATATCGTAGTTTGCGCATATCAAACGCACTGTGGAGTGCTGAAAACACCAGAAAACGTGTTTTTCGCATTCAAAAGCACGAAAACAGCGATTTCGGTGATTCTGCACACTTGTAACAGCAGAATCGTGAAGATTATCACTGAAAATGCATATCTCAGCTGGAAACAACAACGATACCGAAGATATGGCAGTTTCCGCATATCAAACGCACTGTGGAGTGCTGAAAACACCAGAAAACGTGTTTTTCGCATTGAATAGCGCGAGAACAGCGATTTCGGTGATTCTGCACACTTGTAACAGCAGAATCATGAAGATTATCACTGATAATGCATATCTCAGCTGGAAACAACAACGATACCGAAGATATGGCAGTTTCCGCATATGAAACGCACTGTGGAGTGTTGAAAACACCAGAAAACGTGTTTTTCGCATTCAATAGCACGAAAACAGCGATTTCGGTGATTCTGCACACTTGTAACAGCAGAATCGTGAAGATTATCACTGAAAGTGCATATCTCAGCTGGAAACAATAACGATACCGAAGATATCGCAGTTTCCGCATATCAAACGCACTGTGGAGTGCTGAAAACACCAGAAAACGTGTTTTTCGCATTGAATAGCGCGAGAACAGCGATTTCGGTGATTCTGCACACTTGTAACAGCAGAATCGTGAAGATTATCACTGAAAGTGCATATCTCAGCTGGAAACAACAACGATACCGAAGATATCGCAGTTTCCGCATATCAAACGCACTGTGGAGTGTTGAAAACACCAGAAAACGTGTTTTTCGCATTCAATAGCACGAAAACAGCGATTTCGGTGATTCTGCACACTTGTAACAGCAGAATCATGAAGATTATCACTGAAAATGCATATCTCAGGTGGAAACAACAACGATACCGAAGATATCGTAGTTTTCGCATGTCAAACGCTCTGTGGCGTGCTGAAAACACCAGAAAACGTGTTTTTCACATTCAAAAGCACGAAAACAGCGATTTCGGTGATTCTGCACACTTGTAACAGCAGAATTGTGAAGATTATCACTGAAAATGCATATCTCAGCTGGAAACAACAACGATACCGAAGATATGGCAGTTTCCGCATATCAAACGCACTGTGGAGTGCTGAAAACACCAGAAAACGTGTTTTTCGCATTGAATAGCGCGAGACCAGCGATTTCGGTGATTCTGCACACTTGTAACAACAGAATCATGAAGATTATCACTGATAATGCATATCTCAGCTGGAAACAACAACGATACCGAAGATGTGGCAGTTTCCGCATATCAAACGCACTGTGGAGTGCTGAAAACACCAGAAAACGTGTTTTTCGCATTCAAAAGCACGAAAACAGCGATTTCGGTGATTCTGCACACTTGTAACAGCAGAATCGTGAAGATTATCACTGAAAGTGCATATCTCAGCTGGAAACAACAACGATACCGAAGATATCGCAGTTTCCGCATATCAAACGCACTGTGGAGTGCTGAAAACACCAGAAAACGTGTTTTTCGCATTGAATAGCGCGAGAACAGCGATTTCGGTGATTCTGCACACTTGTAACAGCAGAATCGTGAGGATTATCACTGAAAGTGCATATCTCAGCTGGAAACAACAACGATACCGAAGATATCGCAGTTTCCGCATATCAAACGCACTGTGGAGTGTTGAAAACACCAGAAAACGTGTTTTTCGCATTCAATAGCACGAAAACAGCGATTTCGGTGATTCTGCACACTTGTAACAGCAGAATCATGAAGATTATCACTGAAAATGCATATCTCAGGTGGAAACAACAACGATACCGAAGATATCGTAGTTTTCGCATGTCAAACGCTCTGTGGCGTGCTGAAAACACCAGAAAACGTGTTTTTCACATTCAAAAGCACGAAAACAGCGATTTCGGTGATTCTGCACACTTGTAACAGCAGAATTGTGAAGATTATCACTGAAAATGCATATCTCAGCTGGAAACAACAACGATACCGAAGATATGGCAGTTTCCGCATATCAAACGCACTGTGGAGTGCTGAAAACACCAGAAAACGTGTTTTTCGCATTGAATAGCGCGAGACCAGCGATTTCGGTGATTCTGCACACTTGTAACAACAGAATCATGAAGATTATCACTGATAATGCATATCTCAGCTGGAAACAACAACGATACCGAAGATTTGGCAGTTTCCGCATATCAAACGCACTGTGGAGTGCTGAAAACACCAGAAAACGTGTTTTTCGCATTCAAAAGCACGAAAACAGCGATTTCGGTGATTCTGCACACTTGTAACAGCAGAATCGTGAAGATTATCACTGAAAGTGCATATCTCAGCTGGAAACAACAACGATACCGAAGATATCTTAGTTTCCGCATATCAAACGCACTGTGGAGTGCTGAAAACACCAGAAAACGTGTTTTTCGCATTCAAAAGCACGAAAACAGCGATTTCGGTGATTCTGCACACTTGTAACAGCAGAATCGTGAAGATTATCACTGAAAGTGCATATCTCAGCTGGAAACAACAACGATACCGAAGATATCGTAGTTTCCGCATATCAAACGCACTGTGGAGTGCTGAAAACACCAGAAAACGTGTTTTTCGCATTCAAAAGCACGAAAACAGCGATTTCGGTGATTCTGCACACTTGTAACAGCAGAATCGTGAAGATTATCACTGAAAGTGCATATCTCAGCTGGAAACAACAACGATACCGAAGATATCGTAGTTTTCGCATGTCAAACGCTCTGTGGCGTGCTGAAAACACCAGAAAACGTGTTTTTCACATTCAAAAGCACGAAAACAGCGATTTCGGTGATTCTGCACACTTGTAACAGCAGAATTGTGAAGATTATCACTGAAAATGCATATCTCAGCTGGAAACAACAACGATACCGAAGATATGGCAGTTTCCGCATATCAAACGCACTGTGGAGTGCTGAAAACACCAGAAAACGTGTTTTTCGCATTGAATAGCGCGAGAACAGCGATTTCGGTGATTCTGCACACTTGTAACAACAGAATCATGAAGATTATCACTGATAATGCATATCTCAGCTGGAAACAACAACGATACCGAAGATATGGCAGTTTCCGCATATCAAACGCACTGTGGAGTGCTGAAAACACCAGAAAACGTGTTTTTCGCATTCAAAAGCACGAAAACAGCGATTTCGGTGATTCTGCACACTTGTAACAGCAGAATCGTGAAGATTATCACTGAAAGTGCATATCTCAGCTGGAAACAACAACGATACCGAAGATATCTTAGTTTCCGCATATCAAACGCACTGTGGAGTGCTGAAAACACCAGAAAACGTGTTTTTCGCATTCAAAAGCACGAAAACAGCGATTTCGGTGATTCTGCACACTTGTAACAGCAGAATCGTGAAGATTATCACTGAAAGTGCATATCTCAGCTGGAAACAACAACGATACCGAAGATATCGTAGTTTCCGCATATCAAACGCACTGTGGAGTGCTGAAAACACCAGAAAACGTGTTTTTCGCATTCAAAAGCACGAAAACAGCGATTTCGGTGATTCTGCACACTTGTAACAGCAGAATCGTGAAGATTATCACTGAAAGTGCATATCTCAGCTGGAAACAACAACGATACCGAAGATATCGTAGTTTCCGCATATCAAACGCACTGTGGAGTGCTGAAAACACCAGAAAACGTGTTTTTCGCATTCAAAAGCACGAAAACAGCGATTTCGGTGATTCTGCACACTTGTAACAGCAGAATCGTGAAGATTATCACTGAAAGTGCATATCGCAGCTGGAAACAACAACGATACCGAAGATATCGCAGTTTCCGCATATCAAACGCACTGTGGAGTGCTGAAAACACCAGAAAACGTGTTTTTCGCATTCAAAAGCACGAAAACAGCGTTTTCGGTGATTCTGCACACTTGTAACAGCCGAATCGTGAAGATTATCACTGAAAGTGCATATCTCAGCTGGAAACAACAACGATACCGAAGATATCGCAGTTTCCGCATATCAAACGCACTGTGGAGTGTTGAAAACACCAGAAAACGTGTTTTTCGCATTGAATAGCGCGAAAACAGCGATTTCGGTGATTCTGCACACTTGTAACAGCAGAATCGTGAAGATTATCACTGAAAGTGCATATCTCAGCTGGAAACAATAACGATACCGAAGATATCGCAGTTTCCGCATATCAAACGCACTGTGGAGTGTTGAAAACACCAGAAAACGTGTTTTTCGCATTCAAAAGCACGAAAACAGCGATTTCGGTGATTCTGCACACTTGTAACAGCAGAATCGTGAAGATTATCACTGAAAGTGCATATCTCAGCTGGAAACAACAACGATACCGAAGATATCGCAGTTTGCGCATATCAAACGCACTGTGGAGTGCTGAAAACTCCAGAAAACGTGTTTTTCGCATTGAATAGCGCGAAAACAGCGATTTCGGTGATTCTGCACACTTGTAACAGCAGAATCATGAAGATTATCACTGAAAATGCATGTCTCAGCTGGAAACAACAACGATACCGAAGATATCGTAGTTTGCGCATATCAAACGCACTGTGGAGTGCTGAAAACACCAGAAAACGTGTTTTTCGCATTCAAAAGCACGAAAACAGCGATTTCGGTGATTCTGCACACTTGTTACAGCAGAATCATGAAGATTATCACTGAAAATGCATGTCTCAGCTGGAAACAACAACGATACCGAAGATATCGTAGTTTCCGCATATCAAACGCACTGTGGAGTGCTGAAAACACCAGAAAACGTGTTTTTCGCATTCAAAAGCACGAAAACAGCGATTTCGGTGATTCTGCACACTTGTAACAGCAGAATCATGAAGATTATCACTGAAGATGCATATCTCAGCTGGAAACAACAACGATACCGAAGATATCGTAGTTTCCGCATATCAAACGAACTGTGGAGTGCTGAAAACACCAGAAAACGTGTTTTTCGCATTCAAAAGCACGAAAACAGCGATTTCGGTGATTCTGCACACTTGTAACAGCAGAATCGTGAAGATTATCACTGAAAGTGCATATCTCAGCTGGAAACAACAACGATACCGAAGATATCGTAGTTTGCGCATATCAAACGCACTGTGGAGTGCTGAAAACACCAGAAAACGTGTTTTTCGCATTCAAAAGCACGAAAACAGCGATTTCGGTGATTCTGCACACTTGTAACAGCAGAATCGTGAAGATTATCACTGAAAATGCATATCTCAGCTGGAAACAACAACGATACCGAAGATATGGCAGTTTCCGCATATCAAACGCACTGTGGAGTGCTGAAAACACCAGAAAACGTGTTTTTCGCATTGAATAGCGCGAGAACAGCGATTTCGGTGATTCTGCACACTTGTAACAGCAGAATCATGAAGATTATCACTGATAATGCATATCTCAGCTGGAAACAACAACGATACCGAAGATATGGCAGTTTCCGCATATGAAACGCACTGTGGAGTGTTGAAAACACCAGAAAACGTGTTTTTCGCATTCAATAGCACGAAAACAGCGATTTCGGTGATTCTGCACACTTGTAACAGCAGAATCGTGAAGATTATCACTGAAAGTGCATATCTCAGCTGGAAACAATAACGATACCGAAGATATCGCAGTTTCCGCATATCAAACGCACTGTGGAGTGCTGAAAACACCAGAAAACGTGTTTTTCGCATTGAATAGCGCGAGAACAGCGATTTCGGTGATTCTGCACACTTGTAACAGCAGAATCGTGAAGATTATCACTGAAAGTGCATATCTCAGCTGGAAACAACAACGATACCGAAGATATCGCAGTTTCCGCATATCAAACGCACTGTGGAGTGTTGAAAACACCAGAAAACGTGTTTTTCGCATTCAATAGCACGAAAACAGCGATTTCGGTGATTCTGCACACTTGTAACAGCAGAATCATGAAGATTATCACTGAAAATGCATATCTCAGGTGGAAACAACAACGATACCGAAGATATCGTAGTTTTCGCATGTCAAACGCTCTGTGGCGTGCTGAAAACACCAGAAAACGTGTTTTTCACATTCAAAAGCACGAAAACAGCGATTTCGGTGATTCTGCACACTTGTAACAGCAGAATTGTGAAGATTATCACTGAAAATGCATATCTCAGCTGGAAACAACAACGATACCGAAGATATGGCAGTTTCCGCATATCAAACGCACTGTGGAGTGCTGAAAACACCAGAAAACGTGTTTTTCGCATTGAATAGCGCGAGACCAGCGATTTCGGTGATTCTGCACACTTGTAACAACAGAATCATGAAGATTATCACTGATAATGCATATCTCAGCTGGAAACAACAACGATACCGAAGATGTGGCAGTTTCCGCATATCAAACGCACTGTGGAGTGCTGAAAACACCAGAAAACGTGTTTTTCGCATTCAAAAGCACGAAAACAGCGATTTCGGTGATTCTGCACACTTGTAACAGCAGAATCGTGAAGATTATCACTGAAAGTGCATATCTCAGCTGGAAACAACAACGATACCGAAGATATCGCAGTTTCCGCATATCAAACGCACTGTGGAGTGCTGAAAACACCAGAAAACGTGTTTTTCGCATTGAATAGCGCGAGAACAGCGATTTCGGTGATTCTGCACACTTGTAACAGCAGAATCGTGAGGATTATCACTGAAAGTGCATATCTCAGCTGGAAACAACAACGATACCGAAGATATCGCAGTTTCCGCATATCAAACGCACTGTGGAGTGTTGAAAACACCAGAAAACGTGTTTTTCGCATTCAATAGCACGAAAACAGCGATTTCGGTGATTCTGCACACTTGTAACAGCAGAATCATGAAGATTATCACTGAAAATGCATATCTCAGGTGGAAACAACAACGATACCGAAGATATCGTAGTTTTCGCATGTCAAACGCTCTGTGGCGTGCTGAAAACACCAGAAAACGTGTTTTTCACATTCAAAAGCACGAAAACAGCGATTTCGGTGATTCTGCACACTTGTAACAGCAGAATTGTGAAGATTATCACTGAAAATGCATATCTCAGCTGGAAACAACAACGATACCGAAGATATGGCAGTTTCCGCATATCAAACGCACTGTGGAGTGCTGAAAACACCAGAAAACGTGTTTTTCGCATTGAATAGCGCGAGACCAGCGATTTCGGTGATTCTGCACACTTGTAACAACAGAATCATGAAGATTATCACTGATAATGCATATCTCAGCTGGAAACAACAACGATACCGAAGATTTGGCAGTTTCCGCATATCAAACGCACTGTGGAGTGCTGAAAACACCAGAAAACGTGTTTTTCGCATTCAAAAGCACGAAAACAGCGATTTCGGTGATTCTGCACACTTGTAACAGCAGAATCGTGAAGATTATCACTGAAAGTGCATATCTCAGCTGGAAACAACAACGATACCGAAGATATCTTAGTTTCCGCATATCAAACGCACTGTGGAGTGCTGAAAACACCAGAAAACGTGTTTTTCGCATTCAAAAGCACGAAAACAGCGATTTCGGTGATTCTGCACACTTGTAACAGCAGAATCGTGAAGATTATCACTGAAAGTGCATATCTCAGCTGGAAACAACAACGATACCGAAGATATCGTAGTTTCCGCATATCAAACGCACTGTGGAGTGCTGAAAACACCAGAAAACGTGTTTTTCGCATTCAAAAGCACGAAAACAGCGATTTCGGTGATTCTGCACACTTGTAACAGCAGAATCGTGAAGATTATCACTGAAAGTGCATATCTCAGCTGGAAACAACAACGATACCGAAGATATCGTAGTTTCCGCATATCAAACGCACTGTGGAGTGCTGAAAACACCAGAAAACGTGTTTTTCGCATTCAAAAGCACGAAAACAGCGATTTCGGTGATTCTGCACACTTGTAACAGCAGAATCGTGAAGATTATCACTGAAAGTGCATATCGCAGCTGGAAACAACAACGATACCGAAGATATCGCAGTTTCCGCATATCAAACGCACTGTGGAGTGCTGAAAACACCAGAAAACGTGTTTTTCGCATTCAAAAGCACGAAAACAGCGTTTTCGGTGATTCTGCACACTTGTAACAGCCGAATCGTGAAGATTATCACTGAAAGTGCATATCTCAGCTGGAAACAACAACGATACCGAAGATATCGCAGTTTCCGCATATCAAACGCACTGTGGAGTGCTGAAAACACCAGAAAACGTGTTTTTCGCATTCAAAAGCACGAAAACAGCGATTTCGGTGATTCTGCACACTTGTAACAGCAGAATCGTGAAGATTATCACTGAAAGTGCATATCTCAGCTGGAAACAACAACGATACCGAAGATATCGTAGTTTCCGCATATCAAACGCACTGTGGAGTGCTGAAAACACCAGAAAACGTGTTTTTCGCATTCAAAAGCACGAAAACAGCGATTTCGGTGATTCTGCACACTTGTAACAGCAGAATCGTGAAGATTATCACTGAAAGTGCATATCGCAGCTGGAAACAACAACGATACCGAAGATATCGTAGTTTCCGCATATCAAACGCACTGTGGAGTGCTGAAAACACCAGAAAACGTGTTTTTCGCATTCAAAAGCACGAAAACAGCGATTTCGGTGATTCTGCACACTTGTAACAGCAGAATCGTGAAGATTATCACTGAAAGTGCATATCGCAGCTGGAAACAACAACGATACCGAAGATATCGCAGTTTCCGCATATCAAACGCACTGTGGAGTGCTGAAAACACCAGAAAACGTGTTTTTCGCTTTCAAAAGCACGAAAACAGCGTTTTCGGTGATTCTGCACACTTGTAACAGCCGAATCGTGAAGATTATCACTGAAAGTGCATATCTCAGCTGGAAACAAAAACGATACCGAAGATATCGTAGTTTCCGCATATCAAACGCACTGTGGAGTGCTGAAAACACCAGAAAACGTGTTTTTCGCATTCAAAAGCACGAAAACAGCGATTTCGGTGATTCTGCACACTTGTAACAGCAGAATCGTGAAGATTATCACTGAAAGTGCATATCTCAGCTGGAAACAACAACGATACCGAAGATATCGTAGTTTCCGCATATCAAACGCACTGTGGAGTGCTGAAAACACCAGAAAACGTGTTTTTCGCATTCAAAAGCACGAAAACAGCGATTTCGGTGATTCTGCACACTTGTAACAGCAGAATCGTGAAGATTATCACTGAAAGTGCATATCTCAGCTGGAAACAACAACGATACCGAAGATATCTTAGTTTCCGCATATCAAACGCACTGTGGAGTGCTGAAAACACCAGAAAACGTGTTTTTCGCATTCAAAAGCACGAAAACAGCGATTTCGGTGATTCTGCACACTTGTAACAGCAGAATCGTGAAGATTATCACTGAAAGTGCATATCTCAGCTGGAAACAACAACGATACCGAAGATATCGTAGTTTCCGCATATCAAACGCACTGTGGAGTGCTGAAAACACCAGAAAACGTGTTTTTCGCATTCAAAAGCACGAAAACAGCGATTTCGGTGATTCTGCACACTTGTAACAGCAGAATCGTGAAGATTATCACTGAAAGTGCATATCTCAGCTGGAAACAACAACGATACCGAAGATATCGTAGTTTCCGCATATCAAACGCACTGTGGAGTGCTGAAAACACCAGAAAACGTGTTTTTCGCATTCAAAAGCACGAAAACAGCGATTTCGGTGATTCTGCACACTTGTAACAGCAGAATCGTGAAGATTATCACTGAAAGTGCATATCGCAGCTGGAAACAACAACGATACCGAAGATATCGCAGTTTCCGCATATCAAACGCACTGTGGAGTGCTGAAAACACCAGAAAACGTGTTTTTCGCATTCAAAAGCACGAAAACAGCGATTTCGGTGATTCTGCACACTTGTAACAGCAGAATCATGAAGATTATCACTGAAGATGCATATCTCAGCTGGAAACAACAACGATACCGAAGATATCGTAGTTTCCGCATATCAAACGCACTGTGGAGTGCTGAAAACACCAGAAAACGTGTTTTTCGCATTCAATAGCACGAAATCAGCGATTTCGGTGATTCTGCACACTTGTAACAGCAGAATCGTGAAGATTATCACTGAAAGTGCATATCTCAGCTGGAAACAACAACGATACCGAAGATATCGTAGTTTCCGCATATCAAACGCACTGTGGAGTGCTGAAAACACCAGAAAAAGGGTTTTTCGCATTCAAAAGCACGAAAACAGCGATTTCGGTGATTCTGCACACTTGTAACAGCAGAATCGTGAAGATTATCACTGAAAGTGCATATCTCAGCTGGAAACAACAACGATACCGAAGATATCGCAGTTTCCGCATATCAAACGCACTGTGGAGTGCTGAAAACACCAGAAAACGTGTTTTTCGCATTCAAAAGCACGAAAACAGCGTTTTCGGTGATTCTGCACACTTGTAACAGCCGAATCGTGAAGATTATCACTGAAAGTGCATATCTCAGCTGGAAACATCAACGATACCGAAGATATCGCAGTTTCCGCATATCAAACGCACTGTGGAGTGTTGAAAACACCAGAAAACGTGTTTTTCGCATTGAATAGCGCGAAAACAGCGATTTCGGTGATTCTGCACACTTGTAACAGCAGAATCGTGAAGATTATCACTGAAAGTGCATATCTCAGCTGGAAACAACAACGATACCGAAGATATCGCAGTTTCCGCATATCAAACGCACTGTGGAGTGTTGAAAACACCAGAAAACGTGTTTTTCGCATTCAATAGCACGAAAACAGCGATTTCGGTGATTCTGCACACTTGTAACAGCAGAATCATGAAGATTATCACTGAAAATGCATGTCTCAGCTGGAAACAACAACGATACCGAAGATATCGTAGTTTCCGCATATCAAACGCACTGTGGAGTGCTGAAAACACCAGAAAACGTGTTTTTCGCATTCAATAGCACGAAATCAGCGATTTCGGTGATTCTGCACACTTGTAACAGCAGAATCGTGAAGATTATCACTGAAAGTGCATATCTCAGCTGGAAACAACAACGATACCGAAGATATCGCAGTTTCCGCATATCAAACGCACTGTGGAGTGCTGAAAACACCAGAAAACGTGTTTTTCGCATTCAAAAGCACGAAAACAGCGATTTCGGTGATTCTGCACACTTGTAACAGCAGAATCGTGAAGATTATCACTGAAAGTGCATATCTCAGCTGGAAACAACAACGATACCGAAGATATGTTAGTTTCCGCATATCAAACGCACTGTGGAGTGCTGAAAACACCAGAAAACGTGTTTTTCGCATTCAAAAGCACGAAAACAGCGATTTCGGTGATTCTGCACACTTGTAACAGCAGAATCGTGAAGATTATCACTGAAAGTGCATATCTCAGCTGGAAACAACAACGATACCGAAGATATCGTACTTTCCGCATATCAAACGCACTGTGGAGTGCTGAAAACACCAGAAAACGTGTTTTTCGCATTCAAAAGCACGAAAACAGCGATTTCGGTGATTCTGCACACTTGTAACAGCAGAATCGTGAAGATTATCACTGAAAGTGCATATCTCAGCTGGAAACAACAACGATACCGAAGATATCGTAGTTTCCGCATATCAAACGCACTGTGGAATGCTGAAAACACCAGAAAACGTGTTTTTCGCATTCAAAAGCACGAAAACAGCGATTTCGGTGATTCTGCACACTTGTAACAGCAGAATCGTGAAGATTATCACTGAAAGTGCATATCTCAGCTGGAAACAACAACGATACCGAAGATATCGTAGTTTCCGCATATCAAACGCACTGTGGAGTGCTGAAAACACCAGAAAACGTGTTTTTCGCATTCAAAAGCACGAAAACAGCGATTTCGGTGATTCTGCACACTTGTAACAGCAGAATCGTGAAGATTATCACTGAAAGTGCATATCTCAGCTGGAAACAACAACGATACCGAAGATATCGTAGTTTCCGCATATCAAACGCACTGTGGAGTGCTGAAAACACCAGAAAACGTGTTTTTCGCATTCAAAAGCACGAAAACAGCGATTTCGGTGATTCTGCACACTTGTAACAGCAGAATCGTGAAGATTATCACTGAAAGTGCATATCTCAGCTGGAAACAACAACGATACCGAAGATATCGTAGTTTCCGCATATCAAACGCACTGTGGAATGCTGAAAACACCAGAAAACGTGTTTTTCGCATTCAAAAGCACGAAAACAGCGATTTCGGTGATTCTGCACACTTGTAACAGCAGAATCGTGAAGATTATCACTGAAAGTGCATATCTCAGCTGGAAACAACAACGATACCGAAGATATCGTAGTTTCCGCATATCAAACGCACTGTGGAGTGCTGAAAACACCAGAAAACGTGTTTTTCGCATTCAAAAGCACGAAAACAGCGATTTCGGTGATTCTGCACACTTGTAACAGCAGGATCGTGAAGATTATCACTGAAAGTGCATATCTCAGCTGGAAACAACAACGATACCGAAGATATGGCAGTTTCCGCAGATCAAACGCACTGTGGAGTGCTGAAAACACCAGAAAACGTGTTTTTCGCATTCAATAGCACGAAAACAGCGATTTCGGTGATTCTGCACACTTGTAACAGCAGAATCGTGAAGATTATCACTGAAAGTGCATATCTCAGCTGGAAACAATAACGATACCGAAGATATCGCAGTTTCCGCATATCAAACGCACTGTGGAGTGTTGAAAACACCAGAAAACGTGTTTTTCGCATTCAAAAGCACGAAAACAGCGATTTCGGTGATTCTGCACACTTGTAACAGCAGAATCATGAAGATTATCACTGAAGATGCATATCTCAGCTGGAAACAACAACGATACCGAAGATATCGTAGTTTCCGCATATCAAACGCACTGTGGAGTGCTGAAAATACCAGAAAACGTGTTTTTCGCATTCAAAAGCACGAAAACAGCGATTTCGGTGATTCTGCACACTTGTAACAGCAGAATCGTGAAGATTATCACTGAAGATGCATATCTCAGCTGGAAACAACAACGATACCGAAGATATCGCAGTTTCCGTATATCAAACGCACTGTGGAGTGTTGAAAACACCAGAAAACGTGTTTTTCGCATTCAAAAGCACGAAAACAGCGATTTCGGTGATTCTGCACACTTGTAACAGCAGAATCGTGAAGATTATCACTGAAAGTGCATATCTCAGCTGGAAACAACAACGATACCGAAGATATCGTAGTTTCCGCATATCAAACGCACTGTGGAGTGCTGAAAACACCAGAAAACGTGTTTTAAGCATTCAAAAGCACGAAAACAGCGATTTCGGTGATTCTGCACACTTGTAACAGCAGAATCGTGAAGATTATCACTGAAAGTGCATATCTCAGCTGGAAACAACAACGATACCGAAGATATCGTAGTTTCCGCATATCAAACGCACTGTGGAATGCTGAAAACACCAGAAAACGTGTTTTTCGCATTCAAAAGCACGAAAACAGCGATTTCGGTGATTCTGCACACTTGTAACAGCAGAATCGTGAAGATTATCACTGAAAGTGCATATCTCAGCTGGAAACAACAACGATACCGAAGATATCGTAGTTTCCGCATATCAAACGCACTGTGGAGTGCTGAAAACACCAGAAAACGTGTTTTTCGCATTCAAAAGCACGAAAACAGCGATTTCGGTGATTCTGCACACTTGTAACAGCAGGATCGTGAAGATTATCACTGAAAGTGCATATCTCAGCTGGAAACAACAACGATACCGAAGATATGGCAGTTTCCGCAGATCAAACGCACTGTGGAGTGCTGAAAACACCAGAAAACGTGTTTTTCGCATTCAATAGCACGAAAACAGCGATTTCGGTGATTCTGCACACTTGTAACAGCAGAATCGTGAAGATTATCACTGAAAGTGCATATCTCAGCTGGAAACAACAACGATACCGAAGATATCGCAGTTTCCGCATATCAAACGCACTGTGGAGTGCTGAAAACACCAGAAAACGTGTTTTTCGCATTCAAAAGCACGAAAACAGCGATTTCGGTGATTCTGCACACTTGTAACAGCAGAATCGTGAAGATTATCACTGAAAGTGCATATCTCAGCTGGAAACAACAACGATACCGAAGATATCGTAGTTTCCGCATATCAAACGCACTGTGGAGTGCTGAAAACACCAGAAAACGTGTTTTTCGCATTCAAAAGCACGAAAACAGCGATTTCGGTGATTCTGCACACTTGTAACAGCAGAATCGTGAAGATTATCACTGAAAGTGCATATCTCAGCTGGAAACAACAACGATACCGAAGATATCGTAGTTTCCGCATATCAAACGCACTGTGGAATGCTGAAAACACCAGAAAACGTGTTTTTCGCATTCAAAAGCACGAAAACAGCGATTTCGGTGATTCTGCACACTTGTAACAGCAGAATCGTGAAGATTATCACTGAAAGTGCATATCTCAGCTGGAAACAACAACGATACCGAAGATATCGTAGTTTCCGCATATCAAACGCACTGTGGAGTGCTGAAAACACCAGAAAACGTGTTTTTCGCATTCAAAAGCACGAAAACAGCGATTTCGGTGATTCTGCACACTTGTAACAGCAGGATCGTGAAGATTATCACTGAAAGTGCATATCTCAGCTGGAAACAACAACGATACCGAAGATATGGCAGTTTCCGCAGATCAAACGCACTGTGGAGTGCTGAAAACACCAGAAAACGTGTTTTTCGCATTCAATAGCACGAAAACAGCGATTTCGGTGATTCTGCACACTTGTAACAGCAGAATCGTGAAGATTATCACTGAAAGTGCATATCTCAGCTGGAAACAATAACGATACCGAAGATATCGCAGTTTCCGCATATCAAACGCACTGTGGAGTGTTGAAAACACCAGAAAACGTGTTTTTCGCATTCAAAAGCACGAAAACAGCGATTTCGGTGATTCTGCACACTTGTAACAGCAGAATCATGAAGATTATCACTGAAGATGCATATCTCAGCTGGAAACAACAACGATACCGAAGATATCGTAGTTTCCGCATATCAAACGCACTGTGGAGTGCTGAAAATACCAGAAAACGTGTTTTTCGCATTCAAAAGCACGAAAACAGCGATTTCGGTGATTCTGCACACTTGTAACAGCAGAATCGTGAAGATTATCACTGAAGATGCATATCTCAGCTGGAAACAACAACGATACCGAAGATATCGCAGTTTCCGTATATCAAACGCACTGTGGAGTGTTGAAAACACCAGAAAACGTGTTTTTCGCATTCAAAAGCACGAAAACAGCGATTTCGGTGATTCTGCACACTTGTAACAGCAGAATCGTGAAGATTATCACTGAAAGTGCATATCTCAGCTGGAAACAACAACGATACCGAAGATATCGTAGTTTCCGCATATCAAACGCACTGTGGAGTGCTGAAAACACCAGAAAACGTGTTTTAAGCATTCAAAAGCACGAAAACAGCGATTTCGGTGATTCTGCACACTTGTAACAGCAGAATCGTGAAGATTATCACTGAAAGTGCATATCTCAGCTGGAAACAACAACGATACCGAAGATATCGTAGTTTCCGCATATCAAACGCACTGTGGAATGCTGAAAACACCAGAAAACGTGTTTTTCGCATTCAAAAGCACGAAAACAGCGATTTCGGTGATTCTGCACACTTGTAACAGCAGAATCGTGAAGATTATCACTGAAAGTGCATATCTCAGCTGGAAACAACAACGATACCGAAGATATCGTAGTTTCCGCATATCAAACGCACTGTGGAGTGCTGAAAACACCAGAAAACGTGTTTTTCGCATTCAAAAGCACGAAAACAGCGATTTCGGTGATTCTGCACACTTGTAACAGCAGGATCGTGAAGATTATCACTGAAAGTGCATATCTCAGCTGGAAACAACAACGATACCGAAGATATGGCAGTTTCCGCAGATCAAACGCACTGTGGAGTGCTGAAAACACCAGAAAACGTGTTTTTCGCATTCAATAGCACGAAAACAGCGATTTCGGTGATTCTGCACACTTGTAACAGCAGAATCGTGAAGATTATCACTGAAAGTGCATATCTCAGCTGGAAACAATAACGATACCGAAGATATCGCAGTTTCCGCATATCAAACGCACTGTGGAGTGTTGAAAACACCAGAAAACGTGTTTTTCGCATTCAAAAGCACGAAAACAGCGATTTCGGTGATTCTGCACACTTGTAACAGCAGAATCATGAAGATTATCACTGAAGATGCATATCTCAGCTGGAAACAACAACGATACCGAAGATATCGTAGTTTCCGCATATCAAACGCACTGTGGAGTGCTGAAAACACCAGAAAACGTGTTTTTCGCATTCAAAAGCACGAAAACAGCGATTTCGGTGATTCTGCACACTTGTAACAGCAGAATCGTGAAGATTATCACTGAAAGTGCATATCTCAGCTGGAAACAACAACGATACCGAAGATATCGTAGTTTCCGCATATCAAACGCACTGTGGAGTGCTGAAAACACCAGAAAACGTGTTTTTCGCATTCAAAAGCACGAAAACAGCGATTTCGGTGATTCTGCACACTTGTAACAGCAGAATCGTGAAGATTATCACTGAAAGTGCATATCTCAGCTGGAAACAACAACGATACCGAAGATATCGTAGTTTCCGCATATCAAACGCACTGTGGAATGCTGAAAACACCAGAAAACGTGTTTTTCGCATTCAAAAGCACGAAAACAGCGATTTCGGTGATTCTGCACACTTGTAACAGCAGAATCGTGAAGATTATCACTGAAAGTGCATATCTCAGCTGGAAACAACAACGATACCGAAGATATCGTAGTTTCCGCATATCAAACGCACTGTGGAGTGCTGAAAACACCAGAAAACGTGTTTTTCGCATTCAAAAGCACGAAAACAGCGATTTCGGTGATTCTGCACACTTGTAACAGCAGGATCGTGAAGATTATCACTGAAAGTGCATATCTCAGCTGGAAACAACAACGATACCGAAGATATGGCAGTTTCCGCAGATCAAACGCACTGTGGAGTGCTGAAAACACCAGAAAACGTGTTTTTCGCATTCAATAGCACGAAAACAGCGATTTCGGTGATTCTGCACACTTGTAACAGCAGAATCGTGAAGATTATCACTGAAAGTGCATATCTCAGCTGGAAACAATAACGATACCGAAGATATCGCAGTTTCCGCATATCAAACGCACTGTGGAGTGTTGAAAACACCAGAAAACGTGTTTTTCGCATTCAAAAGCACGAAAACAGCGATTTCGGTGATTCTGCACACTTGTAACAGCAGAATCATGAAGATTATCACTGAAGATGCATATCTCAGCTGGAAACAACAACGATACCGAAGATATCGTAGTTTCCGCATATCAAACGCACTGTGGAGTGTTGAAAACACCAGAAAACGTGTTTTTCGCATTCAAAAGCACGAAAACAGCGATTTCGGTGATTCTGCACACTTGTAACAGCAGAATCATGAAGATTATCACTGAAGATGCATATCTCAGCGGGAAACAACAACGATACCGAAGATATCGTAGTTTCCGCATATCAAACGCACTGTGGACTGCTGAAAACACCAGAAAACGTGTTTTTCGAATTCAAAAGCACGAAAACAGCGATTTCGGTGATTCTGCACACTTGTAACAGCAGAATCGTGAAGATTATCACTGAAAATGCATGTCTCAGCTGGAAACAACAACGATACCGAAGATATCGTAGTTTCCGCATATCAAACGCACTGTGGAGTGCTGAAAACACCAGAAAACGTGTTTTTCGCATACAAAAGCACGAAAACAGCGATTTCGGTGATTCTGCACACTTGTAACAGCAGAATCGTGAAGATTATCACTGAAAGTGCATATCTCAGCTGGAAACAACAACGATACCGAAGATATGGCAGTTTCCGCATATCAAACGCACTGTGGAGTGCTGAAAACACCAGAAAACGTGTTTTTCGCATTCAATAGCACGAAAACAGCGATTTCGGTGATTCTGCACACTTGTAACAGCAGAATCGTGAAGATTATCACTGAAAGTGCATATCTCAGCTGGAAACAATAATGATACCGAAGATATCGCAGTTTCCGCATATCAAACGCACTGTGGAGTGTTGAAAACACCAGAAAACGTGTTTTTCGCATTGAATAGCGCGAGAACAGCGATTTCGGTGATTCTGCACACTTGTAACAGCAGAATCATGAAGATTATCACTGATAATGCATATCTCAGCTGGAAACAACAACGATACCGAAGATATGGCAGTTTCCGCATATGAAACGCACTGTGGAGTGCTGAAAACACCAGAAGACGTGTTTTTCGCATTCAAAAGCACGAAAACAGCGATTTCGGTGATTCTGCACACTTGTAACAGCAGAATCGTGAAGATTATCACTGAAAGTGCATATCTCAGCTGGAAACAACAACGATACCGAAGATATCGTAGTTTCCGCATATCAAACGCACTGTGGAGTGCTGAAAACACCAGAAAACGTGTTTTTCGCATTCAAAAGCACGAAAACAGCGATTTCGGTGATTCTGCACACTTGTAACAGCAGAATCGTGAAGATTATCACTGAAAGTGCATATCTCAGCTGGAAACAACAACGATACCGAAGATATCGCAGTTTCCGCATATCAAACGCACTGTGGAGTGCTGAAAACCCCAGAAAAAGTGTTTTTCGCATTCAAAAGCACGAAAACAGCAATTTCGGTGATTCTGCACACTTGTAACAGCAGAATCGTGAAGATTATCACTGAAAGTGCATATCTCAGCTGGAAACAATAACGATACCGAAGATATCGCAGTTTCCGCATATCAAACGCACTGTGGAGTGCTGAAAACACCAGAAAACGTGTTTTTCGCATTGAATAGCGCGAGAACAGCGATTTCGGTGATTCTGCACACTCGTAACAGCAGAATCGTGAAGATTATCACTGAAAGTGCATATCTCAGCTGGAAACAACAACGATACCGAAGATATCGCAGTTTCCGCATATCAAACGCACTGTGGAGTGTTGAAAACACCAGAAAACGTGTTTTTCGCATTCAATAGCACGAAAACAGCGATTTCGGTGATTCTGCACACTTGTAACAGCAGAATCATGAAGATTATCACTGAAAATGCATATCTCAGGTGGAAACAACAACGATACCGAAGATATCGTAGTTTTCGCATGTCAAACGCTCTGTGGCGTGCTGAAAACACCAGAAAACGTGTATTTCACATTCAAAAGCACGAAAACAGCGATTTCGGTGATTCTGCACACTCGTAACAGCAGAATCGTGAAGATTATCACTGAAAGTGCATATCTCAGCTGGAAACAACAACGATACCGAAGATATCGCAGTTTCCGCATATCAAACGCACTGTGGAGTGTTGAAAACACCAGAAAACGTGTTTTTGGCATTCAATAGCACGAAAACAGCGATTTCGGTGATTCTGCACACTTGTAACAGCAGAATCATGAAGATTATCACTGAAAATGCATGTCTCAGCTTGAAACAACAACGATACCGAAGATATCGTAGTTTGCGCATATCAAACGCACTGTGGAGTGCTGAAAACACCAGAAAACGTGTTTTTCGCATTCAAAAGCACGAAAACAGCGATTTCGGTTATTCTGCACACTTGTAACAGCAGAATCGTGAAGATTATCACTGAAAGTGCATATCTCAGCTGGAAACAATAACGATACCGAAGATATCGCAGTTTCCGCATATCAAACGCACTGTGGAGTGCTGAAAACACCAGAAAACGTGTTTTTCGCATTGAATAGCGCGAGAACAGCGATTTCGGTGATTCTGCACACTTGTAACAGCAGAATCGTGAAGATTATCACTGAAAGTGCATATCTCAACTGGAAACAACAACGATACCGAAGATATCGCAGTTTCCGCATATCAAACGCACTGTGGAGTGTTGAAAACACCAGAAAACGTGTTTTTCGCATTCAATAGCACGAAAACAGCGATTTCGGTGATTCTGCACACTTGTAACAGCAGAATCATGAAGATTATCACTGAAAATGCATATCTCAGGTGGAAACAACAACGATACCGAAGATATCGTAGTTTCCGCATGTCAAACGCTCTGTGGCGTGCTGAAAACACCAGAAAACGTGTTTTTCGCAGTCAAAAGCACGAAAACAGCGATTTCGGTGATTCTGCACACTTGTAACTGCAGAATCGTGAAGATTATCACTGAAAGTGCATATCTCAGCTGGAAACAACAACGATACCGAAGATATCGCAGTTTCCGCATATCAAACGCACTGTGGAGTGCTGAAAACACCAGAAAACGTGTTTTTCGCATTCAAAAGCACGAAAACAGCGTTTTCGGTGATTCTGCACACTTGTTACAGCAGAATCGTGAAGATTATCACTGAAAGTGCATATCTCAGCTGGAAACAACAAAGATACCGAAGATATCGTAGTTTCCGCATATCAAACGCACTGTGGAGTGTTGAAAACACCAGAAAACGTATTTTTCGCATTCAAAAGCACGAAAACAGCGATTTCGGTGATTCTGCACACTTGTAACAGCAGAATTATGAAGATTATCACTGATAATGCATATCTCAGTTGGAAACAACAACGATACCGAAGATATGGCAGTTTCCGCATATCAAACGCACTGTGGAGTGCTGAAAACACCAGAAAACGTGTTTTTCGCATTGAATAGCGCGAAAACAGCGATTTCGATGATTCTGCACACTTGTAACAGCAGAATCATGAAGATTATCACTGATAATGCATATCTCAGCTGGAAACAACAACGATACCGAAGATATGGCAGTTTCCGCATATCAAACGCACTGTGGAGTGCTGAAAACACCAGAAAACGTGTTTTTCGCATTCAAAAGCAGGAAAACAGCGATTTCGGTGATTCTGCACACTTGTAACAGCAGAATCGTGAAGATTATCACTGAAAGTGCATATCTCAGCTGGAAACAACAACGATACCGAAGATATGGCAGTTTCCGCATATCAAACGCACTGTGGAGTGCTGAAAACACCAGAAAACGTGTTTTTCGCATTGAATAGCGCGAAAACAGCGATTTCGGTGATTCTGCACACTTGTAACAGCAGAATCATGAAGATTATCACTGATAATGCATATCTCAGCTGGAAACAACAACGATACCGAAGATATGGCAGTTTCCGCATATCAAACGCACTGTGGAGTGCTGAGAACACCAGAAAACATGTTTTTCGCATTCAAAAGCACGAAAACAGCGATTTCGGTGATTCTGCACACTTGTAACAGCAGAATCGTGAAGATTATCACTGAAAGTGCATATCTCAGCTGGAAACAACAACGATACCGAAGATATCGTAGTTTCCGCATATCAAACGCACTGTGGAGTGCTGAAAACACTAGAAAACGTGTTTTTCGCATTCAAAAGCACGAAAACAGCGATTTCGGTGATTCTGCACACTTGTAACAGCAGAATCGTGAAGATTATCACTGAAAGTGCATATCTCAGCTGGAAACAACAACGATACCGAGGATATGGCAGTTTCCGCATATCAAACGCACTGTGGAGTGCTGAAAACACCAGAAAACGTGTTTTTCGCATTCAATAGCACGAAAACAGCGATTTCGGTGATTCTGCACACTTGTAACAGCAGAATCATGAAGATTATCACTGAAAATGCATGTCTCAGCTGGAAACAACAACGATACCGAAGATATCGTAGTTTCCGCATATCAAACGCACTGTGGAGTGCTGAAAACACCAGAAAACGTGTTTTTCGCATTCAAAAGCACGAAAACAGCGATTTCGGTGATTCTGCACACTTGTAACAGCAGAATCATGAAGATTATCACTGAAAATGCATGTCTCAGCTGGAAACAACAACGATACCGAAGATATCGTAGTTTCCGCATATCAAACGCACTGTGGAGTGCTGAAAACACCAGAAAACGTGTTTTTCGCATTCAAAAGCACGAAAACAGCGATTTCGGTGATTCTGCACACTTGTAACAGCAGAATCATGAAGATTATCACTGAAGATGCATATCTCAGCTGGAAACAACAACGATACCGAAGATATCGTAGTTTCCGCATATCAAACGCACTGTGGAGTGCTGAAAACACCAGAAAACGTGTTTTTCGCATTCAAAAGCACGAAAACAGCGATTTCGGTGATTCTGCACACTTGTAACAGCAGAATCGTGAAGATTATCACTGAAAGTGAATATCTCAGCTGGAAACAACAACGATACCGAAGATATCGCAGTTTCCGCATATCAAACGCACTGTGGAGTGCTGAAAACATCAGAAAACGTGTTTTTCGCATTCAAAAGCACGAAAACAGCGATTTCGGTGATTCTGCACACTAGTAACAGCAGAATCATGAAGATTATCACTGAAAATGCATGTCTCAGCTTGAAACAACAACGATACCGAAGATATCGTAGTTTGCGCATATCAAACGCACTGTGGAGTGCTGAAAACACCAGAAAACGTGTTTTTCGCATTCAAAAGCACGAAAACAGCGATTACGGTGATTCTGCACACTTGTAACTGCAGAATCATGAAGATTATCACTGAAGATGCATGTCTCAGCTGGAAACAACAACGATACCGAAGATATCGTAGTTTCCGCATATCAAACGCACTGTGGAGTGCTGAAAACACCAGAAAACGTGTTTTTCGCATTCAAAAGCACGAAAACAGCGATTTCGGTGATTCTGCACACTTGTAACAGCAGAATCATGAAGATTATCACTGAAGATGCATATCTCAGCTGGAAACAACAACGATACCGAAGATATCGTAGTTTCCGCATATCAAACGCACTGTGGAGTGCTGAAAACACCAGAAAACGTGTTTTTCGCATTCAAAAGCACGAAAACAGCGATTTCGGTGATTCTGCACACTTGTAACAGCAGAATCGTGAAGATTATCACTGAAAGTGAATATCTCAGCTGGAAACAACAACGATACCGAAGATATCGCAGTTTCCGCATATCAAACGCACTGTGGAGTGCTGAAAACACCAGAAAACGTGTTTTTCGCATTCAATAGCACGAAAACAGCGATTTCGGTGATTCTGCACACTTGTAACAGCAGAATCGTGAAGATTATCACTGATAATGCATATCTCAGCTGGAAACAACAACGATACCGAAGATATGGCAGTTTCCGCATATCAAACGCACTGTGGAGTGCTGAAAACACCAGAAAACGTGTTTTTCGCATTCAAAAGCACGAAAACAGCGATTTCGGTGATTCTGCCCACTTGTAACAGCAGAATCATGAAGATTATCACTGAAGATGCATATCTCAGCTGGAAACAACAACGATACCGAAGATATCGTAGTTTCCGCATATCAAACGCACTGTGGAGTGCTGAAAACACCAGAAAACGTGTTTTTCGCATTCAAAAGAACGAAAACAGCGATTTCGGTGATTCTGCACACTTGTAACAGCAGAATCGTGAAGATTATCACTGAAAGTGCATATCTCAGCTGGAAACAACAACGATACCGAAGATATCGTAGTTTCCGCATATCAAACGCACTGTGGAGTGCTGAAAACACCAGAAAACGTGTTTTTCGCATTCAAAAGCACGAAAACAGCGATTTCGGTGATTCTGCACACTTGTAACAGCAGAATCGTGAAGATTATCACTGAAAGTGCATATCTCAGCTGGAAACAACAACGATACCGAAGATATCGTTGTTTCCGCATATCAAACGCACTGTGGAGTTCTGAAAACACCAGAAAACGTGTTTTTCGCATTCAAAAGCACGAAAACAGCGATTTCGGTGATTCTGCACACTTGTAACAGCAGAATCGTGAAGATTATCACTGAAAGTGCATATCTCAGCTGGAAACAAACACGATACCGAAGATATCGTAGTTTCCGCATATCAAACGCACTGTGGAGTGCTGAAAACACCAGAAAACGTGTTTTTCGCATTCAAAAGCACGAAAACAGCGATTTCGGTGATTCTGCACACTTGTAACAGCAGAATCGTGAAGATTATCACTGAAAGTGCATATCTCAGCTGGAAACAACAACGATACCGAAGATATCGTAGTTTCCACATATCAAACGCACTGTGGAGTGCTGAAAACACCAGAGAACGTGTTTTTCGCATTCAAAAGCACGAAAACAGCGATTTCGGTGATTCCGCACACTTGTAACAGCAGAATCGTGAAGATTATCACTGAAAGTGCATATCTCAGCTGGAAACAACAACGATACCGAAGATATCGCAGTTTCCGCATATCAAACGCACTGTGGAGTGCTGAAAACACCAGAAAACGTGTTTTTCGCATTCAAAAGCACAAAACAGCGATTTCGGTGATTCTGCACACTTGTAACAGCAGAATCGTGAAGATTATCACTGAAAATGCATATCTCAGCTGGAAACAACAACGATACCGAAGATATGGCAGTTTCCGCATATCAAACGGACTGTGGAGTGCTGAAAACACCAGAAAACGTGTTTTTCGCATTGAATAGCGCGAGAACAGCGATTTCGGTGATTCTGCACACTTGTAACAGCAGAATCATGAAGATTATCGCTGAAAGTGCATATCTCAGCTGGAAACAACAACGATACCGAAGATATCGTAGTTTCCGCATATCAAACGCACTGTGGAGTGCTGAAAACCCCAGAAAACGTGTTTTTCGCATTCAAAAGCACGAAAACAGCGATTTCGGTGATTCTGCACACTTGTAACAGCAGAATCGTGAAGATTATCACTGAAAGTGCATATCTCAGCTGGAAACAACAACGATACCGAAGATATCGTAGTTGCCGCATATCAAACGCACTGTGGAGTGCTGAAAACACCAGAAAACGTGTTTTTCGCATTCAATAGCACGAAAACAGCGATTTCGGTGATTCTGCACACTTGTAACAGCAGAATCATGAAGATTATCTCTGAAAATGCATATCTCAGGTGGAAACAACAACGATACCGAAGATATCGTAGTTTCCGCATGTCAAACGCTCTGTGGCGTGCTGAAAACACCAGAAAACGTGTTTTTCGCATTCAAAAGCACGAAAACAGCGATTTCGGTGATTCTGCACACTTGTAACAGCAGAATCGTGAAGATTATCACTGAAAGTGCATATCTCAGCTGGAAACAACAACGATACCGAAGATATCGTAGTTTCCACATATCAAACGCACTGTGGAGTGCTGAAAACACCAGAGAACGTGTTTTTCGCATTCAAAAGCACGAAAACAGCGATTTCGGTGATTCCGCACACTTGTAACAGCAGAATCGTGAAGATTATCACTGAAAGTGCATATCTCAGCTGGAAACAACAACGATACCGAAGATATCGCAGTTTCCGCATATCAAACGCACTGTGGAGTGCTGAAAACACCAGAAAACGTGTTTTTCGCATTCAAAAGCACGAAAACAGCGTTTTCGGTGATTCTGCACACTTGTAACAGCAGAATCGTGAAGATTATCACTGAAAATGCATATCTCAGCAGGAAACAACAACGATACCGAAGATATCGTAGTTTCCGCATATCAAACGCACTGTGGAGTGCTGAAAACACCAGAGAACGTGTTTTTCGCATTCAAAAGCACGAAAACAGCGATTTCGGTGATTCCGCACACTTGTAACAGCAGAATCGTGAAGATTATCACTGAAAGTGCATATCTCAGCTGGAAACAACAACGATACCGAAGATATCGCAGTTTCCGCATATCAAACGCACTGTGGAGTGCTGAAAACACCAGAAAACGTGTTTTTCGCATTCAAAAGCACGAAAACAGCGTTTTCGGTGATTCTGCACACTTGTAACAGCAGAATCGTGAAGATTATCACTGAAAATGCATATCTCAGCAGGAAACAACAACGATACCGAAGATATCGTAGTTTCCGCATATCAAACGCACTGTGGAGTGCTGAAAACACCAGAAAACGTGTTTTTCGCATTCAATAGCACGAAAACAGCGATTTCGGTGATTCTGCACACTTGTAACAGCAGAATCATGAAGATTATCACTGAAAATGCATATCTCAGGTGGAAACAACAACGATACCGAAGATATCGTAGTTTCCGCATGTCAAACGCTCTGTGGCGTGCTGAAAACACCAGAAAACGTGTTTTTCGCATTCAAAAGCACAAAACAGCGATTTCGGTGATTCTGCACACTTGTAACAGCAGAATCGTGAAGATTATCACTGAAAGTGCATATCTCAGCTGGAAACAACAACGATACCGAAGATATCGTAGTTTCCGCATATCAAACGCACTGTGGAGTGCTGAAAACACCAGAAAACGTGTTTTTCGCATTGAATAGCGCGAGAACAGCGATTTCGGTGATTCTGCACACTTGTAACAGCAGAATCATGAAGATTATCACTGATAATGCATATCTCAGCTGGAAACAACAACGATACCGAAGATATGGCAGTTACCGCATATGAAACGCACTGTGGAGTGTTGAAAACACCAGAAAACGTGTTTTTCGCATTCAAAAGCACGAAAACAGCGATTTCGGTGATTCTGCACACTTGTAACAGCAGAATCGTGAAGATTATCACTGAAAGTGCATATCTCAGCTGGAAACAACAACGATACCGAAGATATCGCAGTTTCCGCATATCAAACGCACTGTGGAGTGCTGAAAACACCAGAAAACATGTTTTTCGCATTCAATAGCACGAAAACAGCGATTTCGGTGATTCTGCACACTTGTAACAGCAGAATCGTGAAGATTATCACTGAAAGTGCATATCTCAGCAGGAAACAACAACGATACCGAAGATATCGCAGTTTCCGCATATCAAACGCACTGTGAAGTGCTGAAAACACCAGAAAACGTGTTTTTCGCATTCAAAAGCACGAAAACAGCGATTTCGGTGATTCTGCACACTAGTAACAGCAGAATCATGAAGATTATCACTGAAAATGCATGTCTCAGCTTGAAACAACAACGATACCGAAGATATCGTAGTTTGCGCATATCAAACGCACTGTGGAGTGCTGAAAACACCAGAAAACGTGTTTTTCGCATTCAAAAGCACGAAAACAGCGATTTCGGTGATTCTGCACACTTGTAACAGCAGAATCATGAAGATTATCACTGAAGATGCATATCTCAGCTGGAAACAACAACGATACCGAAGATATCGTAGTTTCCGCATATCAAACGCACTGTGGAGTGCTGAAAACACCAGAAAACGTGTTTTTCGCATTCAAAAGCACGAAAACAGCGATTTCGGTGATTCTGCACACTTGTAACAGCAGAATCGTGAAAATTATCACTGAAAGTGCATATCTGAGCTGGAAACAACAACGATACCGAAGATATCGCAGTTTCCGCATATCAAACGCACTGTGGTGTGCTGAAAACACCAGAAAACGTGTTTTTCGCATTCAAAAGCACGAAAACAGCGATTTCGGTGATTCTGCACACTAGTAACAGCAGAATCATGAAGATTATCACTGAAAATGCATGTCTCAGCTTGAAACAACAACGATACCGAAGATATCGTAGTTTGCGCATATCAAACGCACTGTGGAGTGCTGAAAACACCAGAAAACGTGTTTTTCGCATTCAAAAGCACGAAAACAGCGATTTCGGTGATTCTGCACACTTGTAACAGCAGAATCGTGAAGATTATCACTGAAAGTGCATATCTCAGCTGGAAACAACAACGATACCGAAGATATCGCAGTTTCCGCATATCAAACGCACTGTGGAGTGCTGAAAACACCAGAAAACGTGTTTTTCGCATTCAAAAGCACGAAAACAGCGATTTCGGTGATTCTGCACACTAGTAACAGCAGAATCATGAAGATTATCACTGAAAATGCATGTCTCAGCTTGAAACAACAACGATACTGAAGATATCGTAGTTTGCGCATATCAAACGCACTGTGGTGTGCTGAAAACACCAGAAAACGTGTTTTTCGCAATCAAAAGCACGAAAACAGCGATTTCGGTGATTCTGCACACTTGTAACAGCAGAATCGTGAAGATTATCACTGAAAGTGCATATCTCATCTGGAAACAACAACGATACCGAAGATATCGTAGTTTGCGCATATCAAACGCACTGTGGAGTGCTGAAAACACCAGAAAACGTGTTATTCGCATTCAAAAGCACGAAAACAGCGATTTCGGTGATTCTGCACACTTGTAACAGCAGAATCATGAAGATTATCACTGAAGATGCATATCTCAGTTGGAAACAACGACGATACCGAAGATATCGCAGTTTCCGCATATCAAACGCACTGTGGAGTGCTGAAAACACCAGAAAACGTGTTTTTCGCATTCAATAGCACGAAAACAGCGATTTCGGTGATTCTGCACACTTGTAACAGCAGAATCATGAAGATTATCACTGAAAATGCATGTCTCAGCTGGTAACAACAACGATACCGAAGATATCGTAGTTTCCGCATATCAAACGCACTGTGGAGTGCTGAAAACACCAGAAAACGTGTTTTTCGCATTCAATAGCACGAAAACAGCGATTTCGGTGATTCTGCACACTTGTAACAGCAGAATCGTGAAGATTATCACTGATAATGCATATCTCAGCTGGAAACAACAACGATACCGAAGATATGGCAGTTTCCGCATATCAAACGCACTGTGGAGTGCTGAAAACACCAGAAAACGTGTTTTTCGCATTCAAAAGCACGAAAACAGCGATTTCGGTGATTCTGCACACTTGTAACAGCAGAATCATGAAGATTATCACTGAAAGTGCATATCTCAGCTGGAAACAACAACGATACCGAAGATATCGTAGTTTCCGCATATCAAACGCACTGTGGAGTGCTGAAAACCCCAGAAAACGTGTTTTTCGCATTCAAAAGCACGAAAACAGCGATTTCGGTGATTCTGCACACTTGTAACAGCAGAATCGTGGGGATTATCACTGAAAGTGCATATCTCAGCTGGAAACAACAACGATACCGAAGATATCGTAGTTGCCGCATATCAAACGCACTGTGGAGTGCTGAAAACACCAGAAAACGTGTTTTTCGCATTCAATAGCACGAAAACAGCGATTTCGGTGATTCTGCACACTTGTAACAGCAGAATCATGAAGATTATCTCTGAAAATGCATATCTCAGGTGGAAACAACAACGATACCGAAGATATCGTAGTTTCCGCATGTCAAACGCTCTGTGGCGTGCTGAAAACACCAGAAAACGTGTTTTTCGCATTCAAAAGCACGAAAACAGCGATTTCGGTGATTCTGCACACTTGTAACAGCAGAATCGTGAAGATTATCACTGAAAGTGCATATCTCAGCTGGAAACAACAACGATACCGAAGATATCGTAGTTTCCACATATCAAACGCACTGTGGAGTGCTGAAAACACCAGAGAACGTGTTTTTCGCATTCAAAAGCACGAAAACAGCGATTTCGGTGATTCCGCACACTTGTAACAGCAGAATCGTGAAGATTATCACTGAAAGTGCATATCTCAGCTGGAAACAACAACGATACCGAAGATATCGCAGTTTCCGCATATCAAACGCACTGTGGAGTGCTGAAAACACCAGAAAACGTGTTTTTCGCATTCAAAAGCACGAAAACAGCGTTTTCGGTGATTCTGCACACTTGTAACAGCAGAATCGTGAAGATTATCACTGAAAATGCATATCTCAGCAGGAAACAACAACGATACCGAAGATATCGTAGTTTCCGCATATCAAACGCACTGTGGAGTGCTGAAAACACCAGAGAACGTGTTTTTCGCATTCAAAAGCACGAAAACAGCGATTTCGGTGATTCCGCACACTTGTAACAGCAGAATCGTGAAGAGTATCACTGAAAGTGCATATCTCAGCTGGAAACAACAACGATACCGAAGATATCGCAGTTTCCGCATATCAAACGCACTGTGGAGTGCTGAAAACACCAGAAAACGTGTTTTTCGCATTCAAAAGCACGAAAACAGCGTTTTCGGTGATTCTGCACACTTGTAACAGCAGAATCGTGAAGATTATCACTGAAAATGCATATCTCAGCAGGAAACAACAACGATACCGAAGATATCGTAGTTTCCGCATATCAAACGCACTGTGGAGTGCTGAAAACACCAGAAAACGTGTTTTTCGCATTCAATAGCACGAAAACAGCGATTTCGGTGATTCTGCGCACTTGTAACAGCAGAATCATGAAGATTATCACTGAAAATGCATATCTCAGGTGGAAACAACAACGATACCGAAGATATCGTAGTTTCCGCATGTCAAACGCTCTGTGGCGTGCTGAAAACACCAGAAAACGTGTTTTTCGCATTCAAAAGCACAAAACAGCGATTTCGGTGATTCTGCACACTTGTAACAGCAGAATCGTGAAGATTATCACTGAAAGTGCATATCTCAGCTGGAAACAACAACGATACCGAAGATATCGTAGTTTCCGCATATCAAACGCACTGTGGAGTGCTGAAAACACCAGAAAACGTGTTTTTCGCATTGAATAGCGCGAGAACAGCGATTTCGGTGATTCTGCACACTTGTAACAGCAGAATCATGAAGATTATCACTGATAATGCATATCTCAGGTGGAAACAACAACGATACCGAAGATATCGTAGTTTCCGCATGTCAAACGCTCTGTGGCGTGCTGAAAACACCAGAAAACGTGTTTTTCGCATTCAAAAGCACGAAAACAGCGATTTCGGTGATTCTGCACACTTGTAACAGCAGAATCGTGAAGATTATCACTGAAAATGCATATCTCAGCTGGAAACAACAACAATACCGAAGATATGGCAGTTTCCGCATATCAAACGCACTGTGGAGTGCTGAAAACACCAGAAAACGTGTTTTTCGCATTGAATAGCGCGAGAACAGCGATTTCGGTGATTCTGCACACTTGTAACAGCAGAATCATGAAGATTATCACTGATAATGCATATCTCAGCTGGAAACAACAACGATACCGAAGATATGGCAGTTTCCGCATATGAAACGCACTGTGGAGTGTTGAAAACACCAGAAAACGTGTTTTTCGCATTCAAAAGCACGAAAACAGCGATTTCGGTGATTCTGCACACTTGTAACAGCAGAATCGTGAAGATTATCACTGAAAGTGCATATCTCAGCTGGAAACAACAACGATACCGAAGATATCGCAGTTTCCGCATATCAAACGCACTGTGGAGTGCTGAAAACACCAGAAAACATGTTTTTCGCATTCAATAGCACGAAAACAGCGATTTCGGTGATTCTGCACACTTGTAACAGCAGAATCGTGAAGATTATCACTGAAAGTGCATATCTCAGCAGGAAACAACAACGATACCGAAGATATCGCAGTTTCCGCATATCAAACGCACTGTGAAGTGCTGAAAACACCAGAAAACGTGTTTTTCGCATTCAAAAGCACGAAAACAGCGATTTCGGTGATTCTGCACACTAGTAACAGCAGAATCATGAAGATTATCACTGAAAATGCATGTCTCAGCTTGAAACAACAACGATACCGAAGATATCGTAGTTTGCGCATATCAAACGCACTGTGGAGTGCTGAAAACACCAGAAAACGTGTTTTTCGCATTCAAAAGCACGAAAACAGCGATTTCGGTGATTCTGCACACTTGTAACAGCAGAATCATGAAGATTATCACTGAAGATGCATATCTCAGCTGGAAACAACAACGATACCGAAGATATCGTAGTTTCCGCATATCAAACGCACTGTGGAGTGCTGAAAACACCAGAAAACGTGTTTTTCGCATTCAAAAGCACGAAAACAGCGATTTCGGTGATTCTGCACACTTGTAACAGCAGAATCGTGAAAATTATCACTGAAAGTGCATATCTGAGCTGGAAACAACAACGATACCGAAGATATCGCAGTTTCCGCATATCAAACGCACTGTGGTGTGCTGAAAACACCAGAAAACGTGTTTTTCGCATTCAAAAGCACGAAAACAGCGATTTCGGTGATTCTGCACACTAGTAACAGCAGAATCATGAAGATTATCACTGAAAATGCATGTCTCAGCTTGAAACAACAACGATACCGAAGATATCGTAGTTTGCGCATATCAAACGCACTGTGGAGTGCTGAAAACACCAGAAAACGTGTTTTTCGCATTCAAAAGCACGAAAACAGCGATTTCGGTGATTCTGCACACTTGTAACAGCAGAATCGTGAAGATTATCACTGAAAGTGCATATCTCAGCTGGAAACAACAACGATACCGAAGATATCGCAGTTTCCGCATATCAAACGCACTGTGGAGTGCTGAAAACACCAGAAAACGTGTTTTTCGCATTCAAAAGCACGAAAACAGCGATTTCGGTGATTCTGCACACTAGTAACAGCAGAATCATGAAGATTATCACTGAAAATGCATGTCTCAGCTTGAAACAACAACGATACTGAAGATATCGTAGTTTGCGCATATCAAACGCACTGTGGTGTGCTGAAAACACCAGAAAACGTGTTTTTCGCAATCAAAAGCACGAAAACAGCGATTTCGGTGATTCTGCACACTTGTAACAGCAGAATCGTGAAGATTATCACTGAAAGTGCATATCTCATCTGGAAACAACAACGATACCGAAGATATCGTAGTTTGCGCATATCAAACGCACTGTGGAGTGCTGAAAACACCAGAAAACGTGTTATTCGCATTCAAAAGCACGAAAACAGCGATTTCGGTGATTCTGCACACTTGTAACAGCAGAATCATGAAGATTATCACTGAAGATGCATATCTCAGTTGGAAACAACGACGATACCGAAGATATCGCAGTTTCCGCATATCAAACGCACTGTGGAGTGCTGAAAACACCAGAAAACGTGTTTTTCGCATTCAATAGCACGAAAACAGCGATTTCGGTGATTCTGCACACTTGTAACAGCAGAATCATGAAGATTATCACTGAAAATGCATGTCTCAGCTGGTAACAACAACGATACCGAAGATATCGTAGTTTCCGCATATCAAACGCACTGTGGAGTGCTGAAAACACCAGAAAACGTGTTTTTCGCATTCAATAGCACGAAAACAGCGATTTCGGTGATTCTGCACACTTGTAACAGCAGAATCGTGAAGATTATCACTGATAATGCATATCTCAGCTGGAAACAACAACGATACCGAAGATATGGCAGTTTCCGCATATCAAACGCACTGTGGAGTGCTGAAAACACCAGAAAACGTGTTTTTCGCATTCAAAAGCACGAAAACAGCGATTTCGGTGATTCTGCACACTTGTAACAGCAGAATCATGAAGATTATCACTGAAAGTGCATATCTCAGCTGGAAACAACAACGATACCGAAGATATCGTAGTTTCCGCATATCAAACGCACTGTGGAGTGCTGAAAACCCCAGAAAACGTGTTTTTCGCATTCAAAAGCACGAAAACAGCGATTTCGGTGATTCTGCACACTTGTAACAGCAGAATCGTGGGGATTATCACTGAAAATGCATATCTCAGGTGGAAACAACAACGATACCGAAGATATCGTAGTTTCCGCATGTCAAACGCTCTGTGGCGTGCTGAAAACACCAGAAAACGTGTTTTTCGCATTCAAAAGCACAAAACAGCGATTTCGGTGATTCTGCACACTTGTAACAGCAGAATCGTGAAGATTATCACTGAAAGTGCATATCTCAGCTGGAAACAACAACGATACCGAAGATATCGTAGTTTCCGCATATCAAACGCACTGTGGAGTGCTGAAAACACCAGAAAACGTGTTTTTCGCATTGAATAGCGCGAGAACAGCGATTTCGGTGATTCTGCACACTTGTAACAGCAGAATCATGAAGATTATCACTGATAATGCATATCTCAGGTGGAAACAACAACGATACCGAAGATATCGTAGTTTCCGCATGTCAAACGCTCTGTGGCGTGCTGAAAACACCAGAAAACGTGTTTTTCGCATTCAAAAGCACGAAAACAGCGATTTCGGTGATTCTGCACACTTGTAACAGCAGAATCGTGAAGATTATCACTGAAAATGCATATCTCAGCTGGAAACAACAACAATACCGAAGATATGGCAGTTTCCGCATATCAAACGCACTGTGGAGTGCTGAAAACACCAGAAAACGTGTTTTTCGCATTGAATAGCGCGAGAACAGCGATTTCGGTGATTCTGCACACTTGTAACAGCAGAATCATGAAGATTATCACTGATAATGCATATCTCAGCTGGAAACAACAACGATACCGAAGATATGGCAGTTTCCGCATATGAAACGCACTGTGGAGTGTTGAAAACACCAGAAAACGTGTTTTTCGCATTCAAAAGCACGAAAACAGCGATTTCGGTGATTCTGCACACTTGTAACAGCAGAATCGTGAAGATTATCACTGAAAGTGCATATCTCAGCTGGAAACAACAACGATACCGAAGATATCGCAGTTTCCGCATATCAAACGCACTGTGGAGTGCTGAAAACACCAGAAAACATGTTTTTCGCATTCAATAGCACGAAAACAGCGATTTCGGTGATTCTGCACACTTGTAACAGCAGAATCATGAAGATTATCACTGAAAATGCATGTCTCAGTTGGAAATACAACGATACCGAAGATATCGTAGTTTCCGCATATCAAACGCACTGTGGAGTGCTGAAAACACCAGAAAACGTGTTTTTCGCATTCAATAGCACGAAAACAGCGATTTCGGTGATTCTGCACACTTGTAACAGCAGAATCGTGAAGATTGTCACTGAAAGTGCATATCTCAGCTGGAAACAACAACGATACCGAAGATATCGCAGTTTCCGCATATCAAACGCACTGTGGAGTGCTGAAAACACCAGAAAACGTGTTTTTCGCATTCAAAAGCACGAAAACAGCGTTTTCGGTGATTCTGCACACTTCTAACAGCAGAATCATGAAGATTATCACTGATAATGCATATCTCAGCTGGAAACCACAACGATACCGAAGATATGGCAGTTTCCGCATATCAAACGCACTGTGGAGTGCTGAAAACACCAGAAAACGTGTTTTTCGCATTGAATAGCGCGAGAACAGCGATTTCGGTGATTCTGCACACTTGTAACAGCAGAATCGTGAAGATTATCACTGAAAGTGCATATCTCAGCTGGAAACAACAACGATACCGAAGATATCGCAGTTTCCGCATATCAAACGCACTGTGGAGTGCTGAAAACACCAGAAAACGTGTTTTTCGCATTCAAAAGCACGAAAACAGCGTTTTCGGTGATTCTGCACACTTGTAACAGCAGAATCGTGAAGATTATCACTGAAAGTGCATATCTCAGCTTGAAACAACAACGATACCGAAGATATCGCAGTTTCCGCATATCAAACGCACTGTGGAGTGCTGAAAACACCAGAAAACGTGTTTTTCGCATTCTATAGCACAAAAACAGCGATTTCGGTGATTCTGCACACTTGTAACAGCAGAATCGTGAAGATTATCACTGAAAGTGCATATCTCAGCTGGAAACAACAACGATACCGAAGATATCGTTGTTTCCGCATATCAAACGCACTGTGGAGTGCTGAAAACACCAGAAAACGTGTTTTTCGCATTCAAAAGCACGAAAACAGCGATTTCGGTGATTCTGCACACTTGTAACAGCAGAATCGTGAAGATTATCACTGAAAGTGCATATCTCAGCTGGAAACAACAACGATACCGAAGATATCGTAGTTTCCGCATATCAGACGCACTGTGGAGTGCTGAAAACACCAGAAAACGTGTTTTTCGCATTCAAAAGCACGAAAACAGCGATTTCGGTGATTCTGCACACTTGTAACAGCAGAATCGTGAAGATTATCACTGAAAGTGCATATCTCAGCTGGAAACAACAACGATACCGAAGATATCGTAGGTTCCGCATATCAAACGCACTGTGGAGTGCTGAAAACACCAGAAAACGTGTTTTTCAGATTCAAAAGCACGAAAACAGCGATTTCGGTGATTCTGCACACTTGTAACAGCAGAATCGTGAAGATTATCACTGAAAGTGCATATCTCAGCTGGAAACAACAACGATACCGAAGATATCGTTGTTTCCGCATATCAAACGCACTGTGGAGTGCTGAAAACACCAGAAAACGTGTTTTTCGCATTCTATAGCACAAAAACAGCGATTTCGGTGATTCTGCACACTTGTAACAGCAGAATCGTGAAGATTATCACTGAAAGTGCATATCTCAGCTGGAAACAACAACGATACCGAAGATATCGTAGTTTCCGCATATCAAACGCACTGTGGAGTGCTGAAAACACCAGAAAACGTGTTTTTCAGATTCAAAAGCACGAAAACAGCGATTTCGGTGATTCTGCACACTTGTAACAGCAGAATCGTGAAGATTATCACTGAAAGTGCATATCTCAGCTGGAAACAACAACGATACCGAAGATATCGCAGTTTCCGCATATCAAACGCACTGTGGAGTGCTGAAAACACCAGAAAACGTGTTTTTCGTATTGAATAGCGCGAGAACAGCGATTTCGGTGATTCTGCACACTTGTAACAGCAGAATCATGAAGATTATCACTGATAATGCATATCTCAGCTGGAAACAACAACGATACCGAAGATATGGCAGTTTCCGCATATCAAACGCACTGTGGAGTGTTGAAAACACCAAAAAACGTGTTTTTCGCATTGAATAGCGCGAAAACAGCGATTTCGGTGATTCTGCACACTTGTAACAGCAGAATCATGAAGATTATCACTGATAATGCATATCTCAGCTGGAAACAACAACGATACCGAAGATATGGCAGTTTCCGCATATCAAACGCACTGTGGAGTGCTGAAAACACCAGAAAACGTGTTTTTCGCATTCAATAGCACGAAAACAGCGATTTCGGTGATTCTGCACACTTGTAACAGCAGAATCATGAAGATTATCACTGAAAATGCATGTCTCAGCTGGAAACAACAACGATACCGAAGATATCGTAGTTTCCGCATATCAAACGCACTGTGGAGTGCTGAAAACACCAGAAAACGTGTTTTTCGCATTCTATAGCACAAAAACAGCGATTTCGGTGATTCTGCACACTTGTAACAGCAGAATCGTGAAGATTATCACTGAAAGTGCATATCTCAGCTGGAAACAACAACGATACCGAAGATATCGTAGTTTCCGCATATCAAACGCACTGTGGAGTGCTGAAAACACCAGAAAACGTGTTTTTCGCATTCAAAAGCACGAAAACAGCGATTTCGGTGATTCTGCACACTTGTAACAGCAGAATCGTGAAGATTATCACTGAAAGTGCATATCTCAGCTGGAAACAACAACGATACCGAAGATATCGTAGTTTCCGCATATCAAACGCACTGTGGAGTGCTGAAAACACCAGAAAACGTGTTTTTCAGATTCAAAAGCACGAAAACAGCGATTTCGGTGATTCTGCACACTTGTAACAGCAGAATCGTGAAGATTATCACTGAAAGTGCATATCTCAGCTGGAAACAACAACGATACCGAAGATATCGCAGTTTCCGCATATCAAACGCACTGTGGAGTGCTGAAAACACCAGAAAACGTGTTTTTCGTATTGAATAGCGCGAGAATAGCGATTTCGGTGATTCTGCACACTTGTAACAGCAGAATCATGAAGATTATCACTGATAATGCATATCTCAGCTGGAAACAACAACGATACCGAAGATATGGCAGTTTCCGCATATCAAACGCACTGTGGAGTGTTGAAAACACCAGAAAACGTGTTTTTCGCATTGAATAGCGCGAAAACAGCGATTTCGGTGATTCTGCACACTTGTAACAGCAGAATCATGAAGATTATCACTGATAATGCATATCTCAGCTGGAAACAACAACGATACCGAAGATATGGCAGTTTCCGCATATCAAACGCACTGTGGAGTGCTGAAAACACCAGAAAACGTGTTTTTCGCATTCAATAGCACGAAAACAGCGATTTCGGTGATTCTGCACACTTGTAACAGCAGAATCATGAAGATTATCACTGAAAATGCATGTCTCAGCTGGAAACAACAACGATACCGAAGATATCGTAGTTTCCGCATATCAAACGCACTGTGGAGTGCTGAAAACACCAGAAAACGTGTTTTTCGCATTCTATAGCACAAAAACAGCGATTTCGGTGATTCTGCACACTTGTAACAGCAGAATCGTGAAGATTATCACTGAAAGTGCATATCTCAGCTGGAAACAACAACGATACCGAAGATATCGTAGTTTCCGCATATCAAACGCACTGTGGAGTGCTGAAAACACCAGAAAACGTGTTTTTCAGATTCAAAAGCACGAAAACAGCGATTTCGGTGATTCTGCACACTTGTAACAGCAGAATCGTGAAGATTATCACTGAAAGTGCATATCTCAGCTGGAAACAACAACGATACCGAAGATATCGCAGTTTCCGCATATCAAACGCACTGTGGAGTGCTGAAAACACCAGAAAACGTGTTTTTCGTATTGAATAGCGCGAGAACAGCGATTTCGGTGATTCTGCACACTTGTAACAGCAGAATCATGAAGATTATCACTGATAATGCATATCTCAGCTGGAAACAACAACGATACCGAAGATATGGCAGTTTCCGCATATCAAACGCACTGTGGAGTGTTGAAAACACCAGAAAACGTGTTTTTCGCATTGAATAGCGCGAAAACAGCGATTTCGGTGATTCTGCACACTTGTAACAGCAGAATCATGAAGATTATCACTGATAATGCATATCTCAGCTGGAAACAACAACGATACCGAAGATATGGCAGTTTCCGCATATCAAACGCACTGTGGAGTGCTGAAAACACCAGAAAACGTGTTTTTCGCATTCAATAGCACGAAAACAGCGATTTCGGTGATTCTGCACACTTGTAACAGCAGAATCATGAAGATTATCACTGAAAATGCATGTCTCAGCTGGAAACAACAACGATACCGAAGATATCGTAGTTTCCGCATATCAAACGCACTGTGGAGTGCTGAAAACACCAGAAAACGTGTTTTTCGCATTCTATAGCACAAAAACAGCGATTTCGGTGATTCTGCACACTTGTAACAGCAGAATCGTGAAGATTATCACTGAAAGTGCATATCTCAGCTGGAAACAACAACGATACCGAAGATATCGTAGTTTCCGCATATAAAACGCACTGTGGAGTGCTGAAAACACCAGAAAACGTGTTTTTCGCATTCAAAAGCACGAAAACAGCGATTTCGGTGATTCTGCACACTTGTAACAGCAGAATCGTGAAGATTATCACTGAAAGTGCATATCTCAGCTGGAAACAACAACGATACCGAAGATATCGTAGTTTCCGCATATCAAACGCACTGTGGAGTGCTGAAAACACCAGAAAACGTGTTTTTCGCATTCAAAAGCACGAAAACAGCGATTTCGGTGATTCTGCACACTTGTAACAGCAGAATCGTGAAGATTATCACTGAAAGTGCATATCTCAGCTGGAAACAACAACGATACCGAAGATATCGTAGTTTCCGCATATCAAACGCACTGTGGAGTGCTGAAAACACCAGAAAACGTGTTTTTCGCATTCAAAAGCACGAAAACAGCGATTTCGGTGATTCTGCACACTTGTAACAGCAGAATCGTGAAGATTATCACTGAAAGTGCATATCTCAGCTGGAAACAACAACGATACCGAAGATATCGCAGTTTCCGCATATCAAACGCACTGTGGAGTGCTGAAAACACCAGAAAACGTGTTTTTCGCATTCAATAGCACGAAAACAGCGATTTCGGTGATTCTGCACACTTGTAACAGCAGAATCATGAAGATTATCACTGAAAATGCATGTCTCAGCTGGAAACAACAACGATACCGAAGATATCGTAGTTTCCGCATATCAAACGCACTGTGGAGTGCTGAAAACACCAGAAAACGTGTTTTTCGCATTCTATAGCACAAAAACAGCGATTTCGGTGATTCTGCACACTTGTAACAGCAGAATCGTGAAGATTATCACTGAAAGTGCATATCTCAGCTGGAAACAACAACGATACCGAAGATATCGTAGTTTCCGCATATAAAACGCACTGTGGAGTGCTGAAAACACCAGAAAACGTGTTTTTCGCATTCAAAAGCACGAAAACAGCGATTTCGGTGATTCTGCACACTTGTAACAGCAGAATCGTGAAGATTATCACTGAAAGTGCATATCTCAGCTGGAAACAACAACGATACCGAAGATATCGTAGTTTCCGCATATCAAACGCACTGTGGAGTGCTGAAAACACCAGAAAACGTGTTTTTCGCATTCAAAAGCACGAAAACAGCGATTTCGGTGATTCTGCACACTTGTAACAGCAGAATCGTGAAGATTATCACTGAAAGTGCATATCTCAGCTGGAAACAACAACGATACCGAAGATATCGTAGTTTCCGCATATCAAACGCACTGTGGAGTGCTGAAAACACCAGAAAACGTGTTTTTCGCATTCAAAAGCACGAAAACAGCGATTTCGGTGATTCTGCACACTTGTAACAGCAGAATCGTGAAGATTATCACTGAAAGTGCATATCTCAGCTGGAAACAACAACGATACCGAAGATATCGCAGTTTCCGCATATCAAACGCACTGTGGAGTGCTGAAAACACCAGAAAACGTGTTTTTCGCATTCAATAGCACGAAAACAGCGATTTCGGTGATTCTGCACACTTGTAACAGCAGAATCATGAAGATTATCACTGAAAATGCATGTCTCAGCTGGAAACAACAACGATACCGAAGATATCGTAGTTTCCGCATATCAAACGCACTGTGGAGTGCTGAAAACACCAGAAAACGTGTTTTTCGCATTCTATAGCACAAAAACAGCGATTTCGGTGATTCTGCACACTTGTAACAGCAGAATCGTGAAGATTATCACTGAAAGTGCATATCTCAGCTGGAAACAACAACGATACCGAAGATATCGTAGTTTCCGCATATCAAACGCACTGTGGAGTGCTGAAAACACCAGAAAACGTGTTTTTCGCATTCAAAAGCACGAAAACAGCGATTTCGGTGATTCTGCACACTTGTAACAGCAGAATCGTGAAGATTATCACTGAAAGTGCATATCTCAGCTGGAAACAACAACGATACCGAAGATATCGTAGTTTCCGCATATCAAACGCACTGTGGAGTGCTGAAAACACCAGAAAACGTGTTTTTCAGATTCAAAAGCACGAAAACAGCGATTTCGGTGATTCTGCACACTTGTAACAGCAGAATCGTGAAGATTATCACTGAAAGTGCATATCTCAGCTGGAAACAACAACGATACCGAAGATATCGCAGTTTCCGCATATCAAACGCACTGTGGAGTGCTGAAAACACCAGAAAACGTGTTTTTCGTATTGAATAGCGCGAGAACAGCGATTTCGGTGATTCTGCACACTTGTAACAGCAGAATCATGAAGATTATCACTGATAATGCATATCTCAGCTGGAAACAACAACGATACCGAAGATATGGCAGTTTCCGCATATCAAACGCACTGTGGAGTGTTGAAAACACCAGAAAACGTGTTTTTCGCATTGAATAGCGCGAAAACAGCGATTTCGGTGATTCTGCACACTTGTAACAGCAGAATCATGAAGATTATCACTGATAATGCATATCTCAGCTGGAAACAACAACGATACCGAAGATATGGCAGTTTCCGCATATCAAACGCACTGTGGAGTGTTGAAAACACCAGAAAACGTGTTTTTCGCATTGAATAGCGCGAAAACAGCGATTTCGGTGATTCTGCACACTTGTAACAGCAGAATCATGAAGATTATCACTGATAATGCATATCTCAGCTGGAAACAACAACGATACCGAAGATATGGCAGTTTCCGCATATCAAACGCACTGTGGAGTGCTGAAAACACCAGAAAACGTGTTTTTCGCATTCAAAAGCACGAAAACAGCGATTTCGGTGATTCTGCACACTTGTAACAGCAGAATCGTGAAGATTATCACTGAAAGTGCATATCTCAGCTGGAAACAACAACGATACCGAAGATATCGTAGTTTCCGCATATCAAACGCACTGTGGAGTGCTGAAAACACCAGAAAACGTGTTTTTCAGATTCAAAAGCACGAAAACAGCGATTTCGGTGATTCTGCACACTTGTAACAGCAGAATCGTGAAGATTATCACTGAAAGTGCATATCTCAGCTGGAAACAACAACGATACCGAAGATATCGCAGTTTCCGCATATCAAACGCACTGTGGAGTGCTGAAAACACCAGAAAACGTGTTTTTCGTATTGAATAGCGCGAGAACAGCGATTTCGGTGATTCTGCACACTTGTAACAGCAGAATCGTGAAGATTATCACTGAAAGTGCATATCTCAGCTGGAAACAACAACGATACCGAAGATATCGCAGTTTCCGCATATCAAACGCACTGTGGAGTGCTGAAAACACCAGAAAACGTGTTTTTCGTATTGAATAGCGCGAGAACAGCGATTTCGGTGATTCTGCACACTTGTAACAGCAGAATCATGAAGATTATCACTGATAATGCATATCTCAGCTGGAAACAACAACGATACCGAAGATATGGCAGTTTCCGCATATCAAACGCACTGTGGAGTGTTGAAAACACCAGAAAACGTGTTTTTCGCATTGAATAGCGCGAAAACAGCGATTTCGGTGATTCTGCACACTTGTAACAGCAGAATCATGAAGATTATCACTGATAATGCATATCTCAGCTGGAAACAACAACGATACCGAAGATATGGCAGTTTCCGCATATCAAACGCACTGTGGAGTGCTGAAAACACCAGAAAACGTGTTTTTCGCATTCAATAGCACGAAAACAGCGATTTCGGTGATTCTGCACACTTGTAACAGCAGAATCATGAAGATTATCACTGAAAATGCCTGTCTCAGCTGGAAACAACAACGATACCGAAGATATCGTAGTTTCCGCATATCAAACGCACTGTGGAGTGCTGAAAACACCAGAAAACGTGTTTTTCGCATTCTATAGCACAAAAACAGCGATTTCGGTGATTCTGCACACTTGTAACAGCAGAATCGTGAAGATTATCACTGAAAGTGCATATCTCAGCTGGAAACAACAACGATACCGAAGATATCGTAGTTTCCGCATATCAAACGCACTGTGGAGTGCTGAAAACACCAGAAAACGTGTTTTTCGCATTCAAAAGCACGAAAACAGCGATTTCGGTGATTCTGCACACTTGTAACAGCAGAATCGTGAAGATTATCACTGAAAGTGCATATCTCAGCTGGAAACAACAACGATACCGAAGATATCGCAGTTTCCGCATATCAAACGCACTGTGGAGTGCTGAAAACACCAGAAAACGTGTTTTTCGTATTGAATAGCGCGAGAACAGCGATTTCGGTGATTCTGCACACTTGTAACAGCAGAATCATGAAGATTATCACTGATAATGCATATCTCAGCTGGAAACAACAACGATACCGAAGATATGGCAGTTTCCGCATATCAAACGCACTGTGGAGTGTTGAAAACACCAGAAAACGTGTTTTTCGCATTGAATAGCGCGAAAACAGCGATTTCGGTGATTCTGCACACTTGTAACAGCAGAATCATGAAGATTATCACTGATAATGCATATCTCAGCTGGAAACAACAACGATACCGAAGATATGGCAGTTTCCGCATATCAAACGCACTGTGGAGTGCTGAAAACACCAGAAAACGTGTTTTTCGCATTCAATAGCACGAAAACAGCGATTTCGGTGATTCTGCACACTTGTAACAGCAGAATCATGAAGATTATCACTGAAAATGCATGTCTCAGCTGGAAACAACAACGATACCGAAGATATCGTAGTTTCCGCATATCAAACGCACTGTGGAGTGCTGAAAACACCAGAAAACGTGTTTTTCGCATTCTATAGCACAAAAACAGCGATTTCGGTGATTCTGCACACTTGTAACAGCAGAATCGTGAAGATTATCACTGAAAGTGCATATCTCAGCTGGAAACAACAACGATACCGAAGATATCGCAGTTTCCGCATATCAAACGCACTGTGGAGTGCTGAAAACACCAGAAAACGTGTTTTTCGCATTCAAAAGCACGAAAACAGCGATTTCGGTGATTCTGCACACTTGTAACAGCAGAATCGTGAAGATTATCACTGAAAGTGCATATCTCAGCTGGAAACAACAACGATACCGAAGATATCGTAGTTTCCGCATATCAAACGCACTGTGGAGTGCTGAAAACACCAGAAAACGTGTTTTTCAGATTCAAAAGCACGAAAACAGCGATTTCGGTGATTCTGCACACTTGTAACAGCAGAATCGTGAAGATTATCACTGAAAGTGCATATCTCAGCTGGAAACAACAACGATACCGAAGATATCGCAGTTTCCGCATATCAAACGCACTGTGGAGTGCTGAAAACACCAGAAAACGTGTTTTTCGTATTGAATAGCGCGAGAACAGCGATTTCGGTGATTCTGCACACTTGTAACAGCAGAATCGTGAAGATTATCACTGAAAGTGCATATCTCAGCTGGAAACAACAACGATACCGAAGATATCGCAGTTTCCGCATATCAAACGCACTGTGGAGTGCTGAAAACACCAGAAAACGTGTTTTTCGTATTGAATAGCGCGAGAACAGCGATTTCGGTGATTCTGCACACTTGTAACAGCAGAATCATGAAGATTATCACTGATAATGCATATCTCAGCTGGAAACAACAACGATACCGAAGATATGGCAGTTTCCGCATATCAAACGCACTGTGGAGTGTTGAAAACACCAGAAAACGTGTTTTTCGCATTGAATAGCGCGAAAACAGCGATTTCGGTGATTCTGCACACTTGTAACAGCAGAATCATGAAGATTATCACTGATAATGCATATCTCAGCTGGAAACAACAACGATACCGAAGATATGGCAGTTTCCGCATATCAAACGCACTGTGGAGTGCTGAAAACACCAGAAAACGTGTTTTTCGCATTCAATAGCACGAAAACAGCGATTTCGGTGATTCTGCACACTTGTAACAGCAGAATCATGAAGATTATCACTGAAAATGCCTGTCTCAGCTGGAAACAACAACGATACCGAAGATATCGTAGTTTCCGCATATCAAACGCACTGTGGAGTGCTGAAAACACCAGAAAACGTGTTTTTCGCATTCTATAGCACAAAAACAGCGATTTCGGTGATTCTGCACACTTGTAACAGCAGAATCGTGAAGATTATCACTGAAAGTGCATATCTCAGCTGGAAACAACAACGATACCGAAGATATCGTAGTTTCCGCATATCAAACGCACTGTGGAGTGCTGAAAACACCAGAAAACGTGTTTTTCGCATTCAAAAGCACGAAAACAGCGATTTCGGTGATTCTGCACACTTGTAACAGCAGAATCGTGAAGATTATCACTGAAAGTGCATATCTCAGCTGGAAACAACAACGATACCGAAGATATCGCAGTTTCCGCATATCAAACGCACTGTGGAGTGCTGAAAACACCAGAAAACGTGTTTTTCGTATTGAATAGCGCGAGAACAGCGATTTCGGTGATTCTGCACACTTGTAACAGCAGAATCATGAAGATTATCACTGATAATGCATATCTCAGCTGGAAACAACAACGATACCGAAGATATGGCAGTTTCCGCATATCAAACGCACTGTGGAGTGTTGAAAACACCAGAAAACGTGTTTTTCGCATTGAATAGCGCGAAAACAGCGATTTCGGTGATTCTGCACACTTGTAACAGCAGAATCATGAAGATTATCACTGATAATGCATATCTCAGCTGGAAACAACAACGATACCGAAGATATGGCAGTTTCCGCATATCAAACGCACTGTGGAGTGCTGAAAACACCAGAAAACGTGTTTTTCGCATTCAATAGCACGAAAACAGCGATTTCGGTGATTCTGCACACTTGTAACAGCAGAATCATGAAGATTATCACTGAAAATGCATGTCTCAGCTGGAAACAACAACGATACCGAAGATATCGTAGTTTCCGCATATCAAACGCACTGTGGAGTGCTGAAAACACCAGAAAACGTGTTTTTCGCATTCTATAGCACAAAAACAGCGATTTCGGTGATTCTGCACACTTGTAACAGCAGAATCGTGAAGATTATCACTGAAAGTGCATATCTCAGCTGGAAACAACAACGATACCGAAGATATCGCAGTTTCCGCATATCAAACGCACTGTGGAGTGCTGAAAACACCAGAAAACGTGTTTTTCGCATTCAAAAGCACGAAAACAGCGTTTTCGGTGATTCTGCACACTTGTAACAGCAGAATCATGAAGATTATCACTGAAAATGCATGTCTCAGCTGGAAACAACAACGATACCGAAGATATCGTAGTTTCCGCATATCAAACGCACTGTGGAGTGCTGAAAACACCAGAAAACGTGTTTTTCGCATTCTATAGCACAAAAACAGCGATTTCGGTGATTCTGCACACTTGTAACAGCAGAATCGTGAAGATTATCACTGAAAGTGCATATCTCAGCTGGAAACACCAACGATACCGAAGATATCGCAGTTTCCGCATATCAAACGCACTGTGGAGTGCTGAAAACACCAGAAAACGTGTTTTTCGCATTCAAAAGCACGAAAACAGCGTTTTCGGTGATTCTGCACACTTCTAACAGCAGAATCGTGAAGATTATCACTGAAAGTGCATATCTCAGCTGGAAACAACAACGATACCGAAGATATCGCAGTTTCCGCATATCAAACGCACTGTGGAGTGTTGAAAACACCAGAAAACGTGTTTTTCGCATTCAAAAGCACGAAAACAGCGATTTCGGTGATTCTGCACACTTGTAACAGCAGAATCGTGAAGATTATCACTGAAAGTGCATATCTCAGCTGGAAACAACAACGATACCGAAGATATCGTAGTTTCCGCATATCAAACGCACTGTGGAGTACTGAAAACACCAGAAAACGTGTTTTTCGCATTCAAAAGCACGAAAACAGCGATTTCGGTGATTCTGCACACTTGTAACAGCAGAATCGTGAAGATTATCACTGAAAGTGCATATCTCAGCTGGAAACAACAACGATACCGAAGATATCGTAGTTTCCGCATATCAAACGCACTGTGGAGTGCTGAAAACACCAGAAAACGTGTTTTTCGCATTCAATAGCACGAAAACAGCGATTTCGGTGATTCTGCACACTTGTAACAGCAGAATCGTGAAGATTATCACTGAAAGTGCATATCTCAGCTGGAAACAACAACGATACCGAAGATATCGCAGTTTCCGCATATCAAACGCACTGTGGAGTGCTGAAAACACCAGAAAACGTGTTTTTCGCATTCAAAAGCACGAAAACAGCGATTTCGGTGATTCTGCACACTTGTAACAGCAGAATCATGAAGATTATCACTGATAATGCATATCTCAGCTGGAAACAACAACGATACCGAAGATATGGCAGTTTCCGCATATCAAACGCACTGTGGAGTGCTGAAAACACCAGAAAACGTGTTTTTCGCATTCAATAGCACGAAAACAGCGATTTCGGTGATTCTGCACACTTGTAACAGCAGAATCATGAAGATTATCACTGAAAATGCATGTCTCAGCTGGAAACAACAACGATACCGAAGATATCGTAGTTTCCGCATATCAAACGCACTGTGGAGTGCTGAAAACACCAGAAAACGTGTTTTTCGCATTCTATAGCACAAAAACAGCGATTTCGGTGATTCTGCACACTTGTAACAGCAGAATCGTGAAGATTATCACTGAAAGTGCATATCTCAGCTGGAAACAAAAACGATACCGAAGATATCGTAGTTTCCGCATATCAAACGCACTGTGGAGTGCTGAAAACACCAGAAAACGTGTTTTTCGCATTCAAAAGCACGAAAACAGCGATTTCGGTGATTCTGCACACTTGTAACAGCAGAATCGTGAAGATTATCACTGAAAGTGCATATCTCAGCTGGAAACAACAACGATACCGAAGATATCGCAGTTTCCGCACATCAAACGCACTGTGGAGTGCTGAAAACACCAGAAAACGTGTTTTTCGCATTCAAAAGCACGAAAACAGCGTTTTCGGTGATTCTGCACACTTGTAACAGCAGAATCGTGAAGATTATCACTGAAAGTGCATATCTCAGCTGGAAACAACAACGATACCGAAGATATCGCAGTTTCCGCATATCAAACGCACTGTGGAGTGTTGAAAACACCAGAAAACGTGTTTTTCGCATTCAAAAGCACGAAAACAGCGATTTCGGTGATTCTGCACACTTGTAACAGCAGAATTATGAAGATTATCACTGATAATGCATATCTCAGCTGGAAACAACAACGATACCGAAGATATGGCAGTTTCCGCATATCAAACGCACTGTGGAGTGCTGAAAACACCAGAAAACGTGTTTTTCGCATTGAATAGCGCGAAAACAGCGATTTCGGTGATTCTGCACACTTGTAACAGCAGAATCATGAAGATTATCTCTGATAATGCATATCTCTGCTGGAAACAACAACCATACCGAAGATATGGCAGTTTCTGCATATCAAACGCACTGTGGAGTGCTGAAAACACCAGAAAACGTGTTTTTCGCATTCAAAAGCACGAAAACAGCGATTTCGGTGATTCTGCACACTTGTAACAGCAGAATCGTGAAGATTATCACTGAAAGTGCATATCTCAGCTGGAAACAACAACGATACCGAAGATATCGTAGTTTCCGCATATCAAACGCACTGTGGAGTGCTGAAAACACCAGAAAACGTGTTTTTCGCATTCAAAAGCACGAAAACAGCGATTTCGGTGATTCTGCACACTTGTAACAGCAGAATCGTGAAGATTATCACTGAAAGTGCATATCTCAGCTGGAAACAACAACGATACCGAAGATATCGTAGTTTCCGCATATCAAACGCACTGTGGAGTGCTGAAAACACCAGAAAACGTGTTTTTCGCATTCAAAAGCACGAAAACAGCGATTTCGGTGATTCTGCACACTTGTAACAGCAGAATCGTGAAGATTATCACTGAAAGTGCATATCTCAGCTGGAAACAACAACGATACCGAAGATATCGTAGTTTCCGCATATCAAACGCACTGTGGAGTGCTGAAAACACCAGAAAACGTGTTTTTCGCATTCAAAAGCACGAAAACAGCGATTTTGGTGATTCTGCACACTTGTAACAGCAGAATCGTGAAGATTATCACTGAAAGTGCATATCTCAGCTGGAAACAACAACGATACCGAAGATATCGCAGTTTCCGCATATCAAACGCACTGTGGAGTGCTGAAAACACCAGAAAACGTGTTTTTCGCATTCAATAGCACGAAAACAGCGATTTCGGTGATTCTGCACACTTGTAACAGCAGAATCATGAAGATTATCACTGAAAATGCATGTCTCAGCTGGAAACAACAACGATACCGAAGATATCGTAGTTTCCGCATATCAAACGCACTGTGGAGTGCTGAAAACACCAGAAAACGTGTTTTTCGCATTCTATAGCACAAAAACAGCGATTTCAGTGATTCTGCACACTTGTAACAGCAGAATCGTGAAGATTATCACTGAAAGTGCATATCTCAGCTGGAAACACCAACGATACCGAAGATATCGCAGTTTCCGCATATCAAACGAACTGTGGAGTGCTGAAAACACCAGAAAACGTGTTTTTCGCATTCAAAAGCACGAAAACAGCGTTTTCGGTGATTCTGCACACTTCTAACAGCAGAATCGTGAAGATTATCACTGAAAGTGCATATCTCAGCTGGAAACACCAACGATACCGAAGATATCGCAGTTTCCGCATATCAAACGCACTGTGGAGTGTTGAAAACACCAGAAAACGTGTTTTTCGCATTCAAAACCACGAAAACAGCGATTTCGGTGATTCTGCACACTTGTAACAGCAGAATCGTGAAGATTATCACTGAAAGTGCATATCTCAGCTGGAAACAACAACGATAGCGAAGATATCGTAGTTTCCGCATATCAAACGCACTGTGGAGTACTGAAAACACCAGAAAACGTGTTTTTCGCATTCAAAAGCACGAAAACAGCGATTTCGGTGATTCTGCAGACTTGTAACAGCAGAATCGTGAAGATTATCACTGAAAGTGCATATCTCAGCTGGAAACAACAACGATACCGAAGATATCGTAGTTTCCGCATATCAAACGCACTGTGGAGTGCTGAAAACACCAGAAAACGTGTTTTTCGCATTCAAAAGCACGAAAACAGCGATTTCGGTGATTCTGCACACTTATAACAGCAGAATCGTGAAGATTATCACTGAAAGTGCATATCTCAGCTGGAAACAACAACGATACCGAAGATATCGCAGTTTCCGCATATCAAACGCACTGTGGAGTGCTGAAAACACCAGAAAACGTGTTTTTCGCATTCAAAAGCACGAAAACAGCGATTTCGGTGATTCTGCACACTTGTAACAGCAGAATCGTGAAGATTATCACTGAAAGTGCATATCTCAGCTGGAAACAACAACGATACCGAAGATATCGTAGTTTCCGCATATCAAACGCACTGTGGAGTGCTGAAAACACCAGAAAACGTGTTTTTCGCATTCAAAAGCACGAAAACAGCGATTTCGGTGATTCTGCACACTTATAACAGCAGAATCGTGAAGATTATCACTGAAAGTGCATATCTCAGCTGGAAACAACAACGATACCGAAGATATCGCAGTTTCCGCATATCAAACGCACTGTGGAGTGCTGAAAACACCAGAATACGTGTTTTTCGCATTCAAAAGCACGAAAACAGCGTTTTCGGTGATTCTGCACACTTGTAACAGCAGAATCGTGAAGATTATCACTGAAAGTGCATATCTCAGCTGGAAACAACAACGATACCGAAGATATCGCAGTTTCCGCATATCAAACGCACTGTGGAGTGTTGAAAACACCAGAAAACGTGTTTTTCGCATTCAAAACCACGAAAACAGCGATTTCGGTGATTCTGCACACTTGTAACAGCAGAATTATGAAGATTATCACTGATAATGCATATCTCAGCTGGAAACAACAACGATACCGAAGATATGGCAGTTTCCGCATATCAAACGCACTGTGGAGTGCTGAAAACACCAGAAAACGTGTTTTTCGCATTGAATAGCGCGAAAACAGCGATTTCGGTGATTCTGCACACTTGTAACAGCAGAATCATGAAGATTATCACTGATAATGCATATCTCTGCTGGAAACAACAACCATACCGAAGATATGGCAGTTTCTGCATATCAAACGCACTGTGGAGTGCTGAAAACACCAGAAAACGTGTTTTTCGCATTCAAAAGCACGAAAACAGCGATTTCGGTGATTCTGCACACTTGTAACAGCAGAATCGTGAAGATTATCACTGAAAGTGCATATCTCAGCTGGAAACAACAACGATACCGAAGATATCGTAGTTTCCGCATATCAAACGCACTGTGGAGTGCTGAAAACACCAGAAAACGTGTTTTTCGCATTCAAAAGCACGAAAACAGCGATTTCGGTGATTCTGCACACTTGTAACAGCAGAATCGTGAAGATTATCACTGAAAGTGCATATCTCAGCTGGAAACAACAACGATACCGAAGATATCGTAGTTTCCGCATATCAAACGCACTGTGGAGTGCTGAAAACACCAGAAAACGTGTTTTTCGCATTCAAAAGCACGAAAACAGCGATTTCGGTGATTCTGCACACTTGTAACAGCAGAATCGTGAAGATTATCACTGAAAGTGCATATCTCAGCTGGAAACAACAACGATACCGAAGATATCGTAGTTTCCGCATATCAAACGCACTGTGGAGTGCTGAAAACACCAGAAAACGTGTTTTTCGCATTCAAAAGCACGAAAACAGCGATTTTGGTGATTCTGCACACTTGTAACAGCAGAATCGTGAAGATTATCACTGAAAGTGCATATCTCAGCTGGAAACAACAACGATACCGAAGATATCGCAGTTTCCGCATATCAAACGCACTGTGGAGTGCTGAAAACACCAGAAAACGTGTTTTTCGCATTCAATAGCACGAAAACAGCGATTTCGGTGATTCTGCACACTTGTAACAGCAGAATCATGAAGATTATCACTGAAAATGCATGTCTCAGCTGGAAACAACAACGATACCGAAGATATCGTAGTTTCCGCATATCAAACGCACTGTGGAGTGCTGAAAACACCAGAAAACGTGTTTTTCGCATCGCTATAGCACAAAAACAGCGATTTCAGTGATTCTGCACACTTGTAACAGCAGAATCGTGAAGATTATCACTGAAAGTGCATATCTCAGCTGGAAACACCAACGATACCGAAGATATCGCAGTTTCCGCATATCAAACGAACTGTGGAGTGCTGAAAACACCAGAAAACGTGTTTTTCGCATTCAAAAGCACGAAAACAGCGTTTTCGGTGATTCTGCACACTTCTAACAGCAGAATCGTGAAGATTATCACTGAAAGTGCATATCTCAGCTGGAAACAACAACGATACCGAAGATATCGTAGTTTCCGCATATCAAACGCACTGTGGAGTGCTGAAAACACCAGAAAACGTGTTTTTCGCATTCAATAGCACGAAAACAGCGATTTCGGTGATTCTGCACACTTGTAACAGCAGAATCGTGAAGATTATCACTGAAAGTGCATATCTCAGCTGGAAACAACAACGATACCGAAGATATCGCAGTTTCCGCATATCAAACGCACTGTGGAGTGCTGAAAACACCAGAAAACGTGTTTTTCGCATTCAAAAGCACGAAAACAGCGATTTCGGTGATTCTGCACACTTGTAACAGCAGAATCATGAAGATTATCACTGATAATGCATATCTCAGCTGGAAACAACAACGATACCGAAGATATGGCAGTTTCCGCATATCAAACGCACTGTGGAGTGCTGAAAACACCAGAAAACGTGTTTTTCGCATTCAATAGCACGAAAACAGCGATTTCGGTGATTCTGCACACTTGTAACAGCAGAATCATGAAGATTATCACTGAAAATGCATGTCTCAGCTGGAAACAACAACGATACCGAAGATATCGTAGTTTCCGCATATCAAACGCACTGTGGAGTGCTGAAAACACCAGAAAACGTGTTTTTCGCATTCTATAGCACAAAAACAGCGATTTCGGTGATTCTGCACACTTGTAACAGCAGAATCGTGAAGATTATCACTGAAAGTGCATATCTCAGCTGGAAACAAAAACGATACCGAAGATATCGTAGTTTCCGCATATCAAACGCACTGTGGAGTGCTGAAAACACCAGAAAACGTGTTTTTCGCATTCAAAAGCACGAAAACAGCGATTTCGGTGATTCTGCACACTTGTAACAGCAGAATCGTGAAGATTATCACTGAAAGTGCATATCTCAGCTGGAAACAACAACGATACCGAAGATATCGCAGTTTCCGCACATCAAACGCACTGTGGAGTGCTGAAAACACCAGAAAACGTGTTTTTCGCATTCAAAAGCACGAAAACAGCGTTTTCGGTGATTCTGCACACTTGTAACAGCAGAATCGTGAAGATTATCACTGAAAGTGCATATCTCAGCTGGAAACAACAACGATACCGAAGATATCGCAGTTTCCGCATATCAAACGCACTGTGGAGTGTTGAAAACACCAGAAAACGTGTTTTTCGCATTCAAAAGCACGAAAACAGCGATTTCGGTGATTCTGCACACTTGTAACAGCAGAATTATGAAGATTATCACTGATAATGCATATCTCAGCTGGAAACAACAACGATACCGAAGATATGGCAGTTTCCGCATATCAAACGCACTGTGGAGTGCTGAAAACACCAGAAAACGTGTTTTTCGCATTGAATAGCGCGAAAACAGCGATTTCGGTGATTCTGCACACTTGTAACAGCAGAATCATGAAGATTATCTCTGATAATGCATATCTCTGCTGGAAACAACAACCATACCGAAGATATGGCAGTTTCTGCATATCAAACGCACTGTGGAGTGCTGAAAACACCAGAAAACGTGTTTTTCGCATTCAAAAGCACGAAAACAGCGATTTCGGTGATTCTGCACACTTGTAACAGCAGAATCGTGAAGATTATCACTGAAAGTGCATATCTCAGCTGGAAACAACAACGATACCGAAGATATCGTAGTTTCCGCATATCAAACGCACTGTGGAGTGCTGAAAACACCAGAAAACGTGTTTTTCGCATTCAAAAGCACGAAAACAGCGATTTCGGTGATTCTGCACACTTGTAACAGCAGAATCGTGAAGATTATCACTGAAAGTGCATATCTCAGCTGGAAACAACAACGATACCGAAGATATCGTAGTTTCCGCATATCAAACGCACTGTGGAGTGCTGAAAACACCAGAAAACGTGTTTTTCGCATTCAAAAGCACGAAAACAGCGATTTCGGTGATTCTGCACACTTGTAACAGCAGAATCGTGAAGATTATCACTGAAAGTGCATATCTCAGCTGGAAACAACAACGATACCGAAGATATCGTAGTTTCCGCATATCAAACGCACTGTGGAGTGCTGAAAACACCAGAAAACGTGTTTTTCGCATTCAAAAGCACGAAAACAGCGATTTTGGTGATTCTGCACACTTGTAACAGCAGAATCGTGAAGATTATCACTGAAAGTGCATATCTCAGCTGGAAACAACAACGATACCGAAGATATCGCAGTTTCCGCATATCAAACGCACTGTGGAGTGCTGAAAACACCAGAAAACGTGTTTTTCGCATTCAATAGCACGAAAACAGCGATTTCGGTGATTCTGCACACTTGTAACAGCAGAATCATGAAGATTATCACTGAAAATGCATGTCTCAGCTGGAAACAACAACGATACCGAAGATATCGTAGTTTCCGCATATCAAACGCACTGTGGAGTGCTGAAAACACCAGAAAACGTGTTTTTCGCATTCTATAGCACAAAAACAGCGATTTCAGTGATTCTGCACACTTGTAACAGCAGAATCGTGAAGATTATCACTGAAAGTGCATATCTCAGCTGGAAACACCAACGATACCGAAGATATCGCAGTTTCCGCATATCAAACGAACTGTGGAGTGCTGAAAACACCAGAAAACGTGTTTTTCGCATTCAAAAGCACGAAAACAGCGTTTTCGGTGATTCTGCACACTTCTAACAGCAGAATCGTGAAGATTATCACTGAAAGTGCATATCTCAGCTGGAAACACCAACGATACCGAAGATATCGCAGTTTCCGCATATCAAACGCACTGTGGAGTGTTGAAAACACCAGAAAACGTGTTTTTCGCATTCAAAACCACGAAAACAGCGATTTCGGTGATTCTGCACACTTGTAACAGCAGAATCGTGAAGATTATCACTGAAAGTGCATATCTCAGCTGGAAACAACAACGATAGCGAAGATATCGTAGTTTCCGCATATCAAACGCACTGTGGAGTACTGAAAACACCAGAAAACGTGTTTTTCGCATTCAAAAGCACGAAAACAGCGATTTCGGTGATTCTGCAGACTTGTAACAGCAGAATCGTGAAGATTATCACTGAAAGTGCATATCTCAGCTGGAAACAACAACGATACCGAAGATATCGTAGTTTCCGCATATCAAACGCACTGTGGAGTGCTGAAAACACCAGAAAACGTGTTTTTCGCATTCAAAAGCACGAAAACAGCGATTTCGGTGATTCTGCACACTTATAACAGCAGAATCGTGAAGATTATCACTGAAAGTGCATATCTCAGCTGGAAACAACAACGATACCGAAGATATCGCAGTTTCCGCATATCAAACGCACTGTGGAGTGCTGAAAACACCAGAAAACGTGTTTTTCGCATTCAAAAGCACGAAAACAGCGATTTCGGTGATTCTGCACACTTGTAACAGCAGAATCGTGAAGATTATCACTGAAAGTGCATATCTCAGCTGGAAACAACAACGATACCGAAGATATCGTAGTTTCCGCATATCAAACGCACTGTGGAGTGCTGAAAACACCAGAAAACGTGTTTTTCGCATTCAAAAGCACGAAAACAGCGATTTCGGTGATTCTGCACACTTATAACAGCAGAATCGTGAAGATTATCACTGAAAGTGCATATCTCAGCTGGAAACAACAACGATACCGAAGATATCGCAGTTTCCGCATATCAAACGCACTGTGGAGTGCTGAAAACACCAGAATACGTGTTTTTCGCATTCAAAAGCACGAAAACAGCGTTTTCGGTGATTCTGCACACTTGTAACAGCAGAATCGTGAAGATTATCACTGAAAGTGCATATCTCAGCTGGAAACAACAACGATACCGAAGATATCGCAGTTTCCGCATATCAAACGCACTGTGGAGTGTTGAAAACACCAGAAAACGTGTTTTTCGCATTCAAAACCACGAAAACAGCGATTTCGGTGATTCTGCACACTTGTAACAGCAGAATTATGAAGATTATCACTGATAATGCATATCTCAGCTGGAAACAACAACGATACCGAAGATATGGCAGTTTCCGCATATCAAACGCACTGTGGAGTGCTGAAAACACCAGAAAACGTGTTTTTCGCATTGAATAGCGCGAAAACAGCGATTTCGGTGATTCTGCACACTTGTAACAGCAGAATCATGAAGATTATCACTGATAATGCATATCTCTGCTGGAAACAACAACCATACCGAAGATATGGCAGTTTCTGCATATCAAACGCACTGTGGAGTGCTGAAAACACCAGAAAACGTGTTTTTCGCATTCAAAAGCACGAAAACAGCGATTTCGGTGATTCTGCACACTTGTAACAGCAGAATCGTGAAGATTATCACTGAAAGTGCATATCTCAGCTGGAAACAACAACGATACCGAAGATATCGTAGTTTCCGCATATCAAACGCACTGTGGAGTGCTGAAAACACCAGAAAACGTGTTTTTCGCATTCAAAAGCACGAAAACAGCGATTTCGGTGATTCTGCACACTTGTAACAGCAGAATCGTGAAGATTATCACTGAAAGTGCATATCTCAGCTGGAAACAACAACGATACCGAAGATATCGTAGTTTCCGCATATCAAACGCACTGTGGAGTGCTGAAAACACCAGAAAACGTGTTTTTCGCATTCAAAAGCACGAAAACAGCGATTTCGGTGATTCTGCACACTTGTAACAGCAGAATCGTGAAGATTATCACTGAAAGTGCATATCTCAGCTGGAAACAACAACGATACCGAAGATATCGTAGTTTCCGCATATCAAACGCACTGTGGAGTGCTGAAAACACCAGAAAACGTGTTTTTCGCATTCAAAAGCACGAAAACAGCGATTTTGGTGATTCTGCACACTTGTAACAGCAGAATCGTGAAGATTATCACTGAAAGTGCATATCTCAGCTGGAAACAACAACGATACCGAAGATATCGCAGTTTCCGCATATCAAACGCACTGTGGAGTGCTGAAAACACCAGAAAACGTGTTTTTCGCATTCAATAGCACGAAAACAGCGATTTCGGTGATTCTGCACACTTGTAACAGCAGAATCATGAAGATTATCACTGAAAATGCATGTCTCAGCTGGAAACAACAACGATACCGAAGATATCGTAGTTTCCGCATATCAAACGCACTGTGGAGTGCTGAAAACACCAGAAAACGTGTTTTTCGCATCGCTATAGCACAAAAACAGCGATTTCAGTGATTCTGCACACTTGTAACAGCAGAATCGTGAAGATTATCACTGAAAGTGCATATCTCAGCTGGAAACACCAACGATACCGAAGATATCGCAGTTTCCGCATATCAAACGAACTGTGGAGTGCTGAAAACACCAGAAAACGTGTTTTTCGCATTCAAAAGCACGAAAACAGCGTTTTCGGTGATTCTGCACACTTCTAACAGCAGAATCGTGAAGATTATCACTGAAAGTGCATATCTCAGCTGGAAACAACAACGATACCGAAGATATCGCAGTTTCCGCATATCAAACGCACTGTGGAGTGTTGAAAACACCAGAAAACGTGTTTTTCGCATTCAAAACCACGAAAACAGCGATTTCGGTGATTCTGCACACTTGTAACAGCAGAATCGTGAAGATTATCACTGAAAGTGCATATCTCAGCTGGAAACAACAACGATAGCGAAGATATCGTAGTTTCCGCATATCAAACGCACTGTGGAGTACTGAAAACACCAGAAAACGTGTTTTTCGCATTCAAAAGCACGAAAACAGCGATTTCGGTGATTCTGCACACTTGTAACAGCAGAATCGTGAAGATTATCACTGAAAGTGCATATCTCAGCTGGAAACAACAACGATACCGTAGATATCGCAGTTTCCGCATATCAAACGCACTGTGGAGTGCTGAAAACACCAGAAAACGTGTTTTTCGCATTCAAAAGCACGAAAACAGCGATTTCGGTGATTCTGCAGACTTGTAACAGCAGAATCGTGAAGATTATCACTGAAAGTGCATATCTCAGCTGGAAACAACAACGATACCGAAGATATCGTAGTTTCCGCATATCAAACGCACTGTGGAGTGCTGAAAACACCAGAAAACGTGTTTTTCGCATTCAAAAGCACGAAAACAGCGATTTCGGTGATTCTGCACACTTATAACAGCAGAATCGTGAAGATTATCACTGAAAGTGCATATCTCAGCTGGAAACAACAACGATACCGAAGATATCGCAGTTTCCGCATATCAAACGCACTGTGGAGTGCTGAAAACACCAGAAAACGTGTTTTTCGCATTCAAAAGCACGAAAACAGCGATTTCGGTGATTCTGCACACTTGTAACAGCAGAATCGTGAAGATTATCACTGAAAGTGCATATCTCAGCTGGAAACAACAACGATACCGAAGATATCGTAGTTTCCGCATATCAAACGCACTGTGGAGTGCTGAAAACACCAGAAAACGTGTTTTTCGCATTCAAAAGCACGAAAACAGCGATTTCGGTGATTCTGCACACTTATAACAGCAGAATCGTGAAGATTATCACTGAAAGTGCATATCTCAGCTGGAAACAACAACGATACCGAAGATATCGCAGTTTCCGCATATCAAACGCACTGTGGAGTGCTGAAAACACCAGAATACGTGTTTTTCGCATTCAAAAGCACGAAAACAGCGTTTTCGGTGATTCTGCACACTTGTAACAGCAGAATCGTGAAGATTATCACTGAAAGTGCATATCTCAGCTGGAAACAACAACGATACCGAAGATATCGCAGTTTCCGCATATCAAACGCACTGTGGAGTGTTGAAAACACCAGAAAACGTGTTTTTCGCATTCAAAAGCACGAAAACAGCGATTTCGGTGATTCTGCACACTTGTAACAGCAGAATTATGAAGATTATCACTGATAATGCATATCTCAGCTGGAAACAACAACGATACCGAAGATATGGCAGTTTCCGCATATCAAACGCACTGTGGAGTGCTGAAAACACCAGAAAACGTGTTTTTCGCATTGAATAGCGCGAAAACAGCGATTTCGGTGATTCTGCACACTTGTAACAGCAGAATCATGAAGATTATCACTGATAATGCATATCTCTGCTGGAAACAACAACCATACCGAAGATATGGCAGTTTCTGCATATCAAACGCACTGTGGAGTGCTGAAAACACCAGAAAACGTGTTTTTCGCATTCAAAAGCACGAAAACAGCGATTTCGGTGATTCTGCACACTTGTAACAGCAGAATCGTGAAGATTATCACTGAAAGTGCATATCTCAGCTGGAAACAACAACGATACCGAAGATATCGTAGTTTCCGCATATCAAACGCACTGTGGAGTGCTGAAAACACCAGAAAACGTGTTTTTCGCATTCAAAAGCACGAAAACAGCGATTTCGGTGATTCTGCACACTTGTAACAGCAGAATCGTGAAGATTATCACTGAAAGTGCATATCTCAGCTGGAAACAACAACGATACCGAAGATATCGTAGTTTCCGCATATCAAACGCACTGTGGAGTGCTGAAAACACCAGAAAACGTGTTTTTCGCATTCAAAAGCACGAAAACAGCGATTTCGGTGATTCTGCACACTTGTAACAGCAGAATCGTGAAGATTATCACTGAAAGTGCATATCTCAGCTGGAAACAACAACGATACCGAAGATATCGTAGTTTCCGCATATCAAACGCACTGTGGAGTGCTGAAAACACCAGAAAACGTGTTTTTCGCATTCAAAAGCACGAAAACAGCGATTTTGGTGATTCTGCACACTTGTAACAGCAGAATCGTGAAGATTATCACTGAAAGTGCATATCTCAGCTGGAAACAACAACGATACCGAAGATATCGCAGTTTCCGCATATCAAACGCACTGTGGAGTGCTGAAAACACCAGAAAACGTGTTTTTCGCATTCAATAGCACGAAAACAGCGATTTCGGTGATTCTGCACACTTGTAACAGCAGAATCATGAAGATTATCACTGAAAATGCATGTCTCAGCTGGAAACAACAACGATACCGAAGATATCGTAGTTTCCGCATATCAAACGCACTGTGGAGTGCTGAAAACACCAGAAAACGTGTTTTTCGCATTCTATAGCACAAAAACAGCGATTTCAGTGATTCTGCACACTTGTAACAGCAGAATCGTGAAGATTATCACTGAAAGTGCATATCTCAGCTGGAAACACCAACGATACCGAAGATATCGCAGTTTCCGCATATCAAACGAACTGTGGAGTGCTGAAAACACCAGAAAACGTGTTTTTCGCATTCAAAAGCACGAAAACAGCGTTTTCGGTGATTCTGCACACTTCTAACAGCAGAATCGTGAAGATTATCACTGAAAGTGCATATCTCAGCTGGAAACAACAACGATACCGAAGATATCGCAGTTTCCGCATATCAAACGCACTGTGGAGTGTTGAAAACACCAGAAAACGTGTTTTTCGCATTCAAAAGCACGAAAACAGCGATTTCGGTGATTCTGCACACTTGTAACAGCAGAATCGTGAAGATTATCACTGAAAGTGCATATCTCAGCTGGAAACAACAACGATACCGAAGATATCGTAGTTTCCGCATATCAAACGCACTGTGGAGTGCTGAAAACACCAGAAAACGTGTTTTTCGCATTCAAAAGCACGAAAACAGCGATTTCGGTGATTCTGCACACTTATAACAGCAGAATCGTGAAGATTATCACTGAAAGTGCATATCTCAGCTGGAAACAACAACGATACCGAAGATATCGCAGTTTCCGCATATCAAACGCACTGTGGAGTGCTGAAAACACCAGAAAACGTGTTTTTCGCATTCAAAAGCACGAAAACAGCGTTTTCGGTGATTCTGCACACTTGTAACAGCAGAATCATGAAGATTATCACTGAAAATGCATGTCTCAGCTGGAAACAACAACGATACCGAAGATATCGTAGTTTCCGCATATCAAACGCACTGTGGAGTGCTGAAAACACCAGAAAACGTGTTTTTCGCATTCTATAGCACAAAAACAGCGATTTCGGTGATTCTGCACACTTGTAACAGCAGAATCGTGAAGATTATCACTGAAAGTGCATATCTCAGCTGGAAACACCAACGATACCGAAGATATCGCAGTTTCCGCATATCAAACGCACTGTGGAGTGCTGAAAACACCAGAAAACGTGTTTTTCGCATTCAAAAGCACGAAAACAGCGTTTTCGGTGATTCTGCACACTTCTAACAGCAGAATCGTGAAGATTATCACTGAAAGTGCATATCTCAGCTGGAAACAACAACGATACCGAAGATATCGCAGTTTCCGCATATCAAACGCACTGTGGAGTGTTGAAAACACCAGAAAACGTGTTTTTCGCATTCAAAAGCACGAAAACAGCGATTTCGGTGATTCTGCACACTTGTAACAGCAGAATCGTGAAGATTATCACTGAAAGTGCATATCTCAGCTGGAAACAACAACGATACCGAAGATATCGTAGTTTCCGCATATCAAACGCACTGTGGAGTACTGAAAACACCAGAAAACGTGTTTTTCGCATTCAAAAGCACGAAAACAGCGATTTCGGTGATTCTGCACACTTGTAACAGCAGAATCGTGAAGATTATCACTGAAAGTGCATATCTCAGCTGGAAACAACAACGATACCGAAGATATCGTAGTTTCCGCATATCAAACGCACTGTGGAGTGCTGAAAACACCAGAAAACGTGTTTTTCGCATTCAATAGCACGAAAACAGCGATTTCGGTGATTCTGCACACTTGTAACAGCAGAATCGTGAAGATTGTCACTGAAAGTGCATATCTCAGCTGGAAACAACAACGATACCGAAGATATCGTAGTTTCCGCATATCAAACGCACTGTGGAGTGCTGAAAACACCAGAAAACGTGTTTTTCGCATTCAAAAGCACGAAAACAGCGATTTCGGTGATTCTGCACACTTGTAACAGCAGAATCGTGAAGATTATCACTGAAAGTGCATATCTCAGCTGGAAACAACAACGATACCGAAGATATCGCAGTTTCCGCATATCAAACGCACTGTGGAGTGTTGAAAACACCAGAAAACGTGTTTTTCGCATTCAAAAGCACGAAAACAGCGATTTCGGTGATTCTGCACACTTGTAACAGCAGAATTATGAAGATTATCACTGATAATGCATATCTCAGCTGGAAACAACAACGATACCGAAGATATGGCAGTTTCCGCATATCAAACGCACTGTGGAGTGCTGAAAACACCAGAAAACGTGTTTTTCGCATTGAATAGCGCGAAAACAGCGATTTCGGTGATTCTGCACACTTGTAACAGCAGAATCATGAAGATTATCACTGATAATGCATATCTCTGCTGGAAACAACAACCATACCGAAGATATGGCAGTTTCTGCATATCAAACGCACTGTGGAGTGCTGAAAACACCAGAAAACGTGTTTTTCGCATTCAAAAGCACGAAAACAGCGATTTCGGTGATTCTGCACACTTGTAACAGCAGAATCGTGAAGATTATCACTGAAAGTGCATATCTCAGCTGGAAACAACAACGATACCGAAGATATCGTAGTTTCCGCATACCAAACGCACTGTGGAGTGCTGAAAACACCAGAAAACGTGTTTTTCGCATTCAAAAGCACGAAAACAGCGATTTCGGTGATTCTGCACACTTGTAACAGCAGAATCGTGAAGATTATCACTGAAAGTGCATATCTCAGCTGGAAACAACAACGATACCGAAGATATCGTAGTTTCCGCATACCAAACGCACTGTGGAGTGCTGAAAACACCAGAAAACGTGTTTTTCGCATTCTATAGCACAAAAACAGCGATTTCGGTGATTCTGCACACTTGTAACAGCAGAATCGTGAAGATTATCACTGAAAGTGCATATCTCAGCTGGAAACACCAACGATACCGAAGATATCGCAGTTTCCGCATATCAAACGCACTGTGGAGTGCTGAAAACACCAGAAAACGTGTTTTTCGCATTCAAAAGCACGAAAACAGCGTTTTCGGTGATTCTGCACACTTCTAACAGCAGAATCGTGAAGATTATCACTGAAAGTGCATATCTCAGCTGGAAACAACAACGATACCGAAGATATCGCAGTTTCCGCATATCAAACGCACTGTGGAGTGTTGAAAACACCAGAAAACGTGTTTTTCGCATTCAAAAGCACGAAAACAGCGATTTCGGTGATTCTGCACACTTGTAACAGCAGAATCGTGAAGATTATCACTGAAAGTGCATATCTCAGCTGGAAACAACAACGATACCGAAGATATCGTAGTTTCCGCATATCAAACGCACTGTGGAGTACTGAAAACACCAGAAAACGTGTTTTTCGCATTCAAAAGCACGAAAACAGCGATTTCGGTGATTCTGCACACTTGTAACAGCAGAATCGTGAAGATTATCACTGAAAGTGCATATCTCAGCTGGAAACAACAACGATACCGTAGATATCGTAGTTTCCGCATATCAAACGCACTGTGGAGTGCTGAAAACACCAGAAAACGTGTTTTTCGCATTCAAAAGCACGAAAACAGCGATTTCGGTGATTCTGCACACTTGTAACAGCAGAATCGTGAAGATTATCACTGAAAGTGCATATCTCAGCTGGAAACAACAACGATACCGAAGATATCGTAGTTTCCGCATATCAAACGCACTGTGGAGTGCTGAAAACACCAGAAAACGTGTTTTTCGCATTCAAAAGCACGAAAACAGCGATTTCGGTGATTCTGCACACTTATAACAGCAGAATCGTGAAGATTATCACTGAAAGTGCATATCTCAGCTGGAAACAACAACGATACCGAAGATATCGCAGTTTCCGCATATCAAACGCACTGTGGAGTGCTGAAAACACCAGAAAACGTGTTTTTCGCATTCAAAAGCACGAAAACAGCGTTTTCGGTGATTCTGCACACTTGTAACAGCAGAATCATGAAGATTATCACTGAAAATGCATGTCTCAGCTGGAAACAACAACGATACCGAAGATATCGTAGTTTCCGCATATCAAACGCACTGTGGAGTGCTGAAAACACCAGAAAACGTGTTTTTCGCATTCTATAGCACAAAAACAGCGATTTCGGTGATTCTGCACACTTGTAACAGCAGAATCGTGAAGATTATCACTGAAAGTGCATATCTCAGCTGGAAACACCAACGATACCGAAGATATCGCAGTTTCCGCATATCAAACGCACTGTGGAGTGCTGAAAACACCAGAAAACGTGTTTTTCGCATTCAAAAGCACGAAAACAGCGTTTTCGGTGATTCTGCACACTTCTAACAGCAGAATCGTGAAGATTATCACTGAAAGTGCATATCTCAGCTGGAAACAACAACGATACCGAAGATATCGCAGTTTCCGCATATCAAACGCACTGTGGAGTGTTGAAAACACCAGAAAACGTGTTTTTCGCATTCAAAAGCACGAAAACAGCGATTTCGGTGATTCTGCACACTTGTAACAGCAGAATCGTGAAGATTATCACTGAAAGTGCATATCTCAGCTGGAAACAACAACGATACCGAAGATATCGTAGTTTCCGCATATCAAACGCACTGTGGAGTGCTGAAAACACCAGAAAACGTGTTTTTCGCATTCAAAAGCACGAAAACAGCGTTTTCGGTGATTCTGCACACTTCTAACAGCAGAATCGTGAAGATTATCACTGAAAGTGCATATCTCAGCTGGAAACAACAACGATACCGAAGATATCGCAGTTTCCGCATATCAAACGCACTGTGGAGTGTTGAAAACACCAGAAAACGTGTTTTTCGCATTCAAAAGCACGAAAACAGCGATTTCGGTGATTCTGCACACTTGTAACAGCAGAATCGTGAAGATTATCACTGAAAGTGCATATCTCAGCTGGAAACAACAACGATACCGAAGATATCGTAGTTTCCGCATATCAAACGCACTGTGGAGTACTGAAAACACCAGAAAACGTGTTTTTGCATTCAAAAGCACGAAAACAGCGATTTCGGTGATTCTGCACACTTGTAACAGCAGAATCGTGAAGATTATCACTGAAAGTGCATATCTCAGCTGGAAACAACAACGATACCGTAGATATCGTAGTTTCCGCATATCAAACGCACTGTGGAGTGCTGAAAACACCAGAAAACGTGTTTTTCGCATTCAAAAGCACGAAAACAGCGATTTCGGTGATTCTGCACACTTGTAACAGCAGAATCGTGAAGATTATCACTGAAAGTGCATATCTCAGCTGGAAACAACAACGATACCGAAGATATCGTAGTTTCCGCATATCAAACGCACTGTGGAGTGCTGAAAACACCAGAAAACGTGTTTTTCGCATTCAAAAGCACGAAAACAGCGATTTCGGTGATTCTGCACACTTATAACAGCAGAATCGTGAAGATTATCACTGAAAGTGCATATCTCAGCTGGAAACAACAACGATACCGAAGATATCGCAGTTTCCGCATATCAAACGCACTGTGGAGTGCTGAAAACACCAGAAAACGTGTTTTTCGCATTCAAAAGCACGAAAACAGCGTTTTCGGTGATTCTGCACACTTGTAACAGCAGAATCATGAAGATTATCACTGAAAATGCATGTCTCAGCTGGAAACAACAACGATACCGAAGATATCGTAGTTTCCGCATATCAAACGCACTGTGGAGTGCTGAAAACACCAGAAAACGTGTTTTTCGCATTCTATAGCACAAAAACAGCGATTTCGGTGATTCTGCACACTTGTAACAGCAGAATCGTGAAGATTATCACTGAAAGTGCATATCTCAGCTGGAAACACCAACGATACCGAAGATATCGCAGTTTCCGCATATCAAACGCACTGTGGAGTGTTGAAAACACCAGAAAACGTGTTTTTCGCATTCAAAAGCACGAAAACAGCGATTTCGGTGATTCTGCACACTTGTAACAGCAGAATCGTGAAGATTATCACTGATAATGCATATCTCAGCTGGAAACAACAACGATACCGAAGATATCGCAGTTTCCGCATATCAAACGCACTGTGGAGTGTTGAAAACACCAGAAGACGTGTTTTTCGCATTCAATAGCACGAAAACAGCGATTTCGGTGATTCTGCACACTTGTAACAGCAGAATCGTGAAGATTATCACTGAAAGTGCATATCTCAGCTGGAAACAACAACGATACCGAAGATATCGCAGTTTCCGCATATCAAACGCACTGTGGAGTGCTGAAAACACCAGAAAACGTGTTTTTCGCATTCAAAAGCACGAAAACAGCGTTTTCGGTGATTCTGCACACTTCTAACAGCAGAATCGTGAAGATTATCACTGAAAGTGCATATCTCAGCTGGAAACAACAACGATACCGAAGATATCGTAGTTTCCGCATATCAAACGCACTGTGGAGTGCTGAAAACACCAGAAAACGTGTTTTTCGCATTCAAAAGCACGAAAACAGCGATTTCGGTGATTCTGCACACTTGTAACAGCAGAATCGTGAAGATTATCACTGAAAGTGCATATCTCAGCTGGAAACAACAACGATACCGAAGATATCGCAGTTTCCGCATATCAAACGCACTGTGGAGTGCTGAAAACACCAGAAAACGTGTTTTTCGCATTCAAAAGCACGAAAACAGCGTTTTCGGTGATTCTGCACACTTGTAACAGCAGAATCGTGAAGATTATCACTGAAAGTGCATGTCTCAGCTGGAAACAACAACGATACCGAAGATATCGTAGTTTCCGCATATCAAACGCACTGTGGAGTGCTGAAAACACCAGAAAACGTGTTTTTCGCATTCAATAGCACGAAAACAGCGATTTCGGTGATTCTGCACACTTGTAACAGCAGAATCGTGAAGATTGTCACTGAAAGTGCATATCTCAGCTGGAAACAACAACGATACCGAAGATATCGCAGTTTCCGCATATCAAACGCACTGTGGAGTGTTGAAAACACCAGAAAACGTGTTTTTCGCATTCAAAAGCACGAAAACAGCGATTTCGGTGATTCTGCACACTTGTAACAGCAGAATCGTGAAGATTATCACTGATAATGCATATCTCAGCTGGAAACAACAACGATACCGAAGATATCGCAGTTTCCGCATATCAAACGCACTGTGGAGTGTTGAAAACACCAGAAAACGTGTTTTTCGCATTCAAAAGCACGAAAACAGCGATTTCGGTGATTCTGCACACTTGTAACAGCAGAATCGTGAAGATTATCACTGATAATGCATATCTCAGCTGGAAACAACAACGATACCGAAGATATCGCAGTTTCCGCATATCAAACGCACTGTGGAGTGCTGAAAACACCAGAAAACGTGTTTTTCGCATTCTATAGCACAAAAACAGCGATTTCGGTGATTCTGCACACTTGTAACAGCAGAATCGTGAAGATTATCACTGAAAGTGCATATCTCAGCTGGAAACAACAACGATACCGAAGATATCGTAGTTTCCGCATATCAAACGCACTGTGGAGTGCTGAAAACACCAGAAAACGTGTTTTTCGCATTCAAAAGCACGAAAACAGCGATTTCGGTGATTCTGCACACTTGTAACAGCAGAATCGTGAAGATTATCACTGAAAGTGCATATCTCAGCTGGAAACAACAACGATACCGAAGATATCGTAGTTTCCGCATATCAAACGCACTGTGGAGTGCTGAAAACACCAGAAAACGTGTTTTTCGCATTCAAAAGCACGAAAACAGCGATTTCGGTGATTCTGCACACTTGTAACAGCAGAATCGTGAAGATTATCACTGAAAGTGCATATCTCAGCTGGAAACAACAACGATACCGAAGATATCGTAGTTTCCGCATATCAAACGCACTGTGGAGTGCTGAAAACACCAGAAAACGTGTTTTTCGCATTCAAAAGCACGAAAACAGCGTTTTCGGTGATTCTGCACACTTGTAACAGCAGAATCATGAAGATTATCACTGATAATGCATATCTCAGCTGGAAACAACAACGATACCGAAGATATGGCAGTTTCCGCATATCAAACGCACTGTGGAGTGCTGAAAACACCAGAAAACGTGTTTTTCGCATTGAATAGCGCGAAAACAGCGATTTCGGTGATTCTGCACACTTGTAACAGCAGAATCATGAAGATTATCACTGATAATGCATATCTCTGCTGGAAACAACAACCATACCGAAGATATGGCAGTTTCCGCATATCAAACGCACTGTGGAGTGCTGAAAACACCAGAAAACGTGTTTTTCGCATTGAATAGCGCGAAAACAGCGATTTCGGTGATTCTGCACACTTGTAACAGCAGAATCATGAAGATTATCACTGATAATGCATATCTCTGCTGGAAACAACAACCATACCGAAGATATGGCAGTTTCCGCATATCAAACGCACTGTGGAGTGCTGAAAACACCAGAAAACGTGTTTTTCGCATTCAAAAGCACGAAAACAGCGATTTCGGTGATTCTGCACACTTGTAACAGCAGAATCGTGAAGATTATCACTGAAAGTGCATATCTCAGCTGGAAACAACAACGATACCGAAGATATCGCAGTTTCCGCATATCAAACGCACTGTGGAGTGCTGAAAACACCAGAAAACGTGTTTTTCGCATTCAATAGCACGAAAACAGCGATTTCGGTGATTCTGCACACTTGTAACAGCAGAATCATGAAGATTATCACTGAAAATGCATGTCTCAGCTGGAAACAACAACGATACCGAAGATATCGTAGTTTCCGCATATCAAACGCACTGTGGAGTGCTGAAAACACCAGAAAACGTGTTTTTCGCATTCTATAGCACAAAAACAGCGATTTCGGTGATTCTGCACACTTGTAACAGCAGAATCGTGAAGATTATCACTGAAAGTGCATATCTCAGCTGGAAACAACAACGATACCGAAGATATCGCAGTTTCCGCATATCAAACGCACTGTGGAGTGCTGAAAACACCAGAAAACGTGTTTTTCGCATTCAAAAGCACGAAAACAGCGTTTTCGGTGATTCTGCACACTTCTAACAGCAGAATCGTGAAGATTATCACTGAAAGTGCATATCTCAGCTGGAAACAACAACGATACCGAAGATATCGCAGTTTCCGCATATCAAACGCACTGTGGAGTGTTGAAAACACCAGAAAACGTGTTTTTCGCATTCAAAAGCACGAAAACAGCGATTTCGGTGATTCTGCACACTTGTAACAGCAGAATCGTGAAGATTATCACTGAAAGTGCATATCTCAGCTGGAAACAACAACGATTCCGAAGATATCGTAGTTTCCGCATATCAAACGCACTGTGGAGTACTGAAAACACCAGAAAACGTGTTTTTCGCATTCTAAAGCACGAAAACAGCGATTTCGGTGATTCTGCACACTTGTAACAGCAGAATCGTGAAGATTATCACTGAAAGTGCATATCTCAGCTGGAAACAACAACGATACCGAAGATATCGTAGTTTCCGCATATCAAACGCACTGTGGAGTGCTGAAAACACCAGAAAACGTGTTTTTCGCATTCAAAAGCACGAAAACAGCGATTTCGGTGATTCTGCACACTTGTAACAGCAGAATCGTGAAGATTATCACTGAAAGTGCATATCTCAGCTGGAAACAACAACGATACCGAAGATATCGTAGTTTCCGCATATCAAACGCACTGTGGAGTGCTGAAAACACCAGAAAACGTGTTTTTCGCATTCAAAAGCACGAAAACAGCGATTTCGGTGATTCTGCACACTTGTAACAGCAGAATCGTGAAGATTATCACTGAAAGTGCATATCTCAGCTGGAAACAACAACGATACCGAAGATATCGCAGTTTCCGCATATCAAACGCACTGTGGAGTGCTGAAAACACCAGAAAACGTGTTTTTCGCATTCTATAGCACAAAAACAGCGATTTCGGTGATTCTGCACACTTGTAACAGCAGAATCGTGAAGATTATCACTGAAAGTGCATATCTCAGCTGGAAACAACAACGATACCGAAGATATCGTAGTTTCCGCATATCAAACGCACTGTGGAGTGCTGAAAACACCAGAAAACGTGTTTTTCGCATTCAAAAGCACGAAAACAGCGATTTCGGTGATTCTGCACACTTGTAACAGCAGAATTATGAAGATTTTCACTGATAATGCATATCTCAGCTGGAAACAACAACGATACCGAAGATATGGCAGTTTCCGCATATCAAACGCACTGTGGAGTGCTGAAAACACCAGAAAACGTGTTTTTCGCATTGAATAGCGCGAAAACAGCGATTTCGGTGATTCTGCACACTTGTAACAGCAGAATCATGAAGATTATCACTGATAATGCATATCTCTGCTGGAAACAACAACCATACCGAAGATATGGCAGTTTCCGCATATCAAACGCACTGTGGAGTGCTGAAAACACCAGAAAACGTGTTTTTCGCATTGAATAGCGCGAAAACAGCGATTTCGGTGATTCTGCACACTTGTAACAGCAGAATCATGAAGATTATCACTGATAATGCATATCTCTGCTGGAAACAACAACCATACCGAAGATATGGCAGTTTCCGCATATCAAACGCACTGTGGAGTGCTGAAAACACCAGAAAACGTGTTTTTCGCATTCAAAAGCACGAAAACAGCGATTTCGGTGATTCTGCACACTTGTAACAGCAGAATCGTGAAGATTATCACTGAAAGTGCATATCTCAGCTGGAAACAACAACGATACCGAAGATATCGCAGTTTCCGCATATCAAACGCACTGTGGAGTGCTGAAAACACCAGAAAACGTGTTTTTCGCATTCAATAGCACGAAAACAGCGATTTCGGTGATTCTGCACACTTGTAACAGCAGAATCATGAAGATTATCACTGAAAATGCATGTCTCAGCTGGAAACAACAACGATACCGAAGATATCGTAGTTTCCGCATATCAAACGCACTGTGGAGTGCTGAAAACACCAGAAAACGTGTTTTTCGCATTCTATAGCACAAAAACAGCGATTTCGGTGATTCTGCACACTTGTAACAGCAGAATCGTGAAGATTATCACTGTAAGTGCATATCTCAGCTGGAAACACCAACGATACCGAAGATATCGCAGTTTCCGCATATCAAACGCACTGTGGAGTGCTGAAAACACCAGAAAACGTGTTTTTCGCATTCAAAAGCACGAAAACAGCGTTTTCGGTGATTCTGCACACTTCTAACAGCAGAATCGTGAAGATTATCACTGAAAGTGCATATCTCAGCTGGAAACAACAACGATACCGAAGATATCGCAGTTTCCGCATATCAAACGCACTGTGGAGTGTTGAAAACACCAGAAAACGTGTTTTTCGCATTCAAAAGCACGAACACAGCGATTTCGGTGATTCTGCACACTTGTAACAGCAGAATCGTGAAGATTATCACTGAAAGTGCATATCTCAGCTGGAAACAACAACGATATCGAAGATATCGTAGTTTCCGCATATCAAACGCACTGTGGAGTACTGAAAACACCAGAAAACGTGTTTTTCGCATTCTAAAGCACGAAAACAGCGATTTCGGTGATTCTGCACACTTGTAACAGCAGAATCGTGAAGATTATCACTGAAAGTGCATATCTCAGCTGGAAACAACAACGATACCGAAGATATCGTAGTTTCCGCATATCAAACGCACTGTGGAGTGCTGAAAACACCAGAAAACGTGTTTTTCGCATTCAAAAGCACGAAAACAGCGATTTCGGTGATTCTGCACACTTGTAACAGCAGAATCGTGAAGATTATCACTGAAAGTGCATATCTCAGCTGGAAACAACAACGATACCGAAGATATCGTAGTTTCCGCATATCAAACGCACTGTGGAGTGCTGAAAACACCAGAAAACGTGTTTTTCGCATTCAAAAGCACGAAAACAGCGATTTCGGTGATTCTGCACACTTGTAACAGCAGAATCGTGAAGATTATCACTGAAAGTGCATATCTCAGCTGGAAACAACAACGATACCGAAGATATCGTAGTTTCCGCATATCAAACGCACTGTGGAGTGCTGAAAACACCAGAAAACGTGTTTTTCGCATTCAAAAGCACGAAAACAGCGATTTCGGTGATTCTGCACACTTGTAACAGCAGAATCGTGAAGATTATCACTGAAAGTGCATATCTCAGCTGGAAACAACAACGATACCGAAGATATCGCAGTTTCCGCATATCAAACGCACTGTGGAGTGCTGAAAACACCAGAAAACGTGTTTTTCGCATTCAATAGCACGAAAACAGCGATTTCGGTGATTCTGCACACTTGTAACAGCAGAATCATGAAGATTATCACTGAAAATGCATGTCTCAGCTGGAAACAACAACGATACCGAAGATATCGTAGTTTCCGCATATCAAACGCACTGTGGAGTGCTGAAAACACCAGAAAACGTGTTTTTCGCATTCTATAGCACAAAAACAGCGATTTCGGTGATTCTGCACACTTGTAACAGCAGAATCGTGAAGATTATCACTGAAAGTGCATATCTCAGCTGGAAACACCAACGATACCGAAGATATCGCAGTTTCCGCATATCAAACGCACTGTGGAGTGCTGAAAACACCAGAAAACGTGTTTTTCGCATTCAAAAGCACGAAAACAGCGTTTTCGGTGGTTCTGCACACTTCTAACAGCAGAATCGTGAAGATTATCACTGAAAGTGCATATCTCAGCTGGAAACAACAACGATACCGAAGATATCGCAGTTTCCGCATATCAAACGCACTGTGGAGTGTTGAAAACACCAGAAAACGTGTTTTTCGCATTCAAAAGCACGAAAACAGCGATTTCGGTGATTCTGCACACTTGTAACAGCAGAATCGTGAAGATTATCACTGAAAGTGCATATCTCAGCTGGAAACAACAACGATACCGAAGATATCGTAGTTTCCGCATATCAAACGCACTGTGGAGTACTGAAAACACCAGAAAACGTGTTTTTCGCATTCAAAAGCACGAAAACAGCGATTTCGGTGATTCTGCACACTTGTAACAGCAGAATCGTGAAGATTATCACTGAAAGTGCATATCTCAGCTGGAAACAACAACGATACCGAAGATATCGTAGTTTCCGCATATCAAACGCACTGTGGAGTGCTGAAAACACCAGAAAACGTGTTTTTCGCATTCAAAAGCACGAAAACAGCGATTTCGGTGATTCTGCACACTTGTAACAGCAGAATCGTGAAGATTATCACTGAAAGTGCATATCTCAGCTGGAAACAACAACGATACCGAAGATATCGTAGTTTCCGCATATCAAACGCACTGTGGAGTGCTGAAAACACCAGAAAACGTGTTTTTCGCATTCAAAAGCACGAAAACAGCGATTTCGGTGATTCTGCACACTTGTAACAGCAGAATCATGAAGATTATCACTGAAAATGCATGTCTCAGCTGGAAACAACAACGATACCGAAGATATCGTAGTTTCCGCATATCAAACGCACTGTGGAGTGCTGAAAACACCAGAAAACGTGTTTTTCGCATTCAATAGCACAAAAACAGCGATTTCGGTGATTCTGCACACTTGTAACAGCAGAATCGTGAAGATTATCACTGAAAGTGCATATCTAAGCTGGAAACAACAACGATACCGAAGATATCGTAGTTTCCGCATATCAAACGCACTGTGGAGTGCTGAAAACACCAGAAAACGTGTTTTTCGCATTCAAAAGCACGAAAACAGCGATTTCGGTGATTCTGCACACTTGTAACAGCAGAATCGTGAAGATTATCACTGAAAGTGCATATCTCAGCTGGAAACAACAACGATACCGAAGATATCGTAGTTTCCGCATATCAAACGCACTGTGGAGTGCTGAAAACACCAGAAAACGTGTTTTTCGCATTCAAAAGCACGAAAACAGCGATTTCGGTGATTCTGCACACTTGTAACAGCAGAATCGTGAAGATTATCACTGAAAGTGCATATCTCAGCTGGAAACAACAACGATACCGAAGATATCGTAGTTTCCGCATATCAGACGCACTGTGGAGTGCTGAAAACACCAGAAAACGTGTTTTTCGCATTCAAAAGCACGAAAACAGCGATTTCGGTGATTCTGCACACTTGTAACAGCAGAATCGTGAAGATTATCACTGAAAGTGCATATCTCAGCTGGAAACAACAACGATACCGAAGATATCGTAGTTTCCGCATATCAAACGCACTGTGGAGTGCTGAAAACACCAGAAAACGTGTTTTTCAGATTCAAAAGCACGAAAACAGCGATTTCGGTGATTCTGCACACTTGTAACAGCAGAATCGTGAAGATTATCACTGAAAGTGCATATCTCAGCTGGAAACAACAACGATACCGAAGATATCGCAGTTTCCGCATATCAAACGCACTGTGGAGTGCTGAAAACACCAGAAAACGTGTTTTTCGTATTGAATAGCGCGAGAACAGCGATTTCGGTGATTCTGCACACTTGTAACAGCAGAATCATGAAGATTATCACTGATAATGCATATCTCAGCTGGAAACAACAACGATACCGAAGATATGGCAGTTTCCGCATATCAAACGCACTGTGGAGTGTTGAAAACACCAGAAAACGTGTTTTTCGCATTGAATAGCGCGAAAACAGCGATTTCGGTGATTCTGCACACTTGTAACAGCAGAATCATGAAGATTATCACTGATAATGCATATCTCAGATGGAAACAACAACGATACCGAAGATATGGCAGTTTCCGCATATCAAACGCACTGTGGAGTGCTGAAAACACCAGAAAACGTGTTTTTCGCATTCAATAGCACGAAAACAGCGATTTCGGTGATTCTGCACACTTGTAACAGCAGAATCATGAAGATTATCACTGAAAATGCATGTCTCAGCTGGAAACAACAACGATACCGAAGATATCGTAGTTTCCGCATATCAAACGCACTGTGGAGTGCTGAAAACACCAGAAAACGTGTTTTTCGCATTCTATAGCACAAAAACAGCGATTTCGGTGATTCTGCACACTTGTAACAGCAGAATCGTGAAGATTATCACTGAAAGTGCATATCTCAGCTGGAAACAACAACGATACCGAAGATATCGTAGTTTCCGCATATCAAACGCACTGTGGAGTGCTGAAAACACCAGAAAACGTGTTTTTCGCATTCAAAAGCACGAAAACAGCGATTTCGGTGATTCTGCACACTTGTAACAGCAGAATCGTGAAGATTATCACTGAAAGTGCATATCTCAGCTGGAAACAACAACGATACCGAAGATATCGTAGTTTCCGCATATCAAACGCACTGTGGAGTGCTGAAAACACCAGAAAACGTGTTTTTCGCATTCAAAAGCACGAAAACAGCGATTTCGGTGATTCTGCACACTTGTAACAGCAGAATCGTGAAGATTATCACTGAAAGTGCATATCTCAGCTGGAAACAACAACGATACCGAAGATATCGTAGTTTCCGCATATCAAACGCACTGTGGAGTGCTGAAAACACCAGAAAACGTGTTTTTCGCATTCAAAAGCACGAAAACAGCGATTTCGGTGATTCTGCACACTTGTAACAGCAGAATCGTGAAGATTATCACTGAAAGTGCATATCTCAGCTGGAAACAACAACGATACCGAAGATATCGTAGTTTCCGCATATCAAACGCACTGTGGAGTGCTGAAAACACCAGAAAACGTGTTTTTCGCATTCAAAAGCACGAAAACAGCGATTTCGGTGATTCTGCACACTTGTAAAAGCAGAATCGTGAAGATTATCACTGAAAGTGCATATCTCAGCTGGAAACAACAACGATACCGAAGATATCGCAGTTTCCGCATATCAAACGCACTGTGGAGTGCTGAAAACACCAGAAAACGTGTTTTTCGCATTCAAAAGCACGAAAACAGCGTTTTCGGTGATTCTGCACACTTGTAACAGCAGAATCATGAAGATTATCACTGAAAATGCATGTCTCAGCTGGAAACAACAACGATACCGAAGATATCGTAGTTTCCGCATATCAAACGCACTGTGGAGTGCTGAAAACACCAGAAAACGTGTTTTTCGCATTCAATAGCACAAAAACAGCGATTTCGGTGATTCTGCACACTTGTAACAGCAGAATCGTGAAGATTATCACTGAAAGTGCATATCTAAGCTGGAAACAACAACGATACCGAAGATATCGTAGTTTCCGCATATCAAACGCACTGTGGAGTGCTGAAAACACCAGAAAACGTGTTTTTCGCATTCAAAAGCACGAAAACAGCGATTTCGGTGATTCTGCACACTTGAAACAGCAGAATCGTGAAGATTATCACTGAAAGTGCATATCTCAGCTGGAAACAACAACGATACCGAAGATATCGTAGTTTCCGCATATCAAACGCACTGTGGAGTGCTGAAAACACCAGAAAACGTGTTTTTCGCATTCAAAAGCACGAAAACAGCGATTTCGGTGATTCTGCACACTTGTAACAGCAGAATCGTGAAGATTATCACTGAAAGTGCATATCTCAGCTGGAAACAACAACGATACCGAAGATATCGTAGTTTCCGCATATCAGACGCACTGTGGAGTGCTGAAAACACCAGAAAACGTGTTTTTCGCATTCAAAAGCACGAAAACAGCGATTTCGGTGATTCTGCACACTTGTAACAGCAGAATCGTGAAGATTATCACTGAAAGTGCATATCTCAGCTGGAAACAACAACGATACCGAAGATATCGTAGTTTCCGCATATCAAACGCACTGTGGAGTGCTGAAAACACCAGAAAACGTGTTTTTCAGATTCAAAAGCACGAAAACAGCGATTTCGGTGATTCTGCACACTTGTAACAGCAGAATCGTGAAGATTATCACTGAAAGTGCATATCTCAGCTGGAAACAACAACGATACCGAAGATATCGCAGTTTCCGCATATCAAACGCACTGTGGAGTGCTGAAAACACCAGAAAACGTGTTTTTCGCATTCAAAAGCACGAAAACAGCGATTTCGGTGATTCTGCACACTTGTAACAGCAGAATCGTGAAGATTATCACTGAAAGTGCATATCTCAGCTGGAAACAACAACGATACCGAAGATATCGTAGTTTCCGCATATCAAACGCACTGTGGAGTGCTGAAAACACCAGAAAACGTGTTTTTCGCATTCAAAAGCACGAAAACAGCGATTTCGGTGATTCTGCACACTTGTAAAAGCAGAATCGTGAAGATTATCACTGAAAGTGCATATCTCAGCTGGAAACAACAACGATACCGAAGATATCGCAGTTTCCGCATATCAAACGCACTGTGGAGTGCTGAAAACACCAGAAAACGTGTTTTTCGCATTCAAAAGCACGAAAACAGCGTTTTCGGTGATTCTGCACACTTGTAACAGCAGAATTATGAAGATTATCACTGATAATGCATATCTCAGCTGGAAACAACAACGATACCGAAGATATGGCAGTTTCCGCATATCAAACGCACTGTGGAGTGCTGAAAACACCAGAAAACGTGTTTTTCGCATTGAATAGCGCGAAAACAGCGATTTCGGTGATTCTGCACACTTGTAACAGCAGAATCATGAAGATTATCACTGATAATGCATATCTCTGCTGGAAACAACAACCATACCGAAGATATGGCAGTTTCCGCATATCAAACGCACTGTGGAGTGCTGAAAACACCAGAAAACGTGTTTTTCGCATTCAAAAGCACGAAAACAGCGATTTCGGTGATTCTGCACACTTGTAACAGCAGAATCGTGAAGATTATCACTGAAAGTGCATATCTCAGCTGGAAACAACAACGATACCGAAGATATCGTAGTTTCCGCATATCAAACGCACTGTGGAGTGCTGAAAACACCAGAAAACGTGTTTTTCGCATTCAAAAGCACGAAAACAGCGATTTCGGTGATTCTGCACACTTGTAACAGCAGAATCGTGAAGATTATCACTGAAAGTGCATATCTCAGCTGGAAACAACAACGATACCGAAGATATCGCAGTTTCCGCATATCAAACGCACTGTGGAGTGCTGAAAACACCAGAAGACGTGTTTTTCGCATTCAAAAGCACGAAAACAGCGTTTTCGGTGATTCTGCACACTTGTAACAGCAGAATTATGAAGATTATCACTGATAATGCATATCTCAGCTGGAAACAACAACGATACCGAAGATATGGCAGTTTCCGCATATCAAACGCACTGTGGAGTGCTGAAAACACCAGAAAACGTGTTTTTCGCATTGAATAGCGCGAAAACAGCGATTTCGGTGATTCTGCACACTTGTAACAGCAGAATCATGAAGATTATCACTGATAATGCATATCTCTGCTGGAAACAACAACCATACCGAAGATATGGCAGTTTCCGCATATCAAACGCACTGTGGAGTGCTGAAAACACCAGAAAACGTGTTTTTCGCATTCAAAAGCACGAAAACAGCGATTTCGGTGATTCTGCACACTTGTAACAGCAGAATCGTGAAGATTATCACTGAAAGTGCATATCTCAGCTGGAAACAACAACGATACCGAAGATATCGTAGTTTCCGCATATCAAACGCACTGTGGAGTGCTGAAAACACCAGAAAACGTGTTTTTCGCATTCAAAAGCACGAAAACAGCGATTTCGGTGATTCTGCACACTTGTAACAGCAGAATCGTGAAGATTATCACTGAAAGTGCATATCTCAGCTGGAAACAACAACGATACCGAAGATATCGTAGTTTCCGCATATCAAACGCACTGTGGAGTGCTGAAAACACCAGAAAACGTGTTTTTCGCATTCAAAAGCACGAAAACAGCGATTTCGGTGATTCTGCACACTTGTAACAGCAGAATCGTGAAGATTATCACTGAAAGTGCATATCTCAGCTGGAAACAACAACGATACCGAAGATATCGTAGTTTCCGCATATCAAACGCACTGTGGAGTGCTGAAAACACCAGAAAACGTGTTTTTCGCATTCAAAAGCACGAAAACAGCGATTTCGGTGATTCTGCACACTTGTAACAGCAGAATCGTGAAGATTATCACTGAAAGTGCATATCTCAGCTGGAAACAACAACGATACCGAAGATATCGCAGTTTCCGCATATCAAACGCACTGTGGAGTGCTGAAAACACCAGAAAACGTGTTTTTCGCATTCAATAGCACGAAAACAGCGATTTCGGTGATTCTGCACACTTGTAACAGCAGAATCATGACGATTATCACTGAAAATGCATGTCTCAGCTGGAAACAACAACGATACCGAAGATATCGTAGTTTCCGCATATCAAACGCACTGTGGAGTGCTGAAAACACCAGAAAACGTGTTTTTCGCATTCTATAGCACAAAAACAGCGATTTCGGTGATTCTGCACACTTGTAACAGCAGAATCGTGAAGATTATCACTGAAAGTGCATATCTCAGCTGGAAACACCAACGATACCGAAGATATCGCAGTTTCCGCATATCAAACGCACTGTGGAGTGCTGAAAACACCAGAAAACGTGTTTTTCGCATTCAAAAGCACGAAAACAGCGATTTCGGTGATTCTGCACACTTGTAACAGCAGAATCGTGAAGATTATCACTGAAAGTGCATATCTCAGCTGGAAACAACAACGATACCGAAGATATCGCAGTTTCCGCATATCAAACGCACTGTGGAGTGCTGAAAACACCAGAAAACGTGTTTTTCGCATTCAATAGCACGAAAACAGCGATTTCGGTGATTCTGCACACTTGTAACAGCAGAATTATGAAGATTATCACTGATAATGCATATCTCAGCTGGAAACAACAACGATACCGAAGATATGGCAGTTTCCGCATATCAAACGCACTGTGGAGTGCTGAAAACACCAGAAAACGTGTTTTTCGCATTGAATAGCGCGAAAACAGCGATTTCGGTGATTCTGCACACTTGTAACAGCAGAATCATGAAGATTATCACTGATAATGCATATCTCTGCTGGAAACAACAACCATACCGAAGATATGGCAGTTTCCGCATATCAAACGCACTGTGGAGTGCTGAAAACACCAGAAAACGTGTTTTTCGCATTCAAAAGCACGAAAACAGCGATTTCGGTGATTCTGCACACTTGTAACAGCAGAATCGTGAAGATTATCACTGAAAGTGCATATCTCAGCTGGAAACAACAACGATACCGAAGATATCGTAGTTTCCGCATATCAAACGCACTGTGGAGTGCTGAAAACACCAGAAAACGTGTTTTTCGCATTCAAAAGCACGAAAACAGCGATTTCGGTGATTCTGCACACTTGTAACAGCAGAATCGTGAAGATTATCACTGAAAGTGCATATCTCAGCTGGAAACAACAACGATACCGAAGATATCGCAGTTTCCGCATATCAAACGCACTGTGGAGTGCTGAAAACACCAGAAGACGTGTTTTTCGCATTCAAAAGCACGAAAACAGCGTTTTCGGTGATTCTGCACACTTGTAACAGCAGAATTATGAAGATTATCACTGATAATGCATATCTCAGCTGGAAACAACAACGATACCGAAGATATGGCAGTTTCCGCATATCAAACGCACTGTGGAGTGCTGAAAACACCAGAAAACGTGTTTTTCGCATTGAATAGCGCGAAAACAGCGATTTCGGTGATTCTGCACACTTGTAACAGCAGAATCATGAAGATTATCACTGATAATGCATATCTCTGCTGGAAACAACAACCATACCGAAGATATGGCAGTTTCCGCATATCAAACGCACTGTGGAGTGCTGAAAACACCAGAAAACGTGTTTTTCGCATTCAAAAGCACGAAAACAGCGATTTCGGTGATTCTGCACACTTGTAACAGCAGAATCGTGAAGATTATCACTGAAAGTGCATATCTCAGCTGGAAACAACAACGATACCGAAGATATCGTAGTTTCCGCATATCAAACGCACTGTGGAGTGCTGAAAACACCAGAAAACGTGTTTTTCGCATTCAAAAGCACGAAAACAGCGATTTCGGTGATTCTGCACACTTGTAACAGCAGAATCGTGAAGATTATCACTGAAAGTGCATATCTCAGCTGGAAACAACAACGATACCGAAGATATCGTAGTTTCCGCATATCAAACGCACTGTGGAGTGCTGAAAACACCAGAAAACGTGTTTTTCGCATTCAAAAGCACGAAAACAGCGATTTCGGTGATTCTGCACACTTGTAACAGCAGAATCGTGAAGATTATCACTGAAAGTGCATATCTCAGCTGGAAACAACAACGATACCGAAGATATCGTAGTTTCCGCATATCAAACGCACTGTGGAGTGCTGAAAACACCAGAAAACGTGTTTTTCGCATTCAAAAGCACGAAAACAGCGATTTCGGTGATTCTGCACACTTGTAACAGCAGAATCGTGAAGATTATCACTGAAAGTGCATATCTCAGCTGGAAACAACAACGATACCGAAGATATCGCAGTTTCCGCATATCAAACGCACTGTGGAGTGCTGAAAACACCAGAAAACGTGTTTTTCGCATTCAATAGCACGAAAACAGCGATTTCGGTGATTCTGCACACTTGTAACAGCAGAATCATGACGATTATCACTGAAAATGCATGTCTCAGCTGGAAACAACAACGATACCGAAGATATCGTAGTTTCCGCATATCAAACGCACTGTGGAGTGCTGAAAACACCAGAAAACGTGTTTTTCGCATTCTATAGCACAAAAACAGCGATTTCGGTGATTCTGCACACTTGTAACAGCAGAATCGTGAAGATTATCACTGAAAGTGCATATCTCAGCTGGAAACACCAACGATACCGAAGATATCGCAGTTTCCGCATATCAAACGCACTGTGGAGTGCTGAAAACACCAGAAAACGTGTTTTTCGCATTCAAAAGCACGAAAACAGCGATTTCGGTGATTCTGCACACTTGTAACAGCAGAATCGTGAAGATTATCACTGAAAGTGCATATCTCAGCTGGAAACAACAACGATACCGAAGATATCGTAGTTTCCGCATATCAAACGCACTGTGGAGTGCTGAAAACACCAGAAAACGTGTTTTTCGCATTCAAAAGCACGAAAACAGCGATTTCGGTGATTCTGCACACTTGTAACAGCAGAATCGTGAAGATTATCACTGAAAGTGCATATCTCAGCTGGAAACAACAACGATACCGAAGATATCGTAGTTTCCGCATATCAAACGCACTGTGGAGTGCTGAAAACACCAGAAAACGTGTTTTTCGCATTCAAAAGCACGAAAACAGCGATTTCGGTGATTCTGCACACTTGTAACAGCAGAATCGTGAAGATTATCACTGAAAGTGCATATCTCAGCTGGAAACAACAACGATACCGAAGATATCGCAGTTTCCGCATATCAAACGCACTGTGGAGTGCTGAAAACACCAGAAGACGTGTTTTTCGCATTCAAAAGCACGAAAACAGCGTTTTCGGTGATTCTGCACACTTGTAACAGCAGAATTATGAAGATTATCACTGATAATGCATATCTCAGCTGGAAACAACAACGATACCGAAGATATGGCAGTTTCCGCATATCAAACGCACTGTGGAGTGCTGAAAACACCAGAAAACGTGTTTTTCGCATTGAATAGCGCGAAAACAGCGATTTCGGTGATTCTGCACACTTGTAACAGCAGAATCATGAAGATTATCACTGATAATGCATATCTCTGCTGGAAACAACAACCATACCGAAGATATGGCAGTTTCCGCATATCAAACGCACTGTGGAGTGCTGAAAACACCAGAAAACGTGTTTTTCGCATTCAAAAGCACGAAAACAGCGATTTCGGTGATTCTGCACACTTGTAACAGCAGAATCGTGAAGATTATCACTGAAAGTGCATATCTCAGCTGGAAACAACAACGATACCGAAGATATCGTAGTTTCCGCATATCAAACGCACTGTGGAGTGCTGAAAACACCAGAAAACGTGTTTTTCGCATTCAAAAGCACGAAAACAGCGATTTCGGTGATTCTGCACACTTGTAACAGCAGAATCGTGAAGATTATCACTGAAAGTGCATATCTCAGCTGGAAACAACAACGATACCGAAGATATCGTAGTTTCCGCATATCAAACGCACTGTGGAGTGCTGAAAACACCAGAAAACGTGTTTTTCGCATTCAAAAGCACGAAAACAGCGATTTCGGTGATTCTGCACACTTGTAACAGCAGAATCGTGAAGATTATCACTGAAAGTGCATATCTCAGCTGGAAACAACAACGATACCGAAGATATCGTAGTTTCCGCATATCAAACGCACTGTGGAGTGCTGAAAACACCAGAAAACGTGTTTTTCGCATTCAAAAGCACGAAAACAGCGATTTCGGTGATTCTGCACACTTGTAACAGCAGAATCGTGAAGATTATCACTGAAAGTGCATATCTCAGCTGGAAACAACAACGATACCGAAGATATCGCAGTTTCCGCATATCAAACGCACTGTGGAGTGCTGAAAACACCAGAAAACGTGTTTTTCGCATTCAATAGCACGAAAACAGCGATTTCGGTGATTCTGCACACTTGTAACAGCAGAATCATGAAGATTATCACTGAAAATGCATGTCTCAGCTGGAAACAACAACGATACCGAAGATATCGTAGTTTCCGCATATCAAACGCACTGTGGAGTGCTGAAAACACCAGAAAACGTGTTTTTCGCATTCTATAGCACAAAAACAGCGATTTCGGTGATTCTGCACACTTGTAACAGCAGAATCGTGAAGATTATCACTGAAAGTGCATATCTCAGCTGGAAACACCAACGATACCGAAGATATCGCAGTTTCCGCATATCAAACGCACTGTGGAGTGCTGAAAACACCAGAAAACGTGTTTTTCGCATTCAAAAGCACGAAAACAGCGATTTCGGTGATTCTGCACACTTGTAACAGCAGAATCGTGAAGATTATCACTGAAAGTGCATATCTCAGCTGGAAACAACAACGATACCGAAGATATCGTAGTTTCCGCATATCAAACGCACTGTGGAGTGCTGAAAACACCAGAAAACGTGTTTTTCGCATTCAAAAGCACGAAAACAGCGATTTCGGTGATTCTGCACACTTGTAACAGCAGAATCGTGAAGATTATCACTGAAAGTGCATATCTCAGCTGGAAACAACAACGATACCGAAGATATCGTAGTTTCCGCATATCAAACGCACTGTGGAGTACTGAAAACACCAGAAAACGTGTTTTTCGCATTCTAAAGCACGAAAACAGCGATTTCGGTGATTCTGCACACTTGTAACAGCAGAATCGTGAATATTATCACTGAAAGTGCATATCTCAGCTGGAAACAACAACGATACCGAAGATATCGTAGTTTCCGCATATCAAACGCACTGTGGAGTGCTGAAAACACCAGAAAACGTGTTTTTCGCATTCAAAAGCACGAAAACAGCGATTTCGGTGATTCTGCACACTTGTAACAGCAGAATCGTGAAGATTATCACTGAAAGTGCATATCTCAGCTGGAAACAACAACGATACCGAAGATATCGTAGTTTCCGCATATCAAACGCACTGTGGAGTGCTGAAAACACCAGAAAACGTGTTTTTCGCATTCAAAAGCACGAAAACAGCGATTTCGGTGATTCTGCACACTTGTAACAGCAGAATCGTGAAGATTATCACTGAAAGTGCATATCTCAGCTGGAAACAACAACGATACCGAAGATATCGTAGTTTCCGCATATCAAACGCACTGTGGAGTGCTGAAAACACCAGAAAACGTGTTTTTCGCATTCAAAAGCACGAAAACAGCGATTTCGGTGATTCTGCACACTTGTAACAGCAGAATCGTGAAGATTATCACTGAAAGTGCATATCTCAGCTGGAAACAACAACGATACCGAAGATATCGCAGTTTCCGCATATCAAACGCACTGTGGAGTGCTGAAAACACCAGAAAACGTGGTTTTCGCATTCAATAGCACGAAAACAGCGATTTCGGTGATTCTGCACACTTGTAACAGCAGAATCGTGAAGATTATCACTGAAAGTGCATATCTCAGCTGGAAACAACAACGATACCGAAGATATCGTAGTTTCCGCATATCAAACGCACTGTGGAGTGCTGAAAACACCAGAAAACGTGTTTTTCGCATTCAAAAGCACGAAAACAGCGATTTCGGTGAATCTGCACACTTATAACAGCAGAATCGTGAAGATTATCACTGAAAGTGCATATCTCAGCTGGAAACAACAACGATACCGAAGATATCGCAGTTTCCGCATATCAAACGCACTGTGGAGTGCTGAAAACACCAGAAAACGTGTTTTTCGCATTCAAAAGCACGAAAACAGCGTTTTCGGTGATTCTGCACACTTGTAACAGCAGAATCATGAAGATTATCACTGAAAATGCATGTCTCAGCTGGAAACAACAACGATACCGAAGATATCGTAGTTTCCGCATATCAAACGCACTGTGGAGTGCTGAAAACACCAGAAAACGTGTTTTTCGCATTCTATAGCACAAAAACAGCGATTTCGGTGATTCTGCACACTTGTAACAGCAGAATCGTGAAGATTATCACTGAAAGTGCATATCTCAGCTGGAAACACCAACGATACCGAAGATATCGCAGTTTCCGCATATCAAACGCACTGTGGAGTGCTGAAAACACCAGAAAACGTGTTTTTCGCATTCAAAAGCACGAAAACAGCGTTTTCGGTGATTCTGCACACTTCTAACAGCAGAATCGTGAAGATTATCACTGAAAGTGCATATCTCAGCTGGAAACAACAACGATACCGAAGATATCGCAGTTTCCGCATTTCAAACGCACTGTGGAGTGTTGAAAACACCAGAAAACGTGTTTTTCGCATTCTATAGCACAAAAACAGCGATTTCGGTGATTCTGCACACTTGTAACAGCAGAATCGTGAAGATTATCACTGAAAGTGCATATCTCAGCTGGAAACACCAACGATACCGAAGATATCGCAGGTTCCGCATATCAAACGCACTGTGGAGTGCTGAAAACACCAGAAAACGTGTTTTTCGCATTCAAAAGCACGAAAACAGCGATTTCGGTGATTCTGCACACTTGTAACAGCAGAATCGTGAAGATTATCACTGAAAGTGCATATCTCAGCTGGAAACAACAACGATACCGAAGATATCGTAGTTTCCGCATATCAAACGCACTGTGGAGTGCTGAAAACACCAGAAAACGTGTTTTTCGCATTCAAAAGCACGAAAACAGCGAATTCGGTGATTCTGCACACTTGTAACAGCAGAATCGTGAAGATTATCACTGAAAGTGCATATCTCAGCTGGAAACAACAACGATACCGAAGATATCGCAGTTTCCGCATATCAAACGCACTGTGGAGTGCTGAAAACACCAGAAAACGTGTTTTTCGCATTCAAAAGCACGAAAACAGTGTTTTCGGTGATTCTGCACACTTGTAACAGCAGAATCGTGAAGATTATCACTGAAAGTGCATATCTCAGCTGGAAACAACAACGATACCGAAGATATCGCAGTTTCCGCATACAAACGCACTGTGGAGTGTTGAAAACACCAGAAAACGTGTTTTTCGCATTGAATAGCGCGAAAACAGCGATTTCGGTGATTCTGCACACTTGTAACAGCAGAATCATGAAGATTATCACTGATAATGCATATCTCAGCTGGAAACAACAACGATACCGAAGATATGGCAGTTTCCGCATATCAAACGCACTGTGGAGTGCTGAAAACACCAGAAAACGTGTTTTTCGCATTCAAAAGCACGAAAACAGCGATTTCGGTGATTCTGCACACTTGTAACAGCAGAATCGTGAAGATTATCACTGAAAGTGCATATCTCAGCTGGAAACAACAACGATACCGAAGATATCGTAGTTTCCGCATATCAAACGCACTGTGGAGTGCTGAAAACACCAGAAAACGTGTTTTTCAGATTCAAAAGCACGAAAACAGCGATTTCGGTGATTCTGCACACTTGTAACAGCAGAATCGTGAAGATTATCACTGAAAGTGCATATCTCAGCTGGAAACAACAACGATACCGAAGATATCGCAGTTTCCGCATATCAAACGCACTGTGGAGTGCTGAAAACACCAGAAAACGTGTTTTTCGTATTGAATAGCGCGAGAACAGCGATTTCGGTGATTCTGCACACTTGTAACAGCAGAATCATGAAGATTATCACTGATAATGCATATCTCAGCTGGAAACAACAACGATACCGAAGATATGGCAGTTTCCGCATATCAAACGCACTGTGGAGTGTTGAAAACACCAGAAAACGTGTTTTTCGTATTCAAATCACGAAAACAGCGATTTCGGTGATTCTGCACACTTGTAACAGCAGAATCGTGAAGATTATCACTGAAAGTGCATATCTCAGCTGGAAACAACAACGATACCGAAGATATCGCAGTTTCCGCATATCAAACGCACTGTGGAGTGCTGAAAACACCAGAAAACGTGTTTTTCGCATTCAAAAGCACGAAAACAGCGATTTCGGTGATTCTGCACACTTGTAACAGCAGAATCGTGAAGATTATCACTGAAAGTGCATATCTCAGCTGGAAACAACAACGATACCGAAGATATCGTAGTTTCCGCATATCAAACGCACTGTGGAGTGCTGAAAACACCAGAAAACGTGTTTTTCAGATTCAAAAGCACGAAAACAGCGATTTCGGTGATTCTGCACACTTGTAACAGCAGAATCGTGAAGATTATCACTGAAAGTGCATATCTCAGCTGGAAACAACAACGATACCGAAGATATCGCAGTTTCCGCATATCAAACGCACTGTGGAGTGTTGAAAACACCAGAAAACGTGTTTTTCGTATTCAAATCACGAAAACAGCGATTTCGGTGATTCTGCACACTTGTAACAGCAGAATCGTGAAGATTATCACTGAAAGTGCATATCTCAGCTGGAAACAACAACGATACCGAAGATATCGCAGTTTCCGCATATCAAACGCACTGTGGAGTGCTGAAAACACCAGAAAACGTGTTTTTCGCATTCAAAAGCACGAAAACAGCGTTTTCGGTGATTCTGCACACTTGTAACAGCAGAATCGTGAAGATTATCACTGAAAGTGCATATCTCAGCTGGAAACAACAACGATACCGAAGATATCGTAGTTTCCGCATATCAAACGCACTGTGGAGTGCTGAAAACACCAGAAAACGTGTTTTTCAGATTCAAAAGCACGAAAACAGCGATTTCGGTGATTCTGCACACTTGTAACAGCAGAATCGTGAAGATTATCACTGAAAGTGCATATCTCAGCTGGAAACAACAACGATACCGAAGATATCGTAGTTTCCGCATATCAAACGCACTGTGGAGTGCTGAAAACACCAGAAAACGTGTTTTTCGCATTCAAAAGCACGAAAACAGCGATTTCGGTGATTCTGCACACTTGTAGCAGCAGAATCGTGAAGATTATCACTGAAAGTGCATATCTCAGCTGGAAACAACAACGATACCGAAGATATCGTAGTTTCCGCATATCAGACGCACTGTGGAGTGCTGAAAACACCAGAAAACGTGTTTTTCGCATTCAAAAGCACGAAAACAGCGATTTCGGTGATTCTGCACACTTGTAACAGCAGAATCGTGAAGATTATCACTGAAAGTGCATATCTCAGCTGGAAACAACAACGATACCGAAGATATCGTAGTTTCCGCATATCAAACGCACTGTGGAGTGCTGAAAACACCAGAAAACGTGTTTTTCAGATTCAAAAGCACGAAAACAGCGATTTCGGTGATTCTGCACACTTGTAACAGCAGAATCGTGAAGATTATCACTGAAAGTGCATATCTCAGCTGGAAACAACAACGATACCGAAGATATCGCAGTTTCCGCATATCAAACGCACTGTGGAGTGCTGAAAACACCAGAAAACGTGTTTTTCGTATTGAATAGCGCGAGAACAGCGATTTCGGTGATTCTGCACACTTGTAACAGCAGAATCATGAAGATTATCACTGATAATGCATATCTCAGCTGGAAACAACAACGATACCGAAGATATGGCAGTTTCCGCATATCAAACGCACTGTGGAGTGTTGAAAACACCAGAAAACGTGTTTTTCGTATTCAAATCACGAAAACAGCGATTTCGGTGATTCTGCACACTTGTAACAGCAGAATCGTGAAGATTATCACTGAAAGTGCATATCTCAGCTGGAAACAACAACGATACCGAAGATATCGCAGTTTCCGCATATCAAACGCACTGTGGAGTGCTGAAAACACCAGAAAACGTGTTTTTCGCATTCAAAAGCACGAAAACAGCGTTTTCGGTGATTCTGCACACTTGTAACAGCAGAATCGTGAAGATTATCACTGAAAGTGCATATCTCAGCTGGAAACAACAACGATACCGAAGATATCGCAGTTTCCGCATATCAAACGCACTGTGGAGTGTTGAAAACACCAGAAAACGTGTTTTTCGCATTCAAAAGCACGAAAACAGCGATTTCGGTGATTCTGCACACTTGTAACAGCAGAATTATGAAGATTACCACTGATAATGCATATCTCAGCTGGAAACAACAACGATACCGAAGATATGGCAGTTTCCGCATATCAAACGCACTGTGGAGTGCTGAAAACACCAGAAAACGTGTTTTTCGCATTGAATAGCGCGAAAACAGCGATTTCGGTGATTCTGCACACTTGTAACAGCAGAATCATGAAGATTATCACTGATAATGCATATCTCTGCTGGAAACAACAACCATACCGAAGACATGGCAGTTTCCGCATATCAAACGCACTGTGGAGTGCTGAAAACACCAGAAAACGTGTTTTTCGCATTCTATAGCACAAAAACAGCGATTTCGGTGATTCTGCACACTTGTAACAGCAGAATCGTGAAGATTATCACTGAAAGTGCATATCTCAGCTGGAAACACCAACGATACCGAAGATATCGCAGTTTCCGCATATCAAACGCACTGTGGAGTGCTGAAAACACCAGAAAACGTGTTTTTCGCATTCAAAAGCACGAAAACAGCGTTTTCGGTGATTCTGCACACTTCTAACAGCAGAATCGTGAAGATTATCACTGAAAGTGCATATCTCAGCTGGAAACAACAACGATACCGAAGATATCGCAGTTTCCGCATTTCAAACGCACTGTGGAGTGTTGAAAACACCAGAAAACGTGTTTTTCGCATTCTATAGCACAAAAACAGCGATTTCGGTGATTCTGCACACTTGTAACAGCAGAATCGTGAAGATTATCACTGAAAGTGCATATCTCAGCTGGAAACACCAACGATACCGAAGATATCGTAGTTTCCGCATATCAAACGCACTGTGGAGTGCTGAAAACACCAGAAAACGTGTTTTTCGCATTCAAAAGCACGAAAACAGCGATTTCGGTGATTCTGCACACTTGTAGCAGCAGAATCGTGAAGATTATCACTGAAAGTGCATATCTCAGCTGGAAACAACAACGATACCGAAGATATCGTAGTTTCCGCATATCAGACGCACTGTGGAGTGCTGAAAACACCAGAAAACGTGTTTTTCGCATTCAAAAGCACGAAAACAGCGATTTCGGTGATTCTGCACACTTGTAACAGCAGAATCGTGAAGATTATCACTGAAAGTGCATATCTCAGCTGGAAACAACAACGATACCGAAGATATCGTAGTTTCCGCATATCAAACGCACTGTGGAGTGCTGAAAACACCAGAAAACGTGTTTTTCAGATTCAAAAGCACGAAAACAGCGATTTCGGTGATTCTGCACACTTGTAACAGCAGAATCGTGAAGATTATCACTGAAAGTGCATATCTCAGCTGGAAACAACAACGATACCGAAGATATCGCAGTTTCCGCATATCAAACGCACTGTGGAGTGCTGAAAACACCAGAAAACGTGTTTTTCGTATTGAATAGCGCGAGAACAGCGATTTCGGTGATTCTGCACACTTGTAACAGCAGAATCATGAAGATTATCACTGATAATGCATATCTCAGCTGGAAACAACAACGATACCGAAGATATGGCAGTTTCCGCATATCAAACGCACTGTGGAGTGTTGAAAACACCAGAAAACGTGTTTTTCGTATTCAAATCACGAAAACAGCGATTTCGGTGATTCTGCACACTTGTAACAGCAGAATCGTGAAGATTATCACTGAAAGTGCATATCTCAGCTGGAAACAACAACGATACCGAAGATATCGCAGTTTCCGCATATCAAACGCACTGTGGAGTGCTGAAAACACCAGAAAACGTGTTTTTCGCATTCAAAAGCACGAAAACAGCGTTTTCGGTGATTCTGCACACTTGTAACAGCAGAATCGTGAAGATTATCACTGAAAGTGCATATCTCAGCTGGAAACAACAACGATACCGAAGATATCGCAGTTTCCGCATATCAAACGCACTGTGGAGTGTTGAAAACACCAGAAAACGTGTTTTTCGCATTCAAAAGCACGAAAACAGCGATTTCGGTGATTCTGCACACTTGTAACAGCAGAATTATGAAGATTACCACTGATAATGCATATCTCAGCTGGAAACAACAACGATACCGAAGATATGGCAGTTTCCGCATATCAAACGCACTGTGGAGTGCTGAAAACACCAGAAAACGTGTTTTTCGCATTGAATAGCGCGAAAACAGCGATTTCGGTGATTCTGCACACTTGTAACAGCAGAATCATGAAGATTATCACTGATAATGCATATCTCTGCTGGAAACAACAACCATACCGAAGACATGGCAGTTTCCGCATATCAAACGCACTGTGGAGTGCTGAAAACACCAGAAAACGTGTTTTTCGCATTCTATAGCACAAAAACAGCGATTTCGGTGATTCTGCACACTTGTAACAGCAGAATCGTGAAGATTATCACTGAAAGTGCATATCTCAGCTGGAAACACCAACGATACCGAAGATATCGCAGTTTCCGCATATCAAACGCACTGTGGAGTGCTGAAAACACCAGAAAACGTGTTTTTCGCATTCAAAAGCACGAAAACAGCGTTTTCGGTGATTCTGCACACTTCTAACAGCAGAATCGTGAAGATTATCACTGAAAGTGCATATCTCAGCTGGAAACAACAACGATACCGAAGATATCGCAGTTTCCGCATTTCAAACGCACTGTGGAGTGTTGAAAACACCAGAAAACGTGTTTTTCGCATTCTATAGCACAAAAACAGCGATTTCGGTGATTCTGCACACTTGTAACAGCAGAATCGTGAAGATTATCACTGAAAGTGCATATCTCAGCTGGAAACACCAACGATACCGAAGATATCGCAGGTTCCGCATATCAAACGCACTGTGGAGTGCTGAAAACACCAGAAAACGTGTTTTTCGCATTCAAAAGCACGAAAACAGCGATTTCGGTGATTCTGCACACTTGTAACAGCAGAATCGTGAAGATTATCACTGAAAGTGCATATCTCAGCTGGAAACAACAACGATACCGAAGATATCGCAGTTTCCGCATATCAAACGCACTGTGGAGTGCTGAAAACACCAGAAAACGTGTTTTTCGCATTCAAAAGCACGAAAACAGTGTTTTCGGTGATTCTGCACACTTGTAACAGCAGAATCGTGAAGATTATCACTGAAAGTGCATATCTCAGCTGGAAACAACAACGATACCGAAGATATCGCAGTTTCCGCATACAAACGCACTGTGGAGTGTTGAAAACACCAGAAAACGTGTTTTTCGCATTGAATAGCGCGAAAACAGCGATTTCGGTGATTCTGCACACTTGTAACAGCAGAATCATGAAGATTATCACTGATAATGCATATCTCAGCTGGAAACAACAACGATACCGAAGATATGGCAGTTTCCGCATATCAAACGCACTGTGGAGTGCTGAAAACACCAGAAAACGTGTTTTTCGCATTGAATAGCGCGAGAACAGCGATTTCGGTGATTCTGCACACTTGTAACAGCAGAATCATGAAGATTATCACTGATAATGCATATCTCAGCTGGAAACAACAACGATACCGAAGATATGGCAGTTTCCGCATATCAAACGCACTGTGGAGTGCTGAAAACACCAGAAAACGTGTTTTTCGCATTCAATAGCACGAAAACAGCGATTTCGGTGATTCTGCACACTTGTAACAGCAGAATCATGAAGATTATCACTGAAAATGCATGTCTCAGCTGGAAACAACAACGATACCGAAGATATCGTAGTTTCCGCATATCAAACGCACTGTGGAGTGCTGAAAACACCAGAAAACGTGTTTTTCGCATTCAAAAGCACGAAAACAGCGTTTTCGGTGATTCTGCACACTTCTAACAGCAGAATCGTGAAGATTATCACTGAAAGTGCATATCTCAGCTGCAAACAACAACGATACCGAAGATATCGCAGTTTCCGCATATCAAACGCACTGTGGAGTGTTGAAAACACCAGAAAACGTGTTTTTCGCATTCTAAAGCACGAAAACAGCGATTTCGGTGATTCTGCACACTTGTAACAGCAGAATCGTGAAGATTATCACTGAAAGTGCATATCTCAGCTGGAAACAACAACGATACCGAAGATATCGTAGTTTCCGCATATCAAACGCACTGTGGAGTGCTGAAAACACCAGAAAACGTGTTTTTCGCATTCAAAAGCACGAAAACAGCGATTTCGGTGATTCTGCACACTTGTAACAGCAGAATCGTGAAGATTATCACTGAAAGTGCATATCTCAGCTGGAAACAACAACGATACCGAAGATATCGTAGTTTCCGCATATCAGACGCACTGTGGAGTGCTGAAAACACCAGAAAACGTGTTTTTCGCATTCAAAAGCACGAAAACAGCGATTTCGGTGATTCTGCACACTTGTAACAGCAGAATCGTGAAGATTATCACTGAAAGTGCATATCTCAGCTGGAAACAACAACGATACCGAAGATATCGTAGTTTCCGCATATCAAACGCACTGTGGAGTGCTGAAAACACCAGAAAACGTGTTTTTCAGATTCAAAAGCACGAAAACAGCGATTTCGGTGATTCTGCACACTTGTAACAGCAGAATCGTGAAGATTATCACTGAAAGTGCATATCTCAGCTGGAAACAACAACGATACCGAAGATATCGCAGTTTCCGCATATCAAACGCACTGTGGAGTGCTGAAAACACCAGAAAACGTGTTTTTCGTATTGAATAGCGCGAGAACAGCGATTTCGGTGATTCTGCACACTTGTAACAGCAGAATCATGAAGATTATCACTGATAATGCATATCTCAGCTGGAAACAACAACGATACCGAAGATATGGCAGTTTCCGCATATCAAACGCACTGTGGAGTGTTGAAAACACCAGAAAACGTGTTTTTCGTATTCAAATCACGAAAACAGCGATTTCGGTGATTCTGCACACTTGTAACAGCAGAATCGTGAAGATTATCACTGAAAGTGCATATCTCAGCTGGAAACAACAACGATACCGAAGATATCGCAGTTTCCGCATATCAAACGCACTGTGGAGTGCTGAAAACACCAGAAAACGTGTTTTTCGCATTCAAAAGCACGAAAACAGCGATTTCGGTGATTCTGCACACTTGTAACAGCAGAATCGTGAAGATTATCACTGAAAGTGCATATCTCAGCTGGAAACAACAACGATACCGAAGATATCGTAGTTTCCGCATATCAAACGCACTGTGGAGTGCTGAAAACACCAGAAAACGTGTTTTTCAGATTCAAAAGCACGAAAACAGCGATTTCGGTGATTCTGCACACTTGTAACAGCAGAATCGTGAAGATTATCACTGAAAGTGCATATCTCAGCTGGAAACAACAACGATACCGAAGATATCGCAGTTTCCGCATATCAAACGCACTGTGGAGTGTTGAAAACACCAGAAAACGTGTTTTTCGTATTCAAATCACGAAAACAGCGATTTCGGTGATTCTGCACACTTGTAACAGCAGAATCGTGAAGATTATCACTGAAAGTGCATATCTCAGCTGGAAACAACAACGATACCGAAGATATCGCAGTTTCCGCATATCAAACGCACTGTGGAGTGCTGAAAACACCAGAAAACGTGTTTTTCGCATTCAAAAGCACGAAAACAGCGTTTTCGGTGATTCTGCACACTTGTAACAGCAGAATCGTGAAGATTATCACTGAAAGTGCATATCTCAGCTGGAAACAACAACGATACCGAAGATATCGTAGTTTCCGCATAACAAACGCACTGTGGAGTGCTGAAAACACCAGAAAACGTGTTTTTCAGATTCAAAAGCACGAAAACAGCGATTTCGGTGATTCTGCACACTTGTAACAGCAGAATCGTGAAGATTATCACTGAAAGTGCATATCTCAGCTGGAAACAACAACGATACCGAAGATATCGTAGTTTCCGCATATCAAACGCACTGTGGAGTGCTGAAAACACCAGAAAACGTGTTTTTCGCATTCAAAAGCACGAAAACAGCGATTTCGGTGATTCTGCACACTTGTAACAGCAGAATCGTGAAGATTATCACTGAAAGTGCATATCTCAGCTGGAAACAACAACGATACCGAAGATATCGTAGTTTCCGCATATCAGACGCACTGTGGAGTGCTGAAAACACCAGAAAACGTGTTTTTCGCATTCAAAAGCACGAAAACAGCGATTTCGGTGATTCTGCACACTTGTAACAGCAGAATCGTGAAGATTATCACTGAAAGTGCATATCTCAGCTGGAAACAACAACGATACCGAAGATATCGTAGTTTCCGCATATCAAACGCACTGTGGAGTGCTGAAAACACCAGAAAACGTGTTTTTCAGATTCAAAAGCACGAAAACAGCGATTTCGGTGATTCTGCACACTTGTAACAGCAGAATCGTGAAGATTATCACTGAAAGTGCATATCTCAGCTGGAAACAACAACGATACCGAAGATATCGCAGTTTCCGCATATCAAACGCACTGTGGAGTGCTGAAAACACCAGAAAACGTGTTTTTCGTATTGAATAGCGCGAGAACAGCGATTTCGGTGATTCTGCACACTTGTAACAGCAGAATCATGAAGATTATCACTGATAATGCATATCTCAGCTGGAAACAACAACGATACCGAAGATATGGCAGTTTCCGCATATCAAACGCACTGTGGAGTGTTGAAAACACCAGAAAACGTGTTTTTCGTATTCAAATCACGAAAACAGCGATTTCGGTGATTCTGCACACTTGTAACAGCAGAATCGTGAAGATTATCACTGAAAGTGCATATCTCAGCTGGAAACAACAACGATACCGAAGATATCGCAGTTTCCGCATATCAAACGCACTGTGGAGTGCTGAAAACACCAGAAAACGTGTTTTTCGCATTCAAAAGCACGAAAACAGCGTTTTCGGTGATTCTGCACACTTGTAACAGCAGAATCGTGAAGATTATCACTGAAAGTGCATATCTCAGCTGGAAACAACAACGATACCGAAGATATCGCAGTTTCCGCATATCAAACGCACTGTGGAGTGTTGAAAACACCAGAAAACGTGTTTTTCGCATTCAAAAGCACGAAAACAGCGATTTCGGTGATTCTGCTCACTTGTAACCGCAGAATTATGAAGATTACCACTGATAATGCATATCTCAGCTGGAAACAACAACGATACCGAAGATATGGCAGTTTCCGCATATCAAACGCACTGTGGAGTGCTGAAAACACCAGAAAACGTGTTTTTCGCATTGAATAGCGCGAAAACAGCGATTTCGGTGATTCTGCACACTTGTAACAGCAGAATCATGAAGATTATCACTGATAATGCATATCTCTGCTGGAAACAACAACCATACCGAAGATATGGCAGTTTCCGCATATCAAACGCACTGTGGAGTGCTGAAAACACCAGAAAACGTGTTTTTCGCATTCAAAAGCACGAAAACAGCGATTTCGGTGATTCTGCACACTTGTAACAGCAGAATCGTGAAGATTATCACTGAAAGTGCATATCTCAGCTGGAAACAACAACGATACCGAAGATATCGTAGTTTCCGCATATCAAACGCACTGTGGAGTGCTGAAAACACCAGAAAACGTGTTTTTCGCATTCAAAAGCACGAAAACAGCGATTTCGGTGATTCTGCACACTTGTAACAGCAGAATCGTGAAGATTATCACTGAAAGTGCATATCTCAGCTGGAAACAACAACGATACCGAAGATATCGTAGTTTCCGCATATCAAACGCACTGTGGAGTGTTGAAAACACCAGAAAACGTGTTTTTCGCATTCAAAAGCACGAAAACAGCGATTTCGGTGATTCTGCACACTTGTAACAGCAGAATCATGAAGATTATCACTGAAAATGCATATCTCAGCTGGAAACAACAACGATACCGAAGATAGCGTAGTTTCCGCATATCAAACGCACTGTGGAGTGCTGAAAACACCAGAAAACGTGTTTTTCGCATTCAAAAGCACGAAAACAGCGATTTCGGTGATTCTGCACACTTGTAACAGCAGAATCATGAAGATTATCACTGAAGATGCATATCTCAGCTGGAAACAACAACGATACCGAAGATATCGTAGTTTCCGCATATCAAACGCACTGTGGAGTGCTGAAAACACCAGAAAACGTGTTTTTCGCATTGAATAGCGCAAAAACAGCGATTTCGGTGATTCTGCACACTTGTAACAGCAGAATCATGAAGATTATAACTGAAAATGCATGTCTCAGCTGGAAACAACAACGATACCGAAGATATCGTAGTTTTGCGCATATCAAACGCACTGTGGAGTGCTGAAAACACCAGAAAACGTGTTTTTCGCATTCAAAAGCACGAAAACAGCGATTTCGGTGATTCTGCACACTTGTAACAGCAGAATCGTGAAGATTATCACTGAAAGTGCATATCTCAGCTGGAAACAACAACGATACCGAAGATATTGCAGTTTCCGCATATCAAACGCACTGTGGAGTGCTGAAAACACCAGAAAACGTGTTTTTCGCATTCAAAAGCACGAATACAGCGATTTCGGTGATTCTGCACACTTGTAACAGCAGAATCATGAAGATTATCACTGATAATGCATATCTCAGCTGGAAACAACAACGATACCGAAGATATGGCAGTTTCCGCATATCAAACGCACTGTGGAGTGCTGAAAACACCAGAAAACGTGTTTTTCGCATTCAATAGCACGAAAACAGCGATTTCGGTGATTCTGCACACTTGTAACAGCAGAATCATGAAGATTATCACTGAAAATGCATGTCTCAGCTGGAAACAACAACGATACCGAAGATATCGTAGTTTCCGCATATCAAACGCACTGTGGAGTGCTGAAAACACCAGAAAACGTGTTTTTCGCATTCAAAAGCACGAAAACAGCGTTTTCGGTGATTCTGCACACTTCTAACAGCAGAATCGTGAAGATTATCACTGAAAGTGCATATCTCAGCTGCAAACAACAACGATACCGAAGATATCGCAGTTTCCGCATATCAAACGCACTGTGGAGTGTTGAAAACACCAGAAAACGTGTTTTTCGCATTCTAAAGCACGAAAACAGCGATTTCGGTGATTCTGCACACTTGTAACAGCAGAATCGTGAAGATTATCACTGAAAGTGCATATCTCAGCTGGAAACAACAACGATACCGAAGATATCGTAGTTTCCGCATATCAAACGCACTGTGGAGTGCTGAAAACACCAGAAAACGTGTTTTTCGCATTCAAAAGCACGAAAACAGCGATTTCGGTGATTCTGCACACTTGTAACAGCAGAATCGTGAAGATTATCACTGAAAGTGCATATCTCAGCTGGAAACAACAACGATACCGAAGATATCGTAGTTTCCGCATATCAGACGCACTGTGGAGTGCTGAAAACACCAGAAAACGTGTTTTTCGCATTCAAAAGCACGAAAACAGCGATTTCGGTGATTCTGCACACTTGTAACAGCAGAATCGTGAAGATTATCACTGAAAGTGCATATCTCAGCTGGAAACAACAACGATACCGAAGATATCGTAGTTTCCGCATATCAAACGCACTGTGGAGTGCTGAAAACACCAGAAAACGTGTTTTTCAGATTCAAAAGCACGAAAACAGCGATTTCGGTGATTCTGCACACTTGTAACAGCAGAATCGTGAAGATTATCACTGAAAGTGCATATCTCAGCTGGAAACAACAACGATACCGAAGATATCGCAGTTTCCGCATATCAAACGCACTGTGGAGTGCTGAAAACACCAGAAAACGTGTTTTTCGTATTGAATAGCGCGAGAACAGCGATTTCGGTGATTCTGCACACTTGTAACAGCAGAATCATGAAGATTATCACTGATAATGCATATCTCAGCTGGAAACAACAACGATACCGAAGATATGGCAGTTTCCGCATATCAAACGCACTGTGGAGTGTTGAAAACACCAGAAAACGTGTTTTTCGTATTCAAATCACGAAAACAGCGATTTCGGTGATTCTGCACACTTGTAACAGCAGAATCGTGAAGATTATCACTGAAAGTGCATATCTCAGCTGGAAACAACAACGATACCGAAGATATCGCAGTTTCCGCATATCAAACGCACTGTGGAGTGCTGAAAACACCAGAAAACGTGTTTTTCGCATTCAAAAGCACGAAAACAGCGATTTCGGTGATTCTGCACACTTGTAACAGCAGAATCGTGAAGATTATCACTGAAAGTGCATATCTCAGCTGGAAACAACAACGATACCGAAGATATCGTAGTTTCCGCATATCAAACGCACTGTGGAGTGCTGAAAACACCAGAAAACGTGTTTTTCAGATTCAAAAGCACGAAAACAGCGATTTCGGTGATTCTGCACACTTGTAACAGCAGAATCGTGAAGATTATCACTGAAAGTGCATATCTCAGCTGGAAACAACAACGATACCGAAGATATCGCAGTTTCCGCATATCAAACGCACTGTGGAGTGTTGAAAACACCAGAAAACGTGTTTTTCGTATTCAAATCACGAAAACAGCGATTTCGGTGATTCTGCACACTTGTAACAGCAGAATCGTGAAGATTATCACTGAAAGTGCATATCTCAGCTGGAAACAACAACGATACCGAAGATATCGCAGTTTCCGCATATCAAACGCACTGTGGAGTGCTGAAAACACCAGAAAACGTGTTTTTCGCATTCAAAAGCACGAAAACAGCGTTTTCGGTGATTCTGCACACTTGTAACAGCAGAATCGTGAAGATTATCACTGAAAGTGCATATCTCAGCTGGAAACAACAACGATACCGAAGATATCGTAGTTTCCGCATAACAAACGCACTGTGGAGTGCTGAAAACACCAGAAAACGTGTTTTTCAGATTCAAAAGCACGAAAACAGCGATTTCGGTGATTCTGCACACTTGTAACAGCAGAATCGTGAAGATTATCACTGAAAGTGCATATCTCAGCTGGAAACAACAACGATACCGAAGATATCGTAGTTTCCGCATATCAAACGCACTGTGGAGTGCTGAAAACACCAGAAAACGTGTTTTTCGCATTCAAAAGCACGAAAACAGCGATTTCGGTGATTCTGCACACTTGTAACAGCAGAATCGTGAAGATTATCACTGAAAGTGCATATCTCAGCTGGAAACAACAACGATACCGAAGATATCGTAGTTTCCGCATATCAGACGCACTGTGGAGTGCTGAAAACACCAGAAAACGTGTTTTTCGCATTCAAAAGCACGAAAACAGCGATTTCGGTGATTCTGCACACTTGTAACAGCAGAATCGTGAAGATTATCACTGAAAGTGCATATCTCAGCTGGAAACAACAACGATACCGAAGATATCGTAGTTTCCGCATATCAAACGCACTGTGGAGTGCTGAAAACACCAGAAAACGTGTTTTTCAGATTCAAAAGCACGAAAACAGCGATTTCGGTGATTCTGCACACTTGTAACAGCAGAATCGTGAAGATTATCACTGAAAGTGCATATCTCAGCTGGAAACAACAACGATACCGAAGATATCGCAGTTTCCGCATATCAAACGCACTGTGGAGTGCTGAAAACACCAGAAAACGTGTTTTTCGTATTGAATAGCGCGAGAACAGCGATTTCGGTGATTCTGCACACTTGTAACAGCAGAATCATGAAGATTATCACTGATAATGCATATCTCAGCTGGAAACAACAACGATACCGAAGATATGGCAGTTTCCGCATATCAAACGCACTGTGGAGTGTTGAAAACACCAGAAAACGTGTTTTTCGTATTCAAATCACGAAAACAGCGATTTCGGTGATTCTGCACACTTGTAACAGCAGAATCGTGAAGATTATCACTGAAAGTGCATATCTCAGCTGGAAACAACAACGATACCGAAGATATCGCAGTTTCCGCATATCAAACGCACTGTGGAGTGCTGAAAACACCAGAAAACGTGTTTTTCGCATTCAAAAGCACGAAAACAGCGTTTTCGGTGATTCTGCACACTTGTAACAGCAGAATCGTGAAGATTATCACTGAAAGTGCATATCTCAGCTGGAAACAACAACGATACCGAAGATATCGCAGTTTCCGCATATCAAACGCACTGTGGAGTGTTGAAAACACCAGAAAACGTGTTTTTCGCATTCAAAAGCACGAAAACAGCGATTTCGGTGATTCTGCACACTTGTAACCGCAGAATTATGAAGATTACCACTGATAATGCATATCTCAGCTGGAAACAACAACGATACCGAAGATATGGCAGTTTCCGCATATCAAACGCACTGTGGAGTGCTGAAAACACCAGAAAACGTGTTTTTCGCATTGAATAGCGCGAAAACAGCGATTTCGGTGATTCTGCACACTTGTAACAGCAGAATCATGAAGATTATCACTGATAATGCATATCTCTGCTGGAAACAACAACCATACCGAAGATATGGCAGTTTCCGCATATCAAACGCACTGTGGAGTGCTGAAAACACCAGAAAACGTGTTTTTCGCATTCAAAAGCACGAAAACAGCGATTTCGGTGATTCTGCACACTTGTAACAGCAGAATCGTGAAGATTATCACTGAAAGTGCATATCTCAGCTGGAAACAACAACGATACCGAAGATATCGTAGTTTCCGCATATCAAACGCACTGTGGAGTGCTGAAAACACCAGAAAACGTGTTTTTCGCATTCAAAAGCACGAAAACAGCGATTTCGGTGATTCTGCACACTTGTAACAGCAGAATCGTGAAGATTATCACTGAAAGTGCATATCTCAGCTGGAAACAACAACGATACCGAAGATATCGTAGTTTCCGCATATCAAACGCACTGTGGAGTGTTGAAAACACCAGAAAACGTGTTTTTCGCATTCAAAAGCACGAAAACAGCGATTTCGGTGATTCTGCACACTTGTAACAGCAGAATCATGAAGATTATCACTGAAAATGCATATCTCAGCTGGAAACAACAACGATACCGAAGATAGCGTAGTTTCCGCATATCAAACGCACTGTGGAGTGCTGAAAACACCAGAAAACGTGTTTTTCGCATTCAAAAGCACGAAAACAGCGATTTCGGTGATTCTGCACACTTGTAACAGCAGAATCATGAAGATTATCACTGAAGATGCATATCTCAGCTGGAAACAACAACGATACCGAAGATATCGTAGTTTCCGCATATCAAACGCACTGTGGAGTGCTGAAAACACCAGAAAACGTGTTTTTCGCATTGAATAGCGCAAAAACAGCGATTTCGGTGATTCTGCACACTTGTAACAGCAGAATCATGAAGATTATAACTGAAAATGCATGTCTCAGCTGGAAACAACAACGATACCGAAGATATCGTAGTTTTGCGCATATCAAACGCACTGTGGAGTGCTGAAAACACCAGAAAACGTGTTTTTCGCATTCAAAAGCACGAAAACAGCGATTTCGGTGATTCTGCACACTTGTAACAGCAGAATCGTGAAGATTATCACTGAAAGTGCATATCTCAGCTGGAAACAACAACGATACCGAAGATATTGCAGTTTCCGCATATCAAACGCACTGTGGAGTGCTGAAAACACCAGAAAACGTGTTTTTCGCATTCAAAAGCACGAATACAGCGATTTCGGTGATTCTGCACACTTGTAACAGCAGAATCGTTAAGATTATCGCTGAAAGTGCATATCTCAGCTGGAAACAACAACGATACCGAAGATATCGCAGTTTCCGCATATCAAACGCACTGTGGAGTGTTGAAAACACCAGAAAACGTGTTTTTCGCATTCAAAAGCACGAAAACAGCGATTTCGGTGATTCTGCACACTTGTAACAGCAGAATCATGAAGATTATCACTGAAAATGCATGTCTCAGCTTGAAACAACAACGATACCGAAGATATCGTAGTTTGCGCATATCAAACGCACTGTGGAGTGCTGAAAACACCAGAAAACGTGTTTTTCGCATTCAAAAGCACGAAAACAGCGATTTCGGTGATTCTGCACACTTGTAACAGCAGAATCGTGAAGATTATCACTGAAAATGCATATCTCAGCTGGAAACAACAACGATACCGAAGATATGGCAGTTTCCGCATATCAAACGCTCTGTGGCGTGCTGAAAACACCAGAAAACGTGTTTTTCGCATTCAAAAGCACGAAAACAGCGATTTCGGTGATTCTGCACACTTGTAACAGTAGAATCGTGAAGATTATCACTGAAAATGCATATCTCAGCTGGAAACAGCAACGATACCGAAGATATGGCAGTTTCCGCATATCAAACGCACTGTGGAGTGCTGAAAACACCAGAAAACGTGTTTTTCGCATTCAAAAGCACGAAAACAGCGATTTCGGTGATTCTGCACACTTGTAACAGCAGAATCGTGAAGATTATCACTGAAAGTGCATATCTCAGCTGGAAACAACAACGATACCGAAGATATCGCAGTTTCCGCATATCAAACGCACTGTGGAGTGTTGAAAACACCAGAAAACGTGTTTTTCGCATTCAAAAGCACGAAAACAGCGATTTCGGTGATTCTGCACACTTGTAACAGCAGAATCATGAAGATTATCACTGATAATGCATATCTCAGCTGGAAACAACAACGATACCGAAGATATCGTAGTTTCCGCATATCAAACGCACTGTGGAGTGCTGAAAACACCAGAAAACGTGTTTTTCGCATTCAATAGCACGAAAACAGCGATTTCGGTGATTCTGCACACTTGTAACAGCAGAATCGTGAAGATTATCACTGAAAATGCATATCTCAGCTGGAAACAACAACGATACCGAAGATATGGCAGTTTCCGCATATCAAACGCACTGTGGAGTGCTGAAAACACCAGAAAACGTGTTTTTCGCATTCAAAAGCACGAAAACAGCGATTTCGGTGATTCTGCACACTTGTAACAGCAGAATCGTGAAGATTATCACTGAAAGTGCATATCTCAGCTGGAAACAACAACGATACCGAAGATATCGCAGTTTCCGCATATCAAACGCACTGTGGAGTGCTGAAAACACCAGAAAACGTGTTTTTCGCATTCAAAAGCACGAAAACAGCGATTTCGGTGATTCTGCACACTTGTAACAGCAGAATCGTGAAGATTATCACTGAAAGTGCATATCTCAGCTGGAAACAACAACGATACCGAAGATATCGTAGTTTCCGCATATCAAACGCACTGTGGAGTGCTGAAAACACCAGAAAACGTGTTTTTCAGATTCAAAAGCACGAAAACAGCGATTTCGGTGATTCTGCACACTTGTAACAGCAGAATCGTGAAGATTATCACTGAAAGTGCATATCTCAGCTGGAAACAACAACGATACCGAAGATATCGCAGTTTCCGCATATCAAACGCACTGTGGAGTGTTGAAAACACCAGAAAACGTGTTTTTCGTATTCAAATCACGAAAACAGCGATTTCGGTGATTCTGCACACTTGTAACAGCAGAATCGTGAAGATTATCACTGAAAGTGCATATCTCAGCTGGAAACAACAACGATACCGAAGATATCGCAGTTTCCGCATATCAAACGCACTGTGGAGTGCTGAAAACACCAGAAAACGTGTTTTTCGCATTCAAAAGCACGAAAACAGCGTTTTCGGTGATTCTGCACACTTGTAACAGCAGAATCGTGAAGATTATCACTGAAAGTGCATATCTCAGCTGGAAACAACAACGATACCGAAGATATCGTAGTTTCCGCATAACAAACGCACTGTGGAGTGCTGAAAACACCAGAAAACGTGTTTTTCAGATTCAAAAGCACGAAAACAGCGATTTCGGTGATTCTGCACACTTGTAACAGCAGAATCGTGAAGATTATCACTGAAAGTGCATATCTCAGCTGGAAACAACAACGATACCGAAGATATCGTAGTTTCCGCATATCAAACGCACTGTGGAGTGCTGAAAACACCAGAAAACGTGTTTTTCGCATTCAAAAGCACGAAAACAGCGATTTCGGTGATTCTGCACACTTGTAACAGCAGAATCGTGAAGATTATCACTGAAAGTGCATATCTCAGCTGGAAACAACAACGATACCGAAGATATCGTAGTTTCCGCATATCAGACGCACTGTGGAGTGCTGAAAACACCAGAAAACGTGTTTTTCGCATTCAAAAGCACGAAAACAGCGATTTCGGTGATTCTGCACACTTGTAACAGCAGAATCGTGAAGATTATCACTGAAAGTGCATATCTCAGCTGGAAACAACAACGATACCGAAGATATCGTAGTTTCCGCATATCAAACGCACTGTGGAGTGCTGAAAACACCAGAAAACGTGTTTTTTAGATTCAAAAGCACGAAAACAGCGATTTCGGTGATTCTGCACACTTGTAACAGCAGAATCGTGAAGATTATCACTGAAAGTGCATATCTCAGCTGGAAACAACAACGATACCGAAGATATCGCAGTTTCCGCATATCAAACGCACTGTGGAGTGCTGAAAACACCAGAAAACGTGTTTTTCGTATTGAATAGCGCGAGAACAGCGATTTCGGTGATTCTGCACACTTGTAACAGCAGAATCATGAAGATTATCACTGATAATGCATATCTCAGCTGGAAACAACAACGATACCGAAGATATGGCAGTTTCCGCATATCAAACGCACTGTGGAGTGTTGAAAACACCAGAAAACGTGTTTTTCGTATTCAAATCACGAAAACAGCGATTTCGGTGATTCTGCACACTTGTAACAGCAGAATCGTGAAGATTATCACTGAAAGTGCATATCTCAGCTGGAAACAACAACGATACCGAAGATATCGCAGTTTCCGCATATCAAACGCACTGTGGAGTGCTGAAAACACCAGAAAACGTGTTTTTCGCATTCAAAAGCACGAAAACAGCGTTTTCGGTGATTCTGCACACTTGTAACAGCAGAATCGTGAAGATTATCACTGAAAGTGCATATCTCAGCTGGAAACAACAACGATACCGAAGATATCGCAGTTTCCGCATATCAAACGCACTGTGGAGTGTTGAAAACACCAGAAAACGTGTTTTTCGCATTCAAAAGCACGAAAACAGCGATTTCGGTGATTCTGCACACTTGTAACCGCAGAATTATGAAGATTACCACTGATAATGCATATCTCAGCTGGAAACAACAACGATACCGAAGATATGGCAGTTTCCGCATATCAAACGCACTGTGGAGTGCTGAAAACACCAGAAAACGTGTTTTTCGCATTGAATAGCGCGAAAACAGCGATTTCGGTGATTCTGCACACTTGTAACAGCAGAATCATGAAGATTATCACTGATAATGCATATCTCTGCTGGAAACAACAACCATACCGAAGATATGGCAGTTTCCGCATATCAAACGCACTGTGGAGTGCTGAAAACACCAGAAAACGTGTTTTTCGCATTCAAAAGCACGAAAACAGCGATTTCGGTGATTCTGCACACTTGTAACAGCAGAATCGTGAAGATTATCACTGAAAGTGCATATCTCAGCTGGAAACAACAACGATACCGAAGATATCGTAGTTTCCGCATATCAAACGCACTGTGGAGTGCTGAAAACACCAGAAAACGTGTTTTTCGCATTCAAAAGCACGAAAACAGCGATTTCGGTGATTCTGCACACTTGTAACAGCAGAATCGTGAAGATTATCACTGAAAGTGCATATCTCAGCTGGAAACAACAACGATACCGAAGATATCGTAGTTTCCGCATATCAAACGCACTGTGGAGTGTTGAAAACACCAGAAAACGTGTTTTTCGCATTCAAAAGCACGAAAACAGCGATTTCGGTGATTCTGCACACTTGTAACAGCAGAATCATGAAGATTATCACTGAAAATGCATATCTCAGCTGGAAACAACAACGATACCGAAGATAGCGTAGTTTCCGCATATCAAACGCACTGTGGAGTGCTGAAAACACCAGAAAACGTGTTTTTCGCATTCAAAAGCACGAAAACAGCGATTTCGGTGATTCTGCACACTTGTAACAGCAGAATCATGAAGATTATCACTGAAGATGCATATCTCAGCTGGAAACAACAACGATACCGAAGATATCGTAGTTTCCGCATATCAAACGCACTGTGGAGTGCTGAAAACACCAGAAAACGTGTTTTTCGCATTGAATAGCGCAAAAACAGCGATTTCGGTGATTCTGCACACTTGTAACAGCAGAATCATGAAGATTATAACTGAAAATGCATGTCTCAGCTGGAAACAACAACGATACTGAAGATATCGTAGTTTTGCGCATATCAAACGCACTGTGGAGTGCTGAAAACACCAGAAAACGTGTTTTTCGCATTCAAAAGCACGAAAACAGCGATTTCGGTGATTCTGCACACTTGTAACAGCAGAATCGTGAAGATTATCACTGAAAGTGCATATCTCAGCTGGAAACAACAACGATACCGAAGATATTGCAGTTTCCGCATATCAAACGCACTGTGGAGTGCTGAAAACACCAGAAAACGTGTTTTTCGCATTCAAAAGCACGAATACAGCGATTTCGGTGATTCTGCACACTTGTAACAGCAGAATCGTTAAGATTATCGCTGAAAGTGCATATCTCAGCTGGAAACAACAACGATACCGAAGATATCGCAGTTTCCGCATATCAAACGCACTGTGGAGTGTTGAAAACACCAGAAAACGTGTTTTTCGCATTCAAAAGCACGAAAACAGCGATTTCGGTGATTCTGCACACTTGTAACAGCAGAATCATGAAGATTATCACTGAAAATGCATGTCTCAGCTTGAAACAACAACGATACCGAAGATATCGTAGTTTGCGCATATCAAACGCACTGTGGAGTGCTGAAAACACCAGAAAACGTGTTTTTCGCATTCAAAAGCACGAAAACAGCGATTTCGGTGATTCTGCACACTTGTAACAGCAGAATCGTGAAGATTATCACTGAAAGTGCATATCTCAGCTGGAAACAACAACGATACCGAAGATATCGCAGTTTCCGCATATCAAACGCACTGTGGAGTGTTGAAAACACCAGAAAACGTGTTTTTCGCATTCAAAAGCACGAAAACAGCGATTTCGGTGATTCTGCACACTTGTAACAGCAGAATCATGAAGATTATCACTGATAATGCATATCTCAGCTGGAAACAACAACGATACCGAAGATATCGTAGTTTCCGCATATCAAACGCACTGTGGAGTGCTGAAAACACCAGAAAACGTGTTTTTCGCATTCAATAGCACGAAAACAGCGATTTCGGTGATTCTGCACACTTGTAACAGCAGAATCGTGAAGATTATCACTGAAAATGCATATCTCAGCTGGAAACAACAACGATACCGAAGATATGGCAGTTTCCGCATATCAAACGCACTGTGGAGTGCTGAAAACACCAGAAAACGTGTTTTTCGCATTCAAAAGCACGAAAACAGCGATTTCGGTGATTCTGCACACCTGTAACAGCAGAATCGTGAAGATTATCACTGAAAATGCATATCTCAGCTGGAAACAACAACGATACCGAAGATATGGCAGTTTCCGCATATCAAACGCACTGTGGAGTGCTGAAAACACCAGAAAACGTGTTTTTCGCATTGAATAGCGCGAGAACAGCGATTTCGGTGATTCTGCACACTTGTAACAGCAGAATCATGAAGATTATCACTGATAATGCATATCTCAGCTGGAAACAACAACGATACCGAAGATATGGCAGTTTCCGCATATGAAACGCACTGTGGAGTGTTGAAAACACCAGAAAACGTGTTTTTCGCATTCAAAAGCACGAAAACAGTGATTTCGGTGATTCTGCACACTTGTAACAGCAGAATCGTGAAGATTATCACTGAAAGTGCATATCTCAGCTGGAAACAACAACGATACCGAAGATATCGCAGTTTCCGCATATCAAACGCACTGTGGAGTGCTGAAAACACCAGAAAACGTGTTTTTCGCATTCATTAGCACGAAAACAGCGATTTCGGTGATTCTGCACACTTGTAACAGCAGAATCATGAAGATTATCACTGAAAATGCATGTCTCAGCTGGAAACAACAACGATACCGAAGATATCGTAGTTTCCGCATATCAAACGCACTGTGGTGTGCTGAAAACACCAGAAAACGTGTTTTTCGCATTCAATAGCACGAAAACAGCGATTTCGGTGATTCTGCACACTTGTAACAGCAGAATCGTGAAGATTATCACTGAAAGTGCACATCTCAGCTGGAAACAACAACGATACCGAAGATATCGCAGTTTCCGCATATCAAACGCACTGTGGAGTGCTGAAAACACCAGAAAACGTGTTTTTCGCATTCAAAAGCAGGAAAACAGCGATTTCGGTGATTCTGCACACTTGTAACAGCAGAATCGTGAAGATTATCACTGAAAGTGCATATCTCAGCTGGAAACAACAACGATACCGAAGATATCGTAGTTTCCGCATATCAAACGCACTGTGGAGTGCTGAAAACACCAGAAAACGTGTTTTTCGCATTCAATAGCACGAAAACAGCGATTTCGGTGATTCTGCACACTTGTAACAGAAGAATCATGAAGATTATCACTGATAATGCATATCTCAGCTGGAAACAACAACGATACCGAAGATATCGTAGTTTCCGCATATCAAACGCACTGTGGAGTGCTGAAAACACCAGAAAACGTGGTTTTCGCATTCAAAAGCACGAAAACAGCGATTTCGGTGATTCTGCAAACTTGTAACAGCAGAATCGTGAAGATTATCACTGAAAGTGCATATCTCAGCTGGAAACAACAACGATACCGAAGATATCGTAGTTTCCGCATATCAAACGCACTGTGTAGTGCTGAAAACACCAGAAAACGTGTTTTTCGCATTCAAAAGCACGAAAACAGCGATTTCGGTGATTCTGCACACTTGTAACAGCAGAATCGTGAAGATTATCACTGAAAGTGCATATCTCAGCTGGAAACAACAACGATACCGAAGATATCGCAGTTTCCGCATATCAAACGCACTGTGGAGTGCTGAAAACACCAGAAAACGTGTTTTTCGCATTCAATAGCACGAAAACAGCGATTTCGGTGATTCTGCACACTTGTAACAGCAGAATCGTGAAGATTATCACTGAAAGTGCATATCTCAGCTGGAAACAACAACGATACCGAAGATATCGTAGTTTCCGCATATCAAACGCACTGTGTAGTGCTGAAAACACCAGAAAACGTGTTTTTCGCATTCAAAAGCACGAAAACAGCGATTTCGGTGATTCTGCACACTTGTAACAGCAGAATCGTGAAGATTATCACTGAAAGTGCATATCTCAGCTGGAAACAACAACGATACCGTAGATATCGCAGTTTCCGCATATCAAACGCACTGTAGAGTGCTGAAAACACCAGAAAACGTGTTTTTCGCATTCAATAGCACGAAAACAGCGATTTCGGTGATTCTGCACACTTGTAACAGCAGAATCATGAAGATTATCACTGAAAATGCATGTCTCAGCTGGAAACAACAACGATACCGAAGATATCGTAGTTTCCGCATATCAAACGCACTGTGGAGTGCTGAAAACACCAGAAAACGTGTTTTTCGCATTCAATAGCACGAAAACAGCGATTTCGGTGATTCTGCATACTTGTAACAGCAGAATCGTGAAGATTATCACTGAAAGTGCATATCTCAGCTGGAAACAACAACGATACCGAAGATATCGCAGCTTCCGCATATCAAACGCACTGTGGAGTGCTGAAAACACCAGAAAACGTGCTTTTCGCATTCAAAAGCACGAAAACAGCGATTTCGGTGATTCTGCACACTTGTAACAGCAGAATTATGAAGATTATCACTGATAATGCATATCTCAGCTGGAAACAACAACGATACCGAAGATATGGCAGTTTCCGCATATCAAACGCACTGTGGAGTGCTGAAAACACCAGAAAACGTGTTTTTCGCATTCAATAGCACGAAAACAGCGATTTCGGTGATTCTGCACACTTGTAACAGCAGAATCGTGAAGATTATCACTGAAAGTGCATATCTCAGCTGGAAACAACAACGATACCGAAGATATCGCAGTTTCCGCGTATCAAACGCACTGTGGAGTGCTGAAAACACCAGAAAACGTGTTTTTCGCATTCAAAAGCACGAAAACAGCGATTTCGGTGATTCTGCACACTTGTAACAGCAGAATCGTGAAGATTATCACTGAAAGTGCATATCTCAGCTGGAAACAACAACGATACCGAAGATATCGCAGTTTCCGCATATCAAACGCACTGTGGAGTGTTGAAAACACCAGAAAACGTGTTTTTCGCATTCAAAAGCACGAAAACAGCGATTTCGGTGATTCTGCACACTTGTAACAGCAGAATTATGAAGATGATCACTGATAATGCATATCTCAGCAGGAAACAACAACGATACCGAAGATATGGCAGTTTCCGCATATCAGACGCACTGTGGAGTGCTGAAAACACCAGCAAACGTGTTTTTCGCATTGAATGGCGCGAAAACAGCGATTTCGGTGATTCTGCACACTTGTAACAGCAGAATCATGAAGATTATCACTGATAATGCATATCTCAGCTGGAAACAACAACGATACCGAAGATATGGCAGTTTCCGCATATCAAACGCACTGTGGAGTGCTGAAAACACCAGAAAACGTGTTTTTCGCATTCAATAGCACGAAAACAGCGATTTCGGTGATTCTGCACACTTGTAACAGCAGAATCGTGAAGATTATCACTGAAAGTGCATATCTCAGCTGGAAACAACAACGATATCGAAGATATCGCAGTTTGCGCATATCAAACGCACTGTGGAGTGCTGAAAACACAAGAAAACGTGTTTTTCGCATTGAATAGCGCGAAAACAGCGATTTCGGTGATTCTGCACACTTGTAACAGCAGAATCATGAATATTATCACTGAAAATGCATGTCTCAGCTGGAAACAACAACGATACCGAAGATATCGTAGTTTGCGCATATCAAACGCACTGTGGAGTGCTGAAAACACCAGAAAACGTGCTTTTCGCATTCAAAAGCACGAAAACAGCGATTTCGGTGATTCTGCACACTTGTAACAGCAGAATCGTGAAGATTATCACTGAAAGTGCATATCTGAGCTGGAAACAACAACGATACCGAAGATATCGCAGTTTCCGCATATCAAACGCACTGTGGAGTGCTGAAAACACCAGAAAACGTGTTTTTCGCATTCAAAAGCACGAAAACAGCGATTTCGGTGATTCTGCACACTTGTAACAGCAGAATCGTGAAGATTATCACTGAAAGTGCATATCTCAGCTGGAAACAACAACGATACCGAAGATATCGCAGTTTCCGCATATCAAACGCACTGTGGAGTGTTGAAAACACCAGAAAACGTGTTTTTCGCATTCAAAAGCACGAAAACAGCGATTTCGGTGATTCTGCACACTTGTAACAGCAGAATTATGAAGATGATCACTGATCATGCATATCTCAGCAGGAAACAACAACGATACCGAAGATATGGCAGTTTCCGCATATCAGACGCACTGTGGAGTGCTGAAAACACCAGCAAACGTGTTTTTCGCATTGAATGGCGCGAAAACAGCGATTTCGGTGATTCTGCACACTTGTAACAGCAGAATCATGAAGATTATCACTGATAATGCATATCTCAGCTGGAAACAACAACGATACCGAAGATATGGCAGTTTCCGCATATCAAACGCACTGTGGAGTGCTGAAAACACCAGAAAACGTGTTTTTCGCATTCAATAGCACGAAAACAGCGATTTCGGTGATTCTGCACACTTGTAACAGCAGAATCGTGAAGATTATCACTGAAAGTGCATATCTCAGCTGGAAACAACAACGATATCGAAGATATCGCAGTTTGCGCATATCAAACGCACTGTGGAGTGCTGAAAACACAAGAAAACGTGTTTTTCGCATTGAATAGCGCGAAAACAGCGATTTCGGTGATTCTGCACACTTGTAACAGCAGAATCATGAATATTATCACTGAAAATGCATGTCTCAGCTGGAAACAACAACGATACCGAAGATATCGTAGTTTGCGCATATCAAACGCACTGTGGAGTGCTGAAAACACCAGAAAACGTGCTTTTCGCATTCAAAAGCACGAAAACAGCGATTTCGGTGATTCTGCACACTTGTAACAGCAGAATCGTGAAGATTATCACTGAAAGTGCATATCTGAGCTGGAAACAACAACGATACCGAAGATATCGCAGTTTCCGCATATCAAACGCACTGTGGAGTGCTGAAAACACCAGAAAACGTGTTTTTCGCATTCAAAAGCACGAATACAGCGATTTCGGTGATTCTGCACACTTGTAACAGCAGAATCATGAAGATTATCACTGATAATGCATATCTCAGCTGAAAACAACAACGATACCGAAGATATGGCAGTTTCCGCATATGAATCGCACTGTGGAGTGTTGAAAACACCAGAAAACGTGTTTTTCGCATTCAAAAGCACGAAAACAGTGATTTCGGTGATTCTGCACACTTGTAACAGCAGAATCGTGAAGATTATCACTGAAAGTGCATATCTCAGCTGGAAACAACAACGATACCGAAGATATCGCAGTTTCCGCATATCAAACGCACTGTGGAGTGCTGAAAACACCAGAAAACGTGTTTTTCGCATTCATTAGCACGAAAACAGCGATTTCGGTGATTCTGCACACTTGTAACAGCAGAATCATGAAGATTATCACTGAAAATGCATGTCTCAGCTGGAAACAACAACGATACCGAAGATATCGTAGTTTCCGCATATCAAACGCACTGTGGTGTGCTGAAAACACCAGAAAACGTGTTTTTCGCATTCAATAGCACGAAAACAGCGATTTCGGTGATTCTGCACACTTGTAACAGCAGAATCGTGAAGATTATCACTGAAAGTGCACATCTCAGCTGGAAACAACAACGATACCGAAGATATCGCAGTTTCCGCATATCAAACGCACTGTGGAGTGCTGAAAACACCAGAAAACGTGTTTTTCGCATTCAAAAGCACGAAAACAGCGATTTCGGTGATTCTGCACACTTGTAACAGCAGAATCGTGAAGATTATCACGGAAAGTGCATATCTCAGCTGGAAACAACAACGATACCGAAGATATCGTAGTTTCCGCATATCAAACGCACTGTGGAGTGCTGAAAACACCAGAAAACGTGTTTTTCGCATTCAATAGCACGAAAACAGCGATTTCGGTGATTCTGCACACTTGTAACAGAAGAATCATGAAGATTATCACTGATAATGCATATCTCAGCTGGAAACAACAACGATACCGAAGATATCGTAGTTTCCGCATATCAAACGCACTGTGGAGTGCTGAAAACACCAGAAAACGTGTTTTTCGCATTCAAAAGCACGAAAACAGCGATTTCGGTGATTCTGCAAACTTGTAACAGCAGAATCGTGAAGATTATCACTGAAAGTGCATATCTCAGCTGGAAACAACAACGATACCGATGATATCGTAGTTTCCGCATATCAAACGCACTGTGTAGTGCTGAAAACACCAGAAAACGTGTTTTTCGCATTCAAAAGCACGAAAACAGCGATTTCGGTGATTCTGCACACTTGTAACAGCAGAATCGTGAAGATTATCACTGAAAGTGCATATCTCAGCTGGAAACAACAACGATACCGAAGATATCGCAGTTTCCGCATATCAAACGCACTGTGGAGTGCTGAAAACACCAGAAAACGTGTTTTTCGCATTCAAAAGCACGAAAACAGCGATTTCGGTGATTCTGCACACTTGTAACAGCAGAATCGTGAAGATTATCACTGAAAGTGCATATCTCAGCTGGAAACAACAACGATACCGAAGATATCGCAGTTTCCGCATATCAAACGCACTGTAGAGTGCTGAAAACACCAGAAAACGTGTTTTTCGCATTCAATAGCACGAAAACAGCGATTTCGGTGATTCTGCACACTTGTAACAGCAGAATCATGAAGATTATCACTGAAAATGCATGTCTCAGCTGGAAACAACAACGATACCGAAGATATCGTAGTTTCCGCATATCAAACGCACTGTGGAGTGCTGAAAACACCAGAAAACGTGTTTTTCGCATTCAATAGCACGAAAACAGCGATTTCGGTGATTCTGCATACTTGTAACAGCAGAATCGTGAAGATTATCACTGAAAGTGCATATCTCAGCTGGAAACAACAACGATACCGAAGATATCGCAGCTTCCGCATATCAAACGCACTGTGGAGTGCTGAAAACACCAGAAAACGTGCTTTTCGCATTCAAAAGCACGAAAACAGCGATTTCGGGGATTCTGCACACTTGTAACAGCAGAATTATGAAGATTATCACTGATAATGCATATCTCAGCTGGAAACAACAACGATACCGAAGATATGGCAGTTTCCGCATATCAAACGCACTGTGGAGTGCAGAAAACACCAGAAAACGTGTTTTTCGCATTCAATAGCACGAAAACAGCGATTTCGGTGATTCTGCACACTTGTAACAGCAGAATCGTGAAGATTATCACTGAAAGTGCATATCTCAGCTGGAAACAACAACGATACCGAAGATATCGCAGTTTCCGCGTATCAAACGCACTGTGGAGTGCTGAAAACACCAGAAAACGTGTTTTTCGCATTCAAAAGCACGAAAACAGCGTTTTCGGTGATTCTGCACACTTGTAACAGCAGAATCGTGAAGATTATCACTGAAAGTGCATATCTCAGCTGGAAACAACAACGATACCGAAGATATCGCAGTTTCCGCATATCAAACGCACTGTGGAGTGTTGAAAACACCAGAAAACGTGTTTTTCGCATTGAATGGCGCGAAAACAGCGATTTCGGTGATTCTGCACACTTGTAACAGCAGAATCATGAAGATTATCACTGATAATGCATATCTCAGCTGGAAACAACAACGATACCGAAGATATGGCAGTTTCCGCATATCAAACGCACTGTGGAGTGCTGAAAACACCAGAAAACGTGTTTTTCGCATTCAATAGCACGAAAACAGCGATTTCGGTGATTCTGCACACTTGTAACAGCAGAATCGTGAAGATTATCACTGAAAGTGCATATCTCAGCTGGAAACAACAACGATACCGAAGATATCGCAGTTTCCGCATATCAAACGCACTGTGGAGTGCTGAAAACACAAGAAAACGTGTTTTTCGCATTGAATAGCGCGAAAACAGCGATTTCGGTGATTCTGCACACTTGTAACAGCAGAATCGTTAAGATTATCGCTGAAAGTGCATATCTCAGCTGGAAACAACAACGATACCGAAGATATCGCAGTTTCCGCATATCAAACGCACTGTGGAGTGTTGAAAACACCAGAAAACGTGTTTTTCGCATTCAAAAGCACGAAAACAGCGATTTCGGTGATTCTGCACACTTGTAACAGCAGAATCATGAAGATTATCACTGAAAATGCATGTCTCAGCTGGAAACAACAACGATACCGAAGATATCGTAGTTTGCGCATATCAAACGCACTGTGGAGTGCTGAAAACACCAGAAAACGTGTTTTTCGCATTCAATAGCACGAAAACAGCGATTTCGGTGATTCTGCACACTTGTAACAGCAGAATCGTGAAGATTATCACTGAAAGTGCATATCTCAGCTGGAAACAACAACGATACCGAAGATATCGCAGTTTCCGCATATCAAACGCACTGTGGAGTGCTGAAAACACAAGAAAACGTGTTTTTCGCATTGAATAGCGCGAAAACAGCGATTTCGGTGATTCTGCACACTTGTAACAGCAGAATCGTTAAGATTATCGCTGAAAGTGCATATCTCAGCTGGAAACAACAACGATACCGAAGATATCGCAGTTTCCGCATATCAAACGCACTGTGGAGTGTTGAAAACACCAGCAAACGTGTTTTTCGCATTGAGTGGCGCGAAAACAGCGATTTCGGTGATTCTGCACACTTGTAACAGCAGAATCATGAAGATTATCACTGATAATGCATATCTCAGCTGGAAACAACAACGATACCGAAGATATGGCAGTTTCCGCATATCAAACGCACTGTGGAGTGCTGAAAACACCAGAAAACGTGTTTTTCGCATTCAATAGCACGAAAACAGCGATTTCGGTGATTCTGCACACTTGTAACAGCAGAATCGTGAAGATTATCACTGAAAGTGCATATCTCAGCTGGAAACAACAACGATACCGAAGATATCGCAGTTTCCGCATATCAAACGCACTGTGGAGTGCTGAAAACACAAGAAAACGTGTTTTTCGCATTGAATAGCGCGAAAACAGCGATTTCGGTGATTCTGCACACTTGTAACAGCAGAATCGTTAAGATTATCGCTGAAAGTGCATATCTCAGCTGGAAACAACAACGATACCGAAGATATCGCAGTTTCCGCATATCAAACGCACTGTGGAGTGTTGAAAACACCAGAAAACGTGTTTTTCGCATTCAAAAGCACGAAAACAGCGATTTCGGTGATTCTGCACACTTGTAACAGCAGAATCATGAAGATTATCACTGATAATGCATATCTCAGCTGGAAACAACAACGATACCGAAGATATCGTAGTTTCCGCATATCAAACGCACTGTGGAGTGCTGAAAACACCAGAAAACGTGTTTTTCGCATTCAATAGCACGAAAACAGCGATTTCGGTGATTCTGCACACTTGTAACAGCAGAATCATGAAGATTATCACTGAAAATGCATATCTCAGGTGGAAACAACAACGATACCGAAGATATCGTAGTTTCCGCATGTCAAACGCTCTGTGGCGTGCTGAAAACACCAGAAAACGGGTTTTTCGCATTCAAAAGCACGAAAACAGCGATTTCGGTGATTCTGCACACTTGTAACAGCAGAATCGTGAAGATTATCACTGAAAATGCATATCTCAGCTGGAAACAACAACGATACCGAAGATATGGCAGTTTCCGCATATCAAACGCACTGTGGAGTGCTGAAAACACCAGAAAACGTGTTTTTCGCATTGAATAGCGCGAGAACAGCGATTTCGGTGATTCTGCACACTTGTAACAGCAGAATCATGAAGATTATCACTGATAATGCATATCTCAGCTGGAAACAACAACGATACCGAAGATATGGCAGTTTCCGCATATGAAACGCACTGTGGAGTGTTGAAAACACCAGAAAACGTGTTTTTCGCATTCAAAAGCACGAAAACAGTGATTTCGGTGATTCTGCACACTTGTAACAGCAGAATCGTGAAGATTATCACTGAAAGTGCATATCTCAGCTGGAAACAACAACGATACCGAAGATATCGCAGTTTCCGCATATCAAACGCACTGTGGAGTGCTGAAAACACCAGAAAACGTGTTTTTCGCATTCAATAGCACGAAAACAGCGATTTCGGTGATTCTGCACACTTGTAACAGCAGAATCGTGAAGATTATCACTGAAAGTGCACATCTCAGCTGGAAACAACAACGATACCGAAGATATCGCAGTTTCCGCATATCAAACGCACTGTGGAGTGCTGAAAACACCAGAAAACGTGTTTTTCGCATTCAAAAGCAAGGAAACAACGATTTCGGTGATTCTGCACACTTGTAACAGCAGAATCGTGAAGATTATCACTGAAAGTGCATATCTCAGCTGGAAACAACAACGATACCGAAGATATCGCAGTTTCCGCATATCAAACGCACTGTAGAGTGCTGAAAACACCAGAAAACGTGTTTTTCGCATTCAATAGCACGAAAACAGCGATTTCGGTGATTCTGCACACTTGTAACAGCAGAATCATGAAGATTATCACTGAAAATGCATGTCTCAGCTGGAAACAACAACGATACCGAAGATATCGTAGTTTCCGCATATCAAACGCACTGTGGAGTGCTGAAAACACCAGAAAACGTGTTTTTCGCATTCAATAGCACGAAAACAGCGATTTCGGTGATTCTGCATACTTGTAACAGCAGAATCGTGAAGATTATCACTGAAAGTGCATATCTCAGCTGGAAACAACAACGATACCGAAGATATCGCAGCTTCCGCATATCAAACGCACTGTGGAGTGCTGAAAACACCAGAAAACGTGCTTTTCGCATTCAAAAGCACGAAAACAGCGATTTCGGGGATTCTGCACACTTGTAACAGCAGAATTATGAAGATTATCACTGATAATGCATATCTCAGCTGGAAACAACAACGATACCGAAGATATGGCAGTTTCCGCATATCAAACGCACTGTGGAGTGCAGAAAACACCAGAAAACGTGTTTTTCGCATTCAATAGCACGAAAACAGCGATTTCGGTGATTCTGCACACTTGTAACAGCAGAATCGTGAAGATTATCACTGAAAGTGCATATCTCAGCTGGAAACAACAACGATACCGAAGATATCGCAGTTTCCGCGTATCAAACGCACTGTGGAGTGCTGAAAACACCAGAAAACGTGTTTTTCGCATTCAAAAGCACGAAAACAGCGTTTTCGGTGATTCTGCACACTTGTAACAGCAGAATCGTGAAGATTATCACTGAAAGTGCATATCTCAGCTGGAAACAACAACGATACCGAAGATATCGCAGTTTCCGCATATCAAACGCACTGTGGAGTGTTGAAAACACCAGAAAACGTGTTTTTCGCATTCAAAAGCACGAAAACAGCGATTTCGGTGATTCTGCACACTTGTAACAGCAGAATTATGAAGATGATCACTGATAATGCATATCTCAGCAGGAAACAACAACGATACCGAAGATATGGCAGTTTCCGCATATCAGACGCACTGTGGAGTGCTGAAAACACCAGCAAACGTGTTTTTCGCATTGAATGGCGCGAAAACAGCGATTTCGGTGATTCTGCACACTTGTAACAGCAGAATCATGAAGATTATCACTGATAATGCATATCTCAGCTGGAAACAACAACGATACCGAAGATATGGCAGTTTCCGCATATCAAACGCACTGTGGAGTGCTGAAAACACCAGAAAACGTGTTTTTCGCATTCAATAGCACGAAAACAGCGATTTCGGTGATTCTGCACACTTGTAACAGCAGAATCGTGAAGATTATCACTGAAAGTGCATATCTCAGCTGGAAACAACAACGATACCGAAGATATGGCAGTTTCCGCATATCAGACGCACTGTGGAGTGCTGAAAACACCAGCAAACGTGTTTTTCGCATTGAATGGCGCGAAAACAGCGATTTCGGTGATTCTGCACACTTGTAACAGCAGAATCATGAAGATTATCACTGATAATGCATATCTCAGCTGGAAACAACAACGATACCGAAGATATGGCAGTTTCCGCATATCAAACGCACTGTGGAGTGCTGAAAACACCAGAAAACGTGTTTTTCGCATTCAATAGCACGAAAACAGCGATTTCGGTGATTCTGCACACTTGTAACAGCAGAATCGTGAAGATTATCACTGAAAGTGCATATCTCAGCTGGAAACAACAACGATACCGAAGATATCGCAGTTTCCGCATATCAAACGCACTGTGGAGTGCTGAAAACACAAGAAAACGTGTTTTTCGCATTGAATAGCGCGAAAACAGCGATTTCGGTGATTCTGCACACTTGTAACAGCAGAATCGTTAAGATTATCGCTGAAAGTGCATATCTCAGCTGGAAACAACAACGATACCGAAGATATCGCAGTTTCCGCATATCAAACGCACTGTGGAGTGTTGAAAACACCAGAAAACGTGTTTTTCGCATTCAAAAGCACGAAAACAGCGATTTCGGTGATTCTGCACACTTGTAACAGCAGAATCATGAAGATTATCACTGAAAATGCATGTCTCAGCTGGAAACAACAACGATACCGAAGATATCGTAGTTTGCGCATATCAAACGCACTGTGGAGTGCTGAAAACACCAGAAAACGTGTTTTTCGCATTCAAAAGTACGAAAACAGCGATTTCGGTGATTCTGCACACTTGTAACAGCAGAATCATGAAGATTATCACTGATAATGCATATCTCAGCTGGAAACAACAACGATACCGAAGATATCGTAGTTTCCGCATATCAAACGCACTGTGGAGTGCTGAAAACACCAGAAAACGTGTTTTTCGCATTCAATAGCACGAAAACAGCGATTTCGGTGATTCTGCACACTTGTAACAGCAGAATCATGAAGATTATCACTGAAAATGCATATCTCAGGTGGAAACAACAACGATACCGAAGATATCGTAGTTTCCGCATGTCAAACGCTCTGTGGCGTGCTGAAAACACCAGAAAACGGGTTTTTCGCATTCAAAAGCACGAAAACAGCGATTTCGGTGATTCTGCACACTTGTAACAGCAGAATCGTGAAGATTATCACTGAAAATGCATATCTCAGCTGGAAACAACAACGATACCGAAGATATGGCAGTTTCCGCATATCAAACGCACTGTGGAGTGCTGAAAACACCAGAAAACGTGTTTTTCGCATTGAATAGCGCGAGAACAGCGATTTCGGTGATTCTGCACACTTGTAACAGCAGAATCATGAAGATTATCACTGATAATGCATATCTCAGCTGGAAACAACAACGATACCGAAGATATGGCAGTTTCCGCATATGAAACGCACTGTGGAGTGTTGAAAACACCAGAAAACGTGTTTTTCGCATTCAAAAGCACGAAAACAGTGATTTCGGTGATTCTGCACACTTGTAACAGCAGAATCGTGAAGATTATCACTGAAAGTGCATATCTCAGCTGGAAACAACAACGATACCGAAGATATCGCAGTTTCCGCATATCAAACGCACTGTGGAGTGCTGAAAACACCAGAAAACGTGTTTTTCGCATTCAAAAGCACGAAAACAGCGATTTCGGTGATTCTGCACACTTGTAACAGCAGAATCGTGAAGATTATCACTGAAAGTGCATATCTCAGCTGGAAACAACAACGATACCGAAGATATCGCAGTTTCCGCATATCAAACGCACTGTAGAGTGCTGAAAACACCAGAAAACGTGTTTTTCGCATTCAATAGCACGAAAACAGCGATTTCGGTGATTCTGCACACTTGTAACAGCAGAATCATGAAGATTATCACTGAAAATGCATGTCTCAGCTGGAAACAACAACGATACCGAAGATATCGTAGTTTCCGCATATCAAACGCACTGTGGAGTGCTGAAAACACCAGAAAACGTGTTTTTCGCATTCAATAGCACGAAAACAGCGATTTCGGTGATTCTGCATACTTGTAACAGCAGAATCGTGAAGATTATCACTGAAAGTGCATATCTCAGCTGGAAACAACAACGATACCGAAGATATCGCAGCTTCCGCATATCAAACGCACTGTGGAGTGCTGAAAACACCAGAAAACGTGCTTTTCGCATTCAAAAGCACGAAAACAGCGATTTCGGGGATTCTGCACACTTGTAACAGCAGAATTATGAAGATTATCACTGATAATGCATATCTCAGCTGGAAACAACAACGATACCGAAGATATGGCAGTTTCCGCATATCAAACGCACTGTGGAGTGCAGAAAACACCAGAAAACGTGTTTTTCGCATTGAATGGCGCGAAAACAGCGATTTCGGTGATTCTGCACACTTGTAACAGCAGAATCATGAAGATTATCACTGATAATGCATATCTCAGCTGGAAACAACAACGATACCGAAGATATGGCAGTTTCCGCATATCAAACGCACTGTGGAGTGCTGAAAACACCAGAAAACGTGTTTTTCGCATTCAATAGCACGAAAACAGCGATTTCGGTGATTCTGCACACTTGTAACAGCAGAATCGTGAAGATTATCACTGAAAGTGCATATCTCAGCTGGAAACAACAACGATACCGAAGATATCGCAGTTTCCGCATATCAAACGCACTGTGGAGTGCTGAAAACACAAGAAAACGTGTTTTTCGCATTGAATAGCGCGAAAACAGCGATTTCGGTGATTCTGCACACTTGTAACAGCAGAATCGTTAAGATTATCGCTGAAAGTGCATATCTCAGCTGGAAACAACAACGATACCGAAGATATCGCAGTTTCCGCATATCAAACGCACTGTGGAGTGCTGAAAACACAAGAAAACGTGTTTTTCGCATTGAATAGCGCGAAAACAGCGATTTCGGTGATTCTGCACACTTGTAACAGCAGAATCGTTAAGATTATCGCTGAAAGTGCATATCTCAGCTGGAAACAACAACGATACCGAAGATATCGCAGTTTCCGCATATCAAACGCACTGTGGAGTGTTGAAAACACCAGAAAACGTGTTTTTCGCATTCAAAAGCACGAAAACAGCGATTTCGGTGATTCTGCACACTTGTAACAGCAGAATCATGAAGATTATCACTGAAAATGCATGTCTCAGCTGGAAACAACAACGATACCGAAGATATCGTAGTTTGCGCATATCAAACGCACTGTGGAGTGCTGAAAACACCAGAAAACGTGTTTTTCGCATTCAAAAGTACGAAAACAGCGATTTCGGTGATTCTGCACACTTGTAACAGCAGAATCATGAAGATTATCACTGATAATGCATATCTCAGCTGGAAACAACAACGATACCGAAGATATCGTAGTTTCCGCATATCAAACGCACTGTGGAGTGCTGAAAACACCAGAAAACGTGTTTTTCGCATTCAATAGCACGAAAACAGCGATTTCGGTGATTCTGCACACTTGTAACAGCAGAATCATGAAGATTATCACTGAAAATGCATATCTCAGGTGGAAACAACAACGATACCGAAGATATCGTAGTTTCCGCATGTCAAACGCTCTGTGGCGTGCTGAAAACACCAGAAAACGGGTTTTTCGCATTCAAAAGCACGAAAACAGCGATTTCGGTGATTCTGCACACTTGTAACAGCAGAATCGTGAAGATTATCACTGAAAATGCATATCTCAGCTGGAAACAACAACGATACCGAAGATATGGCAGTTTCCGCATATCAAACGCACTGTGGAGTGCTGAAAACACCAGAAAACGTGTTTTTCGCATTGAATAGCGCGAGAACAGCGATTTCGGTGATTCTGCACACTTGTAACAGCAGAATCATGAAGATTATCACTGATAATGCATATCTCAGCTGGAAACAACAACGATACCGAAGATATGGCAGTTTCCGCATATGAAACGCACTGTGGAGTGTTGAAAACACCAGAAAACGTGTTTTTCGCATTCAAAAGCACGAAAACAGTGATTTCGGTGATTCTGCACACTTGTAACAGCAGAATCGTGAAGATTATCACTGAAAGTGCATATCTCAGCTGGAAACAACAACGATACCGAAGATATCGCAGTTTCCGCATATCAAACGCACTGTGGAGTGCTGAAAACACCAGAAAACGTGTTTTTCGCATTCAATAGCACGAAAACAGCGATTTCGGTGATTCTGCACACTTGTAACAGCAGAATCGTGAAGATTATCACTGAAAGTGCACATCTCAGCTGGAAACAACAACGATACCGAAGATATCGCAGTTTCCGCATATCAAACGCACTGTGGAGTGCTGAAAACACCAGAAAACGTGTTTTTCGCATTCAAAAGCACGAAAACAGCGATTTCGGTGATTCTGCACACTTGTAACAGCAGAATCGTGAAGATTATCACTGAAAGTGCATATCTCAGCTGGAAACAACAACGATACCGAAGATATCGCAGTTTCCGCATATCAAACGCACTGTAGAGTGCTGAAAACACCAGAAAACGTGTTTTTCGCATTCAATAGCACGAAAACAGCGATTTCGGTGATTCTGCACACTTGTAACAGCAGAATCATGAAGATTATCACTGAAAATGCATGTCTCAGCTGGAAACAACAACGATACCGAAGATATCGTAGTTTCCGCATATCAAACGCACTGTGGAGTGCTGAAAACACCAGAAAACGTGTTTTTCGCATTCAATAGCACGAAAACAGCGATTTCGGTGATTCTGCATACTTGTAACAGCAGAATCGTGAAGATTATCACTGAAAGTGCATATCTCAGCTGGAAACAACAACGATACCGAAGATATCGCAGCTTCCGCATATCAAACGCACTGTGGAGTGCTGAAAACACCAGAAAACGTGCTTTTCGCATTCAAAAGCACGAAAACAGCGATTTCGGGGATTCTGCACACTTGTAACAGCAGAATTATGAAGATTATCACTGATAATGCATATCTCAGCTGGAAACAACAACGATACCGAAGATATGGCAGTTTCCGCATATCAAACGCACTGTGGAGTGCAGAAAACACCAGAAAACGTGTTTTTCGCATTCAATAGCACGAAAACAGCGATTTCGGTGATTCTGCACACTTGTAACAGCAGAATCGTGAAGATTATCACTGAAAGTGCATATCTCAGCTGGAAACAACAACGATACCGAAGATATCGCAGTTTCCGCGTATCAAACGCACTGTGGAGTGCTGAAAACACCAGAAAACGTGTTTTTCGCATTCAAAAGCACGAAAACAGCGTTTTCGGTGATTCTGCACACTTGTAACAGCAGAATCGTGAAGATTATCACTGAAAGTGCATATCTCAGCTGGAAACAACAACGATACCGAAGATATCGCAGTTTCCGCATATCAAACGCACTGTGGAGTGTTGAAAACACCAGAAAACGTGTTTTTCGCATTCAAAAGCACGAAAACAGCGATTTCGGTGATTCTGCACACTTGTAACAGCAGAATTATGAAGATGATCACTGATAATGCATATCTCAGCAGGAAACAACAACGATACCGAAGATATGGCAGTTTCCGCATATCAGACGCACTGTGGAGTGCTGAAAACACCAGCAAACGTGTTTTTCGCATTGAATGGCGCGAAAACAGCGATTTCGGTGATTCTGCACACTTGTAACAGCAGAATCATCAAGATTATCACTGATAATGCATATCTCAGCTGGAAACAACAACGATACCGAAGATATGGCAGTTTCCGCATATCAAACGCACTGTGGAGTGCTGAAAACACCAGAAAACGTGTTTTTCGCATTCAATAGCACGAAAACAGCGATTTCGGTGATTCTGCACACTTGTAACAGCAGAATCGTGAAGATTATCACTGAAAGTGCATATCTCAGCTGGAAACAACAACGATACCGAAGATATCGCAGTTTCCGCATATCAAACGCACTGTGGAGTGCTGAAAACACAAGAAAACGTGTTTTTCGCATTGAATAGCGCGAAAACAGCGATTTCGGTGATTCTGCACACTTGTAACAGCAGAATCGTTAAGATTATCGCTGAAAGTGCATATCTCAGCTGGAAACAACAACGATACCGAAGATATCGCAGTTTCCGCATATCAAACGCACTGTGGAGTGTTGAAAACACCAGAAAACGTGTTTTTCGCATTCAAAAGCACGAAAACAGCGATTTCGGTGATTCTGCACACTTGTAACAGCAGAATCATGAAGATTATCACTGAAAATGCATGTCTCAGCTGGAAACAACAACGATACCGAAGATATCGTAGTTTGCGCATATCAAACGCACTGTGGAGTGCTGAAAACACCAGAAAACGTGTTTTTCGCATTCAAAAGCACGAAAACAGCGATTTCGGTGATTCTGCACACTTGTAACAGCAGAATCATGAAGATTATCACTGATAATGCATATCTCAGCTGGAAACAACAACGATACCGAAGATATCGTAGTTTCCGCATATCAAACGCACTGTGGAGTGCTGAAAACACCAGAAAACGTGTTTTTCGCATTCAATAGCACGAAAACAGCGATTTCGGTGATTCTGCATACTTGTAACAGCAGAATCATGAAGATTATCACTGAAAATGCATATCTCAGGTGGAAACAACAACGATACCGAAGATATCGTAGTTTCCGCATGTCAAACGCTCTGTGGCGTGCTGAAAACACCAGAAAACGGGTTTTTCGCATTCAAAAGCACGAAAACAGCGATTTCGGTGATTCTGCACACTTGTAACAGCAGAATCGTGAAGATTATCACTGAAAATGCATATCTCAGCTGGAAACAACAACGATACCGAAGATATGGCAGTTTCCGCATATCAAACGCACTGTGGAGTGCTGAAAACACCAGAAAACGTGTTTTTCGCATTGAATAGCGCGAGAACAGCGATTTCGGTGATTCTGCACACTTGTAACAGCAGAATCATGAAGATTATCACTGATAATGCATATCTCAGCTGGAAACAACAACGATACCGAAGATATGGCAGTTTCCGCATATGAAACGCACTGTGGAGTGTTGAAAACACCAGAAAACGTGTTTTTCGCATTCAAAAGCACGAAAACAGTGATTTCGGTGATTCTGCACACTTGTAACAGCAGAATCGTGAAGATTATCACTGAAAGTGCATATCTCAGCTGGAAACAACAACGATACCGAAGATATCGCAGTTTCCGCATATCAAACGCACTGTGGAGTGCTGAAAACACCAGAAAACGTGTTTTTCGCATTCAATAGCACGAAAACAGCGATTTCGGTGATTCTGCACACTTGTAACAGCAGAATCGTGAAGATTATCACTGAAAGTGCACATCTCAGCTGGGAACAACAACGATACCGAAGATATCGCAGTTTCCGCATATCAAACGCACTGTGGAGTGCTGAAAACACCAGAAAACGTGTTTTTCGCATTCAAAAGCACGAAAACAGCGATTTCGGTGATTCTGCACACTTGTAACAGCAGAATCGTGAAGATTATCACTGAAAGTGCATATCTCAGCTGGAAACAACAACGATACCGAAGATATGGCAGTTTCCGCATATCAAACGCACTGTGGAGTGCTGAAAACACCAGAAAACGTGTTTTTCGCATTCAATACCACGAAAACAGCGATTTCGGTGATTCTGCACACTTGTAACAGCAGAATCATGAAGATTATCACTGATAATGCATATCTCAGCTGGAAACAACAACGATACCGAAGATATGGCAGTTTCCGCATATCAAACGCACTGTGGAGTGCTGAAAACACCAGAAAACGTGTTTTTCGCATTCAATACCACGAAAACAGCGATTTCGGAGATTCTGCACACTTGTAACAGCAGAATCATGAAGATTATCACTGAAAATGCATGTCTCAGCTGGAAACAACAACGATACCGAAGATATCGTAGTTTCCGCATATCGAACGCACTGTGGAGTGCTGAAAACACCAGAAAACGTGTTTTTCGCATTCAAAAGCACGAAAACAGCGATTTCGGTGATTCTGCACACTTGTAACAGCAGAATCATGAAGATTATCACTGAAGATGCATATCTCAGCTGGAAACAACAACGATACCGAAGATATCGTAGTTTCCGCATATCAAACGCACTGTGGAGTGCTGAAAACACCAGAAAACGTGTTTTTCGCATTCAAAAGCACGAAAACAGCGATTTCGGTGATTCTGCAAACTTGTAACAGCAGAATCGTGAAGATTATCACTGAAAGTGCATATCTCAGCTGGAAACAACAACGATACCGAAGATATCGTAGTTTCCGCATATCAAACGCACTGTGTAGTGCTGAAAACACCAGAAAACGTGTTTTTCGCATTCAAAAGCACGAAAACAGCCATTTCGGTGATTCTGCACACTTGTAACAGCAGAATCGTGAAGATTATCACTGAAAGTGCATATCTCAGCTGGAAACAACAACGATACCGAAGATATCGCAGTTTCCGCATATCAAACGCACTGTGGAGTGCTGAAAACACCAGAAAACGTGTTTTTCGCATTCAAAAGCACGAAAACAGCGATTTCGGTGATTCTGCACACTTGTAACAGCAGAATCGTGAAGATTATCACTGATAATGCATATCTCAGCTGGAAACAACAACGATACCGAAGATATGGCAGTTTCCGCATATCTAACGCACTGTGGAGTGCTGAAAACACCAGAAAACGTGTTTTTCGCATTCAATAGCACGAAAACAGCGATTTCGGTGATTCTGCACACTTGTAACAGCAGAATCATGAAGATTATCACTGAAGATGCATATCTCAGCTGGAAGCAACAACGATACCGAAGATATCGTAGTTTCCGCATATCAAACGCACTGTGGAGTGCTGAAAACACCAGAAAACGTGTTTTTCGCATTCAAAAGCACGAAAACAGCGATTTCGGTGATTCTGCAAACTTGTAACAGCAGAATCGTGAAGATTATCACTGAAAGTGCATATCTCAGCTGGAAACAACAACGATACCGAAGATATCGTAGTTTCCGCATATCAAACGCACTGTGTAGTGCTGAAAACACCAGAAAACGTGTTTTTCGCATTCAAAAGCACGAAAACAGCCATTTCGGTGAATCAGCACACTTGTAACAGCAGAATCGTGAAGATTATCACTGAAAGTGCATATCTCAGCTGGAAACAAACAACGATACCGAAGATATCGCAGTTTCCGCATATCAAACGCACTGTGGAGTGCTGAAAACACCAGAAAACGTGTTTTTCGCATTCAAAAGCACGAAAACAGCGATTTCGGTGATTCTGCACACTTGTAACAACAGAATCGTGAAGATTATCACTGAAAGTGCATATCTCAGCTGGAAACAATAACGATACCGAAGATATCGCAGTTTCCGCATATCAAACGCATTGTGGAGTGTTGAAAACACCAGAAAACGTGTTTTTCGCATTCAAAAGCACGAAAACAGCGATTTCGGTGATTCTGCACACTTGTAACAGCAGAATCATGAAGATTATCACTGAAAGTGCATATCTCTGCTGGAAACAACAACGATACCGAAGATATCGTAGTTTCCGCATATCAAACGCACTGTGGAGTGCTGAAAACACCAGAAAACGTGTTTTTCGCATTCAAAAGCACGAAAACAGCGATTTCGGTGATTCTGCACACTAGTAACCGCAAAATCGTGAAGATTATCACTGAAAATGCATATCTCAGCTGGAAACAACAACGATACCGAAGATATCGTAGTTTCCGCATATCAAACGCACTGTGGAGTGCTGAAAACACCAGAAAACGTGTTTTTCGCATTCAATAGCACGAAAACAGCGATTTCGGTGATTCTGCACACTTGTAACAGCAGAATCATGAAGATTATCACTGAAAATGCATATCTCAGCTGGAAACAACAACGATACCGAAGATATCGCAGTTTCCGCATATCAAACGCACTGTGGAGTGCTGAAAACACCAGAAAACGTGTTTTTCGCATTCAAAAGCACGAATACAGCGATTTCGGTGATTCTGCACACTTGTAACAGCAGAATCGTGAAGATTATCACTGAAAGTGCATATCTCAGCTGGAAACAACAACGATACCGAAGATATCGCAGTTTCCGCATATCAAACGCACTGTGGAGTGTTGAAAACACCAGAAAACGTGTTTTTCGCATTCAAAAGCACGAAAACAGCGATTTCGGTGATTCTGCACACTTGTAACAGCAGAATCGTGAAGATTATCACTGATAATGCATATCTCAGCTGGAAACAACAACGATACCGAAGATATGGCAGTTTCCGCATATCTAACGCACTGTGGAGTGCTGAAAACACCAGAAAACGTGTTTTTCGCATTCAATAGCACGAAAACAGCGATTTCGGTGATTCTGCACACTTGTAACAGCAGAATCATGAAGATTATCACTGAAAATGCATGTCTCAGCTGGAAACAACAACGATACCGAAGATATCGTAGTTTCCGCATATCAAACGCACTGTGGAGTGCTGAAAACACCAGAAAACGTGTTTTTCGCATTCAAAAGCACGAAAACAGCGATTTCGGTGATTCTGCACACTTGTAACAGCAGAATCATGAAGATTATCACTGAAGATGCATATCTCAGCTGGAAGCAACAACGATACCGAAGATATCGTAGTTTCCGCATATCAAACGCACTGTGGAGTGCTGAAAACACCAGAAAACGTGTTTTTCGCATTCAAAAGCACGAAAACAGCGATTTCGGTGATTCTGCAAACTTGTAACAGCAGAATCGTGAAGATTATCACTGAAAGTGCATATCTCAGCTGGAAACAACAACGATACCGAAGATATCGTAGTTTCCGCATATCAAACGCACTGTGTAGTGCTGAAAACACCAGAAAACGTGTTTTTCGCATTCAAAAGCACGAAAACAGCCATTTCGGTGAATCTGCACACTTGTAACAGCAGAATCGTGAAGATTATCACTGAAAGTGCATATCTCAGCTGGAAACAAACAACGATACCGAAGATATCGCAGTTTCCGCATATCAAACGCACTGTGGAGTGCTGAAAACACCAGAAAACGTGTTTTTCGCATTCAAAAGCACGAAAACAGCGATTTCGGTGATTCTGCACACTTGTAACAACAGAATCGTGAAGATTATCACTGAAAGTGCATATCTCAGCTGGAAACAATAACGATACCGAAGATATCGCAGTTTCCGCATATCAAACGCATTGTGGAGTGTTGAAAACACCAGAAAACGTGTTTTTCGCATTCAAAAGCACGAAAACAGCGATTTCGGTGATTCTGCACACTTGTAACAGCAGAATCATGAAGATTATCACTGAAAGTGCATATCTCTGCTGGAAACAACAACGATACCGAAGATATCGTAGTTTCCGCATATCAAACGCACTGTGGAGTGCTGAAAACACCAGAAAACGTGTTTTTCGCATTCAAAAGCACGAAAACAGCGATTTCGGTGATTCTGCACACTAGTAACCGCAAAATCGTGAAGATTATCACTGAAAATGCATATCTCAGCTGGAAACAACAACGATACCGAAGATATCGTAGTTTCCGCATATCAAACGCACTGTGGAGTGCTGAAAACACCAGAAAACGTGTTTTTCGCATTCAATAGCACGAAAACAGCGATTTCGGTGATTCTGCACACTTGTAACAGCAGAATCATGAAGATTATCACTGAAAATGCATATCTCAGCTGGAAACAACAACGATACCGAAGATATCGCAGTTTCCGCATATCAAACGCACTGTGGAGTGCTGAAAACACCAGAAAACGTGTTTTTCGCATTCAAAAGCACGAATACAGCGATTTCGGTGATTCTGCACACTTGTAACAGCAGAATCGTGAAGATTATCACTGAAAGTGCATATCTCAGCTGGAAACAACAACGATACCGAAGATATCGCAGTTTCCGCATATCAAACGCACTGTGGAGTGTTGAAAACACCAGAAAACGTGTTTTTCGCATTCAAAAGCACGAAAACAGCGATTTCGGTGATTCTGCACACTTGTAACAGCAGAATCATGAAGATTATCACTGAAAATGCATATCTCAGATGGAAACAACAACGATACCGAAGATATCGTAGTTTCCGCATATCAAACGCACTGTGGAGTGCTGAAAACACCAGAAAACGTGTTTTTCGCATTCAATAGCACGAAAACAGCGATTTCGGTGATTCTGCACACTTGTAACAGCAGAATCATGAAGATTATCACTGAAAATGCATGTCTCAGCTGGAAACAACAACGATACCGAAGATATCGTAGTTTGCGCATATCAAACGCACTGTGGAGTGCTGAAAACACCAGAAAACGTGTTTTTCGAATTCAAAAGCACGAAAACAGCGATCTCGATGATTCAGCATATTTCGGACAGGAGTCTCACCAAGATTATCAAAGGAAATGCATATTTCTGCTTGAAACCCCACGAAAACCAAGATATCTACTGTTCTGCATATCCAACGAACTCTGGAGTGGTGAAAACCACAGAAAACGTGTTTCTCGCACTAACCAGCTCGAAAAGTGCGATCTCGATTATTCAGCATACTTCGGACAGAAGTCTCACCAATATTATCGCAGAAAATGCATATCTCAGCTCGAAACCTCACGAAAATCAAGATGTTGCCGGTTCTGCATATCAAACGCACTGTGGAGTGGTGAAAACACCGGATAAGGTTTTTCTCGCATTGACTAGCTCGAAAAGAGCGATCTCGATGTTTCAGCATACTTCGGACAGAAGTCTCACCAAGATTATCGCAGAAAATGCATATCTCAGCTTGAAACCCCACGAAAACCAAGATATTTCGCTGGTTCTGCATATCATACGCACTGTGGAGTGGTGAAAACACCAGAAAACGTATTTCGCGCATTAAGTAGCTCGAAAAGAGCGTTCTCGAAGATTCTGCATACTTCTAACAGAAGTCACACCAAGATTATCGCAGAAAATGCATATCTCTGCTTGAAACCCCACGAAAACCAAGATATCTACTGTTCTGCATATCCAACGAACTCTGGAGTGGTGAAAACCACAGAAAACGTGTTTCTCGCACTAACCAGCTCGAAAAGTGCGATCTCGATTATTCAGCATACTTCGGACTGAAGTCTCACCAATATTATCGCAGAAAATGCATATCTCAGCTCGAAACCTCACGAAAATCAAGATGTTGCCGGTTCTGCATATCAAACACACTGTGGAGTGGTGAAAACACCGGATAAGGTTTTTCTCGCATTGACTAGCTCGAAAAGAGCGATCTCGATGTTTCAGCATACTTCGGACAGAAGTCTCACCAAGATTATCGCAGAAAATGCATATCTCAGCTTGAAACCCCACGAAAACCAAGATATTTCGCTGGTTCTGCATATCATACGCACTGTGGAGTGGTGAAAACACCAGAAAACGTATTTCGCTCATTAAGTAGCTCGAAAAGAGCGTTCTCGAAGATTCTGCATACTTCTGACAGAAGTCTCACCAGGATTATCGTAGAAAATGCATATCTCAGCTTGAAACCCGACCGAAACCAAGATATCTCCGGTTCTGCATGTCAAACGTACTGTGGAGTGGTGAAAACACCAGAAAACGTGTTTCGTGCATTGAGTAGCTCGAAAAGAGAGATCTAGATGATTCTGCATACTTCTGACTGAAGTCTCACCAATATTATCGCAGAAAATGCATATCTCAGCTCGAAACCTCACGAAAATCAAGATGTTGCCGGTTCTGCATATCAAACGCACTGTGGAGTGGTGAAAACAGCCAGAGAACGTGTTTCTCGCATTAAATAGCTCGAATAGTGCGATCTCGATGATTCTGCATACTTCGGACAGAAGTCTCACCAAGATTATCGTATAAAATTCATATCTCAGCTTGGGACCCCACGAACACCAAGATATCGCTGGTACTACATATCAAACGCACTGTGGAGTGGTGAAAACACCAGATAACGTGTTTCTCGCATTAAATAGCTCGAAAAGGGCGTTCTCGAATATCCTGCATACTTCTGACAGAGGTCTCACCAAGATTATCGTATAAAATGCATATCTCAGCTTGAAACCCCACGAACACCAAGATATCGCTGGTTCTGCATATCATACGCACTGTGGAGTGGTGAAAACACCAGAAAACGTATTTCGCGCATTAAGTAGCTCGAAAAGAGCGTTCTCGAAGATTCTGCATACTTCTGACAGAAGTCTCACCAGGATTATCGTAGAAAATGCATATCTCAGCTTGAAACCCGACCGAAACCAAGATATCTCCGGTTCTGCATGTCAAACGTACTGTGGAGTGGTGAAAACACCAGAAAACGTGTTTCGTGCATTAAGTAGCTCGAAAAGAGCGATCTAGATGATTCTGCATATTTCTGACAAAAGACCCACCAAGATTATCGCAGAAAATGCATATCTCAGCTGGAAACACCACGAAAACCGAGTTATCTGCGGTTCTGCACATCAAACGTACCGTGGAGTGGTGAAAAGACCCGAAAACGTGTTTCGCGCATTAAGTAGCTCGAAAAGAGCGTTCTCGAAGATTCTGCATACTTCTGACAGACGTCTCACCAGGATTATCGTAGAAAATGCATATCTCAGCTTGAAACCCGACCGAAATCAAGATATCTCCGGTTCTGCATGTCAAACGTACTGTGGAGTGGTGAAAACACCAGAAAACATGTTTCCTGCATTAAGTAGCTCGAAAAGAGCGATCTCGATGATTCAGCATACTTCGGACAGATGTTTCACCAAGATTATCGTAGAAAATGCATATCTCAGCTTGAAACCCGACGAAAACCAAAATATCGCCGGTTCTGCATATCAAACCAACTGTGGAGTGGTGAAAACACCAGATAACGTGTTTCTCGAATTAAATAGCTCGAAAAGTGCGATCTCGATGATTCTGCATACTTGTAACAGAAATCTCACCAAGATTATCGTAGAAAATGCATATCTCAGCTTGAATCCCGACGAAAACCGAGTTATCTCCGGTTCTGCACAGCAAACGTACCGTGGAGTGGTGAAAACACCAGAAAACGTATTTCGCGCATTAAGTAGCTCGAAAAGAGCGTTCTCGAAGATTCTGCATACTTCAGACGGAAGTCTCACCAGGATTATCGTAGAAAATGCATATATCAGCTTGAAACCCGACCGAAACCAAGATATCTCCGGTTCTGCATGTCAAACGTACTGTGGAGTGGTGAAAACACCAGAAAACGTGTTTCGTGCATTAAATAGCGCGAAAAGAGCGCTCTCGATGTTTCTGCATACTTTGGACAGATGTTTCACCAAGCTTATCGTCGAAAATGCATATCTCAGCTGGAAACACCACGAAAATCAAGATATCGCCTGTTCTGCATATCAAACGCACTGTGGAGTGGTGAAATCACCAGATAACGTGTTTCTCGCACTAACTAGCTCGAAAAGAGCGATCTCGATGATTCAGCATACTTCGGACAGAACTCTCACCAAGATTATCGCAGAAAATGCATATCTCAGCTTGAAACCCCACGAAAACCAAGATATCGCCGGTTGTGCATATCAAACGCACTGTGGAGTGGGGAAAACACCGGATAAGGTTTTTCTCGCATTAACTAGCACGAGAAGAGCGATCTCGATGTTTCAGCATACTTCGGACAGAAGTCTCACCAGGATTATCGTAGAAAATGCATATCTCAGCTGGAAACACCACGAAAATCAAGATATCGCCTGTTCTGCATATCAAACGCACAGTGGAGTGGTGAAAACAACCAGAGAACGTGTTTCTCGCTTTAAATAGCTCGAGAAGAGCGATCTCGGTGATTCAGCATACTTCGGACAGAAGTCTCACCAAGATTATCGCAGGAAATGCATATCTTAGCTTGAAACCCGACCGAAACCGAGATATCTCCCGTTCTGCATGTAAAACGTACTGTGGAGTGGTGAAAACAACCAGAGAACGTGTTTCTCGCATTAAATAGCTCGAAAAGAGCGATCTCGATGATTCAGCATATTTCGGACAGGAGTCTCACCAAGATTATCAAAGGAAATGCATATCTCAGCTTGAAACCCGACGAAAACCAAAATATCGCCGGTTCTGCATATCAAACCAACTGTGGAGTGGTGAAAACCCCAGATAACGTGTTTCTCGCATTAAGTAGCTCGAAAAGAGCGTTCGCGAAGATTCTGCATACTTCTGACAGAAGTCTCACCAGGATTATCGTAGAAAATGCATATCTCAGCTTGAAACCCGACCGAAACCAAGATATCTCCGGTTCTGCATGTCAAACGTACTGTGGAGTGGTGAAAACACCAGAAAACGTGTTTCGTGCATTAAATAGCTCGAAAAGAGCGATCTAGATCATTCAGCATACTTCGGACAGAAGTCTCACCAAGATTATCGTAGAAAATGCATATCTCAGCTTGAACCCCGACGAAAACCGAGTTATATCCGGTTCTGCACATCAAACGTACCGTGGAGTGGTGAAAACACCAGAAAACGTGTTTCGCGCATTAAGTAGCTCGAAAAGAGCGTTCTCGAAGATTCTGCATTCTTCTGACAGAAGTCTCACCAGGATTATCGTAGAAAATGCATATCTCAGCTGGAAACACCAGGAAAATCAAGATATCGCCCGTTCTGCATATCAAACGCACTGTGGAGTGGTGAAAACAACCAGAGAACGTGTTTCTCGCATTAAATAGCTCGAATAGAGCGATCTCGACGATTCTGCATACTTCGGACAGAAGTCTCACCAAGATTATCGCTGCAAATGCATATCTCAGCTTGAAACCCCACGAAAACCAAGATATCTCCGGTTCTGCATATCCAACGAACTGTGGAGTGGTGAAAACAACCAGAGAACGTGTTTCTCGCATTAACTAGCTCGAAAAGAGCGATCTCGATGATTCAGCATACTTCGGACAGAAGTCTCACCAAGATTATCGCTGGAGATGCATATCTCAGCTTGAAACCCCACGAAAACCAAGATATCTCCGGTTCTGCATATCCAACGAACTGTGGAGTGGTGAAAACACAAGATAACGTGTTTCTCGCATTAAATAGCTCGAAAAGTGCGTTCTCGATGATTCTGCATACTTCTAACAGAAGTCTCACCAAGATTATCGCAGAAAATGCATATCTCAGATTGAAACCCCACGAAAACCAAGATATCGCCGGTTCTGCATATCAAACGCACTGTGGAGTGGTGAAAACACCGGATAAGGTTTTTCTCGCATTAACTAGCTCGAAAAGAGCGATCTCGATGTTTCAGCATACTTCCGACAGAAGTCTCACCAGGATTATCGCAGAAAATGCATATCTCAGCTTGAAACCCCACGAAAACCAAGATATCTCCGGTTCTGCATATCCAACGAACTGTGGAGTGGTGAAAACCCCAGAAAACGAGTTTCTCGCATTAAATAGCTCGAAAAGAGCGCTCTCGATGTTTCTGCATACTTCGGACAGATGTTTCACCAAGATTATCGTAGAAAATGCATATCTCAGCTTGAAACCCGACGAAAACCGAGTTATCTCCGGTTCTGCACATCAAACGTACCGTGGAATGGTGAAAACACCAGAAAACGTGTTTCGCGCATTAAGTAGCTCGAAAAGAGCGTTCTCGAAGATTCTGCATACTTCTGACGGAAGTCTCACGAGGATTATCGTAGAAAATGCATATCTCAGCTTGAAACCCGACCGACTCCAAGATATCTCCGGTTCTGCATGTCAAACGTACTGTGGAGTGGTGAAAACACCAGAAAACGTGTTTCGCGCATTAAGTAGCTCGAAAAGAGCGTTCTCGAAGATTCTGCATACTTCTGACAGAAGTCTCACCAGGATTATCGCAGAAAATGCATATCTCAGCTTGAAACCCCACGAAAACCAAGATATCTACTGTTCTGCATATCAAACGCACTGTGGAGTGGTGAAAACACCAGATAACGTGTTTCTCGCACTAACTAGCTCGAAAGAGCGATCTCGATGATTCAGCATACTTCGGACAGAAGTCTCACAAAGATTATCGCAGAAAATGCATATCTCAGCTTGAAACCCGACGAAAACCGAGTTATCTCCGGTTCTGCACATCAAACGTACCGTAGAGTGGTGAAAACACCAGAAAACGTGTTTCGCGCATTAAGTAGCTCGAAAAGAGCGTTCTCGAAGATTCTGCATACTTCTGACAGAAGTCTCACCAGGATTATCGCAGAAAATGCATATCTCAGATTGAAACCCCACGAAAACCAAGATATCGCCGGTTCTGCATATCAAACGCACTGTGGAGTGGTGAAAACACCGGATAAGGTTTTTCTCGCATTAACTAGCTCGAAAAGAGCGATCTCGATGTTTCAGCATACTTCCGACAGAAGTCTCACCAGGATTATCGCAGAAAATGCATATCTCAGCTTGAAACCCCACGAAAACCAAGATATCTCCGGTTCTGCATATCCAGCGAACTGTGGAGTGGTGAAAACACCAGAAAATGAGTTTCTAGCATTAAATAGCTCGAAAAGAGCGCTCTCGATGTTTCTGCATGCTTCGGACAGACGTTTCACCATGATTATCGCAGGAAATGCATATCTCAGCTTGAAACCCCACGAAAACCAAGATATCGCCGGTTCTGCATATCATACGCACTGTGGAGTGGTGAAAACACCAGATAACGTGTTTCTCGCATTAAATAGCTCGAAAAGACTGTTCTCGAAGATCCTGCATACTTCTGACAGAAGTCTCACCAAGATTATCGTAGAAAATGCACATCTCAGCTTGAAACCCGACGAAAACCGAGTTATCTCCGGTTCTGCACATCAAACGTACCGTAGAGTGGTGAAAACACCAGAAAACGTGTTTCGCGCATTAAGTAGCTCGAAAAGAGCGTTCTCGAAGATTCTGCATACTTCTGACAGAAGTCTCACCAGGATTATCGCAGAAAATGCATATCTCAGCTTGAAACCCCACGAAAACCAAGATATCTACTGTTCTGCATATCAAACGCACTGTGGAGTGGTGAAAACACCAGATAACGTGTTTCTCGCACTAACTAGCTCGAAAGAGCGATCTCGATGGTTCAGCATACTTCGGACAGAAGTCTCACCAAGATTATCGCAGAAAATGCATATCTCAGCTTGAAACCCGACGAAAACCGAGTTATCTCCGGTTCTGCACATCAAACGTACCGTGGAATGGTGAAAACACCAGAAAACGTGTTTCGCGCATTAAGTATCTCGAAAAGAGCGTTCTCGAAGATTCTGCATACTTCTGACGGAAGTCTCACCAGGATTATCGTAGAAAATGCATATCTCAGCTTGAAACCCGACCGACTCCAAGATATCTCCGGTTCTGCATGTCAAACGTACTGTGGAGTGGTGAATACACCAGAGAACTTGTTTCGTGCATTAAGTAGCTCGAAAAGAGCGATCTAGTTGATTCTGCATACTTCTGACAAAAGACCCACCAAGATTATCGTAGAAAATGCACATCTCAGCTTGAAACCCGACGAAAACCGAGTTATCTCCGGTTCTGCACATCAAACGTACCGTGGAGTGGTGAAAACACCAGAAAGCGTGTTTCGCGCATTAAGTAGCTCGAAAAGAGCGTTCTCGAAGATTCTGCATACTTCTGACAGAAGTCTCACCAGGATTATCGCAGAAAATGCATATCTCAGCTTGAAACCCCACGAAAACCAAGATATCTACTGTTCTGCATATCAAACGCACTGTGGAGTGGTGAAAACACCAGATAACGTGTTTCTCGCACTAACTAGCTCGAAAGAGCGATCTCGATGATTCAGCATACTTCGGACAGAAGTCTCCCCAAGATTATCGCAGAAAATGCATATCTCAGCTGGAAACCCCACGAAAACCAAGATATCTCCGGTTCTGCATATCCAGCGAACTGTGGAGTGGTGAAAACCCCAGAAAATGAGTTTCTCGCATTAAATAGCTCGAAAAGAGCGCTCTCGATGTTTCTGCATGCTTCGGACAAATGTTTCACCAAGATAATCGTAGAAAATGCATATCTCAGCTTGAAACCCGACCGAAACCAAGATATCTCCGGTTCTGCATGTCAAACGTACTGTGGAGTGGTGAAAACACCAGAAAACTTGTTTCGTGCATTAAGTAGCTCGAAAAGAGCGATCTAGATGATTCTGCATACTTCTGACTGAAGTCTCACCAATATTATCGCAGAAAATGCATATCTCAGCTCGAAACCTCACGAAAATCAAGATGTTGCCCGTTCTGCATATCAAACGCACTGTGGAGTGGTGAAAACAACCAGAGAACGTGTTTCTCGCATTAAATAGCTCGAATAGAGCGATCTCGATGATTCTGCATACTTCGGACAGAAGTCTCACCAAGATTATCGTAAAAAATGCAGATCTCAGCTTGAAACCCCACGAAAACGAAGATATCGCTGGTACTGCATATCAAACGCACTGTGGAGTGGTGAAAACACCAGATAACGTGTTTTCTCGCATTAAATAGCTCGAGAAGAGCGTTCTCGAAGATCCTGCATGCTTCTGACAGAAGTCTCACCAAGATTATGGTAGAAAATGCATATCTCAGCTTGAAAGCCGACGAAAACCGAGTTATCTCCGGTTCTGCACATCAAACGTACCGTGGAGTGGTGAAAACACCAGAAAACGTGTTTCGCGCATTAAGTAGCTCGAAAAGAGCGTTCTCGAAGATTCTGCATACTTCTGACGGAAGTCTCACGAGGATTATCGTAGAAAATGCATATCTCAGCTTGAAACCCGACCGACTCCAAGATATCTCCGGTTCTGCATGTCAAACGTACGGTGGAGTGGTGAAAACACCAGAAAACGTGTTTCGTGCATTATGTAGCTCGAAAAGAGCGATCTAGATGATTCTGCATACTTCTGACAAGAGACCCACCAAGATTATCGCAGAAAATGCATATCTCAGCTGGAAACCCCACGAAAACCAAGATATCTCCGGTTCTGCATAGCCAGCGAACTGTGGAGTGGTAAAAACACCAGAAAATGAGTTTCTAGCATTAAATAGCTCGAAAAGAGCGCTCTCGATGTTTCTGCATGCTTCGGACAGATGTTTCACCAAGATAATCGTAGAAAATGCATATCTCAGCTTGAAACCCGACCGAAACCAAGATATCTCCGGTTCTGCATGTCAAACGTACTGTGGAGTGGTGAAAACACCAGAAAACTTGTTTCGTGCATTAAGTAGCTCGAAAAGAGCGATCTAGTTGATTCTGCATACTTCTGACAAATGACCCACCAAGATTATCGCAGAAAATGCATATCTCAGCTGGAAACACCACGAAAATCAAGATATCGCCTGTTCTGCATATCAAACGCACTGTGGAGTGGTGAAAACAACCAGAGAACGTGTTTCTCGCATTAACTAGCTCGAAAAGAGCGTTCTCGATGATTCAGCATACTTCGGACAGAAGTCTCACCATGATTATCGCAGGAAATGCATATCTCAGCTTGAAACCCCACGAAAACCAAGATATCGCCGGTTCTGCATATCATACGCACTGTGGAGTGGTGAAAACACCAGATAACGTGTTTCTCGCATTAAATAGCTCGAAAAGAGCGTTCTCGAAGATCCTGCATACTTCTGACAGAAGTCTCACCAAGATTATCGCAGAAAATGCATATCTCAGCTTGAAACCCCACGAAAACCAAGATATCGCCGGTTCTGCATATCATACGCACTGTGGAGTGGTGAAAACACCAGTTAACGTGTTTCTTGCATTAAATAGCTCGAAAAGAGCGTTCTCGAAGATCCTGCATACTTCTGACAGAAGTCTCACCAAGATTATCGTAGAAAATGCACATCTCAGCTTGAAACCCGACGAAAACCGAGTTATCTCCGGTTCTGCACATCAAACGTACCGTAGAGTGGTGAAAACACCAGAAAACGTGTTTCGCGCATTAAGTAGCTCGAAAAGAGCGTTCTCGAAGATTCTGCATACTTCTGACAGAAGTCTCACCAGGATTATCGCAGAAAATGCATATCTCAGCTTGAAACCCCACGAAAACCAAGATATCTACTGTTCTGCATATCAAACGCACTGTGGAGTGGTGAAAACACCAGATAACGTGTTTCTCGCACTAACTAGCTCGAAAGAGCGATCTCGATGATTCAGCATACTTCGGACAGAAGTCTCACCAAGATTATCGCAGAAAATGCATATCTCAGCTTGAAACCCGACGAAAACCGAGTTATCTCCGGTTCTGCACATCAAACGTACCGTGGAATGGTGAAAACACCAGAAAACGTGTTTCGCGCATTAAGTATCTCGAAAAGAGCGTTCTCGAAGATTCTGCATACTTCTGACGGAAGTCTCACCAGGATTATCGTAGAAAATGCATATCTCAGCTTGAAACCCGACCGACTCCAAGATATCTCCGGTTCTGCATGTCAAACGTACTGTGGAGTTGTGAAAACACCAGAAAACGTGTTTCGTGCATTAAGTAGCTCGAAAAGAGCGATCCAGATGATTCTGCATACTTCTGACAAGAGACCCACCAAGATTATCGCAGAAAATGCGTATCTCAGCTGTAAACCCCACGAAAACCAAGATATCTCCGGTTCTGCATATCCAGCGAACTGTGGAGTGGTGAAAACCCCAGAAAATGAGTTTCTCGCATTAAATAGCTCGAAAAGAGCGATCTCGATGTTTCAGCATACTTCGGACAGAAGTCTCACCAAGATTATCGCAGAAAATGCATATCTCAGCTTGAAACCCGACGAAAACCGAGTTATCTCCGGTTCTGCACATCAAACGTACCGTGGAATGGTGAAAACACCAGAAAACGTGTTTCGCGCATTAAGTATCTCGAAAAGAGCGTTCTCGAAGATTCTGCATACTTCTGACGGAAGTCTCACCAGGATTATCGTAGAAAATGCATATCTCAGCTTGAAACCCGACCGACTCCAAGATATCTCCGGTTCTGCATGTCAAACGTACTGTGGAGTTGTGAAAACACCAGAAAACGTGTTTCGTGCATTAAGTAGCTCGAAAAGAGCGATCCAGATGATTCTGCATACTTCTGACAAGAGACCCACCAAGATTATCGCAGAAAATGCGTATCTCAGCTGTAAACCCCACGAAAACCAAGATATCTCCGGTTCTGCATATCCAGCGAACTGTGGAGTGGTGAAAACCCCAGAAAATGAGTTTCTCGCATTAAATAGCTCGAAAAGAGCGATCTCGATGTTTCAGCATACTTCGGACAGAAGTCTCACCAAGATTATCGCAGAAAATGCATATCTCAGCTTGAAACCCCGCAAAAACCAAGATATCGCCGGTTCTGCATATCATACGCACTGTGGAGTGGTGAAAACACCAGATAACGTGTTTCTCCCATTAAATAGCTCGAAAAGAGCGTTCTCGAATATCCTGCATACTTCTGACAGAAGTCTCACCAAGATTATCGCAGAAAATGCATATCTCAGCTTGAAACCCCACGAAAACCAAGATATCGCCGGTTCTGCATATCAAACGCACTGTGGAGTGGTGAAAACACCGGATAAGGTTTTTCTCGCATTAACAAGCTCGAAAAGAGCGATCTCGATGTTTCAGCATACTTCGGACAGAAGTCTCACCAAGATTATCGCAGAAAATGCATATCTCAGCTTGAAACCCCGCGAAAACCAAGATATCGCAGGTTCTGCATATCATACGCACTGTGGAGTGGTGAAAACACCAGATAACGTGTTTCTCCCATTAAATAGCTCGACAAGAGCGTTCTCGAAGATCCTGCATACTTCTGACAGAAGTCTCACCAAGATTATCGTAGAAAATGCACATCTCAGCTTGAAACCCGACGAAAACCGAGTTATCTCCGGTTCTGCACATCAAACGTACCGTGGAATGGTGAAAACACAAGAAAACGTGTTTCGCGCATTAAGTAGCTCGAAAAGAGCGATCTAGTTGATTCTGCATACTTCTGACAAAAGACCCACCAAGATTATGGCAGAAAATGCATATCTCAGCTGGAAACCCCACGAAAACCAAGATATCTCCGGTTCTGCATATCCAGCGAACTGTGGAGTGGTGAAAACCCCAGAAAATGAGTTTCTCGCATTAAATAGCTCGAAAAGAGCGCTCTCAATGTTTCTGCATGCTTCGGACAGATGTTTCACCAAGATCATCGTAGAAAATGCATATCTCAGCATAAAACCCGACCGAAACCAAGATATCTCCGGTTCTGTATGTCAAACGTACTGTGGAGTGGTGAAAACACCAGAAAACATGTTTCGTGCATTAAGTAGCTCGAAAAGAGCGATCTAGTTGATTCTGCATACTTCTGACAAAAGACCCACCAGGATTATGGCAGAAAATGCATATCTCAGCTGGAAACACCACGAAAATCAAGATATCGCCTGTTCTGCATATCAAACGCACTGTGGAGTGGTGAAAACAATCAGAGAACGTGTTTCTCGCATTAACTAGCTCGAAAAGTGCGATCTCGATGATTCAGCATACTTCGGACAGAAGTCTCACCAAGATTATCGCAGGAAATGCATATCTCAGCTTGAAACCCCACGAAAACCAAGATATCTCCGGTTCTGCATACCCAACGAACTGTGGAGTGGTGAAAACACAAGATAACGTGTTTCTCGCATTAAATAGCTCGAAAAGTGCGATCTCGATGATTCTGCATACTTCGGACAGAAGTCTCAACAAGATTATCGCAGAAAATGCATATCTCAGCTTGAAACCCCACGAAAACCAAGATATCGCCGGTTCTGCATATCAAACGCACTGTGGAGTGGTGAAAACACCAGATAACGTGTTTCTCGCACTAACTAGCTCGAAAAGAGCAATCTAGATGATTCAGCATACTTCTGACAGAAGTCTCACCAAGATTATCGCAGAAAATGCATATCTCAGCTTGAAACCCCACGAAAACCAAGATATCGCCGGTTCTGCATATCAAATGCACTGTGGAGTGGTGAAAACGCCGGATAAGGTTTTTCTGACATTAACTAGCTCGAAAAGAGCGATCTCGATGTTTCAGCATACTTCGGACAGAAGTCTCACCAAGATTATCGCAGAAAATGCATATCTCAGCTTGAAACCCCACGAAAACCAAGATATCGCCGGTTCTGCATATGATACGCACTGTGGAGTGGTGAAAACACCAGACAACGTGTTTCGTGCATTAAGTAGCTCGAGAAGAGCGATCTAGATGATTCTGCATACTTCTAACAGAAGTCTTACCAAGATTATCGCAGATAATGCATATCTCTGCTTGAAACCCCACGAAAACCAAGATATCTACTGTTCTGCATAACCAACGATCTGTGGAGTGGTGAAAACCCCAGAAAACGTGTTTCTCGCATTAAATAGCTCGAAAAGAGCGCTCTCGATGTTTCTGCATACTTCGGACAGATGTTTCACCAAGCTTATCGTAGAAAATGCATATCTCAGCTTGAAACCCGACGAAAACCAAAATATCGCCGTTTCTGCATATCCAACGCACTGTGGAGTGGTGAAAACACCAGATAACGTGTTTCTCGCATTAAGTAGCTCGAAACGAGCGATCTCGATGATTCTGCATACTTCGGACAGAAGTCTCAACAAGATTATCGCGGAAAATGCATATCTCAGCTCGAAACCCCACGAAAACCAAGATATCTACTGTTCTGCATATCAAACGCACTGTGGAGTGGTGAAAACACCAGATAACGTGTTGCTCGCACTAACTAGCTCGAAAAGAGCGATCTCGATGATTCACCATACTTCGGACAGAAGTCTCACCAAGATTATCGCAGAAAATGCATATCTCAGCTTGAAACCCCACGAAAACCAAGATATCGCCGGTTCTGCATATCAAATGCACTGTGGAGTGGTGAAAACACCAGATAACGTGTTTCTCGAATTAAATAGCTCGAAAAGAGCGTTCTCTAAGATCCTGCAAACTTCTGACAGAAGTCTCACCAAGATTATCGTAGAAAATGCATATCTCAGCTTGAAACCCGACGAAAACCGAGTTATCTCCGGTTCTGCACATCAAACGTACCGTGGAGTGGTGAAAACACCAGAAAACGTGTTTCGCACATTAAGTAGCTCGAAAAGAGCGTTCTCGAAGATTCTGCATACATCTGACAGAAGTCTCACTAGGATTATCGTAGAAAATGCATATCTCAGCTTGAAACCCCACGAAAACCAAGATATCTACTGTTCTGCATATCCAACGAACTGTGGAGTGGTGAAAACACCAGATAACGTGTTTCTCGCATTAAATAGCTCGAAAAGAGCGTTCTCGAAGAACCTGCATACTTCTGACAGAAGTCTCACCAAGATTATCGTAGAAAATGCATATCTCAGCTTGAAACCCGACGAAAACCGAGTTATCTCCGGTTCTGCACATCAAACGTACCGTGGAGTGGTGAAAACACCAGAAAACGAGTTTCTCGCATTAAATAGCTCGAAAAGAGCGCTCTCGATATTTCTGCATACTTCGGACAGATGTTTCACCAAGATTATCGTAGAAAATGCATATCTCAGCTTGAAACCCGACCGAAACCAAGATATCTCCTGTTCTACATGTCAAACGTACTGTGGAGTGGTGAAAACACAAGAAAACGTGTTTCGTGAATTACGTAGCTCGAAAAGAGCGATCTAGATGATTCTGCATACTTCTGACATAAGACCCACCAAGATTATCGCAGAAAATGCATATCTCAGCTGGAAACACCATGAAAATCAAGATATCGCCTGTTCTGCATATCAAACGCACTGTGGAATGGTGAAAACAACCAGAGAACGTGTTTCTCGCATTATATAGCTCGAAAAGGGCGATCTCGATGATTCAGCATACTTCGGACAGAAGTCTCACCAAGATTATCGCAGAAAATGCATATTTCTGCTTGAAACACCACGAAAACCAAGATATAGACTATTCTGCATATCAAACGCACTGTGGAGTGGTGAAAACACCAGATAACGTGTTTCTCGCATTAAATAGCTCGAAAAGAGCGTTCTCGATGGTTTTGCATACTTCTAACAGGTGTCTCACCAAGATTATCGCAGAAAATGCATATCTCTGCTTGAAACCCCACGAAAACCAAGATATCGCCTGTTCTGCATATCAAACGCACTGTGGAGTGGTGAAAACCCCAGAAAACAAGTTTCTCGCATTAAATAGCTCGAAAAGAGCGCTCTCGATGTTTCTGCATACTTCGGACAGATGTTTCACCATTATTATCGTAGAAAATGCATATCTCAGCTTGAAACCCGACGAAAACCGAGTTATCTCCGGTTCTGCAAATCAAACGTACCGTGGAGTGGTGAAAACCCCAGAAAACGTGTTTCTTGCATTAAATAGCTCGAAAAGTGCGCTGTCGACGTTTCTGCATACTTCGGACAGATGTTTCACCAAGATTATCGTAGAAAATGCATATCTCAGCTTGAAACCCGACGAAAACCAAAATATCGCCGGTTCTGCATATCAAACCAACTGTGGAGTGGTGAAAACACCAGAAAACGTGTTTATCGCATTAAATAGCTCGAAAAGTGCGATCTCGATGATTTTGCATACTTCTAACAGGTGTCTCACCAAGATTATCGCAGAAAATGCATATCTCAGCTTGAAACCCCACGAAAACCAAGATATCGCCGGTTCTGCATATCAAATGCACTGTGGAGTGGTGAAAACGCCGGATAAGGTTTTTCTGACATTAACTAGCTCGAAAAGAGCGATCTCGATGTTTCAGCATACTTCGGACAGAAGTCTCACCAAGATTATCGCAGAAAATGCATATCTCAGCTTGAAACCCCACGAAAACCAAGATATCGCCGGTTCTGCATATGATACGCACTGTGGAGTGGTGAAAACACCAGACAACGTGTTTCGTGCATTAAGTAGCTCGAGAAGAGCGATCTAGATGATTCTGCATACTTCGGACAGAAGTCTCAACAAGATTATCGCGGAAAATGCATATCTCAGCTCGAAACCCCACGAAAACCAAGATATCTACTGTTCTGCATATCAAACGCACTGTGGAGTGGTGAAAACACCAGATAACGTGTTGCTCGCACTAACTAGCTCGAAAAGAGCGATCTCGATGATTCACCATACTTCGGACAGAAGTCTCACCAAGATTATCGCAGAAAATGCATATCTCAGCTTGAAACCCCACGAAAACCAAGATATCGCCGGTTCTGCATATCAAATGCACTGTGGAGTGGTGAAAACACCAGATAACGTGTTTCTCGAATTAAATAGCTCGAAAAGAGCGTTCTCTAAGATCCTGCAAACTTCTGACAGAAGTCTCACCAAGATTATCGTAGAAAATGCATATCTCAGCTTGAAACCCGACGAAAACCGAGTTATCTCCGGTTCTGCACATCAAACGTACCGTGGAGTGGTGAAAACACCAGAAAACGTGTTTCGCACATTAAGTAGCTCGAAAAGAGCGTTCTCGAAGATTCTGCATACATCTGACAGAAGTCTCACTAGGATTATCGTAGAAAATGCATATCTCAGCTTGAAACCCCACGAAAACCAAGATATCTACTGTTCTGCATATCCAACGAATTGTGGAGTGGTGAAAACACCAGATAACGTGTTTCTCGCATTAAATAGCTCGAAAAGAGCGCTCTCGAAGAACCTGCATACTTCTGACAGAAGTCTCACCAAGATTATCGTAGAAAATGCATATCTCAGCTTGAAACCCAACGAAAACCGAGTTATCTCCGGTTCTGCACATCAAACGTACCGTGGAGTGGTGAAAACACCAGAAAACGAGTTTCTCGCATTAAATAGCTCGAAAAGAGCGCTCTCGATATTTCTGCATACTTCGGACAGATGTTTCACCAAGATTATCGTAGAAAATGCATATCTCAGCTTGAAACCCGACCGAAACCAAGATATCTCCTGTTCTACATGTCAAACGTACTGTGGAGTGGTGAAAACACAAGAAAACGTGTTTCGTGAATTAAGTAGCTCGAAAAGAGCGATCTAGATGATTCTGCATACTTCTGACATAAGACCCACCAAGATTATCGCAGAAAATGCATATCTCAGCTGGAAACACCATGAAAATCAAGATATCGCCTGTTCTGCATATCAAACGCACTGTGGAATGGTGAAAACAACCAGAGAACGTGTTTCTCGCATTATATAGCTCGAAAAGGGCGATCTCGATGATTCAGCATACTTCGGACAGAAGTCTCACCAAGATTATCGCAGAAAATGCATATTTCTGCTTGAAACACCACGAAAACCAAGATATAGACTATTCTGCATATCAAACGCACTGTGGAGTGGTGAAAACACCAGATAACGTGTTTCTCGCATTAAATAGCTCGAAAAGAGCGTTCTCGATGGTTTTGCATACTTCTAACAGGTGTCTCACCAAGATTATCGCAGAAAATGCATATCTCTGCTTGAAACCCCACGAAAACCAAGATATCGCCTGTTCTGCATATCAAACGCACTGTGGAGTGGTGAAAACCCCAGAAAACAAGTTTCTCGCATTAAATAGCTCGAAAAGAGCGCTCTCGATGTTTCTGCATACTTCGGACAGATGTTTCACCATTATTATCGTAGAAAATGCATATCTCAGCTTGAAACCCGACGAAAACCGAGTTATCTCCGGTTCTGCAAATCAAACGTACCGTGGAGTGGTGAAAACCCCAGAAAACGTGTTTCTTGCATTAAATAGCTCGAAAAGTGCGCTCTCGACGTTTCTGCATACTTCGGACAGATGTTTCACCAAGATTATCGTAGAAAATGCATATCTCAGCTTGAAACCCGACGAAAACCAAAATATCGCCGGTTCTGCATATCAAACCAACTGTGGAGTGGTGAAAACACCAGAAAACGTGTTTATCGCATTAAATAGCTCGAAAAGTGCGATCTCGATGATTTTGCATACTTCTAACAGGTGTCTCACCAAGATTATCGCAGAAAATGCATATCTCTGCTTGAAACCCCACGAAAACCAACATATCGCCTGTTCTGCATATCAAACGCACTGTGGAGTGGTGAAAACCCCAGAAAACGAGTTTCTCGCATTAAATAGCTCGAAAAGAGCGCTCTCGATGTTTCTGCATACTTCGGACAGATGTTTCACCAAGATTATCGTAGAAAATGCATATCACAGCTTGAAACCCGACCGAAACCAAGATACCTCCGGTTCTGCATATCAAACGCACTGTGGAGTGGTGAAATCAACCAGAAAACGTGTTTCTCGCATTAAATAGCTCGAAAAGAGCGCGCTCGATGTTTCTGCATGCTTCGGACAGATGTTTCACCAAGATAATCGTAGAAAATGCATATCTCAGCGTGAAACCCGACCTAAACCAAGATATCTCCGGTTCTGCATGTCAAACGTACTGTGGAGTGGTGAAAACACCAGAAAACGTGTTTCGTGCATTAAGTAGCTCGAAAAGAGCGATCTAGTTGATTCTGCATACTTCTGACAAAAGACCCACCAAGATTATCGCAGAAAATGCATATCTCAGCTGGAAATACCACGAAAATCAAGATATCGCCTGTTCTGCATATCAAACGCACTGTGGAGTGGTGAAAACAACCAGAGAACGTGTTTCTCGCATTAACTAGCTCGAAAAGAGCGATCTCGATGATTCAGCATACTTCGGACAGAAGTGTCACCAAGATTATCGCTGGAAATGCATATCACAGCTTGAAACCCCACGAAAACCAAGTTATCTCCGGTTCTGCATATCCAACGAACTGTGGAGTTGTGAAAACACAAGATAACGTGTTTCTCGCATTAAATAGCTCGAAAAGTGCGATCTCGATGATTCTGCATACTTCTAACGGAAGTCTCACCAAGATTATCGCAGAAAATGCATATCTCAGCTTGAAACCCCACGAAAACCAAGATATCGCCGGTTCTGCATATTAAACGCACTGTGGAGTGGTGAAAACACCGGATACGGTTTTTCTCGCATTAACAAGCTCGAAAAGAGCGATCTCGATGTTTCAGCATACTTCGGACAGAAGTCTCACCAAGATTATCGCAGAAAATGCATATCTCAGCTTGAAACCCGACCGAAACCAAGATATCTCCGGTTCTGCATGTCAAACGTACTGTGGAGTGGTGAAAACACAAGAAAACGTGTTTCCTGCATTAAGTAGCTCGAAAAGAGCGACCTAGATGATTCTGCGTACTTCTGACAAAAGACCCACCAAGATTATCGCAGAAAATGCATATCTCACCTGGAAACACCATGAAAATCAAGATATCGCCTGTTCTGCATATCAAACGCACTGTGGAATGGTGATAACAACCAGAGAACGTGTTTCTCGCATGAAATACCTCGAAAAGCGCGATATCGATGATTCAGCATACTTCGGACAGAAGTCTCACCAAGATTATCGCAGAAAATGCATATCTCTGCTTGAAACCCCACGAAAACCAAGATATCTACTGTTCTGCATATCCAACGAACTGTGGAGTGGTGAAAACACCAGAAAACGTGTTTCGCGCATTAAGTAGCTCGAAAAGTGCGTTCTCGAATATCCTGCATACTTCTGACAGAAGTCTCACCAAGATTATCGTATAAAATGCATATCTCAGCTTGAAACCCCACGAACACCAAGATATCGCTGGTTCTGCATATCATACGCACTGTGGAGTGGTGAAAACACCAGAAAACGTATTTCGCGCATTAAGTAGCTCGAAAAGAGCGTTCTCGAAGATTCTGCATACTTCTGACAGAAGTCTCACCAGGATTATCGTAGAAAATGCATATCTCAGCTTGAAACCCGACCGAAACCAAGATATCTCCGGTTCTGCATGTCAAACGTACTGTGAAGTGGTGAAAACACCAGAAAACGTGTTTCGTGCATTAAGTAGCTCGAAAAGAGCGATCCAGGTGATTCTGCATACTTCTGACAAAAGACCCACAAAGATTATCGCAGAAAATGCATATCTCAGCTTGAAACCCCACGAAAACCAAGATATCGACTGTTCTGCATATCCAACGAACTGTGGAGTGGTGAAAACACCAGAAAACGAGTTTCTCGCATTAAATAGCTCGAAAAGAGCGCTCTCGATGTTTCTGCATACTTCGGACAGATGTTTCACCAAGCTTATCGTAGAAAATGCATATCTCAGCTTGAAACCCGACCGAAACCAAGATATCTCCGGTTCTGCATGTCAAATGTACTGTGGAGTGGTGAAAACACAAGAAAACGTGTTTCCTGCATTAAGTAGCTCGAAAAGAGCGACCTAGATGATTCTGCGTACTTCTGACAAAAGACCCACCAAGATTATCGCAGAAAATGCATATCTCACCTGGAAACACCATGAAAATCAAGATATCGCCTATTCTGCATATCAAACGCACTGTGGAATGGTGATAACAACCAGAGAACGTGTTTCTCGCATGAAATACCTCGAAAAGCGCGATATCGATGATTCAGCATACTTCGGACAGAAGTCTCACCAGGATTATCGCAGAAAATGCATATCTCTGCTTAAAACCCCACGAAAACCAAGATATCTACTGTTCTGCATATCCAACGAACTGTGGAGTGGTGAAAACACCAGAAAACGTGTTTCGCGCATTAAGTAGCTCGAAAAGAGCGTTCTCGAAGATTCTGCATACTTCTGACAGAAGTCTCACCAGGATTATCGTAGAAAATGCATATCTCAGCTTGAAACCCGACCGAAACCAAGATATCTCCGGTTCTGCATGTCAAACGTACTGTGGAGTCGTGAAAACACCAGAAAACGTGTTCCGTGCATTAAGTAGCTCGAAAAGAGCGATCTAGATGATTCTGCATACTTCTGACAAAAGACCCACCAAGATTATCGCAGAAAATGCATATCTCAGCTGGAAACACCATGAAAATAAAGATATCGCCTGTTCTGCTTATCAAACGCACTGTGGAGTGGTGAAAACACCAGATAACGTGTTTCTCGCATTAAATAGCTCGAAAAGCGCGATCTCCATGATTCTGCATACTTCTAACAGAAGTCTCACCAAGATTATCGCAGAAAATGCATATCTCTGCTTGAAACCCCACGAAAACCAAGATATCTACTGTTCTGCATATCCAACGATCTGTGGAGTGGTGAAAACCCCAGAAAACGTGTTTCTCACATTAAATAGCTCGAAAAGAGCGCTCTCGATGTTTCTGCATACTTCGGACAGATGTTTCACCAAGCTTATCGTAGAAAATGCATATCTCAGCTTGAAACTCGACGAAAACCAAAATATCGCCGTTTCTGCATATCCAACACACTGTGGAGTGGTGAAAACACCAGATAACGTGTTTCTCGCATTAAGTAGCACGAAACGAGCGATCTCGATGATTCTGCGTACTTCGGACTGAAGTCTCAACAAGATTATCGCAGAAAATGCATATCTCAGCTTGAAACCCCACGAAAACCAAGATATCTACTGTTCTGCATATCAAACGCACTGTGGAGCGGTGAAAACACCAGATAACGTGTTTCTCGCACTAACTAGCTCGAAAAGAGCGATCTCGATGATTCAGCATACTTCGGACAGAAGTCTCACCAGGATTATCGTAGAAAATGCATATCTCAGCTTGAAACCCCACGAAAACCAAGATATCTCCGGTTCTGCATATCCAGCGAACTGTGGAGTGGTGAAAACCCCAGAAAATGAGTTTCTCGCATTAAATAGCTCGAAAAGAGCGCTCTCGATGTTTCTGCATGCTTCGGACAGATGTTTCACCAAGATCATCGTAGAAAATGCATATCTCAGCTTAAAACCCGACCGAAACCAAGATATCTCCGGTTCTGTATGTCAAACGTACTGTGGAGTGGTGAAAACACCAGAAAACTTGTTTCGTGCATTAAGTAGCTCGAAAAGAGCGATCTAGTTGATTCTGCATACTTCTGACAAAAGACCCACCAAGATTATGGCAGAAAATGCATATCTCAGCTGGAAACACCACGAAAATCAAGATATCGCCTGTTCTGCATATCAAACGCACTGTGGAGTGGTGAAAACAACCAGAGAACGTGTTTCTCGCATTAACTAGCTCGAAAAGTGCGATCTCGATGATTCAGCATACTTCGGACAGAAGTCTCACCAAGATTATCGCAGGAAATGCATATCTCAGCTTGAAACCCCGCGAAAACCAAGATATCGCCGGTTCTGCATATCATACGCACTGTGGAGTGGTGAAAACACCACATAACGTGTTTCTCCCATTAAATAGCTCGAAAAGAGCGTTCTCGAAGATCCTGCATACTTCTGACAGAAGTCTCACCAAGATTATCGTAGAAAATGCACATCTCAGCTTGCAACCCGACGAAAATCAAGATATCGCCTGTTCTGCATATCAAACGCACTGTGGAGTGGTGAAAACAACCAGAGAACGTGTTTCTCGCATTAACTAGCTCGAAAAGTGCGATCTCGATGATTCAGCATACTTCGGACAGAAGTCTCACCAAGATTATCGCAGGAAATGCATATCTCAGCTGGAAACCCCACGAAAACCAAGATATCTCCGGTTCTGCATATCCAGCGAACTGTGGAGTGGTGAAAACCCCAGAAAATGAGTTTCTCGCATTAAATAGCTCGAAAAGAGCGCTCTCGATGTTTCTGCATGCTTCGGACAGATGTTTCACCAAGCTAATCGTAGAAAATGCATATCTCAGCTTAAAACCCGACCGAAACCAAGATATCGCTGGTTCTGCATATCATACGCACTGTGGAGTGGTGAAAACACCAGAAAACGTATTTCGCGCATTAAGTAGCTCGAAAAGAGCGTTCTCGAAGATTCTGCATACTTCTGACAGAAGTCTCACCAGGATTATCGTAGAAAATGCATATCTCAGCTTGAAACCCGACCGAAACCAAGATATCTCCGGTTCTGCATGTCAAACGTACTGTGAAGTGGTGAAAACACCAGAAAACGTGTTTCGTGCATTAAGTAGCTCGAAAAGAGCGATCCAGGTGATTCTGCATACTTCTGACAAAAGACCCACAAAGATTATCGCAGAAAATGCATATCTCAGCTTGAAACCCCACGAAAACCAAGATATCTACTGTTCTGCATATCCAACGAACTGTGGAGTGGTGAAAACACCAGAAAACGTATTTCGCGCATTAAGTAGCTCGAAAAGAGCGTTCTCGAAGATTCAGCATACTTCGGACAGAAGTCTCACCAAGATTATCGCAGGAAATGCATATCTCAGCTTGAAACCCCGCGAAAACCAAGATATCGCCGGTTCTGCATATCATACGCACTGTGGAGTGGTGAAAACACCACATAACGTGTTTCTCCCATTAAATAGCTCGAAAAGAGCGTTCTCGAAGATCCTGCATACTTCTGACAGAAGTCTCACCAAGATTATCGTAGAAAATGCACATCTCAGCTTGCAACCCGACGAAAACCGAGTTATCTCCGGTTCTGCACATCAAACGTACCGTGGAATGGTGAAAACACCAGAAAACGTGTTTCGCGCATTAAGTAGCTCGAAAAGAGCGTTCTCGAAGATTCTGCATACTGCTGACGGATGTCTCACCAGGATTATCGTAGAAAATGCATATCTCAGCTTGAAACCCGACCGACTCCAAGATATCTCCGGTTCTGCATGTCAAACGTACTGTCGAGTGGTGAAAACACCAGAAAGCGTGTTTCGTGCATTAAGTAGCTCGAAAAGAGCGATCTAGATGATTCTGCATACTTCTGACAAGAGACCCACCAAGATTATCGCAGAAAATGCATATCTCAGCTGGAAACCCCACGAAAACCAAGATATCTCCGGTTCTGCATATCCAGCGAACTGTGGAGTGGTGAAAACCCCAGAAAATGAGTTTCTCGCATTAAATAGCTCGAAAAGAGCGCTCTCGATGTTTCTGCATGCTTCGGACAGATGTTTCACCAAGCTAATCGTAGAAAATGCATATCTCAGCTTAAAACCCGACCGAAACCAAGATATCGCTGGTTCTGCATATCATACGCACTGTGGAGTGGTGAAAACACCAGAAAACGTATTTCGCGCATTAAGTAGCTCGAAAAGAGCGTTCTCGAAGATTCTGCATACTTCTGACAGAAGTCTCACCAGGATTATCGTAGAAAATGCATATCTCAGCTTGAAACCCGACCGAAACCAAGATATCTCCGGTTCTGCATGTCAAACGTACTGTGAAGTGGTGAAAACACCAGAAAACGTGTTTCGTGCATTAAGTAGCTCGAAAAGAGCGATCCAGGTGATTCTGCATACTTCTGACAAAAGACCCACAAAGATTATCGCAGAAAATGCATATCTCAGCTTGAAACCCCACGAAAACCAAGATATCTACTGTTCTGCATATCCAACGAACTGTGGAGTGGTGAAAACACCAGAAAACGAGTTTCTCGCATTAAATAGCTCGAAAAGAGCGCTCTCGATGTTTCTGCATACTTCGGACAGATGTTTCACCAAGCTTATCGTAGAAAATGCATATCTCAGCTTGAAACCCGACCGAAACCAAGATATCTCCGGTTCTGCATGTCAAACGTACTGTGGAGTGGAGAAAACACAAGAAAACGTGTTTCCTGCATTAAGTAGCTCGAAAAGAGCGACCTAGATGATTCTGCGTACTTCTGACAAAAGACCCACCAAGATTATCGCAGAAAATGCATATCTCACCTGGAAACACCATGAAAATCAAGATATCGCCTATTCTGCATATCAAACGCACTGTGGAATGGTGATAACAACCAGAGAACGTGTTTCTCGCATGAAATACCTCGAAAAGCGCGATATCGATGATTCAGCATACTTCGGACAGAAGTCTCACCAGGATTATCGCAGAAAATGCATATCTCTGCTTGAAACCCCACGAAAACCAAGATATCTACTGTTCTGCATATCCAACGAACTGTGGAGTGGTGAAAACACCAGAAAACGTGTTTCGCGCATTAAGTAGCTCGAAAAGAGCGTTCTCGAAGATTCTGCATACTTCTGACAGAAGTCTCACCAGGATTATCGTAGAAAATGCATATCTCAGCTTGAAACCCGACCGAAACCAAGATATCTCCGGTTCTGCATGTCAAACGTACTGTGGAGTCGTGAAAACACCAGAAAACGTGTTCCGTGCATTAAGTAGCTCGAAAAGAGCGATCTAGATGATTCTGCATACTTCTGACAAAAGACCCACCAAGATTATCGCAGAAAATGCATATCTCAGCTGGAAACACCATGAAAATAAAGATATCGCCTGTTCTGCTTATCAAACGCACTGTGGAGTGGTGAAAACACCAGATAACGTGTTTCTCGCATTAAATAGCTCGAAAAGCGCGATCTCCATGATTCTGCATACTTCTAACAGAAGTCTCACCAAGATTATCGCAGAAAATGCATATCTCTGCTTGAAACCCCACGAAAACCAAGATATCTACTGTTCTGCATATCCAACGATCTGTGGAGTGGTGAAAACCCCAGAAAACGTGTTTCTCACATTAAATAGCTCGAAAAGAGCGCTCTCGATGTTTCTGCATACTTCGGACAGATGTTTCACCAAGCTTATCGTAGAAAATGCATATCTCAGCTTGAAACTCGACGAAAACCAAAATATCGCCGTTTCTGCATATCCAACACACTGTGGAGTGGTGAAAACACCAGATAACGTGTTTCTCGCATTAAGTAGCACGAAACGAGCGATCTCGATGATTCTGCGTACTTCGGACTGAAGTCTCAACAAGATTATCGCAGAAAATGCATATCTCAGCTTGAAACCCCACGAAAACCAAGATATCTACTGTTCTGCATATCAAACGCACTGTGGAGTGGTGAAAACACCAGATAACGTGTTTCTCGCACTAACTAGCTCGAAAAGAGCGATCTCGATGATTCAGCATACTTCGGACAGAAGTCTCACCAGGATTATCGTAGAAAATGCATATCTCAGCTTGAAACCCCACGAAAACCAAGATATCTCCGGTTCTGCATATCCAGCGAACTGTGGAGTGGTGAAAACCCCAGAAAATGAGTTTCTCGCATTAAATAGCTCGAAAAGAGCGCTCTCGATGTTTCTGCATGCTTCGGACAGATGTTTCACCAAGATCATCGTAGAAAATGCATATCTCAGCTTAAAACCCGACCGAAACCAAGATATCTCCGGTTCTGTATGTCAAACGTACTGTGGAGTGGTGAAAACACCAGAAAACTTGTTTCGTGCATTAAGTAGCTCGAAAAGAGCGATCTAGTTGATTCTGCATACTTCTGACAAAAGACCCACCAAGATTATGGCAGAAAATGCATATCTCAGCTGGAAACACCACGAAAATCAAGATATCGCCTGTTCTGCATATCAAACGCACTGTGGAGTGGTGAAAACAACCAGAGAACGTGTTTCTCGCATTAACTAGCTCGAAAAGTGCGATCTCGATGATTCAGCATACTTCGGACAGAAGTCTCACCAAGATTATCGCAGGAAATGCATATCTCAGCTTGAAACCCCGCGAAAACCAAGATATCGCCGGTTCTGCATATCATACGCACTGTGGAGTGGTGAAAACACCACATAACGTGTTTCTCCCATTAAATAGCTCGAAAAGAGCGTTCTCGAAGATCCTGCATACTTCTGACAGAAGTCTCACCAAGATTATCGTAGAAAATGCACATCTCAGCTTGCAACCCGACGAAAACCGAGTTATCTCCGGTTCTGCACATCAAACGTACCGTGGAATGGTGAAAACACCAGAAAACGTGTTTCGCGCATTAGGTAGCTCGAAAAGAGCGTTCTCGAAGATTCTGCATACTGCTGACGGATGTCTCACCAGGATTATCGTAGAAAATGCATATCTCAGCTTGAAACCCGACCGACTCCAAGATATCTCCGGTTCTGCATGTCAAACGTACTGTCGAGTGGTGAAAACACCAGAAAGCGTGTTTCGTGCATTAAGTAGCTCGAAAAGAGCGATCTAGATGATTCTGCATACTTCTGACAAGAGACCCACCAAGATTATCGCAGAAAATGCATATCTCAGCTGGAAACCCCACGAAAACCAAGATATCTCCGGTTCTGCATATCCAGCGAACTGTGGAGTGGTGAAAACCCCAGAAAATGAGTTTCTCGCATTAAATAGCTCGAAAAGAGCGCTCTCGATGTTTCTGCATGCTTCGGACAGATGTTTCACCAAGCTAATCGTAGAAAATGCATATCTCAGCTTAAAACCCGACCGAAACCAAGATATCTCCGGTTCTGTATGTCAAACGTACTGTGGAGTGGTGAAAACACCAGAAAACTTGTTTCGTGCATTAAGTAGCTCGAAAAGAGCGATCTAGTTGATTCTGCATACTTCTGACAAAAGACCCACCAAGATTATGGCAGAAAATGCATATCTCAGCTGGAAACACCACGAAAATCAAGATATCGCCTGTTCTGCATATCAAACGCACTGTGGAGTGGTGAAAACACCAGATAACGTGTTTCTCGCACTAACTAGCTCGAAAAGAGCGATCTCGATGATTCAGCATACTTCGGACAGAAGTGTCACCAAGATTGTCGCAGAAAATGCATATCTCAGCTTGAAACCCCACGAAAACCAAGATATCGCCGGTTCTGCATATCAAATGCACTGTGGAGTGGTGAAAACACCGGATAAGGTTTTTCTCGCATTAAATAGCTCGAAAAATGCGTTCTCGAATATCCTGCATACTTCTGACAGAAGTCTCACCAAGATTATCGTATAAAATGCATATCTCAGCTTGAAACCCCACGAACACCAAGATATCGCTGGTTCTGCATATCATACGCACTGTGGAGTGGTGAAAACACCAGAAAACGTATTTCGCGCATTAAGTAGCTCGAAAAGAGCGTTCTCGAAGATTCTGCATACTTCTGACAGAAGTCTCACCAGGATTATCGTAGAAAATGCATATCTCAGCTTGAAACCCGACCGAAACCAAGATATCTCCGGTTCTGCATGTCAAACGTACTGTGGAGTGGTGAAAACACCAGAAAACGTGTTTCGTGCATTAAGTAGCTCGAAAAGAGCGATCCAGGTGATTCTGCATACTTCTGACAAAAGACCCACCAAGATTATCGCAGAAAATGCATATCTCAGCTGGAAACACCACGAAAACCGAGTTATCTCCGGTTCTGCACATCAACCGTACCGTGGAATGGTGAAAACACCAGAAAACGTGTTTCGCGCATTAAGTAGCTCGAAAAGAGCGTTCTCGAAGATTCTGCATACTGCTGACGGATGTCTCACCAGGATTATCGTTGAAAATGCATATCTCAGCTTGAAACCAGACCGACTCCAAGATATCTCCGGTTCTGCATGTCAAACGTACTGTGGAGTGGTGAAAACACCAGAAAACGTGTTTCGTGCATTAAGTAGCTCGAAAAGAGCGATCTAGATGATTCTGCATACTTCTGACAAGAGACCCACCAAGATTATCGCAGAAAATGCATATCTCAGCTGGAAACCCCACGAAAACCAAGATATCTCCGGTTCTGCATATCCAGCGAACTGTGGAGTGGTGAAAACCCCAGAAAATGAGTTTCTCGCATTAAATAGCTCGAAAAGAGCGCTCTCGATGTTTCTGCATGCTTCAGACAGATGTTTCACCAAGATCATCGTAGAAAATGCATATCTCAGCTTAAAACCCGACCGAAACCAAGATATCTCCGGTTCTGTATGTCAAACGTACTGTGGAGTGGTGAAAACACCAGAAAACTTGTTTCGTGCATTAAATAGCTCGAAAAGAGCGATCTAGTTGATTCTGCATACTTCTGACAAAAGACCCACCAAGATTATGGCAGAAAATGCATATCTCAGCTGGAAACACCACGAAAATCAAGATATCGCCTGTTCTGCATATCAAACGCACTGTGGAGTGGTGAAAACAACCAGAGAACGTGTTTCTCGCATTAACTAGCTCGAAAAGTGCGATCTCGATGGTTCAGCATACTTCGGACAGAAGTCTCACCAAGATTATCGCAGGAAATGCATATCTCAGCTTGAAACCCCACGAAAACCAAGATATCTCCGGTTCTGCATACCCAACGAACTGTGGAGTGGTGAAAACACCAGATAACGTGTTTCTCGCATTAAATAGCTCGAAAAGTGCGATCTCGATGATTCTGCATACTTCGGACAGAAGTCTCAACAAGATTATCGCAGAAAATGCATATCTCAGCTTGAAACCCCACGAAAACCAAGATATCTACTGTTCTGCATATCAAGCGCACTGTGGAGTGGTGAAAACACCAGATAACGTGTTTCTCGCACTAACTAGCTCGAAAAGAGCGATCGAGATGATTCAGCATACTTCTGACAGAAGTCTCACCAAGATTATCGCAGAAAATGCATATCTCAGCTTGAAACCCCACGAAAACCAAGATATCGCCGGTTCTGCATATCAAATGCACTGTGGAGTGGTGAAAACACCGGATAAGGTTTTTCTGACATTAACTAGCTCGAAAAGAGCGATCTCGATGTTTCAGCATACTTCGGACAGAAGTCTCACCAAGATTATCGCAGAAAATGCATATCTCAGCTTGAAACCCCACGAAAACCAAGATATCGCCGGTTCTGCATATGATACGCACTGTGGAGTGGTGAAAACACCAGATAACGTGTTTCGTGCATTAAGTAGCTCGAGAAGAGCGATCTAGATGATTCTGCATACTTCTAAAAGAAGTCTTACCAAGATTATCGCAGATAATGCATATCTCTGCTTGAAACCCCACGAAAACCAAGATATCTACTGTTCTGCATATCCAACGATCTGTGGAGTGGTGAAAACCCCAGAAAACGTGTTTCTCGCATTAAATAGCTCGAAAAGAGCGCTCTCGATGTTTCTGCATACTTCGGACAGATGTTTCACCAAGCTTATCGTAGAAAATGCATATCTCAGCTTGAAACCCGACGAAAACCAAAATATCGCCGTTTCTGCATATCCAACGCACTGTGGAGTGGTGAAAACACCAGATAACGTGTTTCTCGCATTAAATAGCTCGAAAAGAGCGTTCTCGAAGAACCTGCATACTTCTGACAGAAGTCTCACCAAGATTATCGTAGAAAATGCATATCTCAGCTTGAAACCCGACGAAAACCGAGTTATCTCCGGTTCTGCACATCAAACGTACCGTGGAGTGGTGAAAACACCAGAAAACGAGTTTCTCGCATTAAATAGCTCGAAAAGAGCGCTCTCGATATTTCTGCATACTTCGGACAGATGTTTCACCAAGATTATCGTAGAAAATGCATATCTCAGCTTGAAACCCGACCGAAACCAAGATATCTCCGGTTCTACATGTCAAACGTACTGTGGAGTGGTGAAAACACAAGAAAACGTGTTTCGTGAATTAAGTAGCTCGAAAAGAGCGATCTAGATGATTCTGCTTACTTCTGACATAAGACCCACCAAGATTATCGCAGAAAATGCATATCTCAGCTGGAAACACCATGAAAATCAAGATATCGCCTGTTCTGCATATCAAACGCACTGTGGAATGGTGAAAACAACCAGAGAACGTGTTTCTCGCATTATATAGCTCGAAAAGGGCGATCTCGATGATTCAGCATACTTCGGACAGAAGTCTCACCAAGATTATCGCAGAAAATGCATATTTCTGCTTGAAACACCACGAAAACCAAGATATAGACTATTCTGCATATCAAACGCACTGTGGAGTGGTGAAAACACCAGATAACGTGTTTCTCGCATTAAATAGCTCGAAAAGAGCGCTCTCGATGGTTGTGCATACTTCTAACAGGTGTCTCACCAAGATTATCGCAGAAAATGCATATCTGTGCTTGAAACCCCACGAAAACCAAGATATCGCCTGTTCTGCATATCAAACGCACTGTGGAGTGGTGAAAACCCCAGAAAACGAGTTTCTCGCATTAAATAGCTCGAAAAGAGCGCTCTCGATGTTTCTGCATACTTCGGACAGATGTTTCACCAAGATTATCGTAGAAAATGCATATCTCAGCTTGAAACCCGACGAAAACCGAGTTATCTCCGGTTCTGCACATCAAACGTACCGTGGAGTGGTGAAAACCCCAGAAAACGTGTTTCTTGCATTAAATAGCTCGAAAAGTGCGCTCTCGACGTTTCTGCATACTTCGGACAGATGTTTCACCAAGATTATCGTAGAAAATGCATATCTCAGCTTGAAACCCGACGAAAACCAAAATATCGCCGGTTCTGCATATCAAACCAACTGTGGAGTGGTGAAAACACCAGAAAACGTGTTTATCGCATTAAATAGCTCGAAAAGTGCGATCTCGATGATTTTGCATACTTCTAACAGGTGTCTCACCAAGATTATCGCAGAAAATGCATATCTCTGCTTGAAACCCCACGAAAACCAAGATATCGCCTGTTCTGCATATCAAACGCACTGTGGAGTGGTGAAACCCCCAGAAAACGAGTTTCTCGCATTAAATAGCTCGAAAAGAGCGCGCTCGATGTTTCTGCATGCTTCGGACAGATGTTTCACCAAGATAATCGTAGAAAATGCTTATCTCAGCGTGAAACCCGACCTAAACCAAGATATCTCCGGTTCTGCATGTCAAACGTACTGTGGAGTGGTGAAAACACCAGAAAACGTGTTTCGTGCATTAAGTAGCTCGAAAAGAGCGATCTAGTTGATTCTGCATACTTCTGACAAAAGACCCACCAAGATTATCGCAGAAAATGCATATCTCAGCTGGAAATACCACGAAAATCAAGATATCGCCTGTTCTGCAAATCAAACGAAATGTGGAGTGGTGAAAACAACCAGAGAACGTGTTTCTCGCATTAACTAGCTCGAAAAGAGCGATCTCGATGATTCAGCATACTTCGGACAGAAGTCTCACCAAGATTATCGCAGAAAATGCATATCTCAGCTTGAAACCCCGCGAAAACCAAGATATCGCCGGTTCTGCATATCATACGCACTGTGGAGTGGTGAAAACACCAGATAACGTGTTTCTCCCATTAAATAGCTCGAAAAGAGCGTTCTCGAATATCCTGCATACTTCTGACAGAAGTCTCACCAAGATTATCGTAGAAAATGCACATCTCAGCTTGAAACCCGACGAAAACCGAGTTATCTCCGGTTCTGCACATCAAACGTACCGTGGAGTGGTGAAAACCCCAGAAAACGTGTTTCTTGCATTAAATAGCTCGAAAAGTGCGCTCTCGACGTTTCTGCATACTTCGGACAGATGTTTCACCAAGATTATCGTAGAAAATGCATATCTCAGCTTGAAACCCGACGAAAACCAAAATATCGCCGGTTCTGCCTATCAAACCAACTGTGGAGTGGTGAAAACACCAGAAAACATGGTTATCGCATTAAATAGCTCGAAAAGTGCGATCTCGATGATTTTGCATACTTCTAACAGGTGTCTCACCAAGATTATCGCAGAAAATGCATATCTCTGCTTGAAACCCCACGAAAACCAAGATATCGCCTGTTCTGCATATCAGACGCACTGTGGAGTGGTGAAAACCCCAGAAAACGAGTTTCTCGCATTAAATAGCTCGAAAAGAGCGCTCTCGATGTTTCTGCATACTTCGGACAGATGTTTCACCAAGATTATCGTAGAAAATGCATATCACAGCTTGAAACCCGACCGAAACCAAGATACCTCCGGTTCTGCATATCAAACGCACTGTGGAGTGGTGAAATCAACCAGAGAACGTGTTTCTCGCATTAAATAGCTCGAGAAGAGCGATCTCGATGATTCAGCATACTTCGGACAGAAGTCTGACCAAGATTATCGCAGGAAATGCATATCTCAGCTTGAAACCCGACCGAAACCAAGATATCTCCCGTTCTGCATGTCAAACGTACTGTGGAGTGGTGAAAACCCCAGAAAACGAGTTTCTCGCATTAAATAGCTCGAAAAGAGCGCGCTCGATGTTTCTGCATGCTTCGGACAGATGTTTCACCAAGATAATCGTAGAAAATGCATATCTCAGCGTGAAACCCGACCTAAACCAAGATATCTCCGGTTCTGCATGTCAAACGTACTGTGGAGTGGTGAAAATACCAGAAAACGTGTTTCGTGCATTAAGTAGCTCGAAAAGAGCGATCTAGTTGATTCTGCATACTTCTGACAAAAGACCCACCAAGATTATCGCAGAAAATGCATATCTCAGCTGGAAATACCACGAAAATCAAGGTATCGCCTGTTCTGCATATCAAACGCACTGTGGAGTGGTGAAAACAACCAGAGAACGTGTTTCTCGCATTAACTAGCTCGAAAAGAGCGATCTCGATGATTCAGCATACTTCGGACAGAAGGCTCACCAAGATTATCGCTGGAAATGCATATCTCAGCTTGAAACCCCACGAAAACCAAGATATCTCCGGTTCTGCATATCCAACGAACTGTGGAGTTGTGAAAACACAAGATAACGTGTTTCTCGCATTAAATAGCTCGAAAAGTGCGATCTCGATGATTCTGCATACTTCTAACGGAAGTCTCACCAAGATTATCGCAGAAAATGCATATCTCAGCTTGAAACCCCACGAAAACCAAGATATCGCCGGTTCTGCATATCAAACGCACTGTGGAGTGGTGAAAACACCGGATAAGGTTTTTCTCGCATTAACAAGCTCGAAAAGAGCGATCTCGATGTTTCAGCATACTTCGGACAGAAGTCTCACCAAGATTATCGCAGAAAATGCATATCTCAGCTTGAAACCCCGCGAAAACCAAGATATCGCCGGTTCTGCATATCATACGCACTGTGGAGTGGTGAAAACACCAGATAACGTGTTTCTCCCATTAAATAGCTCGAAAAGAGCGTTCTCGAATATCCTGCATACTTCTGACAGAAGTCTCACCAAGATTATCGTAGAAAATGCACATCTCAGCTTGAAACCCGACGAAAACCGAGTTATCTCCGGTTCTGCACATCAAACGTACCGTGGAGTGGTGAAAACCCCAGAAAACGTGTTTCTTGCATTAAATAGCTCGAAAAGTGCGCTCTCGACGTTTCTGCATACTTCGGACAGATGTTTCACCAAGATTATCGTAGAAAATGCATATCTCAGCTTGAAACCCGACGAAAACCAAAATATCGCCGGTTCTGCATATCAAACCAACTGTGGAGTGGTGAAAACACCAGAAAACGTGACTATCGCATTAAATAGCTCGAAAAGTGCGATCTCGATGATTTTGCATACTTCTAACAGGTGTCTCACCAAGATTATCGCAGAAAATGCATATCTCTGCTTGAAACCCCACGAAAACCAAGATATCGCCTGTTCTGCATATCAGACGCACTGTGGAGTGGTGAAAACCCCAGAAAACGAGTTTCTCGCATTAAATAGCTCGAAAAGAGCGCTCTCGATGTTTCTGCATACTTCGGACAGATGTTTCACCAAGATTATCGTAGAAAATGCATATCACAGCTTGAAACCCGACCGAAACCAAGATACCTCCGGTTCTGCATATCAAACGCACTGTGGAGTGGTGAAATCAACCAGAGAACGTGTTTCTCGCATTAAATAGCTCGAGAAGAGCGATCTCGATGATTTAGCATACTTCGGACAGAAGTCTCACCAAGATTATCGCAGGAAATGCATATCTCAGCTTGAAACCCGACCGAAACCAAGATATCTCCCGTTCTGCATGTCAAACGTACTGTGGAGTGGTGAAAACCCCAGAAAACGAGTTTCTCGCTTTAAATAGCTCGAAAAGAGCGCGCTCGATGTTTCTGCATGCTTCGGACAGATGTTTCACCAAGATAATCGTAGAAAATGCATATCTCAGCGTGAAACCCGACCTAAACCAAGATATCTCCGGTTCTGCATGTCAAACGTACTGTGGAGTGGTGAAAACACCAGAAAACGTGTTTCGTGCATTAAGTAGCTCGAAAAGAGCGATCTAGTTGATTCTGCATACTTCTGACAAAAGACCCACCAAGATTATCGCAGAAAATGCATATCTCAGCTGGAAATACCACGAAAATCAAGATATCGCCTGTTCTGCATATCAAACGCACTGTGGAGTGGTGAAAACAACCAGAGAACGTGTTTCTCGCATTAACTAGCTCGAAAAGAGCGATCTCGATGATTCAGCATACTTCGGACAGAAGTCTCACCAAGATTATCGCTGGAAATGCATATCTCAGCTTGAAACCCCACGAAAACCAAGATATCGCCGGTTCTGCATATCATACGCACTGTGGAGTGGTGAAAACACCACATAACGTGTTTCTCCCATTAAATAGCTCGAAAAGAGCGTTCTCGAAGATCCTGCATACTTCTGACAGAAGTCTCACCAAGATTATCGTAGAAAATGCACATCTCAGCTTGCAACCCGACGAAAACCGAGTTATCTCCGGTTCTGCACATCAAACGTACCGTGGAATGGTGAAAACACCAGGAAACGTGTTTCGCGCATTAAGTAGCTCGAAAAGAGCGTTCTCGAAGATTCTGCATACTGCTGACGGATGTTTCACCAAGATTATCGTAGAAAATGCATATCACAGCTTGAAACCCGACCGAAACCAAGATACCTCCGGTTCTGCATATCAAACGCACTGTGGAGTGGTGAAATCAACCAGAGAACGTGATTCTCGCATTAAATAGCTCGAGAAGAGCGATCTCGATGATTCAGCATACTTCGGACAGAAGTCTCACCAAGATTATCGCAGGAAATGCATATCTCAGCTTGAAACCCGACCGAAACCAAGATATCTCCCGTTCTGCATGTCAAACGTACTGTGGAGTGGTGAAAACCCCAGAAAACGAGTTTCTCGCATTAAATAGCTCGAGAAGAGCGCGCTCGATGTTTCTGCATGCTTCGGACAGATGTTTCACCAAGATAATCGTAGAAAATGCATATCTCAGCGTGAAACCCGACCTAAACCAAGATATCTCCGGTTCTGCATGTCAAACGTACTGTGGAGTGGTGAAAACACCAGAAAACGTGTTTCGTGCATTAAGTAGCTCGAAAAGAGCGATCTAGTTGATTCTGCATACTTCTGACGAAAGACCCACCAAGATTATCGCAGAAAATGCATATCTCAGCTGGAAATACCACGAAAATCAAGATATCGCCTGTTCTGCATATCAAACGCACTGTGGAGTGGTGAAAACAACCAGAGAACGTGTTTCTCGCATTAACTAGCTCGAAAAGAGCGATCTCGATGATTCAGCATACTTCGGACAGAAGTCTCACCAAGATTATCGCTGGAAATGCATATCTCAGCTTGAAACCCCACGAAAACCAAGATATCTCCGGTTCTGCATATCCAACGAACTGTGGAGTGGTGAAAACACAAGATAACGTGTTTCTCGCATTAAATAGCTCGAAAAGTGCGATCTGGATGATTCTGCATACTTCTAACAGAAGTCTCACCAAGATTATCGCAGAAAATGCATATCTCAGCTTGAAACCCCACGAAAACCAAGATATCGCCGGTTCTGCATATCAAACGCACTGTGGAGTGGTGAAAACACCGGATAAGGTTTTTCTCGCATTAACAAGCTCGAAAAGAGCGATCTCGATGTTTCAGCATACTTCGGACAGAAGTCTCACCAAGATTATCGCAGAAAATGCATATCTCAGCTTGAAACGCCGCGAAAACCAAGATATCGCCGGTTCTGCATATCATACGCACTGTGGAGTGGTGAAAACACCACATAACGTGTTTCTCCCATTAAATAGCTCGAAAAGAGCGTTCTCGAAGATCCTGCATACTTCTGACAGAAGTCTCACCAAGATTATCGTAGAAAATGCACATCTCAGCTTGCAACCCGACGAAAACCGAGTTATCTCCGGTTCTGCACATCAAACGTACCGAGGAATGGTGAAAACACCAGGAAACGTGTTTCGCGCATTAAGAAGCTCGAAAAGAGCGTTCTCGAAGATTCTGCATACTGCTGACGGATGTCTCACCAGGATTATCGTAGAAAATGCATATCTCAGCTTGAAACCCGACCGACTCCAAGATATCTCCGGTTCTGCATGTCAAACGTACTGTGGAGTGGTGAAAACACCAGAAAACGTGTTTCGTGCATTAAGTAGCTCGAAAAGAGCGATCTAGATGATTCTGCATACTTCTGACAAGAGACCCACCAAGATTATCGCAGAAAATGTATATCTCAGCTGGAAACCCCACGAAAACCAAGATATCTCCGGTTCTGCATATCCAGCGAACTGTGGAGTGGTGAAACCCCCAGAAAATGAGTTTCTCGCATTAAGTAGCTCGAAAAGAGCGATCTAGTTGATTCTGCATACTTCTAACAGAAGTCTCACCAAGATTATCGCAGAAAATGCATATCTCAGCTTGAAACCCCACGAAAACCAAGATATCGCCGGTTCTGCATATCAAACGCTCTGTGGAGTGGTGAAAACACCGGATAAGGTTTTCTCGCATTAACTTGCTCGAAAAGAGCGATCTCGATGTTTGAGCATACTTCGGACAGAAGTCTCACCAAGATTATCGCAGAAAATGCATATCTCAGCTTGAAACCCCACGAAAACCAAGATATCTCCGGTTCTGCATATCCAACGAACTGTGGAGTGGTGAAAACCCCAGAAAACGAGTTTCTCGCATTAAATAGCTCGAAAAGTGCGCTCTCGATGTTTCTGCATACTTCGGACAGATGTTTCACCAAGATTATCGTAGAAAATGCATATCTCAGCTTGAAACCCGACCGAAACCAAGATATCTCCGGTTCTGCATGTCAAACGTACTGTGGAGTGGTGAAAACACAAGAAAACGTGTTTCCTGCATTAAGTAGCTCGGAAAGAGCGACCTAGATGATTCTGCGTACTTCTGACAAAAGACCCACCAAGATTATCGCAGAAAATGCATATCTCACCTGGAAACACCATGAAAATCAAGATATCGCCTGTTCTGCATATCAAACGCACTGTGGAATGGTGATAACAACCAGAGAACGTGTTTCTCGCATGAAATACCTCGAAAAGCGCGATATCGATGATTCAGCATACTTCGGACAGAAGTCTCACCAAGATTATAGCAGAAAATGCATATCTCTGCTTGAAACCCCACGAAATCCAAGATATCTACTGTTCTGCATATCCAACGATCTGTGGAGTGGTGAAAACCCCAGAAAACGTGTTTCTCGCATTAAATAGCTCGAAAAGAGCGCTCTCGATGTTTCTGCATACTTCGGACAGATGTTTCACCAAGCTTATCGTAGAAAATGCATATCTCAGCTTAACCCGACGAAAACCAAAATATCGCCGTTTCTGCATATCCAACGAACTGTGGAGTGGTGAAAACACCAGAAAACGTGTTTCGCGCATTAAGTAGCTCGAAAAGAGCGTTCTCGAAGATTCTGCATACTTCTGACAGAAGTCTCACCAGGATTATCGTAGAAAATGCATATCTCAGCTTGAAACCCGACCGAAACCAAGATATCTCCGGTTCTGCATGTCAAACGTACTGTGGAGTCGTGAAAACTCCAGAAAACGTGTTCCGTGCATTAAGTAGCTCGAAAAGAGCGATCTAGATGATTCTGCATACTTCTGACAAAAGACCCACCAAGATTATCGCAGAAAATGCATATCTCAGCTGGAAACACCATGAAAATCAAGATATCGCCTGTTCTGCTTATCAAACGCACTGTGGAGTGGTGAAAACACCAGATAACGTGTTTCTCGCATTAAATAGCTCGAAAAGAGCGATCTCCATGATTCTGCATACTTCTAACAGAAGTCTCACCAAGATTATCGCAGAAAATGCATATCTCTGCTTGAAACCCCACGAAAACCAAGATATCTACTGTTCTGCATATCCAACGATCTGTGGAGTGGAGAAAACCCCAGAAAACGTGTTTCTCGTATTAAATAGCTCGAAAAGAGCGCTCTCGATGTTTCTGCATACTTCGGACAGATGTTTCACCAAGCTTATCGTAGAAAATGCATATCTCAGCTTGAAACCCGACGAAAACCAAAATATCGCCGTTTCTGCATATCCAACGCACTGTGGAGTGGTGAAAACCCCAGAAAACGTGTTTCTCGCATTAAATAGCTCGAAAAGAGCGCTCTCGATGTTTCTGCATACTTCGGACAGATGTTTCACCAAGATTATCGCAGAAAATGCATATCTCAGCTTGAAACCCCACGAAAACCAAGATATCGCCGGTTCTGCATATCAAATGCACTGTGGAGTGGTGAAAACACCGGATAAGGTTTTTCTCACATTAACTAGCTCGAAAAGAGCGATCTCGATGTTTCAGCATACTTCGGACAGAAGTCTCACCAAGATTATCGCAGAAAATGCATATCTCAGCTTGAAACCCCACGAAAACCAAGATATCGCCGGTTCTGCATATGATACGCACTGTGGAGTGGTGAAAACACCAGATAACGTGTTTCGTGCATTAAGTAGCTCGAGAAGAGCGATCTAGATGATTCTGCATACTTCTAACAGAAGTCTCACCAAGATTATCGCAGAAAATGCATATCTCTGCTTGAAACCCCACGAAAACCAAGATATCTCCGGTTCTGCATGTCAAACGTACTGTGGAGAGGTGAAAACACCGGGAAACTTGTTTCGTGCATTAAGTAGCTCGAAAAGAGCGATCTAGTTGATTCTGCATACTTCTGACAAAAGACCCAGCAAGATTATCGCAGAAAATGCATATCTCAGCTTGAAACCCCACGAAAACCAAGATATCTACTGTTCTGCATATCAAACGCACTGTGGAGTGGTGAAAACACCAGATAACGTGTTGCTCGCACTAACTAGCTCGAAAAGAGCGATCTCGATGATTCAGCATACTTCGGACAGAAGTCTCACCAAGATTATCGCAGAAAATGCATATCTCAGCTTGAAACCCCACGAAAACCAAGATATCGCCGGTTCTGCATATCAAATGCACTGTGGAGTGGTGAAAACACCAGATAACGTGTTTCGTGCATTAAGTAGCTCGAGAAGAGCGATCTAGATGATTCAGCATACTTCGGACAGAAGTCTCACCAAGATTATCGCAGAAAATGCATATCTCAGCTTGAAACCCCACGAAAACCAAGATATCGCCGGTTCTGCATATCAAATGCACTGTGGAGTGGTGAAATCACCGGATAAGGTTTTTCTCACATTAACTAGCTCGAAAAGAGCGATCTCGATGTTTCAGCATGCTTCGGACAGAAGTCTCACCAAGATTATCGCAGAAAATACATATCTCAGCTTGAAACCCCACGAAAACCAAGATATCGCCGGTTCTGCATATGATACGCACTGTGGAGTGGTGAAAACACCAGATAACGTGTTTCGTGCATTAAGTAGCTCGAGAAGAGCGATCTAGATGATTCTCCATACTTCTAACAGAAGTCTCACCAGGATTATCGTAGAAAATGCATATCTCAGCTTGAAACCCGACCGAAACCAAGATATCTCCGGTTCTGCATGTCAAACGTACTGTGGAGTCGTGAAAACTCCAGAAAACGTGTTCCGTGCTTTAAGTAGCTCGAAAAGAGCGATCTAGATGATTCTGCATACTTCTGACAAAAGACCCACCAAGATTATCGCAGAAAATGCATATCTCAGCTGGAAACACCATGAAAATCAAGATATCGCCTGTTCTGCTTATCAAACGCACTGTGGAGTGGTGAAAACACCAGATAACGTGTTTCTCGCATTAAATAGCTCGAAAAGCGCGATCTCCATGATTCTGCATACTTCTAACAGAAGTCTCACCAAGATTATCGCAGAAAATGCATATCTCTGCTTGAAACCCCACGAAAACCAAGATATCTACTGTTCTGCATATCCAACGATCTGTGGAGTGGTGAAAACCCCAGAAAACGTGTTTCTCGTATTAAATAGCTCGAAAAGAGCGCTCTCGATGTTTCTGCATACTTCGGACAGATGTTTCACCAAGCTTATCGTAGAAAATGCATATCTCAGCTTGAAACCCGACGAAAACCAAAATATCGCCGTTTCTGCATATCCAACGCACTGTGGAGTGGTGAAAACCCCAGAAAACGTGTTTCTCGCATTAAATAGCTCGAAAAGAGCGCTCTCGATGTTTCTGCATACTTCGGACAGATGTTTCACCAAGATTATCGCAGAAAATGCATATCTCAGCATGAAACCCCACGAAAACCAAGATATCGCCGGTTCTGCATATCAAATGCACTGTGGAGTGGTGAAAACACCGGATAAGGTTTTTCTCACATTAACTAGCTCGAAAAGGGCGATCTCGATGTTTCAGCATGCTTCGGACAGAAGTCTCACCAAGATTATCGCAGAAAATACATATCTCAGCTTGAAACCCCACGAAAACCAAGATATCGCCGGTTCTGCATATGATACGCACTGTGGAGTGGTGAAAACACCAGATAACGTGTTTCGTGCATTAAGTAGCTCGAGAAGAGCGATCTAGATGATTCTGCATACTTCTAACAGAAGTCTCACCAAGATTATCGCAGAAAACGCATATCTCAGCTGGAAACCCCACGAAAACCAAGATATCTCCGGTTCTGCATATCCAGCGAACTGTGGAGTGGTGAAAACCCCAGAAAATGAGTTTCTCGCATTAAATAGCTCGAAAAGAGCGCTCTCGATGTTTCTGCATGCTTCGGACAGATGTTTCACCAAGATAATCGTAGAAAATGCATATCTCAGCTTAAAACCCGACCGAAACCAAGATATCTCCGGTTCTGCATGTCAAACGTACTGTGGAGTGGTGAAAACACCAGAAAACTTGTTTCGTGCATTAAATAGCTCGAAAAGTGCGATCTCGATGATTCTGCATACTTCTAACAGAAGTCTCACCAAGATTATCGCAGAAAGTGCATATCAGCTTGAAACCCCACGAAAACCAAGATATCGCCGGTTCTGCATATCAAACGCTCTGTGGAGTGGTGAAAACACCGGATAAGGTTTTTCTCGCATTAACTTGCTCGAAAAGAGCGATCTCCATGATTCTGCATACTTCTAACAGAAGTCTCACCAAGATTATCGCAGAAAATGCATATCTCTGGTTGAAACCCCACGAAAACCAAGATATCTCCGGTTCTGCATATCCAACGATCTGTGGAGTGGTGAAAACCCCAGAAAACGTGTTTCTCGCATTAAATAGCTCGAAAAGAGCGCTCTCGATGTTTCTGCATACTTCGGACAGATGTTTCACCAAGCTTATCGTAGAAAATGCATATCTCAGCTTGAAACCTGACGAAAACCAAAATATCGCCGTTTCTGCATATCCAACGCACTGTGGAGTGGTGAAAACACCAGATAACGTGTTTCTCGCATTAAGTAGCTCGAAACGAGCGATCTCGATGATTCTGCATACTTCGGACAGAAGTCTCAACAAGATTATCGCAGAAAATGCATATCTCAGCTTGAAACCCCACGAAAACCAAGATATCTACTGTTCTGCATATCAAACGCACTGTGGAGTGGTGAAAACACCAGATAACGTGTTGCTCGCACTAACTAGCTCGAAAAGAGCGATCTCGATGATTCAGCATACTTCGGACAGAAGTCTCACCAAGATTATCGCAGAAAATGCATATCTCAGCTTGAAACCCCACGAAAACCAAGATATCGCCGGTTCTGCATATCAAATGCACTGTGGAGTGGTGAAAACACCAGATAACGTGTTTCGTGCATTAAGTAGCTCGAGAAGAGCGATCTAGATGATTCAGCATACTTCGGACAGAAGTCTCACCAAGATTATCGCAGAAAATGCATATCTCAGCTTGAAACCCCACGAAAACCAAGATATCGCCGGTTCTGCATATCAAATGCACTGTGGAGTGGTGAAAATACCGGATAAGTTTTTTCTCACATTAACTAGCTCGAAAAGAGCGATCTCGATGTTTCAGCATGCTTCGGACAGAAGTCTCACCAAGATTATCGCAGAAAATACATATCTCAGCTTGAAACCCCACGAAAACCAAGATATCGCCGGTTCTGCATATGATACGCACTGTGGAGTGGTGAAAACACCAGATAACGTGTTTCGTGCATTAAGTAGCTCGAGAAGAGCGATCTAGATGATTCTGCATACTTCTAACAGAAGTCTCACCAAGATTATCGCAGAAAATGCATATCTCTGCTTGAAACCCCACGAAAACCAAGATATCTACTGTTCTGCATATCCAACGATCTGTGTAGTGGTGAAAACCCCAGAAAACGTGTTTCTCGCATTAAATAGCTCGAAAAGAGCGCTCTCGATGTTTCTGCATACTTCGGACAGATGTTTCACCAAGCTTATCGTAGAAAATGCATATCTCAGCTTAACCCGACGAAAACCAAAATATCGCCGTTTCTGCATATCCAACGAACTGTGGAGTGGTGAAAACACCAGAAAACGTGTTTCGCGCATTAAGTAGCTCGAAAAGAGCGTTCTCGAAGATTCTGCATACTTCTGACAGAAGTCTCACCAGGATTATCGTAGAAAATGCATATCTCAGCTTGAAACCCGACCGAAACCAAGATATCTCCGGTTCTGCATGTCAAACGTACTGTGGAGTCGTGAAAACTCCAGAAAACGTGTTCCGTGCATTAAGTAGCTCGAAAAGAGCGATCTAGATGATTCTGCATACTTCTGACAAAAGACCCACCAAGATTATCGCAGAAAATGCATATCTCAGCTGGAAACACCATGAAAATCAAGATATCGCCTGTTCTGCTTATCAAACGCACTGTGGAGTGGTGAAAACACCAGATAACGTGTTTCTCGCATTAAATAGCTCGAAAAGCGCGATCTCCATGATTCTGCATACTTCTGACAGAAGTCTCACCAAGATTATCGCAGAAAATGCATATCTCAGCTTGAAACCCCACGAAAACCAAGATATCGCCGGTTCTGCATATCAAATGCACTGTGGAGTGGTGAAATCACCGGATAAGGTTTTTCTCACATTAACTAGCTCGAAAAGAGCGATCTCGATGTTTCAGCATGCTTCGGACAGAAGTCTCACCAAGATTATCGCAGAAAATACATATCTCAGCTTGAAACCCCACGAAAACCAAGATATCGCCGGTTCTGCATATGATACGCACTGTGGAGTGGTGAAAACACCAGATAACGTGTTTCGTGCATTAAGTAGCTCGAGAAGAGCGATCTAGATGATTCTGCATACTTCTAACAGAAGTCTCACCAAGATTATCGCAGAAAATGCATATCTCTGCTTGAAACCCCACGAAAACCAAGATATCTCCGGTTCTGCATGTCAAATGCACTGTGGAGTGGTGAAATCACCGGATAAGGTTTTTCTCACATTAACTAGCTCGAAAAGAGCGCTCTCGATGTTTCTGCATACTTCGGACAGATGTTTCACCAAGCTTATCGTAGAAAATGCATATCTCAGCTTGAAACCCGACCGAATCCAAGATATCTCCGGTTCTTCATGTCAAACGTACTGTGGAGTGGTCAAAACACCAGAAAACGTGTTCCGTGCATTAAGTAGCTCGAAAAGAGCGATCTAGATGATTCTGCATACTTCTGACAAAAGACCCACCAAGATTATCGCAGAAAATGCATATCTCAGCTGGAAACACCATGAAAATCAAGATATCTACTGTTCTGCATATCCAACGATCTGTGGAGTGGTGAAAACCCCAGAAAACGTGTTTCTCGCATTAAATAGCTCGAAAAGAGCGCTCTCGATGTTTCTGCATACTTCGGACAGATGTTTCACCAAGCTTATCGTAGAAAATGCATATCTCAGCTTAACCCGACGAAAACCAAAATATCGCCGTTTCTGCATATCCAACGAACTGTGGAGTGGTGAAAACACCAGAAAACGTGTTTCTCGCATTAAGTAGCTCGAAAAGAGCGTTCTCGAAGATTCTGCATACTTCTGACAGAAGTCTCACCAGGATTATCGTAGAAAATGCATATCTCAGCTTGAAACCCGACCGAAACCAAGATATCTCCGGTTCTGCATGTCAAACGTACTGTGGAGTGGTCAAAACACCAGAAAACGTGTTCCGTGCATTAAGTAGCTCGAAAAGAGCGATCTAGATGATTCTGCATACTTCGGACAGAAGTCTCACCAAGATTATCGCAGAAAATGCATATCTCAGCTTGAAACCCGACGAAAACCAAAATATCGCCGTTTCTGCATATCCAACGCACTGTGGAGTGGTGAAAACACCAGATAACGTGTTTCTCGCATTAAATAGCTCGAAACGAGCGATCTCGATGTTTCAGCATACTTCGGACAGAAGTCTCACCAAGATTATCGCAGAAAATGCATATCTCAGCTTGAAACCCCACGAAACCCAAAATATCGCCTTTTCTGCATATCCAACGCACTGTGGAGTGGTGAAAACACCAGATAACGTGTTTCTCGAATTAAGTAGCTCGAAACGAGCGATCTCGATGATTCTGCATACTTCGGACAGAAGTCTCAACAAGATTATCGCAGAAAATGCATATCTCATCTTGAAACCCCACGAAAACCAAGATATCTACTGTTCTGCATATCAAACGCACTGTGGAGTGGTGAAAACACCAGATAACGTGTTTCTCGCATTAAATAGCTCGAAAAGAGCGTACTCGAAGATCCTGCATACTTCTGACAAAAGACCCACCAAGATTATCGCAGAAAATGCATATCTCAGCTGGAAACACCATGAAAATCAAGATATCGCCTGTTCTGCTTATCAAACGCACTGTGGAGTGGTGAAAACACCAGATAACGTGTTTCTCGCATTAAATAGCTCGAAAAGCGCGATCTCCATGATTCTGCATACTTCTGACAGAAGTCTCACCAAGATTATCGCAGAAAATGCATATCTCAGCTTGAAACCCCACGAAAACCAAGATATCGCCGGTTCTGCATATCAAATGCACTGTGGAGTGGTGAAATCACCGGATAAGGTTTTTCTCACATTAACTAGCTCGAAAAGAGCGATCTCGATGTTTCAGCATGCTTCGGACAGAAGTCTCACCAAGATTATCGCAGAAAATACATATCTCAGCTTGAAACCCCACGAAAACCAAGATATCGCCGGTTCTGCATATGATACGCACTGTGGAGTGGTGAAAACACCAGATAACGTGTTTCGTGCATTAAGTAGCTCGAGAAGAGCGATCTAGATGATTCTGCATACTTCTAACAGAAGTCTCACCAAGATTATCGCAGAAAATGCATATCTCTGCTTGAAACCCCACGAAAACCAAGATATCTCCGGTTCTGCATGTCAAATGCACTGTGGAGTGGTGAAATCACCGGATAAGGTTTTTCTCACATTAACTAGCTCGAAAAGAGCGCTCTCGATGTTTCTGCATACTTCGGACAGATGTTTCACCAAGCTTATCGTAGAAAATGCATATCTCAGCTTGAAACCCGACCGAATCCAAGATATCTCCGGTTCTTCATGTCAAACGTACTGTGGAGTGGTCAAAACACCAGAAAACGTGTTCCGTGCATTAAGTAGCTCGAAAAGAGCGATCTAGATGATTCTGCATACTTCTGACAAAAGACCCACCAAGATTATCGCAGAAAATGCATATCTCAGCTGGAAACACCATGAAAATCAAGATATCTACTGTTCTGCATATCCAACGATCTGTGGAGTGGTGAAAACCCCAGAAAACGTGTTTCTCGCATTAAATAGCTCGAAAAGAGCGCTCTCGATGTTTCTGCATACTTCGGACAGATGTTTCACCAAGCTTATCGTAGAAAATGCATATCTCAGCTTAACCCGACGAAAACCAAAATATCGCCGTTTCTGCATATCCAACGAACTGTGGAGTGGTGAAAACACCAGAAAACGTGTTTCTCGCATTAAGTAGCTCGAAAAGAGCGTTCTCGAAGATTCTGCATACTTCTGACAGAAGTCTCACCAGGATTATCGTAGAAAATGCATATCTCAGCTTGAAACCCGACCGAAACCAAGATATCTCCGGTTCTGCATGTCAAACGTACTGTGGAGTGGTCAAAACACCAGAAAACGTGTTCCGTGCATTAAGTAGCTCGAAAAGAGCGATCTAGATGATTCTGCATACTTCGGACAGAAGTCTCACCAAGATTATCGCAGAAAATGCATATCTCAGCTTGAAACCCGACGAAAACCAAAATATCGCCGTTTCTGCATATCCAACGCACTGTGGAGTGGTGAAAACACCAGATAACGTGTTTCTCGCATTAAATAGCTCGAAACGAGCGATCTCGATGTTTCAGCATACTTCGGACAGAAGTCTCACCAAGATTATCGCAGAAAATGCATATCTCAGCTTGAAACCCCACGAAACCCAAAATATCGCCTTTTCTGCATATCCAACGCACTGTGGAGTGGTGAAAACACCAGATAACGTGTTTCTCGAATTAAGTAGCTCGAAACGAGCGATCTCGATGATTCTGCATACTTCGGACAGAAGTCTCAACAAGATTATCGCAGAAAATGCATATCTCATCTTGAAACCCCACGAAAACCAAGATATCTACTGTTCTGCATATCAAACGCACTGTGGAGTGGTGAAAACACCAGATAACGTGTTTCTCGCATTAAATAGCTCGAAAAGAGCGTACTCGAAGATCCTGCATACTTCTGACAGAAGTCTCACCAGGATTATCGTAGAAAATGCATATCTCAGCTTGAAACCCGACCGAAACCAAGATATCTCCTGTTGTGCATGTCAAACGTACTGTGGAGTGGTGAAAACACCAGAAAACGTGTTTCGTGCATTAAGTAGCTCGAACAGAGCGATCTAGATGATTCTGCATACTTCTGACTGAAGTCTCACCAATATTATCGCAGAAAATGCATATCTCAGCTCGAAACCTCACGAAAATCAAGATGTTGCCCGTTCTGCATATCAAACGCACTGTGGGGTGGTGAAAACAACCAGAGAACGTGTTCCGTGCATTAAGTAGCTCGAAAAGAGCGATCTAGATGATTCTGCATACTTCTAACAGAAGTCTCACCAAGATTATCGCAGAAAATGCATATCTCTGCTTGAAACCCCACGAAAACCAAGATATCTACTGTTCTGCATATCCAACGATCTGTGGAGTGGTGAAAACCCCAGGAAACGTGTTTTTCGCATTAAATAGCTCGAAAAGAGCGCTCTCGATGTTTCTGCATACTTCTGACAGAAGTCTCACCAAGATTATCGTAGCAAATGCATATCTCAGCTTGAAACCCGACGAAAACCGAGTTATCTCCGGTTCTGCACATCAAACGTACCGTGCAGTGGTGAAAACACCAGAAAACGAGTTTCTCGCATTAAATAGCTCGAAAAGAGCGCTCTCGATATTTCTGCATACTTCGGACAGATGTTTCACCAAGATTATCGTAGAAAATGCATACCTCAGATTGAAACCCGACCGAAACCAAAATATCGCCGGTTCTGCATGTCAAACCAACTGTGAAGTGGTGAAAACACCAGATAACGTGTTTCTCGCATTAAATAGCTCGAAAAGTGCGATCTCGATGATTCTGCATACTTCTGACAGAAGTCTCACCAAGATTATCGTAGAAAATGCATATCTCAGCTTGAAACCCCACCGAAAACCAAGATATCGCTGTGTTCTGCATATCAAACGCACTGTGGAGTGGTGAAAACCCCAGAAAACGTGTTCCTCGCATTACATAGCTAGAATAGAGCGATCTCGATGATTCTTCATACTTCGGACAGAAGTCACACCAAGATTATCGTAAAAAATGCATATCTCAGCTTGAAACCCCACGAAAGCCAAGATTTCGCTGGCTCTGCATATCAAACGCACTGTGGTGTGGTGAAAACACCGGATAAGGTTTTTCTCGCATTAACTAGCTCGGAAAGTGCGATCTCGATGTTTCAGCATACTTCGGACAGAAGTCTCACCAAGATTATCGCAGAAAACGCATATCTCAGCTTGAAACCCCACGAAAACCAAGATATCGCCGGTTCTGCATATCAAACCAACTGTGGAGTGGTGAAAACACCACATAACGTGTTTCTCGCATTAAATAGCTCGAAAAGTGCGATCTCGATGATTCTGCATACTTCGGACAGAAGTCTCAACAAGATTGTCGCAGAAAATGCATATTTCAGCTTGAAACCCCACGAAAACCAAGATATCTACTGTTCTGCATATCAAACGCACTGTGGAGTGGTGAAAACAACAGATAACGTGTTTCTCGCATTAACCAGCTCGAAAAGAGCGATCTCGATGTTTCAGCATACTTCGGACAGAAGTCTCACCAAGATTATCGCAGAAAATGCATATCTCAGCTTGAAACCCCACGAAAACCAAGATATCGCCGGATCTGCATATCAAACGCACCGTGGAGTGGTGAAAACACCGGATAAGGTTTTTCTCGCATTAACTAGCTTGAAAAGTGCGATCTCGATGTTTCAGCATACTTCGGACAGAAGTCTCACCCAGATTATCGCAGAAAACGCATATCTCAGCTTGAAACCCCACGAAAACCAAGATATCGCCGGTTCTGCATATCAAACCATCTGTGGAGTGGTGAAAACACCAGATAACGTGTTTCTCGCATTAAATAGCTCGAAAAGAGCGCTCTCGATGTTTCTGCATACTTCGGACAGATGTTTCACCAAGATTATCGTAGAAAATGCATATCTCAGCTTGAAACCCGACGAAAACAAAAATATCGCCGGTTCTGCATGTCATACCAACTGTGAAGTGGTGAAAACACCAGATAACGTGTTTCTCGCACTAACTAGCTCGAAAAGAGCGATCTCCATGATTCAGCATACTTCGGACAGAAGTCTCACCAAGATTATCGCAGAAAATGCATATCTCAGCTTTAAACCCCACGAAAGCCAAGATTTCGCTGGTTCTGCATATCAAACGCACTGTGGTGTGGTGAAAACACCGGATAAAGTTTTTCACGCATTATCTAGCTCGAAAAGAGCGCTCTCGATGTTTCTGCATACTTCGGACAGATGTGTCACCAAGATTATCGTAGAAAATGCATATCTCAGCTTGAACCCCGACGAAAACAAAAATATCGCCGGTTCTGCATGTCAAACCAACTGTGAAGTGGTGAAAACACCAGATAACGTGTTTCTCGCATTAAATAGCTCGAAAAGTGCGATCTCGATGATTCTGCATACTTCGGACAGAAGTCTCACCAAGATTATCGTAAAAAATGCATATCTCAGCTTGAAACACCACGAAAACCAAGATATCGCTGGTACTGCATATCAAACGCACTGTGGAGTGGTGAAAACACCAGATAACGTGTTTCTCGCATTAAATAGCTCGAAAAGGGCGTTGTCTAAGATCCTGCAAACTTCTGACAGAAGTCTCACCAAGATTATCGTAGAAAATGCATATCTCAGCTTGAAACCCCACGAAAACCAAGATATCTACTGTTCTGCATATCCAACGAACTGTGGAGTGGTGAAAACACCAGATAACGTGTTTCTCGCATTAAATAGCTCGAAAAGAGCGTTCTCGAAGAACCTGCATACTTCTGACAGAAGTCTCACCAAGATTATCGTAGCAAATGCATATCTCAGCTTGAACCCCGACGAAAACCGAGTTATCTCCGGTTCTGCACTTCAAACGTACCGTGGAGTGGTGAAAACACCAGAAAACGAGTTTCTCGCATTAAATAGCTCGAAAAGAGCGCTCTCGATATTTCTGCATACTTCGGACAGATGTTTCACCAAGATTATCGTAGAAAATGCATATCTCAGATTGAAACCCGACCGAAACCAAAATATCGCCGGTTCTGCATGTCAAACCAACTGTGAAGTGGTGAAAACACCAGATAACGTGTTTCTCGCATTAAATAGCTCGAAAAGTGCGATCTCGATGATTCTGCATACTTCTGACAGGAGTCTCACCAAGATTATCGTAGAAAATGCATATCTCAGCTTGAAACCCGACGAAAACCGAGTTATCTCCGGTTCTGCACATCAAACGTACCGTGGAGTGACGAAAACACCAGAAAACGTGTTTCGCGCATTAACCAGCTCGAAAAGAGCGCTCTCGATGTTTCTGCATACTTCGGACAGATGTTTCACCAAGATTATCGTAGAAAATGCATATCTCAGCTTGAAACCCGACGAAAACAAAAATATCGCCGGTTCTGCATGTCAAACCAACTGTGAAGTGGTGAAAACACCAGATAACGTGTTTCTCGCATTAAATAGCTCGAAAAGTGCGATCTCGATGATTCTGCATACTTCGGACAGAAGTCTCAATAAAGATTATCGTAAAAAATGCATATCTCAGCTTGAAACACCACGAAAACCAAGATATCGCTGGTACTGCATATCAAACGCACTGTGGAGTGGTGAAAACACCAGATAACGTGTTTCTCGCATTAAATAGCTCGAAAAGGGCGTTGTCTAAGATCCTGCAAACTTCTGACAGAAGTCTCACCAAGATTATCGTAGAAAATGCATATCTCAGCTTGAAACCCCACGAAAACCAAGATATCTACTGTTCTGCATATCCAACGAACTGTGGAGTGGTGAAAACACCAGATAACGTGTTTCTCGCATTAAATAGCTCGAAAAGAGCGTTCTCGAAGAACCTGCATATTTCTGACAGAAGTCTCACCAAGATTATCGTAGCAAATGCATATCTCAGCTTGAACCCCGACGAAAACCGAGTTATCTCCGGTTCTGCACATCAAACGTACCGTGGAGTGGTGAAAACACCAGAAAACGAGTTTCTCGCATTAAATAGCTCGAAAAGAGCGCTCTCGATATTTCTGCATACTTCGGACAGATGTTTCACCAAGATTATCGTAGAAAATGCATATCTCAGATTGAAACCCGACCGAAACCAAAATATCGCCGGTTCTGCATGTCAAACCAACTGTGAAGTGGTGAAAACACCAGATAACGTGTTTCTCGCATTAAATAGCTCGAAAAGTGCGATCTCGATGATTCTGCATACTTCGGACAGAAGTCTCAACAAGATTGTCGCAGAAAATGCATATTTCAGCTTGAAACCCCACGAAAACCAAGATATCTACTGTTCTGCATATCAAACGCACTGTGGAGTGGTGAAAACAACAGATAACGTGTTTCTCGCATTAACCAGCTCGAAAAGAGCGATCTCGATGTTTCAGCATACTTCGGACAGAAGTCTCACCAAGATTATCGCAGAAAATGCATATCTCAGCTTGAAACCCCACGAAAACCAAGATATCGCCGGATCTGCATATCAAACGCACCGTGGAGTGGTGAAAACACCGGATAAGGTTTTTCTCGCATTAACTAGCTTGAAAAGTGCGATCTCGATGTTTCAGCATACTTCGGACAGAAGTCTCACCAAGATTATCGCAGAAAACGCATATCTCAGCTTGAAACCCCACGAAAACCAAGATATCGCCGGTTCTGCATATCAAACCATCTGTGGAGTGGTGAAAACACCAGATAACGTGTTTCTCGCATTAAATAGCTCGAAAAGAGCGCTCTCGATGTTTCTGCATACTTCGGACAGATGTTTCACCAAGATTATCGTAGAAAATGCATATCTCAGCTTGAAACCCGACGAAAACAAAAATATCGCCGGTTCTGCATGTCAAACCAACTGTGAAGTGGTGAAAACACCAGATAACGTGTTTCTCGCACTAACTAGCTCGAAAAGAGCGATCTCCATGATTCAGCATACTTCGGACAGAAGTCTCACCAAGATTATCGCAGAAAATGCATATCTCAGCTTTAAACCCCACGAAAACCAAGATATCGCCGGTTCTGCATATCAAACGCACTGTGGAGTGGTGAAAACACCAGATAACGTGTTTCTCGCATGAAATAGCTCGAAACGAGCGATCTCGATGATTCTGCATATTTCGGACAGAAGTCTCACCAAGATTATCGTAAAAAATGCATATCTCAGCTTGAAACCCCACCGAAAACCAAGATATCGCTGTGTTCTGCATATCAAACGCACTGTGGAGTGGTGAAAACCCCAGAAAACGTGTTCCTCGCATTACATAGCTAGAATAGAGCGATCTCGATGATTCTTCATACTTCGGACAGAAGTCTCACCAAGATTATCGTAAAAAATGCATATCTCAGCTTGAAACCCCACGAAAGCCAAGATTTCGCTGGTTCTGCATATCAAACGCACTGTGGTGTGGTGAAAACACCGGATAAGGTTTTTCACGCATTATCTAGCTCGAAAAGAGCGCTCTCGATGTTTCTGCATACTTCGGACAGATGTTTCACCAAGATTATCGTAGAAAATGCATATCTCAGCTTGAAACCCGACGAAAACAAAAATATCGCCGGTTCTGCATGTCAAACCAACTGTGAAGTGGTGAAAACACCAGATAACGTGTTTCTCGCATTAAATAGCTCGAAAAGTGCGATCTCGATGATTCTGCATACTTCGGATAGAAGTCTCACCAAGATTATCGTAAAAAATGCATATCTCAGCTTGAAACACCACGAAAACCAAGATATCGCTGGTACTGCATATCAAACGCACTGTGGAGTGGTGAAAACACCAGATAACGTGTTTCTCGCATTAAATAGCTCGAAAAGGGCGTTGTCTAAGATCCTGCAAACTTCTGACAGAAGTCTCACCAAGATTATCGTAGAAAATGCATATCTCAGCTTGAAACCCCACGAAAACCAAGATATCTACTGTTCTGCATATCCAACGAACTGTGGAGTGGTGAAAACACCAGATAACGTGTTTCTCGCATTAAATAGCTCGAAAACAGCGTTCTCGAAGAACCTGCATACTTCTGACAGAAGTCTCACCAAGATTATCGTAGCAAATGCATATCTCAGCTTGAACCCCGACGAAAACCGAGTTATCTCCGGTTCTGCACATCAAACGTACCGTGGAGTGACGAAAACACCAGAAAACGAGTTTCTCGCATTAAATAGCTCGAAAAGAGCGCTCTCGATATTTCTGCATACTTCGGACAAAAGACCCACCAAGATTATCGCAGAAAATGCATATCTCAGCTGGAAACACCATGAAAATCAAGATATCGCCTGTTCTGCATATCAAACGCACTGTGGAATGGTGAAAACAACCAGAGAACGTGTTTCTCGCATTATATAGCTAGAATAGAGCGATCTCGATGATTCTTCATACTTCGGACAGAAGTCTCACCAAGATTATCGTAAAAAAAGCATATCTCAGCTTGAAACCCCACGAAAGCCAAGATTTCGCTGGCTCTGCATATCAAACGCACTGTGGTGTGGTGAAAACACCGGATAAGGTTTTTCTCGCATTAACTAGCTCGCAAAGTGCGATCTCGATGTTTCAGCATACTTCGGACAGAAGTCTCACCAAGATTATCGCAGAAAACGCATATCTCAGCTTGAAACCCCACGAAAACCAAGATATCGCCGGTTCTGCATTTCAAACCAACTGTGGAGTGGTGAAAACACCAGATAACGTGTTTCTCGCATTAAATAGCTCGAAAAGTGCGATCTCGATGATTCTGCATACTTCGGACAGAAGTCTCAACAAGATTATCGCAGAAAATGCATATTTCAGCTTGAAACCCCACGAAAACCAAGATATCTACTGTTCTGCATATCAAACGCACTGTGGAGTGGTGAAAACACCAGATAACGTGTTTCTCGCACTAACCAGCTCGAAAAGAGCGATCTCGATGTTTCAGCATACTTCGGACAGAAGTCACACCAAGATTATCGCAGAAAATGCATATCTCAGCTTGAAACCCCACGAAAACCAAGATATCGCCGGATCTGCATATCAAACGCACTGTGGAGTGGTGAAAACACCGGATAAGGTTTTTCTCGCATTAACTAGCTTGAAAAGAGCGATCTCGATGTTTCAGCATACTTCGGACAGAAGTCTCACCAAGATTATCGCAGAAAATGCATATCTCAGCTTGAAACCCCACCGAAAACCAAGATATCGCTGTGTTCTGCATATCAAACGCACTGTGGAGTGGTGAAAACCCCAGAAAACGTGTTCCTCGCATTACATAGTTAGAATAGAGCGATCTCGATGATTCTTCATACTTCGGACAGAAGTCTCACCAAGATTATCGTAAAAAATGCATATCTCAGCTTGAAACCCCACGAAAGCCAAGATTTCGCTGGTTCTGCATATCAAACGCACTGTGGTGTGGTGAAAACACCGGATAAGGTTTTTCACGCATTATCTAGCTCGAAAAGAGCGCTCTCGATGTTTCTGCATACTTCGGACAGATGTTTCACCAAGATTATCGTAGAAAATGCATATCTCAGCTTGAAACCCGACGAAAACAAAAATATCGCCGGTTCTGCATGTCAAACCAACTGTGAAGTGGTGAAAACACCAGATAACGTGTTTCTCGCATTAAATAGCTCGAAAAGTGCGATCTCGATGATTCTGCATACTTCGGACAGAAGTCTCACCAAGATTATCGTAAAAAATGCATATCTCAGCTTGAAACACCACGAAAACCAAGATATCGCTGGTACTGCATATCAAACGCACTGTGGAGTGGTGAAAACACCAGATAACGTGTTTCTCGCATTAAATAGCTCGAAAAGGGCGTTGTCTAAGATCCTGCAAACTTCTGACAGAAGTCTCACCAAGATTATCGTAGAAAATGCATATCTCAGCTTGAAACCCCACGAAAACCAAGATATCTACTGTTCTGCATATCCAACGAACTGTGGAGTGGTGAAAACACCAGATAACGTGTTTCTCGCATTAAATAGCTCGAGAAGAGCGTTCTCGAAGAACCTGCATACTTCTGACAGAAGTCTCACCAAGATTATCGTAGCAAATGCATATCTCAGCTTGAACCCCGACGAAAACCGAGTTATCTCCGGTTCTGCACATCAAACGTACCGTGGAGTGACGAAAACACCAGAAAACGAGTTTCTCGCATTAAATAGCTCGAAAAGAGCGCTCTCGATATTTCTGCATACTTCGGACAAAAGACCCACCAAGATTATCGCAGAAAATGCATATCTCAGCTGGAAACACCACGAAAATCAAGATATCGCCTGTTCTGCATATCAAACGCACTGTGGAATGGTGAAAACAACCAGAGAACGTGTTTCTCGCATTATATAGCTAGAATAGAGCGATCTCGATGATTCTTCATACTTCGGACAGAAGTCTCACCACGATTATCGTAAAAAATGCATATCTCAGCTTGAAACCCCACGAAAGCCAAGATTTCGCTGGCTCTGCATATCAAACGCACTGTGGTGTGGTGAAAACACCGGATAAGGTTTTTCTCGCATTAACTAGCTCGCAAAGTGCGATCTCGATGTTTCAGCATACTTCGGACAGAAGTCTCACCATGATTATCGCAGAAAACGCATATCTCAGCTTGAAACCCCACGAAAACCAAGATATCGCCGGTTCTGCATATCAAACCAACTGTGGAGTGGTGAAAACACCAGATAACGTGTTTCTCGCATTAAATAGCTCGAAAAGTGCGATCTCGATGATTCTGCATACTTCGGACAGAAGTCTCAACAAGATTATCGCAGAAAATGCATATTTCAGCTTGAAACCCCACGAAAACCAAGATATCTACTGTTCTGCATATCAAACGCACTGTGGAGTGGTGAAAACACCAGATAACGTGTTTCTCGCACTAACCAGCTCGAAAAGAGCGATCTCGATGTTTCAGCATACTTCGGACAGAAGTCTCACCAAGATTATCGCAGAAAATGCATATCTCAGCTTGAAACCCCACGAAAACCAAGATATCGCCGGATCTGCATATCAAACGCACTGTGGAGTGGTGAAAACACCGGATAAGGTTTTTCTCGCATTAACTAGCTTGAAAAGAGCGATCTCGATGTTTCAGCATACTTCGGACAGAAGTCTCACCAAGATTATCGCAGAAAACGCATATCTCAGCTTGAAACCCCACGAAAACCAAGATATCGCCGGTACCTGCATATCAAACCAACTGTGGAGTGGTGAAAACACCAGATAACGTGTTTCTCGCATTAAATAGCTCGAAAAGAGCGCTCTCGATGTTTCTGCATACTTCGGACAGATGTTTCACCAAGATTATCGTAGAAAATGCATATCTCAGCTTGAAACCCGACGAAAACAAAAATATCGCCGGTTCTGCATGTCAAACCAACTGTGAAGTGGTGAAAACACCAGATAACGTGTTTCTCGCACTAACTTGCTCGAAAAGAGCGATCTCGATGATTCAGCATACTTCGGACAGAAGTCTCACCAAGATTATCGCAGAAAATGCATATCTCAGCTTTAAACCCCACGAAAACCAAGATATCGCCGGTTCTGCATATCAAACGCACTGTGGAGTGGTGAAAACACCAGATAACGTGTTTCTCGCATGAAATAGCTCGAAACGAGCGATCTCGATGATTCTTCATACTTCGGACAGAAGTCACACCAAGATTATCGTAAAAAATGCATATCTCAGCTTGAAACCCCACGAAAGCCATGATTTCGCTAGCTCTGCATATCAAACGCACTGTGGTGTGGTGAAAACACCGGATAAGGTTTTTCTCGCATTAACTAGCTCGGAAAGTGCGATCTCGAAGTTTCAGCATACTTCGGACAGAAGTCTCACCAAGATTATCGCAGAAAACGCATATCTCAGCTTGAAACCCCACGAAAACCAAGATATCGCCGGTTCTGCATATCAAACCAACTGTGGAGTGGTGAAAACACCAGATAACGTGTTTCTCGCATTAAATAGCTCGAAAAGTGCGATCTCGATGATTCTGCATACTTCGGACAGAAGTCTCAACAAGATTATCGCAGAAAATGCATATTTCAGCTTGAAACCCCACGAAAACCAAGATATCTACTGTTCTGCATATCAAACGCACTGTGGAGTGGTGAAAACACCAGATAACGTGTTTCTCGCACTAACCAGCTCGAAAAGAGCGATCTCGATGTTTCAGCATACTTCGGACAGAAGTCTCACCAAGATTATCGCAGAAAATGCATATCTCAGCTTGAAACCCCACGAAAACCAAGATATCGCCGGATCTGCATATCAAACGCACTGTGGAGTGGTGAAAACACCGGAGAAGATTTTTCTCGCATTAACTAGCTTGAAAAGAGCGATCTCGATGTTTCAGCATACTTCGGACAGAAGTCTCACCAAGATTATCGCAGAAAACGCATATCTCAGCTTGAAACCCCACGAAAACCAAGATATCGCCGGTTCTGCATATCAAACCAACTGTGGAGTGGTGAAAACACCAGATAACGTGTTTCTCGCATTAAATAGCTCGAAAAGAGCGCTCTCGATGTTTCTGCATACTTCGGACAGATGTTTCAGCAAGATTATCGTAGAAAATGCATATCTCAGCTTGAAACCCGACGAAAACAAAAATATCGCCGGTTCTGCATGTCAAACCAACTGTGAAGTGGTGAACACACCAGATAACGTGTTTCTCGCACTAACTTGCTCGAAAAGAGCGATCTCGATGATTCAGCATACTTCGGACAGAAGTCTCACCAAGATTATCGCAGAAAATGCATATCTCAGCTTTAAACCCCTCGAAAACCAAGATATCGCCGGTTCTGCATATCAAACGCACTGTGGAGTGGTGAAAACACCAGATAACGTGTTTCTCGCATGAAATAGCTCGAAACGAGCGACCTCGATGATTCTGCATACTTCGGACAGAAGTCTCACCAAAATTATCGTAAAAAATGCATATCTCAGCTTGAAACCCCACCGAAAACCAAGATATCGCTGTGTTCTGCATATCAAACGCACTGTGGAGTGGTGAAAACCCCAGAAAACGTGTTCCTCGCATTACATAGCTAGAATAGAGCGATCTCGATGATTCTTCATACTTCGGACAGAAGTCTCACCAAGATTAACGTAAAAAATGCATATCTCAGCTTGAAACCCCACGAAAGCCAAGATTTCGCTGGCTCTGCATATCAAACGCACTGTGGTGTGGTGAAAACACCGGATAAGGTTTTTCTCGCATTAACTAGCTCGGAAAGTGCGATCTCGATGTTTCAGCATACTTCGGACAGAAGTCTCACCAAGATTATCGCAGAAAACGCATATCTCAGCTTGAAACCCCACGAAAACCAAGATATCGCCGGTTCTGCATATCAAACCAACTGTGGAGTGGTGAAAACACCAGATAACGTGTTTCTCGCATTAAATAGCTCGAAAAGTGCGATCTCGATGATTCTGCATACTTCGGACAGAAGTCTCAACAAGATTATCGCAGAAAATGCATATTTCAGCTTGAAACCCCACGAAAACCAAGATATCTACTGTTCTGCATATCAAACGCACTGTGGAGTGGTGAAAACACCAGATAACGTGTTTCTCGCACTAACCAGCTCGAAAAGAGCGATCTCGATGTTTCAGCATACTTCGGACAGAAGTCTCACCAAGATTATCGCAGAAAATGCATATCTCAGCTTGAAACCCCACGAAAACCAAGATATCGCCGGATCTGCATATCAAACGCACTGTGGAGTGGTGAAAACACCGGATAAGGTTTTTCTCGCATTAACTAGCTTGAAAAGAGCGATCTCGATGTTTCAGCATACTTCGGACAGAAGTCTCACCAAGATTATCGCAGAAAACGCATATCTCAGCTTGAAACCCCACGAAAACCAAGATATCGCCGGTACCTGCATATCAAACCAACTGTGGAGTGGTGAAAACACCAGATAACGTGTTTCTCGCATTAAATAGCTCGAAAAGAGCGCTCTCGATGTTTCTGCATACTTCGGACAGATGTTTCACCAAGATTATCGTAGAAAATGCATATCTCAGCTTGAAACCCGACGAAAACAAAAATATCGCCGGTTCTGCATGTCAAACCATATGTGAAGTGGTGAAAACACCAGATAACGTGTTTCTCGCACTAACTTGCTCGAAAAGAGCGATCTCGATGATTCAGCATACTTCGGACAGAAGTCTCACCAAGATTATCGCAGAAAATGCATATCTCAGCTTTAAACCCCACGAAAACCAAGATATCGCCGGTTCTGCATATCAAACGCACTGTGGAGTGGTGAAAACACCAGATAACGTGTTTCTCGCATGAAATAGCTCGAAACGAGCGATCTCGATGATTCTTCATACTTCGGACAGAAGTCACACCAAGATTATCGTAAAAAATGCATATCTCAGCTTGAAACCCCACGAAAGCCATGATTTCGCTAGCTCTGCATATCAAACGCACTGTGGTGTGGTGAAAACACCGGATAAGGTTTTTCTCGCATTAACTAGCTCGGAAAGTGCGATCTCGAAGTTTCAGCATACTTCGGACAGAAGTCTCACCAAGATTATCGCAGAAAACGCATATCTCAGCTTGAAACCCCACGAAAACCAAGATATCGCCGGTTCTGCATATCAAACCAACTGTGGAGTGGTGAAAACACCAGATAACGTGTTTCTCGCATTAAATAGCTCGAAAAGTGCGATCTCGATGATTCTGCATACTTCGGACAGAAGTCTCAACAAGATTATCGCAGAAAATGCATATTACAGCTTGAAACCCCACGAAAACCAAGATATCTACTGTTCTGCATATCAAACGCACTGTGGAGTGGTGAAAACACCAGATAACGTGTTTCTCGCACTAACCAGCTCGAAAAGAGCGATCTCGATGTTTCAGCATACTTCGGACAGAAGTCTCACCAAGATTATCGCAGAAAATGCATATCTCAGCTTGAAACCCCACGAAAACCAAGATATCGCCGGATCTGCATATCAAACGCACTGTGGAGTGGTGAAAACACCGGAGAAGATTTTTCTCGCATTAACTAGCTTGAAAAGAGCGATCTCGATGTTTCAGCATACTTCGGACAGAAGTCTCACCAAGATTATCGCAGAAAACGCATATCTCAGCTTGAAACCCCACGAAAACCAAGATATCGCCGGTTCTGCATATCAAACCAACTGTGGAGTGGTGAAAACACCAGATAACGTGTTTCTCGCATTAAATAGCTCGAAAAGAGCGCTCTCGATGTTTCTGCATACTTCGGACAGATGTTTCAGCAAGATTATCGTAGAAAATGCATATCTCAGCTTGAAACCCGACGAAAACAAAAATATCGCCGGTTCTGCATGTCAAACCAACTGTGAAGTGGTGAACACACCAGATAACGTGTTTCTCGCACTAACTTGCTCGAAAAGAGCGATCTCGATGATTCAGCATACTTCGGACAGAAGTCTCACCAAGATTATCGCAGAAAATGCATATCTCAGCTTTAAACCCCTCGAAAACCAAGATATCGCCGGTTCTGCATATCAAACGCACTGTGGAGTGGTGAAAACACCAGATAACGTGTTTCTCGCATGAAATAGCTCGAAACGAGCGATCTCGATGATTCTGCATACTTCGGACAGAAGTCTCACCAAAATTATCGTAAAAAATGCATATCTCAGCTTGAAACCCCACCGAAAACCAAGATATCGCTGTGTTCTGCATATCAAACGCACTGTGGAGTGGTGAAAACCCCAGAAAACGTGTTCCTCGCATTACATAGCTAGAATAGAGCGATCTCGATGATTCTTCATACTTCGGACAGAAGTCTCACCAAGATTAACGTAAAAAATGCATATCTCAGCTTGAAACCCCACGAAAGCCAAGATTTCGCTGGCTCTGCATATCAAACGCACTGTGGTGTGGTGAAAACACCGGATAAGGTTTTTCTCGCATTAACTAGCTCGGAAAGTGCGATCTCGATGTTTCAGCATACTTCGGACAGAAGTCTCACCAAGATTATCACAGAAAACGCATATCTCAGCTTGAAACCCCACGAAAACCAAGATATCGCCGGTTCTGCATATCAAACCAACTGTGGAGTGGTGAAAACACCAGATAACGTGTTTCTCGCATTAAATAGCTCGAAAAGTGCGATCTCGATGATTCTGCATACTTCGGACAGAAGTCTCAACAAGATTATCGCAGAAAATGCATATTTCAGCTTGAAACCCCACGAAAACCAAGATATCTACTGTTCTGCATATCAAACGCACTGTGGAGTGGTGAAAACACCAGATAACGTGTTTCTCGCACTAACCAGCTCGAAAAGAGCGATCTCGATGTTTCAGCATACTTCGGATAGAAGTCTCACCAAGATTATCGCAGAAAATGCATATCTCAGCTTGAAACCCCACGAAAACCAAGATATCGCCGGATCTGCATATCAAACGCACCGTGGAGTGGTGAAAACACCGGATAAGGTTTTTCGCGCATTAACTAGCTTGAAAAGTGCGATCTCGATGTTTCAGCATACTTCGGACAGAAGTCTCACCAAGATTATCGCAGAAAACGCATATCTCAGCTTGAAACCCCACGAAAACCAAGATATCGCCGGTTCTGCATATCAAACCAACTGTGGAGTGGTGAAAACACCAGATAACGTGTTTCTCGCATTAAATAGCTCGAAAAGAGCGCTCTCGATGTTTCTGCATACTTCGGACAGATGTTTCACCAAGATTATCGTAGAAAATGCATATCTCAGCTTGAAACCCGACGAAAACAAAAATATCGCCGGTTCTGCATGTCAAACCAACTGTGAAGTGGTGAAAACACCAGATAACGTGTTTCTCGCACTAACTAGCTCGAAAAGAGCGATCTCGATGATTCAGCATACTTCGGACAGAAGTCTCACCAAGATTATCGCAGAAAATGCATATCTCAGCTTTAAACCCCACGAAAACCAAGATATCGCCGGTTCTGCATATCAAACGCACTGTGGAGTGGTGAAAACACCAGATAACGTGTTTCTCGCATGAAATAGCTCGAAACGAGCGATCTCGATGATTCTGCATACTTCGGACAGAAGTCTCACCAAAATTATCGTAAAAAATGCATATCTCAGCTTGAAACCCCACCGAAAACCAAGATATCGCTGTGTTCTGCATATCAAACGCACTGTGGAGTGGTGAAAACCCCAGAAAACGTGTTCCTCGCATTACATAGCTAGAATAGAGCGATCTCGGTGATTCTTCAAACTTCGGACAGAAGTCTCACCAAGATTATCGTAAAAAATGCATATCTCAGCTTGAAACACCACGAAAGCCAAGATTTCGCTGGTTCTGCATATCAAACGCACTGTGGTATGGTGAAAACACCGGATAAGGTTTTTCTCTCATTAACTAGCTCGGAAAGTGCGATCTCGATGTTTCAGCATACTTCGGACAGAAGTCTCACCAAGATTATCGCAGAAAACGCATATCTCAGCTTGAAACACCACGAAAACCAAGATATCGCCGGTTCTGCATATCAAACCAACTGTGGAGTGGTGAAAACACCAGATAACGTGTTTCTCGCATTAAATAGCTCGAAAAGTGCGATCTCGATGATTCTGCATACTTCGGACAGAAGTCTCAACAAGATTATCGCAGAAAATGCATATCTCAGCTTGAAACCCCGCGAAAACCAAGATATCGCCGGATCTGCATATCAAACGCACTGTGGAGTGGTGAAAACACCGGATAAGGTTTTTCTCGCATTAACTAGCTTGAAAAGAGCGATCTCGATGTTTCAGCATACATAGGACAGAAGTCTCACCAAGATTATCGCAGAAAATGCATATCTCAGCTTGAACCCCCACGAAAACCAAGATGTCGCCGGTTCTGCATATCAAACGCACTGTGGAGTGGTGAAAACACCAGAAAACGTGTTTCTCGCATGAAGTAGCTCGAATAGAGCGCTCTCGATGATTAAGCATACTTCGGACAGTAGTCTCACCAAGATTATCGTAAAAAATGCATATCTCAGCTTGAAACCCCACGAAAGCCAAGATATCGCTGGTTAGGCATATCAAACGCACTGTGGAGTGGTGAAAACACCGGATAAGGTTTTTCTCGCATTAACTAGCTCGAAAAGAGCGATATCGATGATTCAGCATACTTCGGACAGAAGTCTCACCAAGATTATCGCAGAAAATGCATATTTCAGCTTGAAACCCCACGAAAACCAAAATATCTTCTGTTCTGCATATTAAACGCACTGTGGAGTGTTGAAAACACCAGATAACGTGTTTCTCGCACTAACTAGCTCGAAAAGAGCGATCTCGATGATTCAGCATACTTCTAACAGAAGTCTCACCAAGATTATCGCAGAAAATGCATATCTCTGCTTGAAACCCCACGAAAACCAAGATATCTACTGTTCTGCATATCCAACGAACTGTGGAGTTTTGAAAATCACAGAAAACGTGTTTCTCGCATGAAGTAGCTCGAATAGAGCGCTCTCGTTGTTTCTGCATTCTACGGACAGAGGTCTCACCAAGATAATCGCAGAAAACGCATATCTCAGCTTGAAACCCCACGAAAACCAAGATATCGCCGGTTCTGCATACCAAACCAACTGTGGAGTGGTGAAAACACCAGATAACGTGTTTCTCGCATTAAATAGCTCGAAACGAGCGATCTCGATGATTAAGCATACTTCGGACAGTAGTCTCACCAAGATTATCGTAAAAAATGCATATCTCAGCTTGAAACCCCACGAAAGCCAAGATATCGCTGGTTCTGCATATCAAACGCACTGTGGAGTGGTGAAAACACCGGATAAGGTTTTTCTCGCATTAACTAGCTCGAAAAGAGCGATCTCGATGATTCAGCATACTTCGGACAGAAGTCTCACAAAGCTTATCGTAGAAAATGCATATCTCAGTTTGAAACCCGACGAAAACCAAAATATCTACTGTTCTGCATATCAAACGCACTGTGGAGTGGTGAAAACACCAGATAACGTGTTTTTCGCACTAACTAGCTCGAAAAGAGCGATCTCGATGATTCAGTATACTTCTAACAGAAGTCTCACCAAGATTATCGCTGAAAATGCATATCTCTGCTTGAAACCCCACGAAAACCAAGATATCTACTGTTCTGCATATCCAACGAACTGTGGAGTGGTGAAAACCCCAGAAAACGTGTTTGTAGCATTAAATAGCTCGAAAAGAGTGCTCTCGTTGTTTCTGCATACTTCGAACTGATGTCTCACAAAGCATATCGTAGAAAATGCATATCTCAGTTTGAAACCCGACGAAAACCACAAAAATATCTACTGTTCTGCATATCAAACGCACTGTGGAGTGGTGAAAACACCAGATAACGTGTTTCTCGCACTAACCAGCTCGAAAAGAGCGATCTCGATGTTTCAGCATACTCCGGACAGAAGTCTCACCAAGATTATCGCAGAAAATGCATATCTCAGCTTGAAACCCCACGAAAGCCAAGATTTCGCTGGCTCTGCATATCAAACGCACTGTGGTGTGGTGAAAACACCGGATAAGGTTTTTCTCGCATTAACTAGCTCGGAAAGTGCGATCTCGATGTTTCAGCATACTTCGGACAAAAGTCTCACCAAGATTATCGCAGAAAACGCATATCTCAGCTTGAAACCCCACGAAAACCAAGATATCGCCGGTTCTGCATATCAAACCAACTGTGGAGTGGTGAAAACACCAGATAACGTGTTTCTCGCATTAAATAGCTCGAAAAGTGCGATCTCGATGATTCTGCATACTTCGGACAGAAGTCTCAACAAGATTATCGCAGAAAATGCATATTTCAGCTTGAAACCCCACGAAAACCAAGATATCTACTGTTCTGCATATCAAACGCACTGTGGAGTGGTGAAAACACCAGATAACGTGTTTCTCGCACTAACCAGCTCGAAAAGATCGTTCTCGATGTTTCAGCATACTTCGGACTGAAGTCTCACCAAGATTATCGCAGAAAATGCATATCTCAGCTTGAAACCCCACGAAAACCAAGATATCGCCGGATCTGCATATCAAACGCACTGTGGAGTGGTGAAAACACCGGATAAGGTTTTTCTCGCATTAACTAGCTTGAAAAGTGCGATCTCGATGTTTCAGTATACTTCGGACAGAAGTCTCACCAAGATTATCGCAGAAAACGCATATCTCAGCTTGAAACCCCACGAAAACCAAGATATCGCCGGTTCTGCATATCAAACCAACTGTGGAGTGGTGAAAACACCAGATAACGTGTTTCTCGCATTAAATAGCTCGAAAAGAGCGCTCTCGATGTTTCTGCATACTTCGGACAGATGTTTCACAAAGATTATCGTAGAAAATGCATATCTCAGCTTGAAACCCGATGAAAACAAAAATATCGCCGGTTCTGCATGTCAAACCAACTGTGAAGTGGTGAAAACACCAGATAACGTGATTCTCGCACTAACTAGCTCGAAAAGAGCGATCTCGATGTTTCAGTATACTTCGGACAGAAGTCTCACCAAGATTATCGCAGAAAACGCATATCTCAGCTTGAAACCCCACGAAAACAAAAATATCGCCGGTTCTGCATGTCAAACCAACTGTGAAGTGGTGAAAACACCAGATAACGTGTTTCTCGCACTAACTTGCTCGAAAAGAGCGATCTCGATGATTCAGCATACTTCGGACAGAAGTCTCACCAAGATTATCGCAGAAAATGCATATCTCAGCTTTAAACCCCACGAAAACCAAGATATCGCCGGTTCTGCATATCAAACGCACTGTGGAGTGGTGAAAACACCAGATAACGTGTTTCTCGCATGAAATAGCTCGAAAAGTGCGATCTCGATGATTCTGCATACTTCGGACAGAAGTCTCAACAAGATTATCGCAGAAAATGCATATTTCAGCTTGAAACCCCACGAAAACCAAGATATCTACTGTTCTGCATATCAAACGCACTGTGGAGTGGTGAAAACACCAGATAACGTGTTTCTCGCACTAACCAGCTCGAAAAGAGCGATCTCGATGTTTCAGCATACTTCGGACAGAAGTCTCACCAAGATTATCGCAGAAAATGCATATCTCAGCTTGAAACCCCACGAAAACCAAGATATCGCCGGATCTGCATATCAAACGCACCGTGGAGTGGTGAAAACACCGGATAAGGTTTTTCTCGCATTAACTAGCTTGAAAAGTGCGATCTCGATGTTTCAGCATACTTCGGACAGAAGTCTCACCAAGATTATCGCAGAAAACGCATATCTCAGCTTGAAACCCCACGAAAACCAAGATATCGCCGGTTCTGCATATCAAACCAACTGTGGAGTGGTGAAAACACCAGATAACGTGTTTCTCGCATTAAATAGCTCGAAAAGAGCGCTCTCGATGTTTCTGCATACTTCGGACAGATGTTTCACCAAGATTATCGTAGAAAATGCATATCTCAGCTTGAAACCCGACGAAAACAAAAATATCGCCGGTTCTGCATGTCAAACCAACTGTGAAGTGGTGAAAACACCAGATAACGTGTTTCTCGCACTAACTAGCTCGAAAAGAGCGATCTCGATGATTCAGCATACTTCGGACAGAAGTCTCACCAAGATTATCGCAGAAAATGCATATCTCAGCTTTAAACCCCACGAAAACCAAGATATCGCCGGTTCTGCATATCAAACGCACTGTGGAGTGGTGAAAACACCAGATAACGTGTTTCTCGCATGAAATAGCTCGAAACGAACGATATCGATGATTCTGCATACTTCGGACAGAAGTCTCACCAAGATTATCGCAGAAAACGCATATCTCAGCTTGAAACCCCACGAAAACCAAGATATCGCCGGTTCTGCATATCAAACCAACTGTGGAGTGGTGAAAACACCAGATAACGTGTTTCTCGCATTAAATAGCTCGAAACGAGCGATCTCGATGATTAAGCATACTTCGGACAGTAGTCTCACCAAGATTATCGTAAAAAATGCATATCTCAGCTTGAAACCCCACGAAAGCCAAGATATCGCTGGTTCTGCATATCAAACGCACTGTGGAGTGGTGAAAACACCGGATAAGGTTTTTCTCGCATTAACTAGCTCGAAAAGAGCGATATCGATGATTCAGCATACTTCGGACAGAAGTCTCACCAAGATTATCGCAGAAAATGCATATTTCAGCTTGAAACCCCACGAAAACCAAAATATCTTCTGTTCTGCATATTAAACGCACTGTGGAGTGGTGAAAACACCAGATAACGTGTTTCTCGCACTAACTAGCTCGAAAAGAGCGATCTCGATGATTCAGCATACTTCTAACTGAAGTCTCACCAGGATTATCGCAGAAAATGCATATCTCTGCTTGAAACCCCACGAAAACCAAGATATCTACTGTTCTGCATATCCAACGAACTGTGGAGTTTTGAAAATCCCAGAAAACGTGTTTCTCGCATGAAGTAGCTCGAATAGAGCGCTCTCGTTGTTTCTGCATTCTTCGGACAGAAGTCTCACCAAGATTATCGCAGATGACGCGTATCTCAGCTTGAAACCCCACGAAAACCAAGATATCGCCGGTTCTGCATATCAAACGCACTGTGGAGTGGTGAAAACACCAGATAACGTGTTTCTCGCATGAAATAGCTCGAAACGAGCGATCTCGATGATTCTGCATACTTCGGACAGAAGTCTCACCAAAATTATCGTAAAAAATGCATATCTCAGCTTGAAACCCCACCGAAAACCAAGATATCGCTGTGTTCTGCATATCAAACGCACTGTGGAGTGGTGAAAACCCCAGAAAACGTGTTCCTCGCATTACATAGCTAGAATAGAGCGATCTCGGTGATTCTTCAAACTTCGGACAGAAGTCTCACCAAGATTATCGTAAAAAATGCATATCTCAGCTTGAAACACCACGAAAGCCAAGATTTCGCTGGTTCTGCATATCAAACGCACTGTGGTATGGTGAAAACACCGGATAAGGTTTTTCTCTCATTAACTAGCTCGGAAAGTGCGATCTCGATGTTTCAGCATACTTCGGACAGAAGTCTCACCAAGATTATCGCAGAAAACGCATATCTCAGCTTGAAACACCACGAAAACCAAGATATCGCCGGTTCTGCATATCAAACCAACTGTGGAGTGGTGAAAACACCAGATAACGTGTTTCTCGCATTAAATAGCTCGAAAAGTGCGATCTCGATGATTCTGCATACTTCGGACAGAAGTCTCAACAAGATTATCGCAGAAAATGCATATCTCAGCTTGAAACCCCGCGAAAACCAAGATATCGCCGGATCTGCATATCAAACGCACTGTGGAGTGGTGAAAACACCGGATAAGGTTTTTCTCGCATTAACTAGCTTGAAAAGAGCGATCTCGATGTTTCAGCATACATTGGACAGAAGTCTCACCAAGATTATCGCAGAAAATGCATATCTCAGCTTGAACCCCCACGAAAACCAAGATGTCGCCGGTTCTGCATATCAAACGCACTGTGGAGTGGTGAAAACACCAGAAAACGTGTTTCTCGCATGAAGTAGCTCGAATAGAGCGCTCTCGATGATTAAGCATACTTCGGACAGTAGTCTCACCAAGATTATCGTAAAAAATGCATATCTCAGCTTGAAACCCCACGAAAGCCAAGATATCGCTGGTTAGGCATATCAAACGCACTGTGGAGTGGTGAAAACACCGGATAAGGTTTTTCTCGCATTAACTAGCTCGAAAAGAGCGATATCGATGATTCAGCATACTTCGGACAGAAGTCTCACCAAGATTATCGCAGAAAATGCATATTTCAGCTTGAAACCCCACGAAAACCAAAATATCTTCTGTTCTGCATATTAAACGCACTGTGGAGTGTTGAAAACACCAGATAACGTGTTTCTCGCACTAACTAGCTCGAAAAGAGCGATCTCGATGATTCAGCATACTTCTAACAGAAGTCTCACCAAGATTATCGCAGAAAATGCATATCTCTGCTTGAAACCCCACGAAAACCAAGATATCTACTGTTCTGCATATCAAACGCACTGTGGAGTGGTGAAAACACCAGATAACGTGTTTTTCGCACTAACTAGCTCGAAAAGAGCGATCTCGATGATTCAGTATACTTCTAACAGAAGTCTCACCAAGATTATCGCTGAAAATGCATATCTCTGCTTGAAACCCCACGAAAACCAAGATATCTACTGTTCTGCATATCCAACGAACTGTGGAGTGGTGAAAACCCCAGAAAACGTGTTTGTAGCATTAAATAGCTCGAAAAGAGCGCTCTCGTTGTTTCTGCATACTTCGAACTGATGTCTCACAAAGCATATCGTAGAAAATGCATATCTCAGTTTGAAACCCGACGAAAACCACAAAAATATCTACTGTTCTGCATATCAAACGCACTGTGGAGTGGTGAAAACACCAGATAACGTGTTTCTCGCACTAACCAGCTCGAAAAGAGCGATCTCGATGTTTCAGCATACTCCGGACAGAAGTCTCACCAAGATTATCGCAGAAAATGCATATCTCAGCTTGAAACCCCACGAAAGCCAAGATTTCGCTGGCTCTGCATATCAAACGCACTGTGGTGTGGTGAAAACACCGGATAAGGTTTTTCTCGCATTAACTAGCTCGGAAAGTGCGATCTCGATGTTTCAGCATACTTCGGACAGAAGTCTCACCAAGATTATCGCAGAAAACGCATATCTCAGCTTGAAACCCCACGAAAACCAAGATATCGCCGGTTCTGCATATCAAACCAACTGTGGAGTGGTGAAAACACCAGATAACGTGTTTCTCGCATTAAATAGCTCGAAAAGTGCGATTTCGATGATTCTGCATACTTCGGACAGAAGTCTCAACAAGATTATCGCAGAAAATGCATATTTCAGCTTGAAACCCCACGAAAACCAAGATATCTACTGTTCTGCATATCAAACGCACTGTGGAGTGGTGAAAACACCAGATAACGTGTTTCTCGCACTAACCAGCTCGAAAAGATCGTTCTCGATGTTTCAGCATACTTCGGACTGAAGTCTCACCAAGATTATCGCAGAAAATGCATATCTCAGCTTGAAACCCCACGAAAACCAAGATATCGCCGGATCTGCATATCAAACGCACTGTGGAGTGGTGAAAACACCGGATAAGGTTTTTCTCGCATTAACTAGCTTGAAAAGTGCGATCTCGATGTTTCAGTATACTTCGGACAGAAGTCTCACCAAGATTATCGCAGAAAACGCATATCTCAGCTTGAAACCCCACGAAAACCAAGATATCGCCGGTTCTGCATATCAAACCAACTGTGGAGTGGTGAAAACGCCAGATAACGTGTTTCTCGCATTAAATAGCTCGAAAAGAGCGCTCTCGATGTTTCTGCATACTTCGGACAGATGTTTCACAAAGATTATCGTAGAAAATGCATATCTCAGCTTGAAACCCGATGAAAACAAAAATATCGCCGGTTCTGCATGTCAAACCAACTGTGAAGTGGTGAAAACACCAGATAACGTGATTCTCGCACTAACTAGCTCGAAAAGAGCGATCTCGATGTTTCAGTATACTTCGGACAGAAGTCTCACCAAGATTATCGCAGAAAACGCATATCTCAGCTTGAAACCCCACGAAAACAAAAATATCGCCGGTTCTGCATGTCAAACCAACTGTGAAGTGGTGAAAACACCAGATAACGTGTTTCTCGCACTAACTTGCTCGAAAAGAGCGATCTCGATGATTCAGCATACTTCGGACAGAAGTCTCACCAAGATTATCGCAGAAAATGCATATCTCAGCTTTAAACCCCACGAAAACCAAGATATCGCCGGTTCTGCATATCAAACGCACTGTGGAGTGGTGAAAACACCAGATAACGTGTTTCTCGCATGAAATAGCTCGAAAAGTGCGATCTCGATGATTCTGCATACTTCGGACAGAAGTCTCAACAAGATTATCGCAGAAAATGCATATTTCAGCTTGAAACCCCACGAAAACCAAGATATCTACTGTTCTGCATATCAAACGCACTGTGGAGTGGTGAAAACACCAGATAACGTGTTTCTCGCACTAACCAGCTCGAAAAGAGCGATCTCGATGTTTCAGCATACTTCGGACAGAAGTCTCACCAAGATTATCGCAGAAAATGCATATCTCAGCTTGAAACCCCACGAAAACCAAGATATCGCCGGATCTGCATATCAAACGCACCGTGGAGTGGTGAAAACACCGGATAAGGTTTTTCTCGCATTAACTAGCTTGAAAAGTGCGATCTCGATGTTTCAGCATACTTCGGACAGAAGTCTCACCAAGATTATCGCAGAAAACGCATATCTCAGCTTGAAACCCCACGAAAACCAAGATATCGCCGGTTCTGCATATCAAACCAACTGTGGAGTGGTGAAAACACCAGATAACGTGTTTCTCGCATTAAATAGCTCGAAAAGAGCGCTCTCGATGTTTCTGCATACTTCGGACAGATGTTTCACCAAGATTATCGTAGAAAATGCATATCTCAGCTTGAAACCCGACGAAAACAAAAATATCGCCGGTTCTGCATGTCAAACCAACTGTGAAGTGGTGAAAACACCAGATAACGTGTTTCTCGCACTAACTAGCTCGAAAAGAGCGATCTCGATGATTCAGCATACTTCGGACAGAAGTCTCACCAAGATTATCGCAGAAAATGCATATCTCAGCTTTAAACCCCACGAAAACCAAGATATCGCCGGTTCTGCATATCAAACGCACTGTGGAGTGGTGAAAACACCAGATAACGTGTTTCTCGCATGAAATAGCTCGAAACGAACGATATCGATGATTCTGCATACTTCGGACAGAAGTCTCACCAAGATTATCGCAGAAAACGCATATCTCAGCTTGAAACCCCACGAAAACCAAGATATCGCCGGTTCTGCATATCAAACCAACTGTGGAGTGGTGAAAACACCAGATAACGTGTTTCTCGCATTAAATAGCTCGAAACGAGCGATCTCGATGATTAAGCATACTTCGGACAGTAGTCTCACCAAGATTATCGTAAAAAATGCATATCTCAGCTTGAAACCCCACGAAAGCCAAGATATCGCTGGTTCTGCATATCAAACGCACTGTGGAGTGGTGAAAACACCGGATAAGGTTTTTCTCGCATTAACTAGCTCGAAAAGAGCGATATCGATGATTCAGCATACTTCGGACAGAAGTCTCACCAAGATTATCGCAGAAAATGCATATTTCAGCTTGAAACCCCACGAAAACCAAAATATCTTCTGTTCTGCATATTAAACGCACTGTGGAGTGGTGAAAACACCAGATAACGTGTTTCTCGCACTAACTAGCTCGAAAAGAGCGATCTCGATGATTCAGCATACTTCTAACAGAAGTCTCACCAGGATTATCGCAGAAAATGCATATCTCTGCTTGAAACCCCACGAAAACCAAGATATCTACTGTTCTGCATATCCAACGAACTGTGGAGTTTTGAAAATCCCAGAAAACGTGTTTCTCGCATGAAGTAGCTCGAATAGAGCGCTCTCGTTGTTTCTGCATTCTTCGGACAGAAGTCTCACCAAGATTATCGCAGATGACGCGTATCTCAGCTTGAAACCCCACGAAAACCAAGATATCGCCGGTTCTGCATATCATACGCACTGTGGAGTGGTGAAAACACCAGATAACGTGTTTCTCGCATTAAATAGCTCGAAACGAGCGATCTCGATGATTAAGCATACTTCGGACAGAAGTCTCACCAAGATTATCGCAGAAAATGCATATCTCAGCTTGAAACCCCACGAAAACCAAGATATCGCTGTGTTCTGCATATCAAACGCACTGTGGAGTGGTGAAAACCCCAGAAAACGTGTTTCTCGCATTAAATAGCTCGAAAAGTGCGATCTCGATGATTCTGCATACTTCGGACAGAAGTCTCAACAAGATTATCGCAGAAAATGCATATTTCAGCTTGAAACCCCACGAAAACCAAGATGTCGCCGGTTCTGCATATCAAACGCACTGTGGAGTGCTGACATCACCAGAAAACGTGTTTTTCGCATTCAATAGCACGAAAACAGAGATTTCGGTGATTCTGCACATTTGTAACAGCAGAATCATGAAGATTATCACTGAAAATGCATATTTCAGCTGGAAACAACAACGATACCGAAGATATCGCAGCTTCCGCATATCAAACGCACTGTGGAGTGCTGACAACACCAGAAAACGTGTTTTTCGCATTCAATAGCACGAAAACAGAGATTTCGGTGATTCTGCACATTTGTAACAGCAGAATCATGAAGATTATCACTGAAAATGCATATCTCAGCTGGAAACAACAACGATACCGAAGATATCGCAGTTTCCGCATGTCAAACGTTCTGTGGCGTGCTGAAAACACCAGAAAACGTGTTTTTCGCATTCAAAAGCACGAAAACAGCGATTTCGGTGATTCTGCACATTTGTAACAGCAGAATCATGAAGATTATCACTGAAAATGCATATCTCAGCTGGAAACAACAACGATACCGAAGATATCGCTGCTTCCGCATATCAAACGCACTGTGGAGTGCTGAAAACACCAGAAAACGCGTTTTTCGCATTCAATCGCACGAAAACAGCGATTTTGGTGATTCTGCACACTTGTAACAGCAGAATCATGAAGATTATCACTGAAAATGCATATCTCAGCTGGAAACAACTACGATACCGAAGATATCGCAGTTTCCGCATGTCACACGTTTCGCGGCGTGCTGAAAACACCAGAAAACGTGTTTTTCGCATTCAAAAGCCTGAAAACAGCGATTTCGGTGATTTTACACATTTGTAACAGCAGAATCATGAAGATTATCACTGAAAATGCATATCTCAGCTGGAAACAACAACGATACCGAAGATATGGCAGTTTCCGCATATCAAACGCACTGTGGAGTGCTGAAAACACCAGAAAATGTGTTTTTCGCATTCAAAAGCACGAAAACAGCGATTTCGGTGATTCTGCACACTTGTAACAGCAGAATCACAAAGATTATCACTGAAAATGCATATCTCAGCTGGAAACAACAACGATACCGAAGATATCGCAGCTTCCGCATATCAAACGCACTGTGGAGTGCTGAAAACACCAGAAAACGTGTTTTTCGCATTCAATAGCACGAAAACAGCGATTTCGGTGATTCTGCACACTTGTAACAGCAGAATCATGAAGATTATCACTGAAAATGCATATCTCAGCTGGAAACAACAACGATACCGAAGATATGGCAGTTTCCGCATTACAAACGCACTGTGGAGTGCTGAAAACACCAGAAAACGTGTTTTTCGGATTCAATATCACGAAAACAGCGATTTCGGTGATTCTGAACACTTGTAACCGCGGAATCATGAAGATTATCACTGAAAATGCATATCTCAGCTGGAAACAACAACGATACCGAAGATATCGCAGTTTCCGCATGTCACACGTTTTGTGGCGTGCTGAAAACACCAGAAAACGTGTTTTTCGCATTCAAAAGCATGAAAACAGCGATTTCGGTGATTTTACACATTTGTAACAGCAGAATCATGAAGATTATCACTGAAAATGCATATCTCAGCTGGAAACAACAACGATACCGAAGATATGGCAGTTTCCGCATATCAACCGCACTGTGGAGTGCTGAAAACACCAGAAAATGTGTTTTTCGCTTTCAAAAGCACGAAAACAGCGATTTCGGTGATTCTGCACACTTGTAACAGCAGAATCACAAAGATTATCACTGAAAATGCATATCTCAGCTGGAAACAACAACGATACCGAAGATATCGCAGTTTCCGCATGTCAAACGTTCTGTGGCGTGCTGAAAACACCAGAAAACGTGTTTTTCGCATTCAATAGCACGAAAACAGCGATTTCGGTGATTCTGAACACTTGTAACAGCAGAATCATGAAGATCATCACTGAAAATGCATATCTCAGCTGGAAACAACAACGATACCGAAGATATGGCAGTTTCCGCATAACAAACGCACTGTGGAGTGCTGAAAACACCAGAAAACGTGTTTTTCGGATTCAATAGCACGAAAACAGCGATTTCGGTGAATCTGAACACTTGTAACCGCGGAATCATGAAGATTATCACTGAAAATGCATATCTCAGCTGGAAACAACAACGATACCGAAGATATCGCAGTTTCCGCATGTCAAACGTTCTGTGGCGTGCTGAAAACACCAGAAAACGTGTTTTTCGCATTCAAAAGCATGAAAACAGCGATTTCGGTGATTCTGCACACTTGTAACAGCAGAATCATGAAGATTATCACTGAAAATGCATATCTCAGCTGGAAACAACAACGATACCGAAGATATCGCAGTTTCCGCATGTCAAACGTTCTGTGGCGTGCTGAAAACACCAGAAAACGTGTTTTTCGCATTCAATAGCACGAAAACAGCGATTTCGGTGTTTCTGCACACTTGTAACAGCAGAATCATGAAGATCATCACTGAAAATGCATATCTCAGCTGGAAACAACTACGATACCGAAGATATCGCAGTTTCCGCATGTCACACGTTTCGTGGCGTGCTGAAAACACCAGAAAACGTGTTTTTCGCATTCAAAAGCATGAAAACAGCGATTTCGGTGATTTTACACATTTGTAACAGCAGAATCATGAAGATTATCACTGAAAATGCATATCTCAGCTGGAAACAACAACGATACCGAAGATATGGCAGTTTCCGCATATCAAACGCACTGTGGAGTGCTGAAAACACCAGAAAATGTGTTTTTCGCATTCAAAAGCACGAAAACAGCGATTTCGGTGATTCTGCACACTTGTAACAGCAGAATCACAAAGATTATCACTGAAAATGCATATCTCAGCTGGAAACAACAACGATACCGAAGATATCGCAGCTTCCGCATATCAAACGCACTGTGGAGTGCTGAAAACACCAGAAAACGTGTTTTTCGCATTCAATAGCACGAAAACAGCGATTTCGGTGATTCTGCACACTTGTAACAGCAGAATCATGAAGATTATCACTGAAAATGCATATCTCAGCTGGAAACAACAACGATACCGAAGATATGGCAGTTTCCGCATTACAAACGCACTGTGGAGTGCTGAAAACACCAGAAAACGTGTTTTTCGGATTCAATATCACGAAAACAGCGATTTCGGTGATTCTGAACACTTGTAACCGCGGAATCATGAAGATTATCACTGAAAATGCATATCTCAGCTGGAAACAACAACGATACCGAAGATATCGCAGTTTCCGAATGTCACACGTTTTGTGGCGTGCTGAAAACACCAGAAAACGTGTTTTTCGCATTCAAAAGCATGAAAACAGCGATTTCGGTGATTTTACACATTTGTAACAGCAGAATCATGAAGATTATCACTGAAAATGCATATCTCAGCTGGAAACAACAACGATACCGAAGATATGGCAGTTTCCGCATATCAACCGCACTGTGGAGTGCTGAAAACACCAGAAAATGTGTTTTTCGCTTTCAAAAGCACGAAAACAGCGATTTCGGTGATTCTGCACACTTGTAACAGCAGAATCACAAAGATTATCACTGAAAATGCATATCTCAGCTGGAAACAACAACGATACCGAAGATATCGCAGTTTCCGCATGTCAAACGTTCTGTGGCGTGCTGAAAACACCAGAAAACGTGTTTTTCGCATTCAATAGCACGAAAACAGCGATTTCGGTGATTCTGAACACTTGTAACAGCAGAATCATGAAGATCATCACTGAAAATGCATATCTCAGCTGGAAACAACAACGATACCGAAGATATGGCAGTTTCCGCATAACAAACGCACTGTGGAGTGCTGAAAACACCAGAAAACGTGTTTTTCGGATTCAATAGCACGAAAACAGCGATTTCGGTGAATCTGAACACTTGTAACCGCGGAATCATGAAGATTATCACTGAAAATGCATATCTCAGCTGGAAACAACAACGATACCGAAGATATCGCAGTTTCCGCATGTCAAACGTTCTGTGGCGTGCTGAAAACACCAGAAAACGTGTTTTTCGCATTCAAAAGCATGAAAACAGCGATTTCGGTGATTCTGCACACTTGTAACAGCAGAATCATGAAGATTATCACTGAAAATGCATATCTCAGCTGGAAACAACAACGATACCGAAGATATCGCAGTTTCCGCATGTCAAACGTTCTGTGGCGTGCTGAAAACACCAGAAAACGTGTTTTTCGCATTCAATAGCACGAAAACAGCGATTTCGGTGTTTCTGCACACTTGTAACAGCAGAATCATGAAGATCATCACTGAAAATGCATATCTCAGCTGGAAACAACTACGATACCGAAGATATCGCAGTTTCCGCATGTCACACGTTTCGTGGCGTGCTGAAAACACCAGAAAACGTGTTTTTCGCATTCAAAAGCATGAAAACAGCGATTTCGGTGATTTTACACATTTGTAACAGCAGAATCATGAAGATTATCACTGAAAATGCATATCTCAGCTGGAAACAACAACGATACCGAAGATATGGCAGTTTCCGCATATCAAACGCACTGTGGAGTGCTGAAAACACCAGAAAATGTGTTTTTCGCATTCAAAAGCACGAAAACAGCGATTTCGGTGATTCTGCACACTTGTAACAGCAGAATCACAAAGATTATCACTGAAAATGCATATCTCAGCTGGAAACAACAACGATACCGAAGATATCGCAGCTTCCGCATATCAAACGCACTGTGGAGTGCTGAAAACACCAGAAAACGTGTTTTTCGCATTCAATAGCACGAAAACAGCGATTTCGGTGATTCTGCACACTTGTAACAGCAGAATCATGAAGATTATCACTGAAAATGCATATCTCAGCTGGAAACAACAACGATACCGAAGATATGGCAGTTTCCGCATAACAAACGCACTGTGGAGTGCTGAAAACACCAGAAAACGTGTTTTTCGGATTCAATAGCACGAAAACAGCGATTTCGGTGATTCTGAACACTTGTAACCGCGGAATCATGAAGATTATCACTGAAAATGCATATCTCAGCTGGAAACAACAACGATACCGAAGATATCGCAGTTTCCGCATGTCACACGTTTTGTGGCGTGCTGAAAACACCAGAAAACGTGTTTTTCGCATACAAAAGCATGAAAACAGCGATTTCGGTGATTTTACACATTTGTAACAGCAGAATCATGAAGATCATCACTGAAAATGCATATCTCAGCTGGAAACAACAACGATACCGAAGATATGGCAGTTTCCGCATAACAAACGCACTGTGGAGTGCTGAAAACACCAGAAAACGTGTTTTTCGGATTCAATAGCACGAAAACAGCGATTTCGGTGAATCTGAACGCTTGTAACCGCGGAATCATGAAGATTATCACTGAAAATGCATATCTCAGCTGGAAACAACAACGACACCGAAGATATCGCAGCTTCCGCATGTCAAACGTTCTGTGGCGTGCTGAAAACACCAGAAAACGTGTTTTTCGCATTCAATAGCACGAAAACAGCGATTTCGGTGATTCTGCACACTTGTAACAGCAGAATCATGAAGATTATCACTGAAAATGCATATCTCATCTGGAAACAACAACGATACCGAAGATATCGCAGCTTCCGCATATCAAACGCACTGTGGAGTGCTGAAGACACCAGAAAACGTGTTTTTCGCATTCAAAAGCACGAAAACAGCGATTTCGGTGATTCTGCACACTTGTAACAGCAGAATCATGAAGATTATCACTGAAAATGCATATCTCAGCTGGAAACAACAACGATACCGAAGATATCGCAGTTTCCGCATGTCAAACGTTCTGTGGCGTGCTGAAAACACCAGAAAACGTGTTTTTCGCATTCAAAAGCACGAAAACAGCGATTTCGGTGATTCTGCACACTTGTAACAGCAGAATCATGAAGATTATCACTGAAAATGCATATCTCAGCTGGAAACAACAACGACACCGAAGATATCGCAGCTTCCGCATATCAAACGCACTGTGGGGTGCTGAAAACACCAGAAAACGTGTTTTTCGCATTCAATAGCACGAAAACAGCGATTTCGGTGATTCTGCACACTTGTAACAGCAGAATCATGAAGATCATAACTGAAAATGCATATCTCAGCTGGAAACAACAACGACACCGAAGATATCGCAGTTTCCGCATGTCAAACGTTCTGTGGCGTGCTGAAAACACCAGAAAACGTGTTTTTCGCATTCAATAGCACGAAAACAGCGATTTCGGTGTTTCTGCACACTTGTAACAGCAGAATCATAAAGATTATCACTGAAAATGCATATCTCAGCTGGAAACAACAACGATACCGAAGATATGGCAGGTTCCGCATATCAAACGAACTGTGGAGTGCTGAAAACACCAGAAAATGTGTTTTTCGCATTCAAAAGCACGAAAACAGCGATTTCGGTGATTCTGCACACTTGTAACAGCAGAATCATGAAGATCATCACTGAAAATGCATATCTCAGCTGGAAACAACAACGATACCGAAGATATGGCAGGTTCCGCATATCAAACGAACTGTGGAGTGCTGAAAACACCAGAAAATGTGTTTTTCGCATTCAAAAGCACGAAAACAGCGATTTCGGTGATTCTGCACACTTGTAACAGCAGAATCATGAAGATCATCACTGAAAATGCATATCTCAGCTGGAAACAACTACGATACCGAAGATATCGCAGTTTCCGCATGTCACACGTTTCGTGGCGTGCTGAAAACACCAGAAAACGTGTTTTTCGCATTCAAAAGCATGAAAACAGCGATTTCGGTGATTTTACACATTTGTAACAGCAGAATCATGAAGATTATCACTGAAAATGCATATCTCAGCTGGAAACAACAACGATACCGAAGATATGGCAGTTTCCGCATATCAAACGCACTGTGGAGTGCTGAAAACACCAGAAAATGTGTTTTTCGCATTCAAAAGCACGAAAACAGCGATTTCGGTGATTCTGCACACTTGTAACAGCAGAATCACAAAGATTATCACTGAAAATGCATATCTCAGCTGGAAACAACAACGATACCGAAGATATCGCAGCTTCCGCATATCAAACGCACTGTGGAGTGCTGAAAACACCAGAAAACGTGTTTTTCGCATTCAATAGCACGAAAACAGCGATTTCGGTGATTCTGCACACTTGTAACAGCAGAATCATGAAGATTATCACTGAAAATGCATATCTCAGCTGGAAACAACAACGATACCGAAGATATGGCAGTTTCCGCATAACAAACGCACTGTGGAGTGCTGAAAACACCAGAAAACGTGTTTTTCGGATTCAATAGCACGAAAACAGCGATTTCGGTGATTCTGAACACTTGCAACCGCGGAATCATGAAGATTATCACTGAAAATGCATATCTCAGCTGGAAACAACAACGATACCGAAGATATCGCAGTTTCCGCATGTCACACGTTTTGTGGCGTGCTGAAAACACCAGAAAACGTGTTTTTCGCATTCAAAAGCATGAAAACAGCGATTTCGGTGATTTTACACATTTGTAACAGCAGAATCATGAAGATCATCACTGAAAATGCATATCTCAGCTGGAAACAACAACGATACCGAAGATATGGCAGTTTCCGCATAACAAACGCACTGTGGAGTGCTGAAAACACCAGAAAACGTGTTTTTCGGATTCAATAGCACGAAAACAGCGATTTCGGTGAATCTGAAAGCTTGTAACCGCGGAATCATGAAGATTATCACTGAAAATGCATATCTCAGCTGGAAACAACAACGACACCGAAGATATCGCAGCTTCCGCATGTCAAACGTTCTGTGGCGTGCTGAAAACACCAGAAAACGTGTTTTTCGCATTCAATAGCACGAAAACAGCGATTTCGGTGATTCTGCACACTTGTAACAGCAGAATCATGAAGATCATCACTGAAAATGCATATCTCAGCTGGAAACAACAACGATACCGAAGATATGGCAGTTTCCGCATAACAAACGCACTTTGGAGTGCTGAAAACACCAGAAAACGTGTTTTTCGGATTCAATAGCACGAAAACAGCGATTTCGGTGATTCTAAACACTTGTAACCGCGGAATCATGAAGATTATCACTGAAAATGCATATCTCAGCTGGAAACAACAACGATACCGAAGATATCGCAGTTTCCGCATGTCAAACGTTCTGTGGCGTGCTGAAAACACCAGAAAACGTGTTTTTCGCATTCGAAAGCACGAAAACAGCGATTTCGGTGATTCTGCACATTTGTAACAGCAGAATCATGAAGATTATCACTGAAAATGCATATTTCAGCTGGAAACAACAACGATACCGAAGATATCGCAGCTTCCGCATATCAAACGCACTGTGGAGTGCTGACAACACCAGAAAACGTGTTTTTCGCATTCAATAGCACGAAAACAGCGATTTCGGTGAATCTGAACGCTTGTAACCGCGGAATCATGAAGATTATCACTGAAAATGCATATCTCAGCTGGAAACAACAACGACACCGAAGATATCGCAGCTTCCGCATGTCAAACGTTCTGTGGCGTGCTGAAAACACCAGAAAACGTGTTTTTCGCATTCAATAGCACGAAAACAGCGATTTCGGTGATTCTGCACACTTGTAACAGCAGAATCATGAAGATTATCACTGAAAATGCATATCTCATCTGGAAACAACAACGATACCGAAGATATCGCAGCTTCCGCATATCAAACGCACTGTGGAGTGCTGAAGACACCAGAAAACGTGTTTTTCGCATTCAAAAGCACGAAAACAGCGATTTCGGTGATTCTGCACACTTGTAACAGCAGAATCATGAAGATTATCACTGAAAATGCATATCTCAGCTGGAAACAACAACGATACCGAAGATATCGCAGTTTCCGCATGTCACACGTTTTGTGGCGTGCTGAAAACACCAGAAAACGTGTTTTTCGCATACAAAAGCATGAAAACAGCGATTTCGGTGATTTTACACATTTGTAACAGCAGAATCATGAAGATCATCACTGAAAATGCATATCTCAGCTGGAAACAACAACGATACCGAAGATATGGCAGTTTCCGCATAACAAACGCACTGTGGAGTGCTGAAAACACCAGAAAACGTGTTTTTCGGATTCAATAGCACGAAAACAGCGATTTCGGTGAATCTGAACGCTTGTAACCGCGGAATCATGAAGATTATCACTGAAAATGCATATCTCAGCTGGAAACAACAACGACACCGAAGATATCGCAGCTTCCGCATGTCAAACGTTCTGTGGCGTGCTGAAAACACCAGAAAACGTGTTTTTCGCATTCAATAGCACGAAAACAGCGATTTCGGTGATTCTGCACACTTGTAACAGCAGAATCATGAAGATTATCACTGAAAATGCATATCTCATCTGGAAACAACAACGATACCGAAGATATCGCAGCTTCCGCATATCAAACGCACTGTGGAGTGCTGAAGACACCAGAAAACGTGTTTTTCGCATTCAAAAGCACGAAAACAGCGATTTCGGTGATTCTGCACACTTGTAACAGCAGAATCATGAAGATTATCACTGAAAATGCATATCTCAGCTGGAAACAACAACGATACCGAAGATATCGCAGTTTCCGCATGTCAAACGTTCTGTGGCGTGCTGAAAACACCAGAAAACGTGTTTTTCGCATTCAAAAGCACGAAAACAGCGATTTCGGTGATTCTGCACACTTGTAACAGCAGAATCATGAAGATTATCACTGAAAATGCATATCTCAGCTGGAAACAACAACGACACCGAAGATATCGCAGCTTCCGCATATCAAACGCACTGTGGGGTGCTGAAAACACCAGAAAACGTGTTTTTCGCATTCAATAGCACGAAAACAGCGATTTCGGTGATTCTGCACACTTGTAACAGCAGAATCATGAAGATCATAACTGAAAATGCATATCTCAGCTGGAAACAACAACGACACCGAAGATATCGCAGTTTCCGCATGTCAAACGTTCTGTGGCGTGCTGAAAACACCAGAAAACGTGTTTTTCGCATTCAATAGCACGAAAACAGCGATTTCGGTGTTTCTGCACACTTGTAACAGCAGAATCATAAAGATTATCACTGAAAATGCATATCTCAGCTGGAAACAACAACGATACCGAAGATATGGCAGGTTCCGCATATCAAACGAACTGTGGAGTGCTGAAAACACCAGAAAATGTGTTTTTCGCATTCAAAAGCACGAAAACAGCGATTTCGGTGATTCTGCACACTTGTAACAGCAGAATCATGAAGATCATCACTGAAAATGCATATCTCAGCTGGAAACAACAACGATACCGAAGATATGGCAGGTTCCGCATATCAAACGAACTGTGGAGTGCTGAAAACACCAGAAAATGTGTTTTTCGCATTCAAAAGCACGAAAACAGCGATTTCGGTGATTCTGCACACTTGTAACAGCAGAATCATGAAGATCATCACTGAAAATGCATATCTCAGCTGGAAACAACTACGATACCGAAGATATCGCAGTTTCCGCATGTCACACGTTTCGTGGCGTGCCGAAAACACCAGAAAACGTGTTTTTCGCATTCAAAAGCATGAAAACAGCGATTTCGGTGATTTTACACATTTGTAACAGCAGAATCATGAAGATTATCACTGAAAATGCATATCTCAGCTGGAAACAACAACGATACCGAAGATATGGCAGTTTCCGCATATCAAACGCACTGTGGAGTGCTGAAAACACCAGAAAATGTGTTTTTCGCATTCAAAAGCACGAAAACAGCGATTTCGGTGATTCTGCACACTTGTAACAGCAGAATCACAAAGATTATCACTGAAAATGCATATCTCAGCTGGAAACAACAACGATACCGAAGATATCGCAGCTTCCGCATATCAAACGCACTGTGGAGTGCTGAAAACACCAGAAAACGTGTTTTTCGCATTCAATAGCACGAAAACAGCGATTTCGGTGATTCTGCACACTTGTAACAGCAGAATCATGAAGATTATCACTGAAAATGCATATCTCAGCTGGAAACAACAACGATACCGAAGATATGGCAGTTTCCGCATAACAAACGCACTGTGGAGTGCTGAAAACACCAGAAAACGTGTTTTTCGGATTCAATAGCACGAAAACAGCGATTTCGGTGATTCTGAACACTTGCAACCGCGGAATCATGAAGATTATCACTGAAAATGCATATCTCAGCTGGAAACAACAACGATACCGAAGATATCGCAGTTTCCGCATGTCACACGTTTTGTGGCGTGCTGAAAACACCAGAAAACGTGTTTTTCGCATTCAAAAGCATGAAAACAGCGATTTCGGTGATTTTACACATTTGTAACAGCAGAATCATGAAGATCATCACTGAAAATGCATATCTCAGCTGGAAACAACAACGATACCGAAGATATGGCAGTTTCCGCATAACAAACGCACTGTGGAGTGCTGAAAACACCAGAAAACGTGTTTTTCGGATTCAATAGCACGAAAACAGCGATTTCGGTGAATCTGAAAGCTTGTAACCGCGGAATCATGAAGATTATCACTGAAAATGCATATCTCAGCTGGAAACAACAACGACACCGAAGATATCGCAGCTTCCGCATGTCAAACGTTCTGTGGCGTGCTGAAAACACCAGAAAACGTGTTTTTCGCATTCAATAGCACGAAAACAGCGATTTCGGTGATTCTGCACACTTGTAACAGCAGAATCATGAAGATCATCACTGAAAATGCATATCTCAGCTGGAAACAACAACGATACCGAAGATATGGCAGTTTCCGCATAACAAACGCACTTTGGAGTGCTGAAAACACCAGAAAACGTGTTTTTCGGATTCAATAGCACGAAAACAGCGATTTCGGTGATTCTAAACACTTGTAACCGCGGAATCATGAAGATTATCACTGAAAATGCATATCTCAGCTGGAAACAACAACGATACCGAAGATATCGCAGTTTCCGCATGTCAAACGTTCTGTGGCGTGCTGAAAACACCAGAAAACGTGTTTTTCGCATTCGAAAGCACGAAAACAGCGATTTCGGTGATTCTGCACATTTGTAACAGCAGAATCATGAAGATTATCACTGAAAATGCATATTTCAGCTGGAAACAACAACGATACCGAAGATATCGCAGCTTCCGCATATCAAACGCACTGTGGAGTGCTGACAACACCAGAAAACGTGTTTTTCGCATTCAATAGCACGAAAACAGCGATTTCGGTGAATCTGAACGCTTGTAACCGCGGAATCATGAAGATTATCACTGAAAATGCATATCTCAGCTGGAAACAACAACGACACCGAAGATATCGCAGCTTCCGCATGTCAAACGTTCTGTGGCGTGCTGAAAACACCAGAAAACGTGTTTTTCGCATTCAATAGCACGAAAACAGCGATTTCGGTGATTCTGCACACTTGTAACAGCAGAATCATGAAGATTATCACTGAAAATGCATATCTCATCTGGAAACAACAACGATACCGAAGATATCGCAGCTTCCGCATATCAAACGCACTGTGGAGTGCTGAAGACACCAGAAAACGTGTTTTTCGCATTCAAAAGCACGAAAACAGCGATTTCGGTGATTCTGCACACTTGTAACAGCAGAATCATGAAGATTATCACTGAAAATGCATATCTCAGCTGGAAACAACAACGATACCGAAGATATCGCAGTTTCCGCATGTCAAACGTTCTGTGGCGTGCTGAAAACACCAGAAAACGTGTTTTTCGCATTCAAAAGCACGAAAACAGCGATTTCGGTGATTCTGCACATTTGTAACAGCAGAATCATGAAGATTATCACTGAAAATGCATATCTCAGCTGGAAACAACAACGACACCGAAGATATCGCAGCTTCCGCATATCAAACGCACTGTGGGGTGCTGAAAACACCAGAAAACGTGTTTTTCGCATTCAATAGCACGAAAACAGCGATTTCGGTGATTCTGCACACTTGTAACAGCAGAATCATGAAGATTATCACTGAAAATGCATATCTCAGCTGGAAACAACAACGACACCGAAGATATCGCAGCTTCCGCATATCAAACGCACTGTGGGGTGCTGAAAACACCAGAAAACGTGTTTTTCGCATTCAATAGCACGAAAACAGCGATTTCGGTGATTCTGCACACTTGTAACAGCAGAATCATGAAGATCATAACTGAAAATGCATATCTCAGCTGGAAACAACAACGACACCGAAGATATCGCAGTTTCCGCATGTCAAACGTTCTGTGGCGTGCTGAAAACACCAGAAAACGTGTTTTTCGCATTCAATAGCACGAAAACAGCGATTTCGGTGTTTCTGCACACTTGTAACAGCAGAATCATAAAGATTATCACTGAAAATGCATATCTCAGCTGGAAACAACAACGATACCGAAGATATGGCAGGTTCCGCATATCAAACGAACTGTGGAGTGCTGAAAACACCAGAAAATGTGTTTTTCGCATTCAAAAGCACGAAAACAGCGATTTCGGTGATTCTGCACACTTGTAACAGCAGAATCATGAAGATCATCACTGAAAATGCATATCTCAGCTGGAAACAACAACGATACCGAAGATATGGCAGTTTCCGCATAACAAACGCACTGTGGAGTGCTGAAAACACCAGAAAACGTGTTTTTCGGATTCAATAGCACGAAAACAGCGATTTCGGTGAATCTGAACGCTTGTAACCGCGGAATCATGAAGATTATCACTGAAAATGCATATCTCAGCTGGAAACAACAACGATACCGAAGATATGGCAGTTTCCGCATATCAAACGCACTGTGGAGTGCTGAAAACTCCAGAAAATGTGTTTTTCGCATTCAAAAGCACGAAAACAGCGATTTCGGTGATTCTGCACACTTGTAACAGCAGAATCACAAAGATTATCACTGAAAATGCATATCTCAGCTGGAAACAACAACGATACCGAAGATATCGCAGCTTCCGCATATCAAACGCACTGTGGAGTGCTGAAAACACCAGAAAACGTGTTTTTCGCATTCAATAGCACGAAAACAGCGATTGCGGTGATTCTGCACACTTGTAACAGCAGAATCATGAAGATTATCACTGAAAATGCATATCTCAGCTGGAAACAACAACGATACCGAAGATATGGCAGTTTCCGCATAACAAACGCACTGTGGAGTGCTGAAAACACCAGAAAACGTGTTTTTCGGATTCAATAGCACGAAAACAGCGATTTCGGTGATTCTGAACACTTGCAACCGCGGAATCATGAAGATTATCACTGAAAATGCATATCTCAGCTGGAAACAACAACGATACCGAAGATATCGCAGTTTCCGCATGTCACACGTTTTGTGGCGTGCTGAAAACACCAGAAAACGTGTTTTTCGCATTCAAAAGCATGAAAACAGCGATTTCGGTGATTTTACACATTTGTAACAGCAGAATCATGAAGATCATCACTGAAAATGCATATCTCAGCTGGAAACAACAACGATACCGAAGATATGGCAGTTTCCGCATAACAAACGCACTGTGGAGTGCTGAAAACACCAGAAAACGTGTTTTTCGGATTCAATAGCACGAAAACAGCGATTTCGGTGAATCTGAACGCTTGTAACCGCGGAATCATGAAGATTATCACTGAAAATGCATATCTCAGCTGGAAACAACAACGACACCGAAGATATCGCAGCTTCCGCATGTCAAACGTTCTGTGGCGTGCTGAAAACACCAGAAAACGTGTTTTTCGCATTCAATAGCACGAAAACAGCGATTTCGGTGATTCTGCACACTTGTAACAGCAGAATCATGAAGATTATCACTGAAAATGCATATCTCAGCTGGAAACAACAACGATACCGAAGATATCGCAGCTTCCGCATATCAAACGCACTGTGGAGTGCTGAAGACACCAGAAAACGTGTTTTTCGCATTCAAAAGCACGAAAACAGCGATTTCGGTGATTCTGCACACTTGTAACAGCAGAATCATGAAGATCATCACTGAAAATGCATATCTCAGCTGGAAACAACAACGATACCGAAGATATGGCAGTTTCCGCATAACAAACGCACTGTGGAGTGCTGAAAACACCAGAAAACGTGTTTTTCGGATTCAATAGCACGAAAACAGCGATTTCGGTGATTCTAAACACTTGTAACCGCGGAATCATGAAGATTATCACTGAAAATGCATATCTCAGCTGGAAACAACAACGATACCGAAGATATCGCAGTTTCCGCATGTCAAACGTTCTGTGGCGTGCTGAAAACACCAGAAAACGTGTTTTTCGCATTCGAAAGCACGAAAACAGCGATTTCGGTGATTCTGCACATTTGTAACAGCAGAATCATGAAGATTATCACTGAAAATGCATATTTCAGCTGGAAACAACAACGATACCGAAGATATCGCAGCTTCCGCATATCAAACGCACTGTGGAGTGCTGACAACACCAGAAAACGTGTTTTTCGCATTCAATAGCACGAAAACAGAGATTTCGGTGATTCTGCACATTTGTAACAGCAGAATCATGAAGATTATCACTGAAAATGCATATCTCAGCTGGAAACAACAACGATACCGAAGATATCGCAGTTTCCGCATGTCAAACGTTCTGTGGCGTGCTGAAAACACCAGAAAACGTGTTTTTCGCATTCAAAAGCACGAAAACAGCGATTTCGGTGATTCTGCACATTTGTAACAGCAGAATCATGAAGATTATCACTGAAAATGCATATCTCAGCTGGAAACAACAACGACACCGAAGATATCGCAGCTTCCGCATATCAAACGCACTGTGGGGTGCTGAAAACACCAGAAAACGTGTTTTTCGCATTCAATAGCACGAAAACAGCGATTTCGGTGATTCTGCACACTTGTAACAGCAGAATCATGAAGATTATCACTGAAAATGCATATCTCAGCTGGAAACAACAACGACACCGAAGATATCGCAGCTTCCGCATATCAAACGCACTGTGGGGTGCTGAAAACACCAGAAAACGTGTTTTTCGCATTCAATAGCACGAAAACAGCGATTTCGGTGATTCTGCACACTTGTAACAGCAGAATCATGAAGATCATCACTGAAAATGCATATCTCAGCTGGAAACAACAACGATACCGAAGATATGGCAGTTTCCGCATAACAAACGCACTGTGGAGTGCTGAAAACACCAGAAAACGTGTTTTTCGGATTCAATAGCACGAAAACAGCGATTTCGGTGATTCTGAACACTTGTAACCGCGGAATCATGAAGATTATCACTGAAAATGCATATCTCAGCTGGAAACAACAACGATACCGAAGATATCGCAGTTTCCGCATGTCACACGTTCTCTGGCGTGCTGAAAACACCAGAAAACGTGTTTTTCGCATTCAAAAGCACGAAAACAGCGATTTCGGTGATTCTGCACATTTGTAACAGCAGAATCATGAAGATTATCACTGAAAATGCATATCTCAGCGGGAAACAACAACGACACCGAAGATATCGCAGCTTCCGCATATCAAACGCACTGTGGGGTGCTGAAAACACCAGAAAACGTGTTTTTCGCATTCAATAGCACGAAAACAGCGATTTCGGTGATTCTGCACACTTGTAACAGCAGAATCATGAAGATTATCACTGAAAATGCATATCTCAGCTGGAAACAACAACGATACCGAAGATATCGCCGTTTCCGCATGTCAAACGTTCTGTGGCGTGCTGAAAACACCAGAAAACGTGTTTTTCGCATTCAATAGCACGAAAACAGCGATTTCGGTGATTCTGAACACTTGTAACAGCAGAATCATAAAGATTATCACTGAAAATGCATATCTCAGCTGGAATACAACAACGATACCGAAGATATGGCAGTTTCCGCATATCAAACGAACTGTGGAGTGCTGAAAACACCAGAAAACGTGATTCTCGCATTCAATAGCACGAAAACAGCGATTTCGGTGATTCTGCACACTTGTAACAGCAGAATCACAAAGATTATCACTGAAAATGCATATCTCAGCTGGAAACAAGAACGATACCGAAGATATAGCAGTTTCCGCATATCAAAAGCTCTGTGGCGTTCTGAAAACACCAGAAAACGTGTTTTTCGCATTCAAAAGCACGAAAACAGCGATTTCGGTGATTCTGCACATTTGTAACAGCAGAATCATGAAGATTATCACTGAAAATGCATATCTCAGCTGGAAACAACAACGATACCGAAGATATCGCAGCTTCCGCATATCAAACGCACTGTGGAGTCCTGAAAACACCAGAAAACGTGTTTTTCGCATTCAATAGCACGAAAACAGCGATTACGGTGATTCTGCACACTTGTAACAGCAGAATCATGAAGATTATCACTGAAAATGCATATCTCAGCTGGAAACAACAACGATACCGAAGATATCGCAGCTTCCGCATATCAAACGCACTGTGGAGTGCTGAAAACACCAGAAAACGTGTTTTTCGCATTCAATAGCACGAAAACAGCGATTTCGGTGATTCTGCACACTTGTAACAGCAGAATCATGAAGATTATCACTGAAAATGCATATCTCAGCTGGAAACAACAACGATACCGAAGATATCGCAGCTTCCGCATATCAAACGCACTGTGGAGTGCTGAAAACACCAGAAAACGTGTTTTTCGCATTCAATAGCACGAAAACAGCGATTTCGGTGATTCTGCACACTTGTAACAGCAGAATCATGAAGATTATCACTGAAAATGCATATCTCAGCTGGAAACAACAACGATACCGAAGATATCGCAGCTTCCGCATATCAAACGCACTGTGGAGTGCTGAAAACACCAGAAAACGTGTTTTTCGCATTCAAAAGCACGAAAACAGCGATTTCGGTGATTCTGCACACTTGTAACAGCAGAATCATGAAGATTATCACTGAAAAAGCATATCTCAGCTGGAAACAACATCGATACCGAAGATATGGCAGTTTCCGCATATCAAAAGCTCTGTGGCGTTCTGAAAGCACCAGAAAACGTGTTTTTCGCATTCAAAAGCACGAAAACAGCGATTTCGGTGATTCTGCACACTTGTAACAGCAGAATCATGAAGATCATCACTGAAAATGCATATCTCAGCTGGAAACAACAACGATACCGAAGATATCGCAGTTTCCGCATGTCAAACGTTCTGTGGCGTGCTGAAAACACCAGAAAACGTGTTTTTCGCATTCAAAAGCACGAAAACAGCGATTTCGGTGATTCTGCACATTTGTAACAGCAGAATCATGAAGATTATCACTGAAAATGCATATCTCAGCTGGAAACAACAACGATACCGAAGATATCGCAGCTTCCGCATATCAAACGCACTGTGGAGTGCTGAAAACACCAGAAAACGTGTTTTTCGCATTCAATAGCACGAAAACAGCGATTTCGGTGATTCTGCACACTTGTAACAGCAGAATCATGAAAATTATCACTGAAAATGCATATCTCAGCTGGAAACAACAACGATACCGAAGATATCGCAGTTTCCGCATGTCACACGTTTTCTGGCGTGCTGAAAACACCAGAAAACGTGTTTTTCGCATTCAAAAGCATGAAAACAGCGATTTCGGTGATTTTACACATTTGTAACAGCAGAATCATGAAGATTATCACTGAAAATGCATATCTCAGCTGGAAACAACAACGATACCGAAGATATGGCAGTTTCCGCATATCAAACGCACTGTGGAGTGCTGAAAACACCAGAAAATGTGTTTTTCGCATTCAAAAGCACGAAAACAGCGATTTCGGGGATTCTGCACACTTGTAACAGCAGAATCACAAAGATTATCACTGAAAATGCATATCTCAGCTGGAAACAACAACGATACCGAAGATATCGCAGCTTCCGCATATCAAACGCACTGTGGAGTGCTGAAAACACCAGAAAACGTGTTTTTCGCATTCAATAGCACGAAAACAGCGATTTCGGTGTTTCTGCACACTTGTAACAGCAGAATCATAAAGATTATCACTGAAAATGCATATCTCAGCTGGAAACAACAACGATACCGAAGATATGGCAGGTTCCGCATATCAAACGAACTGTGGAGTGCTGAAAACACCAGAAAATGTGTTTTTCGCATTCAAAAGCACGAAAACAGCGATTTCGGTGATTCTGCACACTTGTAACAGCAGAATCACAAAGATTATCACTGAAAATGCATATCTCAGCTGGAAACAACAACGATACCGAAGATATCGCAGTTTCCGCATGTCAAACGTTCTGTGGCGTGCTGAAAACACCAGAAAACGTGTTTTTCGCATTCAATAGCACGAAAACAGCGATTTCGGTTATTCTGAACACTTGCAACAGCAGAATCATGAAGATCATCACTGAAAATGCATATCTCAGCTGGAAACAACAACGATACCGAAGATATGGCAGTTTCCGCATAACAACCGCACTGTGGAGTGCTGAAAACACCAGAAAACGTGTTTTTCGGATTCAATAGCACGAAAACAGCGATTTCGGTGAATCTGAACACTTGTAACCGCGGAATCATGAAGATTATCACTGAAAATGCATATCTCAGCTGGAAACAACAACGATACCGAAGATATCGCAGTTTCCGCATGTCAAACGTTCTGTGGCGTGCTGAAAACACCAGAAAACGTGTTTTTCGCATTCAAAAGCATGAAAACAGCGATTTCGGTGATTCTGCACACTTGTAACAGCAGAATCATGAAGATAATCACTGAAAGTGCATATCTCAGCTGGAAACAACAACGATACCGAAGATATCGCAGCTTCCGCATATCAAACGCACTGTGGAGTGCTGAAAACACCAGAAAACGTGTTTTTCGCATTCAAAAGCACGAAAACAGCGATTTCGGTGATTTTGCACATTTTTAACAGCAGAATCATGAAGATTATCACTGAAAATGCATATCTCAGCTGGAAACAGCAACGACACCGAAGATATCGCAGCTTCCGCATATCAAACGCACTGTGGGGTGCTGAAAACACCAAAAAACGTGTTTTTCGCATTCAATAGCACGAAAACAGCGATTTCGGTGATTTTGCACATTTGTAACAGCAGAATCATGAAGATTATCACTGAAAATGCATATCTCAGCTGGAAACAACAACGACACCGAAGATATCGCAGCTTCCGCATATCAAACGCACTGTGGGGTGCTGAAAACACCAGAAAACGTGTTTTTCGCATTCAATAGCACGAAAACAGCGATTTCGGTGATTCTGCACACTTGTAACAGCAGAATCATGAAGATTATCACTGAAAATGCATATCTCAGCTGGAAACAACAACGATACCGAAGATATCGCAGTTTCCGCATGTCTCACGTTCTGTGGCGTGCTGAAAACACCAGAAAACGTGTTTTTCGCATTCAAAAGCACGAAAACAGCGATTTCGGTGATTCTGCACATTTGTAACAGCAGAATCCTGATGATTATCACTGAAAATGCATATCTCAGCTGGAAACAACAACGATACCGAAGATATCGCAGCTTCCGCATATCAAACGCACTGTGGAGTGCTGAAAACACCAGAAAACGTGTTTTTCGCATTCAATAGCACGAAAACAGCGATTTCGGTGTTTCTGCACACTTGTAACAGCAGAATCATAAAGATTATCACTGAAAATGCATATCTCAGCTGGAAACAACAACGATACCGAAGATATGGCAGGTTCCGCATATCAAACGAACTGTGGAGTGCTGAAAACACCAGAAAATGTGTTTTTCGCATTCAAAAGCACGAAAACAGCGATTTCGGTGATTCTGCACACTTGTAACAGCAGAATCACAAAGATTATCACTGAAAATGCATATCTCAGCTGGAAACAACAACGATACCGAAGATATCGCAGCTTCCGCATATCAAACGCACTGTGGAGTGCTGAAAACACCAGAAAACGTGTTTTTCGCATTCAATAGCACGAAAACAGCGATTTCGGGGATTCTGCACACTTGTAACAGCAGAATCATGAAGATTATCACTGAATATGCATATCTCAGCTGGAAACAACAACGATACCGAAGATATCGCAGCTTCCGCATATCAAACGCACTGTGAAGTGCTGAAAACACCAGAAAACATGTTTTTCGCATTCAAAAGCACGAAAACAGCGATTTCGGTGATTCTGCACACTTGTAACAGCAGAATCATGAAGATTATCACTGAAAATGCATGTCTCAGCTGGAAACAACAACGATACCGAAGATATGGCAGTTTCCGCATATCAAACGCACTGTGGAGTGCTGAAAACACCAGAAAACGTGATTCTCGCATTCAATAGCACGAAAACAGCGATTTCGGTGATTCTGCACGCTTGTAACAGCAGAATCACAAAGATTATCACTGAAAATGCATATCTCAGCTGGAAACAAGAACGATACCGAAGATATGGCAGTTTCCGCATATCAAAAGCTGTGTGGCGTTCTGAAAACACCAGAAAACGTGTTTTTCGCATTCAAAAGCACGAAAACAGCGATTTCGGTGATTATGCACATTTGTAACAGCAGAATCATGAAGATTATCACTGAAAATGCATATCTCAGCTGGAAACAACAACGATACCGAAGATATCGCAGCTTCCGCATATCAAACGCACTGTGGAGTCCTCAAAACACCAGAAAACGTGTTTTTCGCATTCAATAGCACGAAAACAGCGATTTCGGTGATTCTGCACACTTGTAACAGCAGAATCATGAAGATTATCACTGAAAAAGCATATCTCAGCTGGAAACAACAACGATACCGAAGATATGGCAGTTTCCGCATATCAAAAGCTCTGTGGCGTTCTGAAAACACCAGAAAACGTGTTTTTCGCATTCAAAAGCACGAAAACAGCGATTTCGGTGATTCTGCCCACTTGTAACAGCAGAATCATGAAGATTATCACTGAAAATGCATATCTCAGCTGGAAACAACAACGATACCGAAGATATCGCAGCTTCCGCATATCAAACGCACTGTGGAGTGCTGAAAACACCAGAAAACGTGTTTTTCGCATTCAATAGCACGAAAACAGCGATTTCGGTGATTCTGCACACTTGTAACAGCAGAATCATGAAGATCATCATTGAAAATGCATATCTCAGCTGGAAACAACAACGATACCGAAGATATGGCAGTTTCCGCATAACAAACGCACTGTGGAGTGCTGAAAACACCAGAAAACGTGTTTTTCGGATTCAATAGCACGAAAACAGCGATTTCGGTGATTCTGCACACTTGTAACAGCAGAATCGTGAAGATTATCACTGAAAGTGCATATCTCAGCTGGAAACAACAACGATACCGAAGATATCGCAGTTTCCGCATATCAAACGCACTGTGGAGTGCTGAAAACACCAGAAAACGTGTTTTTCGTATTGAATAGCGCGAGAACAGCGATTTCGGTGATTCTGCACACTTGTAACAGCAGAATCATGAAGATTATCACTGATAATGCATATCTCAGCTGGAAACAACAACGATACCGAAGATATGGCAGTTTCCGCATATCAAACGCACTGTGGAGTGCTGAAAACACCAGAAAACGTGTTTTTCGCATTCAATAGCACGAAAACAGCGATTTCGGTGATTCTGCACACTTGTAACAGCAGAATCATGAAGATTATCACTGAAAATGCATATCTCAGCTGGAAACAACAACGATACCGAAGATATCGCAGCTTCCGCATATCAAACGCACTGTGGAGTGCTGAAAACACCAGAAAACGTGTTTTTCGCATTCAAAAGCACGAAAACAGCGATTTCGGTGATTCTGCACACTTGTAACAGCAGAATCATGAAGATTATCACTGAAAAAGCATATCTCAGCTGGAAACAAAAACGATACCGAAGATATGGCAGTTTCCGCATATCAAAAGCTTTGTGGCGTTCTGAAAACACCAGAAAACGTGTTTTTCGCATTCAAAAGCACGAAAACAGCGATTTCGGTGATTCTGCACACTTGTAACAGCAGAATCATGAAGATTATCACTGAAAATGCATATCTCACCTGGAAACAACAACGATACCGAAGATATCGCAGCTTCCGCATATCAAACGCACTGTGGAGTGCTGAAAACACCAGAAACCGTGTTTTTCGCATTCAATAGCACGAAAACAGCGATTTCGGTGATTCTGCACACTTGTAACAGCAGAATCGTGAAGATTATCACTGAAAATGTATATCTCAGCTGGAAACAACAACGATACCGAAGATATCGCAGCTTTCGCATATCAAACGCACTGTGGAGTGCTGAAAACACCAGAAAACGTGTTTTTCGCATTCAAAAGCACGAAATCAGCGATTTCGGTGATTCTGCACACTTGTAACAGCAGAATCATGAAGATCATCACTGAAAATGCATATCTCAGCTGGAAACAACAACGATACCGAAGATATGGCAGTTTCCGCATAACAAACGCACTGTGGAGTGCTGAAAACACCAAAAAACGTGTTTTTCGGATTCAATAGCACGAAAACAGCGATTTCGGTGATTCTGAACACTTGTAACCGCGGAATCATGAAGATTATCACTGAAAATGCAAATCTCAGCTGGAAACAACAACGATACCGAAGATATCGCAGCTTTCGCATATCAAACGCACTGTGGAGTGCTGAAAACACCAGAAAACGTGTTTTTCGCATTCAAAAGCACGAAAACAGCGATTTCGGTGATTCTGCACACTTGTAACAGCAGAATCATGAAGATCATCACTGAAAATGCATATCTCAGCTGGAAACAACAACGATACCGAAGATATGGCAGTTTCCGCATAACAAACGCACTGTGGAGTGCTGAAAACACCAGAAAACGTGTTTTTCGGATTCAATAGCACGAAAACAGCGATTTCGGTGATTCTGAACACTTGTAACCGCGGAATCATGAACATTATCACTGAAAATGCATATCTCAGCTGGAAACAACAACGATACCGAAGATATCGCAGTTTCCGCATGTCAAACGCACTGTGGAGTGCTGAAAACACCAGAAAACGTGTTTTTCGTATTCAATAGCACGAAAACAGCGATTTCGGTGATTCTGCACATTTGTAACAGCAGAATCATGAAGATTGTCACTGAAAATGCATATCTCAGCTGGAAACAACAACGATACCGAAGATATCGCAGCTTCCGCATATCAAACGCACTGTGGAGTGCTGAAAACACCAGAAAACGTGTTTTTCGCATTCAATAGCACGAAAACAGCGATTTCGGTGATTCTGCACACTTGTAACAGCAGAATCATGAAGATTATCACTGAAAATGCATATCTCAGCTGGAAACAACAACGATACCGAAGATATCGCAGCTTCCGCATATCAAACGCACTGTGGAGTGCTGAAAACACCAGAAAACGTGTTTTTCGCATTCAATAGCACGAAAACAGCGATTTCGGTGATTCTGCACACTTGTAACAGCAGAATCATGAAGATTATCACTGAAAATGCATATCTCAGCTGGAAACAACAACGATACCGAAGATATCGCAGCTTCCGCATATCAAACGCACTGTGGAGTGCTGAAAACACCAGAAAACGTGTTTTTCGCATTCAAAAGCACGAAAACAGCGATTTCGGTGATTCTGCACACTTGTAACAGCAGAATCATGAAGATTATCACTGAAAAAGCATATCTCAGCTGGAAACAACAACGATACCGAAGATATGGCAGTTTCCGCATATCAAAAGCTCTGTGGCGTTCTGAAAACACCAGAAAACGTGTTTTTCGCATTCAAAAGCACGAAAACAGCGATTTCGGTGATTCTGCACACTTGTAACAGCAGAATCATGAAGATTATCACTGAAAATGCATATCTCACCTGGAAACAACAACGATACCGAAGATATCGCAGCTTCCGCATATCAAACGCACTGTGGAGTGCTGAAAACACCAGAAACCGTGTTTTTCGCATTCAATAGCACGAAAACAGCGATTTCGGTGATTCTGCACACTTGTAACAGCAGCATCATGAAGATTATCACTGAAAATGCATATCTCAGCTGGAAACAACAACGATACCGAAGATATCACAGCTTTCGCATATCAAACGCACTGTGGAGTGCTGAAAACACCAGAAAACGTGTTTTTCGCATTCAAAAGCACGAAATCAGCGATTTCGGTGATTCTGCACACTTGTAACAGCAGAATCATGAAGATCATCACTGAAAATGCATATCTCAGCTGGAAACAACAACGATACCGAAGATATGGCAGTTTCCGCATAACAAACGCACTGTGGAGTGCTGAAAACACCAGAAAACGTGTTTTTCGGATTCAATAGCACGAAAACAGCGATTTCGGTGATTCTGAACACTTGTAACCGCGGAATCATGAAGATTATCACTGAAAATGCAAATCTCAGCTGGAAACAACAACGATACCGAAGATATCGCAGTTTCCGCATGTCAAACGTTCTGTGGGGTGCTGAAAACACCAGAAAACGTGTTTTTCGCATTCAAAAGCACGAAAACAGCGATTTCGGTGATTCTGCACATTTGTAACAGCAGAATCATGAAGATTATCACTGAAAATGCATATCTCAGCTGGAAACAACAACGATACCGAAGATATCGCAGCTTCCGCATATCAAACGCACTGTGGAGTGCTGACAACACCAGAAAACGTGTTTTTCGCATTCAATAGCACGAAAACAGAGATTTCGGTGATTCTGCACATTTGTAACAGCAGAATCATGAAGATTATCACTGAAAATGCATATCTCAGCTGGAAACAACAACGATACCGAAGATATCGCAGTTTCCGCATGTCAAACGTTCTGTGGCGTGCTGAAAACACCAGAAAACGTGTTTTTCGCATTCAAAAGCACGAAAACAGCGATTTCGGTGATTCTGCACATTTGTAACAGCAGAATCATGAAGATTATCACTGAAAATGCATATCTCAGCTGGAAACAACAACGATACCGAAGATATCGCAGCTTCCGCATATCAAACGCACTGTGGAGTGCTGAAAACACCAGAAAACGTGTTTTTCGCATTCAATAGCACGAAAACAGCGATTTCGGTGATTCTGCACACTTGTAACAGCAGAATCATGAAGATTATCACTGAAAAAGCATATCTCAGCTGGAAACAACAACGATACCGAAGATATCGCAGCTTCCGCATATCAAACGCACTGTGGAGTGCTGAAAACACCAGAAAACGTGTTTTTCGGATTCAATAGCACGAAAACAGCGATTTCGGTGATTCTGCACACTTGTAACAGCAGAATCATGAAGATTATCACTGAAAATGCATATCTCAGCTGGAAACAACAACGATACCGAAGATATCGCAGCTTCCGCATATCAAACGCACTGTGGAGTGCTGAAAACACCAGAAAACGTGTTTTTCGCATTCAAAAGCACGAAAACAGCGATTTCGGTGATTCTGCACACTTGTAACAGCAGAAGCATGAAGATTATCACTGAAAATGCATATCTCAGCTGGAAACAACAACGATACCGAAGATATCGCAGCTTTCGCATATCAAACGCACTGTGGAGTGCTGAAAACACCAGAAAACGTGTTTTTCGCATTCAAAAGCACGAAATCAGCGATTTCGGTGATTCTGCACACTTGTAACAGCAGAATCATGAAGATCATCACTGAAAATGCATATCTCAGCTGGAAACAACAACGATACCGAAGATATGGCAGTTTCCGCATAACAAACGCACTGTGGAGTGCTGAAAACACCAGAAAACGTGTTTTTCGGATTCAATAGCACGAAAACAGCGATTTCGGTGATTCTGAACACTTGTAACCGCGGAATCATGAAGATTATCACTGAAAATGCAAATCTCAGCTGGAAACAACAACGATACCGAAGATATCGCAGTTTCCGCATGTCAAACGTTCTGTGGCGTGCTGAAAACACCAGAAAACGTGTTTTTCGCATTCAAAAGCACGAAAACAGCGATTTCGGTGATTCTGCACATTTGTAACAGCAGAATCATGAAGATTATCACTGAAAATGCATATCTCAGCTGGAAACAACAACGATACCGAAGATATCGCAGCTTCCGCATATCAAACGCACTGTGGAGTGCTGAAAACACCAGAAAACGTGTTTTTCGCATTCAATAGCACGAAAACAGCGATTTCGGTGATTCTGCACACTTGTAACAGCAGAATCATGAAGATTATCACTGAAAAAGCATATCTCAGCTGGAAACAACAACGATACTGAAGATATCGCAGCTTCCGCATATCAAACGCACTGTGGAGTGCTGAAAACACCAGAAAACGTGTTTTTCGCATTCAATAGCACGAAAACAGCGATTTCGGTGATTCTGCACACTTGTAACAGCAGAATCATGAAGATTATCACTGAAAATGCATATCTCAGCTGGAAACAACAACGATACCGAAGATATCGCAGCTTCCGCATATCAAACGCACTGTGGAGTGCTGAAAACACCAGAAAACGTGTTTTTCGCATTCAAAAGCACGAAAACAGCGATTTCGGTGATTCTGCACACTTGTAACAGCAGAATCATGAAGATTATCACTGAAAAAGCATATCTCAGCTGGAAACAACAACGATACCGAAGATATGGCAGTTTCCGCATATCAAAAGCTCTCTGGCGTTCTGAAAACACCAGAAAACGTGTTTTTCGCATTCAAAAGCACGAAAACAGCGATTTCGGTGATTCTTCACACTTGTAACAGCAGAATCATGAAGATCATCACTGAAAATGCATATCTCAGCTGGAAACAACAACGATACCGAAGATATGGCAGTTTCCGCATAACAAACGCACTGTGGAGTGCTGAAAACACCAGAAAACGTGTTTTTCGGATTCAATAGCACGAAAACAGCGATTTCGGTGATTCTGAACACTTGTAACCGCGGAATCATGAAGATTATCACTGAAAATGCAAATCTCAGCTGGAAACAACAACGATACCGAAGATATCGCAGTTTCCGCATGTCAAACGTTCTGTGGCGTGCTGAAAACACCAGAAAACGTGTTTTTCGCATTCAAAAGCACGAAAACAGCGATTTCGGTGATTCTGCACATTTGTAACAGCAGAATCATGAAGATTATCACTGAAAATGCATATCTCAGCTGGAAACAACAACGATACCGAAGATATCGCAGCTTCCGCATATCAAACGCACTGTGGAGTGCTGACAACACCAGAAAACGTGTTTTTCGCATTCAATAGCACGAAAACAGAGATTTCGGTGATTCTGCACATTTGTAACAGCAGAATCATGAAGATTATCACTGAAAATGCATGTCTCAGCTGGAAACAACAACGATACCGAAGATATCGCAGTTTCCGCATATCAAAAGCTCTGTGGCGTGCTGAAAACACCAGAAAACGTGTTTTTCGCATTCAAAAGCACGAAAACAGCGATTTCGGTGATTCTGCACACTTGTAACAGCAGAATCATGAAGATTATCACTGAAAATGCATATCTCAGCTGGAAACAACAACGATACCGAAGATATCGCAGCTTCCGCATATCAAACGCACTGTGGAGTGCTGAAAACACCAGAATACGTGTTTTTCGCATTCAATAGCACGAAAACAGCGATTTCGGTGATTCTGCACACTTGTAACAGCAGAATCATGAAGATTATCACTGAAAATGCATATCTCAGCTGGAAACAACAACGATACCGAAGATATCGCAGCTTTCGCATATCAAACGCACTGTGGAGTGCTGAAAACACCAGAAAACGTGTTTTTCGCATTCAAAAGCACGAAAACAGCGATTTCGGTGATTCTGCACACTTGTAACAACAGAATCATGAAGATTATCACTGAAAATGCATATCTCACCTGGAAACAACAACGATACCGAAGATATGGCAGTTTCCGCATATCAAACGCACTGTGGAGTGCTGAAAACACCAGAAAACGTGTTTTTCGGATTCAATAGCACGAAAACAGCGATTTCGGTGATTCTGAACACTTGTATCTGCGGAATCATGAAGATTATCACTGAAAATGCATATCTCAGCTGGAAACAACAACGATACCGAAGATATCGCAGTTTCCGCATGTCAAACGTTCTGTGGAGTGCTGAAAACACCAGAAAACGTGTTTTTCGCATTCAATAGCACGAAAACAGCGATTTCGGTGATTCTGCACACTTGTAACAGCAGAATCATGAAGATCATCACTGAAAATGCATATCTCAGCTGGAAACAACAAAGATACCGAAGATATCGCAGCTTCCGCATATCAAACGCACTGTGGAGTGCTGAAAACACCAGAAAACGTGTTTTTCGCATTCAAAAGCACGAAAACAGCGATTTCGGTGATTCTGCACACTTGTAACAGCAGAATCATGAAGATTATCACTGAAAATGCATATCTCAGCTGGAAACAACAACGATACCGAAGATATCGCAGCTTCCGCATATCAAACGCACTGTGGAGAGCTGAAAACACCAGAAAACGTGTTTTTCGCATTCAATAGCACGAAAACAGCGATTTCGGTGATTCTGCACACTTGTAACAGCAGAATCATGAAGATTATCACTGAAAATGCATATCTCAGCTGGAAACAACAACGATACCGAAGATATCGCAGCTTCCGCATATCAAACGCACTGTGGAGTGCTGAAAACACCAGAAAACGTGTTTTTCGCATTCAAAAGCACGAAAACAGCGATTTCGGTGATTCTGCACACTTGTAACAGCAGAATCATGAAGATTATCACTGAAAATGCATATCTCAGCTGGAACCAACAACGATACCGAAGATATCGCAGCTTCCGCAAATCAAACGCACTGTGGAGTGCTGAAAACACCAGAAAACGTGTTTTTCGCATTCAAATGCACGAAAACAGCGATTTCGGTGATTCTGCACACTTGTAACAGCAGAATCACAAAGATTATCACTGAAAATGCATATCTCAGCTGGAAACAACAACGATACCGAAGATATGGCAGTTTCCGCATAACAAACGCACTGTGGAGTGCTGAAAACACCAGAAAACGTGTTTTTCGCATTCAATAGCACGAAAACAGCGATTTCGGTGATTCTGCACACTTGTAACAGCAGAATCATGAATATTATCACTGAAAATGCATATCTCAGCTGGAAACAACAACGATACCGAAGATATCGCAGCTTCCGCATGTCAAACGCTCTGTGGCGTGCTGAAAACACCAGAAAACGTGTTTTTCGCATTCAAAAGCACGAAAACAGCGATTTCGGTGATTCTGCACACTTGTAACAGCAGAATCATGAAGATTATCACTGAAAATGCATATCTCAGCTGGAAACAACAACGATACCGAAGATATCGCAGCTTCCGCATGTCAAACGCTCTGTGGCGTGCTGAAAACACCAGAAAACGTGTTTTTCGCATTCAAAACAACGAAAACAGCGATTTCGGTGATTCTGCACACTTGTAACAGCAGAATCATGAAGATTATCACTGAAAATGCATATCTCAGCTGGAAACAACAACGATACCGAAGATATGGCAGTTTCCGCATATCAAACGCACTGTGGAGTGCTGAAAAACCAGAAAACGTGATTTTCGCATTCAAAAGCACGAAAACAGCGATTTCGGTGATTCTGCACACTTGTAACAGCAGAATCATGAAGATTATCACTGATAATGCATATCTCAGCTGGAAACAACAACGATACCGAAGATATGGCAGTTTCCGCATATCAAACGCACTGTGGAGTGCTGAAAACACCAGAAAACGTGTTTTTCGCATTCAAAAGCACGAAAACAGCGATTTCGGTGATTCTGCACACTTGTAACAGCAGAATCATGAAGATTATCACTGAAAATGAATATCTCAGCTGGAAACAACAACGATACCGAAGATATCGTAGTTTCCGCATATCAAACGCACTGTTGAGTGCTGAAAACACCAGAAAACGTGTTTTTCGCATTCAAAAGCACGAAAACAGCGATTTCGGTGATTCTGCACACTTGTACTGCAGAATCGTGAAGATTATCACTGAAAGTGCATATCTCAGCTGGAAACAACAACGATACCGAAGATATCGCAGTTTCCGCATATCAAACGCACTGTGGAGTGTTGAAAACACCAGAAAACGTGTTTTTCGCATTCAAAAGCACGAAAACAGCGATTTCGGTGATTCTGCACACTTGTAACAGCAGAATCATGAAGATTATCACTGAAAATGCATATCTCAGCTGGAAACAACAACGATACCGAAGATATCGTAGTTTCCGCATATCAAACGCACTGTGGAGTGCTGAAAACACCAGAAAACGTGTTTTTCGAATTGAATAGCGCGAAAACAGCGATTTCGGTGATTCTGCACACTTGTAACAGCAGAATCATGAAGATTATCACTGAAAATGCATATCTCAGCTGGAAACAACAACGATACCGAAGATATCGTAGTTTCCGCATATCAAACGCACTGTGGAGTGCTGAAAACACCAGAAAACGTGTTTTTCGCATTCAAAAGCACGAAAGCAGCGATTTCGGTGATTCTGCACACTTGTAACAGCAGAATCATGAAGATTATCACTGAAAATGCATGTCTCAGCTGGAAACAACAACGATACCGAAGATATCGTAGTTTCTGCATATCAAACGCACTGTGGAGTGCTGAAAACACCAGAAAACGTGTTTTTCGCATTGAATAGCGCGAAAACAGCGATTTCGGTGATTCTGCACACTTGTAACAGCAGAATCGTGAAGGTTATCAGTGAAAATGCATATCTCAGCTGGAAACCCAACGATACCGAAGATATCGCAGTTTCCGCATATCAAACGCACTGTGGAGTGCTGAAAACACCAGAAAACGTGCTTTTCGCATTCAATAGCACGAAAACAGCGATTTCGGTGATTCTGCACACTTGTAACAGTAGAATCATGAAGATTATCACTGAAAATGCATATCTCAGCTGGAAACAACAGCGATACCGAAGATATCGTAGTTTCCGCATATTAAACGCACTGTGGAGTGCTAAAAACACCAGAAAACGTGTTTTTCGCATTCAAAAGCACGAAAACAGCGATTTCGGTGATTCTGCACACTTGTAACAGCAGAATCGTGAAGATTATCACTGAAAGCGCATATCTCATCTGGAAACAACAACGATACCGAAGATATCGCAGTTTCCGCATATCAAACGCACTGTGGAGTGCTGAAAACACCAGAAAACGTGTTTTTCGCATTCAATAGCACGAAAACAGCGATTTCGGTGATTCTGCACACTTGTAACAGCAGAATCATGAAGATTATCACTGAAAATGCATGTCTCAGCTGGAAACAACAACGATACCGAAGATATGGCAGTTTCCGCATATCAAACGCACTGTGGAGTGCTGAAAACACCAGAAAACGTGTTTTTCGCATTCAATAGCACGAAAACAGCGATTTCGGTGATTCTGCACACTTGTAACAGCAGAATCATGAAGATTATCACTGAAAATGCATGTCTCAGCTGGAAACAACAACGATACCGAAGATATCGTAGTTTCCGCATATCAAACGCACTGTGGAGTTCTGAAAACACCAGAAAACGTGTTTTTCGCATTCAAAAGCACGAAAACAGCGATTTCGGTGATTCTGCACACTTGTAACAGCAGAATCATGAAGATTATCACTGAAAATGCATATCTCAGCTGGAAACAACAACGATACCGAAGATATCGCAGCTTCCGCATATCAAACGCACTGTGGAGAGCTGAAAACACCAGAAAACGTGTTTTTCGCATTCAATAGCACGAAAACAGCGATTTCGGTGATTCTGCACACTTGTAACAGCAGAATCATGAAGATTATCACTGAAAATGCATATCTCAGCTGGAAACAACAACGATACCGAAGATATCGCAGCTTCCGCATATCAAACGCACTGTGGAGTGCTGAAAACACCAGAAAACGTGTTTTTCGCATTCAAAAGCACGAAAACAGCGATTTCGGTGATTCTGCACACTTGTAACAGCAGAATCATGAAGATTATCACTGAAAATGCATATCTCAGCTGGAACCAACAACGATACCGAAGATATGGCAGTTTCCGCATATCAAACGCACTGTGGAGTGCTGAAAAACCAGAAAACGTGTTTTTCGCATTCAAAAGCACGAAAACAGCGATTTCGGTGATTCTGCACACTTGTAACAGCAGAATCATGAAGATTATCACTGAAAATGCATATCTCAGCTGGAAACAACAACGATACCGAAGATATCGCAGTTTCCGCATATCAAACGCACTGTGGAGTGCTGAAAACACCAGAAAACGTGTTTTTCGCATTCAAAAGCACGAAAACAGCGATTTCGGTGATTCTGCACACTTGTAACAGCAGAATCATGAAGATAATCACTGAAAATGCATAACTCAGATGGAAACAACAACGATACCGAAGATATCGTAGTTTCCGCATGTCAAACGCACTGTGGAGTGCTGAAAACACCAGAAAACGTGTTTTTCGCATTGAATAGCGCGACAACAGCGATTTCGGTGATTCTGCACACTTGTAACAGCAGAATCATGAATATTATCACTGAAAATGCATATCTCAGCTGGAAACAACAACGATACCGAAGATACCGCAGTTTCTGCATATCAAACGCACTGTGGAGTGCTGAAAACACCAGAAAACGTGTATTTCGCATTCAAAAGCACGAAAACAGCGATTTCGGTGATTCTGCACAGTTGTAACAGCAGAATCATGAAGATTATCACTGAAAATGCATATCTCAGCAGGAAACAACAACGATACCGAAGATATGGCAGTTTCCGCATATCAAACGCACTGTGGAGTGCTGAAAAACCAGAAAACGTGTTTTTCGCATTCAAAAGCACGAAAACAGCGATTTCGGTGATTCTGCACACTTGTAACAGCAGAATCATGAAGATTATCACTGAAAATGCATATCTCAGCTGGAAACAACAACGATACCGAAGATATCGCAGTTTCCGCATATCAAACGCACTGTGGAGTGCTGAAAACACCAGAAAACGTGTTTTTCACATTCAAAAGCACGAAAACAGCGATTTCGGTGATTCTGCACACTTGTAACAGCAGAATCGTGAAGATTATCACTGAAAGCGCATATCTCATCTGGAAACAACAACGATACCGAAGATATCGCAGTTTCCGCATATCAAACGCACTGTGGAGTGCTGAAAACACCAGAAAACGTGTTTTTCGCATTCAATAGCACGAAAACAGCGATTTCGGTGATTCTGCACACTTGTAACAGCAGAATCATGAAGATTATCACTGAAAATGCATGTCTCAGCTGGAAACAACAACGATACCGAAGATATGGCAGTTTCCGCATATCAAACGCACTGTGGAGTGCTGAAAACACCAGAAAACGTGTTTTTCGCATTCAATAGCACGAAAACAGCGATTTCGGTGATTCTGCACACTTGTAACAGCAGAATCATGAAGATTATCACTGAAAATGCATGTCTCAGCTGGAAACAACAACGATACCGAAGATATCGTAGTTTCCGCATATCAAACGCACTGTGGAGTGCTGAAAACACCAGAAAACGTGTTTTTCGCATTCAAAAGCACGAAAACAGCGATTTCGGTGATTCTGCACACTTGTAACAGCAGAATCATGAAGATTATCACTGAAAATGCATATCTCAGCTGGAAACAACAACGATACCGAAGATATCGCAGCTTCCGCATATCAAACGCACTGTGGAGAGCTGAAAACACCAGAAAACGTGTTTTTCGCATTCAATAGCACGAAAACAGCGATTTCGGTGATTCTGCACACTTGTAACAGCAGAATCATGAAGATTATCACTGAAAATGCATATCTCAGCTGGAAACAACAACGATACCGAAGATATCGCAGCTTCCGCATATCAAACGCACTGTGGAGTGCTGAAAACACCAGAAAACGTGTTTTTCGCATTCAAAAGCACGAAAACAGCGATTTCGGTGATTCTGCACACTTGTAACAGCAGAATCATGAAGATTATCACTGAAAATGCATATCTCAGCTGGAACCAACAACGATACCGAAGATATCGCAGCTTCCGCAAATCAAACGCACTGTGGAGTGCTGAAAACACCAGAAAACGTGTTTTTCGCATTCAAATGCACGAAAACAGCGATTTCGGTGATTCTGCACACTTGTAACAGCAGAATCACAAAGATTATCACTGAAAATGCATATCTCAGCTGGAAACCACAACGATACCGAAGATATGGCAGTTTCCGCATAACAAACGCACTGTGGAGTGCTGAAAACACCAGAAAACGTGTTTTTCGCATTCAATAGCACGAAAACAGCGATTTCGGTGATTCTGCACACTTGTAACAGCAGAATCATGAATATTATCACTGAAAATGCATATCTCAGCTGGAAACAACAACGATACCGAAGATATCGCAGCTTCCGCATATCAAACGCACTGTGGAGTGCTGAAAACACCAGAAAACGTGTTTTTCGCATTCAAAAGCACGAAAACAGCGATTTCGGTGATTCTGCACACTTGTAACAGCAGAATCATGAAGATTATCACTGAAAATGCATATCTCAGCTGGAAACAACAACGATACCGAAGATATGGCAGTTTCCGCATATCAAACGCACTGTGGAGTGCTGAAAACACCAGAAAACGTGTTTTTCGCATTCAAAAGCACGAAAACAGCGATTTCGGTGATTCTGCACACTTGTAACAGCAGAATCATGAAGATTATCACTGAAAATGCATATCTCAGCTGGAAACAACAACGATACCGAAGATATCGCAGCTTCCGCATGTCAAACGCTCTGTGGCGTGCTGAAAACACCAGAAAACGTGTTTTTCGCATTCAAAACAACGAAAACAGCGATTTCGGTGATTCTGCACACTTGTAACAGCAGAATCATGAAGATTATCACTGAAAATGCATATCTCAGCTGGAAACAACAACGATACCGAAGATATGGCAGTTTCCGCATATCAAACGCACTGTGGAGTGCTGAAAAACCAGAAAACGTGTTTTTCGCATTCAAAAGCACGAAAACAGCGATTTCGGTGATTCTGCACACTTGTAACAGCAGAATCATGAAGATTATCACTGAAAATGCATATCTCAGCTGGAAACAACAACGATACCGAAGATATCGCAGTTTCCGCATATCAAACGCACTGTGGAGTGCTGAAAACACCAGAAAACGTGTTTTTCGCATTCAAAAGCACGAAAACAGCGATTTCGGTGATTCTGCACACTTGTAACAGCAGAATCATGAAGATAATCACTGAAAATGCATAACTCAGATGGAAACAACAACGATACCGAAGATATCGTAGTTTCCGCATGTCAAACGCACTGTGGAGTGCTGAAAACACCAGAAAACGTGTTTTTCGCATTGAATAGCGCGACAACAGCGATTTCGGTGATTCTGCACACTTGTAACAGCAGAATCGTGAAGTTTATCACTGAAAGTGCATATCTCAGCTGGAAACAACAACGATACCGAAGATACCGCAGTTTCCGCATATCAAACGCACTGTGGAGTGCTGAAAACACCAGAAAACGTGTTTTTCGCATTCAAAAGCACGAAAACAGCGATTTCGGTGATTCTGCACACTTGTAACAGCAGAATCATGAAGATTATCACTGAAAATGCATATCTCAGCTGGAAACAACAACGATACCGAAGATATGGCAGTTACCGCATATCAAACGCACTGTGGAGTGCTGAAAACACCAGAAAACGTGTTTTTCGCATTGAATAGCGCGAAAACAGCGATTTCGGTTATTCTGCACACTTGTAACAGCAGAATCATGAAGATTATCACTGATAATGCATATCTCAGCTGGAAACAACAACGATACCGAAGATATGGCAGTTTCCGCATATCAAACGCACTGTGGAGTGCTGAAAACACCAGAAAACGTGTTTTTCGCATTCAAAAGCACGAAAACAGCGATTTCGGTGATTCTGCACACTTGTAACAGCAGAATCATGAAGATTATCACTGAAAATGAATATCTCAGCTGGAAACAACAACGATACCGAAGATATCGTAGTTTCCGCATATCAAACGCACTGTTGAGTGCTGAAAACACCAGAAAACGTGTTTTTCGCATTCAAAAGCACGAAAACAGCGATTTCGGTGATTCTGCACACTTGTACTGCAGAATCGTGAAGATTATCACTGAAAGTGCATATCTCAGCTGGAAACAACAACGATACCGAAGATATCGCAGTTTCCGCATATCAAACGCACTGTGGAGTGTTGAAAACACCAGAAAACGTGTTTTTCGCATTCAAAAGCACGAAAACAGCGATTTCGGTGATTCTGCACACTTGTAACAGCAGAATCATGAAGATTATCACTGAAAATGCATATCTCAGCTGGAAACAACAACGATACCGAAGATATCGTAGTTTCCGCATATCAAACGCACTGTGGAGTGCTGAAAACACCAGAAAACGTGTTTTTCGAATTGAATAGCGCGAAAACAGCGATTTCGGTGATTCTGCACACTTGTAACAGCAGAATCATGAAGATTATCACTGAAAATGCATATCTCAGCTGGAAACAACAACGATACCGAAGATATCGTAGTTTCCGCATATCAAACGCACTGTGGAGTGCTGAAAACACCAGAAAACGTGTTTTTCGCATTCAAAAGCACGAAAACAGCGATTTCGGTGATTCTGCACACTTGTAACAACAGAATCATGAAGATTATCACTGAAAATGCATATCTCACCTGGAAACAACAACGATACCGAAGATATGGCAGTTTCCGCATATCAAACGCACTGTGGAGTGCTGAAAACACCAGAAAACGTGTTTTTCGGATTCAATAGCACGAAAACAGCGATTTCGGTGATTCTGAACACTTGTATCTGCGGAATCATGAAGATTATCACTGAAAATGCATATCTCAGCTGGAAACAACAACGATACCGAAGATATCGCAGTTTCCGCATGTCAAACGTTCTGTGGAGTGCTGAAAACACCAGAAAACGTGTTTTTCGCATTCAATAGCACGAAAACAGCGATTTCGGTGATTCTGCACACTTGTAACAGCAGAATCATGAAGATCATCACTGAAAATGCATATCTCAGCTGGAAACAACAAAGATACCGAAGATATCGCAGCTTCCGCATATCAAACGCACTGTGGAGTGCTGAAAACAGCAGAAAACGTGTTTTTCGCATTCAAAAGCACGAAAACAGCGTTTTCGGTGATTCTGCACAATTGTAACAGCAGAATCATGATGATTATCACTGAAAATGCATATCTCAGCTGGAAACAACAACGATACCGAAGATATGGCAGTTTCCGCATATCAAACGCACTGTGGAGTGCTGAAAACACCAGAAAACGTGTTTTTCGCATTCAATTGCACGAAAACAGCGATTTCGGTGATTCTGCACACTTGTAACAGCAGAATCGGGAAGATTATCACGGAAAGTACATATCTCAGCTGGAAACAACAACGATACCGAAGATATCGCAGTTTCCGCATATCAAACGAACTGTGGAGTGCTGAAAACACCAGAAAACGTGTTTTTCGCATTCAAAAGCACGAAAACAGCGATTTCGGTGATTCTGCACACTTGTAACAGCAGAATCATGAATATAATCACTGAAAATGCATATCACAGCTGGAAACAACTACGATACCGAAGATATCGCAGTTTCCGCATATCAAACGCACTGTGGAGTGCTGAAAACAGCAGAAAACGTGTTTTTCGCATTCAAAAGCACGAAAACAGCGATTTCGGTGATTCTGCACACTTGTAACAGCAGAATCATGAAGATTATCACTGAAAATGCATATCTCAGCTGGAAACAACAACGATACCGAAGATATCGCAGCTTCCGCATGTCAAACGCTCTGTGGCGTGCTGAAAACACCAGAAAACGTGTTTTTCGCATTCAAAACAACGAAAACAGCGATTTCGGTGATTCTGCACACTTGTAACAGCAGAATCATGAAGATTATCACTGAAAATGCATATCTCAGCTGGAAACAACAACGATACCGAAGATATGGCAGTTTCCGCATATCAAACGCACTGTGGAGTGCTGAAAAACCAGAAAACGTGTTTTTCGCATTCAAAAGCACGAAAACAGCGATTTCGGTGATTCTGCACACTTGTAACAGCAGAATCATGAAGATTATCACTGAAAATGCATATCTCAGCTGGAAACAACAACGATACCGAAGATATCGCAGTTTCCGCATATCAAACGCACTGTGGAGTGCTGAAAACACCAGAAAACGTGTTTTTCGCATTCAAAAGCACGAAAACAGCGATTTCGGTGATTCTGCACACTTGTAACAGCAGAATCATGAAGATAATCACTGAAAATGCATAACTCAGATGGAAACAACAACGATACCGAAGATATCGTAGTTTCCGCATGTCAAACGCACTGTGGAGTGCTGAAAACACCAGAAAACGTGTTTTTCGCATTGAATAGCGCGACAACAGCGATTTCGGTGATTCTGCACACTTGTAACAGCAGAATCGTGAAGTTTATCACTGAAAGTGCATATCTCAGCTGGAAACAACAACGATACCGAAGATACCGCAGTTTCCGCATATCAAACGCACTGTGGAGTGCTGAAAACACCAGAAAACGTGTTTTTCGCATTCAAAAGCACGAAAACAGCGATTTCGGTGATTCTGCACACTTGTAACAGCAGAATCATGAAGATTATCACTGAAAATGCATATCTCAGCTGGAAACAACAACGATACCGAAGATATGGCAGTTACCGCATATCAAACGCACTGTGGAGTGCTGAAAACACCAGAAAACGTGTTTTTCGCATTGAATAGCGCGAAAACAGCGATTTCGGTTATTCTGCACACTTGTAACAGCAGAATCATGAAGATTATCACTGATAATGCATATCTCAGCTGGAAACAACAACGATACCGAAGATATGGCAGTTTCCGCATATCAAACGCACTGTGGAGTGCTGAAAACACCAGAAAACGTGTTTTTCGCATTCAAAAGCACGAAAACAGCGATTTCGGTGATTCTGCACACTTGTAACAGCAGAATCATGAAGATTATCACTGAAAATGAATATCTCAGCTGGAAACAACAACGATACCGAAGATATCGTAGTTTCCGCATATCAAACGCACTGTTGAGTGCTGAAAACACCAGAAAACGTGTTTTTCGCATTCAAAAGCACGAAAACAGCGATTTCGGTGATTCTGCACACTTGTACTGCAGAATCGTGAAGATTATCACTGAAAGTGCATATCTCAGCTGGAAACAACAACGATACCGAAGATATCGCAGTTTCCGCATATCAAACGCACTGTGGAGTGTTGAAAACACCAGAAAACGTGTTTTTCGCATTCAAAAGCACGAAAACAGCGATTTCGGTGATTCTGCACACTTGTAACAGCAGAATCATGAAGATTATCACTGAAAATGCATATCTCAGCTGGAAACAACAACGATACCGAAGATATCGTAGTTTCCGCATATCAAACGCACTGTGGAGTGCTGAAAACACCAGAAAACGTGTTTTTCGAATTGAATAGCGCGAAAACAGCGATTTCGGTGATTCTGCACACTTGTAACAGCAGAATCATGAAGATTATCACTGAAAATGCATATCTCAGCTGGAAACAACAACGATACCGAAGATATCGTAGTTTCCGCATATCAAACGCACTGTGGAGTGCTGAAAACACCAGAAAACGTGTTTTTCGCATTCAAAAGCACGAAAACAGCGATTTCGGTGATTCTGCACACTTGTAACAACAGAATCATGAAGATTATCACTGAAAATGCATATCTCACCTGGAAACAACAACGATACCGAAGATATGGCAGTTTCCGCATATCAAACGCACTGTGGAGTGCTGAAAACACCAGAAAACGTGTTTTTCGGATTCAATAGCACGAAAACAGCGATTTCGGTGATTCTGAACACTTGTATCTGCGGAATCATGAAGATTATCACTGAAAATGCATATCTCAGCTGGAAACAACAACGATACCGAAGATATCGCAGTTTCCGCATGTCAAACGTTCTGTGGAGTGCTGAAAACACCAGAAAACGTGTTTTTCGCATTCAATAGCACGAAAACAGCGATTTCGGTGATTCTGCACACTTGTAACAGCAGAATCATGAAGATCATCACTGAAAATGCATATCTCAGCTGGAAACAACAAAGATACCGAAGATATCGCAGCTTCCGCATATCAAACGCACTGTGGAGTGCTGAAAACAGCAGAAAACGTGTTTTTCGCATTCAAAAGCACGAAAACAGCGTTTTCGGTGATTCTGCACAATTGTAACAGCAGAATCATGATGATTATCACTGAAAATGCATATCTCAGCTGGAAACAACAACGATACCGAAGATATGGCAGTTTCCGCATATCAAACGCACTGTGGAGTGCTGAAAACACCAGAAAACGTGTTTTTCGCATTCAATTGCACGAAAACAGCGATTTCGGTGATTCTGCACACTTGTAACAGCAGAATCGGGAAGATTATCACGGAAAGTACATATCTCAGCTGGAAACAACAACGATACCGAAGATATCGCAGTTTCCGCATATCAAACGAACTGTGGAGTGCTGAAAACACCAGAAAACGTGTTTTTCGCATTCAAAAGCACGAAAACAGCGATTTCGGTGATTCTGCACACTTGTAACAGCAGAATCATGAATATAATCACTGAAAATGCATATCACAGCTGGAAACAACTACGATACCGAAGATATGGCAGTTTCCGCATATCAAACGCACTGTGGAGTGCTGAAAACACCAGAAAACGTGTTTTTCGCATTCAATAGCACGAAAACAGCGATTTCGGTGATTCTGCACACTTGTAACAGCAGAATCATGAAGTTTATCACTGAAAATGCATATCTCCGGTGGAAACAACAACGATACCGAAGATATCGTAGTTTCCGCATGTCAAACGCTCTGTGGCGTGCTGAAAACACCAGAAAACGTGTTTTTCGCATTCAAAAGCACGAAAACAGCGATTTCGGTGATTCTGCACACTTGTAACAGCAGAATCGTGAAGATTATCACTGAAAATGAATATCTCAGCTGGAAACAACAACGATACCGAAGATATCGTAGTTTCCGCATATCAAACGCACTGTTGAGTGCTGAAAACACCAGAAAACGTGTTTTTCGCATTCAAAAGCGCGAAAACAGCGATTTCGGTGATTCTGCACACTTGTAACAGCAGAATCATGAAGATTATCACTGAAAATGCATATCTCAGCTGGAAACAACAACGATACCGAAGATATCGTAGTTTCCGCATATCAAACGCACTGTGGAGTGCTGAAAACACCAGAAAACGTGTTTTTCGCATTGAATAGCGCGAGAACAGCGCTTTCGGTGATTCTGCACACTTGTAACAGCAGAATCATGAAGATTATCACTGATAATGCATATCTCAGCTGGAAACAACAACGATACCGAAGATATCGTAGTTTCCGCATGTCAAACGCTCTGTGGCGAGCTGAAAACACCAGAAAACGTGTTTTTCGCATTCAAAAGCACGAAAACAGCGATTTCGGTGATTCTGCACACTTGTAACAGCTTAATCGTGAAGATTATCACTGAAGGTGCATATCTCAGCTGGAAACAACAACGATACCGAAGATACCGCAGTTTCCGCATATCAAACGCACTGTGGAGTGCTGAAAACACCAGAAAACGTGTTTTTCGCATTCAAAAGCACGAAAACAGCGATTTCGGTGATTCTGCACACTTGTAACAGCAGAATCATGAAGATTATCACTGAAAATGCATATCTCAGCTGGAAACAACAACGATACCGAAGATATGGCAGTTACCGCATATCAAACGCACTGTGGAGTGCTGAAAACACCAGAAAACGTGTTTTTCGCATTGAATAGCGCGAAAACAGCGATTTCGGTTATTCTGCACACTTGTAACAGCAGAATCATGAAGATTATCACTGATAATGCATATCTCAGCTGGAAACAACAACGATACCGAAGATATGGCAGTTTCCGCATATCAAACGCACTGTGGAGTGCTGAAAACACCAGAAAACGTGTTTTTCGCATTCAAAAGCACGAAAACAGCGATTTCGGTGATTCTGCACACTTGTAACAGCAGAATCATGAAGATTATCACTGAAAATGAATATCTCAGCTGGAAACAACAACGATACCGAAGATATCGTAGTTTCCGCATATCAAACGCACTGTTGAGTGCTGAAAACACCAGAAAACGTGTTTTTCGCATTCAAAAGCGCGAAAACAGCGATTTCGGTGATTCTGCACACTTGTAACAGCAGAATCATGAAGATTATCACTGAAAATGCATATCTCAGCTGGAAACAACAACGATACCGAAGATATCGTAGTTTCCGCATATCAAACGCACTGTGGAGTGCTGAAAACACCAGAAAACGTGTTTTTCGCATTCAAAAGCACGAAAACAGCGATTTCGGTGATTCTGCACACTTGTAACAGCAGAATCATGAAGATTATCACTGAAAATGCATGTCTCAGCTGGAAACAACAACGATACCGAAGATATCGTAGTTTCTGCATATCAAACGCACTGTGGAGTGCTGAAAACACCAGAAAACGTGTTTTTCGCATTGAATAGCGCGAAAACAGCGATTTCGGTGATTCTGCACACTTGTAACAGCAGAATCGTGAAGATTATCAGTGAAAATGCATATCTCAGCTGGAAACCCAACGATACCGAAGATATCGCAGTTTCCGCATATCAAACGCACTGTGGAGTGCTGAAAACACCAGAAAACGTGCTTTTCGCATTCAATAGCACGAAAACAGCGATTTCGGTGATTCTGCACACTTGTAACAGTAGAATCATGAATATAATCACTGAAAATGCATATCACAGCTGGAAACAACTACGATACCGAAGATATGGCAGTTTCCGCATATCAAACGCACTGTGGAGTGCTGAAAACACCAGAAAACGTGTTTTTCGCATTCAATAGCACGAAAACAGCGATTTCGGTGATTCTGCACACTTGTAACAGCAGAATCATGAAGTTTATCACTGAAAATGCATATCTCCGGTGGAAACAACAACGATACCGAAGATATCGTAGTTTCCGCATGTCAAACGCTCTGTGGCGTGCTGAAAACACCAGAAAACGTGTTTTTCGCATTCAAAAGCACGAAAACAGCGATTTCGGTGATTCTGCACACTTGTACTGCAGAATCGTGAAGATTATCACTGAAAGTGCATATCTCAGCTGGAAACAACAACGATACCGAAGATATCGCAGTTTCCGCATATCAAACGCACTGTGGAGTGTTGAAAACACCAGAAAACGTGTTTTTCGCATTCAAAAGCACGAAAACAGCGATTTCGGTGATTCTGCACACTTGTAACAGCAGAATCATGAAGATTATCACTGAAAATGCATATCTCAGCTGGAAACAACAACGATACCGAAGATATCGCAGTTTCCGCATATCAAACGCACTGTGGAGTGCTGAAAACACCAGAAAACGTGTTTTTCGCATTCAAAAGCACGAAAACAGCGATTTCGGTGATTCTGCACACTTGTAACAGCAGAATCATGAAGATAATCACTGAAAATGCATAACTCAGATGGAAACAACAACGATACCGAAGATATCGTAGTTTCCGCATGTCAAACGCACTGTGGAGTGCTGAAAACACCAGAAAACGTGTTTTTCGCATTGAATAGCGCGACAACAGCGATTTCGGTGATTCTGCACACTTGTAACAGCAGAATCGTGAAGTTTATCACTGAAAGTGCATATCTCAGCTGGAAACAACAACGATACCGAAGATACCGCAGTTTCCGCATATCAAACGCACTGTGGAGTGCTGAAAACACCAGAAAACGTGTTTTTCGCATTCAAAAGCACGAAAACAGCGATTTCGGTGATTCTGCACACTTGTAACAGCAGAATCATGAAGATTATCACTGAAAATGCATATCTCAGCTGGAAACAACAACGATACCGAAGATATGGCAGTTTCCGCATATCAATCGCACTGTGGAGTGCTGAAAAACCAGAAAACGTGTTTTTCGCATTCAAAAGCACGAAAACAGCGATTTCGGTGATTCTGCACACTTGTAACAGCAGAATCATGAAGATTATCACTGAAAATGCATATCTCAGCTGGAAACAACAACGATACCGAAGATATCGCAGTTTCCGCATATCAAACGCACTGTGGAGTGCTGAAAACACCAGAAAACGTGTTTTTCGCATTCAAAATCACGAAAACAGCGATTTCGGTGATTCTGCACACTTGTAACAGCAGAATCATGAAGATAATCACTGAAAATGCATAACTCAGTTGGAAACAACAACGATACCGAAGATATCGTAGTTTCCGCATGTCAAACGCACTGTGGAGTGCTGAAAACACCAGAAAACGTGTTTTTCGCATTGAATAGCGCGACAACAGCGATTTCGGTGATTCTGCACACTTGTAACAGCAGAATCGTGAAGTTTATCACTGAAAGTGCATATCTCAGCTGGTAACAACAATGATACCGAAGATACCGCAGTTTCCGCATATCAAACGCACTGTGGAGTGCTGAAAACACCAGAAAACGTGTTTTTCGCATTCAAAAGCACGAAAACAGCGATTTCGGTGATTCTGCACACTTGTAACAGCAGAATCATGAAGATTATCACTGAAAATGCATATCTCAGCTGGAAACAACAACGATACCGAAGATATGGCAGTTACCGCATATCAAACGCACTGTGGAGTGCTGAAAACACCAGAAAACGTGTTTTTCGCATTGAATAGCGCGAAAACAGCGATTTCGGTTATTCTGCAAACTTGAAACAGCAGAATCATGAAGATTATCACTGATAATGCATATCTCAGCTGGAAACAACAACGATACCGAAGATATCGTAGTTTCCGCATATCAAACGCACTGTGGAGTGCTGAAAACACCAGAAAACGTGTTTTTCGCATTCAAAAGCACGAAAACAGCGATTTCGGTGATTCTGCACACTTGTAACAGCAGAATCATGAAGATTATCACTGAAAATGAATATCTCAGCTGGAAACAACAACGATACCGAAGATATCGTAGTTTCCGCATATCAAACGCACTGTTGAGTGCTGAAAACACCAGAAAACATGTTTTTCGCATTCAAAAGCACGAAAACAGCGATTTCGGTGATTCTGCACACTTGTACTGCAGAATCGTGAAGATTATCACTGAAAGTGCATATCTCAGCTGGAAACAACAACGATACCGAAGATATCGCAGTTTCCGCATATCAAACGCACTGTGGAGTGTTGAAAACACCAGAAAACGTGTTTTTCGCATTCAAAAGCACGAAAACAGCGATTTCGGTGATTCTGCACACTTGTAACAGCAGAATCATGAAGATTATCACTGAAAATGCATATCTCAGCTGGAAACAACAACGATACCGAAGATATCGTAGTTTCCGCATATCAAACGCACTGTGGAGTGCTGAAAACACCAGAAAACGTGTTTTTCGAATTGAATAGCGCGAAAACAGCGATTTCGGTGATTCTGCACACTTGTAACAGCAGAATCATGAAGATTATCACTGAAAATGCATATCTCAGCTGGAAACAACAACGATACCGAAGATATCGTAGTTTCCGCATATCAAACGCACTGTGGAGTGCTGAAAACACCAGAAAACGTGTTTTTCGCATTCAAAAGCACGAAAACAGCGATTTCGGTGATTCTGCACACTTGTAACAGCAGAATCATGAAGATTATCACTGAAAATGCATGTCTCAGCTGGAAACAACAACCATACCGAAGATATCGTAGTTTCTGCATATCAAACGCACTGTGGAGTGCTGAAAACACCAGAAAACGTGTTTTTCGCATTGAATAGCGCGAAAACAGCGATTTCGGTGATTCTGCACACTTGTAACAGCAGAATCGTGAAGATTATCAGTGAAAATGCATATCTCAGCTGGAAACCCAACGATACCGAAGATATCGCAGTTTCCGCATATCAAACGCACTGTGGAGTGCTGAAAACACCAGAAAACGTGCTTTTCGCATTCAATAGCACGAAAACAGCGATTTCGGTGATTCTGCACACTTGTAACAGTAGAATAATGAAGATTATCACTGAAAATGCATATCTCAGCTGGAAACAACAGCGATACCGAAGATATCGTAGTTTCCGCATATTAAACGCACTGTGGAGTGCTAAAAACACCAGAAAACGTGTTTTTCGCATTCAAAAGCACGAAAACAGCGATTTCGGTGATTCTGCACACTTGTAACAGCAGTATCGTGAAGATTATCACTGAAAGCGCATATCTCATCTGGAAACAACAACGATACCGAAGATATCGCAGTTTCCGCATATCAAACGCACTGTGGAGTGCTGAAAACACCAGAAAACGTGTTTTTCGCATTCAATAGCACGAAAACAGCGATTTCGGTGATTCTGCACACTTGTAACAGCAGAATCATGAAGTTTATCACTGAAAATGCATATCTCCGGTGGAAACAACAACGATACCGAAGATATCGTAGTTTCCGCATGTCAAACGCTCTGTGGCGTGCTGAAAACACCAGAAAACGTGTTTTTCGCATTCAAAAGCACGAAAACAGCGATTTCGGTGATTCTGCACACTTGTAACAGCAGAATCGTGAAGATTATCACTGAAAATGCATATCTCAGCTGGAAACAACAACGATACCGAAGATATGGCAGTTTCCGCATATCAAACGCACTGTGGAGTGCTGAAAACACCAGAAAACGTGTTTTTCGCATTGAATAGCGCGAGAACAGCGATTTCGGTGATTCTGCACACTTGTAACAGCTTAATCGTGAAGATTATCACTGAAGGTGCATATCTCAGCTGGAAACAACAACGATACCGAAGATACCGCAGTTTCCGCATATCAAACGCACTGTGGAGTGCTGAAAACACCAGAAAACGTGTTTTTCGCATTCAAAAGCACGAAAACAGCGATTTCGGTGATTCTGCACACTTGTAACAGCAGAATCATGAAGATTATCACTGAAAATGCATATCTCAGCTGGAAACAACAACGATACCGAAGATATCGTAGTTTCCGCATATCAAACGCACTGTGGAGTGCTGAAAACACCAGAAAACGTGTTTTTCGAATTGAATAGCGCGAAAACAGCGATTTCGGTGATTCTGCACACTTGTAACAGCAGAATCATGAAGATTATCACTGAAAATGCATATCTCAGCTGGAAACAACAACGATACCGAAGATATCGTAGTTTCCGCATATCAAACGCACTGTGGAGTGCTGAAAACACCAGAAAACGTGTTTTTCGCATTCAAAAGCACGAAAACAGCGATTTCGGTGATTCTGCACACTTGTAACAGCAGAATCATGAAGATTATCACTGAAAATGCATGTCTCAGCTGGAAACAACAACGATACCGAAGATATCGTAGTTTCTGCATATCAAACGCACTGTGGAGTGCTGAAAACACCAGAAAACGTGTTTTTCGCATTGAATAGCGCGAAAACAGCGATTTCGGTGATTCTGCACACTTGTAACAGCAGAATCGTGAAGATTATCAGTGAAAATGCATATCTCAGCTGGAAACCCAACGATACCGAAGATATCGCAGTTTCCGCATATCAAACGCACTGTGGAGTGCTGAAAACACCAGAAAACGTGCTTTTCGCATTCAATAGCACGAAAACAGCGATTTCGGTGATTCTGCACACTTGTAACAGTAGAATTATGAAGATTATCACTGAAAATGCATATCTCAGCTGGAAACAACAACGATACCGAAGATATCGTAGTTTCCGCATATCAAACGCACTGTGGAGTGCTGAAAACACCAGAAAACGTGCTTTTCGCATTCAATAGCACGAAAACAGCGATTTCGGTGGTTCTGCACACTTGTAACAGTAGAATCATGAAGATTATCACTGAAAATGCATATCTCAGCTGGAAACAACAACGATACCGAAGATATCGTAGTTTCCGCATATTAAACGCACTGTGGAGTGCTAAAAACACCAGAAAACGTGTTTTTCGCATTCAAAAGCACGAAAACAGCGATTTCGGTGATTCTGCACACTTGTAACAGCAGAATCGTGAAGATTATCACTGAAAGCGCATATCTCATCTGGAAACAACAACGATACCGAAGATATCGCAGTTTCCGCATATCAAACGCACTGTGGAGTGCTGAAAACACCAGAAAACGTGTTTTTCGCATTCAATAGCACGAAAACAGCGATTTCGGTGATTCTGCAAACTTGTAACAGCAGAATCGGGAAGATTATCACGGAAAGTACATATCTCAGCTGGAAACAACAACGATACCGAAGATATCGCAGTTTCCGCATATCAAACGAACTGTGGAGTGCTGAAAACACCAGAAAACGTGTTTTTCGCATTCAAAAGCACGAAAACAGCGATTTCGGTGATTCTGCACACTTGTAACAGCAGAATCATGAATATAATCACTGAAAATGCATATCACAGCTGGAAACAACTACGATACCGAAGATATGGCAGTTTCCGCATATCAAACGCACTGTGGAGTGCTGAAAACACCAGAAAACGTGTTTTTCGCATTCAATAGCACGAAAACAGCGATTTCGGTGATTCTGCACACTTGTAACAGCAGAATCATGAAGTTTATCACTGAAAATGCATATCTCCGGTGGAAACAACAACGATACCGAAGATATCGTAGTTTCCGCATGTCAAACGCTCTGTGGCGTGCTGAAAACACCAGAAAACGTGTTTTTCGCATTCAAAAGCACGAAAACAGCGATTTCGGTGATTCTACACACTTGTAACAGCAGAATCGTGAAGATTATCACTGAAAATGCATATCTCAGCTGGAAACAACAACGATACCGAAGATATGGCAGTTTCCGCATATCAAACGCACTGTGGAGTGCTGAAAACACCAGAAAACGTGTTTTTCGCATTGAATAGCGCGAGAACAGCGATTTCGGTGATTCTGCACACTTGTAACAGCAGAATCATGAAGATTATCACTGATAATGCATATCTCAGCTGGAAACAACAACGATACCGAAGATGTCGTAGTTTCCGCATGTCAAACGCTCTGTGGCGAGCTGAAAACACCAGAAAACGTGTTTTTCGCATTCAAAAGCACGAAAACAGCGATTTCGGTGATTCTGCACACTTGTAACAGCAGAATCATGAATATAATCACTGAAAATGCATATCACAGCTGGAAACAACTACGATACCGAAGATATGGCAGTTTCCGCATATCAAACGCACTGTGGAGTGCTGAAAACACCAGAAAACGTGTTTTTCGCATTCAATAGCACGAAAACAGCGATTTCGGTGATTCTGCACACTTGTAACAGCAGAATCATGAAGTTTATCACTGAAAATGCATATCTCCGGTGGAAACAACAACGATACCGAAGATATCGTAGTTTCCGCATGTCAAACGCTCTGTGGCGTGCTGAAAACACCAGAAAACGTGTTTTTCGCATTCAAAAGCACGAAAACAGCGATTTCGGTGATTCTGCACACTTGTAACAGCAGAATCGTGAAGATTATCACTGAAAATGCATATCTCAGCTGGAAACAACAACGATACCGAAGATATGGCAGTTTCCGCATATCAAACGCACTGTGGAGTGCTGAAAACACCCGAAAACGTGTTTTTCGCATTGAATAGCGCGAGAACAGCGATTTCGGTGATTCTGCACACTTGTAACAGCAGAATCATGAAGATTATCACTGATAATGCATATCTCAGCTGGAAACAACAACGATACCGAAGATATCGTAGTTTCCGCATGTCAAACGCTCTGTGGCGAGCTGAAAACACCAGAAAACGTGTTTTTCGCATTCAAAAGCACGAAAACAGCGATTTCGGTGATTCTGCACACTTGTAACAGCAGAATCGTGAAGATTATCACTGAAAATGCATATCTCAGCTGGAAACAACAACGATACCGAAGATATGGCAGTTTACGCATATCAAACGCACTGTGGAGTGCTGAAAACACCAGAAAACGTGTTTTTCGCATTCAAAAGCACGAAAACAGCGATTTCGGTGATTCTGCACACTTGTAACAGCAGAATCATGAAGATTATCACTGATAATGCATATCTCAGCTGGAAACAACAACGATACCGAAGGTATGGCAGTTTCCGCATATCAAAAGCACTGTGGAGTGCTGAAAACACCAGAAAACATGTTTTTCGCATTCAATAGCACGAAAACAGCGATTTCGGTGATTCTGCACACTTGTAACAGCAGAATCATGAAGATTATCACTGAAAATGCATGTCTCAGCTGGAAACAACAACGATACCGAAGATATCGCAGTTTCCGCATATCAAAGGCACTGTGGAGTGTTGAAAACAGCAGAAAACGTGTTTTTCGCATTCAAAAGCACGAAAACAGCGATTTCGGTGATTCTGCACACTTGTAACAGCAGAATCATGAAGATTATCACTGAAAATGCATATCTCAGCTGGAAACAACAACGATACCGAAGATATCGTAGTTTCCGCATATCAAAGGCACTATGGAGTGCTGAAAACACCAGAAAACGTGTTTTTCGCATTGAATAGCGCGAAAACAGCGATTTCGGTGATTCTGCACACTTGTAACAGCAGAATCATGAAGATTATCACTGATAATGCATATATCAGCTGGAAACAACAACGATACCGAAGATATGGCAGTTTCCGCATACCAAACGCACTGTGGAGTGCTGAAAACACCAGAAAACGTGTTTTTCGCATTCAAAAGCACGAAAACAGCGATTTCGGTGATTCTGCACACTTGTAACAGCAGAATCGTGAAGATTAACACTGAAAGTGCATATCTCAGCTGGAAACAACAACGATACCGAAGATATCGCAGTTTCCGCATATCAAACGCACTGTGGAGTGCTGAAAACACCAGAAAACGTGTTTTTCGCATTCAAAAGCACGAAAACAGCGATTTCGGTGATTCTGCACACTTGTAACAGCAGAATCATGAAGATTATCACTGAAAATGCATGTCTCAGCTGGAAACAACAACGATACCGAAGATATCGTAGTTTCCGCATATCAAACGCACTGTGGAGTGCTGAAAACACCAGAAAACGTGTTTTTCGCATTCAATAGCACGAAATCAGCGATTTCGGTGATTCTGCACACTTGTAACAGCAGAATCGTGAAGATTATCACTGAAAGTGCATATCTCAGCTGGAAACAACAACGATACCGAAGATATCGCAGTTTCCGCATATCAAACGCACTGTGGAGTGTTGAAAACACCAGAAAACGTGTTTTTCGCATTCAAAAGCACGAAAACAGCGATTTCGGTGATTCTGCACACTTGTAACAGCAGAATCATGAAGATTATCACAGAAAATGCATATCTCAGCTGGAAACAACAACGATACCGAAGATATCGTAGTTTCCGCATATCAAACGCACTGTGGAGTGCTAAAAACTCCAGAAAACGTGTTTTTCATATTCAAAAGCACGAAAACAGCGATTTCGGTGATTCTGCACACTTGTAACAGCAGAATCGTGAAGATTATCACTGAAAGTGCATATCTCAGGTGGAAACAACAACGATACCGTAGATATCGTAGTTTCCGCATGTCAAACGCTCTGTGGCGTGCTGAAAACACCAGAAAGCGTGTTTTTCGCATTCAAAAGCACGAAAACAGCGATTTCGGTGATTCTGCACACTTGTAACAGCAGAATCATGAAGATTATCACTGATAATGCCTATCTCAGCTGGAAACAACAACGATACCGAAGATATCGCAGTTTCCGCATATCAAACGCACTGTGGAGTGCTGAAAACACCAGAAAACGTGTTTTTCGCATTCAAAAGCACGAAAACAGCGATTTCGGTGATTCTGCACACTTGTAACAGCAGAATCGTGAAGATTATCACTGAAAGTGCATATCTCAGCTGGAAACAACAACGATACCGAAGATATCGCAGTTTCCGCATATCAAACGCACTGTGGAGTGCTGAAAACACCAGAAAACGTGTTTTTCGCATTCAAAAGCACGAAAACAGCGATTTCGGTGATTCTGCACACTTCTAACAGCAGAATCATGAAGATTATCACTGAAAATGCATATCTCAGCTGGAAACAACAACGATACCGAAGATATCGTAGTTTGCGAATATCAAACGCACTGTGGAGTGCTGAAAACACCAGAAAACGTGTTTTTCGCATTCAAAAGCACGAAAACAGCGATTTCGGTGATTCTGCACACTTGTAACAGCAGAATCATGAAGATTATCACAGAAAATGCATATCACAGCTGGAAACAACAACGATACCGATGATATGGCAGTTTCCGCATATCAAACGCACTGTGGAGTGCTGAAAACACCAGAAAACGTGTTTTTCGCATTGAATAGCGCGAAAACAGCGATTTCGGTGATTCTGCACACTTGTAACAGCAGAATCATGAAGATTATCACTGATAATGCATATCTCAGCTCGAAACAACAACGATACCGAAGATATGGCAGTTTCCGCATATCAAACGCACTGTGGAGTGCTGAAAACACCAGAAAACGTGTTTTTCGCATTCAAAAGCACGAAAACAGCGATTTCGGTGATTCTGCACACTTGTAACAGCAGAATCGTGAAGATTATCACTGAAAGTGCATATCGCAGCTGGAAACAACAACGATACCGAAGATATCGCAGTTTCCGCATATCAAACGCACTGTGGAGTGCTGAAAACACCAGAAAACGTGTTTTTCGCATTCAAAAGCACGAAAACAGCGATTTCGGTGATTCTGCACACTTGTAACAGCAGAATCGTGAAGATTATCACTGAAAGTGCATATCTCAGCTGGAAACAACAACGATACCGAAGATATCGTAGTTTCCGCATATCAAACGCACTGTGGAGTGCTGAAAACACCAGAAAACGTGTTTTTCGCATTCAAAAGCACGAAAACAGCGATTTCGGTGATTCTGCACACTTGTAACAGCAGAATCGTGAAGATTATCACTGAAAGTGCATATCTCAGCTGGAAACAACAACGATACCGAAGATATCGCAGTTTCCGCATATCAAACGCACTGTGGAGTGTTGAAAACACCAGAAAACGTGTTTTTCGCATTGAATAGCGCGAAAACAGCGATTTCGGTGATTCTGCACACTTGTAACAGCAGAATCATGAAGATTATCACTGCTAATTCATATCTCAGCTAGAAACAACAACGATACCGAAGATATGGCAGTTTCCGCATATCAAACGCACTGTGGAGTGCTGAAAACACCAGAAAACGTGTTTTTCGCATTGAATAGCACGAGAACAGCGATTTCGGTGATTCTGCACACTTGTAACAGCAGAATCATGAAGATTATCACTGATAATGCATATCTCAGCTGGAAACAACAACGATACCGAAGATATGGCAGTTTCCGCATATGAAACGCACTGTGGAGTGTTGAAAACACCAGAAAACGTGTTTTTCGCATTCAAAAGCACGAAAACAGCGATTTCGGTGATTCTGCACACTTGTAACAGCAGAATCGTGAAGATTATCACTGAAAGTGCATATCTCAGCTGGAAACAACAACGATACCGAAGATATCGCAGTTTCCGCATATCAAACGCACTGTGGAGTGCTGAAAACCCCAGAAAACGTGTTTTTCGCATTGAATAGCACGAGAACAGCGATTTCGGTGATTCTGCACACTTGTAACAGCAGAATCATGAAGATTATCACTGCTAATTCATATCTCAGCTCGAAACAACAACGATACCGAAGATATGGCAGTTTCCGCATATCAAACGCACTGTGGAGTGCTGAAAACACCAGAAAACGTGTTTTTCGCATTGAATAGCACGAGAACAGCGATTTCGGTGATTCTGCACACTTGTAACAGCAGAATCATGAAGATTATCACTGCTAATTCATATCTCAGCTCGAAACAACAACGATACCGAAGATATGGCAGTTTCCGCATATCAAACGCACTGTGGAGTGCTGAAAACACCAGAAAACGTGTTTTTCGCATTCAAAAGCACGAAAACAGCGATTTCGGTGATTCTGCACACCTGTAACAGCAGAATCGTGAAGATTATCACTGAAAGTGCATATCTCAGCTGGAAACAACAACGATACCGAAGATATCGCAGTTTCCGCATATCAAACGCACTGTGGAGTGCTGAAAACCCCAGAAAACGTGTTTTTCGCATTCATAAGCTCGAAAACAGCGATTTCGGTGATTCTGCACACTTGTAACAGCAGAATCATGAAGATTATCACTGAAAATGCATATCTCAGCTGGAAACAACAACGATACCGAAGATATCGTAGTTTCCGCATATCAAACGCACTGTGGAGTGCTGAAAACACCAGAAAACGTGTTTTTCGCATTCAAAAGCACGAAAACAGCGATTTCGGTGATTCTGCACACTTGTAACAGCAGAATCGTGAAGATTATCACTGAAAGTGCATATCTCAGCTGGAAACAACAACGATACCGAAGATATCGTAGTTTCCGCATATCAAACGCACTGTGGAGTGCTGAAAACACCAGAAAACGTGTTTTTCGCATTCAAAAGCACGAAAACAGCGATTTCGGTGATTCTGCACACTTGTCACAGCAGAATCGTGAAGATTATCACTGAAAGTGCATATCTCAGCTGGAAACAACAACGATACCGAAGATATCGCAGTTTCCGCATATCAAACGCACTGTGGAGTGCTGAAAACACCAGAAAACGTGTTTTTCGCATTCAAAAGCACGAAAACAGCGATTTCGGTGATTCTGCACACTTGTAACAGCAGAATCGTGAAGATTATCACTGAAAGTGCATATCTCAGCTGGAAACAACAACGATACCGAAGATATCGTAGTTTCCGCATATCAAACGCACTGTGGAGTGCTGAAAACACCAGAAAACGTGTTTTTCGCATTGAATAGCGCGAGAACAGCGATTTCGGTGATTCTGCACACTTGTAACAGCAGAATCATGAAGATTATCACTGATAATGCATATCTCAGCTGGAAACAACAACGATACCGAAGATATCGTAGTTTCCGCATATCAAACGCACTGTGGAGTGCTGAAAACACCAGAAAACGTGTTTTTCGCATTGAATAGCACGAGAACAGCGATTTCGGTGATTCTGCACACTTGTAACAGCAGAATCATGAAGATTATCACTGATAATGCATATCTCAGCTGGAAACAACAACCATACCGAGGATATGGCAGTTTCCGCATATGAAACGCACTGTGGAGTGTTGAAAACACCAGAAAACGTGTTTTTCGCATTCAAAAGCACGAAAACAGCGATTTCGGTGATTCTGCACACTTGTAACAGCAGAATCGTGAAGATTATCACTGAAAGTGCATATCTCAGCTGGAAACAACAACGATACCGAAGATATCGCAGTTTCCGCATATCAAACGCACTGTGGAGTGCTGAAAACCCCAGAAAACGTGTTTTTCGCATTCATAAGCACGAAAACAGCGATTTCGGTGATTCTGCACACTTGTAACAGCAGAATCATGAAGATTATCACTGAAAATGCATATCTCAGCTGGAAACAACAACGATACCGAAGATATCGTAGTTTCCACATATCAAACGCACTGTGGAGTGCTGAAAACACCAGAAAACGTGTTTTTCGCATTCAATAGCACGAAAACAGCGATTTCGGTGATTCTGCACACTTGTAACAGCAGAATCATGAAGATTATCACTGAAAATGCATGTCTCAGCTGGAAACAACAACGATACCGAAGATATCGTAGTTTCCGCATATCAAACGCACTGTGGAGTGCTGAAAACACCAGAAAACGTGTTTTTTGCATTCAATAGCACGAAATCAGCGATTTCGGTGATTCTGCACACTTGTAACAGCAGAATCGTTAAGATTATCACTGAAAGTGCATATCTCAGCTGGAAACAACAACGATACCGAAGATATCGTAGTTTCCGCATATCAAACGCACTGTGGAGTGCTGAAAACACCAGAAAACGTGTTTTTCGCATTCAAAAGCACGAAAACAGCGATTTCGGTGATTCTGCACACTTGTAACAGCAGAATCGTGAAGATTATCACTGAAAGTGCATATCTCAGCTGGAAACAACAACGATACCGAAGATATCGTAGTGTCCGCATATCAAACGCACTGTGGAGTGCTGAAAACACCAGAAAACGTGTTTTTCGCATTCAAAAGCACGAAAACAGCGATTTCGGTGATTCTGCACACTTGTAACAGCAGAATCGTGAAGATTATCACTGAAAGTGCATATCTCAGCTGGAAACAACAACGATACCGAAGATATCGTAGCTTCCGCATATCAAACGCACTGTGGAGTGCTGAAAACACCAGAAAACGTGTTTTTCGCATTCAAAAGCACGAAAACAGCGATTTCGGTGATTCTGCACACTTGTAACAGCAGAATCGTGAAGATTATCACTGAAAGTGCATATCTCAGCTGGAAACAACAACGATACCGAAGATATCGTAGTTTCCGCATATCAAACGCACTGTGGAGTGCTGAAAACACCAGAAAACGTGTTTTTCGCATTCAAAAGCACGAAAACAGCGATTTCGGTGATTCTGCACACTTGTAACAGCAGAATCGTGAAGATTATCACTGAAAGTGCATATCTCAGCTGGAAACAACAACGATACCGAAGATATCGTAGTTTCCGCATATCAAACGCACTGTGGAGTGCTGAAAACACCAGAAAACGTGTTTTTCGCATTCAAAAGCACGAAAACAGCGATTTCGGTGATTCTGCACACTTGTAACAGCAGAATCGTGAAGATTATCACTGAAAGTGCATATCTCAGCTGGAAACAACAACGATACCGAAGATATGGCAGTTACCGCATATCAAACGCTCTGTGGAGTGCTGAAAACACCAGAAAACGTGTTTTTCGCATTCAATAGCACGAAAACAGCGATTTCGGTGATTCTGCACACTTGTAACAGCAGAATCATGAAGATTATCACTGAAAATGCATGTCTCAGCTGGAAACAACAACGATACCGAAGATATCGTAGTTTCCGCATATCAAACGCACTGTGGAGTGCTGAAAACACCAGAAAACGTGTTTTTCGCATTCAAAAGCACGAAAACAGCGCTTTCGGTGATTCTGCACACTTGTAACAGCAGAATCATGAAGATTATCACTGAAGATGCATATCTCAGCTGGAAACAACAACGATACCGAAGATATCGTAGTTTCCGCATATCAAACGCACTGTGGAGTGCTGAAAACACCAGAAAACGTGTTTTTCGCATTCAAAAGCACGAAAACAGCGATTTCGGTGATTCTGCACACTTGTAACAGCAGAATCGTGAAGATTATCACTGAAAGTGCATATCTCAGCTGGAAACAACAACGATACCGCAGATATCGTAGTTTCCGCATATCAAACGCACTGTGGAGTGCTGAAAACACCAGAAAACGTGTTTTTCGCATTCAAAAGCACGAAAACAGCGATTTCGGTGATTCTGCACACTTGTAACAGCAGAATCGTGAAGATTATCACTGAAAGTGCATATCTCAGCTGGAAACAACAACGATACCGAAGATATCGCAGTTTCCGCATATCAAACGCACTGTGGAGTGCTGAAAACACCAGAAAACGTGTTTTTCGCATTCAAAAGCACGAAAACAGCGATTTCGGTGATTCTGCACACTTGTAACAGCAGAATCGTGAAGATTATCACTGAAAGTGCATATCTCAGCTGGAAACAACAACGATACCGCAGATATCGTAGTTTCCGCATATCAAACGCACTGTGGAGTGCTGAAAACACCAGAAAACGTGTTTTTCGCATTCAAAAGCACGAAAACAGCGATTTCGGTGATTCTGCACACTTGTAACAGCAGAATCGTGAAGATTATCACTGAAAGTGCATATCTCAGCAGGAAACAACAACGATACCGAAGATATGGCAGTTTCCGCATATGAAACGCACTGTGGAGTGTTGAAAACACCAGAAAACGTGTTTTTCGCATTCAAAAGCACGAAAACAGCGATTTCGGTGATTCTGCACACTTGTAACAGCAGAATCGTGAAGATTATCACTGAAAGTGCATATCTCAGCTGGAAACAACAACGATACCGAAGATATCGCAGTTTCCGCATATCAAACGCACTGTGGAGTGCTGAAAACCCCAGAAAACGTGTTTTTCGCATTCATAAGCACGAAAACAGCGATTTCGGTGATTCTGCACACTTGTAACAGCAGAATCATGAAGATTATCACTGAAAATGCATATCTCAGCTGGAAACAACAACGATACCGAAGATATCGCAGTTTCCGCATATCAAACGCACTGTGGAGTGTTGAAAACACCAGAAAACGTGTTTTTCGCATTGAATAGCGCGAAAACAGCGATTTCGGTGATTCTGCACACTTGTAACAGCAGAATCATGAAGATTATCACTGCTAATTCATATCTCAGCTAGAAACAACAACGATACCGAAGATATGGCAGTTTCCGTATATCAAACGCACTGTGGAGTGCTGAAAACACCAGAAAACGTGTTTTTCGCATTGAATAGCACGAGAACAGCGATTTCGGTGATTCTGCACACTTGTAACAGCAGAATCATGAAGATTATCACTGATAATGCATATCTCAGCTGGAAACAACAACGATACCGAAGATATGGCAGTTTCCGCATATGAAACGCACTGTGGAGTGTTGAAAACACCAGAAAACGTGTTTTTCGCATTCAAAAGCACGAAAACAGCGATTTTGGTGATTCTGCACACTTGTAACAGCAGAATCGTGAAGATTATCACTGAAAGTGCATATCTCAGCTGGAAACAACAACGATACCGAAGATATCGCAGTTTCCGCATATCAAACGCACTGTGGAGTGCTGAAAACACCAGAAAACGTGTTTTTCGCATTCAAAAGCACAAAACAGCGATTTTGGTGATTCTGCACACTTGTAACAGCAGAATCGTGAAGATTATCACTGAAAGTGCATATCTCAGCAGGAAACAACAACGATACCGAAGATATCGTAGTTTCCGCATATCAAACGCACTGTGGAGTGCTGAAAACACCAGAAAACGTGTTTTTCGCATTCAAAAGCACGAAAACAGCGATTTCGGTGATTCTGCACACTTGTAACAGCAGAATCGTGAAGATTATCACTGAAAGTGCATATCTCAGCTGGAAACAACAACGATACCGAAGATATCGCAGTTTCCGCATATCAAACGCACTGTGGAGTGCTGAAAACACCAGAAAACGTGTTTTTCGCATTCAAAAGCACGAAAACAGCGATTTCGGTGATTCTGCACACTTGTAACAGCAGAATCGTGAAGATTATCACTGAAAGTGCATATCTCAGCTGGAAACAACAACGATACCGAAGATATCGCAGTTTCCGCATATCAAACGCACTGTGGAGTGTTGAAAACACCAGAAAACGTGTTTTTCGCATTGAATAGCGCGAAAACAGCGATTTCGGTGATTCTGCACACTTGTAACAGCAGAATCATGAAGATTATCACTGCTAATTCATATCTCAGCTAGAAACAACAACGATACCGAAGATATGGCAGTTTCCGCATATCAAACGCACTGTGGAGTGCTGAAAACACCAGAAAACGTGTTTTTCGCATTGAATAGCACGAGAACAGCGATTTCGGTGATTCTGCACACTTGTAACAGCAGAATCATGAAGATTATCACTGATAATGCATATCTCAGCTGGAAACAACAACGATACCGAAGATATGGCAGTTTCCGCATATGAAACGCACTGTGGAGTGTTGAAAACACCAGAAAACGTGTTTTTCGCATTCAAAAGCACGAAAACAGCGATTTCGGTGATTCTGCACACTTGTAACAGCAGAATCGTGAAGATTATCACTGAAAGTGCATATCTCAGCTGGAAACAATAACGATACCGAAGATATCGCAGTTTCCGCATATCAAACGCACTGTGGAGTGCTGAAAACACCAGAAAACGTGTTTTTCGCATTCAATAGCACGAAAACAGCGATTTCGGTGATTCTGCACACTTGTAACAGCAGAATCATGAAGATTATCACTGAAAATGCATGTCTCAGCTGGAAACAACAACGATACCGAAGATATCGTAGTTTCCGCATATCAAACGCACTGTGGAGTGCCGAAAACACCAGAAAACGTGTTTTTTGCATTCAATAGCACGAAATCAGCGATTTCGGTGATTCTGCACACTTGTAACAGCAGAATCGTGAAGATTATCACTGAAAGTGCATATCTCAGCTGGAAACAACAACGATACCGAAGATATCGTAGTTTCCGCATATCAAACGCACTGTGGAGTGCTGAAAACACCAGAAAACGTGTTTTTCGCATTCAAAAGCACGAAAACAGCGTTTTCGGTGATTCTGCACACTTCTAACAGCAGAATCGTGAAGATTATCACTGAAAGTGCATATCTCAGCTGGAAACAACAACGATACCGAAGATATCGCAGTTTCCGCATATCAAACGCACTGTGGAGTGTTGAAAACACCAGAAAACGTGTTTTTCGCATTCAATAGCACGAAAACAGCGATTTCGGTGATTCTGCACACTTGTAACAGCAAAATCGTGAAGATTATCACTGAAAGTGCATATCTCAGCTGGAAACAACAACGATACCGAAGATATCTTAGTTTCCGCATATCAAACGCACTGTGGAGTGCTGAAAACACCAGAAAACGTGTTTTTCGCATTCAAAAGCACGAAAACAGCGATTTCGGTGATTCTGCACACTTGTAACAGCAGAATCGTGAAGATTATCACTGAAAGTGCATATCTCAGCTGGAAACAACAACGATACCGAAGATATCGTAGTTTCCGCATATCAAACGCACTGTGGAGTGCTGAAAACACCAGAAAACGTGTTTTTCGCATTCAAAAATACGAAAACAGCGATTTCGGTGATTCTGCACACTTGTAACAGCAGAATCGTGAAGATTATCACTGAAAGTGCATATCTCAGCTGGAAACAACAACGATACCGAAGATATCGTAGTTTCCGCATATCAAACGCACTGTGGAGTGCTGAAAACACCAGAAAACGTGTTTTTCGCATTCAAAAGCACGAAAACAGCGTTTTCGGTGATTCTGCACACTTCTAACAGCAGAATCGTGAAGATTATCACTGAAAGTGCATATCTCAGCTGGAAACAACAACGATACCGAAGATATCGCAGTTTCCGCATATCAAACGCACTGTGGAGTGTTGAAAACACCAGAAAACGTGTTTTTCGCATTCAATAGCACGAAAACAGCGATTTCGGTGATTCTGCACACTTGTAACAGCAAAATCGTGAAGATTATCACTGAAAGTGCATATCTCAGCTGGAAACAACAACGATACCGAAGATATCTTAGTTTCCGCATATCAAACGCACTGTGGAGTGCTGAAAACACCAGAAAACGTGTTTTTCGCATTCAAAAGCACGAAAACAGCGATTTCGGTGATTCTGCACACTTGTAACAGCAGAATCGTGAAGATTATCACTGAAAGTGCATATCTCAGCTGGAAACAACAACGATACCGAAGATATCGTAGTTTCCGCATATCAAACGCACTGTGGAGTGCTGAAAACACCAGAAAACGTGTTTTTCGCATTCAAAAATACGAAAACAGCGATTTCGGTGATTCTGCACACTTGTAACAGCAGAATCGTGAAGATTATCACTGAAAGTGCATATCTCAGCTGGAAACAACAACGATACCGAAGATATCGTAGTTTCCGCATATCAAACGCACTGTGGAGTGCTGAAAACACCAGAAAACGTGTTTTTCGCATTCAAAAGCACGAAAACAGCGATTTCGGTGATTCTGCACACTTGTAACAGCAGAATCGTGAAGATTATCACTGAAAGTGCATATCTCAGCTGGAAACAACAACGATACCGAAGATATCGTAGTTTCCGCATATCAAACGCACTGTGGAGTGCTGAAAACACCAGAAAACGTGTTTTTCGCATTCAAAAGCACGAAAACAGCGATTTCGGTGATTCTGCACACTTGTAACAGCAGAATCGTGAAGATTATCACTGAAAGTGCATATCTCAGCTGGAAACAACAACGATACCGAAGATATGGCAGTTACCGCATATCAAACGCTCTGTGGAGTGCTGAAAACACCAGAAAACGTGTTTTTCGCATTCAATAGCACGAAAACAGCGATTTCGGTGATTCTGCACACTTGTAACAGCAGAATCATGAAGATTATCACTGAAAATGCATGTCTCAGCTGGAAACAACAACGATACCGAAGATATCGTAGTTTCCGCATATCAAACGCACTGTGGAGTGCTGAAAACACCAGAAAACGTGTTTTTCGCATTCAAAAATACGAAAACAGCGATTTCGGTGATTCTGCACACTTGTAACAGCAGAATCGTGAAGATTATCACTGAAAGTGCATATCTCAGCTGGAAACAACAACGATACCGAAGATATCGTAGTTTCCGCATATCAAACGCACTGTGGAGTGCTGAAAACACCAGAAAACGTGTTTTTCGCATTCAAAAGCACGAAAACAGCGATTTCGGTGATTCTGCACACTTGTAACAGCAGAATCGTGAAGATTATCACTGAAAGTGCATATCTCAGCTGGAAACAACAACGATACCGAAGATATCGTAGTTTCCGCATATCAAACGCACTGTGGAGTGCTGAAAACACCAGAAAACGTGTTTTTCGCATTCAAAAGCACGAAAACAGCGATTTCGGTGATTCTGCACACTTGTAACAGCAGAATCGTGAAGATTATCACTGAAAGTGCATATCTCAGCTGGAAACAACAACGATACCGAAGATATGGCAGTTACCGCATATCAAACGCTCTGTGGAGTGCTGAAAACACCAGAAAACGTGTTTTTCGCATTCAATAGCACGAAAACAGCGATTTCGGTGATTCTGCACACTTGTAACAGCAGAATCATGAAGATTATCACTGAAAATGCATGTCTCAGCTGGAAACAACAACGATACCGAAGATATCGTAGTTTCCGCATATCAAACGCACTGTGGAGTGCTGAAAACACCAGAAAACGTGTTTTTCGCATTCAAAAGCACGAAAACAGCGCTTTCGGTGATTCTGCACACTTGTAACAGCAGAATCATGAAGATTATCACTGAAGATGCATATCTCAGCTGGAAACAACAACGATACCGAAGATATGGCAGTTTCCGCATATCAAACGCACTGTGGAGTGCTGAAAACACCAGAAAACGTGTTTTTCGCATTCAAAAGCACGAAAGCAGCGATTTCGGTGATTCTGCACACTTGTAACAGCAGAATCATGAAGATTATCACTGAAAATGCATGTCTCAGCTGGAAACAACAACGATACCGAAGATATCGTAGTTTCCGCATATCAAACGCACTGTGGAGTGCTGAAAACACCAGAACACGTGTTTTTCGCATTCAAAAGCACGAAAACAGCGATTTCGGTGATTCTGCACACTTGTAACAGCAGAATCGTGAAGATTATCACTGAAAGTGCATATCTCAGCTGGAAACAACAACGATACCGAAGATATCGTAGTTTCCGCATATCAAACGCACTGTGGAGTGCTGAAAACACCAGAAAACGTGTTTTTCGCATTCAAAAGCACGAAAACAGCGATTTCGGTGATTCTGCACACTTGTAACAGCAGAATCGTGAAGATTATCACTGAAAGTGCATATCTCAGCTGGAAACAACAACGATACCGAAGATATCGCAGTTTCCGCATATCAAACGCACTGTGGAGTGCTGAAAACACCAGAAAACGTGTTTTTCGCATTCAAAAGCACGAAAACAGCGATTTCGGTGATTCTGCACACTTGTAACAGCAGAATCGTGAAGATTATCACTGAAAGTGCATATCTCAGCTGGAAACAACAACGATACCGAAGATATCGCAGTTTCCGCATATCAAACGCACTGTGGAGTGCTGAAAACACCAGAAAACGTGTTTTTCGCATTCAAAAGCACGAAAACAGCGATTTCGGTGATTCTGCACACTTGTAACAGCAGAATCGTGAGGATTATCACTGAAAGTGCATATCTCAGCAGGAAACAACAACGATACCGAAGATATGGCAGTTTCCGCATATCAAACGCACTGTGGAGTGCTGAAAACACCAGAAAACGTGTTTTTCGCATTCAAAAGCACGAAAGCAGCGATTTCGGTGATTCTGCACACTTGTAACAGCAGAATCATGAAGATTATCACTGAAAATGCATGTCTCAGCTGGAAACAACAACGATACCGAAGATATCGTAGTTTCCGCATATCAAACGCACTGTGGAGTGCTGAAAACACCAGAACACGTGTTTTTCGCATTCAAAAGCACGAAAACAGCGATTTCGGTGATTCTGCACACTTGTAACAGCAGAATCGTGAAGATTATCACTGAAAGTGCATATCTCAGCTGGAAACAACAACGATACCGAAGATATCGTAGTTTCCGCATATCAAACGCACTGTGGAGTGCTGAAAACACCAGAAAACGTGTTTTTCGCATTCAAAAGCACGAAAACAGCGATTTCGGTGATTCTGCACACTTGTAACAGCAGAATCGTGAAGATTATCACTGAAAGTGCATATCTCAGCTGGAAACAACAACGATACCGAAGATATCGCAGTTTCCGCATATCAAACGCACTGTGGAGTGTTGAAAACACCAGAAAACGTGTTTTTCGCATTGAATAGCGCGAAAACAGCGATTTCGGTGATTCTGCACACTTGTAACAGCAGAATCATGAAGATTATCACTGCTAATTCATATCTCAGCTAGAAACAACAACGATACCGAAGATATGGCAGTTTCCGCATATCAAACGCACTGTGGAGTGCTGAAAACACCAGAAAACGTGTTTTTCGCATTGAATAGCACGAGAACAGCGATTTCGGTGATTCTGCACACTTGTAACAGCAGAATCATGAAGATTATCACTGATAATGCATATCTCAGCTGGAAACAACAACGATACCGAAGATATGGCAGTTTCCGCATATCAAACGCACTGTGGAGTGCTGAAAACACCAGAAAACGTGTTTTTCGCATTGAATAGCACGAGAACAGCGATTTCGGTGATTCTGCACACTTGTAACAGCAGAATCATGAAGATTATCACTGATAATGCATATCTCAGCTGGAAACAACAACGATACCGAAGATATGGCAGTTTCCGCATATCAAACGCACTGTGGAGTGCTGAAAACACCACAAAACGTGTTTTTCGCATTGAATAGCACGAGAACAGCGATTTCGGTGATTCTGCACACTTGTAACAGCAGAATCATGAAGATTATCACTGAAAATGCATGTCTCAGCTGGAAACAACAACGATACCGAAGATATCGTAGTTTCCGCATATCAAACGCACTGTGGAGTGCTGAAAACACCAGAAAACGTGTTTTTTGCATTCAATAGCACGAAATCAGCGATTTCGGTGATTCTGCACACTTGTAACAGCAGAATCGTGAAGATTATCACTGAAAATGCATGTCTCAGCTGGAAACAACAACGATACCGAAGATATCGTAGTTTCCGCATATCAAACGCACTGTGGAGTGCTGAAAACACCAGAACACGTGTTTTTCGCATTCAAAAGCACGAAAACAGCGATTTCGGTGATTCTGCATACTTGTAACAGCAGAATCGTGAAGATTATCACTGAAAGTGCATATCTCAGCTGGAAACAACAACGATACCGAAGATATCGTAGTTTCCGCATATCAAACGCACTGTGGAGTGCTGAAAACACCAGAAAACGTGTTATTCGCATTCAAAAGCACGAAAACAGCGATTTCGGTGATTCTGCACACTTGTAACAGCAGAATCGTGAAGATTATCACTGAAAGTGCATATCTCAGCTGGAAACAACAACGATACCGAAGATATCGCAGTTTCCGCATATCAAACGCACTGTGGAGTGCTGAAAACACCAGAAAACGTGTTTTTCGCATTCAAAAGCACGAAAACAGCGATTTCGGTGATTCTGCACACTTGTAACAGCAGAATCGTGAAGATTATCACTGAAAGTGCATATCTCAGCTGGAAACAACAACGATACCGAAGATATCGCAGTTTCCGCATATCAAACGCACTGTGGAGTGTTGAAAACACCAGAAAACGTGTTTTTCGCATTGAATAGCGCGAAAACAGCGATTTCGGTGATTCTGCACACTTGTAACAGCAGAATCATGAAGATTATCACTGCTAATTCATATCTCAGCTAGAAACAACAACGATACCGAAGATATGGCAGTTTCCGCATATCAAACGCACTGTGGAGTGCTGAAAACACCAGAAAACGTGTTTTTCGCATTGAATAGCACGAGAACAGCGATTTCGGTGATTCTGCACACTTGTAACAGCAGAATCATGAAGATTATCACTGATAATGCATATCTCAGCTGGAAACAACAACGATACCGAAGATATGGCAGTTTCCGCATATGAAACGCACTGTGGAGTGTTGAAAACACCAGAAAACGTGTTTTTCGCATTCAAAAGCACGAAAACAGCGATTTCGGTGATTCTGCACACTTGTAACAGCAGAATCGTGAAGATTATCACTGAAAATGCATGTCTCAGCTGGAAACAACAACGATACCGAAGATATCGTAGTTTCCGCATATCAAACGCACTGTGGAGTGCTGAAAACACCAGAAAACGTGTTTTTCGCATTCAAAAGCACGAAAACAGCGATTTCGGTGATTCTGCACACTTGTAACAGCAGAATCGTAAAGATTATCACTGAAAGTGCATATCTCAGCTGGAAACAACAACGATACCGAAAATATCGTAGTTTCCGCATATCAAACGCACTGTGGAGTGCTGAAAACACCAGAAAACGTGTTTTTCGCATTCAAAAGCACGAAAACAGCGATGTCGGTGATTCTGCACACTTGTAACAGCAGAATCGTGAAGATTATCACTGAAAGTGCATATCTCAGCTGGAAACAACAACGATACCGAAGATATCGCAGTTTCCGCATATCAAACGCACTGTGGAGTGCTGAAAACACCAGAAAACGTGTTTTTCGCATTCAAAAGCACGAAAACAGCGATTTCGGTGATTCTGCACACTTGTAACAGCAGAATCGTGAAGATTATCACTGAAAGTGCATATCTCAGCTGGAAACAACAACGATACCGAAGATATCGTAGTTTCCGCATATCAAACGCACTGTGGAGTGCTGAAAACACCAGAAAACGTGTTTTTCGCATTCAAAAGCACGAAAACTGCGATTTCGGTGATTCTGCACACTTGTAACAGCAGAATCGTGAAGATTATCACTGAAAGTGCATATCTCAGCTGGAAACAACAACGATACCGAAGATATCGCAGTTTCCGCATATCAAACGCACTGTGGAGTGCTGAAAACACCAGAAAACGTGTTTTTCGCATTCAAAAGCACGAAAACAGCGATTTCGGTGATTCTGCACACTTGTAACAGCAGAATCGTGAAGATTATCACTGAAAGTGCATATCTCAGCTGGAAACAACAACGATACCGAAGATATCGCAGTTTCCGCATATCAAACGCACTGTGGAGTGTTGAAAACACCAGAAAACGTGTTTTTCGCATTGAATAGCGCGAAAACAGCGATTTCGGTGATTCTGCACACTTGTAACAGCAGAATCATGAAGATTATCACTGCTAATTCATATCTCAGCTAGAAACAACAACGATACCGAAGATATGGCAGTTTCCGCATATCAAACGCACTGTGGAGTGCTGAAAACACCAGAAAACGTGTTTTTCGCATTGAATAGCACGAGAACAGCGATTTCGGTGATTCTGCACACTTGTAACAGCAGAATCATGAAGATTATCACTGATAATGCATATCTCAGCTGGAAACAACAACGATACCGAAGATATGGCAGTTTCCGCATATGAAACGCACTGTGGAGTGTTGAAAACACCAGAAAACGTGTTTTTCGCATTCAAAAGCACGAAAACAGCGATTTCGGTGATTCTGCACACTTGTAACAGCAGAATCGTGAAGATTATCACTGAAAATGCATGTCTCAGCTGGAAACAACAACGATACCGAAGATATCGTAGTTTCCGCATATCAAACGCACTGTGGAGTGCTGAAAACACCAGAAAACGTGTTTTTCGCATTCAAAAGCACGAAAACAGCGATTTCGGTGATTCTGCACACTTGTAACAGCAGAATCGTAAAGATTATCACTGAAAGTGCATATCTCAGCTGGAAACAACAACGATACCGAAAATATCGTAGTTTCCGCATATCAAACGCACTGTGGAGTGCTGAAAACACCAGAAAACGTGTTTTTCGCATTCAAAAGCACGAAAACAGCGATGTCGGTGATTCTGCACACTTGTAACAGCAGAATCGTGAAGATTATCACTGAAAGTGCATATCTCAGCTGGAAACAACAACGATACCGAAGATATCGCAGTTTCCGCATATCAAACGCACTGTGGAGTGCTGAAAACACCAGAAAACGTGTTTTTCGCATTCAAAAGCACGAAAACAGCGATTTCGGTGATTCTGCACACTTGTAACAGCAGAATCGTGAAGATTATCACTGAAAGTGCATATCTCAGCTGGAAACAACAACGATACCGAAGATATCGTAGTTTCCGCATATCAAACGCACTGTGGAGTGCTGAAAACACCAGAAAACGTGTTTTTCGCATTCAAAAGCACGAAAACTGCGATTTCGGTGATTCTGCACACTTGTAACAGCAGAATCGTGAAGATTATCACTGAAAGTGCATATCTCAGCTGGAAACAACAACGATACCGAAGATATCGCAGTTTCCGCATATCAAACGCACTGTGGAGTGCTGAAAACACCAGAAAACGTGTTTTTCGCATTCAAAAGCACGAAAACAGCGATTTCGGTGATTCTGCACACTTGTAACAGCAGAATCGTGAAGATTATCACTGAAAGTGCATATCTCAGCTGGAAACAACAACGATACCGCAGATATCGTAGTTTCCGCATATCAAACGCACTGTGGAGTGCTGAAAACACCAGAAAACGTGTTTTTCGCATTCAAAAGCACGAAAACAGCGATTTCGGTGATTCTGCACACTTGTAACAGCAGAATCGTGAAGATTATCACTGAAAGTGCATATCTCAGCTGGAAACAACAACGATACCGAAGATATCGCAGTTTCCGCATATCAAACGCACTGTGGAGTGCTGAAAACACCAGAAAACGTGTTTTTCGCATTCAAAAGCACGAAAACAGCGATTTCGGTGATTCTGCACACTTGTAACAGCAGAATCGTGAAGATTATCACTGAAAGTGCATATCTCAGCTGGAAACAACAACGATACCGAAGATATCGCAGTTTCCGCATATCAAACGCACTGTGGAGTGCTGAAAACACCAGAAAACGTGTTTTTCGCATTCAAAAGCACGAAAACAGCGATTTCGGTGATTCTGCACACTTGTAACAGCAGAATCGTGAAGATTATCACTGAAAGTGCATATCTCAGCTGGAAACAACAACGATACCGAAGATATCGTAGTTTCCGCATATCAAACGCACTGTGGAGTGCTGAAAACACCAGAAAACGTGTTTTTCGCATTCAAAAGCACGAAAACAGCGATTTCGGTGATTCTGCACACTTGTAACAGCAGAATCGTGAAGATTATCACTGAAAGTGCATATCTCAGCTGCAAACAACAACGATACCGAAGATATCGCAGTTTCCGCATATCAAACGCACTGTGAAGTGCTGAAAACACCAGAAAACGTGTTTTTCGCATTCAAAAGCACGAAAACAGCGATTTCGGTGATTCTGCACACTTGTAACAGCAGAATCGTGAAGATTATCACTGAAAGTGCATATCTCAGCTGGAAACAACAACGATACCGAAGATATCGCAGTTTCCGCATATCAAACGCACTGTGCAGTGTTGAAAACACCAGAAAACGTGTTTTTCGCATTGAATAGCGCGAAAACAGCGATTTCGGTGATTCTGCACACTTGTAACAGCAGAATCATGAAGATTATCACTGCTAATTCATATCTCAGCTAGAAACAACAACGATACCGAAGATATGGCAGTTTCCGCATATCAAACGCACTGTGGAGTGCTGAAAACACCAGAAAACGTGTTTTTCGCATTGAATAGCACGAGAACAGCGATTTCGGTGATTCTGCACACTTGTAACAGCAGAATCATGAAGATTATCACTGATAATGCATATCTCAGCTGGAAACAACAACGATACCGAAGATATGGCAGTTTCCGCATATGAAACGCACTGTGGAGTGTTGAAAACACCAGAAAACGTGTTTTTCGCATTCAAAAGCACGAAAACAGCGATTTCGGTGATTCTGCACACTTGTAACAGCAGAATCGTGAAGATTATCACTGAAAGTGCATATCTCAGCTGGAAACAACAACGATACCGAAGATATCGCAGTTTCCGCATATCAAACGCACTGTGGAGTGCTGAAAACACCAGAAAACGTGTTTTTCGCATTCAATAGCACGAAAACAGCGATTTCGGTGATTCTGCACACTTGTAACAGCAGAATCGTGAAGATTATCACTGAAAGTGCATATCTCAGCTGGAAACAACAACGATACCGAAGATATCGCAGTTTCCGCATATCAAACGCACTGTGGAGTGCTGAAAACACCAGAAAACGTGTTTTTCGCATTCAAAAGCACGAAAACAGCGATTTCGGTGATTCTGCACACTTGTAACAGCAGAATCGTGAAGATTATCACTGAAAGTGCATATCTCAGCTGGAAACAACAACGATACCGAAGATATCGCAGTTTCCGCATATCAAACGCACTGTGGAGTGTTGAAAACACCAGAAAACGTGTTTTTCGCATTGAATAGCGCGAAAACAGCGATTTCGGTGATTCTGCACACTTGTAACAGCAGAATCATGAAGATTATCACTGCTAATTCATATCTCAGCTAGAAACAACAACGATACCGAAGATATGGCAGTTTCCGCATATCAAACGCACTGTGGAGTGCTGAAAACACCAGAAAACGTGTTTTTCGCATTGAATAGCACGAGAACAGCGATTTCGGTGATTCTGCACACTTGTAACAGCAGAATCATGAAGATTATCACTGATAATGCATATCTCAGCTGGAAACAACAACGATACCGAAGATATGGCAGTTTCCGCATATGAAACGCACTGTGGAGTGTTGAAAACACCAGAAAACGTGTTTTTCGCATTCAAAAGCTCGAAAACAGCGATTTCGGTGATTCTGCACACTTGTAACAGCAGAATCGTGAAGATTATCACTGAAAGTGCATATCTCAGCTGGAAACAACAACGATACCGAAGATATCGCAGTTTCCGCATATCAAACGCACTGTGGAGTGCTGAAAACACCAGAAAACGTGTTTTTCGCATTCAATAGCACGAAAACAGCGATTTCGGTGATTCTGCACACTTGTAACAGCAGAATCATGAAGATTATCACTGAAAATGCATGTCTCAGCTGGAAACAACAACGATACCGAAGATATCGTAGTTTCCGCATATCAAACGCACTGTGGAGTGCTGAAAACACCAGAAAACGTGTTTTTTGCATTCAATAGCACGAAATCAGCGATTTCGGTGATTCTGCACACTTGTAACAGCAGAATCGTGAAGATTATCACTGAAAATGCATGTCTCAGCTGGAAACAACAACGATACCGAAGATATCGTAGTTTCCGCATATCAAACGCACTGTGGAGTGCTGAAAACACCAGAACACGTGTTTTTCGCATTCAAAAGCTCGAAAACAGCGATTTCGGTGATTCTGCACACTTGTAACAGCAGAATCGTGAAGATTATCACTGAAAGTGCATATCTCAGCTGGAAACAACAACGATACCGAAGATATCGTAGTTTCCGCATATCAAACGCACTGTGGAGTGCTGAAAACACCAGAAAACGTGTTTTTCGCATTCAAAAGCACGAAAACAGCGATTTCGGTGATTCTGCACACTTGTAACAGCAGAATCGTGAAGATTATCACTGAAAGTGCATATCTCAGCTGGAAACAACAACGATACCGAAGATATCGCAGTTTCCGCATATCAAACGCACTGTGGAGTGCTGAAAACACCAGAAAACGTGTTTTTCGCATTCAAAAGCACGAAAACAGCGATTTCGGTGATTCTGCACACTTGTAACAGCAGAATCGTGAAGATTATCACTGAAAGTGCATATCTCAGCTGGAAACAACAACGATACCGAAGATATCGCAGTTTCCGCATATCAAACGCACTGTGGAGTGTTGAAAACACCAGAAAACGTGTTTTTCGCATTGAATAGCGCGAAAACAGCGATTTCGGTGATTCTGCACACTTGTAACAGCAGAATCATGAAGATTATCACTGCTAATTCATATCGCAGCTAGAAACAACAACGATACCGAAGATATGGCAGTTTCCGCATATCAAACGCACTGTGGAGTGCTGAAAACACCAGAAAACGTGTTTTTCGCATTGAATAGCACGAGAACAGCGATTTCGGTGATTCTGCACACTTGTAACAGCAGAATCATGAAGATTATCACTGATAATGCATATCTCAGCTGGAAACAACAACGATACCGAAGATATGGCAGTTTCCGCATATGAAACGCACTGTGGAGTGTTGAAAACACCAGAAAACGTGTTTTTCGCATTCAAAAGCACGAAAACAGCGATTTCGGTGATTCTGCACACTTGTAACAGCAGAATCGTGAAGATTATCACTGAAAGTGCATATCTCAGCTGGAAACAACAACGATACCGAAGATATCGCAGTTTCCGCATACCAAACGCACTGTGGAGTGCTGAAAACACCAGAAAACGTGTTTTTCCCATTCAAAAGCACGAAAACAGCGATTTCGGTGATTCTGCACACTTGTAACAGCAGAATCGTGAAGATTATCACTGAAAGTGCATATCTCAGCTGGAAACAACAACGATACCGAAAATATCGTAGTTTCCGCATATCAAACGCACTGTGGAGTGCTGAAAACACCAGAAAACGTGTTTTTCGCATTCAAAAGCACGAAAACAGCGATTTCGGTGATTCTGCACACTTGTAACAGCAGAATCGTGAAGATTATCACTGAAAGTGCATATCTCAGCTGGAAACAACAACGATACCGAAGATATCGCAGTTTCCGCATATCAAACGCACTGTGGAGTGCTGAAAACACCAGAAAACGTGTTTTTCGCATTCAAAAGCACGAAAACAGCGATTTCGGTGATTCTGCACACTTGTAACAGCAGAATCGTGAAGATTATCACTGAAAGTGCATATCTCAGCTGGAAACAACAACGATACCGAAGATATCGTAGTTTCCGCATATCAAACGCACTGTGGAGTGCTGAAAACACCAGAAAACGTGTTTTTCGCATTCAATAGCACGAAAACAGCGATTTCGGTGTTTCTGCACACTTGTAACAGCAGAATCATGAAGATTATCACTGAAAATGCATGTCTCAGCTGGAAACAACAACGATACCGAAGATATCGTAGTTTCCGCATATCAAACGCACTGTGGAGTGCTGAAAACACCAGAAAACGTGTTTTTTGCATTCAATAGCACGAAATCAGCGATTTCGGTGATTCTGCACACTTGTAACAGCAGAATCGTGAAGATTATCACTGAAAATGCATGTCTCAGCTGGAAACAACAACGATACCGAAGATATCGTAGTTTCCGCATATCAAACGCACTGTGGAGTGCTGAAAACACCAGAACACGTGTTTTTCGCATTCAAAAGCTCGAAAACAGCGATTTCGGTGATTCTGCACACTTGTAACAGCAGAATCGTGAAGATTATCACTGAAAGTGCATATCTCAGCTGGAAACAACAACGATACCGAAGATATCGTAGTTTCCGCATATCAAACGCACTGTGGAGTGCTGAAAACACCAGAAAACGTGTTTTTCGCATTCAAAAGCACGAAAACAGCGATTTCGGTGATTCTGCACACTTGTAACAGCAGAATCGTGAAGATTATCACTGAAAGTGCATATCTCAGCTGGAAACAACAACGATACCGAAGATATCGCAGTTTCCGCATATCAAACGCACTGTGGAGTGCTGAAAACACCAGAAAACGTGTTTTTCGCATTTGTTACGTCCCGGATCGCGCTGTTATGGCGAACGCGAGACAGAGCACAATAAAATACCGTTCTTTACGTCCACGCAGCACGTACGTCTGCGTCTGACGGGGACTTTCGCTAATTTGATAGATCGTAAATTGTTACTCACCGAATGCTCCTTGTTGGTTGATGACGACGTTGTAGTTGGTCGTCGTATGAACACGCACTTGCAATGTAAAATGAATATAATATAACGTCTTAATACTCTTTACGATTTATGGGAATAGGAATATGTAACACTGAATTGATAATTAAATATAATATATTATAAGGTATACAAATATGCTAACACTAGAACTAGAAGACTTAGAAATAGTAACGCTGGATATAGAATAACTAGAAATAGAAACACTTGAGATAGTAACGCTTGAGATAGTAACGCGATGTGTACTCCGGGAGTTCCGGAGTGGAACTGACGTACTCTGGGAAGTCCAGAGGAAGACTGACGTACTCTGGGAAGTCCAGAGGGATACTGACTCTGAGGCTGGGCGCTTGCTTGTTTTATAGCGGTGGAGTGTACAGTAGTGTGTGTTGGTGAATGGAGATTAGATATGAGGAGCGTGAGACCGGGGTAGATTAAGTAGGCGGATGTTTGGGAGATAGGAGAGGAATTCGTATCTTACTGGATCTGGTGTTTATGAGATAAGATAAGGAGTTGGAGTCGAGGAGGATGTTTATAAGATAAGATATAGGAGAAGTGTGATGTGATGTCGGAGGAATGTGTTTATAGATAAGAGTTGATCGTGAGAGCGGATGTCGGTAATAGGATATGGTAGTGGCTTAGTATCTATGTTATGGTTAATTCGGTCTTAAGATTATTGGTTACGTGCTTACTTGCTATCTTAATATACTAGAAGGTTCTACGCTATCTTACATTCTAATAGCGTTCGTTCCTTCTCACTCTCACTGTCGCAGGCGAGTGTCTATGTCAAACGTCGCTAGACGTAACACCTCCCCCCCTGGGGAGAAAATTCTTGAAGAGAATTTTCTTAATGTTCGTAGGAATTCGAGAGGTGACACTGGGGATAGAGTTTGTTAACTCTGTGGGGCGCAAGGGTCGTATCTTCGTCCTTGCCGGGGTTGGGTTTGGGATCCAGGGATGCGGTGTCCTCGATCGGGGCACTGCCGGTTTCCTGGCCTTCCACGGGGTTTGCTTCCTTCGTCCTTCGCTGGTCGAGGAACAAGAGGAAGTGGGTGGCGGAGCTCCATATGGCGCCGAGTAGCTGAATGCTCCAGCCGTATATGGAGTGCAGCGCGATGCCGTTTATGACCACGCTGATGGCCGCCTTGACTGCGCGGACAGCGAGATATACTCCGATGAGTCCTGCGGTGAAGGAGCCGAAAGTGACGAATCCTGACCAGATCCGCTTGGCTGTGGAAGCGGCTATGTGGTCCAGGGCTTTGTCATCCAGAAGGTTATATAGGTTAACCCCCTGGGCGTTGTAATCTCGTCCTGTTGCGCCTTGAGCTAGCGTGTTGATGATGGTCGGCCGCTCTATCGGAAACATGATCCTATCCTTGAGTTTTTGGATGTCGTCATGTGAATAGATACCTCCATCTGCTAGGTTGTGTGGATCGATATACTTCCACGATGACTGAGCTAGTGGCTTTAGCTGTGTTGGTGGTAAGGTCTCTATAGGTTTGGGAGACAGCTTGTACCATTGTCCATGGATCTTATACATGCTGGGCAGGATGTCGCTGCATTCTCTGCTGGTTCCAGTGGTGGTAAGTATCCTATGGATCGGCGTTAGAAATAACGAAGTGTTCTTATACGTTACAGGAAGCTCGTCATAGCAGCGCGTGGTTTGACGCAGTTGGCATATGACGGGGATACATTTGATGATATGTATCGTCTCGCCAGTTGGAATAGCCATGTAGCCTTGCTCTCTGGTGATCATGGAAGCAACCTCTGCGGGTGCGATGTGGATAAGGGTGAGCGCGTTATGGAGAATTTGCTACTCTAGGGCGCACCGTTGTGTCACGACGTCCTCGTAGAGTTGCGTCAGTTGTGTCTTGAAATGCTTCTCTACGTAAATGAATTTCGAATTTACATACGTGAATATGTCCAAGTTATTGACTGCTATGGGTTTTCGTGTTTTAGGTTGTTCTCCGGCGACTGCCTCTAAAATGAACAGCTTGGGATGCTCAGTGTGAATTAGCGCGTAACCGCAGATTTTGGATTCTGTGGTGCGTGCTAGCGCGAATGTGGTGTCGCGTGACGTCACCGAGTACAGTGTGAGTCCTTTGTCTTGACGGAGGATAGTGGCTTGCCCTGAGTATAGCACGTCGTACTGTTCGAAGTTGCAGCTATCTACCGGGGAAGACTGCCAGAAGGAGTATCCGTTTTCAGAGTCTAGGCAGGATCCTCGCTGTACGGGGCATCGTTGTCCAGAGTGTAACAAGATCTCGTTGGATGACAGTTGGATTGACGCGGCGTAGTCCGTAATCTTTATTCTGATTACAGCTTGGACGACGACATCGGACCAAGTGCCGAAAGGGTCGCTGTAAGTGGATCCATGACACGTCCCGTCGTTGGTTAATTTGCCTGATAGTGTTAGGCTCCGCGTTGCTGTTGAATTTGGTAAGATGCCGGTGAGTTGCGAAGCTGGCGTGATGAACAGGGTGCCCGTGCTGTGGAGCATCTGGCACATATCCCTTGGTGTATTCAGGAGATATATTTGTCTCCCGTTCTCTACTGCTGAGACATGAGAGTACATGCCGCAGTGGTAGATTGTCCTATCGATCTCCACTTGGCACTGTATAACTGGTGTCGTGTGGAATTCCGATAGCTGGAGAAGTTGGATCTGCTTGTTTGTGAGCGTTGGTTTCTGAGAGTTAGTTCCGCATCGTATCGGATCGGTGATTGAGTATGTGGTGAGATTGAGTGTCGGGCCGCTGCAGTCGTATCCTATGAGACCTGCGGCTGAGGATGCTGAGATGAGTAGCACTGTTGTTGCGAAGTACATGTTGGTGGTTCGTCGATGACTGTGTTCTTCTGCTCTTCTCTCGCCCTTATATGCTAGTCATGAATGGGGTGAGGGTGACATTGAAGGAGTGGGTGTTTTGGCTATCTTTAGCTTATTTTTGTGGACCGTTCGCTCTCGGCCAGTATCAAGTGTCAGACGGACGTTATTGTTATCTAATACACGCGATACTCTGTGCGGTCCAGAGTATTGGGTGTCGAACTTGCCCTTGATGGGTTCTCGGAGGAGGTATACCAGATCGCCTTCCGAGAATTCCTGGGTGTGCAGTTTACGGTCGTAATACCGTTTTGACTTCTGCTTTGCAAGGTTTAGATTAGCGGCTGCTATCGCTCTAGATTGCGCGAGTCTGGTTTCGAGTTTCTTGTAATACGCTGAGTAAGTTTCATCCTCCACAGGATGATCGTAAGTGAATGCTGACGGTACTCTGGCTTTTGTGCCGAAGATTAGTTCATGTGGAGTGTAAAGAGTACCCTCGTGAATGCTGGTATTGTAGCTGAACATTGCGCATTGAAGCCAATTGTTCCAGTCGTTTTTACTATTAATATATTGTTTCAGATACTCTGTCAGAACGTGATGTGACCGTTCCAACGAACCGTTCGTCTGGGGATGGAAAGCAGTGGTTTTAGTATGTTGAATTCGGAATCTCCGGGTCACAGCTCGCATAAGAGCGTTGATGAAATTTGTGCCTTGGTCTGTGAGTATGGCTTTGGGTGAGCCGAATCTGCAGATGAGATTGTCCACCAATGCGTCGGCTGTTTCTACTGCCGAGGCGGTTTTGAGGGGGACTGCGATGGAGTATTTAGTAAGGAGATCCTGCATCGTGAGGATATACTGGTAACCTGTAGGAGTAGTAGGGAGAGGACCGACGACGTCGATTGCGACCTTATCGAATGCCGATCCCGGTGTGTCGGTTAATACCATCGGATTCCTAGTTTTTACTCGCGTTAGCTTTTTGGATTGACACTCTGCGCATGTCGTAACGAAAGTTGTGATATCCGCTTTCATATGCGGCCAAAAGTATTTTTCTCGGATTCTACGGTACGTTTTAGTGACACCCTTGTGTCCGGCGTAGGCTGATGTATGGTTTTCTGAAATGATATTCTGTCTGATGTCTTCCGAAGGAATTATAATTTCATTCGTACAAATAGTTAGTCTTACGTTTGTCTCGTCGAGTAGTTCTAATATCGCGTCGCGTATTACCGTCCAAGGTATATTATCGATTGAAGTTTTTGAAATTGTAATAGTCGGTAGATTAAGTTCGATTACCGCGTCGCGTAATGCTCGCAACGATTCGATTATGTCTTCTAGAGTTGCGGTATGATTCTGAGTTTGTTTTACTGGAAGTTGAATGAGAGTGAATTTGCCTGTTTGCACTTTGGCTCTGCCGATTGTCGCGTTCGTCAGTCTCGGTAGTCGGTTGTTATCACGGAGGTCAATCGCGCCTTTATCTAGCGGTTCGCTAGCGAGGGACATGAAACAAGCTAAGTTGTCATTTCTCATCACTAGTCTATCCCGAGTATACCGCACATGGGCTGGGGATACCGGTGGGCTAGATAAGTCAATCTCTTCCTCGACGTCGACCGATGTAGGAGACGATGTTGACGGTTGCTGGGAATAGAAGAGTTGAGGGGATGCAGTGGAATCGGAGGTGAGTGGGAATATGGCAGTTTGCACAGGATTGCGAGATAGAGCGTCGGCATTGGTATTGGACTTACCTGCTTTGTATAGGATTTTGTACTCATACTCTGCTAGTTTCAATCGCCAGCGGAGGAGTCGCGAAGATGGATCTTTCACAGAGTTCATCCATACTAGCGGCTGATGATCCGTGATAAGATTGAATTGTTTCCCGTAAATATAAGAACGAAAGTGTTGTACCGCGTAAATAATTGCTAAACATTCTTTCTCTATTGTCGCGTAATTTAGCTCTGCTCCATGCAACAGACGTGACGCGTAGGCTATTGGTCGGTCTTTACCAATCTCGCCCTGACTTAGTATAGCTCCGATCGCGTAATTGGACGCGTCGGTTGTGATATGGAATGGTTTGCTGAAGTCTGGATAACTGAGAACTGGCTCAGTGCACAATGCCAAGCGTAGTGTTTCGAATGATTTATCCTGTGGTGGATTCCACTCGAATTTTGCATCCTTGCGTAATAGTAGTGTTAAGGGTTTTGAGATGTGCGAAAATTTTTCGATGAATCGACGATAGTAACCCGCGAGACCGAGGAATTCTCGGACTTGCTTTGCATTTTTGGGTCTGGGAAACTCCTTGACGGCTGCAATTTTGCTTGGACAAGGTTTGACACCCTCGTCGCTGATAACGTGACCTAAGTACGCGACTTCTCGTCGCAGAAACGTACATTTCGATGGCTGTAGTTTTAGGTTTGCTTTACGGAGGCGTTTTGCTAGTTTGTTAAATTTTGACAAATGCTCTGATAGTGACGATGCATAGATGACGATGTCATCCAGGTAGACAAACATCTCTGTTCCCTGCAAGCCAGACAGTACTGAATCCATGAGCCGCTGGAAGGTTGCTGGCGCGTTTCTCAACCCGAATGGCATGCGGTTGTACTCGTAATGACCATACGGGGTGGAAAACGCCGTTTTCCTAGCGTCTTCGCTGCTCATCCCGATCTGATGGAAGCCGGACGCCAAGTCGAAGGTGGAGAAGTATTTGGCTGACCCTAGCTGGTCCAAAATCTCCACGATGCTCGGCAACGGGTACGCATCAGGCTCGGTCTTTTCGTTGAGCTGTCGAAAGTCTATCACCATTCTCCACCTTTTGTTCCCGGCCTCGTCCGGCTTCTTGGGAACAATCCACAAGGGGGAGTTGTAGGGAGATGTCGAGGGACTTACTATGTCGCTGCTCAACAACTCTTTCATCTGGTTGTTGATTTCCTCCTTGTGAATTGGTGGATATCGATACTGCTTGACATGGATTGGCTTATCGTCTGTTGTGGGAATTGAGTGTTCTACGATGTTTGTTTTACATAATTTTTCACCCGGGAGATGGAAGATATCGCCATTCTCTTCGATTATCTTTTTGACATGATCGCGTTCCTCCCGGTTTAAATGATCGAGGTTTATAATATTCTCGATTTCGATTTCGCGCTCCTGATGTGAGCGGGGATTTTGAATTTGAAATACGTGATTTGAATTTTTCCCTTTCGGTCTATCACTGAGATTGGCGATTTCTTGGACCTTTACAGTAGGAACGTCGAAGGAAATAGAACTATCCGTCGTATTTACGACGCGTACGTATGCTTTGCCGTTGACTGATCTTACTAGGGCGTCGAACACAAGCACGCCCGGTGCTATATCCTGCCGAGGGAGGTAACCGATTTCTGGCCCGGTGGTCATTATCTGAATAACCCTGGCTGTTCGGCCCTCGACGGTGCGCCTCTTGTGTTCGCGTCCCTCGGGTGCGACGGCAGATTCAGTGGATACAGAGATGTCTGTTCTCCCGGACGATTTCGTCATCGTCGGTTTGGGAGAACTACGAGAATTAGAAGAATTAGAAGAACTAGAAGTTGGGGACGATCGCGTCGTCGCCGATTTAGTAGGTTTTGAGCTTGCTTCGCTCGAATTAGTAGGATTTGGGGAGTTAGTAGGTATGCTTTGTTTCGAGGATTTAGGATTTCCGGTGCGATTCCGCTTATTATGCGGGGAGTTCGCGAAAGGAATCTCTATCCCTTTCCAAAGAATTCTCTTTTTCAGAAAAGAGATCTCCGCTCCTTCTTCGAGGAAGTGGGCACCGAGGATTCCATCTGTAAGGATGGGGAAGTCGGAGGGAACTACATGGAACCTTATTATGGTACCGTATAGCGGGATTCCGACAGAACCCAAGGTGGAGACCGCTTCCGCTGTAATACCGTACAGCTGGAGCACTTCGTCGTTGGTTATACGATATCGTGGATGTAGCGCAGATTTCTTGATCAAATTCGGCTCCGATCCCGTATCGATCATTAGCGTAGTTTTATTGAGGAGTGCTGCTGATTCTACTTCGATGTGTGGGGCTCTTCCCTTCTGATCTAGTTCGCATTTGGCGATGCGGCCTTTTCCTGCTGATTCACGCTGATTTTCCGAACCGACCTTGGCGAAGCCTCCCGCCTTCGGTTCGGGTTGGGCGGGAGGGCGTTTGCGTTTCCCTGATTCTGTTTGTTATTAAACTCCCGTTTACGGCATTCATGAATGTCGTGCCCTGGGTTCTTGCAGTAATTGCAGGTTTTTGTGACTCTGCTTGGGCTTGCGGATCTTCGAGGGGGTTCTACCACGTCGCGATACGAACGATTATCGCGGTACGTCTCTCGCGGTGGTGCGCGTTGATCGCGATATGTTTCGCGAGGCGGTGTACGCTGATCGCGATACGATTCGCGATATGGTTCGCGATATGGTTCGCGATATCGATTGGACGTTGGGATCGGCGACGGTTCTCGCCAATCTGAACGCGGTTGGAAATTTTGGTAATAGGATTTACGCTCCGGTGTCGGATCCCGAAATTGTACGTGTTTGGACTCCGGTACGCGACCGTAACGAAGGTTGTCGCGCTCCAATTCTTTGTGTATCTCTATGGACTCGTTGAATATCGTAGACAACGGGCTTCTGTGCAAATGGCGAAGTTCTGTTCGGATCTGAGGAGTAACGCCGCGTATAAAACATTCTACTGTGAGATCATCGACTTCCCCGATAGAGCTAGCATTACAGTCGATGATCGCGTTCCTAATATCTTTGACGCGCGTTATAAAATCTAGTATGTGTTCGTCTTTGCGCATAAATATATTTGCCATATCACCTCGGTAGTGATCTACGGTCTTTTGTGGTCCAAATATTCTCTTTAGTCGGTTACAGAGATCTGTGATGCTGACGTAGCGTTCGTCTTCTGTAGCGATTGCCGCGCGTCCGCTCAGACGTGTGGAGATGAGGCGTGTAAGCGTGCCTTCAGCACTAGGAGGTAGTAGGTCACGAGCGCGGGTGCACGCGCGTGTAAAGGTAAGAACTGACGGTTGAGAACCGTTGAATGAAGGGATCAAAGCCAACGCTTCTTTAAGCGTAAAGGAATCAGTGGGTGTGTCGTCTGACATACGACGTGTTTTTCGATCTCTTCTAAGAGCGTCGATCTCCGCCAGCGCAGCGTCGCGCTCCTGCCGTAAAGTGGTACAGTCGTGCTCTGTACCCGCTGCATCGCTATTATCCGCGAACTTTTTGGATCTTGTGTCCATTTTTGGAAGTGAAATTGAAACAATGTATGTGGCTGAATTATAATTTATTGATGTTGAAATTGGAAGATACACCAATCGGCAATTTCTTTTGGTAAGTACGGTAGATCCTCTTTTGAAAAGTCACGAATGAAGGACAGTAACACCTTCCTTGGAATTTCGCGGTGGTGCCGCACCTTAAGCGCCGTATTTGTGTCGACGATCTCTATTGGCGGCGGGGGAATTGGAATATCGACCGTTTCGTCGTCAGAGTCGCCGATGGTGATCGTCTCGATGATTCGCTCGGCTCCTGCGCTTTCGCAAGGTTTCAGGGTTTCCGGCGCAGGCTGCTGCGCTTGGATTTCCTTCAACTCCCGCTGAATAGCTGCAAGCCTCCTCACTTGCACCTTTCTACCACCACGGCGTCCTCGTTTTCGAGTCTGGTCGGGTTGAGATAGGTTATGGTATGTTTGAATAAAAAAAAATTTTTGGAAAGTAGCTCTAGACACTCACCTTCTTGACTCTGTGCAAGACATCCGGATCAGTCGCAAGGTAACTGCGAGATTCCATCAGATCAAGAACAGTAGCACTAGCGTCAGCGCTTGCGTCAATAAGCAAATGCAAGAACTGGAAATGTGGAAAGGAGATGGTAAGGATCACCAATGTTTGATCTAACCAAATAATTCGCGAAAGTGAACAGCTATCCCACCGCTGTCACCAATTGTTACGTCCCGGATCGCGCTGTTATGGCGAACGCGAGACAGAGCACAATAAAATACCGTTCTTTACGTCCACGCAGCACGTACGTCTGCGTCTGACGGGGACTTTCGCTAATTTGATAGATCGTAAATTGTTACTCACCGAATGCTCCTTGTTGGTTGATGACGACGTTGTAGTTGGTCGTCGTATGAACACGCACTTGCAATGTAAAATGAATATAATATAACGTCTTAATACTCTTTACGATTTATGGGAATAGGAATATGTAACACTGAATTGATAATTAAATATAATATATTATAAGGTATACAAATATGCTAACACTAGAACTAGAAGACTTAGAAATAGTAACGCTGGATATAGAATAACTAGAAATAGAAACACTTGAGATAGTAACGCTTGAGATAGTAACGCGATGTGTACTCCGGGAGTTCCGGAGTGGAACTGACGTACTCTGGGAAGTCCAGAGGAAGACTGACGTACTCTGGGAAGTCCAGAGGGATACTGACTCTGAGGCTGGGCGCTTGCTTGTTTTATAGCGGTGGAGTGTACAGTAGTGTGTGTTGGTGAATGGAGATTAGATATGAGGAGCGTGAGACCGGGGTAGATTAAGTAGGCGGATGTTTGGGAGATAGGAGAGGAATTCGTATCTTACTGGATCTGGTGTTTATGAGATAAGATAAGGAGTTGGAGTCGAGGAGGATGTTTATAAGATAAGATATAGGAGAAGTGTGATGTGATGTCGGAGGAATGTGTTTATAGATAAGAGTTGATCGTGAGAGCGGATGTCGGTAATAGGATATGGTAGTGGCTTAGTATCTATGTTATGGTTAATTCGGTCTTAAGATTATTGGTTACGTGCTTACTTGCTATCTTAATATACTAGAAGGTTCTACGCTATCTTACATTCTAATAGCGTTCGTTCCTTCTCACTCTCACTGTCGCAGGCGAGTGTCTATGTCAAACGTCGCTAGACGTAACACATTCAAAAGCACGAAAACAGCGATTTCGGTGATTCTGCACACTTGTAACAGCAGAATCGTGAAGATTATCACTGAAAGTGCATATCTCAGCTGGAAACAACAACGATACCGAAGATATCGCAGTTTCCGCATATCAAACGCACTGTGGAGTGTTGAAAACACCAGAAAACGTGTTTTTCGCATTGAATAGCGCGAAAACAGCGATTTCGGTGATTCTGCACACTTGTAACAGCAGAATCATGAAGATTATCACTGCTAATTCATATCGCAGCTAGAAACAACAACGATACCGAAGATATGGCAGTTTCCGCATATCAAACGCACTGTGGAGTGCTGAAAACACCAGAAAACGTGTTTTTCGCATTGAATAGCACGAGAACAGCGATTTCGGTGATTCTGCACACTTGTAACAGCAGAATCATGAAGATTATCACTGATAATGCATATCTCAGCTGGAAACAACAACGATACCGAAGATATGGCAGTTTCCGCATATGAAACGCACTGTGGAGTGTTGAAAACACCAGAAAACGTGTTTTTCGCATTCAAAAGCACGAAAACAGCGATTTCGGTGATTCTGCACACTTGTAACAGCAGAATCGTGAAGATTATCACTGAAAGTGCATATCTCAGCTGGAAACAACAACGATACCGAAGATATCGCAGTTTCCGCATACCAAACGCACTGTGGAGTGCTGAAAACACCAGAAAACGTGTTTTTCCCATTCAAAAGCACGAAAACAGCGATTTCGGTGATTCTGCACACTTGTAACAGCAGAATCGTGAAGATTATCACTGAAAGTGCATATCTCAGCTGGAAACAACAACGATACCGAAAATATCGTAGTTTCCGCATATCAAACGCACTGTGGAGTGCTGAAAACACCAGAAAACGTGTTTTTCGCATTCAAAAGCACGAAAACAGCGATTTCGGTGATTCTGCACACTTGTAACAGCAGAATCGTGAAGATTATCACTGAAAGTGCATATCTCAGCTGGAAACAACAACGATACCGAAGATATCGCAGTTTCCGCATATCAAACGCACTGTGGAGTGCTGAAAACACCAGAAAACGTGTTTTTCGCATTCAAAAGCACGAAAACAGCGATTTCGGTGATTCTGCACACTTGTAACAGCAGAATCGTGAAGATTATCACTGAAAGTGCATATCTCAGCTGGAAACAACAACGATACCGAAGATATCGTAGTTTCCGCATATCAAACGCACTGTGGAGTGCTGAAAACACCAGAAAACGTGTTTTTCGCATTCAAAAGCACGAAAACAGCGATTTTGGTGATTCTGCACACTTGTAACAGCAGAATCGTGAAGATTATCACTGAAAGTGCATATCTCAGCTGGAAACAACAACGATACCGAAGATATCGCAGTTTCCGCATATCAAACGCACTGTGGAGTGCTGAAAACACCAGAAAACGTGTTTTTCGCATTCAAAAGCACGAAAACAGCGATTTCGGTGATTCTGCACACTTGTAACAGCAGAATCGTGAAGATTATCACTGAAAGTGCATATCTCAGCTGGAAACAACAACGATACCGAAGATATCGCAGTTTCCGCATATCAAACGCACTGTGGAGTGTTGAAAACACCAGAAAACGTGTTTTTCGCATTGAATAGCGCGAAAACAGCGATTTCGGTGATTCTGCACACTTGTAACAGCAGAATCATGAAGATTATCACTGCTAATTCATATCTCAGCTAGAAACAACAACGATACCGAAGATATGGCAGTTTCCGCATATCAAACGCACTGTGGAGTGCTGAAAACACCAGAAAACGTGTTTTTCGCATTGAATAGCACGAGAACAGCGATTTCGGTGATTCTGCACACTTGGAACAGCAGAATCATGAAGATTATCACTGATAATGCATATCTCAGCTGGAAACAACAACGATACCGAAGATATGGCAGTATCCGCATATGAAACGCACTGTGGAGTGTTGAAAACACCAGAAAACGTGTTTTTCGCATTCAAAAGCACGAAAACAGCGATTTCGGTGATTCTGCACACTTGTAACAGCAGAATCGTGAAGATTATCACTGAAAGTGCATATCTCAGCTGGAAACAACAACGATACCGAAGATATGGCAGTTACCGCATATCAAACGCTCTGTGGAGTGCTGAAAACACCAGAAAACGTGTTTTTCGCATTCAATAGCACGAAAACAGCGATTTCGGTGATTCTGCACACTTGTAACAGCAGAATCATGAAGATTATCACTGAAAATGCATGTCTCAGCTGGAAACAACAACGATACCGAAGATATCGTAGTTTCCGCATATCAAACGCACTGTGGAGTGCTGAAAACACCAGAAAACGTGTTTTTCGCATTCAAAAGCACGAAAACAGCGATTTCGGTGATTCTGCACACTTGTAACAGCAGAATCGTGAAGATTATCACTGAAAGTGCATATCTCAGCTGGAAACAACAACGATACCGCAGATATCGTAGTTTCCGCATATCAAACGCACTGTGGAGTGCTGAAAACACCAGAAAACGTGTTTTTCGCATTCAAAAGCACGAAAACAGCGATTTCGGTGATTCTGCACACTTGTAACAGCAGAATCGTGAAGATTATCACTGAAAGTGCATATCTCAGCAGGAAACAACAACGATACCGAAGATATGGCAGTTTCCGCATATCAAACGCACTGTGGAGTGCTGAAAACACCAGAAAACGTGTTTTTCGCATTCAAAAGCACGAAAACAGCGATTTCGGTGATTATGCACACTTGTAACAGCAGAATCATGAAGATTATCACTGAAAATGCATGTCTCAGCTGGAAACAACAACGATACCGAAGATATCGAAGTTTCCGCATATCAAACGCACTGTGGAGTGCTGAAAACACCAGAACACGTGTTTTTCGCATTCAAAAGCACGAAAACAGCGATTTCGGTGATTCTGCACACTTGTAACAGCAGAATCGTGAAGATTATCACTGAAAGTGCATATCTCAGCTGGAAACAACAACGATACCGAAGATATCGTAGTTTCCGCATATCAAACGCACTGTGGAGTGCTGAAAACACCAGAAAACGTGTTTTTCGCATTCAAAAGCACGAAAACAGCGATTTCGGTGATTCTGCACACTTGTAACAGCAGAATCGTGAAGATTATCACTGAAAGTGCATATCTCAGCTGGAAACAATAACGATACCGAAGATATCGCAGTTTCCGCATATCAAACGCACTGTGGAGTGTTGAAAACACCAGAAAACGTGTTTTTCGCATTCAAAAGCACGAAAACAGCGATTTCGGTGATTCTGCACACTTGTAACAGCAGAATCATGAAGATTATCACTGAAAATGCATGTCTCAGCTGGAAACAACAACGATACCGAAGATATCGTAGTTTCCGCATATCAAACGCACTGTGGAGTGCTGAAAACACCAGAAAACGTGTTTTTCGCATACAAAAGCACGAAAACAGCGATTTCGGTGATTCTGCACACTTGTAACAGCAGAATCATGAAGATTATCACTGAAGATGCATATCTCAGCTGGAAACAACAACGATACCGAAGATATCGTAGTTTCCGCATATCAAACGCACTGTGGAGTGCTCAAAACACCAGAAAACGTGTTTTTCGCATTCAAAAGCACGAAAACAGCGATTTCGATGATTCTGCACACTTGTAACAGCAGAATCATGAAGATTATCACTGAAGATGCATATCTCAGCTGGAAACAACAACGATACCGAAAATATCGTAGTTTCCGCATATCAAACGCACTGTGGAGTGCTGAAAACACCAGAAAACGTGTTTTTCGCATTCAAAAGCACGAAAACAGCGATTTCGGTGATTCTGCACACTTGTAACAGCAGAATCGTGAAGATTATCACTGAAAGTGCATATCTCAGCTGGAAACAACAACGATACCGAAGATATCGTAGTTTCCGCATATCAAACGCACTGTGGAGTGCTGAAAACACCAGAAAACGTGTTTTTCGCATTCAAAAGCACGAAAACAGCGATTTCGGTGATTCTGCACACTTGTTACAGCAGAATCGTGAAGATTATCACTGAAAGTGCATATCTCAGCTGGAAACAACAACGATACCGAAGATATGGCAGTTTCCGCATATCAAACGCACTGTGGAGTGCTGAAAACACCAGAAAACGTGTTTTTCGCATTCAATAGCACGAAAACAGCGATTTCGGTGATTCTGCACACTTGTAACAGCAGAATCATGAAGATTATCACTGAAAATGCATGTCTCAGCTGGAAACAACAACGATACCGAAGATATCGTAGTTTCCGCATATCAAACGCACTGTGGAGTGCTGAAAACACCAGAAAACGTGTTTTTCGCATTCAAAAGCACGAAAACAGCGATTTCGGTGATTCTGCACACTTGTAACAGCAGAATCGTGAAGATTATCACTGAAAATGCATGTCTCAGCTGGAAACAACAACGATACCGAAGATATCGTAGTTTCCGCATATCAAACGCACTGTGGAGTGCCGAAAACACCAGAACACGTGTTTTTCGCATTCAAAAGCACGAAAACAGCGATTTCGGTGATTCTGCACACTTGTAACAGCAGAATCGTGAAGATTATCACTGAAAGTGCATATCTCAGCTGGAAACAATAACGATACCGAAGATATCGCAGTTTCCGCATATCAAACGCACTGTGGAGTGTTGAAAACACCAGAAAACGTGTTTTTCGCATTCAAAAGCACGAAAACAGCGATTTCGGTGATTCTGCACACTTGTAACAGCAGAAACATGAAGATTATCACTGAAAATGCATATCTCAGCTGGAAACAACAACGATACCGAAGATATGGCAGTTTCCGCATATCAAACGCACTGTGGAGTGCTGAAAACACCAGAAAACGTGTTTTTCGCATTGAATAGCACGAGAACAGCGATTTCGGTGATTCTGCACACTTGTAACAGCAGAATCGTGAAGATTATCACTGAAAGTGCATATCTCAGCTGGAAACAACAACGATACCGAAGATATCGCAGTTTCCGCATATCAAACGCACTGTGGAGTGCTGAAAACACCAGAAAACGTGTTTTTCGCATTCAATAGCACGAAAACAGCGATTTCGGTGATTCTGCACACTTGTAACAGCAGAATCATGAAGATTATCACTGAAAATGCATGTCTCAGCTGGAAACAACAACGATACCGAAGATATCGTAGTTTCCGCATATCAAACGCACTGTGGAGTGCCGAAAACACCAGAAAACGTGTTTTTTGCATTCAATAGCACGAAATCAGCGATTTCGGTGATTCTGCACACTTGTAACAGCAGAATCGTGAAGATTATCACTGAAAGTGCATATCTCAGCTGGAAACAACAACGATACCGAAGATATCGTAGTTTCCGCATATCAAACGCACTGTGGAGTGCTGAAAACACCAGAAAACGTGTTTTTCGCATTCAAAAGCACGAAAACAATGTTTTCGGTGATTCTGCACACTTCTAACAGCAGAATCGTGAAGATTATCACTGAAAGTGCATATCTCAGCTGGAAACAACAACGATACCGAAGATATGGCAGTTTCCGCATATCAAACGCACTGTGGAGTGCTGAAAACACCAGAAAACGTGTTTTTCGCATTCAATAGCACGAAAACAGCGATTTCGGTGATTCTGCACACTTGTAACAGCAGAATCATGAAGATTATCACTGAAAATGCATGTCTCAGCTGGAAACAACAACGATACCGAAGATATCGTAGTTTCCGCATATCAAACGCACTGTGGAGTGCTGAAAACACCAGAAAACGTGTTTTTCGCATTCAAAAGCACGAAAACAGCGATTTCGGTGATTCTGCACACTTGTAACAGCAGAATCGTGAAGATTATCACTGAAAGTGCATATCTCAGCAGGAAACAACAACGATACCGAAGATATGGCAGTTTCCGCATATCAAACGCACTGTGGAGTGCTGAAAACACCAGAAAACGTGTTTTTCGCATTCAAAAGCACGAAAACAGCGATTTCGGTGATTCTGCACACTTGTAACAGCAGAATCATGAAGATTATCACTGAAAATGCATGTCTCAGCTGGAAACAACAACGATACCGAAGATATCGTAGTTTCCGCATATCAAACGCACTGTGGAGTGCCGAAAACACCAGAACACGTGTTTTTCGCATTCAAAAGCACGAAAACAGCGATTTCGGTGATTCTGCACACTTGTAACAGCAGAATCGTGAAGATTATCACTGAAAGTGCATATCTCAGCTGGAAACAATAACGATACCGAAGATATCGCAGTTTCCGCATATCAAACGCACTGTGGAGTGTTGAAAACACCAGAAAACGTGTTTTTCGCATTCAAAAGCACGAAAACAGCGATTTCGGTGATTCTGCACACTTGTAACAGCAGAAACATGAAGATTATCACTGAAAATGCATATCTCAGCTGGAAACAACAACGATACCGAAGATATGGCAGTTTCCGCATATCAAACGCACTGTGGAGTGCTGAAAACACCAGAAAACGTGTTTTTCGCATTGAATAGCACGAGAACAGCGATTTCGGTGATTCTGCACACTTGTAACAGCAGAATCATGAAGATTATCACTGATAATGCATATCTCAGCTGGAAACAACAACGATACCGAAGATATGGCAGTTTCCGCATATGAAACGCACTGTGGAGTGTTGAAAACACCAGAAAACGTGTTTTTCGCATTCAAAAGCACGAAAACAGCGATTTCGGTGATTCTGCACACTTGTAACAGCAGAATCGTGAAGATTATCACTGAAAGTGCATATCTCAGCTGGAAACAACAACGATACCGAAGATATCGCAGTTTCCGCATATCAAACGCACTGTGGAGTGCTGAAAACACCAGAAAACGTGTTTTTCGCATTCAATAGCACGAAAACAGCGATTTCGGTGATTCTGCACACTTGTAACAGCAGAATCATGAAGATTATCACTGAAAATGCATGTCTCAGCTGGAAACAACAACGATACCGAAGATATCGTAGTTTCCGCATATCAAACGCACTGTGGAGTGCCGAAAACACCAGAAAACGTGTTTTTTGCATTCAATAGCACGAAATCAGCGATTTCGGTGATTCTGCACACTTGTAACAGCAGAATCGTGAAGATTATCACTGAAAGTGCATATCTCAGCTGGAAACAACAACGATACCGAAGATATCGTAGTTTCCGCATATCAAACGCACTGTGGAGTGCTGAAAACACCAGAAAACGTGTTTTTCGCATTCAAAAGCACGAAAACAGCGTTTTCGGTGATTCTGCACACTTCTAACAGCAGAATCGTGAAGATTATCACTGAAAGTGCATATCTCAGCTGGAAACAACAACGATACCGAAGATATCGCAGTTTCCGCATATCAAACGCACTGTGGAGTGTTGAAAACACCAGAAAACGTGTTTTTCGCATTCAATAGCACGAAAACAGCGATTTCGGTGATTCTGCACACTTGTAACAGCAAAATCGTGAAGATTATCACTGAAAGTGCATATCTCAGCTGGAAACAACAACGATACCGAAGATATCTTAGTTTCCGCATATCAAACGCACTGTGGAGTGCTGAAAACACCAGAAAACGTGTTTTTCGCATTCAAAAGCACGAAAACAGCGATTTCGGTGATTCTGCACACTTGTAACAGCAGAATCGTGAAGATTATCACTGAAAGTGCATATCTCAGCTGGAAACAACAACGATACCGAAGATATCGTAGTTTCCGCATATCAAACGCACTGTGGAGTGCTGAAAACACCAGAAAACGTGTTTTTCGCATTCAAAAATACGAAAACAGCGATTTCGGTGATTCTGCACACTTGTAAAAGCAGAATCGTGAAGATTATCACTGAAAGTGCATATCTCAGCTGGAAACAACAACGATACCGAAGATATCGTAGTTTCCGCATATCAAACGCACTGTGGAGTGCTGAAAACACCAGAAAACGTGTTTTTCGCATTCAAAAGCACGAAAACAGCGATTTCGGTGATTCTGCACACTTGTAACAGCAGAATCGTGAAGATTATCACTGAAAGTGCATATCTCAGCTGGAAACAACAACGATACCGAAGATATCGTAGTTTCCGCATATCAAACGCACTGTGGAGTGCTGAAAACACCAGAAAACGTGTTTTTCGCATTCAAAAGCACGAAAACAGCGATTTCGGTGATTCTGCACACTTGTAACAGCAGAATCGTGAAGATTATCACTGAAAGTGCATATCTCAGCTGGAAACAACAACGATACCGCAGATATCGTAGTTTCCGCATATCAAACGCACTGTGGAGTGCTGAAAACACCAGAAAACGTGTTTTTCGCATTCAAAAGCACGAAAACAGCGATTTCGGTGATTCTGCACACTTGTAACAGCAGAATCGTGAAGATTATCACTGAAAGTGCATATCTCAGCAGGAAACAACAACGATACCGAAGATATGGCAGTTTCCGCATATCAAACGCACTGTGGAGTGCTGAAAACACCAGAAAACGTGTTTTTCGCATTCAAAAGCACGAAAGCAGCGATTTCGGTGATTCTGCACACTTGTAACAGCAGAATCATGAAGATTATCACTGAAAATGCATGTCTCAGCTGGAAACAACAACGATACCGAAGATATCGTAGTTTCCGCATATCAAACGCACTGTGGAGTGCTGAAAACACCAGAACACGTGTTTTTCGCATTCAAAAGCACGAAAACAGCGATTTCGGTGATTCTGCACACTTGTAACAGCAGAATCGTGAAGATTATCACTGAAAGTGCATATCTCAGCTGGAAACAACAACGATACCGAAGATATCGTAGTTTCCGCATATCAAACGCACTGTGGAGTGCTGAAAACACCAGAAAACGTGTTTTTCGCATTCAAAAGCACGAAAACAGCGATTTCGGTGATTCTGCACACTTGTAACAGCAGAATCGTGAAGATTATCACTGAAAGTGCATATCTCAGCTGGAAACAACAACGATACCGAAGATATCGCAGTTTCCGCATATCAAACGCACTGTGGAGTGCTGAAAACACCAGAAAACGTGTTTTTCGCATTCAAAAGCACGAAAACAGCGATTTCGGTGATTCTGCACACTTGTAACAGCAGAATCGTGAAGATTATCACTGAAAGTGCATATCTCAGCTGGAAACAACAACGATACCGAAGATATCGCAGTTTCCGCATATCAAACGCACTGTGGAGTGCTGAAAACACCAGAAAACGTGTTTTTCGCATTCAAAAGCACGAAAACAGCGATTTCGGTGATTCTGCACACTTGTAACAGCAGAATCGTGAAGATTATCACTGAAAGTGCATATCTCAGCAGGAAACAACAACGATACCGAAGATATGGCAGTTTCCGCATATCAAACGCACTGTGGAGTGCTGAAAACACCAGAAAACGTGTTTTTCGCATTCAAAAGCACGAAAGCAGCGATTTCGGTGATTCTGCACACTTGTAACAGCAGAATCATGAAGATTATCACTGAAAATGCATGTCTCAGCTGGAAACAACAACGATACCGAAGATATCGTAGTTTCCGCATATCAAACGCACTGTGGAGTGCTGAAAACACCAGAACACGTGTTTTTCGCATTCAAAAGCACGAAAACAGCGATTTCGGTGATTCTGCACACTTGTAACAGCAGAATCGTGAAGATTATCACTGAAAGTGCATATCTCAGCTGGAAACAACAACGATACCGAAGATATCGTAGTTTCCGCATATCAAACGCACTGTGGAGTGCTGAAAACACCAGAAAACGTGTTTTTCGCATTCAAAAGCACGAAAACAGCGATTTCGGTGATTCTGCACACTTGTAACAGCAGAATCATGAAGATTATCACTGAAAGTGCATGTCTCAGCTGGAAACAACAACGATACCGAAGATATCGAAGTTTCCGCATATCAAACGCACTGTGGAGTGCTGAAAACACCAGAACACGTGTTTTTCGCATTCAAAAGCACGAAAACAGCGATTTCGGTGATTCTGCACACTTGTAACAGCAGAATCGTGAAGATTATCACTGAAAGTGCATATCTCAGCTGGAAACAACAACGATACCGAAGATATCGTAGTTTCCGCATATCAAACGCACTGTGGAGTGCTGAAAACACCAGAAAACGTGTTTTTCGCATTCAAAAGCACGAAAACAGCGATTTCGGTGATTCTGCACACTTGTAACAGCAGAATCGTGAAGATTATCACTGAAAGTGCATATCTCAGCTGTAAACAATAACGATACCGAAGATATCGTAGTTTCCGCATATCAAACGCACTGTGGAGTGCTGAAAACACCAGAAAACGTGTTTTTCGCATTCAAAAGCACGAAAACAGCGATTTCGGTGATTCTGCACACTTGTAACAGCAGAATCATGAAGATTATCACTGAAAGTGCATGTCTCAGCTGGAAACAACAACGATACCGAAGATATCGAAGTTTCCGCATATCAAACGCACTGTGGAGTGCTGAAAACACCAGAAAACGTGTTTTTCGCATACAAAAGCACGAAAACAGCGATTTCGGTGATTCTGCACACTTGTAACAGCAGAATCATGAAGATTATCACTGAAGATGCATATCTCAGCTGGAAACAACAACGATACCGAAGATATCGTAGTTTCCGCATATCAAACGCACTGTGGAGTGCTCAAAACACCAGAAAACGTGTTTTTCGCATTCAAAAGCACGAAAACAGCGATTTCGATGATTCTGCACACTTGTAACAGCAGAATCATGAAGATTATCACTGAAGATGCATATCTCAGCTGGAAACAACAACGATACCGAAAATATCGTAGTTTCCGCATATCAAACGCACTGTGGAGTGCTGAAAACACCAGAAAACGTGTTTTTCGCATTCAAAAGCACGAAAACAGCGATTTCGGTGATTCTGCACACTTGTAACAGCAGAATCGTGAAGATTATCACTGAAAGTGCATATCTCAGCTGGAAACAACAACGATACCGAAGATATCGTAGTTTCCGCATATCAAACGCACTGTGGAGTGCTGAAAACACCAGAAAACGTGTTTTTCGCATTCAAAAGCACGAAAACAGCGATTTCGGTGATTCTGCACACTTGTTACAGCAGAATCGTGAAGATTATCACTGAAAGTGCATATCTCAGCTGGAAACAACAACGATACCGAAGATATGGCAGTTTCCGCATATCAAACGCACTGTGGAGTGCTGAAAACACCAGAAAACGTGTTTTTCGCATTCAATAGCACGAAAACAGCGATTTCGGTGATTCTGCACACTTGTAACAGCAGAATCATGAAGATTATCACTGAAAATGCATGTCTCAGCTGGAAACAACAACGATACCGAAGATATCGTAGTTTCCGCATATCAAACGCACTGTGGAGTGCTGAAAACACCAGAAAACGTGTTTTTCGCATTCAAAAGCACGAAAACAGCGATTTCGGTGATTCTGCACACTTGTAACAGCAGAATCGTGAAGATTATCACTGAAAATGCATGTCTCAGCTGGAAACAACAACGATACCGAAGATATCGTAGTTTCCGCATATCAAACGCACTGTGGAGTGCCGAAAACACCAGAACACGTGTTTTTCGCATTCAAAAGCACGAAAACAGCGATTTCGGTGATTCTGCACACTTGTAACAGCAGAATCGTGAAGATTATCACTGAAAGTGCATATCTCAGCTGGAAACAATAACGATACCGAAGATATCGCAGTTTCCGCATATCAAACGCACTGTGGAGTGTTGAAAACACCAGAAAACGTGTTTTTCGCATTCAAAAGCACGAAAACAGCGATTTCGGTGATTCTGCACACTTGTAACAGCAGAAACATGAAGATTATCACTGAAAATGCATATCTCAGCTGGAAACAACAACGATACCGAAGATATGGCAGTTTCCGCATATCAAACGCACTGTGGAGTGCTGAAAACACCAGAAAACGTGTTTTTCGCATTGAATAGCACGAGAACAGCGATTTCGGTGATTCTGCACACTTGTAACAGCAGAATCGTGAAGATTATCACTGAAAGTGCATATCTCAGCTGGAAACAACAACGATACCGAAGATATCGCAGTTTCCGCATATCAAACGCACTGTGGAGTGCTGAAAACACCAGAAAACGTGTTTTTCGCATTCAATAGCACGAAAACAGCGATTTCGGTGATTCTGCACACTTGTAACAGCAGAATCATGAAGATTATCACTGAAAATGCATGTCTCAGCTGGAAACAACAACGATACCGAAGATATCGTAGTTTCCGCATATCAAACGCACTGTGGAGTGCCGAAAACACCAGAAAACGTGTTTTTTGCATTCAATAGCACGAAATCAGCGATTTCGGTGATTCTGCACACTTGTAACAGCAGAATCGTGAAGATTATCACTGAAAGTGCATATCTCAGCTGGAAACAACAACGATACCGAAGATATCGTAGTTTCCGCATATCAAACGCACTGTGGAGTGCTGAAAACACCAGAAAACGTGTTTTTCGCATTCAAAAGCACGAAAACAATGTTTTCGGTGATTCTGCACACTTCTAACAGCAGAATCGTGAAGATTATCACTGAAAGTGCATATCTCAGCTGGAAACAACAACGATACCGAAGATATGGCAGTTTCCGCATATCAAACGCACTGTGGAGTGCTGAAAACACCAGAAAACGTGTTTTTCGCATTCAATAGCACGAAAACAGCGATTTCGGTGATTCTGCACACTTGTAACAGCAGAATCATGAAGATTATCACTGAAAATGCATGTCTCAGCTGGAAACAACAACGATACCGAAGATATCGTAGTTTCCGCATATCAAACGCACTGTGGAGTGCTGAAAACACCAGAAAACGTGTTTTTCGCATTCAAAAGCACGAAAACAGCGATTTCGGTGATTCTGCACACTTGTAACAGCAGAATCGTGAAGATTATCACTGAAAGTGCATATCTCAGCTGGAAACAACAACGATACCGAAGATATCGTAGTTTCCGCATATCAAACGCACTGTGGAGTGCTGAAAACACCAGAAAACGTGTTTTTCGCATTCAGAAGCACGAAAACAGCGATTTCGGTGATTCTGCACACTTGTAACAGCAGAATCGTGAAGATTATCACTGAAAGTGCATATCTCAGCAGGAAACAACAACGATACCGAAGATATGGCAGTTTCCGCATATCAAACGCACTGTGGAGTGCTGAAAACACCAGAAAACGTGTTTTTCGCATTCAAAAGCACGAAAACAGCGATTTCGGTGATTCTGCACACTTGTAACAGCAGAATCATGAAGATTATCACTGAAAATGCATGTCTCAGCTGGAAACAACAACGATACCGAAGATATCGTAGTTTCCGCATATCAAACGCACTGTGGAGTGCCGAAAACACCAGAACACGTGTTTTTCGCATTCAAAAGCACGAAAACAGCGATTTCGGTGATTCTGCACACTTGTAACAGCAGAATCGTGAAGATTATCACTGAAAGTGCATATCTCAGCTGGAAACAATAACGATACCGAAGATATCGCAGTTTCCGCATATCAAACGCACTGTGGAGTGTTGAAAACACCAGAAAACGTGTTTTTCGCATTCAAAAGCACGAAAACAGCGATTTCGGTGATTCTGCACACTTGTAACAGCAGAAACATGAAGATTATCACTGAAAATGCATATCTCAGCTGGAAACAACAACGATACCGAAGATATGGCAGTTTCCGCATATCAAACGCACTGTGGAGTGCTGAAAACACCAGAAAACGTGTTTTTCGCATTGAATAGCACGAGAACAGCGATTTCGGTGATTCTGCACACTTGTAACAGCAGAATCATGAAGATTATCACTGATAATGCATATCTCAGCTGGAAACAACAACGATACCGAAGATATGGCAGTTTCCGCATATGAAACGCACTGTGGAGTGTTGAAAACACCAGAAAACGTGTTTTTCGCATTCAAAAGCACGAAAACAGCGATTTCGGTGATTCTGCACACTTGTAACAGCAGAATCGTGAAGATTATCACTGAAAGTGCATATCTCAGCTGGAAACAACAACGATACCGAAGATATCGCAGTTTCCGCATATCAAACGCACTGTGGAGTGCTGAAAACACCAGAAAACGTGTTTTTCGCATTCAATAGCACGAAAACAGCGATTTCGGTGATTCTGCACACTTGTAACAGCAGAATCATGAAGATTATCACTGAAAATGCATGTCTCAGCTGGAAACAACAACGATACCGAAGATATCGTAGTTTCCGCATATCAAACGCACTGTGGAGTGCCGAAAACACCAGAAAACGTGTTTTTTGCATTCAATAGCACGAAATCAGCGATTTCGGTGATTCTGCACACTTGTAACAGCAGAATCGTGAAGATTATCACTGAAAGTGCATATCTCAGCTGGAAACAACAACGATACCGAAGATATCGTAGTTTCCGCATATCAAACGCACTGTGGAGTGCTGAAAACACCAGAAAACGTGTTTTTCGCATTCAAAAGCACGAAAACAGCGTTTTCGGTGATTCTGCACACTTCTAACAGCAGAATCGTGAAGATTATCACTGAAAGTGCATATCTCAGCTGGAAACAACAACGATACCGAAGATATCGCAGTTTCCGCATATCAAACGCACTGTGGAGTGTTGAAAACACCAGAAAACGTGTTTTTCGCATTCAATAGCACGAAAACAGCGATTTCGGTGATTCTGCACACTTGTAACAGCAAAATCGTGAAGATTATCACTGAAAGTGCATATCTCAGCTGGAAACAACAACGATACCGAAGATATCTTAGTTTCCGCATATCAAACGCACTGTGGAGTGCTGAAAACACCAGAAAACGTGTTTTTCGCATTCAAAAGCACGAAAACAGCGATTTCGGTGATTCTGCACACTTGTAACAGCAGAATCGTGAAGATTATCACTGAAAGTGCATATCTCAGCTGGAAACAACAACGATACCGAAGATATCGTAGTTTCCGCATATCAAACGCACTGTGGAGTGCTGAAAACACCAGAAAACGTGTTTTTCGCATTCAAAAATACGAAAACAGCGATTTCGGTGATTCTGCACACTTGTAAAAGCAGAATCGTGAAGATTATCACTGAAAGTGCATATCTCAGCTGGAAACAACAACGATACCGAAGATATCGTAGTTTCCGCATATCAAACGCACTGTGGAGTGCTGAAAACACCAGAAAACGTGTTTTTCGCATTCAAAAGCACGAAAACAGCGATTTCGGTGATTCTGCACACTTGTAACAGCAGAATCGTGAAGATTATCACTGAAAGTGCATATCTCAGCTGGAAACAACAACGATACCGAAGATATCGTAGTTTCCGCATATCAAACGCACTGTGGAGTGCTGAAAACACCAGAAAACGTGTTTTTCGCATTCAAAAGCACGAAAACAGCGATTTCGGTGATTCTGCACACTTGTAACAGCAGAATCGTGAAGATTATCACTGAAAGTGCATATCTCAGCTGGAAACAACAACGATACCGCAGATATCGTAGGTTCCGCATATCAAACGCACTGTGGAGTGCTGAAAACACCAGAAAACGTGTTTTTCGCATTCAAAAGCACGAAAACAGCGATTTCGGTGATTCTGCACACTTGTAACAGCAGAATCGTGAAGATTATCACTGAAAGTGCATATCTCAGCAGGAAACAACAACGATACCGAAGATATGGCAGTTTCCGCATATCAAACGCACTGTGGAGTGCTGAAAACACCAGAAAACGTGTTTTTCGCATTCAAAAGCACGAAAGCAGCGATTTCGGTGATTCTGCACACTTGTAACAGCAGAATCATGAAGATTATCACTGAAAATGCATGTCTCAGCTGGAAACAACAACGATACCGAAGATATCGTAGTTTCCGCATATCAAACGCACTGTGGAGTGCTGAAAACACCAGAACACGTGTTTTTCGCATTCAAAAGCACGAAAACAGCGATTTCGGTGATTCTGCACACTTGTAACAGCAGAATCGTGAAGATTATCACTGAAAGTGCATATCTCAGCTGGAAACAACAACGATACCGAAGATATCGTAGTTTCCGCATATCAAACGCACTGTGGAGTGCTGAAAACACCAGAAAACGTGTTTTTCGCATTCAAAAGCACGAAAACAGCGATTTCGGTGATTCTGCACACTTGTAACAGCAGAATCGTGAAGATTATCACTGAAAGTGCATATCTCAGCTGGAAACAACAACGATACCGAAGATATCGCAGTTTCCGCATATCAAACGCACTGTGGAGTGCTGAAAACACCAGAAAACGTGTTTTTCGCATTCAATAGCACGAAAACAGCGATTTCGGTGATTCTGCACACTTGTAACAGCAGAATCATGAAGATTATCACTGAAAATGCATGTCTCAGCTGGAAACAACAACGATACCGAAGATATCGTAGTTTCCGCATATCAAACGCACTGTGGAGTGCCGAAAACACCAGAAAACGTGTTTTTTGCATTCAATAGCACGAAATCAGCGATTTCGGTGATTCTGCACACTTGTAACAGCAGAATCGTGAAGATTATCACTGAAAGTGCATATCTCAGCTGGAAACAACAACGATACCGAAGATATCGTAGTTTCCGCATATCAAACGCACTGTGGAGTGCTGAAAACACCAGAAAACGTGTTTTTCGCATTCAAAAGCACGAAAACAATGTTTTCGGTGATTCTGCACACTTCTAACAGCAGAATCGTGAAGATTATCACTGAAAGTGCATATCTCAGCTGGAAACAACAACGATACCGAAGATATGGCAGTTTCCGCATATCAAACGCACTGTGGAGTGCTGAAAACACCAGAAAACGTGTTTTTCGCATTCAATAGCACGAAAACAGCGATTTCGGTGATTCTGCACACTTGTAACAGCAGAATCATGAAGATTATCACTGAAAATGCATGTCTCAGCTGGAAACAACAACGATACCGAAGATATCGTAGTTTCCGCATATCAAACGCACTGTGGAGTGCTGAAAACACCAGAAAACGTGTTTTTCGCATTCAAAAGCACGAAAACAGCGATTTCGGTGATTCTGCACACTTGTAACAGCAGAATCGTGAAGATTATCACTGAAAGTGCATATCTCAGCTGGAAACAACAACGATACCGAAGATATCGTAGTTTCCGCATATCAAACGCACTGTGGAGTGCTGAAAACACCAGAAAACGTGTTTTTCGCATTCAGAAGCACGAAAACAGCGATTTCGGTGATTCTGCACACTTGTAACAGCAGAATCGTGAAGATTATCACTGAAAGTGCATATCTCAGCAGGAAACAACAACGATACCGAAGATATGGCAGTTTCCGCATATCAAACGCACTGTGGAGTGCTGAAAACACCAGAAAACGTGTTTTTCGCATTCAAAAGCACGAAAACAGCGATTTCGGTGATTCTGCACACTTGTAACAGCAGAATCATGAAGATTATCACTGAAAATGCATGTCTCAGCTGGAAACAACAACGATACCGAAGATATCGTAGTTTCCGCATATCAAACGCACTGTGGAGTGCCGAAAACACCAGAACACGTGTTTTTCGCATTCAAAAGCACGAAAACAGCGATTTCGGTGATTCTGCACACTTGTAACAGCAGAATCGTGAAGATTATCACTGAAAGTGCATATCTCAGCTGGAAACAATAACGATACCGAAGATATCGCAGTTTCCGCATATCAAACGCACTGTGGAGTGTTGAAAACACCAGAAAACGTGTTTTTCGCATTCAAAAGCACGAAAACAGCGATTTCGGTGATTCTGCACACTTGTAACAGCAGAAACATGAAGATTATCACTGAAAATGCATATCTCAGCTGGAAACAACAACGATACCGAAGATATGGCAGTTTCCGCATATCAAACGCACTGTGGAGTGCTGAAAACACCAGAAAACGTGTTTTTCGCATTGAATAGCACGAGAACAGCGATTTCGGTGATTCTGCACACTTGTAACAGCAGAATCATGAAGATTATCACTGATAATGCATATCTCAGCTGGAAACAACAACGATACCGAAGATATGGCAGTTTCCGCATATGAAACGCACTGTGGAGTGTTGAAAACACCAGAAAACGTGTTTTTCGCATTCAAAAGCACGAAAACAGCGATTTCGGTGATTCTGCACACTTGTAACAGCAGAATCGTGAAGATTATCACTGAAAGTGCATATCTCAGCTGGAAACAACAACGATACCGAAGATATCGCAGTTTCCGCATATCAAACGCACTGTGGAGTGCTGAAAACACCAGAAAACGTGTTTTTCGCATTCAATAGCACGAAAACAGCGATTTCGGTGATTCTGCACACTTGTAACAGCAGAATCATGAAGATTATCACTGAAAATGCATGTCTCAGCTGGAAACAACAACGATACCGAAGATATCGTAGTTTCCGCATATCAAACGCACTGTGGAGTGCCGAAAACACCAGAAAACGTGTTTTTTGCATTCAATAGCACGAAATCAGCGATTTCGGTGATTCTGCACACTTGTAACAGCAGAATCGTGAAGATTATCACTGAAAGTGCATATCTCAGCTGGAAACAACAACGATACCGAAGATATCGTAGTTTCCGCATATCAAACGCACTGTGGAGTGCTGAAAACACCAGAAAACGTGTTTTTCGCATTCAAAAGCACGAAAACAGCGTTTTCGGTGATTCTGCACACTTCTAACAGCAGAATCGTGAAGATTATCACTGAAAGTGCATATCTCAGCTGGAAACAACAACGATACCGAAGATATCGCAGTTTCCGCATATCAAACGCACTGTGGAGTGTTGAAAACACCAGAAAACGTGTTTTTCGCATTCAATAGCACGAAAACAGCGATTTCGGTGATTCTGCACACTTGTAACAGCAAAATCGTGAAGATTATCACTGAAAGTGCATATCTCAGCTGGAAACAACAACGATACCGAAGATATCTTAGTTTCCGCATATCAAACGCACTGTGGAGTGCTGAAAACACCAGAAAACGTGTTTTTCGCATTCAAAAGCACGAAAACAGCGATTTCGGTGATTCTGCACACTTGTAACAGCAGAATCGTGAAGATTATCACTGAAAGTGCATATCTCAGCTGGAAACAACAACGATACCGAAGATATCGTAGTTTCCGCATATCAAACGCACTGTGGAGTGCTGAAAACACCAGAAAACGTGTTTTTCGCATTCAAAAATACGAAAACAGCGATTTCGGTGATTCTGCACACTTGTAAAAGCAGAATCGTGAAGATTATCACTGAAAGTGCATATCTCAGCTGGAAACAACAACGATACCGAAGATATCGTAGTTTCCGCATATCAAACGCACTGTGGAGTGCTGAAAACACCAGAAAACGTGTTTTTCGCATTCAAAAGCACGAAAACAGCGATTTCGGTGATTCTGCACACTTGTAACAGCAGAATCGTGAAGATTATCACTGAAAGTGCATATCTCAGCTGGAAACAACAACGATACCGAAGATATCGTAGTTTCCGCATATCAAACGCACTGTGGAGTGCTGAAAACACCAGAAAACGTGTTTTTCGCATTCAAAAGCACGAAAACAGCGATTTCGGTGATTCTGCACACTTGTAACAGCAGAATCGTGAAGATTATCACTGAAAGTGCATATCTCAGCTGGAAACAACAACGATACCGCAGATATCGTAGGTTCCGCATATCAAACGCACTGTGGAGTGCTGAAAACACCAGAAAACGTGTTTTTCGCATTCAAAAGCACGAAAACAGCGATTTCGGTGATTCTGCACACTTGTAACAGCAGAATCGTGAAGATTATCACTGAAAGTGCATATCTCAGCAGGAAACAACAACGATACCGAAGATATGGCAGTTTCCGCATATCAAACGCACTGTGGAGTGCTGAAAACACCAGAAAACGTGTTTTTCGCATTCAAAAGCACGAAAGCAGCGATTTCGGTGATTCTGCACACTTGTAACAGCAGAATCATGAAGATTATCACTGAAAATGCATGTCTCAGCTGGAAACAACAACGATACCGAAGATATCGTAGTTTCCGCATATCAAACGCACTGTGGAGTGCTGAAAACACCAGAACACGTGTTTTTCGCATTCAAAAGCACGAAAACAGCGATTTCGGTGATTCTGCACACTTGTAACAGCAGAATCGTGAAGATTATCACTGAAAGTGCATATCTCAGCTGGAAACAACAACGATACCGAAGATATCGTAGTTTCCGCATATCAAACGCACTGTGGAGTGCTGAAAACACCAGAAAACGTGTTTTTCGCATTCAAAAGCACGAAAACAGCGATTTCGGTGATTCTGCACACTTGTAACAGCAGAATCGTGAAGATTATCACTGAAAGTGCATATCTCAGCTGGAAACAACAACGATACCGAAGATATCGCAGTTTCCGCATATCAAACGCACTGTGGAGTGCTGAAAACACCAGAAAACGTGTTTTTCGCATTCAAAAGCACGAAAACAGCGATTTCGGTGATTCTGCACACTTGTAACAGCAGAATCGTGAAGATTATCACTGAAAGTGCATATCTCAGCAGGAAACAACAACGATACCGAAGATATGGCAGTTTCCGCATATCAAACGCACTGTGGAGTGCTGAAAACACCAGAAAACGTGTTTTTCGCATTCAAAAGCACGAAAGCAGCGATTTCGGTGATTCTGCACACTTGTAACAGCAGAATCATGAAGATTATCACTGAAAATGCATGTCTCAGCTGGAAACAACAACGATACCGAAGATATCGTAGTTTCCGCATATCAAACGCACTGTGGAGTGCTGAAAACACCAGAACACGTGTTTTTCGCATTCAAAAGCACGAAAACAGCGATTTCGGTGATTCTGCACACTTGTAACAGCAGAATCGTGAAGATTATCACTGAAAGTGCATATCTCAGCTGGAAACAACAACGATACCGAAGATATCGTAGTTTCCGCATATCAAACGCACTGTGGAGTGCTGAAAACACCAGAAAACGTGTTTTTCGCATTCAAAAGCACGAAAACAGCGATTTCGGTGATTCTGCACACTTGTAACAGCAGAATCATGAAGATTATCACTGAAAGTGCATGTCTCAGCTGGAAACAACAACGATACCGAAGATATCGAAGTTTCCGCATATCAAACGCACTGTGGAGTGCTGAAAACACCAGAACACGTGTTTTTCGCATTCAAAAGCACGAAAACAGCGATTTCGGTGATTCTGCACACTTGTAACAGCAGAATCGTGAAGATTATCACTGAAAGTGCATATCTCAGCTGGAAACAACAACGATACCGAAGATATCGTAGTTTCCGCATATCAAACGCACTGTGGAGTGCTGAAAACACCAGAAAACGTGTTTTTCGCATTCAAAAGCACGAAAACAGCGATTTCGGTGATTCTGCACACTTGTAACAGCAGAATCGTGAAGATTATCACTGAAAGTGCATATCTCAGCTGGAAACAATAACGATACCGAAGATATCGCAGTTTCCGCATATCAAACGCACTGTGGAGTGTTGAAAACACCAGAAAACGTGTTTTTCGCATTCAAAAGCACGAAAACAGCGATTTCGGTGATTCTGCACACTTGTAACAGCAGAATCATGAAGATTATCACTGAAAATGCATGTCTCAGCTGGAAACAACAACGATACCGAAGATATCGTAGTTTCCGCATATCAAACGCACTGTGGAGTGCTGAAAACACCAGAAAACGTGTTTTTCGCATACAAAAGCACGAAAACAGCGATTTCGGTGATTCTGCACACTTGTAACAGCAGAATCATGAAGATTATCACTGAAGATGCATATCTCAGCTGGAAACAACAACGATACCGAAGATATCGTAGTTTCCGCATATCAAACGCACTGTGGAGTGCTCAAAACACCAGAAAACGTGTTTTTCGCATTCAAAAGCACGAAAACAGCGATTTCGATGATTCTGCACACTTGTAACAGCAGAATCATGAAGATTATCACTGAAGATGCATATCTCAGCTGGAAACAACAACGATACCGAAAATATCGTAGTTTCCGCATATCAAACGCACTGTGGAGTGCTGAAAACACCAGAAAACGTGTTTTTCGCATTCAAAAGCACGAAAACAGCGATTTCGGTGATTCTGCACACTTGTAACAGCAGAATCGTGAAGATTATCACTGAAAGTGCATATCTCAGCTGGAAACAACAACGATACCGAAGATATCGTAGTTTCCGCATATCAAACGCACTGTGGAGTGCTGAAAACACCAGAAAACGTGTTTTTCGCATTCAAAAGCACGAAAACAGCGATTTCGGTGATTCTGCACACTTGTTACAGCAGAATCGTGAAGATTATCACTGAAAGTGCATATCTCAGCTGGAAACAACAACGATACCGAAGATATGGCAGTTTCCGCATATCAAACGCACTGTGGAGTGCTGAAAACACCAGAAAACGTGTTTTTCGCATTCAATAGCACGAAAACAGCGATTTCGGTGATTCTGCACACTTGTAACAGCAGAATCATGAAGATTATCACTGAAAATGCATGTCTCAGCTGGAAACAACAACGATACCGAAGATATCGTAGTTTCCGCATATCAAACGCACTGTGGAGTGCTGAAAACACCAGAAAACGTGTTTTTCGCATTCAAAAGCACGAAAACAGCGATTTCGGTGATTCTGCACACTTGTAACAGCAGAATCGTGAAGATTATCACTGAAAATGCATGTCTCAGCTGGAAACAACAACGATACCGAAGATATCGTAGTTTCCGCATATCAAACGCACTGTGGAGTGCCGAAAACACCAGAACACGTGTTTTTCGCATTCAAAAGCACGAAAACAGCGATTTCGGTGATTCTGCACACTTGTAACAGCAGAATCGTGAAGATTATCACTGAAAGTGCATATCTCAGCTGGAAACAATAACGATACCGAAGATATCGCAGTTTCCGCATATCAAACGCACTGTGGAGTGTTGAAAACACCAGAAAACGTGTTTTTCGCATTCAAAAGCACGAAAACAGCGATTTCGGTGATTCTGCACACTTGTAACAGCAGAAACATGAAGATTATCACTGAAAATGCATATCTCAGCTGGAAACAACAACGATACCGAAGATATGGCAGTTTCCGCATATCAAACGCACTGTGGAGTGCTGAAAACACCAGAAAACGTGTTTTTCGCATTGAATAGCACGAGAACAGCGATTTCGGTGATTCTGCACACTTGTAACAGCAGAATCGTGAAGATTATCACTGAAAGTGCATATCTCAGCTGGAAACAACAACGATACCGAAGATATCGCAGTTTCCGCATATCAAACGCACTGTGGAGTGCTGAAAACACCAGAAAACGTGTTTTTCGCATTCAATAGCACGAAAACAGCGATTTCGGTGATTCTGCACACTTGTAACAGCAGAATCATGAAGATTATCACTGAAAATGCATGTCTCAGCTGGAAACAACAACGATACCGAAGATATCGTAGTTTCCGCATATCAAACGCACTGTGGAGTGCCGAAAACACCAGAAAACGTGTTTTTTGCATTCAATAGCACGAAATCAGCGATTTCGGTGATTCTGCACACTTGTAACAGCAGAATCGTGAAGATTATCACTGAAAGTGCATATCTCAGCTGGAAACAACAACGATACCGAAGATATCGTAGTTTCCGCATATCAAACGCACTGTGGAGTGCTGAAAACACCAGAAAACGTGTTTTTCGCATTCAAAAGCACGAAAACAATGTTTTCGGTGATTCTGCACACTTCTAACAGCAGAATCGTGAAGATTATCACTGAAAGTGCATATCTCAGCTGGAAACAACAACGATACCGAAGATATGGCAGTTTCCGCATATCAAACGCACTGTGGAGTGCTGAAAACACCAGAAAACGTGTTTTTCGCATTCAATAGCACGAAAACAGCGATTTCGGTGATTCTGCACACTTGTAACAGCAGAATCATGAAGATTATCACTGAAAATGCATGTCTCAGCTGGAAACAACAACGATACCGAAGATATCGTAGTTTCCGCATATCAAACGCACTGTGGAGTGCTGAAAACACCAGAAAACGTGTTTTTCGCATTCAAAAGCACGAAAACAGCGATTTCGGTGATTCTGCACACTTGTAACAGCAGAATCGTGAAGATTATCACTGAAAGTGCATATCTCAGCTGGAAACAACAACGATACCGAAGATATCGTAGTTTCCGCATATCAAACGCACTGTGGAGTGCTGAAAACACCAGAAAACGTGTTTTTCGCATTCAGAAGCACGAAAACAGCGATTTCGGTGATTCTGCACACTTGTAACAGCAGAATCGTGAAGATTATCACTGAAAGTGCATATCTCAGCAGGAAACAACAACGATACCGAAGATATGGCAGTTTCCGCATATCAAACGCACTGTGGAGTGCTGAAAACACCAGAAAACGTGTTTTTCGCATTCAAAAGCACGAAAACAGCGATTTCGGTGATTCTGCACACTTGTAACAGCAGAATCATGAAGATTATCACTGAAAATGCATGTCTCAGCTGGAAACAACAACGATACCGAAGATATCGTAGTTTCCGCATATCAAACGCACTGTGGAGTGCCGAAAACACCAGAACACGTGTTTTTCGCATTCAAAAGCACGAAAACAGCGATTTCGGTGATTCTGCACACTTGTAACAGCAGAATCGTGAAGATTATCACTGAAAGTGCATATCTCAGCTGGAAACAATAACGATACCGAAGATATCGCAGTTTCCGCATATCAAACGCACTGTGGAGTGTTGAAAACACCAGAAAACGTGTTTTTCGCATTCAAAAGCACGAAAACAGCGATTTCGGTGATTCTGCACACTTGTAACAGCAGAAACATGAAGATTATCACTGAAAATGCATATCTCAGCTGGAAACAACAACGATACCGAAGATATGGCAGTTTCCGCATATCAAACGCACTGTGGAGTGCTGAAAACACCAGAAAACGTGTTTTTCGCATTGAATAGCACGAGAACAGCGATTTCGGTGATTCTGCACACTTGTAACAGCAGAATCATGAAGATTATCACTGATAATGCATATCTCAGCTGGAAACAACAACGATACCGAAGATATGGCAGTTTCCGCATATGAAACGCACTGTGGAGTGTTGAAAACACCAGAAAACGTGTTTTTCGCATTCAAAAGCACGAAAACAGCGATTTCGGTGATTCTGCACACTTGTAACAGCAGAATCGTGAAGATTATCACTGAAAGTGCATATCTCAGCTGGAAACAACAACGATACCGAAGATATCGCAGTTTCCGCATATCAAACGCACTGTGGAGTGCTGAAAACACCAGAAAACGTGTTTTTCGCATTCAATAGCACGAAAACAGCGATTTCGGTGATTCTGCACACTTGTAACAGCAGAATCATGAAGATTATCACTGAAAATGCATGTCTCAGCTGGAAACAACAACGATACCGAAGATATCGTAGTTTCCGCATATCAAACGCACTGTGGAGTGCCGAAAACACCAGAAAACGTGTTTTTTGCATTCAATAGCACGAAATCAGCGATTTCGGTGATTCTGCACACTTGTAACAGCAGAATCGTGAAGATTATCACTGAAAGTGCATATCTCAGCTGGAAACAACAACGATACCGAAGATATCGTAGTTTCCGCATATCAAACGCACTGTGGAGTGCTGAAAACACCAGAAAACGTGTTTTTCGCATTCAAAAGCACGAAAACAGCGTTTTCGGTGATTCTGCACACTTCTAACAGCAGAATCGTGAAGATTATCACTGAAAGTGCATATCTCAGCTGGAAACAACAACGATACCGAAGATATCGCAGTTTCCGCATATCAAACGCACTGTGGAGTGTTGAAAACACCAGAAAACGTGTTTTTCGCATTCAATAGCACGAAAACAGCGATTTCGGTGATTCTGCACACTTGTAACAGCAAAATCGTGAAGATTATCACTGAAAGTGCATATCTCAGCTGGAAACAACAACGATACCGAAGATATCTTAGTTTCCGCATATCAAACGCACTGTGGAGTGCTGAAAACACCAGAAAACGTGTTTTTCGCATTCAAAAGCACGAAAACAGCGATTTCGGTGATTCTGCACACTTGTAACAGCAGAATCGTGAAGATTATCACTGAAAGTGCATATCTCAGCTGGAAACAACAACGATACCGAAGATATCGTAGTTTCCGCATATCAAACGCACTGTGGAGTGCTGAAAACACCAGAAAACGTGTTTTTCGCATTCAAAAATACGAAAACAGCGATTTCGGTGATTCTGCACACTTGTAAAAGCAGAATCGTGAAGATTATCACTGAAAGTGCATATCTCAGCTGGAAACAACAACGATACCGAAGATATCGTAGTTTCCGCATATCAAACGCACTGTGGAGTGCTGAAAACACCAGAAAACGTGTTTTTCGCATTCAAAAGCACGAAAACAGCGATTTCGGTGATTCTGCACACTTGTAACAGCAGAATCGTGAAGATTATCACTGAAAGTGCATATCTCAGCTGGAAACAACAACGATACCGAAGATATCGTAGTTTCCGCATATCAAACGCACTGTGGAGTGCTGAAAACACCAGAAAACGTGTTTTTCGCATTCAAAAGCACGAAAACAGCGATTTCGGTGATTCTGCACACTTGTAACAGCAGAATCGTGAAGATTATCACTGAAAGTGCATATCTCAGCTGGAAACAACAACGATACCGCAGATATCGTAGTTTCCGCATATCAAACGCACTGTGGAGTGCTGAAAACACCAGAAAACGTGTTTTTCGCATTCAAAAGCACGAAAACAGCGATTTCGGTGATTCTGCACACTTGTAACAGCAGAATCGTGAAGATTATCACTGAAAGTGCATATCTCAGCAGGAAACAACAACGATACCGAAGATATGGCAGTTTCCGCATATCAAACGCACTGTGGAGTGCTGAAAACACCAGAAAACGTGTTTTTCGCATTCAAAAGCACGAAAGCAGCGATTTCGGTGATTCTGCACACTTGTAACAGCAGAATCATGAAGATTATCACTGAAAATGCATGTCTCAGCTGGAAACAACAACGATACCGAAGATATCGTAGTTTCCGCATATCAAACGCACTGTGGAGTGCTGAAAACACCAGAACACGTGTTTTTCGCATTCAAAAGCACGAAAACAGCGATTTCGGTGATTCTGCACACTTGTAACAGCAGAATCGTGAAGATTATCACTGAAAGTGCATATCTCAGCTGGAAACAACAACGATACCGAAGATATCGTAGTTTCCGCATATCAAACGCACTGTGGAGTGCTGAAAACACCAGAAAACGTGTTTTTCGCATTCAAAAGCACGAAAACAGCGATTTCGGTGATTCTGCACACTTGTAACAGCAGAATCGTGAAGATTATCACTGAAAGTGCATATCTCAGCTGGAAACAACAACGATACCGAAGATATCGCAGTTTCCGCATATCAAACGCACTGTGGAGTGCTGAAAACACCAGAAAACGTGTTTTTCGCATTCAAAAGCACGAAAACAGCGATTTCGGTGATTCTGCACACTTGTAACAGCAGAATCGTGAAGATTATCACTGAAAGTGCATATCTCAGCTGGAAACAACAACGATACCGAAGATATCGCAGTTTCCGCATATCAAACGCACTGTGGAGTGCTGAAAACACCAGAAAACGTGTTTTTCGCATTCAAAAGCACGAAAACAGCGATTTCGGTGATTCTGCACACTTGTAACAGCAGAATCGTGAAGATTATCACTGAAAGTGCATATCTCAGCAGGAAACAACAACGATACCGAAGATATGGCAGTTTCCGCATATCAAACGCACTGTGGAGTGCTGAAAACACCAGAAAACGTGTTTTTCGCATTCAAAAGCACGAAAGCAGCGATTTCGGTGATTCTGCACACTTGTAACAGCAGAATCATGAAGATTATCACTGAAAATGCATGTCTCAGCTGGAAACAACAACGATACCGAAGATATCGTAGTTTCCGCATATCAAACGCACTGTGGAGTGCTGAAAACACCAGAACACGTGTTTTTCGCATTCAAAAGCACGAAAACAGCGATTTCGGTGATTCTGCACACTTGTAACAGCAGAATCGTGAAGATTATCACTGAAAGTGCATATCTCAGCTGGAAACAACAACGATACCGAAGATATCGTAGTTTCCGCATATCAAACGCACTGTGGAGTGCTGAAAACACCAGAAAACGTGTTTTTCGCATTCAAAAGCACGAAAACAGCGATTTCGGTGATTCTGCACACTTGTAACAGCAGAATCGTGAAGATTATCACTGAAAGTGCATATCTCAGCTGGAAACAACAACGATACCGAAGATATCGCAGTTTCCGCATATCAAACGCACTGTGGAGTGTTGAAAACACCAGAAAACGTGTTTTTCGCATTGAATAGCGCGAAAACAGCGATTTCGGTGATTCTGCACACTTGTAACAGCAGAATCATGAAGATTATCACTGCTAATTCATATCTCAGCTAGAAACAACAACGATACCGAAGATATGGCAGTTTCCGCTGTTACGTCCCGGATCGCGCTATTTTGGCAAAATCGAGACGGAGCACAATAATATACTGTTCTTTGCGTTCACGCAGCGCGTACGTCTGCGTCTAACGGGGACTTTCGCTAATTCAGTCGATTGTAAATGGTACTTACCTAGACTCCTTGTTAACTGCAGGCTGGATGATAATAGTGTAGCAGTTGATATGTGAATCGCGCACTTTGGTAAATGGTTATAATAATTGAATATGGAATTATAATATGAATAATCTATTTGATATACTTCACGATGTAGGTTATATAAGATATGGAATACAATTGAATATGGTAATAGTAATATAATATAAGATATAGGAATACAATGAAATAGTAACACTTGGATATAGAAACACTTAGAAATTGAAACGCTTAGAAATAGAAACACTTAGAAATAGTAACGCTTGGAAATAGAAACACTTGATGTAGAAACGCGATGTACACTCCGGGAGTTCCGGAGTGGAACTGTCTCGTGAGGCCTGGGCGCTTGCTTGTTTTATACTAGTGGAGTATGGAGATAAGATATGAGGAGCGTGAGACCGGGGTAGATTAGGTAGGTGGATGTTTATAAGATAGGAGAGGAATTCGTATGTTACTGGATCTGGTGTTTATGAGATAAGATAAGGAGTTGGAGTCGAGGAGGATGTTTATAAGATTAGATATAGGAGAAGTGTGATGTGATGTCGGAGGAATGTGTTTATAGATAAGAGTTGGTCGTGAGAGCGGATGTCGATAGTCGAGGTTTAGTCTGGAGATATTGAAGGAATGTGTTTATAGATAAGAGTTGATCGTGAGAGCGGATGTCGGTAATAGGATATGGTAGTGGCTTAGTATCTATGTTATGGTTAATTCGGTCTTAAGATTATTGGTTACGTGCTTACTTGCTATCTTAGTATACTAGAAGGTTCTACGCTATCTTACATTCTAATAGCGTTCGTTGCTTCTCACTCTCACTGTCACAGGTAAGTGTCTAAGTCCAACGTCGCTAGACGTAACACCTCCCTCCCTGGGGAGAAAATTCTTGAAGAGAATTTTCCTCAATGTTCATAGGGATCTGAGAGATGACACTGGGGGTAGAGCTTGTTAGCTCTATGAGGTGTGACTGACGTTTCTCCGTCTGTGTTGGGGTCTGGTTTGGGGTTCGGGTTCAGGGGTGCGGTATCCTCAGTAGGGGCTGTTCCGGTTCCCTGAAGTTCCACGATGTTGGGGGTCTTCCTCTGGTTTAGGTACAGCAGGAAGTTTGTGGCGGAGCTCCATGCAGCTCCGAGGAGTTTCAAGCTCCACCCGTAGATGGAATGCAGCGCGATGCCGTTTATCACCACGCTGATGGCTGCTTTCACGGCACGGATTGCTAGGTAGATGCCGATGAACCCGGCTGTGAAGGATCCGAAGGTTACGAAGCCTGACCAGATCCGTTTGGCGGTCGAAGCGGCAATGTGGTCCAGGGTCCTGTCGTCCAGGAGGTTGTACAGGTTCACGTCGCTGGTTTCGTATTGTCGTCCGGTGGCTCCTTGGGCTAGTGTGTTGATGATAGTTGGGCGTTCTATAGGAAACATGATGCGGTCCTTGAGTTTCTGGACATCATCGTGCGAGTAGATGCCTCCGTCTGCGAGGTTGTGAGGGTCTATGTATTTCCATGTTGACTGTGCCAAGGGTTTGAGCTGGGTTGGTGGTAATGTTTCTATCGGTTTTGGAGATAGTTTATACCATTGTCCGTGAATTTTGTACATGGTGGGCAGGAGGTCGCTACATTCCCTCCTGGTTCCGGTGGTGGTTAAAATTCTGTGGATTGGCGTTAGAAATAAGGAATTATTTTTGTAGGTAACCGGGAGTTCGTCATAGCAGTGGGTTGTCTGCCTTAGCTGGCATATGACGGGGATGCACTTGATGATGTGGATCGTTTCTCCCGTTGGGATGGCCATGTAGCCCGGTTCTCTTGTTACCATGGTGGCGACTTCTGCGGGTGCGAGATGTATGAGTGTGAGCGCGTTGTGGAGTATCTGCTTCTCGAGCGCGCAGCGCTGTTTTACGACGTCGTCGTATAGTTGCGTGATTTGCGTTTTGAAATGTTTTTCTACGTATATAAATTTCGAGTTGACGTATGTAAAAATGTCGAGATTGTTTACTGATATTGGCTTCCGTGTTCTAGGTTGCTCTCCGGCTGCTGTCTCGAGTATGAACAATTTTGGGTGCTCGGTGTGAATCAAGATGTAGCCGCAAATTTTCGATTCTGTGGTCCGTGCCAAAGCGAATGTGGTATCCTGGGAGGTCACCGAATATAAGGTTAGTCCCTTTTCTTGTTGGAGGATCGTTGCTTGTCCTTGGTACAGCACGTCGTATTTCTCGAAGTTACAGCTATCCATTGGCGAAGTCTGCCAGAAGGAGTAACCGTTTTCCGCGTCGAGGCAGGATCCTCGTTGTACGGGGCACCGCTGTCCGGAGTGCAGAATGATTTCGTCGGTGGATAGCTTGATCGATGCCGTGTAATCCGTGATCTTTATCCTAATCACGGCTTGGACCACGACATCTGTCCAGGTGCCGAATGGGTCGCTGAAGGTGGACCCGTGGCATGTCCCGTCGTTTTCGAGTTTACCCGAAAGTGTCAGGCTACGCGATGCAGTTGAGTTTGGTTGTATACCTGAGACTTGCGATGCAGACGTTATGAAGAGCGTGCCTGTGTTGTGTAGCATACGACATATGTCCCTCGGGGTGTTGAGGAGGTAGATCTGTCTCCCGTTTTCCACCGCCGAAACATGGGAGTGCATGCCGCAGTGGTATATGGTTCTGTCGACTTCGACCTGGCACTGGATCACTGGTGTCGCGTGGAAGTCCGACAGTTGGAGTAATTGGATAGGCTTAGAGGTGACTGTTGGTTTTGCGGTGTCTGCTCCGCATCGTATCGGGTCGGCAATGGAGTAAGTTGTAAGGTTCAGTGTAGGTCCGCTACAGTCGTAGCCGATGAGGCCCGTAGCTGAGGATGCTGTGATGAATAGAATGGCTGCCCTGATGTGCATGGTGGTGGCGGTTCGTCGAATACTGGTTTCTTCGGCTCTTCTCCGCCCCTTATATACTAGTCATGCGAGATTGGGTGAGGGTGACATTGAGGGAGTCGTAGTTTTCGCGCGCTTTAGTTTATTTTTGTGCACGATCCTTTCTCGACCGGTGTCGAGTGTCAAACGAACGTTGTTGTTCTCCATTACGCGGGATACCCTGTGTGGTCCGGTGTACTGGGTGTCGAATTTGCCCTTGGTTGGTTCCTTTAAGAGGTACACCAAATCTCCTTCCGAGAATTCCTGTGGGTTTAGCTTACGGTCATAATACCGTTTAGATTTTTGCTTTGCGATGTTTAGATTGGCGGCTGCTATCGCTCTAGATTCCGCGAGTCTGGTTTCGAGTTTCTTAAGATACGCGGTGTAAGTTTCATCTTCCACAGGCGTTTCGTATGAGAATGCGGATGGCACTCTGGCCTTGCTGCCAAATATTAGCTCATGGGGGGTATGGAGTGTGCCTTCGTGCATACTTGTGTTGTAACTGAACATTGCGCACTGAAGCCAATTATTCCAGTCATTTTTATTGTTTATGAATTGTTTTAGGTAATCCGTCAGAACGAGATGTGATCGCTCGAGCGAGCCGTTTGTCTGCGGATGGAACGCTGTGGTCTTAATGTGTTGGATTCTGAATCTACGAGTTACTGCGCGCATGAGGGCGTTAACGAAGTTCGTGCCCTGGTCTGTGAGTATTGCTTTCGGCGTGCCAAATCTACAGATTAGGTGGTCAACTAAGGCGTCGGCTGTTTCTACTGCGGACGTGGTTTTGAGGGGGACGGCGATGGAGTATTTGGTAAGGAGATCCTGCATAGTGAGGATGTATTGGAAGCCTGTGGGGGTGGTGGGGAGAGGACCGACGACATCGAGTGCGATTTTATCGAACGCCTGTCCCGGCGTATCTGTTAATATCATAGGATTTCTGGTTTTGACTCTAGTTAATTTCCGTGTTTGGCAATCTTTGCATGTTGTTACGAATTTTGTAATCTCTAGTTTCATTTGTGGCCAGAAGTATTTCTCGCGAATTCGTCTATAAGTTTTTGTGACACCTTTGTGTCCGGCGTAAGCGGATGTATGATTTTCGAAAATTATGTCTTGTCTAACGTCTTCCGTGGGTATAATGATTTCGTTTGTGCAAATTGTAACTGTGACGTTCGTGTCTTCTAAAAGTTCTATCAATGCGTCGCGTATAATTGTCCAGTGGATGTCGTCTAACGAGGCTCGAGATATCGTTATTGTTTGCAGGTTTAATTCTATGATTGCGTCGCGTAGGGCTCTGAGTGATTCGATAACGTCTTCGTGCGTTGCTGTGTGTGTCAATGATTGTTTTACCGGTAGTTGTATCAGAGTGAATTTTCCCGAGTGAACTTTTGCTCTGCCAATAGTCGCGTTTGTCAGATTGGGTAGTTTTCCGTGTTTGAATAGGTCTATCGCGCCTTCGTCTAATGGGTCGTTTGCGAGGGACATAAAACATGCCAGATTGTCGTTCTTCATTATCAGTCTGTCTCGTGTGTATCGTACGTTTGTCGGTGTTATTGTTGGACTTGATATATCGATTTCGTCGTCGGCGGCTGGTGATGTAGAAGAAGAGGTGGAAGGTTGGGATTGGAATAGTAATGGAGATGTGGTGGAGTCTGATGTTAGTGGATATATAGGAGTTTGGATGGGGTTTCGGGAAAGAGCGTCTGCGTTAGTGTTGATCTTTCCTGCTTTGTATATGATTTGGTATTCGTACTCGGCTAGTTTTAATCGCCAGCGGAGTAATCGCGATGACGGATCCTTTACGGAATTCATCCAGACCAGCGGCTGGTGGTCTGTGATGAGATTAAATTGCTTCCCGTAGATATAGGATCTGAAGTGCTGGACGGCGTAAATGATGGCTAAGCATTCTTTCTCTATCGTGGCGTAGTTTAATTCTGCACCGTGGAGTAGGCGCGACGCGTAAGCGATCGGCTGATCTCGGTTGATCTCGCCCTGACTTAGTATGGCACCTATTGCGTAATTGGACGCGTCGGTTGTGATATGGAACGGTTTGGTAAAATCAGGATAACGGAGCACCGGTTCAGTGCACAATGCTGTTCGCAACGTTTCGAATGCTTTCTCCTGTGGAAGATTCCACTCGAACTTGGCGTCTTTGCGCAATAGTGACGTTAGTGGTTTAGAAATGTGTGAGAATTTGCATATGAACCGTCTATAGTAGCCTGCCAGACCGAGGAATTCCCGGACCTGTTTGGAATTTTTAGGCTTAGGGAACTCTTTAACGGCACTTATTTTATTCGGGCATGGTTTGACACCTTCGTCGCTTATTATATGCCCTAAATAGGCGACTTCCCGGCGGAGGAACGTGCACTTGGATGGTTGTAATTTTAAGTTTGCCTTGCGGAGGCGTTTCGCTAGCTTGGTGAATTTGGATTTGTGTTCCGAAAGAGACGAAGCATAAATGACTATGTCGTCCAAGTAGACGAACATTTCTGTACCTTGCAGACCGCTCAGTACAGAATCCATTAGGCGCTGAAAGGTTGCCGGTGCGTTCCGCAGCCCGAACGGCATGCGGTTGAATTCGTAATGCCCATATGGGGTTGAGAATGCTGTTTTCCGCGCGTCTTCAGCGCCCATCCCTATTTGATGGAAACCGGACGCGAGGTCGAAAGTGGAGAAGTACTTTGCTGAGCCCAGTTGGTCTAGTATTTCTACGATACTGGGCAACGGATACGCGTCTGGCTCGGTTTTTTCATTTAATTGCCTGAAATCGATCACCATTCTCCACCTCTTGTTCCCGTCTGCATCCGGCTTTTTGGGAACAATCCACAAGGGGGAGTTATAAGGAGATGTTGAGGGACTCACGATGTCGCTACCCAACAACTCCTTCATTTGGTTGTTGATTTCTTCCTTGTGGATCGGTGGATACCTGTATTGCTTCACGTGGATCGGCTTGTCGTCCTTTGTGGGGATCGTATGTTCGACTATTCTCGTTTTACACAGTTTCTCGCCCTGTAGGTGAAAGATGTCGCTGTTCTCCTGTATGAGACTTTCGACATGCTCGCGTTCTTCGTCGTTTAGATGGTCGAGATTTATTGTATCGGTAATTTCTTTTTCGCGTTCCCGATGCGATCGGGGGTTTTGAATTGGGAAGATGTGGTAAGGCTTCGTTGTTTTTGGCTCGTCGCTGAGTTCGGCGATTTCTTCCACCTTTACAGTGGGTAGGACGAATGAAACTGTGCCGTTAGTCGTGTTGACGACGCGTACGTGAGTTTTGCCGTGGGCCGACTTGACGAGGGAGTCGAACACGAGCACTCCCGGTGCCAATTCTTGTCGAGGGAGATAACCTACTTCTGGCCCAGTCGTCATAATTTTAATGACTTTGGCCGTTCGGCCCTCGACCGTGCGTGTTCGGTGCTCGTGCCCTCCTGTCTTGGGCGCGACAGCAGATCCGCAAGATACAGATGTTGGCGATTTTGTCGTTGCCGTCTTTGATTTAGTAGAACTGGAATAGTTGTGCGATGTCGCTTTTGATTTGGTAGAACTAGAATTGTTATGCGTCGTCGCATTTGATTTGGAAGAACTAGAATTGCTATGCGTCGTCGCATTTGATTTGGAAGAACTAGAATTATTATGCGTCGTCGCATTTGATTTGGAAGAACTAGAATAGTTATGCGTCGTCGCATTAGATTTGGAAGAACTAGAATGATTATGCATCGTCGCATTTGATTTGGTACGCTTTGGGCTTGGTTCGCCCGAATTAGTAGGGGTGGCATTAGTAGGAGGTGGGGTGTTAGTGGGCATGTTATATTTGGGTTTTTGGGAGTTGGAGTTTCTTTCGCGATTCCGCTCATTATGCGGGGGGTTCGCGAAGGGAATTTCTATCCCTTTCCACAATATTTTCCTCTTTAGGAAGGATATCTCGGCCCCTTCCTCGAGGAAGTGGGCACCCAGGATTCCGTCTGTGAGGATAGGGAAGTTGGAGGGAACTACATGGAACTTGATTATCGTTCCATATAGAGGGATGCCGACGGAACCCATTGTAGCCACCGCTTCCTCCGTGATGCCATATAGCTGTAGTATCTCTTCATCCCCTATCCGATATCGGGGATGAAGTGCTGATCTTTTGATCAGGTTCGGTTCTGACCCGGTGTCGATCATCAGGGTCGTTTGTCGTGGAAGTCCTGGCGATAGGACCTCCACGTGAGGTGCTCTACCCTTTTGGTTTAATTCGCATTTTGCGATTCGTCCTCGTTCGTTATGATTGCGCGGACCGCCTTTGGCGAAGCCTCCCGCCTTCGGTCCTGGTTGGACGGGAGGCCGTGCTCGTTTCCCTGGCTGCGTTTGTTATTGAATTCGCGTTTGCGGCACTCGTGGATATCGTGCCCAGTGAATTTGCAATATGAACAGAGTTTGGTAGGTCTGCCGGGACTTGTGGGTCTACGCGACGGTTCTACCACGTCGCGGTAAGAGCGGTTATCGCGGTAATTCTCACGCGGCGGGGCGCGTGTTTCCCTGTATTGGTTGTTGTACGTCGGTCTGGGTGACACGTCTCTCCATGACGACCGCGATTGAAAGTTGGATTGGAACGGTTTTCTTTCCGGCGTTTGGTCGCGGAATTGCACATGTTTTTGCTCCACTGTGCGCCCGTAGCGGAGGCTATCGCGTTCCAGCTCCTTGTGGATTTCTATAGCCTCGTTGAATATACTGGAGAGCGGACTTCTACGAAGGTGACGGAGTTCTGTTCGTATTTGTGGGTTGACGCCGCGGATGAAACAATCGGCTGTGAGATTGTCAATCTCACTAATTGGGTTTGTATCGCAATCTATAATGGCGTTGCGGATATCCTTGACGCGCGTAATGAAATCTAGTATATGTTCGTCACCGCGCATGTATATGTTCGCTAGATCGCCGCGGTAGTGATCCACCGTTTTCTGAGGGCCGAATACCCTTTTCAATCTGTTACAGAGGTCCGAAATGCTCAGGTATCGTTCGTCTTCGACTGCGGTTGCCGCGCGTCCGCTTAACCGCGTTAATATTAACCGAGTAAGAGTGCTTTCGGCACTAGGAGGTAGAAGATCGCGTGCACGGTTGCATGCGCGAGTAAACGTAAGTACCGGTGGTTGCAACCCATTAAAGGTAGGTACTAACGCTAGCGCTTCTTTGAGCGTGAATGAATCTGTTTGAATTATGTCGCTAACGGGGCGATGTACTTGGTATTCTCTCCTGATTGCGTCGATCTCCGCCAGCGCAGCGTCGCGCTCCTGCCGCAAGGTAGTACAATCATGCTCCGCGCGGTTTGCCTCGCCGTTATCCGCGAGTTTCTTTGATCGCGTATCCATTTTTAGGAGGGAAATTGAATCTATGTATGTAGATGAGATATAATTTATTGGTATATGAATTGGAAGGTACACCAATCGGCGATTTCTTTCGGTAAGTTCGGTAGATCCTCTTTTGAAAAGTCACGAATGAAGGACAGTAACACCTTCCTTGGAATTTCGCGGTGGTGCCGCACCTTAAGCGCCGTATTTGTGTCGATGATCTCTATTGGCGGCGGGGGAATTGGAATATCGACCGTTTCGTCGTCAGAGTCGCCGATGGTGATCGTCTCGATGATTCGCTCGGCTCCTGCGCTTTCGCAAGGTTTCAGGATTTCCGGCGCAGGCTGCTGCGCTTGGATTTCCTTCAACTCCCGCTGAATAGCTGCAAGCCTCCTCACTTGCACCTTTCTACCACCACGGCGTCCTCGTTTTCGAGTCTGGTCGGGTTGAGATAGGTTATGGTATGTTTGAATAAAAAAAAAATTTTTTTGGAAAGTAGTTCTAGACACTCACCTTCTTGACTCTGTGCAAGACATCCGGATCAGTCGCAAGGTAACTGCGAGATTCCATCAGATCAAGAACAGTAGCACTAGCGTCAGCGCTTGCGTCAATAAGTAAATGCAAGAACTGGAAATGTGGAAAGGAGATGGTAAGGATCACCAATGTTTGATCTAACCAAATAATTCGCGAAAGTGAACAGCTATCCCACCGCTGTCACCAATTGTTACGTCCCGGATCGCGCTATTTTGGCAAAATCGAGACGGAGCACAATAATATACTGTTCTTTGCGTTCACGCAGCGCGTACGTCTGCGTCTAACGGGGACTTTCGCTAATTCAGTCGATTGTAAATGGTACTTACCTAGACTCCTTGTTAACTGCAGGCTGGATGATAATAGTGTAGCAGTTGATATGTGAATCGCGCACTTTGGTAAATGGTTATAATAATTGAATATGGAATTATAATATGAATAATCTATTTGATATACTTCACGATGTAGGTTATATAAGATATGGAATACAATTGAATATGGTAATAGTAATATAATATAAGATATAGGAATACAATGAAATAGTAACACTTGGATATAGAAACACTTAGAAATTGAAACGCTTAGAAATAGAAACACTTAGAAATAGTAACGCTTGGAAATAGAAACACTTGATGTAGAAACGCGATGTACACTCCGGGAGTTCCGGAGTGGAACTGTCTCGTGAGGCCTGGGCGCTTGCTTGTTTTATACTAGTGGAGTATGGAGATAAGATATGAGGAGCGTGAGACCGGGGTAGATTAGGTAGGTGGATGTTTATAAGATAGGAGAGGAATTCGTATGTTACTGGATCTGGTGTTTATGAGATAAGATAAGGAGTTGGAGTCGAGGAGGATGTTTATAAGATTAGATATAGGAGAAGTGTGATGTGATGTCGGAGGAATGTGTTTATAGATAAGAGTTGGTCGTGAGAGCGGATGTCGATAGTCGAGGTTTAGTCTGGAGATATTGAAGGAATGTGTTTATAGATAAGAGTTGATCGTGAGAGCGGATGTCGGTAATAGGATATGGTAGTGGCTTAGTATCTATGTTATGGTTAATTCGGTCTTAAGATTATTGGTTACGTGCTTACTTGCTATCTTAGTATACTAGAAGGTTCTACGCTATCTTACATTCTAATAGCGTTCGTTGCTTCTCACTCTCACTGTCACAGGTAAGTGTCTAAGTCCAACGTCGCTAGACGTAACACCGCATATCAAACGCACTGTGGAGTGCTGAAAACACCAGAAAACGTGTTTTTCGCATTGAATAGCACGACAACAGCGATTTCGGTGATTCTGCACACTTGTAACAGCAGAATCATGAAGATTATCACTGATAATGCATATCTCAGCTGGAAACAACAACGATACCGAAGATATGGCAGTTTCCGCATATGAAACGCACTGTGGAGTGTTGAAAACACCAGAAAACGTGTTTTTCGCATTCAAAAGCACGAAAACAGCGATTTCGGTGATTCTGCACACTTGTAACAGCAGAATCGTGAAGATTATCACTGAAAGTGCATGTCTCAGCTGGAAACAACAACGATACCGAAGATATCGCAGTTTCCGCATATCAAACGCACTGTGGAGTGCTTAAAACACCAGAAAACGTGTTTTTCGCATTCAAAAGCACGAAAACAGCGATTTCGGTGATTCTGCACACTTGTAACAGCAGAATCGTGAAGATTATCACTGAAAGTGCATATCTCAGCTGGAAACAACAACGATACCGAAGATATCGCAGTTTCCGCATATCAAACGCACTGTGGAGTGCTGAAAACACCAGAAAACGTGTTTTTCGCATTCAAAAGCACGAAAACAGCGATTTCGGTGATTCTGCACACTTGTAACAGCAGAATCGTGAAGATTATCACTGAAAGTGCATATCTCAGCTGGAAACAACAACGATACCGAAGATATCGTAGTTTCCGCATATCAAACGCACTGTGGAGTGCTGAAAACACCAGAAAACGTGTTTTTCGCATTCAAAAGCACGAAAACAGCGATTTCGGTGATTCTGCACACTTGTAACAGCAGAATCGTGAAGATTATCACTGAAAGTGCATATCTCAGCTGGAAACAACAACGATACCGAAGATATCGCAGTTTCCGCATATCAAACGCACTGTGGAGTGCTGAAAACACCAGAAAACGTGTTTTTCGCATTCAAAAGCACGAAAACAGCGATTTCGGTGATTCTGCACACTTGTAACAGCAGAATCGTGAAGATTATCACTGAAAGTGCATATCTCAGCTGGAAACAACAACGATACCGAAGATATCGCAGTTTCCGCATATCAAACGCACTGTGGAGTGTTGAAAACACCAGAAAACGTGTTTTTCGCATTGAATAGCGCGAAAACAGCGATTTCGGTGATTCTGCACACTTGTAACAGCAGAATCATGAAGATTATCACTGCTAATTCATATCTCAGCTAGAAACAACAACGATACCTAAGATATGGCAGTTTCCGCATATCAAACGCACTGTGGAGTGCTGAAAACACCAGAAAACGTGTTTTTCGCATTGAATAGCACGAGAACAGCGATTTCGGTGATTCTGCACACTTGTAACAGCAGAATCATGAAGATTATCACTGATAATGCATATCTCAGCTGGAAACAACAACGATACCGAAGATATGGCAGTTTCCGCATATGAAACGCACTGTGGAGTATTGAAAACACCAGAAAACGTGTTTTTCGCATTCAAAAGCACGAAAACAGCGATTTCGGTGATTCTGCACACTTGTAACAGCAGAATCGTGAAGATTATCACTGAAAGTGCATATCTCAGCTGGAAACAACAACGATACCGAAGATATCGCAGTTTCCGCATATCAAACGCACTGTGGAGTGCTGAAAACACCAGAAAACGTGTTTTTCGCATTCAATAGCACGAAAACAGCGATTTCGGTGATTCTGCACACTTGTAACAGCAGAATCATGAAGATTATCACTGAAAATGCATGTCTCAGCTGGAAACAACAACGATACCGAAGATATCGTAGTTTCCGCATATCAAACGCACTGTGGAGTGCTGAAAACACCAGAAAACGTGTTTTTTGCATTCAATAGCACGAAATCAGCGATTTCGGTGATTCTGCACACTTGTAACAGCAGAATCGTGAAGATTATCACTGAAAATGCATGTCTCAGCTGGAAACAACAACGATACCGAAGATATCGTAGTTTCCGCATATCAAACGCACTGTGGAGTGCTGAAAACACCAGAAAACGTGTTTTTCGCATTCAATAGCACGAAAACAGCGATTTCGGTGATTCTGCACACTTGTAACAGCAGAATCATGAAGATTATCAATGAAAATGCGTGTCTCAGCTGGAAACAACAACGATACCGAAGATATCGTAGTTTCCGCATATCAAACGCACTGTGGAGTGCTGAAAACACCAGAACACGTGTTTTTCGCATTCAAAAGCACGAAAACAGCGATTTCGGTGATTCTGCACACTTGTAACAGCAGAATCGTGAAGATTATCACTGAAAGTGCATATCTCAGCTGGAAACAACAACGATACCGAAGATATCGTAGTTTCCGCATATCAAACGCACTGTGGAGTGCTGAAAACACCAGAAAACGTGTTTTTCGCATTCAAAAGCACGAAAACAGCGATTTCGGTGATTCTGCACACTTGTAACAGCAGAATCGTGAAGATTATCACTGAAAGTGCATATCTCAGCTGGAAACAACAACGATACCGAAGATATCGCAGTTTCCGCATATCAAACGCACTGTGGAGTGTTGAAAACACCAGAAAACGTGTTTTTCGCATTGAATAGCGCGAAAACAGCGATTTCGGTGATTCTGCACACTTGTAACAGCAGAATCATGAAGATTATCACTGCTAATTCATATCTCAGCTAGAAACAACAACGATACCGAAGATATGGCAGTTTCCGCATATCAAACGCACTGTGGAGTGCTGAAAACACCAGAAAACGTGTTTTTCGCATTGAATAGCACGACAACAGCGATTTCGGTGATTCTGCACACTTGTAACAGCAGAATCATGAAGATTATCACTGATAATGCATATCTCAGCTGGAAACAACAACGATACCGTAGATATGGCAGTTTCCGCATATGAAACGCACTGTGGAGTGTTGAAAACACCAGAAAACGTGTTTTTCGCATTCAAAAGCACGAAAACAGCGATTTCGGTGATTCTGCACACTTGTAACAGCAGAATCGTGAAGATTATCACTGAAAGTGCATGTCTCAGCTGGAAACAACAACGATACCGAAGATATCGCAGTTTCCGCATATCAAACGCACTGTGGAGTGCTTAAAACACCAGAAAACGTGTTTTTCGCATTCAAAAGCACGAAAACAGCGATTTCGGTGATTCTGCACACTTGTAACAGCAGAATCGTGAAGATTATCACTGAAAGTGCATATCTCAGCTGGAAACAACAACGATACCGAAGATATCGCAGTTTCCGCATATCAAACGCACTGTGGAGTGCTGAAAACACCAGAAAACGTGTTTTTCGCATTCAAAAGCACGAAAACAGCGATTTCGGTGATTCTGCACACTTGTAACAGCAGAATCGTGAAGATTATCACTGAAAGTGCATATCTCAGCTGGAAACAACAACGATACCGAAGATATCGTAGTTTCCGCATATCAAACGCACTGTGGAGTGCTGAAAACACCAGAAAACGTGTTTTTCGCATTCAAAAGCACGAAAACAGCGATTTCGGTGATTCTGCACACTTGTAACAGCAGAATCGTGAAGATTATCACTGAAAGTGCATATCTCAGCTGGAAACAACAACGATACCGAAGATATCGCAGTTTCCGCATATCAAACGCACTGTGGAGTGCTGAAAACACCAGAAAACGTGTTTTTCGCATTCAAAAGCACGAAAACAGCGATTTCGGTGATTCTGCACACTTGTAACAGCAGAATCGTGAAGATTATCACTGAAAGTGCATATCTCAGCTGGAAACAACAACGATACCGAAGATATCGCAGTTTCCGCATATCAAACGCACTGTGGAGTGTTGAAAACACCAGAAAACGTGTTTTTCGCATTGAATAGCGCGAAAACAGCGATTTCGGTGATTCTGCACACTTGTAACAGCAGAATCATGAAGATTATCACTGCTAATTCATATCTCAGCTAGAAACAACAACGATACCGAAGATATGGCAGTTTCCGCATATCAAACGCACTGTGGAGTGCTGAAAACACCAGAAAACGTGTTTTTCGCATTGAATAGCACGAGAACAGCGATTTCGGTGATTCTGCACACTTGTAACAGCAGAATCGTGAAGATTATCACTGAAAGTGCATATCTCAGCTGGAAACGACAACGATACCGAAGATATGGCAGTTTCCGCATATGAAACGCACTGTGGAGTGTTGAAAACACCAGAAAACGTGTTTTTCGCATTCAAAAGCACGAAAACAGCGATTTCGGTGATTCTGCACACTTGTAACAGCAGAATCGTGAAGATTATCACTGAAAGTGCATGTCTCAGCTGGAAACAACAACGATACCGAAGATATCGCAGTTTCCGCATATCAAACGCACTGTGGAGTGCTTAAAACACCAGAAAACGTGTTTTTCGCATTCAAAAGCACGAAAACAGCGATTTCGGTGATTCTGCACACTTGTAACAGCAGAATCGTGAAGATTATCACTGAAAGTGCATATCTCAGCTGGAAACAACAACGATACCGAAGATATCGTAGTTTCCGCATATCAAACGCACTGTGGAGTGCTGAAAACACCAGAAAACGTGTTTTTCGCATTCAAAAGCACGAAAACATCGATTTCGGTGATTCTGCACACTTGTAACAGCAGAATCGTGAAGATTATCACTGAAAGTGCATATCTCAGCTGGAAACAACAACGATACCGAAGATATCGCAGTTTCCGCATATCTAACGCACTGTGGAGTGTTGAAAACACCAGAAAACGTGTTTTTCGCATTCAAAAGCACGAAAACAGCGATTTCGGTGATTCTGCACACTTGTAACAGCAGAATCGTGAAGATTATCACTGAAAGTGCATATCTCAGCTGGAAGCAACAACGATACCGAAGATATCGTAGTTTCCGCATATCAAACACACTGTGGAGTGCTGAAAACACCAGAAAACGTGTTTTTCGCATTCAAAAGCACGAAAACAGCGATTTCGGTGATTCTGCACACTTGTAACAGCAGAATCGTGAAGATTATCACTGAAAGTGCATATCTCAGCTGGAAACAACAACGATACCGAAGATATCGTAGTTTCCGCATATCAAACGCACTGTGGAGTGCTGAAAACACCAGAAAACGTGTTTTTCGCATTCAAAAGCACGAAATCAGCGATTTCGGTGATTCTGCACACTTGTAACAGCAGAATCGTGAAGATTATCACTGAAAGTGCATATCTCAGCTGGAAACAACAACGATACCGAAGATATCGCAGTTTCCGCATATCTAACGCACTGTGGAGTGTTGAAAACACCAGAAAACGTGTTTTTCGCATTCAAAAGCACGAAAACAGCGATTTCGGTGATTCTGCACACTTGTAACAGCAGAATCGTGAAGATTATCACTGAAAGTGCATATCTCAGCTGGAAACAACAACGATACCGAAGATATCGTAGTTTCCGCATATCAAACGCACTGTGGAGTGCTGAAAACACCAGAAAACGTGTTTTTCGCATTCAAAAGCACGAAAACAGCGATTTCGGTGATTCTGCACACTTGTAACAGCAGAATCGTGAAGATTATCACTGAAAGTGCATATCTCAGCTGGAAACAACAACGATACCGAAGATATCGTAGTTTCCGCATATCAAACGCACTGTGGAGTGCTGAAAACACCAGAAAACGTGTTTTTCGCATTCAAAAGCACGAAATCAGCGATTTCGGTGATTCTGCACACTTGTAACAGCAGAATCATGAAGATTATCACTGAAAGTGCATATCTCAGCTGGAAACAACAACGATACCGAAGATATCGCAGTTTCCGCATATCTAACGCACTGTGGAGTGTTGAAAACACCAGAAAACGTGTTTTTCGCATTCAAATGCACGAAAACAGCGATTTCGGTGATTCTGCACACTTGTAACAGCAGAATCGTGAAGATTATCACTGAAAGTGCATATCTCAGCTGGAAACAACAACGATACCGAAGATATCGTAGTTTCCGCATATCAAACGCACTGTGGAGTGCTGAAAACACCAGAAAACGTGTTTTTCGCATTCAAAAGCACGAAAACAGCGATTTCGGTGATTCTGCACACTTGTAACAGCAGAATCGTGAAGATTATCACTGAAAGTGCATATCTCAGCTGGAAACAACAACGATACCGAAGATATCGTAGTTTCCGCATATCAAACGCACTGTGGAGTGCTGAAAACACCAGAAAACGTGTTTTTCGCATTCAAAAGCACGAAAACAGCGATTTCGGTGATTCTGCACACTTGTAACAGCAGAATCATGAAGATTATCACTGAAGATGCATATCTCAACTGGAAACAACAACGATACCGAAGATATCGTAGTTTCCGCATATCAAACGCACTGTGGAGTGCTGAAAACACCAGAACACGTGTTTTTCGCATTCAAAAGCACGAAAACAGCGATTTCGGTGATTCTGCACACTTGTAACAGCAGAATCGTGAAGATTATCACTGAAAGTGCATATCTCAGCTGGAAACAACAACGATACCGAAGATATCGTAGTTTCCGCATATCAAACGCACTGTGGAGTGCTGAAAACACCAGAAAACGTGTTTTTCGCATTCAAAAGCACGAAAACAGCGATTTCAGTGATTCTGCACACTTGTAACAGCAGAATCGTGAAGATTATCACTGAAAGTGCATATCTCAGCTGGAAACAACAACGATACCAAAGATATCGTAGTTTCCGCATATCAAGCGCACTGTGGAGTGCTGAAAACACCAGAAAACGTGTTTTTCGCATTCAATAGCACGAAAACAGCGATTTCGGTGATTCTGCACACTTGTAACAGCAGAATCATGAAGATTATCACTGAAAATGCATGTCTCAGCTGGAAACAACAACGATACCGAAGATATCGTAGTTTCCGCATATCAAACGCACTGTGGAGTGCTGAAAACACCAGAAAACGTGTTTTTCGCATTCAAAAGCACGAAAACAGCGATTTCGGTGATTCTGCACACTTGTAACAGCAGAATCGTGAAGATTATCACTGAAAGTGCATATCTCAGCTGGAAACAACAACGATACCGAAGATATCGTAGTTTCCGCATATCAAACGCACTGTGGAGTGCTGAAAACACCAGAAAACGTGTTTTTCGCATTCAAAAGCACGAAAACAGCGATTTCGGTGATTCTGCACACTTGTAACAGCAGAATCGTGAAGATTATCACTGAAAGTGCATATCTCAGCTGGAAACAACAACGATACCGAAGATATCGTAGTTTCCGCATATCAAACGCACTGTGGAGTGCTGAAAACACCAGAAAACGTGTTTTTCGCATTCAAAAGCACGAAAACAGCGATTTCGGTGATTCTGCACACTTGTAACAGCAGAATCGTGAAGATTATCACTGAAAGTGCATATCTCAGCTGGAAACAACAACGATACCAAAGATATCGTAGTTTCCGCATATCAAGCGCACTGTGGAGTGCTGAAAACACCAGAAAACGTGTTTTTCGCATTCAAAAGCACGAAAACAGCGATTTCGGTGATTCTGCACACTTGTAACAGCAGAATCGTGAAGATTATCACTGAAAGTGCATATCTCAGCTGGAAACAATAACGATACCGAAGATATCGCAGTTTCCGCATATCAAACGCACTGTGGAGTGTTGAAAACACCAGAAAACGTGTTTTTCGCATTCAAAAGCACGAAAACAGCGATTTCGGTGATTCTGCACACTTGTAACAGCAGAATCGTGAAGATTATCACTGAAAGTGCATATCTCAGCTGGAAACAACAACGATACCGAAGATATCGTAGTTTCCGCATATCAAACGCACTGTGGAGTGCTGAAAACACCAGAAAACGTGTTTTTCGCATTCAAAAGCACGAAAACAGCGATTTCGGTGATTCTGCACACTTGTAACAGCAGAATCGTGAAGATTATCACTGAAAGTGCATATCTCAGCTGGAAACAACAACGATACCGAAGATATCGTAGTTTCCGCATATCAAACGCACTGTGGAGTGCTGAAAACACCAGAAAACGTGTTTTTCGCATTCAAAAGCACGAAAACAGCGATTTCGGTGATTCTGCACACTTGTAACAGCAGAATCGTGAAGATTATCACTGAAAGTGCATATCTCAGCTGGAAACAACAACGATACCGAAGATATCGCAGTTTCCGCATATCAAACGCACTGTGGAGTGTTGAAAACACCAGAAAACGTGTTTTTCGCATTCAAAAGCACGAAAACAGCGATTTCGGTGATTCTGCACACTTGTAACAGCAGAATCATGAAGATTATCACTGAAAATGCATGTCTCAGCTGGAAACAACAACGATACCGAAGATATCGTAGTTTCCGCATATCAAACGCACTGTGGAGTGCAGAAAACACCAGAAAACGGGTTTTTCGCATACAAAAGCACGAAAACAGCGATTTCGGTGATTCTGCACACTTGCAACAGCAGAATCATGAAGATTATCACTGAAGATGCATATCTCAGCTGGAAACAACAACGATACCGAAGATATCGCAGTTTCCGCATATCAAACGCACTGTGGAGTGCTGAAAACACCAGAAAACGTGTTTTTCGCATTCAAAAGCACGAAAACAGCGATTTCGGTGATTCTGCACACTTGTAACAGCAGAATCGTGAAGATTATCACTGAAAGTGCATATCTCAGCTGGAAACAACAACGATACCGAAGATATCGTAGTTTCCGCATATCAAACGCACTGTGGAGTGCTGAAAACACCAGAAAACGTGTTTTTCGCATTCAAAAGCACGAAAACAGCGATTTCGGTGATTCTGCACACTTGTAACAGCAGAATCGTGAAGATTATCACTGAAAGTGCATATCTCAGCTGGAAACAACAACGACACCGAAGATATCGTAGTTTCCGCATATCAAACGCACTGTGGAGTGCTGAAAACACCAGAAAACGTGTTTTTCGCATTCAAAAGCACGAAAACAGCGATTTCGGTGATTCTGCACACTTGTAACAGCAGAATCGTGAAGATTATCACTGAAAGTGCATATCTCAGCTGGAAACAACAACGATACCGAAGATATCGTAGTTTCCGCATATCAAACGCACTGTGGAGTGCTGAAAACACCAGAAAACGTGTTTTTCGCATTCAAAAGCACGAAAACAGCGATTTCGGTGATTCTGCACACTTGTAACAGCAGAATCGTGAAGATTATCACTGAAAGTGCATATCTCAGCTGGAAACAACAACGATACCGAAGATATCGTAGTTTCCGCATATCAAACGCACTGTGGAGTGCTGAAAACACCAGAAAACGTGTTTTTCGCATTCAAAAGCACGAAAACAGCGATTTCGGTGATTCTGCACACTTGTAACAGCAGAATCGTGAAGATTATCACTGAAAGTGCATATCTCAGCTGGAAACAACAACGATACCGAAGATATCGTAGTTTCCGCATATCCAACGCACTGTGGAGTGCTGAAAACACCAGAAAACGTGTTTTTCGCATTCAAAAGCACGAAAACAGCGATTTCGGTGATTCTGCACACTTGTAACAGCAGAATCGTGAAGATTATCACTGAAAGTGCATATCTCAGCTGGAAACAACAACGATACCGAAGATATCGTAGTTTCCGCATATCAAACGCACTGTGGAGTGCTGAAAACACCAGAAAACGTGTTTTTCGCATTCAAAAGCACGAAAACAGCGATTTCGGTGATTCTGCACACTTGGAACAGCAGAATCGTGAAGATTATCACTGAAAGTGCATATCTCAGCTGGAAACAACAACGATACCGAAGATATCGTAGTTTCCGCATATCAGACGCACTGTGGAGTGCTAAAAACACCAGAAAACGTGTTTTTCGCATTCAAAAGCACGAAAACAGCGATTTCGGTGATTCTGCACACTTGTAACGGCAGAATCGTGAAGATTATCACTGAAAGTGCATATCTCAGCTGGAAACAACAACGATACCGAAGATATCGTAGTTTCCGCATATCAAACGCACTGTGGAGTGCTGAAAACACCAGAAAACGTGTTTTTCGCATTCAAAAGCACGAAAACAGCGATTTCGGTGATTCTGCACACTTGTAACAGCAGAATCGTGAAGATTATCACTGAAAGTGCATATCTCAGCTGGAAACAACAACGATACCGAAGATATCGCAGTTTCCGCATATCAAACGCACTGTGGAGTGTTGAAAACACCAGAAAACGTGTTTTTCGCATTCAAAAGCACGAAAACTGCGATTTCGGTGATTCTGCACACTTGTAACAGCAGAATCGTGAAGATTATCACTGAAAGTGCATATCTCAGCTGGAAACAACAACGATACCGAAGATATCGCAGTTTCCGCATATCAAACGCACTGTGGAGTGTTGAAAACACCAGAAAACGTGTTTTTCGCATTCAAAAGCACGAAAACAGCGATTTCGGTGATTCTGCACACTTGTAACAGCAGAATCATGAAGATTATCACTGAAAATGCATGTCTCAGCTGGAAACAACAACGATACCGAAGATATCGTAGTTTCCGCATATCAAACGCACTGTGGAGTGCTGAAAACACCAGAAAACGGGTTTTTCGCATACAAAAGCACGAAAACAGCGATTTCGGTGATTCTGCACACTTGTAACAGCAGAATCATGAAGATTATCACTGAAGATGCATATCTCAGCTGGAAACAACAACGATACCGAAGATATCGCAGTTTCCGCATATCAAACGCACTGTGGAGTGCTGAAAACACCAGAAAACGTGTTTTTCGCATTCAAAAGCACGAAAACAGCGATTTCGGTGATTCTGCACACTTGTAACAGCAGAATCGTGAAGATTATCACTGAAAGTGCATATCTCAGCTGGAAACAACAACGATACCGAAGATATCGTAGTTTCCGCATATCAAACGCACTGTGGAGTGCTGAAAACACCAGAAAACGAGTTTTTCGCATTCAAAAGCACGAAAACAGCGATTTCGGTGATTCTGCACACTTGTAACAGCAGAATCGTGAAGATTATCACTGAAAGTGCATATCTCAGCTGGAAACAACAACGATACCGAAGATATCGTAGTTTCCGCATATCAAACGCACTGTGGAGTGCTGAAAACACCAGAAAACGTGTTTTTCGCATTCAAAAGCACGAAAACAGCGATTTCGGTGATTCTGCACACTTGTAACAGCAGAATCGTGAAGATTATCACTGAAAGTGCATATCTCAGCTGGAAACAACAACGATACCGAAGATATCGTAGTTTCCGCATATCAAACGCACTGTGGAGTGCTGAAAACACCAGAAAACGTGTTTTTCGCATTCAAAAGCACGAAAACAGCGATTTCGGTGATTCTGCACACTTGTAACAGCAGAATCATGAAGATTATCACTGAAAATGCATGTCTCAGCTGGAAACAACAACGATACCGAAGATATCGTAGTTTCCGCATATCAAACGCACTGTGGAGTGCTGAAAACACCAGAAAACGGGTTTTTCGCATACAAAAGCACGAAAACAGCGATTTCGGTGATTCTGCACACTTGTAACAGCAGAATCATGAAGATTATCACTGAAGATGCATATCTCAGCTGGAAACAACAACGATACCGAAGATATCGCAGTTTCCGCATATCAAACGCACTGTGGAGTGCTGAAAACACCAGAAAACGTGTTTTTCGCATTCAAAAGCACGAAAACAGCGATTTCGGTGATTCTGCACACTTGTAACAGCAGAATCGTGAAGATTATCACTGAAAGTGCATATCTCAGCTGGAAACAACAACGATACCGAAGATATCGTAGTTTCCGCATATCAAACGCACTGTGGAGTGCTGAAAACACCAGAAAACGAGTTTTTCGCATTCAAAAGCACGAAAACAGCGATTTCGGTGATTCTGCACACTTGTAACAGCAGAATCGTGAAGATTATCACTGAAAGTGCATATCTCAGCTGGAAACAACAACGATACCGAAGATATCGTAGTTTCCGCATATCAAACGCACTGTGGAGTGCTGAAAACACCAGAAAACGTGTTTTTCGCATTCAAAAGCACGAAAACAGCGATTTCGGTGATTCTGCACACTTGTAACAGCAGAATCGTGAAGATTATCACTGAAAGTGCATATCTCAGCTGGAAACAACAACGATACCGAAGATATCGTAGTTTCCGCATATCAAACGCACTGTGGAGTGCTGAAAACACCAGAAAACGTGTTTTTCGCATTCAAAAGCACGAAAACAGCGATTTCGGTGATTCTGCACACTTGTAACAGCAGAATTGTGAAGATTATCACTGAAAGTGCATATCTCAGCTGGAAACAACAACGATACCGAAGATATCGTAGTTTCCGCATATCAAACGCACTGTGGAGTGCTGAAAACACCAGAAAACGTGTTTTTCGCATTCAAAAGCACGAAAACAGCGATTTCGGTGATTCTGCACACTTGTAACAGCAGAATCGTGAAGATTATCACTGAAAGTGCATATCTCAGCTGGAAACAACAACGATACCGAAGATATCGTAGTTTCCGCATATCAAACGCACTGTGGAGTGCTGAAAACACCAGAAAACGTGTTTTTCGCATTCAAAAGCACGAAAACAGCGATTTCGGTGATTCTGCACACTTGTAACAGCAGAATCGTGAAGATTATCACTGAAAGTGCATATCTCAGCTGGAAACAACAACGATACCGAAGATATCGTAGTTTCCGCATATCAAACGCACTGTGGAGTGCTGAAAACACCAGAAAACGTGTTTTTCGCATTCAAAAGCACGAAAACAGCGATTTCGGTGATTCTGCACACTTGGAACAGCAGAATCGTGAAGATTATCACTGAAAGTGCATATCTCAGCTGGAAACAACAACGATACCGAAGATATCGTAGTTTCCGCATATCAGACGCACTGTGGAGTGCTAAAAACACCAGAAAACGTGTTTTTCGCATTCAAAAGCACGAAAACAGCGATTTCGGTGATTCTGCACACTTGTAACGGCAGAATCGTGAAGATTATCACTGAAAGTGCATATCTCAGCTGGAAACAACAACGATACCGAAGATATCGTAGTTTCCGCATACCAAACGCACTGTGGAGTGCTGAAAACACCAGAAAACGTGTTTTTCGCATTCAAAAGCACGAAAACAGCGATTTCGGTGATTCTGCACACTTGTAACAGCAGAATCGTGAAGATTATCACTGAAAGTGCATATCTCAGCTGGAAACAACAACGATATCGAAGATATCGCAGTTTCCGCATATCAAACGCACTGTGGAGTGTTGAAAACACCAGAAAACGTGTTTTTCGCATTCAAAAGCACGAAAACTGCGATTTCGGTGATTCTGCACACTTGTAACAGCAGAATCGTGAAGATTATCACTGAAAGTGCATATCTCAGCTGGAAACAACAACGATACCGAAGATATCGCAGTTTCCGCATATCAAACGCACTGTGGAGTGCTGAAAACACCAGAAAACGTGTTTTTCGCATTCAAAAGCACGAAAACAGCGATTTCGGTGATTCTGCACACTTGTAACAGCAGAATCGTGAAGATTATCACTGAAAGTGCATATCTCAGCTGGAAACAATAACGATACCGAAGATATCGCAGTTTCCGCATATCAAACGCACTGTGGAGTGTTGAAAACACCAGAAAACGTGTTTTTCGCATTCAAAAGCACGAAAACAGCGATTTCGGTGATTCTGCACACTTGTAACAGCAGAATCATGAAGATTATCACTGAAAATGCATATCTCAGCTGGAAACAACAACGATACCGAAGATATCGCAGTTTCCGCATATCAAACGCACTGTGGAGTGCTGAAAACACCAGAAAACGTGTTTTTCGCATTCAAAAGCACGAAAACAGCGATTTCGGTGATTCTGCACACTTGTAACAGCAGAATCGTGAAGATTATCACTGAAAGTGCATATCTCAGCTGGAAACAACAACGATACCGAAGATATCGTAGTTTCCGCATATCAAACGCACTGTGGAGTGCTGAAAACACCAGAAAACGTGTTTTTCGCATTCAAAAGCACGAAAACAGCGATTTCGGTGATTCTCCACACTTGTAACAGCAGAATCGTGAAGATTATCACTGAAAGTGCATTTCTCAGCTGGAAACAACAACGATACCGAAGATATGGCAGTTTCCGCATATCAAACGCACTGTGGAGTGCTGAAAACACCAGAAAACGTGTTTTTCGCATTCAATAGCACGAAAACAGCGATTTCGGTGATTCTGCACAGTTGTAACAGCAGAATCATGAAGATTATCACTGAAAATGCATGTCTCAGCTGGAAACAACAACGATACCGAAGATATCGTAGTTTCCGCATATCAAACGCACTGTGGAGTGTTGAAAACACCAGAAAACGTGTTTTTCGCATTCAAAAGCACGAAAACAGCGATTTCGGTGATTCTGCACACTTGTAACAGCAGAATCATGAAGATTATCACTGAAAATGCATGTCTCAGCTGGAAACAACAACGATACCGAAGATATCGTAGTTTCCGCATATCAAACGCACTGTGGAGTGCTGAAAACACCAGAAAACGTGTTTTTCGCATACAAAAGCACGAAAACAGCGATTTCGGTGATTCTGCACACTTGTAACAGCAGAATCATGAAGATTATCACTGAAGATGCATATCTCAGCTGGAAACAACAACGATACCGAAGATATCGTAGTTTCCGCATATCAAACGCACTGTGGAGTGCTGAAAACACCAGAAAACGTGTTTTTCGCATTCAAAAGCACGAAAACAGCGATTTCGGTGATTCTGCACACTTGTAACAGCAGAATCGTGAAGATTATCACTGAAAGTGCATATCTCAGCTGGAAACAACAACGATACCGAAGATATCGTAGTTTCCGCATATCAAACGCACTGTGGAGTGCTGAAAAACCAGAAAACGTGTTTTTCGCATTCAAAAGCACGAAAACAGCGATTTCGGTGATTCTGCACACTTGTAACAGCAGAATCGTGAAGATTATCACTGAAAGTGCATATCTCAGCTGGAAACAACAACGATACCGAAGATATCGTAGTTTCCGCATATCAGACGCACTGTGGAGTGCTGAAAACACCAGAAAACGAGTTTTTCGCATTCAAAAGCCCGAAAACAGCGATTTCGGTGATTCTGCACACTTGTAACAGCAGAATCGTGAAGATTATCACTGAAAGTGCATATCTCAGCTGGAAACAACAACGATACCGAAGATATCGTAGTTTCCGCATATCAAACGCACTGTGGAGTGCTGAAAACACCAGAAAACGTGTTTTTCGCATTCAAAAGCACGAAAACAGCGATTTCGGTGATTCTGCACACTTGTAACAGCAGAATCGTGAAGATTATCACTGAAAGTGCATATCTCAGCTGGAAACAACAACGATACCGAAGATATCGCAGTTTCCGCATATCAAACGCACTGTGGAGTGCTGAAAACACCAGAAAACGTGTTTTTCGCATTCAAAAGCACGAAAACAGCGATTTCGGTGATTCTGCACACTTGTAACAGCAGAATCGTGAAGATTATCACTGAAAGTGCATATCTCAGCTGGAAACAACAACGATACCGAAGATATCGTAGTTTCCGCATATCAAACGCACTGTGGAGTGCTGAAAACACCAGAAAACGTGTTTTTCGCATTCAAAAGCACGAAAACAGCGATTTCGGTGATTCTGCACACTTGTAACAGCAGAATCGTGAAGATTATCACTGAAAGTGCATATCTCAGCTGGAAACAACAACGATACCGAAGATATCGTAGTTTCCGCATATCAAACGCACTGTGGAGTGCTGAAAACACCAGAAAACGTGTTTTTCGCATTCAAAAGCACGAAAACAGCGATTTCGGTGATTCTGCACACTTGTAACAGCAGAATCGTGAAGATTATCACTGAAAGTGCATATCTCAGCTGGAAACAACAACGATACCGAAGATATCGTAGTTTCCGCATATCAAACGCACTGTGGAGTGCTGAAAACACCAGAAAACGTGTTTTTCGCATTCAAAAGCACGAAAACAGCGATTTCGGTGATTCTGCACACTTGTAACAGCAGAATCGTGAAGATTATCACTGAAAGTGCATATCTCAGGTGGAAACAACAACGATACCGAAGATATCGCAGTTTCCGCATATCAAACGCACTGTGGAGTGCTGAAAACAACAGAAAACGTGTTTTTCGCATTCAAAAGCACGAAAACAGCGATTTCGGTGATTCTGCACACTTGCAACAGCAGAATCGTGAAGATTATCACTGAAAGTGCATATCTCAGCTGGAAACAACAACGATACCGAAGATATCGCAGTTTCCGCATATCAAACGCACTGTGGAGTGCTGAAAACACCAGAAAACGTGTTTTTCGCATTCAAAAGCACGAAAACAGCGATTTCGGTGATTCTGCACACTTGTAACAGCAGAATCGTGAAGATTATCACTGAAAGTGCATATCTCAGCTGGAAACAATAACGATACCGAAGATATCGCAGTTTCCGCATATCAAACGCACTGTGGAGTGTTGAAAACACCAGAAAACGTGTTTTTCGCATTCAAAAGCACGAAAACAGCGATTTCGGTGATTCTGCACACTTGTAACAGCAGAATCGTGAAGATTATCACTGAAAGTGCATATCTCAGCTGGAAACAACAACGATACCGAAGATATCGCAGTTTCCGCATATCAAACGCACTGTGGAGTGCTGAAAACAACAGAAAACGTGTTTTTCGCATTCAAAAGCACGAAAACAGCGATTTCGGTGATTCTGCACACTTGTAACAGCAGAATCGTGAAGATTATCACTGAAAGTGCATATCTCAGCTGGAAACAACAACGATACCGAAGATATCGCAGTTTCCGCATATCAAACGCACTGTGGAGTGCTGAAAACACCAGAAAACGTGTTTTTCGCATTCAAAAGCACGAAAACAGCGATTTCGGTGATTCTGCACACTTGTAACAGCAGAATCGTGAAGATTATCACTGAAAGTGCATATCTCAGCTGGAAACAATAACGATACCGAAGATATCGCAGTTTCCGCATATCAAACGCACTGTGGAGTGTTGAAAACACCAGAAAACGTGTTTTTCGCATTCAAAAGCACGAAAACAGCGATTTCGGTGATTCTGCACACTTGTAACAGCAGAATCATGAAGATTATCACTGAAAATGCATATCTCAGCTGGAAACAACAACGATACCGAAGATATCGCAGTTTCCGCATATCAAACGCACTGTGGAGTGCTGAAAACACCAGAAAACGTGTTTTTCGCATTCAAAAGCACGAAAACAGCGATTTCGGTGATTCTGCACACTTGTAACAGCAGAATCGTGAAGATTATCACTGAAAGTGCATATCTCAGCTGGAAACAACAACGATACCGAAGATATCGTAGTTTCCGCATATCAAACGCACTGTGGAGTGCTGAAAACACCAGAAAACGTGTTTTTCGCATTCAAAAGCACGAAAACAGCGATTTCGGTGATTCTGCACACTTGTAACAGCAGAATCGTGAAGATTATCACTGAAAGTGCATTTCTCAGCTGGAAACAACAACGATACCGAAGATATGGCAGTTTCCGCATATCAAACGCACTGTGGAGTGCTGAAAACACCAGAAAACGTGTTTTTCGCATTCAATAGCACGAAAACAGCGATATCGGTGATTCTGCACAGTTGTAACAGCAGAATCATGAAGATTATCACTGAAAATGCATGTCTCAGCTGGAAACAACAACGATACCGAAGATATCGTAGTTTCCGCATATCAAACGCACTGTGGAGTGTTGAAAACACCAGAAAACGTGTTTTTCGCATTCAAAAGCACGAAAACAGCGATTTCGGTGATTCTGCACACTTGTAACAGCAGAATCATGAAGATTATCACTGAAAATGCATGTCTCAGCTGGAAACAACAACGATACCGAAGATATCGTAGTTTCCGCATATCAAACGCACTGTGGAGTGCTGAAAACACCAGAAAACGTGTTTTTCGCATACAAAAGCACGAAAACAGCGATTTCGGTGATTCTGCACACTTGTAACAGCAGAATCATGAAGATTATCACTGAAGATGCATATCTCAGCTGGAAACAACAACGATACCGAAGATATCGTAGTTTCCGCATATCAAACGCACTGTGGAGTGCTGAAAACACCAGAAAACGTGTTTTTCGCATTCAAAAGCACGAAAACAGCGATTTCGGTGATTCTGCACACTTGTAACAGCAGAATCGTGAAGATTATCACTGAAAGTGCATATCTCAGCTGGAAACAACAACGATACCGAAGATATCGTAGTTTCCGCATATCAAACGCACTGTGGAGTGCTGAAAAACCAGAAAACGTGTTTTTCGCATTCAAAAGCACGAAAACAGCGATTTCGGTGATTCTGCACACTTGTAACAGCAGAATCGTGAAGATTATCACTGAAAGTGCATATCTCAGCTGGAAACAACAACGATACCGAAGATATCGTAGTTTCCGCATATCAGACGCACTGTGGAGTGCTGAAAACACCAGAAAACGTGTTTTTCGCATTCAAAAGCCCGAAAACAGCGATTTCGGTGATTCTGCACACTTGTAACAGCAGAATCGTGAAGATTATCACTGAAAGTGCATATCTCAGCTGGAAACAACAACGATACCGAAGATATCGTAGTTTCCGCATATCAAACGCACTGTGGAGTGCTGAAAACACCAGAAAACGTGTTTTTCGCATTCAAAAGCACGAAAACAGCGATTTCGGTGATTCTGCACACTTGTAACAGCAGAATCGTGAAGATTATCACTGAAAGTGCATATCTCAGCTGGAAACAACAACGATACCGAAGATATCGCAGTTTCCGCATATCAAACGCACTGTGGAGTGCTGAAAACACCAGAAAACGTGTTTTTCGCATTCAAAAGCACGAAAACAGCGATTTCGGTGATTCTGCACACTTGTAACAGCAGAATCGTGAAGATTATCACTGAAAGTGCATATCTCAGCTGGAAACAATAACGATACCGAAGATATCGCAGTTTCCGCATATCAAACGCACTGTGGAGTGTTGAAAACACCAGAAAACGTGTTTTTCGCATTCAAAAGCACGAAAACAGCGATTTCGGTGATTCTGCACACTTGTAACAGCAGAATCATGAAGATTATCACTGAAAATGCATGTCTCAGCTGGAAACAACAACGATACCGAAGATATCGTAGTTTCCGCATATCAAACGCACTGTGGAGTGCTGAAAACACCAGAAAACGTGTTTTTCGCATACAAAAGCACGAAAACAGCGATTTCGGTGATTCTGCACACTTGTAACAGCAGAATCATGCAGATTATCACTGAAGATGCATATCTCAGCTGGAAACAACAACGATACCGAAGATATCGTAGTTTCCGCATATCAAACGCACTGTGGAGTGCTGAAAACACCAGAAAACGTGTTTTTCGCATTCAAAAGCACGAAAACAGCGATTTCGGTGATTCTGCACACTTGTAACAGCAGAATCGTGAAGATTATCACTGAAAGTGCATATCTCAGCTGGAAACAACAACGATACCGAAGATATGGCAGTTTCCGCATATCAAACGCACTGTGGAGTGCTGAAAACACCAGAAAACGTGTTTTTCGCATTCAATAGCACGAAAACAGCGATTTCGGTGATTCTGCACACTTGTAACAGCAGAATCATGAAGATTATCACTGAAAATGCATGTCTCAGCTGGAAACAACAACGATACCGAATATATCGTAGTTTCCGCATATCAAACGCACTGTGGAGTGCTGAAAACACCAGAAAACGTGTTTTTCGCATTCAAAAGCACGAAAACAGCGATTTCGGTGATTCTGCACACTTGTAACAGCAGAATCGAGAAGATTATCACTGAAAGTGCATATCTCAGCTGGAAACAACAACGATACCGAAGATATCGTAGTTTCCGCATATCAAACGCACTGTGGAGTGCTGAAAACACCAGAAAACGTGTTTTTCGCATTCAAAAGCACGAAATCAGCGATTTCGGTGATTCTGCACACTTGTAACAGCAGAATCATGAAGATTATCACTGAAAGTGCATATCTCAGCTGGAAACAACAACGATACCGAAGATATCGCAGTTTCCGCATATCTAACGCACTGTGGAGTGTTGAAAACACCAGAAAACGTGTTTTTCGCATTCAAAAGCACGAAAACAGCGATTTCGGTGATTCTGCACACTTGTAACAGCAGAATCGTGAAGATTATCACTGAAAGTGCATATCTCAGCTGGAAACAACAACGATACCGAAGATATCGCAGTTTCCGCATATCAAACGCACTGTGGAGTGCTGAAAACACCAGAAAACGTGTTTTTCGCATTCAAAAGCACGAAAACAGCGATTTCGGTGATTCTGCACACTTGTAACAGCAGAATCGTGAAGATTATCACTGAAAGTGCATATCTCAGCTGGAAACAACAACGATACCGAAGATATCGTAGTTTCCGCATATCAAACGCACTGTGGAGTGCTGAAAACACCAGAAAACGTGTTTTTCGCATTCAAAAGCACGAAAACAGCGATTTCGGTGATTCTGCACACTTGTAACAGCAGAATCGTGAAGATTATCACTGAAAGTGCATATCTCAGCTGGAAACAACAACGATACCGAAGATATCGCAGTTTCCGCATATCAAACGCACTGTGGAGTGTTGAAAACACCAGAAAACGTGTTTTTCGCATTCAAAAGCACGAAAACAGCGATTTCGGTGATTCTGCACACTTGTAACAGCAGAATCGTGAAGATTATCACTGAAAGTGCATATCTCAGCTGGAAACAACAACGATACCGAAGATATCGTAGTTTCCGCATATCAAACGCACTGTGGAGTGCTGAAAACACCAGAAAACGTGTTTTTCGCATTCAAAAGCACGAAAACAGCGATTTCGGTGATTCTGCACACTTGTAACAGCAGAATCGTGAAGATTATCACTGAAAGTGCATATCTCAGCTGGAAACAACAACGATACCGAAGATATCGTAGTTTCCGCATATCAAACGCACTGTGGAGTGCTGAAAACACCAGAAAACGTGTTTTTCGCATTCAAAAGCACGAAAACAGCGATTTCGGTGATTCTGCACACTTGTAACAGCAGAATCGTGAAGATTATCACTGAAAGTGCATATCTCAGCTGGAAACAACAACGATACCGAAGATATCGCAGTTTCCGCATATCAAACGCACTGTGGAGTGCTGAAAACACCAGAAAACGTGTTTTTCGCATTCAAAAGCACGAAAACAGCGATTTCGGTGATTCTGCACACTTGTAACAGCAGAATCGTGAAGATTATCACTGAAAGTGCATATCTCAGCTGGAAACAACAACGATACCGAAGATATCGTAGTTTCCGCATATCAAACGCACTGTGGAGTGCTGAAAACACCAGAAAACGTGTTTTTCGCATTCAAAAGCACGAAAACAGCGATTTCGGTGATTCTGCACACTTGTAACAGCAGAATCGTGAAGATTATCACTGAAAGTGCATATCTCAGCTGGAAACAACAACGATACCGAAGATATCGTAGTTTCCGCATATCAAACGCACTGTGGAGTGCTGAAAACACCAGAAAACGTGTTTTTCGCATTCAAAAGCACGAAAACAGCGATTTCGGTGATTCTGCACACTTGTAACAGCAGAATCGTGAAGATTATCACTGAAAGTGCATATCTCAGCTGGAAACAACAACGATACCGAAGATATCGTAGTTTCCGCATATCAAACGCACTGTGGAGTGCTGAAAACACCAGAAAACGTGTTTTTCGCATTCAAAAGCACGAAAACAGCGATTTCGGTGATTCTGCACACTTGTAACAGCAGAATCGTGAAGATTATCACTGAAAGTGCATATCTCAGCTGGAAACAACAACGATACCGAAGATATCGTAGTTTCCGCATATCAAACGCACTGTGGAGTGCTGAAAACACCAGAAAACGTGTTTTTCGCATTCAAAAGCACGAAAACAGCGATTTCGGTGATTCTGCACACTTGTAACAGCAGAATCGTGAAGATTATCACTGAAAGTGCATATCTCAGCTGGAAACAACAACGATACCGAAGATATCGCAGTTTCCGCATATCAAACGCACTGTGGAGTGCTGAAAACAACAGAAAACGTGTTTTTCGCATTCAAAAGCACGAAAACAGCGATTTCGGTGATTCTGCACACTTGCAACAGCAGAATCGTGAAGATTATCACTGAAAGTGCATATCTCAGCTGGAAACAACAACGATACCGAAGATATCGCAGTTTCCGCATATCAGACGCACTGTGGAGTGCTGAAAACACCAGAAAACGTGTTTTTCGCATTCAAAAGCACGAAAACAGCGATTTCGGTGATTCTGCACACTTGTAACAGCAGAATCGTGAAGATTATCACTGAAAGTGCATATCTCAGCTGGAAACAATAACGATACCGAAGATATCGCAGTTTCCGCATATCAAACGCACTGTGGAGTGTTGAAAACACCAGAAAACGTGTTTTTCGCATTCAAAAGCACGAAAACAGCGATTTCGGTGATTCTGCACACTTGTAACAGCAGAATCGTGAAGATTATCACTGAAAGAGCATATCTCAGCTGGAAACAACAACGATACCGAAGATATCGCAGTTTCCGCATATCAAACGCACTGTGGAGTGCTGAAAACAACAGAAAACGTGTTTTTCGCATTCAAAAGCACGAAAACAGCGATTTCGGTGATTCTGCACACTTGTAACAGCAGAATCGTGAAGATTATCACTGAAAGTGCATATCTCAGCTGGAAACAACAACGATACCGAAGATATCGCAGTTTCCGCATATCAAACGCACTGTGGAGTGTTGAAAACACCAGAAAACGTGTTTTTCGCATTCAAAAGCACGAAAACAGCGATTTCGGTGATTCTGCACACTTGTAACAGCAGAATCGTGAAGATTATCACTGAAAGTGCATATCTCAGCTGGAAACAACAACGATACCGAAGATATCGTAGTTTCCGCATATCAAACGCACTGTGGAGTGCTGAAAACACCAGAAAACGTGTTTTTCGCATTCAAAAGCACGAAAACAGCGATTTCGGTGATTCTGCACACTTGTAACAGCAGAATCGTGAAGATTATCACTGAAAGTGCATATCTCAGCTGGAAACAACAACGATACCGAAGATATCGTAGTTTCCGCATATCAAACGCACTGTGGAGTGCTGAAAACACCAGAAAACGTGTTTTTCGCATTCAAAAGCACGAAAACAGCGATTTCGGTGATTCTGCACACTTGTAACAGCAGAATCGTGAAGATTATCACTGAAAGTGCATATCTCAGCTGGAAACAACAACGATACCGAAGATATCGCAGTTTCCGCATATCAAACGCACTGTGGAGTGCTGAAAACACCAGAAAACGTGTTTTTCGCATTCAAAAGCACGAAAACAGCGATTTCGGTGATTCTGCACACTTGTAACAGCAGAATCGTGAAGATTATCACTGAAAGTGCATATCTCAGCTGGAAACAACAACGATACCGAAGATATCGTAGTTTCCGCATATCAAACGCACTGTGGAGTGCTGAAAACACCAGAAAACGTGTTTTTCGCATTCAAAAGCACGAAAACAGCGATTTCGGTGATTCTGCACACTTGTAACAGCAGAATCGTGAAGATTATCACTGAAAGTGCATATCTCAGCTGGAAACAACAACGATACCGAAGATATCGTAGTTTCCGCATATCAAACGCACTGTGGAGTGCTGAAAACACCAGAAAACGTGTTTTTCGCATTCAAAAGCACGAAAACAGCGATTTCGGTGATTCTGCACACTTGTAACAGCAGAATCGTGAAGATTATCACTGAAAGTGCATATCTCAGCTGGAAACAACAACGATACCGAAGATATCGTAGTTTCCGCATATCAAACGCACTGTGGAGTGCTGAAAACACCAGAAAACGTGTTTTTCGCATTCAAAAGCACGAAAACAGCGATTTCGGTGATTCTGCACACTTGTAACAGCAGAATCGTGAAGATTATCACTGAAAGTGCATATCTCAGCTGGAAACAACAACGATACCGAAGATATCGTAGTTTCCGCATATCAAACGCACTGTGGAGTGCTGAAAACACCAGAAAACGTGTTTTTCGCATTCAAAAGCACGAAAACAGCGATTTCGGTGATTCTGCACACTTGTAACAGCAGAATCGTGAAGATTATCACTGAAAGTGCATATCTCAGCTGGAAACAACAACGATACCGAAGATATCGCAGTTTCCGCATATCAAACGCACTGTGGAGTGCTGAAAACAACAGAAAACGTGTTTTTCGCATTCAAAAGCACGAAAACAGCGATTTCGGTGATTCTGCACACTTGCAACAGCAGAATCGTGAAGATTATCACTGAAAGTGCATATCTCAGCTGGAAACAACAACGATACCGAAGATATCGCAGTTTCCGCATATCAAACGCACTGTGGAGTGCTGAAAACACCAGAAAACGTGTTTTTCGCATTCAAAAGCACGAAAACAGCGATTTCGGTGATTCTGCACACTTGTAACAGCAGAATCGTGAAGATTATCACTGAAAGTGCATATCTCAGCTGGAAACAATAACGATACCGAAGATATCGCAGTTTCCGCATATCAAACGCACTGTGGAGTGTTGAAAACACCAGAAAACGTGTTTTTCGCATTCAAAAGCACGAAAACAGCGATTTCGGTGATTCTGCACACTTGTAACAGCAGAATCGTGAAGATTATCACTGAAAGTGCATATCTCAGCTGGAAACAACAACGATACCGAAGATATCGCAGTTTCCGCATATCAAACGCACTGTGGAGTGCTGAAAACAACAGAAAACGTGTTTTTCGCATTCAAAAGCACGAAAACAGCGATTTCGGTGATTCTGCACACTTGTAACAGCAGAATCGTGAAGATTATCACTGAAAGTGCATATCTCAGCTGGAAACAACAACGATACCGAAGATATCGCAGTTTCCGCATATCAAACGCACTGTGGAGTGCTGAAAACACCAGAAAACGTGTTTTTCGCATTCAAAAGCACGAAGACAGCGATTTCGGTGATTCTGCACACTTGTAACAGCAGAATCGTGAAGATTATCACTGAAAGTGCATATCTCAGCTGGAAACAATAACGATACCGAAGATATCGCAGTTTCCGCATATCAAACGCACTGTGGAGTGTTGAAAACACCAGAAAACGTGTTTTTCGCATTCAAAAGCACGAAAACAGCGATTTCGGTGATTCTGCACACTTGTAACAGCAGAATCATGAAGATTATCACTGAAAATGCATATCTCAGCTGGAAACAACAACGATACCGAAGATATCGCAGTTTCCGCATATCAAACGCACTGTGGAGTGCTGAAAACACCAGAAAACGTGTTTTTCGCATTCAAAAGCACGAAAACAGCGATTTCGGTGATTCTGCACACTTGTAACAGCAGAATCGTGAAGATTATCACTGAAAGTGCATATCTCAGCTGGAAACAACAACGATACCGAAGATATCGTAGTTTCCGCATATCAAACGCACTGTGGAGTGCTGAAAACACCAGAAAACGTGTTTTTCGCATTCAAAAGCACGAAAACAGCGATTTCGGTGATTCTGCACACTTGTAACAGCAGAATCGTGAAGATTATCACTGAAAGTGCATTTCTCAGCTGGAAACAACAACGATACCGAAGATATGGCAGTTTCCGCATATCAAACGCACTGTGGAGTGCTGAAAACACCAGAAAACGTGTTTTTCGCATTCAATAGCACGAAAACAGCGATATCGGTGATTCTGCACAGTTGTAACAGCAGAATCATGAAGATTATCACTGAAAATGCATGTCTCAGCTGGAAACAACAACGATACCGAAGATATCGTAGTTTCCGCATATCAAACGCACTGTGGAGTGTTGAAAACACCAGAAAACGTGTTTTTCGCATTCAAAAGCACGAAAACAGCGATTTCGGTGATTCTGCACACTTGTAACAGCAGAATCATGAAGATTATCACTGAAAATGCATGTCTCAGCTGGAAACAACAACGATACCGAAGATATCGTAGTTTCCGCATATCAAACGCACTGTGGAGTGCTGAAAACACCAGAAAACGTGTTTTTCGCATACAAAAGCACGAAAACAGCGATTTCGGTGATTCTGCACACTTGTAACAGCAGAATCATGAAGATTATCACTGAAGATGCATATCTCAGCTGGAAACAACAACGATACCGAAGATATCGTAGTTTCCGCATATCAAACGCACTGTGGAGTGCTGAAAACACCAGAAAACGTGTTTTTCGCATTCAAAAGCACGAAAACAGCGATTTCGGTGATTCTGCACACTTGTAACAGCAGAATCGTGAAGATTATCACTGAAAGTGCATATCTCAGCTGGAAACAACAACGATACCGAAGATATCGTAGTTTCCGCATATCAAACGCACTGTGGAGTGCTGAAAAACCAGAAAACGTGTTTTTCGCATTCAAAAGCACGAAAACAGCGATTTCGGTGATTCTGCACACTTGTAACAGCAGAATCGTGAAGATTATCACTGAAAGTGCATATCTCAGCTGGAAACAACAACGATACCGAAGATATCGTAGTTTCCGCATATCAGACGCACTGTGGAGTGCTGAAAACACCAGAAAACGTGTTTTTCGCATTCAAAAGCCCGAAAACAGCGATTTCGGTGATTCTGCACACTTGTAACAGCAGAATCGTGAAGATTATCACTGAAAGTGCATATCTCAGCTGGAAACAACAACGATACCGAAGATATCGTAGTTTCCGCATATCAAACGCACTGTGGAGTGCTGAAAACACCAGAAAACGTGTTTTTCGCATTCAAAAGCACGAAAACAGCGATTTCGGTGATTCTGCACACTTGTAACAGCAGAATCGTGAAGATTATCACTGAAAGTGCATATCTCAGCTGGAAACAACAACGATACCGAAGATATCGCAGTTTCCGCATATCAAACGCACTGTGGAGTGCTGAAAACACCAGAAAACGTGTTTTTCGCATTCAAAAGCACGAAAACAGCGATTTCGGTGATTCTGCACACTTGTAACAGCAGAATCATGAAGATTATCACTGAAAATGCATGTCTCAGCTGGAAACAACAACGATACCGAAGATATCGTAGTTTCCGCATATCAAACGCACTGTGGAGTGCTGAAAACACCAGAAAACGTGTTTTTCGCATACAAAAGCACGAAAACAGCGATTTCGGTGATTCTGCACACTTGTAACAGCAGAATCATGCAGATTATCACTGAAGATGCATATCTCAGCTGGAAACAACAACGATACCGAAGATATCGTTGTTTCCGCATATCAAACGCACTGTGGAGTGCTGAAAACACCAGAAAACGTGTTTTTCGCATTCAAAAGCACGAAAACAGCGATTTCGGTGATTCTGCACACTTGTAACAGCAGAATCGTGAAGATTATCACTGAAAGTGCATATCTCAGCTGGAAACAACAACGATACCGAAGATATCGTAGTTTCCGCATATCAAACGCACTGTGGAGTGCTGAAAACACCAGAAAACGTGTTTTTCGCATTCAAAAGCACGAAATCAGCGATTTCGGTGATTCTGCACACTTGTAACAGCAGAATCATGAAGATTATCACTGAAAGTGCATATCTCAGCTGGAAACAACAACGATACCGAAGATATCGCAGTTTCCGCATATCTAACGCACTGTGGAGTGTTGAAAACACCAGAAAACGTGTTTTTCGCATTCAAAAGCACGAAAACAGCGATTTCGGTGATTCTGCACACTTGTAACAGCAGAATCGTGAAGATTATCACTGAAAGTGCATATCTCAGCTGGAAACAACAACGATACCGAAGATATCGCAGTTTCCGCATATCAAACGCACTGTGGAGTGCTGAAAACACCAGAAAACGTGTTTTTCGCATTCAAAAGCACGAAAACAGCGATTTCGGTGATTCTGCACACTTGTAACAGCAGAATCGTGAAGATTATCACTGAAAGTGCATATCTCAGCTGGAAACAACAACGATACCGAAGATATCGTAGTTTCCGCATATCAAACGCACTGTGGAGTGCTGAAAACACCAGAAAACGTGTTTTTCGCATTCAAAAGCACGAAAACAGCGATTTCGGTGATTCTGCACACTTGTAACAGCAGAATCGTGAAGATTATCACTGAAAGTGCATATCTCAGCTGGAAACAACAACGATACCGAAGATATCGCAGTTTCCGCATATCAAACGCACTGTGGAGTGTTGAAAACACCAGAAAACGTGTTTTTCGCATTCAAAAGCACGAAAACAGCGATTTCGGTGATTCTGCACACTTGTAACAGCAGAATCGTGAAGATTATCACTGAAAGTGCATATCTCAGCTGGAAACAACAACGATACCGAAGATATCGTAGTTTCCGCATATCAAACGCACTGTGGAGTGCTGAAAACACCAGAAAACGTGTTTTTCGCATTCAAAAGCACGAAAACAGCGATTTCGGTGATTCTGCACACTTGTAACAGCAGAATCGTGAAGATTATCACTGAAAGTGCATATCTCAGCTGGAAACAACAACGATACCGAAGATATCGCAGTTTCCGCATATCAAACGCACTGTGGAGTGCTGAAAACAACAGAAAACGTGTTTTTCGCATTCAAAAGCACGAAAACAGCGATTTCGGTGATTCTGCACACTTGTAACAGCAGAATCGTGAAGATTATCACTGAAAGTGCATATCTCAGCTGGAAACAACAACGATACCGAAGATATCGCAGTTTCCGCATATCAAACGCACTGTGGAGTGCTGAAAACACCAGAAAACGTGTTTTTCGCATTCAAAAGCACGAAAACAGCGATTTCGGTGATTCTGCACACTTGTAACAGCAGAATCGTGAAGATTATCACTGAAAGTGCATATCTCAGCTGGAAACAATAACGATACCGAAGATATCGCAGTTTCCGCATATCAAACGCACTGTGGAGTGTTGAAAACACCAGAAAACGTGTTTTTCGCATTCAAAAGCACGAAAACAGCGATTTCGGTGATTCTGCACACTTGTAACAGCAGAATCATGAAGATTATCACTGAAAATGCATATCTCAGCTGGAAACAACAACGATACCGAAGATATCGCAGTTTCCGCATATCAAACGCACTGTGGAGTGCTGAAAACACCAGAAAACGTGTTTTTCGCATTCAAAAGCACGAAAACAGCGATTTCGGTGATTCTGCACACTTGTAACAGCAGAATCGTGAAGATTATCACTGAAAGTGCATATCTCAGCTGGAAACAACAACGATACCGAAGATATCGTAGTTTCCGCATATCAAACGCACTGTGGAGTGCTGAAAACACCAGAAAACGTGTTTTTCGCATTCAAAAGCACGAAAACAGCGATTTCGGTGATTCTGCACACTTGTAACAGCAGAATCGTGAAGATTATCACTGAAAGTGCATTTCTCAGCTGGAAACAACAACGATACCGAAGATATGGCAGTTTCCGCATATCAAACGCACTGTGGAGTGCTGAAAACACCAGAAAACGTGTTTTTCGCATTCAATAGCACGAAAACAGCGATATCGGTGATTCTGCACAGTTGTAACAGCAGAATCATGAAGATTATCACTGAAAATGCATGTCTCAGCTGGAAACAACAACGATACCGAAGATATCGTAGTTTCCGCATATCAAACGCACTGTGGAGTGTTGAAAACACCAGAAAACGTGTTTTTCGCATTCAAAAGCACGAAAACAGCGATTTCGGTGATTCTGCACACTTGTAACAGCAGAATCATGAAGATTATCACTGAAAATGCATGTCTCAGCTGGAAACAACAACGATACCGAAGATATCGTAGTTTCCGCATATCAAACGCACTGTGGAGTGCTGAAAACACCAGAAAACGTGTTTTTCGCATACAAAAGCACGAAAACAGCGATTTCGGTGATTCTGCACACTTGTAACAGCAGAATCATGAAGATTATCACTGAAGATACATATCTCAGCTGGAAACAACAACGATACCGAAGATATCGTAGTTTCCGCATATCAAACGCACTGTGGAGTGCTGAAAACACCAGAAAACGTGTTTTTCGCATTCAAAAGCACGAAAACAGCGATTTCGGTGATTCTGCACACTTGTAACAGCAGAATCGTGAAGATTATCACTGAAAGTGCATATCTCAGCTGGAAACAACAACGATACCGAAGATATCGTAGTTTCCGCATATCAAACGCACTGTGGAGTGCTGAAAAACCAGAAAACGTGTTTTTCGCATTCAAAAGCACGAAAACAGCGATTTCGGTGATTCTGCACACTTGTAACAGCAGAATCGTGAAGATTATCACTGAAAGTGCATATCTCAGCTGGAAACAACAACGATACCGAAGATATCGTAGTTTCCGCATATCAGACGCACTGTGGAGTGCTGAAAACACCAGAAAACGTGTTTTTCGCATTCAAAAGCCCGAAAACAGCGATTTCGGTGATTCTGCACACTTGTAACAGCAGAATCGTGAAGATTATCACTGAAAGTGCATATCTCAGCTGGAAACAACAACGATACCGAAGATATCGTAGTTTCCGCATATCAAACGCACTGTGGAGTGCTGAAAACACCAGAAAACGTGTTTTTCGCATTCAAAAGCACGAAAACAGCGATTTCGGTGATTCTGCACACTTGTAACAGCAGAATCGTGAAGATTATCACTGAAAGTGCATATCTCAGCTGGAAACAACAACGATACCGAAGATATCGCAGTTTCCGCATATCAAACGCACTGTGGAGTGCTGAAAACACCAGAAAACGTGTTTTTCGCATTCAAAAGCACGAAAACAGCGATTTCGGTGATTCTGCACACTTGTAACAGCAGAATCGTGAAGATTATCACTGAAAGTGCATATCTCAGCTGGAAACAATAACGATACCGAAGATATCGCAGTTTCCGCATATCAAACGCACTGTGGAGTGTTGAAAACACCAGAAAACGTGTTTTTCGCATTCAAAAGCACGAAAACAGCGATTTCGGTGATTCTGCACACTTGTAACAGCAGAATCATGAAGATTATCACTGAAAATGCATGTCTCAGCTGGAAACAACAACGATACCGAAGATATCGTAGTTTCCGCATATCAAACGCACTGTGGAGTGCTGAAAACACCAGAAAACGTGTTTTTCGCATACAAAAGCACGAAAACAGCGATTTCGGTGATTCTGCACACTTGTAACAGCAGAATCATGCAGATTATCACTGAAGATGCATATCTCAGCTGGAAACAACAACGATACCGAAGATATCGTAGTTTCCGCATATCAAACGCACTGTGGAGTGCTGAAAACACCAGAAAACGTGTTTTTCGCATTCAAAAGCACGAAAACAGCGATTTCGGTGATTCTGCACACTTGTAACAGCAGAATCGTGAAGATTATCACTGAAAGTGCATATCTCAGCTGGAAACAACAACGATACCGAAGATATGGCAGTTTCCGCATATCAAACGCACTGTGGAGTGCTGAAAACACCAGAAAACGTGTTTTTCGCATTCAATAGCACGAAAACAGCGATTTCGGTGATTCTGCACACTTGTAACAGCAGAATCATGAAGATTATCACTGAAAATGCATGTCTCAGCTGGAAACAACAACGATACCGAATATATCGTAGTTTCCGCATATCAAACGCACTGTGGAGTGCTGAAAACACCAGAAAACGTGTTTTTCGCATTCAAAAGCACGAAAACAGCGATTTCGGTGATTCTGCACACTTGTAACAGCAGAATCGAGAAGATTATCACTGAAAGTGCATATCTCAGCTGGAAACAACAACGATACCGAAGATATCGTAGTTTCCGCATATCAAACGCACTGTGGAGTGCTGAAAACACCAGAAAACGTGTTTTTCGCATTCAAAAGCACGAAATCAGCGATTTCGGTGATTCTGCACACTTGTAACAGCAGAATCATGAAGATTATCACTGAAAGTGCATATCTCAGCTGGAAACAACAACGATACCGAAGATATCGCAGTTTCCGCATATCTAACGCACTGTGGAGTGTTGAAAACACCAGAAAACGTGTTTTTCGCATTCAAAAGCACGAAAACAGCGATTTCGGTGATTCTGCACACTTGTAACAGCAGAATCATGAAGATTATCACTGAAAATGCATATCTCAGCTGGAAACAACAACGATACCGAAGATATCGCAGTTTCCGCATATCAAACGCACTGTGGAGTGCTGAAAACACCAGAAAACGTGTTTTTCGCATTCAAAAGCACGAAAACAGCGATTTCGGTGATTCTGCACACTTGTAACAGCAGAATCGTGAAGATTATCACTGAAAGTGCATATCTCAGCTGGAAACAACAACGATACCGAAGATATCGTAGTTTCCGCATATCAAACGCACTGTGGAGTGCTGAAAACACCAGAAAACGTGTTTTTCGCATTCAAAAGCACGAAAACAGCGATTTCGGTGATTCTGCACACTTGTAACAGCAGAATCGTGAAGATTATCACTGAAAGTGCATTTCTCAGCTGGAAACAACAACGATACCGAAGATATGGCAGTTTCCGCATATCAAACGCACTGTGGAGTGCTGAAAACACCAGAAAACGTGTTTTTCGCATTCAATAGCACGAAAACAGCGATATCGGTGATTCTGCACAGTTGTAACAGCAGAATCATGAAGATTATCACTGAAAATGCATGTCTCAGCTGGAAACAACAACGATACCGAAGATATCGTAGTTTCCGCATATCAAACGCACTGTGGAGTGTTGAAAACACCAGAAAACGTGTTTTTCGCATTCAAAAGCACGAAAACAGCGATTTCGGTGATTCTGCACACTTGTAACAGCAGAATCATGAAGATTATCACTGAAAATGCATGTCTCAGCTGGAAACAACAACGATACCGAAGATATCGTAGTTTCCGCATATCAAACGCACTGTGGAGTGCTGAAAACACCAGAAAACGTGTTTTTCGCATACAAAAGCACGAAAACAGCGATTTCGGTGATTCTGCACACTTGTAACAGCAGAATCATGAAGATTATCACTGAAGATACATATCTCAGCTGGAAACAACAACGATACCGAAGATATCGTAGTTTCCGCATATCAAACGCACTGTGGAGTGCTGAAAACACCAGAAAACGTGTTTTTCGCATTCAAAAGCACGAAAACAGCGATTTCGGTGATTCTGCACACTTGTAACAGCAGAATCGTGAAGATTATCACTGAAAGTGCATATCTCAGCTGGAAACAACAACGATACCGAAGATATCGTAGTTTCCGCATATCAAACGCACTGTGGAGTGCTGAAAAACCAGAAAACGTGTTTTTCGCATTCAAAAGCACGAAAACAGCGATTTCGGTGATTCTGCACACTTGTAACAGCAGAATCGTGAAGATTATCACTGAAAGTGCATATCTCAGCTGGAAACAACAACGATACCGAAGATATCGTAGTTTCCGCATATCAGACGCACTGTGGAGTGCTGAAAACACCAGAAAACGTGTTTTTCGCATTCAAAAGCCCGAAAACAGCGATTTCGGTGATTCTGCACACTTGTAACAGCAGAATCGTGAAGATTATCACTGAAAGTGCATATCTCAGCTGGAAACAACAACGATACCGAAGATATCGTAGTTTCCGCATATCAAACGCACTGTGGAGTGCTGAAAACACCAGAAAACGTGTTTTTCGCATTCAAAAGCACGAAAACAGCGATTTCGGTGATTCTGCACACTTGTAACAGCAGAATCGTGAAGATTATCACTGAAAGTGCATATCTCAGCTGGAAACAACAACGATACCGAAGATATCGCAGTTTCCGCATATCAAACGCACTGTGGAGTGCTGAAAACACCAGAAAACGTGTTTTTCGCATTCAAAAGCACGAAAACAGCGATTTCGGTGATTCTGCACACTTGTAACAGCAGAATCGTGAAGATTATCACTGAAAGTGCATATCTCAGCTGGAAACAATAACGATACCGAAGATATCGCAGTTTCCGCATATCAAACGCACTGTGGAGTGTTGAAAACACCAGAAAACGTGTTTTTCGCATTCAAAAGCACGAAAACAGCGATTTCGGTGATTCTGCACACTTGTAACAGCAGAATCATGAAGATTATCACTGAAAATGCATGTCTCAGCTGGAAACAACAACGATACCGAAGATATCGTAGTTTCCGCATATCAAACGCACTGTGGAGTGCTGAAAACACCAGAAAACGTGTTTTTCGCATACAAAAGCACGAAAACAGCGATTTCGGTGATTCTGCACACTTGTAACAGCAGAATCATGCAGATTATCACTGAAGATGCATATCTCAGCTGGAAACAACAACGATACCGAAGATATCGTAGTTTCCGCATATCAAACGCACTGTGGAGTGCTGAAAACACCAGAAAACGTGTTTTTCGCATTCAAAAGCACGAAAACAGCGATTTCGGTGATTCTGCACACTTGTAACAGCAGAATCGTGAAGATTATCACTGAAAGTGCATATCTCAGCTGGAAACAACAACGATACCGAAGATATGGCAGTTTCCGCATATCAAACGCACTGTGGAGTGCTGAAAACACCAGAAAACGTGTTTTTCGCATTCAATAGCACGAAAACAGCGATTTCGGTGATTCTGCACACTTGTAACAGCAGAATCATGAAGATTATCACTGAAAATGCATGTCTCAGCTGGAAACAACAACGATACCGAATATATCGTAGTTTCCGCATATCAAACGCACTGTGGAGTGCTGAAAACACCAGAAAACGTGTTTTTCGCATTCAAAAGCACGAAAACAGCGATTTCGGTGATTCTGCACACTTGTAACAGCAGAATCGAGAAGATTATCACTGAAAGTGCATATCTCAGCTGGAAACAACAACGATACCGAAGATATCGTAGTTTCCGCATATCAAACGCACTGTGGAGTGCTGAAAACACCAGAAAACGTGTTTTTCGCATTCAAAAGCACGAAATCAGCGATTTCGGTGATTCTGCACACTTGTAACAGCAGAATCATGAAGATTATCACTGAAAGTGCATATCTCAGCTGGAAACAACAACGATACCGAAGATATCGCAGTTTCCGCATATCTAACGCACTGTGGAGTGTTGAAAACACCAGAAAACGTGTTTTTCGCATTCAAAAGCACGAAAACAGCGATTTCGGTGATTCTGCACACTTGTAACAGCAGAATCGTGAAGATTATCACTGAAAGTGCATATCTCAGCTGGAAACAACAACGATACCGAAGATATCGCAGTTTCCGCATATCAAACGCACTGTGGAGTGCTGAAAACACCAGAAAACGTGTTTTTCGCATTCAAAAGCACGAAAACAGCGATTTCGGTGATTCTGCACACTTGTAACAGCAGAATCGTGAAGATTATCACTGAAAGTGCATATCTCAGCTGGAAACAACAACGATACCGAAGATATCGTAGTTTCCGCATATCAAACGCACTGTGGAGTGCTGAAAACACCAGAAAACGTGTTTTTCGCATTCAAAAGCACGAAAACAGCGATTTCGGTGATTCTGCACACTTGTAACAGCAGAATCGTGAAGATTATCACTGAAAGTGCATATCTCAGCTGGAAACAACAACGATACCGAAGATATCGCAGTTTCCGCATATCAAACGCACTGTGGAGTGTTGAAAACACCAGAAAACGTGTTTTTCGCATTCAAAAGCACGAAAACAGCGATTTCGGTGATTCTGCACACTTGTAACAGCAGAATCGTGAAGATTATCACTGAAAGTGCATATCTCAGCTGGAAACAACAACGATACCGAAGATATCGTAGTTTCCGCATATCAAACGCACTGTGGAGTGCTGAAAACACCAGAAAACGTGTTTTTCGCATTCAAAAGCACGAAAACAGCGATTTCGGTGATTCTGCACACTTGTAACAGCAGAATCGTGAAGATTATCACTGAAAGTGCATATCTCAGCTGGAAACAACAACGATACCGAAGATATCGTAGTTTCCGCATATCAAACGCACTGTGGAGTGCTGAAAACACCAGAAAACGTGTTTTTCGCATTCAAAAGCACGGAAACAGCGATTTCGGTGATTCTGCACACTTGTAACAGCAGAATCGTGAAGATTATCACTGAAAGTGCATATCTCAGCTGGAAACAACAACGATACCGAAGATATCGTAGTTTCCGCATATCAAACGCACTGTGGAGTGCTGAAAACACCAGAAAACGTGTTTTTCGCATTCAAAAGCACGGAAACAGCGATTTCGGTGATTCTGCACACTTGTAACAGCAGAATCGTGAAGATTATCACTGAAAGTGCATATCTCAGCTGGAAACAACAACGATACCGAAGATATCGTAGTTTCCGCATATCAAACGCACTGTGGAGTGCTGAAAACACCAGAAAAAGTGTTTTTCGCATTCAAAAGCACGAAAACAGCGATTTCGGTGATTCTGCACACTTGTAACAGCAGAATCGTGAAGATTATCACTGAAAGTGCATATCTCAGCTGGAAACAATAACGATACCGAAGATATCGCAGTTTCCGCATATCAAACGCACTGTGGAGTGTTGAAAACACCAGAAAACGTGTTTTTCGCATTCAAAAGCACGAAAACAGCGATTTCGGTGATTCTGCACACTTGTAACAGCAGAATCGTGAAGATTACCACTGAAAGTGCATTTCTCAGCTGGAAACAACAACGATACCGAAGATATCGCAGTTTCCGCATATCAAACGCACTGTGGAGTGCTGAAAACACCAGAAGACGTGTTTTTCGCATTCAAAAGCACGAAAACAGCGATTTCGGTGATTCTGCACACTTGTAACAGCAGAATCATGAAGATTATCACTGAAGATGCATATCTCAGCTGGAAACAACAACGATACCGAAGATATCGTAGTTTCCGCATATCAAACGCACTGTGGAGTGCTGAAAACACCAGAAAACGTGTTTTTCGCATTCAAAAGCACGAAAACAGCGATTTCGGTGATTCTGCACACTTGTAACAGCAGAATCGTGAAGATTATCACTGAAAGTGCATATCTCAGCTGGAAACAACAACGATACCGAAGATATCGTAGTTTCCGCATATCAAACGCACTGTGGAGTGCTGAAAACACCAGAAAACGTGTTTTTCGCATTCAAAAGCACGAAAACAGCGATTTCGGTGATTCTGCACACTTGTAACAGCAGAATCGTGAAGATTATCACAGAAAGTGCATATCTCAGCTGGAAACAACAACGATACCGAAGATATCGCAGTTTCCGCATATCAAACGCACTGTGGAGTGTTGAAAACACCAGAAAACGTGTTTTTCGCATTCAAAAGCACGAAAACAGCGATTTCGGTGATTCTGCAAACTTGTAACAGCAGAATCGGGAACATTATCACTGAAAGTGCATATCTCAGCTGGAAACAATAACGATACCGAAGATATCGCAGTTTCCGCATATCAAACGCACTGTGGAGTGTTGAAAACACCAGAAAACGTGTTTTTCGCATTCAAAAGCACGAAAACAGCGATTTCGGTGATTCTGCACACTTGTAACAGCAGAATCATGAAGATAATCACTGAAAATGCATGTCTCAGCTGGAAACAACAACGATACCGAAGATATCGTAGTTTCCGCATATCAAACGCACTGTGGAGTGCTGAAAACACCAGAAAACGTGTTTTTCGCATACAAAAGCACGAAAACAGCGATTTCGGTGATTCTGCACACTTGTAACAGCAGAATCATGAAGATTATCACTGAAGATGCATATCTCAGCTGGAAACAACAACGATACCGAAGATATCGTAGTTTCCGCATATCAAACGCACTGTGGAGTGCTGAAAACACCAGAACGTGTTTTTCGCATTCAAAAGCACGAAAACAGCGATTTCGGTGATTCTGCACACTTGTAACAGCAGAATCGTGAAGATTATCACTGAAAGTGCATATCTCAGCTGGAAACAACAACGATACCGAAGATATCGTAGTTTCCGCATATCAAACGCACTGTGGAGTGCTGAAAACACCAGAAAACGTGTTTTTCGCATTCAAAAGCACGAAAACAGCGATTTCGGTGATTCTGCACACTTGTAACAGCAGAATCGTGAAGATTATCACTGAAAGTGCATATCTCAGCTGGAAACAATAACGATACCGAAGATATCGCAGTTTCCGCATATCAAACGCACTGTGGAGTGTTGAAAACACCAGAAAACGAGTTTTTCGCATTCAAAAGCACGAAAACAGCGATTTCGGTGATTCTGCAAACTTGTAACAGCAGAATCGGGAACATTATCACTGAAAGTGCATATCTCAGCTGGAAACAACAACGCTACCGAAGATATCGTAGTTTCCGCATATCAAACGCACTGTGGAGTGCTGAAAACACCAGAAAACGTGTTTTTCGCATTCAAAAGCACGAAAACAGCGATTTCGGTGATTCTGCACACTTGTAACAGCAGAATCGTGAAGATTATCACTGAAAGTGCATATCTCAGCTGGAAACAACAACGATACCGAAGATATGGCAGTTTCCGCATATCAAACGCACTGTGGAGTGCTGAAAACACCAGAAAACGTGTTTTTCGCATTCAATAGCACGAAAACAGCGATTTCGGTGATTCTGCACACTTGTAACAGCAGAATCATGAAGATTATCACTGAAAATGCATGTCTCAGCTGGAAACAACAACGATACCGAAGATATCGTAGTTTCCGCATATCAAACGCACTGTGGAGTGCTGAAAACACCAGAAAACGTGTTTTTCGCATTCAAAAGCACGAAAACAGCGATTTCGGTGATTCTGCACACTTGTAACAGCAGAATCATGAAGATTATCACTGAAGATGCATATCTCAGCTGGAAACAACAACGATACCGAAGATATCGTAGTTTCCGCATATCAAACGCACTGTGGAGTGCTGAAAACACCAGAAAACGTGTTTTTCGCATTCAAAAGCACGAAAACAGCGATTTCGGTGATTCTGCACACTTGTAACAGCAGAATCGTGAAGATTATCACTGAAAGTGCATATCTCAGCTGGAAACAACAACGATACCGAAGATATCGTAGTTTCCGCATATCAAACGCACTGTGGAGTGCTGAAAACACCAGAACGTGTTTTTCGCATTCAAAAGCACGAAAACAGCGATTTCGGTGATTCTGCACACTTGTAACAGCAGAATCGTGAAGATTATCACTGAAAGTGCATATCTCAGCTGGAAACAACAACGATACCGAAGATATCGTAGTTTCCGCATATCAAACGCACTGTGGAGTGCTGAAAACACCAGAAAACGTGTTTTTCGCATTCAAAAGCACGAAAACAGCGATTTCGGTGATTCTGCACACTTGTAACAGCAGAATCGTGAAGATTATCACTGAAAGTGCATATCTCAGCTGGAAACAATAACGATACCGAAGATATCGCAGTTTCCGCATATCAAACGCACTGTGGAGTGTTGAAAACACCAGAAAACGTGTTTTTCGCATTCAAAAGCACGAAAACAGCGATTTCGGTGATTCTGCAAAGTTGTAACAGCAGAATCGGGAACATTATCACTGAAAGTGCATATCTCAGCTGGAAACAACAACGATACCGAAGATATCGTAGTTTCCGCATATCAAACGCACTGTGGAGTGCTGAAAACACCAGAAAACGTGTTTTTCGCATTCAAAAGCACGAAAACAGCGATTTCGGTGATTCTGCACACTTGTAACAGCAGAATCGTGAAGATTATCACTGAAAGTGCATATCTCAGCTGGAAACAACAACGATACCGAAGATATCGTAGTTTCCGCATATCAAACGCACTGTGGAGTGCTGAAAACACCAGAAAACGTGTTTTTCGCATTCAAAAGCACGAAAACAGCGATTTCGGTGATTCTGCACACTTGTAACAGCAGAATCGTGAAGATTATCACTGAAAGTGCATATCTCAGCTGGAAACAACAACGATACCGAAGATATGGCAGTTTCCGCATATCAAACGCACTGTGGAGTGCTGAAAACACCAGAAAACGTGTTTTTCGCATTCAATAGCACGAAAACAGCGATTTCGGTGATTCTGCACACTTGTAACAGCAGAATCATGAAGATTATCACTGAAAATGCATGTCTCAGCTGGAAACAACAACGATACCGAAGATATCGTAGTCTCCGCATATCAAACGCACTGTGGAGTGCTGAAAACACCAGAAAACGTGTTTTTCGCATTCAAAAGCACGAAAACAGCGATTTCGGTGATTCTGCACACTTGTAACAGCAGAATCATGAAGATTATCACTGAAGATGCATATCTCAGCTGGAAACAACAACGATACCGAAGATATCGTAGTTTCCGCATATCAAACGCACTGTGGAGTGCTGAAAACACCAGAAAACGTGTTTTTCGCATTCAAAAGCACGAAAACAGCGATTTCGGTGATTCTGCACACTTGTAACAGCAGAATCGTGAAGATTATCACTGAAAGTGCATATCTCAGCTGCAAACAATAACGATACCGAAGATATCGCAGTTTCCGCATATCAAACGCACTGTGGAGTGTTGAAAACACCAGAAAACGTGTTTTTCGCATTCAAAAGCACGAAAACAGCGATTTCAGTGATTCTGCACACTTGTAACAGCAGAATCATGAAGATTATCACTGAAAATGCATGTCTCAGCTGGAAACAACAACGATACCGAAGATATCGTAGTTTCCGCATATCAAACGCACTGTGGAGTGCTGAAAACACCAGAAAACGTGTTTTTCGCATACAAAAGCACGAAAACAGCGATTTCGGTGATTCTGCACACTTGTAACAGCAGAATCATGAAGATTATCACTGAAGATGCATATCTCAGCTGGAAACAACAACGATACCGAAGATATCGTAGTTTCCGCATATCAAACGCACTGTGGAGTGCTGAAAACACCAGAAAACCTGTTTTTCGCATTCAAAAGCACGAAAACAGCGATTTCGGTGATTCTGCACACTTGTAACAGCAGAATCGTGAAGATTATCACTGAAAGTGCATATCTCAGCTGGAAACAACAACGATACCGAAGATATGGCAGTTTCCGCATATCAAACGCACTGTGGAGTGCTGAAAACACCAGAAAACGTGTTTTTCGCATTCAATAGCACGAAAACAGCGATTTCGGTGATTCTGCACACTTGTAACAGCAGAATCATGAAGATTATCACTGAAAATGCATGTCTCAGCTGGAAACAACAACGATACCGAAGATATCGTAGTTTCCGCATATCAAACGCACTGTGGAGTGCTGAAAACACCAGAAAACGTGTTTTCGCATTCAAAAGCACGAAAACAGCGATTTCGGTGATTCTGCACACTTGTAACAGCAGAATCGTGAAGATTATCACTGAAAGTGCATATCTCAGCTGGAAACAACAACGATACCGAAGATATCGTAGTTTGCGCATATCAAACGCACTGTGGAGTGCTGAAAACACCAGAAAACGTGTTTTTCGCATTCAAAAGCACGAAAACAGCGATTTCGGTGATTCTGCACACTTGTAACAGCAGAATCGTGAAGATTATCACTGAAAGTGCATGTCTCAGCTGGAAACAACAACGATACCGAAGATATCGTAGTTTCCGCATATCAAACGCACTGTGGAGTGCTGGAAACACCAGAAAACGTGTTTTTCGCATACAAAAGCACGAAAACAGCGATTTCGGTGATTCTGCACACTTGTAACAGCAGAATCATGAAGATTATCACTGAAGATGCATATCTCAGCTGGAAACAACAACGATACCGAAGATATCGTAGTTTCCGCATATCAAACGCACTGTGGAGTGCTGAAAACACCAGAAAACCTGTTTTTCGCATTCAAAAGCACGAAAACAGCGATTTCGGTGATTCTGCACACTTGTAACAGCAGAATCGTGAAGATTATCACTGAAAGTGCATATCTCAGCTGGAAACAACAACGATACCGAAGATATGGCAGTTTCCGCATATCAAACGCACTGTGGAGTGCTGAAAACACCAGAAAACGTGTTTTTCGCATTCAATAGCACGAAAACAGCGATTTCGGTGATTCTGCACACTTGTAACAGCAGAATCATGAAGATTATCACTGAAAATGCATGTCTCAGCTGGAAACAACAACGATACCGAAGATATCGTAGTTTCCGCATATCAAACGCACTGTGGAGTGCTGAAAACACCAGAAAACGTGTTTTCGCATTCAAAAGCACGAAAACAGCGATTTCGGTGATTCTGCACACTTGTAACAGCAGAATCGTGAAGATTATCACTGAAAGTGCATATCTCAGCTGGAAACAACAACGATACCGAAGATATCGTAGTTTCCGCATATCAAACGCACTGTGGAGTGCTGAAAACACCAGAAAACGTGTTTTTCGCATTCAAAAGCACGAAAACAGCGATTTCGGTGATTCTGCACACTTGTAACAGCAGAATCGTGAAGATTATCACTGAAAGTGCATATCTCAGCTGGAAACAACAACGATACCGAAGATATCGTAGTTTGCGCATATCAAACGCACTGTGGAGTGCTGAAAACACCAGAAAACGTGTTTTTCGCATTCAAAAGCACGAAAACAGCGATTTCGGTGATTCTGCACACTTGTAACAGCAGAATCGTGAAGATTATCACTGAAAGTGCATGTCTCAGCTGGAAACAACAACGATACCGAAGATATCGTAGTTTCCGCATATCAAACGCACTGTGGAGTGCTGAAAACACCAGAAAACGTGTTTTTCGCATTCAAAAGCACGAAAACAGCGATTTCGGTGATTCAGCACACTTGTAACAGCAGAATCATGAAGATTATCACTGAAAATGCATGTCTCAGCTGGAAACAACAACGATACCGAAGATATCGTAGTTTCCGCATATCAAACGCACTGTGGAGTGCTGAAAACACCAGAAAACGTGTTTTTCGCATTCAAAAGCACGAAAACAGCGATTTCGGTGATTCTGCACACTTGTAACAGCAGAATCATGAAGATTATCACTGAAGATGCATATCTCAGCTGGAAACAACAACGATACCGAAGATATCGTAGTTTCCGCATATCAAACGCACTGTGGAGTGCTGAAAACACCAGAAAACGTGTTTTTCGCATTCAAAAGCACGAAAACAGCGATTTCGGTGATTCTGCACACTTGTAACAGCAGACTCGTGAAGATTATCACTGAAAGTGCATATCTCAGCTGGAAACAACAACGATACCGAAGATATCGCAGTTTCCGCATATCAAACGCACTGTGGAGTATTGAAAACACCAGAAAACGTGTTTTTCGCATTCAAAAGCACGAAAACAGCGATTTCGGTGATTCTGCACACTTGTAACAGCAGAATCGTGAAGATTATCACTGAAAGTGCATATCTCAGCTGGAAACAACAACGATACCGAAGATATCGCAGTTTCCGCATATCAAACGCACTGTGGAGTGCTGAAAACACCAGAAAACGTGTTTTTCGCATTCAAAAGCACGAAAACAGCGATTTCGGTGATTCTGCACACTTGTAACAGCAGAATCGTGAAGATTATCACTGAAAGTGCATATCTCAGCTGGAAACAACAACGATACCGAAGATATCGTAGTTTGCGCATATCAAACGCACTGTGGAGTGCTGAAAACACCAGAAAACGTGTTTTTCGCATTCAAAAGCACGAAAACAGCGATTTCGGTGATTCTGCACACTTGTAACAGCAGAATCGTGAAGATTATCACTGAAAGTGCATATCTCAGCTGGAAACAACAACGATACCGAAGATATCGCAGTTTCCGCATATCAAACGCACTGTGGAGTGCTGAAAACACCAGAAAACGTGTTTTTCGCATTCAAAAGCACGAAAACAGCGATTTCGGTGATTCTGCACACTTGTAACAGCAGAATCGTGAAGATTATCACTGAAAGTGCATATCTCAGCTGGAAAGAACAACGATACCGAAGATATCGCAGTTTCTGCATATCAAACGCACTGTGGAGTGCTGAAAACACCAGAAAACGTGTTTTTCGCATTCAAAAGCACGAAAACAGCGATTTCGGTGATTCTGCACACTTGTAACAGCAGAATCGTGAAGATTATCACTGAAAGTGCATATCTCAGCTGGAAACAACAACGATACCGAAGATATCGTAGTTTCCGCATATCAAACGCACTGTGGAGTGCTGAAAACACCAGAAAACGTGTTTTTCGCATTCAAAAGCACGAAAACAGCGATTTCGGTGATTCTGCACACTTGTAACAGCAGAATCGTGAAGATTATCACTGAAAGTGCATATCTCAGCTGGAAACAACAACGATACCGAAGATATGGCAGTTTCCGCATATCAAACGCACTGTGGAGTGCTGAAAACACCAGAAAACGTGTTTTCGCATTCAAAAGCACGAAAACAGCGATTTCGGTGATTCTGCACACTTGTAACAGCAGAATCGTGAAGATTATCACTGAAAGTGCATATCTCAGCTGGAAACAACAACGATACCGAAGATATCGTAGTTTCCGCATATCAAACGCACTGTGGAGTGCTGAAAACACCAGAAAACCTGTTTTTCGCATTCAAAAGCACGAAAACAGCGATTTCGGTGATTCTGCACACTTGTAACAGCAGAATCGTGAAGATTATCACTGAAAGTGCATATCTCAGCTGGAAACAACAACGATACCGAAGATATGGCAGTTTCCGCATGTTACGTCGGCAAGCGACGTTGGAATTAGTCATAAGCATATATATACATACACACATATATACGATAAGCATAGTAGTCATAAGCGCGCCCTTACTCCTGTTAGAATTATTTATAAGCATAGTCATAAGCGCGCCTTAACTCCCGCTACATCCTACTATCAGTTCCTATGTCATCCTTCCAGAAGCTTCTAGAATAATCTAGATCATTCTAGAAGCATTCCCTGATAATCCCATCCCTTTCCCAAGCTCAACATCACATAAACATCCACCGAACCTTCCAGACTAAACCACCAAGCCAAACACATTCCATTCCCACACTCATATTATATTCCAACTCCTTATCTCCCAAACATCCGCCGACCGCCAGACCTAATCTCCCGCCACACACCAATCCTATGACGTCATCATGCACGTGTCCCGACTCCCAGGCCTCTCCTTATCGCATTCCTCCGCTATCTCATAAACATTCTGACTCCCACGATCCAAGCCACACGTGTCCTAATCTCCTCCAGACAAATTCCTCCGCTATCATATCTACACCACACCCCGCGCCTACAACCACACAGTATAATTAAACCATTCCGCCAGCCACTTAGTCAGTCTGAGCCCAGAGCTCGAGGAGCTCACATCACCGCGTTTCTACATCTTGTATTTCTATATCCTGCGATTCTATATCTAGTATTCTTTAACTGTATTCTATATCTTGTATTACTACCTATCTCTTAGTATAACTCCATTGTATTCTATAATCCCAAAGTGTATTAAAGTTCATATAATTGTCTAACTATAATTCTAATTATTCCAACTTCCAAACCGAGTGCGCGCTACTGAATTATATCTATTACGTTCAACTTTAGTCTGCTGATCAACCAGGAGTTGAGGTGAGTAACCACTACCATTCAATTGAATTAGCGAGAGACCCCGTCAGACGCAGACGTACGCGCTGCGTGGACGTTTAAAGAACAGCAAATTGTTGTGCTCGATCTTGGTTTTGCCTGTTTGCGCGATCCGGGACGTAACAACTGGTGACAGCGGTGGGATGCTGTTCACTCTCGCGGTTTAAATTCATTGTGATTAATAACCGGCGATCCTCACCAACCTCCTTTCACACGTTGATTCCAGGCTTGAATTTTCTGCCTGACAGACGATCGCGCTGACGCTAGCGCACCTGTGCAGAACTAACGGTTACACGCAGTGATCTTGTCGTGACACCAGACGCAATGCACGGAGTCAGGAAGGTAGTTGTTCGAAGCTATTAATATACCGAATTTTCAACACTTTACTATTCCCTATATCGAAATCTATTCCAAATCAGTCACGTCGTCGAGGCCGTCGTGGTGGTCACAGGGTCCAAGCAAGGAGGATTGCCGCTATACAAAGGGAATTAAAGGAACTCCAGGCGCAGCAGCCTGCGCCGGAAACTCCGATCCCAGATAGCGCAGGAGCCGAGCCAGATCCTGAACCGATCATTATCGACGATTCTTGCGACGAAATCATACCAGTACCCATTCCTCCGCCGCCAATCGAAATATTAGACACCGATATATCTCTTAAAGTCTACAACCATCGAGAAATACCCCAAGAAGTGTTACTCTCGTTTGTACGAAATTTTTCACACGGAAATATACCCGAGATTGTACCTGACGAAGTAGCAAACTGGTGTACTTTTGTATTCGATAACCAATAAATTCTGGAAAATTTTCTGTACATTCATCATCAATATCTATAATGGACACCCGTTCCAAAAAGCACGCGGAAAGCGCAGAGACTTCCAGGATGGAGCACGACTGTAACACGCTAAAGCAAGAACGCGACGCCGCGTTGGCGGAAATTGAAAATTTAAGAAGGCAACATAGAGAATATCGCTCTCCCATCGAAGATACCTCCACAGATTCCTTCACGCTAAAGGAAGCTTTAGCTATAATCCCTACATTCAATGGAACGGAACCGTCCGTTCTCACATTTACGCGCGCGTGCACCCGCGCTCGCGACCTTATATCTCCCAGTGCCGAAGGCACTCTCACGCGACTAATTACTACGCGTTTACGCGGACGGGCAGCCACTGCAGTGGAAGACGAGCGGTATATAAACGTCACCGACCTCTGTAATAGACTTAAGCGTATCTTCGGTCCGCAAAAGACGATTGACCACTATCGCGGCGATATGGCCAATATCTACATGAAAAAAGAAGAACATATCCTCGATTTCATCACTCGGGTCAAGGACATACGAAACGCAATCATAGACTGCGATTCCACCTCGATTTCTGAAATCGACAATCTGACGGCAGATTGTTTCATCCGCGGAGTAACCCCACAGATAAGAAGCGAGCTCCGTCATTTGCGTAGAAATCCGCTGTCTCATATCTTTAATGAGGCAATCGAAATTTATAAAGAACTAGAACGCGACAACATTCGATACGGACGCGTCACAGATTCCAAACACGTACAATTCCGTGATCAAACGCCGGAACGTAAGCCGTATCACAACCCTCCTTCACCTCGCAATTCATGGCAAGGGTCTTCATGGCGGGAACCTTCACCGCGACGATTTAACGAATCTCGCTACCGGGATTCCTACCGCGATCCGCGCACACCTCCGCGCAATACTTTCGCCTATGAAGCGTCACGAGGAAATACTTCCGTAAGTCCCAGTAGACAGCCAAAGGTCTGCTCCTACTGTAAATTCTCCGGGCACGACATACACGAGTGTCGCAAAAGGGAATATAATAATCAACGGAATCCGGGAAACGGACAAGCCCTCCCGTCGAACTCGGGCCGAAGGCGAGAGGCGTCCCCAGCAAACACGGTCCGAACCATCGCAACGGAATCAACACCCGAATTGCAAAATGCGAATTAAAATCGAAGGGAAAAGTCCCTCACGTAGAAGTCCAATCGCCAGGACTCCCGCGAATAACGACACTAATGATTGATACCGGGTCGGAACCAAATCTGATTAAAATATCAGCGCTCCACCTCAATCATCGGATTGCAACTGACGAAAAGTTGCAATTATACGGAATCACATCCGAAGCCGTATCCACCATGGGTTCCGTCAAGATCCCGCTATATGGAACTATAATTAGGTTCCATGTAGTTCCATCCGACTTCCCGATCCTCCCCGACGGAATCCTTGGATGTCATTTCTTAGAAGAGGGAGCCGAAATCTCGTACACTCAAAACAGAGTGCTCTGGAAGGGAATCGAAATTCCGTTTGCAAACAACCCGCATAATGAGCAGAGATGCGAACGAAACCAAAATTCCAAAACCTGTAACAAAGGTAACCCCTCTACTAACACCCTAAAAACCCCTTCTAACTCGGAACCACGTTCCAAAACTACTAATTCGAGCGCACGGGCTAAAGGACCGAAAACAGGCTCAAAACTTTCCAAATCTACTAGTTCTAAATCCGTAAAATCTTCTATATCCAAAACCGCAAGTCCTGAGAGAATAACGTGTACGATAGAAAGCCGTTCAGCTAAAGTAATCGAAATAGGAGCCACCGGTCCGGAGATAGGTTATCTACCGCGTCAGGAGCTGGCCTCCGGTATCACCGTCTTCGACTCCCTAGTCAAAACAAACAACGGCAGAACGTTCGTGCGCGTTGTCAATACGACGAATAGCCGTATCTCGTTTCCTGTACCCACTGTGGAGGTGCAAGAAGTCGCCGATTTCAAGGATACACCGCAAGACGGAAGTCCTCATTTTATACACTCTATCAAAGAATCTCGTTCCCATCAGGAACGCGAAGAAGAGATCAGAGACATAATAAGTACCGATCATCTTAACGCAGAGGAACGCGATCATGTGTATAAAATTATCAACGAAAGCGCCGACGTCTTTCACCTCCCGGGTGAGCGTTTAGGGAAAACAACTATTGTAGAGCACAAAATTCCAACGACCGACGATAAACCCATACATGTAAAGCAATATCGCTATCCGCCAGTCCACAAGGAGGAGATCAACAAGCAAATGAAGGAACTTCTCGAAAACGACATTGTCAGTCCTTCTACCTCTCCGTATAACTCGCCCTTGTGGATTGTGCCCAAGAAATCTGATGAAAACGGGACCAAAAAGTGGAGGATGGTCATCGATTACCGCCAACTGAATGAAAAGACTACCGCGGACGCGTACCCCTTGCCGAGTATTGTGGAAATTTTAGACCAGCTCGGTTCTGCAAAATACTTCTCCACTTTCGATTTGGCCTCCGGTTTTCACCAGATTGGCATGAACAAAGAGGACGCTGGGAAAACAGCGTTTTCTACCCCATACGGTCATTATGAGTTTAATCGAATGCCCTTCGGCTTACGTAACGCTCCTGCGACATTTCAACGTTTAATGGATTCGATTCTCTCAGGATTGCAGGGCACAGATCACAGGCGTAGTTACGAACTCTTCCACAACCCGAAGTCTCACCTTGTCAGGAAAAATCGATAACGACGGCACATGCTACGGCTCCACGTTCAGCGATCCATACGGCACCTGGAACAGCATAGTCGTTCAAGCTGTCATCCGTATAAAAATACGCACCCATATCGCAGCTGTCAAACTCGCCACCAACGAAATCATCATGCAATCTGGCCAACGATGCCTGGTCCAACAAGGATCCTGCCTGGACTCCGAAGATGGATTCTCCTACTGGGACAACTCACCCACAGACTACTGCAAATTCAACAATTACGATGTCCTCTACGAAGGTAAAGCAACACTAGTAGAAGACGAAGACAACCAAGGGTTATCCCTCTACTCGGTCACATCGCAAGGAACTACATTCGCCCTTGCCAGAACAACCAGTACGAAGGTCTGTGGATACACATTGATACATACCGAACATCCCAAGCTCTTCATTCTCGAGACGGAGAAAGAAGGACACTTCAAAACCAGGACATCCATCGCAATAAACAATCTCGACATCTTCGCATACGTGAATTCCAAATTCGTATACGTAGAGAAGCACCTAAAAACACAGATAATACAGTTATATCGGGACGTAATAAAACAAAAGTGCGCATTAGAACGACAGATTCTGCATAACGCACTCACACTTATTCACGTCGCCCCAGCCGAAGTAGCAAGGACAATTGCCAGGGAACACGGATTCATGGCAATCGCATCGGGCGAAGTTATCCACATAGTCAAATGCGTTCCGGTTGTCTGCCAAGTGAGGCACACAGACACCTGTTACGACGAGTTGCCTGTAACATACAAAAACACGTCATTGTTTATTACGCCGATTCACCACATACTAACGCGCTCAGGCACGAGGAAAGACTGCAGCGAACTCATGCCGAATATGTTCAATATCCATGGCCTATGGTACAGGCTAACACCAAAACCTGTGGAAAGTCTACCGCCAACACCGCTGAAGCCACTTACCAAGGCAACCTGGAAATACGTCAACCCACATAACCTGGCAGACGGAGGTATCTATTCACCAGAGGACCTGGCAAAGCTAAAGGAACACATAATGTTCCCTATCGAAAGACCCGCCATCGTGAACTCTCTAGCTCAAGGAGTTACCGGCCGGGAATACAGCTCACAAGCCCTTCAGCTGTACAACCTTTTCGACGAAACAACGTTGAAAAAGCTAGCAGAATCCACTGGAAGACGAATCTGGTCCGGATTCGTCGCATTCGGATCATTCACCGCTGGCATTATGGGCATCTACCTCGCAATCCGAGTCATCAAAGCCGCCGTCAGCACGATCATCAACGGGATAGCACTACACTCAGTATACGGATGGAGCCTACACCTATTGGGAGCCGTTTGGAGCTCTCTCACACACTTCTTCCTGTTCCTCAGCCAGAGGAAAACCGATGGCGAGATCACAGATACCCAAACCAACCTCGAACACACCCGAAACCAACCCAACCCCAAGCCAGAAGATACAGAGCAGCAGCCCACTGAAGTAGTGAACCAGTGCACCCCCGAACGCTTATACCCGAGTTTCAAACTCCATAGTGAATTTCATTAGAACACTCAAACAGTGCCCCATTCCAACGAACTCTCTCACCCGAATAACAAAAACTCTCTAGTAAACCCGACTAGAAAATTCATTTTCCATGAATTTTCTCACCCAGGGGGGGAGGTGTTACGTCGGCAAGCGACGTTGGAATTAGTCATAAGCATATATATACATACACACATATATACGATAAGCATAGTAGTCATAAGCGCGCCCTTACTCCTGTTAGAATTATTTATAAGCATAGTCATAAGCGCGCCTTAACTCCCGCTACATCCTACTATCAGTTCCTATGTCATCCTTCCAGAAGCTTCTAGAATAATCTAGATCATTCTAGAAGCATTCCCTGATAATCCCATCCCTTTCCCAAGCTCAACATCACATAAACATCCACCGAACCTTCCAGACTAAACCACCAAGCCAAACACATTCCATTCCCACACTCATATTATATTCCAACTCCTTATCTCCCAAACATCCGCCGACCGCCAGACCTAATCTCCCGCCACACACCAATCCTATGACGTCATCATGCACGTGTCCCGACTCCCAGGCCTCTCCTTATCGCATTCCTCCGCTATCTCATAAACATTCTGACTCCCACGATCCAAGCCACACGTGTCCTAATCTCCTCCAGACAAATTCCTCCGCTATCATATCTACACCACACCCCGCGCCTACAACCACACAGTATAATTAAACCATTCCGCCAGCCACTTAGTCAGTCTGAGCCCAGAGCTCGAGGAGCTCACATCACCGCGTTTCTACATCTTGTATTTCTATATCCTGCGATTCTATATCTAGTATTCTTTAACTGTATTCTATATCTTGTATTACTACCTATCTCTTAGTATAACTCCATTGTATTCTATAATCCCAAAGTGTATTAAAGTTCATATAATTGTCTAACTATAATTCTAATTATTCCAACTTCCAAACCGAGTGCGCGCTACTGAATTATATCTATTACGTTCAACTTTAGTCTGCTGATCAACCAGGAGTTGAGGTGAGTAACCACTACCATTCAATTGAATTAGCGAGAGACCCCGTCAGACGCAGACGTACGCGCTGCGTGGACGTTTAAAGAACAGCAAATTGTTGTGCTCGATCTTGGTTTTGCCTGTTTGCGCGATCCGGGACGTAACACGCATATCAAACGCACTGTGGAGTGCTGAAAACACCAGAAAACGTGTTTTTCGCATTCAATAGCACGAAAACAGCGATTTCGGTGATTCTGCACACTTGTAACAGCAGAATCATGAAGATTATCACTGAAAATGCATGTCTCAGCTGGAAACAACAACGATACCGAAGATATCGTAGTTTCCGCATATCAAACGCACTGTGGAGTGCTGAAAACACCAGAAAACGTGTTTTCGCATTCAAAAGCACGAAAACAGCGATTTCGGTGATTCTGCACACTTGTAACAGCAGAATCGTGAAGATTATCACTGAAAGTGCATATCTCAGCTGGAAACAACAACGATACCGAAGATATCGTAGTTTCCGCATATCAAACGCACTGTGGAGTGCTGAAAACACCAGAAAACGTGTTTTTCGCATTCAAAAGCACGAAAACAGCGATTTCGGTGATTCTGCACACTTGTAACAGCAGAATCGTGAAGATTATCACTGAAAGTGCATATCTCAGCTGGAAACAACAACGATACCGAAGATATCGTAGTTTGCGCATATCAAACGCACTGTGGAGTGCTGAAAACACCAGAAAACGTGTTTTTCGCATTCAAAAGCACGAAAACAGCGATTTCGGTGATTCTGCACACTTGTAACAGCAGAATCGTGAAGATTATCACTGAAAGTGCATGTCTCAGCTGGAAACAACAACGATACCGAAGATATCGTAGTTTCCGCATATCAAACGCACTGTGGAGTGCTGAAAACACCAGAAAACGTGTTTTTCGCATTCAAAAGCACGAAAACAGCGATTTCGGTGATTCAGCACACTTGTAACAGCAGAATCATGAAGATTATCACTGAAAATGCATGTCTCAGCTGGAAACAACAACGATACCGAAGATATCGTAGTTTCCGCATATCAAACGCACTGTGGAGTGCTGAAAACACCAGAAAACGTGTTTTTCGCATTCAAAAGCACGAAAACAGCGATTTCGGTGATTCTGCACACTTGTAACAGCAGAATCATGAAGATTATCACTGAAGATGCATATCTCAGCTGGAAACAACAACGATACCGAAGATATCGTAGTTTCCGCATATCAAACGCACTGTGGAGTGCTGAAAACACCAGAAAACGTGTTTTTCGCATTCAAAAGCACGAAAACAGCGATTTCGGTGATTCTGCACACTTGTAACAGCAGACTCGTGAAGATTATCACTGAAAGTGCATATCTCAGCTGGAAACAACAACGATACCGAAGATATCGCAGTTTCCGCATATCAAACGCACTGTGGAGTATTGAAAACACCAGAAAACGTGTTTTTCGCATTCAAAAGCACGAAAACAGCGATTTCGGTGATTCTGCACACTTGTAACAGCAGAATCGTGAAGATTATCACTGAAAGTGCATATCTCAGCTGGAAACAACAACGATACCGAAGATATCGCAGTTTCCGCATATCAAACGCACTGTGGAGTGCTGAAAACACCAGAAAACGTGTTTTTCGCATTCAAAAGCACGAAAACAGCGATTTCGGTGATTCTGCACACTTGTAACAGCAGAATCGTGAAGATTATCACTGAAAGTGCATATCTCAGCTGGAAACAACAACGATACCGAAGATATCGTAGTTTGCGCATATCAAACGCACTGTGGAGTGCTGAAAACACCAGAAAACGTGTTTTTCGCATTCAAAAGCACGAAAACAGCGATTTCGGTGATTCTGCACACTTGTAACAGCAGAATCGTGAAGATTATCACTGAAAGTGCATATCTCAGCTGGAAACAACAACGATACCGAAGATATCGCAGTTTCCGCATATCAAACGCACTGTGGAGTGCTGAAAACACCAGAAAACGTGTTTTTCGCATTCAAAAGCACGAAAACAGCGATTTCGGTGATTCTGCACACTTGTAACAGCAGAATCGTGAAGATTATCACTGAAAGTGCATATCTCAGCTGGAAAGAACAACGATACCGAAGATATCGCAGTTTCTGCATATCAAACGCACTGTGGAGTGCTGAAAACACCAGAAAACGTGTTTTTCGCATTCAAAAGCACGAAAACAGCGATTTCGGTGATTCTGCACACTTGTAACAGCAGAATCGTGAAGATTATCACTGAAAGTGCATATCTCAGCTGGAAACAACAACGATACCGAAGATATCGTAGTTTCCGCATATCAAACGCACTGTGGAGTGCTGAAAACACCAGAAAACGTGTTTTTCGCATTCAAAAGCACGAAAACAGCGATTTCGGTGATTCTGCACACTTGTAACAGCAGAATCGTGAAGATTATCACTGAAAGTGCATATCTCAGCTGGAAACAACAACGATACCGAAGATATGGCAGTTTCCGCATATCAAACGCACTGTGGAGTGCTGAAAACACCAGAAAACGTGTTTTTCGCATTCAATAGCACGAAAACAGCGATTTCGGTGATTCTGCACACTTGTAACAGCAGAATCATGAAGATTATCACTGAAAATGCATGTCTCAGCTGGAAACAACAACGATACCGAAGATATCGTAGTTTCCGCATATCAAACGCACTGTGGAGTGCTGAAAACACCAGAAAACGTGTTTCTCGCATTCGAAAGCACGAAAACAGCGATTTCGGTGATTCTGCACACTTGTAACAGCAGAATCATGAAGATTATCACTGAAGATGCATATCTCAGCTGGAAACAACAACGATACCGAAGATATCGTAGTTTCCGCATATCAAACGCACTGTGGAGTGCTGAAGACACTAGAACACGTGTTTTTCGCATTCAAAAGCACGAAAACAGCGATTTCGGTGATTCTGCACACTTGTAACAGCAGAATCGTGAAGATTATCACTGAAAGTGCATATCTCAGCTGGAAACAACAACGATACCGAAGATATCGTAGTTTCCGCATATCAAACGCACTGTGGAGTGCTGAAAACACCAGAAAACGTGTTTTTCGCATTCAAAAGCACGAAAACAGCGATTTCGGTGATTCTGCACACTTGTAACAGCAGAATCGTGAAGATTATCACTGAAAGTGCATATCTCAGCTGGAAACAACAACGATACCGAAGATATCGTAGTTTGCGCATATCAAACGCACTGTGGAGTGCTGAAAACACCAGAAAACGTGTTTTTCGCATTCAAAAGCACGAAAACAGCGATTTCGGTGATTCTGCACACTTGTAACAGCAGAATCGTGAAGATTATCACTGAAAGTGCATATCTCAGCTGGAAACAACAACGATACCGAAGATATCGCAGTTTCCGCATATCAAACGCACTGTGGAGTGCTGAAAACACCAGAAAACGTGTTTTTCGCATTCAAAAGCACGAATACAGCGATTTCGGTGATTCTGCACACTTGTAACAGCAGAATCGTTAAGATTATCACTGAAAGTGCATATCTCAGCTGGAAACAACAACGATACCGAAGATATCGCAGTTTCCGCATATCAAACGCACTGTGGAGTGTTGAAAACACCAGAAAACGTGTTTTTCGCATTCAAAAGCACGAAAACAGCGATTTCGGTGATTCTGCACACTTGTAACAGCAGAATCATGAAGATTATCACTGAAAATGCATATCTCAGCTGGAAACAACAACGATACCGAAGATATCGTAGTTGCCGCATATCAAACGCACTGTGGAGTGCCGAAAACACCTGAAAACGTGTTTTTCGCATTGAATAGCGCGAAAACAGCGATTTCGGTGATTCTGCACACTTGTAACAGCAGAATCATGAAGATTATCACTGAAAATGCATGTCTCAGCTGGAAACAACAACGATACCGAAGATATCGTAGTTTGCGCATATCAAACGCACTGTGGAGTGCTGAAAACACCAGAAAACGTGTTTTTCGCATTCAAAAGCACGAAAACAGCGATTTCGGTGATTCTGCACACTTGTAACAGCAGAATCGTGAAGATTATCACTGAAAGTGCATATCTCAGCTGGAAACAACAACGATACCGAAGATATCGCAGTTTCCGCATATCAAACGCACTGTGGAGTGCTGAAAACACCAGAAAACGTGTTTTTCGCATTCAAAAGCACGAATACAGCGATTTCGGTGATTCTGCACACTTGTAACAGCAGAATCGTTAAGATTATCACTGAAAGTGCATATCTCAGCTGGAAACAACAACGATACCGAAGATATCGCAGTTTCCGCATATCAAACGCACTGTGGAGTGTTGAAAACACCAGAAAACGTGTTTTTCGCATTCAAAAGCACGAAAACAGCGATTTCGGTGATTCTGCACACTTGTAACAGCAGAATCATGAAGATTATCACTGAAAATGCATATCTCAGCTGGAAACAACAACGATACCGAAGATATCGTAGTTTCCGCATATCAATCGCACTGTGGAGTGCTGAAAACACCAGAAAACGTGTTTTTCGCATTCAAAAGCACGAAAACAGCGATTTCGGTGATTCTGCACACTTGTAACAGCAGAATCGTGAAGATTATCACTGAAAGTGCATATCTCAGCTGGAAACAACAACGATACCGAAGATATCGTAGTTTCCGCATATCAAACGCACTGTGGAGTGCTGAAAACACCAGAAAACGTGTTTTTCGCATTCAAAAGCACGAAAACAGCGATTTCGGTGATTCTGCACACTTGTAACAGCAGAATCGTGAAGATTATCACTGAAAGTGCATATCTCAGCTGGAAACAACAACGATACCGAAGATATCGTAGTTTCCGCATATCAAACGCACTGTGGAGTGCTGAAAACACCAGAAAACGTGTTTTTCGCATTCAAAAGCACGAAAACAGCGATTTCGGTGATTCTGCACACTTGTAACAGCAGAATCGTGAAGATTATCACTGAAAGTGCATATCTCAGCTGGAAACAACAACGATACCGAAGATATCGTAGTTTCCGCATATCAAACGCACTGTGGAGTGCTGAAAACACCAGAAAACGTGTTTTTCGCATTCAAAAGCACGAAAACAGCGATTTCGGTGATTCTGCACACTTGTAACAGCAGAATCGTGAAGATTATCACTGAAAGTGCATATCTCAGCTGGAAACAACAACGATACCGAAGATATCGCAGTTTCCGCATATCAAACGCACTGTGGTGTTACGTCCCGGATCGCGCTATTTTGGCAAAATCGAGACGGAGCACAATAATATACTGTTCTTTGCGTTCACGCAGCGCGTACGTCTGCGTCTAACGGGGACTTTCGCTAATTCAGTCGATTGTAAATGGTACTTACCTAGACTCCTTGTTAACTGCAGGCTGGATGATAATAGCGTAGCAGTTGATATGTGTATCGCGCACTTTGATAATTGGTTATAATAATTGAATATGGAATTATAATATGAATAATCTATTTGATATACTTCACGATGTAGGTTATATAAGATATGGAATACAATTGAATATGGTAATAGTAATATAATATAAGATATAGGAATACAATCAAATAGTAACACTTGGATATAGAAACACTTAGAAATAGTAACGCTTAGAAATAGAAACGCTTAGAAATAGTAACGCTTGGAAATAGAAACACTTGAGGTAGAAACGCGATGTACACTCCGGGAGTTCCGGAGTGGAACTGTCTTTGAGGCCTGGGCGCTTGCTTGTTTTATACTAGTGGAGTATGGAGATAAGATATGAGGAGCGTGAGACCGGGGTAGATTAGGTAGGTGGATGTTTATAAGATAGGAGAAGAATTCGTATGTTACTGGATCCGGTGTTTATGAGATAAGATAAGGAGTTGGAGTCGAGGAGGATGTTTATAAGATAGGAGAGGAATTCGTATGTTACAGGATCTGGTGTTTATGAGATAAGATAAGGAGTTGGTCGTGAGAGCGGATGTCGGTAGTTGACGTTTCGTCTGGAGATATTGGAGGAATGTGTTTATAGATAAGAGTTGGTCGTGAGAGCGGATGTCGATAGTCGAGGTTTAGTCTGGAGATAATGAAGGAATGTGTTTATAGATAAGAATATGTCGTGAGAGCGTATGTCGGTAATAGGATATGGTAGTGCTTAATATCTATGTTGTGGTTAATGCGGTCTTAAGGTTATTGGTTACGTGCTTACTTGCTATCTTAATATTCTAGAATGTTCTACGCTATCTTACATGCTAATAGCGTTCGTTGCTTCTCACTCTCACTGTCACAGGTAAGTGTCTAAGTCCAACGTCGCTAGACGTAACAGTGGAGTGCTGAAAACACCAGAAAACGTGTTTTTCGCATTCAAAAGCACGAAAACAGCGATTTCGGTGATTCTGCACACTTGTAACAGCAGAATCGTGAAGATTATCACTGAAAGTGCATATCTCAGCTGGAAACAATAACGATACCGAAGATATCGCAGTTTCCGCATATCAAACGCACTGTGGAGTGTTGAAAACACCAGAAAACGTGTTTTTCGCATTCAAAAGCACGAAAACAGCGATTTCGGTGATTCTGCACACTTGTAACAGCAGAATCAAGAAGATTATCACTGAAAATGCATGTCTCAGCTGGAAACAACAACGATACCGAAGATATCGTAGTTTCCGCATATCAAACGCACAGTGGAGTGCTGAAAACACCAGAAAACGTGTTTTTCGCATACAAAAGCACGAAAACAGCGATTTCGGTGATTCTGCACACTTGTAACAGCAGAATCGTGAAGATTATCACTGAAAGTGCATATCTCAGCTGGAAACAACAACGATACCGAAGATATCGCAGTTTCCGCATATCAAACGCACTGTGGAGTGTTGAAAACACCAGAAAACGTGTTTTTCGCATTCAAAAGCACGAAAACAGCGATTTCGGTGATTCTGCACACTTGTAACAGCAGAATCATGAAGATTATCACTGAAAATGCATATCTCAGCTGGAAACAACAACGATACCGAAGATATCGTAGTTTCCGCATATCAAACGCACTGTGGAGTGCTGAAAACACCAGAAAACGTGTTTTTCGCATTGAATAGCGCGAAAACAGCGATTTCGGTGATTCTGCACACTTGTAACAGCAGAATCGTGAAGATTATCACTGAAAGTGCATGTCTCAGCTGGAAACAACAACGATACCGAAGATATCGTAGTTTCCGCATATCAAACGCACTGTGGAGTGCTGAAAACACCAGAAAACGTGTTTTTCGCATTCAAAAGCACGAAAACAGCGATTTCGGTGATTCAGCACACTTGTAACAGCAGAATCATGAAGATTATCACTGAAAATGCATGTCTCAGCTGGAAACAACAACGATACCGAAGATATCGTAGTTTCCGCATATCAAACGCACTGTGGAGTGCTGAAAACACCAGAAAACGTGTTTTTCGCATTCAAAAGCACGAAAACAGCGATTTCGGTGATTCTGCACACTTGTAACAGCAGAATCATGAAGATTATCACTGAAGATGCATATCTCAGCTGGAAACAACAACGATACCGAAGATATCGTAGTTTCCGCATATCAAACGCACTGTGGAGTGCTGAAAACACCAGAAAACGTGTTTTTCGCATTCAAAAGCACGAAAACAGCGATTTCGGTGATTCTGCACACTTGTAACAGCAGAATCGTGAAGATTATCACTGAAAGTGCATATCTCAGCTGGAAACAACAACGATACCGAAGATATGGCAGTTTCCGCATATCAAACGCACTGTGGAGTGCTGAAAACACCAGAAAACGTGTTTTTCGCATTCAATAGCACGAAAACAGCGATTTCGGTGATTCTGCACACTTGTAACAGCAGAATCATGAAGATTATCACTGAAAATGCATGTCTCAGCTGGAAACAACAACGATACCGAAGATATCGTAGTTTCCGCATATCAAACGCACTGTGGAGTGCTGAAAACACCAGAAAACGTGTTTTTCGCATTGAATAGCGCGAAAACAGCGATTTCGGTGATTCTGCACACTTGTAACAGCAGAATCGTGAAGATTATCACTGAAAGTGCATGTCTCAGCTGGAAACAACAACGATACCGAAGATATCGTAGTTTCCGCATATCAAACGCACTGTGGAGTGCTGAAAACACCAGAAAACGTGTTTTTCGCATTCAAAAGCACGAAAACAGCGATTTCGGTGATTCAGCACACTTGTAACAGCAGAATCATGAAGATTATCACTGAAAATGCATGTCTCAGCTGGAAACAACAACGATACCGAAGATATCGTAGTTTCCGCATATCAAACGCACTGTGGAGTGCTGAAAACACCAGAAAACGTGTTTTTCGCATTCAAAAGCACGAAAACAGCGATTTCGGTGATTCTGCACACTTGTAACAGCAGAATCATGAAGATTATCACTGAAGATGCATATCTCAGCTGGAAACAACAACGATACCGAAGATATCGTAGTTTCCGCATATCAAACGCACTGTGGAGTGCTGAAAACACCAGAAAACGTGTTTTTCGCATTCAAAAGCACGAAAACAGCGATTTCGGTGATTCTGCACACTTGTAACAGCAGAATCGTGAAGATTATCACTGAAAGTGCATATCTCAGCTGGAAACAACAACGATACCGAAGATATGGCAGTTTCCGCATATCAAACGCACTGTGGAGTGCTGAAAACACCAGAAAACGTGTTTTTCGCATTCAATAGCACGAAAACAGCGATTTCGGTGATTCTGCACACTTGTAACAGCAGAATCATGAAGATTATCACTGAAAATGCATGTCTCAGCTGGAAACAACAACGATACCGAAGATATCGTAGTTTCCGCATATCAAACGCACTGTGGAGTGCTGAAAACACCAGAAAACGTGTTTTTCGCATTCGAAAGCACGAAAACAGCGATTTCGGTGATTCTGCACACTTGTAACAGCAGAATCATGAAGATTATCACTGAAGATGCATATCTCAGCTGGAAACAACAACGATACCGAAGATATCGTAGTTTCCGCATATCAAACGCACTGTGGAGTGCTGAAGACACTAGAACACGTGTTTTTCGCATTCAAAAGCACGAAAACAGCGATTTCGGTGATTCTGCACACTTGTAACAGCAGAATCGTGAAGATTATCACTGAAAGTGCATATCTCAGCTGGAAACAACAACGATACCGAAGATATCGTAGTTTCCGCATATCAAACGCACTGTGGAGTGCTGAAAACACCAGAAAACGTGTTTTTCGCATTCAAAAGCACGAAAACAGCGATTTCGGTGATTCTGCACACTTGTAACAGCAGAATCATGAAGATTATCACTGAAAATGCATATCTCAGCTGGAAACAACAACGATACCGAAGATATCGTAGTTTCCGCATATCAAACGCACTGTGGAGTGCTGAAAACACCAGAAAACGTGTTTTTCGCATTGAATAGCGCGAAAACAGCGATTTCGGTGATTCTGCACACTTGTAACAGCAGAATCGTGAAGATTATCACTGAAAGTGCATGTCTCAGCTGGAAACAACAACGATACCGAAGATATCGTAGTTTCCGCATATCAAACGCACTGTGGAGTGCTGAAAACACCAGAAAACGTGTTTTTCGCATTCAAAAGCACGAAAACAGCGATTTCGGTGATTCAGCACACTTGTAACAGCAGAATCATGAAGATTATCACTGAAAATGCATGTCTCAGCTGGAAACAACAACGATACCGAAGATATCGTAGTTTCCGCATATCAAACGCACTGTGGAGTGCTGAAAACACCAGAAAACGTGTTTTTCGCATTCAAAAGCACGAAAACAGCGATTTCGGTGATTCTGCACACTTGTAACAGCAGAATCATGAAGATTATCACTGAAGATGCATATCTCAGCTGGAAACAACAACGATACCGAAGATATCGTAGTTTCCGCATATCAAACGCACTGTGGAGTGCTGAAAACACCAGAAAACGTGTTTTTCGCATTCAAAAGCACGAAAACAGCGATTTCGGTGATTCTGCACACTTGTAACAGCAGAATCGTGAAGATTATCACTGAAAGTGCATATCTCAGCTGGAAACAACAACGATACCGAAGATATCGCAGTTTCCGCATATCAAACGCACTGTGGAGTATTGAAAACACCAGAAAACGTGTTTTTCGCATTCAAAAGCACGAAAACAGCGATTTCGGTGATTCTGCACACTTGTAACAGCAGAATCGTGAAGATTATCACTGAAAGTGCATATCTCAGCTGGAAACAACAACGATACCGAAGATATCGCAGTTTCCGCATATCAAACGCACTGTGGAGTGCTGAAAACACCAGAAAACGTGTTTTTCGCATTCAAAAGCACGAAAACAGCGATTTCGGTGATTCTGCACACTTGTAACAGCAGAATCGTGAAGATTATCACTGAAAGTGCATATCTCAGCTGGAAACAACAACGATACCGAAGATATCGTAGTTTGCGCATATCAAACGCACTGTGGAGTGCTGAAAACACCAGAAAACGTGTTTTTCGCATTCAAAAGCACGAAAACAGCGATTTCGGTGATTCTGCACACTTGTAACAGCAGAATCGTGAAGATTATCACTGAAAGTGCATATCTCAGCTGGAAACAACAACGATACCGAAGATATCGCAGTTTCCGCATATCAAACGCACTGTGGAGTGCTGAAAACACCAGAAAACGTGTTTTTCGCATTCAAAAGCACGAAAACAGCGATTTCGGTGATTCTGCACACTTGTAACAGCAGAATCGTGAAGATTATCACTGAAAGTGCATATCTCAGCTGGAAAGAACAACGATACCGAAGATATCGCAGTTTCTGCATATCAAACGCACTGTGGAGTGCTGAAAACACCAGAAAACGTGTTTTTCGCATTCAAAAGCACGAAAACAGCGATTTCGGTGATTCTGCACACTTGTAACAGCAGAATCGTGAAGATTATCACTGAAAGTGCATATCTCAGCTGGAAACAACAACGATACCGAAGATATCGTAGTTTCCGCATATCAAACGCACTGTGGAGTGCTGAAAACACCAGAAAACGTGTTTTTCGCATTCAAAAGCACGAAAACAGCGATTTCGGTGATTCTGCACACTTGTAACAGCAGAATCGTGAAGATTATCACTGAAAGTGCATATCTCAGCTGGAAACAACAACGATACCGAAGATATGGCAGTTTCCGCATATCAAACGCACTGTGGAGTGCTGAAAACACCAGAAAACGTGTTTTTCGCATTCAATAGCACGAAAACAGCGATTTCGGTGATTCTGCACACTTGTAACAGCAGAATCATGAAGATTATCACTGAAAATGCATGTCTCAGCTGGAAACAACAACGATACCGAAGATATCGTAGTTTCCGCATATCAAACGCACTGTGGAGTGCTGAAAACACCAGAAAACGTGTTTTTCGCATTCGAAAGCACGAAAACAGCGATTTCGGTGATTCTGCACACTTGTAACAGCAGAATCATGAAGATTATCACTGAAGATGCATATCTCAGCTGGAAACAACAACGATACCGAAGATATCGTAGTTTCCGCATATCAAACGCACTGTGGAGTGCTGAAGACACTAGAACACGTGTTTTTCGCATTCAAAAGCACGAAAACAGCGATTTCGGTGATTCTGCACACTTGTAACAGCAGAATCGTGAAGATTATCACTGAAAGTGCATATCTCAGCTGGAAACAACAACGATACCGAAGATATCGTAGTTTCCGCATATCAAACGCACTGTGGAGTGCTGAAAACACCAGAAAACGTGTTTTTCGCATTCAAAAGCACGAAAACAGCGATTTCGGTGATTCTGCACACTTGTAACAGCAGAATCGTGAAGATTATCACTGAAAGTGCATATCTCAGCTGGAAACAACAACGATACCGAAGATATCGTAGTTTGCGCATATCAAACGCACTGTGGAGTGCTGAAAACACCAGAAAACGTGTTTTTCGCATTCAAAAGCACGAAAACAGCGATTTCGGTGATTCTGCACACTTGTAACAGCAGAATCGTGAAGATTATCACTGAAAGTGCATATCTCAGCTGGAAACAACAACGATACCGAAGATATCGCAGTTTCCGCATATCAAACGCACTGTGGAGTGCTGAAAACACCAGAAAACGTGTTTTTCGCATTCAAAAGCACGAATACAGCGATTTCGGTGATTCTGCACACTTGTAACAGCAGAATCGTTAAGATTATCACTGAAAGTGCATATCTCAGCTGGAAACAACAACGATACCGAAGATATCGCAGTTTCCGCATATCAAACGCACTGTGGAGTGTTGAAAACACCAGAAAACGTGTTTTTCGCATTCAAAAGCACGAAAACAGCGATTTCGGTGATTCTGCACACTTGTAACAGCAGAATCATGAAGATTATCACTGAAAATGCATATCTCAGCTGGAAACAACAACGATACCGAAGATATCGTAGTTGCCGCATATCAAACGCACTGTGGAGTGCCGAAAACACCTGAAAACGTGTTTTTCGCATTGAATAGCGCGAAAACAGCGATTTCGGTGATTCTGCACACTTGTAACAGCAGAATCATGAAGATTATCACTGAAAATGCATGTCTCAGCTGGAAACAACAACGATACCGAAGATATCGTAGTTTGCGCATATCAAACGCACTGTGGAGTGCTGAAAACACCAGAAAACGTGTTTTTCGCATTCAAAAGCACGAAAACAGCGATTTCGGTGATTCTGCACACTTGTAACAGCAGAATCGTGAAGATTATCACTGAAAGTGCATATCTCAGCTGGAAACAACAACGATACCGAAGATATCGCAGTTTCCGCATATCAAACGCACTGTGGAGTGCTGAAAACACCAGAAAACGTGTTTTTCGCATTCAAAAGCACGAATACAGCGATTTCGGTGATTCTGCACACTTGTAACAGCAGAATCGTTAAGATTATCACTGAAAGTGCATATCTCAGCTGGAAACAACAACGATACCGAAGATATCGCAGTTTCCGCATATCAAACGCACTGTGGAGTGTTGAAAACACCAGAAAACGTGTTTTTCGCATTCAAAAGCACGAAAACAGCGATTTCGGTGATTCTGCACACTTGTAACAGCAGAATCATGAAGATTATCACTGAAATTGCATATCTCAGCTGGAAACAACAACGATACCGAAGATATCGTAGTTTCCGCATATCAATCGCACTGTGGAGTGCTGAAAACACCAGAAAACGTGTTTTTCGCATTCAAAAGCACGAAAACAGCGATTTCGGTGATTCTGCACACTTGTAACAGCAGAATCATGAAGATTATCACTGAAAATGCATATCTCAGCTGGAAGCAACAACGATACCGAAGATATCGTAGTTTCCGCATATCAAACGCACTGTGGAGTGCTGAAAACACCAGAAAACGTGTTTTTCGCATTCAAAAGCACGAAAACAGCGATTTCGGTGATTCTGCACACTTGTAACAGCAGAATCGTGAAGATTATCACTGAAAGTGCATATCTCAGCTGGAAACAACAACGATACCGAAGATATCGTAGTTTCCGCATATCAAACGCACTGTGGAGTGCTGAAAACACCAGAAAACGTGTTTTTCGCATTCAAAAGCACGAAAACAGCGATTTCGGTGATTCTGCACACTTGTAACAGCAGAATCGTGAAGATTATCACTGAAAGTGCATATCTCAGCTGGAAACAACAACGATACCGAAGATATCGTAGTTTCCGCATATCAAACGCACTGTGGAGTGCTGAAAACACCAGAAAACGTGTTTTTCGCATTCAAAAGCACGAAAACAGCGATTTCGGTGATTCTGCACACTTGTAACAGCAGAATCGTGAAGATTATCACTGAAAGTGCATATCTCAGCTGGAAACAACAACGATACCGAAGATATCGCAGTTTCCGCATATCAAACGCACTGTGGTGTTACGTCCCGGATCGCGCTATTTTGGCAAAATCGAGACGGAGCACAATAATATACTGTTCTTTGCGTTCACGCAGCGCGTACGTCTGCGTCTAACGGGGACTTTCGCTAATTCAGTCGATTGTAAATGGTACTTACCTAGACTCCTTGTTAACTGCAGGCTGGATGATAATAGCGTAGCAGTTGATATGTGTATCGCGCACTTTGATAATTGGTTATAATAATTGAATATGGAATTATAATATGAATAATCTATTTGATATACTTCACGATGTAGGTTATATAAGATATGGAATACAATTGAATATGGTAATAGTAATATAATATAAGATATAGGAATACAATCAAATAGTAACACTTGGATATAGAAACACTTAGAAATAGTAACGCTTAGAAATAGAAACACTTAGAAATAGTAACGCTTGGAAATAGAAACACTTGATGTAGAAACGCGATGTACACTCCGGGAGTTCCGGAGTGGAACTGTCTTTGAGGCCTGGGCGCTTGCTTGTTTTATACTAGTGGAGTATGGAGATAAGATATGAGGAGCGTGAGACCGGGGTAGATTAGGTAGGTGGATGTTTATAAGATAGGAGAAGAATTCGTATGTTACTGGATCCGGTGTTTATGAGATAAGATAAGGAGTTGGAGTCGAGGAGGATGTTTATAAGATAGGAGAGGAATTCGTATGTTACAGGATCTGGTGTTTATGAGATAAGATAAGGAGTTGGTCGTGAGAGCGGATGTCGGTAGTTGACGTTTCGTCTGGAGATATTGGAGGAATGTGTTTATAGATAAGAGTTGGTCGTGAGAGCGGATGTCGATAGTCGAGGTTTAGTCTGGAGATAATGAAGGAATGTGTTTATAGATAAGAATATGTCGTGAGAGCGTATGTCGGTAATAGGATATGGTAGTGCTTAATATCTATGTTGTGGTTAATGCGGTCTTAAGGTTATTGGTTACGTGCTTACTTGCTATCTTAATATTCTAGAATGATCTACGCTATCTTACATGCTAATAGCGTTCGTTGCTTCTCACTCTCACTGTCACAGGTAAGTGTCTAAGTCCAACGTCGCTAGACGTAACAGTGGAGTGCTGAAAACACCAGAAAACGTGTTTTTCGCATTCAAAAGCACGAAAACAGCGATTTCGGTGATTCTGCACACTTGTAACAGCAGAATCGTGAAGATTATCACTGAAGATGCATATCTCAGCTGGAAACAACAACGATACCGAAGATATCGTAGCTTCCGCATATCAAACGCACTGTGGAGTGCTGAAAACACCAGAAAACGTGTTTTTCGCATTCAAAAGCACGAAAACAGCGATTTCGGTGATTCTGCACACTTGTAACAGCAGAATCGTGAAGATTATCACTGAAAGTGCATATCTCAGCTGGAAACAACAACGATACCGAAGATATCGCAGTTTCCGCATATCAAACGCACTGTGGAGTGTTGAAAACACCAGAAAACGTGTTTTTCGCATTCAAAAGCACGAAAACAGCGATTTCGGTGATTCTGCACACTTGTAACAGCAGAATCATGAAGATTATCACTGAAAATGCATATCTCAGCTGGAAACAACAACGATACCGAAGATATCGTAGTTTCCGCATATCAAACGCACTGTGGAGTGCTGAAAACACCAGAAAACGTGTTTTTCGCATTGAATAGCGCGAAAACAGCGATTTCGGTGATTCTGCACACTTGTAACAGCAGAATCATGAAGATTATCACTGAAAATGCATGTCTCAGCTGGAAACAACAACGATACCGAAGATATCGTAGTTTGCGCATATCAAACGCACTGTGGAGTGCTGAAAACACCAGAAAACGTGTTTTTCGCATTCAAAAGCACGAAAACAGCGATTTCGGTGATTCTGCACACTTGTAACAGCAGAATCATGAAGATTATCACTGAAAATGCATGTCTCAGCTGGAAACAACAACGATACCGAAGATATCGTAGTTTGCGCATATCAAACGCACTGTGGAGTGCTGAAAACACCAGAAAACGTGTTTTTCGCATTCAAAAGCATGAAAACAGCGATTTCGGTGATTCTGCACACTTGTAACAGCAGAATCGTGAAGATTATCACTGAAAATGCATATCTCAGCTGGAAACAACAACGATACCGAAGATATGGCAGTTTCCGCATATCAAACGCTCTGTGGCGTGCTGAAAACTCCAGAAAACGTGTTTTTCGCATTCAAAAGCACGAAAACAGCGATTTCGGTGATTCTGAACACTTGTAACAGCAGAATCGTGAAGATTATCACTGAAAATGCATGTCTCAGCTTGAAACAACAACGATACCGAAGATATCGTAGTTTGCGCATATCAAACGCACTGTGGAGTGCTGAAAACACCAGAAAACGTGTTTTTCGCATTCAAAAGCATGAAAACAGCGATTTCGGTGATTCTGCACACTTGTAACAGCAGAATCGTGAAGATTATCACTGAAAATGCATATCTCAGCTGGAAACAACAACGATACCGAAGATATGGCAGTTTCCGCATATCAAACGCTCTGTGGCGTGCTGAAAACTCCAGAAAACGTGTTTTTCGCATTCAAAAGCACGAAAACAGCGATTTCGGTGATTCTGAACACTTGTAACAGCAGAATCGTGAAGATTATCACTGAAAATGCATATCTCAGCTGGAAACAACAACGATACCGAAGATATGGCAGTTTCCGCATATCAAACGCACTGTGGAGTGCTGAAAACACCAGAAAACGTGTTTTTCGCATTGAATAGCGCGAGAACAGCGATTTCGGTGATTCTGCACACTTGTAACAGCAGAATCATGAAGATTATCACTGATAATGCATATCTCAGCTGGAAACAACAACGATACCGAAGATATGGCAGTTTCCGCATATGAAACGCACTGTGGAGTGTTGAAAACACCAGAAAACGTGTTTTTCGCATTCAAAAGCACGAAAACAGCGATTTCGGTGATTCTGCACACTTGTAACAGCAGAATCGTGAAGATTATCACTGAAAGTGCATATCTCAGCTGGAAACAACAACGATACCGAAGATATCGCAGTTTCCGCATATCAAACGCACTGTGGAGTGCTGAAAACACCAGAAAACGTGTTTTTCGCATTCAATAGCACGAAAACAGCGATTTCGGTGATTCTGCACACTTGTAACAGCAGAATCATGAAGATTATCACTGAAAATGCATGTCTCAGCTGGAAACAACAACGATACCGAAGATATCGTAGTTTGCGCATATCAAACGCACTGTGGAGTGCTGAAAACACCAGAAAACGTGTTTTTCGCATTCAAAAGCACGAAAACAGCGATTTCGGTGATTCTGCACACTTGTAACAGCAGAATCATGAAGATTATCACTGAAAATGCATGTCTCAGCTTGAAACAACAACGATACCGAAGATATCGTCGTTTGCGCATATCAAACGCACTGTGGAGTGCTGAAAACACCAGAAAACGTGTTTTTCGCATTCAAAAGCATGAAAACAGCGATTTCGGTGATTCTGCACACTTGTAACAGCAGAATCGTGAAGATTATCACTGAAAATGCATATCTCAGCTGGAAACAACAACGATACCGAAGATATGGCAGTTTCCGCATATCAAACGCTCTGTGGCGTGCTGAAAACTCCAGAAAACGTGTTTTTCGCATTCAAAAGCACGAAAACAGCGATTTCGGTGATTCTGCACACTTGTAACAGCAGAATCGTGAAGATTATCACTGAAAATGCATATCTCAGCTGGAAACAACAACGATACCGAAGATATGGCAGTTTCCGCATATCAAACGCACTGTGGAGTGCTGAAAACACCAGAAAACGTGTTTTTCGCATTGAATAGCGCGAGAACAGCGATTTCGGTGATTCTGCACACTTGTAACAGCAGAATCATGAAGATTATCACTGATAATGCATATCTCAGCTGGAAACAACAACGATACCGAAGATATGGCAGTTTCCGCATATGAAACGCACTGTGGAGTGTTGAAAACACCAGAAAACGTGTTTTTCGCATTCAAAAGCACGAAAACAGCGATTTCGGTGATTCTGCACACTTGTAACAGCAGAATCGTGAAGATTATCACTGAAAGTGCATATCTCAGCTGGAAACAACAACGATACCGAAGATATCGCAGTTTCCGCATATCAAACGCACTGTTACGTCCCGGATCGCGCAAACAGGCAAAACCAAGATCGAGCACAACAATTTGCTGTTCTTTAAACGTCCACGCAGCGCGTACGTCTGCGTCTGACGGGGTCTCTCGCTAATTCAATTGAATGGTAGTGGTTACTCACCTCAACTCCTGGTTGATCAGCAGACTAAAGTTGAACGTAATAGATATAATTCAGTAGCGCGCACTCGGTTTGGAAGTTGGAATAATTAGAATTATAGTTAGACAATTATATGAACTTTAATACACTTTGGGATTATAGAATACAATGGAGTTATACTAAGAGATAGGTAGTAATACAAGATATAGAATACAGTTAAAGAATACTAGATATAGAATCGCAGGATATAGAAATACAAGATGTAGAAACGCGGTGATGTGAGCTCCTCGAGCTCTGGGCTCAGACTGACTAAGTGGCTGGCGGAATGGTTTAATTATACTGTGTGGTTGTAGGCGCGGGGTGTGGTGTAGATATGATAGCGGAGGAATTTGTCTGGAGGAGATTAGGACACGTGTGGCTTGGATCGTGGGAGTCAGAATGTTTATGAGATAGCGGAGGAATGCGATAAGGAGAGGCCTGGGAGTCGGGACACGTGCATGATGACGTCATAGGATTGGTGTGTGGCGGGAGATTAGGTCTGGCGGTCGGCGGATGTTTGGGAGATAAGGAGTTGGAATATAATACGAGTGTGGGAATGGAATGTGTTTGGCTTGGTGGTTTAGTCTGGAAGGTTCGGTGGATGTTTATGTGATGTTGAGCTTGGGAAAGGGATGGGATTATCAGGGAATGCTTCTAGAATGATCTAGATTATTCTAGAAGCTTCTGGAAGGATGACATAGGAACTGATAGTAGGATGTAGCGGGAGTTAAGGCGCGCTTATGACTATGCTTATAAATAATTCTAACAGGAGTAAGGGCGCGCTTATGACTACTATGCTTATCGTATATATGTGTGTATGTATATATATGCTTATGACTAATTCCAACGTCGCTTGCCGACGTAACACCTCCCCCCCTGGGTGAGAAAATTCATGGAAAATGAATTTTCTAGTCGGGTTTACTAGAGAGTTTTTGTTATTCGGGTGAGAGAGTTCGTTGGAATGGGGCACTGTTTGAGTGTTCTAATGAAATTCACTATGGAGTTTGAAACTCGGGTATAAGCGTTCGGGGGTGCACTGGTTCACTACTTCAGTGGGCTGCTGCTCTGTATCTTCTGGCTTGGGGTTGGGTTGGTTTCGGGTGTGTTCGAGGTTGGTTTGGGTATCTGTGATCTCGCCATCGGTTTTCCTCTGGCTGAGGAACAGGAAGAAGTGTGTGAGAGAGCTCCAAACGGCTCCCAATAGGTGTAGGCTCCATCCGTATACTGAGTGTAGTGCTATCCCGTTGATGATCGTGCTGACGGCGGCTTTGATGACTCGGATTGCGAGGTAGATGCCCATAATGCCAGCGGTGAATGATCCGAATGCGACGAATCCGGACCAGATTCGTCTTCCAGTGGATTCTGCTAGCTTTTTCAACGTTGTTTCGTCGAAAAGGTTGTACAGCTGAAGGGCTTGTGAGCTGTATTCCCGGCCGGTAACTCCTTGAGCTAGAGAGTTCACGATGGCGGGTCTTTCGATAGGGAACATTATGTGTTCCTTTAGCTTTGCCAGGTCCTCTGGTGAATAGATACCTCCGTCTGCCAGGTTATGTGGGTTGACGTATTTCCAGGTTGCCTTGGTAAGTGGCTTCAGCGGTGTTGGCGGTAGACTTTCCACAGGTTTTGGTGTTAGCCTGTACCATAGGCCATGGATATTGAACATATTCGGCATGAGTTCGCTGCAGTCTTTCCTCGTGCCTGAGCGCGTTAGTATGTGGTGAATCGGCGTAATAAACAATGACGTGTTTTTGTATGTTACAGGCAACTCGTCGTAACAGGTGTCTGTGTGCCTCACTTGGCAGACAACCGGAACGCATTTGACTATGTGGATAACTTCGCCCGATGCGATTGCCATGAATCCGTGTTCCCTGGCAATTGTCCTTGCTACTTCGGCTGGGGCGACGTGAATAAGTGTGAGTGCGTTATGCAGAATCTGTCGTTCTAATGCGCACTTTTGTTTTATTACGTCCCGATATAACTGTATTATCTGTGTTTTTAGGTGCTTCTCTACGTATACGAATTTGGAATTCACGTATGCGAAGATGTCGAGATTGTTTATTGCGATGGATGTCCTGGTTTTGAAGTGTCCTTCTTTCTCCGTCTCGAGAATGAAGAGCTTGGGATGTTCGGTATGTATCAATGTGTATCCACAGACCTTCGTACTGGTTGTTCTGGCAAGGGCGAATGTAGTTCCTTGCGATGTGACCGAGTAGAGGGATAACCCTTGGTTGTCTTCGTCTTCTACTAGTGTTGCTTTACCTTCGTAGAGGACATCGTAATTGTTGAATTTGCAGTAGTCTGTGGGTGAGTTGTCCCAGTAGGAGAATCCATCTTCGGAGTCCAGGCAGGATCCTTGTTGGACCAGGCATCGTTGGCCAGATTGCATGATGATTTCGTTGGTGGCGAGTTTGACAGCTGCGATATGGGTGCGTATTTTTATACGGATGACAGCTTGAACGACTATGCTGTTCCAGGTGCCGTATGGATCGCTGAACGTGGAGCCGTAGCATGTGCCGTCGTTATCGATTTTTCCTGACAAGGTGAGACTTCGGGTTGTGGAAGAGTTCGTAACTACGCCTGTGATCTGTGCCGATGGGGTGACGTATAGTGTGCCGGTACGGTGTAGCATCTGGCACGCGTCTCTCGGGATGTTCATTAGGTAAATTTGCCGTCCGTTGTTGACTGCGGAGATGTGCGAATGCATGCCGCAGTGGAAGATTGTTCTGTCGATTTCCACGTGGCATTGTGTGACCTCGGCAGTTTGAAATTCGGACAGTTGCAGTAATTGGATTGCCCTTTCCTTGATGATGGGTGCCTTTTCTTCTGTCTCGCAGTTGAGTGGGTCGATTGCGGAGAATGTTGAGACGTTTAGTGTCGGGCCGCTGCAGTCGTAACCGATAAGGGCTGCAGCCGAGGATACGGAGATGATGAGTACTGCTGCTTGTAGATGCATGTTGGTTGATTGTTGTTGACTGATCTCTTCGCCTCTTGTTTGGCTCTTATATACTAGTCATGATGACGAATGGGGTGAGGATGACATTGAGGTTGTTAATGTTTTGGCTAGCTTCAATTTGTTTTGGTGGACCGTTCTTTCTCGGCCGGTATCGAGTGTCAGGCGGACGTTATGGTTGTCGAGGATACGTGATATTTTGTGTGGACCTGTGTATTGCGCATCGAATTTGTTTTTAGTCGGTTCTTTTAATAAGAATACCAAATCTCCTTCCGAGAATTCCTTTGTGTTTAATCTTCGATCGTAATAGCGTTTGGATCTTTGTTTAGCAAGATTAAGGTTTGAGGCTGCTATCGCTCGTGATTCGGTTAGCTTGGCTTCGAGTTTCCGTAAATACGCGGTGTATGTTTCGTCTTCCACAGGAGTTTCATAGGAGTATGCGGATGGTACTCTAGCTTTGTTTCCAAATATAAGTTCGTGTGGTGTATATAATGTACCTTCGTGAGTACTTGTGTTGTAACTAAACATCGCACACTGAAGCCAATTGTTCCAATCATTTTTGTTACTTATGTACTGTTTTAGATATTCCGTCAGGACTAGATGTGACCTTTCTAACGAGCCGTTTGTTTGAGGGTGGAATGCAGTGGTTTTGATATGTTGAATTCTAAATCGACGTGTCACCGCGCGCATGAGAGCGTTGATGAAGTTTGTACCCTGATCCGTAAGTATTGCTTTTGGCGCACCGAATTTGCAAATTAGGTTGTCAACTAATGCATCAGCTGTTTCTATTGCAGAGACGGTTTTGAGAGGGACAGCAATTGAATATTTGGTCAACAAATCCTGCATCGTGAGGATGTAATGATGACCAGAGGGAGTGGTAGGAAGGGGGCCAACGATGTCTAGTGCAATTTTATCGAACGCCTGTCCAGGTGTGTCTGTTAGTATCATTGGATTTCGCGTCTTTACTCTTGTTAATTTTTTCGTCTGGCAATCTTTACACGTTGTTACAAATTTCATTATTTCGGGTTTCATTGAAGGCCAAAAGTACTTTTCTCGTATGCGTCTGTAGGTTTTTGTCACGCCCTTATGTCCGGCGTATGCGGAGATGTGATTTTCTGATATTATAGCTTGTCTCGTATTTTCTGGAGGTATGACGATTTCGTTAGTGCAAATAGTTATTCGAATGTTGGTTTCCTCTAGAAGTTCCGTTAGTACGTCTCGTATAGTTGTCCAAGATATGTCGTCTATTGAAATTCGCGATAATGTAATTGACGGTAAGTTTAGTTCTATAATTGCGTCGCGTAACGCTCGGAGGGATTCTAACATGTCTTCGTAAGTTGCAATATGAGATAACGATTCTTTTATGGGTAATTGTATCAGTGTATACTTTTCAGTGTGGACTTTCGCTCTACCGATTATAGCGTTTGCTAGTTTCGGCAGTCTGTTGTTTTTGTATAGATCGATCGCGCCTTCGTCCAGTGGGTCATTTGCGAGGGTCACGAAACATGCTATGTGGTCATTTTTCATGATAAGTCGGTCTCGTGTGTAATGTATGTTCGTCGGTGTCGTGGCTGGACTGGATATATCGATTTCGCTATCTGTGTCGGGTGATATCGGAGACGAGGTTGATGGTTGGGATTGGAATAGTAGTGGTGAAGTAGAATGCGATGATAATGGATATACAGGAGCTTGGATAGGATTTCTAGAGAGAGCGTCTGCATTAGTGTTCATTTTACCTGATTTGTATATAATTTTATATTCGTACTCGGCTAGTTTTAAACGCCAGCGAAGTAGACGCGATGACGGATCCTTTACAGAATTCATCCACACCAATGGCTGGTGGTCTGTGACGAGATTGAACTTCTTTCCGTATATGTATGATCTAAAGTGTTGAACTGCGTATATTATTGCCAAGCATTCCTTCTCAATAGTTGCATAGTTTAGTTCTGCTCCGTGAAGCAGTCGCGAGGCATAGGCTATCGGTTGATCTTTATTTATCTCGCCCTGACTTAGAATGGCACCGATCGCGTAATTTGATGCGTCGGTTGTGATGTTGAACGGTTTGGAAAAATCTGGGTAACGGAGCACTGGCTCAGTGCACAATGCCGTGCGTAATGTATCGAACGCTTGGTCCTGTGGTAGTGACCATTCGAATTTCGCGTCTTTCCGTAGTAGATGCGTTAGCGGTTTCGAGATATGGGAGAATTTATCTATAAAACGTCGATAATAGCCTGCTAAACCAAGGAACTCTCGGACTTGTTTCGTGTTTTTCGGTTTCGGAAAGTTTTGTACCGCTACCACCTTGTTGGGGCATGGTTTGACGCCTTCGTCGCTGATTACATGTCCTAAGTAAGCGACTTCGCGACGGAGAAATGTACACTTCGAAGGTTGTAGCTTCAGGTTGGCTTTCCTGAGACGCTTAGCCAGTTTATTGAATTTTGAACAGTGCTCTGATAATGAGCTTGCATAAATAACAATGTCGTCGAGATAAACGAACATTTCTGTGCCCTGCAATCCTGAGAGAATCGAATCCATTAAACGTTGAAATGTCGCAGGAGCGTTACGTAAGCCGAAGGGCATTCGATTAAACTCATAATGACCGTATGGGGTAGAAAACGCTGTTTTCCCAGCGTCCTCTTTGTTCATGCCAATCTGGTGAAAACCGGAGGCCAAATCGAAAGTGGAGAAGTATTTTGCAGAACCGAGCTGGTCTAAAATTTCCACAATACTCGGCAAGGGGTACGCGTCCGCGGTAGTCTTTTCATTCAGTTGGCGGTAATCGATGACCATCCTCCACTTTTTGGTCCCGTTTTCATCAGATTTCTTGGGCACAATCCACAAGGGCGAGTTATACGGAGAGGTAGAAGGACTGACAATGTCGTTTTCGAGAAGTTCCTTCATTTGCTTGTTGATCTCCTCCTTGTGGACTGGCGGATAGCGATATTGCTTTACATGTATGGGTTTATCGTCGGTCGTTGGAATTTTGTGCTCTACAATAGTTGTTTTCCCTAAACGCTCACCCGGGAGGTGAAAGACGTCGGCGCTTTCGTTGATAATTTTATACACATGATCGCGTTCCTCTGCGTTAAGATGATCGGTACTTATTATGTCTCTGATCTCTTCTTCGCGTTCCTGATGGGAACGAGATTCTTTGATAGAGTGTATAAAATGAGGACTTCCGTCTTGCGGTGTATCCTTGAAATCGGCGACTTCTTGCACCTCCACAGTGGGTACAGGAAACGAGATACGGCTATTCGTCGTATTGACAACGCGCACGAACGTTCTGCCGTTGTTTGTTTTGACTAGGGAGTCGAAGACGGTGATACCGGAGGCCAGCTCCTGACGCGGTAGATAACCTATCTCCGGACCGGTGGCTCCTATTTCGATTACTTTAGCTGAACGGCTTTCTATCGTACACGTTATTCTCTCAGGACTTGCGGTTTTGGATATAGAAGATTTTACGGATTTAGAACTAGTAGATTTGGAAAGTTTTGAGCCTGTTTTCGGTCCTTTAGCCCGTGCGCTCGAATTAGTAGTTTTGGAACGTGGTTCCGAGTTAGAAGGGGTTTTTAGGGTGTTAGTAGAGGGGTTACCTTTGTTACAGGTTTTGGAATTTTGGTTTCGTTCGCATCTCTGCTCATTATGCGGGTTGTTTGCAAACGGAATTTCGATTCCCTTCCAGAGCACTCTGTTTTGAGTGTACGAGATTTCGGCTCCCTCTTCTAAGAAATGACATCCAAGGATTCCGTCGGGGAGGATCGGGAAGTCGGATGGAACTACATGGAACCTAATTATAGTTCCATATAGCGGGATCTTGACGGAACCCATGGTGGATACGGCTTCGGATGTGATTCCGTATAATTGCAACTTTTCGTCAGTTGCAATCCGATGATTGAGGTGGAGCGCTGATATTTTAATCAGATTTGGTTCCGACCCGGTATCAATCATTAGTGTCGTTATTCGCGGGAGTCCTGGCGATTGGACTTCTACGTGAGGGACTTTTCCCTTCGATTTTAATTCGCATTTTGCAATTCGGGTGTTGATTCCGTTGCGATGGTTCGGACCGTGTTTGCTGGGGACGCCTCTCGCCTTCGGCCCGAGTTCGACGGGAGGGCTTGTCCGTTTCCCGGATTCCGTTGATTATTATATTCCCTTTTGCGACACTCGTGTATGTCGTGCCCGGAGAATTTACAGTAGGAGCAGACCTTTGGCTGTCTACTGGGACTTACGGAAGTATTTCCTCGTGACGCTTCATAGGCGAAAGTATTGCGCGGAGGTGTGCGCGGATCGCGGTAGGAATCCCGGTAGCGAGATTCGTTAAATCGTCGCGGTGAAGGTTCCCGCCATGAAGACCCTTGCCATGAATTGCGAGGTGAAGGAGGGTTGTGATACGGCTTACGTTCCGGCGTTTGATCACGGAATTGTACGTGTTTGGAATCTGTGACGCGTCCGTATCGAATGTTGTCGCGTTCTAGTTCTTTATAAATTTCGATTGCCTCATTAAAGATATGAGACAGCGGATTTCTACGCAAATGACGGAGCTCGCTTCTTATCTGTGGGGTTACTCCGCGGATGAAACAATTTGCCGTCAGATTGTCGATTTCAGAAATCGAGGTGGAATCGCAGTCTATGATTGCGTTTCGTATGTCCTTGACCCGAGTGATGAAATCGAGGATATGTTCTTCTTTTTTCATGTAGATATTGGCCATATCGCCGCGATAGTGGTCAATCGTCTTTTGCGGACCGAAGATACGCTTAAGTCTATTACAGAGGTCGGTGACGTTTATATACCGCTCGTCTTCCACTGCAGTGGCTGCCCGTCCGCGTAAACGCGTAGTAATTAGTCGCGTGAGAGTGCCTTCGGCACTGGGAGATATAAGGTCGCGAGCGCGGGTGCACGCGCGCGTAAATGTGAGAACGGACGGTTCCGTTCCATTGAATGTAGGGATTATAGCTAAAGCTTCCTTTAGCGTGAAGGAATCTGTGGAGGTATCTTCGATGGGAGAGCGATATTCTCTATGTTGCCTTCTTAAATTTTCAATTTCCGCCAACGCGGCGTCGCGTTCTTGCTTTAGCGTGTTACAGTCGTGCTCCATCCTGGAAGTCTCTGCGCTTTCCGCGTGCTTTTTGGAACGGGTGTCCATTATAGATATTGATGATGAATGTACAGAAAATTTTCCAGAATTTATTGGTTATCGAATACAAAAGTACACCAGTTTGCTACTTCGTCAGGTACAATCTCGGGTATATTTCCGTGTGAAAAATTTCGTACAAACGAGAGTAACACTTCTTGGGGTATTTCTCGATGGTTGTAGACTTTAAGAGATATATCGGTGTCTAATATTTCGATTGGCGGCGGAGGAATGGGTACTGGTATGATTTCGTCGCAAGAATCGTCGATAATGATCGGTTCAGGATCTGGCTCGGCTCCTGCGCTATCTGGGATCGGAGTTTCCGGCGCAGGCTGCTGCGCCTGGAGTTCCTTTAATTCCCTTTGTATAGCGGCAATCCTCCTTGCTTGGACCCTGTGACCACCACGACGGCCTCGACGACGTGACTGATTTGGAATAGATTTCGATATAGGGAATAGTAAAGTGTTGAAAATTCGGTATATTAATAGCTTCGAACAACTACCTTCCTGACTCCGTGCATTGCGTCTGGTGTCACGACAAGATCACTGCGTGTAACCGTTAGTTCTGCACAGGTGCGCTAGCGTCAGCGCGATCGTCTGTCAGGCAGAAAATTCAAGCCTCGAATCAACGTGTGAAAGGAGGTTGGTGAGGATCGCCGGTTATTAATCACAATGAATTTAAACCGCGAGAGTGAACAGCATCCCACCGCTGTCACCAGTTGTTACGTCCCGGATCGCGCAAACAGGCAAAACCAAGATCGAGCACAACAATTTGCTGTTCTTTAAACGTCCACGCAGCGCGTACGTCTGCGTCTGACGGGGTCTCTCGCTAATTCAATTGAATGGTAGTGGTTACTCACCTCAACTCCTGGTTGATCAGCAGACTAAAGTTGAACGTAATAGATATAATTCAGTAGCGCGCACTCGGTTTGGAAGTTGGAATAATTAGAATTATAGTTAGACAATTATATGAACTTTAATACACTTTGGGATTATAGAATACAATGGAGTTATACTAAGAGATAGGTAGTAATACAAGATATAGAATACAGTTAAAGAATACTAGATATAGAATCGCAGGATATAGAAATACAAGATGTAGAAACGCGGTGATGTGAGCTCCTCGAGCTCTGGGCTCAGACTGACTAAGTGGCTGGCGGAATGGTTTAATTATACTGTGTGGTTGTAGGCGCGGGGTGTGGTGTAGATATGATAGCGGAGGAATTTGTCTGGAGGAGATTAGGACACGTGTGGCTTGGATCGTGGGAGTCAGAATGTTTATGAGATAGCGGAGGAATGCGATAAGGAGAGGCCTGGGAGTCGGGACACGTGCATGATGACGTCATAGGATTGGTGTGTGGCGGGAGATTAGGTCTGGCGGTCGGCGGATGTTTGGGAGATAAGGAGTTGGAATATAATACGAGTGTGGGAATGGAATGTGTTTGGCTTGGTGGTTTAGTCTGGAAGGTTCGGTGGATGTTTATGTGATGTTGAGCTTGGGAAAGGGATGGGATTATCAGGGAATGCTTCTAGAATGATCTAGATTATTCTAGAAGCTTCTGGAAGGATGACATAGGAACTGATAGTAGGATGTAGCGGGAGTTAAGGCGCGCTTATGACTATGCTTATAAATAATTCTAACAGGAGTAAGGGCGCGCTTATGACTACTATGCTTATCGTATATATGTGTGTATGTATATATATGCTTATGACTAATTCCAACGTCGCTTGCCGACGTAACAGCACTGTGGAGTGCTGAAAACACCAGAAAACGTGTTTTTCGCATTCAATAGCACGAAAACAGCGATTTCGGTGATTCTGCACACTTGTAACAGCAGAATCATGAAGATTATCACTGAAAATGCATGTCTCAGCTGGAAACAACAACGATACCGAAGATATCGTAGTTTCCGCATATCAAACGCACTGTGGAGTGCTGAAAACACCAGAAAACGAGTTTTTCGACTTCAATAGCACGAAAACAGCGATTTCGGTGATTCTGCACACTTGTAGCAGCAGAATCGTGAAGATTATCACTGAAAGTGCATATCTCAGCTGGACACAACAACGATACCGAAGATATCGCAGTTTCCGCATATCAAACGCACTGTGGAGTGCTGAAAACACCAGAACACGTGTTTTTCGCATTCAAAAGCACGAAAACAGCGATTTCGGTGATTCTGCACACTTGTAACAGCAGAATCGTGAAGATTATCAGTGAAAGTGCATATCTCAGCTGGAAACAACGACGATACCGAAGATATCGTAGTTTCCGCATATCAAACGCACTGTGGAGTGCTGAAAACACCAGAATACGTGTTTTTCGCATTCAAAAGCACGAAAACAGCGATTTCGGTGATTCTGCACACTTGTAACAGCAGAATCGAGAAGATTATCACTGAAAGTGCATATCTCAGCTGGAAACAACAACGATACCGAAGATATCGTGGTTTTTGCATATCAAACGCACTGTGGAGTGCTGAAAACACCAGAAAACGTGTTTTTCGCATTCAAAAGCACGAAAACAGCGATTTCGGTGATTCTGCACACTTGTAACAGCAGAATCGTGAAGATTATCACTGAAAGTGCATATCTCAGCTGGAAACAACAACGATACCGAAGATATCGCAGTTTCCGCATATCAAACGCACTGTGGAGTGCTGAAAACACCAGAAAACGTGTTTTTCGCATTCAAAAGCACGAATACAGCGATTTCGGTGATTCTGCACACTTGTAACAGCAGAATCGTTAAGATTATCACTGAAAGTGCATATCTCAGCTGGAAACAACAACGATACCGAAGATATCGCAGTTTCCGCATATCAAACGCACTGTGGAGTGTTGAAAACACCAGAAAACGTGTTTTTCGCATTCAAAAGCACGAAAACAGCGATTTCGGTGATTCTGCACACTTGTAACAGCAGAATCATGAAGATTATCACTGAAAATGCATATCTCAGCTGGAAACAACAACGATACCGAAGATATCGTAGTTACCGCATATCAAACGCACTGTGGAGTGCTGAAAACACCAGAGAACGTGTTTTTCGCATTGAATAGCGCGAAAACAGCGATTTCGGTGATTCTGCACACTTGTAACAGCAGAATCATGAAGATTATCACTGAAAATGCATGTCTCAGCTGGAAACAACAACGATACCGAAGATATCGTAGTTTGCGCATATCAAACGCACTGTGGAGTGCTGAAAACACCAGAAAACGTGTTTTTCGCATTCAAAAGCATGAAAACAGCGATTTCGGTGATTCTGCACACTTGTAACAGCAGAATCGTGAAGATTATCACTGAAAATGCATATCTCAGCTGGAAACAACAACGATACCGAAGATATGGCAGTTTCCGCATATCAAACGCTCTGTGGCGTGCTGAAAACTCCAGAAAACGTGTTTTTCGCATTCAAAAGCACGAAAACAGCGATTTCGGTGATTCTGAACACTTGTAACAGCAGAATCGTGAAGATTATCACTGAAAATGCATATCTCAGCTGGAAACAACAACGATACCGAAGATATGGCAGTTTCCGCATATCAAACGCACTGTGGAGTGCTGAAAACACCAGAAAACGTGTTTTTCGCATTGAATAGCGCGAGAACAGCGATTTCGGTGATTCTGCACACTTGTAACAGCAGAATCATGAAGATTATCACTGATAATGCATATCTCAGCTGGAAACAACAACGATACCGAAGATATGGCAGTTTCCGCATATGAAACGCACTGTGGAGTGTTGAAAACACCAGAAAACGTGTTTTTCGCATTCAAAAGCACGAAAACAGCGATTTCGGTGATTCTGCACACTTGTAACAGCAGAATCGTGAAGATTATCACTGAAAGTGCATATCTCAGCTGGAAACAACAACGATACCGAAGATATCGCAGTTTCCGCATATCAAACGCACTGTGGAGTGCTGAAAACACCAGAAAACGTGTTTTTCGCATTGAATAGCGCGAGAACAGCGATTTCGGTGATTCTGCACACTTGTAACAGCAGAATCATGAAGATTATCACTGATAATGCATATCTCAGCTGGAAACAACAACGATACCGAAGATATGGCAGTTTCCGCATATGAAACGCACTGTGGAGTGTTGAAAACACCAGAAAACGTGTTTTTCGCATTCAAAAGCACGAAAACAGCGATTTCGGTGATTCTGCACACTTGTAACAGCAGAATCGTGAAGATTATCACTGAAAGTGCATATCTCAGCTGGAAACAACAACGATACCGAAGATATCGCAGTTTCCGCATATCAAACGCACTGTGGAGTGCTGAAAACACCAGAAAACGTGTTTTTCGCATTCAATAGCACGAAAACAGCGATTTCGGTGATTCTGCACACTTGTAACAGCAGAATCATGAAGATTATCACTGAAAATGCATGTCTCAGCTGGAAACAACAACGATACCGAAGATATCGTAGTTTGCGCATATCAAACGCACTGTGGAGTGCTGAAAACACCAGAAAACGTGTTTTTCGCATTCAAAAGCACGAAAACAGCGATTTCGGTGATTCTGCACACTTGTAACAGCAGAATCATGAAGATTATCACTGAAAATGCATGTCTCAGCTTGAAACAACAACGATACCGAAGATATCGTCGTTTGCGCATATCAAACGCACTGTGGAGTGCTGAAAACACCAGAAAACGTGTTTTTCGCATTCAAAAGCATGAAAACAGCGATTTCGGTGATTCTGCACACTTGTAACAGCAGAATCGTGAAGATTATCACTGAAAATGCATATCTCAGCTGGAAACAACAACGATACCGAAGATATGGCAGTTTCCGCATATCAAACGCTCTGTGGCGTGCTGAAAACTCCAGAAAACGTGTTTTTCGCATTCAAAAGCACGAAAACAGCGATTTCGGTGATTCTGCACACTTGTAACAGCAGAATCGTGAAGATTATCACTGAAAATGCATATCTCAGCTGGAAACAACAACGATACCGAAGATATGGCAGTTTCCGCATATCAAACGCACTGTGGAGTGCTGAAAACACCAGAAAACGTGTTTTTCGCATTGAATAGCGCGAGAACAGCGATTTCGGTGATTCTGCACACTTGTAACAGCAGAATCATGAAGATTATCACTGAAAATGCATGTCTCAGCTGGAAACAACAACGATACCGAAGATATCGTAGTTTCCGCATATCAAACGCACAGTGGAGTGCTGAAAACACCAGAAAACGTGTTTTTCGCATACAAAAGCACGAAAACAGCGATTTCGGTGATTCTGCACACTTGTAACAGCAGAATCATGAAGATTATCACTGAAAATGCATGTCTCAGCTTGAAACAACAACGATACCGAAGATATCGTCGTTTGCGCATATCAAACGCACTGTGGAGTGCTGAAAACACCAGAAAACGTGTTTTTCGCATTCAAAAGCACGAAAACAGCGATTTCGGTGATTCTGCACACTTGTAACAGCAGAATCATGAAGATTATCACTGAAAATGCATGTCTCAGCTTGAAACAACAACGATACCGAAGATATCGTCGTTTGCGCATATCAAACGCACTGTGGAGTGCTGAAAACACCAGAAAACGTGTTTTTCGCATTCAAAAGCACGAAAACAGCGATTTCGGTGATTCTGCACACTTGTAACAGCAGAATCATGAAGATTATCACTGAAAATGCATGTCTCAGCTTGAAACAACAACGATACCGAAGATATCGTCGTTTGCGCATATCAAACGCACTGTGGAGTGCTGAAAACACCAGAAAACGTGTTTTTCGCATTCAAAAGCACGAAAACAGCGATTTCGGTGATTCTGCACACTTGTAACAGCAGAATCATGAAGATTATCACTGAAAATGCATGTCTCAGCTTGAAACAACAACGATACCGAAGATATCGTCGTTTGCGCATATCAAACGCACTGTGGAGTGCTGAAAACACCAGAAAACGTGTTTTTCGCATTCAAAAGCACGAAAACAGCGATTTCGGTGATTCTGCACACTTGTAACAGCAGAATCATGAAGATTATCACTGAAAATGCATGTCTCAGCTTGAAACAACAACGATACCGAAGATATCGTCGTTTGCGCATATCAAACGCACTGTGGAGTGCTGAAAACACCAGAAAACGTGTTTTTCGCATTCAAAAGCATGAAAACAGCGATTTCGGTGATTCTGCACACTTGTAACAGCAGAATCGTGAAGATTATCACTGAAAATGCATATCTCAGCTGGAAACAACAACGATACCGAAGATATGGCAGTTTCCGCATATCAAACGCTCTGTGGCGTGCTGAAAACTCCAGAAAACGTGTTTTTCGCATTCAAAAGCACGAAAACAGCGATTTCGGTGATTCTGCACACTTGTAACAGCAGAATCGTGAAGATTATCACTGAAAATGCATATCTCAGCTGGAAACAACAACGATACCGAAGATATGGCAGTTTCCGCATATCAAACGCACTGTGGAGTGCTGAAAACACCAGAAAACGTGTTTTTCGCATTCAAAAGCACGAAAACAGCGATTTCGGTGATTCTGCACACTTGTAACAGCAGAATCATGAAGATTATCACTGAAAATGCATGTCTCAGCTGGAAACAACAACGATACCGAAGATATCGTAGTTTCCGCATATCAAACGCACAGTGGAGTGCTGAAAACACCAGAAAACGTGTTTTTCGCATACAAAAGCACGAAAACAGCGATTTCGGTGATTCTGCACACTTGTAACAGCAGAATCATGAAGATTATCACTGAAGATGCATATCTCAGCTGGAAACAACAACGATACCGAAGATATCGTAGCTTCCGCATATCAAACGCACTGTGGAGTGCTGAAAACACCAGAAAACGTGTTTTTCGCATTCAAAAGCACGAAAACAGCGATTTCGGTGATTCTGCACACTTGTAACAGCAGAATCGTGAAGATTATCACTGAAAGTGCATATCTCAGCTGGAAACAACAACGATACCGAAGATATCGCAGTTTCCGCATATCAAACGCACTGTGGAGTGTTGAAAACACCAGAAAACGTGTTTTTCGCATTCAAAAGCACGAAAACAGCGATTTCGGTGATTCTGCACACTTGTAACAGCAGAATCATGAAGATTATCACTGAAAATGCATATCTCAGCTGGAAACAACAACGATACCGAAGATATCGTAGTTTCCGCATATCAAACGCACTGTGGAGTGCTGAAAACACCAGAAAACGTGTTTTTCGCATTGAATAGCGCGAAAACAGCGATTTCGGTGATTCTGCACACTTGTAACAGCAGAATCATGAAGATTATCACTGAAAATGCATGTCTCAGCTGGAAACAACAACGATACCGAAGATATCGTAGTTTGCGCATATCAAACGCACTGTGGAGTGCTGAAAACACCAGAAAACGTGTTTTTCGCATTCAAAAGCACGAAAACAGCGATTTCGGTGATTCTGCACACTTGTAACAGCAGAATCATGAAGATTATCACTGAAAATGCATGTCTCAGCTTGAAACAACAACGATACCGAAGATATCGTAGTTTGCGCATATCAAACGCACTGTGGAGTGCTGAAAACACCAGAAAACGTGTTTTTCGCATTCAAAAGCATGAAAACAGCGATTTCGGTGATTCTGCACACTTGTAACAGCAGAATCGTGAAGATTATCACTGAAAATGCATATCTCAGCTGGAAACAACAACGATACCGAAGATATGGCAGTTTCCGCATATCAAACGCTCTGTGGCGTGCTGAAAACTCCAGAAAACGTGTTTTTCGCATTCAAAAGCACGAAAACAGCGATTTCGGTGATTCTGAACACTTGTAACAGCAGAATCGTGAAGATTATCACTGAAAATGCATGTCTCAGCTTGAAACAACAACGATACCGAAGATATCGTAGTTTGCGCATATCAAACGCACTGTGGAGTGCTGAAAACACCAGAAAACGTGTTTTTCGCATTCAAAAGCATGAAAACAGCGATTTCGGTGATTCTGCACACTTGTAACAGCAGAATCGTGAAGATTATCACTGAAAATGCATATCTCAGCTGGAAACAACAACGATACCGAAGATATGGCAGTTTCCGCATATCAAACGCTCTGTGGCGTGCTGAAAACTCCAGAAAACGTGTTTTTCGCATTCAAAAGCACGAAAACAGCGATTTCGGTGATTCTGAACACTTGTAACAGCAGAATCGTGAAGATTATCACTGAAAATGCATATCTCAGCTGGAAACAACAACGATACCGAAGATATGGCAGTTTCCGCATATCAAACGCACTGTGGAGTGCTGAAAACACCAGAAAACGTGTTTTTCGCATTGAATAGCGCGAGAACAGCGATTTCGGTGATTCTGCACACTTGTAACAGCAGAATCATGAAGATTATCACTGATAATGCATATCTCAGCTGGAAACAACAACGATACCGAAGATATGGCAGTTTCCGCATATGAAACGCACTGTGGAGTGTTGAAAACACCAGAAAACGTGTTTTTCGCATTCAAAAGCACGAAAACAGCGATTTCGGTGATTCTGCACACTTGTAACAGCAGAATCGTGAAGATTATCACTGAAAGTGCATATCTCAGCTGGAAACAACAACGATACCGAAGATATCGCAGTTTCCGCATATCAAACGCACTGTGGAGTGCTGAAAACACCAGAAAACGTGTTTTTCGCATTCAATAGCACGAAAACAGCGATTTCGGTGATTCTGCACACTTGTAACAGCAGAATCATGAAGATTATCACTGAAAATGCATGTCTCAGCTGGAAACAACAACGATACCGAAGATATCGTAGTTTGCGCATATCAAACGCACTGTGGAGTGCTGAAAACACCAGAAAACGTGTTTTTCGCATTCAAAAGCACGAAAACAGCGATTTCGGTGATTCTGCACACTTGTAACAGCAGAATCATGAAGATTATCACTGAAAATGCATGTCTCAGCTTGAAACAACAACGATACCGAAGATATCGTCGTTTGCGCATATCAAACGCACTGTGGAGTGCTGAAAACACCAGAAAACGTGTTTTTCGCATTCAAAAGCATGAAAACAGCGATTTCGGTGATTCTGCACACTTGTAACAGCAGAATCGTGAAGATTATCACTGAAAATGCATATCTCAGCTGGAAACAACAACGATACCGAAGATATGGCAGTTTCCGCATATCAAACGCTCTGTGGCGTGCTGAAAACTCCAGAAAACGTGTTTTTCGCATTCAAAAGCACGAAAACAGCGATTTCGGTGATTCTGCACACTTGTAACAGCAGAATCGTGAAGATTATCACTGAAAATGCATATCTCAGCTGGAAACAACAACGATACCGAAGATATGGCAGTTTCCGCATATCAAACGCACTGTGGAGTGCTGAAAACACCAGAAAACGTGTTTTTCGCATTGAATAGCGCGAGAACAGCGATTTCGGTGATTCTGCACACTTGTAACAGCAGAATCATGAAGATTATCACTGATAATGCATATCTCAGCTGGAAACAACAACGATACCGAAGATATGGCAGTTTCCGCATATGAAACGCACTGTGGAGTGTTGAAAACACCAGAAAACGTGTTTTTCGCATTCAAAAGCACGAAAACAGCGATTTCGGTGATTCTGCACACTTGTAACAGCAGAATCGTGAAGATTATCACTGAAAGTGCATATCTCAGCTGGAAACAACAACGATACCGAAGATATCGCAGTTTCCGCATATCAAACGCACTGTGGAGTGCTGAAAACACCAGAAAACGTGTTTTTCGCATTCAATAGCACGAAAACAGCGATTTCGGTGATTCTGCACACTTGTAACAGCAGAATCATGAAGATTATCACTGAAAATGCATGTCTCAGCTGGAAACAACAACGATACCGAAGATATCGTAGTTTCCGCATATCAAACGCACTGTGGAGTGCTGAAAACACCAGAAAACGAGTTTTTCGACTTCAATAGCACGAAAACAGCGATTTCGGTGATTCTGCACACTTGTAGCAGCAGAATCGTGAAGATTATCACTGAAAGTGCATATCTCAGCTGGACACAACAACGATACCGAAGATATCGCAGTTTCCGCATATCAAACGCACTGTGGAGTGCTGAAAACACCAGAACACGTGTTTTTCGCATTCAAAAGCACGAAAACAGCGATTTCGGTGATTCTGCACACTTGTAACAGCAGAATCGTGAAGATTATCAGTGAAAGTGCATATCTCAGCTGGAAACAACGACGATACCGAAGATATCGTAGTTTCCGCATATCAAACGCACTGTGGAGTGCTGAAAACACCAGAATACGTGTTTTTCGCATTCAAAAGCACGAAAACAGCGATTTCGGTGATTCTGCACACTTGTAACAGCAGAATCGAGAAGATTATCACTGAAAGTGCATATCTCAGCTGGAAACAACAACGATACCGAAGATATCGTGGTTTTTGCATATCAAACGCACTGTGGAGTGCTGAAAACACCAGAAAACGTGTTTTTCGCATTCAAAAGCACGAAAACAGCGATTTCGGTGATTCTGCACACTTGTAACAGCAGAATCGTGAAGATTATCACTGAAAGTGCATATCTCAGCTGGAAACAACAACGATACCGAAGATATCGCAGTTTCCGCATATCAAACGCACTGTGGAGTGCTGAAAACACCAGAAAACGTGTTTTTCGCATTCAAAAGCACGAATACAGCGATTTCGGTGATTCTGCACACTTGTAACAGCAGAATCGTTAAGATTATCACTGAAAGTGCATATCTCAGCTGGAAACAACAACGATACCGAAGATATCGCAGTTTCCGCATATCAAACGCACTGTGGAGTGTTGAAAACACCAGAAAACGTGTTTTTCGCATTCAAAAGCACGAAAACAGCGATTTCGGTGATTCTGCACACTTGTAACAGCAGAATCATGAAGATTATCACTGAAAATGCATATCTCAGCTGGAAACAACAACGATACCGAAGATATCGTAGTTACCGCATATCAAACGCACTGTGGAGTGCTGAAAACACCAGAGAACGTGTTTTTCGCATTGAATAGCGCGAAAACAGCGATTTCGGTGATTCTGCACACTTGTAACAGCAGAATCATGAAGATTATCACTGAAAATGCATGTCTCAGCTGGAAACAACAACGATACCGAAGATATCGTAGTTTGCGCATATCAAACGCACTGTGGAGTGCTGAAAACACCAGAAAACGTGTTTTTCGCATTCAAAAGCATGAAAACAGCGATTTCGGTGATTCTGCACACTTGTAACAGCAGAATCGTGAAGATTATCACTGAAAATGCATATCTCAGCTGGAAACAACAACGATACCGAAGATATGGCAGTTTCCGCATATCAAACGCTCTGTGGCGTGCTGAAAACTCCAGAAAACGTGTTTTTCGCATTCAAAAGCACGAAAACAGCGATTTCGGTGATTCTGAACACTTGTAACAGCAGAATCGTGAAGATTATCACTGAAAATGCATATCTCAGCTGGAAACAACAACGATACCGAAGATATGGCAGTTTCCGCATATCAAACGCACTGTGGAGTGCTGAAAACACCAGAAAACGTGTTTTTCGCATTGAATAGCGCGAGAACAGCGATTTCGGTGATTCTGCACACTTGTAACAGCAGAATCATGAAGATTATCACTGATAATGCATATCTCAGCTGGAAACAACAACGATACCGAAGATATGGCAGTTTCCGCAAATGAAACGCACTGTGGAGTGTTGAAAACACCAGAAAACGTGTTTTTCGCATTCAAAAGCACGAAAACAGCGATTTCGGTGATTCTGCACACTTGTAACAGCAGAATCGTGAAGATTATCACTGAAAGTGCATATCTCAGCTGGAAACAACAACGATACCGAAGATATCGCAGTTTCCGCATATCAAACGCACTGTGGAGTGCTGAAAACACCAGAAAACGTGTTTTTCGCATTCAATAGCACGAAAACAGCGATTTCGGTGATTCTGCACACTTGTAACAGCAGAATCATGAAGATTATCACTGAAAATGCATGTCTCAGCTGGAAACAACAACGATACCGAAGATATCGTAGTTTGCGCATATCAAACGCACTGTGGAGTGCTGAAAACACCAGAAAACGTGTTTTTCGCATTCAAAAGCACGAAAACAGCGATTTCGGTGATTCTGCACACTTGTAACAGCAGAATCATGAAGATTATCACTGAAAATGCATGTCTCAGCTTGAAACAACAACGATACCGAAGATATCGTCGTTTGCGCATATCAAACGCACTGTGGAGTGCTGAAAACACCAGAAAACGTGTTTTTCGCATTCAAAAGCATGAAAACAGCGATTTCGGTGATTCTGCACACTTGTAACAGCAGAATCGTGAAGATTATCACTGAAAATGCATATCTCAGCTGGAAACAACAACGATACCGAAGATATGGCAGTTTCCGCATATCAAACGCTCTGTGGCGTGCTGAAAACTCCAGAAAACGTGTTTTTCGCATTCAAAAGCACGAAAACAGCGATTTCGGTGATTCTGCACACTTGTAACAGCAGAATCGTGAAGATTATCACTGAAAATGCATATCTCAGCTGGAAACAACAACGATACCGAAGATATGGCAGTTTCCGCATATCAAACGCACTGTGGAGTGCTGAAAACACCAGAAAACGTGTTTTTCGCATTGAATAGCGCGAGAACAGCGATTTCGGTGATTCTGCACACTTGTAACAGCAGAATCATGAAGATTATCACTGATAATGCATATCTCAGCTGGAAACAACAACGATACCGAAGATATGGCAGTTTCCGCATATGAAACGCACTGTGGAGTGTTGAAAACACCAGAAAACGTGTTTTTCGCATTCAAAAGCACGAAAACAGCGATTTCGGTGATTCTGCACACTTGTAACAGCAGAATCGTGAAGATTATCACTGAAAGTGCATATCTCAGCTGGAAACAACAACGATACCGAAGATATCGCAGTTTCCGCATATCAAACGCACTGTGGAGTGCTGAAAACACCAGAAAACGTGTTTTTCGCATTCAATAGCACGAAAACAGCGATTTCGGTGATTCTGCACACTTGTAACAGCAGAATCATGAAGATTATCACTGAAAATGCATGTCTCAGCTGGAAACAACAACGATACCGAAGATATCGTAGTTTCCGCATATCAAACGCACTGTGGAGTGCTGAAAACACCAGAAAACGAGTTTTTCGACTTCAATAGCACGAAAACAGCGATTTCGGTGATTCTGCACACTTGTAGCAGCAGAATCGTGAAGATTATCACTGAAAGTGCATATCTCAGCTGGACACAACAACGATACCGAAGATATCGCAGTTTCCGCATATCAAACGCACTGTGGAGTGCTGAAAACACCAGAACACGTGTTTTTCGCATTCAAAAGCACGAAAACAGCGATTTCGGTGATTCTGCACACTTGTAACAGCAGAATCGTGAAGATTATCAGTGAAAGTGCATATCTCAGCTGGAAACAACGACGATACCGAAGATATCGTAGTTTCCGCATATCAAACGCACTGTGGAGTGCTGAAAACACCAGAATACGTGTTTTTCGCATTCAAAAGCACGAAAACAGCGATTTCGGTGATTCTGCACACTTGTAACAGCAGAATCGAGAAGATTATCACTGAAAGTGCATATCTCAGCTGGAAACAACAACGATACCGAAGATATCGTGGTTTTTGCATATCAAACGCACTGTGGAGTGCTGAAAACACCAGAAAACGTGTTTTTCGCATTCAAAAGCACGAAAACAGCGATTTCGGTGATTCTGCACACTTGTAACAGCAGAATCGTGAAGATTATCACTGAAAGTGCATATCTCAGCTGGAAACAACAACGATACCGAAGATATCGCAGTTTCCGCATATCAAACGCACTGTGGAGTGCTGAAAACACCAGAAAACGTGTTTTTCGCATTCAAAAGCACGAATACAGCGATTTCGGTGATTCTGCACACTTGTAACAGCAGAATCGTTAAGATTATCACTGAAAGTGCATATCTCAGCTGGAAACAACAACGATACCGAAGATATCGCAGTTTCCGCATATCAAACGCACTGTGGAGTGTTGAAAACACCAGAAAACGTGTTTTTCGCATTCAAAAGCACGAAAACAGCGATTTCGGTGATTCTGCACACTTGTAACAGCAGAATCATGAAGATTATCACTGAAAATGCATATCTCAGCTGGAAACAACAACGATACCGAAGATATCGTAGTTACCGCATATCAAACGCACTGTGGAGTGCTGAAAACACCAGAGAACGTGTTTTTCGCATTGAATAGCGCGAAAACAGCGATTTCGGTGATTCTGCACACTTGTAACAGCAGAATCATGAAGATTATCACTGAAAATGCATGTCTCAGCTGGAAACAACAACGATACCGAAGATATCGTAGTTTGCGCATATCAAACGCACTGTGGAGTGCTGAAAACACCAGAAAACGTGTTTTTCGCATTCAAAAGCATGAAAACAGCGATTTCGGTGATTCTGCACACTTGTAACAGCAGAATCGTGAAGATTATCACTGAAAATGCATATCTCAGCTGGAAACAACAACGATACCGAAGATATGGCAGTTTCCGCATATCAAACGCTCTGTGGCGTGCTGAAAACTCCAGAAAACGTGTTTTTCGCATTCAAAAGCACGAAAACAGCGATTTCGGTGATTCTGAACACTTGTAACAGCAGAATCGTGAAGATTATCACTGAAAATGCATATCTCAGCTGGAAACAACAACGATACCGAAGATATGGCAGTTTCCGCATATCAAACGCACTGTGGAGTGCTGAAAACACCAGAAAACGTGTTTTTCGCATTGAATAGCGCGAGAACAGCGATTTCGGTGATTCTGCACACTTGTAACAGCAGAATCATGAAGATTATCACTGATAATGCATATCTCAGCTGGAAACAACAACGATACCGAAGATATGGCAGTTTCCGCATATGAAACGCACTGTGGAGTGTTGAAAACACCAGAAAACGTGTTTTTCGCATTCAAAAGCACGAAAACAGCGATTTCGGTGATTCTGCACACTTGTAACAGCAGAATCGTGAAGATTATCACTGAAAGTGCATATCTCAGCTGGAAACAACAACGATACCGAAGATATCGCAGTTTCCGCATATCAAACGCACTGTGGAGTGCTGAAAACACCAGAAAACGTGTTTTTCGCATTCAATAGCTCGAAAACAGCGATTTCGGTGATTCTGCACACTTGTAACAGCAGAATCATGAAGATTATCACTGAAAATGCATGTCTCAGCTGGAAACAACAACGATACCGAAGATATCGTAGTTTGCGCATATCAAACGCACTGTGGAGTGCTGAAAACACCAGAAAACGTGTTTTTCGCATTCAAAAGCACGAAAACAGCGATTTCGGTGATTCTGCACACTTGTAACAGCAGAATCATGAAGATTATCACTGAAAATGCATGTCTCAGCTTGAAACAACAACGATACCGAAGATATCGTAGTTTGCGCATATCAAACGCACTGTGGAGTGCTGAAAACACCAGAAAACGTGTTTTTCGCATTCAAAAGCATGAAAACAGCGATTTCGGTGATTCTGCACACTTGTAACAGCAGAATCGTGAAGATTATCACTGAAAATGCATATCTCAGCTGGAAACTACAACGATACCGAAGATATGGCAGTTTCCGCATATCAAACGCTCTGTGGCGTGCTGAAAACTCCAGAAAACGTGTTTTTCGCATTCAAAAGCACGAAAACAGCGATTTCGGTGATTCTGCACACTTGTAACAGCAGAATCGTGAAGATTATCACTGAAAATGCATATCTCAGCTGGAAACAACAACGATACCGAAGATATGGCAGTTTCCGCATATCAAACGCACTGTGGAGTGCTGAAAACACCAGAAAACGTGTTTTTCGCATTGAATAGCGCGAGAACAGCGATTTCGGTGATTCTGCACACTTGTAACAGCAGAATCATGAAGATTATCACTGATAATGCATATCTCAGCTGGAAACAACAACGATACCGAAGATATGGCAGTTTCCGCATATGAAACGCACTGTGGAGTGTTGAAAACACCAGAAAACGTGTTTTTCGCATTCAAAAGCACGAAAACAGCGATTTCGGTGATTCTGCACACTTGTAACAGCAGAATCGTGAAGATTATCACTGAAAGTGCATATCTCAGCTGGAAACAACAACGATACCGAAGATATCGCAGTTTCCGCATATCAAACGCACTGTGGAGTGCTGAAAACACCAGAAAACGTGTTTTTCGCATTCAATAGCACGAAAACAGCGATTTCGGTGATTCTGCACACTTGTAACAGCAGAATCATGAAGATTATCACTGAAAATGCATGTCTCAGCTGGAAACAACAACGATACCGAAGATATCGTAGTTTCCGCATATCAAACGCACTGTGGAGTGCTGAAAACACCAGAAAACGTGTTTTTCGCATTCAATAGCACGAAAACAGCGATTTCGGTGATTCTGCACACTTGTAGCAGCAGAATCGTGAAGATTATCACTGAAAGTGCATATCTCAGCTGGACACAACAACGATACCGAAGATATCGCAGTTTCCGCATATCAAACGCACTGTGGAGTGCTGAAAACACCAGAAAACGTGTTTTTCGCATTCAAAAGCACGAAAACAGCGATTTCGGTGATTCTGCACACTTGTAACAGCAGAATCGTGAAGACTATCACTGAAAGTGCATATCTCAGCTGGAAACAACAACGATACCGAAGATATGGCAGTTTCCGCATATCAAACGCACTGTGGAGTGCTGAAAACACCAGAAAACGTGTTTTTCGCATTCAATAGCACGAAAACAGCGATTTCGGTGATTCTGCACACTTGTAACAGCAGAATCATGAAGATTATCACTGAAAATGCATGTCTCAGCTGGAAACAACAACGATACCGAAGATATCGTAGTTTCCGCATATCAAACGCACTGTGGAGTGCTGAAAACACCAGAAAACGTGTTTTTCGCATTCAAAAGCACGAAAACAGCGATTTCGGTGATTCTGCACACTTGTAACAGCAGAATCATGAAGATTATCACTGAAGATGCATATCTCAGCTGGAAACAACAACGATACCGAAGATATCGTAGTTTCCGCATATCAAATGCACTGTGGAGTGCTGAAAACACCAGAACACGTGTTTTTCGCATTCAAAAGCACGAAAACAGCGATTTCGGTGATTCTGCACACTTGTAACAGCAGAATCGTGAAGATTATCACTGAAAGTGCATATCTCAGCTGGAAACAACGACGATACCGAAGATATCGTAGTTTCCGCATATCAAACGCACTGTGGAGTGCTGAAAACACCAGAAAACGTGTTTTTCGCATTCAAAAGCACGAAAACAGCGATTTCGGTGATTCTGCACACTTGTAACAGCAGAATCGAGAAGATTATCACTGAAAGTGCATATCTCAGCTGGAAACAACAACGATACCGAAGATATCGTAGTTTTTGCATATCAAACGCACTGTGGAGTGCTGAAAACACCAGAAAACGTGTTTTTCGCATTCAAAAGCACGAAAACAGCGATTTCGGTGATTCTGCACACTTGTAACAGTAGAATCGTGAAGATTATCACTGAAAGTGCATATCTCAGCTGGAAACAACAACGATACCGAAGATATCGCAGTTTCCGCATATCAAACGCACTGTGGAGTGCTGAAAACACCAGAAAACGTGTTTTTCGCATTCAAAAGCACGAATACAGCGATTTCGGTGATTCTGCACACTTGTAACAGCAGAATCGTTAAGATTATCACTGAAAGTGCATATCTCAGCTGGAAACAACAACGATACCGAAGATATCGTAGTTTCCGCATATCAAACGCACTGTGGAGTGCTGAAAACACCAGAGAACGTGTTTTTCGCATTGAATAGCGCGAAAACAGCGATTTCGGTGATTCTGCATACTTGTAACAGCAGAATCATGAAGATTATCACTGAAAATGCATGTCTCAGCTGGAAACAACAACGATACCGAAGATATCGTAGTTTGCGCATATCAAACGCACTGTGGAGTGCTGAAAACACCAGAAAACGTGTTTTTCGCATTCAAAAGCATGAAAACAGCGATTTCGGTGATTCTGCACACTTGTAACAGGAGAATCGTGAACATTATCACTGAAAATGCATATCTCAGCTGGAAACAACAACGATACCGAAGATATGGCAGTTTCCGCATATCAAACGCTCTGTGGCGTGCTGAAAACACCAGAAAACGTGTTTTTCGCATTCAAAAGCACGAAAACAGCGATTTCGGTGATTCTGCACACTTGTAACAGCAGAATCGTGAAGATTATCACTGAAAATGCATATCTCAGCTGGAAACAACAACGATACCGAAGATATGGCAGTTTCCGCATATCAAACGCACTGTGGAGTGCTGAAAACACCAGAAAACGTGTTTTTCGCATTGAATAGCGCGAGAACAGCGATTTCGGTGATTCTGCACACTTGTAACAGCAGAATCATGAAGATTATCACTGATAATGCATATCTCAGCTGGAAACAACAACGATACCGAAGATATGGCAGTTTCCGCATATGAAACGCACTGTGGAGTGCTGAAAACACCAGAAAACGTGTTTTTCGCATTCAATAGCACGAAAACAGCGATTTCGGTGATTCTGCACACTTGTAACAGCAGAATCATGAAGATTATCACTGAAAATGCATGTCTCAGCTGGAAACAACAACGATACCGAAGATATCGTAGTTTCCGCATATCAAACGCACTGTGGAGTGCTGAAAACACCAGAAGACGTGTTTTTCGCATTCAAAAGCACGAAAACAGCGATTTCGGAGATTCTGCACACTTGTAACAGCAGAATCGTGAAGATTATCACTGAAAGTGCATATCTCAGCTGGAAACAACAACGATACCGAAGATATGGCTGTTTCCGCATATCAAACGCACTGTGGAGTGCTGAAAACACCAGAAAACGTGTTTTTCGCATTGAATAGCGCGAGAACAGCGATTTCGGTGATTCTGCACACTTGTAACAGCAGAATCATGAAGATTATCACTGATAATGCATATCTCAGCTGGAAACAACAACGATACCGAAGATATGGCAGTTTCCGCATATGATACGCACTGTGGAGTGTTGAAAACACCAGTAAACGTGTTTTTCGCATTCAAAAGCACGAAAACAGCGATTTCGGTGATTCTGCACACTTGTAACAGCAGAATCGTGAAGATTATCACTGAAAGTGCATATCTCAGCTGGAAACAACAACGATACCGAAGATATCGCAGTTTCCGCATATCAAACGCACTGTGGAGTGCTGAAAACACCAGAAAACGTGTTTTTCGCATTCAATGGCACGAAAACAGCGATTTCGGTGATTCTGCACACTTGTAACAGCAGAATCGTGAAGATTATCACTGAAAGTGCATATCTCAGCTGGACACAACAACGATACCGAAGATATGGCAGTTTCCGCATATCAAACGCACTGTGGAGTGCTGAAAACACCAGAAAACGTGTTTTTCGCATTCAAAAGCACGAAAACAGCGTTTTCGGTGATTCTGCACACTTGTAACAGCAGAATCGTGAAGATTATCACTGAAAGTGCGTTTCTCAGCTGGAAACCACAACGATACCGAAGATATCGCAGTTTCCGCATATCAAACGCACTGTGGAGTGTTGAAAACACCTGAAAACGTGTTTTTCGCATTCAAAAGCACGAAAACAGCGATTTCGGTGATTCTGCACACTTGTAACAGCAGAATTATGAAGATTATCACTGATAATGCATATCTCAGCTGGAAACAACAACGATACCGAAGATATGGCAGTTTCCGCATATCAAACGCACTGTGGAGTGCTGAAAACACCAGAAAACGTGTTTTTCGCATTCAAAAGCACGAAAACAGCGATTTCGGTGATTCTGCACACTTGTAACAGTAGAATCGTGAAGATTATCACTGAAAGTGCATATCTCAGCTGGAAACAACAACGATACCGAAGATATCGCAGTTTCCGCATATCAAACGCACTGTGGAGTGCTGAAAACACCAGAAAACGTGTTTTTCGCATTCAAAAGCACGAATACAGCGATTTCGGTGATTCTGCACACTTGTAACAGCAGAATCGTTAAGATTATCACTGAAAGTGCATATCTCAGCTGGAAACAACAACGATACCGAAGATATCGTAGTTTCCGCATATCAAACGCACTGTGGAGTGCTGAAAACACCAGAGAACGTGTTTTTCGCATTGAATAGCGCGAAAACAGCGATTTCGGTGATTCTGCATACTTGTAACAGCAGAATCATGAAGATTATCACTGAAAATGCATGTCTCAGCTGGAAACAACAACGATACCGAAGATATCGTAGTTTGCGCATATCAAACGCACTGTGGAGTGCTGAAAACACCAGAAAACGTGTTTTTCGCATTCAAAAGCATGAAAACAGCGATTTCGGTGATTCTGCACACTTGTAACAGGAGAATCGTGAACATTATCACTGAAAATGCATATCTCAGCTGGAAACAACAACGATACCGAAGATATGGGAGTTTCCGCATATCAAACGCTCTGTGGCGTGCTGAAAACACCAGAAAACGTGTTTTTCGCATTCAAAAGCACGAAAACAGCGATTTCGGTGATTCTGCACACTTGTAACAGCAGAATCGTGAAGATTATCACTGAAAATGCATATCTCAGCTGGAAACAACAACGATACCGAAGATATGGCAGTTTCCGCATATCAAACGCACTGTGGAGTGCTGAAAACACCAGAAAACGTGTTTTTCGCATTGAATAGCGCGAGAACAGCGATTTCGGTGATTCTGCACACTTGTAACAGCAGAATCATGAAGATTATCACTGATAATGCATATCTCAGCTGGAAACAACAACGATACCGAAGATATGGCAGTTTCCGCATATGAAACGCACTGTGGAGTGCTGAAAACACCAGAAAACGTGTTTTTCGCATTCAATAGCACGAAAACAGCGATTTCGGTGATTCTGCACACTTGTAACAGCAGAATCATGAAGATTATCACTGAAAATGCATGTCTCAGCTGGAAACAACAACGATACCGAAGATATCGTAGTTTCCGCATATCAAACGCACTGTGGAGTGCTGAAAACACCAGAAGACGTGTTTTTCGCATTCAAAAGCACGAAAACAGCGATTTCGGAGATTCTGCACACTTGTAACAGCAGAATCGTGAAGATTATCACTGAAAGTGCATATCTCAGCTGGAAACAACAACGATACCGAAGATATGGCTGTTTCCGCATATCAAACGCACTGTGGAGTGCTGAAAACACCAGAAAACGTGTTTTTCGCATTGAATAGCGCGAGAACAGCGATTTCGGTGATTCTGCACACTTGTAACAGCAGAATCATGAAGATTATCACTGATAATGCATATCTCAGCTGGAAACAACAACGATACCGAAGATATGGCAGTTTCCGCATATGATACGCACTGTGGAGTGTTGAAAACACCAGTAAACGTGTTTTTCGCATTCAAAAGCACGAAAACAGCGATTTCGGTGATTCTGCACACTTGTAACAGCAGAATCGTGAGGATTATCACTGAAAGTGCATATCTCAGCTGGAAACAACAACGATACCGAAGATATCGCAGTTTCCGCATATCAAACGCACTGTGGAGTGCTGAAAACACCAGAAAACGTGTTTTTCGCATTCAATGGCACGAAAACAGCGATTTCGGTGATTCTGCACACTTGTAACAGCAGAATCGTGAAGATTATCACTGAAAGTGCATATCTCAGCTGGACACAACAACGATACCGAAGATATGGCAGTTTCCGCATATCAAACGCACTGTGGAGTGCTGAAAACACCAGAAAACGTGTTTTTCGCATTCAAAAGCACGAAAACAGCGTTTTCGGTGATTCTGCACACTTGTAACAGCAGAATCGTGAAGATTATCACTGAAAGTGCGTTTCTCAGCTGGAAACCACAACGATACCGAAGATATCGCAGTTTCCGCATATCAAACGCACTGTGGAGTGTTGAAAACACCTGAAAACGTGTTTTTCGCATTCAAAAGCACGAAAACAGCGATTTCGGTGATTCTGCACACTTGTAACAGCAGAATTATGAAGATTATCACTGATAATGCATATCTCAGCTGGAAACAACAACGATACCGAAGATATGGCAGTTTCCGCATATCAAACGCACTGTGGAGTGCTGAAAACACCAGAAAACGTGTTTTTCGCATTGAATAGCGCGAGAACAGCGATTTCGGTGATTCTGCACACTTGTAACAGCAGAATCATGAAGATTATCACTGATAATGCATATCTCAGCTGGTAACAACAACGATACCGAAGATATGGCAGTTTCCGCATATGAAACGCACTGTGGAGTGTTGAAAACACCAGAAAACGTGTTTTTCGCATTCAAAAGCACGAAAACAGCGATTTCGGTGATTCTGCACACTTGTAACAGCAGAATCGTGAAGATTATCACTGAAAGTGCATATCTCAGCTGGAAACAACAACGATACCGAAGATATCGCAGTTTCCGAATATCAAACGCACTGTGGAGTGCTGAAAACACCAGAAAACGTGTTTTTCGCATTCAAAAGCACGAAAACAGCGATTTCGGAGATTCTGCACACTTGTAACAGCAGAATCGTGAAGATTATCACTGAAAGTGCATATCTCAGCTGGAAACAACAACGATACCGAAGATATCGCAGTTTCCGCATATCAAACGCACTGTGGAGTGTTGAACACAACCAGAAAACGTGTTTTTCGCATTCAATAGCATGAAAACAGCGATTTCGGTGATTCTGCACACTTGTAACAGCAGAATCATGAAGATTATCACTGAAAATGCATATCTCAGGTGGAAACAACAACGATACCGAAGATATCGTAGTTTCCGCATGTCAAACGCTCTGTGGCGTGCTGAAAACACCAGAAAACGTGTTTTTCGCATTCAAAAGCACGAAAACAGCGATTTCGGTGATTCTGCACACTTGTAACAGCAGAATCGTGAAGATTATCACTGAAAATGCATCTCTCAGCTGGAAACAACAACGATACCGAAGATATGGCAGTTTCGGCATATCAAACGCACTGTGGAGTGCTGAAAACACCAGAAAACGTGTTTTTCGCATTGAATAGCGCGAAAACAGCGATTTCGGTGATTCTGCACACTTGTAACAGCAGAATCATGAAGATTATCACTGATAATGCATATCTCAGCTGGAAACAACAACGATACCGAAGATATGGCAGTTTCCGCTTATCAAACGCACTGTGGAGTGCTGAAAACACCAGAAAACGTGTTTTTCGCATTCAATAGCACGAAAACAGCGATTTCGGTGATTCTGCAACCTTGTAACAGCAGAATCATGAAGATTATCACTGAAAATGCATGTCTCAGCTGGAAACAACAACGATACCGAAGATATCGTAGTTTCCGCATATCAAACGCACTGTGGAGTGCTGAAAACACCAGAAAACGTGTTTTTCGCATTCAAAAGCACGAAAACAGCGATTTCGGTGATTCTGCACACTTGTAACAGCAGAATCGTGAAGATTATCACTGAAAGTGCATATCTCAGCTGGAAACAACAACGATATCGAAGATATCGCAGTTTCCGCATATCAAACGCACTGTGGAGTGCTGAAAACACCAGAAAACGTGTTTTTCGCATTCAAAAGCACGAAAACAGCGATTTCGGTGATTCTGCACACTTGTAACAGCAGAATCATGAAGATTATCACTGAAAATGCATATCTCAGCTGGAAGCAACAACGATACCGAAGATATCGTAGCTTGCGCATATCAAACGCACTGTGGAGTGCTGAAAACACCAGAAAACGTGTTTTTCGCATTCAAAAGCACGAAAACAGCGATTTCGGTGATTCTGCACACTTGTAACAGCAGAATCATGAAGATTATCACTGAAAATGCATATCACAGCTGGAAACAACAACGATACCGAAGATATGGCAGTTTCCGCATATCAAACGCACTGTGGAGTGCTGAAAACACCAGAAAACGTGTTTTTCGCATTGAATAGCGCGAGAACAGCGATTTCGGTGATTCTGCACACTTGTAACAGCAGAATCATGAAGATTATCACTGATAATGCATATCTCAGCTGGAAACAACAACGATACCGAAGATATGGCAGTTTCCGCATATCAAACGCACTGTGGAGTGCTGAAAACACCAGAAAACGTGTTTTTCGCATTGAATAGCGCGAGAACAGCGATTTCGGTGATTCTGCACACTTGTAACAGCAGAATCATGAAGATTATCACTGATAATGCATATCTCAGCTGGAAACAACAACGATACCGAAGATATGGCAGTTTCCGCATATCAAACGCACTGTGGAGTGCTGAAAACACCAGAAAACGTGTTTTTCGCATTCAAAAGCACGAAAACAGCGTTTTCGGTGATTCTGCACACTTGTAACAGCAGAATCGTGAAGATTATCACTGAAAGTGCGTTTCTCAGCTGGAAACCACAACGATACCGAAGATATCGCAGTTTCCGCATATCAAACGCACTGTGGAGTGTTGAAAACACCTGAAAACGTGTTTTTCGCATTCAAAAGCACGAAAACAGCGATTTCGGTGATTCTGCACACTTGTAACAGCAGAATTATGAAGATTATCACTGATAATGCATATCTCAGCTGGAAACAACAACGATACCGAAGATATGGCAGTTTCCGTATATCAAACGCACTGTGGAGTGCTGAAAACACCAGAAAACGTGTTTTTCGCATTGAATAGCGCGAGAACAGCGATTTCGGTGATTCTGCACACTTGTAACAGCAGAATCATGAAGATTATCACTGATAATGCATATCTCAGCTGGTAACAACAACGATACCGAAGATATGGCAGTTTCCGCATATGAAACGCACTGTGGAGTGTTGAAAACACCAGAAAACGTGTTTTTCGCATTCAAAAGCACGAAAACAGCGATTTCGGTGATTCTGCACACTTGTAACAGCAGAATCGTGAAGATTATCACTGAAAGTGCATATCTCAGCTGGAAACAACAACGATACCGAAGATATCGCAGTTTCCGAATATCAAACGCACTGTGGAGTGCTGAAAACACCAGAAAACGTGTTTTTCGCATTCAAAAGCACGAAAACAGCGATTTCGGTGATTCTGCACACTTGTAACAGCAGAATCGTGAAGATTATCACTGAAAGTGCATATCTCAGCTGGAAACAACAACGATACCGAAGATATCGCAGTTTCCGCATATCAAACGCACTGTGGAGTGTTGAACACAACCAGAAAACGTGTTTTTCGCATTGAATAGCGCGAAAACAGCGATTTCGGTGATTCTGCACACTTGTAACAGCAGAATCATGAAGATTATCACTGATAATGCATATCTCAGCTGGAAACAACAACGATACCGAAGATATGGCAGTTTCCGCTTATCAAACGCACTGTGGAGTGCTGAAAACACCAGAAAACGTGTTTTTCGCATTCAATAGCACGAAAACAGCGATTTCGGTGATTCTGCAACCTTGTAACAGCAGAATCATGAAGATTATCACTGAAAATGCATGTCTCAGCTGGAAACAACAACGATACCGAAGATATCGTAGTTTCCGCATATCAAACGCACTGTGGAGTGCTGAAAACACCAGAAAACGTGTTTTTCGCATTCAAAAGCACGAAAACAGCGATTTCGGTGATTCTGCACACTTGTAACAGCAGAATCGTGAAGATTATCACTGAAAGTGCATATCTCAGCTGGAAACAACAACGATATCGAAGATATCGCAGTTTCCGCATATCAAACGCACTGTGGAGTGCTGAAAACACCAGAAAACGTGTTTTTCGCATTCAAAAGCACGAAAACAGCGATTTCGGTGATTCTGCACACTTGTAACAGCAGAATCATGAAGATTATCACTGAAAATGCATATCTCAGCTGGAAGCAACAACGATACCGAAGATATCGTAGTTTGCGCATGTCAAACGCACTGTGGAGTGCTGAAAACACCAGAAAACGTGTTTTTCGCATTCAATAGCACGAAAACAGCGATTTCGGTGATTCTGCACACTTGTAACAGCAGAATCATGAAGATTATCACTGATAATGCATATCTCAGCTGGAAACAACAACGATAGCGAAGATATGGCAGTTTCCGCTTATCAAACGCACTGTGGAGTGCTGAAAACACCAGAAAACGTGTTTTTCGCATTGAATAGCGCGAAAACAGCGATTTCGGTGATTCTGCACACTTGTAACAGCAGAATCATGAAGATTATCACTGATAATGCATATCTCAGCTGGAAACAACAACGATACCGAAGATATGGCAGTTTCCGCTTATCAAACGCACTGTGGAGTGCTGAAAACACCAGAAAACGTGTTTTTCGCATTCAAAAGCACGAAAACAGCGATTTCGGTGATTCTGCACACTTGTAACAGCAGAATCATGAAGATTATCACTGATAATGCATATCTCAGCTGGAAACAACAACGATAGCGAAGATATGGCAGTTTCCGCTTATCAAACGCACTGTGGAGTGCTGAAAACACCAGAAAACGTGTTTTACGCATTCAATAGCACGAAAACAGCGATTTCGGTGATTCTGCAACCTTGTAACAGCAGAATCATGAAGATTATCACTGAAAATGCATGTCTCAGCTAGAAACAACAACGATACCGAAGATATGGCAGTTTCCGCTTATCAAACGCACTGTGGAGTGCTGAAAACACCAGAAAACGTGTTTTTCGCATTCAATAGCACGAAAACAGCGATTTCGGTGATTCTGCAACCTTGTAACAGCAGAATCATGAAGATTATCACTGAAAATGCATGTCTCAGCTGGAAACAACAACGATACCGAAGATATCGTAGTTTCCGCATATCAAACGCACTGTGGAGTGCTGAAAACACCAGAAAACGTGTTTTTCGCATTCAAAAGCACGAAAACAGCGATTTCGGTGATTCTGCACACTTGTAACAGCAGAATCGTGAAGATTATCACTGAAAATGCATCTCTCAGCTGGAAACAACAACGATACCGAAGATATGGCAGATTCCGCATATCAAACGCACTGTGGAGTGCTGAAAACACCAGAAAACGTGTTTTTCGCATTGAATAGCGCGAAAACAGCGATTTCGGTGATTCTGCACACTTGTAACAGCAGAATCATGAAGATTATCACTGATAATGCATATCTCAGCTGGAAACAACAACGATACCGAAGATATGGCAGTTTCCGCTTATCAAACGCACTGTGGAGTGCTGAAAACACCAGAAAACGTGTTTTACGCATTCAATAGCACGAAAACAGCGATTTCGGTGATTCTGCACACTTGTAACAGCAGAATCATGAAGATTATCACTGATAATGCATATCTCAGCTGGAAACAACAACGATACCGAAGATATGGCAGTTTCCGCTTATCAAACGCACTGTGGAGTTCTGAAAACACCAGAAAACGTGTTTTACGCATTCAATAGCACGAAAACAGCGATTTCGGTGATTCTGCAACCTTGTAACAGCAGAATCATGAAGATTATCACTGAAAATGCATGTCTCAGCTAGAAACAACAACGATACCGAAGATATCGTAGTTTCCGCATATCAAACGCACTGTGGAGTGCTGAAAACACCAGAAGACGTGTTTTTCGCATTCAAAAGCACGAAAACAGCGATTTCGGTGATTCTGCACACTTGTAACAGCAGAATCGTGAAGATTATCACTGAAAGTGCATATCTCAGCTGGAAACAACAACGATACCGAAGATATCGTAGTTTCCGCATATCAAACGCACTGTGGAGAGCTGAAAACACCAGAAAACGTGTTTTTCGCATTCAAAAGCACGAAAACAGCGATTTCGGTGATTCTGCACACTTGTAACAGCAGAATCGTGAAGATTATCACTGAAAGTGCATATCTCAGCTGGAAACAACAACGATACCGAAGATATCGCAGTTTCCGCATATCAAACGCACTGTGGAGTGCTGAAAACACCAGAAAACGTGTTTTTCGCATTCAAAAGCACGAAAACAGCGATTTCGGTGATTCTGCACACTTGTAACAGCAGAATCGTGAAGATTATCACTGAAAGTGCATATCTCAGCTGGAAACAACAACGATACCGAAGATATCGTAGTTTCCGCATGTCAAACGCTCTGTGGCGTGCTGAAAACACCAGAAAACGTGTTTTTCGCATTCAAAAGGACGAAAACAGCGATTTCGGTGATTGTGCACACTTGTAACAGCAGAATCGTGAAGATTATCACTGAAAATGCATCTCTCAGCTGGAAACAACAACGATACCGAAGATATGGCAGTTTCGGCATATCAAACGCACTGTGGAGTGCTGAAAACACCAGAAAACGTGTTTTTCGCATTCAATAGCACGAAAACAGCGATTTCGGTGATTCTGCAACCTTGTAACAGCAGAATCATGAAGATTATCACTGAAAATGCATGTCTCAGCTGGAAACAACAACGATACCGAAGATATCGTAGTTTCCGCCTATCAAACGCACTGTGGAGTGCTGAAAACACCAGAAAACGTGTTTTTCGCATTCAAAAGCACGAAAACAGCGATTTCGGTGATTCTGCACACTTGTAACAGCAGAATCATGAAGATTATCACTGAAAATGCATATCACAGCTGGAAACAACAACGATACCGAAGATATGGCAGTTTCCGCATATCAAACGCACTGTGGAGTGCTGAAAACACCAGAAAACGTGTTTTTCGCATTGAATAGCGCGAAAACAACGATTTCGGTGATTCTGCACACTTGTAACAGCAGAATCATGAAGATTATCACTGATAATGCATATCTCAGCTCGAAACAACAACGATACCGAAGATATGGCAGTTTCCGCATATCAAACGCACTGTGGAGTGCTGAAAACACCAGAAAACGTGTTTTTCGCATTCAATAGCACGAAAACAGCGATTTCGGTGATTCTGCACACTTGTAACAGCAGAATCATGAAGATTATCACTGAAGGTGCATATCTCAGCTGGAAACAACAACGATACCGAAGATATCGTAGTTTCCGCATATCAAACGCACTGTGGAGTGCTGAAAACACCAGAAAACGTGTTTTTCGCATTCAAAAGCACGAAAACAGCGATTTCGGTGATTCTGCACACTTGTAACAGCAGAATCGTGAAGATTATCACTGAAAATGCATCTCTCAGCTGGAAACAACAACGATACCGAAGATATGGCAGTTTCCGCTTATCAAACGCACTGTGGAGTGCTGAAAACACCAGAAAACGTGTTTTACGCATTCAATAGCACGAAAACAGCGATTTCGGTGATTCTGCAACCTTGTAACAGCAGAATCATGAAGATTATCACTGAAAATGCATGTCTCAGCTAGAAACAACAACGATACCGAAGATATGGCAGTTTCCGCTTATCAAACGCACTGTGGAGTGCTGAAAACACCAGAAAACGTGTTTTTCGCATTCAATAGCACGAAAACAGCGATTTCGGTGATTCTGCAACCTTGTAACAGCAGAATCATGAAGATTATCACTGAAAATGCATGTCTCAGCTGGAAACAACAACGATACCGAAGATATCGTAGTTTCCGCATATCAAACGCACTGTGGAGTGCTGAAAACACCAGAAAACGTGTTTTTCGCATTCAATAGCACGAAAACAGCGATTTCGGTGATTCTGCACACTTGTAACAGCAGAATCATGAAGATTATCACTGAAGATGCATATCTCAGCTGGAAACAACAACGATACCGAAGATATCGCAGTTTCCGCATATCAAACGCACTGTGGAGTGCTGAAAACACCAGAAAACGTGTTTTTCGCATTCAAAAGCACGAAAACAGCGATTTCGGTGATTCTGCACACTTGTAACAGCAGAATCGTGAAGATTATCACTGAAAATGCATCTCTCAGCTGGAAACAACAACGATACCGAAGATATGGCAGATTCCGCATATCAAACGCACTGTGGAGTGCTGAAAACACCAGAAAACGTGTTTTTCGCATTGAATAGCGCGAAAACAGCGATTTCGGTGATTCTGCACACTTGTAACAGCAGAATCATGAAGATTATCACTGATAATGCATATCTCAGCTGGAAACAACAACGATACCGAAGATATGGCAGTTTCCGCTTATCAAACGCACTGTGGAGTGCTGAAAACACCAGAAAACGTGTTTTACGCATTCAATAGCACGAAAACAGCGATTTCGGTGATTCTGCACACTTGTAACAGCAGAATCATGAAGATTATCACTGATAATGCATATCTCAGCTGGAAACAACAACGATACCGAAGATATGGCAGTTTCCGCTTATCAAACGCACTGTGGAGTTCTGAAAACACCAGAAAACGTGTTTTACGCATTCAATAGCACGAAAACAGCGATTTCGGTGATTCTGCAACCTTGTAACAGCAGAATCATGAAGATTATCACTGAAAATGCATGTCTCAGCTAGAAACAACAACGATACCGAAGATATCGTAGTTTCCGCATATCAAACGCACTGTGGAGTGCTGAAAACACCAGAAGACGTGTTTTTCGCATTCAAAAGCACGAAAACAGCGATTTCGGTGATTCTGCACACTTGTAACAGCAGAATCGTGAAGATTATCACTGAAAGTGCATATCTCAGCTGGAAACAACAACGATACCGAAGATATCGTAGTTTCCGCATATCAAACGCACTGTGGAGAGCTGAAAACACCAGAAAACGTGTTTTTCGCATTCAAAAGCACGAAAACAGCGATTTCGGTGATTCTGCACACTTGTAACAGCAGAATCGTGAAGATTATCACTGAAAGTGCATATCTCAGCTGGAAACAACAACGATACCGAAGATATCGCAGTTTCCGCATATCAAACGCACTGTGGAGTGCTGAAAACACCAGAAAACGTGTTTTTCGCATTCAAAAGCACGAAAACAGCGATTTCGGTGATTCTGCACACTTGTAACAGCAGAATCGTGAAGATTATCACTGAAAGTGCATATCTCAGCTGGAAACAACAACGATACCGAAGATATCGTAGTTTCCGCATGTCAAACGCTCTGTGGCGTGCTGAAAACACCAGAAAACGTGTTTTTCGCATTCAAAAGGACGAAAACAGCGATTTCGGTGATTCTGCACACTTGTAACAGCAGAATCGTGAAGATTATCACTGAAAATGCATCTCTCAGCTGGAAACAACAACGATACCGAAGATATGGCAGTTTCGGCATATCAAACGCACTGTGGAGTGCTGAAAACACCAGAAAACGTGTTTTTCGCATTCAATAGCACGAAAACAGCGATTTCGGTGATTCTGCAACCTTGTAACAGCAGAATCATGAAGATTATCACTGAAAATGCATGTCTCAGCTGGAAACAACAACGATACCGAAGATATCGTAGTTTCCGCCTATCAAACGCACTGTGGAGTGCTGAAAACACCAGAAAACGTGTTTTTCGCATTCAAAAGCACGAAAACAGCGATTTCGGTGATTCTGCACACTTGTAACAGCAGAATCATGAAGATTATCACTGAAAATGCATATCACAGCTGGAAACAACAACGATACCGAAGATATGGCAGTTTCCGCATATCAAACGCACTGTGGAGTGCTGAAAACACCAGAAAACGTGTTTTTCGCATTGAATAGCGCGAAAACAACGATTTCGGTGATTCTGCACACTTGTAACAGCAGAATCATGAAGATTATCACTGATAATGCATATCTCAGCTCGAAACAACAACGATACCGAAGATATGGCAGTTTCCGCATATCAAACGCACTGTGGAGTGCTGAAAACACCAGAAAACGTGTTTTTCGCATTTGTTACGTCCCGGATCGCGCAAACAGGCAAAACCAAGATCGAGCACAACAATTTGCTGTTCTTTAAACGTCCACGCAGCGCGTACGTCTGCGTCTGACGGGGTCTCTCGCTAATTCAATTGAATGGTAGTGGTTACTCACCTCAACTCCTGGTTGATCAGCAGACTAAAGTTGAACGTAATAGATATAATTCAGTAGCGCGCACTCGGTTTGGAAGTTGGAATAATTAGAATTATAGTTAGACAATTATATGAACTTTAATACACTTTGGGATTATAGAATACAATGGAGTTATACTAAGAGATAGGTAGTAATACAAGATATAGAATACAGTTAAAGAATACTAGATATAGAATCGCAGGATATAGAAATACAAGATGTAGAAACGCGGTGATGTGAGCTCCTCGAGCTCTGGGCTCAGACTGACTAAGTGGCTGGCGGAATGGTTTAATTATACTGTGTGGTTGTAGGCGCGGGGTGTGGTGTAGATATGATAGCGGAGGAATTTGTCTGGAGGAGATTAGGACACGTGTGGCTTGGATCGTGGGAGTCAGAATGTTTATGAGATAGCGGAGGAATGCGATAAGGAGAGGCCTGGGAGTCGGGACACGTGCATGATGACGTCATAGGATTGGTGTGTGGCGGGAGATTAGGTCTGGCGGTCGGCGGATGTTTGGGAGATAAGGAGTTGGAATATAATACGAGTGTGGGAATGGAATGTGTTTGGCTTGGTGGTTTAGTCTGGAAGGTTCGGTGGATGTTTATGTGATGTTGAGCTTGGGAAAGGGATGGGATTATCAGGGAATGCTTCTAGAATGATCTAGATTATTCTAGAAGCTTCTGGAAGGATGACATAGGAACTGATAGTAGGATGTAGCGGGAGTTAAGGCGCGCTTATGACTATGCTTATAAATAATTCTAACAGGAGTAAGGGCGCGCTTATGACTACTATGCTTATCGTATATATGTGTGTATGTATATATATGCTTATGACTAATTCCAACGTCGCTTGCCGACGTAACACCTCCCCCCCTGGGTGAGAAAATTCATGGAAAATGAATTTTCTAGTCGGGTTTACTAGAGAGTTTTTGTTATTCGGGTGAGAGAGTTCGTTGGAATGGGGCACTGTTTGAGTGTTCTAATGAAATTCACTATGGAGTTTGAAACTCGGGTATAAGCGTTCGGGGGTGCACTGGTTCACTACTTCAGTGGGCTGCTGCTCTGTATCTTCTGGCTTGGGGTTGGGTTGGTTTCGGGTGTGTTCGAGGTTGGTTTGGGTATCTGTGATCTCGCCATCGGTTTTCCTCTGGCTGAGGAACAGGAAGAAGTGTGTGAGAGAGCTCCAAACGGCTCCCAATAGGTGTAGGCTCCATCCGTATACTGAGTGTAGTGCTATCCCGTTGATGATCGTGCTGACGGCGGCTTTGATGACTCGGATTGCGAGGTAGATGCCCATAATGCCAGCGGTGAATGATCCGAATGCGACGAATCCGGACCAGATTCGTCTTCCAGTGGATTCTGCTAGCTTTTTCAACGTTGTTTCGTCGAAAAGGTTGTACAGCTGAAGGGCTTGTGAGCTGTATTCCCGGCCGGTAACTCCTTGAGCTAGAGAGTTCACGATGGCGGGTCTTTCGATAGGGAACATTATGTGTTCCTTTAGCTTTGCCAGGTCCTCTGGTGAATAGATACCTCCGTCTGCCAGGTTATGTGGGTTGACGTATTTCCAGGTTGCCTTGGTAAGTGGCTTCAGCGGTGTTGGCGGTAGACTTTCCACAGGTTTTGGTGTTAGCCTGTACCATAGGCCATGGATATTGAACATATTCGGCATGAGTTCGCTGCAGTCTTTCCTCGTGCCTGAGCGCGTTAGTATGTGGTGAATCGGCGTAATAAACAATGACGTGTTTTTGTATGTTACAGGCAACTCGTCGTAACAGGTGTCTGTGTGCCTCACTTGGCAGACAACCGGAACGCATTTGACTATGTGGATAACTTCGCCCGATGCGATTGCCATGAATCCGTGTTCCCTGGCAATTGTCCTTGCTACTTCGGCTGGGGCGACGTGAATAAGTGTGAGTGCGTTATGCAGAATCTGTCGTTCTAATGCGCACTTTTGTTTTATTACGTCCCGATATAACTGTATTATCTGTGTTTTTAGGTGCTTCTCTACGTATACGAATTTGGAATTCACGTATGCGAAGATGTCGAGATTGTTTATTGCGATGGATGTCCTGGTTTTGAAGTGTCCTTCTTTCTCCGTCTCGAGAATGAAGAGCTTGGGATGTTCGGTATGTATCAATGTGTATCCACAGACCTTCGTACTGGTTGTTCTGGCAAGGGCGAATGTAGTTCCTTGCGATGTGACCGAGTAGAGGGATAACCCTTGGTTGTCTTCGTCTTCTACTAGTGTTGCTTTACCTTCGTAGAGGACATCGTAATTGTTGAATTTGCAGTAGTCTGTGGGTGAGTTGTCCCAGTAGGAGAATCCATCTTCGGAGTCCAGGCAGGATCCTTGTTGGACCAGGCATCGTTGGCCAGATTGCATGATGATTTCGTTGGTGGCGAGTTTGACAGCTGCGATATGGGTGCGTATTTTTATACGGATGACAGCTTGAACGACTATGCTGTTCCAGGTGCCGTATGGATCGCTGAACGTGGAGCCGTAGCATGTGCCGTCGTTATCGATTTTTCCTGACAAGGTGAGACTTCGGGTTGTGGAAGAGTTCGTAACTACGCCTGTGATCTGTGCCGATGGGGTGACGTATAGTGTGCCGGTACGGTGTAGCATCTGGCACGCGTCTCTCGGGATGTTCATTAGGTAAATTTGCCGTCCGTTGTTGACTGCGGAGATGTGCGAATGCATGCCGCAGTGGAAGATTGTTCTGTCGATTTCCACGTGGCATTGTGTGACCTCGGCAGTTTGAAATTCGGACAGTTGCAGTAATTGGATTGCCCTTTCCTTGATGATGGGTGCCTTTTCTTCTGTCTCGCAGTTGAGTGGGTCGATTGCGGAGAATGTTGAGACGTTTAGTGTCGGGCCGCTGCAGTCGTAACCGATAAGGGCTGCAGCCGAGGATACGGAGATGATGAGTACTGCTGCTTGTAGATGCATGTTGGTTGATTGTTGTTGACTGATCTCTTCGCCTCTTGTTTGGCTCTTATATACTAGTCATGATGACGAATGGGGTGAGGATGACATTGAGGTTGTTAATGTTTTGGCTAGCTTCAATTTGTTTTGGTGGACCGTTCTTTCTCGGCCGGTATCGAGTGTCAGGCGGACGTTATGGTTGTCGAGGATACGTGATATTTTGTGTGGACCTGTGTATTGCGCATCGAATTTGTTTTTAGTCGGTTCTTTTAATAAGAATACCAAATCTCCTTCCGAGAATTCCTTTGTGTTTAATCTTCGATCGTAATAGCGTTTGGATCTTTGTTTAGCAAGATTAAGGTTTGAGGCTGCTATCGCTCGTGATTCGGTTAGCTTGGCTTCGAGTTTCCGTAAATACGCGGTGTATGTTTCGTCTTCCACAGGAGTTTCATAGGAGTATGCGGATGGTACTCTAGCTTTGTTTCCAAATATAAGTTCGTGTGGTGTATATAATGTACCTTCGTGAGTACTTGTGTTGTAACTAAACATCGCACACTGAAGCCAATTGTTCCAATCATTTTTGTTACTTATGTACTGTTTTAGATATTCCGTCAGGACTAGATGTGACCTTTCTAACGAGCCGTTTGTTTGAGGGTGGAATGCAGTGGTTTTGATATGTTGAATTCTAAATCGACGTGTCACCGCGCGCATGAGAGCGTTGATGAAGTTTGTACCCTGATCCGTAAGTATTGCTTTTGGCGCACCGAATTTGCAAATTAGGTTGTCAACTAATGCATCAGCTGTTTCTATTGCAGAGACGGTTTTGAGAGGGACAGCAATTGAATATTTGGTCAACAAATCCTGCATCGTGAGGATGTAATGATGACCAGAGGGAGTGGTAGGAAGGGGGCCAACGATGTCTAGTGCAATTTTATCGAACGCCTGTCCAGGTGTGTCTGTTAGTATCATTGGATTTCGCGTCTTTACTCTTGTTAATTTTTTCGTCTGGCAATCTTTACACGTTGTTACAAATTTCATTATTTCGGGTTTCATTGAAGGCCAAAAGTACTTTTCTCGTATGCGTCTGTAGGTTTTTGTCACGCCCTTATGTCCGGCGTATGCGGAGATGTGATTTTCTGATATTATAGCTTGTCTCGTATTTTCTGGAGGTATGACGATTTCGTTAGTGCAAATAGTTATTCGAATGTTGGTTTCCTCTAGAAGTTCCGTTAGTACGTCTCGTATAGTTGTCCAAGATATGTCGTCTATTGAAATTCGCGATAATGTAATTGACGGTAAGTTTAGTTCTATAATTGCGTCGCGTAACGCTCGGAGGGATTCTAACATGTCTTCGTAAGTTGCAATATGAGATAACGATTCTTTTATGGGTAATTGTATCAGTGTATACTTTTCAGTGTGGACTTTCGCTCTACCGATTATAGCGTTTGCTAGTTTCGGCAGTCTGTTGTTTTTGTATAGATCGATCGCGCCTTCGTCCAGTGGGTCATTTGCGAGGGTCACGAAACATGCTATGTGGTCATTTTTCATGATAAGTCGGTCTCGTGTGTAATGTATGTTCGTCGGTGTCGTGGCTGGACTGGATATATCGATTTCGCTATCTGTGTCGGGTGATATCGGAGACGAGGTTGATGGTTGGGATTGGAATAGTAGTGGTGAAGTAGAATGCGATGATAATGGATATACAGGAGCTTGGATAGGATTTCTAGAGAGAGCGTCTGCATTAGTGTTCATTTTACCTGATTTGTATATAATTTTATATTCGTACTCGGCTAGTTTTAAACGCCAGCGAAGTAGACGCGATGACGGATCCTTTACAGAATTCATCCACACCAATGGCTGGTGGTCTGTGACGAGATTGAACTTCTTTCCGTATATGTATGATCTAAAGTGTTGAACTGCGTATATTATTGCCAAGCATTCCTTCTCAATAGTTGCATAGTTTAGTTCTGCTCCGTGAAGCAGTCGCGAGGCATAGGCTATCGGTTGATCTTTATTTATCTCGCCCTGACTTAGAATGGCACCGATCGCGTAATTTGATGCGTCGGTTGTGATGTTGAACGGTTTGGAAAAATCTGGGTAACGGAGCACTGGCTCAGTGCACAATGCCGTGCGTAATGTATCGAACGCTTGGTCCTGTGGTAGTGACCATTCGAATTTCGCGTCTTTCCGTAGTAGATGCGTTAGCGGTTTCGAGATATGGGAGAATTTATCTATAAAACGTCGATAATAGCCTGCTAAACCAAGGAACTCTCGGACTTGTTTCGTGTTTTTCGGTTTCGGAAAGTTTTGTACCGCTACCACCTTGTTGGGGCATGGTTTGACGCCTTCGTCGCTGATTACATGTCCTAAGTAAGCGACTTCGCGACGGAGAAATGTACACTTCGAAGGTTGTAGCTTCAGGTTGGCTTTCCTGAGACGCTTAGCCAGTTTATTGAATTTTGAACAGTGCTCTGATAATGAGCTTGCATAAATAACAATGTCGTCGAGATAAACGAACATTTCTGTGCCCTGCAATCCTGAGAGAATCGAATCCATTAAACGTTGAAATGTCGCAGGAGCGTTACGTAAGCCGAAGGGCATTCGATTAAACTCATAATGACCGTATGGGGTAGAAAACGCTGTTTTCCCAGCGTCCTCTTTGTTCATGCCAATCTGGTGAAAACCGGAGGCCAAATCGAAAGTGGAGAAGTATTTTGCAGAACCGAGCTGGTCTAAAATTTCCACAATACTCGGCAAGGGGTACGCGTCCGCGGTAGTCTTTTCATTCAGTTGGCGGTAATCGATGACCATCCTCCACTTTTTGGTCCCGTTTTCATCAGATTTCTTGGGCACAATCCACAAGGGCGAGTTATACGGAGAGGTAGAAGGACTGACAATGTCGTTTTCGAGAAGTTCCTTCATTTGCTTGTTGATCTCCTCCTTGTGGACTGGCGGATAGCGATATTGCTTTACATGTATGGGTTTATCGTCGGTCGTTGGAATTTTGTGCTCTACAATAGTTGTTTTCCCTAAACGCTCACCCGGGAGGTGAAAGACGTCGGCGCTTTCGTTGATAATTTTATACACATGATCGCGTTCCTCTGCGTTAAGATGATCGGTACTTATTATGTCTCTGATCTCTTCTTCGCGTTCCTGATGGGAACGAGATTCTTTGATAGAGTGTATAAAATGAGGACTTCCGTCTTGCGGTGTATCCTTGAAATCGGCGACTTCTTGCACCTCCACAGTGGGTACAGGAAACGAGATACGGCTATTCGTCGTATTGACAACGCGCACGAACGTTCTGCCGTTGTTTGTTTTGACTAGGGAGTCGAAGACGGTGATACCGGAGGCCAGCTCCTGACGCGGTAGATAACCTATCTCCGGACCGGTGGCTCCTATTTCGATTACTTTAGCTGAACGGCTTTCTATCGTACACGTTATTCTCTCAGGACTTGCGGTTTTGGATATAGAAGATTTTACGGATTTAGAACTAGTAGATTTGGAAAGTTTTGAGCCTGTTTTCGGTCCTTTAGCCCGTGCGCTCGAATTAGTAGTTTTGGAACGTGGTTCCGAGTTAGAAGGGGTTTTTAGGGTGTTAGTAGAGGGGTTACCTTTGTTACAGGTTTTGGAATTTTGGTTTCGTTCGCATCTCTGCTCATTATGCGGGTTGTTTGCAAACGGAATTTCGATTCCCTTCCAGAGCACTCTGTTTTGAGTGTACGAGATTTCGGCTCCCTCTTCTAAGAAATGACATCCAAGGATTCCGTCGGGGAGGATCGGGAAGTCGGATGGAACTACATGGAACCTAATTATAGTTCCATATAGCGGGATCTTGACGGAACCCATGGTGGATACGGCTTCGGATGTGATTCCGTATAATTGCAACTTTTCGTCAGTTGCAATCCGATGATTGAGGTGGAGCGCTGATATTTTAATCAGATTTGGTTCCGACCCGGTATCAATCATTAGTGTCGTTATTCGCGGGAGTCCTGGCGATTGGACTTCTACGTGAGGGACTTTTCCCTTCGATTTTAATTCGCATTTTGCAATTCGGGTGTTGATTCCGTTGCGATGGTTCGGACCGTGTTTGCTGGGGACGCCTCTCGCCTTCGGCCCGAGTTCGACGGGAGGGATTGTCCGTTTCCCGGATTCCGTTGATTATTATATTCCCTTTTGCGACACTCGTGTATGTCGTGCCCGGAGAATTTACAGTAGGAGCAGACCTTTGGCTGTCTACTGGGACTTACGGAAGTATTTCCTCGTGACGCTTCATAGGCGAAAGTATTGCGCGGAGGTGTGCGCGGATCGCGGTAGGAATCCCGGTAGCGAGATTCGTTAAATCGTCGCGGTGAAGGTTCCCGCCATGAAGACCCTTGCCATGAATTGCGAGGTGAAGGAGGGTTGTGATACGGCTTACGTTCCGGCGTTTGATCACGGAATTGTACGTGTTTGGAATCTGTGACGCGTCCGTATCGAATGTTGTCGCGTTCTAGTTCTTTATAAATTTCGATTGCCTCATTAAAGATATGAGACAGCGGATTTCTACGCAAATGACGGAGCTCGCTTCTTATCTGTGGGGTTACTCCGCGGATGAAACAATCTGCCGTCAGATTGTCGATTTCAGAAATCGAGGTGGAATCGCAGTCTATGATTGCGTTTCGTATGTCCTTGACCCGAGTGATGAAATCGAGGATATGTTCTTCTTTTTTCATGTAGATATTGGCCATATCGCCGCGATAGTGGTCAATCGTCTTTTGCGGACCGAAGATACGCTTAAGTCTATTACAGAGGTCGGTGACGTTTATATACCGCTCGTCTTCCACTGCAGTGGCTGCCCGTCCGCGTAAACGCGTAGTAATTAGTCGCGTGAGAGTGCCTTCGGCACTGGGAGATATAAGGTCGCGAGCGCGGGTGCACGCGCGCGTAAATGTGAGAACGGACGGTTCCGTTCCATTGAATGTAGGGATTATAGCTAAAGCTTCCTTTAGCGTGAAGGAATCTGTGGAGGTATCTTCGATGGGAGAGCGATATTCTCTATGTTGCCTTCTTAAATTTTCAATTTCCGCCAACGCGGCGTCGCGTTCTTGCTTTAGCGTGTTACAGTCGTGCTCCATCCTGGAAGTCTCTGCGCTTTCCGCGTGCTTTTTGGAACGGGTGTCCATTATAGATATTGATGATGAATGTACAGAAAATTTTCCAGAATTTATTGGTTATCGAATACAAAAGTACACCAGTTTGCTACTTCGTCAGGTACAATCTCGGGTATATTTCCGTGTGAAAAATTTCGTACAAACGAGAGTAACACTTCTTGGGGTATTTCTCGGTGGTTGTAGACTTTAAGAGATATATCGGTGTCTAATATTTCGATTGGCGGCGGAGGAATGGGTACTGGTATGATTTCGTCGTAAGAATCGTCGATAATGATCGGTTCAGGATCTGGCTCGGCTCCTGCGCTATCTGGGATCGGAGTTTCCGGCGCAGGCTGCTGCGCCTGGAGTTCCTTTAATTCCCTTTGTATAGCGGCAATCCTCCTTGCTTGGACCCTGTGACCACCACGACGGCCTCGACGACGTGACTGATTTGGAATAGATTTCGATATAGGGAATAGTAAAGTGTTGAAAATTCGGTATATTAATAGCTTCGAACAACTACCTTCCTGACTCCGTGCATTGCGTCTGGTGTCACGACAAGATCACTGCGTGTAACCGTTAGTTCTGCACAGGTGCGCTAGCGTCAGCGCGATCGTCTGTCAGGCAGAAAATTCAAGCCTGGAATCAACGTGTGAAAGGAGGTTGGTGAGGATCGCCGGTTATTAATCACAATGAATTTAAACCGCGAGAGTGAACAGCATCCCACCGCTGTCACCAGTTGTTACGTCCCGGATCGCGCAAACAGGCAAAACCAAGATCGAGCACAACAATTTGCTGTTCTTTAAACGTCCACGCAGCGCGTACGTCTGCGTCTGACGGGGTCTCTCGCTAATTCAATTGAATGGTAGTGGTTACTCACCTCAACTCCTGGTTGATCAGCAGACTAAAGTTGAACGTAATAGATATAATTCAGTAGCGCGCACTCGGTTTGGAAGTTGGAATAATTAGAATTATAGTTAGACAATTATATGAACTTTAATACACTTTGGGATTATAGAATACAATGGAGTTATACTAAGAGATAGGTAGTAATACAAGATATAGAATACAGTTAAAGAATACTAGATATAGAATCGCAGGATATAGAAATACAAGATGTAGAAACGCGGTGATGTGAGCTCCTCGAGCTCTGGGCTCAGACTGACTAAGTGGCTGGCGGAATGGTTTAATTATACTGTGTGGTTGTAGGCGCGGGGTGTGGTGTAGATATGATAGCGGAGGAATTTGTCTGGAGGAGATTAGGACACGTGTGGCTTGGATCGTGGGAGTCAGAATGTTTATGAGATAGCGGAGGAATGCGATAAGGAGAGGCCTGGGAGTCGGGACACGTGCATGATGACGTCATAGGATTGGTGTGTGGCGGGAGATTAGGTCTGGCGGTCGGCGGATGTTTGGGAGATAAGGAGTTGGAATATAATACGAGTGTGGGAATGGAATGTGTTTGGCTTGGTGGTTTAGTCTGGAAGGTTCGGTGGATGTTTATGTGATGTTGAGCTTGGGAAAGGGATGGGATTATCAGGGAATGCTTCTAGAATGATCTAGATTATTCTAGAAGCTTCTGGAAGGATGACATAGGAACTGATAGTAGGATGTAGCGGGAGTTAAGGCGCGCTTATGACTATGCTTATAAATAATTCTAACAGGAGTAAGGGCGCGCTTATGACTACTATGCTTATCGTATATATGTGTGTATGTATATATATGCTTATGACTAATTCCAACGTCGCTTGCCGACGTAACACCTCCCCCCCTGGGTGAGAAAATTCATGGAAAATGAATTTTCTAGTCGGGTTTACTAGAGAGTTTTTGTTATTCGGGTGAGAGAGTTCGTTGGAATGGGGCACTGTTTGAGTGTTCTAATGAAATTCACTATGGAGTTTGAAACTCGGGTATAAGCGTTCGGGGGTGCACTGGTTCACTACTTCAGTGGGCTGCTGCTCTGTATCTTCTGGCTTGGGGTTGGGTTGGTTTCGGGTGTGTTCGAGGTTGGTTTGGGTATCTGTGATCTCGCCATCGGTTTTCCTCTGGCTGAGGAACAGGAAGAAGTGTGTGAGAGAGCTCCAAACGGCTCCCAATAGGTGTAGGCTCCATCCGTATACTGAGTGTAGTGCTATCCCGTTGATGATCGTGCTGACGGCGGCTTTGATGACTCGGATTGCGAGGTAGATGCCCATAATGCCAGCGGTGAATGATCCGAATGCGACGAATCCGGACCAGATTCGTCTTCCAGTGGATTCTGCTAGCTTTTTCAACGTTGTTTCGTCGAAAAGGTTGTACAGCTGAAGGGCTTGTGAGCTGTATTCCCGGCCGGTAACTCCTTGAGCTAGAGAGTTCACGATGGCGGGTCTTTCGATAGGGAACATTATGTGTTCCTTTAGCTTTGCCAGGTCCTCTGGTGAATAGATACCTCCGTCTGCCAGGTTATGTGGGTTGACGTATTTCCAGGTTGCCTTGGTAAGTGGCTTCAGCGGTGTTGGCGGTAGACTTTCCACAGGTTTTGGTGTTAGCCTGTACCATAGGCCATGGATATTGAACATATTCGGCATGAGTTCGCTGCAGTCTTTCCTCGTGCCTGAGCGCGTTAGTATGTGGTGAATCGGCGTAATAAACAATGACGTGTTTTGTTATATATGTGTGTATGTATATATATGCTTATGACTAATTCCAACGTCGCTTGCCGACGTAACACATTCAATAGCACGAAAACAGCGATTTCGGTGATTCTGCACACTTGTAACAGCAGAATCATGAAGATTATCACTGAAGGTGCATATCTCAGCTGGAAACAACAACGATACCGAAGATATCGTAGTTTCCGCATATCAAACGCACTGTGGAGTGCTGAAAACACCAGAAAACGTGTTTTTCGCATTCAAAAGCACGAAAACAGCGATTTCGGTGATTCTGCACACTTGTAACAGCAGAATCGTGAAGATTATCACTGAAAATGCATCTCTCAGCTGGAAACAACAACGATACCGAAGATATGGCAGTTTCCGCATATCAAACGCACTGTGGAGTGCTGAAAACACCAGAAAACGTGTTTTTCGCATTGAATAGCGCGAAAACAGCGATTTCGGTGATTCTGCACACTTGTAACAGCAGAATCATGAAGATTATCACTGATAATGCATATCTCAGCTGGAAACAACAACGATACCGAAGATATGGCAGTTTCCGCTTATCAAACGCACTGTGGAGTGCTGAAAACACCAGAAAACGTGTTTTACGCATTCAATAGCACGAAAACAGCGATTTCGGTGATTCTGCACACTTGTAACAGCAGAATCATGAAGATTATCACTGATAATGCATATCTCAGCTGGAAACAACAACGATACCGAAGATATGGCAGTTTCCGCTTATCAAACGCACTGTGGAGTGCTGAAAACACCAGAAAACGTGTTTTACGCATTCAATAGCACGAAAACAGCGATTTCGGTGATTCTGCACACTTGTAACAGCAGAATCGTGAAGATTATCACTGAAAGTGCATATCTCAGCTGGAAACAACAACGATCCCGAAGATATCGCAGTTTCCGCATACCAAACGCGCTGTGGAGTGCTGAAAACACCAGAAAACGTGTTTTTCGCATTCAAAAGCACGAATACAGCGAATTCGGTGATTCTGCACACTTGTAACAGCAGAATCGTGAAGATTATCACTGAAAGTGCATATCTCAGCTGGAAACAACAACGATACCGAAGATATCGCAGTTTCCGCATATCAAACGCACTGTGGAGTGCTGAAAACAGCAGAAAACGTGTTTTTCGCATTGAATAGCGCGAGAACAGCGATTTCGGTGATTCTGCACACTTGTAACAGCAGAATCATGAAGATTATCACTGATAATGCATATCTCAGCTGGAAACAACAACGATACCGAAGATATCGTAGTTTCCGCATATCACACGCACTGTGGAGTGCTGAAAACACCAGAAAACGTGTTTTTCGCATTCAATAGCACGAAAACAGCGATTTCGGTGATTCTGCACACTTGTAACAGCAGAATCATGAAGATTATCACTGAAAATGCATGTCTCAGCTGGAAACAACAACGATACCGAAGATATCGTAGTTTCCGCATATCAAACGCACTGTGGAGTGCTGAAAACACCAGAAAACGTGTTTTTCGCATTCAAAAGCACGAAAACAGCGATTTCGGTGATTCTGCACACTTGTAACAGCAGAATCATGAAGATTATCACTGAAAATGCATGTCTCAGCTGGAAACAACAACGATACCGAAGATATCGTAGTTTCCGCATATCAAACGCACTGTGGAGTGCTGAAAACTCCAGAAAACGTGTTTTTCGCATTCAAAAGCACGAAAACAGCGATTTCGGTGATTCTGCACACTTGTAACAGCAGAATCATGAAGATTATCACTGAAAATGCATATCTCAGCTGGAAACAACAACGATACCGAAGATATCGTAGTTTCCGCATATCAAACGCACTGTGGAGTGCTGAAAACACCAGAAGACGTGTTTTTCGCATTCAAAAGCACGAAAACAGCGATTTCGGTGATTCTGCACACTTGTAACAGCAGAATCGTGAAGATTATCACTGAAAGTGCATATCTCAGCTGGAAACAACAACGATACCGAAGATATCGTAGTTTCCGCATATCAAACGCACTGTGGAGAGCTGAAAACACCAGAAAACGTGTTTTTCGCATTCAAAAGCACGAAAACAGCGATTTCGGTGATTCTGCACACTTGTAACAGCAGAATCGTGAAGATTATCACTGAAAGTGCATATCTCAGCTGGAAACAACAACGATACCGAAGATATCGCAGTTTCCGCATATCAAACGCACTGTGGAGTGCTGAAAACACCAGAAAACGTGTTTTTCGCATTCAAAAGCACGAAAACAGCGATTTCGGTGATTCTGCACACTTGTAACAGCAGAATCATGAAGATTATCACTGAAAGTGCATATCTCAGCTGGAAACAACAACGATACCGAAGATATCGTAGTTTCCGCATATCAAACGCACTGTGGAGAGCTGAAAACACCAGAAAACGTGTTTTTCGCATTCAAAAGCACGAAAACAGCGATTTCGGTGATTCTGCACACTTGTAACAGCAGAATCGTGAAGATTATCACTGAAAGTGCATATCTCAGCTGGAAACAACAACGATACCGAAGATATCGCAGTTTCCGCATATCAAACGCACTGTGGAGTGCTGAAAACACCAGAAGACGTGTTTTTCGCATTCAAAAGCACGAAAACAGCGATTTCGGTGATTCTGCACACTTGTAACAGCAGAATCGTGAAGATTATCACTGAAAGTGCATATCTCAGCTGGAAACAACAACGATACCGAAGATATCGTAGTTTCCGCATATCAAACGCACTGTGGAGAGCTGAAAACACCAGAAGACGTGTTTTTCGCATTCAAAAGCACGAAAACAGCGATTTCGGTGATTCTGCACACTTGTAACAGCAGAATCGTGAAGATTATCACTGAAAGTGCATATCTCAGCTGGAAACAACAACGATACCGAAGATATCGCAGTTTCCGCATATCAAACGCACTGTGGAGTGCTGAAAACACCAGCAAACGTGTTTTTCGCATTGAATAGCGCGAGAACAGCGATTTCGGTGATTCTGCACACTTGTAACAGCAGAATCGTGAAGATTATCACTGAAAGTGCATATCTCAGTTGGAAACAACAACGATACCGAAGATATGGCAGTTTCCGCATATCAAACGCACTGTGGAGTGCTGAAAACACCAGAAAACGTGTTTTTCGCATTGAATAGCGCGAGAACAGCGATTTCGGTGATTCTGCACACTTGTAACAGCAGAATCATGAAGATTATCACTGATAATGCATATCTCAGCTGGAAACAACAACGATACCGAAGATATCGTAGTTTGCGCATATCAAACGCACTGTGGAGTGCTGAAAACACCAGAAAACGTGTTTTTCGCATTCAAAAGCACGAAAACAGCGATTTCGGTGATTCTGCACACTTGTAACAGCAGAATCGTGAAGATTATCACTGAAAGTGCATATCTCAGCTGGAAACAACAACGATACCGAAGATATCGTAGTTTCCGCATATCAAACGCACTGTGGAGTGCTGAAAACACCAGAAAACGTGTTTTTCGCATTCAAAAGCACGAAAACAGCGATTTCGGTGATTCTGCACACTTGTAACAGCAGAATCCTGAAGATTATCACTGAAAATGCATATCTCAGCTGGAAACAACAACGATACCGAAGATATCGTAGTTTCCGCATATCAAACGCACTGTGGAGTGCTGAAAACACCAGAAAACGTGTTTTTCGCATTGAATAGCGCGAAAACAGCGATTTCGGTGATTCTGCACACTTGTAACAGCAGAATCATGAAGATTATCACTGAAAATGCATATCTCAGCTGGAAACAACAACGATACCGAAGATATGGCAGTTTCCGCATATCAAACGCACTGTGGAGTGCTGAAAACACCAGCAAACGTGTTTTTCGCATTGAATAGCGCGAGAACAGCGATTTCGGTGATTCTGCACACTTGTAACAGCAGAATCATGAAGATTATCACTGATAATGCATATCTCAGCTGGAAACAACAACGATACCGAAGATATGGCAGTTTCCGCATATGAAACGCACTGTGGAGTGTTGAAAACACCAGAAAACGTGTTTTTCGCATTCAAAAGCACGAAAACAGTGATTTCGGTGATTCTGCACACTTGTAACAGCAGAATCGTGAAGATTATCACTGAAAGTGCATATCTCAGCTGGAAACAACAACGATACCGAAGATATCGTAGTTTCCGCATATCAAACGCACTGTGGAGTGCTGAAAACACCAGAAAACGTGTTTTTCGCATTCAATAGCACGAAAACAGCGATTTCGGTGATTCTGCACACTTGTAACAGCAGAATCGTGAAGATTATCACTGAAAATGCATGTCTCAGCTAGAAACAACAACGATACCGAAGATATGGCAGTTTCCGCTTATCAAACGCACTGTGGAGTGCTGAAAACACCAGAAAACGTGTTTTTCGCATTCAATAGCACGAAAACAGCGATTTCGGTGATTCTGCACACTTGTAACAGCAGAATCATGAAGATTATCACTGATAATGCATATCTCAGCTGGAAACAACAACGATACCGAAGATATGGCAGTTTCCGCATATGAAACGCACTGTGGAGTGTTGAAAACACCAGAAAACGTGTTTTTCGCATTCAATAGCACGAAAACAGCGATTTCGGTGATTCTGCACACTTGTAACAGCAGAATCGTGAAGATTATCACTGAAAATGCATGTCTCAGCTAGAAACAACAACGATACCGAAGATATGGCAGTTTCCGCTTATCAAACGCACTGTGGAGTGCTGAAAACACCAGAAAACGTGTTTTTCGCATTCAATAGCACGAAAACAGCGATTTCGGTGATTCTGCAACCTTGTAACAGCAGAATCATGAAGATTATCACTGAAAATGCATGTCTCAGCTGGAAACAACAACGATACCGAAGATATCGTAGTTTCCGCATATCAAACGCACTGTGGAGTGCTGAAAACACCAGAAAACGTGTTTTTCGCATTCAATAGCACGAAAACAGCGATTTCGGTGATTCTGCACACTTGTAACAGCAGAATCATGAAGATTATCACTGAAGATGCATATCTCAGCTGGAAACAACAACGATACCGAAGATATCGCAGTTTCCGCATATCAAACGCACTGTGGAGTGCTGAAAACACCAGAAAACGTGTTTTTCGCATTCAAAAGCACGAAAATAGCGATTTCGGTGATTCTGCACACTTGTAACAGCAGAATCGTGAAGATTATCACTGAAAATGCATCTCTCAGCTGGAAACAACAACGATACCGAAGATATGGCAGATTCCGCATATCAAACGCACTGTGGAGTGCTGAAAACACCAGAAAACGTGTTTTTCGCATTGAATAGCGCGAAAACAGCGATTTCGGTGATTCTGCACACTTGTAACAGCAGAATCATGAAGATTATCACTGATAATGCATATCTCAGCTGGAAACAACAACGATACCGAAGATATGGCAGTTTCCGCTTATCAAACGCACTGTGGAGTGCTGAAAACACCAGAAAACGTGTTTTACGCATTCAATAGCACGAAAACAGAGATTTCGGTGATTCTGCACACTTGTAACAGCAGAATCATGAAGATTATCACTGATAATGCATATCTCAGCTGGAAACAACAACGATACCGAAGATATGGCAGTTTCCGCTTATCAAACGCACTGTGGAGTTCTGAAAACACCAGAAAACGTGTTTTACGCATTCAATAGCACGAAAACAGCGATTTCGGTGATTCTGCACACTTGTAACAGCAGAATCATGAAGATTATCACTGAAGGTGCATATCTCAGCTGGAAACAACAACGATACCGAAGATATCGTAGTTTCCGCATATCAAACGCACTGTGGAGTGCTGAAAACACCAGAAAACGTGTTTTTCGCATTCAATAGCACGAAAACAGCGATTTCGGTGATTCTGCACACTTGTAACAGCAGAATCGTGAAGATTATCACTGAAAGTGCATATCTCAGCTGGAAACAACAACGATACCGAAGATATCGTAGTTTCCGCATATCAAACGCACTGTGGAGAGCTGAAAACACCATAAAACGTGTTTTTCGCATTCAAAAGCACGAAAACAGCGATTTCGGTGATTCTGCACACTTGTAACAGCAGAATCGTGAAGATTATCACTGAAAGTGCATATCTCAGCTGGAAACAACAACGATACCGAAGATATCGCAGTTTCCGCATATCAAACGCACTGTGGAGTGCTGAAAACACCAGAAAACGTGTTTTTCGCATTCAAAAGCACGAAAACAGCGATTTCGGTGATTCTGCACACTTCTAACAGCAGAATCATGAAGATTATCACTGAAAATGCATATCTCAGCTGGAAACAACAACGATACCGAAGATATCGTAGTTTGCGCATATCAAACGCACTGTGGAGTGCTGAAAACACCAGAAAACGTGTTTTTCGCATTCAAAAGCACGAAAACAGCGATTTCGGTGATTCTGCACACTTGTAACAGCAGAATCATGAAGATTATCACTGAAAGTGCATATCTCAGCTGGAAACAACAACGATACCGAAGATATCGTAGTTTCCGCATATCAAACGCACTGTGGAGTACTGAAAACACCAGAAAACGTGTTTTTCGCATTCAAAAGCACGAAAACAGCGATTTCGGTGATTCTGCACACTAGTAACAGCAGAATCGTGAAGATTATCACTGAAAGTGCATATCTCAGCTGGAAACAACAACGATACCGAAGATATCGCAGTTTCCGCATATCAAACGCACTGTGGAGTGCTGAAAACACCAGAAAACGTGTTTTTCGCATTCAAAAGCACGAAAACAGCGATTTCGGTGATTCTGCACACTTGTAACAGCAGAATCGTGAAGATTATCACTGAAAGTGCATATCTCAGCTGGAAACAACAACGATCCCGAAGATATCGCAGTTTCCGCATACCAAACGCGCTGTGGAGTGCTGAAAACACCAGAAAACGTGTTTTTCGCATTCAAAAGCACGAATACAGCGAATTCGGTGATTCTGCACACTTGTAACAGCAGAATCGTGAAGATTATCACTGAAAGTGCATATCTCAGCTGGAAACAACAACGATACCGAAGATATCGCAGTTTCCGCATATCAAACGCACTGTGGAGTGCTGAAAACACCAGAAAACGTGTTTTTCGCATTGAATAGCGCGAGAACAGCGATTTCGGTGATTCTGCACACTTGTAACAGCAGAATCATGAAGATTATCACTGATAATGCATATCTCAGCTGGAAACAACAACGATACCGAAGATATCGTAGTTTCCGCATATCACACGCACTGTGGAGTGCTGAAAACACCAGAAAACGTGTTTTTCGCATTGAATAGCGCGAGAACAGCGATTTCGGTGATTCTGCACACTTGTAACAGCAGAATCATGAAGATTATCACTGATAATGCATATCTCAGCTGGAAACAACAACGATACCGAAGATATCGTAGTTTGCGCATATCAAACGCACTGTGGAGTGCTGAAAACACCAGAAAACGTGTTTTTCGCATTAAAAGCACGAAAACAGCGATTTCGGTGATTCTGCACACTTGTAACAGCAGAATCGTGAAGATTATCACTGAAAGTGCATATCTCAGCTGGAAACAACAACGATACCGAAGATATCGTAGTTTCCGCATATCAAACGCACTGTGGAGTGCTGAAAACACCAGAAAACGTGTTTTTCGCATTCAAAAGCACGAAAACAGCGATTTCGGTGATTCTGCACACTTGTAACAGCAGAATCCTGAAGATTATCACTGAAAATGCATATCTCAGCTGGAAACAACAACGATACCGAAGATATCGTAGTTTCCGCATATCAAACGCACTGTGGAGTGCTGAAAACACCAGAAAACGTGTTTTTCGCATTGAATAGCGCGAAAACAGCGATTTCGGTGATTCTGCACACTTGTAACAGCAGAATCATGAAGATTATCACTGAAAATGCATATCTCAGCTGGAAACAACAACGATACCGAAGATATGGCAGTTTCCGCATATCAAACGCACTGTGGAGTGCTGAAAACACCAGCAAACGTGTTTTTCGCATTGAATAGCGCGAGAACAGCGATTTCGGTGATTCTGCACACTTGTAACAGCAGAATCATGAAGATTTTCACTGATAATGCATATCTCAGCTGGAAACAACAACGATACCGAAGATATGGCAGTTTCCGCATATGAAACGCACTGTGGAGTGTTGAAAACACCAGAAAACGTGTTTTTCGCATTCAAAAGCACGAAAACAGTGATTTCGGTGATTCTGCACACTTGTAACAGCAGAATCGTGAAGATTATCACTGAAAGTGCATATCTCAGCTGGAAACAACAACGATACCGAAGATATCGTAGTTTCCGCATATCAAACGCGCTGTGGAGTGCTGAAAACACCAGAAAACGTGTTTTTCGCATTCAAAAGCACGAATACAGCGAATTCGGTGATTCTGCACACTTGTAACAGCAGAATCGTGAAGATTATCACTGAAAGTGCATATCTCAGCTGGAAACAACAACGATACCGAAGATATCGCAGTTTCCGCATATCAAACGCACTGTGGAGTGCTGAAAACACCAGAAAACGTGTTTTTCGCATTCAAAAGCACGAAAACAGCGATTTCGGTGATTCTGCACACTTGTAACAGCAGAATCGTGAAGATTATCACTGAAAGTGCATATCTCAGCTGGAAACAACAACGATACCGAAGATATGGCAGTTTCCGCATATCAAACGCACTGTGGAGTGCTGAAAACACCAGAAAACGTGTTTTTCGCATTGAATAGCGCGAGAACAGCGATTTCGGTGATTCTGCACACTTGTAACAGCAGAATCGTGAAGATTATCACTGAAAGTGCATATCTCAGCTGGAAACAATAACGATACCGAAGATATCGCAGTTTCCGCGTATCAAACGCACTGTGGAGTGTTGAAAACACCAGAAAACGTGTTTTTCGCATTCAAAAGCACGAAAACAGCGATTTCGGTGATTCTGCACACTTGTAACAGCAGAATCATGAAGATTATCACTGAAAGTGCATATCTCAGCTGGAAACAACAACGATACCGAAGATATCGTAGTTTCCGCATATCAAACGCACTGTGGAGTACTGAAAACACCAGAAAACGAGTTTTTCGCATTCAAAAGCACGAAAACAGCGATTTCGGTGATTCTGCACACTAGTAACAGCAGAATCGTGAAGATTATCACTGAAAGTGCATATCTCAGCTGGAAACAACAACGATACCGAAGATATCGCAGTTTCCGCATATCAAACGCACTGTGGAGTGCTGAAAACACCAGAAAACGTGTTTTTCGCATTCAAAAGCACGAAAACAGCGATTTCGGTGATTCTGCACACTTGTAACAGCAGAATCGTGAAGATTATCACTCAAAGTGCATATCTCAGCTGGAAACAACAACGATCCCGAAGATATCGCAGTTTCCGCATATCAAACGCGCTGTGGAGTGCTGAAAACACCAGAAAACGTGTTTTTCGCATTCAAAAGCACGAATACAGCGAATTCGGTGATTCTGCACACTTGTAACAGCAGAATCGTGAAGATTATCACTGAAAGTGCATATCTCAGCTGGAAACAACAACGATACCAAAGATATCGCAGTTTCCGCATATCAAACGCACTGTGGAGGGCTGAAAACACCAGAAAACGTGTTTTTCGCATTCAAAAGCACGAAAACAGCGATTTCGGTGATTCTGCACACTTGTAACAGCAGAATCGTGAAGATTATCACTGAAAGTGCATATCTCTGCTGGAAACAACAACGATACCGAAGATATGGCAGTTTCCGCATATCAAACGCACTGTGGAGTGCTGAAAACACCAGAAAACGTGTTTTTCGCATTGAATAGCGCGAGAACAGCGATTTCGGTGATTCTACACACTTGTAACAGCAGAATCATGAAGATTATCACTGATAATGCATATCTCAGCTGGAAACAACAACGATACCGAAGATATCGTAGTTTCCGCATATCAAACGCACTGTGGAGTGCTGAAAACACCAGAAAACGTGTTTTTCGCATTCAAAAGCACGAAAACAGCGATTTCGGTGATTCTGCACACTTGTAACAGCAGAATCATGAAGATTATCACTGAAAATGCATGTCTCAGCTGGAAACAACAACGATACCGAAGATATCGTAGTTTGCGCATATCAAACGCACTGTGGAGTGCTGAAAACACCAGAAAACGTGTTTTTCGCATTCAAAAGCACGAAAACAGCGATTTCGGTGATTCTGCACACTTGTAACAGCAGAATCCTGAAGATTATCACTGAAAATGCATATCTCAGCTGGAAACAACAACGATACCGCAGATATCGTAGTTTCCGCATATCAAACGCACTGTGGAGTGCTGAAAACACCAGAAAACGTGTTTTTCGCATTGAATAGCGCGAAAACAGCGATTTCGGTGATTCTGCACACTTGTAACAGCAGAATCATGAAGATTATCAATGAAAATGCATATCTCAGCTGGAAACAACAACGATACCGAAGATATGGCAGTTTCCGCATATCAAACGCACTGTGGAGTGTTGAAAACACCAGAAAACGTGTTTTTCGCATTCAAAAGCACGAAAACAGCGATTTCGGTGATTCTGCACACTTGTAACAGCAGAATCGTGAAGATTATCACTGAAAATGCATATCTCAGCTGGAAACAACAACGATACCGAAGATATGGCAGTTTCCGCATATCAAACGCACTGTGGAGTGCTGAAAACACCAGCAAACGTGTTTTTCGCATTGAATAGCGCGAGAACAGCGATTTCGGTGATTCTGCACACTTGTAACAGCAGAATCATGAAGATTATCACTGATAATGCATATCTCAGCTGGAAACAACAACGATACCGAAGATATGGCAGTTTCCGCATATGAAACGCACCGTGGAGTGTTGAAAACACCAGAAAACGTGTTTTTCGCATTCAAAAGCACGAAAACAGTGATTTCGGTGATTTTGCACACTTGTAACAGCAGAATCGTGAAGATTATCACTGAAAGTGCATATCTCAGCTGGAAACAACAACGATACCGAAGATATCGTAGTTTCCGCATATCAAACGCGCTGTGGAGTGCTGAAAACACCAGAAAACGTGTTTTTCGCATTCAAAAGCACGAATACAGCGAATTCGGTGATTCTGCACACTTGTAACAGCAGAATCGTGAAGATTATCACTGAAAGTGCATATCTCAGCTGGAAACAACAACGATACCGAAGATATCGCAGTTTCCGCATATCAAACGCACTGTGGAGTGCTGAAAACACCAGAAAACGTGTTTTTCGCATTCAAAAGCACGAAAACAGCGATTTCGGTGATTCTGCACACTTGTAACAGCAGAATCGTGAAGATTATCACTGAAAGTGCATATCTCAGCTGGAAACAACAACGATACCGAAGATATGGCAGTTTCCGCATATCAAACGCACTGTGGAGTGCTGAAAACACCAGAAAACGTGTTTTTCGCATTGAATAGCGCGAGAACCAGCGATTTCGGTGATTCTGCACACTTGTAACAGCAGAATCATGAAGATTATCACTGATAATGCATATCTCAGCTGGAAACAACAACGATACCGAAGATATCGTAGTTTCCGCATATCAAACGCACTGTGGAGTGCTGAAAACACCAGAAAACGTGTTTTTCGCATTCAAAAGCACGAAAACAGCGATTTCGGTGATTCTGCACACTTGTAACAGCAGAATCGTGAAGATTATCACTGAAAGTGCATATCTCAGCTGGAAACAACATCGATACCGAAGATATCGTAGTTTCCGCATATCAAACGCACTGTGGAGTGCTGAAAACACCAGAAAACGTGTTTTTCGCATTCAAAAGCACGAAAACAGCGATTTCGGTGATTCTGCACACTTGTAACAGCAGAATCGTGAAGATTATCACTGAAAGTGCATTTCTCAGCTGGAAACAACAACGATACCGAAGATATGGCAGTTTCCGCATATCAAACGCGCTGTGGAGTGCTGAAAACACCAGAAAACGTGTTTTTCGCATTCAATAGCACGAAAACAGCGATTTCGGTGATTCTGCACACTTGTAACAGCAGAATCATGAAGATCATCACTGAAAATGCATGTCTCAGCTGGAAACAACAACGATACCGAAGATATCGTAGTTTCCGCATATCAAACGCACTGTGGAGTGCTGAAAACACCAGAAAACGTGTTTTTCGCATTCAAAAGCACGAAAACAGCGATTTCGGTGATTCTGCACACTTGTAACAGCAGAATCATGAAGATTATCACTGAAGATGCATATCTCAGCTGGAAACAACAACGATACCGAAGATATCGTAGTTTCCGCATATCAAACGCACTGTGGAGTGCTGAAAACACCAGAAAACGTGTTTTTCGCATTCAAAAGCACGAAAACAGCGTTTTCGGTGATTCTGCACACTTCTAACAGCAGAATCGTGAAGATTATCACTGAAAGTGCATACCTCAGCTGGAAACACCAACGATACCGAAGATATCGCAGTTTCCGCATATCAAACGCACTGTGGAGTGTTGAAAACACCAGAAAACGTGTTTTTCGCATTCAAAAGCACGAAAACAGCGATTTCGGTGATTCTGCACACTTGTAACAGCAGAATCGTGAAGATTATCACTGAAAATGCATATCTCAGCTGGAAACAACAACGATACCGAAGATATGGCAGTTTCCGCATATCAAACGCACTGTGGAGTGCTGAAAACACCAGCAAACGTGTTTTTCGCATTGAATAGCGCGAGAACAGCGATTTCGGTGATTCTGCACACTTGTAACAGCAGAATCATGAAGATTATCACTGATAATGCATATCTCAGCTGGAAACAACAACGATACCGAAGATATGGCAGTTTCCGCATATGAAACGCACTGTGGAGTGTTGAAAACACCAGAAAACGTGTTTTTCGCATTCAAAAGCACGAAAACAGTGATTTCGGTGATTCTGCACACTTGTAACAGCAGAATCATGAAGATTATCACTGATAATGCATATCTCAGCTGGAAACAACAACGATACCGAAGATATCGTAGTTTCCGCATATCAAACGCACTGTGGAGTGCTGAAAACACCAGAAAACGTGTTTTTCGCATTCAAAAGCACGAAAACAGCGATTTCGGTGATTCTGCACACTTGTAACAGCAGAATCATGAAGATTATCACTGAAAATGCATGTCTCAGCTGGAAACAACAACGATACCGAAGATATCGTAGTTTCCGCATATCAAACGCACTGTGGAGTGCTGAAAACACCAGAAAACGTGTTTTTCGCATTCAATAGCACGAAAACAGCGATTTCGGTTATTCTGCACACTTGTAACAGCAGAATCGTGAAGATTATCACTGAAAGTGCACATCTCAGCTGGAAACAACAACGATACCGAAGATATCGCAGTTTCCGCATATCAAACGCACTGTGGAGTGCTGAAAACACCAGAAAACGTGTTTTTCGCATTCAAAAGCACGAAAACAGCGATTTCGGTGATTCTGCACACTTGTAACAGCAGAATCATGAAGATTATCACTGAAGATGCATATCTCAGCTGGAAACAACAACGATACCGAAGATATCGTAGTTTCCGCATATCAAACGCACTGTGGAGTGCTGAAAACACCAGAAAACGTGTTTTTCGCATTCAAAAGCACGAAAACAGCGTTTTCGGTGATTCTGCACACTTCTAACAGCAGAATCGTGAAGATTATCACTGAAAGTGCATACCTCAGCTGGAAACACCAACGATACCGAAGATATCGCAGTTTCCGCATATCAAACGCACTGTGGAGTGTTGAAAACACCAGAAAACGTGTTTTTCGCATTCAAAAGCACGAAAACAGCGATTTCGGTGATTCTGCACACTTGTAACAGCAGAATCGTGAAGATTATCACTGAAAATGCATATCTCAGCTGGAAACAACAACGATACCGAAGATATGGCAGTTTCCGCATATCAAACGCACTGTGGAGTGCTGAAAACACCAGCAAACGTGTTTTTCACATTGAATAGCGCGAGAACAGCGATTTCGGTGATTCTGCACACTTGTAACAGCAGAATCATGAAGATTATCACTGATAATGCATATCTCAGCTGGAAACAACAACGATACCGAAGATATGGCAGTTTCCGCATATGAAACGCACTGTGGAGTGTTGAAAACACCAGAAAACGTGTTTTTCGCATTCAAAAGCACGAAAACAGTGATTTCGGTGATTCTGCACACTTGTAACAGCAGAATCGAGAAGATTACCACTGAAAGTGCATATCTCAGCTGGAAACAACAACGATACCGAAGATATCGCAGTTTCCGCATATCAAACGCACTGTGGAGTGCTGAAAACACCAGAAAACGTGTTTTTCGCATTCATTAGCACGAAAACAGCGATTTCGGTGATTCTGCACACTTGTAACAGCAGAATCATGAAGATTATCACTGAAAATGCATGTCTCAGCTGGAAACAACAACGATACCGAAGATATCGTAGTTTCCGCATATCAAACGCACTGTGGAGTGCTGAAAACACCAGAAAACGTGTTTTTCGCATTCAATAGCACGAAAACAGCGATTTCGGTTATTCTGCACACTTGTAACAGCAGAATCGTGAAGATTATCACTGAAAGTGCACATCTCAGCTGGAAACAACAACGATACCGAAGATATCGCAGTTTCCGCATATCAAACGCACTGTGGAGTGCTGAAAACACCAGAAAACGTGTTTTTCGCATTGAATAGCGCGAGAACAGCGATTTCGGTGATTCTGCACACTTGTAACAGCAGAATCATGAAGATTATCACTGATAATGCATATCTCAGCTGGAAACAACAACGATACCGAAGATATGGCAGTTTCCGCATATCAAACGCACTGTGGAGTGCTGAAAACACCAGCAAACGTGTTTTTCGCATTGAATAGCGCGAGAACAGCGATTTCGGTGATTCTGCACACTTGTAACAGCAGAATCATGAAGATTATCACTGATAATGCATATCTCAGCTGGAAACAACAACGATACCGAAGATATCGTAGTTTCCGCATATCAAACGCGCTGTGGAGTGCTGAAAACACCAGAAAACGTGTTTTTCGCATTCAAAAGCACGAATACAGCGAATTCGGTGATTCTGCACACTTGTAACAGCAGAATCGTGAAGATTATCACTGAAAGTGCATATCTCAGCTGGAAACAACAACGATACCGAAGATATCGCAGTTTCCGCATATCAAACGTACTGTGGAGTGCTGAAAACACCAGAAAACGTGTTTTTCGCATTCAAAAGCACGAAAACAGCGATTTCGGTGATTCTGCACACTTGTAACAGCAGAATCGTGAAGATTATCACTGAAAGTGCATATCTCAGCTGGAAACAACAACGATACCGAAGATATGGCAGTTTCCGCATATCAAACGCACTGTGGAGTGCTGAAAACACCAGAAAACGTGTTTTTCGCATTGAATAGCGCGAGAACAGCGATTTCGGTGATTCTGCACACTTGTAACAGCAGAATCATGAAGATTATCACTGATAATGCATATCTCAGCTGGAAACAACAGCGATACCGAAGATATCGTAGTTTCCGCATATCAAACGCACTGTGGAGTGCTGAAAACACCAGAAAACGTGTTTTTCGCATTCAATAGCACGAAAACAGCGATTTCGGTGATTCTGCACACTTGTAACAGCAGAATCATGAAGATTATCACTGAAAATGCATATCTCAGCTGGAAGCAACAACGATACCGAAGATATCGTAGTTTCCGCATATCAAACGCACTGTGGAGTGCTGAAAACACCAGAAAACGTGTTTTTCGCATTCAATAGCACGAAAACAGCGATTTCGGTGATTCTGCACACTTGTAGCAGCAGAATCGTGAAGATTATCACTGAAAGTGCATATCTCAGCTGGAACAACAACGATACCGAAGATATCGCAGTTTCCGCATATCAAACGCACTGTGGAGTGCTGAAAACACCAGAAAACGTGTTTTTCGCATTCAAAAGCACGAAAACAGCGATTTCGGTGATTCTGCACACTTGTAACAGCAGAATCATGAAGATTATCACTGAAAATGCATGTCTCAGCTGGAAACAACAACGATACCGAAGATATCGTAGTTTCCGCATATCAAACGCACTGTGGAGTGCTGAAAACACCAGAAAACGTGTTTTTCGCATTCAAAAGCACGAAAACAGCGATTTCGGTGATTCTGCACACTTGTAACAGCAGAATCATGAAGATTATCACTGAAAATGCATGTCTCAGCTGGAAACAACAACGATACCGAAGATATCGTAGTTTGCGCATATCAAACGCACTGTGGAGTGCTGAAAACACCAGAAAACGTGTTTTTCGCATTCAAAAGCACGAAAACAGCGATTTCGGTGATTCTGCACACTTGTAACAGCAGAATCGTGAAGATTATCACTGAAAGTGCATATCTCAGCTGGAAACAACAACGATACCGAAGATATCGCAGTTTCCGCATATCAAACGCACTGTGGAGTGCTGAAAACACCAGAAAACGTGTTTTTCGCATTCAAAAGCACGAAAACAGCGATTTCGGTGATTCTGCACACTTGTAACAGCAGAATCGTGAAGATTATCACTGAAAGTGCATATCTCAGCTGGAAACAACAACGATCCCGAAGATATCGCAGTTTCCGCATATCAAACGCGCTGTGGAGTGCTGAAAACACCAGAGAACGTGTTTTTCGCATTCAAAAGCACGAAAACAGCGATTTCGGTGATTCTACACACTTGTAACAGCAGAATCGTGAAGATTATCACTGAAAGTGCATATCTCAGCTGGAAACAACAACGATACCGAAGATATCGCAGTTTCCGCATATCAAACGCACTGTGGAGTGCTGAAAACACCAGAAAACGTGTTTTTCGCATTCAAAAGCACGAAAACAGCGATTTCGGTGATTCTGCACACTTGTAACAGCAGAATCGTGAAGATTATCACTGAAAGTGCATATCTCAGCTGGAAACAATAACGATACCGAAGATATCGCAGTTTCCGCGTATCAAACGCACTGTGGAGTGTTGAAAACACCAGAAAACGTGTTTTTCGCATTCAAAAGCACGAAAACAGCGATTTCGGTGATTCTGCACACTTGTAACAGCAGAATCATGAAGATTATCACTGAAAGTGCATATCTCAGCTGGAAACAACAACGATACCGAAGATATCGTAGTTTCCGCATATCAAACGCACTGTGGAGTACTGAAAACACCAGAAAACGTGTTTTTCGCATTCAAAAGCACGAAAACAGCGATTTCGGTGATTCTGCACACTAGTAACAGCAGAATCGTGAAGATTATCACTGAAAGTGCATATCTCAGCTGGAAACAACAACGATACCGAAGATATCGCAGTTTCCGCATATCAAACGCACTGTGGAGTGCTGAAAACACCAGAAAACGTGTTTTTCGCATTCAAAAGCACGAAAAAAGCGATTTCGGTGATTCTGCACACTAGTAACAGCAGAATCGTGAAGATTATCACTGAAAGTGCATATCTCAGCTGGAAACAACAACGATACCGAAGATATCGCAGTTTCCGCATATCAAACGCACTGTGGAGTGCTGAAAACACCAGAAAACGTGTTTTTCGCATTCAAAAGCACGAAAACAGCGATTTCGGTGATTCTGCACACTTGTAACAGCAGAATCGTGAAGATTATCACTGAAAGTGCATATCTCAGCTGGAAACAACAACGATCCCGAAGATATCGCAGTTTCCGCATATCAAACGCGCTGTGGAGTGCTGAAAACACCAGAAAACGTGTTTTTCGCATTCAAAAGCACGAATACAGCGAATTCGGTGATTCTGCACACTTGTAACAGCAGAATCGTGAAGATTATCACTGAAAGTGCATATCTCAGCTGGAAACAACAACGATACCGAAGATATCGCAGTTTCCGCATATCAAACGCACTGTGGAGTGCTGAAAACACCAGAAAACGTGTTTTTCGCATTCAAAAGCACGAAAACAGCGATTTCGGTGATTCTGCACACTTGTAACAGCAGAATCGTGAAGATTATCACTGAAAGTGCATATCTCAGCTGGAAACAACAACGATACCGAAGATATGGCAGTTTCCGCATATCAAACGCACTGTGGAGTGCTGAAAACACCAGAAAACGTGTTTTTCGCATTGAATAGCGCGAGAACAGCGATTTCGGTGATTCTGCACACTTGTAACAGCAGAATCATGAAGATTATCACTGATAATGCATATCTCAGCTGGAAACAACAACGATACCGAAGATATCGTAGTTTCCGCATATCAAACGCACTGTGGAGTGCTGAAAACACCAGAAAACGTGTTTTTCGCATTCAAAAGCACGAAAACAGCGATTTCGGTGATTCTGCACACTTGTAACAGCAGAATCGTGAAGATTATCACTGAAAGTGCATATCTCAGCTGGAAACAACAACGATCCCGAAGATATCGCAGTTTCCGCATATCAAACGCGCTGTGGAGTGCTGAAAACACCAGAAAACGTGTTTTTCGCATTCAATAGCATGAAAACAGCGATTTCGGTGATTCTGCACACTTGTAACAGCAGAATCATGAAGATTATCACTGAAAATGCATATCTCAGGTGGGAACAACAACGATACCGAAGATATCGTAGTTTCCGCATGTCAAACGCTCTGTGGCGTGCTGAAAACACCAGAAAACGTGTTTTTCGCATTCAAAAGCACGAAAACAGCGATTTCGGTGATTCTGCACACTTGTAACAGCAGAATCGTGAAGATTATCACTGAAAATGCATCTCTCAGCTGGAAACAACAACGATACCGAAGATATGGCAGTTTCCGCATATCAAACGCACTGTGGAGTGCTGAAAACACCAGAAAACGTGTTTTTCGCATTGAATAGCGCGAAAACAGCGATTTCGGTGATTCTGCACACTTGTAACAGCAGAATCATGAAGATTATCACTGAAAATGCATATCTCAGCTGGAAACAACAACGATACCGAAGATATGGCAGTTTCCGCATATCAAACGCACTGTGGAGTGCTGAAAACACCAGAAAACGTGTTTTTCGCATTCAAAAGCACGAAAACAGCGATTTCGGTGATTCTTCACACTTGTAACAGCAGAATCGTGAAGATTATCACTGAAAATGCATATCTCAGCTGGAAACAACAACGATACCGAAGATATGGCAGTTTCGGCATATCAAACGCACTGTGGAGTGCTGAAAACACCAGCAAACGTGTTTTTCGCATTGAATAGCGCGAGAACAGCGATTTCGGTGATTCTGCACACTTGTAACAGCAGAATCATGAAGATTATCACTGATAATGCATATCTCAGCTGGAAACAACAACGATACCGAAGATATGGCAGTTTCCGCATATGAAACGCACTGTGGAGTGTTGAAAACACCAGAAAACGTGTTTTTCGCATTCAAAAGCACGAAAACAGTGATTTCGGTGATTTTGCACACTTGTAACAGCAGAATCGTGAAGATTATCACTGAAAGTGCATATCTCAGCTGGAAACAACAACGATACCGAAGATATCGCAGTTTCCGCATATCAAACGCACTGTGGAGTGCTGAAAACACCAGAAAACGTGTTTTTCGCATTCATTAGCACGAAAACAGCGATTTCGGTGATTCTGCACACTTGCAACAGCAGAAACATGAAGATTATCACTGAAAATGCATGACTCAGCTGGAAACAACAACGATACCGAAGATATCGTAGTTTCCGCATATCAAACGCACTGTGGAGTGCTGAAAACACCAGAAAACGTGTTTTTCGCATTCAATAGCACGAAAACAGCGATTTCGGTGATTCTGCACACTTGTAACAGCAGAATCGTGAAGATTATCACTGAAAGTGCACATCTCCGCTGGAAACAACAACGATACCGAAGATATCGCAGTTTCCGCATATCAAACGCACTGTGGAGTGCTGAAAACACCAGAAAACGTGTTTTTCGCATTCAAAAGCACGAAAACAGCGATTTCGGTGATTCTGCACACTTGTAACAGCAGAATCGTGAAGATTATCACTGAAAGTGCATATCTCAGCTGGAAACAATAACGATACCGAAGATATCGTAGTTTCCGCATATCAAACGCACTGTGGAGTGCTGAAAACACCAGAAAACGTGTTTTTCGCATTCAATAGCACGAAAACAGCGATTTCGGTGATTCTGCACACTTGTAACAGCAGAATCATGAAGATTATCACTGAAAATGCATATCTCAGGTGGAAACAACAACGATACCGAAGATATCGTAGTTTCCGCATGTCAAACGCTCTGTGGCGTGCTGAAAACACCAGAAAACGTGTTTTTCGCATTCAAAAGCACGAAAACAGCGATTTCGGTGATTCTGCACACTTGTAACAGCATAATCGTGAAGATTATCACTGAAAATGCATATCTCAGCTGGAAACAACAACGATACCGAAGATATGGCAGTTTCCGCATATCAAACGCACTGTGGAGTGCTGAAAACACCAGAAAACGTGTTTTTCGCATTCAAAAGCACGAAAACAGCGATTTCGGTGATTCTGCACACTTGTAACAGCAGAATCGTGAAGATTATCACTGAAAGTGCATATCTCAGCTGGAAACAACAACGATACCGAAGATATGGCAGTTTCCGCATATCAAACGCACTGTGGAGTGCTGAAAACACCAGAAAACGTGTTTTTCGCATTGAATAGCGCGAGAACAGCGATTTCGGTGATTCTGCACACTTGTAACAGCAGAATCATGAAGATTATCACTGATAATGCATATCTCAGCTGGAAACAACAACGATACCGAAGATATCGTAGTTTCCGCATATCAAACGCGCTGTGGAGTGCTGAAAACACCAGAAAACGTGTATTTCGCATTCAATTGCATGAAAACAGCGATTTCAGTGATTCTGCACACTTGTAACAGCAGAATCATGAAGATTATCACTGAAAATGCATATCTCAGGTGGAAACAACAACGATACCGAAGATATCGTAGTTTCCGCATGTCAAACGCTCTGTGGCGTGCTGAAAACACCAGAAAACGTGTTTTTCGCATTCAAAAGCACGAAAACAGCGATTTCGGTGATTCTGCACACTTGTAACAGCAGAATCGTGAAGATTATCACTGAAAATGCATCTCTCAGCTGGAAACAACAACGATACCGAAGATATGGCAGTTTCCGCATATCAAACGCACTGTGGAGTGCTGAAAACACCAGAAAACGTGTTTTTCGCATTGAATAGCGCGAAAACAGCGATTTCGGTGATTCTGCACACTTGTAACAGCAGAATCATGAAGATTATCACTGAAAATGCATATCTCAGCTGGAAACAACAACGATACCGAAGATATGGCAGTTTCCGCATATCAAACGCACTGTGGAGTGCTGAAAACACCAGAAAACGTGTTTTTCGCATTCAAAAGCACGAAAACAGCGATTTCGGTGATTCTGCAAACTTGTAACAGCAGAATCGTGAAGATTATCACTGAAAGTGCATATCTCAGCTGGAAACAACAACGATACCGAAGATATCGTAGTTTCCGCATATCAAACGCACTGTGTAGTGCTGAAAACACCAGAAAACGTGTTTTTCGCATTCAAAAGCACGAAAACAGCGATTTCGGTGATTCTGCACACTTGTAACAGCAGAATCGTGAAGATTATCACTGAAAGTGCATATCTCAACTGGAAACAACAACGATCCCGAAGATATCGCAGTTTCCGCATATCAAACGCACTGTGGAGTGCTGAAAACACCAGAAAACGTGTTTTTCGCATTCAAAAGCACGAAAACAGCGTTTTCGGTGATTCTGCACACTTGTAACAGCAGAATCGTGAAGATTATCACTGAAAGTGCATATCTCAGCTGGAAACAACAACGATACCGAAGATATCGCAGTTTCCGCATATCAAACGCACTGTGGAGTGTTGAAAACACCAGAAAACGTGTTTTTCGCATTCAAAAGCACGAAAACAGCGATTTCGGTGATTCTGCACACTTGTAACAGCAGAATTATGAAGATTATCACTGATAATGCATATCTCAGCTGGAAACAACAACGATACCGAAGATATGGCAGTTTCCGCATATCAGACGCACTGTGGAGTGCTGAAAACACCAGCAAACGTGTTTTTCGCATTGAATAGCGCGAAAACAGCGATTTCGGTGATTCTGCACACTTGTAACAGCAGAATCATGAAGATTATCACTGATAATGCATATCTCAGCTGGAAACAACAACGATACCAAAGATATGGCAGTTTCCGCATATCAAACGCACTGTGGAGTGCTGAAAACACCAGAAAACCTGTTTTTCGCATTCAATAGCACGAAAACAGCGATTTCGGTGATTCTGCACACTTGTAACAGCAGAATCATGAAGATTATCACTGAAAATGCATGTCTCAGCTGGAAACAACAACCATACCGAAGATATCGTAGTTTCCGCATATCAAACGCACTGTGGAGTGCTGAAAACACCAGAAAACGTGTTTTTTGCATTCAAAAGCACGAAAACAGCGATTTCGGTGATTCTGCACACTTGTAACAGCAGAATCATGAAGATTATCACTGAAAATGCATGTCTCAGCTGGAAACAACAACCATACCGAAGATATCGTAGTTTCCGCATATCAAACGCACTGTGGAGTGCTGAAAACACCAGAAAACGTGTTTTTCGCATTCAAAAGCACGAAAACAGCGATTTCGGTGATTCTGCACACTTGTAACAGCAGAATCATGAAGATTATCACTGAAAATGCATGTCTCAGCTGGAAACAACAACGATACCGAAGATATCGTAGTTTCCGCATATCAAACGCACTGTGGAGTGCTGAAAACACCAGAAAACGTGTTTTTCGCATTCAAAAGCACGAAAACAGCGATTTCGGTGATTCTGCACACTTGTAACAGCAGAATCATGAAGATTATCACTGAAGATGCATGTCTCAGCTTGAAACAACAACGATACCGAAGATATCGTAGTTTGCGCATATCAAACGCACTGTGGAGTGCTGAAAACACCAGAAAACGTGTTTTTCGCATTCAAAAGCACGAAAACAGCGATTTCGGTGATTCTGCACACTTGTAACAGCAGAATCATGAAGATTATCACTGAAAATGCATATCTCAGCTGGAAACAACAACGATACCGAAGATATCGCAGTTTCCGCATATCAAACGCACTGTGGAGTGCTGAAAACACCAGAAAACGTGTTTTTCGCATTCAAAAGCACGAATACAGCGATTTCGGTGATTCTGCACCCTTGTAACAGCAGAATCGTGAAGATTATCACTGAAAGTGCATATCTCAGCTGGAAACAACAACGATACCGAAGATATCGCAGTTTCCGCATATCAAACGCACTGTGGAGTGTTGAAAACACCAGAAAACGTGTTTTTCGCATTCAAAAGAACGAAAACAGCGATTTCGGTGATTCTGCACACTTGTAACAGCAGAATCATGAAGATTATCACTGAAAATGCATATCTCAGCTGGAAACAACAACGATACCGAAGATATCGTAGTTTCCGCATATCAAACGCACTGTGGAGTGCTGAAAACACCAGAAAACGTGTTTTTCGCATTGAATAGCGCGAAAACAGCGATTTCGGTGATTCTGCACACTTGTAACAGCAGAATCATGAAGATTATCACTGAAAATGCATATCTCAGCTGGAAACAACAACGATACCGAAGATATGGCAGTTTCCGCATATCAAACGCACTGTGGAGTGCTGAAAACACCAGAAAACGTGTTTTTCGCATTCAATAGCACGAAAGCAGCGATTTCGGTGATTCTGCACACTTGTAACAGCAGAATCATGAAGATTATCACTGAAAATGCATGTCTCAGCTGGAAACAACAACGATACCGAAGATATCGTAGTTTGCGCATATCAAACGCACTGTGGAGTGCTGAAAACACCAGAAAACGTGTTTTTCGCATTCAAAAGCACGAAAACAGCGATTTCGGTGATTCTGCACACTTGTAACAGCAGAATCATGAAGATTATCACTGATAATGCATATCTCAGCTGGAAACCCAACGATGCCGAAGATATCGCAGTTTCCGCATATGAAACGCACTGTGGAGTGTTGAAAACACCAGAAAACGTGTTTTTCGCATTCAAAAGCACGAAAACAGCGATTTCGGTGATTCTGCACACTTGTAACAGCAGAATCGTGAAGATTATCACTGAAAATGCATGTCTCAGCTGGAAACAACAACGATACCGAATATATCGTAGTTTCCGCATATCAAACGCACTGTGGAGCGGTGAATACATCAGAAAACGTGTTTCTCGCATTAAATAGCTCGAAAAGTGCAATCTAGATGATTCTGCATACTTCTGACTGAAGTCTCACCAATATTATCGCAGAAAATGCATATCTCAGCTGGAAACCTCACGAAAATCAAAATGTCGACGGTTCTGCATATCAAACGCACTTGGAGTGGTGAAAACAACCCTATAACGTGTTTCTCGCATTAAATAGCTCGAAAAGAGCGTTCTCGAAGATGCTGCATACTTCTGACAGATTCTCACCAAGATTATCGTAGCAAATGCATATCTCAGCTTGAAACCCGACCGAAACCAAGATATCTCCGGTTCTGCATGTCAAACGTACTGTGGAGTAGTGATTACACCAGAAAACGTGTTTCTCGAATGAAATAGCTCGAGAAGAGCGATCTAGATGATTCTGCATACTTCTGACTGAAGTCTCACCAATATTATCGCAGAAAATGCATATCTCAGCTTGAAACCCGACGAAAACCAAGATGTCGCCGGTTCTGCATATCAAACGCACTGTGGGGTGGTGAAAACACCAGAAAACGTGTAACTCGCATTAACTAGCTCGAAAAGAGCGTTCTGGATGATTCTGCATACTTCTCATAGATGAAACACAAAGATTATCGCAGAAAATGCATATTTCAGCTGGAAACCCCACGAAAACCAAGTTATCGGCGGATCTGCATATCTAACGCACTGTGGAGTGTGCAAATCACCAGATAACTTGTTTCCCGCATTAAATAGCTCGAAAAGATCGATCTCGATGATTCTGCATACTTCGGACAGAAGTCTCACCAAGATTGCCGCAGAAAATGCATATCTCAGCTTGAAACCTCACGAAAATCAAGATGTCGCCGGTTCTGCATATCAAACGCACTGTGGAGTTGTCAAAACACCAGATAACGTGCTTCTCGCATTAAATAGCTCGTAAAGAGCGATATCGATGATTCTGCATACTTCGGACAGAAGTATCACCAATATTATCGCAGAAAATGCATATCTCAGCTTGAAACCTAACGAAAATCAAGATCTCGCCGGTTCTGCATATCAAACGCACTGTGGAGTTGTCAAAACACCAGATAACGTGCTTCTCGCATTAAATAGCTCGAAAAGAGCGATATCAATGATTCTGCATACTTCGGACAGAAGTCTCACCAAGATTGCCGCAGAAAATGCATATCTCAGCTTGATACCTCACGAAAACCAAGATATCTCCGGTTCTGCACATCAAACGTACTGTGGAGTGGCGAAAACATCAGAAAACGTGTTTCTCGCATTAAATAGCTCGAAAAGTGCAATCTAGATGATTCTGCATACTTCTGACAGAAGACTCACCAAGATTATCGCAGAAAATGCATATCTCAGCTGGAAACACCACGAAAATCAAGATATCGCCGGTTCTGCATATCAAACGCTCTGTGGAGTGGTGAATACATCAGAAAACGTGTTTCTCGCATTAAATAGCTCGAAAAGTGCAATCTAGATGATTCGGCATACTTCTGACTGAAGTCTCACCAAGATTATCGCAGAAAATACATGTCTCAGCTGGAAACACCGCGAAAATCAAGATATCGCCGGGTCTGCATATCAAACGCACTGTGGAATGTTGAAAACTGCAGAAAACGTGTTTCTCGCATTAAGTAGCTCAAAAAGAGCGTTCTCGATGATTCTGCATACTTCTCATAGATGAAACACCAAGATTGTCGCCGAAAATGAATATCTCAGCTGGAAACCCCACGAAAACCAAGTTATCGGCTGCTCTGCATATCTAACGCACTGTGGAGTGGTGAAAACACCAGAAAGCGTGTTTCTCGCATTAAATAACTCGAAAAGAGCGATATCGATGATTCTGCATACTTCTGACAGATTCTCACCAACATAATCGTAGAAAATGCATATCTCAGCTTGAAACCCGACCGAAACCAAGATATCTCCGGTTCTGCATGTCAAACGCACTGTGGAGTGGTGAAAACAACCAGATGACGTGTTTCTCGCATTAAATAGCTCGAAACGAGCGATCTAGATGATTCTGCATACTTCTGACTGAAGTCTCACCAATATTATCGCAGAAAATGCATATCTCAGCTGGAAACCTCACGAAAATCAAAATGTCGACGGTTCTGCATATCAAACGCACTTGGAGTGGTGAAAACAACCCTATAACGTGTTTCTCGCATTAAATAGCTCGAAAAGAGCGTTCTCGAAGATGCTGCATACTTCTGACAGATTCTCACCAAGATTATCGTAGCAAATGCATATCTCAGCTTGAAACCCGACCGAAACCAAGATATCTCCGGTTCTGCATGTCAAACGTACTGTGGAGTAGTGATTACACCAGAAAACGTGTTTCTCGAATGAAATAGCTCGAGAAGAGCGATCTAGATGATTCTGCATACTTCTGACTGAAGTCTCACCAATATTATCGCAGAAAATGCATATCTCAGCTTGAAACCCGACGAAAACCAAGATGTCGCCGGTTCTGCATATCAAACGCACTGTGGGGTGGTGAAAACACCAGAAAACGTGTTACTCGCATTAACTAGCTCGAAAAGAGCGTTCTGGATGATTCTGCATACTTCTCATAGATGAAACACAAAGATTATCGCAGAAAATGCATATTTCAGCTGGAAACCCCACGAAAACCAAGTTATCGGCGGATCTGCATATCTAGCGCACTGTGGAGTGTGCAAATCACCAGATAACTTGTTTCCCGCATTAAATAGCTCGAAAAGATCGATCTCGATGATTCTGCATACTTCGGACAGAAGTCTCACCAAGATTGCCGCAGAAAATGCATATCTCAGCTTGAAACCTCACGAAAATCAAGATGTCGCCGGTTCTGCATATCAAACGCACTGTGGAGTTGTCAAAACACCAGATAACGTGCTTCTCGCATTAAGTAGCTCGAAAAGAGCGTCCTCGATGATTCTGCATGCTTCTCATAGATGAAACATCAAGATTATCGCCGAAAATGAATATCTCATCTGGAAACTCCACGAAAACCAAGCTTTCGGCGACTCTGCATACCTAACGCACTGTGGAGTGGTCAAAACACCAGATAACGTGTTTCCCGCATTAAATAGCTCGAGAAGAGCGATCTCGATGATTCTGCATGCTTCTCATAGATGAAACATCAAGATTATCGCCGAAAATGAATATCTCATCTGGAAACTCCACGAAAACCAAGCTTTCGGCGACTCTGCATACCTAACGCACTGTGGAGTGGTCAAAACACCAGATAACGTGTTTCCCGCATTAAATAGCTCGAGAAGAGCGATCTCGATGATTCTGCATACTTCTGACAGATGTTACACCAAGATTATCGTTGAAAATGCATGCCTCAGGATGAAAACCGACGAAAACCAAGATTTCGCCATTTCTGCATATCAAACGCACTGTGGAGTGGTCAAAACACCAGATAACGAGTTTCTCGCATTAAATAGCTCGAAAAGAGCGATCTCGATGATTCTGCATACTTCTGACAGAAGTCGCACCAAGATTATCGCAGAAAATGCATAAATCAGGATGAAAACCGACGAATACCAAGATGTCGCCGGTTCTGCATTACAAACGCACTGTGGGGTGGTGAAAACACCAGAAAACGTGTTACTCGAATTAACTAGCTCGAGAAGAGCGTTCTGAATGATTCTGCATACTTCTCATAGATGAAACACAAAGATTATCGCAGAAAATGCATATATCAGCTTGAAACCCGACCGAAACCAAGATATCTCCGTTTCTGCATGTCAAACGTACTGTGGAGTGGTGAATACAAAAGAAAACGTGTTTCTCGCATATTATAGCTCGAGAAGAGCGATCTAGATGAATCTGCATACTTCTGACAGAAGACTCGCCAAGATTATCGCAGAAAATGCATATCTCAGCTGGAAACCCGACCGAAACCAAGATATCTCCGGTTCTGCATGTCAAACGTACTGTGGAGTGGTGAAAACACCAGGAAACTTGTTTTTTTGCATTAAATAGCTCGGCAAGAGCGATCTAGATGATTGTGCATACTTCTGACTGAAGTCTCACCAAGATTATCGCAGAAAATGCATATCTCAGCTTGAAACCCGACCGAAACCAAGATATCTCCGGTTCTGCATGTCAAACGTACTGTGGAGTGGTGAATACACCAGAAAACCTGTTTCTCGCATTAAATAGCTCGAAACGACCGATCTAGATGATTCTGCATACTTCTGACTGATGTCTCACCAAGATTATCGCAGAAAATGCATATCTCAGCTTGAACCCCGACGAAAGCCAAGATGTCGCCGGTTCTGCATATCAAACGCACTGTGGAGTGGTCAAAAAACCAGGTAACGTGTTTCTCGCATTCAAAAGCACGAAAACAGCGATTTCGGTGATTCTGCACACTTGTAACAGCAGAATCGTGAAGATTATCACTGAAAATGCATGTCTCAGCTGGAAACAACAACGATACCGAAGATATCGTAGTTTCCGCATATCAAACGCACTGTGGAGTGGTGAATACATCAGAAAACGTGTTTCTCGCATTAAATAGCTCGAAAAGTGCAATCTAGATGATTCTGCATACTTCTGACAGAAGACTCACCAAGATTATCGCAGAAAATGCATATCTCAGCTGGAAACACCACGAAAATCAAGATATCGCCGGTTCTGCATATCAAACGCTCTGTGGAGTGGTGAATACATCAGAAAACGTGTTTCTCGCATTAAATAGCTCGAAAAGTGCAATCTAGATGATTCGGCATACTTCTGACTGAAGTCTCACCAAGATTATCGCAGAAAATACATGTCTCAGCTGGAAACACCGCGAAAATCAAGATATCGCCGGGTATGCATATCAAACGCACTGTGGAATGTTGAAAACTGCAGAAAACGTGTTTCTAGCATTAAGTAGCTCAAAAAGAGCGTTCTCGATGATTCTGCATACTTCTCATAGATGAAACACCAAGATTGTCGCCGAAAATGAATATCTCAGCTGGATACCCCACGAAAACCAAGTTATCGGCTGCTCTGCATATCTAACGCACTGTGGAGTGGTGAAAACACCAGAATGCGTGTTTCTCGCATTAAATAACTCGAAAAGAGCGATCTAGATGATTCTGCATACTTCTGACTGAAGTCTCACCAATATTATCGCAGAAAATGCATATCTCAGCTGGAAACCTCACGAAAATCAAAATGTCGACGGTTCTGCATATCAAACGCACTTGGAGTGGTGAAAACAACCCTATAACGTGTTTCTCGCATTAAATAGCTCGAAAAGAGCGTTCTCGAAGATGCTGCATACTTCTGACAGATTCTCACCAAGATTATCGTAGCAAATGCATATCTCAGCTTGAAACCCGACCGAAACCAAGATATCTCCGGTTCTGCATGTCAAACGTACTGTGGAGTAGTGATTACACCCGAAAACGTGTTTCTCGAATGAAATAGCTCGAGAAGAGCGATCTAGATGATTCTGCATACTTCTGACTGAAGTCTCACCAATATTATCGCAGAAAATGCATATCTCAGCTTGAAACCCGACGAAAACCAAGATGTCGCCGGTTCTGCATATCAAACGCACTGTGGGGTGGTGAAAACACCAGAAAACGTGTTACTCGCATTAACTAGCTCGAAAAGAGCGTTCTGGATGATTCTGCATACTTCTCATAGATGAAACACAAAGATTATCGCAGAAAATGCATATTTCAGCTGGAAACCCCACGAAAACCAAGTTATCGGCGGATCTGCATATCTAACGCACTGTGGAGTGTGCAAATCACCAGATAACTTGTTTCCCGCATTAAATAGCTCGAAAAGATCGATCTCGATGATTCTGCATACTTCGGACAGAAGTCTCACCAAGATTGCCGCAGAAAATGCATATCTCAGCTTGATACCTCACGAAAACCAAGATATCTCCGGTTCTGCACATCAAACGTACTGTGGAGTGGCGAAAACACCAGAAAACGTATTTCTCGCATTAAGTAGCTCGAATAGAGCGTCCTCGATGATTCTGCATGCTTCTCATAGATGAAACATCAAGATTATCGCCGAAAATGAATATCTCATCTGGAAACTCCACGAAAACCAAGCTTTCGGCGACTCTGCATATCTAACGCACTGTGGAGTGGTCAAAACACCAGATAACGTGTTTCCCGCATTAAATAGCTCGAGAAGAGCGATCTCGATGATTCTGCATACTTCTGACAGATGTTACACCAAGATTATCGTTGAAAATGCATGCCTCAGGATGAAAACCGACGGAAACCAAGATTTCGCCATTTCTGCATATCAAACGCACTGTGGAGTGGTCAAAACACCAGATAACGAGTTTCTCGCATTAAATAGCTCGAAAAGAGCGATCTCGATGATTCTGCATACTTCTGACAGAAGTCGCACCAAGATTATCGCAGAAAATGCATACCTCAGGATGAAAACCGACGAAAACCAAGATGTCGCCGGTTCTGCATATCAAACGCACTGTGGGGTGGTGAAAACACCAGAAAACGTGTTACTCGCATTAACTAGCTCGAGAAGAGCGTTCTGAATGATTCTGCATACTTCTCATAGATGAAACACAAAGATTATCGCAGAAAATGCATATCTCAGCTTGAAACACGACCGAAACCAAGATATCTCCGTTTCTGCATGTCAAACGTACTGTGGAGTGGTGAATACAAAAGAAAACGTGTTTCTCGCATATTATAGCTCGAGAAGAGCGATCTAGATGAATCTGCATACTTCTGACAGAAGACTCGCCAAGATTATCGCAGAAAATGCATATCTCAGCTTGAAACCCGACCGAAACCAAGATATCTCCGGTTCTGCATGTCAAACGTACTGTGGAGTGGTGAATACACCAGAAAACCTGTTTCTCGCATTAAATAGCTCGAAACGAGCGATCTAGATGATTCTGCATACTTCTGACTGATGTCTCACCAAGATTATCGCAGAAAATGCATATCTCAGCTTGAACCCCGACGAAAGCCAAGATGTCGCCGGTTCTGCACATCAAACGCACTGTGGAGTGGTGAAAACACCAGAAAACGTGTTTCTCGCATTAAATATCTCGAAACGAGCGATCTAGATGATTCTGCATACTTCTGGCAGAAGACTCACCAAGCTTATCGCAGAAAATGCATATTTCAGCTGGAAACACCACGAAAATCAAGATATCGCCGGTTCTGCATATCAAACGCACTGTGGAGTCGTCAATACACAAGATAACGTGTTTCTCGCATTAAATAACTCGAAAAGAGCGATATCGATGATTCTGCATACTTCTGACAGAAGGCGCACCAAGATTATTGCAGAAAATGCATACTTTAGGATGAAAACCGACGAAAACCAAGATTTCGCCATTTCTGCATATCAAACGCACTGTGGAGTGGTGAAAACACCAGATAACGTGTTTCTCGCATTAAATAGCTCGAAAAGAGGGATCTCGGTGATTCTGCATACCGCTGACAGAAGACTCCCCAAGATTATCGCAGAAAATGCATATCTCAGGTTGAACACCGACGAAATCCAAGATGTCGCCGGTTCTGCATATCAAACGCACTGCGGAGTGGTGAAAACCCCAGATAACGTTTTTCTCGCATTAAATAGCTCGAAAAGAGCGTTCTCGATGATTCTGCACACTTCTCATAGATGGAACACCAAGATTATCGCAGAAAATGCATATTTCAGCTGGAAACACCGCGAAAATCAAGATATCGCCGGGTCTGCATATCAAACGCACTGTGGAGTGGTCAAAACACCAGATAACGTGCTTCTCGCATTAAGGATCTCGAGACGAGCGATCTAGATGATTCGGCATACTTCTGACTGAAGTCTCACCAAGATTATCGCAGAAAATACATGTCTCAGCTGGAAACACCGCGAAAATCAAGATATCGCCGGGTCTGCATATCAAACGCACTGTGGAATGTTGAAAACTGCAGAAAACGTGTTTCTCGCATTAAGTAGCTCAAAAAGAGCGTTCTCGATGATTCTGCATACTTCTCATAGATGAAACACCAAGATTGTCGCCGAAAATGAATATCTCAGCTGGAAACCCCACGAAAACCAAGTTATCGGCTGCTCTGCATATCTAACGCACTGTGGAGTGGTGAAAACACCAGAAAGCGTGTTTCTCGCATTAAATAACTCGAAAAGAGCGATATCGATGATTCTGCATACTTCTGACAGAAGGCGCACCAAGATTATTGCAGAAAATGCATACCTTAGGATGAGAACCGACGAATACCAAGATTTCGCCATTTCTGCATATCAAACGCACTGTGGAGTGGTGAATACACCAGAAAACCTGTTTCTCGCATTAAATAGCTCGAAACGAGCGATCTAGATGATTCTGCATACTTCTGACTGATGTCTCACCAAGATTATCGCAGAAAATGCGTATCTCAGCTTGAACCCCGACGAAAATCAAGATATCGCCGGGTCTGCATATCAAACGCACTGTGGAATGTTGAAAACTGCAGAAAACGTGTTTCTCGCATTAAGTAGCTCAAAAAGAGCGATCTAGATGATTCTGCATACTTCTGGCAGAAGACTCACCAAGCTTATCGCAGAAAATGCATATTTCAGCTGGAAACACCACGAAAATCAAGATATCGCCGGTTCTGCATATCAAACGCACTGTGGAGTCGTCAATACACAAGATAACGTGTTTCTCGCATTAAATAACTCGAAAAGAGCGATATCGATGATTCTGCATACTTCTGACAGAAGGCGCACCAAGATTATTGCAGAAAATGCATACCTTAGGATGAAAACCGACGAAAACCAAGATTTCGCCATTTCTGCATATCAAACGCACTGTGGAGTGGTCAAAACACCAGATAACGTGTTTCTCGCATTAAATAGCTCGAAAAGAGCGACCTCGATGATTCTGCATACTTCTGACAGAAGTCGCACCAAGATTATCGCAGAAAATGCATACCTCAGGATGAAAACCGACGAAAACCAAGATTTCGCCATTTCTGCATATCAAACGCACTGTGGAGTGGTCAAAAAACCAGGTAACGTATTTCTCGCATTCAATAGCTCGAAAAGAGCGATCTAGATGATTCTGCATACTTCTGACTGATGTCTCACCAAGATTATCGCAGAAAATGCATATCTCAGCTTGAACCCCGACGAAAGCCAAGATGTCGCCGGTTCTGCATATCAAACGCAATGTGGAGTGGTGAAAACACCAGATAACGTGTTACTCGCATTAAATAGCTCGAAAAGAGCGATCTAGATGATTCTGCATACTTCTGGCAGAAGACTCACCAAGCTTATCGCAGAAAATGCATATTTCAGCTGGAAACACCACGAAAATCAAGATATCGCCGGTTCTGCATATCAAACGCACTATGGAGTGGTCAAAACAACCAGATAACGTGTTTCCCGCATTAAATAGCTCCAAACGAGCGTTCTAGATGGTTCTGCATACTTCTGACTGAAGTCTCACCAATATTATCGCAGAAAATCCATATCTCAGCTAGAAACATCACGAAAATCAAGATGTCGCCGGTTCTGCATATCAAACGAACTGTGGAGTGGTGATAACAACAAGATAACGTGTTTCTCGCATTAAATAGCTCGAATAGAGCGATCTCGATGATTCTGCATACTTCTGACAGAAGACTCACCAAGATTATCGCAGAAAATGCATATCTCAGCTGCAAACCCCGCGAAAACCAAGATATCGCCGGTTCTGCATGTCAAACGTACTGTGGAGTGGTGAATACACCAGAAAACCTGTTTCTCGCATTAAATAGCTCGAAACGAGCGATCTAGATGATTCTGCATACTTCTGACTGATGTCTCACCAAGATTATCGCAGAAAATGCATATTTCAGCTGGAAACACCACGAAAATCAAGATATCGCCGGTTCTGCATATCAAACGCACTGTGGAGTCGTCAATACACAAGATAACGTGTTTCTCGCATTAAATAGCTCGAAAAGAGCGATATCGATGATTCTGCATCCTTCTGACAGAAGGCGCACCAAGATTATTGCAGAAAATGCATAGCTTAAGATGAAAACCGACGAAAACCAAGATTTCGCCATTTCTGCATATCAACGCACTGTGGAGTGGTCAAAACACCAGATAACGTGTTTCTCGCATCGAATAGCACGAAAAGAGCGATCTCGATGATTCTGCATACTTCTGACAGAAGTCGCACCAAGATTATCGCAGAAAATGCATACCTCAGGATGAAAACCGACGAAAACCAAGATTTCGCCATTTCTGCATATCAAACGCACTGTGGAGTGGTCAAAAAACCAGGTAACGTGTTTCTCGCATTCAATAGCTCGAAAAGAGCGATATCGATGATTCTGCATACTTCGGACAGAAGGCGCACCAAGATTATTGCAGAAAATGCATACCTTAGGATGAAAACCGACGAAAACCAAGATTTCGCCATTTCTGCATATCAAACGCACTTTGGAGAGGTCAAAACACCAGATAACGTGTTTCTCGCATTAAATAGCTCGAAAAGAGCGATCTAGATGATTCTGCATACTTCTGACGGAAGACTCACCAAGATTATAGCAGAAAATGCATATTTCAGCTGGAAACCCCACCAAAACCAAGTTATCGGCGGCTCTACATATCAAACGCACTGTGGAGTTGTCAAAACACCAGAAAACTTGTTTTTTCGCATCAAATAGCTCGAATCGAGCGATCTAGATGATTCGGCATACTTCTGACTGAAGTCTCACCAATATTATCGCTGAAAATGCATATCTCAGCTAGAAACATCACGAAAATAAAGATGTCGCCGGTTCCGCATATCAAACGCACTGTGGAGTGGTGAAAACAACCAGATAACGTGTTTCTCGCATTAAATAGCTCGCATAGAGCGATCTCGATGATTCTGCATACTTCTGACAGAAGACTCACCAAGATTATCGCTGAAAATGCATATCTCAGCTGGAAAAACCACGAAATTCAAGATGTCGCCGGTTCTGCATATCAAACGCACTATGGAGTGGTCAAAACAACCAGATAACGTGTTTCCCGCATTAAATAGCTCCAAACGAGCGTTCTAGATGGTTCTGCATACTTCTGACTGAAGTCTCACCAATATTATCGCAGAAAATCCATATCTCAGCTAGAAACATCACGAAAATCAAGATGTCGCCTGTTCTGCATATCAAACGAACTGTGGAGTGGTGATAACAACCAGATAACGTGTTTCTCGCATTAAATAGCTCGAATAGAGCGATCTCGATGATTCTGCATACTTCTGACAGAAGACTCACCAAGATTATCGCAGAAAATGCATATCTCAGCTGGAAACCCCGCGAAAACCAAGATATCGCCGGTTCTGCATATCAGACGCACTGTGGAGTGGAGAAAACACCAGAAAACGTGTTTCTCGCATTAAATAGATCGAAAAGAGCGATCTAGATGATTCTGCATACTTCTGACAGAAGACTCACCAAGATTATCGCAGAAAATGCATATCTCAGCTGGAAACCCCACGAAAACCAAGATATCGCCGGTTCTGCATATCAGGCGCACTGTGGAGTGGTGAAAACACCAGAAAACGTGTTACTCGCATTAACTAGCTCGAAAAGAGCGTTCTGGATGATTTTGCATACTTCTCGTAGATGAAACACAAAGCTTATCGCAGAAAATGCATATTTCAGCTGGAAATCCCACGAAAACCAAGTTATCGGGGGCTCTACATATCAAACGCACTATGGAGTGGTCAAAACACCAGATAACGTGTTTCTCGCATTAAATAGCTCGAAAAGAGCGATATCGATGATTCTGCATACTTCGGACAGAAGTCTCACCAATATTATCGCAGAAAATGCATATCTCAGCTTGAAACCTCACGAAAATCAAGATGTCGCCGGTTCTGCATATCAAACGCACTGTGGAGTGGTGAAAACAACCAGATAACGTGTTTCTCGCATTAAATAGCTCAAAACGAGCGATCTAGATGATTCTGCATACTTCTGATTGAAGTCTCACCAAGATTATCCCAGAAAATGCATACCTCAGGATGAAAACCGACGAAAACCAAGATTTCGCCATTTCTGCATATCAAACGCACTGTGGAGTGGTCAAAACACCAGATAACGTGTTTCTCGCATTAAATAGCTCGAAAAGAGCGATCTCGATGATTCCGCATACTACTGACAGAAGTCGCACCAAGATTATCGCAGAAAATGCATACCTCAGGATAAACCGACGAAAACCAAGATTTCGCCATTTCTGCATATCAAACGCACTGTGGAGTGGTCAAAAAACCAGGTAACGTGTTTCTCGCATTCAATAGCTCGAAAAGAGCGATATCGATGATTCTGCATACTTCGGACAGAAGGCGCACCAAGATTATTGCAGAAAATGCATACCTTAGGATGAAAACCGACGAAAACCAAGATTTCGCCATTTCTGCATATCAAACGCACTTTGGAGAGGTCAAAACACCAGATAACGTGTTTCTCGCATTAAATAGCTCGAAAAGAGCGATCTAGATGATTCTGCATACTTCTGACAGAAGACTCACCAAGATTATAGCAGAAAATGCATATTTCACCTGGAAACCCCACGAAAACCAAGTTATCGGCGGCTCTACATATCAACCGCACTGTGGAGTTGTCAAAACACCAGAAAACTTGTTTTTTCGCATCAAATAGCTCGAATCGAGCGATCTAGATGATTCGGCATACTTCTGACTGAAGTCTCACCAATATTATCGCTGAAAATGCATATCTCAGCTAGAAACATCACGAAAATCAAGATGTCGCCGGTTCCGCATATCAAACGCACTGTGGAGTGGTGAAAACAACCAGATAACGTGTTTCTCGCATTAAATAGCTCGCATAGAGCGATCTCGATGATTCTGCATACTTCTGACAGAAGACTCACCAAGATTATCGCTGAAAATGCATATCTCAGCTGGAAAAACCACGAAATTCAAGATGTCGCCGGTTCTGCATATCAAACGCACTATGGAGTGGTCAAAACAACCAGATAACGTGTTTCCCGCATTAAATAGCTCCAAACGAGCGATCTAGATGATTCTGCATACTTCTGACTGAAGTCTCACCAAGATTATCGCAGAAAATGCATATCTCAGCTGGAAACCCCACGAAAACCAAGTTTTCGGCGGCTCGACATATCAAACGCACTGTGGAGTGGTCAAAACACCAGAAAACTTGTTTTTTCGCATTAAATAGCTCCAAACGAGCGTTCTAGATGGTTCTGCATACTTCTGACTGAAGTCTCACCAATATTATCGCAGAAAATCCATACCTCAGCTAGAAACATCAAGAAAATCAAGATGTCGCCGGTTCTGCATATCAAACGAACTGTGGAGTGGTGATAACAACCAGATAACGTGTTTCTCGCATTAAATAGCTCGAATAGAGCGATCTCGATGATTCTGCATACTTTTGACAGAAGACTCACCAAGATTATCGCAGAAAATGCATATCTCAGCTGGAAACCCCGCGAAAACCAAGATATCGCCGGTTCTGCATATCAGACGCACTATGGAGTGGTCAAAACACCAGATAACGTGTTTCTCGCATTAAATAGCTCGAAAAGAGCGATATCGATGATTCTGCATACTTCGGACAGAAGTCTCACCAATATTATCGCAGAAAATGCACATCTCAGCTAGAAACCGCACGAAAACCAAGATATCGCCGGTTGTGCATATCAGACGCACTGTGGAGTGGTGAAAACACCAGAAATCGTGTCACTCGCATTAACTAGCTCGATAAGTGCGTTCTGGATGATTCTGCACACTTCTGACAGAAGACTCACCAATATTATCGCAGAAAATGCATATCTCAGCTTGAAACCTCACGAAAATCAAGGTGTCGCCGGTTCTGCATATCAAACGCACTGTGGAGTGGTGAAAACAACCAGATAACGTGTTTCTCGCATTAAATAGTTCGAATAGAGCGATTTCTGTGATTCTGCAAACTTCTGACAGAAGACTCACCAAGATTATCGCAGAAAATGCACATCTCAGCTAGAAACCGCACGAAAACCAAGATATCGCCGGTTGTGCATATCAGACGCACTGTGGAGTGGTGAAAACACCAGAAAACGTGTCACTCGCATTAACTAGCTCGACAAGAGCGTTCTGGATGATTCTGCACACTTCTGACAGAAGACTCACCAATATTATCGCAGAAAATGCATATCTCAGCTTGAAACCTCACGAAAATCAAGATGTCGCCGTTTCTGCATATCAAACGCACTGTGGAGTAGTGAAAACAACCAGATAACGTGTTTCTCGCATTAAATAGTTCGAATAGAGCGATTTCTGTGATTCTGCAAACTTCTCACAGAAGAATATCCAAGGGTATCGTAGAAAATGCATATCTCATCTGGAAACCCAATGAAACCGAAGATATCGCAGTTTTCGCATATCAAACGCACTGTGGAGTGCTGAAAACACCAGAAAACGAGTTTTTCGCATTAAATAACACGAAAACAGCGATTTCTGTGATCCTGCAAACTTCTCGCAGAAGAATATTCAAGATTATCGAAGAAAATGCATGTCTCAGCTGGAAACCCCACGAAAACGTAGATATCGCAGTTTCGGCATATCAAACGCACTGTGGAGTGCTGAACACACCATAAAATGTGTTTTTCGCATTCAATAGCACGAGAACTGCAATTTCGGTGATTCTGCATACTTCTCACAGAAGAATATCCAAGATGATCGCAGAAAATACATGTCTCAGCTGGAAACACCGCGAAAATCAAGATATCGCCGGGTCTGCATATCAAACGCACTGTGGAATGTTGAAAACTGCAGAAAACGTGTTTCTCGCATTAAGTAGCTCAAAAAGAGCGATCTAGATGATTCTGCATACTTCTGGCACAAGACTCACCAAGCTTATCGCAGAAAATGCATATTTCAGCTGGAAACACCACGAAAATCAAGATATCGCCGGTTCTGCATATCAAACGCACTGTGGAGTCGTCAATACACAAGATAACGTGTTTCTCGCATTAAATAACTCGAAAAGAGCGATATCGATGATTCTGCATCCTTCTGACAGAAGTCGCACCAAGATTATCGAAGAAAATGCATACCTCAGGATGAAAACCGACGAAAACCAAGATTTCGCCATTTCTGCATATCAAACGCACTGTGGAGTGGTGAAAACACCAGAAAACGTGTTTCTCGCATTAAATAGCTCGAATAGAGCGATCTCGATGATTCTGCATACTTTTGACAGAAGACTCACCAAGATTATCGCAGAAAATGCATATCTCAGCTGGAAACCCCGCGAAAACCAAGATATCGCCGGTTCTGCATATCAGACGCACTATGGAGTGGTCAAAACACCAGATAACGTGTTTCTCGCATTAAATAGCTCGAAAAGAGCGATATCGATGATTCTGCATACTTCGGACAGAAGTCTCACCAATATTATCGCAGAAAATGCACATCTCAGCTAGAAACCGCACGAAAACCAAGATATCGCCGGTTGTGCATATCAGACGCACTGTGGAGTGGTGAAAACACCAGAAAACGTGTCACTCGCATTAACTAGCTCGATAAGTGCGTTCTGGATGATTCTGCACACTTCTGACAGAAGACTCACCAATATTATCGCAGAAAATGCATATCTCAGCTTGAAACCTCACGAAAATCAAGGTGTCGCCGGTTCTGCATATCAAACGCACTGTGGAGTGGTGAAAACAACCAGATAACGTGTTTCTCGCATTAAATAGTTCGAATAGAGCGATTTCTGTGATTCTGCAAACTTCTGACAGAAGACTCACCAAGATTATCGCAGAAAATGCACATCTCAGCTAGAAACCGCACGAAAACCAAGATATCGCCGGTTGTGCATATCAGACGCACTGTGGAGTGGTGAAAACACCAGAAAACGTGTCACTCGCATTAACTAGCTCGACAAGAGCGTTCTGGATGATTCTGCACACTTCTGACAGAAGACTCACCAATATTATCGCAGAAAATGCATATCTCAGCTTGAAACCTCACGAAAATCAAGATGTCGCCGTTTCTGCATATCAAACGCACTGTGGAGTAGTGAAAACAACCAGATAACGTGTTTCTCGCATTAAATAGTTCGAATAGAGCGATTTCTGTGATTCTGCAAACTTCTCACAGAAGAATATCCAAGGGTATCGTAGAAAATGCATATCTCATCTGGAAACCCAATGAAACCGAAGATATCGCAGTTTTCGCATATCAAACGCACTGTGGAGTGCTGAAAACACCAGAAAACGAGTTTTTCGCATTAAATAACACGAAAACAGCGATTTCTGTGATCCTGCAAACTTCTCGCAGAAGAATATTCAAGATTATCGCAGAAAATGCATGTCTCAGCTGGAAACCCCACGAAAACGAAGATATCGCAGTTTCGGCATATCAAACGCACTGTGGAGTGCTGAACACACCATAAAATGTGTTTTTCGCATTCAATAGCACGAGAACTGCAATTTCGGTGATTCTGCATACTTCTCACAGAAGAATATCCAAGATGATCGCAGAAAATACATGTCTCAGCTGGAAACACCGCGAAAATCAAGATATCGCCGGGTCTGCATATCAAACGCACTGTGGAATGTTGAAAACTGCAGAAAACGTGTTTCTCGCATTAAGTAGCTCAAAAAGAGCGATCTAGATGATTCTGCATACTTCTGGCACAAGACTCACCAAGCTTATCGCAGAAAATGCATATTTCAGCTGGAAACACCACGAAAATCAAGATATCGCCGGTTCTGCATATCAAACGCACTGTGGAGTCGTCAATACACAAGATAACGCGTTTCTCGCATTAAATAGCTCGAAAAGAGCGATATCGATGATTCTGCATACTTCTGACAGAAGGCGCACCAAGATTATTGCAGAAAATGCATAGCTTAAGATGAAAACCGACGAAAACCAAGATTTCGCCATTTCTGCATATCAAACGCACTGTGGAGTGGTCAAAACACCAGATAACGTGTTTCTCGCATTGAATAGCACGAAAAGAGCGATCTCGATGATTCTGCATACTTCTGACAGAAGTCGCACCAAGATTATCGCAGAAAATGCATACCTCAGGATGAAAACCGACGAAAACCAAGATTTCGCCATTTCTGCATATCAAACGCACTGTGGAGTGGTCAAAACACCAGATAACGTGTTTCTCGCATTAAATAGCTCGAAAAGAGCGATCTCGATGATTCTGCATACTTCTGACAGAAGTCGCACCAAGATTATCGCAGAAAATGCATACCTCAGGATGAAAACCGACGAAAACCAAGATTTCGCCATTTCTGCATATCAAACGCACTGTGGAGTGGTGAAAACACCAGAAAACGTGTTTCTCGCATTAAATAGCTCGAATAGAGCGATCTCGATGATTCTGCATACTTTTGACAGAAGACTCACCAAGATTATCGCAGAAAATGCATATCTCAGCTGGAAACCCCGCGAAAACCAAGATATCGCCGGTTCTGCATATCAGACGCACTATGGAGTGGTCAAAACACCAGATAACGTGTTTCTCGCATTAAATAGCTCGAAAAGAGCGATATCGATGATTCTGCATACTTCGGACAGAAGTCTCACCAATATTATCGCAGAAAATGCACATCTCAGCTAGAAACCGCACGAAAACCAAGATATCGCCGGTTGTGCATATCAGACGCACTGTGGAGTGGTGAAAACACCAGAAAACGTGTCACTCGCATTAACTAGCTCGATAAGTGCGTTCTGGATGATTCTGCACACTTCTGACAGAAGACTCACCAATATTATCGCAGAAAATGCATATCTCAGCTTGAAACCTCACGAAAATCAAGGTGTCGCCGGTTCTGCATATCAAACGCACTGTGGAGTGGTGAAAACAACCAGATAACGTGTTTCTCGCATTAAATAGTTCGAATAGAGCGATTTCTGTGATTCTGCAAACTTCTGACAGAAGACTCACCAAGATTATCGCAGAAAATGCACATCTCAGCTAGAAACCGCACGAAAACCAAGATATCGCCGGTTGTGCATATCAGACGCACTGTGGAGTGGTGAAAACACCAGAAAACGTGTCACTCGCATTAACTAGCTCGACAAGAGCGTTCTGGATGATTCTGCACACTTCTGACAGAAGACTCACCAATATTATCGCAGAAAATGCATATCTCAGCTTGAAACCTCACGAAAATCAAGATGTCGCCGTTTCTGCATATCAAACGCACTGTGGAGTAGTGAAAACAACCAGATAACGTGTTTCTCGCATTAAATAGTTCGAATAGAGCGATTTCTGTGATTCTGCAAACTTCTCACAGAAGAATATCCAAGGGTATCGTAGAAAATGCATATCTCATCTGGAAACCCAATGAAACCGAAGATATCGCAGTTTTCGCATATCAAACGCACTGTGGAGTGCTGAAAACACCAGAAAACGAGTTTTTCGCATTAAATAACACGAAAACAGCGATTTCTGTGATCCTGCAAACTTCTCGCAGAAGAATATTCAAGATTATCGCAGAAAATGCATGTCTCAGCTGGAAACCCCACGAAAACGAAGATATCGCAGTTTCGGCATATCAAACGCACTGTGGAGTGCTGAACACACCATAAAATGTGTTTTTCGCATTCAATAGCACGAGAACTGCAATTTCGGTGATTCTGCATACTTCTCACAGAAGAATATCCAAGATGATCGCAGAAAATACATGTCTCAGCTGGAAACACCGCGAAAATCAAGATATCGCCGGGTCTGCATATCAAACGCACTGTGGAATGTTGAAAACTGCAGAAAACGTGTTTCTCGCATTAAGTAGCTCAAAAAGAGCGATCTAGATGATTCTGCATACTTCTGGCACAAGACTCACCAAGCTTATCGCAGAAAATGCATATTTCAGCTGGAAACACCACGAAAATCAAGATATCGCCGGTTCTGCATATCAAACGCACTGTGGAGTCGTCAATACACAAGATAACGTGTTTCTCGCATTAAATAACTCGAAAAGAGCGATATCGATGATTCTGCATACTTCTGACAGAAGTCGCACCAAGATTATCGAAGAAAATGCATACCTCAGGATGAAAACCGACGAAAACCAAGATTTCGCCATTTCTGCATATCAAACGCACTGTGGAGTGGTGAAAACACCAGAAAACGTGTTTCTCGCATTAAATATCTCGAAAAGAGCGATCTAGATGATTCTGCATACTTCTGACAGAAGACTCACCAAGATTATCGCAGAAAATGCATATTTCAGCTGGAAACACCACGAAAATCAAGATATCGCCGGTTCTGCATATCAAACGCACTGTGGAGTCGTCAATACACAAGATAACGCGTTTCTCGCATTAAATAGCTCGAAAAGAGCGATATCGATGATTCTGCATACTTCTGACAGAAGGCGCACCAAGATTATTGCAGAAAATGCATAGCTTAAGATGAAAACCGACGAAAACCAAGATTTCGCCATTTCTGCATATCAAACGCACTGTGGAGTGGTCAAAACACCAGATAACGTGTTTCTCGCATTGAATAGCACGAAAAGAGCGATCTCGATGATTCTGCATACTTCTGACAGAAGTCGCACCAAGATTATCGCAGAAAATGCATACCTCAGGATGAAAACCGACGAAAACCAAGATTTCGCCATTTCTGCATATCAAACGCACTGTGGAGTGGTCAAAACACCAGATAACGTGTTTCTCGCATTAAATAGCTCGAAAAGAGCGATCTCGATGATTCTGCATACTTCTGACAGAAGTCGCACCAAGATTATCGCAGAAAATGCATACCTCAGGATGAAAACCGACGAAAACCAAGATTTCGCCATTTCTGCATATCAAACGCACTGTGGAGTGGTGAAAACACCAGAAAACGTGTTTCTCGCATTAAATAGCTCGAATAGAGCGATCTCGATGATTCTGCATACTTTTGACAGAAGACTCACCAAGATTATCGCAGAAAATGCATATCTCAGCTGGAAACCCCGCGAAAACCAAGATATCGCCGGTTCTGCATATCAGACGCACTATGGAGTGGTCAAAACACCAGATAACGTGTTTCTCGCATTAAATAGCTCGAAAAGAGCGATATCGATGATTCTGCATACTTCGGACAGAAGTCTCACCAATATTATCGCAGAAAATGCACATCTCAGCTAGAAACCGCACGAAAACCAAGATATCGCCGGTTGTGCATATCAGACGCACTGTGGAGTGGTGAAAACACCAGAAAACGTGTCACTCGCATTAACTAGCTCGATAAGTGCGTTCTGGATGATTCTGCACACTTCTGACAGAAGACTCACCAATATTATCGCAGAAAATGCATATCTCAGCTTGAAACCTCACGAAAATCAAGGTGTCGCCGGTTCTGCATATCAAACGCACTGTGGAGTGGTGAAAACAACCAGATAACGTGTTTCTCGCATTAAATAGTTCGAATAGAGCGATTTCTGTGATTCTGCAAACTTCTGACAGAAGACTCACCAAGATTATCGCAGAAAATGCACATCTCAGCTAGAAACCGCACGAAAACCAAGATATCGCCGGTTGTGCATATCAGACGCACTGTGGAGTGGTGAAAACACCAGAAAACGTGTCACTCGCATTAACTAGCTCGACAAGAGCGTTCTGGATGATTCTGCACACTTCTGACAGAAGACTCACCAATATTATCGCAGAAAATGCATATCTCAGCTTGAAACCTCACGAAAATCAAGATGTCGCCGTTTCTGCATATCAAACGCACTGTGGAGTAGTGAAAACAACCAGATAACGTGTTTCTCGCATTAAATAGTTCGAATAGAGCGATTTCTGTGATTCTGCAAACTTCTCACAGAAGAATATCCAAGGGTATCGTAGAAAATGCATATCTCATCTGGAAACCCAATGAAACCGAAGATATCGCAGTTTTCGCATATCAAACGCACTGTGGAGTGCTGAAAACACCAGAAAACGAGTTTTTCGCATTAAATAACACGAAAACAGCGATTTCTGTGATCCTGCAAACTTCTCGCAGAAGAATATTCAAGATTATCGCAGAAAATGCATGTCTCAGCTGGAAACCCCACGAAAACGAAGATATCGCAGTTTCGGCATATCAAACGCACTGTGGAGTGCTGAACACACCATAAAATGTGTTTTTCGCATTCAATAGCACGAGAACTGCAATTTCGGTGATTCTGCATACTTCTCACAGAAGAATATCCAAGATGATCGCAGAAAATACATGTCTCAGCTGGAAACACCGCGAAAATCAAGATATCGCCGGGTCTGCATATCAAACGCACTGTGGAATGTTGAAAACTGCAGAAAACGTGTTTCTCGCATTAAGTAGCTCAAAAAGAGCGATCTAGATGATTCTGCATACTTCTGGCACAAGACTCACCAAGCTTATCGCAGAAAATGCATATTTCAGCTGGAAACACCACGAAAATCAAGATATCGCCGGTTCTGCATATCAAACGCACTGTGGAGTCGTCAATACACAAGATAACGTGTTTCTCGCATTAAATAACTCGAAAAGAGCGATATCGATGATTCTGCATACTTCTGACAGAAGTCGCACCAAGATTATCGAAGAAAATGCATACCTCAGGATGAAAACCGACGAAAACCAAGATTTCGCCATTTCTGCATATCAAACGCACTGTGGAGTGGTGAAAACACCAGAAAACGTGTTTCTCGCATTAAATATCTCGAAAAGAGCGATCTAGATGATTCTGCATACTTCTGACAGAAGACTCACCAAGATTATCGCAGAAAATGCATATTTCAGCTGGAAACACCACGAAAATCAAGATATCGCCGGTTCTGCATATCAAACGCACTGTGGAGTCGTCAATACACAAGATAACGCGTTTCTCGCATTAAATAGCTCGAAAAGAGCGATATCGATGATTCTGCATACTTCTGACAGAAGGCGCACCAAGATTATTGCAGAAAATGCATAGCTTAAGATGAAAACCGACGAAAACCAAGATTTCGCCATTTCTGCATATCAAACGCACTGTGGAGTGGTCAAAACACCAGATAACGTGTTTCTCGCATTGAATAGCACGAAAAGAGCGATCTCGATGATTCTGCATACTTCTGACAGAAGTCGCACCAAGATTATCGCAGAAAATGCATACCTCAGGATGAAAACCGACGAAAACCAAGATTTCGCCATTTCTGCATATCAAACGCACTGTGGAGTGGTCAAAACACCAGATAACGTGTTTCTCGCATTAAATAGCTCGAAAAGAGCGATCTCGATGATTCTGCATACTTCTGACAGAAGTCGCACCAAGATTATCGCAGAAAATGCATACCTCAGGATGAAAACCGACGAAAACCAAGATTTCGCCATTTCTGCATATCAAACGCACTGTGGAGTGGTCAAAAAACCAGGTAACGTGTTTCTCGCATTCAATAGCTCGAAAAGAGCGATATCGATGATTCTGCATACTTCGGACAGAAGGCGCACCAAGATTATTGCAGAAAATGCATACCTTAGGATGAAAACCGACGAAAACCAAGATTTCGCCATTTCTGCATATCAAACGCACTTTGGAGAGGTCAAAACATCAGATAACGTGTTTCTCGCATTAAATAGCTCGAAAAGAGCGACATCGATGATTCTGCATACTTCTGACAGAAGACTCACCAAGATTATAGCAGAAAATGCATATTTCAGCTGGAAACCCCACGAAAACCAAGTTATCGGCGGCTCTACATATCAAACGCACTGTGGAGTTGTCAAAACACCAGAAAACTTGTTTTTTCGCATCAAATAGCTCGAATCGAGCGATCTCGATGATTCTGCATACTTCTGACAGAAGACTCACCAAGATTATCGCTGAAAATGCATATCTCAGCTGGAAAAACCACGAAATTCAAGATGTCGCCGGTTCTGCATATCAAACGCACTATGGAGTGGTCAAATCAACCAGATAACGTGTTTCCCGCATTAAATAGCTCCAAACGAGCGTTCTAGATGGTTCTGCATACTTCTGACTGAAGTCTCACCAATATTATCGCAGAAAATCCATATCTCAGCTAGAAATATCACGAAAATCAAGATGTCGCCGGTTCTGCATATCAAACGAACTGTGGAGTGGTGATAACAACCAGATAACGTGTTTCTCGCATTAAATAGCTCGAATAGAGCGATATCGATGATTCTGCATACTTCTGACAGAAGACTCACCAAGATTATCGCAGAAAATGCATATCTCAGCTGGAAACCCCACGAAAACCAAGATATCGCCGGTTCTGCATATCAGGCGCACTGTGGAGTGGTGAAAACACCAGAAAACGTGTTACTCGCATTAACTAGCTCGAAAAGAGCGTTCTGGATGATTTTGCATACTTCTCGTAGATGAAACACAAAGATTATCGCAGAAAATGCATATTTCAGCTGGAAATCCCACGAAAACCAAGTTATCGGGGGCTCTACATATCAAACGCACTGTGGAGTGGTCAAAACACCAGATAACGTGTTTCTCGCATTAAATAGCTCGAAAAGAGCGATCTCGATGATTCCGCATACTTCTGACAGAAGTCGCACCAAGATTATCGCAGAAAATGCATACCTCAGGATGAAAACCGACGAAAACCAAGATTTCGCCATTTCTGCATATCAAACGCACTGTGGAGTGGTCAAAAAACCAGGTAACGTGTTTCTCGCATTCAATAGCTCGAAAAGAGCGATCTAGATGATTCTGCATACTTCTGACTGATGTCTCACCAAGATTATCGCAGAAAATCCATATCTCAGCTTGATACCCGACGACAGCCAAGATGTCGCCGGTTCTGCATATCAAACGCACTGTGGAGTGGTGAAAACACCAGAAAACGTGTTTCTCGCATTAAATATCTCGAAAAGAGCTATCTAGATGATTCTGCATACTTCTGACAGAAGACTCACCAAGATTATCGCAGAAAATGCATATTTCAGCTGGAAACACCACGAAAATCAAGATATCGCCGGTTCTGCATATCAAACGCACTGTGGAGTCGTCAATACACAAGATAACGCGTTTCTCGCATTAAATAGCTCGAAAAGAGCGATATCGATGATTCTGCATACTTCTGACAGAAGGCGCACCAAGATTATTGCAGAAAATGCATAGCTTAAGATGAAAACCGACGAAAACCAAGATTTCGCCATTTCTGCATATCAAACGCACTGTGGAGTGGTCAAAACACCAGATAACGTGTTTCTCGCATTGAATAGCACGAAAAGAGCGATCTCGATGATTCTGCATACTTCTGACAGAAGTCGCACCAAGATTATCGCAGAAAATGCATACCTCAGGATGAAAACCGACGAAAACCAAGATTTCGCCATTTCTGCATATCAAACGCACTGTGGAGTGGTCAAAACACCAGATAACGTGTTTCTCGCATTAAATAGCTCGAAAAGAGCGATCTCGATGATTCTGCATACTTCTGACAGAAGTCGCACCAAGATTATCGCAGAAAATGCATACCTCAGGATGAAAACCGACGAAAACCAAGATTTCGCCATTTCTGCATATCAAACGCACTGTGGAGTGGTCAAAAAACCAGGTAACGTGTTTCTCGCATTCAATAGCTCGAAAAGAGCGATCTAGATGATTCTGCATACTTCTGACTGATGTCTCACCAAGATTATCGCAGAAAATCCATATCTCAGCTTGATACCCGACGACAGCCAAGATGTCGCCGGTTCTGCATATCAAACGCACTGTGGAGTGGTGAAAACACCAGAAAACGTGTTTCTCGCATTAAATATCTCGAAAAGAGCTATCTAGATGATTCTGCATACTTCTGACAGAAGACTCACCAAGATTATCGCAGAAAATGCATATTTCAGCTGGAAACACCACGAAAATCAAGATATCGCCGGTTCTGCATATCAAACGCACTGTGGAGTCGTCAATACACAAGATAACGCGTTTCTCGCATTAAATAGCTCGAAAAGAGCGATATCGATGATTCTGCATACTTCTGACAGAAGGCGCACCAAGATTATTGCAGAAAATGCATAGCTTAAGATGAAAACCGACGAAAACCAAGATTTCGCCATTTCTGCATATCAAACGCACTGTGGAGTGGTCAAAACACCAGATAACGTGTTTCTCGCATTGAATAGCACGAAAAGAGCGATCTCGATGATTCTGCATACTTCTGACAGAAGTCGCACCAAGATTATCGCAGAAAATGCATACCTCAGGATGAAAACCGACGAAAACCAAGATTTCGCCATTTCTGCATATCAAACGCACTGTGGAGTGGTCAAAACACCAGATAACGTGTTTCTCGCATTAAATAGCTCGAAAAGAGCGATCTCGATGATTCTGCATACTTCTGACAGAAGTCGCACCAAGATTATCGCAGAAAATGCATACCTCAGGATGAAAACCGACGAAAACCAAGATTTCGCCATTTCTGCATATCAAACGCACTGTGGAGTGGTCAAAAAACCAGGTAACGTGTTTCTCGCATTCAATAGCTCGAAAAGAGCGATATCGATGATTCTGCATACTTCGGACAGAAGGCGCACCAAGATTATTGCAGAAAATGCATACCTTAGGATGAAAACCGACGAAAACCAAGATTTCGCCATTTCTGCATATCAAACGCACTTTGGAGAGGTCAAAACATCAGATAACGTGTTTCTCGCATTAAATAGCTCGAAAAGAGCGACATCGATGATTCTGCATACTTCTGACAGAAGACTCACCAAGATTATAGCAGAAAATGCATATTTCAGCTGGAAACCCCACGAAAACCAAGTTATCGGCGGCTCTACATATCAAACGCACTGTGGAGTTGTCAAAACACCAGAAAACTTGTTTTTTCGCATCAAATAGCTCGAATCGAGCGATCTCGATGATTCTGCATACTTCTGACAGAAGACTCACCAAGATTATCGCTGAAAATGCATATCTCAGCTGGAAAAACCACGAAATTCAAGATGTCGCCGGTTCTGCATATCAAACGCACTATGGAGTGGTCAAATCAACCAGATAACGTGTTTCCCGCATTAAATAGCTCCAAACGAGCGTTCTAGATGGTTCTGCATACTTCTGACTGAAGTCTCACCAATATTATCGCAGAAAATCCATATCTCAGCTAGAAATATCACGAAAATCAAGATGTCGCCGGTTCTGCATATCAAACGAACTGTGGAGTGGTGATAACAACCAGATAACGTGTTTCTCGCATTAAATAGCTCGAATAGAGCGATATCGATGATTCTGCATACTTCTGACAGAAGACTCACCAAGATTATCGCAGAAAATGCATATCTCAGCTGGAAACCCCACGAAAACCAAGATATCGCCGGTTCTGCATATCAGGCGCACTGTGGAGTGGTGAAAACACCAGAAAACGTGTTACTCGCATTAACTAGCTCGAAAAGAGCGTTCTGGATGATTTTGCATACTTCTCGTAGATGAAACACAAAGATTATCGCAGAAAATGCATATTTCAGCTGGAAATCCCACGAAAACCAAGTTATCGGGGGCTCTACATATCAAACGCACTGTGGAGTGGTCAAAACACCAGATAACGTGTTTCTCGCATTAAATAGCTCGAAAAGAGCGATCTCGATGATTCCGCATACTTCTGACAGAAGTCGCACCAAGATTATCGCAGAAAATGCATACCTCAGGATGAAAACCGACGAAAACCAAGATTTCGCCATTTCTGCATATCAAACGCACTGTGGAGTGGTCAAAAAACCAGGTAACGTGTTTCTCGCATTCAATAGCTCGAAAAGAGCGATATCGATGATTCTGCATGCTTCGGACAGAAGGCGCACCAAGATTATTGCAGAAAATGCATACCTTAGGATGAAAACCGACGAAAACCAAGATTTCGCCATTTCTGCATATCAAACGCACTTTGGAGAGGTCAAAACACCAGATAACGTGTTTCTCGCATTAAATAGCTCGAAAAGAGCGATCTAGATGATTCTGCATACTTCTGACAGAAGACTCACCAAGATTATAGCAGAAAATGCATATTTCAGCTGGAAACCCCACGAAAACCAAGTTATCGGCGGCTCTACATATCAAACGCACTGTGGAGTTGTCAAAACACCAGAAAACTTGTTTTTTCGCATCAAATAGCTCGAATCGAGCGATCTCGATGATTCTGCATACTTCGGACAGAAGACTCACCAAGATTATCGCTGAAAATGCATATCTCAGCTGGAAAAACCACGAAATTCAAGATGTCGCCGGTTCTGCATATCAAACGCACTATGGAGTGGTCAAATCAACCAGATAACGTGTTTCCCGCATTAAATAGCTCCAAACGAGCGTTCTAGATGGTTCTGCATACTTCTGACTGAAGTCTCACCAATATTATCGCAGAAAATCCTTATCTCAGCTAGAAATATCACGAAAATCAAGATGTCGCCGGTTCTGCATATCAAACGAACTGTGGAGTGGTGATAACAACCAGATAACGTGTTTCTCGCATTAAATAGCTCGAATAGAGCGATCTCGATGATTCTGCATACTTCTGACAGAAGACTCACCAAGATTATCGCAGAAAATGCATATCTCAGCTGGAAACCCCACGAAAACCAAGATATCGCCGGTTCTGCATATCAGGCGCACTGTGGAGTGGTGAAAACACCAGAAAACGTGTTACTCGCATTAACTAGCTCGAAAAGAGCGTTCTGGATGATTTTGCATACTTCTCGTAGATGAAACACAAAGATTATCGCAGAAAATGCATATTTCAGCTGGAAATCCCACGAAAACCAAGTTATCGGGGGCTCTACATATCAAACGCACTATGGAGTGGTCAAAACACCAGATAACGTGTTTCTCGCATTAAATAGCTCGAAAAGAGCGATATCGATGATTCTGCTTACTTCGGACAGAAGTCTCACCAATATTATCGCAGAAAATGCATATCTCAGCTTGAAACCTCACGAAAATCAAGATGTCGCCGGTTCTGCATATCAAACGCACTGTGGAGTGGTGAAAACAACCAGATAACGTGTTTCTCGCATTAAATAGCTCAAAACGAGCGATCTAGATGATTCTGCATACTTCTGATTGAAGTCTCACCAAGATTATCCCAGAAAATGCATACCTCAGGATGAAAACCGACGAAAACCAAGATTTCGCCATTTCTGCATATCAAACGCACTGTGGAGTGGTCAAAACACCAGATAACGTGTTTCTCGCATTAAATAGCTCGAAAAGAGCGATCTCGATTATTCCGCATACTTCTGACAGAAGTCGCACCAAGATTATCGCAGAAAATGCATACCTCAGGATGAAAACCGACGAAAACCAAGATTTCGCCATTTCTGCATATCAAACGCACTGTGGAGTGGTCAAAAAACCAGGTAACGTGTTTCTCGCATTCAATAGCTCGAAAAGAGCGATATCGATGATTCTGCATACTTCGGACAGAAGGCGCACCAAGATTATTGCAGAAAATGCATACCTTAGGATGAAAACCGACGAAAACCAAGATTTCGCCATTTCTGCATATCAAACGCACTTTGGAGAGGTCAAAACACCAGATAACGTGTTTCTCGCATTAAATAGCTCGAAAAGAGCGATCTAGATGATTCTGCATACTTCTGACAGAAGACTCACCAAGATTATAGCAGAAAATGCATATTTCAGCTGGAAACCCCACGAAAACCAAGTTATCGGCGGCTCTACATATCAAACGCACTGTGGAGTTGTCAAAACACCAGAAAACTTGTTTTTTCGCATCAAATAGCTCGAATCGAGCGATCTAGATGATTCGGCATACTTCTGACTGAAGTCTCACCAATATTATCGCTGAAAATGCATATCTCAGCTAGAAACATCACGAAAATCAAGATGTCGCCGGTTCCGCATATCAAACGCACTGTGGAGTGGTGAAAACAACCAGATAACGTGTTTCTCGCATTAAATAGCTCGCATAGAGCGATCTCGATGATTCTGCATACTTCTGACAAAAGACTCACCAAGATTATCGCTGAAAATGCATATCTCAGCTGGAAAAACCACGAAATTCAAGATGTCGCCGGTTCTGCATATCAAACGCACTATGGAGTGGTCAAAACAACCAGATAACGTGTTTCCCGCATTAAATAGCTCCAAACGAGCGATCTAGATGATTCTGCATACTTCTGACTGAAGTCTCACCAAGATTATCGCAGAAAATGCATATCTCAGCTGGAAACCCCACGAAAACCAAGTTTTCGGCGGCTCGACATATCAAACGCACTGTGGAGTGGTCAAAACACCAGAAAACTTGTTTTTTCGCATTAAATAGCTCCAAACGAGGGTTCTAGATGGTTCTGCATACTTCTGACTGAAGTCTCACCAATATTATCGCAGAAAATCCATATCTCAGCTAGAAACATCAAGAAAATCAAGATATCGCCGGTTCTGCATATCAGGCGCACTGTGGAGTGGTGAAAACACCAGAAAACGTGTTACTCGCATTAACTAGCTCGAAAAGAGCGTTCTGGATGATTTTGCATACTTCTCGTAGATAAAACACAAAGATTATCGCAGAAAGTGCATATTTCAGCTGGAAATCCCACGAAAACCAAGTTATCGGGGGATCTACATATCAAACGCACTATGGAGTGGTCAAAACACCAGATAACGTGTTTCTCGCATTAAATAGCTCGAAAAGAGCGATATCGATGATTCTGCATACTTCGGACAGAAGTCTCACCAATATTATCGCAGAAAATGCATATCTCAGCTAGAAACATCACGAAAATCAAGATGTCGCCGTTTCTGCATATCAAACGCACTGTGGAGTAGTGAAAACAACCAGATAACGTGTTTCTCGCATTAAATAGTTCGAATAGAGCGATTTCTGTGATTCTGCAAACTTCTCACAGAAGAATATCCAAGAGTATCGTAGAAAATGCATATCTCATCCGGAAACCCAATGAAACCGAAGATATCGCAGTTTTCGCATATCAAACGCACTGTGGAGTGCTGAAAACACCAGAAAACGAGTTTTTCGCATTAAATAACACGAAAACAGCGATTTCTGTGATCCTGCAAACTTCTCGCAGAAGAATATTCAAGATTATCGCAGAAAATGCATGTCTCAGCTGGAAACCCCACGAAAACGAAGATATCGCAGTTTCGGCATATCAAACGCACTGTGGAGTGCTGAACACACCATAAAATGTGTTCTTCGCATTCAATAGCACGAAAACTGCAATTTCGGTGATTCTGCATACTTCTCACAGAAGAATATCCAAGATGATCGCAGAAAATGCATGTCTCAGCTGGAAGCCCCACGAAAACGAAGATATCGCAGTTTCCGCATATCAAACGCATTGTGGAGTGGACAAAACACCAGATAACGTGTTTCTCGCATTAAATAGCTCGAAAAGAGCGATCTAGATGATTCTGCATACTTCTGACAGAAGACTCAGAAAGATTATCGCAGAAAATGCATATCTCAGCTAGAAACCCCACGAAAACCAAGATATCGCAGGTTCTGCATATCAGACGCACTGTGGAGTGGTGAAAACACCAGAAAACATGTTACTCGCATTAACTAGCTCGAAAAGAGCGATATCGATGATTCTGCATACTTCGGACAGAAGTCTCACCAATATTATCGTGGAAAATGCATATCTCAGCTTGAAACCCGACGAAAACCAAGATACCGCCAGTTGTGCATATCAAACGCACTGTGGAGTGGTCAATGCACCAGATAACGCGTTTCTCGCATTAAATAGGTCGAAAAGAGCGATCTCGATGATTCTGCATACTTCTGACAGAAGTCGCACCAAGATTATCGCAGAAAATGCATATCACAGCTTGAAACCCGACGAAAACCAAGATGTCGCCGGTTCTGCATATCAAACGCACTGTTGGGTGGTGAAAACCCCAGAAAACGGGTTTCTCGCATTAAATAGATCGAAAAGAGCGATCTAGATGATTCTGCATACTTCTGACAGAAGACTCACCAAGATTATCGCAGAAAATGCATATCTCAGCTGGAAACCCCACGAAAACAAGATATCGCCGGTTCTGCATATCAAACGCACTGTGGAGTGGTGAAAACAACCAGATAACGTGTTTCTCGCATTAAATAGCTCGAATAGAGCGATTTCTGTGATGCTGCAATCTTCTCACAGAAGAATATCCAAGATTATCGTAGAAAATGCATATCTCATCTGGAAACCCAATGAAACCGAAGATATCGCAGTTTCCGCATATCAAACGCACTGTGGAGTGGACAAAACACCAGATAACGTGTTTCTCGCATTAAATAGCTCGAAAAGAGCGATCTCGATGATTCTGCATACTTCTGACAGAAGACTCACCAAGATTATCGCAGAAAATGCATATCTCATGTTGAAACCCGGCGAAAACCAAGATGTCGCCGGTTCTGCATATGAAACGCACTGTGGGGCGCTGAAAACACCAGAAAACGTGTTTCTCGCATTAAATAGATCGAAAAGAGCGATCTAGATGATTCTGCATACTTCTGACAGAAGACTCACAAAGATTATCGCAGAAAATGCATATCTCAGCTAGAAACCCCCCGAAAACCAAGATATCGCCGGTTCTGCATATCAGACGCACTGTGGAGTGGTGAAAACACCAGAAAACGTGTTACTCGCATTAACTAGCTCGAAACGAGCGATATCGATGATTCTGCATACTTCGGACAGAAGTCTCACCAATATTATCGCAGAAAATGCATATCTCAGCTTGAAACCTCACGAAAATCAAGATGTCGCCGGTTCTGTATATCTAACGCACTGTGGAGTGGTGAAAACAACCAGATAACGTGTATCTGGCATTAATTAGCTCGAAACGAGCGATCTAAATGATTCTGCATACTTCTGACTGAAGTATCACCAATATTATCGCAGAAAATGCGTATCTCACCTTGAAACCCGACGAAAACCAAGATGTCGCCGGTTCTGCATATCAGACGCACTGTGGAGTGGTGAAAACAACCAGATAACGTGTTTCTCGCATTAAATAGCTCAAAACGAGCGATCTAGATGATTCTGCATACTTCTGATTGAAGTCTCACCAAGATTATCCCAGAAAATGCATACCTCAGGATGAAAACCGACGAAAACCAAGATTTCGCCATTTCTGCATATCAAACGCACTGTGGAGTGGTCAAAACACCAGATAACGTGTTTCTCGCATTAAATAGCTCGAAAAGAGCGATCTCGATGATTCCGCATACTTCTGACAGAAGTCGCACCAAGATTATCGCAGAAAATGCATACCTCAGGATGAAAACCGACGAAAACCAAGATTTCGCCATTTCTGCATATCAAACGCACTGTGGAGTGGTCAAAACACCAGATAACGTGTTTCTCGCATTAAATAGCTCGAAAAGAGCGATCTCGATGATTCCGCATACTTCTGACAGAAGTCGCACCAAGATTATCGCAGAAAATGCATACCTCAGGATGAAAACCGACGAAAATCAAGATGTCGCCGGTTCTGCATATCAAACGAACTGTGGAGTGGTGATAACAACCAGATAACGTGTTTCTCGCATTAAATAGCTCGAATAGAGCGATCTCGATGATTCTGCATACTTCTGACAGAAGACTCACCAAGATTATCGCAGAAAGTGCATATTTCAGCTGGAAATCCCACGAAAACCAAGTTATCGGGGGATCTACATATCAAACGCACTATGGAGTGGTCAAAACACCAGATAACGTGTTTCTCGCATTAAATAGCTCGAAAAGAGCGATATCGATGATTCTGCATACTTCGGACAGAAGTCTCACCAATATTATCGCAGAAAATGCATATCTCAGCTAGAAACATCACGAAAATCAAGATGTCGCCGGTTCTGCATATCAGACGCACTGTGGAGTGGTGAAAACACCAGAAAACGTGTTACTCGCATTAACTAGCTCGAAACGAGCGATATCGATGATTCTGCATACTTCGGACAGAAGTCTCACCAATATTATCGCAGAAAATGCATATCTCAGCTTGAAACCTCACGAAAATCAAGATGTCGCCGGTTCTGCATATCAAACGCACTGTGGAGTGGTGAAAACAACCAGATAACGTGTTTCTCGCATTAAATAGCTCAAAACGAGCGATCTAGATGATTCTGCATACTTCTGATTGAAGTCTCACCAAGATTATCCCAGAAAATGCATACCTCAGGATGAAAACCGACGAAAACCAAGATTTCGCCATTTCTGCATATCAAACGCACTGTGGAGTGGTCAAAACACCAGATAACGTGTTTCTCGCATTAAATAGCTCGAAAAGAGCGATCTCGATGATTCCGCATACTTCTGACAGAAGTCGCACCAAGATTATCGCAGAAAATGCATACCTCAGGATGAAAACCGACGAAAACCAAGATTTCGCCATTTCTGCATATCAAACGCACTGTGGAGTGGTCAAAAAACCAGGTAACGTGTTTCTCGCATTCAATAGCTCGAAAAGAGCGATATCGATGATTCTGCATACTTCGGACAGAAGGCGCACCAAGATTATTGCAGAAAATGCATACCTTAGGATGAAAACCGACGAAAACCAAGATTTCGCCATTTCTGCATATCAAACGCACTTTGGAGAGGTCAAAACACCAGATAACGTGTTTCTCGCATTAAATAGCTCGAAAAGAGCGATCTAGATGATTCTGCATACTTCTGACAGAAGACTCACCAAGATTATAGCAGAAAATGCATATTTCAGCTGGAAACCCCACGAAAACCAAGTTTTCGGCGGCTCGACATATCAAACGCACTGTGGAGTGGTCAAAACAACCAGATAACGTGTTTCTCGCATTAAATAGCTCGCATAGAGCGATCTCGATGATTCTGCATACTTCTGACAAAAGACTCACCAAGATTATCGCTGAAAATGCATATCTCAGCTGGAAAAACCACGAAATTCAAGATGTCGCCGGTTCTGCATATCAAACGCACTATGGAGTGGTCAAAACAACCAGATAACGTGTTTCCCGCATTAAATAGCTCCAAACGAGCGATCTAGATGATTCTGCATACTTCTGACTGAAGTCTCACCAAGATTATCGCAGAAAATGCATATCTCAGCTGGAAACCCCACGAAAACCAAGTTTTCGGCGGCTCGACATATCAAACGCACTGTGGAGTGGTCAAAACACCAGAAAACTTGTTTTTTCGCATTAAATAGCTCCAAACGAGCGTTCTAGATGGTTCTGCATACTTCTGACTGAAGTCTCACCAATATTATCGCAGAAAATCCATATCTCAGCTAGAAACATCAAGAAAATCAAGATATCGCCGGTTCTGCATATCAGGCGCACTGTGGAGTGGTGAAAACACCAGAAAACGTGTTACTCGCATTAACTAGCTCGAAAAGAGCGTTCTGGATGATTTTGCATACTTCTCGTAGATAAAACACAAAGATTATCGCAGAAAGTGCATATTTCAGCTGGAAATCCCACGAAAACCAAGTTATCGGGGGATCTACATATCAAACGCACTATGGAGTGGTCAAAACACCAGATAACGTGTTTCTCGCATTAAATAGCTCGAAAAGAGCGATATCGATGATTCTGCATACTTCGGACAGAAGTCTCACCAATATTATCGCAGAAAATGCATATCTCAGCTAGAAACATCACGAAAATCAAGATGTCGCCGTTTCTGCATATCAAACGCACTGTGGAGTAGTGAAAACAACCAGATAACGTGTTTCTCGCATTAAATAGTTCGAATAGAGCGATTTCTGTGATTCTGCAAACTTCTCACAGAAGAATATCCAAGAGTATCGTAGAAAATGCATATCGCATCCGGAAACCCAATGAAACCGAAGATATCGCAGTTTTCGCATATCAAACGCACTGTGGAGTGCTGAAAACACCAGAAAACGAGTTTTTCGCATTAAATAACACGAAAACAGCGATTTCTGTGATCCTGCAAACTTCTCGCAGAAGAATATTCAAGATTATCGCAGAAAATGCATGTCTCAGCTGGAAACCCCACGAAAACGAAGATATCGCAGTTTCGGCATATCAAACGCACTGTGGAGTGCTGAACACACCATAAAATGTGTTCTTCGCATTCAATAGCACGAAAACTGCAATTTCGGTGATTCTGCATACTTCTCACAGAAGAATATCCAAGATGATCGCAGAAAATGCATGTCTCAGCTGGAAGCCCCACGAAAACGAAGATATCGCAGTTTCCGCATATCAAACGCATTGTGGAGTGGACAAAACACCAGATAACGTGTTTCTCGCATTAAATAGCTCGAAAAGAGCGATCTAGATGATTCTGCATACTTCTGACAGAAGACTCAGAAAGATTATCGCAGAAAATGCATATCTCAGCTAGAAACCCCACGAAAACCAAGATATCGCAGGTTCTGCATATCAGACGCACTGTGGAGTGGTGAAAACACCAGAAAACGGGTTTCTCGCATTAAATAGATCGAAAAGAGCGATCTAGATGATTCTGCATACTTCTGACAGAAGACTCACCAAGATTATCGCAGAAAATGCATATCTCAGCTGGAAACCCCACGAAAACAAGATATCGCCGGTTCTGCATATCAAACGCACTGTGGAGTGGTGAAAACAACCAGATAACGTGTTTCTCGCATTAAATAGCTCGAATAGAGCGATTTCTGTGATGCTGCAATCTTCTCACAGAAGAATATCCAAGATTATCGTAGAAAATGCATATCTCATCTGGAAACCCAATGAAACCGAAGATATCGCAGTTTCCGCATATCAAACGCACTGTGGAGTGGACAAAACACCAGATAACGTGTTTCTCGCATTAAATAGCTCGAAAAGAGCGATCTCGATGATTCTGCATACTTCTGACAGAAGACTCACCAAGATTATCGCAGAAAATGCATATCTCATGTTGAAACCCGGCGAAAACCAAGATGTCGCCGGTTCTGCATATGAAACGCACTGTGGGGCGGTGAAAACACCAGAAAACGTGTTTCTCGCATTAAATAGATCGAAAAGAGCGATCTAGATGATTCTGCATACTTCTGACAGAAGACTCACAAAGATTATCGCAGAAAATGCATATCTCAGCTAGAAACCCCCCGAAAACCAAGATATCGCCGGTTCTGCATATCAGACGCACTGTGGAGTGGTGAAAACACCAGAAAACGTGTTACTCGCATTAACTAGCTCGAAACGAGCGATATCGATGATTCTGCATACTTCGGACAGAAGTCTCACCAATATTATCGCAGAAAATGCATATCTCAGCTTGAAACCTCACGAAAATCAAGATGTCGCCGGTTCTGTATATCTAACGCACTGTGGAGTGGTGAAAACAACCAGATAACGTGTATCTGGCATTAATTAGCTCGAAACGAGCGATCTAAATGATTCTGCATACTTCTGACTGAAGTATCACCAATATTATCGCAGAAAATGCGTATCTCACCTTGAAACCCGACGAAAACCAAGATGTCGCCGGTTCTGCATATCAGACGCACTGTGGAGTGGTGAAAACAACCAGATAACGTGTTTCACGCATTAAATAGCACGAGAACAGCGATTTCGGTGATTCTGCACACTTGTCACAGAAGAATCAGGACGATTATCACTGAAAATACATATCTCGGAAGGAAACACCACGAAAATCAAGATATCGCCGGTTCTGCATATCAAACGCCCTGTGGAGTGATGAAAACACCAGATAACGTGTTTCTCGCATTAAATAGCTCGAAACGAGCGATCTAGATGATTCTGCATACTTCTGACTGAAGTCTCACCAAGATTATCGCAGAAAATGCATATTTCAGCTGGAAACCCCACGAAAACCAAGTTATCGGCGGCTCTACATATCAAACGCACTGTGGAGTGGTCAAAACACCAGAAAAATTGTTTTTTCGCATTAAATAGCTCGAAACGAGCGATCTAGGTGATTCTGCATACTTCTCATAGATGAAACACCAAGATTATCGCAGAAAATGCATATTTCAGCTGGAAACCCCACGAAAACCAAGTTATCGGCGGCTCTACATATCAAACGCACTGTGGAGTGGTCAAAACACCAGATAACGTGTATCTCGCATTAAATAGCTCGAAACGAGCGATCTAGATGATTCTGCATACTTCTGACTGAAGTCTCACCAAGATTATCGCAGAAAATACATATTTCCGCTGGAAACCCCACGAAAACCATGTTATCGGCGGCTCTACATATCAAACGCACTGTGGAGTGGTCAAAACACCAGAAAACTTGTTTTTTCGCATCAAATAGCTCCAAACGAGCGTTCTAGATGATTCTGCATACTTCTGACTGAAGTCTCACCAATATTATCGCAGAAAATCCATATCTCAGCTAGAAACATCACGAAAATCAAGATGTCACCGATTCTGCATATCAAACGAACTGTGGAGTGGTGAAAACAACCAGATAACGTGTTTCTCGCATTAAATAGCTCGAATAGAGCGATCTCGATGATTCTGCATACTTCTGACAGAAGACTCACCTAGATTATCGCAGAAAATGCATATCTCAGCTGGAAACCCCGCGAAAACCAAGATATCGCCCGTTCTGCATATCAGACGCACTGTGGAGTGGTGAAAACACCAGAAAACGTGTTTCTCGCATCAAATAGCTCGAAAAGAGCGATATCGATGATTCTGCATCCTTCGGACAGAAGTCTCACCAATATTATCGCAGAAAATGCATATCTCAGCTTGAAACCTCACGAAAATCAAGATATCGCCGGTTCTGTATATCAAACGAACTGTGGAGTGGTGAAAACAACCAGATAACGTGTTTCTCGCATTAAATAGCTCGAATAGAGCGATCTCGATGATTCTGCATACTACTGACAGAAGACTCACAAAGATTATCGCAGAAAATGCATATCTCAGCTGGAAACCCCGCGAAAACCAAGATATCGCCGGTTCTGCTTATCAGACGCACTGTGGAGTGGTGAAAACACCAGAAAACGTGTTTCTCGCATTTACTAGCTCGAAAAGAGCGTTCTCGATGATTCTCCATACTTCTCATAGATGAAACACCAAGATTATCGCAGAAAATGCATACTTCAGCTGGAAACCCCGCGAAAACCAAGATTTCGCCCGTTCTGCATATCAGACGCACTGTGGAGTGGTGAAAACACCAGAAAACGTGTTTCTCGCATTAAATAGCTCGAAAAGAGCGATATCGATGATTCTGCATACTTCTGACAGAAGACTCACCAAGATTATCGCAGAAAACGCATATCTCAGCTGGAAACCCCGCGAAAACCAAGATATCGCCGGTTCTGCTTATGAAACGCACTGTGGAGTGGTCAAAACACCAGGTAACGTGTTTCTCGCATTAAATAGATCGAAAAGAGCGATATCGATGATTCTGCATACTTCGGACAAGAAGTCTCACCAATATTATCGCAGAAAATGCATATCTCAGCTTGAAACCTCACGAAAATCAAGATGTCGCCGGTTCTGCATATCAAACGCACTGTGGAGTGGTGAAAACAACCAGATAACGTGTTTCTCGCATTAAATAGGTCGAAACGAGCGATCTAGATGATTCTGCATACTTCTGATTGTAGTCTCACCAATATTATCGCAGAAAATGCATATCTCAGCTTGAAACCCCACGAAAACCAAGATATCGCCGGTTCTGCATATCAGACGCACTGTGGAGTGGTGAAAACTCCAGAAAACGTGTTACTCGCATTAACTAGCTCGACAAGAGCGTTCTGGATGATTCTGCATACTTCTCGTAGATGAAACACAAAGATTATCGCAGAAAATGCATATTTCAGCTGGAAACCCCACGAAAACCAAGTGATCGGCGGCTCTACATATCAAACGCACTGTGGAGTGGTCAAAACACCAGATAACGTGTTTCTCGCATTAAATAGCTCGAAAAGAGCGGTATCGATGATTCTGCATACATCGGACAGAAGTCTCACCAATATTATCGCAGAAAATGCATATCTCAGCTTGACACCCCTCGAAAACCAAGGTATCACCTGTTCTGCATATCCAACGAACTGTGGTGTGTTGAAAATCCCAGAAAACGTGTTTCTCGCATTAAATATCTCGAAAACAGCGATATCGATGATTCTGCATACTTCGGACAGAAATCTCACCATTATTATCGCAGAAGATGCATACCTCAGGATGAAAACCGACGAAAACCAAGATGTCGCCGGTTCTGCATATCAAACGCACTGTGGAGTGGTGAAAACAACCAGATAACGTGTTTCTGGCATTAAATAGCACGAAACGAGCGATCTAGATGATTCTGCATACTTCTGACAGAAGACTCACCAAGATCACCGCACAAAATGCATATCTCAGCTAGAAACCCCACGAAAACCAAGATATCGACGGTTCTGCATATCAGACGCACTGTGGAGTGGTGAAAACACCAGAAAACGTGTTACTCGCATTAACTAGCTCGACAAGAGCGTTCTGGATGATTCTGCATACTTCTCGTAGATGAAACACAAAGATTATCGCAGAAAATGCATATTTCAGCTGGAAACCCCACGAAAACCAAGTGATCGGCGGCTCTACATATCAAACGCACTGTGGAGTGGTCAAAACACCAGATAACGTGTTTCTCGCATTAAATAGCTCGAAAAGAGCGGTATCGATGATTCTGCATACATCGGACAGAAGTCTCACCAATATTATCGCAGAAAATGCATATCTCAGCTTGACACCCCTCGAAAACCAAGGTATCACCTGTTCTGCATATCCAACGAACTGTGGTGTGTTGAAAATCCCAGAAAACGTGTTTCTCGCATTAAATATCTCGAAAACAGCGATATCGATGATTCTGCATACTTCGGACAGAAATCTCACCATTATTATCGCAGAAGATGCATACCTCAGGATGAAAACCGACGAAAACCAAGATGTCGCCGGTTCTGCATATCAAACGCACTGTGGAGTGGTGAAAACAACCAGATAACGTGTTTCTGGCATTAAATAGCACGAAACGAGCGATCTAGATGATTCTGCATACTTCTGACTGAAGTCTCACCAATATTATCGCAGAAAATGCATATCTCAGCTAGAAACATCACGAAAACCAAGATATCGCCGGTTCTGCATATCAGACGCACTGTGGAGTGGTGAAAACACCAGAAAACGTGTTACTCGCATTAACTAGCTCGACAAGAGCGTTCTGGATGATTCTGCATACTTCTCGTAGATGAAACACAAAGATTATCGCAGAAAATGCATATTTCAGCTGGAAACACCACGAAAACCAAGTGATCGGCGGCTCTACATATCAAACGCACTGTGGAGTGGTCAAAACACCAGATAACGTGTTTCTCGCATTAAATAGCTCGAAAAGAGCGGTATCGATGATTCTGCATACATCGGACAGAAGTCTCACCAATATTATCGCAGAAAATGCATATCTCAGCTTGACACCCCTCGAAAACCAAGGTATCACCTGTTCTGCATATCCAACGAACTGTGGTGTGTTGAAAATCCCAGAAAACGTGTTTCTCGCATTAAATATCTCGAAAACAGCGATATCGATGATTCTGCATACTTCGGACAGAAATCTCACCATTATTATCGCAGAAGATGCATACCTCAGGATGAAAACCGACGAAAACCAAGATGTCGCCGGTTCTGCATATCAAACGCACTGTGGAGTGGTGAAAACAACCAGATAACGTGTTTCTGGCATTAAATAGCACGAAACGAGCGATCTAGATGATTCTGCATACTTCTGACAGAAGACTCACCAAGATCACCGCACAAAATGCATATCTCAGCTAGAAACCCCACGAAAACCAAGATATCGACGGTTCTGCATATCAGACGCACTGTGGAGTGGTGAAAACACCAGAAAACGTGTTACTCGCATTAACAAGCTCGAAAAGAGCGTTCTGGATGATTATGCATACTTCTCGTAGATGAAACACAAAGATTATCGCAGAAAATGCATATTTCAGCTGGAAACCCCACGAAAACTAAGTGATCGGCGGCTCTACATATCAAGCGCACTGTGGAATGTTGAAAACACCAGAAAACTTGTTTTTTCGCATTAAATAGCTCGAAAAGAGCGATCTAGATGATTCTGCATACTTCTGTCTGAAGTCTCACCAATATTATCGCAGAAAATGCATATCTGAGCTTGAAAACCCACGAAAACCAGGATATCGTCGGTTCTGCACATCATACGCACTGTGGAGTGGTGAAAACAACCAGATAACGTGTTTCTCGCATTAAATAGCTCGAAACGAGCGATCTGGATGATTCTGCATACTTCTGATTGAAGTCTCACCAATATTATCTCAGAAAATGCATATCTCAGCTGGAAACACCACGAAAATGAAGATATCGCCGGTTCTGCATATCAAACGCACTGTGGAGTGGTGAAAACAACCAGATAACGTGTTTCTCGCATTAGATAGCTCGAAAAGTGGAATCTCGATGATTCTGCATACTTCTGACAGAAGTCTCACCAAGATTATCGCAGAAAATGCATACCTCAGCTGGAAACACCACGAAAACAAAGATGTCGCCGGTTCTGCATATCAAACGCACTGTGGGGTGGTGAAAACACCAGAAAACGTGTTTCTCGCATTAAGTAGCTCGAAAAGAGCGATCTAGATGATTCTGCATACTTCTGACAGAAGACTCACAAATATTATCGCAGAAAATGCATATCTCAGCTAGAAACCTCACGAAAATCATGATGTCGCCGGTTCTGCATATCAAGCGCACTGTGGAGTGGTGAAAACAACCAGATAACGTGTTTCTCGCATAAAATAGCTCGAAAAGTGCGATCTCGATGATTCTGCATACTTCGGACAGAAGTCTCACCAAGATTATCGCAGAAAATGCATATCTCAGCTTGAAACCCCACGAAAACCAAGATATCTCCGGTTCTGCATATCCAACGAACTGTGGTGTGGTGAAAACCCCAGAAAACGTGTTTCTCGCATTAAATAGCTCGAAAAGAGCGCTCTCGATGTTTCTGCATACTTCGGACAGAAGTCTCACCAAGATTACCGCACAAAATGCATATCTCAGCTAGAAACCTCACGAAAATCAAGATGTCGCCCGTTCTGCATATCAAACGCACTGTGGAGTGGTGAAAACAACCAGATATCGTGTTTCTCGCATTAAATAGCTCGAAAAGAGCGATCCCGATGATTCTGCATACTTCTGACAGAAGTCTCACCAAGATTATCGTAGAAAATGCATATCTCAGCTTGATACCCTACGATAGCCAAGATGTCGCCGGTTCTGCATATCAAACGCACTGTGGAGTGGTGAAAACGCCAGATAACGTGTTTCTCGCATTAACTAGCTCGAAAAGAGCGATCTCGAAGATTCTGCATACTTCTGACAGAAGACTCACCAAGATAATCGCTGAAAATGCATATCTCAGCTTGAACCCCGACGAAATCCAAGATGTCGCAGGTTCTGCATATCAAACGCACTGTGGAGTGGTGAAAACACCAGTTAACGTGTTTCTCGCATTAAATAGCTCGAAAAGAGGGATCTCGATGATTCTGCATACCTCTGACAGAAGACTCACCAAGATTATCGCACAAAATGCATATCTCAGCTAGAAACCTCACGAAAATCAAGATGTCGCCCGTTCTGCATATCAAACGCACTGTGGAGTGGTGAAAACAACCAGATATCGTGTTTCTCGCATTAAATAGCTCGAAAAGAGCGATCTCGAAGATTCTGCATACTTCTGACAGAAGACTCACCAAGATAATCGCTGAAAATGCATATCTCAGCTTGAACCCCGACGAAATCCAAGATGTCGCAGGTTCTGCATATCAAACGCACTGTGGAGTGGTGAAAACACCAGTTAACGTGTTTCTCGCATTAAATAGCTCGAAAAGAGGGATCTCGATGATTCTGCATACCTCTGACAGAAGACTCACCAAGATTATCGCAGAAAATGCATATCTCAGGTTGAACCCCGACGAAATTCAAGATGTCGCCGGTTCTGCATATCAAACGCACTGCGGAGTGGTGAAAACACCAGATAACGTTTTTCTCGCATTAAGTAGCTCGAAAAGAGCGATCCCGATGATTCTGCATACTTCTGACAGAAGTCTCACCAACATTATCGTAGAAAATGCATATCTCAGCTGGATACACCACGAAAATCAAGATATCGTCGCTTCTGCACATCATACGCACTGTGGAGTGGTGAAAACAACCAGATAACGTGTTTCTCGCATTAAATAGCTCGAAACGAGCGATCTAGATGATTCTGCATACTTCTGATTGAAGTCTCACCAATATTATCGCAGAAAATGCATATCTCAGGTTGAACCCCGACGAAATTCAAGATGTCGCCGGTTCTGCATATCAGACGCACTGTGGAGTGGTGAAAACACCAGAAAACGTGTTTCTCGCATTAAATAGCTCGAAAAGAGCGATATCGATGATTCTGCATACTTCTGACAGAAGACTCACCAAGATTATCGCAGAAAACGCATATCTCAGCTGGAAACCCCGCGAAAACCAAGATATCGCCGGTTCTGCTTATGAAACGCACTGTGGAGTGGTCAAAACACCAGGTAACGTGTTTCTCGCATTAAATAGATCGAAAAGAGCGATATCGATGATTCTGCATACTTCGGACAAGAAGTCTCACCAATATTATCGCAGAAAATGCATATCTCAGCTTGAAACCTCACGAAAATCAAGATGTCGCCGGTTCTGCATATCAAACGCACTGTGGAGTGGTGAAAACAACCAGATAACGTGTTTCTCGCATTAAATAGGTCGAAACGAGCGATCTAGATGATTCTGCATACTTCTGATTGTAGTCTCACCAATATTATCGCAGAAAATGCATATCTCAGCTTGAAACCCCACGAAAACCAAGATATCGCCGGTTCTGCATATCAGACGCACTGTGGAGTGGTGAAAACTCCAGAAAACGTGTTACTCGCATTAACTAGCTCGACAAGAGCGTTCTGGATGATTCTGCATACTTCTCGTAGATGAAACACAAAGATTATCGCAGAAAATGCATATTTCAGCTGGAAACCCCACGAAAACCAAGTGATCGGCGGCTCTACATATCAAACGCACTGTGGAGTGGTCAAAACACCAGATAACGTGTTTCTCGCATTAAATAGCTCGAAAAGAGCGGTATCGATGATTCTGCATACATCGGACAGAAGTCTCACCAATATTATCGCAGAAAATGCATATCTCAGCTTGACACCCCTCGAAAACCAAGGTATCACCTGTTCTGCATATCCAACGAACTGTGGTGTGTTGAAAATCCCAGAAAACGTGTTTCTCGCATTAAATATCTCGAAAACAGCGATATCGATGATTCTGCATACTTCGGACAGAAATCTCACCATTATTATCGCAGAAGATGCATACCTCAGGATGAAAACCGACGAAAACCAAGATGTCGCCGGTTCTGCATATCAAACGCACTGTGGAGTGGTGAAAACAACCAGATAACGTGTTTCTGGCATTAAATAGCACGAAACGAGCGATCTAGATGATTCTGCATACTTCTGACAGAAGACTCACCAAGATCACCGCACAAAATGCATATCTCAGCTAGAAACCCCACGAAAACCAAGATATCGACGGTTCTGCATATCAGACGCACTGTGGAGTGGTGAAAACACCAGAAAACGTGTTACTCGCATTAACTAGCTCGACAAGAGCGTTCTGGATGATTCTGCATACTTCTCGTAGATGAAACACAAAGATTATCGCAGAAAATGCATATTTCAGCTGGAAACCCCACGAAAACCAAGTGATCGGCGGCTCTACATATCAAACGCACTGTGGAGTGGTCAAAACACCAGATAACGTGTTTCTCGCATTAAATAGCTCGAAAAGAGCGGTATCGATGATTCTGCATACATCGGACAGAAGTCTCACCAATATTATCGCAGAAAATGCATATCTCAGCTTGACACCCCTCGAAAACCAAGGTATCACCTGTTCTGCATATCCAACGAACTGTGGTGTGTTGAAAATCCCAGAAAACGTGTTTCTCGCATTAAATATCTCGAAAACAGCGATATCGATGATTCTGCATACTTCGGACAGAAATCTCACCATTATTATCGCAGAAGATGCATACCTCAGGATGAAAACCGACGAAAACCAAGATGTCGCCGGTTCTGCATATCAAACGCACTGTGGAGTGGTGAAAACAACCAGATAACGTGTTTCTGGCATTAAATAGCACGAAACGAGCGATCTAGATGATTCTGCATACTTCTGACTGAAGTCTCACCAATATTATCGCAGAAAATGCATATCTCAGCTAGAAACATCACGAAAACCAAGATATCGCCGGTTCTGCATATCAGACGCACTGTGGAGTGGTGAAAACACCAGAAAACGTGTTACTCGCATTAACTAGCTCGACAAGAGCGTTCTGGATGATTCTGCATACTTCTCGTAGATGAAACACAAAGATTATCGCAGAAAATGCATATTTCAGCTGGAAACACCACGAAAACCAAGTGATCGGCGGCTCTACATATCAAACGCACTGTGGAGTGGTCAAAACACCAGATAACGTGTTTCTCGCATTAAATAGCTCGAAAAGAGCGGTATCGATGATTCTGCATACATCGGACAGAAGTCTCACCAATATTATCGCAGAAAATGCATATCTCAGCTTGACACCCCTCGAAAACCAAGGTATCACCTGTTCTGCATATCCAACGAACTGTGGTGTGTTGAAAATCCCAGAAAACGTGTTTCTCGCATTAAATATCTCGAAAACAGCGATATCGATGATTCTGCATACTTCGGACAGAAATCTCACCATTATTATCGCAGAAGATGCATACCTCAGGATGAAAACCGACGAAAACCAAGATGTCGCCGGTTCTGCATATCAAACGCACTGTGGAGTGGTGAAAACAACCAGATAACGTGTTTCTGGCATTAAATAGCACGAAACGAGCGATCTAGATGATTCTGCATACTTCTGACAGAAGACTCACCAAGATCACCGCACAAAATGCATATCTCAGCTAGAAACCCCACGAAAACCAAGATATCGACGGTTCTGCATATCAGACGCACTGTGGAGTGGTGAAAACACCAGAAAACGTGTTACTCGCATTAACAAGCTCGAAAAGAGCGTTCTGGATGATTATGCATACTTCTCGTAGATGAAACACAAAGATTATCGCAGAAAATGCATATTTCAGCTGGAAACCCCACGAAAACTAAGTGATCGGCGGCTCTACATATCAAGCGCACTGTGGAATGTTGAAAACACCAGAAAACTTGTTTTTTCGCATTAAATAGCTCGAAAAGAGCGATCTAGATGATTCTGCATACTTCTGTCTGAAGTCTCACCAATATTATCGCAGAAAATGCATATCTGAGCTTGAAAACCCACGAAAACCAGGATATCGTCGGTTCTGCACATCATACGCACTGTGGAGTGGTGAAAACAACCAGATAACGTGTTTCTCGCATTAAATAGCTCGAAACGAGCGATCTGGATGATTCTGCATACTTCTGATTGAAGTCTCACCAATATTATCTCAGAAAATGCATATCTCAGCTGGAAACACCACGAAAATGAAGATATCGCCGGTTCTGCATATCAAACGCACTGTGGAGTGGTGAAAACAACCAGATAACGTGTTTCTCGCATTAGATAGCTCGAAAAGTGGAATCTCGATGATTCTGCATACTTCTGACAGAAGTCTCACCAAGATTATCGCAGAAAATGCATACCTCAGCTGGAAACACCACGAAAACAAAGATGTCGCCGGTTCTGCATATCAAACGCACTGTGGGGTGGTGAAAACACCAGAAAACGTGTTTCTCGCATTAAGTAGCTCGAAAAGAGCGATCTAGATGATTCTGCATACTTCTGACAGAAGACTCACAAATATTATCGCAGAAAATGCATATCTCAGCTAGAAACCTCACGAAAATCATGATGTCGCCGGTTCTGCATATCAAGCGCACTGTGGAGTGGTGAAAACAACCAGATAACGTGTTTCTCGCATAAAATAGCTCGAAAAGTGCGATCTCGATGATTCTGCATACTTCGGACAGAAGTCTCACCAAGATTATCGCAGAAAATGCATATCTCAGCTTGAAACCCCACGAAAACCAAGATATCTCCGGTTCTGCATATCCAACGAACTGTGGTGTGGTGAAAACCCCAGAAAACGTGTTTCTCGCATTAAATAGCTCGAAAAGAGCGCTCTCGATGTTTCTGCATACTTCGGACAGAAGTCTCACCAAGATTACCGCACAAAATGCATATCTCAGCTAGAAACCTCACGAAAATCAAGATGTCGCCCGTTCTGCATATCAAACGCACTGTGGAGTGGTGAAAACAACCAGATATCGTGTTTCTCGCATTAAATAGCTCGAAAAGAGCGATCCCGATGATTCTGCATACTTCTGACAGAAGTCTCACCAAGATTATCGTAGAAAATGCATATCTCAGCTTGATACCCTACGATAGCCAAGATGTCGCCGGTTCTGCATATCAAACGCACTGTGGAGTGGTGAAAACGCCAGATAACGTGTTTCTCGCATTAACTAGCTCGAAAAGAGCGATCTCGAAGATTCTGCATACTTCTGACAGAAGACTCACCAAGATAATCGCTGAAAATGCATATCTCAGCTTGAACCCCGACGAAATCCAAGATGTCGCAGGTTCTGCATATCAAACGCACTGTGGAGTGGTGAAAACACCAGTTAACGTGTTTCTCGCATTAAATAGCTCGAAAAGAGGGATCTCGATGATTCTGCATACCTCTGACAGAAGACTCACCAAGATTATCGCACAAAATGCATATCTCAGCTAGAAACCTCACGAAAATCAAGATGTCGCCCGTTCTGCATATCAAACGCACTGTGGAGTGGTGAAAACAACCAGATATCGTGTTTCTCGCATTAAATAGCTCGAAAAGAGCGATCTCGAAGATTCTGCATACTTCTGACAGAAGACTCACCAAGATAATCGCTGAAAATGCATATCTCAGCTTGAACCCCGACGAAATCCAAGATGTCGCAGGTTCTGCATATCAAACGCACTGTGGAGTGGTGAAAACACCAGTTAACGTGTTTCTCGCATTAAATAGCTCGAAAAGAGGGATCTCGATGATTCTGCATACCTCTGACAGAAGACTCACCAAGATTATCGCAGAAAATGCATATCTCAGGTTGAACCCCGACGAAATTCAAGATGTCGCCGGTTCTGCATATCAAACGCACTGCGGAGTGGTGAAAACACCAGATAACGTTTTTCTCGCATTAAGTAGCTCGAAAAGAGCGATCCCGATGATTCTGCATACTTCTGACAGAAGTCTCACCAACATTATCGTAGAAAATGCATATCTCAGCTGGATACACCACGAAAATCAAGATATCGTCGCTTCTGCACATCATACGCACTGTGGAGTGGTGAAAACAACCAGATAACGTGTTTCTCGCATTAAATAGCTCGAAACGAGCGATCTAGATGATTCTGCATACTTCTGATTGAAGTCTCACCAATATTATCGCAGAAAATGCATATCTCAGCTGGAAACACCACGAAAATGAAGATATCGCCGGTTCTGCATATCAAACGCACTGTGGAGTGGTGAAAACAACCAGATAACGTGTTTCTCGCATTAGATAGCTCGAAAAAAGGGATCTCGATGATTCTGCATACTTCTGACAGAAGACTCACCAAGATTATCGCAGAAAATGCATATCTCAGCTGGAAACACCACGAAAATCAAGATATCGCCGGTTCTGCATATCAAACGCACTGTGGAATGTTGAAAACACCACAAAACTTGTTTTTTCGCATTAAATAGCGCGAAAAGAGCGATCTAGATGATTCTGCATACTTCTGACTGAAGTCTCACCATGATTATCGCAGAAAATGCATATCTCAGCTTGAAACCTCACGAAAATCAAGATGTCGCCGGTTCTGCATATCAAACGCACTGCGGAGTGGTGAAAACACCAGATAACGTTTTTCTCGCATTAAGTAGCTCGAAAAGAGCGATCCCGATGATTCTGCATACTTCTGACAGAAGTCTCACCAACATTATCGTAGAAAATGCATATCTCCGCGGGAAACACCACGAAAATCAAGATATGGCCGGTTCTGCATATCAAACGCACTGTGGAGTAGTCAAAACACCAGATAACGTGTTTCTCGCATTAAATAGCTCGAAAAGAGCGATCTAGATGATTCTGCATACTTCTGACAAAAGGCTCAACAAGATTATCGCTGAAAATGCATATAACAGCTGGAAACACCACGAAAATTAAGATATCGCCGGTTCTGCATATCAAACGGTCTGTGGAGTGGTGAAAACACCAGATAACATGTTTCTCGCATTAAGTTGCTCGAAAAGAGCGAACTCGAAGATTCTGCATACTTCTGACAGAAGTCTCACCAAGATTATCGAAGAAAATGCATGTCTCAGCTTGAAACCCGACGAACTCCAAGATGTCGCTGGTTCTGCATATCAAACGCACTGTGGAGTGGTGAAAACACCTGTTAACGTGTTTCTCGCAATAAATAGCTCGAAACGAGCGATATCGATGATTCTGCATACTTCGGACAGCAGTCTCACCAAGATTATCGCAGAAAATGCATATCTCAGCTTGAAACCCCACGAAAACCAAGACATCTCCGGTTCTGCATATCCAACGAACTGTGGTGTGGTGAAAACCCCAGAAAACGTGTTTCTCGCATTAAATAGCTCGAAAAGAGCGCTCTCGATGTTTCTGCATACTTCGGACAGAAGTCTCACCAAGATTATCGCAGAAAATGCATATCTCAGCTTGAAACCCCACGAAAACCCAGATATCGCTGGTTCTGCATATCAAACGCACTGTGGAGTGCTGAAAACACCAGATAACGTGTTTCTCGCATTAAATAGCTCGAATAGAGTGATCTCGATGATTAAGCATACTTCGGACAGAAGTCTCACCAAGATTATCGTAAAAAATGCATATCTCAGCTTGAAACCCCACGAAAACCAAGATATCGTCGGTTCTGCATATCATACGCACTGTGGTGTCGTGAAAACACCAGATAACGTGTTTCTCGCATTAAATAGCTCGAAACGAGCGATCTCGATGATTAAGCATACTTCCGACAGAAGTCTCACCAAGATTATCGCTGAAAATGCATATATCAGCTGGAAACACCACGAAAATTAAGATATCGCCGGTTCTGCATATCAAACGATCTGTGGATTGGTGAAAACACCAGATAACATGTTTCTCGCATTAAGTTGCTCGAAAAGAGCGAACTCGAAGATTCTGCATACTTCTGACAGAAGTCTCACCAAGATTATCGTAGTAAATGCATGTCTCAGCTTGAAACCCGACGAACTCCAAGATGTCGCTGGTTCTGCATATCAAACGCACTGTGGAGTGGTGAAAGCACCAGTTAACGTGTTTCTCGCACTAAATACCTCGAAAAGAGGGATCTCGATGATTCTGCATACTTCTGACAGAAGTCTCACCAAGATTATCGCAGAAAATGCATATCTCAGCTTGAAACCCCACGAAAACCAAGATATCTCCGGTTCTGCATATCGAACGAACTGTGGTGTGGTGAAAACCCCAGAAAACGTGTTTCTCGCATTAAATAGCTCGAAACGAGCGATCTAGATGATTCTGCATACTTCTGATTGAAGTCTCACCAATATTATCGCAGAAAATGCATATATCAGCTGGAAACACCACGAAAATTAAGATATCGCCGGTTCTGCATATCAAACGATCTGTGGATTGGTGAAAACACCAGATAACATGTTTCTCGCATTAAGTTGCTCGAAAAGAGCGAACTCGAAGATTCTGCATACTTCTGACAGAAGTCTCACCAAGATTATCGTAGCAAATGCATATCTCAGGTTGAACCCCGACGAAATCCAAGATGTCGCCGGTTCTGCATATCAAACGCACTGCGGAGTGGTGAAAACACCAGATAACGTTTTTCTCGCATTAAGTAGCTCGAAAAGAGTGATCCCGATGATTCTGCATACTTCTGACAGAAGTCTCACCAACATTATCGTAGAAAATGTATATCTCCGCGGGAAACACCACGAAAATCAAGATATGGCCGGTTCTGCATATCAAACGCACTGTGGAGTAGTCAAAACACCAGATAACGTGTTTCTCGCATTAAATAGCTCGAAAAGAGCGATATCGATGATTCTGCATACTTCGGACAGAAGTCTCACCAATATTATCGTAGAAAATGCATATCTCAGCTTGAAACCTCACGAAAATCAAGATGTCGCCGGTTCTGCATATCAAACGCACTGTGGAGTGGTGTAAGCAACCAGATAACGTGTTTCTCGCAATAAATAGCTCGAAACGAGCGATATCGATGATTCTGCATACTTCGGACCGAAGTCTCACCAATATTATCGCAGAAAATGCATATCTCAGCTTGAAACCTCACGAAAACCAAGATGTCGCCGGTTCTGCATATCAAACGCACTGTGGAGTGGTGTAACCAACCAGATAACGTGTTTCTCGCATTAAATAGCTCGAAACGAGCGATCTAGATGATTCTGCATACTTCTGATAGAGGTCTCACCAATATTATCGCAGAAAATGCATATCTCAGCTTGAAGCCCGACGAAAACCAAGATGTCGCCGGTTCTGCATATCAAACGCACTGTGGGGTGGTGAAAACACCAGAAAACGTGTTACTCGCATTAACTAGCTCGACAAGAGCGTTCTGGATGATGCTACATACTTCTCGTAGATGAAACACAAAGATTATCGCAGAAAATGCATATTTCATCTGGAAACCCCACGAAAACCAAGTTATCGGCGGCTCTACATATCAAACGCACTGTGGAGTAGTGAAAACAACCAGATAACGTGTTTCTCGCATTAAATAGCTCGAATAGAGCGATTTCTGTGATTCTGCAAACTTCTCACAGAAGAATATCCAAGATTATCGTAGAAAATGCATATCCCATCTGGAAACCCAATGAAACCGAAGATATCGCAGTTTCCGCATATCAAACACACTGTGGAGTGCTGAAAACACCAGAAAACGAGTTTTTCGCATCAAATGGCACGAAAACAGCGATTTGTGTGATACTGAAAACTTCTCACAGAAGAATATCCAAGATTATCGTAGAAAATGCATGTCTCAGCTGGAAACCCCACGAAAACGAAGATATCGCAGTTTCGGCATATCAAACGCACTGTGGAGTGGACAAAACACCAGATAACGTGTTTCTCTCATTAAATAGCTCGAAACGAGCGATCCAGATGATTCTGCATATTTCGGACAGAAGTCTCACCAATATTATCGCAGAAAATGCATGTCTCAGCTGGAAGCCATACGAAAACGAAGACATCGCAGTATCCGCATATCAAACGCACTGTGGAGTGGACAAAACACCAGATAACGTGTTTCTCTCATTAAATAGCTCGAAACGAGCGATCCAGATGATTCTGCATACTTCTGACAGAAGACTCACCAAGATTATCGCAGAAAATGCATATCTCAGCTAGAAACCCAACGAAAACCAAGATATCGACGGTTCTGAATATCAGACGCACTGTGGAGTGGTGAAAACACCAGAAAACGTGTTACTCGCATTAACTAGCTCGAAAAGAGCGTTCTGGATGATTCTGCATACTTCTCGTAAATGAAACAAAAAGATTATCTCAGAAAATGCATATTTCAGCTGGAAACCCCAGGAAAACGAAGATATCGCAGTTTCCGCATATCAAACGCACTGTGGAGTGGACAAAACACCAGATAACGTGTTTCTCGCATTAAATGAATCGAAAAGAGCGATCTCGATGATTCTGCATACTTCTGACAGAAGTCGCACCAAGATTATCGCAGAAGATGCATACCTCAGGATGAAAGCCGACGAAAACCAAGATGTCGCCGGTTCTGCATATCAAACGCACTGTGGGGTGGTGAAAACACCAGAAAACGTGTTTCTCGCATTAAGTAGCTCGAAAAGAGCGATCTCGATGGTTCTGTATACTTCTGACAGAAGACTCACCAATATTATCGCAGAAAATGCATATCTCAGCTTGAAACCTCCCGAAAATCAAGATGTCGCCGGTTCTGCATATCAAACGCACTGTGGAGTGGTGAAAACAACCAGATAACGTGTTTCTCGCATTAAATAGCTCGAAACGAGCGATCTAGATGATTCTGCATACTTCTGATTGAAGTCACACCAATATTATCGCAGAAAATGCATATCTCAGCTGGAAACCCCACGAAAACCAAGATATCGCCGGTTCTGCACATCTGACGCACCGTGGAGTGGTGAAAACACCAGAAAACGTGTTTCTCGCATTAACTAGCTCGACAAGAGCCTTCTGGATGATTCTGCATACTTCTCGTAGATGAAACACAAAGATTATCGCAGAAAATGCATATTTCAGCTGGAAACCCCACGAAAACCAAGTTATCGGCGGCTCTACATATCAAAAGCACTGTGGAGTGGTCAAAACACCAGATAACGTGTTTCTCGCATTAAATAGCTCGAAAAGAGCGATATCGATGATTCTGCATATTTCGGACAGAAGTCTCACCAATATTATCGCAGAAAATGCATATCTGAGCTTGAAACCCCACGAAAACCAAGATATCGTCGGTTCTGCATATCATACGCACTGTGGAGTGGTCAAAACACCAGATAACGTGTTCCTCGCATTAAATAGCTCGAAAAGAGCGATATCGATGATTCTGCATACTTCGGACAGAATTCTCACCAATATTATCGCAGAAAATGCATATCTCAGCTAGAAACATCACGAAAATCAAGATGTCGCCGGTTCTGCATATCAAACGCACTGTGGAGTAGTGAAAACAACCAGAGAACGTGTTTCTCGCATTAAATAGCTCGAATAGAGCGATTTCTGTGATTCTGCAAACTTCTCACAGAAGAATATCCAAGATTATCGTAGAAAATGCATATCTCATCTGGAAACCCAATGAAACCGAAGATATCGCAGTTTCCGCATATCAAACGCACTGTGGAGTGCTGATAACACCAGAAAACGAGTTTTGCGCATTAAATGGCATGAAAACAGCGATTTCTGTGATTCTGCAAACTTCTCACAGAAGAATATCCAAGATTATCGCAGAAAATGCATGTCTCAGCTGGAAGCCCCACGAAAACGAAGATATCGCAGTTTCCGCATATCAAACGCACTGTGGAGTGGAGAAAACACCAGATAACGTGTTTCTCGCATTAAATAGCTCGAAAAGAGCGATCTCGATGCTTCTGCATACATCTGACAGAAGACTCACCAAGATTATCGCAGAAAATGCATATCTCAGGTTGAAACCCGACGGAAACCAAGATATCGCCGGTTCTGCATATCAAACGCACTGTGGGGTGGTGAATACACCAGAAAACGTGTTTCTCGCATTAAATAGCTCGAGAAGAGCGATCTAGATAATTCTGCATACTTCTGACAGAAGACTCACAAAGATTATCGCAGAAAATGCATATCTCAGCTAGAAACCCCACGAAAACCAAGATATCGCCGGTTCTGCATATCAAACGCACTGTGGGGTGGTTAAAACACCAGAAAACGTGTTTCTCGCATTAAATAGCTCGAAACGTGCGATCTAGATGATTCTGCATACTTCTGATTGAAGTCTCACCAATATTATCGCAGAAAATGCATATCTCAGCTAGAAACCCCACGAAAACCAAGATATCGCGGTTCTGCATATCAGACGCACTGTGGAGTGGTGAAAACACCAGAAAACGTGTTTCTCGCATTAAATAGCTCGAAAAGAGCGATCTAGATGATTCTGCATACTTCTGACAGAAGACTCACCAAGATTATCGCAGAAAATGCATATCTCAGGTTGAAACCCGACGGAAACCAAGATATCGCCGCTTCTGCATATCATACGCACTGTGGGGTGGTGAAAACACCAGAAAACGTGTTTCTCGCATTAAATAGCTCGAGAAGAGCGATCTAGATAATTCTGCATACTTCTGACAGAAGACTCACAAAGATTATCGCAGAAAATGCATATCTCAGCTAGAAACCCCACGAAAACCAAGATATCGCCGGTTCTGCATATCAAACGCACTGTGGGGTGTTTAAAACACCAGAAAACGTGTTTCTCGCATTAAATAGCTCGAAAAGAGCGATCTAGATGATTCTGCATACTTCTGACAGAAGACTCACAAAGATTATCGCAGAAAATGCATATTTCAGCTGGAAACCCCACGAAAACCAAGTTATCGGCGGCTCTACATATCAAACGCACTGTGGAGTGGTCAAAACACCAGATAACGTGTTTCTCGCATTAAATAGCTCGAAAAGAGCGATCTAGATGATTCTGCATACTTCTGACTGATGTATCACCAATATTATCGTTGAAAATGCATATCTCAGCTTGAAACCCGACGAAAACCAAGATGTCGCCGGTTGTGCATATCAAACGCACTGTGGAGTGGTCAGTACACCAGATAACGCGTTTCTCGCATTAAGTAGCTCGAAAAGAGCGATCTAGATGATTCTGCATACTTCTGACTAAAGTCTCACCAAGATTATCGCAGAAAATGCATATCTCAGCAGCAATCACAACGAAAATCAAGATATCGCCGGTTCTGCATATCAGACGCACTGTGGAGTGGTGAAAACACCAGAAAACGTGTTTCTCGCATTAACTAGCTCGAAAAGAGCGTTCTGGATGATTCTGCATACTTCTCATAGATGAAACACAAAGATTATCGCAGAAAATGCATATTTCAGCTGGAAACCCCGCGAAAACCAAGTTATCGGCGGCTATACATATCAAACGCACTGTGCAGTGGTCAAAACACCAGAATACTTGTTTTTTTGCATTAAATAGCTCCAAACGAGCGATATCGATGATTCTGCATACTTCTGACTAAAGCCTCACCAAGATTATCGCCGAAAAAGCATATCTCAGCTGCAATCACCACGAAAATCAAGATATCGCCTGTTCTGCATATCAGACGCACTGTGGAGTGGTGAAAACACCAGAAAACGCGTTTCTCGCAATAACTAGCTCGAAAAGAGCGTTCTCGATGATTCTGCATACTTCTGACTGAAGACTCGCAAAGATTATCGCAGAAAATGCATATCTCAGCTGGAGACCCCACGATAACCAAGATATCGCCGGTTCTGCATATCAGACGCACCGTGGGGTGGGGTTTCCAGCTGAGATATGCATTTTCTGCGATAATCTTGGTGAGTCTTCTGTCAGAAGTATGCAGAATCATCGAGATCGCTCGTTTCGAGCTATTTAATGCGAAAAAACAAGTTTTCTTGTGTTTTGACCACTCCACAGTGCGTTTGATATGTAGAGCCGCCGATAACTTGCTTTTCGTGGGGTTTCCAGCTGAAATATGCATTTTCTGCGATAATCTTTGTGTTTAATCTATGAGAAGTATGCAGAATCATCCAGAACGCTCTTTTCGAGCTAGTTAATGCGAGCAACACGTCTTCTGGTGTTTTCACCACTCCACGGTGCGTCTGATTTGCAGAACCGGCGATATCTTGGTTTTCTTGGGGTTTCCAGCTGAGATATGCATTTTCTGCGATAATCTTGGTGAGTCTTCTGTAAGAAGTATGCAGAATCATCTAGATTGCTCTTTCCGAGCTATTTAATGCGAGAAACACGTTTTCTGGTGTTTTCACCACCCCACAGTGCGTTTGATATGCAGAACCGGCGATATCTTGGTTTTCGTCGGGTTTCAAGCTGAGATATGCATTTTCTGCGATAATCTTGGTGAGACTTCTGTCCGAAGTATGCAGAATCATCGATATCGCTCTTTTCGAGCTATTTACTGCGAGAAACACGTTTTCTGGTGTTTTCACCACCCCACAGTGCGTTTCATATGCAGAACCGGCGACATCTTGGTTTTCGTCTGGTTTCAAGCTGAGATATGCAATTTCTGCGATAATATTGGTGAGACTTCATTCAGAAGTATGCAGAATCATCTAGATCGCTCTTTTCGAGCTATTTAATGCGAGAAACACGTTATCTGGTGTTTTGACCACTCCACAGTGCGTTTGATATGTAGAGCCGCCGATAACTTGGTTTTCGTGGGGTTTCCAGCTGAAATATGCATTTTCTGCGATAATCTTTGTGTTTCATCTACGAGAAGTATGCAGAAACATCCAGAACGCTCTTTTCGAGCTATTTAATGCGAGAAACATGTTATCTGGTGTTTGGACCACTCCACAGTGCGTTTGATATGCAGAAATGGCGAGATCTTGGTTTTCGTCGGTTTTCATCCTGAGGTATGCATTTTCTGCGATTATCTTGGTGCGACATCTGTCAGAAGTATGCAGAATCATCGAGATCGCACTTTTCGAGCTATTTAATGCGAGAAACACGTTTTCTGGTGTTTTCACCACCCCACAGTGCGTTTGATATGCAGAACCGGCGACATCTTGGTTTTCGACTGGTTTCAAGCTGAGATATGCATTTTCTGCGATAATCTAGGTGAGTCTTCTGCCAGAAGTATGCAGAATTATCTAGACCTCCCTTTTCGAGCTATTTAATGCGAGAAACACGTTTTCTGGTTGTTTTCTCCACTCCACAGTGCGTTTGATATGCAGAACCGGCGACATCTTGATTTTCGTGAGGTTTCAAGCTGAGATATGCTTTTTCTGCGATAATATTGCTGAGACTTCAGAAAGAAGTATGCGGAATCATCTAGATCGCTCGTTTCGAGCTATTTAATACGAAAAAACAAGTTTTCTTGTGTTTTCAACTTTCGACAGTGCGTTTGATATGCAGAACCGGCGATATCTTAATTTTCGTGTTGTTTCCAGCTGAGATATGCATTTTCTACGATAATCTAGGACAGAATCTGTCAGAGGTATGCAGAATCTTCGAGAACGCTCTTTTCGAGCTACTTAATGCGAGAAACACGTTATCTGGTTGGTTTCACCACTCCACAGTGCGTTTGATATGCAGAACCGCCAACATCTTGATTTTCGTGAGGTTTCAAGCTGAGATATGCATTTTCTCCGATAATATTTGTGAGACTTCAGTCAGAAGTATGCAGAATCATCGAGATCCCTCTTTTCGAGCTATTTAATGCGAGAAACACGTTATCTGGTGTTTTCACCACACCACAGCGAGTTTGATATGCAGAACAGGCGACAGCTTGAATTTCGTTGTGTTTCCAGGTGAGATATGCATTTTCTGCGATAAGCTTGGTGAGTCTTCTGTCAGAAGTATGCAGATTCATCTAGACCTCTCTGTTCGAGCTATTTAATGCGAGAAACACGTATTCTGGTTGTTTTCTCCACTCCACAGTGCGTTTGATATGCAGAACCGGCGACATCTTGATTTTCGTGAGGTTTCAAGCGGAGATATGCATTTTCTGCGATAATATTGGTGAGACTTCAGAAAGAAGTATGCGGAATCATCTAGATCGCTCGTTTCGAGCTATTTAATGCGAAAAAACAAGTTTTCTTGTGTTTTCAACATTCGACAGTGCGTTTGATATGCAGAACCGGCGATATCTTGATTTTCGTGGTGTTTCCAGCTGAGATATGCATTTTCTACGATAATCTAGGTCAGAATCTGTCAGAAGTATGCAGAATTTTCGAGAACGCTCTTTTCGAGCTATTTAATGCGAGAAACACGTTATCTGGTTGTTTTCACCACTCCACAGTGCGTTTGATATGCAGAACAGGCGACATCTTGGATTTCGTTGTTTCTCCAGCTGAGATATGCATTTTCTGCGATAATCTTGGTGAGTCTTCTGTCAGATGTATGCAGAAGCATCGAGATCGCTCTTTTCGAGCTATTTAATGCGAGAAACACGTTATCCGGTGTTTTCACCACTCCACAGTGCGTTTGATATGCAGAACCGCCGACATCTTGGCTTTCGTCGGGCATCAAGCTGAGATATGCATTTTCTACGATAATCTTGGTGAGACTTCTGTCAGAAGTATGCAGAATCTACGAGATCGCTCTTTTCGAGCTATTTAATGCGAGACAAACGTTATCTGGTGTTTTCACCACTCCGCAGTGCGTTTGATATGCAGAACCGGCGACCTCTTGGATTTCGTCGGGGTTCAAGCTGAGATATGCATTTTCTACGATAATCTTGGTGAGACTTCTGTCAGATGTATGCAGAATCATCGGGATCGCTATTTTCGAGCTATTTAATGCGAGAAACACGTTATCTGGTGTTTTCACCACTCCGCAGTGCGTTTGATATGCAGAACCGGCGACCTCTTGGATTTCGCCGGGGTTCAAGCTGAGATATGTATTTTCTACAATAATCTTGGTGAGACTTCTGTCAGATGTATGCAGAATCATCGGGATCGCTTTTTTCGAGCTATTTAATGCGAGAAATACGTTATCTGGTGTTTTCACCACTCCAAAGTGCGTATGATATGCAGAACCGACGATATCTTGGTTTTCGTGGGGTTTCAAGCTCAGATATGCAATTTCTGCGATAATCTTGGTGAGACTACTGTCAGAAGTATGCAGAATCTTCGAGATCGCTCTTTTCGAGCTATTTAATGCGAGCAACACGTTATCCGGTGTTTTCACCACTCCACAGTGCGTTTGATATGCAGACCCGGCGACATCTTGGCTTTCGCCGGGTATCAAGCTGAGAAATGCATTTTCTACGATAATCTTGGTGAGACTTCTGCCAGAAGTATGCAGAATCATCGGGATCGCTCTTTTCGAGCTATTTAATGCGAGAAACACGTTCTGTGGTTGTTTTCACCACTCCACAGTGCGTTTGATATGCAGAACCGGCGACATCTTGATTTTCGTGAGGTTTCAAGCTGAGATATGCATTTTCTGCGATAATATTGGTGAGACTACAGTCAGAAGTATGCAGAATCATCTAGATCGCTCTTTTCGAGATATTTAATGCGAAAAAACAAGTTTTCTGGTGTTTTCAACATTCCACAGTGCGTTTGATATGCAGAACCGGCGACATCTTGGCTGTCGTAGGGTATCAAGCTGAGATATGCATTTTCTACGATAATCTTGGTGAGACTTCTGCCAGAAGTATGCAGAATCATCGGGATCGCTCTATTCGAGCTATTTATTGCGAGAAACACGTTATCCGGTGTTTTCACCACTCCACAGTGCGTTTGATATGCAGACCCGGCGACATCTTGGATTTCGTCGGGTTTCAATCTGAGATATGCATTTTCTACGATAATCTTGGTGAGACTTCTGTCAGAAGTATGCAGAATCTTCGAGATCGCTTTTTTCAAGCAACTTAATACCAGAAACACATTATCTGGTGTTTTCACCACTCCACAGTGCGTTCGACATGCAGAACCGGAAATATCTTGGTTTCGGTCGGGTTTCAAGCTGAGAAATGCATTTTCTACGATAATCTTGGTGAGACTTCTGTCAGAAGTATGCAGAATCTTCGAGAACGCTCTTTTCGAGCTACTTAAAGCGAGAAACACGTTATCTGGTTGTTTTCACCACTCCACAGTGCGTTTGATATGCAGAACCGGCGTCATCTAGATTTTCGTGAGGTTTCAAGGTAAGATATGCATTTTTTGCGATAATAGTGGTGAGACTTCAGTCAGGCGTATGCACAATCATCTAGATCGCACGTTTCGAGCTACTTAATGCGAGAAACACGTTTTCTGGTGTTTTCACCACTCCACACAACGTTTTATGTGCAGAACCGGCGACATCTTGGATTTCGTCGGGTTTCAAGCTGAGATATGCATTTTCTGCGATAATATTGGTGAGACTTCAGTCAGAAGTATGCAGCATCATCGGGATCGCTCTTTTCGAGCTATTTATTGCGAGAAAAACGTTATCTGGTGTTTTTACCACTCCGCAGTGCGTTTGATATGCAGAACCGGCGACATCTTGGATTTCGTCGGGGTTCAAGCTGAGTTATGCATTTTCTGCGATAATATTGGTGAGACTTCAGTCAGAAGTATGCAGAATCATCTAGATCGCTCTTTTCGAGATATTTAATGCGAAAAAACAAGTTTTCTGGTGTTTTCAACATTCCACAGTGCGTTTGATATGCAGAACCGGCGACATCTTGGATTTCGTCGGGGTTCAAGCTGAGATATGCATTTTCTACGATAATCTTGGTGAGTCTTCTGTCAGAAGTATGCAGAATCTTCGAGATCGCTCTTTTCGAGCTAGTTAATGCGAGAAACACGTTCTGTGTATGTTTGCACCACTCCACAGTGCGTTTGATATGCAGAACCGGCGACATCTTGATTTTCGTGAGGTTTCAAGCTGAGATATGCATTTTCTGCGATAATATTGGTGAGACTTCAGTCAGAAGTATGCAGAATCATCAAGATCGCTCTTTTCGAGGTATTTAATGCGAAAAAACAAGTTTTCTGGTGTTTTCAACATTCCACAGTGCGTTTGATATGCAGAACCGGCGACATCTTGGCTGTCGTAGGGTATCAAGCTGTGATATGCATTTTCTACGATAATCTTGGCGAGACTTCTGTCAGAAGTATGCAGAATCATCGGGATCGCTCTATTCGAGCTATTTATTGCGAGAACCACGTTAACTGGTGTTTTCACCACTCCACAGTGCGTTTGGTATGCAGAACCGGCGACATCTTGGATTTCGTCGGCGTTCAAGCTGAGATATGCATTTTCTACGATAATCTTGGTGAGACTGCTGTCAGAAGTATGCAGAATCATCGGGATCTCTCTTTCCGAGCTATTTAATGCGAGAAACACGTTCTCTGGTTGTTTTCACCACTCCACAGTGCGTTTGATATGCAGAACCGACGACATCTTGATTTTCGTGAGGTTTCAAGCTGAGATATGCATTTTCTGCGATAATATTAGTGAGACTTCAGTCAGAAGTATGCAGAATCATCTAGATCGCTCTTTTCGAGATATTTAATGCGAAAAAACAATCTTTCTAGTGTTTTCAACATTCCACAGTGCGTTTGATATGCAGATCCGGCGACATCTTGGCTGTCGTAGGGTATCAAGCTGAGATATGCATTTTCTACGATAATCTTGGTGAGACTTCTGTCAGAAGTATGCAGAATCTTCGAGATCGCTTTTTTCAAGCAACTTAATACCAGAAACACATTATCTGGTGTTTTCACCACTCCACAGTGCGTTTGACATGCAGAACCGGAAATATCTTGGTTTCGGTCGGGTTTCAAGCTGAGAAATGCATTTTCTACGATAATCTTGGTGAGACTTCTGTCAGAAGTATGCAGAATCTTCGAGAACGCTCTTTTCGAGCTACTTAAAGCGAGAAACACGTTATCTGGTTGTTTTCACCACTCCACAGTGCGTTTGATATGCAGAACCGGCGTCATCTAGATTTTCGTGAGGTTTCAAGGTAAGATATGCATTTTTTGCGATAATAGTGGTGAGACTTCAGTCAGGCGTATGCAGAATCATCTAGATCGCACGTTTCGAGCTACTTAATGCGAGAAACACGTTTTCTGGTGTTTTCACCACTCCACACAACGTTTTATGTGCAGAACCGGCGACATCTTGGATTTCGTCGGGTTTCAAGCTGAGATATGCATTTTCTGCGATAATATTGGTGAGACTTCAGTCAGAAGTATGCAGAATCATCGGGATCGCTCTTTTCGAGCTATTTATTGCGAGAAACACGTTATCCGGTGTTTTCACCACACCACAGTGCGAATGATATGCAGAACCGGCGACATCTTGGATTTCGTCGGGTTTCAAGCTGAGATATGCATTTTCTACGATAATCTTAGTGAGACTTCTGTCAGAAGTATGCAGAATCATCGGGATCGCTCTTTTCGAGCTATTTAATGCGAGAAACACGTTATCTAGCGTTTTCACCACTCCACAGTGCGTTTGATATGCAGAACCGGAGACATCATGGCTGTCGTAGGGTATCAAGCTGAGTTATGCATTTTCTACGATAATCTTGGTGAGACTTCTGTCAGAAGTATGCAGAATCATCGGGATCGCTCTTTTCGAGCTATTTAATGCGAGAAATACGTTATCTGGCGTTTTCACCACTCCACAGTGCGTTTGATATGCAGAACCGTCGACATCATGGCTGTCGTAGGGTATCAAGCTGAGATATGCATTTTCTACGATAATCTTGGTGAGACTTCTGTCAGAAGTATGCAGAATCATCGGGATCGCTCTTGTCGAGCTATTTATTGCGAGAAAAACGTTATCTGGTGTTTTCACCACTCGACAGTGCGTTTGATATGCAGAACCGGCGACATCTTGGATTTCGTCGGGATTCAAGCTGAGATATGCATTTTCTACGATAATCTTGGTGAGACTTCTGTAAGAAGTATGCAGAATCATCGGGATCGCTCTTGTCGAGCTATTTATTGCGAGAATAACGTTATCTGGTGTTTTCACCACTCCACAGTGCGTTTGATATGCAGAACCGGCGACATCTTGGATTTCCTCGGGGTTTAAGCTGAGATATGTATTTTCTACGATAATCTTGGTGAGACTTCTGTCAGAAGTATGCAGAATCATCGGGATCTTTCTTTTCGAGCTATTTAATGCGAGAAACACGTTATCTGGTGTTTTCACCACTCCAAAGTGCGTATGATATGCAGAACCGACGATATCTTGGTTTTCGTGGGGTTTCAAGCTCAGATATGCAATTTCTGCGATAATCTTGGTGAGACTACTGTCAGAAGTATGCGGAATCTTCGAGATCGCTCTTTTCGAGCTATTTAATGCGAGCAACACGTTATCCGGTGTTTTCACCACTCCACAGTGCGTTTGATATGCAGAACCGCCGACATCTTGGCTTTCGTCGGGCATCATGCTGAGATATGCATTTTCTACGATAATCTTGGTGAGACTTCTGTCAGAAGTATGCAGAATCTTCGAGATCGCTCTGTTCGAGCTATTTAATGCGAGACAAACGTTATCTGGTGTTTTCACCACTCCGCAGTGCGTTTGATATGCAGAACCGGCGACCTCTTGGATTTCGTCGGGGTTCAAGCTGAGATATGCATTTTCTACGATAATCTTGGTGAGACTTCTGTGAGATGTATTCAGAATCATCGGGATCGCTATTTTCGAGCTATTTAATGCGAGAAACAAGTTATCTGGTGTTTTCACCACTCCACCGTGCGTTTGATATGCAGAACCGACGACATCTTGATTTTCGTGAGGTTTCAAGCTGAGATATGCATTTTCTGCGATAACATTAGTGAGACTTCAGTCAGAAGTATGCAGAATCATCTAGATCGCTCTTTTCGAGATATTTAATGCGAAAAAACAGGCTTTCTAGTGTTTTCAACATTCCAAGGTGCGTTTGATATGCAGAACCGGCGACATCTTGGATTTCGTCGGGTATCAAGCTGAGATATGCATTTTCTACGATAATCTTGGTGAGTCTTCTGTCAGAAGTATGCAGAACCATCGGGGTCGCTCTTTTCGAGCTATTTAATGCGAGAAACACGTTATGCGGTGTTGTCACGACTCCACAGTGCGTTTGATATGCAGAACGTGCGACATCTTGATTTTCGTGAGGTTTCAAGCTGAGATATGCATTTTCTGCGATAATATTGGTGAGACTTCAGTCAGAAGTATGCAGAATCTTCGAGATCGCTCTTTTCGAGCTATTTAATGCGAGACAAACGTTATCTGGTGTTTTCACCACTCCGCAGTGCGTTTGATATGCAGAACCGGCGACCTCTTGGATTTCGTAGGGGTTCAAGCTGAGATATGCATTTTCTACGATAATCTTGGTGAGACTTCTGTCAGAAGTATGCAGAACCATCGGGGTCGCTCTTTTCGAGCTATTTAATGCGAGAAACACGTTATGCGGTGTTGTCACGACTCCACAGTGCGTTTGATATGCAGAACGTGCGACATCTTGATTTTCGTGAGGTTTCAAGCTGAGATATGCATTTTCTGCGATAATCTTGGTGAGTCTTCTGTCAGAAATATGCAGGATCTTCGAGATCGCTCTGTTCGAGCTAGTTAATGCGAGAAACATGTTATCTGGTGTTTTCACCACTCCACAGTGCGTTTGATATGCAGAACCGGCGACATCTTGATTTTCGTGAGGTTTCAAGCTGAGATATGCATTTTCTGCGATAATATTGGTGAGACTACAGTCAGAAGTATGCAGAATCATCTAGATCGCTCTTTTTGAGATATTTAATGCGAAAAAACAAGTTTTCTGGTGTTTTCAACATTCCACAGTGCGTTTGATATGCAGAACCGGCGACATCTTGGATTTCGTCGGGGTTCAAGCTGAGATATGCATTTTCTACGATAATCTTGGTGAGTCTTCTGTCAGAAGTATGCAGAATCTTCGAGATCGCTCTTTTCGAGCTAGTTAATGCGAGAAACACGTTCTGTGTATGTTTGCACCACTCCACAGTGCGTTTGATATGCAGAACCGGCGACATCTTGATTTTCGTGAGGTTTCAAGCTGAGATATGCATTTTCTGCGATAATATTGGTGAGACTTCAGTCAGAAGTATGCAGAATCATCAAGATCGCTCTTTTCGAGGTATTTAATGCGAAAAAACAAGTTTTCTGGTGTTTTCAACATTCCACAGTGCGTTTGATATGCAGAACCGGCGACATCTTGGCTGTCGTAGGGTATCAAGCTGTGATATGCATTTTCTACGATAATCTTGGCGAGACTTCTGTCAGAAGTATGCAGAATCATCGGGATCGCTCTATTCGAGCTATTTATTGCGAGAACCACGTTAACTGGTGTTTTCACCACTCCACAGTGCGTTTGATATGCAGAACCGGCGACATCTTGGATTTCGTCGGCGTTCAAGCTGAGATATGCATTTTCTACGATAATCTTGGTGAGACTGCTGTCAGAAGTATGCAGAATCATCGGGATCTCTCTTTCCGAGCTATTTAATGCGAGAAACACGTTCTCTGGTTGTTTTCACCACTCCACAGTGCGTTTGATATGCAGAACCGACGACATCTTGATTTTCGTGAGGTTTCAAGCTGAGATATGCATTTTCTGCGATAATATTAGTGAGACTTCAGTCAGAAGTATGCAGAATCATCGGGATCGCTCTGTTCGAGTTACTTGATGCGAGAAACACGGTATCTGGTGTTTTCACCACTCCACAGTGCGTTTGATATGCAGACACGGCGACATCTTGGCTTTCGTCGGGTATCAAGCTGAGATATGCATTTTCTACCATTATCTTGGTGAGACTTCTGCCAGAAGTATGCAGAATCATCGGGATCGCTCTTTTCGAGCTATTTAATGCGAGAAACACGTTCTGTGGTTGTCTTCACCACTCCACAGTGCGTTTGATATGCAGAACCGACGACATCTTGATTTTCGTGAGGTTTCAAGCTGAGATATGCATTTTCTGCGATAATATTAGTGAGACTTCAGTCAGAAGTATGCAGAATCATCTAGATCGCTCTTTTCGAGATATTTAATGCGAAAAAACAATCTTTCTAGTGTTTTCAACATTCCACAGTGCGTTTGATATGCAGATCCGGCGACATCTTGGCTGTCGTAGGGTATCAAGCTGAGATATGCATTTTCTACGATAATCTTGGTGAGACTTCTGTCAGAAGTATGCAGAATCTTCGAGATCGCTTTTTTCAAGCAACTTAATACCAGAAACACATTATCTGGTGTTTTCACCACTCCACAGTGCGTTTGACATGCAGAACCGGAAATATCTTGGTTTCGGTCGGGTTTCAAGCTGAGAAATGCATTTTCTACGATAATCTTGGTGAGACTTCTGTCAGAAGTATGCAGAATCTTCGAGAACGCTCTTTTCGAGCTACTTAAAGCGAGAAACACGTTATCTGGTTGTTTTCACCACTCCACAGTGCGTTTGATATGCAGAACCGGCGTCATCTAGATTTTCGTGAGGTTTCAAGGTAAGATATGCATTTTTTGCGATAATAGTGGTGAGACTTCAGTCAGGCGTATGCAGAATCATCTAGATCGCACGTTTCGAGCTACTTAATGCGAGAAACACGTTTTCTGGTGTTTTCACCACTCCACACAACGTTTTATGTGCAGAACCGGCGACATCTTGGATTTCGTCGGGTTTCAAGCTGAGATATGCATTTTCTGCGATAATATTGGTGAGACTTCAGTCAGAAGTATGCAGAATCATCGGGATCGCTCTTTTCGAGCTATTTATTGCGAGAAACACGTTATCCGGTGTTTTCACCACACCACAGTGCGAATGATATGCAGAACCGGCGACATCTTGGATTTCGTCGGGTTTCAAGCTGAGATATGCATTTTCTACGATAATCTTAGTGAGACTTCTGTCAGAAGTATGCAGAATCATCGGGATCGCTCTTTTCGAGCTATTTAATGCGAGAAACACGTTATCTAGCGTTTTCACCACTCCACAGTGCGTTTGATATGCAGAACCGGAGACATCATGGCTGTCGTAGGGTATCAAGCTGAGTTATGCATTTTCTACGATAATCTTGGTGAGACTTCTGTCAGAAGTATGCAGAATCATCGGGATCGCTCTTTTCGAGCTATTTAATGCGAGAAACACGTTATCTGGCGTTTTCACCACTCCACAGTGCGTTTGATATGCAGAACCGTCGACATCATGGCTGTCGTAGGGTATCAAGCTGAGATATGCATTTTCTACGATAATCTTGGTGAGACTTCTGTCAGAAGTATGCAGAATCATCGGGATCGCTCTTGTCGAGCTATTTATTGCGAGAAAAACGTTATCTGGTGTTTTCACCACTCGACAGTGCGTTTGATATGCAGAACCGGCGACATCTTGGATTTCGTCGGGATTCAAGCTGAGATATGCATTTTCTACGATAATCTTGGTGAGACTTCTGTAAGAAGTATGCAGAATCATCGGGATCGCTCTTGTCGAGCTATTTATTGTGAGAATAACGTTATCTGGTGTTTTCACCACTCCACAGTGCGTTTGATATGCAGAACCGGCGACATCTTGGATTTCCTCGGGGTTTAAGGTGAGATATGTATTTTCTACGATAATCTTGGTGAGACTTCTGTCAGAAGTATGCAGAATCATCGGGATCTTTCTTTTCGAGCTATTTAATGCGAGAAACACGTTATCTGGTGTTTTCACCACTCCAAAGTGCGTATGATATGCAGAACCGACGATATCTTGGTTTTCGTGGGGTTTCAAGCTCTGATATGCAATTTCTGCGATAATCTTGGTGAGACTACTGTCAGAAGTATGCAGAATCTTCGAGATCGCTCTTTTCGAGCTATTTAATGCGAGCAACACGTTATCCGGTGTTTTCACCACTCCACAGTGCGTTTGATATGCAGAACCGCCGACATCTTGGCTTTCGTCGGGCATCAAGCTGAGATATGCATTTTCTACGATAATCTTGGTAAGACTTCTGTCAGAAGTATGCAGAATCTTCGAGATCGCTCTTTTCGAGCTATTTAATGCGAGACAAACGTTATCTGGTGTTTTCACCACTCCGCAGTGCGTTTGATATGCAGAACCGGCGACCTCTTGGATTTCGTCGGGGTTCAAGCTGAGATATGCATTTTCTACGATAATCTTGGTGAGACTTCTGTGAGATGCATTCAGAATCATCGGGATCGCTATTTTCGAGCTATTTAATGCGAGAAACAAGTTATCTGGTGTTTTCACCACTCCACCGTGCGTTTGATATGCAGAACCGACGACATCTTGATTTTCGTGAGGTTTCAAGCTGAGATATGCATTTTCTGCGATAACATTAGTGAGACTTCAGTCAGAAGTATGCAGAATCATCTAGATCGCTCTTTTCGAGATATTTAATGCGAAAAAACAAGCTTTCTAGTGTTTTCAACATTCCAAGGTGCGTTTGATATGCAGAACCGGCGACATCTTGGATTTCGTCGGGTATCAAGCTGAGATATGCATTTTCTACGATAATCTTGGTGAGTCGTCTGTCAGAAGTATGCAGAATCTTCGAGATCGCTCTTTTCGAGCTAGTTAATGCGAGAAACACGTTCTGTGTATGTTTGCACCACTCCACAGTGCGTTTGATATGCAGAACCGGCGACATCTTGATTTTCGTGAGGTTTCAAGCTGAGATATGCATTTTCTGCGATAATATTGGTGAGACTTCAGTCAGAAGTATGCAGAATCTTCGAGATCGCTCTTTTCGAGCTATTTAATGCGAGACAAACGTTATCTGGTGTTTTCACCACTCCGCAGTGCGTTTGATATGCAGAACCGGCGACCTCTTGGATTTCGTAGGGGTTCAAGCTGAGATATGCATTTTCTACGATAATCTTGGTGAGACTTCTGTCAGAAGTATGCAGAACCATCGGGGTCGCTCTTTTCGAGCTATTTAATGCGAGAAACACGTTATGCGGTGTTGTCACGACTCCACAGTGCGTTTGATATGCAGAACGTGCGACATCTTGATTTTCGTGCGGTTTCAAGCTGAGATATGCATTTTCTGCGATAATCTTGGTGAGTCTTCTGTCAGAAATATGCAGGATCTTCGAGATCGCTCTGTTCGAGCTAGTTAATGCGAGAAACATGTTATCTGGTGTTTTCACCACTCCACAGTGCGTTTGATATGCAGAACCGGCGACATCTTGATTTTCGTGAGGTTTCAAGCTGAGATATGCATTTTCTGCGATAATATTGGTGAGACTACAGTCAGAAGTATGCAGAATCATCTAGATCGCTCTTTTTGAGATATTTAATGCGAAAAAACAAGTTTTCTGGTGTTTTCAACATTCCACATTGCGTTTGATATGCAGAACCGGCGACATCTTGGCTGTCGTAGGGTATCAAGCTGAGATATGCATTTTCTACGATAATCTTGGTGAGACTTCAGTCAGAGGTATGCAGAATCATCTTGATCGCACGTTTCGAGATACTTAATGCGAGAAACACGTTTTCTGGTGATTTCACCACTCCACAGAACGTTTTATGTGCAGAACCGGCGACATCTTGGATTTCGTCGGGTTTCAAGCTGAGATATGCATTTTCTGCGATAATATTGGTGAGACTTCAGTCAGAGGTACGCAGAATCATCTTGATCGCACGTTTCGAGATACTTAATGCGAGAAACACGTTTTCTGGTGTTTTCACCACTCCACAGAACGTTTTATGTGCAGAACCGGCGACATCTTGGATTTCGTCGGGTTTCAAGCTGAGATATGCATTTTCTGCGATAATATTGGTGAGACTTCAGTCAGAAGTATGCAGAATCATCTAGATCGCTCTTTTCGAGATATTTAATGCGAAAAAACAAGTTTTCTGGTGTTTTCAACATTCCACAGTGCGTTTGATATGCAGAACCGGCGACATCTTGGCTGTCGTAGGGTATCAAGCTGAGATATGCATTTTCTACGATAATCTTGGTGAGACTTCTGTGAGAAGTATGCAGAATCATCGGGATCGCTCTATTCGAGCTATTTATTGCGAGAAACACGTTAACTGGTGTTTTCACCACTCCACAGTGCGTTTGATATGCAGAACCGGCGACATCTTGGATTTCGTCGGGGTTCAAGCTGAGATATGCATTTTCTACGATAATCTTGGTGAGACTTCTGTCAGAAGTATGCAGAATCATCGGGATCTCTCTTTTCGAGCTATTTAATGCGAGAAACACGTTATCTGGTGTTTTCACCACTCCGCAGTGCGTTTGATATGCAGAACCGGCGAAATCTTGGATTTCGTCGGGGTTCAAGCTGAGATATGCATTTTCTACGATAATCTTGGTGAGACTTCTGTCAGAAGTATGCAGAATCATCGGGATCGCTCTTTTCGAGCTATTTAATGCGCGAAACACGTTATCTGGCGTTTTCACCACTCCACAGTGCGTTTGATATGCAGAACCGGCGACATCTTGGCTGTCGCTGGGTATCAAGCTGAGATATGCATTTTCTACGATAATCTTGGTGAGACTGCTGTCAGAAGTATGCAGAATCATCGGGATCTCCCTTTGCGAGCTATTTAATGCGAGAAACACGTTCTCTGGTTGTTTTCACCGCTCCACAGTGCGTTTGATATGCAGAACCGACGACATCTTGATTTTCGTGAGGTTTCAAGCTGAGATATGCATTTTCTGCGATAATATTAGTGAGACTTCAGTCAGAAGTATGCAGAATCATCGGGATCGCTCTGTTCGAGTTACTTGATGCGAGAAACACGGTATCTGGTGTTTTCACCACTCCACAGTGCGTTTGATATGCAGACACGGCGACATCTTGGCTTTCGTCGGGTATCAAGCTGAGATATGCATTTTCTACCATAATCTTGGTGAGACTTCTGCCAGAAGTATGCAGAATCATCGGGATCGCTCTTTTCGAGCTATTTAATGCGAGAAACACGTTCTGTGGTTGTTTTCACCACTCCACAGTGCGTTTGATATGCAGAACCGACGACATCTTGATTTTCGTGAGGTTTCAAGCTGAGATATGTATTTTCTGCGATAATATTAGTGAGACTTCAGTCAGAAGTATGCAGAATCATCTAGATCGTCTTTTCGAGATATTTAATGCGAAAAAACAATCTTTCTAGTGTTTTCAACATTCCACAGTGCGTTTGATATGCAGAACCGGCGACATCTTGGCTGTCGTAGGGTATCAAGCTGAGATATGCATTTTCTACGATAATCTTGGTGAGACTTCTGTCAGAAGTATGCAGAATCTTCGAGATCGCTTTTTTCAAGCAACTTAATACCAGAAACACATTATCTGGTGTTTTCACCACTCCACAGTGCGTTTGACATGCAGAACCGGAAATATCTTGGTTTCGGTCGGGTTTCAAGCTGAGAAATGCATTTTCTACGATAATCTTGGTGAGACTTCTGTCAGAAGTATGCAGAATCTTCGAGAACGCTCTTTTCGAGCTACTTAAAGCGAGAAACACGTTATCTGGTTGTTTTCACCACTCCACAGTGCGTTTGATATGCAGAACCGGCGTCATCTAGATTTTCGTGAGGTTTCAAGGTAAGATATGCATTTTTTGCGATAATAGTGGTGAGACTTCAGTCAGGCGTATGCAGAATCATCTAGATCGCACGTTTCGAGCTACTTAATGCGAGAAACACGTTTTCTGGTGTTTTCACCACTCCACACAACGTTTTATGTGCAGAACCGGCGACATCTTGGATTTCGTCGGGTTTCAAGCTGAGATATGCATTTTCTGCGATAATATTGGTGAGACTTCAGTCAGAAGTATGCAGAATCATCGGGATCGCTCTTTTCGAGCTATTTATTGCGAGAAACACGTTATCCGGTGTTTTCACCACACCACAGTGCGAATGATATGCAGAACCGGCGACATCTTGGATTTCGTCGGGTTTCAAGCTGAGATATGCATTTTCTACGATAATCTTAGTGAGACTTCTGTCAGAAGTATGCAGAATCATCGGGATCGCTCTTTTCGAGCTATTTAATGCGAGAAACACGTTATCTGGCGTTTTCACCACTCCACAGTGCGTTTGATATGCAGAACCGGAGACATCATGGCTGTCGTAGGGTATCAAGCTGAGTTATGCATTTTCTACGATAATCTTGGTGAGACTTCTGTCAGAAGTATGCAGAATCATCGGGATCGCTCTTTTCGAGCTATTTAATGCGAGAAACACGTTATCTGGCGTTTTCACCACTCCACAGTGCGTTTGATATGCAGAACCGTCGACATCATGGCTGTCGTAGGGTATCAAGCTGAGATATGCATTTTCTACGATAATCTTGGTGAGACTTCTGTCAGAAGTATGCAGAATCATCGGGATCGCTCTTGTCGAGCTATTTATTGCGAGAAAAACGTTATCTGGTGTTTTCACCACTCGACAGTGCGTTTGATATGCAGAACCGGCGACATCTTGGATTTCGTCGGGATTCAAGCTGAGATATGCATTTTCTACGATAATCTTGGTGAGACTTCTGTAAGAAGTATGCAGAATCATCGGGATCGCTCTTGTCGAGCTATTTATTGCGAGAATAACGTTATCTGGTGTTTTCACCACTCCACAGTGCGTTTGATATGCAGAACCGGCGACATCTTGGATTTCCTCGGGGTTTAAGCTGAGATATGTATTTTCTACGATAATCTTGGTAAGACTTCTGTCAGAAGTATGCAGAATCATCGGGATCTTTCTTTTCGAGCTATTTAATGCGAGAAACACGTTATCTGGTGTTTTCACCACTCCAAAGTGCGTATGATATGCAGAACCGACGATATCTTGGTTTTCGTGGGGTTTCAAGCTCAGATATGCAATTTCTGCGATAATCTTGGTGAGACTACTGTCAGAAGTATGCAGAATCTTCGAGATCGCTCTTTTCGAGCTATTTAATGCGAGCAACACGTTATCCGGTGTTTTCACCACTCCACAGTGCGTTTGATATGCAGAACCGCCGACATCTTGGCTTTCGTCGGGCATCAAGCTGAGATATGCATTTTCTACGATAATCTTGGTGAGACTTCTGTCAGAAGTATGCAGAATCATCGGGATCGCTCTTTTCGAGCTATTTAATGCGCGAAACACGTTATCTGGCGTTTTCACCACTCCACAGTGCGTTTGATATGCAGAACCGGCGACATCTTGGCTGTCGCTGGGTATCAAGCTGAGATATGCATTTTCTACGATAATCTTGGTGAGACTGCTGTCAGAAGTATGCAGAATCATCGGGATCTCCCTTTGCGAGCTATTTAATGCGAGAAACACGTTCTCTGGTTGTTTTCACCGCTCCACAGTGCGTTTGATATGCAGAACCGACGACATCTTGATTTTCGTGAGGTTTCAAGCTGAGATATGCATTTTCTGCGATAATATTAGTGAGACTTCAGTCAGAAGTATGCAGAATCATCGGGATCGCTCTGTTCGAGTTACTTGATGCGAGAAACACGGTATCTGGTGTTTTCACCACTCCACAGTGCGTTTGATATGTAGACACGGCGACATCTTGGCTTTCGTCGGGTATCAAGCTGAGATATGCATTTTCTACCATAATCTTGGTGAGACTTCTGCCAGAAGTATGCAGAATCATCGGGATCGCTCTTTTCGAGCTATTTAATGCGAGAAACACGTTCTGTGGTTGTTTTCACCACTCCACAGTGCGTTTGATATGCAGAACCGACGACATCTTGATTTTCGTGAGGTTTCAAGCTGAGATATGCATTTTCTGCGATAATATTAGTGAGACTTCAGTCAGAAGTATGCAGAATCATCTAGATCGTCTTTTCGAGATATTTAATGCGAAAAAACAATCTTTCTAGTGTTTTCAACATTCCACAGTGCGTTTGATATGCAGAACCGGCGACATCTTGGCTGTCGTAGGGTATCAAGCTGAGATATGCATTTTCTACGATAATCTTGGTGAGACTTCTGTCAGAAGTATGCAGAATCTTCGAGATCGCTTTTTTCAAGCAACTTAATACCAGAAACACATTATCTGGTGTTTTCACCACTCCACAGTGCGTTTGACATGCAGAACCGGAAATATCTTGGTTTCGGTCGGGTTTCAAGCTGAGAAATGCATTTTCTACGATAATCTTGGTGAGACTTCTGTCAGAAGTATGCAGAATCTTCGAGAACGCTCTTTTCGAGCTACTTAAAGCGAGAAACACGTTATCTGGTTGTTTTCACCACTCCACAGTGCGTTTGATATGCAGAACCGGCGTCATCTAGATTTTCGTGAGGTTTCAAGGTAAGATATGCATTTTTTGCGATAATAGTGGTGAGACTTCAGTCAGGCGTATGCAGAATCATCTAGATCGCACGTTTCGAGCTACTTAATGCGAGAAACACGTTTTCTGGTGTTTTCACCACTCCACACAACGTTTTATGTGCAGAACCGGCGACATCTTGGATTTCGTCGGGTTTCAAGCTGAGATATGCATTTTCTGCGATAATATTGGTGAGACTTCAGTCAGAAGTATGCAGAATCATCTAGATCGCTCTTTTCGAGCTATTTATTGCGAGAAACACGTTATCCGGTGTTTTCACCACACCACAGTGCGTATGATATGCAGAACCGGCGACATCTTGGATTTCGTCGGGTTTCAAGCTGAGATATGCATTTTCTACGATAATCTTGGTGAGACTTCAGTCAGAAGTATGCAGAATCATCGGGATCGCTCTTTTCGAGGTATTTAATGCGAGAAACACGTTATCTGGCGTTTTCACCACTCCACAGTGCGTTTGATATGCAGAACCGGCGACATCATGGCTGTCGTAGGGTATCAAGCTGAGATATGCATTTTCTACGATAATCTTGGTGAGACTTCTGTCAGAAGTATGCAGAATCATCGGGATCGCTCTTTTCGAGCTATTTAATGCGAGAAACACGTTATCCGGTGTTTTCACCACTCCACAGTGCGTTAGATATGCAGAACCGGCGACATCTTGGATTTCGTCGGGTTTCAAGCTGAGATATGCATTTTCTACGATAATCTTGGTGAGACTTCTGTCAGAAGTATGCAGAATCTTCGAAATCGCTCTTTTCGAGCTATTTAATGCGAAAAAATAAGTTTTCTGGTGTTTTCAACATTCCACAGAGCGTTTGATATGCAGAAACGGCGATATCTTGATTTTCGTGGTGTTTCCAGGTGAGATATGCATTTTCTGCGATAATGTAGGTGAGTCTTCCGCCAGAAGTATGCAGAATCATCTAGATCGCTCTTTTCGAGATATTTGATGCGAGAAACACGTAATCTGGTTGTTTTCACCACTCCACAGTGCGTTTGATATGCAGAACCGGCGACATCTAGATTTTCGTGAGGTTTCAAGCTGAGACATGCATTTTTTGCGATAATCTTGGAGAGACTTCAGTCAGAAGTTTGCAGAATCATCTATATCGCTCTTTTCGAGCAACTTAATGCGAAAAAACAAGTTTTCTGGTGTTTTCAACATTCCACAGTGTGTTTGATATGCCGAACCGGCGATATCTTGATCTTCGTGGTGTTTCCAGCTGAGATATGCATTTTCAGCGATAATCTTGGTGAGTCTTCTGTCAGAAGTATGCAGAATCATCGAGATCGCTCTTTTCGAGCTATTTAATGCGAGAAACACGTTATCCGGTGTTTTCACCACTACACAGTGCGTTTGATATGCAGAACCGGCGACATCTTGGCTGTCGTAGGGTATCAAGCTGAGATATGCATTTTCTACGATAATCTTGGTGAGACCTCTGTCAGAGGTATGCAGAATCTTCGAAATCGCTCTTTTCGAGCTATTTAATGCGAAAAAAAAAGTTTTCTGGTGTTTTCACCACTCCACAGTGCGTTTGATATGCAGATCCGGCGATATCTTGATTTTCGTGGTGTTTCCAGCTGAGATATGCATTTTCTGCGATAATCTTGGTGAGTCTTCTGTCAGAAGTATGCAGAATCATCTAGATCGCTCTTTTCGAGCTATTTAATGCGAAAAAACAAGTTTTCTGGTGTTTTCAACATTCCACAGTGCGTTTGATGTGCAGAACCGGCGACATCTTGGCTGTCGTAGGGTATCAAGCTGAGATATGCCTTTTCTACGATAATCTTGGTGAGACTTCTGTCACAAGTATGCAGATTCATCGGGATCGCTCTTTTCGAGCTATTTAATGCGAGAAACATGTTATCTGGCGTTTTCACCACTACACAGTGCGTTTGATATGCAGAACCGGCGACATCTTGGCTGTCGTAGGGTATCAAGCTGAGATATGCATTTTCTACGATAATCTTGGTGAGACCTCTGTCAGAGGTATGCAGAATCATCTAGATCGCTCTTTTCGAGATATTTAATGCGAGAAACACGTTATCCGGTGTTTTCACCACTCCACAGTGCGTTTGATATGCCGAACCGGCGATATCTTGATTTTCGTGGTGTTTCCAGCTGAGATATGCATTTTCTGCGATAATCTGGGTAAGTCTTCTGTCAGAAGTATGCAGAATCTTCGAGATCGCTCTGTTCGAGCTACTTAATGCGAGAAACACGTTATCTGGTGTTTTCACCACTCCACAGTGCGTTTGATATGCAGAACCGGCGACATCTTGATTTTCGTGAGGTTTCAAGCTGAGATATGCATTTTCTGCGATAATCTTGGTGAGACTTCAGTCAGAAGTATGCAGAATCATCTATATCGCTCTTTTCGAGCTACTTAATGCGAAAAAACAAGTTTTCTGGTGATTTCAACATTCCACAGTGCGTTTGATATGCAGAACCGGCGACATCTTGGCTGTCGTTGGGTATCAAGCTGAGATATGCATTTTCTACGATAATCTTGGTGAGACTTCTGTCAGAAGTATGCAGAATCATCGGGATCGCTCTATTCTAGCTATTTATTGCGAGAAACACGTTATCCGGTGTTTTCACCACTCCACAGTGCGTTTGATATGCAGAACCGGCGAAATCTTGGATTTCGTCGGGGTTCAAGCTGAGATATGCATTTTCGACGATAATCTTGGTGAGACCTCTTTCAGAGGTATACAGAATCTTCGAAATCGCTCTTATCGAGCTATTTAATGCGAAAAAATAAGTTTTCTGGTGTTTTCAACATTCCACAGTGCGTTTGATATGCAGAAACGGCGATATCTTGATTTCCGTGGTGGTTCCAGCTGAGATATGCATTTTCTGCGATAATCTAGGTGAGTCTTCTGCCAGAAGTATGCAGAATCATCTAGATCGCTCTTTTCGAGCTATTTAATGCGAGAAACACGTTATCTGGTTGTTTTCACCACTCCACAGTGCGTTTGATATGCAGAACCGGCGACATCTAGATTTTCGTGAGGTTTCAAGCTGAGACATGCATTTTTTGCGATAATCTTGGTGAGACTTCAGTCAGAAGTTTGCAGAATCATCTATATCGCTCTTTTCGAGCAACTTAATGCGAAAAAACAAGTTTTCTGGTGTTTTCAACATTCCACAGTGCGTTTGATATGCCGAACCGGCGATATCTTGATCTTCGTGGTGTTTCCAGCTGAGATATGCATTTTCTACGATAATCTTGGTGAGACTTCTGTCAGAAGTATGCAGAATCATCGGGATCTCTCTTTTCGAGCTATTTAATGCGAGAAACACGTTATCTGGTGTTTTCACCACTCCGCAGTGCGTTTGATATGCAGAACCGGCGAAATCTTGGATTTCGTCGGGGTTCAAGCTGAGATATGCATTTTCTACGATAATCTTGGTGAGACTTCTGTCAGAAGTATGCAGAATCATCGGGATCGCTCTTTTCGAGCTATTTAATGCGCGAAACACGTTATCTGGCGTTTTCACCACTCCACAGTGCGTTTGATATGCAGAACCGGCGACATCTTGGCTGTCGCTGGGTATCAAGCTGAGATATGCATTTTCTACGATAATCTTGGTGAGACTTCTGTCAGAAGTATGCAGAATCATCGGGATCGCTCTATTCGAGCTATTTATTGCGAGAAACACGTTATCCGGTGTTTTCACCACACCACAGTGCGTATGATATGCAGAACCGGCGACATCTTGGATTTCGTCGGGTTTCAAGCTGAGATATGCATTTTCTACGATAATCTTGGTGAGACTTCTGTCAGAAGTATGCAGAATCATCGGGATCGCTCTTTTCGAGGTATTTAATGCGAGAAACACGTTATCTGGCGTTTTCACCACTCCACAGTGCGTTTGATATGCAGAACCGGCGACATCATGGCTGTCGTAGGGTATCAAGCTGAGATATGCATTTTCTACGATAATCTTGGTGAGACTTCTGTCAGAAGTATGCAGAATCATCGGGATCGCTCTTTTCGAGCTATTTAATGCGAGAAACACGTTATCCGGTGTTTTCACCACTCCACAGTGCGTTAGATATGCAGAACCGGCGACATCTTGGATTTCGTCGGGTTTCAAGCTGAGATATGCATTTTCTACGATAATGTAGGTGAGTCTTCCGCCAGAAGTATGCAGAATCTTCGAAATCGCTCTTTTCGAGCTATTTAATGCGAAAAAATAAGTTTTCTGGTGTTTTCAACATTCCACAGAGCGTTTGATATGCAGAAACGGCGATATCTTGATTTTCGTGGTGTTTCCAGGTGAGATATGCATTTTCTGCGATAATGTAGGTGAGTCTTCCGCCAGAAGTATGCAGAATCATCTAGATCGCTCTTTTCGAGATATTTGATGCGAGAAACACGTAATCTGGTTGTTTTCACCACTCCACAGTGCGTTTGATATGCAGAACCGGCGACATCTAGATTTTCGTGAGGTTTCAAGCTGAGACATGCATTTTTTGCGATAATCTTGGTGAGACTTCAGTCAGAAGTTTGCAGAATCATCTATATCGCTCTTTTCGAGCAACTTAATGCGAAAAAACAAGTTTTCTGGTGTTTTCAACATTCCACAGTGCGTTTGATATGCCGAACCGGCGATATCTTGATCTTCGTGGTGTTTCCAGCTGAGATATGCATTTTCAGCGATAATCTTGGTGAGTCTTCTGTCAGAAGTATGCAGAATCATCGAGATCGCTCTTTTCGAGCTATTTAATGCGAGAAACACGTTATCCGGTGTTTTCACCACTCCACAGTGCGTTTGATATGCAGAAACGGCGACACCTTGGCTTTCGTCGGGTATCAAGCTGAGATATGCATTTTCTACGATAATCTTGGTGAGACTTCTGTCAGAAGTATGCAGAATCATCGGGATCGCTCTTTTCGAGCTATTTAATGCGAAAAAAAAGTTTTCTGGTGTTTTCACCACTCCACAGTGCGTTTGATATGCAGAACCGGCGATATCTTGATTTTCGTGGTGTTTCCAGCTGAGATATGCATTTTCTGCGATAATCTTGGTGAGTCTTCTGTCAGAAGTATGCAGAATCATCTAGATCGCTCTTTTCGAGCTATTTAATGCGAAAAAACAAGTTTTCTGGTGTTTTCAACATTCCACAGTGCGTTTGATGTGCAGAACCGGCGACATCTTGGCTGTCGTAGGGTATCAAGCTGAGATATGCCTTTTCTACGATAATCTTGGTGAGACTTCTGTCACAAGTATGCAGATTCATCTGGATCGCTCTTTTCGAGCTATTTAATGCGAGAAACATGTTATCTGGCGTTTTCACCACTACACAGTGCGTTAGATATGCAGAACCGGCGACATCTTGGCTGTCGTAGGGTATCAAGCTGAGATATGCATTTTCTACGATAATCTTGGTGAGACCTCTGTCAGAGGTATGCAGAATCTTCGAAATCGCTCTTTTCGAGCTATTTAATGCGAAAAAATAAGTTTTCTGTTGTTTTCAACATTCCACAGTGCGTTTGATATGCAGAAACGGCGATATCTTGATTTTCGTGGTGTTACCAGCTGAGATATGCATTTTCTGCGATAATCTAGGTGAGTCTTCTGCCAGAAGTATGCAGAATCATCTAGATCGCTCTTTTCGAGATATTTAATGCGAGAAACACGTTATCCGGTGTTTTCACCACTCCACAGTGCGTTTGATATGCCGAACCGGCGATATCTTGATTTTCGTGGTGTTTCCAGCTGAGATATGCATTTTCTGCGATAATCTGGGTAAGTCTTCTGTCAGAAGTATGCAGAATCTTCGAGATCGCTCTGTTCGAGCTACTTAATGCGAGAAACACGTTATCTGGTGTTTTCACCACTCCACAGTGCGTTTGATATGCAGAACCGGCGACATCTTGATTTTCGTGAGGTTTCAAGCTGAGATATGCATTTTCTGCGATAATCTTGGTGAGACTTCAGTCAGAAGTATGCAGAATCATCTATATCGCTCTTTTCGAGCTACTTAATGCGAAAAAACAAGTTTTCTGGTGATTTCAACATTCCACAGTGCGTTTGATATGCAGAACCGGCGACATCTTGGCTGTCGTTGGGTATCAAGCTGAGATATGCATTTTCTACGATAATCTTGGTGAGACTTCTGTCAGAAGTATGCAGAATCATCGGGATCGCTCTATTCGAGCTATTTATTGCGAGAAACACGTTATCCGGTGTTTTCACCACTCCACAGTGCGTTTGATATGCAGAACCGGCGAAATCTTGGATTTCGTCGGGGTTCAAGCTGAGATATGCATTTTCTACGATAATCTTGGTGAGACCTCTTTCAGAGGTATACAGAATCTTCGAAATCGCTCTTATCGAGCTATTTAATGCGAAAAAATAAGTTTTCTGGTGTTTTCAACATTCCACAGTGCGTTTGATATGCAGAAACGGCGATATCTTGATTTCCGTGGTGGTTCCAGCTGAGATATGCATTTTCTGCGATAATCTAGGTGAGTCTTCTGCCAGAAGTATGCAGAATCATCTAGATCGCTCTTTTCGAGCTATTTAATGCGAGAAACACGTTATCTGGTTGTTTTCACCACTCCACAGTGCGTTTGATATGCAGAACCGGCGACATCTAGATTTTCGTGAGGTTTCAAGCTGAGACATGCATTTTTTGCGATAATCTTGGTGAGAATTCAGTCAGAAGTTTGCAGAATCATCTATATCGCTCTTTTCGAGCAACTTAATGCGAAAAAACAAGTTTTCTGGTGTTTTCAACATTCCACAGTGCGTTTGATATGCCGAACCGGCGATATCTTGATCTTCGTGGTGTTTCCAGCTGAGATATGCATTTTCAGCGATAATCTTGGTGAGTCTTCTGTCAGAAGTATGCAGAATCATCGAGATCGCTCTTTTCGAGCTATTTAATGCGAGAAACACGTTATCCGGTGTTTTCACCACTCCACAGTGCGTTTAATATGCAGAAACGGCGACACCTTGGCTTTCGTCGGGTATCAAGCTGAGATATGCATTTTCTACGATAATCTTGGTGAGACTTCTGTCAGAAGTATGCAGAATCATCGGGATCGCTCTTTTCGAGCTATTTAATGCGAAAAAAAAGTTTTCTGGTGTTTTCACCACTCCACAGTGCGTTTGATATGCAGAACCGGCGATATCTTGATTTTCGTGGTGTTTCCAGCTGAGATATGCATTTTCTGCGATAATCTTGGTGAGTCTTCTGTCAGAAGTATGCAGAATCATCTAGATCGCTCTTTTCGAGCTATTTAATGCGAAAAAACAAGTTTTCTGGTGTTTTCAACATTCCACAGTGCGTTTGATATGCAGAACCGGCGACATCTTGGCTGTCGTAGGGTATCAAGCTGAGATATGCATTTTCTACGATAATCTTGGTGAGACCTCTGTCAGAGGTATGCAGAATCTTCGAAATCGCTCTTTTCGAGCTATTTAATGCGAAAAAATAAGTTTTCTGTTGTTTTCAACATTCCACAGTGCGTTTGATATGCAGAAACGGCGATATCTTGATTTTCGTGGTGTTTCCAGCTGAGATATGCATTTTCTGCGATAATCTAGGTGAGTCTTCTGCCAGAAGTATGCAGAATCATCTATATCGCTCTTTTCGAGCTATTTGATGCGACATACACGTTATCTGGTGTTTTCAACATTCCACAGTGCGTTTGATATGCCGATGCGGCGATATCTTGATCTTCGTGGTGTTTCCAGCTGAGATATACATTTTCAGCGATAATCTTGGTGAGTCTTCTGTCAGAAGTATGCAGAATCATCGGGATCGCTCTTTTCGAGATATTTAATGCGAGAAACACGTTATCCGGTGTTTTCACCACTCCACAGTGCGTTTGATATGCCGAACCGGCGATATCTTGATTTTCGTGGTGTTTCCAGCTGAGATATGCATTTTCTGCGATAATCTGGGTAAGTCTTCTGTCAGAAGTATGCAGAATCTTCGAGATCGCTCTGTTCGAGCTACTTAATGCGAGAAACACGTTATCTGGTGTTTTCACCACTCCACAGTGCGTTTGATATGCAGAACCGGCGAAATCTTGGCTGTCGTAGGGTATCAAGCTGAGATATGCATTTTCTACGATAATCTTGGTGAGACCTCTGTCAGAGGTATACAGAATCTTCGAAATCGCTCTTTTCGAGCTATTTAATGCGAAAAAATAAGTTTTCTGGTGTTTTCAACATTCCACAGTGCGTTTGATATGCCGAAGCGGCGATATCTTGATCTGCGTTGTGTTTCCAGCTGAAATATGCATTTTCAGCGATAATCTTGGTGAGTCTTCTGTCAGAAGTATGCAGAATCATCGGGATCGCTCTATTCGAGCTATTTATTGCGAGAAACACGTTATCCGGTGTTTTCACCACTCCACAGTGCGTTTGATATGCAGAACCGGCGACATCTTGATTTTCGTGAGGTTTCAAGCTGAGACATGCATTTTCTGCGATAATCTTGGTGAGACTTCAGTCAGAAGTATGCGGAATCATCTATATCGCTCTTTTCGAGCTATTTAATGCGAAAAAACAAGTTTTCTGGTCTTTTCAACATTCCACAGAGCGTTTGATATGCAGAACGGGCGACATCTTGATTTTCGTGGTGTTTCCAGCTGAGATATGCATTTTCTGCGATAATCTTGGTGAGACTTCAGTCAGAAGTATGCAGAATCATCTAGATCGCTCTTTTCGAGCTATTTAATGCGAGAAACACGTTATCTGGTTGTTTTCACCACTCCACAGTGCGTTTGATATGCAGAAACGGCGATATCTTGATTTTCGTGGGGTTTCCAGCTGAGATATGCATTTTCTGCGATAATCTATGTGAGTCTTCTGCCAGAAGTATGAAGAATCATCTAGATCGCTCTTTTCGAGCTATTTAATGCGAGAAACACGTTATCTGGTTGTTTTCACCACTCCACAGTGCGTTTGATATGCAGAACCGGCGACATCTTGATTTTCGTGAGGTTTCAAGCTGAGACATGCATTTTCTGCGATAATCTTGGTGAGACTTCAGTCAGAAGTATGCGGAATCATCTATATCGCTCTTTTCGAGATATTTAATGCGAAAAAACAAGTTTTCTGGTGTTTTCAACATTCCACAGTGCGTTTGATATGCCGAAGCGGCGATATCTTGATCTTCGTGGTGTTTCCAGCTGAGATATACATTTTCAGCGATAATCTTGGTGAGTCTTCTGTCAGAAGTATGCAGAATCATCGGGATCGATCTTTTCGAGATATTTAATGCGAGAAACACGTTATCCGGTGTTTTCACCACTCCACAGTGCGTTTGATATGCCGAACCGGCGATATCTTGATTTTCGTGGTGTTTCCAGCTGAGATATGCATTTTCTGCGATAATCTGGGTAAGTCTTCTGTCAGAAGTATGCAGAATCTTCGAGATCGCTCTGTTCGAGCTACTTAATGCGAGAAACACGTTATCCGGTGTTTTCACCACTCCACAGTGCGTTTGATATGCAGAACCGGCGACATCTTGATTTTCGTGATGTTTCAAGCTGAGACATGCATTTTCTGCGATAATCTTGGTGAGACTTCAGTCAGAAGTATGCAGAATCATCTATATCGCTCTTTTCGAGCTACTTAATGCGAAAAAACAAGTTTTCTGGTGTTTTCAACATTCCACAGTGCGTTTGATATGCCGAACCGGCGACATCTTGGCTGTCGTTGGGTATCAAGCTGAGATATGCATTTTCTACGATAATCTTGGTGAGACTTCTGTCAGAAGTATGCAGAATCATCGGGATCGCTCTATTCGAGCTAATTAAAGCGAGAAACATGTTATCTGGCGTTTTCACCACTACACAGTGCATTTGATATGCAGAAACGGCGATATCTTGATTTTCGTGGTGTTTCCAGCTGAGATATGCATTTTCTGCGATAACCTTGGTGAGACTTCTGTCAGAAGTATGCAGAATCATCGGGATCGCTCTATTCGAGCTATTTATTGCGAGAAACACGTTATCCGGTGTTTTCACCACTCCACAGTGCGTTTGATATGCAGAACCGGCGAAATCTTGGCTGTCGTATGGTATCAAGCTGAGATATGCATTTTCTACGATAATCTTGGTGAGACCTCTGTCAGAGGTATACAGAATCTTCGAAATCGCTCTTATCGAGCTATTTAATGCGAAAAAATAAGTTTTCTGGTGTTTTCAACATTCCACAGTGCGTTTGATATGCAGAAACGGCGATATCTTGATTTTCGTGGTGTTTCCAGCTGAGATATGCATTTTCTGCGATAATCTAGGTGAGTCTTATGCCAGAAGTATGCAGAATCATCTAGATCGCTCTTTTCGAGCTATTTAATGCGAGAAACACGTTATCTGGTTGTTTTCACCACTCCACAGTGCGTTTGATATGCAGAACCGGCGACATCTTGATTTTCGTGAGGTTTCAAGCTGAGACATGCATTTTCTGCGATAATCTTGGTGAGACTTCAGTCAGAAGTATGTAGAATCATCTATATCGCTCTTTTCGAGCTATTTAATGCGAAAAAACAAGTTTTCTGGTCTTTTCAACATTCCACAGTGCGTTTGATATGCAGAACGGGCGACATCTTGATTTTCGTGAGGTTTCAAGCTGAGATATGCATTTTCTGCGATAATCCAGGTGAGACTTCAGTCAGAAGTATGCAGAATCATCTAGATCGCTCTTTTCGAGCTATTTAATGCGAAAAAACAAGTTTTCTAGTGATTTCAACATTCCACAATGGGTTTGATATGCAGAACCGGCGACATCTTGGCTGTCGTTGGGTATCAAGCTGAGATATGCATTTTCTACGATAATCTTGGTGAGACTTCTGTCAGAAGTATGCAGAATCATCGGGATCGCTCTATTCGAGCTATTTATTGCGAGAAACACGTTATCCGGTGTTTTCACCACTCCACAGTGCGTTTGATATGCAGAACCGGCGAAATCTTGGCTGTCGTAGGGTATCAAGCTGAGATATGCATTTTCTACGATAATCTTGGTGAGACCTCTGTCAGAGGTATACAGAATCTTCGAAATCGCTCTTTTCGAGCTATTTAATGCGAAAAAATAAGTTTTCTGGTGTTTTCAACATTCCACAGTGCGTTTGATATGCAGAAACGGCGATATCTTGATTTTCGTGGTGTTTCCAGCTGAGATATGCATTTTCTGCGATAATCTTGGTGAGACTTCAGTCAGAAGTATGCAGAATCATCTATATCGCTCTTTTCGAGCTATTTAATGCGAAAAAACAAGTTTTCTGGTGTTTTCAACATTCCACAGTGCGTTTGATATGCCGAAGCGGCGATATCTTGATCTTCGTGGTGTTTCCAGCTGAGATATGCATTTTCAGCGATAATCTTGGTGAGTCTTCTGTCAGAAGTATGCAGAATCATCGGGATCGCTCTTTTCGAGCTATTTAATGCGAGAAACATGTTATCCGGTGTTTTCACCACTCCACAGTGCGTTTGATATGCAGAACGGGCGACATCTTGATTTTCGTGAGGTTTCAAGCTGAGACATGCATTTTCTGCGATAATCTTGGTGAGACTTCTGTCAGAAGTATGCAGAATCATCGGGATCGCTCTATTCGAGCTATTTATTGCGAGAAACACGTTATCCGGTGTTTTCACCACTCCACAGTGCGTTTGATATGCAGAACCGGCGAAATCTTGGCTGTCGTAGGGTATCAAGCTGAGATATGCATTTTCTACGATAATCTTGGTGAGACCTCTGTCAGAGGTATACAGAATCTTCGAAATCGCTCTTTTCGAGCTATTTAATGCGAAAAAATAAGTTTTCTGGTGTTTTCAACATTCCACAGTGCGTTTGATATGCAGAAACGGCGATATCTTGATTTTCGTGGTGTTTCCAGCTGAGATATGCATTTTCTGCGATAATCTTGGTGAGACTTCAGTCAGAAGTATGCAGAATCATCTATATCGCTCTTTTCGAGCTATTTAATGCGAAAAAACAAGTTTTCTGGTGTTTTCAACATTCCACAGTGCGTTTGATATGCCGAAGCGGCGATATCTTGATCTTCGTGGTGTTTCCAGCTGAGATATGCATTTTCAGCGATAATCTTGGTGAGTCTTCTGTCAGAAGTATGCAGAATCATCGGGATCGCTCTTTTCGAGCTATTTAATGCGAGAAACATGTTATCCGGTGTTTTCACCACTCCACAGTGCGTTTGATATGCAGAACGGGCGACATCTTGATTTTCGTGAGGTTTCAAGCTGAGACATGCATTTTCTGCGATAATCTTGGTGAGACTTCTGTCAGAAGTATGCAGAATCATCGGGATCGCTCTATTCGAGCTATTTATTGCGAGAAACACGTTATCCGGTGTTTTCACCACTCCACAGTGCGTTTGATATGCAGAACCGGCGAAATCTTGGCTGTCGTAGGGTATCAAGCTGAGATATGCATTTTCTACGATAATCTTGGTGAGACCTCTGTCAGAGGTATACAGAATCTTCGAAATCGCTCTTTTCGAGCTATTTAATGCGAAAAAATAAGTTTTCTGGTGTTTTCAACATTCCACAGTGCGTTTGATATGCAGAAACGGCGATATCTTGATTTTCGTGGTGTTTCCAGCTGAGATATGCATTTTCTGCGATAATCTTGGTGAGACTTCAGTCAGAAGTATGCAGAATCATCTATATCGCTCTTTTCGAGCTATATAATGCGAAAAATCAAGTTTTCTGGTGTTTTCAACATTCCACAGTGCGTGTGATATGCCGAAGCGGCGATATCTTGATCTTCGTGGTGTTTCCAGCTGAGATATGCATTTTCAGCGATAATCTTGGTGAGTCTTCTGTCAGAAGTATGCAGAATCATCGGGATCGCTCTTTTCGAGCTATTTAATGCGAGAAACATGTTATCCGGTGTTTTCACCACTCCACAGTGCGTTTGATATGCTGAACCGGCGATATCTTGATTTTCGTGGTGTTTCCAGCTGAGATATGCATTTTCTGCGATAATCTGGGTAAGTCTTCTGTCAGAAGTATGCAGAATCTTCGAGATCGCTCTGTTCGAGCTACTTAATGCGAGAAACACGTTATCTGGTGTTTTTACCACTCCACAGTGCGTTTGATGTGCAGACCCGGCGACATCTTGGCTTTCGTCGGGTATCAAGCTGAGATATGCATTTTCTACGATAATCTTGGGGAGACTTCTGTCAGAAGTATGCAGAATCATCGGGATCGCTCTTTTCGAGCTACTTAATGCGAGAAACACGTTTTCTGGTGTATTCACCACTCCACAGTACGTTTGACATGCAGAAACGGAGATATCTTGGTTTCGGTCGGGTTTCAAGCTGAGATATGGATTTTCTGCGATAATCTTGGTGAGACTTCAGTCAGAAGTATGCAGAATCATCTATATCGCTCTTTTCGAGCTATTTAATGCGAAAAAACAAGTTTTCTGGTGTTTTCAACATTCCACAGTGCGTTTGATATGCCGAAGCGGCGATATCTTGATCTTCGTGGTGTTTCCAGCTGAGATATGCATTTTCAGCGATAATCTTGGTGAGTCTTCTGTCAGAAGTATGCAGAATCATCGGGATCGCTCTTTTCGAGCTATTTAATGCGAGAAACATGTTATCCGGTGGTTTCACCACTCCACAGTGCGTTTGATATGCAGAACGGGCGACATCTTGATTTTCGTGAGGTTTCAAGCTGAGACATGCATTTTCTGCGATAATGTTGGTGAGACTTCTGTCAGAAGTATGCAGAATCATCGGGATCGCTCTATTCGAGCTATTTATTGCGAGAAACACGTTATCCGGTGTTTTCACCACTCCACAGTGCGTTTGATATGCAGAACCGGCGAAATCTTGGCTGTCGTAGGGTATCAAGCTGAGATATGCATTTTCTACGATAATCTTGGTGAGACCTCTGTCAGAGGTATACAGAATCTTCGAAATCGCTCTTTTCGAGCTATTTAATGCGAAAAAATAAGTTTTCTGGTGTTTTCAACATTCCACAGTGCGTTTGATATGCAGAAACGGCGATATCTTGATTTTCGTGATGTTTCCAGCTGAGGTATGCATTTTCTGCGATAATCTTGGTGAGACTTCAGTCAGAAGTATGCAGAATCATCTATATCGCTCTTTTCGAGCTATTTAATGCGAAAAAACAAGTTTTCTGGTGTTTTCAACATTCCACAGTGCGTTTGATATGCCGAAGCGGCGATATCTTGATCTTCGTGGTGTTTCCAGCTGAGATATGCATTTTCAGCGATAATCTTGGTGAGTCTTCTGTCAGAAGTATGCAGAATCATCGGGATCGCTCTTTTCGAGCTATTTAATGCGAAAAAACAACTTTTCTGGTCTTTTCAACATTCCACAGTGCGTTTGATATGCAGAACGGGCGACATCTTGATTTTCGTGAGGTTTCAAGCTGAGATATGCATTTTCTGCGATAATCCAGGTGAGACTTCAGTCAGAAGTATGCAGAATCATCTAGATCGCTCTTTTCGAGCTATTTAATGCGAAAAAACAAGTTTTCTAGTGATTTCAACATTCCACAGTGCGTTTGATATGCAGAACCGGCGACATCTTGGCTGTCGTTGGGTATCAAGCAGAGATATGCATTTTCTACGATAATCTTGGTGAGACTTCTGTCAGAAGTATGCAGAATCATCGCGATCGCTCTATTCGAGCTATTTATTGCGAGAAACACGTTATCCGGTGTTTTCACCACTCCACAGTGCGTTTGATATGCAGAACCGGCGAAATCTTGGCTGTCGTAGGGTATCAAGCTGAGATATGCATTTTCTACGATGATATTGGTGAGACCTCTGTCAGAGGTATACAGAATCTTCGAAATCGCTCTTTTCGAGCTATTTAATGCGAAAAAATAAGTTTTCTGGTGTTTTCAACATTCCACAGTGCGTTTGATAAGCAGAAACGGCGATATCTGATTTTCGTGGTGTTTCCAGCTGAGATATGCATTTTCTGCGATAATCTTGGTGAGACTTCAGTCAGAAGTATGCAGAATCATCTATATCGCTCTTTTCGAGCTATTTAATGCGAAAAAACAAGTTTTCTGGTGTTTTCAACATTCCACAGTGCGTTTGATATGCCGAAGCGGCGATATCTTGATCTTCGTGGTGTTTCCAGCTGAGATATGCATTTTCAGCGATAATCTTGGTGAGTCTTCTGTCAGAAGTATGCAGAATCATCGGGATCGCTCTTTTCGAGCTATTTAATGCGAGAAACATGTTATCCGGTGTTTTCACCACTCCACAGTGCGTTTGATATGCAGAACGGGCGACATCTTGATTTTCGTGAGGTTTCAAGCTGAGACATGCATTTTCTGCGATAATCTTGGTGAGACTTCTGTCAGAAGTATGCAGAATCATCGGGATCGCTCTATTCGAGCTATTTATTGCGAGAAACACGTTATCCGGTGTTTTCACCACTCCACAGTGCGTTTGATATGCAGAACCGGCGAAATCTTGGCTGTCGTAGGGTATCAAGCTGAGATATGCATTTTCTACGATAATCTTGGTGAGACCTCTGTCAGAGGTATACAGAATCTTCGAAATCGCTCTTTTCGAGCTACTTAATGCGAAAAAATAAGTTTTCTGGTGTTTTCAACATTCCACAGTGCGTTTTATATGCAGAAACGGCGATATCTTGATTTTCGTGGTGTTTCCAGCTGAGATATGCATTTTCTGCGATAATCCAGGTGAGACTTCAGTCAGAAGTATGCAGAATCTTCTAGATCGCTCTTTTCGAGCTATTTAATGCGAAAAAACAAGTTTTCTGGTGATTTCAACATCCCACAGTGCGTTTGATATGCAGAACCGACGACATCTTGGCTGTCGTTGGGTATCAAGCTGAGATATGCATTTTCTACGATAATCTTGGTGAGACTTCTGTCAGAAGTATGCAGAATCATCGGGATCGCTCTTTTCGAGCTATTTAATGCGAGAAACACGTTATCCGGTGTTTTCACCACTCCACAGTGCATTTGATATGCTGAACCGGCGATATCTTGATTTTCGTGGTGTTTCCAGCTGAGATATGCATTTTCTGCGATAATCTGGGTAAGTCTTCTGTCAGAAGTATGCAGAATCTTCGAGATCGCTCTGTTCGAGCTACTTAATGCGAGAAACACGTTATCTGGTGTTTTTACCACTCCACAGTGCGTTTGATGTGCAGACCCGGCGACATCTTGGCTTTCGTCGGGTATCAAGCTGAGATATGCATTTTCTACGATAATCTTGGGGAGACTTCTGTCAGAAGTATGCAGAATCATCGGGATCGCTCTTTTCGAGCTACTTAATGCGAGAAACACGTTTTCTGGTGTATTCACCACTCCACAGTACGTTTGACATGCAGAAACGGAGATATCTTGGTTTCGGTCGGGTTTCAAGCTGAGATATGGATTTTCTGCGATAATCTTGGTGAGACTTCAGTCAGAAGTATGCAGAATCATCTATATCGCTCTTTTCGAGCTATTTAATGCGAAAAAACAAGTTTTCTGGTGTTTTCAACATTCCACAGTGCGTTTGATATGCCGAAGCGGCGATATCTTGATCTTCGTGGTGTTTCCAGCTGAGATATGCATTTTCAGCGATAATCTTGGTGAGTCTTCTGTCAGAAGTATGCAGAATCATCGGGATCGCTCTTTTCGAGCTATTTAATGCGAGAAACATGTTATCCGGTGTTTTCACCACTCCACAGTGCGTTTGATATGCAGAACGGGCGACATCTTGATTTTCGTGAGGTTTCAAGCTGAGACATGCATTTTCTGCGATAATCTTGGTGAGACTTCTGTCAGAAGTATGCAGAATCATCGGGATCGCTCTATTCGAGCTATTTATTGCGAGAAACACGTTATCCGATGTTTTCACCACTCCACAGTGCGTTTGATATGCAGAACCGGCGAAATCTTGGCTGTCGTAGGGTATCAAACTGAGATATGCATTTTCTACGATAATCTTGGTGAGACCTCTGTCAGAGGTATACAGAATCTTCGGAATCGCTCTTTTCGAGCTATTTAATGCGAAAAAATAAGTTTTCTGGTGTTTTCAACATTCCACAGTGCGTTTGATATGCAGAAACGGCGATATCTTGATTTTCGTGATGTTTCCAGCTGAGGTATCCATTTTCTGCGATAATCTTGGTGAGACTTCAGTCAGAAGTATGCAGAATCATCTATATCGCTCTTTTCGAGCTATTTAATGCGAAAAAACAAGTTTTCTGGTGTTTTCAACATTCCACAGTGCGTTTGATATGCCGAAGCGGCGATATCTTGATCTTCGTGGTGTTTCCAGCTGAGATATGCATTTTCAGCGATAATCTTGGTGAGTCTTCTGTCAGAAGTATGCAGAATCATTGGGATCGCTCTTTTCGAGCTATTTAATGCGAAAAAACAAGTTTTCTGGTCTTTTCAACATTCCACAGTGCGTTTGATATGCAGAACGGGCGACATCTTGATTTTCGTGAGGTTTCAAGCTGAGATATGCATTTTCTGCGATAATCCAGGTGAGACTTCAGTCAGAAGTATGCAGAATCATCTAGATCGCTCTTTTCGAGCTATTTAATGCGAAAAAACACGTTTTCTAGTGATTTCAACATTCCACAGTGCGTTTGATATGCAGAACCGGCGACATCTTGGCTGTCGTTGGGTATCAAGCTGAGATATGCATTTTCTACGATAATCTTGGTGAGACTTCTGTCAGAAGTATGCAGAACCATCGCGATCGCTCTATTCGAGCTATTTATTGCGAGAAACACGTTATCCGGTGTTTTCACCACTCCACAGTGCGTTTGATATGCAGAACCGGCGAAATCTTGGCTGTCGTAGGGTATCAAGCTGAGATATGCATTTTCTACGATGATCTTGGTGAGACCTCTGTCAGAGGTATACAGAATCTTCGAAATCGCTCTTTTCGAGCTATTTAATGCGAAAAAATAAGTTTTCTGGTGTTTTCAACATTCCACAGTGCGTTTGATATGCAGAAACGGCGATATCTGATTTTCGTGGTGTTTCCAGCTGAGATATGCATTTTCTGCGATAATCTTGGTGAGACTTCAGTCAGAAGTATGCAGAATCATCTATATCGCTCTTTTCGAGCTATTTAATGCGAAAAAACAAGTTTTCTGGTGTTTTCAACATTCCACAGTGCGTTTGATATGCCGAAGCGGCGATATCTTGATCTTCGTGGTGTTTCCAGCTGAGATATGCATTTTCAGCGATAATCTTGGTGAGTCTTCTGTCAGAAGTATGCAGAATCATCGGGATCGCTCTTTTCGAGCTATTTAATGCGAGAAACATGTTATCCGGTGTTTTCACCACTCCACAGTGCGTTTGATATGCAGAACGGGCGACATCTTGATTTTCGTGAGGTTTCAAGCTGAGACATGCATTTTCTGCGATAATCTTGGTGAGACTTCTGTCAGAAGTATGCAGAATCATCGGGATCGCTCTATTCGAGCTATTTATTGCGAGAAACACGTTATCCGGTGTTTTCACCACTCCACAGTGCGTTTGATATGCAGAACCGGCGAAATCTTGGCTGTCGTAGGGTATCAAGCTGAGATATGCATTTTCTACGATAATCTTGGTGAGACCTCTGTCAGAGGTATACAGAATCTTCAAAATCGCTCTTTTCGAGCTATTTAATGCGAAAAAATAAGTTTTCTGGTGTTTTCAACATTCCACAGTGCGTTTGATATGCAGAAACGGCGATATCTTGATTTTCGTGGTGTTTCCAGCTGAGATATGCATTTTCTGCGATAATCTTGGTGAGACTTCAGTCAGAAGTATGCAGAATCATCTATATCGCTCTTTTCGAGCTATTTAATGCGAAAAAACAAGTTTTCTGGTGTTTTCAACATTCCACAGTGCGTGTGATATGCCGAAGCGGCGATATCTTGATCTTCGTGGTGTTTCCAGCTGAGATATGCATTTTCAGCGATAATCTTGGTGAGTCTTCTGTCAGAAGTATGCAGAATCATCGGGATCGCTCTTTTCGAGCTATTTAATGCGAGAAACATGTTATCCGGTGTTTTCACCACTCCACAGTGCGTTTGATATGCAGAACGGGCGACATCTTGATTTTCGTGAGGTTTCAAGCTGAGACATGCATTTTCTGCGATAATCTTGGTGAGACTTCTGTCAGAAGTATGCAGAATCATCGGGATCGCTCTATTCGAGCTATTTATTGCGAGAAACACGTTATCCGGTGTTTTCACCACTCCACAGTGCGTTTGATATGCAGAACCGGCGAAATCTTGGCTGTCGTAGGGTATCAAGCTGAGATATGCATTTTCTACGATAATCTTGGTGAGACCTCTGTCAGAGGTATACAGAATCTTCGAAATCGCTCTTTTCGAGCTACTTAATGCGAAAAAATAAGTTTTCTGGTGTTTTCAACATTCCACAGTGCGTTTTATATGCAGAAACGGCGATATCTTGATTTTCGTGGTGTTTCCAGCTGAGATATGCATTTTCTGCGATAATCCAGGTGAGACTTCAGTCAGAAGTATGCAGAATCTTCTAGATCGCTCTTTTCGAGCTATTTAATGCGAAAAAACAAGTTTTCTGGTGATTTCAACATCCCACAGTGCGTTTGATATGCAGAACCGACGACATCTTGGCTGTCGTTGGGTATCAAGCTGAGATATGCATTTTCTACGATAATCTTGGTGAGACTTCTGTCAGAAGTATGCAGAATCATCGGGATCGCTCTTTTCGAGCTATTTAATGCGAGAAACACGTTATCCGGTGTTTTCACCACTCCACTGTGCATTTGATATGCTGAACCGGCGATATCTTGATTTTCGTGGTGTTTCCAGCTGAGATATGCATTTTCTGCGATAATCTGGGTAAGTCTTCTGTCAGAAGTATGCAGAATCTTCGAGATCGCTCTGTTCGAGCTACTTAATGCGAGAAACACGTTATCTGGTGTTTTTACCACTCCACAGTGCGTTTGATGTGCAGACCCGGCGACATCTTGGCTTTCGTCGGGTATCAAGCTGAGATATGCATTTTCTACGATAATCTTGGGGAGACTTCTGTCAGAAGTATGCAGAATCATCGGGATCGCTCTTTTCGAGCTACTTAATGCGAGAAACACGTTTTCTGGTGTATTCACCACTCCACAGTACGTTTGACATGCAGAAACGGAGATATCTTGGTTTCGGTCGGGTTTCAAGCTGAGATATGGATTTTCTGCGATAATCTTGGTGAGACTTCAGTCAGAAGTATGCAGAATCATCTATATCGCTCTTTTCGAGCTATTTAATGCGAAAAAACAAGTTTTCTGGTGTTTTCAACATTCCACAGTGCGTTTGATATGCCGAAGCGGCGATATCTTGATCTTCGTGGTGTTTCCAGCTGAGATATGCATTTTCAGCGATAATCTTGGTGAGTCTTCTGTCAGAAGTATGCAGAATCATCGGGATCGCTCTTTTCGAGCTATTTAATGCGAGAAACATGTTATCCGGTGTTTTCACCACTCCACAGTGCGTTTGATATGCAGAACGGGCGACATCTTGATTTTCGTGAGGTTTCAAGCTGAGACATGCATTTTCTGCGATAATCTTGGTGAGACTTCTGTCAGAAGTATGCAGAATCATCGGGATCGCTCTATTCGAGCTATTTATTGCGAGAAACACGTTATCCGGTGTTTTCACCACTCCACAGTGCATTTGATATGCTGAACCGGCGATATCTTGATTTTCGTGGTGTTTCCAGCTGAGATATGCATTTTCTGCGATAATCTGGGTAAGTCTTCTGTCAGAAGTATGCAGAATCATCTAGATCGCTCGTTTCGAGCTATTTAATGCGAAAAAACAAGTTTTCTGGTGTTTTGACCACTCCACAGTGCGTTTGATATGTAGAGCCGCCGATAACTTGGTTTACGAGGGGTTTCGAGCTGAAATATGCATTTTCTGCGATAATCTTTGTGAGTCTTCTGTCAGAAGTAATCAGAATCGTCGAGATCGCTCTATTCGAGCTAGTTAATGCGAGAAACACGTTATCTGGTGTTTTCATCACTCCACAGTGCGGTTGATATGCAGAACCGGCGACATCTTGGTTTTCGACGGGTTTCAAGCTGAGATATGCATTTTCTGCGATAATATTTGTGAGACTTCAGTCAAAAGTATGCAGAATCATCTAGATCGTTCGTTTCGAGTTATTTAATGCGAGAAAACAAGTTTTCTGGTGTTTTGACCACACCACAGTACGTTTGACATGCAGAAACGGAGATATCTTGGTTTCGGTCGGGTTTCATGCTGAGATATGCATTTTCTGCGATAATCTGGGTAAGTCTTCTGTCAGAAGTATGCAGAATCTTCGAGATCGCTCTGTTCGAGCTACTTAATGCGAGAAACACGTTATCTGGTGTTTTCACCACTCCACAGTGCGTTTGATATGCAGAACCGGCGATATCTTGGTTTTCGTGGTGTTTCAATCTGAGATATGCATTTTCTGCGATAATCTTGGTGAGACTTCTGTCCGAAGTATGCTGTATCATCGAGATCGCTCTTTTCGAGCTAGTTAGTGCGAGGAACACGTTATCTGGTGTTTTCACCACTCCACAGTGCGATTGATATGCAGAAGAGTACATATCTTGGTTTTCGTGGGGTTTCAAGTTGAGATATGCATTTTCTGCGGTAATCTTGTTGAAACTTCTGTCCGAAGTATGCAGAATCATCGGGATCGCTCGTTTCGAGCTATTTAAGGCGAGAAACACGTTCTCTGGTTGTTTTCACCACTCCACAGTGCGTTTGATATGCAGAACATGCGATATCTTGATTTTCGTGGTGTTTCCAGCTGAGATATGCATTTTCTGCGATAATCTTGGTGGGTCTTTTTTCAGAAGTATGCAGAATCATCTAGATCGCTCTTTTCGAGCTACTTAATGCCCGAAACACGTTTTCTGGTGTTTTCACCACTCCACAGTACGTTTGACATGCAGAACCGGAGATATCTTGGTATCGGTCGGGTTTCAAGCTGAGATATGCATTTTCTACGATAATCCTGGTGAGACTTCTGTCAGACGTATGCAGAATCTTCGAGATCGCTCTTTTCGAGCTACTTAATGCACGAAACACGTATTCTGGTGTTTTCACCACTCCACAGTACGTCTGACATGCAGAACCGGAGATATCTTGGTTTCGGTCGGGTTTCAAACTGAGATATGCATTTTCTACGATAATCCTGGTGAGACTTCTGTCAGAAGTATGCAGAATCATCGAGAACGCTCTTTTGGAGCTATTTAATGCGAGAAACAGGTTTTCTGGGGTTTTCACCACTCCACAGTTCGTTGGATATGCAGAACCGGAGATATCTTGGTTTTCGTGGGGTTTCAAGCTGAGATATGCATTTTCTGCGATAATCTTGGTGAGACTTCTGTCCGAAGTATGCTGAAACATCGAGATCGCTCTTTTCGAGCTAGTTAATGCGAGAAAAACCTTATCCGGTGTTTTCACCACTCCACAGTGCGTTTGATATGCACAACCAGCGATATCTTGGCTTTCGTGGGGTTTCAAGCTGAGATATGCATTTTTTACGATAATCTTGTTGAGACTTCTGTCGGAAGTATGAAGAATCATCGAGATCGCTCTATTCGAGCTATTTAATGCGAGACACACGTTTTCTGGGGTTTTCACCACTCCACAGTGCGTTTGATATGCAGAACAGTACATATCTTGGTTTTCGTGGGGTTTCAAGCTGAGATATGCATTTTCTACGATAAGCTTGGTGAAACATCTGTCCGAAGTATGCTGAAACGTCGAGAGCGCTCTTTTTGAGCTATTTAATGCGAGAAACACGTTTTCTGGGGTTTTCACCACTCCACAGTTCGTTGGATATGCAGAACAGTAGATATCCTGGTTTTCGTGGGGTTTCAAGCAGAGATATGCATTTTCTGCGATAATCTTGGCGAGACTTCTGTTAGAAGTAAGCCGAATCATCGAGATCGCACTTTTCGAGCTATTTAATGCGAGAAACACGTTATCTGGTGTTTTCACAACTCCACAGTTGGTTTGATATGCAGAACCGGCGATATTTTGGTTTTCGTCGGGTTTCAAGCTGAGATATGCATTTTCTGCGATAATCTTGGTGAGACTTCTGTTAGAAGTATGCAGAATCATCGAGATCGCACTTTTCGAGCTACTTAATGCGAGAAACACGTTATCTGGTGTTTTCCCCACTCCACAGTTGGTTTGATATGCAGAACCGGCGATATTTTCGTTTTCGTCGGGTTTCAAGCTGAGATATGCATTTTCTACGATAATATTGGTGAGACTTCTGTCAGAAGTATGCAGGATCTTCGAGAACGCTCTTTTCGAGCTATTTAATGCGAGAAACACGATATCTGCTGTTTTCACCACTCCACAGTGCGTTTGATATGCAGAACCAGCGATATCTTGGCTTTCGTGAGGTTTCAAGCTGAGATATGCATTTTTTACGGTAATCTTGGTGAGACTTCTGTCCGAAGTATGAGGAAACATCGAGATTGCTCTATTCGAGCTATTTATTGCGAGAAACACGTTTTCAGGGTGTTTTCACCACTCCACAGTGCGTTTGATATGTAGAACAGGCGATATCTTCATTTTCGTGGTGTTTCCAGCTGAGATATGCATTTTCTGCGATAATCTTGGTGAGACTTCTGTCAGAAGTATGCAGGATCTTCGAGAACGCTCTTTTCGAGCTATTTAATGCGAGAAACACGATATCTGCTGTTTTCACGACTCCACAGTGCGTTTGATATGCAGTACCAGCGATATCTTCGTTTTCGGGGGGTTTCAAGCTGAGATATGCATTCCTTACGATAATCTTGGTGAGACTTCTGTCCGAAGTATGCATAATCATCGAGATCGCACTATTCGAGCTATTTAATGCGAGAAACACGTTCTCTGGTTGTTTTCACCACTCCACAGTGCGTTTGATATGCAGAACCGGCAACATCTTGGTTTTCGTGGTGTTTCCAGCTGAGATATGCATTTTCTGCGAAAATCTTGGTGGGTCTTTTGTCAGAAGTATGCAGAATCATCTAGATCGCTCTTTTCGAGCTACTTAATGCTCGAAACACGCTTTCTGGTGTTTTCACCACTCCACAGTACGTTTGACATGCAGAACCGGAGATATCTTGGTTTCGGTCGGGTTTCAAGCTGAGATATGCATTTTCTACGATAATCTTGGTGAGACTTCTGTCAGAAGTATGCAGGATCTTCGAGAACGCTCTTTTCGAGCTACTTATTGCGACAAACACGTTATCTGGTGTTTTCACCACTCCACAGTGCGTATGATATGCAGAACCGGCGATATCTTGGTTTTCGTGGGGTTTCAAGCTGAGATATGCATTTTCTGCGATAATCTTGGTGAGACTTCTGTCCGAAGTATGCTGAAACATCGCGATGGCTCTTTTCGAGCTAGTTAATGCGAGAAAAACCTTATCCGGTGTTTTCACCACCCCACAGTGCGTTTGATATGCAGAACCAGCGATATCTTGGCTTTCGTGGGGTTTCAAGCTGAGATATGCATTTTTTACGGTAATCTTGGTGAGACTTCTGTCCGAAGTATGAAGAAACATCGAGATCGCTCTATTCGAGCTATTTATTGCGAGAAACAGGTTTTCTGGGGTTTTCACCACTCCAGAGTTCGTTGGATATGCAGAACCGGAGATATCTTGGTTTTCGTGGTGTTTCCAGCTGAGATATGCATTTTCTGCGATAATCTTGGTGGGTCTTCTGTCAGAAGTATGCAGGATCTTCGAGAACGCTCTTTTCGAGCTACTTATTGCGACAAACACGTTATCTGGTGTTTTCAGCACTCCACAGTGCGTTTGATATGCAGAACCAGCGATATCTTGGCTTTCGTGAGGTTTCAAGCTGAGATATGCATTTTTTACTGTAATCTTGGTGAGACTTCTGTCCGAAGTATGAGGAAACATCGAGATTGCTCTATTCGAGCTATTTATTGCGAGAAACACGTTATCCGGTGTTTTCACCACTCCACAGTGCGTTTGATATGCAGAACCGGCGAAATCTTGGCTGTCGTAGGGTATCAAGCTGAGATATGCATTTTCTACGATAATCTTGGTGAGACCTCTGTCAGAGGTATACAGAATCTTCGAAATCGCTCTTTTCGAGCTATTTAATGCGAAAAAATAAGTTTTCTGGTGTTTTCAACATTCCACAGTGCGTTTGATATGCAGAACGGGCGACATCTTGATTTTCGTGAGGTTTCAAGCTGAGACATGCATTTTCTGCGATAATCTTGGTGAGACTTCTGTCAGAAGTATGCAGAATCATCGGGATCGCTCTATTCGAGCTATTTAATGCGAAAAAACAAGTTTTCTGGTGATTTCAACATCCCACAGTGCGTTTGATATGCAGAACCGGCGACATCTTGGCTGTCGTTGGGTATCAAGCTGAGATATGCATTTTCTACGATAATCTTGGTGAGACTTCTGTCAGAAGTATGCAGAATCATCGGGATCGCTCTTTTCGAGCTATTTAATGCGAGAAACACGTTATCCGGTGTTTTTACCACTCCACAGTGCGTTTGATGTGCAGACCCGGCGACATCTTCGCTTTCGTCGGGTATCAAGCTGAGATATGCATTTTCTACGATAATCTTGGGGAGACTTCTGTCAGAAGTATGCAGAATCATCGGGATCGCTCTTTTCGAGCTACTTAATGCGAGAAACACGTTTTCTGGTGTATTCACCACTCCACAGTACGTTTGACATGCAGAAACGGAGATATCTTGGTTTCGGTCGGGTTTCAAGCTGAGATATGGATTTTCTGTGATAATCTTGGTGAGACTTCAGTCAGAAGTATGCAGAATCATCTATATCGCTCTTTTCGAGCTATTTAATGCGAAAAAACAAGTTTTCTGGTGTTTTCAACATTCCACAGTGCGTTTGATATGCCGAAGCGGCGATATCTTGATCTTCGTGGTGTTTCCAGCTGAGATATGCATTTTCAGCGATAATCTTGGTGAGTCTTCTGTCAGAAGTATGCAGAATCATCGGGATCGCTCTTTTCGAGCTATTTAATGCGAGAAACATGTTATCCGGTGTTTTCACCACTCCACAGTGCGTTTGATATGCAGAACGGGCGACATCTTGATTTTCGTGAGGTTTCAAGCTGAGACATGCATTTTCTGCGATAATCTTGGTGAGACTTCTGTCAGAAGTATGCAGAATCATCGGGATCGCTCTTTCCGAGCTATTTAATGCGAGAAACACGTTATCCGGTGTTTTCACCACTCCACAGTGCATTTGATATTCTGAACCGGCGATATCTTGATTTTCGTGGTGTTTCCAGCTGAGATATGCATTTTCTGCGATAATCTGGGTAAGTCTTCTGTCAGAAGTATGCAGAATCTTCGAGATCGCTCTGTTCGAGCTACTTAATGCGAGAAACACGTTATCTGGTGTTTTCACCACTCCACAGTGCGTTTGATATGCAGAACCGGCGATATCTTGGTTTTCGTGGTGTTTCAATCTGAGATATGCATTTTCTGCGATAATCTTGGTGAGACTTCTGTCCGAAGTATGCTGTATCATCGAGATCGCTCTTTTCGAGCTAGTTAGTGCGAGGAACACGTTATCTGGTGTTTTCACCACTCCACAGTGCGATTGATATGCAGAAGAGTACATATCTTGGTTTTCGTGGGGTTTCAAGTTGAGATATGCATTTTCTGCGATAATCTTGTTGAAACTTCTGTCCGAAGTATGCAGAATCATCGGGATCGCTCGTTTCGAGCTATTTAAGGCGAGAAACACGTTCTCTGGTTGATTTCACCACTCCACAGTGCGTTTGATATGCAGAACATGCGATATCTTGATTTTCGTGGTGTTTCCAGCTGAGATATGCATTTTCTGCGATAATCTTGGTGGGTCTTTTTTCAGAAGTATGCAGAATCATCTAGATCGCTCTTTTCGAGCTACTTAATGCCCGAAACACGTTTTCTGGTGTTTTCACCACTCCACAGTACGTTTGACATGCAGAACCGGAGATATCTTGGTATCGGTCGGGTTTCAAGCTGAGATATGCATTTTCTACGATAATCCTGGTGAGACTTCTGTCAGACGTATGCAGAATCTTCGAGATCGCACTTTTCGAGCTACTTAATGCGAGAAACACGATATCTGCTGTTTTCCCCACTCCACAGTTGGTTTGATATGCAGAACCGGCGATATTTTCGTTTTCGTCGGGTTTCAAGCTGAGATATGCATTTTCTACGATAATATTGGTGAGACTTCTGTCAGAAGTATGCAGGATCTTCGAGAACGCTCTTTTCGAGCTATTTAATGCGAGAAACACGATATCTGCTGTTTTGACCACTCCACAGTGCGTTTGATATGCAGAACCAGCGATATCTTGGCTTTCGTGAGGTTTCAAGCTGAGATATGCATTTTTTACGGTAATCTTGGTGAGACTTCTGTCCGAAGTATGAGGAAACATCGAGATTGCTCTATTCGAGCTATTTATTGCGAGAAACACGTTTTCAGGGTGTTTTCACCACTCCACAGTGCGTTTGATATGTAGAACAGGCGATATCTTCATTTTCGTGGTGTTTCCAGCTGAGATATGCATTTTCTGCGATAATCTTGGTGAGACTTCTGTCAGAAGTATGCAGGATCTTCGAGAACGCTCTTTTCGAGCTATTTAATGCGAGAAACACGATATCTGCTGTTTTCACGACTCCACAGTGCGTTTGATATGCAGTACCAGCGATATCTTCGTTTTCGGGGGGTTTCAAGCTGAGATATGCATTCCTTACGATAATCTTGGTGAGACTTCTGTCCGAAGTATGCATAATCATCGAGATCGCACTATTCGAGCTATTTAATGCGAGAAACACGTTCTCTGGTTGTTTTCACCACTCCACAGTGCGTTTGATATGCAGAACCGGCAACATCTTGGTTTTCGTGGTGTTTCCAGCTGAGATATGCATTTTCTGCGAAAATCTTGGTGGGTCTTTTGTCAGAAGTATGCAGAATCATCTAGATCGCTCTTTTCGAGCTACTTAATGCTCGAAACACGCTTTCTGGTGTTTTCACCACTCCACAGTACGTTTGACATGCAGAACCGGAGATATCTTGGTTTCGGTCGGGTTTCAAGCTGACATATGCATTTTCTACGATAATCTTGGTGAGACTTCTGTCAGAAGTATGCAGGATCTTCGAGAACGCTCTTTTCGAGCTACTTATTGCGACAAACACGTTATCTGGTGTTTTCACCACTCCACAGTGCGTATGATATGCAGAACCGGCGATATCTTGGTTTTCGTGGGGTTTCAAGCTGAGATATGCATTTTCTGCGATAATCTTGGTGAGACTTCTGTCCGAAGTATGCTGAAACATCGAGATGGCTCTTTTCGAGCTAGTTAATGCGAGAAAAACCTTATCCGGTGCTTTCACCACTCCACAGTGCGTTTGATATGCAGAACCAGCGATATCTTGGCTTTCGTGGGGTTTCAAGCTGAGATATGCATTTTTTACGGTAATCTTGGTTAGACTTCTGTCCGAAGTATGAAGAAACATCGAGATCGCTCTATTCGAGCTATTTATTGCGAGAAACAGGTTTTCTGGGGTTTTCACCACTCCAGAGTTCGTTGGATATGCAGAACCGGAGATATCTTGGTTTTCGTGGTGTTTCCAGCTGAGATATGCATTTTCTGCGATAATCTTGGTGGGTCTTCTGTCAGAAGTATGCAGGATCTTCGAGAACGCTCTTTTCGAGCTACTTATTGCGACAAACACGTTATCTGGTGTTTTCAGCACTCCACAGTGCGTTTGATATGCAGAACCAGCGATATCTTGGCTTTCGTGAGGTTTCAAGCTGAGATATGCATTTTTTACGGTAATCTTGGTGAGACTTCTGTCCGAAGTATGAGGAAACATCGAGATTGCTCTATTCGAGCTATTTATTGCGAGAATCACGTTATCCGGTGTTTTCACCACTCCACAGTGCGTTTGATATGCAGAACCGGCGAAATCTTGGCTGTCGTAGGGTATCAAGCTGAGATATGCATTTTCTACGATAATCTTGGTGAGACCTCTGTCAGAGGTATACAGAATCTTCGAAATCGCTCTTTTCGAGCTATTTAATGCGAAAAAATAAGTTTTCTGGTGTTTTCAACATTCCACAGTGCGTTTGATATGCAGAAACGGCGATATCTTGATTTTCGTGATGTTTCCAGCTGAGATATGCATTTTCTGCGATAATCTTGGTGAGACTTCAGTCAGAAGTATGCAGAATCATCTATATCGCTCTTTTCGAGCTATTTAATGCGAAAAAACAAGTTTTCTGGTGTTTTCAACATTCCACAGTGCGTTTGATATGCCGAAGCGGCGATATCTTGATCTTCGTGGTGTTTCCAGCTGAGATATGCATTTTCAGCGATAATCTTGGTGAGTCTTCTGTCAGAAGTATGCAGAATCATCGGGATCGCTCTTTTCGAGCTATTTAATGCGAGAAACATGTTATCCGGTGTTTTCACCACTCCACAGTGCGTTTGATATGCAGAACGGGCGACATCTTGATTTTCGTGAGGTTTCAAGCTGAGACATGCATTTTCTGCGATAATCTTGGTGAGACTTCTGTCAGAAGTATGCAGAATCATCGGGATCGCTCTATTCGAGCTATTTATTGCGAGAAACACGTTATCCGGTGTTTTCACCACTCCACAGTGCGTTTGATATGCAGAACCGGCGACATCTTGGCTGTCGTTGGGTATCAAGCTGAGATATGCATTTTCTACGATAATCTTGGTGAGACTTCAGTCAGAAGTATGCAGAATCATCTAGATCGCTCGTTTCGAGCTATTTAATGCGAAAAAACAAGTTTTCTGGTGTTTTGACCACTCCACAGTGCGTTTGATATGTAGAGCCGCCGATAACTTGGTTTACGAGGGGTTTCGAGCTGAAATATGCATTTTCTGCGATAATCTTTGTGAGTCTTCTGTCAGAAGTAATCAGAATCGTCGAGATCGCTCTATTCGAGCTAGTTAATGCGAGAAACACGTTATCTGGTGTTTTCATCACTCCACAGTGCGGTTGATATGCAGAACCGGCGACATCTTGGTTTTCGACGGGTTTCAAGCTGAGATATGCATTTTCTGCGATAATATTGGTGAGACTTCAGTCAAAAGTATGCAGAATCATCTAGATCGTTCGTTTCGAGTTATTTAATGCGAGAAAACAAGTTTTCTGGTGTTTTGACCACACCACAGTACGTTTGACATGCAGAAACGGAGATATCTTGGTTTCGGTCGGGTTTCATGCTGAGATATGCATTTTCTGCGATAATCTGGGTAAGTCTTCTGTCAGAAGTATGCAGAATCTTCGAGATCGCTCTGTTCGAGCTACTTAATGCGAGAAACACGTTATCTGGTGTTTTCACCACTCCACAGTGCGTTTGATATGCAGAACCGGCGATATCTTGGTTTTCGTGGTGTTTCAATCTGAGATATGCATTTTCTGCGATAATCTTGGTGAGACTTCTGTCCGAAGTATGCTGTATCATCGAGATCGCTCTTTTCGAGCTAGTTAGTGCGAGGAACACGTTATCTGGTGTTTTCACCACTCCACAGTGCGATTGATATGCAGAAGAGTACATATCTTGGTTTTCGTGGGGTTTCAAGTTGAGATATGCATTTTCTGCGATAATCTTGTTGAAACTTCTGTCCGAAGTATGCAGAATCATCGGGATCGCTCGTTTCGAGCTATTTAATGCGAGAAACACGTTATCTGGTGTTTTCACCACTCCACAGTGCGTTGGATATGCAGAACCGGAGATATCTTGGTTTTCGTGGGGTTTCAAGCTGAGATATGCATTTCCTGCGATAATCTTGGTGAGACTTCTGTCCGAAGTATGCTGAATCATCGGGATCGCTCTTTTCGAGATATTTAATGCGAGAAACACGTTCTCTGGTTGTTTTCACCACTCCACAGTGCGTTTGATATGCAGAACAGGCGATATCTTGATTTTCGTGGTGTTTCCAGCTGAGATATGCATTTTCTGCGATAATCTTGGTGGGTCTTTTTTCAGAAGTATGCAGAATCATCTAGATCGCTCTTTTCGAGCTACTTAATGCCCGAAACACGTTTTCTGGTGTTTTCACCACTCCACAGTACGTTTGACATGCAGAACCGGAGATATCTTGGTATCGGTCGGGTTTCAAGCTGAGATATGCATTTTCTACGATAATCCTGGTGAGACTTCTGTCAGACGTATGCAGAATCTTCGAGATCGCTCTTTTCGAGCTACTTAATGCACGAAACACGTATTCTGGTGTTTTCACCACTCCACAGTACGTCTGACATGCAGAACCGGAGATATCTTGGTTTCGGTCGGGTTTCAAACTGAGATATGCATTTTCTACGATAATCCTGGTGAGACTTCTGTCAGAAGTATGCAGAATCATCGAGAACGCTCTTTTGGAGCTATTTAATGCGAGAAACAGGTTTTCTGGGGTTTTCACCACTCCACAGTTCGTTGGATATGCAGAACCGGAGATATCTTGGTTTTCGTGGGGTTTCAAGCTGAGATATGCATTTTCTGCGATAATCTTGGTGAGACTTCTGTCCGAAGTATGCTGAAACATCGAGATCGCTCTATTCGAGCTATTTAATGCGAGACACACGTTTTCTGGGGTTTTCACCACTCCACAGTGCGTTTGATATGCAGAACAGTACATATCTTGGTTTTCGTGGGGTTTCAAGCTGAGATATGCATTTTCTACGATAAGCTTGGTGAAACATCTGTCCGAAGTATGCTGAAACGTCGAGAGCGCTCTTTTTGAGCTATTTAATGCGAGAAACACGTTTTCTGGGGTTCTCACCACTCCACAGTTCGTTGGATATGCAGAACAGTACATATCTTGGTTTTCGTGGGGTTTCAAGCAGAGATATGCATTTTCTGCGATAATCTTGGCGAGACTTCTGTTAGAAGTAAGCCGAATCATCGAGATCGCACTTTTCGAGCTATTTAATGCGAGAAACACGTTATCTGGTGTTTTCACAACTCCACAGTTGGTTTGATAGGCAGAACCGGCGATATTTTGGTTTTCGTCGGGTTTCAAGCTGAGATATGCATTTTCTGCGATAATCTTGGTGAGACTTCTGTTAGAAGTATGCAGAATCATCGAGATCGCACTTTTCGAGCTACTTAATGCGAGAAACACGTTATCTGGTGTTTTCCCCACTCCACAGTACGTTTGACATGCAGAACCGGAGATATCTTGGTTTCGGTCGGGTTTCAAGCTGAGATATGCATTTTCTACGATAATCTTGGTGAGACTTCTGTCAGAAGTATGCAGGATCTTCGAGAACGCTCTTTTCGAGCTACTTATTGCGACAAACACGTTATCTGGTGTTTTCACCACTCCACAGTGCGTTTGATATGCAGAACCAGCGATATCTTGGCGTTCGTGGGGTTTCAAGCTGAGATATGCATTTTTTACGATAATCTTGTTGAGACTTCTGTCCGAAGTATGAAGAATCATCGAGATCGCTCTATTCGAGCTATTTAATGCGAGAAACACGTTTTCTGGGGTTTTCACCACTCCACAGTGCGTTTGATATGCTGAACACAGCGATATCTTGGTTTTCGTGGGGTTTCAAGCTGAGATATGCATTTTTTACGATAATTTTGGTGAGAGTTCTGTCCGAAGTTTGCAGAAGCATCGAGATCGCTCGTTTCGAGCTATTTAGTGCGAGAAACACGTTATCTGATGTTTTCACCACTCCACAGTGCGTTGGATATGCAGAACCGCAGATATTTTGGTTGTCGTCGGGTTTCAAGCTGAGATATGCATTTTCTACGATAAGCTTGGTGAAACATCTGTCCGAAGTATGCAGAAACGTCGAGAGCGCTCTTTTCGAGCTATTTAATGCGAGAAACAGGTTTTCTGGGGTTTTCACCACTCCACAGTTCGTTGGATATGCAGAACCGGAGATATCTTGGTTTTCGTGGTGTTTCCAGCTGAGATATGCATTTTCTGCGAAAATCTTGGTGGGTCTTTTGTCAGAAGTATGCAGAATCATCTAGATCGCTCTTTTCGAGCTACTTAATGCTCGAAACACGCTTTCTGGTGTTTTCACCACTCCACAGTACGTTTGACATGCAGAACCGGAGATATCTTGGTTTCGGTCGGGTTTCAAGCTGAGATATGCATTTTCTACGATAATCTTGGTGAGACTTCTGTCAGAAGTATGCAGGATCTTCGAGAACGCTCTTTTCGAGCTACTTATTGCGACAAACACGTTATCTGGTGTTTTCACCACTCCACAGTGCGTATGATATGCAGAACCGGCGATATCTTGGTTTTCGTCGGGTTTCAAGCTGAGATATGCATTTTCTACGATAATCTTGGTGAAACATCTGTCCGAAGTATGCCGAAACATCGAGAGCGCTCTTTTCGAGCTATTTAATGCGATAAACACGTATTCTGGGGTTTTCACCACTCCACAGTTCGTTGGATATGCAGAACAGGCGATATCTTCATTTTCGTGGTATTTCCAGCTGAGATATGCATTTTCTGCGATAATCTTGGTGAGACTTCTGTCAGAAGTATGCAGGATCTTCGAGAACGCTCTTTTCGAGCTATTTAATGCGAGAAACACGATATCTGCTGTTTTCACCACTCCACAGAGCGTTTGATATGCAGTACCAGCGATATCTTCGTTTTCGGGGGGTTTCAAGCTGAGATATGCATTCCTTACGATAATCTTGGTGAGACTTCTGTCCGAAGTAGGCAGAATCATCGAGATCGCACTATTCGAGCTATTTAATGCGAGAAACACGTTCTCTGGTTGTTTTCACCACTCCACAGTGCGTTTGATATGCAGAACCGGCATCATCTTGATTTTCGTGAGGTTTCGAGCTGAGATATGCATTTTCTGCGATAATATTGGTGAGACTTCAGTCAGAAGTATGCAGAATCATCTAGATCGCTCTTTTCGAGCTACTTCATGCGAGAAAAGCGTTATCCGGTGTTTTCACCACTCCACAGTGCGTTTGATATGCAGAACCAGCGATATCTTGGCGTTCGTGGGGTTTCAAGCTGAGATATGCATTTTTTACGATAATCTTGTTGAGACTTCTGTCCGAAGTATGAAGAATCATCGAGATCGCTCTATTCGAGCTATTTAATGCGAGAAACACGTTTTCTGGGGTTTTCACCACTCCACAGTGCGTTTGATATGCTGAACACAGCGATATCTTGGTTTTCGTGGGGTTTCAAGCTGAGATATGCATTTTTTACGATAATTTTGGTGAGAGTTCTGTCCGAAGTTTGCAGAAGCATCGAGATCGCTCGTTTCGAGCTATTTAATGCGAGAAACACGTTATCTGATGTTTTCACCACTCCACAGTGCGTTGGATATGCAGAACCGCAGATATTTTGGTTTTCGTCGGGTTTCAAGCTGAGATATGCATTTTCTACGATAAGCTTGGTGAAACATCTGTCCGAAGTATGCAGAAACGTCGAGAGCGCTCTTTTCGAGCTATTTAATGCGAGAAACAGGTTTTCTGGGGTTTTCACCACTCCACAGATCGTTGGATATGCAGAACCGGAGATATCTTGGTTTTCGTGGTGTTTCCAGCTGAGATATGCATTTTCTGCGATAATCTTGGTGGGTCTTTTGTCAGAAGTATGCAGAATCATCTAGATCGCTCTTTTCGAGCTACTTAATGCTCGAAACACGCTTTCTGGTGTTTTCACCACTCCACAGTACGTTTGACATGCAGAACCGGAGATATCTTGGTTTCGGTCGGGTTTCAAGCTGAGATATGCATTTTCTACGATAATCTTGGTGAGACTTCTGTCAGAAGTATGCAGGATCTTCGAGAACGCTCTTTTCGAGCTACTTATTGCGACAAACACGTTATCTGGTGTTTTCACCACTCCACAGTGCGTATGATATGCAGAACCGGCGATATCTTGGTTTTCGTGGGGTTTCAAGCTGAGATATGCATTTTCTGCGATAATCTTGGTGAGACTTCTGTCCGAAGTATGCTGAAACATCGCGATGGCTCTTTTCGAGCTAGTTAATGCGAGAAAAACCTTATCCGGTGTTTTCACCACCCCACAGTGCGTTTGATATGCAGAACCAGCGATATCTTGGCTTTCGTGGGGTTTCAAGCTGAGATATGCATTTTTTACGGTAATCTTGGTGAGACTTCTGTCCGAAGTATGAAGAAACATCGACATCGCTCTATTCGAGCAATTTATTGCGAGAAACAGGTTTTCTGGGGTTTTCACCACTCCAGAGTTCGTTGGATATGCAGAACCGGAGATATCTTGGTTTTCGTGGTGTTTCCAGCTGAGATATGCATTTTCTGCGATAATCTTGGTGGGTCTTCTGTCAGAAGTATGCAGGATCTTCGAGAACGCTCTTTTCGAGCTACTTATTGCGACAAACACGTTATCTGGTGTTTTCAGCACTCCACAGTGCGTTTGATATGCAGAACCGGCAATATCTTGGTTTTCGTGGGGTTTCAAGCTGAGATATGCATTTTCTGCGATAATCTTGGTGATACTTCTGTCCGAAGTATGCTGAATCATCGAGATCGCTCTGTTCGAGCTAGTTAGTGCGAGAAACACGTTATCTGGTGTTTTCACCACTCCACAGTGCGTTTGATATGCAGAACAGTAGATATCTTGGTTTTCGTGGGGTTTCAAGCTGAGATATGCATTTTCTGCGATAATCTTGTTGAGACTTCTGTCCGAAGTATGCAGAATCATCGAGATCACACGTTTCGAGCTATTTAATGCGAGAAACACGTTATCTGGTGTTTTTACCACTCCACAGTGCGTTGGATATGCAGAACCGGAGATATTTTGGTTTTCGTCGGGTTTGAAGCTGAGATATGCATTTTCTACGATAAGCTTGGTGAAACATCTGTCCGAAGTATGCAGAAACGTCGAGAGCGCTCTTTTCGAGCTATTTAATGCGAGAAACACGTTTTCTGGGGTTTTCACCACTCCACAGTTCGTTGGATATGCAGAACAGTAGATATCGTGGTTTTCGTGGGGTTTCAAGCAGAGATATGCATTTTCGGCGATAATCTTGGCGAGACTTCTGTTAGACGTATGCAGAATCATCGAGATCGCACTTTTCGAGCTATTTAATGCGAGAAACACGTTATCTGGTGTTTTCACCACTCCGCAGTTGGTTGGATAAGCAGAACCGGCGATATTTTGGTTTTCGTCGGGTTTCAAGCTGAGATATGCATTTTCTACGATAATCTTGGTGAAACATCTGTCCGAAGTATGCCGAAACATCGAGAGCGCTCTTTTCGAGCTATTTAATGCGATAAACACGTTTTCTGGGGTTTTCACCACTCCACAGTTCGTTGGATATGCAGAACAGTAGATATCTTGGTTTTCGTGGGGTTTCAAGCAGAGATATGCATTTTCTGCGATAATCTTGGTGAGACTTCTGTTAGAAGTATGCAGAATCATCGAGATCGCACTTTTCGAGCTACTTAATGCGAGAAACACGTTATCTGGTGTTTTCACCACTCCACAGTTGGTTTGATATGCAGAACCGGCGATATTTTGGTTTTCGTCGGGTTTCAAGCTGAGATATGCATTTTCTACGATAATCTTGGTGAAACATCTGTCCGAAGTATGCCGAAACATCGAGAGCGCTCTTTTCGAGCTATTTAATGCGATAAACACGTTTTCTGGGGTTTTCACCACTCCACAGTTCGTTGGATATGCAGAACAGTAGATATCTTGGTTTTCGTGGGGTTTCAAGCAGAGATATGCATTTTCTGCGATAATCTTGGTGAGACTTCTGTCAGAAGTATGCAGGATCTTCGAGAACGCTCTTTTCGAGCTATTTAATGCGAGAAACACGTTATCTGGTGTTTTCACCACTCCACAGTTGGTTTGATATGCAGAACCGGCGAAATTTTGGTTTTCGTCGGGTTTCAAGCTGAGATATGCATTTTCTACGATAATCTTGGTGAAACATCTGTCCGAAGTATGCCGAAACATCGAGAGCGCTCTTTTCGAGCTATTTAATGCGATAAACACGTTTTCTGGGGTTTTCACCACTCCACAGTTCGTTGGATATGCAGAACAGTAGATATCTTGGTTTTCGTGGGGTTTCAAGCAGAGATATGCATTTTCTGCGATAATCTTGGTGAGACTTCTGTCAGAAGTATGCAGGATCTTCGAGAACGCTCTTTTCGAGCTATTTAATGCGAGAAACACGATATCTGCTGTTTTCACCACTCCACAGTGCGTTTGATATGCCGTACCAGCGATATCTTCGGTTTCGGGGGGTTTCAAGCTGAGATATGCATTCCTTACGATAATCTTGGTGAGACTTCTGTCCGAAGTATGCAGAATCATCGAGATCGCACTATTCGAGCTACTTATTGCGACAAACACGTTATCTGGTGTTTTCACCACTCCACAGTGCGTATGATATGCAGAACCGGCGATATCTTGGTTTTCGTGGGGTTTCAAGCTGAGATATGCATTTTCTGCGATAATCTTGGTGAGACTTCTGTCCGAAGTATGCTGAAACATCGAGATGGCTCTTTTCGAGCTAGTTAATGCGAGAAAAACCTTATCCGGTGTTTTCACCACTCCACAGTGCGTTTGATATGCAGAACCAGCGATATCTTGGCTTTCGTGGGGTTTCAAGCTGAGATATGCATTTTTTACGGTAATCTTGGTGAGACTTCTGTCCGAAGTATGAAGAAACATCGAGATCGCTCTATTCGAGCTATTTATTGCGAGAAACAGGTTTTCTGGGGTTTTCACCACTCCAGAGTTCGTTGGATATGCAGAACCGGAGATATCTTGGTGTTCGTGGTGTTTCCAGCTGAGATATGCATTTTCTGCGATAATCTTGGTGGGTCTTCTGTCAGAAGTATGCAGGATCTTCGAGAACGCTCTTTTCGAGCTACTTATTGCGACAAACACGTTATCTGGTGTTTTCAGCACTCCACAGTGCGTTTGATATGCAGAACCGGCAATATCTTGGTTTTCGTGGGGTTTCAAGCTGAGATATGCATTTTCTGCGATAATCTTGGTGATACTTCTGTCCGAAGTATGCTGAATCATCGAGATCGCTCTGTTCGAGCTAGTTAGTGCGAGAAACACGTTATCTGGTGTTTTCACCACTCCACAGTGCGTTTGATATGCAGAACAGTAGATATCTTGGTTTTCGTGGGGTTTCAAGCTGAGATATGCATTTTCTGCGATAATCTTGTTGAGACTTCTGTCCGAAGTATGCAGAATCATCGAGATCGCACGTTTCGAGCTATTTAATGCGAGAAACACGTTATCTGGTGTTTTTACCACTCCACAGTGCGTTGGATATGCAGAACCGGAGATATTTTGGTTTTCGTCGGGTTTGAAGCTGAGATATGCATTTTCTACGATAAGCTTGGTGAAACATCTGTCCCAAGTATGCAGAAACGTCGAGAGCGCTCTTTTCGAGCTATTTAATGCGAGAAACACGTTTTCTGGGGTTTTCACCACTCCGCAGTTGGTTGGATATGCAGAACCGGCGATATTTTGGTTTTCGTCGGGTTTCAAGCTGAGATATGCATTTTCTACGATAATCTTGGTGAAACAACTGTCCGAAGTATGCCGAAACATCGAGAGCGCTCTTTTCGAGCTATTTAATGCGATAAACACGTTTTCTGGGGTTTTCACCACTCCACAGTTCGTTGGATATGCAGAACAGTAGATATCTTGGTTTTCGTGGGGTTTCAAGCAGAGATATGCATTTTCTGCGATAATCTTGGTGAGACTTCTGTTAGAAGTATGCAGAATCATCGAGATCACACTTTTCGAGCTACTTAATGCGAGAAACACGTTATCTGGTGTTTTCACCACTCCACAGTTGGTTTGATATGCAGAACCGGCGATATTTTGGTTTTCGTCGGGTTTCAAGCTGAGATATGCATTTTCGACGATAATCCTGGTGAGACTTCTGTCCGAAGTATGCTTAATTATCGATATCGCTCGTTTCGAGCTATTCAATGCGAGAAACACGTTATCTGGTGTTTTCACCACTCCACAGTGCGTATGATATGCAGAACCGGCGATATCTTGGTTTTCGTGGGGTTTCAAGCTGAGATATGCTTTTTCTGCGATAATCTTGGTGAGACTTCTGTCCGAAGTATGCTGAAACATCGAGATCGCTCTTTTCGAGCTAGTTAATGCGAGAAAAACCTGATCCGGTGTTTTCACCACTCCACAGTGCGTTAGATATGCAGAACCAGCGATATCTTGGCTTTCGTGGGGTTTCAAGCTGAGATATGCATTTTTTACGATAATCTTGGTGAGACTTCTGTCCGAAGTATGAAGAATCATCGAGATCGCTCTATTCGAGCTATTTAATGCGAGAAACACGTTTTCAGGGTGTTTTCACCACTCCACAGTTGGTTTGATATGCAGAACCGGCGATATTTTGGTTTTCGTCGGGTTTCAAGCTGAGATATGCATTGTCTACGATAATCCTGGTGAGACTTCTGTCAGAAGTATGCAGAATCTTCGAGAACGCTCTTTTCGAGCTACTTAATGCGCGAAACACGTTTTCTGGTGTTTTCACCACTCCACAGTTGGTTTGATATGCAGAACCGGCGATATTTTGGTTTTCGTCGGGTTTCATGCTGAGATATGCATTTTCTACGATAATCTTGGTGAGACTTCTGTCCGAAGTATGCAGAATGATCGAGATCGCACTTTTCGAGCTACTTAATGCGAGAAACACGTTATCTGGTGTTTTCCCCACTCCACAGTTGGTTTGATATGCAGAACCGGCGATATTTTGGTTTTCGTCGGGTTTCAAGCTGAGATATGCATTTTCTACGATAATCTTGGTGAGACATCTGTCCGAAGTATGCTGAATCATCGAGATCGCTCTTTTCGAGCTAGTTAGTGCGAGGAACACGTTATCTGGTGTTTTCACCACTCCACAGTGCGATTGATATGCAGAACAGTACATATCTTGGTTTTCGTGGGGATTCAAGCTGAGATATGCATTTTCTGCGATAATCTTGTTGAAACTTCTGTCCGAAGTATGCAGAATAATCGAGATCGCTCGTTTTGAGCTATTTAATGCGAGAAACACGTTATCTGGTGTTTTCACCACTCCGCAGTGCGTTGGATATGCAGAACCGGAGATATTTTGGTTGTCGTCGGGTTCTAAGCTGAGATATGCATTTTCTACGATAATCTTGGTGAAACATCTGTCCGAAGTATGCAGAAACATCGAGAGCGCTCTTTTCGAGCTATTTAATGCGACAAACTCGTTTTCTGGGGTTTTCACCACTCCACAGTTCGTTGGATATGCAGAACCGGAGATATCTTGGTTTTCGTGGGGTTTCAAGCTGAGATATGCATTTCCTGCGATAATCTTGGTGAGACTTCTGTCCGAAGTATGCTGAATCATCGGGATCGCTCTATTCGAGATATTTAATGCGAGAAACACGTTCTCTGGTTGTTTTAACCACTCCACAGTGCGTTTGATATGCAGAACAGGCGATATCTTGATTTTCGTGGTGTTTCCAGCTGAGATATGCATTTTCTGCGATAATCTTGGTGGGTCTTTTTTCAGAAGTATGCAGAATCACCTAGATCGCTCTTTTCGAGCTACTTAATGCACGAAACACGTTTTCTGGTGTTTTCACCACTCCACGGTACGTTTGTTGGGCAGAACCGGAGATAACTCGGTTTTCGTCGGGTTTCAAGCTGAGATATGCATTTTCTACGATAATCTTGGTGAGACTTCTGTCAGAAGTATGCAGGATCTTCGAGAACGCTCTTTTCGAGCTATTTAATGCGAGAAACACGATATCTGCTGTTTTCACCACTCCACAGTGCGTTTGATATGCAGAACCAGCGATATCTTGGCTTTCGTGAGGTTTCAAGCTGAGATATGCATTTTTTATGGTAATCTTGGTGAGACTTCTGTCCGAAGTATGAGGAAACATCGAGATTGCTCTATTCGAGCTATTTATTGCGAGAAACACGCTTTCAGGGTGTTTTCACCACTCCACAGTGCGATTGATATGTAGAACAGGCGATATCTTCATTTTCGTGGTGTTTCCAGCTGAGATATGCATTTTCTGCGATAATCTTGGTGAGACTTCTGTCAGAAGTATGCAGGATCTTCGAGAACGCTCTTTTCGAGCTATTTAATGCGAGAAACACGATATCTGCTGTTTTCACCACTCCACAGTGCGTTTGGTATGCAGTACCAGCGATATCTTCGTTTTCGGGGAGTTTCAAGCTGAGATATGCATTCCTTACGATAATCTTGGTGAGACTTCTGTCCGAAGTATGCAGAATCATCGAGATCGCACTATTCGAGCTATTTAATGCGAGAAACACGTTCTCTGGTTGTCTTCACCACTCCACAGTGCGTTTGATATGCAGAACCGGCAACATCTTGATTTTCGTGAGGTTTCGAGCTGAGATATGCATTTTCTGCGATAATATTGGTGAGACTTCAGTCAGAAGTATGCAGAATCATCTAGATCGCTCTTTTCGAGCTACTTCATGCGAGAAAAACGTTATCCGGTGTTTTCACCACTCCACAGTGCGTTTGATATGCAGAACCAGCGATATCTTGGCGTTCGTGGGGTTTCAAGCTGAGATATGCATTTTTTACGATAATCTTGTTGAGACTTCTGTCCGAAGTATGAAGAATCATCGACATCGCTCTATTCGAGCTATTTAATGCGAGAAACACGTTTTCTGGGGTTTTCACCACTCCACAGTTCGTTGGATATGCAGAACCGGAGATATCTTGGTTTTCGTGGTGTTTCCAGCTGAGATATGCATTTTCTGCGATAATCTTGGTGGGTCTTTTGTCAGAAGTATGCAGAATCATCTAGATCGCTCTTTTCGAGCTACTTAATGCTCGAAACACGCTTTCTGGTGTTTTCACCACTCCACAGTACGTTTGACATACAGAACCGGAGATATCTTGGTTTCGGTCGGGTTTCAAGCTGAGATATGCATTTTCTACGATAATCTTGGTGAGACTTCTGTCAGAAGTATGCAGGATCTTCGAGAACGCTCTTTTCGAGCTACTTATTGCGACAAACACGTTATCTGGTGTTTTCACCACTCCACAGTGCGTATGATATGCAGAAACGGCGATATCTTGGTTTTCGTGGGGTTTCAAGCTGAGATATGCAGTTTCTGCGTTAATCTTGGTGAGACTTCTGTCCGAAGTATGCTGAAACATCGAGATGGCTCTTTTCGAGCTAGTTAATGCGAGAAAAACCTTATCCGGTGTTTTCACCACTCCACAGTGCGTTTGATATGCAGAACCAGCGATATCTTGGCTTTCGTGGGGTTTCAAGCTGAGATATGCATTTTTTACGGTAATCTTGGTGAGACTTCTGTCCGAAGTATGAAGAAACATCGAGATCGCTCTATTCGAGCTATTTATTGCGAGAAACAGGTTTTCTGGGGTTTTCACCACTCCAGAGTTCGTTGGATATGCAGAACCGGAGATATCTTGGTTTTCGTGGGGTTTCAAGCTGAGATATGCATTTTCTACGATAATCCTGGTGAGACTTCTGTCAGAAGTATGCAGAATCTTCGAGAACGCTCTTTTCGAGCTACTTAATGCGCGAAACACGTTTTCTGGTGTTTTCACCACTCCACAGTTGGTTTGATATGCAGAACCGGCGATATTTTGGTTTTCGTCGGGTTTCATGCTGAGATATGCATTTTCTACGATAATCTTGGTGAAACATCTGCCCGAAGTATGTAGAAACATCGAGAGCGCTCTTTTCGAGCTATTTAATGCGAGAAACTCGTTATGTTGTGTTTTCACCACTCCACAGTTCGTTGGGTATGCAGAACAGTAGATATCGTGGTTTTCGTGGTGTTTCAAGCAGAGATATGCATTTTCTGCGATAATCTTGGCGAGACTTCTGTTAGAAGTATGCAGAATCATCGAGATCGCACTTTTCGAGCTATTTAATGCGAGAAACACGTTATCTGGTGTTTTCACCACTCCGCAGTTGGTTGGATATGCAGAACCGGCGATATTTTGGTTTTCGTCGGGTTTCAAGCTGAGATATGCATTTTCTACGATAATCCTGGTGAGACTTCTGTCAGAAGTATGCAGAATCTTCGAGAACGCTCTTTTCGAGCTACTTAATGCGCGAAACACGTTTTCTGGTGTTTTCACCACTCCACAGTTGGTTTGATATGCAGAACCGGCGATATTTTGGTTTTCGTCGGGTTTCAAGCTGAGATATGCATTTTCGACGATAATCCTGGTGAGACTTCTGTCCGAAGTATGAAGAATCATCGAGATCGCTCTTTTCGAGCTAGTTAGTGCGAGAAACACGTTATCTGATGTTTTCACTACTCCACAGTGCGTTTGATATTCAGAACAGTACATATCTTGGTTTTCGTGGGGTTTCAAGCAGAGATATGCATTTTCTGCGATAATCTTGGCGAGACTTCTGTTAGAAGTATGCAGAATCATCGAGATCGCACTTTTCGAGCTATTTAATGCGAGAAACACGTTATCTGGTGTTTTCACCACTCCGCAGTTGGTTGGATATGCAGAACCGGCGATATTTTGGTTTTCGTCGGGTTTCAAGCTGAGATATGCATTTTCTACGATAATCTTGGTGAAACATCTGTCCGAAGTATGCCGAAACATCGAGAGCGCTCTTTTCGAGCTATTTAATGCGATAAACACGTTTTCTGGGGTTTTCACCACTCCACAGTTCGTTGGATATGCAGAACAGTAGATATCGTGGTTTTCGTGGGGTTTCAAGCAGAGATATGCATTTTCTGCGATAATCTTGGCGAGACTTCTGTTAGAAGTATGCTGAATCATCGAGATCGCTCTTTTCGAGCTAGTTAGTGCGAGAAACACGTTATCTGATGTTTTCACTACTCCACAGTGCGTTTGATATTCAGAACAGTACATATCTTGGTTTTCGTGGGGTTTCAAGCTGAGATATGCATTTTCTGCGATAATCTTGGTGGGTCTTTTGTCAGAAGTATGCAGAATCGTCTAGATCGCTCTTTTCGAGCTACTAAATGCACGAAACACGTTTTCTGGTGTTTTCACCACTCCACAGTACGTTTGACATGCAGAACCGGAGATGTCTTGGTTTCGGTCGGGTTTCAAGCTGAGATATGCATTTTCTACGATAATCCTGGTGAGACTTCTGTCAGAAGTATGCAGAATCTTCGAGAACGCTCTCTTCGAGCTATTTAATGCGAGAAACACGTTATCTGGTGTTTTCACCACTCCACAGTGCGTTTGATATGCAGTACCAGCGATATCTTGGTTTTCGTGGGGTTTCAAGCTCAGATATGCATTTTACAGATAATCTTCTTGAGACTTCTGTCCGAAGTATGCAGAATCATCGAGATCGCTCTATTCGAGCTATTTAATGCGAGAAACACGTTATCTGGTGTTTTCACCACTCCACAGTGCGTTGGATATGCAGAACCGCAGATATTTTGGTTTTCGTCGGGTTTCAAGATGAGATATGCATTTTTTACGATAATTTTGGTGAGAGTTCTGTCCGAAGTTTGCAGAAGCATCGAGATCGCTCGTTTCGAGCTATTTAATGCGAGAAACACGTTATCTGATGTTTTCACCACTCCACAGTGCGTTGGATATGCAGAACCGCAGATATTTTGGTTTTCGTCGGGTTTCAAGCTGAGATATGCATTTTATACGATAAGCTTGGTGAAACATCTGTCCGAAGTATGCAGAAACATCGAGAGCGCTCTTTTCGAGCTATTTAATGCGACAAACTCGTTTTCTGGGGTTTTCACCACTCCACAGTTCGTTGGATATGCAGAAACGGAGATATCTTGGTTTTCGTGGGGTTTCAAGCTGAGATATGCATTTCCTGCAATAGTCTTGGTGAGACTTCTGTCCGAAGTATGCTGAATCATCGGGATCGCTCTATTCGAGATATTTAATGCGAGAAACACGTTCTCTGGTTGTTTTCACCACTCCACAGTGCGTTTGATATGCAGAACAGGCGATATCTTGATTTTCGTGGTGTTTCCAGCTGAGATATGCATTTTCTGCGATAATCTTGGTGGGTCTTTTTTCAGAAGTATGCAGAATCACCTAGATCGCTCTTTTCGAGCTACTTAATGCACGAAACACGTTTTCTGGTGTTTTCACCACTCCACGGTACGTTTGTTGGGCAGAACCGGAGATAACTCGGTTTTCGTCGGGTTTCAAGTTGAGATATGCATTTTTTACGATAATTTTGGTGAGAGTTCTGTCCGAAGTTTGCAGAAGCATCGAGATCGCTCGTTTCGAGCTATTTAATGCGAGAAACACGATATCTGCTGTTTTCACCACTCCACAGTGCGTTTGATATGCAGAACCAGCGATATCTTGGCTCTCGTGAGGTTTCAAGCTGAGATATGCATTTTTTACGGTAATCTTGGTGAGACTTCTGTCCGAAGTATGAGGAAACATCGAGATTGCTCTATTCGAGCTATTTATTGCGAGAAACACGTTTTCAGGGTGTTTTCACCACTCCACAGTGCGTTTGATATGTAGAACAGGCGATATCTTCATTTTCGTGGTGTTTCCAGCTGAGATATGCATTTTCTGCGATAATCTTGGTGAGACTTCCGTCAGAAGTATGCAGGATCTTCGAGAACGCTCTTTTCGAGCTATTTTATGCGAGAAACACGATATCTGCTGTTTTCACCACTCCACAGTGCGTTTGATATGCAGTACCAGCGATATCTTCGTTTTCGGGGGTTTCAAGCTGAGATATGCATTCCTTACGATTATCTTGGTGAGACTTCTGTCCGAAGTATGCAGAATCATCGAGATCGCACTATTCGAGCTATTTAATGCGAGAAACACGTTCTCTGGTTGTTTTCACCACTCCACAGTGCGTTTGATATGCAGAACCGGCAACATCTTGATTTTCGTGAGGTTTCGAGCTGAGATATGCATTTTCTGCGATAATATTGGTGAGACTTCAGTCAGAAGTATGCAGAATCATCTAGATCGCTCTTTTCGAGCTACTTCATGCGAGAAAAACGTTATCCGGCGTTTTCACCACTCCACAGTGCGTTTGATATGCAGAACCAGCGATATCTTGGCGTTCGTGGGGTTTCAAGCTGAGATATGCATTTTTTACGATAATCTTGTTGAGACTTCTTTCCGAAGTATGAAGAATCATCGAGATCGCTCTATTCGAGCTATTTAATGCGAGAAACACGTTTTCTGGGGTTTTCACCACTCCGCAGTGCGTTTGATATGCTGAACACAGCGATATCTTGGTTTTCGTGGGGTTTCAAGCTGAGATATGCATTTTTTACGATAACTTTGGCGAGAGTTCTGTCTGAAGTTTGCAGAAGCATCGAGATCGCTCGTTTCGAGCTATTTAATGCAAGAAACACGTTATCTGATGTTTTCACCACTCCACAGTGCGTTGGATATGCAGAACCGCAGATATTTTGGTTTTCGTCGGGTTTCAAGCTGAGATATGCATTTTCTACGATAAGCTTGGTGAAACATCTGTCCGAAGTATGCAGAAACGTCGAGAGCGCTCTTTTCGAGCTATTTAATGCGAGAAACACGTTATCTGGTGTTTTCACCACTCCACAGTGCGTTTGATATGCAGAACAGTAGATATCTTGGTTTTCGTGGGGTTTCAAGCTGAGATATGCATTTTCTGCGATAATCTTGTTGAGACTTCTGTCCGAAGTATGCAGAATCATCGAGATCGCACGTTTCGAGCTATTTAATGCGAGAAACACGTTATCTGGTGTTTTTACCACTCCACAGTGCGTTGGATATGCAGAACCGGAGATATTTTGGTTTTCGTCGGGTTTGAAGCTGAGATATGCATTTTCTACGATAAGCTTGGTGAAACATCTGTCCGAAGTATGCAGAAACGTCGAGAGCGCTCTTTTCGAGCTATTTAATGCGAGAAACACGTTTTCTGGGGTTTTCACCACTCCACAGTTCGTTGGATATGCAGAACAGTAGATATCGTGGTTTTCGTGGGGTTTCAAGCAGAGATATGCATTTTCGGCGATAATCTTGGCGAGACTTCTGTTAGAGGTATGCAGAATCATCGAGATCGCACTTTTCGAGCTATTTAATGCGAGAAACACGTTATCTGGTGTTTTCACCACTCCGCAGTTGGTTGGATATGCAGAACCGGCGATATTTTGGTTTTCGTCGGGTTTCAAGCTGAGATATGCATTTTCTACGATAATCTTGGTGAAACATCTGTCCGAAGTATGCCGAAACATCGAGAGCGCTCTTTTCGAGCTATTTAATGCGATAAACACGTTTTCTGGGGTTTTCACCACTCCACAGTTCGTTGGATATGCAGAACAGTAGATATCGTGGTTTTCGTGGGGTTTCAAGCAGAGATATGCATTTTCTGCGATAATCTTGGCGAGACTTCTGTTAGAAGTATGCTGAATCATCGAGATCGCTCTTTTCGAGCTAGTTAGTGCGAGAAACACGTTATCTGATGTTTTCACTACTCCACAGTGCGTTTGATATTCAGAACAGTACATATCTTGGTTTTCGTGGGGTTTCAAGCTGAGATATGCATTTTCTGCGATAATCTTGGTGGGTCTTTTGTCAGAAGTATGCAGAATCGTCTAGATCGCTCTTTTCGAGCTACTTAATGCACGAAACACGTTTTCTGGTGTTTTCACCACTCCACAGTACGTTTGACATGCAGAACCGGAGATATCTTGGTTTCGGTCGGGTTTCAAGCTGAGATATGCATTTTCTACGATAATCCTGGTGAGACTTCTGTCAGAAGTATGCAGAATCTTCGAGAACGCTCTCTTCGAGCTATTTAATGCGAGAAACACGTTATCTGGTGTTTTCACCACTCCACAGTGCGTTTGATATGCAGTACCAGCGATATCTTGGTTTTCGTGGGGTTTCAAGCTCAGATATGCATTTTACAGATAATCTTCTTGAGACTTCTGTCCGAAGTATGCAGAATCATCGAGATCGCTCTATTCGAGCTATTTAATGCGAGAAACACGTTATCTGGTGTTTTCACCACTCCACAGTGCGTTGGATATGCAGAACCGCAGATATTTTGGTTTTCGTCGGGTTTCAAGATGAGATATGCATTTTTTACGATAATTTTGGTGAGAGTTCTGTCCGAAGTTTGCAGAAGCATCGAGATCGCTCGTTTCGAGCTATTTAATGCGAGAAACACGTTATCTGATGTTTTCACCACTCCACAGTGCGTTGGATATGCAGAACCGCAGATATTTTGGTTTTCGTCGGGTTTCAAGCTGAGATATGCATTTTATACGATAAGCTTGGTGAAACATCTGTCCGAAGTATGCAGAAACATCGAGAGCGCTCTTTTCGAGCTATTTAATGCGACAAACTCGTTTTCTGGGGTTTTCACCACTCCACAGTTCGTTGGATATGCAGAAACGGAGATATCTTGGTTTTCGTGGGGTTTCAAGCTGAGATATGCATTTCCTGCAATAATCTTGGTGAGACTTCTGTCCGAAGTATGCTGAATCATCGGGATCGCTCTATTCGAGATATTTAATGCGAGAAACACGTTCTCCGGTTGTTTTCACCACTCCACAGTGCGTTTGATATGCAGAACAGGCGATATCTTGATTTTCGTGGTGTTTCCAGCTGAGATATGCATTTTCTGCGATAATCTTGGTGGGTCTTTTTTCAGAAGTATGCAGAATCACCTAGATCGCTCTTTTCGAGCTACTTAATGCACGAAACACGTTTTCTGGTGTTTTCACCACTCCACGGTACGTTTGTTGGGCAGAACCGGAGATAACTCGGTTTTCGTCGGGTTTCAAGTTGAGATATGCATTTTTTACGATAATTTTGGTGAGAGTTCTGTCCGAAGTTTGCTGAAGCATCGAGATCGCTCGTTTCGAGCTATTTAATGCGAGAAACACGATATCTGCTGTTTTCACCACTCCACAGTGCGTTTGATATGCAGAACCAGCGATATCTTGGCTCTCGTGAGGTTTCAAGCTGAGATATGCATTTTTTACGGTAATCTTGGTGAGACTTCTGTCCGAAGTATGAGGAAACATCGAGATTGCTCTATTCGAGCTATTTATTGCGAGAAACACGTTTTCAGGGTGTTTTCACCACTCCACAGTGCGTTTGATATGTAGAACAGGCGATATCTTCATTTTCGTGGTGTTTCCAGCTGAGATATGCATTTTCTGCGATAATCTTGGTGAGACTTCCGTCAGAAGTATGCAGGATCTTCGAGAACGCTCTTTTCGAGCTATTTAATGCGAGAAACACGATATCTGCTGTTTTCACCACTCCACAGTGCGTTTGATATGCAGTACCAGCGATATCTTCGTTTTCGGGGGTTTCAAGCTGAGATATGCATTCCTTACGATTATCTTGGTGAGACTTCTGTCCGAAGTATGCAGAATCATCGAGATCGCACTATTCGAGCTATTTAATGCGAGAAACACGTTCTCTGGTTGTTTTCACCACTCCACAGTGCGTTTGATATGCAGAACCGGCAACATCTTGATTTTCGTGAGGTTTCGAGCTGAGATATGCATTTTCTGCGATAATATTGGTGAGACTTCAGTCAGAAGTATGCAGAATCATCTAGATCGCTCTTTTCGAGCTACTTCATGCGAGAAAAACGTTATCCGGCGTTTTCACCACTCCACAGTGCGTTTGATATGCAGAACCAGCGATATCTTGGCGTTCGTGGGGTTTCAAGCTGAGATATGCATTTTTTACGATAATCTTGTTGAGACTTCTTTCCGAAGTATGAAGAATCATCGAGATCGCTCTATTCGAGCTATTTAATGCGAGAAACACGTTTTCTGGGGTTTTCACCACTCCACAGTGCGTTTGATATGCTGAACACAGCGATATCTTGGTTTTCGTGGGGTTTCAAGCTGAGATATGCATTTTTTACGATAACTTTGGTGAGAGTTCTGTCTGAAGTTTGCAGAAGCATCGAGATCGCTCGTTTCGAGCTATTTAATGCAAGAAACACGTTATCTGATGTTTTCACCACTCCACAGTGCGTTGGATATGCAGAACCGCAGATATTTTGGTTTTCGTCGGGTTTCAAGCTGAGATATGCATTTTCTACGATAAGCTTGGTGAAACATCTGTCCGAAGTATGCAGAAACGTCGAGAGCGCTCTTTTCGAGCTATTTAATGCGAGAAACACGTTATCTGGTGTTTTCACCACTCCACAGTGCGTTTGATATGCAGAACAGTAGATATCTTGGTTTTCGTGGGGTTTCAAGCTGAGATATGCATTTTCTGCGATAATCTTGTTGAGACTTCTGTCCGAAGTATGCAGAATCATCGAGATCGCACGTTTCGAGCTATTTAATGCGAGAAACACGTTATCTGGTGTTTTTACCACTCCACAGTGCGTTGGATATGCAGAACCGGAGATATTTTGGTTTTCGTCGGGTTTGAAGCTGAGATATGCATTTTCTACGATAAGCTTGGTGAAACATCTGTCCGAAGTATGCAGAAACGTCGAGAGCGCTCTTTTCGAGCTATTTAATGCGAGAAACACGTTTTCTGGGGTTTTCACCACTCCACAGTTCGTTGGATATGCAGAACAGTAGATATCGTGGTTTTCGTGGGGTTTCAAGCAGAGATATGCATTTTCGGCGATAATCTTGGCGAGACTTCTGTTAGAGGTATGCAGAATCATCGAGATCGCACTTTTCGAGCTATTTAATGCGAGAAACACGTTATCTGGTGTTTTCACCACTCCGCAGTTGGTTGGATATGCAGAACCGGCGATATTTTGGTTTTCGTCGGGTTTCAAGCTGAGATATGCATTTTCTACGATAATCTTGGTGAAACATCTGTCCGAAGTATGCCGAAACATCGAGAGCGCTCTTTTCGAGCTATTTAATGCGATAAACACGTTTTCTGGGGTTTTCACCACTCCACAGTTCGTTGGATATGCAGAACAGTAGATATCGTGGTTTTCGTGGGGTTTCAAGCAGAGATATGCATTTTCTGCGATAATCTTGGCGAGACTTCTGTTAGAAGTATGCTGAATCATCGAGATCGCTCTTTTCGAGCTAGTTAGTGCGAGAAACACGTTATCTGATGTTTTCACTACTCCACAGTGCGTTTGATATTCAGAACAGTACATATCTTGGTTTTCGTGGGGTTTCAAGCTGAGATATGCATTTTCTGCGATAATCTTGGTGGGTCTTTTGTCAGAAGTATGCAGAATCGTCTAGATCGCTCTTTTCGAGCTACTTAATGCACGAAACACGTTTTCTGGTGTTTTCACCACTCCACAGTACGTTTGACATGCAGAACCGGAGATATCTTGGTTTCGGTCGGGTTTCAAGCTGAGATATGCATTTTCTACGATAATCCTGGTGAGACTTCTGTCAGAAGTATGCAGAATCTTCGAGAACGCTCTCTTCGAGCTATTTAATGCGAGAAACACGTTATCTGGTGTTTTCACCACTCCACAGTGCGTTTGATATGCAGTACCAGCGATATCTTGGTTTTCGTGGGGTTTCAAGCTCAGATATGCATTTTACAGATAATCTTCTTGAGACTTCTGTCCGAAGTATGCAGAATCATCGAGATCGCTCTATTCGAGCTATTTAATGCGAGAAACACGTTATCTGGTGTTTTCACCACTCCACAGTGCGTTGGATATGCAGAACCGCAGATATTTTGGTTTTCGTCGGGTTTCAAGATGAGATATGCATTTTTTACGATAATTTTGGTGAGAGTTCTGTCCGAAGTTTGCAGAAGCATCGAGATCGCTCGTTTCGAGCTATTTAATGCGAGAAACACGTTATCTGATGTTTTCACCACTCCACAGTGCGTTGGATATGCAGAACCGCAGATATTTTGGTTTTCGTCGGGTTTCAAGCTGAGATATGCATTTTATACGATAAGCTTGGTGAAACATCTGTCCGAAGTATGCAGAAACATCGAGAGCGCTCTTTTCGAGCTATTTAATGCGACAAACTCGTTTTCTGGGGTTTTCACCACTCCACAGTTCGTTGGATATGCAGAAACGGAGATATCTTGGTTTTCGTGGGGTTTCAAGCTGAGATATGCATTTCCTGCAATAATCTTGGTGAGACTTCTGTCCGAAGTATGCTGAATCATCGGGATCGCTCTATTCGAGATATTTAATGCGAGAAACACGTTCTCTGGTTGTTTTCACCACTCCACAGTGCGTTTGATATGCAGAACAGGCGATATCTTGATTTTCGTGGTGTTTCCAGCTGAGATATGCATTTTCTGCGATAATCTTGGTGGGTCTTTTTTCAGAAGTATGCAGAATCACCTAGATCGCTCTTTTCGAGCTACTTAATGCACGAAACACGTTTTCTGGTGTTTTCACCACTCCACGGTACGTTTGTTGGGCAGAACCGGAGATAACTCGGTTTTCGTCGGGTTTCAAGTTGAGATATGCATTTTTTACGATAATTTTGGTGAGAGTTCTGTCCGAAGTTTGCAGAAGCATCGAGATCGCTCGTTTCGAGCTATTTAATGCGAGAAACACGATATCTGCTGTTTTCACCACTCCACAGTGCGTTTGATATGCAGAACCAGCGATATCTTGGCTTTCGTGAGGTTTCAAGCTGAGATATGCATTTTTTACGGTAATCTTGGTGAGACTTCTGTCCGAAGTATGAGGAAACATCGAGATTGCTCTATTCGAGCTATTTATTGCGAGAAACACGTTTTCAGGGTGTTTTCACCACTCCACAGTGCGTTTGATATGTAGAACAGGCGATATCTTCATTTTCGTGGTGTTTCCAGCTGAGATATGCATTTTCTGCGATAATCTTGGTGAGACTTCCGTCAGAAGTATGCAGGATCTTCGAGAACGCTCTTTTCGAGCTATTTAATGCGAGAAACACGATATCTGCTGTTTTCACCACTCCACAGTGCGTTTGATATGCAGTACCAGCGATATCTTCGTTTTCGGGGGTTTCAAGCTGAGATATGCATTCCTTACGATTATCTTGGTGAGACTTCTGTCCGAAGTATGCAGAATCATCGAGATCGCACTATTCGAGCTATTTAATGCGAGAAACACGTTCTCTGGTTGTTTTCACCACTCCACAGTGCGTTTGATATGCAGAACCGGCAACATCTTGATTTTCGTGAGGTTTCGAGCTGAGATATGCATTTTCTGCGATAATATTGGTGAGACTTCAGTCAGAAGTATGCAGAATCATCTAGATCGCTCTTTTCGAGCTACTTCATGCGAGAAAAACGTTATCCGGCGTTTTCACCACTCCACAGTGCGTTTGATATGCAGAACCAGCGATATCTTGGCGTTCGTGGGGTTTCAAGCTGAGATATGCATTTTTTACGATAATCTTGTTGAGACTTCTTTCCGAAGTATAAAGAATCATCGAGATCGCTCTATTCGAGCTATTTAATGCGAGAAACACGTTTTCTGGGGTTTTCACCACTCCACAGTGCGTTTGATATGCTGAACACAGCGATATCTTGGTTTTCGTGGGGTTTCAAGCTGAGATATGCATTTTTTACGATAACTTTGGTGAGAGTTCTGTCTGAAGTTTGCAGAAGCATCGAGATCGCTCGTTTCGAGCTATTTAATGCAAGAAACACGTTATCTGATGTTTTCACCACTCCACAGTGCGTTGGATATGCAGAACCGCAGATATTTTGGTTTTCGTCGGGTTTCAAGCTGAGATATGCATTTTCTACGATAAGCTTGGTGAAACATCTGTCCGAAGTATGCAGAAACGTCGAGAGCGCTCTTTTCGAGCTATTTAATGCGAGAAACAGGTTTTCTGGGGTTTTCACCACTCCACAGTTCGTTGGATATGCAGAACCGGAGATATCTTGGTTTTCGTGGTGTTTCCAGCTGAGATATGCATTTTCTGCGATAATCTTGGTGGGTCTTTTGTCAGAAGTATGCAGAATCATCTAGATCGCTCTTTTCGAGCTACTTAATGCTCGAAACACGCTTTCTGGTGTTTTCACCACTCCACAGTACGTTTGACATGCAGAACCGCAGATATCTTGGTTTCGGTCGGGTTTCAAGCTGAGATATGCATTTTCTACGATAATCTTGGTGAGACTTCTGTCAGAAGTATGCAGGATCTTCGAGAACCCTCTTTTCGAGCTACTTATTGCGACAAACACGTTATCTGGTGTTTTCACCACTCCACAGTGCGTATGATATGCAGAACCGGCGATATCTTGGTTTTCGTGGGGTTTCAAGCTGAGATATGCATTTTCTGCGATAATCTTGGTGAGACTTCTGTCCGAAGTATGCTGAAACATCGAGATGGCTCTTTTCGAGCTAGTTAATGCGAGAAAAACCTTATCCGGTGTTTTCACCACTCCACAGTGCGTTTGATATGCAGAACCAGCGATATCTTGGCTTTCGTGGGGTTTCAAGCTGAGATATGCATTTTTTACGGTAATCTTGGTGAGACTTCTGTCCGAAGTATGAAGAAACATCGAGATCGCTCTATTCGAGCTATTTATTGCGAGAAACAGGTTTTCTGGGGTTTTCACCACTCCAGAGTTCGTTGGATATGCAGAACCGGAGATATCTTGGTTTTCGTGGTGTTTCCAGCTGAGATATGCATTTTCTGCGATAATCTTGGTGATACTTCTGTCCGAAGTATGCTGAATCATCGAGATCGCTCTGTTCGAGCTAGTTAGTGCGAGAAACACGTTATCTGGTGTTTTCACCACTCCACAGTGCGTTTGATATGCAGAACAGTAGATATCTTGGTTTTCGTGGGGTTTCAAGCTGAGATATGCATTTTCTGCGATAATCTTGTTGAGACTTCTGTCCGAAGTATGCAGAATCATCGAGATCGCACGTTTCGAGCTATTTAATGCGAGAAACACGTTATCTGGTGTTTTTACCACTCCACAGTGCGTTGGATATGCAGAACCGGAGATATTTTGGTTTTCGTCGGGTTTGAAGCTGAGATATGCATTTTCTACGATAAGCTTGGTGAAACATCTGTCCGAAGTATGCAGAAACGTCGAGAGCGCTCTTTTCGAGCTATTTAGTGCGAGAAACACGTTTTCTGGGGTTTTCACCACTCCACAGTTCGTTGGATATGCAGAACAGTAGATATCGTGGTTTTCGTGGGGTTTCAAGCAGAGATATGCATTTTCGGCGATAATCTTGGCGAGACTTCTGTTAGAGGTATGCAGAATCATCGAGATCGCACTTTTCGAGCTATTTAATGCGAGAAACACGTTATCTGGTGTTTTCACCACTCCGCAGTTGGTTGGATATGCAGAACCGGCGATATTTTGGTTTTCGTCGGGTTTCAAGCTGAGATATGCATTTTCTACGATAATCTTGGTGAAACATCTGTCCGAAGTATGCCGAAACATCGAGAGCGCTCTTTTCGAGCTATTTAATGCGATAAACACGTTTTCTGGGGTTTTCACCACTCCACAGTTCGTTGGATATGCAGAACAGTAGATATCTTGGTTTTCGTGGGGTTTCAAGCAGAGATATGCTTTTTCTGCGATAATCTTGGTGAGACTTCTGTTAGAAGTATGCAGAATCATCGAGATCGCACTTTTCGAGCTACTTAATGCGAGAAACACGTTATCTGGTGTTTTCACCACTCCACAGTTGGTTTGATATGCAGAACCGGCGAAATTTTGGTTTTCGTCGGGTTTCAAGCTGAGATATGCATTTTCGACGATAATCCTGGTGAGACTTCTGTCCGAAGTATGCTTAATTATCGATATCGCTCGTTTGGAGCTATTCAATGCGAGAAACACGTTATCCGGTGTTTTCACCACTCCACAGTGCGTTAGATATGCAGAACCAGCGATATCTTGGCTTTCGTGGGGTTTCAAGCTGAGATATGAATTTTTTACGATAATCTTGGTGAGACTTCTGTCCGAAGTATGAAGAATCATCGAGATCGCTCTATTCGAGCTATTTAATGCGAGAAACACGTTTTCTGGTGTTTTCACCACTCCACAGTTGGTTTGATATGCAGAACCGGCGATATTTTGGTTTTCGTCGGGTTTCATGCTGAGATATGCATTTTCTACGATAATCTTGGTGAAACATCTGCCCGAAGTATGTAGAAACATCGAGAGCGCTCTTTTCGAGCTATTTAATGCGAGAAACTCGTTATGTTGTGTTTTCACCACTCCACAGTTCGTTGGATATGCAGAACAGTAGATATCGTGGTTTTCGTGGGGTTTCAAGCAGAGATATGCATTTTCTGCGATAATCTTGGCGAGACTTCTGTTAGAAGTATGCAGAATCATCGAGATCGCACTTTTCGAGCTATTTAATGCGAGAAACACGTTATCTGGTGTTTTCACCACTCCGCAGTTGGTTGGATATGCAGAACCGGCGATATTTTGGTTTTCGTCGGGTTTCAAGCTGAGATATGCATTTTCTACGATAATCTTGGTGAAACATCTGTCCGAAGTATGCCGAAACATCGAGAGCGCTCTTTTCGAGCTATTTAATGCGATAAACACGTTTTCTGGGGTTTTCACCACTCCACAGTTCGTTGGATATGCAGAACAGTAGATATCGTGGTTTTCGTGGGGTTTCAAGCAGAGAAATGCATTTTCTGCGATAATCTTGGCGAGACTTCTGTTAGAAGTATGCTGAATCATCGAGATCGCTCTTTTCGAGCTAGTTAGTGCGAGAAACACGTTATCTGATGTTTTCACCACTCCACAGTGCGTTTGATATTCAGAACAGTACATATCTTGGTTTTCGTGGGGATTCAAGCTGAGATATGCATTTTCTGCGATAATTGTTGGTGGGTCTTTTGTCAGAAGTATGCAGAATCGTCTAGATCGCTCTTTTCGAGCTACTTAATGCACGAAACACGTTTTCTGGTGTTTTCACCACTCCACAGTACGTTTGACATGCAGAACCGGAGATATCTTGGTTTCGGTCTGGTTTCAAGCTGAGATATGCATTTTCTACGATAATCCTTTTGAGACTTCTGTCAGAAGTATGCAGAATCTTCGAGAACGCTCTCTTCGAGCTATTTAATGCGAGAAACACGTTATCTGGTGTTTTCACCACTCCACAGTGCGTTTGATATGCAGTACCAGCGATATCTTGGTTTTCGTGGGGTTTCAAGCTCAGATATGCATTTTACAGATAATCTTCTTGAGACTTCTGTCCGAAGTATGCAGAATCATCGAGATCGCTCTATTCGAGCTATTTAATGCGAGAAACACGTTCTCTGGTTGTTTCCACCACTCCACAGTGCGTTTGATATGCAGAACCGGCAACATCTTGATTTTCGTGAGGTTTCGAGCTGAGATATGCATTTTCTGCGATAATATTGGTGAGACTTCAGTCGGAAGTATGCAGAATCATCTAGATCGCTCTTTTCGAGCTACTTAATGCACGAAACACGTAGTCTGGTGTTTTCACCACTCCACAGTGCGTTTGACATGCAGAACCGGAGATATCTTGGTTTCGGTCGGGTTTCAAACTGTGATATGCATTTTCTACGATAATCCTGGTGTGACTTCTGTCAGAAGTATGCAGAATCATCGAGAACGCTCGTTTCGAGCTACATAATGCGAGAAACACGTTATCTGGTGTTTTCACCACTCCACAATGCGTTGGATATGCAGAACCGCAGATATTTTGGTTTTCGTCGGGTTTCAAGTTGAGATATGCATTTTTTACGATAATTTTGGTGAGAGTTCTGTCCGAAGTTTGCAGAAGCATCGAGATCGCTCGTTTCGAGCTATTTAATGCGAGAAACACGTTATCTGATGTTTTCACCACTCCACAGTGCGTTGGATATGCAGAACCGCAGATATTTTGGTTTTCGTCGGGTTTCAAGCTGAGATATGCACTTTATACGATAAGCTTGGTGAAACATCTGTCCGAAGTATGCAGAAACGTCGAGAGCGCTCTTTTCGAGCTATTTAATGCGAGAAACAGGTTTTCTGGTGTTTTCACCACTCCACGGTACGTTTGATGTGCAGAACCGGAGATAACTCGGTTTTCGTCGGGTTTCAAGCTGAGATATGCATTTTCTACGATAATCTTGGTGAGACTTCTGTCAGAAGTATGCAGGATCTTCGAGAACTCTCTTTTCGAGCTACTTATTGCGACAAACACGTTATCTGGTGTTTTCAACACTCCACAGTGCGTTTGATATGCAGAACCGGCAATATGATGGTTTTCGTGGGGTTTCAAGCTGAGATATGCATTTTCTACGATAATCTTGGTGAGACTTCTGTCAGAAGTATGCAGGATCTTCGAGAACTCTCTTTTCGAGCTACTTATTGCGACAAACACGTTATCTGGTGTTTTCAGCACTCCACAGTGCGTTTGATATGCAGAACCGGCAATATCTTGGTTTTCGTGGGGTTTCAAGCTGAGATATGCATTTTCTGCGATAATCTTGGTGATACTTCTGTCCGAAGTATGCTGAATCATCGAGATCGCTCTTTTCGAGCTAGTTAGTGCGAGAAACACGTTATCTGGTGTTTTCACCACTCCACAGTGCGTTTGATATGCAGAACAGTAGATATTTTGGTTTTCGTGGGGTTTCAAGCTGAGATATGCATTTTCTGCGATAATCTTGGTGGGTCTTTTGTCAGAAGTATGCAGAATCATCTAGATCGCTCTTTTCGAGCTACTTAATGCTCGAAACACGCTTTCTGGTGTTTTCACCACTCCACAGTACGTTTGACATGCAGAACCGGAGATATCTTGGTTTCGGTCGGGTTTCAAGCTGAGATATGCATTTTCTACGATAATCTTGGTGAGACTTCTGTCAGAAGTATGCAGGATCTTCGAGAACGCTCTTTTCGAGCTACTTATTGCGACAAACACGTTATCTGGTGTTTTCACCACTCCACAGTGCGTATGATATGCAGAACCGGCGATATCTTGGTTTTCGTGGAGTTTCAAGCTGAGATATGCATTTTCTGCGATAATCTTGGTGAGACTTCTGTCCGAAGTATGCTGAAACATCGAGATGGCTCTTTTCGAGCTAGTTAATGCGAGAAAAACCTTATCCGGTGTTTTCACCACTCCACAGTGCGTTTGATATGCAGAACCGGCGATATCTTGGCTTTCGTGGGGTTTCAAGCTGAGATATGCATTTTTTACGGTAATCTTGGTGAGACTTCTGTCCGAAGTATGAAGAAACATCGAGATCGCTCTATTCGAGCTATTTATTGCGAGAAACAGGTTTTCTGGGGTTTTCACCACTCCAGAGTTCGTTGGATATGCAGAACCGGAGATATCTTGGTTTTCGTGGTGTTTCCAGCTGAGATATGCATTTTCTGCGATAATCTTGGTGGGTCTTCTGTCAGAAGTATGCAGGATCTTCGAGAACGCTCTTTTCGAGCTACTTATTGCGACAAACACGTTATCTGGTGTTTTCAGCACTCCACAGTGCGTTTGATATGCAGAACCGGCAATATCTTGGTTTTCGTGGGGTTTCAAGCTGAGATATGCATTTTCTGCGATAATCTTGGTGATACTTCTGTCCGAAGTATGCTGAATCATCGAGATCGCTCTGTTCGAGCTAGTTAGTGCGAGAAACACGTTATCTGGTGTTTTCACCACTCCACAGTGCGTTTGATATGCAGAACAGTAGATATCTTGGTTTTCGTGGGGTTTCAAGCTGAGATATGCATTTTCTGCGATAATCTTGTTGAGACTTCTGTCCGAAGTATGCAGAATCATCGAGATCGCACGTTTCGAGCTAGTTAGTGCGAGAAACACTTTATCTGGTGTTTTCACCACTCCACAGTGCGTTTGATATGCAGAACAGTAGATATCTTGGTTTTCGTGGGGTTTCAAGCTGAGATATGCATTTTCTGCGATAATCTTGTTGAGACTTCTGTCCGAAGTATGCAGAATCATCGAGATCGCTCGTTTCGAGCTATTTAATGCGAGAAACACGTTATCTGGTGTTTTTACCACTCCACAGTACGTTTGACATGCAGAACCGGAGATATCTTGGTTTCGGTCGGGTTTCAAGCTGAGATATGCATTTTCTACGATAATCCTGGTGAGACTTCTGTCAGAAGTATGCAGAATCTTCGAGAACGCTCTTTTCGAGCTACTTAATGCGCGAAACACGTTTACTGGTGTTTTCACCACTCCACGGTACGTTTGATGTGCAGAACCGGAGATAACTCGGTTTTCGTCGGGTTTCAAGCTGAGATATGCATTTTCTACGATAATCTTGGTGAGACTTCTGTCAGAAGTATGCAGGATCTTCGAGAACGCTCTTTTCGAGCTACTTATTGCGACAAACACGTTATCTGGTGTTTTCAGCACTCCACAGTGCGTTTGATATGCAGAACCGGCAATATCTTGGTTTTCGTGGGGTTTCAAGCTGAGATATGCATTTTCTGCGATAATCTTGGTGATACTTCTGTCCGAAGTATGCTGAATCATCGAGATCGCTCTTTTCGAGCTAGTTAGTGCGAGAAACACGTTATCTGGTGTTTTCACCACTCCACAGTGCGTTTGATATGCAGAACAGTAGATATCTTGGTTTTCGTGGGGTTTCAAGCTGAGATATGCATTTTCTGCGATAATCTTGTTGAGACTTCTGTCCGAAGTATGCAGAATCATCGAGATCGCTCGTTTCGAGCTATTTAATGCGAGAAACACGTTATCTGTTGTTTTTACCACTCCACAGTGCGTTGGATATGCAGAACCGGAGATATTTTGGTTTTCGTCAGGTTTGAAGCTGAGATATGCATTTTCTACGATAAGCTTGGTGAAACATCTGTCCGAAGTATGCAGAAACGTCGAGAGCGCTCTTTTCGAGCTATTTAATGCGTGAAACACGTTTTCTGGGGTTTTCACCACTCCACAGTTCGTTGGATATGCAGAACAGTAGATATCGTGGTTTTCGTGGGGTTTCAAGCAGAGATATGCATTTTCTGCGATAATCTTGTCGAGACTTCTGTTAGAAGTATGCAGAATCATCGAGATCGCACGTTTCGAGCTATTTAATGCGAGAAACACGTTATCTGGTGTTTTCACCACTCCGCAGTTGGTTGGATATGCAGAACCGGCGATATTTTGGTTTTCGCCGGGTTTCAAGCTGAGATATGCATTTTCTACGATAATCTTGGTGAAACATCTGTCCGAAGTATGCCGAAACATCGAGAGCGCTCTTTTCGAGCTATTTAATGCGATAAACACGTTTTCTGGGGTTTTCACCACTCCACAGTTCGTTGGATATGCAGAACAGTAGATATCGTGGTTTTCGTGGGGTTTCAAGCAAAGATATGCATTTTCTGCGATAATCTTGGCGAGACTTCTGTTAGAAGTATGCTGAATCATCGAGATCGCTCTTTTCGAGCTAGTTAGTGCGAGAAACACGTTATCTGATGTTTTCACCACTCCACAGTGCGTTTGATATGCAGAACAGTACATATCTTGGTTTTCGTGGGGTTTCAAGCTGAGATATGCATTTTCTGCGATAATCTTGTTGGGTCTTTTGTCAGAAGTATGCAGAATCGTCTAGATCCCTCTTTTCGAGCTACTTAATGCACGAAACACGTTTTCTGGTGTTTTCACCACTCCACAGTACGTTTGACATGCAGAACCGGAGATATCTTGGTTTCGGTCGGGTTTCAAGCTGAGATATGCATTTTCTACGATAATCCTGGTGAGACTTCTGTCAGAAGAAAGCAGAATCTTCGAGAACGCTCTCTTCGAGCTATTTAATGCGAGAAACACGTTATCTGGTGTTTTCACCACTCCACAGTGCGTTTGATATGCAGTACCAGCGATATTGGTTTTCGTGGGGTTTCAAGCTCAGATATGCATTTTACAGATAATCTTCTTGAGACTTCTGTCCGAAGTATGCAGAATCATCGAGATCGCTCTATTCGAGCTATTTAATGCGAGAAACACGTTCTCTGGTTGTTTCCACCACTCCACAGTGCGTTTGATATGCAGAACCGGCAACATCTTGATTTTCGTGAGGTTTCGAGCTGAGATATGCATTTTCTGCGATAATATTGGTGAGACTTCAGTCGGAAGTATGCTGAAACATCGAGATCGCTCTTTTCGAGCTAGTTAATGCGAGAAAAACCTTATCCGGTGTTTTCACCACTCCACAATGCGTTAGATATGCAGAACCAGCGATATCTTGGCTTTCGTGGGGTTTCAAGCTGAGATATGCATTTTTTACGATAATCTTGGTGAGACTTCTGTCCGAAGTATGAAGAATCATCGAGATCGCTCTATTCGAGCTATTTAATGCGAGAAACACGTTTTCAGGGTGTTTTCACCACTCCACAGTTGGTTTGATATGCAGAACCGGCGATATTTTGGTTTTCGTCGGGTTTCAAGCTGAGATATGCATTTTCTACGATAATCCTGGTGAGACTTCTGTCAGAAGTATGCAGAATCTTCGAGAACGCTCTTTTCGAGCTATTTAATGCGCGAAACACGTTTTCTGGTGTTTTCACCACTCCACAGTTGGTTTGATATGCAGAACCGGCGATATTTTGGTTTTCGTCGGGTTTCATGCTGAGATATGCATTTCCTACGATAATCTTGGTGAAACATCTGCCCGAAGTATGTAGAAACATCGAGAGCGCTCTTTTCGAGCTATTTAATGCGAGAAACTCGTTTTCTGGGGTTTTCAACACTCCACAGTTCGTTGGATATGCAGAACCGGAGATATCTTGGTTTTCGTGGGGTTTCAAGCTGAGATATGCATTTCCTGCGATAATCTTGGTGAGACTTCTGTCCGAAGTATGCAGAATCATCGAGATCGATCGTTTCGAGCTATTTAATGCGAGAAACACGTTATCTGGTGTTTTCACCACTCCAAAGTGCGTTTGATACGCAGAACCAGCGATATCTTGGTTTTCGTGGCATTTCAAGCTGAGATACGCATTTCCTGCGATGATCTTGGTGAGACTTCTGTCCGAAGTATGCTGAATCATCGAGATCGCTCTTTTCGAGCTAGTTAGAGCGAGAAACACGTTAGCTGGTGTTTTCACCACTCCACAGTGCGTTTGATATGCAGAACAGTAGATATCTTGGTTTCCGTGGGGTTTCAAGCTGAGATATGCATTTTCTGCGATAATCTTGTTGAGACTTCTGTCCGAAGTATGCAGAATCATCGAGATCGATCGTTTCGAGCTATTCAATGCGAGAAACACGTTATCTGGTGTTTTCACCACTCCACAGTGCGTTGGATATGCAGAACCGGAGATATTTTGGTTTTCGTCGGGTTTCAAGCTGAGATATGCATTTTCTACGATAAGCTTGGTGAAACATCTGTCCGAAGTATGCCGAAACATCGAGAGCGCTCTTTTCGAGCCATTTAATGCGAGAAACACGTTTTCTGGGGTTTTCACCACTCCACAGTTCGTTGGATATGCAGAACAGTAGATATCTTGGGTTTCGTGGGGTTTCAAGCTGAGATATGCATTTTCTGCGATAATCTTGGTGGGTCTTTTGTCAGAAGTATGCAGAATCGTCTAGATCGCTCTTTTCGAGCTACTTAATGCACGAAACACGTTTTCTGGTGTTTTCACCACTCCACGGTACGTTTGATGGGCAGAACCGGAGATAACTCGGTTTTCGTCGGGTTTCAAGCTGAGATATGCATTTTCTACGATAATCTTGGTGAGACTTCTGTCAGAAGTATGCAGGATCTTCGAGAACGCTCTCTCCGAGCTATTTAATGCGAGAAACACGTTATCTGGTGTTTTCACCACTCCACAGTGCGTTTGATATGCAGTACCAGCGATATCTTGGTTTTCGTGGGGTTTCAAGCTCAGATATGCATTTTTTACGATAATCTTCTTGAGACTTCTGTCCGAAGTATGCAGAATCATCGAGATCGCTCTATTCGAGCTATTTAATGCGAGAAACACGTTCTCTGGTTGTTTTCATCACTCCACAGTGCGTTTGACATGCAGAACCGGAGATATCTTGGTTTCGGTCGGGTTTCAAACTGAGATATGCATTTTCTGCGATAATATTGGTGAGACTTCAGTCAGAAGTATGCAGAATCATCTAGATCGCTCTTTTCGAGCTACTTAATGCACGAAACACGTAGTCTGGTGTTTTCACCACTCCACAGTGCGTTTGACATGCAGAACCGGAGATATCTTGGTTTCGGTCGGGTTTCAAACTGAGATATGCATTTTCTACGATAATCCTGGTGAGACTTCTGTCAGAAGTGTGCAGAATCATCGAGAACGCTCGTTTCGAGCTACATAATGCGAGAAACACGTTATCTGGTGTTTTCACCACTCCACAGTGCGTTGGATATGCAGAACCGCAGATATTTTGGTTTTCGTCGGGTTTCAAGCTCAGATATGCATTTTCTTCGATAAGCTTGGCGAAACATCTGCCCGAAGTATGCTGAAACATCGAGATCGCTCGTTTCGAGCTATTTAATGCGAGAAACACGTTATCTGGTGTTTTCACCACTCCACAGTGCGTTTGATATGCAGAACCGGCGATATCTTGGTTTTCGTGGGGTTTCAAGCTGAGATATGCATTTTCTGCGATAATCTTGGTGAGACTTCTGTCAGAAGTGTGCAGAATCATCGAGAACGCTCGTTTCGAGCTACATAATGCGAGAAACACGTTATCTGGTGTTTTCACCACTCCACAGTTCGTTAGATATGCAGAACCGGCGATATCTTGGTTTTCGTGGGGTTCCCAGCTGGGATATGCATTTTCAGCGGCAATCTTGGTGAGACTTCTGTCCGAAGTATGCAGAATCATCGAGAACGCTCTTTTCGAGATAGTTAATGCGAGAAACACGTTTTCTGGTGTTTTCACCACTCCACAGTGCGTCTGATATGCTGAACCGGCGATATCTTGGTTTTCGTGGAGTTTCTAGCAGCGATATGCATTTTCTGCGATAATGATGGTGAGACTTCTGTCCGAAGTATGCAGAATCATCGAGAACGCTCTTTTCGAGATTGTTAATGCGAGAAACACGTTTTCTGGTGTTTTCACCACTCCACAGTGCGTCTGATATGCTGAACCGGCGATATCTTGGTTTTCGTGGGGTTTCCAGCTGAGATATGCATTTTCTGCGATAATCTTGGTGATTCTTCTGTCAGAAGTATGCAGAATCATCGAGAACGCTCCTTTCGAGCTATTTAATGCGAGAAACACGTTTTCTGGTGTATTCACCACTCCACAGTACGTTTGACATGCAGAACCGGAGATATCTTGGTTTCGGACGGGTTTCAAGCTGAGATATGCATTTTCTGCGATAATCTTGGTGAGTGTTCTGTCAGAAGAATGCAGAATCATCGAGATCGCTCTTTTCGAGCTATTTAATGCGAGAAACACGTTATCTGGCGTTTTCACCACTCCACAGTGCGTTTGATATGCAGAACCGGCGACATCTTGGCTGTCGTAGGGTATCAACCTGAGATATGCATTTTCTACGATAATCTTGGTGAGTCTTCTGTCAGAAGTATGCTGAATCATCTAGATCGCTCTTTTCGAGCTATTTAATGCGAGAAACATGTTTTCTGGGGTTTTCACCACTCCACAGTTCGTTGGATATGCAGAACAGGAGATATCTTGGTTTTCGTGGAGTTTCTAGCAGAGATATGCATTTTCTGCGATAATGATGGTGAGACTTCTGTTAGAAGTATGCAGAATCTTCGAGATCGCACATTTCGATCTATTTAATGCGAGAAACACGTTGTCTGGTGTTTTCACCACTCCACAGTTGGTTTGATATGCAGAACCGGCGATATCTGGGTTTTCGTGGGGTTTCAAGATGAGATATGCATTTTTAGCGATAATCTTGGTGAGTCTTTTGTCAGAAGTATGCAGAATCATCGGGATCTCGCTTTTCGAGCTATTTAATGCGAGAAACACGTTCTGTGGTTGTTTTCACCACTCCACGGTGCGTTTGATATGCAGAACCAGCGATATCTTGGCTTTCGTGGGGTTTCAAGCTGAGATATGCATTTTTTACGATAATCTTGGTGAGACTTCTGTCCGAAGTATGCAGAATCATCGAGATCGCTCTTTTCGAGCTATTTAGTGCGAGAAACACGTTATCTGGTGTTTTCACCACTCCACAGAGCGTTTGCTATGCAGAACCGGCGACATCTTGATTTTCGTGAGGTTTCAAGCTGAGATATGCAATTTCTGCGATAATCTTGGTGAGACATCTGTCCGAAGTATGCTTAATCATCGAGATCGCTCGTTTCGAGCTGTTTAATGCGAGAAACACGTTATCTGGTGTTTTCACCACTCCACAGTTCGTATGATATGCAGAACCGACGATATCTTGATTTTGGTGGTGTTTCCAGCTGAGATATGCATTTTCTGCGATAATGATGGTGATACTTCTGTTAGAAGGATGCAGAATCATCGAGATCGCACATTTCGATCTATTTAATGCGAGAAACACGTTGTCTGGTGTTTTCACCACTCCACAGTTGGTTTGATATGCAGAACCGGCGATATCTGGGTTTTCGTGGGGATTCAAGCTGAGATATGCATTTTCAGCGATCATCTTGGTGAGTCTTTTGTCAGAAGTATGCAGAATCATCTAGATCGCTCCTTTCGAGGTATTTAATGCGAGAAACACGTTATCTGGTGTTTTGACCACTCCACAGAGCGTTTGATATGCAGTACCAGCGATATCTTGGTTTTCGTGGGGTTTCAAGCTGAGATATGCATTTTCAGCGATAATCTTGGTGAGCCTTATGTCAGAAGTATGCAGAATCATCTAGATCGCTCTTTTCGAGCTATTTAATGCGAGAAAGACGTTATCTGGTTGTTTTCACCACTCTACAGTGCGTTTGATATGCAGAACCGGCGACATCTTGATTTTCGTGAGGTTTCAAGCTGAGATATGCATTTTCTGCGATAATCTTGGTGAGACTTCAGTCAGAAGTATGCAGAATCATCTAGATCGCTCTTTTTGAGCTATTTAATGCGAGAAACACGTTTTCTGGGGTTTTCACCACACCACAGTTCGTTGGATGTGCAGAACCGCAAATATCTTGGTTTTCGTGGGGTTTCAAGCTGAGATATGCATTTTCTGCGATAATCTTGGTGAGACCTCTGTCCGAAGTATGCAGAAACATCGAGATCGCTCTTTTCGAACTATTTAATGAGAGAAACACGTTATCTGGTGTTTTCACCACTCCACAGTGCGTTTGATATGCAGAACAGGTGATATCTTGGTTTTCGAGGGGTTTCAAGCTGAGATATGCATGTTCTGCGATAATCTAGGTGAGTCTTCTGCCAGAAGTATGCAGAATCATCTAGATCGTTATTTTCGAGCTATTTAATGCGAGAAAGACGTTATCTGGTTGTTTTCACCACTCTACAGTGCGTTTGATATGCAGAACCGGCGATATCTTAATTTTCGTGGTGTTTCCAGCTGAGATATGCATTTTTTACGATAATCATGGTGAGACTTCTGTCCGAAGTATGCAGAATCATCGAGATCGCACTTTTCGAGCTATTTAATGCGAGAAACACGTTATCTGGTGTTTCCACCACTCCACAGAGCGTTTGATATGCAGTACCATCGATATCTTGGTTTTCGTGGGGTTTCAAGCTGAGATATGCATTTTCTAGGATAATCTTGGTGAGACTTCTGTCCGAAGTATGCTGAATCATCTAGATCGCTCTTTTCGAGCTATTTAATGCGAGAAACACGTTATCTGGTGTTTTCACCACTCCACAGTGCGTTTGATATGCAGAACCGGCGATATCTTGGTTTTCGTGGGGTTTCAAGCTGAGATATGCATTTTTTACGATAATCTTGGTGAGACTTCTGTCCGAAGTATGCAGAATCATCGAGATCGCTCGTTTCGAGCTATTTAATGCGAAAAAACAAGTTTTCTGGTGTTTTCAACATTCCACAGTGCGTTTGATATGCAGAACCGGCGATATCTTGATTTTCGTGGTGTTTCCAGCTGAGATATGCATTTTCTGCGATAATCTTGGAGAGTCTTCTGTCAGAAGAATGCAGAATCATCGAGATCCCTCTTTTCGAGCCATTTAATGCGAGAAACACGTTCTCTGGTTGTTTTCACCACTCCACAGTGCGTCTGATATGCAGAACCGGCGATATCTTGGTTTTCGTGGGATTTCCAGCTGAGATATGCATTTTCTGCGGCAATCTTGGTGAGACTTCTGTCCGAAGTATGCAGAATCATCGAGATCGCTCTTTTCGAGCTATTTAATGCGTGAAACACGTTATCTGGTGTTTTGACCACTCCACAGTGCGTTTGGTATGCAGAACCGGCGATATCTTGGTTTTCGTGGGGTTTCCAGCTGAGATATGCATTTTCTGCGATAATCTTGGTGATTCTTCTGTCAGAAGTATGCAGAATCATCGAGAACGCTCCTTTCGAGCTATTTAATGCGAGAAACACGTTTTCTGGTGTATTCACCACTCCACAGTACGTTTGATATGCAGAACCGGAGATATCTTGGTTTCGGACGGGTTTCAAGCTGAGATATGCATTCTCTACGATAATTTTGGTGAGACTTCTGTCAGAAGTATGCTGGATCATCGAGATCGCTCTTTTCGAGCTACTTAATGCGAGAAACACGTTATCTGGTGTTTTCGCCACTCCACAGTGCGTTTGATATGCAGAACCGGCGATGTTTGGTTTTCGTCGGGTTTCAAGTTGAGATATGCATCTTCTACGATAATCTTGGTGTAACATCTGTCCGAAGTATGCAGAAACATCAAGAGCGCTCTTTTCGAGCTATTTAAAGTGAGAAACACGTTTTCTGGGGTTTTCACCACACCACAGTTCGTTGGATGTGGAGAACCGGAGATATCTTGGTTTCCGTGGGGTTTCAAGCTGAGATATGCATTTTCTGCGATAATCTTGGTGTGACCTCTGTCCGAAGTATGCAGAAACATCGAGATCGCTCTTTTCGACCTATTTAATGCGAGAAACACGTTATCTGGTGTTTTCACCACTCCACAGTACGTTTGACATGCAGAACCGGAGATATCTTGGTTTCGGACGGGTTTCAAGCTGAGATATGCATTTTCTGCGATAATCTTGGTGAGTGTTCTGTCAGAAGTATGCAGAATCATCGAGATCGCTCTTTTCGAGCTATTTAATGCGAGAAACACGTTATCTGGCGTTTTCACCACTCCACAGTGCTTTTGATATGCAGAACCGGCGACATCTTGGCTGTCGTAGGGTATCAAGCTGAGATATGCATTTTCTACGATAATCTTGGTGAGACTTCTGTCAGAAGTATGCTGAATCATCTAGATCGCTCTTTTCGAGCTATTTAATGCGAGAAACATGTTTTCTGGGGTTTTCACCACTCCACAGTTCGTTGGATATGCAGAACAGGAGATATCTTGGTTTTCGTGGAGTTTCTAGCAGAGATATGCATTTTCTGCGATAATGATGGTGAGACTTCTGTTAGAAGTATGCAGAATCTTCGAGATCGCACATTTCGATCTATTTAATGCGAGAAACACGTTGTCTGGTGTTTTCACCACTCCACAGTTGGTTTGATATGCAGAACCGGCGATATCTGGGTTTTCGTGGGGTTTCAAGATGAGATATGCATTTTCAGCGATAATCTTGGTGAGTCTTTTGTCAGAAGTATGCAGAATCATCTAGATCGCTCTTTTCGAGCGATTTAATGCGAAAAAACAATTTTTCTGGTTGTTTTCACCACTTTACAGTTGGTTTGATATGCAGAACCGGCGATATCTGGGTTTTCGTGGGGTTTCAAGCTGAGATATGCATTTTCAGCGATAATCTTGGTGAGTCTTTTGTCAGAAGTATGCAGAATCATCGGGATCTCGCTTTTCGAGCTATTTAATGCGAGAAACACGTTCTGTGGTTGTTTTCACCACTCCACAGTGCGTTTGATATGCAGAACCAGCGATATCTTGGCTTTCGTGGGGTTTCAAGCTGAGATATGCATTTTTTACGATAATCTTGGTGAGACTTCTGTCCGAAGTATGCAGAATCATCGAGATCGCTCTTTTCGAGCTATTTAGTGCGAGAAACACGTTATCTGGTGTTTTCACCACTCCACAGAGCGTTTGCTATGCAGAACCGGCGACATCTTGATTTACGTGAGGTTTCAAGCTGAGATATGCAATTTCTGCGATAATCTTGGTGAGACATCTGTCCGAAGTATGCTTAATCATCGAGATCGCTCGTTTCGAGCTGTTTAATGCGAGAAACACGTTATCTGGTGTTTTCACCACTCCACAGTTCGTATGATATGCAGAACCGACGATATCTTGATTTTGGTGGTGTTTCCAGCTGAGATATGCATTTTCTGCGATAATGATAGTGAGACTTCTGTTAGAAGTATGCAGAATCATCGAGATCGCACATTTCGATCTATTTAATGCGAGAAACACGTTGTCTGGTGTTTTCACCACTCCACAGTTGGTTTGATATGCAGAACCGGCGATATCTGGGTTTTCGTGGGGATTCAAGCTGAGATATGCATTTTCAGCGATCATCTTGGTGAGTCTTTTGTCAGAAGTATGCAGAATCATCTAGATCGCTCCTTTCGAGGTATTTAATGCGAGAAACACGTTATCTGGTGTTTTGACCACTCCACAGAGCGTTTGATATGCAGTACCAGCGATATCTTGGTTTTCGTGGGGTTTCAAGCTGAGATATGCATTTTCAGCGATAATCTTGGTGAGCCTTATGTCAGAAGTATGCAGAATCATCTAGATCGCTCTTTTCGAGCTATTTAATGCGAGAAAGACGTTATCTGGTTGTTTTCACCACTCTACAGTGCGTTTGATATGCAGAACCGGCGACATCTTGATTTTCGTGAGGTTTCAAGCTGAGATATGCATTTTCTGCGATAATCTTGGTGAGACTTCAGTCAGAAGTATGCAGAATCATCTAGATCGCTCTTTTCGAGCTATTTAATGCGAGAAACACGTTTTCTGGGGTTTTCACCACACCACAGTTCGTTGGATGTGCAGAACCGCAAATATCTTGGTTTTCGTGGGGTTTCAAGCTGAGATATGCATTTTCTGCGATAATCTTGGTGAGACCTCTGTCCGAAGTATGCAGAAACATCGAGATCGCTCTTTTCGAACTATTTAATGAGAGAATCACGTTATCTGGTGTTTTCACCACTCCACAGTGCGTTTGATATGCAGAACAGGTGATATCTTGGTTTTCGAGGGGTTTCAAGCTGAGATATGCATTTTCTGCGATAATCTAGGTGAGTCTTCTGCCAGAAGTATGCAGAATCATCTAGATCGTTATTTTCGAGCTATTTAATGCGAAAAAACAAGTTTTCTGGTGTTTTCACCACTCCACAGTGCGTCTGATATGCAGAACCGGCGATATCTTGGTTTTCGTGGGATTTCCAGCTGAGATATGCATTTTTTACGATAATCTTGGTGAGACTTCTGTCCGAAGTATGCAGAATCATCGAGAACGCTCCTTTCGAGCTATTTAATGCGAGAAACACGTTTTCTGGTGTATTCACCACTCCACAGTACGTTTGATATGCAGAACCGGAGATATCTTGGTTTCGGACGGGTTTCAAGCTGAGATATGCATTCTCTACGATAATCTTGGTGAGACTTCTGTCAGAAGTATGCTGGATCATCGAGATCGCTCTTTTCGAGCTACTTAATGCGAGAAACACGTTATCTGGTGTTTTCAGCAATCCACAGTGCGTTTGATATGCAGAACCAGCGAAATCTTGGTTTTCGTGGGGTTTCAAGTTGAGATATGCATGTTCTACGATAATCTTGGTGAAACATCTGTCAGAAATATGCAGAAACATCAAGAGCGCTCTTTTCGAGCTATTTAATGCGAGAAACACGTTTTCTGGGGTTTTCACCACACCACAGTTCGTTGGATGTGCAGAACCGGAGATATCTTGGTTTTCGTGGGGTTTCAAGCTGAGATATGCATTTTCTGCGATAATCTTGGTGAGACTTCTGTCCGAAGAATGCACAATCATCGAGATCGCTCTTTTCGAGCTATTTAATGCGAGAAACACGTTATCTGGTGTTTTCAGCATTACACAGTGCGTTTGATATGCAGAACCAGCGATATCTTGGTTTTCGTGGGGTTTCAAGCTGAGATATTCAATTCCTTCGATAATCTTGGTGAGACTTCTGTACGAAGTATGCTTAATCATCGAGATCGCTCGTTTCGAGCTATTTAATGGGAGAAACAGGTTATCTGGTGTTTTCTCCACTCCACAGTGCGTATGATGTGCAGAACCGACGATATCTTGGTTTTCGTGGGGTTTCAAGCTCAGATATGCATTTTCTGCGATAATATTGGTGAGACCTCAGACAGAAGTATGCAGAATCATCTAGATCGCTCTTTTCGAGCTATTTAATGCGCAAAAACAAGTTTTCTGGTGTTTTCAACATTCCACAGTGCGTCTGATATGCAGAACAAGCGATATCCTGGTTTTCGTGGGGTTTCAAGCTGAGATATGCATTTTTTACGATAATCAAGGTGAGACTTCTGTCCGAAGTATGCAGAATCATCGAGATCGCACTTTTCGAGCTATTTAATGCGAGAAACACGTTATCTGGTGTTTTCAGCACTCCACAGTGCGTTTGATATGGAGAACCAGCGATATCTTGGTTTTCGTGTGGTTTCAAGCTGAGATATGCAATTCCTGCGATAATCTTGGTGAGACTTCTGTCCGAAGTATGCTTAATCATCGAGATCGCTCTTTTCGAGCTATTTAATGCGAGAAACACGTTATCTGGTGTTTTCAGCACTCCACAGTGCGTTTGATATGGAGAACCAGCGATATCTTGGTTTTCGTGTGGTTTCAAGCTGAGATATGCAATTCCTGCGATAATCTTGGTGAGACTTCTGTCCGAAGTATGCTTAATCATCGAGATCGCTCTTTTCGAGCTATTTAATGCGAGAAACACGTTATCTGGTGTTTTCACCACTCCGCAGTTGGTTTGATATGCAGAACCGGAGATATCTTGGTTTTCGTGGGGTTTCAAGCTGAGATATGCATTTTTTACGATAATCATGGTGAGACTTCTGTACGAAGTATGCAGAAACTTCGAGACCGCACTTTTCGAGCTATTTAATGCCAGTAACACGTTATCTGGTGTTTTCAGCAATCCACAGTGCGTTTGATATGCAGAACCAGCGAAATCTTGGTTTTCGTGGGGTTTCAAGTGGAGATATGCATGTTCTACGATAATCTTGGTGAAACATCTGTCCGAAATATGCAGAAACATCAAGAGCGCTCTTTTCGAGCTATTTAATGCGAGAAACACGTTTTCTGGGGTTTTCACCACACCACAGTTCGTTGGATGTGCAGAACCGGAGATATCTTGGTTTTCGTGGGGTTTCAAGCTGAGATATGCATTTTCTGCGATAATCTTGGTGAGACTTCTGTCCGAAGTATGCAGAATCATCCAGATCGCACTTTTCGAGCTATTTAATGCGAGAAGCACGTTATCTGGTGTTTTCACCACTCCACAGTTGGTTTGATATACAGAACCGGAGATATCTTGGTTTTCGTGGGGTTTCTAGCTGAGATATGCATTTTCTGCGATAATCTTGGTGAGACTTCTGTCCGAAGAATGCAGAATCATCGAGATCGCTCTTTTCGAGCTATTTAATGCGAGAAACACGTTATCTGGTGTTTTCAGCATTCCACAGTGCGTTTGATATGCAGAACCAGCGATATCTTGGTTTTCGTGGGGTTTCAAGCTGAGATATGCAATTCCTTCGATAATCTTGGTGAGACTTCTGTACGAAGTATGCTTAATCATCGAGATCGCTCGTTTCGAGCTATTTAATGCGAGAAACATGTTATCTGGCGTTTTCACCACTCCACAGTGCGTTTGATATGCAGAACCGGCGACATCTTGGCTGTCGTAGGGTATCAAGCTGAGATATGCATTTTCTACGATAATCTTGGTGAGACTTCTGTCAGAAGTATGCTGAATCACCTCGATCGCTCTTTTCGAGCTATTTAATGCGAGAAACATGTTTTCTGGGGTTTTCACCACTCCACAGTTCGTTGGATATGCAGAACAGGAGATATCTTGGTTTTCGTGGAGTTTCTAGCAGAGATATGCATTTTCTGCGATAATGATGGTGAGACTTCTGTTAGAAGTATGCAGAATCATCGAGATCGCACATTTCGATCTATTTAATGCGAGAAACACGTTGTCTGGTGTTTTCACCACTCCACAGTTGGTTTGATATGCAGAACCGGCGATATCTGGGTTTTCGTGGGGTTTCAAGATGAGATATGCATTTTCAGCGATAATCTTGGTGAGTCTTTTGTCAGAAGTATGCAGAATCATCTAGATCGCTCTTTTCGAGCGATTTAATGCGAAAAAACAATTTTTCTGGTTGTTTTCACCACTTTACAGTTGGTTTGATATGCAGAACCGGCGATATCTGGGTTTTCGTGGGGTTTCAAGCTGAGATATGCATTTTCAGCGATAATCTTGATGAGTCTTTTGTCAGATGTATGCAGAATCATCGGGATCTCGCTTTTCGAGCTATTTAATGCGAGAAACACGTTCTGTGGTTGTTTTCACCACTCCACAGTGCGTTTGATATGCAGAACCAGCGATATCTTGGCTTTCGTGGGGTTTCAAGCTGAGATATGCATTTTTTACGATAATCTTGGTGAGACTTCTGTCCGAAGTATGCAGAATCATCGAGATCGCTCTTTTCGAGCTATTTAGTGCGAGAAACACGTTATCTGGTGTTTTCACCACTCCACAGAGCGTTTGCTATGCAGAACCGGCGACATCTTGATTTTCGTGTGGTTTCAAGCTGAGATATGCAATTTCTGCGATAATCTTGGTGAGACATCTGTCCGAAGTATGCTTAATCATCGAGATCGCTCGTTTCGAGCTGTTTAATGCGAGAAACACGTTGTCTGGTGTTTTCACAACTCCACAGTTGGTTTGATATGCAGAACCGGCGATATCTGGGTTTTCGTGGGGATTCAAGCTGAGATATGCATTTTCAGCGATCATCTTGGTGAGTCTTTTGTCAGAAGTATGCAGAATCATCTAGATCGCTCCTTTCGAGGTATTTAATGCGAGAAACACGTTATCTGGTGTTTTGACCACTCCACAGAGCGTTTGATATGCAGTACCAGCGATATCTTGGTTTTCGTGGGGTTTCAAGCTGAGATATGCATTTTCAGCGATAATCTTGGTGAGCCTTATGTCAGAAGTATGCAGAATCATCTAGATCGCTCTTTTCGAGCTATTTAATGCGAGAAAGACGTTATCTGGTGTTTTCACCACTCCACAGTGCGTTTGATATGCAGAACCGGCGATATCTTGGTTTTCGTGGGGTTTCAAGCTGAGATATGCATTTTTTACGATAATCCTGGTGAGACTTCTGTCCGAAGTATGCAGAATCATCTAGATCGCTCCTTTCGAGGTATTTAATGCGAGAAACACGTTATCTGGTGTTTTGACCACTCCACAGAGCGTTTGATATGCAGTACCAGCGATATCTTGGTTTTCGTGGGGTTTCAAGCTGAGATATGCATTTTCAGCGATAATCTTGGTGAGCCTTATGTCAGAAGTATGCAGAATCATCTAGATCGCTCTTTTCGAGCTATTTAATGCGAGAAAGACGTTATCTGGTGTTTTCACCACTCCACAGTGCGTTTGATATGCAGAACCGGCGATATCTTGGTTTTCGTGGGGTTTCAAGCTGAGATATGCATTTTTTACGATAATCCTGGTGAGACTTCTGTCCGAAGTATGCAGAATCATCGAGATCGCTCGTTTCGAGCTATTTAATGCGAAAAAACAAGTTTTCTGGTGTTTTCAACATTCCACAGTGCGTTTGATATGCAGAACCGGCGATATCTTGATTTTCGTGGTGTTTCCAGCTGAGATATGCATTTTCTGCGATAATCTTGGAGAGTCTTCTGTCAGAAGAATGCAGAATCATCGAGATCCCTCTTTTCGAGCCATTTAATGCGAGAAACACGTTCTCTGGTTGTTTTCACCACTCCACAGTGCGTCTGATATGCAGAACCGGCGATATCTTGGTTTTCGTGGGATTTCCAGCTGAGATATGCATTTTCTGCGGCAATCTTGGTGAGACTTCTGTCCGAAGTATGCAGAATCATCGAGATCGCTCTTTTCGAGCTATTTAATGCGTGAAACACGTTATCTGGTGTTTTGACCACTCCACAGTGCGTTTGATATGCAGAACCGGCGATATCTTGGTTTTCGTGGGGTTTCCAGCTGAGATATGCATTTTCTGCGATAATCTTGGTGATTCTTCTGTCAGAAGTATGCAGAATCATCGAGAACGCTCCTTTCGAGCTATTTAATGCGAGAAACACGTTTTCTGGTGTATTCACCACTCCACAGTACGTTTGATATGCAGAACCGGAGATATCTTGGTTTCGGACGGGTTTCAAGCTGAGATATGCATTCTCTACGATAATCTTGGTGAGACTTCTGTCAGAAGTATGCTGGATCATCGAGATCGCTCTTTTCGAGCTACTTAATGCGAGAAACACGTTATCTGGTGTTTTCGCCACTCCACAGTGCGTTTGATATGCAGAACCGGCGATGTTTGGTTTTCGTCGGGTTTCAAGTTGAGATATGCATCTTCTACGATAATCTTGGTGTAACATCTGTCCGAAGTATGCAGAAATATCAAGAGCGCTCTTTTCGAGCTATTTAAAGTGAGAAACACGTTTTCTGGGGTTTTCACCACACCACAGTTCGTTGGATGTGGAGAACCGGAGATATCTTGGTTTCCGTGGGGTTTCAAGCTGAGATATGCATTTTCTGCGATAATCTTGGTGTGACCTCTGTCCGAAGTATGCAGAAACATCGAGATCGCTCTTTTCGACCTATTTAATGCGAGAAACACGTTATCTGGTGTTTTCACCACTCCACAGTACGTTTGATATGCAGAACCGGCGACATCTTGATTTTCGTAATGTTTCTAGCTGAGATATGCATTTTCTTCGATAATATTGTTGAGACTTCAGTCAGAAGTATGCAGAATCATCTAGATCGCTCGTTCCGAGCTATTTAATGCGAAAAAAACCAGTTTTCTGGTGTTTTGACCACTCCACAGTGCGTCCGATATGCAGAACCGGCGATATCTTGGTTTTCGTGGGGATTCAAGCTCAGATATGCATTTTCTGCGATAATCTTGGTGAGACTTCTGTCCGAAGTATGCAGAGTCATCGAGATCGTACTTTTCGAGCTATTTAATGCGAGGAACACGATTTCTGGGGTTTTCACCACTCCACATTTGGTTTGATATGGAGAACCAGCGATATCTTGGTTTTCGTGTGGTTTCAAGCTGAGATATGCAATTCCTGCGATAATCTTGGTGAGACTTCTGTACGAAGTATGCAGAATCATCGAGACCGCACTTTTCGAGCTATTTAATTCCAGAAACACGTTATCTGGTGTTTTCAGCAATCCACAGTGCGTTTGATATGCAGAACAAGCGAAATCTTGGTTTTCGTGGGGTTTCAAGTTGAGATATGCATTTTTTACGATAATCATGGTGAGACTTCTGTACGAAGTATGCAGAAACTTCGAGACCGCACTTTTCGAGCTATTTAATGCCAGTAACACGTTATCTGGTGTTTTCAGCAATCCACAGTGCGTTTGATATGCAGAACCAGCGAAATCTTGGTTTTCGTGGGGTTTCAAGTGGAGATATGCATGTTCTACGATAATCTTGGTGAAACATCTGTCCGAAATATGCAGAAACATCAAGAGCGCTCTTTTCGAGCTATTTAATGCGAGAAACACGTTTTCTGGGGTTTTCACCACACCACAGTTCGTTGGATGTGCAGAACCGGAGATATCTTGGTTTTCGTGGGGTTTCAAGCTGAGATATGCATTTTCTGCGATAATCTTGGTGAGACTTCTGTCCGAAGTATGCAGAATCATCCAGATCGCACTTTTCGAGCTATTTAATGCGAGAAGCACGTTATCTGGTGTTTTCACCACTCCACAGTTGGTTTGATATGCAGAACCGGAGATATCTTGGATTTCGTGGGGTTTCTAGCTGAGATATGCATTTTCTGCGATAATCTTGGTGAGACTTCTGTCCGAAGAATGCAGAATCATCGAGATCGCTCTTTTCGAGCTATTTAAAGCGAGAAACACGTTATCTGGTGTTTTCAGCATTCCACAGTGCGTTTGATATGCAGAACCAGCGATATCTTGGTTTTCGTGGGGTTTCAAGCTCAGATATGCATTTTCTGCGATAATATTGGTGAGACCTCAGACAGAAGTATGCAGAATCATCTAGATCGCTCTTTTCGAGCTATTTAATGCGCAAAAACAAGTTTTCTGGTGTTTTCAACATTCCACAGTGCGTCTGATATGCAGAGCAAGCGATATCCTGGTTTTCGTGGGGTTTCAAGCTGAGATATGCATTTTTTACGATAATCATGGTGAGACTTCTGTCCGAAGTATGCAGAATCATCGAGATCGCACTTTTCGAGATATTTAATGCGAGAAACACGTTACCTGGTGTTTTCAGCACTCCACAGTGCGTTTGATATGGAGAACCAGCGATATCTTGGTTTTCGTGTGGTTTCAAGCTGAGATATGCAATTCCTGCGATAATCTTGGTGAGACTTCTGTCCGAAGTATGCTTAATCATCGAGATCGCTCTTTTCGAGCTATTTAATGCGAGAAACACGTTATCTGGTGTTTTCACCACTCCACAGTGCGTTTCATATGCAGAACCAGCGATATCTTGGTTTTCGTGGGGTTTCAAGCTCAGATATGCATTTTCTGCGATAATCTTGGTGAGAATTCTGTCCGAAGTATGCAGAATCATCGAGATCGCTCTTTTCGAGCTATTTAATGCGAGAAACACGTTTGCTGGTGTTTTCACCATCCCACAGTGCGTTTGATATGCAGAACCGGCGACATCTTGATTTTCGTGATGTTTCTAGCTGAGATGTGCATTTTCTGCGATAATATTGGTGAGACTTCAGTCAGAAGTATGCAGAATCATATAGATCGCTCGTTTCGAGCTATATAATGCGAGAAACACGTTATGTGGTTGTTTTCACCACTCCACAGTGCGTTTGATATGCAAAACCGGCGATATCTTGGTTTTCGTCGGGTTTCAAGCTGAGATATGCATTTTTTACGATAATCTTGGTGAGACTTCTGTCCGATGTATGCAGAATCATCGAGATCGCTCTTTTCGAGCTATTTAATGCGAGAAACACGTTATCTGGTGTTTTCACCACTCCACAGAGCGTTTGATATGCAGTACCAGCGATATCTTGGTTTTCGTGGGGTTTCAAGCTGAGATATGCATTTTTTACGATAATCTTGGTGAGACTTCTGTCCGAAGTATGCTTAATCATCGAGATCGCTCGTTTCGTGCTATTGAATGCGAGAAACACGTTATCTGGTGTTTTCACCACTCCACAGTGCGTATGATATGCAGAACCGACGACATCTTGGTTTTCGTGGTGTTTCAAGCTCAGATATGCATTTTCAGCGATCATCTTGGTGAGTCTTTTGTCAGAAGTATGCAGAATCATCTAGATCGCTCCTTTCGAGGTATTTAATGCGCGAAACACGTTATCTGGTGTTTTGACCACTCCACAGAGCGTTTGATATGCAGTACCAGCGATATCTTGGTTTTCGTGGGGTTTCAAGCTGAGATATGCATTTTCAGCGATAATCTTGGTGAGCCTTATGTCAGAAGTATGCAGAATCATCTAGATCGCTCTTTTCGAGCTATTTAATGCGAGAAAGACGTTATCTGGTGTTTTCACCACTCCACAGTGCGTTTGATATGCAGAACCAGCGATATCTTGGTTTTCGTGGGGTTTCAAGCTGAGATATGCATTTTTTACGATAATCCTGGTGAGACTTCTGTCCGAAGTATGCAGAATCATCTAGATCGCTCTTTTCGAGCTATTTAATGCGAGAAAGACGTTATCTGGTGTTTTCACCACTCCACAGTGCGTTTGATATGCAGAACCAGCGATATCTTGGTTTTCGTGGGGTTTCAAGCTGAGATATGCATTTTTTACGATAATCCTGGTGAGACTTCTGTCCGAAGTATGCAGAATCATCGAGATCGCTCGTTTCGAGCTATTTAATGCGAAAAAACAAGTTTTCTGGTGTTTTCAACATTCCACAGTGCGTTTGATATGCAGAACCGGCGATATCTTGATTTTCGTGGTGTTTCCAGCTGAGATATGCATTTTCTGCGATAATCTTGGAGAGTCTTCTGTCAGAAGAATGCAGAATCATCGAGATCCCTCTTTTCGAGCCATTTAATGCGAGAAACACGTTCTCTGGTTGTTTTCACCACTCCACAGTGCGTCTGATATGCAGAACCGGCGATATCTTGGTTTTCGTGGGATTTCCAGCTGAGATATGCATTTTCTGCGGCAATCTTGGTGAGACTTCTGTCCGAAGTATGCAGAATCATCGAGATCGCTCTTTTCGAGCTATTTAATGCGTGAAACACGTTATCTGGTGTTTTGACCACTCCACAGTGCGTTTGATATGCAGAACCGGCGATATCTTGGTTTTCGTGGGGTTTCCAGCTGAGATATGCATTTTCTGCGATAATCTTGGTGATTCTTCTGTCAGAAGTATGCAGAATCATCGAGAACGCTCCTTTCGAGCTATTTAATGCGAGAAACACGTTTTCTGGTGTATTCACCACTCCACAGTACGTTTGATATGCAGAACCGGAGATATCTTGGTTTCGGACGGGTTTCAAGCTGAGATATGCATTCTCTACGATAATCTTGGTGAGACTTCTGTCAGAAGTATGCTGGATCATCGAGATCGCTCTTTTCGAGCTACTTAATGCGAGAAACACGTTATCTGGTGTTTTCGCCACTCCACAGTGCGTTTGATATGCAGAACCGGCGATGTTTGGTTTTCGTCGGGTTTCAAGTTGAGATATGCATCTTCTACGATAATCTTGGTGTGACCTCTGTCCGAAGTATGCAGAAACATCGAGATCGCTCTTTTCGACCTATTTAATGCGAGAAACACGTTATCTGGTGTTTTCACCACTCCACAGTACGTTTGATATGCAGAACCGGCGACATCTTGATTTTCGTAATGTTTCTAGCTGAGATATGCATTTTCTTCGATAATATTGTTGAGACTTCAGTCAGAAGTATGCAGAATCATCTAGATCGCTCGTTTCGAGCTATTTAATGCGAAAAAAACCAGTTTTCTGGTGTTTTGACCACTCCACAGTGCGTCCGATATGCAGAACCGGCGATATCTTGGTTTTCGTGGGGATTCAAGCTCAGATATGCATTTTCTGCGATAATCTTGGTGAGACTTCTGTCCGAAGTATGCAGAGTCATCGAGATCGTACTTTTCGAGCTATTTAATGCGAGGAACACGATTTCTGGGGTTTTCACCACTCCACATTTGGTTTGATATGGAGAACCAGCGATATCTTGGTTTTCGTGTGGTTTCAAGCTGAGATATGCAATTCCTGCGATAATCTTGGTGAGACTTCTGTACGAAGTATGCAGAATCATCGAGACCGCACTTTTCGAGCTATTTAATTCCAGAAACACGTTATCTGGTGTTTTCAGCAATCCACAGTGCGTTTGATATGCAGAACAAGCGAAATCTTGGTTTTCGTGGGGTTTCAAGTTGAGATATGCATTTTTTACGATAATCATGGTGAGACTTCTGTACGAAGTATGCAGAAACTTCGAGACCGCACTTTTCGAGCTATTTAATGCCAGTAACACGTTATCTGGTGTTTTCAGCAATCCACAGTGCGTTTGATATGCAGAACCAGCGAAATCTTGGTTTTCGTGGGGTTTCAAGTGGAGATATGCATGTTCTACGATAATCTTGGTGAAACATCTGTCCGAAATATGCAGAAACATCAAGAGCGCTCTTTTCGAGCTATTTAATGCGAGAAACACGTTTTCTGGGGTTTTCACCACACCACAGTTCGTTGGATGTGCAGAACCGGAGATATCTTGGTTTTCGTGGGGTTTCAAGCTGAGATATGCATTTTCTGCGATAATCTTGGTGAGACTTCTGTCCGAAGTATGCAGAATCATCCAGATCGCACTTTTCGAGCTATTTAATGCGAGAAGCACGTTATCTGGTGTTTTCACCACTCCACAGTTGGTTTGATATGCAGAACCGGAGATATCTTGGATTTCGTGGGGTTTCTAGCTGAGATATGCATTTTCTGCGATAATCTTGGTGAGACTTCTGTCCGAAGAATGCAGAATCATCGAGATCGCTCTTTTCGAGCTATTTAATGCGAGAAACACGTTATCTGGTGTTTTCAGCATTCCACAGTGCGTTTGATATGCAGAACCAGCGATATCTTGGTTTTCGTGGGGTTTCAAGCTCAGATATGCATTTTCTGCGATAATATTGGTGAGACCTCAGACAGAAGTATGCAGAATCATCTAGATCGCTCTTTTCGAGCTATTTAATGCGCAAAAACAAGTTTTCTGGTGTTTTCAACATTCCACAGTGCGTCTGATATGCAGAGCAAGCGATATCCTGGTTTTCGTGGGGTTTCAAGCTGAGATATGCATTTTTTACGATAATCATGGTGAGACTTCTGTCCGAAGTATGCAGAATCATCGAGATCGCACTTTTCGAGATATTTAATGCGAGAAACACGTTACCTGGTGTTTTCAGCACTCCACAGTGCGTTTGATATGGAGAACCAGCGATATCTTGGTTTTCGTGTGGTTTCAAGCTGAGATATGCAATTCCTGCGATAATCTTGGTGAGACTTCTGTCCGAAGTATGCTTAATCATCGAGATCGCTCTTTTCGAGCTATTTAATGCGAGAAACACGTTATCTGGTGTTTTCACCACTCCACAGTGCGTTTCATATGCAGAACCAGCGATATCTTGGTTTTCGTGGGGTTTCAAGCTCAGATATGCATTTTCTGCGATAATCTTGGTGAGAATTCTGTCCGAAGTATGCTTAATCATCGAGATCGCTCGTTTCGTGCTATTGAATGCGAGAAACACGTTATCTGGTGTTTTCACCACTCCACAGTGCGTATGATATGCAGAACCGACGACATCTTGGTTTTCGTGGTGTTTCAAGCTCAGATATGCATTGTCTGCGATAATCTTGGTGAGACTTCTGTCCGAAGTATGCTTAATCATCGAGATCGCTCGTTTCGAGCTATTTAATGGGAGAAACAGGTTATCTGGTGTTTTCTCCACTCCACAGTGCGTATGATGTGCAGAACCGACGATATCTTGGTTTTCGTGGGGTTTCAAGCTCAGATATGCATTTTCTGCGATAATATTGGTGAGACCTCAGACAGAAGTATGCAGAATCATCTAGATCGCTCTTTTCGAGCTATTTAATGCGCAAAAACAAGTTTTCTGGTGTTCTCAACATTCCACAGTGCGTCTGATATGCAGAACAAGCGATATCCTGGTTTTCGTGGGGTTTCAAGCTGAGATATGCATTTTTTACGATAATCAAGGTGAGACTTCTGTCCGAAGTATGCTTAATCATCGAGATCGCTCGTTTCGTGCTATTGAATGCGAGAAACACGTTATCTGGTGTTTTCACCACTCCACAGTGCGTATGATATGCAGAACCGACGATATCTTGGTTTTCGTGGTGTTTCAAACTCAGATATGCATTGTCTGCGATAATCTTGGTGAGACTTCTGTCCGAAGTATGCTTAATCATCGAGATCGCTCTTTTCGAGCTATTTAATGCGAGAAACACGTTATCTGGTGTTTTCACCACTCCGCAGTTGGTTTGATATGCAGAACCGGAGATATCTTGGTTTTCGTGGGGTTTCAAGCTGAGATATGCATTTTTTACGATAATCATGGTGAGACTTCTGTACGAAGTATGCAGAAACTTCGAGACCGCACTTTTCGAGCTATTTAATGCCAGTAACACGTTATCTGGTGTTTTCAGCATTCCACAGTGCGTTTGATATGCAGAACCAGCGATATCTTGGTTTTCGTGGGGTTTCAAGCTGAGATATGCAATTCCTTCGATAATCTTGGTGAGACTTCTGTACGAAGTATGCTTAATCATCGAGATCGCTCGTTTCGAGCTATTTAATGGCAGAAACAGGTTATCTGGTGTTTTCTCCACTCCACAGTGCGTATGATGTGCAGAACCGACGATATCTTGGTTTTCGTGGGGTTTCTAGCTGAGATATGCATTTTCTGCGATAATCTTGGTGAGACTTCTGTCCGATGTATGCAGAATCATCGAGATCGCTCTTTTCGAGCTATTTAATGCGCAAAAACAAGTTTTCTGGTGTTTTCACCACTCCACAGTGCGTTTCATATGCAGAACCAGCGATATCTTGGTTTTCGTGGGGTTTCAAGCTCAGATATGCATTTTCTGCGATAATCTTGGTGAGAATTCTGTCCGAAGTATGCAGAATCATCGAGATCGCTCTTTTCGAGCTATTTAATGCGAGAAACACGTTTGCTGGTGTTTTCACCATCCCACAGTGCGTTTGATATGCAGAACCGGCGACATCTTGATTTTCGTGATGTTTCTAGCTGAGATGTGCATTTTCTGCGATAATATTGGTGAGACTTCAGTCAGAAGTATGCAGAATCATATAGATCGCTCGTTTCGAGCTATATAATGCGAGAAACACGTTATGTGGTTGTTTTCACCACTCCACAGTGCGTTTGATATGCAATACCGGCGATATCTTGGTTTTCGTCGGGTTTCAAGCTGAGATATGCATTTTTTACGATAATCTTGGTGAGACTTCTGTCCGATGTATGCAGAATCATCGAGATCGCTCTTTTCGAGCTATTTAATGCGAGAAACACGTTATCTGGTGTTTTCACCGCTCCACAGAGCGTTTGATATGCAGGACCAGCGATATCTTGGTTTTCGTGGGGTTTCAAGCTGAGATATGCATTTTTTACGATAATCTTGGTGAGACTTCTGTCCGAAGTATGCTTAATCATCGAGATCGCTCGTTTCGTGCTATTGAATGCGAGAAACACGTTATCTGGTGTTTTCACCACTCCACAGTGCGTATGATATGCAGAACCGACGATATCTTGGTTTTTGTGGTGTTTCAAGCTCAGATATGCATTGCCTGCGATAATCTTGGTGAGACTTCGGTCCGAAGTGTGCCGAATCATCGAGATCGCTCTTTTCGAGCTATTTAATGCGAGAAACACGTTTTCGGGGGTTTTCACCACACCACAGTTCGTTGGATATGCAGAACAGGAGATATCTTGGTTTTCGAGGGGTTTCAAGCTGAGATATGCATATTCTGCGATAAACTTGGAGAGACTTCTGTCCGAAGTATGCTGAATCATCGAGATCGCTCTTTTCGAGCTGGTTAATGCGAGAAAAACCATATCTGGTGTTTTCACCACTCCACAGTGCGTTTGATATGCAGAACCAGCGATATCTTGGCTTTCGTGGGTTTTTAAGCTGAGATATGCATTTTTTACGATAATCTTGGTGAGACTTCTGTCCGAAGTGTGCAGAATCATCGAGATCGCTCTTTTCGAGCTATTTAATGCGAGAAACACGTTATCTGGTGTTTTCACCACTCCACAGAGCGTTTGATATGCAGTACCAGCGATATCTTGGTTTTCGTGGGGTTTCAAGCTGAGATATGCATTTTTTACGATAATCTTGGTGAGACTTCTGTCCGAAGTATGCAGAATCATCGAGATCGCTCTTTTCGAGCTATTTAATGCGAGGAACACGTTATCTGGTGTTTTCACCACTCCACAGAGCGTTTGATATGCACTACCAGCGATATCTTGGTTTTTGTGGGGTTTCAAGCTGAGATATGCATTTTCTGCGACAATCTTGGTGAGACTTCTGTCCGAAGTATGCAGAATCATCGGGATCGCTCTTATCGAGCTATTTAATGCGAGAAACACGTTTTCTGGCGATTTCAACACACCACTGTTCGTTGGATATGCAGAACCGGAGATATCTTGGTTTTCGTGGGGTTTCAAGCTGAAATGTGCATTTTCTGCGATAATCTTGGTGAGACTTCTGTCCGATGTATGCAGAATCATCGAGATCGATCTTATCGAGCTATTTAATGCGAGAAACACGTTATCCGGTGTTTTCACCACTCCACAGTGGGTTTGATATGCAGAACTGGCGACATCTTGGATTTCGTCGGGTTTCTAGCAGAGATATGCATTTTCTGCGATAATCTTGGTGAGACTTCAGTCAGAGGTATTCAGAATCTACGAGATCGCTCATTTCGAGCTAGTTAATGCGAGAAACACGTTATCTGGTGTTTTCACCACTCCACAGTTCGTTGTATATGCAGAACAGGAGATATCTTGGTATTCGTGGGGTTTCTAGCAGAGATATGCATTTTCTGCGATAATCTAGGTGAGTCTTCTGCCAGAAGTATGCAGAATCTTCGAGATCGTTCTTTTCGAGCAACTTAATGCGAGAAACACGATATCTGGTTGTTTTCACCACTCCACAGTGCGTTTGATATGCAGAACGGGCGACATCTTGATTTTCGTGAGGTTTCAAGCTGAGATATGCATTTTCTGCGATAATCTTGGTGAGACATCATGTCAGAAATATGCAGAATCTTCTATATCGCTCTTTTCGAGCTATTTAATGCGAAAAAACAAGTTTTCTGGTGTTTTCAACATTCCACAGTGCGTTTGATATGCAGAACCGGCGATATCTTGATTTTCGTGGTGTTTCCAGCTGAAATATGCATTTTCTACGATTATCTTGGTGAGACGTCTGTCAGAAGTATGCAGAATCTTCGAGATCGTTCTTTTCGAGCTACTTAATGCGAGAAACACGATATCTGGTTGTTTTCACAACTCCACAGTGCGTTTGATATGCAGAACGGGCGACATCTTGATTTTCGTGAGGTTTCAAGCTGAGATATGCATTTTCTGCGATAATCTTGGTGAGACTTCAGTCAGAAATATGCAGAATTTTCTAGATCGCTCTTTTCGAGCTATTTAATGCGAAAAAACAAGTTTTCTGGTGTTTTCAACATTCCACAGTGCGTTTGATATGCAGAACCGATGATATCTTGATTTTCGTGGTGTTTCCAGCTGAGATATGCATTTTCTGCGATAATCTTGGTGAGTCTTCTGTCAGAAGTATGCAGAATCATCGAGATCCCTCTTTTCGAGCTATTTAATGCGAGAAACACGTTAATTGGTGTTTTCACCACTCCAGAGTGCGTTTGATATGCGGAACCAGCGACATCTTGGATTTCGTCGGTTTTCAAGCTGAGACATGCATTTTCTGCGATAATCTTGGTGAGTCTTCTGTCAGAAGTATGCAGAATCATCGAGATCCCTCTTTTCGAGCTAGTTAATAAAAGAAACACGTTATCTGGTGTTTTCACCACTCCACAGTGCGTTTAATATGCAGAACCGTCTACATCTTGGCTGTCGTAGGGTATCAAGTTGAGATATGCATTTTCTGCGATAATCATGGTGAGACTTCTGTCAGAAGTATGCAGAATCATCGTGATCGCTCTTTTCGAGCTATTTAATGCGAGAAACACGTTTTCTGGGGTTTTCACCACTCCACATTTCGTTGGATATGCAGAACAGGAGATATCTTGGTTTTCGTGGGGTTTCTAGCAGAGAAATGCATTTTCTGCGATAATCATGGTGAGACTTCTGTTAGAAGTATGCAGAATCATCGAGATCGCACATTTCGATCTATTTAATGCGAGAAACACGTTATCTGGTGTTTTCACCACTCCACAGTGCGTTTGATATGCAGAACCAGCGATATCTTGGTTTTCGTGGGGTTTCAAGCTGAGATATGCATTTTTTACGATAATCATGGTGAGACTTCTGTCCGAAGTATGCAGAATCATCGAGATCGCACTTTTCGAGCTATTTAATGCGAGAAACAGGATATCTGGTGTTTTCAGCACTCCACAGTGCGTTTGATATGCAGAACCAGCGATATCTGGGTTTTCGTGGGGTTTCAAGCTGACATATGCATTTTCTGCGATAATCTTGGTGAGACTTCTGTCCGAAGTATGCAGAAACATCGAGAGCACTCTTTTCGAGCTATTTAATGCGAGAATCACGTTTTCTGGGGTTTTCACCACACCACAGTTCGTTGGATATGCAGAACCGGAGATATCTTGGTTTTCGTGGGGTTTCAAGTTGAGATATGCAATTTCTGCGATAATCTTGGTGAGACATATGTCCGAAGTATGCAGAGTCATCGAGATCGTACTTTTCGAGCTATTTAATGCGAGAAACACGTTTTCTGGGGTTTTCACCACTCCACAGTTCGTTGGATATGCAGAACAGGAGATATCTTGGTTTTCGTGGGGTTTCTAGCAGAGATATGCATTTTCTGCGATAATCATGGTGAGACTTCTGTTAAAAGTATGCAGAATCATCGAGATCGCACTTTTCGATCTATTTCATGCGAGAAACACGTTGTCTGGTGTTTTCACCACTCCACAGTTGATTTGATATGCAGAACCCGCGATGTTTGGTTTTCGTCGGGTTTCAAGTTGAGATATGCATTTTCTGCGACAATCTTGGTGAGACTTCTGTCCGAAGTATGCAGAATCATCGGGATCGCTCTTTTCGAGCTATTTAATGCGAGAAACACGTTTTCTGGCGATTTCACCACACCACTGTTCGTTGGATATGCAGAACCGGAGATATCTTGGTTTTCGTGGGGTTTCAAGCTGAAATATGCATTTTCTGCGATAATCTTGGTGAGACTTCTGTCCGATGTATGCAGAATCATCGAGATCGCTCTTTTCGAGCTATTTAATGCGAGAAACACGTTATCCGGTGTTTTCACCACTCCACAGTGGGTTTGATATGCAGAACTGGCGACATCTTGGATTTCGTCGGGTTTCAAGCTGAGATATGCATTTTCTACGATAATCTTGGTGAGACTTCTGTCAGAAGTTTGCAGAATCATCTAGATCGCTCTTTTCGAGCTATTTAATGCGAGAAACACGTTAACTGGTGTTTTCACCACTCCGCAGTGCGTTTGATATGTAGAACCAGCGATATCTGGGTTTTCGTGGGGTTTCAAGCTGACATATGCATTTTCTGCGATAATCTTGGTGAGACTTCTGTCCGAAGTATGCAGAAACATCGAGAGCACTCTTTTCGAGCTATTTAATGCGAGAATCACGTTTTCTGGGGTTTTCACCACACCACAGTTCGTTGGATATGCAGAACCGGAGATATCTTGGTTTTCGTGGGGTTTCAAGCTGAGATATGCATTTTCTGCAATAATCTTGTTGAGACTTCTGTCCGAAGTATGCAGAAAAATCGAGAGCGCTCTTTTCGAGCTATTTAATGCGAGAAACACGTTTTCTGGGGTTTTCACCACACCTCTGTTCGTTGGATATGCAGAACCGGAGATATCTTGGTTTTCCTGGGGTTTCAAGCTGAGATATGCATTTTCTGCGACAATCTTGGTGAGACTTCTGTCCGAAGTATGCAGAAACATCGAGAGCACTCTTTTCGAGCTATTTAATGCGAGAATCACGTTTTCTGGGGTTTTCACCACACCACAGTTCGTTGGATATGCAGAACCGGAGATATCTTGGTTTTCGTGGGGTTTCAAGCTGAGATATGCATTTTCTGCAATAATCTTGTTGAGACTTCTGTCCGAAGTATGCAGAAAAATCGAGAGCGCTCTTTTCGAGCTATTTAATGCGAGAAACACGTTTTCTGGGGTTTTCACCACACCTCTGTTCGTTGGATATGCAGAACCGGAGATATCTTGGTTTTCCTGGGGTTTCAAGCTGAGATATGCATTTTCTGCGACAATCTTGGTGAGACTTCTGTCCGAAGTATGCAGAGTCATCGAGATCGTACTTTTCGAGCTATTCTATGCGAGAAAAACGTTTTCTGGGGTTTTCACCACTCCACAGTTCGTTGGATATGCAGAACAGGAGATATCTTGGTTTTCGTGGGGTTTCTAGCAGAGATATGCATTTTCTGCGATAATCTTGGTGAGACTTCTGTCCGAAGTATGCAGAATCATCGAGATCGCACTTTTCGAGCTATTCTATGCGAGAAAAACGTTTTCTGGGGTTTTCACCACTCCACAGTTCGTTGGATATGCAGAACAGGAGATATCTTGGTTTTCGTGGGGTTTCTAGCAGAGATATGCATTTTCTGCGATAATCTTGGTGAGACTTCTGTCCGAAGTTTGCAGAATCATCGAGATCGCACTTTTCGAGCTATTTAATGCGACAAACACGTTATCTGGTGTTTTCAGCACTCCACAGTGCGTTTGATATGCAGAACCAGCGATATCTGGGTTTTCGTGGGGTTTCAAGCTGAGATATGCATTTCTTACGATAATCTTGGTGAGACTTCTGTCCGAAGTATGCAGAATCATCGAGATCGCTCTTTTCAAGCTATTTAATGCGAGAAACACGTTTTCTGGGGTTTTCACCACTCCACAGTGCGTTTGATATGCAGAACCAGCGAAATCTTGGTTTTCGTGGGGTTTCAAGCTGAGATATGCATTTTTTACGATAATCTTGGTGAGACTTCTGTCCGAAGTATGCTTAATCATCGAGATCGCTCTATTCGAGATATTTAATGCGAGAAACACGTTATCTGGTGTTTTCACCACTCCACAGTGCGTATGATATGCAGAACCGACGATATCTTGGTTTTCGTGGGGTTTCAAGCTCAGATATGCATTTTCTGCGATAATCTTGGTGAGACTTCTGTCCGAAGTATGCAGAGTCATCGAGATCGTACTTTTCGAGCTATTCAATGCGAGAAACACGTTTTCTCGGGTTTTCACCACTCCACAGTGCGTTTGATATGCAGAACCAGCGATATCTTGGTTTTCGTGGGGTTTCAAGCTCAGATATGCATTTTCTGCGATAATCTTGGTGAGACTTCTGTCCGAAGTATGCAGAGTCATCGAGATCGTACTTTTCGAGCTATTTAATGCGACAAACACGTTTTCTGGGGGTTTCACCACTCCACAGTTCATTGGATATGCAGAACAGGAGATATCTTGGTTTTCGTGGGGTTTCAAGCTGAGATATGCATTTTTTACGATAATCTTGGTGAGACTTCTGTCCGAAGTATGCTTAATCATCGAGATCGCTCTATTCGAGATATTTAATGCGAGAAACACGTTATCTGGTGTTTTCACCACTCCACAGTGCGTATGATATGCAGAACCGACGATATCTTGGTTTTCGTGGGGTTTCAAGCTCAGATATGCATTTTCTGCGATAATCTTGGTGAGACTTCTGTCCGAAGTATGCAGAGTCATCGAGATCGTACTTTTCGAGCTATTTAATGCGACAAACACGTTTTCTGGGGTTTTCACCACTCCACAGTTCGTTGGATATGCAGAACAGGAGATATCTTGGTTTTCGTGGGGTTTCTAGCAGGGATATGCATTTTCTGCGATAATCTTGGTGAGACCTCTGTCCGAAGTATGCAGAAACATCGAGATCGCTCTTTTCGACCTATTTAATGCGAGAAACAGGTTACCTGGTGTTATCACCACTCCACAGTGCGTTTGATATGCAGAACCAGCGAAATCTTGGTTTTCGTGGGGTTTCAAGCTGAGATATGCATTTTTTACGATAATCTTGGTGAGACTTCTGTCTGAAGTATGCTTAATCATCGAGATCGCTCAATTCGAGATATTTAATGCGAGTAACACGTTATCTGGTGTTTTCACTACTCCACAGTGCGTATGATATTCAGAACCGACGATATCTTGGTTTTCGTGGGGTTTCAAGCTCAGATATGCATTTTCTGCGATAATCTTGGTGAGACTTCTGTCCGAAGTATGCAGAGTCATCGAGATCGTACTTTTAGAGCTATTCAATGCGAGAAACACGTTTTCTCGGGTTTTCACCACTCCACAGTGCGTTTGATATGCAGAACCAGCGATATCTTGGTTTTCGTGGGGTTTCAAGCTCAGATATGCATTTTCTGCGATAATCTTGGTGAGACTTCTGTCCGAAGTATGCAGAGTCATCGAGATCGTACTTTTCGAGCTATTCTATGCGAGAAAAACGTTTTCTGGGGTTTTCACCACTCCACAGTTCGTTGGATATGCAGAACAGGAGATATCTTGGTTTTCGTGGGGTTTCTAGCAGAGATATGCATTTTCTGCGATAATCTTGGTGAGACTTCTGTCCGAAGTATGCAGAATCATCGAGATCGCACTTTTCGAGCTATTTAATGCGACAAACACGTTATCTGGTGTTTTCAGCACTCCACAGTGCGTTTGATATGCAGAACCAGCGATATCTGGGTTTTCGTGAGGTTTCAAGCTGAGATATGCATTTCTTACGATAATCTTGGTGAGACTTCTGTCCGAAGTATGCAGAATCATCGAGATCGCTCTTTTCAAGCTATTTAATGCGAGAAACACGTTTTCTGGGGTTTTCACCACTCCACAGTGCGTTTGATATGCATAACCAGCGAAATCTTGGTTTTCGTGGGGATTCAAGCTGAGATATGCATTTTTTACGATAATCTTGGTGAGACTTCTGTCCGAAGTATGCTTAATCATCGAGATCGCTCTATTCGAGATATTTAATGCGAGAAACACGTTATCTGGTGTTTTCACCACTCCACAGTGCGTATGATATGCAGAACCGACGATATCTTGGTTTTCGTGGGGTTTCAAGCTCAGATATGCATTTTCTGCGATAATCTTGGTGAGACTTCTGTCCGAAGTATGCAGAGTCATCGAGATCGTACTTTTCGAGCTATTTAATGCGACAAACACGTTTTCTGGGGTTTTCACCACTCCACAGTTCGTTGGATATGCAGAACAGGAGATATCTTGGTTTTCGTGGGGTTTCTAGCAGAGATATGCATTTTCTGCGATAATCTTAGTGAGACCTCTGTCCGAAGTATGCAGAAACATCGAGATCGCTCTTTTCGACCTATTTAATGCGAGAAACACGTTATCTGGTGTTATCACCACTCCACAGTGCGTTTGATATGCACAACCAGCGAAATCTTGGTTTTCGTTGGGTTTCAAGCTGAGATATGCATTTTTTACGATAATCATGGTGAGACTTCTGTCCGAAGTATGCAGAATCATCGAGATCGCACTTTTCGAGCTATTTAATGCGACAAACACGTTATCCGGTGTTTTCAGCACTCCACAGTGCGTTTGATATGCAGAACCAGCGATATCTGGGTTTTCGTGGGGTTTCAAGCTGAGATATGCATTTTTTACGATAATCTTGGTGAGACTTCTGTCCGAAGTATGCAGAATCTTCGAGATCGCACCTTTCGAGCTATTTAATGCGACAAACACGTTATCTGGTGTTTTCAGCACTCCACAGTGCGTTTGATATGCAGAACCAGCGAAATCTTGGTTTTCGTGGGGTTTCAAGCTGAGATATGCATTTTTTACGATAATCTTGGTGAGACTTCTGTCTGAAGTATGCTTAATCATCGAGATCGCTCAATTCGAGATATTTAATGCGAGAAACACGTTATCTGGTGTTTTCACTACTCCACAGTGCGTATGATATGCAGAACCGACGATATCTTGGTTTTCGTGGGGTTTCAATCTCAGATATGCATTTTCTGCGATAATCTTGGTGAGACTTCTGTCCGAAGTATGCAGAGTCATCGAGATCGTACTTTTCGAGCTATTCATTGCGAGAAACACGTTTTCTCGGGTTTTCACCACTCCACAGTGCGTTTGATATGCAGAACCAGCGATATCTTGGTTTTTGTGGGGTTTCAAGCTCAGATATGCATTTTCTGCGATAATCTTGGTGAGACTTCTGTCCGAAGTATGCAGAGTCATCGAGATCGTACTTTTCGAGCTATTCTATGCGAGAAAAACGTTTTCTGGGGTTTTCACCACTCCACAGTTCGTTGGATATGCAGAACAGGAGATATCTTGGTTTTCGTGGGGTTTCTAGCAGAGATATGCATTGTCTGCGATAATCTTGGTGAGACTTCTGTCCGAAGTGTGCAGAGTCATCGAGATCGTACTTTTCGAGCTATTTAATGCGACAAACACGTTTTCTGGGGTTTTCACCACTCCACAGTTCGTTGGATATGCAGAACAGGAGATATCTTGGTTTTCGTGGGGTTTCAAGCTGAGATATGCATTTTTTACGATAATCTTGGTGAGACTTCTGTCCGAAGTATGCTTAATCATCGAGATCGCTCTATTCGAGATATTTAATGCGAGAAACACGTTATCTGGTGTTTTCACCACTCCACAGTGCGTATGATATGCAGAACCGACGATATCTTGGTTTTCGTGGGGTTTCAAGCTCAGATATGCATTTTCTGCGATAATCTTGGTGAGACTTCTGTCCGAAGTATGCAGAGTCATCGAGATCGTACTTTTCGAGCTATTTAATGCGACAAACACGTTTTCTGGGGTTTTCACCACTCCACAGTTCGTTGGATATGCAGAACAGGAGATATCTTGGTTTTCGTGGGGTTTCTAGCAGAGATATGCATTTTCTGCAATAATCTTGGTGAGACCTCTGTCCGAAGTATGCAGAAACATCGAGATCCCTCTTTTCGACCTATTTAATGCGAGAAACACGTTATCTGGTGTTATCACCACTCCACAGTGCGTTTGATATGCAGAACCAGCGAAATCTTGGTTTTCGTTGGGTTTCAAGCTGAGATATGCATTTTTTACGATAATCATGGTGAGACTTCTGTCCGAAGTATGCAGAATCATCGAGATCGCACTTTTCGAGCTATTTAATGCGACAAACACGTTATCCGGTGTTTTCAGCACTCCACAGTGCGTTTGATATGCAGAAACAGCGATATCTGGGTTTTCGTGGGGTTTCAAGCTGAGATATGCATTTTTTACGATAATCTTGGTGAGACTTCTGTCCGAAGTATGCAGAATCATCGAGATCGCACCTTTCGAGCTATTTAATGCGACAAACACGTTATCTGGTGTTTTCAGCACTCCACAGTGCGTTTGATATGCAGAACCAGCGAAATCTTGGTTTTCGTGGGGTTTCAAGCTGAGATATGCATTTTTTACGATAATCTTGGTGAGACTTCTGTCTGAAGTATGCTTAATCATCGAGATCGCTCAATTCGAGATATTTAATGCGAGAAACACGTTATCTGGTGTTTTCACTACTCCACAGTGCGTATGATATGCAGAACCGACGATATCTTGGTTTTCGTGGGGTTTCAATCTCAGATATGCATTTTCTGCGATAATCTTGGTGAGACTTCTGTCCGAAGTATGCAGAGTCATCGAGATCGTACTTTTCGAGCTATTCAATGCGAGAAACACGTTTTCTCGGGTTTTCACCACTCCACAGTGCGTTTGATATGCAGAACCAGCGATATCTTGGTTTTTGTGGGGTTTCAAGCTCAGATATGCATTTTCTGCGATAATCTTGGTGAGACTTCTGTCCGAAGTATGCAGAGTCATCGAGATCGTACTTTTCGAGCTATTCTATGCGAGAAAAACGTTTTCTGGGGTTTTCACCACTCCACAGTTCGTTGGATATGCAGAACAGGAGATATCTTGGTTTTCGTGGGGTTTCTAGCAGAGATATGCATTGTCTGCGATAATCTTGGTGAGACTTCTGTCCGAAGTGTGCAGAGTCATCGAGATCGTACTTTTCGAGCTATTTAATGCGACAAACACGTTTTCTGGGGTTTTCACCACTCCACAGTTCGTTGGATATGCAGAACAGGAGATATCTTGGTTTTCGTGGGGTTTCAAGCTGAGATATGCATTTTTTACGATAATCTTGGTGAGACTTCTGTCCGAAGTATGCTTAATCATCGAGATCGCTCTATTCGAGATATTTAATGCGAGAAACACGTTATCTGGTGTTTTCACCACTCCACAGTGCGTATGATATGCAGAACCGACGATATCTTGGTTTTCGTGGGGTTTCAAGCTCAGATATGCATTTTCTGCGATAATCTTGGTGAGACTTCTGTCCGAAGTATGCAGAGTCATCGAGATCGTACTTTTCGAGCTATTTAATGCGACAAACACGTTTTCTGGGGTTTTCACCACTCCACAGTTCGTTGGATATGCAGAACAGGAGATATCTTGGTTTTCGTGGGGTTTCTAGCAGAGATATGCATTTTCTGCAATAATCTTGGTGAGACCTCTGTCCGAAGTATGCAGAAACATCGAGATCCCTCTTTTCGACCTATTTAATGCGAGAAACACGTTATCTGGTGTTATCACCACTCCACAGTGCGTTTGATATGCAGAACCAGCGAAATCTTGGTTTTCGTTGGGTTTCAAGCTGAGATATGCATTTTTTACGATAATCATGGTGAGGCTTCTGTCCGAAGTATGCAGAATCATCGAGATCGCACTTTTCGAGCTATTTAATGCGACAAACACGTTATCCGGTGTTTTCAGCACTCCACAGTGCGTTTGATATGCAGAACCAGCGATATCTGGGTTTTCGTGGGGTTTCAACCTGAGATATGCATTTTTTACGATAATCTTGGTGAGACTTCTGTCCGAAGGATGCAGAATCATCGAGATCGCACTTTTCGAGCTATTTAATGCGAGAAACACGTTTTCTCGGGTTTTCACCACTCCACAGTGCGTTTGATATGCAGAACCAGCGATATCTTGGTTTTTGTGGGGTTTCAAGCTCAGATATGCATTTTCTGCGATAATCTTGGTGAGACTTCTGTCCGAAGTATGCAGAGTCATCGAGATCGTACTTTTCGAGCTATTCTATGCGAGAAAAACGTTTTCTGGGGTTTTCACCACTCCACAGTTCGTTGGATATGCAGAACAGGAGATATCTTGGTTTTCGTGGGGTTTCTAGCAGAGATATGCATTGTCTGCGATAATCTTGGTGAGACTTCTGTCCGAAGTGTGCAGAGTCATCGAGATCGTACTTTTCGAGCTATTTAATGCGACAAACACGTTTCCTGGGGTTTTCACCACTCCACAGTTCGTTGGATATGCAGAACAGGAGATATCTTGGTTTTCGTGGGGTTTCAAGCTGAGATATGCATTTTTTACGATAATCTTGGTGAGACTTCTGTCCGAAGTATGCTTAATCATCGAGATCGCTCTATTCGAGATATTTAATGCGAGAAACATGTTATCTGGTGTTTTCACCACTCCACAGTGCGTATGATATGCAGAACCGACGATATCTTGGTTTTCGTGGGGTTTCAAGCTCAGATATGCATTTTCTGCGATAATCTTGGTGAGACTTCTGTCCGAAGTATGCAGAGTCATCGAGATCGTACTTTTCGAGCTATTTAATGCGACAAACACGTTTTCTGGGGTTTTCACCACTCCACAGTTCGTTGGATATGCAGAACAGGAGATATCTTGGTTTTCGTGGGGTTTCTAGCAGAGATATGCATTTTCTGCAATAATCTTGGTGAGACCTCTGTCCGAAGTATGCAGAAACATCGAGATCCCTCTTTTCGACCTATTTAATGCGAGAAACACGTTATCTGGTGTTATCACCACTCCACAGTGCGTTTGATATGCAGAACCAGCGAAATCTTGGTTTTCGTTGGGTTTCAAGCTGAGATATGCATTTTTTACGATAATCATGGTGAGGCTTCTGTCCGAAGTATGCAGAATCATCGAGATCGCACTTTTCGAGCTATTTAATGCGACAAACACGTTATCCGGTGTTTTCAGCACTCCACAGTGCGTTTGATATGCAGAACCAGCGATATCTGGGTTTTCGTGGGGTTTCAACCTGAGATATGCATTTTTTACGATAATCTTGGTGAGACTTCTGTCCGAAGTATGCAGAATCATCGAGATCGCACTTTTCGAGCTATTTAATGCGACAAACGCGTAATCTGGTGTTTTCAGCACTCCTCAGTGCGTTTGATATGCAGAACCAGCGAAATCTTGGTTTTCGTGGGGTTTCAAGCTGAGATATGAATTTTTTTACGATAATCTTGGTGAGACTTCTGTCCGAAGTATGCTTAATCATCGAGATCGCTCTATTCGAGATATTTAGTGCGAGAAACACGTTATCTGGTGTTTTCACCACTCCACAGTGCGTATGATATGCAGAACCGACGATATCTTGGTTTTCGTGGGGTTTCAAGCTCAGATATGCATTTTCTGCGATAATCTTGGTGAGACTTCTGTCCGAAGTATGCAGAGTCATCGAGATCGTACTTTTCGAGCTATTTAATGCGACAAACACGTTTTCTGGGGTTTTCACCACTCCACAGTTCGTTGGATATGCAGAACAGGAGATATCTTGGTTTTCGTGGGGTTTCAAGCTGAGATATGCATTTTTTACGATAATCTTGGTGAGACTTCTGTCCGAAGTATGCTTAATCATCGAGATCGCTCTATTCGAGATATTTAATGCGAGAAACACGTTATCTGGTGTTTTCACCACTCCACAGTGCGTATGATATGCAGAACCGACGATATCTTGGTTTTCGTGGGGTTTCAAGCTCAGATATGCATTTTCTGCGATAATCTTGGTGAGACTTCTGTCCGAAGTATGCAGAGTCATCGAGATCGTACTTTTAGAGCTATTCAATGCGAGAAACACGTTTTCTCGGGTTTTCACCACTCCACAGTGCGTTTGATATGCAGAACCAGCGATATCTTGGTTTTCGTGGGGTTTCAAGCTCAGATATGCATTTTCTGCGATAATCTTGGTGAGACTTCTGTCCGAAGTATGCAGAGTCATCGAGATCGTACTTTTCGAGCTATTCTATGCGAGAAAAACGTTTTCTGGGGTTTTCACCACTCCACAGTTCGTTGGATATGCAGAACAGGAGATATCTTGGTTTTCGTGGGGTTTCTAGCAGAGATATGCATTTTCTGCGATAATCTTGGTGAGACTTCTGTCCGAAGTATGCAGAATCATCGAGATCGCACTTTTCGAGCTATTTAATGCGACAAACACGTTATCTGGTGTTTTCAGCACTCCACAGTGCGTTTGATATGCAGAACCAGCGATATCTGGGTTTTCGTGAGGTTTCAAGCTGAGATATGCATTTCTTACGATAATCTTGGTGAGACTTCTGTCCGAAGTATGCAGAATCATCGAGATCGCTCTTTTCAAGCTATTTAATGCGAGAAACACGTTTTCTGGGGTTTTCACCACTCCACAGTGCGTTTGATATGCAGAACCAGCGAAATCTTGGTTTTCGTGGGGTTTCAAGCTGAGATATGCATTTTTTACGATAATCTTGGTGAGACTTCTGTCCGAAGTATGCTTAATCATCGAGATCGCTCTATTCGAGATATTTAATGCGAGAAACACGTTATCTGGTGTTTTCCCCACTCCACAGTGCGTATGATATGCAGAACCGACGATATCTTGGTTTTCGTGGGGTTTCAAGCTCAGATATGCATTTTCTGCGATAATCTTGGTGAGACTTCTGTCCGAAGTATGCAGAGTCATCGAGATCGTACTTTTCGAGCTATTTAATGCGACAAACACGTTTTCTGGGGTTTTCACCACTCCACAGTTCGTTGGATATGCAGAACAGGAGATATCTTGGTTTTCGTGGGGTTTCTAGCAGAGATATGCATTTTCTGCGATAATCTTGGTGAGACCTCTGTCCGAAATATGCAGAAACATCGAGATCGCTCTTTTCGACCTATTTAATGCGAGAAACACGTTATCTGGTGTTATCACCACTCCACAGTGCGTTTGATATGCACAACCAGCGAAATCTTGGTTTTCGTTGGGTTTCAAGCTGAGATATGCATTTTTTACGATAATCATGGTGAGACTTCTGTCCGAAGTATGCAGAATAATCGAGATCGCACTTTTCGAGCTATTTAATGCGACAAACACGTTATCCGGTGTTTTCAGCACTCCACAGTGCGTTTGATATGCAGAACCAGCGATATCTGGGTTTTCGTGGGGTTTCAAGCTGAGATATGCATTTTTTACGATAATCTTGGTGAGACTTCTGTCCGAAGTATGCAGAATCATCGAGATCGCACCTTTCGAGCTATTTAATGCGACAAACACGTTATCTGGTGTTATCACCACTCCACAGTGCGTTTGATATGCACAACCAGCGAAATCTTGGTTTTCGTGGGGTTTCAAGCTGAGATATGCATTTTTTACGATAATCTTGGTGAGACTTCTGTCTGAAGTATGCTTAATCATCGAGATCGCTCAATTCGAGATATTTAATGCGAGAAACACGTTATCTGGTGTTTTCACTACTCCACAGTGCGTATGATATGCAGAACCGACGATATCTTGGTTTTCGTGGGGTTTCAAGCTCAGATATGCATTTTCTGCGATAATCTTGGTGAGACTTCTGTCCGAAGTATGCAGAGTCATCGAGATCGTACTTTTCGAGCTATTCAATGCGAGAAACACGTTTTCTCGGGTTTTCACCACTCCACAGTGCGTTTGATATGCAGAACCAGCGATATCTTGGTTTTTGTGGGGTTTCAAGCTCAGATATGCATTTTCTGCGATAATCTTGGTGAGACTTCTGTCCGAAGTATGCAGTGTCATCGAGATCGTACTTTTCGAGCTATTCTATGCGAGAAAAACGTTTTCTGGGGTTTTCACCACTCCACAGTTCGTTGGATATGCAGAACAGGAGATATCTTGGTTTTCGTGGGGTTTCTAGCAGAGATATGCATTGTCTGCGATAATCTTGGTGAGACTTCTGTCCGATGTGTGCAGAGTCATCGAGATCGTACTTTTCGAGCTATTTAATGCGACAAACACGTTTTCTGGGGTTTTCACCACTCCACAGTTCGTTGGATATGCAGAACAGGAGATATCTTGGTTTTCGTGGGGTTTCTAGCAGAGATATGCATTTTCTGCGATAATCTTGGTGAGACCTCTGTCCGAAATATGCAGAAACATCGAGATCGCTCTTTTCGACCTATTTAATGCGAGAAACACGTTATCTGGTGTTATCACCACTCCACAGTGCGTTTGATATGCACAACCAGCGAAATCTTGGTTTTCGTTGGGTTTCAAGCTGAGATATGCATTTTTTACGATAATCATGGTGAGACTTCTGTCCGAAGTATGCAGAATAATCGAGATCGCACTTTTCGAGCTATTTAATGCGACAAACACGTTATCCGGTGTTTTCAGCACTCCACAGTGCGTTTGATATGCAGAACCAGCGATATCTGGGTTTTCGTGGGGTTTCAAGCTGAGATATGCATTTTTTACGATAATCTTGGTGAGACTTCTGTCCGAAGTATGCAGAATCATCGAGATCGCACCTTTCGAGCTATTTAATGCGACAAACACGTTATCTGGTGTTATCACCACTCCACAGTGCGTTTGATATGCACAACCAGCGAAATCTTGGTTTTCGTGGGGTTTCAAGCTGAGATATGCATTTTTTACGATAATCTTGGTGAGACTTCTGTCTGAAGTATGCTTAATCATCGAGATCGCTCAATTCGAGATATTTAATGCGAGAAACACGTTATCTGGTGTTTTCACTACTCCACAGTGCGTATGATATGCAGAACCGACGATATCTTGGTTTTCGTGGGGTTTCAAGCTCAGATATGCATTTTCTGCGATAATCTTGGTGAGACTTCTGTCCGAAGTATGCAGAGTCATCGAGATCGTACTTTTCGAGCTATTCAATGCGAGAAACACGTTTTCTCGGGTTTTCACCACTCCACAGTGCGTTTGATATGCAGAACCAGCGATATCTTGGTTTTTGTGGGGTTTCAAGCTCAGATATGCATTTTCTGCGATAATCTTGGTGAGACTTCTGTCCGAAGTATGCAGTGTCATCGAGATCGTACTTTTCGAGCTATTCTATGCGAGAAAAACGTTTTCTGGGGTTTTCACCACTCCACAGTTCGTTGGATATGCAGAACAGGAGATATCTTGGTTTTCGTGGGGTTTCTAGCAGAGATATGCATTGTCTGCGATAATCTTGGTGAGACTTCTGTCCGATGTGTGCAGAGTCATCGAGATCGTACTTTTCGAGCTATTTAATGCGACAAACACGTTTTCTGGGGTTTTCACCACTCCACAGTTCGTTGGATATGCAGAACAGGAGATATCTTGGTTTTCGTGGGGTTTCAAGCTGAGATATGCATTTTTTACGATAATCTTGGTGAGACTTCTGTCCGAAGTATGCTTAATCATCGAGATCGCTCTATTCGAGATATTTAATGCGAGAAACACGTTATCTGGTGTTTTCACCACTCCACAGTGCGTATGATATGCAGAACCGACGATATCTTGGTTTTCGTGGGGTTTCAAGCTCAGATATGCATTTTCTGCGATAATCTTGGTGAGACTTCTGTCCGAAGTATGCAGAGTCATCGAGATCGTACTTTTCGAGCTATTCTATGCGAGAAAAACGTTTTCTGGGGTTTTCACCACTCCACAGTTCGTTGGATATGCAGAACAGGAGATATCTTGGTTTTCGTGGGGTTTCTAGCAGAGATATGCATTGTCTGCGATAATCTTGGTGAGACTTCTGTCCGAAGTGTGCAGAGTCATCGAGATCGTACTTTTCGAGCTATTTAATGCGACAAACACGTTTTCTGGGGTTTTCACCACTGCACAGTTCGTTGGATATGCAGAACAGGAGATATCTTGGTTTTCGTGGGGTTTCTAGCAGAGATATGCATTTTCTGCGATAATCTTGGTGAGACCTCTGTCCGAAGTATGCAGAAACATCGAGATCGCTCTTTTCGACCTATTTAATGCGAGAAACACGTTATCTGGTGTTTTCACCACTCCGCAGTGCGTTTGATATGCAGAACCGACGATATCTTGGTTTTCGTGGGGTTTCAAGCTCAGATATGCATTTTCTGCGATAATCTTGGTGAAACGTCTGTCCGAAGTATGCAGAAACATCAAGAGCGCTCTTTTCGAGCTATTTAATGCGAGGAACACGTTATCTGGTGTTTTCAGCACTCCACAGTGCGTTTGATATGCAGAACCAGCGATATCTTGGTTTTCGTGGGGATTCAAGCTGAGATATGCATTTTCTGCGATAATCTTGGTGAGACTTCTGTCCGAAGTGTGCAGAGTCATCGAGATCGTACTTTTCGAGCTATTTAATGCGACAAACACGTTTTCTGGGGTTTTCACCACTGCACAGTTCGTTGGATACGCAGAACCGACGATATCTTGGTTTTCGTGGGGTTTCAAGCTCAGATATGCATTTTCTGCGATAATCTTGGTGAAACGTCTGTCCGAAGTATGCAGAAACATCAAGAGCGCTCTTTTCGAGCTATTTAATGCGAGGAACACGTTATCTGGTGTTTTCAGCACTCCACAGTGCGTTTGATATGCAGAACCAGCGATATCTTGGTTTTCGTGGGGATTCAAGCTGAGATATGCATTTTCTGCGATAATCTTGGTGAGACTTCTGTCCGAAGTGTGCAGAGTCATCGAGATCGTACTTTTCGAGCTATTTAATGCGACAAACACGTTTTCTGGGGTTTTCACCACTGCACAGTTCGTTGGATATGCAGAACAGGAGATATCTTGGTTTTCGTGGGGTTTCTAGCAGAGATATGCATTTTCTGCGATAATCTTGGTGAGACCTCTGTCCGAAGTATGCAGAAACATCGAGATCGCTCTTTTCGACCTATTTAATGCGAGAAACACGTTATCTGGTGTTTTCACCACTCCGCAGTGCGTTTGATATGCAGAACCGACGATATCTTGGTTTTCGTGGGGTTTCAAGCTCAGATATGCATTTTCTGCGATAATCTTGGTGAGACTTCTGTCCGAAGTATGCAGAGTCATCGAGATCGCTCTTTTCGAGCTATTTAATGCGAGAAACAAGTTATCAGGTGTTTTCACCACTCCGCAGTGCGTTTGATACGCAGAACCGACGATATCTTGGTTTTCGTGGGGTTTCAAGCTCAGATATGCATTTTCTGCGATAATCTTGGTGAAACGTCTGTCCGAAGTATGCAGAAACATCAAGAGCGCTCTTTTCGAGCTATTTAATGCGAGGAACACGTTATCTGGTGTTTTCAGCACTCCACAGTGCGTTTGATATGCAGAACCAGCGATATCTTGGTTTTCGTGGGGATTCAAGCTGAGATATGCATTTTCTGCGATAATCTTGGTGAGACTTCTGTCCGAAGTATGCAGAGTCATCGAGATCGTACTTTTCGAGCTATTTAATGCGACAAACACGTTTTCTGGGGTTTTCACCACTCCACAGTTCGATGGATATGCAGAACAGGAGATGTCTTGGTTTTCGTGGGGTTTCTAGCAGAGATATGCATTTTCTGCGATAATCTTGGTGAGACCTCTGTCCGAAGTATGCAGAAACATCGAGATCGCTCTTTTCGACCTATTTAATGCGAGAAACACGTTATCTGGTGTTATCACCACTCCACAGTGCGTTTGATATGCAGAACCAGCGAAATCTTGGTTTTCGTTGGGTTTCAAGCTGAGATATGCATTTTTTACGATAATCATGGTGAGACTTCTGTCCGAAGTATGCAGAATCATCGAGATCGCACTTTTCGAGCTATTTAATGCGACAAACACGTTATCCGGTGTTTTCAGCACTCCACAGTGCGTTTGATATGCAGAACCAGCGATATCTGGGTTTCCGTGGGGTTTCAAGCTGAGATATGCATTTTTTACGATAATCTTGGTGAGACTTCTGTCCGTAGTATGCAGAATCATCGAGATCGCACTTTTCGAACTATTTAATGCGACAAACACGTTATCTGGTGTTTTCAGCACTCCACAGTGCGTTTGATATGCAGAACCAGCGAAATCTTGGATTTCGTGGGGTTTCAAGCTGAGATATGCATTTTTTACGATAATCTTGGTGATACTTCTGTCTGAAGTATGCTTAATCATCGAGATCGCTCAATTCGAGATATTTAATGCGAGAAACACGTTATCTGGTGTTTTCACAACTCCACAGTGCGTATGATATGCAGAACCGACGATATCTTGGTTTTCGTGGGGTTTCAAGCTCAGATATGCATTTTCTGCGATAATCTTGGTGAGACTTCTGTCCGAAGTATGCAGAGTCATCGAGATCGTACTTTTCGAGCTATTCAATGCGAGAAACACGTTTTCTCGGGTTTTGACCATTCCACAGTGCGTTTGATATGCAGAACCAGCGATATCTTGGTTTTCGTGGGGTTTCAAGCTCAGATATGCATTTTCTGCGATAATCTTGGTGAGACTTCTGTCCGAAGTATGCAGAGTCATCGAGATCGTACTTTTCGAGCTATTCTATGCGAGAAAAACGTTTTCTGGGGTTTTCACCACTCCACAGTTCGTTGGATATGCAGAACAGGAGATATCTTGGTTTTCGTGGGGTTTCTAGCAGAGATATGCATTTTCTGCGATAATCTTGGTGAGACTTCTGTCCGAAGTATGCAGAATCATCGAGATCGCACTTTTCGAGCTATTTAATGCGACAAACACGTTATCCGGTGTTTTCAGCACTCCACAGTGCTTTTGATATGCAGAACCAGCGATATCTGGGTTTTCGTGGGGTTTCAAGCTGAGATATGCATTTTTTACGATAATCTTGGTGAGACTTCTGTCCGAAGTATGCAGAATCATCGAGATCGCACTTTTCGAGCTATTTAATGCGACAAACACGTTATCTGGTGTTTTCAGCACTCCACAGTGCGTTTGATATGCAGAACCAGCGAAATCTTGGTTTTCGTGGGGTTTCAAGCTGAGATATGAATTTTTTTACGATAATCTTGGTGAGACTTCTGTCCGAAGTATGCTTAATCATCGAGATCGCTCTATTCGAGATATTTAATGCGAGAAACACGTTATCTGGTGTTTTCACCACTCCACAGTGCGTATGATATGCAGAACCGACGATATCTTGGTTTTCGTGGGGTTTCAAGCTCAGATATGCATTTTCTGCGATAATCTTGGTGAGACTTCTGTCCGAAGTATGCAGAGTCATCGAGATCGTACTTTTCGAGCTATTTAATGCGACAAACACGTTTTCTGGGGTTTTCACCACTCCACAGTTCGTTGGATATGCAGAACAGGAGATATCTTGGTTTTCGTGGGGTTTCTAGCAGAGATATGCATTTTCTGCGATAATCTTGGTGAGACCTCTGTCCGAAGTATGCAGAAACATCGAGATCGCTCTTTTCGACCTATTTAATGCGAGAAACACGTTATCTGGTGTTTTCACCACTCCGCAGTGCGTTTGATATGCAGAACCGACGATATCTTGGTTTTCGTGGGGTTTCAAGCTCAGATATGCATTTTCTGCGATAATCTTGTTGAGACTTCTGTCCGAAGTATGCAGAGTCATCGAGATCGCTCTTTTCGAGCTATTTAATGCGAGAAACAAGTTATCTGGTGTTTTCACCACTCCGCAGTGCGTTTGATATGCAGAACCGACGATATCTTGGTTTTCGTGGGGTTTCAAGCTCAGATATGCATTTTCTGCGATAATCTTGGTGAAACGTCTGTCCGAAGTATGCAGAAACATCAAGAGCGCTCTTTTCGAGCTATTTAATGCGAGGAACACGTTATCTGGTGTTTTCAGCACTCCACGGTGCGTTTGTTATGCAGAACCAGCGATATCTTGGTTTTCGTGGGGATTCAAGCTGAGATATGCAATTTCTGCGATAATCTAGGTGAGACTTCTGTCCGAAGTATGCTTAATCATCGAGATCGCTCTTTTCGAGCTATTTAATGCGAGAAACAAGTTATCTGGTGTTTTCACCACTCCGCAGTGCGTTTGATATGCAGAACCGACGATATCTTGGTTTTCGTGGGGTTTCAAGCTCAGATATGCATTTTCTGCGATAATCTTGGTAAAACGTCTGTCCCAAGTACGCAGAGTCATCGAGATCGCTCGTTTCGACCTATTTAATGCCAGAAACACGTTATCAGGTGTTTTCACCACTCCACAGTGCGTATGATATGCAGAACAGGAGATATCTTGGTTTTCGTGGGGTTTCTAGCAGAGATATGCATTTTCTGCGATAATCTTGGTGAGACTTCTGTCCGAAGTATGCAGAGTCATCGAGATCGTACTTTTCGAGCTATTTAATGCGAGAAACATGTTATCTGGTGTTTTCACCACTCCACAGTGCGTATGATATGCAGAACCGACGATATCTTGGTTTTCGTGGTGTTTCAAGCTCAGATATGCATTTTCTGCGATAATCTTGGTGAGACTTCTGTCCGAAGTATGCAGAGTTATCGAGATCGCTCTTTTCGAGCTATTTAATGCGAGAAACAAGTTATCAGGTGTTTTCACCACTCCGCAGTGCGTTTGATACGCAGAACCGACGATATCTTGGTTTTCGTGGGGTTTCAAGCTCAGATATGCATTTTCTGCGATAATCTTGGTGAAACGTCTGTCCGAAGTATGCAGAAACATCAAGAGCGCTCTTTTCGAGCTATTTAATGCGAGGAACACGTTATCTGGTGTTTTCAGCACTCCACAGTGCGTTTGATATGCAGAACCAGCGATATCTTGGTTTTCGTGGGGATTCAAGCTGAGATATGCATTTTCTGCGATAATCTTGGTGAGACTTCTGTCCGAAGTATGCAGAGTCATCGAGATCGTACTTTTCGAGCTATTTAATGCGACAAACACGTTTTCTGGGGTTTTCACCACTCCACAGTTCGATGGATATGCAGAACAGGAGATGTCTTGGTTTTCGTGGGGTTTCTAGCAGAGATATGCATTTTCTGCGATAATCTTGGTGAGACTTCTGTCCGTAGTATGCAGAATCATCGAGATCGCACTTTTCGAGCTATTTAATGCGACAAACACGTTATCTGGTGTTTTCAGCACTCCACAGTGCGCTTGATATGCAGAACCAGCCTGAATCTTGGATTTCGTGGGGTTTCAAGCTGAGATATGCATTTTTTACGATAATCTTGGTGATACTTCTGTCTGAAGTATGCTTAATCATCGAGATCGCTCAATTCGAGATATTTAATGCGAGAAACACGTTATCTGGTGTTTTCACAACTCCACAGTGCGTATGATATGCAGAACCGACGATATCTTGGTTTTCGTGGGGTTTCAAGCTCAGATATGCATTTTCTGCGATAATCTTGGTGAGACTTCTGTCCGAAGTATGCAGAGTCATCGAGATCGTACTTTTCGAGCTATTCAATGCGAGAAACACGTTTTCTCGGGTTTTGACCACTCCACAGTGCGTTTGATATGCAGAACCAGCGATATCTTGGTTTTCGTGGGGTTTCAAGCTCAGATATGCATTTTCTGCGATAATCTTGGTGAGACTTCTGTCCGAAGTATGCAGAGTCATCGAGATCGTACTTTTCGAGCTATTCTATGCGAGAAAAACGTTTTCTGGGGTTTTCACCACTCCACAGTTCGTTGGATATGCAGAACAGGAGATATCTTGGTTTTCGTGGGGTTTCTAGCAGAGATATGCATTTTCTGCGATAATCTTGGTGAGACTTCTGTCCGAAGTATGCAGAATCATCGAGATCGCACTTTTCGAGCTATTTAATGCGACAAACACGTTATCCGGTGTTTTCAGCACTCCACAGTGCTTTTGATATGCAGAACCGACGATATCTTGGTTTTCGTGGGGTTTCAAGCTCAGATATGCATTTTCTGCGATAATCTTGGTGAGACTTCTGTCCGAAGTATGCAGAGTCATCGAGATCGTACTTTTCGAGCTATTTAATGCGACAAACACGTTTTCTGGGGTTTTCACCACTCCACAGTTCGTTGGATATGCAGAACAGGAGATATCTTGGTTTTCGTGGGGTTTCTAGCAGAGATATGCATTTTCTGCGATAATCTTGGTGAGACCTCTGTCCGAAGTATGCAGAAACATCGAGATCGCTCTTTTCGACCTATTTAATGCGAGAAACACGTTATCTGGTGTTTTCAGCACTCCACGGTGCGTTTGTTATGCAGAACCAGCGATATCTTGGTTTTCGTGGGGATTCAAGCTGAGATATGCAATTTCTGCGATAATCTAGGTGAGACTTCTGTCCGAAGTATGCTTAATCATCGAGATCGCTCTTTTCGAGCTATTTAATGCGAGAAACAAGTTATCTGGTGTTTTCACCACTCCGCAGTGCGTTTGATATGCAGAACCGACGATATCTTGGTTTTCGTGGGGTTTCAAGCTCAGATATGCATTTTCTGCGATAATCTTGGTAAAACGTCTGTCCCAAGTACGCAGAGTCATCGAGATCGCTCGTTTCGACCTATTTAATGCCAGAAACACGTTATCAGGTGTTTTCACCACTCCACAGTGCGTATGATATGCAGAACAGGAGATATCTTGGTTTTCGTGGGGTTTCTAGCAGAGATATGCATTTTCTGCGATAATCTTGGTGAGACTTCTGTCCGAAGTATGCAGAGTCATCGAGATCGTACTTTTCGAGCTATTTAATGCGAGAAACATGTTATCTGGTGTTTTCACCACTCCACAGTGCGTATGATATGCAGAACCGACGATATCTTGGTTTTCGTGGTGTTTCAAGCTCAGATATGCATTTTCTGCGATAATCTTGGTGAGACTTCTGTCCGAAGTATGCAGAATCATCGCGATCGCACTTTTCGAGCTATTTAATGCGAGAAACACGTTTTCTGGGGTTTTCACCACTCCACAGTTCGTTGGATATGCAGAACCGGAGATATCTTGGTTTTCGTGGGGTTTCAAGCTCAGATATGCAATTTCTGCGATAATCTAGGTGAGACTTCTGTCCGAAGTATGCTTAACCATCGAGATCGCTCGTTTCGAGCTATTTAATGCGAGAAACATGTTATCTGGTGTTTTCACCACTCCACAGTGCGAATGATATGCAGAACCGACGATATCTTGGTTTTCGTGGGGTTTCAAGCTGAGATATGCAATTTCTGCGTTAATCTTGGTGAGACTTCTGTCCGAAGTATGCTTAATCATCGAGATCGCTCTATTCGAGCTATTTAATGCGAGAAACACGTTGTCTGGTGTTTTCACCACTCCAGAGTTGGTTTGATATGCAGAACCGGCGATGTTTGGTTTTCGTCGTTTTTCAAGCTGAGATATGCATTTTCTACGATAATCTTGGTGAGACTTCTGTCAGAAGTATGCAGAATCTTCCAGAACGCTCTTTTCGAGCTACTTAATGCGAGAAACACGTTTTCTGGTGTTTTCACCACACCACAGTCCGTTTGATGCGCAGAACCGGAGATATCTTGGTTTCGGTCGGGTTTCAAGCTGAGATATGCATTTTCTGCGATAATCTTGGTGAGACTTCTGTCAGAAGTATGCAGAATCATCTAGATCGCTCTTTTCGAGCTATGTAATGCGAAAAAACAAGTTTTCTGGTGTTTTCAGCACTCCACAGTGCGTTTGATATGCAGAACCAGCGAAACCTTGGTTTTCGTGGGGTTCAAGCTGAGATATGCACATTCTACGATAATCTTGGTGAGACTTCTGTCAGAAGTATGCAGAATCATCTAGATCGCTCTTTTCGAGCTACTTAATGCCAGAATCACGTTTTCTGGTGTTTTCACCACTCCACAGTGCGTTTGATATACAGAACCGGCGACATCTTAGATTTCGTCGGGTTTCAAGCTGAGATATGCATTTTCTACAATAATCTTGGTGAGACTTCAGTCAGAAGTATGCAGAATCATCTAGATCGCTCTTTTCGAGCTATGTAATGCGAGAAACACGTTATCTGGTGTTTTCAACATTCCACAGTGCGTTTTATATGCAGAACCGGCGATATCTTGAATTTCGTGGTGTTTCCAGCTGAGATATGCATTTTCTGCGATAATCTTGGTGAGACTTCTGTCAGAAGTATGCAGAATCATCTAGATCGCTCTTTTCGAACTATTTAATGCGAGAAACACGTTTTCTGGTGTTTGCACCACTCCACAGTGCGTTTGATTTGCAGAACCGGCGACATCTTAGATTTCGTCGGGTTTCAAGCTGAGATATGCATTTTCTACAATAATCTTGGTGAGACTTCAGTCAGAAGTATGCAGAATCATCTAGATCGCTCTTTTCGAGCTATGTAATGCGAGAAACACGTTATCTGGTGTTTTCAACATTCCACAGTGCGTTTTATATGCAGAACCGGCGATATCTTGAATTTCGTGGTGTTTCCAGCTGAGATATGCATTTTCTGCGATAATCTTGGTGAGACTTCTGTCAGAAGTATGCAGAATCATCTAGATCGCTCTTTTCGAACTATTTAATGCGAGAACCACGTTATCTGATGTTTTCACGACTCCACTGTGCGTTTGATATGCAGAACCGGCGACATCTTGGATTTCGTCGGGGTTCAAGCTGAGATATGCACATTCTACGATAATCTTGGTGAGACTTCTGTCAGAAGTATGCAGAATTATCTAGATCGCTCTTTTCGAGCTATTTAATGCGAGAAAGACGTTATCTGGTGTTTTCAGCACTCCACAGTGCGTTTGATATGCAGAACCAGCGAAACCTTGGTTTTCGTGGGGTTCAAGCTGAGATATGCACATTCTACGATAATCTTGGTGAGACTTCTGTCAGAAGTATGCAGAATCATCTAGATCGCTCTTTTCGAGCTACTTAATGCCAGAATCACGTTTTCTGGTGTTTTCACCACTCCACAGTGTGTTTGATATACAGAACCGGCGACATCTTGGATTTTGTCGGGGTTCAAGCTGAGATATGCACATTCTACGATAATCTTGGTGAGACTTCTGTCAGTAGTATGCAGAATCATCGATACCCCTCTTTTCGAGCTATTTAATGCGAGAAACACGTTATCTGGTGTTTTCACCACTCCACAGTGCGTTTTATATGCAGAACCGGCGACATCATGATTTTGGTGAGGTTTCAAGCTGAGATATGCATTTTCTGCGATAATATTGGTGAGACTTCAGTAAGAAGTATGCAGAATCATCGGGATCGCTCGTTTCGAGCTATTTAATGCGAAAAAACATGTTTTCTGGTGTTTTCACCACTCCACAGTGCGTTTTATATGCAGAACCGGCGACATCTTGGATTTCGTCGGGGTTCAATCTGAGATATGCACATTCTACGATAATCTTGGTGAGACTTCTGTCAGAAGTATGCAGAATCATCGGGATCGCTCTTTTCGAGCTATTTAATGCGAGAAACACTTTTTCTGGTGTTTTCGCCACCCCACAGTGCGTTTGATATGCAGAACCGGAGATATCTTGGTTTCGGTCGGGTTTCAAGCTGAGATATGCATTTTCTACGATAATCTTGGTGAGACGTCTGTCAGAAGTATGCAGACTTATCGGGATCGCTCTTTTCGAGCTATCTAATGCGAAAAAACAAGATTTCTGGTGTTTTCACCACTCCTCAGTACGTTTGACATGCAGAACCGGCGACATCTTGATTTTCGTGAGATTTCAAGCTGAGATATGCATTTTCTCCTATAATATTGGTGAGACTTCAGGCAGAAGTATGCAGAATCATCTAGATCGCTCGTTTCGAGCTATCTAATGCGAAAAAACAAGATTTCTGGTGTTTTCAACATTCCACAGTGCGTTTGCTATGCAGAAGCGGCGACAACTTGATTTTCGTGAGATTTCAGGCTGAGATATGCATTTTCTCCTATAATATTGGTGAGACTTCAGGCAGAAGTATGCAGAATCATCTAGATCGCTCGTTTCGAGCTATCTAATGCGAAAAAACAAGTTTTCTGGTGTTTTCACCACTCCTCAGTACGTTTGACATGCAGAACCGGCGACATCATGATTTTCGTGAGATTTCAAGCTGAGATATGCATTTTCTCCTATAATATTGGTGAGACTTCAGGCAGAAGTATGCAGAATCATCTAGATCGCTCGTTTCGAGCTATCTAATGCGAAAAAACAAGTTTTCTGGTGTTTTCACCACTCCACAGTGCGTTTGATATGCAGAACCGGCGACATCTTGGATTTCGTCGGGGTTCAAGCTGAGATATGCACATTCTACGATAATCTTGGTGAGACTTCTGTCAGAAGTATGCAGAATCATCGGGATCGCTCTTTTCGAGCTATTTAATGCGAGAAACACGTTATCTGGTTGTTTTCACGACTCCACAGTGCGTTTGATATGCAGAAGCGGCGACATCTTGATTTTCGTGAGATTTCAAGCTCAGGTATGCATTTTCTGCGATAATCTTGGTGAGACTTCTGTCAGAAGTATGCAGAATCATCTAGATCGACCGTTTCGAGCTATCTAATGCGAAAAAACAAGTTTTCTGGTGTTTTCACCACACCACAGTCCGTTTGATGCGCAGAACCGGAGATAACTTGGTTTTCGTGAGGTTTCAAGCTGAGATATGCATTTTCTGCGATAATCTTGGTGAGACTTCAGTCAGAAGTATGCAGAATTATCGGGATCGCTCTTTTCGAGCTATTTAATGCGAGAAACACGTTATCTGGTGTTTTCACCACTCCACAGTGCGTTTGATATGCAGAACCGGCGACATCTTGGATTTCGTCGGGGTTCAAGCTGAGATATGCACATTCTAGGATAATCTTGGTGAGACGTCTGTCAGAAGTATGCAGAATTATTGGGATCGCTCTTTTCGAGCTATTTAATGCGAGAAACACGTTGTCTGGTGTATTCTCCACTCCATAGTACGTTTGACATGCAGAACCGGAGATATCTTGGTTTCGGTCGGGTTTCAAGCTGAGATATGCATTTTCTACGATAATCTTGGTGAGACGTCTGTCAGAAGTATGCAGACTTATCGGGATCGCTCTTTTCGAGCTATTTAATGCGAGAAACACGTTATCTGGTTGTTTTCACCACTCCACAGTGCGTTTGATATGCAGAAGCGGCGACATCTTGATTTTCGTGAGATATCAAGCTCAGGTATGCATTTTCTGCGATAATCTTGGTGAGACTTCTGTCAGAAGTATGCAGAATCATCTAGATCGCCCGTTTCGAGCTATCTAATGCGAAAAAACAAGTTTTCTGGTGTTTTCACCACCCCACAGTCCGTTTGATGCGCAGAACCGGAGATAACTTGGTTTTCGTGAGGTTTCAAGCTGAGATATGCATTTTCTGCGATAATCTTGGTGAGACTTCAGTCAGAAGTATGCAGAATCATCTAGATCGCTCTTTTCGAGCTATTTAAATCGAGAAACACGTTTTCTGGTGTTTTCGCCACCCCACAGTGCGTTTGATATGCAGAACCGGAGATATCTTGGTTTCGGTCGGGTTTCAAGCTGAGATATGCATTTTCTGCGATAATCTTGGTGAGACTTCTGTCAGAAGTATGCAGAATTATCTAGATCGCCCGTTTCGAGCTATCTACTGCGAAAAAACAAGTTCTCTGGTGTTTACACCACTCCACAGTGCGTTTGATATGCAGAACCGGCGACATCTTGGCTGTCTTCGGGTATCAAGCTGAGATATACATTTTCTACGATAATCTTGGTGAGACTTCTCTCTGAAGTATGCAGAATCTTCGAGATCGCTCTTTTCGAGCTATTTAATGCGAGAAACACGTTATCTGGTGTTTTCACCACTCCACAGTGCGTTTGACATGCAGAACCGGCGACATCTTGGATTTCGTCGGGTTTCAAGCTCAGATATGCATTTTCTGCGATAAGCTTGGTGAGACTTCTGTCAGAAGTATGCAGAATCATCTAGATCGCCCGTTTCGAGCTATCTACTGCGCAAAAACAAGGTTTCTGGTGTTTTCACCACACCACAGTCCGTTTGATGCGCAGAACCGGAGATAACTTGGTTTTCGTGAGGTTTCAAGCTGAGATATGCATTTTCTACGATAATCTTGGTGTGACGTCTGTCAGAAGTATGCAGAATCATCGGGATTGCTCTTTTCGAGCTATTTAATGCGAGAAACACGTTATCTGGTGTTTTCACCACTCCACAGTGCGTTTGATATGCAGAACCGGCGACATCTTGGCTGTCTTCGGGTATCAAGCTGAGATATGCATTTTCTACGATAATCTTGGTGTGACGTCTGTCAGAAGTATGCAGAACCATCGGGATTGCTCTTTTCGAGCTATTTAATGCGAGAAACACGTTTTCTGGTGTTTTCACCACACCACAGTCCGTTTGATGCGCAGAACCGGAGATAACTTGGTTTTCGTGAGGTTTCAAGCTGAGATATGCATTTTCTGCGATAATCTTGGTGAGACTTCAGTCAGAAGTATGCAGAATCATCTAGATATCGCTCTTTTTGAGCTATTTAAATCGAGAAACACGTTTTCTGGTGTTTTCGCCACCCCACAGTGCGTTTAATATGCAGAACCGGAGATATCTTGGTTTCGGTCGGGTTTCAAGCTGAGATATGCATTTTCTGCGATAATCTTGGTGAGACTTCTGTCAGAAGTATGCAGAATCATCTAGATCGCTCTTTTCGAGCTATTTAATGCGAGAAACACGTTTTCTGGTGTATTCACCACTCCACAGTGCGTTTGATATGCAGAAGCGGCGACATCTTGATTTTCGTGAGATTTCAAGCTGAGGTATGCATTTTCTGCGATAATCTTGGTGAGACTTCAGTCAGAAGTATGCAGAATCTTCGAGAACGCTCTTTTCGAGCTACTTAATGCGAGAAACACGTTTTCTGGTGTATTCACCACTCCACAGTACGTTTGACATGCAGAACCGGAGATATCTTGGTTTCGGTCGGGTTTCAAGCTGAGATATGCATTTTCTACGATAATCTTGGTGAGCCGTCTGTCAGAAGTATGCAGAATCATCGGGATCGCTTTTTTCGAGCTATTTAATGCGAGAAACACGTTATCTGGTGTTTTCACCACTCCACAGTGCGTTTGATATGCAGAACCGGCGACATCTTGGATTTCGTCGGTGTTCAAGCTGAGATATGCACATTCTAGGATAATCTTGGTGAGACTTCTGTCAGAAGTATGCAGAATCATCTAGATCGCTCTTTTCGAGCTATTTAATGCGAGAAACACGTTTTCTGGTGTATTCACCACTCCACAGTGCGTTTGATATGCAGAAGCGGCGACATCTTGATTTTCGTGAGATTTCAAGCTGAGGTATGCATTTTCTGCGATAATCTTGGTGAGACTTCAGTCAGAAGTATGCAGAATCTTCGAGAACGCTCTTTTCGAGCTACTTAATGCGAGAAACACGTTTTCTGGTGTATTCACCACTCCACAGTACGTTTGACATGCAGAACCGGAGATATCTTGGTTTCGGTCGGGTTTCAAGCTGAGATATGCATTTTCTACGATAATCTTGGTGAGCCGTCTGTCAGAAGTATGCAGAATCATCGGGATCGCTTTTTTCGAGCTATTTAATGCGAGAAACACGTTATCTGGTGTTTTCACCACTCCACAGTGCGTTTGATATGCAGAACCGGCGACATCTTGGATTTCGTCGGGGTTCAAGCTGAGAAATGCATTTTCTACGATAATCTTGGTGAGACTTCTGTCAGAAGTATGCAGAATCATCTATATCGTTCTTTTCGAGCTATTTAATTCGAGAAACACGTTATCTGGTTGTTTTCACCACTCCACAGTGCGTTTGATATGCAGAAGCGGCGACATCTTGATTTTCGTGAGATTTCAAGCTGAGGTATGCATTTTCTGCGATAATCTTGGTGAGACTTCTGTCAGAAGTATGCAGAATCATCTAGATTGCTCTTTTCGAGCTATTTAATGCGAGAAACAGGTTATCTGGTGTTTTCACCACTCCACAGAGCGATTTATATGCAGAACCGGCGATATCTTGATTTTCGTGGTGTTTCCAGGTGAGATATGCATTTTGTGCGATAATCTTGGTGAGTCATCTGTCAGAAGTATGCAGAATCATCGACATCCCTCTTTTCGAGCTATTTAATGCGAGAAACACGTTATCTGATGTTTTCACGACTCCACAGTGCGTTTGATATGCAGAACCGGCGACATCTTGGATTTCGTCGGGGTTCAAGCTGAGATATGCACATTCTAGGATAATCTTGGTGAGACTTCTGTCAGAAGTATGCAGAATCATCTAGATCGCTCTTTTCGAGCTATTTAATGCGAGAAACACGTTTTCTGGTGTATTCACCACTCCACAGTGCGTTTGATATGCAGAAGCGGCGACATCTTGATTTTCGTGAGATTTCAAGCTGAGGTATGCATTTTCTGCGATAATCTTGGTGAGACTTCAGTCAGAAGTATGCAGAATCTTCGAGAACGCTCTTTTCGAGCTACTTAATGCGAGAAACACGTTTTCTGGTGTATTCACCACTCCACAGTACGTTTGACATGCAGAACCGGAGATATCTTGGTTTCGGTCGGGTTTCAAGCTGAGATATGCATTTTCTACGATAATCTTGGTGAGCCGTCTGTCAGAAGTATGCAGAATCATCGGGATCGCTTTTTTCGAGCTATTTAATGCGAGAAACACGTTATCTGGTGTTTTCACCACTCCACAGTGCGTTTGATATGCAGAACCGGCGACATCTTGGATTTCGTCGGGGTTCAAGCTGAGATATGCACATTCTAGGATAATCTTGGTGAGACTTCTGTCAGAAGTATGCAGAATCATCTAGATCGCTCTTTTCGAGCTATTTAATGCGAGAAACACGTTTTCTGGTGTATTCACCACTCCACAGTGCGTTTGATATGCAGAAGCGGCGACATCTTGATTTTCGTGAGATTTCAAGCTGAGGTATGCATTTTCTGCGATAATCTTGGTGAGACTTCAGTCAGAAGTATGCAGAATCTTCGAGAACGCTCTTTTCGAGCTACTTAATGCGAGAAACACGTTTTCTGGTATATTCACCACTCCACAGTACGTTTGACATGCAGAACCGGAGATATCTTGGTTTCGGTCGGGTTTCAAGCTGAGATATGCATTTTCTACGATAATCTTGGTGAGCCGTCTGTCAGAAGTATGCAGAATCATCGGGATCGCTTTTTTCGAGCTATTTAATGCGAGAAACACGTTATCTGGTGTTTTCACCACTCCACAGTGCGTTTGATATGCAGAACCGGCGACATCTTGGATTTCGTCGGGGTTCAAGCTGAGAAATGCATTTTCTACGATAATCTTGGTGAGACTTCTGTCAGAAGTATGCAGAATCATCTATATCGTTCTTTTCGAGCTATTTAATTCGAGAAACACGTTATCTGGTTGTTTTCACCACTCCACAGTGCGTTTGATATGCAGAAGCGGCGACATCTTGATTTTCGTGAGATTTCAAGCTGAGGTATGCATTTTCTGCGATAATCTTGGTGAGACTTCTGTCAGAAGTATGCAGAATCATCTAGATTGCTCTTTTCGAGCTATTTAATGCGAGAAACAGGTTATCTGGTGTTTTCACCACTCCACAGAGCGATTTATATGCAGAACCGGCGATATCTTGATTTTCGTGGTGTTTCCAGGTGAGATATGCATTTTGTGCGATAATCTTGGTGAGTCATCTGTCAGAAGTATGCAGAATCATCGACATCCCTCTTTTCGAGCTATTTAATGCGAGAAACACGTTATCTGATGTTTTCACGACTCCACAGTGCGTTTGATATGCAGAACCGGCGTAATCTTGATTTTCGTGAGATTTCAACCTGAGATATGCATTTTCGTCGATAATCTTGGTGAGTCTTCTGTCGGTAGTATGCAGAATCATCGAGACCCCTCTTTTCGAGCTATTTAATGCGAGAAACACGTTATCTGGTGTTTTCACCACTCCACAGTGCGTTTGACATTCAGAACCGGCGACATCTTGGATTTCGTCGGGTTTCAAGCTCAGATATGCATTTTCTACGAGAATCTTGGTGAGACTTCAGTCAGAAGTATGCAGAATCATCGGGATCGATCGTTTCGAGCTATTTAATGCGAAAAAACAAGTTCTCTGGTGTTTTCACCACTCCACAGTGCGTTTGATATGCAGAGCCGGCGACATCTTGGATTTCGTCGGGGTTCAAGCTGAGATATGCACATTCTAGGATAATCTTGGTGAGACTTCTGTCAGAAGTATGCAGAATCATCTAGATCGCTCTTTTCGAGCTATTTAATGCGAGAAACACGTTTTCTGGTGTATTCACCACTCCACAGTACGTTTGACATGCAGAACCGGAGATATCTTGGTTTCGGTCGGGTTTCAAGCTGAGATATGCATTTTCTACGATAATCTTGGTGAGACGTCTGTCAGAAGTATGCAGAATCATCGGGATCGCTCTTTTCGAAATATTTCATTTGAAAAAACAAGTTTTCTGGTGCTTTCTACATTCCACAGTGCGTTTGATATGCAGAACCGGCGATATCTTGATTTTCGTGGTGTGTCCAGCTGAGATATGCATTTTCTGCGATAATCTTGGTGAGTCTTCTGTCAGGAGTATGCAGAATCATCGAGATCCCTCTTTTCGAGCTATTTAATGCGAGAAACACGTTATCTGGTGTTTTCACCACTCCACCGTGCGTTTGATATGCAGAACCGGCGACATCTTGGAGTTCGTCGGGTTTCAAGCTGAGATAGCATTTTCTACGATAATCTTGGTGAGACGTCTGTCAGAAGTATGCAGAATCTTCGAGATCGCTCTTTTCGAGCTAGTTAATGCGAGAAACATGTTATCTGGTGTTTTCACCACTCCACAGTGCGTTTGATATGCAGAACCTGCCACATATTTGCTGTCGTAGGGTATCAAGCTGAGATATGCATTTTCTACGATAATCTTGCTGAGACTTCTGTCAGAAGTATGCAGAATCATCGGGATCGCTCTTTTCGAGCTATTTAATGCGAGAAACACGTTATCCGGTGTTTTCACCACTCCGCAGTGCGTTTGATATGCTGAACCGGCGACATCTTAGATTTCGTCGGATTTCAAGCCGAGATATGCATTTTCTACGATAATCTTTTTGAGACGTCTGTCAGAAGTATGCAGAATCTTCGAGATCGCTCTTTTCGAGCAACTTAATGCGAGAAACACGATAACTGGTTGTTTTCACCACTCCACAGTGCGTTTGATATGCAGAACCGGCATTATCTTGATTTTCGTGGTGTTTCCAGCTGAGATATGCATTTTCTGCGATAATCTTGGTGAGTCTTCTGTCAGAAGTATGCAGAATCATTGAGATCCCTCTTTTCGAGCTATTTAGTGCGAGAAACACGTTAACTGGTGCTTTCACCACTCCACAGTGCGTTAGATATGCGGAACCAGCGACATCTTGGATTTCGTCGGGTTTCAAGCTGAGACATGCATTTTCTACGATAATCTTGGTGAGACTTCTGTAAGAAGTATGCAGAATCTCCGAGTTCGCTCTTTTCGAGCAACTTAATGCGAGAAACACGTTATCTGGTGTTTTCCCCACTCCACAGTGCGTTTGATATGCAGAACCGGCGATATCATGATTTTCGTGGTGTTTCCAGCTGATATATGCATTTTCAGCGATAATCTTGGTGAGTCTTTTGTCAGAAGTATGCTGTATCATCTAGAACGCTCTTTTCGAGCTATTTAATGCGAAAAACAAGTTTTCTGGTGTTTTCAACATTCCACAGTGTGTTTGATATGCAGAACCGGCGATATCTTGATTTTCGTGGTGTTTCCAGCTGAGATATGCATTGTCTGCGATAATCTTGGTGAGACTTCTGTCCGAATCGTGCAGAAACATCAACAGCGCACTTTTCGAGCTATTTAATGCGAGAAACACGTTTTCTGGTGTATTCACCACTCCACAGTACGTTTGACATGCAGAACCGGAGATATCTTGGTTTCGGACGGGTTTCAAGCTGAGATATGCATTTTCTGCGATAATCTTGGTGAGTGTTCTGTCAGAAGTATGCAGAATCATCTAGATCGCTCTTTTCGAGCTATTTAATGCGAGAAACACGTTATCTGGCGTTTTCACCACTCCACAGTGCGTTTGACATGCAGAACCGGAGATATCTTGGTTTCGGAAGGGTTTCAAGCTGAGATATGCATTTTCTGCGATAATCTTGGTGAGTGTTCTGTCAGAAGTATGCAGAATCATCGAGATCGCTCTTTTCGAGCTATTTAATGCGAGAAACATGTTTTCTGGGGTTTTCACCACTCCACAGTTCGTTGGATATGCAGAACAGGAGATATCTTGGTTTTCGTGGAGTTTCTAGCAGAGATATGCATTTTCTGCGATAATGATGGTGAGACTTCTGTTAGAAGTATGCAGAATCATCGAGATCGCACATTTCGATCTATTTAATGCGAGAAACACGTTGTCTGGTGTTTTCCCCACTCCACAGTGCGTTTGATATGCAGAACCGGCGATATCTTGATTTTCGTGGTGTTTCCAGCTGAGATATGCATTTTCTACGATAATCTTGGTGAGACTTCTGTCACAAATATGCTGAATCATCTAGATCGCCCTTTTCGAGCTATTTAATGCGAGAAACATGTTTTCTGGGGTTTTCACCACTCCACAGTTCGTTGGATATGCAGAACAGGAGATATCTTGGTTTTCGTGGAGTTTCTAGCAGAGATATGCATTTTCTGCGATAATGATGGTGAGACTTCTGTCCGAAGTATGCAGAATCATCGAGAACGCTCTTTTCGAGATAGTTAATGCGAGAAACACGTTTTCTGGTGTTTTCACCACTCCACAGTGCGTCTGATATGCTGAACCGGCGATATCTTGGTTTTCGTGGGGTTTCCAGCTGAGATATGCATTTTCTGCGATAATCTTGGTGATTCTTCTGTCAGAAGTATGCAGAATCATCGAGAACGCTCCTTTCGTGCTATTTAATGCGAGAAACACGTTTTCTGGTGTATTCACCACTCCACAGTACGTTTGACATGCAGAACCGGAGATATCTTGGTTTCGGACGGGTTTCAAGCTGAGATATGCATTTTCTGCGATAATCTTGGTGAGTGTTCTGTCAGAAGTATGCAGAATCATCGAGATCGCTCTTTTCGAGCTATTTAATGCGAGAAACACGTTATCTGGCGTTTTCACCACTCCACAGTGCGTTTGATATGCAGAACCGGCGACATCTTGGCTGTCGTAGGGTATCAACCTGAGATATGCATTTTCTACGATAATCTTGGTGAGACTTCTGTCAGAAGTATGCTGAATCATCTAGATCGCTCTTTTCGAGCTATTTAATGCGAGAAACATGTTTTCTGGGGTTTTCACCACTCCACAGTTCGTTGGATATGCAGAACAGGAGATATCTTGGTTTTCGTGGAGTTTCTAGCAGAGATATGCATTTTCTGCGATAATGATGGTGAGACTTCTGTTAGAAGTATGCAGAATCATCGAGATCGCACATTTCGATCTATTTAATGCGAGAAACACGTTGTCTGGTGTTTTCACCACTCCACAGTTGGTTTGATATGCAGAACCGGCGATATCTGGGTTTTCGTGGGGTTTCAAGATGAGATATGCATTTTCAGCGATAATCTTGGTGAGTCTTTTGTCAGAAGTATGCAGAATCATCTAGATCGCTCTTTTCGAGCGATTTAATGCGAAAAAACAATTTTTCTGGTTGTTTTCACCACTTTACAGTTGGTTTGATATGCAGAACCGGCGATATCTGGGTTTTCGTGGGGTTTCAAGCTGAGATATGCATTTTCAGCGATAATCTTGGTGAGTCTTTTGTCAGAAGTATGCAGAATCATCGGGATCTCGCTTTTCGAGCTATTTAATGCGAGAAACACGTTCTGTGGTTGTTTTCACCACTCCACAGTGCGTTTGATATGCAGAACCAGCGATATCTTGGCTTTCGTGGGGTTTCAAGCTGAGATATGCATTTTTTACGATAATCTTGGTGAGACTTCTGTCCGAAGTATGCAGAATCATCGAGATCGCTCTTTTCGAGCTACTTAGTGCGAGAAACACGTTATCTGGTGTTTTCACCACTCCACAGAGCGTTTGCTATGCAGAACCGGCGACATCTTGATTTTCGTGAGGTTTCAAGCTGAGATATGCAATTTCTGCGATAATCTTGGTGAGACATCTGTCCGAAGTATGCTTAATCATCGAGATCGCTCGTTTCGAGCTGTTTAATGCGAGAAACACGTTATCTGGTGTTTTCACCACTCCACAGTGCGTTTGACATTCAGAACCGGCGACATCTTGGATTTCGTCGGGTTTCAAGCTCAGATATGCATTTTCTACGAGAATCTTGGTGAGACTTCAGTCAGAAGTATGCAGAATCATCGGGATCGCTCGTTTCGAGCTATTTAATGCGAAAAAACAAGTTCTCTGGTGTTTTCACCACTCCACAGTGCGTTTGATATGCAGAGCCGGCGACATCTTGGATTTCGTCGGGGTTCAAGCTGAGATATGCACATTCTAGGATAATCTTGGTGAGACTTCTGTCAGAAGTATGCAGAATCATCTAGATCGCTCTTTTCGAGCTATTTAATGCGAGAAACACGTTTTCTGGTGTATTCACCACTCCACAGTACGTTTGACATGCAGAACCGGAGATATCTTGGTTTCGGTCGGGTTTCATGCTGAGATATGCATTTTCTACGATAATCTTGGTGAGACGTCTGTCAGAAGTATGCAGAATCATCGGGATCGCTCTTTTCGAAATATTTCATTCGAAAAAACAAGTTTTCTGGTGCTTTCTACATTCCACAGTGCGTTTGATATGCAGAACCGGCGATATCTTGATTTTCGTGGTGTGTCCAGCTGAGATATGCATTTTCTGCGATAATCTTGGTGAGTCTTCTGTCAGGAGTATGCAGAATCATCGAGATCCCTCTTTTCGAGCTATTTAATGCGAGAAACACGTTATCTGGTGTTTTCACCACTCCACCGTGCGTTTGATATGCAGAACCGGCGACATCTTGGATTTCGTCGGGTTTCAAGCTGAGATAGCATTTTCTACGATAATCTTGGTGAGACGTCTGTCAGAAGTATGCAGAATCTTCGAGATCGCTCTTTTCGAGCTAGTTAATGCGAGAAACATGTTATCTGGTGTTTTCACCACTCCACAGTGCGTTTGATATGCAGAACCTGCCACATATTTGCTGTCGTAGGGTATCAAGCTGAGATATGCATTTTCTACGATAATCTTGCTGAGACTTCTGTCAGAAGTATGCAGAATCATCGGGATCGCTCTTTTCGAGCTATTTAATGCGAGAAACACGTTATCCGGTGTTTTCACCACTCCGCAGTGCGTTTGATATGCTGAACCGGCGACATCTTAGATTTCGTCGGATTTCAAGCCGAGATATGCATTTTCTACGATAATCTTTTTGAGACGTCTGTCAGAAGTATGCAGAATCTTCGAGATCGCTCTTTTCGAGCAACTTAATGCGAGAAACACGATAACTGGTTGTTTTCACCACTCCACAGTGCGTTTGATATGCAGAACCGGCATTATCTTGATTTTCGTGGTGTTTCCAGCTGAGATATGCATTTTCTGCGATAATCTTGGTGAGTCTTCTGTCAGAAGTATGCAGAATCATCGAGATCCCTCTTTTCGAGCTATTTAGTGCGAGAAACACGTTAACTGGTGCTTTCACCACTCCACAGTGCGTTAGATATGCGGAACCAGCGACATCTTGGATTTCGTCGGGTTTCAAGCTGAGACATGCATTTTCTACGATAATCTTGGTGAGACTTCTGTAAGAAGTATGCAGAATCTCCGAGTTCGCTCTTTTCGAGCAACTTAATGCGAGAAACACGTTATCTGGTGTTTTCCCCACTCCACAGTGCGTTTGATATGCAGAACCGGCGATATCTTGATTTTCGTGGTGTTTCCAGCTGATATATGCATTTTCAGCGATAATCTTGGTGAGTCTTTTGTCAGAAGTATGCTGAATCATCTAGATCGCTCTTTTCGAGCTATTTAATGCGAAAAACAAGTTTTCTGGTGTTTTCAACATTCCACAGTGCGTTTGATATGCAGAACCGGCGATATCTTGATTGTCGTGGTGTTTCCAGCTGAGATATGCATTGTCTGCGATAATCTTGGTGAGACTTCTGTCCGAATCGTGCAGAAACATCAACAGCGCACTTTTCGAGCTATTTAATGCGAGAAACACGTTTTCTGGTGTATTCACCACTCCACAGTACGTTTGACATGCAGAACCGGAGATATCTTGGTTTCGGACGGGTTTCAAGCTGAGATATGCATTTTCTGCGATAATCTTGGTGAGTGTTCTGTCAGAAGTATGCAGAATCATCGAGATCGCTCTTTTCGAGCTATTTAATGCGAGAAACACGTTATCTGGCGTTTTCACCACTCCACAGTGCGTTTGACATGCAGAACCGGAGATATCTTGGTTTCGGACGGGTTTCAAGCTGAGATATGCATTTTCTGCGATAATCTTGGTGAGTGTTCTGTCAGAAGTATGCAGAATCATCGAGATCGCTCTTTTCGAGCTATTTAATGCGAGAAACATGTTTTCTGGGGTTTTCACCACTCCACAGTTCGTTGGATATGCAGAACAGGAGATATCTTGGTTTTCGTGGAGTTTCTAGCAGAGATATGCATTTTCTGCGATAATGATGGTGAGACTTCTGTTAGAAGTATGCAGAATCATCGAGATCGCACATTTCGATCTATTTAATGCGAGAAACACGTTGTCTGGTGTTTTCCCCACTCCACAGTGCGTTTGATATGCAGAACCGGCGATATCTTGATTTTCGTGGTGTTTCCAGCTGAGATATATATTTTCTACGATAATCTTGGTGAGACTTCTGTCACAAATATGCTGAATCATCTAGATCGCCCTTTTCGAGCTATTTAATGCGAGAAACATGTTTTCTGGGGTTTTCACCACTCCACAGTTCGTTGGATATGCAGAACAGGAGATATCTTGGTTTTCGTGGAGTTTCTAGCAGAGATATGCATTTTCTGCGATAATGATGGTGAGACTTCTGTCCGAAGTATGCAGAATCATCGAGAACGCTCCTTTCGAGCTATTTAATGCGAGAAACACGTTTTCTGGTGTATTCACCACTCCACAGTACGTTTGACATGCAGAACCGGAGATATCTTGGTTTCGGACGGGTTTCAAGCTGAGATATGCATTTTCTGCGATAATCTTGGTGAGTGTTCTGTCAGAAGTATGCAGAATCATCGAGATCGCTCTTTTCGAGCTATTTAATGCGAGAAACACGTTATCTGGCGTTTTCACCACTCCACAGTGCGTTTGATATGCAGAACCGGCGACATCTTGGCTGTCGTAGGGTATCAACCTGAGATATGCATTTTCTACGATAATCTTGGTGAGACTTCTGTCAGAAGTATGCTGAATCATCTAGATCGCTCTTTTCGAGCTATTTAATGCGAGAAACATGTTTTCTGGGGTTTTCACCACTCCACAGTTCGTTGGATATGCAGAACAGGAGATATCTTGGTTTTCGTGGAGTTTCTAGCAGAGATATGCATTTTCTGCGATAACGATGGTGAGACTTCTGTTAGAAGTATGCAGAATCATCGAGATCGCACATTTCGATCTATTTAATGCGAGAAACACGTTGTCTGGTGTTTTCACCACTCCACAGTTGGTTTGATATGCAGAACCGGCGATATCTGGGTTTTCGTTGGGTTTCAAGATGAGATATGCATTTTCAGCGATAATCTTGGTGAGTCTTTTGTCAGAAGTATGCAGAATCATCTAGATCGCTCTTTTCGAGCGATTTAATGCGAAAAAACAATTTTTCTGGTTGTTTTCACCACTTTACAGTTGGTTTGATATGCAGAACCGGCGATATCTGGGTTTTCGTGGGGTTTCAAGCTGAGATATGCATTTTCAGCGATAATCTTGGTGAGTCTTTTGTCAGAAGTATGCAGAATCATCGGGATCTCGCTTTTCGAGCTATTTAATGCGAGAAACACGTTCTGTGGTTGTTTTCACCACTCCACAGTGCGTTTGATATGCAGAACCAGCGATATCTTGGCTTTCGTGGGGTTTCAAGCTGAGATATGCATTTTTTACGATAATCTTGGTGAGACTTCTGTCCGAAGTATGCAGAATCATCGAGATCGCTCTTTTCGAGCTACTTAGTGCGAGAAACACGTTATCTGGTGTTTTCACCACTCCACAGAGCGTTTGCTATGCAGAACCGGCGACATCTTGATTTTCGTGAGGTTTCAAGCTGAGATATGCAATTTCTGCGATAATCTTGGTGAGACATCTGTCCGAAGTATGCTTAATCATCGAGATCGCTCGTTTCGAGCTGTTTAATGCGAGAAACACGTTATCTGGTGTTTTCACCACTCCACAGTTCGTATGATATGCAGAACCGACGATATCTTGATTTTGGTGGTGTTTCCAGCTGAGATATGCATTTTCTGCGATAATGATGGTGAGACTTCTGTTAGAAGTATGCAGAATCATCGAGATCGCACATTTCGATCTATTTAATGCGAGAAACACGTTGTCTGGTGTTTTCACCACTCCACAGTTGGTTTGATATGCAGAACCGGCGATATCTGGGTTTTCGTGGGGTTTCAAGATGAGATATGCATTTTCAGCGATAATCTTGGTGAGTCTTTTGTCAGAAGTATGCAGAATCATCTAGATCGCTCTTTTCGAGCGATTTAATGCGAAAAAACAATTTTTCTGGTTGTTTTCACCACTTTACAGTTGGTTTGATATGCAGAACCGGCGATATCTGGGTTTTCGTGGGGTTTCAAGCTGAGATATGCATTTTCAGCGATAATCTTGGTGAGTCTTTTGTCAGAAGTATGCAGAATCATCGGGATCTCGCTTTTCGAGCTATTTAATGCGAGAAACACGTTCTGTGGTTGTTTTCACCACTCCACAGTGCGTTTGATATGCAGAACCAGCGATATCTTGGCTTTCGTGGGGTTTCAAGCTGAGATATGCATTTTTTACGATAATCTTGGTGAGACTTCTGTCCGAAGTATGCAGAATCATCGAGATCGCTCTTTTCGAGCTACTTAGTGCGAGAAACACGTTATCTGGTGTTTTCACCACTCCACAGAGCGTTTGCTATGCAGAACCGGCGACATCTTGATTTTCGTGAGGTTTCAAGCTGAGATATGCAATTTCTGCGATAATCTTGGTGAGACTTCAGTCAGAAGTATGCAGAATCATCTAGATCGCTCTTTTCGAGCTATTTAAATCGAGAAACACGTTTTCTGGTGTTTTCGCCACCCCACAGTGCGTTTGATATGCAGAACCGGAGATATCTTGGTTTCGGTCGGGTTTCAAGCTGAGATATGCATTTTCTGCGATAATCTTGGTGAGACTTCTGTCAGAAGTATGCAGAATTATCTAGATCGCCCGTTTCGAGCTATCTACTGCGAAAAAACAAGTTCTCTGGTGTTTTCACCACTCCACAGTGCGTTTGATATGCAGAACCGGCGACATCTTGGCTGTCTTCGGGTATCAAGCTGAGATATACATTTTCTACGATAATCTTGGTGAGACTTCTCTCTGAAGTATGCAGAATCTTCGAGATCGCTCTTTTCGAGCTATTTAATGCGAGAAACACGTTATCTGGTGTTTTCACCACTCCACAGTGCGTTTGACATGCAGAACCGGCGACATCTTGGATTTCGTCGGGTTTCAAGCTCAGATATGCATTTTCTGCGATAAGCTTGGTGAGACTTCTGTCAGAAGTATGCAGAATCATCTAGATCGCCCGTTTCGAGCTATCTACTGCGAAAAAACAAGGTTTCTGGTGTTTTCACCACACCACAGTCCGTTTGATGCGCAGAACCGGAGATAACTTGGTTTTCGTGAGGTTTCAAGCTGAGATATGCATTTTCTACGATAATCTTGGTGTGACGTCTGTCAGAAGTATGCAGAATCATCGGGATTGCTCTTTTCGAGCTATTTAATGCGAGAAACACGTTATCTGGTGTTTTCACCACTCCACAGTGCGTTTGATATGCAGAACCAGCGATATCTTGGTTTTCGTGGGGATTCAAGCTGAGATATGCAATTTCTGCGATAATCTAGGTGAGACTTCTGTCCGAAGTATGCTTAATCATCGAGATCGCTCTTTTCGAGCTATTTAATGCGAAAAACAAGTTATCTGGCGTTTTCACCACTCCACAGTGCGTTTGATATGCAGAACCGGCGACATCTTGGCTGTCGTAGGGTATCAACCTGAGATATGCATTTTCTACGATAATCTTGGTGAGACTTCTGTCAGAAGTATGCTGAATCATCTAGATCGCTCTTTTCGAGCTATTTAATGCGAGAAACATGTTTTCTGGGGTTTTCACCACTCCACAGTTCGTTGGATATGCAGAACAGGAGATATCTTGGTTTTCGTGGAGTTTCTAGCAGAGATATGCATTTTCTGCGATAACGATGGTGAGACTTCTGTTAGAAGTATGCAGAATCATCGAGATCGCACATTTCGATCTATTTAATGCGAGAAACACGTTGTCTGGTGTTTTCACCACTCCACAGTTGGTTTGATATGCAGAACCGGCGATATCTGGGTTTTCGTGGGGTTTCAAGATGAGATATGCATTTTCAGCGATAATCTTGGTGAGTCTTTTGTCAGAAGTATGCAGAATCATCTAGATCGCTCTTTTCGAGCGATTTAATGCGAAAAAACAATTTTTCTGGTTGTTTTCACCACTTTACAGTTGGTTTGATATGCAGAACCGGCGATATCTGGGTTTTCGTGGGGTTTCAAGCTGAGATATACATTTTCAGCGATAATCTTGGTGAGTCTTTTGTCAGAAGTATGCAGAATCATCGGGATCTCGCTTTTCGAGCTATTTAATGCGAGAAACACGTTCTGTGGTTGTTTTCACCACTCCACAGTGCGTTTGATATGCAGAACCAGCGATATCTTGGCTTTCGTGGGGTTTCAAGCTGAGATATGCATTTTTTACGATAATCTTGGTGAGACTTCTGTCCGAAGTATGCAGAATCATCGAGATCGCTCTTTTCGAGCTACTTAGTGCGAGAAACACGTTATCTGGTGTTTTCACCACTCCACAGAGCGTTTGCTATGCAGAACCGGCGACATCTTGATTTTCGTGAGGTTTCAAGCTGAGATATGCAATTTCTGCGATAATCTTGGTGAGACATCTGTCCGAAGTATGCTTAATCATCGAGATCGCTCGTTTCGAGCTGTTTAATGCGAGAAACACGTTATCTGGTGTTTTCACCACTCCACAGTTCGTATGATATGCAGAACCGACGATATCTTGATTTTGGTGGTGTTTCCAGCTGAGATATGCATTTTCTGCGATAATGATGGTGAGACTTCTGTTAGAAGTATGCAGAATCATCGAGATCGCACATTTCGATCTATTTAATGCGAGAAACACGTTGTCTGGTGTTTTCACCACTCCACAGTTGGTTTGATATGCAGAACCGGCGATATCTGGGTTTTCGTGGGGATTCAAGCTGAGATATGCATTTTCAGCGATCATCTTGGTGAGTCTTTTGTCAGAAGTATGCAGAATCATCTAGATCGCTCCTTTCGAGGTATTTAATGCGAGAAACACGTTATCTGGTGTTTTGACCACTCCACAGAACGTTTGATATGCAGTACCAGCGATATCTTGGTTTTCGTGGGGTTTCAAGCTGAGATATGCATTTTCAGCGATAATCTTGGTGAGCCTTATGTCAGAAGTATGCAGAATCATCTAGATCGCTCTTTTCGAGCTATTTAATGCGAGAAAGACGTTATCTGGTTGTTTTCACCACTCTACAGTGCGTTTGATATGCAGAACCGGCGACATCTTGATTTTCGTGAGGTTTCAAGCTGAGATATGCATTTTCTGCGATAATCTTGGTGAGACTTCAGTCAGAAGTATGCAGAATCATCTAGATCGCTCTTTTCGAGCTATTTAATGCGAGAAACACGTTTTCTGGGGTTTTCACCACACCACAGTTCGTTGGATGTGCAGAACCGCAAATATCTTGGTTTTCGTGGAGTTTCTAGCAGAGATATGCATTTTCTGCGATCATGATGGTGAGACTTCTGTTAGAAGTATGCAGAATCATCGAGATCGCACATTTCGATCTATTTAATGCGAGAAACACGTTGTCTGGTGTTTTCACCACTCCTCAGTTGGTTTGATATGCAGAACCGGCGATATCTGGGTTTTCGTGGGGTTTCAAGATGAGATATGCATTTTCAGCGATAATCTTGGTGAGTCTTTTGTCAGAAGTATGCAGAATCATCTAGATCGCTCTTTTCGAGCGATTTAATGCGAAAAAACAATTTTTCTGGTTGTTTTCACCACTTTACAGTTGGTTTGATATGCAGAACCGGCGATATCTGGGTTTTCGTGGGGTTTCAAGCTGAGATATGCATTTTCAGCGATAATCTTGGTGAGTCTTTTGTCAGAAGTATGCAGAATCATCAGGATCTCGCTTTTCGAGCTATTTAATGCGAGAAACACGTTCTGTGGTTGTTTTCACCACTCCACAGTGCGTTTGATATGCAGAACCAGCGATATCTTGGCTTTCGTGGGGTTTCAAGCTGAGATATGCATTTTTTACGATAATCTTGGTGAGACTTCTGTCCGAAGTATGCAGAATCATCGAGATCGCTCTTTTCGAGCTATTTAGTGCGAGAAACACGTTATCTGGTGTTTTCACCACTCCACAGAGCGTTTGCTATGCAGAACCGGCGACATCTTGATTTTCGTGAGGTTTCAAGCTGAGATATGCAATTTCTGCGATAATCTTGGTGAGACATGTGTCCGAAGTATGCTTAATCATCGAGATCGCTCGTTTCGAGCTGTTTAATGCGAGAAACACGTTATCTGGTGTTTTCACCACTCCACAGTTCGTATGATATGCAGAACCGACGATATCTTGATTTTGGTGGTGTTTCCAGCTGAGATATGCATTTTCTGCGATAATGATGGTGAGACTTCTGTTAGAAGTATGCAGAATCATCGAGATCGCACATTTCGATCTATTTAATGCGAGAAACACGTTGTCTGGTGTTTTCACCACTCCACAGTTGGTTTGATATGCAGAACCGGCGATATCTGTGTTTTTGTGGGGATTCAAGCTGAGATATGCATTTTCAGCGATCATCTTGGTGAGTCTTTTGTCAGAAGTATGCAGAATCATCTAGATCGCTCCTTTCGAGGTATTTAATGCGAGAAACACGTTATCTGGTGTTTTGACCACTCCACAGAGCGTTTGATATGCAGTACCAGCGATATCTTGGTTTTCGTGGGGTTTCAAGCTGAGATATGCATTTTCAGGGATAATCTTGGTGAGCCTTATGTCAGAAGTATGCAGAATCATCTAGATCGCTCTTTTCGAGCTATTTAATGCGAGAAAGACGTTATCTGGTTGTTTTCACCACTCTACAGTGCGTTTGATATGCAGAACCGGCGACATCTTGATTTTCGTGAGGTTTCAAGCTGAGATATGCATTTTCTGCGATAATCTTGGTGAGACTTCAGTCAGAAGTATGCAGAATCATCTAGATCGCTCTTTTCGAGCTATTTAATGCGAGAAACACGTTTTCTGGGGTTTTCACCACACCACAGTTCGTTGGATGTGCAGAACCGGAAATATCTTGGTTTTCGTGGGGTTTCAAGCTGAGATATGCATTTTCTGCGATAATCTTGGTGAGACCTCTGTCCGAAGTATGCAGAAACATCGAGATCGCTCTTTTCGAACTATTTAATGAGAGAATCACGTTATCTGGTGTTTTCACCACTCCACAGTGCGTTTGATATGCAGAACAGGTGATATCTTGGTTTTCGAGGGGTTTCAAGCTGAGATATGCATTTTCTGCGATAATCTAGGTGAGTCTCCTGCCAGAAGTATGCAGAATCATCTAGATCGTTATTTTCGAGCTATTTAATGCGAGAAAGACATTATCTGGTTGTTTTCACCACTCTACAGTGCGTTTGATATGCAGAACCGGCGATATCTTAATTTTCGTGGTGTTTCCAGCTGAGATATGCATTTTTTACGATAATCATGGTGAGACTTCTGTCCGAAGTATGCAGAATCATCGAGATCGCACTTTTCGAGCTATTTAATGCGAGAAACACGTTATCTGGTGTTTCCACCACTCCACAGAGCGTTTGATATGCAGTACCATCGATATCTTGGTTTTCGTGGGGTTTCAAGCTGAGATATGCATTTTCTAGGATAATCTTGGTGAGACTTCTGTCCGAAGTATGCTGAATCATCTAGATCGCTCTTTTCGAGCTATTTAATGCGAGAAACACGTTATCTGGTGTTTTCACCACTCCACAGTGCGTTTGATATGCAGAACCGGCGATATCTTGGTTTTCGTGGGGTTTCAAGCTGAGATATGCATTTTTTACGATAATCTTGGTGAGACTTCTGTCCGAAGTATGCAGAATCATCGAGATCGCTCGTTTCGAGCTATTTAATGCGAAAAAACAAGTTTTCTGGTGTTTTCAACATTCCACAGTGCGTTTGATATGCAGAACCGGCGATATCTTGATTTTCGTGGTGTTTCCAGCTGAGATATGCATTTTCTGCGATAATCTTGGAGAGTCTTCTGTCAGAAGAATGCAGAATCATCGAGATCCCTCTTTTCGAGCCATTTAATGCGAGAAACACGTTCTCTGGTTGTTTTCACCACTCCACAGTGCGTCTGATATGCAGAACCGGCGATATCTTGGTTTTCGTGGGATTTCCAGCTGAGATATGCATTTTCTGCGGCAATCTTGGTGAGACTTCTGTCCGAAGTATGCAGAATCATCGAGATCGCTCTTTTCGAGCTATTTAATGCGTGAAACACGTTATCTGGTGTTTTGACCACTCCACAGTGCGTTTGATATGCAGAACCGGCGATATCTTGGTTTTCGTGGGGTTTCCAGCTGAGATATGCATTTTCTGCGATAATCTTGGTGATTCTTCTGTCAGAAGTATGCAGAATCATCGAGAATGCTCCTTTCGAGCTATTTAATGCGAGAAACACGTTTTCTGGTGTATTCACCACTCCACAGTACGTTTGATATGCAGAACCGGAGATATCTTGGTTTCGGACGGGATTCAAGCTGAGATATGCATTCTCTACGATAATCTTGGTGAGACTTCTGTCAGAAGTATGCTGGATCATCGAGAGCGCTCTTTTCGAGCTATTTAAAGTGAGAAACACGTTTTCTGGGGTTTTCACCACACCACAGTTCGTTGGATGTGGAGAACCGGAGATATCTTGGTTTCCGTGGTGTTTCAAGCTGAGATATGCATTTTCTGCGATAATCTTGGTGTGACCTCTGTCCGAAGTATGCAGAAACATCGAGATCGCTCTTTTCGACCTATTTAATGCGAGAAACACGTTATCTGGTGTTTTCACCACTCCACAGTACGTTTGATATGCAGAACCGGCGACATCTTGATTTTCGTAATGTTTCTAGCTGAGATATGCATTTTCTTCGATAATATTGTTGAGACTTCAGTCAGAAGTATGCAGAATCATCTAGATCGCTCGTTTCGAGCTATTTAATGCGAAAAAAAAACAGTTTTCTGGTGTTTTGACCACTCCACAGTGCGTCTGATATGCAGAACCGGCGATATCTTGGTTTTCGTGGGGATTCAAGCTCAGATATGCATTTTCTGCGATAATCTTGGTGAGACTTCTGTCCGAAGTATGCAGAGTCATCGAGATCGTACTTTTCGAGCTATTTAATGCGAGGAACACGATTTCTGGGGTTTTCACCACTCCACATTTGGTTTGATATGGAGAACCATCGATATCTTGGTTTTCGTGTGGTTTCAAGCTGAGATATGCAATTCCTGCGATAATCTTGGTGAGACTTCTGTCCGAAGTATGCTTAATCATCGAGATCGCTCTTTTCGAGCTATTTAATGCGAGAAACACGGTATCTGGTGTTTTCACCACTCCGCAGTTGGTTTGATATGCAGAACCGGAGATATCTTGGTTTTCGTGGGGTTTCAAGCTGAGATATGCATTTTTTACGATAATCATGGTGAGACTTCTGTACGAAGTATGCAGAAACTTCGAGACCGCACTTTTCGAGCTATTTAATGCCAGTAACACGTTATCTGGTGTTTTCAGCAATCCACAGTGCGTTTGATATGCAGAACCAGCGAAATCTTGGTTTTCGTGGGGTTTCAAGTGGTGATATGCATGTTCTACGATAATCTTGGTGAAACATCTGTCCGAAATATGCAGAAACATCAAGAACGCTCTTTTCGAGCTATTTAATGCGAGAAACACGTTTTCTGGGGTTTTCACCACACCACAGTTCGTTGGATGTGCAGAACCGGAGATATCTTGGTTTTCGTGGGGTTTCAAGCTGAGATATGCATTTTCTGCGATAATCCTGGTGAGACTTCTGTCCGAAGTATGCAGAATCATCCAGATCGCACTTTTCGAGCTATTTAATGCGAGAAGCACGTTATCTGGTGTTTTCAGCATTCCACAGTGCGTTTGATATGCAGAACCAGCGATATCTTGGTTTTCGTGGGGTTTCAAGCTGAGATATGCAATTCCTTCGATAATCTTGGTGAGACTTCTGTACGAAGTATGCTTAATCATCGAGATCGCTCGTTTCGAGCTATTTAATGCGAGAAACACGTTATCTGGCGTTTTCACCACTCCACAGTGCGTTTGATATGCAGAACCGGCGACATCTTGGCTGTCGTAGGGTATCAAGCTGAGATATGCATTTTCTACGATAATCTTGGTGAGACTTCTGTCAGAAGTATGCTGAATCATCTAGATCGCTCTTTTCGAGCTATTTAATGCGAGAAACATGTTTTCTGGGGTTTTCACCACTCCACAGTTCGTTGGATATGCAGAACAGGAGATATCTTGGTTTTCGTGGAGTTTCTAGCAGAGATATGCATTTTCTGCGATAATGATGGTGAGACTTCTGTTAGCAGGATGCAGAATCATCGAGATCGCACATTTCGATCTATTTAATGCGAGAAACACGTTGTCTGGTGTTTTCACCACTCCACAGTTGGTTTGATATGCAGAACCGGCGATATCTGGGTTTTCGTGGGGTTTCAAGATGAGATATGCATTTTCAGCGATAATCTTGGTGAGTCTTTTGTCAGAAGTATGCAGAATCATCTAGATCGCTCTTTTCGAGCGATTTAATGCGAAAAAACCATTTTTCTGGTTGTTTTCACCACTTTACAGTTGGTTTGATATGCAGAACCGGCGATATCTGGGTTTTCGTGGGGTTTCAAGCTGAGATATGCATTTTCAGCGATAATCTTGGTGAGTCTTTTGTCAGAAGTATGCAGAATCATCGGGATCTCGCTTTTCGAGCTATTTAATGCGAGAAACACGTTCTGTGGTTGTTTTCACCACTCCACAGTGCGTTTGATATGCAGAACCAGCGATATCTTGGCTTTCGTGGGGTTTCAAGCTGAGATATGCATTTTTTACGATAATCTTGGTGAGACTTCTGTCCGAAGTATGCAGAATCATCGAGATCGCTCTTTTCGAGCTATTTAGTGCGAGAAACACGTTATCTGGTGTTTTCACCACTCCACAGAGCGTTTGCTATGCAGAACCGGCGACATCTTGATTTTCGTGAGGTTTCAAGCTGAGATATGCAATTTCTGCGATAATCTTGGTGAGACATCTGTCCGAAGTATGCTTAATCATCGAGATCGCTCGTTTCGAGCTGTTTAATGCGAGAAACACGTTATCTGGTGTTTTCACCACTCCACAGTTCGTATGATATGCAGAACCGACGATATCTTGATTTTGGTGGTGTTTCCAGCTGAGATATGCATTTTCTGCGATAATGATGGTGAGACTTCTGTTAGAAGTATGCAGAATCATCGAGATCGCACATTTCGATCTATTTAATGCGAGAAACACGTTCTGGTGTTTTCACCACTCCACAGTTGGTTTGATATGCAGAACCGGCGATATCTGGGTTTTCGTGGGGATTCAAGCTGAGATATGCATTTTCAGCGATCATCTTGGTGAGTCTTTTGTCAGAAGTATGCAGAATCATCTAGATCGCTCTTTTCGAGCTATTTAATGCGAGAAAGACGTTATCTGGTTGTTTTCACCACTCTACAGTGCGTTTGATATGCAGAACCGGCGACATCTTGATTTTCGTGAGGTTTCAAGCTGAGATATGCATTTTCTGCGATAATCTTGGTGAGACTTCAGTCAGAAGTATGCAGAATCATCTAGATCGCTCTTTTCGAGCTATTTAATGCGAGAAACACGTTTTCTGGGGTTTTCACCACACCACAGTTCGTTGGATGTGCAGAACCGCAAATATCTTGGTTTTCGTGGGGTTTCAAGCTGAGATATGCATTTTCTGCGATAATCTTGGTGAGACTTCTGTCCGAAGTATGCAGAATCATCGAGATCGCACATTTCGAGCTATTTAATGCGAGAAACAGGATATCTGGTGTTTTCAGCACTCCACAGTGCGTTTGATATGCAGAACCAGCGATATCTGGGTTTTCGTGGGGTTTCAAGCTGACATATGCATTTTCTGCGATAATCTAGGTGAGTCTTCTGCCAGAAGTATGCAGAATCATCTAGATCGTTATTTTCGAGCTATTTAATGCGAGAAAGACGTTATCTGGTTGTTTTCACCACTCTACAGTGCGTTTGATATGCAGAACCGGCGATATCTTAATTTTCGTGGTGTTTCCAGCTGAGATATGCATTTTTTACGATAATCATGGTGAGACTTCTGTCCGAAGTATGCAGAATCATCGAGATCGCACTTTTCGAGCTATTTAATGCGAGAAACAAGTTATCTGGTGTTTTCACCACTCCACAGTGCGTTTGATATGCAGAACCGGCGACATCTTGGCTGTCGTAGGGTATCAAGCTGAGATATGCATTTTCTACGATAATCTTGGTGAGACTTCTGTCAGAAGTATGCTGAATCATCTAGATCGCTCTTTTCGAGCTATTTAATGCGAGAAACATGTTTTCTGGGGTTTTCACCACTCCACAGTTCGTTGGATATGCAGAACAGGAGATATCTTGGTTTTCGTGGAGTTTCTAGCAGAGATATGCATTTTCTGCGATAATGATGGTGAGACTTCTGTTAGCAGGATGCAGAATCATCGAGATCGCACATTTCGATCTATTTAATGCGAGAAACACGTTGTCTGGTGTTTTCACCACTCCACAGTTGGTTTGATATGCAGAACCGGCGATATCTGGGTTTTCGTGGGGTTTCAAGATGAGATATGCATTTTCAGCGATAATCTTGGTGAGTCTTTTGTCAGAAGTATGCAGAATCATCTAGATCGCTCTTTTCGAGCGATTTAATGCGAAAAAACCATTTTTCTGGTTGTTTTCACCACTTTACAGTTGGTTTGATATGCAGAACCGGCGATATCTGGGTTTTCGTGGGGTTTCAAGCTGAGATATGCATTTTCAGCGATAATCTTGGTGAGTCTTTTGTCAGAAGTATGCAGAATCATCGGGATCTCGCTTTTCGAGCTATTTAATGCGAGAAACACGTTCTGTGGTTGTTTTCACCACTCCACAGTGCGTTTGATATGCAGAACCAGCGATATCTTGGCTTTCGTGGGGTTTCAAGCTGAGATATGCATTTTTTACGATAATCTTGGTGAGACTTCTGTCCGAAGTATGCAGAATCATCGAGATCGCTCTTTTCGAGCTATTTAGTGCGAGAAACACGTTATCTGGTGTTTTCACCACTCCACAGAGCGTTTGCTATGCAGAACCGGCGACATCTTGATTTTCGTGAGGTTTCAAGCTGAGATATGCAATTTCTGCGATAATCTTGGTGAGACATCTGTCCGAAGTATGCTTAATCATCGAGATCGCTCGTTTCGAGCTGTTTAATGCGAGAAACACGTTATCTGGTGTTTTCACCACTCCACAGTTCGTATGATATGCAGAACCGACGATATCTTGATTTTGGTGGTGTTTCCAGCTGAGATATGCATTTTCTGCGATAATGATGGTGAGACTTCTGTTAGAAGTATGCAGAATCATCGAGATCGCACATTTCGATCTATTTAATGCGAGAAACACGTTCTGGTGTTTTCACCACTCCACAGTTGGTTTGATATGCAGAACCGGCGATATCTGGGTTTTCGTGGGGATTCAAGCTGAGATATGCATTTTCAGCGATCATCTTGGTGAGTCTTTTGTCAGAAGTATGCAGAATCATCTAGATCGCTCCTTTCGAGGTATTTAATGCGAGAAACACGTTATCTGGTGTTTTGACCACTCCACAGAGCGTTTGATATGCAGTACCAGCGATATCTTGGTTTTCGTGGGGTTTCAAGCTGAGATATGCATTTTCAGCGATAATCTTGGTGAGCCTTATGTCAGAAGTATGCAGAATCATCTAGATCGCTCTTTTCGAGCTATTTAATGCGAGAAAGACGTTATCTGGTTGTTTTCACCACTCTACAGTGCGTTTGATATGCAGAACCGGCGACATCTTGATTTTCGTGAGGTTTCAAGCTGAGATATGCATTTTCTGCGATAATCTTGGTGAGACTTCAGTCAGAAGTATGCAGAATCATCTAGATCGCTCTTTTCGAGCTATTTAATGCGAGAAACACGTTTTCTGGGGTTTTCACCACACCACAGTTCGTTGGATGTGCAGAACCGCAAATATCTTGGTTTTCGTGGGGTTTCAAGCTGAGATATGCATTTTCTGCGATAATCTTGGTGAGACTTCTGTCCGAAGTATGCAGAATCATCGAGATCGCACTTTTCGAGCTATTTAATGCGAGAAACAGGATATCTGGTGTTTTCAGCACTCCACAGTGCGTTTGATATGCAGAACCAGCGATATCTGGGTTTTCGTGGGGTTTCAAGCTGACATATGCATTTTCTGCGATAATCTAGGTGAGTCTTCTGCCAGAAGTATGCAGAATCATCTAGATCGTTATTTTCGAGCTATTTAATGCGAGAAAGACGTTATCTGGTTGTTTTCACCACTCTACAGTGCGTTTGATATGCAGAACCGGCGATATCTTAATTTTCGTGGTGTTTCCAGCTGAGATATGCATTTTTTACGATAATCATGGTGAGACTTCTGTCCGAAGTATGCAGAATCATCGAGATCGCACTTTTCGAGCTATTTAATGCGAGAAACAAGTTATCTGGTGTTTTCACCACTCCACAGTGCGTTTGATATGCAGAACCAGCGATATCTTGGTTTTCGTGGGGTTTCAAGCTGAGATATGCATTTTTTACGATAATCATGGTGAGACTTCTGTCCGAAGTATGCTGAATCATCTAGATCGCTCTTTTCGAGCTATTTAATGCGAGAAACAGGATATCTGGTGTTTTCAGCACTCCACAGTGCGTTTGATATGCAGAACCAGCGATATCTGGGTTTTCGTGGGGTTTCAAGCTGACATATGCATTTTCTGCGATAATCTTGGTGAGACTTCTGTCCGAAGTATGCAGAAACATCGAGAGCACTCTTTTCGAGCTATTTAATGCGAGAATCACGTTTTCTGGGGTTTTCACCACACCACAGTTCGTTGGATATGCAGAACCGGAGATATCTTGGTTTTCGTGGGGTTTCAAGTTGAGATATGCATTTTCTGCGATAATCATGGTGAGACTTCTGTCAGAAGTATGCAGTATCATCGGGATCGCTCTTTTCGAGGTATTTAATGCGAGAAACACGTTTTCTGGGGTTTTCACCACTCCACATTTCGTTGGATATGCAGAACAGGAGATATCTTGGTTTTCGTGGGGTTTCTAGCAGAGAAATGCATTTTCTGCGATAATCATGGTGAGACTTCTGTTAGAAGTATGCAGAATCATCGAGATCGCACATTTCGATCTATTTAATGCGAGAAACACGTTATCTGGTGTTTTCACCACTCCACAGTGCGTTTGATATGCAGAACCAGCGATATCTTGGTTTTCGTGGGGTTTCAAGCTGAGATATGCATTTTTTACGATAATCATGGTGAGACTTCTGTCCGAAGTATGCAGAATCATCGATATCGCACTTTTCGAGCTATTTAATGCGAGAAACAGGATATCTGGTGTTTTCAGCACTCCACAGTGCGTTTGATATGCAGAACCAGCGATATCTGGGTTTTCGTGGGGTTTCAAGCTGAGATATGCAATTTCTGCGATAATCTTGGTGAGACTTATGTCCGAAGTATGCAGAGTCATCGAGATCGTACTTTTCGAGCTATTTAATGCGAGAAACACGTTTTCTGCGGGTTTCACCACTCCACAGTGGGTTTGATATGCAGAACTGGCGACATCTTGGATTTCGTCGGGTTTCAAGCTGAGATATGCATTTTCTACGATAATCTTGGTGAGACTTCTGTCAGAAGTTTGCAGAATCATCTAGATCGCTCTTTTCGAGCTATTTAATGCGAGAAACACGTTAACTGGTGTTTTCACCACTCCGCAGTGCGTTTGATATGTAGAACCAGCGATATCTGGGTTTTCGTGGGGTTTCAAGCTGACATATGCATTTTCTGCGATAATCTTGGTGAGACTTCTGTCCGAAGTATGCAGAAACATCGAGAGCACTCTTTTCGAGCTATTTAATGCGAGAATCACGTTTTCTGGGGTTTTCACCACACCACAGTTCGTTGGATATGCAGAACCGGAGATATCTTGGTTTTCGTGGGGTTTCAAGCTGAGATATGCATTTTCTGCAATAATCTTGTTGAGACTTCTGTCCGAAGTATGCAGAAAAATCGAGAGCGCTCTTTTCGAGCTATTTAATGCGAGAAACACGTTTTCTGGGGTTTTCACCACACCTCTGTTCGTTGGATATGCAGAACCGGAGATATCTTGGTTTTCCTGGGGTTTCAAGCTGAGATATGCATTTTCTGCGACAATCTTGGTGAGACTTCTGTCCGAAGTATGCAGAATCTTCGAGATCGCTCTATTCGAGCTATTTAATGCGAGAAACACGTTATCTGGTTGTTTTCACCACTCCACAGTGCGTTTGATATGCAGAACCGGCGACATCTTGATTTTCGTGGGGTTTCTAGCTGAGATATGCATTTTCTGCGAAAATATTGGTGAGACTTCTGTCCGAAGTATGCAGAGTCATCGAGATCGTACTTTTCGAGCTATTTAATGCGAGAAACACGTTTTCTGGGGTTTTCACCACTCCACAGTTGGTTTGATATGCAGAACCGGCGATGTTTGGTTTTCGTCGGGTTTCAAGTTGAGATATGCATTTTCTACGATAATCTTGGAGAAACATCTGTCCGAAGTATGCAGAATCATCAAGATCGCTCTTTTCGAGCTATTTAATGCGAAAAAACGAGTTTTCTGGTGTTTTCACCACTCCACAGTGCGTTTGATATGCAGAACCGGCGACATCTTGGATTTCGTCGGGGTTCAAGCTGAGATATGCAATTCCTGCGATAATCTTGGTGAGACTTCTGTCCGAAGTATGCTGAATCATCGAGATTGCTCGTTTCGAGCTATTTAATGCGAGAAACACGTTATCCGGTGTTTTCTCCACTCCACAGTGCGTATGATGTGCAGAACCAACGATATCCTGCTTTTCGTGGGGTTTCAAGCTCAGATTTGCATTTTGTGCGATAATATTGGTGAGACTTCTGTCCGAAGTATGCAGAATCATCGATATCGCTCTTTTAGAGCTATTTAATGCGAGAAACACGTTATCTGGTGTTTTCACTACTCCACAGTTGGTTTGATATGCAGAACCGGAGATAATTTGGTTTTCGTGGGGTTTCAAGCTGAGATATGCATTTTCTGCGATAATCTTGGTGAGACTTCGGTCCGTAGTATGCAGAATCATCGAGATCGCTCTTTTCGAGCTATTTAATGCGAGAAACACGTTATCTGGTGTTTTCAGCACTCCACAGTGCGTTTGATATGCAGAACCGGCGACATCTTGATTTTCGTGAGGTTTCAAGCTGAGATATGCATTTTCTGCGATAATATTGGTGAGACTTCTGTCCGAAGTATGCAGAATCATCGATATCGCTCTTTTAGAGCTATTTAATGCGAGCAACACGTTATCTGGTGTTTTGACCACTCCACAGTGCGTTTGATATGTAGAACCGCCGATAACTTGGTTTTCGTGGGGTTTCCAGCTGAAATATGCATTGTCTGCGATAATCTTGGTGTTTCATCTATGAGAAGTATGCAGAATCATCAAGAACGCTCTTTTCGAGCTAGTTAATGCGAGAAACACGTTATCTGGTGTTTTAACCACTCCACAGTGCGTATGATATGCAGAACCGACGATATCCTGGTTTTCGTGGGGTTTCAAGCTCAGATGTGCATTTTCTGCGATAATCTTGGTGAGACTTCTGTCCGAAGTATGCAGAGTCATCGAGATCGTACTTTTCGAGCTATTTAATGCGAGGAACACGATTTCTGGGGTTTTCACCACTCCACATTTGGTTTGATATGGAGAACCATCGATATCTTGGTTTTCGTGTGGTTTCAAGCTGAGATATGCAATTCCTGCGATAATCTTGGTGAGACTTCTGTCCGAAGTATGCTTAATCATCGAGATCGTTCTTTTCGAGCTATTTAATGCGAGAAACACGTTATCTGGTGTTTTCACCACTCCACAGTGCGTTTAATATGCAGAACCGACGATATCCTGGTTTTCGTGGGGTTTCAAGCTGAGATATGCATTTTTTACGATAATCATGGTGAGACTTCTGTACGAAGTATGCAGAATCATCGAGACCGCACTTTTCGAGCTATTTAATTCCAGAAACACGTTATCTGGTGTTTTCAGCAATCCACAGTGCGTTTGATATGCAGAACCAGCGAAATCTTGGTTTTCGTGGGGTTTCAAGTTGAGATATGCATGTTCTACGATAATCTTGGTGAAACATCTGTCCGAAATATGCAGAAACATCAAGAGCGCTCTTTTCGAGCTATTTAATGCGAGAAACACGTTTTCTGTGGTTTTCACCACACCACAGTTCGTTGGATGTGCAGAACCGGAGATATCTTGGTTTTCGTGGGGTTTCAAGCTGAGATATGCATTTTCGGCGATAATCTTGGTGAGACTTCTGTCCGAAGTATGCAGAATCATCCAGATCGCTCTTTTGGAGCTATTTAATGCGAGAAGCACGTTATCTGGTGTTTTCACCACTCCACAGTTGGTTTGATATGCAGAACCGGAGATATCTTGGTTTTCGTGGGGTTTCTAGCTGAGATATGCATTTTCTGCGATAATCTTGGTGAGACTTCTGTCCGAAGAATGCAGAATCATCGAGATCGCTCTTTTCGAGCTATTTAATGCGAGAAACAGGTTATCTGGTGTTTTCTCCACTCCACAGTGCGTATGATGTGCAGAACCGACGATATCTTGGTTTTCGTGGGGTTTCAAGCTCAGATATGCATTTTCTGCGATAATATTGGTGAGACCTCAGACAGAAGTATGCAGAATCATCTAGATCGCTCTTTTCGAGCTATTTAATGCGCAAAAACAAGTTTTCTGGTGTTTTCAACATTCCACAGTGCGTCTGATATGCAGAACAAGCGATATCCTGGTTTTCGTGGGGTTTCAAGCTGAGATATGCATTTTTTACGATAATCATGGTGAGACTTCTGTACGAAGTATGCAGAATCATCGAGACCGCACTTTTCGAGCTATTTAATTCCAGAAACACGTTATCTGGTGTTTTCAGCAATCCACAGTGCGTTTGATATGCAGAACCAGCGAAATCTTGGTTTTCGTGGGGTTTCAAGTTGAGATATGCATGTTCTACGATAATCTTGGTGAAACATCTGTCCGAAATATGCAGAAACATCAAGAGCGCTCTTTTCGAGCTATTTAATGCGAGAAACACGTTTTCTGTGGTTTTCACCACACCACAGTTCGTTGGATGTGCAGAACCGGAGATATCTTGGTTTTCGTGGGGTTTCAAGCTGAGATATGCATTTTCGGCGATAATCTTGGTGAGACTTCTGTCCGAAGTATGCAGAATCATCCAGATCGCTCTTTTCGAGCTATTTAATGCGAGAAGCACGTTATCTGGTGTTTTCACCACTCCACAGTTGGTTTGATATGCAGAACCGGAGATATCTTGGTTTTCGTGGGGTTTCTAGCTGAGATATGCATTTTCTGCGATAATCTTGGTGAGACTTCTGTCCGAAGAATGCAGAATCATCGAGATCGCTCTTTTCGAGCTATTTAATGCGAGAAACAGGTTATCTGGTGTTTTCTCCACTCCACAGTGCGTATGATGTGCAGAACCGACGATATCTTGGTTTTCGTGGGGTTTCAAGCTCAGATATGCATTTTCTGCGATAATATTGGTGAGACCTCAGACAGAAGTATGCAGAATCATCTAGATCGCTCTTTTCGAGCTATTTAATGCGCAAAAACAAGTTTTCTGGTGTTTTCAACATTCCACAGTGCGTCTGATATGCAGAACAAGCGATATCCTGGTTTTCGTGGGGTTTCAAGCTGAGATATGCATTTTTTACGATAATCAAGGTGAGACTGCTGTCCGAAGTATGCAGAATCATCGAGATCGCACTTTTCGAGCTATTTAATGCGAGAAACACGTTATCTGGTGTTTTCACTACTCCACAGTTGGTTTGATATGCAGAACCGGAGATAATTTGGTTTTCGTGGGGTTTCAAGCTGAGATATGCATTTTCTGCGATAATCTTGGTGAGACTTCGGTCCGTAGTATGCAGAATCATCGAGATCGCTCTTTTCGAGCTATTTAATGCGAGAAACACGTTATCTGGTGTTTTCAGCACTCCACAGTGCGTTTGATATGCAGAACCGGCGACATCTTGATTTTCGTGAGGTTTCAAGCTGAGATATGCATTTTCTGCGATAATATTGGTGAGACTTCTGTCCGAAGTATGCAGAATCATCGATATCGCTCTTTTAGAGCTATTTAATGCGAGCAACACGTTATCTGGTGTTTTGACCACTCCACAGTGCGTTTGATATGTAGAACCGCCGATAACTTGGTTTTCGTGGGGTTTCCAGCTGAAATATGCATTGTCTGCGATAATCTTGGTGTTTCATCTATGAGAAGTATGCAGAATCATCAAGAACGCTCTTTTCGAGCTAGTTAATGCGAGAAACACGTTATCTGGTGTTTTAACCACTCCACAGTGCGTATGATATGCAGAACCGACGATATCCTGGTTTTCGTGGGGTTTCAAGCTCAGATGTGCATTTTCTGCGATAATCTTGGTGAGACTTCTGTCCGAAGTATGCAGAGTCATCGAGATCGTACTTTTCGAGCTATTTAATGCGAGGAACACGATTTCTGGGGTTTTCACCACTCCACATTTGGTTTGATATGGAGAACCATCGATATCTTGGTTTTCGTGTGGTTTCAAGCTGAGATATGCAATTCCTGCGATAATCTTGGTGAGACTTCTGTCCGAAGTATGCTTAATCATCGAGATCGTTCTTTTCGAGCTATTTAATGCGAGAAACACGTTATCTGGTGTTTTCACCACTCCACAGTGCGTTTAATATGCAGAACCGACGATATCCTGGTTTTCGTGGGGTTTCAAGCTGAGATATGCATTTTTTACGATAATCATGGTGAGACTTCTGTACGAAGTATGCAGAATCATCGAGACCGCACTTTTCGAGCTATTTAATTCCAGAAACACGTTATCTGGTGTTTTCAGCAATCCACAGTGCGTTTGATATGCAGAACCAGCGAAATCTTGGTTTTCGTGGGGTTTCAAGTTGAGATATGCATGTTCTACGATAATCTTGGTGAAACATCTGTCCGAAATATGCAGAAACATCAAGAGCGCTCTTTTCGAGCTATTTAATGCGAGAAACACGTTTTCTGTGGTTTTCACCACACCACAGTTCGTTGGATGTGCAGAACCGGAGATATCTTGGTTTTCGTGGGGTTTCAAGCTGAGATATGCATTTTCGGCGATAATCTTGGTGAGACTTCTGTCCGAAGTATGCAGAATCATCCAGATCGCTCTTTTGGAGCTATTTAATGCGAGAAGCACGTTATCTGGTGTTTTCACCACTCCACAGTTGGTTTGATATGCAGAACCGGAGATATCTTGGTTTTCGTGGGGTTTCTAGCTGAGATATGCATTTTCTGCGATAATCTTGGTGAGACTTCTGTCCGAAGAATGCAGAATCATCGAGATCGCTCTTTTCGAGCTATTTAATGCGAGAAACAGGTTATCTGGTGTTTTCTCCACTCCACAGTGCGTATGATGTGCAGAACCGACGATATCTTGGTTTTCGTGGGGTTTCAAGCTCAGATATGCATTTTCTGCGATAATATTGGTGAGACCTCAGACAGAAGTATGCAGAATCATCTAGATCGCTCTTTTCGAGCTATTTAATGCGCAAAAACAAGTTTTCTGGTGTTTTCAACATTCCACAGTGCGTCTGATATGCAGAACAAGCGATATCCTGGTTTTCGTGGGGTTTCAAGCTGAGATATGCATTTTTTACGATAATCATGGTGAGACTTCTGTACGAAGTATGCAGAATCATCGAGACCGCACTTTTCGAGCTATTTAATTCCAGAAACACGTTATCTGGTGTTTTCAGCAATCCACAGTGCGTTTGATATGCAGAACCAGCGAAATCTTGGTTTTCGTGGGGTTTCAAGTTGAGATATGCATGTTCTACGATAATCTTGGTGAAACATCTGTCCGAAATATGCAGAAACATCAAGAGCGCTCTTTTCGAGCTATTTAATGCGAGAAACACGTTTTCTGTGGTTTTCACCACACCACAGTTCGATGGATGTGCAGAACCGGAGATATCTTGGTTTTCGTGGGGTTTCAAGCTGAGATATGCATTTTCGGCGATAATCTTGGTGAGACTTCTGTCCGAAGTATGCAGAATCATCCAGATCGCTCTTTTCGAGCTATTTAATGCGAGAAGCACGTTATCTGGTGTTTTCACCACTCCACAGTTGGTTTGATATGCAGAACCGGAGATATCTTGGTTTTCGTGGGGTTTCTAGCTGAGATATGCATTTTCTGCGATAATCTTGGTGAGACTTCTGTCCGAAGAATGCAGAATCATCGAGATCGCTCTTTTCGAGCTATTTAATGCGAGAAACAGGTTATCTGGTGTTTTCTCCACTCCACAGTGCGTATGATGTGCAGAACCGACGATATCTTGGTTTTCGTGGGGTTTCAAGCTCAGATATGCATTTTCTGCGATAATATTGGTGAGACCTCAGACAGAAGTATGCAGAATCATCTAGATCGCTCTTTTCGAGCTATTTAATGCGCAAAAACAAGTTTTCTGGTGTTTTCAACATTCCACAGTGCGTCTGATATGCAGAACAAGCGATATCCTGGTTTTCGTGGGGTTTCAAGCTGAGATATGCATTTTTTACGATAATCAAGGTGAGACTGCTGTCCGAAGTATGCAGAATCATCGAGATCGCACTTTTCGAGCTATTTAATGCGAGAAACACGTTATCTGGTGTTTTCAGCACTCCACAGTGCGTTTGATATGGAGAACCAGCGATATCTTGGTTTTCGTGTGGTTTCAAGCTGAGATATGCAATTCCTGCGATAATCTTGGTGAGACTTCTGTCCGAAGTATGCTTAATCATCGAGATCGCTCTTTTCGAGCTATTTAATGCGAGAAACACGGTATCTGGTGTTTTCACCACTCCGCAGTTGGTTTGATATGCAGAACCGGAGATATCTTGGTTTTCGTGGGGTTTCAAGCTGAGATATGCATTTTTTACGATAATCATGGTGAGACTTCTGTACGAAGTATGCAGAAACTTCGAGACCGCACTTTTCGAGCTATTTAATGCCAGTAACACGTTATCTGGTGTTTTCAGCAATCCACAGTGCGTTTGATATGCAGAACCAGCGAAATCTTGGTTTTCGTGGGGTTTCAAGCTGAGATATGCAATTCCTTCGATAATCTTGGTGAGACTTCTGTACGAAGTATGCTTAATCATCGAGATCGCTCGTTTCGAGCTATTTAATGCGAGAAACACGTTATCTGGCGTTTTCACCACTCCACAGTGCGTTTGATATGCAGAACCGGCGACATCTTGGCTGTCGTAGGGTATCAAGCTGAGATATGCATTTTCTACGATAATCTTGGTGAGACTTCTGTCAGAAGTATGCTGAATCATCTAGATCGCTCTTTTCGAGCTATTTAATGCGAGAAACATGTTTTCTGGGGTTTTCACCACTCCACAGTTCGTTGGATATGCAGAACAGGAGATATCTTGGTTTTCGTGGAGTTTCTAGCAGAGATATGCATTTTCTGCGATAATGATGGTGAGACTTCTGTTAGCAGTATGCAGAATCATCGAGATCGCACATTTCGATCTATTTAATGCGAGAAACACGTTGTCTGGTGTTTTCACCACTCCACAGTTGGTTTGATATGCAGAACCGGCGATATCAGGGTTTTCGTGGGGTTTCAAGATGAGATATGCATTTTCAGCGATAATCTTGGTGAGTCTTTTGTCAGAAGTATGCAGAATCATCTAGATCGCTCTTTTCGAGCGATTTAATGCGAAAAAACAATTTTTCTGGTTGTTTTCACCACTTTACAGTTGGTTTGATATGCAGAACCGGCGATATCTGGGTTTTCGTGGGGTTTCAAGCTGAGATATGCATTTTTTACGATAATCTTGGTGAGACTTCTGTCCGAAGTATGCAGAATCATCGAGATCGCTCTTTTCGAGCTATTTAGTGCGAGAAACACGTTATCTGGTGTTTTCACCACTCCACAGAGCGTTTGCTATGCAGAACCGGCGACATCTTGATTTTCGTGAGGTTTCAAGCTGAGATATGCAATTTCTGCGATAATCTTGGTGAGACATCTGTCCGAAGTATGCTTAATCATCGAGATCGCTCGTTTCGAGCTGTTTAATGCGAGAAACACGTTATCTGGTGTTTTCACCACTCCACAGTTCGTATGATATGCAGAACCGACGATATCTTGATTTTGGTGGTGTTTCCAGCTGAGATATGCATTTTCTGCGATAATGATGGTGAGACTTCTGTTAGAAGTATGCAGAATCATCGAGATCGCACATTTCGATCTATTTAATGCGAGAAACACGTTGTCTGGTGTTTTCACCACTCCACAGTTGGTTTGATATGCAGAACCGGCGATATCTGGGTTTTCGTGGGGATTCAAGCTGAGATATGCATTTTCAGCGATCATCTTGGTGAGTCTTTTGTCAGAAGTATGCAGAATCATCTAGATCGCTCCTTTCGAGGTATTTAATGCGAGAAACACGTTATCTGGTGTTTTGACCACTCCACAGAGCGTTTGATATGCAGTACCAGCGATATCTTGGTTTTCGTGGGGTTTCAAGCTGAGATATGCATTTTCAGCGATAATCTTGGTGAGCCTTATGTCAGAAGTATGCAGAATCATCTAGATCGCTCTTTTCGAGCTATTTAATGCGAGAAAGACGTTATCTGGTTGTTTTCACCACTCTACAGTGCGTTTGATATGCAGAACCGGCGACATCTTGATTTTCGTGAGGTTTCAAGCTGAGATATGCATTTTCTGCGATAATCTTGGTGAGACTTCAGTCAGAAGTATGCAGAATCATCTAGATCGCTCTTTTCGAGCTATTTAATGCGAGAAACACGTTTTCTGGGGTTTTCACCACACCACAGTTCGTTGGATGTGCAGAACCGCAAATATCTTGGTTTTCGTGGGGTTTCAAGCTGAGATATGCATTTTCTGCGATAATCTTGGTGAGACTTCTGTCCGAAGTATGCAGAATCATCGAGATCGCACTTTTCGAGCTATTTAATGCGAGAAACAGGATATCTGGTGTTTTCAGCACTCCACAGTGCGTTTGATATGCAGAACCAGCGATATCTGGGTTTTCGTGGGGTTTCAAGCTGACATATGCATTTTCTGCGATAATCTAGGTGAGTCTTCTGCCAGAAGTATGCAGAATCATCTAGATCGTTATTTTCGAGCTATTTAATGCGAGAAAGACGTTATCTGGTTGTTTTCACCACTCTACAGTGCGTTTGATATGCAGAACCGGCGATATCTTAATTTTCGTGGTGTTTCCAGCTGAGATATGCATTTTTTACGATAATCATGGTGAGACTTCTGTCCGAAGTATGCAGAATCATCGAGATCGCACTTTTCGAGCTATTTAATGCGAGAAACACGTTATCTGGTGTTTTCACCACTCCACAGTGCGTTTGATATGCAGAACCAGCGATATCTTGGTTTTCGTGGGGTTTCAAGCTGAGATATGCATTTTTTACGATAATCATGGTGAGACTTCTGTCCGAAGTATGCAGAATCATCGAGATCGCACTTTTCGAGCTATTTAATGCGAGAAACAGGATATCTGGTGTTTTCAGCACTCCACAGTGCGTTTGATATGCAGAACCAGCGATATCTGGGTTTTCGTGGGGTTTCAAGCTGACATATGCATTTTCTGCGATAATCTTGGTGAGACTTCTGTCCGAAGTATGCAGAAACATCGAGAGCACTCTTTTCGAGCTATTTAATGCGAGAATCACGTTTTCTGGGGTTTTCACCACACCACAGTTCGTTGGATATGCAGAACCGGAGATATCTTGGTTTTCGTGGGGTTTCAAGTTGAGATATGCATTTTCTGCGATAATCATGGTGAGACTTCTGTCAGAAGTATGCAGAATCATCGGGATCGCTCTTTTCGAGGTATTTAATGCGAGAAACACGTTTTCTGGGGTTTTCACCACTCCACATTTCGTTGGATATGCAGAACAGGAGATATCTTGGTTTTCGTGGGGTTTCTAGCAGAGAAATGCATTTTCTGCGATAATCATGGTGAGACTTCTGTTAGAAGTATGCAGAATCATCGAGATCGCACATTTCGATCTATTTAATGCGAGAAACACGTTATCTGGTGTTTTCACCACTCCACAGTGCGTTTGATATGCAGAACCAGCGATATCTTGGTTTTCGTGGGGTTTCAAGCTGAGATATGCATTTTTTACGATAATCATGGTGAGACTTCTGTCCGAAGTATGCAGAATCATCGAGATCGCACTTTTCGAGCTATTTAATGCGAGAAACAGGATATCTGGTGTTTTCAGCACTCCACAGTGCGTTTGATATGCAGAACCAGCGATATCTGGGTTTTCGTGGGGTTTCAAGCTGAGATATGCAATTTCTGCGATAATCTTGGTGAGACTTATGTCCGAAGTATGCAGAGTCATCGAGATCGTACTTTTCGAGCTATTTAATGCGAGAAACACGTTTTCTGGGGTTTTCACCACTCCACAGTGGGTTTGATATGCAGAACTGGCGACATCTTGGATTTCGTCGGGTTTCAAGCTGAGATATGCATTTTCTACGATAATCTTGGTGAGACTTCTGTCAGAAGTTTGCAGAATCATCTAGATCGCTCTTTTCGAGCTATTTAATGCGAGAAACACGTTAACTGGTGTTTTCACCACTCCGCAGTGCGTTTGATATGTAGAACCAGCGATATCTGGGTTTTCGTGGGGTTTCAAGCTGACATATGCATTTTCTGCGATAATCTTGGTGAGACTTCTGTCCGAAGTATGCAGAAACATCGAGAGCACTCTTTTCGAGCTATTTAATGCGAGAATCACGTTTTCTGGGGTTTTCACCACACCACAGTTCGTTGGATATGCAGAACCGGAGATATCTTGGTTTTCGTGGGGTTTCAAGATGAGATATGCATTTTCTGCAATAATCTTGTTGAGACTTCTGTCCGAAGTATGCAGAAAAATCGAGAGCGCTCTTTTCGAGCTATTTAATGCGAGAAACACGTTTTCTGGGGTTTTCACCACACCTCTGTTCGTTGGATATGCAGAACCGGAGATATCTTGGTTTTCCTGGGGTTTCAAGCTGAGATATGCATTTTCTGCGACAATCTTGGTGAGACTTCTGTCCGAAGTATGCAGAATCATCGGGATCGCTCTTATCGAGCTATTTAATGCGAGAATCACGTTTTCTGGGGTTTTCACCACACCACAGTTCGTTGGATATGCAGAACCGGAGATATCTTGGTTTTCCTGGGGTTTCAAGCTGAGATATGCATTTTCTGCGACAATCTTGGTGAGACTTCTGTCCGAAGTATGCAGAATCATCGGGATCGCTCTGATCGAGCTATTTAATGCGAGAAACACGTTTTCTGGCGATTTCACCACACCACTGTTCGTTGGATATGCAGAACCGGAGATATCTTGGTTTTCGTGGGGTTTCAAGCTGAAATGTGCATTTTCTGCGATAATCTTGGTGAGACTTCTGTCCGATGTATGCAGAATCATCGAGATCGATCTTTTCGAGCTATTTAATGCGAGAAACACGTTATCCGGTGTTTTCACCACTCCACAGTGGGTTTGATATGCAGAACTGGCAACAGCTTGGTTTTCGTGGGGTTTCCAGCTGAGACATACATTTTCTGCGATAATCATGGTGAGTCTTCTGTCAGAAGTATGCAGAATCTTCGAGATCGCTCTATTCGAGCTATTTAATACGAGAAACACGTTATCTGGTTGTTTTCACCACTCCACAGTGCGTTTGATATGCAGAACCGGCGACATCTTGATTTTCGTGGGGTTTCTAGCTGAGATATGCATTTTCTGCGAAAATATTGGTGAGACTTCTGTCCGAAGTATGCAGAGTCATCGAGATCGTACTTTTCGAGCTATTTAATGCGAGAAACACGTTTTCTGGGGTTTTCACCACTCCACAGTTGGTTTGATATGCAGAACCGGCGATGTTTGGTTTTCGTCGGGTTTCAAGTTGAGATATGCATTTTCTACGATAATCTTGGAGAAACATCTGTCCGAAGTATGCAGAATCATCAAGATCGCTCTTTTCGAGCTATTTAATGCGAAAAAACGAGTTTTCTGGTGTTTTCACCACTCCACAGTGCGTTTGATATGCAGAACCGGCGACATCTTGGATTTCGTCGGGGTTCAAGCTGAGATATGCAATTCCTGCGATAATCTTGGTGAGACTTCTGTCCGAAGTATGCTGAATCATCGAGATTGCTCGTTTCGAGCTATTTAATGCGAGAAACACGTTATCCGGTGTTTTCTCCACTCCACAGTGCGTATGATGTGCAGAACCTACGATATCCTGCTTTTCGTGGGGTTTCAAGCTCAGATTTGCATTTTGTGCGATAATCTTGGTGAGACTTCTGTCCGTAGTATGCAGAATCATCGAGATCGCTCTTTTCGAGCTATTTAATGCGAGAAACACGTTATCTGGTGTTTTCAGCACTCCACAGTGCGTTTGATATGCAGAACCGGCGACATCTTGATTTTCGTGAGGTTTCAAGCTGAGATATGCATTTTCTGCGATAATATTGGTGAGACTTCTGTCCGAAGTATGCAGAATCATCGATATCGCTCTTTTAGAGCTATTTAATGCGAGCAACACGTTATCTGGTGTTTTGACCACTCCACAGTGCGTTTGATATGTAGAACCGCCGATAACTTGGTTTTCGTGGGGTTTCCAGCTGAAATATGCATTGTCTGCGATAATCTTGGTGTTTCATCTATGAGAAGTATGCAGAATCATCAAGAACGCTCTTTTCGAGCTAGTTAATGCGAGAAACACGTTATCTGGTGTTTTAACCACTCCACAGTGCGTATGATATGCAGAACCGACGATATCCTGGTTTTCGTGGGGTTTCAAGCTCAGATGTGCATTTTCTGCGATAATCTTGGTGAGACTTCTGTCCGAAGTATGCAGAATCATCGAGATCGCACATTTCGATCTATTTAATGCGAGAAACACGTTATCCGGTGTTTTCACCACTCCACAGTGGGTTTGATATGCAGAACTGGCGACATCTTGGATTTCGTCGGGTTTCAAGCTGAGATATGCATTTTCTACGATAATCTTGGTGAGACTTCTGTCCGATGTATGCAGAATCATCGAGATCGATCTTTTCGAGCTATTTAATGCGAGAAACACGTTATCCGGTGTTTTCACCACTCCACAGTGGGTTTGATATGCAGAACTGGCGACATCTTGGTTTTCGTGGGGTTTCCAGCTGAGACATACATTTTCTGCGATAATCATGGTGAGTCTTCTGTCAGAAGTATGCAGAATCTTCGAGATCGCTCTATTCGAGCTATTTAATGCGAGAAACACGTTATCTGGTTGTTTTCACCACTCCACAGTGCGTTTGAAATGCAGAACCGGCGACATCTTGATTTTCGTGGGGTTTCTAGCTGAGATATGCATTTTCTGCGAAAATATTGGTGAGACTTCTGTCCGAAGTATGCAGAGTCATCGAGATCGTACTTTTCGAGCTATTTAATGCGAGAAACACGTTTTCTGGGGTTTTCACCACTCCACAGTTGGTTTGATATGCAGAACCGGCGATGTTTGGTTTTCGTCGGGTTTCAAGTTGAGATATGCATTTTCTACGATAATCTTGGAGAAACATCTGTCCGAAGTATGCAGAATCATCAAGATCGCTCTTTTCGAGCTATTTAATGCGAAAAAACAAGTTTTCTGGTGTTTTCACCACTCCACAGTGCGTTTGATATGCAGAACCGGCGACATCTTGGATTTCGTCGGGGTTCAAGCTGAGATATGCATTTTCAGCGATAATCTTGGTGAGAGTTCTGTCCGCAGTATGCAGAATCATCGAGATCGCTCTATTCGAGCTATTTAACGCGACAAAACGTTATCTGGTGTTTTCAGCACTCCACAGTGCGTTTGATATGCAGAACCAGCGATATCTTGGTTTTCGTGGGGTTTCAAGCTGAGATATGCATTTTCTCCGATAAACATGGAGAGACTTCTGTCCGAATTAGGCTGAATCATCGAGATCGCTCTTTTCGAGCTAGTTAATGCGAGAAAAACCTTGTCAGGGGTTTTCACCACTCCACAGTGCGTTTGATATGCAGAACCAGCGATATCTTGGCTTTCGTTGGGTTTCAAGCTGAGATATGCATTTTTTACGATAATCTTGGTGAGACTTCTGTCCGAAGTATGCAGAATCATCGAGATCGCTCTTTTCGAGCTATTTGATGCGAGAAACACGTTAACTGGTGTTTCCACCACTCCACAGTGCGTTTGATATGCAGAACCGGCGACATCTTGGATTTCGTCGGGGTTCAAGCTGAGATATGCATTTTCTACGATAATCTTGGTGAGACTTCTGTCAGAAGTATGCAGAATCATCGGGATCGCTTTTTTCGAGATATCTAATGCGAGAAACACGTTATCTGGTGTTTTCACCACTCCGCAGTGCGTTTGATATGTAGAACCAGCGATATCTGGGTTTTCGTGGGGTTTCAAGCTGAGATATGCATTTTCTGCGATAATCTTGGTGAGACTTCTGTCCGAAGTATGCAGAAACATCGAGAGCGCTCTTTTCGAGCTATTTAATGCGAGAAACACGTTTTCTGGGGTTTTCACCACACCACAGTTCGTTGGATATGCAGAACCGGAGATATCTTGGTTTTCGTGGGGTTTCCAGCTGAGACATACATTTTCTGCGATAATCTTGGTGAGTCTTCTGTCAGAAGTATGCAGAATCATCTAGATCGCTCGTTTCGAGATATTTAATGCGAAAAAACAAGTTTTCTGGTGTTTTCACCACTCCACAGTGCGTTTGATATGCAGAACCAGCGATATCTTGGTTTTCGTGGGGTTTCAAGCTGAGATATGCATTTTTTACGATAATCATGGTGAGACTTCTGTCCGAAGTATGCAGAAACATCAAGAGCGCTCTTTTCGAGCTATTTAATGCGAGAAACACGTTTTCTGGGGTTTTCACCACACCACAGTGCGTTTGATATGCAGAACCGGCGACATCTTGGATTTCGTCGGGGTTCAAGCTGAGATATGCAATTCCTGCAATAATCTTGGTGAGACTTCTGTCAGAAGTTTGCAGAATCATCTAGATCGCTCGTTTCGAGATATTTAATGCGAAAAAACAAGTTTTCTGGTGTTTTCACCACTCCACAGTGCGTCTGATATGCAGAACCGGCGATATCTTGGTTTTCGTGGGGTTTCCAGCTGAGACATACATTTTCTGCGATAATCTTGGTGAGTCTTCTGTCAGAAGTATGCAGAATCTTCGAGATCGCTCTATTCGAGCTATTTAATGCGAGAAACACGTTTTCTGGGGTTTTCACCACACCACTGTTCGTTGGATATGCAGAACCGGAGATATCTTGGTTTTCGTGGGGTTTCAAGCTGAAATATGCATTTTCTACGATAATCTTGGTGAAACATCTGTCCGAAGTATGCAGAATCATCAAGATCGCTCTTTTCGAGCTATTTAATGCGAAAAAACAAGTTTTCTGGTGTTTTCACCACTCCACAGTGCGTTTGATATGCAGAACCGGCGACATCTTGGATTTCGTCGGGGTTCAAGCTGAGATATGCAATTCCTGCGATAATCTTGGTGAGACTTCTGTCCGAAGTATGCTGAATCATCGAGATCGCTCGTTTCGAGCTATTTAATGCGAGAAACACGTTATCTGGTGTTTTCTCCACTCCACAGTGCGTATGATGTGCAGAACCAACGATATCCTGCTTTTCGTGGGGTTTCAAGCTCAGATATGCATTTTGTGCAATAATATTGGGGAGACTTCAGACAGAAGTATGCAGAATCATCGAGATCACACTTTTCGAGCTATTTAATGCGAGAAACACGTTATCTGGTGTTTTCACTACTCCACAGTTGGTTTGATATGCAGAACCGGAGATAATTTGGTTTTCGTGGGGTTTCAAGCTGAGATATGCATTTTCTGCGATAATCTTGGTGAGACTTCTGTCCGTAGTATGCAGAATCATCGCGATCGCTCTTGTCGAGCTATTTAATGCGAGAAACACGTTATCTGGTGTTTTCAGCACTCCACAGTGCGTTTGATATGCAGAACCGGCGACATCTTGATGTTCGTGAGGTTTCAAGCTGAGATATGCATTTTCTGCGATAATATTGGTGAGACTTCTGTCCGAAGTATGCAGAATCATCGATATCGCTCTTTTAGAGCTATTTAATGCGAGCAACACGTTATGTGGTGTATTCACCACTCCACAGTACGTTAGACATGCAGAACCGGACGTATCATCGTTTCGGTCGGGTTTCAAGCTGAGGTATGCATTTTCTACGACAATATTGGTGAGACCTCTGTCAGAAGTATGCAGAACCTTCGAGAACGCTCTTTTCGAGCTACTTAATGCGAGAAACACGTTTTCTGGTGTTTTCACCACCCCACAGTGCGTTTGATATGCAAAACCGGAGATATCTTGGTTTTCGTGGGGTTTCAAGCTGAGATATGCATTTTCTGCAATAATCTTGATGAGACTTCTGTCCGAAGTATGCAGAAAAATCGAGAGCGCTCTTTTCGAGCTATTTAATGCGAGAAACACGTTTTCTGGAGTTTTCACCACACCTCTGTTCGTTGGATATGCAGAACCGGAGATATCTTGGTTTTCCTGGGGTTTCAAGCTGAGATATGCATTTTCTGCGACAATCTTGGTGAGACTTCTGTCCGAAGTATGCAGAATCATCGAGATCGCACTTTTCGAGCTATTTAATGCGAAAAAACAAGTTTTCTGGTGTTTTCACCACTCCACAGTGCGTTTGATATGCAGAACCGGCGACATCTTGGATTTCGTCGGGGTTCAAGCTGAGATATGCAATTCCTGCGATAATCTTGATGAGAAATCTGTCCGAAGTATGCTTAATCATCGAGATCGCTCGTTTCCAGCTATTTAATGCGAGAAACACGTTATCTGGTGTTTTCACCACTCCACAGTTGGTTTGATATGCAGAACCGGCGATGTTTGGTTTTCGTCGGGTTTCAAGTTGAGATATGCTTTTTCTACGATAATCTTGGTGAAACATCTGTCCGAAGTATGCAGAAACATCAAGAGCGCTCTTTTCGAGCTATTTAATGCGAGAAACACGTTTTCTGGGGTTTTCACCACACCACAGTTCGTTGGATGTGCAGAACCGGAGATATCTTGGTTTTCGTGGGGTTTCAAGCTGAAATGTGCATTTTCTGCGATAATCTTGGTGAGACTTCTGTCCGATGTATGCAGAATCATCGAGATCGATCTTTTCGAGCTATTTAATGCGAGAAACACGTTATCCGGTGTTTTCACCACTCCACAGTGGGTTTGATATGCAGAACTGGCAACAGCTTGGTTTTCGTGGGGTTTCCAGCTGAGACATACATTTTCTGCGATAATCATGGTGAGACTTCTGTTAGAAGTATGCAGAATCATCGAGATCGCACATTTCGATCTATTTAATGCGAGAAACACGTTATCTGGTGTTTTCACCACTCCACAGTGCGTTTGATAAGCAGAACCAGCGATATCTTGGTTTTCGTGGGGTTTCAAGCTGAGATATGCATTTTTTACGATAATCATGGTGAGACTTCTGTCCGAAGTATGCAGAAACATCAAGAGCGCTCTTTTCGAGCTATTTAATGCGAGAAACACGTTTTCTGGGGTTTTCACCACACCACAGTTCGTTGGATGTGCAGAACCGGAGATATCTTGGTTTTCGTGGGGTTTCAAGCTGAAATGTGCATTTTCTGCGATAATCTTGGTGAGACTTCTGTCCGATGTATGCAGAATCATCGAGATCGATCTTTTCGAGCTATTTAATGCGAGAAACACGTTATCCGGTGTTTTCACCACTCCACAGTGGGTTTGATATGCAGAACTGGCAACAGCTTGGTTTTCGTGGGGTTTCCAGCTGAGACATACATTTTCTGCGATAATCATGGTGAGACTTCTGTTAGAAGTATGCAGAATCATCGAGATCGCACATTTCGATCTATTTAATGCGAGAAACACGTTATCTGGTTGTTTTCACCACTCCACAGTGCGTTTGATATGCAGAACCGGCGACATCTTGATTTTCGTGGGGTTTCTAGCTGAGATATGCATTTTCTGCGAAAATATTGGTGAGACTTCTGTCCGAAGTATGCAGAGTCATCGAGATCGTACTTTTCGAGCTATTTAATGCGAGAAACACGTTTTCTGGGGTTTTCACCACTCCACAGTTGGTTTGATATGCAGAACCGGCAATGTTTGGTTTTCGTCGGGTTTCAAGTTGAGATATGCATTTTCTACGATAATCTTGGAGAAACATCTGTCCGAAGTATGCAGAATCATCAAGATCGCTCTTTTCGAGCTATTTAATGCGAAAAAACGAGTTTTCTGGTGTTTTCACCACTCCACAGTGCGTTTGATATGCAGAACCGGCGACATCTTGGATTTCGTCGGGGTTCAAGCTGAGATATGCAATTCCTGCGATAATCTTGGTGAGACTTCTGTCCGAAGTATGCTGAATCATCGAGATTGCTCGTTTCGAGCTATTTAATGCGAGAAACACGTTATCCGGTGTTTTCTCCACTCCACAGTGCGTATGATGTGCAGAACCAACGATATCCTGCTTTTCGTGGGGTTTCAAGCTCAGATTTGCATTTTGTGCGATAATATTGGTGAGACTTCTGTCCGAAGTATGCAGAATCATCGATATCGCTCTTTTAGAGCTATTTAATGCGAGAAACACGTTATCTGGTGTTTTCACTACTCCACAGTTGGTTTGATATGCAGAACCGGAGATAATTTGGTTTTCGTGGGGTTTCAAGCTGAGATATGCATTTTCTGCGATAATCTTGGTGAGACTTCTGTCCGTAGTATGCAGAATCATCGAGATCGCTCTTTTCGAGCTATTTAATGCGAGAAACACGTTATCTGGTGTTTTCAGCACTCCACAGTGCGTTTGATAAGCAGAACCGGCGACATCTTGATTTTCGTGAGGTTTCAAGCTGAGATATGCATTTTCTGCGATAATATTGGTGAGACTTCTGTCCGAAGTATGCAGAATCATCGATATCGCTCTTTTAGAGCTATTTAATGCGAGCAACACGTTATCTGGTGTTTTGACCACTCCACAGTGCGTTTGATATGTAGAACCGCCGATAACTTGGTTTTCGTGGGGTTTCCAGCTGAAATATGCATTGTCTGCGATAATCTTGGTGATTCATCTATGAGAAGTATGCAGAATCATCAAGAACGCTCTTTTCGAGCTAGTTAATGCGAGAAACACGTTATCTGGTGTTTTAACCACTCCACAGTGCGTATGATATGCAGAACCGACGATATCCTGGTTTTCGTGGGGTTTCAAGCTCAGATGTGCATTTTCTGCGATAATCTTGGTGAGACTTCTGTCCGAAGTATGCAGAATCATCGAGATCGCACATTTCGATCTATTTAATGCGAGAAACACGTTATCCGGTGTTTTCACCACTCCACAGTGGGTTTGATATGCAGAACTGGCGACATCTTGGATTTCGTCGGGTTTCAAGCTGAGACATACATTTTCTGCGATAATCATGGTGAGTCTTCTGTCAGAAGTATGCAGAATCTTCGAGATCGCTCTATTCGAGCTATTTAATGCGAGAAACACGTTATCTGGTTGTTTTCACCACTCCACAGTGCGTTTGAAATGCAGAACCGGCGACATCTTGGTTTTCGTGGGGTTTCAAGCTGAGATATGCATTTTCTGCGATAATCTTGGTGAGACTTCTGTCCGAAGTATGCAGAAACATCGAGAGCGCTCTTTTCGAGCTATTTAATGCGAGAAACACGTTTTCTGGGGTTTTCACCACACCACAGTTCGTTGGATATGCAGAACCGGAGATATCTTGGTTTTCGTGGGGTTTCAAGCTGAGATATGCATTTTCTGCAATAATCTTGTTGAGACTTCTGTCCGAAGTATGCAGAAAAATCGAGAGCGCTCTTTTCGAGCTATTTAATGCGAGAAACACGTTTTCTGGGGTTTTCACCACACCACTGTTCGTTGGATATGCAGAACCGGAGATATCTTGGTTTTCGTGGGGTTTCAAGCTGAAATATGCATTTTCTGCGATAATCTTGGTGAGACTTCTGTCCGATGTATGCAGAATCATCGTGATCGCTCTTTTCGAGCTATTTAATGCGAGAGACACGTTAACTGGTGTTTTCACCACTCCACAGTGCGTATGATGTGCAGAACCGACGATATCCTGGTTTTCGTGGGGTTTCAAGCTCAGATATGCATTTTCTGCGATAATATTGGTGAGACTTCAGACAGAAGTATGCAGAATCATCTAGATCACTCTTTTCGAGCTATTTAATGCGAGAAACACGTTATCCGGTGTTTTCACCACTCCACAGTGGGTTTGATATGCAGAACTGGCGACATCTTGGATTTCGTCGGGTTTCAAGCTGAGATATGCATTTTCTACGATAATCTTGGTGAGACTTCTGTCAGAAGTTTGCAGAATCATCTAGATCGCTCGTTTCGAGATATTTAATGCGAAAAAACAAGTTTTCTGGTGTTTTCACCACTCCACAGTGCGTCTGATATGCAGAACCGGCGATATCTTGGTTTTCGTGGGGTTTCCAGCTGAGACATACATTTTCTGCGATAATCTTGGTGAGTCTTCTGTCAGAAGTATGCAGAATCTTCGAGATCGCTCTATTCGAGCTATTTAATGCGAGAAACACGTTATCTGGTTGTTTTCACCACTCCACAGTGCGTTTGATATGCAGAACCGGCGACATCTTGATTTTCGTGGGGTTTCTAGCTGAGATATGCATTTTCTGCGAAAATATTGGTGAGACTTCTGTCCGAAGTATGCAGAGTCATCGAGATCGTACTTTTCGAGCTATTTAATGCGAGAAACACGTTTTCTGGGGTTTTCACCACTCCACAGTTGGTTTGATATGCAGAACCGGCGACATCTTGATGTTCGTGAGGTTTCAAGCTGAGATATGCATTTTCTGCAATAATCTTGGTGAGACTTCTGTCAGAAGTTTGCAGAATCATCTAGATCGCTCGTTTCGAGATATTTAATGTGAAAAAACAAGTTTTCTGGTGTTTTCACCACTCCACAGTGCGTCTGATATGCAGAACCGGCGATATCTTGGATTTCGTCGGGGTTCAAGCTGAGATATGCAATTCCTGCGATAATCTTGGTGAGACTTCTGTCCGAAGTATGCTGAATCATCGAGATCGCTCGTTTCGAGCTATTTAATGCGAGAAACACGTTATCTGGTGTTTTCTCCACTCCACAGTGCGTATGATGTGCAGAACCAACGATATCCTGCTTTTCGTGGGGTTTCAAGCTCAGATATGCATTTTGTGCAATAATATTGGGGAGACTTCAGACAGAAGTATGCAGAATCATCGAGATCACTCTTTTCGAGCTATTTAATGCGAGAAACACGTTATCTGGTGTTTTCACTACTCCACAGTTGGTTTGATATGCAGAACCGGAGATAATTTGGTTTTCGTGGGGTTTCAAGCTGAGATATGCATTTTCTGCGATAATCTTGGTGAGACTTCTGTCCGTAGTATGCAGAATCATCGCGATCGCTCTTGTCGAGCTATTTAATGCGAGAAACACGTTATCTGGTGTTTTCAGCACTCCACAGTGCGTTTGATATGCAGAACCGGCGACATCTTGATGTTCGTGAGGTTTCAAGCTGAGATATGCATTTTCTGCGATAATATTGGTGAGACTTCTGTCCGAAGTATGCAGAATCATCGATATCGCTCTTTTAGAGCTATTTAATGCGAGCAACACGTTATGTGGTGTATTCACCACTCCACAGTACGTTAGACATGCAGAACCGGAGGTATCTTCGTTTCGGTCGGGTTTCAAGCTGAGGTATGCATTTTCTACGACAATATTGGTGAGACCTCTGTCAGAAGTATGCAGAACCTTCGAGAACGCTCTTTTCGAGCTACTTAATGCGAGAAACACGTTTTCTGGTGTTTTCACCACCACACAGTGCGTTTGATATGCAAAACCGGAGATATCTTGGTTTTCGTGGGGTTTCAAGCTGAGATATGCATTTTCTGCAATAATCTTGATGAGACTTCTGTCCGAAGTATGCAGAAAAATCGAGAGCGCTCTTTTCGAGCTATTTAATGCGAGAAACACGTTTTCTGGGGTTTTCACCACACCTCGGTTCGTTGGATATGCAGAACCGGAGATATCTTGGTTTTCCTGGGGTTTCAAGCTGAGATATGCATTTTCTGCGACAATCTTGGTGAGACTTCTGTCCGAAGTATGCAGAATCATCAAGATCGCACTTTTCGAGCTATTTAATGCGAAAAAACAAGTTTTCTGGTGTTTTCACCACTCCACAGTGCGTTTGATATGCAGAACCGGCGACATCTTGGATTTCGTCGGGGTTCAAGCTGAGATATGCAATTCCTGCGATAATCTTGGTGAGAAATCTGTCCGAAGTATGCTTAATCATCGAGATCGCTCGTTTCCAGCTATTTAATGCGAGAAACACGTTATCTGGTGTTTTCACCACTCCACAGTTGGTTTGATATGCAGAACCGGCGATGTTTGGTTTTCGTCGGGTTTCAAGTTGAGATATGCTTTTTCTACGATAATCTTGGTGAAACATCTGTCCGAAGTATGCAGAAACATCAAGAGCGCTCTTTTCGAGCTATTTAATGCGAGAAACACGTTTTCTGGGGTTTTCACCACACCACAGTTCGTTGGATGTGCAGAACCGGAGATATCTTGGTTTTCGCGGGGTTTCTAGCAGAGATATGCATTTTTTGCGATAATCTTGTTGAGACTTCTGTCCGAAGTATGCAGAATCTTCGAGATCGCTCTATTCGAGCTATTTAATGCGAGAAACACGTTATCTGGTGTTTTCACTACTCCACAGTTGGTTTGATATGCAGAACCGGAGATAATTTGGTTTTCGTGGGGTTTCAAGCTGAGATATGCATTTTCTGCGATAATCTTGGTGAGACTTCTGTCCGAAGTATGCAGAAACATCGAGAGCGCTCTTTTCGAGCTATTTAATGCGAGAAACACGTTTTCTGGGGTTTTCACCACACCACAGTTCGTTGGATATGCAGAACCGGGGATATCTTGGTTTTCGTGGGGTTTCAAGCTGAGATATGCATTTTCTGCGATAATATTGGTGAGACTTCAGACAGAAGTATGCAGAATCATCTTGATCACTCTTTTCGAGCTATTTAATGCGAGAAACACGTTATCCGGTGTTTTCACCACTCCACAGTGGGTTTGATATGCAGAACTGGCGACATCTTGGATTTCGTCGGGTTTCAAGCTGAGATATGCATTTTCTACGATAATCTTGGTGAGACTTCTGTCAGAAGTTTGCAGAATCATCTAGATCGCTCGTTTCGAGATATTTAATGCGAAAAAACAAGTTTTCTGGTGTTTTCACCACTCCACAGTGCGTCTGATATGCAGAACCGGCGATATCTTGGTTTTCGTGGGGTTTCCAGCTGAGACATACATTTTCTGCGATAATCTTGGTGAGTCTTCTGTCAGAAGTATGCAGAATCTTCGAGATCGCTCTATTCGAGCTATTTAATGCGAGAAACACGTTATCTGGTGTTTTCACTACTCCACAGTTGGTTTGATATGCAGAACCGGAGATAATTTGGTTTTCGTGGGGTTTCAAGCTGAGATATGCATTTTCTGCGATAATCTTGGTGAGACTTCTGTCAGAAGTATGCAGAATCATCGGGATCGCTTTTTTCGAGATATCTAATGCGAGAAACACGTTATCTGGTGTTTTCACCACTCCGCAGTGCGTTTGATATGTAGAACCAGCGATATCTGGGTTTTCGTGGGGTTTCAAGCTGAGATATGCATTTTCTGCGATAATCTTGGTGAGACTTCTGTCCGAAGTATGCAGAAACATCGAGAGCGCTCTTTTCGAGCTATTTAATGCGAGAAACACGTTTTCTGGGGTTTTCACCACACCACAGTTCGTTGGATATGCAGAACCGGGGATATCTTGGTTTTCGTGGGGTTTCAAGCTGAGATATGCATTTTCTGCAATAATCTTGTTGAGACTTCTGTCCGAAGTATGCAGAAAAATCGAGAGCGCTCTTTTCGAGCTATTTAATGCGAGAAGCACGTTTTCTGGGGTTTTCACCACTCCACAGTGCGTATGATGTGCAGAACCGACGATATCCTGGTTTTCGTGGGGTTTGAAGCTCAGATATGCATTTTCTGCGATAATATTGGTGAGACTTCAGACAGAAGTATGCAGAATCATCTAGATCACTCTTTTCGAGCTATTTAATGCGAGAAACACGTTATCCGGTGTTTTCACCACTCCACAGTGGGTTTGATATGCAGAACTGGCGACATCTTGGATTTCGTCGGGTTTCAAGCTGAGATATGCATTTTCTACGATAATCTTGGTGAGACTTCTGTCAGAAGTTTGCAGAATCATCTAGATCGCTCGTTTCGAGATATTTAATGCGAAAAAACAAGTTTTCTGGTGTTTTCACCACTCCACAGTGCGTCTGATATGCAGAACCGGCGATATCTTGGTTTTCGTGGGGTTTCCAGCTGAGACATACATTTTCTGCGATAATCTTGGTGAGTCTTCTGTCAGAAGTATGCAGAATCTTCGAGATCGCTCTATTCGAGCTATTTAATGCGAGAAACACGTTTTCTGGGGTTTTCACCACACCACAGTTCGTTGGATATGCAGAACCGGGGATATCTTGGTTTTCGTGGGGTTTCAAGCTGAGATATGCATTTTCTGCAATAATCTTGTTGAGACTTCTGTCCGAAGTATGCAGAAAAATCGAGAGCGCTCTTTTCGAGCTATTTAATGCGAGAAGCACGTTTTCTGGGGTTTTCACCACTCCACAGTGCGTATGATGTGCAGAACCGACGATATCCTGGTTTTCGTGGGGTTTCAAGCTCAGATATGCATTTTCTGCGATAATATTGGTGAGACTTCAGACAGAAGTATGCAGAATCATCTAGATCACTCTTTTCGAGCTATTTAATGCGAGAAACACGTTATCCGGTGTTTTCACCACTCCACAGTGGGTTTGATATGCAGAACTGGCGACATCTTGGATTTCGTCGGGTTTCAAGCTGAGATATGCATTTTCTACGATAATCTTGGTGAGACTTCTGTCAGAAGTTTGCAGAATCATCTAGATCGCTCGTTTCGAGATATTTAATGCGAAAAAACAAGTTTTCTGGTGTTTTCACCACTCCACAGTGCGTCTGATATGCAGAACCGGCGATATCTTGGTTTTCGTGGGGTTTCCAGCTGAGACATACATTTTCTGCGATAATCTTGGTGAGTCTTCTGTCAGAAGTATGCAGAATCTTCGAGATCGCTCTATTCGAGCTATTTAATGCGAGAAACACGTTATCTGGTGTTTTCACTACTCCACAGTTGGTTTGATATGCAGAACCGGCGATGTTTGGTTTTCGTCGGGTTTCAAGTTGAGATATGCATTTTCTACGATAATCTTGGTGAAACATCTGTCCGAAGTATGCAGAATCATCAAGATCGCTCTTTTCGAGCTATTTAATGCGACAAACACGTTATCTGGTGTTTTCAGCACTCCACAGTGCGTTTGATATGCAGAACCAGCGATATCTTGGTTTTCGTGGGGTTTCAAGCTGAGATATGCATTTTCTGCGATAATATTGGTGAGACTTCTGTCCGAAGTATGCAGAATCATCTAGATCGCTCGTTTGGAGCTATTTAATGCGAGAAACACGTTATCTGGTGTTTTCACCACTCCACAGTGCGTTTGATATGCAGAACCTGCGACATCTTGATTTTCGTGGTGTTTCCAGCTGGGATATGCATTTTCTGCGATAATCTTGGTGAGACTTCAGTCAGAAGTATGCAGAAAAATCGAGAGCGCTCTTTTCGAGCTATTTAATGCGAGAAACACGTTTTCTGGGGTTTTCACCACACCTCTGTTCGTTGGATATGCAGAACCGGAGATATCTTGGTTTTCCTGGGGATTCAAGCTGTGATATGCATTTTCTGCGATAATCTTGGTGAGACTTCTGTCCGAAGTATGCAGAATCATCGGGATCGCTCTTTTCGAGCTATTTAATGCGAGGAACACGTTTTCTGGCGTTTTCACCACTCCACAGTGCGTTTGATATGTAGAGCCGCCGATAACTTGGTTTTCGTGGGGTTTCCAGCTGAAATATGCATTTTGTGCGATAATATTGGGGAGACTTCAGACAGAAGTATGCAGAATCATCGAGATCACACTTTTCGAGCTATTTAATGCGAGAAACACGTTATCTGGTGTTTTCACTACTCCACAGTTGGTTTGATATGCAGAACCGGAGATAATTTGGTTTTCGTGGGGTTTCAAGCTGAGATATGCATTTTCTGCGATAATCTTGGTGAGACTTCTGTCCGTAGTATGCAGAATCATCGCGATCGCTCTTATCGAGCTATTTAATGCGAGAAACACGTTATCTGGTGTTTTCAGCACTCCACAGTGCGTTTGATATGCAGAACCGGCGACATCTTGATGTTCGTGAGGTTTCAAGCTGAGATATGCATTTTCTGCGATAATATTGGTGAGACTTCTGTCCGAAGTATGCAGAATCATCGATATCGCTCTTTTAGAGCTATTTAATGCGAGCAACACGTTATGTGGTGTATTCACCACTCCACAGTACGTTAGACATGCAGAACCGGAGGTATCTTCGTTTCGGTCGGGTTTCAAGCTGAGGTATGCATTTTCTACGACAATATTGGTGCGACCTCTGTCAGAAGTATGCAGATCCTTCGAGAACGCTCTTTTCGAGCTACTTAATGCGAGAAACACGTTTTCTGGTGTTTTCACCACCCCACAGTGCGTTTGATATGCAGAACCGGCGACATCGTGGTTTTCGTCGGGTTTCAAGCTGAGATATGCATTTTCTGCGATAATATTGGTGAGACTTCTGTCCGAAGTATGCAGTATCATCGATATCGCTCTTTTCGAGCTATTTAATGCGAGAAACACGTTGTCTGGTGTTTTGACCACTCCACAGTGCGTTTGATATGTAGAGCCGCCGATAACTTGGTTTTCGTGGGGTTTCCAGCTGAAATATGCATTTTCTGCGATAATCTTGGTGTTTCATCTATGAGAAGTATGCAGAATCATCGAGAACGCTCCTTTCGAGCTAGTTAATGCGAGAGACACGTTAACTGGTGTTTTCACCACTCCACAGTGCGTATGATGTGCAGAACCGACGATATCCTGGTTTTCGTGGGGTTTCAAGCTCAGATATGCATTTTCTGCGATAATATTGGTGAGACTTCAGACAGAAGTATGCAGAATCATCTAGATCACTCTTTTCGAGCTATTTAATGCGAGAAACACGTTATCCGGTGTTTTCACCACTCCACAGTGGGTTTGATATGCAGAACTGGCGACATCTTGGATTTCGTCGGGTTTCAAGCTGAGATATGCATTTTCTACGATAATCTTGGTGAGACTTCTGTCAGAAGTTTGCAGAATCATCTAGATCGCTCGTTTCGAGATATTTAATGCGAAAAAACAAGTTTTCTGGTGTTTTCACCACTCCACAGTGCGTCTGATATGCAGAACCGGCGATATCTTGGTTTTCGTGGGGTTTCCAGCTGAGACATACATTTTCTGCGATAATCTTGGTGAGTCTTCTGTCAGAAGTATGCAGAATCTTCGAGATCGCTCTATTCGAGCTATTTAATGCGAGAAACACGTTATCTGGTTGTTTTCACCACTCCACAGTGCGTTTGATATGCAGAACCGGCGACATCTTGATTTTCGTGGGGTTTCTAGCTGAGATATGCATTTTCTGCGAAAATATTGGTGAGACTTCTGTCCGAAGTATGCAGAGTCATCGAGATCGTACTTTTCGAGCTATTTAATGCGAGAAACACGTTTTCTGGGGTTTTCACCACTCCACAGTTGGTTTGATATGCAGAACCGGCGATGTTTGGTTTTCGTCGGGTTTCAAGTTGAGATATGCATTTTCTACGATAATCTTGGTGAAACATCTGTCCGAAGTATGCAGAATCATCAAGATCGCTCTTTTCGAGCTATTTAATGCGAAAAAACAAGTTTTCTGGTGTTTTCACCACTCCACAGTGCGTTTGATATGCAGAACCGGCGACATCTTGGATTTCGTCGGGGTTCAAGCTGAGATATGCAATTCCTGCGATAATCTTGGTGAGACTTCTGTCCGAAGTATGCTGAATCATCGAGATCGCTCGTTTCGAGCTATTTAATGCGAGAAACACGTTATCTGGTGTTTTCTCCACTCCACAGTGCGTATGATGTGCAGAACCAACGATATCCTGCTTTTCGTGGGGTTTCAAGCTCAGATATGCATTTTGTGCGATAATATTGGGGAGACTTCAGACAGAAGTATGCAGAATCATCGAGATCACACTTTTCGAGCTATTTAATGCGAGAAACACGTTATCTGGTGTTTTCACTACTCCACAGTTGGTTTGATATGCAGAACCGGAGATAATTTGGTTTTCGTGGGGTTTCAAGCTGAGATATGCATTTTCTGCGATAATATTGGTGAGACTTCTGTCCGAAGTATGCAGAATCATCGATATCGCTCTTTTAGAGCTATTTAATGCGAGCAACACGTTATGTGGTGTATTCACCACTCCACAGTACGTTAGACATGCAGAACCGGAGGTATCTTCGTTTCGGTCGGGTTTCAAGCTGAGGTATGCATTTTCTACGACAATATTGGTGAGACCTCTGTCAGAAGTATGCAGAACCTTCGAGAACGCTCTTTTCGAGCTACTTAATGCGAGAAACACGTTTTCTGGTGTTTTCACCACCCCACAGTGCGTTTGATATGCAAAACCGGAGATATCTTGGTTTTCGTGGGGTTTCAAGCTGAGATATGCATTTTCTGCAATAATCTTGTTGAGACTTCTGTCCGAAGTATGCAGAAAAATCGAGAGCGCTCTTTTCGAGCTATTTAATGCGAGAAACACGTTTTCTGGGGTTTTCACCACACCTCTGTTCGTTGGATATGCAGAACCGGAGATATCTTGGTTTTCCTGGGGTTTCAAGCTGAGATATGCATTTTCTGCGACAATCTTGGTGAGACTTCAGTCCGAAGTATGCAGAATCATCGGGATCACTCTTATCGAGCTATTTAATGCGAGAAACACGTTTTCTGGCGATTTCACCACACCACTGTTCGGTGGATATGCAGAACCGGAGATATCTTGGTTTTCGTGGGGTGTCAAGCTGAAATATGCCTTTTCTGCGATAATCTTGGTGAGACTTCTGTCCGATGTATGCAGAAACATCGAGATCGATCTTTTCGAGCTATTTAATGCGAGAAACACGTTATCCGGTGTTTTCACCACTCCACAGTGGGTTTGATATGCAGAACCGGCGACATCTTGATTTTCGTGGGGTTTCTAGATGAGATATGCATTTTCTGCGAAAATATTGGTGAGACTTCTGTCCGAAGTATGCAGAGTCATCGAGATCGTACTTTTCGAGCTATTTAATGCGAGAAACACGTTTTCTGGGGTTTTCACCACTCCACAGTTGGTTTGATATGCAGAACCGGCGATGTTTGGTTTTCGTCGGGTTTCAAGTTGAGATATGCTTTTTCTACGATAATCTTGGTGAAACATCTGTCCGAAGTATGCAGAAACATCAAGAGCGCTCTTTTCGAGCTATTTAATGCGAGAAACACGTTTTCTGGGGTTTTCACCACACCACAGTTCGTTGGATGTGCAGAACCGGAGATATCTTGGTTTTCGCGGGGTTTCTAGCAGAGATATGCATTTTCTGCGATAATCATGGAGAGACTTCTGTCCGAATTAGGCTGAATCATCGAGATCGCTCTTTTCGAGCTAGTTAATGCGAGAAACACCTTGTCAGGGGTTTTCACCACTCCACAGTGCGTTTGATATGCAGAACCAGCGATATCTTGGCTTTCGTTGGGTTTCAAGCTGAGATATGCATTTTTTACGATAATCTTGGTGAGACTTCTGTCCGAAGTATGCAGAATCATCGAGATCGCTCTTTTCGAGCTATTTGATGCGAGAAACACGTTAACTGGTGTTTCCACCACTCCACAGTGCGTTTGATATGCAGAACCGGCGACATCTTGGATTTCGTCGGGGTTCAAGCTGAGATATGCATTTTCTACGATAATCTTGGTGAGACTTCTGTCAGAAGTATGCAGAATCATCGGGATCGCTTTTTTCGAGATATCTAATGCGAGAAACACGTTATCTGGTGTTTTCACCACTCCGCAGTGCGTTTGATATGTAGAACCAGCGATATCTGGGTTTTCGTGGGGTTTCAAGCTGAGATATGCATTTTCTGCGATAATCTTGGTGAGACTTCTGTCCGAAGTATGCAGAAACATCGAGAGCGCTCTTTTCGAGCTATTTAATGCGAGAAACACGTCTTCTGGGGTTTTCACCACACCACAGTTCGTTGGATATGCAGAACCGGAGATATCTTGGTTTTCGTGGGGTTTCAAGCTGAGATATGCATTTTCTGCAATAATCTTGTTGAGACTTCTGTCCGAAGTATGCAGAAAAATCGAGAGCGCTCTTTTCGAGCTATTTAATGCGAGAAACACGTTTTCTGGGGTTTTCACCACACCACTGTTCGTTGGATATGCAGAACCGGAGATATCTTGGTTTTCGTAGGGTTTCAAGCTGAAATATGCATTTTCTGCGATAATCTTGGTGAGACTTCTGTCCGATGTATGCAGAATCATCGAGATCGCTCTTTTCGAGCTATTTAATGCGAGAGACACGTTAACTGGTGTTTTCACCACTCCACAGTGCGTATGATGTGCAGAACCGACGATATCCTGGTTTTCGTGGGGTTTCAAGCTCAGATATGCATTTTCTGCGATAATATTGGTGAGACTTCAGACAGAAGTATGCAGAATCATCTAGATCACTCTTTTCGAGCTATTTAATGCGAGAAACACGTTATCCGGTGTTTTCACCACTCCACAGTGGGTTTGATATGCAGAACTGGCGACATCTTGGATTTCGTCGGGTTTCAAGCTGAGATATGCATTTTCTACGATAATCTTGATGAGACTTCTGTCAGAAGTTTGCAGAATCATCTAGATCGCTCGTTTCGAGATATTTAATGCGAAAAAACAAGTTTTCTGGTGTTTTCACCACTCCACAGTGCGTCTGATATGCAGAACCGTTGATATCTTGGTTTTCGTGGGGTTTCCAGCTGAGACATACATTTTCTGCGATAATCTTGGTGAGTCTTCTGTCAGAAGTATGCAGAATCTTCGAGATCGCTCTATTCGAGCTATTTAATGCGAGAAACACGTTATCTGGTGTTTTCACTACTCCACAGTTGGTTTGATATGCAGAACCGGAGATAATTTGGTATTCGTGGGGTTTCAAGCTGAGATATGCATTTTCTGCGATAATCTTGGTGAGACTTCAGTCAGAAGTATGCAGAAAAATCGAGAGCGCTCTTTTCGAGCTATTTAATGCGAGAAACACGTTTTCTGGGGTTTTCACCACACCTCTGTTCGTTGGATATGCAGAACCGGAGATATCTTGGTTTTCCTAGGGTTTCAAGCTGAGATATGCATTTTCTGCGATAATCTTGGTGAGACTTCTGTCCGAAGTATGCAGAATCATCGGAATCGCTCTTTTCGAGCTATTTAATGCGAGGAACACGTTTTCTGGCGTTTTCACCACTCCACAGTGCGTTTGATATGTAGAGCCGCCGATAACTTGGTTTTCGTGGGGTTTCCAGCTGAAATATGCATTTTGTGCGATAATATTGGGGAGACTTCAGACAGAAGTATGCAGAATCATCGAGATCACACTTTTCGAGCTATTTAATGCGAGAAACACGTTATCTGGTGTTTTCACTACTCCACAGTTGGTTTGATATGCAGAACCGGAGATAATTTGGTTTTCGTGGGGTTTCAAGCTGAGATATGCATTCCTTACGATAATCTTGGTGAGACTTCTGTCCGAAGTATGCATAATCATCGAGATCGCACTATTCGAGCTATTTAATGCGAGAAACACGTTATCTGATGTTTTCACCACTCCACAGTGCGTTGGATATGCAGAACCGCAGATATTTTGGTTGTCGTCGGGTTTCAAGCTGAGATATGCATTTTCTACGATAAGCTTGGTGAAACATCTGTCCGAAGTATGCAGAAACGTCGACAGCGCTCTTTTCGAGCTATTTAATGCGAGAAACAGGTTTTCTGGGGTTTTCACCACACCTCTGTTCGTTGGATATGCAGAACCGGAGATATCTTGGTTTTCCTAGGGTTTCAAGCTGAGATATGCATTTTCTGCGATAATCTTGGTGAGACTTCTGTCCGAAGTTTGCAGAAGCATCGAGATCGCTCGTTTCGAGCTATTTAGTGCGAGAAACACGTTATCTGATGTTTTCACCACTCCACAGTGCGTTGGATATGCAGAACCGCAGATATTTTGGTTGTCGTCGGGTTTCAAGCTGAGATATGCATTTTCTACGATAAGCTTGGTGAAACATCTGTCCGAAGTATGCAGAAACGTCGACAGCGCTCTTTTCGAGCTATTTAATGCGAGAAACAGGTTTTCTGGGGTTTTCACCACTCCACAGTTCGTTGGATATGCAGAACCGGAGATATCTTGGTTTTCGTGTTGTTTCCAGCTGAGATATGCATTTTCTGCGAAAATCTTGGTGGGTCTTTTGTCAGAAGTATGCAGAATCATCTAGATCGCTCTTTTCGAGCTACTTAATGCTCGAAACACGCTTTCTGGTGTTTTCACCACTCCACAGTACGTTTGACATGCAGAACCGGAGATATCTTGGTTTCGGTTGGGTTTCAAGCTGAGATATGCATTTTCTACGATAATCTTGGTGAGACTTCTGTCAGAGGTATACAGAATCTTCGAAATCGCTCTTTTCGAGCTATTTAATGCGAAAAAATAAGTTTTCTGGTGTTTTCAACATTCCACAGTGCGTTTGATATGCAGAAACGGCGATATCTTGATTTTCGTGATGTTTCCAGCTGAGATATGCATTTTCTGCGATAATCTTGGTGAGACTTCAGTCAGAAGTATGCAGAATCATCTATATCGCTCTTTTCGAGCTATTTAATGCGAAAAAACAAGTTTTCTGGTGTTTTCAACATTCCACAGTGCGTTTGATATGCCGAAGCGGCGATATCTTGATCTTCGTGGTGTTTCCAGCTGAGATATGCATTTTCAGCGATAATCTTGGTGAGTCTTCTGTCAGAAGTATGCAGAATCATCGGGATCGCTCTTTTCGAGCTATTTAATGCGAGAAACATGTTATCCGGTGTTTTCACCACTCCACAGTGCGTTTGATATGCAGAACGGGCGACATCTTGATTTTCGTGAGGTTTCAAGCTGAGACATGCATTTTCTGCGATAATCTTGGTGAGACTTCTGTCAGAAGTATGCAGAATCATCGGGATCGCTCTATTCGAGCTATTTATTGCGAGAAACACGTTATCCGGTGTTTTCACCACTCCACAGTGCGTTTGATATGCAGAACCGGCGAAATCTTGGCTGTCGTAGGGTATCAAGCTGAGATATGCATTTTCTACGATAATCTTGATGAGACCTCTGTCAGAGGTATACAGAATCTTCGAAATCGCTCTTTTCGAGCTACTTAATGCGAAAAAATAAGTTTTCTGGTGTTTTCAACATTCCACAGTGCGTTTTATATGCAGAAACGGCGATATCTTGATTTTCGTGGTGTTTCCAGCTGAGATATGCATTTTCTGCGATAATCCAGGTGAGACTTCAGTCAGAAGTATGCAGAATCTTCTAGATGGCTCTTTTCGAGCTATTTAATGCGAAAAAACAAGTTTTCTGGTGATTTCAACATCCCACAGTGCGTTTGATATGCAGAACCGGCGACATCTTGGCTGTCGTTGGGTATCAAGCTGAGATATGCATTTTCTACGATAATCTTGGTGAGACTTCTGTCAGAAGTATGCAGAATCATCGGGATCGCTCTTTTCGAGCTATTTAATGCGAGAAACACGTTATCCGGTGTTTTCACCACTCCACAGTGCATTTGATATGCTGAACCGGCGATATCTTGATTTTCGTGGTGTTTCCAGCTGAGATATGCATTTTCTGCGATAATCTGGGTAAGTCTTCTGTCAGAAGTATGCAGAATCTTCGAGATCGCTCTGTTCGAGCTACTTAATGCGAGAAACACGGTATCTGGTGTTTTTACCACTCCACAGTGCGTTTGATGTGCAGACCCGGCGAAATCTTGGCTGTCGTTGGGTATCAAGCTGAGATATGCATTTTCTACGATAATCTTGGGGAGACTTCTGTCAGAAGTATGCAGAATCATCGGGATCGCTCTTTTCGAGCTACTTAATGCGAGAAACACGTTTTCTGGTGTATTCACCACTCCACAGTACGTTTGACATGCAGAAACGGAGATATCTTGGTTTCGGTCGGGTTTCAAGCTGAGATATGGATTTTCTGCGATAATATTGGTGAGACTTCAGTCAGAAGTATGCAGAATCATCTAGATCGCTCGTTTCGAGCTATTTAATGCGAAAAAACAAGTTTTCTGGTGTTTTGACCACTCCACAGTGCGTTTGATATGTAGAGCCGCCGATAACTTGGTTTACGAGGGGTTTCGAGCTGAAATATGCATTTTCTGCGATAATCTTTTTGAGTCTTCTGTCAGAAGTAATCAGAATCGTCGAGATCGCTCTATTCGAGCTAGTTAATGCGAGAAACACGTTATCTGGTGTTTTCATCACTCCACAGTGCGGTTGATATGCAGAAGCGGCGACATCTTGGTTTTCGACGGGTTTCAAGCTGCGATATGCATTTTCTGCGATAATATTGGCGAGACTTCAGTCAAAAGTATGCAGAATCATCTAGATCGTTCGTTTCGAGTTATTTAATGCGAGAAAACAAGTTTTCTGGTGTTTTGACCACACCACAGTACGTTTGAGATGCAGAAACGGAGATATCTTGGTTTCGGTCGGGTTTCATGCTGAGATATGCATTTTCTGCGATAATCTGGGTAAGTCTTCTGTCAGAAGTATGCAGAATCTTCGAGATCGCTCTGTTCGAGCTACTTAATGCGAGAAACACGTTATCTGGTGTTTTCACCACTCCACAGTGCGTTTGATATGCAGAACCGGCGATATCTTGGTTTTCGTGGTGTTTCAATCTGAGATATGCATTTTCTGCGATAATCTTGGTGAGACTTCTGTCCGAAGTATGCTGTATCATCGAGATCGCTCTTTTCGAGCTAGTTAGTGCGAGGAACACGTTATCTGGTGTTTTCACCACTCCACAGTGCGATTGATATGCAGAACAGGCGATATCTTGATTTTCGTGGTGTTTCCAGCTGAGATATGCATTTTCTGCGATAATCTTGGTGGGTCTTTTTTCAGAAGTATGCAGAATCATCTAGATCGCTCTTTACGAGCTACTTAATGCCCGAAACACGTTTTCTGGTGTTTTCACCACTCCACAGTACGTTTGACATGCAGAACCGGAGATATCTTGGTATCGGTCGGGTTTCAAGCTGAGATATGCATTTTCTACGATAATCCTGGTGAGACTTCTGTCAGACGTATGCAGAATCTTCGAGATCGCTCTTTTCGAGCTACTTAATGCACGAAACACGTATTTTGGTGTTTTCACCACTCCACAGTACGTCTGACATGCAGAACCGGAGATATCTTGGTTTCGGTCGGGTTTCAAACTGAGATATGCATTTTCTACGATAATCCTGGTGAGACTTCTGTCAGAAGTATGCAGAATCATCGAGAACGCTCTTTTGGAGCTATTTAATGCGAGAAACAGGTTTTCTGGGGTTTTCACCACTCCACAGTTCGTTGGATATGCAGAACCGGAGATATCTTGGTTTTCGTGGGGTTTCAAGCTGAGATATGCATTTTCTGCGATAATCTTGGTGAGACTTCTGTCCGAAGTATGCTGAAACATCGAGATCGCTCTTTTCGAGCTAGTTAATGCGAGAAAAACCTTATCCGGTGTTTTCACCACTCCACAGTACGTTTGATATGCACAACCAGCGATATCTTGGCTTTCGTGGGGTTTCAAGCTGAGATATGCATTTTTTACGATAATCTTGTTGAGACTTCTGTCGGAAGTATGAAGAATCATCGAGATCGCTCTATTCGAGCTATTTAATGCGAGACACACGTTTTCTGGGGTTTTCACCACTCCACAGTGCGTTTGATATGCAGAACAGTACATATCTTGGTTTTCGTGGGGTTTCAAGCTGAGATATGCATTTTCTACGATAAGCTTGGTGAAACATCTGTCCGAAGCATGCTGAAACGTCGAGAGCGCTCTTTTTGAGCTATTTAATGCGAGAAACACGTTTTCTGGGGTTTTCACCACTCCACAGTTCGTTGGATATGCAGAACAGTAGATATCCTGGTTTTCGTGGGGTTTCAAGCAGAGATATGCATTTTCTGCGATAATCTTGGCGAGACTTCTGTTAGAAGTAAGCCGAATCATCGAGATCGCACTTTTCGAGCTATTTAATGCGAGAAACACGTTATCTGGTGTTTTCACAACTCCACAGTTGGTTTGATATGCAGAACCGGCGATATTTTGGTTTTCGTCGGGTTTCAAGCTGAGATATGCATTTTCTGCGATAATCTTGGTGAGACTTCTGTTAGAAGTATGCAGAATCATCGAGATCGCACTTTTCGAGCTACTTAATGCGAGAAACACGTTATCTGGTGTTTTCCCCACTCCACAGTTGGTTTGATATGCAGAACCGGCGATATTTTGGTTTTCGTCGGGTTTCAAGCTGAGATATGCATTTTCTACGATAATATTGGTGAGACTTCTGTCAGAAGTATGCAGGATCTTCGAGAACGCTCTTTTCGAGCTATTTAATGCGAGAAACACGATATCTGCTGTTTTCACCACTCCACAGTGCGTTTGATATGCAGAACCAGCGATATCTTGGCTTTCGTGAGGTTTCAAGCTGAGATATGCATTTTTTACGGTAATCTTGGTGAGACTTCTGTCCGAAGTATGAGGAAACATCGAGATTGCTCTATTCGAGCTATTTATTGCGAGAAACACGTTTTCAGGGTGTTTTCACCACTCCACAGTGCGTTTGATATGTAGAACAGGCGATATCTTCATTTTCGTGGTGTTTCCAGCTGAGATATGCATTTTCTGCGATAATATTGGTGAGACTTCAGTCAGAAGTATGCAGAATCATCTAGATCGCTCTTTTCGAGCTACTTCATGCGAGAAAAACGTTATCCGGTGTTTTCACCACTCCACAGTGCGTTTGATATGCAGAACCAGCGATATCTTGGCGTTCGTGGGGTTTCAAGCTGAGATATGCATTTTTTACGATAATCTTGTTGAGACTTCTGTCCGAAGTATGAAGAATCATCGAGATCGCTCTATTCGAGCTATTTAATGCGAGAAACACGTTTTCTGGGGTTTTCACCACTCCACAGTGCGTTTGATATGCTGAACACAGCGATATCTTGGTTTTCGTGGGGTTTCAAGCTGAGATATGCATTTTTTACGATAATTTTGGTGAGAGTTCTGTCCGAAGTTTGCAGAAGCATCGAGATCGCTCGTTTCGAGCTATTTAGTGCGAGAAACACGTTATCTGATGTTTTCACCACTCCACAGTGCGTTGGATATGCAGAACCGCAGATATTTTGGTTGTCATCGGGTTTCAAGCTGAGATATGCATTTTCTACGATAAGCTTGGTGAAACATCTGTCCGAAGTATGCAGAAACGTCGAGAGCGCTCTTTTCGAGCTATTTAATGCGAGAAACAGGTTTTCTGGGGTTTTCACCACTCCACAGTTCGTTGGATATGCAGAACCGGAGATATCTTGGTTTTCGTGGTGTTTCCAGCTGAGATATGCATTTTCTGCGAAAATCTTGGTGGGTCTTTTGTCAGAAGTATGCAGAATCATCTAGATCGCTCTTTTCGAGCTACTTAATGCTCGAAACACGCTTTCTGGTGTTTTCACCACTCCACAGTACGTTTGACATGCAGAACCGGAGATATCTTGGTTTCGGTCGGGTTTCAAGCTGAGATATGCATTTTCTGCGATAATCTTGGTGAGACTTCTGTCCGAAGTATGCTGAAACATCGAGATGGCTCTTTTCGAGCTAGTTAATGCGAGAAAAACCTTATCCGGTGTTTTCACCACTCCACAGTGCGTTTGATATGCAGAACCAGCGATATCTTGGCTTTCGTGGGGTTTCAAGCTGAGATATGCATTTTTTACGGTAATCTTGGTGAGACTTCTGTCCGAAGTATGAAGAAACATCGAGATCGCTCTATTCGAGCTATTTATTGCGAGAAACAGGTTTTCTGGGGTTTTCACCACTCCAGAGTTCGTTGGATATGCAGAACCGCAGATATCTTGGTTTTCGTGGTGTTTCCAGCTGAGATATGCATTTTCTGCGATAATCTTGGTGGGTCTTCTGTCAGAAGTATGCAGGATCTTCGAGAACGCTCTTTTCGAGCTACTTATTGCGACAAACACGTTATCTGGTGTTTTCAGCACTCCACAGTGCGTTTGATATGCAGAACCGGCAATATCTTGGTTTTCGTGGGGTTTCAAGCTGAGATATGCATTTTCTGCGATAATCTTGGTGATACTTCTGTCCGAAGTATGCTGAATCATCGAGATCGCTCTGTTCGAGCTAGTTAGTGCGAGAAACACGTTATCTGGTGTTTTTACCACTCCACAGTGCGTTGGATATGCAGAACCGGAGAAATTTTGGTTTTCGTCGGGTTTGAAGCTGAGATATGCATTTTCTACGATAAGCTTGGTGAAACATCTGTCCGAAGTATGCAGAAACGTCGAGAGCGCTCTTTTCGAGCTATTTAATGCGAGAAACACGTTTTCTGGGGTTTTCACCACTCCACAGTTCGTTGGATATGCAGAACAGTAGATATCGTGGTTTTCGTGGGGTTTCAAGCAGAGATATGCATTTTCGGCGATAATCTTGGCGAGACTTCTGTTAGAGGTATGCAGAATCATCGAGATCGCACTTTTCGAGCTATTTAATGCGAGAAACACGTTATCTGGTGTTTTCACCACTCCGCAGTTGGTTGGATATGCAGAACCGGCGATATTTTGGTTTTCGTCGGGTTTCAAGCTGAGATATGCATTTTCTACGATAATCTTGGTGAAACATCTGTCCGAAGTATGCCGAAACATCGAGAGCGCTCTTTTCGAGCTATTTAATGCGATAAACACGTTTTCTGGGGTTTTCACCACTCCACAGTTCGTTGGATATGCAGAACAGTAGATATCTTGGTTTTCGTGGGGTTTCAAGCAGAGATATGCATTTTCTGCGATAATCTTGGTGAGACTTCTGTCAGAAGTATGCAGGATCTTCGAGAACGCTCTTTTCGAGCTATTTAATGCGAGAAACACGATATCTGCTGTTTTCACCACTCCACAGTGCGTTTGATATGCAGAACCAGCGATATCTTGGCTTTCGTGAGGTTTCAAGCTGAGATATGCATTTTTTACGGTAATCTTGGTGAGACTGCTGTCCGAAGTATGAGGAAACATCGAGATTGCTCTTTTCGAGCTACTTATTGCGACAAACACGTTATCTGGTGTTTTCACCACTCCACAGTGCGTATGATATGCAGAACCGGCGATATCTTGGTTTTCGTGGGGTTTCAAGCTGAGATATGCATTTTCTGCGATAATCATGGTGAGACTTCTGTCCGAAGTATGCTGAAACATCGAGATGGCTCTTTTCGAGCTAGTTAATGCGAGAAAAACCTTATCCGGTGTTTTCACCACCCCACAGTGCGTTTGATATGCAGAACCAGCGATATCTTGGCTTTCGTGGGGTTTCAAGCTGAGATATGCATTTTTTACGGTAATCTTGGTGAGACTTCTGTCCGAAGTATGAAGAAACATCGAGATCGCTCTATTCGAGCTATTTATTGCGAGAAACAGGTTTTCTGGGGTTTTCACCACTCCAGAGTTCGTTGGATATGCAGAACCGGAGATATCTTGGTTTTCGTGGTGTTTCCAGCTGAGATATGCATTTTCTGCGATAATCTTGGTGGGTCTTCTGTCAGAAGTATGCAGGATCTTCGAGAACGCTCTTTTCCAGCTACTTATTGCGACAAACACGTTATCTGGTGTTTTCAGCACTCCACAGTGCGTTTGATATGCAGAACCGGCAATATCTTGGTTTTCGTGGGGTTTCAAGCTGAGATATGCATTTTCTGCGATAATCTTGGTGATACTTCTGTCCGAAGTATGCTGAATCATCGAGATCGCTCTGTTCGAGCTAGTTAGTGCGAGAAACACGTTATCTGGTGTTTTCACCACTCCACAGTGCGTTTGATATGCAGAACAGTAGATATCTTGGTTTTCCTGGGGTTTCAAGCTGAGATATGCATTTTCTTTCAATAATCTTGTTGAGACTTCTGTCCGAAGTATGCAGAATCATCGAGATCGCACGTTTCGAGCTATTTAATGCGAGAAACACGTTATCTGGTGTTTTTTCCACTCCACAGTGCGTTGGATATGCAGAACCGGAGATATTTTGGTTTTCGTCGGGTTTGAAGCTGAGATATGCATTTTCTACGATAATCTTGGTGAGACTTCTGTCAGAAGTATGCAGGATCTTCGAGAACGCTCTTTTCGAGCTACTTATTGCGACAAACACGTTATCTGGTGTTTTCACCACTCCACAGTGCGTATGATATGCAGAACCGGCGATATCTTGGTTCTCGTGGGGTTTCAAGCTGAGATATGCATTTTCTGCGATAATCTTGGTGAGACTTCTGTCCGAAGTATGCTGAAACATCGAGATGGCTCTTTTCGAGCTAGTTAATGCGAGAAAAACCTTATCCGGTGTTTTCACCACTCCACAGTGCGTTTGATATGCAGAACAAGCGATATCTTGGCTTTCGTGGGGTTTCAAGCTGAGATATGCATTTTTTACGGTAATCTTGGTGAGACTTCTGTCCGAAGTATGAAGAAACATCGAGATCGCTCTATTCGAGCTGTTTATTGCGAGAAACAGGTTTTCTGGGGTTTTCACCACTCCAGAGTTCGTTGGATATGCAGAACCGGAGATATCTTGGTTTTCGTGGTGTTTCCAGCTGAGATATGCATTTTCTGCGATAATCTTGGTGGGTCTTCTGTCAGAAGTATGCAGGACCTTCGAGAACGCTCTTTTCGAGCTACTTATTGCGACAAACACGTTATCTGGTGTTTTCAGCACTCCACAGTGCGTTTGATATGCAGAACCGGCAATATCTTGGTTTTCGTGGGGTTTCAAGCTGAGATATGCATTTTCTGCGATAATCTTGGTGATACTTCTGTCCGAAGTATGCTGAATCATCGAGATCGCTCTGTTCGAGCTAGTTAGTGCGAGAAACACGTTATCTGGTGTTTTTACCACTCCACAGTGCGTTGGATATGCAGAACCGGAGATATTTTGGTTTTCGTCGGGTTTGAAGCTGAGATATGCATTTTCTACGATAAGCTTGGTGAAACATCTGTCCGAAGTATGCAGAAACGTCGAGAGCGCTCTTTTCGAGCTATTTAATGCGAGAAACACGTTTTCTGGGGTTTTCACCACTCCACAGTTCGTTGGATATGCAGAACAGTAGATATCGTGGTTTTCGTGGGGTTTCAAGCAGAGATATGCATTTTCGGCGATAATCTTGGCGAGACTTCTGTTAGAGGTATGCAGAATCATCGAGATCGCACTTTTCGAGCTATTTAATGCGAGAAACACGTTATCTGGTGTTTTCACCACTCTGCAGTTGGTTGGATATGCAGAACCGGCGATATTTTGGTTTTCGTCGGGTTTCAAGCTGAGATATGCATTTTCTACGATAATCTTGGTGAAACATCTGTCCGAAGTATGCCGAAACATCGAGAGCGCTCTTTTCGAGCTATTTAATGCGATAAACACGTTTTCTGGGGTTTTCACCACTCCACAGTTCGTTGGATATGCAGAACAGTAGATATCTTGGTTTTCGTGGGGTTTCAAGCAGAGATATGCATTTTCTGCGATAATCTTGGTGAGACTTCTGTCAGAAGTATGCAGGATCTTCGAGAACGCTCTTTTCGAGCTATTCAATGCGAGAAACACGATATCTGCTGTTTTCACCACTCCACAGTGCGTTTGATATGCAGAACCAGCGATATCTTGGCTTTCGTGAGGTTTCAAGCTGAGATATGCATTTTTTACGGTAATCTTGGTGAGACTGCTGTCCGAAGTATGAGGAAACATCGAGATTGCCCTATTCGAGCTATTTATTGCGAGAAACACGTTTTCAGGGTGTTTTCACCACTCCACAGTGCGTTTGATATGTAGAACAGGCGATATCTTCATTTTCGTGGTGTTTCCAGCTGAGATATGCATTTTCTGCGATAATCTTGGTGAGACTTCTGTCAGAAGTATGCAGGATCTTCGAGAACGCTCTTTTCGAGCTATTTAATGCGCAAAAACAAGTTTTCTGGTGTTTTCAACATTCCACAGTGCGTCTGATATGCAGAACAAGCGATATCCTGGTTTTCGTGGGGTTTCAAGCTGAGATATGCATTTTTTACGATAATCAAGGTGAGACTGCTGTCCGAAGTATGCAGAATCATCGAGATCGCACTTTTCGAGCTATTTAATGCGAGAAACACGTTATCTGGTGTTTTCACTACTCCACAGTTGGTTTGATATGCAGAACCGGAGATAATTTGGTTTTCGTGGGGTTTCAAGCTGAGATATGCATTTTCTGCGATAATCTTGGTGAGACTTCGGTCCGTAGTATGCAGAATCATCGAGATCGCTCTTTTCGAGCTATTTAATGCGAGAAACACGTTATCTGGTGTTTTCAGCACTCCACAGTGCGTTTGATATGCAGAACCGGCGACATCTTGATTTTCGTGAGGTTTCAAGCTGAGATATGCATTTTCTGCGATAATATTGGTGAGACTTCTGTCCGAAGTATGCAGAATCATCGATATCGCTCTTTTAGAGCTATTTAATGCGAGCAACACGTTATCTGGTGTTTTGACCACTCCACAGTGCGTTTGATATGTAGAACCGCCGATAACTTGGTTTTCGTGGGGTTTCCAGCTGAAATATGCATTGTCTGCGATAATCTTGGTGTTTCATCTATGAGAAGTATGCAGAATCATCAAGAACGCTCTTTTCGAGCTAGTTAATGCGAGAAACACGTTATCTGGTGTTTTAACCACTCCACAGTGCGTATGATATGCAGAACCGACGATATCCTGGTTTTCGTGGGGTTTCAAGCTCAGATGTGCATTTTCTGCGATAATCTTGGTGAGACTTCTGTCCGAAGTATGCAGAGTCATCGAGATCGTACTTTTCGAGCTATTTAATGCGAGGAACACGATTTCTGGGGTTTTCACCACTCCACATTTGGTTTGATATGGAGAACCATCGATATCTTGGTTTTCGTGTGGTTTCAAGCTGAGATATGCAATTCCTGCGATAATCTTGGTGAGACTTCTGTCCGAAGTATGCTTAATCATCGAGATCGTTCTTTTCGAGCTATTTAATGCGAGAAACACGTTATCTGGTGTTTTCACCACTCCACAGTGCGTTTAATATGCAGAACCGACGATATCCTGGTTTTCGTGGGGTTTCAAGCTGAGATATGCATTTTTTACGATAATCATGGTGAGACTTCTGTACGAAGTATGCAGAATCATCGAGACCGCACTTTTCGAGCTATTTAATTCCAGAAACACGTTATCTGGTGTTTTCAGCAATCCACAGTGCGTTTGATATGCAGAACCAGCGAAATCTTGGTTTTCGTGGGGTTTCAAGTTGAGATATGCATGTTCTACGATAATCTTGGTGAAACATCTGTCCGAAATATGCAGAAACATCAAGAGCGCTCTTTTCGAGCTATTTAATGCGAGAAACACGTTTTCTGTGGTTTTCACCACACCACAGTTCGTTGGATGTGCAGAACCGGAGATATCTTGGTTTTCGTGGGGTTTCAAGCTGAGATATGCATTTTCGGCGATAATCTTGGTGAGACTTCTGTCCGAAGTATGCAGAATCATCCAGATCGCTCTTTTGGAGCTATTTAATGCGAGAAGCACGTTATCTGGTGTTTTCACCACTCCACAGTTGGTTTGATATGCAGAACCGGAGATATCTTGGTTTTCGTGGGGTTTCTAGCTGAGATATGCATTTTCTGCGATAATCTTGGTGAGACTTCTGTCCGAAGAATGCAGAATCATCGAGATCGCTCTTTTCGAGCTATTTAATGCGAGAAACAGGTTATCTGGTGTTTTCTCCACTCCACAGTGCGTATGATGTGCAGAACCGACGATATCTTGGTTTTCGTGGGGTTTCAAGCTCAGATATGCATTTTCTGCGATAATATTGGTGAGACCTCAGACAGAAGTATGCAGAATCATCTAGATCGCTCTTTTCGAGCTATTTAATGCGCAAAAACAAGTTTTCTGGTGTTTTCAACATTCCACAGTGCGTCTGATATGCAGAACAAGCGATATCCTGGTTTTCGTGGGGTTTCAAGCTGAGATATGCATTTTTTACGATAATCATGGTGAGACTTCTGTACGAAGTATGCAGAATCATCGAGACCGCACTTTTCGAGCTATTTAATTCCAGAAACACGTTATCTGGTGTTTTCAGCAATCCACAGTGCGTTTGATATGCAGAACCAGCGAAATCTTGGTTTTCGTGGGGTTTCAAGTTGAGATATGCATGTTCTACGATAATCTTGGTGAAACATCTGTCCGAAATATGCAGAAACATCAAGAGCGCTCTTTTCGAGCTATTTAATGCGAGAAACACGTTTTCTGTGGTTTTCACCACACCACAGTTCGATGGATGTGCAGAACCGGAGATATCTTGGTTTTCGTGGGGTTTCAAGCTGAGATATGCATTTTCGGCGATAATCTTGGTGAGACTTCTGTCCGAAGTATGCAGAATCATCCAGATCGCTCTTTTCGAGCTATTTAATGCGAGAAGCACGTTATCTGGTGTTTTCACCACTCCACAGTTGGTTTGATATGCAGAACCGGAGATATCTTGGTTTTCGTGGGGTTTCTAGCTGAGATATGCATTTTCTGCGATAATCTTGGTGAGACTTCTGTCCGAAGAATGCAGAATCATCGAGATCGCTCTTTTCGAGCTATTTAATGCGAGAAACAGGTTATCTGGTGTTTTCTCCACTCCACAGTGCGTATGATGTGCAGAACCGACGATATCTTGGTTTTCGTGGGGTTTCAAGCTCAGATATGCATTTTCTGCGATAATATTGGTGAGACCTCAGACAGAAGTATGCAGAATCATCTAGATCGCTCTTTTCGAGCTATTTAATGCGCAAAAACAAGTTTTCTGGTGTTTTCAACATTCCACAGTGCGTCTGATATGCAGAACAAGCGATATCCTGGTTTTCGTGGGGTTTCAAGCTGAGATATGCATTTTTTACGATAATCAAGGTGAGACTGCTGTCCGAAGTATGCAGAATCATCGAGATCGCACTTTTCGAGCTATTTAATGCGAGAAACACGTTATCTGGTGTTTTCAGCACTCCACAGTGCGTTTGATATGGAGAACCAGCGATATCTTGGTTTTCGTGTGGTTTCAAGCTGAGATATGCAATTCCTGCGATAATCTTGGTGAGACTTCTGTCCGAAGTATGCTTAATCATCGAGATCGCTCTTTTCGAGCTATTTAATGCGAGAAACACGGTATCTGGTGTTTTCACCACTCCGCAGTTGGTTTGATATGCAGAACCGGAGATATCTTGGTTTTCGTGGGGTTTCAAGCTGAGATATGCATTTTTTACGATAATCATGGTGAGACTTCTGTACGAAGTATGCAGAAACTTCGAGACCGCACTTTTCGAGCTATTTAATGCCAGTAACACGTTATCTGGTGTTTTCAGCAATCCACAGTGCGTTTGATATGCAGAACCAGCGAAATCTTGGTTTTCGTGGGGTTTCAAGTGGTGATATGCATGTTCTACGATAATCTTGGTGAAACATCTGTCCGAAATATGCAGAAACATCAAGAACGCTCTTTTCGAGCTATTTAATGCGAGAAACACGTTTTCTGGGGTTTTCACCACACCACAGTTCGTTGGATGTGCAGAACCGGAGATATCTTGGTTTTCGTGGGGTTTCAAGCTGAGATATGCATTTTCTGCGATAATCTTGGTGAGACTTCTGTCCGAAGTATGCAGAATCATCCAGATCGCACTTTTCGAGCTATTTAATGCGAGAAGCACGTTATCTGGTGTTTTCACCACTCCACAGTTGGTTTGATATGCAGAACCGGAGATATCTTGGTTTTCGTGGGGTTTCTAGCTGAGATATGCATTTTCTGCGATAATCTTGGTGAGACTTCTGTCCGAAGAATGCAGAATCATCGAGATCGCTCTTTTCGAGCTATTTAATGCGAGAAACACGTTATCTGGTGTTTTCAGCATTCCACAGTGCGTTTGATATGCAGAACCAGCGAAATCTTGGTTTTCGTGGGGTTTCAAGCTGAGATATGCAATTCCTTCGATAATCTTGGTGAGACTTCTGTACGAAGTATGCTTAATCATCGAGATCGCTCGTTTCGAGCTATTTAATGCGAGAAACACGTTATCTGGCGTTTTCACCACTCCACAGTGCGTTTGATATGCAGAACCGGCGACATCTTGGCTGTCGTAGGGTATCAAGCTGAGATATGCATTTTCTACGATAATCTTGGTGAGACTTCTGTCAGAAGTATGCTGAATCATCTAGATCGCTCTTTTCGAGCTATTTAATGCGAGAAACATGTTTTCTGGGGTTTTCACCACTCCACAGTTCGTTGGATATGCAGAACAGGAGATATCTTGGTTTTCGTGGAGTTTCTAGCAGAGATATGCATTTTCTGCGATAATGATGGTGAGACTTCTGTTAGCAGTATGCAGAATCATCGAGATCGCACATTTCGATCTATTTAATGCGAGAAACACGTTGTCTGGTGTTTTCACCACTCCACAGTTGGTTTGATATGCAGAACCGGCGATATCAGGGTTTTCGTGGGGTTTCAAGATGAGATATGCATTTTCAGCGATAATCTTGGTGAGTCTTTTGTCAGAAGTATGCAGAATCATCTAGATCGCTCTTTTCGAGCGATTTAATGCGAAAAAACAATTTTTCTGGTTGTTTTCACCACTTTACAGTTGGTTTGATATGCAGAACCGGCGATATCTGGGTTTTCGTGGGGTTTCAAGCTGAGATATGCATTTTTTACGATAATCTTGGTGAGACTTCTGTCCGAAGTATGCAGAATCATCGAGATCGCTCTTTTCGAGCTATTTAGTGCGAGAAACACGTTATCTGGTGTTTTCACCACTCCACAGAGCGTTTGCTATGCAGAACCGGCGACATCTTGATTTTCGTGAGGTTTCAAGCTGAGATATGCAATTTCTGCGATAATCTTGGTGAGACATCTGTCCGAAGTATGCTTAATCATCGAGATCGCTCGTTTCGAGCTGTTTAATGCGAGAAACACGTTATCTGGTGTTTTCACCACTCCACAGTTCGTATGATATGCAGAACCGACGATATCTTGATTTTGGTGGTGTTTCCAGCTGAGATATGCATTTTCTGCGATAATGATGGTGAGACTTCTGTTAGAAGTATGCAGAATCATCGAGATCGCACATTTCGATCTATTTAATGCGAGAAACACGTTGTCTGGTGTTTTCACCACTCCACAGTTGGTTTGATATGCAGAACCGGCGATATCTGGGTTTTCGTGGGGATTCAAGCTGAGATATGCATTTTCAGCGATCATCTTGGTGAGTCTTTTGTCAGAAGTATGCAGAATCATCTAGATCGCTCCTTTCGAGGTATTTAATGCGAGAAACACGTTATCTGGTGTTTTGACCACTCCACAGAGCGTTTGATATGCAGTACCAGCGATATCTTGGTTTTCGTGGGGTTTCAAGCTGAGATATGCATTTTCAGCGATAATCTTGGTGAGCCTTATGTCAGAAGTATGCAGAATCATCTAGATCGCTCTTTTCGAGCTATTTAATGCGAGAAAGACGTTATCTGGTTGTTTTCACCACTCTACAGTGCGTTTGATATGCAGAACCGGCGACATCTTGATTTTCGTGAGGTTTCAAGCTGAGATATGCATTTTCTGCGATAATCTTGGTGAGACTTCAGTCAGAAGTATGCAGAATCATCTAGATCGCTCTTTTCGAGCTATTTAATGCGAGAAACACATTTTCTGGGGTTTTCACCACACCACAGTTCGTTGGATGTGCAGAACCGCAAATATCTTGGTTTTCGTGGGGTTTCAAGCTGAGATATGCATTTTCTGCGATAATCTTGGTGAGACTTCTGTCCGAAGTATGCAGAATCATCGAGATCGCACTTTTCGAGCTATTTAATGCGAGAAACAGGATATCTGGTGTTTTCAGCACTCCACAGTGCGTTTGATATGCAGAACCAGCGATATCTGGGTTTTCGTGGGGTTTCAAGCTGACATATGCATTTTCTGCGATAATCTAGGTGAGTCTTCTGCCAGAAGTATGCAGAATCATCTAGATCGTTATTTTCGAGCTATTTAATGCGAGAAAGACGTTATCTGGTTGTTTTCACCACTCTACAGTGCGTTTGATATGCAGAACCGGCGATATCTTAATTTTCGTGGTGTTTCCAGCTGAGATATGCATTTTTTACGATAATCATGGTGAGACTTCTGTCCGAAGTATGCAGAATCATCGAGATCGCACTTTTCGAGCTATTTAATGCGAGAAACACGTTATCTGGTGTTTTCACCACTCCACAGTGCGTTTGATATGCAGAACCAGCGATATCTTGGTTTTCGTGGGGTTTCAAGCTGAGATATGCATTTTTTACGATAATCATGGTGAGACTTCTGTCCGAAGTATGCAGAATCATCGAGATCGCACTTTTCGAGCTATTTAATGCGAGAAACAGGATATCTGGTGTTTTCAGCACTCCACAGTGCGTTTGATATGCAGAACCAGCGATATCTGGGTTTTCGTGGGGTTTCAAGCTGACATATGCATTTTCTGCGATAATCTTGGTGAGACTTCTGTCCGAAGTATGCAGAAACATGGAGAGCACTCTTTTCGAGCTATTTAATGCGAGAATCACGTTTTCTGGGGTTTTCACCACACCACAGTTCGTTGGATATGCAGAACCGGAGATATCTTGGTTTTCGTGGGGTTTCAAGATGAGATATGCATTTTCTGCAATAATCTTGTTGAGACTTCTGTCCGAAGTATGCAGAAAAATCGAGAGCGCTCTTTTCGAGCTATTTAATGCGAGAAACACGTTTTCTGGGGTTTTCACCACACCTCTGTTCGTTGGATATGCAGAACCGGAGATATCTTGGTTTTCCTGGGGTTTCAAGCTGAGATATGCATTTTCTGCGACAATCTTGGTGAGACTTCTGTCCGAAGTATGCAGAATCATCGGGATCGCTCTTATCGAGCTATTTAATGCGAGAATCACGTTTTCTGGTGTTTTCACCACACCACAGTTCGTTGGATATGCAGAACCGGAGATATCTTGGTTTTCCTGGGGTTTCAAGCTGAGATATGCATTTTCTGCGACAATCTTGGTGAGACTTCTGTCCGAAGTATGCAGAATCATCGGGATCGCTCTGATCGAGCTATTTAATGCGAGAAACACGTTTTCTGGCGATTTCACCACACCACTGTTCGTTGGATATGCAGAACCGGAGATATCTTGGTTTTCGTGGGGTTTCAAGCTGAAATGTGCATTTTCTGCGATAATCTTGGTGAGACTTCTGTCCGATGTATGCAGAATCATCGAGATCGATCTTTTCGAGCTATTTAATGCGAGAAACACGTTATCCGGTGTTTTCACCACTCCACAGTGGGTTTGATATGCAGAACTGGCAACAGCTTGGTTTTCGTGGGGTTTCCAGCTGAGACATACATTTTCTGCGATAATCATGGTGAGTCTTCTGTCAGAAGTATGCAGAATCTTCGAGATCGCTCTATTCGAGCTATTTAATACGAGAAACACGTTATCTGGTTGTTTTCACCACTCCACAGTGCGTTTGATATGCAGAACCGGCGACATCTTGATTTTCGTGGGGTTTCTAGCTGAGATATGCATTTTCTGCGAAAATATTGGTGAGACTTCTGTCCGAAGTATGCAGAGTCATCGAGATCGTACTTTTCGAGCTATTTAATGCGAGAAACACGTTTTCTGGGGTTTTCACCACTCCACAGTTGGTTTGATATGCAGAACCGGCGATGTTTGGTTTTCGTCGGGTTTCAAGTTGAGATATGCATTTTCTACGATAATCTTGGAGAAACATCTGTCCGAAGTATGCAGAATCATCAAGATCGCTCTTTTCGAGCTATTTAATGCGAAAAAACGAGTTTTCTGGTGTTTTCACCACTCCACAGTGCGTTTGATATGCAGAACCGGCGACATCTTGGATTTCGTCGGGGTTCAAGCTGAGATATGCAATTCCTGCGATAATCTTGGTGAGACTTCTGTCCGAAGTATGCTGAATCATCGAGATTGCTCGTTTCGAGCTATTTAATGCGAGAAACACGTTATCCGGTGTTTTCTCCACTCCACAGTGCGTATGATGTGCAGAACCTACGATATCCTGCTTTTCGTGGGGTTTCAAGCTCAGATTTGCATTTTGTGCGATAATCTTGGTGAGACTTCTGTCCGTAGTATGCAGAATCATCGAGATCGCTCTTTTCGAGCTATTTAATGCGAGAAACACGTTATCTGGTGTTTTCAGCACTCCACAGTGCGTTTGATATGCAGAACCGGCGACATCTTGATTTTCGTGAGGTTTCAAGCTGAGATATGCATTTTCTGCGATAATATTGGTGAGACTTCTGTCCGAAGTATGCAGAATCATCGATATCGCTCTTTTAGAGCTATTTAATGCGAGCAACACGTTATCTGGTGTTTTGACCACTCCACAGTGCGTTTGATATGTAGAACCGCCGATAACTTGGTTTTCGTGGGGTTTCCAGCTGAAATATGCATTGTCTGCGATAATCTTGGTGTTTCATCTATGAGAAGTATGCAGAATCATCAAGAACGCTCTTTTCGAGCTAGTTAATGCGAGAAACACGTTATCTGGTGTTTTAACCACTCCACAGTGCGTATGATATGCAGAACCGACGATATCCTGGTTTTCGTGGGGTTTCAAGCTCAGATGTGCATTTTCTGCGATAATCTTGGTGAGACTTCTGTCCGAAGTATGCAGAATCATCGAGATCGCACATTTCGATCTATTTAATGCGAGAAACACGTTATCCGGTGTTTTCACCACTCCACAGTGGGTTTGATATGCAGAACTGGCGACATCTTGGATTTCGTCGGGTTTCAAGCTGAGATATGCATTTTCTACGATAATCTTGGTGAGACTTCTGTCCGATGTATGCAGAATCATCGAGATCGATCTTTTCGAGCTATTTAATGCGAGAAACACGTTATCCGGTGTTTTCACCACTCCACAGTGGGTTTGATATGCAGAACTGGCGACATCTTGGTTTTCGTGGGGTTTCCAGCTGAGACATACATTTTCTGCGATAATCATGGTGAGTCTTCTGTCAGAAGTATGCAGAATCTTCGAGATCGCTCTATTCGAGCTATTTAATGCGAGAAACACGTTATCTGGTTGTTTTCACCACTCCACAGTGCGTTTGAAATGCAGAACCGGCGACATCTTGATTTTCGTGGGGTTTCTAGCTGAGATATGCATTTTCTGCGAAAATATTGGTGAGACTTCTGTCCGAAGTATGCAGAGTCATCGAGATCGTACTTTTCGAGCTATTTAATGCGAGAAACACGTTTTCTGGGGTTTTCACCACTCCACAGTTGGTTTGATATGCAGAACCGGCGATGTTTGGTTTTCGTCGGGTTTCAAGTTGAGATATGCATTTTCTACGATAATCTTGGAGAAACATCTGTCCGAAGTATGCAGAATCATCAAGATCGCTCTTTTCGAGCTATTTAATGCGAAAAAACAAGTTTTCTGGTGTTTTCACCACTCCACAGTGCGTTTGATATGCAGAACCGGCGACATCTTGGATTTCGTCGGGGTTCAAGCTGAGATATGCATTTTCAGCGATAATCTTGGTGAGAGTTCTGTCCGCAGTATGCAGAATCATCGAGATCGCTCTATTCGAGCTATTTAACGCGACAAAACGTTATCTGGTGTTTTCAGCACTCCACAGTGCGTTTGATATGCAGAACCAGCGATATCTTGGTTTTCGTGGGGTTTCAAGCTGAGATATGCATTTTCTCCGATAAACATGGAGAGACTTCTGTCCGAATTAGGCTGAATCATCGAGATCGCTCTTTTCGAGCTAGTTAATGCGAGAAAAACCTTGTCAGGGGTTTTCACCACTCCACAGTGCGTTTGATATGCAGAACCAGCGATATCTTGGCTTTCGTTGGGTTTCAAGCTGAGATATGCATTTTTTACGATAATCTTGGTGAGACTTCTGTCCGAAGTATGCAGAATCATCGAGATCGCTCTTTTCGAGCTATTTGATGCGAGAAACACGTTAACTGGTGTTTCCACCACTCCACAGTGCGTTTGATATGCAGAACCGGCGACATCTTGGATTTCGTCGGGGTTCAAGCTGAGATATGCATTTTCTACGATAATCTTGGTGAGACTTCTGTCAGAAGTATGCAGAATCATCGGGATCGCTTTTTTCGAGATATCTAATGCGAGAAACACGTTATCTGGTGTTTTCACCACTCCGCAGTGCGTTTGATATGTAGAACCAGCGATATCTGGGTTTTCGTGGGGTTTCAAGCTGAGATATGCATTTTCTGCGATAATCTTGGTGAGACTTCTGTCCGAAGTATGCAGAAACATCGAGAGCGCTCTTTTCGAGCTATTTAATGCGAGAAACACGTTTTCTGGGGTTTTCACCACACCACAGTTCGTTGGATATGCAGAACCGGAGATATCTTGGTTTTCGTGGGGTTTCCAGCTGAGACATACATTTTCTGCGATAATCTTGGTGAGTCTTCTGTCAGAAGTATGCAGAATCATCTAGATCGCTCGTTTCGAGATATTTAATGCGAAAAAACAAGTTTTCTGGTGTTTTCACCACTCCACAGTGCGTTTGATATGCAGAACCAGCGATATCTTGGTTTTCGTGGGGTTTCAAGCTGAGATATGCATTTTTTACGATAATCATGGTGAGACTTCTGTCCGAAGTATGCAGAAACATCAAGAGCGCTCTTTTCGAGCTATTTAATGCGAGAAACACGTTTTCTGGGGTTTTCACCACACCACAGTGCGTTTGATATGCAGAACCGGCGACATCTTGGATTTCGTCGGGGTTCAAGCTGAGATATGCAATTCCTGCAATAATCTTGGTGAGACTTCTGTCAGAAGTTTGCAGAATCATCTAGATCGCTCGTTTCGAGATATTTAATGCGAAAAAACAAGTTTTCTGGTGTTTTCACCACTCCACAGTGCGTCTGATATGCAGAACCGGCGATATCTTGGTTTTCGTGGGGTTTCCAGCTGAGACATACATTTTCTGCGATAATCTTGGTGAGTCTTCTGTCAGAAGTATGCAGAATCTTCGAGATCGCTCTATTCGAGCTATTTAATGCGAGAAACACGTTTTCTGGGGTTTTCACCACACCACTGTTCGTTGGATATGCAGAACCGGAGATATCTTGGTTTTCGTGGGGTTTCAAGCTGAAATATGCATTTTCTACGATAATCTTGGTGAAACATCTGTCCGAAGTATGCAGAATCATCAAGATCGCTCTTTTCGAGCTATTTAATGCGAAAAAACAAGTTTTCTGGTGTTTTCACCACTCCACAGTGCGTTTGATATGCAGAACCGGCGACATCTTGGATTTCGTCGGGGTTCAAGCTGAGATATGCAATTCCTGCGATAATCTTGGTGAGACTTCTGTCCGAAGTATGCTGAATCATCGAGATCGCTCGTTTCGAGCTATTTAATGCGAGAAACACGTTATCTGGTGTTTTCTCCACTCCACAGTGCGTATGATGTGCAGAACCAACGATATCCTGCTTTTCGTGGGGTTTCAAGCTCAGATATGCATTTTGTGCAATAATATTGGGGAGACTTCAGACAGAAGTATGCAGAATCATCGAGATCACACTTTTCGAGCTATTTAATGCGAGAAACACGTTATCTGGTGTTTTCACTACTCCACAGTTGGTTTGATATGCAGAACCGGAGATAATTTGGTTTTCGTGGGGTTTCAAGCTGAGATATGCATTTTCTGCGATAATCTTGGTGAGACTTCTGTCCGTAGTATGCAGAATCATCGCGATCGCTCTTGTCGAGCTATTTAATGCGAGAAACACGTTATCTGGTGTTTTCAGCACTCCACAGTGCGTTTGATATGCAGAACCGGCGACATCTTGATGTTCGTGAGGTTTCAAGCTGAGATATGCATTTTCTGCGATAATATTGGTGAGACTTCTGTCCGAAGTATGCAGAATCATCGATATCGCTCTTTTAGAGCTATTTAATGCGAGCAACACGTTATGTGGTGTATTCACCACTCCACAGTACGTTAGACATGCAGAACCGGACGTATCTTCGTTTCGGTCGGGTTTCAAGCTGAGGTATGCATTTTCTACGACAATATTGGTGAGACCTCTGTCAGAAGTATGCAGAACCTTCGAGAACGCTCTTTTCGAGCTACTTAATGCGAGAAACACGTTTTCTGGTGTTTTCACCACCCCACAGTGCGTTTGATATGCAAAACCGGAGATATCTTGGTTTTCGTGGGGTTTCAAGCTGAGATATGCATTTTCTGCAATAATCTTGATGAGACTTCTGTCCGAAGTATGCAGAAAAATCGAGAGCGCTCTTTTCGAGCTATTTAATGCGAGAAACACGTTTTCTGGGGTTTTCACCACACCTCTGTTCGTTGGATATGCAGAACCGGAGATATCTTGGTTTTCCTGGGGTTTCAAGCTGAGATATGCATTTTCTGCGACAATCTTGGTGAGACTTCTGTCCGAAGTATGCAGAATCATCGAGATCGCACTTTTCGAGCTATTTAATGCGAAAAAACAAGTTTTCTGGTGTTTTCACCACTCCACAGTGCGTTTGATATGCAGAACCGGCGACATCTTGGATTTCGTCGGGGTTCAAGCTGAGATATGCAATTCCTGCGATAATCTTGATGAGAAATCTGTCCGAAGTATGCTTAATCATCGAGATCGCTCGTTTCCAGCTATTTAATGCGAGAAACACGTTATCTGGTGTTTTCACCACTCCACAGTTGGTTTGATATGCAGAACCGGCGATGTTTGGTTTTCGTCGGGTTTCAAGTTGAGATATGCTTTTTCTACGATAATCTTGGTGAAACATCTGTCCGAAGTATGCAGAAACATCAAGAGCGCTCTTTTCGAGCTATTTAATGCGAGAAACACGTTTTCTGGGGTTTTCACCACACCACAGTTCGTTGGATGTGCAGAACCGGAGATATCTTGGTTTTCGTGGGGTTTCAAGCTGAAATGTGCATTTTCTGCGATAATCTTGGTGAGACTTCTGTCCGATGTATGCAGAATCATCGAGATCGATCTTTTCGAGCTATTTAATGCGAGAAACACTTTATCCGGTGTTTTCACCACTCCACAGTGGGTTTGATATGCAGAACTGGCAACAGCTTGGTTTTCGTGGGGTTTCCAGCTGAGACATACATTTTCTGCGATAATCATGGTGAGACTTCTGTTAGAAGTATGCAGAATCATCGAGATCGCACATTTCGATCTATTTAATGCGAGAAACACGTTATCTGGTGTTTTCACCACTCCACAGTGCGTTTGATATGCAGAACCAGCGATATCTTGGTTTTCGTGGGGTTTCAAGCTGAGATATGCATTTTTTACGATAATCATGGTGAGACTTCTGTCCGAAGTATGCAGAAACATCAAGAGCGCTCTTTTCGAGCTATTTAATGCGAGAAACACGTTTTCTGGGGTTTTCACCACACCACAGTTCGTTGGATGTGCAGAACCGGAGATATCTTGGTTTTCGTGGGGTTTCAAGCTGAAATGTGCATTTTCTGCGATAATCTTGGTGAGACTTCTGTCCGATGTATGCAGAATCATCGAGATCGATCTTTTCGAGCTATTTAATGCGAGAAACACGTTATCCGGTGTTTTCACCACTCCACAGTGGGTTTGATATGCAGAACTGGCAACAGCTTGGTTTTCGTGGGGTTTCCAGCTGAGACATACATTTTCTGCGATAATCATGGTGAGACTTCTGTTAGAAGTATGCAGAATCATCGAGATCGCACATTTCGATCTATTTAATGCGAGAAACACGTTATCTGGTTGTTTTCACCACTCCACAGTGCGTTTGATATGCAGAACCGGCGACATCTTGATTTTCGTGGGGTTTCTAGCTGAGATATGCATTTTCTGCGAAAATATTGGTGAGACTTCTGTCCGAAGTATGCAGAGTCATCGAGATCGTACTTTTCGAGCTATTTAATGCGAGAAACACGTTTTCTGGGGTTTTCACCACTCCACAGTTGGTTTGATATGCAGAACCGGCAATGTTTGGTTTTCGTCGGGTTTCAAGTTGAGATATGCATTTTCTACGATAATCTTGGAGAAACATCTGTCCGAAGTATGCAGAATCATCAAGATCGCTCTTTTCGAGCTATTTAATGCGAAAAAACGAGTTTTCTGGTGTTTTCACCACTCCACAGTGCGTTTGATATGCAGAACCGGCGACATCTTGGATTTCGTCGGGGTTCAAGCTGAGATATGCAATTCCTGCGATAATCTTGGTGAGACTTCTGTCCGAAGTATGCTGAATCATCGAGATTGCTCGTTTCGAGCTATTTAATGCGAGAAACACGTTATCCGGTGTTTTCTCCACTCCACAGTGCGTATGATGTGCAGAACCAACGATATCCTGCTTTTCGTGGGGTTTCAAGCTCAGATTTGCATTTTGTGCGATAATATTGGTGAGACTTCTGTCCGAAGTATGCAGAATCATCGATATCGCTCTTTTAGAGCTATTTAATGCGAGAAACACGTTATCTGGTGTTTTCACTACTCCACAGTTGGTTTGATATGCAGAACCGGAGATAATTTGGTTTTCGTGGGGTTTCAAGCTGAGATATGCATTTTCTGCGATAATCTTGGTGAGACTTCTGTCCGTAGTATGCAGAATCATCGAGATCGCTCTTTTCGAGCTATTTAATGCGAGAAACACGTTATCTGGTGTTTTCAGCACTCCACAGTGCGTTTGATAAGCAGAACCGGCGACATCTTGATTTTCGTGAGGTTTCAAGCTGAGATATGCATTTTCTGCGATAATATTGGTGAGACTTCTGTCCGAAGTATGCAGAATCATCGATATCGCTCTTTTAGAGCTATTTAATGCGAGCAACACGTTATCTGGTGTTTTGACCACTCCACAGTGCGTTTGATATGTAGAACCGCCGATAACTTGGTTTTCGTGGGGTTTCCAGCTGAAATATGCATTGTCTGCGATAATCTTGGTGATTCATCTATGAGAAGTATGCAGAATCATCAAGAACGCTCTTTTCGAGCTAGTTAATGCGAGAAACACGTTATCTGGTGTTTTAACCACTCCACAGTGCGTATGATATGCAGAACCGACGATATCCTGGTTTTCGTGGGGTTTCAAGCTCAGATGTGCATTTTCTGCGATAATCTTGGTGAGACTTCTGTCCGAAGTATGCAGAATCATCGAGATCGCACATTTCGATCTATTTAATGCGAGAAACACGTTATCCGGTGTTTTCACCACTCCACAGTGGGTTTGATATGCAGAACTGGCGACATCTTGGATTTCGTCGGGTTTCAAGCTGAGACATACATTTTCTGCGATAATCATGGTGAGTCTTCTGTCAGAAGTATGCAGAATCTTCGAGATCGCTCTATTCGAGCTATTTAATGCGAGAAACACGTTATCTGGTTGTTTTCACCACTCCACAGTGCGTTTGAAATGCAGAACCGGCGACATCTTGGTTTTCGTGGGGTTTCAAGCTGAGATATGCATTTTCTGCGATAATCTTGGTGAGACTTCTGTCCGAAGTATGCAGAAACATCGAGAGCGCTCTTTTCGAGCTATTTAATGCGAGAAACACGTTTTCTGGGGTTTTCACCACACCACAGTTCGTTGGATATGCAGAACCGGAGATATCTTGGTTTTCGTGGGGTTTCAAGCTGAGATATGCATTTTCTGCAATAATCTTGTTGAGACTTCTGTCCGAAGTATGCAGAAAAATCGAGAGCGCTCTTTTCGAGCTATTTAATGCGAGAAACACGTTTTCTGGGGTTTTCACCACACCACTGTTCGTTGGATATGCAGAACCGGAGATATCTTGGTTTTCGTGGGGTTTCAAGCTGAAATATGCATTTTCTGCGATAATCTTGGTGAGACTTCTGTCCGATGTATGCAGAATCATCGTGATCGCTCTTTTCGAGCTATTTAATGCGAGAGACACGTTAACTGGTGTTTTCACCACTCCACAGTGCGTATGATGTGCAGAACCGACGATATCCTGGTTTTCGTGGGGTTTCAAGCTCAGATATGCATTTTCTGCGATAATATTGGTGAGACTTCAGACAGAAGTATGCAGAATCATCTAGATCACTCTTTTCGAGCTATTTAATGCGAGAAACACGTTATCCGGTGTTTTCACCACTCCACAGTGCGTATGATGTGCAGAACCAACGATATCCTGCTTTTCGTGGGGTTTCAAGCTCAGATATGCATTTTGTGCAATAATATTGGGGAGACTTCAGACAGAAGTATGCAGAATCATCGAGATCACACTTTTCGAGCTATTTAATGCGAGAAACACGTTATCTGGTGTTTTCACTACTCCACAGTTGGTTTGATATGCAGAACCGGAGATAATTTGGTTTTCGTGGGGTTTCAAGCTGAGATATGCATTTTCTGCGATAATCTTGGTGAGACTTCTGTCCGTAGTATGCAGAATCATCGCGATCGCTCTTGTCGAGCTATTTAATGCGAGAAACACGTTATCTGGTGTTTTCAGCACTCCACAGTGCGTTTGATATGCAGAACCGGCGACATCTTGATGTTCGTGAGGTTTCAAGCTGAGATATGCATTTTCTGCGATAATATTGGTGAGACTTCTGTCCGAAGTATGCAGAATCATCGATATCGCTCTTTTAGAGCTATTTAATGCGAGCAACACGTTATGTGGTGTATTCACCACTCCACAGTACGTTAGACATGCAGAACCGGACGTATCTTCGTTTCGGTCGGGTTTCAAGCTGAGGTATGCATTTTCTACGACAATATTGGTGAGACCTCTGTCAGAAGTATGCAGAACCTTCGAGAACGCTCTTTTCGAGCTACTTAATGCGAGAAACACGTTTTCTGGTGTTTTCACCACCCCACAGTGCGTTTGATATGCAAAACCGGAGATATCTTGGTTTTCGTGGGGTTTCAAGCTGAGATATGCATTTTCTGCAATAATCTTGATGAGACTTCTGTCCGAAGTATGCAGAAAAATCGAGAGCGCTCTTTTCGAGCTATTTAATGCGAGAAACACGTTTTCTGGGGTTTTCACCACACCTCTGTTCGTTGGATATGCAGAACCGGAGATATCTTGGTTTTCCTGGGGTTTCAAGCTGAGATATGCATTTTCTGCGACAATCTTGGTGAGACTTCTGTCCGAAGTATGCAGAATCATCGAGATCGCACTTTTCGAGCTATTTAATGCGAAAAAACAAGTTTTCTGGTGTTTTCACCACTCCACAGTGCGTTTGATATGCAGAACCGGCGACATCTTGGATTTCGTCGGGGTTCAAGCTGAGATATGCAATTCCTGCGATAATCTTGATGAGAAATCTGTCCGAAGTATGCTTAATCATCGAGATCGCTCGTTTCCAGCTATTTAATGCGAGAAACACGTTATCTGGTGTTTTCACCACTCCACAGTTGGTTTGATATGCAGAACCGGCGATGTTTGGTTTTCGTCGGGTTTCAAGTTGAGATATGCTTTTTCTACGATAATCTTGGTGAAACATCTGTCCGAAGTATGCAGAAACATCAAGAGCGCTCTTTTCGAGCTATTTAATGCGAGAAACACGTTTTCTGGGGTTTTCACCACACCACAGTTCGTTGGATGTGCAGAACCGGAGATATCTTGGTTTTCGTGGGGTTTCAAGCTGAAATGTGCATTTTCTGCGATAATCTTGGTGAGACTTCTGTCCGATGTATGCAGAATCATCGAGATCGATCTTTTCGAGCTATTTAATGCGAGAAACACGTTATCCGGTGTTTTCACCACTCCACAGTGGGTTTGATATGCAGAACTGGCAACAGCTTGGTTTTCGTGGGGTTTCCAGCTGAGACATACATTTTCTGCGATAATCATGGTGAGACTTCTGTTAGAAGTATGCAGAATCATCGAGATCGCACATTTCGATCTATTTAATGCGAGAAACACGTTATCTGGTGTTTTCACCACTCCACAGTGCGTTTGATATGCAGAACCAGCGATATCTTGGTTTTCGTGGGGTTTCAAGCTGAGATATGCATTTTTTACGATAATCATGGTGAGACTTCTGTCCGAAGTATGCAGAAACATCAAGAGCGCTCTTTTCGAGCTATTTAATGCGAGAAACACGTTTTCTGGGGTTTTCACCACACCACAGTTCGTTGGATGTGCAGAACCGGAGATATCTTGGTTTTCGTGGGGTTTCAAGCTGAAATGTGCATTTTCTGCGATAATCTTGGTGAGACTTCTGTCCGATGTATGCAGAATCATCGAGATCGATCTTTTCGAGCTATTTAATGCGAGAAACACGTTATCCGGTGTTTTCACCACTCCACAGTGGGTTTGATATGCAGAACTGGCAACAGCTTGGTTTTCGTGGGGTTTCCAGCTGAGACATACATTTTCTGCGATAATCATGGTGAGACTTCTGTTAGAAGTATGCAGAATCATCGAGATCGCACATTTCGATCTATTTAATGCGAGAAACACGTTATCTGGTTGTTTTCACCACTCCACAGTGCGTTTGATATGCAGAACCGGCGACATCTTGATTTTCGTGGGGTTTCTAGCTGAGATATGCATTTTCTGCGAAAATATTGGTGAGACTTCTGTCCGAAGTATGCAGAGTCATCGAGATCGTACTTTTCGAGCTATTTAATGCGAGAAACACGTTTTCTGGGGTTTTCACCACTCCACAGTTGGTTTGATATGCAGAACCGGCAATGTTTGGTTTTCGTCGGGTTTCAAGTTGAGATATGCATTTTCTACGATAATCTTGGAGAAACATCTGTCCGAAGTATGCAGAATCATCAAGATCGCTCTTTTCGAGCTATTTAATGCGAAAAAACGAGTTTTCTGGTGTTTTCACCACTCCACAGTGCGTTTGATATGCAGAACCGGCGACATCTTGGATTTCGTCGGGGTTCAAGCTGAGATATGCAATTCCTGCGATAATCTTGGTGAGACTTCTGTCCGAAGTATGCTGAATCATCGAGATTGCTCGTTTCGAGCTATTTAATGCGAGAAACACGTTATCCGGTGTTTTCTCCACTCCACAGTGCGTATGATGTGCAGAACCAACGATATCCTGCTTTTCGTGGGGTTTCAAGCTCAGATTTGCATTTTGTGCGATAATATTGGTGAGACTTCTGTCCGAAGTATGCAGAATCATCGATATCGCTCTTTTAGAGCTATTTAATGCGAGAAACACGTTATCTGGTGTTTTCACTACTCCACAGTTGGTTTGATATGCAGAACCGGAGATAATTTGGTTTTCGTGGGGTTTCAAGCTGAGATATGCATTTTCTGCGATAATCTTGGTGAGACTTCTGTCCGTAGTATGCAGAATCATCGAGATCGCTCTTTTCGAGCTATTTAATGCGAGAAACACGTTATCTGGTGTTTTCAGCACTCCACAGTGCGTTTGATAAGCAGAACCGGCGACATCTTGATTTTCGTGAGGTTTCAAGCTGAGATATGCATTTTCTGCGATAATATTGGTGAGACTTCTGTCCGAAGTATGCAGAATCATCGATATCGCTCTTTTAGAGCTATTTAATGCGAGCAACACGTTATCTGGTGTTTTGACCACTCCACAGTGCGTTTGATATGTAGAACCGCCGATAACTTGGTTTTCGTGGGGTTTCCAGCTGAAATATGCATTGTCTGCGATAATCTTGGTGATTCATCTATGAGAAGTATGCAGAATCATCAAGAACGCTCTTTTCGAGCTAGTTAATGCGAGAAACACGTTATCTGGTGTTTTAACCACTCCACAGTGCGTATGATATGCAGAACCGACGATATCCTGGTTTTCGTGGGGTTTCAAGCTCAGATGTGCATTTTCTGCGATAATCTTGGTGAGACTTCTGTCCGAAGTATGCAGAATCATCGAGATCGCACATTTCGATCTATTTAATGCGAGAAACACGTTATCCGGTGTTTTCACCACTCCACAGTGGGTTTGATATGCAGAACTGGCGACATCTTGGATTTCGTCGGGTTTCAAGCTGAGACATACATTTTCTGCGATAATCATGGTGAGTCTTCTGTCAGAAGTATGCAGAATCTTCGAGATCGCTCTATTCGAGCTATTTAATGCGAGAAACACGTTATCTGGTTGTTTTCACCACTCCACAGTGCGTTTGAAATGCAGAACCGGCGACATCTTGGTTTTCGTGGGGTTTCAAGCTGAGATATGCATTTTCTGCGATAATCTTGGTGAGACTTCTGTCCGAAGTATGCAGAAACATCGAGAGCGCTCTTTTCGAGCTATTTAATGCGAGAAACACGTTTTCTGGGGTTTTCACCACACCACAGTTCGTTGGATATGCAGAACCGGAGATATCTTGGTTTTCGTGGGGTTTCAAGCTGAGATATGCATTTTCTGCAATAATCTTGTTGAGACTTCTGTCCGAAGTATGCAGAAAAATCGAGAGCGCTCTTTTCGAGCTATTTAATGCGAGAAACACGTTTTCTGGGGTTTTCACCACACCACTGTTCGTTGGATATGCAGAACCGGAGATATCTTGGTTTTCGTGGGGTTTCAAGCTGAAATATGCATTTTCTGCGATAATCTTGGTGAGACTTCTGTCCGATGTATGCAGAATCATCGTGATCGCTCTTTTCGAGCTATTTAATGCGAGAGACACGTTAACTGGTGTTTTCACCACTCCACAGTGCGTATGATGTGCAGAACCGACGATATCCTGGTTTTCGTGGGGTTTCAAGCTCAGATATGCATTTTCTGCGATAATATTGGTGAGACTTCAGACAGAAGTATGCAGAATCATCTAGATCACTCTTTTCGAGCTATTTAATGCGAGAAACACGTTATCCGGTGTTTTCACCACTCCACAGTGGGTTTGATATGCAGAACTGGCGACATCTTGGATTTCGTCGGGTTTCAAGCTGAGATATGCATTTTCTACGATAATCTTGGTGAGACTTCTGTCAGAAGTTTGCAGAATCATCTAGATCGCTCGTTTCGAGATATTTAATGCGAAAAAACAAGTTTTCTGGTGTTTTCACCACTCCACAGTGCGTCTGATATGCAGAACCGGCGATATCTTGGTTTTCGTGGGGTTTCCAGCTGAGACATACATTTTCTGCGATAATCTTGGTGAGTCTTCTGTCAGAAGTATGCAGAATCTTCGAGATCGCTCTATTCGAGCTATTTAATGCGAGAAACACGTTATCTGGTTGTTTTCACCACTCCACAGTGCGTTTGATATGCAGAACCGGCGACATCTTGATTTTCGTGGGGTTTCTAGCTGAGATATGCATTTTCTGCGAAAATATTGGTGAGACTTCTGTCCGAAGTATGCAGAGTCATCGAGATCGTACTTTTCGAGCTATTTAATGCGAGAAACACGTTTTCTGGGGTTTTCACCACTCCACAGTTGGTTTGATATGCAGAACCGGCGACATCTTGATGTTCGTGAGGTTTCAAGCTGAGATATGCATTTTCTGCAATAATCTTGGTGAGACTTCTGTCAGAAGTTTGCAGAATCATCTAGATCGCTCGTTTCGAGATATTTAATGTGAAAAAACAAGTTTTCTGGTGTTTTCACCACTCCACAGTGCGTCTGATATGCAGAACCGGCGATATCTTGGATTTCGTCGGGGTTCAAGCTGAGATATGCAATTCCTGCGATAATCTTGGTGAGACTTCTGTCCGAAGTATGCTGAATCATCGAGATCGCTCGTTTCGAGCTATTTAATGCGAGAAACACGTTATCTGGTGTTTTCTCCACTCCACAGTGCGTATGATGTGCAGAACCAACGATATCCTGCTTTTCGTGGGGTTTCAAGCTCAGATATGCATTTTGTGCAATAATATTGGGGAGACTTCAGACAGAAGTATGCAGAATCATCGAGATCACTCTTTTCGAGCTATTTAATGCGAGAAACACGTTATCTGGTGTTTTCACTACTCCACAGTTGGTTTGATATGCAGAACCGGAGATAATTTGGTTTTCGTGGGGTTTCAAGCTGAGATATGCATTTTCTGCGATAATCTTGGTGAGACTTCTGTCCGTAGTATGCAGAATCATCGCGATCGCTCTTGTCGAGCTATTTAATGCGAGAAACACGTTATCTGGTGTTTTCAGCACTCCACAGTGCGTTTGATATGCAGAACCGGCGACATCTTGATGTTCGTGAGGTTTCAAGCTGAGATATGCATTTTCTGCGATAATATTGGTGAGACTTCTGTCCGAAGTATGCAGAATCATCGATATCGCTCTTTTAGAGCTATTTAATGCGAGCAACACGTTATGTGGTGTATTCACCACTCCACAGTACGTTAGACATGCAGAACCGGAGGTATCTTCGTTTCGGTCGGGTTTCAAGCTGAGGTATGCATTTTCTACGACAATATTGGTGAGACCTCTGTCAGAAGTATGCAGAACCTTCGAGAACGCTCTTTTCGAGCTACTTAATGCGAGAAACACGTTTTCTGGTGTTTTCACCACCACACAGTGCGTTTGATATGCAAAACCGGAGATATCTTGGTTTTCGTGGGGTTTCAAGCTGAGATATGCATTTTCTGCAATAATCTTGATGAGACTTCTGTCCGAAGTATGCAGAAAAATCGAGAGCGCTCTTTTCGAGCTATTTAATGCGAGAAACACGTTTTCTGGGGTTTTCACCACACCTCGGTTCGTTGGATATGCAGAACCGGAGATATCTTGGTTTTCCTGGGGTTTCAAGCTGAGATATGCATTTTCTGCGACAATCTTGGTGAGACTTCTGTCCGAAGTATGCAGAATCATCAAGATCGCACTTTTCGAGCTATTTAATGCGAAAAAACAAGTTTTCTGGTGTTTTCACCACTCCACAGTGCGTTTGATATGCAGAACCGGCGACATCTTGGATTTCGTCGGGGTTCAAGCTGAGATATGCAATTCCTGCGATAATCTTGGTGAGAAATCTGTCCGAAGTATGCTTAATCATCGAGATCGCTCGTTTCCAGCTATTTAATGCGAGAAACACGTTATCTGGTGTTTTCACCACTCCACAGTTGGTTTGATATGCAGAACCGGCGATGTTTGGTTTTCGTCGGGTTTCAAGTTGAGATATGCTTTTTCTACGATAATCTTGGTGAAACATCTGTCCGAAGTATGCAGAAACATCAAGAGCGCTCTTTTCGAGCTATTTAATGCGAGAAACACGTTTTCTGGGGTTTTCACCACACCACAGTTCGTTGGATGTGCAGAACCGGAGATATCTTGGTTTTCGCGGGGTTTCTAGCAGAGATATGCATTTTTTGCGATAATCTTGTTGAGACTTCTGTCCGAAGTATGCAGAATCTTCGAGATCGCTCTATTCGAGCTATTTAATGCGAGAAACACGTTATCTGGTGTTTTCACTACTCCACAGTTGGTTTGATATGCAGAACCGGAGATAATTTGGTTTTCGTGGGGTTTCAAGCTGAGATATGCATTTTCTGCGATAATCTTGGTGAGACTTCTGTCCGAAGTATGCAGAAACATCGAGAGCGCTCTTTTCGAGCTATTTAATGCGAGAAACACGTTTTCTGGGGTTTTCACCACACCACAGTTCGTTGGATATGCAGAACCGGGGATATCTTGGTTTTCGTGGGGTTTCAAGCTGAGATATGCATTTTCTGCGATAATATTGGTGAGACTTCAGACAGAAGTATGCAGAATCATCTTGATCACTCTTTTCGAGCTATTTAATGCGAGAAACACGTTATCCGGTGTTTTCACCACTCCACAGTGGGTTTGATATGCAGAACTGGCGACATCTTGGATTTCGTCGGGTTTCAAGCTGAGATATGCATTTTCTACGATAATCTTGGTGAGACTTCTGTCAGAAGTTTGCAGAATCATCTAGATCGCTCGTTTCGAGATATTTAATGCGAAAAAACAAGTTTTCTGGTGTTTTCACCACTCCACAGTGCGTCTGATATGCAGAACCGGCGATATCTTGGTTTTCGTGGGGTTTCCAGCTGAGACATACATTTTCTGCGATAATCTTGGTGAGTCTTCTGTCAGAAGTATGCAGAATCTTCGAGATCGCTCTATTCGAGCTATTTAATGCGAGAAACACGTTATCTGGTGTTTTCACTACTCCACAGTTGGTTTGATATGCAGAACCGGAGATAATTTGGTTTTCGTGGGGTTTCAAGCTGAGATATGCATTTTCTGCGATAATCTTGGTGAGACTTCTGTCAGAAGTATGCAGAATCATCGGGATCGCTTTTTTCGAGATATCTAATGCGAGAAACACGTTATCTGGTGTTTTCACCACTCCGCAGTGCGTTTGATATGTAGAACCAGCGATATCTGGGTTTTCGTGGGGTTTCAAGCTGAGATATGCATTTTCTGCGATAATCTTGGTGAGACTTCTGTCCGAAGTATGCAGAAACATCGAGAGCGCTCTTTTCGAGCTATTTAATGCGAGAAACACGTTTTCTGGGGTTTTCACCACACCACAGTTCGTTGGATATGCAGAACCGGGGATATCTTGGTTTTCGTGGGGTTTCAAGCTGAGATATGCATTTTCTGCAATAATCTTGTTGAGACTTCTGTCCGAAGTATGCAGAAAAATCGAGAGCGCTCTTTTCGAGCTATTTAATGCGAGAAGCACGTTTTCTGGGGTTTTCACCACTCCACAGTGCGTATGATGTGCAGAACCGACGATATCCTGGTTTTCGTGGGGTTTCAAGCTCAGATATGCATTTTCTGCGATAATATTGGTGAGACTTCAGACAGAAGTATGCAGAATCATCTAGATCACTCTTTTCGAGCTATTTAATGCGAGAAACACGTTATCCGGTGTTTTCACCACTCCACAGTGGGTTTGATATGCAGAACTGGCGACATCTTGGATTTCGTCGGGTTTCAAGCTGAGATATGCATTTTCTACGATAATCTTGGTGAGACTTCTGTCAGAAGTTTGCAGAATCATCTAGATCGCTCGTTTCGAGATATTTAATGCGAAAAAACAAGTTTTCTGGTGTTTTCACCACTCCACAGTGCGTCTGATATGCAGAACCGGCGATATCTTGGTTTTCGTGGGGTTTCCAGCTGAGACATACATTTTCTGCGATAATCTTGGTGAGTCTTCTGTCAGAAGTATGCAGAATCTTCGAGATCGCTCTATTCGAGCTATTTAATGCGAGAAACACGTTTTCTGGGGTTTTCACCACACCACAGTTCGTTGGATATGCAGAACCGGGGATATCTTGGTTTTCGTGGGGTTTCAAGCTGAGATATGCATTTTCTGCAATAATCTTGTTGAGACTTCTGTCCGAAGTATGCAGAAAAATCGAGAGCGCTCTTTTCGAGCTATTTAATGCGAGAAGCACGTTTTCTGGGGTTTTCACCACTCCACAGTGCGTTCGATATGCAGAACCAGCGATATCTGGGTTTTCGTGGGGTTTCAAGCTGAGATATGCATTTTTTACGATAATCTTGGTGAGACTTCTGTCCGAAGTATGCAGAATCATCGAGATCGCACTTTTCGAGCTATTTAATGCGACAAACACGTTATCTGGTGTTTTCAGCACTCCACAGTGGGTTTGATATGCAGAACTGGCGACATCTTGGATTTCGTCGGGTTTCAAGCTGAGATATGCATTTTCTACGATAATCTTGGTGAGACTTCTGTCAGAAGTTTGCAGAATCATCTAGATCGCTCGTTTCGAGATATTTAATGCGAAAAAACAAGTTTTCTGGTGTTTTCACCACTCCACAGTGCGTCTGATATGCAGAACCGGCGATATCTTGGTTTTCGTGGGGTTTCCAGCTGAGACATACATTTTCTGCGATAATCTTGGTGAGTCTTCTGTCAGAAGTATGCAGAATCTTCGAGATCGCTCTATTCGAGCTATTTAATGCGAGAAACACGTTATCTGGTGTTTTCACTACTCCACAGTTGGTTTGATATGCAGAACCGGCGATGTTTGGTTTTCGTCGGGTTTCAAGTTGAGATATGCATTTTCTACGATAATCTTGGTGAAACATCTGTCCGAAGTATGCAGAATCATCAAGATCGCTCTTTTCGAGCTATTTAATGCGACAAACACGTTATCTGGTGTTTTCAGCACTCCACAGTGCGTTTGATATGCAGAACCAGCGATATCTTGGTTTTCGTGGGGTTTCAAGCTGAGATATGCATTTTCTGCGATAATATTGGTGAGACTTCTGTCCGAAGTATGCAGAATCATCTAGATCGCTCGTTTGGAGCTATTTAATGCGAGAAACACGTTATCTGGTGTTTTCACCACTCCACAGTGCGTTTGATATGCAGAACCTGCGACATCTTGATTTTCGTGGTGTTTCCAGCTGGGATATGCATTTTCTGCGATAATCTTGGTGAGACTTCAGTCAGAAGTATGCAGAAAAATCGAGAGCGCTCTTTTCGAGCTATTTAATGCGAGAAACACGTTTTCTGGGGTTTTCACCACACCTCTGTTCGTTGGATATGCAGAACCGGAGATATCTTGGTTTTCCTGGGGATTCAAGCTGTGATATGCATTTTCTGCGATAATCTTGGTGAGACTTCTGTCCGAAGTATGCAGAATCATCGGGATCGCTCTTTTCGAGCTATTTAATGCGAGGAACACGTTTTCTGGCGTTTTCACCACTCCACAGTGCGTTTGATATGTAGAGCCGCCGATAACTTGGTTTTCGTGGGGTTTCCAGCTGAAATATGCATTTTGTGCGATAATATTGGGGAGACTTCAGACAGAAGTATGCAGAATCATCGAGATCACACTTTTCGAGCTATTTAATGCGAGAAACACGTTATCTGGTGTTTTCACTACTCCACAGTTGGTTTGATATGCAGAACCGGAGATAATTTGGTTTTCGTGGGGTTTCAAGCTGAGATATGCATTTTCTGCGATAATCTTGGTGAGACTTCTGTCCGTAGTATGCAGAATCATCGCGATCGCTCTTATCGAGCTATTTAATGCGAGAAACACGTTATCTGGTGTTTTCAGCACTCCACAGTGCGTTTGATATGCAGAACCGGCGACATCTTGATGTTCGTGAGGTTTCAAGCTGAGATATGCATTTTCTGCGATAATATTGGTGAGACTTCTGTCCGAAGTATGCAGAATCATCGATATCGCTCTTTTAGAGCTATTTAATGCGAGCAACACGTTATGTGGTGTATTCACCACTCCACAGTACGTTAGACATGCAGAACCGGAGGTATCTTCGTTTCGGTCGGGTTTCAAGCTGAGGTATGCATTTTCTACGACAATATTGGTGCGACCTCTGTCAGAAGTATGCAGATCCTTCGAGAACGCTCTTTTCGAGCTACTTAATGCGAGAAACACGTTTTCTGGTGTTTTCACCACCCCACAGTGCGTTTGATATGCAGAACCGGCGACATCGTGGTTTTCGTCGGGTTTCAAGCTGAGATATGCATTTTCTGCGATAATATTGGTGAGACTTCTGTCCGAAGTATGCAGTATCATCGATATCGCTCTTTTCGAGCTATTTAATGCGAGAAACACGTTGTCTGGTGTTTTGACCACTCCACAGTGCGTTTGATATGTAGAGCCGCCGATAACTTGGTTTTCGTGGGGTTTCCAGCTGAAATATGCATTTTCTGCGATAATCTTGGTGTTTCATCTATGAGAAGTATGCAGAATCATCGAGAACGCTCCTTTCGAGCTAGTTAATGCGAGAGACACGTTAACTGGTGTTTTCACCACTCCACAGTGCGTATGATGTGCAGAACCGACGATATCCTGGTTTTCGTGGGGTTTCAAGCTCAGATATGCATTTTCTGCGATAATATTGGTGAGACTTCAGACAGAAGTATGCAGAATCATCTTGATCACTCTTTTCGAGCTATTTAATGCGAGAAACACGTTATCCGGTGTTTTCACCACTCCACAGTGGGTTTGATATGCAGAACTGGCGACATCTTGGATTTCGTCGGGTTTCAAGCTGAGATATGCATTTTCTACGATAATCTTGGTGAGACTTCTGTCAGAAGTTTGCAGAATCATCTAGATCGCTCGTTTCGAGATATTTAATGCGAGAAACACGTTGTCTGGTGTTTTGACCACTCCACAGTGCGTTTGATATGTAGAGCCGCCGATAACTTGGTTTTCGTGGGGTTTCCAGCTGAAATATGCATTTTGTGCGATAATATTGGGGAGACTTCAGACAGAAGTATGCAGAATCATCGAGATCGCTCTTTTCGAGCTATTTAATGCGAGAAACACGTTGTCTGGTGTTTTGACCACTCCACAGTGCGTTTGATATGTAGAGCCGCCGATAACTTGGTTTTCGTGGGGTTTCCAGCTGAAATATGCATTTTCTGCGATAATCTTGGTGTTTCATCTATGAGAAGTATGCAGAATCTTCGAGATCGCTCTATTCGAGCTATTTAATGCGAGAAACACGTTATCTGGTTGTTTTCACCACTCCACAGTGCGTTTGATATGCAGAACCGGCGACATCTTGATTTTCGTGGGGTTTCTAGCTGAGATATGCATTTTCTGCGAAAATATTGGTGAGACTTCTGTCCGAAGTATGCAGAGTCATCGAGATCGTACTTTTCGAGCTATTTAATGCGAGAAACACGTTTTCTGGGGTTTTCACCACTCCACAGTTGGTTTGATATGCAGAACCGGCGATGTTTGGTTTTCGTCGGGTTTCAAGTTGAGATATGCATTTTCTACGATAATCTTGGTGAAACATCTGTCCGAAGTATGCAGAATCATCAAGATCGCTCTTTTCGAGCTATTTAATGCGAAAAAACAAGTTTTCTGGTGTTTTCACCACTCCACAGTGCGTTTGATATGCAGAACCGGCGACATCTTGGATTTCGTCGGGGTTCAAGCTGAGATATGCAATTCCTGCGATAATCTTGGTGAGACTTCTGTCCGAAGTATGCTGAATCATCGAGATCGCTCGTTTCGAGCTATTTAATGCGAGAAACACGTTATCTGGTGTTTTCTCCACTCCACAGTGCGTATGATGTGCAGAACCAACGATATCCTGCTTTTCGTGGGGTTTCAAGCTCAGATATGCATTTTGTGCGATAATATTGGGGAGACTTCAGACAGAAGTATGCAGAATCATCGAGATCACACTTTTCGAGCTATTTAATGCGAGAAACACGTTATCTGGTGTTTTCACTACTCCACAGTTGGTTTGATATGCAGAACCGGAGATAATTTGGTTTTCGTGGGGTTTCAAGCTGAGATATGCATTTTCTGCGATAATATTGGTGAGACTTCTGTCCGAAGTATGCAGAATCATCGATATCGCTCTTTTAGAGCTATTTAATGCGAGCAACACGTTATGTGGTGTATTCACCACTCCACAGTACGTTAGACATGCAGAACCGGAGGTATCTTCGTTTCGGTCGGGTTTCAAGCTGAGGTATGCATTTTCTACGACAATATTGGTGAGACCTCTGTCAGAAGTATGCAGAACCTTCGAGAACGCTCTTTTCGAGCTACTTAATGCGAGAAACACGTTTTCTGGTGTTTTCACCACCCCACAGTGCGTTTGATATGCAAAACCGGAGATATCTTGGTTTTCGTGGGGTTTCAAGCTGAGATATGCATTTTCTGCAATAATCTTGTTGAGACTTCTGTCCGAAGTATGCAGAAAAATCGAGAGCGCTCTTTTCGAGCTATTTAATGCGAGAAACACGTTTTCTGGGGTTTTCACCACACCTCTGTTCGTTGGATATGCAGAACCGGAGATATCTTGGTTTTCCTGGGGTTTCAAGCTGAGATATGCATTTTCTGCGACAATCTTGGTGAGACTTCAGTCCGAAGTATGCAGAATCATCGGGATCACTCTTATCGAGCTATTTAATGCGAGAAACACGTTTTCTGGCGATTTCACCACACCACTGTTCGGTGGATATGCAGAACCGGAGATATCTTGGTTTTCGTGGGGTGTCAAGCTGAAATATGCCTTTTCTGCGATAATCTTGGTGAGACTTCTGTCCGATGTATGCAGAAACATCGAGATCGATCTTTTCGAGCTATTTAATGCGAGAAACACGTTATCCGGTGTTTTCACCACTCCACAGTGGGTTTGATATGCAGAACCGGCGACATCTTGATTTTCGTGGGGTTTCTAGATGAGATATGCATTTTCTGCGAAAATATTGGTGAGACTTCTGTCCGAAGTATGCAGAGTCATCGAGATCGTACTTTTCGAGCTATTTAATGCGAGAAACACGTTTTCTGGGGTTTTCACCACTCCACAGTTGGTTTGATATGCAGAACCGGCGATGTTTGGTTTTCGTCGGGTTTCAAGTTGAGATATGCTTTTTCTACGATAATCTTGGTGAAACATCTGTCCGAAGTATGCAGAAACATCAAGAGCGCTCTTTTCGAGCTATTTAATGCGAGAAACACGTTTTCTGGGGTTTTCACCACACCACAGTTCGTTGGATGTGCAGAACCGGAGATATCTTGGTTTTCGCGGGGTTTCTAGCAGAGATATGCATTTTCTGCGATAATCATGGAGAGACTTCTGTCCGAATTAGGCTGAATCATCGAGATCGCTCTTTTCGAGCTAGTTAATGCGAGAAACACCTTGTCAGGGGTTTTCACCACTCCACAGTGCGTTTGATATGCAGAACCAGCGATATCTTGGCTTTCGTTGGGTTTCAAGCTGAGATATGCATTTTTTACGATAATCTTGGTGAGACTTCTGTCCGAAGTATGCAGAATCATCGAGATCGCTCTTTTCGAGCTATTTGATGCGAGAAACACGTTAACTGGTGTTTCCACCACTCCACAGTGCGTTTGATATGCAGAACCGGCGACATCTTGGATTTCGTCGGGGTTCAAGCTGAGATATGCATTTTCTACGATAATCTTGGTGAGACTTCTGTCAGAAGTATGCAGAATCATCGGGATCGCTTTTTTCGAGATATCTAATGCGAGAAACACGTTATCTGGTGTTTTCACCACTCCGCAGTGCGTTTGATATGTAGAACCAGCGATATCTGGGTTTTCGTGGGGTTTCAAGCTGAGATATGCATTTTCTGCGATAATCTTGGTGAGACTTCTGTCCGAAGTATGCAGAAACATCGAGAGCGCTCTTTTCGAGCTATTTAATGCGAGAAACACGTCTTCTGGGGTTTTCACCACACCACAGTTCGTTGGATATGCAGAACCGGAGATATCTTGGTTTTCGTGGGGTTTCAAGCTGAGATATGCATTTTCTGCAATAATCTTGTTGAGACTTCTGTCCGAAGTATGCAGAAAAATCGAGAGCGCTCTTTTCGAGCTATTTAATGCGAGAAACACGTTTTCTGGGGTTTTCACCACACCACTGTTCGTTGGATATGCAGAACCGGAGATATCTTGGTTTTCGTAGGGTTTCAAGCTGAAATATGCATTTTCTGCGATAATCTTGGTGAGACTTCTGTCCGATGTATGCAGAATCATCGAGATCGCTCTTTTCGAGCTATTTAATGCGAGAGACACGTTAACTGGTGTTTTCACCACTCCACAGTGCGTATGATGTGCAGAACCGACGATATCCTGGTTTTCGTGGGGTTTCAAGCTCAGATATGCATTTTCTGCGATAATATTGGTGAGACTTCAGACAGAAGTATGCAGAATCATCTAGATCACTCTTTTCGAGCTATTTAATGCGAGAAACACGTTATCCGGTGTTTTCACCACTCCACAGTGGGTTTGATATGCAGAACTGGCGACATCTTGGATTTCGTCGGGTTTCAAGCTGAGATATGCATTTTCTACGATAATCTTGATGAGACTTCTGTCAGAAGTTTGCAGAATCATCTAGATCGCTCGTTTCGAGATATTTAATGCGAAAAAACAAGTTTTCTGGTGTTTTCACCACTCCACAGTGCGTCTGATATGCAGAACCGTTGATATCTTGGTTTTCGTGGGGTTTCCAGCTGAGACATACATTTTCTGCGATAATCTTGGTGAGTCTTCTGTCAGAAGTATGCAGAATCTTCGAGATCGCTCTATTCGAGCTATTTAATGCGAGAAACACGTTATCTGGTGTTTTCACTACTCCACAGTTGGTTTGATATGCAGAACCGGAGATAATTTGGTATTCGTGGGGTTTCAAGCTGAGATATGCATTTTCTGCGATAATCTTGGTGAGACTTCAGTCAGAAGTATGCAGAAAAATCGAGAGCGCTCTTTTCGAGCTATTTAATGCGAGAAACACGTTTTCTGGGGTTTTCACCACACCTCTGTTCGTTGGATATGCAGAACCGGAGATATCTTGGTTTTCCTAGGGTTTCAAGCTGAGATATGCATTTTCTGCGATAATCTTGGTGAGACTTCTGTCCGAAGTATGCAGAATCATCGGAATCGCTCTTTTCGAGCTATTTAATGCGAGGAACACGTTTTCTGGCGTTTTCACCACTCCACAGTGCGTTTGATATGTAGAGCCGCCGATAACTTGGTTTTCGTGGGGTTTCCAGCTGAAATATGCATTTTGTGCGATAATATTGGGGAGACTTCAGACAGAAGTATGCAGAATCATCGAGATCACACTTTTCGAGCTATTTAATGCGAGAAACACGTTATCTGGTGTTTTCACTACTCCACAGTTGGTTTGATATGCAGAACCGGAGATAATTTGGTTTTCGTGGGGTTTCAAGCTGAGATATGCATTCCTTACGATAATCTTGGTGAGACTTCTGTCCGAAGTATGCATAATCATCGAGATCGCACTATTCGAGCTATTTAATGCGAGAAACACGTTATCTGATGTTTTCACCACTCCACAGTGCGTTGGATATGCAGAACCGCAGATATTTTGGTTGTCGTCGGGTTTCAAGCTGAGATATGCATTTTCTACGATAAGCTTGGTGAAACATCTGTCCGAAGTATGCAGAAACGTCGACAGCGCTCTTTTCGAGCTATTTAATGCGAGAAACAGGTTTTCTGGGGTTTTCACCACACCTCTGTTCGTTGGATATGCAGAACCGGGGATATCTTGGTTTTCCTAGGGTTTCAAGCTGAGATATGCATTTTCTGCGATAATCTTGGTGAGACTTCTGTCCGAAGTTTGCAGAAGCATCGAGATCGCTCGTTTCGAGCTATTTAGTGCGAGAAACACGTTATCTGATGTTTTCACCACTCCACAGTGCGTTGGATATGCAGAACCGCAGATATTTTGGTTGTCGTCGGGTTTCAAGCTGAGATATGCATTTTCTACGATAAGCTTGGTGAAACATCTGTCCGAAGTATGCAGAAACGTCGACAGCGCTCTTTTCGAGCTATTTAATGCGAGAAACAGGTTTTCTGGGGTTTTCACCACTCCACAGTTCGTTGGATATGCAGAACCGGAGATATCTTGGTTTTCGTGTTGTTTCCAGCTGAGATATGCATTTTCTGCGAAAATCTTGGTGGGTCTTTTGTCAGAAGTATGCAGAATCATCTAGATCGCTCTTTTCGAGCTACTTAATGCTCGAAACACGCTTTCTGGTGTTTTCACCACTCCACAGTACGTTTGACATGCAGAACCGGAGATATCTTGGTTTCGGTTGGGTTTCAAGCTGAGATATGCATTTTCTACGATAATCTTGGTGAGACTTCTGTCAGAGGTATACAGAATCTTCGAAATCGCTCTTTTCGAGCTATTTAATGCGAAAAAATAAGTTTTCTGGTGTTTTCAACATTCCACAGTGCGTTTGATATGCAGAAACGGCGATATCTTGATTTTCGTGATGTTTCCAGCTGAGATATGCATTTTCTGCGATAATCTTGGTGAGACTTCAGTCAGAAGTATGCAGAATCATCTATATCGCTCTTTTCGAGCTATTTAATGCGAAAAAACAAGTTTTCTGGTGTTTTCAACATTCCACAGTGCGTTTGATATGCCGAAGCGGCGATATCTTGATCTTCGTGGTGTTTCCAGCTGAGATATGCATTTTCAGCGATAATCTTGGTGAGTCTTCTGTCAGAAGTATGCAGAATCATCGGGATCGCTCTTTTCGAGCTATTTAATGCGAGAAACATGTTATCCGGTGTTTTCACCACTCCACAGTGCGTTTGATATGCAGAACGGGCGACATCTTGATTTTCGTGAGGTTTCAAGCTGAGACATGCATTTTCTGCGATAATCTTGGTGAGACTTCTGTCAGAAGTATGCAGAATCATCGGGATCGCTCTATTCGAGCTATTTATTGCGAGAAACACGTTATCCGGTGTTTTCACCACTCCACAGTGCGTTTGATATGCAGAACCGGCGAAATCTTGGCTGTCGTAGGGTATCAAGCTGAGATATGCATTTTCTACGATAATCTTGATGAGACCTCTGTCAGAGGTATACAGAATCTTCGAAATCGCTCTTTTCGAGCTACTTAATGCGAAAAAATAAGTTTTCTGGTGTTTTCAACATTCCACAGTGCGTTTTATATGCAGAAACGGCGATATCTTGATTTTCGTGGTGTTTCCAGCTGAGATATGCATTTTCTGCGATAATCCAGGTGAGACTTCAGTCAGAAGTATGCAGAATCTTCTAGATGGCTCTTTTCGAGCTATTTAATGCGAAAAAACAAGTTTTCTGGTGATTTCAACATCCCACAGTGCGTTTGATATGCAGAACCGGCGACATCTTGGCTGTCGTTGGGTATCAAGCTGAGATATGCATTTTCTACGATAATCTTGGTGAGACTTCTGTCAGAAGTATGCAGAATCATCGGGATCGCTCTTTTCGAGCTATTTAATGCGAGAAACACGTTATCCGGTGTTTTCACCACTCCACAGTGCATTTGATATGCTGAACCGGCGATATCTTGATTTTCGTGGTGTTTCCAGCTGAGATATGCATTTTCTGCGATAATCTGGGTAAGTCTTCTGTCAGAAGTATGCAGAATCTTCGAGATCGCTCTGTTCGAGCTACTTAATGCGAGAAACACGGTATCTGGTGTTTTTACCACTCCACAGTGCGTTTGATGTGCAGACCCGGCGAAATCTTGGCTGTCGTTGGGTATCAAGCTGAGATATGCATTTTCTACGATAATCTTGGGGAGACTTCTGTCAGAAGTATGCAGAATCATCGGGATCGCTCTTTTCGAGCTACTTAATGCGAGAAACACGTTTTCTGGTGTATTCACCACTCCACAGTACGTTTGACATGCAGAAACGGAGATATCTTGGTTTCGGTCGGGTTTCAAGCTGAGATATGGATTTTCTGCGATAATATTGGTGAGACTTCAGTCAGAAGTATGCAGAATCATCTAGATCGCTCGTTTCGAGCTATTTAATGCGAAAAAACAAGTTTTCTGGTGTTTTGACCACTCCACAGTGCGTTTGATATGTAGAGCCGCCGATAACTTGGTTTACGAGGGGTTTCGAGCTGAAATATGCATTTTCTGCGATAATCTTTTTGAGTCTTCTGTCAGAAGTAATCAGAATCGTCGAGATCGCTCTATTCGAGCTAGTTAATGCGAGAAACACGTTATCTGGTGTTTTCATCACTCCACAGTGCGGTTGATATGCAGAAGCGGCGACATCTTGGTTTTCGACGGGTTTCAAGCTGCGATATGCATTTTCTGCGATAATATTGGCGAGACTTCAGTCAAAAGTATGCAGAATCATCTAGATCGTTCGTTTCGAGTTATTTAATGCGAGAAAACAAGTTTTCTGGTGTTTTGACCACACCACAGTACGTTTGAGATGCAGAAACGGAGATATCTTGGTTTCGGTCGGGTTTCATGCTGAGATATGCATTTTCTGCGATAATCTGGGTAAGTCTTCTGTCAGAAGTATGCAGAATCTTCGAGATCGCTCTGTTCGAGCTACTTAATGCGAGAAACACGTTATCTGGTGTTTTCACCACTCCACAGTGCGTTTGATATGCAGAACCGGCGATATCTTGGTTTTCGTGGTGTTTCAATCTGAGATATGCATTTTCTGCGATAATCTTGGTGAGACTTCTGTCCGAAGTATGCTGTATCATCGAGATCGCTCTTTTCGAGCTAGTTAGTGCGAGGAACACGTTATCTGGTGTTTTCACCACTCCACAGTGCGATTGATATGCAGAACAGGCGATATCTTGATTTTCGTGGTGTTTCCAGCTGAGATATGCATTTTCTGCGATAATCTTGGTGGGTCTTTTTTCAGAAGTATGCAGAATCATCTAGATCGCTCTTTACGAGCTACTTAATGCCCGAAACACGTTTTCTGGTGTTTTCACCACTCCACAGTACGTTTGACATGCAGAACCGGAGATATCTTGGTATCGGTCGGGTTTCAAGCTGAGATATGCATTTTCTACGATAATCCTGGTGAGACTTCTGTCAGACGTATGCAGAATCTTCGAGATCGCTCTTTTCGAGCTACTTAATGCACGAAACACGTATTTTGGTGTTTTCACCACTCCACAGTACGTCTGACATGCAGAACCGGAGATATCTTGGTTTCGGTCGGGTTTCAAACTGAGATATGCATTTTCTACGATAATCCTGGTGAGACTTCTGTCAGAAGTATGCAGAATCATCGAGAACGCTCTTTTGGAGCTATTTAATGCGAGAAACAGGTTTTCTGGGGTTTTCACCACTCCACAGTTCGTTGGATATGCAGAACCGGAGATATCTTGGTTTTCGTGGGGTTTCAAGCTGAGATATGCATTTTCTGCGATAATCTTGGTGAGACTTCTGTCCGAAGTATGCTGAAACATCGAGATCGCTCTTTTCGAGCTAGTTAATGCGAGAAAAACCTTATCCGGTGTTTTCACCACTCCACAGTACGTTTGATATGCACAACCAGCGATATCTTGGCTTTCGTGGGGTTTCAAGCTGAGATATGCATTTTTTACGATAATCTTGTTGAGACTTCTGTCGGAAGTATGAAGAATCATCGAGATCGCTCTATTCGAGCTATTTAATGCGAGACACACGTTTTCTGGGGTTTTCACCACTCCACAGTGCGTTTGATATGCAGAACAGTACATATCTTGGTTTTCGTGGGGTTTCAAGCTGAGATATGCATTTTCTACGATAAGCTTGGTGAAACATCTGTCCGAAGCATGCTGAAACGTCGAGAGCGCTCTTTTTGAGCTATTTAATGCGAGAAACACGTTTTCTGGGGTTTTCACCACTCCACAGTTCGTTGGATATGCAGAACAGTAGATATCCTGGTTTTCGTGGGGTTTCAAGCAGAGATATGCATTTTCTGCGATAATCTTGGCGAGACTTCTGTTAGAAGTAAGCCGAATCATCGAGATCGCACTTTTCGAGCTATTTAATGCGAGAAACACGTTATCTGGTGTTTTCACAACTCCACAGTTGGTTTGATATGCAGAACCGGCGATATTTTGGTTTTCGTCGGGTTTCAAGCTGAGATATGCATTTTCTGCGATAATCTTGGTGAGACTTCTGTTAGAAGTATGCAGAATCATCGAGATCGCACTTTTCGAGCTACTTAATGCGAGAAACACGTTATCTGGTGTTTTCCCCACTCCACAGTTGGTTTGATATGCAGAACCGGCGATATTTTGGTTTTCGTCGGGTTTCAAGCTGAGATATGCATTTTCTACGATAATATTGGTGAGACTTCTGTCAGAAGTATGCAGGATCTTCGAGAACGCTCTTTTCGAGCTATTTAATGCGAGAAACACGATATCTGCTGTTTTCACCACTCCACAGTGCGTTTGATATGCAGAACCAGCGATATCTTGGCTTTCGTGAGGTTTCAAGCTGAGATATGCATTTTTTACGGTAATCTTGGTGAGACTTCTGTCCGAAGTATGAGGAAACATCGAGATTGCTCTATTCGAGCTATTTATTGCGAGAAACACGTTTTCAGGGTGTTTTCACCACTCCACAGTGCGTTTGATATGTAGAACAGGCGATATCTTCATTTTCGTGGTGTTTCCAGCTGAGATATGCATTTTCTGCGATAATATTGGTGAGACTTCAGTCAGAAGTATGCAGAATCATCTAGATCGCTCTTTTCGAGCTACTTCATGCGAGAAAAACGTTATCCGGTGTTTTCACCACTCCACAGTGCGTTTGATATGCAGAACCAGCGATATCTTGGCGTTCGTGGGGTTTCAAGCTGAGATATGCATTTTTTACGATAATCTTGTTGAGACTTCTGTCCGAAGTATGAAGAATCATCGAGATCGCTCTATTCGAGCTATTTAATGCGAGAAACACGTTTTCTGGGGTTTTCACCACTCCACAGTGCGTTTGATATGCTGAACACAGCGATATCTTGGTTTTCGTGGGGTTTCAAGCTGAGATATGCATTTTTTACGATAATTTTGGTGAGAGTTCTGTCCGAAGTTTGCAGAAGCATCGAGATCGCTCGTTTCGAGCTATTTAGTGCGAGAAACACGTTATCTGATGTTTTCACCACTCCACAGTGCGTTGGATATGCAGAACCGCAGATATTTTGGTTGTCATCGGGTTTCAAGCTGAGATATGCATTTTCTACGATAAGCTTGGTGAAACATCTGTCCGAAGTATGCAGAAACGTCGAGAGCGCTCTTTTCGAGCTATTTAATGCGAGAAACAGGTTTTCTGGGGTTTTCACCACTCCACAGTTCGTTGGATATGCAGAACCGGAGATATCTTGGTTTTCGTGGTGTTTCCAGCTGAGATATGCATTTTCTGCGAAAATCTTGGTGGGTCTTTTGTCAGAAGTATGCAGAATCATCTAGATCGCTCTTTTCGAGCTACTTAATGCTCGAAACACGCTTTCTGGTGTTTTCACCACTCCACAGTACGTTTGACATGCAGAACCGGAGATATCTCGGTTTCGGTCGGGTTTCAAGCTGAGATATGCATTTTCTGCGATAATCTTGGTGAGACTTCTGTCCGAAGTATGCTGAAACATCGAGATGGCTCTTTTCGAGCTAGTTAATGCGAGAAAAACCTTATCCGGTGTTTTCACCACTCCACAGTGCGTTTGATATGCAGAACCAGCGATATCTTGGCTTTCGTGGGGTTTCAAGCTGAGATATGCATTTTTTACGGTAATCTTGGTGAGACTTCTGTCCGAAGTATGAAGAAACATCGAGATCGCTCTATTCGAGCTATTTATTGCGAGAAACAGGTTTTCTGGGGTTTTCACCACTCCAGAGTTCGTTGGATATGCAGAACCGCAGATATCTTGGTTTTCGTGGTGTTTCCAGCTGAGATATGCATTTTCTGCGATAATCTTGGTGGGTCTTCTGTCAGAAGTATGCAGGATCTTCGAGAACGCTCTTTTCGAGCTACTTATTGCGACAAACACGTTATCTGGTGTTTTCAGCACTCCACAGTGCGTTTGATATGCAGAACCGGCAATATCTTGGTTTTCGTGGGGTTTCAAGCTGAGATATGCATTTTCTGCGATAATCTTGGTGATACTTCTGTCCGAAGTATGCTGAATCATCGAGATCGCTCTGTTCGAGCTAGTTAGTGCGAGAAACACGTTATCTGGTGTTTTTACCACTCCACAGTGCGTTGGATATGCAGAACCGGAGATATTTTGGTTTTCGTCGGGTTTGAAGCTGAGATATGCATTTTCTACGATAAGCTTGGTGAAACATCTGTCCGAAGTATGCAGAAACGTCGAGAGCGCTCTTTTCGAGCTATTTAATGCGAGAAACACGTTTTCTGGGGTTTTCACCACTCCACAGTTCGTTGGATATGCAGAACAGTAGATATCGTGGTTTTCGTGGGGTTTCAAGCAGAGATATGCATTTTCGGCGATAATCTTGGCGAGACTTCTGTTAGAGGTATGCAGAATCATCGAGATCGCACTTTTCGAGCTATTTAATGCGAGAAACACGTTATCTGGTGTTTTCACCACTCCGCAGTTGGTTGGATATGCAGAACCGGCGATATTTTGGTTTTCGTCGGGTTTCAAGCTGAGATATGCATTTTCTACGATAATCTTGGTGAAACATCTGTCCGAAGTATGCCGAAACATCGAGAGCGCTCTTTTCGAGCTATTTAATGCGATAAACACGTTTTCTGGGGTTTTCACCACTCCACAGTTCGTTGGATATGCAGAACAGTAGATATCTTGGTTTTCGTGGGGTTTCAAGCAGAGATATGCATTTTCTGCGATAATCTTGGTGAGACTTCTGTCAGAAGTATGCAGGATCTTCGAGAACGCTCTTTTCGAGCTATTTAATGCGAGAAACACGATATCTGCTGTTTTCACCACTCCACAGTGCGTTTGATATGCAGAACCAGCGATATCTTGGCTTTCGTGAGGTTTCAAGCTGAGATATGCATTTTTTACGGTAATCTTGGTGAGACTGCTGTCCGAAGTATGAGGAAACATCGAGATTGCTCTTTTCGAGCTACTTATTGCGACAAACACGTTATCTGGTGTTTTCACCACTCCACAGTGCGTATGATATGCAGAACCGGCGATATCTTGGTTTTCGTGGGGTTTCAAGCTGAGATATGCATTTTCTGCGATAATCATGGTGAGACTTCTGTCCGAAGTATGCTGAAACATCGAGATGGCTCTTTTCGAGCTAGTTAATGCGAGAAAAACCTTATCCGGTGTTTTCACCACCCCACAGTGCGTTTGATATGCAGAACCAGCGATATCTTGGCTTTCGTGGGGTTTCAAGCTGAGATATGCATTTTTTACGGTAATCTTGGTGAGACTTCTGTCCGAAGTATGAAGAAACATCGAGATCGCTCTATTCGAGCTATTTATTGCGAGAAACAGGTTTTCTGGGGTTTTCACCACTCCAGAGTTCGTTGGATATGCAGAACCGGAGATATCTTGGTTTTCGTGGTGTTTCCAGCTGAGATATGCATTTTCTGCGATAATCTTGGTGGGTCTTCTGTCAGAAGTATGCAGGATCTTCGAGAACGCTCTTTTCCAGCTACTTATTGCGACAAACACGTTATCTGGTGTTTTCAGCACTCCACAGTGCGTTTGATATGCAGAACCGGCAATATCTTGGTTTTCGTGGGGTTTCAAGCTGAGATATGCATTTTCTGCGATAATCTTGGTGATACTTCTGTCCGAAGTATGCTGAATCATCGAGATCGCTCTGTTCGAGCTAGTTAGTGCGAGAAACACGTTATCTGGTGTTTTCACCACTCCACAGTGCGTTTGATATGCAGAACAGTAGATATCTTGGTTTTCCTGGGGTTTCAAGCTGAGATATGCATTTTCTTTCAATAATCTTGTTGAGACTTCTGTCCGAAGTATGCAGAATCATCGAGATCGCACGTTTCGAGCTATTTAATGCGAGAAACACGTTATCTGGTGTTTTTTCCACTCCACAGTGCGTTGGATATGCAGAACCGGAGATATTTTGGTTTTCGTCGGGTTTGAAGCTGAGATATGCATTTTCTACGATAATCTTGGTGAGACTTCTGTCAGAAGTATGCAGGATCTTCGAGAACGCTCTTTTCGAGCTACTTATTGCGACAAACACGTTATCTGGTGTTTTCACCACTCCACAGTGCGTATGATATGCAGAACCGGCGATATCTTGGTTCTCGTGGGGTTTCAAGCTGAGATATGCATTTTCTGCGATAATCTTGGTGAGACTTCTGTCCGAAGTATGCTGAAACATCGAGATGGCTCTTTTCGAGCTAGTTAATGCGAGAAAAACCTTATCCGGTGTTTTCACCACTCCACAGTGCGTTTGATATGCAGAACAAGCGATATCTTGGCTTTCGTGGGGTTTCAAGCTGAGATATGCATTTTTTACGGTAATCTTGGTGAGACTTCTGTCCGAAGTATGAAGAAACATCGAGATCGCTCTATTCGAGCTGTTTATTGCGAGAAACAGGTTTTCTGGGGTTTTCACCACTCCAGAGTTCGTTGGATATGCAGAACCGGAGATATCTTGGTTTTCGTGGTGTTTCCAGCTGAGATATGCATTTTCTGCGATAATCTTGGTGGGTCTTCTGTCAGAAGTATGCAGGACCTTCGAGAACGCTCTTTTCGAGCTACTTATTGCGACAAACACGTTATCTGGTGTTTTCAGCACTCCACAGTGCGTTTGATATGCAGAACCGGCAATATCTTGGTTTTCGTGGGGTTTCAAGCTGAGATATGCATTTTCTGCGATAATCTTGGTGATACTTCTGTCCGAAGTATGCTGAATCATCGAGATCGCTCTGTTCGAGCTAGTTAGTGCGAGAAACACGTTATCTGGTGTTTTTACCACTCCACAGTGCGTTGGATATGCAGAACCGGAGATATTTTGGTTTTCGTCGGGTTTGAAGCTGAGATATGCATTTTCTACGATAAGCTTGGTGAAACATCTGTCCGAAGTATGCAGAAACGTCGAGAGCGCTCTTTTCGAGCTATTTAATGCGAGAAACACGTTTTCTGGGGTTTTCACCACTCCACAGTTCGTTGGATATGCAGAACAGTAGATATCGTGGTTTTCGTGGGGTTTCAAGCAGAGATATGCATTTTCGGCGATAATCTTGGCGAGACTTCTGTTAGAGGTATGCAGAATCATCGAGATCGCACTTTTCGAGCTATTTAATGCGAGAAACACGTTATCTGGTGTTTTCACCACTCTGCAGTTGGTTGGATATGCAGAACCGGCGATATTTTGGTTTTCGTCGGGTTTCAAGCTGAGATATGCATTTTCTACGATAATCTTGGTGAAACATCTGTCCGAAGTATGCCGAAACATCGAGAGCGCTCTTTTCGAGCTATTTAATGCGATAAACACGTTTTCTGGGGTTTTCACCACTCCACAGTTCGTTGGATATGCAGAACAGTAGATATCTTGGTTTTCGTGGGGTTTCAAGCAGAGATATGCATTTTCTGCGATAATCTTGGTGAGACTTCTGTCAGAAGTATGCAGGATCTTCGAGAACGCTCTTTTCGAGCTATTTAATGCGAGAAACACGATATCTGCTGTTTTCACCACTCCACAGTGCGTTTGATATGCAGAACCAGCGATATCTTGGCTTTCGTGAGGTTTCAAGCTGAGATATGCATTTTTTACGGTAATCTTGGTGAGACTGCTGTCCGAAGTATGAGGAAACATCGAGATTGCCCTATTCGAGCTATTTATTGCGAGAAACACGTTTTCAGGGTGTTTTCACCACTCCACAGTGCGTTTGATATGTAGAACAGGCGATATCTTCATTTTCGTGGTGTTTCCAGCTGAGATATGCATTTTCTGCGATAATCTTGGTGAGACTTCTGTCAGAAGTATGCAGGATCTTCGAGAACGCTCTTTTCGAGCTATTTAATGCGAGAAACACGATATCTGCTGTTTTCACCACTCCACAGAGCGTTTGATATGCAGTACCAGCGATATCTTCGTTTTCGGGGGGTTTCAAGCTGAGATATGCATTCCTTACGATAATCTTGGTGAGACTTCTGTCCGAAGTATGCAGAATCATCGAGATCGCACTATTCGAGCTATTAAATGCGAGAAACACGTTCTCTGGTTGTTTCCACCACTCCACAGTGCGTTTGATATGCAGAACCGGCATCATCTTGATTTTCGTGAGGTTTCGAGCTGAGATATGCATTTTCTGCGATAATATTGGTGAGACTTCTGTCCGAAGTATGAAGAATCATCGAGATCGCTCTATTCGAGCTATTTAATGCGAGAAACACGTTTTCTGGGGTTTTCACCACTCCACAGTGCGTTTGATATGCTGAACACAGCGATATCTTGGTTTTCGTGGGGTTTCAAGCTGAGATATGCATTTTTTACGATAATTTTGGTGAGAGTTCTGTCCGAAGTTTGCAGAAGCATCGAGATCGCTCGTTTCGAGCTATCTAATGCGAGAAACACGTTATCTGATGTTTTCACCACTCCACAGTGCGTTGGATATGCAGAACCGCAGATATTTTGGTTTTCGTCGGGTTTCAAGCTGAGATATGCATTTTCTACGATAAGCTTGGTGAAACATCTGTCCGAAGTATGCAGAAACGTCGAGAGCGCTCTTTTCGAGCTATTTAATGCGAGAAACAGGTTTTCTGGGGTTTTCACCACTCCACAGATCGTTGGATATGCAGAACCGGAGATATCTTGGTTTTCGTGGTGTTTCCAGCTGAGATATGCATTTTCTGCGATAATCTTGGTGGGTCTTTTGTCAGAAGTATGCAGAATCATCTAGATCGCTCTTTTCGAGCTACTTAATGCTCGAAACACGCTTTCTGGTGTTTTCACCACTCCACAGTACGTTTGACATGCAGAACCGGAGATATCTTGGTTTCGGTCGGGTTTCAAGCTGAGATATGCATTTTCTACGATAATCTTGGTGAGACTTCTGTCAGAAGTATGCAGGATCTTCGAGAACGCTCTTTTCGAGCTACTTATTGCGACAAACACGTTATCTGGTGTTTTCACCACTCCACAGTGCGTATGATATGCAGAACCGGCGATATCTTGGTTTTCGTGGGGTTTCAAGCTGAGATATGCATTTTCTGCGATAATCTTGGTGAGACTTCTGTCCGAAGTATGCTGAAACATCGAGATGGCTCTTTTCGAGCTAGTTAATGCGAGAAAAACCTTATCCGGTGTTTTCACCACCCCACAGTGCGTTTGATATGCAGAACCAGCGATATCTTGGCTTTCGTGGGGTTTCAAGCTGAGATATGCATTTTTTACGGTAATCTTGGTGAGACTTCTGTCCGAAGTATGAAGAAACATCGAGATCGCTCTATTCGAGCTATTTATTGCGAGAAACAGGTTTTCTGGGGTTTTCACCACTCCAGAGTTCGTTGGATATGCAGAACCGGAGATATCTTGGTTTTCGTGGTGTTTCCAGCTGAGATATGCATTTTCTGCGATAATCTTGGTGGGTCTTCTGTCAGAAGTATGCAGGATCTTCGAGAAAACTCTTTTCCAGCTACTTATTGCGACAAACACGTTATCTGGTGTTTTCAGCACTCCACAGTGCGTTTGATATGCAGAACCGGCAATATCTTGGTTTTCGTGGGGTTTCAAGCTGAGATATGCATTTTCTGCGATAATCTTGGTGATACTTCTGTCCGAAGTATGCTGAATCATCGAGATCGCTCTGTTCGAGCTAGTTAGTGCGAGAAACACGTTATCTGGTGTTTTCACCACTCCACAGTGCGTTTGATATGCAGAACAGTAGATATCTTGGTTTTCCTGGGGTTTCAAGCTGAGATATGCATTTTCTTTCAATAATCTTGTTGAGACTTCTGTCCGAAGTATGCAGAATCATCGAGATCGCACGTTTCGAGCTATTTAATGCGAGAAACACGTTATCTGGTGTTTTTTCCACTCCACAGTGCGTTGGATATGCAGAACCGGAGATATTTTGGTTTTCGTCGGGTTTGAAGCTGAGATATGCATTTTCTACGATAAGCTTGGTGAAACATCTGTCCGAAGTATGCAGAAACGTCGAGAGCGCTCTTTTCGAGCTATTTAATGCGAGAAACACGTTTTCTGGGGTTTTCACCACTCCACAGTTCGTTGGATATGCAGAACAGTAGATATCGTGGTTTTCGTGGGGTTTCAAGCAGAGATATGCATTTTCGGCGATAATCTTGGCGAGACTTCTGTTAGAGGTATGCAGAATCATCGAGATCGCACTTTTCGAGCTATTTAATGCGAGAAACACGTTATCTGGTGTTTTCACCACTCCGCAGTTGGTTGGATATGCAGAACCGGCGATATTTTGGTTTTCGTCGGGTTTCAAGCTGAGATATGCATTTTCTACGATAATCTTGGTGAAACATCTGTCCGAAGTATGCCGAAACATCGAGAGCGCTCTTTTCGAGCTATTTAATGCGATAAACACGTTTTCTGGGGTTTTCACCACTCCACAGTTCGTTGGATATGCAGAACAGTAGATATCTTGGTTTTCGTGGGGTTTCAAGCAGAGATATGCATTTTCTGCGATAATCTTGGTGAGACTTCTGTTAGAAGTATGCAGAATCATCGAGATTGCACTTTGCGAGCTACTTAATGCGAGAAACACGTTATCTGGTGTTTTCACCACTCCACAGTTGGTTTGATATGCAGAACCGGCGATATTTTGGTTTTCGTCGGGTTTCAAGCTGAGATATGCATTTTCTACGATAATCTTGGTGAAACATCTGTCCGAGGTATGCCGAAACATCGAGAGCGCTCTTTTCGAGCTATTTAATGCGATAAACACGTTTTCTGGGGTTTTCACCACTCCACAGTTCGTTGGATATGCAGAACAGTAGATATCTTGGTTTTCGTGGGGTTTCAAGCAGAGATATGCATTTTCTGCGATAATCTTGGTGAGACTTCTGTCAGAAGTATGCAGGATCTTCGAGAACGCTCTTTTCGAGCTATTTAATGCGAGAAACACGATATCTGCTGTTTTCACCACTCCACAGTGCGTTTGATATGCAGTACCAGCGATATCTTCGTTTTCGGGGGGTTTCAAGCTGAGATATGCATTCCTTACGATAATCTTGGTGAGACTTCTGTCCGAAGTATGCAGAATCATCGAGATCGCACTATTCGAGCTATTTAATGCGAGAAACACGTTCTCTGGTTGTTTTCACCACTCCACAGTGCGTTTGATATGCAGAACCGGCAACATCTTGATTTTCGTGAGGTTTCGAGCTGAGATATGCATTTTCTGCGATAATATTGGTGAGACTTCAGTCAGAAGTATGCAGAATCATCTAGATCGCTCTTTTCGAGCTACTTCATGCGAGAAAAACGTTATCCGGTGTTTTCACCACTCCACAGTGCGTTTGATATGCAGAACCAGCGATATCTTGGCGTTCGTGGGGTTTCAAGCTGAGATATGCATTTTTTACGATAATTTTGGTGAGAGTTCTGTCCGAAGTTTGCAGAAGCATCGAGATCGCTCGTTTCGAGCTATTTAATGCGAGAAACACGTTATCTGATGTTTTCACCACTCCACAGTGCGTTGGATATGCAGAACCGCAGATATTTTGGTTTTCGTCGGGTTTCAAGCTGAGATATGCATTTTCTACGATAAGCTTGGTGAAACATCTGTCCGAAGTATGCAGAAACGTCGAGAGCGCTCTTTTCGAGCTATTTAATGCGAGAAACAGGTTTTCTGGGGTTTTCACCACTCCACAGTTCGTTGGATATGCAGAACCGGAGATATCTTGGTTTTCGTGGTGTTTCCAGCTGAGATATGCATTTTCTGCGATAATCTTGGTGGGTCTTTTGTCAGAAGTATGCTGAAACATCGAGATGGCTCTTTTCGAGCTAGTTAATGCGAGAAAAACCTTATCCGGTGTTTTCACCACTCCACAGTGCGTTTGATATGCAGAACCAGCGATATCTTGGCTTTCGTGGGGTTTCAAGCTGAGATATGCATTTTCTACGATAATCTTGGTGAAACATCTGTCCGAAGTATGCCGAAACATCGAGAGCGCTCTTTTCCAGCTATTTAATGCGATAAACACGTTTTCTGGGGTTTTCACCACTCCACAGTTCGTTGGATATGCAGAACAGTAGATATCTTGGTTTTCGTGGGGTTTCAAGCAGAGATATGCATTTTCTGCGATAATCTTGGTGAGACTTCTGTTAGAAGTATGCAGAATCATCGAGATCGCACTTTGCGAGCTACTTAATGCGAGAAACACGTTATCTGGTGTTTTCACCACTCCACAGTTGGTTTGATATGCAGAACCGGCGATATTTTGGTTTTCGTCGGGTTTCAAGCTGAGATATGCATTTTCTACGATAATCTTGGTGAAACATCTGTCCGAGGTATGCCGAAACATCGAGAGCGCTCTTTTCGAGCTATTTAATGCGATAAACACGTTTTCTGGGGTTTTCACCACTCCACAGTTCGTTGGATATGCAGAACAGTAGATATCTTGGTTTTCGTGGGGTTTCAAGCAGAGATATGCATTTTCTGCGATAATCTTGGTGAGACTTCTGTCAGAAGTATGCAGGATCTTCGAGAACGCTCTTTTCGAGCTATTTAATGCGAGAAACACGATATCTGCTGTTTTCACCACTCCACAGTGCGTTTGATATGCAGTACCAGCGATATCTTCGTTTTCGGGGGGTTTCAAGCTGAGATATGCATTCCTTACGATAATCTTGGTGAGACTTCTGTCCGAAGTATGCAGAATCATCGAGATCGCACTATTCGAGCTATTTAATGCGAGAAACACGTTCTCTGGTTGTTTTCACCACTCCACAGTGCGTTTGATATGCAGAACCGGCAACATCTTGATTTTCGTGAGGTTTCGAGCTGAGATATGCATTTTCTGCGATAATATTGGTGAGACTTCAGTCAGAAGTATGCAGAATCATCTAGATCGCTCTTTTCGAGCTACTTCATGCGAGAAAAACGTTATCCGGTGTTTTCACCACTCCACAGTGCGTTTGATATGCAGAACCAGCGATATCTTGGCGTTCGTGGGGTTTCAAGCTGAGATATGCATTTTTTACGATAATTTTGGTGAGAGTTCTGTCCGAAGTTTGCAGAAGCATCGAGATCGCTCGTTTCGAGCTATTTAATGCGAGAAACACGTTATCTGATGTTTTCACCACTCCACAGTGCGTTGGATATGCAGAACCGCAGGTATTTTGGTTTTCGTCGGGTTTCAAGCTGAGATATGCATTTTCTACGATAAGCTTGGTGAAACATCTGTCCGAAGTATGCAGAAACGTCGAGAGCGCTCTTTTCGAGCTATTTAATGCGAGAAACAGGTTTTCTGGGGTTTTCACCACTCCACAGTTCGTTGGATATGCAGAACCGGAGATATCTTGGTTTTCGTGGTGTTTCCAGCTGAGATATGCATTTTCTGCGATAATCTTGGTGGGTCTTTTGTCAGAAGTATGCAGAATCATCTAGATCGCTCTTTTCGAGCTACTTAATGCTCGAAACACGCTTTCTGGTGTTTTCACCACTCCACAGTACGTTTGACATGCAGAACCGGAGATATCTTGGTTTCGGTCGGGTTTCAAGCTGAGATATGCATTTTCTACGATAATCTTGGTGAGACTTCTGTCAGAAGTATGCAGGATCTTCGAGAACGCTCTTTTCGAGCTACTTATTGCGACAAACACGTTATCTGGTGTTTTCACCACTCCACAGTGCGTATGATATGCAGAACCGGCGATATCTTGGTTTTCGTGGGGTTTCAAGCTGAGATATGCATTTTCTGCGTTAATCTTGGTGAGACTTCTGTCCGAAGTATGCTGAAACATCGAGATGGCTCTTTTCGAGCTAGTTAATGCGAGAAAAACCTTATCCGGTGTTTTCACCACTCCACAGTGCGTTTGATATGCAGAACCAGCGATATCTTGGCTTTCGTGGGGTTTCAAGCTGAGATATGCATTTTTTACTGTAATCTTGGTGAGACTTCTGTCCGAAGTATGAAGAAACATCGAGATCGCTCTATTCGAGCTATTTATTGCGAGAAACAGGTTTTCTGGGGTTTTCACCACTCCAGAGTTCGTTGGATATGCAGAACCGGAGATATCTTGGTTTTCGTGGTGTTTCCAGCTGAGATATGCATTTTCTGCGATAATCTTGGTGGGTCTTCTGTCAGAAGTATGCAGGATCTTCGAGAACGCTCTTATCGAGCTACTTATTGCGACAAACACGTTATCTGGTGTTTTCAGCACTCCACAGTGCGTTTGATATGCAGAACCGGCAATATCTTGGTTTTCGTGGGGTTTCAAGCTGAGATATGCATTTTTTACGATAATCTTGGTGAGACTTCTGTCCGAAGTATGCTTAATCATCGAGATCGCTCTATTCGAGCTATTTAATGCGAGAAACACGTTATCTGGTGTTTTCACCACTCCACAGTGCGTATGATATGCAGAACCGACGATATCTTGGTTTTCGTGGGGTTTCAAGCTCAGATATGCATTTTCTGCGATAATCTTGGCGAGACTTCTGTCCGAAGTATGCAGAGTCATCGAGATCGCTCTTTTCGAGCTATTTAATGCGAGAAACAAGTTATCTGGTGTTTTCACCACTCCGCAGTGCGTTTGATATGCAGAACCAGCGATATCTTGGTTTTCGTGGGGTTTCAAGCTCAGATATGCAATTTCTGCGATAATCTTGGTGAGACTTCTGTCCGAAGTATGCAGAGTCATCGAGATCGTACTTTTCGAGCTATTCAATGCGAGAAACACGTTTTCTGGGGTTTTCACCACTCCACAGTTCGTTGGATATGCAGAACAGGAGATATCTTGGTTTTCGTGGGGTTTCTAGCAGAGATATGCATTTTCTGCGATAATCTAGGTGAGACTTCTGTCCGAAGTATGCTTAATCATCGAGATCGCTCGTTTCGATCTATTTAATGCGAGAAACAAGTTATCTGGTGTTTTCACCACTCCACAGTGCGTTTGATATGCAGAAACAGCGATATCTTGGTTTTCGTGGGGTTTCAAGCTGAGATATGCATTTTTTACGATAATCATGGTGAGACTTCTGTCCGAAGTATGCAGAATCATCGAGATCGCACTTTTCGAGCTATTTAATGCGACAAACACGTTATCTGGTGTTTTCAGCACTCCACAGTGCGTTCGATATGCAGAACCAGCGATATCTGGGTTTACGTGGGGTTTCAAGCTGAGATATGCATTTTTTACGATAATCTTGGTGAGACTTCTGTCCGAAGTATGCAGAATCATCGAGATCGCACTTTTCGAGCTATTTAATGCGACAAACACGTTATCTGGTGTTTTCACCACTCCACAGTTCGTTGGATATGCAGAACAGGAGATATCTTGGTTTTCGTGGGGTTTCTAGCAGAGATATGCATTTTCTGCGCTAATCTTGGTGAGACCTCTGTCCGAAGTATGCAGAAACATGGAGATCGCTCTTTTCGATCTATTGAATGCGAGAAACACGTTATCTGGTGTTTTCACCACTCCACAGTGCGTTTGATATGCAGAACCAGCGAAATCTTGGTTTTCGTTGGGTTTCAAGCTGAGATATGCTTTTTTTACGATAATCATGGTGAGACTTCTGTCCGAAGTATGCAGAATCATCGAGATCGCACTTTTCGAGCTATTTAATGCGACAAACACGTTATCTGGTGTTTTCAGCACACCACAGTGCGTTTGATATGCAGAACCAGCGAAATCTTGGTTTTCGTGGGGTTTCAAGCTGAGATATGCATTTTTTACGATAATCTTGGTGAGACTTCTGTCCGAAGTATGCTTAATCATCGAGATCGCTCTATTCGAGCTATTTAATGCGAGAAACACGTTATCTGGTGTTTTCACCACTCCACAGTGCGTATGATATACAGAACCGACGATATCTTGGTTTTCGTGGGGTTTCAAGCTCAGATATGCATTTTCTGCGATAATCATGGAGAGACTTCTGTCCGAAGTATGCAGAGTCATCGAGATCGCTCTTTTCGAGCTATTTAATGCGAGAAACAAGTTATCTGGTGTTTTCACCACTCCGCAGTGCGTTTGATATGCAGAACCAGCGATATCTTGGTTTCCGTGGGGTTTCAAGCTCAGATATGCATTTTCTGCGATAATCTTGGTGAGGCTTCTGTCCGAAGTATGCAGAGTCATCGAGATCGTACTTTTCGAGCTATTCAATGCGAGAAACACGTTTTCTGGGGTTTTCACCACTCCACAGTTCTTTGGATATGCAGAACAGGAGATATCTTGGTTTTCGTGGGGTTTCTAGCAGAGATATGCATTTTCTGCGATAATCTAGGTGAGACTTCTGTCCGAAGTATGCTTAATCATCGAGATCGCTCGTTTCGAGCTATTTAATGCGAGAAACAAGTTATCTGGTGTTTTCACCACTCCACAGTGCGTTTGATATGCAGAAACAGCGATATCTTGGATTTCGTGGGGTTTCAAGCTGAGATATGCATTTTTTACGATAATCATGGTGAGACTTCTGTCCGAAGTATGCAGAATCATCGAGATCGCACTTTTCGAGCTATTTAATGCGACAAACACGTTATCTGGTGTTTTCAGCACTCCACAGTGCGTTCGATATGCAGAACCAGCGATATCTGGGTTTTCGTGGGGTTTCAAGCTGAGATATGCATTTTTTACGATAATCTTGGTGAGACTTCTGTCCGAAGTATGCAGAATCATCGAGATCGCACTTTTCGAGCTATTTAATGCGACAAACGCGTTATCTGGTGTTTTCAGCACTCCACAGTGCGTTTGATATGCAGAACCAGCGAAATCTTGGTTTTCGTGGGGTTTCATGCTGAGATATGCATTTTTTTACGATAATCTTGGTGAGACTTCTGTCCGAAGTATGCTTAATCATCGAGATCGCTCTATTCGAGATATTTAATGCGAGAAACACGTTATCTGGTGTTTTCACCACTCCACAGTGCGTATGATGTGCAGAACCGACGATATCTTGGTTTTCGTGGGGTTTCAAGCTCAGATATGCATTTTCTGCGATAATCTTGGTGAGACTTCTGTCCGAAGTATGCAGAGTCATCGAGATCGTACTTTTCAAGCTATTTAATGCGACAAACACGTTTTCTGGGGTTTTCACCACTCCACAGTTCGTTGGATATGCAGAACAGGAGATATCTTGGTTTTCGTGGGGTTTCTAGCAGAGATATGCATTTTTCGCGATAATCTTGGTGAGACCTGTGTCCGAAGTATGCAGAAACATCGAGATCGCTCTTTTCGACCTATTTAATGCGAGAAACACGTTATCTGGTGTTTTCAGCACTCCACAGTGCGTTTGATATGCAGAACCAGCGATATCTTGGTTTACGTGGGGTTTCAAGCTCAGATATGCATTTTCTGCGATAATCTTGGTGAGACTTCAGTCCGAAGTATGCAGAATCATCGAGATCGTACTATTCGAGCTATTTAATGCGAAAAACACGTTATCTGGTGTTTTCACCACTCCACAGTGCGTATGATATGCAGAACCGAAGATATCTTGGTTTTCGTGAGGTTTCAAGCTCAGATATGCATTTTCTGCGATAATCTTGGTGAGACTTCTGTCCGAAGTATGCAGAGTCATCGAGATCGCTCTTTTCGAGCTATTTAATGCGAGAAACAAGTTATCTGGTGTTTTCACCACTCCGCAGTGCGTTTGATATGCAGAACCAGCGATATCTTGGTTTTCGTGGGGTTTCAAGCTCAGATATGCATTTTCTGCGATAATCTTGGTGAGACTTCTGTCCGAAGTATGCAGAGTCATCGAGATCGTACTTTTCGAGCTATTCAATGCGAGAAACACGTTTTCTGGGGTTTTCACCACTCCACAGTTCGTTGGATATGCAGAACAGGAGATATCTTGGTTTTCGTGGGGTTTCTAGCAGAGATATGCATTTTCTGCGATAATCTTGGTGAGACCTCTGTCCGAAGTATGCAGAAACATGGAGATCGCTCTTTTCGACCTATTGAATGCGAGAAACACGTTATCTGGTGTTTTCACCACTCCACAGTGCGTATGATATGCAGAACCGACGATATCTTGGTTTTCGTGGGGTTTCAAGCTCAGATATGCATTTTCTGCGATAATCTTGGTGAGACTTCTGTCCGAAGTATGCAGAGTCATCGAGATCGCTCTTTTCGAGCTATTTAATGCGAGAAACAAGTTATCTGGTGTTTTCACCACTCCGCAGTGCGTTTGATATGCAGAACCAGCGATATCTTGGTTTTCGTGGGGTTTCAAGCTCAGATATGCATTTTCTGCGATAATCTTGGTGAGACTACTGTCCGAAGTATGCAGTGTCATCGAGATCGTACTTTTCGAGCTATTCAATGCGAGAAACACGTTTTCTGGGGTTTTCACCACTCCACAGTTCGTTGGATATGCAGAACAGGAGATATCTTGGTTTTCGTGGGGTTTCTAGCAGAGATATGCATTTTCTGCGATAATCTAGGTGAGACTTCTGTTCGAAGTATGCTTAATCATCGAGATCGCTCGTTTCGAGCTATTTAATGCGAGAAACAAGTTATCTGGTGTTTTCACCACTCCACAGTGCGTTTGATATGCAGAAACAGCGATATCTTGGTTTTCGTGGGGTTTCAAGCTGAGATATGCATTTTTTACGATAATCATGGTGAGACTTCTGTCCGAAGTATGCAGAATCATCGAGATCGCACTTTTCGAGCTATTTAATGCGACAAACACGTTATCTGGTGTTTTCAGCACTCCACAGTGCGTTCGATATGCAGAACCAGCGATATCTGGGTTTTCGTGGGGTTTCAAGCTGAGATATGCATTTTTTACGATAATCTTGGTGAGACTTCTGTCCGAAGTATGCAGAATCATCGAGATCGCACTTTTCGAGCTATTTAATGCGACAAACACGTTATCTGATGTTTTCAGCACTCCACAGTGCGTTTGATATGCAGAACCAGCGAAATCTTGGTTTTCGTGGGGTTTCAAGCTGAGATATGCATTTTTTTACGATAATCGTGGTGAGACTTCCGTCCGAAGTATGCAGAGTCATCGAGATCGTACTTTTTGAGCTATTTAATGCGACAAACACGTTTTCTGGGGTTTTCACCACTCCACAGTTCGTTGGATATGCAGAACCGACGATATCTTGGTTTTCGTGGGGTTTCAAGCTCAGATATGCATTTTCTGCGATAATCTTGGTGAGACTTCTGTCCGAAGTATGCAGAGTCATCGAGATCGTACCTTTCGAGCTGTTTAATGCGAGAAACACGTTTTCTGGTGTATTCACCACTCCACAGTACGTTTGACATACAGAACCGGAGATATCTTGGTTTCGGTCGGGTTTCAAGCTGAGACATGCATTTTCTACGATAATCTTGGTGAGACTTCTGTCAGAAGTATGCAGAATCTTCGAGAACGCTCTTTTCGAGCTACTTAATGCGAGAAACACGTTTTCTGGTGTTTTCACCACACCACAGTCCGTTTGATGCGCAGAACCGGAGATATCTTGGTTTCGGTCGGGTTTCAAGCTGAGATATGCATTTTCTGCGATAATCTTGGTGAGACTTCTGTCAGAAGTATGCAGAATCATCTAGATCGCTCTTTTCGAGCTATTTAATTCGAGAAACACGTTTTCTGGGGTTTTCACCACTCCACAGTTCGTTGGATATGCAGAACCAGCGATATCTTGGTTTTCGTGGGGTTTCAAGCTCAGATATGCATTTTCTGCGATAATCTTGGTGAGACTTCTGTCCGAAGTATGCAGAATCATCGAGATCGCACTTTTAGAGCTATTTAATGCGACAAACACGTTATCTGGTGTTTTCAGCACACCACAGTGCGTTTGATATGCAGAACCAGCGAAATCTTGGTTTTCGTGGGGTTTCAAGCTGAGATATGCATTTTTTACGATAATCTTGGTGAGACTTCTGTCCGAAGTATGCTTAATCATCGAGATCGCTCTATTCGAGCTATTTAATGCGAGAAACACGTTATCTGGTGTTTTCACCACTCCACAGTGCGTATGATATGCAGAACCGACGATATCTTGGTTTTCGTGGGGATTCAAGCTCAGATATGCATTTTCTGCGATAATCTTGGTGAGACTTCTGTCCGAAGTATGCAGAGTCATCGAGATCGCTCTTTTCGTGCTATTTAATGCGAGAAACAAGTTATCTGGTGTTTTCACCACTCCGCAGTGCGTTTGATATGCAGAACCAGCGATATCTTGGTTTTCGTGGGGTTTCAAGCTCAGATATGCATTTTCTGCGATAATCTTGGTGAGACTTCTGTCCGAAGTATGCAGAGTCATCGAGATCGTACTTTTCGAGCTATTCAATGCGAGAAACACGTTTTCTGGGGTTTTCACCACTCCACAGTGCGTTCGATATGCAGAACCAGCGAAATCTTGGTTTTCGTGGGGTTTCAAGCTGAGATATGCATTTTTTTACGATAATCTTGGTGAGACTTCTGTCCGAAGTATGCTTAATCATCGAGATCGCTCTATTCGAGATATTTAATGCGAGAAACACGTTATCTGGTGTTTTCACCACTCCACAGTGCGTATGATATGCAGAACCGACGATATCTTGGTTTCCGTGGGGTTTCAAGCTCAGATATGCATTTTCTGCGATAATCTTGGTGAGACTTCTGTCCGAAGTATGCAGAGTCATCGAGATCGTACTTTTTGAGCTATTTAATGCGACAAACACGTTTTCTGGGGTTTTCACCACTCCACAGTTCGTTGGATATGCAGAACAGGAGATATCTTGGTTTTCGTGGGGTTTCTAGCAGAGATATGCATTTTCTGCGATAATCTTGGTGAGACCTGTGTCCAAAGTATGCAGAAACATCGAGATCGCTCTTTTCGACCTATTTAATGCGAGAAACACGTTATCTGGTGTTTTCACCACTCCACAGTGCGTTTGATATGCAGAACCAGCGATATCTTGGTTTTCGTTGGGTTTCAAGCTGAGATATGCATTTTCTGCGATAATCTTGGTCAGACGTCTGTCAGAAGTATGCAGAGTCATCGGGATCGCTCTTTTCGAGCTATTTAATGCGAGAAACACGTTATCTGGTGTTTTCACCACTCCACAGTGCGTTTGATTTGCAGAACCGGCGACATCTTGATTTTCGTGAGATTTCAAGCTGAGATATGCATTTTTTACGATAATCATGGTGAGACTTCTGTCCGAAGTATGCAGAATCATCGAGATCGCACTTTTCGAGCTATTTAATGCGACAAACACGTTATCTGGTGTTTTCAGCACTCCACAGTGCGTTTGATATGCAGAACCAGCGAAATCTTGGTTTTCGTGGGGTTTCAAGCTGAGATATGCATTTTCTGCGATTATCTTGGTGAGACTTCTGTCCGAAGTATGCAGAATCATCGAGATCGCACTTTTCGAACTATTTAATGCGACAAACACGTTATCTGGTGTTTTCAGCACTCCACAGTGCGTTTGATATGCAGAACCAGCGATATCTGGGTTTTCGTGGGGTTTCAAGCTGAGATATGCATTTCTTACGATAATCTTGGTGAGACTTCTGTCCGAAGTATGCAGAATCATCGAGATCGCTCTTTTCAAGCTATTTAATGCGAGAAACACGTTTTCTGGGGTTTTCACCACTCCACAGTGCGTTTGATATGCAGAACCAGCGAAATCTTGGTTTTCGTGGGGTTTCAAGCTGAGATATGCATTTTTTACGATAATCTTGGTGAGACTTCTGTCCGAAGTATGCTTAATCATCGAGATCGCTCTATTGGAGATATTTAATGCGAGAAACACGTTATCTGGTGTTTTCACCACTCCACAGTGCGCATGATATGCAGAACCGACGATATCTTGGTTTTCGTGGGGTTTCAAGCTCACATATGCATTTTCTGCGATAATCTTGGTGAGACTTCTGTCCGAAGTATGCAGAGTCATCGAGATCGTACTTTTCGAGCTATTCAATGCGAGAAAAACGTTTTCTGGGGTTTTCACCACTCCACAGTTCGTTGGATATGCAGAACAGGAGATATCTTGGTTTTCGTGGGGTTTCTAGCCGAGATATGCATTTTCTGCGATAATCTTGGTGAGACTTCTGTCCGAAGTATGCAGAATCATCGAGATCGCACTTTTCGAGCTATTTAATGCGACAAACACGTTATCTGGTGTTTTCAGCACTCCACAGTGCGTTTGATATGCAGAACCAGCGATATCTTGGTTTTCGTGGGGTTTCAAGCTCAGATATGCATTTTCTGCGATAATCTTGGTGAGACTTCTGTCCGAAGTATGCAGAGTCATCGAGATCGCTCTTTTCGAGCTATTTAATGCGAGAAACAAGTTATCTGGTGTTTTCACCACTCCGCAGTGCGTTTGATATGCAGAACCAGCGATATCTTGGTTTTCGTGGGGTTTCAAGCTCAGATATGCATTTTCTGCGATAATCTTGGTGAGACTTCTGTCCGAAGTATGCAGAGTCATCGAGATCGTACTTTTCGAGCTATTCAATGCGAGAAACACGTTTTCTGGGGTTTTCACCACTCCACAGTGCGTTCGATATGCAGAACCAGCGATATCTGGGTTTTCGTGGGGTTTCAAGCAGAGATATGCATTTTTTACGATAATCTTGGTGAGACTTCTGTCCGAAGTATGCAGAATCATCGAGATCGCACTTTTCGAGCTATTTAATGCGACAAACACGTTATCTGGTGTTTTCAGCACTCCACAGTGCGTTTGATATGCAGAACCAGCGAAATCTTGGTTTTCGTGGGGTTTCAAGCTGAGATATGCATTTTTTTACGATAATCTTGGTGAGACTTCTGTCCGAAGTATGCTTAATCATCGAGATCGCTCTATTCGAGATATTTAATGCGAGAAACACGTTATCTGGTGTTTTCACCACTCCACAGTTCGTTGGATATGCAGAACAGGAGATATCTTGGTTTTCGTGGGGTTTCTAGCAGAGATATGCATTTTCTGCGATAATCTTGGTGAGACCTGTGTCCAAAGTATGCAGAAACATCGAGATCGCTCTTTTCGACCTATTTAATGCGAGAAACACGTTATCTGGTGTTTTCACCACTCCACAGTGCGTTTGATATGCAGAACCAGCGATATCTTGGTTTTCGTTGGGTTTCAAGCTGAGATATGCATTTTTTACGATAATCGTGGTGAGACTTCTGTCCGCAGTATGCAGAATCATCGAGATCGCACTTTTCGAGCTATTTAATGCGACAAACACGTTATCTGGTGTTTTCAGCACTCCACAGTGCGTTTGATATGCAGAACCAGCGATATCTGGGTTTTCGTGGGGTTTCAAGCTGAGATATGCATTTCTTACGATAATCTTGGTGAGACTTCTGTCCGAAGTATGCAGAATCATCGAGATCGCTCTTTTCAAGCTATTTGATGCGAGAAACACGTTTTCTGGGGTTTTCACCACTCCACAGTGCGTTTGATATGCAGAACCAGCGATATCTTGGTTTTCGTGGGGTTTCAAGCTCAGATATGCATTTTCTGCGATAATCTTGGTGAGACTTCTGTCCGAAGTATGCAGAGTCATCGAGATCGTACTTTTCGAGCTATTTAATGCGACAAACGCGTTATCTGGTGTTTTCAGCACTCCACAGTGCGTTTGATATGCAGAACCAGCGAAATCTTGGTTTTCGTGGGGTTTCATGCTGAGATATGCATTTTTTTACGATAATCTTGGTGAGACTTCTGTCCGAAGTATGCTTAATCATCGAGATCGCTCTATTCGAGATATTTAATGCGAGAAACACGTTATCTGGTGTTTTCACCACTCCACAGTGCGTATGATGTGCAGAACCGACGATATCTTGGTTTTCGTGGGGTTTCAAGCTCAGATATGCATTTTCTGCGATAATCTTGGTGAGACTTCTGTCCGAAGTATGCAGAGTCATCGAGATCGTACTTTTCAAGCTATTTAATGCGACAAACACGTTTTCTGGGGTTTTCACCACTCCACAGTTCGTTGGATATGCAGAACAGGAGATATCTTGGTTTTCGTGGGGTTTCTAGCAGAGATATGCATTTTTCGCGATAATCTTGGTGAGACATGTGTCCGAAGTATGCAGAAACATCGAGATCGCTCTTTTCGACCTATTTAATGCGAGAAACACGTTATCTGGTGTTTTCAGCACTCCACAGTGCGTTTGATATGCAGAACCAGCGATATCTTGGTTTACGTGGGGTTTCAAGCTCAGATATGCATTTTCTGCGATAATCTTGGTGAGACTTCAGTCCGAAGTATGCAGAATCATCGAGATCGTACTATTCGAGCTATTTAATGCGAAAAACACGTTATCTGGTGTTTTCACCACTCCACAGTGCGTATGATATGCAGAACCGAAGATATCTTGGTTTTCGTGAGGTTTCAAGCTCAGATATGCATTTTCTGCGATAATCTTGGTGAGACTTCTGTCCGAAGTATGCAGAGTCATCGAGATCGCTCTTTTCGAGCTATTTAATGCGAGAAACAAGTTATCTGGTGTTTTCACCACTCCGCAGTGCGTTTGATATGCAGAACCAGCGATATCTTGGTTTTCGTGGGGTTTCAAGCTCAGATATGCATTTTCTGCGATAATCTTGGTGAGACTTCTGTCCGAAGTATGCAGAGTCATCGAGATCGTACTTTTCGAGCTATTCAATGCGAGAAACACGTTTTCTGGGGTTTTCACCACTCCACAGTTCGTTGGATATGCAGAACAGGAGATATCTTGGTTTTCGTGGGGTTTCTAGCAGAGATATGCATTTTCTGCGATAATCTTGGTGAGACCTCTGTCCGAAGTATGCAGAAACATGGAGATCGCTCTTTTCGACCTATTGAATGCGAGAAACACGTTATCTGGTGTTTTCACCACTCCACAGTGCGTATGATATGCAGAACCGACGATATCTTGGTTTTCGTGGGGTTTCAAGCTCAGATATGCATTTTCTGCGATAATCTTGGTGAGACTTCTGTCCGAAGTATGCAGAGTCATCGAGATCGTACTTTTCGAGCTATTCAATGCGAGAAACACGTTTTCTGGGGTTTTCACCACTCCACAGTGCGTTCGATATGCAGAACCAGCGAAATCTTGGTTTTCGTGGGGTTTCAAGCTGAGATATGCATTTTTTTACGATAATCTTGGTGAGACTTCTGTCCGAAGTATGCTTAATCATCTAGATCGCTCTTTTCGAGCTATTTAATGCGAGAAACACGTTATCTGGTTGTTTTCACCACTCCACAGTGCGTTTGATATGCAGATCCGGCGACATCTTGGATTTCGTCGGGGTTCAAGCTGAGATTTGCAATTCCTGCGATAATCTTGGTGAGACTTCTGTCCGAAGTATGCTTAACCATCGAGAACGCTCTTTTCGAGCTGGTTAATGCGAGAAACACGTTATCTGGTGTTTTCAGCACTCCACAGTGCGTTTGATATGCAGAACCGGCGATATCTTGGTTTTCGTGGGGTTTCCAGCTGAGATATGCATTTTCTGCGATAATCTTGGTGAGTCTTCTGTCAGAAGTATGCAGAATCATCTAGATCGCTCTTTTCGAGCTATTTGATGCGAGAAACACGTTTTCTGGTGTTTTCACCACGCCACAGTGCGTTTGATATGCAGAACCGGCGACATCGTGGTTTTCGTCGGGTTTCAAGCTGAGATATGCATTTTCTGCGATCATATTGGTGAGACTTCAGTCAGAAGTATGCAGAATCATCTAGATCGCTCGTTTCGAGCTATTTAAAGCGAGAAACACTTTATCTGGTTGTTTTGACCACTCCACAGTGCGTTTGATATGTAGAGCCGCCGATAACTTGGTTTTCGTGGGGTTTCCAGCTGAAATATGCATTTTCTGCGATAATCTTGGTGTTTCATCTATGAGAAGTATGCAGAATCATCGAGAACGCTCTTTTCGAGCTAGTTAATGCGAGATACACGTTATCTGGTGTTTTCACCACTCCACAGTGCGTTTGATATGCAGAACAGGCGACATCTTGATTTTCGTGAGATTTCAAGCTGAGATATGCATTTTCTACGATAACCATGGTGAGTCTTCTGTCAGGAGTATGCAGAATCATCTAGATCGCTCTTTTCGAGCTATTTAATGCGAGAAACACGTTATATGGTTGTTTTCACCACTCCACAGTGCGTTTGATATGCAGAACCAGCGATATCTTGGTTTTCGTGGGGTTTCAAGCTGAGATATGCATATTTACGATAATCTTGGTGAGACTTCTGTTCAAAGTATGCTAAATCATCGAGATCGCTCGTTTCGAGCTATTTAATGCGCGAAACACGTTATCTGGTGTTTTCACCACTCCACAGTGCGTATGATATGCAGAACCGGCGATATCTTGGTTTTCGTGGGGTTTCAAGCTGAGATATACATTTTCTGCGGTAATCTTGGTGAGACTTCTGTCCGAAGTATGCTGAAACATCGAGATCGCTCTGTTCGAGCTAGTTAATGCGAGAAAAACCTTATCCGGTGTTTTCACCACTCCACAGTTCGTTTGATATGCAGAACCAGCGATATCTTGGCTTTCGTGGGGTTTCAAGCTGAGATATGCATTTTTTACGATAATCTTGGTGAGACTTCTGTCAGAAGTATGCAGAATCATCTAGATCGCTCTTTTCGAGCTATTTGATGCGAGAAACACGTTTTCTGGTGTTTTCACCACGCCACAGTGCGTTTGATATGCAGAACCGGCGACATCGTGGTTTTCGTCGGGTTTCAAGCTGAGATATGCATTTTCTGCGATCATATTGGTGAGACTTCAGTCAGAAGTATGCAGAATCATCGAGATCGCTCTATTCGAGCTATTTAATGCGAGAAACACGTTATCTGGTTGTTTTCACCACTCCACAGTGCGTTTGATATGCAGATCCGGCGACATCTTGGATTTCGTCGGGGTTCAAGCTGAGATTTGCAATTCCTGCGATAATCTTGGTGAGACTTCTGTCCGAAGTATGCTTAATCATCGAGAACGCTCTTTTCGAGCTGGTTAATGCGAGAAACACGTTATCTGGTGTTTTCAGCACTCCACAGTGCGTTTGATATGCAGAACCGGCGATATCTTGGTTTTCGTGGGGTTTCCAGCTGAGATATGCATTTTCTGCGATAATCTTGGTGAGTCTTCTGTCAGAAGTATGCCGAATCATCTAGATCGCTCTTTTCGAGCTATTTGATGCGAGAAACACGTTTTCTGGTGTTTTCACCACGCCACAGTGCGTTTGATATGCAGAACCGGCGACATCGTGGTTTTCGTCGGGTTTCAAGCTGAGATATGCATTTTCTGCGATCATATTGGTGAGACTTCAGTCAGAAGTATGCAGAATCATCTAGATCGCTAGTTTCGAGCTATTTAAAGCGAGAAACACTTTATCTGGTTGTTTTGACCACTCCACAGTGCGTTTGATATGTAGAGCCGCCGATAACTTGGTTTTCGTGGGGTTTCCAGCTGAAATATGCATTTTCTGCGATAATCTTGGTGTTTCATCTATGAGAAGTATGCAGAATCATCGAGAACGCTCTTTTCGAGCTAGTTATTGCGAGATACACGTTTTCTGATGTTTTCACCACTCCATAGTGCGTCTGATATGCAGAACCGGCGATATCTTGGTTTTCGTGGGGTTTCCAGCTGAGATATGCAATTTCTGTGATAATCTTGGTGAGTCTTCTGTCAGAAGTATGCAGAATCATCGAGATCGCTCTATTCGAGCTATTTAATGCGAGAAACACGTTATCTGGTTGTTTTCACCACTCCACAGTGCGTTTGATATGCAGAACCGGCGATATCTTGGTTTTCGTGGGGTTTCCAGCTGAGATATGCATTTTCTGCGATAATCTTGGTGAGTCTTCTGTCAGAAGTATATAGAATCATCGAGATCGCTCTATTCGAGCTATTTAATGCGAGAAACACGTTATCTGGTTGTTTTCACCTATCCACAGTGCGTTTGATATGCAGAAACGGAGATATCTTGGTTTCGGTCGGGTTTCAAGCTGAGATATGCATTTTCTGCGATAATCTTGGTGAGTCTTCTGTCAGAAGTATGCAGAATCATCTAGATCGCTCGTTTCGAGCTACTTAATGCGAGAAACACGTTATCTGGTGTTTTCACCACTCCACAGTGCGTTTAACTTGCAGAACCGGCGACATCTTGGATTTCGTCGGGGTTCAAGCTGGGATATGCATTTTCAACGATAATCTTGGTAAGAATTCTGTCAGAAGTATGCAGTATCATCTGGATCGCTCTTTTCGAGCTACTTAATGCGAGAAACACGTTTTCTGGTGCTTTGACCACTCCACAGTGCGTTTGATATGTAGAACCGCCGATAACTTGGTTTTCGTGGGGATTCCAGCTGAAATATGCATTTTCTGCGATAATATTGGTGAGACTTCAGTCAGATTTATGCAGAATCATCTAGATCGCTCGTTTCGAGATATTTAATGCGAGGAACACGTTATCTGGTTGTTTTCACCACTCCACAGTGCGTTTGATATGCAGAACCGGCGACATCTTGATTTTGGTGAGGTTTCAAGCTGAGATATGCATTTTCTGCGATAATCTTGGTGAGTCTTCTGTCAGAAGTATGCAGAATCATCTAGATCGCTCTTTTCGAGCTATTTGATGCGAGAAACACGTTTTCTGGTGTTTACACCACTCCACAGTGCGTTTGATATGCAGAACCGGCGACATCGTGGTTTTCGTCGGGTTTCAAGCTGAGATATGCATTTTCTGCGATCATATTGGTGAGACTTCAGTCAGAAGTATGCAGAATCACCTAGATCGCTCGTTTCGAGCTATTTAATGCGAGATACACGTTTTCTGGTGTTTTCACCACTCCATAGTGCGTCTGATATGCAGAACCGGCGATATCTTGGTTTTCGTGGGGTTTCCAGCTGAGATATGCATTTTCTGCGATAATCTTGGTGAGACTTTAGTCAGAACTATGCAGAATCATCTAGATCGCTCTATTCGAGCTATTTAATGCGAGAAACACGTTATCTGGTTGTTTTCACCACTCCACAGTGCGTTTGATATGCAGAACCGGCGATATCTTGGTTTTCGTGGGGTTTCCAGCTGAGATATGCATTTTCTGCGACAATCTTGGTGAGTCTTCTGTCAGAAGTATGCAGAATCATCGAGATCGCTCTATTCGAGCTATTTAATGCGAGAAACACGTTATCTGGTTGTTTTCACCTATCCACAGTGCGTTTGATATGCAGAAACGGAGATATCTTGGTTTCGGTCGGGTTTCAAGCTGAGATATGCATTTTCTGCGATAATCTTGGTGAGTCTTCTGTCAGAAGTATGCAGAATCATCTAGATCGCTCGTTTCGAGCTACTTAATGCGAGAAACACGTTATCTGGTGTTTTCACCACTCCACAGTGCGTTTAACTTGCAGAACCGGCGACATCTTGGATTTCGTCGGGGTTCAAGCTGGGATATGCATTTTCAACGATAATCTTGGTAAGAATTCTGTCAGAAGTATGCAAAATCATCTAGATCGCTCTTTTCGAGCTATTTGATGCGAGAAACACGTTTTCTGGTGTTTTCACCACGCCACAGTGCGTTTGATATGCAGAACCGGCGACATCGTGGTTTTCGTCGGGTTTCAAGCTGAGATATGCATTTTCTGCGATCATATTGGTGAGACTTCAGTCAGAAGTATGCAGAATCATCTAGATCGCTCGTTTCGAGCTATTTAAAGCGAGAAACACTTTATCTGGTTGTTTTGACCACTCCACAGTGCGTTTGATATGTAGAGCCGCCGATAACTTGGTTTTCGTGGGGTTTCCAGCTGAAATATGCATTTTCTGCGATAATCTTGGTGTGTCTTCTGTCAGAAGTATGCAGAATCATCGAGATCGCTCTATTCGAGCTATTTAATGTGAGAAACACGTTTTCTGGTGTATTCACCACCCCACAGTACGTTTGACATGCAGAACCGGATATATCTTGGTTTCGGTCGGGTTTCAAGCTGAGTTATGCATTTTCTACGATAATCTTGGTGAGACTTCTGTCAGACGTATGCAGAATCATCGGGATCGCTCTTTTCGAGCTATTTAAAGCGAGAAACACGTTTTCTGGTGTATTCACCACTCCACAGTACGTTTGACATGCAGAACAGGAGATATCTTGGTTTAGGTCGGGTATCAAGCTGAGATATGCATTTTCAACGATAATCTTGGTGAGACTTCTGTCAGAAGTATGCAGAATCATCGGGATCGCTCTTGTCGAGCTATTTAATGCGAGAAACACGTTGTCTGGTTGGTTTCACGACTCCACAGTGCGTTTGATATGCAGAACCGGCGACATCTTGATTTTCGTGAGGTTTCAAGCTGAGATATGCATTTTCTGCTATAATATTGGTGAGTCTTCTGTCAGTAGGATGCAGAATCATCGAGACCCCTCTTTTCGAGCTATTTAATGCGAGAAACACGTTATCTGGTGTTTTCACCACTCCACAGTGCGTTTGATATGCAGAACAGGCGACATCTTGATTTTCGTGAGATTTCAAGCTGAAATATGCATTTTCTACGATAACCATGGTGAGTCTTCTGTCAGGAGTATGCAGAATCATCTAGATCGCTCTTTTCGAGCTATTTAATGCGAGAAACACGTTATATGGTTGTTTTCACCACTCCACAGTGCGTTTGATATGCAGAACCAGCGATATCTTGGTTTTCATGGGGTTTCAAGCTGAGATATGCATATTTACGATAATCTTGGTGAGACTTCTGTTCGAAGTATGCTTAATCATCGAGATCGCTCGTTTCGAGCTATTTAATGCGCGAAACACGTTATCTGGTGTTTTCACCACTCCACAGTGCGTATGATATGCAGAACCGGCGATATCTTGGTTTTCGTGGGGTTTCAAGCTGAGATATGCATTTTCTGCGATAATCTTGGTGAGTCTTCTGTCAGAAGTATGCAGAATCATCGAGATCGCTCTATTCGAGCTATTTAATGCGAGAAACACGTTATCTGGTTGTTTTCACCTATCCACAGTGCGTTTGATATGCAGAAACGGAGATATCTTGGTTTCGGTCGGGTTTCAAGCTGAGATATGCATTTTCTGCGATAATCTTGGTGAGTCTTCTGTCAGAAGTATGCAGAATCATCTAGATCGCTCGTTTCGAGCTACTTAATGCGAGAAACACGTTATCTGGTGTTTTCACCACTCCACAGTGCGTTTGATATGCAGAACCGGCGACATCGTGGTTTTCGTCGGGTTTCAAGCTGAGATATGCATTTTCTGCGATCATATTGGTGAGACTTCAGTCAGAAGTATGCAGAATCACCTAGATCGCTCGTTTCGAGCTATTTAATGCGAGATACACGTTTTCTGGTGTTTTCACCACTCCATAGTGCGTCTGATATGCAGAACCGGCGATATCTTGGTTTTCGTGGGGTTTCCAGCTGAGATATGCATTTTCTGCGATAATTTTGGTGAGACTTTAGTCAGAACTATGCAGAATCATCTAGATCGCTCTATTCGAGCTATTTAATGCGAGAAACACGTTATCTGGTTGTTTTCACCACTCCACAGTGCGTTTGATATGCAGAACCGGCGATATCTTGGTTTTCGTGGGGTTTCCAGCTGAGATATGCATTTCCTGCGATAATCTTGGTGAGTCTTCTGTCAGAAGTATGCAGAATCATCGAGATCGCTCTATTCGAGCTATTTAATGCGAGAAACACGTTATCTGGTTGTTTTCACCTATCCACAGTGCGTTTGATATGCAGAAACGGAGATATCTTGGTTTCGGTCGGGTTTCAAGCTGAGATATGCATTTTCTGCGATAATCTTGGTGAGTCTTCTGTCAGAAGTATGCAGAATCATCTAGATCGCTCGTTTCGAGCTACTTAATGCGAGAAACACGTTATCTGGTGTTTTCACCACTCCACAGTGCGTTTAACTTGCAGAACCGGCGACATCTTGGATTTCGTCGGGGTTCAAGCTGGGATATGCATTTTCAACGATAATCTTGGTAAGAATTCTGTCAGAAGTATGCAGAATCATCGAGATCGCTCTATTCGAGCTATTTAATGCGAGAAACACGTTATCTGGTTGTTTTCACCTATCCACAGTGCGTTTGATATGCAGAAACGGAGATATCTTGGTTTCGGTCGGGTTTCAAGCTGAGATATGCATTTTCTGCGATAATCTTGGTGAGTCTTCTGTCAGAAGTATGCAGAATCATCTAGATCGCTCGTTTCGAGCTACTTAATGCGAGAAACACGTTATCTGGTGTTTTCACCACTCCACAGTGCGTTTAACTTGCAGAACCGGCGACATCTTGGATTTCGTCGGGGTTCAAGCTGGGATATGCATTTTCAACGATAATCTTGGTAAGAATTCTGTCAGAAGTATGCAGAATCATCTAGATCGCTCTTTTCGAGCTATTTGATGCGAGAAACACGTTTTCTGGTGTTTTCACCACGCCACAGTGCGTTTGATATGCAGAACCGGCGACATCGTTGTTTTCGTCGGGTTTCAAGCTGAGATATGCATTTTCTGCGATCATATTGGTGAGACTTCAGTCAGAAGTATGCAGAATCATCTAGATCGCTCGTTTCGAGCTATTTAAAGCGAGAAACACTTTATCTGGTTGTTTTGACCACTCCACAGTGCGTTTGATATGTAGAGCCGCCGATATCTTGGTTTTCGTGGGGTTTCCAGCTGAGATATGCATTTTCTGCGATAATCTTGGTGAGACTTTAGTCAGAACTATGCAGAATCATCTAGATCGCTCTATTCGAGCTATTTAATGCGAGAAACACGTTATCTGGTTGTTTTCACCACTCCACAGTGCGTTTGATATGCAGAACCGGCGATATCTTGGTTTTCGTGGGGTTTCCAGCTGAGATATGCATTTTCTGCGATAATCTTGGTGAGTCTTCTGTCAGAAGTATGCAGAATCATCGAGATCGCTCTATTCGAGCTATTTAATGCGAGAAACACGTTATCTGGTTGTTTTCACCTATCCACAGTGCGTTTGATATGCAGAAACGGAGATATCTTGGTTTCGGTCGGGTTTCAAGCTGAGATATGCATTTTCTGCGATAATCTTGGTGAGTCTTCTGTCAGAAGTATGCAGAATCATCTAGATCGCTCGTTTCGAGCTACTTAATGCGAGAAACACGTTATCTGGTGTTTTCACCACTCCACAGTGCGTTTAACTTGCAGAACCGGCGACATCTTGGATTTCGTCGGGGTTCAAGCTGGGATATGCATTTTCAACGATAATCTTGGTAAGAATTCTGTCAGAAATATGCAGAATCATCTAGATCGCTCTTTTCGAGCTATTTGATGCGAGAAACACGTTTTCTGGTGTTTTCACCACGCCACAGTGCGTTTGATATGCAGAACCGGCGACATCGTGGTTTTCGTCGGGTTTCAAGCTGAGATATGCATTTTCTGCGATCAGATTGGTGAGACTTCAGTCAGAAGTATGCAGAATCATCTAGATCGCTCGTTTCGAGCTAATTAAAGCGAGAAACACTTTATCTGGTTGTTTTGACCACTCCACAGTGCGTTTGATATGTAGAGCCGCCGATAACTTGGTTTTCGTGGGGTTTCCAGCTGAAATATGCATTTTCTGCGATAATCTTGGTGTTTCATCTATGAGAAGTATGCAGAATCATCGAGAACGCTCTTTTCGATCTAGTTAATGCGAGATACACGTTTTCTGATGTTTTCACCACTCCATAGTGCGTCTGATATGCAGAACCGGCGATATCTTGGTTTTCGTGGGGTTTCCAGCTGAGATATGCAATTTCTGTGATAATCTTGGTGAGTCTTCTGTCAGAAGTATGCAGAATCATCTAGATCGCTCTTTTCGAGCTATTTAATGCGAGAAACACTTTTTCTGGTGTTTTCACCACGCCACAGTGCGTTTGATATGCAGAACCGGCGACATCGTTGTTTTCGTCGGGTTTCAAGCTGAGATATAGCATTTTCTGCGATAATATTGGTGAGACTTCAGTCAGAAGTATGCAGAATCATCTAGATCGCTCGTTTCGAGCTATTTAAAGCGAGAAACACGTTATCTGGTTGTTTTCCCCACTCCACAGTGCGTTTGATATGCAGAACCGGCGATATCTTGGTTTTCGTGGGGTTTCCAGCTGAGATATGCATTTTCTGCGATAATCTTGGTGTGTCTTCTGTCAGAAGTATGCAGCATCATCGAGATCGCTCTATTCGAGCTATTTAATGTGAGAAACACGTTTTCTGGTGTATTCACCACCCCACAGTACGTTTGACATGCAGAACCGGATATATCTTGGTTTCGGTCGGGTTTCAAGCTGAGTTATGCATTTTCTACGATAATCTTGGTGAGACTTCTGTCAGACGTATGCAGAATCATCGGGATCGCTCTTTTCGAGCTATTTAAAGCGAGAAACACGTTTTCTGGTGTATTCACCACTCCACAGTACGTTTGACATGCAGAACAGGAGATATCTTGGTTTAGGTCGGGTATCAAGCTGAGATATGCATTTTCAACGATAATCTTGGTGAGACTTCTGTCAGAAGTATGCAGAATCATCGGGATCGCTCTTGTCGAGCTATTTAATGCGAGAAACACGTTGTCTGGTTGGTTTCACGACTCCACAGTGCGTTTGATATGCAGAACCGGCGACATCTTGATTTTCGTGAGGTTTCAAGCTGAGATATGCATTTTCTGCAATAATATTGGTGAGTCTTCTGTCAGTAGGATGCAGAATCATCGAGACCCCTCTTTTCGAGCTATTTAATGCGAGAAACACGTTATCTGGTGTTTTCACCACTCCACAGTGCGTTTGATATGCAGAACAGGCGACATCTTGATTTTCGTGAGATTTCAAGCTGAAATATGCATTTTCTACGATAACCATGGTGAGTCTTCTGTCAGGAGTATGCAGAATCATCTAGATCGCTCTTTTCGAGCTATTTAATGCGAGAAACACGTTATATGGTTGTTTTCACCACTCCACAGTGCGTTTGATATGCAGAACCAGCGATATCTTGGTTTTCATGGGGTTTCAAGCTGAGATATGCATATTTACGATAATCTTGGTGAGACTTCTGTTCGAAGTATGCTTAATCATCGAGATCGCTCGTTTCGAGCTATTTAATGCGCGAAACACGTTATCTGGTGTTTTCACCACTCCACAGTGCGTATGATATGCAGAACCGGCGATATCTTGGTTTTCGTGGGGTTTCAAGCTGAGATATGCATTTTCTGCGATAATCTTGGTGAGTCTTCTGTCAGAAGTATGCAGAATCATCGAGATCGCTCTATTCGAGCTATTTAATGCGAGAAACACGTTATCTGGTTGTTTTCACCTATCCACAGTGCGTTTGATATGCAGAAACGGAGATATCTTGGTTTCGGTCGGGTTTCAAGCTGAGATATGCATTTTCTGCGATAATCTTGGTGAGTCTTCTGTCAGAAGTATGCAGAATCATCTAGATCGCTCGTTTCGAGCTACTTAATGCGAGAAACACGTTATCTGGTGTTTTCACCACTCCACAGTGCGTTTGATATGCAGAACCGGCGACATCGTGGTTTTCGTCGGGTTTCAAGCTGAGATATGCATTTTCTGCGATCATATTGGTGAGACTTCAGTCAGAAGTATGCAGAATCACCTAGATCGCTCGTTTCGAGCTATTTAATGCGAGATACACGTTTTCTGGTGTTTTCACCACTCCATAGTGCGTCTGATATGCAGAACCGGCGATATCTTGGTTTTCGTGGGGTTTCCAGCTGAGATATGCATTTTCTGCGATAATCTTGGTGAGACTTTAGTCAGAACTATGCAGAATCATCTAGATCGCTCTATTCGAGCTATTTAATGCGAGAAACACGTTATCTGGTTGTTTTCACCACTCCACAGTGCGTTTGATATGCAGAACCGGCGATATCTTGGTTTTCGTGGGGTTTCCAGCTGAGATATGCATTTTCTGCGATAATCTTGGTGAGTCTTCTGTCAGAAGTATGCAGAATCATCGAGATCGCTCTATTCGAGCTATTTAATGCGAGAAACACGTTATCTGGTTGTTTTCACCTATCCACAGTGCGTTTGATATGCAGAAACGGAGATATCTTGGTTTCGGTCGGGTTTCAAGCTGAGATATGCATTTTCTGCGATAATCTTGGTGAGTCTTCTGTCAGAAGTATGCAGAATCATCTAGATCGCTCGTTTCGAGCTACTTAATGCGAGAAACACGTTATCTGGTGTTTTCACCACTCCACAGTGCGTTTAACTTGCAGAACCGGCGACATCGTTGTTTTCGTCGGGTTTCAAGCTGAGATATGCATTTTCTGCGATCATATTGGTGAGACTTCAGTCAGAAGTATGCAGAATCATCTAGATCGCTCTTTTCGAGCTATTTAAAGCGAGAAACACGTTATCTGGTTGTTTTCCCCACTCCACAGTGCGTTTGATATGTAGAGCCGCCGATAACTTGGTTTTCGTGGGGTTTCCAGCTGAAATATGCATTTTCTGCGATAATCTTGGTGTTTCATCTATGAGAAGTATGCAGAATCATCGAGAACGCTCTTTTCGAGCTAGTTAATGCGAGATACACGTTTTCTGATGTTTTCACCACTCCATAGTGCGTCTGATATGCAGAACCGGCGATATCTTGGTTTTCGTGGGGTTTCCAGCTGAGATATGCAATTTCTGTGATAATCTTGGTGAGTCTTCTGTCAGAAGTATGCAGAATCATCTAGATCGCTCTTTTCGAGCTATTTAATGCGAGAAACACTTTTTCTGGTGTTTTCACCACGCCACAGTGCGTTTGATATGCAGAACCGGCGACATCGTTGTTTTCGTCGGGTTTCAAGCTGAGATATAGCATTTTCTGCGATAATATTGGTGAGACTTCAGTCAGAAGTATGCAGAATCATCTAGATCGCTCGTTTCGAGCTATTTAAAGCGAGAAACACGTTATCTGGTTGTTTTCCCCACTCCACAGTGCGTTTGATATGCAGAACCGGCGATATCTTGGTTTTCGTGGGGTTTCCAGCTGAGATATGCATTTTCTGCGATAATCTTGGTGTGTCTTCTGTCAGAAGTATGCAGAATCATCGAGATCGCTCTATTCGAGCTATTTAATGTGAGAAACACGTTTTCTGGTGTATTCACCACCCCACAGTACGTTTGACATGCAGAACCGGATATATCTTGGTTTCGGTCGGGTTTCAAGCTGAGTTATGCATTTTCTACGATAATCTTGGTGAGACTTCTGTCAGACGTATGCAGAATCATCGGGATCGCTCTTTTCGAGCTATTTAAAGCGAGAAACACGTTTTCTGGTGTATTCACCACTCCACAGTACGTTTGACATGCAGAACAGGAGATATCTTGGTTTAGGTCGGGTATCAAGCTGAGATATGCATTTTCAACGATAATCTTGGTGAGACTTCTGTCAGAAGTATGCAGAATCATCGGGATCGCTCTTGTCGAGCTATTTAATGCGAGAAACACGTTGTCTGGTTGGTTTCACGACTCCACAGTGCGTTTGATATGCAGAACCGGCGACATCTTGATTTTCGTGAGGTTTCAAGCTGAGATATGCATTTTCTGCTATAATATTGGTGAGTCTTCTGTCAGTAGGATGCAGAATCATCGAGACCCCTCTTTTCGAGCTATTTAATGCGAGAAACACGTTATCTGGTGTTTTCACCACTCCACAGTGCGTTTGATATGCAGAACAGGCGACATCTTGATTTTCGTGAGATTTCAAGCTGAAATATGCATTTTCTACGATAACCATGGTGAGTCTTCTGTCAGGAGTATGCAGAATCATCTAGATCGCTCTTTTCGAGCTATTTAATGCGAGAAACACGTTATATGGTTGTTTTCACCACTCCACAGTGCGTTTGATATGCAGAACCAGCGATATCTTGGTTTTCATGGGGTTTCAAGCTGAGATATGCATATTTACGATAATCTTGGTGAGACTTCTGTTCGAAGTATGCTTAATCATCGAGATCGCTCGTTTCGAGCTATTTAATGCGCGAAACACGTTATCTGGTGTTTTCACCACTCCACAGTGCGTATGATATGCAGAACCGGCGATATCTTGGTTTTCGTGGGGTTTCAAGCTGAGATATACATTTTCTGCGGTAATCTTGGTGAGATTTCTGTCCGAAGTATGCTGAAACATCGAGATCGCTCTGTTCGAGCTAGTTAATGCGAGAAAAACCTTATCCGGTGTTTTCACCACTCCACAGTTCGTTTGATATGCAGAACCAGCGATATCTTGGCTTTCGTGGGGTTTCAAGCTGAGATATGCATTTTCTGCGATCATATTGGTGAGACTTCAGTCAGAAGTATGCACAATCATCGAGATCGCTCTATTCGAGCTATTTAATGCGAGAAACACGTTATCTGGTTGTTTTCACCACTCCACAGTGCGTTTGATATGCAGATCCGGCGACATCTTGGATTTCGTCGGGGTTCAAGCTGAGATTTGCAATTCCTGCGATAATCTTGGTGAGACTTCTGTCCGAAGTATGCTTAATCATCGAGAACGCTCTTTTCGAGCTGGTTAATGCGAGAAACACGTTATCTGGTGTTTTCAGCACTCCACAGTGCGTTTGATATGCAGAACCGGCGATATCTTGGTTTTCGTGGGGTTTCCAGCTGAGATATGCATTTTCTGCGATAATCTTGGTGAGTCTTCTGTCAGAAGTATGCAGAATCATCTAGATCGCTCTTTTCGAGCTATTTGATGCGAGAAACACGTTTTCTGGTGTTTTCACCACGCCACAGTGCGTTTGATATGCAGAACCGGCGATATCTTGGTTTTCGTGGGGTTTCAAGCTGAGATATGCAATTTCTGTGATAATCTTGGTGAGTCTTCTGTCAGAAGTATGCAGAATCATCTAGATCGCTCTTTTCGAGCTATTTAATGCGAGAAACACTTTTTCTGGTGTTTTCACCACGCCACAGTGCGTTTGATATGCAGAACCGGCGACATCGTTGTTTTCGTCGGGTTTCAAGCTGAGATATAGCATTTTCTGCGATAATATTGGTGAGACTTCAGTCAGAAGTATGCAGAATCATCTAGATCGCTCGTTTCGAGCTATTTAAAGCGAGAAACACGTTATCTGGTTGTTTTCCCCACTCCACAGTGCGTTTGATATGCAGAACCGGCGATATCTTGGTTTTCGTGGGGTTTCCAGCTGAGATATGCATTTTCTGCGATAATCTTGGTGAGTCTTCTGTCAGAAGTATGCAGAATCATCGAGATCGCTCTATTCGAGCTATTTAATGCGAGAAACACGTTATCGGGTTGTTTTCACCACTCCACAGTGCGTTTGATATGCAGAACCGGCGATATCTTGGTTTTCGTGGGGTTTCCAGCTGAGATATGCATTTTCTGCGATAATCTTGGTGAGTCTTCTGTCAGAAGTATGCAGAATCATCTAGATCGCTCTTTTCGAGCTATTTGATGCGAGAAACACGTTTTCTGGTGTTTTCACCACGCCACAGTGCGTTTGATATGCAGAACCGGCGACATCGTGGTTTTCGTCGGGTTTCAAGCTGAGATATGCATTTTCTGCGATCATATTGGTGAGACTTCAGTCAGAAGTATGCAGAATCATCTAGATCGCTCGTTTCGAGCTATTTAAAGCGAGAAACACTTTATCTGGTTGTTTTGACCACTCCACAGTGCGTTTGATATGTAGAGCCGCCGATAACTTGGTTTTCGTGGGGTTTCCAGCTGAAATATGCATTTTCTGCGATAATCTTGGTGTTTCATCTATGAGAAGTATGCAGAATCATCGAGAACGCTCTTTTCGAGCTAGTTATTGCGAGATACACGTTTTCTGATGTTTTCACCACTCCATAGTGCGTCTGATATGCAGAACCGGCGATATCTTGGTTTTCGTGGGGTTTCCAGCTGAGATATGCATTTTCTGCGATAATCTTGGTGAGTCTTCTGTCAGAAGTATGCAGAATCATCGAGATCGCTCTATTCGAGCTATTTAATGCGAGAAACACGTTATCTGGTTGTTTTCACCCATCCACAGTGCGTTTGATATGCAGAAACGGAGATATCTTGGTTTCGGTCGGGTTTCAAGCTGAGATATGCATTTTCTGCGATAATCTTGGTGAGTCTTCTGTCAGAAGTATGCAGAATCATCTAGATCGCTCGTTTCGAGCTACTTAATGCGAGAAACACGTTATCTGGTGTTTTCACCACTCCACAGTGCGTTTAACTTGCAGAACCGGCGACATCTTGGATTTCGTCGGGGTTCAAGCTGGGATATGCATTTTCAACGATAATCTTGGTAAGAATTCTGTCAGAAGTATGCAGTATCATCTAGATCGCTCTTTTCGAGCTACTTAATGCGAGAAACACGTTTTCTGGTGCTTTGACCACTCCACAGTGCGATTGATATGTAGAACCGCCGATAACTTGGTTTTCGTGGGGCTTCCAGCTGAAATATGCATTTTCTGCGATAATCTTGGTGAGTCTTCTGTCAGAAGTATGCAGAATCATCGAGATCGCTCTATTCGAGCTATTTAATGCGAGAAACACGTTATCTGGTTGTTTTCACCACTCCACAGTGCGATTGATATGCAGAACCGGCGATATCTTGGTTTTCGTGGGGTTTCCAGCTGAGATATGCATTTTCTGCGATAATCTTGGTGAGTCTTCTGTCAGAAGTATGCAGAATCATCGAGATCGCTCTATTCGAGCTATTTAATGCGAGAAACACGTTATCTGGTTGTTTTCACCTATCCACAGTGCGTTTGATATGCAGAAACGGAGATATCTTGGTTTCGGTCGGGTTTCAAGATGAGATATGCATTTTCTGCGATAATCTTGGTGAGTCTTCTGTCGGAAGTATGCAGAATCATCTAGATCGCTCGTTTCGAGCTACTTAATGCGAGAAACACGTTATCTGGTGTTTTCACCACTCCACAGTGCGTTTAACTTGCAGAACCGGCGACATCTTGGATTTCGTCGGGGTTCAAGCTGGGATATGCATTTTCAACGATAATCTTGGTAAGAATTCTGTCAGAAGTATGCAGTATCATCTAGATCGCTCTTTTCGAGCTATTTGATGCGAGAAACACGTTTTCTGGTGTTTTCACCACTCCACAGTGCGTTTGATATGCAGAACAGTCGACATCGTGGTTTTCGTCGGGTTTCAAGCTGAGATATGCATTTTCTGCCATCATATTGGTGAGACTTCAGTCAGAAGTATGCAGAATCACCTAGATCGCTCGTTTCGAGCTACTTAATGCGAGAAACACGTTATCTGGTGTTTTCACCACTCCACAGTGCGTTTAACTTGCAGAACCGGCGACATCTTGAATTTCGTCGGGGTTCAAGCTGGGATATGCATTTTCAACGATAATCTTGGTAAGAATTCTGTCAGAAGTATGCAGTATCATCTAGATCGCTCTTTTCGAGCTACTTAATGCGAGAAACACGTTTTCTGGTGTTTTGACCACTCCACAGTGCGTTTGATATGTAGAACCGCCGATAACTTGGTTTTCGTGGGGATTCCAGCTGAAATATGCATTTTCTGCGATAATATTGGTGAGACTTCAGTCAGAAGTATGCAGAATCATCTAGATCGCTCGTTTCGAGTTATTTAATGCGAGAAACACGTTATCTGGTTGTTTTCACCACTCCACAGTGCTTTTGATATGCAGAACCGGCGACATCTTGATTTTCGTGAGGTTTCAAGCTGAGATATGCATTTTCTGCGATAATCTTGGTGAGTCTTCTGTCAGAAGTATGCAGAATCATCTAGATCGCTCTTTTCGAGCTATTTGATGCGAGGATCACGTTTTCTGGTGTTTTCACCACTCCACAGTGCGTTTGATATGCAGAACAGTCGACATCGTGGTTTTCGTCGGGTTTCAAGCTGAGATATGCATTTTCTGCGATCATATTGGTGAGTCTTCTGTCAGAAGTATGCAGAATCATCTAGATCGCTCTTTTCGAGCTACTTGATGCGAGAAACACGTTTTCTGGTGTTTTCACCACTCCACAGTGCGTTTGATATGCAGAACCGGCGACATCTTGATTTTCGTGAGGTTTCAAGCTGAGATATGCATTTTCTGCGATAATCTTGGTGAGTCTTCTGTCAGAAGTATGCAGAATCATCTAGATCGCTCTGTTCGAGCTATTTGATGCGAGAAACACGTTTTCTGGTGTTTTCACCACTCCACAGTTCGTTTGATATGCAGAACCGGCGACATCGTGTTTTTCGTCGGGTTTCAAGCTGAGATATGCATTTTCTGCGATCATATTGGTGAGACTTCAGTCAGAAGTATGCAGAATCACCTAGATCGCTCGTTTCGAGCTATTTAATGCGAGAAACACGTTATCTGGTTGTTTTCACCACTCCACAGTGCGTTTGATATGCAGAACCGGCGACATCTTGATTTTCGTGAGGTTTCAAGCTGAGATATGCATTTTCTGCGATAATCTTGGTGAGACTTATGTCAGAAGTATGCAGTATCATCGCGATCGCTCTATTCGAGCTATTTAATGCGAGAAACACGTTATCTGGTGTTTTCATCACTCCACAGGGCGTTTGATATGCAGAACCGGCGATATCTTGGTTTTCCTGGGGTTTCCAGCTGAGATATGCATTTTCTGTGATAATCTTGGTGAGTCTTCTGTCAGAAGTATGCAGAATCATCTAGATCGCTCTTTTCGAGCTATTTAATGCGAGAAACAGGTTTTCTGGTGTCTTCACCACGCCACAGTGCGTTTGATATGCAGAACCGGCGATATCTTGGTTTTCGTGGGGTTTCCAGCTGAAATATGCATTTTCTGCGATAATCTTGGTGTTTCATCTATGAGAAGTATGCAGAATCATCGAGAACGCTCTTTTCGAGCTAGTTAATGCGAGATACACGTTTTCTGGTGTTTTCACCACTCAATAGTGCGTCTGATATGCAGAACCGGCGATATCTTGGTTTTCGTGGGGTTTCCAGCTGAGATATGCATTTTCTGCGATAATCTTGGTGAGTCTTCTGTCAGAAGTATGCAGAATCATCTAGATCGCTCTTTTCGAGCTATTTGATGCGAGAAACACGTTTCCTGGTGTTTTCACCACGCCACAGTGCGTTTGATATGCAGAACCGGCGACATCGTGGTTTTCGTCGGGTTTCAAGCTGAGATATGCATTTTCTGCGATCATATGGGTGAGACTTCAGCCAGAACTATGCAGAATCATCTAGATCGCTCGTTTCGAGCTATTTAATGCGAAAAAACAAGTTTTCTGGTGTTTTGACCACTCCACAGTGCGTTTGATATGTAGAGCCGCCGATAACTTGGTTTTCGTGGGGCTTCCAGCTGAAATATGCATTTTCTGCGATAATCTTTGTGTTTCATCTATGAGAAGTATGCAGAATCATCTAGATCGCTCTTTTCGAGCTATTTAAATCCAGAAACACGTTTTCTGGTGTATTCACCACCCCACAGTGCGTTTGATATGCAGAACCGGCGACATCGTGGTTTTGGTCGGGTTTCAAGCTGAGACATGCATTTTCTGCGATAATCTTGGTGAGACTTTAGTCAGAAGTATGCAGAATCATCTAGATCGCTCGTTTCGAGCTACTTAATGCGAGAAACACGTTATCTGGTGTTTTCACCACTCCACAGTGCGTTTAACTTGCAGAACCGGCGACATCTTGGATTTCGTCGGGGTTCAAGCTGGGATATGCATTTTCAACGATAATCTTGGTAAGAATTCTGTCAGAAGTATGCAGAATCATCGAGATCGCTCTATTCGAGCTATTTAATGCGAGAAACACGTTATCTGGTTGTTTTCACCACTCCACAGTGCGTTTGATATATAGAAACGGAGATATCTTGGTTTCGGTCGGGTTTCAAGCTGAGATATGCATTTTCTGCGATAATCTTGGTGTTTCATCAATGAGAAGTATGCAGAATCATCGAGAACGCTCTTTTCGAGCTAGTTAATGCGAGATACACGTTTTCTGGTGTTTTCACCACTCCATAGTGCGTCTGATATGCAGAACCGGCGATATCTTGGTTTTCGTGGGGTTTCCAGCTGAGATATGCATTTTCTGCGATAATCTTGGTGAGACTTTAGTCAGAACTATGCAGAATCATCTAGATCGCTCGTTTCGAGCTATTTAATGCGAAAAAACAAGTTTTCTGGTGTTTTGACCACTCCACAGTGCGTTTGATATGCAGAACCGGCGACATCGTGTTTTTCGTCGGGTTTCAAGCTGAGATATGCATTTTCTGCGATCATATTGGTGAGACTTCAGTCAGAAGTATGCAGAATCACCTAGATCGCTCGTTTCGAGCTACTTAATGCGAGAAACACGTTATCTGGTGTTTTCACCACTCCACAGTGCGTTTAACTTGCAGAACCGGCGACATCTTGAATTTCGTCGGGGTTCAAGCTGGGATATGCATTTTCAACTATAATCTTGGTAAGAATTCTGTCAGAAGTATGCAGTATCATCTAGATCGCTCTTTTCGAGCTACTTAATGCGAGAAACACGTTTTCTGGTGTTTTGACCACTCCACAGTGCGTTTGATATGTAGAACCGCCGATAACTTGGTTTTCGTGGGGATTCCAGCTGAAATATGCATTTTCTGCGATAATATTGGTGAGACTTCAGTCAGAAGTATGCAGAATCATCTAGATCGCTCTTTTCGAGCTATTTGATGCGAGAAACACGTTTTCTGGTGTTTTCACCACTCCACAGTTCGTTTGATATGCAGAACCGGCGACATCGTGTTTTTCGTCGGGTTTCAAGCTGAGATATGCATTTTCTGCGATCATATTGGTGAGACTTCAGTCAGAAGTATGCAGAATCACCTAGATCACCCGTTTCGACCTATTTAATGCGAGAAACACGTTATCTGGTTGTTTTCACCACTCCACAGTGCGTTTGATATGCAGAACCGGCGACATCTTGATTTTCGTGAGGTTTCAAGCTGAGATATGCATTTTCTGCGATAATCTTGGTGAGACTTCTGTCAGAAGTATGCAGAATCATCGCGATCGCTCTATTCGAGCTATTTAATGCGAGAAACACGTTATCTGGTGTTTTCATCACTCCACAGGGCGTTTGATATGCAGAACCGGCGATATCTTGGTTTTCCTGGGGTTTCCAGCTGAGATATGCATTTTCTGTGATAATCTTGGTGAGTCTTCTGTCAGAAGTATGCAGAATCATCTAGATCGCTCTTTTCGAGCTATTTAATGCGAAAAAACAAGTTTTCTGGTGTTTTGACCACTCCACAGTGCGTTTGATATGTAGAGCCGCCGATAACTTGGTTTTCGTGGGGCTTCCAGCTGAAATATGCATTTTCTGCGATAATCTTGGTGAGTCTTCTGTCAGAAGTATGCAGAATCATCGAGATCGCTCTATTCGAGCTATTTAATGCGAGAAACACGTTATCTGGTTGTTTTCACCACTCCACAGTGCGTTTGATATGCAGAACCGGCGATATCTTGGTTTTCGTGGGGTTTCCAGCTGAGATATGCATTTTCTGCGATAATCTTGGTGAGTCTTCTGTCAGAAGTATGCAGAATCATCGAGATCGCTCTATTCGAGCTATTTAATGCGAGAAACACGTTATCTGGTTGTTTTCACCTATCCACAGTGCGTTTGATATGCAGAAACGGAGATATCTTGGTTTCGGTCGGGTTTCAAGCTGAGATATGCATTTTCTGCGATAATCTTGGTGAGTCTTCTGTCGGAAGTATGCAGAATCATCTAGATCGCTCGTTTCGAGCTACTTAATGCGAGAAACACGTTATCTGGTGTTTTCACCACTCCACAGTGCGTTTAACTTGCAGAACCGGCGACATCTTGGATTTCGTCGGGGTTCAAGCTGGGATATGCATTTTCAACGATAATCTTGGTAAGAATTCTGTCAGAAGTATGCAGTATCATCTAGATCGCTCTTTTCGAGCTATTTGATGCGAGAAACACGTTTTCTGGTGTTTTCACCACTCCACAGTGCGTTTGATATGCAGAACAGTCGACATCGTGGTTTTCGTCGGGTTTCAAGCTGAGATATGCATTTTCTGCGATCATATTGGTGAGACTTTAGTCAGAACTATGCAGAATCATCTAGATCGCTCGTTTCGAGCTATTTAATGCGAAAAAACAAGTTTTCTGGTGTTTTGACCACTCCACAGTGCGTTTGATATGCAGAACCGGCGACATCGTGTTTTTCGTCGGGTTTCAAGCTGAGATATGCATTTTCTGCGATCATATTGGTGAGACTTCAGTCAGAAGTATGCAGAATCACCTAGATCGCTCGTTTCGAGCTACTTAATGCGAGAAACACGTTATCTGGTGTTTTCACCACTCCACAGTGCGTTTAACTTGCAGAACCTGCGACATCTTGAATTTCGTCGGGGTTCAAGCTGGGATATGCATTTTCAACGATAATCTTGGTAAGAATTCTGTCAGAAGTATGCAGTATCATCTAGATCGCTCTTTTCGAGCTACTTAATGCGAGAAACACGTTTTCTGGTGTTTTGACCACTCCATAGTGCGTTTGATATGTAGAACCGCCGATAACTTGGTTTTCGTGGGGATTCCAGCTGAAATATGCATTTTCTGCGATAATATTGGTGAGACTTCAGTCAGAAGTATGCAGAATCATCTAGATCGCTCGTTTCGAGTTATTTAATGCGAGAAACACGTTATCTGGTTGTTTTCACCACTCCACAGTGCTTTTGATATGCAGAACCGGCGACATCTTGATTTTCGTGAGGTTTCAAGCTGAGATATGCATTTTCTGCGATAATCTTGGTGAGTCTTCTGTCAGAAGTATGCAGAATCATCTAGATCGCTCTTTTCGAGCTATTTGATGCGAGAAACACGTTTTCTGGTGTTTTCACCACTCCACAGTGCGTTTGATATGCAGAACAGTCGACATCGTGGTTTTCGTCGGGTTTCAAGCTGAGATATGCATTTTCTGCGATCATATTGGTGAGACTTCAGTCAGAAGTATGCAGAATCACCTAGATCGCTCGTTTCGAGCTACTTAATGCGAGAAACACGTTATCTGGTGTTTTCACCACTCCACAGTGCGTTTAACTTGCAGAACCGGCGACATCTTGAATTTCGTCGGGGTTCAAGCTGGGATATGCATTTTCAACGATAATCTTGGTAAGAATTCTGTCAGAAGTATGCAGTATCATCTAGATCGCTCTTTTCGAGCTACTTAATGCGAGAAACACGTTTTCTGGTGTTTTGACCACTCCACAGTGCGTTTGATATGTAGAACCGCCGATAACTTGGTTTTCGTGGGGATTCCAGCTGAAATATGCATTTTCTGCGATAATATTGGTGAGACTTCAGTCAGAAGTATGCAGAATCATCTAGATCGCTCGTTTCGAGTTATTTAATGCGAGAAACACGTTATCTGGTTGTTTTCACCACTCCACAGTGCTTTTGATATGCAGAACCGGCGACATCTTGATTTTCGTGAGGTTTCAAGCTGAGATATGCATTTTCTGCGATAATCTTGGTGAGTCTTCTGTCAGAAGTATGCAGAATCATCTAGATCGCTCTTTTCGAGCTATTTGATGCGAGAAACACGTTTTCTGGTGTTTTCACCACTCCACAGTGCGTTTGATATGCAGAACAGTCGACATCGTGGTTTTCGTCGGGTTTCAAGCTGAGATATGCATTTTCTGTGATCATATTGGTGAGTCTTCTGTCAGAAGTATGCAGAATCATCTAGATCGCTCTTTTCGAGCTACTTGATGCGAGAAACACGTTTTCTGGTGTTTTCACCACTCCACAGTGCGTTTGATATGCAGAACCGGCGACATCTTGATTTTCGTGAGGTTTCAAGCTGAGATATGCATTTTCTGCGATAATCTTGGTGAGTCTTCTGTCAGAAGTATGCAGAATCATCTAGATCGCTCTTTTCGAGCTATTTGATGCGAGAAACACGTTTTCTGGTGTTTTCACCAATCCACAGTTCGTTTGATATGCAGAACCGGCGACATCGTGTTTTTCGTCGGGTTTCAAGCTGAGATATGCATTTTCTGCGATCATATTGGTGAGACTTCAGTCAGAAGTATGCAGAATCACCTAGATCGCTCGTTTCGAGCTATTTAATGCGAGAAACACGTTATCTGGTTGTTTTCACCACTCCACAGTGCGTTTGATATGCAGAACCGGCGACATCTTGATTTTCGTGAGGTTTCAAGCTGAGATATGCATTTTCTGCGATAATCTTGGTGAGACTTATGTCAGAAGTATGCAGTATTATCGCGATCGCTCTATTCGAGCTATTTAATGCGAGAAACACGTTATCTGGTGTTTTCATCACTCCACAGGGCGTTTGATATGCAGAACCGGCGATATCTTGGTTTTCCTGGGGTTTCCAGCTGAGATATGCATTTTCTGTGATAATCTTGGTGAGTCTTCTGTCAGAAGTATGCAGAATCATCTAGATCGCTCTTTTCGAGCTATTTAATGCGAGAAACAGGTTTTCTGGTGTCTTCACCACGCCACAGTGCGTTTGATATGCAGAACCGGCGATATCTTGGTTTTCGTGGGGTTTCCAGCTGAAATATGCATTTTCTGCGATAATCTTGGTGTTTCATCTATGAGAAGTATGCAGAATCATCGAGAACGCTCTTTTCGAGCTAGTTAATGCGAGATACACGTTTTCTGGTGTTTTCACCACTCAATAGTGCGTCTGATATGCAGAACCGGCGATATCTTGGTTTTCGTGGGGTTTCCAGCTGAGATATGCATTTTCTGCGATAATCTTGGTGAGTCTTCTGTCAGAAGTATGCAGAACCATCTAGATCGCTCTTTTCGAGCTATTTGATGCGAGAAACACGTTTCCTGGTGTTTTCACCACGCCACAGTGCGTTTGATATGCAGAACCGGCGACATCGTGGTTTTCGTCGGGTTTCAAGCTGAGATATGCATTTTCTGCGATCATATTGGTGAGACTTCAGTCAGAACTATGCAGAATCATCTAGATCGCTCGTTTCGAGCTCTTTAATGCGAAAAAACAAGTTTTCTGGTGTTTTGACCACTCCACAGTGCGTTTGATATGTAGAGCCGCCGATAACTTGGTTTTCGTGGGGCTTCCAGCTGAAATATGCATTTTCTGCGATAATCTTTGTGTTTCATCTATGAGAAGTATGCAGAATCATCTAGATCGCTCTTTTCGAGCTATTTAAATCCAGAAACACGTTTTCTGGTGTATTCACCACCCCACAGTGCGTTTGATATGCAGAACCGGCGACATCGTGGTTTTGGTCGGGTTTCAAGCTGAGACATGCATTTTCTGCGATAATCTTGGTGAGACTTTAGTCAGAAGTATGCAGAATCATCTAGATCGCTCGTTTCGAGCTACTTAATGCGAGAAACACGTTATCTGGTGTTTTCACCACTCCACAGTGCGTTTAACTTGCAGAACCGGCGACATCTTGGATTTCGTCGGGGTTCAAGCTGGGATATGCATTTTCAACGATAATCTTGGTAAGAATTCTGTCAGAAGTCTGCAGAATCATCGAGATCGCTCTATTCGAGCTATTTAATGCGAGAAACACGTTATCTGGTTGTTTTCACCACTCCACAGTGCGTTTGATATATAGAAACGGAGATATCTTGGTTTCGGTCGGGTTTCAAGCTGAGATATGCATTTTCTGCGATAATCTTGGTGTTTCATCAATGAGAAGTATGCAGAATCATCGAGAACGCTCTTTTCGAGCTAGTTAATGCGAGATACACGTTTTCTGGTGTTTTCACCACTCCATAGTGCGTCTGATATGCAGAACCGGCGATATCTTGGTTTTCGTGGGGTTTCCAGCTGAGATATGCATTTTCTGCGATAATCTTGGTGAGACTTTAGTCAGAACTATGCAGAATCATCTAGATCGCTCGTTTCGAGCTATTTAATGCGAAAAAACAAGTTTTCTGGTGTTTTGACCACTCCACAGTGCGTTTGATATGCAGAACCGGCGACATCGTGTTTTTCGTCGGGTTTCAAGCTGAGATATGCATTTTCTGCGATCATATTGGTGAGACTTCAGTCAGAAGTATGCAGAATCACCTAGATCGCTCGTTTCGAGCTACTTAATGCGAGAAACACGTTATCTGGTGTTTTCACCACTCCACAGTGCGTTTAACTTGCAGAACCGGCGACATCTTGAATTTCGTCGGGGTTCAAGCTGGGATATGCATTTTCAACGATAATCTTGGTAAGAATTCTGTCAGAAGTATGCAGTATCATCTAGATCGCTCTTTTCGAGCTACTTAATACGAGAAACACGTTTTCTGGTGTTTTGACCACTCCACAGTGCGTTTGATATGTAGAACCGCCGATAACTTGGTTTTCGTGGGGATTCCAGCTGAAATATGCATTTTCTGCGATAATATTGGTGAGACCTCAGTCAGAAGTATGCAGAATCATCTAGATCGCTCTTTTCGAGCTATTTGATGCGAGAAACACGTTTTCTGGTGTTTTCACCACTCCACAGTTCGTTTGATATGCAGAACCGGCGACATCGTGTTTTTCGTCGGGTTTCAAGCTGAGATATGCATTTTCTGCGATCATATTGGTGAGACTTCAGTCAGAAGTATGCAGAATCACCTAGATCGCTCGTTTCGAGCTATTTAATGCGAGAAACACGTTATCTGGTTGTTTTCACCACTCCACAGTGCGTTTGATATGCAGAACGGGCGACATCTTGATTTTCGTGAGGTTTCAAGCTGAGATATGCATTTTCTGCGATAATCTTGGTGAGACTTCTGTCAGAAGTATGCAGAATCATCGCGATCGCTCTATTCGAGCTATTTAATGCGAGAAACACGTTATCTGGTGTTTTCATCACTCCACAGGGCGTTTGATATGCAGAACCGGCGATATCTTGGTTTTCCTGGGGTTTCCAGCTGAGATATGCATTTTCTGTGATAATCTTGGTGAGTCTTCTGTCAGAAGTATGCAGAATCATCTAGATCGCTCTTTTCGAGCTATTTAATGCGAGAAACAGGTTTTCTGGTGTCTTCACCACGCCACAGTGCGTTTGATATGCAGAACCGGCGATATCTTGGTTTTCGTGGGGTTTCCAGCTGAAATATGCATTTTCTGCGATAATCTTGGTGTTTCATCTATGAGAAGTATGCAGAATCATCGAGAACGCTCTTTTCGAGCTAGTTAATGCGAGATACACGTTTTCTGGCGTTTTCACCACTCCATAGTGCGTCTGATATGCAGAACCGGCGATATCTTGGTTTTCGTGGGGTTTCCAGCTGAGATATGCATTTTCTGCGATAATCTTGGTGAGTCTTCTGTCAGAAGTATGCAGAATCATCTAGATCGCTCTTTTCGAGCTATTTGATGCGAGAAACACGTTTTCTGGTGTTTTCACCACGCCACAGTGCGTTTGATATGCAGAACCGGCGACATCGTGGTTTTCGTCGGGTTTCAAGCTGAGATATGCATTTTCTGCGATCATATTGGTGAGACTTCAGTCAGAAGTATGCAGAATCATCTAGATCGCTCGTTTCGAGCTATTTAAAGCGAGATACACGTTATCTGGTTGTTTTGACCACTCCACAGTGCGTTTGATATGTAGAGCCGCCGATAACTTGGTTTTCGTAGGGTTTCCAGCTGAGATATGCAATTTCTGTGATAATCTTGGTGAGTCTTCTGTCAGAAGTATGCAGAATCATCGAGATCGCTCTATTCGAGCTATTTAATGCGAGAAACACGTTATCTGTTTGCTTTCACCACTCCACAGTGCGTTTGATATGCAGAACCGGCGATATCTTGGTTTTCGTGGGGTTTCCAGCTGAGGTATGCATTTTCTGCGATAATCTTGGTGAGTCTTCTGTCAGAAGTATGCAGAATCATCGAGATCGCTCTATTCGAGCTATTTAATGCGAGAAACACGTTATCTGGTTGTTTTCAACACTCCACAGTGCGTTTGATATGCAGAAACGGAGATATCTTGGTTTCGGTCGGATTTCAAGCTGAGGTATGCATTTTCTGCGATAATCTTGGTGAGTCTTCTGTCAGAAGTATGCAGAATCATCGATAACGCTCTTTTCGAGCTAGTTAATGCGAGATACACGTTTTCTGGTGTTTTCACCACTCCATAGTGCGTCTGATATGCAGAACCGGCGATATCTTGGTTTTCGTGGGGTTTCCAGCTGAGATATGCATTTTCTGCGATAATCTTGGTGAGACTTTAGTCAGAACTATGCAGAATCATCTAGATCGCTCGTTTCGAGCTATTTAATGCGAAATAACAAGTTTTCTGGTGTTTTGACCACTCCACAGTGCGTTTGATATGTAGAGCCGCCGATAACTTGGTTTTCGTGGGGATTCCAGCTGAAATATGCATTTTCTGCGATAATCTTGGTGAGTCTTCTGTCAGAAGTATGCAGAATCATCTAGATCGCTCTTTTCGAGCTATTTGATGCGAGAAACACGTTTTCTGGTGTTTTCACCACCCCACAGTGCGTTTGATATGCAGAACCGGCGACATCGTGGTTTTTGTAGGGGTTTCAAGCTGAGATATGCATTTTCTGCGATAATCTTGGTGAGACTTTAGTCAGAAGTATGCAGAATCATCTAGATCGCTCGTTTCGAGCTACTTAATGCGAGAAACACGTTATCTGGTGTTTTCACCACTCCACAGTGCGTTTAACTTGCAGAACCGGCGACATCTTGGATTTCGTCGGAGTTCAAGCTGGGATATGCATTTTCAACGATAATCTTGGTAAGAATTCTGTCAGAAGTATGCAGTATCATCTAGATCGCTCTTTTCGAGCTACTTAATGCGAGAAACACGTTTTCTGGTGTTTTGACCACTCCACAGTGCGTTTGATATGTAGAACCGCCGATAACTTGGTTTTCGTGGGGATTCCAGCTGAAATATGCATTTTCTGCGATAATATTGGTGAGACTTCTGTCAGAAGTATGCAGAATCATCTAGATCGCTCGTTTCGAGCTATTTAAAGCGCGAAACACGTTATCTGGTTGTTTTGACCACTCCACAGTGCGTTTGATATGTAGAGCCGCCGATAACTTGGTTTTCGTGGGGTTTCCAGCTGAAATATGCATTTTCTGCGATAATCTTGGTGAGTCTTCTGTTAGAAGTATGCAGAATCATCTAGATCGCTCTTTTCGAGCTATTTGATGCGAGAAACACGTTTTCTGGTGTTTTCACCACGCCACAGTGCGTTTGATATGCAGAACCGGCGACATCGTGGTTTTCGTCGGGATTCAAGCTGAGATATGCATTTTCTGCGATCATATTGGTGAGACTTCAGTCAGAAGTATGCAGAATCATCTAGATCGCTCGTTTCGAGCTATTTAAAGCGCGAAACACGTTATCTGGTTGTTTTCACCACTCCATAGTGCGTCTGATATGCAGAACCGGCGATATCTTGGTTTTCGTGGGGTTTCCAGCTGAGATATGCATTTTCCGCGATAATCTTGGTGAGTCTTCTGTCAGAAGTATGCAGAATCATCTAGATCGCTCTTTTCGAGCTATTTGATGCGAGAAACACGTTTTCTGGTGTTTTCACCACGCCACAGTGCGTTTGATATGCAGAACCGGCGACATCGTGGTTTTCGTCGGGTTTCAAGCTGAGATATGCATTTTCTGCGATCATATTGGTGAGACTTCAGTCAGAAGTATGCAGAATCATCTAGATCGCTCGTTTCGAGCTATTAAAAGCGCGAAACACGTTATCTGGTTGTTTTGACCACTCCACAGTGCGTTTGATATGTAGAGCCGCCGATAACTTGGTTTTCGTAGGGTTTCCAGCTGAAATATGCATTTTCTGCGATAATCTTGGTGTTTCATCTATGAGAAGTATGCAGAATCATCGAGAACGCTCTTTTCGAGCTGGTTAATGCGAGATACACGTTTTCTGATGTTTTCACCTCTCCATAGTGCGTCTGATATGCAGAACCGGCGATATCTTGGTTTTCGTGGGGTTTCCAGCTGAGATATGCAATTTCTGTGATAATCTTGGTGAGTCTTCTGTCAGAAGTATGCAGAATCATCTAGATCGCTCTTTTCGAGCTATTTAATGCGAGAAACACGTTTTCTGGTGTTTTCACCACGCCACAGTGCGTTTGATATGCAGAACAGTCGACATCGTGGTTTTCGTCGGGTTTCAAGCTGAGATATGCATTTTCTGCGATCATATTGGTGAGTCTTCTGTCAGAAGTATGCAGAATCATCTAGATCGCTCTTTTCGAGCTATTTGATGCGAGAAACACGTTTTCTGGTGTTTTCACCACTCCACAGTGCGTTTGATATGCAGAACCGGCGACATCTTGATTTTCGTGAGGTTTCAAGCTGAGATATGCATTTTCTGCGATAATCTTGGTGAGTCTTCTGTCAGAAGTATGCAGAATCATCTAGATCGCTCTTTTCGAGCTATTTGATGCGAGAAACACGTTTTCTGGTGTTTTCACCACTCCACAGTTCGTTTGATATGCAGAACCGGCGACATCGTGTTTTTCGTCGGGTTTCAAGCTGAGATATGCATTTTCTGCGATCATATTGGTGAGACTTCAGTCAGAAGTATGCAGAATCACCTAGATCGCTCGTTTCGAGCTATTTAATGCGAGAAACACGTTATCTGGTTGTTTTCACCACTCCACAGTGCGTTTGATATGCAGAACCGGCGACATCTTGGTTTTCGTGAGGTTTCAAGCTGAGATATGCATTTTCTGCGATAATCTTGGTGAGACTTCTGTCAGAAGTATGCAGAATCATCGCGATCGCTCTATTCGAGCTATTTGATGCGAGAAACACGTTTTCTGGTGTTTTCACCACCCCACAGTGCGTTTGATATGCAGAACCGGCGACATCGTGGTTTTTGTAGGGGTTTCAAGCTGAGATATGCATTTTCTGCGATAATCTTGGTGAGACTTTAGTCAGAAGTATGCAGAATCATCTAGATCGCTCGTTTCGAGCTACTTAATGCGAGAAACACGTTATCTGGTGTTTTCACCACTCCACAGTGCGTTTAACTTGCAGAACCGGCGACATCTTGGATTTCGTCGGAGTTCAAGCTGGGATATGCATTTTCAACGATAATCTTGGTAAGAATTCTGTCAGAAGTATGCAGTATCATCTAGATCGCTCTTTTCGAGCTACTTAATGCGAGAAACACGTTTTCTGGTGTTTTGACCACTCCACAGTGCGTTTGATATGTAGAACCGCCGATAACTTGGTTTTCGTGGGGATTCCAGCTGAAATATGCATTTTCTGCGATAATATTGGTGAGACTTCTGTCAGAAGTATGCAGAATCATCTAGATCGCTCGTTTCGAGCTATTTAAAGCGCGAAACACGTTATCTGGTTGTTTTGACCACTCCACAGTGCGTTTGATATGTAGAGCCGCCGATAACTTGGTTTTCGTGGGGTTTCCAGCTGAAATATGCATTTTCTGCGATAATCTTGGTGAGTCTTCTGTTAGAAGTATGCAGAATCATCTAGATCGCTCTTTTCGAGCTATTTGATGCGAGAAACACGTTTTCTGGTGTTTTCACCACGCCACAGTGCGTTTGATATGCAGAACCGGCGACATCGTGGTTTTCGTCGGGATTCAAGCTGAGATATGCATTTTCTGCGATCATATTGGTGAGACTTCAGTCAGAAGTATGCAGAATCATCTAGATCGCTCGTTTCGAGCTATTTAAAGCGCGAAACACGTTATCTGGTTGTTTTCACCACTCCATAGTGCGTCTGATATGCAGAACCGGCGATATCTTGGTTTTCGTGGGGTTTCCAGCTGAGATATGCATTTTCCGCGATAATCTTGGTGAGTCTTCTGTCAGAAGTATGCAGAATCATCTAGATCGCTCTTTTCGAGCTATTTGATGCGAGAAACACGTTTTCTGGTGTTTTCACCACGCCACAGTGCGTTTGATATGCAGAACCGGCGACATCGTGGTTTTCGTCGGGTTTCAAGCTGAGATATGCATTTTCTGCGATCATATTGGTGAGACTTCAGTCAGAAGTATGCAGAATCATCTAGATCGCTCGTTTCGAGCTATTAAAAGCGCGAAACACGTTATCTGGTTGTTTTGACCACTCCACAGTGCGTTTGATATGTAGAGCCGCCGATAACTTGGTTTTCGTAGGGTTTCCAGCTGAAATATGCATTTTCTGCGATAATCTTGGTGTTTCATCTATGAGAAGTATGCAGAATCATCGAGAACGCTCTTTTCGAGCTGGTTAATGCGAGATACACGTTTTCTGATGTTTTCACCTCTCCATAGTGCGTCTGATATGCAGAACCGGCGATATCTTGGTTTTCGTGGGGTTTCCAGCTGAGATATGCAATTTCTGTGATAATCTTGGTGAGTCTTCTGTCAGAAGTATGCAGAATCATCTAGATCGCTCTTTTCGAGCTATTTAATGCGAGAAACACGTTTTCTGGTGTTTTCACCACGCCACAGTGCGTTTGATATGCAGAACAGTCGACATCGTGGTTTTCGTCGGGTTTCAAGCTGAGATATGCATTTTCTGCGATCATATTGGTGAGTCTTCTGTCAGAAGTATGCAGAATCATCTAGATCGCTCTTTTCGAGCTATTTGATGCGAGAAACACGTTTTCTGGTGTTTTCACCACTCCACAGTGCGTTTGATATGCAGAACCGGCGACATCTTGATTTTCGTGAGGTTTCAAGCTGAGATATGCATTTTCTGCGATAATCTTGGTGAGTCTTCTGTCAGAAGTATGCAGAATCATCTAGATCGCTCTTTTCGAGCTATTTGATGCGAGAAACACGTTTTCTGGTGTTTTCACCACTCCACAGTTCGTTTGATATGCAGAACCGGCGACATCGTGTTTTTCGTCGGGTTTCAAGCTGAGATATGCATTTTCTGCGATCATATTGGTGAGACTTCAGTCAGAAGTATGCAGAATCACCTAGATCGCTCGTTTCGAGCTATTTAATGCGAGAAACACGTTATCTGGTTGTTTTCACCACTCCACAGTGCGTTTGATATGCAGAACCGGCGACATCTTGGTTTTCGTGAGGTTTCAAGCTGAGATATGCATTTTCTGCGATAATCTTGGTGAGACTTCTGTCAGAAGTATGCAGAATCATCGCGATCGCTCTATTCGAGCTATTTAATGCGAGAAACACGTTATCTGGTGTTTTCATCACTCCACAGGGCGTTTGATATGCACAACCGGCGATATCTTGGTTTTCCTGGGGTTTCCAGCTGAGATATGCATTTTCTGCGATCATATTGGTGAGACTTCAGTCAGAAGTATGCAGAATCATCTAGATCGCTCTTTTCGAGCTATTTGATGCGAGAAACACGTTTTCTGGTGTTTTCACCACGCCACAGTGCGTTTGATATGCAGAACCGGCGACATCGTGGTTTTCGTCGGGTTTCAAGCTGAGATATGCATTTTCTGCGATCATATTGGTGAGACTTCAGTCAGAAGTATGCAGAATCATCTAGATCGCTCGTTTCGAGCTATTTAAAGCGCGAAACACGTTATCTGGTTGTTTTGACCACTCCACAGTGCGTTTGATATGTAGAGCCGCCGATAACTTGGTTTTCGTGGGGTTTCCAGCTGAAATATGCATTTTCTGCGATAATCTTGGTGTTTCATCTATGAGAAGTATGCAGAATCATCGAGAACGCTCTTTTCGAGCTGGTTAATGCGAGATACACGTTTTCTGATGTTTTCACCACTCCATAGTGCGTCTGATATGCAGAACCGGCGATATCTTGGTTTTCGTGGGGTTTCCAGCTGAGATATGCAATTTCTGTGATAATCTTGGTGAGTCTTCTGTCAGAAGTATGCAGAATCATCTAGATCGCTCTTTTCGAGCTATTTAATGCGAGAAACACGTTTTCTGGTGTTTTCGCCACGCCACAGTGCGTTTGATATGCAGAACCGGCGACATCGTGGTTTTCGTCGGGTTTCAAGCTGAGATATAGCATTTTCTGCGATAATATTGGTGAGACTTCAGTCAGAAGTATGCAGAATCATCTAGATCGCTCGTTTCGAGCTATTTAAAGCGAGAAACACGTTATCTGGTTGTTTTCACCACTCCACAGTGCGTTTGATATGCAGAACCGGCGATATCTTGGTGTTCGTGGGGTTTCCAGCTGAGATATGCATTTTCTGCGATAATCTTGGTGAGACTTTAGTCAGAACTATGCAGAATCATCTAGATCGCTCGTTTCGAGCTATTTAATGCGAAAAAACAAGTTTTCTGGTGTTTTGACCACTCCTCAGTGCGTTTGATATGTAGAGCCGCCGATAACTTGGTTTTCGTGGGGCTTCCAGCTGAAATATGCATTTTCTGCGATAATCTTTGTGTTTCATCTATGAGAATTATGCAGAGTCATCTAGATCGCTCTTTTCGAGCTATTTAAATCGAGAAACACGTTTTCTGGTGTATTCACCACCCCACAGTGCGTTTGATATGCAGAACCGGCGACATCGTGGTTTTGGTCGGAGTTCAAGCTGGGATATGCATTTTCAACGATAATCTTGGTAAGAATTTTGTCAGAAGTATGCAGTATCATCTAGATCGCTCTTTTCGAGCTACTTAATGCGAGAAACACGTTTTCTGGTGTTTTGACCACTCCACAGTGCGTTTGATATGTAGAACCGCCGATAACTTGGTTTTCGTGGGGATTCCAGCTGAAATATGCATTTTCTGCGATAATATTGGTGAGACTTCAGTCAGAAGTATGCAGAATCATCTAGATCGCTCGATTCGAGTTATTTAATGCGAGAAACACGTTATCTGGTTGTTTTCACCACTCCACAGTGCGTTTGATATGCAGAACCGGCGACATCTTGATTTTCGTGAGGTTTCAAGCTGAGATATGCATTTTCTGCGATAATCTTGGTGAGTCTTCTGTCAGAAGTATGCAGAATCATCTAGATCGCTCTTTTCGGGCTATTTGATGCGAGAAACACGTTTTCTGGTGTTTTCACCACTCCACAGTGCGTTTGATATGCAGAACAGTCGACATCGTGGTTTTCGTCGGGTTTCAAGCTGAGATATGCATTTTCTGCGATCATATTGGTGAGTCTTCTGTCAGAAGTATGCAGAATCATCTAGATCGCTCTTTTCGAGCTATTTGATGCGAGAAACACGTTTTCTGGTGTTTTCACCACTCCACAGTGCGTTTGATATGCAGAACCGGCGACATCTTGATTTTCGTGAGGTTTCAAGCTGAGATATGCATTTTCTGCGATAATCTTGGTGAGTCTTCTGTCAGAAGTATGCAGAATCATCTAGATCGCTCTTTTCGAGCTATTTGATGCGAGTAACACGTTTTCTGGTGTTTTCACCACGCCACAGTGCGTTTGATATGCAGAACCGGCGACATCGTGGTTTTCGTCGGGTTTCAAGCTGAGATATGCATTTTCTGCGATCATATTGGTGAGACTTCAGTCAGAAGTATGCAGAATCATCTAGATCGCTCGTTTCGAGCTATTTAAAGCGCGAAACACGTTATCTGGTTGTTTTGACCACTCCACAGTGCGTTTGATATGTAGAGCCGCCGATAACTTGGTTTTCGTAGGGTTTCCAGCTGAAATATGCATTTTCTGCGATAATCTTGGTGTTTGATCTATGAGAAGTATGCAGAATCATCGAGAACGCTATTTTCGAGCTGGTTAATGCGAGATACACGTTTTCTGATGTTTTCACCACTCCATAGTGCGTCTGATATGCAGAACCGGCGATATCTTGGTTTTCGTGGGGTTTCCAGCTGAGATATGCAATTTCTGTGATAATCTTGGTGAGTCTTCTGTCAGAAGTATGCAGAATCATCTAGATCGCTCTTTTCGAGCTATTTAATGCGAGAAACACGTTTTCTGGTGTTTTCACCACGCCACAGTGCGTTTGATATGCAGAACAGTCGACATCGTGGTTTTCGTCGGGTTTCAAGCTGAGATATGCATTTTCTGCGATCATATTGGTGAGTCTTCTGTCAGAAGTATGCAGAATCATCTAGATCGCTCTTTTCGAGCTATTGGATGCGAGAAACACGTTTTCTGGTGTTTTCACCACTCCACAGTGCGTTTGATATGCAGAACCGGCGACATCTTGATTTTCGTGAGGTTTCAAGCTGAGATATGCATTTTCTGCGATAATCTTGGTGAGTCTTCTGTCAGAAGTATGCAGAATCATCTAGATCGCTCTTTTCGAGCTATTTGATGCGAGTAACACGTTTTCTGGTGTTTTCACCACGCCACAGTGCGTTTGATATGCAGAACCGGCGACATCGTGGTTTTCGTCGGGTTCCAAGCTGAGATATGCATTTTCTGCGATCATATTGGTGAGACTTCAGTCAGAAGTATGCAGAATCATCTAGATCGCTCGTTTCGAGCTATTTAAAGCGCGAAACACGTTATCTGGTTGTTTTGACCACTCCACAGTGCGTTTGATATGTAGAGCCGCCGATAACTTGGTTTTCGTAGGGTTTCCAGCTGAAATATGCATTTTCTGCGATAATCTTTGTGTTTGATCTATGAGAAGTATGCAGAATCATCGAGAACGCTATTTTCGAGCTGGTTAATGCGAGATACACGTTTTCTGATGTTTTCACCACTCCATAGTGCGTCTGATATGCAGAACCGGCGATATCTTGGTTTTCGTGGGGTTTCCAGCTGAGATATGCAATTTCTGTGATAATCTTGGTGAGTCTTCTGTCAGAAGTATGCAGAATCATCTAGATCGCTCTTTTCGAGCTATTTAATGCGAGAAACACGTTTTCTGGTGTTTTCACCACGCCACAGTGCGTTTGATATGCAGAACAGTCTACATCGTGGTTTTCGTCGGGTTTCAAGCTGAGATATGCATTTTCTGCGATCATATTGGTGAGTCTTCTGTCAGAAGTATGCAGAATCATCTAGATCGCTCTTTTCGAGCTATTTGATGCGAGAAACACGTTTTCTGGTGTTTTCACCACTCCACAGTGCGTTTGATATGCAGAACCGGCGACATCTTGATTTTCGTGAGGTTTCAAGCTGAGATATGCATTTTCTGCGATAATCTTGGTGAGTCTTCTGTCAGAAGTATGCAGAATCATCTAGATCGCTCTTTTCGAGCTATTTGATGCGAGAAACACGTTTTCTGGTGTTTTCACCACTCCACAGTTCGTTTGATATGCAGAACCGGCGACATCGTGTTTTTCGTCGGGTTTCAAGCTGAGATATGCATTTTCTGCGATCATATTGGTGAGACTTCAGTCAGAAGTATGCAGAATCACCTAGATCGCTCGTTTCGAGCTATTTAATGCGAGAAACACGTTATCTGGTTGTTTTCACCACTCCACAGTGCGTTTGATATGCAGAACCGGCGACATCTTGATTTTCGTGAGGTTTCAAGCTGAGATATGCATTTTCTGCGATAATCTTGGTGAGACTTCTGTCAGAAGTATGCAGAATCATCGCGATCGCTCTATTCGAGCTATTTAATGCGAGAAACACGTTATCTGGTGTTTTCATCACTCCACAGGGCGTTTGATATGCACAACCGGCGATATCTTGGTTTTCCTGGGGTATCCAGCTGAGATATGCATTTTCTGTGATAATCTTGGTGAGTCTTCTGTCAGAAGTATGCAGAATCATCTAGATGACTCTTTTCGAGCTATTTGATGCGAGAAACACGTTTTCTGGTGTTTTCACCACGCCACAGTGCGTTTGATATGCAGAACCGGCGACATCGTGGTTTTCGTCGGGTTTCAAGCTGAGATATGCATTTTCTGCGATCATATTGGTGAGACTTCAGTCAGAAGTATGCAGAATCATCGAGAACGCTCTTTTCGAGCTGGTTAATGCGAGATACACGTTTTCTGATGTTTTCACCACTCCATAGTGCGTCGGATATGCAGAACCGGCGATATCTTGGTTTTCGTGGGGTTTCCAGCTGAGATATGCAATTTCTGTGATAATCTTGGTGAGTCTTCTGTCAGAAGTATGCAGAATCATCTAGATCGCTCTTTTCGAGCTATTTGATGCGAGAAACACGTTTTCTGGTGTTTTCACCACGCCACAGTGCGTTTGATATGCAGAACCGGCGACATCGTGGTTTTCGTCGGGTTTCAAGCTGAGATATGCATTTTCTGCGATCATATTGGTGAGACTTCAGTCAGAAGTATGCAGAATCATCTAGATCGCTCTTTTCGAGCTATTTGATGCGAGAAACACGTTATCTGGTGTTTTCACCACTCCGCAGTGCGTTTGATATGCAGAACCGACGATATCTTGGTTTTCGTGGGGTTTCAAGCTCAGATATGCATTTTCTGCGATAATCTTGGTGAGACTTCTGTCCGAAGTATGCAGAGTCATCGAGATCGCTCTTTTCGAGCTATTTAATGCGAGAAACAAGTTATCTGGTGTTTTCACCACTCCGCAGTGCGTTTGATACGCAGAACCGACGATATCTTGGTTTTCGTGGGGTTTCAAGCTCAGATATGCATTTTCTGCGATAATCTTGGTGAAACGTCTGTCCGAAGTATGCAGAAACATCAAGAGCGCTCTTTTCGAGCTATTTAATGCGAGGAACACGTTATCTGGTGTTTTCACCACTCCGCAGTGCGTTTGATATGCAGAACCGACGATATCTTGGTTTTCGTGGGGTTTCAAGCTCAGATATGCATTTTCTGCGATAATCTTGGTAAAACGTCTGTCCCAAGTACGCAGAGTCATCGAGATCGCTCGTTTCGACCTATTTAATGCCAGAAACACGTTATCAGGTGTTTTCACCACTCCACAGTGCGTATGATATGCAGAACCGGCGATATCTTGGTTTTCGTGGGGTTTCAAGCTGAGATATGCATTATCTGCGATAATCTTGGTGAGACTTCTGTCCGAAGTGTGCAGAACCATCGAGATCGCTCTTTTCGAGCTATTTAATGCGAGAAACAAGTTATCTGGAGTTTTTACCACTCCACAGTTCGATGGATATGCAGAACAGGAGATGTCTTGGTTTTCGTGGGGTTTCTAGCAGAGATATGCATTTTCTGCGATAATCTTGGTGAGACCTCTGTCCGAAGTATGCAGAAACATCGAGATCGCTCTTTTCGACCTATTTAATGCGAGAAACACGTTATCTGGTGTTATCACCACTCCACAGTGCGTTTGATATGCAGAACCAGCGAAATCTTGGTTTTCGTTGGGTTTCAAGCTGAGATATGCATTTTTTACGATAATCATGGTGAGACTTCTGTCCGAAGTATGCAGAATCATCGAGATCGCACTTTTCGAGCTATTTAATGCGACAAACACGTTATCCGGTGTTTTCAGCACTCCACAGTGCGTTTGATATGCAGAACCAGCGAAACCTTGGTTTTCGTGGGGTTTCAAGCTGAGATATGCATTTTTTACGATAATCTTGGTGAGACTTCTGTCCGCAGTATGCTTAATCATCCAGATCGCTCTATTCGAGCTATTTAATGCGAGAAACACGTTATCTGGTGTTTTCACCACTCCACAGTGCGTATGATATGCAGAACCGACGATATCTTGGTTTTCGTGGGGTTTCAAGCTGAGATATGCATTTTCTGCGATAATCTTGGTGAGACTTCTGTCCGAAGTATGCAGAGTCATCGAGATCGCTCTTTTCGAGCTATTTAATGCGACAAACACGTTATCTGGTGTTTTCAGCACTCCTCAGTGCGTTTGATATGCAGAACCAGCGAAATCTTGGTTTTCGTGGGGTTTCAAGCTGAGATATGAATTTTTTTACGATAATCTTGGTGAGACTTCTGTCCGAAGTATGCTTAATCATCGAGATCGCTCTATTCGAGATATTTAATGCGAGAAACACGTTATCTGGTGTTTTCACCACTCCACAGTGCGTATGATATGCAGAACCGACGATATCTTGGTTTTCGTGGGGTTTCAAGCTCAGATATGCATTTTCTGCGATAATCTTGATGAGACTTCTGTCCGAAGTATGCAGAGTCATCGAGATCGTACTTTTCGAGCTATTTAATGCGACAAACACGTTTTCTGGGGTTTTCACCACTCCACAGTTCGTTGGATATGCAGAACAGGAGATATCTTGGTTTTCGTGGGGTTTCTAGCAGAGATATGCATTTTCTGCGATAATCTTGGTGAGACCTCTGTCCGAAGTATGCAGAAACATCGAGATCGCTCTTTTCGACCTATTTAATGCGAGAAACACGTTATCTGGTGTTTTCACCACTCCGCAGTGCGTTTGATATGCAGAACCGACGATATCTTGGTTTTCGTGGGGTTTCAAGCTCAGATATGCATTTTCTGCGATAATCTTGGTGAGACTTCTGTCCGAAGTATGCAGAGTCATCGAGATCGCTCTTTTCGAGCTATTTAATGCGAGAAACAAGTTATCTGGTGTTTTCACCACTCCGCAGTGCGTTTGATACGCATAACCGACGATATCTTGGTTTTCGTGGGGTTTCAAGCTCAGATATGCATTTTCTGCGATAATCTTGGTGAAACGTCTGTCCGAAGTATGCAGAAACATCAAGAGCGCTCTTTTCGAGCTATTTAATGCGAGGAACACGTTATCTGGTGTTTTCAGCACTCCATAGTGCGTTTGATATGCAGAACCAGCGATATCTTGGTTTTCGTCGGGATTCAAGCTGAGATATGCAATTTCTGCGATAATCTAGGTGAGACTTCTGTCCGAAGTATGCTTAATCATCGAGATCGCTCTTTTCGAGCTATTTAATGCGAGAAACAAGTTATCTGGTGTTTTCACCACTCCGCAGTGCGTTTGATATGCAGAACCGACGATATCTTGGTTTTCGTGGGGTTTCAAGCTCAGATATGCATTTTCTGCGATAATCTTGGTAAAACGTCTGTCCCAAGTACGCAGAGTCATCGAGATCGCTCGTTTCGACCTATTTAATGCCAGAAACACGTTATCAGGTGTTTTCACCACTCCACAGTGCGTATGATATGCAGAACCGGCGATATCTTGGTTTTCGTCGGGTTTCAAGCTGAGATATGCATTATCTGCGATAATCTTGATGAGACTTCTGTCCGAAGTGTGCAGAACCATCGAGATCGCTCTTTTCGAGCTATTTAATGCGAGAAACAAGTTATCTGGAGTTTTTACCACTCCACAGTTCGATGGATATGCAGAACAGGAGATGTCTTGGTTTTCGTGGGGTTTCTAGCAGAGATATGCATTTTCTGCGATAATCTTGGTGAGACCTCTGTCCGAAGTATGCAGAAACATCGAGATCGCTCTTTTCGACCTATTTAATGCGAGAAACACGTTATCTGGTGTTATCACCACTCCACAGTGCGTTTGATATGCAGAACCAGCGAAATCTTGGTTTTCGTTGGGTTTCAAGCTGAGATATGCATTTTTTACGATAATCATGGTGAGACTTCTGTCCGAAGTATGCAGAATCATCGAGATCGCACTTTTCGAGCTATTTAATGCGACAAACACGTTATCCGGTGTTTTCAGCACTCCACAGTGCGTTTGATATGCAGAACCAGCGAAACCTTGGTTTTCGTGGGGTTTCAAGCTGAGATATGCATTTTTTACGATAATCTTGGTGAGACTTCTGTCCGCAGTATGCTTAATCATCCAGATCGCTCTATTCGAGCTATTTAATGCGAGAAACACGTTATCTGGTGTTTTCACCACTCCACAGTGCGTATGATATGCAGAACCGACGATATCTTGGTTTTCGTGGGGTTTCAAGCTGAGATATGCATTTTCTGCGATAATCTTGGTGAGACTTCTGTCCGAAGTATGCAGAGTCATCGAGATCGCTCTTTTCGAGCTATTTAATGCGAGAAACAAGTTATCTGGTGTTTTCACCATTCCACAGTGCGTTTGATATGCAGAACCAGCGAAACCTTGGTTTTCGTGGGGTTTCAAGCTGAGATATGCATTTTTTACGATAATCTTGGTGAGACTTCAGTCCGAAGTATGCAAAGTCATCGAGATCGTACTTTTCGAGCTATTTAATGCGAGAAACATGTTATCTGGTGTTTTCACCACTCCACAGTGCGTATGATATGCAGAACCGACGATATCTTGGTTTTCGTGGGGTTTCAAGCTCAGATATGCATTTTCTGCGATAATCTTGGTGAGACTTCTGTCCGAAGTATGCAGAGTCATCGAGATCGTACTTTTCGAGCTATTTAATGCGACAAACACGTTTTCTGGGGTTTTCACCACTCCACAGTTCGATGGATATGCAGAACAGGAGATGTCTTGGTTTTCGTGGGGTTTCTAGCAGAGATATGCATTTTCTGCGATAATCTTGGTGAGACCTCTGTCCGAAGTATGCAGAAACATCGAGATCGCTCTTTTCGACCTATTTAATGCGAGAAACACGTTATCTGGTGTTATCACCACTCCACAGTGCGTTTGATATGCAGAACCAGCGAAATCTAGGTTTTCGTTGGGTTTCAAGCTGAGATATGCATTTTTTACGATAATCATGGTGAGACTTCTGTCCGAAGTATGCAGAATCATCGAGATCGCACTTCTCGAGACATTTAATGCGACAAACACGTTATCCGGTGTTTTCAGCACTCCACAGTGCGTTTGATATGCAGAACCATCGATATCTGGGTTTTCGTGGGGTTTCAAGCTGAGATATGCATTTTTTACGATAATCTTGGTGAGACTTCTGTCCGTAGTATGCAGAATCATCGAGATCGCACTTTTCGAGCTATTTAATGCGACAAACACGTTATCTGGTGTTTTCAGCACTCCACAGTGCGTTTGATATGCAGAACCAGCGAAATCTTGGTTTTCGTGGGGTTTCAAGCTGAGATATGCATTTTTTACGATAATCTTGGTGATACTTCTGTCTGAAGTATGCTTAATCATCGAGATCGCTCAATTCGAGATATTTAATGCGAGAAACACGTTATCTGGTGTTTTCACAACTCCACAGTGCGTATGATATGCAGAACCGGCGATATCTTGGTTTTCGTGGGGTTTCTAGCAGAGATATGCATTTTCTGCGATAATCTTGGTGAGACTTCTGTCCGAAGTATGCAGAATCATCGAGATCGCACTTTTCGAGCTATTTAATGCGACAAACACGTTATCCGGTGTTTTCAGCACTCCACAGTGCGTTTGATATGCAGAACCAGCGATATCTGGGTTTTCGTGGGGTTTCAAGCTGAGATATGCATTTTTTACGATAATCTTGGTGAGACTTCTGTCCGAAGTATGCAGAATCATCGAGATCGCACTTTTCGAGCTATTTAATGCGACAAACACGTTATCTGGTGTTTTCAGCACTCCACAGTGCGTTTGATATGCAGAACCAGCGAAATCTTGGTTTTCGTGGGGTTTCAAGCTGAGATATGAATTTTTTTACGATAATATTGGTGAGACTTCTGTCCGAAGTATGCTTAATCATCGAGATCGCTCTATTCGAGATATTTAATGCGAGAAACACGTTATCTGGTGTTTTCACCACTCCACAGTGCGTATGATATGCAGAACCGACGATATCTTGGTTTTCGTGGGGTTTCAAGCTCAGATATGCATTTTCTGCGATAATCTTGGTGAGACTTCTGTCCGAAGTATGCAGAGTCATCGAGATCGTACTTTTCGAGCTATTTAATGCGACAAACACGTTTTCTGGGGTTTTCACCACTCCACAGTTCGTTGGATATGCAGAACAGGAGATGTCTTGGTTTTCGTGGGGTTTCTAGCAGAGATATGCATTTTCTGCGATAATCTTGGTGAGACCTCTGTCCGAAGTATGCAGAAACATCGAGATCGCTCTTTTCGACCTATTTAATGCGAGAAACACGTTATCTGGTGTTATCACCACTCCACAGTGCGTTTGATATGCAGAACCAGCGAAATCTTGGTTTTCGTTGGGTTTCAAGCTGAGATATGCATTTTTTACGATAATCATGGTGAGACTTCTGTCCGAAGTATGCAGAATCATCGAGATCGCACTTTTCGAGCTATTTAATGCGACAAACACGTTATCCGGTGTTTTCAGCACTCCACAGTGCGTTTGATATGCAGAACCAGCGATATCTGGGTTTTCGTGGGGTTTCAAGCTGAGATATGCATTTTTTACGATAATCTTGGTGAGACTTCTGTCCGTAGTATGCAGAATCATCGAGATCGCACTTTTCGAGCTATTTAATGCGACAAACACGTTATCTGGTGTTTTCAGCACTCCACAGTGCGTTTGATATGCAGAACCAGCGAAATCTTGGTTTTCGTGGGGTTTCAAGCTGAGATATGCATTTTTTACGATAATCTTGGTGATACTTCTGTCTGAAGTATGCTTAATCATCGAGATCGCTCAATTCGAGATATTTAATGCGAGAAACACGTTATCTGGTGTTTTCACAACTCCACAGTGCGTATGATATGCAGAACCGACGATATCTTGGTTTTCGTGGGGTTTCAAGCTCAGATATGCATTTTCTGCGATAATCTTGGTGAGACTTCTGTCCGAAGTATGCAGAGTCATCGAGATCGTACTTTTCGAGCTATTCAATGCGAGAAACACGTTTTCTCGGGTTTTGACCACTCCACAGTGCGTTTGATATGCAGAACCAGCGATATCTTGGTTTTCGTGGGGTTTCAAGCTCAGATATGCATTTTCTGCGATAATCTTGGTGAGACTTCTGTCCGAAGTATGCAGAGTCATCGAGATCGTACTTTTCGAGCTATTCTATGCGAGAAAAACGTTTTCTGGGGTTTTCACCACTCCACAGATCGTTGGATATGCAGAACAGTAGATATCTTGGTTTTCGTGGGGTTTCAAGCTGAGATATGCATTTTTTACGATAATCTTGGTGAGACTTCTGTCCGAAGTATGCAGAGTCATCGAGATCGCTCTTTTCGAGCTATTTAATGCGAGAAACAAGTTATCTGGTGTTTTCACCACTCCGCAGTGCGTTTGATATGCAGAACCGACGATATCTTGGTTTTCGTGGGGTTTCAAGCTCAGATATGCATTTTCTGCGATAATCTTGGTGAAACGTCTGTCCGAAGTATGCAGAAACATCAAGAGCACTCTTTTCGAGCTATTTAATGCGAGGAACACGTTATGTGGTGTTTTCAGCACTCCACAGTGCGTTTGATATGCAGAACCAGCGATATCTTGGTTTTCGTGGGGATTCAAGCTGAGATATGCAATTTCTGCGATAATCTAGGTGAGACTTCTGTCCGAAGTATGCTTAATCATCGAGATCGCTCTTTTCGAGCTATTTAATGCGAGAAACAGGTTATCTGGTGTTTTCACCACTCCGCAGTGCGTTTGATATGCAGAACCGACGATATCTTGGTTTTCGTGGGGTTTCAAGCTCAGATATGCATTTTCTGCGATAATCTTGGTAAAACGTCTGTCCCAAGTACGCAGAGTCATCGAGATCGCTCATTTCGACCTATTTAATGCCAGAAACACGTTATCAGGTGTTTTCACCACTCCACAGTGCGTATGATATGCAGAACCGGCGATATCTTGGTTTTCGTGGGGTTTCAAGCAGAGATATGCATTATCTGCGATAATCTTGGTGAGACTTCTGTCCGAAGTGTGCAGAACCATCGAGATCGCTCTTTTCGAGCTATTTAATGCGAGAAACAAGTTATCTGGAGTTTTTACCACTCCACAGTGCGTTTTATATGCATAACCGGAGATATCCTGGTTTTCGTGGGGTTTCAAGCTGAGATATGCAATTTCTGCGATAATCTAGGTGAGACTTCTGTCCGAAGTATGCTTAACCATCGAGATCGCTCGTTTCGAGCTATTTAATGCGAGAAACATGTTATCTGGTGTTTTCACCACTCCACAGTGCGAATGATATGCAGAACCGACGATATCTTGGTTTTCGTGGGGTTTCAAGCTGAGATATGCAATTTCTGCGATAATCTTGGTGAGACTTCTGTCCGAAGTATGCTTAATCATCGAGATCGCTCTATTCGAGCTATTTAATGCGAGAAACACGTTATCTGGTGTTTTCAGCACTCCACAGTGCGTTTGATATGCAGAACCAGCGAAACCTTGGTTTTCGTGGGGTTTCAAGCTGAGATATGCATTTTTTACGATAATCTTGGTGAGACTTCTGTCCGAAGTATGCTTAATCATCCAGATCGCTCTATTCGAGCGATTTAATGCGAGAAACACGTTATCTGGTGTTTTCACCACTCCACAGTGCGTATGATATGCAGAACCGACGATATCTTGGTTTTCGTGGGGTTTCAAGCTGAGATATGCATTTTCTGCGATAATCTTGGTGAGACTTCTGTCCGAAGCATGCAGAGTCATCGAGATCGCTCTTTTTGAGCTATTTAATGCGAGAAACAAGTTATCTGGTGTTTTCACCACTCCACAGTGCGTTTGATATGCAGAACCAGCGAAACCTTGGTTTTCGTGGGGTTTCAAGCTGAGATATGCATTTTTTACGATAATCTTGGTGAGACTTCAGTCCGAAGTATGCAAAGTCATCGAGATCGTACTTTTCGAGCTATTTAATGCGAGAAACATGTTATCTGGTGTTTTCTCCACTCCACAGTGCGTATGATATGCAGAACCGACGATATCTTGGTTTTCGTGGTGTTTCAAGCTCAGATATGCATTTTCTGCGATAATCTTGTTGAGACTTCTGTCCGAAGTATGCAGAATCATCGCGATCGCACTTTTCGAGCTATTTAATGCGAGAAACACGTTTTCTGGGGTTTTCACCACTCCACAGTTCGTTGGATATGCAGAACCGGAGATATCTTGGTTTTCGTGGGGTTTCAAGCTCAGATATGCAATTTCTGCGATAATCTAGGTGAGACTTCTGTCCGAAGTATGCTTAACCATCGAGTTCGCTCGTTTCGAGCTATTTAATGCGAGAAACATGTTATCTGGTGTTTTCACCACTCCACAGTGCGAATGATATGCAGAACCGACGATATCTTGGTTTTCGTGGGGTTTCAAGCTGAGATATGCAATTTCTGCGTTAATCTTGGTGAGACTTCTGTCCGAAGTATGCTTAATCATCGAGATCGCTCTATTCGAGCTATTTAATGCGAGAAACACGTTGTCTGGTGTTTTCACCACTCCAGAGTTGGTTTGATATGCAGAACCGGCGATGTTTGGTTTTCGTCGTTTTTCAAGCTGAGATATGCATTTTCTACGATAATCTTGGTGAAACGTCTGTCCGAAGTATGCAGAAACATCAAGAGCGCTCTTTTCGAGCTATTTAATGCCAGGAACACGTTATCTGGTGTTTTCAGCACTCCACAGTGCGTTTGATATGCAGAACCAGCGATATCTTGGTTTTCGTGGGGATTCAAGCTGAGATATGCAATTTCTGCGATAATCTAGGTGAGACTTCTGTCCGAAGTATGCTTAATCATCGAGATCGCTCTATTCGAGCTATTTAATGCGAGAAACACGTTATCTGGTTGTTTTCACGACTCCACAGTGCGTTTGATATGCAGGAGCGGCGACATCTTGATTTTCGTGACATTTCAAGCTCAGGTATGCATTTTCTGCGATAATCTTGGTGAGACTTCTGTCAGAAGTATGCAGAATCATCTAGATCGCCCGTTTCGAGCTATCTAATGCGAAAAAACAAGTTTTCTGGTGTTTTCACCACACCACAGTCCGTTTGATGCGCAGAACCGGAGATAACTTGGTTTTCGTGAGGTTTCAAGCTGAGATATGCATTTTCTCCTATAATATTGGTGAGACTTCAGGCAGAAGTATGCAGAATCATCTAGATCGCTCGTTTCGAGCTATCTAATGCGAAAAAACAAGATTTCTGGTGTTTTCAACATTCCACAGTGCGTTTACTATGCAGAAGCGGCGACATCTTGATTTTCGTGAGGTTTCAAGCTGAGATATGCATTTCCTACGAGAAGCTTGGTGAGACTTCAGTAAGAAGTATGCAGAATCATCGGGATCGCTCGTTTCGAGCTATTTAATGCGAAAAAACAAGTTTTCTGGTGTTTTCACCACTCCACAGTGCGTTTGATATGCAGAACCGGCGACATCTTGGATTTCGTCGGGGTTCAAGCTGAGATATGCACATTCTACGATAATCTTGGTGAGACTTCTGTCAGAAGTATGCAGAATCATCGGGATCGCTCTTTTCGAGCTATTTAATGCGAGAAACACGTTATCTGGTTGTTTTCACGACTCCACAGTGCGTTTGATATGCAGGAGCGGCGACATCTTGATTTTCGTGAGATTTCAAGCTCAGGTATGCATTTTCTGCGATAATCTTGGTGAGACTTCTGTCAGAAGTATGCAGAATCATCTAGATCGCCCGTTTCGAGCTATCTAATGCGAAAAAACAAGTTTTCTGGTGTTTTCACCACACCACAGTCCGTTTGATGCGCAGAACCGGAGATAACTTGGTTTTCGTGAGGTTTCAAGCTGAGATATGCATTTTCTGCGATAATCTTGGTGAGACTTCAGTCAGAAGTATGCAGAATTATCGGGATCGCTCTTTTCGAGCTATTTAATGCGAGAAACACGTTATCTGGTGTTTTCACCACTCCACAGTGCGTTTGATATGCAGAACCGGCGACATCTTGGATTTCGTCGGGGTTCAAGCTGAGATATGCACATTCTAGGATAATCTTGGTGAGACGTCTATCAGAAGTATGCAGAATTATTGGGATCGCTCTTTTCGAGCTATTTAATGCGAGAAACACGTTGTCTGGTGTATTCTCCACTCCATAGTACGTTTGACATGCAGAACCGGAGATATCTTGGTTTCGGTCGGGTTTCAAGCTGAGATATGCATTTTCTACGATAATCTTGGTGAGACGTCTGTCAGAAGTATGCAGAATTATCGGGATCGCTCTTTTCGAGCTATTTAATGCGAGAAACACGTTATCTGGTTGCTTTCACCACTCCACAGTGCGTTTGATATGCAGAAGCGGCGACATCTTGATTTTCGTGAGATTTCAAGCTCAGGTATGCATTTTCTGCGATAATCTTTGTGAGACTTCTGTCAGAAGTATGCAGAATCATCTAGATCGCCCGTTTCGAGCTATCTAATGCGAAAAAACAAGTTTTCTGGTGTTTTCACCACACCACAGACCGTTTGATGCGCAGAACCGGAGATAACTTGGTTTTCGTGAGGTTTCAAGCTGAGATATGCATTTTCTGCGATAATCTTGGTGAGACTTCAGTCAGAAGTATGCAGAATCATCTAGATCGCTCTTTTCGAGCTATTTAAATCGAGAAACACGTTTTCTGGTGTTTTCGCCACCCCACAGTGCGTTTGATATGCAGAACCGGAGATATCTTGGTTTCGGTCGGGTTTCAAGCTGAGATATGCATTTTCTGCGATAATCTTGGTGAGGCTTCTGTCAGAAGTATGCAGAATTATCTAGATCGCCCGTTTCGAGCTATCTACTGCGAAAAAACAAGTTCTCTGGTGTTTTCACCACTCCACAGTGCGTTTGATATGCAGAACCGGCGACATCTTGGATTTCGTCGGGGTTCAAGCTGAGATATGCACATTCTAGGATAATCTTGGTGAGACGTCTGTCAGAAGTATGCAGAATTATCGGGATCGCTCTTTTCGAGCTATTTAATGCGAGAAACACGTTATCTGGTGTTTTCACCACTCCACAGTGCGTTTGATATGCAGAACCGGCGACATCTTGGATTTCGTCGGGGTTCAAGCTGAGATATGCACATTCTAGGATAATCTTGGTGAGACGTCTGTCAGAAGTATGCAGAATCTTCGAGAACGCTCTTTTCGAGCTACTTAATGCGAGAAACACGTTTTCTGGTGTATTCACCACTCCACAGTACGTTTGACATGCAGAACCGGAGATATCTTGGTTTCGGTCGGGTTTCAAGCTGAGATATGCATTTTCTACGATAATCTTGGTGAGCCGTCTGTCAGAAGTATGCAGAATCATCGGAATCGCTTTTTTCGAGCTATTTAATGCGAGAAACACGTTATCTGGTGTTTTCACCACTCCACAGTGCGTTTGATATGCACAACCGGCGACATCTTGGATTTCGTCGGGGTTCAAGCTGAGATATGCACATACTAGGATAATCTTGGTGAGACTTCTGTCAGAAGTATGCAGAATCATCTAGATCGCTCTTTTCGAGCTATTTAATGCGAGAAACACGTTTTCTGGTGTATTCACCACTCCACAGTGCGTTTGATATGCAGAAGCGGCGACATCTTGATTTTCGTGAGATTTCAAGCTGAGGTATGCATTTTCTGCGATAATCTTGGTGAGACTTCAGTCAGAAGTATGCAGAATCTTCGAGAACGCTCTTTTCGAGCTACTTAATGCGAGAAACACGTTTTCTGGTGTATTCACCACTCCACAGTACGTTTGACATGCAGAACCGGAGATATCTTGGTTTCGGTCGGGTTTCAAGCTGAGATATGCATTTTCTACGATAATCTTGGTGAGCCGTCTGTCAGAAGTATGCAGAATCATCGGGATCGCTTTTTTCGAGCTATTTAATGCGAGAAACACGTTATCTGGTGTTTTCACCACTCCACAGTGCGTTTGATATGCAGAACCGGCGACATCTTGGATTTCGTCGGGGTTCAAGCTGAGAAATGCATTTTCTACGATCATCTTGGTGAGACTTCTGTCAGAAGTATGCAGAATCATCCATATCGATCTTTTCGAGCTATTTAATTCGAGAAACACGTTATCTGGTTGTTTTCACCACTCCACAGTGCGTTTGATATGCAGAAGCGGCGACATCTTGATTTTCGTGAGATTTCAAGCTGAGGTATGCATTTTCTGCGATAATCTTGGTGAGACTTCTGTCAGAAGTATGCAGAATCATCTAGATTGCTCTTTTCGAGCTATTTAATGCGAGAAACAGGTTATCTGGTGTTTTCACCACTCCACAGAGCGATTTATATGCAGAACCGGCGATATCTTGATTTTCGTGGTGTTTCCAGCTGAGATATGCATTTTGTGCGATAATCTTGGTGAGTCATCTGTCAGAAGTATGCAGAATCATCGACATCCCTCTTTTCGAGCTATTTAATGCGAGAAACACGTTATCTGATGTTTTCACGACTCCACAGTGCGTTTGATATGCAGAACCGGCGAAATCTTGATTTTCGTGAGATTTCAACCTGAGATATGCATTTTCGTCGATAATCTTGGTGAGTCTTCTGTCAGTAGTATGCAGAATCATCGAGACCCCTCTTTTCGAGCTATTTAATGCGAGAAACACGTTATCTGGTGTTTTCACCACTCCACAGTGCGTTTGACATTCAGAACCGGCGACATCTTGGATTTCGTCGGGGTTCAAGCTGAGATATGCACATTCTAGGATAATCTTGGTGAGACTTCTGTCAGAAGTATGCAGAATCATCTAGATCGCTCGTTTCGAGCTATTTAATGCGAAAAAACAAGTTCTCTGGTGTTTTCACCACTCCACAGTGCGTTTGATATGCAGAGCCGGCGACATCTTGGATTTCGTCGGGGTTCAAGCTGAGATATGCACATGCTAGGATAATCTTGGTGAGACTTCTGTCAGAAGTATGCAGAATCATCTAGATCGCTCTTTTCGAGCTATTTAATGCGAGAAACACGATAACTGGTTGTTTTCACCACTCCACAGTGCGTTTGATATGCAGAACCGGCATTATCTTGATTTTCGTGGTGTTTCCAGCTGAGATATGCATTTTCTGCGATAATCTTGGTGAGTCTTCTGTCAGAAGTATGCAGAATCATCGAGATCCCTCTTTTCGAGCTATTTAGTGCGAGAAACACGTTAACTGTTGCTTTCACCACTCCACAGTGCGTTAGATATGCGGAACCAGCGACATCTTGGATTTCGTCGGGTTTCAAGCTGAGACATGCATTTTCTACGATAATCTTGGTGAGACTTCTGTAAGAAGTATGCAGAATCTCCGAGTTCGCTCTTTTCGAGCAACTTAATGCGAGAAACACGTTATCTGGTGTTTTCCCCACTCCACAGTGCGTTTGATATGCAGAACCGGCGATATCTTGATTTTCGTGGTGTTTCCAGCTGATATATGCATTTTCAGCGATAATCTTGGTGAGTCTTTTGTCAGAAGTATGCTGAATCATCTAGATCGCTCTTTTCGAGCTATTTAATGCGAAAAACAAGTTTTCTGGTGTTTTCAACATTCCACAGTGCGTTTGATATGCAGAACCGGCGATATCTTGATTTTCGTGGTGTTTCCAGCTGAGATATGCATTGTCTGCGATAATCTTGGTGAGACTTCTGTCCGAAGCGTGCAGAATCATCGAGATCTCTCATTTCGAGCTATTTAATGCGAGAAACACGTTTTCTGGGGTTTTCACCACACCACAGTTCGTTGGATATGCAGAACAGGTGATATCTTGGTTTTCGTGGGGTTTCAAGCTGAGATATGCATTTTCTGCGATAAACTTGTAGAGACTTCTGTCCGAAGTATGCTGAACCTTCGAGATCTCACTTTTCAAGCTAGTTAATGCGAGAAAAACCTTATCTGGTGTTTTCACCACTCCACAGTGCGTATGATATGCAGAACCCGCGATGTTTGGTTTTCGTCGGGTTTCAAGTTGAGATATGCCTTTTCTACGATAATCTTGGTGAAACATCTGTCAGAAGTATGCTGAATCATCTAGATCGCTCTTTTCGAGCTATTTAATGCGAAAAACAAGTTTTCTGGTGTTTTCAACATTCCACAGTGCGTTTGATATGCAGAACCGGCGATATCTTGATTTTCGTGGTGTTTCCAGCTGAGATATGCATTGTCTGCGATAATCTTGGTGAGACTTCTGTCCGAAGCGTGCAGAATCATCGAGATCTCTCATTTCGAGCTATTTAATGCGAGAAACACGTTTTCTGGGGTTTTCACCACACCACAGTTCGTTGGATATGCAGAACAGGTGATATCTTGGTTTTCGTGGGGTTTCAAGCTGAGATATGCATTTTCTGCGATAAACTTGTAGAGACTTCTGTCCGAAGTATGCTGAACCTTCGAGATCTCACTTTTCAAGCTAGTTAATGCGAGAAAAACCTTATCTGGTGTTTTCACCACTCCACAGTGCGTATGATATGCAGAACCCGCGATGTTTGGTTTTCGTCGGGTTTCAAGTTGAGATATGCCTTTTCTACGATAATCTTGGTGAAACATCTGTCCGAAGTATGCAGAAACATCAACAGCGCACTTTTCGAGCTATTTAATGCGAGAAACGCGTTTTCTGGGGTTTTCACCACTCCACAGTGCGTCTGAAATGCAGAACCGTCGATATCTTGGTTTTCGTGGGGTTTCCAGCTGATATATGCATTTTCTGGGATAATCTTGGTGAGACTTCTGTCCGAAGTGTGCAGAATCATCGAGATCGCTCATTTCGAGCTATTTAATGCGAGAAACACGCTTTCTGGGGTTTTCACCACACCACAGTTCGTTGGATATGCAGAACAGGTGATATCTTGGTTTTCGAGGGGTTTCAAGCTGAGATATGCATTTTCTGCGATAAACTTGTAGAGACTTCTGTCCGAAGTACGCTGAATCATCGAGATCGCACTTTTCGAGCTAGTTAATGCGAGAAAAACCTTGTCTGGTGTTTTCACCACTCCACAGTGCGTTTGATATGCAGAACCAACGATATCTTGGCTTTCGTTGGGTTTCAAGCTGAGATATGCATTTTTTACGATAATCTTGGTGATTCTTCTGTCACAAGGATGCAGAAACATCGAGAACGCTCTTTTCGAACTACCTAATGCGAGAAACACGTTTTCTGGTTTTTTCACCACTCCACAGTGCGTCTGAAATGCAGAACCGTCGATATCTTGGTTTTCGTGGGGTTTGTAGTTGAGATATGCATTTTCTGGGATAATCTTGGTGAGACTTCTGTCCGAAGTGTGCAGAATCATCGAGATCGCTCATTTCGAGCTATTTAATGCGAGAAACACGCTTTCTGGGGTTTTCACCACACCACAGTTCGTTGGATATGCAGAACAGGTGATATCTTGGTTTTCGAGGGGTTTCAAGCTGAGATATGCATTTTCTGCGATAAACTTGTAGAGACTTCTGTCCGAAGTACGCTGAATCATCGAGATCGCACTTTTCAAGCTAGTTAATGCGAGAAAAACCTTATCTGGTGTTTTCACCACTCCACAGTGCGTTTGATATGCAGAACCCGCGATGTTTGGTTTTCGTCGGGTTTCAAGTTGAGATATGCATTTTCTACGATAGTCTTGGTGAGACTTCTGTCCGAAGTATGCAGAATCATCGAGATCGCTCATTTCGAGCTATGTAATGCGGGAAACACGTTATCTGGTGTTTTGACCACTCCACAGTGCGTTTGATATGTAGAGCCGCCGACAACTTGGTTTTCGTGGGGTTTCCAGCTGATATATGCATTTTCTGCGATCAGCTTGGTGTTTCAGCTATGAGAAGTATGCAGAATCATCGAGCACGCTCTTTTCGAGCTACTTAATGCGAGAAACACGTTTTCTGGTTTTTTCACCACTCCACAGTGCGTCTGAAATGCAGAACCGGCGATATCTTGGCTTTCGTCGGGTATCAAGCTGAGACATGCATTTTCTGCGATAATCTTGGTGATTCTTCTGTCAGAAGGATGCAGAAACATCGAGAACGCTCTTTTCGAACTACCTAATGCGAGAAACACGTTTTCTGGTTTTTTCACCACTCCACAGTGCGTCTGAAATGCAGAACCGGCGATATCTTGGTTTTCGTGGGGTTTGTAGCTGAGATATGCATTTTCTGCGATAATCTTGGTGAGTCTTCTGTCAGAAGTATGCAGAATCGTCTAGATCTCTCTTTTCGAGCTATTTAATGCGAGAAACACGTTTTCTTGTGTTTTCACCACCCCACAGTGCGTTTGATATGCAGAACCGGAGATATCTTGGTTTTCGTGGGGTTTGTAGCTGAGATATGCATTTTCTGCGATAATCTTGGTGAGTCTTCTGTCAGAAGTATGCAGAATCATCTAGATCGCTCTTTTCGAGCTATTTAATGCGAGAAACACGTTTTCTTGTGTGTTCACCACCCCACAGTGCGTTTGATATGCAGAACCGGAGATATCTTGGTTTCGGTCGGGTTTCAAGCTGAGATATGCATTTTCTGCGATAATCTTGCTGAGACTTCAGTCAGAAGTATGCAGAATAATCGAGATCGCTCTTTTCGAGCTAGTTGATGCGAGGAACACGTTTTCTGGCGTTTTCACCACTCCACAGTGCGTCTGATATGCAGAACCGGCGATATCTTGGTTTTCGTGGGGTTCCCAGCTGGGATATGCATTTTCAGCGGCAATCTTGGTGAGACTTCTGTCCGAAGTATGCAGAATCATCGAGAACGCTCTTTTCGAGATAGTTAATGCGAGAAACACGTTTTCTGGTGTTTTCACCACTCCACAGTGCGTCTGATATGCTGAACCGGCGATATCTTGGTTTTCGTGGAGTTTCTAGCAGCGATATGCATTTTCTGCGATAATGATGGTGAGACTTCTGTCCGAAGTATGCAGAATCATCGAGAACGCTCTTTTCGAGATTGTTAATGCGAGAAACACGTTTTCTGGTGTTTTCACCACTCCACAGTGCGTCTGATATGCTGAACCGGCGATATCTTGGTTTTCGTGGGGTTTCCAGCTGAGATATGCATTTTCTGCGATAATCTTGGTGATTCTTCTGTCAGAAGTATGCAGAATCATCGAGAACGCTCCTTTCGAGCTATTTAATGCGAGAAACACGTTTTCTGGTGTATTCACCACTCCACAGTACGTTTGACATGCAGAACCGGAGATATCTTGGTTTCGGACGGGTTTCAAGCTGAGATATGCATTTTCTGCGATAATCTTGGTGAGTGTTCTGTCAGAAGTATGCAGAATCATCGAGATCGCTCTTTTCGAGCTATTTAATGCGAGAAACACGTTATCTGGCGTTTTCACCACTCCACAGTGCGTTTGACATGCAGAACCGGAGATATCTTGGTTTCGGACGGGTTTCAAGCTGAGATATGCATTTTCTGCGATAATCTTGGTGAGTGTTCTGTCAGAAGTATGCAGAATCATCGAGATCGCTCTTTTCGAGCTATTTAATGCGAGAAACACGTTATCTGGCGTTTTCACGACTCCACAGTGCGTTTGATATGCAGAACCGGCGACATCTTGGCTGTCGTAGGGTATCAAGCTGAGATATGCATTTTCTACGATAATCTTGGTGAGACTTCTGTCAGAAGTATGCTGAATCATCTAGATCGCTCTTTTCGAGCTATTTAATGCGAGAAACATGTTTTCTGGGGTTTTCACCACTCCACAGTTCGTTGGATATGCAGAACAGGAGATATCTTGGTTTTCGTGGAGTTTCTAGCAGAGATATGCATTTTCTGCGATAATGATGGTGAGACTTCTGTCCGAAGTATGCAGAATCATCGAGAACGCTCTTTTCGAGATAGTTAATGCGAGAAACACGTTTTCTGGTTTTTTCACCACTCCACAGTGCGTCTGAAATGCAGAACCGGCGATATCTTGGTTTTCGTGGGGTTTGTAGCTGAGATATGCATTTTCTGGGATAATCTTGGTGAGACTTCTGTCCGAAGTGTGCAGAATCATCGAGATCGCTCATTTCGAGCTATTTAATGCGAGAAACACGCTTTCTGGGGTTTTCACCACACCACAGTTCGTTGGATATGCAGAACAGGTGATATCTTGGTTTTCGTGGGGTTTGTAGCTGAGATATGCATTTTCTGCGATAATCTTGGTGAGTCTTCTGTCAGAAGTATGCAGAATCGTCTAGATCTCTCTTTTCGAGCTATTTAATGCGAGAAACACGTTTTCTTGTGTTTTCACCACCCCACAGTGCGTTTGATATGCAGAACCGGCGATATCTTGGTTTTCGTGGGGTTTGTAGCTGAGATATGCATTTTCTGCGATAATCTTGCTGAGACTTCAGTCAGAAGTATGCAGAATAATCGAGATCGCTCTTTTCGAGCTAGTTGATGCGAGAAACACGTTTTCTGGCGTTTTCACCACTCCACAGTGCGTCTGATATGCAGAACCGGCGATATCTTGGTTTTCGTGGGGTTCCCAGCTGGGATATGCATTTTCAGCGGCAATCTTGGTGAGACTTCTGTCCGAAGTATGCAGAATCATCGAGAACGCTCTTTTCGCGATAGTTAATGCGAGAAACACGTTTTCTGGTGTTTTCACCACTCCACAGTGCGTCTGATATGCTGAACCGGCGATATCTTGGTTTTCGTGGAGTTTCTAGCAGCGATATGCATTTTCTGCGATAATGATGGTGAGACTTCTGTCCGAAGTATGCAGAATCATCGAGAACGCTCTTTTCGAGATTGTTAATGCGAGAAACACGTTTTCTGGTGTTTTCACCACTCCACAGTGCGTCTGATATGCTGAACCGGCGATATCTTGGTTTTCGTGGGGTTTCCAGCTGAGATATGCATTTTCTGCGATAATCTTGGTGATTCTTCTGTCAGAAGTATGCAGAATCATCGAGAACTCTCCTTTCGAGCTATTTAATGCGAGAAACACGTTTTCTGGTGTATTCACCACTCCACAGTACGTTTGACATGCAGAACCGGAGATATCTTGGTTTCGGACGGGTTTCAAGCTGAGATATGCATTTTCTGCGATAATCTTGGTGAGTGTTCTGTCAGAAGTATGCAGAATCGTCTAGATCTCTCTTTTCGAGCTATTTAATGCGAGAAACACGTTTTCTTGTGTTTTCACCACCCCACAGTGCGTTTGATATGCAGAACCGGCGATATCTTGGTTTTCGTGGGGTTTGTAGCTGAGATATGCATTTTCTGCGATAATCTTGCTGAGACTTCAGTCAGAAGTATGCAGAATAATCGAGATCGCTCTATTCGAGCTATTTAATGCGAGAAACACGTTATCTGGCGTTTTGACCACTCCACAGTGCGTTTGATATGTAGAGCCGCCGACAACTTGGTTTTCGTGGGGTTTCCAGCTGATATATGCATTTTCTGCGATCAGCTTGGTGTTTCAGCTATGAGAAGTATGCAGAATCATCGAGCACGCTCTTTTCGAGCTACTTAATGCGAGAAACACGTTTTCTGGTTTTTTCACCACTCCACAGTGCGTCTGAAATGCAGAACCGGCGATATCTTGGCTTTCGTCGGGTATCAAGCTGAGACATGCATTTTCTGCGATAATCTTGGTGATTCTTCTGTCAGAAGGATGCAGAAACATCGAGAACGCTCTTTTCGAACTACCTAATGCGAGAAACACGTTTTCTGGTTTTTTCACCACTCCACAGTGCGTCTGAAATGCAGAACCGGCGATATCTTGGTTTTCGTGGGGTTTGTAGCTGAGATATGCATTTTCTGCGATAATCTTGGTGAGTCTTCTGTCAGAAGTATGCAGAATCGTCTAGATCTCTCTTTTCGAGCTATTTAATGCGAGAAACACGTTTTCTTGTGTTTTCACCACCCCACAGTGCGTTTGATATGCAGAACCGGAGATATCTTGGTTTTCGTGGGGTTTGTAGCTGAGATATGCATTTTCTGCGATAATCTTGGTGAGTCTTCTGTCAGAAGTATGCAGAATCATCTAGATCGCTCTTTTCGAGCTATTTAATGCGAGAAACACGTTTTCTTGTGTGTTCACCACCCCACAGTGCGTTTGATATGCAGAACCGGAGATATCTTGGTTTCGGTCGGGTTTCAAGCTGAGATATGCATTTTCTGCGATAATCTTGCTGAGACTTCAGTCAGAAGTATGCAGAATAATCGAGATCGCTCTTTTCGAGCTAGTTGATGCGAGGAACACGTTTTCTGGCGTTTTCACCACTCCACAGTGCGTCTGATATGCAGAACCGGCGATATCTTGGTTTTCGTGGGGTTCCCAGCTGGGATATGCATTTTCAGCGGCAATCTTGGTGAGACTTCTGTCCGAAGTATGCAGAATCATCGAGAACGCTCTTTTCGAGATAGTTAATGCGAGAAACACGTTTTCTGGTGTTTTCACCACTCCACAGTGCGTCTGATATGCTGAACCGGCGATATCTTGGTTTTCGTGGAGTTTCTAGCAGCGATATGCATTTTCTGCGATAATGATGGTGAGACTTCTGTCCGAAGTATGCAGAATCATCGAGAACGCTCTTTTCGAGATTGTTAATGCGAGAAACACGTTTTCTGGTGTTTTCACCACTCCACAGTGCGTCTGATATGCTGAACCGGCGATATCTTGGTTTTCGTGGGGTTTCCAGCTGAGATATGCATTTTCTGCGATAATCTTGGTGATTCTTCTGTCAGAAGTATGCAGAATCATCGAGAACGCTCCTTTCGAGCTATTTAATGCGAGAAACACGTTTTCTGGTGTATTCACCACTCCACAGTACGTTTGACATGCAGAACCGGAGATATCTTGGTTTCGGACGGGTTTCAAGCTGAGATATGCATTTTCTGCGATAATCTTGGTGAGTGTTCTGTCAGAAGTATGCAGAATCATCGAGATCGCTCTTTTCGAGCTATTTAATGCGAGAAACACGTTATCTGGCGTTTTCACCACTCCACAGTGCGTTTGACATGCAGAACCGGAGATATCTTGGTTTCGGACGGGTTTCAAGCTGAGATATGCATTTTCTGCGATAATCTTGGTGAGTGTTCTGTCAGAAGTATGCAGAATCATCGAGATCGCTCTTTTCGAGCTATTTAATGCGAGAAACACGTTATCTGGCGTTTTCACGACTCCACAGTGCGTTTGATATGCAGAACCGGCGACATCTTGGCTGTCGTAGGGTATCAAGCTGAGATATGCATTTTCTACGATAATCTTGGTGAGACTTCTGTCAGAAGTATGCTGAATCATCTAGATCGCTCTTTTCGAGCTATTTAATGCGAGAAACATGTTTTCTGGGGTTTTCACCACTCCACAGTTCGTTGGATATGCAGAACAGGAGATATCTTGGTTTTCGTGGAGTTTCTAGCAGAGATATGCATTTTCTGCGATAATGATGGTGAGACTTCTGTCCGAAGTATGCAGAATCATCGAGAACGCTCTTTTCGAGATAGTTAATGCGAGAAACACGTTTTCTGGTTTTTTCACCACTCCACAGTGCGTCTGAAATGCAGAACCGGCGATATCTTGGTTTTCGTGGGGTTTGTAGCTGAGATATGCATTTTCTGGGATAATCTTGGTGAGACTTCTGTCCGAAGTGTGCAGAATCATCGAGATCGCTCATTTCGAGCTATTTAATGCGAGAAACACGCTTTCTGGGGTTTTCACCACACCACAGTTCGTTGGATATGCAGAACAGGTGATATCTTGGTTTTCGTGGGGTTTGTAGCTGAGATATGCATTTTCTGCGATAATCTTGGTGAGTCTTCTGTCAGAAGTATGCAGAATCGTCTAGATCTCTCTTTTCGAGCTATTTAATGCGAGAAACACGTTTTCTTGTGTTTTCACCACCCCACAGTGCGTTTGATATGCAGAACCGGCGATATCTTGGTTTTCGTGGGGTTTGTAGCTGAGATATGCATTTTCTGCGATAATCTTGCTGAGACTTCAGTCAGAAGTATGCAGAATAATCGAGATCGCTCTTTTCGAGCTAGTTGATGCGAGAAACACGTTTTCTGGCGTTTTCACCACTCCACAGTGCGTCTGATATGCAGAACCGGCGATATCTTGGTTTTCGTGGGGTTCCCAGCTGGGATATGCATTTTCAGCGGCAATCTTGGTGAGACTTCTGTCCGAAGTATGCAGAATCATCGAGAACGCTCTTTTCGCGATAGTTAATGCGAGAAACACGTTTTCTGGTGTTTTCACCACTCCACAGTGCGTCTGATATGCTGAACCGGCGATATCTTGGTTTTCGTGGAGTTTCTAGCAGCGATATGCATTTTCTGCGATAATGATGGTGAGACTTCTGTCCGAAGTATGCAGAATCATCGAGAACGCTCTTTTCGAGATTGTTAATGCGAGAAACACGTTTTCTGGTGTTTTCACCACTCCACAGTGCGTCTGATATGCTGAACCGGCGATATCTTGGTTTTCGTGGGGTTTCCAGCTGAGATATGCATTTTCTGCGATAATCTTGGTGATTCTTCTGTCAGAAGTATGCAGAATCATCGAGAACTCTCCTTTCGAGCTATTTAATGCGAGAAACACGTTTTCTGGTGTATTCACCACTCCACAGTACGTTTGACATGCAGAACCGGAGATATCTTGGTTTCGGACGGGTTTCAAGCTGAGATATGCATTTTCTGCGATAATCTTGGTGAGTGTTCTGTCAGAAGTATGCAGAATCGTCTAGATCTCTCTTTTCGAGCTATTTAATGCGAGAAACACGTTTTCTTGTGTTTTCACCACCCCACAGTGCGTTTGATATGCAGAACCGGCGATATCTTGGTTTTCGTGGGGTTTGTAGCTGAGATATGCATTTTCTGCGATAATCTTGCTGAGACTTCAGTCAGAAGTATGCAGAATAATCGAGATCGCTCTATTCGAGCTAGTTGATGCGAGAAACACGTTTTCTGGCGTTTTCACCACTCCACAGTGCGTCTGATATGCAGAACCGGCGATATCTTGGTTTTCGTGGGGTTCCCAGCTGGGATATGCATTTTCAGCGGCAATCTTGGTGAGACTTCTGTCCGAAGTATGCAGAATCATCGAGAACGCTCTTTTCGAGATAGTTAATGCGAGAAACACGTTTTCTGGTGTTTTCACCACTCCACAGTGCGTCTGATATGCTGAACCGGCGATATCTTGGTTTTCGTGGAGTTTCTAGCAGCGATATGCATTTTCTGCGATAATGATGGTGAGACTTCTGTCCGAAGTATGCAGAATCATCGAGAACGCTCTTTTCGAGATTGTTAATGCGAGAAACACGTTTTCTGGTGTTTTCACCACTCCACAGTGCGTCTGATATGCTGAACCGGCGATATCTTGGTTTTCGTGGGGTTTCCAGCTGAGATATGCATTTTCTGCGATAATCTTGGTGATTCTTCTGTCAGAAGTATGCAGAATCATCGAGAACGCTCCTTTCGAGCTATTTAATGCGAGAAACACGTTTTCTGGTGTATTCACCACTCCACAGTACGTTTGACATGCAGAACCGGAGATATCTTGGTTTCGGACGGGTTTCAAGCTGAGATATGCATTTTCTGCGATAATCTTGGTGAGTGTTCTGTCAGAAGTATGCAGAATCATCGAGATCGCTCTTTTCGAGCTATTTAATGCGAGAAACACGTTATCTGGCGTTTTCACCACTCCACAGTGCGTTTGACATGCAGAACCGGAGATATCTTGGTTTCGGACGGGTTTCAAGCTGAGATATGCATTTTCTGCGATAATCTTGGTGAGTGTTCTGTCAGAAGTATGCAGAATCATCGAGATCGCTCTTTTCGAGCTATTTAATGCGAGAAACACGTTATCTGGCGTTTTCACCACTCCACAGTGCGTTTGATATGCAGAACCGGCGACATCTCGGCTGTCGTAGGGTATCAAGCTGAGATATGCATTTTCTACGATAATCTTGGTGAGACTTCTGTCAGAAGTATGCTGAATCATCTAGATCGCTCTTTTCGAGCTATTTAATGCGAGAAACATGTTTTCTGGGGTTTTCACCACTCCACAGTTCGTTGGATATGCAGAACAGGAGATATCTTGGTTTTCGTGGAGTTTCTAGCAGAGATATGCATTTTCTGCGATAATGATGGTGAGACTTCTGTCCGAAGTATGCAGAATCATCGAGAACGCTCTTTTCGAGATAGTTAATGCGAGAAACACGTTTTCTGGTTTTTTCACCACTCCACAGTGCGTCTGAAATGCAGAACCGGCGATATCTTGGTTTTCGTGGGGTTTGTAGCTGAGATAGGCATTTTCTGGGATAATCTTGGTGAGACTTCTGTCCGAAGTGTGCAGAATCATCGAGATCGCTCATTTCGAGCTATTTAATGCGAGAAACACGCTTTCTGGGGTTTTCACCACACCACAGTTCGTTGGATATGCAGAACAGGTGATATCTTGGTTTTCGAGGGGTTTCAAGCTGAGATATGCATTTTCTGCGATAAACTTGTAGAGACTTCTGTCCGAAGTATGCTGAATCATCGAGATCGCACTTTTCAAGCTAGTTAATGCGAGAAAAACCTTATCTGGTGTTTTCACCACTCCACAGTGCGTTTGATATGCAGAACCCGCGATGTTTGGTTTTCGTCGGGTTTCAAGTTGAGATATGCATTTTCTACGATAATCTTGGTGAGACTTCTGTCCGAAGTATGCAGAATCATCGAGATCGCTCATTTCGAGCTATTTAATGCGGGAAACACGTTATCTGGTGTTTTGACCACTCCACAGTGCGTTTGATATGTAGAGCCGCCGACAACTTGGTTTTCGTGGGGTTTCCAGCTGATATATGCATTTTCTGCGATCAGCTTGGTGTTTCAGCTATGAGAAGTATGCAGAATCATCGAGCACGCTCTTTTCGAGCTACTTAATGCGAGAAACACGTTTTCTGGTTTTTTCACCACTCCACAGTGCGTCTGAAATGCAGAACCGGCGATATCTTGGCTTTCGTCGGGTATCAAGCTGAGACATGCATTTTCTGCGATAATCTTGGTGATTCTTCTGTCAGAAGGATGCAGCAACATCGAGAACGCTCTTTTCGAACTACCTAATGCGAGAAACACGTTTTCTGGTTTTTTCACCACTCCACAGTGCGTCTGAAATGCAGAACCGGCGATATCTTGGTTTTCGTGGGGTTTGTAGCTGAGATATGCATTTTCTGCGATAATCTTGGTGAGTCTTCTGTCAGAAGTATGCAGAATCGTCTAGATCTCTCTTTTCGAGCTATTTAATGCGAGAAACACGTTTTCTTGTGTTTTCACCACCCCACAGTGCGTTTGATATGCAGAACCGGAGATATCTTGGTTTCGGTCGGGTTTCAAGCTGAGATATGCATTTTCTGCGATAATCTTGCTGAGACTTCAGTCAGAAGTATGCAGAATAATCGAGATCGCGCTTTTCGAGCTAGTTGATGCGAGAAACACGTTTTCTGGCGTTTTCACCACTCCACAGTGCGTCTGATATGCAGAACCGGCGATATCTTGGTTTTCGTGGGGTTCCCAGCTGGGATATGCATTTTCAGCGGCAATCTTGGTGAGACTTCTGTCCGAAGTATGCAGAATCATCGAGAACGCTCTTTTCGAGATAGTTAATGCGAGAAACACGTTTTCTGGTGTTTTCACCACTCCACAGTGCGTCTGATATGCTGAACCGGCGATATCTTGGTTTTCGTGGAGTTTCTAGCAGCGATATGCATTTTCTGCGATAATGATGATGAGACTTCTGTCCGAAGTATGCAGAATCATCGAGAACGCTCTTTTCGAGATTGTTAATGCGAGAAACACGTTTTCTGGTGTTTTCACCACTCCACAGTGCGTCTGATATGCTGAACCGGCGATATCTTGGTTTTCGTGGGGTTTCCAGCTGAGATATGCATTTTCTGCGATAATCTTGGTGATTCTTCTGTCAGAAGTATGCAGAATCATCGAGAACGCTCCTTTCGAGCTATTTAATGCGAGAAACACGTTTTCTGGTGTATTCACCACTCCACAGTACGTTTGACATGCAGAACCGGAGATATCTTGGTTTCGGACGGGTTTCAAGCTGAGATATGCATTTTCTGCGATAATCTTGGTGAGTGTTCTGTCAGAAGTATGCAGAAACATCGAGATCGCTCTTTTCGAGCTATTTAATGCGAGAAACACGTTATCTGGCGTTTTCACCACTCCACAGTGCGTTTGATATGCAGAACCGGCGACATCTTGGCTGTCGTAGGGTATCAACCTGAGATATGCATTTTCTACGATAATCTTGGTGAGACTTCTGTCAGAATTATGCTGAATCATCTAGATCGCTCTTTTCGAGCTATTTAATGCGAGAAACATGTTTTCTGGGGTTTTCACCACTCCACAGTTCGTTGGATATGCAGAACAGGAGATATCTTGGTTTTCGTGGAGTTTCTAGCAGAGATATGCATTTTCTGCGATAATGATGGTGAGACTTCTGTTAGAAGTATGCAGAATCATCGAGATCGCACATTTCGATCTATTTAATGCGAGAAACACGCTGTCTGGTGTTTTCACCACTCCACAGTTGGTTTGATATGCAGAACCGGCGATATCTGGGTTTTCGTGGGGTTTCAAGATGAGATATGCATTTTCAGCGATAATCTTGGTGAGTCTTTTGTCAGAAGTATGCAGAATCATCTAGATCGCTCTTTTCGAGCGATTTGATGCGAAAAAACAATTTTTCTGGTTGTTTTCACCACTTTACAGTTGGTTTGATATGCAGAACCGGCGATATCTGGGTTTTCGTGGGGTTTCAAGCTGAGATATGCATTTTCAGCGATAATCTTGGTGAGTCTTTTGTCAGAAGTATGCAGAATCATCGGGATCTCGCTTTTCGAACTATTTAATGCGAGAAACACGTTCTGTGGTTGTTTTCACCACTCCACAGTGCGTTTGATATGCAGAACCAGCGATATCTTGGCTTTCGTGGGGTTTCAAGCTGAGATATGCATTTTTTACGATAATCTTGGTGAGACTTCTGTCCGAAGTATGCAGAATCATCGAGATCGCTCTTTTCGAGCTATTTAGTGCGAGAAACACGTTATCTGGTGTTTTCACCACTCCACAGAGCGTTTGCTATGCAGAACCGGCGACATCTTGATTTTCGTGAGGTTTCAAGCTGAGATATGCAATTTCTGCGATAATCTTGGTGAGACATCTGTCCGAAGTATGCTTAATCATCGAGATCGCTCGTTTCGAGCTGTTTAATGCGAGAAACACTTTATCTGGTGTTTTCACCACTCCACAGTTCGTATGATATGCAGAACCGACGATATCTTGATTTTGGTGGTGTTTCCAGCTGAGATATGCATTTTCTGCGATAATGATGGTGAGACTTCTGTTAGAAGGATGCAGAATCATCGAGATCGCACATTTCGATCTATTTAATGCGAGAAACACGTTGTCTGGTGTTTTCACCACTCCACAGTTGGTTTGATATGCAGAACCGGCGATATCTGGGTTTTCGTGGGGATTCAAGCTGAGATATGCATTTTCAGCGATCATCTTGGTGAGTCTTTTGTCAGAAGTATGCAGAATCATCTAGATCGCTCCTTTCGAGGTATTTAATGCGAGAAACACGTTATCTGGTGTTTTCACCACACCACAGTTCGTTGGATGTGCAGAACCGCAAATATCTTGGTTTTCGTGGGGTTTCAAGCTGAGATATGCATTTTCTGCGATAATCTTGGTGAGACCACTGTCCGAAGTATGCAGAAACATCGAGATCGCTCTTTTCGAACTATTTAATGAGAGAAACACGTTATCTGGTGTTTTCACCACTCCACAGTGCGTTTGATATGCAGAACAGGTGATATCTTGGTTTTCGAGGGGTTTCAAGCTGAGATATGCATGTTCTGCGATAATCTAGGTGAGTCTTCTGCCAGAAGTATGCAGAATCATCTAGATCGTTATTTTCGAGCTATTTAATGCGAGAAAGACGTTATCTGGTTGTTTTCACCACTCTACAGTGCGTTTGATATGCAGAACCGGCGATATCTTAATTTTCGTGGTGTTTCCAGCTGAGATATGCATTTTTTACGATAATCATGGTGAGACTTCTGTCCGAAGTATGCAGAATCGTCGAGATCGCACTTTTCGAGCTATTTAATGCGAGAAACACGTTATCTGGTGTTTCCACCACTCCACAGAGCGTTTGATATGCAGTACCATCGATATCTTGGTTTTCGTGGGGTTTCAAGCTGAGATATGCATTTTCTGCGATAATCTTGGTGATTCTTCTGTCAGAAGTATGCAGAATCATCGAGAACGCTCCTTTCGAGCTATTTAATGCGAGAAACACGTTATCTGGTGTTTTCACCACTCCACAGTACGTTTGATATGCAGAACCGGAGATATCTTGGTTTCCGTGGGGTTTCAAGCTGAGATATGCATTTTCTGCGATAATCTTGGTGATTCTTCTGTCAGAAGTATGCAGAATCATCGAGAACGCTCCTTTCGAGCTATTTAATGCGAGAAACACGTTTTCTGGTGTATTCACCACTCCACAGTACGTTTGATATGCAGAACCGGAGATATCTTGGTTTCGGACGGGTTTCAAGCTGAGATATGCATTCTCTACGATAATCTTGGTGAGACTTCTGTCAGAAGTATGCTGGATCATCGAGATCGCTCTTTTCGAGCTACTTAATGCGAGAAACACGTTATCTGGTGTTTTCACCACTCCACAGTACGTTTGATATGCAGAACCGGAGATATCTTGGTTTCCGTGGGGTTTCAAGCTGAGATATGCATTTTCTGCGATAATCTTGGTGATTCTTCTGTCAGAAGTATGCAGAATCATCGAGAACGCTCCTTTCGAGATATTTAATGCGAGAAACACGTTATCTGGTGTTTTCACCACTCCACAGTACGTTTGATATGCAGAACCGGAGATATCTTGGTTTCCGTGGGGTTTCAAGCTGAGATATGCATTTTCTGCGATAATCTTGGTGATTCTTCTGTCAGAAGTATGCAGAATCATCGAGAACGCTCCTTTCGAGCTATTTAATGCGAGAAACACGTTTTCTGGTGTATTCACCACTCCACAGTACGTTTGATATGCAGAACCGGAGATATCTTGGTTTCGGACGGGTTTCAAGCTGAGATATGCATTCTCTACGATAATCTTGGTGAGACTTCTGTCAGAAGTATGCTGGATCATCGAGATCGCTCTTTTCGAGCTACTTAATGCGAGAAACACGTTATCTGGTGTTTTCGCCACTCCACAGTGCGTTTGATATGCAGAACCGGCGATGTTTGGTTTTCGTCGGGTTTCAAGTTGAGATATGCATCTTCTACGATAATCTTGGTGTAACATCTGTCCGAAGTATGCAGAAACATCAAGAGCGCTCTTTTCGAGCTATTTAAAGTGAGGCAACACGTTTTCTGGGGTTTTCACCACACCACAGTTCGTTGGATGTGGAGAACCGGAGATATCTTGGTTTCCGTGGGGTTTCAAGCTGAGATATGCATTTTCTGCGATAATCTTGGTGTGACCTCTGTCCGAAGTATGCAGAAACATCGAGATCGCTCTTTTCGACCTATTTAATGCGAGAAACACGTTATCTGGTGTTTTCACCACTCCACAGTACGTTTGACATGCAGAACCGGAGATATCTTGGTTTCGGACGGGTTTCAAGCTGAGATATGCATTTTCTGCGATAATCTTGGTGAGTGTTCCGTCAGAAGTATGCAGAATCATCGAGATCGCTCTTTTCGAGCTATTTAATGCGAGAAACACGTTATCTGGCGTTTTCACCACTCCACAGTGCGTTTGATATGCAGAACCGGCGACATCTTGGCTGTCGTAGGGTATCAAGCTGAGATATGCATTTTCTACGATAATCTTGGTGAGACTTCTGTCAGAAGTATGCTGAATCATCTAGAACGCTCTTTTCGAGCTATTTAATGCGAGAAACATGTTTTCTGGGGTTTTCACCACTCCACAGTTCGTTGGATATGCAGAACAGGAGATATCTTGGTTTTCGTGGAGTTTCTAGCAGAGATATGCATTTTCTGCGATAATGATGGTGAGACTTCTGTTAGAAGTATGCAGAATCATCGAGATCGCACATTTCGATCTATTTAATGCGAGAAACACGTTGTCTGGTGTTTTCACCACTCCACAGTTGGTTTGATATGCAGAACCGGCGATATCTGGGTTTTCGTGGGGTTTCAAGATGAGATATGCATTTTCAGCGATAATCTTGGTGAGTCTTTTGTCAGAAGTATGCAGAATCATCTAGATCGCTCTTTTCGAGCGATTTAATGCGAAAAAACAATTTTTCTGGTTGTTTTCACCACTTTACAGTTGGTTTGATATGCAGAACCGGCGATACCTGGGTTTTCGTGGGGTTTCAAGCTGAGATATGCATTTTCAGCGATAATCTTGATGAGTCTTTTGTCAGAAGTATGCAGAATCATCGGGATCTCGCTTTTCGAGCTATTTAATGCGAGAAACACGTTCTGTGGTTGTTTTCACCACTCCACAGTGCGTTTGATATGCAGAACCAGCGATATCTTGGCTTTCGTGGGGTTTCAAGCTGAGATATGCATTTTTTACGATAATCTTGGTGAGACTTCTGTCCGAAGTATGCAGAATCATCGAGATCGCTCTTTTCGAGCTATTTAGTGCGAGAAACACGTTATCTGGTGTTTTCACCACTCCACAGAGCGTTTGCTATGCAGAACCGGCGACATCTTGATTTTCGTGAGGTTTCAAGCTGAGATATGCAATTTCTGCGATAATCTTGGTGAGACATCTGTCCGAAGTATGCTTAATCATCGAGATCGCTCGTTTCGAGCTGTTTAATGCGAGAAACACGTTATCTGGTGTTTTCACCACTCCACAGTTCGTATGATATGCAGAACCGACGATATCTTGATTTTGGTGGTGTTTCCAGCTGAGATATGCATTTTCTGCGATAATGATGGTGACACTTCTGATAGAAGTATGCAGAATCATCGAGATCGCACATTTCGATCTATTTAATGCGAGAAACACGTTGTCTGGTGTTTTCACCACTCCACAGTTGGTTTGATATGCAGAACCGGCGATATCTGGGTTTTCGTGGGGTTTCTAGCTGAGATATGCATTTTCTGCGATAATCTTGGTGAGACTTCTGTCCGAAGAATGCAGAATCATCGAGATCGCTCTTTTCGAGCTATTTAATGCGAGAAACACGTTATCTGGTGTTTTCAGCATTCCACAGTGCGTTTGATATGCAGAACCAGCGATATCTTGGTTTTCGTGGGGTTTCAAGCTGAGATATTCAATTCCTTCGATAATCTTGGTGAGACTTCTGTACGAAGTATGCTTAATCATCGAGATCGCTCGTTTCGAGCTATTTAATGGGAGAAACACGTTATCTGGTGTTTTCAAAACTCCACAGTGCGTATGATATGCAGAACCGACGATATCTTGGTTTTCGTGGGGTTTCAAGCTCAGATATGCATTTTCTGCGATAATCTTGGTGAGACTTCTGTCCGAAGTATGCAGAGTCATCCAGATCGCTCTTTTCGAGCTATTTAATGCGAGAAGCACGTTATCTGGTGTTTTCACCACTCCACAGTTGGTTTGATATGCAGAACCGGAGATATCTTGGTTTTCGTGGGGTTTCTAGCTGAGATATGCATTTTCTGCGATAATCTTGGTGAGACTTCTGTCCGAAGAATGCAGAATCATCGAGATCGCTCTTTTCGAGCTATTTAATGCGAGAAACACGTTATCTGGTGTTTTCAGCATTCCACAGTGCGTTTGATATGCAGAACCAGCGATATCTTGGTTTTCGTGGGGTTTCAAGCTGAGATATTCAATTCCTTCGATAATCTTGGTGAGACTTCTGTACGAAGTATGCTTAATCATCGAGATCGCTCGTTTCGAGTTATTTAATGGGAGAAACAGGTTATCTGGTGTTTTCTCCACTCCACAGTGCGTATGATGTGCAGAACCGACGATATCTTGGTTTTCGTGGGGTTTCAAGCTCAGATATGCATTTTCTGCGATAATATTGGTGAGACCTCAGACAGAAGTATGCAGAATTATCTAGATCGCTCTTTTCGAGCTATTTAATGCGCAAAAACAAGTTTTCTGGTGTTTTCAACATTCCACAGTGCGTCTGATATGCAGAACAAGCGATATCCTGGTTTTCGTGGGGTTTCAAGCTGAGATATGCATTTTTTACGATAATCAAGGTGAGACTTCTGTCCGAAGTATGCAGAATCATCGAGATCGCACTTTTCGAGCTATTTAATGCGAGAAACACGTTATCTGGTGTTTTCAGCACTCCACAGTGCGTTTGATATGGAGAACCAGCGATATCTTGGTTTTCGTGTGGTTTCAAGCTGAGATATGCAATTCCTGCGATAATCTTGGTGACACTTCTGTCCGAAGTATGCTTAATCATCGAGATCGCTCTTTTCGAGCTATTTAATGCGAGAAACACGTTATCTGGTGTTTTCACCACTCCGCAGTTGGTTTGATATGCAGAACCGGAGATATCTTGGTTTTCGTGGGGTTTCAAGCTGAGATATGCATTTTTTACGATAATCATGGTGAGACTTCTGTACGAAGTATGCAGAAACTTCGAGACCGCACTTTTCGAGCTATTTAATGCCAGTAACACGTTATCTGGTGTTTTCAGCAATCCACAGTGCGTTTGATATGCAGAACCAGCGAAATCTTGGTTTTCGTGGGGTTTCAAGTGGAGATATGCATGTTCTACGATAATCTTGGTGAAACATCTGTCCGAAATATGCAGAAACATCAAGAGCGCTCTTTTCGAGCTATTTAATGCGAGAAACACGTTTTCTGGGGTTTTCACCACACCACAGTTCGTTGGATGTGCAGAACCGGAGATATCTTGGTTTTCGTGGGGTTTCAAGCTGAGATATGCATTTTCTGCGATAATCTTGGTGAGACTTCTGTCCGAAGTATGCAGAATCATCCAGATCGCACTTTTCGAGCTATTTAATGCGAGAAGCACGTTATCTGGTGTTTTCACCACTCCACAGTTGGTTTGATATGCAGAACCGGAGATATCTTGGTTTTCGTGGGGTTTCTAGCTGAGATATGCATTTTCTGCGATAATCTTGGTGAGACTTCTGTCCGAAGAATGCAGAATCATCGAGATCGCTCTTTTCGAGCTATTTAATGCGAGAAACACGTTATCTGGTGTTTTCAGCATTCCACAGTGCGTTTGATATGCAGAACCAGCGATATCTTGGTTTTCGTGGGGTTTCAAGCTGAGATATGCAATTCCTTCGATAATCTTGGTGAGACTTCTGTACGAAGTATGCTTAATCATCGAGATCGCTCGTTTCGAGCTATTTAATGCGGGAAACACGTTATCTGGCGTTTTCACCACTCCACAGTGCGTTTGATATGCAGAACCGGCGACATCTTGGCTGTCGTAGGGTATCAAGCTGAGATATGCATTTTCTACGATAATCTTGGTGAGACTTCTGTCAGAAGTATGCTGAATCATCTAGATCGCTCTTTTCGAGCTATTTAATGCGAGAAACATGTTTTCTGGGGTTTTCACCACTCCACAGTTCGTTGGATATGCAGAACAGGAGATATCTTGGTTTTCGTGGAGTTTCTAGCAGAGATATGCATTTTCTGCGATAATGATGGTGAGACTTCTGTTAGAAGTATGCAGAATCATCGAGATCGCACATTTCGATCTATTTAATGCGAGAAACACGTTGTCTGGTGTTTTCACCACTCCACAGTTGGTTTGATATGCAGAACCGGCGATATCTGGGTTTTCGTGGGGTTTCAAGATGAGATATGCATTTTCAGCGATAATCTTGGTGAGTCTTTTGTCAGAAGTATGCAGAATCATCTAGATCGCTCTTTTCGAGCGATTTAATGCGAAAAAACAATTTTTCTGGTTGTTTTCACCACTTTACAGTTGGTTTGATATGCAGAACCGGCGATATCTGGGTTTTCGTGGGGTTTCAAGCTGAGATATGCATTTTCAGCGATAATCTTGATGAGTCTTTTGTCAGAAGTATGCAGAATCATCGGGATCTCGCTTTTCGAGCTATTTAATGCGAGAAACACGTTGTCTGGTGTTTTCACCACTCCACAGTTGGTTTGATATGCAGAACCGGCGATATCTGGGTTTTCGTGGGGTTTCAAGATGAGATATGCATTTTCAGCGATAATCTTGGTGAGTCTTTTGTCAGAAGTATGCAGAATCATCTAGATCGCTCTTTTCGAGCGATTTAATGCGAAAAAACAATTTTTCTGGTTGTTTTCACCACTCCACAGTGCGTTTGATATGCAGAACCAGCGATATCTTGGCTTTCGTGGGGTTTCAAGCTGAGATATGCATTTTTTACGATAATCTTGGTGAGACTTCTGTCCGAAGTATGCAGAATCATCGAGATCGCTCTTTTCGAGCTATTTAGTGCGAGAAACACGTTATCTGGTGTTTTCACCACTCCACAGAGCGTTTGCTATGCAGAACCGGCGACATCTTGATTTTCGTGAGGTTTCAAGCTGAGATATGCATTTTCTGCGATAATGATGGTGAGACTTCTGTTAGAAGTATGCAGAATCATCGAGATCGCACATTTCGATCTATTTAATGCGAGAAACACGTTGTCTGGTGTTTTCACCACTCCACAGTTGGTTTGATATGCAGAACCGGCGATATCTGGGTTTTCGTGGGGATTCAAGCTGAGATATGCATTTTCAGCGATCATCTTGGTGAGTCTTTTGTCAGAAGTATGCAGAATCATCTAGATCGCTCCTTTCGAGGTATTTAATGCGAGAAACACGTTATCTGGTGTTTTGACCACTCCACAGAGCGTTTGATATGCAGTACCAGCGATATCTTGGTTTTCGTGGGGTTTCAAGCTGAGATATGTATTTTCAGCGATAATCTTGGGGAGCCTTATGTCAGAAGTATGCAGAATCATCTAGATCGCTCTTTTCGAGCTATTTAATGCGAGAAAGACGTTATCTGGTTGTTTTCACCACTCTACAGTGCGTTTGATATGCAGAACCGGCGACATCTTGATTTTCGTGAGGTTTCAAGCTGAGATATGCATTTTCTGCGATAATCTTGGTGAGACTTCAGTCAGAAGTATGCAGAATCATCTAGATCGCTCTTTTCGAGCTATTTAATGCGAGAAACACGTTTTCTGGGGTTTTCACCACACCACAGTTCGTTGGATGTGCAGAACCGCAAATATCTTGGTTTTCGTGGGGTTTCAAGCTGAGATATGCATTTTCTGCGATAATCTTGGTGAGACCTCTGTCCGAAGTATGCAGAAACATCGAGATCGCTCTTTTCGAACTATTTAATGAGAGAATCACGTTATCTGGTGTTTTCACCACTCCACAGTGCGTTTGATATGCAGAACAGGTGATATCTTGGTTTTCGAGGGGTTTCAAGCTGAGATATGCATTTTCTGCGATAATCTAGGTGAGTCTTCTGCCAGAAGTATGCAGAATCATCTAGATCGTTATTTTCGAGCTACTTAATGCGAGAAAGACGTTATCTGGTTGTTTTCACCACTCTACAGTGCGTTTGATATGCAGAACCGGCGATATCTTAATTTTCGTGGTGTTTCCAGCTGAGATATGCATTTTTTACGATAATCATGGTGAGACTTCTGTCCGAAGTATGCAGAATCATCGAGATCGCACTTTTCGAGCTATTTAATGCGAGAAACACGTTATCTGGTGTTTCCACCACTCCACAGAGCGTTTGATATGCAGTACCATCGATATCTTGGTTTTCGTGGGGTTTCAAGCTGAGATATGCATTTTCTAGGATAATCTTGGTGAGACTTCTGTCCGAAGTATGCTGAATCATCTAGATCGCTCTTTTCGAGCTATTTAATGCGAGAAACACGTTATCTGGTGTTTTCACCACTCCACAGTGCGTTTGATATGCAGAACCGGCGATATCTTGGTTTTCGTGGGGTTTCAAGCTGAGATATGCATTTTTTACGATAATCCTGGTGAGACTTCTGTCCGAAGTATGCAGAATCATCGAGATCGCTCGTTTCGAGCTATTTAATGCGAAAAAACAAGTTTTCTGGTGTTTTCAACATTCCACAGTGCGTTTGATATGCAGAACCGGCGATATCTTGATTTTCGTGGTGTTTCCAGCTGAGATATGCATTTTCTGCGATAATCTTGGAGAGTCTTCTGTCAGAAGAATGCAGAATCATCGAGATCCCTCTTTTCGAGCCATTTAATGCGAGAAACACGTTCTCTGGTTGTTTTCACCACTCCACAGTGCGTCTGATATGCAGAACCGGCGATATCTTGGTTTTCGTGGGATTTCCAGCTGAGATATGCATTTTCTGCGGCAATCTTGGTGAGACTTCTGTCCGAAGTATGCAGAATCATCGAGATCGCTCTTTTCGAGCTATTTAATGCGTGAAACACGTTATCTGGTGTTTTGACCACTCCACAGTGCGTTTGATATGCAGAACCGGCGATATCTTGGTTTTCGTGGGGTTTCCAGCTGAGATATGCATTTTCTGCGATAATCTTGGTGATTCTTCTGTCAGAAGTATGCAGAATCATCGAGAACGCTCCTTTCGAGCTATTTAATGCGAGAAACACGTTTTCTGGTGTATTCACCACTCCACAGTACGTTTGATATGCAGAACCGGAGATATCTTGGTTTCGGACGGGTTTCAAGCTGAGATATGCATTCTCTACGATAATCTTGGTGAGACTTCTGTCAGAAGTATGCTGGATCATCGAGATCGCTCTTTTCGAGCTACTTATTGCGAGAAACACGTTATCTGGTGTTTTCGCCAATCCACAGTGCGTTTGATATGCAGAACCGGCGATGTTTGGTTTTCGTCGGGTTTCAAGTTGAGATATGCATCTTCTACGATAATCTTGGTGTAACATCTGTCCGAAGTATGCAGAAACATCAAGAGCGCTCTTTTCGAGCTATTTAAAGTGAGAAACACGTTTTCTGGGGTTTTCACCACACCACAGTTCGTTGGATGTGGAGAACCGGATATATCTTGGTTTCCGTGGGGTTTCAAGCTGAGATATGCATTTTCTGCGATAATCTTGGTGTGACCTCTGTCCGAAGTATGCAGAAACATCGAGATCGCTCTTTTCGACCTATTTAATGCGAGAAACACGTTATCTGGTGTTTTCACCACTCCACAGTACGTTTGATATGGAGAACCAGCGATATCTTGGTTTTCGTGTGGTTTCAAGCTGAGATATGCAATTCCTGCGATAATCTTGGTGAGAGTTCTGTACGAAGTATGCAGAATCATCGAGATCGCTCTTTTCGAGCTACTTAATGCGAGAAACACGTTATCTGGTGTTTTCGCCAATCCACAGTGCGTTTGATATGCAGAACCGGCGACATCTTGATTTTCGTAATGTTTCTAGCTGAGATATGCATTTTCTTCGATAATATTGTTGAGACTTCAGTCAGAAGTATGCAGAATCATCTAGATCGCTCGTTTCGAGCTATTTAATGCGAAAAAAACCAGTTTTCTGGTGTTTTGACCACTCCACAGTGCGTCTGATATGCAGAACCGGCGATATCTTGGTTTTCGTGGGGATTCAAGCTCAGATATGCATTTTCTGCGATAATCTTGGTGAGACTTCTGTCCGAAGTATGCAGAGTCATCGAGATCGTACTTTTCGAGCTATTTAATGCGAGGAACACGATTTCTGGGGTTTTCACCACTCCACATTTGGTTTGATATGGAGAACCAGCGATATCTTGGTTTTCGTGTGGTTTCAAGCTGAGATATGCAATTCCTGCGATAATCTTGGTGAGACTTCTGTACGAAGTATGCAGAATCATCGAGACCGCACTTTTCGAGCTATTTAATTCCAGAAACACGTTATCTGGTGTTTTCACCACTCCACAGTGCGTTTGATATGCAGAACCGGCGATGTTTGGTTTTCGTCGGGTTTCAAGTTGAGATATGCATCTTCTACGATAATCTTGGTGTAACATCTGTCCGAAGTATGCAGAAACATCAAGAGCGCTCTTTTCGAGCTATTTAAAGTGAGAAACACGTTTTCTGGGGTTTTCACCACACCACAGTTCGTTGGATGTGGAGAACCGGAGATATCTTGGTTTCCGTGGGGTTTCAAGCTGAGATATGCATTTTCTGCGATAATCTTGGTGTGACCTCTGTCCGAAGTATGCAGAAACATCGAGATCGCTCTTTTCGACCTATTTAATGCGAGAAACACGTTATCTGGTGTTTTCACCACTCCACAGTACGTTTGATATGCAGAACCGGAGATATCTTGGTTTCGGACGGGTTTCAAGCTGAGATATGCATTCTCTACGATAATCTTGGTGAGACTTCTGTCAGAAGTATGCTGGATCATCGAGATCGCTCTTTTCGAGCTACTTAATGCGAGAAACACGTTATCTGGTGTTTTCGCCAATCCACAGTGCGTTTGATATGCAGAACCGGCGACATCTTGATTTTCGTAATGTTTCTAGCTGAGATATGCATTTTCTTCGATAATATTGTTGAGACTTCAGTCAGAAGTATGCAGAATCATCTAGATCGCTCGTTTCGAGCTATTTAATGCGAAAAAAACCAGTTTTCTGGTGTTTTGACCACTCCACAGTGCGTCTGATATGCAGAACCGGCGATATCTTGGTTTTCGTGGGGATTCAAGCTCAGATATGCATTTTCTGCGATAATCTTGGTGAGACTTCTGTCCGAAGTATGCAGAGTCATCGAGATCGTACTTTTCGAGCTATTTAATGCGAGGAACACGATTTCTGGGGTTTTCACCACTCCACATTTGGTTTGATATGGAGAACCAGCGATATCTTGGTTTTCGTGTGGTTTCAAGCTGAGATATGCAATTCCTGCGATAATCTTGGTGAGAGTTCTGTACGAAGTATGCAGAATCATCGAGATCGCTCTTTTCGAGCTACTTAATGCGAGAAACACGTTATCTGGTGTTTTCGCCAATCCACAGTGCGTTTGATATGCAGAACCGGCGACATCTTGATTTTCGTAATGTTTCTAGCTGAGATATGCATTTTCTTCGATAATATTGTTGAGACTTCAGTCAGAAGTATGCAGAATCATCTAGATCGCTCGTTTCGAGCTATTTAATGCGACAAAAACCAGTTTTCTGGTGTTTTGACCACTCCACAGTGCGTCTGATATGCAGAACCGGCGATATCTTGGTTTTCGTGGGGATTCAAGCTCAGATATGCATTTTCTGCGATAATCTTGGTGAGACTTCTGTCCGAAGTATGCAGAGTCATCGAGATCGTACTTTTCGAGCTATTTAATGCGAGGAACACGATTTCTGGGGTTTTCACCACTCCACATTTGGTTTGATATGGAGAACCAGCGATATCTTGGTTTTCGTGTGGTTTCAAGCTGAGATATGCAATTCCTGCGATAATCTTGGTGAGACTTCTGTACGAAGTATGCAGAATCATCGAGACCGCACTTTTCGAGCTATTTAATTCCAGAAACACGTTATCTGGTGTTTTCACCACTCCACAGTGCGTTTGATATGCAGAACCGGCGATGTTTGGTTTTCGTCGGGTTTCAAGTTGAGATATGCATCTTCTACGATAATCTTGGTGTAACATCTGTCCGAAGTATGCAGAAACATCAAGAGCGCTCTTTTCGAGCTATTTAAAGTGAGAAACACGTTTTCTGGGGTTTTCACCACACCACAGTTCGTTGGATGTGGAGAACCGGAGATATCTTGGTTTCCGTGGGGTTTCAAGCTGAGATATGCATTTTCTGCGATAATCTTGGTGTGACCTCTGTCCGAAGTATGCAGAAACATCGAGATCGCTCTTTTCGACCTATTTAATGCGAGAAACACGTTATCTGGTGTTTTCACCACTCCACAGTACGTTTGATATGCAGAACCGGAGATATCTTGGTTTCGGACGGGTTTCAAGCTGAGATATGCATTCTCTACGATAATCTTGGTGAGACTTCTGTCAGAAGTATGCTGGATCATCGAGATCGCTCTTTTCGAGCTACTTAATGCGAGAAACACGTTATCTGGTGTTTTCGCCAATCCACAGTGCGTTTGATATGCAGAACCGGCGACATCTTGATTTTCGTAATGTTTCTAGCTGAGATATGCATTTTCTTCGATAATATTGTTGAGACTTCAGTCAGAAGTATGCAGAATCATCTAGATCGCTCGTTTCGAGCTATTTAATGCGAAAAAAACCAGTTTTCTGGTGTTTTGACCACTCCACAGTGCGTCTGATATGCAGAACCGGCGATATCTTGGTTTTCGTGGGGATTCAAGCTCAGATATGCATTTTCTGCGATAATCTTGGTGAGACTTCTGTCCGAAGTATGCAGAGTCATCGAGATCGTACTTTTCGAGCTATTTAATGCGAGGAACACGATTTCTGGGGTTTTCACCACTCCACATTTGGTTTGATATGGAGAACCAGCGATATCTTGGTTTTCGTGTGGTTTCAAGCTGAGATATGCAATTCCTGCGATAATCTTGGTGAGACTTCTGTACGAAGTATGCAGAATCATCGAGACCGCACTTTTCGAGCTATTTAATTCCAGAAACACGTTATCTGGTGTTTTCACCACTCCACAGAGCGTTTGATATGCAGTACCAGCGATATCTTGGTTTTCGTGGGGTTTCAAGCTGAGATATGCATTTTCAGCGATAATCTTGGTGAGCCTTATGTCAGAAGTATGCAGAATCATCTAGATCGCTCTTTTCGAGCTATTTAATGCGAGAAAGACGTTATCTGGTTGTTTTCACCACTCTACAGTGCGTTTGATATGCAGAACCGGCGACATCTTGATTTTCGTGAGGTTTCAAGCTGAGATATGCATTTTCTGCGATAATCTTGGTGAGACTTCAGTCAGAAGTATGCAGAATCATCTAGATCGCTCTTTTCGAGCTATTTAATGCGAGAAACACGTTTTCTGGGGTTTTCACCACACCACAGTTCGTTGGATGTGCAGAACCGCAAATATCTTGGTTTTCGTGGGGTTTCAAGCTGAGATATGCATTTTCTGCGATAATCTTGGTGAGACCTCTGTCCGAAGTATGCAGAAACATCGAGATCGCTCTTTTCGAACTATTTAATGAGAGAATCACGTTATCTGGTGTTTTCACCACTCCACAGTGCGTTTGATATGCAGAACAGGTGATATCTTGGTTTTCGAGGGGTTTCAAGCTGAGATATGCATTTTCTGCGATAATCTAGGTGAGTCTTCTGCCAGAAGTATGCAGAATCATCTAGATCGTTATTTTCGAGCTATTTAATGCGAGAAAGACGTTATCTGGTTGTTTTCACCACTCTACAGTGCGTTTGATATGCAGAACCGGCGATATCTTAATTTTCGTGGGGTTTCCAGCTGAGATATGCATTTTTTACGATAATCATGGTGAGACTTCTGTCCGAAGTATGCAGAATCATCGAGATCGCTCGTTTCGAGCTATTTAATGCGAAAAAACAAGTTTTCTGGTGTTTTCAACATTCCACAGTGCGTTTGATATGCAGAACCGGCGATATCTTGATTTTCGTGGTGTTTCCAGCTGAGATATGCATTTTCTGCGATAATCTTGGAGAGTCTTCTGTCAGAAGAATGCAGAATCATCGAGATCCCTCTTTTCGAGCCATTTAATGCGAGAAACACGTTCTCTGGTTGTTTTCACCACTCCACAGTGCGTCTGATATGCAGAACCGGCGATATCTTGGTTTTCGTGGGATTTCCAGCTGAGATATGCATTTTCTGCGGCAATCTTGGTGAGACTTCTATCCGAAGTATGCAGAATCATCGAGATCGCTCTTTTCGAGCTATTTAATGCGTGAAACACGTTATCTGGTGTTTTGACCACTCCACAGTGCGTTTGATATGCAGAACCGGCGATATCTTGGTTTTCGTGGGGTTTCCAGCTGAGATATGCATTTTCTGCGATAATCTTGGTGATTCTTCTGTCAGAAGTATGCAGAATCATCTAGATCGTTATTTTCGAGCTATTTAATGCGAGAAAGACGTTATCTGGTTGTTTTCACCACTCTACAGTGCGTTTGATATGCAGAACCGGCGATATCTTAATTTTCGTGGTGTTTCCAGCTGAGATATGCATTTTTTACGATAATCATGGTGAGACTTCTGTCCGAAGTATGCAGAATCATCGAGATCGCACTTTTCGAGCTATTTAATGCGAGAAACACGTTATCTGGTGTTTCCACCACTCCACAGAGCGTTTGATATGCAGTACCATCGATATCTTGGTTTTCGTGGGGTTTCAAGCTGAGATATGCATTTTCTAGGATAATCTTGGTGAGACTTCTGTCCGAAGTATGCTGAATCATCTAGATCGCTCTTTTCGAGCTATTTAATGCGAGAAACACGTTATCTGGTGTTTTCACCACTGCACAGTGCGTTTGATATGCAGAACCGGCGATATCTTGGTTTTCGTGGGGTTTCAAGCTGAGATATGCATTTTTTACGATAATCCTGGTGAGACTTCTGTCCGAAGTATGCAGAATCATCGAGATCGCTCGTTTCGAGCTATTTAATGCGAAAAAACAAGTTTTCTGGTGTTTTCAACATTCCACAGTGCGTTTGATATGCAGAACCGGCGATATCTTGATTTTCGTGGTGTTTCCAGCTGAGATATGCATTTTCTGCGATAATCTTGGAGAGTCTTCTGTCAGAAGAATGCAGAATCATCGAGATCCCTCTTTTCGAGCCATTTAATGGGAGAAACAGGTTATCTGGTGTTTTCTCCACTCCACAGTGCGTATGATGTGCAGAACCGACGATATCTTGGTTTTCGTGGGGTTTCAAGCTCAGATATGCATTTTCTGCGATAATATTGGTGAGACCTCAGACAGAAGTATGCAGAATCATCTAGATCGCTCTTTTCGAGCTATTTAATGCGCAAAAACAAGTTTTCTGGTGTTTTCAACATTCCACAGTGCGTCTGATATGCAGAACAAGCGATATCCTGGTTTTCGTGGGGTTTCAAGCTGAGATATGCATTTTTTACGATAATCAAGGTGAGACTTCTGTCCGAAGTATGCAGAATCATCGAGATCGCACTTTTCGAGCTATTTAATGCGAGAAACACGTTATCTGGTGTTTTCAGCACTCCACAGTGCGTTTGATATGGAGAACCAGCGATATCTTGGTTTTCGTGGGGTTTCAAGCTGAGATATGCAATTCCTTCGATAATCTTGGTGAGACCTCAGACAGAAGTATGCAGAATCATCTAGATCGCTCTTTTCGAGCTATTTAATGCGCAAAAACAAGTTTTCTGGTGTTTTCAACATTCCACAGTGCGTCTGATATGCAGAACAAGCGATATCCTGGTTTTCGTGGGGTTTCAAGCTGAGATATGCATTTTCTACGATAATCTTGGTGAGACTTCTGTCAGAAGTATGCTGAATCATCTAGATCGCTCTTTTCGAGCTATTTAATGCGAGAAACATGTTTTCTGGGGTTTTCACCACTCCACAGTTCGTTGGATATGCAGAACAGGAGATATCTTGGTTTTCGTGGAGTTTCTAGCAGAGATATGCATTTTCTGCGATAATGATGGTGAGACTTCTGTTAGAAGTATGCAGAATCATCGAGATCGCACATTTCGATCTATTTAATGCGAGAAACACGTTGTCTGGTGTTTTCACCACTCCACAGTTGGTTTGATATGCAGCACCGGCGATATCTGGGTTTTCGTGGGGTTTCAAGATGAGATATGCATTTTCAGCGATAATCTTGGTGAGTCTTTTGTCAGAAGTATGCAGAATCATCTAGATCGCTCTTTTCGAGCGATTTAATGCGAAAAAACAATTTTTCTGGTTGTTTTCACCACTTTACAGTTGGTTTGATATGCAGAACCGGCGATATCTGGGTTTTCGTGGGGTTTCAAGCTGAGATATGCATTTTCAGCGATAATCTTGATGAGTCTTTTGTCAGAAGTATGCAGAATCATCGGGATCTCGCTTTTCGAGCTATTAAATGCGAGAAACACGTTCTGTGGTTGTTTTCACCACTCCACAGTGCGTTTGATATGCAGAACCAGCGATATCTTGGCTTTCGTGGGGTTTCAAGCTGAGATATGCATTTTTTACGATAATCTTGGTGAGACTTCTGTCCGAAGTATGCAGAATCATCGAGATCGCTCTTTTCGAGCTATTTAGTGCGAGAAACACGTTATCTGGTGTTTTCACCACTCCACAGAGCGTTTGCTATGCAGAACCGGCGACATCTTGATTTTCGTGAGGTTTCAAGCTGAGATATGCAATTTCTGCGATAATCTTGGTGAGACATCTGTCCGAAGTATGCTTAATCATCGAGATCGCTCGTTTCGAGCTGTTTAATGCGAGAAACACGTTATCTGGTGTTTTCACCACTCCACAGTTCGTATGATATGCAGAACCGACGATATCTTGATTTTGGTGGTGTTTCCAGCTGAGATATGCATTTTCTGCGATAATGATGGTGAGACTTCTGCTAGAAGTATGCAGAATCATCGAGATCGCACATTTCGATCTATTTAATGCGAGAAACACGTTGTCTGGTGTTTTCACCACTCCACAGTTGGTTTGATATGCAGAACCGGCGATATCTGGGTTTTCGTGGGGATTCAAGCTGAGATATGCATTTTCTGCGATAATCTTGGTGAGACTTCAGTCAGAAGTATGCAGAATCATCTAGATCGCTCTTTTCGAGCTATTTAATGCGAGAAACACGTTTTCTGGGGTTTTCACCACACCACAGTTCGTTGGATGTGCAGAACCGCAAATATCTTGGTTTTCGTGGGGTTTCAAGCTGAGATATGCATTTTCTGCGATAATCTTGGTGAGACCTCTGTCCGAAGTATGCAGAAACATCGAGATCGCTCTTTTCGAACTATTTAATGAGAGAATCACGTTATCTGGTGTTTTCACCACTCCACAGTGCGTTTGATATGCAGAACAGGTGATATCTTGGTTTTCGAGGGGTTTCAAGCTGAGATATGCATTTTCTGCGATAATCTAGGTGAGTCTTCTGCCAGAAGTATGCAGAATCATCTAGATCGTTATTTTCGAGCTATTTAATGCGAGAAAGACGTTATCTGGTTGTTTTCACCACTCTACAGTGCGTTTGATATGCAGAACCGGCGATATCTTAATTTTCGTGGTGTTTCCAGCTGAGATATGCATTTTTTACGATAATCATGGTGAGACTTCTGTCCGAAGTATGCAGAATCATCGAGATCGCACTTTTCGAGCTATTTAATGCGAGAAACACGTTATCTGGTGTTTCCACCACTCCACAGAGCGTTTGATATGCAGTACCATCGATATCTTGGTTTTCGTGGGGTTTCAAGCTGAGATATGCATTTTCTAGGATAATCTTGGTGAGACTTCTGTCCGTAGTATGCTGAATCATCTAGATCGCTCTTTTCGAGCTATTTAATGCGAGAAACACGTTATCTGGTGTTTTCACCACTCCACAGTGCGTTTGATATGCAGAACCGGCGATATCTTGGTTTTCGTGGGGTTTCAAGCTGAGATATGCATTTTTTACGATAATCCTGGTGAGACTTCTGTCCGAAGTATGCAGAATCATCGAGATCGCTCGTTTCGAGCTATTTAATGCGAAAAAACAAGTTTTCTGGTGTTTTCAACATTCCACAGTGCGTTTGATATGCAGAACCGGCGACATCTTGATTTTCGTGGGGTTTCTAGCTGAGATATGCATTTTCTGCGAAAATATTGGTGAGACTTCTGTCCGAAGTATGCAGAGTCATCGAGATCGTACTTTTCGAGCTATTTAATGCGAGAAACACGTTTTCTGGGGTTTTCACCACTCCACAGTTGGTTTGATATGCAGAACCGGCGATGTTTGGTTTTCGTCGGGTTTCAAGTTGAGATATGCATTTTCTACGATAATCTTGGAGAAACATCTGTCCGAAGTATGCAGAATCATCAAGATCGCTCTTTTCGAGCTATTTAATGCGAAAAAACAAGTTTTCTGGTGTTTTCACCACTCCACAGTTCGTTGGATGTGCAGAACCGGAGATATCTTGGTTTTCGCGGGGTTTCTAGCAGAGATATGCATTTTCTGCGATAATCATGGAGAGACTTCTGTCCGAATTAGGCTGAATCATCGAGATCGCTCTTTTCGAGCTAGTTAATGCGAGAAAAACCTTGTCAGGGGTTTTCACCACTCCACAGTGCGTTTGATATGCAGAACCAGCGATATCTTGGCTTTCGTTGGGTTTCAAGCTGAGATATGCATTTTTTACGATAATCTTGGTGAGACTTCTGTCCGAAGTATGCAGAATCATCGAGATCGCTCTTTTCGAGCTATTTGATGCGAGAAACACGTTAACTGGTGTTTCCACCACTCCACAGTGCGTTTGATATGCAGAACCCGCGACATCTTGGATTTCGTCGGGGTTCAAGCTGAGATATGCATTTTCTACGATAATCTTGGTGAGACTTCTGTCAGAAGTATGCAGAATCATCGGGATCGCTTTTTTCGAGATATCTAATGCGAGAAACACGTTGTCTGGTGTTTTCACCACTCCGCAGTGCGTTTGATATGTAGAACCAGCGATATCTGGGTTTTCGTGGGGTTTCAAGCTGAGATATGCATTTTCTGCGATAATCTTGGTGAGACTTCTGTCCGAAGTATGCAGAAACATCGAGAGCGCTCTTTTCGAGCTATTTAATGCGAGAAACACGTTTTCTGGGGTTTTCACCACACCACAGTTCGTTGGATATGCAGAACCGGAGATATCTTGGTTTTCGTGGGGTTTCAAGCTGAGATATGCATTTTCTGCAATAATCTTGTTGAGACTTCTGTCCGAAGTATGCAGAAAAATCGAGAGCGCTCTTTTCGAGCTATTTAATGCGAGAAACACGTTTTCTGGGGTTTACACCACACCACTGTTCGTTGGATATGCAGAACCGGAGATATCTTGGTTTTCGTAGGGTTTCAAGCTGAAATATGCATTTTCTGCGATAATCTTGGTGAGACTTCTGTCCGATGTATGCAGAATCATCGAGATCGCTCTTTTCGAGCTATTTAATGCGAGAGACACGTTAACTGGTGTTTTCACCACTCCACAGTGCGTATGATGTGCAGAACCGACGATATCCTGGTTTTCGTGGGGTTTCAAGCTCAGATATGCATTTTCTGCGATAATATTGGTGAGACTTCAGACAGAAGTATGCAGAATCATCTAGATCACTCTTTTCGAGCTATTTAATGCGAGAAACACGTTATCCGGTGTTTTCACCACTCCACAGTGGGTTTGATATGCAGAACTGGCGACATCTTGGATTTCGTCGGGTTTCAAGCTGAGATATGCATTTTCTACGATAATCTTGATGAGACTTCTGTCAGAAGTTTGCAGAATCATCTAGATCGCTCGTTTCGAGATATTTAATGCGAAAAAACAAGTTTTCTGGTGTTTTCACCACTCCACAGTGCGTCTGATATGCAGAACCGGCGATATCTTGGTTTTCGTGGGGTTTCCAGCTGAGACATACATTTTCTGCGATAATCTTGGTGAGTCTTCTGTCAGAAGTATGCAGAATCTTCGAGATCGCTCTATTCGAGCTATTTAATGCGAGAAACACGTTATCTGGTGTTTTCACTACTCCACAGTTGGTTTGATATGCAGAACCGGAGATAATTTGGTTTTCGTGGGGTTTCAAGCTGAGATATGCATTTTCTGCGATAATCTTGGTGAGACTTCTGTCCGTAGTATGCAGAATCATCGCGATCGCTCTTATCGAGCTATTTAATGCGAGAAACACGTTATCTGGTGTTTTCAGCAATCCACAGTGCGTTTGATATGCAGAACCGGCGACATCTTGATGTTCGTGAGGTTTCAAGCTGAGATATGCATTTTCTGCGATAATATTGGTGAGACTTCTGTCCGAAATATGCAGAATCATCTAGATCGCTCGTTTGGAGCTATTTAATGCGAAAAACACGTTATCTGGTGTTTTCACCACTCCACAGTGCGTTTGATATGCAGAACCGGCGACATCTTGATTTTCGTGGTGTTTCCAGCTGGGATATGCATTTTCTGCGATAATCTTGGTGAGACTTCAGTCAGAAGTATGCAGAAAAATCGAGAGCGCTCTTTTCGAGCTATTTAATGCGAGAAACACGTTTTCTGGGGTTTTCACCACACCACTGTTCGTTGGATATGCAGAACCGGAGATATCTTGGTTTTCGTGGGGTGTCAAGCTGAAATATGCATTTTCTGCGATAATCTTGGTGAGACTTCTGTCCGATGTATGCAGAAACATCGAGATCGATCTTTTCGAGCTATTTAATGCGAGAAACACGTTATCCGGTGTTTTCACCACTCCACAGTGGGTTTGATATGCAGAACCGGCGACATCTTGATTTTCGTGGGGTTTCTAGCTGAGATATGCATTTTCTGCGAAAATATTGGTGAGACTTCTGTCCGAAGTATGCAGAGTCATCGAGATCGTACTTTTCGAGCTATTTAATGCGAGAAACACGTTTTCTGGGGTTTTCACCACTCCACAGTTGGTTTGATATGCAGAACCGGCGATGTTTGGTTTTCGTCGGGTTTCAAGTTGAGATATGCATTTTCTACGATAATCTTGGAGAAACATCTGTCCGAAGTATGCAGAATCATCAAGATCGCTCTTTTCGAGCTATTTAATGCGAAAAAACAAGTTTTCTGGTGTTTTCACCACTCCACAGTTCGTTGGATGTGCAGAACCGGAGATATCTTGGTTTTCGCGGGGTTTCTAGCAGAGATATGCATTTTCTGCGATAATCATGGAGAGACTTCTGTCCGAATTAGGCTGAATCATCGAGATCGCTCTTTTCGAGCTAGTTAATGCGAGAAAAACCTTGTCAGGGGTTTTCACCACTCCACAGTGCGTTTGATATGCAGAACCAGCGATATCTTGGCTTTCGTTGGGTTTCAAGCTGAGATATGCATTTTTTACGATAATCTTGGTGAGACTTCTGTCCGAAGTATGCAGAATCATCGAGATCGCTCTTTTCGAGCTATTTGATGCGAGAAACACGTTAACTGGTGTTTCCACCACTCCACAGTGCGTTTGATATGCAGAACCGGCGACATCTTGGATTTCGTCGGGGTTCAAGCTGAGATATGCATTTTCTACGATAATCTTGGTGAGACTTCTGTCAGAAGTATGCAGAATCATCGGGATCGCTTTTTTCGAGATATCTAATGCGAGAAACACGTTATCTGGTGTTTTCACCACTCCGCAGTGCGTTTGATATGTAGAACCAGCGATATCTGGGTTTTCGTGGGGTTTCAAGCTGAGATATGCATTTTCTGCGATAATCTTGGTGAGACTTCTGTCCGAAGTATGCAGAAACATCGAGAGCGCTCTTTTCGAGCTATTTAATGCGAGAAACACGTTTTCTGGGGTTTTCACCACACCACTGTTCGTTGGATATGCAGAACCGGAGATATCTTGGTTTTCGTGGGGTGTCAAGCTGAAATATGCATTTTCTGCGATAATCTTGGTGAGACTTCTGTCCGATGTATGCAGAAACATCGAGATCGATCTTTTCGAGCTATTTAATGCGAGAAACACGTTATCCGGTGTTTTCACCACTCCACAGTGGGTTTGATATGCAGAACCGGCGACATCTTGATTTTCGTGGGGTTTCTAGCTGAGATATGCATTTTCTGCGATAATATTGGTGAGACTTCTGTCCGAAGTATGCAGAATCATCTAGATCGCTCGTTTGGAGCTATTTAATGCGAAAAACACGTTATCTGGTGTTTTCACCACTCCACAGTGCGTTTGATATGCAGAACCGGCGATGTTTGGTTTTCGTCGGGTTTCAAGTTGAGATATGCATTTTCTGCGATAATCTTGGTGAGACTTCAGTCAGAAGTATGCAGAAAAATCGAGAGCGCTCTTTTCGAGCTATTTAATGCGAGAAACACGTTTTCTGGGGTTTACACCACACCACTGTTCGTTGGATATGCAGAACCGGAGATATCTTGGTTTTCGTAGGGTTTCAAGCTGAAATATGCATTTTCTGCGATAATCTTGGTGAGACTTCTGTCCGATGTATGCAGAATCATCGAGATCGCTCTTTTCGAGCTATTTAATGCGAGAGACACGTTAACTGGTGTTTTCACCACTCCACAGTGCGTATGATGTGCAGAACCGACGATATCCTGGTTTTCGTGGGGTTTCAAGCTCAGATATGCATTTTCTGCGATAATATTGGTGAGACTTCAGACAGAAGTATGCAGAATCATCTAGATCACTCTTTTCGAGCTATTTAATGCGAGAAACACGTTATCCGGTGTTTTCACCACTCCACAGTGGGTTTGATATGCAGAACTGGCGACATCTTGGATTTCGTCGGGTTTCAAGCTGAGATATGCATTTTCTACGATAATCTTGATGAGACTTCTGTCAGAAGTTTGCAGAATCATCTAGATCGCTCGTTTCGAGATATTTAATGCGAAAAAACAAGTTTTCTGGTGTTTTCACCACTCCACAGTGCGTCTGATATGCAGAACCGGCGATATCTTGGTTTTCGTGGGGTTTCCAGCTGAGACATACATTTTCTGCGATAATCTTGGTGAGTCTTCTGTCAGAAGTATGCAGAATCTTCGAGATCGCTCTATTCGAGCTATTTAATGCGAGAAACACGTTATCTGGTGTTTTCACTACTCCACAGTTGGTTTGATATGCAGAACCGGAGATAATTTGGTTTTCGTGGGGTTTCAAGCTGAGATATGCATTTTCTGCGATAATCTTGGTGAGACTTCTGTCCGTAGTATGCAGAATCATCGCGATCGCTCTTATCGAGCTATTTAATGCGAGAAACACGTTATCTGGTGTTTTCAGCACTCCACAGTGCGTTTGATATGCAGAACCGGCGACATCTTGATGTTCGTGAGGTTTCAAGCTGAGATATGCATTTTCTGCGATAATATTGGTGAGACTTCTGTCCGAAGTATGCAGAATCATCTAGATCGCTCGTTTGGAGCTATTTAATGCGAGAAACACGTTATCTGGTGTTTTCACCACTCCACAGTGCGTTTGATATGCAGAACCGGCGACATCTTGATTTTCGTGGTGTTTCCAGCTGGGATATGCATTTTCTGCGATAATCTTGGTGAGACTTCAGTCAGAAGTATGCAGAAAAATCGAGAGCGCTCTTTTCGAGCTATTTAATGCGAGAAACACGTTTTCTGGGGTTTTCACCACACCTCTGTTCGTTGGATATGCAGAACCGGAGATATCTTGGTTTTCCTGGGGTTTCAAGCTGAGATATGCATTTTCTGCGATAATCTTGGTGAGACTTCTGTCCGAAGTATGCAGAATCATCGGGATCGCTCTTTTCGAGCTATTTAATGCGAGGAACACGTTTTCTGGCGTTTTCACCACTCCACAGTGCGTTTGATATGTAGAGCCGCCGATAACTTGGTTTTCGTGGGGTTTCCAGCTGAAATATGCATTTTGTGCGATAATATTGGGGAGACTTCAGACAGAAGTATGCAGAATCATCGAGATCACACTTTTCGAGCTATTTAATGCGAGAAACACGTTATCTGGTGTTTTCACTACTCCACAGTTGGTTTGATATGCAGAACCGGAGATAATTTGGTTTTCCTGGGGTTTCAAGCTGAGATATGCATTTTCTGCGATAATCTTGGTGAGACTTCTGTCCGAAGTATGCAGAATCATCGGGATCGCTCTTTTCGAGCTATTTAATGCGAGGAACACGTTTTCTGGCGTTTTCACCACTCCACAGTGCGTTTGATATGTAGAGCCGCCGATAACTTGGTTTTCGTGGGGTTTCCAGCTGAAATATGCATTTTGTGCGATAATATTGGGGAGACTTCAGACAGAAGTATGCAGAATCATCGAGATCACACTTTTCGAGCTATTTAATGCGAGAAACACGTTATCTGGTGTTTTCAGCACTCCACAGTGCGTTTGATATGCAGAACCGGCGACACATTGATGTTCGTGAGGTTTCAAGCTGAGATATGCATTTTCTGCGATAATATTGGTGAGACTTCTGTCCGAAGTATGCAGAATCATCGATATCGCTCTTTTAGAGCTATTTAATGCGAGCAACACGTTATGTGGTGTATTCACCACTCCACAGTACGTTAGACATGCAGAACCGGAGGTATCTTCGTTTCGGTCGGGTTTCAAGCTGAGGTATGCATTTTCTACGACAATATTGGTGAGACCTCTGTCAGAAGTATGCAGAACCTTCGAGAACGCTCTTTTCGAGCTACTTAATGCGAGAAACACGTTGTCTGGTGTTTTGACCACTCCACAGTGCGTTTGATATGTAGAGCCGCCGATAACTTGGTTTTCGTGGGGTTCCCAGCTGAAATATGCATTTTCTGCGATAATCTTGGTGTTTCATCTATGAGAAGTATGCAGAATCATCGAGAACGCTCCTTTCGAGCTAGTTAATGCGAGAAACACGTTTTCTGGTGTTTTCACCACTCCACAGTGCGTATGATGTGCAGAACCGACGATATCCTGGTTTTCGTGGGGTTTCAAGCTCAGATATGCATTTTCTGCGATAATATTGGTGAGACTTCAGACAGAAGTATGCAGAATCATCTAGATCACTCTTTTCGAGCTATTTAATGCGAGAAACACGTTATCCGGTGTTTTCACCACTCCACAGTGGGTTTGATATGCAGAACTGGCAACATCTTGGATTTCGTCGGGTTTCAAGCTGAGATATGCATTTTCTACGATAATCTTGGTGAGACTTCTGTCAGAAGTTTGCAGAATCATCTAGATCGCTCGTTTCGAGATATTTAATGCGAAAAAACAAGTTTTCTGGTGTTTTCACCACTCCACAGTGCGTCTGATATGCAGAACCGGCGATATCTTGGTTTTCGTGGGGTTTCCAGCTGAGATATGCATTTTCTGCGATAATATTGGTGAGACTTCAGACAGAAGTATGCAGAATCATCGAGATCACACTTTTCGAGCTATTTAATGCGAGAAACACGTTATCTGGGGTTTTCACTACTCCACAGTTGGTTTGATATGCAGAACCGGAGATAATTTGGTTTTCGTGGGGTTTCAAGCTGAGATATGCATTTTCTGCGATAATCTTGGTGAGACTTCTGTCCGTAGTATGCAGAATCATCGCGATCGCTCTTATCGAGCTATTTAATGCGAGAAACACGTTATCTGGTGTTTTCAGCACTCCACAGTGCGTTTGATATGCAGAACCGGCGACATCTTGATGTTCGTGAGGTTTCAAGCTGAGATATGCATTTTCTGCGATAATATTGGTGAGACTTCTGTCCGAAGTATGCAGAATCATCGATATCGCTCTTTTCGAGCTATTTAATGCGAGAAACACGTTGTCTGGTGTTTTGACCACTCCACAGTGCGTTTGATATGTAGAGCCGCCGATAACTTGGTTTTCGTGGGGTTTCCAGCTGAAATATGCATTTTCTGCGATAATCTTGGTGTTTCATCTATGAGAAGTATGCAGAATCATCGAGAACGCTCCTTTCGAGCTAGTTAATGCGAGAAACACGTTTTCTGGTGTTTTCACCACTCCACAGTGCGTCTGATATGCAGAACCGGCGATATCTTGATTTTCGTGGTGTTTCCAGCTGAGATATGCATTTTCTGCGATAATCTTGGTGAGACTTCAGTCAGAAGTACGCAGAATCATCTAGATCGCTCGTTTCGAGCTATTTAATGCGAGAAACCCGTTATCTGGTTGTTTTCACCACTCCATAGTGCGTTTGATATGCAGAACCGGCGACATCTTGATTTTCGTGAGGTTTCTAGATGAGATATGCATTTTCTGCGATAATATTGGTGAGACTTCAGTCAGAAGTATGCAGAATCATCTAGATCGCTCGTTTGGAGCTATTTAATGCGAGAAACACGTTATCTGGTGTTTTCACCACTCCACAGTGCGTTTTTGATATGCAGAACCGGCGACATCTTGATTTTCGTGGTGTTTCCAGCTGGGATATGCATTTTCTGCGATAATCTTGGTGAGACTTCTGTCCGAAGTATGCAGAATCATCGGGATCGCTCTTTTCGAGCTATTTAATGCGAGGAACACGTTTTCTGGCGTTTTTTCCACACCACTGTTCGTTGGATATGCAGAACCGGAGATATCATGGTTTTCGTGGGGTTTCAAGCTGAAATATGCATTTTCTGCGATAATCTTGGTGAGACATCTGTCCGAAGTATGCAGAATCATCGAGATCGCTCTTTTCGAGCTATTTAATGCAAGAAACACGTTAACTGGTGTTTTCACCACTCCACAGTGCGTATGATGTTGCAGAACCGGAGATAACCCGGGTTTCGTCGGGTTTCAAGCTGAGATATGCATTTTCTACGATAATCTTGGTGAGAATTCTGTCAGAAGTATGCAGGATCTTCGAGAACGCTCTTTTCGAGCTATTTAATGCGAGAAACACGTTTTCTGGTGTTTTGACCACTCCACAGTGCGTTTGATATGTAGAACCGCCGATAACTTGGTTTTCGTGGGGTTTCCAGCTGAAATATGCATTTTCTGCGATAATCTTGGTGTTTCCTCTATGAGAAGTATGCAGAATCATCGAGAACGCTCTTTTCGAGCTAGTTAATGCGAGAAACACGTTTTCTGGTGTTTTCACCACTCCACAGTGCGTCTGATATGCAGAACCGGCGATATCTTGATTTTCGTGGTGTTTCCAGCTGAGATATGCATTTTCTGCGATAAGCTTGGTGAGTCTTCTCCCATAAGTATGCAGAATCATCTAGATCGCTCTTTTCGAGCTATTTAATGCGGGAAACACGTTTTCTGGTGTATTCGCCACTCCACAGTACGTTAGACATGCAGAACCGGAGGTATCTTCGTTTCGGTCGGGTTTCAAGCTGAGATATGCATTTTCTACGACAATATTGGTGAGACCTCTGTCAGAAGTATGCAGAATCTTCGAGAACGCTGTTTTCGAGCTACTTAATGGGAGAAACACGTTTTCTGGTGTTTTCACCACCCCACAGTGCGTTCGATATGCAGAACCGGCGACATCGTGGTTTTCGTCGGGTTTCCAGCTGAAATATGCATTTTCTGCGATAATCTTGGTGTTTCCTCTATGAGAAGTATGCAGAATCATCGAGATCGCTCTATTCCAGCTATTTAATGCGAGAAACACGTTCTCTGGTGTTTTCACCACCCCACAGTGCGTTTGATATGCAGAACCGGAGATATCTTCGTTTCGGTCGGGTTTCAAGCTGAGATATGCATTTTCTACGATAATATTGGTGAGACCTCAGTCAGAAGTATGCAGAATCTTCGAGAACGCTCTTTTCGAGCTACTTAATGCGAGAAACACGTTGTCTGGTGTTTTGACCACTCCACAGTGCGTTTGATATGTAGAGCCGCCGATAACTTGGTTTTCGTGGGGTTTCCAGCTGAAATATGCATTTTCTGCGATAATCTTGGTGTTTCCTCTATGAGAAGTATGCAGAATAATCTAGATCGCTCTTTTCGAGCTGTTTAATGCGAGAAACACGTTCTCTGGTGTTTTCACCACCCCACAGTGCGTTTGATATGCAGAACCGGAGATATCATCGTTTCGGTCGGGTTTCAAGCTGAGATATGCATTTTCTACGATAATATTGGTGAGACCTCAGTCAGAAGTATGCAGAATCTTCGAGAACGCTCTTTTCGAGCTACTTAATGCGAGAAACACGTTTTCTGGTGTTTTCACCTCCCCACAGTGCGTTTGATATGCAGAACCGGCGACATCGTGGTTTTCGTGGGGTTTCCAGCTGAGATAGGCATTTTCTGCGATAATCTTGGTGAGTCTTCTGTCAGAAGTATGCAGAATCATCGAGATCGCTCTATTCGAGGTATTTAATGCGAGAAACACGTTATCTGGTTGTTTTCACTACTCCACAGTGGGTTTGATATGCAGAACCGACGACATCTTAATTTTCGTGATGTTTCTAGCTGAGATAGGCATTTTCAGCGATAATATTGGTGAGACTTCAGTCAGAAATATGCAGAATCATCTAGATCGCTCTTTTCGAGCTATTTAATGCGGGAAACACGTTTTCTGGTGTATTCACCACTCCACAGTGTGTTTGATATGCAGAACCGGCGACATCTTGATTTTCGTGGTGTTTCCAGCTGGGATATACATTTTCTGCGATAATCTTGGTGAGACTTCAGTCAGAAGTATGCAGAATCATCTAGATCACTCGTTTCGAGCTATTTAATGCGAGAAACACGTTATCTGGTGTTTTTACCACTCCACAGTGCGTTTGATATGCAGAACCGGCGACATCTTGATTTTCGTGATGTTTCTAGCTGAGATAGGCATTTTCTGCGATAATATTGGTGAGACTTCAGTCAGAAGTATGCAGAATCATCGGGATCGCTCTTTTGGAGCTATTTAATGCGAGAAACACGATATCCGGTGTTTTCACCACTCCACAGTGCGTTTGATATGCAGAAACGGCGACATTTTGGATTTCGACGGGTTTCAAGCTGAGGAATGCATTTTCTACGATAATCTTGGTGAGACGTCTCTCAGAAGTATGCAGAATCTTCGAGATCGCTCTTTTCGAGCAACTTAATGCGAGAAACACGATATCTGGTTGTTTTCACCACTCCACAGTTCGTTGGATATGCAGAACAGGAGATATCTTGGTTTTCGTGGGGTTTCTAGCAGAGATATGCATTGTCTGCGATAATCTTGGTGAGACTTCTGTCCGAAGTGTGCAGAGTCATCGAGATCGTACTTTTCGAGCTATTTAATGCGACAAACACGTTTTCTGGGGTTTTCACCACTCCACAGTTCGTTGGATATGCAGAACAGGAGATATCTTGGTTTTCGTGGGGTTTCAAGCTGAGATATGCATTTTTTACGATAATCTTGGTGAGACTTCTGTCCGAAGTATGCTTAATCATCGAGATCGCTCTATTCGAGATATTTAATGCGAGAAACACGTTATCTGGTGTTTTCACCACTCCACAGTGCGTATGATATGCATAACCGACGATATCTTGGTTTTCGTGGGGTTTCAAGCTCAGATATGCATTTTCTGCGATAATCTTGGTGAGACTTCTGTCCGAAGTATGCAGAGTCATCGAGATCGTACTTTTCGAGCTATTCTATGCGAGAAAAACGTTTTCTGGGGTTTTCACCACTCCACAGTTCGTTGGATATGCAGAACAGGAGATATCTTGGTTTTCGTGGGGTTTCTAGCAGAGATATGCATTTTCTGCGATAATCTTGGTGAGACTTCTGTCCAAAGTATGCAGAATCATCGAGATCGCACTTTTCGAGCTATTTAATGCGATAAACACGTTATCTGGTGTTTTCAGCACTCCACAGTGCGTTTGATATGCAGAACCAGCGATATCTGGGTTTTCGTGGGGTTTCAAGCTGAGATATGCATTTCTTACGATAATCTTGGTGAGACTTCTGTCCGAAGTATGCAGAATCATCGAGATCGCTCTTTTCAAGCTATTTAATGCGAGAAACACGTTTTCTGGGGTTTTCACCACTCCACAGTGCGTTTGATATGCAGAACCAGCGAAATCTTGGTTTTCGTGGGGTTTCAAGCTGAGATATGCATTTTTTACGATAATCTTGGTGAGACTTCTGTCCGAAGTATGCTTAATCATCGAGATCGCTCTATTCGAGGTATTTAATGCGAGAAACACGTTATCTGGTGTTTTCACCACTCCACAGTGCGTATGATATGCAGAACCGACGATATCTTGGTTTTCGTGGGGTTTCAAGCTCAGATATGCATTTTCTGCGATAATCTTGGTGAGACTTCTGTCCGAAGTATGCAGAGTCATCGAGATCGTACTTTTCGAGCTATTCAATGCGAGAAACACGTTTTCTCGGGTTTTCACCACTCCACAGTGCGTTTGATATGCAGAACCAGCGATATCTTGGTTTTCGTGGGGTTTCAAGCTCAGATATGCATTTTCTGCGATAATCTTGGTGAGACTTCTGTCCGAAGTGTGCAGAGTCATCGAGATCGTACTTTTCGAGCTATTTAATGCGACAAACACGTTTTCTGGGGTTTTCACCACTCCACAGTTCGTTGGATATGCAGAACAGGAGATATCTTGGTTTTCGTGGGGTTTCAAGCTCAGATATGCATTTTCTGCGATAATCTTGGTGAGACTTCTGTCCGAAGTGTGCAGAGTCATCGAGATCGTACTTTTCGAGCTATTTAATGCGACAAACACGTTTTCTGGGGTTTTCACCACTCCACAGTTCGTTGGATATGCAGAACAGGAGATATCTTGGTTTTCGTGGGGTTTCAAGCTGAGATATGCATTTTTTACGATAATCTTGGTGAGACTTCTGTCCGAAGTATGCTTAATCATCGAGATCGCTCTATTCGAGATATTTAATGCGAGAAACACGTTATCTGGTGTTTTCACCACTCCACAGTGCGTATGATATGCATAACCGACGATATCTTGGTTTTCGTGGGGTTTCAAGCTCAGATATGCATTTTCTGCGATAATCTTGGTGAGACTTCTGTCCGAAGTATGCAGAGTCATCGAGATCGTACTTTTCGAGCTATTCTATGCGAGAAAAACGTTTTCTGGGGTTTTCACCACTCCACAGTTCGTTGGATATGCAGAACAGGAGATATCTTGGTTTTCGTGGGGTTTCTAGCAGAGATATGCATTTTCTGCGATAATCTTGGTGAGACTTCTGTCCAAAGTATGCAGAATCATCGAGATCGCACTTTTCGAGCTATTTAATGCGATAAACACATTATCTGGTGTTTTCAGCACTCCACAGTGCGTTTGATATGCAGAACCAGCGATATCTGGGTTTTCGTGGGGTTTCAAGCTGAGATATGCATTTCTTACGATAATCTTGGTGAGACTTCTGTCCGAAGTATGCAGAATCATCGAGATCGCACCTTTCGAGCTATTTAATGCGACAAACACGTTATCTGGTGTTTTCACTACTCCACAGTGCGTATGATATGCAGAACCGACGATATCTTGGTTTTCGTGGGGTTTCAAGCTGAGATATGCATTTTTTACGATAATCTTGGTGAGACTTCTGTCCGAAGTATGCTTAATCATCGAGATCGCTCTATTCGAGATATTTAATGCGAGAAACACGTTATCTGGTGTTTTCACCACTCCACAGTGCGTATGATATGCAGAACCGACGATATCTTGGTTTTCGTGGGGTTTCAAGCTCAGATATGCATTTTCTGCGATAATCTTGGTGAGACTTCTGTCCGAAGTATGCAGAGTCATCGAGATCGTACTTTTCGAGCTATTCAATGCGAGAAACACGTTTTCTCGGGTTTTCACCACTCCACAGTGCGTTTGATATGCAGAACCAGCGATATCTTGGTTTTCGTGGGGTTTCAAGCTCAGATATGCATTTTCTGCGATAATCTTGGTGAGACTTCTGTCCGAAGTATGCAGAGTCATCGAGATCGTACTTTTCGAGCTATTCTATGCGAGAAAAACGTTTTCTGGGGTTTTCACCACTCCACAGTTCGTTGGATATGCAGAACAGCAGATATCTTGGTTTTCGTGGGGTTTCTAGCAGAGATATGCATTGTCTGCGATAATCTTGGTGAGACTTCTGTCCGAAGTGTGCAGAGTCATCGAGATCGTACTTTTCGAGCTATTTAATGCGACAAACACGTTTTCTGGGGTTTTCACCACTCCACAGTTCGTTGGATATGCAGAACAGGAGATATCTTGGTTTTCGTGGGGTTTCAAGCTGAGATATGCATTTTTTACGATAATCTTGGTGAGACTTCTGTCCGAAGTATGCTTAATCATCGAGATCGCTCTATTCGAGATATTTAATGCGAGAAACACGTTATCTGGTGTTTTCACCACTCCACAGTGCGTATGATATGCATAACCGACGATATCTTGGTTTTCGTGGGGTTTCAAGCTCAGATATGCATTTTCTGCGATAATCTTGGTGAGACTTCTGTCCGAAGTATGCAGAGTCATCGAGATCGTACTTTTCGAGCTATTCTATGCGAGAAAAACGTTTTCTGGGGTTTTCACCACTCCACAGTTCGTTGGATATGCAGAACAGGAGATATCTTGGTTTTCGTGGGGTTTCTAGCAGAGATATGCATTTTCTGCGATAATCTTGGTGAGACTTCTGTCCAAAGTATGCAGAATCATCGAGATCGCACTTTTCGAGCTATTTAATGCGATAAACACGTTATCTGGTGTTTTCAGCACTCCACAGTGCGTTTGATATGCAGAACCAGCGATATCTGGGTTTTCGTGGGGTTTCAAGCTGAGATATGCATTTCTTACGATAATCTTGGTGAGACTTCTGTCCGAAGTATGCAGAATCATCGAGATCGCTCTTTTCAAGCTATTTAATGCGAGAAACACGTTTTCTGGGGTTTTCACCACTCCACAGTGCGTTTGATATGCAGAACCAGCGAAATCTTGGTTTTCGTGGGGTTTCAAGCTGAGATATGCATTTTTTACGATAATCTTGGTGAGACTTCTGTCCGAAGTATGCTTAATCATCGAGATCGCTCTATTCGAGATATTTAATGCGAGAAACACGTTATCTGGTGTTTTCACCACTCCACAGTGCGTATGATATGCAGAACCGACGATATCTTGGTTTTCGTGGGGTTTCAAGCTCAGATATGCATTTTCTGCGATAATCTTGGTGAGACTTCTGTCCGAAGTATGCAGAGTCATCGAGATCGTACTTTTCGAGCTATTCAATGCGAGAAACACGTTTTCTCGGGTTTTCACCACTCCACAGTGCGTTTGATATGCAGAACCAGCGATATCTTGGTTTTCGTGGGGTTTCAAGCTCAGATATGCATTTTCTGCGATAATCTTGGTGAGACTTCTGTCCGAAGTGTGCAGAGTCATCGAGATCGTACTTTTCGAGCTATTTAATGCGACAAACACGTTTTCTGGGGTTTTCACCACTCCACAGTTCGTTGGATATGCAGAACAGGAGATATCTTGGTTTTCGTGGGGTTTCAAGCTCAGATATGCATTTTCTGCGATAATCTTGGTGAGACTTCTGTCCGAAGTATGCAGAGTCATCGAGATCGTACTTTTCGAGCTATTCTATGCGAGAAAAACGTTTTCTGGGGTTTTCACCACTCCACAGTTCGTTGGATATGCAGAACAGGAGATATCTTGGTTTTCGTGGGGTTTCTAGCAGAGATATGCATTTTCTGCGATAATCTTGGTGAGACTTCTGTCCGAAGTATGCAGAATCATCGAGATCGCACTTTTCGAGCTATTTAATGCGACAAACACGTTATCTGGTGTTTTCAGCACTCCACAGTGCGTTTGATATGCAGAACCAGCGATATCTGGGTTTTCGTGAGGTTTCAAGCTGAGATATGCATTTCTTACGATAATCTTGGTGAGACTTCTGTCCGAAGTATGCAGAATCATCGAGATCGCTCTTTTCAAGCTATTTAATGCGAGAAACACGTTTTCTGGGGTTTTCACCACTCCACAGTGCGTTTGATATGCAGAACCAGCGAAATCTTGGTTTTCGTGGGGTTTCAAGCTGAGATATGCATTTTTTACGATAATCTTGGTGAGACTTCTGTCCGAAGTATGCTTAATCATCGAGATCGCTCTATTCGAGATATTTAATGCGAGAAACACGTTATCTGGTGTTTTCACCACTCCACAGTGCGTATGATATGCAGAACCGACGATATCTTGGTTTTCGTGGGGTGTCAAGCTCAGATATGCATTTTCTGCGATAATCTTGGTGAGACTTCTGTCCGAAGTATGCAGAGTCATCGAGATCGTACTTTTCGAGCTATTCTATGCGAGAAAAACGTTTTCTGGGGTTTTCACCACTCCACAGTTCGTTGGATATGCAGAACAGGAGATATCTTGGTTTTCGTGGGGTTTCTAGCAGAGATATGCATTGTCTGCGATAATCTTGGTGAGACTTCTGTCCGAAGTGTGCAGAGTCATCGAGATCGTACTTTTCGAGCTATTTAATGCGACAAACACGTTTTCTGGGGTTTTCACCACTCCACAGTTCGTTGGATATGCAGAACAGGAGATATCTTGGTTTTCGTGGGGTTTCAAGCTCAGATATGCATTTTCTGCGATAATCTTGGTGAGACTTCTGTCCGAAGTATGCAGAGTCATCGAGATCGTACTTTTCGAGCTATTCTATGCGAGAAAAACGTTTTCTGGGGTTTTCACCACTCCACAGTTCGTTGGATATGCAGAACAGGAGATATCTTGGTTTTCGTGGGGTTTCTAGCAGAGATATGCATTTTCTGCGATAATCTTGGTGAGACTTCTGTCCGAAGTATGCAGAATCATCGAGATCGCACTTTTCGAGCTATTTAATGCGACAAACACGTTATCTGGTGTTTTCAGCACTCCACAGTGCGTTTGATATGCAGAACCAGCGATATCTGGGTTTTCGTGAGGTTTCAAGCTGAGATATGCATTTCTTACGATAATCTTGGTGAGACTTCTGTCCGAAGTATGCAGAATCATCGAGATCGCTCTTTTCAAGCTATTTAATGCGAGAAACACGTTTTCTGGGGTTTTCACCACTCCACAGTGCGTTTGATATGCAGAACCAGCGAAATCTTGGTTTTCGTGGGGTTTCAAGCTGAGATATGCATTTTTTACGATAATCTTGGTGAGACTTCTGTCCGAAGTATGCTTAATCATCGAGATCGCTCTATTCGAGATATTTAATGCGAGAAACACGTTATCTGGTGTTTTCACCACTCCACAGTGCGTATGATATGCAGAACCGACGATATCTTGGTTTTCGTGGGGTGTCAAGCTCAGATATGCATTTTCTGCGATAATCTTGGTGAGACTTCTGTCCGAAGTATGCAGAGTCATCGAGATCGTACTTTTCGAGCTATTTAATGCGACAAACACGTTTTCTGGGGTTTTCACCACTCCACAGTTCGTTGGATATGCAGAACAGGAGATATCTTGGTTTTCGTGGGGTTTCTAGCAGAGATATGCATTTTCTGCGATAATCTTGGTGAGACCTCTTTCCGAAGTATGCAGAAACATCGAGATCGCTCTTTTCGACCTATTTAATGCGAGAAACACGTTATCTGGTGTTATCACCACTCCACAGTGCGTTTGATATGCACAACCAGCGAAATCTTGGTTTTCGTTGGGTTTCAAGCTGAGATATGCATTTTTTACGATAATCATGGTGAGACTTCTGTCCGAAGTATGCAGAATCATCGAGATCGCACTTTTCGAGCTATTTAATGCGACAAACACGTTATCCGGTGTTTTCAGCACTCCACAGTGCGTTTGATATGCAGAACCAGCGATATCTGGGTTTTCGTGGGGTTTCAAGCTGAGATATGCATTTTTTACGATAATCTTGGTGAGACTTCTGTCCGAAGTATGCAGAATCATCGAGATCGCACCTTTCGAGCTATTTAAGGCGACAAACACGTTATCTGGTGTTTTCAGCACTCCACAGTGCGTTTGATATGCAGAACCAGCGAAATCTTGGTTTTCGTGGGGTTTCAAGCTGAGATATGCATTTTTTACGATAATCTTGGTGAGACTTCTGTCTGAAGTATGCTTAATCATCGAGATCGCTCAATTCGAGATATTTAATGCGAGAAACACGTTATCTGGTGTTTTCAATACTCCACAGTGCGTATGATATGCAGAACCGACGATATCTTGGTTTTCGTGGGGATTCAAGCTCAGATATGCATTTTCTGCGATAATCTTGGTGTGACTTCTGTCCGAAGTATGCAGAGTCATCGAGATCGTACTTTTCGAGCTATTCAATGCGAGAAACACGTTTTCTCGGGTTTTCACCACTCCACAGTGCGTTTGATATGCAGAACCAGCGATATCTTGGTTTTTGTGGGGTTTCAAGCTCAGATATGCATTTTCTGCGATAATCTTGGTGAGACTTCTGTCCGAAGTATGCAGAGTCATCGAGATCGTACTTTTCGAGCTATTCTATGCGAGAAAAACGTTTTCTGGGGTTTTCACCACTCCACAGTTCGTTGGATATGCAGAACAGGAGATATCTTGGTTTTCGTGGGGTTTCAAGCTGAGATATGCATTTTTTACGATAATCTTGGTGAGACTTCTGTCCGAAGTATGCTTAATCATCGAGATCGCTCTATTCGAGATATTTAATTCGAGAAACACGTTATCTGGTGTTCTCACCACTCCACAGTGCGTATGATATGCAGAACCGACGATATCTTGGTTTTCGTGGGGTTTCAAGCTCAGATATGCATTTTCTGCGATAATCTTGGTGAGACTTCTGTCCGAAGTGTGCAGAGTCATCGAGATCGTACTTTTCGAGCTATTTAATGCGACAAACACGTTTTCTGGGGTTTTCACCACTCCACAGTTCGTTGGATATGCAGAACAGGAGATATCTTGGTTTTCGTGGGGTTTCAAGCTGAGATATGCATTTTTTACGATAATCTTGGTGAGACTTCTGTCCGAAGTATGCTTAATCATCGAGATCGCTCTATTCGAGATATTTAATTCGAGAAACACGTTATCTGGTGTTCTCACCACTCCACAGTGCGTATGATATGCAGAACCGACGATATCTTGGTTTTCGTGGGGTTTCAAGCTCAGATATGCATTTTCTGCGATAATCTTGGTGAGACTTCTGTCCGAAGTATGCAGAGTCATCGAGATCGTACTTTTCGAGCTATTCAATGCGAGAAACACGTTTTCTCGGGTTTTCACCACTCCACAGTGCGTTTGATATGCAGAACCAGCGATATCTTGGTTTTCGTGGGGTTTCAAGCTCAGATATGCATTTTCTGCGATAATCTTGGTGAGACTTCTGTCCGAAGTATGCAGAGTCATCGAGATCGTACTTTTCGAGCTATTCTATGCGAGAAAAACGTTTTCTGGGGTTTTCACCACTCCACAGTTCGTTGGATATGCAGAACAGCAGATATCTTGGTTTTCGTGGGGTTTCTAGCAGAGATATGCATTGTCTGCGATAATCTTGGTGAGACTTCTGTCCGAAGTGTGCAGAGTCATCGAGATCGTACTTTTCGAGCTATTTAATGCGACAAACACGTTTTCTGGGGTTTTCACCACTCCACAGTTCGTTGGATATGCAGAACAGGAGATATCTTGGTTTTCGTGGGGTTTCAAGCTGAGATATGCATTTTTTACGATAATCTTGGTGAGACTTCTGTCCGAAGTATGCTTAATCATCGAGATCGCTCTATTCGAGATATTTAATGCGAGAAACACGTTATCTGGTGTTTTCACCACTCCACAGTGCGTATGATATGCATAACCGACGATATCTTGGTTTTCGTGGGGTTTCAAGCTCAGATATGCATTTTCTGCGATAATCTTGGTGAGACTTCTGTCCGAAGTATGCAGAGTCATCGAGATCGTACTTTTCGAGCTATTCTATGCGAGAAAAACGTTTTCTGGGGTTTTCACCACTCCACAGTTCGTTGGATATGCAGAACAGGAGATATCTTGGTTTTCGTGGGGTTTCTAGCAGAGATATGCATTTTCTGCGATAATCTTGGTGAGACTTCTGTCCAAAGTATGCAGAATCATCGAGATCGCACTTTTCGAGCTATTTAATGCGATAAACACGTTATCTGGTGTTTTCAGCACTCCACAGTGCGTTTGATATGCAGAACCAGCGATATCTGGGTTTTCGTGGGGTTTCAAGCTGAGATATGCATTTCTTACGATAATCTTGGTGAGACTTCTGTCCGAAGTATGCAGAATCATCGAGATCGCTCTTTTCAAGCTATTTAATGCGAGAAACACGTTTTCTGGGGTTTTCACCACTCCACAGTGTGTTTGATATGCAGAACCAGCGAAATCTTGGTTTTCGTGGGGTTTCAAGCTGAGATATGCATTTTTTACGATAATCTTGGTGAGACTTCTGTCCGAAGTATGCTTAATCATCGAGATCGCTCTATTCGAGATATTTAATGCGAGAAACACGTTATCTGGTGTTTTCACCACTCCACAGTGCGTATGATATGCAGAACCGACGATATCTTGGTTTTCGTGGGGTTTCAAGCTCAGATATGCATTTTCTGCGATAATCTTGGTGAGACTTCTGTCCGAAGTATGCAGAGTCATCGAGATCGTACTTTTCGAGCTATTCAATGCGAGAAACACGTTTTCTCGGGTTTTCACCACTCCACAGTGCGTTTGATATGCAGAACCAGCGATATCTTGGTTTTCGTGGGGTTTCAAGCTCAGATATGCATTTTCTGCGATAATCTTGGTGAGACTTCTGTCCGAAGTGTGCAGAGTCATCGAGATCGTACTTTTCGAGCTATTTAATGCGACAAACACGTTTTCTGGGGTTTTCACCACTCCACAGTTCGTTGGATATGCAGAACAGGAGATATCTTGGTTTTCGTGGGGTTTCAAGCTCAGATATGCATTTTCTGCGATAATCTTGGTGAGACTTCTGTCCGAAGTATGCAGAGTCATCGAGATCGTACTTTTCGAGCTATTCTATGCGAGAAAAACGTTTTCTGGGGTTTTCACCACTCCACAGTTCGTTGGATATGCAGAACAGGAGATATCTTGGTTTTCGTGGGGTTTCTAGCAGAGATATGCATTTTCTGCGATAATCTTGGTGAGACTTCTGTCCGAAGTATGCAGAATCATCGAGATCGCACTTTTCGAGCTATTTAATGCGACAAACACGTTATCTGGTGTTTTCAGCACTCCACAGTGCGTTTGATATGCAGAACCAGCGATATCTGGGTTTTCGTGAGGTTTCAAGCTGAGATATGCATTTCTTACGATAATCTTGGTGAGACTTCTGTCCGAAGTATGCAGAATCATCGAGATCGCTCTTTTCAAGCTATTTAATGCGAGAAACACGTTTTCTGGGGTTTTCACCACTCCACAGTGCGTTTGATATGCAGAACCAGCGAAATCTTGGTTTTCGTGGGGTTTCAAGCTGAGATATGCATTTTTTACGATAATCTTGGTGAGACTTCTGTCCGAAGTATGCTTAATCATCGAGATCGCTCTATTCGAGATATTTAATGCGAGAAACACGTTATCTGGTGTTTTCACCACTCCACAGTGCGTATGATATGCAGAACCGACGATATCTTGGTTTTCGTGGGGTGTCAAGCTCAGATATGCATTTTCTGCGATAATCTTGGTGAGACTTCTGTCCGAAGTATGCAGAGTCATCGAGATCGTACTTTTCGAGCTATTCTATGCGAGAAAAACGTTTTCTGGGGTTTTCACCACTCCACAGTTCGTTGGATATGCAGAACAGGAGATATCTTGGTTTTCGTGGGGTTTCTAGCAGAGATATGCATTGTCTGCGATAATCTTGGTGAGACTTCTGTCCGAAGTGTGCAGAGTCATCGAGATCGTACTTTTCGAGCTATTTAATGCGACAAACACGTTTTCTGGGGTTTTCACCACTCCACAGTTCGTTGGATATGCAGAACAGGAGATATCTTGGTTTTCGTGGGGTTTCAAGCTCAGATATGCATTTTCTGCGATAATCTTGGTGAGACTTCTGTCCGAAGTATGCAGAGTCATCGAGATCGTACTTTTCGAGCTATTCTATGCGAGAAAAACGTTTTCTGGGGTTTTCACCACTCCACAGTTCGTTGGATATGCAGAACAGGAGATATCTTGGTTTTCGTGGGGTTTCTAGCAGAGATATGCATTTTCTGCGATAATCTTGGTGAGACTTCTGTCCGAAGTATGCAGAATCATCGAGATCGCACTTTTCGAGCTATTTAATGCGACAAACACGTTATCTGGTGTTTTCAGCACTCCACAGTGCGTTTGATATGCAGAACCAGCGATATCTGGGTTTTCGTGAGGTTTCAAGCTGAGATATGCATTTCTTACGATAATCTTGGTGAGACTTCTGTCCGAAGTATGCAGAATCATCGAGATCGCTCTTTTCAAGCTATTTAATGCGAGAAACACGTTTTCTGGGGTTTTCACCACTCCACAGTGCGTTTGATATGCAGAACCAGCGAAATCTTGGTTTTCGTGGGGTTTCAAGCTGAGATATGCATTTTTTACGATAATCTTGGTGAGACTTCTGTCCGAAGTATGCTTAATCATCGAGATCGCTCTATTCGAGATATTTAATGCGAGAAACACGTTATCTGGTGTTTTCACCACTCCACAGTGCGTATGATATGCAGAACCGACGATATCTTGGTTTTCGTGGGGTGTCAAGCTCAGATATGCATTTTCTGCGATAATCTTGGTGAGACTTCTGTCCGAAGTATGCAGAGTCATCGAGATCGTACTTTTCGAGCTATTTAATGCGACAAACACGTTTTCTGGGGTTTTCACCACTCCACAGTTCGTTGGATATGCAGAACAGGAGATATCTTGGTTTTCGTGGGGTTTCTAGCAGAGATATGCATTTTCTGCGATAATCTTGGTGAGACCTCTTTCCGAAGTATGCAGAAACATCGAGATCGCTCTTTTCGACCTATTTAATGCGAGAAACACGTTATCTGGTGTTATCACCACTCCACAGTGCGTTTGATATGCACAACCAGCGAAATCTTGGTTTTCGTTGGGTTTCAAGCTGAGATATGCATTTTTTACGATAATCATGGTGAGACTTCTGTCCGAAGTATGCAGAATCATCGAGATCGCACTTTTCGAGCTATTTAATGCGACAAACACGTTATCCGGTGTTTTCAGCACTCCACAGTGCGTTTGATATGCAGAACCAGCGATATCTGGGTTTTCGTGGGGTTTCAAGCTGAGATATGCATTTTTTACGATAATCTTGGTGAGACTTCTGTCCGAAGTATGCAGAATCATCGAGATCGCACCTTTCGAGCTATTTAAGGCGACAAACACGTTATCTGGTGTTTTCAGCACTCCACAGTGCGTTTGATATGCAGAACCAGCGAAATCTTGGTTTTCGTGGGGTTTCAAGCTGAGATATGCATTTTTTACGATAATCTTGGTGAGACTTCTGTCTGAAGTATGCTTAATCATCGAGATCGCTCAATTCGAGATATTTAATGCGAGAAACACGTTATCTGGTGTTTTCAATACTCCACAGTGCGTATGATATGCAGAACCGACGATATCTTGGTTTTCGTGGGGATTCAAGCTCAGATATGCATTTTCTGCGATAATCTTGGTGTGACTTCTGTCCGAAGTATGCAGAGTCATCGAGATCGTACTTTTCGAGCTATTCAATGCGAGAAACACGTTTTCTCGGGTTTTCACCACTCCACAGTGCGTTTGATATGCAGAACCAGCGATATCTTGGTTTTTGTGGGGTTTCAAGCTCAGATATGCATTTTCTGCGATAATCTTGGTGAGACTTCTGTCCGAAGTATGCAGAGTCATCGAGATCGTACTTTTCGAGCTATTCTATGCGAGAAAAACGTTTTCTGGGGTTTTCACCACTCCACAGTTCGTTGGATATGCAGAACAGGAGATATCTTGGTTTTCGTGGGGTTTCTAGCAGAGATATGCATTGTCTGCGATAATCTTGGTGAGACTTCTGTCCGAAGTGTGCAGAGTCATCGAGATCGTACTTTTCGAGCTATTTAATGCGACAAACACGTTTTCTGGGGTTTTCACCACTCCACAGTTCGTTGGATATGCAGAACAGGAGATATCTTGGTTTTCGTGGGGTTTCAAGCTGAGATATGCATTTTTTACGATAATCTTGGTGAGACTTCTGTCCGAAGTATGCTTAATCATCGAGATCGCTCTATTCGAGATATTTAATTCGAGAAACACGTTATCTGGTGTTCTCACCACTCCACAGTGCGTATGATATGCAGAACCGACGATATCTTGGTTTTCGTGGGGTTTCAAGCTCAGATATGCATTTTCTGCGATAATCTTGGTGAGACTTCTGTCCGAAGTATGCAGAGTCATCGAGATCGTACTTTTCGAGCTATCTAATGCGACAAACACGTTTTTTGGGGTTTTCACCACTCCACATTTCGTTGGATATGCAGAACAGGAGATATCTTGGTTTTCGTGGGGTTTCTAGCAGAGATATGCATTTTCTGCAATAATCTTGGTGAGACCTCTGTCCGAAGTATGCAGAAACATCGAGATCCCTCTTTTCGACCTATTTAATGCGAGAAACACGTTATCTGGTGTTATCACCACTCCACAGTGCGTTTGATATGCAGAACCAGCGAAATCTTGGTTTTCGTTGGGTTTCAAGCTGAGATATGCATTTTTTACGATAATCATGGTGAGACTTCTGTCCGAAGTATGCAGAATCATCGAGATCGCACTTTTCGAGCTATTTAATGCGACAAACACGTTATCCGGTGTTTTCACCACTCCACAGTGCGTGTGATATGCAGAACCAGCGAAATCTTGGTTTTCGTGGGGTTTCAAGCTGAGATATGCATTTTTTACGATAATCTTGGTGAGACTTCTGTCCGAAGTATGCTTAATCATCGAGATCGCTCTATTCGAGATATTTAATGCGAGAAACACGTTATCTGGTGTTTTCACCACTCCACAGTGCGTATGATATGCAGAACCGACGATATCTTGGTTTTCGTGGGGTTTCAAGCTCAGATATGCATTTTCTGCGATAATCTTGGTGAGACTTCTGTCCGAAGTATGCAGAGTCATCGAGATCGTACTTTTCGAGCTATTCAATGCGAGAAACACGTTTTCTCGGGTTTTCACCACTCCACAGTGCGTTTGATATGCAGAACCAGCGATATCTTGGTTTTCGTGGGGTTTCAAGCTCAGATATGCATTTTCTGCGATAATCTTGGTGAGACTTCTGTCCGAAGTATGCAGAGTCATCGAGATCGTACTTTTCGAGCTATTCTATGCGAGAAAAACGTTTTCTGGGGTTTTCACCACTCCACAGTTCGTTGGATATGCAGAACAGGAGATATCTTGGTTTTCGTGGGGTTTCTAGCAGAGATATGCATTGTCTGCGATTATCTTGGTGAGACTTCTGTCCGAAGTGTGCAGAGTCATCGAGATCGTACTTTTCGAGCTATTTAATGCGACAAACACGTTTTCTGGGGTTTTCACCACTCCACAGTTCGTTCGATATGCAGAACAGGAGATATCTTGGTTTTCGTGGGGTTTCAAGCTGAGATATGCATTTTTTACGATAATCTTGGTGAGACTTCTGTCCGAAGTATGCTTAATCATCGAGATCGCTCTATTCGAGATATTTAATGCGAGAAACACGTTATCTGGTGTTTTCACCACTCCACAGTGCGTATGATATGCAGAACCGACGATATCTTGGTTTTCGTGGGGTTTCAAGCTCAGATATGCATTTTCTGCGATAATCTTGGTGAGACTTCTGTCCGAAGTATGCAGAGTCATCGAGATCGTACTTTTCGAGCTATTTAATGCGACAAACACGTTTTCTGGAGTTTTCACCACTCCACAGTTCGTTGGATATGCAGAACAGGAGATATCTTGGTTTTCGTGGGGTTTCTAGCAGAGATATGCATTTTCTGCGATAATCTTGGTGAGACCTCTGTCCGAAGTATGCAGAAACATCGAGATCGCTCTTTTCGACCTATTTAATGCGAGAAACACGTTACCTGGTGTTATCACCACTCCACAGTGCGTTTGATATGCAGAACCATCGAAATCTTGGTTTTCGTTGGGTTTCAAGCTGAGATATGCATTCTTTACGATAATCATGGTGAGACTTCTGTCCGAAGTATGCAGAATCATCGAGATCGCACTTTTCGAGCTATTTAATGCGACAAACACGTTATCCGGTGTTTTCAGCACTCCACAGTGCGTTTGATATGCAGAACCAGCGAAATCTTGGTTTTCGTGGGGTTTCAAGCTGAGATATGCATTTTTTACGATAATCTTGGTGAGACTTCTGTCTGAAGTATGCTTAATCATCGAGATCGCTCAATTCGAGATATTTAATGCGAGAAACACGTTATCTGGTGTTTTCACTACTCCACAGTGCGTATGATATGCAGAACCGACGATATCTTGGTTTTCGTGGGGTTTCAAGCTCAGATATGCATTTTCTGCGATAATCTTGGTGAGACTTCTGTCCGAAGTATGCAGAGTCATCGAGATCGTACTTTTAGAGCTATTCAATGCGAGAAACACGTTTTCTCGGGTTTTCACCACTCCACAGTGCGTTTGATATGCAGAACCAGCGATATCTTGGTTTTCGTGGGGTTTCAAGCTCAGATATGCATTTTCTGCGATAATCTTGGTGAGACTTCTGTCCGAAGTATGCAGAGTCATCGAGATCGTACTTTTCGAGCTATTCTATGCGAGAAAAACGTTTTCTGGGGTTTTCACCACTCCACAGTTCGTTGGATATGCAGAACAGGAGATATCTTGGTTTTCGTGGGGTTTCTAGCAGAGATATGCATTTTCTGCGATAATCTTGGTGAGACTTCTGTCCGAAGTATGCAGAATCATCGAGATCGCACTTTTCGAGCTATTTAATGCGACAAACACGTTATCTGGTGTTTTCAGCACTCCACAGTGCGTTTGATATGCAGAACCAGCGATATCTGGGTTTTCGTGAGGTTTCAAGCTGAGATATGCATTTCTTACGATAATCTTGGTGAGACTTCTGTCCGAAGTATGCAGAATCATCGAGATCGCTCTTTTCAAGCTATTTAATGCGAGAAACACGTTTTCTGGGGTTTTCACCACTCCACAGTGCGTTTGATATGCAGAACCAGCGAAATCTTGGTTTTCGTGGGGTTTCAAGCTGAGATATGCATTTTTTACGATAATCTTGGTGAGACTTCTGTCCGAAGTATGCTTAATCATCGAGATCGCTCTATTCGAGATATTTAATGCGAGAAACACGTTATCTGGTGTTTTCACCACTCCACAGTGCGTATGATATGCAGAACCGACGATATCTTGGTTTTCGTGGGGTGTCAAGCTCAGATATGCATTTTCTGCGATAATCTTGGTGAGACTTCTGTCCGAAGTATGCAGAGTCACCGAGATCGTACTTTTCGAGCTATTTAATGCGACAAACACGTTTTCTGCGGTTTTCACCACTCCACAGTTCGTTGGATATGCACAACAGGAGATATCTTGGTTTTCGTGGGGTTTCTAGCAGAGATATGCATTTTCTGCGATAATCTTGGTGAGACCTCTTTCCGAAGTATGCAGAAACATCGAGATCGCTCTTTTCGACCTATTTAATGCGAGAAACACGTTATCTGGTGTTATCACCACTCCACAGTGCGTTTGATATGCACAACCAGCGAAATCTTGGTTTTCGTTGGGTTTCAAGCTGAGATATGCATTTTTTACGATAATCATGGTGAGACTTCTGTCCGAAGTATGCAGAATCATCGAGATCGCACTTTTCGAGCTATTTAATGCGACAAACACGTTATCCGGTGTTTTCAGCACTCCACAGTGCGTTTGATATGCAGAACCAGCGATATCTGGGTTTTCGTGGGGTTTCAAGCTGAGATATGCATTTTTTACGATAATCTTGGTGAGACTTCTGTCCGAAGTATGCAGAATCATCGAGATCGCACCTTTCGAGCTATTTAATGCGACAAACACGTTATCTGGTGTTTTCAGCACTCCACAGTGCGTTTGATATGCAGAACCAGCGAAATCTTGGTTTTCGTGGGGTTTCAAGCTGAGATATGCATTTTTTACGATAATCTTGGTGAGACTTCTGTCTGAAGTATGCTTAATCATCGAGATCGCTCAATTCGAGATATTTAATGCGAGAAACACGTTATCTGGTGTTTTCACTACTCCACAGTGCGTATGATATGCAGAACCGACAATATCTTGGTTTTCGTGGGGTTTCAAGCTCAGATATGCATTTTCTGCGATAATCTTGGTGAGACTTCTGTCCGAAGTATGCAGAGTCATCGAGATCGTACTTTTCTAGCTATTCAATGCGAGAAACACGTTTTCTCGGGTTTTCACCACTCCACAGTGCGTTTGATATGCAGAACCAGCGATATCTTGGTTTTTGTGGGGTTTCAAGCTCAGATATGCATTTTCTGCGATAATCTTGGTGAGACTTCTGTCCGAAGTATGCAGAGTCATCGAGATCGTACTTTTCGAGCTATTCTATGCGAGAAAAACGTTTTCTGGGGTTTTCACCACTCCACAGTTCGTTGGATATGCAGAACAGGAGATATCTTGGTTTTCGTGGGGTTTCTAGCAGAGATATGCATTGTCTGCGATAATCTTGGTGAGACTTCTGTCCGAAGTGTGCAGAGTCATCGAGATCGTACTTTTCGAGCTATTTAATGCGACAAACACGTTTTCTGGGGTTTTCACCACTCCACAGTTCGTTGGATATGCAGAACAGGAGATATCTTGGTTTTCGTGGGGTTTCAAGCTGAGATATGCATTTTTTACGATAATCTTGGTGAGACTTCTGTCCGAAGTATGCTTAATCATCGAGATCGCTCTATTCGAGATATTTAATGCGAGAAACACGTTATCTGGTGTTCTCACCACTCCACAGTGCGTATGATATGCAGAACCGACGATATCTTGGTTTTCGTGGGGTTTCAAGCTCAGATATGCATTTTCTGCGATAATCTTGGTGAGACTTCTGTCCGAAGTATGCAGAGTCATCGAGATCGTACTTTTCGAGCTATTTAATGCGACAAACACGTTTTTTGGGGTTTTCACCACTCCACATTTCGTTGGATATGCAGAACAGGAGATATCTTGGTTTTCGTGGGGTTTCTAGCAGAGATATGCATTTTCTGCAATAATCTTGGTGAGACCTCTGTCCGAAGTATGCAGAAACATCGAGATCCCTCTTTTCGACCTATTTAAAGCGAGAAACACGTTATCTGGTGTTATCACCACTCCACAGTGCGTTTGATATGCAGAACCAGCGAAATCTTGGTTTTCGTTGGGTTTCAAGCTGAGATATGCATTTTTTACGATAATCATGGTGAGACTTCTGTCCGAAGTATGCAGAATCATCGAGATCGCACTTTTCGAGCTATTTAATGCGACAAACACGTTATCCGGTGTTTTCAGCACTCCACAGTGCGTTTGATATGCAGAACCAGCGATATCTGGGTTTTCGTGGGGTTTCAACCTGAGATATGCATTTTTTACGATAATCTTGGTGAGACTTCTGTCCGAAGTATGCAGAATCATCGAGATCGCACTTTTCGAGCTATTTAATGCGACAAACACGTTATCTGGTGTTTTCAGCACTCCTCAGTGCGTTTGATATGCAGAACCAGCGAAATCTTGGTTTTCGTGGGGTTTCAAGCTGAGATATGAATTTTTTTACGATAATCTTGGTGAGACTTCTGTCCGAAGTATGCTTAATCATCGAGATCGCTCTATTCGAGATATTTAATGCGAGAAACACGTTATCTGGTGTTTTCACCACTCCACAGTGCGTATGATATGCAGAACCGACGATATCTTGGTTTTCGTGGGGTTTCAAGCTCAGACATGCATTTTCTGCGATAATCTTGGTGAGACTTCTGTCCGAAGTATGCAGAGTCATCGAGATCGTACTTTTCGAGCTATTTAATGCGACAAACACGTTTTCTGGGGTTTTCACCACTCCACAGTTCGTTGGATATGCAGAACAGGAGATATCTTGGTTTTCGTGGGGTTTCAAGCTGAGATATGCATTTTTTACGATAATCTTGGTGAGACTTCTGTCCGAAGTATGCTTAATCATCGAGATCGCTCTATTCGAGATATTTAATGCGAGAAACACGTTATCTGGTGTTTTCACCACTCCACAGTGCGTATGATATGCAGAACCGACGATATCTTGGTTTTCGTGGGGTTTCAAGCTCAGATATGCATTTTCTGCGATAATCTTGGTGAGACTTCTGTCCGAAGTATGCAGAGTCATCGAGATCGTACTTTTAGAGCTATTCAATGCGAGAAACACGTTTTCTCGGGTTTTCACCACTCCACAGTGCGTTTGATATGCAGAACCAGCGATATCTTGGTTTTCGTGGGGTTTCAAGCTCAGATATGCATTTTCTGCGATAATCTTGGTGAGACTTCTGTCCGAAGTATGCAGAGTCATCGAGATCGTACTTTTCGAGCTATTCTATGCGAGAAAAACGTTTTCCGGGGTTTTCACCACTCCACAGTTCGTTGGATATGCAGAACAGGAGATATCTTGGTTTTTGTGGGGTTTCTAGCAGAGATATGCATTTTCTGCGATAATCTTGGTGAGACTTCTGTCCGAAGTATGCAGAATCATCGAGATCGCACTTTTCGAGCTATTTAATGCGACAAACACGTTATCTGGTGTTTTCAGCACTCCGCAGTGCGTTTGATATGCAGAACCAGCGATATCTGGGTTTTCGTGAGGTTTCAAGCTGAGATATGCATTTCTTACGATAATCTTGGTGAGACTTCTGTCCGAAGTATGCAGAATCATCGAGATCGCTCTTTTCAAGCTATTTAATGCGAGAAACACGTTTTCTGGGGTTTTCACCAGTCCACAGTGCGTTTGATATGCAGAACCAGCGAAATCTTGGTTTTCGTGGGGTTTCAAGCTGAGATATGCATTTTTTACGATAATCTTGGTGAGACTTCTGTCCGAAGTATGCTTAATCATCGAGATCGCTCTATTCGAGATATTTAATGCGAGAAACACGTTATCTGGTGTTTTCACCACTCCACAGTGCGTATGATATGCAGAACCGACGATATCTTGGTTTTCGTGGGGTTTCAAGCTCAGATATGCATTTTCTGCGATAATCTTGGTGACACTTCTGTCCGAAGTATGCAGAGTCATCGAGATCGTACTTTTCGAGCTATTCTATGCGAGAAAAACGTTTTCTGGGGTTTTCACCACTCCACAGTTCGTTGGATATGCAGAACAGGAGATATCTTGGTTTTCGTGGGGTTTCTAGCAGAGATATGCATTTTCTGCGATAATCTTGGTGAGACGTCTGTCCGAAGTATGCAGAAACATCGAGATCGCTCTTTTCGACCTATTTAATGCGAGAAACACGTTATCTGGTGTTATCACCACTCCACAGTGCGTTTGATATGCACAACCAGCGAAATCTTGGTTTTCGTTGGGTTTCAAGCTGAGATATGCATTTTTTACGATAATCATGGTGAGACTTCTGTCCGAAGTATGCAGAATCATCGAGATCGCACTTTTCGAGCTATTTAATGCGACAAACACGTTATCCGGTGTTTTCAGCACTCCACAGTGCGTTTGATATGCAGAACCAGCGATATCTGGGTTTTCGTGGGGTTTCAAGCTGAGATATGCATTTTTTACGATAATCTTGGTGAGACTTCTGTCCGAAGTATGCAGAATCATCGAGATCGCACCTTTCGAGCTATGTAATGCGACAAACACGTTATCTGGTGTTTTCAGCACTCCACAGTGCGTTTGATATGCAGAACCAGCGAAATCTTGGTTTTCGCGGGGTTTCAAGCTGAGATATGCATTTTTTACGATAATCTTGGTGAGACTTCTGTCCGAAGTATGCAGAGTCATCGAGATCGTACTTTTCGAGCTATTCTATGCGAGAAAAACGTTTTCTGGGGTTTTCACCACTCCACAGTTCGTTGGATATGCAGAACAGGAGATATCTTGGTTTTCGTGGGGTTTCTAGCAGAGATATGCATTGTCTGCGATAATCTTGGTGAGACTTCTGTCCGAAGTATGCAGAGTCATCGAGATCGTACTTTTCGAGCTATTCAATGCGAGAAACACGTTTTCTCGGGTTTTCACCACTCCACAGTGCGTTTGATATGCAGAACCAGCGATATCTTGGTTTTTGTGGGGTTTCAAGCTCAGATATGCATTTTCAGCGATAATCTTGGTGAGACTTCTGTCCGAAGTATGCAGAGTCATCGAGATCGTACTTTTCGAGCTATTCTATGCGAGAAAAACGTTTTCTGGGGTTTTCACCACTCCACAGTTCGTTGGATATGCAGAACAGGAGATATCTTGGTTTTCGTGGGGTTTCTAGCAGAGATATGCATTTTCTGCGATAATCTTGGTGAGACTTCTGTCCGAAGTATGCAGAGTCATCGAGATCGTACTTTTCGAGCTATTCAATGCGAGAAACACGTTTTCTCGGGTTTTCACCACTCCACAGTGCGTTTGATATGCAGAACCAGCGATATCTTGGTTTTTGTGGGGTTTCAAGCTCAGATATGCATTTTCTGCGATAATCTTGGTGAGACTTCTGTCCGAAGTATGCAGAGTCATCGAGATCGTACTTTTCGAGCTATTCTATGCGAGAAAAACGTTATCTGGTGTTTTCACCACTCCACAGTGCGTATGATATGCAGAACCAGCGAAATCTTGGTTTTCGTTGGGTTTCGAGCTGAGATATGCATTTTTTACGATAATCATGGTGAGACTTCTGTCCGAAGTATGCAGAATCATCGAGATCGCACTTTTCGAGCTATTTAATGCGACAAACACGTTATCCGGTGTTTTCACCACTCCACAGTGCGTTTGATATGCAGAACCAGCGATATCTGGGTTTTCGTGGGGTTTCAAGCTGAGATATGCATTTTTTACGATAATCTTGGTGAGACTTCTGTCCGAAGTATGCAGAATCATCGAGATCGCACCTTTCGAGCTATTTAATGCGACAAACACGTTATCTGGTGTTTTCAGCACTCCACAGTGCGTTTGATATGCAGAACCAGCGAAATCTTGGTTTTCGCGGGGTTTCAAGCTGAGATATGCATTTTTTACGATAATCTTGGTGAGACTTCTGTCTGAAGTATGCTTAATCATCGAGATCGCTCAATTCGAGATATTTAATGCGAGAAACACGTTATCTGGTGTTTTCACTACTCCACAGTGCGTATGATATGCAGAACCGACGATATCTTGGTTTTCGTGGGGTTTCAAGCTCAGATATGCATTTTCTGCGATAATCTTGGTGAGACTTCTGTCCGAAGTATGCAGAGTCATCGAGATCGTACTTTTCGAGCTATTCAATGCGAGAAACACGTTTTCTCGGGTTTTCACCACTCCACAGTGCGTTTGATATGCAGAACCAGCGATATCTTGGTTTTTGTGGGGTTTCAAGCTCAGATATGCATTTTCTGCGATAATCTTGGTGAGACTTCTGTCCGAAGTATGCAGAGTCATCGAGATCGTACTTTTCGAGCTATTCTATGCGAGAAAAACGTTTTCTGGGGTTTTCACCACTCCACAGTTCGTTGGATATGCAGAACAGGAGATATCTTGGTTTTCGTGGGGTTTCTAGCAGAGATATGCATTGTCTGCGATAATCTTGGTGAGACTTCTGTCCGAAGTGTGCAGAGTCATCGAGATCGTACTTTTCGAGCTATTTAATGCGACAAACACGTTTTCTGGGGTTTTCACCACTCCACAGTTCGTTGGATATGCAGAACAGGAGATATCTTGGTTTTCGTGGGGTTTCAAGCTGAGATATGCATTTTTTACGATAATCTTGGTGAGACTTCTGTCCGAAGTATGCTTAATCATCGAGATCGCTCTATTCGAGATATTTAATGCGAGAAACACGTTATCTGGTGTTTTCACCACTCCACAGTGCGTATGATATGCAGAACCGACGATATCTTGGTTTTCGTGGGGTTTCAAGCTCAGATATGCATTTTCTGCGATAATCTTGGTGAGACTTCTGTCCGAAGTATGCTTAATCATCGAGATCGCTCTATTCGAGATATTTAATGCGAGAAACACATTATCTGGTGTTTTCACCACTCCACAGTGCGTATGATATGCAGAACCGACGATATCTTGGTTTTCGTGGGGTTTCAAGCTCAGATATGCATTTTCTGCGATAATCTTGGTGAGACTTCTGTCCGAAGTATGCAGAGTCATCGAGATCGTACTTTTCGAGCTATTTAATGCGACAAACACGTTTTCTGGGGTTTTCACCACTCCACAGTTCGTTGGATATGCAGAACAGGAGATATCTTGGTTTTCGTGGGGTTTCTAGCAGAGATATGCATTTTCTGCGATAATCTTGGTGAGACCTCTGTCCGAAGTATGCAGAAACATCGAGATCGCTCTTTTCGACCTATTTAATGCGAGAAACACGTTATCTGGTGTTATCACCACTCCACAGTGCGTTTGATATGCAGAACCAGCGAAATCTTGGTTTTCGTTGGGTTTCAAGCTGAGATATGCATTTTTTACGATAATCATGGTTAGACTTCTGTCCGAAGTATGCAGAATCATCGAGATCGCACTTTTCGAGCTATTTAATGCGACAAACACGTTATCCGGTGTTTTCAGCACTCCACAGTGCGTTTGATATGCAGAACCAGCGATATCTGGGTTTTCGTGGGGTTTCAAGCTGAGATATGCATTTTTTACGATAATCTTGGTGAGACTTCTGTCCGAAGTATGCAGAATCATCGAGATCGCACCTTTCGAGCTATTTAATGCGACAAACACGTTATCTGGTGTTTTCAGCACTCCACAGTGCGTTTGATATGCAGAACCAGCGAAATCTTGGTTTTCGTGGGGTTTCAAGCTGAGATATGCATTTTTTACGATAATCTTGGTGAGACTTCTGTCTGAAGTATGCTTAATCATCGAGATCGCTCAATTCGAGATATTTAATGCGAGAAACACGTTATCTGGTGTTTTCACTACTCCACAGTGCGTATGATATGCAGAACCGACGATATCTTGGTTTTCGTGGGGTTTCAAGCTCAGATATGCATTTTCTGCGATAATCTTGGTGAGACTTCTGTCCGAAGTATGCAGAGTCATCGAGATCGTACTTTTCGAGCTATTCAATGCGAGAAACACGTTTTCTCGGGTTTTCACCACTCCACAGTGCGTTTGATAAGCAGAACCAGCGATATCTTGGTTTTTGTGGGGTTTCAAGCTCAGATATGCATTTTCTGCGATAATCTTGGTGAGACTTCTGTCCGAAGTATGCAGAGTCATCGAGATCGTACTTTTCGAGCTATTCTATGCGAGAAAAACGTTTTCTGGGGTTTTCACCACTCCACAGTTCGTTGGATATGCAGAACAGGAGATATCTTGGTTTTCGTGGGGTTTCTAGCAGTGATATGCATTGTCTGCGATAATCTTGGTGAGACTTCTGTCCGAAGTGTGCAGAGTCATCGAGATCGTACTTTTCGAGCTATTTAATGCGACAAACACGTTTTCTGGGGTTTTCACCACTCCACAGTTCGTTGGATATGCAGAACAGGAGATATCTTGGTTTTCGTGGGGTTTCAAGCTGAGATATGCATTTTTTACGATAATCTTGGTGAGACTTCTGTCCGAAGTATGCTTAATCATCGAGATCGCTCTATTCGAGATATTTAATGCGAGAAACACGTTATCTGGTGTTTTCACCACTCCACAGTGCGTATGATATGCAGAACCGACGATATCTTGGTTTTCGTGGGGTTTCAAGCTCAGATATGCATTTTCTGCGATAATCTTGGTGAGACTTCTGTCCGAAGTATGCAGAGTCGTCGAGATCGTACTTTTCGAGCTATTTAATGCGACAAACACGTTTTCTGGGGTTTTCACCACTCCACAGTTCGTTGGATATGCAGAACCGACGATATCTTGGTTTTCGTGGGGTTTCAAGCTCAGATATGCATTTTCTGCGATAATCTTGGTGAAACGTCTGTCCCAAGTACGCAGAGTCATCGAGATCGCTCGTATCGACCTATTTAATGCCAGAAACACGTTATCAGGTGTTTTCACCACTCCACAGTGCGTATGATATGCAGAACCGGCGATATCTTGGTTTTCGTGGGGTTTCAAGCTGCGATATGCATTATCTGCGATAATCTTGGTGAGACTTCTGTCCGAAGTGTGCAGAACCATCGAGATCGCTCTTTTCGAGCTATTTAATGCGAGAAACAAGTTATCTGGAGTTTTTACCACTCCACAGTGCGTTTTATATGCATAACCGGAGATATCCTGGTTTTCGTGGGGTTTCAAGCTGAGATATGCAATTTCTGCGATAATCTAGGTGAGACTTCTGTCCGAAGTATGCTTAACCATCGAGATCGCTCGTTTCGGGCTATTTAATGCGAGAAACATGTTATCTGGTGTTTTCACCACTCCACAGTGCGAATGATATGCAGAACCGACGATATCTTGGTTTTCGTGGGGTTTCAAGCTGAGATATGCAATTTCTGCGATAATCTTGGTGAGACTTCTGTCCGAAGTATGCTTAAACATCGAGATCGCTCTATTCGAGCTATTTAATGCGAGAAACACGTTATCTGGTGTTTTCAGCACTCCAGAGTGCGTTTGATATGCAGAACCAGCGAAACCTTGGTTTTCGTGGGGTTTCAAGCTGAGATATGCAATTTCTGCGATAATCTAGGTGAGACTTCTGTCCGAAGTATGCTTAATCATCGAGATCGCTCTTTTCGAGCTATTTAATGCGAGAAACAAGTTATCTGGTGTTTTCACCACTCCGCAGTGCGTTTGATATGCAGAACCGACGATATCTTGGTTTTCGTGGGGTTTCAAGCTCAGATATGCATTTTCTGCGATAATCTTGGTAAAACGTCTGTCCCAAGTACGCAGAGTCATCGATATCGCTCGTATCGACCTATTTAATGCCAGAAACACGTTATCAGGTGTTTTCACCACTCCACAGTGCGTATGATATGCAGAACCGGCGATATCTTGGTTTTCGTGGGGTTTCAAGCTGCGATATGCATTATCTGCGATAATCTTGGTGAGACTTCTGTCCGAAGTGTGCAGAACCATCGAGATCGCTCTTTTCGAGCTATTTAATGCGAGAAACAAGTTATCTGGAGTTTTTACCACTCCACAGTGCGTTTTATATGCATAACCGGAGATATCCTGGTTTTCGTGGGGTTTCAAGCTGAGATATGCAATTTCTGCGATAATCTAGGTGAGACTTCTGTCCGAAGTATGCTTAACCATCGAGATCGCTCGTTTCGGGCTATTTAATGCGAGAAACATGTTATCTGGTGTTTTCACCACTCCACAGTGCGAATGATATGCAGAACCGACGATATCTTGGTTTTCGTGGGGTTTCAAGCTGAGATATGCAATTTCTGCGATAATCTTGGTGAGACTTCTGTCCGAAGTATGCTTAAACATCGAGATCGCTCTATTCGAGCTATTTAATGCGAGAAACACGTTATCTGGTGTTTTCAGCACTCCAGAGTGCGTTTGATATGCAGAACCAGCGAAACCTTGGTTTTCGTGGGGTTTCAAGCTGAGATATGCATTTTTTACGATAATCTTGGTGAGACTTCTGTCCGAAGTATGCTTAATCATCCAGATCGCTCTATTCGAGATATTTAATGCGAGAAACACGTTATCTGGTGTTTTCACCACTCCACAGTGCGTATGATATGCAGAACCGACGATATCTTGGTTTTCGTGGGGTTTCAAGCTGAGATATGCATTTTCTGCGATAATCTTGGTGAGACTTCTGTCCGAAGTATGCAGAGTCATCGAGATCGCTCTTTTCGAGCTATTTAATGCGAGAAACAAGTTATCTGGTGTTTTCACCATTCCACAGTGCGTTTGATATGCAGAACCAGCGAAACCTTGGTTTTCGTGGGGTTTCAAGCTGAGATATGCATTTTTTACGATAATCTTGGTGAGACTTCTGTCCGAAGTATGCAGAATCATCGAGATCGCACTTTTCGAGCTATTTAATGCGACAAACACGTTATCCGGTGTTTTCAGCACTCCACAGTTCGTTGGATATGCAGAACAGGAGATATCTTGGTTTTCGTGGTGTTTCAAGCTGAGATATGCATTTTTTACGATAATCTTGGTGAGACTTCTGTCCGAAGTATGCTCAATCATCGAGATCGCTCTATTCGAGATATTTAATGCGAGAAACACGTTATCTGGTGTTTTCACCACTCCACAGTGCGTATGATATGCAGAACCGACGATATCTTGGTTTTCGTGGGGTTTCAAGCTCAGATATGCATTTTCTGCGATAATCTTGGTGAGACTTCTGTCCGAAGTATGCAGAGTCATCGAGATCGTACTTTTCGAGCTATTTAATTGCGACAAACACGTTTTCTGGGGTTTTCACCACTCCACAGTTCGTTGGATATGCAGAACAGGAGATATCTTGGTTTTCGTGGGGTTTCTAGCAGAGATATGCATTTTCTGCGATAATCTTGGTGAGACCTCTGTCCGAAGTATGCAGAAACATCGAGATCGCTCTTTTCGACCTATTTAATGCGAGAAACACGTTATCTGGTGTTATCACCACTCCACAGTGCGTTTGATATGCAGAACCAGCGAAATCTTGGTTTTCGTTGGGTTTCAAGCTGAGATATGCATTTTTTACGATAATCATGGTGAGACTTCTGTCCGAAGTATGCAGAGTCATCGAGATCGTACTTTTCGAGCTATTTAATGCGACAAACACGTTTTCTGGGGTTTTCACCACTCCACAGTTCGTTGGATATGCAGAACAGGAGATATCTTGGTTTTCGTGGGGTTTCTAGCAGAGATATGCATTTTTTACGATAATCTTGGTGAGACTTCTGTCCGAAGTATGCTTAATCATCGAGATCGCTCTATTCGAGATATTTAATGCGAGAAACACGTTATCTGGTGTTTTCACCACTCCACAGTGCGTATGATATGCAGAACCGACGATATCTTGGTTTTCGTGGGGTTTCAAGCTCAGATATGCATTTTCTGCGATAATCTTGGTGAGACTTCTGTCCGAAGTATGCAGAGTCATCGAGATCGTACTTTTCGAGCTATTTAATGCGACAAACACGTTATCTGGTGTTTTCACCACTCCGCAGTGCGTTTGATATGCAGAACCGACGATATCTTGGTTTTCGTGGGGTTTCAAGCTCAGATATGCATTTTCTGCGATAATCTTGGTGAGACTTCTGTCCGAAGTATGCAGAGTCATCGAGATCGCTCTTTTCGAGCTATTTAATGCGAGAAACAAGTTATCTGGTGTTTTCACCACTCCGCAGTGCGTTTGATACGCAGAACCGACGATATCTTGGTTTTCGTGGGGTTTCAAGCTCAGATATGCATTTTCTGCGATAATCTTGGTGAAACGTCTGTCCGAAGTATGCAGAAACATCAAGAGCGCTCTTTTCGAGCTATTTAATGCGAGGAACACGTTATCTGGTGTTTTCAGCACTCCTCAGTGCGTTTGATATGCAGAACCAGCGAAATCTTGGTTTTCGTGGGGTTTCAAGCTGAGATATGAATTTTTTTACGATAATCTTGGTGAGACTTCTGTCCGAAGTATGCTTAATCATCGAGATCGCTCTATTCGAGCTATTTAATGCGACAAACACGTTTTCTGGGGTTTTCACCACTCCACAGTTCGTTGGATATGCAGAACAGGAGATATCTTGGTTTTCGTGGGGTTTCTAGCAGAGATATGCATTTTCTGCGATAATCTTGGTGAGACCTCTGTCCGAAGTATGCAGAAACATCGAGATCGCTCTTTTCGACCTATTTAATGCGAGAAACACGTTATCTGGTGTTTTCACCACTCCGCAGTGCGTTTGATATGCAGAACCGACGATATCTTGGTTTTCGTGGGGTTTCAAGCTCAGATATGCATTTTCTGCGATAATCTTGGTGAGACTTCTGTCCGAAGTATGCAGAGTCATCGAGATCGCTCTTTTCGAGCTATTTAATGCGAGAAACAAGTTATCTGGTGTTTTCACCACTCCGCAGTGCGTTTGATACGCAGAACCGACGATATCTTGGTTTTCGTGGGGTTTCAAGCTCAGATATGCATTTTCTGCGATAATCTTGGTGAAACGTCTGTCCGAAGTATGCAGAAACATCAAGAGCGCTCTTTTCGAGCTATTTAATGCGAGGAACACGTTATCTGGTGTTTTCAGCACTCCACAGTGCGTTTGATATGCAGAACCAGCGATATCTTGGTTTTCGTGGGGATTCAAGCTGAGATATGCAATTTCTGCGATAATCTAGGTGAGACTTCTGTCCGAAGTATGCTTAATCATCGAGATCGCTCTTTTCGAGCTATTTAATGCGAGAAACAAGTTATCTGGTGTTTTCACCACTCCGCAGTGCGTTTGATATGCAGAACCGACGATATCTTGGTTTTCGTGGGGTTTCAAGCTGAGATATGCAATTTCTGCGATAATCTTGGTGAGACTTCTGTCCGAAGTATGCTTAAACATCGAGATCGCTCTATTCGAGCTATTTAATGCTAGAAACACGTTATCTGGTGTTTTCAGCACTCCAGAGTGCGTTTGATATGCAGAACCAGCGAAACCTTGGTTTTCGTGGGGTTTCAAGCTGAGATATGCATTTTTTACGATAATCTTGGTGAGACTTCTGTCCGAAGTATGCTTAATCATCCAGATCGCTCTATTCGAGCTATTTAATGCGAGAAACACGTTATCTGGTGTTTTCACCACTCCACAGTGCGTATGATATGCAGAACCGACGATATCTTGGTTTTCGTGGGGTTTCACGCTGAGATATGCATTTTCTGCGATAATCTTGGTGAGACTTCTGTCCGAAGTATGCAGAGTCATCGAGATCGCTCTTTTCGAGCTATTTAATGCGAGAAACAAGTTATCTGGTGTTTTCACCATTCCACAGTGCGTTTGATATGCAGAACCAGCGAAACCTTGGTTTTCGTGGGGTTTCAAGCTGAGATATGCATTTTTTACGATAATCTTGGTGAGACTTCTGTCCGAAGTATGCAGAATCATCGAGATCGCACTTTTCGAGCTATTTAATGCGACAAACACGTTATCCGGTGTTTTCAGCACTCCACAGTGCGTTTGATATGCAGAACCAGCGATATCTGGGTTTTCGTGGGGTTTCAAGCTGAGATATGCATTTTTTACGATAATCTTGGTGAGACTTCTGTCCGAAGTATGCAGAATCATCGAGATCGCACTTTTCGAGCTATTTAATGCGACAAACACGTTATCTGGTGTTTTCAGCACTCCTCAGTGCGTTTGATATGCAGAACCAGCGAAATCTTGGTTTACGTGGGGTTTCAAGCTGAGATATGCATTTTTTACGATAATCTTGGTGAGACTTCTGTCCGAAGTATGCAGAATCATCGAGATCGCACTTTTCGAGCTATTTAATGCGACAAACACGTTATCTGGTGTTTTCAGCACTCCTCAGTGCGTTTGATATGCAGAACCAGCGAAATCTTGGTTTTCGTGGGGTTTCAAGCTGAGATATGAATTTTTTTACGATAATCTTGGTGAGACTTCTGTCCGAAGTATGCTTAATCATCGAGATCGCTCTATTCGAGATATTTAATGCGAGAAACACGTTATCTGGTGTTTTCACCACTCCACAGTGCGTATGATATGCAGAACCGACGATATCTTGGTTTTCGTGGGGTTTCAAGCTCAGATATGCATTTTCTGCGATAATCTTGATGAGACTTCTGTCCGAAGTATGCAGAGTCATCGAGATCGTACTTTTCGAGCTATTTAATGCGACAAACACGTTTTCTGGGGTTTTCACCACTCCACAGTTCGTTGGATATGCAGAACAGGAGATATCTTGGTTTTCGTGGGGTTTCTAGCAGAGATATGCATTTTCTGCGATAATCTTGGTGAGACCTCTGTCCGAAGTATGCAGAAACATCGAGATCGCTCTTTTCGAGCTATTTAATGCGAGAAACAAGTTATCTGGTGTTTTCACCACTCCGCAGTGCGTTTGATACGCAGAACCGACGATATCTTGGTTTTCGTGGGGTTTCAAGCTCAGATATGCATTTTTTACGATAATCATGGTGAGACTTCTGTCCGAAGTATGCAGAATCATCGAGATCGCACTTTTCGAGCTATTTAATGCGACAAACACGTTATCCGGTGTTTTCAGCACTCCACAGTGCGATTGATATGCAGAACCAGCGATATCTGGGTTTTCGTGGGGTTTCAAGCTGAGATATGCATTTTTTACGATAATCTTGGTGAGACTTCTGTCCGAAGTATGCAGAATCATCGAGATCGCACTTTTCGAGCTATTTAATGCGACAAACACGTTATCTGGTGTTTTCAGCACTCCTCAGTGCGTTTGATATGCAGAACCAGCGAAATCTTGGTTTTCGTGGGGTTTCAAGCTGAGATATGAATTTTTTTACGATAATCTTGGTGAGACTTCTGTCCGAAGTATGCTTAATCATCGAGATCGCTCTATTCGAGATATTTAATGCGAGAAACACGTTATCTGGTGTTTTCACCACTCCACAGTGCGTATGATATGCAGAACCGACGATATCTTGGTTTTCGTGGGGTTTCAAGCTCAGATATGCATTTTCTGCGATAATCTTGATGAGACTTCTGTCCGAAGTATGCAGAGTCATCGAGATCGTACTTTTCGAGCTATTTAATGCGACAAACACGTTATCTGGTGTTTTCACCACTCCGCAGTGCGTTTGATATGCAGAACCGACGATATCTTGGTTTTCGTGGGGTTTCAAGCTCAGATATGCATTTTCTGCGATAATCTTGGTGAGACTTCTGTCCGAAGTATGCAGAGTCATCGAGATCGCTCTTTTCGAGCTATTTAATGCGAGAAACAAGTTATCTGGTGTTTTCACCACTCCGCAGTGCGTTTGATACGCAGAACCGACGATATCTTGGTTTTCGTGGGGTTTCAAGCTCAGATATGCATTTTCTGCGATAATCTTGGTGAAACGTCTGTCCGAAGTATGCAGAAACATCAAGAGCGCACTTTTCGAGCTATTTAATGCGAGGAACACGTTATCTGGTGTTTTCAGCACTCCTCAGTGCGTTTGATATGCAGAACCAGCGAAATCTTGGTTTTCGTGGGGTTTCAAGCTGAGATATGAATTTTTTTACGATAATCTTGGTGAGACTTCTGTCCGAAGTATGCTTAATCATCGAGATCGCTCTATTCGAGCTATTTAATGCGACAAACACGTTCTCTGGGGTTTTCACCACTCCACAGTTCGTTGGATATGCAGAACAGGAGATATCTTGGTTTTCGTGGGGTTTCTAGCAGAGATATGCATTTTCTGCGATAATCTTGGTGAGACCTCTGTCCGAAGTATGCAGAAACATCGAGATCGCTCTTTTCGACCTATTTAATGCGAGAAACACGTTATCTGGTGTTTTCACCACTCCGCAGTGCGTTTGATATGCAGAACCGACGATATCTTGGTTTTCGTGGGGTTTCAAGCTCAGATATGCATTTTCTGCGATAATCTTGGTGAGACTTCTGTCCGAAGTATGCAGAGTCATCGAGATCGCTCTTTTCGAGCTATTTAATGCGAGAAACAAGTTATCTGGTGTTTTCACCACTCCGCAGTGCGTTTGATACGCAGAACCGACGATATCTTGGTTTTCGTGGGGTTTCAAGCTCAGATATGCATTTTCTGCGACAATCTTGGTGAAACGTCTGTCCGAAGTATGCAGAAACATCAAGAGCGCTCTTTTCGAGCTATTTAATGCGAGGAACACGTTATCTGGTGTTTTCAGCACTCCACAGTGCGTTTGATATGCAGAACCAGCGATATCTTGGTTTTCGTGGGGATTCAAGCTGAGATATGCAATTTCTGCGATAATCTAGGTGAGACTTCTGTCCGAAGTATGCTGAATCATCGAGATCGCTCTTTTCGAGCTATTTAATGCGAGAAACAAGTTATCTGGTGTTTTCACCACTCCGCAGTGCGTTTGATATGCAGAACCGACGATATCTTGGTTTTCGTGGGGTTTCAAGCTCAGATATGCATTTTCTGCGATAATCTTGGTAAAACGTCTGTCCCAAGTACGCAGAGTCATCGAGATCGCTCGTGTCGACCTATTTAATGCCAGAAACACGTTATCAGGTGTTTTCACCACTCCACAGTGCGTATGATATGCAGAACCGGCGATAACTTGGTTTTCGTGGGGTTTCAAGCTGCGATATGCATTATCTGCGATAATCTTGGTGAGACTTCTGTCCGAAGTGTGCAGAACCATCGAGATCGCTCTTTTCGAGCTATTTAATGCGAGAAACAAGTTAACTGGAGTTTTTACCACTCCACAGTGCGTTTTATATGCATAACCGGAGATATCCTGGTTTTCGTGGGGTTTCAAGCTGAGATATGCAATTTCTGCGATAATCTAGGTGAGACTTCTGTCCGAAGTATGCTTAACCATCGAGATCGCTCGTTTCGGGCTATTTAATGCGAGAAACATGTTATCTGGTGTTTTCACCACTCCACAGTGCGAATGATATGCAGAACCGACGATATCTTGGTTTTCGTGGGGTTTCAAGCTGAGATATGCAATTTCTGCGATAATCTTGGTGAGACTTCTGTCCGAAGTATGCTTAAACATCGAGATCGCTCTATTCGAGCTATTTAATGCGAGAAACACGTTATCTGGTGTTTTCAGCACTCCAGAGTGCGTTTGATATGCAGAACCAGCGAAACCTTGGTTTTCGTGGGGTTTCAAGCTGAGATATGCATTTTTTACGATAATCTTGGTGAGACTTCTGTCCGAAGTATGCTTAATCATCCAGATCGCTCTATTCGAGCTATTTAATGCGAGAAACACGTTATCTGGTGTTTTCACCACTCCACAGTGCGTATGATATGCAGAACCGACGATATCTTGGTTTTCGTGGGGTTTCAAGCTGAGATATGCAATTTCTGCGATAATCTAGGTGAGACTTCTGTCCGAAGTATGCTTAACCATCGAGATCGCTCTATTCGAGCTATTTAATGCGAGAAACACGTTATCTGGTGTTTTCAGCACTCCAGAGTGCGTTTGATATGCAGAACCAGCGAAACCTTGGTTTTCGTGGGGTTTCAAGCTGAGATATGCATTTTTTACGATAATCTTGGTGAGACTTCTGTCCGAAGTATGCTTAATCATCCAGATCGCTCTATTCGAGCTATTTAATGCGAGAAACACGTTATCTGGTGTTTTCACCACTCCACAGTGCGTATGATATGCAGAACCGACGATATCTTGGTTTTCGTGGGGTTTCAAGCTGAGATATGCATTTTCTGCGATAATCTTGGTGAGACTTCTGTCCGAAGTATGCAGAGTCATCGAGATCGCTCTTTTCGAGCTATTTAATGCGAGAAACAAGTTATCTGGTGTTTTCACCATTCCACAGTGCGTTTGATATGCAGAACCAGCGAAACCTTGGTTTTCGTGGGGTTTCAAGCTGAGATATGCATTTTTTACGATAATCTTGGTGAGACTTCTGTCCGAAGTATGCAGAATCATCGAGATCGCACTTTTCGAGCTATTTAATGCGACAAACACGTTATCCGGTGTTTTCAGCACTCCACAGTGCGTTTGATATGCAGAACCAGCGATATCTGGGTTTTCGTGGGGTTTCAAGCTGAGATATGCATTTTTTACGATAATCTTGGTGAGACTTCTGTCCGAAGTATGCAGAATCATCGAGATCGCACTTTTCGAGCTATTTAATGCGACAAACACGTTATCTGGTGTTTTCAGCACTCCTCAGTGCGTTTGATATGCAGAACCAGCGAAATCTTGGTTTACGTGGGGTTTCAAGCTGAGATATGCATTTTTTACGATAATCTTGGTGAGACTTCTGTCCGAAGTATGCAGAATCATCGAGATCGCACTTTTCGAGCTATTTAATGCGACAAACACGTTATCTGGTGTTTTCAGCACTCCTCAGTGCGTTTGATATGCAGAACCAGCGAAATCTTGGTTTTCGTGGGGTTTCAAGCTGAGATATGAATTTTTTTACGATAATCTTGGTGAGACTTCTGTCCGAAGTATGCTTAATCATCGAGATCGCTCTATTCGAGATATTTAATGCGAGAAACACGTTATCTGGTGTTTTCACCACTCCACAGTGCGTATGATATGCAGAACCGACGATATCTTGGTTTTCGTGGGGTTTCAAGCTCTGATATGCATTTTCTGCGATAATCTTGATGAGACTTCTGTCCGAAGTATGCAGAGTCATCGAGATCGTACTTTTCGAGCTATTTAATGCGACAAACACGTTTTCTGGGGTTTTCACCACTCCACAGTTCGTTGGATATGCAGAACAGGAGATATCTTGGTTTTCGTGGGGTTTCTAGCAGAGATATGCATTTTCTGCGATAATCTTGGTGAGACCTCTGTCCGAAGTATGCAGAAACATCGAGATCGCTCTTTTCGACCTATTTAATGCGAGAAACAAGTTATCTGGTGTTTTCACCACTCCGCAGTGCGTTTGATATGCAGAACCGACGATATCTTGGTTTTCGTGGTGTTTCAAGCTCAGATATGCATTTTCTGCGATAATCTTGGTGAGACTTCTGTCCGAAGTATGCAGAGTCATCGAGATCGCTCTTTTCGAGCTATTTAATGCGAGAAACAAGTTATCTGGTGTTTTCACCACTCCGCAGTGCGTTTGATACGCAGAACCGACGATATCTTGGTTTTCGTGGGGTTTCAAGCTCAGATATGCATTTTCTGCGATAATCTTGGTGAGACTTCTGTCCGAAGTATGCTTAATCATCGAGATCGCTCTTTTCGAGCTATTTAATGCGAGAAACAAGTTATCTGGTGTTTTCACCACTCCGCAGTGCGTTTGATATGCAGAACCGACGATATCTTGGTTTTCGTGGGGTTTCAAGCTCAGATATGCATTTTCTGCGATAATCTTGGTAAAACGTCTGTCCCAAGTACGCAGAGTCATCGAGATCGCTCGTTTCGACCTATTTAATGCCAGAAACACGTTATCAGGTGTTTTCACCACTCCACAGTGCGTATGATATGCAGAACCGGCGATATCTTGGTTTTCGTGGGGTTTCAAGCTGAGATATGCATTATCTGCGATAATCTTGGTGAGACTTCTGTCCGAAGTGTGCAGAACCATCGAGATCGCTCTTTTCGAGCTATTTAATGCGAGAAACAAGTTATCTGGAGTTTTTACCACTCCACAGTGCGTTTTATATGCATAACCGGAGATATCCTGGTTTTCGTGGGGTTTCAAGCTGAGATATGCAATTTCTGCGATAATCTAGGTGAGACTTCTGTCCGAAGTATGCTTAACCATCGAGATCGCTCGTTTCGGGCTATTTAATGCGAGAAACATGTTATCTGGTGTTTTCACCACTCCACAGTGCGAATGATATGCAGAACCGACGATATCTTGGTTTTCGTGGGGTTTCAAGCTGAGATATGCAATTTCTGCGATAATCTTGGTGAGACTTCTGTCCGAAGTATGCTTAAACATCGAGATCGCTCTATTCGAGCTATTTAATGCGAGAAACACGTTATCTGGTGTTTTCAGCACTCCAGAGTGCGTTTGATATGCAGAACCAGCGAAACCTTGGTTTTCGTGGGGTTTCAAGCTGAGATATGCATTTTTTACGATAATCTTGGTGAGACTTCTGTCCGAAGTATGCTTAATCATCCAGATCGCTCTATTCGAGCTATTTAATGCGAGAAACACGTTATCTGGTGTTTTCACCACTCCACAGTGCGTATGATATGCAGAACCGACGATATCTTGGTTTTCGTGGGGTTTCAAGCTGAGATATGCATTTTCTGCGATAATCTTGGTGAGACTTCTGTCCGAAGTATGCAGAGTCATCGAGATCGCTCTTTTCGAGCTATTTAATGCGAGAAACAAGTTATCTGGTGTTTTCACCATTCCACAGTGCGTTTGATATGCAGAACCAGCGAAACCTTGGTTTTCGTGGGGTTTCAAGCTCAGATATGCATTTTCTGCGATAATCTTGGTGAGACTTCTGTCCGAAGTATGCAGAGTCATCGATATCGTACTTTTCGAGCTATTTAATGCGACAAACACATTTTCTGGGGTTTTCACCACTCCACAGTTCGATGGATATGCAGAACAGGAGATGTCTTGGTTTTCGTGGGGTTTCTAGCAGAGATATGCATTTTCTGCGATAATCTTGGTGAGACCTCTGTCCGAAGTATGCAGAAACATCGAGATCGCTCTTTTGGACCTATTTAATGCGAGAAACACGTTATCTGGTGTTATCACCACTCCACAGTGCGTTTGATATGCAGAACCAGCGAAATCTTGGTTTTCGTTGGGTTTCAAGCTGAGATATGCATTTTTTACGATAATCATGGTGAGACTTCTGTCCGAAGTATGCAGAATCATCGAGATCGCACTTTTCGAGCTATTTAATGCGACAAACACGTTATCCGGTGTTTTCAGCACTCCACAGTGCGTTTGATATGCAGAACCAGCGATATCTGGGTTTTCGTGGGGTTTCAAGCTGAGATATGCATTTTTTACGATAATCTTGGTGAGACTTCTGTCCGTAGTATGCAGAATCATCGAGGTCGCACTTTTCGAGCTATTTAATGCGACAAACACGTTATCTGGTGTTTTCAGCACTCCACAGTGCGTTTGATATGCAGAACCAGCGAAATCTTGGTTTTCGTGGGGTTTCAAGCTGAGATATGCATTTTTTACGATAATCTTGGTGATACTTCTGTCTGAAGTATGCTTAATCATCGAGATCGCTCAATTCGAGATATTTAATGCGAGAAACACGTTATCTGGTGTTTTCACAACTCCACAGTGCGTATGATATGCAGAACCGACGATATCTTGGTTTTCGTGGGGTTTCTAGCAGAGATATGCATTTTCTGCGATAATCTTGGTGAGACTTCTGTCCGAAGTATGCAGAATCATCGAGATCGCACTTTTCGAGCTATTTAATGCGACAAACACGTTATCCGGTGTTTTCAGCACTCCACAGTGCGTTTGATATGCAGAACCAGCGATATCTGGGTTTTCGTGGGGTTTCAAGCTGAGATATGCATTTTTTACGATAATCTTGGTGAGACTTCTGTCCGAAGTATGCAGAATCATCGAGATCGCTCTGTTCGAGATATTTAATGCGAGAAACACGTTATCTGGTGTTTTCACCACTCCACAGTGCGTATGATATGCAGAACCGACGATATCTTGGTTTTCGTGGGGTTTCAAGCTCAGATATGCATTTTCTGCGATAATCTTGGTGAGACTTCTGTCCGAAGTATGCAGAGTCATCGAGATCGTACTTTTCGAGCTATTTAATGCAACAAACACGTTTTCTGGGGTTTTCACCACTCCACAGTTCGTTGGATATGCAGAACAGGAGATGTCTTGGTTTTCGTGGGTTTTCTAGCAGAGATATGCATTTTCTGCGATAATCTTGGTGAGACCTCTGTCCGAAGTATGCAGAAACATCGAGATCGCTCTTTTCGACCTATTTAATGCGAGAAACACGTTATCTGGTGTTATCACCACTCCACAGTGCGTTTGATATGCAGAACCAGCGAAATCTTGGTTTTCGTTGGGTTTCAAGCTGAGATATGCATTTTTTACGATAATCATGGTGAGACTTCTGTCCGAAGTATGCAGAATCATCGAGATCGCACTTTTCGAGCTATTTAATGCGACAAACACGTTATCTGGTGTTTTCAGCACTCCACAGTGCGTTTGATATGCAGAACCAGCGAAATCTTGGTTTTCGTGGGTTTTCAAGCTGAGATATGCATTTTTTACGATAATCTTGGTGATACTTCTGTCTGAAGTATGCTTAATCATCGAGATCGCTCAATTCGAGATATTTAATGCGAGAAACACGTTATCTGGTGTTTTCACAACTCCACAGTGCGTATGATATGCAGAACCGACGATATCTTGGTTTTCGTGGGGTTTCAAGCTCAGATATGCATTTTCTGCGATAATCTTGGTGAGACTTCTGTCCGAAGTATGCAGAGTCATCGAGATCGTACTTTTCGAGCTATTCAATGCGAGAAACACGTTTTCTCGGGTTTTGACCACTCCACAGTGCGTTTGATATGCAGAACCAGCGATATCTTGGTTTTCGTGGGGTTTCAAGCTCAGATATGCATTTTCTGCGATAATCTTGGTGAGACTTCTGTCCGAAGTATGCAGAGTCATCGAGATCGTACTTTTCGAGCTATTCTATGCGAGAAAAACGTTTTCTGGGGTTTTCACCACTCCACAGTTCGTTGGATATGCAGAACAGGAGATATCTTGGTTTTCGTGGGGTTTCTAGCAGAGATATGCATTTTCTGCGATAATCTTGGTGAGACTTCTGTCCGAAGTATGCAGAATCATCGAGATCGCACTTTTCGAGCTATTTAATGCGACAAACACGTTATCCGGTGTTTTCAGCACTCCACAGTGCGTTTGATATGCAGAACCAGCGATATCTGGGTTTTCGTGGGGTTTCAAGCTGAGATATGCATTTTTTACGATAATCTTGGTGAGACTTCTGTCCGAAGTATGCAGAATCATCGAGATCGCACTTTTCGAGCTATTTAATGCGACAAGCACGTTATCTGGTGTTTTCAGCACTCCACAGTGCGTTTGATATGCAGAACCAGCGAAATCTTGGTTTTCGTGGGGTTTCAAGCTGAGATATGAATTTTTTTACGATAATATTGGTGAGACTTCTGTCCGAAGTATGCTTAATCATCGAGATCGCTCTATTCGAGATATTTAATGCGGGAAACACGTTATCTGGTGTTTTCACCACTCCACAGTGCGTATGATATGCAGAACCGACGATATCTTGGTTTTCGTGGGGTTTCAAGCTCAGATATGCATTTTCTGCGATAATCTTGGTGAGACTTCTGTCCGAAGTATGCAGAGTCATCGAGATCGTACTTTTCGAGCTATTTAATGCGAGAAACACGTTATCTGGTGTTTTCACAACTCCACAGTGCGTATGATATGCAGAACCGACGATATCTTGGTTTTCGTGGGGTTTCTAGCAGAGATATGCATTTTCTGCGATAATCTTGGTGAGACTTCTGTCCGAAGTATGCAGAATCATCGAGATCGCACTTTTCGAGCTATTTAATGCGACAAACACGTTATCCGGTGTTTTCAGCACTCCACAGTGCGTTTGATATGCAGAACCAGCGATATCTGGGATTTCGTGGGGTTTCAAGCTGAGATATGCATTTTTTACGATAATCTTGGTGAGACTTCTGTCCGAAGTATGCAGAATCATCGAGATCGCTCTATTCGAGATATTTAATGCGAGAAACACGTTATCTGGTGTTTTCACCACTCCACAGTGCGTATGATATGCAGAACCGACGATATCTTGGTTTTCGTGGGGTTTCAAGCTCAGATATGCATTTTCTGCGATAATCTTGGTGAGACTTCTGTCCGAAGTATGCAGAGTCATCGAGATCGTACTTTTCGAGCTATTTAATGCGACAAACACGTTTTCTGGGGTTTTCACCACTCCACAGTTCGTTGGATATGCAGAACAGGAGATGTCTTGGTTTTCGTGGGGTTTCTAGCAGAGATATGCATTTTCTGCGATAATCTTGGTGAGACCTCTGTCCGAAGTATGCAGAAACATCGAGATCGCTCTTTTCGACCTATTTAATGCGAGAAACACGTTATCTGGTGTTATCACCACTCCACAGTGCGTTTGATATGCAGAACCAGCGAAATCTTGGTTTTCGTTGGGTTTCAAGCTGAGATATGCATTTTTTACGATAATCATGGTGAGACTTCTGTCCGAAGTATGCAGAATCATCGAGATCGCACTTTTCGAGCTATTTAATGCGACAAACACGTTATCCGGTGTTTTCAGCACTCCACAGTGCGTTTGATATGCAGAACCAGCGATATCTGGGTTTTCGTGGGGTTTCAAGCTGAGATATGCATTTTTTACGATAATCTTGGTGAGACTTCTGTCCGTAGTATGCAGAATCATCGAGATCGCACTTTTCGAGCTATTTAATGCGACAAACACGTTATCTGGTGTTTTCAGCACTCCACAGTGCGTTTGATATGCAGAACCAGCGAAATCTTGGTTTTCGTGGGATTTCAAGCTGAGATATGCATTTTTTACGATAATCTTGGTGATACTTCTGTCTGAAGTATGCTTAATCATCGAGATCGCTCAATTCGAGATATTTAATGCGAGAAACACGTTATCTGGTGTTTTCACAACTCCACAGTGCGTATGATATGCAGAACCGACGATATCTTGGTTTTCGTGGGGTTTCAAGCTCAGATATGCATTTTCTGCGATAATCTTGGTGAGACTTCTGTCCGAAGTATGCAGAGTCATCGAGATCGTACTTTTCGAGCTATTCAATGCGAGAAACACGTTTTCTCGGGTTTTGACCACTCCACAGTGCGTTTGATATGCAGAACCAGCGATATCTTGGTTTTCGTGGGGTTTCAAGCTCAGATATGCATTTTCTGCGATAATCTTGGTGAGACTTCTGTCCGAAGTATGCAGAGTCATCGAGATCGTACTTTTCGAGCTATTCTATGCGAGAAAAACGTTTTCTGGGGTTTTCACCACTCCACAGTTCGTTGGATATGCAGAACAGGAGATATCTTGGTTTTCGTGGGGTTTCTAGCAGAGATATGCATTTTCTGCGATAATCTTGGTGAGACTTCTGTCCGAAGTATGCAGAATCATCGAGATCGCACTTTTCGAGCTATTTAATGCGACAAACACGTTATCCGGTGTTTTCAGCACTTCACAGTGCGTTTGATATGCAGAACCAGCGATATCTGGGTTTTCGTGGGGTTTCAAGCTGAGATATGCATTTTTTACGATAATCTTGGTGAGACTTCTGTCCGAAGTATGCAGAATCATCGAGATCGCACTTTTCGAGCTATTTAATGCGACAAACACGTTATCTGGTGTTTTCAGCACTCCACAGTGCGTTTGATATGCAGAACCAGCGAAATCTTGGTTTTCGTGGGGTTTCAAGCTGAGATATGAATTTTTTTACGATAATATTGGTGAGACTTCTGTCCGAAGTATGCTTAATCATCGAGATCGCTCTATTCGAGATATTTAATGCGGGAAACACGTTATCTGGTGTTTTCACCACTCCACAGTGCGTATGATATGCAGAACCGACGATATCTTGGTTTTCGTGGGGTTTCAAGCTCAGATATGCATTTTCTGCGATAATCTTGGTGAGACTTCTGTCCGAAGTATGCAGAGTCATCGAGATCGTACTTTTCGAGCTATTTAATGCGACAAACACGTTTTCTGGGGTTTTCACCACTCCCCAGTTCGTTGGATATGCAGAACAGGAGATATCTTGCTTTTCGTGGGGTTTCTAGCAGAGATATGCATTTTCTGCGATAATCTTGGTGAGACCTCTGTCCGAAGTATGCAGAAACATCGAGATCGCTCTTTTCGACCTATTTAATGCGAGAAACACGTTATCTGGTGTTTTCACCACTCCGCAGTGCGTTTGATATGCAGAACCGACGATATCTTGGTTTTCGTGGGGTTTCAAGCTCAGATATGCATTTTCTGCGATAATCTTGGTGAGACTTCTGTCCGAAGTATGCAGAGTCATCGAGATCGCTCTTTTCGAGCTATTTAATGCGAGAAACAAGTTATCTGGTGTTTTCACCACTCCGCAGTGCGTTTGATATGCAGAACCGACGATATCTTGGTTTTCGTGGGGTTTCAAGCTCAGATATGCATTTTCTGCGATAATCTTGGTGAAACGTCTGTCCGAAGTATGCAGAAACATCAAGAGCGCTCTTTTCGAGCTATTTAATGCGAGGAACACGTTATGTGGTGTTTTCAGCACTCCACAGTGCGTTTGATATGCAGAACCAGCGATATCTTGGTTTTCGTGGGGATTCAAGCTGAGATATGCAATTTCTGCGATAATCTAGGTGAGACTTCTGTCCGAAGTATGCTTAATCATCGAGATCGCTCTTTTCGAGCTATTTAATGCGAGAAACAAGTTATCTGGTGTTTTCACCACTCCGCAGTGCGTTTGATATGCAGAACCGACGATATCTTGGTTTTCGTGGGGTTTCAAGCTCAGATATGCATTTTCTGCGATAATCTTGGTAAAACGTCTGTCCCAAGTACGCAGAGTCATCGAGATCGCTCATTTCGACCTATTTAATGCCAGAAACACGTTATCAGGTGTTTTCACCACTCCACAGTGCGTATGATATGCAGAACCGGCGATATCTTGGTTTTCGTGGGGTTTCAAGCTGAGATATGCATTATCTGCGATAATCTTGGTGAGACTTCTCTCCGAAGTGTGCAGAACCATCGAGATCGCTCTTTTCGAGCTATTTAATGCGAGAAACACGTTATATGGTTGTTTTCACCACTCCACAGTGCGTTTGATATGCAGAACCAGCGATATCTTGGTTTTCGTGGGGTTTCAAGCTGAGATATGCATTTTTTACGATAATCTTGGTGAGACTTCTGTCCGAAGTATGCTTAATCATCGAGATCGCTCTATTCGAGCTATTTAATGCGAGAAACACGTTGTCTGGTGTTTTCACCACTCCAGAGTTGGTTTGATATGCAGAACCGGCGATGTTTGGTTTTCGTCGTTTTTCAAGCTGAGATATGCATTTTCTACGATAATCTTGGTGAAACGTCTGTCCGAAGTATGCAGAAACATCAAGAGCGCTCTTTTCGAGCTATTTAATTCCAGGAACACGTTATCTGGTGTTTTCAGCACTCCACAGTGCGTTTGATATGCAGAACCAGCGATATCTTGGTTTTCGTGGGGATTCAAGCTGAGATATGCAATTTCTGCGATAATCTAGGTGAGACTTCTGTCCGAAGTATGCTTAATCATCGAGATCGCTCTATTCGAGCTATTTAATGCGAGAAACACGTTATCTGGTGTTTTCAGCACTCCACAGTGCGTTTGATATGCAGAACCAGCGATATCTTGGTTTTCGTGGGGTTCAAGCTCAGATATGCATTTTCTGCGATAATCTTGGTGAGACTTCAGTCCGAAGTATGCAGAGTAATCGAGATCGTACTTTTCGAGCTATTTAATGCGAGAAACATGTTATCTGGTGTTTTCACCACTCCACAGTGCGTATGATATGCAGAACCGACGATATCTTGGTTTTCGTGGTGTTTCAAGCTCAGATATGCATTTTTTACGATAATCTTGGTGAGACATCAGTCCGAAGTATGCAAAGTCATCGAGATCGTACTTTTCGAGCTATTTAATGCGAGAAACATGTTATCTGGTGTTTTCACCACTCCACAGTGCGTATGATATGCAGAACCGACGATATCTTGGTTTTCGTGGTGTTTCAAGCTCAGATATGCATTTTCTGCGATAATCTTGGTGAGACTTCTGTCCGAAGTATGCAGAATCATCGCGATCGCACTTTTCGAGCTATTTAATGCGAGAAACACGTTTTCTGGGGTTTTCACCACTCCACAGTTCGTTGGATATGCAGAACCGGAGATATCTTGGTTTTCGTGGGGTTTCAAGCTCAGATATGCAATTTCTGCGATAATCTAGGTGAGACTTCTGTCCGAAGTATGCAGAGTCATCGAGATCGTACTTTTCGAGCTATTTAATGCGAGAAACATGTTATCTGGTGTTTTCACCACTCCACAGTGCGTATGATATGCAGAACCGACGATATCTTGGTTTTCGTGGTGTTTCAAGCTCAGATATGCATTTTCTGCGATAATCTTGGTGAGACTTCTGTCCGAAGTATGCAGAATCATCGCGATCGCACTTTTCGAGCTATTTAATGCGAGAAACACGTTTTCTGGGGTTTTCACCACTCCACAGTTCGTTGGATGTGCAGAACCGGAGATATCTTGGTTTTCGTGGGGTTTCTAGCAGAGATATGCATTTTCTGCGATAATCTTGGTGAGACTTCTGTCCGAAGTATGCAGAATCATCGTGATCGCACTTTTCGAGCTATTTAATGCGACAAACACGTTATCTGGTGTTTTCAGCACTCCACAGTGCGTTTGATATGCAGAACCAGCGAAACCTTGGTTTTCGTGGGGTTTCAAGCTGAGATATGCATTTTTTACGATAATCTTGGTGAGACTTCTGTCCGAAGTATGCTTAATCATCCAGATCGCTCTATTCGAGCTATTTAATGCGAGAAACACGTTATCTGGTGTTTTCACCACTCCACAGTGCGTATGATATGCAGAACCGACGATATCTTGGTTTTCGTGGGGTTTCAAGCTGAGATATGCATTTTCTGCGATAATCTTGGTGAGACTTCTGTCCGAAGTATGCAGAGTCATCGAGATCGCTCTTTTCGAGCTATTTAATGCGAGAAACAAGATATCTGGTGTTTTCACCATTCCACAGTGCGTTTGATATGCAGAACCAGCGAAACCTTGGTTTTCGTGGGGTTTCAAGCTGAGATATGCATTTTTTACGATAATCTTGGTGAGACTTCTGTCCGAAGTATGCTTAATCATCCAGATCGCTCTATTCGAGCTATTTAATGCGAGAAACACCTATTCTGGTGGTTTTCACCACTCCACAGTGCGTTTGATATGCAGAAGCGGCGACATCTTGATTTTCGTGAGATTTCAAGCTGAGGTATGCATTTTCTGGGATAATCTTGGTGAGACTTCTGTCAGAAGTATGCAGAATCATCTAGATCGCCCGTTTCGAGCTATCTAATGCGAAAAAACAAGTTTTCTGGTGCATTCAACATTCCACAGTGCGTTTGATATGCAGAACCGGCGATATCTTGATTTTCGTGGTGTTTCGAGCTGAGGTATGCATTTTCTGCGATAATCTTGCTGAGCCTTCTGTCAGAAGTATGCAGAATCCTCGAGAACGCTCTTTTCGAGCTACTTAATGCGAGAAACACGTTTTCTGGTGTTTTCACCACACCACAGTCCGTTTGATGCGCAGAACCGCAGATATCTTGGTTTCGGTCGGGTTTCAACCTGAGATATGCATTTTCTGCGATAATCTTGGTGAGACTTCAGTCAGAAGTATGCAGAATCTTCGAGAACGCTCTTTTCGAGCTACTTAATGCGAGAAACACGTTTTCTGGTGTTTTCAGCACTCCACAGTGCGTTTGATATGCAGAACCAGCGAAACCTTGGTTTTCGTGGGGTTCAAGCTGAGATATGCACATTCTACGATAATCTTGGTGAGACTTCTGTCAGAAGTATGCAGAATCATCTAGATCGCTCTTTTCGAGCTACTTAATGCCAGAATCACGTTTTCTGGTGTTTTCACCACTCCACAGTGCGTTTGATATACAGAACCGGCGACATCTTAGATTTCGTCGGGTTTCAAGCTGAGATATGCATTATCTACAATAATCTTGGTGAGACTTCAGTCAGAAGTATGCAGAATCATCTAGATCGCTCCTTTCGAGATACGTAATGCGAAAAAACAAGTTTTCTGGTGTTTTCAACATTCCACAGTGCGTTTTATATGCAGAACCGGCGACATCTTGATTTTCGTGAGATTTCAACCTGAGATATGCATTTTCGTCGATAATCTTGGTGAGTCTTCTGTCAGTAGTATGCAGAATCATCGAGACCGCTCTTTTCGAGCTATTTAATGCGAGAAACACGTTTTCTGGTGTATGCACAACTCCACAGTACGTTTGACATGCAGAACCGGAGATATCTTCGTTTCGGTCGGGTTTCAAGCTGAGATATGCATTTTCTACGATAATCTTGGTGAGACGTCTGTCAGAAGTATGCAGAATCATCTAGATCGCGCTTTTCGAGCTATTTAATTCGAGAAACACGTTTTCTGGTGTTTTCACCACACCACAGTCCGTTTGATGTGCAGAACCGGAGATAACTTGGTTTTCGTGAGGTTTCAAGCTGAGATATGCATTTTCTGCGATAATCTTGGTCAGACGTCTGTCAGAAGTATGCAGAGTCATCGGGATCGCTCTTTTCGAGCTATTTAATGCGAGAAACACGTTATCTGGTGTTTTCACCACTCCACAGTGCGTTTGATTTGCAGAACCGGCGACATCTTGATTTTCGTGAGATTTCAAGCTGAGATATACATTTTCTATGATAATCTAGGTGAGACTTCTGTCAGAAGTATGCAGAATCTTCGAGATCGCTCTTTTCGAGCTACTTAATGCGAGAAACACGTTATCTGGTGTTTTCACCACTCCACAGTGCGTTTGACATGCAGTACCGGCGACATCTTGGATTTCGTCGGCTGTTCAAGCTGAGATATGCATTTTCTACGATAATCTTGGTGAGACTTCTGTCAGAAGTATGCAGAATCTTCGAGAACGCTCTTTTCGAGCTACTTAATGCGAGAAACACGTTTTCTGGTGTTTTCACCACACCACAGTCCGTTTGATGCGCAGAACCGGAGATATCTTGGTTTCGGTCGGGTTTCAAGCTGAGATATGCATTTTCTGCGATAATCTTGGTGAGACTTCTGTCAGAAGTATGCAGAATCATCTAGATCGCTCTTTTCGAGCTATGTAATGCGAAAAAACAAGTTTTCTGGTGTTTTCAGCACTCCACAGTGCGTTTGATATGCAGAACCAGCGAAACCTTGGTTTTCGTGGGGTTCAAGCTGAGATATGCACATTCTACGATAATCTTGGTGAGACTTCTGTCAGAAGTATGCAGAATCATCTAGATCGCTCTTTTCGAGCTACTTAATGCCAGAATCACGTTTTCTGGTGTTTTCACCACTCCACAGTGCGTTTGATATACAGAACCGGCGACATCTTAGATTTCGTCGGGTTTCAAGCTGAGATATGCATTTTCTACAATAATCTTGGTGAGACTTCAGTCAGAAGTATGCAGAATCATCTAGATCGCTCTTTTCGAGCTATGTAATGCGAGAAACACGTTATCTGGTGTTTTCAACATTCCACAGTGCGTTTTATATGCAGAACCGGCGATATCTTGAATTTCGTGGTGTTTCCAGCTGAGATATGCATTTTCTGCGATAATCTTGGTGAGACTTCTGTCAGAAGTATGCAGAATCATCTAGATCGCTCTTTTCGAACTATTTAATGCGAGAACCACGTTATCTGATGTTTTCACGACTCCACTGTGCGTTTGATATGCAGAACCGGCGACATCTTAGATTTCGTCGGGTTTCAAGCTGAGATATGCATTTTCTGCGTTAATCTTGGTGAGACTTCTGTCAGAAGTATGCAGAATCATCTAGATCGCTCTTTTCGAGCTATTTAATTCGAGAAACACGTTTTCTGGTGTTTTCACCACACCACAGTCCGTTTGATGTGCAGAACCGGAGATAACTTGGTTTTCGTGAGGTTTCAAGCTGCGATATGCATTTTCTGCGATAATCTTGGTGAGACTTCAGTCAGAAGTATGCAGAATCTTCGAAAACGCTCTTTTCGAGCTACTTAATGCGGGAAACACGCTTTCTGGTGTTTTCACGACTCCACAGTGCGTTTGATATGCAGAACCGGCGACATCTTGGATTTCGTCGGGTTTCAAGCTGAGATATGCATTTTCTGCGATAATCTTGGTGAGACTTCAGTCAGAAGTATGCAGAATCATCTAGATCGCTCTTTTCGAGCTATGTAATGCGAGAAACACGTTATCTGGTGTTTTCAACATTCCACAGTGCGTTTTATATGCAGAACCGGCGATATCTTGAATTTCGTGGTGTTTCCAGCTGAGATATGCATTTTCTGCGATAATCTTGGTGAGACTTCTGTCAGAAGTATGCAGAATCATCTAGATCGCTCTTTTCGAACTATTTAATGCGAGAACCACGTTATCTGATGTTTTCACGACTCCACTGTGCGTTTGATATGCAGAACCGGCGACATCTTGGATTTCGTCGGGGTTCAAGCTGAGATATGCATTTTCTACGATAATCTTGGTGTGACGTCTGTCAGAAGTATGCAGAATCATCGGGATTGCTCATTTCGAGCTATTTAATGCGAGAAACACGTTATCTGGTGTTTTCATCACTCCACAGTGCGTTTGATATGCAGAACCGGCGACATCTTGGATTTCGTCGGGGTTCAAGCTGAGATATGCATTTTCTGCGATAATCTTTGTCAGACGTCTGTCAGAAGTATGCAGAAACATCGAGATCGCACTTTTCGACATATTTAATGCGAGAAACACGTTTTCTGGTGTTTTCACCACTCCACAGTGCGTTTGATTTGCAGAACCGGCGACATCTTAGATTTCGTCGGGTTTCAAGCTGAGATATGCATTTTCTGCGTTAATCTTGGTGAGACTTCTGTCAGAAGTATGCAGAATCATCTAGATCGCTCTTTTCGAGCTATTTAATTCGAGAAACACGTTTTCTGGTGTTTTCACCACACCACAGTCCGTTTGATGTGCAGAACCGGAGATAACTTGGTTTTCGTGAGGTTTCAAGCTGCGATATGCATTTTCTGCGATAATCTTGGTGAGACTTCAGTCAGAAGTATGCAGAATCTTCGAAAACGCTCTTTTCGAGCTACTTAATGCGAGAAACACGCTTTCTGGTGTTTTCACGACTCCACAGTGCGTTTGATATGCAGAACCGGCGACATCTTGGATTTCGTCGGGGTTCAAGCTGAGATATGAACATTCTACGATAATCTTGGTCAGACTTCTGTCAGAAGTATGCAGAATCATCGGGATCGCTCTTTTCGAGCTATTTAATGCGTGAAACACGTTTTCTGGTGTTTTCGCCACCCCACAGTGCGTTTGATATGCAGAACCGGAGATATCTTGGTTTCGGTCGGGGTTCAAGCTGAGATATGCATTTTCTGCGATAATCTTGGTGAGACGTCTGTCAGAAGTATGCAGAATCATCTAGATCGCTCTTTTCGAACTATTTAATGCGAGAACCACGTTATCTGATGTTTTCACGACTCCACTGTGCGTTTGATATGCAGAACCGGCGACATCTTGGATTTCGTCGGGGTTCAAGCTGAGATATGCATTTTCTACGATAATCTTTGTCAGACGTCTGTCAGAAGTATGCAGAAACATCGAGATCGCACTTTTCGACATATTTAATGCGAGAAACACGTTTTCTGGTGTTTTCACCACTCCACAGTGCGTTTGATTTGCAGAACCGGCGACATCTTAGATTTCGTCGGGTTTCAAGCTGAGATATGCATTTTCTGCGTTAATCTTGGTGAGACTTCTGTCAGAAGTATGCAGAATCATCTAGATCGCTCTTTTCGAGCTATTTAATTCGAGAAACACGTTTTCTGGTGTTTTCACCACACCACAGTCCGTTTGATGTGCAGAACCGGAGATAACTTGGTTTTCGTGAGGTTTCAAGCTGCGATATGCATTTTCTGCGATAATCTTGGTGAGACTTCAGTCAGAAGTATGCAGAATCTTCGAAAACGCTCTTTTCGAGCTACTTAATGCGAGAAACACGCTTTCTGGTGTTTTCACGACTCCACAGTGCGTTTGATATGCAGAACCGGCGACATCTTGGATTTCGTCGGGGTTCAAGCTGAGATATGAACATTCTACGATAATCTTGGTCAGACTTCTGTCAGAAGTATGCAGAATCATCGGGATCGCTCTTTTCGAGCTATTTAATGCGTGAAACACGTTTTCTGGTGTTTTCGCCACCCCACAGTGCGTTTGATATGCAGAACCGGAGATCTCTTGGTTTCGGTCGGGTTTCAAGCTGAGATATGCATTTTCTGCGATAATCTTGGTGAGACGTCTGTCAGAAGTATGCAGAATCATCGGGATCGCTCTTTTCGAGCTACTTAATGCGAGAATCACGTTTTCTGGTGTTTATACCACTCCACAGTGCGTTTGATATGCAGAACCGGCGACATCTTGGATTTCGTCGGGGTTCAAGCTGAGATATGCACATTCTACGATAATCTTGGTGAGACTTCTGTCAGTAGTATGCAGAATCATCGAGACCCCTCTTTTCGAGCTATTTAATGCGAGAAACACGTTATCTGGTGTTTTCACCACTCCACAGTGCGTTTTATATGCAGAACCGGCGACATCATGATTTTGGTGAGGTTTCAAGCTGAGATATGCATTTTCTGCGATAATACTGGTGAGACTTCAGTCATATGTATGCAGAATCATCTAGATCTCTCGTTTCGAGCTATTTAATGCGAAAAAACAAGTTTTCTGGTGTTTTCACCACTCCTCAGTACGTTTGACATGCAGAACCGGCGACATCTTGATTTTCGTGAGATTTCATGCTGAGATATGCATTTTCTCCTATAATATTGGTGAGACTTCAGGCAGAAGTATGCAGAATCATCTAGATCGCTCGTTTCGAGCTATCTAATGCGAAAAAACAAGATTTCTGGTGTTTTCAACATTCCACAGTGCGTTTGCTATGCAGAAGCGGCGACAACTTGATTTTCGTGAGATTTCAAGCTGAGATATGCATTTTCTCCTATAATATTGGTGAGACTTCAGGCAGAAGTATGCAGAATCATCTAGATCGCTCGTTTCGAGCTATCTAATGCGAAAAGCAAGATTTCTGGTGTTTTCAACATTCCACAGTGCGTTTGCTATGCAGAAGCGGCGACAACTTGATTTTCGTGAGATTTCAAGCTGAGATATGCATTTTCTCCTATAATATTGGTGAGACTTCAGGCAGAAGTATGCAGAATCATCTAGATCGCTCGTTTCGAGCTATCTAATGCGAAAAAACAAGTTTTCTGGTGTTTTCACCACTCCTCAGTACGTTTGACATGCAGAACCGGCGACATCATGATTTTCGTGAGATTTCAAGCTGAGATATGCATTTTCTCCTATAATATTGGTGAGACTTCAGGCAGAAGTATGCAGAATCATCTAGATCGCTCGTTTCGAGCTATCTAATGCGAAAAGCAAGATTTCTGGTGTTTTCAACATTCCACAGTGCGTTTGCTATGCAGAAGCGGCGACAACTTGATTTTCGTGAGATTTCAAGCTGAGATATGCATTTTCTCCTATAATATTGGTGAGACTTCAGGCAGAAGTATGCAGAATCATCTAGATCGCTCGTTTCGAGCTATCTAATGCGAAAAAACAAGTTTTCTGGTGTTTTCACCACTCCTCAGAACGTTTGACATGCAGAACCGGCGACATCTTGATTTTCGTGAGGTTTCAAGCTGAGATATGCATTTCCTACGAGAAGCTTGGTGAGACTTCAGTAAGAAGTATGCAGAATCATCGGGATCGCTCGTTTCGAGCTATTTAATGCGAAAAAACAAGTTTTCTGGTGTTTTCACCACTCCACAGTGCGTTTGATATGCAGAACCGGCGACATCTTGGATTTCGTCGGGGTTCAAGCTGAGATATGCACATTCTACGATAATCTTGGTGAGACTTCTGTCAGAAGTATGCAGAATCATCGGGATCGCTCTTTTCGAGCTATTTAATGCGAGAAACACGTTATCTGGTTGTTTTCACGACTCCACAGTGCGTTTGATATGCAGAAGCGGCGACATCTTGATTTTCGTGAGATTTCAAGCTCAGGTATGCATTTTCTGCGATAATCTTGGTGAGACTTCTGTCAGAAGTATGCAGAATCATCTAGATCGCCCGTTTCGAGCTATCTAATGCGAAAAAACAAGTTTTCTGGTGTTTTCACCACACCACAGTCCGTTTGATGCGCAGAACCGGAGATAACTTGGTTTTCGTGAGGTTTCAAGCTGAGATATGCATTTTCTGCGATAATCTTGGTGAGACTTCAGTCAGAAGTATGCAGAATTATCGGGATCGCTCTTTTCGAGCTATTTAATGCGAGAAACACGTTATCTGGTGTTTTCACCACTCCACAGTGCGTTTGATATGCAGAACCGGCGACATCGTGGATTTCGTCGGGGTTCAAGCTGAGATATGCACATTCTAGGATAATCTTGGTGAGACGTCTGTCAGAAGTATGCAGAATCTTCGAGAACGCTCTTTTCGAGCTACTTAATGCGAGAAACACGTTTTCTGGTGTATTCACCACTCCACAGTACGTTTGACATGCAGAACCGGAGATATCTTGGTTTCGGTCGGGTTTCAAGCTGAGATATGCATTTTCTACGATAATCTTGGTGAGCCGTCTGTCAGAAGTATGCAGAATCATCGGGATCGCTTTTTTCGAGCTATTTAATGCGAGAAACACGTTATCTGGTGTTTTCACCACTCCACAGTGCGTTTGATATGCACAACCGGCGACATCTTGGATTTCGTCGGGGTTCAAGCTGAGATATGCACATACTAGGATAATCTTGGTGAGACTTCTGTCAGAAGTATGCAGAATCATCTAGATCGCTCTTTTCGAGCTATTTAATGCGAGAAACACGTTTTCTGGTGTATTCACCACTCCACAGTGCGTTTGATATGCAGAAGCGGCGACATCTTGATTTTCGTGAGATTTCAAGCTGAGGTATGCATTTTCTGCGATAATCTTGGTGAGACTTCAGTCAGAAGTATGCAGAATCTTCGAGAACGCTCTTTTCGAGCTACTTAATGCGAGAAACACGTTTTCTGGTGTATTCACCACTCCACAGTACGTTTGACATGCAGAACCGGAGATATCTTGGTTTCGGTCGGGTTTCAAGCTGAGATATGCATTTTCTACGATAATCTTGGTGAGCCGTCTGTCAGAAGTATGCAGAATCATCGGGATCGCTTTTTTCGAGCTATTTAATGCGAGAAACACGTTATCTGGTGTTTTCACCACTCCACAGTGCGTTTGATATGCAGAACCGGCGACATCTTGGATTTCGTCGGGGTTCAAGCTGAGAAATGCATTTTCTACGATCATCTTGGTGAGACTTCTGTCAGAAGTATGCAGAATCATCCATATCGTTCTTTTCGAGCTATTGAATTCGAGAAACACGTTATCTGGTTGTTTTCACCACTCCACAGTGCGTTTGATATGCAGAAGCGGCGACATCTTGATTTTCGTGAGATTTCAAGCTGAGGTATGCATTTTCTGCGATAATCTTGGTGAGACTTCTGTCAGAAGTATGCAGAATCATCTAGATTGCTCTTTTCGAGCTATTTAATGCGAGAAACAGGTTATCTGGTGTTTTCACCACTCCACAGAGCGATTTATATGCAGAGCCGGCATTATCTTGATTTTCGTGGTGTTTCCAGCTGAGATATGCATTTTCTGCGATAATCTTGGTGAGACTTCAGTCAGAAGTATGCAGAATCATCGGGATCGCTCGTTTCGAGCTATTTAATGCGAAAAAACAAGTTCTCTGGTGTTTTCACCACTCCACAGTGCGTTTGATATGCAGAGCCGGCGACATCTTGGATTTCGTCGGGGTTCAAGCTGAGATATGCACATTCTAGGATAATCTTGGTGAGACTTCTGTCAGAAGTATGCAGAATCATCTAGATCGCTCTTTTCGAGCTATTTAATGCGAGAAACACGATAACTGGTTGTTTTCACCACTCCACAGTGCGTTTGATATGCAGAACCGGCATTATCTTGATTTTCGTGGTGTTTCCAGCTGAGATATGCATTTTCTGCGATAATCTTGGTGAGTCTTCTGTCAGAAGTATGCAGAATCATCGAGATCCCTCTTTTCGAGCTATTTAGTGCGAGAAACACGTTAACTGGTGCTTTCACCACTCCACAGTGCGTTAGATATGCGGAACCAGCGACATCTTGGATTTCGTCGGGTTTCAAGCTGAGACATGCATTTTCTACGATAATGTTGGTGAGACTTCTGTAAGAAGTATGCAGAATCTCCGAGTTCGCTCTTTTCGAGCAACTTAATGCGAGAAACACGTTATCTGGTGTTTTCCCCACTCCACAGTGCGTTTGATATGCAGAACCGGCGATATCTTGATTTTCGTGGTGTTTCCAGCTGATATATGCATTTTCAGCGATAATCTTGGTGAGTCTTTTGTCAGAAGTATGCTGAATCATCTAGATCGCTCTTTTCGAGCTATTTAATGCGAAAAACAAGTTTTCTGGGGTTTTCACCACACCACAGTTCGTTGGATATGCAGAACAGGTGATATCTTGGTTTTCGTGGGGTTTCAAGCTGAGATATGCATTTTCTGCGATAAACTTGTAGAGACTTCTGTCCGAAGTATGCTGAACCTTCGAGATCTCACTTTTCAAGCTAGTTAATGCGAGAAAAACCTTATCTGGTGTTTTCACCACTCCACAGTGCGTATGATATGCAGAACCTGCGATGTTTGGTTTTCGTCGGGTTTCAAGTTGAGATATGCATTTTCTACGATAATCTTGGTGAAACATCTGTCCGAAGTATGCAGAAACATCAACAGCGCACTTTTCGAGCTATTTAATGCGAGAAACGCGTTTTCTGGGGTTTTCACCACACCACAGTTCGTTGGATATGCAGAACAGGTGATATCTTGGGTTTCGAGGGGTTTCAAGCTGAGATATGCATTTTCTGCGATTAACTTGGTGAGACTTCTGTCCGAAGTATGCTGAATCATCGAGATCGCTCTTTTCGAGCTAGTTAATGCGAGAAAAACCTTGTCTGGTGTTTTCACCACTCCACAGTGCGTTTGATATGCAGAACCAACGATATCTTGGCTTTCGTTGGGTTTCAAGCTGAGATATGGATTTTTTACGATAATCTTGGTGATTCTTCTGTCAGAAGGATGCAGAAACATCGAGAACGCTCTTTTCGAACTACCTAATGCGAGAAACACGTTTTCTGGTTTTTTCACCACTCCACACTGCGTCTGAAATGCAGAACCGGCGATATCTTGGTTTTCGTGGGGTTTGTAGCTGAGATATGCATTTTCTGGGATAATCTTGGTGAGACTTCTGTCCGAAGTGTGCAGAATCATCGAGATCGCTCATTTCGAGCTATTTAATGCGAGAAACACGCTTTCTGGGGTTTTCACCACACCACAGTTCGTTGGATATGCAGAACAGGTGATATCTTGGTTTTCGAGGGGTTTCAAGCTGAGATATGCATTTTCTGCGATAAACTTGTAGAGACTTCTGTCCGAAGTACGCTGAATCATCGAGATCGCTCTTTTCAAGCTAGTTAATGCGAGAAAAACCTTATCTGGTGTTTTCACCACTCCACAGTGCGTTTGATATGCAGAACCCGCGATGTTTGGTTTTCGTCGGGTTTCAAGTTGAGATATACATTTTCTACGATAATCTTGGTGAGACTTCTGTCCGAAGTATGCAGAATCATCGAGATCGCTCATTTCGAGCTATTTAATGCGGGAAACACGTTATCTGGTGTTTTGACCACTCCACAGTGCGTTTGATATGTAGAGCCGCCGACAACTTGGTTTTCGTGGGGTTTCCAGCTGATATATGCATTTTCTGCGATCAGCTTGGTGTTTCAGCTATGAGAAGTATGCAGAATCATCGAGCACGCTCTTTTCGAGCTACTTAATGCGAGAAACACGTTTTCTGGTTTTTTCACCACTCCACAGTGCGTCTGAAATGCAGAACCGGCGATATCTTGGCTTTCGTCGGGTATCAAGCTGAGACATGCATTTTCTGCGATAATCTTGGTGATTCTTCTGTCAGAAGGATGCAGAAACATCGAGAACGCTCTTTTCGAACTACCTAATGCGAGAAACACGTTTTCTGGTTTTTTCACCACTCCACAGTGCGTCTGAAATGCAGAACCGGCGATATCTTGGTTTTCGTGGGGTTTGTAGCTGAGATATGCATTTTCTGCGATAATCTTGGTGAGTCTTCTGTCAGAAGTATGCAGAATCGTCTAGATCTCTCTTTTCGAGCTATTTAATGCGAGAAACACGTTTTCTTGTGTTTTCACCACCCCACAGTGCGTTTGATATGCAGAACCGGAGATATCTTGGTTTTCGTGGGGTTTGTAGCTGAGATATGCATTTTCTGCGATAATCTTGGTGAGTCTTCTGTCAGAAGTATGCAGAATCATCTAGATCGCTCTTTTCGAGATATTTAATGCGAGAAACACGTTTTCTTGTGTGTTCACCACCCCACAGTGCGTTTGATATGCAGAACCGGAGATGTCTTGGTTTCGGTCGGGTTTCAAGCTGAGATATGCATTTTCTGCGATAATCTTGCTGAGACTTCAGTCAGAAGTATGCAGAATAATCGAGATCGCTCTTTTCGAGCTAGTTGATGCGAGAAACACGTTTTCTGGCGTTTTCACCACTCCACAGTGCGTCTGATATGCAGAACCGGCGATATCTTGGTTTTCGTGGGGTTCCCAGCTGGGATATGCATTTTCAGCGGCAATCTTGGTGAGACTTCTGTCCGAAGTATGCAGAATCATCGAGAACGCTCTTTTCGAGATAGTTAATGCGAGAAACACGTTTTCTGGTGTTTTCACCACTCCACAGTGCGTCTGATATGCTGAACCGGCGATATCTTGGTTTTCGTGCAGTTTCTAGCAGCGATATGCATTTTCTGCGATAATGATGGTGAGACTTCTGTCCGAAGTATGCAGAATCATCGAGAACGCTCTTTTCGAGATTGTTAATGCGAGAAACACGTTTTCTGGTGTTTTCACCACTCCACAGTGCGTCTGATATGCTGAACCGGCGATATCTTGGTTTTCGTGGGGTTTCCAGCTGAGATATGCATTTTCTGCGATAATCTTGGTGATTCTTCTGTCAGAAGTATGCAGAATCATCGAGAACGCTACTTTCGAGCTATTTAATGCGAGAAACACGTTTTCTGGTGTATTCACCACTCCACAGTACGTTTGACATGCAGAACCGGAGATATCTTGGTTTCGGACGGGTTTCAAGCTGAGATATGCATTTTCTGCGATAATCTTGGTGAGTGTTCTGTCAGAAGTATGCAGAATCATCGAGATCGCTCTTTTCGAGCTATTTAATGCGAGAAACACGTTATCTGGCGTTTTCACCACTCCACAGTGCGTTTGACATGCAGAACCGGAGATATCTTGGTTTCGGACGGGTTTCAAGCTGAGATATGCATTTTCTGCGATAATCTTGGTGAGTGTTCTGTCAGAAGTATGCAGAATCATCGAGATCGCTCTTTTCGAGCTATTTAATGCGAGAAACACGTTATCTGGCGTTTTCACCACTCCACAGTGCGTTTGATATGCAGAACCGGCGACATCTTGGCTGTCGTAGGGTATCAAGCTGAGATATGCATTTTCTACGATAATCTTGGTGAGACTTCTGTCAGAAGTATGCTGAATCATCTAGATCGCTCTTTTCGAGCTATTTAATGCGAGAAACATGTTTTCTGGGGTTTTCACCACTCCACAGTTCGTTGGATATGCAGAACAGGAGATATCTTGGTTTTCGTGGAGTTTCTAGCAGAGATATGCATTTTCTGCGATAATGATGGTGAGACTTCTGTCCGAAGTATGCAGAATCATCGAGAACGCTCTTTTCGAGATAGTTAATGCGAGAAACATGTTTTCTGGTTTTTTCACCACTCCACAGTGCGTCTGAAATGCAGAACCGGCGATATCTTGGTTTTCGTGGGGTTTGTAGCTGAGATATGCATTTTCTGGGATAATCTTGGTGAGACTTCTGTCCGAAGTGTGCAGAATCATCGAGATCGCTCATTTCGAGCTATTTAATGCGAGAAACACGCATTCTGGGGTTTTCACCACACCACAGTTCGTTGGATATGCAGAACAGGTGATATCTTGGTTTTCGTGGGGTTTGTAGCTGAGATATGCATTTTCTGCGATAATCTTGGTGAGTCTTCTGTCAGAAGTATGCAGAATCGTCTAGATCTCTCTTTTCGAGCTATTTAATGCGAGAAACACGTTTTCTTGTGTTTTCACCAACCCACAGTGCGTTTGATATGCAGAACCGGCGATATCTTGGTTTTCGTGGGGTTTGTAGCTGAGATATGCATTTTCTGCGATAATCTTGCTGAGACTTCAGTCAGAAGTATGCGGAATAATCGAGATCGCTCTTTTCGAGCTAGTTGATGCGAGAAACACGTTTTCTGGCGTTTTCACCACTCCACAGTGCGTCTGATATGCAGAACCGGCGATATCTTGGTTTTCGTGGGGTTCCCAGCTGGGATATGCATTTTCAGCGGCAATCTTGGTGAGACTTCTGTCCGAAGTATGCAGAATCATCGAGAACGCTCTTTTCGAGATAGTTAATGCGAGAAACACGTTTTCTGGTGTTTTCACCACTCCACAGTACGTTTGACATGCAGAACCGGAGATATCTTGGTTTCGGACGGGTTTCAAGCTGAGATATGCATTTTCTGCGATAATCTTGGTGAGTGTTCTGTCAGAAGTATGCAGAATCATCGAGATCGCTCTTTTCGAGCTATTTAATGCGAGAAACACGTTATCTGGCGTTTTCACCACTCCACAGTGCGTTTGACATGCAGAACCGGAGATATCTTGGTTTCGGACGGGTTTCAAGCTGAGATATGCATTTTCTGCGATAATCTTGTTGAGTGTTCTGTCAGAAGTATGCAGAATCATCGAGATCGCGCTTTTCGAGCTATTTAATGCGAGAAACACGTTATCTGGCGTTTTCACCACTCCACAGTGCGTTTGATATGCAGAACCGGCGACATCTTGGCTGTCGTAGGGTATCAAGCTGAGATATGCATTTTCTACGATAATCTTTGTGAGACTTCTGTCAGAAGTATGCTGAATCATCTAGATCGCTCTTTTCGAGCTATTTAATGCGAGAAACATGTTTTCTGGTGTTTTCACCACTCCACAGTTCGTTGGATATGCAGAACAGGAGATATCTTGGTTTTCGTGGAGTTTCTAGCAGAGATATGCATTTTCTGCGATAATGATGGTGAGACTTCTGTCCGAAGTATGCAGAATCATCGAGAACGCTCTTTTCGAGATAGTTAATGCGAGAAACACGTTTTCTGGTTTTTTCACCACTCCACAGTGCGTCTGAAATGCAGAACCGGCGATATCTTGGTTTTCGTGGGGTTTGTAGCTGAGATATGCATTTTCTGGGATAATCTTGGTGAGACTTCTGTCCGAAGTGTGCAGAATCATCGAGATCGCTCATTTCGAGCTATTTAATGCGAGAAACACGCTTTCTGGGGTTTTCACCACACCACAGTTCGTTGGATATGCAGAACAGGTGATATCTTGGTTTTCGAGGGGTTTCAAGCTGAGATATGCATTTTCTGCGATAAACTTGTAGAGACTTCTGTCCGAAGTATGCTGAATCATCGAGATCGCACTTTTCAAGCTAGTTAATGCGAGAAAAACCTTATCTGGTGTTGTCACCACTCCACAGTGCGTTTGATATGCAGAACCCGCGATGTTTGGTTTTCGTCGGGTTTCAAGTTGAGATATGCATTTTCTACGATAATCTTGGTGAGACTTCTGTCCGAAGTATGCAGAATCATCGAGATCGCTCATTTCGAGCTATTTAATGCGGGAAACACGTTATCTGGTGTTTTGACCACTCCACAGTGCGTTTGATATGTAGAGCCGCCGACAACTTGGTTTTCGTGGGGTTTCCAGCTGATATATGCATTTTCTGCGATCAGCTTGGTGTTTCAGCTATGAGAAGTATGCAGAATCATCGAGCACGCTCTTTTCGAGCTACTTAATGCGAGAAACACGTTTTCTGGTTTTTTCACCACTCCACAGTGCGTCTGAAATGCAGAACCGGCGATATCTTGGCTTTCGTCGGGTATCAAGCTGAGACATGCATTTTCTGCGATAATCTTGGTGATTCTTCTGTCAGAAGGATGCAGAAACATCCAGAACGCTCTTTTCGAACTACCTAATGCGAGAAACACGTTTTCTGGTTTTTTCACCACTCCACAGTGCGTCTGAAATGCAGAACCGGCGATATCTTGGTTTTCGTGGGGTTTGTAGCTGAGATATGCATTTTCTGCGATAATCTTGGTGAGTCTTCTGTCAGAAGTATGCAGAATCGTCTAGATCTCTCTTTTCGAGCTATTTAATGCGAGAAACACGTTTTCTTGTGTTTTCACCACCCCACAGTGCGTTTGATATGCAGAACCGGAGATATCTTGGTTTTCGTGGGGTTTGTAGCTGAGATATGCATTTTCTGCGATAATCTTGGTGAGTCTTCTGTCAGAAGTATGCAGAATCATCTAGATCGCTCTTTTCGAGCTATTTAATGCGAGAAACACGTTTTCTTGTGTGTTCACCACCCCACAGTGCGTTTGATATGCAGAACCGGAGATATCTTGGTTTCGGTCGGGTTTCAAGCTGAGATATGCATTTTCTGCGATAATCTTGCTGAGACTTCAGTCAGAAGTATGCAGAATAATCGAGATCGCTCTTTTCGAGCTAGTTGATGCGAGAAACACGTTTTCTGGCGTTTTCACCACTCCACAGTGCGTCTGATATGCTGAACCGGCGATATCTTGGTTTTCGTGGAGTTTCTAGCAGCGATATGCATTTTCTGCGATAATGATGGTGAGACTTCTGTCCGAAGTATGCAGAATCATCGAGAACGCTCTTTTCGAGATTGTTAATGCGAGAAACACGTTTTCTGGTGTTTTCACCACTCCACAGTGCGTCTGATATGCTGAACCGGCGATATCTTGGTTTTCGTGGGGTTTCCAGCTGAGATATGCATTTTCTGCGATAATCTTGGTGATTCTTCTGTCAGAAGTATGCAGAATCATCGAGAACGCTCCTTTCGAGCTATTTAATGCGAGAAACACGTTTTCTGGTGTATTCACCACTCCACAGTACGTTTGACATGCAGAACCGGAGATATCTTGGTTTCGGACGGGTTTCAAGCTGAGATATGCATTTTCTGCGATAATCTTGGTGAGTGTTCTGTCAGAAGTATGCAGAATCATCGAGATCGCTCTTTTCGAGCTATTTAATGCGAGAAACACGTTATCTGGCGTTTTCACCACTCCACAGTGCGTTTGATATGCAGAACCGGCGACATCTTGGCTGTCGTAGGGTATCAACCTGAGATATGCATTTTCTACGATAATCTTGGTGAGTCTTCTGTCAGAAGTATGCTGAATCATCTAGATCGCTCTTTTCGAGCTATTTAATGCGAGAAACATGTTTTCTGGGGTTTTCACCACTCCACAGTTCGTTGGATATGCAGAACAGGAGATATCTTGGTTTTCGTGGAGTTTCTAGCAGAGATATGCATTTTCTGCGATAATGATGGTGAGACTTCTGTTAGAAGTATGCAGAATCTTCGAGATCGCACATTTCGATCTATTTAATGCGAGAAACACGTTGTCTGGTGTTTTCACCACTCCACAGTTGGTTTGATATGCAGAACCGGCGATATCTGGGTTTTCGTGGGGTTTCAAGATGAGATATGCATTTTCAGCGATAATCTTGGTGAGTCTTTTGTCAGAAGTATGCAGAATCATCTAGATCGCTCTTTTCGAGCGATTTAATGCGAAAAAACAATTTTTCTGGTTGTTTTCACCACTTTACAGTTGGTTTGATATGCAGAACCGGCGATATCTGGGTTTTCGTGGGGTTTCAAGCTGAGATATGCATTTTTAGCGATAATCTTGGTGAGTCTTTTGTCAGAAGTATGCAGAATCATCGGGATCTCGCTTTTCGAGCTATTTAATGCGAGAAACACGTTCTGTGGTTGTTTTCACCACTCCACAGTGCGTTTGATATGCAGAACCAGCGATATCTTGGCTTTCGTGGGGTTTCAAGCTGAGATATGCATTTTTTACGATAATCTTGGTGAGACTTCTGTCCGAAGTATGCAGAATCATCGAGATCGCTCTTTTCGAGCTATTTAGTGCGAGAAACACGTTATCTGGTGTTTTCACCACTCCACAGAGCGTTTGCTATGCAGAACCGGCGACATCTTGATTTTCGTGAGGTTTCAAGCTGAGATATGCAATTTCTGCGATAATCTTGGTGAGACATCTGTCCGAAGTATGCTTAATCATCGAGATCGCTCGTTTCGAGCTGTTTAATGCGAGAAACACGTTATCTGGTGTTTTCACCACTCCACAGTTCGTATGATATGCAGAACCGACGATATCTTGATTTTGGTGGTGTTTCCAGCTGAGATATGCATTTTCTGCGATAATGATGGTGAGACTTCTGTTAGAAGGATGCAGAATCATCGAGATCGCACATTTCGATCTATTTAATGCGAGAAACACGTTGTCTGGTGTTTTCACCACTCCACAGTTGGTTTGATATGCAGAACCGGCGATATCTGGGTTTTCGTGGGGATTCAAGCTGAGATATGCATTTTCAGCGATCATCTTGGTGAGTCTTTTGTCAGAAGTATGCAGAATCATCTAGATCGCTCCCTTCGAGGTATTTAATGCGAGAAACACGTTATCTGGTGTTTTGACCACTCCACAGAGCGTTTGATATGCAGTACCAGCGATATCTTGGTTTTCGTGGGGTTTCAAGCTGAGATATGCATTTTCAGCGATAATCTTGGTGAGCCTTATGTCAGAAGTATGCAGAATCATCTAGATCGCTCTTTTCGAGCTATTTAATGCGAGAAAGACGTTATCTGGTTGTTTTCACCACTCTACAGTGCGTTTGATATGCAGAACCGGCGACATCTTGATTTTCGTGAGGTTTCAAGCTGAGATATGCATTTTCTGCGATAATCTTGGTGAGACTTCAGTCAGAAGTATGCAGAATCATCTAGATCGCTCTTTTCGAGCTATTTAATGCGAGAAACACGTTTTCTGGGGTTTTCACCACACCACAGTTCGTTGGATGTGCAGAACCGCAAATATCTTGGTTTTCGTGGGGTTTCAAGCTGAGATATGCATTTTCTGCGATAATCTTGGTGAGACCTCTGCCCGAAGTATGCAGAAACATCGAGATCGCTCTTTTCGAACTATTTAATGAGAGAAACACGTTATCTGGTGTTTTCACCACTCCACAGTGCGTTTGATATGCAGAACAGGTGATATCTTGGTTTTCGAGGGGTTTCAAGCTGAGATATGCATGTTCTGCGATAATCTAGGTGAGTCTTCTGCCAGAAGTATGCAGAATCATCTAGATCGTTATTTTCGAGCTATTTAATGCGAGAAAGACGTTATCTGGTTGTTTTCACCACTCTACAGTGCGTTTGATATGCAGAACCGGCGATATCTTAATTTTCGTGGTGTTTCCAGCTGAGATATGCATTTTTTACGATAATCATGGTGAGACTTCTGTCCGAAGTATGCAGAATCATCGAGATCGCACTTTTCGAGCTATTTAATGCGAGAAACACGTTATCTGGTGTTTCCACCACTCCACAGAGCGTTTGATATGCAGTACCATCGATATCTTGGTTTTCGTGGGGTTTCAAGCTGAGATATGCATTTTCTAGGATAATCTTGGTGAGACTTCTGTCCGAAGTATGCTGAATCATCTAGATCGCTCTTTTCGAGCTATTTAATGCGAGAAACACGTTATCTGGTGTTTTCACCACTCCACAGTGCGTTTGATATGCAGAACCGGCGATATCTTGGTTTTCGTGGGGTTTCAAGCTGAGATATGCATTTTTTACGATAATCTTGGTGAGACTTCTGTCCGAAGTATGCAGAATCATCGAGATCGCTCGTTTCGAGCTATTTAATGCGAAAAAACAAGTTTTCTGGTGTTTTCAACATTCCACAGTGCGTTTGATATGCAGAACCGGCGATATCTTGATTTTCGTGGTGTTTCCAGCTGAGATATGCATTTTCTGCGATAATCTTGGAGAGTCTTCTGTCAGAAGAATGCAGAATCATCGAGATCCCTCTTTTCGAGCCATTTAATGCGAGAAACACGTTCTCTGGTTGTTTTCACCACTCCACAGTGCGTCTGATATGCAGAACCGGCGATATCTTGGTTTTCGTGGGATTTCCAGCTGAGATATGCATTTTCTGCGGCAATCTTGGTGAGACTTCTGTCCGAAGTATGCAGAATCATCGAGATCGCTCTTTTCGAGCTATTTAATGCGTGAAACACGTTATCTGGTGTTTTGACCACTCCACAGTGCGTTTGGTATGCAGAACCGGCGATATCTTGGTTTTCGTGGGGTTTCCAGCTGAGATATGCATTTTCTGCGATAATCTTGGTGATTCTTCTGTCAGAAGTATGCAGAATCATCGAGAACGCTCCTTTCGAGCTATTTAATGCGAGAAACACGTTTTCTGGTGTATTCACCACTCCACAGTACGTTTGATATGCAGAACCGGAGATATCTTGGTTTCGGACGGGTTTCAAGCTGAGATATGCATTCTCTACGATAATCTTGGTGAGACTACTGTCAGAAGTATGCTGGATCATCGAGATCGCTCTTTTCGAGCTACTTAATGCGAGAAACACGTTATCTGGTGTTTTCGCCACTCCACAGTGCGTTTGATATGCAGAACCGGCGATATCTGGGTTTTCGTGGGGATTCAAGCTGAGATATGCATTTTCAGCGATCATCTTGGTGAGTCTTTTGTTAGAAGTATGCAGAATCATCTAGATCGCTCCTTTCGAGGTATTTAATGCGTGAAACACGTTATCTGGTGTTTTGACCACTCCACAGAGCGTTTGATATGCAGTACCAGCGATATCTTGGTTTTCGTGGGGTTTCAAGCTGAGATATGCATTTTCAGCGATAATCTTGGTGAGTCTTTTGTCAGAAGTATGCAGAATCATCTAGATCGCTCTTTTCGAGCGATTTAATGCGAAAAAACAATTTTTCTGGTTGTTTTCACCACTTTACAGTTGGTTTGATATGCAGAACCGGCGATATCTGGGTTTTCGTGGGGTTTCAAGCTGAGATATGCATTTTCAGCGATAATCTTGGTGAGTCTTTTGTCAGAAGTATGCAGAAACATCTAGATCGCTCTTTTCGAGCTATTTAATGCGAGAAACACGTTTTCTGGGGTTTTCACCACACCACAGTTCGTTGGATGTGCAGAACCGCAAATATCTTGGTTTTCGTGGGGTTTCAAGCTGAGATATGCATTTTCTGCGATAATCTTGGTGAGACCTCTGTCCGAAGTATGCAGAAACATCGAGATCGCTCTTTTCGAACTATTTAATGAGAGAATCACGTTATCTGGTGTTTTCACCACTCCACAGTGCGTTTGATATGCAGAACAGGTGATATCTTGGTTTTCGAGGGGTTTCAAGCTGAGATATGCATGTTCTGCGATAATCTAGTGTGAGTCTTCTGCCAGAAGTATGCAGAATCATCTAGATCGCTCTTTTCGAGCTATTTAATGCGAGAAAGACGTTATCTGGTTGTTTTCACCACTCTACAGTGCGTTTGATATGCAGAACCGGCGACATCTTGATTTTCGTGAGGTTTCAAGCTGAGATATGCATTTTCTGCAATAATCTTGGTGAGACTTCAGTCAGAAGTATGCAGAATCATCTAGATCGCTCATTTCGAGCTATTTAATGCGAGAAACACGTTTTCTGGGGTTTTCACCACACCACAGTTCGTTGGATGTGCAGAACCGCAAATATCTTGGTTTTCGTGGGGTTTCAAGCTGAGATATGCATTTTCTGCGATAATCTTGGTGAGACCTCTGTCCGAAGTATGCAGAAACATCGAGATCGCTCTTTTCGAACTATTTAATGAGAGAATCACGTTATCTGGTGTTTTCACCACTCCACAGTGCGTTTGATATGCAGAACCGGCGATATCTTAATTTTCGTGGTGTTTCCAGCTGAGATATGCATTTTTTACGATAAGCATGGTGAGACTTCTGTCCGAAGTATGCAGAATCATCGAGATCGCACTTTTCGAGCTATTTAATGCGAGAAACACGTTATCTGGTGTTTCCACCACTCCACAGAGCGTTTGATATGCAGTACCATCGATATCTTGGTTTTCGTGGGGTTTCAAGCTGAGATATGCATTTTCTAGGATAATCTTGGTGAGACTTCTGTCCGAAGTATGCTGAATCATCTAGATCGCTCTTTTCGAGCTATTTAGTGCGAGAAACACGTTATCTGGTGTTTTCACCACTCCACAGTGCGTTTGATATGCAGAACCGGCGATATCTTGGTTTTCGTGGGGTTTCAAGCTGAGATATGCATTTTTTACGATAATCTTGGTGAGACTTCTGTCCGAAGTATGCAGAATCATCGAGATCGCTCGTTTCGAGCTATTTAATGCGAAAAAACAAGTTTTCTGGTGTTTTCACCACTCCACAGTGCGTCTGATATGCAGAACCGGCGATATCTTGGTTTTCGTGGGATTTCCAGCTGAGATATGCATTTTCTGCGGCAATCTTGGTGAGACTTCTGTCCGAAGTATGCAGAATCATCGAGATCGCTCTTTTCGAGCTATTTAATGCGTGAAACACGTTATCTGGTGTTTTGACCACTCCACAGTGCGTTTGATATGCAGAACCGGCGATATCTTGGTTTTCGTGGGGTTTCCAGCAGAGATATGCATTTTCTGCGATAATCTTGGTGATTCTTCTGTCAGAAGTATGCAGAATCATCGAGAACGCTCCTTTCGAGCTATTTAATGCGAGAAACACGTTTTCTGGTGTATTCACCACTCCACAGTACGTTTGATATGCAGAACCGGAGATATCTTGGTTTCGGACGGGTTTCAAGCTGAGATAAGCATTCTCTACGATAATCTTGGTGAGACTTCTGTCAGAAGTATGCTGGATCATCGAGATCGCTCTTTTCGAGCTACTTAATGCGAGAAACACGTTATCTGGTGTTTTCGCCACTCCACAGTGCGTTTGATATGCAGAACCGGCGATGTTTGGTTTTCGTCGGGTCTCAAGTTGAGATATGCATCTTCTACGATAATCTTGGTGTAACATCTGTCCGAAGTATGCAGAAACATCAAGAGCGCTCTTTTCGAGCTATTTAAAGTGAGAAACACGTTTTCTGGGGTTTTCACCACACCACAGTTCGTTGGATGTGGAGAACCGGAGATATCTTGGTTTCCGTGGGGTTTCAAGCTGAGATATGCATTTTCTGCGATAATCTTGGTGTGACCTCTGTCCGAAGTATGCAGAAACATCGAGATCGCTCTTTTCGACCTATTTAATGCGAGAAACACGTTATCTGGTGTTTTCACCACTCCACAGTACGTTTGGTATGCAGAACCGGCGACATCTTGATTTTCGTAATGTTTCTAGCTGAGATATGCATTTTCTTCGATAATATTGTTGAGACTTCAGTCAGAAGTATGCAGAATCATCTAGATCGCTCGTTTCGAGCTATTTAATGCGAAAAAAACCAGTTTTCTGGTGTTTTGACCACTCCACAGTGCGTCTGATATGCAGAACCGGCGATATCTTGGTTTTCGTGGGGATTCAAGCTCAGATATGCATTTTCTGCGATAATCTTGGTGAGACTTCTGTCCGAAGTATGCAGAGTCATCGAGATCGTACTTTTCGAGCTATTTAATGCGAGGAACACGATTTCTGGGGTTTTCACCACTCCACATTTGGTTTGATATGGAGAACCAGCGATATCTTGGTTTTCGTGTGGTTTCAAGCTGAGATATGCAATTCCTGCGATAATCTTGGTGAGACTTCTGTCCGAAGTATGCTTAATCATCGAGATCGCTCTTTTCGAGCTATTTAATGCGAGAAACACGTTATCTGGTGTTTTCACCACTCCACAGTGCGTTTAATATGCAGAACCGACGATATCCTGGTGTTCGTAGGGTTTCAAGCTGAGATATGCATTTTTTACGATAATCATGGTGAGACTTCTGTACGAAGTATGCAGAATCATCGAGACCGCACTTTTCGAGCTATTTAATTCCAGAAACACGTTATCTGGTGTTTTCAGCAATCCACAGTGCGTTTGATATGCAGAACCAGCGAAATCTTGGTTTTCGTGGGGTTTCAAGTTGAGATATGCATGTTCTACGATAATCTTGGTGAAACATCTGTCAGAAATATGCAGAAACATCAAGAGCGCTCTTTTCGAGCTATTTACTGCGAGAAACACGTTTTCTGGGGTTTTCACCACACCACAGTTCGTTGGATGTGCAGAACCGGAGATATCTTGGTTTTCGTGGGGTTTCAAGCTGAGATATGCATTTTCTGCGATAATCTTGGTGATACTTCTGTCCGAAGAATGCAGAATCATCGAGATCGCTCTTTTCGAGCTATTTAATGCGAGAAACACGTTATCTGGTGTTTTCAGCATTACACAGTGCGTTTGATATGCAGAACCAGCGATATCTTGGTTTTCGTGGGGTTTCAAGCTGAGATATTCAATTCCTTCGATAATCTTGGTGAGACTTCTGTACGAAGTATGCTTAATCATCGAGATCGCTCGTTTCGAGCTATTTAATGGGAGAAACAGGTTATCTGGTGTTTTCTCCACTCCACAGTGCGTATGATGTGCAGAACCGACGATATCTTGGTTTTCGTGGGGTTTCAAGCTCAGATATGCATTTTCTGCGATAATATTGGTGAGACCTCAGACAGAAGTATGCAGAATCATCTAGATCGCTCTTTTCGAGCTATTTAATGCGCAAAAACAAGTTTTCTGGTGTTTTCAACATTCCACAGTGCGTCTGATATGCAGAACAAGCGATATCCTGGTTTTCGTGGGGTTTCAAGCTGAGATATGCATTTTTTACGATAATCAAGGTGAGACTTCTGTCCGAAGTATGCAGAATCATCGAGATCGCACTTTTCGAGCTATTTAATGCGAGAAACACGTTATCTGGTGTTTTCAGCACTCCACAGTGCGTTTGATATGGAGAACCAGCGATATCTTGGTTTTCGTGTGGTTTCAAGCTGAGATATGCAATTCCTGCGATAATCTTGGTGAGACTTCTGTCCGAAGTATGCTTAATCATCGAGATCGCTCTTTTCGAGCTATTTAATGCGAGAAACACGTTATCTGGTGTTTTCACCACTCCGCAGTTGGTTTGATATGCAGAACCGGAGATATCTTGGTTTTTGTGGGGTTTCAAGCTGAGATATGCATTTTTTACGATAATCATGGTGGGACTTCTGTACGAAGTATGCAGAAACTTCGAGACCGCACTTTTCGAGCTATTTAATGCCAGTAACACGTTATCTGGTGTTTTCAGCAATCCACAGTGCGTTTGATATGCAGAACCAGCGAAATCTTGGTTTTCGTGGGGTTTCAAGTGGAGATATGCATGTTCTACGATAATCTTGGTGAAACATCTGTCCGAAATATGCAGAAACATCAAGAGCGCTCTTTTCGAGCTATTTAATGCGAGAAACACGTTTTCTGGGGTTTTCACCACACCACAGTTCGTTGGATGTGCAGAACCGGAGATATCTTGGTTTTCGTGGGGTTTCAAGCTGAGATATGCATTTTCTGCGATAATCTTGGTGAGACTTCTGTCCGAAGTATGCAGAATCATCCAGATCGCACTTTTCGAGCTATTTAATGCGAGAAGCACGTTATCTGGTGTTTTCACCACTCCACAGTTGGTTTGATATGCAGAACCGGAGATATCTTGGTTTTCGTGGGGTTTCTAGCTGAGATATGCATTTTCTGCGATAATGATGGTGAGACTTCTGTTAGAAGTATGCAGAATCATCGAGATCGCACATTTCGATCTATTTAATGCGAGAAACACGTTGTCTGGTGTTTTCACCACTCCACAGTTGGTTTGATATGCAGAACCGGCGATATCTGGGTTTTCGTGGGGTTTCAAGATGAGATATGCATTTTCAGCGATAATCTTGGTGAGTCTTTTGTCAGAAGTATGCAGAATCATCTAGATCGCTCTTTTCGAGCGATTTAATGCGAAAAAACAATTTTTCTGGTTGTTTTCACCACTTTACAGTTGGTTTGATATGCAGAACCGGCGATATCTGGGTTTTCGTGGGGTTTCAAGCTGAGATATGCATTTTCAGCGATAATCTTGATGAGTCTTTTGTCAGAAGTATGCAGAATCATCGGGATCTCGCTTTTCGAGCTATTTAATGCGAGAAACACGTTCTGTGGTTGTTTTCACCACTCCACAGTGCGTTTGATATGCAGAACCAGCGATATCTTGGCTTTCGTGGGGTTTCAAGCTGAGATATGCATTTTTTACGATAATCTTGGTGAGACTTCTGTCCGAAGTATGCAGAATCATCGAGATCGCTCTTTTCGAGCTATTTAGTGCGAGAAACACGTTATCTGGTGTTTTCACCACTCCACAGAGCGTTTGCTATGCAGAACCGGCGACATCTTGATTTTTGTGAGGTTTCAAGCTGAGATATGCAATTTCTGCGATAATCTTGGTGAGACATCTGTCCGAAGTATGCTTAATCATCGAGATCGCTCGTTTCGAGCTGTTTAATGCGAGAAACACGTTATCTGGTGTTTTCACCACTCCACAGTTCGTATGATATGCAGAACCGACGATATCTTGATTTTGGTGGTGTTTCCAGCTGAGATATGCATTTTCTGCGATAATGATGGTGAGACTTCTGTTAGAAGTATGCAGAATCATCGAGATCGCACATTTCGATCTATTTAATGCGAGAAACACGTTGTCTGGTGTTTTCACAACTCCACAGTTGGTTTGATATGCAGAACCGGCGATATCTGGGTTTTCGTGGGGATTCAAGCTGAGATATGCATTTTCAGCGATCATCTTGGTGAGTCTTTTGTCAGAAGTATGCAGAATCATCTAGTTCGCTCCTTTCGAGGTATTTAATGCGAGAAACACGTTATCTGGTGTTTTGACCACTCCACAGAGCGTTTGATATGCAGTACCAGCGATATCTTGGTTTTCGTGGGGTTTCAAGCTGAGATATGCATTTTCAGCGATAATCTTGGTGAGCCTTATGTCAGAAGTATGCAGAATCATCAAGATCGCTCTTTTCGAGCTATTTAATGCGAGAAAGACGTTATCTGGTGTTTTCACCACTCCACAGTGCGTTTGATATGCAGAACCGGCGATATCTTGGTTTTCGTGGGGTTTCAAGCTGAGATATGCATTTTTTACGATAATCCTGGTGAGACTTCTGTCCGAAGTATGCAGAATCATCGAGATCGCTCGTTTCGAGCTATTTAATGCGAAAAAACAAGTTTTCTGGTGTTTTCAACATTCCACAGTGCGTTTGATATGCAGAACCGGCGATATCTTGATTTTCGTGGTGTTTCCAGCTGAGATATGCATTTTCTGCGATAATCTTGGAGAGTCTTCTGTCAGAAGAATGCAGAATCATCGAGATCCCTCTTTTCGAGCCATTTAATGCGAGAAACACGTTCTCTGGTTGTTTTCACCACTCCACAGTGCGTCTGATATGCAGAACCGGCGATATCTTGGTTTTCGTGGGATTTCCAGCTGAGATATGCATTTTCTGCGGCAATCTTGGTGAGACTTCTGTCCGAAGTATGCAGAATCATCGAGATCGCTCTTTTCGAGCTATTTAATGCGTGAAACACGTTATCTGGTGTTTTGACCACTCCACAGTGCGTTTGATATGCAGAACCGGCGATATCTTGGTTTTCGTGGGGTTTCCAGCTGAGATATGCATTTTCTGCGATAATCTTGGTGATTCTTCTGTCAGAAGTATGCAGAATCATCGAGAACGCTCCTTTCGAGCTATTTAATGCGAGAAACACGTTTTCTGGTGTATTCACCACTCCACAGTACGTTTGATATGCAGAACCGGAGATATCTTGGTTTCGGACGGGTTTCAAGCTGAGATATGCATTCTCTACGATAATCTTGGTGAGACTTCTGTCAGAAGTATGCTGGATCATCGAGATCGCTCTTTTCGAGCTACTTAATGCGAGAAACACGTTATCTGGTGTTTTCGCCACTCCACAGTGCGTTTGATATGCAGAACCGGCGATGTTTGGTTTTCGTCGGGTTTCAAGTTGAGATATGCATCTTCTACGATAATCTTGGTGTAACATCTGTCCGAAGTATGCAGAAATATCAAGAGCGCTCTTTTCGAGCTATTTAAAGTGAGAAACACGTTTTCTGGGGTTTTCACCACACCACAGTTCGTTGGATGTGGAGAACCGGAGATATCTTGGTTTCCGTGGGGTTTCAAGCTGAGATATGCATTTTCTGCGATAATCTTGGTGTGACCTCTGTCCGAAGTATGCAGAAACATCGAGATCGCTCTTTTCGACCTATTTAATGCGAGAAACACGTTATCTGGTGTTTTCACCACTCCACAGTACGTTTGATATGCAGAACCGGCGACATCTTGATTTTCGTAATGTTTCTAGCTGAGATATGCATTTTCTTCGATAATATTGTTGAGACTTCAGTCAGAAGTATGCAGAATCATCTAGATCGCTCGTTTCGAGCTATTTAATGCGAAAAAAACCAGTTTTCTGGTGTTTTGACCACTCCACAGTGCGTCCGATATGCAGAACCGGCGATATCTTGGTTTTCGTGGGGATTCAAGCTCAGATATGCATTTTCTGCGATAATCTTGGTGAGACTTCTGTCCGAAGTATGCAGAGTCATCGAGATCGTACTTTTCGAGCTATTTAATGCGAGGAACACGATTTCTGGGGTTTTCACCACTCCACATTTGGTTTGATATGGAGAACCAGCGATATCTTGGTTTTCGTGTGGTTTCAAGCTGAGATATGCAATTCCTGCGATAATCTTGGTGAGACTTCTGTACGAAGTATGCAGAATCATCGAGACCGCACTTTTCGAGCTATTTAATTCCAGAAACACGTTATCTGGTGTTTTCAGCAATCCACAGTGCGTTTGATATGCAGAACCAGCGAAATCTTGGTTTTCGTGGGGTTTCAAGTTGAGATATGCATGTTCTACGATAATCTTGGTGAAACATCTGTCCGAAATATGCAGAAACATCAAGAGCGCTCTTTTCGAGCTATTTAATGCGAGAAACACGTTTTCTGGGGTTTTCGCCACACCACAGTTCGTTGGATGTGCAGAACCGGAGATATCTTGGTTTTCGTGGGGTTTCAAGCTGAGATATGCATTTTCTGCGATAATCTTGGTGAGACTTCTGTCCGAAGTATGCAGAATCATCCAGATCGCTCTTTTCGAGCTATTTAATGCGAGAAGCACGTTATCTGGTGTTTTCACCACTCCACAGTTGGTTTGATATGCAGAACCGGAGATATCTTGGTTTTCGTGGGGTTTCTAGCTGAGATATGCATTTTCTGCGATAATCTTGGTGAGACTTCTGTCCGAAGAATGCAGAATCATCGAGATCGCTCTTTTCGAGCTATTTAATGCGAGAAACACGTTATCTGGTGTTTTCAGCATTCCACAGTGCGTTTGATATGCAGAACCAGCGATATCTTGGTTTTCGTGGGGTTTCAAGCTGAGATATGCAATTCCTTCGATAATCTTGGTGAGACTTCTGTACGAAGTATGCTTAATCATCGAGATCGCTCGTTTCGAGCTATTTAATGGGAGAAACAGGTTATCTGGTGTTTTCTCCACTCCACAGTGCGTATGATGTGCAGAACCGACGATATCTTGGTTTTCGTGGGGTTTCAAGCTCAGATATGCATTTTCTGCGATAATATTGGTGAGACCTCAGACAGAAGTATGCAGAATCATCTAGATCGCTCTTTTCGAGCTATTTAATGCGCAAAAACAAGTTTTCTGGTGTTTTCAACATTCCACAGGGCGTCTGATATGCAGAACAAGCGATATCCTGGTTTTCGTGGGGTTTCAAGCTGAGATATGCATTTTTTACGATAATCAAGGTGAGACTTCTGTCCGAAGTATGCAGAATCATCGAGATCGCACTTTTCGAGCTATTTAATGCGAGAAACACGTTATCTGGTGTTTTCAGCACTCCACAGTGCGTTTGATATGGAGAACCAGCGATATCTTGGTTTTCGTGTGGTTTCAAGCTGAGATATGCAATTCCTGCGATAATCTTGTTGAGACTTCTGTCCGAAGTATGCTTAATCATCGAGATCGCTCTTTTCGAGCTATTTAATGCGAGAAACACGTTATCTGGTGTTTTCACCACTCCGCAGTTGGTTTGATATGCAGAACCGGAGATATCTTGGTTTTCGTGGGGTTTCAAGCTGAGATATGCATTTTTTACGATAATCATGGTGAGACTTCTGTACGAAGTATGCAGAAACTTCGAGACCGCACTGTTCGAGCTATTTAATGCCAGTAACACGTTATCTGGTGTTTTCAGCAATCCACAGTGCGTTTGATATGCAGAACCAGCGAAATCTTGGTTTTCGTGGGGTTTCAAGTGGAGATATGCATGTTCTACGATAATCTTGGTGAAACATCTGTCCGAAATATGCAGAAACATCAAGAGCGCTCTTTTCGAGCTATTTAATGCGAGAAACACGTTTTCTGGGGTTTTCACCACACCACAGTTCGTTGGATGTGCAGAACCGGAGATATCTTGGTTTTCGTGGGGTTTCAAGCTGAGATATGCATTTTCTGCGATAATCTTGGTGAGACTTCTGTCCGAAGTATGCAGAATCATCCAGATCGCACTTTTCGAGCTATTTAATGCGAGAAACACGTTACCTGGTGTTTTCAGCACTCCACAGTGCGTTTGATATGGAGAACCAGCGATATCTTGGTTTTCGTGTGGTTTCAAGCTGAGATATGCAATTCCTGCGATAATCTTGGTGAGACTTCTGTCCGAAGTATGCTTAATCATCGAGATCGCTCTTTTCGAGCTATTTAATGCGAGAAACACGTTATCTGGTGTTTTCACCACTCCACAGTGCGTTTCATATGCAGAACCAGCGATATCTTGGTTTTCGTGGGGTTTCAAGCTCAGATATGCATTTTCTGCGATAGTCTTGGTGAGAATTCTGTCCGAAGTATGCAGAATCATCGAGATCGCTCTTTTCGAGCTATTTAATGCGAGAAACACGTTTTATGGTGTTTTCACCATCCCACAGTGCGTTTGATATGCAGAACCGGCGACATCTTGATTTTCGTGATGTTTCTAGCTGAGATGTGCATTTTCTGCGATAATATTGGTGAGACTTCAGTCAGAAGTATGCAGAATCATATAGATCGCTCGTTTCGAGCTATATAATGCGAGAAACACGTTATGTGGTTGTTTTCACCACTCCACAGTGCGTGTGATATGCAAAACCGGCGATATCTTGGTTTTCGTCGGGTTTCAAGCTGAGATATGCATTTTTTACGATAATCTTGGTGAGACTTCTGTCCGATGTATGCAGAATCATCGAGATCGCTCTTTTCGAGCTATTTAATGCGAGAAACACGTTATCTGGTGTTTTCACCACTCCACAGAGCGTTTGATATGCAGTACCAGCGATATCTTGGTTTTCGTGGGGTTTCAAGCTGAGATATGCATTTTTTACGATAATCTTGGTGAGACTTCTGTCCGAAGTATGCTTAATCATCGAGATCGCTCGTTTCGTGCTATTGAATGCGAGAAACACGTTATCTGGTGTTTTCACCACTTCACAGTGCGTATGAACTGCAGAACCGACGATATCTTGGTTTTCGTGGTGTTTCAAGCTCAGATATGCATTGTCTGCGATAATCTTGGTGAGACTTCTGTCCGAAGTATGCTTAATCATCGAGATCGCTCGTTTCGAGCTATTTAATGGGAGAAACAGGTTATCTGGTGTTTTCTCCACTCCACAGTGCGTATGATGTGCAGAACCGACGATATCTTGGTTTTCGTGGGGTTTCAAGCTCAGATATGCATTTTCTGCGATAATATTGGTGAGACCTCAGACAGAAGTATGCAGAATCATCTAGATCGCTCTTTTCGAGCTATTTAATGCGCAAAAACAAGTTTTCTGGTGTTTTCAACATTCCACAGTGCGTCTGATATGCAGAGCAAGCGATATCCTGGTTTTCGTGGGGTTTCAAGCTGAGATATGCACTTTTTACGATAATCATTGTGAGACTTCTGTCCGAAGTATGCAGAATCATCGAGATCGCACTTTTCGAGATATTTAATGCGAGAAACACGTTACCTGGTGTTTTCAGCACTCCACAGTGCGTTTGATATGGAGAACCAGCGATATCTTGGTTTTCGTGTGGTTTCAAGCTGAGATATGCAATTCCTGCGATAATCTTGGTGAGACTTCTGTCCGAAGTATGCTTAATCATCGAGATCGCTCTTTTCGAGCTATTTAATGCGAGAAACACGTTATCTGGTGTTTTCACCACTCCACAGTGCGTTTCATATGCAGAACCAGCGATATCTTGGTTTTCGTGGGGTTTCAAGCTCAGATATGCATTTTCTGCGATAATCTTGGTGAGAATTCTGTCCGAAGTATGCAGAATCATCGAGATCGCTCTTTTCGAGCTATTTAATGCGAGAAACACGTTTGCTGGTGTTTTCACCATCCCACAGTGCGTTTGATATGCAGAACCGGCGACATCTTGATTTTCGTGATGTTTCTAGCTGAGATGTGCATTTTCTGCGATAATATTGGTGAGACTTCAGTCAGAAGTATGCAGAATCATATAGATCGCTCGTTTCGAGCTATATAATGCGAGAAACACGTTATGTGGTTGTTTTCACCACTCCACAGTGCGTGTGATATGCAAAACCGGCGATATCTTGGTTTTCGTCGGGTTTCAAGCTGAGATATGCATTTTTTACGATAATCTTGGTGAGACTTCTGTCCGATGTATGCAGAATCATCGAGATCGCTCTTTTCGAGCTATTTAATGCGAGAAACACGTTATCTGGTGTTTTCACCACTCCACAGAGCGTTTGATATGCAGTACCAGCGATATCTTGGTTTTCGTGGGGTTTCAAGCTGAGATATGCATTTTTTACGATAATCTTGGTGAGACTTCTGTCCGAAGTATGCTTAATCATCGAGATCGCTCGTTTCGTGCTATTGAATGCGAGAAACACGTTATCTGGTGTTTTCACCACTTCACAGTGCGTATGAACTGCAGAACCGACGATATCTTGGTTTTCGTGGTGTTTCAAGCTCAGATATGCATTGTCTGCGATAATCTTGGTGAGACTTCTGTCCGATGTATGCAGAATCATCGAGATCGCTCTTTTCGAGCTATTTAATGCGAGAAACACGTTATCTGGTGTTTTCACCACTCCACAGAGCGTTTGATATGCAGTACCAGCGATATCTTGGTTTTCGTGGGGTTTCAAGCTGAGATATGCATTTTTTACGATAATCTTGGTGAGACTTCTGTCCGAAGTATGCTTAATCATCGAGATCGCTCGTTTCGTGCTATTGAATGCGAGAAACACGTTATCTGGTGTTTTCACCACTTCACAGTGCGTATGAACTGCAGAACCGACGATATCTTGGTTTTCGTGGTGTTTCAAGCTCAGATATGCATTGTCTGCGATAATCTTGGTGAGACTTCTGTCCGAAGTATGCTTAATCATCGAGATCGCTCTTTTCGAGCTATTTAATGCGCAAAAACAAGTTTTCTGGTGTTTTCAACATTCCACAGTGCGTCTGATATGCAGAACAAGCGATATCCTGGTTTTCGTGGGGTTTCAAGCTGAGATATGCATTTTTTACGATAATCAAGGTGAGACTTCTGTCCGAAGTATGCTTAATCATCGAGATCGCTCGTTTCGTGCTATTGAATGCGAGAAACACGTTATCTGGTGTTTTCACCACTCCACAGTGCGTATGATATGCAGAACCGACGATATCTTGGTTTTCGTGGTGTTTCAAGCTCAGATATGCATTGTCTGCGATAATCTTGGTGAGACTTCTGTCCGAAGTATGCTTAATCATCGAGATCGCTCGTTTCGAGCTATTTAATGCGAGAAACACGTTATCTGGTGTTTTCACCACTCCACAGTGCGTTTGATATGGAGAACCAGCGATATCTTGGTTTTCGTGTGGTTTCAAGCTGAGATATGCAATTCCTGCGATAATCTTGGTGAGACTTCTGTCCGAAGTATGCTTAATCATCGAGATCGCTCTTTTCGAGCTATTTAATGCGAGAAACACGTTATCTGGTGTTTTCACCACTCCGCAGTTGATTTGATATGCAGAACCGGAGATATCTTGGTTTTCGTGGGGTTTCAAGCTGAGATATGCATTTTTTACGATAATCATGGTGAGACTTCTGTACGAAGTATGCAGAAACTTCGAGACCGCACTTTTCGAGCTATTTAATGCCAGTAACACGTTATCTGGTGTTTTCAGCATTCCACAGTGCGTTTGATATGCAGAACCAGCGATATCTTGGTTTTCGTGGGGTTTCAAGCTGAGATATGCAATTCCTTCGATAATCTTGGTGAGACTTCTGTACGAAGTATGCTTAATCATCGAGATCGCTCGTTTCGAGCTATTTAATGGCAGAAACAGGTTATCTGGTGTTTTCTCCACTCCACAGTGCGTATGATGTGCAGAACCGACGATATCTTGGTTTTCGTGGGGTTTCTAGCTGAGATATGCATTTTCTGCGATAATCTTGGTGAGACTTCTGTCCGAAGTATGCAGAATCATCGAGATCGCTCTTTTCGAGCTATTTAATGCGAGAAACACGTTATCTGGTGTTTTCAGCATTCCACAGTGCGTTTGATATGCAGAACCAGCGATATCTTGGTTTTCGTGGGGTTTCAAGCTGAGATATGCAATTCCTTCGATAATCTTGGTGAGACTTCTGTCCGAAGTATGCAGAATCATCGAGATCGCTCTTTTCGAGCTATTTAATGCGCAAAAACAAGTTTTCTGGTGTTTTCAACATTCCACAGTGCGTCTGATATGCAGAGCAAGCGATATCCTGGTTTTCGTGGGGTTTCAAGCTGAGATATGCATTTTTTACGATAATCATGGTGAGACTTCTGTCCGAAGTATGCAGAATCATCGAGATCGCACTTTTCGAGATATTTAATGCGAGAAACACGTTACCTGGTGTTTTCAGCACTCCACAGTGCGTTTGATATGGAGAACCAGCGATATCTTGGTTTTCGTGTGGTTTCAAGCTGAGATATGCAATTCCTGCGATAATCTTGGTGAGACTTCTGTCCGAAGTATGCTTAATCATCGAGATCGCTCGTTTCGTGCTATTGAATGCGAGAAACACGTTATCTGGTGTTTTCACCACTCCACAGTGCGTATGATATGCAGAACCGACGATATCTTGGTTTTCGTGGTGTTTCAAGCTCAGATATGCATTGTCTGCGATAATCTTGGTGAGACTTCGGTCCGAAGTGTGCCGAATCATCGAGATCGCTCTTTTCGAGCTATTTAATGCGAGAAACACGTTACCTGGTGTTTTCAGCACTCCACAGTGCGTTTGATATGGAGAACCAGCGATATCTTGGTTTTCGTGTGGTTTCAAGCTGAGATATGCAATTCCTGCGATAATCTTGGTGAGACTTCTGTCCGAAGTATGCAGAATCATCGGGATCGCTCTTATCGAGCTATTTAATGCGAGAAACACGTTTTCTGGCGATTTCACCACACCACTGTTCGTTGGATATGCAGAACCGGAGATATCTTGGTTTTCGTGGGGTTTCAAGCTGAAATGTGCATTTTCTGCGATAATCTTGGTGAGACTTCTGTCCGATGTATGCAGAATCATCGAGATCGATCTTTTCGAGCTATTTAATGCGAGAAACACGTTATCCGGTGTTTTCACCACTCCACAGTGGGTTTGATATGCAGAACTGGCGACATCTTGGATTTCGTCGGGTTTCTAGCAGAGATATGCATTTTCTGCGATAATCTTGGTGAGACTTCAGTCAGAGGTATGCAGAATCTACGAGATCGCTCATTTCGAGCTAGTTAATGCGAGAAACACGTTATCTGGTGTTTTCACCACTCCTCAGTTCGTTGTATATGCAGAACAGGAGATATCTTGGTTTGCGTGGGGTTTCTAGCAGAGATATGCATTTTCTGCGATAATCTAGGTGAGTCTTCTGCCAGAAGTATGCAGAATCATCTAGATCGCTCTTTTCGAGCTATTTAATGCGAGAAACACGATATCTGGTGTTTTCAGCACTCCACAGTGCGTATGATATGCAGAACCGGCGATATCTTGGTTTTCGTGGGGTTTCAAGCTGAAATATGCATTTTCTGCGATGATCTTGGTGAGACTTCAGTCAGAAGTATGCAGAATCTTCGAGATCGCTCATTTCGAGCTAGTTAATGCGAGAAACACGTTATCTGGTGTTTTCACCACTCCACAGTTCGTTGTATATGCAAAACAGGAGATATCTTGGTATTCGTGGGGTTTCTAGCAGAGATATGCATTTTCTGCGATAATCTAGGTGAGTCTTCTGCCAGAAGTATGCAGAATCTTCGAGATCGTTCTTTTCGAGCAACTTAATGCGAGAAACACGATATCTGGTTGTTTTCACCACTCCACAGTGCGTTTGATATGCAGAACGGGCGACATCTTGATTTTCGTGAGGTTTCAAGCTGAGATATGCATTTTCTGCGATAATCTTGGTGAGACATCATGTCAGAAATATGCAGAATCTTCTATATCGCTCTTTTCGAGCTATTTAATGCGAAAAAACAAGTTTTCTGGCGTTTTCAACATTCCACAGTGCGTTTGATATGCAGAACCGGCGATATCTTGATTTTCGTGGTGTTTCCAGCTGAAATATGCATTTTCTACGATAATCTTGGTGAGACGTCTGTCAGAAGTATGCTGAATCTTCGAGATCGTTCTTTTCGAGCTACTTAATGCGAGAAACACGATATCTGGTTGTTTTCACAACTCCACAGTGCGTTTGATATGCAGAACGGGCGACATCTTGATTTTCGTGAGGTTTCAAGCTGAGATATGCATTTTCTGCGATAATCTTGGTGAGACTTCTGTCAGAAGTTTGCAGAATCATCTAGATCGCTCTTTTCGAGCTATTTAATGCGAGAAACACGTTAACTGGTGTTTTCACCACTCCGCAGTGCGTTTGATATGTAGAACCAGCGATATCTGGGTTTTCGTGGGGTTTCAAGCTGACATATGCATTTTCTGCGATAATCTTGGTGAGACTTCTGTCCGAAGTATGCAGAAACATCGAGAGCACTCTTTTCGAGCTATTTAATGCGAGAATCACGTTTTCTGGGGTTTTCACCACACCACAGTTCGTTGGATATGCAGAACCGGAGATATCTTGGTTTTCGTGGGGTTTCAAGCTGAGATATGCATTTTCTGCAATAATCTTGTTGAGACTTCTGTCCGAAGTATGCAGAAAAATCGAGAGCGCTCTTTTCGAGCTATTTAATGGAAGAAACACGTTTTCTGGGGTTTTCACCACACCTCTGTTCGTTGGATATGAGAACCGGAGATATCTTGGTTTTCCTGGGGTTTCAAGCTGAGATATGCATTTTCTGCGACAATCTTGGTGAGACTTCTGTCCGAAGTATGCAGAATCATCGGGATCGCTCTTATCGAGCTATTTAATGCGAGAATCACGTTTTCTGGGGTTTTCACCACACCACAGTTCGTTGGATATGCAGAACCGGAGATATCTTGGTTTTCGTGGGGTTTCAAGTTGAGATATGCATTTTCTGCGATAATCATGGTGAGACTTGTGTCAGAAGTATGTAGAATCATCGGGATCGCTCTTTTCGAGGTATTTAATGCGAGAAACACGTTTTCTGGGGTTTTCAACACTCCACATTTCGTTGGATATGCAGAACAGGAGATATCTTGGTTTTCGTGGGGTTTCAAGCTGAGATATGCATTTTTTACGATAATCATGGTGAGACTTCTGTCCGAAGTATGCAGAATCATCGAGATCGCACTTTTCGAGCTATTTAATGCGAGAAACAGGATATCTGATGTTTTCAGCACTCCACAGTGCGTTTGATATGCAGAACCAGCGATATCTGTGTTTTCGTGGGGTTTCAAGCTGAGATATGCAATTTCTGCGATAATCTTGGTGAGACTTATGTCCGAAGTATGCAGAGTCATCGAGATCGTACTTTTCGAGCTATTTAATGCGAGAAACACGTTTTCTGGGGTTTTCACCACTCCACAGTTCGTTGGATATGCAGAACAGGAGATATCTTGGTTTTCGTGGGGTTTCTAGCAGAGATATGCATTTTCTGCGATAATCATGGTGAGACTTCTGTTAGAAGTATGCAGAATCATCGAGATCGCACTTTTCGATCTATTTCATGCGAGAAACACGTTGTCTGGTGTTTTCACCACTCCACAGTTGATTTGATATGCAGAACCCGCGATGTTTGGTTTTCGTCGGGTTTCAAGTTGAGATATGCATTTTCTGCGACAATCTTGGTGAGACTTCTGTCCGAAGTATGCAGAATCATCGGGATCGCTCTTTTCGAGCTATTTAATGCGAGAAACACGTTTTCTGGCGATTTCACCACACCACTGTTCGTTGGATATGCAGAACCGGAGATATCTTGGTTTTCGTGGGGTTTCAAGCTGAAATATGCATTTTCTGCGATAATCTTGGTGAGACTTCTGTCCGATGTATGCAGAATCATCGAGATCGCTCTTTTCGAGCTATTTAATGCGAGAAACACGTTATCCGGTGTTTTCACCACTCCACAGTGGGTTTGATATGCAGAACTGGCGACATCTTGGATTTCGTCGGGTTTCAAGCTGAGATATGCATTTTCTACGATAATCTTGGTGAGACTTCTGTCAGAAGTTTGCAGAATCATCTAGATCGCTCTTTTCGAGCAATTTAATGCGAGAAACACGTTAACTGGTGTTTTCACCACTCCGCAGTGCGTTTGATATGTAGAACCAGCGATATCTGGGTTTTCGTGGGGTTTCAAGCTGACATATGCATTTTCTGCGATACTCTTGGTGAGACTTCTGTCCGAAGTATGCAGAAACATCGAGAGCACTCTTTTCGAGCTATTTAATGCGAGAATCACGTTTTCTGGGGTTTTCACCACACCACAGTTCGTTGGATATGCAGAACCGGAGATATCTTGGTTTTCGTGGGGTTTCAAGCTGAGATATGCATTTTCTGCAATAATCTTGTTGAGACTTCTGTCCGAAGTATGCAGAAAAATCGAGAGCGCTCTTTTCGAGCTATTTAATGCGAGAAACACGTTTTCTGGGGTTTTCACCACACCTCTGTTCGTTGGATATGCAGAACCGGAGATATCTTGGTTTTCCTGGGGTTTCAAGCTGAGATATGCATTTTCTGCGACAATCTTGGTGAGACTTCTGTCCGAAGTATGCAGAATCATCGGGATCGCTCTGATCGAGCTATTTAATGCGAGAATCACGTTTTCTGGGGTTTTCACCACACCACAGTTCGTTGGATATGCAAAACCGGAGATATCTTGGTTTTCCTGGGGTTTCAAGCTGAGATATGCATTTTCTGCGACAATCTTGGTGAGACTTCTGTCCGAAGTATGCAGAATCATCGGGATCGCTCTTATCGAGCTATTTAATGCGAGAAACACGTTTTCTGGCGATTTCACCACACCACTGTTCGTTGGATATGCAGAACCGGAGATATCTTGGTTTTCGTGGGGTTTCAAGCTGAAATGTGCATTTTCTGCGACAATCTTGGTGAGACTTCTGTCCGATGTATGCAGAATCATCGAGATCGATCTTTTCGAGCTATTTAATGCGAGAAACACGTTATCCGGTGTTTTCACCACTCCACAGTGGGTTTGATATGCAGAACTGGCAACAGCTTGGTTTTCGTGGGGTTTCCAGCTGAGACATACATTTTCTGCGATAATCATGGTGAGTCTTCTGTCAGAAGTATGCAGAATCTTCGAGATCGCTCTATTCGAGCTATTTAATGCGAGAAACACGTTATCTGGTTGTTTTCACCACTCCACAGTGCGTTTGATATGCAGAACCGGCGACATCTTGATTTTCGTGGGGTTTCTAGCTGAGATATGCATTTTCTGCGAAAATATTGGTGAGACTTCTGTCCGAAGTATGCAGAGTCATCGAGATCGTACTTTTCGAGCTATTTAATGCGAGAAACACGTTATCCGGTGTTTTCACCACTCCACAGTGGGTTTGATATGCAGAACTGGCAACAGCTTGGTTTTCGTGGGGTTTCCAGCTGAGACATACATTTTCTGCGATAATCATGGTGAGTCTTCTGTCAGAAGTATGCAGAATCTTCGAGATCGCTCTATTCGAGCTATTTAATGCGAGAAACACGTTATCTGGTTGTTTTCACCACTCCACAGTGCGTTTGATATGCAGAACCGGCGACATCTTGATTTTCGTGGGGTTTCAAGCTCAGATATGCATTTTGTGCGATAATATTGGTGAGACTTCTGCCCGAAGTATGCAGAATCATCGATATCGCTCTTTTAGAGCTATTTAATGCGAGAAACACGTTATCTGGTGTTTTCAGCACTCCACAGTGCGTTTGATATGCAGAACCGGCGACATCTTGATTTTCGTGAGGTTTCAAGCTGAGATATGCATTTTCTGCGATAATATTGGTGAGACTTCTGTCCGAAGTATGCAGAATCATCGATATCGCTCTTTTAGAGCTATTTAATGCGAGCAACACGTTATCTGGTGTTTTGACCACTCCACAGTGCGTTTGATATGTAGAACCGCCGATATCCTGGTTTTCGTGGGGTTTCAAGCTCAGATGTGCATTTTCTGCGATAATCTTGGTGAGACTTCTGTCCGAAGTATGCAGAATCATCGAGATCGCACATTTCGATCTATTTAATGCGAGAAACACGTTATCCGGTGTTTTCACCACTCCACAGTGGGTTTGATATGCAGAACTGGCGACATCTTGGATTTCGTCGGGTTTCAAGCTGAGATATGCATTTTCTACGATAATCTTGGTGAGACTTCTGTCCGATGTATGCAGAATCATCGAGATCGATCTTTTCGAGCTATTTAATGCGAGAAACACGTTATCCGGTGTTTTCACCACTCCACAGTGGGTTTGATATGCAGAACTGGCGACATCTTGGTTTTCGTGGGGTTTCCAGCTGAGACATACATTTTCTGCGATAATCATGGTGAGTCTTCTGTCAGAAGTATGCAGAATCTTCGAGATCGCTCTATTCGAGCTATTTAATGCGAGAAACACGTTATCTGGTTGTTTTCACCACTCCACAGTGCGTTTGAAATGCAGAACCGGCGACATCTTGATTTTCGTGGGGTTTCTAGCTGAGATATGCATTTTCTGCGAAAATATTGGTGAGACTTCTGTCCGAAGTATGCAGAGTCATCGAGATCGTACTTTTCGAGCTATTTAATGCGAGAAACACGTTTTCTGGGGTTTTCACCACTCCACAGTTGGTTTGATATGCAGAACCGGCGATGTTTGGTTTTCGTCGGGTTTCAAGTTGAGATATGCATTTTCTACGATAATCTTGGAGAAACATCTGTCCGAAGTATGCAGAATCATCAAGATCGATCTTTTCGAGCTATTTAATGCGAAAAAACAAGTTTTCTGGTGTTTTCACCACTCCACAGTGCGTTTGATATGCAGAACCGGCGACATCTTGGATTTCGTCGGGGTTCAAGCTGAGATATGCAATTCCTGCGATAATCTTGGTGAGAAATCTGTCCGAAGTATGCTTAATCATAGAGATCGCTCGTTTCCAGCTATTTGATGCGAGAAACACGTTAACTGGTGTTTCCACCACACCACAGTGCGTTTGATATGCAGAACCGGCGACATCTTGGATTTCGTCGGGGTTCAAGCTGAGATATGCATTTTCTACGATAATCTTGGTGAGACTTCTGTCAGAAGTATGCAGAATCATCGGGATCGCTTTTTTCGAGATATCTAATGCGAGAAACACGTTATCTGGTGTTTTCACCACTCCGCAGTGCGTTTGATATGTAGAACCAGCGATATCTGGGTTTTCGTGGGGTTTCAAGCTGAGATATGCATTTTCTGCGATAATCTTGGTGAGACTTCTGTCCGAAGTATGCAGAAACATCGAGAGCGCTCTTTTCGAGCTATTTAATGCGAGAAACACGTTTTCTGGGGTTTTCACCACACCACAGTTCGTTGGATATGCAGAACCGGAGATATCTTGGTTTTCGTGGGGTTTCAAGCTGAGATATGCATTTTCTGCAATAATCTTGTTGAGACTTCTGTCCGAAGTATGCAGAAAAATCGAGAGCGCTCTTTTCGAGCTATTTAATGCGAGAAACACGTTTTCTGGGGTTTTCACCACACCACTGTTCGTTGGATATGCAGAACCGGAGATATCTTGGTTTTCGTGGGGTTTCAAGCTGAAATATGCATTTTCTGCGATAATCTTGGTGAGACTTCTGTCCGATGTATGCAGAATCATCGTGATCGCTCTTTTCGAGCTATTTAATGCGAGAGACACGTTAACTGGTGTTTTCACCACTCCACAGTGCGTATGATGTGCAGAACCAACGATATCCTGGATTTCGTGGGGTTTCAAGCTCAGATATGCATTTTCTGCGATAATATTGGTGAGACTTCAGACAGAAGTATGCAGAATCATCTAGATCACTCTTTTCGAGCTATTTAATGCGAGAAACACGTTATCCGGTGTTTTCACCACTCCACAGTGGGTTTGATATGCAGAACTGGCGACATCTTGGATTTCGTCGGGTTTCAAGCTGAGATATGCATTTTCTACGATAATCTTGGTGAGACTTCTGTCAGAAGTTTGCAGAATCATCTAGATCGCTCGTTTCGAGATATTTAATGCGAAAAAACAAGTTTTCTGGTGTTTTCACCACACCACAGTTCGTTGGATGTGCAGAACCGGAGATATCTTGGTTTTCGTGGGGTTTCTAGCAGAGATATGCATTTTCTGCGATCATCATGGTGAGACTTCGGTTAGAAGTATGCAGAATCATCGAGATCGCACTTTTCGATCTATTTAATGCGAGAAACACGTTGTCTGGTGTTTTCACCACTCCGCAGTGCGTTTGATATGTAGAACCAGCGATATCTGGGTTTTCGTGGGGTTTCAAGCTGAGATATGCATTTTCTGCGATAATCTTGGTGAGACTTCTGTCCGAAGTATGCAGAAACATCGAGAGCGCTCTTTTCGAGCTATTTAATGCGAGAAACACGTTTTCTGGGGTTTTCACCACACCACAGTTCGTTGGATATGCAGAACCGGAGATATCTTGGTTTTCGTGGGGTTTCAAGCTGAGATATGCATTTTCTGCAATAATCTTGTTGAGACTTCTGTCCGAAGTATGCAGAAAAATCGAGAGCGCTCTTTTCGAGCTATTTAATGCGAGAAACAGGTTTTCTGGGGTTTTCACCACACCACTGTTCGTTGGATATGCAGAACCGGAGATATCTTGGTTTTCGTGGGGTTTCAAGCTGAAATATGCATTTTCTGCGATAATCTTGGTGAGACTTCTGTCCGATGTATGCAGAATCATCGTGATCGCTCTTTTCGAGCTATTTAATGCGAGAGACACGTTAACTGGTGTTTTCACCACTCCACAGTGCGTATGATGTGCAGAACCGACGATATCCTGGATTTCGTGGGGTTTCAAGCTCAGATATGCATTTTCTGCGATAATCATGGTGAGACTTCGGTTAGAAGTATGCAGAATCATCGAGATCGCACTTTTCGATCTATTTAATGCGAGAAACACGTTGTCTGGTGTTTTCACCACTCCACAGTTGGTTTGATATGCAGAACCGGCGATATCTGGGTTTTCGTGGGGTTTCAAGCTGAGATATGCATTTTCAGCGATAATCTTGGTGAGAAATCTGTCCGAAGTATGCTTAATCATCGAGATCGCTCGTTTCCAGCTATTTAATGCGAGAAACACGTTATCTGGTGTTTTCACCACTCCACAGTTGGTTTGATATGCAGAACCGGCGATGTTTGGTTTTCGTCGGGTTTCAAGTTGAGATATGCTTTTTCTACGATAATCTTGGTGAAACATCTGTCCGAAGTATGCAGAAACATCAAGAGCGCTCTTTTCGAGCTATTTAATGCGAGAAACACGTTTTCTGGGGTTTTCACCACACCACAGTTCGTTGGATGTGCAGAACCGGAGATATCTTGGTTTTCGTGGGGTTTCTAGCAGAGATATGCATTTTCTGCGATAATCGTGGTGAGACTTCGGTTAGAAGTATGCAGAATCATCGAGATCGCACTTTTCGATCTATTTAATGCGAGAAACACGTTGTCTGGTGTTTTCACCACTCCACAGTTGGTTTGATATGCAGAACCGGCGATATCTGGGTTTTCGTGGGGTTTCAAGCTGAGATATGCATTTTCAGCGATAATCTTGGTGAGAGTTCTGTCCGAAGTATGCAGAATCATCGAGATCGCTCTATTCGAGCTATTTAACGCGACAAAACGTTATCTGGTGTTTTCAGCACTCCACAGTGCGTTTGATATGCAGAACCAGCGATATCTTGGTTTTCGTGGGGTTTCAAGCTGAGATATGCATTTTCTCCGATAAACATGGAGAGACTTCTGTCCGAATTAGGCTGAATCATCGAGATCGCTCTTTTCGAGCTAGTTAATGCGAGAAAAACCTTGTCAGGGGTTTTCACCACTCCACAGTGCGTTTGATATGCAGAACCAGCGATATCTTGGCTTTCGTTGGGTTTCAAGCTGAGATATGCATTTTTTACGATAATCTTGGTGAGACTTCTGTCCGAAGTATGCAGAATCATCGAGATCGCTCTTTTCGAGCTATTTGATGCGAGAAACACGTTAACTGGTGTTTCCACCACTCCACAGTGCGTTTGATATGCAGAACCGGCGACATCTTGGATTTCGTCGGGGTTCAAGCTGAGATATGCATTTTCTACGATAATCTTGGTGAGACTTCTGTCAGAAGTATGCAGAATCATCGGGATCGCTTTTTTCGAGATATCTAATGCGAGAAACACGTTATCTGGTGTTTTCACCACTCCGCAGTGCGTTTGATATGTAGAACCAGCGATATCTGGGTTTTCGTGGGGTTTCAAGCTGAGATATGCATTTTCTGCGATAATCTTGGTGAGACTTCTGTCCGAAGTATGCAGAAACATCGAGAGCGCTCTTTTCGAGCTATTTAATGCGAGAAACACGTTTTCTGGGGTTTTCACCACACCACAGTTCGTTGGATATGCAGAACCGGAGATATCTTGGTTTTCGTGGGGTTTCAAGCTGAGATATGCATTTTCTGCAATAATCTTGTTGAGACTTCTGTCCGAAGTATGCAGAAAAATCGAGAGCGCTCTTTTCGAGCTATTTAATGCGAGAAACACGTTTTCTGGGGTTTTCACCACACCACTGTTCGTTGGATATGCAGAACCGGAGATATCTTGGTTTTCGTGGGGTTTCAAGCTGAAATATGCATTTTCTGCGATAATCTTGGTGAGACTTCTGTCCGATGTATGCAGAATCATCCTGATCGCTCTTTTCGAGCTATTTAATGCGAGAGACACGTTAACTGGTGTTTTCACCACTCCACAGTGCGTATGATGTGCAGAACCGACGATATCCTGGATTTCGTGGGGTTTCAAGCTCAGATATGCATTTTCTGCGATAATATTGGTGAGACTTCAGACAGAAGTATGCAGAATCATCTAGATCACTCTTTTCGAGCTATTTAATGCGAGAAACACGTTATCCGGTGTGTTCACCACTCCACAGTGGGTTTGATATGCAGAACTGGCGACATCTTGGATTTCGTCGGGTTTCAAGCTGAGATATGCATTTTCTACGATAATCTTGGTGAGACTTCTGTCAGAAGTTTGCAGAATCATCTAGATCGCTCGTTTCGGGATATTTAATGCGAAAAAACAAGTTTTCTGGTGTTTTCACCACTCCACAGTGCGTCTGATATGCAGAACCGGCGATATCTTGGTTTTCGTGGGGTTTCCAGCTGAGACATACATTTTCTGCGATAATCTTGGTGAGTCTTCTGTCAGAAGTATGCAGAATCTTCGAGATCGCTCTATTCGAGCTATTTAATGCGAGAAACACGTTATCTGGTTGTTTTCACCACTCCACAGTGCGTTTGATATGCAGAACCGGCGACATCTTGATTTTCGTGGGGTTTCTAGCTGAGATATGCATTTTCTGCGAAAATATTGGTGAGACTTCTGTCCGAAGTATGCAGAGTCATCCAGATCGTACTTTTCGAGCTATTTAATGCGAGAAACACGTTTTCTGGGGTTTTCACCACTCCACAGTTGGTTTGATATGCAGAACCGGCGATGTTTGGTTTTCGTCGGGTTTCAAGTTGAGATATGCATTTTCTACGATAATCTTGGTGAAACATCTGTCCGAAGTATGCAGAATCATCAAGATCGCTCTTTTCGAGCTATTTAATGCGAAAAAACAAGTTTTCTGGTGTTTTCACCACTCCACAGTGCGTTTGATATGCAGAACCGGCGACATCTTGGATTTCGTCGGGGTTCAAGCTGAGATATGCAATTCCTGCGATAATCTTGGTGAGACTTCTGTCCGAAGTATGCTGAATCATCGAGATCGCTCGTTTCGAGCTATTTAATGCGAGAAACACGTTATCTGGTGTTTTCTCCACTCCACAGTGCGTATGATGTGCAGAACCAACGATATCCTGCTTTTCGTGGGGTTTCAAGCTCAGATATGCATTTTGTGCAATAATATTGGGGAGACTTCAGACAGAAGTATGCACAATCATCGAGATCACACTTTTCGAGCTATTTAATGCGAGAAACACGTTATCTGGTGTTTTCACTACTCCACAGTTGGTTTGATATGCAGAACCGGAGATAATTTGGTTTTCGTGGGGTTTCAAGCTGAGATATGCATTTTCTGCGATAATCTTGGTGAGACTTCTGTCCGTAGTATGCAGAATCATCGCGATCGCTCTTATCGAGCTATTTAATGCGAGAAACACGTTATCTGGTGTTTTCAGCACTCCACAGTGCGTTTGATATGCAGAACCGGCGACATCTTGATTTTCGTGGGGTTTCTAGCTGAGATATGCATTTTCTGCGAAAATATTGGTGAGACTTCTGTCCGAAGTATGCAGAGTCATCGATATCGCTCTTTTAGAGCTATTTAATGCGAGCAACACGTTATGTGGTGTATTCACCACTCCACAGTACGTTAGACATGCAGAACCGGAGGTATCTTCGTTTCGGTCGGGTTTCAAGCTGAGGTATGCATTTTCTACGACAATATTGGTGAGACCTCTGTCAGAAGTATGCAGAACCTTCGAGAACGCTCTTTTCGAGCTACTTAATGCGAGAAACACGTTTTCTGGTGTTTTCACCACCCCACAGTGCGTTTGATATGCAGAACCAGCGATATCTTGGCTTTCGTTGGGTTTCAAGCTGAGATATGCATTTTTTACGATAATCTTGATGAGACTTCTGTCCGAAGTATGCAGAATCATCGAGATCGCTCTTTTCGAGCTATTTGATGCGAGAAACACGTTAACTGGTGTTTCCACCACTCCACAGTGCGTTTGATATGCAGAACCGGAGATATCTTGGTTTTCCTGGGGTTTCAAGCTGAGATATGCATTTTCTGCGATAATCTTGGTGAGACTTCTGTCCGTAGTATGCAGAATCATCGTGATCGCTCTTATCGAGCTATTTAATGCGAGAAACACGTTATCTGGTGTTTTCAGCACTCCACAGTGCGTTTGATATGCAAAACCGGAGATATCTTGGTTTTCGTGGGGTTTCAAGCTGAGATATGCATTTTCTGCAATAATCTTGTTGAGACTTCTGTCCGAAGTATGCAAAAAAATCGAGAGCGCTCTTTTCGAGCTATTTAATGCGAGAAACACGTTTTCTGGGGTTTTCACCACACCTCTGTTCGTTGGATATGCAGAACCGGAGATATCTTGGTTTTCCTGGGGTTTCAAGCTGAGATATGCATTTTCTGCGACAATCTTGGTGAGACTTCTGTCCGAAGTATGCAGAATCATCGGGATCGCTCTTATCGAGCTATTTAATGCGAGAAACACGTTTTCTGGCGATTTCACCACACCACTGTTCGTTGGATATGCAGAACCGGAGATATCTTGGTTTTCGTGGGGAGTCAAGCTGAAATATGGATTTTCTGCGATAATCTTGGTGAGACTTCTGTCCGATGTATGCAGAAACATCGAGATCGATCTTTTCGAGCTATTTAATGCGAGAAACACGTTATCCGGTGTTTTCACCACTCCACAGTGGGTTTGATATGCAGAACCGGCGACATCTTGATTTTCGTGGGGTTTCTAGCTGAGATATGCATTTTCTGCGAAAATATTGGTGAGACTTCTGTCCGAAGTATGCAGAGTCATCGAGATCGTACTTTTCGAGCTATTTAATGCGAGAAACACGTTTTCTGGGGTTTTCACCACTCCACAGTTGGTTTGATATGCAGAACCGGCGATGTTTGGTTTTCGTCGGGTTTCAAGTTGTGATATGCATTTTCTACGATAATCTTGGAGAAACATCTGTCCGAAGTATGCAGAATCATCAAGATCGCTCTTTTCGAGCTATTTAATGCGAGAAACACGTTTTCTGGGGTTTTCACCACACCACAGTTCGTTGGATGTGCAGAACCGGAGATATCTTGGTTTTCGCGGGGTTTCTAGCAGAGATATGCATTTTCTGCGATAATCATGGAGAGACTTCTGTCCGAATTAGGCTGAATCATCGAGATCGCTCTTTTCGAGCTAGTTAATGCGAGAAAAACCTTGTCAGGGGTTTTCACCACTCCACAGTGCGTTTGATATGCAGAACCAGCGATATCTTGGCTTTCGTTGGGTTTCAAGCTGAGATATGCATTTTTTACGATAATCTTGATGAGACTTCTGTCCGAAGTATGCAGAATCATCGAGATCGCTCTTTTCGAGCTATTTGATGCGAGAAACACGTTAACTGGTGTTTCCACCACTCCACAGTGCGTTTGATATGCAGAACCGGCGACATCTTGGATTTCGTCGGGGTTCAAGCTGAGATATGCATTTTCTACGATAATCTTGGTGAGACTTCTGTCAGAAGTATGCAGAATCATCGGGATCGCTTTTTTCGAGATATCTAATGCGAGAAACACGTTATCTGGTGTTTTCACCACTCCGCAGTGCGTTTGATATGTAGAACCAGCGATATCTGGGTTTTCGTGGGGTTTCAAGCTGAGATATGCATTTTCTGCGATAATCTTGGTGAGACTTCTGTCAGAAGTATGCAGAACCTTCGAGAACGCTCTTTTCGAGCTACTTAATGCGAGAAACACGTTTTCTGGTGTTTTCACCACCCCACAGTGCGTTTGATATGCAGAACCAGCGATATCTTGGCTTTCGTTGGGTTTCAAGCTGAGATATGCATTTTTTACGATAATCTTGATGAGACTTCTGTCCGAAGTATGCAGAATCATCGAGATCGCTCTTTTCGAGCTATTTGATGCGAGAAACACGTTAACTGGTGTTTCCACCACTCCACAGTGCGTTTGATATGCAGAACCGGAGATATCTTGGTTTTCCTGGGGTTTCAAGCTGAGATATGCATTTTCTGCGATAATCTTGGTGAGACTTCTGTCCGTAGTATGCAGAATCATCGTGATCGCTCTTATCGAGCTATTTAATGCGAGAAACACGTTATCTGGTGTTTTCAGCACTCCACAGTGCGTTTGATATGCAAAACCGGAGATATCTTGGTTTTCGTGGGGTTTCAAGCTGAGATATGCATTTTCTGCAATAATCTTGTTGAGACTTCTGTCCGAAGTATGCAAAAAAATCGAGAGCGCTCTTTTCGAGCTATTTAATGCGAGAAACACGTTTTCTGGGGTTTTCACCACACCTCTGTTCGTTGGATATGCAGAACCGGAGATATCTTGGTTTTCCTGGGGTTTCAAGCTGAGATATGCATTTTCTGCGACAATCTTGGTGAGACTTCTGTCCGAAGTATGCAGAATCATCGGGATCGCTCTTATCGAGCTATTTAATGCGAGAAACACGTTTTCTGGCGATTTCACCACACCACTGTTCGTTGGATATGCAGAACCGGAGATATCTTGGTTTTCGTGGGGAGTCAAGCTGAAATATGGATTTTCTGCGATAATCTTGGTGAGACTTCTGTCCGATGTATGCAGAAACATCGAGATCGATCTTTTCGAGCTATTTAATGCGAGAAACACGTTATCCGGTGTTTTCACCACTCCACAGTGGGTTTGATATGCAGAACCGGCGACATCTTGATTTTCGTGGGGTTTCTAGCTGAGATATGCATTTTCTGCGAAAATATTGGTGAGACTTCTGTCCGAAGTATGCAGAGTCATCGAGATCGTACTTTTCGAGCTATTTAATGCGAGAAACACGTTTTCTGGGGTTTTCACCACTCCACAGTTGGTTTGATATGCAGAACCGGCGATGTTTGGTTTTCGTCGGGTTTCAAGTTGTGATATGCATTTTCTACGATAATCTTGGAGAAACATCTGTCCGAAGTATGCAGAATCATCAAGATCGCTCTTTTCGAGCTATTTAATGCGAGAAACACGTTTTCTGGGGTTTTCACCACACCACAGTTCGTTGGATGTGCAGAACCGGAGATATCTTGGTTTTCGCGGGGTTTCTAGCAGAGATATGCATTTTCTGCGATAATCATGGAGAGACTTCTGTCCGAATTAGGCTGAATCATCGAGATCGCTCTTTTCGAGCTAGTTAATGCGAGAAAAACCTTGTCAGGGGTTTTCACCACTCCACAGTGCGTTTGATATGCAGAACCAGCGATATCTTGGCTTTCGTTGGGTTTCAAGCTGAGATATGCATTTTTTACGATAATCTTGATGAGACTTCTGTCCGAAGTATGCAGAATCATCGAGATCGCTCTTTTCGAGCTATTTGATGCGAGAAACACGTTAACTGGTGTTTCCACCACTCCACAGTGCGTTTGATATGCAGAACCGGCGACATCTTGGATTTCGTCGGGGTTCAAGCTGAGATATGCATTTTCTACGATAATCTTGGTGAGACTTCTGTCAGAAGTATGCAGAATCATCGGGATCGCTTTTTTCGAGATATCTAATGCGAGAAACACGTTATCTGGTGTTTTCACCACTCCGCAGTGCGTTTGATATGTAGAACCAGCGATATCTGGGTTTTCGTGGGGTTTCAAGCTGAGATATGCATTTTCTGCGATAATCTTGGTGAGACTTCTGTCAGAAGTATGCAGAATCATCGAGATCGCTCTTTTCGAGCTATTTAATGGAGAAACACGTAATCTGGTGTATTGACCACTCCACAGTTCGTTGGATATGCAGAACCGGAGATATCTTGGTTTTCGTGGGGTTTCAAGCTGAGATATGCATTTTCTGCAATAATCTTGTTGAGACTTCTGTCCGAAGTATGCAGAAAAATCGAGAGCGCTCTTTTCGAGCTATTTAATGCGAGAAACACGTTTTCTGGGGTTTTCACCACACCACTGTTCGTTGGATATGCAGAACCGGAGATATCTTGGTTTTCGTGGGGTTTCAAGCTGAAATATGCATTTTCTGCGATAATCTTGGTGCGACTTCTGTCCGATGTATGCAGAATCATCAAGATCGCACTTTTCGAGCTATTTAATGCGAAAAAACAAGTTTTCTGGTGTTTTCACCACTCCACAGTGCGTTTGATATGCAGAACCGGCGACATCTTGGATTTCGTCGGGGTTCAAGCTGAGATATGCAATTCCTGCGATAATTTTGGTGAGAAATCTGTCCGAAGTATGCTTAATCATCGAGATCGCTCGTTTCCAGCTATTTAATGCGAGAAACACGTTATCTGGTGTTTTCACCACTCCACAGTGCGTGTGATATGCAGAACCGACGATATCCTGGTTTTCGTGGGGTTTCAAGCTCAGATGTGCATTTTCTGCGATAATCTTGGTGAGAAATCTGTCCGAAGTATGCTTAATCATCGAGATCGCTCGTTTCCAGCTATTTAATGCGAGAAACACGTTATCTGGTGTTTTCACCACTCCACAGTTGGTTTGATATGCAGAACCGGCGATGTTTGGTTTTCGTCGGGTTTCAAGTTGAGATATGCTTTTTCTACGATAATCTTGGTGAAACATCTGTCCGAAGTATGCAGAAACATCAAGAGCGCTCTTTTCGAGCTATTTAATGCGAGAAACACGTTTTCTGGGGTTTTCACCACACCACAGTTCGTTGGATGTGCAGAACCGGAGATATCTTGGTTTTCGCGGGGTTTCTAGCAGAGATATGCATTTTCTGCGATAATCATGGAGAGACTTCTGTCCGAATTAGGCTGAATCATCGAGATCGGTCTTTTCGAGCTAGTTAATGCGAGAAAAACCTTGTCAGGGGTTTTCACCACTCCACAGTGCGTTTGATATGCAGAACCAGCGATATCTTGGCTTTCGTTGGGTTTCAAGCTGAGATATGCATTTTTTACGATAATCTTGGTGAGACTTCTGTCCGAAGTATGCAGAATCATCGAGATCGCTCTTTTCGAGCTATTTGATGCGAGAAACACGTTCAGTGGTGTTTCCACCACTCCACAGTGCGTTTGATATGCAGAACCGGCGACATCTTGGATTTCGTCGGGGTTCAAGCTGAGATATGCATTTTCTACGATAATCTTGGTGAGACTTCTGTCAGAAGTATGCAGAATCATCGGGATCGCTTTTTTCGAGATATCTAATGCGAGAAACACGTTATCTGGTGTTTTCACCACTCCGCAGTGCGTTTGATATGTAGAACCAGCGATATCTGGGTTTTCGTGGGGTTTCAAGCTGAGATATGCATTTTCTGCGATAATCTTGGTGAGACTTCTGTCCGAAGTATGCAGAAACATCGAGAGCGCTCTTTTCGAGCTATTTAATGCGAGAAACACGTTTTCTGGGGTTTTCACCACACCACAGTTCGTTGGATATGCAGAACCGGAGATATCTTGGTTTTCGTGGGGTTTCAAGCTGAGATATGCATTTTCTGCAATAATCTTGTTGAGACTTCTGTCCGAAGTATGCAGAAAAATCGAGAGCGCTCTTTTCGAGCTATTTAATGCGAGAAACACGTTTTCTGGGGTTTTCACCACACCACTGTTCGTTGGATATGCAGAACCGGAGATATCTTGGTTTTCGTGGGGTTTCAAGCTGAAATATGCATTTTCTGCGATAATCTTGGTGAGACTTCTGTCCGATGTATGCAGAATCATCGAGATCGCTCTTTTCGAGCTATTTAATGCGAGAGACACGTTAACTGGTGTTTTCACCACTCCACAGTGCGTATGATGTGCAGAACCGACGATATCCTGGTTTTCGTGGGGTTTCAAGCTCAGATATGCATTTTCTGCGATAATATTGGTGAGACTTCAGACAGAAGTATGCAGAATCATCTAGATCACTCTTTTCGAGCTATTTAATGCGAGAAACACGTTATCCGGTGTTTTCACCACTCCACAGTGGGTTTGAGATGCAGAACTGGCGACATCTTGGATTTCGTCGGGTTTCGAGCTGAGATATGCATTTTCTACGATAATCTTGGTGAGACTTCTGTCAGAAGTTTGCAGAATCATCTAGATCGCTCGTTTCGAGATATTTAATGCGAAAAAACAAGTTTTCTGGTGTTTTCACCACTCCACAGTGCGTCTGATATGCAGAACCGGCGATATCTTGGTTTTCGTGGGGTTTCCAGCTGAGACATACATTTTCTGCGATAATCTTGGTGAGACTTCTGTCCGAAGTATGCAGAAACATCGAGAGCGCTCTTTTCGAGCTATTTAATGCGAGAAACACGTTTTCTGGGGTTTTCACCACACCACAGTTCGTTGGATATGCAGAACCGGAGATATCTTGGTTTTCGTGGGGTTTCAAGCTGAGATATGCATTTTCTGCAATAATCTTGTTGAGACTTCTGTCCGAAGTATGCAGAAAAATCGAGAGCGCTCTTTTCGAGCTATTTAATGCGAGAAACACGTTTTCTGGGGTTTTCACCACACCACTGTTCGTTGGATATGCAGAACCGGAGATATCTTGGTTTTCGTGGGGTTTCAAGCTGAAATATGCATTTTCTGCGATAATCTTGGTGAGACTTCTGTCCGATGTATGCAGAATCATCGAGATCGCTCTTTTCGAGCTATTTAATGCGAGAGACACGTTAACTGGTGTTTTCACCACTCCACAGTGCGTATGATGTGCAGAACCGACGATATCCTGGTTTTCGTGGGGTTTCAAGCTCAGATATGCCTTTTCTGCGATAATATTGGTGAGACTTCAGACAGAAGTATGCAGAATCATCTAGATCACTCTTTTCGAGCTATTTAATGCGAGAAACACGTTATCCGGTGTTTTCACCACTCCACAGTGGGTTTGAGATGCAGAACTGGCGACATCTTGGATTTCGTCGGGTTTCGAGCTGAGATATGCATTTTCTACGATAATCTTGGTGAGACTTCTGTCAGAAGTTTGCAGAATCATCTAGATCGCTCGTTTCGAGATATTTAATGCGAAAAAACAAGTTTTCTGGTGTTTTCACCACTCCACAGTGCGTCTGATATGCAGAACCGGCGATATCTTGGTTTTCGTGGGGTTTCCAGCTGAGACATACATTTTCTGCGATAATCTTGGTGAGTCTTCTGTCAGAAGTATGCAGAATCTTCGAGATCGCTCTATTCGAGCTATTTAATGCGAGAAACACGTTATCTGGTGTTTTCACTACTCCACAGTTGGTTTGATATGCAGAACCGGAGATAATTTGGTTTTCGTGGGGTTTCAAGCTGAGATATGCATTTTCTGCGATAATCTTGGTGATACTTCTGTCCGTAGTATGCAGAATCATCGCGATCGCTCTTATCGAGCTATTTAATGCGAGAAACACGTTATCTGGTGTTTTCAGCACTCCACAGTGCGTTTGATATGCAGAACCGGCGACATCTTGATGTTCGTGAGGTTTCAAGCTGAGATATGCATTTTCTGCGATAATATTGGTGAGACTTCTGTCCGAAGGATGCAGAATCATCTAGATCGCTCGTTTGGAGCTATTTAATGCGAGAAACACGTTATCTGGTGTTTTCACCACTCCACAGTGCGTTTGATATGCAGAACCGGCGACATCTTGATTTTCGTGGTGTTTCCAGCTGGGATATGCATTTTCTGCGATAATCTTGGTGAGACTTCAGTCAGAAGTATGCAGAAAAATCGAGAGCGCTCTTTTCGAGCTATTTAATGCGAGAAACACGTTTTCCGGGGTTTTCACCACACCTCTGTTCGTTGGATATGCAGAACCGGAGATATCTTGGTTTTCCTGGGGTTTCAAGCTGAGATATGCATTTTCTGCGATAATCTTGGTGAGACTTCTGTCCGAAGTATGCAGAATCATCGGGATCGCTCTTTTCGAGCTATTTAATGCGAGGAACACGTTTTCTGGCGTTTTCACCACTCCACAGTGCGTTTGATATGTAGAGCCGCCGATAACTTGGTTTTCGTGGGGTTTCCAGCTGAAATATGCATTTTGTGCGATAATATTGGGGAGACTTCAGACAGAAGTATGCAGAATCATCGAGATCACACTTTTCGAGCTATTTAATGCGAGAAACACGTTATCTGGTGTTTTCACTACTCCACAGTTGGTTTGATATGCAGAACCGGAGATAATTTGGTTTTCGTGGGGTTTCAAGCTGAGATATGCATTTTCTGCGATAATCTTGGTGAGACTTCTGTCCGTAGTATGCAGAATCATCGCGATCGCTCTTATCGAGCTATTTAATGCGAGAAACACGTTATCTGGTGTTTTCAGCACTCCACAGTGCGTTTGATATGCAGAACCGGCGACATCTTGATGTTCGTGAGGTTTCAAGCTGAGATATGCATTTTCTGCGATAATATTGGTGAGACTTCTGTCCGAAGTATGCAGAATCATCGATATCGCTCTTTTAGAGCTATTTAATGCGAGCAACACGTTATGTGGTGTATTCACCACTCCACAGTACGTTAGACATGCAGAACCGGAGGTATCTTCGTTTCGGTCGGGTTTCAAGCTGAGGTATGCATTTTCTACGACAATATTGGTGAGACCTCTGTCAGAAGTATGCAGAACCTTCGAGAACGCTCTTTTCGAGCTACTTAATGCGAGAAACACGTTTTCTGGTGTTTTCACCACCCCACAGTGCGTTTGATATGCAGAACCGGCGAAATCGTGGTTTTCGTCGGGTTTCAAGCTGAGATATGCATTTTCTGCGATAATATTGGTGAGACTTCTGTCCGAATTATGCAGAATCATCGATATCGCTCTTTTCGAGCTATTTAATGCGAGAAACACGTTGTCTGGTGTTTTGACCACTCCACAGTGCGTTTGATATGTAGAGCCGCCGATAACTTGGTTTTCGTGGGGTTCCCAGCTGAAATATGCATTTTCTGCGATAATCTTGGTGTTTCATCTATGAGAAGTATGCAGAATCATCGAGAACGCTCCTTTCGAGCTAGTTAATGCGAGAAACACGTTTTCTGGTGTTTTCACCACTCCACAGTGCGTATGATGTGCAGAACCGACGATATCCTGGTTTTCGTGGGGTTTCAAGCTCAGATATGCATTTTCTGCGATAATATTGGTGAGACTTCAGACAGAAGTATGCAGAATCATCTAGATCACTCTTTTCGAGCTATTTAATGCGAGAAACACGTTATCCGGTGTTTTCACCACTCCACAGTGGGTTTGATATACAAGAACTGGCGACATCTTGGATTTCGTCGGGTTTCAAGCTGAGATATGCATTTTCTACGATAATCTTGGTGAGACTTCTGTCAGAAGTTTGCAGAATCATCTTGATCGCTCGTTTCGAGATATTTAATGCGAAAAAACAAGTTTTCTGGTGTTTTCACCACTCCACAGTGCGTCTGATATGCAGAACCGGCGATATCTTGGTTTTCGTGGGGTTTCCAGCTGAGACATACATTTTCTGCGATAATCTTGGTGAGTCTTCTGTCAGAAGTATGCAGAATCTTCGAGATTGCTCTATTCGAGCTATTTAATGCGAGAAACACGTTATCTGGTTGTTTTCACCACTCCACAGTGCGTTTGATATGCAGAACCGGCGACATCTTGATTTTCGTGGGGTTTCTAGCTGAGATATGCATTTTCTGCGAAAATATTGGTGAGTCTTCTGTCCGAAGTATGCAGAGTCATCGAGATCGTACTTTTCGAGCTATTTAATGCGAGAAACACGTTTTCTGGGGTTTTCACCACTCAACAGTTGGTTTGATATGCAGAACCGGAGATAATTTGGTTTTCGTGGGGTTTCAAGCTGAGATATGCATTTTCTGCGATAATCTTGGTGAGACTTCTGTCCGTAGTATGCAGAATCATCGCGATCGCTCTTATCGAGCTATTTAATGCGAGAAACACGTTATCTGGTGTTTTCAGCACTCCACAGTGCGTTTGATATGCAGAACCGGCGACATCTTGATGTTCGTGAGGTTTCAAGCTGAGATATGCATTTTCTGCGATAATATTGGTGAGACTTCTGTCCGAAGGATGCAGAATCATCTAGATCGCTCGTTTGGAGCTATTTAATGCGAGAAACACGTTATCTGGTGTTTTCACCACTCCACAGTGCGTTTGATATGCAGAACCGGCGACATCTTGATTTTCGTGGTGTTTCCAGCTGGGATATGCATTTTCTGCGATAATCTTGGTGAGACTTCAGTCAGAAGTATGCAGAAAAATCGAGAGCGCTCTTTTCGAGCTATTTAATGCGAGAAACACGTTTTCCGGGGTTTTCACCACACCTCTGTTCGTTGGATATGCAGAACCGGAGATATCTTGGTTTTCCTGGGGTTTCAAGCTGAGATATGCATTTTCTGCGATAATCTTGGTGAGACTTCTGTCCGAAGTATGCAGAATCATCGGGATCGCTCTTTTCGAGCTATTTAATGCGAGGAACACGTTTTCTGGCGTTTTCACCACTCCACAGTGCGTTTGATATGTAGAGCCGCCGATAACTTGGTTTTCGTGGGGTTTCCAGCTGAAATATGCATTTTGTGCGATAATATTGGGGAGACTTCAGACAGAAGTATGCAGAATCATCGAGATCACACTTTTCGAGCTATTTAATGCGAGAAACACGTTATCTGGTGTTTTCACTACTCCACAGTTGGTTTGATATGCAGAACCGGAGATAATTTGGTTTTCGTGGGGTTTCAAGCTGAGATATGCATTTTCTGCGATAATCTTGGTGAGACTTCTGTCCGTAGTATGCAGAATCATCGCGATCGCTCTTATCGAGCTATTTAATGCGAGAAACACGTTATCTGGTGTTTTCAGCACTCCACAGTGCGTTTGATATGCAGAACCGGCGACATCTTGATGTTCGTGAGGTTTCAAGCTGAGATATGCATTTTCTGCGATAATATTGGTGAGACTTCTGTCCGAAGTATGCAGAATCATCGATATCGCTCTTTTAGAGCTATTTAATGCGAGCAACACGTTATGTGGTGTATTCACCACTCCACAGTACGTTAGACATGCAGAACCGGAGGTATCTTCGTTTCGGTCGGGTTTCAAGCTGAGGTATGCATTTTCTGCGATAATCTTGGTGTTTCATCTATGAGAAGTATGCAGAATCATCGAGAACGCTCCTTTCGAGCTAGTTAATGCGAGAAACACGTTTTCTGGTGTTTTCACCACTCCACAGTGCGTATGATGTGCAGAACCGACGATATCCTGGTTTTCGTGGGGTTTCAAGCTCAGATATGCATTTTCTGCGATAATATTGGTGAGACTTCAGACAGAAGTATGCAGAATCATCTAGATCACTCTTTTCGAGCTATTTAATGCGAGAAACACGTTATCCGGTGTTTTCACCACTCCACAGTGGGTTTGATATACAAGAACTGGCGACATCTTGGATTTCGTCGGGTTTCAAGCTGAGATATGCATTTTCTACGATAATCTTGGTGAGACTTCTGTCAGAAGTTTGCAGAATCATCTTGATCGCTCGTTTCGAGATATTTAATGCGAAAAAACAAGTTTTCTGGTGTTTTCACCACTCAACAGTTGGTTTGATATGCAGAACCGGCGATGTTTGGTTTTCGTCGGGTTTCAAGTTGAGATATGCATTTTCTACGATAATCTTGGTGAAACATCTGTCCGAAGTATGCAGAATCATCAAGATCGCTCTTTTCGAGCTATTTAATGCGAAAAAACAAGTTTTCTGGTGTTTTCACCACTCCACAGTGCGTTTGATATGCAGAACCGGCGACATCTTGGATTTCGTCGGGGTTCAAGCTGAGATATGCAATTCCTGCGATAATTTTGGTGAGACTTCTGTCCGAAGTATGCTGAATCATCGAGATCGCTCGTTTCGAGCTATTTAATGCGAGAAACACGTTATCTGATGTTTTCTCCACTCCACAGTGCGTTTGATATGCAGAACCGGCGACATCTTGGATTTCGTCGGGGTTCAAGCTGAGATATGCAATTCCTGCGATAATTTTGGTGAGACTTCTGTCCGAAGTATGCTGAATCATCGAGATCGCTCGTTTCGAGCTATTTAATGCGAGAAACACGTTATCTGATGTTTTCTCCACTCCACAGTGCGTATGATGTGCAGAACCAACGATATCCTGCTTTTCGTGGGGTTTCAAGCTCAGATATGCATTTTGTGCGATAATATTGGGGAGACTTCAGACAGAAGTATGCAGAATCATCGAGATCACACTTTTCGAGCTATTTAATGCGAGAAACACGTTATCTGGGGTTTTCACTACTCCACAGTTGGTTTGATATGCAGAACCGGAGATAATTTGGTTTTCGTGGGGTTTCAAGCTGAGATATGCATTTTCTGCGATAATCTTGGTGAGACTTCTGTCCGTAGTATGCAGAATCATCGCGATCGCTCTTATCGAGCTATTTAATGCGAGAAACACGTTATCTGGTGTTTTCAGCACTCCACAGTGCGTTTGATTTGCAGAACCGGCGACATCTTGATGTTCGTGAGGTTTCAAGCTGAGATATGCATTTTCTGCGATAATATTGGTGAGACTTCTGTCCGAAGTATGCAGAATCATCTAGATCGCTCGTTTGGAGCTATTTAATGCGAGAAACACGTTATCTGGTGTTTTCACCACTCCACAGTGCGATTGATATGCAGAACCGGCGACATCTTGATTTTCGTGGTGTTTCCAGCTGGGATATGCATTTTCTGCGATAATCTTGGTGAGACTTCAGTCAGAAGTATGCAGAAAAAACGAGAGCGCTCTTTTCGAGCTATTTAATGCGAGAAACACGTTTTCTGGGGTTTTCACCACACCTCTGTTCGTTGGATATGCAGAACCGGAGATATCTTGGTTTTCCTGGGGTTTCAAGCTGAGATATGCATTTTCTGCGATAATCTTGGTGAGACTTCTGTCCGAAGTATGCAGAATCATCGGGATCGCTCTTTTCGAGCTATTTAATGCGAGGAACACGTTTTCTGGCGTTTTCACCACTCCACAGTGCGTTTGATATGTAGAGCCGCCGATAACTTGGTTTTCGTGGGGTTTCCAGCTGAAATATGCATTTTCTGCGATAATCTTGGTGTTTCATCTATGAGAAGTATGCAGAATCATCGAGAACGCTCCTTTCGAGCTAGTTAATGCGAGAGACACGTTAACTGGTGTTTTCACCACTCCACAGTGCGTATGATGTGCAGAACCGACGATATCCTGGTTTTCGTGGGGTTTCAAGCTCAGATATGCATTTTCTGCGATAATATTGGTGAGACTTCAGACAGAAGTATGCAGAATCATCTAGATCACTCTTTTCGAGCTATTTAATGCGAGAAACACGTTATCCGGTGTTTTCACCACTCCACAGTGGGTTTGATATGCAGAACTGGCGACATCTTGGATTTCGTGGGGTTTCTAGCTGAGATATGCATTTTCTGCGAAAATATTGGTGAGACTTCTGTCCGAAGTATGCAGAGTCATCGAGATCGTACTTTTCGAGCTATTTAATGCGAGAAACACGTTTTCTGGGGTTTTCACCACTCCACAGTTGGTTTGATATGCAGAACCGGCGATGTTTGGTTTTCGTCGGGTTTCAAGTTGAGATATGCATTTTCTACGATAATCTTGGTGAAACATCTGTCCGAAGTATGCAGAATCATCAAGATCGCTCTTTTCGAGCTATTTAATGCGAAAAAACAAGTTTTCTGGTGTTTTCACCACTCCACAGTGCGTTTGATATGCAGAACCGGCGACATCTTGGATTTCGTCGGGGTTCAAGCTGAGATATGCAATTCCTGCGATAATCTTGGTGAGACTTCTGTCCGAAGTATGCTGAATCATCGAGATCGCTCGTTTCGAGCTATTTAATGCGAGAAACACGTTATCTGGTGTTTTCTCCACTCCACAGTGCGTATGATGTGCAGAACCAACGATATCCTGCTTTTCGTGGGGTTTCAAGCTCAGATATGCATTTTGTGCGATAATATTGGGGAGACTTCAGACAGAAGTATGCAGAATCATCGAGATCACACTTTTCGAGCTATTTAATGCGAGAAACACGTTATCTGGGGTTTTCACTACTCCACAGTTGGTTTGATATGCAGAACCGGAGATAATTTGGTTTTCGTGGGGTTTCAAGCTGAGATATGCATTTTCTGCGATAATCTTGGTGAGACTTCTGTCCGTCGTATGCAGAATCATCGCGATCGCTCTTATCGAGCTATTTAATGCGAGAAACACGTTATCTGGTGTTTTCAGCACTCCACAGTGCGTTTGATATGCAGAACCGGCGACATCTTGATGTTCGTGAGGTTTCAAGCTGAGATATGCATTTTCTGCGATAATATTGGTGAGACTTCTGTCCGAAGTATGCAGAATCATCGATATCGCTCTTTTAGAGCTATTTAATGCGAGCAACACGTTATGTGGTGTATTCACCACTCCACAGTACGTTAGACATGCAGAACCGGAGGTATCTTCGTTTCGGTCGGGTTTCAAGCTGAGGTATGCATTTTCTACGACAATATTGGTGAGACCTCTGTCAGAAGTATGCAGAACCTTCGAGAACGCTCTTTTCGAGCTACTTAATGCGAGAAACACGTTTTCTGGTGTTTTCACCTCCCCACAGTGCGTTTGATATGCAAAACCGGAGATATCTTGGTTTTCGTGGGGTTTCAAGCTGAGATATGCATTTTCTGCAATAATCTTGTTGAGACTTCTGTCCGAAGTATGCAGAAAAATCGAGAGCGCTCTTTTCGAGCTATTTAATGCGAGAAACACGTTTTCTGGGGTTTTCACCACACCTCTGTTCGTTGGATATGCAGAACCGGAGATATCTTGGTTTTCCTGGGGTTTCAAGCTGAGATATGCATTTTCTGCGACAATCTTGGTGAGACTTCAGTCCGAAGTATGCAGAATCATCGGGATCACTCTTATCGAACTATTTAATGCGAGAAACACGTTTTCTGGCGATTTCACCACACCACTGTTCGTTGGATATGCAGAACCGGAGATATCTTGGTTTTCGTGGGGTGTCAAGCTGAAATATGCATTTTCTGCGATAATCTTGGTGAGACTTCTGTCCGATGTATGCAGAAACATCGAGATCGATCTTTTCGAGCTATTTAATGCGAGAAACACGTTATCCGGTGTTTTCACCACTCCACAGTGGGTTTGATATGCAGAACCGGCGACATCTTGATTTTCGTGGGGTTTCTAGCTGAGATATGCATTTTCTGCGAAAATATTGGTGAGACTTCTGTCCGAAGTATGCAGAGTCATCGAGATCGTACTTTTCGAGCTATTTAATGCGAGAAACACGTTTTCTGGGGTTTTCACCACTCCACAGTTGGTTTGATATGCAGAACCGGCGATGTTTGGTTTTCGTCGGGTTTCAAGTTGAGATATGCATTTTCTACGATAATCTTGGAGAAACATCTGTCCGAAGTATGCAGAATCATCAAGATCGCTCTTTTCGAGCTATTTAATGCGAAAAAACAAGTTTTCTGGTGTTTTCACCACTCCACAGTGCGTTTGATATGCAGAACCGGCGACATCTTGGATTTCGTCGGGGTTCAAGCTGAGATATGCAATTCCTGCGATAATCTTGGTGAGAAATCTGTCCGAAGTATGCTTAATCATCGAGATCGCTCGTTTCCAGCTATTTAATGCGAGAAACACGTTATCTGGTGTTTTCACCACTCCACAGTGCGTGTGATATGCAGAACCGACGATATCCTGGTTTTCGTGGGGTTTCAAGCTCAGATGTGCATTTTCTGCGATAATCTTGGTGAGAAATCTGTCCGAAGTATGCTTAATCATCGAGATCGCTCGTTTCCAGCTATTTAATGCGAGAAACACGTTATCTGGTGTTTTCACCACTCCACAGTTGGTTTGATATGCAGAACCGGCGATGTTTGGTTTTCGTCGGGTTTCAAGTTGAGATATGCTTTTTCTACGATAATCTTGGTGAAACATCTGTCCGAAGTATGCAGAAACATCAAGAGCGCTCTTTTCGAGCTATTTAATGCGAGAAACACGCTTTCTGGGGTTTTCACCACACCACAGTTCGTTGGATGTGGAGAACCGGAGATATCTTGGTTTTCGCGGGGTTTCTAGCAGAGATATGCATTTTCTGCGATAATCATGGAGAGACTTCTGTCCGAATTAGGCTGAATCATCGAGATCGCTCTTTTCGAGCTAGTTAATGCGAGAAAAACCTTGTCAGGGGTTTTCACCACTCCACAGTGCGTTTGATATGCAGAACCAGCGATATCTTGGCTTTCGTTGGGTTTCAAGCTGAGATATGCATTTTTTACGATAATCTTGGTGAGACTTCTGTCCGAAGTATGCAGAATCATCGAGATCGCTCTTTTCGAGCTATTTGATGCGAGAAACACGTTAACTGGTGTTTCCACCACTCCACAGTGCGTTTGATATGCAGAACCGGCGACATCTTGGATTTCGTCGGGGTTCAAGCTGAGATGTGCATTTTCTACGATAATCTTGGTGAGACTTCTGTCAGAAGTATGCAGAATCATCGGGATCGCTTTTTTCGAGATATCTAATGCGAGAAACACGTTATCTGGTGTTTTCACCACTCCGCAGTGCGTTTGATATGTAGAACCAGCGATATCTGGGTTTTCGTGGGGTTTCAAGCTGAGATATGCATTTTCTGCGATAATCTTGGTGAGACTTCTGTCCGAAGTATGCAGAAACATCGAGAGCGCTCTTTTCGAGCTATTTAATGCGAGAAACACGTTTTCTGGGGTTTTCACCACACCACAGTTCGTTGGATATGCAGAACCGGAGATATCTTGGTTTTCGTGGGGTTTCAAGCTGAGATATGCATTTTCTGCAATAATCTTGTTGAGACTTCTGTCCGAAGTATGCAGAAAAATCGAGAGCGCTCTTTTCGAGCTATTTAATGCGAGAAACACGTTTTCTGGGGTTTTCACCACACCACTGTTCGTTGGATATGCAGAACCGGAGATATCTTGGTTTTCGTAGGGTTTCAAGCTGAAATATGCATTTTCTGCGATAATCTTGGTGAGACTTCTGTCCGATGTATGCAGAATCATCGAGATCGCTCTTTTCGAGCTATTTAATGCGAGAGACACGTTAACTGGTGTTTTCACCACTCCACTGTTCGTTGGATATGCAGAACCGGAGATATCTTGGTTTTCGTAGGGTTTCAAGCTGAAATATGCATTTTCTGCGATAATCTTGGTGAGACTTCTGTCCGATGTATGCAGAATCATCGAGATCGCTCTTTTCGAGCTATTTAATGCGAGAAACTCGTTATCCGGTGTTTTCACCACTCCACAGTGGGTTTGATATGCAGAACTGGCGACATCTTGGATTTCGTCGGGTTTCAAGCTGAGATATGCATTTTCTACGATAATCTTGATGAGACTTCTGTCAGAAGTTTGCAGAATCATCTAGATCGCTCGTTTCGAGATATTTAATGCGAAAAAACAAGTTTTCTGGTGTTTTCACCACTCCACAGTGCGTCTGATATGCAGAACCGGCGATATCTTGGTTTTCGTGGGGTTTCCAGCTGAGACATACATTTTCTGCGATAATCTTGGTGAGTCTTCTGTCAGAAGTATGCAGAATCTTCTAGATCGCTCTATTCGAGCTATTTAATGCGAGAAACACGTTATCTGGTGTTTTCACTACTCCACAGTTGGTTTGATATGCAGAACCGGAGATAATTTGGTTTTCGTGGGGTTTCAAGCTGAGATATGCATTTTCTGCGATAATCTTGGTGAGACTTCTGTCCGTAGTATGCAGAATCATCGCGATCGCTCTTATCGAGCTATTTAATGCGAGAAACACGTTATCTGGTGTTTTCAGCACTCCACAGTGCGTTTGATATGCAGAACCGGCGACATCTTGATGTTCGTGAGGTTTCAAGCTGAGATATGCATTTTATGCGATAATATTGGTGAGACTTCTGTCCGAAGTATGCAGAATCATCTAGATCGCTCGTTTGGAGCTATTTAATGCGAGAAACACGTTGTCTGGTGTTTTCACCACTCCACAGTGCGTTTGATATGCAGAACCGGCGACATCTTGATTTTCGTGGTGTTTCCAGCTGGGATATGCATTTTCTGCGATAATCTTGGTGAGACTTCAGTCAGAAGTATGCAGAAAAATCGAGAGCGCTCTTTTCGAGCTATTTAATGCGAGAAACACGTTTTCTGGGGTTTTCACCACACCTCTGTTCGTTGGATATGCAGAACCGGAGATATCTTGGTTTTCCTGGGGTTTCAAGCTGAGATATGCATTTTCTGCGATAATCTTGGTGAGACTTCTGTCCGAAGTATGCAGAATCATCGGGATCGCTCTTTTCGAGCTATTAATGCGAGGAACACGTTTTCTGGCGTTTTCAACACTCCACAGTGCGTTTGATATGTAGAGCCGCCGATAACTTGGTTTTCGTGGGGTTTCCAGCTGAAATATGCATTTTGTGCGATAATATTGGGGAGACTTCAGACAGAAGTATGCAGAATCATCCAGATCACACTTTTCGAGCTATTTAATGCGAGAAACACGTTATCTGGTGTTTTCACTACTCCACAGTTGGTTTGATATGCAGAACCGGAGATAATTTGGTTTTCGTGGGGTTTCAAGCTGAGATATGCATTTTCTGCGATAATCTTGGTGAGACTTCTGTCCGTAGTATGCAGAATCATCGCGATCGCTCTTATCGAGCTATTTAATGCGAGAAACACGTTATCTGGTGTTTTCAGCACTCCACAGTGCGTTTGATATGCAGAACCGGCGACATCTTGATGTTCGTGAGGTTTCAAGCTGAGATATGCATTTTCTGCGATAATATTGGTGAGACTTCTGTCCGAAGTATGCAGAATCATCGATATCGCTCTTTTAGAGCTATTTAATGCGAGCAACACGTTATGTGGTGAATTCACCACTCCACAGTACGTTAGACATGCAGAACCGGAGGTATCTTCGTTTCGGTCGGGTTTCAAGCTGAGGTATGCATTTTCTACGACAATATTGGTGAGACCACTGTCAGAAGTATGCAGAACCTTCGAGAACGCTCTTTTCGAGCTACTTAATGCAAGAAACACGTTTTCAGGGGTTTTCACCACTCCACAGTGCGTTTGATATGTAGAGCCGCCGATAACTTGGTTTTCGTGGGGTTTCCAGCTGAAATATGCATTTTGTGCGATAATATTGGGGAGACTTCAGACAGAAGTATGCAGAATCATCCAGATCACACTTTTCGAGCTATTTAATGCGAGAAACACGTTATCTGGTGTTTTCACTACTCCACAGTTGGTTTGATATGCAGAACCGGAGATAATTTGGTTTTCGTGGGGTTTCAAGCTGAGATATGCATTTTCTGCGATAATCTTGGTGAGACTTCTGTCCGTAGTATGCAGAATCATCGCGATCGCTCTTATCGAGCTATTTAATGCGAGAAACACGTTATCTGGTGTTTTCAGCACTCAACAGTGCGTTTGATATGCAGAACCGGCGACATCTTGATGTTCGTGAGGTTTCAAGCTGAGATATGCATTTTCTGCGATAATATTGGTGAGACTTCTGTCCGAAGTATGCAGAATCATCGATATCGCTCTTTTAGAGCTATTTAATGCGAGCAACACGTTATGTGGTGAATTCACCACTCCACAGTACGTTAGACATGCAGAACCGGAGGTATCTTCGTTTCGGTCGGGTTTCAAGCTGAGGTATGCATTTTCTACGACAATATTGGTGAGACCACTGTCAGAAGTATGCAGAATCATCCAGATCACACTTTTCGAGCTATTTAATGCGAGAAACACGTTATCTGGTGTTTTCACTACTCCACAGTTGGTTTGATATGCAGAACCGGAGATAATTTGGTTTTCGTGGGGTTTCAAGCTGAGATATGCATTTTCTGCGATAATCTTGGTGAGACTTCTGTCCGTAGTATGCAGAATCATCGCGATCGCTCTTATCGAGCTATTTAATGCGAGAAACACGTTATCTGGTGTTTTCAGCACTCCACAGTGCGTTTGATATGCAGAACCGGCGACATCTTGATGTTCGTGAGGTTTCAAGCTGAGATATGCATTTTCTGCGATAATATTGGTGAGACTTCTGTCCGAAGTATGCAGAATCATCTAGATCGCTCGTTTGGAGCTATTTAATGCGAGAAACACGTTATCTGGTGTTTTCACCACTCCACAGTGCGATTGATATGCAGAACCGGCGACATCTTGATTTTCGTGGTGTTTCCAGCTGGGATATGCATTTTCTGCGATAATCTTGGTGAGACTTCAGTCAGAAGTATGCAGAAAAAACGAGAGCGCTCTTTTCGAGCTATTTAATGCGAGAAACACGTTTTCTGGGGTTTTCACCACACCTCTGTTCGTTGGATATGCAGAACCGGAGATATCTTGGTTTTCCTGGGGTTTCAAGCTGAGATATGCATTTTCTGCGATAATCTTGGTGAGACTTCTGTCCGAAGTATGCAGAATCATCGGGATCGCTCTTTTCGAGCTATTTAATGCGAGGAACACGTTTTCTGGCGTTTTCACCACTCCACAGTGCGTTTGATATGTAGAGCCGCCGATAACTTGGTTTTCGTGGGGTTTCCAGCTGAAATATGCATTTTCTGCGATAATCTTGGTGTTTCATCTATGAGAAGTATGCAGAATCATCGAGAACGCTCCTTTCGAGCTAGTTAATGCGAGAGACACGTTAACTGGTGTTTTCACCACTCCACAGTGCGTATGATGTGCAGAACCGACGATATCCTGGTTTTCGTGGGGTTTCAAGCTCAGATATGCATTTTCTGCGATAATATTGGTGAGACTTCAGACAGAAGTATGCAGAATCATCTAGATCACTCTTTTCGAGCTATTTAATGCGAGAAACACGTTATCCGGTGTTTTCACCACTCCACAGTGGGTTTGATATGCAGAACTGGCGACATCTTGGATTTCGTCGGGTTTCAAGCTGAGATATGCATTTTCTACGATAATCTTGGTGAGACTTCTGTCAGAAGTTTGCAGAATCATCTAGATCGCTCGTTTCGAGATATTTAATGCGAAAAAACAAGTTTTCTGGTGTTTTCACCACTCCACAGTGCGTCTGATATGCAGAACCGGCGATATTTTGGTTTTCGTGGGGTTTCCAGCTGAGACATACATTTACTGCGATAATCTTGGTGAGTCTTCTGTCAGAAGTATGCAGAATCTTCGAGATCGCTCTATTCGAGCTATTTAATGCGAGAAACACGTTATCTGGTTGTTTTCACCACTCCACAGTGCGTTTGATATGCAGAACCGGCGACATCTTGATTTTCGTGGGGTTTCTAGCTGAGATATGCATTTTCTGCGAAAATATTGGTGAGACTTCTGTCCGAAGTATGCAGAGTCATCGAGATCGTACTTTTCGAGCTATTTAATGCGAGAAACACGTTTTCTGGGGTTTTCACCACTCCACAGTTGGTTTGATATGCAGAACCGGCGATGTTTGGTTTTCGTCGGGTTTCAAGTTGAGATATGCATTTTCTACGATAATCTTGGTGAAACATCTGTCCGAAGTATGCAGAATCATCAAGATCGCTCTTTTCGAGCTATTTAATGCGAAAAAACAAGTTTTCTGGTGTTTTCACCACTCCACAGTGCGTTTGATATGCAGAACCGGCGACATCTTGGATTTCGTCGGGGTTCAAGCTGAGATATGCAATTCCTGCGATAATCTTGGTGAGACTTCTGTCCGAAGTATGCTGAATCATCGAGATCGCTCGTTTCGAGCTATTTAATGCGAGAAACACGTTATCTGGTGTTTTCTCCACTCCACAGTGCGTATGATGTGCAGAACCAACGATATCCTGCTTTTCGTGGGGTTTCAAGCTCAGATATGCATTTTGTGCGATAATATTGGGGAGACTTCAGACAGAAGTATGCAGAATCATCGAGATCACACTTTTCGAGCTATTTAATGCGAGAAACACGTTATCTGGGGTTTTCACTACTCCACAGTTGGTTTGATATGCAGAACCGGAGATAATTTGGTTTTCGTGGGGTTTCAAGCTGAGATATGCATTTTCTGCGATAATCTTGGTGAGACTTCTGTCCGTCGTATGCAGAATCATCGCGATCGCTCTTATCGAGCTATTTAATGCGAGAAACACGTTATCTGGTGTTTTCAGCACTCCACAGTGCGTTTGATATGCAGAACCGGCGACATCTTGATGTTCGTGAGGTTTCAAGCTGAGATATGCATTTTCTGCGATAATATTGGTGAGACTTCTGTCCGAAGTATGCAGAATCATCGATATCGCTCTTTTAGAGCTATTTAATGCGAGCAACACGTTATGTGGTGTATTCACCACTCCACAGTACGTTAGACATGCAGAACCGGAGGTATCTTCGTTTCGGTCGGGTTTCAAGCTGAGGTATGCATTTTCTACGACAATATTGGTGAGACCTCTGTCAGAAGTATGCAGAACCTTCGAGAACGCTCTTTTCGAGCTACTTAATGCGAGAAACACGTTTTCTGGTGTTTTCACCTCCCCACAGTGCGTTTGATATGCAAAACCGGAGATATCTTGGTTTTCGTGGGGTTTCAAGCTGAGATATGCATTTTCTGCAATAATCTTGTTGAGACTTCTGTCCGAAGTATGCAGAAAAATCGAGAGCGCTCTTTTCGAGCTATTTAATGCGAGAAACACGTTTTCTGGGGTTTTCACCACACCTCTGTTCGTTGGATATGCAGAACCGGAGATATCTTGGTTTTCCTGGGGTTTCAAGCTGAGATATGCATTTTCTGCGACAATCTTGGTGAGACTTCAGTCCGAAGTATGCAGAATCATCGGGATCACTCTTATCGAACTATTTAATGCGAGAAACACGTTTTCTGGCGATTTCACCACACCACTGTTCGTTGGATATGCAGAACCGGAGATATCTTGGTTTTCGTGGGGTGTCAAGCTGAAATCTGCATTTTCTGCGATAATCTTGGTGAGACTTCTGTCCGATGTATGCAGAAACATCGAGATCGATCTTTTCGAGCTATTTAATGCGAGAAACACGTTATCCGGTGTTTTCACCACTCCACAGTGGGTTTGATATGCAGAACCGGCGACATCTTGATTTTCGTGGGGTTTCTAGCTGAGATATGCATTTTCTGCGAAAATATTGGTGAGACTTCTGTCCGAAGTATGCAGAGTCATCGAGATCGTACTTTTCGAGCTATTTAATGCGAGAAACACGTTTTCTGGGGTTTTCACCACTCCACAGTTGGTTTGATATGCAGAACCGGCGATGTTTGGTTTTCGTCGGGTTTCAAGTTGAGATATGCATTTTCTACGATAATCTTGGAGAAACATCTGTCCGAAGTATGCAGAATCATCGGGATCGCTCTTTTCGAGCTATTAATGCGAGGAACACGTTTTCTGGCGTTTTCAACACTCCACAGTGCGTTTGACATGTAGAGCCGCCGATAACTTGGTTTTCGTGGGGTTTCCAGCTGAAATATGCATTTTGTGCGATAATATTGGGGAGACTTCAGACAGAAGTATGCAGAATCATCCAGATCACACTTTTCGAGCTATTTAATGCGAGAAACACGTTATCTGGTGTTTTCACTACTCCACAGTTGGTTTGATATGCAGAACCGGAGATAATTTGGTTTTCGTGGGGTTTCAAGCTGAGATATGCATTTTCTGCGATAATCTTGGTGAGACTTCTGTCCGTAGTATGCAGAATCATCGCGATCGCTCTTATCGAGCTATTTAATGCGAGAAACACGTTATCTGGTGTTTTCAGCACTCCACAGTGCGTTTGATATGCAGAACCGGCGACATCTTGATGTTCGTGAGGTTTCAAGCTGAGATATGCATTTTCTGCGATAATATTGGTGAGACTTCTGTCCGAAGTATGCAGAATCATCGATATCGCTCTTTTAGAGCTATTTAATGCGAGCAACACGTTATGTGGTGAATTCACCACTCCACAGTACGTTAGACATGCAGAACCGGAGGTATCTTCGTTTCGGTCGGGTTTCAAGCTGAGGTATGCATTTTCTACGACAATATTGGTGAGACCACTGTCAGAAGTATGCAGAACCTTCGAGAACGCTCTTTTCGAGCTACTTAATGCAAGAAACACGTTTTCAGGGGTTTTCACCACTCCACAGTGCGTTTGATATGTAGAGCCGCCGATAACTTGGTTTTCGTGGGGTTTCCAGCTGAAATATGCATTTTGTGCGATAATATTGGGGAGACTTCAGACAGAAGTATGCAGAATCATCCAGATCACACTTTTCGAGCTATTTAATGCGAGAAACACGTTATCTGGTGTTTTCACTACTCCACAGTTGGTTTGATATGCAGAACCGGAGATAATTTGGTTTTCGTGGGGTTTCAAGCTGAGATATGCATTTTCTGCGATAATCTTGGTGAGACTTCTGTCCGTAGTATGCAGAATCATCGCGATCGCTCTTATCGAGCTATTTAATGCGAGAAACACGTTATCTGGTGTTTTCAGCACTCAACAGTGCGTTTGATATGCAGAACCGGCGACATCTTGATGTTCGTGAGGTTTCAAGCTGAGATATGCATTTTCTGCGATAATATTGGTGAGACTTCTGTCCGAAGTATGCAGAATCATCGATATCGCTCTTTTAGAGCTATTTAATGCGAGCAACACGTTATGTGGTGAATTCACCACTCCACAGTACGTTAGACATGCAGAACCGGAGGTATCTTCGTTTCGGTCGGGTTTCAAGCTGAGGTATGCATTTTCTACGACAATATTGGTGAGACCACTGTCAGAAGTATGCAGAATCATCCAGATCACACTTTTCGAGCTATTTAATGCGAGAAACACGTTATCTGGTGTTTTCACTACTCCACAGTTGGTTTGATATGCAGAACCGGAGATAATTTGGTTTTCGTGGGGTTTCAAGCTGAGATATGCATTTTCTGCGATAATCTTGGTGAGACTTCTGTCCGTAGTATGCAGAATCATCGCGATCGCTCTTATCGAGCTATTTAATGCGAGAAACACGTTATCTGGTGTTTTCAGCACTCCACAGTGCGTTTGATATGCAGAACCGGCGACATCTTGATGTTCGTGAGGTTTCAAGCTGAGATATGCATTTTCTGCGATAATATTGGTGAGACTTCTGTCCGAAGTATGCAGAATCATCTAGATCGCTCGTTTGGAGCTATTTAATGCGAGAAACACGTTATCTGGTGTTTTCACCACTCCACAGTGCGATTGATATGCAGAACCGGCGACATCTTGATTTTCGTGGTGTTTCCAGCTGGGATATGCATTTTCTGCGATAATCTTGGTGAGACTTCAGTCAGAAGTATGCAGAAAAAACGAGAGCGCTCTTTTCGAGCTATTTAATGCGAGAAACACGTTTTCTGGGGTTTTCACCACACCTCTGTTCGTTGGATATGCAGAACCGGAGATATCTTGGTTTTCCTGGGGTTTCAAGCTGAGATATGCATTTTCTGCGATAATCTTGGTGAGACTTCTGTCCGAAGTATGCAGAATCATCGGGATCGCTCTTTTCGAGCTATTTAATGCGAGGAACACGTTTTCTGGCGTTTTCACCACTCCACAGTGCGTTTGATATGTAGAGCCGCCGATAACTTGGTTTTCGTGGGGTTTCCAGCTGAAATATGCATTTTCTGCGATAATCTTGGTGTTTCATCTATGAGAAGTATGCAGAATCATCGAGAACGCTCCTTTCGAGCTAGTTAATGCGAGAGACACGTTAACTGGTGTTTTCACCACTCCACAGTGCGTATGATGTGCAGAACCGACGATATCCTGGTTTTCGTGGGGTTTCAAGCTCAGATATGCATTTTCTGCGATAATATTGGTGAGACTTCAGACAGAAGTATGCAGAATCATCTAGATCACTCTTTTCGAGCTATTTAATGCGAGAAACACGTTATCCGGTGTTTTCACCACTCCACAGTGGGTTTGATATGCAGAACTGGCGACATCTTGGATTTCGTCGGGTTTCAAGCTGAGATATGCATTTTCTACGATAATCTTGGTGAGACTTCTGTCAGAAGTTTGCAGAATCATCTAGATCGCTCGTTTCGAGATATTTAATGCGAAAAAACAAGTTTTCTGGTGTTTTCACCACTCCACAGTGCGTCTGATATGCAGAACCGGCGATATTTTGGTTTTCGTGGGGTTTCCAGCTGAGACATACATTTACTGCGATAATCTTGGTGAGTCTTCTGTCAGAAGTATGCAGAATCTTCGAGATCGCTCTATTCGAGCTATTTAATGCGAGAAACACGTTATCTGGTTGTTTTCACCACTCCACAGTGCGTTTGATATGCAGAACCGGCGACATCTTGATTTTCGTGGGGTTTCTAGCTGAGATATGCATTTTCTGCGAAAATATTGGTGAGACTTCTGTCCGAAGTATGCAGAGTCATCGAGATCGTACTTTTCGAGCTATTTAATGCGAGAAACACGTTTTCTGGGGTTTTCACCACTCCACAGTTGGTTTGATATGCAGAACCGGCGATGTTTGGTTTTCGTCGGGTTTCAAGTTGAGATATGCATTTTCTACGATAATCTTGGTGAAACATCTGTCCGAAGTATGCAGAATCATCAAGATCGCTCTTTTCGAGCTATTTAATGCGAAAAAACAAGTTTTCTGGTGTTTTCACCACTCCACAGTGCGTTTGATATGCAGAACCGGCGACATCTTGGATTTCGTCGGGGTTCAAGCTGAGATATGCAATTCCTGCGATAATCTTGGTGAGACTTCTGTCCGAAGTATGCTGAATCATCGAGATCGCTCGTTTCGAGCTATTTAATGCGAGAAACACGTTATCTGGTGTTTTCTCCACTCCACAGTGCGTATGATGTGCAGAACCAACGATATCCTGCTTTTCGTGGGGTTTCAAGCTCAGATATGCATTTTGTGCGATAATATTGGGGAGACTTCAGACAGAAGTATGCAGAATCATCGAGATCACACTTTTCGAGCTATTTAATGCGAGAAACACGTTATCTGGGGTTTTCACTACTCCACAGTTGGTTTGATATGCAGAACCGGAGATAATTTGGTTTTCGTGGGGTTTCAAGCTGAGATATGCATTTTCTGCGATAATCTTGGTGAGACTTCTGTCCGTCGTATGCAGAATCATCGCGATCGCTCTTATCGAGCTATTTAATGCGAGAAACACGTTATCTGGTGTTTTCAGCACTCCACAGTGCGTTTGATATGCAGAACCGGCGACATCTTGATGTTCGTGAGGTTTCAAGCTGAGATATGCATTTTCTGCGATAATATTGGTGAGACTTCTGTCCGAAGTATGCAGAATCATCGATATCGCTCTTTTAGAGCTATTTAATGCGAGCAACACGTTATGTGGTGTATTCACCACTCCACAGTACGTTAGACATGCAGAACCGGAGGTATCTTCGTTTCGGTCGGGTTTCAAGCTGAGGTATGCATTTTCTACGACAATATTGGTGAGACCTCTGTCAGAAGTATGCAGAACCTTCGAGAACGCTCTTTTCGAGCTACTTAATGCGAGAAACACGTTTTCTGGTGTTTTCACCTCCCCACAGTGCGTTTGATATGCAAAACCGGAGATATCTTGGTTTTCGTGGGGTTTCAAGCTGAGATATGCATTTTCTGCAATAATCTTGTTGAGACTTCTGTCCGAAGTATGCAGAAAAATCGAGAGCGCTCTTTTCGAGCTATTTAATGCGAGAAACACGTTTTCTGGGGTTTTCACCACACCTCTGTTCGTTGGATATGCAGAACCGGAGATATCTTGGTTTTCCTGGGGTTTCAAGCTGAGATATGCATTTTCTGCGACAATCTTGGTGAGACTTCAGTCCGAAGTATGCAGAATCATCGGGATCACTCTTATCGAACTATTTAATGCGAGAAACACGTTTTCTGGCGATTTCACCACACCACTGTTCGTTGGATATGCAGAACCGGAGATATCTTGGTTTTCGTGGGGTGTCAAGCTGAAATCTGCATTTTCTGCGATAATCTTGGTGAGACTTCTGTCCGATGTATGCAGAAACATCGAGATCGATCTTTTCGAGCTATTTAATGCGAGAAACACGTTATCCGGTGTTTTCACCACTCCACAGTGGGTTTGATATGCAGAACCGGCGACATCTTGATTTTCGTGGGGTTTCTAGCTGAGATATGCATTTTCTGCGAAAATATTGGTGAGACTTCTGTCCGAAGTATGCAGAGTCATCGAGATCGTACTTTTCGAGCTATTTAATGCGAGAAACACGTTTTCTGGGGTTTTCACCACTCCACAGTTGGTTTGATATGCAGAACCGGCGATGTTTGGTTTTCGTCGGGTTTCAAGTTGAGATATGCATTTTCTACGATAATCTTGGAGAAACATCTGTCCGAAGTATGCAGAATCATCAAGATCGCTCTTTTCGAGCTATTTAATGCGAAAAAACAAGTTTTCTGGTGTTTTCACCACTCCACAGTGCGTTTGATATGCAGAACCGGCGACATCTTGGATTTCGTCGGGGTTCAAGCTGAGATATGCAATTCCTGCGATAATCTTGGTGAGAAATCTGTCCGAAGTATGCTTAATCATCGAGATCGCTCGTTTCCAGCTATTTAATGCGAGAAACACGTTATCTGGTGTTTTCACCACTCCACAGTGCGTGTGATATGCAGAACCGACGATATCCTGGTTTTCGTGGGGTTTCAAGCTCAGATGTGCATTTTCTGCGATAATCTTGGTGAGAAATCTGTCCGAAGTATGCTTAATCATCGAGATCGCTCGTTTCCAGCTATTTAATGCGAGAAACACGTTATCTGGTGTTTTCACCACTCCACAGTTGGTTTGATATGCAGAACCGGCGATGTTTGGTTTTCGTCGGGTTTCAAGTTGAGATATGCTTTTTCTACGATAATCTTGGTGAAACATCTGTCCGAAGTATGCAGAAACATCAAGAGCGCTCTTTTCGAGCTATTTAATGCGAGAAACACGCTTTCTGGGGTTTTCACCACACCACAGTTCGTTGGATGTGGAGAACCGGAGATATCTTGGTTTTCGCGGGGTTTCTAGCAGAGATATGCATTTTCTGCGATAATCATGGAGAGACTTCTGTCCGAATTAGGCTGAATCATCGAGATCGCTCTTTTCGAGCTAGTTAATGCGAGAAAAACCTTGTCAGGGGTTTTCACCACTCCACAGTGCGTTTGATATGCAGAACCAGCGATATCTTGGCTTTCGTTGGGTTTCAAGCTGAGATATGCATTTTTTACGATAATCTTGGTGAGACTTCTGTCCGAAGTATGCAGAATCATCGAGATCGCTCTTTTCGAGCTATTTGATGCGAGAAACACGTTAACTGGTGTTTCCACCACTCCACAGTGCGTTTGATATGCAGAACCGGCGACATCTTGGATTTCGTCGGGGTTCAAGCTGAGATGTGCATTTTCTACGATAATCTTGGTGAGACTTCTGTCAGAAGTATGCAGAATCATCGGGATCGCTTTTTTCGAGATATCTAATGCGAGAAACACGTTATCTGGTGTTTTCACCACTCCGCAGTGCGTTTGATATGTAGAACCAGCGATATCTGGGTTTTCGTGGGGTTTCAAGCTGAGATATGCATTTTCTGCGATAATCTTGGTGAGACTTCTGTCCGAAGTATGCAGAAACATCGAGAGCGCTCTTTTCGAGCTATTTAATGCGAGAAACACGTTTTCTGGGGTTTTCACCACACCACAGTTCGTTGGATATGCAGAACCGGAGATATCTTGGTTTTCGTGGGGTTTCAAGCTGAGATATGCATTTTCTGCAATAATCTTGTTGAGACTTCTGTCCGAAGTATGCAGAAAAATCGAGAGCGCTCTTTTCGAGCTATTTAATGCGAGAAACACGTTTTCTGGGGTTTTCACCACACCACTGTTCGTTGGATATGCAGAACCGGAGATATCTTGGTTTTCGTAGGGTTTCAAGCTGAAATATGCATTTTCTGCGATAATCTTGGTGAGACTTCTGTCCGATGTATGCAGAATCATCGAGATCGCTCTTTTCGAGCTATTTAATGCGAGAGACACGTTAACTGGTGTTTTCACCACTCCACAGTGCGTATGATGTGCAGAACCGACGATATCCTGGTTTTCGTGGGGTTTCAAGCTCAGATATGCATTTTCTGCGATAATATTGGTGAGACTTCAGACAGAAGTATGCAGAATCATCTAGATCACTCTTTTCGAGCTATTTAATGCGAGAAACTCGTTATCCGGTGTTTTCACCACTCCACAGTGGGTTTGATATGCAGAACTGGCGACATCTTGGATTTCGTCGGGTTTCAAGCTGAGATATGCATTTTCTACGATAATCTTGATGAGACTTCTGTCAGAAGTTTGCAGAATCATCTAGATCGCTCGTTTCGAGATATTTAATGCGAAAAAACAAGTTTTCTGGTGTTTTCACCACTCCACAGTGCGTCTGATATGCAGAACCGGCGATATCTTGGTTTTCGTGGGGTTTCCAGCTGAGACATACATTTTCTGCGATAATCTTGGTGAGTCTTCTGTCAGAAGTATGCAGAATCTTCTAGATCGCTCTATTCGAGCTATTTAATGCGAGAAACACGTTATCTGGTGTTTTCACTACTCCACAGTTGGTTTGATATGCAGAACCGGAGATAATTTGGTTTTCGTGGGGTTTCAAGCTGAGATATGCATTTTCTGCGATAATCTTGGTGAGACTTCTGTCCGTAGTATGCAGAATCATCGCGATCGCTCTTATCGAGCTATTTAATGCGAGAAACACGTTATCTGGTGTTTTCAGCACTCCACAGTGCGTTTGATATGCAGAACCGGCGACATCTTGATGTTCGTGAGGTTTCAAGCTGAGATATGCATTTTATGCGATAATATTGGTGAGACTTCTGTCCGAAGTATGCAGAATCATCTAGATCGCTCGTTTGGAGCTATTTAATGCGAGAAACACGTTGTCTGGTGTATTCACCACTCCACAGTGCGTTTGATATGCAGAACCGGCGACATCTTGATTTTCGTGGTGTTTCCAGCTGGGATATGCATTTTCTGCGATAATCTTGGTGAGACTTCAGTCAGAAGTATGCAGAAAAATCGAGAGCGCTCTTTTCGAGCTATTTAATGCGAGAAACACGTTTTCTGGGGTTTTCACCACACCTCTGTTCGTTGGATATGCAGAACCGGAGATATCTTGGTTTTCCTGGGGTTTCAAGCTGAGATATGCATTTTCTGCGATAATCTTGGTGAGACTTCTGTCCGAAGTATGCAGAATCATCGGGATCGCTCTTTTCGAGCTATTAATGCGAGGAACACGTTTTCTGGCGTTTTCAACACTCCACAGTGCGTTTGATATGTAGAGCCGCCGATAACTTGGTTTTCGTGGGGTTTCCAGCTGAAATATGCATTTTGTGCGATAATATTGGGGAGACTTCAGACAGAAGTATGCAGAATCATCCAGATCACACTTTTCGAGCTATTTAATGCGAGAAACACGTTATCTGGTGTTTTCACTACTCCACAGTTGGTTTGATATGCAGAACCGGAGATAATTTGGTTTTCGTGGGGTTTCAAGCTGAGATATGCATTTTCTGCGATAATCTTGGTGAGACTTCTGTCCGTAGTATGCAGAATCATCGCGATCGCTCTTATCGAGCTATTTAATGCGAGAAACACGTTATCTGGTGTTTTCAGCACTCCACAGTGCGTTTGATATGCAGAACCGGCGACATCTTGATGTTCGTGAGGTTTCAAGCTGAGATATGCATTTTCTGCGATAATATTGGTGAGACTTCTGTCCGAAGTATGCAGAATCATCGATATCGCTCTTTTAGAGCTATTTAATGCGAGCAACACGTTATGTGGTGAATTCACCACTCCACAGTACGTTAGACATGCAGAACCGGAGGTATCTTCGTTTCGGTCGGGTTTCAAGCTGAGGTATGCATTTTCTACGACAATATTGGTGAGACCACTGTCAGAAGTATGCAGAACCTTCGAGAACGCTCTTTTCGAGCTACTTAATGCAAGAAACACGTTTTCAGGGGTTTTCACCACTCCACAGTGCGTTTGATATGTAGAGCCGCCGATAACTTGGTTTTCGTGGGGTTTCCAGCTGAAATATGCATTTTGTGCGATAATATTGGGGAGACTTCAGACAGAAGTATGCAGAATCATCCAGATCACACTTTTCGAGCTATTTAATGCGAGAAACACGTTATCTGGTGTTTTCACTACTCCACAGTTGGTTTGATATGCAGAACCGGAGATAATTTGGTTTTCGTGGGGTTTCAAGCTGAGATATGCATTTTCTGCGATAATCTTGGTGAGACTTCTGTCCGTAGTATGCAGAATCATCGCGATCGCTCTTATCGAGCTATTTAATGCGAGAAACACGTTATCTGGTGTTTTCAGCACTCAACAGTGCGTTTGATATGCAGAACCGGCGACATCTTGATGTTCGTGAGGTTTCAAGCTGAGATATGCATTTTCTGCGATAATATTGGTGAGACTTCTGTCCGAAGTATGCAGAATCATCGATATCGCTCTTTTAGAGCTATTTAATGCGAGCAACACGTTATGTGGTGAATTCACCACTCCACAGTACGTTAGACATGCAGAACCGGAGGTATCTTCGTTTCGGTCGGGTTTCAAGCTGAGGTATGCATTTTCTACGACAATATTGGTGAGACCACTGTCAGAAGTATGCAGAACCTTCGAGAACGCTCTTTTCGAGCTACTTAATGCAAGAAACACGTTTTCTGGTGTTTTCACCACCCCACAGTGCGTTTGATATGCAGAACCGGCGAAATCGTGGTTTTCGTCGGGTTTCAAGCTGAGATATGCATTTTCTGCGATAATATTGGTGAGACTTCTGTCCGAAGTATGCAGAATCATCGATATCGCTCTTTTCGAGCTATTTAATGCGAGAAACACGTTGTCTGGTGTTTTGACCACTCCACAGTGCGTTTGATATGTAGAGCCGCCGATAACTTGGTTTTCGTGGGGTTCCCAGCTGAAATATGCATTTTCTGCGATAATCTTGGTGTTTCATCTATGAGAAGTATGCAGAATCATCGAGAACGCTCCTTTCGAGCTAGTTAATGCGAGAAACACGTTTTCTGGTGTTTTCACCACTCCACAGTGCGTATGATGTGCAGAACCGACGATATCCTGGTTTTCGTGGGGTTTCAAGCTGAGATATGCATTTTCTACGATAATCTTGGTGAGACTTCTGTCAGAAGTTTGCAGAATCATCTAGATCGCTCGTTTCGAGATATTTAATGCGAAAAAACAAGTTTTCTGGTGTTTTCACCACCCCACAGTGCGTCTGATATGCAGAACCGGCGATATCTTGGTTTTCGTGGGGTTTCCAGCTGAGACATACATTTTCTGCGATAATCTTGGTGAGTCTTCTGTCAGAAGTATGCAGAATCTTCGAGATCGCTCTATTCGAGCTATTTAATGCGAGAAACACGTTATCTGGTTGTTTTCACCACTCCACAGTGCGTTTGATATGCAGAACCGGCGACATCTTGATTTTCGTGGGGTTTCTAGCTGAGATATGCATTTTCTGCGAAAATATTGGTGAGTCTTCTGTCCGAAGTATGCAGAGTCATCGAGATCGTACTTTTCGAGCTATTTAATGCGAGAAACACGTTTTCTGGGGTTTTCACCACTCCACAGTTGGTTTGATATGCAGAACCGGCGATGTTTGGTTTTCGTCGGGTTTCAAGTTGAGATATGCATTTTCTACGATAATCTTGGTGAAACATCTGTCCGAAGTATGCAGAATCATCAAGATCGCTCTTTTCGAGCTATTTAATGCGAAAAAACAAGTTTTCTGGTGTTTTCACCACTCCACAGTGCGTTTGATATGCAGAACCGGCGACATCTTGGATTTCGTCGGGGTTCAAGCTGAGATATGCAATTCCTGCGATAATCTTGGTGAGACTTCTGTCCGAAGTATGCTGAATCATCGAGATCGCTCGTTTCGAGCTATTTAATGCGAGAAACACGTTATCTGGTGTTTTCTCCACTCCACAGTGCGTATGATGTGCAGAACCAACGATATCCTGCTTTTCGTGGGGTTTCAAGCTCAGATATGCATTTTGTGCGATAATATTGGGGAGACTTCAGACAGAAGTATGCAGAATCATCGAGATCACACTTTTCGAGCTATTTAATGCGAGAAACACGTTATCTGGGGTTTTCACTACTCCACAGTTGGTTTGATATGCAGAACCGGAGATAATTTGGTTTTCGTGGGGTTTCAAGCTGAGATATGCATTTTCTGCGATAATCTTGGTGAGACTTCTGTCCGTAGTATGCAGAATCATCGCGATCGCTCTTATCGAGCTATTTAATGCGAGAAACACGTTATCTGGTGTTTTCAGCACTCCACAGTGCGTTTGATATGCAGAACCGGCGACATCTTGATGTTCGTGAGGTTTCAAGCTGAGATATGCATTTTCTGCGATAATATTGGTGAGACTTCTGTCCGTAGTATGCAGAATCATCACGATCGCTCTTATCGAGCTATTTAATGCGAGAAACACGTTATCTGGTGTTTTCAGCACTCCACAGTGCGTTTGATATGCAGAACCGGCGACATCTTGATGTTCGTGAGGTTTCAAGCTGAGATATGCATTTTCTGCGATAATATTGGTGAGACTTCTGTCCGAAGTATGCAGAATCATCGATATCGCTCTTTTAGAACTATTTAATGCGAGCAACACGTTATGTGGTGTATTCACCACTCCACAGTACGTTAGACATGCAGAACCGGAGGTATCTTCGTTTCGGTCGGGTTTCAAGCTGAGGTATGCATTTTCTACGACAATATTGGTGAGACCTCTGTCAGAAGTATGCAGAACATTCGAGAACGCTCTTTTCGAGCTACTTAATGCGAGAAACACGTTTTCTGGTGTTTTCACCACCCCACAGTGCGTTTGATATGCAAAACCGGAGATATCTTGGTTTTCGTGGGGTTTCAAGCTGAGATATGCATTTTCTGCAATAATCTTGTTGAGACTTCTGTCCGAAGTATGCAGAAAAATCGAGAGCGCTCTTTTCGAGCTATTTAATGCGAGAAACACGTTTTCTGGGGTTTTCACCACACCTCTGTTCGTTGGATATGCAGAACCGGAGATATCTTGGTTTTCCTGGGGTTTCAAGCTGAGATATGCATTTTCTGCGACAATCTTGGTGAGACTTCTGTCCGAAGTATGCAGAATCATCGCGATCGCTCTTATCGAGCTATTTAATGCGAGAAACACGTTATCTGGTGTTTTCAGCACTCCACAGTGCGTTTGATATGCAGAACCGGCGACATCTTGATGTTCGTGAGGTTTCAAGCTGAGATATGCATTTTCTGCGATAATATTGGTGAGACTTCTGTCCGAAGTATGCAGAATCATCTAGATCGCTCGTTTGGAGCTATTTAATGCGAGAAACACGTTATCTGGTGTTTTCACCACTCCACAGTGCGTTTGATATGCAGAACCGGCGACATCTTGATTTTCGTGGTGTTTCCAGCTGGGATATGCATTTTCTGCGATAATCTTGGTGAGACTGCAGTCAGAAGTATGCAGAAAAATCGAGAACGCTCTTTTCGAGCTATTTAATGCGAGAAACACGTTTTCTGGGGTTTTCACCACACCTCTGTTCGTTGGATATGCAGAACCGGATAAATCTTGGTTTTCCTGGGGTTTCAAGCTGAGATATGCATTTTCTGCGATAATCTTGGTGAGACTTCTGTCCGAAGTATGCAGAATCATCGGGATCGCTCTTTTCGAGCTATTAATGCGAGGAACACGTTTTCTGGCGTTTTCACCACTCCACAGTGCGTTTGATATGTAGAGCCGCCGATAACTTGGTTTTCGTGGGGTTTCCAGCTGAAATATGCATTTTGTGCGATAATATTGGGGAGACTTCAGACAGAAGTATGCAGAATCATCCAGATCACACTTTTCGAGCTATTTAATGCGAGAAACACGTTATCTGGTGTTTTCACTACTCCACAGTTGGTTTGATATGCAGAACCGGAGATAATTTGGTTTTCGTGGGGTTTCAAGCTGAGATATGCATTTTCTGCGATAATCTTGGTGAGACTTCTGTCCGTAGTATGCAGAATCATCGCGATCGCTCTTATCGAGCTATTTAATGCGAGAAACACGTTATCTGGTGTTTTCAGCACTCCACAGTGCGTTTGATATGCAGAACCGGCGACATCTTGATGTTCGTGAGGTTTCAAGCTGAGATATGCATTTTCTGCGATAATATTGGTGAGACTTCTGTCCGAAGTATGCAGAATCATCGATATCGCTCTTTTAGAGCTATTTAATGCGAGCAACACGTTATGTGGTGTATTCACCACTCCACAGTACGTTAGACATGCAGAACCGGAGGTATCTTCGTTTCGGTCGGGTTTCAAGCTGAGGTATGCATTTTCTACGACAATATTGGTGAGACCACTGTCAGAAGTGTGCAGAACCTTCGAGAACGCTCTTTTCGAGCTACTTAATGCAAGAAACACGTTTTCTGGCGTTTTCACCACCCCACAGTGCGTTTGATATGCAGAACCGGCGAAATCGTGGTTTTCGTCGGGTTTCAAGCTGAGATATGCATTTTCTGCGATAATATTGGTGAGACTTCTGTCCGAAGTATGCAGAATCATCGATATCGCTCTTTTCGAGCTATTTAATGCGAGAAACACGTTGTCTGGTGTTTTGACCACTCCACAGTGCGTTTGATATGTAGAGCCGCCGATAACTTGGTTTTCGTGGAGTTCCCAGCTGAAATATGCATTTTCTGCGATAATCTTGGTGTTTCATCTATGAGAAGTATGCAGAATCATCGAGAACGCTCCTTTCGAGCTAGTTAATGCGAGAAACACGTTTTCTGGTGTTTTCACCACTCCACAGTGCGTTTGACATGCAGTACCGGCGACATCTTGGATTTCGTCGGGGTTCAAGCTGAGATATGCATTTTCTACGATAATCTTGGTGAGACTTCTGTCAGAAGTTTGCAGAATCATCTAGATCGCTCGTTTCGAGATATTTAATGCGAAAAAACAAGTTTTCTGGTGTTTTCACCACTCCACAGTGCGTCTGATATGCAGAACCGGCGATATCTTGGTTTTCGTGGGGTTTCCAGCTGAGACATACATTTTCTGCGATAATCTTGGTGAGTCTTCTGTCAGAAGTATGCAGAATCTTCGAGATCGCTCTATTCGAGCTATTTAATGCGAAAAAACAAGTTTTCTGTTGTTTTCACCACTCCACAGTGCGTTTGATATGCAGAACCGGCGACATCTTGGATTTCGTCGGGGTTCAAGCTGAGATATGCAATTCCTGCGATAATCTTGGTGAGACTTCTGTCCGAAGTATGCTGAATCATCGAGATCGCTCGTTTCGAGCTATTTAATGCGAGAAACACGTTATCTGGTGTTTTCTCCACTCCACAGTGCGTATGATGTGCAGAACCAACGATATCCTGCTTTTCGTGGGGTTTCAAGCTCAGATATGCATTTTGTGCGATAATATTGGAGAGACTTCAGACAGAAGTATGCAGAATCATCGAGATCACACTTTTCGAGCTATTTAATGCGAGAAACACGTTATCTAGGGTTTTCACTACTCCACAGTTGGTTTGATATGCAGAACCGGAGATAATTTGGTTTTCGTGGGTTTTCAAGCTGAGATATGCATTTCCTGCGATAATCTTGGTGAGACTTCTGTCCGTAGTATGCAGAATCATCGCGATCGCTCTTATCGAGCTATTTAATGCGAGAAACACGTTATCTGGTGTTTTCAGCACTCCACAGTGCGTTTGATATGCAGAACCGGCGACATCTTGATGTTCGTGAGGTTTCAAGCTGAGATATGCATTTTCTGCGATAATATTGGTGAGACTTCTGTCCGAAGTATGCAGAATCATCGATATCGCTCTTTTAGAGCTATTTAATGCGAGCAACACGTTATGTGGTGTATTCACCACTCCACAGTACGTTAGACATGCAGAACCGGAGGTATCTTCGTTTCGGTCGGGTTTCAAGCTGAGGTATGCATTTTCTACGACAATATTGGTGAGACCTCTGTCAGAAGTATGCAGAACATTCGAGAACGCTCTTTTCGAGCTACTTAATGCGAGAAACACGTTTTCTGGTGTTTTCACCACCCCACAGTGCGTTTGATATGCAAAACCGGCGACATCTTGATGTTCGTGAGGTTTCAAGCTGAGATATGCATTTTCTGCAATAATCTTGTTGAGACTTCTGTCCGAAGTATGCAGAAAAATCGAGAGCGCTCTTTTCGAGCTATTTAATGCGAGAAACACGTTTTCTGGGGTTTTCACCACACCTCTGTTCGTTGGATATGCAGAACCGGAGATATCTTGGTTTTCCTGGGGTTTCAAGCTGAGATATGCATTTTCTGCGACAATCTTGGTGAGACTTCTGTCCGAAGTATGCAGAATCATCGGGATCGCTCTTATCGAGCTATTTAATGCGAGAAACACGTTTTCTGGCGATTTTACCACACCACTGTTCGTTGGATATGCAGAACCGGAGATATCTTGGTTTTCGTGGGGTGTCAAGCTGAAATATGCATTTTCTGCGCTAATCTTGGTGAGACTTCTGTCCGATGTATGCAGAAACATCGAGATCGATCTTTTCGAGCTATTTAATGCGAGAAACACGTTATCCGGTGTTTTCACCACTCCACAGTGGGTTTGATATGCAGAACCGGCGACATCTTGATTTTCGTGGGGTTTCTAGCTGAGATATGCATTTTCTGCGAAAATATTGGTGAGACTTCTGTCCGAAGTATGCAGAGTCATCGAGATCGTACTTTTCGAGCTATTTAATGCGAGAAACACGTTTTCTGGTGTTTTCACCACTCCACAGTGCGTATGATGTGCAGAACCGACGATATCCTGGTTTTCGTGGGGTTTCAAGCTCAGATATGCATTTTCTGCGATAATATTGGTGAGACTTCAGACAGAAGTATGCAGAATCATCTAGATCACTCTTTTCGAGCTATTTAATGCGAGAAACACGTTATCCGGTGTTTTCACCACTCCACAGTGGGTTTGATATGCAGAACTGGCGACATCTTGGATTTCGTCGGGTTTCAAGCTGAGATATGCATTTTCTACGATAATCTTGGTGAGACTTCTGTCAGAAGTTTGCAGAATCATCTAGATCGCTCGTTTCGAGATATTTAATGCGAAAAACAAGTTTTCTGGTGTTTTCACCACTCCACAGTGCGTCTGATATGCAGAACTGGCGATATATTGGTTTTCGTGGGGTTTCCAGCTGAGACATACATTTTCTGCGATAATCTTGGTGAGTCTTCTGTCAGAAGTATGCAGAATCATCTAGATCGCTCGTTTGGAGCTATTTAATGCGAGAAACACGTTATCTGGTGTTTTCACCACTCCACAGTGCGTTTGATATGCAGAACCGGCGACATCTTGATTTTCGTGGTGTTTCCAGCTGGGATATGCATTTTCTGCGATAATCTTGGTGAGACTTCAGTCAGAAGTATGCAGAAAAATCGAGAGCGCTCTTTTCGAGCTATTTAATGCGAGAAACACGTTTTCTGGGGTTTTCACCACACCTCTGTTCGTTGGATATGCAGAACCGGAGATATCTTGGTTTTCCTGGGGTTTCAAGCTGAGATATGCATTTTCTGCGATAATCTTGGTGAGACTTCTGTCCGAAGTATGCAGAATCATCGGGATCGCTCTTTTCGAGCTATTTAATGCGAGGAACACGTTTTCTGGCGTTTTCACCACTCCACAGTGCGTTTGATATGTAGAGCCGCCGATAACTTGGTTTTCGTGGGGTTTCCAGCTGAAATATGCATTTTGTGCGATAATATTGGGGAGACTTCAGACAGAAGTATGCAGAATCATCGAGATCACACTTTTCGAGCTATTTAATGCGAGAAACACGTTATCTGGTGTTTTCACTACTCCACAGTTGGTTTGATATGCAGAACCGGAGATAATTTGGTTTTCCTGGGGTTTCAAGCTGAGATATGCATTTTCTGCGATAATCTTGGTGAGACTTCTGTCCGAAGTATGCAGAATCATCGGGATCGCTCTTTTCGAGCTATTTAATGCGAGGAACACGTTTTCTGGCGTTTTCACCACTCCACAGTGCGTTTGATATGTAGAGCCGCCGATAACTTGGTTTTCGTGGGGTTTCCAGCTGAAATATGCATTTTGTGCGATAATATTGGGGAGACTTCAGACAGAAGTATGCAGAATCATCGAGATCACACTTTTCGAGCTATTTAATGCGAGAAACACGTTATCTGGTGTTTTCAGCACTCCACAGTGCGTTTGATATGCAGAACCGGCGACACATTGATGTTCGTGAGGTTTCAAGCTGAGATATGCATTTTCTGCGATAATATTGGTGAGACTTCTGTCCGAAGTATGCAGAATCATCGATATCGCTCTTTTAGAGCTATTTAATGCGAGCAACACGTTATGTGGTGTATTCACCACTCCACAGTACGTTAGACATGCAGAACCGGAGGTATCTTCGTTTCGGTCGGGTTTCAAGCTGAGGTATGCATTTTCTACGACAATATTGGTGAGACCTCTGTCAGAAGTATGCAGAACCTTCGAGAACGCTCTTTTCGAGCTACTTAATGCGAGAAACACGTTGTCTGGTGTTTTGACCACTCCACAGTGCGTTTGATATGTAGAGCCGCCGATAACTTGGTTTTCGTGGGGTTCCCAGCTGAAATATGCATTTTCTGCGATAATCTTGGTGTTTCATCTATGAGAAGTATGCAGAATCATCGAGAACGCTCCTTTCGAGCTAGTTAATGCGAGAAACACGTTTTCTGGTGTTTTCACCACTCCACAGTGCGTATGATGTGCAGAACCGACGATATCCTGGTTTTCGTGGGGTTTCAAGCTCAGATATGCATTTTCTGCGATAATATTGGTGAGACTTCAGACAGAAGTATGCAGAATCATCTAGATCACTCTTTTCGATCTATTTAATGCGAGAAACACGTTATCCGGTGTTTTCACCACTCCACAGTGGGTTTGATATGCAGAACTGGCAACATCTTGGATTTCGTCGGGTTTCAAGCTGAGATATGCATTTTCTACGATAATCTTGGTGAGACTTCTGTCAGAAGTTTGCAGAATCATCTAGATCGCTCGTTTCGAGATATTTAATGCGAAAAAACAAGTTTTCTGGTGTTTTCACCACTCCACAGTGCGTCTGATATGCAGAACCGGCGATATCTTGGTTTTCGTGGGGTTTCCAGCTGAGACATACATTTTCTGCGATAATCTTGGTGAGTCTTCTGTCAGAAGTATGCAGAATCTTCGAGATCGCTCTATTCGAGCTATTTAATGCGAGAAACACGTTGTCTGGTGTTTTGACCACTCCACAGTGCGTTTGATATGTGGAGCCGCCGATAACTTGGTTTTCGTGGGGTTTCCAGCTGAAATATGCATTTTCTGCGATAATCTTGGTGTTTCCTCTATGAGAAGTATGCAGAATCATCGAGATCGCTCTATTCCAGCTATTTAATGCGAGAAACACGTTATCTGGTTGTTTTCACTACTCCACAGTGGGTTTGATATGCAGAACCGGCGACATCTTAATTTTCGTGATGTTTCTAGCTGAGATAGGCATTTTCAGCGATAATATTGGTGAGACTTCAGTCAGAAGTATGCAGAATCATCTAGATCGCTCTTTTCGAGCTATTTAATGCGGGAAACACGTTTTCTGGTGTATTCACCACTCCACAGTGCGTTTGATATGCAGAACCGGCGACATCTTGATTTTCGTGGTGTTTCCAGCTGGGATATGCATTTTCTGCGATAATCTTGGTGAGACTTCAGTCAGAAGTATGCAGAATCATCGGGATCGCTCTTTTCGAGCTATTTAATGCGAGAAAAACGATATCCGGTGTTTTCACCACTCCACAGTGCGTTTGATATGCAGAACCGGCGACATTTTGGATTTCGACGGGTTTCAAGCTGAGGATTGCATTTTCTACGATAATCTTGGTGAGACGTCTGTCAGAAGTATGCAGAATCTTCGAGATCGCTCTTTTCGAGCAACTTAATGCGAGAAACACGATATCTGGTTGTTTTCACCACTCCACAGTGCGTTTGATATGCAGAACCGGCGATATCTTGATTTTCGTGGTGTTTCCAGCTGAGATATGCATTTTCGGCGATAATCTTGGTGAGTCTTCTGCCAGAAGTATGCAGAATCATCTAGATCGCTCTTTTCGAGCTATTTAATGCGAGAAACAAGTTTTCTGGTGTATTCACCACTCCACAGTACGTTAGACATGCAGAACCGGAGATATCTTCGTTTCGGTCGGGTTACAAGCTGAGATATGCATTTTCTACGATAATATTGGTGAGACCTCTGTCAGAAGTATGCAGAATCTTCGAGAACGCTCTTTTCGAGCTACTTAATGCGAGAAACACGTTTTCTGGTGTTTTCACCACTCCACAGTACGTTTGATGTGCCGAACCGGCGACATCTTGATTTTCGTGATGTTTCTAGCTGAGATATGCATTCTCTGCGATAATATTGGTGAGACTTCAGTCAGCAGTATGCAGAATCATCTAGATCGCTCTGTTCGAGCTATTTAATGCGGGAAACACGTTTTCTGGTGTATTCACCACTCCACAGTACGTTAGAAATGCAGAACCGGCGATATCTTCGTTTCGGTCGGGTTTCAAGCTGAGATATGCATTTTCTGCGATAATCTTGGTGAGTGTTCAGTCAGAAGTATGCAGAATCATCTAGATCGCTCTTTTCGAGCTATTTAATGCGGCAAACACGTTTTCTGGTGTTTTCACCACTCCACGGTGCGTCTGATATGCAGAACCGGCGATATCTTGGTTTTCGCGGGGTTTCCAGCTGAGATATGCATTTTCTGCGATAATCTTGGTGAGTCTTCTGTCAGAAGGATGCAGAATCATCTAGATCGCTCTTTTCGAGCTGTTTAATGCGAGAAACACGTTCTCTGGTGTTTTCACCACCCCACAGTGCGTTTGATATGCAGAACCGGAGATATCTTCGTTTCGGTCGGGTTTCAAGCTGAGATATGCATTTTCTAGGATAATATTGGTGAGACCTCAGTCAGAAGTATGCAGAATCTTCGAGAACGCTCTTTTCGAGCTACTTAATGCGAGAAACACGTTTTCTGGTGTTTTCACCACCCCACAGTGCGTTTGATATGCAGAACCGGCGACATCGTGGTTTTCGTGGGGTTTCCAGCTGAGATAGGCATTTTCTGCGATAATCTTGGTGAGTCTTCTGTCAGAAGTATGCAGAATCATCGAGATCGCTCTATTCGAGCTATTTAATGCGAGAAACACGTTATCTGGTTGTTTTCACTACTCCACAGTGGGTTTGATATGCAGAACCGGCGACATCTTAATTTTCGTGATGTTTCTAGCTGAGATAGGCATTTTCAGCGATAATATTGGTGAGACTTCAGTCAGAAGTATGCAGAATCATCTAGATCGCTCTTTTCGAGCTATTTAATGCGGGAAACACGTTTTCTGGTGTATTCACCACTCCACAGTGCGTTTGATATGCAGAACCGGCGACATCTTGATTTTCGTGGTGTTTCCAGCTGGGATATGCATTTTCTGCGATAATCTTGGTGAGACTTCAGTCAGAAGTATGCAGAATCATCTAGATCGCTCGTTTCGAGCTATTTAATGCGAGAAACACGTTATCTGGTGTTTTTACCACTCCACAGTGCGTTTGATATGCAGAACCGGCGACATCTTGATTTTCGTGATGTTTCTAGCTGAGATAGGCATTTTCTGCGATAATCTTGGTGTTTCCTCTATGAGAAGTATGCAGAATCATCGAGATCGCTCTATTCAAAGCTATTTAATGCGAGAGACACGTTATCTGGTTGTTTTCACTACTCCACAGTGGGTTTGATATGCAGAACCGGCGACATCGTGGTTTTCGTGGGGTTTCCAGCTGAAATATGCATTTTCTGCGATAATCTTGGTGTTTCCTCTATGAGAAGTATGCAGAATCTTCGAGAACGCTCTTTTCGAGCTACTTAATGCGAGAAACACGTTTTCTGGTGTTTTCACCACCCCACAGTGCGTTTGATATGCAGAACAGGCGACATCGTGGTTTTCGTGGGGTTTCCAGCTGAAATATGCATTTTCTGCGATAATCTTGGTGTTTCCTCTATGAGAAGTATGCAGAATCATCGAGAACGCTCTTTTCGAGCTAGTTAATGCGAGAAACACGTTTTCTGGTGTTTTCACCACTCCACAGTGCGTCTGATATGCAGAACCGGCGATATCTTGGTTTTCGTGGGGTTTCCAGCTGAGACATACATTTTCTGCGATAATCTTGGTGAGTCTTCTGTCAGAAGTATGCAGAATCTTCGAGATCGCTCTATTCGAGCTATTTAATGCGAGAAACACGTTATCTGGTTGTTTTCACCACTCCACAGTGCGTTTGATATGCAGAACCGGAGATATCTTGGTTTTCGTGGGGTTTCAAGCTGAAATATGCATTTTCTGCGATAATCTTGGTGAGACATCTGTCCGAAGTATGCAGAATCATCGAGATCGCTCTTTTCGAGCTATTTAATGCAAGAAACACGTTAACTGGTGTTTTCACCACTCCACAGTGCGTATGATGTGCAGAACCGGAGATGACCCGGGTTTCGTCGGGTTTCAAGCTGAGATATGCATTTTCTACGATAATCTTGGTGAGACTTCTGTCAGAAGTATGCAGGATCTTCGAGAACGCTCTTTTCGAGCTATTTAATGCGAGAAACACGTTTTCTGGTGTTTTGACCACTCCACAGTGCGTTTGATATGTAGAACCGCCGATAACTTGGTTTTCGTGGGGTTTCCAGCTGAAATATGCATTTTCTGCGATAATCTTGGTGTTTCCTCTATGAGAAGTATGCAGAATCATCGAGAACGCTCTTTTCGAGCTAGTTAATGCGAGAAACACGTTTTATGGTGTTTTCACCACTCCACAGTGCGTCTGATATGCAGAACCGGCGATATCTTGATTTTCGTGGTGTTTCCAGCTGAGATATGCATTTTCTGCGATAAGCTTGGTGAGTCTTCTCCCATAAGTATGCAGAATCATCTAGATCGCTCTTTTCGAGCTATTTAATGCGGGAAACACGTTTTCTGGTGTATTCGCCACTCCACAGTACGTTAGACATGCAGAACCGGAGGTATCTTCGTTTCGGTCGGGTTTCAAGCTGAGATATGCATTTTCTACGACAATATTGGTGAGACCTCTGTCAGAAGTATGCAGAATCTTCGAGAACGCTGTTTTCGAGCTACTTAATGGGAGAAACACGTTTTCTGGTGTTTTCACCACCCCACAGTGCGTTCGATATGCAGAACCGGCGACATCGTGGTTTTCGTCGGGTTTCAAGCTGAGATATGCATTTTCTGCGATAATATTGGTGAGACTTCTGTCCGAAGTATGCAGAATCATCGATATCGCTCTTTTCGAGCTATTTAATGCGAGAAACACGTTGTCTGGTGTTTTGACCACTCCACAGTGCGTTTGATATGTGGAGCCGCCGATAACTTGGTTTTCGTGGGGTTTCCAGCTGAAATATGCATTTTCTGCGATAATCTTGGTGTTTCCTCTATGAGAAGTATGCAGAATCATCGAGATCGCTCTATTCCAGCTATTTAATGCGAGAAACACGTTATCTGGTTGTTTTCACTACTCCACAGTGGGTTTGATATGCAGAACCGGCGACATCTTAATTTTCGTGATGTTTCTAGCTGAGATAGGCATTTTCAGCGATAATATTGGTGAGACTTCAGTCAGAAGTATGCAGAATCATCTAGATCGCTCTTTTCGAGCTATTTAATGCGGGAAACACGTTTTCTGGTGTATTCACCACTCCACAGTGCGTTTGATATGCAGAACCGGCGACATCTTGATTTTCGTGGTGTTTCCAGCTGGGATATGCATTTTCTGCGATAATCTTGGTGAGACTTCAGTCAGAAGTATGCAGAATCATCGAGATCGCTCTTTTCGAGCTATTTAATGCGAGAAAAACGATATCCGGTGTTTTCACCACTCCACAGTGCGTTTGATATGCAGAACCGGCGACATTTTGGATTTCGACGGGTTTCAAGGTGAGGATTGCATTTTCTACGATAATCTTGGTGAGACGTCTGTCAGAAGTATGCAGAATCTTCGAGATCGCTCTTTTCGAGCAACTTAATGCGAGGAACACGATATCTGGTTGTTTTCACCACTCCACAGTGCGTTAGATATGCAGAACCGGCGATATCTTGATTTTCGTGGTGTTTCCAGCTGAGATATGCATTTTCGGCGATAATCTTGGTGAGTCTTCTGCCAGAAGTATGCAGAATCATCTAGATCGCTCTTTTCGAGCTATTTAATGCGAGAAACAAGTTTTCTTGTGTATTCACCACTCCACAGTACGTTAGACATGCAGAACCGGAGATATCTTCGTTTCGGTCGGGTTACAAGCTGAGATATGCATTTTCTACGATAATATTGGTGAGACCTCTGTCAGAAGTATGCAGAATCTTCGAGAACGCTCTTTTCGAGCTACTTAATGCGAGAAACACGATATCTGGTTGTTTTCACCACTCCACAGTGCGTTAGATATGCAGAACCGGCGATATCTTGATTTTCGTGGTGTTTCCAGCTGAGATATGCATTTTCGGCGATAATCTTGGTGAGTCTTCTGCCAGAAGTATGCAGAATCATCTAGATCGCTCTTTTCGAGCAACTTAATGCGAGAAACACGATATCTGGTTGTTTTCACCACTCCACAGTGCGTTAGATATGCAGAACCGGCGATATCTTGATTTTCGTGGTGTTTCCAGCTGAGATATGCATTTTCGGCGATAATCTTGGTGAGTCTTCTGCCAGAAGTATGCAGAATCATCTAGATCGCTCTTTTCGAGCTATTTAATGCGAGAAACAAGTTTTCTGGTGTATTCACCACTCCACAGTACGTTAGACATGCAGAACCGGAGATATCTTCGTTTCGGTCGGGTTACAAGCTGAGATATGCATTTTCTACGATAATATTGGTGAGACCTCTGTCAGAAGTATGCAGAATCTTCGAGAACGCTCTTTTCGAGCTACTTAATGCGAGAAACACGTTTTCTGGTGTTTTCACCACTCCACAGTACGTTTGATGTGCCGAACCGGCGACATCTTGATTTTCGTGATGTTTCTAGCTGAGATATGCATTCTCTGCGATAATATTGGTGAGACTTCAGTCAGCAGTATGCAGAATCATCTAGATCGCTCTTTTCGAGCTATTTAATGCGGGAAACACGTTTTCTGGTGTATTCACCACTCCACAGTACGTTAGAAATGCAGAACCGGCGATATCTTCGTTTCGGTCGGGTTTCAAGCTGAGATATGCATTTTCTGCGATAATCTTGGTGAGTGTTCAGTCAGAAGTATGCAGAATCATCTAGATCGCTCTTTTCGAGCTATTTAATGCGGCAAACACGTTTTCTGGTGTTTTCACCACTCCATGGTGCGTCTGATATGCAGAACCGGCGATATCTTGGTTTTCGCGGGGTTTCCAGCTGAGATATGCATTTTCTGCGATAATCTTGGTGAGTCTTCTGTCAGAAGGATGCAGAATCATCTAGATCGCTCTTTTCGAGCTGTTTAATGCGAGAAACACGTTCTCTGGTGTTTTCACCACCCCACAGTGCGTTTGATATGCAGAACCGGAGATATCTTCGTTTCGGTCGGGTTTCAAGCTGAGATATGCATTTTCTACGATAATATTGGTGAGACCTCAGTCAGAAGTATGCAGAATCTTCGAGAACGCTCTTTTCGAGCTACTTAATGCGAGAAACACGTTTTCTGGTGTTTTCACCACCCCACAGTGCGTTTGATATGCAGAACCGGCGACATCGTGGTTTTCGTGGGGTTTCCAGCTGAGATAGGCATTTTCTGCGATAATCTTGGTGAGTCTTCTGTCAGAAGTATGCAGAATCATCGAGATCGCTCTATTCGAGCTATTTAATGCGAGAAACACGTTATCTGGTTGTTTTCACTACTCCACAGTGGGTTTGATATGCAGAACCGGCGACATCTTAATTTTCGTGATGTTTCTAGCTGAGATAGGCATTTTCAGCGATAATATTGGTGAGACTTCAGTCAGAAGTATGCAGAATCATCTAGATCGCTCTTTTCGAGCTATTTAATGCGGGAAACACGTTTTCTGGTGTATTCACCACTCCACAGTGCGTTTGATATGCAGAACCGGCGACATCTTGATTTTCGTGGTGTTTCCAGCTGGGATATGCATTTTCTGCGATAATCTTGGTGAGACTTCAGTCAGAAGTATGCAGAATCATCTAGATCGCTCGTTTCGAGCTATTTAATGCGAGAAACACGTTATCTGGTGTTTTTACCACTCCACAGTGCGTTTGATATGCAGAACCGGCGACATCTTGATTTTCGTGATGTTTCTAGCTGAGATAGGCATTTTCTGCGATAATCTTGGTGTTTCCTCTATGAGAAGTATGCAGAATCATCGAGATCGCTCTATTCAAAGCTATTTAATGCGAGAGACACGTTATCTGGTTGTTTTCACTACTCCACAGTGGGTTTGATATGCAGAACCGGCGACATCGTGGTTTTCGTAGGGTTTCCAGCTGAAATATGCATTTTCTGCGATAATCTTGGTGTTTCCTCTATGAGAAGTATGCAGAATCTTCGAGAACGCTCTTTTCGAGCTACTTAATGCGAGAAACACGTTTTCTGGTGTTTTCACCACTCCACAGTGCGTCTGATATGCAGAACCGGCGATATCTTGATTTTCGTGGTGTTTCCAGCTGAGATATGCATTTTCTGCGATAAGCTTGGTGAGTCTTCTCCCATAAGTATGCAGAATCATCTAGATCGCTCTTTTCGAGCTATTTAATGCGGGAAACACGTTTTCTGGTGTATTCACCACTCCACAGTGTGTTTGATATGCAGAACCGGCGACATCTTGATTTTCGTGGTGTTTCTAGCTGAGATAGGCATTTTCAGCGATAATATTGGTGAGACTTCAGTCAGAAATATGCAGAATCATCTAGATCGCTCTTTTCGAGCTATTTAATGCGGGAAACACGTTTTCTGGTGTATTCACCACTCCACAGTGTGTTTGATATGCAGAACCGGCGACATCTTGATTTTCGTGGTGTTTCCAGCTGGGATATACATTTTCTGCGATAATCTTGGTGAGACTTCAGTCAGAAGTATGCAGAATCATCTAGATCGCTCGTTTCGAGCTATTTAATGCGAGAAACACGTTATCTGGTGTTTTTACCACTCCACAGTGCGTTTGATATGCAGAACCGGCGACATCGTGGTTTTCGTAGGGTTTCCAGCTGAAATATGCATTTTCTGCGATAATCTTGGTGTTTCCTCTATGAGAAGTATGCAGAATCTTCGAGAACGCTCTTTTCGAGCTACATAATGCGAGAAACACGTTTTCTGGTGTATTCGCCACTCCACAGTACGTTAGACATGCAGAACCGGAGGTATCTTCGTTTCAGTCGGGTTTCAAGCTGAGATATGCATTTTCTACGACAATATTGGTGAGACCTCTGTCAGAAGTATGCAGAATCATCGAGATCGCTCTATTCGAGGTATTTAATGCGAGAAACACGTTATCTGGTTGTTTTCACTACTCCACAGTGGGTTTGATATGCAGAACCGACGACATCTTAATTTTCGTGATGTTTCTAGCTGAGATAGGCATTTTCAGCGATAATATTGGTGAGACTTCAGTCAGAAATATGCAGAATCATCTAGATCGCTCTTTTCGAGCTATTTAATGCGGGAAACACGTTTTCTGGTGTATTCACCACTCCACAGTGTGTTTGATATGCAGAACCGGCGACATCTTGATTTTCGTGGTGTTTCCAGCTGGGATATACATTTTCTGCGATAATCTTGGTGAGACTTCAGTCAGAAGTATGCAGAATCATCTAGATCGCTCGTTTCGAGCTATTTAATGCGAGAAACACGTTATCTGGTGTTTTTACCACTCCACAGTGCGTTTGATATGCAGAACCGGCGACATCTTGATTTTCGTGATGTTTCTAGCTGAGATAGGCATTTTCTGCAATAATATTGGTGAGACTTCAGTCAGAAGTATGCAGAATCATCGGGATCGCTCTTTTGGAGCTATTTAATGCGAGAAACACGATATCCGGTGTTTTCACCACTCCACAGTGCGTTTGATATGCAGAAACGGCGACATTTTGGATTTGGACGGGTTTCAAGCTGAGGAATGCATTTTCTACGATAATCTTGGTGAGACGTCTGTCAGAAGTATGCAGAATCTTCGAGATCGCTCTTTTCGAGCAACTTAATGCGAGAAACACGATATCTGGTTGTTTTCACCACTCCACAGTGCGTTTGATATGCAGAACCGGCGATATCTTGATTTTCGTGGTGTTTCCAGTTGAGATATGCATTTTCGGCGATTATCTTGGTGAGTCTTCTGCCAGAAGTATGCAGAATCATCTAGATCGCTCTTTTCGAGCTATTTAATGCGAGAAACAAGTTTTCTGGTGTATTCACCACTCCACAGTACGTTAGACATGCAGAACCGGAGATATCTTCGTTTCGGTCGGGTTACAAGCTGAGATATGCATTTTCTACGATAATATTGGTGAGACCTCTGTCAGAAGTAGGCAGAATCTTCGAGAACGCTCTTTTCGAGCTACTTAATGCGAGAAACACGTTTTCTGGTGTTTTCACCACTCCACAGTACGTTTGATGTGCAGAACCGGCGACATCTTGATTTTCGTGATGTTTCTAGCTGAGTTATGCATTCTCTGCGATAATATTGGTGAGTCTTCTGTCAGAAGGATGCAGAATAATCTAGATCGCTCTTTTCGAGCTGTTTAATGCGAGAAACACGTTCTCTGGTGTTTTCACCACCCCACAGTGCGTTTGATATGCAGAACCGGAGATATCATCGTTTCGGTCGGGTTTCAAGCTGAGATATGCATTTTCTACGATAATATTGGTGAGACCTCAGTCAGAAGTATGCAGAATCTTCGAGAACGCTCTTTTCGAGCTACTTAATGCGAGAAACACGTTTTCTGGTGTTTTCACCTCCCCACAGTGCGTTTGATATGCAGAACCGGCGACATCGTGGTTTTCGTGGGGTTTCCAGCTGAGATAGGCATTTTCTGCGATAATCTTGGTGAGACTTCAGTCAGAAGTATGCAGAATCATCTAGATCGCTCGTTTGGAGCTATTTAATGCGAGAAACACGTTATCTGGTGTTTTCACCACTCCACAGTGCGTTTGATATGCAGAACCGGCGACATCTTGATTTTCGTGGTGTTTCCAGCTGGGATATGGATTTTCTGCGATAATCTTGGTGAGACTTCAGTCAGAAGTATGCAGAAAAATCGAGAGCGCTCTTTTCGAGCTATTTAATGCGAGAAACACGTTTTCTGGGGTTTTCACCACACCTCTGTTCGTTGGATATGCAGAACCGGAGATATCTTGGTTTTCCTGGGGTTTCAAGCTGAGATATGCATTTTCTGCGATAATCTTGGTGAGACTTCTGTCCGAAGTATGCAGAATCATCGGGATCGCTCTTTTCGAGCTATTTAATGCGAGGAACACGTTTTCTGGCGTTTTCACCACACCACTGTTCGTTGGATATGCAGAACCGGAGATATCTTGGTTTTCGTGGGGTTTCAAGCTGAAATATGCATTTTCTGCGATAATCTTGGTGAGACATCTGTCCGAAGTATGCAGAATCATCGAGATCGCTCTTTTCGAGCTATTTAATGCAAGAAACACGTTAACTGGTGTTTTCACCACTCCACAGTGCGTATGATGTGCAGAACCGGAGATAACCCGGGTTTCGTCGGGTTTCAAGCTGAGATATGCATTTTCTACGATAATCTTGGTGAGACTTCTGTCAGAAGTATGCAGGATCTTCGAGAACGCTCTTTTCGAGCTATTTAATGCGAGAAACACGTTTTCTGGTGTTTTGACCACTCCACAGTGCGTTTGATATGTAGAACCGCCGATAACTTGGTTTTCGTGGGGTTTCCAGCTGAAATATGCATTTTCTGCGATAATCTTGGTGTTTCCTCTATGAGAAGTATGCAGAATCATCGAGAACGCTCTTTTCGAGCTAGTTAATGCGAGAAACACGTTTTCTGGTGTTTTCACCACTCCACAGTGCGTCTGATATGCAGAACCGGCGATATCTTGATTTTCGTGGTGTTTCCAGCTGAGATATGCATTTTCTGCGATAAGCTTGGTGAGTCTTCTCCCATAAGTATGCAGAATCATCTAGATCGCTCTTTTCGAGCTATTTAATGCGGGAAACACGTTTTCTGGTGTATTCGCCACTCCACAGTACGTTAGACATGCAGAACCGGAGGTATCTTCGTTTCGGTCGGGTTTCAAGCTGAGATATGCATTTTCTACGACAATATTGGTGAGACCTCTGTCAGAAGTATGCAGAATCTTCGAGAACGCTGTTTTCGAGCTACTTAATGGGAGAAACACGTTTTCTGGTGTTTTCACCACCCCACAGTGCGTTCGATATGCAGAACCGGCGACATCGTGGTTTTCGTCGGGTTTCAAGCTGAGATATGCATTTTCTGCGATAATATTGGTGAGACTTCTGTCCGAAGTATGCAGAATCATCGATATCGCTCTTTTCGAGCTATTTAATGCGAGAAACACGTTGTCTGGTGTTTTGACCACTCCACAGTGCGTTTGATATGTAGAGCCGCCGATAACTTGGTTTTCGTGGGGTTTCCAGCTGAAATATGCATTTTCTGCGATAATCTTGGTGTTTCCTCTATGAGAAGTATGCAGAATCATCGAGATCGCTCTATTCCAGCTATTTAATGCGAGAAACACGTTATCTGGTTGTTTTCACTACTCCACAGTGGGTTTGATATGCAGAACCGGCGACATCTTAATTTTCGTGATGTTTCTAGCTGAGATAGGCATTTTCAGCGATAATATTGGTGAGACTTCAGTCAGAAGTATGCAGAATCATCTAGATCGCTCTTTTCGAGCTATTTAATGCGGGAAACACGTTTTCTGGTGTATTCACCACTCCACAGTGCGTTTGATGTGCAGAACCGGCGACATCTTGATTTTCGTGGTGTTTCCAGCTGGGATATGCATTTTCTGCGATAATCTTGGTGAGACTTCAGTCAGAAGTATGCAGAATCATCGGGATCGCTCTTTTCGAGCTATTTAATGCGAGAAAAACGATATCCGGTGTTTTCACCACTCCACAGTGCGTTTGATATGCAGAACCGGCGACATTTTGGATTTCGACGGGTTTCAAGCTGAGGATTGCATTTTCTACGATAATCTTGGTGAGACGTCTGTCAGAAGTATGCAGAATCTTCGAGATCGCTCTTTTCGAGCAACTTAATGCGAGAAACACGATATCTGGTTGTTTTCACCACTCCACAGTGCGTTTGATATGCAGAACCGGCGATATCTTGATTTTCGTGGTGTTTCCAGCTGAGATATGCATTTTCGGCGATAATCTTGGTGAGTCTTCTGCCAGAAGTATGCAGAATCATCTAGATCGCTCTTTTCGAGCTATTTAATGCGAGAAACAAGTTTTCTGGTGTATTCACCACTCCACAGTACGTTAGACATGCAGAACCGGAGATATCTTCGTTTCGGTCGGGTTACAAGCTGAGATATGCATTTTCTACGATAATATTGGTGAGACCTCTGTCAGAAGTATGCAGAACCTTCGAGAACGCTCTTTTCGAGCTACTTAATGCGAGAAACAAGTTTTCTGGTGTATTCACCACTCCACAGTACGTTAGAAATGCAGAACCGGCGATATCTTCGTTTCGGTCGGGTTTCAAGCTGAGATATGCATTTTCTGCGATAATCTTGGTGAGTGTTCAGTCAGAAGTATGCAGAATCATCTAGATCGCTCTTTTCGAGCTATTTAATGCGGCAAACACGTTTTCTGGTGTTTTCACCACTCCACGGTGCGTCTGATATGCAGAACCGGCGATATCTTGGTTTTCGCGGGGTTTCCAGCTGAGATATGCATTTTCTGCGATAATCTTGGTGAGTCTTCTGTCAGAAGGATGCAGAATCATCTAGATCGCTCTTTTCGAGCTGTTTAATGCGAGAAACACGTTCTCTGGTGTTTTCACCACCCCACAGTGCGTTTGATATGCAGAACCGGAGATATCTTCGTTTCGGTCGGGTTTCAAGCTGAGATATGCATTTTCTACGATAATATTGGTGAGACCTCAGTCAGAAGTATGCAGAATCTTCGAGAACGCACTTTTCGAGCTACTTAATGCGAGAAACACGTTTTCTGGTGTTTTCACCACCCCACAGTGCGTTTGATATGCAGAACCGGCGACATCGTGGTTTTCGTGGGGTTTCCAGCTGAGATAGGCATTTTCTGCGATAATCTTGGTGAGTCTTCTGTCAGAAGTATGCAGAATCATCGAGATCGCTCTATTCGAGCTATTTAATGCGAGAAACACGTTATCTGGTTGTTTTCACTACTCCACAGTGGGTTTGATATGCAGAACCGGCGACATCTTAATTTTCGTGATGTTTCTAGCTGAGATAGGCATTTTCAGCGATAATATTGGTGAGACTTCAGTCAGAAGTATGCAGAATCATCTAGATCGCTCTTTTCGAGCTATTTAATGCGGGAAACACGTTTTCTGGTGTATTCACCACTCCACAGTGCGTTTGATATGCAGAACCGGCGACATCTTGATTTTCGTGGTGTTTCCAGCTGGGATATGCATTTTCTGCGATAATCTTGGTGAGACTTCAGTCAGAAGTATGCAGAATCATCTAGATCGCTCGTTTCGAGCTATTTAATGCGAGAAACACGTTATCTGGTGTTTTTACCACTCCACAGAGCGTTTGATATGCAGAACCGGCGACACCTTGATTTTCGTGATGTTTCTAGCTGAGATAGGCATTTTCTGCGATAATCTTGGTGTTTCCTCTATGAGAAGTATGCAGAATCATCGAGAACGCTCTTTTCGAGCTATTTAATGCGGGAAACACGTTTTCTGGTGTATTCGCCACTCCACAGTACGTTAGACATGCAGAACCGGAGGTATCTTCGTTTCAGTCGGGTTTCAAGCTGAGATATGCATTTTCTACGACAATATTGGTGAGACCTCTGTCAGAAGTATGCAGAATCATCGAGATCGCTCTATTCGAGGTACTTAATGCGAGAAACACGTTATCTGGTTGTTTTCACTACCCCACAGTGGGTTTGATATGCAGAACCGACGACATCTTAATTTTCGTGATGTTTCTAGCTGAGATAGGCATTTTCAGCGATAATATTGGTGAGACTTCAGTCAGAAATATGCAGAATCATCTAGATCGCTCTTTTCGAGCTATTTAATGCGGGAAACACGTTTTCTGGTGTATTCACCACTCCACAGTGTGTTTGATATGCAGAACCGGCGACATCTTGATTTTCGTGGTGTTTCCAGCTGGGATATACATTTTCTGCGATAATCTTGGTGAGACTTCAGTCAGAAGTATGCAGAATCATCTAGATCGCTCGTTTCGAGCTATTTAATGCGAGAAACACTTTATCTGGTGTTTTTACCACTCCACAGTGCGTTTGATATGCAGAACCGGCGACATCTTGATTTTCGTGATGTTTCTAGCTGAGATAGGCATTTTCTGCGATAATATTGGTGAGACTTCAGTCAGAAGTATGCAGAATCATCGGGATCGCTCTTTTGGAGCTATTTAATGCGAGAAACACGATATCCGGTGTTTTCACCACTCCACAGTGCGTTTGATATGCAGAAACGGCGACATTTTGGATTTCGACGGGTTTCAAGCTGAGGAATGCATTTTCTACGATAATCTTGGTGAGACGTCTGTCAGAAGTATGCAGAATCTTCGAGATCGCTCTTTTCGAGCAACTTAATGCGAGAAACACGATATCTGGTTGTTTTCACCACTCCACAGTGCGTTTGATATGCAGAACCGGCTATATCTTGATTTTCGTGGTGTTTCCAGCTGAGATATGCATTTTCGGCGATTATCTTGGTGAGTCTTCTGCCAGAAGTATGCAGAATCATCTAGATCGCTCTTTTCGAGCTATTTAATGCGAGAAACAAGTTTTCTGGTGTATTCACCACTCCACAGTACGTTAGACATGCAGAACCGGAGATATCTTCGTTTCGGTCGGGTTACAAGCTGAGATATGCATTTTCTACGATAATATTGGTGAGACCTCTGTCAGAAGTATGCAGAATCTTCGAGAACGCTCTTTTCGAGCTACATAATGCGAGAAACACGTTTTCTGGTGTTTTCACCACTCCACAGTACGTTTGATGTGCAGAACCGGCGACATCTTGATTTTCGTGATGTTTCTAGCTGAGATATGCATTCTCTGCGATAATATTGGTGAGTCTTCTGTCAGAAGGATGCAGAATAATCTAGATCGCTCTTTTCGAGCTGTTTAATGCGAGAAACTCGTTCTCTGGTGTTTTCACCACCCCACAGTGCGTTTGATATGCAGAACCGGAGATATCATCGTTTCGGTCGGGTTTCAAGCTGAGATATGCATTTTCTACGATAATATTGGTGAGACCTCAGTCAGAAGTATGCAGAATCTTCGAGAACGCTCTTTTCGAGCTACTTAATGCGAGAAACACGTTTTCTGGTGTTTTCACCTCCCCACAGTGCGTTTGATATGCAGAACCGGCGACATCGTGGTTTTCGTGGGGTTTCCAGCTGAGATAGGCATTTTCTGCGATAATCTTGGTGAGTCTTCTGTCAGAAGTATGCAGAATCATCGAGATCGCTCTATTCGAGGTATTTAATGCGAGAAACACGTTATCTGGTTGTTTTCACTACTCCACAGTGGGTTTGATATGCAGAACCGGCGACATCTTAATTTTCGTGATGTTTCTAGCTGAGATAGGCATTTTCAGCGATAATATTGGTGAGACTTCAGTCAGAAATATGCAGAATCATCTAGATCGCTCTTTTCGAGCTATTTAATGCGGGAAACACGTTTTCTGGTGTATTCACCACTCCACAGTGCGTTTGATATGCAGAACCGGCGACATCTTGATTTTCGTGGTGTTTCCAGCTGGGATATGCATTTTCTGCGATAATCTTGGTGAGACTTCAGTCAGAAGTATGCAGAAACATCTAGATCGCTCGTTTCGAGCTATTTAATGCGAGAAACACGTTATCTGGTGTTTTTACCACTCCACAGTGCGTTTGATATGCAGAACCGGCGACATCTTGATTTTCGTGATGTTTCTAGCTGAGATAGGCATTTTCTGCGATAATATTGGTGAGACTTCAGTCAGAAGTATGCAGAATCATCGGGATCGCTCTTTTGGAGCTATTTAATGCGAGAAACACGATATCCGGTGTTTTCACCACTCCACAGTGCGTTTGATATGCAGAAACGGCGACATTTTGGATTTCGACGGGTTTCAAGCTGAGGAATGCATTTTCTACGATAATCTTGGTGAGACGTCTGTCAGAAGTATGCAGAATCTTCGAGATCGCTCTTTTCGAGCAACTTAATGCGAGAAACACGATATCTGGTTGTTTTCACCACTCCACAGTGCGTTTGATATGCAGAACCGGCTATATCTTGATTTTCGTGGTGTTTCCAGCTGAGATATGCATTTTCGGCGATTATCTTGGTGAGTCTTCTGCCAGAAGTATGCAGAATCATCTAGATCGCTCTTTTCGAGCTATTTAATGCGAGAAACAAGTTTTCTGGTGTATTCACCACTCCACAGTACGTTAGACATGCAGAACCGGAGATATCTTCGTTTCGGTCGGGTTACAAGCTGAGATATGCATTTTCTACGATAATATTGGTGAGACCTCTGTCAGAAGTATGCAGAATCTTCGAGAACGCTCTTTTCGAGCTACATAATGCGAGAAACACGTTTTCTGGTGTTTTCACCACTCCACAGTACGTTTGATGTGCAGAACCGGCGACATCTTGATTTTCGTGATGTTTCTAGCTGAGATATGCATTCTCTGCGATAATATTGGTGAGTCTTCTGTCAGAAGGATGCAGAATAATCTAGATCGCTCTTTTCGAGCTGTTTAATGCGAGAAACTCGTTCTCTGGTGTTTTCACCACCCCACAGTGCGTTTGATATGCAGAACCGGAGATATCATCGTTTCGGTCGGGTTTCAAGCTGAGATATGCATTTTCTACGATAATATTGGTGAGACCTCAGTCAGAAGTATGCAGAATCTTCGAGAACGCTCTTTTCGAGCTACTTAATGCGAGAAACACGTTTTCTGGTGTTTTCACCTCCCCACAGTGCGTTTGATATGCAGAACCGGCGACATCGTGGTTTTCGTGGGGTTTCCAGCTGAGATAGGCATTTTCTGCGATAATCTTGGTGAGTCTTCTGTCAGAAGTATGCAGAATCATCGAGATCGCTCTATTCGAGGTATTTAATGCGAGAAACACGTTATCTGGTTGTTTTCACTACTCCACAGTGGGTTTGATATGCAGAACCGGCGACATCTTAATTTTCGTGATGTTTCTAGCTGAGATAGGCATTTTCAGCGATAATATTGGTGAGACTTCAGTCAGAAATATGCAGAATCATCTAGATCGCTCTTTTCGAGCTATTTAATGCGGGAAACACGTTTTCTGGTGTATTCACCACTCCACAGTGCGTTTGATATGCAGAACCGGCGACATCTTGATTTTCGTGGTGTTTCCAGCTGGGATATGCATTTTCTGCGATAATCTTGGTGAGACTTCAGTCAGAAGTATGCAGAAACATCTAGATCGCTCGTTTCGAGCTATTTAATGCGAGAAACACGTTATCTGGTGTTTTTACCACTCCACAGTGCGTTTGATATGCAGAACCGGCGACATCTTGATTTTCGTGATGTTTCTAGCTGAGATAGGCATTTTCTGCGATAATATTGGTGAGACTTCAGTCAGAAGTATGCAGAATCATCGGGATCGCTCTTTTCGAGCTATTTAATGCGAGAAACACGTTATCTGGTGTTTTCACCACTGCACAGTACGTTTGATGTGCAGAACCGGTGATATCTTGGTTTTCGTGGGGTTTCAAGCTGAGATATGAATTTTTTAGGATAATCTTGGTGAGACTTCTGTCCGAAGTATGCAGAATCATCGAGATTGCTCTATTCGAGCTATTTAATGCGACAAAACGTTATCCGGTGTTTTCACCACTCCACAGTGCGTATGATATGCAGAACCGACGATATCTTGGTTTTCGTGGTGTTTTCAGTTGAAATATGCATTTTCTGCGATAATCTTTGTGAGTCTTCTGTCAGAAGTATGCAGAATCGTCGAGAACGCTCTTTTCGACTTAGTTAATGTGAGTAACACGTTTTCTTGTGATTTCACAACTCCACAGTGCGTCTGATATGCAGAACCGGCGACATCTTGATTTGCGTGAGGTTTCCAGCTGAAATATGCATTTTCTGCGATAATCTTGGTGCGACTTCTGTCAGAAGTATGCAGATTCATCGACATCGCTCTTATCGAGCTATTTAATGCGAGTAACACGTTTTCTGGTGTTTTCACCACCCCACAGTGCGTTTGATATGCAGAACCGGCGACATCTCGGTTTTCGTCGGGGTTCAAGCTGAGATATGCATTTTCTGCGATAATCTTTGTGAGACTTCAGTCAGAAGTATGATGAATAATCGAGATCGCTCTTTTCGAGCTATTTAATGCGAGATACACGTTTTCTGGTGTATTCACCACTCCACAGTACGTTTGACATGCAGAACCGGAGATATCTTGGTTTCGGTCGGGTTTCAGGCTGAGATATGCATTTTCTACGATAATCTTGGTGAGAATCTGTCAGAAGTATGCAGAATCATCGAGGACGCTCTTTTCGAGCTATTTAATGCGAGAAACACGTTTTCTGGTGTATTCACCACTCCACAGTGCGTTTGATATGCAGAACCAGCGATATCTTGGCTTTCGTGGGGTTTCCATCTGAGATATGCATTTCCTGCGATAATCTTGGTGAGACTTCAGTCAGAAGTATGCAGAATCATCTAGATCGCTCGTTTCGAGCTATTTAATGCGAAAAAACAAGTTTTCTGGTGTTTTGACCACTCCACAGTGCGTTTGATATGTAGAGCCGCCGATAACTTGGTTTTCGTGGGGTTTCCAGCTGAAATATGCATTGTCTGCGATAACCTTTGTGTTTCATCTATGAGAAGTATGCAGAATCATTGAGAACGCTCTTTTCGAGCTAGTTAATGTGAGCAACACGTGTTCTGGTGTTTTCACATCTCCACAGTGCGTCTGATATGCAGAACCGGCGACATCTTGATTTTCGTGAGGTTTCCAGCTGAAATATGCATTTTCTGCGATAATCTTGGAGCGACTTCTGTCAGAAGTATGCAGAATCATCGATATCGCTCTTTTGGGGCTATTTAATGCGAGCAGCACGTTATCTGGTGTTTTGGCCACTCCACAGTGCGTTTGATATGCAGAACCGGAGATATCTTGGTTTCGGTCGGGTTTCAAGCTGAGATATGCATTTTCTGCGATAATCTTGGTGAGACTTCAGTCAGACGTATGATGAATAATCGAGATCGCTCTTTTCGAGCTATTTAATGCGAGAAACAAGTTTTCTGGTGTATTCACCACTCCACAGTAGGATTGACATGCAGAACCGGAGATATGTTGGTTTCGGTCGGGTTTCAGGCTGAGATATGCATTTTCTGCGATAAAATTGGTGAGACGTCAGTCAGAAGTATGCAGAATCATCTAGATCGCTCGTTTCGAGCTATTTAATGCGAAAAGCAAGTTTTCTGGTGTATTCACCACTCCACAGTGCGTTTGATATGCAGAACCAGCGATATCTTGGCTTTCGTGGGGTTTCCATCTGAGATATGCATTTCCTGCGATAATCTTGGTGAGACTTCAGTCAGAAGTATGCAGAATCATCTAGATCGGTCTTCTCGAGCTATTTAATTCGAGAAACACGTTTTCTGCTGTATTGACCACTCCACAGTACGTTTGACTTGCAGAAACGGAGATATCTTGGTTTCGGCCGGGTTTCAAGCTGAGATATGCATTTTCTGCGAAAAAATTGGTGAGACGTCAGTCAGAAGTATGCAGAATCATCTAGATCGCTCTTTTCGAGCTATTTAATGCGAGAAACACGTTTTTGGGGGTTTTCACTACTCCACAGTTCTTTGAATATGCAGAACAGGAGATATCTTGGTTTGCGTGGGGTTTCAAGCAGAGATATGCATTTTCTGCGATAACCTTGGTGAGACTTCTGTTAGAAGTATGCAGAATCATCGAGATCGCTCTTTTCGAGCTATTTAATGGAGAAACACGCTATCTGGTGTATTGACCACTCCACAGTGCGTTTGATATGCGGAACCGGCGCCATCTTGATTTTCGTGAGGTTTCAAGCTGAGATATGCATTTTCTGCGGTAATCTTGATGAGACATCAGTCAGAAGTATGCAGAATCATCGAGATCGCTCTTTTCGAGCTATTTAATGGAGAAACACGTTATCTGGTGTATTGACCACTCCACAGTGCGTTTGATATGCGGAACCGGCGCCATCTTGATTTTCGTGAGGTTTCAAGCTGAGATATGCATTTTCTGCGATAATATTGGTGAGAGTTCAGTCAGAAGTATGCAGGATCATCTAGATCGCTCGGTTCGAGCTATTTAATGCGAGAAACACGTTGTCTGGTTGTTTTCACCACTCCACGGTGCGTTTGATTTGCAGAACCGGCGATATCTTGATTTTCGTGGTGTTTCCAGCTGAGATATGCATTTTCTTCGATAATCTTGGTGAGTCTTCTGTCAGCAGTATGCAGAATCATCGAGATCGCTCTTTTCGAGCTATTTAATGGAGAAACACGTTATCTGGTGTATTGACCACTCCACAGTGCGTTTGATATGCGGAACCGGCGCCATCTTGATTTTCGTGAGGTTTCAAGCTGAGATATGCATTTTCTGCGATAATCTTGATGAGACATCAGTCAGAAGTATGCAGGATCATCTAGATCGCTCGTTTCGAGCTATTTAATGCGAGAAACACGTTTTCTGGTGTTTTCACCACTCCACAGTACGTTTGACATGCAGAACCGGCGATGTTTGGTTTTCGTCGGGTTTCAAGCTGAGATATGCATTTTCTACGTTAATCTTGGTGAGACTTCTGTCCGAAGTAAGCAGAATCATCGAGATCGCTCTTTTCGAGCTACTTAATTCGAGAAACACGTTTTCTTGTGTATTCACCACTCCACAGTACGTTTGACATGCAGAACCGGAGATATCCTGGTTTCGGTCGGGTTTCAAGCTGAGATATGCTTTTCTACGATAATCTTGGTGAGACTTCTGTCAGAAGTATGCAGAATCTTCGAGAACGCTTTTTTCGAGCTACTTAATGCGAGAAACACGTTATCTGGTTGTTTTCACCACTCCACAGTGCGTTTGATATGCAGAACCGGCGACATCTTGATTTTCGTGACGTTTCTAGCTGAGATATGCATTTTCTGCGATAATATTTGTGAGACTTCATTCAGAAGTATGCAGAATCATCTAGATCGCTCTTGTCGAGCTATTTAATGCAAAAAAACAAGTTTCCCGGTGTTTTCAACATTCCACAGTGCGTTTGATATGCAGAACTGGCGATATCTTGATTTTCGTGGTGTTTCCAGCTGAGATTTGCATTTTCTGCGATAATCTTGGTGAGTCTTCTGTCAGAAGTATGCAGAACCATCAAGATTGCACTTTTCGAGCCATTTAATGCGAGAAACACGTTTTCTGGTGTATTCACCACTCCACAGAGCGTTTGATATGCAGAACCGGCGATATCTTGATATTCGTGGTGTTTCCAGCTGAGATATGCATTTTCTGCGATAATAGTGGTGAGACTTCTGCCCGAAGTATGCTTAATCATCGTGATCGCTCGTTTCTAGCTATTGAATGCGAGAAACACGTTATCTGGTGTTTTCACCACTCCACAGTGCGTTTGATATGCAGAACCGGCGACATCATGGCTGTCGTCGGGCATCAAGCTGAGATATGCATTTTCTGCGATAATCTTGGTGAGACATCAGTCAGAAGTATGCAGAATCATCGAGATCGCTCTTTTCGAGCTATTTAATGGAGAAACACGTTATCTGGTGTATTGACCACTCCACAGTGCGTTTGATATGCGGAACCGGCGCCATCTTGATTTTCGTGAGGTTTCAAGCTGAGATATGCATTTTCTGCGATAATATTGGTGAGAGTTCAGTCAGAAGTATGCAGGATCATCTAGATCGCTCGTTTCGAGCTATTTAATGCGAGAAACACGTTGTCTGGTTGTTTTCACCACTCCACGGTGCGTTTGATATGCAGAACCGGCGACATCTTGGGTTTCGTCCGGGTTCGAGCTGAGAAATGCATTTTCTGCGATAATATTGGTGAGTCTTCTGTCAGAAGTATGCAGAATCATCTAGATCGCTCGTTTCGAGCTGCTTAATGCGAGAAACACGTTTTCTGGTGTTTTCACCGCTCCTCAGTGCGTTTGATATGCAGAACCGGCGACATCTTGGGTTTCGTCGGGGTTCAAGCTGAGATATGCATTTTCTGCGATAATATTGGTGAGACTTCAGTCAGAAGTATGCAGAATCATCTAGATCGCTCGTTTCTAGCTATTTAATGCGAGAAACACGTTATCTGGTGTTTTCACCACTCCACAGTGCGTTTGATATGCAGAACCGGCGACATCATGGCTGTCGTCGGGCATCAAGCTGAGATATGCATTTTCTGCGATAATCTTGGTGAGACATCAGTCAGATGTATGCAGAATCATCGAGATCGCACTTTTCGAGTTATTTAATGCGAGAAACACATTTTCTGGTGTATTCACCACTCCACAGAGCGTCTGATATGCAGAACTGGCGATATCTTGATATTCGTGGTGTTTCCAGCTGAGATATGCATTTTCTGCGATTATCATGGTGAGTCTTCTGTCAGCAGTATGCAGAATCATCTAGATTGCACTTTTCGAGCTATTTAATGCGAGAAACACGTTATCTGGTGTTTTCACCACTCCACAGTGCGTTTGATATGCAGAACCGGCGACATCTTGGCTTTCGTCGGGTTTCAAGCTGAGATATGCATTTTCTGCATTAATCTTGCTGAGACATCAGTCAGAAGTATGCAGAATCATCTAGATCGCTCGTTTCGAGCTGCTTAATGCGAGAAACACGTTTTCTGGTGTTTTCACCGCTCCTCAGTGCGTTTGATATGCAGAACCGGCGACATCTTGGGTTTCGTCGGGGTTCAAGCTGAGATATGCATTTTCTGCGATAATATTGGTGAGACTTCAGTCAGAAGTATGCAGAATCATCTAGATCGCTCGTTTCTAGCTATTGAATGCGAGAAACACGTTATCTGGTGTTTTCACCACTCCACAGTGCGTTTGATATGCAGAACCGGCGACATCATGGCTGTCGTCGGGCATCAAGCTGAGATATGCATTTTCTGCGATAATCTTGGTGAGACATCAGTCAGAAGTATGCAGAATCATCGAGATCGCTCTTTTCGAGCTATTTAATGGAGAAACACGTTATCTGGTGTATTGACCACTCCACAGTGCGTTTGATATGCGGAACCGGCGCCATCTTGATTTTCGTGAGGTTTCAAGCTGAGATATGCATTTTCTGCGATAATATTGGTGAGAGTTCAGTCAGAAGTATGCAGGATCATCTAGATCGCTCGTTTCTAGCTATTTAATGCGAGAAACACGTTATCTGGTGTTTTCACCACTCCACAGTGCGTTTAATATGCAGAACCGGCGATATCTTGATTTTCGTGGTGTTTCCAGCTGAGATATGCATTTTCTGCGATAATCTTGGTGAGACTTCTGTCCGAAGTATGCAGAATCATCGAGATCGCTCTTTTCGAGGTATTTAATGCGAGAAACACGTTTTCTGGTGTATTCATCACTCCACAGAGCGTTTGATATGCAGAACCGGCGATATCTTGATATTCGTGGTGTTTCCAGCTGAGATATGCATTTTCTGCGATAATCTTGGTGAGTCTTCTGTCAGAAGTATGCAGAATCATCTTGATTGCACTTTTTGAGCTATTTAATGCGAGAAACACGTTATCTGGTGTTTTCACCACTCCACAGTGCGTTTGATATGCAGAACCGGCGACATCTTGGCTTTCGTCGGGTTTCAAGCTGAGATATGCATTTTCTGCATTAATCTTGGTGAGACATCAGTCAGAAGTATGCTGAATCATCTAGATCGCTCGTTTCGAGCTGCTTAATGCGAGAAACACGTTTTCTGGTGTTTTCACCGCTCCTCAGTGCGTTTGATATGCAGAACCGGCGACATCTTGGGTTTCGTCGGGGTTCAAGCTGAGATATGCATTTTCTGCGATAATCTTGGTGAGACATCAGTCAGAAGTATGCTGAATCATCGAGATCGCTCTTTTCGAGCTATTTAATGGAGAAACACGTTATCTGGTGTATTGACCACTCCACAGTGCGTTTGATATGCGGAACCGGCGCCATCTTGATTTTCGTGAGGTTTCAAGCTGAGATATGCATTTTCTGCGATAATATTGGTGATAGTTCAGTCAGAAGTATGCAGGATCATCTAGATCGCTCGGTTCGAGCTATTTAATGCGAGAAACACGTTGTCTGGTTGTTTTCACCACTCCACGGTGCGTTTGATATGCAGAACCGGCGATATCTTGATTTTCGTGGTGTTTCCAGCTGAGATATGCATTTTCTTCGATAATCTTGGTGAGTCTTCTGTCAGCAGTATGCAGAATCATCGAGATCGCTCTATTCGAGCTATTTAATGCGAGAAACACGTTATCTGGTGTATTGACCACTCGACAGTGCCTTTGATATGCGGAACCGGCGCCATCTTGATTTTCGTGAGGTTTCAAGCTGAGATATGCATTTTCTGCGATAATATTGGTGAGAGTTCAGTCAGAAGTATGCAGGATCATCTAGATCGCTCGTTTCGAGCTATTTAATGCGAGCAACACGTTTTCTGGTGTTTTCACCACTCCACAGTACGTTTGACATGCAGAACCGGCGATGTTTGGTTTTCGTCGGGTTTCAAGCTGAGATATGCATTTTCTACGATAATCTTGGTGAGACTTCTGTCCGAAGTAAGCAGAATCATCGAGATCGCTCTTTTCGAGCTACTTAATGCGAGAAACACGTTTTCTGGTGTATTCACCACTCCACAGTACGTTTGACATGCAGAACCGGAGATATCCTGGTTTCGGTCGGGTTTCAAGCTGAGATATGCTTTTCTACGATAATCTTGGTGAGACTTCTGTCAGAAGTATGCAGAATCTTCGAGAACGCTTTTTTCGAGCTACTTAATGCGAGAAACACGTTATCTGGTTGTTTTCACCACTCCACAGTGCGTTTGACATGCAGAACCGGAGATATCTTGGTTTCGGTCGGGTTTCAGGCTGAGATATGCATTTTCTACGATAATCTTGGTGAGAATCTGTCAGAAGTATGCAGAATCTTCGAGGACGCACTTTTCGAGCTATTTAATGCGAGAAACACGTTTTCTGGTGTATTCACCACTCCACAGTGCGTTTGATATGCAGAACCAGCGATATCTTGGCTTTCGTGGGGTTTCAAGCAGAGATATGCATTTTCTGCGATAACCTTGGTGAGACTTCTGTTAGAAGTATGCAGAATAATCGAGATCGCTCTTTTCGAGCTATTTAATGCGAGAAACACGTTATCTGGTGTTTTCACCACTCCACAGTGCGTTTGATATGCAGAACCGGCGACATCTTGATTTTTCGTGAGGTTTCTAACTGAGATATGCGTTTTCTGCGATAATAATGGTGAGACTTCAGTCAGAAGAATGCAGAATCATCTAGATTGCTCGTTTCTAGCTATTTAATGCGAGAAACACGTTATCTGGTGTTTTCACCACTCCACAGTGCGTTTGATATGCAGTACCAGCGATATCTTGGTTTTCGTGGGGTTTCAAGCTGAGATATGAATTTTTAAGGATAATCTTATGAGACTTCTGTCCGAAGTATGCAGAATCATCGAGATCGCTCTGCTCGAGCTATTTAATGCGACAAAACGTTATCCGGTGTTTTCACCACTCCACAGTGCGTATGATATGCAGAACCGACGATATCTTGGTTTCGGTCGGGTTTCAAGCTGAGATATGCATTTTCTGCGATAATCTTGGTGAGACTTCAGTCAGAAGTATGATGAATAATCGAGATCGCTCTTTTCGAGCTATTTAATGCGAGCAGCACGTTATCTGGTGTTTTGGCCACTCCACAGTGCGTTTGATATGCAGAACCGGAGATATCTTGGTTTCGGTCGGGTTTCAAGCTGAGATATGCATTTTCTACGATAATCTTGGAGAGAATCTGTCAGAAGTATGCAGAATCTTCGAGGACGCTCTTTTCGAGCTATTTAATGCGAGAAACACGTTTTCTGGTGTATTCGCCACTCCACAGTGCGTTTGATATGCAGAACCTGCGATATCTTGGCTTTTGTGGGGTTTCAAGCTGAGATATGCATTTTCTGCGATAAGCTTGGTGAGACATTTGTCCGAAGTATTCCGCAACATCGGGAGCGCTCTTTTCGAGCTATTTAATGCGAGAAACACGTTTTCTGGTGTATTCACCACTCCACAGTACGTTTGACATGCAGAACCGGAGATATCTTGATTTTCGTGGTTTTTCCAGCTGAGATATGCATTTTCAGCGATAATCTTGGTGAGACTTCTGTCCGAAGTGTGCAGAATCATCAAGATCGCTCTTTTCAAGCTATTTAATGCGAGGAACACGTTTTCTGGGGCTCTCACCACACCACAGTTCGTTGGATACGCAGAACAGGTGATATCTTGGGTTTCGTGGGGTTTCAAGCTGAGATATGCATTTTCTGCGATAAACTTGGTGAGACTTCTGTCCGAAGTATACAGAATCATCGACATTGCTTTTTTCGAGATATTTAATGCGAGAAACACGTTATCTGGTGTTTTCACCACTCCACAGTGCGTTTGATACGCAGAACCGGCGACATCTTGATTTTCGTGAGGTTTCTAACTGAGATATGCGTTTTCTGCGATAATATTGGTGAGACTTCAGTCAGAAGAATGCAGAACCATCTAGATCGCTCTTTTCGAGCTATTTAATGCGAGCAGCACGTTATCTGGTGTTTTGGCCACTCCACAGTGCGTTTGATATGCAGAACCGGAGATATCTTGGTTTCGGTCGGGTTTCAAGCTGAGATATGCATTTTCTACGATAATCTTGGAGAGAATCTGTCAGAAGTATGCAGAATCTTCGAGGACGCTCTTTTCGAGCTATTTAATGCGAGAAACACGTTTTTGGGGGTTTTCACTACTCCACAGTTCTTTGAATATGCAGAACAGGAGATATCTTGGTTTGCGTGGGGTTTCAAGCAGAGATATGCATTTTCTGCGATAACCTTGGTGAGACTTCTGTTAGAAGTATGCAGAATCATCGAGATCGCTCTTTTCGAGCTATTTAATGGAGAAACACGTTATCTGGTGTATTGACCCCTCCACAGTGCGTTTGATATGCGGAACCGGCGCCATCTTGATTTTCGTGAGGTTTCAAGCTGAGATATGCATTTTCTGCGGTAATCTTGATGAGACATCAGTCAGAAGTATGCAGAATCATCGAGATCGCTCTTTTCGAGCTATTTAATGGAGAAACACGTTATCTGGTGTATTGACCACTCCACAGTGCGTTTGATATGCGGAACCGGCGCCATCTTGATTTTCGTGAGGTTTCAAGCTGAGATATGCATTTTCTGCGATAATATTGGTGAGAGTTCAGTCAGAAGTATGCAGGATCATCTAGATCGCTCGGTTCGAGCTATTTAATGCGAGAAACACGTTGTCTGGTTGTTTTCACCACTCCACGGTGCGTTTGATATGCAGAACCGGCGATATCTTGATTTTCGTGGTGTTTCCAGCTGAGATATGCATTTTCTTCGATAATCTTGGTGAGTCTTCTGTCAGCAGTATGCAGAATCATCGAGATCGCTCTTTTCGAGCTATTTAATGGAGAAACACGTTATCAGGTGTATTGACCACTCCACAGTGCGTTTGATATGCGGAACCGGCGCCATCTTGATTTTCGTGAGGTTTCAAGCTGAGATATGCATTTTCTGCGATAATCTTGATGAGACATCAGTCAGAAGTATGCAGGATCATCTAGATCGCTCGTTTCGAGCTATTTAATGCGAGAAACACGTTTTCTGGTGTTTTCACCACTCCACAGTACGTTTGACATGCAGAACCGGCGATGTTTGGTTTTCGTCGGGTTTCAAGCTGAGATATGCATTTTCTACGATAATCTTGGTGAGACTTCTGTCCGAAGTAAGCAGAATCATCGAGATCGCTCTTTTCGAGCTACTTAATGCGAGAAACACGTTTTCTGGTGTATTCACCACTCCACAGTACGTTTGACATGCAGAACCGGAGATATCCTGGTTTCGGTCGGGTTTCAAGCTGAGATATGCTTTTCTACGATAATCTTGGTGAGACTTCTGTCAGAAGTATGCAGAATCTTCGAGAACGCTTTTTTCGAGCTACTTAATGCGAGAAACACGATATCTGGTTGTTTTCACCACTCCACAGTGCGTTTGATATGCAGAACCGGCGACATCTTGATTTTCGTGACGTTTCTAGCTGAGATATGCATTTTCTGCGATAATATTGGTGAGACTTCATTCAGAAGTATGCAGAATCATCGAGATCGCTCTTTTCGAGCTATTTAATGGAGAAACACGTTATCTGGAGTATTGACCACTCCACAGTGCGTTTGATATGCGGAACCGGCGCCATCTTGATTTTCGTGAGGTTTCAAGCTGAGATATGCATTTTCTGCGATAATATTGGTGAGAGTTCAGTCAGAAGTATGCAGGATCATCTAGATCGCTCGTTTCGAGCTATTTAATGCGAGAAACACGTTGTCTGGTTGTTTTCACCACTCCACGGTGCGTTTGATATGCAGAACCGGCGACATCTTGGGTTTCTTCGGGGTTCGAGCTGAGAAATGCATTTTCTGCGATAATATTGGTGAGTCTTCTGTCAGAAGTATGCAGAATCATCTAGATCGCTCGTTTCGAGCTGCTTAATGCGAGAAACACGTTTTCTGGTGTTTTCACCGCTCCTCAGTGCGTTTGATATGCAGAACCGGCGACATCTTGGGTTTCGTCGGGGTTCAAGCTGAGATATGCATTTTCTGCGATAATATTGGTGAGACTTCAGTCAGAAGTATGCAGATTCATCTAGATCGCTCGTTTCTAGCTATTTAATGCGAGAAACACGTTATCTGGTGTTTTCACCACTCCACAGTGCGTTTGATATGCAGAACCGGCGACATCATGGCTGTCGTCGGGCATCAAGCTGAGATATGCATTTTCTGCGATAATCTTGGTGAGACATCAGTCAGAAGTATGCACAATCATCGAGATCGCTCTTTTCGAGCTATTTAATGGAGAAACACGTTATCTGGTGTATTGACCACTCCACAGTGCGTTTGATATGCGGAACCGGCGCCATCTTGATTTTCGTGAGGTTTCAAGCTGAGATATGCGTTTTCTGCGATAATATTGGTGAGAGTTCAGTCAGAAGTATGCAGGATCATCTAGATCGCTCGTTTCGAGCTATTTAATGCGAGAAACACGTTGTGTGGTTGTTTTCACCACTCCACGGTGCGTTTGATATGCAGAACCGGCGACATCTTGGGTTTCTTCGGGGTTCGAGCTGAGAAATGCATTTTCTGCGATAATATTGGTGAGTCTTCTGTCAGAAGTATGCAGAATCATCTAGATCGCTCGTTTCGAGCTGCTTAATGCGAGAAACACGTTTTCTGGTGTTTTCACCGCTCCTCAGTGCGTTTGATATGCAGAACCGGCGACATCTTGGGTTTCGTCGGGGTTCAAGCTGAGATATGCATTTTCTGCGATAATATTGGTGAGACTTCAGTCAGAAGTATGCAGAATCATCTAGATCGCTCGTTTCTAGCTATTGAATGCGAGAAACACGTTATCTGGTGTTTTCACCACTCCACAGAGCGTTTGATATGCAGAACCGGCGATATCTTGATATTCGTGGTGTTTCCAGCTGAGATATGCATTTTCTGCGATAATAGTGGTGGGACTTCTGCCCGAAGTATGCTTAATCATCGTGATCGCTCGTTTCTAGCTATTTAATGCGAGAAACACGTTATCTGGTGTTTTCACCACTCCACAGTGCGTTTGATATGCAGAACCGGCGACATCATGGCTGTCGTCGGGCATCAAGCTGAGATATGCATTTTCTGCGATAATCTTGGTGAGACATCAGTCAGAAGTATGCAGAATCATCGAGATCGCTCTTTTCGAGCTATTTAATGGAGAAACACGTTATCTGGTGTTTTCACCGCTCCTCAGTGCGTTTGATATGCAGAACCGGCGCCAGCTTGATTTTCGTGATATTTCAAGCTGAGATATGCATTTTCTGCGATAATATTGGTGAGAGTTCAGTCAGAAGTATGCAGGATCATCTAGATCGCTCGTTTCGAGCTATTTAATTCGAGAAACACGTTATCTGGTGTTTTCACCACTCCACAGAGCGTTTGATATGCAGAACCGGCGATATCTTGATATTCGTGGTGTTTCCAGCTGAGATATGCATTTTCTGCGATAATCTTGGTGAGTCTTCTGTCAGAAGTATGCAGAATCATCTAGATTGCACTTTTCGAGCTATTTAATGCGAGAAACACGTTATCTGGTGTTTTCACCACTCCACAGTGCGTTTGATATGCAGAACCGGCGACATCTTGGCTTTCGTCGGGTTTCAAGCTGAGATATGCATTTTCTGCATTAATCTTGGTGAGACATCAGTCAGAAGTATGCAGAATCATCTAGATCGCTCGTTTCGAGCTGCTTAATGCGAGAAACACGTTTTCTGGTGTTTTCACCGCTCCTCAGTGCGTTTGATATGCAGAACCGGCGACATCTTGGGTTTCGTCGGGGTTCAAGCTGAGATATGCATTTTCTGCGATAATATTGGTGAGACTTCAGTCAGAAGTATGCAGAATCATCTAGATCGCTCGTTTCTAGCTGTTGAATGCGAGAAACACGTTATCTGGTGTTTTCACCACTCCACAGTGCGTTTGATATGCAGAACCGGCGACATCATGGCTGTCGTCGGGCATCAAGCTGAGATATGCATTTTCTGCGGTAATCTTGATGAGACATCAGTCAGAAGTATGCAGAATCATCGAGATCGCTCTTTTCGAGCTATTTAATGGAGAAACACGTTATCTGGTGTATTGACCACTCCACAGTGCGTTTGATATGCGGAACCGGCGCCATCTTGATTTTCGTGAGGTTTCAAGCTGAGATATGCATTTTCTGCGATAATATTGGTGAGAGTTCAGTCAGAAGTATGCAGGATCATCTAGATCGCTCGGTTCGAGCTATTTAATGCGAGAAACACGTTGTCTGGTTGTTTTCACCACTCCACGGTGCGTTTGATATGCAGAACCGGCGATATCTTGATTTTCGTGGTGTTTCCAGCTGAGATATGCATTTTCTTCGATAATCTTGGTGAGTCTTCTGTCAGCAGTATGCAGAATCATCGAGATCGCTCTATTCGAGCTATTTAATGCGAGAAACACGTTATCTGGTGTATTGACCACTCGACAGTGCCTTTGTTATGCGGAACCGGCGCCATCTTGATTTTCGTGAGGTTTCAAGCTGAGATATGCATTTTCTGCGATAATATTGGTGAGAGTTCAGTCAGAAGTATGCAGGATCATCTAGATCGCTCGTTTCGAGCTATTTAATGCGAGAAACACGTTTTCTGGTGTTTTCACCACTCCACAGTACGTTTGACATGCAGAACCGGCGATGTTTGGTTTTCGTCGGGTTTCAAGCTGAGATATGCATTTTCTACGATAATCTTGGTGAGACTTCTGTCCGAAGTAAGCAGAATCATCAAGATCGCACTTTTCGAGTTATTTAATGCGAGAAACACATTTTCTGGTGTATTCACCACTCCACAGAGCGTCTGATATGCAGAACTGGCGATATCTTGATATTCGTGGTGTTTCCAGCTGAGATATGCATTTTCTGCGATTATCATGGTGAGTCTTCTGTCAGCAGTATGCAGAATCATCTAGATTGCACTTTTCGAGCTATTTAATGCGAGAAACACGTTATCTGGTGTTTTCACCACTCCACAGTGCGTTTGATATGCAGAACCGGCGACATCTTGGCTTTCGTCGGGTTTCAAGCTGAGATATGCATTTTCTGCATTAATCTTGGTGAGACATCAGTCAGAAGTATGCAGAATCATGTAGATCGCTCGTTTCGAGCTGCTTAATGCGAGAAACACGTTTTCTGGTGTTTTCACCGCTCCTCAGTGCGTTTGATATGCAGAACCGGCGACATCTTGGGTTTCGTCGGGGTTCAAGCTGAGATATGCATTTTCTGCGATAATATTGGTGAGACTTCAGTCAGAAGTATGCAGAATCATCTAGATCGCTCGTTTCTAGCTGTTGAATGCGAGAAACACGTTATCTGGTGTTTTCACCACTCCACAGTGCGTTTGATATGCAGAACCGGCGACATCATGGCTGTCGTCGGGCATCAAGCTGAGATATGCATTTTCTGCGATAATCTTGGTGAGACATCAGTCAGAAGTATGCAGAATCATCGAGATCGCTCTTTTCGAGCTATTTAATGGAGAAACACGTTATCTGGTGTATTGACCACTCCACAGTGCGTTTGATATGCGGAACTGGCGCCATCTTGATTTTCGTGAGGATTCAAGCTGAGATATGCATTTTCTGTGATAATATTGGTGAGAGTTCAGTCAGAAGTATGCAGGATCATCTAGATCGCTCGTTTCTAGCTATTTAATGCGAGAAACACGTTATCTGGTGTTTTCACCACTCCACAGTGCGTTTAATATGCAGAACCGGCGATATCTTGATTTTCGTGGTGTTTCCAGCTGAGATATGCATTTTCTGCGATAATCTTGGTGAGACTTCTGTCCGAAGTATGCAGAATCATCGAGATCGCTCTTTTCGAGCTATTTAATGCGAGAAACACGTTTTCTGGTGTATTCATCACTCCACAGAGCGTTTGATATGCAGAACCGGCGATATCTTGATATTCGTGGTGTTTCCAGCTGAGATATGCATTTTCTGCGATAATCTTGGTGAGTCTTCTGTCAGAAGTATGCAGAATCATCTAGATTGCACTTTTCGAGCTATTTAATGCGAGAAACACGTTATCTGGTGTTTTCACCACTCCACAGTGCGTTTGATATGCAGAACCGGCGACATCTTGGCTTTCGTCGGGTTTCAAGCTGAGATATGCATTTTCTGCATTAATCTTGGTGAGAGATCAGTCAGAAGTATGCAGAATCATCTAGATCGCTCGTTTCGAGCTGCTTAATGCGAGAAACACGTTTTCTGGTGTTTTCACCGCTCCTCAGTGCGTTTGATATGCAGAACCGGCGACATCTTGGGTTTCGTCGGGGTTCAAGCTGAGATATGCATTTTCTGCGATAATATTGGTGAGACTTCAGTCAGAAGTATGCAGAATCATCTAGATCGCTCGTTTCTAGCTATTGAATGCGAGAAACACGTTATCTGGTGTTTTCACCACTCCACAGTGCGTTTGATATGCAGAACCGGCGACATCATGGCTGTCGTCGGGCATCAAGCTGAGATATGCATTTTCTGCGATAATCTTGGTGAGACATCAGTCAGAAGTATGCAGAATCATCGAGATCGCTCTTTTCGAGCTATTTAATGGAGAAACACGTTATCTGGTGTATTGACCACTCCACAGTGCGTTTGATATGCGGAACCGGCGCCAGCTTGGTTTTCGTGATATTTCAAGCTGAGATATGCATTTTCTGCGATAATATTGGTGAGAGTTCAGTCAGAAGTATGCAGGATCATCTAGATCGCTCGTTTCGAGCTATTTAATTCGAGAAACACGTTATCTGGTGTTTTCACCACTCCACAGTGCGTTTGATATGCAGAACCGGGGACATCATGGCTGTCGTCGGGCATCAAGCTGAGATATGCATTCTCTGCGGTAATCTTGATGAGACATCAGTCAGAAGTATGCAGAATCATCGAGATCGCTCTTTTCGAGCTATTTAATGGAGAAACACGTTATCTGGTGTATTGACCACTCCACAGTGCGTTTGATATGCGGAACCGGCGCCATCTTGATTTTCGTGAGGTTTCAAGCTGAGATATGCATTTTCTGCGATAATATTGGTGAGAGTTCAGTCAGAAGTATGCAGGATCATCTAGATCGCTCGGTTCGAGCTATTTAATGCGAGAAACACGTTGTCTGGTTGTTTTCACCACTCCACGGTGCGTTTGATATGCAGAACCGGCGATATCTTGATTTTCGTGGTGTTTCCAGCTGAGATATGCATTTTCTTCGATAATCTTGGTGAGTCTTCTGTCAGCAGTATGCAGAATCATCGAGATCGCTCTATTCGAGCTATTTAATGCGAGAAACACGTTATCTGGTGTATTGACCACTCGACAGTGCCTTTGATATGCGGAACCGGCGCCATCTTGATTTTCGTGAGGTTTCAAGCTGAGATATGCATTTTCTGCGATAATATTGGTGAGAGTTCAGTCAGAAGTATGCAGGATCATCTAGATCGCTCGTTTCGAGCTATTTAATGCGAGAAACACGTTTTCTGGTGTTTTCACCACTCCACAGTACGTTTGACATGCAGAACCGGCGATGTTTGGTTTTCGTCGGGTTTCAAGCTGAGATATGCATTTTCTACGATAATCTTGGTGAGACTTCTGTCCGAAGTAAGCAGAATCATCGAGATCGCTCTTTTCGAGCTACTTAATGCGAGAAACACGTTTTCTGGTGTATTCACCACTCCACAGTACGTTTGACATGCAGAACCGGAGATATCCTGGTTTCGGTCGGGTTTCAAGCTGAGATATGCTTTTCTACGATAATCTTGGTGGGACTTCTGTCAGAAGTATGCAGAATCTTCGAGAACGCTTTTTTCGAGCTACTTAATGCGAGAAACACGTTATCTGGTTGTTTTCACCACTCCACAGTGCGTTTGATATGCAGAACCGGCGACATCTTGGTTTTCGTGGGGTTTCCAGCTGAGATATGCATTTTCTGCGATAATCTAGGTGAGCCTTCTGTCAAAAGTATGCAGAATCATCTAGATCGCTCTTTTCGAGCTATTTAATGCGAGAAACACGTTATCTGGTGTTTTCACCACCCCACAGTGCGTTTGATATGCAGAACCGGCGACATCTTGGCTTTCGTCGGGTTTCACGCTGAGATATGCATTTTCTGCATTAATCTTGGTGAGAAATCATTCAGAAGTATGCAGAATCATCGAGATCGCTCTTTTCGAGCTATTTAATGGAGAAACACGTTATCTGGTGTATTGACCACTCCACAGTGCGTTTGATATGCGGAACTGGCGCCATCTTGATTTTCGTGAGGTTTCAAGCTGAGATATGCATTTTCTGCGATAATATTGGTGAGAGTTCAGTCAGAAGTATGCAGGATCATCTAGATCGCTCGTTTCTAGCTATTTAATGCGAGAAACACGTTATCTGGTGTTTTCACCACTCCACAGTGCGTTTAATATGCAGAACCGGCGATATCTTGATTTTCGTGGTGTTTCCAGCTGAGATATGCATTTTCTGCGATAATCTTGGTGAGTCTTCTGTCAGAAGTATGCAGAATCATCTAGATTGCACTTTTCGAGCTATTTAATGCGAGAAACACGTTATCTGGTGTTTTCACCACTCCACAGTGCGTTTGATATGCAGAACCGGCGACATCTTGGCTTTCGTCGGGTTTCAAGCTGAGATATGCATTTTCTGCATTAATCTTGGTGAGACATCAGTCAGAAGTATGCAGAATCATCTAGATCGCTCGTTTCGAGCTGCTTAATGCGAGAAACATGTTTTCTGGTGTTTTCACCGCTCCTCAGTGCGTTTGATATGCAGAACCGGCGACATCTTGGGTTTCGTCGGGGTTCAAGCTGAGATATGCATTTTCTGCGATAATATTGGTGAGACTTCAGTCAGAAGTATGCAGAATCATCTAGATCGCTCGTTTCTAGCTATTGAATGCGAGAAACACGTTATCTGGTGTTTTCACCACTCCACAGTGCGTTTGATATGCAGAACCGGCGACATCATGGCTGTCGTCGGGCATCAAGCTGAGATATGCATTTTCTGCGATAATCTTGGTGAGACATCAGTCAGAAGTATGCAGAATCATCGAGATCGCTCTTTTCGAGCTATTTAATGGAGAAACACGTTATCTGGTGTATTGACCACTCCACAGTGCGTTTGATATGCGGAACCGGCGCCAGCTTGATTTTCGTGATATTTCAAGCTGAGATATGCATTTTCTGCTATAATATTGGTGAGAGTTCAGTCAGAAGTATGCAGGATCATCTAGATCGCTCGTTTCGAGCTATTTAATTCGAGAAACACGTTATCTGGTGTTTTCACCACTCCACAGTGCGTTTGATATGCAGAACCGGCGACATCATGGCTGTCGTCGGGCATCAAGCTGAGATATGCATTTTCTGCGGTAATCTTGATGAGACATCAGTCAGAAGTATGCAGAATCATCGAGATCGCTCTTTTCGAGCTATTTAATGGAGAAACACGTTATCTGGTGTATTGACCACTCCACAGTGCGTTTGATATGCGGAACCGGCGCCATCTTGATTTTCGTGAGGTTTCAAGCTGAGATATGCATTTTCTGCGATAATATTGGTGAGAGTTCAGTCAGAAGTATGCAGGATCATCTAGATCGCTCGGTTCGAGCTATTTAATGCGAGAAACACGTTGTCTGGTTGTTTTCACCACTCCACGGTGCGTTTGATATGCAGATCCGGCGATATCTTGATTTTCGTGGTGTTTCCAGCTGAGATATGCATTTTCTTCGATAATCGTGGTGAGTCTTCTGTCCGAAGTAAGCAGAATCATCGAGATCGCTCTTTTCGAGCTACTTAATGCGAGAAACACGTTTTCTGGTGTATTCACCACTCCACAGTACGTTTGACATGCAGAACCGGAGATATCCTGGTTTCGGTCGGGTTTCAAGCTGAGATATGCTTTTCTACGATAATCTTGGTGAGACTTCTGTCAGAAGTATGCAGAATCTTCGAGAACGCTTTTTTCGAGCTACTTAATGCGAGAAACACGTTATCTGGTTGTTTTCACCACTCCACAGTGCGTTTGATATGCAGAACCGGCGACATCTTGGTTTTCGTGGGGTTTCCAGCTGAGGTATGCATTTTCTGCGATAATCTAGGTGAGCCTTCTGTCAAAAGTATGCAGAATCATCTAGATCGCTCTTTTCGAGCTATTTAATGCGAGAAACACGTTATCTGGTGTTTTCACCACCCCACAGTGCGTTTGATATGCAGAACCGGCGACATCTTGATTTTCGTGATGTTTCTAGCTGAGATATGCATTTTCTGCTATAATCTTGGTGAGATATCAGTCAGAAGTATGCAGAATCATCTAGATTGCACTTTTCGAGATATTTAATGCGAGAAACACGTTATCTGGTGTTTTCACCACTCCACAGTGCGTTTGATACGCAGAACCGGCGACATCTTGATTTTCGTGAGGTTTCTAACTGAGATATGCGTTTTCTGCGATAATATTGGTGAGACTTCAGTCAGAAGAATGCAGAACCATCTAGATCGCTCTTTTCGAGCTATTTAATGCGAGCAGCACGTTATCTGGTGTTTTGGCCACTCCACAGTGCGTTTGATATGCAGAACCGGAGATATCTTGGTTTCGGTCGGGTTTCAAGCTGAGATATGCATTTTCTACGATAATCTTGGAGAGAATCTGTCAGAAGTATGCAGAATCTTCGAGGACGCTCTTTTCGAGCTATTTAATGCGAGAAACACGTTTTTGGGGGTTTTCACTACTCCACAGTTCTTTGAATATGCAGAACAGGAGATATCTTGGTTTGCGTGGGGTTTCAAGCAGAGATATGCATTTTCTGCGATAACCTTGGTGAGAGTTCAGTCAGAAGTATGCAGGATCATCTAGATCGCTCGGTTCGAGCTATTTAATGCGAGAAACACGTTGTCTGGTTGTTTTCACCACTCCACGGTGCGTTTGATATGCAGAACCGGCGATATCTTGATTTTCGTGGTGTTTCCAGCTGAGATATGCATTTTCTTCGATAATCTTGGTGAGTCTTCTGTCAGCAGTATGCAGAATCATCGAGATCGCTCTTTTCGAGCTATTTAATGGAGAAACACGTTATCAGGTGTATTGACCACTCCACAGTGCGTTTGATATGCGGAACCGGCGCCATCTTGATTTTCGTGAGGTTTCAAGCTGAGATATGCATTTTCTGCGATAATCTTGATGAGACATCAGTCAGAAGTATGCAGGATCATCTAGATCGCTCGTTTCGAGCTATTTAATGCGAGAAACACGTTTTCTGGTGTTTTCACCACTCCACAGTACGTTTGACATGCAGAACCGGCGATGTTTGGTTTTCGTCGGGTTTCAAGCTGAGATATGCATTTTCTACGATAATCTTGGTGAGACTTCTGTCCGAAGTAAGCAGAATCATCGAGATCGCTCTTTTCGAGCTACTTAATGCGAGAAACACGTTTTCTGGTGTATTCACCACTCCACAGTACGTTTGACATGCAGAACCGGAGATATCCTGGTTTCGGTCGGGTTTCAAGCTGAGATATGCTTTTCTACGATAATCTTGGTGAGACTTCTGTCAGAAGTATGCAGAATCTTCGAGAACGCTTTTTTCGAGCTACTTAATGCGAGAAACACGATATCTGGTTGTTTTCACCACTCCACAGTGCGTTTGATATGCAGAACCGGCGACATCTTGATTTTCGTGACGTTTCTAGCTGAGATATGCATTTTCTGCGATAATATTGGTGAGACTTCATTCAGAAGTATGCAGAATCATCGAGATCGCTCTTTTCGAGCTATTTAATGGAGAAACACGTTATCTGGAGTATTGACCACTCCACAGTGCGTTTGATATGCGGAACCGGCGCCATCTTGATTTTCGTGAGGTTTCAAGCTGAGATATGCATTTTCTGCGATAATATTGGTGAGAGTTCAGTCAGAAGTATGCAGGATCATCTAGATCGCTCGTTTCGAGCTATTTAATGCGAGAAACACGTTGTCTGGTTGTTTTCACCACTCCACGGTGCGTTTGATATGCAGAACCGGCGACATCTTGGGTTTCTTCGGGGTTCGAGCTGAGAAATGCATTTTCTGCGATAATATTGGTGAGTCTTCTGTCAGAAGTATGCAGAATCATCTAGATCGCTCGTTTCGAGCTGCTTAATGCGAGAAACACGTTTTCTGGTGTTTTCACCGCTCCTCAGTGCGTTTGATATGCAGAACCGGCGACATCTTGGGTTTCGTCGGGGTTCAAGCTGAGATATGCATTTTCTGCGATAATATTGGTGAGACTTCAGTCAGAAGTATGCAGATTCATCTAGATCCCTCGTTTCTAGCTATTTAATGCGAGAAACACGTTATCTGGTGTTTTCACCACTCCACAGTGCGTTTGATATGCAGAACCGGCGACATCATGGCTGTCGTCGGGCATCAAGCTGAGATATGCATTTTCTGCGATAATCTTGGTGAGACATCAGTCAGAAGTATGCAGAATCATCGAGATCGCTCTTTTCGAGCTATTTAATGGAGAAACACGTTATCTGGTGTATTGACCACTCCACAGTGCGTTTGATATGCGGAACCGGCGCCATCTTGATTTTCGTGAGGTTTCAAGCTGAGATATGCATTTTCTGCGATAATATTGGTGAGAGTTCAGTCAGAAGTATGCAGGATCATCTAGATCGCTCGTTTCGAGCTATTTAATGCGAGAAACACGTTGTGTGGTTGTTTTCACCACTCCACGGTGCGTTTGATATGCAGAACCGGCGACATCTTGGGTTTCTTCGGGGTTCGAGCTGAGAAATGCATTTTCTGCGATAATATTGGTGAGTCTTCTGTCAGAAGTATGCAGAATCATCTAGATCGCTCGTTTCGAGCTGCTTAATGCGAGAAACACGTTTTCTGGTGTTTTCACCGCTCCTCAGTGCGTTTGATATGCAGAACCGGCGACATCTTGGGTTTCGTCGGGGTTCAAGCTGAGATATGCATTTTCTGCGATAATATTGGTGAGACTTCAGTCAGAAGTATGCAGAATCATCTAGATCGCTCGTTTCTAGCTATTGAATGCGAGAAACACGTTATCTGGTGTTTTCACCACTCCACAGAGCGTTTGATATGCAGAACCGGCGATATCTTGATATTCGTGGTGTTTCCAGCTGAGATATGCATTTTCTGCGATAATAGTGGTGGGACTTCTGCCCGAAGTATGCTTAATCATCGTGATCGCTCGTTTCTAGCTATTTAATGCGAGAAACACGTTATCTGGTGTTTTCACCACTCCACAGTGCGTTTGATATGCAGAACCGGCGACATCATGGCTGTCGTCGGGCATCAAGCTGAGATATGCATTTTCTGCGATAATCTTGGTGAGACATCAGTCAGAAGTATGCAGAATCATCGAGATCGCTCTTTTCGAGCTATTTAATGGAGAAACACGTTATCTGGTGTTTTCACCGCTCCTCAGTGCGTTTGATATGCAGAACCGGCGCCAGCTTGATTTTCGTGAGATTTCAAGCTGAGATATGCATTTTCTGCGATAATATTGGTGAGAGTTCAGTCAGAAGTATGCAGGATCATCTAGATCGCTCGTTTCGAGCTATTTAATTCGAGAAACACGTTATCTGGTGTTTTCACCACTCCACAGAGCGTTTGATATGCAGAACCGGCGATATCTTGATATTCGTGGTGTTTCCAGCTGAGATATGCATTTTCTGCGATAATCTTGGTGAGTCTTCTGTCAGAAGTATGCAGAATCATCTAGATTGCACTTTTCGAGCTATTTAATGCGAGAAACACGTTATCTGGTGTTTTCACCACTCCACAGTGCGTTTGATATGCAGAACCGGCGACATCTTGGCTTTCGTCGGGTTTCAAGCTGAGATATGCATTTTCTGCATTAATCTTGGTGAGACATCAGTCAGAAGTATGCAGAATCATCTAGATCGCTCGTTTCGAGCTGCTTAATGCGAGAAACACGTTTTCTGGTGTTTTCACCGCTCCTCAGTGCGTTTGATATGCAGAACCGGCGACATCTTGGGTTTCGTCGGGGTTCAAGCTGAGATATGCATTTTCTGCGATAATATTGGTGAGACTTCAGTCAGAAGTATGCAGAATCATCTAGATCGCTCGTTTCTAGCTGTTGAATGCGAGAAACACGTTATCTGGTGTTTTCACCACTCCACAGTGCGTTTGATATGCAGAACCGGCGACATCATGGCTGTCGTCGGGCATCAAGCTGAGATATGCATTTTCTGCGGTAATCTTGATGAGACATCAGTCAGAAGTATGCAGAATCATCGAGATCGCTCTTTTCGAGCTATTTAATGGAGAAACACGTTATCTGGTGTATTGACCACTCCACAGTGCGTTTGATATGCGGAACCGGCGCCATCTTGATTTTCGTGAGGTTTCAAGCTGAGATATGCATTTTCTGCGATAATATTGGTGAGAGTTCAGTCAGAAGTATGCAGGATCATCTAGATCGCTCGGTTCGAGCTATTTAATGCGAGAAACACGTTGTCTGGTTGTTTTCACCACTCCACGGTGCGTTTGATATGCAGAACCGGCGATATCTTGATTTTCGTGGTGTTTCCAGCTGAGATATGCATTTTCTTCGATAATCTTGGTGAGTCTTCTGTCAGCAGTATGCAGAATCATCGAGATCGCTCTATTCGAGCTATTTAATGCGAGAAACACGTTATCTGGTGTATTGACCACTCGACAGTGCCTTTGTTATGCGGAACCGGCGCCATCTTGATTTTCGTGAGGTTTCAAGCTGAGATATGCATTTTCTGCGATAATATTGGTGAGAGTTCAGTCAGAAGTATGCAGGATCATCTAGATCGCTCGTTTCGAGCTATTTAATGCGAGAAACACGTTTTCTGGTGTTTTCACCACTCCACAGTACGTTTGACATGCAGAACCGGCGATGTTTGGTTTTCGTCGGGTTTCAAGCTGAGATATGCATTTTCTACGATAATCTTGGTGAGACTTCTGTCCGAAGTAAGCAGAATCATCAAGATCGCACTTTTCGAGTTACTTAATGCGAGAAACACATTTTCTGGTGTATTCACCACTCCACAGAGCGTCTGATATGCAGAACTGGCGATATCTTGATATTCGTGGTGTTTCCAGCTGAGATATGCATTTTCTGCGATTATCATGGTGAGTCTTCTGTCAGCAGTATGCAGAATCATCTAGATTGCACTTTTCGAGCTATTTAATGCGAGAAACACGTTATCTGGTGTTTTCACCACTCCACAGTGCGTTTGATATGCAGAACCGGCGACATCTTGGCTTTCGTCGGGTTTCAAGCTGAGATATGCATTTTCTGCATTAATCTTGGTGAGACATCAGTCAGAAGTATGCAGAATCATGTAGATCGCTCGTTTCGAGCTGCTTAATGCGAGAAACACGTTTTCTGGTGTTTTCACCGCTCCTCAGTGCGTTTGATATGCAGAACCGGCGACATCTTGGGTTTCGTCGGGGTTCAAGCTGAGATATGCATTTTCTGCGATAATATTGGTGAGACTTCAGTCAGAAGTATGCAGAATCATCTAGATCGCTCGTTTCTAGCTGTTGAATGCGAGAAACACGTTATCTGGTGTTTTCACCACTCCACAGTGCGTTTGATATGCAGAACCGGCGACATCATGGCTGTCGTCGGGCATCAAGCTGAGATATGCATTTTCTGCGATAATCTTGGTGAGACATCAGTCAGAAGTATGCAGAATCATCGAGATCGCTCTTTTCGAGCTATTTAATGGAGAAACACGTTATCTGGTGTATTGACCACTCCACAGTGCGTTTGATATGCGGAACTGGCGCCATCTTGATTTTCGTGAGGTTTCAAGCTGAGATATGCATTTTCTGCGATAATATTGGTGAGAGTTCAGTCAGAAGTATGCAGGATCATCTAGATCGCTCGTTTCTAGCTATTTAATGCGAGAAACACGTTATCTGGTGTTTTCACCACTCCACAGTGCGTTTAATATGCAGAACCGGCGATATCTTGATTTTCGTGGTGTTTCCAGCTGAGATATGCATTTTCTGCGATAATCTTGGTGAGACTTCTGTCCGAAGTATGCAGAATCATCGAGATCGCTCTTTTCGAGCTATTTAATGCGAGAAACACGTTTTCTGGTGTATTCATCACTCCACAGAGCGTTTGATATGCAGAACCGGCGATATCTTGATATTCGTGGTGTTTCCAGCTGAGATATGCATTTTCTGCGATAATCTTGGTGAGTCTTCTGTCAGAAGTATGCAGAATCATCTAGATTGCACTTTTCGAGCTATTTAATGCGAGAAACACGTTATCTGGTGTTTTCACCACTCCACAGTGCGTTTGATATGCAGAACCGGCGACATCTTGGCTTTCGTCGGGTTTCAAGCTGAGATATGCATTTTCTGCATTAATCTTGGTGAGAGATCAGTCAGAAGTATGCAGAATCATCTAGATCGCTCGTTTCGAGCTGCTTAATGCGAGAAACACGTTTTCTGGTGTTTTCACCGCTCCTCAGTGCGTTTGATATGCAGAACCGGCGACATCTTGGGTTTCGTCGGGGTTCAAGCTGAGATATGCATTTTCTGCGATAATATTGGTGAGACTTCAGTCAGAAGTATGCAGAATCATCTAGATCGCTCGTTTCTAGCTATTGAATGCGAGAAACACGTTATCTGGTGTTTTCACCACTCCACAGTGCGTTTGATATGCAGAACCGGCGACATCATGGCTGTCGTCGGGCATCAAGCTGAGATATGCATTTTCTGCGATAATCTTGGTGAGACATCAGTCAGAAGTATGCAGAATCATCGAGATCGCTCTTTTCGAGCTATTTAATGGAGAAACACGTTATCTGGTGTATTGACCACTCCACAGTGCGTTTGATATGCGGAACCGGCGCCAGCTTGGTTTTCGTGATATTTCAAGCTGAGATATGCATTTTCTGCGATAATATTGGTGAGAGTTCAGTCAGAAGTATGCAGGATCATCTAGATCGCTCGTTTCGAGCTATTTAATTCGAGAAACACGTTATCTGGTGTTTTCACCACTCCACAGTGCGTTTGATATGCAGAACCGGGGACATCATGGCTGTCGTCGGGCATCAAGCTGAGATATGCATTCTCTGCGGTAATCTTGATGAGACATCAGTCAGAAGTATGCAGAATCATCGAGATCGCTCTTTTCGAGCTATTTAATGGAGAAACACGTTATCTGGTGTATTGACCACTCCACAGTGCGTTTGATATGCGGAACCGGCGCCATCTTGATTTTCGTGAGGTTTCAAGCTGAGATATGCATTTTCTGCGATAATATTGGTGAGAGTTCAGTCAGAAGTATGCAGGATCATCTAGATCGCTCGGTTCGAGCTATTTAATGCGAGAAACACGTTGTCTGGTTGTTTTCACCACTCCACGGTGCGTTTGATATGCAGAACCGGCGATATCTTGATTTTCGTGGTGTTTCCAGCTGAGATATGCATTTTCTTCGATAATCTTGGTGAGTCTTCTGTCAGCAGTATGCAGAATCATCGAGATCGCTCTATTCGAGCTATTTAATGCGAGAAACACGTTATCTGGTGTATTGACCACTCGACAGTGCCTTTGATATGCGGAACCGGCGCCATCTTGATTTTCGTGAGGTTTCAAGCTGAGATATGCATTTTCTGCGATAATATTGGTGAGAGTTCAGTCAGAAGTATGCAGGATCATCTAGATCGCTCGTTTCGAGCTATTTAATGCGAGAAACACGTTTTCTGGTGTTTTCACCACTCCACAGTACGTTTGACATGCAGAACCGGCGATGTTTGGTTTTCGTCGGGTTTCAAGCTGAGATATGCATTTTCTACGATAATCTTGGTGAGACTTCTGTCCGAAGTAAGCAGAATCATCGAGATCGCTCTTTTCGAGCTACTTAATGCGAGAAACACGTTTTCTGGTGTATTCACCACTCCACAGTACGTTTGACATGCAGAACCGGAGATATCCTGGTTTCGGTCGGGTTTCAAGCTGAGATATGCTTTTCTACGATAATCTTGGTGGGACTTCTGTCAGAAGTATGCAGAATCTTCGAGAACGCTTTTTTCGAGCTACTTAATGCGAGAAACACGTTATCTGGTTGTTTTCACCACTCCACAGTGCGTTTGATATGCAGAACCGGCGACATCTTGGTTTTCGTGGGGTTTCCAGCTGAGATATGCATTTTCTGCGATAATCTAGGTGAGCCTTCTGTCAAAAGTATGCAGAATCATCTAGATCGCTCTTTTCGAGCTATTTAATGCGAGAAACACGTTATCTGGTGTTTTCACCACCCCACAGTGCGTTTGATATGCAGAACCGGCGACATCTTGGCTTTCGTCGGGTTTCACGCTGAGATATGCATTTTCTGCATTAATCTTGGTGAGAAATCATTCAGAAGTATGCAGAATCATCGAGATCGCTCTTTTCGAGCTATTTAATGGAGAAACACGTTATCTGGTGTATTGACCACTCCACAGTGCGTTTGATATGCGGAACTGGCGCCATCTTGATTTTCGTGAGGTTTCAAGCTGAGATATGCATTTTCTGCGATAATATTGGTGAGAGTTCAGTCAGAAGTATGCAGGATCATCTAGATCGCTCGTTTCTAGCTATTTAATGCGAGAAACACGTTATCTGGTGTTTTCACCACTCCACAGTGCGTTTAATATGCAGAACCGGCGATATCTTGATTTTCGTGGTGTTTCCAGCTGAGATATGCATTTTCTGCGATAATCTTGGTGAGTCTTCTGTCAGAAGTATGCAGAATCATCTAGATTGCACTTTTCGAGCTATTTAATGCGAGAAACACGTTATCTGGTGTTTTCACCACTCCACAGTGCGTTTGATATGCAGAACCGGCGACATCTTGGCTTTCGTCGGGTTTCAAGCTGAGATATGCATTTTCTGCATTAATCTTGGTGAGACATCAGTCAGAAGTATGCAGAATCATCTAGATCGCTCGTTTCGAGCTGCTTAATGCGAGAAACACGTTTTCTGGTGTTTTCACCGCTCCTCAGTGCGTTTGATATGCAGAACCGGCGACATCTTGGGTTTCGTCGGGGTTCAAGCTGAGATATGCATTTTCTGCGATAATATTGGTGAGACTTCAGTCAGAAGTATGCAGAATCATCTAGATCGCTCGTTTCTAGCTATTGAATGCGAGAAACACGTTATCTGGTGTTTTCACCACTCCACAGTGCGTTTGATATGCAGAACCGGCGACATCATGGCTGTCGTCGGGCATCAAGCTGAGATATGCATTTTCTGCGATAATCTTGGTGAGACATCAGTCAGAAGTATGCAGAATCATCGAGATCGCTCTTTTCGAGCTATTTAATGGAGAAACACGTTATCTGGTGTATTGACCACTCCACAGTGCGTTTGATATGCGGAACCGGCGCCAGCTTGATTTTCGTGATATTTCAAGCTGAGATATGCATTTTCTGCTATAATATTGGTGAGAGTTCAGTCAGAAGTATGCAGGATCATCTAGATCGCTCGTTTCGAGCTATTTAATTCGAGAAACACGTTATCTGGTGTTTTCACCACTCCACAGTGCGTTTGATATGCAGAACCGGCGACATCATGGCTGTCGTCGGGCATCAAGCTGAGATATGCATTTTCTGCGGTAATCTTGATGAGACATCAGTCAGAAGTATGCAGAATCATCGAGATCGCTCTTTTCGAGCTATTTAATGGAGAAACACGTTATCTGGTGTATTGACCACTCCACAGTGCGTTTGATATGCGGAACCGGCGCCATCTTGATTTTCGTGAGGTTTCAAGCTGAGATATGCATTTTCTGCGATAATATTGGTGAGAGTTCAGTCAGAAGTATGCAGGATCATCTAGATCGCTCGGTTCGAGCTATTTAATGCGAGAAACACGTTGTCTGGTTGTTTTCACCACTCCACGGTGCGTTTGATATGCAGATCCGGCGATATCTTGATTTTCGTGGTGTTTCCAGCTGAGATATGCATTTTCTTCGATAATCGTGGTGAGTCTTCTGTCCGAAGTAAGCAGAATCATCGAGATCGCTCTTTTCGAGCTACTTAATGCGAGAAACACGTTTTCTGGTGTATTCACCACTCCACAGTACGTTTGACATGCAGAACCGGAGATATCCTGGTTTCGGTCGGGTTTCAAGCTGAGATATGCTTTTCTACGATAATCTTGGTGAGACTTCTGTCAGAAGTATGCAGAATCTTCGAGAACGCTTTTTTCGAGCTACTTAATGCGAGAAACACGTTATCTGGTTGTTTTCACCACTCCACAGTGCGTTTGATATGCAGAACCGGCGACATCTTGGTTTTCGTGGGGTTTCCAGCTGAGGTATGCATTTTCTGCGATAATCTAGGTGAGCCTTCTGTCAAAAGTATGCAGAATCATCTAGATCGCTCTTTTCGAGCTATTTAATGCGAGAAACACGTTATCTGGTGTTTTCACCACCCCACAGTGCGTTTGATATGCAGAACCGGCGACATCTTGATTTTCGTGATGTTTCTAGCTGAGATATGCATTTTCTGCTATAATCTTGGTGAGATATCAGTCAGAAGTATGCAGAATCATCTAGATTGCACTTTTCGAGCTATTTAATGCGAGAAACACGTTATCTGGTGTTTTCACCACTCCACAGTGCGTTTGATATGCAGAACCGGCGACATCTTGGCTTTCGTCGGGTTTCAAGCTGAGATATGCATTTTCTGCATTAATCTTGGTGAGACATCAGTCATAAGTATGCAGAATCATCTAGATCGCTCGTTTCGAGCTGCTTATTGCGAGAAACACGTTTTCTGGTGTTTTCACCGCTCCTCAGTGCGTTTGATATGCAGAACCGGCGACATCTTGGGTTTCGTCGGGGTTCAAGCTGAGATATGCATTTTCTGCGATAATCTAGGTGAGCCTTCTGTCAAAAGTATGCAGAATCATCGAGATCGCTCTTTTCGAGCTATTTAATGGAGAAACACGTTATCTGGTGTATTGACCACTCCACAGTGCGTTTGATATGCGGAACCGGCGCCATCTTGATTTTCGTGAGGTTTCAAGCTGAGATATGCATTTTCTGCGATAATATTGGTGAGAGTTCAGTCAGAAGTATGCAGGATCATCTAGATCGCTCGGTTCGAGCTATTTAATGCGAGAAACACGTTGTCTGGTTGTTTTCACCACTCCACGGTGCGTTTGATATGCAGAACCGGCGATATCTTGATTTTCGTGGTGTTTCCAGCTGAGATATGCATTTTCTTCGATAATCTTGGTGAGTCTTCTGTCAGCAGTATGCAGAATCATCGAGATCGCTCTATTCGAGCTATTTAATGCGAGAAACACGTTATCTGGTGTATTGACCACTCGACAGTGCCTTTGATATGCGGAACCGGCGCCATCTTGATTTTCGTGAGGTTTCAAGCTGAGATATGCATTTTCTGCGATAATATTGGTGAGAGTTCAGTCAGAAGTATGCAGGATCATCTAGATCGCTCGTTTCGAGCTATTTAATGCGAGAAACACGTTTTCTGGTGTTTTCACCACTCCACAGTACGTTTGACATGCAGAACCGGCGATGTTTGGTTTTCGTCGGGTTTCAAGCTGAGATATGCATTTTCTACGATAATCTTGGTGAGACTTCTGTCCGAAGTAAGCAGAATCATCGAGATCGCTCTTTTCGAGCTACTTAATGCGATAAACACGTTTTCTGGTGTATTCACCACTCCACAGTACGTTTGACATGCAGAACCGGAGATATCCTGGTTTCGGTCGGGTTTCAAGCTGAGATATGCTTTTCTACGATAATCTTGGTGGGACTTCTGTCAGAAGTATGCAGAATCTTCGAGAACGCTTTTTTCGAGCTACTTAATGCGAGAAACACGTTATCTGGTTGTTTTCACCACTCCACAGTGCGTTTGATATGCAGAACCGGCGACATCTTGGTTTTCGTGGGGTTTCCAGCTGAGATATGCATTTTCTGCGATAATCTAGGTGAGCCTTCTGTCAAAAGTATGCAGAATCATCTAGATCGCTCTTTTCGAGCTATTTAATGCGAGAAACACGTTATCTGGTGTTTTCACCACCCCACAGTGCGTTTGATATGCAGAACCGGCGACATCTTGGCTTTCGTCGGGTTTCACGCTGAGATATGCATTTTCTGCATTAATCTTGGTGAGAAATCATTCAGAAGTATGCAGAATCATCGAGATCGCTCTTTTCGAGCTATTTAATGGAGAAACACGTTATCTGGTGTATTGACCACTCCACAGTGCGTTTGATATGCGGAACTGGCGCCATCTTGATTTTCGTGAGGTTTCAAGCTGAGATATGCATTTTCTGCGATAATATTGGTGAGAGTTCAGTCAGAAGTATGCAGGATCATCTAGATCGCTCGTTTCTAGCTATTTAATGCGAGAAACACGTTATCTGGTGTTTTCACCACTCCACAGTGCGTTTAATATGCAGAACCGGCGATATCTTGATTTTCGTGGTGTTTCCAGCTGAGATATGCATTTTCTGCGATAATCTTGGTGAGTCTTCTGTCAGAAGTATGCAGAATCATCTAGATTGCACTTTTCGAGCTATTTAATGCGAGAAACACGTTATCTGGTGTTTTCACCACTCCACAGTGCGTTTGATATGCAGAACCGGCGACATCTTGGCTTTCGTCGGGTTTCAAGCTGAGATATGCATTTTCTGCATTAATCTTGGTGAGACATCAGTCAGAAGTATGCAGAATCATCTAGATCGCTCGTTTCGAGCTGCTTAATGCGAGAAACACGTTTTCTGGTGTTTTCACCGCTCCTCAGTGCGTTTGATATGCAGAACCGGCGACATCTTGGGTTTCGTCGGGGTTCAAGCTGAGATATGCATTTTCTGCGATAATATTGGTGAGACTTCAGTCAGAAGTATGCAGAATCATCTAGATCGCTCGTTTCTAGCTATTGAATGCGAGAAACACGTTATCTGGTGTTTTCACCACTCCACAGTGCGTTTGATATGCAGAACCGGCGACATCATGGCTGTCGTCGGGCATCAAGCTGAGATATGCATTTTCTGCGATAATCTTGGTGAGACATCAGTCAGAAGTATGCAGAATCATCGAGATCGCTCTTTTCGAGCTATTTAATGGAGAAACACGTTATCTGGTGTATTGACCACTCCACAGTGCGTTTGATATGCGGAACCGGCGCCAGCTTGATTTTCGTGATATTTCAAGCTGAGATATGCATTTTCTGCTATAATATTGGTGAGAGTTCAGTCAGAAGTATGCAGGATCATCTAGATCGCTCGTTTCGAGCTATTTAATTCGAGAAACACGTTATCTGGTGTTTTCACCACTCCACAGTGCGTTTGATATGCAGAACCGGCGACATCATGGCTGTCGTCGGGCATCAAGCTGAGATATGCATTTTCTGCGGTAATCTTGATGAGACATCAGTCAGAAGTATGCAGAATCATCGAGATCGCTCTTTTCGAGCTATTTAATGGAGAAACACGTTATCTGGTGTATTGACCACTCCACAGTGCGTTTGATATGCGGAACCGGCGCCATCTTGATTTTCGTGAGGTTTCAAGCTGAGATATGCATTTTCTGCGATAATATTGGTGAGAGTTCAGTCAGAAGTATGCAGGATCATCTAGATCGCTCGGTTCGAGCTATTTAATGCGAGAAACACGTTGTCTGGTTGTTTTCACCACTCCACGGTGCGTTTGATATGCAGATCCGGCGATATCTTGATTTTCGTGGTGTTTCCAGCTGAGATATGCATTTTCTTCGATAATCGTGGTGAGTCTTCTGTCCGAAGTAAGCAGAATCATCGAGATCGCTCTTTTCGAGCTACTTAATGCGAGAAACACGTTTTCTGGTGTATTCACCACTCCACAGTACGTTTGACATGCAGAACCGGAGATATCCTGGTTTCGGTCGGGTTTCAAGCTGAGATATGCTTTTCTACGATAATCTTGGTGAGACTTCTGTCAGAAGTATGCAGAATCTTCGAGAACGCTTTTTTCGAGCTACTTAATGCGAGAAACACGTTATCTGGTTGTTTTCACCACTCCACAGTGCGTTTGATATGCAGAACCGGCGACATCTTGGTTTTCGTGGGGTTTCCAGCTGAGGTATGCATTTTCTGCGATAATCTAGGTGAGCCTTCTGTCAAAAGTATGCAGAATCATCTAGATCGCTCTTTTCGAGCTATTTAATGCGAGAAACACGTTATCTGGTGTTTTCACCACCCCACAGTGCGTTTGATATGCAGAACCGGCGACATCTTGATTTTCGTGATGTTTCTAGCTGAGATATGCATTTTCTGCTATAATCTTGGTGAGATATCAGTCAGAAGTATGCAGAATCATCTAGATTGCACTTTTCGAGCTATTTAATGCGAGAAACACGTTATCTGGTGTTTTCACCACTCCACAGTGCGTTTGATATGCAGAACCGGCGACATCTTGGCTTTCGTCGGGTTTCAAGCTGAGATATGCATTTTCTGCATTAATCTTGGTGAGACATCAGTCATAAGTATGCAGAATCATCTAGATCGCTCGTTTCGAGCTGCTTATTGCGAGAAACACGTTTTCTGGTGTTTTCACCGCTCCTCAGTGCGTTTGATATGCAGAACCGGCGACATCTTGGGTTTCGTCGGGGTTCAAGCTGAGATATGCATTTTCTGCGATAATCTAGGTGAGCCTTCTGTCAAAAGTATGCAGAATCATCGAGATCGCTCTTTTCGAGCTATTTAATGCGAGAAACACGTTTTCTGGTGTATTCATCACTCCACAGAGCGTTTGATATGCAGAACCGGCGATATCTTGATATTCGTGGTGTTTCCAGCTGAGATATGCATTTTCTGCGATAATCTTGGTGAGTCTTCTGTCAGAAGTATGCAGAATCATCTAGATTGCACTTTTCGAGCTATTTAATGCGAGAAACACGTTATCTGGTGTTTTCACCACTCCACAGTGCGTTTGATATGCAGAACCGGCGACATCTTGGCTTTCGTCGGGTTTCAAGCTGAGATATGCATTTTCTGCATTAATCTTGGTGAGACATCAGTCAGAAGTATGCAGAATCATCTAGATCGCTCGTTTCGAGCTGCTTAATGCGAGTAACACATTTTCTGGTGTTTTCACCGCTCCTCAGTGCGTTTGATATGCAGAACCGGCGACATCTTGGGTTTCGTCGGGGTTCAAGCTGAGATATGCATTTTCTGCGATAATATTGGTGAGACTTCAGTCAGAAGTATGCAGAATCATCTAGATCGCTCGTTTCTAGCTATTGAATGCGAGAAACACGTTATCTGGTGTTTTCACCACTCCACAGTGCGTTTGATATGCAGAACCGGCGACATCATGGCTGTCGTCGGGCATCAAGCTGAGATATGCATTTTCTGCGATAATCTTGGTGAGACATCAGTCAGAAGTATGCAGAATCATCGAGATCGCTCTTTTCGAGCTATTTAATGGAGAAACACGTTATCTGGTGTATTGACCACTCCACAGTGCGTTTGATATGCGGAACCGGCGCCAGCTTGATTTTCGTGATATTTCAAGCTGAGATATGCATTTTCTGCGATAATATTGGTGAGAGTTCAGTCAGAAGTATGCAGGATCATCTAGATCGCTCGTTTCGAGCTATTTAATTCGAGAAACACGTTATCTGGTGTTTTCACCACTCCACAGTGCGTTTGATATGCAGAACCGGCGACATCATGGCTGTCGTCGGGCATCAAGCTGAGATATGCATTTTCTGCGGTAATCTTGATGAGACATCAGTCAGAAGTATGCAGAATCATCGAGATCGCTCTTTTCGAGCTATTTAATGGAGAAACACGTTATCTGGTGTATTGACCACTCCACAGTGCGTTTGATATGCGGAACCGGCGCCATCTTGATTTTCGTGAGGTTTCAAGCTGAGATATGCATTTTCTGCGATAATATTGGTGAGAGTTCAGTCAGAAGTATGCAGGATCATCTAGATCGCTCGGTTCGAGCTATTTAATGCGCGAAACACGTTGTCTGGTTGTTTTCACCACTCCACGGTGCGTTTGATATGCAGAACCGGCGATATCTTGATTTTCGTGGTGTTTCCAGCTGAGATATGCATTTTCTTCGATAATCTTGGTGAGTCTTCTGTCAGCAGTATGCAGAATCATCGAGATCGCTCTATTCGAGCTATTTAATGCGAGAAACACGTTATCTGGTGTATTGACCACTCGACAGTGCCTTTGATATGCGGAACCGGCGCCATCTTGATTTTCGTGAGGTTTCAAGCTGAGATATGCATTTTCTGCGATAATATTGGTGAGAGTTCAGTCAGAAGTATGCAGGATCATCTAGATCGCTCGTTTCGAGCTATTTAATGCGAGAAACACGTTTTCTGGTGTTTTCACCACTCCACAGTACGTTTGACATGCAGAACCGGCGATGTTTGGTTTTCGTCGGGTTTCAAGCTGAGATATGCATTTTCTACGATAATCTTGGTGAGACTTCTGTCCGAAGTAAGCAGAATCATCGAGATCGCTCTTTTCGAGCTACTTAATGCGAGAAACACGTTTTCTGGTGTATTCACCACTCCACAGTACGTTTGACATGCAGAACCGGAGATATCCTGGTTTCGGTCGGGTTTCAAGCTGAGATATGCTTTTCTACGATAATCTTGGTGAGACTTCTGTCAGAAGTATGCAGAATCTTCGAGAACGCTTTTTTCGAGCTACTTAATGCGAGAAACACGTTATCTGGTTGTTTTCACCACTCCACAGTGCGTTTGATATGCAGAACCGGCGACATCTTGGTTTTCGTGGGGTTTCCAGCTGAGATATGCATTTTCTGCGATAATCTAGGTGAGCCTTCTGTCAGAAGTATGCAGAATCATCTAGATCGCTCTTTTCGAGCTATTTAATGCGAGAAACACGTTATCTGGTGTTTTCACCACCCCACAGTGCGTTTGATATGCAGAACCGGCGACATCTTGATTTTCGTGATGTTTCTAGCTGAGATATGCATTTTCTGCTATAATCTTGGTGAGATATCAGTCAGAAGTATGCAGAATCTTCGAGAACGCTATTTCGAGCTACTTAATGCGACAAACACGTTTTCTGGTGTATTCACGACTCCACAGTACGTTTGACATGCAGAACCGGAGATATCCTGGTTTCGGTCGGGTTTCAAGCTGAGATATGCTTTTCTACGATAATCTTGGTGAGACATCAGTCAGAAGTATGCAGAATCATCGAGATCGCACTTTTCGAGTTATTTAATGCGAGAAACACATTTTCTGGTGTATTCACCACTCCACAGAGCGTCTGATATGCAGAACTGGCGATATCTTGATATTCGTGGTGTTTCCAGCTGAGATATGCATTTTCTGCGATTATCATGGTGAGTCTTCTGTCAGCAGTATGCAGAATCATCTAGATTGCACTTTTCGAGCTATTTAATGCGAGAAACACGTTATCTGGTGTATTGACCACTCCACAGTGCGTTTGATATGCGGAACTGGCGCCATCTTGATTTTCGTGGTGTTTCCAGCTGAGATATGCATTTTCTGCGATAATCTTGGTGAGACTTCTGTCCGAAGTATGCAGAATCATCGAGATCGCTCTTTTCGAGCTATTTAATGCGAGAAACACGTTTTCTGGTGTATTCATCACTCCACAGAGCGTTTGATATGCAGAACCGGCGATATCTTGATATTCGTGGTGTTTCCAGCTGAGATATGCATTTTCTGCGATAATCTTGGTGAGTCTTCTGTCAGAAGTATGCAGAATCATCTAGATTGCACTTTTCGAGCTATTTAATGCGAGAAACACGTTATCTGGTGTTTTCACCACTCCACAGTGCGTTTGATATGCAGAACCGGCGACATCTTGGCTTTCGTCGGGTTTCAAGCTGAGATATGCATTTTCTGCATTAATCTTGGTGAGACATCAGTCAGAAGTATGCAGAATCATCTAGATCGCTCGTTTCGAGCTGCTTAATGCGAGAAACACGTTTTCTGGTGTTTTCACCGCTCCTCAGTGCGTTTGATATGCAGAACCGGCGACATCTTGGGTTTCGTCGGGGTTCAAGCTGAGATATGCATTTTCTGCGATAATATTGGTGAGACTTCAGTCAGAAGTATGCAGAATCATCTAGATCGCTCGTTTCTAGCTATTGAATGCGAGAAACACGTTATCTGGTGTTTTCACCACTCCACAGTGCGTTTGATATGCGGAACCGGCGCCATCTTGATTTTCGTGAGGTTTCAAGCTGAGATATGCATTTTCTGCGATAATATTGGTGAGAGTTCAGTCAGAAGTATGCAGGATCATCTAGATCGCTCGGTTCGAGCTATTTAATGCGAGAAACACGTTGTCTGGTTGTTTTCACCACTCCACGGTGCGTTTGATATGCAGAACCGGCGATATCTTGATTTTCGTGGTGTTTCCAGCTGAGATATGCATTTTCTTCGATAATCTTGGTGAGTCTTCTGTCAGCAGTATGCAGAATCATCGAGATCGCTCTATTCGAGCTATTTAATGCGAGAAACACGTTATCTGGTGTATTGACCACTCGACAGTGCCTTTGATATGCGGAACCGGCGCCATCTTGATTTTCGTGAGGTTTCAAGCTGAGATATGCATTTTCTGCGATAATATTGGTGAGAGTTCAGTCAGAAGTATGCAGGATCATCTAGATCGCTCGTTTCGAGCTATTTAATGCGAGAAACACGTTTTCTGGTGTTTTCACCACTCCACAGTACGTTTGACATGCAGAACCGGCGATGTTTGGTTTTCGTCGGGTTTCAAGCTGAGATATGCATTTTCTACGATAATCTTGGTGAGACTTCTGTCCGAAGTAAGCAGAATCATCGAGATCGCTCTTTTCGAGCTACTTAATGCGAGAAACCCGTTTTCTGGTGTATTCACCACTCCACAGTACGTTTGACATGCAGAACCGGAGATATCCTGGTTTCGGTCGGGTTTCAAGCTGAGATATGCTTTTCTACGATAATCTTGGTGAGACTTCTGTCAGAAGTATGCAGAATCTTCGAGAACGCTTTTTTCGAGCTACTTAATGCGAGAAACACGTTATCTGGTTGTCTTCACCACTCCACAGTGCGTTTGATATGCAGAACCGGCGACATCTTGGTTTTCGTGGGGTTTCCAGCTGAGATATGCATTTTCTGCCATAATCTAGGTGAGCCTTCTGTCAGAAGTATGCAGAATCATCTAGATCGCTCTTTTCGAGCTATTTAATGCGAGAAACACGTTATCTGGTGTTTTCACCACCCCACAGTGCGTTTGATATGCAGAACCTGCGACATCTTGATTTTCGTGATGTTTCTAGCTGAGATATGCATTTTCTGCTATAATCTTGGTGAGATATCAGTCAGAAGTATGCAGAATCTTCGAGAACGCTCTTTTCGAGCTACTTAATGCGACAAACACGTTTTCTGGTGTATTCACGACTCCACAGTACGTTTGACATGCAGAACCGGAGATATCCTGGTTTCGGTCGGGTTTCAAGCTGAGATATGCTTTTCTACGATAATCTTGGTGAGACTTCTGTCAGAAGTATGCAGAATCTTCGAGAACTCTCTTTTCGAGCTACTTAATGCGAGAAACACGTTTTCTGGTGTTTTCACCACTCCACTGTGCGTTTCATATGCAGAACCAGCGTCATCTTGATTTTCGTGGTGTTTCCATCTGAGATATGCATTTTCTGCGATAATCTTGGTGAGTCTTCTGTCAGCAGTATGCAGAATCATCGAGATCGCTCTATTCGAGCTATTTAATGCGAGAAACACGTTATCTGGTTGTTTTCACCACTCCACAGTGCGTTTGATATGCAGAACCGGCGACATCTTGATTTTCGTGACGTTTCTAGCTGAGATATGCATTTTCTGCGATAATATTGGTGAGACTTCAGTCAGAAGTATGCAGAATCATCTAGATCGTTCGTTTCGAGCTATTTAATGCGAAAAAACAAGTTTTCTGGTGTTTTGACCACTCCACAGTGCGTTTGATATGTAGAGCCGCCGATAACTTGGTTTTCGTGGGGTTTCCAACTGAAATATGCATTTTCTGCGATAATCTTTGTGTTTCATCAATGAGAAGTATGCAGAATCATCTAGATCGCTCTTGTCGAGCTATTTAATGCAAAAAAACAAGTTTCCCGGTGTTTTCAACATTCCACAGTGCGTTTGATATGCAGAACTGGCGATATCTTGATTTTCGTGGTGTTTCCAGTTGAGATATGCATTTTCTGCGATAATCTTAGTGAGTCTTCTGTCAGAAGTATGCAGAATCATCTAGATTGCACTTTTCGAGCCATTTAATGCGAGAAACACGTTTTCTGGTGTATTCACCACTCCACAGAGCGTTTGATATGCAGAACCGGCGATATCTTGATATTCGTGGTGTTTCCAGCTGAGATATGCATTTTCTGCGATAATAGTGGTGAGACATCAGTCAGAAGTATGCAGAATCTTCGAGAACGCTCTTTTCGAGCTACTTAATGCGAGAAACACGTTTTCTGGTGTATTCACCACTCCACAGTACGTTTGACTTGCAGAACCGAAGATATCTTGGTTTCGGTCGGGTTTCAAGCTGAGATATGCTTTTCTACGATAATCTTGGTGAGACTTCTGTCAGAAGTATGCAGAATCTTCGAGAACTCTCTTTTCGAGCTACTTAATGCGAGAAACACGTTTTCTGGTGTTTTCACCACTCCACTGTGCGTTTGAAATGCAGAACCAGCGTCATCTTGATTTTCGTGGTGTTTCCAGCTGAGATATGCATTTTCTGCGATAATCTTGGTGAGTCTTCTGTCAGCAGTATGCAGAATCTTCGAGAACTCTCTTTTCGAGCTACTTAATGCGAGAAACACGTTTTCTGGTGTTTTCACCACTCCACTGTGCGTTTGAAATGCAGAACCAGCGTCATCTTGATTTTCGTGGTGTTTCCAGCTGAGATATGCATTTTCTGCGATAATCTTGGTGAGTCTTCTGTCAGCAGTATGCAGAATCATCGAGATCGCTCTATTCGAGCTATTTAATGCGAGAAACACGTTATCTGGTTGTTTTGACCACTCCACAGTGCGTTTGATATGTAGAGCCGCCGATAACTTGGTTTTCGTGGGGTTTCCAACTGAAATATGCATTTTCTGCGATAATCTTTGTGTTTCATCAATGAGAAGTATGCAGAATCATCCAGAACGCTCTTTTCGAGCTATTTAATGCGAGAAACACGTTATCTGGTGTTTTCGCCACTCCACAGTGCGTTTGACATGCAGAACCGCAGATATCTTGGTTACGTTCGGGATTCAAGCTGAGATATGCATTTTCTGCGATAATCTTTGTGTTTCATCAATGAGAAGTATGCAGAACCATCCAGAACGCACTTTTCGAGCTAGTTAATGCGAGTAACACGTTTTCTGGTGTTTTCACCACTCCACAGTGCGTCTGATATGCAGAACCGGCGATATCTTGGTTTTCGTGGGGTTTCCAGCTGAGATATGCATTTTCTGCATTAATCGTGGTGAGACTTCATTCAGAAGTATGCAGAATCATCTAGATCGCTCTTGTCGAGCTATTTAATGCAAAAAAACAAGTTTCCCGGTGTTTTCAACATTCCACAGTGCGTTTGATATGCAGAACTGGCGATATCTTGATTTTCGTGGTGTTTCCAGCTGAGATATGCATTTTCTACGATAATCTTAGTGAGTCTTCTGTCAGAAGTATGCAGAATCATCTAGATTGCACTTTTCGAGCCATTTAATGCGAGAAACACGTTTTCTGGTGTATTCACCACTCCACAGAGCGTTTGATATGCAGAACCGGCGATATCTTGATATTCGTGGTGTTTCCAGCTGAGATATGCATTTTCTGCGATAATAGTGGTGAGACATCAGTCAGAAGTATGCAGAATCTTCGAGAACGCTCTTTTCGAGCTACTTAATGCGAGAAACACGTTTTCTGGTGTATTCACCACTCCACAGTACGTTTGACATGCAGAACCGAAGATATCTTGGTTTTCGTGGTGTTTCCAGCTGAGATATGCATTTTCTGCGATAATCTTAGTGAGTCTTCTGTCAGAAGTATGCAGAATCATCGAGATCGCTCTTTTCGAGCTACTTAATTCGAGAAACACGTTATCTGGTGTTTTCGCCACTCCACAGTGCGTTTGACATGCAGAACCGCAGATATCTTGGTTACGTTCGGGATTCAAGCTGAGATATGCATTTTCTGCGATAATCTTGGTGAGACTTCAGTCAGAAGTATGCAGAATCATCTAGATCGCTCGTTTCGTGCTAATTAATGCGGCAAACACGTTATCTGGTGCTTTCAGCACTCCACAGTGCGTTTGATATGCAGAACCAGCGATATCTTGGATTTCGTGGGGTTTCAAGCTGAGATATGCATTTTTTACGATAATCTTGGTGAGACTCCTGTCCGAAGAATGCTTAATCATCGAGATCGCTCGTTTCGAGCTATTTAATGCGAGAAACACGTTATCTGGTGTTTTCACCACTCCACAGTGCGTATGATATGCAGAACCGGCGATATCTTGGTTTTCGTGGGGTTTCAATCTGAGATATGCATTTTCTGCGATAATCTTGGTGAGACATCAGTCAGAAGTATGCAGAATCATCGAGATCGCTCTTTTCGAGCTATTTAATGGAGAAACACGTAATCTGGTGTTTTCGCCACTCCACAGTGTGTTTGACATGCAGAACCGCAGATATCTTGGTTACGTTCGGGATTCAAGCTGAGATATGCATTTTCTGCGATAATCTTCGTGAGACTTCAGTCAGAAGTATGCAGAATCATCGAGATCGCTCTTTTCGAGCTAGTTAGTGCGAGAAACACGATATCTGTAATTTTCACCACTCCACAGTTGGTTTGATATGCAGATCCGGCCATATCTTGGTTTTCGTGGGGTTTCAAGCTGAGATATGCGTTTTCTACGATAATCTTGGTGAGACTTCTATCAGAAGTAAGCAGAATCATCGAGAACCCTCTTTCCGAGCTCTTTAATGCGAGAAACACGTTATCTGGTGTTTTCACCTCTCCACAGTGCGTTTGATATGCAGAACCGGCGACATCTTGGCTTTCGTCGGGTATCAACCTGAGATATGCATTTTCTGCGATAATCTTGGTGAGACTTCAGTCAGAAGTATGCTTAATCATCGTGATCGCTCGTTTCTAGCTATTTAATGCGAGAAACACGTTATCTGGTGTTTTCACCACTCCACAGTGCGTTTGATATGCAGAACCGGCGACATCATGGCTGTCGTCGGGCATCAAGCTGAGATATGCATTTTCTGCGATAATCTTGGTGACACATCAGTCAGAAGTTTGCAGAATCATCGAGATCGCTCTTTTCGAGCTATTTAATGGAGAAACACGTTATCTGGTGTATTGACCACTCCACAGTGCGTTTGATATGCGGAACCGGCGCCATATTGATTTTCGTGAGGTTTCAAGCTGAGATATGCATTTTCTGCGATAATATTGGTGAGAGTTCAGTCAGAAGTATGCAGGATCATCTAGATCGCTCGTTTCGAGCTATTTAATGCGAGAAATACGTTGTCTGGTTGTTTTCACCACTCCACGGTGCGTTTGATATGCAGAACCGGCGACATCTTGATTTTCGTGACGTTTCTAGCTGAGATATGCATTTTCTGCGATAATATTGGTGAGACTTCAGTCAGAAGTATGCAGAATCATCTAGATCGTTCGTTTCGAGCTGTTTAATGCGAGAAACACGTTATCTGGTGTTTCCACCACTCCACAGTGCGTTTGATATGCAGAACCGGCGACATCATGGCTGTCGTCGGGCATCAAGCTGAGATATGCATTTTCTGCGATAATCTTTGTGTTTCATCAATGAGAACTATGCAGAACCATCCAGAACGCACTTTTCGAGCTAGTTAATGCGAGTAACACGTTATCTGGTGTTTTCACCACTCCACAGTGCGTTTGATATGCAGAACCGGCGACATCATGGCTGTCGTCGGGCATCAAGCTGAGATATGCATTTTCTGCGATAATCTTTGTGTTTCATCAATGAGAAGTATGCAGAACCATCCAGAACGCACTTTTCGAGCTAGTTAATGCGAGTAACACTTTTTCTGGTGTTTTCACCACTCCACAGTGCGTCTGATATGCAAAACCGGCGATATCTTGGTTTTCGTGGGGTTTCCAGCTGAGATATGCATTTTCTACGATAATCGTGGTGAGACTTCATTCAGAAGTATGCAGAATCATCTAGATCGCTCTTGTCGAGCTATTTAATGCAAAAAAACAAGTTTCCCGGTGTTTTCAACATTCCACAGTGCGTTTGATATGCAGAACTGGCGATATCCTGATTTTCGTGCTGTTTCCAGCTGAGATATGCATTTTCTGCGATAATCTTTGTGTTTCATCAATGAGAAGTATGCAGAACCATCCAGAACGCACTTTTCGAGCTAGTTAATGCGAGTAACACTTTTTCTGGTGTTTTCACCACTCCACAGTGCGTCTGATATGCAAAACCGGCGATATCTTGGTTTTCGTGGGGTTTCCAGCTGAGATATGCATTTTCTACGATAATCGTGGTGAGACTTCATTCAGAAGTATGCAGAATCATCTAGATTGCACTTTTCGAGCCATTTAATGCGAGAAACACGTTTTCTGGTGTATTCACCACTCCACAGAGCGTTTGATATGCAGAACCGGCGATATCTTGATATTCGTGGTGTTTCCAGCTGAGATATGCATTTTCTGCGATAATAGTGGTGAGACATCAGTCAGAAGTATGCAGAATCTTCGAGAACGCTCTTTTCGAGCTACTTAATGCGAGAAACACGTTTTCTGGTGTATTCACCACTCCACAGTACGTTTGACATGCAGAACCGAAGATATCCTGGTTTCGGCCGGGTTTCAAGCTGAGACATGCATTTTCTGCGATAATCTTGGTGATTCTTCTGTCAGAAGTATGCAGAATCATCGAGTACGCTCTTTTCGAGCTGTTTAATGCGAGAAGCACGTTATCTGGTGTTTTCACCACTCCACAGTGCGTTTGATATGCAGAACCGGCGACATCTTGGCTTTCGTCGGGTATCAAGCTGGGATATGCATTTTCTACGATAATCTTGGTGAGACTTCTGTCAGAAGTATGCAGAATCATCGGGAACGCTCTTTTCGAGCTATTTAATGCGAGAAACTCGTTATCTGGTTGTTTTCACCACTCCACAGTGCGTTTGATATGCAGAACCGGCGTCATCTTGATTTTCGTGAGGTTTCAAGGTGAGATATGCATTTTCTGCGATTATCTTGGTGAGACTTCTGTCAGAAGTATGCAGAATCATCGAGATCGCTCTTTTCGAGCTACTTAATTCGAGAAACACATTATCTGGTGTTTTCGCCACTCCACAGTGCGTTTGACATGCAGAACCGCAGATATCTTGGTTACGTTCGGGATTCAAGCTGAGATATGCATTTTCTGCGATAATCTTCGTGAGACTTCAGTCAGAAGTATGCAGAATCATCTAGATCGCTCTTGTCGAGCTATTTAACGCGAGAAACACGTTATATGGTGTTTTCACCACTCCACAGTGCGTTTGATATGCAGAACGGGCGACATCTTGGCTTTAGTCGGGTATCAAGCTGGGATATGCATTTTCTACGATAATCTTGGTGAGACTTCTGTCAGAAGTATGCAGAATCATCGGGAACGCTCTTTTCGAGCTATTTAATGCGAGAAACTCGTTATCTGGTTGTTTTCACCACTCCACAGTGCGTTTGATATGCAGAACCGGCGTCATCTTGATTTTCGTGAGGTTTCAAGGTGAGATATGCATTTTCTGCGATTATCTTGGTGAGACTTCTGTCAGAAGTATGCAGAATCATCGAGATCGTTCTTTTCGAGCTATTTAATGCGAGAAACTCGTTATCTGGTTGTTTTCACCACTCCACAGTGCGTTTGATATGCAGAACCGGCGTCATCTTGATTTTCGTGAGGTTTCAAGGTGAGATATGCATTTTCTGCGATTATCTTGGTGAGACTTCTGTCAGAAGTATGCAGAATCATCGAGATCGCTCTTTTCGAGCTACTTAATTCGAGAAACACGTTATCTGGTGTTTTCGCCTCTCCACAGTGCGTTTGACATGCAGAACCGCAGATATCTTGGTTACGTTCGGGATTCAAGCTGAGATATGCATTTTCTGCGATAATCTTCGTGAGACTTCAGTCAGAAGTATGCAGAATCATCTAGATCGCTCTTGTCGAGCTATTTAACGCGAGAAACACGTTATATTGTGTTTTCACCACTCCACAGTGCGTTTGATATGCAGAACCAGCGATATCTTGGTTTTCGTGGGGTTTCAAGCTGAGATATGCATTTTTTACGATAATCTTGGTGAGACTTCTGTCCGAAGTATGCTGAAACATCGAGATCGCTCTATTCGAGCTATTTAATGCGGCAAACACGTTATCTGGTGCATTCAGCACTCCACAGTGCGTTTGATATGCAGATCCAGCGATATCTTGGTTTTCGTGGGGTTTCAAGCTGAGATATGCATTTTTTACGATAATCTTGGTGAGACTCCTGTCCGAAGTATGCTTAATCATCGAGATCGCTCGTTTCGAGCTATTTAATGCGAGAAACACGTTATCTGGTGTTTTCACCACTCCACAGTGCGTATGATATGCAGAACCGGCGATATCTTGGTTTTCGTGGGGTTTCAAGCTGAGATATGCATTTGCTGCGATAATCTTGGTGAGACTTCTGTCCGAAGTATGCAGAATCATCGAGTACGCTCTTTTCGAGCTGTTTAATGCGACAAACACGTTATCTGGTGTTTTCACCACTCCACAGTGCGTTTGATATGCAGAACCGGCGACATCTTGGCTTTCGTCGGGTATCAAGCTGGGATATGCATTTTCTACGATAATCTTGGTGAGACTTCTGTCCGAAGTATGCTGAATCACCGAGATCGCTCTTTTCGAGCTAGTTAGTGCGAGAAACACGATATCTGTAATTTTCACCACTCCACAGTTGGTTTGATATGCAGATCCGGCCATATCTTGGTTTTCGTGGGGTTTCAAGCTGAGATATGCGTTTTCTACGATAATCTTGGTGAGACTTCTATCAGAAGTAAGCAGAATCATCGAGATCCCTCTTTTCGAGCTCTTTAATGCGAGAAACACGTTATCTGGTGTTTTCACCTCTCCACAGTGCGTTTGATATGCAGAACCGGCGACATCTTGGCTTTCGTCGGGTATCAACCTGAGATATGCATTTTCTGCGATAATCTTGGTGAGACTTCAGTCAGAAGTATGCAGAATCATCGAGATCCTTCTTTTCGAGCTATTTAATGCGAGAAAAACGTTATCTGGTGTTTGCACCACTCGACAGTGCGTTTGACATGCAGTACCAGCGATATCTTGGTTTTCGTGGGGTTTCAAGCTGAGATATGCATTTTCTGCGATAATCTTGGTGAGACTTCTGTCCGAAGTATGCTTAATCATCGAGATCCCCCGTTTCGAGCTATTTAATGCGAGAAACACGTCATCTGGTGTTTTCACCACTCCACAGTGCTTCTGATATGCAGAACTGGCGATATCTTGGTTTTGGTGGGGTTTCAATCTGAGATATGCATTTTCTGCGATAATCTTGGTGAGACTTCTGTCCGAAGTATGCTGAAACATCGAGATCGCTCTATTCGAGCTATTTAATGCGGCAAACACGTTATCTGGTGCATTCAGCACTCCACAGTGCGTTTGATATGCAGATCCAGCGATATCTTGGTTTTCTTGGGGTTTCAAGCTGAGATATGCATTTTTTACGATAATCTTGGTGAGACTTCTGTCCGAAGTATGCAGAATCATCGAGATCGCTCTATTCGAGCTATTTAATGCGGCAAACACGTTATCTGGTGCTTTCTGCACTCCACAGTGCGTTTGATATGCAGAACCAGCGATATCTTGGTTTTCGTGGGGTTTCAAGCTGAGATATGCATTTTTTACGATAATCTTGGTGAGACTTCTGTCCGAAGTATGCTTAATCATCGAGATCCCTCGTTTCGAGCTATTTAATGCGAGAAACACGTTATCTGGTGTTTTCACCACTCCACAGTGCGTATGATATGCAGAACCGGCGATATCTTGGTTTTCGTGGGGTTTCAAGCTGAGATATGCATTTTCTGCGATAATCTTGGTGAGACTTCTGTCCGAAGTATGCAGAATCATCGAGTACGCTCTTTTCGAGCTGCTTAATGCGACAAACACGTTATCTGGTGTTTTCACCACTCCACAGTGCGTTTGATATGCAGAACCGGTGACACCTTGGCTTTCGTCGGGTATCAAGCTGGGATATGCATTTTCTACGATAATCTTGGTGAGACTTCTCTCAGAAGTATGCAGAATCATCGGGATCGCTCTTTTCGAGCTATTTAATGCGAGAAACTCGTTATCTGGTTGTTTTCACCACTCCACAGTGCGTTTGATATGCAGAACCGGCGTAATCTTGATTTTCGTGAGGTTTCATGGTGAGATATGCATTTTCTGCGATAATCTTGGTGAGACTTCTGTCCGAAGTATGCAGAATCATCTAGATCGCTCTTTTCGAGCTATTTAATGCGAGAAACACGTTGTCTGGTGTTTTCACAACTCCACAGTTGGATTGATATGCCGAACCGGCGATATCTGGGTTTTCGTGGGGTTTCAAGCTGAGATATGCATTTTTTACGATAATCTTGGTGAGACTTCTGTCCGAAGTATGCTTAATCATCGAGATCGCTCGTTTCGAGCTATTTAATGCGAGAAACACGATATCTGGAGTTTTCACCACTCCACAGTGCGTATGATATGCAGAACCGGCGAAATCTTGGTTTTCGTAGGGTTTCAAGCTGAGATATGCATTTTCTGCGATAATCTTGGTGAGACTTCTGTCCGAAGTATGCTGAATCATCGAGATCGCTCTTTTCGAGCTAGTTAGTGCGAGAAACACGTTGTCTGGTGTTTTCACAACTCCACAGTTGGATTGATATGCAGAACCGGCGATATCTGGGTTTTCGTGGGGTTTCAAGCTGAGATATGCATTTTCTGCGATAATCTTGGTGAGACTTCAGTCAGAAGTATGCAGAATCATCGAGATCGCTCGTTTCGAGCTATTTAATGCGAAAAAACAAGTTTACTGGTGTTGTCAACATTCCACAGTGCGTTTTATATGCAGAACCGGCGATATCTTGATTTTCGTGGTGTTTCCAGCTGAGATATGCATTTTCTGCGATAATCTTGGTGAGTCTTCTGTCAGAAGTATGTAGAATCATCTAGATCGCTCTTTTCGAGCTATTTAATGCGAGAAACACGTTTTCTGGTGTATTCACCACTCCACAGTACGTTTGACATGCAGAACAGGAGATATCTTGGTTTAGGTCGGGTATCAAGCTGAGATATGCATTTTCAACGATAATCTTGGTGAGACTTCTGTCAGAAGTGTGCAGAATCATCGGGATCGCTCTTTTCAAGCTATTTAATGCGAGAAACACGTTGTCTGGTTGGTTTCACGACTCCACAGTGCGTTTGATATGCAGAACCGGCGACATCTTGATTTTCGTGAGGTTTCAAGCTGAGATATGCATTTTCTGCTATAATATTGGTGAGTCTTCTGTCAGTAGGATGCAGAATCATCGAGACCCCTCTTTTCGAGCTATTTAATGCGAGAAACACGTTATCTGGTGTTTTCACCACTCCACAGTGCTTTTGATATGCAGAACAGGCGACATCTTGATTTTCGTGAGATTTCAAGCTGAGATATGCATTTTCTACGATAACCATGGTGAGTCTTCTGTCAGGAGTATGCAGAATCATCTAGATCGCTCTTTTCGAGCTATTTAATGCGAGAAACACGTTATATGGTTGTTTTCACCACTCCACAGTGCGTTTGATATGCAGAACCAGCGATATCTTGGTTTTCGTGGGGTTTCAAGCTGAGATATGCATTTTTTACGATAATCTTGGTGAGACTTCTGTTCGAAGTATGCTTAATCATCGAGATCGCTCGTTTCGAGCTATTTAATGCGAGAAACACGTTATCTGGTGTTTTCACCACTCCACAGTGCGTATGATATGCAGAACCGGCGATATCTTGGTTTTCGTGGGGTTTCAAGCTGAGATATACATTTTCTGCGGTAATCTTGGTGAGACTTCTGTCCGAAGTATGCTGAATCATCGAGATCGCTCTTTTCGAGCTAGTTAGTGCGAGAAACACGTTGTCTGGTGTTTTCACAACTCCACAGTTGGATTGATATGCAGAACCGGCGATATCTGGGTTTCGTGGGGTTTCAAGCTGAGATATGCATTTTTTACGATAATCTTGGTGAGACTTCTGTCCGAAGTATGCTTAATCATCGAGATCGCTCGTTTCAAGCTATTTAATGCGAGAAAACCGATATCTGGAGTGTTCACCACTCCACAGTGCGTATGATATGCAGAACCGGCGAAATCTTGGTTTTCGTAGGGTTTCAAGCTGAGATATGCATTTTCTGCGATAATCTTGGTGAGACTTCTGTCCGAAGTATGCTGAATCATCGAGATCGCTCTTTTCGAGCTAGTTAGTGCGAGAAACACGTTGTCTGGTGTTTTCACAACTCCACAGTTGGATTGATATGCAGAACCGGCGATATCTGGGTTTTCGTGGGGTTTCAAGCTGAGATATGCATTTTCTGCGATAATCTTGGTGTTTCATCTATGAGAAGTATGCAGAATCATCGAGAACGCTCTTTTCGAGCTACTTAATGCGAGAAACACGTTTTCTGGTTTTTTCACCACTCCACAGTGCGTCTGAAATGCATAACCAGCGATATCTTGGTTTTCGTGGGGTTTCAAGCTGAGATATGCATTTTTTACGATAATCTTGGTGAGACTTCTGTCCGAAGTATGCAGAATCATCGAGATCGCTCTATTCGAGCTATTTAATGCGGCAAACACGTTATCTGGTGCTTTCTGCACTCCACAGTGCGTTTGATATGCAGAACCAGCGATATCTTGGTTTTCGTGGGGTTTCAAGCTGAGATATGCATTTTTTACGATAATCTTGGTGAGACTTCTGTCCGAAGTATGCTTAATCATCGAGATCCCTCGTTTCGAGCTACTTAATGCGAGAAACACGTTATCTGGTGTTTTCACCACTCCACAGTGCGTCTGATATGCAGAACTGGCGATATCTTGGTTTTGGTGGGGTATCAAGCTGAGATATGCATTTTCTGCGATAAGCTTGGTGAGACTTCTGTCCGAAGTATGCTGAAACATCGAGATCGCTCTATTCGAGCTATTTAATGCGGCAAACACGTTATCTGGTGCATTCAGCACTCCACAGTGCGTTTGATATGCAGATCCAGCGATATCTTGGTTTTCGTGGGGTTTCAAGCTGAGATATGCATTTTTTACGATAATCTTGGTGAGACACCTGTCCGAAGTATGCTTAATCATCGAGATCGCTCGTTTCGAGCTATTTAATGCGAGAAACACGTTATCTGGTGTTTTCACCACTCCACAGTGCGTATGATATGCAGAACCGGCGATATCTTGGTTTTCGTGGGGTTTCAAGCTGAGATATGCATTTTCTGCGATAATCTTGGTGAGACTTCTGTCCGAAGTATGCAGAATCATCGAGTACGCTCTTTTCGAGCTGTTTAATGCGACAAACACGTTATCTGGTGTTTTCACCACTCCACAGTGCGTTTGATATGCAGAACCGGCGACACCTTGGCTTTCGTCGGGTATCAAGCTGGGATATGCATTTTCTACGATAATCTTGGTGAGACTTCTGTCAGAAGTATGCAGAATCATCGGGATCGCTCTTTTCGAGCTATTTAATGCGAGAAACTCGTTATCTGGTTGTTTTCACCACTCCACAGTGCGTTTGATATGCAGAACCGGCGTAATCTTGATTTTCGTGAGGTTTCAAGGTGAGATATGCATTTTCTGCGATAATCTTGGTGAGACTTCTGTCCGAAGTATGCAGAATCATCTAGATCGCTCTTTTCGAGCTATTTAATGCGAGAAACACGTTGTCTGGTGTTTTCACAACTCCACCGTTGGATTGATATGCCGAACCGGCGATATCTGGGTTTTCGTGGGGTTTCAAGCTGAGATATGCATTTTTTACGATAATCTTGGTGAGACTTCTGTCCGAAGTATGCTTACTCATCGAGATCGCTCGTTTCGAGCTATTTAATGCGAGAAACACGATATCTGGAGTTTTCACCACTCCACAGTGCGTATGATATGCAGACCGGCGAAATCTTGGTTTTCGTAGGGTTTCAAGATGAGATATGCATTTTCTGCGATAATCTTGGTGAGACTTCTGTCCGAAGTATGCTGAATCATCGAGATCGCTCTTTTCGAGCTAGTTAGTGCGAGAAACACGTTGTCTGGTGTTTTCACAACTCCACAGTTGGATTGATATGCAGAACCGGCGATATCTGGGTTTTCGTGGGGTTTCAAGCTGAGATATGCATTTTCTGCGATAATCTTGGTGAGACTTCAGTCAGAAGTATGCAGAATCATCGAGATCCTTCTTTTCGAGCTATTTAATGCGAGAAAAACGTAATCTGGTGTTTTCACCACTCGACAGTGCGTTTGACATGCAGAACCAGCGATATCTTGGTTTTCGTGGGGTTTCAAGCTGAGATATGCATTTTCTGCGATAATCTTGGTGAGACTTCTGTCCGAAGTATACAGAATCATCGAGATCGCTCTTTTCGAGCTATTTAATGCGGGTAACACGTTATCTGGTGTTTTGACCACTCCACAGTGCGATTGATATGTAGAACCGCCGATAACGTGGTTTTCGTGGGGTTTCCAGCTGATATATGCATTTTCTGCGATAATCTTGGTGTTTCATCTATGAGAAGTATGCAGAATCATCGAGAACGCTCTTTTCGAGCTACTTAATGCGAGAAACACGTTTTCTGGTTTTTTCACCACTCCACAGTGCGTCTGAAATGCATAACCAGCGATATCTTGGTTTTCGTGGGGTTTCAAGCTGAGATATGCATTTTTTACGATAATCTTGGTGAGACTTCAGTCAGAAGTATGCAGAATCATCGAGATCGCTCGTTTCGAGCTATTTAATGCGAAAAAACAAGTTTACTGGTGTTGTCAACATTCCACAGTGCGTTTTATATGCAGAACCGGCGATATCTTGATTTTCGTGGTGTTTCCAGCTGAGATATGCATTTTCTGCGATAATCTTGGTGAGTCTTCTGTCAGAAGTATGTAGAATCATCTAGATCGCTCTTTTCGAGCTATTTAATGCGAGAAACACGTTTTCTGGTGTATTCACCACTCCACAGTACGTTTGACATGCAGAACAGGAGATATCTTGGTTTAGGTCGGGTATCAAGCTGAGATATGCATTTTCAACGATAATCTTGGTGAGACTTCTGTCAGAAGTGTGCAGAATCATCGGGATCGCTCTTTTCGAGCTATTTAATGCGAGAAACACGTTGTCTGGTTGGTTTCACGACTCCACAGTGCGTTTGATATGCAGAACCGGCGACATCTTGATTTTCGTGAGGTTTCAAGCTGAGATATGCATTTTCTGCTATAATATTGGTGAGTCTTCTGTCAGTAGGATGCAGAATCATCGAGACCCCTCTTTTCGAGCTATTTAATGCGAGAAACACGTTATCTGGTGTTTTCACCACTCCACAGTGCTTTTGATATGCAGAACAGGCGACATCTTGATTTTCGTGAGATTTCAAGCTGAGATATGCATTTTCTACGATAACCATGGTGAGTCTTCTGTCAGGAGTATGCAGAATCATCTAGATCGCTCTTTTCGAGCTATTTAATGCGAGAAACACGTTATATGGTTGTTTTCACCACTCCACAGTGCGTTTGATATGCAGAACCAGCGATATCTTGGTTTTCGTGGGGTTTCAAGCTGAGATATGCATTTTTTACGATAATCTTGGTGAGACTTCTGTTCGATGTATGCTTAATCATCGAGATCGCTCGTTTCGAGCTATTTAATGCGAGAAACACGTTATCTGGTGTTTTCACCACTCCACAGTGCGTATGATATGCAGAACCGGCGATATCTTGGTTTTCGTGGGGTTTCAAGCTGAGATATACATTTTCTGCGGTAATCTTGGTGAGACTTCTGTCCGAAGTATGCTGAAACATCGAGATCGCTCGTTTCGAGCTATTTAATGCGAGAAACACGATATCTGGAGTTTTCACCACTCCACAGTGCGTATGATATGCAGAACCGGCGAAATCTTGGTTTTCGTAGGGTTTCAAGCTGAGATATGCATTTTCTGCGATAATCTTGGTGAGACTTCTGTCCGAAGTATGCTGAATCATCGAGATCGCTCTTTTCGAGCTAGTTAGTGCGAGAAACACGTTGTCTGGTGTTTTCACAACTCCACAGTTGGATTGATATGCAGAACCGGCGATATCTGGGTTTTCGTGGGGTTTCAAGCTGAGATATGCATTTTCTGCGATAATCTTGGTGAGACTTCTGTCCGAAGTATGCTGAATCATCGAGATCGCTCTTTTCGAGCTAGTTAGTGCGAGAAACACGTTATCTGGTGTTTTCACCACACCACAGTGCGTTTGATATGCAGAACAGTAGATATCTTGGTTTTCGTGGGGTTTCAAGCTGAAATATGCATTTTCTGCGATAATCTTGTTGAGACTTCTGTTCGAAGTATGCAGAATCATCGAGATCGCACTTTTCGAGCTATTTAATGCGAGAAACACGTTATCCGGGGTTTTCACCACTCCACAGTTGGTTTGATATGCAGAACCGGCGATATCTTGGTTTTCGTGGGGTTTCAAGCTGAGATATGCGTTTTCTGCGATAATCTTGGTGAGACTTCTATCAGAAGTAAGCGGAAACATCGAGATCCCTCTTTTCGAGCTCTTTAATGCGAGAAACACGTTATCTGGTGTTTTCACCTCTCCACAGTGCGTTTGATATACAGAACCGGCGACGTCTTGGCTTTCGTCGGGTATCAACCTGAGATATGCATTTTCTGCGATAATCTTGGTGAGAATTCAGTTAGAAGTATGCAGAATCATCGAGATCGCTCTTTTAGAGCTATATAATGCGAGAAACACGTTATCTGGTGTTTTGACCACTCCACAGTGCGTATGATGTGCAGAACCGACGATATCCTGGTTTTCGTGGGGTTTCAAGCTCAGATATGCATTTTGTGCGATAATATTGGAGAGACTTCAGACAGAAGTATGCAGAATCATCAAGATCGCACTTTTCGAACTATTTTATGCGAGAAACACGTTAACTGGTGTTTTCACCACTCCACAGTGCGTTTGATATGCAGATCCGGCGACATCTTGGATTTCGTCGGGGTTCAAGCTGAGATTTGCAATTCCTGCGATAATCTTGGTGAGACTTCTATCAGAAGTAAGCGGAAACATCGAGATCCCTCTTTTCGAGCTCTTAAATGCGAGAAACACGTTATCTGGTGTTTTCACCTCTCCACAGTGCGTTTGATATACAGAACCGGCGACGTCTTGGATTTCGTCGGGTATCAACCTGAGATATGCATTTTCTGCGATAATCTTGGTGAGAATTCAGTTAGAAGTATGCAGAATCATCGAGATCGCTCTTTTAGAGCTATATAATGCGACAAACACGTTATCTGGTGTTTTCACCACTCCACAGTGCGTTTGATATGCAGAACCGGCGACACCTTGGCTTTCGTCGGGTATCAAGCTGAGATATGCATTTTTTACGATAATCTTGGTGAGACTTCTGTTCGAAGTATGCTTAATCATCGAGATCGCTCGTTTCGAGCTATTTAATGCGCGAAACACTTTATCTGGTGTTTTCACCACACCACAGTGCGTTTGATATGCAGAACAGTAGATATCTTGGTTTTCGTGGGGTTTCAAGCTGAGATATACATTTTCTGCGGTAATCTTGGTGAGACTTCTGTCCGAAGTATGCTGAAACATCGAGATCGCTCTTTTCGAGCTAGTTAATGCGAGAAAAACCTTATCCGGTGTTTTCACCACTCCACAATTCGTTTGATATGCAGAACCAGCGATATCTTGGCTTTCGTGGGGTTTCAAGCTGAGATATGCATTTTTTACGATAATCTTGGTGAGACTTCTGTCCGAAGTATGCTGAATCATCGAGATCGCTCTTTTCGAGCTAGTTAGTGCGAGAAACACGTTATCTGGTGTTTTCACCACACCACAGTGCGTTTGATATGCAGAACAGTAGATATCTTGGTTTTCGTGGGGTTTCAAGCTGAAATATGCATTTTCTGCGATAATCTTGGTGAGACTTCTATCAGAAGTAAGCGGAAACATCGAGATCCCTCTTTTCCAGCTCTTTAATGCGAGAAACACGTTATCTGGTGTTTTCACCTCTCCACAGTGCGTTTGATATGCAGAACCGGCGACATCTTGGCTTTCGTCGGGTATCAACCTGAGATATGCATTTTCTGCGATAATCTTGGTGAGAATTCATTTAGAAGTATGCAGAATCATCGAGATCGCTCTTTTAGAGCTATATAATGCGAGAAACACGTTATCTGGTGTTTTGACCACTCCACAGTGCGTATGATGTGCAGAACCGACGATATCCTGGTTTTCGTGGGGTTTCAAGCTCAGATATGCATTTTGTGCGATAATATTGGAGAGACTTCAGACAGAAGTATGCAGAATCATCAAGATCGAACTTTTCGAGCTATTTTATGCGAGAAACACGTTAACTGGTGTTTTCACCACTCCACAGTGCGTTTGATATGCAGATCCGGCGACATCTTGGATTTCGTCGGGGTTCAAGCTGAGATTTGCAATTCCTGCGATAATCTTGGTGAGACTTCTGTCCGAAGTATGCTTAATCATCGAGAACGCTCTTTTCGAGCTAGTTAATGCGAGAAACACGTTATCTGGTGATTTCAGCACTCCACAGTGCGTTTGATATGCAGAACCGGCGATATCTTGGTTTTCGTGGGGTTTCCAGCTGAGATATGCATTTTCTGCGATAATCTTGGTGAGTCTTCTGTCAGAAGTATGCAGAATCATCTAGATCGCTCTTTTCGAGCTATTTGATGCGAGAAACACGTTTTCTGGTGTTTACACCACGCCACAGTGCGTTTGATATGCAGAACCGGCGACATCGTGGTTTTCGTCGGGTTTCAAGCTGAGATATGCATTTTCTGCGATCATATTGGTGAGACTTCAGTCAGAAGTATGCAGAATCATCTAGATCGCTCGTTTCGAGCTATTTAAAGCGAGAAACCCGTTATCTGGTTGTTTTGACCACTCCACAGTGCGTTTGATATGTAGAGCCACCGATAACTTGGTTTTCGTGGGGTTTCCAGCTGAAATATGCATTTTCTGCGATAATCTTGGTGTTTCATCTATGAGAAGTATGCAGAATCATCGAGAACGCTCTTTTCGAGCTAGTTAATGCGAGATACACGTTTTCTGATGTTTTCACCACTCCATAGTGCGTCTGATATGCAGAACCGGCGATATCTTGGTTTTCGTGGGGTTTCCAGCTGAGATATGCAATTTCTGTGATAATCTTGGTGAGTCTTCTGTCAGGAGTATGCAGAATCATCGAGATCCCTCTTTTCGAGCTCTTTAATGCGAGAAACACGTTATCTGGTGTTTTCACCACTCCACAGTGCGTTTGATATGCAGAACCGGCGACATCTTGATTTTCGTGAGATTTCAACATGAGATATGCATTTTCTACGATAACCATGGTGAGTCTTCTGTCAGGAGTATGCAGAATCATCTAGATCGCTCTTTTCGAGCTATTTAATGCAAGAAACACGTTTTCTGGTGTATTCTCCACCCCACAGTACGTTTGACATGCAGAACCGGTTATATCTTGGTTTCGGTCGGGTTTCAAGCTGAGATATGCATTTTCTACGATAATCTTGGTGAGACTTCTGTCAGACGTATGCAGAATCATCGGGATCGCTCTTTTCGAGCTATTTAAAGCGAGAAACACGTTTTCTGGTGTATTCACCACTCCACAGTACGTTTGACATGCAGAACAGAAGATATCTTGGTTTAGGTCGGGTATCAAGCTGAGATATGCATTTTCTGCGATAATCTTGGTGAGACTTCTGTCAGAAGTATGCAGAATCATCTAGATCGCTCTTTTCGAGCTATTTGATGCGAGAAACACGTTTTCTGGTGTTTTCACCACGCCACAGTGCGTTTGATATGCAGAACCGGCGACATCGTGGTTTTCGTCGGGTTTCAAGTTGAGATATGCATTTTCTGCGATCATATTGGTGAGACTTCAGTCAGAAGTATGCAGAATCATCGAGATCGCTCTATTCGAGCTATTTAATGCGAGAAACACGTTATCTGGTTGTTTTCACCACTCCACAGTGCGTTTGATATGCAGATCCGGCGACATCTTGGATTTCGTCGGAGTTCAAGTTGAGATTTGCAATTTCTGCGATAATCTTGGTGAGACTTCTGTCCGAAGTATGCTTAATCATCGAGAACGCTCTTTTCGAGCTGGTTAATGCGAGAAACACGTTATCTGGTGTTTTCAGCACTCCACAGTGCGTTTGATATGCAGAACCGGCGATATCTTGGTTTTCGTGGGGTTTCCAGCTGAGATATGCATTTTCTGCGATAATCTTTGTGAGTCTTCTGTCAGAAGTATGCAGAATCATCTAGATCGCTCTTTTCGAGCTATTTTATGCGAGAAACACGTTTTCTGGTGTTTTCAACACGCCACAGTGCGTTTGATATGCAGAACCGGCGACATCGTGGTTTTCGTCGGGTTTCAAGCTGAGATATGCATTTTCTGCGATCATATTGGTGAGACTTCTGTCAGAAGTATGCAGAATCATCGGGAACGCTCTTTTCGAGCTATTTAATGCGAGAAACTCGTTATCTGGTTGTTTTCACCACTCCACAGTGCGTTTGATATGCAGAACCGGCGTCATCTTGATTTTCGTGAGGTTTCCAGCTGAGATATGCATTTTCTGCGATAATCTTGGTGAGTCTTCTGTCAGAAGTATGTAGAATCATCTGGATCGCTCTTTTCGAGCTATTTAATGCGAGAAACACGTTTTCTGGTGTATTCACCACTCCACAGTACGTTTGACATGCAGAACTGGAGATATCTTGGTTTAGGTCGGGTATCAAGCTGAGATATGCACTTTCAACGATAATCTTGGTGAGACTTCTGTCAGAAGTGTGCAGAATCATCGGGATCGCTCTTTTCGAGCTATTTAATGCGAGAAACACGTTGTCTGGTTGGTTTCACGACTCCACAGTGCGTTTGATATGCAGAACCGGCGACATCTTGATTTTCGTGAGGTTTCAAGCTGAGATATGCATTTTCTGCTATAATATTGGTGAGTCTTCTGTCAGTAGGATGCAGAATCATCGAGACCCCTCTTTTCGAGCTATTTAATGCGAGAAACACGTTATCCGGTGTTTTCACCACTCCACAGTGCGTATGATATGCAGAACCGGCGATATCTTGGTTTTCGTGGGGTTTCAAGCTGAGATATACATTTTCTGCGGTAATCTTGGTGAGACTTCTGTCCGAAGTATGCTGAAACATCGAGATCGCTCTTTTCGAGCTAGTTAATGCGAGAAAAACCTTATCCGGTGTTTTCACCACTCCACAGTTCGTTTGATATGCAGAACCAGCGATATCTTGGCTTTCGTGGGGTTTCAAGCTGAGATATGCATTTTTTACGATAATCTTGGTGAGACTTCTGTCCGAAGTATGCTGAATCATCGAGATCGCTCTTTTCGAGCTAGTTAGTGCGAGAAACACGTTATCTGGTGTTTTCACCACACCACAGTGCGTTTGATATGCAGAACAGTAGATATCTTGGTTTTCGTGGGGTTTCAAGCTGAAATATGCATTTTCAGCGATAATCTTGTTGAGACTTCTGTTCGAAGTATGCAGAATCATCGAGATCGCACTTTTCGAGCTATTTAATGCGAGAAACACGTTATCCGGGGTTTTCACCACTCCACAGTTGGTTTGATATGCAGAACCGGCGATATCTTGGTTTTCGTGGGGTTTCAAGCTGAGATATGCGTTTTCTGCGATAATCTTGGTGAGACTTCTATCAGAAGTAAGCGGAAACATCGAGATCCCTCTTTTCGAGCTCTTTAATGCGAGAAACACGTTATCTGGTGTTTTCACCTCTCCACAGTGCGTTTGATATGCAGAACCGGCGACGTCTTGGCTTTCGTCGGGTATCAACCTGAGATATGCATTTTCTGCGATAATCTTGGTGAGAATTCATTTAGAAGTATGCAGAATCATCGAGATCGCTCTTTTATAGCTATATAATGCGAGAAACACGTTATCTGGTGTTTTGACCACTCCACAGTGCGTATGATGTGCAGAACCGACGATATCCTGGTTTTCGTGGGGTTTCAAGCTCAGATATGCATTTTGTGCGATAATATTGGAGAGACTTCAGACAGAAGTATGCAGAATCATCAAGATCGCACTTTTCGAGCTATTTTATGCGAGAAACACGTTAACTGGTGTTTTCACCACTCCACAGTGCGTTTGATATGCAGATCCGGCGACATCTTGGATTTCGTCGGGGTTCAAGCTGAGATTTGCAATTCCTGCGATAATCTTGGTGAGACTTCTGTCAGAAGTATGCAGAATCATCTAGATCGCTCGTTTCGAGCTATTTAAAACGAGAAACACGTTATCTGGTTGTTTTGACCACTCCACAGTGCGTTTGATATGTAGAGCCGCCGATAACTTGGTTTTCGTGGGGTTTCCAGCTGAAATATGCATTTTCTGCGATAATCTTGGTGTTTCATCTATGAGAAGTATGCAGAATCATCGAGAACGCTCTTTTCGAGCTAGTTAATGCGAGATACACGTTTTCTGATGTTTTCACCACTCCATAGTGCGTTGTGATATGCAGAACCGGCGATATCTTGGTTTTCGTGGGGTTTCCAGCTGAGATATGCAATTTCTGTGATAATCTTGGTGAGTCTTCTGTCAGAAGTATGCAGAATCATCGAGATCCCTCTTTTCGAGCTCTTTAATGCGAGAAACACGTTATCTGGTGTTTTCACCACTCCACAGTGCGTTTGATATGCAGAACCGGCGACATCTTTATTTTCGTGAGATTTCAACCTGAGATATGCATTTTCGTCGATAATCTTGGTGAGTCTTCTGTCAGTACTATGCAGAATCATCGAGACCCCTCTTTTCGAGCTAGTTAGTGCGAGAAACACGTTATCTGGTGTTTTCACCACACCACAGTGCGTTTGATATGCAGAACAGTAGATATCTTGGTTTTCGTGGGGTTTCAAGCTGAAATATGCATTTTCTGCGATAATCTTGTTGAGACTTCTGTTCGAAGTATGCAGAATCATCGAGATCGCACTTTTCGAGCTATTTAATGCGCGAAACACTTTATCTGGTGTTTTCACCACTCCACAGTGCGTATGATATGCAGAACCGGCGATATCTTGGTTTTCGTGGGGTTTCAAGCTGAGATATACATTTTCTGCGGTAATCTTGGTGAGACTTCTGTCCGAAGTATGCTGAAACATCGAGATCGCTCTTTTCGAGCTAGTTAATGCGAGAAACACGTTTTCTGGTGTATTCACCACTCCACAGTACGTTTGACATGCAGAACAGGAGATATCTTGGTTTAGGTCGGGTATCAAGCTGAGATATGCATTTTCAACGATAATCTTGGTGAGACTTCTGTCAGAAGTATGCAGAATCATCGGGATCGCTCTTTTCGAGCTATTTAATGCGAGAAACACGTTGTCTGGTTGGTTTCACGACTCCACAGTGCGTTTGATATGCAGAACCAGCGATATCTTGGTTTTCTTGGGGTTTCAAGCTGAGATATGCATTTTCTACGATAACCATGGTGAGTCTTCTGTCAGGAGTATGCAGAATCATCTAGATCGCTCTTTTCGAGCTATTTAATGCGAGAAACACGTTATATGGTTGTTTTCACCACTCCACAGTGCGTTTGATATGCAGAACCAGCGATATCTTGGTTTTCGTGGGGTTTCAAGCTGAGATATGCATTTTTTACGATAATCTTGGTGAGACTTCTGTTCGAAGTATGCTTAATCATCGAGATCGCTCGTTTCGAGCTATTTAATGCGCGAAACACTTTATCTGGTGTTTTCACCACTCCACAGTGCGTATGATATGCAGAACCGGCGATATCTTGGTTTTCGTGGGGTTTCAAGCTGAGATATACATTTTCTGCGGTAATCTTGGTGAGACTTCTGTCCGAAGTATGCTGAAACATCGAGATCGCTCTTTTCGAGCTAGTTAATGCGAGAAAAACCTTATCCGGTGTTTTCACCACTCCACAATTCGTTTGATATGCAGAACCAGCGATATCTTGGCTTTCGTGGGGTTTCAAGCTGAGATATGCATTTTTTACGATAATCTTGGTGAGACTTCTGTCCGAAGTATGCTGAATCAACGAGATCGCTCTTTTCGAGCTAGTTAGTGCGAGAAACACGTTATCTGGTGTTTTCACCACACCACAGTGCGTTTGATATGCAGAACAGTAGATATCTTGGTTTTCGTGGGGTTTCAAGCTGAAATATGCATTTTCTGCGATAATCTTGTTGAGACTTCTGTTCGAAGTATGCAGAATCATCGAGATCGCACTTTTCGAGCTATTTAATGCGAGAAACACGTTATCTGGGGTTTTCACCACTCCACAGTTGGTTTGATATGCAGAACCGGCGACATCTTGGCTTTCGTCGGGTATCAACCTGAGATATGCATTTTCTGCGATAATCTTGGTGAGAATTCCTTTAGAAGTATGCAGAATCATCGAGATCGCTCTTTTAGAGCTATATAATGCGAGAAACAAGTTATCTGGTGTTTTGACCACTCCACAGTGCGTATGATGTGCAGAACCGACGATATCCTGGTTTTCGTGGGGTTTCAAGCTCAGATATGCATTTTGTGCGATAATATTGGAGAGACTTCAGACAGAAGTATGCAGAATCATCAAGATCGAACTTTTCGAGCTATTTTATGCGAGAACACGTTAACTGGTGTTTTCACCACTCCACAGTGCGTTTGATATGCAGATCCGGCGACATCTTGGATTTCGTCGGGGTTCAAGCTGAGATTTGCAATTCCTGCGATAATCTTTGTGAGTCTTCTGTCAGAAGTATGCAGAATCATCGAGATCGCTCTATTCGAGCTATTTAATGCGAGAAACACGTTATCTGGTTGTTTTCACCACTCCACAGTGCGTTTGATATGCAGAACCGGCGATATCTTGGTTTTCGTGGGGTTTCCAGCTGAGATATGCATTTTCTGCGATAATCTTGGTGAGTCTTCTGTCAGAAGTATGCAGAATCATCGAGATCGCTCTATTCGAGCTATTTAATGCGAGAAACACGTTATCTGGTTGTTTTCACCTATCCACAGTGCGTTTGATATGCAGAAACGGAGATATCTTGGTTTCGGTCGGGTTTCAAGCTGAGATATGCATTTTCTGCGGTAATCTTGGTGAGTCTTCTGTCAGAAGTATGCAGAATCATCTAGATCGCTCGTTTCGAGCTACTTAATGCGAGAAACACGTTATCTGGTGTTTTCACCACTCCACAGTGCGTTTAACTTGCAGAACCGGCGACATCTTGGATTTCGTCGGGGTTCAAGCTGGGATATGCATTTTCAACGATAATCTTGGTAAGAATTCTGTCAGAAGTTTGCAGTATCATCTAGATCGCTCTTTTCGAGCTACTTAATGCGAGAAACACGTTTTCTGGTGCTTTGACCACTCCACAGTGCGTTTGATATGTAGAACCGCCGATAACTTGGTTTTCGTGGGGATTCCAGCTGAAATATGCATTTTCTGCGATAATATTGGTGAGACTTCAGTCAGAAGTATGCAGAATCATCTAGATCGCTCGTTTCGAGTTATTTAATGCGAGAAACACGTTATCTGGTTGTTTTCACCACTCCACAGTGCGTTTGATATGCAGAACCGGCGACATCTTGATTTTCGTGAGGTTTCAAGCTGAGATATGCATCTTCTGCGATAATCTTGGTGAGTCTTCTGTCAGAAGTATGCAGAATCATCTAGATCGCTCTTTTCGAGCTATTTGATGCGAGAAACACGTTTTCTGGTGTTTTCACCACGCCACTGTGCGTTTGATATGCAGAACCGGCGACATCGTGGTTTTCGTCGGGTTTCAAGCTGAGATATGCATTTTCTGCGATCATATTGGTGAGACTTCAGTCAGAAGTATGCAGAATCATCGAGATCGCTCTATTCGAGCTATTTAATGCGAGAAACACGTTATCTGGTGTTTTCAGCACTCCACAGTGCGTTTGATATGCAGAACCGGCGATATCTTGGTTTTCGTGGGGTTTCCAGCTGAGATATGCATTTTCTGCGATAATCTTGGTGAGTCTTCTGTCAGAAGTATGCAGAATCATCTAGGTCGCTCTTTTCGAGCTATTTGATGCGAGAAACACGTTTTCTGGTGTTTTCACCACGCCACAGTGCGTTTGATATGCAGAACCGGCGACATCGTGGTTTTCGTCGGGTTTCAAGCTGAGATATGCATTTTCTGCGATCATATTGGTGAGACTTCAGTCAGAAGTATGCAGAATCATCTAGATCGCTCGTTTCGAGCTATTTAAAGCGAGAAACACTTTATCTGGTTGTTTTGACCACTTCACAGTGCGTTTGATATGTAGAGCCGCCGATAACTTGGTTTTCGTGGGGTTTCCAGCTGAAATATGCATTTTCTGCGATAATCTTGGTGTTTCATCTATGAGAAGTATGCAGAATCATCGAGAACGCTCTTTTCGAGCTAGTTAATGCGAGATACACGTTTTCTGATGTTTTCACCACTCCATAGTGCGTCTGATATGCAGAACCGGCGATATCTTGGTTTTCGTGGGGTTTCCAGCTGAGATATGCAATTTCTGTGATAATCTTGGTGAGTCTTCTGTCAGAAGTATGCAGAATCATCTAGATCGCTCTTTTCGAGCTATTTAATGCGAGAAACACTTTTTCTGGTGTTTTCACCACGCCACAGTGCGTTTGATATGCAGAACCGGCGACATCGTTGTTTTCGTCGGGTTTCAAGCTGAGATATAGCATTTTCTGCGATAATATTGGTGAGACTTCAGTCAGAAGTATGCAGAATCATCTAGATCGCTCGTTTCGAGCTATTTAAAGCGAGAAACACGTTATCTGGTTGTTTTCCCCACTCCACAGTGCGTTTGATATGCAGAACCGGCGATATCTTGGTTTTCGTGGGGTTTCAAGCTGAGATATGCATTTTCTGCTATAATATTGGTGAGTCTTCTGTCAGTAGGATGCAGAATCATCGAGACCCCTCTTTTCGAGCTATTTAATGCGAGAAACACGTTATCTGGTGTTTTCACCACTCCACAGTGCGTTTGATATGCAGAACAGGCGACATCTTGATTTTCGTGAGATTTCAAGCTGAGATATGCATTTTCTACGATAACCATGGTGAGTCTTCTGTCAGGAGTATGCAGAATCATCTAGATCGCTCTTTTCGAGCTATTTAATGCGAGAAACACGTTATATGGTTGTTTTCACCACTCCACAGTGCGTTTGATATGCAGAACCAGCGATATCTTGGTTTTCGTGGGGTTTCAAGCTGAGATATGCATATTTTCGATAATCTTGGTGAGACTTCTGTTCCAAGTATGCTTAATCATCGAGACCGCTCGTTTCGAGCTATTTAATGCGCGAAACACGTTATCTGGTGTTTTCACCACTCCACAGTGCGTATGATATGCAGAACCGGCGATATCTTGGTTTTCGTGGGGTTTCAAGCTGAGATATACATTTTCTGCGGTAATCTTGGTGAGACTTCTGTCCGAAGTATGCTGAAACATCGAGATCGCTCTGTTCGAGCTAGTTAATGCGAGAAAAACCTTATCCGGTGTTTTCACCACTCCACAGTTCGTTTGATATGCAGAACCAGCGATATCTTGGCTTTCGTGGGGTTTCAAGCTGAGATATGCATTTTTTACGATAATCTTGGTGAGACTTCTGTCAGAAGTATGCAGAATCATCTAGATCGCTCTTTTCGAGCTATTTGATGCGAGAAACACGTTTTCTGGTGTTTTCACCACGCCACAGTGCGTTTGATATGCAGAACCGGCGACATCGTGGTTTTCGTCGGGTTTCAAGCTGAGATATGCATTTTCTGCGATCATATTGGTGAGACTTCAGTCAGAAGTATGCAGAATCATCGAGATCGCTCTATTCGAGCTATTTAATGCGAGAAACACGTTATCTGGTTGTTTTCACCACTCCACAGTGCGTTTGATATGCAGATCCGGCGACATCTTGGATTTCGTCGGGGTTCAAGCTGAGATTTGCAATTCCTGCGATAATCTTGGTGAGACTTCTGTCAGAAGTATGCAGAATCATCTAGATCGCTCGTTTCGAGCTATTTAAAGCGAGAAACACTTTATCTGGTTGTTTTGACCACTCCACAGTGCGTTTGATATGTAGAGCCGCCGATAACTTGGTTTTCGTGGGGTTTCCAGCTGAAATATGCATTTTCTGCGATAATCTTGGTGTTTCATCTATGAGAAGTATGCAGAATCATCGAGAACGCTCTTTTCGAGCTAGTTATTGCGAGACACACGTTTTCTGATGTTTTCACCACTCCATAGTGCGTCTGATATGCAGAACCGGCGATATCTTGGTTTTCGTGGGGTTTCCAGCTGAGATATGCAATTTCTGTGATAATCTTGGTGAGTCTTCTGTCAGAAGTATGCAGAATCATCTAGATCGCTCTTTTCGAGCTATTTAATGCGAGAAACACTTTTTCTGGTGTTTTCACCACGCCACAGTGCGTTTGATATGCAGAACCGGCGACATCGTTGTTTTCGTCGGGTTTCAAGCTGAGATATGCATTTTCTGCTATAATATTGGTGAGTCTTCTGTCAGTAGGATGCAGAATCATCGAGACCCCTCTTTTCGAGCTATTTAATGCGAGAAACACGTTATCTGGTGTTTTCACCACTCCACAGTGCGTTTGATATGCAGAACAGGCGACATCTTGATTTTCGTGAGATTTCAAGCTGAGATATGCATTTTCTACGATAACCATGGTGAGTCTTCTGTCAGGAGTATGCAGAATCATCTAGATCGCTCTTTTCGAGCTATTTAATGCGAGAAACACGTTATATGGTTGTTTTCACCACTCCACAGTGCGTTTGATATGCAGAACCAGCGATATCTTGGTTTTCGTGGGGTTTCAAGCTGAGATATGCATATTTTCGATAATCTTGGTGAGACTTCTGTTCGAAGTATGCTTAATCATCGAGATCGCTCGTTTCGAGCTATTTAATGCGCGAAACACGTTATCTGGTGTTTTCACCACTCCACAGTGCGTATGATATGCAGAACCGGCGATATCTTAGTTTTCGTGGGGTTTCAAGCTGAGATATACATTTTCTGCGGTAATCTTGGTGAGACTTCTGTCCGAAGTATGCTGAAACATCGAGATCGCTCTGTTCGAGCTAGTTAATGCGAGAAAAACCTTATCCGGTGTTTTCACCACTCCACAGTTCGTTTGATATGCAGAACCAGCGATATCTTGGCTTTCGTGGGGTTTCAAGCTGAGATATGCATTTTTTACGATAATCTTGGTGAGACTTCTGTCAGAAGTATGCAGAATCATCTAGATCGCTCTTTTCGAGCTATTTGATGCGAGAAACACGTTTTCTGGTGTTTTCACCACGCCACAGTGCGTTTGATATGCAGAACCGGCGACATCGTGGTTTTCGTCGGGTTTCAAGCTGAGATATGCATTTTCTGCGATCATATTGGTGAGACTTCAGTCAGAAGTATGCAGAATCATCGAGATCGCTCTATTCGAGCTATTTAATGCGAGAAACACGTTATCTGGTTGTTTTCACCACTCCACAGTGCGTTTGATATGCAGATCCGGCGACATCTTGGATTTCGTCGGGGTTCAAGCTGAGATTTGCAATTCCTGCGATAATCTTGGTGAGACTTCTGTCCGAAGTATGCTTAATCATCGAGAACGCTCTTTTCGAGCTGGTTAATGCGAGAAACACGTTATCTGGTGTTTTCAGCACTCCACAGTGCGTTTGATATGCAGAACCGGCGATATCTTGGTTTTCGTGGGGTTTCCAGCTGAGATATGCATTTTCTGCGATAATCTTGGTGAGTCTTCTGTCAGAAGTATGCAGAATCATCTAGATCGCTCTTTTCGAGCTATTTGATGCGAGAAACACGTTTTCTGGTGTTTTCACCACGCCACAGTGCGTTTGATATGCAGAACCGGCGACATCGTGGTTTTCGTCGGGTTTCAAGCTGAGATATGCATTTTCTGCGATCATATTGGTGAGACTTCAGTCAGAAGTATGCAGAATCATCTAGATCGCTCGTTTCGAGCTATTTAAAGCGAGAAACACTTTATCTGGTTGTTTTGACCACTCCACAGTGCGTTTGATATGTAGAGCCGCCGATAACTTGGTTTTCGTGGGGTTTCCAGCTGAAATATGCATTTTCTGCGATAATCTTGGTGTTTCATCTATGAGAAGTATGCAGAATCATCGAGAACGCTCTTTTCGAGCTAGTTATTGCGAGATACACGTTTTCTGATGTTTTCACCACTCCATAGTGCGTCTGATATGCAGAACCGGCGATATCTTGGTTTTCGTGGGGTTTCCAGCTGAGATATGCAATTTCTGTGATAAGCTTGGTGAGTCTTCTGTCAGAAGTATGCAGAATCATCGAGATCGCTCTATTCGAGCTATTTAATGCGAGAAACACGTTATCTGGTTGTTTTCACCACTCCACAGTGCGTTTGATATGCAGAACCGGCGATATCTTGGTTTTCGTGGGGTTTCCAGCTGAGATATGCATTTTCTGCGATAATCTTGGTGAGTCTTCTGTCAGAAGTATGCAGAATCATCGAGATCGCTCTATTCGAGCTATTTAATGCGAGAAACACGTTATCTGGTTGTTTTCACCTATCCACAGTGCGTTTGATATGCAGAAACGGAGATATCTTGGTTTCGGTCGGGTTTCAAGCTGAGATATGCATTTTCTGCGATAATCTTGGTGAGTCTTCTGTCAGAAGTATGCAGAATCATCTAGATCGCTCGTTTCGAGCTACTTAATGCGAGAAACACGTTATCTGGTGTTTTCACCACTCCACAGTGCGTTTAACTTGCAGAACCGGCGACATCTTGGATTTCGTCGGGGTTCAAGCTGGGATATGCATTTTCAACGATAATCTTGGTAAGAATTCTGTCAGAAGTATGCAGTATCATCTGGATCGCTCTTTTCGAGCTACTTAATGCGAGAAACACGTTTTCTGGTGCTTTGACCACTCCACAGTGCGTTTGATATGTAGAACCGCCGATAACTTGGTTTTCGTGGGGATTCCAGCTGAAATATGCATTTTCTGCGATAATATTGGTGAGACTTCAGTCAGAAGTATGCAGAATCATCTAGATCGCTCGTTTCGAGATATTTAATGTGAGAAACACGTTATCTGGTTGTTTTCACCACTCCACAGTGCGTTTGATATGCAGAACCGGCGACATCTTGATTTTGGTGAGGTTTCAAGCTGAGATATGCATTTTCTGCGATAATCTTGGTGAGTCTTCTGTCAGAAGTATGCAGAATCATCTAGATCGCTCTTTTCGAGCTATTTGATGCGAGAAACACGTTTTCTGGTGTTTACACCACTCCACAGTGCGTTTGATATGCAGAACCGGCGACATCGTGGTTTTCGTCGGGTTTCAAGCTGAGATATGCATTTTCTGCGATCATATTGGTGAGACTTCAGTCAGAAGTATGCAGAATCACCTAGATCTCTCGTTTCGAGCTATTTAATGCGAGATACACGTTTTCTGGTGTTTTCACCACTCCATAGTGCGTCTGATATGCAGAACCGTCGATATCTTGGTTTTCGTGGGGTTTCCAGCTGAGATATGCATTTTCTGCGATAATCTTGGTGAGACTTTAGTCAGAACTATGCAGAATCATCTAGATCGCTCTATTCGAGCTATTTAATGCGAGAAACACGTTATCTGGTTGTTTTCACCACTCCACAGTGCGTTTGATATGCAGAACCGGCGATATCTTGGTTTTCGTGGGGTTTCCAGCTGAGATATGCATTTTCTGCGATAATCTTGGTGAGTCTTCTGTCAGAAGTATGCAGAATCATCGAGATCGCTCTATTCGAGCTATTTAATGCGAGAAACACGTTATCTGGTTGTTTTCACCTATCCACAGTGCGTTTGATATGCAGAAACGGAGATATCTTGGTTTCGGTCGGGTTTCAAGCTGAGATATGCATTTTCTGCGATAATCTTGGTGAGTCTTCTGTCAGAAGTATGCAGAATCATCTAGATCGCTCGTTTCGAGCTACTTAATGCGAGAAACACGTTATCTGGTGTTTTCACCACTCCACAGTGCGTTTAACTTGCAGAACCGGCGACATCTTGGATTTCGTCGGGGTTCAAGCTGGGATATGCATTTTCAACGATAATCTTTGTAAGAATTCTGTCAGAAGTATGCAGAATCATCTAGATCGCTCTTTTCGAGCTATTTGATGCGAGAAACACGTTTTCTGGTGTTTTCACCACGCCACAGTGCGTTTGATATGCAGAACCGGCGACATCGTGGTTTTCGTCGGGTTTCAAGCTGAGATATGCATTTTCTGCGATCATATTGGTGAGACTTCAGTCAGAAGTATGCAGAATCATCTAGATCGCTCGTTTCGAGCTATTTAAAGCGAGAAACACTTTATCTGGTTGTTTTGACCACTCCACAGTGCGTTTGATATGTAGAGCCGCCGATAACTTGGTTTTCGTGGGGTTTCCAGCTGAAATATGCATTTTCTGCGATAATCTTGGAGTTTCATCTATGAGAAGTATGCAGAATCATCGAGAACGCTCTTTTCGAGCTAGTTAATGCGAGATACACGTTTTCTGATGTTTTCACCACTCCATAGTGCGTCTGATATGCAGAACCGGCGATATCTTGGTTTTCGTGGGGTTTCCAGCTGAGATATGCAATTTCTGTGATAATCTTGGTGAGTCTTCTGTCAGAAGTATGCAGAATCATCTAGATCGCTCTTTTCGAGCTATTTAATGCGAGAAACACTTTTTCTGGTGTTTTCACCACGCCACAGTGCGTTTGATATGCAGAACCGGCGACATCGTTGTTTTCGTCGGGTTTCAAGCTGAGATATAGCATTTTCTGCGATAATATTGGTGAGACTTCAGTCAGAAGTATGCAGAATCATCTAGATCGCTCGTTTCGAGCTATTTAAAGCGAGAAACACGTTATCTGGTTGTTTTCCCCACTCCACAGTGCGTTTGATATGCAGAACCGGCGATATCTTGGTTTTCGTGGGGTTTCCAGCTGACATATGCATTTTCTGCGATAATCTTGGTGAGTCTTCTGTCAGAAGTATGCAGAATCATCGAGATCGCTCTATTCGAGCTATTTAATGCGAGAAACACGTTATCTGGTTGTTTTCACCACTCCACAGTGCGTTTGATATGCAGAACCGGCGATATCTTGGTTTTCGTGGGGTTTCCAGCTGAGATATGCATTTTCTGCGATAATCTTGGTGAGTCTTCTGTCAGAAGTATGCAGAATCATCTAGATCGCTCTTTTCGAGCTATTTGATGCGAGAAACACGTTTTCTGGTGTTTTCACCACGCCACAGTGCGTTTGATATGCAGAACCGGCGACATCGTGGTTTTCGTCGGGTTTCAAGCTGAGATATGCATTTTCTGCGATCATATTGGTGAGACTTCAGTCAGAAGTATGCAGAATCATCTAGATCGCTCGTTTCGAGCTATTTAAAGCGAGAAACACTTTATCTGGTTGTTTTGACCACTCCACAGTGCGTTTGATATGTAGAGCCGCCGATAACTTGGTTTTCGTGGGGTTTCCAGCTGAAATATGCATTTTCTGCGATAATCTTGGTGTTTCATCTATGAGAAGTATGCAGAATCATCGAGAACGCTCTTTTCGAGCTAGTTATTGCGAGATACACGTTTTCTGATGTTTTCACCACTCCATAGTGCGTCTGATATGCAGAACCGGCGATATCTTGGTTTTCGTGGGGTTTCCAGCTGAGATATGCAATTTCTGTGATAATCTTGGTGAGTCTTCTGTCAGAAGTATGCAGAATCATCTAGATCGCTCTTTTCGAGCTATTTAATGCGAGAAACACTTTTTCTGGTGTTTTCACCACGCCACAGTGCGTTTGATATGCAGAACCGGCGACATCGTTGTTTTCGTCGGGTTTCAAGCTGAGATATAGCATTTTCTGCGATAATATTGGTGAGACTTCAGTCAGAAGTATGCAGAATCATCTAGATCGCTCGTTTCGAGCTATTTAAAGCGAGAAACACGTTATCTGGTTGTTTTCCCCACTCCACAGTGCGTTTGATATGCAGAACCGGCGATATCTTGGTTTTCGTGGGGTTTCCAGCTGAGATATGCATTTTCTGCGATAATCTTGGTGAGTCTTCTGTCAGAAGTAGGCAGAATCATCGAGATCGCTCGATTCGAGCTATTTAATGCGAGAAACACGTTATCTGGTTGTTTTCACCACTCCACAGTGCGTTTGATATGCAGAACCGGCGATATCTTGGTTTTCGTGGGGTTTCCAGCTGAGATATGCATTTTCTGCGATAATCTTGGTGAGTCTTCTGTCAGAAGTATGCAGAATCATCGAGATCGCTCTATTCGAGCTATTTAATGCGAGAAACACGTTATCTGGTTGTTTTCACCTATCCACAGTGCGTTTGATATGCAGAAACGGAGATATCTTGGTTTCGGTCGGGTTTCAAGCTGAGATATGCATTTTCTGCGATAATTTTGGTGAGTCTTCTGTCAGAAGTATGCAGAATCATCTAGATCGCTCGTTTCGAGCTACTTAATGCGAGAAACACGTTATCTGGTGTTTTCACCACTCCACAGTGCGTTTAACTTGCAGAACCGGCGACATCTTGGATTTCGTCGGGGTTCAAGCTGGGATATGCATTTTCAACGATAATCTTGGTAAGAATTCTGTCAGAAGTATGCAGTATCATCTAGATCGCTCTTTTCGAGCTACTTAATGCGAGAAACACGTTTTCTGGTGTTTTGACCACTCCACAGTGCGTTTGATATGTAGAGCCGCCGATAACTTGGTTTTCGTGGGGCTTCCAGCTGAAATATGCATTTTCTGCGATAATCTTGGTGAGTCTTCTGTCAGAAGTATGCAGAATCATCGAGATCGCTCTATTCGAGCTATTTAATGCGAGAAACACGTTATCTGGTTGTTTTCACCACTCCACAGTGCGTTTGATATGCAGAACCGGCGATATCTTGGTTTTCGTGGGGTTTCCAGCTGAGATATGCATTTTCTGCGATAATCTTGGTGAGTCTTCTGTCAGAAGTATGCAGAATCATCGAGATCGCTCTATTCGAGCTATTTAATGCGAGAAACACGTTATCTGGTTGTTTTCACCTATCCACAGTGCGTTTGATATGCAGAAACGGAGATATCTTGGTTTCGGTCGGGTTTCAAGCTGAGATATGCATTTTCTGCGATAATCTTGGTGAGTCTTCTGTCGGAAGTATGCAGAATCATCTAGATCGCTCGTTTCGAGCTACTTAATGCGAGAAACACGTTATCTGGTGTTTTCACCACTCCACAGTGCGTTTAACTTGCAGAACCGGCGACATCTTGGATTTCGTCGGGGTTCAAGCTGGGATATGCATTTTCAACGATAATCTTGGTAAGAATTCTGTCAGAAGTATGCAGTATCATCTAGATCGCTCTTTTCGAGCTATTTGATGCGAGAAACACGTTTTCTGGTGTTTTCACCACTCCACAGTGCGTTTGATATGCAGAACAGTCGACATCGTGGTTTTCGTCGGGTTTCAAGCTGAGATATGCATTTTCTGCGATCATATTGGTGAGACTTTAGTCAGAACTATGCAGAATCATCTAGATCGCTCGTTTCGAGCTATTTAATGCGAAAAAACAAGTTTTCTGGTGTTTTGACCACTCCACAGTGCGTTTGATATGCAGAACCGGCGACATCGTGTTTTTCGTCGGGTTTCAAGCTGAGATATGCATTTTCTGCGATCATATTGGTGAGACTTCAGTCAGAAGTATGCAGAATCACCTAGATCGCTCGTTTCGAGCTACTTAATGCGAGAAACACGTTATCTGGTGTTTTCACCACTCCACAGTGCGTTTAACTTGCAGAACCTGCGACATCTTGAATTTCGTCGGGGTTCAAGCTGGGATATGCATTTTCAACGATAATCTTGGTAAGAATTCTGTCAGAAGTATGCAGTATCATCTAGATCGCTCTTTTCGAGCTACTTAATGCGAGAAACACGTTTTCTGGTGTTTTGACCACTCCACAGTGCGTTTGATATGTAGAACCGCCGATAACTTGGTTTTCGTGGGAATTCCAGCTGAAATATGCATTTTCTGCGATAATATTGGTGAGACTTCAGTCAGAAGTATGCAGAATCATCTAGATCGCTCGTTTCGAGTTATTTAATGCGAGAAACACGTTATCTGGTTGTTTTCACCACTCCACAGTGCTTTTGATATGCAGAACCGGCGACATCTTGATTTTCGTGAGGTTTCAAGCTGAGATATGCATTTTCTGCGATAATCTTGGTGAGTCTTCTGTCAGAAGTATGCAGAATCATCTAGATCGCTCTTTTCGAGCTATTTGATGCGAGAAACACGTTTTCTGGTGTTTTCACCACTCCACAGTGCGTTTGATATGCAGAACAGTCGACATCGTGGTTTTCGTCGGGTTTCAAGCTGAGATATGCATTTTCTGCGATCATATTGGTGAGACTTCAGTCAGAAGTATGCAGAATCACCTAGATCGCTCGTTTCGAGCTACTTAATGCGAGAAACACGTTATCTGGTGTTTTCACCACTCCACAGTGCGTTTAACTTGCAGAACCGGCGACATCTTGAATTTCGTCGGGGTTCAAGCTGGGATATGCATTTTCAACGATAATCTTGGTAAGAATTCTGTCAGAAGTATGCAGTATCATCTAGATCGCTCTTTTCGAGCTACTTAATGCGAGAAACACGTTTTCTGGTGTTTTGACCACTCCACAGTGCGTTTGATATGTAGAACCGCCGATAACTTGGTTTTCGTGGGGATTCCAGCTGTAATATGCATTTTCTGCGATAATATTGGTGAGACTTCAGTCAGAAGTATGCAGAATCATCTAGATCGCTCGTTTCGAGTTATTTAATGCGAGAAACACGTTATCTGGTTGTTTTCACCACTCCACAGTGCTTTTGATATGCAGAACCGGCGACATCTTGATTTTGGTGAGGTTTCAAGCTGAGATATGCATTTTCTGCGATAATCTTGGTGAGTCTTCTGTCAGAAGTATGCAGAATCATCTAGATCGCTCTTTTCGAGCTATTTGATGCGAGAAACACGTTTTCTGGTGTTTTCACCACTCCACAGTGCGTTTGATATGCAGAACAGTCGACATCGTGGTTTTCGTCGGGTTTCAAGCTGAGATATGCATTTTCTGCGATCATATTGGTGAGTCTTCTGTCAGAAGTATGCAGAATCATCTAGATCGCTCTTTTCGAGCTACTTGATGCGAGAAACACGTTTTCTGGTGTTTTCACCACTCCACAGTGCGTTTGATATGCAGAACCGGCGACATCTTGATTTTCGTGAGGTTTCAAGCTGAGATATGCATTTTCTGCGATAATCTTGGTGAGTCTTCTGTCAGAAGTATGCAGAATCATCTAGATCGCTCTTTTCGAGCTATTTGATGCGAGAAACACGTTTTCTGGTGTTTTCACCACTCCACAGTTCGTTTGATATGCAGAACCGGCGACATCGTGTTTTTCGTCGGGTTTCAAGCTGAGATATGCATTTTCTGCGATCATATTGGTGAGACTTCAGTCAGAAGTATGCAGAATCACCTAGATCGCTCGTTTCGAGCTATTTAATGCGAGAAACACGTTATCTGGTTGTTTTCACCACTCCACAGTGCGTTTGATATGCAGAACCGGCGACATCTTGATTTTCGTTAGGTTTCAAGCTGAGATATGCATTTTCTGCGATAATCTTGGTGAGACTTATGTCAGAAGTATGCAGTATCATCGCGATCGCTCTATTCGAGCTATTTAATGCGAGAAACACGTTTTCTGGTGTTTTGACCACTCCACAGTGCGTTTGATATGTAGAACCGCCGATAACTTGGTTTTCGTGGGGATTCCAGCTGTAATATGCATTTTCTGCGATAATATTGGTGAGACTTCAGTCAGAAGTATGCAGAATCATCTAGATCGCTCGTTTCGAGTTATTTAATGCGAGAAACACGTTATCTGGTTGTTTTCACCACTCCACAGTGCTTTTGATATGCAGAACCGGCGACATCTTGATTTTCGTGAGGTTTCAAGCTGAGATATGCATTTTCTGCGATAATCTTGGTGAGTCTTCTGTCAGAAGTATGCAGAATCATCTAGATCGCTCTTTTCGAGCTATTTGATGCGAGAAACACGTTTTCTGGTGTTTTCACCACTCCACAGTGCGTTTGATATGCAGAACAGTCGACATCGTGGTTTTCGTCGGGTTTCAAGCTGAGATATGCATTTTCTGCGATCATATTGGTGAGTCTTCTGTCAGAAGTATGCAGAATCATCTAGATCGCTCTTTTCGAGCTACTTGATGCGAGAAACACGTTTTCTGGTGTTTTCACCACTCCACAGTGCGTTTGATATGCAGAACCGGCGACATCTTGATTTTCGTGAGGTTTCAAGCTGAGATATGCATTTTCTGCGATAATCTTGGTGAGTCTTCTGTCAGAAGTATGCAGAATCATCTAGATCGCTCTTTTCGAGCTATTTGATGCGAGAAACACGTTTTCTGGTGTTTTCACCACTCCACAGTTCGTTTGATATGCAGAACCGGCGACATCGTGTTTTTCGTCGGGTTTCAAGCTGAGATATGCATTTTCTGCGATCATATTGGTGAGACTTCAGTCAGAAGTATGCAGAATCACCTAGATCGCTCGTTTCGAGCTATTTAATGCGAGAAACACGTTATCTGGTTGTTTTCACCACTCCACAGTGCGTTTGATATGCAGAACCGGCGACATCTTGATTTTCGTGAGGTTTCAAGCTGAGATATGCATTTTCTGCGATAATCTTGGTGAGACTTATGTCAGAAGTATGCAGTATCATCGCGATCGCTCTATTCGAGCTATTTAATGCGAGAAACACGTTTTCTGGTGTTTTGACCACTCCACAGTGCGTTTGATATGTAGAACCGCCGATAACTTGGTTTTCGTGGGGATTCCAGCTGTAATATGCATTTTCTGCGATAATATTGGTGAGACTTCAGTCAGAAGTATGCAGAATCATCTAGATCGCTCGTTTCGAGTTATTTAATGCGAGAAACACGTTATCTGGTTGTTTTCACCACTCCACAGTGCTTTTGATATGCAGAACCGGCGACATCTTGATTTTCGTGAGGTTTCACGCTGAGATATGCATTTTCTGCGATAATCTTGGTGAGTCTTCTGTCAGAAGTATGCAGAATCATCTAGATCGCTCTTTTCGAGCTATTTGATGCGAGAAACACGTTTTCTGGTGTTTTCACCACTCCACAGTGCGTTTGATATGCAGAACAGTCGACATCGTGGTTTTCGTCGGGTTTCAAGCTGAGATATGCATTTTCTGCGATCATATTGGTGAGTCTTCTGTCAGAAGTATGCAGAATCATCTAGATCGCTCTTTTCGAGCTACTTGATGGGAGAAACACGTTTTCTGGTGTTTTCACCACTCCACAGTTCGTTTGATATGCAGAACCGGCGACATCGTGTTTTTCGTCGGGTTTCAAGCTGAGATATGCATTTTCTGCGATCATATTGGTGAGACTTCAGTCAGAAGTATGCAGAATCACCTAGATCGCTCGTTTCGAGCTATTTAATGCGAGAAACACGTTATCTGGTTGTTTTCACCACTCCACAGTGCGTTTGATATGCAGAACCGGCGACATCTTGATTTTCGTGAGGTTTCAAGCTGAGATATGCATTTTCTGCGATAATCTTGGTGAGACTTATGTCAGAAGTATGCAGTATCATCGCGATCGCTCTATTCGAGCTATTTAATGCGAGAAACACGTTATCTGGTGTTTTCATCACTCCACAGGGCGTTTGATATGCAGAACCGGCGATATCTTGGTTTTCCTGGGGTTTCCAGCTGAGATATGCATTTTCTGTGATAATCTTGGTGAGTCTTCTGTCAGAAGTATGCAGAATCATCTAGATCGCTCTTTTCGAGCTATTTAATGCGAGAAACAGGTTTTCTGGTGTCTTCACCACGCCACAGTGCGTTTGATATGCAGAACCGGCGATATCTTGGTTTTCGTGGGGTTTCCAGCTGAAATATGCATTTTCTGCGATAATCTTGGTGTTTCATCTATGAGAAGTATGCAGAATCATCGAGAACGCTCTTTTCGAGCTGGTTAATGCGAGATACACGTTTTCTGGTGTTTTCACCACTCAATAGTGCGTCTGATATGCAGAACCGGCGATATCTTGGTTTTCGTGGGGTTTCCAGCTGAGATATGCATTTTCTGCGATAATCTTGGTGAGTCTTCTGTCAGAAGTATGCAGAATCATCTAGATCGCTCTTTTCGAGCTATTTGATGCGAGAAACACGTTTCCTGGTGTTTTCACCACGCCACAGTGCGTTTGATATGCAGAACCGGCGACATCGTGGTTTTCGTCGGGTTTCAAGCTGAGATATGCATTTTCTGCGATCATATTGGTGAGACTTCAGTCAGAACTATGCAGAATCATCTAGATCGCTCGTTTCGAGCTATTTAATGCGAAAAAACAAGTTTTCTGGTGTTTTGACCACTCCACAGTGCGTTTGATATGTAGAGCCGCCGATAACTTGGTTTTCGTGGGGCTTCCAGCTGAGATATGCATTTTCTGCGATAATCTTTGTGTTTCATCTATGAGAAGTATGCAGAATCATCTAGATCGCTCTTTTCGAGCTATTTAAATCCAGAAACACGTTTTCTGGTGTATTCACCACCCCACAGTTCGTTTGATATGCAGAACCGGCGACATCGTGGTTTTGGTCGGGTTTCAAGCTGAGACATGCATTTTCTGCGATAATCTTGGTGAGACTTTAGTCAGAAGTATGCAGAATCATCTAGATCGCTCGTTTCGAGCTACTTAATGCGAGAAACACGTTATCTGGTGTTTTCACCACTCCACAGTGCGTTTAACTTGCAGAACCGGCGACATCTTGGATTTCGTCGGGGTTCAAGCTGGGATATGCATTTTCAACGATAATCTTGGTAAGAATTCTGTCAGAAGTATGCAGAATCATCGAGATCGCTCGTTTCGAGCTATTTAATGCGAGAAACACGTTATCTGGTTGTTTTCACCACTCCACAGTGCGTTTGATATATAGAAACGGAGATATCTTGGTTTCGGTCGGGTTTCAAGCTGAGATATGCATTTTCTGCGATAATCTTGGTGTTTCATCAATGAGAAGTATGCAGAATCATCGAGAACGCTCTTTTCGAGCTAGTTAATGCGAGATACACGTTTTCTGGTGTTTTCACCACTCCATAGTGCGTCTGATATGCAGAACCGGCGATATCTTGGTTTTCGTGGGGTTTCCAGCTGAGATATGCATTTTCTGCGATAATCTTGGTGAGACTTTAGTCAGAACTATGCAGAATCATCTAGATCGCTCGTTTCGAGCTATTTAATGCGAAAAAACAAGTTTTCTGGTGTTTTGACCACTCCACAGTGCGTTTGATATGCAGAACCGGCGACATCGTGTTTTTCGTCGGGTTTCAAGCTGAGATATGCATTTTCTGCGATCATATTGGTGAGACTTCAGTCAGAAGTATGCAGAATCACCTAGATCGCTCGTTTCGAGCTACTTAATGCGAGAAACACGTTATCTGGTGTTTTCACCACTCCACAGTGCGTTTAACTTGCAGAACCGGCGACATCTTGAATTTCGTCGGGGTTCAAGCTGAGACATGCATTTTCTGCGATAATCTTGGTGAGACTTCTGTCAGAAGTATGCAGAATCATCGCGATCGCTCTATTCGAGCTATTTAATGCGAGAAACACGTTATCTGGTGTTTTCATCACTCCACAGGGCGTTTGATATGCAGAACCGGCGATATCTTGGTTTTCCTGGGGTTTCCAGCTGAGATATGCATTTTCTGTGATAATCTTGGTGAGTCTTCTGTCAGAAGTATGCCGAATCATCTAGATCGCTCTTTTCGAGCTATTTAATGCGAAAAAACAAGTTTTCTGGTGTTTTGACCACTCCACAGTGCGTTTGATATGTAGAGCCGCCGATAACTTGGTTTTCGTGGGGCTTCCAGCTGAAATATGCATTTTCTGCGATAATCTTGGTGAGTCTTCTGTCAGAAGTATGCAGAATCATCGAGGTCGCTCTATTCGAGCTATTTAATGCGAGAAACACGTTATCTGGTTGTTTTCACCACTCCACAGTGCGTTTGATATGCAGAACCGGCGATATCTTGGTTTTCGTGGGGTTTCCAGCTGAGATATGCATTTTCTGCGATAATCTTGGTGAGTCTTCTGTCAGAAGTATGCAGAATCATGGAGATCGCTCTATTCGAGCTATTTAATGCGAGAAACACGTTATCTGGTTGTTTTCACCTATCCACAGTGCGTTTGATATGCAGAAACGGAGATATCTTGGTTTCGGTCGGGTTTCAAGCTGAGATATGCATTTTCTGCGATAATCTTGGTGAGTCTTCTGTCGGAAGTATGCAGAATCATCTAGATCGCTCGTTTCGAGCTACTTAATGCGAGAAACACGTTATCTGGTGTTTTCACCACTCCACAGTGCGTTTAACTTGCAGAACCGGCGACATCTTGGATTTCGTCGGGGTTCAAGCTGGGATATGCATTTTCAACGATAATCTTGGTAAGAATTCTGTCAGAAGTATGCAGTATCATCTAGATCGCTCTTTTCGAGCTATTTGATGCGAGAAACACGTTTTCTGGTGTTTTCACCACTCCACAGTGCGTTTGATATGCAGAACAGTCGACATCGTGGTTTTCGTCGGGTTTCAAGCTGAGATATGCATTTTCTGCGATCATATTGGTGAGACTTTAGTCAGAACTATGCAGAATCATCTAGATCGCTCGTTTCGAGCTATTTAATGCGAAAAAACAAGTTTTCTGGTGTTTTGACCACTCCACAGTGCGTTTGATATGCAGAACCGGCGACATCGTGTTTTTCGTCGGGTTTCAAGCTGAGATATGCAATTTCTGCGATCATATTGGTGAGACTTCAGTCAGAAGTATGCAGAATCACCTAGATCGCTCGTTTCGAGCTACTTAATGCGAGAAACACGTTATCTGGTGTTTTCACCACTCCACAGTGCGTTTAACTTGCAGAACCTGCGACATCTTGAATTTCGTCGGGGTTCAAGCTGGGATATGCATTTTCAACGATAATCTTGGTAAGAATTCTGTCAGAAGTATGCAGTATCATCTAGATCGCTCTTTTCGAGCTACTTAATGCGAGAAACACGGTTTCTGGTGTTTTGACCACTCCACAGTGCGTTTGATATGTAGAACCGCCGATAACTTGGTTTTCGTGGGGATTCCAGCTGAAATATGCATTTTCTGCGATAATATTGGTGAGACTTCAGTCAGAAGTATGCAGAATCATCTAGATCGCTCGTTTCGAGTTATTTAATGCGAGAAACACGTTATCTGGTTGTTTTCACCACTCCACAGTGCTTTTGATATGCAGAACCGGCGACATCTTGATTTTCGTGAGGTTTCAAGCTGAGATATGCATTTTCTGCGATAATCTTGGTGAGTCTTCTGTCAGAAGTATGCAGAATCATCTAGATCGCTCTTTTCGAGCTATTTGATGCGAGAAACACGTTTTCTGGTGTTTTCACCACTCCACAGTGCGTTTGATATGCAGAACAGTCGACATCGTGGTTTTCGTCGGGTTTCAAGCTGAGATATGCATTTTCTGCGATCATATTGGTGAGACTTCAGTCAGAAGTATGCAGAATCACCTAGATCGCTCGTTTCGAGCTACTTAATGCGAGAAACACGTTATCTGGTGTTTTCACCACTCCACAGTGCGTTTAACTTGCAGAACCGGCGACATCTTGAATTTCGTCGGGGTTCAAGCTGGGATATGCATTTTCAACGATAATCTTGGTAAGAATTCTGTCAGAAGTATGCAGTATCATCTAGATCGCTCTTTTCGAGCTACTTAATGCGAGAAACACGTTTTCTGGTGTTTTGACCACTCCACAGTGCGTTTGATATGTAGAACCGCCGATAACTTGGTTTTCGTGGGGATTCCAGCTGAAATATGCATTTTCTGCGATAATATTGGTGAGACTTCAGTCAGAAGTATGCAGAATCATCTAGATCGCTCGTTTCGAGTTATTTAATGCGAGAAACACGTTATCTGGTTGTTTTCACCACTCCACAGTGCTTTTGATATGCAGAACCGGCGACATCTTGATTTTCGTGAGGTTTCAAGCTGAGATATGCATTTTCTGCGATAATCTTGGTGAGTCTTCTGTCAGAAGTATGCAGAATCATCTAGATCGCTCTTTTCGAGCTATTTGATGCGAGAAACACGTTTTCTGGTGTTTTCACCACTCCACAGTTCGTTTGATATGCAGAACCGGCGACATCGTGTTTTTCGTCGGGTTTCAAGCTGAGATATGCATTTTCTGCGATCATATTGGTGAGACTTCAGTCAGAAGTATGCAGAATCACCTAGATCGCTCGTTTCGAGCTATTTAATGCGAGAAACACGTTATCTGGTTGTTTTCACCACTCCACAGTGCGTTTGATATGCAGAACCGGCGACATCTTGATTTTCGTGAGGTTTCAAGCTGAGATATGCATTTTCTGCGATAATCTTGGTGAGACTTATGTCAGAAGTATGCAGTATCATCGCGATCGCTCTATTCGAGCTATTTAATGCGAGAAACACGTTATCTGGTGTTTTCATCACTCCACAGGGCGTTTGATATGCAGAACCGGCGATATCTTGGTTTTCCTGGGGTTTCCAGCTGAGATATGCATTTTCTGTGATAATCTTGGTGAGTCTTCTGTCAGAAGTATGCAGAATCATCTAGATCGCTCTTTTCGAGCTATTTAATGCGAGAAACAGGTTTTCTGGTGTCTTCACCACGCCACAGTGCGTTTGATATGCAGAACCGGCGATATCTTGGTTTTCGTGGGGTTTCCAGCTGAAATATGCATTTTCTGCGATAATCTTGGTGTTTCATCTATGAGAAGTATGCAGAATCATCGAGAACGCTCTTTTCGAGCTAGTTAATGCGAGATACACGTTTTCTGGTGTTTTCACCACTCAATAGTGCGTCTGATATGCAGAACCGGCGATATCTTGGTTTTCGTGGGGTTTCCAGCTGAGATATGCATTTTCTGCGATAATCTTGGTGAGTCTTCTGTCAGAAGTATGCAGAATCATCTAGATCGCTCTTTTCGAGCTATTTGATGCGAGAAACACGTTTCCTGGTGTTTTCACCACGCCACAGTGCGTTTGATATGCAGAACCGGCGACATCGTGGTTTTCGTCGGGTTTCAAGCTGAGATATGCATTTTCTGCGATAATCTTGGTGAGACTTTAGTCAGAAGTATGCAGAATCATCTAGATCGCTCGTTTCGAGCTACTTAATGCGAGAAACACGTTATCTGGTGTTTTCACCACTCCACAGTGCGTTTAACTTGCAGAACCGGCGACATCTTGGATTTCGTCGGGGTTCAAGCTGGGATATGCATTTTCAACGATAATCTTGGTAAGAATTCTGTCAGAAGTATGCAGAATCATCGAGATCGCTCTATTCGAGCTATTTAATGCGAGAAACACGTTATCTGGTTGTTTTCACCACTCCACAGTGCGTTTGATATATAGAAACGGAGATATCTTGGTTTCGGTCGGGTTTCAAGCTGAGATATGCATTTTCTGCGATAATCTTGGTGTTTCATCAATGAGAAGTATGCAGAATCATCGAGAACGCTCTTTTCGAGCTAGTTAATGCGAGATACACGTTTTCTGGTGTTTTCACCACTCCATAGTGCGTCTGATATGCAGAACCGGCGATATCTTGGTTTTCGTGGGGTTTCCAGCTGAGATATGCATTTTCTGCGATAATCTTGGTGAGACTTTAGTCAGAACTATGCAGAATCATCTAGATCGCTCGTTTCGAGCTATTTAATGCGAAAAAACAAGTTTTCTGGTGTTTTGACCACTCCACAGTGCGTTTGATATGCAGAACCGGCGACATCGTGTTTTTCGTCGGGTTTCAAGCTGAGATATGCATTTTCTGCGATCATATTGGTGAGACTTCAGTCAGAAGTATGCAGAATCACCTAGATCGCTCGTTTCGAGCTACTTAATGCGAGAAACACGTTATCTGGTGTTTTCACCACTCCACAGTGCGTTTAACTTGCAGAACCGGCGACATCTGGAATTTCGTCGGGGTTCAAGCTGGGATATGCATTTTCAACGATAATCTTGGTAAGAATTCTGTCAGAAGTATGCAGTATCATCTAGATCGCTCTTTTCGAGCTACTTAATGCGAGAAACACGTTTTCTGGTGTTTTGACCACTCCACAGTGCGTTTGATATGTAGAACCGCCGATAACTTGGTTTTCGTGGGGATTCCAGCTGAAATATGCATTTTCTGCGATAATATTGGTGAGACTTCAGTCAGAAGTATGCAGAATCATCTAGATCGCTCTTTTCGAGCAATTTGATGCGAGAAACACGTTTTCTGGTGTTTTCACCACTCCACAGTTCGTTTGATATGCAGAACCGGCGACATCGTGTTTTTCGTCGGGTTTCAAGCTGAGATATGCATTTTCTGCGATCATATTGGTGAGACTTCAGTCAGAAGTATGCAGAATCACCTAGATCGCTCGTTTCGAGCTATTTAATGCGAGAAACACGTTATCTGGTTGTTTTCACCACTCCACAGTGCGTTTGATATGCAGAACCGGCGACATCTTGATTTTCGTGAGGTTTCAAGCTGAGATATGCATTTTCTGCGATAATCTTGGTGAGACTTCTGTCAGAAGTATGCAGAATCATCGCGATCGCTCTATTCGAGCTATTTAATGCGAGAAACACGTTATCTGGTGTTTTCATCACTCCACAGGGCGTTTGATATGCAGAACCGGCGATATCTTGGTTTTCCTGGGGTTTCCAGCTGAGATATGCATTTTCTGTGATAATCTTGGTGAGTCTTCTGTCAGAAGTATGCAGAATCATCTAGATCGCTCTTTTCGAGCTATTTAATGCGAGAAACAGGTTTTCTGGTGTCTTCACCACGCCACAGTGCGTTTGATATGCAGAACCGGCGATATCTTGGTTTTCGTGGGGTTTCCAGCTGAAATATGCATTTTCTGCGATAATCTTGGTGTTTCATCTATGAGAAGTATGCAGAATCATCGAGAACGCTCTTTTCGAGCTAGTTAATGAAAGATACACGTTTTCTGGTGTTTTCACCACTCCATAGAGCGTCTGATATGCAGAACCGGCGATATCTTGGTTTTCGTGGGGTTTCCAGCTGAGATATGCATTTTCTGCGATAATCTTGGTGAGTCTTCTGTCAGAAGTATGCAGAATCATCTAGATCGCTCTTTTCGAGCTATTTGATGCGAGAAACACGTTTTCTGGTGTTTTCACCACGCCACAGTGCGTTTGATATGCAGAACCGGCGACATCGTGGTTTTCGTCGGGTTTCAAGCTGAGATATGCATTTTCTGCGATCATATTGGTGAGACTTCAGTCAGAAGTATGCAGAATCATCTAGATCGCTCGTTTCGAGCTATTTAAAGCGAGATACACGTTATCTGGTTGTTTTGACCACTCCACAGCGCGTTTGATATGTAGAGCCGCCGATAACTTGGTTTTCGTGGGGTTTCCAGCTGAGATATGCAATTTCTGTGATAATCTTGGTGAGTCTTCTGTCAGAAGTATGCAGAATCATCGAGATCGCTCTATTCGAGCTATTTAATGCGAGAAACACGTTATCTGTTTGCTTTCACCACTCCACAGTGCGTTTGATATGCAGAACCGGCGATATCTTGGTTTTCGTGGGGTTTCCAGCTGAGGTATGCATTTTCTGCGATAATCTTGGTGAGTCTTCTGTCAGAAGTATGCAGAATCATCGAGATCGCTCTATTCGAGCTATTTAATGCGAGAAACACGTTATCTGGTTGTTTTCACCACTCCACAGTGCGTTTGATATGCAGAAACGGAGATATCTTGGTTTCGGTCGGATTTCAAGCTGAGATATGCATTTTCTGCGATAATCTTGGTGAGTCTTCTGTCAGAAGTATGCAGAATCATCGCGATCGCTCTATTCGAGCTATTTAATGCGAGAAACACGTTATCTGGTGTTTTCATCACTCCACAGGGCGTTTGATATGCAGAACCGGCGATATCTTGGTTATCGTGGGGTTTCCAGCTGAGATATGCATTTTCTGCGACAATCTTGGTGTTTCATCTATGAGAAGTATGCAGAATCATCGATAACGCTCTTTTCGAGCTAGTTAATGCGAGATACACGTTTTCTGGTGTTTTCACCACTCCATAGTGCGTCTGATATGCAGAACCGGCGATATCTTGGTTTTCGTGGGGTTTCCAGCTGAGATATGCATTTTCTGCGATAATCTTGGTGAGTCTTCTGTCAGAAGTATGCAGAATCATCTAGATCGCTCTTTTCGAGCTATTTGATGCGAGAAACACGTTTTCTGGTGTTTTCACCACCCCACAGTGCGTTTGATATGCAGAACCGGCGACATCGTGGTTTTTGTCGGGTTTCAAGCTGAGATATGCATTTTCAACGATAATCTTGGTGAGACTTTAGTCAGAAGTATGCAGAATCATCTAGATCGCTCGTTTCGAGCTACTTAATGCGAGAAACACGTTATCTGGTGTTTTCACCACTCCACAGTGCGTTTAACTTGCAGAACCGGCGACATCTTGGATTTCGTCGGAGTTCAAGCTGGGATATGCATTTTCAACGATAATCTTGGTAAGAATTCTGTCAGAAGTATGCAGTATCATCTAGATCGCTCTTTTCGAGCTACTTAATGCGAGAAACACGTTTTCTGGTGTTTTGACCACTCCACAGTGCGTTTGATATGTAGAACCGCCGATGACTTGGTTTTCGTGGGGATTCCAGCTGAAATATGCATTTTCTGCGATAATATTGGTGAGACTTCAGTCAGAAGTATGCAGAATCATCTAGATCGCTCGTTTCGAGCTATTTAAAGCGCGAAACACGTTATCTGGTTGTTTTGACCACTCCACAGTGCGTTTGATATGCAGAACCGGCGATATCTTGGTTTTCGTGGGGTTTCCAGCTGAGATATGCATTTTCCGCGATAATCTTGGTGAGTCTTCTGTCAGAAGTATGCAGAATCATCTAGATCGCTCTTTTCGAGCTATTTGATGCGAGAAACACGTTTTCTGGTGTTTTCACCACGCCACAGTGCGTTTGATATGCAGAACCGGCGACATCGTGGTTTTCGTCGGGTTTCAAGCTGAGATATGCATTTTCTGCGATCATATTGGTGAGACTTCAGTCAGAAGTATGCAGAATCATCTAGATCGCTCGTTTCGAGCTATTTAAAGCGCGAAACACGTTATCTGGTGTTTTCACCACTCCACAGTGCGTTTAACTTGCAGAACCGGCGACATCTTGGATTTCGTCGGAGTTCAAGCTGGGATATGCATTTTCAACGATAATCTTGGTAAGAATTCTGTCAGAAGTATGCAGTATCATCTAGATCGCTCTTTTCGAGCTACTTAATGCGAGAAACACGTTTTCTGGTGTTTTGACCACTCCACAGTGCGTTTGATATGTAGAACCGCCGATGACTTGGTTTTCGTGGGGATTCCAGCTGAAATATGCATTTTCTGCGATAATATTGGTGAGACTTCAGTCAGAAGTATGCAGAATCATCTAGATCGCTCGTTTCGAGCTATTTAAAGCGCGAAACACGTTATCTGGTTGTTTTGACCACTCCACAGTGCGTTTGATATGCAGAACCGGCGATATCTTGGTTTTCGTGGGGTTTCCAGCTGAGATATGCATTTTCCGCGATAATCTTGGTGAGTCTTCTGTCAGAAGTATGCAGAATCATCTAGATCGCTCTTTTCGAGCTATTTGATGCGAGAAACACGTTTTCTGGTGTTTTCACCACGCCACAGTGCGTTTGATATGCAGAACCGGCGACATCGTGGTTTTCGTCGGGTTTCAAGCTGAGATATGCATTTTCTGCGATCATATTGGTGAGACTTCAGTCAGAAGTATGCAGAATCATCTAGATCGCTCGTTTCGAGCTATTTAAAGCGCGAAACACGTTATCTGGTTGTTTTGACCACTCCACAGTGCGTTTGATATGTAGAGCCGCCGATAACTTGGTTTTCGTAGGGTTTCCAGCTGAAATATGCATTTTCTGCGATAATCTTGGTGTTTCATCTATGAGAAGTATGCAGAATCATCGAGAACGCTCTTTTCGAGCTGGTTAATGCGAGATACACGTTTTCTGATGTTTTCACCACTCCATAGTGCGTCTGATATGCAGAACCGGCGATATCTTGGTTTTCGTGGGGTTTCCAGCTGAGATATGCAATTTCTGTGATAATCTTGGTGAGTCTTCTGTCAGAAGTATGCAGAATCATCTAGATCGCTCTTTTCGAGCTATTTAATGCGAGAAACACGTTTTCTGGTGTTTTCACCACGCCACAGTGCGTTTGATATGCAGAACAGTCGACATCGTGGTTTTCGTCGGGTTTCAAGCTGAGATATGCATTTTCTGCGATCATATTGGTGAGTCTTCTGTCAGAAGTATGCAGAATCATCTAGATCGCTCTTTTCGAGCAATTTGATGCGAGAAACACGTTTTCTGGTGTTTTCACCACTCCACAGTGCGTTTGATATGCAGAACCGGCGACATCTTGATTTTCGTGAGGTTTCAAGCTGAGATATGCATTTTCTGCGATAATCTTGGTGAGTCTTCTGTCAGAAGTATGCAGAATCATCTAGATCGCTCTTTTCGAGCTATTTGATGCGAGAAACACGTTTTCTGGTGTTTTCACCACTCCACAGTTCGTTTGATATGCAGAACCGGCGACATCGTGTTTTTCGTCGGGTTTCAAGCTGAGATATGCATTTTCTGCGATCATATTGGTGAGACTTCAGTCAGAAGTATGCAGAATCACCTAGATCGCTCGTTTCGAGCTATTTAATGCGAGAAACACGTTATCTGGTTGTTTTCACCACTCCACAGTTCGTTTGATATGCAGAACCGGCGACATCTTGATTTTCGTGAGGTTTCAAGCTGAGATATGCATTTTCTGCGATAATCTTGGTGAGACTTCTGTCAGAAGTATGCAGAATCATCGCGATCGCTCTATTCGAGCTATTTAATGCGAGAAACACGTTATCTGGTGTTTTCATCACTCCACAGGGCGTTTGATATGCACAACCGGCGATATCTTGGTTTTCCTGGGGTTTCCAGCTGAGATATGCATTTTCTGTGATAATCTTGGTGAGTCTTCTGTCAGAAGTATGCAGAATCATCTAGATCGCTCTTTTCGAGCTATTTGATGCGAGAAACACGTTTTCTGGTGTTTTCACCACGCCACAGTGCGTTTGATATGCAGAACCGGCGACATCGTGGTTTTCGTCGGGTTTCAAGCTGAGATATGCATTTTCTGCGATCATATTGGTGAGACTTCAGTCAGAAGTATGCAGAATCATCTAGATCGCTCTTTTCGAGCTATTTGATGCGAGAAACACGTTTTCTGGTGTTTTCACCACGCCACAGTGCGTTTGATATGCAGAACCGGCGACATCGTGGTTTTCGTCGGGTTTCAAGCTGAGATATGCATTTTCTGCGATCATATTGGTGAGACTTCAGTCAGAAGTATGCAGAATCATCTAGATCGCTCGTTTCGAGCTATTTAAAGCGCGAAACACGTTATCTGGTTGTTTTGACCACTCCACAGTGCGTTTGATATGTAGAGCCGCCGATAACTTGGTTTTCGTGGGGTTTCCAGCTGAAATATGCATTTTCTGCGATAATCTTGGTGTTTCATCTATGAGAAGTATGCAGAATCATCGAGAACGCTCTTTTCGAGCTGGTTAATGCGAGATACACGTTTTCTGATGTTTTCACCACTCCATAGTGCGTCTGATATGCAGAACCGGCGATATCTTGGTTTTCGTGGGGTTTCCAGCTGAGATATGCAATTTCTGTGATAATCTTGGTGAGTCTTCTGTCAGAAGTATGCAGAATCATCTAGATCGCTCTTTTCGAGCTATTTAATGCGAGAAACACGTTTTCTGGTGTTTTCGCCACGCCACAGTGCGTTTGATATGCAGAACCGGCGACATCGTGGTTTTCGTCGGGTTTCAAGCTGAGATATAGCATTTTCTGCGATAATATTGGTGAGACTTCAGTCAGAAGTATGCAGAATCATCTAGATCGCTCGTTTCGAGCTATTTAAAGCGAGAAACACGTTATCTGGTTGTTTTCACCACTCCACAGTGCGTTTGATATGCAGAACCGGCGATATCTTGGTGTTCGTGGGGTTTCCAGCTGAGATATGCATTTTCTGCGATAATCTTGGTGAGACTTTAGTCAGAACTATGCAGAATCATCTAGATCGCTCGTTTCGAGCTATTTAATGCGAAAAAACAAGTTTTCTGGTGTTTTGACCACTCCTCAGTGCGTTTGATATGTAGAGCCGCCGATAACTTGGTTTTCGTGGGGCTTCCAGCTGAAATATGCATTTTCTGCGATAATCTTTGTGTTTCATCTATGAGAAGTATGCAGAGTCATCTAGATCGCTCTTTTCGAGCTATTTAAATCGAGAAACACGTTTTCTGGTGTATTCACCACCCCACAGTGCGTTTGATATGCAGAACCGGCGACATCGTGGTTTTGGTCGGAGTTCAAGCTGGGATATGCATTTTCAACGATAATCTTGGTAAGAATTCTGTCAGAAGTATGCAGTATCATCTAGATCGCTCTTTTCGAGCTACTTAATGCGAGAAACACGTTTTCTGGTGTTTTGACCACTCCACAGTGCGTTTGATATGTAGAACCGCCGATAACTTGGTTTTCGTGGGGATTCCAGCTGAAATATGCATTTTCTGCGATAATATTGGTGAGACTTCAGTCAGAAGTATGCAGAATCATCTAGATCGCTCGATTCGAGTTATTTAATGCGAGAAACACGTTATCTGGTTGTTTTAACCACTCCACAGTGCGTTTGATATGCAGAACCGGCGACATCTTGATTTTCGTGAGGTTTCAAGCTGAGATATGCATTTTCTGCGATAATCTTGGTGAGTCTTCTGTCAGAAGTATGCAGAATCATCTAGATCGCTCTTTTCGGGCTATTTGATGCGAGAAACACGTTTTCTGGTGTTTTCACGACTCCACAGTGCGTTTGATATGCAGAACAGTCGACATCGTGGTTTTCGTCGGGTTTCAAGCTGAGATATGCATTTTCTGCGATCATATTGGTGAGTCTTCTGTCAGAAGTATGCAGAATCATCTAGATCGCTCTTTTCGAGCTATTTGATGCGAGAAACACGTTTTCTGGTGTTTTCACCACTCCACAGTGCGTTTGATATGCAGAACCGGCGACATCTTGATTTTCGTGAGGTTTCAAGCTGAGATATGCATTTTCTGCGATAATCTTGGTGAGTCTTCTGTCAGAAGTATGCAGAATCATCTAGATCGCTCTTTTCGAGCTATTTGATGCGAGAAACACGTTTTCTGGTGTTTTCACCACGCCACAGTGCGTTTGATATGCAGAACCGGCGACATCGTGGTTTTCGTCGGGTTTCAAGCTGAGATATGCATTTTCTGCGATCATATTGGTGAGACTTCAGTCAGAAGTATGCAGAATCATCTAGATCGCTCGTTTCGAGCTATTTATAGCGCGAAACACGTTATCTGGTTGTTTTGACCACTCCACAGTGCGTTTGATATGTAGAGCCGCCGATAACTTGGTTTTCGTAGGGTTTCCAGCTGAAATATGCATTTTCTGCGATAATCTTGGTGTTTGATCTATGAGAAGTATGCAGAATCATCGAGAACGCTCTTTTCGAGCTGGTTAATGCGAGATACACGTTTTCTGATGTTTTCACCACTCCATAGTGCGTCTGATATGCAGAACCGGCGATATCTTGGTTTTCGTGGGGTTTCCAGCTGAGATATGCAATTTCTGTGATAATCTTGGTGAGTCTTCTGTCAGAAGTATGCAGAATCATCTAGATCGCTCTTTTCGAGCTATTTAATGCGAGAAACACGTTTTCTGGTGTTTTCACCACGCCACAGTGCGTTTGATATGCAGAACAGTCGACATCGTGGTTTTCGTCGGGTTTCAAGCTGAGATATGCATTTTCTGCGATCATATTGGTGAGTCTTCTGTCAGAAGTATGCAGAATCATCTAGATCGCTCTTTTCGAGCTATTTGATGCGAGAAACACGTTTCCTGGTGTTTTCACCACTCCACAGTGCGTTTGATATGCAGAACCGGCGACATCTTGATTTTCGTGAGGTTTCAAGCTGAGATATGCATTTTCTGCGATAATCTTGGTGAGTCTTCTGTCAGAAGTATGCAGAATCATCTAGATCGCTCGTTTCGAGCTATTTAATGCGAGAAACACGTTATCTGGTTGTTTTCACCACTCCACAGTGCGTTTGATATGCAGAACCGGCGACATCTTGATTTTCGTGAGGTTTCAAGCTGAGATATGCATTTTCTGCGATAATCTTGGTGAGACTTCTGTCAGAAGTATGCAGAATCATCGCGATCGCTCTATTCGAGCTATTTAATGCGAGAAACACGTTATCTGGTGTTTTCATCACTCCACAGGGCGTTTGATATGCACAACCGGCGATATCTTGGTTTTCCTGGGGTATCCAGCTGAGATATGCATTTTCTGTGATAATCTTGGTGAGTCTTCTGTCAGAAGTATGCAGAATCATCTAGATGACTCTTTTCGAGCTATTTGATGCGAGAAACACGTTTTCTGGTGTTTTCACCACGCCACAGTGCGTTTGATATGCAGAACCGGCGACATCGTGGTTTTCGTCGGGTTTCAAGCTGAGATATGCATTTTCTGCGATCATATTGGTGAGACTTCAGTCAGAAGTATGCAGAATCATCTAGATCGCTCGTTTCGAGCTATTTAAAGCGCGAAACACGTTATCTGGTTGTTTTGACCACTCCACAGTGCGTTTGATATGTAGAGCCGCCGATAACTTGGTTTTCGTGGGGTTTCCAGCTGAAATATGCATTTCCTGCGATAATCTTGGTGTTTCATCTATGAGAAGTATGCAGAATCATCGAGAACGCTCTTTTCGAGCTGGTTAATGCGAGATACACGTTTTCTGATGTTTTCACCACTCCATAGTGCGTCTGATATGCAGAACCGGCGATATCTTGGTTTTCGTGGGGTTTCCAGCTGAGATGTGCAATTTCTGTGATAATCTTGGTGAGTCTTCTGTCAGAAGTATGCAGAATCATCTAGATCGCTCTTTTCGAGCTATTTAATGCGAGAAACACGTTTTCTGGTGTTTTCACCACGTCACAGTGCGTTTGATATGTAGAACCGCCGATAACTTGGTTTTCGTGGGGATTCCAGCTGAAATATGCATTTTCTGCGATAATATTGGTGAGACTTCAGTCAGAAGTATGCAGAATCATCTAGATCGCTCGATTCGAGTTATTTAATGCGAGAAACACGTTATCTGGTTGTTTTCACCACTCCACAGTGCGTTTGATATGCAGAACCGGCGACATCTTGATTTTCGTGAGGTTTCAAGCTGAGATATGCATTTTCTGCGATCATATTGGTGAGACTTCAGTCAGAAGTATGCAGAATCATCTAGATCGCTCGTTTCGAGCTATTTAAAGCGCGAAACACGTTATCTGGTTGTTTTGACCACTCCACAGTGCGTTTGATATGTAGAGCCGCCGATAACTTGGTTTTCGTAGGGTTTCCAGCTGAAATATGCATTTTCTGCGATAATCTTGGTGTTTGATCTATGAGAAGTATGCAGAATCATCGAGAACGCTCTTTTCGAGCTGGTTAATGCGAGATACACGTTTTCTGATGTTTTCACCACTCCATAGTGCGTCTGATATGCAGAACCGGCGATATCTTGGTTTTCGTGGGGTTTCCAGCTGAGATATGCAATTTCTGTGATAATCTTGGTGAGTCTTCTGTCAGAAGTATGCAGAATCATCTAGATCGCTCTTTTCGAGCTATTTAATGCGAGAAACACGTTTTCTGGTGTTTTCACCACGCCACAGTGCGTTTGATATGCAGAACAGTCGACATCGTGGTTTTCGTCGGGTTTCAAGCTGAGATATGCATTTTCTGCGATCATATTGGTGAGTCTTCTGTCAGAAGTATGCAGAATCATCTAGATCGCTCTTTTCGAGCTATTTGATGCGAGAAACACGTTTTCTGGTGTTTTCACCACTCCACAGTGCGTTTGATATGCAGAACCGGCGACATCTTGATTTTCGTGAGGTTTCAAGCTGAGATATGCATTTTCTGCGATAATCTTGGTGAGTCTTCTGTCAGAAGTATGCAGAATCATCTAGATCGCTCTTTTCGAGCTATTTGATGCGAGAAACACGTTTTCTGGTGTTTTCACCACTCCACAGTTCGTTTGATATGCAGAACAGTCGACATCGTGGTTTTCGTCGGGTTTCAAGCTGAGATATGCATTTTCTGCGATCATATTGGTGAGTCTTCTGTCAGAAGTATGCAGAATCATCTAGATCGCTCTTTTCGAGCTATTTGATGCGAGAAACACGTTATCTGGTTGTTTTCACCACTCCACAGTGCGTTTGATATGCAGAACCGGCGACATCTTGATTTTCGTGAGGTTTCAAGCTGAGATATGCATTTTCTGCGATAATCTTGGTGAGACTTCTGTCAGAAGTATGCAGAATCATCGCGATCGCTCTATTCGAGCTATTTAATGCGAGAAACACGTTATCTGGTGTTTTCATCACTCCACAGGGCGTGTGATATGCACAACCGGCGATATCTTGGTTTTCCTGGGGTATCCAGCTGAGATATGCATTTTCTGTGATAATCTTGGTGAGTCTTCTGTCAGAAGTATGCAGAATCATCTAGATGACTCTTTTCGAGCTATTTGATGCGAGAAACACGTTTTCTGGTGTTTTCACCACGCCACAGTGCGTTTGATATGCAGAACCGGCGACATCGTGGTTTTCGTCGGGTTTCAAGCTGAGATATGCATTTTCTGCGATCATATTGGTGAGACTTCAGTCAGAAGTATGCAGAATCATCTAGATCGCTCGTTTCGAGCTATTTAAAGCGAGAAACACGTTATCTGGTTGTTTTCACCACTCCACAGTGCGTTTGATATGCAGAACCGGCGATATCTTGGTGTTCGTGGGGTTTCCAGCTGAGATATGCATTTTCTGCGATAATCTTGGTGAGACTTTAGTCAGAACTATGCAGAATCATCTAGATCGCTCGTTTCGAGCTATTTAATGCGAAAAAACAAGTTTTCTGGTGTTTTGACCACTCCTCAGTGCGTTTGATATGTAGAGCCGCCGATAACTTGGTTTTCGTGGGGCTTCCAGCTGAAATATGCATTTTCTGCGATAATCTTTGTGTTTCATCTATGAGAAGTATGCAGAGTCATCTAGATCGCTCTTTTCGAGCTATTTAAATCGAGAAACACGTTTTCTGGTGTATTCACCACCCCACAGTGCGTTTGATATGCAGAACCGGCGACATCGTGGTTTTGGTCGGAGTTCAAGCTGGGATATGCATTTTCAACGATAATCTTGGTAAGAATTCTGTCAGAAGTATGCAGTATCATCTAGATCGCTCTTTTCGAGCTACTTAATGCGAGAAACACGTTTTCTGGTGTTTTGACCACTCCACAGTGCGTTTGATATGTAGAACCGCCGATAACTTGGTTTTCGTGGGGATTCCAGCTGAAATATGCATTTTCTGCGATAATATTGGTGAGACTTCAGTCAGAAGTATGCAGAATCATCTAGATCGCTCGATTCGAGTTATTTAATGCGAGAAACACGTTATCTGGTTGTTTTCACCACTCCACAGTGCGTTTGATATGCAGAACCGGCGACATCTTGATTTTCGTGAGGTTTCAAGCTGAGATATGCATTTTCTGCGATAATCTTGGTGAGTCTTCTGTCAGAAGTATGCAGAATCATCTAGATCGCTCTTTTCGAGCTATTTGATGCGAGAAACACGTTTTCTGGTGTTTTCACCACTCCACAGTGCGTTTGATATGCAGAACAGTCGACATCGTGGTTTTCGTCGGGTTTCAAGCTGAGATATGCATTTTCTGCGATCATATTGGTGAGTCTTCTGTCAGAAGTATGCAGAATCATCTAGATCGCTCTTTTCGAGCTATTTGATGCGAGAAACACGTTTTCTGGTGTTTTCACCACTCCACAGTGCGTTTGATATGCAGAACCGGCGACATCTTGATTTTCGTGAGGTTTCAAGCTGAGATATGCATTTTCTGCGATAATCTTGGTGAGTCTTCTGTCAGAAGTATGCAGAATCATCTAGATCGCTCTTTTCGAGCTATTTGATGCGAGAAACACGTTTTCTGGTGTTTTCACCACGCCACAGTGCGTTTGATATGCAGAACCGGCGACATCGTGGTTTTCGTCGGGTTTCAAGCTGAGATATACATTTTCTGCGATCATATTGGTGAGACTTCAGTCAGAAGTATGCAGAATCACCTAGATCGCTCGTTTCGAGCTATTTAATGCGAGAAACACGTTATCTGGTTGTTTTCACCACTCCACAGTGCGTTTGATATGCAGAACCGGCGACATCTTGATTTTCGTGAGGTTTCAAGCTGAGATATGCATTTTCTGCGATAATCTTGGTGAGACTTCTGTCAGAAGTATGCAGAATCATCGCGATCGCTCTATTCGAGCTATTTAATGCGAGAAACACGTTATCTGGTGTTTTCATCACTCCACAGGGCGTTTGATATGCACAACCGGCGATATCTTGGTTTTCCTGGGGTTTCCAGCTGAGATATGCATTTTCTGTGATAATCTTGGTGAGTCTTCTGTCAGAAGTATGCAGAATCATCTAGATCGCTCTTTTCGAGCTATTTGATGCAAGAAACACGTTTTCTGGTGTTTTCACCACGCCACAGTGCGCTTGATATGCAGAACCGGCGACATCGTGGTTTTCGTCGGGTTTCAAGCTGAGATATGCATTTTCTGCGATCATATTGGTGAGACTTCAGTCAGAAGTATGCAGAATCATCTAGATCGCTCTTTTCGAGCTATTTGATGCGAGAAACACGTTTTCTGGTGTTTTCACCACGCCACAGTGCGTTTGATATGCAGAACCGGCGACATCGTGGTTTACGTCGGGTTTCAAGCTGAGATATGCATTTTCTGCGATGATATTGGTGAGACCTCTGTCAGAAGTATGCAGAATCATCTAGATCGCTCGTTTCGAGCTATTTAAAGCGCGAAACACGTTATCTGGTTGTTTTGACCACTCCACAGTGCGTTTGATATGTAGAGCCGCCGATAACTTGGTTTTCGTGGGGTTTCCAGCTGAAATATGCATTTTCTGCGATAATCTTGGTGTTTCATCTATGAGAAGTATGCAGAATCATCGAGAACGCTCTTTTCGAGCTGGTTAATGCGAGATACACGTTTTCTGATGTTTTCACCACTCCATAGTGCGTCTGATATGCAGAACCGGCGATATCTTGGTTTTCGTGGGGTTTCCAGCTGAGATATGCAATTTCTGTGATAATCTTGGTGAGTCTTCTGTCAGAAGTATGCAGAATCATCTAGATCGCTCTTTTCGAGCTATTTAATGCGAGAAACACGTTTTCTGGTGTTTTCGCCACGCCACAGTGCGTTTGATATGCAGAACCGGCGACATCGTGGTTTTCGTCGGGTTTCAAGCTGAGATATAGCATTTTCTGCGATAATATTGGTGAGACTTCAGTCAGATGTATGCAGAATCATCTAGATCGCTCGTTTCGAGCTATTTAAAGCGAGAAACACGTTATCTGGTTGTTTTCACCACTCCACAGTGCGTTTGATATGCAGAACCGGCGATATCTTGGTGTTCGTGGGGTTTCCAGCTGAGATATGCATTTTCTGCGATAATCTTGGTGAGACTTTAGTCAGAACTATGCAGAATCATCTAGATCGCTCGTTTCGAGCTATTTAATGCGAAAAAACAAGTTTTCTGGTGTTTTGACCACTCCTCAGTGCGTTTGATATGTAGAGCCGCCGATAACTTGGTTTTCGTGGGGCTTCCATCTGAAATATGCATTTTCTGCGATAATCTTTGTGTTTCATCTATGAGAAGTATGCAGAGTCATCTAGATCGCTCTTTTCGAGCTATTTAAATCGAGAAACACGTTTTCTGGTGTATTCACCACCCCACAGTGCGTTTGATATGCAGAACCGGCGACATCGTGGTTTTGGTCGGAGTTCAAGCTGGGATATGCATTTTCAACGATAATCTTGGTAAGAATTCTGTCAGAAGTATGCTGTATCATCTAGATCGCTCTTTTCGAGCTACTTAATGCGAGAAACACGTTTTCTGGTGTTTTGACCACTCCACAGTGCGTTTGATATGTAGAACCGCCGATAACTTGGTTTTCGTGGGGATTCCAGCTGAAATATGCATTTTCTGCGATAATATTGGTGAGACTTCAGTCAGAAGTATGCAGAATCATCTAGATCGCTCGATTCGAGTTATTTAATGCGAGAAACACGTTATCTGGTTGTTTTCACCACTCCACAGTGCGTTTGATATGCAGAACCGGCGACAATCTTGATTTTCGTGAGGTTTCAAGCTGAGATATGCATTTTCTGCGATAATCTTGGTGAGTCTTCTGTCAGAAGTATGCAGAATCATCTAGATCGCTCTTTTCGGGCTATTTGATGCGAGAAACACGTTTTCTGGTGTTTTCACGACTCCACAGTGCGTTTGATATGCAGAACAGTCGACATCGTGGTTTTCGTCGGGTTTCAAGCTGAGATATGCATTTTCTGCGATCATATTGGTGAGTCTTCTGTCAGAAGTATGCAGAATCATCTAGATCGCTCTTTTCGAGCTATTTGATGCGAGAAACACGTTTTCTGGTGTTTTCACCACTCCACAGTGCGTTTGATATGCAGAACCGGCGACATCTTGATTTTCGTGAGGTTTCAAGCTGAGATATGCATTTTCTGCGATAATCTTGGTGAGTCTTCTGTCAGAAGTATGCAGAATCATCTAGATCGCTCTTTTCGAGCTATTTGATGCGAGAAACACGTTTTCTGGTGTTTTCACCACGCCACAGTGCGTTTGATATGCAGAACCGGCGACATCGTGGTTTTCGTCGGGTTTCAAGCTGAGATATGCATTTTCTGCGATCATATTGGTGAGACTTCAGTCAGAAGTATGCAGAATCATCTAGATCGCTCGTTTCGAGCTATTTAAAGCGCGAAACACGTTATCTGGTTGTTTTGACCACTCCACAGTGCGTTTGATATGTAGAGCCGCCGATAACTTGGTTTTCGTAGGGTTTCCAGCTGAAATATTCATTTTCTGCGATAATCTTGGTGTTTGATCTATGAGAAGTATGCAGAATCATCGAGAACGCTCTTTTCGAGCTGGTTAATGCGAGATACACGTTTTCTGATGTTTTCACCACTCCATAGTGCGTCTGATATGCAGAACCGGCGATATCTTGGTTTTCGTGGGGTTTCCAGCTGAGATATGCAATTTCTGTGATAATCTTGGTGAGTCTTCTGTCAGAAGTATGCAGAATCATCTAGATCGCTCTTTTCGAGCTATTTAATGCGAGAAACACGTTTTCTGGTGTTTTCACCACGCCACAGTGCGTTTGATATGCAGAACAGTCGACATCGTGGTTTTCGTCGGGTTTCAAGCTGAGATATGCATTTTCTGCGATCATATTGGTGAGTCTTCTGTCAGAAGCATGCAGAATCATCTAGATCGCTCTTTTCGAGCTATTTGATGCGAGAAACACGTTTTCTGGTGTTTTCACCACTCCACAGTGCGTTTGATATGCAGAACCGGCGACATCTTGATTTTCGTGAGGTTTCAAGCTGAGATATGCATTTTCTGCGATAATCTTGGTGAGTCTTCTGTCAGAAGTATGCAGAATCATCTAGATCGCTCTTTTCGAGCTATTTGATGCGAGAAACACGTTTTCTGGTGTTTTCACCACTCCACAGTTCGTTTGATATGCAGAACCGGCGACATCGTGTTTTTCGTCGGGTTTCAAGCTGAGATATGCATTTTCTGCGATCATATTGGTGAGACTTCAGTCAGAAGTATGCAGAATCACCTAGATCGCTCGTTTCGAGCTATTTAATGCGAGAAACACGTTATCTGGTTGTTTTCACCACTCCACAGTGCGTTTGATATGCAGAACCGGCGACATCTTGATTTTCGTGAGGTTTCAAGCTGAGATATGCATTTTCTGCGATAATCTTGGTGAGACTTCTGTCAGAAGTATGCAGAATCATCGCGATCGCTCTATTCGAGCTATTTAATGCGAGAAACACGTTATCTGGTGTTTTCATCACTCCACAGGGCGTTTGATATGCACAACCGGCGATATCTTGGTTTTCCTGGGGTATCCAGCTGAGATATGCATTTTCTGTGATAATCTTGGTGAGTCTTCTGTCAGAAGTATGCAGAATCATCTAGATGACTCTTTTCGAGCTATTTGATGCGAGAAACACGTTTTCTGGTGTTTTCACCACGCCACAGTGCGTTTGATATGCAGAACCGGCGACATCGTGGTTTTCGTCGGGTTTCAAGCTGAGATATGCATTTTCTGCGATCATATTGGTGAGACTTCAGTCAGAAGTATGCAGAATCATCTAGATCGCTCGTTTCGAGCTATTTAAAGCGCGAAACACGTTATCTGGTTGTTTTGACCACTCCACAGTGCGTTTGATATGTAGAGCCGCCGATAACTTGGTTTTCGTGGGGTTTCCAGCTGAAATATGCATTTTCTGCGATAATCTTGGTGTTTCATCTATGAGAAGTATGCAGAATCATCGAGAACGCTCTTTTCGAGCTGGTTAATGCGAGATACACGTTTTCTGATGTTTTCACCACTCCATAGTGCGTCTGATATGCAGAACCGGCGATATCTTGGTTTTCGTGGGGTTTCCAGCTGAGATATGCAATTTCTGTGATAATCTTGGTGAGTCTTCTGTCAGAAGTATGCAGAATCATCTAGATCGCTCTTTTCGAGCTATTTAATGCGAGAAACACGTTTTCTGGTGTTTTCACCACGCCACAGTGCGTTTGATATGCAGAACCGGCGACATCGTGGTTTTCGTCGGGTTTCAAGCTGAGATATAGCATTTTCGGCGATAATATTGGTGAGACTTCAGTCAGAAGTATGCAGAATCATCTAGATCGCTCGTTTCGAGCTATTTAAAGCGAGAAACACGTTATCTGGTTGTTTTCACCACTCCACAGTGCGTTTGATATGCAGAACCGGCGATATCTTGGTGTTCGTGGGGTTTCCAGCTGAGATATGCATTTTCTGCGATAATCTTGGTGAGACTTTAGTCAGAACTATGCAGAATCATCTAGATCGCTCGTTTCGAGCTATTTAATGCGAAAAAACAAGTTTTCTGGTGTTTTGACCACTCCTCAGTGCGTTTGATATGTAGAGCCGCCGATAACTTGGTTTTCGTGGGGCTTCCAGCTGAAATATGCATTTTCTGCGATAATCTTTGTGTTTCATCTATGAGAAGTATGCAGAGTCATCTAGATCGCTCTTTTCGAGCTATTTAAATTGAGAAACACGTTTTCTGGTGTATTCACCACCCCACAGTGCGTTTGATATGCAGAACCGGCGACATCGTGGTTTTGGTCGGAGTTCAAGCTGGGATATGCATTTTCAACGATAATCTTGGTAAGAATTCTGTCAGAAGTATGCAGTATCATCTAGATCGCTCTTTTCGAGCTACTTAATGCGAGAAACACGTTTTCTGGTGTTTTGACCACTGCACAGTGCGTTTGATATGTAGAACCGCCGATAACTTGGTTTTCGTGGGGATTCCAGCTGAAATATGCATTTTCTGCGATAATATTGGTGAGACTTCAGTCAGAAGTATGCAGAATCATCTAGATCGCTCGATTCGAGTTATTTAATGCGAGAAACACGTTATCTGGTTGTTTTCACCACTCCACAGTGCGTTTGATATGCAGAACCGGCGACATCTTGATTTTCGTGAGGTTTCAAGCTGAGATATGCATTTTCTGCGATAATCTTGGTGAGTCTTCTGTCAGAAGTATGCAGAATCATCTAGATCGCTCTTTTCGAGCTATTTGATGCGAGAAACACGTTTTCTGGTGTTTTCACCACTCCACAGTGCGTTTGATATGCAGAACAGTCGACATCGTGGTTTTCGTCGGGTTTCAAGCTGAGATATGCATTTTCTGCGATCATATTGGTGTTTCATCTATGAGAAGTATGCAGAATCATCGAGAACGCTCTTTTCGAGCTGGTTAATGCGAGATACACGTTTTCTGATGTTTTCACCACTCCATAGTGCGTCTGATATGCAGAACCGGCGATATCTTGGTTTTCGTGGGGTTTCCAGCTGAGATATGCAATTTCTGTGATAATCTTGGTGAGTCTTCTGTCAGAAGTATGCAGAATCATCTAGATCGCTCTTTTCGAGCTATTTAATGCGAGAAACACGTTTTCTGGTGTTTTCACCACGCCACAGTGCGTTTGATATGCAGAACAGTCGACATCGTGGTTTTCGTGGGGTTTCCAGCTGAGATATGCAATTTCTGTGATAATCTTGGTGAGTCTTCTGTCAGAAGTATGCAGAATCATCTAGATCGCTCTTTTCGAGCTATTTGATGCGAGAAACACGTTTTCTGGTGTTTTCACCACTCCACAGTTCGTTTGATATGCAGAACCGGCGACATCTTGATTTTCGTGGTGTTTCCAGCTGGGATATACATTTTCTGCGATAATCTTGGTGAGACTTCAGTCAGAAGTATGCAGAATCATCTAGATCGCTCGTTTCGAGCTATTTGATGCGAGAAACACGTTATCTGGTGTTTTTACCACTCCACAGTGCGTTTGATATGCAGAACCGGCGATTTCTTGATTTTCGTGGTGTTTCCAGCTGAGATATGCATTTTCGGCGATTATCTTGGTGAGTCTTCTGCCAGAAGTATGCAGAATCATCTAGATCGCTCGTTTCGAGCTATTTAATGCGAGAAACAAGTTTTCTGGTGTATTCACCACTCCACAGTACGTTAGACATGCAGAACCGGAGATATCTTCGTTTCGGTCGGGTTACAAGCTGAGATATGCATTTTCTACGATAATATTGGTGAGACCTCTGTCAGAAGTATGCAGAATCTTCGAGAACGCTCTTTTCGAGCTACTTAATGCGAGAAACACGTTTTCTGGTGTTTTCACCACTCCACAGCACGTTTGATGTGCAGAACCGGCGACATCTTGATTTTCGTGATGTTTCTAGCTGAGATATGCATTCTCTGCGATAATATTGGTGAGTCTTCTGTCAGAAGGATGCAGAATAATCTGGATCGCTCTTTTCGAGCTGTTTAATGCGAGAAACACGTTCTCTGGTGTTTTCACCACCCCACAGTGCGTTTGATATGCAGAACCGGAGATATCATCGTTTCGGTCGGGTTTCAAGCTGAGATATGCATTTTCTACGATAATCTTGGTGAGAATCTGTCAGAAGTATGCAGAATCATCGAGGACGCTCTTTTCGAGCTATTTAATGCGAGAAACACGTTTTCTGGTGTATTCACCACTCCACAGTGCGTTTGATATGCAGAACCGGCGACATCTTGATTTTCGTGAGGTTTCCAGCTGAAATATGCATTTTCTGCGATAATCTTGGAGCGACTTCTGTCAGAAGTATGCAGAATCATCGATATCGCACTTTTCGAGCTATTTAATGCGAGAAACACGTTTTCTGGTGTATTCACCACTCCACAGTAGGATTGACATGCAGAACCGGAGATATCTTGGTTTCGGTCGGGTTTCAGGCTGAGATATGCATTTTCTGCGATAAAATTGGTGAGACGTCAGTCAGAAGTATGCAGAATCATCTAGATCGCTCGTTTCGAGCTATTTAATGCGAAAAGCAAGTTTTCTGGTGTTTTGACCACTCCACAGAGCGTTTGATATGTAGAGCCGCCGATAACTTGGTTTTCGTGGGGTTTCCATCTGAGATATGCATTTCCTGCGATAATCTTGGTGAGACTTCAGTCAGAAGTATGCAGAATCATCTAGATCGCTCTTTTCGAGCTATTTAATGCGAGAAACACGTTTTCTGGTGTATTCACCACTCCACAGTGCGTTTGATATGCAGAACCAGCGATATCTTGGCTTTCGTGGGGTTTCCATCTGAGATATGCATTTCCTGCGATAATCTTGGTGAGACTTCAGTCAGAAGTATGCAGAATCATCGATATCGCACTTTTCGAGCTATTTAATGCGAGAAACACGTTTTCTGCTGTATTGACCACTCCACAGTACGTTTGACTTGCAGAAACGGAGATATCTTGGTTTCGGCCGGGTTTCAAGCTGAGATATGCATTTTCTGCGAAAAAATTGGTGAGACGTCAGTCAGAAGTATGCAGAATCATCTAGATCGCTCGTTTCGAGCTATTTAATGCGAAAAGCAAGTTTTCTGGTGTTTTGACCACTCCACAGAGCGTTTGATATGTAGAGCCGCCGATAACTTGGTTTTAGTGGGGTTTCCAGCTGAAATATGCATTTTATGCGATGACCTTTGTGTTTCATCTATGAGAAGCATGCAGAATCATCGAGAACGCTCTTTTCGACTTAGTTAATGTGAGTAACACGTTTTCTTGTGATTTCACAACTGCACAGTGCGTCTGATATGCAGAACCGGCGACATCTTGATTTTCGTGAGGTTTCCAGCTGAAATATGCATTTTCTGCGATAATCTTGGTGCGACTTCTGTCAGAAGTATGCAGATTCATCGACATCGCTCTTTTCGAGCTATTTAATGCGAGTAACACGTTTTCTGGTGTTTTCACCACCCCATAGTGCGTTTGATATGCAGAACCGGCGACATCTCGGTTTTCGTCGGGTTTCAAACTGAGATATGCATTTTCTGCGATAATCTTGGTGAGACTTCAGTCAGAAGTATGATGAATAATCGAGATCGCTCTTTTCGATCTATTTAATGCGAGAAACACGTTTTCTGGTATATTCACCACTCCACAGTGCGTTTGACATGCAGAACCAGCGATATCTTGGCTTTCGTGGGGTTTCCATCTGAGATATGCATTTCCTGCGATAATCTTGGTGAGACATCAGTCAGAAGTATGCAGAATCATCTAGATCGCTCGTTTCGAGCTATTTAATGCGAAAAAAGAAGTTTTCTGGTGTTTTGACCACTCCACAGTGCGTTTGATATGTAGAGCCGCCGATAACTTGGTTTTCGTGGGGTTTCCAGCTGAAATATGCATTTTCTGCGATAATCTTGGTGAGACTTCTGTCCGAAGAGTGCAGAATCATAGACATCGCTTTTTTCGAGCTATTTAATGCGAGAAACACGTTATTTGGTGTTTTCACCACTCCACAGTGCGTTTGATATGCAGTACCAGCGATATCTTGGTTTTCGTTGGGTTTCAAGCTGAGATATGAATTTTTTAGGATAATCTTGGTGAGACTTCTGTCCGAAGTAAGCAGAATCATCGAGATCGCTCTGCTCGAGCTATTTAATGCGACAAAACGTTATCCGGTGTTTTCACCACTCCACAGTGCGTATAATATGCAGAACCGACGATATCTTGGTTTTCGTGGGGTTTCAAGCTCAGATATGCATTTTCTGCGGTAATCTTGGTGAGACTTCTGTCCGAAGTATGCAAAAACATCGAGAGCGCTCATTTCGAGCTATTTAATGCGAGAAACACGTTTACTGGGGTTTTCACCACACCACAGTTCGTTGGATATGCAGAACCGGAGATATCTTGGTTTTCGTGGGGTTTAAAGCTGAGATATGCATTTTCTGCGATAATCTTGGTGAGACTTCCGTCCGAAGTATGCAGAATCATCGAGATCGCTCTTTTCGAGCTATTCAATGCGAGAAACACGTTATCTGGTGTTTTCACCACTCCGCAGTGCGTTTGATATGCAGTACCAGCGATATCTTGGTTTTCGTAGGGTTTCCAGCTGAGATATGCATTTTCTACGATAATCTTGGTGAGTCTTCTGTCAGAAGTATGCAGAATCATCTAGATCGGTCTTCTCGAGCTATTTAATTCGAGAAACACGTTTTCTGCTGTATTGACCACTCCACAGTACGTTTGACTTGCAGAAACGGAGATATCTTGGTTTCGGCCGGGTTTCAAGCTGAGATATGCATTTTCTGCGATAAAATTGGTGAGACGTCAGTCAGAAGTATGCAGAATCATCTAGATCGCTCGTTTCGAGCTATTTAATGCGAAAAGCAAGTTTTCTGGTGTTTTGACCACTCCACAGAGCGTTTGATATGTAGAGCCGCCGATAACTTGGTTTTCGTGGGGTTTCCATCTGAAATATGCATTTCCTGCGATAATCTTGGTGAGACTTCAGTCAGAAGTATGCAGAATCATCTAGATCGCTCTTTTCGAGCTATTTAATGCGAGAAACACGTTTTCTGGTGTATTCACCACTCCACAGTGCGTTTGATATGCAGAACCGGCGACATCTTGGTTTTCGTCGGGTTTCAAGCTGAGATATGCATTTTCTGCGATAATCTTGGTGAGTCTTCTGTCCGAAGTGTGCAGAATCATCTAGATCGCTCTTTTTGAGCTATTTAATGCGAGATACACGTTTTCCGGTGTATGCACCACTCCACAATACGTTTGACATGCAGAACCGGAGATATCTTGGTTTCGGTCGGGTTTCAGGCTGAGATATGCAGTTTCTACGATAATCTTGGTGAGAATCTGTCAGAAGTACGCAGAATCATCGAGGACGCTCTTTTCGAGCTATTTAATGCGAGAAACACGTTTTCTGGTGTATTCACCACTCCACAGTGCGTTTGATATGCAGAACCGGAGATATCTTGGTTTCGGTCGGGTTTCAAGCTGAGATATGCATTTTCTGCGACAATCTTGGTGAGACTTCAGTCAGAAGTATGATGAATAATCGAGATCGCTCTTTTCGAGCTATTTAATGCGAGGAACACGTTTTCTGGTGTATTCACCACTCCACAGTACGTTTGACATGCAGAACCGGAGATATCTTGGATTCTGTCGGGTTTCAGGCTGAGATATGCATTTTCTACGATAATCTTGGTGAGAATCTGTCAGAAGTATGCAGAATCTTCGAGGACGCTCTTTTCGAGCTATTTAATGCGAGAAACACGTTTTCTGGTGTATTCACCACTCCACAGTGCGTTTGATATGCAGAACCAGCGATATCTTGGCTTTCGTGGGGTTTCAAGCAGAGATATGCATTTTCTGCGATAACCTTGGTGAGACTTCTGTTAGAAGTATGCAGAATCATCGAGATCGCTCTTTTCGAGCTATTTAACGCGAGAAACAAGTTATCTGGTGTTTTCACCACTCCACAGAGCGTATGATATGCAGAACCGGCGGTATCTTGGTTTTCGTGGGGTTTCAAGCTGAGATATGCATTATCTGCGATAATCTTGGTGAGACTTCTGTCCGAAGTGTGCAGAATCATCTAGATCGCTCTTTTCAAGCTATTTAATGCGAGGAACACGTTTTCTGGGGCTCTCACCACACCACAGTTCGTTGGATATGCAGAACAGGTGATATCTTGGGTTTCGAGGGGTTTCAAGCTGAGATATGCATTTTCTGCGATAAACTTGGTGAGACTTCTGTCCGAAGTATGCAGAATCATCGACATCGCTTTTTTCGAGCTATTTAATGCGAGAAACACGTTATCTGGTGTTTTCACCACTCCACAGTGCGTTTGATATGCAGAACCGGCGACATCTTGATTTTTCGTGAGGTTTCTAACTGAGATATGCGTTTTCTGCGATAATATTGGTGAGACTTCAGTCAGAAGAATGCAGAACCATCTAGATCGCTCTTTTCTAGCTATTTAATGCGAGCAGCACGTTATCTGGTGTTTTGGCCACTCCACAGTGCGTTTGATATGCAGAACCGGAGATATCTTGGTTTCGGTCGGGTTTCAAGCTGAGATATGCATTTTCTACGATAATCTTGGAGAGAATCTGTCAGAAGTATGCAGAATCTTCGAGGACGCTCTTTTCGAGCTACTTAATGCGAGAAACACGTTTTTGGGGGTTTTCACTACTCCACAGTTCTTTGAATATGCAGAACAGGAGATATCTTAGTTTGCGTGGGGTTTCAAGCAGAGATATGCGTTTTCTGCGATAATATTGGTGAGACTTCAGTCAGAAGAATGCAGAACCATCTAGATCGCTCTTTTCTAGCTATTTAATGCGAGCAGCACGTTATCTGGTGTTTTGGCCACTCCACAGTGCGTTTGATATGCAGAACCGGAGATATCTTGGTTTCGGTCGGGTTTCAAGCTGAGATATGCATTTTCTACGATAATCTTGGAGAGAATCTGTCAGAAGTATGCAGAATCTTCGAGGACGCTCTTTTCGAGCTACTTAATGCGAGAAACACGTTTTTGGGGGTTTTCACTACTCCACAGTGCGTTTGATATGCGGAACCGGCGCCATCTTGATTTTCGTGAGGTTTCAAGCTGAGATATGCATTTTCTGCGGTAATCTTGATGAGACATCAGTCAGAAGTATGCAGAATCATCGATATCGCTCTTTTCGAGCTATTTAATGGAGAAACACGTTATCTGGTGTATTGACCACTCCACAGTGCGTTTGATATGCGTAACCGGCGCCATCTTGATTTTCGTGAGGTTTCAAGCTGAGATATGCATTTTCTGCGATAATATTGGTGAGAGTTCAGTCAGAAGTATGCAGGATCATCTAGATCGCTCGGTTCGAGCTATTTAATGCGAGAAACACGTTGTCTGGTTGTTTTCACCACTCCACGGTGCGTTTGATATGCAGAACCGGCGATATCTTGATTTTCGTGGTGTTTCCAGCTGAGATATGCATTTTCTTCGATAATCTTGGTGAGTCTTCTGTCAGCAGTATGCAGAATCATCGAGATCGCTCTTTTCGAGCTATTTAATGGAGAAACACGTTATCTGGTGTATTGACCACTCCACAGTGCGTTTGATATGCGGAACCGGCGCCATCTTGATTTTCGTGAGGTTTCAAGCTGAGATATGCATTTTCTGCGATAATCTTGGTGAGACTTCTGTCCGAAGTAAGCAGAATCATCGAGATCGCTCTTTTCGAGCTACTTAATGCGAGAAACACGTTTTCTGGTGTATTCACCACTCCACAGTACGTTTGACATGCAGAACCGGAGATATCCTGGTTTCGGTCGGGTTTCAAGCTGAGATATGCTTTTCTACGATAATCTTGGTGAGACTTCTGTCAGAAGTATGCAGAATCTTCGAGAACGCTTTTTTCGAGCTACTTAATGCGAGAAACACGATATCTGGTTGTTTTCACCACTCCACAGAGCGTTTGATATGCAGAACCGGCGACATCTTGATTTTCGTGACGTTTCTAGCTGAGATATGCATTTTCTGCGATAATATTGGTGAGACTTCATTCTGAAGTATGCAGAATCATCTAGATCGCTCTTGTCGAGCCATTTAATGCGAGAAACACGTTTTCTGGTGTATTCACCACTCCACAGAGCGTTTGATATGCAGAACCGGCGATATCTTGATATTCGTGGTGTTTCCAGCTGAGATATGCATTTTCTGCGATAATAGTGGTGAGACATCAGTCAGAAGTATGCAGAATCTTCGAGAACGCTCTTTTCGAGCTACTTAATGCGAGAAACACGTTTTCTGGTGTATTCACCACTCCACAGTACGTTTGACATGCAGAACCGAAGATATCCTGGTTTCGGCCGGGTTTCAAGCTGAGACATGCATTTTCTGCGATAATCTTGGTGATTCTTCTGTCAGAAGTATGCAGAATCATCGAGTACGCTCTTTTCGAGCTACTTAATGCGAGAAACACGATATCTGGTTGTTTTCACCACTCCACAGTGCGTTTGATATGCAGAACCGGCGACATCTTGGCTTTCGTCGGGTATCAAGCTGGGATATGCATTTTCTACGATAATCTTGGTGAGACTTCTGTCAGAAGTATGCAGAATCATCGGGAACGCTCTTTTCGAGCTATTTAATGCGAGAAACTCGTTATCTGGTTGTTTTCACCACTCTACAGTGCGTTTGATATGCAGAACCGGCGTCATCTTGATTTTCGTGAGGTTTCAAGGTGAGATATGCATTTTCTGCGATTATCTTGGTGAGACTTCTGTCAGAAGTATGCAGAATCATCGAGATCGCTCTTTTCGAGCTACTTAATTCGAGAAACACGTTATCTGGTGTTTTCGCCACTCCACAGGGCGTTTGACATGCAGAACCGCAGATATCTTGGTTACGTTCGGGATTCAAGCTGAAATATGCATTTTCTGCGATAAACTTGGTGAGACTTCAGTCAGAAGTATGCAGAATCATCTAGATCGCTCTTGTCGAGCTATTTAACGCGAGAAACACGTTATATGGTGTTTTCACCACTCCACAGTGCGTTTGATATGCAGAACGGGCGACATCTTGGCTTTAGTCGGGTATCAAGCTGGGATATGCATTTTCTACGATAATCTTGGTGAGACTTCTGTCAGAAGTATGCAGAATCATCGGGAACGCTCTTTTCGAGCTATTTAATGCGAGAAACTCGTTATCTGGTTGTTTTCACCACACCACAGTGCGTTTGATATGCAGAACCGGCGTCATCTTGATTTTCGTGAGGTTTCAAGGTGAGATATGCATTTTCTGCGAGTATCTTGGTGAGAATTCTGTCAGAAGTATGCAGAATCATCGAGATCGCTCTTTTCGAGCTGTTTAATGCGAGAAACACGTTATCTGGTGTTTTCACCACTCCACAGTCCGTTTGATATGCAGAACGGGCGACATCTTGGCTTTAGTCGGGTATCAAGCTGGGATATGCATTTTCTACGATAATCTTGGTGAGACTTCTGTCAGAAGTATGCAGAATCATCGGGAACGCTCTTTTCGAGCTATTTAATGCGAGAAACTCGTTATCTGGTTGTTTTCACCACACCACAGTGCGTTTGATATGCAGAACCGGCGTCATCTTGATTTTCGTGAGGTTTCAAGGTGAGATATGCATTTTCTGCGAGTATCTTGGTGAGAATTCTGTCAGAAGTATGCAGAATCATCGAGATCGCTCTTTTCGAGCTGTTTAATGCGAGAAACACGTTATCTGGTGTTTTCACCACTCCACAGTCCGTTTGATATGCAGAACCGGCGACATCTTGGCTTTCGTCGGGTATCAAGCTGGGATATGCATTTTCTACGATAATCTTGGTGAGACTTCTGTCAGAAGTATGCAGAATCATCGGGAACGCTCTTTTCGAGCTATTTAATGCGAGAAACTCGTTATCTGGTTGTTTTCACCACTCCACAGTGCGTTTGATATGCAGAACCGGCGTCATCTTGATTTTCGTGAGGTTTCAAGGTGAGATATGCATTTTCTGCGATTATCTTTGTGAGACTTCTGTCAGATGTATGCAGAATCATCGAGATCGTTCTTTTCGAGCTATTTAATGCGAGAAACTCGTTATCTGGTTGTTTTCACCACTCCACAGTGCGTTTGATATGCAGAACCGGCGTCATCTTGATTTTCGTGAGGTTTCAAGGTGAGATATGCATTTTCTGCGATTATCTTGGTGAGACTTCTGTCAGAAGTATGCAGAATCATCGAGATCGCTCTTTTCGAGCTACTTAATTCGAGAAACACGTTATCTGGTGTTTTCGCCTCTCCACAGTGCGTTTGACATGCAGAACCGCAGATATCTTGGTTACGTTCGGGATTCAAGCTGAGATATGCATTTTCTGCGATAATCTTCGTGAGACTTCAGTCAGAAGTATGCAGAATCATCGAGATCGCTCTTTTCGAGCTATTTAATGGAGAAACACGTTATCTGGTGTATTGACCACTCCACAGTGCGTTTGATATGCGGAACCGGCGCCATCTTGATTTTCGTGAGGTTTCAAGCTGAGATATGCATTTTCTGCGATAATATTGGTGAGAGTTCAGTCAGAAGTATGCAGGATCATCTAGATCGCTCGGTTCGAGCTATTTAATGCGAGAAACACGTTGTCTGGTTGTTTTCACCACTCCACCGTGCGTTTGATATGCAGAACCGGCGATATCTTGATTTTCGTGGTGTTTCCAGCTGAGATATGCATTTTCTTCGATAATCTTGGTGAGTCTTCTGTCAGCAGTATGCAGAATCATCGAGATCGCTCTTTTCGAGCTATTTAATGGAGAAACACGTTATCTGGTGTATTGACCACTCCACAGTGCGTTTGATATGCGGAACCGGCGCCATCTTGATTTTCGTGAGGTTTCAAGCTGAGATATGCATTTTCTGCGATAATCTTGATGAGACATCAGTCAGAAGTATGCAGGATCATCTAGATCGCTCTTTTCGAGCTATTTAATGCGAGAAACACGTTTTCTGGTGTTTTCACCACTCCACAGTACGTTTGACATGCAGAACCGGCGATGTTTGGTTTTCGTCGGGTTTCAAGCTGAGATATGCATTTTCTACGATAATCTTGGTGAGACTTCTGTCCGAAGTAAGCAGAATCATCGAGATCGCTCTTTTCGAGCTACTTAATGCGAGAAACACGTTTTCTGGTTTTTTCACCACTCCACAGTGCGTCTGAAATGCATAACCAGCGATATCTTGGTTTTCGTGGGGTTTCAAGCTGAGATATGCATTTTTTACGATAATCTTGGTGAGACTTCTGTCCGAAGTATGCAGAATCATCGAGATCGCTCTATTCGAGCTATTTAATGCGGCAAACACGTTATCTGGTGCTTTCTGCACTCCACAGTGCGTTTGATATGCAGAACCAGCGATATCTTGGTTTTCGTGGGGTTTCAAGCTGAGATATGCATTTTTTACGATAATCTTGGTGAGACTTCTGTCCGAAGTATGCAGAATCATCGAGTACGCTCTTTTCGAGCTGTTTAATGCGACAAACACGTTATCTGGTGTTTTCACCACTCCACAGTGCGTTTGATATGCAGAACCGGCGACACCTTGGCTTTCGTCGGGTATCAAGCTGGGATATGCATTTTCTACGATAATCTTGGTGAGACTTCTGTCAGAAGTATGCAGAATCATCTAGATCGCTCTTTTCGAGCTATTTAATGCGAGAAACACGTTGTCTGGTGTTTTCACAACTCCACAGTTGGATTGATATGCAGAACCGGCGATATCTGGGTTTTCGTGGGGTTTCAAGCTGAGATATGCATTTTTTACGATAATCTTGGTGAGACTTCTGTCCGAAGTATGCTTAATCATCGAGATCGCTCGTTTCGAGCTATTTAATGCGAGAAACACGATATCTGGAGTTTTCACCACTCCACAGTGCGTATGATATGCAGAACCGGCGAAATCTTGGTTTTCGTAGGGTTTCAAGCTGAGATGTGCATTTTCTGCGATAATCTTGGTGAGACTTCTGTCCGAAGTATGCTGAATCATCGAGATCGCTCTTTTCGAGCTAGTTAGTGCGAGAAACACGTTGTCTGGTGTTTTCACAACTCCACAGTTGGATTGATATGCAGAACCGGCGATATCTGGGTTTTCGTGGGGTTTCAAGCTGAGATATGCATTTTCTGCGATAATCTTGGTGAGACTTCAGTCAGAAGTATGCAGAATCATCGAGATCCTTCTTTTCGAGCTATTTAATGCGAGAAAAACGTTATCTGGTGTTTTCACCACTCGACAGTGCGTTTGACATGCAGAACCAGCGATATCTTGGTTTTCGTGGGGTTTCAAGCTGAGATATGCATTTTCTGCGATAATCTTGGTGAGACTTCTGTCCGAAGTATACAGAATCATCGAGATCGCTCTTTTCGAGCTATTTAATGCGGGAAACACGTTATCTGGTGTTTTGACCACTCCACAGTGCGTTTGATATGTAGAACCGCCGATAACGTGGTTTTCGTGGGGTTTCCAGCTGATATATGCATTTTCTGCGATAATCTTGTTGTTTCATTTATGAGAAGTATGCAGAATCATCGAGAACGCTCTTTTCGAGCTACTTAATGCGAGAAACACGTTTTCTGGTTTTTTCACCACTCCACAGTGCGTTTGATATGCAGAACCAGCGATATCTTGGTTTTCGTGGTGTTTCAAGCTGAGATATGCATTTTTTACGATAATCTTGGTGAGACTTCTGTCCGAAGTATGCTTAATCATCGAGATCCCTCGTTTCGAGCTACTTAATGCGAGAAACACGTTATCTGGTGTTTTCACCACTCCACAGTGCGTCTGATATGCAGAACTGGCGATATCTTGGTTTTGGTGGGGTTTCAAGCTGAGATATGCATTTTCTGCGATAAGCTTGGTGAGACTTCTGTCCGAAGTAAGCAGAATCATCGAGATCGCTCTTTTCGAGCTACTTAATGCGAGAAACACGTTTTCTGGTTTTTTCACCACTCCACAGTGCGTCTGAAATGCATAACCAGCGATATCTTGGTTTTCGTGGGGTTTCAAGCTGAGATATGCATTTTTTACGATAATCTTTGTGAGACTTCTGTCAGATGTATGCAGAATCATCGAGATCGTTCTTTTCGAGCTATTTAATGCGAGAAACTCGTTATCTGGTTGTTTTCACCACTCCACAGTGCGTTTGATATGCAGAACCGGCGTCATCTTGATTTTCGTGAGGTTTCAAGGTGAGATATGCATTTTCTGCGATTATCTTGGTGAGACTTCTGTCAGAAGTATGCAGAATCATCGAGATCGCTCTTTTCGAGCTACTTAATTCGAGAAACACGTTATCTGGTGTTTTCGCCTCTCCACAGTGCGTTTGACATGCAGAACCGCAGATATCTTGGTTACGTTCGGGATTCAAGCTGAGATATGCATTTTCTGCGATAATCTTCGTGAGACTTCAGTCAGAAGTATGCAGAATCATCGAGATCGCTCTTTTCGAGCTATTTAATGGAGAAACACGTTATCTGGTGTATTGACCACTCCACAGTGCGTTTGATATGCGGAACCGGCGCCATCTTGATTTTCGTGAGGTTTCAAGCTGAGATATGCATTTTCTGCGATAATATTGGTGAGAGTTCAGTCAGAAGTATGCAGGATCATCTAGATCGCTCGGTTCGAGCTATTTAATGCGAGAAACACGTTGTCTGGTTGTTTTCACCACTCCACCGTGCGTTTGATATGCAGAACCGGCGATATCTTGATTTTCGTGGTGTTTCCAGCTGAGATATGCATTTTCTTCGATAATCTTGGTGAGTCTTCTGTCAGCAGTATGCAGAATCATCGAGATCGCTCTTTTCGAGCTATTTAATGGAGAAACACGTTATCTGGTGTATTGACCACTCCACAGTGCGTTTGATATGCGGAACCGGCGCCATCTTGATTTTCGTGAGGTTTCAAGCTGAGATATGCATTTTCTGCGATAATCTTGATGAGACATCAGTCAGAAGTATGCAGGATCATCTAGATCGCTCTTTTCGAGCTATTTAATGCGAGAAACACGTTTTCTGGTGTTTTCACCACTCCACAGTACGTTTGACATGCAGAACCGGCGATGTTTGGTTTTCGTCGGGTTTCAAGCTGAGATATGCATTTTCTACGATAATCTTGGTGAGACTTCTGTCCGAAGTAAGCAGAATCATCGAGATCGCTCTTTTCGAGCTACTTAATGCGAGAAACACGTTTTCTGGTTTTTTCACCACTCCACAGTGCGTCTGAAATGCATAACCAGCGATATCTTGGTTTTCGTGGGGTTTCAAGCTGAGATATGCATTTTTTACGATAATCTTGGTGAGACTTCTGTCCGAAGTATGCAGAATCATCGAGATCGCTCTATTCGAGCTATTTAATGCGGCAAACACGTTATCTGGTGCTTTCTGCACTCCACAGTGCGTTTGATATGCAGAACCAGCGATATCTTGGTTTTCGTGGGGTTTCAAGCTGAGATATGCATTTTTTACGATAATCTTGGTGAGACTTCTGTCCGAAGTATGCAGAATCATCGAGTACGCTCTTTTCGAGCTGTTTAATGCGACAAACACGTTATCTGGTGTTTTCACCACTCCACAGTGCGTTTGATATGCAGAACCGGCGACACCTTGGCTTTCGTCGGGTATCAAGCTGGGATATGCATTTTCTACGATAATCTTGGTGAGACTTCTGTCAGAAGTATGCAGAATCATCTAGATCGCTCTTTTCGAGCTATTTAATGCGAGAAACACGTTGTCTGGTGTTTTCACAACTCCACAGTTGGATTGATATGCAGAACCGGCGATATCTGGGTTTTCGTGGGGTTTCAAGCTGAGATATGCATTTTTTACGATAATCTTGGTGAGACTTCTGTCCGAAGTATGCTTAATCATCGAGATCGCTCGTTTCGAGCTATTTAATGCGAGAAACACGATATCTGGAGTTTTCACCACTCCACAGTGCGTATGATATGCAGAACCGGCGAAATCTTGGTTTTCGTAGGGTTTCAAGCTGAGATGTGCATTTTCTGCGATAATCTTGGTGAGACTTCTGTCCGAAGTATGCTGAATCATCGAGATCGCTCTTTTCGAGCTAGTTAGTGCGAGAAACACGTTGTCTGGTGTTTTCACAACTCCACAGTTGGATTGATATGCAGAACCGGCGATATCTGGGTTTTCGTGGGGTTTCAAGCTGAGATATGCATTTTCTGCGATAATCTTGGTGAGACTTCAGTCAGAAGTATGCAGAATCATCGAGATCCTTCTTTTCGAGCTATTTAATGCGAGAAAAACGTTATCTGGTGTTTTCACCACTCGACAGTGCGTTTGACATGCAGAACCAGCGATATCTTGGTTTTCGTGGGGTTTCAAGCTGAGATATGCATTTTCTGCGATAATCTTGGTGAGACTTCTGTCCGAAGTATACAGAATCATCGAGATCGCTCTTTTCGAGCTATTTAATGCGGGAAACACGTTATCTGGTGTTTTGACCACTCCACAGTGCGTTTGATATGTAGAACCGCCGATAACGTGGTTTTCGTGGGGTTTCCAGCTGATATATGCATTTTCTGCGATAATCTTGGTGTTTCATCTATGAGAAGTATGCAGAATCATCGAGAACGCTCTTTTCGAGCTACTTAATGCGAGAAACACGTTTTCTGGTTTTTTCACCACTCCACAGTGCGTCTGAAATGCATAACCAGCGATATCTTGGTTTTCGTGGGGTCTCAAGCTGAGATATGCATTTTTTACGATAATCTTGGTGAGACTTCTGTCCGAAGTATGCAGAATCATCGAGATCGCTCTATTCGAGCTATTTAATGCGGCAAACACGTTACCTGGTGCTTTCTGCACTCCACAGTGCGTTTGATATGCAGAACCAGCGATATCTTGGTTTTCGTGGGGTTTCAAGCTGAGATATGCATTTTTTACGATAATCTTGGTGAGACTTCTGTCCGAAGTATGCTTAATCATCGAGATCCCTCGTTTCGAGCTACTTAATGCGAGAAACACGTTATCTGGTGTTTTCACCACTCCACAGTGCGTCTGATATGCAGAACTGGCGATATCTTGGTTTTGGTGGGGTTTCAAGCTGAGATATGCATTTTCTGCGATAAGCTTGGTGAGACTTCTGTCCGAAGTATGCTGAAACATCGAGATCGCTCTATTCGAGCTATTTAATGCGGCAAACACGTTATCTGGTGCATTCAGCACTCCACAGTGCGTTTGATATGCAGATCCAGCGATATCTTGGTTTTCGTGGGGTTTCAAGCTGAGATATGCATTTTTTACGATAATCTTGGTGAGACTCCTGTCCGAAGTATGCTTAATCATCGAGATCGCTCGTTTCGAGCTATTTAATGCGAGAAACACGTTATCTGGTGTTTTCACCACTCCACAGTGCGTATGATATGCAGAACCGGCGATATCTTGGTTTTCGTGGGGTTTCAAGCTGAGATATGCATTTTCTGCGATAATCTTGGTGAGACTTCTGTCCGAAGTATGCAGAATCATCGAGTACGCTCTTTTCGAGCTGTTTAATGCGACAAACACGTTATCTGGTGTTTTCACCACTCCACAGTGCGTTTGATATGCAGAACCGGCGACACCTTGGCTTTCGTCGGGTATCAAGCTGAGATATGCATTTTCTACGATAATCTTGGTGAGACTTCTGTCAGAAGTATGCAGAATCATCTAGATCGCTCTTTTCGAGCTATTTAATGCGAGAAACACGTTGTCTGGTGTTTTCACAACTCCACAGTTGGATTGATATGCAGAACCGGCGATATCTGGGTTTTCGTGGGGTTTCAAGCTGAGATATGCATTTTTTACGATAACCTTGGTGAGACTTCTGTCCGAAGTATGCTTAATCATCGAGATCGCTCGTTTCGAGCTATTTAATGCGAGAAACACGATATCTGGAGTTTTCACCACTCCACAGTGCGTATGATATGCAGAACCGGCGAAATCTTGGTTTTCGTAGGGTTTCAAGCTGAGATATGCATTTTCTGCGATAATCTTGGTGAGACTTCTGTCCGAAGTATGCTGAATCATCGAGATCGCTCTTTTCGAGCTAGTTAGTGCGAAAAACACGTTGTCTGGTGTTTTCACAACTCCACAGTTGGATTGATATGCAGAACCGGCGATATCTGGGTTTTCGTGGGGTTTCAAGCTGAGATATGCATTTTCTGCGATAATCTTGGTGAGACTTCTGTCCGAAGTATACAGAATCATCGAGATCGCTCTTTTCGAGCTATTTAATGCGGGAAACACGTTATCTGGTGTTTTGACCACTCCACAGTGCGTTTGATATGTAGAACCGCCGATAACGTGGTTTTCGTGGGGTTTCCAGCTGATATATGCATTTTCTGCGATAATCTTGGTGTTTCATCTATGAGAAGTATGCAGAATCATCGAGAACGCTCTTTTCGAGCTACTTAATGCGAGAAACACGTTTTCTGGTTTTTTCACCACTCCACAGTGCGTCTGAAATGCATAACCAGCGATATCTTGGTTTTCGTGGGGTTTCAAGCTGAGATATGCATTTTTTACGATAATCATGGTGAGACTTCTGTCCGAAGTATGCAGAATCATCGAGATCGCTCTATTCGAGCTATTTAATGCGGCAAACACGTTATCTGGTGCTTTCTGCACTCCACAGTGCGTTTGATATGCAGAACCAGCGATATCTTGGTTTTCGTGGGGTTTCAAGCTGAGATATGCATTTTTTACGATAATCTTGGTGAGACTTCTGTCCGAAGTATGCTTAATCATCGAGATCCCTCGTTTCGAGCTACTTAATGCGAGAAACACGTTATCTGGTGTTTTCACCACTCCACAGTGCGTCTGATATGCAGAACTGGCGATATCTTGGTTTTGGTGGGGTTTCAAGCTGAGATATGCATTTTCTGCGATAAGCTTGGTGAGACTTCTGTCCGAAGTATGCTGAAACATCGAGATCGCTCTATTCGAGCTATTTAATGCGGTAAACACGTTATCTGGTGCATTCAGCACTCCACAGTGCGTTTGATATGCAGATCCAGCGATATCTTGGTTTTCGTGGGGTTTCAAGCTGAGATATGCATTTTTTACGATAATCTTGGTGAGACTCCTGTCCGAAGTATGCTTAATCATCGAGATCGCTCGTTTCGAGCTATTTAATGCGAGAAACACGTTATCTGGTGTTTTCACCACTCCACAGTGCGTATGATATGCAGAACCGGCGATATCTTGGTTTTCGTGGGGTTTCAAGCTGAGATATGCATTTTCTGCGATAATCTTGGTGAGACTTCTGTCCGAAGTATGCAGAATCATCGAGTACGCTCTTTTCGAGCTGTTTAATGCGACAAACACGTTATCTGGTGTTTTCACCACTCCACAGTGCGTTTGATATGCAGAACCGGCGACACCTTGGCTTTCGTCGGGTATCAAGCTGGGATATGCATTTTCTACGATAATCTTGGTGAGACTTCTGTCAGAAGTATGCAGAATCATCTAGATCGCTCTTTTCGAGCTATTTAATGCGAGAAACACGTTGTCTGGTGTTTTCACAACTCCACAGTTGGATTGATATGCAGAACCGGCGATATCTGGGTTTTCGTGGGGTTTCAAGCTGAGATATGCATTTTTTACGATAATCTTGGTGAGACTTCTGTCCGAAGTATGCTTAATCATCGAGATCGCTCGTTTCGAGCTATTTAATGCGAGAAACACGATATCTGGAGTTTTCACCACTCCACAGTGCGTATGATATGCAGAACCGGCGAAATCTTGGTTTTCGTAGGGTTTCAAGCTGAGATATGCATTTTCTGCGATAATCTTGGTGAGACTTCTGTCCGAAGTATGCTGAATCATCGAGATCGCTCTTTTCGAGCTAGTTAGTGCGAGAAACACGTTGTCTGGTGTTTTCACAACTCCACAGTTGGATTGATTTGCAGAACCGGCGATATCTGGGTTTTCGTGGGGTTTCAAGCTGAGATATGCATTTTCTGCGATAATCTTGGTGAGACTTCAGTCAGAATTATGCAGAATCATCGAGATCCTTCTTTTCGAGCTATTTAATGCGAGAAAAACGTTATCTGGTGTTTTCACCACTCGACAGTGCGTTTGACATGCAGAACCAGCGATATCTTGGTTTTCGTGGGGTTTCAAGCTGAGATATGCATTTTCTGCGATAATCTTGGTGAGACTTCTGTCCGAAGTATACAGAATCATCGAGATCGCTCTTTTCGAGCTATTTAATGCGGGAAACACGTTATCTTGTGTTTTGACCACTCCACAGTGCGTTTGATATGTAGAACCGCCGATAACGTGGTTTTCGTGGGGTTTCCAGCTGATATATGCATTTTCTGCGATAATCTTGGTGTTTCATCTATGAGAAGTATGCAGAATCATCGAGAACGCTCTTTTCGAGCTACTTAATGCGAGAAACACGTTTTCTGGTTTTTTCACCACTCCACAGTGCGTCTGAAATGCATAACCAGCGATATCTTGGTTTTCGTGGGGTTTCAAGCTGAGATATGCATTTTTTACGATAATCTTGGTGAGACTTCAGTCAGAAGTATGCAGAATCATCGAGATCGCTCGTTTCGAGCTATTTAATGCGAAAAAACAAGTTTTCTGGTGTTGTCAACATTCCACAGTGCGTTCTATATGCAGAACAGGAGATATCTTGGTTTAGGTCGGGTATCAAGCTGAGATATGCATTTTCAACGATAATTTTGGTGAGACTTCTGTCAGAAGTGTGCAGAATCATCGGGATCGCTCTTTTCGAGCTATTTAATGCGAGAAACACGTTGTCTGGTTGGTTTCACGACTCCACAGTGCGTTTGATATGCAGAACCGGCGACATCTTGATTTTCGTGAGGTTTCAAGCTGAGATATGCATTTTCTGCTATAATATTGGTGAGTCTTCTGTCAGTAGGATGCAGAATCATCGAGACCCCTCTTTTCGAGCTATTTAATGCGAGAAACACGTTATCTGGTGTTTTCACCACTCCACAGTGCGTTTGATATGCAGAACAGGCGACATCTTGATTTTCGTGAGATTTCAAGCTGAGATGTGCATTTTCTACGATAACCATGGTGAGTCTTCTGTCAGGAGTATGCAGAATCATCTACATCGCTCTTTTCGAGCTATTTAATGCAAGAAACACGTTATATGGTTGTTTTCACCACTCCACAGTGCGTTTGATATGCAGAACCAGCGATATCTTGGTTTTCGTGGGGTTTCAAGCTGAGATATGCATTTTTTACGATAATCTTGGTGAGACTTCTGTTCGAAGTATGCTTAATCATCGAGATCGCTCGTTTCGAGCTATTTAATGCGAGAAACACGTTATCTGGTGTTTTCACCACTCCACAGTGCGTATGATATGCAGAACCGGCGATATCTTGGTTTTCGTGGGGTTTCAAGCTGAGATATACATTTTCTGCGGTAATCTTGGTGAGACTTCTGTCCGAAGTATGCTGAAACATCGAGATCCCTCTTTTCGAGCTCTTTAATGCGAGAAACACGTTATCTGGTGTTTTCACCTCTCCACAGTGCGTTTGATATGCAGAACCGGCGACGTCTTGGCTTTCGTCGGGTATCAACCTGAGATATGCATTTTCTGCGATAATCTTGGTGAGAATTCAGACAGAAGTATGCAGAATCATCAAGATCGCACTTTTCGAGCTATTTAATGCGAGAAACACGTTATCCGGGGTTTTCACCACTCCACAGTGCGTTTGATATGCAGAACAGTAGATATCTTGGTTTTCGTGGGGTTTCAAGCTGAAATATGCATTTTCTGCGATAATCTTGTTGAGACTTCTGTTCGAAGTATGCAGAATCATCGAGATCGCACTTTTCGAGCTATTTAATGCGAGAAACACGTTATCCGGGGTTTTCACCACTCCACAGTTGGTTTGATATGCAGAACCGCCGATATCTTGGTTTTCGTGGGGTTTCAAGCTGAGATATGCGTTTTCTGCGATAATCTTGGTGAGACTTCTATCAGAAGTAAGCGGAAACATCGAGAACCCTCTTTTCGAGCTCTTTAATGCGAGAAACACGTTATCTGGTGTTTTCACCTCTCCACAGTGCGTTTGATATGCAGAACCGGCGACGTCTTGGCTTTCGTCGGGTATCAACCTGAGATATGCATTTTCTGCGATAATCTTGGTGAGAATTCAGACAGAAGTATGCAGAATCATCAAGATCGCACTTTTCGAGCTATTTTATGCGAGAAACACGTTAACTGGTGTTTTCACCACTCCACAGTGCGTTTGATATGCAGATCCGGCGACATCTTGGATTTCGTCGGGGTTCAAGCTGAGATTTGCAATTCCTGCGATAATCTTGGTGAGACTTCTGTCCGAAGTATGCTTAATCATCGAGATCCCTCTTTTCGAGCTCTTTAATGCGAGAAACACGTTATCTGGTGTTTTCAGCACTCCACAGTGCGTTTGATATGCAGAACCGGCGATATCTTGGTTTTCGTGGGGTTTCCAGCTGAGATATGCATTTTCTGCGATAATCTTGGTGCGTCTTCTGTCAGAAGTATGCAGAATCATCTAGATCGCTCTTTTCGAGCTATTTGATGCGAGAAACACGTTTTCTGGTGTTTTCACCACGCCACAATGCGTTTAATATGCAGAACCGGCGACATTGTGGTTTTCGTCGGGTTTCAAGCTGAGATATGCATTTTCTGCGATCATATTGGTGAGACTTCAGTCAGAAGTATGTAGAATCATCTAGATCGCTCGTTTCGAGCTATTTAAAACGAGAAACACGTTATCTGGTTGTTTTGACCACTCCACAGTGAGTTTGATGTGTAGAGCGGCCGATAACTTGGTTTTCGTGGGGTTTCCAGCTGAAATATGCATTTTCTGCGATAATCTTGGTGTTTCATCTATGAGAAGTATGCAGAATCATCGAGAACGCTCTTTTCGAGCTAGTTAATGCGAGATACACGTTTTCTGATGTTTTCACCACTCCATAGTGCGTCTGATATGCAAAACCGGCGATATCTTGGTTTTCGTGGGGTTTCCAGCTGAGATATGCAATTTCTGTGATAATCTTGGTGAGTCTTCTGTCAGAAGTATGCAGAATCATCGAGATCCCTCTTTTCGAGCTCTTTAATGCGAGAAACACGTTATCTGGTGTTTTCACCACTCCACAGTGCGTTTGATATGCAGAACCGGCGACATCTTTATTTTCGTGAGATTTCAACCTGAGATATGCATTTTCGTCGATAATCTTGGTGAGTCTTCTGTCAGTACTATGCAGAATCATCGAGACCCCTCTTTTCGAGCTATTTAATGCGAGAGACACGTTATCTGGTGTTTTCACCACTCCACAGTGCGTTTGATATGCAGAACAGGCGACATCTTAATTTTCGTGAGATTTCAAGCTGCGATATGCATTTTCTACGATAACCATGGTGAGTCTTCTGTCAGAAGTATGCAGAATCATCTAGATCGCTCTCTTCGAGCTATTTAATGTGAGAAACACGTTTTCTGGTGTATTCACCACCCCACAGTACGTTTGACATGCAGAACCGGATATATCTTGGTTTCGGTCGGGTTTCAAGCTGAGATATGCATTTTCTACGATAATCTTCGTGAGACTTCTGTCAGAAGTATGCAGAATCATCGGGATCGCTCTTTTCGAGCTATTTAATGCGAGAAACACGTTTTCTGGTGTATTCACCACTCCACAGTACGTTTGACATGCAGAACAGGAGATGTCTTGGTTTAGGTCGGGTATCAAGCTGAGATATGCATTTTCAACGATAATCTTGGTGAGACTTCTGTCAGAAGTATGCAGAATCATCGGGATCGCCCGTTTCGAGCTATTTAATGCGAGAAACACGTTGTCTGGTTGGTTTCACGACTCCACAGTGCGTTTGATATGCAGAACCGGCGACATCTTGATTTTCGTGAGGTTTCAAGCTGAGATATGCATTTTCTGCTATAATATTGGTGAGTCTTCTGTCAGTAGGATGCAGAATCATCGAGACCCCTCTTTTCGAGCTATTTAATGCGAGAAACACGTTATCTGGTGTTTTCACCACTCCACAGTGCGTTTGATATGCAGAACAGGCGACATCTTGATTTTCGTGAGATTTCAAGCTGAGATATGCATTTTCTACGATAACCATGGTGAGTCTTCTGTCAGGAGTATGCAGAATCATCTAGATCGCACTTTTCGAGCTATTTAATGCGAGAAACACGTTATATGGTTGTTTTCACCACTCCACAGTGCGTTTGATATGCAGAACCAGCGATATCTTGGTTTTCGTGGGGTTTCAAGCTGAGATATGCATTTTTTACGATAATCTTGGTGAGACTTCTGTTCGAAGTATGCTTAATCATCGAGATCGCTCGTTTCGAGCTATTTAATGCGCGAAACACTTTATCTGGTGTTTTCACCACTCCACAGTGCGTATGATATGCAGAACCGGAGATATCTTGGTTTTCGTGGGGTTTCAAGCTGAGATATACATTTTCTGCGGTAATCTTGGTGAGACTTCTGTCCGAAGTATGCTGAAACATCGAGATCGCTCTTTTCGAGCTAGTTAATGCGAGAAAAACCTTATCCGGTGTTTTCACCACTCCACAATTCGTTTGATATGCAGAACCAGCGATATCTTGGCTTTCGTGGGGTTTCAAGCTGAGATATGCATTTTTTACGATAATCTTGGTGAGACTTCTGTCCGAAGTATGCTGAATCATCGAGATCGCTCTTTTCGAGCTAGTTAGTGCGAGAAACACGTTATCTGGTGTTTTCACCACACCACAGTGCGTTTGATATGCAGAACAGTAGATATCTTGGTTTTCGTGGGGTTTCAAGCTGAAATATGCATTTTCTGCGATAATCTTGTTGAGACTTCTGTTCGAAGTATGCAGAATCATCGAGATCGCACTTTTCGAGCTATTTAATGCGAGAAACACGTTATCTGGGGTTTTCACCACTCCACAGTTGGTTTGATATGCAGAACCGGCGATATCTTGGTTTTCGTGGGGTTTCAAGCTGAGATATGCGTTTTCTGCGATAATCTTGGTGAGACTTCTATCAGAAGTAAGCGGAAACATCGAGATCCCTCTTTTCCTGCTCTTTAATGCGAGAAACACGTTATCTGGTGTTTTCACCTCTCCACAGTGCGTTTGATATGCAGAACCGGCGACATCTTGGTTTTCGTCGGGTATCAACCTGAGATATGCATTTTCTGCGATAATCTTGGTGAGAATTCATTTAGAAGTATGCAGAATCATCGAGATCGCTCTTTTAGAGCTATATAATGCGAGAAACACGTTATCTGGTGTTTTGACCACTCCACAGTGCGTATGATGTGCAGAACCGACGATATCCTGGTTTTCGTGGGGTTTCAAGCTCAGATATGCATTTTGTGCGATAATATTGGAGAGACTTCAGACAGAAGTATGCAGAATCATCAAGATCGAACTTTTCGAGCTATTTTATGCGAGAAACACGTTAACTGGTGTTTTCACCACTCCACAGTGCGTTTGATATGCAGATCCGGCGACATCTTGGATTTCGTCGGGGTTCAAGCTGAGATTTGCAATTCCTGCGATAATCTTGGTGAGACTTCTGTCCGAAGTATGCTTAATCATCGAGAACGCTCTTTTCGAGCTAGTTAATGCGAGAAACACGTTATCTGGTGTTTTCAGCACTCCACAGTGCGTTTGATATGCAGAACCGGCGATATCTTGGTTTTCGTGGGGTTTCCAGCTGAGATATGCATTTTCTGCTATAATATTGGTGAGTCTTCTGTCAGTAGGATGCAGAATGATCGAGATCGCTCTGTTCGAGCTAGTTAATGCGAGAAAAACCTTATCCGGTGTTTTCACCACTCCACAGTTCGTTTGATATGCAGAACCGGCGATATCTTGGTTTTCGTGGGGTTTCCAGCTGAGATATGCATTTTCTGCGATAATCTTGGTGAGTCTTCTGTCAGAAGTATGCAGAATCATCTAGATCGCTCTTTTCGAGTTATTTAATGCGAGAAACACGTTTTCTGGTGTTTTCACCACGCCACAGTGCGTTTGATATGCAGAACCTGCGACATCGTGGTTTTCGTCGGGTTTCAAGCTGAGATATGCATTTTCTGCGATCATATTGGTGAGACTTCAGTCAGAAGTATGCAGAATCATCTAGATCGCTCGTTTCGAGCTATTTAAAGCGAGAAACACTTTATGTGGTTGTTTTGACCACTCCACAGTGCGTTTGATATGTAGAGCCGCCGATAACTTGGTTTTCGTGGGGTTTCCAGCTGAAATATGCATTTTCTGCGATAATCTTGGTGTTTCATCTATGAGAAGTATGCAGAATCATCGAGAACGCTCTTTTCGAGCTAGTTAATGCGAGATACACGTTTTCTGATGGTTTCACCACTCCATAGTGCGTCTGATATGCAGAACCGGCGATATCTTGGTTTTCGTGGAGTTTCCAGCTGAGATATGCAATTTCTGTGATAATCTTGGTGAGTCTTCTGTCAGAAGTATGCACAATCATCGAGATCGCTCTATTCGAGCTATTTAATGTGAGAAACACGTTTTCTGGTGTATTCACCACCCCACAGTACGTTTGACATGCAGAACCGGATAAATCTTGGTTTCGGTCGGGTTTCAAGCTGAGATATGCATTTTCTACGATAATCTTGGTGAGACTTCTGTCAGACGTATGCAGAATCATCGGGATCGCTCTTTTCGAGCTATTTAAAGCGAGAAACACGTTTTCTGGTGTATTCACCACTCCACAGTACGTTTGAAATGCAGAACAGGAGATATCTTGGTTTAGGTCGGGTATCAAGCTGAGATATGCATTTTCAACGATAATCTTGGTGAGACTTCTGTCAGAAGTATGCAGAATCATCGGGATCGCTCTTTTCGAGCTATTTAATGCGAGAAACACGTTGTCTGGTTGGTTTCACGACTCCACAGTGCGTTTGATATGCAGAACCGGCGACATCTTGATTTTCGTGCTGTTTCCAGCTGAGATATGCATTTTCTGCGATAATCTTGGTGAGTCTTCTGTCAGAAGTATGCAAAATCATCTAGATTGCACTTTTCGAGCCATTTAATGCGAGAAACACGTTTTCTGGTGTATTCACCACTCCACAGAGCGTTTGATATGCAGAACCGGCGACATCTTGGCTTTCGTCGGGTATCAAGCTGGGATATGCATTTTCTACGATAATCTTGGTGAGACTTCTGTCAGAAGTATGCAGAATCATCGGGAACGCTCTTTTCGAGCTATTTAATGCGAGAAACTCGTTATCTGGTTGTTTTCACCACTCCACAGTGCGTTTGATATGCAGAACCGGCGTCATCTTGATTTTCGTGAGGTTTCAAGGTGAGATATGCATTTTCTGCGATTATCTTGGTGAGACTTCTGTCAGAAGTATGCAGAATCATCGAGATCGCTCTTTTCGAGCTACTTAATTCGAGAAACACGTTATCTGGTGTTTTCGCCACTCCACAGTGCGTTTGACATGCAGAACCGCAGATATCTTGGTTACGTTCGGGATTCAAGCTGAGATATGCATTTTCTGCGATAATCTTCGTGAGACTTCAGTCAGAAGTATGCAGAATCATCTAGATCGCTCTTGTCGAGCTATTTAACGCGAGAAACACGTTATATGGTGTTTTCACCACTCCACAGTGCGTTTGATATGCAGAACGGGCGACATCTTGGCTTTAGTCGGGTATCAAGCTGGGATATGCATTTTCTACGATAATCTTGGTGAGACTTCTGTCAGAAGTATGCAGAATCATCGGGAACGCTCTTTTCGAGCTATTTGATGCGAGAAACTCGTTATCTGGTTGTTTTCACCACTCCACAGTGCGTTTGATATGCAGAACCGGCGTCATCTTGATTTTCGTGAGGTTTAAAGGTGAGATATGCATTTTCTGCGATTATCTTGGTGAGACTTCTGTCAGAAGTATGCAGAATCATCGGGATCGCTCTTTTCGAGCTATTTAATGCGAGAAACACGTTGTCTGGTTGTTTTCACGACTCCACAGTGCGTTTGATATGCAGAACCGGCGACATCTTAATTTTCGTGAGGTTTCAAGGTGAGATATGCATTTTCTGCGATTATCTTGGTGAGACTTCAGTCAGAAGTATGCAGAATCATCTAGATCGCTCTTTTCAAGCTATTTAATGCGAATAAACAAGTTTTCTAGTGTTTTCACGACACCACAGTGCGTTTGATATCCAGAACCGGCGACATCTAGATTTTCGTGAGGTTTCAACCTGAGCTATGCATTTTCGTCGATAATCTTGGTGAGTCTTCTGTCAGTAGTATGCAGAAACATCGGGACCCCTCTTTTCGAGCTATTTAATGCGAGAAACACGTTATCTGTTGTTTTCGCCACTCCTCAGTGCGTTTGATATGCAGAACCGGCGACATCTTGATTTTCGTGAGATTTCAACCTGAGATATGCATTTTCTACGATAATCTTGGTGAGACTTCCGTCAGAAGTATGCAGAATCTTCGAGATCGCTCTTTTCGAGCTATTTAATGCGAGAAACACGTTATCTGGTGTTTTCACGAAACCACAGTGCGTTTGATATCCAGAACAGGCGACATCTTGAATTTCGTGAGATTTCAACCTGAGATATGCATTTTCGTCGATAATCTTGGTGAGACTTCTGTCAGAAGTATGCAGAATCTTCGAGAACGCTCTTTTCGAGCTACATAATGCGAGAAACACGTTATCTGGTGTTTTCACCACTCCACAGTGCGTTTGATATGCAGAACCAGCGACATCTTGGCTTTCGTCGGGTATCAAGCTGAGATATGCATTTTCAACGATAATCTTGGTGAGACTTCTGTCAGAAGTATGCAGAATCATCGGGATCGCTCTTTTCGAGCTATTTAATGCGAGAAACACGTTGTCTAGTTGTTTTCACGACTCCACAGTGCGTTTGATATGCAGAACCGGCGACATCTTAATTTTCGTGATGTTTCAAGCTGAGATATGGATTTTCTGCGATAATCTTGGTGAGACTTCAATCAGAGGTATGCAGAATCATCTAGATCGCTCTTTTCAAGCTATTTAATGCGAAAAAACAAGTTTTCTAGTGTTTTCAACATTCCACAGTGCGTTTGATATGCAGAACCGGCGACATCTTGGATTTCGTCGGGTTTCAAGCTGAGATATGCATTTTCTACGATAATCTTGGTGAGACTTCTGTCAGAAGTATGCAGAATCTTCGAGATCGCTCTTTTCAAGCTACTTAATGCGAGAAACACGATATCTGGTGTTTTCACCACTCCACAGTGCGTTTGATATGCAGAACCGGCGATATCTTGATTTTCGTGGTGTTTCCAGCTGAGATATGCATTTTCTGCGATAATCTTGGTGAGTCTTCTGTCAGAAGTATGCAGAATCATCTAGATCGCTTATTTCGAGCTATTTAATGCGAGAAACACGTTTTCTGGTGTATTCACCACTCCACAGTGCGTTTGATATACAGAACCAGCGACATCTTGGCTTTCGTCGGGTATCAAGCTGAGATATGCATTTTCAACGATAATATTGGTGAGACTTCTGTCAGAAGTATGCAGAATCATCGGGATCGCTCTTTTCGAGCTATTTAATGCGAGAAACACGTTGTCTGGTTGTTTTCACGACTCCACAGTGCGTTTGATATGCAGAACCGGCGATATCTTGATTTTCGTGATGTTTTCCAGCTGAGATATGGATTTTCTGCGATAATCTTCGTGAGACTTCAGTCAGAAGTATGCAGAATCATCTAGATCGCTCTTTTCAAGCTATTTAATGCGAAAAAACAAGTTTTCTGGTGTTTTCAACATTCCACAGTGCGTTTGATATGCAGAACCGGCGACATCTTGGATTTCGTCGGGTTTCAAGCTGAGATATGCATTTTCTACGATAATCTTGGTGAGACTTCTGTCAGAAGTATGCAGAATCTTCGAGATCGCTCTTTTCGAGCTATTTAATGCGAGAAACATGTTATCTGGTGTTTTCATCACTCCACAGGGCGTTTGATATGCAGAACCGGCGATATCTTGGTTTTCGTGGGGTTTCCAGCTGAGATATGCATTTTCTGCGATAATCTTGGTGAGACTTTAGTCAGAAGTATGCAGAATCATCTAGATCGCTCGTTTCGAGCTATTTAATGCGAAAAAACAAGTTTTCTAGTGTTTTCACGACACCACAGTGCGTTTGATATCCAGAACCGGCGACATCTAGATTTTCGTGAGATTTCAACCTGAGATATGCATTTTCGTCGATAATCTTGGTGAGACTTCAGTCAGAAGTATGCAGAATCATCTAGATCGCTCTTTTCAAGCTATTTAATGCGAAAAAACAAGTTTTCTGGTGTTTTCAACATTCCACAGTGCGTCTGATATGCAGAACCGACGATATCGTGGTTTTCGTGGTGTTTCCAGCTGAGATATGCATTTTCTGCGATAATCTTGGTGGGTCTTCTGTCAGCAGTATGCAGAATCATCTAGATCACTCTTTTCGAGCTACTTAATGCGAGAAACACGTTATCTGGTTGTTTTCACCACTCCACAGTGCGTTTGATTTGCAGAACCGGCGACATCTTGATTTTCGTGAGGTTTCAAGCTGAGATATGCATTTTCTGCGATAATCTTGGTGAGACTTCTGTCAGAAGTACGCAGAATCATCGGGATCGCTCTTTTCGAGCTATTTAATGCGAGAAGCACGTTGTCTGGTCGTTTTCACGACTCCACAGTGCGTTTTATATGCAGAACCGGCGACATCTTAATTTTCGTGATGTTTCAAGCTGAGATATGGATTTTCTGCGATAATCTTGGTGAGACTTCAGTCAGAAGTATGCAGAATCATCTAGATCGCTCTTTTCAAGCTATTTAATGCGAATAAACAAGTTTTCTAGTGTTTTCACGACACCACAGTGCGTTTGAAATCCAGAACCGGCGACATCTAGATTTTCGTGAGATTTCAACCTGAGATATGCATTTTCGTCGATAATCTTGGTGAGTCTTCTGTCAGTAGTATGCAGAATCATCGGGACCCCTCTTTTCGAGCTATTTAATGCGAGAAACACGTTATCTGTTGTTTTCGCGACTCCTCAGTGCGTTTGATATGCAGAACCGGCGACATCTTGATTTTCGTGAGATTTCAACCTGAGATATGCATTTTCTACGATAATCTTGGTGAGACTTCCGTCAGAAGTATGCAGAATCTTCGAGATCGCTCTTTTCGAGCTATTTAATGCGAGAAACACGTTATCTGGTGTTTTCACGACACCACAGCGCGTTTGATATCCAGAACAGGCGACATCTTGAATTTCGTGAGATTTCAACCTGAGATATGCATTTTCAACGATAATCTTGGTGAGACTTCTGTCAGAAGTATGCAGAATCATCGGGATCGCTCTTTTCGAGCTATTTAATGCGAGAAACACGTTGTCTGGTTGTTTTCACGACTCCACAGTGCGTTTGATATGCAGAACCGGCGACATCTTAATTTTCGTGATGTTTCAAGCTGAGATATGGATTTTCTGCGATAATCTTGGTGAGACTTCAGTCAGAGGTATGCAGAATCATCTAGATCGCTCTTTTCAAGCTATTTAATGCGAAAAAACAAGTTTTCTAGTGTTTTCAACATTCCACAGTGCGTTTGATATGCAGAACCGGCGACATCTTGGATTTCGTCGGGTTTCAAGCTGAGATATGCATTTTCTACAATAATCTTGGTGAGACTTCTGTCAGAAGTATGCAGAATCTTCGAGATCGCTCTTTTCGAGCTACTTAATGCGAGAAACACGATATCTGGTGTTTTCACCACTCCACAGTGCGTTTGATATGCAGAACCGGCGATATCTTGATTTTCGTGGTGTTTCCAGCTGAGATATGCATTTTCTGCGATAATCTTGGTGAGTCTTCTGTCAGAAGTATGCAGAATCATCTAGATCGCTTATTTCGAGCTATTTAACGCGAGAAACACGTTTTCTGGTGTATTCACCACTCCACAGTGCGTTAGATATGCAGAACCGGCGGCATCTTGGATTTCGTCGGGGTTCATACTGAGATATGCATTTTCTACGATAATCTTGGTGAGACTTCTGTCAGAAGTATGCAGAATCATCGAGATCGCTCTTTTCGAGCTATTTAATGCGAGAAACTCGTTTTCTGGTGTATTCACCACTCCACAGTACGTTTGACATGCAGAACCGGCGAAATCTTGCTTTTCGTGGGTTTTCAAGCTGAGATATGCTTTTTCTGCGATAATCATGGTGAGACTTCTGTCAGAAGTATGCAGAATCTTCGAGAACGCTGTTTTCGAGCTACATAATGCGAGAAACACGTTATCTGGTGTTTTCACCACTCCACAGTGCGTTTGATATGCAGAACCAGCGACATCTTGGCTTTCGTCGGGTATCAAGCTGAGATATGCATTTTCAACGATAATCTTGGTGAGACTTCTGTCAGAAGTATGCAGAATCATCGGGATCGCTCTTTTCGAGCTATTTAATGCGAGAAACACGTTGTCTGGTTGTTTTCACGACTCCACAGTGCGTTTGATATGCAGAACCGGCGACATCTTGATTTTCGTGATGTTTTCCAGCTGAGATATGGATTTTCTGCGATAATCTTGGTGAGACTTCAGTCAGAAGTATGCAGAATCATCTAGATCGCTCTTTTCAAGCTATTTAATGCGAAAAAACAAGTTTTCTGGTGTTTTCAACATTCCACAGTGCGTTTGATATGCAGAACCGGCGACATCTTGGATTTCGTCGGGTTTCAAGCTGAGATATGCATTTTCTACGATAATCTTGGTGAGACTTCTGTCAGAAGTTTGCAGAATCTTCGAGATCGCTCTTTTCGAGCTATTTAATGCGAGAAACATGTTATCTGGTGTTTTCATCACTCCACAGGGCGTTTGATATGCAGAACCGGCGATATCTTGGTTTTCGTGGGGTTTCCAGCTGAGATATGCATTTTCTGCGATAATCTTGGTGAGACTTTAGTCAGAAGTATGCAGAATCATCTAGATCGCTCGTTTCGAGCTATTTAATGCGAAAAAACAAGTTTTCTGTTGTTTTGACCACTCCACAGTGCGTATGATATGTAGAGCCGCCGATAACTTGGTCTTCGCGGGGTTTCCAGCTGAAATATGCATTTTCTGCGATGATCTTGGTGTTTCATCTATGAGAAGTATGCAGAATGATCGAGAACGCTCTTTTCGAGTTAGCTAATGCGAGAAACACGTTTTCTGGTGTTTTCAACATTCCACAGTGCGTCTGATATGCAGAACCGACGATATCGTGGTTTTCGTGGTGTTTCCAGCTGAGATATGCATTTTCTGCGATAATCTTGGTGGGTCTTCTGTCAGCAGTATGCAGAATCATCTAGATCACTCTTTTCGAGCTACTTAATGCGAGAACCACGTTATCTGGTGTATTGACCACTCCCCAGTGCGTTTGATTTGCAGAACCGGCGACATCTTGGTTTTCGTGGGGTTTCCAGCTGAAATATGCATTTTCAACGATAATCTTGGTGAGATTTCAGTCAGAAGTATACAGAATTTTCTAGATCGTTCTTTTCGAGCTATTTAATGCGAGAAACACCTTATGTGGTGATTTCACCACTCCACAGTGCGTTTGATATGCAGAACCGACGACATCTTGACTTTCGTCGGGTATCAAGCTGAGATATGCATTTTCTGCGATAATCTTGGTGTTTCATCTATGAGAAGTATGCAGAATCATCGTGATCGCTCTTTTCCAGCTAGTTAATGCGAGAAACACGTTTTCTGGTGTTTTCACCACTCCACAGTGCGTCTGATATGCAGAACCGGAGATAACTTGGTTTTCGTGAGGTTTCAAGCTGAGATATGCATTTTCTGCGATTATCTTGGTGAGACTTCTGTCAGAAGTATGCATAATCATCGGGATCGCACTTCTCGAGCTATTTAATACGAGAAACACGTTATCTGTTGTTTTCACCACTCCGCAGTGCGTTTGATATGCAGAACCGGCGACATCTTGATTTTCGTGAGATTTCAACCTGAGATATGCATTTTCTACGATAATCTTGGTGAGACTTCCGTCAGAAGTATGCAGAATCTTCGAGATCGCTCTTTTCGAGCTATTTAAAGCGAGAAACACGTTATCTGGTGTTTTCACGACACCACAGTGCGTTTGATATCCAGAACAGGCGACATCTTGAATTTCGTGAGATTTCAACCTGAGATATGCATTTTCGTCGATAATCTTGGTGAGACTTCTGTCAGAAGTATGCAGAATCTTCGAGAACGCTCTTTTCGAGCTACATAATGCGAGAAACACGTTATCTGGTGTTTTCACCAACTCCACAGTGCGTTTGATATGCAGAACCGGCGACATCTTGGCTTTCGTCGGGTATCAAGCTGAGATATGCATTTTAAACGATAATCTTGGTGAGACTTCTGTCAGAAGTTTGCAGAATCATCTAGATCGCTGGTTTCGAGCTATTTAATGCGAAAAAACAAGTTTTGTGGTGTTTTGACCACTCCACAGTGCGTTTGATATGTAGAGCCGCCGATAACTTGGTTTTCGTGGGGTTTCCAGCTGAAATATGCATTTTCTGCGATAATATTGGTAAGACTTCAGTCAGAAGTATGCGGAAACATCGAGATCGCTCTTTTCGAGCTATTTAATGCGAGAAACACGTTATCTGGTGTATTGACCACTCCACAGTGCGTTTGATATGCAGAACCGGCGCCATCTTGATTTTCGTGAGGTTTCAAGCTGAGATATGCATTTTCTGCGATAATATTGGTGAGACTTCAGTAAGAAGTTTACAGAATCTTCTAGATCGCTCGTTTCGAGCTATTTAATGCGAGAAACACGTTATCTGGTGTATTGACCACTCCACAGTGCGTTTGATATGCAAAACCGGCGATATCTTGGTTTTCGTCGGGTTTCAAGCTGAGATATGCATTTTCTGCGATAATCTTGGTGAGACTTCTGTCAGAAGTTTGCAGAATCATCTAGATCGCTCGTTTCGATCTATTTAATGCGAAAAAACAAGTTTTCTGGTGTTTTGACCACTCCACAGTGCGTTTGATATGTAGAGCCGCCGATAACTTGGTTTTCGTGGGGTTTCCAGCTGAAATATGCATTTTCTGCGATAATATTGGTAAGACTTCAGTCAGAAGTATGCGGAATCTTCTAGATCGCTCGTTTCGAGATATTTAATGCGAGAAACACGTTATCTGGTGTAATGACAACTCCACAGTGCGTTTGATATGCAGAACCGGCGATATCTTGATTTTCGTGGTGTTTCCAGCTGAGATATGTATTTTCTCCTATAATCTTAGTGAGTATTCTGCCAGCAGTATGCAGAATCATCTAGATCACTCTTTTCGAGCTATTTAATGCGAGAACCACGTTATCTGGTGTATTGACCACTCCACAGTGCGTTTGATATGCAGAACCGGCGCCATCTTGATTTTCGTGAGGTTTCAAGCTGAGATATGCATTTTCTGCGATAATATTGGTGAGACTTCAGTCAGAAGTGTGCAGAATCTTCTAGATCGCTCGTTTCGAGATATTTAATGCGAGAAACACGTTATCTGGTGTAATGACAACTCCACAGTGCGTTTGATATGCAAAACCGGCGATATCTTGGTTTTCGTCGGGTTTCAAGCTGAGATATGCATTTTCAACGATAATCTTGGTGAGATTTCACTCAGAAGTATGCAGAATCATCTCGATCGCTCGTTTCGAGCTATTTAATGCGAGAAACACGTTATCTGGTGTTTTGACCACTCCACAGTGCGTTTGATATGCAGAACCGGCGACATCTTGGTTTTCGTGGGGATTCCAGCTGAAATATGCATTTTCTGCGATAATCTTGGTGTTTCGTCTATGAGAAGTATGCAGAAACATCGAGATCGCTCTTTTCGAGCTAGTTAATGCGAGAAACACGTTTTCTGGTGTTTTCACCACCCCACAGTGCGTTTGATATGTAGAGCCGCCGATAACTTGGTATTCGTGGGGTTTCCAGCTGAGATATGCATTTTCTGCGATAAACCTGGTGAGTCTTCTGTCAGAAGTATGCAGAATCACCGAGATCGCTCTATTCGCGCTATTTAATGCGAGAAACACGTTATCTGGTGTTTTCACCACTCCACATTGCGCCTGACATGCAGAACCGGCGACATCTTGGTTTTCGTGGGGTTTCCAGCTGAAATATGCATTTTCTGCTATAATCTTGGTGAGTCTTCTGTCAGAAGTATGCAGAATCATGTAGATCGTTCGTTTCGAGCTATTTAATGCGAAAAAACAAGTTTTCTGGTGTTTTGACCATTCCACAGTGCGTTTGATATGTAGAGCCGCCGATAACTTGGTATTCGTGGGGTTTCCAGCTGAAATATGCATTTTCTGTGATAATCTTGGTGAGACCTCTGTCAGAAGTATGCAGTATCATCGAGATCGCTCTATTCGCGCTATTTAATGCGAGAAACACGTTATCTGGTGTTTTCACCACTCCACATTGCGCCTGACATGCAGAACCGGCGACATCTTGGTTTTCGTGGGGTTTCCAGCTGAAATATGCATTTTCTGCTATAATCTTGGTGAGTCTTCTGTCAGAAGTATGCAGAATCATGTAGATCGTTCGTTTCGAGCTATTTAATGCGAAAAAACAAGTTTTCTGGTGTTTTGACCATTCCACAGTGCGTTTGATATGTAGAGCCGCCGATAACTTGGTATTCGTGGGGTTTCCAGCTGAAATATGCATTTTCTGTGATAATCTTGGTGAGACCTCTGTCAGAAGTATGCAGTATCATCGAGATCGCACTATTCGAGCTGTTTAATGCGAGAACCACGTTATCTGGTGTATTGAACACTCCACAGTGCGTTTGATATGTAGAGCCGCCGATAACTTGGTTTTCGTGGGGTTTCCAGCTGAAATATGCATTTTCTGCGATAATCTTGGTGAGTACTCTGTCAGAAGTATGCAGAATCATCGAGATCGCTCTATTCGAGCTATTTAATGCGAGAAACACGCTATCTGGTGTATTGACCACTCCACAGTGCGTTTGATATGCAGAACCGGCGACATCTTGGTTTTCGTGGGGTTTCCAGCTGAAATATGCATTTTCTGCGATAATCTTGGTGAGACGTCTGTCCGAAGTATGTAGAATCATCGAGATCGCTCTTTTCGAGCTATTTAATGCGACAAACACGTTATCTGGTGTTTTGTCCACTCCACAGTGTGTTTGATATGCAGAACCGGCGACATCTTGGTTTTCGTGGTGTTTCCAGCTGATATATGCATTTTCTGCGATAATCTTGGTGAGTCTTCTGCCAGCAGTATGCAGAATCATCGAGATCGCTCTTTTCGAGCTATTTAAAGCGAGAAACACGTTATCTGGTGTTTTGACCACTCCACAGTGCGTTTGATATGCAGAACCGGCGACATCTTGGTTTTCGTGGGGTTTCCAGCTGAAATATGCATTTTCTGCGATAATCTTGGTGAGACGTCTGTCCGAAGTATGCAGAATCATCGAGATCGCTCTTTTCGAGCTATTTAATGCGAGAAACACGTTATCTGGTGTTTTGACCACTCCACAGTGCGTTTGATATGCAGAACCGGCGATATCTTGGTTTTCGTGGGGTTTCCAGCTGAAATATGCATTTTCTGCGATAATCTTGGTGTTTCATCTATGAGAAGTATGCAGAAACATCGAGATCGCTCTTTTCGAGCTAGTTAATGCGAGAAACACGTTTTCTGGTGTTTTGACCACTCCACAGTGCGTTTGATATGCAGAACCGGCGATATCTTGGTTTTCGTGGGGTTTCCAGCTGAAATATCCATTTTCTGCGATAATCTTGGTGAGTCTTCTGTCAGCAGTATGCAGAATCATCTAGATCGCTCTTTTCGAGCTATTTAATGCGACAAACACGTTATCTGGTGTATTGACCACTCCACAGTGATTTGATATGTAGAGCCGCCGATAACTTGGTTTTCGTGGGGTTTCCAGCTGAGATATGCATTTTCTGCGATAAACCTGGTGAGTCTTCTGTCAGAAGTATGCAGAATCACCGAGATCGCTCTATTCGAGCTATTTAATGCGAGAAACACGTTATCTGGTGTTTTCACCACTCCACATTGCGCCTGATATGCAGAACCGGCGACATCTTGGTTTTCGTGGGGTTTCCAGCTGAAATATGCATTTTCTGCGATAATCTTGGTGAGTCTTCTGTCAGAAGTATGCAGAATCATGTAGATCGTTCGTTTCGAGCTATTTAATGCGAAAAAACAAGTTTTCTGGTGTTTTGACCACTCCACAGTGCGTTTGATATGTAGAGCCGCCGATAACTTGGTATTCGTGGGGTTTCCAGCTGAAATATGCATTTTCTGTGATAATCTTGGTGAGACCTCTGTCAGAAGTATGCAGTATCATCGAGATCGCTCTATTCGCGCTATTTAATGCGAGAAACACGTTATCTGGTGTTTTCACCACTCCACATTGCGCCTGACATGCAGAACCGGCGACATCTTGGTTTTCGTGGGGTTTCCAGCTGAAATATGCATTTTCTGCTATAATCTTGGTGAGTCTTCTGTCAGAAGTATGCAGAATCATGTAGATCGTTCGTTTCGAGCTATTTAATGCGAAAAAACAAGTTTTCTGGTGTTTTGACCATTCCACAGTGCGTTTGATATGTAGAGCCGCCGATAACTTGGTATTCGTGGGGTTTCCAGCTGAAATATGCATTTTCTGTGATAATCTTGGTGAGACCTCTGTCAGAAGTATGCAGTATCATCGAGATCGCACTATTCGAGCTGTTTAATGCGAGAAACACGTTATCTGGTGTATTGACCACTCCACAGTGCGTTTGATATGCAGAACCGGCGCCATCTTGATTTTCGTGAGGTTTCAAGCTGAGATATGTATTTTCTGCGATAATATTGGTGAGACTTCAGTCAGAAGTATGCAGAACCTTCTAGATCGCTCGTTTCGAGCTATTTAATGCGAGAACCACGTTATCTGGTGTATTGAACACTCCACAGTGCGTTTGATATGTAGAGCCGCCGATAACTTGGTTTTCGTGGGGTTTCCAGCTGAAATATGCATTTTCTGCGATAATCTTGGTGAGTACTCTGTCAGAAGTATGCAGAATCATCGAGATCGCTCTATTCGAGCTATTTAATGCGAGAAACACGCTATCTGGTGTATTGACCACTCCACAGTGCGTTTGATATGCAGAACCGGCGACATCTTGGTTTTCGTGGGGTTTCCAGCTGAAATATGCATTTTCTGCGATAATCTTGGTGAGACGTCTGTCCGAAGTATGTAGAATCATCGAGATCGCTCTTTTCGAGCTATTTAATGCGACAAACACGTTATCTGGTGTTTTGTCCACTCCACAGTGTGTTTGATATGCAGAACCGGCGACATCTTTGTTTTCGTGGTGTTTCCAGCTGATATATGCATTTTCTGCGATAATCTTGGTGAGTCTTCTGCCAGCAGTATGCAGAATCATCGATATCGCTCTTTTCGAGCTATTTAAAGCGAGAAACACGTTATCTGGTGTTTTGACCACTCCACAGTGCGTTTGATATGCAGAACCGGCGACATCTTGGTTTTCGTGGGGTTTCCAGCTGAAATATGCATTTTCTGCGATAATCTTGGTGAGACGTCTGTCCGAAGTATGCAGAATCATCGAGATCGCTCTTTTCGAGCTATTTAATGCGAGAAACACGTTATCTGGTGTTTTGACCACTCCACAGTGCGTTTGATATGCAGAACCGGCGATATCTTGGTTTTCGTGGGGTTTCCAGCTGAAATATGCATTTTCTGCGATAATCTTGGTGTTTCATCTATGAGAAGTATGCAGAAACATCGAGATCGCTCTTTTCGAGCTAGTTAATGCGAGAAACACGTTTTCTGGTGTTTTGACCACTCCACAGTGCGTTTGATATGCAGAACCGGCGATATCTTGGTTTTCGTGGGGTTTCCAGCTGAAATATCCATTTTCTGCGATAATCTTGGTGAGTCTTCTGTCAGCAGTATGCAGAATCATCTAGATCGCTCTTTTCGAGCTATTTAATGCGACAAACACGTTATCTGGTGTATTGACCACTCCACAGTGATTTGATATGTAGAGCCGCCGATAACTTGGTTTTCGTGGGGTTTCCAGCTGAGATATGCATTTTCTGCGATAAACCTGGTGAGTCTTCTGTCAGAAGTATGCAGAATCACCGAGATCGCTCTATTCGAGCTATTTAATGCGAGAAACACGTTATCTGGTGTTTTCACCACTCCACATTGCGCCTGATATGCAGAACCGGCGACATCTTGGTTTTCGTGGGGTTTCCAGCTGAAATATGCATTTTCTGCGATAATCTTGGTGAGTCTTCTGTCAGAAGTATGCAGAATCATGTAGATCGTTCGTTTCGAGCTATTTAATGCGAAAAAACAAGTTTTCTGGTGTTTTGACCACTCCACAGTGCGTTTGATATGCAGAACCGGCGCCATCTTGATTTTCGTGAGGTATCAAGCTGAGATATGCATTTTCTGCGATAATATTGGTGAGACCTCAGTCAGAAGTATGCAGAATCTTCTAGATCGCTCGTTTCGAGCTATTTAATGCGAGAACCACGTTATCTGGTGTATTGAACACTCCACAGTGCGTTTGATATGCAGAACCGGCGACATCATGGATTTCGTCGGGGTTCAAGCTGAGATATGCATTTTCTGCGATAATCTTGGTGAGTCTTCTGACAGAAGTATGCAGAATCATGTAGATCGTTCGTTTCGAGTTATTTAATGCGAAAAAACAAGTTTTCTGGTGTTTTGACCACTCCACAGTGCGTTTGATATGTAGAGCCGCCGATAACTTGGTTTTCGTGGGGTTTCCAGCTGAAATATGCATTTTCTGCGATAATCTTGGTGAGTCCTCTGTCAGAAGTATGCAGAATCATCGAGATCGCTCTATTCGAGCTATTTAATGCGAGAAACACGTTATCTGGTGTATTGACCACTCCACAGTGCGTTTGATATGCAAAACCGGCGATATCTTGGTTTTCGTCGGTTTTCAAGCTGAGATATGCATTTTCAACGATAATCTTGGTGAGACTTCAGTCAGAAGTATGCAGAATCATCTAGATCGCTCGTTTCGAGCTATTTAATGCGAAAAAACAAGTTTTCTGGTGTTTTCAACATTCCACAGTGCGTTTGATATGCGGAACCGGCGATATCTTGATTTTCGTGGTGTTTCCAGGTGAGATATGCATTTTCTGCGATAATCTTGGTGAGTCTTCTGTCAGCAGTATGCAGAATCATCTAGATCGCTCTTTTCGAGCTATTAAATGCGTGATACACGTTATCTAGTTGTTTTCACCACTCCACAGTGCGTTTTATATACAGAACTGGCGACATCTTGATTTTCGTGAGGTTTCAAGCTGACATATGCATTTTCTGCGATAATATTGGTGAGACTTCTGTCCGAAGTATGCAGAATCATCGATATCGCTCTTTTCGAGCTATTTAATGTGAGAATCGCGTTATCTGGTGTTTTGACAACTGCACAGTGCGTTTGATATGCAGAAATGGCGAAATCCTTTTTTTCGTCGGTTTTCATCCTGAGGTATGCATTTTCTGCGTTAACCTTGGTGCGACTTTTGTCAGAAGTATGCAGAATCATCTAGATCGCTCGTTTCGAGCTATTTAATACGAGAAACACGTTATCTGGTTGTTTTCACCACTCCACAGTGCGTTTGATATGCAGGACCGGCGACATCTTGATTTTCGTGGGGTTTCAAGCTGAGATATGCATTTTCTGCGATAATATTGGTGAGACTTCTGTCCGAAGTATGCAGAATCATCGATATCGCTCTTTTCGAGCTATTTAATGTGAGAATCGCGTTATCTGGTGTTTTGACAACTGCACAGTGCGTTTGATATGCAGAAATGGCGAAATCCTTTTTTTCGTCGGTTTTCATCCTGAGGTATGCATTTTCTGCGTTAACCTTGGTGCGACTTTTGTCAGAAGTATGCAGAATCATCTAGATCGCTCGTTTCGAGCTATTTAATACGAGAAACACGTTATCTGGTTGTTTTCACCACTCCACAGTGCGTTTGATATGCAGGACCGGCGACATCTTGATTTTCGTGGGGTTTCAAGCTGAGATATGCATTTTCTGCGATAATATTGGTGAGACTTCAGTAAGAAGTATGCAGAATCATCTAGATCGCTCGTTTCGAGCTATTTAATGCGAAAAAAACAAGTTTTCTGGTGTTTTCAACATTCCACAGTGCGTTTGATATGCAGACCCGGCGATATCTTGATTTTCGTGGTGTTTCCAGATGAGATATGCATTTTCTGCGATAATCTTGCTGAGTCTTCTGTCACAAGTATGCAGAATCATCTAGATCGCTCTTTTCGAGCTATTTAATGCGAGATACACGTTATCTGGTTGTTTTCATCACTCCACAGGGCGTTTGATATGCAGAACCGGCGATATCTTGGTTTTCGTGGGGTTTCCAGCTGAGATATGCATTTTCTGCGATAATATTGGTGAGACTTCTGTCCGAAGTATGCAGAGTCATCGAGATCGTACTTTTCAAGCTATTTAATGCGAGAAACACGTTTTCTGGGGTATTCACCAATCCACAGTTCGTTGGATATGCAGAACAGGAGATATCTTGGTTTTCGTGGGGTTTCCAGCTGAAATATGCATTTGCTGCGGTAATCTTGGTGTTTCATCTATGAGAAGTATGCAGAATCATCCAGAACGATCTTTTCGAGCTAGTTAATGCGAGTAACACGTTATCTGGTGTTTTCACCACTCCACAGTGCGTTTGATATGCAGAACCGGCGACATCTTGATTTTCGTGGGGTTTCAAGCTGAGATATGCATTTTCTGCGATAATATTGGTGAGACTTCAGTAAGAAGTATGCAGAATCATCTAGATCGGTCGTTTCGAGCTATTTAATGCGAAAAAAACAAGTTTTCTGGTGTTTTCAACATTCCACAGTGCGTTTGATATGCAGACCCGGCGATATCTTGATTTTCGTGGTGTTTCCAGATGAGATATGCATTTTCTGCGATAATCTTGCTGAGTCTTCTGTCACAAGTATGCAGAATCATCTAGATCGCTCTTTTCGAGCTATTTAATGCGAGATACACGTTATCTGGTTGTTTTCATCACTCCACAGGGCGTTTGATATGCAGAACCGGCAATGTCTGGTTTTCCTCGGGTTTCAAGCTGAGATATGCATTTTATGCGATAATCTTGGTGAGACTTCTGTCCGAAGTATGCAGAGTCATCTAGATCGTAATTTTCGAGCTATTTAATGCGAGAAACTCGTTTTCTGGGGTTTTCACCAATCCACAGTTCGTTGGATATGCAGAACAGGAGATATCTTGGTTTTCGTGGGGTTTCCAGCTGAAATATGCATTTTCTGCGATAATCTTGGTGTTTCATCTATGAGAAGTATGCAGAATCATCCAGAACGATCTTTTCGAGCTAGTTAATGCGAGTAACACGTTATCTGGTGTTTTCACCACTCCACAGTGCGTTTGATATGCAGAACCGGCGACATCATGGATTTCGTCGGGGTTCAAGCTGAGATATGCATTTTCTGCGATAATCTTGGTGAGACTTCTGCCCGAAGTATGCAGAGTAATCGAGATCGTACTTTTCAAGCTATTTAATGCGAGAAACACGTTTTCTGGGGTATTCACCAATCCACAGTTCGTTGGATATGCAGAACAGGAGATATCTTGATTTTCGTGGGGTTTCCAGCTGAAATATGCATTTGCTGCGATAATCTTGGTGTTTCATCTATGAGAAGTATGCAGAATCATCCAGAACGATCTTTTCGAGGTAGTTAATGCGAGTAACACGTTATCTGGTGTTTTCACCACTCCACAGTGCGTTTGATATGCAGAACCGGCGACATCATCGATTTCGTCGGGGTTCAAGCTGAGATATGCATTTTCTGCGATAATCTTGGTGAGACTTCTGTCCGAAGTATGCTGAATCATCTAGATCGCTCTTTTCGAGCTATTTAATGCGAGAAACACGTTATCTGGTGTTTTCACGACTCCACAGTGCGTTTGATATGCAGAACCAGCGATATCTTGGTTTTCGTGGGGATTCAAACTGAGATATGCAATTTCTGCGATAATCTTGGTGAGACTTCTGTCCGAAGTATGCAGAGTCATCGAGATCGCTCTTTTCGAGCTATTTAATGCGAGAAACAAGTTACCTGGTGTTTTCACCACTCCACAGTGCGTTTGATATGCAGAACCAGCGATATCTTGGTTTTCGTGGGGTTTCAAGCTCAGATATGCATTTTCTGCGATAATCTTGGTGAGACTTCTGTCCGAAGTATGCAGAATCATCGAGATCGCACTTTTCGAGCTATTTAATGCGAGAAACACGTTATCTGGTGTATTCACCACTCCACAGCGCGTTTGATATGCAGAACCGGCGACATCATGGATTTCGTCGGGGTTCAAGCTGAGATATGCATTTTCTGCGATAATCTTGGTGAGACTTCTGTCCGAAGTATGCTGAATCATCTAGATCGCTCTTTTCGAGCTATTTAATGCGAGAAACACGTTATCTGGTGTTTTCACCACTACACAGTGCGTTTGATATGCAGAACCAGCGATATCTTGGTTTTCGTGGGGTTTCAAGATGAGATATGCATTTTCTGCGATAATCTTGGTGAGACTTCAGTCAGAAGTATGCAGAATCTTCTAGATCGCTCGTTTCGAGCTTTTTAATGCGAGAACCACGTTATCTGGTGTATTGAACACTCCACAGTGCGTTTGATATGCAGAACCGGCGACATCATGGATTTCGTCGGGGTTCAAGCTGAGATATGCATTTTCTGCGATAATCTTGGTAAGACTTCTGTCCGAAGTATGCAGAATCATCTAGATCGCTCGTTTCGAGCTATTTAATGCGAAAAAACAAGTTTTCTGGTGTTTTCAACATTCCACAGTGCGTTTGATATGCGGAACCGGCGATATCTTGATTTTCGTGGTGTTTCCAGGTGAGATATTTGCATTTTCTGCGATAAGCTTGGTGAGTCTTCTGTCAGCAGTATGCAGAATCATCTAGATCGCTCTTTTCGAGCTATTAAATGCGAGATACACGTTATCTAGTTGTTTTCACCACTCCACAGTGCGTTTTATATACAGAACTGGCGACATCTTGATTTTCGTGAGGTTTCAAGCTGACATATGCATTTTCTGCGATAATATTGGTGAGACTTCTGTCCGAAGTATGCAGAATCATCGATATCGCTCTTTTCGATCTATTTAATGCGAGAAACACGATATCTGGTGTTTTGACCACTCCACAGGGCGTTTGATATGCAGCATCGGGGATATCTTGGTTTTCGTGGGGTTTCCAGCTGAAATATGCATTTTCTGCGATAAACTTTGTGAGTCTTCTGTCAGAAGTATGCAGAATCATCGAGATCGCTCTATTCGACCTCTTTAAAGCGAGAAACACGTTATCTGGTGTTTTCACCATCCACATTGCGCCTGATATGCAGAACCGGCGACATTTTGGTTTTCGTGGGGTTTCCAGCTTAAATGTGCATTTTCTGCGATAATCTTGGTGAGTCTTCTGACAGAAGTATGCAGAATCATGTAGATCGTTCGTTTCGAGTTATTTAATGCGAAAAAACAAGTTTTCTGGTGTTTTGACCACTCCACAGTGCGTTTGATATGTAGAGCCGCCGATAACTTGGTTTTCGTGGGGTTTCCAGCTGAAATATGCATTTTCTGCGATAATCTTGGTGAGTCCTCTGTCAGAAGTATGCAGAATCATCGAGATCGCTCTATTCGAGCTATTTAATGCGAGAAACACGTTATCTGGTGTATTGACCACTCCACAGTGCGTTTGATATGCAAAACCGGCGATATCTTGGTTTTCGTCGGTTTTCAAGCTGAGATATGCATTTTCAACGATAATCTTGGTGAGACTTCAGTCAGAAGTATGCAGAATCATCTAGATCGCTCGTGTCGAGCTATTTAATCCGAAAAAACAAGTTTTCTGGTGTTTTCAACATTCCACAGTGCGTTTGATATGCGGAACCGGCGATATCTTGATTTTCGTGGTGTTTCCAGGTGAGATATGCATTTGTTGCGATAATCTTGGTGAGTCTTTTGTCAGCAGTATGCAGAATCATCTAGATCGCTCTTTTCGAGCTATTAAATGCGTGATACACGTTATCTAGTTGTTTTCACCACTCCACAGTGCGTTTTATATACAGAACTGGCGACATCTTGATTTTCGTGAGGTTTCAAGCTGACATATGCATTTTCTGCGATAATATTGGTGAGACTTCTGTCCGAAGTATGCAGAATCATCGATATCGCTCTTTTCGAGCTATTTAATGTGAGAAACGCGGTATCTGGTGTTTTGACAACTTCACAGTGCGTTTGATATGCAGAAATGGCGAAATCTTGGTTTTCGTCGGTTTTCATCCTGAGGTATGCATTTTCTGCGTTAACCTTGGTGCGACTTTTGTCAGAAGTATGCAGAATCATCTAGATCGCTCGTTTCGAGCTATTTAATACGAGAAACACGTTATCTGGTTGTTTTCACCACTCCACAGTGCGTTTGATATGCAGGACCGGCGACATCTTGATTTTCGTGGGGTTTCAAGCTGAGATATGCATTTTCTGCGATAATATTGGTGAGACTTCAGTAAGAAGTACGCAGAATCATCTAGATCGCTCGTTTCAAGCTATTTAATGCGAAAAAAACAAGTTTTCTGGTGTTTTCAACATTCCACAGTGCGTTTGATATGCAGACCCGGCGATATCTTGATTTTCGTGGTGTTTCCAGCTGAGATATGCATTTTCTGCGATAATCTTGGTGAGTCTTCTGTCACAAGTATGCAGAATCATCTAGATCGCTCTTTTCGAGCTATTTAATGCGAGATACACGTTATCTGGTTGTTTTCATCACTCCACAGGGCGTTTGATATGCAGAACCGGCGATATCTTGGTTTTCGTGGGGTTTCCAGCTGAGATACGCATTTTCTGCGATAATATTGGTGAGACTTCTGTCCGAAGTATGCAGAGTCATCGAGATCGTACTTTTCAAGCTATTTAATGCGAGAAACACGTTTTCTGGGGTATTCACCAATCCACAGTTCGTTGGATATGCAGAACAGGAGATATCTTGGTTTTCGTGGGGTTTCCAGCTGAAATATGCATTTGCTGCGATAATCTTGGTGTTTCATCTATGAGAAGTATGCAGAATCATCCAGAACGATCTTTTCGAGCTAGTTAATGCGAGTAACACGTTATCTGGTGTTTTCACCACTCCACAGTGCGTTTTATATGCAGAACCGGCGACATCATGGATTTCGTCGGGGTTCAAGCTGAGATATGCATTTGCTGCGATAATCTTGGTGAGACTTCTGTCCGAAGTATGCTGAATCATCTAGATCGCTCTTTTCGAGCTATTTAATGCGAGAAACACGTTATCTGGTGTTTTCACCACTCCACAGTGCGTTTGATATGCAGAACCAGCGATATCTTGGTTTTCGTGGGGTTTCAAGATGAGATATGCATTTTCTGCGATAATCTTGGTGAGACTCCTGTCCGAAGTATGCAGAATCATCGAGATCGCTCTTCTCGAGCTATTTAATGCGAGAAACAAGTTATCTGGTGTTTTCACAACTCCACAGTGCGTTTGATATGCAGATCCAGCGATATCTTGGTTTTCGTGGGGTTTCAAGCTCAGATATGCATTTTCTGCGATAATCTTGGTGAGACTTCTGTCCGAAGTATGCAGAGTCATCGAGATCGTACTTTTCGAGCTATTTAATGCGAGAAACACGTTTTCTGGGGTATTCACCAATCCACAGTTCGTTGGATATGCAGAACAGGAGATATCTTGGTTTTCGTGGGGTTTCCAGCTGAAATATGCATTTGCTGCGATAATCTTGGTGAAATATCTGTCCGAAGTATGCAGAAACATCGAGATCGCACTTTTCGATCTATTTAATGCGAGAAACACGTTGTCTGGTGTTTTCACCACTCCACAGTTGGTTTGATATGCAGAACCGGCAATGTCTGGTTTTCGTCGGGTTTCAAGCTGAGATATGCATTTTATGCGATAATCTTGGTGAGACTTCTGTCCGAAGTATGCAGAGTCATCTAGATCGTAATTTTCGAGCTATTTAATGCGAGAAACTCGTTTTCTGGGGTTTTCACCAATCCACAGTTCGTTGGATATGCAAAACAGGAGATATCTTGGTTTTCGTGGGGTTTCCAGCTGAAATATGCATTTTCTGCGATAATCTTGGTGTTTCATCTATGAGAAGAATGCAGAATCATCCAGAACGATCTTTTCGAGCTAGTTAATGCGAGTAACACGTTATCTGGTGTTTTCACCACTCCACAGTGCGTTTGATATGCAGAACCGGCGACATCATGGATTTCGTCGGGGTTCAAGCTGAGATATGCATTTTCTGCGATAATCTTGGTGAGACTTCTGTCCGAAGTATGCAGAGTAATCGAGATCGTACTTTTCAAGCTATTTAATGCGAGAAACACGTTTTCTGGGGTATTCACCAATCCACAGTTCGTTGGATATGCAGAACAGGAGATATCTTGATTTTCGTGGGGTTTCCAGCTGAAATATGCATTTGCTGCGATAATCTTGGTGTTTCATCTATGAGAAGTATGCAGAATCATCCAGAACGATCTTTTCGAGCTAGTTAATGCGAGTAACACGTTATCTGGTGTTTTCACCACTCCACAGTGCGTTTGATATGCAGAACCGGCGACATCATGGATTTCGTCGGGGTTCAAGCTGAGATATGCATTTTCTGCGATAATCTTGGTGAGACTTCTGTCCGAAGTATGCTGAATCATCTAGATCGCTCTTTTCGAGCTATTTAATGCGAGAAACACGTTATCTGGTGTTTTCACCACTCCACAGTGCGTTTGATATGCAGAACCAGCGATATCTTGGTTTTCGTGGGGATTCAAACTGAGATATGCAATTTCTGCGATAATCTAGGTGAGACTTCTGTCCGAAGTATGCTTAATCATCGAGATCGCTCGTTTCGAGCTACTTAATGCGAGAAACACGTGATCTGGTGTTTTCACCACTCCACAGGGCGAATGATATGCAGAACCGACGATATCTTGGTTTTCGTGGGGTTTCAAGCTCAGATATGCATTTTCTGCAATAATCTTGGTGAGACTTCTGTCCGAAGTATGCAGAGTCATCGAGATCGCTCTTTTCGAGCTATTTAATGCGAGAAACAAGTTACCTGGTGTTTTCACCACTCCACAGTGCGTTTGATATGCAGAACCAGCGATATCTTGGTTTTCGTGGGGTTTCAAGCTCAGATATGCATTTTCTGCGATAATCTTGGTGAGACTTCTGTCCGAAGTATGCAGAATCATCGAGATCGCACTTTTCGAGCTATTTAATGCGAGAAACACGTTATCTGGTGTATTCACCACACCACAGCGCGTTTGATATGCAGAACCGGCGACATCATGGATTTCGTCGGGGTTCAAGCTGAGATATGCATTTTCTGCGTTGATCTTGGTGAGACTTCTGTCCGAAGTATGCTGAATCATCTAGATCGCTCTTTTCGAGCTATTTAATGCGAGAAACACGTTATCTGGTGTTTTCACCACTACACAGTGCGTTTGATATGCAGAACCAGCGATATCTTGGTTTTCGTGGGGTTTCAAGATGAGATATGCATTTTCTGCGATAATCTTGGAGAGACTTCTGTCCGAAGTATGCAGAATCATCGAGATCGCTCTTCTCGAGCTATTTAATGCGAGAAACAAGTTATCTGGTGTTTTCACCACACCACAGTGCGTTTGATATGCAGAACCAGCGATATCTTGGTTTTCGTGGGTATTCAAGCTCAGATATGCGTTTTTTGCGATAATCTTGGTGCGACTTCTGTTCGAAGTATGCAGAATCATCGAGATCGCACTTTTCGATCTATTTAATGCGAGATACACGTTATCAGGTTGTTTTCATCACTCCACAGGGCGTTTGATATGCAGAAACGGCGACATCATGGATTTCGTCGGGGTTCATGCTGAGATATGCATTTTCTGCGATAATCTTGGTGAGACTTCTGTCCGAAGTATGCTGAACCATCGAGATCACTCGTTTCGACCTATTTAATGCGAGAAACACGTTATCTGGTGTTTTCACCACTCCACAGTGCGTTTGATATGCAGAACCAGCGATATCTTGGTTTTCGTGGGGTTTCAAGCTGAGATATGCATTTCCCTGCGATAATCTTGTTGAGACTTCTGTCCGAAGTATGCAGAATCATCGAGATCGCACTTTTCGAGCTATTTAATGCGAGAAACAAGTTATCTGGTGTTTTCACCACTCCACAGTGCGTTTGATATGCAGAACCAGCGATATCTTGGTTTTCGTGGGGTTTCAAGCTCAGATATGCATTTTCGGCGATAATCTTGGTGAGACTTCTGTCCGAAGTATGCAGAATCATCGCGATCGCACTTTTCGAGCTATTTAATGCGAGAAACACATTATCTGGTGTTTTCACCACTCCACAGTGCGTTTGATATGCAGAACCAGCGATATCTTGGTTTTCGTGGGGTTTCAAGCTCAGATATGCATTTTCTGCGATAATCTTGGTGAGACTTCTGTCCGAAGTATGCTTAATCATCGAGATCGTACTTTTCGAGCTATTTAAAGCGAGAAACACGTTTTCTGGGGTTTTCACCACTCCACAGTTCGTTGGATATGCAGAACAGGAGATAGCTTGGTTTTCGTGGGGTTTCTAGCAGAGATATGCATTTTCTGCGATAATCATGGTGAGACTTCTGTTAGAAGTATGCAGAACCATCGAGATCGCACATTTCGATCTATTTAATTCGAGAAACACGTTGTCTGGTGTTTTCACCACTCCACAGTTGGTTTGATATGCAGAACCGGCGATATCTGGGTTTTCGTGGGGTTTCAAGCTGAATTATGCATTTTTTACGATAATCTTGGTGAGACTTCTGTCCGAAGTATGCTTAATCATCGAGATCGCTCATTTCGACCTATTTAATGCGAGAAACACGTTATCTGGTGTTTTCACCACTCCACAGTGCGTTTGATATGCAGAACCAGCGATATCTTGGTTTTCGTGGGGTTTCAAGCTGAGATATGCATTTCCCTGCGATAATCTTGGTGAGACTTCTGTCCGAAGTATGCAGAATCATCGAGATGGCTCCATTCGAGCTATTTAATGCGAGAAACACGTTGTCTGGTGTTTTCACCACTCCACAGTTGGTTTGATATGCAGAACCGGCGATGTTTGGTTTTCGTCGGGTTTCAAGCTGAGATATGCATTTTTTACGATAATCTTGATGAGACTTCTGTCCGAAGTATGCTTAATCATCGAGATCGCTCGTTTCGACCAATTTAATGCGAGAAACACGTTATCTGGTGTTTTCAGCACTCCACAGTGCGGTTGATATGCAGAACTGGCGGTATCTTGGTTTTCGTGGGGTTTCAAGCTGAGATATGCATTTTTTATGATAATCTTGGTGAGACTTCTCTCCGAAGTATGCTTAATCATCGAGATCGCTCTATTCGAGCTATTTAATGCGAGAAACACGTTATCTGGTGTTTTCAGCACTCCACAATGCGTTTGATATGCAGAACCTGCGATCTCTTGGTTTTCGTGGGGATTCAAGCTCAGATATGCATTTTCTGCGATAATCTTGGTGAGACTTCTGTCCGAAGTATGCAGAGTCATCGAGATCGTACTTTTCGATCAATTTAATGCGAGAAACACGTTTTCTGGTGTTTTCAGCACTCCACAGTGCGGTTGATATGCAGAACTGGCGGTATCTTGGTTTTCGTGGGGTTTCAAGCTGAGATATGCATTTTTTATGATAATCTTGGTGAGACTTCTCTCCGAAGTATGCTTAATCATCGAGATCGCTCGTTTCGAGCTATTTAATGCGAGAAACACGTTATCTGGTGTTTTCTCCACTCCACAGTGCGTTGGATATGCAGAACCGGAGATATTTTGGTTTTCGTCGGGTTTCATGCTGTAATATGCATTTTCTACGATAAGCTTGGTGAGACATCAGTCCGAAGTATGCAGAAACATCGAGAGCGCTCTTTTCGAGCTGTTTAATGCGAGAAACACGTTATCTGGTGTTATCACCACTGCACAGTGCGTTTGATAATCAGAACCGGCGATATCTTGGTTTTTGTTGGGTTTCAAGCTGAGATATGCATTTTTTACGATAATCTTGGTGAGACTTCTGTCCGAAGTATGCTTAATCATCGAGATCGCTCTTTTCGAGCTATTTAATGCGAGAAACACGTTTTCTGGGGTTTTCACGACACACAGTTCTTCGGATATGCAGAACAGGTGATATCTTGGTTTTCGAGGGGTTTCAAGCTGAGATATGCATTTTCTGCGATAACCTTGGAGAGACTTCTGTCCGAAGTATGCAGAATCATCGAGATCGCTCTTTTGGAGCTATTTAATGCGAGAAACACGTTTTCTGGGGTTTTCACCACACCACAGTTCGTTGGATATGCAGAACAGGTGATACCTTGGTTTTCGAGGGGTTTCAAGCTGAGATATGCATTTTCTGCGATAATCTTGGAGAGACTTCTGTCCGAAGTATGCAGAATCATCGAGATCGCTCTTTTCGAGCTATTTAATGCGAGAAACACGTTTTCTGGGGTTTTCACCACACCACAGTTCGTTGGATATGCAGAACAGGTGATATCTTGGTTTTCGAGGGGTTTCAAGTTTAGATATGCATTTTCTGCGATAATCTTGGAGAGACTTCTGTCCGAAGTATGCAGAATCATCGAGATCGCTCTTTTCGAGCTATTTAATGCGAGAAACACGTTTTCTGGGGTTTTCACCACAACACAGTTCGATGGATATGCAGAACAGGTGATATCTTGGTTTTCGAGGGGTTTCAAGCTGAGATATGCATTTTCTGCGATAATCTTGGAGAGACTTCTGTTCGAACTATGCAGAATCATCGAGATCGCTCTTTTCGAGCTATTTAATGCAAGAAACACGTTATCTGGTGTTTTCACCACTCCACAGTGCGTTTGATATGCAGAACCGACGATATCTTGGTTTTCGTGGGGTTTCAAGCTCAGATATGCATTTTCTGCGATAATCTTGGTGAGACTTCAGTCCGAAGTATGCAGAAACATGGAGATCGCTCTTTTCGACCTATTGAATGCGAGAAACACGTTATCTGGTGTTTTCACCACTCCACAGTGCGTTTGATATGCAGAACCAGCGAAATCTTGGTTTTCGTTGGGTTTCAAGCTGAGATATGCATTTTTTACGATAATCATGGTGAGACTTCTGTCCGAAGTATGCAGAATCATCGAGATCGCACTTTTCGAGCTATTTAATGCGACAAACACGTTATCTGGTGTTTTCAGCACACCACAGTGCGTTTGATATGCAGAACCAGCGAAATCTTGGTTTTCGTGGGGTTTCAAGCTGAGATATGCATTTTTTACGATAATCTTGGTGAGACTTCTGTCCGAAGTATGCAGAGTCATCGAGATCGTACTATTCGAGCTATTTAATGCGAAAAACACGTTATCTGGTGTTTTCACCACTCCACAGTGCGTATGATATGCAGATCCGACGATATCTTGGTTTTCGTGGGGTTTCAAGCTCAGATATGCATTTTCTGCGATAATCTTGGTGAGACTTCAGTCCGAAGTATGCAGAAACATGGAGATCGCTCTTTTCGACCTATTGAATGCGAGAAACAAGTTATCTGGTGTTTTCACCACTCCACAGTGCGTTTGATATGCAGAACCAGCGAAATCTTGGTTTTCGTTGGGTTTCAAGCTGAGATATGCATTTTTTACGATAATCATGGTGAGACTTCTGTCCGAAGTATGCAGAATCATCGAGATCGCACTTTTCGAGCTATTTAATGCGACAAACACGTTATCTGGTGTTTTCACCACTCCACAGTGCGTATGATATACAGAACCGTCGATATCTTGGTTTTCGTGGGGTTTCAAGCTCAGATATGCATTTTCTGCGATAATCATGGTGAGACTTCTGTCCGAAGTATGCAGAGTCTTCGAGATCGCTCTTTTCGAGCTATTTAATGCGAGAAACAAGTTATCTGGTGTTTTCACCACTCCGCAGTGCGTTTGATATGCAGAACCAGCGATATCTTGGTTTTCGTGGGGTTTCAAGCTCAGATATGCATTTTCTGCGATAATCTTGGTGTAGACTTCTGTCCGAAGTATGCAGAGTCATCGAGATCGTACTTTTCGAGCTATTTAATGCGACAAACACGTTTTCTGGGGTTTTCACCACTCCACAGTTCGTTGGATATGCAGAACAGGAGATATCTTGGTTTTCGTGGGGTTTCTAGCAGAGATATGCATTTTCTGCGATAATCTTGGTGAGACCTGTGTCCGAAGTATGCTTAATCATCGAGATGGCTCTTTTCGACCTATTTAATGCGAGAAACACGTTATCTGGTGTTTTCAGCACTCCACAGTGCGTTTGATATGCAGAACCAGCGATATCTTGGTTTACGTGGGGTTTCAAGCTCAGATATGCATTTTCTGCGATAATCTTGGTGAGACTTCAGTCCGAAGTATGCAGAATCATCGAGATCGTACTATTCGAGCTATTTAATGCGAAAAACACGTTATCTGGTGTTTTCACCACTCCACAGTGCGTATGATATGCAGAACCGACGATATCTTGGTTTTCGTGGGGTTTCAAGCTCAGATATGCATTTTCTGCGATAATCTTGGTGAGACTTCTGTCCGAAGTATGCAGAGTCATCGAGATCGTACTTTTCGAGCTATTTAATGCGACAAACACGTTTTCTGGGGTTTTCACCACTCCACAGTTCGTTGGATATGCAGAACAGGAGATATCTTGGTTTTCGTGGGGTTTCTAGCAGAGATATGCATTTTCTGCGATAATCATGGTGAGACCTCTGTCCGAAGTATGCAGAAACATGGAGATCGCTCTTTTCGACCTATTGAATGCGAGAAACACGTTATCTGGTGTTTTCACCACTCCACAGTGCGTTTGATATGCAGAACCAGCGAAATCTTGGTTTTCGTTGGGTTTCAAGCTGAGATATGCATTTTTTACGATAATCATGGTGAGACTTCTGTCCGAAATATGCAGAATCATCGAGATCGCACTTTTCGAGCTATTTAATGCGACAAACACGTTATCTGGTGTTTTCAGCACACCACAGTGCGTTTGATATGCAGAACCAGCGAAATCTTGGTTTTCGTGGGGTTTCAAGCTGAGATATGCATTTTTTACGATAATCTTGGTGAGACTTCTGTCCGAAGTATGCTTAATAATCGAGATCGCTCTATTCGAGCTATTTAATGCGAGAAACACGTTATCTGGTGTTTTCACCACTCCACAGTGCGTATGATATGCAGAACCGACGATATCTTGGTTTTCGTGGGGTTTCAAGCTCAGATATGCATTTTCTGCGATAATCTTGGTGAGACTTCTGTCCGAAGTATGCAGAGTCATCGAGATCGCTCTTTTCGAGCTATTTAATGCGAGAAACAAGTTATCTGGTGTTTTCACCACTCCGCAGTGCGTTTGATATGCAGAACCAGCGATATCTTGGTTTTCGTGGGGTTTCAAGCTCAGATATGCATTTTCTGCGATAATCTTGGTGAGACTTCTGTCCGAAGTATGCAGAGTCATCGAGATCGTACTTTTCGAGCTATTCAATGCGAGAAACACGTTTTCTGTGGTTTTCACCAATCCACAGTTCGTTGGATATGCAGAACAGGAGATATCTTGGTTTTCGTGGGGTTTCTAGCAGAGATATGCATTTTCTGCGATAATCTAGGTGAGACTTCAGTCCGAAGAATGCTTAATCATCGAGATCGCTCGTTTCGAGCTATTTAATGCGAGAAACAAGTTATCTGGTGTTTTCACCACTCCACAGTGCGTTTGATATGCAGAAACAGCGATATCTTGGTTTTCGTGGGGTTTCAAGCTGAGATATGCATTTTTTACGATAATCATGGTGAGACTTCTGTCCGAAGTATGCAGAATCATCGAGATCGCACTTTTCGAGCTATTTAACGCGACAAACACGTTATCTGGTGTTTTCAGCACTCCACAGTGCGTTCGATATGCAGAACCAGCGATATCTGGGTTTACGTGGGGTTTCAAGCTGAGATATGCATTTTTTACGATAATCTTGGTGAGACTTCTGTCCGAAGTATGCAGAATCATCGAGATCGCACTTTTCGAGCTATTTAATGCGACAAACACGTTATCTGGTGTTTTCAGCACTCCACAGTGCGTTTGATATGCAGAACCAGCGAAATCTTGGTTTTCGTGGGGTTTCAAGCTGAGATATGCATTTTTTTACGATAATCTTGGTGAGACTTCTGTCCGAAGTATGCTTAATCATCGAGATCGCTCTATTCGAGATATTTAATGCGAGAAACACGTTATCTGGTGTTTTCACCACTCCACAGTGCGTATGATATACAGAACCGACGATATCTTGGTTTTCGTGGGGTTTCAAGCTCAGATATGCATTTTCTGCGATAATCATGGTGAGACTTCTGTCCGAAGTATGCAGAGTCATCGAGATCGCTCTTTTCGAGCTATTTAATGCGAGAAACAAGTTATCTGGTGTTTTCACCACTCCGCAGTGCGTTTGATATGCAGAACCAGCGATATCTTGGTTTCCGTGGGGTTTCAAGCTCAGATATGCATTTTCTGCGATAATCTTGGTGAGACTTCTGTCCGAAGTATGCAGAGTCATCGAGATCGTACTTTTCGAGCTATTCAATGCGAGAAACACGTTTTCTGGGGTTTTCACCACTCTCACAGTTCGTTGGATATGCAGAACAGGAGATATCTTGGTTTTCGTGGGGTTTCTAGCAGAGATATGCATTTTCTGCGATAATCTAGGTGAGACTTCTGTCCGAAGTATGCTTAATCATCGAGATCGCTCGTTTCGAGCTATTTAATGCGAGAAACAAGTTATCTGGTGTTTTCACCACTCCACAGTGCGTTTGATATGCAGAGACAGCGATATCTTGGTTTTCGTGGGGTTTCAAGCTGAGATATGCATTTTTTACGATAATCATGGTGAGACTTCTGTCCGAAGTATGCAGAATCATCGAGATCGCACTTTTCGAGCTATTTAATGCGACAAACACGTTTTCTGGGGTTTTCACCACTCCACAGTGCGTTTGATATGCAGAACCAGCGAAATCTTGGTTTTCGTTGGGTTTCAAGCTGAGATATGCATTTTTTACGATAATCATGGTGAGACTTCTGTCCGAAGTATGCAGAATCATCGAGATCGCACTTTTCGAGCTATTTAATGCGACAAACACGTTATCTGGTGTTTTCAGCACACCACAGTGCGTTTGATATGCAGAACCAGCGAAATCTTGGTTTTCGTGGGGTTTCAAGCTGAGATATGCATTTTTTACGATAATCTTGGTGAGACTTCTGTCCGAAGTATGCTTAATCATCGAGATCGCTCTATTCGAGCTATTTAATGCGAGAAACACGTTATCTGGTGTTTTCACCACTCCACAGTGCGTATGATATGCAGAACCGACGATATCTTGGTTTTCGTGGGGTTTCAAGCTCAGATATGCATTTTCTGCGATAATCTTGGTGAGACTTCTGTCCGAAGTATGCAGAGTCATCGAGATCGCTCTTTTCGAGCTATTTAATGCGAGAAACAAGTTATCTGGTATTTTCACCACTCCGCAGTGCGTTTGATATGCAGAACCAGCGATATCTTGGTTTTCGTGGGGTTTCAAGCTCAGATATGCATTTTCTGCGATAATCTTGGTGAGACTTCTGTCCGAAGTATGCAGAGTCATCGAGATCGTACTTTTCGAGCTATTCAATGCGAGAAACACGTTTTCTGGGGTTTTCACCACTCCACAGTTCGTTGGATATGCAGAACAGGAGATATCTTGGTTTTCGTGGGGTTTCTAGCAGAGATATGCATTTTCTGCGATAATCTAGGTGAGACTTCAGTCCGAAGAATGCTTAATCATCGAGATCGCTCGTTTCGAGCTATTTAATGCGAGAAACAAGTTATCTGGTGTTTTCACCACTCCACAGTGCGTTTGATATGCAGAAACAGCGATATCTTGGTTTTCGTGGGGTTTCAAGCTGAGATATGCATTTTTTACGATAATCATGGTGAGACTTCTGTCCGAAGTATGCAGAATCATCGAGATCGCACTTTTCGAGCTATTTAATGCGACAAACACGTTATCTGGTGTTTTCAGCACTCCACAGTGCGTTCGATATGCAGAACCAGCGATATCTGGGTTTACGTGGGGTTTCAAGCTGAGATATGCATTTTTTACGATAATCTTGGTGAGACTTCTGTCCGAAGTATGCAGAATCATCGAGATCGCACTATTCGAGCTATTTAATGCGACAAACACGTTATCTGGTGTTTTCAGCACTCCACAGTGCGTTTGATATGCAGAACCAGCGAAATCTTGGTTTTCGTGGGGTTTCAAGCTGAGATATGCATTTTTTTACGATAATCTTGGTGAGACTTCTGTCCGAAGTATGCTTAATCATCGAGATCGCTCTATTCGAGATATTTAATGCGAGAAACACGTTATCTGGTGTTTTCACCACTCCGCAGTGCGTTTGATATGCAGAACCAGCGATATCTTGGTTTTCGTGGGGTTTCAAGCTCAGATATGCATTTTCTGCGATAATCTTGGTGAGACTTCTGTCCGAAGTATGCAGAGTCATCGAGATCGCTCTATTCGAGATATTTAATGCGAGAAACACGTTATCTGGTGTTTTCACCACTCCGCAGTGCGTTTGATATGCAGAACCAGCGATATCTTGGTTTTCGTGGGGTTTCAAGCTCAGATATGCATTTTCTGCGATAATCTTGGTGAGACTTCTGTCCGAAGTATGCAGAGTCATCGAGAACGTACTTTCCGATCTATTTAATGCGACAAACACGTTTTCTGGGGTTTTCACCACCCCACAGTTCGTTGGATATGCAGAACAGGAGATATCTTGGTTTTCGTGGGGTTTCTAGCAGAGATATGCATTTTCTGCGCTAATCTTGGTGAGACCTCTGTCCGAAGTAAGCAGAAACATGGAGATCGCTCTTTTCGACCTATTGAATGCGAGAAACACGTTATCTGGTGTTTTCAGCACTCCACAGTGCGTTTGATATGCAGAACCAGCGAAATCTTGGTTTTCGTGGGGTTTCAAGCTGAGATATGCATTTTTTACGATAATCTTGGTGAGACTTCTGTCCGAAGTATGCTTAATCATCGAGATCGCTCTATTCGAGCTACTTAATGCGAGAAACACGTTATCTGGTGTTTTCACCACTCCACAGTGCGTATGATATACAGAACCGACGATATCTTGGTTTTCGTGGGGTTTCAAGCTCAGATATGCATTTTCTGCGATAATCATGGTGAGACTTCTGTCCGAAGTATGCAGAGTCATCGAGATCGCTCTTTTCGAGCTATTTAATGCGAGAAACAAGTTATCTGGTGTTTTCACCACTCCGCAGTGCGTTTGATATGCAGAACCAGCGATATCTTGGTTTCCGTGGGGTTTCAAGCTCAGATATGCATTTTCTGCGATAATCTTGGTGAGACTTCTGTCCGAAGTATGCAGAGTCATCGAGATCGTACTTTTCGAGCTATTCAATGCGAGAAACACGTTTTCTGGGGTTTTCACCACTCTCACAGTTCGTTGGATATGCAGAACAGGAGATATCTTGGTTTTCGTGGGGTTTCTAGCAGAGATATGCATTTTCTGCGATAATCTAGGTGAGACTTCTGTCCGAAGTATGCTTAATCATCGAGATCGCTCTTTTCGACCTATTTAATGCGAGAAACACGTTATCTGGTGTTTTCACCACTCCACAGTGCGTTTGATATGCAGAACCAGCGATATCTTGGTTTTCGTTGGGTTTCAAGCTGAGATATGCATTTTTTACGATAATCATGGTGAGACTTCTGTCCGAAGTATGCAGAATCATCGACATCGCACTTTTCGAGCTATTTAATGCGACAAACACGTTATCTGGTGTTTTCAGCACTCCACAGTGCGTTTGATATGCAGAACCAGCGATATCTGGGTTTTCGTGGGGTTTCAAGCTGAGATATGCATTTCTTACGATAATCTTGGTGAGACTTCTGTCCGAAGTATGCAGAATCATCGAGATCGCTCTTTTCAAGCTATTTAATGCGAGAAACACGTTTTCTGGGGTTTTCACCACTCCACAGTGCGTTTGATATGCAGAACCAGCGAAATCTTGGTTTTCGTGGGGTTTCAAGCTGAGATATGCATTTTTTACGATAATCTTGGTGAGACTTCTGTCCGAAGTATGCTTAATCATCGAGATCGCTCTATTGGAGATATTTAATGCGAGAAACACGTTATCTGGTGTTTTCACCACTCCACAGTGCGCATGATATGCAGAACCGACGATATCTTGGTTTTCGTTGGGTTTCAAGCTCACATATGCATTTTCTGCGATAATCTTGGTGAGACTTCTGTCCGAAGTATGCAGCGTCATCGAGATCGTACTTTTCGAGCTATACAATGCGAGAAAAACGTTTTCTGGGGTTTTCACCACTCCACAGTTCGTTGGATATGCAGAACAGGAGATATCTTGGTTTTCGTGGGGTTTCTAGCAGAGATATGCATTTTCTGCGATAATCTTGGTGAGACTTCTGTCCGTAGTATGCAGAATCATCGAGATCGCACTTTTCGAGCTATTTAATGCGACAAACACGTTATCTGGTGTTTTCAGCACTCCACAGTGCGTTTGATATGCAGAACCAGCGATATCTGGGTTTTCGTGGGGTTTCAAGCTGAGATATGCATTTCTTACGATAATCTTGGTGAGACTTCTGTCCGAAGTATGCAGAATCATCGAGATCGCTCTTTTCAAGCTATTTAATGCGAGAAACACGTTTTCTGGGGTTTTCACCACTCCACAGTGCGTTTGATATGCAGAACCAGCGATATCTTGGTTTTCGTGGGGTTTCAAGCTCAGATATGCATTTTCTGCGATAATCTTGGTGAGACTTCTGTCCGAAGTATGCAGAGTCATCGAGATCGTACTTTTCGAGCTATTTAATGCGACAAACACGTTTTCTGGGGTTTTCACCACTCCACAGTTCGTTGGATATGCAGAACAGGAGATATCTTGGTTTTCGTGGGGTTTCTAGCTGAGACATGCATTTTCTGCGATAATCTTGGTGAGACTTCTGTCCGAAGTATGCAGAATCATCGAGATCGCACTTTTCGAGCTATTTAATGCGACAAACACGTTATCTGGTGTTTTCAGCACTCCACACTGCGTTTGATATGCAGAACCAGCGATATCTGGGTTTTCGTGGGGTTTCAAGCTCAGATATGCATTTTCTGCGATAATCTTGGTGAAACTTCTGTCCGAAGTATGCAGAGTCATCGAGATCGTACTTTTCGAGCTAGTCAATGCGAGAAAAACGTTTTCTGGGGTTTTCACCACTCCACAGTTCGTTGGATATGCAGAACAGGAGATATCTTGGTTTTCGTGGGGTTTCAAGCTGAGATATGCATTTTTTACGATAATCTTGGTGAGACTTCTGTCCGAAGTATGCTTAATCATCGAGATCGCTCTATTCGAGATATTTAATGCGAGAAACACGTTATCTGGTGTTTTCACCACTCCACAGTTCGTTGGATATGCAGAACAGGAGATATCTTGGTTTTCCTGGGGTTTCTAGCAGAGATATGCATTTTCTGCGATAATCTTGATAAGACTTCTGTCCGAAGTATGCAGAATCATCGAGATCGCACTTTTCGAGCTATTTACTGCGACAAACACGTTATCTGGTGTTTTCAGCACTCCACAGTGCGTTTGATATGCAGAACCAGCGATATCTGGGTTTTCGTGGGGTTTCAAGCTGAGATATGCATTTCTTACGATAATCTTGGTGAGACTTCTGTCCGAAGTATGTAGAATCATCGAGATCGCTCTTTTCAAGCTATTTAATGCGAGAAACACGTTTTCTGGGGTTTTCACCACTCCACATTGCGTTTGATATGCAGAACCAGCGAAATCTTGGTTTTCGTGGGGTTTCAAGCTGAGATATGCATTTTTTACGATAATCTTGGTGAGACTTCTGTCCGAAGTATGCTTAATCATCGAGATCGCTCTATTCGAGATATTTAATGCGAGAAACACGTTATCTGGTGTTTTCACCACTCCACAGTGCGTATGATTTGCAGAACCGACGATATCTTGGTTTTCGTGGGGTTTCAAGCTCAGATATGCATTTTCTGCGATAATCTTGGTGAGACTTCTGTCCGAAGTATGCAGAGACATCGAGATCGTACTTTTCGAGCTATTTAATGCGACAAACACGTTTTCTGGGGTTTTCACCACTCCACAGTTCGTTGGATATGCAGAACAGGAGATATCTTGGTTTTCGTGGGGTTTCTAGCAGAGATATGCATTTTTTACGATAATCATGGTGAGACTTCTGTCCGAAGTATGCAGAATCATCGAGATCGCACTTTTCGAGCTATTTAATGCGACAAACACGTTATCCGGTGTTTTCAGCACTCCACAGTGCGTTTGATATGCAGAACCAGCGATATCTGGGTTTTCGTGGGGTTTCAAGCTGAGATATGCATTTTTTACGATAATCTTGGTGAGACTTCTGTCCGAAGTATGCAGAATCATCGAGATCGCACTTTTCGATCTATTTAATGCGATAAACACGTTATGTGGTGTTTTCAGCACTCCTCAGTGCGTTTGATATGCAGAACCAGCGAAATCTTGGTTTTCGTGGGGTTTCAAGCTGATTTATGAATTTTTTTACGATAATCTTGGTGAGACTTCTGTCCGAAGTATGCTTAATCATCGAGATCGCTCTATTCGAGATATTTAATGCGAGAAACACGTTATCTGGTGTTTTCACCACTCCACAGTGCGTATGATATGTAGAACCGACGATATCTTGGTTTTCGTGGGGTTTCAAGCTCAGATATGCATTTTCTGCGATAATCTTGGTGAGACTTCTGTCCGAAGTATGCAGAGTCATCGAGATCGTACTTTTCGAGCTATTTAATGCGACAAACACGTTTTCTGGGGTTTTCACCACTCCACAGTTCGTTGGATATGCAGAACAGGAGATATCTTGGTTTTCGTGGGGTTTCTAGCAGAGATATGCATTTTCTGCGATAATCTTGGTGAGACCTCTGTCCGAAGTATGCAGAAACATCGAGGTCGCTCTTTTCGACCTATTTAATGCGAGAAACACGTTATCTGGTGTTTTCACCACTCCGCAGTGCGTTTGATATGCAGAACCGACGATATCTTGGTTTTCGTGGGGTTTCAAGCTCAGATATGCATTTTCTGCGATAATATTGGTGAGACTTCTGTCCGAAGTATGCAGAGACATCGAGATCGCTCTTTTCGAGCTATTTAATGCGAGAAACAAGTTATCTGGTGTTTTCACCACTCCGCAGTGCGTTTGATATGCAGAACCGACGATATCTTGGTTTTCGAGGGGTTTCAAGCTCAGATATGCATTTTCTGCGATAATCTTGGTGAAACGTCTGTCCGAAGTATGCAGAAACATCAAGAGCGCTCTTTTCGAGCTATTTAATGCGAGGAACACGTTATCTGGTGTTTTCAGCACTCCACAGTGCGTTTGATATGCAGAACCAGCGATATCTTGGTTTTCGTGGGGTTTCAAGCTGAGATATGCAATTTCTGCGATAATCTAGGTGAGACATCTGTCCGAAGTATGCTTAACCATCGAGATCGCTCGTTTCGAGCTATTTAATGCGAGAAACATGTTATCTGGAGTTTTCACCACTCCACAGTGCGAATGATATGCAGAACCGACGATATCTTGGTTTTCGTGGGGTTTCAAGCTGAGATATGCAATTTCTGCGATAATCTTGGTGAGACTTCTGTCCGAAGTATGCTTAATCATCGAGATCGCTCTATTCGAGCTATTTAATGCGAGAAACACGTTATCTGGTGTTTTCAGCACTCCACAGTGCGTTTGATATGCAGAACCAGCGAAACCTTGGTTTTCGTGGGGTTTCAAGCTGAGATATGCATTTTTTACGATAATCTTGGTGATACTTCTGTCTGAAGTATGCTTAATCATCGAGATCGCTCAATTCGAGATATTTAATGCGAGAAACACGTTATCTGGTGTTTTCACTACTCCACAGTGCGTATGATATGCAGAACCGACGATATCTTGGTTTTCGTGGGGTTTCAAGCTCAGATATGCATTTTCTCCGATAATCTTGGTGAGACTTCTGTCCGAAGTATGCAGAGTCATCGAGATCGTACTTTTCGAGCTATTCAATGCGAGAAACACGTTTTCTCCGGTTTTCACCACTCCACAGTGCGTTTGATATGCAGAACCAGCGATATCTTGGTTTTCGTGGGGTTTCAAGCTCAGATATGCATTTTCTGCGATAATCTTGGTGAGACTTCTGTCCGAAGTATGCAGAGTCATCGAGATCGTACTTTTCGAGCTATTCTATGCGAGAAAAACGTTTTCTGGGGTTTTCACCACTCCACAGATCGTTGGATATGCAGAACAGGAGATATCTTGGTTTTCGTGGGGTTTCTAGCAGAGATATGCATTTTCTGCGATAATCTTGGTGAGACTTCTGTCCGAAGTATGCAGAATCATCGAGATCGCACTTTTCGAGCTATTTAATGCGAGAAACTCGTTATCTGGTTGTTTTCACCACTCCACAGTGCGTTTGATATGCAGAACCGGCGTCATCTTGATTTTCGTGAGGTTTCCAGCTGAGATATGCATTTTCTGCGATAATCTTGGTGAGTCTTCTGTCAGAAGTATGTAGAATCATCTGGATCGCTCTTTTCGAGCTATTTAATGCGAGAAACACGTTTTCTGGTGTATTCACCACTCCACAGTACGTTTGACATGCAGAACTGGAGATATCTTGGTTTAGGTCGGGTATCAAGCTGAGATATGCATTTTCAACGATAATCTTGGTGAGACTTCTGTCAGAAGTGTGCAGAATCATCGGGATCGCTCTTTTCGAGCTATTTAATGCGAGAAACACGTTGTCTGGTTGGTTTCACGACTCCACAGTGCGTTTGATATGCAGAACCGGCGACATCTTGATTTTCGTGAGGTTTCAAGCTGAGATATGCATTTTCTGCTATAATATTGGTGAGTCTTCTGTCAGTAGGATGCAGAATCATCGAGACCCCTCTTTTCGAGCTATTTAATGCGAGAAACACGTTATCTGGTGTTTTCACCACTCCACAGTGCGTATGATATGCAGAACCTGCGATATCTTGGTTTTCGTGGGGTTTCAAGCTGAGATATACATTTTCTGCGGTAATCTTGGTGAGACTTCTGTCCGAAGTATGCTGAAACATCGAGATCGCTCTTTTCGAGCTAGTTAATGCGAGAAAAACCTTATCCGGTGTTTTCACCACTCCACAGTTCGTTTGATATGCAGAACCAGCGATATCTTGGCTTTCGTGGGGTTTCAAGCTGAGATATGCATTTTTTACGATAATCTTGGTGAGACTTCTGTCCGAAGTATGCTGAATCATCGAGATCGCTCTTTTCGAGCTAGTTAGTGCGAGAAACACGTTATCTGGTGTTTTCACCACACCACAGTGCGTTTGATATGCAGAACAGTAGATATCTTGGTTTTCGTGGGGTTTCAAGCTGAAATATGCATTTTCAGCGATAATCTTGTTGAGACTTCTGTTCGAAGTATGCAGAATCATCGAGATCGCACTTTTCGAGCTATTTAATGCGAGAAACACGTTATCCGGGGTTTTCACCACTCCACAGTTGGTTTGATATGCAGAACCGACGATATCTTGGTTTTCGTGGGGTTTCAAGCTGAGATATGCGTTTTCTGCGATAATCTTGGTGAGACTTCTATCAGAAGTAAGCGGAAACATCGAGATCCCTCTTTTCGAGCTCTTTAATGCGAGAAACACGTTATCTGGTGTTTTCACCTCTCCACAGTGCGTTTGATATGCAGAACCGGCGACGTCTTGGCTTTCGTCGGGTATCAACCTGAGATATGCATTTTCTGCGATAATCTTGGTGAGAATTCATTTAGATGTATGCAGAATCATCGAGATCGCTCTTTTAGAGCTATATAATGCGAGAAACACGTTATCTGGTGTTTTGACCACTCCACAGTGCGTATGATGTGCAGAACCGACGATATCCTGGTTTTCGTGGGGTTTCAAGCTCAGATATGCATTTTGTGCGATAATATTGGAGAGACTTCAGACAGAAGTATGCAGAATCATCAAGATCGCACTTTTCGAGCTATTTTATGCGAGAAACACGTTAACTGGTGTTTTCACCACTCCACAGTGCGTTTGATATGCAGATCCGGCGACATCTTGGATTTCGTCGGGGTTCAAGCTGAGATTTGCAATTCCTGCGATAATCTTGGTGAGACTTCTGTCCGAAGTATGCTTAATCATCGAGATCCCTCTTTTCGAGCTCTTTAATGCGAGAAACACGTTATCTGGTGTTTTCAGCACTCCACAGTGCGTTTGATATGCAGAACCGGCGATATCTTGGTTTTCGTGGGGTTTCAAGCTGAGATATGCATTTTCTGCGATAATCTTGGTGAGTCTTCTGTCAGAAGTATGCAGAATCATCTAGATCGCTCTTTTCGAGCTATTTGATGCGAGAAACACGTTTTCTGGTGTTTTCACCACGCCACAGTGCGTTTAATATGCAGAACCGGCGACATCGTGGTTTTCGTCGGGTTTCAAGCTGAGATATGCATTTTCTGCGATCATATTGGTGAGACTTCAGTCAGAAGTATGCAGAATCATCTAGATCGCTCGTTTCGAGCTATTTAAAACGAGAAACACGTTATCTGGTTGTTTTGACCACTCCACAGTGCGTTTGATATGTATAGCCGCCGATAACTTGGTTTTCGTGGGGTTTCCAGCTGAAATATGCATTTTCTGCGATAATCTTGGTGTTTCATCTATGAGAAGTATGCAGAATCATCGAGAACGCTCTTTTCGAGCTAGTTAATGCGAGATACACGTTTTCTGATGTTTTCACCACTCCATAGTGCGTTGTGATATGCAGAACCGGCGATATCTTGGTTTTCTGTGGGGTTTCCAGCTGAGATATGCAATTTCTGTGATAATCTTGGTGAGTCCTCTGTCAGAAGTATGCAGAATCATCGAGATCCCTCTTTTCGAGCTCTTTAATGCGAGAAACACGTTATCTGGTGTTTTCACCACTCCACAGTGCGTTTGATATGCAGAACCGGCGACATCTTTATTTTCGTGAGATTTCAACCTGAGATATGCATTTTCGTCGATAATCTTGGTGAGTCTTCTGTCAGTACTATGCAGAATCATCGAGACCCCTCTTTTCGAGCTATTTAATGCGAGAGACACGTTATCTGGTGTTTTCACCACTCCACAGTGCGTTTGATATGCAGAACAGGCGACATCTTAATTTTCGTGAGATTTCAAGCTGCGATATGCATTTTCTACGATAACCATGGTGAGTCTTCTGTCAGAAGTATGCAGAATCATCTAGATCGCTCTGTTCGAGCTATTTAATGTGAGAAACACGTTTTCTGGTGTATTCACCACCCCACAGTACGTTTGACATGCAGAACCGGATATATCTTGGTTTCGGTCGGGTTTCAAGCTGAGATATGCATTTTCTACGATAATCTTCGTGAGACTTCTGTCAGAAGTATGCAGAATCATCGGGATCTCTCTTTTCGAGCTATTTAATGCGAGAAACACGTTTTCTGGTGTATTCACCACTCCACAGTACGTTTGACATGCAGAACAGGAGATATCTTGGTTTAGGTCGGGTATCAAGCTGAGATATGCATTTTCAACGATAATCTTGGTGAGACTTCTGTCAGAAGTATGCAGAATCATCGGGATCGCTCTTTTCGAGCTATTTAATGCGAGAAACACGTTGTCTGGTTGGTTTCACGACTCCACAGTGCGTTTGATATGCAGAACCGGCGACATCTTGATTTTCGTGAGGTTTCAAGCTGAGATATGCATTTTCTGCTATAATATTGGTGAGTCTTCTGTCAGTAGGATGCAGAATCATCGAGACCCCTCTTTTCGAGCTATTTAATGCGAGAAACACGTTATCTGGTGTTTTCACCACTCCACAGTGCGTTTGATATGCAGAACAGGCGACATCTTGATTGTCGTGAGATTTCAAGCTGAGATATGCGTTTTCTACGATAACCATGGTGAGTCTTCTGTCAGGAGTATGCAGAATCATCTAGATCGCTCTTTTCGAGCTATTTAATGCGAGAAACACGTTATATGGTTGTTTTCACCACTCCACAGTGCGTTTGATATGCAGAACCAGCGATATCTTGGTTTTCGTGGGGTTTCAAGCTGAGATATGCATTTTTTACGATAATCTTGGTGAGACTTCTGTTCGAAGTATGCTTAATCATCGAGATCGCTCGTTTCGAGCTATTTAATGCGCGAAACACTTTATCTGGTGTTTTCACCACTCCACAGTGCGTATGATATGCAGAACCGGCGATATCTTGGTTTTCGTGGGGTTTCAAGCTGAGATATACATTTTCTGCGGTAATCTTGGTGAGACTTCTGTCCGAAGTATGCTGAAACATCGAGATCGCTCTTTTCGAGCTAGTTAATGCGAGAAAAACCTTATCCGGTGTTTTCACCACTCCACAATTCGTTTGATATGCAGAACCAGCGATATCTTGGCTTTCGTGGGGTTTCAAGCTGAGATTTGCATTTTGTACGATAATCTTGGTGAGACTTCTGTCCGAAGTATGCTGAATCATCGAGATCGCTCTTTTCGAGCTAGTTAGTGCGAGAAACACGTTATCTGGTGTTTTCACCACACCACAGTGCGTTTGATATGCAGAACAGTAGATATCTTGGTTTTCGTGGGGTTTCAAGCTGAAATATGCATTTTCTGCGATAATCTTGTTGAGACTTCTGTTCGAAGTATGCAGAATCATCGAGATCGCACTTTTCGAGCTATTTAATGCGAGAAACACGTTATCTGGGGCTTTCACCACTCCACAGTTGGTTTGATATGCAGAACCGGCGATATCTTGGTTTTCGTGGGGTTTCAAGCTGAGATATGCGTTTTCTGCGATAATCTTGGTGAGACTTCTATCAGAAGTAAGCGGAAACATCGAGATCCCTCTTTTCCAGCTCTTTAATGCGAGAAACACGTTATCTGGTGTTTTCACCTCTCCACAGTGCGTTTGATATGCAGAACCGGCGACATCTTGGCTTTCGTCGGGTATCAACCTGAGATATGCATTTTCTGCGATAATCTTGGTGAGAATTCATTTAGAAGTATGCAGAATCATCGAGATCGCTCTTTTAGAGCTATATAATGCGAGAAACACGTTATCTGGTGTTTTGACCACTCCACAGTGCGTATGTTGTGCAGAACCGACGATATCCTGGTTTTCGTGGGGTTTCAAGCTCAGATATGCATTTTGTGCGATAATATTGGAGAGACTTCAGACAGAAGTATGCAGAATCATCAAGATCGAACTTTTCGAGCTATTTTATGCGAGAAACACGTTAACTGGTGTTTTCACCACTCCACAGTGCGTTTGATATGCAGATCCGGCGACATCTTGGATTTCGTCGGGGTTCAAGCTGAGATTTGCAATTCCTGCGATAATCTTTGTGAGACTTCTGTCCGAAGTATGCTTAATCATCGAGAACGCTCTTTTCGAGCTAGTTAATGCGAGAAACACGTTATCTGGTGTTTTCAGCACTCCACAGTGCGTATGTTGTGCAGAACCGACGATATCCTGGTTTTCGTGGGGTTTCAAGCTCAGATATGCATTTTGTGCGATAATATTGGAGAGACTTCAGACAGAAGTATGCAGAATCATCAAGATCGAACTTTTCGAGCTATTTTATGCGAGAAACACGTTAACTGGTGTTTTCACCACTCCACAGTGCGTTTGATATGCAGATCCGGCGACATCTTGGATTTCGTCGGGGTTCAAGCTGAGATTTGCAATTCCTGCGATAATCTTTGTGAGTCTTCTGTCAGAAGTATGCAGAATCATCTAGATCGCTCTTTTCGAGCTATTTGATGCGAGAAACACGTTTTCTGGTGTTTTCACCACGCCACAGTGCGTTTGATATGCAGAACCGGCGACATCGTGGTTTTCGTCGGGTTTCAAGCTGAGATATGCATTTTCTGCGATCATATTGGTGAGACTTCAGTCAGAAGTATGCAGAATCATCTAGATCGCTCGTTTCGAGCTATTTAAAGCGAGAAACCCGTTATCTGGTTGTTTTGACCACTCCACAGTGCGTTTGATATGTAGAGCCGCCGATAACTTGGTTTTCGTGGGGTTTCCAGCTGAAATATGCATTTTCTGCGATAATCTTGGTGTTTCATCTATGAGAAGTATGCAGAATCATCGAGAACGCTCTTTTCGAGCTAGTTAATGCGAGATACACGTTTTCTGATGTTTTCACCACTCCATAGTGCGTCTGATATGCAGAACCGGCGATATCTTGGTTTTCGTGGGGTTTCCAGCTGAGATATGCAATTTCTGTGATAATCTTGGTGAGTCTTCTGTCAGAAGTATGCAGAATCATCGAGATCCCTCTTTTCGAGCTCTTTAATGCGAGAAACACGTTATCTGGTGTTTTCACCACTCCACAGTGCGTTTGATATGCAGAACCGGCGACATCTTGATTTTCGTGAGATTTCAACCTGAGATATGCATTTTCGTCGATAACCTTGGTGAGTCTTCTGTCAGTACTATGCAGAATCATCGAGACCCCTCTTTTCGAGCTATTTAATGCGAGAGACACGTTATCTGGTGTTTTCACCACTCCACAGTGCGTTTGATATGCAGAACAGGCGACATCTTAATTTTCGTGAGATTTCAAGCTGCGATATGCATTTTCTACGATAACCATGGTGAGTCTTCTGTCAGAAGTATGCAGAATCATCTAGATCGCTCTCTTCGAGCTATTTAATGTGAGAAACACGTTTTCTGGTGTATTCACCACCCCACAGTACGTTTGACATGCAGAACCGGATATATCTTGGTTTCGGTCGGGTTTCAAGCTGAGATATGCATTTTCTACGATAATCTTGGTGAGACTTCTGTCAGACGTATGCAGAATCATCGGGATCGCTCTTTTCGAGCTATTTAAAGCGAGAAACACGTTTTCTGGTGTATTCACCACTCCACAGTACGTTTGACATGCAGAACAGGAGATATCTTGGTTTAGGTCGGGTATCAAGCTGAGATATGCATTTTCAACGATAATCTTGGTGAGACTTCTGTCAGAAGTATGCAGAATCATCGGGATCGCTCTTTTCGAGCTATTTAATGCGAGAAACACGTTGTCTGGTTGGTTTCACGACTCCACAGTGCGTTTGATATGCAGAACCGGCGACATCTTGATTTTCGTGAGGTTTCAAGCTGAGATATGCATTTTCTGCTATAATATTGGTGAGTCTTCTGTCAGTAGGATGCAGAATCATCGAGACCCCTCTTTTCGAGCTATTTAATGCGAGAAACACGTTATCTGGTGTTTTCACCACTCCACAGTGCGTTTGATATGCAGAACAGGCGACATCTTGATTTTCGTGAGATTTCAAGCTGAGATATGCATTTTCTACGATAACCATGGTGAGTCTTCTGTCAGGAGTATGCAGAATCATCTAGATCGCTCTTTTCGAGCTATTTAATGCGAGAAACACGTTATATGGTTGTTTTCACCACTCCACAGTGCGTTTGATATGCAGAACCAGCGATATCTTGGTTTTCGTGGGGTTTCAAGCTGAGATATGCATTTTTTACGATAATCTTGGTGAGACTTCTGTTCGAAGTATGCTTAATCATCGAGATCGCTCGTTTCGAGCTACTTAATGCGCGAAACACGTTATCTCGTGTTTTCACCACTCCACAGTGCGTATGATATGCAGAACCGGCGATATCTTGGTTTTCGTGGGGTTTCAAGCTGAGATATACATTTTCTGCGGTAATCTTGGTGAGACTTCTGTCTGAAGTATGCTGAAACATCGAGATCGCTCTGTTCGAGCTAGTTAATGCGAGAAAAACCTTATCCGGTGTTTTCACCACTCCACAGTTCGTTTGATATGCAGAACCAGCGATATCTTGGCTTTCGTGGGGTTTCAAGCTGAGATATGCATTTTTTACGATAATCTTGGTGAGACTTCTGTCAGAAGTATGCAGAATCATCTAGATCGCTCTTTTCGAGCTATTTGATGCGAGAAACACGTTTTCTGGTGTTTTCACCACGCCACAGTGCGTTTGATATGCAGAACCGGCGACATCGTGGTTTTCGTCGGGTTTCAAGCTGAGATATGCATTTTCTGCGATCATATTGGTGAGACTTCAGTTAGAAGTATGCAGAATCATCGAGATCGCTCTATTCGAGCTATTTAATGCGAGAAACACGTTATCTGGTTGTTTTCACCACTCCACAGTGCGTTTGATATGCAGATCCGGCGACATCTTGGATTTCGTCGGGGTTCAAGCTGAGATTTGCAATTCCTGCGATAATCTTGGTGAGACTTCTGTCCGAAGTATGCTTAATCATCGAGAACGCTCTTTTCGAGCTGGTTAATGCGAGAAACACGTTATCTGGTGTTTTCAGCACTCCACAGTGCGTTTGATATGCAGAACCGGCGATATCTTGGTTTTCGTGGGGTTTCCAGCTGAGATATGCATTTTCTGCGATAATCTTGGTGAGTCTTCAGTCAGAAGTATGCAGAATCATCTAGATCGCTCTTTTCGAGCTATTTGATGCGAGAAACACGTTTTCTGGTGTTTTCACCACGCCACAGTGCGTTTGATATGCAGAACCGGCGACATCGTGGTTTTCGCCGGGTTTCAAGCTGAGATATGCATTTTCTGCGATCATATTGGTGAGACTTCAGTCAGAAGTATGCAGAATCATCTAGATCGCTCGTTTCGAGCTATTTAAAGCGAGAAACACTTTATCTGGTTGTTTTGACCACTCCACAGTGCATTTGATATGTAGAGCCGCCGAATACTTGGTTTTCGTGGGGTTTCCAGCTGAAATATGCATTTTCTGCGATAATCTTGGTGTTTCATCTATGAGAAGTATGCAGAATCATCGAGAAAGCTCTTTTCGAGCTAGTTAATGCGAGATACACGTTTTCTGATGTTTTCACCACTCCATAGTGCGTCTGATATGCAGAACCGGCGATATCTTGGTTTTCGTGGGGTTTCCAGCTGAGATATGCAATTTCTGTGATAATCTTGGTGAGTCTTCTGTCAGAACTATGCAGAATCATCTAGATCGCTCTTTTCGAGCTATTTAATGCGAGAAACACTTTTTCTGGTGTTTTCACCTCGCCACAGTGCGTTTGATATGCAGAACCGGCGACATCGTTGTTTTCGTCGGGTTTCAAGCTGAGATATAGCATTTTCTGCGATAATATTGGTGAGACTTCAGTCAGAAGTATGCAGAATCATCTAGATCGCTCGTTTCGAGCTATTTAAAGCGAGAAACACGTTATCTGCTTGTTTTCCCCACTCCACAGTGCGTTTGATATGCAGAACCGGCGATATCTTGGTTTTCGTGGGGTTTCCAGCTGAGATATGCATTTTCTGCGATAATCTTGGTGAGTCTTCTGTCAGAAGTATGCAGAATCATCGAGATCGCTCTATTCGAGCTATTTAATGCGAGAAACACGTTATCTGGTGTTTTCACCACTCCACAGTGCGTTTGATATGCAGAACAGGCGACATCTTGATTTTCGTGAGATTTCAAGCTGAGATATGCATTTTCTACGATAACCATGGTGAGTCTTCTGTCAGGAATATGCAGAATCATCTAGATCGCTCTTTTCGAGCTATTTAATGCGAGAAACACGTTATATGGTTGTTTTCACCACTCCACAGTGCGTTTGATATGCAGAACCAGCGATATCTTGGTTTTCGTGGGGTTTCAAGCTGAGATATGCATATTTACGATAATCTTGGTGAGACTTCTGTTCGAAGTATGCTTAATCATCGAGATCGCTCGTTTCGAGCTATTTAATGCGCGAAACACGTTATCTGGTGTTTTCACCACTCCACAGTGCGTATGATATGCAGAACCGGCGATATCTTGGTTTTCGTGGGGTTTCAAGCTGAGATATACATTTTCTGCGGTAATCTTGGTGAGACTTCTGTCCGAAGTATGCTGAAACATCGAGATCGCTCTGTTCGAGCTAGTTAATGCGAGAAAAACCTTATCCGGTGTTTTCACCACTCCACAGTTCGTTTGATATGCAGAACCAGCGATATCTTGGCTTTCGTGGGGTTTCAAGCTGAGATATGCATTTTTTACGATAATCTTGGTGAGACTTCTGTCAGAAGTATGCAGAATCATCTAGATCGCTCTTTTCGAGCTATTTGATGCGAGAAACACGTTTTCTGGTGTTTTCACCACGCCACAGTGCGTTTGATATGCAGAACCGGCGACATCGTGGTTTTCGTCGGGTTTCAAGCTGAGATATGCATTTTCTGCGATCATATTGGTGAGACTTCAGTCAGAAGTATGCAGAATCATCGAGATCGCTCTATTCGAGCTATTTAATGCGAGAAACACGTTATCTGGTTGTTTTCACCACTCCACAGTGCGTTTGATATGCAGATCCGGCGACATCTTGGATTTCGTCGGGGTTCAAGCTGAGATTTGCAATTCCTGCGATAATCTTGGTGAGACTTCTGTCCGAAGTATGCTTAATCATCGAGAACGCTCTTTTCGAGCTGGTTAATGCGAGAAACACGTTATCTGGTGTTTTCAGCACTCCACAGTGCGTTTGATATGCAGAACCGGCGATATCTTGGTTTTCGTGGGGTTTCCAGCTGAGATATGCATTTTCTGCGATAATCTTGGTGAGTCTTCTGTCAGAAGTATGCCGAATCATCTAGATCGCTCTTTTCGAGCTATTTGATGCGAGAAACACGTTTTCTGGTGTTTTCACCACGCCACAGTGCGTTTGATATGCAGAACCGGCGACATCGTGGTTTTCGTCGGGTTTCAAGCTGAGATATGCATTTTCTGCGATCATATTGGTGAGACTTCAGTCAGAAGTATGCAGAATCATCTAGATCGCTAGTTTCGAGCTATTTAAAGCGAGAAACACTTTATCTGGTTGTTTTGACCACTCCACAGTGCGTTTGATATGTAGAGCCGCCGATAACTTGGTTTTCGTGGGGTTTCCAGCTGAAATATGCATTTTCTGCGATAATCTTGGTGTTTCATCTATGAGAAGTATGCAGAATCATCGAGAACGCTCTTTTCGAGCTAGTTATTGCGAGATACACGTTTTCTGATGTTTTCACCACTCCATAGTGCGTCTGATATGCAGAACCGGCGATATCTTGGTTTTCGTGGGGTTTCCAGCTGAGATATGCAATTTCTGTGATAATCTTGGTGAGTCTTCTGTCAGAAGTATGCAGAATCATCGAGATCGCTCTATTCGAGCTATTTAATGCGAGAAACACGTTATCTGGTTGTTTTCACCACTCCACAGTGCGTTTGATATGCAGAACCGGCGATATCTTGGTTTTCGTGGGGTTTCCAGCTGAGATATGCATTTTCTGCGATAATCTTGGTGAGTCTTCTGTCAGAAGTATATAGAATCATCGAGATCGCTCTATTCGAGCTATTTAATGCGAGAAACACGTTATCTGGTTGTTTTCACCTATCCACAGTGCGTTTGATATGCAGAAACGGAGATATCTTGGTTTCGGTCGGGTTTCAAGCTGAGATATGCATTTTCTGCGATAATCTTGGTGAGTCTTCTGTCAGAAGTATGCAGAATCATCTAGATCGCTCGTTTCGAGCTACTTAATGCGAGAAACACGTTATCTGGTGTTTTCACCACTCCACAGTGCGTTTAACTTGCAGAACCGGCGACATCTTGGATTTCGTCGGGGTTCAAGCTGGGATATGCATTTTCAACGATAATCTTGGTAAGAATTCTGTCAGAAGTATGCAGTATCATCTGGATCGCTCTTTTCGAGCTACTTAATGCGAGAAACACGTTTTCTGGTGCTTTGACCACTCCACAGTGCGTTTGATATGTAGAACCGCCGATAACTTGGTTTTCGTGGGGATTCCAGCTGAAATATGCATTTTCTGCGATAATATTGGTGAGACTTCAGTCAGATTTATGCAGAATCATCTAGATCGCTCGTTTCGAGATATTTAATGCGAGGAACACGTTATCTGGTTGTTTTCACCACTCCACAGTGCGTTTGATATGCAGAACCGGCGACATCTTGATTTTGGTGAGGTTTCAAGCTGAGATATGCATTTTCTGCGATAATCTTGGTGAGTCTTCTGTCAGAAGTATGCAGAATCATCTAGATCGCTCTTTTCGAGCTATTTGATGCGAGAAACACGTTTTCTGGTGTTTACACCACTCCACAGTGCGTTTGATATGCAGAACCGGCGACATCGTGGTTTTCGTCGGGTTTCAAGCTGAGATATGCATTTTCTGCGATCATATTGGTGAGACTTCAGTCAGAAGTATGCAGAATCACCTAGATCGCTCGTTTCGAGCTATTTAATGCGAGATACACGTTTTCTGGTGTTTTCACCACTCCATAGTGCGTCTGATATGCAGAACCGGCGATATCTTGGTTTTCGTGGGGTTTCCAGCTGAGATATGCATTTTCTGCGATAATCTTGGTGAGACTTTAGTCAGAACTATGCAGAATCATCTAGATCGCTCTATTCGAGCTATTTAATGCGAGAAACACGTTATCTGGTTGTTTTCACCACTCCACAGTGCGTTTGATATGCAGAACCGGCGATATCTTGGTTTTCGTGGGGTTTCCAGCTGAGATATGCATTTTCTGCGATAATCTTGGTGAGTCTTCTGTCAGAAGTATGCAGAATCATCGAGATCGCTCTATTCGAGCTATTTAATGCGAGAAACACGTTATCTGGTTGTTTTCACCTATCCACAGTGCGTTTGATATGCAGAAACGGAGATATCTTGGTTTCGGTCGGGTTTCAAGCTGAGATATGCATTTTCTGCGATAATCTTGGTGAGTCTTCTGTCAGAAGTATGCAGAATCATCTAGATCGCTCGTTTCGAGCTACTTAATGCGAGAAACACGTTATCTGGTGTGTTCACCACTCCACAGTGCGTTTAACTTGCAGAACCGGCGACATCTTGGATTTCGTCGGGGTTCAAGCTGGGATATGCATTTTCAACGATAATCTTGGTAAGAATTCTGTCAGAAGTATGCAGAATCATCTAGATCGCTCTTTTCGAGCTATTTGATGCGAGAAACACGTTTTCTGGTGTTTTCACCACGCCACAGTGCGTTTGATATGCAGAACCGGCGACATCGTGGTTTTCGTCGGGTTTCAAGCTGAGATATGCATTTTCTGCGATCATATTGGTGAGACTTCAGTCAGAAGTATGCAGAATCATCTAGATCGCTCGTTTCGAGTTATTTAAAGCGAGAAACACTTTATCTGGTTGTTTTGACCACTCCACAGTGCGTTTGATATGTAGAGCCGCCGATAACTTGGTTTTCGTGGGGTTTCCAGCTGAAATATGCATTTTCTGCGATAATCTTGGTGTTTCATCTATGAGAAGTATGCAGAATCATCGAGAACGCTCTTTTCGAGCTAGTTAATGCGAGATACACGTTTTCTGATGTTTTCACCACTCCATAGTGCGTCTGATATGCAGAACCGGCGATATCTTGGTTTTCGTGGGGTTTCCAGCTGAGATATGCAATTTCTGTGATAATCTTGGTGAGTCTTCTGTCAGAAGTATGCAGAATCATCTAGATCGCTCTTTTCGAGCTATTTAATGCGAGAAACACTTTTTCTGGTGTTTTCACCACGCCACAGTGCGTTTGATATGCAGAACCGGCGACATCGTTGTTTTCGTCGGGTTTCAAGCTGAGATATAGCATTTTCTGCGATAATATTGGTGAGACTTCAGTCAGAAGTATGCAGAATCATCTAGATCGCTCGTTTCGAGCTATTTAAAGCGAGAAACACGTTATCTGGTTGTTTTCCCCACTCCACAGTGCGTTTGATATGCAGAACCGGCGATATCTTGGTTTTCGTGGGGTTTCCAGCTGAGATATGCATTTTCTGCGATAATCTTGGTGTGTCTTCTGTCAGAAGTATGCAGAATCATCGAGATCGCTCTATTCGAGCTATTTAATGTGAGAAACACGTTTTCTGGTGTATTCACCACCCCACAGTACGTTTGACATGCAGAACCGGATATATCTTGGTTTCGGTCGGGTTTCAAGCTGAGTTATGCATTTTCTACGATAATCTTGGTGAGACTTCTGTCAGACGTATGCAGAATCATCGGGATCGCTCTTTTCGAGCTATTTAAAGCGAGAAACACGTTTTCTGGTGTATTCACCACTCCACAGTACGTTTGACATGCAGAACAGGAGATATCTTGGTTTAGGTCGGGTATCAAGCTGAGATATGCATTTTCAACGATAATCTTGGTGAGACTTCTGTCAGAAGTATGCAGAATCATCGGGATCGCTCTTGTCGAGCTATTTAATGCGAGAAACACGTTGTCTGGTTGGTTTCACGACTCCACAGTGCGTTTGATATGCAGAACCGGCGACATCTTGATTTTCGTGAGGTTTCAAGCTGAGATATGCATTTTCTGCTATAATATTGGTGAGTCTTCTGTCAGTAGGATGCAGAATCATCGAGACCCCTCTTTTCGAGCTATTTAATGCGAGAAACACGTTATCTGGTGTTTTCACCACTCCACAGTGCGTTTGATATGCAGAACAGGCGACATCTTGATTTTCGTGAGATTTCAAGCTGAAATATGCATTTTCTACGATAACCATGGTGAGTCTTCTGTCAGGAGTATGCAGAATCATCTAGATCGCTCTTTTCGAGCTATTTAATGCGAGAAACACGTTATATGGTTGTTTTCACCACTCCACAGTGCGTTTGATATGCAGAACCAGCGATATCTTGGTTTTCATGGGGTTTCAAGCTGAGATATGCATATTTACGATAATCTTGGTGAGACTTCTGTTCGAAGTATGCTTAATCATCGAGATCGCTCGTTTCGGGCTATTTAATGCGCGAAACACGTTATCTGGTGTTTTCACCACTCCACAGTGCGTATGATATGCAGAACCGGCGATATCTTGGTTTTCGTGGGGTTTCAAGCTGAGATATGCATTTTCTGCGATAATCTTGGTGAGTCTTCTGTCAGAAGTATGCAGAATCATCGAGATCGCTCTATTCGAGCTATTTAATGCGAGAAACACGTTATCTGGTTGTTTTCACCTATCCACAGTGCGTTTGATATGCAGAAACGGAGATATCTTGGTTTCGGTCGGGTTTCAAGCTGAGATATGCATTTTCTGCGATAATCTTGGTGAGTCTTCTGTCAGAAGTATGCAGAATCATCTAGATCGCTCGTTTCGAGCTACTTAATGCGAGAAACACGTTATCTGGTGTTTTCACCACTCCACAGTGCGTTTGATATGCAGATCCGGCGACATCTTGGATTTCGTCGGGGTTCAAGCTGAGATTTGCAATTCCTGCGATAATCTTGGTGAGACTTCTGTCCGAAGTATGCTTAATCATCGAGAACGCTCTTTTCGAGCTGGTTAATGCGAGAAACACGTTATCTGGTGTTTTCAGCACTCCACAGTGCGTTTGATATGCAGAACCGGCGATATCTTGGTTTTCGTGGGGTTTCCAGCTGAGATATGCATTTTCTGCGATAATCTTGGTGAGTCTTCTGTCAGAAGTATGCCGAATCATCTAGATCGCTCTTTTCGAGCTATTTGATGCGAGAAACACGTTTTCTGGTGTTTTCACCACGCCACAGTGCGTTTGATATGCAGAACCGGCGACATCGTGGTTTTCGTCGGGTTTCAAGCTGAGATATGCATTTTCTGCGATCATATTGGTGAGACTTCAGTCAGAAGTATGCAGAATCATCTAGATCGCTCGTTTCGAGCTATTTAAAGCGAGAAACACTTTATCTGGTTGTTTTGACCACTCCACAGTGCGTTTGATATGTAGAGCCGCCGATAACTTGGTTTTCGTGGGGTTTCCAGCTGAAATATGCATTTTCTGCGATAATCTTGGTGTTTCATCTATGAGAAGTATGCAGAATCATCGAGAACGCTCTTTTCGAGCTAGTTATTGCGAGATACACGTTTTCTGATGTTTTCACCACTCCATAGTGCGTCTGATATGCAGAACCGGCGATATCTTGGTTTTCGTGGGGTTTCCAGCTGAGATATGCAATTTCTGTGATAATCTTGGTGAGTCTTCTGTCAGAAGTATGCAGAATCATCGAGATCGCTCTATTCGAGCTATTTAATGCGAGAAACACGTTATCTGGTTGTTTTCACCACTCCACAGTGCGTTTGATATGCAGAACCGGCGATATCTTGGTTTTCGTGGGGTTTCCAGCTGAGATATGCATTTTCTGCGATAATCTTGGTGAGTCTTCTGTCAGAAGTATATAGAATCATCGAGATCGCTCTATTCGAGCTATTTAATGCGAGAAACACGTTATCTGGTTGTTTTCACCTATCCACAGTGCGTTTGATATGCAGAAACGGAGATATCTTGGTTTCGGTCGGGTTTCAAGCTGAGATATGCATTTTCTGCGATAATCTTGGTGAGTCTTCTGTCAGAAGTATGCAGAATCATCTAGATCGCTCGTTTCGAGCTACTTAATGCGAGAAACACGTTATCTGGTGTTTTCACCACTCCACAGTGCGTTTAACTTGCAGAACCGGCGACATCTTGGATTTCGTCGGGGTTCAAGCTGGGATATGCATTTTCAACGATAATCTTGGTAAGAATTCTGTCAGAAGTATGCAGTATCATCTGGATCGCTCTTTTCGAGCTACTTAATGCGAGAAACACGTTTTCTGGTGCTTTGACCACTCCACAGTGCGTTTGATATGTAGAACCGCCGATAACTTGGTTTTCGTGGGGATTCCAGCTGAAATATGCATTTTCTGCGATAATATTGGTGAGACTTCAGTCAGATTTATGCAGAATCATCTAGATCGCTCGTTTCGAGATATTTAATGCGAGGAACACGTTATCTGGTTGTTTTCACCACTCCACAGTGCGTTTGATATGCAGAACCGGCGACATCTTGATTTTGGTGAGGTTTCAAGCTGAGATATGCATTTTCTGCGATAATCTTGGTGAGTCTTCTGTCAGAAGTATGCAGAATCATCTAGATCGCTCTTTTCGAGCTATTTGATGCGAGAAACACGTTTTCTGGTGTTTACACCACTCCACAGTGCGTTTGATATGCAGAACCGGCGACATCGTGGTTTTCGTCGGGTTTCAAGCTGAGATATGCATTTTCTGCGATCATATTGGTGAGACTTCAGTCAGAAGTATGCAGAATCACCTAGATCGCTCGTTTCGAGCTATTTAATGCGAGATACACGTTTTCTGGTGTTTTCACCACTCCATAGTGCGTCTGATATGCAGAACCGGCGATATCTTGGTTTTCGTGGGGTTTCCAGCTGAGATATGCATTTTCTGCGATAATCTTGGTGAGACTTTAGTCAGAACTATGCAGAATCATCTAGATCGCTCTATTCGAGCTATTTAATGCGAGAAACACGTTATCTGGTTGTTTTCACCACTCCACAGTGCGTTTGATATGCAGAACCGGCGATATCTTGGTTTTCGTGGGGTTTCCAGCTGAGATATGCATTTTCTGCGATAATCTTGGTGAGTCTTCTGTCAGAAGTATGCAGAATCATCGAGATCGCTCTATTCGAGCTATTTAATGCGAGAAACACGTTATCTGGTTGTTTTCACCTATCCACAGTGCGTTTGATATGCAGAAACGGAGATATCTTGGTTTCGGTCGGGTTTCAAGCTGAGATATGCATTTTCTGCGATAATCTTGGTGAGTCTTCTGTCAGAAGTATGCAGAATCATCTAGATCGCTCGTTTCGAGCTACTTAATGCGAGAAACACGTTATCTGGTGTTTTCACCACTCCACAGTGCGTTTAACTTGCAGAACCGGCGACATCTTGGATTTCGTCGGGGTTCAAGCTGGGATATGCATTTTCAACGATAATCTTGGTAAGAATTCTGTCAGAAGTATGCAGAATCATCTAGATCGCTCTTTTCGAGCTATTTGATGCGAGAAACACGTTTTCTGGTGTTTTCACCACGCCACAGTGCGTTTGATATGCAGAACCGGCGACATCGTGGTTTTCGTCGGGTTTCAAGCTGAGATATGCATTTTCTGCGATCATATTGGTGAGACTTCAGTCAGAAGTATGCAGAATCATCTAGATCGCTCGTTTCGAGCTATTTAAAGCGAGAAACACTTTATCTGGTTGTTTTGACCACTCCACAGTGCGTTTGATATGTAGAGCCGCCGATAACTTGGTTTTCGTGGGGTTTCCAGCTGAAATATGCATTTTCTGCGATAATCTTGGTGTTTCATCTATGAGAAGTATGCAGAATCATCGAGAACGCTCTTTTCGAGCTAGTTAATGCGAGATACACGTTTTCTGATGTTTTCACCACTCCATAGTGCGTCTGATATGCAGAACCGGCGATATCTTGGTTTTCGTGGGGTTTCCAGCTGAGATATGCAATTTCTGTGATAATCTTGGTGAGTCTTCTGTCAGAAGTATGCAGAATCATCTAGATCGCTCTTTTCGAGCTATTTAATGCGAGAAACACTTTTTCTGGTGTTTTCACCACGACACAGTGCGTTTGATATGCAGAACCGGCGACATCGTTGTTTTCGTCGGGTTTCAAGCTGAGATATAGCATTTTCTGCGATAATATTGGTGAGACTTCAGTCAGAAGTATGCAGAATCATCTAGATCGTTCGTTTCGAGCTATTTAAAGCGAGAAACACGTTTTCTGGTGTATTCACCACTCCACAGTACGTTTGACATGCAGAACAGGAGATATCTTGGTTTAGGTCGGGTATCAAGCTGAGATATGCATTTTCAACGATAATCTTGGTGAGACTTCTGTCAGAAGTATGCAGAATCATCGGGATCGCTCTTGTCGAGCTATTTAATGCGAGAAACACGTTGTCTGGTTGGTTTCACGACTCCACAGTGCGTTTGATATGCAGAACCGGCGACATCTTGATTTTCGTGAGGTTTCAAGCTGAGATATGCATTTTCTGCTATAATATTGGTGAGTCTTCTGTCAGTAGGATGCAGAATCATCGAGACCCCTCTTTTCGAGCTATTTAATGCGAGAAACACGTTATCTGGTGTTTTCACCACTCCACAGTGCGTTTGATATGCAGAACAGGCGACATCTTGATTTTCGTGAGATTTCAAGCTGAAATATGCATTTTCTACGATAACCATGGTGAGTCTTCTGTCAGGAGTATGCAGAATCATCTAGATCGCTCTTTTCGAGCTATTTAATGCGAGAAACACGTTATATGGTTGTTTTCACCACTCCACAGTGCGTTTGATATGCAGAACCAGCGATATCTTGGTTTTCATGGGGTTTCAAGCTGAGATATGCATATTTACGATAATCTTGGTGAGACTTCTGTTCGAAGTATGCTTAATCATCGAGATCGCTCGTTTCGAGCTATTTAATGCGCGAAACACGTTATCTGGTGTTTTCACCACTCCACAGTGCGTATGATATGCAGAACCGGCGATATCTTGGTTTTCGTGGGGTTTCAAGCTGAGATATGCATTTTCTGCGATAATCTTGGTGAGTCTTCTGTCAGAAGTATGCAGAATCATCGAGATCGCTCTATTCGAGCTATTTAATGCGAGAAACACGTTATCTGGTTGTTTTCACCTATCCACAGTGCGTTTGATATGCAGAAACGGAGATATCTTGGTTTCGGTCGGGTTTCAAGCTGAGATATGCATTTTCTGCGATAATCTTGGTGAGTCTTCTGTCAGAAGTATGCAGAATCATCTAGATCGCTCGTTTCGAGCTACTTAATGCGAGAAACACGTTATCTGGTGTTTTCACCACTCCACAGTGCGTTTGATATGCAGAACCGGCGACATCGTGGTTTTCGTCGGGTTTCAAGCTGAGATATGCATTTTCTGCGATCATATTGGTGAGACTTCAGTCAGAAGTATGCAGAATCACCTAGATCGCTCGTTTCGAGCTATTTAATGCGAGATACACGTTTTCTGGTGTTTTCACCACTCCATAGTGCGTCTGATATGCAGAACCGGCGATATCTTGGTTTTCGTGGGGTTTCCAGCTGAGATATGCATTTTCTGCGATAATCTTGGTGAGACTTTAGTCAGAACTATGCAGAATCATCTAGATCGCTCTATTCGAGCTATTTAATGCGAGAAACACGTTATCTGGTTGTTTTCACCACTCCACAGTGCGTTTGATATGCAGAACCGGCGATATCTTGGTTTTCGTGGGGTTTCCAGCTGAGATATGCATTTTCTGCGATAATCTTGGTGAGTCTTCTGTCAGAAGTATGCAGAATCATCGAGATCGCTCTATTCGAGCTATTTAATGCGAGAAACACGTTATCTGGTTGTTTTCACCTATCCACAGTGCGTTTGATATGCAGAAACGGAGATATCTTGGTTTCGGTCGGGTTTCAAGCTGAGATATGCATTTTCTGCGATAATCTTGGTGAGTCTTCTGTCAGAAGTATGCAGAATCATCTAGATCGCTCGTTTCGAGCTACTTAATGCGAGAAACACGTTATCTGGTGTTTTCACCACTCCACAGTGCGTTTAACTTGCAGAACCGGCGACATCTTGGATTTCGTCGGGGTTCAAGCTGGGATATGCATTTTCAACGATAATCTTGGTAAGAATTCTGTCAGAAGTATGCAGAATCATCGAGATCGCTCTATTCGAGCTATTTAATGCGAGAAACACGTTATCTGGTTGTTTTCACCTATCCACAGTGCGTTTGATATGCAGAAACGGAGATATCTTGGTTTCGGTCGTTTTTCAAGCTGAGATATGCATTTTCTGCGATAATCTTGGTGAGTCTTCTGTCAGAAGTATGCAGAATCATCTAGATCGCTCGTTTCGAGCTACTTAATGCGAGAAACACGTTATCTGGTGTTTTCACCACTCCACAGTGCGTTTAACTTGCAGAACCGGCGACATCTTGGATTTCGTCGGGGTTCAAGCTGGGATATGCATTTTCAACGATAATCTTGGTAAGAATTCTGACAGAAGTATGCAGAATCATCTAGATCGCTCTTTTCGAGCTATTTGATGCGAGAAACACGTTTTCTGGTGTTTTCACCACGCCACAGTGCGTTTGATATGCAGAACCGGCGACATCGTGGTTTTCGTCGGGTTTCAAGCTGAGATATGCATATTTACGATAATCTTGGTGAGACTTCTGTTCGAAGTATGCTTAATCATCGAGATCGCTCGTTTCGAGCTATTTAATGCGCGAAACACGTTATCTGGTGTTTTCACCACTCCACAGTGCGTATGATATGCAGAACCGGCGATATCTTGGTTTTCGTGGGGTTTCAAGCTGAGATATGCATTTTCTGCGATAATCTTGGTGAGTCTTCTGTCAGAAGTATGCAGAATCATCGAGATCGCTCTATTCGAGCTATTTAATGCGAGAAACACGTTATCTGGTTGTTTTCACCTATCCACAGTGCGTTTGATATGCAGAAACGGAGATATCTTGGTTTCGGTCGGGTTTCAAGCTGAGATATGCATTTTCTGCGATAATCTTGGTGAGTCTTCTGTCAGAAGTATGCAGAATCATCTAGATCGCTCGTTTCGAGCTACTTAATGCGAGAAACACGTTATCTGGTGTTTTCACCACTCCACAGTGCGTTTGATATGCAGAACCGGCGACATCGTGGTTTTCGTCGGGTTTCAAGCTGAGATATGCATTTTCTGCGATCATATTGGTGAGACTTCAGTCAGAAGTATGCAGAATCACCTAGATCGCTCGTTTCGAGCTATTTAATGCGAGATACACGTTTTCTGGTGTTTTCACCACTCCATAGTGCGTCTGATATGCAGAACCGGCGATATCTTGGTTTTCGTGGGGTTTCCAGCTGAGATATGCATTTTCTGCGATAATCTTGGTGAGACTTTAGTCAGAACTATGCAGAATCATCTAGATCGCTCTATTCGAGCTATTTAATGCGAGAAACACGTTATCTGGTTGTTTTCACCACTCCACAGTGCGTTTGATATGCAGAACCGGCGATATCTTGGTTTTCGTGGGGTTTCCAGCTGAGATATGCATTTTCTGCGATAATCTTGGTGAGTCTTCTGTCAGAAGTATGCAGAATCATCGAGATCGCTCTATTCGAGCTATTTAATGCGAGAAACACGTTATCTGGTTGTTTTCACCTATCCACAGTGCGTTTGATATGCAGAAACGGAGATATCTTGGTTTCGGTCGGGTTTCAAGCTGAGATATGCATTTTCTGCGATAATCTTGGTGAGTCTTCTGTCAGAAGTATGCAGAATCATCTAGATCGCTCGTTTCGAGCTACTTAATGCGAGAAACACGTTATCTGGTGTTTTCACCACTCCACAGTGCGTTTAACTTGCAGAACCGGCGACATCTTGGATTTCGTCGGGGTTCAAGCTGGGATATGCATTTTCAACGATAATCTTGGTAAGAATTCTGTCAGAAGTATGCAGAATCATCGAGATCGCTCTATTCGAGCTATTTAATGCGAGAAACACGTTATCTGGTTGTTTTCACCTATCCACAGTGCGTTTGATATGCAGAAACGGAGATATCTTGGTTTCGGTCGTTTTTCAAGCTGAGATATGCATTTTCTGCGATAATCTTGGTGAGTCTTCTGTCAGAAGTATGCAGAATCATCTAGATCGCTCGTTTCGAGCTACTTAATGCGAGAAACACGTTATCTGGTGTTTTCACCACTCCACAGTGCGTTTAACTTGCAGAACCGGCGACATCTTGGATTTCGTCGGGGTTCAAGCTGGGATATGCATTTTCAACGATAATCTTGGTAAGAATTCTGTCAGAAGTATGCAGAATCATCTAGATCGCTCTTTTCGAGCTATTTGATGCGAGAAACACGTTTTCTGGTGTTTTCACCACGCCACAGTGCGTTTGATATGCAGAACCGGCGACATCGTTGTTTTCGTCGGGTTTCAAGCTGAGATATGCATTTTCTGCGATCATATTGGTGAGACTTCAGTCAGAAGTATGCAGAATCATCTAGATCGCTCGTTTCGAGCTATTTAAAGCGAGAAACACTTTATCTGGTTGTTTTGACCACTCCACAGTGCGTTTGATATGTAGAGCCGCCGATATCTTGGTTTTCGTGGGGTTTCCAGCTGAGATATGCATTTTCTGCGATAATCTTGGTGAGACTTTAGTCAGAACTATGCAGAATCATCTAGATCGCTCTATTCGAGCTACTTAATGCGAGAAACACGTTATCTGGTGTTTTCACCACTCCACAGTGCGTTTAACTTGCAGAACCGGCGACATCTTGGATTTCGTCGGGGTTCAAGCTGGGATATGCATTTTCAACGATTATCTTGGTAAGAATTCTGTCAGAAGTATGCAGAATCATCTAGATCGCTCTTTTCGAGCTATTTGATGCGAGAAACACGTTTTCTGGTGTTTTCACCACGCCACAGTGCGTTTGATATGCAGAACCGGCGACATCGTGGTTTTCGTCGGGTTTCAAGCTGAGATATGCATTTTCTGCGATCATATTGGTGAGACTTCAGTCAGAAGTATGCAGAATCATCTAGATCGCTCGTTTCCAGCTAATTAATGCGAGAAACACTTTATCTGGTTGTTTTGACCACTCCACAGTGCGTTTGATATGTAGAGCCGCCGATAACTTGGTTTTCGTGGGGTTTCCAGCTGAAATATGCATTTTCTGCGATAATCTTGGTGTTTCATCTATGAGAAGTATGCAGAATCATCGAGAACGCTCTTTTCGATCTAGTTAATGCGAGATACACGTTTTCTGATGTTTTCACCACTCCATAGTGCGTCTGATATGCAGAACCGGCGATATCTTGGTTTTCGTGGGGTTTCCAGCTGAGATATGCAATTTCTGTGATAATCTTGGTGAGTCTTCTGTCAGAAGTATGCAGAATCATCTAGATCGCTCTTTTCGAGCTATTTAATGCGAGAAACACTTTTTCTGGTGTTTTCACCACGCCACAGTGCGTTTGATATGCAGAACCGGCGACATCGTTGTTTTCGTCGGGTTTCAAGCTGAGATATAGCATTTTCTGCGATAATATTGGTGAGACTTCAGTCAGAAGTATGCAGAATCATCTAGATCGCTCGTTTCGAGCTATTTGATGCGAGAAACACGTTTTCTGGTGTTTTCACCACTCCACAGTGCGTTTAACTTGCAGAACCGGCGACATCTTGGATTTCGTCGGGGTTCAAGCTGGGATATGCATTTTCAACGATTATCTTGGTAAGAATTCTGTCAGAAGTATGCAGAATCATCTAGATCGCTCTTTTCGAGCTATTTGATGCGAGAAACACGTTTTCTGGTGTTTTCACCACTCCACAGTGCGTTTAACTTGCAGAACCGGCGACATCTTGGATTTCGTCGGGGTTCAAGCTGGGATATGCATTTTCAACGATTATCTTGGTAAGAATTCTGTCAGAAGTATGCAGCATCATCGAGATCGCTCTATTCGAGCTATTTAATGTGAGAAACACGTTTTCTGGTGTATTCACCACCCCACAGTACGTTTGACATGCAGAACCGGATATATCTTGGTTTCGGTCGGGTTTCAAGCTGAGTTATGCATTTTCTACGATAATCTTGGTGAGACTTCTGTCAGACGTATGCAGAATCATCGGGATCGCTCTTTTCGAGCTATTTAAAGCGAGAAACACGTTTTCTGGTGTATTCACCACTCCACAGTACGTTTGACATGCAGAACAGGAGATATCTTGGTTTAGGTCGGGTATCAAGCTGAGATATGCATTTTCAACGATAATCTTGGTGAGACTTCTGTCAGAAGTATGCAGAATCATCGGGATCGCTCTTGTCGAGCTATTTAATGCGAGAAACACGTTGTCTGGTTGGTTTCACGACTCCACAGTGCGTTTGATATGCAGAACCGGCGACATCTTGATTTTCGTGAGGTTTCAAGCTGAGATATGCATTTTCTGCAATAATATTGGTGAGTCTTCTGTCAGTAGGATGCAGAATCATCGAGACCCCTCTTTTCGAGCTATTTAATGCGAGAAACACGTTATCTGGTGTTTTCACCACTCCACAGTGCGTTTGATATGCAGAACAGGCGACATCTTGATTTTCGTGAGATTTCAAGCTGAAATATGCATTTTCTACGATAACCATGGTGAGTCTTCTGTCAGGAGTATGCAGAATCATCTAGATCGCTCTTTTCGAGCTATTTAATGCGAGAAACACGTTATATGGTTGTTTTCACCACTCCACAGTGCGTTTGATATGCAGAACCAGCGATATCTTGGTTTTCATGGGGTTTCAAGCTGAGATATGCATATTTACGATAATCTTGGTGAGACTTCTGTTCGAAGTATGCTTAATCATCGAGATCGCTCGTTTCGAGCTATTTAATGCGCGAAACACGTTATCTGGTGTTTTCACCACTCCACAGTGCGTATGATATGCAGAACCGGCGATATCTTGGTTTTCGTGGGGTTTCAAGCTGAGATATGCATTTTCTGCGATAATCTTGGTGAGTCTTCTGTCAGAAGTATGCAGAATCATCGAGATCGCTCTATTCGAGCTATTTAATGCGAGAAACACGTTATCTGGTTGTTTTCACCTATCCACAGTGCGTTTGATATGCAGAAACGGAGATATCTTGGTTTCGGTCGGGTTTCAAGCTGAGATATGCATTTTCTGCGATAATCTTGGTGAGTCTTCTGTCAGAAGTATGCAGAATCATCGGGATCGCTCTTGTCGAGCTATTTAATGCGAGAAACACGTTGTCTGGTTGGTTTCACGACTCCACAGTGCGTTTGATATGCAGAACCGGCGACATCTTGATTTTCGTGAGGTTTCAAGCTGAGATATGCATTTTCTGCTATAATATTGGAGAGTCTTCTGTCAGTAGGATGCAGAATCATCGAGACCCCTCTTTTCGAGCTATTTAATGCGAGAAACACGTTATCTGGTGTTTTCACCACTCCACAGTGCGTTTGATATGCAGAACAGGCGACATCTTGATTTTCGTGAGATTTCAAGCTGAAATATGCATTTTCTACGATAACCATGGTGAGTCTTCTGTCAGGAGTATGCAGAATCATCTAGATCGCTCTTTTCGAGCTATTTAATGCGAGAAACACGTTATATGGTTGTTTTCACCACTCCACAGTGCGTTTGATATGCAGAACCAGCGATATCTTGGTTTTCATGGGGTTTCAAGCTGAGATATGCATATTTACGATAATCTTGGTGAGACTTCTGTTCGAAGTATGCTTAATCATCGAGATCGCTCGTTTCGAGCTATTTAATGCGCGAAACACGTTATCTGGTGTTTTCACCACTCCACAGTGCGTATGATATGCAGAACCGGCGATATCTTGGTTTTCGTGGGGTTTCAAGCTGAGATATACATTTTCTGCGGTAATCTTGGTGAGATTTCTGTCCGAAGTATGCTGAAACATCGAGATCGCTCTGTTCGAGCTAGTTAATGCGAGAAAAACCTTATCCGGTGTTTTCACCACTCCACAGTTCGTTTGATATGCAGAACCAGCGATATCTTGGCTTTCGTGGGGTTTCAAGCTGAGATATGCATTTTCTGCGATCATATTGGTGAGACTTCAGTCAGAAGTATGCACAATCATCGAGATCGCTCTATTCGAGCTATTTAATGCGAGAAACACGTTATCTGGTTGTTTTCACCACTCCACAGTGCGTTTGATATGCAGATCCGGCGACATCTTGGATTTCGTCGGGGTTCAAGCTGAGATTTGCAATTCCTGCGATAATCTTGGTGAGACTTCTGTCCGAAGTATGCTTAATCATCGAGAACGCTCTTTTCGAGCTGGTTAATGCGAGAAACACGTTATCTGGTGTTTTCAGCACTCCACAGTGCGTTTGATATGCAGAACCGGCGATATCTTGGTTTTCGTGGGGTTTCCAGCTGAGATATGCATTTTCTGCGATAATCTTGGTGAGTCTTCTGTCAGAAGTATGCAGAATCATCTAGATCGCTCTTTTCGAGCTATTTGATGCGAGAAACACGTTTTCTGGTGTTTTCACCACGCCACAGTGCGTTTGATATGCAGAACCGGCGATATCTTGGTTTTCGTGGGGTTTCAAGCTGAGATATGCAATTTCTGTGATAATCTTGGTGAGTCTTCTGTCAGAAGTATGCAGAATCATCTAGATCGCTCTTTTCGAGCTATTTAATGCGAGAAACACTTTTTCTGGTGTTTTCACCACGCCACAGTGCGTTTGATATGCAGAACCGGCGACATCGTTGTTTTCGTCGGGTTTCAAGCTGAGATATAGCATTTTCTGCGATAATATTGGTGAGACTTCAGTCAGAAGTATGCAGAATCATCTAGATCGCTCGTTTCGAGCTATTTAAAGCGAGAAACACGTTATCTGGTTGTTTTCCCCACTCCACAGTGCGTTTGATATGCAGAACCGGCGATATCTTGGTTTTCGTGGGGTTTCCAGCTGAGATATGCATTTTCTGCGATAATCTTGGTGAGTCTTCTGTCAGAAGTATGCAGAATCATCGAGATCGCTCTATTCGAGCTATTTAATGCGAGAAACACGTTATCGGGTTGTTTTCACCACTCCACAGTGCGTTTGATATGCAGAACCGGCGATATCTTGGTTTTCGTGGGGTTTCCAGCTGAGATATGCATTTTCTGCGATAATCTTGGTGAGTCTTCTGTCAGAAGTATGCAGAATCATCTAGATCGCTCTTTTCGAGCTATTTGATGCGAGAAACACGTTTTCTGGTGTTTTCACCACGCCACAGTGCGTTTGATATGCAGAACCGGCGACATCGTGGTTTTCGTCGGGTTTCAAGCTGAGATATGCATTTTCTGCGATAATCTTGGTGTTTCATCTATGAGAAGTATGCAGAATCATCGAGAACGCTCTTTTCGAGCTAGTTATTGCGAGATACACGTTTTCTGATGTTTTCACCACTCCATAGTGCGTCTGATATGCAGAACCGGCGATATCTTGGTTTTCGTGGGGTTTCCAGCTGAGATATGCATTTTCTGCGATAATCTTGGTGAGTCTTCTGTCAGAAGTATGCAGAATCATCGAGATCGCTCTATTCGAGCTATTTAATGCGAGAAACACGTTATCTGGTTGTTTTCACCCATCCACAGTGCGTTTGATATGCAGAAACGGAGATATCTTGGTTTCGGTCGGGTTTCAAGCTGAGATATGCATTTTCTGCGATAATCTTGGTGAGTCTTCTGTCAGAAGTATGCAGAATCATCTAGATCGCTCGTTTCGAGCTACTTAATGCGAGAAACACGTTATCTGGTGTTTTCACCACTCCACAGTGCGTTTAACTTGCAGAACCGGCGACATCTTGGATTTCGTCGGGGTTCAAGCTGGGATATGCATTTTCAACGATAATCTTGGTAAGAATTCTGTCAGAAGTATGCAGTATCATCTAGATCGCTCTTTTCGAGCTACTTAATGCGAGAAACACGTTTTCTGGTGCTTTGACCACTCCACAGTGCGATTGATATGTAGAACCGCCGATAACTTGGTTTTCGTGGGGCTTCCAGCTGAAATATGCATTTTCAGCGATAATCTTGGTGAGTCTTCTGTCAGAAGTATGCAGAATCATCGAGATCGCTCTATTCGAGCTATTTAATGCGAGAAACACGTTATCTGGTTGTTTTCACCACTCCACAGTGCGTTTGATATGCAGAACCGGCGATATCTTGGTTTTCGTGGGGTTTCCAGCTGAGATATGCATTTTCTGCGATAATCTTGGTGAGACTTTAGTCAGAACTATGCAGAATCATCTAGATCGCTCGTTTCGAGCTATTTAATGCGAAAAAACAAGTTTTCTGGTGTTTTGACCACTCCACAGTGCGTTTGATATGTAGAGCCGCCGATAACTTGGTTTTCGTGGGGCTTCCAGCTGAAATATGCATTTTCTGCGATAATCTTGGTGAGTCTTCTGTCAGAAGTATGCAGAATCATCGAGATCGCTCTATTCGAGCTATTTAATGCGAGAAACACGTTATCTGGTTGTTTTCACCACTCCACAGTGCGGTTGATATGCAGAACCGGCGATATCTTGGTTTTCGTGGGGTTTCCAGCTGAGATATGCATTTTCTGCGATAATCTTGGTGAGTCTTCTGTCAGAAGTATGCAGAATCATCGAGATCGCTCTATTCGAGCTATTTAATGCGAGAAACACGTTATCTGGTTGTTTTCACCTATCCACAGTGCGTTTGATATGCAGAAACGGAGATATCTTGGTTTCGGTCGGGTTTCAAGATGAGATATGCATTTTCTGCGATAATCTTGGTGAGTCTTCTGTCGGAAGTATGCAGAATCATCTAGATCGCTCGTTTCGAGCTACTTAATGCGAGAAACACGTTATCTGGTGTTTTCACCACTCCACAGTGCGTTTAACTTGCAGAACCGGCGACATCTTGGATTTCGTCGGGGTTCAAGCTGGGATATGCATTTTCAACGATAATCTTGGTAAGAATTCTGTCAGAAGTATGCAGTATCATCTAGATCGCTCTTTTCGAGCTATTTGATGCGAGAAACACGTTTTCTGGTGTTTTCACCACTCCACAGTGCGTTTGATATGCAGAACAGTCGACATCGTGGTTTTCGTCGGGTTTCAAGCTGAGATATGCATTTTCTGCCATCATATTGGTGAGACTTCAGTCAGAAGTATGCAGAATCACCTAGATCGCTCGTTTCGAGCTACTTAATGCGAGAAACACGTTATCTGGTGTTTTCACCACTCCACAGTGCGTTTAACTTGCAGAACCGGCGACATCTTGAATTTCGTCGGGGTTCAAGCTGGGATATGCATTTTCAACGATAATCTTGGTAAGAATTCTGTCAGAAGTATGCAGTATCATCTAGATCGCTCTTTTCGAGCTACTTAATGCGAGAAACACGTTTTCTGGTGTTTTGACCACTCCACAGTGCGTTTGATATGTAGAACCGCCGATAACTTGGTTTTCGTGGGGATTCCAGCTGAAATATGCATTTTCTGCGATAATATTGGTGAGACTTCAGTCAGAAGTATGCAGAATCATCTAGATCGCTCGTTTCGAGTTATTTAATGCGAGAAACACGTTATCTGGTTGTTTTCACCACTCCACAGTGCTTTTGATATGCAGAACCGGCGACATCTTGATTTTCGTGAGGTTTCAAGCTGAGATATGCATTTTCTGCGATAATCTTGGTGAGTCTTCTGTCAGAAGTATGCAGAATCATCTAGATCGCTCTTTTCGAGCTATTTGATGCGAGGAACACGTTTTCTGGTGTTTTCACCACTCCACAGTGCGTTTGATATGCAGAACAGTCGACATCGTGGTTTTCGTCGGGTTTCAAGCTGAGATATGCATTTTCTGCGATCATATTGGTGAGTCTTCTGTCAGAAGTATGCAGAATCATCTAGATCGCTCTTTTCGAGCTACTTGATGCGAGAAACACGTTTGCTGGTGTTTTCACCACTCCACAGTGCGTTTGATATGCAGAACCGGCGACATCTTGATTTTCGTGAGGTTTCAAGCTGAGATATGCATTTTCTGCGATAATCTTGGTGAGTCTTCTGTCAGAAGTATGCAGAATCATCTAGATCGCTCTGTTCGAGCTATTTGATGCGAGAAACACGTTTTCTGGTGTTTTCACCACTCCACAGTTCGTTTGATATGCAGAACCGGCGACATCGTGTTTTTCGTCGGGTTTCAAGCTGAGATATGCATTTTCTGCGATCATATTGGTGAGACTTCAGTCAGAAGTATGCAGAATCACCTAGATCGCTCGTTTCGAGCTATTTAATGCGAGAAACACGTTATCTGGTTGTTTTCACCACTCCACAGTGCGTTTGATATGCAGAACCGGCGACATCTTGATTTTCGTGAGGTTTCAAGCTGAGATATGCATTTTCTGCGATAATCTTGGTGAGACTTATGTCAGAAGTATGCAGTATCATCGCGATCGCTCTATTCGAGCTATTTAATGCGAGAAACACGTTATCTGGTGTTTTCATCACTCCACAGGGCGTTTGATATGCAGAACCGGCGATATCTTGGTTTTCCTGGGGTTTCCAGCTGAAATATGCATTTTCTGCGATAATCTTGGTGTTTCATCTATGAGAAGTATGCAGAATCATCGAGAACGATCTTTTCGAGCTAGTTAATGCGAGATACACGTTTTCTGGTGTTTTCACCACTCAATAGTGCGTCTGATATGCAGAACCGGCGATATCTTGGTTTTCGTGGGGTTTCCAGCTGAGATATGCATTTTCTGCGATAATCTTGGTGAGTCTTCTGTCAGAAGTATGCAGAATCATCTAGATCGCTCTTTTCGAGCTATTTGATGCGAGAAACACGTTTCCTGGTGTTTTCACCACGCCACAGTGCGTTTGATATGCAGAACCGGCGACATCGTGGTTTTCGTCGGGTTTCAAGCTGAGATATGCATTTTCTGCGATCATATTGGTGAGACTTCAGCCAGAACTATGCAGAATCATCTAGATCGCTCGTTTCGAGCTATTTAATGCGAAAAAACAAGTTTTCTGGTGTTTTGACCACTCCACAGTGCGTTTGATATGTAGAGCCGCCGATAACTTGGTTTTCGTGGGGCTTCCAGCTGAAATATGCATTTTCTGCGATAATCTTTGTGTTTCATCTATGAGAAGTATGCAGAATCATCTAGATCGCTCTTTTCGAGCTATTTAAATCCAGAAACACGTTTTCTGGTGTATTCACCACCCCACAGTGCGTTTGATATGCAGAACCGGCGACATCGTGGTTTTGGTCGGGTTTCAAGCTGAGACATGCATTTTCTGCGATAATCTTGGTGAGACTTTAGTCAGAAGTATGCAGAATCATCTAGATCGCTCGTTTCGAGCTACTTAATGCGAGAAACACGTTATCTGGTGTTTTCACCACTCCACAGTGCGTTTAACTTGCAGAACCGGCGACATCTTGGATTTCGTCGGGGTTCAAGCTGGGATATGCATTTTCAACGATAATCTTGGTAAGAATTCTGTCAGAAGTATGCAGAATCATCGAGATCGCTCTATTCGAGCTATTTAATGCGAGAAACACGTTATCTGGTTGTTTTCACCACTCCACAGTGCGTTTGATATATAGAAACGGAGATATCTTGGTTTCGGTCGGGTTTCAAGCTGAGATATGCATTTTCTGCGATAATCTTGGTGTTTCATCAATGAGAAGTATGCAGAATCATCGAGAACGCTCTTTTCGAGCTAGTTAATGCGAGATACACGTTTTCTGGTGTTTTCACCACTCCATAGTGCGTCTGATATGCAGAACCGGCGATATCTTGGTTTTCGTGGGGTTTCCAGCTGAGATATGCATTTTCTGCGATAATCTTGGTGAGACTTTAGTCAGAACTATGCAGAATCATCTAGATCGCTCGTTTCGAGCTATTTAATGCGAAAAAACAAGTTTTCTGGTGTTTTGACCACTCCACAGTGCGTTTGATATGCAGAACCGGCGACATCGTGTTTTTCGTCGGGTTTCAAGCTGAGATATGCATTTTCTGCGATCATATTGGTGAGACTTCAGTCAGAAGTATGCAGAATCACCTAGATCGCTCGTTTCGAGCTACTTAATGCGAGAAACACGTTATCTGGTGTTTTCACCACTCCACAGTGCGTTTAACTTGCAGAACCGGCGACATCTTGAATTTCGTCGGGGTTCAAGCTGGGATATGCATTTTCAACTATAATCTTGGTAAGAATTCTGTCAGAAGTATGCAGTATCATCTAGATCGCTCTTTTCGAGCTACTTAATGCGAGAAACACGTTTTCTGGTGTTTTGACCACTCCACAGTGCGTTTGATATGTAGAACCGCCGATAACTTGGTTTTCGTGGGGATTCCAGCTGAAATATGCATTTTCTGCGATAATATTGGTGAGACTTCAGTCAGAAGTATGCAGAATCATCTAGATCGCTCTTTTCGAGCTATTTGATGCGAGAAACACGTTTTCTGGTGTTTTCACCACTCCACAGTTCGTTTGATATGCAGAACCGGCGACATCGTGTTTTTCGTCGGGTTTCAAGCTGAGATATGCATTTTCTGCGATCATATTGGTGAGACTTCAGTCAGAAGTATGCAGAACCACCTAGATCACCCGTTTCGACCTATTTAATGCGAGAAACACGTTATCTGGTTGTTTTCACCACTCCACAGTGCGTTTGATATGCAGAACCGGCGACATCTTGATTTTCGTGAGGTTTCAAGCTGAGATATGCATTTTCTGCGATAATCTTGGTGAGACTTCTGTCAGAAGTATGCAGAATCATCGCGATCGCTCTATTCGAGCTATTTAATGCGAGAAACACGTTATCTGGTGTTTTCATCACTCCACAGGGCGTTTGATATGCAGAACCGGCGATATCTTGGTTTTCCTGGGGTTTCCAGCTGAGATATGCATTTTCTGTGATAATCTTGGTGAGTCTTCTGTCAGAAGTATGCAGAAACATCTAGATCGCTCTTTTCGAGCTATTTAATGCGAAAAAACAAGTTTTCTGGTGTTTTGACCACTCCACAGTGCGTTTGATATGTAGAGCCGCCGATAACTTGGTTTTCGTGGGGCTTCCAGCTGAAATATGCATTTTCTGCGATAATCTTGGTGAGTCTTCTGTCAGAAGTATGCAGAATCATCGAGATCGCTCTATTCGAGCTATTTAATGCGAGAGACACGTTATCTGGTTGTTTTCACCACTCCACAGTGCGTTTGATATGCAGAACCGGCGATATCTTGGTTTTCGTGGGGTTTCCAGCTGAGATATGCATTTTCTGCGATAATCTTGGTGAGTCTTCTGTCAGAAGTATGCAGAATCATCGAGATCGCTCTATTCGAGCTATTTAATGCGAGAAACACGTTATCTGGTTGTTTTCACCTATCCACAGTGCGTTTGATATGCAGAAACGGAGATATCTTGGTTTCGGTCGGGTTTCAAGCTGAGATATGCATTTTCTGCGATAATCTTGGTGAGTCTTCTGTCGGAAGTATGCAGAATCATCTAGATCGCTCGTTTCGAGCTACTTAATGCGAGAAACACGTTATCTGGTGTTTTCACCACTCCACAGTGCGTTTAACTTGCAGAACCGGCGACATCTTGGATTTCGTCGGGGTTCAAGCTGGGATATGCATTTTCAACGATAATCTTGGTAAGAATTCTGTCAGAAGTATGCAGTATCATCTAGATCGCTCTTTTCGAGCTATTTGATGCGAGAAACACGTTTTCTGGTGTTTTCACCACTCCACAGTGCGTTTGATATGCAGAACAGTCGACATCGTGGTTTTCGTCGGGTTTCAAGCTGAGATATGCATTTTCTGCGATCATATTGGTGAGACTTTAGTCAGAACTATGCAGAATCATCTAGATCGCTCGTTTCGAGCTATTTAATGCGAAAAAACAAGTTTTCTGGTGTTTTGACCACTCCACAGTGCGTTTGATATGCAGAACCGGCGACATCGTGTTTTTCGTCGGGTTTCAAGCTGAGATATGCATTTTCTGCGATCATATTGGTGAGACTTCAGTCAGAAGTATGCAGAATCACCTAGATCGCTCGTTTCGAGCTACTTAATGCGAGAAACACGTTATCTGGTGTTTTCACCACTCCACAGTGCGTTTAACTTGCAGAACCTGCGACATCTTGAATTTCGTCGGGGTTCAAGCTGGGATATGCATTTTCAACGATAATCTTGGTAAGAATTCTGTCAGAAGTATGCAGTATCATCTAGATCGCTCTTTTCGAGCTACTTAATGCGAGAAACACGTTTTCTGGTGTTTTGACCACTCCATAGTGCGTTTGATATGTAGAACCGCCGATAACTTGGTTTTCGTGGGGATTCCAGCTGAAATATGCATTTTCTGCGATAATATTGGTGAGACTTCAGTCAGAAGTATGCAGAATCATCTAGATCGCTCGTTTCGAGTTATTTAATGCGAGAAACACGTTATCTGGTTGTTTTCACCACTCCACAGTGCTTTTGATATGCAGAACCGGCGACATCTTGATTTTCGTGAGGTTTCAAGCTGAGATATGCATTTTCTGCGATAATCTTGGTGAGTCTTCTGTCAGAAGTATGCAGAATCATCTAGATCGCTCTTTTCGAGCTATTTGATGCGAGAAACACGTTTTCTGGTGTTTTCACCACTCCACAGTGCGTTTGATATGCAGAACAGTCGACATCGTGGTTTTCGTCGGGTTTCAAGCTGAGATATGCATTTTCTGCGATCATATTGGTGAGACTTCAGTCAGAAGTATGCAGAATCACCTAGATCGCTCGGTTCGAGCTACTTAATGCGAGAAACACGTTATCTGGTGTTTTCACCCCTCCACAGTGCGTTTAACTTGCAGAACCGGCGACATCTTGAATTTCGTCGGGGTTCAAGCTGGGATATGCATTTTCAACGATAATCTTGGTAAGAATTCTGTCAGAAGTATGCAGTATCATCTAGATCGCTCTTTTCGAGCTACTTAATGCGAGAAACACGTTTTCTGGTGTTTTGACCACTCCACAGTGCGTTTGATATGTAGAACCGCCGATAACTTGGTTTTCGTGGGGATTCCAGCTGAAATATGCATTTTCTGCGATAATATTGGTGAGACTTCAGTCAGAAGTATGCAGAATCATCTAGATCGCTCGTTTCGAGTTATTTAATGCGAGAAACACGTTATCTGGTTGTTTTCACCACTCCACAGTGCTTTTGATATGCAGAACCGGCGACATCTTGATTTTCGTGAGGTTTCAAGCTGAGATATGCATTTTCTGCGATAATCTTGGTGAGTCTTCTGTCAGAAGTATGCAGAATCATCTAGATCGCTCTTTTCGAGCTATTTGATGCGAGAAACACGTTTTCTGGTGTTTTCACCACTCCACAGTGCGTTTGATATGCAGAACAGTCGACATCGTGGTTTTCGTCGGGTTTCAAGCTGAGATATGCATTTTCTGTGATCATATTGGTGAGTCTTCTGTCAGAAGTATGCAGAATCATCTAGATCGCTCTTTTCGAGCTACTTGATGCGAGAAACACGTTTTCTGGTGTTTTCACCACTCCACAGTGCGTTTGATATGCAGAACCGGCGACATCTTGATTTTCGTGAGGTTTCAAGCTGAGATATGCATTTTCTGCGATAATCTTGGTGAGTCTTCTGTCAGAAGTATGCAGAATCATCTAGATCGCTCTTTTCGAGCTATTTGATGCGAGAAACACGTTTTCTGGTGTTTTCACCACTCCACAGTTCGTTTGATATGCAGAACCGGCGACATCGTGTTTTTCGTCGGGTTTCAAGCTGAGATATGCATTTTCTGCGATCATATTGGTGAGACTTCAGTCAGAAGTATGCAGAATCACCTAGATCGCTCGTTTCGAGCTATTTAATGCGAGAAACACGTTATCTGGTTGTTTTCACCACTCCACAGTGCGTTTGATATGCAGAACCGGCGACATCTTGATTTTCGTGAGGTTTCAAGCTGAGATATGCATTTTCTGCGATAATCTTGGTGAGACTTATGTCAGAAGTATGCAGTATTATCGCGATCGCTCTATTCGAGCTATTTAATGCGAGAAACACGTTATCTGGTGTTTTCATCACTCCACAGGGCGTTTGATATGCAGAACTGGCGATATCTTGGTTTTCCTGGGGTTTCCAGCTGAGATATGCATTTTCTGTGATAATCTTGGTGAGTCTTCTGTCAGAAGTATGCAGAATCATCTAGATCGCTCTTTTCGAGCTATTTAATGCGAGAAACAGGTTTTCTGGTGTCTTCACCACGCCACAGTGCGTTTGATATGCAGAACCGGCGATATCTTGGTTTTCGTGGGGTTTCCAGCTGAAATATGCATTTTCTGCGATAATCTTGGTGTTTCATCTATGAGAAGTATGCAGAATCATCGAGAACGATCTTTTCGAGCTAGTTAATGCGAGATACACGTTTTCTGGTGTTTTCACCACTCAATAGTGCGTCTGATATGCAGAACCGGCGATATCTTGGTTTTCGTGGGGTTTCCAGCTGAGATATGCATTTTCTGCGATAATCTTGGTGAGTCTTCTGTCAGAAGTATGCAGAATCATCTAGATCGCTCTTTTCGAGCTATTTGATGCGAGAAACACGTTTCCTGGTGTTTTCACCACGCCACAGTGCGTTTGATATGCAGAACCGGCGACATCGTGGTTTTCGTCGGGTTTCAAGCTGAGATATGCATTTTCTGCGATCATATTGGTGAGACTTCAGTTAGAACTATGCAGAATCATCTAGATCGCTCGTTTCGAGCTCTTTAATGCGAAAAAACAAGTTTTCTGGTGTTTTGACCACTCCACAGTGCGTTTGATATGTAGAGCCGCCGATAACTTGGTTTTCGTGGGGCTTCCAGCTGAAATATGCATTTTCTGCGATAATCTTTGTGTTTCATCTATGAGAAGTATGCAGAATCATCTAGATCGCTCTTTTCGAGCTATTTAAATCCAGAAACACGTTTTCTGGTGTATTCACCACCCCACAGTGCGTTTGATATGCAGAACCGGCGACATCGTGGTTTTGGTCGGGTTTCAAGCTGAGACATGCATTTTCTGCGATAATCTTGGTGAGACTTTAGTCAGAAGTATGCAGAATCATCTAGATCGCTCGTTTCGAGCTACTTAATGCGAGAAACACGTTATCTGGTGTTTTCACCACTCCACAGTGCGTTTAACTTGCAGAACCGGCGACATCTTGGATTTCGTCGGGGTTCAAGCTGGGATATGCATTTTCAACGATAATCTTGGTAAGAATTCTGTCAGAAGTCTGCAGAATCATCGAGATCGCTCTATTCGAGCTATTTAATGCGAGAAACACGTTATCTGGTTGTTTTCACCACTCCACAGTGCGTTTGATATATAGAAACGGAGATATCTTGGTTTCGGTCGGGTTTCAAGCTGAGATATGCATTTTCTGCGATAATCTTGGTGTTTCATCAATGAGAAGTATGCAGAATCATCGAGAACGCTCTTTTCGAGCTAGTTAATGCGAGATACACGTTTTCTGGTGTTTTCACCACTCCATAGTGCGTCTGATATGCAGAACCGGCGATATCTTGGTTTTCGTGGGGTTTCCAGCTGAGATATGCATTTTCTGCGATAATCTTGGTGAGACTTTAGTCAGAACTATGCAGAATCATCTAGATCGCTCGTTTCGAGCTATTTAATGCGAAAAAACAAGTTTTCTGGTGTTTTGACCACTCCACAGTGCGTTTGATATGCAGAACCGGCGACATCGTGTTTTTCGTCGGGTTTCAAGCTGAGATATGCATTTTCTGCGATCATATTGGTGAGACTTCAGTCAGAAGTATGCAGAATCACCTAGATCGCTCGTTTCGAGCTACTTAATGCGAGAAACACGTTATCTGGTGTTTTCACCACTCCACAGTGCGTTTAACTTGCAGAACCGGCGACATCTTGAATTTCGTCGGGGTTCAAGCTGGGATATGCATTTTCAACGATAATCTTGGTAAGAATTCTGTCAGAAGTATGCAGTATCATCTAGATCGCTCTTTTCGAGCTACTTAATACGAGAAACACGTTTTCTGGTGTTTTGACCACTCCACAGTGCGTTTGATATGTAGAACCGCCGATAACTTGGTTTTCGTGGGGATTCCAGCTGAAATATGCATTTTCTGCGATAATATTGGTGAGACCTCAGTCAGAAGTATGCAGAATCATCTAGATCACTCTTTTCGAGCTATTTGATGCGAGAAACACGTTTTCTGGTGTTTTCACCACCCCACAGTGCGTTTGATATGCAGAACCGGCGACATCGTGGTTTTTGTAGGGGTTTCAAGCTGAGATATGCATTTTCTGCGATAATCTTGGTGAGACTTTAGTCAGAAGTATGCAGAATCATCTAGATCGCTCGTTTCGAGCTACTTAATGCGAGAAACACGTTATCTGGTGTTTTCACCACTCCACAGTGCGTTTAACTTGCAGAACCGGCGACATCTTGGATTTCGTCGGAGTTCAAGCTGGGATATGCATTTTCAACGATAATCTTGGTAAGAATTCTGTCAGAAGTATGCAGTATCATCTAGATCGCTCTTTTCGAGCTACTTAATGCGAGAAACACGTTTTCTGGTGTTTTGACCACTCCACAGTGCGTTTGATATGTAGAACCGCCGATAACTTGGTTTTCGTGGGGATTCCAGCTGAAATATGCATTTTCTGCGATAATATTGGTGAGACTTCTGTCAGAAGTATGCAGAATCATCTAGATCGCTCGTTTCGAGCTATTTAAAGCGCGAAACACGTTATCTGGTTGTTTTGACCACTCCACAGTGCGTTTGATATGTAGAGCCGCCGATAACTTGGTTTTCGTGGGGTTTCCAGCTGAAATATGCATTTTCTGCGATAATCTTGGTGAGTCTTCTGTTAGAAGTATGCAGAATCATCTAGATCGCTCTTTTCGAGCTATTTGTTGCGAGAAACACGTTTTCTGGTGTTTTCACCACGCCACAGTGCGTTTGATATGCAGAACCGGCGACATCGTGGTTTTCGTCGGGATTCAAGCTGAGATATGCATTTTCTGCGATCATATTGGTGAGACTTCAGTCAGAAGTATGCAGAATCATCTAGATCGCTCGTTTCGAGCTATTTAAAGCGCGAAACACGTTATCTGGTTGTTTTCACCACTCCATAGTGCGTCTGATATGCAGAACCGGCGATATCTTGGTTTTCGTGGGGTTTCCAGCTGAGATATGCATTTTCCGCGATAATCTTGGTGAGTCTTCTGTCAGAAGTATGCAGAATCATCTAGATCGCTCTTTTCGAGCTATTTGATGCGAGAAACACGTTTTCTGGTGTTTTCACCACGCCACAGTGCGTTTGATATGCAGAACCGGCGACATCGTGGTTTTCGTCGGGTTTCAAGCTGAGATATGCATTTTCTGCGATCATATTGGTGAGACTTCAGTCAGAAGTATGCAGAATCATCTAGATCGCTCGTTTCGAGCTATTTAAAGCGCGAAACACGTTATCTGGTTGTTTTGACCACTCCACAGTGCGTTTGATATGTAGAGCCGCCGATAACTTGGTTTTCGTAGGGTTTCCAGCTGAAATATGCATTTTCTGCGATAATCTTGGTGTTTCATCTATGAGAAGTATGCAGAATCATCGAGAACGCTCTTTTCGAGCTGGTTAATGCGAGATACACGTTTTCTGATGTTTTCACCTCTCCATAGTGCGTCTGATATGCAGAACCGGCGATATCTTGGTTTTCGTGGGGTTTCCAGCTGAGATATGCAATTTCTGTGATAATCTTGGTGAGTCTTCTGTCAGAAGTATGCAGAATCATCTAGATCGCTCTTTTCGAGCTATTTAATGCGAGAAACACGTTTTCTGGTGTTTTCACCACGCCACAGTGCGTTTGATATGCAGAACAGTCGACATCGTGGTTTTCGTCGGGTTTCAAGCTGAGATATGCATTTTCTGCGATCATATTGGTGAGTCTTCTGTCAGAAGTATGCAGAATCATCTAGATCGCTCTTTTCGAGCTATTTGATGCGAGAAACACGTTTTCTGGTGTTTTCACCACTCCACAGTGCGTTTGATATGCAGAACCGGCGACATCTTGATTTTCGTGAGGTTTCAAGCTGAGATATGCATTTTCTGCGATAATCTTGGTGAGTCTTCTGTCAGAAGTATGCAGAATCATCTAGATCGCTCTTTTCGAGCTATTTGATGCGAGAAACACGTTTTCTGGTGTTTTCACCACTCCACAGTTCGTTTGATATGCAGAACCGGCGACATCGTGTTTTTCGTCGGGTTTCAAGCTGAGATATGCATTTTCTGCGATCATATTGGTGAGACTTCAGTCAGAAGTATGCAGAATCACCTAGATCGCTCGTTTCGAGCTATTTAATGCGAGAAACACGTTATCTGGTTGTTTTCACCACTCCACAGTGCGTTTGATATGCAGAACCGGCGACATCTTGATTTTCGTGAGGTTTCAAGCTGAGATATGCATTTTCTGCGATAATCTTGGTGAGACTTCTGTCAGAAGTATGCAGAATCATCGCGATCGCTCTATTCGAGCTATTTAATGCGAGAAACACGTTATCTGGTGTTTTCATCACTCCACAGGGCGTTTGATATGCACAACCGGCGATATCTTGGTTTTCCTGGGGTTTCCAGCTGAGATATGCATTTTCTGTGATAATCTTGGTGAGTCTTCTGTCAGAAGTATGCAGAATCATCTAGATCGCTCTTTTCGAGCTATTTGATGCGAGAAACACGTTTTCTGGTGTTTTCACCACGCCACAGTGCGTTTGATATGCAGAACCGGCGACATCGTGGTTTTCGTCGGGTTTCAAGCTGAGATATGCATTTTCTGCGATCATATTGGTGAGACTTCAGTCAGAAGTATGCAGAATCATCTAGATCGCTCTTTTCGAGCTATTTGATGCGAGAAACACGTTTTCTGGTGTTTTCACCACGCCACAGTGCGTTTGATATGCAGAACCGGCGACATCGTGGTTTTCGTCGGGTTTCAAGCTGAGATATGCATTTTCTGCGATCATATTGGTGAGACTTCAGTCAGAAGTATGCAGAATCATCTAGATCGCTCGTTTCGAGCTATTTAAAGCGCGAAACACGTTATCTGGTTGTTTTGACCACTCCACAGTGCGTTTGATATGTAGAGCCGCCGATAACTTGGTTTTCGTGGGGTTTCCAGCTGAAATATGCATTTTCTGCGATAATCTTGGTGTTTCATCTATGAGAAGTATGCAGAATCATCGAGAACGCTCTTTTCGAGCTGGTTAATGCGAGATACACGTTTTCTGATGTTTTCACCACTCCATAGTGCGTCTGATATGCAGAACCGGCGATATCTTGGTTTTCGTGGGGTTTCCAGCTGAGATATGCAATTTCTGTGATAATCTTGGTGAGTCTTCTGTCAGAAGTATGCAGAATCATCTAGATCGCTCTTTTCGAGCTATTTAATGCGAGAAACACGTTTTCTGGTGTTTTCGCCACGCCACAGTGCGTTTGATATGCAGAACCGGCGACATCGTGGTTTTCGTCGGGTTTCAAGCTGAGATATAGCATTTTCTGCGATAATATTGGTGAGACTTCAGTCAGAAGTATGCAGAATCATCTAGATCGCTCGTTTCGAGCTATTTAAAGCGAGAAACACGTTATCTGGTTGTTTTCACCACTCCACAGTGCGTTTGATATGCAGAACCGGCGATATCTTGGTGTTCGTGGGGTTTCCAGCTGAGATATGCATTTTCTGCGATAATCTTGGTGAGACTTTAGTCAGAACTATGCAGAATCATCTAGATCGCTCGTTTCGAGCTATTTAATGCGAAAAAACAAGTTTTCTGGTGTTTTGACCACTCCTCAGTGCGTTTGATATGTAGAGCCGCCGATAACTTGGTTTTCGTGGGGCTTCCAGCTGAAATATGCATTTTCTGCGATAATCTTTGTGTTTCATCTATGAGAAGTATGCAGAGTCATCTAGATCGCTCTTTTCGAGCTATTTAAATCGAGAAACACGTTTTCTGGTGTATTCACCACCCCACAGTGCGTTTGATATGCAGAACCGGCGACATCGTGGTTTTGGTCGGAGTTCAAGCTGGGATATGCATTTTCAACGATAATCTTGGTAAGAATTTTGTCAGAAGTATGCAGTATCATCTAGATCGCTCTTTTCGAGCTACTTAATGCGAGAAACACGTTTTCTGGTGTTTTGACCACTCCACAGTGCGTTTGATATGTAGAACCGCCGATAACTTGGTTTTCGTGGGGATTCCAGCTGAAATATGCATTTTCTGCGATAATATTGGTGAGACTTCAGTCAGAAGTATGCAGAATCATCTAGATCGCTCGATTCGAGTTATTTAATGCGAGAAACACGTTTTCTGGTGTTTTCACCACTCCACAGTGCGTTTGATATGCAGAACAGTCGACATCGTGGTTTTCGTCGGGTTTCAAGCTGAGATATGCATTTTCTGCGATCATATTGGTGAGTCTTCTGTCAGAAGTATGCAGAATCATCTAGATCGCTCTTTTCGAGCTATTTGATGCGAGAAACACGTTTTCTGGTGTTTTCACCACTCCACAGTGCGTTTGATATGCAGAACCGGCGACATCTTGATTTTCGTGAGGTTTCAAGCTGAGATATGCATTTTCTGCGATAATCTTGGTGAGTCTTCTGTCAGAAGTATGCAGAATCATCTAGATCGCTCTTTTCGAGCTATTTGATGCGAGTAACACGTTTTCTGGTGTTTTCACCACGCCACAGTGCGTTTGATATGCAGAACCGGCGACATCGTGGTTTTCGTCGGGTTTCAAGCTGAGATATGCATTTTCTGCGATCATATTGGTGAGACTTCAGTCAGAAGTATGCAGAATCATCTAGATCGCTCGTTTCGAGCTATTTAAAGCGCGAAACACGTTATCTGGTTGTTTTGACCACTCCACAGTGCGTTTGATATGTAGAGCCGCCGATAACTTGGTTTTCGTAGGGTTTCCAGCTGAAATATGCATTTTCTGCGATAATCTTGGTGTTTGATCTATGAGAAGTATGCAGAATCATCGAGAACGCTATTTTCGAGCTGGTTAATGCGAGATACACGTTTTCTGATGTTTTCACCACTCCATAGTGCGTCTGATATGCAGAACCGGCGATATCTTGGTTTTCGTGGGGTTTCCAGCTGAGATATGCAATTTCTGTGATAATCTTGGTGAGTCTTCTGTCAGAAGTATGCAGAATCATCTAGATCGCTCTTTTCGAGCTATTTAATGCGAGAAACACGTTTTCTGGTGTTTTCACCACGCCACAGTGCGTTTGATATGCAGAACAGTCGACATCGTGGTTTTCGTCGGGTTTCAAGCTGAGATATGCATTTTCTGCGATCATATTGGTGAGTCTTCTGTCAGAAGTATGCAGAATCATCTAGATCGCTCTTTTCGAGCTATTTGATGCGAGAAACACGTTTTCTGGTGTTTTCACCACTCCACAGTTCGTTTGATATGCAGAACCGGCGACATCGTGTTTTTCGTCGGGTTTCAAGCTGAGATATGCATTTTCTGCGATCATATTGGTGAGACTTCAGTCAGAAGTATGCAGAATCACCTAGATCGCTCGTTTCGAGCTATTTAATGCGAGAAACACGTTATCTGGTTGTTTTCACCACTCCACAGTGCGTTTGATATGCAGAACCGGCGACATCTTGATTTTCGTGAGGTTTCAAGCTGAGATATGCATTTTCTGCGATAATCTTGGTGAGACTTCTGTCAGAAGTATGCAGAATCATCGCGATCGCTCTATTCGAGCTATTTAATGCGAGAAACACGTTATCTGGTGTTTTCATCACTCCACAGGGCGTTTGATATGCACAACCGGCGATATCTTGGTTTTCCTGGGGTATCCAGCTGAGATATGCATTTTCTGTGATAATCTTGGTGAGTCTTCTGTCAGAAGTATGCAGAATCATCTAGATGACTCTTTTCGAGCTATTTGATGCGAGAAACACGTTTTCTGGTGTTTTCACCACGCCACAGTGCGTTTGATATGCAGAACCGGCGACATCGTGGTTTTCGTCGGGTTTCAAGCTGAGATATGCATTTTCTGCGATCATATTGGTGAGACTTCAGTCAGAAGTATGCAGAATCATCTAGATCGCTAGTTTCGAGCTATTTAAAGCGCGAAACACGTTATCTGGTTGTTTTGACCACTCCACAGTGCGTTTGATATGTAGAGCCGCCGATAACTTGGTTTTCGTGGGGTTTCCAGCTGAAATATGCATTTTCTGCGATAATCTTGGTGTTTCATCTATGAGAAGTATGCAGAATCATCGAGAACGCTCTTTTCGAGCTGGTTAATGCGAGATACACGTTTTCTGATGTTTTCACCACTCCATAGTGCGTCGGATATGCAGAACCGGCGATATCTTGGTTTTCGTGGGGTTTCCAGCTGAGATATGCAATTTCTGTGATAATCTTGGTGAGTCTTCTGTCAGAAGTATGCAGAATCATCTAGATCGCTCTTTTCGAGCTATTTGATGCGAGAAACACGTTTTCTGGTGTTTTCACCACGCCACAGTGCGTTTGATATGCAGAACCGGCGACATCGTGGTTTTCGTCGGGTTTCAAGCTGAGATATGCATTTTCTGCGATCATATTGGTGAGACTTCAGTCAGAAGTATGCAGAATCATCTAGATCGCTCTTTTCGAGCTATTTGATGCGAGAAACACGTTATCTGGTGTTTTCACCACTCCGCAGTGCGTTTGATATGCAGAACCGACGATATCTTGGTTTTCGTGGGGTTTCAAGCTCAGATATGCATTTTCTGCGATAATCTTGGTGAGACTTCTGTCCGAAGTATGCAGAGTCATCGAGATCGCTCTTTTCGAGCTATTTAATGCGAGAAACAAGTTATCTGGTGTTTTCACCACTCCGCAGTGCGTTTGATACGCAGAACCGACGATATCTTGGTTTTCGTGGGGTTTCAAGCTCAGATATGCATTTTCTGCGATAATCTTGGTGAAACGTCTGTCCGAAGTATGCAGAAACATCAAGAGCGCTCTTTTCGAGCTATTTAATGCGAGGAACACGTTATCTGGTGTTTTCAGCACTCCATAGTGCGTTTGATATGCAGAACCAGCGATATCTTGGTTTTCGTCGGGATTCAAGCTGAGATATGCAATTTCTGCGATAATCTAGGTGAGACTTCTGTCCGAAGTATGCTTAATCATCGAGATCGCTCTTTTCGAGCTATTTAATGCGAGAAACAAGTTATCTGGTGTTTTCACCACTCCGCAGTGCGTTTGATATGCAGAACCGACGATATCTTGGTTTTCGTGGGGTTTCAAGCTCAGATATGCATTTTCTGCGATAATCTTGGTAAAACGTCTGTCCCAAGTACGCAGAGTCATCGAGATCGCTCGTTTCGACCTATTTAATGCCAGAAACACGTTATCAGGTGTTTTCACCACTCCACAGTGCGTATGATATGCAGAACCGGCGATATCTTGGTTTTCGTGGGGTTTCAAGCTGAGATATGCATTATCTGCGATAATCTTGGTGAGACTTCTGTCCGAAGTGTGCAGAACCATCGAGATCGCTCTTTTCGAGCTATTTAATGCGAGAAACAAGTTATCTGGAGTTTTTACCACTCCACAGTTCGATGGATATGCAGAACAGGAGATGTCTTGGTTTTCGTGGGGTTTCTAGCAGAGATATGCATTTTCTGCGATAATCTTGGTGAGACCTCTGTCCGAAGTATGCAGAAACATCGAGATCGCTCTTTTCGACCTATTTAATGCGAGAAACACGTTATCTGGTGTTATCACCACTCCACAGTGCGTTTGATATGCAGAACCAGCGAAATCTTGGTTTTCGTTGGGTTTCAAGCTGAGATATGCATTTTTTACGATAATCATGGTGAGACTTCTGTCCGAAGTATGCAGAATCATCGAGATCGCACTTTTCGAGCTATTTAATGCGACAAACACGTTATCCGGTGTTTTCAGCACTCCACAGTGCGTTTGATATGCAGAACCAGCGAAACCTTGGTTTTCGTGGGGTTTCAAGCTGAGATATGCATTTTTTACGATAATCTTGGTGAGACTTCTGTCCGCAGTATGCTTAATCATCCAGATCGCTCTATTCGAGCTATTTAATGCGAGAAACACGTTATCTGGTGTTTTCACCACTCCACAGTGCGTATGATATGCAGAACCGACGATATCTTGGTTTTCGTGGGGTTTCAAGCTGAGATATGCATTTTCTGCGATAATCTTGGTGAGACTTCTGTCCGAAGTATGCAGAGTCATCGAGATCGCTCTTTTCGAGCTATTTAATGCGACAAACACGTTATCTGGTGTTTTCAGCACTCCTCAGTGCGTTTGATATGCAGAACCAGCGAAATCTTGGTTTTCGTGGGGTTTCAAGCTGAGATATGAATTTTTTTACGATAATCTTGGTGAGACTTCTGTCCGAAGTATGCTTAATCATCGAGATCGCTCTATTCGAGATATTTAATGCGAGAAACACGTTATCTGGTGTTTTCACCACTCCACAGTGCGTATGATATGCAGAACCGACGATATCTTGGTTTTCGTGGGGTTTCAAGCTGAGATATGCATTTTCTGCGATAATCTTGGTGAGACTTCTGTCCGAAGTATGCAGAGTCATCGAGATCGCTCTTTTCGAGCTATTTAATGCGACAAACACGTTTTCTGGGGTTTTCACCACTCCACAGTTCGTTGGATATGCAGAACAGGAGATATCTTGGTTTTCGTGGGGTTTCTAGCAGAGATATGCATTTTCTGCGATAATCTTGGTGAGACCTCTGTCCGAAGTATGCAGAAACATCGAGATCGCTCTTTTCGACCTATTTAATGCGAGAAACACGTTATCTGGTGTTTTCACCACTCCGCAGTGCGTTTGATATGCAGAACCGACGATATCTTGGTTTTCGTGGGGTTTCAAGCTCAGATATGCATTTTCTGCGATAATCTTGGTGAGACTTCTGTCCGAAGTATGCAGAGTCATCGAGATCGCTCTTTTCGAGCTATTTAATGCGAGAAACAAGTTATCTGGTGTTTTCACCACTCCGCAGTGCGTTTGATACGCATAACCGACGATATCTTGGTTTTCGTGGGGTTTCAAGCTCAGATATGCATTTTCTGCGATAATCTTGGTGAAACGTCTGTCCGAAGTATGCAGAAACATCAAGAGCGCTCTTTTCGAGCTATTTAATGCGAGGAACACGTTATCTGGTGTTTTCAGCACTCCATAGTGCGTTTGATATGCAGAACCAGCGATATCTTGGTTTTCGTCGGGATTCAAGCTGAGATATGCAATTTCTGCGATAATCTAGGTGAGACTTCTGTCCGAAGTATGCTTAATCATCGAGATCGCTCTTTTCGAGCTATTTAATGCGAGAAACAAGTTATCTGGTGTTTTCACCACTCCGCAGTGCGTTTGATATGCAGAACCGACGATATCTTGGTTTTCGTGGGGTTTCAAGCTCAGATATGCATTTTCTGCGATAATCTTGGTAAAACGTCTGTCCCAAGTACGCAGAGTCATCGAGATCGCTCGTTTCGACCTATTTAATGCCAGAAACACGTTATCAGGTGTTTTCACCACTCCACAGTGCGTATGATATGCAGAACCGGCGATATCTTGGTTTTCGTCGGGTTTCAAGCTGAGATATGCATTATCTGCGATAATCTTGATGAGACTTCTGTCCGAAGTGTGCAGAACCATCGAGATCGCTCTTTTGGAGCTATTTAATGCGAGAAACAAGTTATCTGGAGTTTTTACCACTCCACAGTTCGATGGATATGCAGAACAGGAGATGTCTTGGTTTTCGTGGGGTTTCTAGCAGAGATATGCATTTTCTGCGATAATCTTGGTGAGACCTCTGTCCGAAGTATGCAGAAACATCGAGATCGCTCTTTTCGACCTATTTAATGCGAGAAACACGTTATCTGGTGTTATCACCACTCCACAGTGCGTTTGATATGCAGAACCAGCGAAATCTTGGTTTTCGTTGGGTTTCAAGCTGAGATATGCATTTTTTACGATAATCATGGTGAGACTTCTGTCCGAAGTATGCAGAATCATCGAGATCGCACTTTTCGAGCTATTTAATGCGACAAACACGTTATCCGGTGTTTTCAGCACTCCACAGTGCGTTTGATATGCAGAACCAGCGAAACCTTGGTTTTCGTGGGGTTTCAAGCTGAGATATGCATTTTTTACGATAATCTTGGTGAGACTTCTGTCCGCAGTATGCTTAATCATCCAGATCGCTCTATTCGAGCTATTTAATGCGAGAAACACGTTATCTGGTGTTTTCACCACTCCACAGTGCGTATGATATGCAGAACCGACGATATCTTGGTTTTCGTGGGGTTTCAAGCTGAGATATGCATTTTCTGCGATAATCTTGGTGAGACTTCTGTCCGAAGTATGCAGAGTCATCGAGATCGCTCTTTTCGAGCTATTTAATGCGAGAAACAAGTTATCTGGTGTTTTCACCATTCCACAGTGCGTTTGATATGCAGAACCAGCGAAACCTTGGTTTTCGTGGGGTTTCAAGCTGAGATATGCATTTTTTACGATAATCTTGGTGAGACTTCAGTCCGAAGTATGCAAAGTCATCGAGATCGTACTTTTCGAGCTATTTAATGCGAGAAACATGTTATCTGGTGTTTTCACCACTCCACAGTGCGTATGATATGCAGAACCGACGATATCTTGGTTTTCGTGGGGTTTCTAGCAGAGATATGCATTTTCTGCGATAATCTTGGTGAGACCTCTGTCCGAAGTATGCAGAAACATCGAGATCGCTCTTTTCGACCTATTTAATGCGAGAAACACGTTATCTGGTGTTTTCACCACTCCGCAGTGCGTTTGATATGCAGAACCGACGATATCTTGGTTTTCGTGGGGTTTCAAGCTCAGATATGCATTTTCTGCGATAATCTTGGTGAGACTTCTGTCCGAAGTATGCAGAGTCATCGAGATCGCTCTTTTCGAGCTATTTAATGCGAGAAACAAGTTATCTGGTGTTTTCACCACTCCGCAGTGCGTTTGATACGCATAACCGACGATATCTTGGTTTTCGTGGGGTTTCAAGCTCAGATATGCATTTTCTGCGATAATCTTGGTGAAACGTCTGTCCGAAGTATGCAGAAACATCAAGAGCGCTCTTTTCGAGCTATTTAATGCGAGGAACACGTTATCTGGTGTTTTCAGCACTCCATAGTGCGTTTGATATGCAGAACCAGCGATATCTTGGTTTACGTCGGGATTCAAGCTGAGATATGCAATTTCTGCGATAATCTAGGTGAGACTTCTGTCCGAAGTATGCTTAATCATCGAGATCGCTCTTTTCGAGCTATTTAATGCGAGAAACAAGTTATCTGGTGTTTTCACCACTCCGCAGTGCGTTTGATATGCAGAACCGACGATATCTTGGTTTTCGTGGGGTTTCAAGCTCAGATATGCATTTTCTGCGATAATCTTGGTAAAACGTCTGTCCCAAGTACGCAGAGTCATCGAGATCGCTCGTTTCGACCTATTTAATGCCAGAAACACGTTATCAGGTGTTTTCACCACTCCACAGTGCGTATGATATGCAGAACCGGCGATATCTTGGTTTTCGTCGGGTTTCAAGCTGAGATATGCATTATCTGCGATAATCTTGATGAGACTTCTGTCCGAAGTGTGCAGAACCATCGAGATCGCTCTTTTCGAGCTATTTAATGCGAGAAACAAGTTATCTGGAGTTTTTACCACTCCACAGTTCGATGGATATGCAGAACAGGAGATGTCTTGGTTTTCGTGGGGTTTCTAGCAGAGATATGCATTTTCTGCGATAATCTTGGTGAGACCTCTGTCCGAAGTATGCAGAAACATCGAGATCGCTCTTTTCGACCTATTTAATGCGAGAAACACGTTATCTGGTGTTATCACCACTCCACAGTGCGTTTGATATGCAGAACCAGCGAAATCTTGGTTTTCGTTGGGTTTCAAGCTGAGATATGCATTTTTTACGATAATCATGGTGAGACTTCTGTCCGAAGTATGCAGAATCATCGAGATCGCACTTTTCGAGCTATTTAATGCGACAAACACGTTATCCGGTGTTTTCAGCACTCCACAGTGCGTTTGATATGCAGAACCAGCGAAACCTTGGTTTTCGTGGGGTTTCAAGCTGAGATATGCATTTTTTACGATAATCTTGGTGAGACTTCTGTCCGCAGTATGCTTAATCATCCAGATCGCTCTATTCGAGCTATTTAATGCGAGAAACACGTTATCTGGTGTTTTCACCACTCCACAGTGCGTATGATATGCAGAACCGACGATATCTTGGTTTTCGTGGGGTTTCAAGCTGAGATATGCATTTTCTGCGATAATCTTGGTGAGACTTCTGTCCGAAGTATGCAGAGTCATCGAGATCGCTCTTTTCGAGCTATTTAATGCGAGAAACAAGTTATCTGGTGTTTTCACCATTCCACAGTGCGTTTGATATGCAGAACCAGCGAAACCTTGGTTTTCGTGGGGTTTCAAGCTGAGATATGCATTTTTTACGATAATCTTGGTGAGACTTCAGTCCGAAGTATGCAAAGTCATCGAGATCGTACTTTTCGAGCTATTTAATGCGAGAAACATGTTATCTGGTGTTTTCACCACTCCACAGTGCGTATGATATGCAGAACCGACGATATCTTGGTTTTCGTGGGGTTTCAAGCTCAGATATGCATTTTCTGCGATAATCTTGGTGAGACTTCTGTCCGAAGTATGCAGAGTCATCGAGATCGTACTTTTCGAGCTATTTAATGCGACAAACACGTTTTCTGGGGTTTTCACCACTCCACAGTTCGATGGATATGCAGAACAGGAGATGTCTTGGTTTTCGTGGGGTTTCTAGCAGAGATATGCATTTTCTGCGATAATCTTGGTGAGACCTCTGTCCGAAGTATGCAGAAACATCGAGATCGCTCTTTTCGACCTATTTAATGCGAGAAACACGTTATCTGGTGTTATCACCACTCCACAGTGCGTTTGATATGCAGAACCAGCGAAATCTAGGTTTTCGTTGGGTTTCAAGCTGAGATATGCATTTTTTACGATAATCATGGTGAGACTTCTGTCCGAAGTATGCAGAATCATCGAGATCGCACTTCTCGAGACATTTAATGCGACAAACACGTTATCCGGTGTTTTCAGCACTCCACAGTGCGTTTGATATGCAGAACCATCGATATCTGGGTTTTCGTGGGGTTTCAAGCTGAGATATGCATTTTTTACGATAATCTTGGTGAGACTTCTGTCCGTAGTATGCAGAATCATCGAGATCGCACTTTTCGAGCTATTTAATGCGACAAACACGTTATCTGGTGTTTTCAGCACTCCACAGTGCGTTTGATATGCAGAACCAGCGAAATCTTGGTTTTCGTGGGGTTTCAAGCTGAGATATGCATTTTTTACGATAATCTTGGTGATACTTCTGTCTGAAGTATGCTTAATCATCGAGATCGCTCAATTCGAGATATTTAATGCGAGAAACACGTTATCTGGTGTTTTCACAACTCCACAGTGCGTATGATATGCAGAACCGGCGATATCTTGGTTTTCGTGGGGTTTCTAGCAGAGATATGCATTTTCTGCGATAATCTTGGTGAGACTTCTGTCCGAAGTATGCAGAATCATCGAGATCGCACTTTTCGAGCTATTTAATGCGACAAACACGTTATCCGGTGTTTTCAGCACTCCACAGTGCGTTTGATATGCAGAACCAGCGATATCTGGGTTTTCGTGGGGTTTCAAGCTGAGATATGCATTTTTTACGATAATCTTGGTGAGACTTCTGTCCGAAGTATGCAGAATCATCGAGATCGCACTTTTCGAGCTATTTAATGCGACAAACACGTTATCTGGTGTTTTCAGCACTCCACAGTGCGTTTGATATGCAGAACCAGCGAAATCTTGGTTTTCGTGGGGTTTCAAGCTGAGATATGAATTTTTTTACGATAATATTGGTGAGACTTCTGTCCGAAGTATGCTTAATCATCGAGATCGCTCTATTCGAGATATTTAATGCGAGAAACACGTTATCTGGTGTTTTCACCACTCCACAGTGCGTATGATATGCAGAACCGACGATATCTTGGTTTTCGTGGGGTTTCAAGCTCAGATATGCATTTTCTGCGATAATCTTGGTGAGACTTCTGTCCGAAGTATGCAGAGTCATCGAGATCGTACTTTTCGAGCTATTTAATGCGACAAACACGTTTTCTGGGGTTTTCACCACTCCACAGTTCGTTGGATATGCAGAACAGGAGATGTCTTGGTTTTCGTGGGGTTTCTAGCAGAGATATGCATTTTCTGCGATAATCTTGGTGAGACCTCTGTCCGAAGTATGCAGAAACATCGAGATCGCTCTTTTCGACCTATTTAATGCGAGAAACACGTTATCTGGTGTTATCACCACTCCACAGTGCGTTTGATATGCAGAACCAGCGAAATCTTGGTTTTCGTTGGGTTTCAAGCTGAGATATGCATTTTTTACGATAATCATGGTGAGACTTCTGTCCGAAGTATGCAGAATCATCGAGATCGCACTTTTCGAGCTATTTAATGCGACAAACACGTTATCCGGTGTTTTCAGCACTCCACAGTGCGTTTGATATGCAGAACCAGCGATATCTGGGTTTTCGTGGGGTTTCAAGCTGAGATATGCATTTTTTACGATAATCTTGGTGAGACTTCTGTCCGTAGTATGCAGAATCATCGAGATCGCACTTTTCGAGCTATTTAATGCGACAAACACGTTATCTGGTGTTTTCAGCACTCCACAGTGCGTTTGATATGCAGAACCAGCGAAATCTTGGTTTTCGTGGGGTTTCAAGCTGAGATATGCATTTTTTACGATAATCTTGGTGATACTTCTGTCTGAAGTATGCTTAATCATCGAGATCGCTCAATTCGAGATATTTAATGCGAGAAACACGTTATCTGGTGTTTTCACAACTCCACAGTGCGTATGATATGCAGAACCGACGATATCTTGGTTTTCGTGGGGTTTCAAGCTCAGATATGCATTTTCTGCGATAATCTTGGTGAGACTTCTGTCCGAAGTATGCAGAGTCATCGAGATCGTACTTTTCGAGCTATTCAATGCGAGAAACACGTTTTCTCGGGTTTTGACCACTCCACAGTGCGTTTGATATGCAGAACCAGCGATATCTTGGTTTTCGTGGGGTTTCAAGCTCAGATATGCATTTTCTGCGATAATCTTGGTGAGACTTCTGTCCGAAGTATGCAGAGTCATCGAGATCGTACTTTTCGAGCTATTCTATGCGAGAAAAACGTTTTCTGGGGTTTTCACCACTCCACAGATCGTTGGATATGCAGAACAGTAGATATCTTGGTTTTCGTGGGGTTTCTAGCAGAGATATGCATTTTCTGCGATAATCTTGGTGAGACTTCTGTCCGAAGTATGCAGAATCATCGAGATCGCACTTTTCGAGCTATTTAATGCGACAAACACGTTATCCGGTGTTTTCAGCACTCCACAGTGCGTTTGATATGCAGAACCAGCGATATCTGGGTTTTCGTGGGGTTTCAAGCTGAGATATGCATTTTTTACGATAATCTTGGTGAGACTTCTGTCCGAAGTATGCAGAGTCATCGAGATCGCTCTTTTCGAGCTATTTAATGCGAGAAACAAGTTATCTGGTGTTTTCACCACTCCGCAGTGCGTTTGATATGCAGAACCGACGATATCTTGGTTTTCGTGGGGTTTCAAGCTCAGATATGCATTTTCTGCGATAATCTTGGTGAAACGTCTGTCCGAAGTATGCAGAAACATCAAGAGCACTCTTTTCGAGCTATTTAATGCGAGGAACACGTTATGTGGTGTTTTCAGCACTCCACAGTGCGTTTGATATGCAGAACCAGCGATATCTTGGTTTTCGTGGGGATTCAAGCTGAGATATGCAATTTCTGCGATAATCTAGGTGAGACTTCTGTCCGAAGTATGCTTAATCATCGAGATCGCTCTTTTCGAGCTATTTAATGCGAGAAACAGGTTATCTGGTGTTTTCACCACTCCGCAGTGCGTTTGATATGCAGAACCGACGATATCTTGGTTTTCGTGGGGTTTCAAGCTCAGATATGCATTTTCTGCGATAATCTTGGTAAAACGTCTGTCCCAAGTACGCAGAGTCATCGAGATCGCTCATTTCGACCTATTTAATGCCAGAAACACGTTATCAGGTGTTTTCACCACTCCACAGTGCGTATGATATGCAGAACCGGCGATATCTTGGTTTTCGTGGGGTTTCAAGCAGAGATATGCATTATCTGCGATAATCTTGGTGAGACTTCTGTCCGAAGTGTGCAGAACCATCGAGATCGCTCTTTTCGAGCTATTTAATGCGAGAAACAAGTTATCTGGAGTTTTTACCACTCCACAGTGCGTTTTATATGCATAACCGGAGATATCCTGGTTTTCGTGGGGTTTCAAGCTGAGATATGCAATTTCTGCGATAATCTAGGTGAGACTTCTGTCCGAAGTATGCTTAACCATCGAGATCGCTCGTTTCGAGCTATTTAATGCGAGAAACATGTTATCTGGTGTTTTCACCACTCCACAGTGCGAATGATATGCAGAACCGACGATATCTTGGTTTTCGTGGGGTTTCAAGCTGAGATATGCAATTTCTGCGATAATCTTGGTGAGACTTCTGTCCGAAGTATGCTTAATCATCGAGATCGCTCTATTCGAGCTATTTAATGCGAGAAACACGTTATCTGGTGTTTTCAGCACTCCACAGTGCGTTTGATATGCAGAACCAGCGAAACCTTGGTTTTCGTGGGGTTTCAAGATGAGATATGCATTTTCTGCGATAATCTTGGTGAGACTTCTGTCCGAAGCATGCAGAGTCATCGAGATCGCTCTTTTTGAGCTATTTAATGCGAGAAACAAGTTATCTGGTGTTTTCACCACTCCACAGTGCGTTTGATATGCAGAACCAGCGAAACCTTGGTTTTCGTGGGGTTTCAAGCTGAGATATGCATTTTTTACGATAATCTTGGTGAGACTTCAGTCCGAAGTATGCAAAGTCATCGAGATCGTACTTTTCGAGCTATTTAATGCGAGAAACATGTTATCTGGTGTTTTCTCCACTCCACAGTGCGTATGATATGCAGAACCGACGATATCTTGGTTTTCGTGGTGTTTCAAGCTCAGATATGCATTTTCTGCGATAATCTTGTTGAGACTTCTGTCCGAAGTATGCAGAATCATCGCGATCGCACTTTTCGAGCTATTTAATGCGAGAAACACGTTTTCTGGGGTTTTCACCACTCCACAGTTCGTTGGATATGCAGAACCGGAGATATCTTGGTTTTCGTGGGGTTTCAAGCTCAGATATGCAATTTCTGCGATAATCTAGGTGAGACTTCTGTCCGAAGTATGCTTAACCATCGAGTTCGCTCGTTTCGAGCTATTTAATGCGAGAAACATGTTATCTGGTGTTTTCACCACTCCACAGTGCGAATGATATGCAGAACCGACGATATCTTGGTTTTCGTGGGGTTTCAAGCTGAGATATGCAATTTCTGCGTTAATCTTGGTGAGACTTCTGTCCGAAGTATGCTTAATCATCGAGATCGCTCTATTCGAGCTATTTAATGCGAGAAACACGTTGTCTGGTGTTTTCACCACTCCAGAGTTGGTTTGATATGCAGAACCGGCGATGTTTGGTTTTCGTCGTTTTTCAAGCTGAGATATGCATTTTCTACGATAATCTTGGTGAAACGTCTGTCCGAAGTATGCAGAAACATCAAGAGCGCTCTTTTCGAGCTATTTAATGCCAGGAACACGTTATCTGGTGTTTTCAGCACTCCACAGTGCGTTTGATATGCAGAACCAGCGATATCTTGGTTTTCGTGGGGATTCAAGCTGAGATATGCAATTTCTGCGATAATCTAGGTGAGACTTCTGTCCGAAGTATGCTTAATCATCGAGATCGCTCTATTCGAGCTATTTAATGCGAGAAACACGTTATCTGGTTGTTTTCACGACTCCACAGTGCGTTTGATATGCAGGAGCGGCGACATCTTGATTTTCGTGAGATTTCAAGCTCAGGTATGCATTTTCTGCGATAATCTTGGTGAGACTTCTGTCAGAAGTATGCAGAATCATCTAGATCGCCCGTTTCGAGCTATCTAATGCGAAAAAACAAGTTTTCTGGTGTTTTCACCACACCACAGTCCGTTTGATGCGCAGAACCGGAGATAACTTGGTTTTCGTGAGGTTTCAAGCTGAGATATGCATTTTCTCCTATAATATTGGTGAGACTTCAGGCAGAAGTATGCAGAATCATCTAGATCGCTCGTTTCGAGCTATCTAATGCGAAAAAACAAGATTTCTGGTGTTTTCAACATTCCACAGTGCGTTTACTATGCAGAAGCGGCGACATCTTGATTTTCGTGAGGTTTCAAGCTGAGATATGCATTTCCTACGAGAAGCTTGGTGAGACTTCAGTAAGAAGTATGCAGAATCATCGGGATCGCTCGTTTCGAGCTATTTAATGCGAAAAAACAAGTTTTCTGGTGTTTTCACCACTCCACAGTGCGTTTGATATGCAGAACCGGCGACATCTTGGATTTCGTCGGGGTTCAAGCTGAGATATGCACATTCTACGATAATCTTGGTGAGACTTCTGTCAGAAGTATGCAGAATCATCGGGATCGCTCTTTTCGAGCTATTTAATGCGAGAAACACGTTATCTGGTTGTTTTCACGACTCCACAGTGCGTTTGATATGCAGGAGCGGCGACATCTTGATTTTCGTGAGATTTCAAGCTCAGGTATGCATTTTCTGCGATAATCTTGGTGAGACTTCTGTCAGAAGTATGCAGAATCATCTAGATCGCCCGTTTCGAGCTATCTAATGCGAAAAAACAAGTTTTCTGGTGTTTTCACCACACCACAGTCCGTTTGATGCGCAGAACCGGAGATAACTTGGTTTTCGTGAGGTTTCAAGCTGAGATATGCATTTTCTGCGATAATCTTGGTGAGACTTCAGTCAGAAGTATGCAGAATTATCGGGATCGCTCTTTTCGAGCTATTTAATGCGAGAAACACGTTATCTGGTGTTTTCACCACTCCACAGTGCGTTTGATATGCAGAACCGGCGACATCTTGGATTTCGTCGGGGTTCAAGCTGAGATATGCACATTCTAGGATAATCTTGGTGAGACGTCTATCAGAAGTATGCAGAATTATTGGGATCGCTCTTTTCGAGCTATTTAATGCGAGAAACACGTTGTCTGGTGTATTCTCCACTCCATAGTACGTTTGACATGCAGAACCGGAGATATCTTGGTTTCGGTCGGGTTTCAAGCTGAGATATGCATTTTCTACGATAATCTTGGTGAGACGTCTGTCAGAAGTATGCAGAATTATCGGGATCGCTCTTTTCGAGCTATTTAATGCGAGAAACACGTTATCTGGTTGTTTTCACCACTCCACAGTGCGTTTGATATGCAGAAGCGGCGACATCTTGATTTTCGTGAGATTTCAAGCTCAGGTATGCATTTTCTGCGATAATCTTTGTGAGACTTCTGTCAGAAGTATGCAGAATCATCTAGATCGCCCGTTTCGAGCTATCTAATGCGAAAAAACAAGTTTTCTGGTGTTTTCACCACTCCACAGTGCGTTTGATATGCAGAACCGGCGACATCTTGGATTTCGTCGGGGTTCAAGCTGAGATATGCACATTCTAGGATAATCTTGGTGAGACGTCTGTCAGAAGTATGCAGAATCTTCGAGAACGCTCTTTTCGAGCTACTTAATGCGAGAAACACGTTTTCTGGTGTATTCACCACTCCACAGTACGTTTGACATGCAGAACCGGAGATATCTTGGTTTCGGTCGGGTTTCAAGCTGAGATATGCATTTTCTACGATAATCTTGGTGAGCCGTCTGTCAGAAGTATGCAGAATCATCGGAATCGCTTTTTTCGAGCTATTTAATGCGAGAAACACGTTATCTGGTGTTTTCACCACTCCACAGTGCGTTTGATATGCACAACCGGCGACATCTTGGATTTCGTCGGGGTTCAAGCTGAGATATGCACATACTAGGATAATCTTGGTGAGACTTCTGTCAGAAGTATGCAGAATCATCTAGATCGCTCTTTTCGAGCTATTTAATGCGAGAAACACGTTTTCTGGTGTATTCACCACTCCACAGTGCGTTTGATATGCAGAAGCGGCGACATCTTGATTTTCGTGAGATTTCAAGCTGAGGTATGCATTTTCTGCGATAATCTTGGTGCGACTTCAGTCAGAAGTATGCAGAATCTTCGAGAACGCTCTTTTCGAGCTACTTAATGCGAGAAACACGTTTTCTGGTGTATTCACCACTCCACAGTACGTTTGACATGCAGAACCGGAGATATCTTGGTTTCGGTCGGGTTTCAAGCTGAGATATGCATTTTCTACGATAATCTTGGTGAGCCGTCTGTCAGAAGTATGCAGAATCATCGGCATCGCTTTTTTCGAGCTATTTAATGCGAGAAACACGTTATCTGGTGTTTTCACCACTCCACAGTGCGTTTGATATGCAGAACCGGCGACATCTTGGATTTCGTCGGGGTTCAAGCTGAGAAATGCATTTTCTACGATCATCTTGGTGAGACTTCTGTCAGAAGTATGCAGAATCATCCATATCGATCTTTTCGAGCTATTTAATTCGAGAAACACGTTATCTGGTTGTTTTCACCACTCCACAGTGCGTTTGATATGCAGAAGCGGCGACATCTTGATTTTCGTGAGATTTCAAGCTGAGGTATGCATTTTCTGCGATAATCTTGGTGAGACTTCTGTCAGAAGTATGCAGAATCATCTAGATTGCTCTTTTCGAGCTATGTAATGCGAGAAACAGGTTATCTGGTGTTTTCACCACTCCACAGAGCGATTTATATGCAGAACCGGCGATATCTTGATTTTCGTGGTGTTTCCAGCTGAGATATGCATTTTGTGCGATAATCTTGGTGAGTCATCTGTCAGAAGTATGCAGAATCATCGACATCCCTCTTTTCGAGCTATTTAATGCGAGAAACACGTTATCTGATGTTTTCACGACTCCACAGTGCGTTTGATATGCAGAACCGGCGAAATCTTGATTTTCGTGAGATTTCAACCTGAGATATGCATTTTCGTCGATAATCTTGGTGAGTCTTCTGTCAGTAGTATGCAGAATCATCGAGACCCCTCTTTTCGAGCTATTTAATGCGAGAAACACGTTATCTGGTGTTTTCACCACTCCACAGTGCGTTTGACATTCAGAACCGGCGACATCTTGGATTTCGTCGGGTTTCAAGCTCAGATATGCATTTTCTACGAGAATCTTGGTGAGACTTCAGTCAGAGGTATGCAGAATCATCGGGATCGCTCGTTTCGAGCTATTTAATGCGAAAAAACAAGTTCTCTGGTGTTTTCACCACTCCACAGTGCGTTTGATATGCAGAGCCGGCGACATCTTGGATTTCGTCGGGGTTCAAGCTGAGATATGCACATTCTAGGATAATCTTGGTGAGACTTCTGTCAGAAGTATGCAGAATCATCTAGATCGCTCTTTTCGAGCTATTTAATGCGAGAAACACGATAACTGGTTGTTTTCACCACTCCACAGTGCGTTTGATATGCAGAACCGGCATTATCTTGATTTTCGTGGTGTTTCCAGCTGAGATATGCATTTTCTGCGATAATCTTGGTGAGTCTTCTGTCAGAAGTATGCAGAATCATCGAGATCCCTCTTTTCGAGCTATTTAGTGCGAGAAACACGTTAACTGTTGCTTTCACCACTCCACAGTGCGTTAGATATGCGGAACCAGCGACATCTTGGATTTCGTCGGGTTTCAAGCTGAGACATGCATTTTCTACGATAATCTTGGTGAGACTTCTGTAAGAAGTATGCAGAATCTCCGAGTTCGCTCTTTTCGAGCAACTTAATGCGAGAAACACGTTATCTGGTGTTTTCCCCACTCCACAGTGCGTTTGATATGCAGAACCGGCGATATCTTGATTTTCGTGGTGTTTCCAGCTGATATATGCATTTTCAGCGATAATCTTGGTGAGTCTTTTGTCAGAAGTATGCTGAATCATCTAGATCGCTCTTTTCGAGCTATTTAATGCGAAAAACAAGTTTTCTGGTGTTTTCAACATTCCACAGTGCGTTTGATATGCAGAACCGGCGATATCTTGATTTTCGTGGTGTTTCCAGCTGAGATATGCATTGTCTGCGATAATCTTGGTGAGACTTCTGTCCGAAGCGTGCAGAATCATCGAGATCTCTCATTTCGAGCTATTTAATGCGAGAAACACGTTTTCTGGGGTTTTCACCACACCACAGTTCGTTGGATATGCAGAACAGGTGATATCTTGGTTTTCGTGGGGTTTCAAGCTGAGATATGCATTTTCTGCGATAAACTTGTAGAGACTTCTGTCCGAAGTATGCTGAACCTTCGAGATCTCACTTTTCAAGCTAGTTAATGCGAGAAAAACCTTATCTGGTGTTTTCACCACTCCACAGTGCGTATGATATGCAGAACCCGCGATGTTTGGTTTTCGTCGGGTTTCAAGTTGAGATATGCCTTTTCTACGATAATCTTGGTGAAACATCTGTCCGAAGTATGCAGAAACATCAACAGCGCACTTTTCGAGCTATTTAATGCGAGAAACGCGTTTTCTGGGGTTTTCACCACTCCACAGTGCGTCTGAAATGCAGAACCGTCGATATCTTGGTTTTCGTGGGGTTTCCAGCTGATATATGCATTTTCTGGGATAATCTTGGTGAGACTTCTGTCCGAAGTGTGCAGAATCATCGAGATCGCTCATTTCGAGCTATTTAATGCGAGAAACACGCTTTCTGGGGTTTTCACCACACCACAGTTCGTTGGATATGCAGAACAGGTGATATCTTGGTTTTCGAGGGGTTTCAAGCTGAGATATGCATTTTCTGCGATAAACTTGTAGAGACTTCTGTCCGAAGTACGCTGAATCATCGAGATCGCACTTTTCGAGCTAGTTAATGCGAGAAAAACCTTGTCTGGTGTTTTCACCACTCCACAGTGCGTTTGATATGCAGAACCAACGATATCTTGGCTTTCGTTGGGTTTCAAGCTGAGATATGCATTTTTTACGATAATCTTGGTGATTCTTCTGTCACAAGGATGCAGAAACATCGAGAACGCTCTTTTCGAACTACCTAATGCGAGAAACACGTTTTCTGGTTTTTTCACCACTCCACAGTGCGTCTGAAATGCAGAACCGTCGATATCTTGGTTTTCGTGGGGTTTGTAGCTGAGATATGCATTTTCTGGGATAATCTTGGTGAGACTTCTGTCCGAAGTGTGCAGAATCATCGAGATCGCTCATTTCGAGCTATTTAATGCGAGAAACACGCTTTCTGGGGTTTTCACCACACCACAGTTCGTTGGATATGCAGAACAGGTGATATCTTGGTTTTCGAGGGGTTTCAAGCTGAGATATGCATTTTCTGCGATAAACTTGTAGAGACTTCTGTCCGAAGTACGCTGAATCATCGAGATCGCACTTTTCAAGCTAGTTAATGCGAGAAAAACCTTATCTGGTGTTTTCACCACTCCACAGTGCGTTTGATATGCAGAACCCGCGATGTTTGGTTTTCGTCGGGTTTCAAGTTGAGATATGCATTTTCTACGATAGTCTTGGTGAGACTTCTGTCCGAAGTATGCAGAATCATCGAGATCGCTCATTTCGAGCTATGTAATGCGGGAAACACGTTATCTGGTGTTTTGACCACTCCACAGTGCGTTTGATATGTAGAGCCGCCGACAACTTGGTTTTCGTGGGGTTTCCAGCTGATATATGCATTTTCTGCGATCAGCTTGGTGTTTCAGCTATGAGAAGTATGCAGAATCATCGAGCACGCTCTTTTCGAGCTACTTAATGCGAGAAACACGTTTTCTGGTTTTTTCACCACTCCACAGTGCGTCTGAAATGCAGAACCGGCGATATCTTGGCTTTCGTCGGGTATCAAGCTGAGACATGCATTTTCTGCGATAATCTTGGTGATTCTTCTGTCAGAAGGATGCAGAAACATCGAGAACGCTCTTTTCGAACTACCTAATGCGAGAAACACGTTTTCTGGTTTTTTCACCACTCCACAGTGCGTCTGAAATGCAGAACCGGCGATATCTTGGTTTTCGTGGGGTTTGTAGCTGAGATATGCATTTTCTGCGATAATCTTGGTGAGTCTTCTGTCAGAAGTATGCAGAATCGTCTAGATCTCTCTTTTCGAGCTATTTAATGCGAGAAACACGTTTTCTTGTGTTTTCACCACCCCACAGTGCGTTTGATATGCAGAACCGGAGATATCTTGGTTTTCGTGGGGTTTGTAGCTGAGATATGCATTTTCTGCGATAATCTTGGTGAGTCTTCTGTCAGAAGTATGCAGAATCATCTAGATCGCTCTTTTCGAGCTATTTAATGCGAGAAACACGTTTTCTTGTGTGTTCACCACCCCACAGTGCGTTTGATATGCAGAACCGGAGATATCTTGGTTTCGGTCGGGTTTCAAGCTGAGATATGCATTTTCTGCGATAATCTTGCTGAGACTTCAGTCAGAAGTATGCAGAATAATCGAGATCGCTCTTTTCGAGCTAGTTGATGCGAGAAACACGTTTTCTGGCGTTTTCACCACTCCACAGTGCGTCTGATATGCAGAACCGGCGATATCTTGGTTTTCGTGGGGTTCCCAGCTGGGATATGCATTTTCAGCGGCAATCTTGGTGAGACTTCTGTCCGAAGTATGCAGAATCATCGAGAACGCTCTTTTCGAGATAGTTAATGCGAGAAACACGTTTTCTGGTGTTTTCACCACTCCACAGTGCGTCTGATATGCTGAACCGGCGATATCTTGGTTTTCGTGGAGTTTCTAGCAGCGATATGCATTTTCTGCGATAATGATGGTGAGACTTCTGTCCGAAGTATGCAGAATCATCGAGAACGCTCTTTTCGAGATTGTTAATGCGAGAAACACGTTTTCTGGTGTTTTCACCACTCCACAGTGCGTCTGATATGCTGAACCGGCGATATCTTGGTTTTCGTGGGGTTTCCAGCTGAGATATGCATTTTCTGCGATAATCTTGGTGATTCTTCTGTCAGAAGTATGCAGAATCATCGAGAACGCTCCTTTCGAGCTATTTAATGCGAGAAACACGTTTTCTGGTGTATTCACCACTCCACAGTACGTTTGACATGCAGAACCGGAGATATCTTGGTTTCGGACGGGTTTCAAGCTGAGATATGCATTTTCTGCGATAATCTTGGTGAGTGTTCTGTCAGAAGTATGCAGAATCATCGAGATCGCTCTTTTCGAGCTATTTAATGCGAGAAACACGTTATCTGGCGTTTTCACGACTCCACAGTGCGTTTGATATGCAGAACCGGCGACATCTTGGCTGTCGTAGGGTATCAAGCTGAGATATGCATTTTCTACGATAATCTTGGTGAGACTTCTGTCAGAAGTATGCTGAATCATCTAAATCGCTCTTTTCGAACTATTTAATGCGAGAAACATGTTTTCTGGGGTTTTCACCACTCCACAGTTCGTTGGATATGCAGAACAGGAGATATCTTGGTTTTCGTGGAGTTTCTAGCAGAGATATGCATTTTCTGCGATAATGATGGTGAGACTTCTGTCCGAAGTATGCAGAATCATCGAGAACGCTCTTTTCGAGATAGTTAATGCGAGAAACACGTTTTCTGGTTTTTTCACCACTCCACAGTGCGTCTGAAATGCAGAACCGGCGATATCTTGGTTTTCGTGGGGTTTGTAGCTGAGATATGCATTTTCTGGGATAATCTTGGTGAGACTTCTGTCCGAAGTGTGCAGAATCATCGAGATCGCTCATTTCGAGCTATTTAATGCGAGAAACACGCTTTCTGGGGTTTTCACCACACCACAGTTCGTTGGATATGCAGAACAGGTGATATCTTGGTTTTCGTGGGGTTTGTAGCTGAGATATGCATTTTCTGCGATAATCTTGGTTAGTCTTCTGTCAGAAGTATGCAGAATCGTCTAGATCTCTCTTTTCGAGCTATTTAATGCGAGAAACACGTTTTCTTGTGTTTTCACCACCCCACAGTGCGTTTGATATGCAGAACCGGCGATATCTTGGTTTTCGTGGGGTTTGTAGCTGAGATATGCATTTTCTGCGATAATCTTGCTGAGACTTCAGTCAGAAGTATGCAGAATAATCGAGATCGCTCTTTTCGAGCTAGTTGATGCGAGAAACACGTTTTCTGGCGTTTTCACCACTCCACAGTGCGTCTGATATGCAGAACCGGCGATATCTTGGTTTTCGTGGGGTTCCCAGCTGGGATATGCATTTTCAGCGGCAATCTTGGTGAGACTTCTGTCCGAAGTATGCAGAATCATCGAGAACGCTCTTTTCGAGATAGTTAATGCGAGAAACACGTTTTCTGGTGTTTTCACCACTCCACAGTGCGTCTGATATGCTGAACCGGCGATATCTTGGTTTTCGTGGAGTTTCTAGCAGCGATATGCATTTTCTGCGATAATGATGGTGAGACTTCTGTCCGAAGTATGCAGAATCATCGAGAACGCTCTTTTCGAGATTGTTAATGCGAGAAACACGTTTTCTGGTGTTTTCACCACTCCACAGTGCGTCTGATATGCTGAACCGGCGATATCTTGGTTTTCGTGGGGTTTCCAGCTGAGATATGCATTTTCTGCGATAATCTTGGTGATTCTTCTGTCAGAAGTATGCAGAATCATCGAGAACTCTCCTTTCGAGCTATTTAATGCGAGAAACACGTTTTCTGGTGTATTCACCACTCCACAGTACGTTTGACATGCAGAACCGGAGATATCTTGGTTTCGGACGGGTTTCAAGCTGAGATATGCATTTTCTGCGATAATCTTGGTGAGTGTTCTGTCAGAAGTATGCAGAATCGTCTAGATCTCTCTTTTCGAGCTATTTAATGCGAGAAACACGTTTTCTTGTGTTTTCACCACCCCACAGTGCGTTTGATATGCAGAACCGGCGATATCTTGGTTTTCGTGGGGTTTGTAGCTGAGATATGCATTTTCTGCGATAATCTTGCTGAGACTTCAGTCAGAAGTATGCAGAATAATCGAGATCGCTCTTTTCGAGCTAGTTGATGCGAGAAACACGTTTTCTGGCGTTTTCACCACTCCACAGTGCGTCTGATATGCAGAACCGGCGATATCTTGGTTTTCGTGGGGTTCCCAGCTGGGATATGCATTTTCAGCGGCAATCTTGGTGAGACTTCTGTCCGAAGTATGCAGAATCATCGAGAACGCTTTTTTCGAGATAGTTAATGCGAGAAACACGTTTTCTGGTGTTTTCACCACTCCACAGTGCGTCTGATATGCTGAACCGGCGATATCTTGGTTTTCGTGGAGTTTCTAGCAGCGATATGCATTTTCTGCGATAATGATGGTGAGACTTCTGTCCGAAGTATGCAGAATCATCGAGAACGCTCTTTTCGAGATTGTTAATGCGAGAAACACGTTTTCTGGTGTTTTCACCACTCCACAGTGCGTCTGATATGCTGAACCGGCGATATCTTGGTTTTCGTGGGGTTTCCAGCTGAGATATGCATTTTCTGCGATAATCTTGGTGATTCTTCTGTCAGAAGTATGCAGAATCATCGAGAACGCTCCTTTCGAGCTATTTAATGCGAGAAACACGTTTTCTGGTGTATTCACCACTCCACAGTACGTTTGACATGCAGAACCGGAGATATCTTGGTTTCGGACGGGTTTCAAGCTGAGATATGCATTTTCTGCGATAATCTTGGTGAGTGTTCTGTCAGAAGTATGCAGAATCATCGAGATCGCTCTTTTCGAGCTATTTAATGCGAGAAACACGTTATCTGGCGTTTTCACCACTCCACAGTGCGTTTGACATGCAGAACCGGAGATATCTTGGTTTCGGACGGGTTTCAAGCTGAGATATGCATTTTCTGCGATAATCTTGGTGAGTGTTCTGTCAGAAGTATGCAGAATCATCGAGATCGCTCTTTTCGAGCTATTTAATGCGAGAAACACGTTATCTGGCGTTTTCACCACTCCACAGTGCGTTTGATATGCAGAACCGGCGACATCTCGGCTGTCGTAGGGTATCAAGCTGAGATATGCATTTTCTACGATAATCTTGGTGAGACTTCTGTCAGAAGTATGCTGAATCATCTAGATCGCTCTTTTCGAGCTATTTAATGCGAGAAACATGTTTTCTGGGGTTTTCACCACTCCACAGTTCGTTGGATATGCAGAACAGGAGATATCTTGGTTTTCGTGGAGTTTCTAGCAGAGATATGCATTTTCTGCGATAATGATGGTGAGACTTCTGTCCGAAGTATGCAGAATCATCGAGAACGCTCTTTTCGAGATAGTTAATGCGAGAAACACGTTTTCTGGTTTTTTCACCACTCCACAGTGCGTCTGAAATGCAGAACCGGCGATATCTTGGTTTTCGTGGGGTTTGTAGCTGAGATAGGCATTTTCTGGGATAATCTTGGTGAGACTTCTGTCCGAAGTGTGCAGAATCATCGAGATCGCTCATTTCGAGCTATTTAATGCGAGAAACACGCTTTCTGGGGTTTTCACCACACCACAGTTCGTTGGATATGCAGAACAGGTGATATCTTGGTTTTCGAGGGGTTTCAAGCTGAGATATGCATTTTCTGCGATAAACTTGTAGAGACTTCTGTCCGAAGTATGCTGAATCATCGAGATCGCACTTTTCAAGCTAGTTAATGCGAGAAAAACCTTATCTGGTGTTTTCACCACTCCACAGTGCGTTTGATATGCAGAACCCGCGATGTTTGGTTTTCGTCGGGTTTCAAGTTGAGATATGCATTTTCTACGATAATCTTGGTGAGACTTCTGTCCGAAGTATGCAGAATCATCGAGATCGCTCATTTCGAGCTATTTAATGCGGGAAACACGTTATCTGGTGTTTTGACCACTCCACAGTGCGTTTGATATGTAGAGCCGCCGACAACTTGGTTTTCGTGGGGTTTCCAGCTGATATATGCATTTTCTGCGATCAGCTTGGTGTTTCAGCTATGAGAAGTATGCAGAATCATCGAGCACGCTCTTTTCGAGCTACTTAATGCGAGAAACACGTTTTCTGGTTTTTTCACCACTCCACAGTGCGTCTGAAATGCAGAACCGGCGATATCTTGGCTTTCGTCGGGTATCAAGCTGAGACATGCATTTTCTGCGATAATCTTGGTGATTCTTCTGTCAGAAGGATGCAGCAACATCGAGAACGCTCTTTTCGAACTACCTAATGCGAGAAACACGTTTTCTGGTTTTTTCACCACTCCACAGTGCGTCTGAAATGCAGAACCGGCGATATCTTGGTTTTCGTGGGGTTTGTAGCTGAGATATGCATTTTCTGCGATAATCTTGGTGAGTCTTCTGTCAGAAGTATGCAGAATCGTCTAGATCTCTCTTTTCGAGCTATTTAATGCGAGAAACACGTTTTCTTGTGTTTTCACCACCCCACAGTGCGTTTGATATGCAGAACCGGAGATATCTTGGTTTCGGTCGGGTTTCAAGCTGAGATATGCATTTTCTGCGATAATCTTGCTGAGACTTCAGTCAGAAGTATGCAGAATAATCGAGATCGCGCTTTTCGAGCTAGTTGATGCGAGAAACACGTTTTCTGGCGTTTTCACCACTCCACAGTGCGTCTGATATGCAGAACCGGCGATATCTTGGTTTTCGTGGGGTTCCCAGCTGGGATATGCATTTTCAGCGGCAATCTTGGTGAGACTTCTGTCCGAAGTATGCAGAATCATCGAGAACGCTCTTTTCGAGATAGTTAATGCGAGAAACACGTTTTCTGGTGTTTTCACCACTCCACAGTGCGTCTGATATGCTGAACCGGCGATATCTTGGTTTTCGTGGAGTTTCTAGCAGCGATATGCATTTTCTGCGATAATGATGATGAGACTTCTGTCCGAAGTATGCAGAATCATCGAGAACGCTCTTTTCGAGATTGTTAATGCGAGAAACACGTTTTCTGGTGTTTTCACCACTCCACAGTGCGTCTGATATGCTGAACCGGCGATATCTTGGTTTTCGTGGGGTTTCCAGCTGAGATATGCATTTTCTGCGATAATCTTGGTGATTCTTCTGTCAGAAGTATGCAGAATCATCGAGAACGCTCCTTTCGAGCTATTTAATGCGAGAAACACGTTTTCTGGTGTATTCACCACTCCACAGTACGTTTGACATGCAGAACCGGAGATATCTTGGTTTCGGACGGGTTTCAAGCTGAGATATGCATTTTCTGCGATAATCTTGGTGAGTGTTCTGTCAGAAGTATGCAGAAACATCGAGATCGCTCTTTTCGAGCTATTTAATGCGAGAAACACGTTATCTGGCGTTTTCACCACTCCACAGTGCGTTTGATATGCAGAACCGGCGACATCTTGGCTGTCGTAGGGTATCAACCTGAGATATGCATTTTCTACGATAATCTTGGTGAGACTTCTGTCAGAAGTATGCTGAATCATCTAGATCGCTCTTTTCGAGCTATTTAATGCGAGAAACATGTTTTCTGGGGTTTTCACCACTCCACAGTTCGTTGGATATGCAGAACAGGAGATATCTTGGTTTTCGTGGAGTTTCTAGCAGAGATATGCATTTTCTGCGATAATGATGGTGAGACTTCTGTTAGAAGTATGCAGAATCATCGAGATCGCACATTTCGATCTATTTAATGCGAGAAACACGCTGTCTGGTGTTTTCACCACTCCACAGTTGGTTTGATATGCAGAACCGGCGATATCTGGGTTTTCGTGGGGTTTCAAGATGAGATATGCATTTTCAGCGATAATCTTGGTGAGTCTTTTGTCAGAAGTATGCAGAATCATCTAGATCGCTCTTTTCGAGCGATTTGATGCGAAAAAACAATTTTTCTGGTTGTTTTCACCACTTTACAGTTGGTTTGATATGCAGAACCGGCGATATCTGGGTTTTCGTGGGGTTTCAAGCTGAGATATGCATTTTCAGCGATAATCTTGGTGAGTCTTTTGTCAGAAGTATGCAGAATCATCGGGATCTCGCTTTTCGAACTATTTAATGCGAGAAACACGTTCTGTGGTTGTTTTCACCACTCCACAGTGCGTTTGATATGCAGAACCAGCGATATCTTGGCTTTCGTGGGGTTTCAAGCTGAGATATGCATTTTTTACGATAATCTTGGTGAGACTTCTGTCCGAAGTATGCAGAATCATCGAGATCGCTCTTTTCGAGCTATTTAGTGCGAGAAACACGTTATCTGGTGTTTTCACCACTCCACAGAGCGTTTGCTATGCAGAACCGGCGACATCTTGATTTTCGTGAGGTTTCAAGCTGAGATATGCAATTTCTGCGATAATCTTGGTGAGACATCTGTCCGAAGTATGCTTAATCATCGAGATCGCTCGTTTCGAGCTGTTTAATGCGAGAAACACTTTATCTGGTGTTTTCACCACTCCACAGTTCGTATGATATGCAGAACCGACGATATCTTGATTTTGGTGGTGTTTCCAGCTGAGATATGCATTTTCTGCGATAATGATGGTGAGACTTCTGTTAGAAGGATGCAGAATCATCGAGATCGCACATTTCGATCTACTTAATGCGAGAAACACGTTGTCTGGTGTTTTCACCACTCCACAGTTGGTTTGATATGCAGAACCGGCGATATCTGGGTTTTCGTGGGGATTCAAGCTGAGATATGCATTTTCAGCGATCATCTTGGTGAGTCTTTTGTCAGAAGTATGCAGAATCATCTAGATCGCTCCTTTCGAGGTATTTAATGCGAGAAACACGTTATCTGGTGTTTTCACCACACCACAGTTCGTTGGATGTGCAGAACCGCAAATATCTTGGTTTTCGTGGGGTTTCAAGCTGAGATATGCATTTTCTGCGATAATCTTGGTGAGACCTCTGTCCGAAGTATGCAGAAACATCGAGATCGCTCTTTTCGAACTATTTAATGAGAGAAACACGTTATCTGGTGTTTTCACCACTCCACAGTGCGTTTGATATGCAGAACAGGTGATATCTTGGTTTTCGAGGGGTTTCAAGCTGAGATATGCATGTTCTGCGATAATCTAGGTGAGTCTTCTGCCAGAAGTATGCAGAATCATCTAGATCGTTATTTTCGAGCTATTTAATGCGAGAAAGACGTTATCTGGTTGTTTTCACCACTCTACAGTGCGTTTGATATGCAGAACCGGCGATATCTTAATTTTCGTGGTGTTTCCAGCTGAGATATGCATTTTTTACGATAATCATGGTGAGACTTCTGTCCGAAGTATGCAGAATCGTCGAGATCGCACTGTTCGAGCTATTTAATGCGAGAAACACGTTATCTGGTGTTTCCACCACTCCACAGAGCGTTTGATATGCAGTACCATCGATATCTTGGTTTTCGTGGGGTTTCAAGCTGAGATATGCATTTTCTAGGATAATCTTGGTGAGACTTCTGTCCGAAGTATGCTGAATCATCTAGATCGCTCTTTTCGAGCTATTTAATGCGAGAAACACGTTATCTGGTGTTTTCACCACTCCACAGTACGTTTGATATGCAGAACCGGAGATATCTTGGTTTCCGTGGGGTTTCAAGCTGAGATATGCATTTTCTGCGATAATCTTGGTGATTCTTCTGTCAGAAGTATGCAGAATCATCGAGAACGCTCCTTTCGAGCTATTTAATGCGAGAAACACGTTTTCTGGTGTATTCACCACTCCACAGTACGTTTGATATGCAGAACCGGAGATATCTTGGTTTCGGACGGGTTTCAAGCTGAGATATGCATTCTCTACGATAATCTTGGTGAGACTTCTGTCAGAAGTATGCTGGATCATCGAGATCGCTCTTTTCGAGCTACTTAATGCGAGAAACACGTTATCTGGTGTTTTCGCCACTCCACAGTGCGTTTGATATGCAGAACCGGCGATGTTTGGTTTTCGTCGGGTTTCAAGTTGAGATATGCATCTTCTACGATAATCTTGGTGTAACATCTGTCCGAAGTATGCAGAAACATCAAGAGCGCTCTTTTCGAGCTATTTAAAGTGAGGCAACACGTTTTCTGGGGTTTTCACCACACCACAGTTCGTTGGATGTGGAGAACCGGAGATATCTTGGTTTCCGTGGGGTTTCAAGCTGAGATATGCATTTTCTGCGATAATCTTGGTGTGACCTCTGTCCGAAGTATGCAGAAACATCTAGATCGCTCTTTTCGACCTATTTAATGCGAGAAACACGTTATCTGGTGTTTTCACCACTCCACAGTACGTTTGACATGCAGAACCGGAGATATCTTGGTTTCGGACGGGTTTCAAGCTGAGATATGCATTTTCTGCGATAATCTTGGTGAGTGTTCTGTCAGAAGTATGCAGAATCATCGAGATCGCTCTTTTCGAGCTATTTAATGCGAGAAACACGTTATCTGGCGTTTTCACCACTCCACAGTGCGTTTGATATGCAGAACCGGCGACATCTTGGCTGTCGTAGGGTATCAAGCTGAGATATGCATTTTCTACGATAATCTTGGTGAGACTTCTGTCAGAAGTATGCTGAATCATCTAGAACGCTCTTTTCGAGCTATTTAATGCGAGAAACATGTTTTCTGGGGTTTTCACCACTCCACAGTTCGTTGGATATGCAGAACAGGAGATATCTTGGTTTTCGTGGAGTTTCTAGCAGAGATATGCATTTTCTGCGATAATGATGGTGAGACTTCTGTTAGAAGTATGCAGAATCATCGAGATCGCACATTTCGATCTATTTAATGCGAGAAACACGTTGTCTGGTGTTTTCACCACTCCACAGTTGGTTTGATATGCAGAACCGGCGATATCTGGGTTTTCGTGGGGTTTCAAGATGAGATATGCATTTTCAGCGATAATCTTGGTGAGTCTTTTGTCAGAAGTATGCAGAATCATCTAGATCGCCCTTTTCGAGCGATTTAATGCGAAAAAACAATTTTTCTGGTTGTTTTCACCACTTTACAGTTGGTTTGATATGCAGAACCGGCGATATCTGGGTTTTCGTGGGGTTTCAAGCTGAGATATGCATTTTCAGCGATAATCTTGATGAGTCTTTTGTCAGAAGTATGCAGAATCATCGGGATCTCGCTTTTCGAGCTATTTAATGCGAGAAACACGTTCTGTGGTTGTTTTCACCACTCCACAGTGCGTTTGATATGCAGAACCAGCGATATCTTGGCTTTCGTGGGGTTTCAAGCTGAGATATGCATTTTTTACGATAATCTTGGTGAGACTTCTGTCCGAAGTATGCAGAATCATCGAGATCGCTCTTTTCGAGCTATTTAGTGCGAGAAACACGTTATCTGGTGTTTTCACCACTCCACAGAGCGTTTGCTATGCAGAACCGGCGACATCTTGATTTTCGTGAGGTTTCAAGCTGAGATATGCAATTTCTGCGATAATCTTGGTGAGACATCTGTCCGAAGTATGCTTAATCATCGAGATCGCTCGTTTCGAGCTATTTAATGCGAGAAACACGTTTTCTGGTGTATTCACCACTCCACAGTACGTTTGACATGCAGAACCGGAGATATCTTGGTTTCGGACGGGTTTCAAGCTGAGATATGCATTTTCTGCGATAATCTTGGTGAGTGTTCTGTCAGAAGTATGCAGAATCGTCTAGATCTCTCTTTTCGAGCTATTTAATGCGAGAAACACGTTTTCTTGTGTTTTCACCACCCCACAGTGCGTTTGATATGCAGAACCGGCGATATCTTGGTTTTCGTGGGGTTTGTAGCTGAGATATGCATTTTCTGCGATAATCTTGCTGAGACTTCAGTCAGAAGTATGCAGAATAATCGAGATCGCTCTTTTCGAGCTAGTTGATGCGAGAAACACGTTTTCTGGCGTTTTCACCACTCCACAGTGCGTCTGATATGCAGAACCGGCGATATCTTGGTTTTCGTGGGGTTCCCAGCTGGGATATGCATTTTCAGCGGCAATCTTGGTGAGACTTCTGTCCGAAGTATGCAGAATCATCGAGAACGCTCTTTTCGAGATAGTTAATGCGAGAAACACGTTTTCTGGTGTTTTCACCACTCCACAGTGCGTCTGATATGCTGAACCGGCGATATCTTGGTTTTCGTGGATTTTCTAGCAGCGATATGCATTTTCTGCGATAATGATGGTGAGACTTCTGTCCGAAGTATGCAGAATCATCGAGAACGCTCTTTTCGAGATTGTTAATGCGAGAAACACGTTTTCTGGTGTTTTCACCACTCCACAGTGCGTCTGATATGCTGAACCGGCGATATCTTGGTTTTCGTGGGGTTTCCAGCTGAGATATGCATTTTCTGCGATAATCTTGGTGATTCTTCTGTCAGAAGTATGCAGAATCATCGAGAACGCTCCTTTCGAGCTATTTAATGCGAGAAACACGTTTTCTGGTGTATTCACCTATCCACAGTACGTTTGACATGCAGAACCGGAGATATCTTGGTTTCGGACGGGTTTCAAGCTGAGATATGCATTTTCTGCGATAATCTTGGTGAGTGTTCTGTCAGAAGTATGCAGAATCATCGAGATCGCTCTTTTCGAGCTATTTAATGCGAGAAACACGTTATCTGGCGTTTTCACCACTCCACAGTGCGTTTGACATGCAGAACCGGAGATATCTTGGTTTCGGACGGGTTTCAAGCTGAGATATGCATTTTCTGCGATAATCTTGGTGAGTGTTCTGTCAGAAGTATGCAGAATCATCGAGATCGCTCTTTTCGAGCTATTTAATGCGAGAAACACGTTATCTGGCGTTTTCACCACTCCACAGTGCGTTTGATATGCAGAACCGGCGACATCTCGGCTGTCGTAGGGTATCAAGCTGAGATATGCATTTTCTACGATAATCTTGGTGAGACTTCTGTCAGAAGTATGCTGAATCATCTAGATCGCTCTTTTCGAGCTATTTAATGCGAGAAACATGTTTTCTGGGGTTTTCACCACTCCACAGTTCGTTGGATATGCAGAACAGGAGATATCTTGGTTTTCGTGGAGTTTCTAGCAGAGATATGCATTTTCTGCGATAATGATGGTGAGACTTCTGTCCGAAGTATGCAGAATCATCGAGAACGCTCTTTTCGAGATAGTTAATGCGAGAAACACGTTTTCTGGTTTTTTCACCACTCCACAGTGCGTCTGAAATGCAGAACCGGCGATATCTTGGTTTTCGTGGGGTTTGTAGCTGAGATAGGCATTTTCTGGGATAATCTTGGTGAGACTTCTGTCCGAAGTGTGCAGAATCATCGAGATCGCTCATTTCGAGCTATTTAATGCGAGAAACACGCTTTCTGGGGTTTTCACCACACCACAGTTCGTTGGATATGCAGAACAGGTGATATCTTGGTTTTCGAGGGGTTTCAAGCTGAGATATGCATTTTCTGCGATAAACTTGTAGAGACTTCTGTCCGAAGTATGCTGAATCATCGAGATCGCACTTTTCAAGCTAGTTAATGCGAGAAAAACCTTATCTGGTGTTTTCACCACTCCACAGTGCGTTTGATATGCAGAACCCGCGATGTTTGGTTTTCGTCGGGTTTCAAGTTGAGATATGCATTTTCTACGATAATCTTGGTGAGACTTCTGTCCGAAGTATGCAGAATCATCGAGATCGCTCATTTCGAGCTATTTAATGCGGGAAACACGTTATCTGGTGTTTTGACCACTCCACAGTGCGTTTGATATGTAGAGCCGCCGACAACTTGGTTTTCGTGGGGTTTCCAGCTGATATATGCATTTTCTGCGATCAGCTTGGTGTTTCAGCTATGAGAAGTATGCAGAATCATCGAGCACGCTCTTTTCGAGCTACTTAATGCGAGAAACACGTTTTCTGGTTTTTTCACCACTCCACAGTGCGTCTGAAATGCAGAACCGGCGATATCTTGGCTTTCGTCGGGTATCAAGCTGAGACATGCATTTTCTGCGATAATCTTGGTGATTCTTCTGTCAGAAGGATGCAGCAACATCGAGAACGCTCTTTTCGAACTACCTAATGCGAGAAACACGTTTTCTGGTTTTTTCACCACTCCACAGTGCGTCTGAAATGCAGAACCGGCGATATCTTGGTTTTCGTGGGGTTTGTAGCTGAGATATGCATTTTCTGCGATAATCTTGGTGAGTCTTCTGTCAGAAGTATGCAGAATCGTCTAGATCTCTCTTTTCGAGCTATTTAATGCGAGAAACACGTTTTCTTGTGTTTTCACCACCCCACAGTGCGTTTGATATGCAGAACCGGAGATATCTTGGTTTCGGTCGGGTTTCAAGCTGAGATATGCATTTTCTGCGATAATCTTGCTGAGACTTCAGTCAGAAGTATGCAGAATAATCGAGATCGCGCTTTTCGAGCTAGTTGATGCGAGAAACACGTTTTCTGGCGTTTTCACCACTCCACAGTGCGTCTGATATGCAGAACCGGCGATATCTTGGTTTTCGTGGGGTTCCCAGCTGGGATATGCATTTTCAGCGGCAATCTTGGTGAGACTTCTGTCCGAAGTATGCAGAATCATCGAGAACGCTCTTTTCGAGATAGTTAATGCGAGAAACACGTTTTCTGGTGTTTTCACCACTCCACAGTGCGTCTGATATGCTGAACCGGCGATATCTTGGTTTTCGTGGAGTTTCTAGCAGCGATATGCATTTTCTGCGATAATGATGATGAGACTTCTGTCCGAAGTATGCAGAATCATCGAGAACGCTCTTTTCGAGATTGTTAATGCGAGAAACACGTTTTCTGGTGTTTTCACCACTCCACAGTGCGTCTGATATGCTGAACCGGCGATATCTTGGTTTTCGTGGGGTTTCCAGCTGAGATATGCATTTTCTGCGATAATCTTGGTGATTCTTCTGTCAGAAGTATGCAGAATCATCGAGAACGCTCCTTTCGAGCTATTTAATGCGAGAAACACGTTTTCTGGTGTATTCACCACTCCACAGTACGTTTGACATGCAGAACCGGAGATATCTTGGTTTCGGACGGGTTTCAAGCTGAGATATGCATTTTCTGCGATAATCTTGGTGAGTGTTCTGTCAGAAGTATGCAGAAACATCGAGATCGCTCTTTTCGAGCTATTTAATGCGAGAAACACGTTATCTGGCGTTTTCACCACTCCACAGTGCGTTTGATATGCAGAACCGGCGACATCTTGGCTGTCGTAGGGTATCAACCTGAGATATGCATTTTCTACGATAATCTTGGTGAGACTTCTGTCAGAAGTATGCTGAATCATCTAGATCGCTCTTTTCGAGCTATTTAATGCGAGAAACATGTTTTCTGGGGTTTTCACCACTCCACAGTTCGTTGGATATGCAGAACAGGAGATATCTTGGTTTTCGTGGAGTTTCTAGCAGAGATATGCATTTTCTGCGATAATGATGGTGAGACTTCTGTTAGAAGTATGCAGAATCATCGAGATCGCACATTTCGATCTATTTAATGCGAGAAACACGCTGTCTGGTGTTTTCACCACTCCACAGTTGGTTTGATATGCAGAACCGGCGATATCTGGGTTTTCGTGGGGTTTCAAGATGAGATATGCATTTTCAGCGATAATCTTGGTGAGTCTTTTGTCAGAAGTATGCAGAATCATCTAGATCGCTCTTTTCGAGCGATTTGATGCGAAAAAACAATTTTTCTGGTTGTTTTCACCACTTTACAGTTGGTTTGATATGCAGAACCGGCGATATCTGGGTTTTCGTGGGGTTTCAAGCTGAGATATGCATTTTCAGCGATAATCTTGGTGAGTCTTTTGTCAGAAGTATGCAGAATCATCGGGATCTCGCTTTTCGAACTATTTAATGCGAGAAACACGTTCTGTGGTTGTTTTCACCACTCCACAGTGCGTTTGATATGCAGAACCAGCGATATCTTGGCTTTCGTGGGGTTTCAAGCTGAGATATGCATTTTTTACGATAATCTTGGTGAGACTTCTGTCCGAAGTATGCAGAATCATCGAGATCGCTCTTTTCGAGCTATTTAGTGCGAGAAACACGTTATCTGGTGTTTTCACCACTCCACAGAGCGTTTGCTATGCAGAACCGGCGACATCTTGATTTTCGTGAGGTTTCAAGCTGAGATATGCAATTTCTGCGATAATCTTGGTGAGACATCTGTCCGAAGTATGCTTAATCATCGAGATCGCTCGTTTCGAGCTGTTTAATGCGAGAAACACTTTATCTGGTGTTTTCACCACTCCACAGTTCGTATGATATGCAGAACCGACGATATCTTGATTTTGGTGGTGTTTCCAGCTGAGATATGCATTTTCTGCGATAATGATGGTGAGACTTCTGTTAGAAGGATGCAGAATCATCGAGATCGCACATTTCGATCTACTTAATGCGAGAAACACGTTGTCTGGTGTTTTCACCACTCCACAGTTGGTTTGATATGCAGAACCGGCGATATCTGGGTTTTCGTGGGGATTCAAGCTGAGATATGCATTTTCAGCGATCATCTTGGTGAGTCTTTTGTCAGAAGTATGCAGAATCATCTAGATCGCTCCTTTCGAGGTATTTAATGCGAGAAACACGTTATCTGGTGTTTTCACCACACCACAGTTCGTTGGATGTGCAGAACCGCAAATATCTTGGTTTTCGTGGGGTTTCAAGCTGAGATATGCATTTTCTGCGATAATCTTGGTGAGACCTCTGTCCGAAGTATGCAGAAACATCGAGATCGCTCTTTTCGAACTATTTAATGAGAGAAACACGTTATCTGGTGTTTTCACCACTCCACAGTGCGTTTGATATGCAGAACAGGTGATATCTTGGTTTTCGAGGGGTTTCAAGCTGAGATATGCATGTTCTGCGATAATCTAGGTGAGTCTTCTGCCAGAAGTATGCAGAATCATCTAGATCGTTATTTTCGAGCTATTTAATGCGAGAAAGACGTTATCTGGTTGTTTTCACCACTCTACAGTGCGTTTGATATGCAGAACCGGCGATATCTTAATTTTCGTGGTGTTTCCAGCTGAGATATGCATTTTTTACGATAATCATGGTGAGACTTCTGTCCGAAGTATGCAGAATCGTCGAGATCGCACTTTTCGAGCTATTTAATGCGAGAAACACGTTATCTGGTGTTTCCACCACTCCACAGAGCGTTTGATATGCAGTACCATCGATATCTTGGTTTTCGTGGGGTTTCAAGCTGAGATATGCATTTTCTAGGATAATCTTGGTGAGACTTCTGTCCGAAGTATGCTGAATCATCTAGATCGCTCTTTTCGAGCTATTTAATGCGAGAAACACGTTATCTGGTGTTTTCACCACTCCACAGTACGTTTGATATGCAGAACCGGAGATATCTTGGTTTCCGTGGGGTTTCAAGCTGAGATATGCATTTTCTGCGATAATCTTGGTGATTCTTCTGTCAGAAGTATGCAGAATCATCGAGAACGCTCCTTTCGAGCTATTTAATGCGAGAAACACGTTTTCTGGTGTATTCACCACTCCACAGTACGTTTGATATGCAGAACCGGAGATATCTTGGTTTCGGACGGGTTGCAAGCTGAGATATGCATTCTCTACGATAATCTTGGTGAGACTTCTGTCAGAAGTATGCTGGATCATCGAGATCGCTCTTTTCGAGCTACTTAATGCGAGAAACACGTTATCTGGTGTTTTCGCCACTCCACAGTGCGTTTGATATGCAGAACCGGCGATGTTTGGTTTTCGTCGGGTTTCAAGTTGAGATATGCATTTTCTACGATAATCTTGGTGAGACTTCTGTCAGAAGTATGCTGAATCATCTAGAACGCTCTTTTCGAGCTATTTAATGCGAGAAACATGTTTTCTGGGGTTTTCACCACTCCACAGTTCGTTGGATATGCAGAACAGGAGATATCTTGGATTTCGTGGAGTTTCTAGCAGAGATATGCATTTTCTGCGATAATGATGGTGAGACTTCTGTTAGAAGTATGCAGAATCATCGAGATCGCACATTTCGATCTATTTAATGCGAGAAACACGTTGTCTGGTGTTTTCACCACTCCACAGTTGGTTTGATATGCAGAACCGGCGATATCTGGGTTTTCGTGGGGTTTCAAGATGAGATATGCATTTTCAGCGATAATCTTGGTGAGTCTTTTGTCAGAAGTATGCAGAATCATCTAGATCGCTCTTTTCGAGCGATTTAATGCGAAAAAACAATTTTTCTGGTTGTTTTCACCACTTTACAGTTGGTTTGATATGCAGAACCGGCGATATCTGGGTTTTCGTGGGGTTTCAAGCTGAGATATGCATTTTCAGCGATAATCTTGATGAGTCTTTTGTCAGAAGTATGCAGAATCATCGGGATCTCGCTTTTCGAGCTATTTAATGCGAGAAACACGTTCTGTGGTTGTTTTCACCACTCCACAGTGCGTTTGATATGCAGAACCAGCGATATCTTGGCTTTCGTGGGGTTTCAAGCTGAGATATGCATTTTTTACGATAATCTTGGTGAGACTTCTGTCCGAAGTATGCAGAATCATCGAGATCGCTCTTTTCGAGCTATTTAGTGCGAGAAACACGTTATCTGGTGTTTTCACCACTCCACAGAGCGTTTGCTATGCAGAACCGGCGACATCTTGATTTTCGTGAGGTTTCAAGCTGAGATATGCAATTTCTGCGATAATCTTGGTGAGACATCTGTCCGAAGTATGCTTAATCATCGAGATCGCTCGTTTCGAGCTGTTTAATGCGAGAAACACGTTATCTGGTGTTTTCACCACTCCACAGTTCGTATGATATGCAGAACCGACGATATCTTGATTTTGGTGGTGTTTCCAGCTGAGATATGCATTTTCTGCGATAATGATGGTGACACTTCTGTTAGAAGTATGCAGAATCATCGAGATCGCACATTTCGATCTATTTAATGCGAGAAACACGTTGTCTGGTGTTTTCACCACTCCACAGTTGGTTTGATATGCAGAACCGGCGATATCTGGGTTTTCGTGGGGTTTCTAGCTGAGATATGCATTTTCTGCGATAATCTTGGTGAGACTTCTGTCCGAAGAATGCAGAATCATCGAGATCGCTCTTTTCGAGCTATTTAATGCGAGAAACACGTTATCTGGTGTTTTCAGCATTCCACAGTGCGTTTGATATGCAGAACCAGCGATATCTTGGTTTTCGTGGGGTTTCAAGCTCAGATATGCATTTTCTGCGATAATCTTGGTGAGACTTCTGTCCGAAGTATGCAGAGTCATCCAGATCGCTCTTTTCGAGCTATTTAATGCGAGAAGCACGTTATCTGGTGTTTTCACCACTCCACAGTTGGTTTGATATGCAGAACCGGAGATATCTTGGTTTTCGTGGGGTTTCTAGCTGAGATATGCATTTTCTGCGATAATCTTGGTGAGACTTCTGTCCGAAGAATGCAGAATCATCGAGATCGCTCGTTTCGAGCTATTTAATGGGAGAAACACGTTATCTGGTGTTTTCAAAACTCCACAGTGCGTATGATATGCAGAACCGACGATATCTTGGTTTTCGTGGGGTTTCTAGCTGAGATATGCATTTTCTGCGATAATCTTGGTGAGACTTCTGTCCGAAGAATGCAGAATCATCGAGATCGCTCTTTTCGAGCTATTTAATGCGAGAAACACGTTGTCTGGTGTTTTCACCACTCCACAGTTGGTTTGATATGCAGAACCGGCGATATCTGGGTTTTCGTGGGGTTTCAAGATGAGATATGCATTTTCAGCGATAATCTTGGTGAGTCTTTTGTCAGAAGTATGCAGAATCATCTAGATCGCTCTTTTCGAGCGATTTAATGCGAAAAAACAATTTTTCTGGTTGTTTTCACCACTCCACAGTGCGTTTGATATGCAGAACCAGCGATATCTTGGCTTTCGTGGGGTTTCAAGCTGAGATATGCATTTTTTACGATAATCTTGGTGAGACTTCTGTCAGAAGTATGCTGAATCATCTAGATCGCTCTTTTCGAGCTATTTAATGGGAGAAACAGGTTATCTGGTGTTTTCTCCACTCCACAGTGCGTATGATGTGCAGAACCGACGATATCTTGGTTTTCGTGGGGTTTCAAGCTCAGATATGCATTTTCTGCGATAATATTGGTGAGACCTCAGACAGAAGTAAGCAGAATCATCTAGATCGCTCTTTTCGAGCTATTTAATGCGCAAAAACAAGTTTTCTGGTGTTTTCAACATTCCACAGTGCGTCTGATATGCAGAACAAGCGATATCCTGGTTTTCGTGGGGTTTCAAGCTGAGATATGCATTTTTTACGATAATCAAGGTGAGACTTCTGTCCGAAGTATGCAGAATCATCGAGATCGCACTTTTCGAGCTATTTAATGCGAGAAACACGTTATCTGGTGTTTTCAGCACTCCACAGTGCGTTTGATATGGAGAACCAGCGATATCTTGGTTTTCGTGTGGTTTCAAGCTGAGATATGCAATTCCTGCGATAATCTTGGTGACACTTCTGTCCGAAGTATGCTTAATCATCGAGATCGCTCTTTTCGAGCTATTTAATGCGAGAAACACGTTATCTGGTGTTTTCACCACTCCGCAGTTGGTTTGATATGCAGAACCGGAGATATCTTGGTTTTCGTGGGGTTTCAAGCTGAGATATGCATTTTTTACGATAATCATGGTGAGACTTCTGTACGAAGTATGCAGAAACTTCGAGACCGCACTTTTCGAGCTATTTAATGCCAGTAACACGTTATCTGGTGTTTTCAGCAATCCACAGTGCGTTTGATATGCAGAACCAGCGAAATCTTGGTTTTCGTGGGGTTTCAAGTGGAGATATGCATGTTCTACGATAATCTTGGTGAAACATCTGTCCGAAATATGCAGAAACATCAAGAGCGCTCTTTTCGAGCTATTTAATGCGAGAAACACGTTTTCTGGGGTTTTCACCACACCACAGTTCGTTGGATGTGCAGAACCGGAGATATCTTGGTTTTCGTGGGGTTTCAAGCTGAGATATGCATTTTCTGCGATAATCTTGGTGAGACTTCTGTCCGAAGTATGCAGAATCATCCAGATCGCACTTTTCGAGCTATTTAATTCGAGAAGCACGTTATCTGGTGTTTTCACCACTCCACAGTTGGTTTGATATGCAGAACCGGAGATATCTTGGTTTTCGTGGGGTTTCTAGCTGAGATATGCATTTTCTGCGATAATCTTGGTGAGACTTCTGTCCGAAGAATGCAGAATCATCGAGATCGCTCTTTTCGAGCTATTTAATGCGAGAAACACGTTATCTGGTGTTTTCAGCATTCCACAGTGCGTTTGATATGCAGAACCAGCGATATCTTGGTTTTCGTGGGGTTTCAAGCTGAGATATGCAATTCCTTCGATAATCTTGGTGAGACTTCTGTACGAAGTATGCTTAATCATCGAGATCGCTCGTTTCGAGCTATTTAATGCGGGAAACACGTTATCTGGCGTTTTCACCACTCCACAGTGCGTTTGATATGCAGAACCGGCGACATCTTGGCTGTCGTAGGGTATCAAGCTGAGATATGCATTTTCTACGATAATCTTGGTGAGACTTCTGTCAGAAGTATGCTGAATCATCTAGATCGCTCTTTTCGAGCTATTTAATGCGAGAAACATGTTTTCTGGGGTTTTCACCACTCCACAGTTCGTTGGATATGCAGAACAGGAGATATCTTGGTTTTCGTGGAGTTTCTAGCAGAGATATGCATTTTCTGCGATAATGATGGTGAGACTTCTGTTAGAAGTATGCAGAATCATCGAGATCGCACATTTCGATCTATTTAATGCGAGAAACACGTTGTCTGGTGTTTTCACCACTCCACAGTTGGTTTGATATGCAGAACCGGCGATATCTGGGTTTTCGTGGGGTTTCAAGATGAGATATGCATTTTCAGCGATAATCTTGGTGAGTCTTTTGTCAGAAGTATGCAGAATCATCTAGATCGCTCTTTTCGAGCGATTTAATGCGAAAAAACAATTTTTCTGGTTGTTTTCACCACTTTACAGTTGGTTTGATATGCAGAACCGGCGATATCTGGGTTTTAGTGGGGTTTCAAGCTGAGATATGCATTTTCAGCGATAATCTTGATGAGTCTTTTGTCAGAAGTATGCAGAATCATCGGGATCTCGCTTTTCGAGCTATTTAATGCGAGAAACACGTTGTCTGGTGTTTTCACCACTCCACAGTTGGTTTGATATGCAGAACCGGCGATATCTGGGTTTTCGTGGGGTTTCAAGATGAGATATGCATTTTCAGCGATAATCTTGGTGAGTCTTTTGTCAGAAGTATGCAGAATCATCTAGATCGCTCTTTTCGAGCGATTTAATGCGAAAAAACAATTTTTCTGGTTGTTTTCACCACTCCACAGTGCGTTTGATATGCAGAACCAGCGATATCTTGGCTTTCGTGGGGTTTCAAGCTGAGATATGCATTTTTTACGATAATCTTGGTGAGACTTCTGTCCGAAGTATGCAGAATCATCGAGATCGCTCTTTTCGAGCTATTTAGTGCGAGAAACACGTTATCTGGTGTTTTCACCACTCCACAGAGCGTTTGCTATGCAGAACCGGCGACATCTTAATTTTCGTGAGGTTTCAAGCTGAGATATGCATTTTCTGCGATAATGATGGTGAGACTTCTGTTAGAAGTATGCAGAATCATCGAGATCGCACATTTCGATCTATTTAATACGAGAAACACGTTGTCTGGTGTTTTCACCACTCCACAGTTGGTTTGATATGCAGAACCGGCGATATCTGGGTTTTCGTGGGGATTCAAGCTGAGATATGCATTTTCAGCGATCATCTTGGTGAGTCTTTTGTCAGAAGTATGCAGAATCATCTAGATCGCTCCTTTCGAGGTATTTAATGCGAGAAACACGTTATCTGGTGTTTTGACCACTCCACAGAGCGTTTGATATGCAGTACCAGCGATATCTTGGTTTTCGTGGGGTTTCAAGCTGAGATATGTATTTTCAGCGATAATCTTGGTGAGCCTTATGTCAGAAGTATGCAGAATCATCTAGATCGCTCTTTTCGAGCTATTTAATGCGAGAAAGACGTTATCTGGTTGTGTTCACCACTCTACAGTGCGTTTGATATGCAGAACCGGCGACATCTTGATTTTCGTGAGGTTTCAAGCTGAGATATGCATTTTCTGCGATAATCTTGGTGAGACTTCAGTCAGAAGTATGCAGAATCATCTAGATCGCTCTTTTCGAGCTATTTAATGCGAGAAACACGTTTTCTGGGGTTTTCACCACACCACAGTTCGTTGGATGTGCAGAACCGCAAATATCTTGGTTTTCGTGGGGTTTCAAGCTGAGATATGCATTTTCTGCGATAATCTTGGTGAGACCTCTGTCCGAAGTATGCAGAAACATCGAGATCGCTCTTTTCGAACTATTTAATGAGAGAATCACGTTATCTGGTGTTTTCACCACTCCACAGTGCGTTTGATATGCAGAACAGGTGATATCTTGGTTTTCGAGGGGTTTCAAGCTGAGATATGCATTTTCTGCGATAATCTAGGTGAGTCTTCTGCCAGAAGTATGCAGAATCATCTAGATCGTTATTTTCGAGCTATTTAATGCGAGAAAGACGTTATCTGGTTGTTTTCACCACTCTACAGTGCGTTTGATATGCAGAACCGGCGATATCTTAATTTTCGTGGTGTTTCCAGCTGAGATATGCATTTTTTACGATAATCATGGTGAGACTTCTGTCCGAAGTATGCAGAATCATCGAGATCGCACTTTTCGAGCTATTTAATGCGAGAAACACGTTATCTGGTGTTTCCACCACTCCACAGAGCGTTTGATATGCAGTACCATCGATATCTTGGTTTTCGTGGGGTTTCAAGCTGAGATATGCATTTTCTAGGATAATCTTGGTGAGACTTCTGTCCGAAGTATGCTGAATCATCTAGATCGCTCTTTTCGAGCTATTTAATGCGAGAAACACGTTATCTGGTGTTTTCACCACTCCACAGTGCGTTTGATATGCAGAACCGGCGATATCTTGGTTTTCGTGGGGTTTCAAGCTGAGATATGCATTTTTTACGATAATCCTGGTGAGACTTCTGTCCGAAGTATGCAGAATCATCGAGATCGCTCGTTTCGAGCTATTTAATGCGAAAAAACAAGTTTTCTGGTGTTTTCAACATTCCACAGTGCGTTTGATATGCAGAACCGGCGATATCTTGATTTTCGTGGTGTTTCCAGCTGAGATATGCATTTTCTGCGATAATCTTGGAGAGTCTTCTGTCAGAAGAATGCAGAATCATCGAGATCCCTCTTTTCGAGCCATTTAATGCGAGAAACACGTTCTCTGGTTGTTTTCACCACTCCACAGTGCGTCTGATATGCAGAACCGGCGATATCTTGGTTTTCGTGGGATTTCCAGCTGAGATATGCATTTTCTGCGGCAATCTTGGTGAGACTTCTGTCCGAAGTATGCAGAATCATCGAGATCGCTCTTTTCGAGCTATTTAATGCGTGAAACACGTTATCTGGTGTTTTGACCACTCCACAGTGCGTTTGATATGCAGAACCGGCGATATCTTGGTTTTCGTGGGGTTTCCAGCTGAGATATGCATTTTCTGCGATAATCTTGGTGATTCTTCTGTCAGAAGTATGCAGAATCATCGAGAACGCTCCTTTCGAGCTATTTAATGCGAGAAACACGTTTTCTGGTGTATTCACCACTCCACAGTACGTTTGATATGCAGAACCGGAGATATCTTGGTTTCGGACGGGTTTCAAGCTGAGATATGCATTCTCTACGATAATCTTGGTGAGACTTCTGTCAGAAGTATGCTGGATCATCGAGATCGCTCTTTTCGAGCTACTTATTGCGAGAAACACGTTATCTGGTGTTTTCGCCAATCCACAGTGCGTTTGATATGCAGAACCGGCGATGTTTGGTTTTCGTCGGGTTTCAAGTTGAGATATGCATCTTCTACGATAATCTTGGTGTAACATCTGTCCGAAGTATGCAGAAACATCAAGAGCGCTCTTTTCGAGCTATTTAAAGTGAGAAACACGTTTTCTGGGGTTTTCACCACACCACAGTTCGTTGGATGTGGAGAACTGGATATATCTTGGTTTCCGTGGGGTTTCAAGCTGAGATATGCATTTTCTGCGATAATCTTGGTGTGACCTCTGTCCGAAGTATGCAGAAACATCGAGATCGCTCTTTTCGACCTATTTAATGCGAGAAACACGTTATCTGGTGTTTTCACCACTCCACAGTACGTTTGATATGGAGAACCAGCGATATCTTGGTTTTCGTGTGGTTTCAAGCTGAGATATGCAATTCCTGCGATAATCTTGGTGAGAGTTCTGTACGAAGTATGCAGAATCATCGAGATCGCTCTTTTCGAGCTACTTAATGCGAGAAACACGTTATCTGGTGTTTTCGCCAATCCACAGTGCGTTTGATATGCAGAACCGGCGACATCTTGATTTTCGTAATGTTTCTAGCTGAGATATGCATTTTCTTCGATAATATTGTTGAGACTTCAGTCAGAAGTATGCAGAATCATCTAGATCGCTCGTTTCGAGCTATTTAATGCGAAAAAAACCAGTTTTCTGGTGTTTTGACCACTCCACAGTGCGTCTGATATGCAGAACCGGCGATATCTTGGTTTTCGTGGGGATTCAAGCTCAGATATGCATTTTCTGCGATAATCTTGGTGAGACTTCTGTCCGAAGTATGCAGAGTCATCGAGATCGTACTTTTCGAGCTATTTAATGCGAGGAACACGATTTCTGGGGTTTTCACCACTCCACATTTGGTTTGATATGGAGAACCAGCGATATCTTGGTTTTCGTGTGGTTTCAAGCTGAGATATGCAATTCCTGCGATAATCTTGGTGAGACTTCTGTACGAAGTATGCAGAATCATCGAGACCGCACTTTTCGAGCTATTTAATTCCAGAAACACGTTATCTGGTGTTTTCACCACTCCACAGTGCGTTTGATATGCAGAACCGGCGATGTTTGGTTTTCGTCGGGTTTCAAGTTGAGATATGCATCTTCTACGATAATCTTGGTGTAACATCTGTCCGAAGTATGCAGAAACATCAAGAGCGCTCTTTTCGAGCTATTTAAAGTGAGAAACACGTTTTCTGGGGTTTTCACCACACCACAGTTCGTTGGATGTGGAGAACCGGAGATATCTTGGTTTCCGTGGGGTTTCAAGCTGAGATATGCATTTTCTGCGATAATCTTGGTGTGACCTCTGTCCGAAGTATGCAGAAACATCGAGAGCGCTCTTTTCGACCTATTTAATGCGAGAAACACGTTATCTGGTGTTTTCACCACTCCACAGTACGTTTGATATGCAGAACCGGAGATATCTTGGTTTCGGACGGGTTTCAAGCTGAGATATGCATTCTCTACGATAATCTTGGTGAGACTTCTGTCAGAAGTATGCTGGATCATCGAGATCGCTCTTTTCGAGCTACTTAATGCGAGAAACACGTTATCTGGTGTTTTCGCCAATCCACAGTGCGTTTGATATGCAGAACCGGCGACATCTTGATTTTCGTAATGTTTCTAGCTGAGATATGCATTTTCTTCGATAATATTGTTGAGACTTCAGTCAGAAGTATGCAGAATCATCTAGATCGCTCGTTTCGAGCTATTTAATGCGAAAAAAACCAGTTTTCTGGTGTTTTGACCACTCCACAGTGCGTCTGATATGCAGAACCGGCGATATCTTGGTTTTCGTGGGGATTCAAGCTCAGATATGCATTTTCTGCGATAATCTTGGTGAGACTTCTGTCCGAAGTATGCAGAGTCATCGAGATCGTACTTTTCGAGCTATTTAATGCGAGGAACACGATTTCTGGGGTTTTCACCACTCCACATTTGGTTTGATATGGAGAACCAGCGATATCTTGGTTTTCGTGTGGTTTCAAGCTGAGATATGCAATTCCTGCGATAATCTTGGTGAGACTTCTGTACGAAGTATGCAGAATCATCGAGACCGCACTTTTCGAGCTATTTAATTCCAGAAACACGTTATCTGGTGTTTTCACCACTCCACAGAGCGTTTGATATGCAGTACCAGCGATATCTTGGTTTTCGTGGGGTTTCAAGCTGAGATATGCATTTTCAGCGATAATCTTGGTGAGCCTTATGTCAGAAGTATGCAGAATCATCTAGATCGCTCTTTTCGAGCTATTTAATGCGAGAAAGACGTTATCTGGTTGTTTTCACCACTCTACAGTGCGTTTGATATGCAGAACCGGCGACATCTTGATTTTCGTGAGGTTTCAAGCTGAGATATGCATTTTCTGCGATAATCTTAGTGAGACTTCAGTCAGAAGTATGCAGAATCATCTAGATCGCTCTTTTCGAGCTATTTAATGCGAGAAACACGTTTTCTGGGGTTTTCACCACACCACAGTTCGTTGGATGTGCAGAACCGCAAATATCTTGGTTTTCGTGGGGTTTCAAGCTGAGATATGCATTTTCTGCGATAATCTTGGTGAGACCTCTGTCCGAAGTATGCAGAAACATCGAGATCGCTCTTTTCGAACTATTTAATGAGAGAATCACGTTATCTGGTGTTTTCACCACTCCACAGTGCGTTTGATATGCAGAACAGGTGATATCTTGGTTTTCGAGGGGTTTCAAGCTGAGATATGCATTTTCTGCGATAATCTAGGTGAGTCTTCTGCCAGAAGTATGCAGAATCATCTAGATCGTTATTTTCGAGCTATTTAATGCGAGCAAGACGTTATCTGGTTGTTTTCACCACTCTACAGTGCGTTTGATATGCAGAACCGGCGATATCTTAATTTTCGTGGGGTTTCCAGCTGAGATATGCATTTTTTACGATAATCATGGTGAGACTTCTGTCCGAAGTATGCTGAATCATCGAGATCGCACTTTTCGAGCTATTTAATGCGAGAAACACGTTATCTGGTGTTTTCACCACTCCACAGTGCGTTTGATATGCAGAACCGGCGATATCTTGGTTTTCGTGGGGTTTCAAGCTGAGATATGCATTTTTTACGATAATCCTGGTGAGACTTCTGTCCGAAGTATGCAGAATCATCGAGATCGCTCGTTTCGAGCTATTTAATGCGAAAAAACAAGTTTTCTGGTGTTTTCAACATTCGACAGTGCGTTTGATATGCAGAACCGGCGATATCTTGATTTTCGTGGTGTTTCCAGCTGAGATATGCATTTTCTGCGATAATCTTGGAGAGTCTTCTGTCAGAAGAATGCAGAATCATCGAGATCCCTCTTTTCGAGCCATTTAATGCGAGAAACACGTTCTCTGGTTGTTTTCACCACTCCACAGTGCGTCTGATATGCAGAACCGGCGATATCTTGGTTTTCGTGGGATTTCCAGCTGAGATATGCATTTTCTGCGGCAATCTTGGTGAGACTTCTGTCCGAAGTATGCAGAATCATCGAGATCGCTCTTTTCGAGCTATTTAATGCGTGAAACACGTTATCTGGTGTTTTGACCACTCCACAGTGCGTTTGATATGCAGAACCGGCGATATCTTGGTTTTCGAGGGGGTTTCCAGCTGAGATATGCATTTTCTGCGATAATCTTGGTGATTCTTCTGTCAGAAGTATGCAGAATCATCTAGATCGTTATTTTCGAGCTATTTAATGCGAGAAAGACGTTATCTGGTTGTTTTCACCACTCTACAGTGCGTTTGATATGCAGAACCGGCGATATCTTAATTTTCGTGGTGTTTCCAGCTGAGATATGCATTTTTTACGATAATCATGGTGAGACTTCTGTCCGAAGTATGCAGAATCATCGAGATCGCACTTTTCGAGCTATTTAATGCGAGAAACACGTTATCTGGTGTTTCCACCACTCCACAGAGCGTTTGATATGCAGTACCATCGATATCTTGGTTTTCGTGGGGTTTCAAGCTGAGATATGCATTTTCTAGGATAATCTTGGTGAGACTTCTGTCCGAAGTATGCTGAATCATCTAGATCGCTCTTTTCGAGCTATTTAATGCGAGAAACACGTTATCTGGTGTTTTCACCACTCCACAGTGCGTTTGATATGCAGAACCGGCGATATCTTGGTTTTCGTGGGGTTTCAAGCTGAGATATGCATTTTTTACGATAATCCTGGTGAGACTTCTGTCCGAAGTATGCAGAATCATCGAGATCGCTCGTTTCGAGCTATTTAATGCGAAAAAACAAGTTTTCTGGTGTTTTCAACATTCCACAGTGCGTTTGATATGCAGAACCGGCGATATCTTGATTTTCGTGGTGTTTCCAGCTGAGATATGCATTTTCTGCGATAATCTTGGAGAGTCTTCTGTCAGAAGAATGCAGAATCATCGAGATCCCTCTTTTCGAGCCATTTAATGGGAGAAACAGGTTATCTGGTGTTTTCTCCACTCCACAGTGCGTATGATGTGCAGAACCGACGATATCTTGGTTTTCGTGGGGTTTCAAGCTCAGATATGCATTTTCTGCGATAATATTGGTGAGACCTCAGACAGAAGTATGCAGAATCATCTAGATCGCTCTTTTCGAGCTATTTAATGCGCAAAAACAAGTTTTCTGGTGTTTTCAACATTCCACAGTGCGTCTGATATGCAGAACAAGCGATATCCTGGTTTTCGTGGGGTTTCAAGCTGAGATATGCATTTTTTACGATAATCAAGGTGAGACTTCTGTCCGAAGTATGCAGAATCATCGAGATCGCACTTTTCGAGCTATTTAATGCGAGAAACACGTTATCTGGTGTTTTCAGCACTCCACAGTGCGTTTGATATGGAGAACCAGCGATATCTTGGTTTTCGTGGGGTTTCAAGCTGAGATATGCAATTCCTTCGATAATCTTGGTGAGACCTCAGACAGAAGTATGCAGAATCATCTAGATCGCTCTTTTCGAGCTATTTAATGCGCAAAAACAAGTTTTCTGGTGTTTTCAACATTCCACAGTGCGTCTGATATGCAGAACAAGCGATATCCTGGTTTTCGTGGGGTTTCAAGCTGAGATATGCATTTTCTACGATAATCTTGGTGAGACTTCTGTCAGAAGTATGCTGAATCATCTAGATCGCTCTTTTCGAGCTATTTAATGCGAGAAACATGTTTTCTGGGGTTTTCACCACTCCACAGTTCGTTGGATATGCAGAACAGGAGATATCTTGGTTTTCGTGGAGTTTCTAGCAGAGATATGCATTTTCTGCGATAATGATGGTGAGACTTCTGTTAGAAGTATGCAGAATCATCGAGATCGCACATTTCGATCTATTTAATGCGAGAAACACGTTGTCTGGTGTTTTCACCACTCCACAGTTGGTTTGATATGCAGCACCGGCGATATCTGGGTTTTCGTGGGGTTTCAAGATGAGATATGCATTTTCAGCGATAATCTTGGTGAGTCTTTTGTCAGAAGTATGCAGAATCATCTAGATCGCTCTTTTCGAGCGATTTAATGCGAAAAAACAATTTTTCTGGTTGTTTTCACCACTTTACAGTTGGTTTGATATGCAGAACCGGCGATATCTGGGTTTTCGTGGGGTTTCAAGCTGAGATATGCATTTTCAGCGATAATCTTGATGAGTCTTTTGTCAGAAGTATGCAGAATCATCGGGATCTCGCTTTTCGAGCTATTAAATGCGAGAAACACGTTCTGTGGTTGTTTTCACCACTCCACAGTGCGTTTGATATGCAGAACCAGCGATATCTTGGCTTTCGTGGGGTTTCAAGCTGAGATATGCATTTTTTACGATAATCTTGGTGAGACTTCTGTCCGAAGTATGCAGAATCATCGAGATCGCTCTTTTCGAGCTATTTAGTGCGAGAAACACGTTATCTGGTGTTTTCACCACTCCACAGAGCGTTTGCTATGCAGAACCGGCGACATCTAGATTTTCGTGAGGTTTCAAGCTGAGATATGCAATTTCTGCGATAATCTTGGTGAGACATCTGTCCGAAGTATGCTTAATCATCGAGATCGCTCGTTTCGAGCTGTTTAATGCGAGAAACACGTTATCTGGTGTTTTCACCACTCCACAGTTCGTATGATATGCAGAACCGACGATATCTTGATTTTGGTGGTGTTTCCAGCTGAGATATGCATTTTCTGCGATAATGATGGTGAGACTTCTGCTAGAAGTATGCAGAATCATCGAGATCGCACATTTCGATCTATTTAATGCGAGAAACACGTTGTCTGGTGTTTTCACCACTCCACAGTTGGTTTGATATGCAGAACCGGCGATATCTGGGTTTTCGTGGGGATTCAAGCTGAGATATGCATTTTCTGCGATAATCTTGGTGAGACTTCAGTCAGAAGTATGCAGAATCATCTAGATCGCTCTTTTCGAGCTATTTAATGCGAGAAACACGTTTTCTGGGGTTTTCACCACACCACAGTTCGTTGGATGTGCAGAACCGCAAATATCTTGGTTTTCGTGGGGTTTCAAGCTGAGATATGCATTTTCTGCGATCATCTTGGTGAGACCTCTGTCCGAAGTATGCAGAAACATCGAGATCGCTCTTTTCGAACTATTTAATGAGAGAATCACGTTATCTGGTGTTTTCACCACTCCACAGTGCGTTTGATATGCAGAACAGGTGATATCTTGGTTTTCGAGGGGTTTCAAGCTGAGATATGCATTTTCTGCGATAATCTAGGTGAGTCTTCTGCCAGAAGTATGCAGAATCATCTAGATCGTTATTTTCGAGCTATTTAATGCGAGAAAGACGTTATCTGGTTGTTTTCACCACTCTACAGTGCGTTTGATATGCAGAACCGGCGATATCTTAATTTTCGTGGTGTTTCCAGCTGAGATATGCATTTTTTACGATAATCATGGTGAGACTTCTGTCCGAAGTATGCAGAATCATCGAGATCGCACTTTTCGAGCTATTTAATGCGAGAAACACGTTATCTGGTGTTTCCACCACTCCACAGAGCGTTTGATATGCAGTACCATCGATATCTTGGTTTTCGTGGGGTTTCAAGCTGAGATATGCATTTTCTAGGATAATCTTGGTGAGACTTCTGTCCGAAGTATGCTGAATCATCTAGATCGCTCTTTTCGAGCTATTTAATGCGAGAAACACGTTATCTGGTGTTTTCACCACTCCACAGTGCGTTTGATATGCAGAACCGGCGATATCTTGGTTTTCGTGGGGTTTCAACCTGAGATATGCATTTTTTACGATAATCCTGGTGAGACTTCTGTCCGAAGTATGCAGAATCATCGAGATCGCTCGTTTCGAGCTATTTAATGCGAAAAAACAAGTTTTCTGGTGTTTTCAACATTCCACAGTGCGTTTGATATGCAGAACCGGCGACATCTTGATTTTCGTGGGGTTTCTAGCTGAGATATGCATTTTCTGCGAAAATATTGGTGAGACTTCTGTCCGAAGTATGCAGAGTCATCGAGATCGTACTTTTCGAGCTATTTAATGCGAGAAACACGTTTTCTGGGGTTTTCACCACTCCACAGTTGGTTTGATATGCAGAACCGGCGATGTTTGGTTTTCGTCGGGTTTCAAGTTGAGATATGCATTTTCTACGATAATCTTGGAGAAACATCTGTCCGAAGTATGCAGAATCATCAAGATCGCTCTTTTCGAGCTATTTAATGCGAAAAAACAAGTTTTCTGGTGTTTTCACCACTCCACAGTTCGTTGGATGTGCAGAACCGGAGATATCTTGGTTTTCGCGGGGTTTCTAGCAGAGATATGCATTTTCTGCGATAATCATGGAGAGACTTCTGTCCGAATTAGGCTGAATCATCGAGATCGCTCTTTTCGAGCTAGTTAATGCGAGAAAAACCTTGTCAGGGGTTTTCACCACTCCACAGTGCGTTTGATATGCAGAACCAGCGATATCTTGGCTTTCGTTGGGTTTCAAGCTGAGATATGCATTTTTTACGATAATCTTGGTGAGACTTCTGTCCGAAGTATGCAGAATCATCGAGATCGCTCTTTTCGAGCTATTTGATGCGAGAAACACGTTAACTGGTGTTTCCACCACTCCACAGTGCGTTTGATATGCAGAACCCGCGACATCTTGGATTTCGTCGGGGTTCAAGCTGAGATATGCATTTTCTACGATAATCTTGGTGAGACTTCTGTCAGAAGTATGCAGAATCATCGGGATCGCTTTTTTCGAGATATCTAATGCGAGAAACACGTTGTCTGGTGTTTTCACCACTCCGCAGTGCGTTTGATATGTAGAACCAGCGATATCTGGGTTTTCGTGGGGTTTCAAGCTGAGATATGCATTTTCTGCGATAATCTTGGTGAGACTTCTGTCCGAAGTATGCAGAAACATCGAGAGCGCTCTTTTCGAGCTATTTAATGCGAGAAACACGTTTTCTGGGGTTTTCACCACACCACAGTTCGTTGGATATGCAGAACCGGAGATATCTTGGTTTTCGTGGGGTTTCAAGCTGAGATATGCATTTTCTGCAATAATCTTGTTGAGACTTCTGTCCGAAGTATGCAGAAAAATCGAGAGCGCTCTTTTCGAGCTATTTAATGCGAGAAACACGTTTTCTGGGGTTTACACCACACCACTGTTCGTTGGATATGCAGAACCGGAGATATCTTGGTTTTCGTAGGGTTTCAAGCTGAAATATGCATTTTCTGCGATGATCTTGGTGAGACTTCTGTCCGATGTATGCAGAATCATCGAGATCGCTCTTTTCGAGCTATTTAATGCGAGAGACACGTTAACTGGTGTTTTCACCACTCCACAGTGCGTATGATGTGCAGAACCGACGATATCCTGGTTTTCGTGGGGTTTCAAGCTCAGATATGCATTTTCTGCGATAATATTGGTGAGACTTCAGACAGAAGTATGCAGAATCATCTAGATCACTCTTTTCGAGCTATTTAATGCGAGAAACACGTTATCCGGTGTTTTCACCACTCCACAGTGGGTTTGATATGCAGAACTGGCGACATCTTGGATTTCGTCGGGTTTCAAGCTGAGATATGCATTTTCTACGATAATCTTGATGAGACTTCTGTCAGAAGTTTGCAGAATCATCTAGATCGCTCGTTTCGAGATATTTAATGCGAAAAAACAAGTTTTCTGGTGTTTTCACCACTCCACAGTGCGTCTGATATGCAGAACCGGCGATATCTTGGTTTTCGTGGGGTTTCCAGCTGAGACATACATTTTCTGCGATAATCTTGGTGAGTCTTCTGTCAGAAGTATGCAGAATCTTCGAGATCGCTCTATTCGAGCTATTTAATGCGAGAAACACGTTATCTGGTGTTTTCACTACTCCACAGTTGGTTTGATATGCAGAACCGGAGATAATTTGGTTTTCGTGGGGTTTCAAGCTGAGATATGCATTTTCTGCGATAATCTTGGTGAGACTTCTGTCCGTAGTATGCAGAATCATCGCGATCGCTCTTATCGAGCTATTTAATGCGAGAAACACGTTATCTGGTGTTTTCAGCACTCCACAGTGCGTTTGATATGCAGAACCGGCGACATCTTGATGTTCGTGAGGTTTCAAGCTGAGATATGCATTTTCTGCGATAATATTGGTGAGACTTCTGTCCGAAATATGCAGAATCATCTAGATCGCTCGTTTGGAGCTATTTAATGCGAAAAACACGTTATCTGGTGTTTTCACCACTCCACAGTGCGTTTGATATGCAGAACCGGCGACATCTTGATTTTCGTGGTGTTTCCAGCTGGGATATGCATTTTCTGCGATAATCTTGGTGAGACTTCAGTCAGAAGTATGCAGAAAAATCGAGAGCGCTCTTTTCGAGCTATTTAATGCGAGAAACACGTTTTCTGGGGTTTTCACCACACCACTGTTCGTTGGATATGCAGAACCGGAGATATCTTGGTTTTCGTGGGGTGTCAAGCTGAAATATGCATTTTCTGCGATAATCTTGGTGAGACTTCTGTCCGATGTATGCAGAAACATCGAGATCGATCTTTTCGAGCTATTTAATGCGAGAAACACGTTATCCGGTGTTTTCACCACTCCACAGTGGGTTTGATATGCAGAACCGGCGACATCTTGATTTTCGTGGGGTTTCTAGCTGAGATATGCATTTTCTGCGAAAATATTGGTGAGACTTCTGTCCGAAGTATGCAGAGTCATCGAGATCGTACTTTTCGAGCTATTTAATGCGAGAAACACGTTTTCTGGGGTTTTCACCACTCCACAGTTGGTTTGATATGCAGAACCGGCGATGTTTGGTTTTCGTCGGGTTTCAAGTTGAGATATGCATTTTCTACGATAATCTTGGAGAAACATCTGTCCGAAGTATGCAGAATCATCAAGATCGCTCTTTTCGAGCTATTTAATGCGAAAAAACAAGTTTTCTGGTGTTTTCACCACTCCACAGTTCGTTGGATGTGCAGAACCGGAGATATCTTGGTTTTCGCGGGGTTTCTAGCAGAGATATGCATTTTCTGCGATAATCATGGAGAGACTTCTGTCCGAATTAGGCTGAATCATCGAGATCGCTCTTTTCGAGCTAGTTAATGCGAGAAAAACCTTGTCAGGGGTTTTCACCACTCCACAGTGCGTTTGATATGCAGAACCAGCGATATCTTGGCTTTCGTTGGGTTTCAAGCTGAGATATGCATTTTTTACGATAATCTTGGTGAGACTTCTGTCCGAAGTATGCAGAATCATCGAGATCGCTCTTTTCGAGCTATTTGATGCGAGAAACACGTTAACTGGTGTTTCCACCACTCCACAGTGCGTTTGATATGCAGAACCGGCGACATCTTGGATTTCGTCGGGGTTCAAGCTGAGATATGCATTTTCTACGATAATCTTGGTGAGACTTCTGTCAGAAGTATGCAGAATCATCGGGATCGCTTTTTTCGAGATATCTAATGCGAGAAACACGTTATCTGGTGTTTTCACCACTCCGCAGTGCGTTTGATATGTAGAACCAGCGATATCTGGGTTTTCGTGGGGTTTCAAGCTGAGATATGCATTTTCTGCGATAATCTTGGTGAGACTTCTGTCCGAAGTATGCAGAAACATCGAGAGCGCTCTTTTCGAGCTATTTAATGCGAGAAACACGTTTTCTGGGGTTTTCACCACACCACTGTTCGTTGGATATGCAGAACCGGAGATATCTTGGTTTTCGTGGGGTGTCAAGCTGAAATATGCATTTTCTGCGATAATCTTGGTGAGACTTCTGTCCGATGTATGCAGAAACATCGAGATCGATCTTTTCGAGCTATTTAATGCGAGAAACACGTTATCCGGTGTTTTCACCACTCCACAGTGGGTTTGATATGCAGAACCGACGACATCTTGATTTTCGTGGGGTTTCTAGCTGAGATATGCATTTTCTGCGATAATATTGGTGAGACTTCTGTCCGAAGTATGCAGAATCATCTAGATCGCTCGTTTGGAGCTATTTAATGCGAAAAACACGTTATCTGGTGTTTTCACCACTCCACAGTGCGTTTGATATGCAGAACCGGCGATGTTTGGTTTTCGTCGGGTTTCAAGTTGAGATATGCATTTTCTGCGATAATCTTGGTGAGACTTCAGTCAGAAGTATGCAGAAAAATCGAGAGCGCTCTTTTCGAGCTATTTAATGCGAGAAACACGTTTTCTGGGGTTTTCACCACACCACTGTTCGTTGGATATGCAGAACCGGCGACATCTTGATTTTCGTGGGGTTTCTAGCTGAGATATGCATTTTCTGCGAAAATATTGGTGAGACTTCTGTCCGAAGTATGCAGAGTCATCGAGATCGTACTTTTCGAGCTATTTAATGCGAGAAACACGTTTTCTGGGGTTTTCACCACTCCACAGTTGGTTTGATATGCAGAACCGGCGATGTTTGGTTTTCGTCGGGTTTCAAGTTGAGATATGCATTTTCTACGATAATCTTGGAGAAACATCTGTCCGAAGTATGCAGAATCATCAAGATCGCTCTTTTCGAGCTATTTAATGCGAAAAAACAAGTTTTCTGGTGTTTTCACCACTCCACAGTTCGTTGGATGTGCAGAACCGGAGATATCTTGGTTTTCGCGGGGTTTCTAGCAGAGATATGCATTTTCTGCGATAATCATGGAGAGACTTCTGTCCGAATTAGGCTGAATCATCGAGATCGCTCTTTTCGAGCTAGTTAATGCGAGAAAAACCTTGTCAGGGGTTTTCACCACTCCACAGTGCGTTTGATATGCAGAACCAGCGATATCTTGGCTTTCGTTGGGTTTCAAGCTGAGATATGCATTTTTTACGATAATCTTGGTGAGACTTCTGTCCGAAGTATGCAGAATCATCGAGATCGCTCTTTTCGAGCTATTTGATGCGAGAAACACGTTAACTGGTGTTTCCACCACTCCACAGTGCGTTTGATATGCAGAACCGGCGACATCTTGGATTTCGTCGGGGTTCAAGCTGAGATATGCATTTTCTACGATAATCTTGGTGAGACTTCTGTCAGAAGTATGCAGAATCATCGGGATCGCTTTTTTCGAGATATCTAATGCGAGAAACACGTTATCTGGTGTTTTCACCACTCCGCAGTGCGTTTGATATGTAGAACCAGCGATATCTGGGTTTTCGTGGGGTTTCAAGCTGAGATATGCATTTTCTGCGATAATCTTGGTGAGACTTCTGTCCGAAGTATGCAGAAACATCGAGAGCGCTCTTTTCGAGCTATTTAATGCGAGAAACACGTTTTCTGGGGTTTTCACCACACCACAGTTCGTTGGATATGCAGAACCGGAGATATCTTGGTTTTCGTGGGGTTTCAAGCTGAGATATGCATTTTCTGCAATAATCTTGTTGAGACTTCTGTCCGAAGTATGCAGAAAAATCGAGAGCGCTCTTTTCGAGCTATTTAATGCGAGAAACACGTTTTCTGGGGTTTACACCACACCACTGTTCGTTGGATATGCAGAACCGGAGATATCTTGGTTTTCGTAGGGTTTCAAGCTGAAATATGCATTTTCTGCGATAATCTTGGTGAGACTTCTGTCCGATGTATGCAGAATCATCGAGATCGCTCTTTTCGAGCTATTTAATGCGAGAGACACGTTAACTGGTGTTTTCACCACTCCACAGTGCGTATGATGTGCAGAACCGACGATATCCTGGTTTTCGTGGGGTTTCAAGCTCAGATATGCATTTTCTGCGATAATATTGGTGAGACTTCAGACAGAAGTATGCAGAATCATCTAGATCACTCTTTTCGAGCTATTTAATGCGAGAAACACGTTATCCGGTGTTTTCACCACTCCACAGTGGGTTTGATATGCAGAACTGGCGACATCTTGGATTTCGTCGGGTTTCAAGCTGAGATATGCATTTTCTACGATAATCTTGATGAGACTTCTGTCAGAAGTTTGCAGAATCATCTAGATCGCTCGTTTCGAGATATTTAATGCGAAAAAACAAGTTTTCTGGTGTTTTCACCACTCCACAGTGCGTCTGATATGCAGAACCGGCGATATCTTGGTTTTCGTGGGGTTTCCAGCTGAGACATACATTTTCTGCGATAATCTTGGTGAGTCTTCTGTCAGAAGTATGCAGAATCTTCGAGATCGCTCTATTCGAGCTATTTAATGCGAGAAACACGTTATCTGGTGTTTTCACTACTCCACAGTTGGTTTGATATGCAGAACCGGAGATAATTTGGTTTTCGTGGGGTTTCAAGCTGAGATATGCATTTTCTGCGATAATCTTGGTGAGACTTCTGTCCGTAGTATGCAGAATCATCGCGATCGCTCTTATCGAGCTATTTAATGCGAGAAACACGTTATCTGGTGTTTTCAGCACTCCACAGTGCGTTTGATATGCAGAACCGGCGACATCTTGATGTTCGTGAGGTTTCAAGCTGAGATATGCATTTTCTGCGATAATATTGGTGAGACTTCTGTCCGAAGTATGCAGAATCATCTAGATCGCTCGTTTGGAGCTATTTAATGCGAGAAACACGTTATCTGGTGTTTTCACCACTCCACAGTGCGTTTGATATGCAGAACCGGCGACATCTTGATTTTCGTGGTGTTTCCAGCTGGGATATGCATTTTCTGCGATAATCTTGGTGAGACTTCAGTCAGAAGTATGCAGAAAAATCGAGAGCGCTCTTTTCGAGCTATTTAATGCGAGAAACACGTTTTCTGGGGTTTTCACCACACCTCTGTTCGTTGGATATGCAGAACCGGAGATATCTTGGTTTTCCTGGGGTTTCAAGCTGAGATATGCATTTTCTGCGATAATCTTGGTGAGACTTCTGTCCGAAGTATGCAGAATCATCGGGATCGCTCTTTTCGAGCTATTTAATGCGAGGAACACGTTTTCTGGCGTTTTCACCACTCCACAGTGCGTTTGATATGTATAGCCGCCGATAACTTGGTTTTCGTGGGGTTTCCAGCTGAAATATGCATTTTGTGCGATAATATTGGGGAGACTTCAGACAGAAGTATGCAGAATCATCGAGATCACACTTTTCGAGCTATTTAATGCGAGAAACACGTTATCTGGTGTTTTCACTACTCCACAGTTGGTTTGATATGCAGAACCGGAGATAATTTGGTTTTCCTGGGGTTTCAAGCTGAGATATGCATTTTCTGCGATAATCTTGGTGAGACTTCTGTCCGAAGTATGCAGAATCATCGGGATCGCTCTTTTCGAGCTATTTAATGCGAGGAACACGTTTTCTGGCGTTTTCACCACTCCACAGTGCGTTTGATATGTAGAGCCGCCGATAACTTGGTTTTCGTGGGGTTTCCAGCTGAAATATGCATTTTGTGCGATAATATTGGGGAGACTTCAGACAGAAGTATGCAGAATCATCGAGATCACACTTTTCGAGCTATTTAATGCGAGAAACACGTTATCTGGTGTTTTCAGCACTCCACAGTGCGTTTGATATGCAGAACCGGCGACACATTGATGTTCGTGAGGTTTCAAGCTGAGATATGCATTTTCTGCGATAATATTGGTGAGACTTCTGTCCGAAGTATGCAGAATCATCGATATCGCTCTTTTAGAGCTATTTAATGCGAGCAACACGTTATGTGGTGTATTCACCACTCCACAGTACGTTAGACATGCAGAACCGGAGGTATCTTCGTTTCGATCGGGTTTCAAGCTGAGGTATGCATTTTCTACGACAATATTGGTGAGACCTCTGTCAGAAGTATGCAGAACCTTCGAGAACGCTCTTTTCGAGCTACTTAATGCGAGAAACACGTTGTCTGGTGTTTTGACCACTCCACAGTGCGTTTGATATGTAGAGCCGCCGATAACTTGGTTTTCGTGGGGTTCCCAGCTGAAATATGCATTTTCTGCGATAATCTTGGTGTTTCATCTATGAGAAGTATGCAGAATCATCGAGAACGCTCCTTTCGAGCTAGTTAATGCGAGAAACACGTTTTCTGGTGTTTTCACCACTCCACAGTGCGTATGATGTGCAGAACCGACGATATCCTGGTTTTCGTGGGGTTTCAAGCTCAGATATGCATTTTCTGCGATAATATTGGTGAGACTTCAGACAGAAGTATGCAGAATCATCTAGATCACTCTTTTCGAGCTATTTAATGCGAGAAACACGTTATCCGGTGTTTTCACCACTCCACAGTGGGTTTGATATGCAGAACTGGCAACATCTTGGATTTCGTCGGGTTTCAAGCTGAGATATGCATTTTCTACGATAATCTTGGTGAGACTTCTGTCAGAAGTTTGCAGAATCATCTAGATCGCTCGTTTCGAGATATTTAATGCGAAAAAACAAGTTTTCTGGTGTTTTCACCACTCCACAGTGCGTCTGATATGCAGAACCGGCGATATCTTGGTTTTCGTGGGGTTTCCAGCTGAGACATACATTTTCTGCGATAATCTTGGTGAGTCTTCTGTCAGAAGTATGCAGAATCTTCGAGATCGCTCTATTCGAGCTATTTAATGCGAGAAACACGTTATCTGGTTGTTTTCACCACTCCACAGTGCGTTTGATATGCAGAACCGGCGACATCTTGATTTTCGTGGGGTTTCTAGCTGAGATATGCATTTTCTGCGAAAATATTGGTGAGTCTTCTGTCCGAAGTATGCAGAGTCATCGAGATCGTACTTTTCGAGCTATTTAATGCGAGAAACACGTTTTCTGGGGTTTTCACCACTCCACAGTTGGTTTGATATGCAGAACCGGCGATGTTTGGTTTTCGTCGGGTTTCAAGTTGAGATATGCATTTTCTACGATAATCTTGGTGAAACATCTGTCCGAAGTATGCAGAATCATCAAGATCGCTCTTTTCGAGCTATTTAATGCGAAAAAACAAGTTTTCTGGTGTTTTCACCACTCCACAGTGCGTTTGATATGCAGAACCGGCGACATCTTGGATTTCGTCGGGGTTCAAGCTGAGATATGCAATTCCTGCGATAATCTTGGTGAGACTTCTGTCCGAAGTATGCTGAATCATCGAGATCGCTCGTTTCGAGCTATTTAATGCGAGAAACACGTTATCTGGTGTTTTCTCCACTCCACAGTGCGTATGATGTGCAGAACCAACGATATCCTGCTTTTCGTGGGGTTTCAAGCTCAGATATGCATTTTGTGCGATAATATTGGGGAGACTTCAGACAGAAGTATGCAGAATCATCGAGATCACACTTTTCGAGCTATTTAATGCGAGAAACACGTTATCTGGGGTTTTCACTACTCCACAGTTGGTTTGATATGCAGAACCGGAGATAATTTGGTTTTCGTGGGGTTTCAAGCTGAGATATGCATTTTCTGCGATAATCTTGGTGAGACTTCTGTCCGTAGTATGCAGAATCATCGCGATCGCTCTTATCGAGCTATTTAATGCGAGAAACACGTTATCTGGTGTTTTCAGCACTCCACAGTGCGTTTGATATGCAGAACCGGCGACATCTTGATGTTCGTGAGGTTTCAAGCTGAGATATGCATTTTCTGCGATAATCTTGGTGAGACTTCAGTCAGAAGTACGCAGAATCATCTAGATCGCTCGTTTCGAGCTATTTAATGCGAGAAACCCGTTATCTGGTTGTTTTCACCACTCCATAGTGCGTTTGATATGCAGAACCGGCGACATCTTGATTTTCGTGAGGTTTCTAGATGAGATATGCATTTTCTGCGATAATATTGGTGAGACTTCAGTCAGAAGTATGCAGAATCATCTAGATCGCTCGTTTGGAGCTATTTAATGCGAGAAACACGTTATCTGGTGTTTTCACCACTCCACAGTGCGTTTTTGATATGCAGAACCGGCGACATCTTGATTTTCGTGGTGTTTCCAGCTGGGATATGCATTTTCTGCGATAATCTTGGTGAGACTTCTGTCCGAAGTATGCAGAATCATCGGGATCGCTCTTTTCGAGCTATTTAATGCGAGGAACACGTTTTCTGGCGTTTTTTCCACACCACTGTTCGTTGGATATGCAGAACCGGAGATATCATGGTTTTCGTGGGGTTTCAAGCTGAAATATGCATTTTCTGCGATAATCTTGGTGAGACATCTGTCCGAAGTATGCAGAATCATCGAGATCGCTCTTTTCGAGCTATTTAATGCAAGAAACACGTTAACTGGTGTTTTCACCACTCCACAGTGCGTATGATGTTGCAGAACCGGAGATAACCCGGGTTTCGTCGGGTTTCAAGCTGAGATATGCATTTTCTACGATAATCTTGGTGAGACTTCTGTCAGAAGTATGCAGGATCTTCGAGAACGCTCTTTTCGAGCTATTTAATGCGAGAAACACGTTTTCTGGTGTTTTGACCACTCCACAGTGCGTTTGATATGTAGAACCGCCGATAACTTGGTTTTCGTGGGGTTTCCAGCTGAAATATGCATTTTCTGCGATAATCTTGGTGTTTCCTCTATGAGAAGTATGCAGAATCATCGAGAACGCTCTTTTCGAGCTAGTTAATGCGAGAAACACGTTTTCTGGTGTTTTCACCACTCCACAGTGCGTCTGATATGCAGAACCGGCGATATCTTGATTTTCGTGGTGTTTCCAGCTGAGATATGCATTTTCTGCGATAAGCTTGGTGAGTCTTCTCCCATAAGTATGCAGAATCATCTAGATCGCTCTTTTCGAGCTATTTAATGCGGGAAACACGTTTTCTGGTGTATTCGCCACTCCACAGTACGTTAGACATGCAGAACCGGAGGTATCTTCGTTTCGGTCGGGTTTCAAGCTGAGATATGCATTTTCTACGACAATATTGGTGAGACCTCTGTCAGAAGTATGCAGAATCTTCGAGAACGCTGTTTTCGAGCTACTTAATGGGAGAAACACGTTTTCTGGTGTTTTCACCACCCCACAGTGCGTTCGATATGCAGAACCGGCGACATCGTGGTTTTCGTCGGGTTTCAAGCTGAGATATGCATTTTCTGCGATAATATTGGTGAGACTTCTGTCCGAAGTATGCAGAATCATCGATATCGCTCTTTTCGAGCTATTTAATGCGAGAAACACGTTGTCTGGTGTTTTGACCACTCCACAGTGCGTTTGATATGTAGAGCCGCCGATAACTTGGTTTTCGTGGGGTTTCCAGCTGAAATATGCATTTTCTGCGATAATCTTGGTGTTTCCTCTATGAGAAGTATGCAGAATCATCGAGATCGCTCTATTCCAGCTATTTAATGCGAGAAACACGTTCTCTGGTGTTTTCACCACCCCACAGTGCGTTTGATATGCAGAACCGGAGATATCTTCGTTTCGGTCGGGTTTCAAGCTGAGATATGCATTTTCTACGATAATATTGGTGAGACCTCAGTCAGAAGTATGCAGAATCTTCGAGAACGCTCTTTTCGAGCTACTTAATGCGAGAAACACGTTGTCTGGTGTTTTGACCACTCCACAGTGCGTTTGATATGTAGAGCCGCCGATAACTTGGTTTTCGTGGGGTTTCCAGCTGAAATATGCATTTTCTGCGATAATCTTGGTGTTTCCTCTATGAGAAGTATGCAGAATAATCTAGATCGCTCTTTTCGAGCTGTTTAATGCGAGAAACACGTTCTCTGGTGTTTTCACCACCCCACAGTGCGTTTGATATGCAGAACCGGAGATATCATCGTTTCGGTCGGGTTTCAAGCTGAGATATGCATTTTCTACGATAATATTGGTGAGACCTCAGTCAGAAGTATGCAGAATCTTCGAGAACGCTCTTTTCGAGCTACTTAATGCGAGAAACACGTTTTCTGGTGTTTTCACCTCCCCACAGTGCGTTTGATATGCAGAACCGGCGACATCGTGGTTTTCGTGGGGTTTCCAGCTGAGATAGGCATTTTCTGCGATAATCTTGGTGAGTCTTCTGTCAGAAGTATGCAGAATCATCGAGATCGCTCTATTCGAGGTATTTAATGCGAGAAACACGTTATCTGGTTGTTTTCACTACTCCACAGTGGGTTTGATATGCAGAACCGACGACATCTTAATTTTCGTGATGTTTCTAGCTGAGATAGGCATTTTCAGCGATAATATTGGTGAGACTTCAGTCAGAAATATGCAGAATCATCTAGATCGCTCTTTTCGAGCTATTTAATGCGGGAAACACGTTTTCTGGTGTATTCACCACTCCACAGTGTGTTTGATATGCAGAACCGGCGACATCTTGATTTTCGTGGTGTTTCCAGCTGGGATATACATTTTCTGCGATAATCTTGGTGAGACTTCAGTCAGAAGTATGCAGAATCATCTAGATCACTCGTTTCGAGCTATTTAATGCGAGAAACACGTTATCTGGTGTTTTTACCACTCCACAGTGCGTTTGATATGCAGAACCGGCGACATCTTGATTTTCGTGATGTTTCTAGCTGAGATAGGCATTTTCTGCGATAATATTGGTGAGACTTCAGTCAGAAGTATGCAGAATCATCGGGATCGCTCTTTTGGAGCTATTTAATGCGAGAAACACGATATCCGGTGTTTTCACCACTCCACAGTGCGTTTGATATGCAGAAACGGCGACATTTTGGATTTCGACGGGTTTCAAGCTGAGGAATGCATTTTCTACGATAATCTTGGTGAGACGTCTCTCAGAAGTATGCAGAATCTTCGAGATCGCTCTTTTCGAGCAACTTAATGCGAGAAACACGATATCTGGTTGTTTTCACCACTCCACAGTGCGTTTGATATGCAGAACCGGCGATATCTTGATTTTCGTGGTGTTTCCAGCTGAGATATGCATTTTCGGCGATTATCTTGGTGAGTCTTCTGCCAGAAGTATGCAGAATCATCTAGATCGCTCTTTTCGAGCTATTTAATGCGAGAAACAAGTTTTCTGGTGTATTCACCACTCCACAGTACGTTAGACATGCAGAACCGGAGATATCTTCGTTTCGGTCGGGTTACAAGCTGAGATATGCATTTTCTACGATAATATTGGTGAGACCTCTGTCAGAAGTATGCAGAATCTTCGAGAACGCTCTTTTCGAGCTACTTAATGCGAGAAACACGTTTTCTGGTGTTTTCACCACTCCACAGTACGTTTGATGTGCAGAACCGGCGACATCTTGATTTTCGTGATGTTTCTAGCTGAGATATGCATTCTCTGCGATAATATTGGTGAGTCTTCTGTCAGAAGGATGCAGAATAATCTAGATCGCTCTTTTCGAGCTGTTTAATGCGAGAAACACGTTCTCTGGTGTTTTCACCACCCCACAGTGCGTTTGATATGCAGAACCGGAGATATCATCGTTTCGGTCGGGTTTCAAGCTGAGATATGCATTTTCTACGATAATATTGGTGAGACCTCAGTCAGAAGTATGCAGAATCTTCGAGAACGCTCTTTTCGAGCTACTTAATGCGAGAAACACGTTTTCTGGTGTTTTCACCTCCCCACAGTGCGTTTGATATGCAGAACCGGCGACATCGTGGTTTTCGTGGGGTTTCCAGCTGAGATAGGCATTTTCTGCGATAATCTTGGTGAGTCTTCTGTCAGAAGTATGCAGAATCATCGAGATCGCTCTATTCGAGGTATTTAATGCGAGAAACACGTTATCTGGTTGTTTTCACTACTCCACAGTGGGTTTGATATGCAGAACCGGCGACATCTTAATTTTCGTGATGTTTCTAGCTGAGATAGGCATTTTCAGCGATAATATTGGTGAGACTTCAGTCAGAAATATGCAGTATCATCTAGATCGCTCTTTTCGAGCTATTTAATGCGGGAAACACGTTTTCTGGTGTATTCACCACTCCACAGTGCGTTTGATATGCAGAACCGGCGACATCTTGATTTTCGTGGTGTTTCCAGCTGGGATATGCATTTTCTGCGATAATCTTGGTGAGACTTCAGTCAGAAGTATGCAGAATCATCTAGATCGCTCGTTTCGAGCTATTTAATGCGAGAAACACGTTATCTGGTGTTTTTACCACTCCACAGTGCGTTTGATATGCAGAACCGGCGACATCTTGATTTTCGTGATGTTTCTAGCTGAGATAGGCATTTTCTGCGATAATATTGGTGAGACTTCAGTCAGAAGTATGCAGAATCATCGGGATCGCTCTTTTCGAGCTATTTAATGCGAGAAACACGTTATCTGGTGTTTTCACCACTGCACAGTACGTTTGATGTGCAGAACCGGTGATATCTTGGTTTTCGTGGGGTTTCAAGCTGAGATATGAATTTTTTAGGATAATCTTGGTGAGACTTCTGTCCGAAGTATGCAGAATCATCGAGATTGCTCTATTCGAGCTATTTAATGCGACAAAACGTTATCCGGTGTTTTCACCACTCCACAGTGCGTATGATATGCAGAACCGACGATATCTTGGTTTTCGTGGGGTTTTCAGTTGAAATATGCATTTTCTGCGATAATCTTTGTGAGTCTTCTGTCAGAAGTATGCAGAATCATCGAGAACGCTCTTTTCGACTTAGTTAATGTGAGTAACACGTTTTCTTGTGATTTCACAACTCCACAGTGCGTCTGATATGCAGAACCGGCGACATCTTGATTTGCGTGAGGTTTCCAGCTGAAATATGCATTTTCTGCGATAATCTTGGTGCGACTTCTGTCAGAAGTATGCAGAATCATCGACATCGCTCTTTTCGAGCTATCTAATGCGAGTAACACGTTTTCTGGTGTTTTCACCACCCCACAGTGCGTTTGATATGCAGAACCGGCGACATCTCGGTTTTCGTCGGGGTTCAAGCTGAGATATGCATTTTCTGCGATAATCTTTGTGAGACTTCAGTCAGAAGTATGATGAATAATCGAGATCGCTCTTTTCGAGCTATTTAATGCGAGAAACCCGTTATCTGGTTGTTTTCACCACTCCATAGTGCGTTTGATATGCAGAACCGGCGACATCTTGATTTTCGTGAGGTTTCTAGATGAGATATGCATTTTCTGCGATAATATTGGTGAGACTTCAGTCAGAAGTATGCAGAATCATCTAGATCGCTCGTTTCGAGCTATTTAATGCGAGAAACACGTTATCTGGTGTTTTTACCACTCCAAAGTGCGTTTGATATGCAGAACCGGCGACATCTTGATTTTCGTGATGTTTCTAGCTGAGATAGGCATTTTCTGCGATAATATTGGTGAGACTTCTGTCCGAAGTATGCAGAATCATCGATATCGCTCTTTTAGAGCTATTTAATGCGAGCAACACGTTATGTGGTGTATTCACCACTCCACAGTACGTTAGACATGCAGAACCGGAGGTATCTTCGTTTCGGTCGGGTTTCAAGCTGAGGTATGCATTTTCTACGACAATATTGGTGAGACCTCTGTCAGAAATATGCAGAACCTTCGAGAACGCTCTTTTCGAGCTACTTAATGCGAGAAACACGTTTTCTGGTGTTTTCACCACCCCACAGTGCGTTTGATATGCAGAACCGGCGACATCGTGGTTTTCGTCGGGTTTCAAGCTGAGATATGCATTTTCTGCGATAATATTGGTGAGACTTCTGTCCGAAGTATGCAGAATCATCGATATCGCTCTTTTCGAGCTATTTAATGCGAGAAACACGTTGTCTGGTGTTTTGACCACTCCACAGTGCGTTTGATATGTAGAGCCGCCGATAACTTGGTTTTCGTGGGGTTTCCAGCTGAAATATGCATTTTCTGCGATAATCTTGGTGTTTCATCTATGAGAAGTATGCAGAATCATCGAGAACGCTCCTTTCGAGCTAGTTAATGCGAGAAACACGTTTTCTGGTGTTTTCACCACTCCACAGTTCGTCTGATATGCAGAACCGGCGATATCTTGATTTTCGTGGTGTTTCCAGCTGAGATATGCATTTTCTGCGATAATCTTGGTGAGACTTCAGTCAGAAGTACGCAGAATCATCTAGATCGCTCGTTTCGAGCTATTTAATGCGAGAAACCCGTTATCTGGTTGTTTTCACCACTCCATAGTGCGTTTGATATGCAGAACCGGCGACATCTTGATTTTCGTGAGGTTTCTAGATGAGATATGCATTTTCTGCGATAATATTGGTGAGACTTCAGTCAGAAGTATGCAGAATCATCTAGATCGCTCGTTTGGAGCTATTTAATGCGAGAAACACGTTATCTGGTGTTTTCACCACTCCACAGTGCGTTTGATATGCAGAACCGGCGACATCTTGATTTTCGTGGTGTTTCCAGCTGGGATATGCATTTTCTGCGATAATCTTGGTGAGACTTCAGTCAGAAGTATGCAGAAAAATCGAGAGCGCTCTTTTCGAGCTATTTAATGCGAGAAACACGTTTTCTGGGGTTTTCACCACACCTCTGTTCGTTGGATATGCAGAACCGGAGATATCTTGGTTTTCCTGGGGTTTCAAGCTGAGATATGCATTTTCTGCGATAATCTTGGTGAGACTTCTGTCCGAAGTATGCAGAATCATCGGGATCGCTCTTTTCGAGCTATTTAATGCGAGGAACACGTTTTCTGGCGTTTTCACCACACCACTGTTCGTTGGATATGCAGAACCGGAGATATCATGGTTTTCGTGGGGTTTCAAGCTGAAATATGCATTTTCTGCGATAATCTTGGTGAGACATCTGCCCGAAGTATGCAGAATCATCGAGATCGCTCTTTTCGAGCTATTTAATGCAAGAAACACGTTAACTGGTGTTTTCACCACTCCACAGTGCGTATGATGTGCAGAACCGGAGATAACCCGGGTTTCGACGGGTTTCAAGCTGAGATATGCATTTTCTACGATAATCTTGGTGAGACTTCTGTCAGAAGTATGCAGGATCTTCGAGAACGCTCTTTTCGAGCTATTTAATGCGAGAAACACGTTTTCTGGTGTTTTGACCACTCCACAGTGCGTTTGATATGTAGAACCGCCGATAACTTGGTTTTCGTGGGGTTTCCAGCTGAAATATGCATTTTCTGCGATAATCTTGGTGTTTCCTCTATGAGAAGTATGCAGAATCATCGAGAACGCTCTTTTCGAGCTAGTTAATGCGAGAAACACGTTTTCTGGTGTTTTCACCACTCCACAGTGCGTCTGATATGCAGAACCAGCGATATCTTGATTTTCGTGGTGTTTCCAGCTGAGATATGCATTTTCTGCGATAAGCTTGGTGAGTCTTCTCCCATAAGTATGCAGAATCATCTAGATCGCTCTTTTCGAGCTATTTAATGCGGGAAACACGTTTTCTGGTGTATTCGCCACTCCACAGTACGTTAGACATGCAGAACCGGAGGTATCTTCGTTTCGGTCGGGTTTCAAGCTGAGATATGCATTTTCTACGACAATATTGGTGAGACCTCTGTCAGAAGTATGCAGAATCTTCGAGAACGCTGTTTTCGAGCTACTTAATGGGAGAAACACGTTTTCTGGTGTTTTCACCACCCCACAGTGCGTTCGATATGCAGAACCGGCGACATCGTGGTTTTCGTCGGGTTTCAAGCTGAGATATGCATTTTCTGCGATAATATTGGTGAGACTTCTGTCCGAAGTATGCAGAATCATCGATATCGCTCTTTTCGAGCTATTTAATGCGAGAAACACGTTGTCTGGTGTTTTGACCACTCCACAGTGCGTTTGATATGTAGAGCCGCCGATAACTTGGTTTTCGTGGGGTTTCCAGCTGAAATATGCATTTTCTGCGATAATCTTGGTGTTTCCTCTATGAGAAGTATGCAGAATCATCGAGATCGCTCTATTCCAGCTATTTAATGCGAGAAACACGTTCTCTGGTGTTTTCACCACCCCACAGTGCGTTTGATATGCAGAACCGGAGATATCTTCGTTTCGGTCGGGTTTCAAGCTGAGATATGCATTTTCTACGATAATATTGGTGAGACCTCAGTCAGAAGTATGCAGAATCTTCGAGAACGCTCTTTTCGAGCTACTTAATGCGAGAAACACGTTGTCTGGTGTTTTGACCACTCCACAGTGCGTTTGATATGTAGAGCCGCCGATAACTTGGTTTTCGTGGGGTTTCCAGCTGAAATATGCATTTTCTGCGATAATCTTGGTGTTTCCTCTATGAGAAGTATGCAGAATAATCTAGATCGCTCTTTTCGAGCTGTTTAATGCGAGAAACACGTTCTCTGGTGTTTTCACCACCCCACAGTGCGTTTGATATGCAGAACCAGCGATATCTTGGCTTTCGTGGGGTTTCCATCTGAGATATGCATTTCCTGCGATAATCTTGGTGAGACTTCAGTCAGAAGTATGCAGAATCATCGAGATTGCTCTATTCGAGCTATTTAATGCGACAAAACGTTATCCGGTGTTTTCACCACTCCACAGTGCGTATGATATGCAGAACCGACGATATCTTGGTTTTCGTGGTGTTTTCAGTTGAAATATGCATTTTCTGCGATAATCTTTGTGAGTCTTCTGTCAGAAGTATGCAGAATCATCGAGAACGCTCTTTTCGACTTAGTTAATGTGAGTAACACGTTTTCTTGTGATTTCACAACTCCACAGTGCGTCTGATATGCAGAACCGGCGACATCTTGATTTTCGTGAGGTTTCCAGCTGAAATATGCATTTTCTGCGATAATCTTGGAGCGACTTCTGTCAGAAGTATGCAGAATCATCGATATCGCTCTTTTGGGGCTATTTAATGCGAGCAGCACGTTATCTGGTGTTTTGGCCACTCCACAGTGCGTTTGATATGCAGAACCGGAGATATCTTGGTTTCGGTCGGGTTTCAAGCTGAGATATGCATTTTCTGCGATAATCTTGGTGAGACTTCAGTCAGAAGTATGATGAATAATCGAGATCGCTCTTTTCGAGCTATTTAATGCGAGAAACACGTTTTCTGGTGTATTCACCACTCCACAGTAGGATTGACATGCAGAACCGGAGATATCTTGGTTTCGGTCGGGTTTCAGGCTGAGATATGCATTTTCTGCGATAAAATTGGTGAGACGTCAGTCAGAAGTATGCAGAATCATCTAGATCGCTCGTTTCGAGCTATTTAATGCGAAAAGCAAGTTTTCTGGTGTATTCACCACTCCACAGTGCGTTTGATATGCAGAACCAGCGATATCTTGGCTTTCGTGGGGTTTCCATCTGAGATATGCATTTCCTGCGATAATCTTGGTGAGACTTCAGTCAGAACTATGCAGAATCATCTAGATCGGTCTTCTCGAGCTATTTAATTCGAGAAACACGTTTTCTGCTGTATTGACCACTCCACAGTACGTTTGACTTGCAGAAACGGAGATATCTTGGTTTCGGCCGGGTTTCAAGCTGAGATATGCATTTTCTGCGAAAAAATTGGTGAGACGTCAGTCAGAAGTATGCAGAATCATCTAGATCGCTCGTTTCGAGCTATTTAATGCGAAAAGCAAGTTTTCTGGTGTTTTGACCACTCCACAGAGCGTTTGATATGTAGAGCCGCCGATAACTTGGTTTTAGTGGGGTTTCCAGCTGAAATATGCATTTTCTGCGATGACCTTTTTGTTTCATCTATGAGAAGTATGCAGAATCATCGAGAACGCTCTTCTCGACTTAGTTAATGTGAGTAACACGTTTTCTTGTGATTTCACAACTCCACAGTGCGTCTGATATGCAGAACCGGCGACATCTTGATTTTCGTGAGGTTTCCAGCTGAAATATGCATTTTCTGCGATAATCTTGGTGCGACTTCTGTCAGAAGTATGCAGATTCATCGACATCGCTCTTTTCGAGCTATTTAATGCGAGTAACACGTTTTCTGGTGTTTTCACCACCCCATAGTGCGTTTGATATGCAGAACCGGCGACATCTCGGTTTTCGTCGGGTTTCAAACTGAGATATGCATTTTCTGCGATAATCTTGGTGAGACTTCAGTCAGAAGTATGATGAATAATCGAGATCGCTCTTCTCGATCTATTTAATGCGAGATACACGTTTTCTGGTGTATTCACCACTCCACAGTACGTTTGACATGCAGAACCGGAGATATCTTGGTTTCGGCCGGGTTTCAAGCTGAGATATGCATTTTCTGCGATAAAATTGGTGAGACGTCAGTCAGAAGTATGCAGAATCATCTAGATCGCTCGTTTCGAGCTATTTAATGCGAAAAGCAAGTTTTCTGGTGTTTTGACCACTCCACAGAGCGTTTGATATGTAGAGCCGCCGATAACTTGGTTTTCGTGGGGTTTCCATCTGAGATATGCATTTCCTGCGATAATCTTGGTGAGACTTCAGTCAGAAGTATGCAGAATCATCTAGATCGCTCTTTTCGAGCTATTTAATGCGAGAAACACGTTTTCTGGTGTATTCACCACTCCACAGTGCGTTTGATATGCAGAACCGGCGACATCTTGGTTTTCGTCGGGTTTCAAGCTGAGATATGCATTTTCTGCGATAATCTTGGCGAGTCTTCTGTCCGAAGTGTGCAGAATCATCTAGATCGCTCTTTTCAAGCTATTTAATGCGAGGAACACGTTTTCTGGGGCTCTCACCACACCACAGTTCGTTGGATATGCAGAACAGGTGATATCTTGTGTTTCGAGGGGTTTCAAGCTGAGATATGCAATTTCTGCGATAAACTTGGTGAGACTTCTGTCCGAAGTATGCAGAATCATCGACATCGCTTTTTTCGAGCTATTTAATGCGAGAAACACGTTATCTAGTGTTTTCACCACTCCACAGTGCGTTTGATATGCAGAACCGGCGACATCTTGATTTTCGTGAGGTTTCTAACTGAGATATGCGTTTTCTGCGATAATATTGGTGAGACTTCTGTTAGAAGTATGCAGAATGATCGAGATCGCTCTTTTCGAGCTATTTAATGCGAGCAGCACGTTATCTGGTGTTTTGGCCACTCCACAGTGCGTTTGATATGCAGAACCGGAGATATCTTGGTTTCGGTCGGGTTTCAAGCTGAGATATGCATTTTCTACGATAATCTTGGAGAGAATCTGTCAGAAGTATGCAGAATCTTCGAGGACGCTCTTTTCGAGCTATTTAATGCGAGAAACACGTTTTCTGGTGTATTCACCACTCCACAGTGCGTTTGATATGCAGAACCTGCGATATCTTGGCTTTTGTGGGGTTTCAAGCTGAGATATGCATTTTCTGCGATAAGCTTGGTGAGACATTTGTCCGAAGTATTCAGCAACATCGGGAGTGCTCTTTTCGAGCTATTTAATGCGAGAAACACGTTTTCTGGTGTATTCACCACTCGACAGTACGTTTGACATGCAGAACCGGAGATATCTTGATTTTCGTGGTTTTTCCAGCTGAGATATGCATTTTCAGCGATAATCTTGGTGAGACTTCTGTCCGAAGTGTGCAGAATCATCTAGATCGCTCTTTTCAAGCTATTTAATGCGAGGAACACGTTTTCTGGGGCTCTCACCACACCACAGTTCGTTGGATACGCAGAACAGGTGATATCTTGGGTTTCGTGGGGTTTCAAGCTGAGATATGCATTTTCTGCGATAAACTTGGTGAGACTTCTGTCCGAAGTATGCAGAATCATCGACATTGCTTTTTTCGAGATATTTAATGCGAGAAACACGTTATCTGGTGTTTTCACCACTCCACAGTGCGTTTGATACGCAGAACCGGCGACATCTTGATTTTCGTGAGGTTTCTAACTGAGATATGCGTTTTCTGCGATAATATTGGTGAGACTTCAGTCAGAAGAACGCAGAACCATCTAGATCGCTCTTTTCGAGCTATTTAATGCGAGAAGCACGTTATCTGGTGTTTTGGCCACTCCACAGTGCGTTTGATATGCAGAACCGGAGATATCTTGGTTTCGGTCGGGTTTCAAGCTGAGATATGCATTTTCTACGATAATCTTGGAGAGAATCTGTCAGAAGTATGCAGAATCTTCGAGGACGCTCTTTTCGAGCTATTTAATGCGAGAAACACGTTTTTGGGGGTTTTCACTACTCCACAGTTCTTTGAATATGCAGAACAGGAGATATCTTGGTTTGCGTGGGGTTTCAAGCAGAGATATGCATTTTCTGCGATAACCTTGGTGAGACTTCTGTTAGAAGTATGCAGAATCATCGAGATCGCTCTTTTCGAGCTATTTAATGGAGAAACACGCTATCTGGTGTATTGACCACTCCACAGTGCGTTTGATATGCGGAACCGGCGCCATCTTGATTTTCGTGAGGTTTCAAGCTGAGATATGCATTTTCTGCGGTAATCTTGATGAGACATCAGTCAGTAGTATGCAGAATCATCGAGATCGCTCTTTTCGAGCTATTTAATGGAGAAACACGTTATCTGGTGTATTGACCACTCCACAGTGCGTTTGATATGCGGAACCGGCGCCATCTTGATTTTCGTGAGGTTTCAAGCTGAGATATGCATTTTCTGCGATAATATTGGTGAGAGTTCAGTCAGAAGTATGCAGGATCATCTAGATCGCTCGGTTCGAGCTATTTAATGCGAGAAACACGTTGTCTGGTTGTTTTCACCACTCCACGGTGCGTTTGATTTGCAGAACCGGCGATATCTTGATTTTCGTGGTGTTTCCAGCTGAGAAATGCATTTTCTTCGATAATCTTGGTGAGTCTTCTGTCAGCAGTATGCAGAATCATCGAGATCGCTCTTTTCGAGCTATTTAATGGAGAAACACGTTATCTGGTGTATTGACCACTCCACAGTGCGTTTGATATGCGGAACCGGCGCCATCTTGATTTTCGTGAGGTTTCAAGCTGAGATATGCATTTTCTGCGATAATCTTGATGAGACATCAGTCAGAAGTATGCAGGATCATCTAGATCGCTCGTTTCGAGCTATTTAATGCGAGAAACACGTTTTCTGGTGTTTTCACCACTCCACAGTACGTTTGACATGCAGAACCGGCGATGTTTGGTTTTCGTCGGGTTTCAAGCTGAGATATGCATTTTCTACGTTAATCTTGGTGAGACTTCTGTCCGAAGTAAGCAGAATCATCGAGATCGCTCTTTTCGAGCTACTTAATGCGAGAAACACGTTTTCTGGTGTATTCACCACTCCACAGTACGTTTGACATGCAGAACCGGAGATATCCTGGTTTCGGTCGGGTTTCAAGCTGAGATATGCTTTTCTACGATAATCTTGGTGAGACTTCTGTCAGAAGTATGCAGAATCTTCGAGAACGCTTTTTTCGAGCTACTTAATGCGAGAAACACGTTATCTGGTTGTTTTCACCACTCCACAGTGCGTTTGATATGCAGAACCGGCGACATCTTGATTTTCGTGACGTTTCTAGCTGAGATATGCATTTTCTGCGATAATATTTGTGAGACTTCATTCAGAAGTATGCAGAATCATCTAGATCGCTCTTGTCGAGCTATTTAATGCAAAAAAACAAGTTTCCCGGTGTTTTCAACATTCCACAGTGCGTTTGATATGCAGAACTGGCGATATCTTGATTTTCGTGGTGTTTCCAGCTGAGATTTGCATTTTCTGCGATAATCTTGGTGAGTCTTCTGTCAGAAGTATGCAGAATCATCAAGATTGCACTTTTCGAGCCATTTAATGCGAGAAACACGTTTTCTGGTATATTCACCACTCCACAGAGCGTTTGATATGCAGAACCGGCGATATCTTGATATTCGTGGTGTTTCCAGCTGAGATATGCATTTTCTGCGATAATAGTGGTGAGACTTCTGCCCGAAGTATGCTTAATCATCGTGATCGCTCGTTTCTAGCTATTTAATGCGAGAAACACGTTATCTGGTGTTTTCACCACTCCACAGTGCGTTTGATATGCAGAACCGGCGACATCATGGCTGTCGTCGGGCATCAAGCTGAGATATGCATTTTCTGCGATAATCTTGGTGAGACATCAGTCAGAAGTATGCAGAATCATCGAGATCGCTCTTTTCGAGCTATTTAATGGAGAAACACGTTATCTGGTGTATTGACCACTCCACAGTGCGTTTGATATGCGGAACCGGCGCCATCTTGATTTTCGTGAGGTTTCAAGCTGAGATATGCATTTTCTGCGATAATATTGGTGAGAGTTCAGTCAGAAGTATGCAGGATCATCTAGATCGCTCGTTTCGAGCTATTTAATGCGAGAAACACGTTGTCTGGTTGTTTTCACCACTCCACGGTGCGTTTGATATGCAGAACCGGCGACATCTTGGGTTTCGTCGGGGTTCGAGCTGAGAAATGCATTTTCTGCGATAATATTGGTGAGTCTTCTGTCAGAAGTATGCAGAATCATCTAGATCGCTCGTTTCGAGCTGCTTAATGCGAGAAACACGTTTTCTGGTGTTTTCACCGCTCCTCAGTGCGTTTGATATGCAGAACCGGCGACATCTTGGGTTTCGTCGGGGTTCAAGCTGAGATATGCATTTTCTGCGATAATATTGGTGAGACTTCAGTCAGAAGTATGCAGAATCATCTAGATCGCTCGTTTCTAGCTATTTAATGCGAGAAACACGTTATCTGGTGTTTTCACCACTCCACAGTGCGTTTGATATGCAGAACCGGCGACATCATGGCTGTCGTCGGGCATCAAGCTGAGATATGCATTTTCTGCGATAATCTTGGTGAGACATCAGTCAGATGTATGCAGAATCATCGAGATCGCACTTTTCGAGTTATTTAATGCGAGAAACACATTTTCTGGTGTATTCACCACTCCACAGAGCGTCTGATATGCAGAACTGGCGATATCTTGATATTCGTGGTGTTTCCAGCTGAGATATGCATTTTCTGCGATAATAGTGGTGAGACTTCTGCCCGAAGTATGCTTAATCATCGTGATCGCTCGTTTCTAGCTATTTAATGCGAGAAACACGTTATCTGGTGTTTTCACCACTCCACAGTGCGTTTGATATGCAGAACCGGCGACATCATGGCTGTCGTCGGGCATCAAGCTGAGATATGCATTTTCTGCGATAATCTTGGTGAGACATCAGTCAGAAGTATGCAGAATCATCGAGATCGCTCTTTTCGAGCTATTTAATGGAGAAACACGTTATCTGGTGTATTGACCACTCCACAGTGCGTTTGATATGCGGAACCGGCGATATCTTGATATTCGTGGTGTTTCCAGCTGAGATATGCATTTTCTGCGATAATAGTGGTGAGACTTCTGCCCGAAGTATGCTTAATCATCGTGATCGCTCGTTTCTAGCTATTTAATGCGAGAAACACGTTATCTGGTGTTTTCACCACTCCACAGTGCGTTTGATATGCAGAACCGGCGACATCATGGCTGTCGTCGGGCATCAAGCTGAGATATGCATTTTCTGCGATAATCTTGGTGAGACATCAGTCAGAAGTATGCAGAATCATCGAGATCGCTCTTTTCGAGCTATTTAATGGAGAAACACGTTATCTGGTGTATTGACCACTCCACAGTGCGTTTGATATGCGGAACCGGCGCCATCTTGATTTTCGTGAGGTTTCAAGCTGAGATATGCATTTTCTGCGATAATATTGGTGAGACATCAGTCAGAAGTATGCAGAATCATCGAGATCGCTCTTTTCGAGCTATTTAATGGAGAAACACGTTATCTGGTGTATTGACCACTCCACAGTGCGTTTGATATGCGGAACCGGCGCCATCTTGATTTTCGTGAGGTTTCAAGCTGAGATATGCATTTTCTGCGATAATATTGGTGAGAGTTCAGTCAGAAGTATGCAGGATCATCTAGATCGCTCGTTTCTAGCTATTTAATGCGAGAAACACGTTATCTGGTGTTTTCACCACTCCACAGTGCGTTTAATATGCAGAACCGGCGATATCTTGATTTTCGTGGTGTTTCCAGCTGAGATATGCATTTTCTGCGATAATCTTGGTGAGTCTTCTGTCAGAAGTATGCAGAATCATCTTGATTGCACTTTTCGAGCTATTTAATGCGAGAAACACGTTATCTGGTGTTTTCACCACTCCACAGTGCGTTTGATATGCAGAACCGGCGACATCTTGGCTTTCGTCGGGTTTCAAGCTGAGATATGCATTTTCTGCATTAATCTTGGTGAGACATCAGTCAGAAGTATGCTGAATCATCTAGATCGCTCGTTTCGAGCTGCTTAATGCGAGAAACACGTTTTCTGGTGTTTTCACCGCTCCTCAGTGCGTTTGATATGCAGAACCGGCGACATCTTGGGTTTCGTCGGGGTTCAAGCTGAGATATGCATTTTCTGCGATAATCTTGGTGAGACATCAGTCAGAAGTATGCTGAATCATCGAGATCGCTCTTTTCGAGCTATTTAATGGAGAAACACGTTATCTGGTGTGTTGACCACTCCACAGTGCGTTTGATATGCGGAACCGGCGCCATCTTGATTTTCGTGAGGTTTCAAGCTGAGATATGCATTTTCTGCGATAATATTGGTGATAGTTCAGTCAGAAGTATGCAGGATCATCTAGATCGCTCGGTTCGAGCTATTTAATGCGAGAAACACGTTGTCTGGTTGTTTTCACCACTCCACGGTGCGTTTGATATGCAGAACCGGCGATATCTTGATTTTCGTGGTGTTTCCAGCTGAGATATGCATTTTCTTCGATAATCTTGGTGAGTCTTCTGTCAGCAGTATGCAGAATCATCGAGATCGCTCTATTCGAGCTATTTAATGCGAGCAACACGTTTTCTGGTGTTTTCACCACTCCACAGTACGTTTGACATGCAGAACCGGCGATGTTTGGTTTTCGTCGGGTTTCAAGCTGAGATATGCATTTTCTACGATAATCTTGGTGAGAATCTGTCAGAAGTATGCAGAATCATCGACATCGCTTTTTTCGAGCTATTTAATGCGAGAAACACGTTATCTGGTGTTTTCACCACTCCACAGTGCGTTTGATATGCAGAACCGGCGACATCTTGGGTTTCGTCGGGGTTCAAACTGAGATATGCATTTTCTGCGATAATCTTGGTGAGACATCAGTCAGAAGTATGCTGAATCATCGAGATCGCTCTTTTCGAGCTATTTAATGGAGAAACACGTTATCTGGTGTGTTGACCACTCCACAGTGCGTTTGATATGCGGAACCGGCGCCATCTTGATTTTCGTGAGGTTTCAAGCTGAGATATGCATTTTCTGCGATAATATTGGTGAGACTTCAGTCAGCAGTATGCAGAATCATCGAGATCGCTCTATTCGAGCTATTTAATGCGAGAAACACGTTATCTGGTGTATTGACCACTCGACAGTGCCTTTGATATGCGGAACCGGCGCCATCTTGATTTTCGTGCGGTTTCAAGCTGAGATATGCATTTTCTGCGATAATATTGGTGAGAGTTCAGTCAGAAGTATGCAGGATCATCTAGATCGCTCGTTTCGAGCTATTTAATGCGAGCAACACGTTTTCTGGTGTTTTCACCACTCCACAGTACGTTTGACATGCAGAACCGGCGATGTTTGGTTTTCGTCGGGTTTCAAGCTGAGATATGCATTTTCTACGATAATCTTGGTGAGAATCTGTCAGAAGTATGCAGAATCATCGACATCGCTTTTTTCGAGCTATTTAATGCGAGAAACACGTTATCTGGTGTTTTCACCACTCCACAGTGCGTTTGATATGCAGAACCGGCGACATCTTGATTTTCGTGAGGTTTCTAACTGAGATATGCGTTTTCTGCGATAATATTGGTGAGACTTCAGTCAGAAGAATGCAGAATCATCTAGATCGCTCGTTTCGAGCTATTTAATGCGAGAAACACGTTATCTGGTGTTTTCACCACTCCACAGTGCGTTTGATATGCAGTACCAGCGATATCTTGGTTTTCGTGGGGTTTCAAGCTGAGATATGCATTTTCTGCGATAATCTTGGTGAGACATCAGTCAGAAGTATGCAGAATCATCGAGATCGCTCGGTTCGAGCTATTTAATGCGAGAAACACGTTGTCTGGTTGTTTTCACCACTCCACGGTGCGTTTGATATGCAGAACCAGCGATATCTTGATTTTCGTGGTGTTTCCAGCTGAGATATGCATTTTCTTCGATAATCTTGGTGAGTCTTCTGTCAGCAGTATGCAGAATCATCGAGATCGCTCTTTTCGAGCTATTTAATGCGAGCAGCACGTTATCTGGTGTTTTGGCCACTCCACAGTGCGTTTGATATGCAGAACCGGAGATATCTTGGTTTCGGTCGGGTTTCAAGCTGAGATATGCATTTTCTACGATAATCTTGGAGAGAATCTGTCAGAAGTATGCAGAATCTTCGAGGACGCTCTTTTCGAGCTATTTAATGCGAGAAACACGTTTTTGGGGGTTTTCACTACTCCACAGTTCTTTGAATATGCAGAACAGGAGATATCTTGGTTTGCGTGGGGTTTCAAGCAGAGATATGCATTTTCTGCGATAACCTTGGTGAGACTTCTCTTAGAAGTATGCAGAATCATCGAGATCGCTCTTTTCGAGCTATTTAATGGAGAAACACGTTATCTGGTGTATTGACCACTCCACAGTGCGTTTGATATGCGGAACCGGCGCCATCTTGATTTTCGTGAGGTTTCAAGCTGAGATATGCATTTTCTGCGGTAATCTTGATGAGACATCAGTCAGAAGTATGCAGAATCATCGAGATCGCTCTTTTCGAGCTATTTAATGGAGAAACACGTTATCTGGTGTATTGACCACTCCACAGTGCGTTTGATATGCGGAACCGGCGCCATCTTGATTTTCGTGAGGTTTCAAGCTGAGATATGCATTTTCTGCGATAATATTGGTGAGAGTTCAGTCAGAAGTATGCAGGATCATCTAGATCGCTCGGTTCGAGCTATTTAATGCGAGAAACACGTTGTCTGGTTGTTTTCACCACTCCACGGTGCGTTTGATATGCAGAACCGGCGATATCTTGATTTTCGTGGTGTTTCCAGCTGAGATATGCATTTTCTTCGATAATCTTGGTGAGTCTTCTGTCAGCAGTATGCAGAATCATCGAGATCGCTCTTTTCGAGCTATTTAATGGAGAAACACGTTATCAGGTGTATTGACCACTCCACAGTGCGTTTGATATGCGGAACCGGCGCCATCTTGATTTTCGTGAGGTTTCAAGCTGAGATATGCATTTTCTGCGATAATCTTGATGAGACATCAGTCAGAAGTATGCAGGATCATCTAGATCGCTCGTTTCGAGCTATTTAATGCGAGAAACACGTTTTCTGGTGTTTTCACCACTCCACAGTACGTTTGACATGCAGAACCGGCGATGTTTGGTTTTCGTCGGGTTTCAAGCTGAGATATGCATTTTCTACGATAATCTTGGTGAGACTTCTGTCCGAAGTAAGCAGAATCATCGAGATCGCTCTTTTCGAGCTACTTAATGCAAGAAACACGTTTTCTGGTGTATTCACCACTCCACAGTACGTTTGACATGCAGAACCGGAGATATCCTGGTTTCGGTCGGGTTTCAAGCTGAGATATGCTTTTCTACGATAATCTTGGTGAGACTTCTGTCAGAAGTATGCAGAATCTTCGAGAACGCTTTTTTCGAGCTACTTAATGCGAGAAACACGATATCTGGTTGTTTTCACCACTCCACAGTGCGTTTGATATGCAGAACCGGCGACATCTTGATTTTCGTGACGTTTCTAGCTGAGATATGCATTTTCTGCGATAATATTGGTGAGACTTCATTCAGAAGTATGCAGAATCATCTAGATCGCTCTTGTCGAGCTATTTAATGCAAAAAAACAAGTTTCCCGGTGTTTTCAACATTCCACAGTGCGTTTGATATGCAGAACTGGCGATATCTTGATTTTCGTGGTGTTTCCAGCTGAGATTTGCATTTTCTGCGATAATCTTGGTGAGTCTTCTGTCAGAAGTATGCAGAATCATCAAGATTGCACTTTTCGAGCCATTTAATGCGAGAAACACGTTTTCTGGTGTATTCACCACTCCACAGAGCGTTTGATATGCAGAACCGGCGATATCTTGATATTCGTGGTGTTTCCAGCTGAGATATGCATTTTCTGCGATAATAGTGGTGAGACTTCTGCCCGAAGTTTTCTTAATCATCGTGATCGCTCGTTTCTAGCTATTTAATGCGAGAAACACGTTATCTGGTGTTTTCACCACTCCACAGTGCGTTTGATATGCAGAACCGGCGACATCATGGCTGTCGTCGGGCATCAAGCTGAGATATGCATTTTCTGCGATAATCTTGGTGAGACATCAGTCAGAAGTATGCAGAATCATCGAGATCGCTCTTTTCGAGCTATTTAATGGAGAAACACGTTATCTGGTGTATTGACCACTCCACAGTGCGTTTGATATGCGGAACCGGCGCCATCTTGATTTTCGTGAGGTTTCAAGCTGAGATATGCATTTTCTGCGATAATATTGGTGAGAGTTCAGTCAGAAGTATGCAGGATCATCTAGATCGCTCGTTTCGAGCTATTTAATGCGAGAAACACGTTGTCTGGTTGTTTTCACCACTCCACGGTGCGTTTGATATGCAGAACCGGCGACATCTTGGGTTTCTTCGGGGTTCGAGCTGAGAAATGCATTTTCTGCGATAATATTGGCGAGTCTTCTGTCAGAAGTATGCAGAATCATCTAGATCGCTCGTTTCGAGCTGCTTAATGCGAGAAACACGTTTTCTGGTGTTTTCACCGCTCCTCAGTGCGTTTGATATGCAGAACCGGCGACATCTTGGGTTTCGTCGGGGTTCAAGCTGAGATATGCATTTTCTGCGATAATATTGGTGAGACTTCAGTCAGAAGTATGCAGATTCATCTAGATCGCTCGTTTCTAGCTATTTAATGCGAGAAACACGTTATCTGGTGTTTTCACCACTCCACAGTGCGTTTGATATGCAGAACCGGCGACATCATGGCTGTCGTCGGGCATCAAGCTGAGATATGCATTTTCTGCGATAATCTTGGTGAGACATCAGTCAGAAGTATGCAGAATCATCGAGATCGCACTTTTCGAGTTATTTAATGCGAGAAACACATTTTCTGGTGTATTCACCACTCCACAGAGCGTCTGATATGCAGAACTGGCGATATCTTGATATTCGTGGTGTTTCCAGCTGAGATATGCATTTTCTGCGATTATCATGGTGAGTCTTCTGTCAGCAGTATGCAGAATCATCTAGATTGCACTTTTCGAGCTATTTAATGCGAGAAACACGTTATCTGGTGTTTTCACCACTCCACAGTGCGTTTGATATGCAGAACCGGCGACATCTTGGCTTTCGTCGGGTTTCAAGCTGAGATATGCATTTTCTGCATTAATCTTGGTGAGACATCAGTCAGAAGTATGCAGAATCATCTAGATCGCTCGTTTCGAGCTGCTTAATGCGAGAAACACGTTTTCTGGTGTTTTCACCGCTCCTCAGTGCGTTTGATATGCAGAACCGGCGACATCTTGGGTTTCGTGGGGGTTCAAGCTGAGATATGCATTTTCTGCGATAATATTGGTGAGACTTCAGTCAGAAGTATGCAGAATCATCTAGATCGCTCGTTTCCAGCTATTGAATGCGAGAAACACGTTATCTGGTGTTTTCACCACTCCACAGTGCGTTTAATATGCAGAACCGGCGATATCTTGATTTTCGTGGTGTTTCCAGCTGAGATATGCATTTTCTGCGATAATCTTGGTGAGACTTCTGTCCGAAGTATGCAGAATCATCGAGATCGCTCTTTTCGAGCTATTTAATGCGAGAAACACGTTTTCTGGTGTATTCATCACTCCACAGAGCGTTTGATATGCAGAACCGGCGATATCTTGATATTCGTGGTGTTTCCAGCTGAGATATGCATTTTCTGCGATAATCTTGGTGAGTCTTCTGTCAGAAGTATGCAGAATCATCTAGATTGCACTTTTCGAGCTATTTAATGCGAGAAACACGTTATCTGGTGTTTTCACCACTCCACAGTGCGTTTAATATGCAGAACCGGCGATATCTCGATTTTCGTGGTGTTTCCAGCTGAGATATGCATTTTCTGCGATAATCTTGGTGAGACTTCTGTCCGAAGTATGCAGAATCATCGAGATCGCTCTTTTCGAGCTATTTAATGCGAGAAACACGTTTTCTGGTGTATTCATCACTCCACAGAGCGTTTGATATGCAGAACCGGCGATATCTTGATATTCGTGGTGTTTCCAGCTGAGATATGCATTTTCTGCGATAATCTTGGTGAGTCTTCTGTCAGAAGTATGCAGAATCATCTAGATTGCACTTTTCGAGCTATTTAATGCGAGAAACACGTTATCTGGTGTTTTCACCACTCCACAGTGCGTTTGATATGCAGAACCGGCGACATCATGGCTGTCGTCGGGCATCAAGCTGAGATATGCATTTTCTGCGATAATCTTGGTGAGACATCAGTCAGAAGTATGCAGAATCATCGAGATCGCTCTTTTCGAGCTATTTAATGGAGAAACACGTTATCTGGTGTATTGACCACTCCACAGTGCGTTTGATATGCGGAACCGGCGCCATCTTGATTTTCGTGAGGTTTCAAGCTGAGATATGCATTTTCTGCGATAATATTGGTGAGAGTTCAGTCAGAAGTATGCAGGATCATCTAGATCGCTCGTTTCTAGCTATTTAATGCGAGAAACACGTTATCTGGTGTTTTCACCACTCCACAGTGCGTTTAATATGCAGAACCGGCGATATCTTGATTTTCGTGGTGTTTCCAGCTGAGATATGCATTTTCTGCGATAATCTTGGAGAGACTACTGTCCGAAGTATGCAGAATCATCGAGATCGCTCTTTTCGAGCTATTTAATGCGAGAAACACGTTTTCTGGTGTATTCATCACTCCACAGAGCGTTTGATATGCAGAACCGGCGATATCTTGATATTCGTGGTGTTTCCAGCTGAGATATGCATTTTCTGCGATAATCTTGGTGAGTCTTCTGTCAGAAGTATGCAGAATCATCTAGATTGCACTTTTCGAGCTATTTAATGCGAGAAACACGTTATCTGGTGTTTTCACCACTCCACAGTGCGTTTGATATGCAGAACCGGCGACATCTTGGCTTTCGTCGGGTTTCAAGCTGAGATATGCATTTTCTGCATTAATCTTGGTGAGACATCAGTCAGAAGTATGCAGAATCATCTAGATCGCTCGTTTCGAGCTGCTTAATGCGAGAAACACGTTTTCTGGTGTTTTCACCGCTCCTCAGTGCGTTTGATATGCAGAACCGGCGACATCTTGGGTTTCGTCGGGGTTCAAGCTGAGATATGCATTTTCTGCGATAATATTGGTGAGACTTCAGTCAGAAGTATGCAGAATCATCTAGATCGCTCGTTTCTAGCTATTGAATGCGAGAAACACGTTATCTGGTGTTTTCACCACTCCACAGTGCGTTTGATATGCAGAACCGGCGACATCATGGCTGTCGTCGGGCATCAAGCTGAGATATGCATTTTCTGCGATAATCTTGGTGAGACATCAGTCAGAAGTATGCAGAATCATCGAGATCGCTCTTTTCGAGCTATTTAATGGAGAAACACGTTATCTGGTGTATTGACCACTCCACAGTGCGTTTGATATGCGGAACCGGCGCCAGCTTGATTTTCGTGATATTTCAAGCTGAGATATGCATTTTCTGCGATAATATTGGTGAGAGTTCAGTCAGAAGTATGCAGGATCATCTAGATCGCTCGTTTCGAGCTATTTAATTCGAGAAACACGTTATCTGGTGTTTTCACCACTCCACAGTGCGTTTGATATGCAGAACCGGCGACATCATGGCTGTCGTCGGGCATCAAGCTGAGATATGCATTTTCTGCGGTAATCTTGATGAGACATCAGTCAGAAGTATGCAGAATCATCGAGATCGCTCTTTTCGAGCTATTTAATGGAGAAACACGTTATCTGGTGTATTGACCACTCCACAGTGCGTTTGATATGCGGAACCGGCGCCATCTTGATTTTCGTGAGGTTTCAAGCTGAGATATGCATTTTCTGCGATAATATTGGTGAGAGTTCAGTCAGAAGTATGCAGGATCATCTAGATCGCTCGGTTCGAGCTATTTAATGCGAGAAACACGTTGTCTGGTTGTTTTCACCACTCCACGGTGCGTTTGATATGCAGAACCGGCGATATCTTGATTTTCGTGGTGTTTCCAGCTGAGATATGCATTTTCTTCGATAATCTTGGTGAGTCTTCTGTCAGCAGTATGCAGAATCATCGAGATCGCTCTATTCGAGCTATTTAATGCGAGAAACACGTTATCTGGTGTATTGACCACTCGACAGTGCCTTTGATATGCGGAACCGGCGCCATCTTGATTTTCGTGAGGTTTCAAGCTGAGATATGCATTTTCTGCGATAATATTGGTGAGAGTTCAGTCAGAAGTATGCAGGATCATCTAGATCGCTCGTTTCGAGCTATTTAATGCGAGAAACACGTTTTCTGGTGTTTTCACCACTCCACAGTACGTTTGACATGCAGAACCGGCGATGTTTGGTTTTCGTCGGGTTTCAAGCTGAGATATGCATTTTCTACGATAATCTTGGTGAGACTTCTGTCCGAAGTAAGCAGAATCATCGAGATCGCTCTTTTCGAGCTACTTAATGCGAGAAACACGTTTTCTGGTGTATTCACCACTCCACAGTACGTTTGACATGCAGAACCGGAGATATCCTGGTTTCGGTCGGGTTTCAAGCTGAGATATGCTTTTCTACGATAATCTTGGTGAGACATCAGTCAGAAGTATGCAGAATCATCGAGATCGCACTTTTCGAGTTATTTAATGCGAGAAACACATTTTCTGGTGTATTCACCACTCCACAGAGCGTCTGATATGCAGAACTGGCGATATCTTGATATTCGTGGTGTTTCCAGCTGAGATATGCATTTTCTGCGATTATCATGGTGAGTCTTCTGTCAGCAGTATGCAGAATCATCTAGATTGCACTTTTCGAGCTATTTAATGCGAGAAACACGTTATCTGGTGTTTTCACCACTCCACAGTGCGTTTGATATGCAGAACCAGCGACATCTTGGCTTTCGTCGGGTTTCAAGCTGAGATATGCATTTTCTGCATTAATCTTGGTGAGACATCAGTCAGAAGTATGCAGAATCATCTAGATCGCTCGTTTCGAGCTGCTTAATGCGAGAAACACGTTTTCTGGTGTTTTCACCGCTCCTCAGTGCGTTTGATATGCACAACAGGCGACATCTTGGGTTTCGTCGGGGTTCAAGCTGAGATATGCATTTTCTGCGATAATATTGGTGAGACTTCAGTCAGAAGTATGCAGAATCATCTAGATCGCTCGTTTCTAGCTATTGAACGCGAGAAACACGTTATCTGGTGTTTTCACCACTCCACAGTGCGTTTGATATGCAGAACCGGCGACATCATGGCTGTCGTCGGGCATCAAGCTGAGATATGCATTTTCTGCGATAATCTTGGTGAGACATCAGTCAGAAGTATGCAGAATCATCGAGATCGCTCTTTTCGAGCTATTTAATGGAGAAACACGTTATCTGGTGTATTGACCACTCCACAGTGCGTTTGATATGCGGAACTGGCGCCATCTTGATTTTCGTGAGGTTTCAAGCTGAGATATGCATTTTCTGCGATAATATTGGTGAGAGTTCAGTCAGAAGTATGCAGGATCATCTAGATCGCTCGTTTCTAGCTATTTAATGCGAGAAACACGTTATCTGGTGTTTTCACCACTCCACAGTGCGTTTAATATGCAGAACCGGCGATATCTTGATTTTCGTGGTGTTTCCAGCTGAGATATGCATTTTCTGCGATAATCTTGGTGAGACTTCTGTCCGAAGTATGCAGAATCATCGAGATCGCTCTTTTCGAGCTATTTAATGCGAGAAACACGTTTTCTGGTGTATTCATCACTTCACAGAGCGTTTGATATGCAGAACCGGCGATATCTTGATATTCGTGGTGTTTCCAGCTGAGATATGCATTTTCTGCGATAATCTTGGTGAGTCTTCTGTCAGAAGTATGCAGAATCATCTAGATTGCACTTTTCGAGCTATTTAATGCGAGAAACACGTTATCTGGTGTTTTCACCACTCCACAGTGCGTTTGATATGCAGAACCGGCGACATCTTGGCATTCGTCGGGTTTCAAGCTGAGATATGCATTTTCTGCATTAATCTTGGTGAGACATCAGTCAGAAGTATGCAGAATCATCTAGATCGCTCGTTTCGAGCTGCTTAATGCGAGAAACACGTTTTCTGGTGTTTTCACCGCTCCTCAGTGCGTTTGATATGCAGAACCGGCGACATCTTGGGTTTCGTCGGGGTTCAAGCTGAGATATGCATTTTCTGCGATAATATTGGTGAGACTTCAGTCAGAAGTATGCAGAATCATCTAGATCGCTCGTTTCTAGCTATTGAATGCGAGAAACACGTTATCTGGTGTTTTCACCACTCCACAGTGCGTTTGATATGCAGAACCGGCGACATCATGGCTGTCGTCGGGCATCAAGCTGAGATATGCATTTTCTGCGATAATCTTGGTGAGACATCAGTCAGAAGTATGCAGAATCATCGAGATCGCTCTTTTCGAGCTATTTAATGGAGAAACACGTTATCTGGTGTATTGACCACTCCACAGTGCGTTTGATATGCGGAACCGGCGCCAGCTTGATTTTCGTGATATTTCAAGCTGAGATATGCATTTTCTGCGATAATATTGGTGAGAGTTCAGTCAGAAGTATGCAGGATCATCTAGATCGCTCGTTTCTAGCTATTGAATGCGAGAAACACGTTATCTGGTGTTTTCACCACTCCACAGTGCGTTTGATATGCAGAACCGGCGACATCATGGCTGTCGTCGGGCATCAAGCTGAGATATGCATTTTCTGCGATAATCTTGGTGAGACATCAGTCAGAAGTATGCAGAATCATCGAGATCGCTCTTTTCGAGCTATTTAATGGAGAAACACGTTATCTGGTGTATTGACCACTCCACAGTGCGTTTGATATGCGGAACCGGCGCCATCTTGATTTTCGTGAGGTTTCAAGCTGAGATATGCATTTTCTGCGATAATATTGGTGAGAGTTCAGTCAGAAGTATGCAGGATCATCTAGATCGCTCGGTTCGAGCTATTTAATGCGAGAAACACGTTGTCTGGTGTTTTCACCACTCCACAGTACGTTTGACATGCAGAACCGGCGATGTTTGGTTTTCGTCGGGTTTCAAGCTGAGATATGCATTTTCTACGATAATCTTGGTGAGACTTCTGTCCGAAGTAAGCAGAATCATCGAGATCGCTCTTTTCGAGCTACTTAATGCAAGAAACACGTTTTCTGGTGTATTCACCACTCCACAGTACGTTTGACATGCAGAACCGGAGATATCCTGGTTTCGGTCGGGTTTCAAGCTGAGATATGCTTTTCTACGATAATCTTGGTGAGACTTCTGTCAGAAGTATGCAGAATCTTCGAGAACGCTTTTTTCGAGCTACTTAATGCGAGAAACACGATATCTGGTTGTTTTCACCACTCCACAGTGCGTTTGATATGCAGAACCGGCGACATCTTGATTTTCGTGACGTTTCTAGCTGAGATATGCATTTTCTGCGATAATATTGGTGAGACTTCATTCAGAAGTATGCAGAATCATCTAGATCGCTCTTGTCGAGCTATTTAATGCAAAAAAACAAGTTTCCCGGTGTTTTCAACATTCCACAGTGCGTTTGATATGCAGAACTGGCGATATCTTGATTTTCGTGGTGTTTCCAGCTGAGATTTGCATTTTCTGCGATAATCTTGGTGAGTCTTCTGTCAGAAGTATGCAGAATCATCAAGATTGCACTTTTCGAGCCATTTAATGCGAGAAACACGTTTTCTGGTGTATTCACCACTCCACAGAGCGTTTGATATGCAGAACCGGCGATATCTTGATATTCGTGGTGTTTCCAGCTGAGATATGCATTTTCTGCGATAATAGTGGTGAGACTTCTGCCCGAAGTATGCTTAATCATCGTGATCGCTCGTTTCTAGCTATTTAATGCGAGAAACACGTTATCTGGTGTTTTCACCACTCCACAGTGCGTTTGATATGCAGAACCGGCGACATCATGGCTGTCGTCGGGCATCAAGCTGAGATATGCATTTTCTGCGATAATCTTGGTGAGACATCAGTCAGAAGTATGCAGAATCATCGAGATCGCTCTTTTCGAGCTATTTAATGGAGAAACACGTTATCTGGTGTATTGACCACTCCACAGTGCGTTTGATATGCGGAACCGGCGCCATCTTGATTTTCGTGAGGTTTCAAGCTGAGATATGCATTTTCTGCGATAATATTGGTGAGAGTTCAGTCAGAAGTATGCAGGATCATCTAGATCGCTCGTTTCGAGCTATTTAATGCGAGAAACACGTTGTCTGGTTGTTTTCACCACTCCACGGTGCGTTTGATATGCAGAACCGGCGACATCTTGGGTTTCTTCGGGGTTCGAGCTGAGAAATGCATTTTCTGCGATAATATTGGTGAGTCTTCTGTCAGAAGTATGCAGAATCATCTAGATCGCTCGTTTCGAGCTGCTTAATGCGAGAAACACGTTTTCTGGTGTTTTCACCGCTCCTCAGTGCGTTTGATATGCAGAACCGGCGACATCTTGGGTTTCGTCGGGGTTCAAGCTGAGATATGCATTTTCTGCGATAATATTGGTGAGACTTCAGTCAGAAGTATGCAGATTCATCTAGATCGCTCGTTTCTAGCTATTTAATGCGAGAAACACGTTATCTGGTGTTTTCACCACTCCACAGTGCGTTTGATATGCAGAACCGGCGACATCATGGCTGTCGTCGGGCATCAAGCTGAGATATGCATTTTCTGCGATAATCTTGGTGAGACATCAGTCAGAAGTATGCAGAATCATCGAGATCGCACTTTTCGAGTTATTTAATGCGAGAAACACATTTTCTGGTGTATTCACCACTCCACAGAGCGTCTGATATGCAGAACTGGCGATATCTTGATATTCGTGGTGTTTCCAGCTGAGATATGCATTTTCTGCGATTATCATGGTGAGTCTTCTGTCAGCAGTATACAGAATCATCTAGATTGCACTTTTCGAGTTATTTAATGCGAGAAACACGTTATCTGGTGTTTTCACCACTCCACAGTGCGTTTGATATGCAGAACCGGCGACATCTTGGCTTTCGTCGGGTTTCAAGCTGAGATATGCATTTTCTGCATTAATCTTGGTGAGACATCAGTCAGAAGTATGCAGAATCATCTAGATCGCTCGTTTCGAGCTGCTTAATGCGAGAAACACGTTTTCTGGTGTTTTCACCGCTCCTCAGTGCGTTTGATATGCAGAACCGGCGACATCTTGGGTTTCGTCGGGGTTCAAGCTGAGATATGCATTTTCTGCGATAATATTGGTGAGACTTCAGTCAGAAGTATGCAGAATCATCTAGATCGCTCGTTTCCAGCTATTGAATGCGAGAAACACGTTATCTGGTGTTTTCACCACTCCACAGTGCGTTTAATATGCAGAACCGGCGATATCTTGATTTTCGTGGTGTTTCCAGCTGAGATATGCATTTTCTGCGATAATCTTGGTGAGACTTCTGTCCGAAGTATGCAGAATCATCGAGATCGCTCTTTTCGAGCTATTTAATGCGAGAAACACGTTTTCTGGTGTATTCATCACTCCACAGAGCGTTTGATATGCAGAACCGGCGATATCTTGATATTCGTGGTGTTTCCAGCTGAGATATGCATTTTCTGCGATAATCTTGGTGAGTCTTCTGTCAGAAGTATGCAGAATCATCTAGATTGCACTTTTCGAGCTATTTAATGCGAGAAACACGTTATCTGGTGTTTTCACCACTCCACAGTGCGTTTAATATGCAGAACCGGCGATATCTCGATTTTCGTGGTGTTTCCAGCTGAGATATGCATTTTCTGCGATAATCTTGGTGAGACTTCTGTCCGAAGTATGCAGAATCATCGAGATCGCTCTTTTCGAGCTATTTAATGCGAGAAACACGTTTTCTGGTGTATTCATCACTGCACAGAGCGTTTGATATGCAGAACCGGCGATATCTTTATATTCGTGGTGTTTCCAGCTGAGATATGCATTTTCTGCGATAATCTTGGTGAGTCTTCTGTCAGAAGTATGCAGAATCATCTAGATTGCACTTTTCGAGCTATTTAATGCGAGAAACACGTTATCTGGTGTTTTCACCACTCCACAGTGCGTTTGATATGCAGAACCGGCGACATCATGGCTGTCGTCGGGCATCAAGCTGAGATATGCATTTTCTGCGATAATCTTGGTGAGACATCAGTCAGAAGTATGCAGAATCATCGAGATCGCTCTTTTCGAGCTATTTAATGGAGAAACACGTTATCTGGTGTATTGACCACTCCACAGTGCGTTTGATATGCGGAACCGGCGCCATCTTGATTTTCGTGAGGTTTCAAGCTGAGATATGCATTTTCTGCGATAATATTGGTGAGAGTTCAGTCAGAAGTATGCAGGATCATCTAGATCGCTCGTTTCTAGCTATTTAATGCGAGAAACACGTTATCTGGTGTTTTCACCACTCCACAGTGCGTTTAATATGCAGAACCGGCGATATCTTGATTTTCGTGGTGTTTCCAGCTGAGATATGCATTTTCTGCGATAATCTTGGAGAGACTACTGTCCGAAGTATGCAGAATCATCGAGATCGCTCTTTTCGAGCTATTTAATGCGAGAAACACGTTTTCTGGTGTATTCATCACTCCACAGAGCGTTTGATATGCAGAACCGGCGATATCTTGATATTCGTGGTGTTTCCAGCTGAGATATGCATTTTCTGCGATAATCTTGGTGAGTCTTCTGTCAGAAGTATGCAGAATCATCTAGATTGCACTTTTCGAGCTATTTAATGCGAGAAACACGTTATCTGGTGTTTTCACCACTCCACAGTGCGTTTGATATGCAGAACCGGCGACATCTTGGCTTTCGTCGGGTTTCAAGCTGAGATATGCATTTTCTGCATTAATCTTGGTGAGACATCAGTCAGAAGTATGCAGAATCATCTAGATCGCTCGTTTCGAGCTGCTTAATGCGAGAAACACGTTTTCTGGTGTTTTCACCGCTCCTCAGTGCGTTTGATATGCAGAACCGGCGACATCTTGGGTTTCGTCGGGGTTCAAGCTGAGATATGCATTTTCTGCGATAATATTGGTGAGAGTTCAGTCAGAAGTATGCAGAATCATCTAGATCGCTCGTTTCTAGCTATTGAATGCGAGAAACACGTTATCTGGTGTTTTCACCACTCCACAGTGCGTTTGATATGCAGAACCGGCGACATCATGGCTGTCGTCGGGCATCAAGCTGAGATATGCATTTTCTGCGATAATCTTGGTGAGACATCAGTCAGAAGTATGCAGAATCATCGAGATCGCTCTTTTCGAGCTATTTAATGGAGAAACACGTTATCTGGTGTATTGACCACTCCACAGTGCGTTTGATATGCGGAACCGGCGCCAGCTTGATTTTCGTGATATTTCAAGCTGAGATATGCATTTTCTGCGATAATATTGGTGAGAGTTCAGTCAGAAGTATGCAGGATCATCTAGATCGCTCGTTTCGAGCTATTTAATTCGAGAAACACGTTATCTGGTGTTTTCACCACTCCACAGTGCGTTTGATATGCAGAACCGGCGACATCATGGCTGTCGTCGGGCATCAAGCTGAGATATGCATTTTCTGCGGTAATCTTGATGAGACATCAGTCAGAAGTATGCAGAATCATCGAGATCGCTCTTTTCGAGCTATTTAATGGAGAAACACGTTATCTGGTGTATTGACCACTCCACAGTGCGTTTGATATGCGGAACCGGCGCCATCTTGATTTTCGTGAGGTTTCAAGCTGAGATATGCATTTTCTGCGATAATATTGGTGAGAGTTCAGTCAGAAGTATGCAGGATCATCTAGATCGCTCGGTTCGAGCTATTTAATGCGAGAAACACGTTGTCTGGTTGTTTTCACCACTCCACGGTGCGTTTGATATGCAGAACCGGCGATATCTTGATTTTCGTGGTGTTTCCAGCTGAGATATGCATTTTCTTCGATAATCTTGGTGAGTCTTCTGTCAGCAGTATGCAGAATCATCGAGATCGCTCTATTCGAGCTATTTAATGCGAGAAACACGTTATCTGGTGTATTGACCACTCGACAGTGCCTTTGATATGCGGAACCGGCGCCATCTTGATTTTCGTGAGGTTTCAAGCTGAGATATGCATTTTCTGCGATAATATTGGTGAGAGTTCAGTCAGAAGTATGCAGGATCATCTAGATCGCTCGTTTCGAGCTATTTAATGCGAGAAACACGTTTTCTGGTGTTTTCACCACTCCACAGTACGTTTGACATGCAGAACCGGCGATGTTTGGTTTTCGTCGGGTTTCAAGCTGAGATATGCATTTTCTACGATAATCTTGGTGAGACTTCTGTCCGAAGTAAGCAGAATCATCGAGATCGCTCTTTTCGAGCTACTTAATGCGAGAAACACGTTTTCTGGTGTATTCACCACTCCACAGTACGTTTGACATGCAGAACCGGAGATATCCTGGTTTCGGTCGGGTTTCAAGCTGAGATATGCTTTTCTACGATAATCTTGGTGAGACATCAGTCAGAAGTATGCAGAATCATCGAGATCGCACTTTTCGAGTTATTTAATGCGAGAAACACATTTTCTGGTGTATTCACCACTCCACAGAGCGTCTGATATGCAGAACTGGCGATATCTTGATATTCGTGGTGTTTCCAGCTGAGATATGCATTTTCTGCGATTATCATGGTGAGTCTTCTGTCAGCAGTATGCAGAATCATCTAGATTGCACTTTTCGAGCTATTTAATGCGAGAAACACGTTATCTGGTGTTTTCACCACTCCACAGTGCGTTTGATATGCAGAACCGGCGACATCTTGGCTTTCGTCGGGTTTCAAGCTGAGATATGCATTTTCTGCATTAATCTTGGTGAGACATCAGTCAGAAGTATGCAGAATCATCTAGATCGCTCGTTTCGAGCTGCTTAATGCGAGAAACACGTTTTCTGGTGTTTTCACCGCTCCTCAGTGCGTTTGATATGCACAACAGGCGACATCTTGGGTTTCGTCGGGGTTCAAGCTGAGATATGCATTTTCTGCGATAATATTGGTGAGACTTCAGTCAGAAGTATGCAGAATCATCTAGATCGCTCGTTTCTAGCTATTGAATGCGAGAAACACGTTATCTGGTGTTTTCACCACTCCACAGTGCGTTTGATATGCAGAACCGGCGACATCATGGCTGTCGTCGGGCATCAAGCTGAGATATGCATTTTCTGCGATAATCTTGGTGAGACATCAGTCAGAAGTATGCAGAATCATCGAGATCGCTCTTTTCGAGCTATTTAATGGAGAAACACGTTATCTGGTGTATTGACCACTCCACAGTGCGTTTGATATGCGGAACTGGCGCCATCTTGATTTTCGTGAGGTTTCAAGCTGAGATATGCATTTTCTGCGATAATATTGGTGAGAGTTCAGTCAGAAGTATGCAGGATCATCTAGATCGCTCGTTTCTAGCTATTTAATGCGAGAAACACGTTATCTGGTGTTTTCACCACTCCACAGTGCGTTTAATATGCAGAACCGGCGATATCTTGATTTTCGTGGTGTTTCCAGCTGAGATATGCATTTTCTGCGATAATCTTGGTGAGACTTCTGTCCGAAGTATGCAGAATCATCGAGATCGCTCTTTTCGAGCTATTTAATGCGAGAAACACGTTTTCTGGTGTATTCATCACTCCACAGAGCGTTTGATATGCAGAACCGGCGATATCTTGATATTCGTGGTGTTTCCAGCTGAGATATGCATTTTCTGCGATAATCTTGGTGAGTCTTCTGTCAGAAGTATGCAGAATCATCTAGATTGCACTTTTCGAGCTATTTAATGCGAGAAACACGTTATCTGGTGTTTTCACCACTCCACAGTGCGTTTGATATGCAGAACCGGCGACATCTTGGCATTCGTCGGGTTTCAAGCTGAGATATGCATTTTCTGCATTAATCTTGGTGAGACATCAGTCAGAAGTATGCAGAATCATCTAGATCGCTCGTTTCGAGCTGCTTAATGCGAGAAACACGTTTTCTGGTGTTTTCACCGCTCCTCAGTGCGTTTGATATGCAGAACCGGCGACATCTTGGGTTTCGTCGGGGTTCAAGCTGAGATATGCATTTTCTGCGATAATATTGGTGAGACTTCAGTCAGAAGTATGCAGAATCATCTAGATCGCTCGTTTCTAGCTATTGAATGCGAGAAACACGTTATCTGGTGTTTTCACCACTCCACAGTGCGTTTGATATGCAGAACCGGCGACATCATGGCTGTCGTCGGGCATCAAGCTGAGATATGCATTTTCTGCGATAATCTTGGTGAGACATCAGTCAGAAGTATGCAGAATCATCGAGATCGCTCTTTTCGAGCTATTTAATGGAGAAACACGTTATCTGGTGTATTGACCACTCCACAGTGCGTTTGATATGCGGAACCGGCGCCAGCTTGATTTTCGTGATATTTCAAGCTGAGATATGCATTTTCTGCGATAATATTGGTGAGAGTTCAGTCAGAAGTATGCAGGATCATCTAGATCGCTCGTTTCTAGCTATTGAATGCGAGAAACACGTTATCTGGTGTTTTCACCACTCCACAGTGCGTTTGATATGCAGAACCGGCGACATCATGGCTGTCGTCGGGCATCAAGCTGAGATATGCATTTTCTGCGATAATCTTGGTGAGACATCAGTCAGAAGTATGCAGAATCATCGAGATCGCTCTTTTCGAGCTATTTAATGGAGAAACACGTTATCTGGTGTATTGACCACTCCACAGTGCGTTTGATATGCGGAACCGGCGCCATCTTGATTTTCGTGAGGTTTCAAGCTGAGATATGCATTTTCTGCGATAATATTGGTGAGAGTTCAGTCAGAAGTATGCAGGATCATCTAGATCGCTCGGTTCGAGCTATTTAATGCGAGAAACACGTTTTCTGGTGTTTTCACCACTCCACAGTACGTTTGACATGCAGAACCGGCGATGTTTGGTTTTCGTCGGGTTTCAAGCTGAGATATGCATTTTCTACGATAATCTTGGTGAGACTTCTGTCCGAAGTAAGCAGAATCATCGAGATCGCTCTTTTCGAGCTACTTAATGCGAGAAACACGTTTTCTGGTGTATTCACCACTCCACAGAGCGTCTGATATGCAGAACTGGCGATATCTTGATATTCGTGGTGTTTCCAGCTGAGATATGCATTTTCTGCGATTATCATGGTGAGTCTTCTGTCAGCAGTATGCAGAATCATCTAGATTGCTCTTTTCGAGCTATTTAATGCGAGAAACACGTTATCTGGTGTTTTCACCACTCCACAGTGCGTTTGATATGCAGAACCGGCGACATCTTTGCTTTCGTCGGGTTTCAAGCTGAGATATGCATTTTCTGCATTAATCTTGGTGAGACATCAGTCAGAAGTATGCAGAATCATCTAGATCGCTCGTTTCGAGCTGCTTAATGCGAGAAACACGTTTTCTGGTGTTTTCACCGCTCCTCAGTGCGTTTGATATGCAGAACCGGCGACATCTTGGGATTCGTCGGGATTCAAGCTGAGATATGCATTTTCTGCGATAATATTGGTGAGACTTCAGTCAGAAGTATGCAGAATCATCTAGATCGCTCGTTTCTAGCTATTGAATGCGAGAAACACGTTATCTGGTGTTTTCACCACTCCACAGTGCGTTTGATATGCAGAACCGGCGACATCATGGCTGTCGTCGGGCATCAAGCTGAGATATGCATTTTCTGCGATAATCTTGGTGAGACATCAGTCAGAAGTATGCAGAATCATCGAGATCGCTCTTTTCGAGCTATTTAATGGAGAAACACGTTATCTGGTGTATTGACCACTCCACAGTGCGTTTGATATGCGGAACTGGCGCCATCTTGATTTTCGTGAGGTTTCAAGCTGAGATATGCATTTTCTGCGATAATATTGGTGAGAGTTCAGTCAGAAGTATGCAGGATCATCTAGATCGCTCGTTTCTAGCTATTTAATGCGAGAAACACGTTATCTGGTGTTTTCACCACTCCACAGTGCGTTTAATATGCAGAACCGGCGATATCTTGATTTTCGTGGTGTTTCCAGCTGAGATATGCATTTTCTGCGATAATCTTGGTGAGACTTCTGTCCGAAGTATGCAGAATCATCGAGATCGCTCTTTTCGAGCTATTTAATGCGAGAAACACGTTTTCTGGTGTATTCATCACTCCACAGAGCGTTTGATATGCAGAACCGGCGATATCTTGATATTCGTGGTGTTTCCAGCTGAGATATGCATTTTCTGCGATAATCTTGGTGAGTCTTCTGTCAGAAGTATGCAGAATCATCTAGATTGCACTTTTCGAGCTATTTAATGCGAGAAACACGTTATCTGGTGTTTTCACCACTCCACAGTGCGTTTGATATGCAGAACCGGCGACATCTTGGCTTTCGTCGGGTTTCAAGCTGAGATATGCATTTTCTGCATTAATCTTGGTGAGACATCAGTCAGAAGTATGCAGAATCATCTAGATCGCTCGTTTCGAGCTGCTTAATGCGAGAAACACGTTTTCTGGTGTTTTCACCGCTCCTCAGTGCGTTTGATATGCAGAACCGGCGACATCTTGGGTTTCGTCGGGGTTCAAGCTGAGATATGCATTTTCTGCGATAGTATTGGTGAGACTTCAGTCAGAAGTATGCAGAATCATCTAGATCGCTCGTTTCTAGCTATTGAATGCGAGAAACACGTTATCTGGTGTTTTCACCACTCCACAGTGCGTTTGATATGCAGAACCGGCGACATCATGGCTGTCGTCGGGCATCAAGCTGAGATATGCATTTTCTGCGATAATCTTGGTGAGACATCAGTCAGAAGTATGCAGAATCATCGAGATCGCTCTTTTCGAGCTATTTAATGGAGAAACACGTTATCTGGTGTATTGACCACTCCACAGTGCGTTTGATATGCGGAACCGGCGCCAGCTTGATTTTCGTGATATTTCAAGCTGAGATATGCATTTTCTGCGATAATATTGGTGAGAGTTCAGTCAGAAGTATGCAGGATCATCTAGATCGCTCGTTTCGAGCTATTTAATTCGAGAAACACGTTATCTGGTGTTTTCACCACTCCACAGTGCGTTTGATATGCAGAACCGGCGACATCATGGCTGTCGTCGGGCATCAAGCTGAGATATGCATTTTCTGCGGTAATCTTGATGAGACATCAGTCAGAAGTATGCAGAATCATCGAGATCGCTCTTTTCGAGCTATTTAATGGAGAAACACGTTATCTGGTGTATTGACCACTCCACAGTGCGTTTGATATGCGGAACCGGCGCCATCTTGATTTTCGTGAGGTTTCAAGCTGAGATATGCATTTTCTGCGATAATATTGGTGAGAGTTCAGTCAGAAGTATGCAGGATCATCTAGATCGCTCGGTTCGAGCTATTTAATGCGAGAAACACGTTGTCTGGTTGTTTTCACCACTCCACGGTGCGTTTGATATGCAGAACCGGCGATATCTTGATTTTCGTGGTGTTTCCAGCTGAGATATGCATTTTCTTCGATAATCTTGGTGAGTCTTCTGTCAGCAGTATGCAGAATCATCGAGATCGCTCTATTCGAGCTATTTAATGCGAGAAACACGTTATCTGGTGTATTGACCACTCGACAGTGCCTGTGATATGCGGAACCGGCGCCATCTTGATTTTCGTGAGGTTTCAAGCTGAGATATGCATTTTCTGCGATAATATTGGTGAGAGTTCAGTCAGAAGTATGCAGGATCATCTAGATCGCTCGTTTCGAGCTATTTAATTCGAGAAACACGTTATCTGGTGTTTTCACCACTCCACAGTGCGTTTGATATGCAGAACCGGCGACATCATGGCTGTCGTCGGGCATCAAGCTGAGATATGCATTTTCTGCGGTAATCTTGATGAGACATCAGTCAGAAGTATGCAGAATCATCGAGATCGCTGTTTTCGAGCTATTTAATGGAGAAACACGTTATCTGGTGTATTGACCACTCGACAGTGCCTTTGATATGCGGAACCGGCGCCATCTTGATTTTCGTGAGGTTTCAAGCTGAGATATGCATTTTCTGCATTAATCTTGGTGAGACATCAGTCAGAAGTATGCAGGATCATCTAGATCGCTCGTTTCGAGCTATTTAATGCGAGAAACACGTTTTCTGGTGTTTTCACCACTCCACAGTACGTTTGACATGCAGAACCGGCGATGTTTGGTTTTCGTCGGGTTTCAAGCTGAGATATGCATTTTCTACGATAATCTTGGTGAGACTTCTGTCCGAAGTAAGCAGAATCATCGAGATCGCTCTTTTCGAGCTACTTAATGCGAGAAACACGTTTTCTGGTGTATTCACCACTCCACAGTACGTTTGACATGCAGAACCGGAGATATCCTGGTTTCGGTCGGGTTTCAAGCTGAGATATGCTTTTCTACGATAATCTTGGTGAGACTTCTGTCAGAAGTATGCAGAATCTTCGAGAACGCTTTTTTCGAGCTACTTAATGCGAGAAACACGTTATCTGGTTGTTTTCACCACTCCACAGTGCGTTTGATATGCAGAACCGGCGACATCTTGGTTTTCGTGGGGTTTCCAGCTGAGATATGCATTTTCTGCGATAATCTAGGTGAGCCTTCTGTCAAAAGTATGCAGAATCATCTAGATCGCTCTTTTCGAGCTACTTAATGCGAGAAACACGTTATCTGGTGTTTTCACCACCCCACAGTGCGTTTGATATGCAGAACCGGCGACATCTTGATTTTCGTGATGTTTCTAGCTGAGATATGCATTTTCTGCTATAATCTTGGTGACATATCAGTCAGAAGTATGCAGAATCATCTAGATTGCACTTTTCGAGCTATTTAATGCGAGAAACACGTTATCTGGTGTTTTCACCACTCCACGGTGCGTTTGATATGCAGAACCGGCGATATCTTGATTTTCGTGGTGTTTCCAGCTGAGATATGCATTTTCTTCGATAATCTTGGTGAGTCTTCTGTCAGCAGTATGCAGAATCATCGAGATCGCTCTATTCGAGCTATTTAATGCGAGAAACACGTTATCTGGTGTATTGACCACTCGACAGTGCCTTTGATATGCGGAACCGGCGCCATCTTGATTTTCGTGAGGTTTCAAGCTGAGATATGCATTTTCTGCGATAATATTGGTGAGAGTTCAGTCAGAAGTATGCAGGATCATCTAGATCGCTCGTTTCGAGCTATTTAATGCGAGAAACACGTTTTCTGGTGTTTTCACCACTCCACAGTACGTTTGACATGCAGAACCGGCGATGTTTGGTTTTCGTCGGGTTTCAAGCTGAGATATGCATTTTCTACGATAATCTTGGTGAGACTTCTGTCCGAAGTAAGCAGAATCATCGAGATCGCTCTTTTCGAGCTACTTAATGCGAGAAACACGTTTTCTGGTGTATTCACCACTCCACAGTACGTTTGACATGCAGAACCGGAGATATCCTGGTTTCGGTCGGGTTTCAAGCTGAGATATGCTTTTCTACGATAATCTTGGTGAGACATCAGTCAGAAGTATGCAGAATCATCGAGATCGCACTTTTCGAGTTATTTAATGCGAGAAACACATTTTCTGGTGTATTCACCACTCCACAGAGCGTCTGATATGCAGAACTGGCGATATCTTGATATTCGTGGTGTTTCCAGCTGAGATATGCATTTTCTGCGATTATCATGGTGAGTCTTCTGTCAGCAGTATGCAGAATCATCTAGATTGCACTTTTCGAGCTATTTAATGCGAGAAACACGTTATCTGGTGTTTTCACCACTCCACAGTGCGTTTGATATGCAGAACCGGCGACATCTTGGCTTTCGTCGGGTTTCAAGCTGAGATATGCATTTTCTGCATTAATCTTGGTGAGACATCAGTCAGAAGTATGCAGAATCATCTAGATCGCTCGTTTCGAGCTGCTTAATGCGAGAAACACGTTTTCTGGTGTTTTCACCGCTCCTCAGTGCGTTTGATATGCACAACAGGCGACATCTTGGGTTTCGTCGGGGTTCAAGCTGAGATATGCATTTTCTGCGATAATATTGGTGAGACTTCAGTCAGAAGTATGCAGAATCATCTAGATCGCTCGTTTCTAGCTATTGAATGCGAGAAACACGTTATCTGGTGTTTTCACCACTCCACAGTGCGTTTGATATGCAGAACCGGCGACATCATGGCTGTCGTCGGGCATCAAGCTGAGATATGCATTTTCTGCGATAATCTTGGTGAGACATCAGTCAGAAGTATGCAGAATCATCGAGATCGCTCTTTTCGAGCTATTTAATGGAGAAACACGTTATCTGGTGTATTGACCACTCCACAGTGCGTTTGATATGCGGAACTGGCGCCATCTTGATTTTCGTGAGGTTTCAAGCTGAGATATGCATTTTCTGCGATAATATTGGTGAGAGTTCAGTCAGAAGTATGCAGGATCATCTAGATCGCTCGTTTCTAGCTATTTAATGCGAGAAACACGTTATCTGGTGTTTTCACCACTCCACAGTGCGTTTAATATGCAGAACCGGCGATATCTTGATTTTCGTGGTGTTTCCAGCTGAGATATGCATTTTCTGCGATAATCTTGGTGAGACTTCTGTCCGAAGTATGCAGAATCATCGAGATCGCTCTTTTCGAGCTATTTAATGCGAGAAACACGTTTTCTGGTGTATTCATCACTCCACAGAGCGTTTGATATGCAGAACCGGCGATATCTTGATATTCGTGGTGTTTCCAGCTGAGATATGCATTTTCTGCGATAATCTTGGTGAGTCTTCTGTCAGAAGTATGCAGAATCATCTAGATTGCACTTTTCGAGCTATTTAATGCGAGAAACACGTTATCTGGTGTTTTCACCACTCCACAGTGCGTTTGATATGCAGAACCGGCGACATCTTGGCATTCGTCGGGTTTCAAGCTGAGATATGCATTTTCTGCATTAATCTTGGTGAGACATCAGTCAGAAGTATGCAGAATCATCTAGATCGCTCGTTTCGAGCTGCTTAATGCGAGAAACACGTTTTCTGGTGTTTTCACCGCTCCTCAGTGCGTTTGATATGCAGAACCGGCGACATCTTGGGTTTCGTCGGGGTTCAAGCTGAGATATGCATTTTCTGCGATAATATTGGTGAGACTTCAGTCAGAAGTATGCAGAATCATCTAGATCGCTCGTTTCTAGCTATTGAATGCGAGAAACACGTTATCTGGTGTTTTCACCACTCCACAGTGCGTTTGATATGCAGAACCGGCGACATCATGGCTGTCGTCGGGCATCAAGCTGAGATATGCATTTTCTGCGATAATCTTGGTGAGACATCAGTCAGAAGTATGCAGAATCATCGAGATCGCTCTTTTCGAGCTATTTAATGGAGAAACACGTTATCTGGTGTATTGACCACTCCACAGTGCGTTTGATATGCGGAACCGGCGCCAGCTTGATTTTCGTGATATTTCAAGCTGAGATATGCATTTTCTGCGATAATATTGGTGAGAGTTCAGTCAGAAGTATGCAGGATCATCTAGATCGCTCGTTTCTAGCTATTGAATGCGAGAAACACGTTATCTGGTGTTTTCACCACTCCACAGTGCGTTTGATATGCAGAACCGGCGACATCATGGCTGTCGTCGGGCATCAAGCTGAGATATGCATTTTCTGCGATAATCTTGGTGAGACATCAGTCAGAAGTATGCAGAATCATCGAGATCGCTCTTTTCGAGCTATTTAATGGAGAAACACGTTATCTGGTGTATTGACCACTCCACAGTGCGTTTGATATGCGGAACCGGCGCCATCTTGATTTTCGTGAGGTTTCAAGCTGAGATATGCATTTTCTGCGATAATATTGGTGAGAGTTCAGTCAGAAGTATGCAGGATCATCTAGATCGCTCGGTTCGAGCTATTTAATGCGAGAAACACGTTTTCTGGTGTTTTCACCACTCCACAGTACGTTTGACATGCAGAACCGGCGATGTTTGGTTTTCGTCGGGTTTCAAGCTGAGATATGCATTTTCTACGATAATCTTGGTGAGACTTCTGTCCGAAGTAAGCAGAATCATCGAGATCGCTCTTTTCGAGCTACTTAATGCGAGAAACACGTTTTCTGGTGTATTCACCACTCCACAGAGCGTCTGATATGCAGAACTGGCGATATCTTGATATTCGTGGTGTTTCCAGCTGAGATATGCATTTTCTGCGATTATCATGGTGAGTCTTCTGTCAGCAGTATGCAGAATCATCTAGATTGCTCTTTTCGAGCTATTTAATGCGAGAAACACGTTATCTGGTGTTTTCACCACTCCACAGTGCGTTTGATATGCAGAACCGGCGACATCTTTGCTTTCGTCGGGTTTCAAGCTGAGATATGCATTTTCTGCATTAATCTTGGTGAGACATCAGTCAGAAGTATGCAGAATCATCTAGATCGCTCGTTTCGAGCTGCTTAATGCGAGAAACACGTTTTCTGGTGTTTTCACCGCTCCTCAGTGCGTTTGATATGCAGAACCGGCGACATCTTGGGATTCGTCGGGATTCAAGCTGAGATATGCATTTTCTGCGATAATATTGGTGAGACTTCAGTCAGAAGTATGCAGAATCATCTAGATCGCTCGTTTCTAGCTATTGAATGCGAGAAACACGTTATCTGGTGTTTTCACCACTCCACAGTGCGTTTGATATGCAGAACCGGCGACATCATGGCTGTCGTCGGGCATCAAGCTGAGATATGCATTTTCTGCGATAATCTTGGTGAGACATCAGTCAGAAGTATGCAGAATCATCGAGATCGCTCTTTTCGAGCTATTTAATGGAGAAACACGTTATCTGGTGTATTGACCACTCCACAGTGCGTTTGATATGCGGAACTGGCGCCATCTTGATTTTCGTGAGGTTTCAAGCTGAGATATGCATTTTCTGCGATAATATTGGTGAGAGTTCAGTCAGAAGTATGCAGGATCATCTAGATCGCTCGTTTCTAGCTATTTAATGCGAGAAACACGTTATCTGGTGTTTTCACCACTCCACAGTGCGTTTAATATGCAGAACCGGCGATATCTTGATTTTCGTGGTGTTTCCAGCTGAGATATGCATTTTCTGCGATAATCTTGGTGAGACTTCTGTCCGAAGTATGCAGAATCATCGAGATCGCTCTTTTCGAGCTATTTAATGCGAGAAACACGTTTTCTGGTGTATTCATCACTCCACAGAGCGTTTGATATGCAGAACCGGCGATATCTTGATATTCGTGGTGTTTCCAGCTGAGATATGCATTTTCTGCGATAATCTTGGTGAGTCTTCTGTCAGAAGTATGCAGAATCATCTAGATTGCACTTTTCGAGCTATTTAATGCGAGAAACACGTTATCTGGTGTTTTCACCACTCCACAGTGCGTTTGATATGCAGAACCGGCGACATCTTGGCTTTCGTCGGGTTTCAAGCTGAGATATGCATTTTCTGCATTAATCTTGGTGAGACATCAGTCAGAAGTATGCAGAATCATCTAGATCGCTCGTTTCGAGCTGCTTAATGCGAGAAACACGTTTTCTGGTGTTTTCACCGCTCCTCAGTGCGTTTGATATGCAGAACCGGCGACATCTTGGGTTTCGTCGGGGTTCAAGCTGAGATATGCATTTTCTGCGATAGTATTGGTGAGACTTCAGTCAGAAGTATGCAGAATCATCTAGATCGCTCGTTTCTAGCTATTGAATGCGAGAAACACGTTATCTGGTGTTTTCACCACTCCACAGTGCGTTTGATATGCAGAACCGGCGACATCATGGCTGTCGTCGGGCATCAAGCTGAGATATGCATTTTCTGCGATAATCTTGGTGAGACATCAGTCAGAAGTATGCAGAATCATCGAGATCGCTCTTTTCGAGCTATTTAATGGAGAAACACGTTATCTGGTGTATTGACCACTCCACAGTGCGTTTGATATGCGGAACCGGCGCCAGCTTGATTTTCGTGATATTTCAAGCTGAGATATGCATTTTCTGCGATAATATTGGTGAGAGTTCAGTCAGAAGTATGCAGGATCATCTAGATCGCTCGTTTCGAGCTATTTAATTCGAGAAACACGTTATCTGGTGTTTTCACCACTCCACAGTGCGTTTGATATGCAGAACCGGCGACATCATGGCTGTCGTCGGGCATCAAGCTGAGATATGCATTTTCTGCGGTAATCTTGATGAGACATCAGTCAGAAGTATGCAGAATCATCGAGATCGCTCTTTTCGAGCTATTTAATGGAGAAACACGTTATCTGGTGTATTGACCACTCCACAGTGCGTTTGATATGCGGAACCGGCGCCATCTTGATTTTCGTGAGGTTTCAAGCTGAGATATGCATTTTCTGCGATAATATTGGTGAGAGTTCAGTCAGAAGTATGCAGGATCATCTAGATCGCTCGGTTCGAGCTATTTAATGCGAGAAACACGTTGTCTGGTTGTTTTCACCACTCCACGGTGCGTTTGATATGCAGAACCGGCGATATCTTGATTTTCGTGGTGTTTCCAGCTGAGATATGCATTTTCTTCGATAATCTTGGTGAGTCTTCTGTCAGCAGTATGCAGAATCATCGAGATCGCTCTATTCGAGCTATTTAATGCGAGAAACACGTTATCTGGTGTATTGACCACTCGACAGTGCCTGTGATATGCGGAACCGGCGCCATCTTGATTTTCGTGAGGTTTCAAGCTGAGATATGCATTTTCTGCGATAATATTGGTGAGAGTTCAGTCAGAAGTATGCAGGATCATCTAGATCGCTCGTTTCGAGCTATTTAATTCGAGAAACACGTTATCTGGTGTTTTCACCACTCCACAGTGCGTTTGATATGCAGAACCGGCGACATCATGGCTGTCGTCGGGCATCAAGCTGAGATATGCATTTTCTGCGGTAATCTTGATGAGACATCAGTCAGAAGTATGCAGAATCATCGAGATCGCTGTTTTCGAGCTATTTAATGGAGAAACACGTTATCTGGTGTATTGACCACTCGACAGTGCCTTTGATATGCGGAACCGGCGCCATCTTGATTTTCGTGAGGTTTCAAGCTGAGATATGCATTTTCTGCATTAATCTTGGTGAGACATCAGTCAGAAGTATGCAGGATCATCTAGATCGCTCGTTTCGAGCTATTTAATGCGAGAAACACGTTTTCTGGTGTTTTCACCACTCCACAGTACGTTTGACATGCAGAACCGGCGATGTTTGGTTTTCGTCGGGTTTCAAGCTGAGATATGCATTTTCTACGATAATCTTGGTGAGACTTCTGTCCGAAGTAAGCAGAATCATCGAGATCGCTCTTTTCGAGCTACTTAATGCGAGAAACACGTTTTCTGGTGTATTCACCACTCCACAGTACGTTTGACATGCAGAACCGGAGATATCCTGGTTTCGGTCGGGTTTCAAGCTGAGATATGCTTTTCTACGATAATCTTGGTGAGACTTCTGTCAGAAGTATGCAGAATCTTCGAGAACGCTTTTTTCGAGCTACTTAATGCGAGAAACACGTTATCTGGTTGTTTTCACCACTCCACAGTGCGTTTGATATGCAGAACCGGCGACATCTTGGTTTTCGTGGGGTTTCCAGCTGAGATATGCATTTTCTGCGATAATCTAGGTGAGCCTTCTGTCAAAAGTATGCAGAATCATCTAGATCGCTCTTTTCGAGCTACTTAATGCGAGAAACACGTTATCTGGTGTTTTCACCACCCCACAGTGCGTTTGATATGCAGAACCGGCGACATCTTGATTTTCGTGATGTTTCTAGCTGAGATATGCATTTTCTGCTATAATCTTGGTGACATATCAGTCAGAAGTATGCAGAATCATCTAGATTGCACTTTTCGAGCTATTTAATGCGAGAAACACGTTATCTGGTGTTTTCACCACTCCACAGTGCGTTTGATATGCAGAACCGGCGACATCTTGGCTTTCGTCGGGTTTCAAGCTGAGATATGCATTTTCTGCATTAATCTTGGTGAGACATCAGTCAGAAGTATGCAGAATCATCTAGATCGCTCGTTTCGAGCTGCTTAATGCGAGAAACACGTTTTCTGGTGTTTTCACCGCTCCTCAGTGCGTTTGATATGCAGAACCGGGACATCTTGGGTTTCGTCGGGGTTCAAGCTGAGATATGCATTTTCTGCGATAATATTGGTGAGACTTCAGTCAGAAGTATGCAGAATCATCTAGATCGCTCGTTTCTAGCTATTGAATGCGAGAAACACGTTATCTGGTGTTTTCACCACTCCACAGTGCGTTTGATATGCAGAACCGGCGACATCCTGGCTGTCGTCGGGCATCAAGCTGAGATATGCATTTTCTGCGATAATCTTGGTGAGACATCAGTCAGAAGTATGCAGAATCATCGAGATCGCTCTTTTCGAGCTATTTAATGGAGAAACACGTTATCTGGTGTATTGACCACTCCACAGTGCGTTTGATATGCGGAACTGGCGCCATCTTGATTTTCGTGAGGTTTCAAGCTGAGATATGCATTTTCTGCGATAATATTGGTGAGAGTTCAGTCAGAAGTATGCAGGATCATCTAGATCGCTCGTTTCTAGCTATTTAATGCGAGAAACACGTTATCTGGTGTTTTCACCACTCCACAGTGCGTTTAATATGCAGAACCGGCGATATCTTGATTTTCGTGGTGTTTCCAGCTGAGATATGCATTTTCTACGATAATCTTGGTGAGACTTCTGTCCGAAGTATGCAGAATCATCGAGATCGCTCTTTTCGAGCTATTTAATGCGAGAAACACGTTTTCTGGTGTATTCATCACTCCACAGAGCGTTTGATATGCAGAACCGGCGATATCTTGATATTCGTGGTGTTTCCAGCTGAGATATGCATTTTCTGCGATAATCTTGGTGAGTCTTCTGTCAGAAGTATGCAGAATCATCTAGATTGCACTTTTCGAGCTATTTAATGCGAGAAACACGTTATCTGGTGTTTTCACCACTCCACAGTGCGTTTGATATGCAGAACCGGCGACATCTTGGCTTTCGTCGGGTTTCAAGCTGAGATATGCATTTTCTGCATTAATCTTGGTGAGACATCAGTCAGAAGTATGCAGAATCATCTAGATCGCTCGTTTCGAGCTGCTTAATGCGAGAAACACGTTTTCTGGTGTTTTCACCGCTCCTCAGTGCGTTTGATATGCAGAACCGGCGACATCTTGGGTTTCGTCGGGGTTCAAGCTGAGATATGCATTTTCTGCGATAATATTGGTGAGACTTCAGTCAGAAGTATGCAGAATCATCTAGATCGCTCGTTTCTAGCTATTGAATGCGAGAAACACGTTATCTGGTGTTTTCACCACTCCACAGTGCGTTTGATATGCAGAACCGGCGACATCATGGCTGTCGTCGGGCATCAAGCTGAGATATGCATTTTCTGCGATAATCTTGGTGAGACATCAGTCAGAAGTATGCAGAATCATCGAGATCGCTCTTTTCGAGCTATTTAATGGAGAAACACGTTATCTGGTGTATTGACCACTCCACAGTGCGTTTGATATGCGGAACCGGCGCCAGCTTGATTTTCGTGATATTTCAAGCTGAGATATGCATTTTCTGCGATAATATTGGTGAGAGTTCAGTCAGAAGTATGCAGGATCATCTAGATCGCTCGTTTCGAGCTATTTAATTCGAGAAACACGTTATCTGGTGTTTTCACCACTCCACAGTGCGTTTGATATGCAGAACCGGCGACATCATGGCTGTCGTCGGGCATCAAGCTGAGATATGCATTTTCTGCGGTAATCTTGATGAGACATCAGTCAGAAGTATGCAGAATCATCGAGATCGCTCTTTTCGAGCTATTTAATGGAGAAACACGTTATCTGGTGTATTGACCACTCCACAGTGCGTTTGATATGCGGAACCGGCGCCATCTTGATTTTCGTGAGGTTTCAAGCTGAGATATGCATTTTCTGCGATAATATTGGTGAGAGTTCAGTCAGAAGTATGCAGGATCATCTAGATCGCTCGGTTCGAGCTATTTAATGCGAGAAACACGTTGTCTGGTTGTTTTCACCACTCCACGGTGCGTTTGATATGCAGAACCGGCGATATCTTGATTTTCGTGGTGTTTCCAGCTGAGATATGCATTTTCTTCGATAATCTTGGTGAGTCTTCTGTCAGCAGTATGCAGAATCATCGAGATCGCTCTATTCGAGCTATTTAATGCGAGAAACACGTTATCTGGTGTATTGACCACTCGACAGTGCCTTTGATATGCGGAACCGGCGCCATCTTGATTTTCGTGAGGTTTCAAGCTGAGATATGCATTTTCTGCGATAATATTGGTGAGAGTTCAGTCAGAAGTATGCAGGATCATCTAGATCGCTCGTATCGAGCTATTTAATGCGAGAAACACGTTTTCTGGTGTTTTCACCACTCCACAGTACGTTTGACATGCAGAACCGGCGATGTTTGGTTTTCGTCGGGTTTCAAGCTGAGATATGCATTTTCACCGATAATCTTGGTGAGACTTCTGTCCGAAGTAAGCAGAATCATCGAGATCGCTCTTTTCGAGCTACTTAATGCGAGAAACACGTTTTCTGGTGTATTCACCACTCCACAGTACGTTTGACATGCAGAACCGGAGATATCCTGGTTTCGGTCGGGTTTCAAGCTGAGATATGCTTTTCTACGATAATCTTGGTGAGACTTCTGTCAGAAGTATGCAGAATCTTCGAGAACGCTTTTTTCGAGCTACTTAATGCGAGAAACACGTTATCTGGTTGTTTTCACCACTCCACAGTGCGTTTGATATGCAGAACCGGCGACATCTTGGTTTTCGTGGGGTTTCCAGCTGAGATATGCATTTTCTGCGATAATCTAGGTGAGCCTTCTGTCAAAAGTATGCAGAATCATCTAGATCGCTCTTTTCGAGCTATTTAATGCGAGAAACACGTTATCTGGTGTTTTCACCACCCCACAGTGCGTTTGATATGCAGAACCGGCGACATCTTGATTTTCGTGATGTTTCTAGCTGAGATATGCATTTTCTGCTATAATCTTGGTGAGATATCAGTCAGAAGTATGCAGAATCATCTAGATTGCACTTTTCGAGCTATTTAATGCGAGAAACACGTTATCTGGTGTTTTCACCACTCCACAGTGCGTTTGATATGCAGAACCGGCGATATCTTGATTTTCGTGGTGTTTCCAGCTGAGATATGCATTTTCTGCGATAATCTTGGTGAGACTTCTGTCCGAAGTATGCAGAATCATCGAGATCGCTCTTTTCGAGCTATTTAATGCGAGAAACACGTTTTCTGGTGTATTCATCACTCCACAGAGCGTTTGATATGCAGAACCGGCGATATCTTGATATTCGTGGTGTTTCCAGCTGAGATATGCATTTTCTGCGATAATCTTGGTGAGTCTTCTTTCAGAAGTATGCAGAATCATCTAGATTGCACTCTTCGAGCTATTTAATGCGAGAAACACGTTATCTGGTGTTTTCACCACTCCACAGTGCGTTTGATATGCAGAACCGGCGACATCTTGGCTTTCGTCGGGTTTCAAGCTGAGATATGCATTTTCTGCATTAATCTTGGTGAGACATCAGTCGGAAATATGCAGAATCATCTAGATCGCTCGTTTCGAGCTGCTTAATGCGAGAAACACGTTTTCTGGTGTTTTCACCGCTCCTCAGTGCGTTTGATATGCAGAACCGGCGACATCTTGGGTTTCGTCGGGGTTCAAGCTGAGATATGCATTTTCTGCGATAATATTGGTGAGACTTCAGTCAGAAGTATGCAGAATCATCTAGATCGCTCGTTTCTAGCTATTGAATGCGAGAAACACGTTATCTGGTGTTTTCACCACTCCACAGTGCGTTTGATATGCAGAACCGGCGACATCATGGCTGTCGTCGGGCATCAAGCTGAGATATGCATTTTCTGCGATAATCTTGGTGAGACATCAGTCAGAAGTATGCAGAATCATCGAGATCGCTCTTTTCGAGCTATTTAATGGAGAAACACGTTATCTGGTGTATTGACCACTCCACAGTGCGTTTGATATGCGGAACCGGCGCCAGCTTGATTTTCGTGATATTTCAAGCTGAGATATGCATTTTCTGCGATAATATTGGTGAGAGTTCAGTCAGAAGTATGCAGGATCATCTAGATCGCTCGTTTCGAGCTATTTAATTCGAGAAACACGTTATCTGGTGTTTTCACCACTCCACAGTGCGTTTGATATGCAGAACCGGCGACATCTTGGCTTTCGTCGGGTTTCAAGCTGAGATATGCATTTTCTGCATTAATCTTGGTGAGACATCAGTCAGAAGTATGCAGAATCATCTAGATCGCTCGTTTCGAGCTGCTTAATGCGAGAAACACGTTTTCTGGTGTTTTCACCGCTCCTCAGTGCGTTTGATATGCAGAACCGGCGACATCTTGGGTTTCGTCGGGGTTCAAGCTGAGATATGCATTTTCTGCGATAATATTGGTGAGACTTCAGTCAGAAGTATGCAGAATCATCTAGATCGCTCGTTTCTAGCTATTGAATGCGAGAAACACGTTATCTGGTGTTTTCACCACTCCACAGTGCGTTTGATATGCAGAACCGGCGACATCATGGCTGTCGTCGGGCATCAAGCTGAGATATGCATTTTCTGCGATAATCTTGGTGAGACATCAGTCAGAAGTATGCAGAATCATCGAGATCGCTCTTTTCGAGCTATTTAATGGAGAAACACGTTATCTGGTGTATTGACCACTCCACAGTGCGTTTGATATGCGGAACTGGCGCCATCTTGATTTTCGTGAGGTTTCAAGCTGAGATATGCATTTTCTGCGATAATATTGGTGAGAGTTCAGTCAGAAGTATGCAGGATCATCTAGATCGCTCGTTTCTAGCTATTTAATGCGAGAAACACGTTATCTGGTGTTTTCACCACTCCACAGTGCGTTTGATATGCAGAACCGGCGACATCTTGGCTTTCGTCGGGTTTCAAGCTGAGATATGCATTTTCTGCATTAATCTTGGTGAGACATCAGTCAGAAGTATGCAGAATCATCTAGATCGCTCGTTTCGAGCTGCGTAATGCGAGAAACACGTTTTCTGGTGTTTTCACCGCTCCTCAGTGCGTTTGATATGCAGAACCGGCGACATCTTGGGTTTCGTCGGGGTTCAAGCTGAGATATGCATTTTCTGCGATAATATTGGTGAGACTTCAGTCAGAAGTATGCAGAATCATCTAGATCGCCCGTTTCTAGCTATTGAATGCGAGAAACACGTTATCTGGTGTTTTCACCACTCCACAGTGCGTTTGATATGCAGAACCGGCGGCATCATGGCTGTCGTCGGGCATCAAGCTGAGATATGCATTTTCTGCGATAATCTTGGTGAGACATCAGTCAGAAGTATGCAGAATCATCGAGATCGCTCTTTTCGAGCTATTTAATGGAGAAACACGTTATCTGGTGTATTGACCACTCCACAGTGCGTTTGATATGCGGAACCGGCGCCAGCTTGATTTTCGTGATATTTCAAGCTGAGATATGCATTTTCTGCGATAATATTGGTGAGAGTTCAGTCAGAAGTATGCAGGATCATCTAGATCGCTCGTTTCGAGCTATTTAATTCGAGAAACACGTTATCTGGTGTTTTCACCACTCCACAGTGCGTTTGATATGCAGAACCGGCGACATCATGGCTGTCGTCGGGCATCAAGCTGAGATATGCATTTTCTGCGGTAATCTTGATGAGTCTTCTGTCAGCAGTATGCAGAATCATCGAGATCGCTCTATTCGAGCTATTTAATGCGAGAAACACGTTTTCTGGTGTTTTCACCACTCCACTGTGCGTTTGATATGCAGAACCAGCGTCATCTTGATTTTCGTGGTGTTTCCAGCTGAGATATGCATTTTCTGCGATAATCTTGGTGAGTCTTCTGTCAGCAGTATGCAGAATCATCGAGATCGCTCGTTTCGAGCTGCTTAATGCGAGAAACACGTTTTCTGGTGTTTTCACCGCTCCTCAGTGCGTTTGATATGCAGAACCGGCGACATCTTGGGATTCGTCGGGATTCAAGCTGAGATATGCATTTTCTGCGATAATATTGGTGAGACTTCAGTCAGAAGTATGCAGAATCATCTAGATCGCTCGTTTCTAGCTATTGAATGCGAGAAACACGTTATCTGGTGTTTTCACCACTCCACAGTGCGTTTGATATGCAGAACCGGCGACATCTTGGCTTTCGTCGGGTTTCAAGCTGAGATATGCATTTTCTGCATTAATCTTGGTGAGACATCAGTCAGAAGTATGCAGAATCATCTAGATCGCTCGTTTCGAGCTGCTTAATGCGAGAAACACGTTTTCTGGTGTTTTCACCGCTCCTCAGTGCGTTTGATATGCAGAACCGGCGACATCTTGGGTTTCGTCGGGGTTCAAGCTGAGATATGCATTTTCTGCGATAATATTGGTGAGACTTCAGTCAGAAGTATGCAGAATCATCTAGATCGCTCGTTTCTAGCTATTGAATGCGAGAAACACGTTATCTGGTGTTTTCACCACTCCACAGTGCGTTTGATATGCAGAACCGGCGACATCATGGCTGTCGTCGGGCATCAAGCTGAGATATGCATTTTCTGCGATAATCTTGGTGAGACATCAGTCAGAAGTATGCAGAATCATCGAGATCGCTCTTTTCGAGCTATTTAATGGAGAAACACGTTATCTGGTGTATTGACCACTCCACAGTGCGTTTGATATGCGGAACTGGCGCCATCTTGATTTTCGTGAGGTTTCAAGCTGAGATATGCATTTTCTGCGATAATATTGGTGAGAGTTCAGTCAGAAGTATGCAGGATCATCTAGATCGCTCGTTTCTAGCTATTTAATGCGAGAAACACGTTATCTGGTGTTTTCACCACTCCACAGTGCGTTTGATATGCAGAACCGGCGACATCTTGGCTTTCGTCGGGTTTCAAGCTGAGATATGCATTTTCTGCATTAATCTTGGTGAGACATCAGTCAGAAGTATGCAGAATCATCTAGATCGCTCGTTTCGAGCTATTTAATGCGAGAAACACGTTTTCTGGTGTTTTCACCACTCCACAGTACGTTTGACATGCAGAACCGGCGATGTTTGGTTTTCGTCGGGTTTCAAGCTGAGATATGCATTTTCTACGATAATCTTGGTGAGACTTCTGTCCGAAGTAAGCAGAATCATCGAGATCGCTCTTTTCGAGCTACTTAATGCGAGAAACACGTTTTCTGGTGTATTCACCACTCCACAGTACGTTTGACATGCGGAACTGGCGCCATCTTGATTTTCGTGAGGTTTCAAGCTGAGATATGCATTTTCTGCGATAATATTGGTGAGAGTTCAGTCAGAAGTATGCAGGATCATCTAGATCGCTCGTTTCTAGCTATTTAATGCGAGAAACACGTTATCTGGTGTTTTCACCACTCCACAGTGCGTTTAATATGCAGAACCGGCGATATCTTGATTTTCGTGGTGTTTCCAGCTGAGATATGCATTTTCTGCGATAATCTTGGTGAGACTTCTGTCCGAAGTATGCAGAATCATCGAGATCGCTCTTTTCGAGCTATTTAATGCGAGAAACACGTTTTCTGGTGTATTCATCACTCCACAGAGCGTTTGATATGCAGAACCGGCGATATCTTGATATTCGTGGTGTTTCCAGCTGAGATATGCATTTTCTGCGATAATCTTGGTGAGTCTTCTGTCAGAAGTATGCAGAATCATCTAGATTGCACTTTTCGAGCTATTTAATGCGAGAAACACGTTATCTGGTGTTTTCACCACTCCACAGTGCGTTTGATATGCAGAACCGGCGACATCTTGGCTTTCGTCGGGTTTCAAGCTGAGATATGCATTTTCTGCATTAATCTTGGTGAGACATCAGTCAGAAATATGCAGAATCATCTAGATCGCTCGTTTCGAGCTGCTTAATGCGAGAAACACGTTTTCTGGTGTTTTCACCGCTCCTCAGTGCGTTTGATATGCAGAACCGGCGACATCTTGGGTTTCGTCGGGGTTCAAGCTGAGATATGCATTTTCTGCGATAATATTGGTGAGACTTCAGTCAGAAGTATGCAGAATCATCTAGATCGCTCGTTTCTAGCTATTGAATGCGAGAAACACGTTATCTGGTGTTTTCACCACTCCACAGTGCGTTTGATATGCAGAACCGGCGACATCATGGCTGTCGTCGGGCATCAAGCTGAGATATGCATTTTCTGCGATAATCTTGGTGAGACATCAGTCAGAAGTATGCAGAATCATCGAGATCGCTCTTTTCGAGCTATTTAATGGAGAAACACGTTATCTGGTGTATTGACCACTCCACAGTGCGTTTGATATGCGGAACCGGCGCCAGCTTGATTTTCGTGATATTTCAAGCTGAGATATGCATTTTCTGCGATAATATTGGTGAGAGTTCAGTCAGAAGTATGCAGGATCATCTAGATCGCTCGTTTCGAGCTATTTAATTCGAGAAACACGTTATCTAGTGTTTTCACCACTCCACAGTGCGTTTGATATGCAGAACCGGCGACATCATGGCTGTCGTCGGGCATCGAGCTGAGATATGCATTTTCTGCGGTAATCTTGATGAGACATCAGTCAGAAGTATGCAGAATCATCGAGATCGCTCTTTTCGAGCTATTTAATGGAGAAACACGTTATCTGGTGTATTTTACCACTCCACAGTGCGTTTGATATGCGGAACCGGCGCCATCTTGATTTTCGTGAGGTTTCAAGCTGAGATATGCATTTTCTGCGATAATATTGGTGAGAGTTCAGTCAGAAGTATGCAGGATCATCTAGATCGCTCGGTTCGAGCTATTTAATGCGAGAAACACGTTGTCTGGTTGTTTTCACCACTCCACGGTGCGTTTGATATGCAGAACCGGCGATATCTTGATTTTCGTGGTGTTTCCAGCTGAGATATGCATTTTCTTCGATAATCTTGGTGAGTCTTCTGTCAGCAGTATGCAGAATCATCGAGATCGCTCTATTCGAGCTATTTAATGCGAGAAACACGTTATCTGGTGTATTGACCACTCGACAGTGCCTTTGATATGCGGAACCGGCGCCATCTTGATTTTCGTGAGGTTTCAAGCTGAGATATGCATTTTCTGCGATAATATTGGTGAGAGTTCAGTCAGAAGTATGCAGGATCATCTAGATCGCTCGTTTCGAGCTATTTAATGCGAGAAACACGTTTTCTGGTGTTTTCACCACTCCACAGTACGTTTGACATGCAGAACCGGCGATGTTTGGTGTTCGTCGGGTTTCAAGCTGAGATATGCATTTTCTACGATAATCTTGGTGAGACTTCTGTCCGAAGTAAGCAGAATGATCGAGATCGCTCTTTTCGAGCTACTTAATGCGAGAAACACGTTTTCTGGTGTTTTCACCACTCCACTGTGCGTTTGATATGCAGAACCAGCGTCATCTTGATTTTCGTGGTGTTTCCAGCTGAGATATGCATTTTCTGCGATAATCTTGGTGAGTCTTCTGTCAGCAGTATGCAGAATCATCGAGATCGCTCTATTCGAGCTATTTAATGCGAGAAACACGTTATCTGGTTGTTTTCACCACTCCACAGTGCGTTTGATATGCAGAACCGGCGACATCTTGATTTTCGTGACGTTTCTAGCTGAGATATGCATTTTCTGCGATAATATTGGTGAGACTTCAGTCAGAAGTATGCAGAATCATCTAGATCGTTCGTTTCGAGCTATTTAATGCGAAAAAACAAGTTTTCTGGTGTTTTGACCACTCCACAGTGCGTTTGATATGTAGAGCCGCCGATAACTTGGTTTTCGTGGGGTTTCCAACTGAAATATGCATTTTCTGCGATAATCTTTGTGTTTCATCAATGAGAAGTATGCAGAATCATCTAGATCGCTCTTGTCGAGCTATTTAATGCAAAAAAACAAGTTTCCCGGTGTTTTCAACATTCCACAGTGCGTTTGATATGCAGAACTGGCGATATCTTGATTTTCGTGGTGTTTCCAGTTGAGATATGCATTTTCTGCGATAATCTTAGTGAGTCTTCTGTCAGAAGTATGCAGAATCATCTAGATTGCACTTTTCGAGCCATTTAATGCGAGAAACACGTTTTCTGGTGTATTCACCACTCCACAGAGCGTTTGATATGCAGAACCGGCGATATCTTGATATTCGTGGTGTTTCCAGCTGAGATATGCATTTTCTGCGATAATAGTGGTGAGACATCAGTCAGAAGTATGCAGAATCTTCGAGAACGCTCTTTTCGAGCTACTTAATGCGAGAAACACGTTTTCTGGTGTATTCACCACTCCACAGTACGTTTGACATGCAGAACCGAAGATATCTTGGTTTCGGTCGGGTTTCAAGCTGAGATATGCTTTTCTACGATAATCTTGGTGAGACTTCTGTCAGAAGTATGCAGAATCTTCGAGAACTCTCTTTTCGAGCTACTTAATGCGAGAAACACGTTTTCTGGTGTTTTCACCACTCCACTGTGCGTTTGAAATGCAGAACCAGCGTCATCTTGATTTTCGTGGTGTTTCCAGCTGAGATATGCATTTTCTGCGATAATCTTGGTGAGTCTTCTGTCAGCAGTATGCAGAATCTTCGAGAACTGTCTTTTCGAGCTACTTAATGCGAGAAACACGTTTTCTGGTGTTTTCACCACTCCACTGTGCGTTTGATATGCAGAACCAGCGTCATCTTGATTTTCGTGGTGTTTCCAGCTGAGATATGCATTTTCTGCGATAATCTTGGTGAGTCTTCTGTCAGCAGTATGCAGAATCATCGAGATCGCTCTATTCGAGCTATTTAATGCGAGAAACACGTTATCTGGTTGTTTTCACCACTCCACAGTGCGTTTGATATGCAGAACCTGCGACATCTTGATTTTCGTGACGTTTCTAGCTGAGATATGCATTTTCTGCGATAATATTGGGGAGACTTCAGTCAGAAGTATGCAGAATCATCGAGATCGCTCTATTCGAGCTATTTAATGCGAGAAACACGTTATCTGGTTGTTTTGACCACTCCACAGTGCGTTTGATATGTAGAGCCGCCGATAACTTGGTTTTCGTGGGGTTTCCAACTGAAATATGCATTTTCTGCGATAATCTTTGTGTTTCATCAATGAGAAGTATGCAGAATCATCCAGAACGCTCTTTTCGAGCTATTTAATGCGAGAAACACGTTATCTGGTGTTTTCACCACTCCACAGAGCGTTTGATATGCAGAACCGGCGACATCATGGCTGTCGTCGGGCATCAAGCTGAGATATGCATTTTCTGCGATAATCTTTGTGTTTCATCAATGAGAAGTATGCAGAACCATCCAGAACGCACTTTTCGAGCTAGTTAATGCGAGTAACACGTTTTCTGGTGTTTTCACCACTCCACAGTGCGTCTGATATGCAGAACCGGCGATATCTTGGTTTTCGTGGGGTTTCCAGCTGAGATATGCATTTTCTGCGATAATCGTGGTGAGACTTCATTCAGAAGTATGCAGAATCATCTAGATCGCTCTTGTCGAGCTATTTAATGCAAAAAAACAAGTTTCCCGGTGTTTTCAACATTCCACAGTGCGTTTGATATGCAGAACTGGCGATATCTTGATTTTCGTGGTGTTTCCAGCTGAGATATGCATTTTCTACGATAATCTTAGTGAGTCTTCTGTCAGAAGTATGCAGAATCATCTAGATTGCACTTTTCGAGCCATTTAATGCGAGAAACACGTTTTCTGGTGTATTCACCACTCCACAGAGCGTTTGATATGCAGAACCGGCGATATCTTGATATTCGTGGTGTTTCCAGCTGAGATATGCATTTTCTGCGATAATAGTGGTGAGACATCAGTCAGAAGTATGCAGAATCTTCGAGAACGCTCTTTTCGAGCTACTTAATGCGAGAAACACGTTTTCTGGTGTATTCACCACTCCACAGTACGTTTGACATGCAGAACCGAAGATATCTTGGTTTCGGTCGGGTTTCAAGCTGAGACATGCATTTTCTGCGATAATCTTGGTGATTCTTCTGTCAGAAGTATGCAGAAGCATCGAGTACGCTCTTTTCGAGCTGTTTAATGCGAGAAACACGTTATCTGGTGTTTTCACCACTCCACAGTGCGTTTGATATGCAGAACCGGCGACATCTTGGCTTTCGTCGGGTATCAAGCTGGGATATGCATTTTCTACGATAATCTTGGTGAGACTTCTGTCAGAAGTATGCAGAATCATCGGGAACGCTCTTTTCGAGCTATTTAATGCGAGAAACACGTTATCTGGTGTTTTCACCACTCCACAGTGCGTATGATATGCAGAACCGGCGATATCTTGGTTTTCGTGGTGTTTCCAGCTGAGATATGCATTTTCTGCGATAATCTTAGTGAGTCTTCTGTCAGAAGTATGCAGAATCATCGAGATCGCTCTTTTCGAGCTACTTAATTCGAGAAACACGTTATCTGGTGTTTTCGACACTCCACAGTGCGTTTGACATGCAGAACCGCAGATATCTTGGTTACGTTCGGGATTCAAGCTGAGATATGCATTTTCTGCGATAATCTTGGTGAGACTTCAGTCAGAAGTATGCAGAATCATCTAGATCGCTCGTTTCGTGCTAATTAATGCGGCAAACACGTTATCTGGTGCTTTCAGCACTCCACAGTGCGTTTGATATGCAGAACCAGCGATATCTTGGATTTCGTGGGGTTTCAAGCTGAGATATGCATTTTTTACGATAATCTTGGTGAGACTCCTGTCCGAAGAATGCTTAATCATCGAGATCGCTCGTTTCGAGCTATTTAATGCGAGAAACACGTTATCTGGTGTTTTCACCACTCCACAGTGCGTATGATATGCAGAACCGGCGATATCTTGGTTTTCGTGGGGTTTCAATCTGAGATATGCATTTTCTGCGATAATCTTGGTGAGACATCAGTCAGAAGTATGCAGAATCATCGAGATCGCTCTTTTCGAGCTATTTAATGGAGAAACACGTTATCTGGTGTTTTCGCCACTCCACAGTGTGTTTGACATGCAGAACCGCAGATATCTTGGTTACGTTCGGGATTCAAGCTGAGATATGCATTTTCTGCGATAATCTTCGTGAGAATTCAGTCAGAAGTATGCAGAATCATCGAGATCGCTCTTTTCGAGCTAGTTAGTGCGAGAAACACGATATCTGTAATTTTCACCACTCCACAGTTGGTTTGATATGCAGATCCGGCCATATCTTGGTTTTCGTGGGGTTTCAAGCTGAGATATGCGTTTTCTACGATAATCTTGGTGAGACTTCTATCAGAAGTAAGCAGAATCATCGAGATCCCTCTTTCCGAGCTCTTTAATGCGAGAAACACGTTATCTGGTGTTTTCACCTCTCCACAGTGCGTTTGATATGCAGAACCGGCGACATCTTGGCTGTCGTCGGGCATCAAGCTGAGATATGCATTTTCTGCGATAATCTTGGTGACACATCAGTCAGAAGTTTGCAGAATCATCGAGATCGCTCTTTTCGAGCTATTTAATGGAGAAACACGTTATCTGGTGTATTGACCACTCCACAGTGCGTTTGATATGCGGAACCGGCGCCATCTTGATTTTCGTGAGGTTTCAAGCTGAGATATGCATTTTCTGCGATAATATTGGTGAGAGTTCAGTCAGAAGTATGCAGGATCAGCTAGATCGCTCGTTTCGAGCTATTTAATGCGAGAAATACGTTGTCTGGTTGTTTTCACCACTCCACGGTGCGTTTGATATGCAGAACCGGCGACATCTTGATTTTCGTGACGTTTCTAGCTGAGATATGCATTTTCTGCGATAATATTGGTGAGACTTCAGTCAGAAGTATGCAGAATCATCTAGATCGTTCGTTTCGAGCTGTTTAATGCGAGAAACACGTTATCTGCTGTTTCCACCACTCCACAGTGCGTTTGATATGCAGAACCGGCGACATCATGGCTGTCGTCGGGCATCAAGCTGAGATATGCATTTTCTGCGATAATCTTTGTGTTTCATCAATGAGAAGTATGCAGAACCATCCAGAACGCACTTTTCGAGCTAGTTAATGCGAGTAACACTTTTTCTGGTGTTTTCACCACTCCACAGTGCGTCTGATATGCAAAACCGGCGATATCTTGGTTTTCGTGGGGTTTCCAGCTGAGATATGCATTTTCTACGATAATCGTGGTGAGACTTCATTCAGAAGTATGCAGAATCATCTAGATCGCTCTTGTCGAGCTATTTAATGCAAAAAAACAAGTTTCCCGGTGTTTTCAACATTCCACAGTGCGTTTGATATGCAGAACTGGCGATATCTTGATTTTCGTGCTGTTTCCAGCTAGGATATGCATTTTCTGCGATAATCTTGGTGAGTCTTCTGTCAGAAGTATGCAGAATCATCTAGATTGCACTTTTCGAGCCAGTTAATGCGAGAAACACGTTTTCTGGTGTATTCACCACTCCACAGAGCGTTTGATATGCAGAACCGGCGATATCTTGATATTCGTGGTGTTTCCAGCTGAGATATGCATTTTCTGCGATAATAGTGGTGAGACATCAGACAGAAGTATGCAGAATCTTCGAGAACGCTCTTTTCGAGCTACTTAATGCGAGAAACACGTTTTCTGGTGTATTCACCACTCCACAGTACGTTTGACATGCAGAACCGAAGATATCCTGGTTTCGGCCGGGTTTCAAGCTGAGACATGCATTTTCTGCGATAATCTTGGTGATTCTTCTGTCAGAAGTATGCAGAATCATCGAGTACGCTCTTTTCGAGCTGTTTAATGCGAGAAACACGTTATCTGGTGTTTTCACCACTCCACAGTGCGTTTGATATGCAGAACCGGCGACATCTTGGCTTTCGTCGGGTATCAAGCTGGGATATGCATTTTCTACGATAATCTTGGTGAGACTTCTGTCAGAAGTATGCAGAATCATCGGGAACGCTCTTTTCGAGCTATTTAATGCGAGAAACTCGTTATCTGGTTGTTTTCACCACTCCACAGTGCGTTTGATATGCAGAACCGGCGTCATCTTGATTTTCGTGAGGTTTCAAGGTGAGATATGCATTTTCTGCGATTATCTTGTTGAGACTTCTGTCAGAAGTATGCAGAATCATCGAGATCGCTCTTTTCGAGCTACTTAATTCGAGAAACACATTATCTGGTGTTTTCGCCACTCCACAGTGCGTTTGACATGCAGAACCGCAGATATCTTGGTTACGTTCGGGATTCAAGCTGAGATATGCATTTTCTGCGATAATCTTCGTGAGACTTCAGTCAGAAGTATGCAGAATCATCTAGATCGCTCTTGTCGAGCTATTTAACGCGAGAAACACGTTATATGGTGTTTTCACCACTCCACAGTGCGTTTGATATGCAGAACGGGCGACATCTTGGCTTTAGTCGGGTATCAAGCTGGGATATGCATTTTCTACGATAATCTTGGTGAGACTTCTGTCAGAAGTATGCAGAATCATCGGGAACGCTCTTTTCGAGCTATTTAATGCGAGAAACTCGTTATCTGGTTGTTTTCACCACTCCACAGTGCGTTTGATATGCAGAACCGGCGTCATCTTGATTTTCGTGAGGTTTCAAGGTGAGATATGCATTTTCTGCGATTATCTTGGTGAGACTTCTGTCAGAAGTATGCAGAATCATCGAGATCGTTCTTTTCGAGCTATTTAATGCGAGAAACTCGTTATCTGGTTGTTTTCACCACTCCACAGTGCGTTTGATATGCAGAACCGGCGTCATCTTGATTTTCGTGAGGTTTCAAGGTGAGATATGCATTTTCTGCGATTATCTTGGTGAGACTTCTGTCAGAAGTATGCAGAATCATCGAGATCGCTCTTTTCGAGCTACTTAATTCGAGAAACACGTTATCTGGTGTTTTCGCCTCTCCACAGTGCGTTTGACATGCAGAACCGCAGATATCTTGGTTACGTTCGGGATTCAAGCTGAGATATGCATTTTCTGCGATAATCTTCGTGAGACTTCAGTCAGAAGTATGCAGAATCATCTAGATCGCTCTTGTCGAGCTATTTAACGCGAGAAACACGTTATATTGTGTTTTCACCACTCCACAGTGCGTTTGATATGCAGATCCAGCGATATCTTGGTTTTCGTGGGGTTTCAAGCTGAGATATGCATTTTTTACGATAATCTTGGTGAGACTCCTGTCCGAAGTATGCTTAATCATCGAGATCGCTCGTTTCGAGCTATTTAATGCGAGAAACACGTTATCTGGTGTTTTCACCACTCCACAGTGCGTATGATATGCAGAACCGGCGATATCTTGGTTTTCGTGGGGTTTCAAGCTGAGATATGCATTTTCTGCGATAATCTTGGTGAGACTTCTGTCCGAAGTATGCAGAATCATCGAGTACGCTCTTTTCGAGCTGTTTAATGCGACAAACACGTTATCTGGTGTTTTCACCACTCCACAGTGCGTTTGATATGCAGAACCGGCGACATCTTGGCTTTCGTCGGGTATCAAGCTGGGATATGCATTTTCTACGATAATCTTGGTGAGACTTCTGTCAGAAGTATGCAGAATCATCGGGATCGCTCTTTTCGAGCTATTTAATGCGAAAAACTCGTTATCTGGTTGTTTTCACCACTCCACAGTGCGTTTGATATGCAGAACCGGCGTCATCTTGATTTTCGTGAGGTTTCAAGGTGAGATATGCATTTTCTGCGATAATCTTGGTGAGACTTCTGTCCGAAGTATGCTGAAACATCGAGATCGCTCTTTTCGAGCTATTTAATGCGAGAAACACGTTGTCTGGTGTTTTCACAACTCCACAGTTGGATTGATATGCAGAACCGGCGATATCTGGGTTTTCGTGGGGTTTCAAGCTGAGATATGCATTTTTTACGATAATCTTGGTGAGACTTCTGTCCGAACTATGCTTAATCATCGAGATCGCTCGTTTCGAGCTATTTAATGCGAGAAACACGATATCTGGAGTTTTCACCACTCCACAGTGCGTATGATATGCAGAACCGGCGAAATCTTGGTTTTCGTAGGGTTTCAAGCTGAGATATGCATTTTCTGCGATAATCTTGGTGAGACTTCTGTCCGAAGTATGCTGAATCACCGAGATCGCTCTTTTCGAGCTAGTTAGTGCGAGAAACACGATATCTGTAATTTTCACCACTCCACAGTTGGTTTGATATGCAGATCCGGCCATATCTTGGTTTTCGTGGGGTTTCAAGCTGAGATATGCGTTTTCTACGATAATCTTGGTGAGACTTCTGTCCGAAGTATGCTTAATCATCGAGATCGCTCGTTTCGAGCTATTTAATGCGAGAAACATGATATCTGGAGTTTTCACCACTCCACAGTGCGTATGATATGCAGAACCGGCGAAATCTTGGTTTTCGTAGGGTTTCAAGCTGAGATATGCATTTTTTACGATAATCTTGGTGAGACTTCTGTCCGAAGTATGCTTAATCATCGAGATCGCTCGTTTCGAGCTATTTAATGCGAGAAACACGTTATCTGGTGTTTTCACCACTCCACAGTGCGTATGATATGCAGAACCGGCGATATCTTGGTTTTCGTGGGGTTTCAAGCTGAGATATGCATTTTCTGCGATAATCTTGGTGAGACTTCTGTCCGAAGTATGCAGAATCATCGAGTACGCTCTTTTCGAGCTGTTTAATGCGACAAACACGTTATCTGGTGTTTTCACCACTCCACAGTGCGTTTGATATGCAGAACCGGCGACATCTTGGTTTTCGTGGGGTTTCAAGCTGAGATATGCATTTTTTACGATAATCTTGGTGAGACTTCTGTCCGAAGTATGCTTAATCATCGAGATCCCCCGTTTCGAGCTATTTAATGCGAGAAACACGTCATCTGGTGTTTTCACCACTCCACAGTGCGTCTGATATGCAGAACTGGCGATATCTTGGTTTTGGTGGGGTTTCAAGCTGAGATATGCATTTTCTGCGATAATCTTGGTGAGACTTCTGTCCGAAGTATGCTGAAACATCGAGATCGCTCTTTTCGAGCTATTTAATGCGAGAAACATGATATCTGGTGTTTTCACAACTCCACAGTTGGATTGATATGCAGAACCGGCGATATCTGGGTTTTCGTGGGGTTTCAAGCTGAGATATGCATTTTTTACGATAATCTTGGTGAGACTTCTGTCCGAAGTATGCTTAATCATCGAGATCGCTCGTTTCGAGCTATTTAATGCGAGAAACACGATATCTGGAGTTTTCACCACTCCACAGTGCGTATGATATGCAGAACCGGCGAAATCTTGGTTTTCGTAGGGTTTCAAGCTGAGATATGCATTTTCTGCGATAATCTTGGTGAGACTTCTGTCAGAAGTATGCAGAATCATCGAGATCCTTCTTTTCGAGCTATTTAATGCGAGAAAAACGTTATCTGGTGTTTTCACCACTCGACAGTGCGTTTGACATGCAGAACCAGCGATATCTTGGTTTTCGTGGGGTTTCAAGCTGAGATATGCATTTTCTGCAATAATCATGGTGAGACTTCTGTCCGAAGTATACAGAATCATCGAGATCGCTCTTTTCGAGCTATTTAATGCGGGTAACACGTTATCTGGTGTTTTGACCACTCCACAGTGCGTTTGATATGTAGAACCGCCGATAACGTGGTTTTCGTGGGGTTTCCAGCTGATATATGCATTTTCTGCGATAATCTTGGTGTTTCATCTAGGAGAAGTATGCAGAATCATCGAGAACGCTCTTTTCGAGCTACTTAATGCGAGAAACACGTTTTCTGGTTTTTTCACCACTCCACAGTGCGTCTGAAATGCATAACCAGCGATATCTTGGTTTTCGTGGGGTTTCAAGCTGAGATATGCATTTTTTACGATAATCTTGGTGAGACTTCAGTCAGAAGTATGCAGAATCATCGAGACCCCTCTTTTCGAGCTATTTAATGCGAGAAACACGTTATCTGGTGTTTTCACCACTCCACAGTGCGTTTGATATGCAGAACAGGCGACATCTTGATTTTCGTGAGATTTCAAGCTGAGATATGCATTTTCTACGATAACCATGGTGAGTCTTCTGTCAGGAGTATGCAGAATCATCTAGATCGCTCTTTTCGAGCTATTTAATGCGAGAAACACGTTATATGGTTGTTTTCACCACTCCACAGTGCGTTTGATATGCAGAACCAGCGATATCTTGGTTTTCGTGGGGTTTCAAGCTGAGATATGCATTTTTTACGATAATCTTGGTGAGACTTCTGTTCGAAGTATGCTTAATCATCGAGATCGCTCGTTTCGAGCTATTTAATGCGAGAAACACGTTATCTGGTGCTTTCACCACTCCACAGTGCGTATGATATGCAGAACCGGCGATATCTTGGTTTTCGTGGGGTTTCAAGCTGAGATATGCATTTTCTGCGATAATCTTGGTGAGACTTCTGTCCGAAGTATGCAGAATCATCGAGTACGCTCTTTTCGAGCTGTTTAATGCGACAAACACGTTATCTGGTGTTTTCACCACTCCACAGTGCGTTTGATATGCAGAACCGGCGATATCTGGGTTTTCGTGGGGTTTCAAGCTGAGATATGCATTTTTTACGATAATCTTGGTGAGACTTCTGTCCGAACTATGCTTAATCATCGAGATCGCTCGTTTCGAGCTATTTAATGCGAGAAACACGATATCTGGAGTTTTCACCACTCCACAGTGCGTATGATATGCAGAACCGGCGAAATCTTGGTTTTCGTAGGGTTTCAAGCTGAGATATGCATTTTCTGCGATAATCTTGGTGAGACTTCTGTCCGAAGTATGCTGAATCACCGAGATCGCTCTTTTCGAGCTAGTTAGTGCGAGAAACACGATATCTGTAATTTTCACCACTCCACAGTTGGTTTGATATGCAGATCCGGCCATATCTTGGTTTTCGTGGGGTTTCAAGCTGAGATATGCGTTTTCTACGATAATCTTGGTGAGACTTCTGTCCGAAGTATGCTTAATCATCGAGATCGCTCGTTTCGAGCTATTTAATGCGAGAAACATGATATCTGGAGTTTTCACCACTCCACAGTGCGTATGATATGCAGAACCGGCGAAATCTTGGTTTTCGTAGGGTTTCAAGCTGAGATATGCATTTTTTACGATAATCTTGGTGAGACTTCTGTCCGAAGTATGCTTAATCATCGAGATCGCTCGTTTCGAGCTATTTAATGCGAGAAACACGTTATCTGGTGTTTTCACCACTCCACAGTGCGTATGATATGCAGAACCGGCGATATCTTGGTTTTCGTGGGGTTTCAAGCTGAGATATGCATTTTCTGCGATAATCTTGGTGAGACTTCTGTCCGAAGTATGCAGAATCATCGAGTACGCTCTTTTCGAGCTGTTTAATGCGACAAACACGTTATCTGGTGTTTTCACCACTCCACAGTGCGTTTGATATGCAGAACCGGCGACATCTTGGTTTTCGTGGGGTTTCAAGCTGAGATATGCATTTTTTACGATAATCTTGGTGAGACTTCTGTCCGAAGTATGCTTAATCATCGAGATCCCCCGTTTCGAGCTATTTAATGCGAGAAACACGTCATCTGGTGTTTTCACCACTCCACAGTGCGTCTGATATGCAGAACTGGCGATATCTTGGTTTTGGTGGGGTTTCAAGCTGAGATATGCATTTTCTGCGATAATCTTGGTGAGACTTCTGTCCGAAGTATGCTGAAACATCGAGATCGCTCTTTTCGAGCTATTTAATGCGAGAAACATGATATCTGGTGTTTTCACAACTCCACAGTTGGATTGATATGCAGAACCGGCGATATCTGGGTTTTCGTGGGGTTTCAAGCTGAGATATGCATTTTTTACGATAATCTTGGTGAGACTTCTGTCCGAAGTATGCTTAATCATCGAGATCGCTCGTTTCGAGCTATTTAATGCGAGAAACACGATATCTGGAGTTTTCACCACTCCACAGTGCGTATGATATGCAGAACCGGCGAAATCTTGGTTTTCGTAGGGTTTCAAGCTGAGATATGCATTTTCTGCGATAATCTTGGTGAGACTTCTGTCAGAAGTATGCAGAATCATCGAGATCCTTCTTTTCGAGCTATTTAATGCGAGAAAAACGTTATCTGGTGTTTTCACCACTCGACAGTGCGTTTGACATGCAGAACCAGCGATATCTTGGTTTTCGTGGGGTTTCAAGCTGAGATATGCATTTTCTGCAATAATCTTGGTGAGACTTCTGTCCGAAGTATACAGAATCATCGAGATCGCTCTTTTCGAGCTATTTAATGCGGGTAACACGTTATCTGGTGTTTTGACCACTCCACAGTGCGTTTGATATGTAGAACCGCCGATAACGTGGTTTTCGTGGGGTTTCCAGCTGATATATGCATTTTCTGCGATAATCTTGGTGTTTCATCTAGGAGAAGTATGCAGAATCATCGAGAACGCTCTTTTCGAGCTACTTAATGCGAGAAACACGTTTTCTGGTTTTTTCACCACTCCACAGTGCGTCTGAAATGCATAACCAGCGATATCTTGGTTTTCGTGGGGTTTCAAGCTGAGATATGCATTTTTTACGATAATCTTGGTGAGACTTCAGTCAGAAGTATGCAGAATCATCGAGACCCCTCTTTTCGAGCTATTTAATGCGAGAAACACGTTATCTGGTGTTTTCACCACTCCACAGTGCGTTTGATATGCAGAACAGGCGACATCTTGATTTTCGTGAGATTTCAAGCTGAGATATGCATTTTCTACGATAACCATGGTGAGTCTTCTGTCAGGAGTATGCAGAATCATCTAGATCGCTCTTTTCGAGCTATTTAATGCGAGAAACACGTTATATGGTTGTTTTCACCACTCCACAGTGCGTTTGATATGCAGAACCAGCGATATCTTGGTTTTCGTGGGGTTTCAAGCTGAGATATGCATTTTTTACGATAATCTTGGTGAGACTTCTGTTCGAAGTATGCTTAATCATCGAGATCGCTCGTTTCGAGCTATTTAATGCGAGAAACACGTTATCTGGTGCTTTCACCACTCCACAGTGCGTATGATATGCAGAACCGGCGATATCTTGGTTTTCGTGGGGTTTCAAGCTGAGATATGCATTTTCTGCGATAATCTTGGTGAGACTTCTGTCCGAAGTATGCAGAATCATCGAGTACGCTCTTTTCGAGCTGTTTAATGCGACAAACACGTTATCTGGTGTTTTCACCACTCCACAGTGCGTTTGATATGCAGAACCGGCGACATCTTGGTTTTCGTGGGGTTTCAAGCTGAGATATGCATTTTTTACGATAATCTTGGTGAGACTTCTGTCCGAAGTATGCTTAATCATCGAGATCCCCCGTTTCGAGCTATTTAATGCGAGAAACACGTCATCTGGTGTTTTCACCACTCCACAGTGCGTCTGATATGCAGAACTGGCGATATCTTGGTTTTGGTGGGGTTTCAAGCTGAGATATGCATTTTCTGCGATAATCTTGGTGAGACTTCTGTCCGAAGTATGCTGAAACATCGAGATCGCTCTTTTCGAGCTATTTAATGCGAGAAACACGTTGTCTGGTGTTTTCACAACTCCACAGTTGGATTGATATGCAGAACCGGCGATATCTGGGTTTTCGTGGGGTTTCAAGCTGAGATATGCATTTTTTACGATAATCTTGGTGAGACTTCTGTCCGAAGTATGCTTAATCATCGAGATCGCTCGTTTCGAGCTATTTAATGCGAGAAACACGATATCTGGAGTTTTCACCACTCCACAGTGCGTATGATATGCAGAACCGGCGAAATCTTGGTTTTCGTAGGGTTTCAAGCTGAGATATGCATTTTCTGCGATAATCTTGGTGAGACTTCTGTCAGAAGTATGCAGAATCATCGAGATCCTTCTTTTCGAGCTATTTAATGCGAGAAAAACGTTATCTGGTGTTTTCACCACTCGACAGTGCGTTTGACATGCAGAACCAGCGATATCTTGGTTTTCGTGGGGTTTCAAGCTGAGATATGCATTTTCTGCAATAATCTTGGTGAGACTTCTGTCCGAAGTATACAGAATCATCGAGATCGCTCTTTTCGAGCTATTTAATGCGGGTAACACGTTATCTGGTGTTTTGACCACTCCACAGTGCGTTTGATATGTAGAACCGCCGATAACGTGGTTTTCGTGGGGTTTCCAGCTGATATATGCATTTTCTGCGATAATCTTGGTGTTTCATCTATGAGAAGTATGCAGAATCATCGAGAACGCTCTTTTCGAGCTACTTAATGCGAGAAACACGTTTTCTGGTTTTTTCACCACTCCACAGTGCGTCTGAAATGCATAACCAGCGATATCTTGGTTTTCGTGGGGTTTCAAGCTGAGATATGCATTTTTTACGATAATCTTGGTGAGACTTCAGTCAGAAGTATGCAGAATCATCGAGACCCCTCTTTTCGAGCTATTTAATGCGAGAAACACGTTATCTGGTGTTTTCACCACTCCACAGTGCGTTTGATATGCAGAACAGGCGACATCTTGATTTTCGTGAGATTTCAAGCTGAGATATGCATTTTCTACGATAACCATGGTGAGTCTTCTGTCAGGAGTATGCAGAATCATCTAGATCGCTCTTTTCGAGCTATTTAATGCGAGAAACACGTTATATGGTTGTTTTCACCACTCCACAGTGCGTTTGATATGCAGAACCAGCGATATCTTGGTTTTCGTGGGGTTTCAAGCTGAGATATGCATTTTTTACGATAATCTTGGTGAGACTTCTGTTCGAAGTATGCTTAATCATCGAGATCGCTCGTTTCGAGCTATTTAATGCGAGAAACACGTTATCTGGTGTTTTCACCACTCCACAGTGCGTATGATATGCAGAACCGGCGATATCTTGGTTTTCGTGGGGTTTCAAGCTGAGATATACATTTTCTGCGGTAATCTTGGTGAGACTTCTGTCCGAAGTATGCTGAATCATCGAGATCGCTCTTTTCGAGCTAGTTAGTGCGAGAAACACGTTGTCTGGTGTTTTCACAACTCCACAGTTGGATTGATATGCAGAACCGGCGATATCTGGGTTTTCGTGGGGTTTCAAGCTGAGATATGCCTTTTTTACGATAATCTTGGTGAGACTTCTGTCCGAAGTATGCTTAATCATCGAGATCGCTCGTTTCGAGCTATTTAATGCGAGAAACACGATATCTGGAGTGTTCACCACTCCACAGTGCGTATGATATGCAGAACCGGCGAAATCTTGGTTTTCGTAGGGTTTCAAGCTGAGATATGCATTTTCTGCGATAATCTTGGTGAGACTTCTGTCCGAAGTATGCTGAATCATCGAGATCGCTCTTTTCGAGCTAGTTAGTGCGAGAAACACGTTGTCTGGTGTTTTCACAACTCGACAGTTGGATTGATATGCAGAACCGGCGATATCTGGGTTTTCGTGGGGTTTCAAGCTGAGATATGCATTTTCTGCGATAATCTTGGTGTTTCATCTATGAGAAGTATGCAGAATCATCGAGAACGCTCTTTTCGAGCTACTTAATGCGAGAAACACGTTTTCTGGTTTTTTCACCACTCCACAGTGCGTCTGAAATGCATAACCAGCGATATCTTGGTTTTCGTGGGGTTTCAAGCTGAGATATGCATTTTTTACGATAATCTTGGTGAGACTTCTGTCCGAAGTATGCAGAATCATCAAGATCGCTCTATTCGAGCTATTTAATGCGGCAAACACGTTATCTGGTGCTTTCTGCACTCCACAGTGCGTTTGATATGCAGAACCAGCGATATCTTGGTTTTCGTGGGGTTTCAAGCTGAGATATGCATTTTTTACGATAATCTTGGTGAGACTTCTGTCCGAAGTATGCTTAATCATCGTGATCCCTCGTTTCGAGCTACTTAATGCGAGAAACACGTTATCTGGTGTTTTCACCACTCCACAGTGCGTCTGATATGCAGAACTGGCGATATCTTGGTTTTGGTGGGGTTTCAAGCTGAGATATGCATTTTCTGCGATAAGCTTGGTGAGACTTCTGTCCGAAGTATGCTGAAACATCGAGATCGCTCTATTCGAGCTATTTAATGCGGCAAACACGTTATCTGGTGCATTCAGCACTCCACAGTGCGTTTGATATGCAGATCCAGCGATATCTTGGTTTTCGTGGGGTTTCAAGCTGAGATATGCATTTTTTACGATAATCTTGGTGAGACTCCTGTCCGAAGTATGCTTAATCATCGAGATCGCTCGTTTCGAGCTATTTAATGCGAGAAACACGTTATCTGGTGTTTTCACCACTCCACAGTGCGTATGATATGCAGAACCGGCGATATCTTGGTTTTCGTGGGGTTTCAAGCTGAGATATGCATTTTCTGCGATAATCTTGGTGAGACTTCTGTCCGAAGTATGCAGAATCATCGAGTACGCTCTTTTCGAGCTGTTTAATGCGACAAACACGTTATCTGGTGTTTTCACCACTCCACAGTGCGTTTGATATGCAGAACCGGCGACACCTTGGCTTTCGTCGGGTATCAAGCTGGGATATGCATTTTCTACGATAATCTTGGTGAGACTTCTGTCAGAAGTATGCAGAATCATCGGGATCGCTCTTTTCGAGCTATTTAATGCGAGAAACTCGTTATCTGGTTGTTTTCACCACTCCACAGTGCGTTTGATATGCAGAACCGGCGTAATCTTGATTTTCGTGAGGTTTCAAGGTGAGATATGCATTTTCTGCGATAATCTTGGTGAGACTTCTGTCCGAAGTATGCAGAATCATCTAGATCGCTCTTTTCGAGCTATTTAATGCGAGAAACACGTTGTCTGGTGTTTTCACAACTCCACAGTTGGATTGATATGCCGAACCGGCGATATCTGGGTTTTCGTGGGGTTTCAAGCTGAGATATGCATTTTTTACGATAATCTTGGTGAGACTTCTGTCCGAAGTATGCTTAATCATCGAGATCGCTCGTTTCGAGCTATTTAATGCGAGAAACACGATATCTGGAGTTTTCACCACTCCACAGTGCGTATGATATGCAGAACCGGCGAAATCTTGGTTTTCGTAGGGTTTCAAGCTGAGATATGCATTTTCTGCGATAATCTTGGTGAGACTTCTGTCCGAAGTATGCTGAATCATCGAGATCGCTCTTTTCGAGCTAGTTAGTGCGAGAAACACGTTGTCTGGTGTTTTCACAACTCCACAGTTGGATTGATATGCAGAACCGGCGATATCTGGGTTTTCGTGGGGTTTCAAGCTGAGATATGCATTTTCTGCGATAATCTTGGTGAGACTTCAGTCAGAAGTATGCAGAATCATCGAGATCCTTCTTTTCGAGCTATTTAATGCGAGAAAAACGTAATCTGGTGTTTTCACCACTCGACAGTGCGTTTGACATGCAGAACCAGCGATATCTTGGTTTTCGTGGGGTTTCAAGCTGAGATATGCATTTTCTGCGATAATCTTGGTGAGACTTCTGTCCGAAGTATACAGAATCATCGAGATCGCTCTTTTCGAGCAATTTAATGCGGGTAACACGTTATCTGGTGTTTTGACCACTCCACAGTGCGTTTGATATGTAGAACCGCCGATAACGTGGTTTTCGTGGGGTTTCCAGCTGATATATGCATTTTCTGCGATAATCTTGGTGTTTCATCTATGAGAAGTATGCAGAATCATCGAGAACGCTCTTTTCGAGCTACTTAATGCGAGAAACACGTTTTCTGGTTTTTTCACCACTCCACAGTGCGTCTGAAATGCATAACCAGCGATATCTTGGTTTTCGTGGGGTTTCAAGCTGAGATATGCATTTTTTACGATAATCTTGGTGAGACTTCAGTCAGAAGTATGCAGAATCATCGAGATCGCTCGTTTCGAGCTATTTAATGCGAAAAAACAAGTTTACTGGTGTTGTCAACATTCCACAGTGCGTTTTATATGCAGAACCAGCGATATCTTGATTTTCGTGGTGTTTCCAGCTGAGATATGCATTTTCTGCGATAATCTTGGTGAGTCTTCTGTCAGAAGTATGTAGAATCATCTAGATCGCTCTTTTCGAGCTATTTAATGCGAGAAACACGTTTTCTGGTGTATTCACCACTCCACAGTACGTTTGACATGCAGAACAGGAGATATCTTGGTTTAGGTCGGGTATCAAGCTGAGATATGCATTTTCAACGATAATCTTGGTGAGACTTCTGTCAGAAGTGTGCAGAATCATCGGGATCGCTCTTTTCGAGCTATTTAATGCGAGAAACACGTTATCTGGTGTTTTCACCACTCCACAGTGCGTATGATATGCAGAACCGGCGATATCTTGGTTTTCGTGGGGTTTCAAGCTGAGATATACATTTTCTGCGGTAATCTTGGTGAGACTTCTGTCCGAAGTATGCTGAAACATCGAGATCGCTCTTTTCGAGCTAGTTAATGCGAGAAAAACCTTATCCGGTGTTTTCACCACTCCACAGTTCGTTTGATATGCAGAACCAGCGATATCTTGGCTTTCGTGGGGTTTCAAGCTGAGATATGCATTTTTTACGATAATCTTGGTGAGACTTCTGTCCGAAGTATGCTGAATCATCGAGATCGCTCTTTTCGAGCTAGTTAGTGCGAGAAACACGTTATCTGGTGTTTTCACCACACCACAGTGCGTTTGATATGCAGAACAGTAGATATCTTGGTTTTCGTGGGGTTTCAAGCTGAAATATGCATTTTCTGCGATAATCTTGTTGAGACTTCTGTTCGAAGTATGCAGAATCATCGAGATCGCACTTTTCGAGCTATTTAATGCGAGAAACACGTTATCCGGGGTTTTCACCACTCCACAGTTGGTTTGATATGCAGAACCGGCGATATCTTGGTTTTCGTGGGGTTTCAAGCTGAGATATGCGTTTTCTGCGATAATCTTGGTGAGACTTCTATCAGAAGTAAGCGGAAACATCGAGATCCCTCTTTTCGAGCTCTTTAATGCGAGAAACACGTTATCTGGTGTTTTCACCTCTCCACAGTGCGTTTGATATGCAGAACCGGCGACGTCTTGGCTTTCGTCGGGTATCAACCTGAGATATGCATTTTCTGCGATAATCTTGGTGAGAATTCAGTTAGAAGTATGCACAATCATCGAGATCGCTCTTTTAGAGCTATATAATGCGAGAAACACGTTATCTGGTGTTTTGACCACTCCACAGTGCGTATGATGTGCAGAACCGACGATATCCTGGTTTTCGTGGGGTTTCAAGCTGAGATATGCATTTTCTGCGATAATCTTGGTGAGTCTTCTGTCAGAAGTATGCAGAATCATCTAGATCGCTCTTTTCGAGCTATTTGATGCGAGAAACACGTTTTCTGGTGTTTTCACCACGCCACAGTGCGTTTAATATGCAGAACCGGCGACATCGTGGTTTTCGTCGGGTTTCAAGCTGAGATATGCATTTTCTGCGATCATATTGGTGAGACTTCAGTCAGAAGTATGCAGAATCATCTAGATCGCACGTTTCGAGCTATTTAAAACGAGAAACACGTTATCTGGTTGTTTTGACCACTCCACAGTGCGTTTGATATGTAGAGCCGCCGATAAATTGGTTTTCGTGGGGTTTCCAGCTGAAATATGCATTTTCTGCGATATTCTTGGTGTTTCATCTATGAGAAGTATGCAGAATGATCGAGAACGCTCTTTTCGAACTAGTTAATGCGAGATACACGTTTTCTGATGTTTTCACCACTCCATAGTGCGTCTGATATGCAGAACCGGCGATATCTTGGTTTTCGTGGGGTTTCCAGCTGAGATATGCAATTTCTGTGATAATCTTGGTGAGACTTCTGTCAGAAGTATGCAGAATCATCGAGATCCCTCTTTTCGAGATCTTTAATGCGAGAAACACGTTATCTGGTGTTTTCACCACTCCACAGTGCGTTTGATATGCAGAACCGGCGACATCTTTATTTTCGTGAGATTTCAACCTGAGATATGCATTTTCGTCGATAATCTTGGTGAGTCTTCTGTCAGTACTATGCAGAATCATCGAGACCCCTCATTTCGAGCTATTTAATGCGAGAGACACGTTATCTGGTGTTTTCACCACTCCACAGTGCGTTTGATATGCAGAACAGGCGACATCTTAATTTTCGTGAGATTTCAAGCTGCGATATGCATTTTCTACGATAACCATGGTGAGTCTTCTGTCAGAAGTATGCAGAATCATCTAGATCGCTCTCTTCGAGCTATTTAATGTGAGAAACACGTTTTCTGGTGTATTCACCACCCCACAGTACGTTTGACATGCAGAACCGGATATATCTTGGTTTCGGTCGGGTTTCAAACTGAGATATGCATTTTCTACGATAATCTTCGTGAGACTTCTGTCAGAAGTATGCTGAAACATCGAGATCGCTCTTTTCGAGCTAGTTAATGCGAGAAAAACCTTATCCGGTGTTTTCACCACTCCACAATTCGTTTGATATGCAGAACCAGCGATATCTTGGCTTTCGTGGGGTTTCAAGCTGAGATATGCATTTTTTACGATAATCTTGGTGAGACTTCTGTCCGAAGTATGCTGAATCATCGAGATCGCTCTTTTCGAGCTAGTTAGTGCGAGAAACACGTTATCTGGTGTTTTCACCACACCACAGTGCGTTTGATATGCAGAACAGTAGATATCTTGGTTTTCGTGGGGTTTCAAGCTGAAATATGCATTTTCTGCGATAATCTTGGTGAGACTTCTATCAGAAGTAAGCGGAAACATCGAGATCCCTCTTTTCCAGCTCTTTAATGCGAGAAACACGTTATCTGGTGTTTTCACCTCTCCACAGTGCGTTTGATATGCAGAACCGGCGATATCTTGGTTTTCGTGGGGTTTCCAGCTGAGATATGCATTTTCTGCGATAATCTTGGTGAGTCTTCTGTCAGAAGTATGCAGAATCATCTAGATCGCTCTTTTCGAGCTATTTGATGCGAGAAACACGTTTTCTGGTGTTTTCACCACGCCACAGTGCGTTTGATATGCAGAACCGGCGACATCGTGGTTTTCGTCGGGTTTCAAGCTGAGATATGCATTTTCTGCGATCATATTGGTGAGACTTCAGTCAGAAGTATGCAGAATCATCTAGATCGCTCGTTTCGAGCTATTTAAAGCGAGAAACCCGTTATCTGGTTGTTTTGACCACTCCACAGTGCGTTTGATATGTAGAGCCGCCGATAACTTGGTTTTCGTGGGGTTTCCAGCTGAAATATGCATTTTCTGCGATAATCTTGGTGTTTCATCTATGAGAAGTATGCAGAATCATCGAGAACACTCTTTTCGAGCTAGTTAATGCGAGATACACGTTTTCTGATGTTTTCACCACTCCATAGTGCGTCTGATATGCAGAACCGGCGATATCTTGGTTTTCGTGGGGTTTCCAGCTGAGATATGCAATTTCTGTAGTAATCTTGGTGAGTCTTCTGTCAGGAAAATGCAGAATCATCGAGATCCCTCTTTTCGAGCTCTTTAATGCGAGAAACACGTTATCTGGTGTTTTCACCACTCCACAGTGCGTTTGATATGCAGAACCGGCGACATCTTGATTTTCGTGAGATTTCAACATGAGATATGCATTTTCGTCGATAATCTTGGTGAGTCTTCTGTCAGTACTATGCAGAATCATCGAGACCCCTCTTTTCGAGCTATTTAATGCGAGAGACACGTTATCTGGTGTTTTCACCACTCCACAGTGCGTTTGATATGCAGAACAGGCGACATCTTAATTTTCGTGAGATTTCAAGCTGCGATATGCATTTTCTACGATAACCATGGTGAGTCTTCTGTCAGAAGTATGCAGAATCATCTAGATCGCTCTCTTCGAGCTATTTAATGTGAGAAACACGTTTTCTGGTGTATTCACCACCCCACAGTACGTTTGACATGCAGAACCGGATATATCTTGGTTTCGGTCGGGTTTCAAGCTGAGATATGCATTTTCTACGATAATCTTGGTGAGACTTCTGTCAGACGTATGCAGAATCATCGGGATCGCTCTTTTCGAGCTATTTAAAGCGAGAAACACGTTTTCTGGTGTATTCACCACTCCACAGTACGTTTGACATGCAGAACAGGAGATATCTTGGTTTAGGTCGGGTATCAAGCTGAGATATGCATTTTCAACGATAATCTTGGTGAGACTTCTGTCAGAAGTATGCAGAATCTTCGGGATCGCTCTTTTCGAGCTATTTAATGCGAGAAACACGTTGTCTGGTTGGTTTCACGACTCCACAGTGCGTTTGATATGCAGAACCGGCGACATCTTGATTTTCGTGAGGTTTCAAGCTGAGATATGCATTTTCTGCTATAATATTGGTGAGTCTTCTGTCAGTAGGATGCAGAATCATCGAGACCCCTCTTTTCGAGCTATTTAATGCGAGAAACACGTTATCTGCTGTTTTCACCACTCCACAGTGCGTTTGATATGCAGAACAGGCGACATCTTGATTTTCGTGAGATTTCAAGCTGAGATATGCATTTTCTACGATAACCATGGTGAGTCTTCTGTCAGGAGTATGCAGAATCATCTAGATCGCTCTTTTCGAGCTATTTAATGCAAGAAACACGTTATATGGTTGTTTTCACCACTCCACAGTGCGTTTGATATGCAGAACCAGCGATATCTTGGTTTTCGTGGGGTTTCAAGCTGAGATATGCATTTTTTACGATAATCTTGGTGAGACTTCTGTTCGAAGTATGCTTAATCATCGAGATCGCTCGTTTCGAGCTATTTAATGCGCGAAACACGTTATCTGGTGTTTTCACCACTCCACAGTGCGTATGATATGCAGAACCGGCGATATCTTGGTTTTCGTGGGGTTTCAAGCTGAGATATACATTTTCTGCGGTAATCTTGGTGAGACTTCTGTCCGAAGTATGCTGAAACATCGAGATCGCTCTGTTCGAGCTAGTTAATGCGAGAAAAACCTTATCCGGTGTTTTCACCACTCCACAGTTCGTTTGATATGCAGAACCAGCGATATCTTGGCTTTCGTGGGGTTTCAAGCTGAGATATGCATTTTTTACGATAATCTTGGTGAGACTTCTGTCAGAAGTATGCAGAATCATCTAGATCGCTCTTTTCGAGCTATTTGATGCGAGAAACACGTTTTCTGGTGTTTTCACCACGCCACAGTGCGTTTGATATGCAGAACCGGCGACATCGTGGTTTTCGTCGGGTTTCAAGCTGAGATATGCATTTTCTGCGATAATCTTGGTTTTTCATCTATGAGAAGTATGCAGAATCATCGAGAACGCTCTTTTCGAGCTAGTTAATGCGAGATACACGTTTTCTGATGTTTTCACCACTCCATAGTGCGTTGTGATATGCAGAACCGGCGATATCTTGGTTTTCGTGGGGTTTCCAGCTGAGATATGCAATTTCTGTGATAATCTTGGTGAGTCTTCTGTCAGAAGTATGCAGAATCATCGAGATCCCTCTTTTCGAGCTCTTTAATGCGAGAAACACGTTATCTGGTGTTTTCACCACTCCACAGTGCGTTTGATATGCAGAACCGGCGACATCTTTATTTTCGTGAGATTTCAACCTGAGATATGCATTTTCGTCGATAATCTTGGTGAGTCTTCTGTCAGTACTATGCAGAATCATCGAGACCCCTCTTTTCGAGCTATTTAATGCGAGAGACACGTTATCTGGTGTTTTCACCACTCCACAGTGCGTTTGATATGCAGAACAGGCGACATCTTAATTTTCGTGAGATTTCAAGCTGCGATATGCATTTTCTACGATAACCATGGTGAGTCTTCTGTCAGAAGTATGCAGAATCATCTAGATCGCTCTCTTCGAGCTATTTAATGTGAGAAACACGTTTTCTGGTGTATTCACCACCCCACAGTACGTTTGACATGCAGAACCGGATATATCTTGGTTTCGGTCGGGTTTCAAGCTGAGATATGCATTTTCTACGATAATCTTCGTGAGACTTCTGTCAGAAGTATGCAGAATCATCGGGATCTCTCTTTTCGAGCTATTTAATGCGAGAAACACGTTTTCTGGTGTATTCACCACTCCACAGTACGTTTGACATGCAGAACAGGAGATATCTTGGTTTAGGTCGGGTATCAAGCTGAGATATGCATTTTCAACGATAATCTTGGTGAGACTTCTGTCAGAAGTATGCAGAATCATCGGGATCGCTCTTTTCGAGCTATTTAATGCGAGAAACACGTTGTCTGGTTGGTTTCACGACTCCACAGTGCGTTTGATATGCAGAACCGGCGACATCTTGATTTTCGTGAGGTTTCAAGCTGAGATATGCATTTTCTGCTATAATATTGGTGAGTCTTCTGTCAGTAGGATGCAGAATCATCGAGACCCCTCTTTTCGAGCTATTTAATGCGAGAAACACGTTATCTGGTGTTTTCACCACTCCACAGTGCGTTTGATATGCAGAACAGGCGACATCTTGATTGTCGTGAGATTTCAAGCTGAGATATGCATTTTCTACGATAACCATGGTGAGTCTTCTGTCAGGAGTATGCAGAATCATCTAGATCGCTCTTTTCGAGCTATTTAATGCGAGAAACACGTTATATGGTTGTTTTCACCACTCCACAGTGCGTTTGATATGCAGAACCAGCGATATCTTGGTTTTCGTGGGGTTTCAAGCTGAGATATGCATTTTTTACGATAATCTTGGTGAGACTTCTGTTCGAAGTATGCTTAATCATCGAGATCGCTCGTTTCGAGCTATTTAATGCGCGAAACACTTTATCTGGTGTTTTCACCACTCCACAGTGCGTATGATATGCAGAACCGGCGATATCTTGGTTTTCGTGGGGTTTCAAGCTGAGATATACATTTTCTGCGGTAATCTTGGTGAGACTTCTGTCCGAAGTATGCTGAATCATCGAGATCGCTCTTTTCGAGCTAGTTAGTGCGAGAAACACGTTATCTGGTGTTTTCACCACACCACAGTGCGTTTGATATGCAGAACAGTAGATATCTTGGTTTTCGTGGGGTTTCAAGCTGAAATATGCATTTTCTGCGATAATCTTGTTGAGACTTCTGTTCGAAGTATGCAGAATCATCGAGATCGCACTTTTCGAGCTATTTAATGCGAGAAACACGTTATCTGGGGTTTTCACCACGCCACAGTGCGTTTGATATGCAGAACCGGCGACATCGTGGTTTTCGTCGGGTTTCAAGCTGAGATATGCATTTTCTGCGATCATATTGGTGAGACTTCAGTCAGAAGTATGCAGAATCATCTAGATCGCTCGTTTCGAGCTATTTAAAGCGAGAAACCCGTTATCTGGTTGTTTTGACCACTCCACAGTGCGTTTGATATGTAGAGCCGCCGATAACTTGGTTTTCGTGGGGTTTCCAGCTGAAATATGCATTTTCTGCGATAATCTTGGTGTTTCATCTATGAGAAGTATGCAGAATCATCGAGAACGCTCTTTTCGAGCTAGTTAATGCGAGATACACGTTTTCTGATGTTTTCACCACTCCATAGTGCGTCTGATATGCAGAACCGGCGATATCTTGGTTTTCGTGGGGTTTCCAGCTGAGATATGCAATTTCTGTGATAATCTTGGTGAGTCTTCTGTCAGAAGTATGCAGAATCATCGAGATCCCTCTTTTCGAGCTCTTTAATGCGAGAAACACGTTATCTGGTGTTTTCACCACTCCACAGTGCGTTTGATATGCAGAACCGGCGACATCTTGATTTTCGTGAGATTTCAACCTGAGATATGCATTTTCGTCGATAATCTTGGTGAGTCTTCTGTCAGTACTATGCAGAATCATCGAGACCCCTCTTTTCGAGCTATTTAATGCGAGAGACACGTTATCTGGTGTTTTCACCACTCCACAGTGCGTTTGATATGCAGATCCGGCGACATCTTGGATTTCGTCGGGGTTCAAGCTGAGATTTGCAATTCCTGCGATAATCTTGGTGAGACTTCTGTCCGAAGTATGCTTAATCATCGAGAACGCTCTTTTCGAGCTGGTTAATGCGAGAAACACGTTATCTGGTGTTTTCAGCACTCCACAGTGCGTTTGATATGCAGAACCGGCGATATCTTGGTTTTCGTGGGGTTTCCAGCTGAGATATGCATTTTCTGCGATAATCTTGGTGAGTCTTCTGTCAGAAGTATGCAGAATCATCTAGATCGCTCTTTTCGAGCTATTTGATGCGAGAAACACGTTTTCTGGTGTTTTCACCACGCCGCAGTGCGTTTGATATGCAGAACCGGCGACATCGTGGTTTTCGCCGGGTTTCAAGCTGAGATATGCATTTTCTGCGATCATATTGGTGAGACTTCAGTCAGAAGTATGCAGAATCATCTAGATCGCCCGTTTCGAGCTATTTAAAGCGAGAAACACTTTATCTGGTTGTTTTGACCACTCCACAGTGCATTTGATATGTAGAGCCGCCGATAACTTGGTTTTCGTGGGGTTTCCAGCTGAAATATGCATTTTCTGCGATAATCTTGGTGTTTCATCTATGAGAAGTATGCAGAATCATCGAGAAAGCTCTTTTCGAGCTAGTTAATGCGAGATACACGTTTTCTGATGTTTTCACCACTCCATAGTGCGTCTGATATGCAGAACCGGCGATATCTTGGTTTTCGTGGGGTTTCCAGCTGAGATATGCAATTTCTGTGATAATCTTGGTGAGTCTTCTGTCAGAAGTATGCAGAATCATCTAGATCGCTCTTTTCGAGCTATTTAATGCGAGAAACACTTTTTCTGGTGTTTTCACCACGCCACAGTGCGTTTGATATGCAGAACCGGCGACATCGTTGTTTTCGTCGGGTTTCAAGCTGAGATATAGCATTTTCTGCGATAATATTGGTGAGACTTCAGTCAGAAGTATGCAGAATCATCTAGATCGCTCGTTTCGAGCTATTTAAAGCGAGAAACACGTTATCTGCTTGTTTTCCCCACTCCACAGTGCGTTTGATATGCAGAACCAGCGATATCTTGGTTTTCGTGGGGTTTCCAGCTGAGATATGCATTTTCTGCGATAATCTTGGTGAGTCTTCTGTCAGAAGTATGCAGAATCATCGAGATCGCTCTATTCGAGCTATTTAATGCGAGAAACACGTTATCTGGTTGTTTTCACCACTCCACAGTGCGTTTGATATGCAGAACCGGCGATATCTTGGTTTCGGTCGGGTTTCAAGCTGAGATATGCATTTTCTACGATAATCTTGGTGAGACTTCTGTCAGACGTATGCAGAATCATCGGGATCGCTCTTTTCGAGCTATTTAAAGCGAGAAACACGTTTTCTGGTGTATTCACCACTCCACAGTACGTTTGACATGCAGAACAGGAGATATCTTGGTTTAGGTCGGGTATCAAGCTGAGATATGCATTTTCAACGATAATCTTGGTGAGACTTCTGTCAGAAGTATGCAGAATCATCGGGATCGCTCTTTTCGAGCTATTTAATGCGAGAAACACGTTGTCTGGTTGGTTTCACGACTCCACAGTGCGTTTGATATGCAGAACCGGCGACATCTTGATTTTCGTGAGGTTTCAAGCTGAGATATGCATTTTCTGCTATAATATTGGTGAGTCTTCTGTCAGTAGGATGCAGAATCATCGAGACCCCTCTTTTCGAGCTATTTAATGCGAGAAACACGTTATCTGGTGTTTTCACCACTCCACAGTGCGTTTGATATGCAGAACAGGCGACATCTTGATTTTCGTGAGATTTCAAGCTGAGATATGCATTTTCTACGATAACCATGGTGAGTCTTCTGTCAGGAGTATGCAGAATCATCTAGATCGCTCTTTTCGAGCTATTTAATGCGAGAAACACGTTATATGGTTGTTTTCACCACTCCACAGTGCGTTTGATATGCAGAACCAGCGATATCTTGGTTTTCGTGGGGTTTCAAGCTGAGATATGCATTTTTTACGATAATCTTGGTGAGACTTCTGTTCGAAGTATGCTTAATCATCGAGATCGCTCGTTTCGAGCTATTTAATGCGCGAAACACGTTATCTGGTGTTTTCACCACTCCACAGTGCGTATGATATGCAGAACCGGCGATATCTTGGTTTTCGTGGGGTTTCAAGCTGAGATATACATTTTCTGCGGTAATCTTGGTGAGACTTCTGTCTGAAGTATGCTGAAACATCGAGATCGCTCTGTTCGAGCTAGTTAATGCGAGAAAAACCTTATCCGGTGTTTTCACCACTCCACAGTTCGTTTGATATGCAGAACCAGCGATATCTTGGCTTTCGTGGGGTTTCAAGCTGAGATATGCATTTTTTACGATAATCTTGGTGAGACTTCTGTCAGAAGTATGCAGAATCATCTAGATCGCTCTTTTCGAGCTATTTGATGCGAGAAACACGTTTTCTGGTGTTTTCACCACGCCACAGTGCGTTTGATATGCAGAACCGGCGACATCGTGGTTTTCGTCGGGTTTCAAGCTGAGATATGCATTTTCTGCGATCATATTGGTGAGACTTCAGTTAGAAGTATGCAGAATCATCGAGATCGCTCTATTCGAGCTATTTAATGCGAGAAACACGTTATCTGGTTGTTTTCACCACTCCACAGTGCGTTTGATATGCAGAACCGGCGCCATCTTGATTTTCGTGAGGTTTCAAGCTGAGATATGCATTTTCTGCGATAATCTTGGTGAGACTTCTGTCCGAAGTATGCTTAATCATCGAGAACGCTCTTTTCGAGCTGGTTAATGCGAGAAACACGTTATCTGGTGGTTTCAGCACTCCACAGTGCGTTTGATATGCAGAACCGGCGATATCTTGGTTTTCGTGGGGTTTCCAGCTGAGATATGCATTTTCTGCGATAATCTTGGTGAGTCTTCTGTCAGAAGTATGCAGAATCATCTAGATCGCTCTTTTCGAGCTATTTGATGCGAGAAACACGTTTTCTGGTGTTTTCACCACGCCACAGTGCGTTTGATATGCAGAACCGGCGACATCGTGGTTTTCGCCGGGTTTCAAGCTGAGATATGCATTTTCTGCGATCATATTGGTGAGACTTCAGTCAGAAGTATGCAGAATCATCTAGATCGCTCGTTTCGAGCTATTTAAAGCGAGAAACACTTTATCTGGTTGTTTTGACCACTCCACAGTGCATTTGATATGTAGAGCCGCCGATAACTTGGTTTTCGTGGGGTTTCCAGCTGAAATATGCATTTTCTGCGATAATCTTGGTGTTTCATCTATGAGAAGTATGCAGAATCATCGAGAAAGCTCTTTTCGAGCTAGTTAATGCGAGATACACGTTTTCTGATGTTTTCACCACTCCATAGTGCGTCTGATATGCAGAACCGGCGATATCTTGGTTTTCGTGGGGTTTCCAGCTGAGATATGCAATTTCTGTGATAATCTTGGTGAGTCTTCTGTCAGAAGTATGCAGAATCATCTAGATCGCTCTTTTCGAGCTATTTAATGCGAGAAACACTTTTTCTGGTGTTTTCACCACGCCACAGTGCGTTTGATATGCAGAACCGGCGACATCGTTGTTTTCGTCGGGTTTCAAGCTGAGATATAGCATTTTCTGCGATAATATTGGTGAGACTTCAGTCAGAAGTATGCAGAATCATCTAGATCGCTCGTTTCGAGCTATTTAAAGCGAGAAACACGTTATCTGCTTGTTTTCCCCACTCCACAGTGCGTTTGATATGCAGAACCGGCGATATCTTGGTTTTCGTGGGGTTTCCAGCTGAGATATGCATTTTCTGCGATAATCTTGGTGAGTCTTCTGTCAGAAGTATGCAGAATCATCGAGATCGCTCTATTCGAGCTATTTAATGCGAGAAACACGTTATCTGGTTGTTTTCACCACTCCACAGTGCGTTTGATATGCAGAACCGGCGATATCTTGGTTTTCGTGGGGTTTCCAGCTGAGATATGCATTTTCTGCGATAATCTTGGTGAGTCTTCTGTCAGAAGTATGCAGAATCATCGAGATCGCTCTATTCGAGCTATTTAATGCGAGAAACACGTTATCTGGTTGTTTTCACCTATCCACAGTGCGTTTGATATGCAGAAACGGAGATATCTTGGTTTCGGTCGGGTTTCAAGCTGAGATATGCATTTTCTGCGGTAATCTTGGTGAGTCTTCTGTCAGAAGTATGCAGAATCATCTAGATCGCCCGTTTCGAGCTACTTAATGCGAGAAACACGTTATCTGGTGTTTTCACCACTCCACAGTGCGTTTAACTTGCAGAACCGGCGACATCTTGGATTTCGTCGGGGTTCAAGCTGGGATATGCATTTTCAACGATAATCTTGGTAAGAATTCTGTCAGAAGTTTGCAGTATCATCTAGATCGCTCTTTTCGAGCTACTTAATGCGAGAAACACGTTTTCTGGTGCTTTGACCACTCCACAGTGCGTTTGATATGTAGAACCGCCGATAACTTGGTTTTCGTGGGGATTCCAGCTGAAATATGCATTTTCTGCGATAATATTGGTGAGACTTCAGTCAGAAGTATGCAGAATCATCTAGATCGCTCGTTTCGAGTTATTTAATGCGAGAAACACGTTATCTGGTTGTTTTCACCACTCCACAGTGCGTTTGATATGCAGAACCGGCGACATCTTGATTTTCGTGAGGTTTCAAGCTGAGATATGCATTTTCTGCGATAATCTTGGTGAGTCTTCTGTCAGAAGTATGCAGAATCATCTAGATCGCTCTTTTCGAGCTATTTGATGCGAGAAACACGTTTTCTGGTGTTTTCACCACGCCACTGTGCGTTTGATATGCAGAACCGGCGACATCGTGGTTTTCGTCGGGTTTCAAGCTGAGATATGCATTTTCTGCGATCATATTGGTGAGACTTCAGTCAGAAGTATGCAGAATCATCGACATCGCTCTATTCGAGCTATTTAATGCGAGAAACACGTTATCTGGTTGTTTTCACCACTCCACAGTGCGTTTGATATGCAGATCCGGCGACATCTTGGATTTCGTCGGGGTTCAAGCTGAGATTTGCAATTCCTGCGATAATCTTGGTGAGACTTCTGTCCGAAGTATGCTTAACCATCGAGAACGCTCTTTTCGAGCTGGTTAATGCGAGAAACACGTTATCTGCTGTTTTCAGCACTCCACAGTGCGTTTGATATGCAGAACCGGCGAAATCTTGGTTTTCGTGGGGTTTCCAGCTGAGATATGCATTTTCTGCGATAATCTTGGTGAGTCTTCTGTCAGAAGTATGCAGAATCATCTAGATCGCTCTTTTTGAGCTATTTGATGCGAGAAACACGTTTTCTGGTGTTTTCACCACGCCACAGTGCGTTTGATATGCAGAACCGGCGACATCGTGGTTTTCGTCGGGTTTCAAGCTGAGATATGCATTTTCTGCGATCATATTGGTGAGACTTCAGTCAGAAGTATGCAGAATCATCTAGATCGCTCGTTTCGAGCTATTTAAAGCGAGAAACACTTTATCTGGTTGTTTTGACCACTCCACAGTGCGTTTGATATGTAGAGCCGCCGATAACTTGGTTTTCGTGGGGTTTCCAGCTGAAATATGCATTTTCTGCGATAATCTTGGTGTTTCATCTATGAGAAGTATGCAGAATCATCGAGAACGCTCTTTTCGAGCTAGTTAATGCGAGATACACGTTTTCTGATGTTTTCACCACTCCATAGTGCGTCTGATATGCAGAACCGGCGATATCTTGGTTTTCGTGGGGTTTCCAGCTGAGATATAGCATTTTCTGCGATAATATTGGTGAGACTTCAGTCAGAAGTATGCAGAATCATCTAGATCGCTCGTTTCGAGCTATTTAAAGCGAGAAACACGTTATCTGGTTGTTTTCCCCACTCCACAGTGCGTTTGATATGCAGAACCGGCGATATCTTGGTTTTCGTGGGGTTTCAAGCTGAGATATGCATTTTCTGCTATAATATTGGTGAGTCTTCTGTCATTAGGATGCAGAATCATCGAGACCCCTCTTTTCGAGCTATTTAATGCGAGAAACACGTTATCTGGTGTTTTCACCACTCCACAGTGCGTTTGATATGCAGAACAGGCGACATCTTGATTTTCGTGAGATTTCAAGCTGAGATATGCATTTTCTACGATAACCATGGTGAGTCTTCTGTCAGGAGTATGCAGAATCATCTAGATCGCTCTTTTCGAGCTATTTAATGCGAGAAACACGTTATATGGTTGTTTTCACCACTCCACAGTGCGTTTGATATGCAGAACCAGCGATATCTTGGTTTTCGTGGGGTTTCAAGCTGAGATATGCATATTTACGATAATCTTGGTGAGACTTCTGTTCGAAGTATGCTTAATCATCGAGATCGCTCGTTTCGAGCTATTTAATGCGCGAAACACGTTATCTGGTGTTTTCACCACTCCACAGTGCGTATGATATGCAGAACCGGCGATATCTTGGTTTTCGTGGGGTTTCAAGCTGAGATATACATTTTCTGCGGTAATCTTGGTGAGACTTCTGTCCGAAGTATGCTGAAACATCGAGATCGCTCTGTTCGAGCTAGTTAATGCGAGAAAAACCTTATCCGGTGTTTTCACCACTCCACAGTTCGTTTGATATGCAGAACCAGCGATATCTTGGCTTTCGTGGGGTTTCAAGCTGAGATATGCATTTTTTACGATAATCTTGGTGAGACTTCTGTCAGAAGTATGCAGAATCATCTAGATCGCTCTTTTCGAGCTATTTGATGCGAGAAACACGTTTTCTGGTGTTTTCACCACGCCACAGTGCGTTTGATATGCAGAACCGGCGACATCGTGGTTTTCGTCGGGTTTCAAGCTGAGATATGCATTTTCTGCGATCATATTGGTGAGACTTCAGTCAGAAGTATGCAGAATCATCGAGATCGCTCTATTCGAGCTATTTAATGCGAGAAACACGTTATCTGGTTGTTTTCACCACTCCACAGTGCGTTTGATATGCAGATCCGGCGACATCTTGGATTTCGTCGGGGTTCAAGCTGAGATTTGCAATTCCTGCGATAATCTTGGTGAGACTTCTGTCCGAAGTATGCTTAATCATCGAGAACGCTCTTTTCGAGCTGGTTAATGCGAGAAACACGTTATCTGGTGTTTTCAGCACTCCACAGTGCGTTTGATATGCAGAACCGGCGATATCTTGGTTTTCGTGGGGTTTCCAGCTGAGATATGCATTTTCTGCGATAATCTTGGTGAGTCTTCTGTCAGAAGTATGCAGAATCATCTAGATCGCTCTTTTCGAGCTATTTGATGCGAGAAACACGTTTTCTGGTGTTTTCACCACGCCACAGTGCGTTTGTATATGCAGAACCGGCGACATCGTGGTTTTCGTCGGGTTTCAAGCTGAGATATGCATTTTCTGCGATCATATTGGTGAGACTTCAGTCAGAAGTATGCAGAATCATCTAGATCGCTCGTTTCGAGCTATTTAAAGCGAGAAACACTTTATCTGGTTGTTTTGACCACTCCACAGTGCGTTTGATATGTAGAGCCGCCGATAACTTGGTTTTCGTGGGGTTTCCAGCTGAAATATGCATTTTCTGCGATAATCTTGGTGTTTCATCTATGAGAAGTATGCAGAATCATCGAGAAAGCTCTTTTCGAGCTAGTTAATGCGAGATACACGTTTTCTGATGTTTTCACCACTCCATAGTGCGTCTGATATGCAGAACCGGCGATATCTTGGTTTTCGTGGGGTTTCCAGCTGAGATATGCAATTTCTGTGATAATCTTGGTGAGTCTTCTGTCAGAAGTATGCAGAATCATCTAGATCGCTCTTTTCGAGCGATTTAATGCGAGAAACACTTTTTCTGGTGTTTTCACCACGCCACAGTGCGTTTGATATGCAGAACCGGCGACATCGTTGTTTTCGTCGGGTTTCAAGCTGAGATATAGCATTTTCTGCGATAATATTGGTGAGACTTCAGTCAGAAGTATGCAGAATCATCTAGATCGCTCGTTTCGAGCTATTTAAAGCGAGAAACACGTTATCTGCTTGTTTTCCCCACTCCACAGTGCGTTTGATATGCAGAACCGGCGATATCTTGGTTTTCGTGGGGTTTCCAGCTGAGATATGCATTTTCTGCGATAATCTTGGTGAGTCTTCTGTCAGAAGTATGCAGAATCATCGAGATCGCTCTATTCGAGCTATTTAATGCGAGAAACACGTTATCTGGTTGTTTTCACCACTCCACAGTGCGTTTGATATGCAGAACCGGCGATATCTTGGTTTTCGTGGGGTTTCCAGCTGAGATATGCATTTTCTGCGATAATCTTGGTGAGTCTTCTGTCAGAAGTATGCAGAATCATCGAGATCGCTCTATTCGAGCTATTTAATGCGAGAAACACGTTATCTGGTTGTTTTCACCTATCCACAGTGCGTTTGATATGCAGAAACGGAGATATCTTGGTTTCGGTCGGGTTTCAAGCTGAGATATGCATTTTCTGCGGTAATCTTGGTGAGTCTTCTGTCAGAAGTATGCAGAATCATCTAGATCGCTCGTTTCGAGCTACTTAATGCGAGAAACACGTTATCTGGTGTTTTCACCACTCCACAGTGCGTTTAACTTGCAGAACCGGCGACATCTTGGATTTCGTCGGGGTTCAAGCTGGGATATGCATTTTCAACGATAATCTTGGTAAGAATTCTGTCAGAAGTTTGCAGTATCATCTAGATCGCTCTTTTCGAGCTACTTAATGCGAGAAACACGTTTTCTGGTGCTTTGACCACTCCACAGTGCGTTTGATATGTAGAACCGCCGATAACTTGGTTTTCGTGGGGATTCCAGCTGAAATATGCATTTTCTGCGATAATATTGGTGAGACTTCAGTCAGAAGTATGCAGAATCATCTAGGTCGCTCGTTTCGAGTTATTTAATGCGAGAAACACGTTATCTGGTTGTTTTCACCACTCCACAGTGCGTTTGATATGCAGAACCGGCGACATCTTGATTTTCGTGAGGTTTCAAGCTGAGATATGCATTTTCTGCGATAATCTTGGTGAGTCTTCTGTCAGAAGTATGCAGAATCATCTAGATCGCTCTTTTCGAGCTATTTGATGCGAGAAACACGTTTTCTGGTGTTTTCACCACGCCACTGTGCGTTTGATATGCAGAACCGGCGACATCGTGGTTTTCGTCGGGTTTCAAGCTGAGATATGCATTTTCTGCGATCATATTGGTGAGACTTCAGTCAGAAGTATGCAGAATCATCGAGATCGCTCTATTCGAGCTATTTAATGCGAGAAACACGTTATCTGGTTGTTTTCACCACTCCACAGTGCGTTTGATATGCAGATCCGGCGACATCTTGGATTTCGTCGGGGTTCAAGCTGAGATTTGCATTTTTTACGATAATCTTGGTGAGACTTCTGTCAGAAGTATGCAGAATCATCGAGAACGCTCTTTTCGAGCTGGTTAATGCGAGAAACACGTTATCTGGTGTTTTCAGCACTCCACAGTGCGTTTGATATGCAGAACCGGCGATATCTTGGTTTTCGTGGGGTTTCAAGCTGAGATATGCATTTTCTGCGATAATCTTGGTGAGTCTTCTGTCAGAAGTATGCAGAATCATCTAGATCGCTCTTTTCGAGCTATTTGATGCGAGAAACACGTTTTCTGGTGTTTTCACCACGCCACAGTGCGTTTGTATATGCAGAACCGGCGACATCGTGGTTTTCGTCGGGTTTCAAGCTGAGATATGCATTTTCTGCGATCATATTGGTGAGTCTTCAGTCAGAAGTATGCAGAATCATCTAGATCGCTCGTTTCGAGCTATTTAAAGCGAGAAACACTTTATCTGGTTGTTTTGACCACTCCACAGTGCGTTTGATATGTAGAGCCGCCGATAACTTGGTTTTCGTGGGGTTTCCAGCTGAAATATGCATTTTCTGCGATAATCTTGGTGTTTCATCTATGAGAAGTATGCAGAATCATCGAGAAAGCTCTTTTCGAGCTAGTTAATGCGAGATACACGTTTTCTGATGTTTTCACCACTCCATAGTGCGTCTGATATGCAGAACCGGCGATATCTTGGTTTTCGTGGGGTTTCCAGCTGAGATATGCAATTTCTGTGATAATCTTGGTGAGTCTTCTGTCAGAAGTATGCAGAATCATCTAGATCGCTCTTTTCGAGCTATTTAATGCGAGAAACACTTTTTCTGGTGTTTTCACCACGCCACAGTGCGTTTGATATGCAGAACCGGCGACATCGTTGTTTTCGTCGGGTTTCAAGCTGAGATATAGCATTTTCTGCGATAATATTGGTGAGACTTCAGTCAGAAGTATGCAGAATCATCTAGATCGCTCGTTTCGAGCTATTTAAAGCGAGAAACACGTTATCTGCTTGTTTTCCCCACTCCACAGTGCGTTTGATATGCAGAACCGGCGATATCTTGGTTTTCGTGGGGTTTCCAGCTGAGATATGCATTTTCTGCGATAATCTTGGTGAGTCTTCTGTCAGAAGTATGCAGAATCATCGAGATCGCTCTATTCGAGCTATTTAATGCGAGAAACACGTTATCTGGTTGTTTTCACCACTCCACAGTGCGTTTGATATGCAGAACCGGCGATATCTTGGTTTTCGTGGGGTTTCCAGCTGAGATATGCATTTTCTGCGATAATCTTGGTGAGTCTTCTGTCAGAAGTATGCAGAATCATCGAGATCGCTCTATTCGAGCTATTTAATGCGAGAAACACGTTATCTGGTTGTTTTCACCTATCCACAGTGCGTTTGATATGCAGAAACGGAGATATCTTGGTTTCGGTCGGGTTTCAAGCTGAGATATGCATTTTCTGCGGTAATCTTGGTGAGTCTTCTGTCAGAAGTATGCAGAATCATCTAGATCGCTCGTTTCGAGCTACTTAATGCGAGAAACACGTTATCTGGTGTTTTCACCACTCCACAGTGCGTTTAACTTGCAGAACCGGCGACATCTTGGATTTCGTCGGGGTTCAAGCTGGGATATGCATTTTCAACGATAATCTTGGTAAGAATTCTGTCAGAAGTTTGCAGTATCATCTAGATCGCTCTTTTCGAGCTACTTAATGCGAGAAACACGTTTTCTGGTGCTTTGACCACTCCACAGTGCGTTTGATATGTAGAACCGCCGATAACTTGGTTTTCGTGGGGATTCCAGCTGAAATATGCATTTTCTGCGATAATATTGGTGAGACTTCAGTCAGAAGTATGCAGAATCATCTAGATCGCTCGTTTCGAGTTATTTAATGCGAAAAACACGTTATCTGGTTGTTTTCACCACTCCACAGTGCGTTTGATATTCAGAACCGGCGACATCTTGATTTTCGTGAGGTTTCAAGCTGAGATATGCATTTTCTGCGATAATCTTGGTGAGTCTTCTGTCAGAAGTATGCAGAATCATCTAGATCGCTCTTTTCGAGCTATTTGATGCGAGAAACACGTTTTCTGGTGTTTTCACCACGCCACTGTGCGTTTGATATGCAGAACCGGCGACATCGTGGTTTTCGTCGGGTTTCAAGCTGAGATATGCATTTTCTGCGATCATATTGGTGAGACTTCAGTCAGAAGTATGCAGAATCATCGAGATCGCTCTATTCGAGCTATTTAATGCGAGAAACACGTTATCTGGTTGTTTTCACCACTCCACAATGCGTTTGATATGCAGATCCGGCGACATCTTGGATTTCGTCGGGGTTCAAGCTGAGATTTGCAATTCCTGCGATAATCTTGGTGAGACTTCTGTCCGAAGTATGCTTAATCATCGAGAACGCTCTTTTCGAGCTGGTTAATGCGAGAAACACGTTATCTGGTGTTTTCAGCACTCCACAGTGCGTTTGATATGCAGAACCGGCGATATCTTGGTTTTCGTGGGGTTTCCAGCTGAGATATGCATTTTCTGCGATAATCTTGGTGAGTCTTCTGTCAGAAGTATGCAGAATCATCTAGATCACTCTTTTCGAGCTATTTGATGCGAGAAACACGTTTTCTGGTGTTTTCACCACGCCACAGTGCGTTTGTATATGCAGAACCGGCGACATCGTGGTTTTCGTCGGGTTTCAAGCTGAGATATGCATTTTCTGCGATCATATTGGTGAGACTTCAGTCAGAAGTATGCAGAATCATCTAGATCGCTCGTTTCGAGCTATTTAAAGCGAGAAACACTTTATCTGGTTGTTTTGACCACTCCACAGTGCGTTTGATATGTAGAGCCGCCGATAACTTGGTTTTCGTGGGGTTTCCAGCTGAAATATGCATTTTCTGCGATAATCTTGGTGTTTCATCTATGAGAAGTATGCAGAATCATCGAGAACGCTCTTTTCGAGCTAGTTATTGCGAGATACACGTTTTCTGATGTTTTCACCACTCCATAGTGCGTCTGATATGCAGAACCGGCGATATCTTGGTTTTCGTGGGGTTTCCAGCTGAGATATGCAATTTCTGTGATAATCTTGGTGAGTCTTCTGTCAGAAGTATGCAGAATCATCGAGATCGCTCTATTCGAGCTATTTAATGCGAGAAACAAGTTATCTGGTTGTTTTCACCACTCCACAGTGCGTTTGATATGCAGAACCGGCGATATCTTGGTTTTCGTGGGGTTTCCAGCTGAGATATGCATTTTCTGCGATAATCTTGGTGAGTCTTCTGTCAGAAGTATGCAGAATCATCGAGATCGCTCTATTCGAGCTATTTAATGCGAGAAACACGTTATCTGGTTGTTTTCACCTATCCACAGTGCGTTTGATATGCAGAAACGGAGATATCTTGGTTTCGGTCGGGTGACAAGCTGAGATATGCATTTTCTGCGATAATCTTGGTGAGTCTTCTGTCAGAAGTATGCAGAATCATCTAGATCGCTCGTTTCGAGCTACTTAATGCGAGAAACACGTTATCTGGTGTTTTCACCACTCCACAGTGCGTTTAACTTGCAGAACCGGCGACATCTTGGATTTCGTCGGGGTTCAAGCTGGGATATGCATTTTCAACGATAATCTTGGTAAGAATTCTGTCAGAAGTATGCAGTATCATCTGGATCGCTCTTTTCGAGCTACTTAATGCGAGAAACTCGTTTTCTGGTGCTTTGACCACTCCACAGTGCGTTTGATATGTAGAACCGCCGATAACTTGGTTTTCGTGGGGATTCCAGCTGAAATATGCATTTTCTGCGATAATATTGGTGAGACTTCAGTCAGAAGTATGCAGAATCATCTAGATCGCTCGTTTCGAGATATTTAATGCGAGAAACACGTTATCTGGTTGTTTTCACCACTCCACAGTGCGTTTGATATGCAGAACCGGCGACATCTTGATTTTGGTGAGGTTTCAAGCTGAGATATGCATTTTCTGCGATAATCTTGGTGAGTCTTCTGTCAGAAGTATGCAGAATCATCTAGATCGCTCTTTTCGAGCTATTTGATGCGAGAAACACGTTTTCTGGTGTTTACACCACTCCACAGTGCGTTTGATATGCAGAACCGGCGACATCGTGGTTTTCGTCGGGTTTCAAGCTGAGATATGCATTTTCTGCGATCATATTGGTGAGACTTCAGTCAGAAGTATGCAGAATCACCTAGATCGCTCGTTTCGAGCTATTTAATGCGAGATACACGTTTTCTGGTGTTTTCACCACTCCATAGTGCGTCTGATATGCAGAACCGGCGATATCTTGGTTTTCGTGGGGTTTCCAGCTGAGATATGCATTTTCTGCGATAATCTTGGTGAGACTTTAGTCAGAACTATGCAGAATCATCTAGATCGCTCTATTCGAGCTATTTAATGCGAGAAACACGTTATCTGGTTGTTTTCACCACTCCACAGTGCGTTTGATATGCAGAACCGGCGATATCTTGGTTTTCGTGGGGTTTCCAGCTGAGATATGCATTTTCTGCGATAATCTTGGTGAGTCTTCTGTCAGAAGTATGCAGAATCATCGAAATCGCTCTATTCGAGCTATTTAATGCGAGAAACACGTTATCTGGTTGTTTTCACCTATCCACAGTGCGTTTGATATGCAGAAACGGAGATATCTTGGTTTCGGTCGGGTTTCAAGCTGAGATATGCATTTTCTGCGATAATCTTGGTGAGTCTTCTGTCAGAAGTATGCAGAATCATCTAGATCGCTCGTTTCGAGCTACTTAATGCGAGAAACACGTTATCTGGTGTTTTCACCACTCCACAGTGCGTTTAACTTGCAGAACCGGCGACATCTTGGATTTCGTCGGGGTTCAAGCTGGGATATGCATTTTCAACGATAATCTTGGTAAGAATTCTGTCAGAAGTATGCAGAATCATCTAGATCGCTCTTTTCGAGCTATTTGATGCGAGAAACACGTTTTCTGGTGTTTTCACCACGCCACAGTGCGTTTGATATGCAGAACCGGCGACATCGTGGTTTTCGTCGGGTTTCAAGCTGAGATATGCATTTTCTGCGATCATATTGGTGAGACTTCAGTCAGAAGTATTCAGAATCATCTAGATCGCTCGTTTCGAGCTATTTAAAGCGAGAAACACTTTATCTGGTTGTTTTGACCACTCCATAGTGCGTTTGATATGTAGAGCCGCCGATAACTTGGTTTTCGTGGGGTTTCCAGCTGAAATATGCATTTTCTGCGATAATCTTGGTTTTTCATCTATGAGAAGTATGCAGAATCATCGAGAACGCTCTTTTCGAGCTAGTTAATGCGAGATACACGTTTTCTGATGTTTTCACCACTCCATAGTGCGTCTGATATGCAGAACCGGCGATATCTTGGTTTTCGTGGGGTTTCCAGCTGAGATATGCAATTTCTGTGATAATCTTGGTGAGTCTTCTGTCAGAAGTATGCAGAATCATCTAGATCGCTCTTTTCGAGCTATTTAATGCGAGAAACACTTTTTCTGGTGTTTTCACCACGCCACAGTGCGTTTGATATGCAGAACCGGCGACATCGTTGTTTTCGTCGGGTTTCAAGCTGAGATATAGCATTTTCTGCGATAATATTGGCGAGACTTCAGTCAGAAGTATGCAGAATCATCTAGATCGCTCGTTTCGAGCTATTTAAAGCGAGAAACACGTTATCTGGTTGTTTTCCCCACTCCACAGTGCGTTTGATATGCAGAACCGGCGATATCTTGGTTTTCGTGGGGTTTCCAGCTGAGATATGCATTTTCTGCGATAATCTTGGTGAGTCTTCTGTCAGAAGTATGCAGAATCATCGAGATCGCTCTATTCGAGCTATTTAATGTGAGAAACACGTTTTCTGGTGTATTCACCACCCCACAGTACGTTTGACATGCAGAACCGGATATATCTTGGTTTCGGTCGGGTTTCAAGCTGAGTTATGCATTTTCTACGATAATCTTGGTGAGACTTCTGTCAGACGTATGCAGAATCATCGGGATCGCTCTTTTCGAGCTATTTAAAGCGAGAAACACGTTTTCTGGTGTATTCACCACTCCACAGTACGTTTGACATGCAGAACAGGAGATATCTTGGTTTAGGTCGGGTATCAAGCTGAGATATGCATTTTCAACGATAATCTTGGTGAGACTTCTGTCAGAAGTATGCAGAATCATCGGGATCGCTCTTTTCGAGCTATTTAATGCGAGAAACACGTTGTCTGGTTGGTTTCACGACTCCACAGTGCGTTTGATATGCAGAACCGGCGACATCTTGATTTTCGTGAGGTTTCAAGCTGAGATATAGCATTTTCTGCGATAATATTGGCGAGACTTCAGTCAGAAGTATGCAGAATCATCTAGATCGCTCGTTTCGAGCTACTTAATGCGAGAAACACGTTATCTGGTGTTTTCACCACTCCACAGTGCGTTTAACTTGCAGAACCGGCGACATCTTGGATTTCGTCGGGGTTCAAGCTGGGATATGCATTTTCAACGATAATCTTGGTAAGAATTCTGTCAGAAGTATGCAGTATCATCTGGATCGCTCTTTTCGAGCTACTTAATGCGAGAAACTCGTTTTCTGGTGCTTTGACCACTCCACAGTGCGTTTGATATGTAGAACCGCCGATAACTTGGTTTTCGTGGGGATTCCAGCTGATATATGCATTTTCTGCGATAATATTGGTGAGACTTCAGTCAGAAGTATGCAGAATCATCTAGATCGCTCGTTTCGAGATATTTAATGCGAGAAACACGTTATCTGGTTGTTTTCACCACTCCACAGTGCGTTTGATATGCAGAACCGGCGACATCTTGATTTTGGTGAGGTTTCAAGCTGAGATATGCATTTTCTGCGATAATCTTGGTGAGTCTTCTGTCAGAAGTATGCAGAATCACCTAGATCGCTCGTTTCGAGCTATTTAATGCGAGATACACGTTTTCTGGTGTTTTCACCACTCCATAGTGCGTCTGATATGCAGAACCGGCGATATCTTGGTTTTCGTGGGGTTTCCAGCTGAGATATGCATTTTCTGCGATAATCTTGGTGAGTCTTCTGTCAGAAGTATGCAGAATCATCTAGATCGCTCGTTTCGAGCTACTTAATGCGAGAAACACGTTATCTGGTGTTTTCACCACTCCACAGTGCGTTTAACTTGCAGAACCGGCGACATCTTGGATTTCGTCGGGGTTCAAGCTGGGATATGCATTTTCAACGATAATCTTGGTAAGAATTCTGTCAGAAGTATGCAGAATCATCTAGATCGCTCTTTTCGAGCTATTTGATGCGAGAAACACGTTTTCTGGTGTTTTCACCACGCCACAGTGCGTTTGATATGCAGAACCGGCGACATCGTGGTTTTCGTCGGGTTTCAAGCTGAGATATGCATTTTCTGCGATCATATTGGTGAGACTTCAGTCAGAAGTATTCAGAATCATCTAGATCGCTCGTTTCGAGCTATTTAAAGCGAGAAACACTTTATCTGGTTGTTTTGACCACTCCACAGTGCGTTTGATATGTAGAGCCGCCGATAACTTGGTTTTCGTGGGGTTTCCAGCTGAAATATGCATTTTCTGCGATAATCTTGGTTTTTCATCTATGAGAAGTATGCAGAATCATCGAGAACGCTCTTTTCGAGCTAGTTAATGCGAGATACACGTTTTCTGATGTTTTCACCACTCCATAGTGCGTCTGATATGCAGAACCGGCGATATCTTGGTTTTCGTGGGGTTTCCAGCTGAGATATGCAATTTCTGTGATAATCTTGGTGAGTCTTCTGTCAGAAGTATGCAGAATCATCTAGATCGCTCTTTTCGAGCTATTTAATGCGAGAAACACTTTTTCTGGTGTTTTCACCACGCCACAGTGCGTTTGATATGCAGAACCGGCGACATCGTTGTTTTCGTCGGGTTTCAAGCTGAGATATAGCATTTTCTGCGATAATATTGGCGAGACTTCAGTCAGAAGTATGCAGAATCATCTAGATCGCTCGTTTCGAGCTATTTAAAGCGAGAAACACGTTATCTGGTTGTTTTCCCCACTCCACAGTGCGTTTGATATGCAGAACCGGCGATATCTTGGTTTTCGTGGGGTTTCCAGCTGAGATATGCATTTTCTGCGATAATCTTGGTGAGTCTTCTGTCAGAAGTATGCAGAATCATCGAGATCGCTCTATTCGAGCTATTTAATGTGAGAAACACGTTTTCTGGTGTATTCACCACCCCACAGTACGTTTGACATGCAGAACCGGATATATCTTGGTTTCGGTCGGGTTTCAAGCTGAGTTATGCATTTTCTACGATAATCTTGGTGAGACTTCTGTCAGACGTATGCAGAATCATCGGGATCGCTCTTTTCGAGCTATTTAAAGCGAGAAACACGTTTTCTGGTGTATTCACCACTCCACAGTACGTTTGACATGCAGAACAGGAGATATCTTGGTTTAGGTCGGGTATCAAGCTGAGATATGCATTTTCAACGATAATCTTGGTGAGACTTCTGTCAGAAGTATGCAGAATCATCGGGATCGCTCTTTTCGAGCTATTTAATGCGAGAAACACGTTGTCTGGTTGGTTTCACGACTCCACAGTGCGTTTGATATGCAGAACCGGCGACATCTTGATTTTCGTGAGGTTTCAAGCTGAGATATGCATTTTCTGCTATAATATTGGTGAGTCTTCTGTCAGTAGGATGCAGAATCATCGAGACCCCTCTTTTCGAGCTATTTAATGCGAGAAACACGTTATCTGGTGTTTTCACCACTCCACAGTGCGTTTGATATGCAGAACAGGCGACATCTTGATTTTCGTGAGATTTCAAGCTGAAATATGCATTTTCTACGATAACCATGGTGAGTCTTCTGTCAGGAGTATGCAGAATCATCTAGATCGCTCTTTTCGAGCTATTTAATGCGAGAAACACGTTATATGGTTGTTTTCACCACTCCACAGTGCGTTTGATATGCAGAACCAGCGATATCTTGGTTTTCGTGGGGTTTCAAGCTGAGATATGCATATTTACGATAATCTTGGTGAGACTTCTGTCAGAAGTATGCAGAATCATCGAGATCGCTCTATTCGAGCTATTTAATGCGAGAAACACGTTATCTGGTTGTTTTCACCTATCCACAGTGCGTTTGATATGCAGATACGGAGATATCTTGGTTTCGGTCGGGTTTCAAGCTGAGATATGCATTTTCTGCGATAATCTTGGTGAGTCTTCTGTCAGAAGTATGCAGAATCATCTAGATCGCTCGTTTCGAGCTACTTAATGCGAGAAACACGTTATCTGGTGTTTTCACCACTCCACAGTGCGTTTAACTTGCAGAACCGGCGACATCTTGGATTTCGTCGGGGTTCAAGCTGGGATATGCATTTTCAACGATAATCTTGGTAAGAATTCTGTCAGAAGTATGCAGTATCATCTAGATCGCTCTTTTCGAGCTACTTAATGCGAGAAACACGTTTTCTGGTGCTTTGACCACTCCACAGTGCGTTTGATATGTAAAACCGCCGATAACTTGGTTTTCGTGGGGATTCCAGCTGAAATATGCATTTTCTGCGATAATATTGGTGAGACTTCAGTCAGAAGTATGCAGAATCATCTAGATCGCTCGTTTCGAGTTATTTAATGCGAGAAACACGTTATCTGGTTGTTTTCACCACTCCACAGTGCGTTTGATATGCAGAACCGGCGACATCTTGATTTTCGTGAGGTTTCAAGCTGAGATATGCATTTTCTGCGATAATCTTGGTGAGTCTTCTGTCAGAAGTATGCAGAATCATCTAGATCGCTCTTTTCGAGCTATTTGATGCGAGAAACACGTTTTCTGGTGTTTACACCACTCCACAGTGCGTTTGATATGCAGAACCGGCGACATCGTGGTTTTCGTCGGGTTTCAAGCTGAGATATGCATTTTCTGCGATCATATTGGTGAGACTTCAGTCAGAAGTATGCAGAATCACCTAGATCGCTCGTTTCGAGCTATTTAATGCGAGATACACGTTTTCTGGTGTTTTCACCACTCCATAGTGCGTCTGATATGCAGAACCGGCGATATCTTGGTTTTCGTGGGGTTTCCAGCTGAGATATGCATTTTCTGCGATAATCTTGGTGAGACTTTAGTCAGAACTATGCAGAATCATCTAGATCGCTCTTTTCGAGCTATTTAATGCGAAAAAACAAGTTTTCTGGTGTTTTGACCACTCCACAGTGCGTTTGATATGTAGAGACGCCGATAACTTGGTTTTCGTGGGGCTTCCAGCTGAAATATGCATTTTCTGCGATAATCTTGGTGAGTCTTCTGTCAGAAGTATGCAGAATCATCGAGATCGCTCTATTCGAGCTATTTAATGCGAGAAACACGTTATCTGGTTGTTTTCACCACTCCACAGTGCGTTTGATATGCAGATACGGAGATATCTTGGTTTCGGTCGGGTTTCAAGCTGAGATATGCATTTTCTGCGATAATCTTGGTGAGTCTTCTGTCGGAAGTATGCAGAATCATCTAGATCGCTCGTTTCGAGCTACTTAATGCGAGAAACACGTTATCTGGTGTTTTCACCACTCCACAGTGCGTTTAACTTGCAGAACCGGCGACATCTTGGATTTCGTCGGGGTTCAAGCTGGGATATGCATTTTCAACGATAATCTTGGTAAGAATTCTGTCAGAAGTATGCAGTATCATCTAGATCGCTCTTTTCGAGCTACTTAATGCGAGAAACACGTTTTCTGGTGCTTTGACCCCTCCACAGTGCGTTTGATATGTAGAACCGCCGATAACTTGGTTTTCGTGGGGATTCCAGCTGAAATATGCATTTTCTGCGATAATATTGGTGAGACTTCAGTCAGAAGTATGCAGAATCATCTAGATCGCTCGTTTCGAGTTATTTAATGCGAGAAACACGTTATCTGGTTGTTTTCACCACTCCACAGTGCGTTTGATATGCAGAACCGGTGACATCTTGATTTTCGTGAGGTTTCAAGCTGAGATATGCATTTTCTGCGATAATCTTGGTGAGTCTTCTGTCAGAAGTATGCAGAATCATCTAGATCGCTCTTTTCGAGCTATTTGATGCGAGAAACACGTTTTCTGGTGTTTACACCACTCCACAGTGCGTTTGATATGCAGAACCGGCGACATCGTGGTTTTCGTCGGGTTTCAAGTTGAGATATGCATTTTGTGCGATCATATTGGTGAGACTTCAGTCAGAAGTATGCAGAATCACCTAGATCGCTCGTTTCGAGCTATTTAATGCGAGATACACGTTTTCTGGTGTTTTCACCACTCCATAGTGCGTCTGATATGCAGAACCGGCGATATCTTGGTTTTCGTTGGGTTTCCAGCTGAGATATGCATTTTCTGCGATAATCTTGGTGAGACTTTAGTCAGAACTATGCAGAATCATCTAGATCGCTCGTTTCGAGCTATTTAATGCGAAATAACAAGTTTTCTGGTGTTTTGACCACTCCACAGTGCGTTTGATATGTAGAGCCGCCGATAACTTGGTTTTCGTGGGGCTTCCAGCTGAAATATGCATTTTCTGCGATAATCTTGGTGAGTCTTCTGTCAGAAGTATGCAGAATCATCGAGATCGCTCTATTCGAGCTATTTAATGCGAGAAACACGTTATCTGGTTGTTTTCACCACTCCACAGTGCGTTTGATATGCAGAACCGGCGACATCTTGATTTTCGTGAGGTTTCAAGCTGAGATATGCATTTTCTGCGATAATCTTGGTGAGTCTTCTGTCAGAAGTATGCAGAATCATCTAGATCGCTCTTTTCGAGCTATTTGATGCGAGAAACACGTTTTCTGGTGTTTACACCACTCCACAGTGCGTTTGATATGCAGAACCGGCGACATCGTGGTTTTCGTCGGGTTTCAAGCTGAGATATGCATTTTCTGCGATCATATTGGTGAGACTTCAGTCAGAAGTATGCAGAATCACCTAGATCGCTCGTTTCGAGCTATTTAATGCGAGATACACGTTTTCTGGTGTTTTCACCACTCCATAGTGCGTCTGATATGCAGAACCGGCGATATCTTGGTTTTCGTGGGGTTTCCAGCTGAGATATGCATTTTCTGCGATAATCTTGGTGAGACTTTAGTCAGAACTATGCAGAATCATCTAGATCGCTCGTTTCGAGCTATTTAATGCGAAAAAACAAGTCTTCTGGTGTTTTGACCACTCCACAGTGCGTTTGATATGTAGAGCCGCCGATAACTTGGTTTTCGTGGGGCTTCCAGCTGAAATATGCATTTTCTGCGATAATCTTGGTGAGTCTTCTGTCAGAAGTATGCAGAATCATCGAGATCGCTCTATTCGAGCTATTTAATGCGAGAAACACGTTATCTGGTTGTTTTCACCACTCCACAGTGCGTTTGATATGCAGAACCGGCGACATCTTGATTTTCGTGAGGTTTCAAGCTGAGATATGCATTTTCTGCGATAATCTTGGTGAGTCTTCTGTCAGAAGTATGCAGAATCATCGCGATCGCTCTATTCGAGCTATCTAATGCGAGAAACACGTTATCTGGTGTTTTCATCACTCCACAGGGCGTTTGATATGCAGAACCGGCGATATCTTGGTTTTCGTGGGGTTTCCAGCTGAGATATGCATTTTCTGCGATAATCTTGGTGTTTCATCTATGAGAAGTATGCAGAATCATCGAGAACGCTCTTTTCGAGCTAGTTAATGCGAGATACACGTTTTCTGGTGTTTTCACCACTCCATAGTGCGTCTGATATGCAGAACCGGCGATATCTTGGTTTTCGTGGGGTTTCCAGCTGAGATATGCATTTTCTGCGATAATCTTGGTGAGACTTTAGTCAGAACTATGCAGAATCATCTAGATCGCTCGTTTCGATCTATTTAATGCGAAAAAACAAGTTTTCTGGTGTTTTGACCACTCCACAGTGCGTTTGATATGCAGAACCGGCGACATCGTGTTTTTCGTCGGGTTTCAAGCTGAGATATGCATTTTCTGCGATCATATTGGTGAGACTTCAGTCAGAAGTATGCAGAATCACCTAGATCGCTCGTTTCGAGCTACTTAATGCGAGAAACACGTTATCTGGTGTTTTCACCACTCCACAGTGCGTTTAACTTGCAGAACCTGCGACATCTTGAATTTCGTCGGGGTTCAAGCTGGGATATGCATTTTCAACGATAATCTTGGTAAGAATTCTGTCAGAAGTATGCAGTATCATCTAGATCGCTCTTTTCGAGCTACTTAATGCGAGAAACACGTTTTCTGGTGTTTTGACCACTCCACAGTGCGTTTGATATGTAGAACCGCCGATAACTTGGTTTTCGTGGGGATTCCAGCTGAAATATGCATTTTCTGCGATAATATTGGTGAGACTTCAGTCAGAAGTATGCAGAATCATCTAGATCGCTCTTTTCGAGCTATTTGATGCGAGAAACACGTTTTCTGGTGTTTTCACCACTCCACAGTTCGTTTGATATGCAGAACCGGCGACATCGTGTTTTTCGTCGGGTTTCAAGCTGAGATATGCATTTTCTGCGATAATCTTGGTGTTTCATCAATCAGAAGTATGCAGAATCATCGAGAACGCTCTTTTCGAGCTAGTTAATGCGAGATACACGTTTTCTGGTGTTTTCACCACTCCATAGTGCGTCTGATATGCAGAACCGGCGATATCTTGGTTTTCGTGGGGTTTCCAGCTGAGATATGCATTTTCTGCGATAATCTTGGTGAGACTTTAGTCAGAACTATGCAGAATCATCTAGATCGCTCGTTTCGAGCTATTTAATGCGAAAAAACAAGTTTTCTGGTGTTTTGACCACTCCACAGTGCGTTTGATATGCAGAACCGGCGACATCGTGTTTTTCGTCGGGTTTCAAGCTGAGATATGCATTTTCTGCGATCATATTGGTGAGACTTCAGTCAGAAGTATGCAGAATCACCTAGATCGCTCGTTTCGAGCTACTTAATGCGAGAAACACGTTATCTGGTGTTTTCAGCACTCCACAGTGCGTTTAACTTGCAGAACCGGCGACATCTTGAATTTCGTCGGGGTTCAAGCTGGGATATGCATTTTCAACGATAATCTTGGTAAGAATTCTGTCATAAGTATGCAGTATCATCTACATCGCTCTTTTCGAGCTACTTAATGCGAGATACACGTTTTCTGGTGTATTCACCACTCCATAGTGCGTCTGATATGCAGAACCGGCGATATCTTGGTTTTCGTGGGGTTTCCAGCTGAGATATGCATTTTCTGCGATAATCTTGGTGAGTCTTCTGTCAGAAGTATGCAGAATCATCTAGATCGCTCTTTTCGAGCTATTTGATGCGAGAAACACGTTTTCTGGTGTTTTCACCACGCCACAGTGCGTTTGATATGCAGAACCGGCGACATCGTGGTTTTCGTCGGGTTTCAAGCTGAGATATGCATTTTCTGCGATCATATTGGTGAGACTTCAGTCAGAAGTATGCAGAATCATCTAGATCGCTCGTTTCGAGCTATTTAAAGCGAGAAACACGTTATCTGGTTGTTTTGACCACTCCACAGTGCGTTTGATATGTAGAGCCGCCGATAACTTGGTTTTCGTGGGGTTTCCAGCTGAGATATGCAATTTCTGTGATAATCTTGGTGAGTCTTCTGTCAGAAGTATGCAGAATCATCGAGATCGCTCTATTCGAGCTATTTAATGCGAGAAACACGTTATCTGTTTGCTTTCACCACTCCACAGTGCGTTTGATATGCAGAACCGGCGATATCTTGGTTTTCGTGGGGTTTCCAGCTGAGGTATGCATTTTCTGCGATAATCTTGGTGAGTCTTCTGTCAGAAGTATGCAGAATCATCGAGATCGCTCTATTCGAGCTATTTAATGCGAGAAACACGTTATCTGGTTGTTTTCACCACTCCACAGTGCGTCTGATATGCAGAACCGGCGATATCTTGGTTTTCGTGGGGTTTCCAGCTGAGATATGCATTTTCTGCGATAATCTTGGTGAGACTTTAGTCAGAACTATGCAGAATCATCTAGATCGCTCGTTTCGAGCTGTTTAATGCGAAATAACAAGTTTTCTGGTGTTTTGACCACTCCACAGTGCGTTTGATATGTAGAGCCGCCGATAACTTGGTTTTCGTGGGGATTCCAGCTGAAATATGCATTTTCTGCGATAATCTTGGTGAGTCTTCTGTCAGAAGTATGCAGAATCATCTAGATCGCTCTTTTCGAGCTATTTGATGCGAGAAACACGTTTTCTGGTGTTTTCACCACCCCACAGTGCGTTTGATATGCAGAACCGGCGACATCGTGGTTTTTGTCGGGTTTCAAGCTGAGATATGCATTTTCTGCGATAATCTTGGTGAGACTTTAGTCAGAAGTATGCAGAATCATCTAGATCGCTCGTTTCGAGCTACTTAATGCGAGAAACACGTTATCTGGTGTTTTCACCACTCCACAGTGCGTTTAACTTGCAGAACCGGCGACATCTTGGATTTCGTCGGAGTTCAAGCTGGGATATGCATTTTCAACGATAATCTTGGTAAGAATTCTGTCAGAAGTATGCAGTATCATCTAGATCGCTCTTTGCGAGCTACTTAATGCGAGAAACACGTTTTCTGGTGTTTTGACCACTCCACAGTGCGTTTGATATGTAGAACCGCCGATAACTTGGTTTTCGTGGGGATTCCAGCTGAAATATGCATTTTCTGCGATAATATTGGTGAGACTTCAGTCAGAAGTATGCAGAATCATCTAGATCGCTCGTTTCGAGCTATTTAAAGCGCGAAACACGTTATCTGGTTGTTTTGACCACTCCACAGTGCGTTTGATATGTAGAGCCGCCGATAACTTGGTTTTCGTGGGGTTTCCAGCTGAAATATGCATTTTCTGCGATAATCTTGGTGAGTCTTCTGTTAGAAGTATGCAGAATCATCTAGATCGCTCTTTTCGAGCTATTTGATGCGAGAAACACGTTTTCTGGTGTTTTCACCACGCCACAGTGCGTTTGATATGCAGAACCGGCGACATCGTGGTTTTCGTCGGGATTCAAGCTGAGATATGCATTTTCTGCGATCATATTGGTGAGACTTCAGTCAGAAGTATGCAGAATCATCTAGATCGCTCGTTTCGAGCTATTTAAAGCGCGAAACACGTTATCTGGTTGTTTTCACCACTCCATAGTGCGTCTGATATGCAGAACCGGCGATATCTTGGTTTTCGTGGGGTTTCCAGCTGAGATATGCATTTTCCGCGATAATCTTGGTGAGTCTTCTGTCAGAAGTATGCAGAATCATCTAGATCGCTCTTTTCGAGCTATTTGATGCGAGAAACACGTTTTCTGGTGTTTTCACCACGCCACAGTGCGTTTGATATGCAGAACCGGCGACATCGTGGTTTTCGTCGTGTTTCAAGCTGAGATATGCATTTTCTGCGATCATATTGGTGAGACTTCAGTCAGAAGTTTGCAGAATCATCTAGATCGCTCGTTTCGAGCTATTTAAAGCGCGAAACACGTTATCTGGTTGTTTTGACCACTCCACAGTGCGTTTGATATGTAGAGCCGCCGATAACTTGGTTTTCGTAGGGTTTCCAGCTGAAATATGCATTTTCTGCGATAATCTTGGTGTTTCATCTATGAGAAGTATGCAGAATCATCGAGAACGCTCTTTTCGAGCTGGTTAATGCGAGATACACGTTTTCTGATGTTTTCACCACTCCATAGTGCGTCTGATATGCAGAACCGGCGATATCTTGGTTTTCGTGGGGTTTCCAGCTGAGATATGCAATTTCTGTGATAATCTTGGTGAGTCTTCTGTCAGAAGTATGCAGAATCATCTAGATCGCTCTTTTCGAGCTATTTAATGCGAGAATCACGTTTTCTGGTGTTTTCACCACGCCACAGTGCGTTTGATATGCAGAACAGTCGACATCGTGGTTTTCGTCGGGTTTCAAGCTGAGATATGCATTTTCTGCGATCATATTGGTGAGTCTTCTGTCAGAAGTATGCAGAATCATCTAGATCGCTCTTTTCGAGCTATTTGATGCGAGAAACACGTTTTCTGGTGTTTTCACCACTCCACAGTGCGTTTGATATGCAGAACCGGCGACATCTTGATTTTCGTGAGGTTTCAAGCTGAGATATGCATTTTCTGCGATAATCTTGGTGAGTCTTCTGTCAGAAGTATGCAGAATCATCTAGATCGCTCTTTTCGAGCTATTTGATGCGAGAAACACGTTTTCTGGTGTTTTCACCACTCCACAGTTCGTTTGATATGCAGAACCGGCGACATCGTGTTTTTCGTCGGGTTTCAAGCTGAGATATGCATTTTCTGCGATCATATTGGTGAGACTTCAGTCAGAAGTATGCAGAATCACCTAGATCGCTCGTTTCGAGCTATTTAATGCGAGAAACACGTTATCTGGTTGTTTTCACCACTCCACAGTGCGTTTGATATGCAGAACCGGCGACATCTTGATTTTCGTGAGGTTTCAAGCTGAGATATGCATTTTCTGCGATAATCTTGGTGAGACTTCTGTCAGAAGTATGCAGAATCATCGCGATCGCTCTATTCGAGCTATTTAATGCGAGAAACACGTTATCTGGTGTTTTCATCACTCCACAGGGCGTTTGATATGCACAACCGGCGATATCTTGGTTTTCCTGGGGTTTCCAGCTGAGATATGCATTTTCTGCGATCATATTGGTGAGACTTCAGTCAGAAGTATGCAGAATCATCTAGATCGCTCTTTTCGAGCTATTTGATGCGAGAAACACGTTTTCTGGTGTTTTCACCACGCCACAGTGCGTTTGATATGCAGAACCGGCGACATCGTGGTTTTCGTCGGGTTTCAAGCTGAGATATGCATTTTCTGCGATCATATTGGTGAGACTTCAGTCAGAAGTATGCAGAATCATCTAGATCGCTCGTTTCGAGCTATTTAAAGCGCGAAACACGTTATCTGGTTGTTTTGACCACTCCACAGTGCGCTTGATATGTAGAGCCGCCGATAACTTGGTTTTCGTGGGGTTTCCAGCTGAAATATGCATTTTCTGCGATAATCTTGGTGTTTCATCTTTGAGAAGTATGCAGAATCATCGAGAACGCTCTTTTCGAGCTGGTTAATGCGAGATACACGTTTTCTGATGTTTTCACCACTCCATAGTGCGTCTGATATGCAGAACCGGCGATATCTTGGTTTTCGTGGGGTTTCCAGCTGAGATATGCAATTTCTGTGATAATCTTGGTGAGTCTTCTGTCAGAAGTATGCAGAATCATCTAGATCGCTCTTTTCGAGCTACCTAATGCGAGAAACACGTTTTCTGGTGTTTTGACCACTCCACAGTGCGTTTGATATGTAGAACCGCCGATAACTTGGTTTTCGTGGGGATTCCAGCTGAAATATGCATTTTCTGCGATAATATTGGTGAGACTTCAGTCAGAAGTATGCAGAATCATCTAGATCGCTCGTTTCGAGCTATTTAAAGCGCGAAACACGTTATCTGGTTGTTTTGACCACTCCACAGTGCGTTTGATATGTAGAGCCGCCGATAACTTGGTTTTCGTGGGGTTTCCAGCTGAAATATGCATTTTCTGCGATAATCTTGGTGAGTCTTCTGTTAGAAGTATGCAGAATCATCTAGATCGCTCTTTTCGAGCTATTTGATGCGAGAAACACGTTTTCTGGTGTTTTCACCACGCCACAGTGCGTTTGATATGCAGAACCGGCGACATCGTGGTTTTCGTCGGGATTCAAGCTGAGATATGCATTTTCTGCGATCATATTGGTGAGACTTCAGTCAGAAGTATGCAGAATCATCTAGATCGCTCGTTTCGAGCTATTTAAAGCGCGAAACACGTTATCTGGTTGTTTTCACCACTCCATAGTGCGTCTGATATGCAGAACCGGCGATATCTTGGTTTTCGTGGGGTTTCCAGCTGAGATATGCATTTTCCGCGATAATCTTGGTGAGTCTTCTGTCAGAAGTATGCAGAATCATCTAGATCGCTCTTTTCGAGCTATTTGATGCGAGAAACACGTTTTCTGGTGTTTTCACCACGCCACAGTGCGTTTGATATGCAGAACCGGCGACATCGTGGTTTTCGTCGGGTTTCAAGCTGAGATATGCATTTTCTGCGATCATATTGGTGAGACTTCAGTCAGAAGTATGCAGAATCATCTAGATCGCTCGTTTCGAGCTATTTAAAGCGCGAAACACGTTATCTGGTTGTTTTGACCACTCCACAGTGCGTTTGATATGTAGAGCCGCCGATAACTTGGTTTTCGTAGGGTTTCCAGCTGAAATATGCATTTTCTGCGATAATCTTGGTGTTTCATCTATGAGAAGTATGCAGAATCATCGAGAACGCTCTTTTCGAGCTGGTTAATGCGAGATACACGTTTTCTGATGTTTTCACCACTCCATAGTGCGTCTGATATGCAGAACCGGCGATATCTTGGTTTTCGTGGGGTTTCCAGCTGAGATATGCAATTTCTGTGATAATCTTGGTGAGTCTTCTGTCAGAAGTATGCAGAATCATCTAGATCGCTCTTTTCGAGCTATTTAATGCGAGAAACACGTTTTCTGGTGTTTTCACCACGCCACAGTGCGTTTGATATGCAGAACAGTCGACATCGTGGTTTTCGTCGGGTTTCAAGCTGAGATATGCATTTTCTGCGATCATATTGGTGAGTCTTCTGTCAGAAGTATGCAGAATCATCTAGATCGCTCTTTTCGAGCTATTTGATGCGAGAAACACGTTTTCTGGTGTTTTCACCACTCCACAGTGCGTTTGATATGCAGAACCGGCGACATCTTGATTTTCGTGAGGTTTCAAGCTGAGATATGCATTTTCTGCGATAATCTTGGTGAGTCTTCTGTCAGAAGTATGCAGAATCATCTAGATCGCTCTTTTCGAGCTATTTGATGCGAGAAACACGTTTTCTGGTGTTTTCACCACTCCACAGTTCGTTTGATATGCAGAACCGGCGACATCGTGTTTTTCGTCGGGTTTCAAGCTGAGATATGCATTTTCTGCGATCATATTGGTGAGACTTCAGTCAGAAGTATGCAGAATCACCTAGATCGCTCGTTTCGAGCTATTTAATGCGAGAAACACGTTATCTGGTTGTTTTCACCACTCCACAGTGCGTTTGATATGCAGAACCGGCGACATCTTGATTTTCGTGAGGTTTCAAGCTGAGATATGCATTTTCTGCGATAATCTTGGTGAGACTTCTGTCAGAAGTATGCAGAATCATCGCGATCGCTCTATTCGAGCTATTTAATGCGAGAAACACGTTATCTGGTGTTTTCATCACTCCACAGGGCGTTTGATATGCACAACCGGCGATATCTTGGTTTTCCTGGGGTTTCCAGCTGAGATATGCATTTTCTGTGATAATCTTGGTGAGTCTTCTGTCAGAAGTATGCAGAATCAACTAGATCGCTCTTTTCGAGCTATTTGATGCGAGAAACACGTTTTCTGGTGTTTTCACCACGCCACAGTGCGTTTGATATGCAGAACCGGCGACATCGTGGTTTTCGTCGGGTTTCAAGCTGAGATATGCATTTTCTGCGATCATATTGGTGAGACTTCAGTCAGAAGTATGCAGAATCATCTAGATCTCTCTTTTCGAGCTATTTGATGCGAGAAACACGTTTTCTGGTGTTTTCACCACGCCACAGTGCGTTTGATATGCAGAACCGGCGACATCGTGGTTTTCGTCGGGTTTCAAGCTGAGATATGCATTTTCTGCGATCATATTGGTGAGACTTCAGTCAGAAGTATGCAGAATCATCTAGATCGCTCGTTTCGAGCTATTTAAAGCGCGAAACACGTTATCTGGTTGTTTTGACCACTCCACAGTGCGTTTGATATGTAGAGCCGCCGATAACTTGGTTTTCGTGGGGTTTCCAGCTGAAATATGCATTTTCTGCGATAATCTTGGTGTTTCATCTATGAGAAGTATGCAGAATCATCGAGAACGCTCTTTTCGAGCTGGTTAATGCGAGATACACGTTTTCTGATGTTTTCACCACTCCATAGTGCGTCTGATATGCAGAACCGGCGATATCTTGGTTTTCGTGGGGTTTCCAGCTGAGATATGCAATTTCTGTGATAATCTTGGTGAGTCTTCTGTCAGAAGTATGCAGAATCATCGGGATCGCTCTTTTCGAGCTATTTAATGCGAGGAACACGTTTTCTGGCGTTTTCACCACACCACTGTTCGTTGGATATGCAGAACCGGAGATATCTTGGTTTTCGTGGGGTTTCAAGCTGAAATATGCATTTTCTGCGATAATCTTGGTGAGACATCTGTCCGAAGTATGCAGAATCATCGAGATCGCTCTTTTCGAGCTATTTAATGCAAGAAACACGTTAACTGGTGTTTTCACCACTCCACAGTGCGTATGATGTGCAGAACCGGAGATAACCCGGGTTTCGTCGGGTTTCGAGCTGAGATATGCATTTTCTACGATAATCTTGGTGAGACTTCTGTCAGAAGTATGCAGGATCTTCGAGAACGCTCTTTTCGAGCTATTTAATGCGAGAAACACGTTTTCTGGTGTTTTGACCACTCCACAGTGCGTTTGATATGTAGAACCGCCGATAACTTGGTTTTCGTGGGGTTTCCAGCTGAAATATGCATTTTCTGCGATAATCTTGGTGTTTCCTCTATGAGAAGTATGCAGAATCATCGAGAACGCTCTTTTCGAGCTAGTTAATGCGAGAAACACGTTTTCTGGTGTTTTCACCACTCCACAGTGCGTCTGATATGCAGAACCGGCGATATCTTGATTTTCGTGGTGTTTCCAGCTGAGATATGCATTTTCTGCGATAAGCTTGGTGAGTCTTCTCCCATAAGTATGCAGAATCATCTAGATCGCTCTTTTCGAGCTATTTAATGCGAGAAACACGTTGTCTGGTGTTTTGACCACTCCACAGTGCGTTTGATATGTAGAGCCGCCGATAACTTGGTTTTCGTGGGGTTTCCAGCTGAAATATGCATTTTCTGCGATAATCTTGGTGTTTCCTCTATGAGAAGTATGCAGAATCATCGAGATCGCTCTATTCCAGCTATTTAATGCGAGAAACACGTTATCTGGTTGTTTTCACTACTCCACAGTGGGTTTGATATGCAGAACCGGCGACATCTTAATTTTCGTGATGTTTCTAGCTGAGATAGGCATTTTCAGCGATAATATTGGTGAGACTTCAGTCAGAAGTATGCAGAATCATCTAGATCGCTCTTTTCGAGCTATTTAATGCGGGAAACACGTTTTCTGGTGTATTCACCACTCCACAGTGCGTTTGATATGCAGAACCGGCGACATCTTGATTTTCGTGGTGTTTCCAGCTGGGATATGCATTTTCTGCGATAATCTTGGTGAGACTTCAGTCAGAAGTATGCAGAATCATCGGGATCGCTCTTTTCGAGCTATTTAATGCGAGAAAAACGATATCCGGTGTTTTCACCACTCCACAGTGCGTTTGATATGCAGAACCGGCGACATTTTGGATTTCGACGGGTTTCAAGCTGAGGATTGCATTTTCTACGATAATCTTGGTGAGACGTTTGTCAGAAGTATGCAGAATCTTCGAGATCGCTCTTTTCGAGCAACTTAATGCGAGAAACACGATATCTGGTTGTTTTCACCACTCCACAGTGCGGTTGATATGCAGAACCGGCGATATCTTGATTTTCGTGGTGTATCCAGCTGAGATATGCATTTTCGGCGATAATCTTGGTGAGTCTTCTGCCAGAAGTATGCAGAATCATCTAGATCGCTCTTTTCGAGCTATTTAATGCGAGAAACAAGTTTTCTGGTGTATTCACCACTCCACAGTACGTTAGACATGCAGAACCGGAGATATCTTCGTTTCGGTCGGGTTACAAGCTGAGATATGCATTTTCTACGATAATATTGGTGAGACCTCTGTCAGAAGTATGCAGAATCTTCGAGAACGCTCTTTTCGAGCTACTTAATGCGAGAAACACGTTTTCTGGTGTTTTCACCACTCCACAGTACGTTTGATGTGCCGAACCGGCGACATCTTGATTTTCGTGATGTTTCTAGCTGAGATATGCATTCTCTGCGATAATATTGGTGAGACTTCAGTCAGCAGTATGCAGAATCATCTAGATCGCTCTTTTCGAGCTATTTAATGCGGGAAACACGTTTTCTGGTGTATTCACCACTCCACAGTACGTTAGAAATGCAGAACCGGCGAAATCTTCGTTTCGGTCGGGTTTCAAGCTGAGATATGCATTTTCTGCGATAATCTTGGTGAGTGTTCAGTCAGAAGTATGCAGAATCATCTAGATCGCTCTTTTCGAGCTATTTAATGCGGCAAACACGTTTTCTGGTGTTTTCACCACTCCACGGTGCGTCTGATATGCAGAACCGGCGATATCTTGGTTTTCGCGGGGTTTCCAGCTGAGATATGCATTTTCTGCGATAATCTTGGTGAGTCTTCTGTCAGAAGGATGCAGAATCATCTAGATCGCTCTTTTCGAGCTGTTTAATGCGAGAAACACGTTCTCTGGTGTTTTCACCACCCCACAGTGCGTTTGATATGCAGAACCGGAGATATCTTCGTTTCGGTCGGGTTTCAAGCTGAGATATGCATTTTCTACGATAATATTGGTGAGACCTCAGTCAGAAGTATGCAGAATCTTCGAGAACGCTCTTTTCGAGCTACTTAATGCGAGAAACACGTTTTCTGGTGTTTTCACCACCCCACAGTGCGTTTGATATGCAGAACCGGCGACATCGTGGTTTTCGTGGGGTTTCCAGCTGAGATAGGCATTTTCTGCGATAATCTTGGTGAGTCTTCTGTCAGAAGTATGCAGAATCATCGAGATCGCTCTATTCGAGCTATTTAATGCGAGAAACACGTTATCTGGTTGTTTTCACTACTCCACAGTGGGTTTGATATGCAGAACCGGCGACATCTTAATTTTCGTGATGTTTCTAGCTGAGATAGGCATTTTCAGCGATAATATTGGTGAGACTTCAGTCAGAAGTATGCAGAATCATCTAGATCGCTCTTGTCGAGCTATTTAATGCGGGAAACACGTTTTCTGGTGTATTCACCACTCCACAGTGCGTTTGATATGCAGAACCGGCGACATCTTGATTTTCGTGGTGTTTCCAGCTGGGATATGCATTTTCTGCGATAATCTTGGTGAGACTTCAGTCAGAAGTATGCAGAATCATCGGGATCGCTCTTTTGGAGCTATTTAATGCGAGAAACACGATATCCGGTGTTTTCACCACTCCACAGTGCGTTTGATATGCAGAAACGGCGACATTTTGGATTTCGACGGGTTTCAAGCTGAGGAATGCATTTTCTACGATAATCTTGGTGAGACGTCTGTCAGAAGTATGCAGAATCTTCGAGATCGCTCTTTTCGAGCAACTTAATGCGAGAAACACGATATCTGGTTGTTTTCACCACTCCACAGTGCGTTTGATATGCAGAACCGGCGATATCTTGATTTTCGTGGTGTTTCCAGCTGAGATATGCATTTTCGGCGATTATCTTGGTGAGTCTTCTGCCAGAAGTATGCAGAATCATCTAGATCGCTCTTTTCGAGCTATTTAATGCGAGAAACAAGTTTTCTGGTGTATTCACCACTCCACAGTACGTTAGACATGCAGAACCGGAGATATCTTCGTTTCGGTCGGGTTACAAGCTGAGATATGCATTTTCTACGATTATATTGGTGAGACCTCTGTCAGAAGTATGCAGAATCTTCGAGAACGCTCTTTTCGAGCTACTTAATGCGAGAAACACGTTTTCTGGTGTTTTCACCACTCCACAGTACGTTTGATGTGCAGAACCGGCGACATCTTGATTTTCGTGATGTTTCTAGCTGAGATATGCATTCTCTGCGATAATATTGGTGAGTCTTCTGTCAGAAGGATGCAGAATAATCTAGATCGCTCTTTTCGAGCTGTTTAATGCGAGAAACACGTTCTCTGGTGTTTTCACCACCCCACAGTGCGTTTGATATGCAGAACCGGAGATATCATCGTTTCGGTCGGGTTTCAAGCTGAGATATGCATTTTCTACGATAATATTGGTGAGACCTCAGTCAGAAGTATGCAGAATCTTCGAGAACGCTCTTTTCGAGCTACTTAATGCGAGAAACACGTTTTCTGGTGTTTTCACCTCCCCACAGTGCGTTTGATATGCAGAACCGGCGACATCGTGGTTTTCGTGGGGTTTCCAGCTGAGATAGGCATTTTCTGCGATAATCTTGGTGAGTCTTCTGTCAGAAGTATGCAGAATCATCGAGATCGCTCTATTCGAGGTATTTAATGCGAGAAACACGTTATCTGGTTGTTTTCACTACTCCACAGTGGGTTTGATATGCAGAACCGGCGACATCTTAATTTTCGTGATGTTTCTAGCTGAGATAGGCATTTTCAGCGATAATATTGGTGAGACGTCAGTCAGAAATATGCAGAATCATCTAGATCGCTCTTTTCGAGCTATTTAATGCGGGAAACACGTTTTCTGGTGTATTCACCACTCCACAGTGCGTTTGATATGCAGAACCGGCGACATCTTGATTTTCGTGGTGTTTCCAGCTGGGATATGCATTTTCTGCGATAATCTTGGTGAGACTTCAGTCAGAAGTATGCAGAATCATCTAGATCGCTCGTTTCGAGCTATTTAATGCGAGAAACACGTTATCTGGTGTTTTTACCACTCCACAGTGCGTTTGATATGCAGAACCGGCGACATCTTGATTTTCGTGATGTTTCTAGCTGAGATAGGCATTTTCTGCGATAATATTGGTGAGACTTCAGTCAGAAGTATGCAGAATCATCGGGATCGCTCTTTTCGAGCTATTTAATGCGAGAAACACGTTATCTGGTGTTTTCACCACTGCACAGTACGTTTGATGTGCAGAACCGGTGATATCTTGGTTTTCGTGGGGTTTCAAGCTGAGATATGAATTTTTTAGGATAATCTTGGTGAGACTTCTGTCCGAAGTATGCAGAATCATCGAGATTGCTCTATTCGATCTATTTAATGCGACAAAACGTTATCCGGTGTTTTCACCACTCCACAGTGCGTATGATATGCAGAACCGACGATATCTTGGTTTTCGTGGTGTTTTCAGTTGAAATATGCATTTTCTGCGATAATCTTTGTGAGTCTTCTGTCAGAAGTATGCAGAATCATCGAGAACGCTCTTTTCGACTTAGTTAATGTGAGTAACACGTTTTCTTGTGATTTCACAACTCCACAGTGCGTCTGATATGCAGAACCGGCGACATCTTGATTTGCGTGAGGTTTCCAGCTGAAATATGCATTTTCTGCGATAATCTTGGTGCGACTTCTGTCAGAAGTATGCAGAATCATCGAATCGCTCTTTTCGAGCTATTTAATGCGAGTAACACGTTTTCTGGTGTATTCACCACTCCACAGTGCGTTTGATATGCAGAACCAGCGATATCTTGGCTTTCGTGGGGTTTCCATCTGAGATATGCATTTCCTGCGATAATCTTGGTGAGACTTCAGTCAGAAGTATGATGAATAATCGAGATCGCTCTTTTCGAGCTATTTAATGCGAGATACACGTTTTCTGGTGTATTCACCACTCCACAGTACGTTTGACATGCAGAACCGGAGATATCTTGGTTTCGGTCGGGTTTCAGGCTGAGATATGCATTTTCTACGATAATCTTGGTGAGAATCTGTCAGAAGTATGCAGAATCATCGAGGACGCTCTTTTCGAGCTATTTAATGCGAGAAACACGTATTCTGGTGTATTCACCACTCCACAGTGCGTTTGATATGCAGAACCAGCGATATCTTGGCTTTCGTGGGGTTTCCATCTGAGATATGCATTTCCTGCGATAATCTTGGTGAGACTTCAGTCAGAAGTATGCAGAATCATCTAGATCGCTCGTTTCGAGCTATTTAATGCGAAAAAACAAGTTTTCTGGTGTTTTGACCACTCCACAGTGCGTTTGATATGTAGAGCCGCCGATAACTTGGTTTTCGTGGGGTTTCCAGCTGAAATATGCATTGTCTGCGATAACCTTTGTGTTTCATCTATGAGAAGTATGCAGAATCATTGAGAACGCTCTTTTCGAGCTAGTTAATGTGAGCAACACGTGTTCTGGTGTTTTCACATCTCCACAGTGCGTCTGATATGCAGAACCGGCGACATCTTGATTTTCGTGAGGTTTCCAGCTGAAATATGCATTTTCTGCGATAATCTTGGAGCGACTTCTGTCAGAAGTATGCAGAATCATCGATATCGCTCTTTTGGGGCTATTTAATGCGAGCAGCACGTTATCTGGTGTTTTGGCCACTCCACAGTGCGTTTGATATGCAGAACCGGAGATATCTTGGTTTCGGTCGGGTTTCAAGCTGAGATATGCATTTTCTGCGATAATCTTGGTGAGACTTCAGTCAGAAGTATGATGAATAATCGAGATCGCTCTTTTCGAGCTATTTAATGCGAGAAACACGTTTTCTGGTGTATTCACCACTCCACAGTAGGATTGACATGCAGAACCGGAGATATCTTGGTTTCGGTCGGGTTTCAGGCTGAGATATGCATTTTCTGCGATAAAATTGGTGAGACGTCAGTCAGAAGTATGCAGAATCATCTAGATCGCTCGTTTCGAGCTATTTAATGCGAAAAGCAAGTTTTCTGGTGTATTCACCACTCCACAGTGCGTTTGATATGCAGAACCAGCGATATCTTGGCTTTCGTGGGGTTTCCATCTGAGATATGCATTTCCTGCGATAATCTTGGTGAGACTTCAGTCAGAAGTATGCAGAATCATCTAGATCGGTCTTCTCGAGCTATTTAATTCGAGAAACACGTTTTCTGCTGTATTGACCACTCCACAGTACGTTTGACTTGCAGAAACGGAGATATCTTGGTTTCGGCCGGGTTTCAAGCTGAGATATGCATTTTCTGCGAAAAAATTGGTGAGACGTCAGTCAGAAGTATGCAGAATCATCTAGATCGCTCGTTTCGAGCTATTTAATGCGAAAAGCAAGTTTTCTGGTGTTTTGACCACTCCACAGAGCGTTTGATATGTAGAGCCGCCGATAACTTGGTTTTAGTGGGGTTTCCAGCTGAAATATGCATTTTCTGCGATGACCTTTTTGTTTCATCTATGAGAAGTATGCAGAATCATCGAGAACGCTCTTTTCGACTTAGTTAATGTGAGTAACACGTTTTCTTGTGATTTCACAACTCCACAGTGCGTCTGATATGCAGAACCGGCGACATCTTGATTTTCGTGAGGTTTCCAGCTGAAATATGCATTTTCTGCGATAATCTTGTTGCGACTTCTGTCAGAAGTATGCAGATTCATCGACATCGCTCTTTTCGAGCTATTTAATGCGAGTAACACGTTTTCTGGTGTTTTCACCACCCCATAGTGCGTTTGATATGCAGAACCGGCGACATCTCGGTTTTCGTCGGGTTTCAAACTGAGATATGCATTTTCTGCGATAATCTTGGTGAGACTTCAGTCAGAAGTATGATGAATAATCGAGATCGCTCTTTTCGATCTATTTAATGCGAGATACACGTTTTCTGGTGTATTCACCACTCCACAGTACGTTTGACATGCAGAACCGGAGATTTCTTGGTTTCGGCCGGGTTTCAAGCTGAGATATGCATTTTCTGCGATAAAATTGGTGAGACGTCAGTCAGAAGTATGCAGAATCATCTAGATCGCTCGTTTCGAGCTATTTAATGCGAAAAGCAAGTTTTCTGGTGTTTTGACCACTCCACAGAGCGTTTGATATGTAGAGCCGCCGATAACTTGGTTTTCGTGGGGTTTCCATCTGAGATATGCATTTCCTGCGATAATCTTGGTGAGACTTCAGTCAGAAGTATGCAGAATCATCTAGATCGCTCTTTTCGAGCTATTTAATGCGAGAAACACGTTTTCTGGTGTATTCACCACTCCACAGTGCGTTTGATATGCAGAACCGGCGACATCTTGGTTTTCGTCGGGTTTCAAGCTGAGATATGCATTTTCTGCGATAATCTTGGTGAGTCTTCTGTCCGAAGTGTGCAGAATCATCTAGATCGCTCTTTTCAAGCTATTTAATGCGAGGAACACGTTTTCTGGGGCTCTCACCACACCACAGTTCGTTGGATATGCAGAACCGGCGCCATCTTGATTTTCGTGAGGTTTCAAGCTGAGATATGCATTTTCTGCGGTAATCTTGATGAGACATCAGTCAGAAGTATGCAGAATCATCGAGATCGCTCTTTTCGAGCTATTTAATGGAGAAACACGTTATCTGGTGTATTGACCACTCCACAGTGCGTTTGATATGCGGAACCGGCGCCATCTTGATTTTCGTGAGGTTTCAAGCTGAGATATGCATTTTCTGCGATAATATTGGTGAGAGTTCAGTCAGAAGTATGCAGGATCATCTAGATCGCTCGGTTCGAGCTATTTAATGCGAGAAACACGTTGTCTGGTTGTTTTCACCACTCCACGGTGCGTTTGATTTGCAGAACCGGCGATATCTTGATTTTCGTGGTGTTTCCAGCTGAGATATGCATTTTCTTCGATAATCTTGGTGAGTCTTCTGTCAGCAGTATGCAGAATCATCGAGATCGCTCTTTTCGAGCTATTTAATGGAGAAACACGTTATCTGGTGTATTGACCACTCCACAGTGCGTTTGATATGCGGAACCGGCGCCATCTTGATTTTCGTGAGGTTTCAAGCTGAGATATGCATTTTCTGCGATAATCTTGATGAGACATCAGTCAGAAGTATGCAGGATCATCTAGATCGCTCGTTTCGAGCTATTTAATGCGAGAAACACGTTTTCTGGTGTTTTCACCACTCCACAGTACGTTTGACATGCAGAACCGGCGATGTTTGGTTTTCGTCGGGTTTCAAGCTGAGATATGCATTTTCTACGTTAATCTTGGTGAGACTTCTGTCCGAAGTAAGCAGAATCATCGAGATCGCTCTTTTCGAGCTACTTAATGCGAGAAACACGTTTTCTGGTGTATTCACCACTCCACAGTACGTTTGACATGCAGAACCGGAGATATCCTGGTTTCGGTCGGGTTTCAAGCTGAGGTATGCTTTTCTACGATAATCTTGGTGAGACTTCTGTCAGAAGTATGCAGAATCTTCGAGAACGCTTTTTTCGAGCTACTTAATGCGAGAAACACGTTATCTGGTTGTTTTCACCACTCCACAGTGCGTTTGATATGCAGAACCGACGACATCTTGATTTTCGTGACGTTTCTAGCTGAGATATGCATTTTCTGCGATAATATTTGTGAGACTTCATTCAGAAGTATGCAGAATCATCTAGATCGCTCTTGTCGAGCTATTTAATGCAAAAAAACAAGTTTCCCGGTGTTTTCAACATTCCACAGTGCGTTTGATATGCAGAACTGGCGATATCTTGATTTTCGTGGTGTTTCCAGCTGAGATTTGCATTTTCTGCGATAATCTTGGTGAGTCTTCTGTCAGAAGTATGCAGAATCATCAAGATTGCACTTTTCGAGCCATTTAATGCGAGAAACACGTTTTCTGGTGTATTCACCACTCCACAGAGCGTTTGATATGCAGAACCGGCGATATCTTGATATTCGTGGTGTTTCCAGCTGAGATATGCATTTTCTGCGATAATAGTGGTGAGACTTCTGCCCGAAGTATGCTTAATCATCGTGATCGCTCGTTTCTAGCTATTTAATGCGAGAAACACGTTATCTGGTGTTTTCACCACTCCACAGTGCGTTTGATATGCAGAACCGGCGACATCATGGCTGTCGTCGGGCATCAAGCTGAGATATGCATTTTCTGCGATAATCTTGGTGAGACATCAGTCAGAAGTATGCAGAATCATCGAGATCGCTCTTTTCGAGCTATTTAATGGAGAAACACGTTATCTGGTGTATTGACCACTCCACAGTGCGTTTGATATGCGGAACCGGCGCCATCTTGATTTTCGTGAGGTTTCAAGCTGAGATATGCATTTTCTGCGATAATATTGGTGAGAGTTCAGTCAGAAGTATGCAGGATCATCTAGATCGCTCGTTTCGAGCTGCTTAATGCGAGAAACACGTTTTCTGGTGTTTTCACCGCTCCTCAGTGCGTTTGATATGCAGAACCGGCGACATCTTGGGTTTCGTCGGGGTTCAAGCTGAGATATGCATTTTCTGCGATAATATTGGTGAGACTTCAGTCAGAAGTATGCAGAATCATCTAGATCGCTCGTTTCTAGCTATTTAATGCGAGAAACACGTTATCTGGTGTTTTCACCACTCCACAGTGCGTTTGATATGCAGAACCGGCGACATCATGGCTGTCGTCGGGCATCAAGCTGAGATATGCATTTTCTGCGATAATCTTGGTGGGACATCAGTCAGATGTATGCAGAATCATCGAGATCGCACTTTTCGAGTTATTTAATGCGAGAAACACATTTTCTGGTGTATTCACCACTCCACAGAGCGTCTGATATGCAGAACTGGCGATATCTTGATATTCGTGGTGTTTCCAGCTGAGATATGCATTTTCTGCGATTATCATGGTGAGTCTTCTGTCAGCAGTATGCAGAATCATCTAGATTGCACTTTTCGAGCTATTTAATGCGAGAAACACGTTATCTGGTGTTTTCACCACTCCACAGTGCGTTTGATATGCAGAACCGGCGACATCATGGCTGTCGTCGGGCATCAAGCTGAGATATGCATTTTCTGCGATAATCTTGGTGGGACATCAGTCAGATGTATGCAGAATCATCGAGATCGCACTTTTCGAGTTATTTAATGCGAGAAACACATTTTCTGGTGTATTCACCACTCCACAGAGCGTCTGATATGCAGAACTGGCGATATCTTGATATTCGTGGTGTTTCCAGCTGAGATATGCATTTTCTGCGATTATCATGGTGAGTCTTCTGTCAGCAGTATGCAGAATCATCTAGATTGCACTTTTCGAGCTATTTAATGCGAGAAACACGTTATCTGGTGTTTTCACCACTCCACAGTGCGTTTGATATGCAGAACCGGCGACATCTTGGCTTTCGTCGGGTTTCAAGCTGAGATATGCATTTTCTGCATTAATCTTGCTGAGACATCAGTCAGAAGTATGCAGAATCATCTAGATCGCTCGTTTCGAGCTGCTTAATGCGAGAAACACGTTTTCTGGTGTTTTCACCGCTCCTCAGTGCGTTTGATATGCAGAACCGGCGACATCTTGGGTTTCGTCGGGGTTCAAGCTGAGATATGCATTTTCTGCGATAATATTGGTGAGACTTCAGTCAGAAGTATGCAGAATCATCTAGATCGCTCGTTTCTAGCTATTGAATGCGAGAAACACGTTATCTGGTGTTTTCACCACTCCACAGTGCGTTTGATATGCAGAACCGGCGACATCATGGCTGTCGTCGGGCATCAAGCTGAGATATGCATTTTCTGCGATAATCTTGGTGAGACATCAGTCAGAAGTATGCAGAATCATCGAGATCGCTCTTTTCGAGCTATTTAATGGAGAAACACGTTATCTGGTGTATTGACCACTCCACAGTGCGTTTGATATGCGGAACCGGCGCCATCTTGATTTTCGTGAGGTTTCAAGCTGAGATATGCATTTTCTGCGATAATATTGGTGAGAGTTCAGTCAGAAGTATGCAGGATCATCTAGATCGCTCGTTTCTAGCTATTTAATGCGAGAAACACGTTATCTGGTGTTTTCACCACTCCACAGAGCGTTTGATATGTAGAGCCGCCGATAACTTGGTTTTCGTGGGGTTTCCATCTGAGATATGCATTTCCTGCGATAATCTTGGTGAGACTTCAGTCAGAAGTATGCAGAATCATCTAGATCGCTCTTTTCGAGCTATTTAATGCGAGAAACACGTTTTCTGGTGTATTCACCACTCCACAGTGCGTTTGATATGCAGAACCGGCGACATCTTGGTTTTCGTCGGGTTTCAAGCTGAGATATGCATTTTCTGCGATAATCTTGGTGAGTCTTCTGTCCGAAGTGTGCAGAATCATCTAGATCGCTCTTTTCAAGCTATTTAATGCGAGGAACACGTTTTCTGGGGCTCTCACCACACCACAGTTCGTTGGATATGCAGAACAGGTGATATCTTGTGTTTCGAGGGGTTTCAAGCTGAGATATGCAATTTCTGCGATAAACTTGGTGAGACTTCTGTCCGAAGTATGCAGAATCATCGACATTGCTTTTTTCGAGATATTTAATGCGAGAAACACGTTATCTGGTGTTTTCACCACTCCACAGTGCGTTTGATACGCAGAACCGGCGACATCTTGATTTTCGTGAGGTTTCTAACTGAGATATGCGTTTTCTGCGATAATATTGGTGAGACTTCAGTCAGAAGAATGCAGAACCATCTAGATCGCTCTTTTCGAGCTATTTAATGCGAGCAGCACGTTATCTGGTGTTTTGGCCACTCCACAGTGCGTTTGATATGCAGAACCGGAGATATCTTGGTTTCGGTCGGGTTTCAAGCTGAGATATGCATTTTCTACGATAATCTTGGAGAGAATCTGTCAGAAGTATGCAGAATCTTCGAGGACGCTCTTTTCGAGCTATTTAATGCGAGAAACACGTTTTTGGGGGTTTTCACTACTCCACAGTTCTTTGAATATGCAGAACAGGAGATATCTTGGTTTGCGTGGGGTTTCAAGCAGAGATATGCATTTTCTGCGATAACCTTGGTGAGACTTCTGTTAGAAGTATGCAGAATCATCGAGATCGCTCTTTTCGAGCTATTTAATGGAGAAACACGCTATCTGGTGTATTGACCACTCCACAGTGCGTTTGATATGCGGAACCGGCGCCATCTTGATTTTCGTGAGGTTTCAAGCTGAGATATGCATTTTCTGCGGTAATCTTGATGAGACATCAGTCAGAAGTATGCAGAATCATCGAGATCGCTCTTTTCGAGCTATTTAATGGAGAAACACGTTATCTGGTGTATTGACCACTCCACAGTGCGTTTGATATGCGGAACCGGCGCCATCTTGATTTTCGTGAGGTTTCAAGCTGAGATATGCATTTTCTGCGATAATATTGGTGAGAGTTCAGTCAGAAGTATGCAGGATCATCTAGATCGCTCGGTTCGAGCTATTTAATGCGAGAAACACGTTGTCTGGTTGTTTTCACCACTCCACGGTGCGTTTGATTTGCAGAACCGGCGATATCTTGATTTTGGTGGTGTTTCCAGCTGAGATATGCATTTTCTTCGATAATCTTGGTGAGTCTTCTGTCAGCAGTATGCAGAATCATCGAGATCGCTCTTTTCGAGCTATTTAATGGAGAAACACGTTATCTGGTGTATTGACCACTCCACAGTGCGTTTGATATGCGGAACCGGCGCCATCTTGATTTTCGTGAGGTTTCAAGCTGAGATATGCATTTTCTGCGATAATCTTGATGAGACATCAGTCAGAAGTATGCAGGATCATCTAGATCGCTCGTTTCGAGCTATTTAATGCGAGAAACACGTTTTCTGGTGTTTTCACCACTCCACAGTACGTTTGACATGCAGAACCGGCGATGTTTGGTTTTCGTCGGGTTTCAAGCTGAGATATGCATTTTCTACGTTAATCTTGGTGAGACTTCTGTCCGAAGTAAGCAGAATCATCGAGATCGCTCTTTTCGAGCTACTTAATGCGAGAAACACGTTTTCTGGTGTATTCACCACTCCACAGTACGTTTGACATGCAGAACCGGAGATATCCTGGTTTCGGTCGGGTTTCAAGCTGAGATATGCTTTTCTACGATAATCTTGGTGAGACTTCTGTCAGAAGTATGCAGAATCTTCGAGAACGCTTTTTTCGAGCTACTTAATGCGAGAAACACGTTATCTGGTTGTTTTCACCACTCCACAGTGCGTTTGATATGCAGAACCGACGACATCTTGATTTTCGTGACGTTTCTAGCTGAGATATGCATTTTCTGCGATAATATTTGTGAGACTTCATTCAGAAGTATGCAGAATCATCTAGATCGCTCTTGTCGAGCTATTTAATGCAAAAAAACAAGTTTCCCGGTGTTTTCAACATTCCACAGTGCGTTTGATATGCAGAACTGGCGATATCTTGATTTTCGTGGTGTTTCCAGCTGAGATTTGCATTTTCTGCGATAATCTTGGTGAGTCTTCTGTCAGAAGTATGCAGAATCATCAAGATTGCACTTTTCGAGCCATTTAATGCGAGAAACACGTTTTCTGGTGTATTCACCACTCCACAGAGCGTTTGATATGCAGAACCGGCGATATCTTGATATTCGTGGTGTTTCCAGCTGAGATATGCATTTTCTGCGATAATAGTGGTGAGACTTCTGCCCGAAGTATGCTTAATCATCGTGATCGCTCGTTTCTAGCTATTTAATGCGAGAAACACGTTATCTGGTGTTTTCACCACTCCACAGTGCGTTTGATATGCAGAACCGGCGACATCATGGCTGTCGTCGGGCATCAAGCTGAGATATGCATTTTCTGCGATAATCTTGGTGAGACATCAGTCAGAAGTATGCAGAATCATCGAGATCGCTCTTTTCGAGCTATTTAATGGAGAAACACGTTATCTGGTGTATTGACCACTCCACAGTGCGTTTGATATGCGGAACCGGCGCCATCTTGATTTTCGTGAGGTTTCAAGCTGAGATATGCATTTTCTGCGATAATATTGGTGAGAGTTCAGTCAGAAGTATGCAGGATCATCTAGATCGCTCGTTTCGAGCTATTTAATGCGAGAAACACGTTGTCTGGTTGTTTTCACCACTCCACGGTGCGTTTGATATGCAGAACCGGCGACATCTTGGGTTTCGTCGGGGTTCGAGCTGAGAAATGCATTTTCTGCGATAATATTGGTGAGTCTTCTGTCAGAAGTATGCAGAATCATCTAGATCGCTCGTTTCGAGCTGCTTAATGCGAGAAACACGTTTTCTGGTGTTTTCACCGCTCCTCAGTGCGTTTGATATGCAGAACCGGCGACATCTTGGGTTTCGTCGGGGTACAAGCTGAGATATGCATTTTCTGCGATAATATTGGTGAGACTTCAGTCAGAAGTATGCAGAATCATCTAGATCGCTCGTTTCTAGCTATTTAATGCGAGAAACACGTTATCTGGTGTTTTCACCACTCCACAGTGCGTTTGATATGCAGAACCGGCGACATCATGGCTGTCGTCGGGCATCAAGCTGAGATATGCATTTTCTGCGATAATCTTGGTGGGACATCAGTCAGATGTATGCAGAATCATCGAGATCGCACTTTTCGAGTTATTTAATGCGAGAAACACATTTTCTGGTGTATTCACCACTCCACAGAGCGTCTGATATGCAGAACTGGCGATATCTTGATATTCGTGGTGTTTCCAGCTGAGATATGCATTTTCTGCGATTATCATGGTGAGTCTTCTGTCAGCAGTATGCAGAATCATCTAGATTGCACTTTTCGAGCTATTTAATGCGAGAAACACGTTATCTGGTGTTTTCACCACTCCACAGTGCGTTTGATATGCAGAACCGGCGACATCTTGGCTTTCGTCGGGTTTCAAGCTGAGATATGCATTTTCTGCATTAATCTTGCTGAGACATCAGTCAGAAGTATGCAGAATCATCTAGATCGCTCGTTTCGAGCTGCTTAATGCGAGAAACACGTTTTCTGGTGTTTTCACCGCTCCTCAGTGCGTTTGATATGCAGAACCGGCGACATCTTGGGTTTCATCGGGGTTCAAGCTGAGATATGCATTTTCTGCGATAATATTGGTGAGAGTTCAGTCAGAAGTATGCAGGATCATCTAGATCGCTCGTTTCTAGCTATTTAATGCGAGAAACACGTTATCTGGTGTTTTCACCACTCCACAGAGCGTTTGATATGTAGAGCCGCCGATAACTTGGTTTTCGTGGGGTTTCCATATGAGATATGCATTTCCTGCGATAATCTTGGTGAGACTTCAGTCAGAAGTATGCAGAATCATCTAGATCGCTCTTTTCGAGCTATTTAATGCGAGAAACACGTTTTCTGGTGTATTCATCACTCCACAGAGCGTTTGATATGCAGAACCGGCGATATCTTGATATTCGTGGTGTTTCCACCTGAGATATGCATTTTCTGCGATAATCTTGGTGAGTCTTCTGTCAGAAGTATGCAGAATCATCTTGATTGCACTTTTCGAGCTATTTAATGCGAGAAACACGTTATCTGGTGTTTTCACCACTCCACAGTGCGTTTGATATGCAGAACCGGCGACATCTTGGCTTTCGTCGGGTTTCAAGCTGAGATATGCATTTTCTGCATTAATCTTGGTGAGACATCAGTCAGAAGTATGCTGAATCATCTAGATCGCTCGTGTCGAGCTGCTTAATGCGAGAAACACGTTTTCTGGTGTTTTCACCGCTCCTCAGTGCGTTTGATATGCAGAACCGGCGACATCTTGGGTTTCGTCGGGGTTCAAGCTGAGATATGCATTTTCTGCGATAATCTTGGTGAGTCTTCTGTCAGCAGTATGCAGAATCATCGAGATCGCTCTATTCGAGCTATTTAATGCGAGAAACACGTTATCTGGTGTATTGACCACTCGACAGTGCCTTTGATATGCGGAACCGGCGCCATCTTGATTTTCGTGAGGTTTCAAGCTGAGATATGCATTTTCTGCGATAATATTGGTGAGAGTTCAGTCAGAAGTATGCAGGATCATCTAGATCGCTCGTTTCGAGCTATTTAATGCGAGCAACACGTTTTCTGGTGTTTTCACCACTCCACAGTACGTTTGACATGCAGAACCGGAGATATCCTGGTTTCGGTCGGGTTTCAAGCTGAGATATGCTTTTCTACGATAATCTTGGTGAGACTTCTGTCAGAAGTATGCAGAATCTTCGAGAACGCTTTTTTCGAGCTACTTAATGCGAGAAACACGTTATCTGGTTGTTTTCACCACTCCACAGTGCGTTTGACATGCAGAACCGGAGATATCTTGGTTTCGGTCGGGTTTCAGGCTGAGATATGCATTTTCTACGATAATCTTGGTGAGAATCTGTCAGAAGTATGCAGAATCTTCGAGGACGCTCTTTTCGAGCTATTTAATGCGAGAAACACGTTTTCTGGTGTATTCACCACTCCACAGTGCGTTTGATATGCAGAACCAGCGATATCTTGGCTTTCGTGGGGTTTCAAGCAGAGATATGCATTTTCTGCGATAACCTTGGTGAGACTTCTGTTAGAAGTATGCAGAATAATCGAGATCGCTCTTTTCGAGCTATTTAACGCGAGAAACACGTTATCTGGTGTTTTCACCACTCCACAGAGCGTATGATATGCAGAACCGGCGGTATCTTGGTTTTCGTGGGGTTTCAAGCTGAGATATGCATTATCTGCGATAATCTTGGTGAGACTTCTGTCCGAAGTGTGCAGAATCATCTAGATCGCTCTTTTCAAGCTATTTAATGCGAGGAACACGTTTTCTGGGGCTCTCACCACACCACAGTTCGTTGGATATGCAGAACAGGTGATATCTTGGGTTTCGAGGGGTTTCAAGCTGAGATATGCATTTTCTGCGATAAACTTGGTGAGACTTCTGTCCGAAGTATGCAGAATCATCGACATCGCTTTTTTCGAGCTATTTAATGCGAGAAACACGTTATCTGGTGTTTTCACCACTCCACAGTGCGTTTGATATGCAGAACCGGCGACATCTTGATTTTCGTGAGGTTTCTAACTGAGATATGCGTTTTCTTCGATAATATTGGTGAGACTTCAGTCAGAAGAATGCAGAATCATCTAGATCGCTCGTTTCGCGCTATTTAATGCGAGAAACACGTTATCTGGTGTTTTCACCACTCCACAGTGCGTTTGATATGCAGTACCAGCGATATCTTGGTTTTCGTGGGGTTTCAAGCTGAGATATGAATTTTTAAGGATAATCTTATGAGACTTCTGTCCGAAGTATGCAGAATCATCGAGATCGCTCTGCTCGAGCTATTTAATGCGACAAAACGTTATCCGGTGTTTTCACCACTCCACAGTGCGTATGATATGCAGAACCGACGATATCTTGGTTTCGGTCGGGTTTCAAGCTGAGATATGCATTTTCTGCGATAATCTTGGTGAGACTTCAGTCAGAAGTATGATGAATAATCGAGATCGCTCTTTTCGAGCTATTTAATGCGAGCAGCACGTTATCTGGTGTTTTGGCCACTCCACAGTGCGTTTGATATGCAGAACCGGAGATATCTTGGTTTCGGTCGGTTTTCAAGCTGAGATATGCATTTTCTACGATAATCTTGGAGAGAATCTGTCAGAAGTATGCAGAATCTTCGAGGACGCTCTTTTCGAGCTATTTAATGCGAGAAACACGTTTTCTGGTGTATTCGCCACTCCACAGTGCGTTTGATATGCAGAACCTGCGATATCTTGGCTTTTGTGGGGTTTCAAGCTGAGATATGCATTTTCTGCGATAAGCTTGGTGAGACATTTGTCCGAAGTATTCAGCAACATCGGGAGCGCTCTTTTCGAGCTATTTAATGCGAGAAACACGTTTTCTGGTGTATTCACCACTCCACAGTACGTTTGACATGCAGAACCGGAGATATCTTGATTTTCGTGGTTTTTCCAGCTGAGATATGCATTTTCAGCGATAATCTTGGTGAGACTTCTGTCCGAAGTGTGCAGAATCATCAAGATCGCTCTTTTCAAGCTATTTAATGCGAGGAACACGTTTTCTGGGGCTCGCACCACACCACAGTTCGTTGGATACGCAGAACAGGTGATATCTTGGGTTTCGTGGGGTTTCAAGCTGAGATATGCATTTTCTGCGATAAACTTGGTGAGACTTCTGTCCGAAGTATACAGAATCATCGACATTGCTTTTTTCGAGATATTTAATGCGAGAAACACGTTATCTGGTGTTTTCACCACTCCACAGTGCGTTTGATACGCAGAACCGGCGACATCTTGATTTTCGTGAGGTTTCTAACTGAGATATGCGTTTTCTGCGATAATATTGGTGAGACTTCAGTCAGAAGAATGCAGAACCATCTAGATCGCTCTTTTCGAGCTATTTAATGCGAGCAGCACGTTATCTGGTGTTTTGGCCACTCCACAGTGCGTTTGATATGCAGAACCGGAGATATCTTGGTTTCGGTCGGGTTTCAAGCTGAGATATGCATTTTCTACGATAATCTTGGAGAGAATCTGTCAGAAGTATGCAGAATCTTCGAGGACGCTCTTTTCGAGCTATTTAATGCGAGAAACACGTTTTTGGGGGTTTTCACTACTCCACAGTTCTTTGAATATGCAGAACAGGAGATATCTTGGTTTGCGTGGGGTTTCAAGCAGAGATATGCATTTTCTGCAATAACCTTGGTGAGACTTCTGTTAGAAGTATGCAGAATCATCGAGATCGCTCTTTTCGAGCTATTTAATGGAGAAACACGTTATCTGGTGTATTGACCACTCCACAGTGCGTTTGATATGCGGAACCGGCGCCATCTTGATTTTCGTGAGGTTTCAAGCTGAGATATGCATTTTCTGCGGTAATCTTGATGTGACATCAGTCAGAAGTATGCAGAATCATCGAGATCGCTCTTTTCGAGCTATTTAATGGAGAAACACGTTATCTGGTGTATTGACCACTCCACAGTGCGTTTGATATGCGGAACCGGCGCCATCTTGATTTTCGTGAGGTTTCAAGCTGAGATATGCATTTTCTGCGATAATATTGGTGAGAGTTCAGTCAGAAGTATGCAGGATCATCTAGATCGCTCGGTTCGAGCTATTTAATGCGAGAAACACGTTGTCTGGTTGTTTTCACCACTCCACGGTGCGTTTGATATGCAGAACCGGCGATATCTTGATTTTCGTGGTGTTTCCAGCTGAGATATGCATTTTCTTCGATAATCTTGGTGAGTCTTCTGTCAGCAGTATGCAGAATCATCGAGATCGCTCTTTTCGAGCTATTTAATGGAGAAACACGTTATCAGGTGTATTGACCACTCCACAGTGCGTTTGATATGCGGAACCGGCGCCATCTTGATTTTCGTGAGGTTTCAAGCTGAGATATGCATTTTCTGCGATAATCTTGATGAGACATCAGTCAGAAGTATGCAGGATCATCTAGATCGCTCGTTTCGAGCTATTTAATGCGAGAAACACGTTTTCTGGTGTTTTCACCACTCCACAGTACGTTTGACATGCAGAACCGGCGATGTTTGGTTTTCGTCGGGTTTCAAGCTGAGATATGCATTTTCTACGATAATCTTGGTGAGACTTCTGTCCGAAGTAAGCAGAATCATCGAGATCGCTCTTTTCGAGCTACTTAATGCGAGAAACACGTTTTCTGGTGTATTCACCACTCCACAGTACGTTTGACATGCAGAACCGGAGATATCCTGGTTTCGGTCGGGTTTCAAGCTGAGATATGCTTTTCTACGATAATCTTGGTGAGACTTCTGTCAGAAGTATGCAGAATCTTCGAGAACGCTTTTTTCGAGCTACTTAATGCGAGAAACACGATATCTGGTTGTTTTCACCACTCCACAGTGCGTTTGATATGCAGAACCGGCGACATCTTGATTTTCGTGACGTTTCTAGCTGAGATATGCATTTTCTGCGATAATATTGGTGAGACTTCATTCAGAAGTATGCAGAATCATCGAGATCGCTCTTTTCGAGCTATTTAATGGAGAAACACGTTATCTGGTGTATTGACCACTCCACAGTGCGTTTGATATGCGGAACCGGCGCCATCTTGATTTTCGTGAGGTTTCAAGCTGAGATATGCATTTTCTGCGATAATATTGGTGAGAGTTCAGTCAGAAGTATGCAGGATCATCTAGATCGCTCGTTTCGAGCTATTTAATGCGAGAAACACGTTGTCTGGTTGTTTTCACCACTCCACGGTGCGTTTGATATGCAGAACCGGCGACATCTTGGGTTTCTTCGGGGTTCGAGCTGAGAAATGCATTTTCTGCGATAATATTGGTGAGTCTTCTGTCAGAAGTATGCAGAATCATCTAGATCGCTCGTTTCGAGCTGCTTAATGCGAGAAACACGTTTTCTGGTGTTTTCACCGCTCCTCAGTGCGTTTGATATGCAGAACCGGCGACATCTTGGGTTTCGTCGGGGTTCAAGCTGAGATATGCATTTTCTGCGATAATATTGGTGAGACTTCAGTCAGAAGTATGCAGATTCATCTAGATCGCTCGTTTCTAGCTATTTAATGCGAGAAACACGTTATCTGGTGTTTTCACCACTCCACAGTGCGTTTGATATGCAGAACCGGCGACATCATGGCTGTCGTCGGGCATCAAGCTGAGATATGCATTTTCTGCGATAATCTTGGTGAGACATCAGTCAGAAGTATGCAGAATCATCGAGATCGCTCTTTTCGAGCTATTTAATGGAGAAACACGTTATCTGGTGTATTGACCACTCCACAGTGCGTTTGATATGCGGAACCGGCGCCATCTTGATTTTCGTGAGGTTTCAAGCTGAGATATGCATTTTCTGCGATAATATTGGTGAGAGTTCAGTCAGAAGTATGCAGGATCATCTAGATCGCTCGTTTCGAGCTATTTAATGCGAGAAACACGTTGTCTGGTTGTTTTCACCACTCCACGGTGCGTTTGATATGCAGAACCGGCGACATCTTGGGTTTCTTCGGGGTACGAGCTGAGAAATGCATTTTCTGCGATAATATTGGTGAGTCTTCTGTCAGCAGTATGCAGAATCATCGAGATCGCTCTATTCGAGCTATTTAATGCGAGAAACACGTTATCTGGTGTATTGACCACTCGACAGTGCCTTTGATATGCGGAACCGGCGCCATCTTGATTTTCGTGAGGTTTCAAGCTGAGATATGCATTTTCTGCGATAATATTGGTGAGAGTTCAGTCAGAAGTATGCAGGATCATCTAGATCGCTCGTTTCGAGCTATTTAATGCGAGAAACACGTTTTCTGGTGTTTTCACCACTCCACAGTACGTTTGACATGCAGAACAGGCGATGTTTGGTTTTCGTCGGGTTTCAAGCTGAGATATGCATTTTCTACGATAATCTTGGTGAGACTTCTGTCCGAAGTAAGCAGAATCATCGAGATCGCTCTTTTCGAGCTACTTAATGCGAGAAACACGTTTTCTGGTGTATTCACCACTCCACAGTACGTTTGACATGCAGAACCGGAGATATCCTGGTTTCGGTCGGGTTTCAAGCTGAGATATGCTTTTCTACGATAATCTTGGTGAGACTTCTGTCAGAAGTATGCAGAATCTTCGAGAACGCTTTTTTCGAGCTACTTAATGCGAGAAACACGTTATCTGGTTGTTTTCACCACTCCACAGTGCGTTTGATATGCAGAACCGGCGACATCTTGGTTTTCGTGGGGTTTCCAGCTGAGATATGCATTTTCTGCGATAATCTAGGTGAGCCTTCTGTCAAAAGTATGCAGAATCATCTAGATCGCTCTTTTCGAGCTATTTAATGCGAGAAACACGTTATCTGGTGTTTTCACCACCCCACAGTGCGTTTGATATGCAGAACCGGCGACATCTTGATTTTCGTGATGTTTCTAGCTGAGATATGCATTTTCTGCTATAATCTTGGTGAGATATCAGTCAGAAGTATGCAGAATCATCTAGATTGCACTTTTCGAGCTATTTAATGCGAGAAACACGTTATCTGGTGTTTTCACCACTCCACAGTGCGTTTGATATGCAGAACCGGCGACATCTTGGCTTTCGTCGGGTTTCAAGCTGAGATATGCATTTTCTGCATTAATCTTGGTGAGACATCAGTCAGAAGTATGCAGAATCATCGAGATCGCTCTTTTCGAGCTATTTAATGGAGAAACACGTTATCTGGTGTATTGACCACTCCACAGTGCGTTTGATATGCGGAACTGGCGCCATCTTGATTTTCGTGAGGTTTCAAGCTGAGATATGCATTTTCTGCGATAATATTGGTGAGAGTTCAGTCAGAAGTATGCAGGATCATCTAGATCGCTCGTTTCTAGCTATTTAATGCGAGAAACACGTTATCTGGTGTTTTCACCACTCCACAGTGCGTTTAATATGCAGAACCGGCGATATCTTGATTTTCGTGGTGTTTCCAGCTGAGATATGCATTTTCTGCGATAATCTTGGTGAGACTTCTGTCCGAAGTATGCAGAATCATCGAGATCGCTCTTTTCGAGCTATTTAATGCGAGAAAACCGTTTTCTGGTGTATTCATCACTCCACAGAGCGTTTGATATGCAGAACCGGCGATATCTTGATATTCGTGGTGTTTCCAGCTGAGATATGCATTTTCTGCGATAATCTTGGTGAGTCTTCTGTCAGAAGTATGCAGAATCATCTAGATTGCACTTTTCGAGCTATTTAATGCGAGAAACACGTTATCTGGTGTTTTCACCACTCCACAGTGCGTTTGATATGCAGAACCGGCGACATCTTGGCTTTCGTCGGGTTTCAAGCTGAGATATGCATTTTCTGCATTAATCTTGGTGAGACATCAGTCAGAAGTATGCAGAATCATCTAGATCGCTCGTTTCGAGCTGCTTAATGCGAGAAACACGTTTTCTGGTGTTTTCACCGCTCCTCAGTGCGTTTGATATGCAGAACCGGCGACATCTTGGGTTTCGTCGGGGTTCAAGCTGAGATATGCATTTTCTGCGATAATATTGGTGAGACTTCAGTCAGAAGTATGCAGAATCATCTAGATCGCTCGTTTCTAGCTATTGAATGCGAGAAACACGTTATCTGGTGTTTTCACCACTCCACAGTGCGTTTGATATGCAGAACCGGCGACATCATGGCTGTCGTCGGGCATCAAGCTGAGATATGCATTTTCTGCGATAATCTTGGTGAGACATCAGTCAGAAGTATGCAGAATCATCGAGATCGCTCTTTTCGAGCTATTTAATGGAGAAACACGTTATCTGGTGTATTGACCACTCCACAGTGCGTTTGATATGCGGAACCGGCGCCAGCTTGATTTTCGTGATATTTCAAGCTGAGATATGCATTTTCTGCGATAATATTGGTGAGAGTTCAGTCAGAAGTATGCAGGATCATCTAGATCGCTCGTTTCGAGCTATTTAATTCGAGAAACACGTTATCTGGTGTTTTCACCACTCCACAGTGCGTTTGATATGCAGAACCGGCGACATCATGGCTGTCGTCGGGCATCAAGCTGAGATATGCATTTTCTGCGGTAATCTTGATGAGACATCAGTCAGAAGTATGCAGAATCATCGAGATCGCTCTTTTCGAGCTATTTAATGGAGAAACACGTTATCTGGTGTATTGACCACTCCACAGTGCGTTTGATATGCGGAACCGGCGCCATCTTGATTTTCGTGAGGTTTCAAGCTGAGATATGCATTTTCTGCGATAATATTGGTGAGAGTTCAGTCAGAAGTATGCAGGATCATCTAGATCGCTCGGTTCGAGCTATTTAATGCGAGAAACACGTTGTCTGGTTGTTTTCACCACTCCACGGTGCGTTTGATATGCAGAACCGGCGATATCTTGATTTTCGTGGTGTTTCCAGCTGAGATATGCATTTTCTTCGATAATCGTGGTGAGTCTTCTGTCAGCAGTATGCATAATCATCGAGATCGCTCTATTCGAGCTATTTAATGCGAGAAACACGTTATCTGGTGTATTGACCACTCGACAGTGCCTTTGATATGCGGAAGCGGCGCCATCTTGATTTTCGTGAGGTTTCAAGCTGAGATATGCATTTTCTGCGATAATATTGGTGAGAGTTCAGTCAGAAGTATGCAGGATCATCTAGATCGCTCGTTTCGAGCTATTTAATGCGAGAAACACGTTTTCTGGTGTTTTCACCACTCCACAGTACGTTTGACATGCAGAACCGGCGATGTTTGGTTTTCGTCGGGTTTCAAGCTGAGATATGCATTTTCTACGATAATCTTGGTGAGACTTCTGTCCGAAGTAAGCAGAATCATCGAGATCGCTCTTTTCGAGCTACTTAATGCGAGAAACACGTTTTCTGGTGTATTCACCACTCCACAGTACGTTTGACATGCAGAACCGGAGATATCCTGGTTTCGGTCGGGTTTCAAGCTGAGATATGCTTTTCTACGATAATCTTGGTGAGACTTCTGTCAGAAGTATGCAGAATCTTCGTGAACGCTTTTTTCGAGCTACTTAATGCGAGAAACACGTTATCTGGTTGTTTTCACCACTCCACAGTGCGTTTGATATGCAGAACCGGCGACATCTTGGTTTTCGTGGGGTTTCCAGCTGAGATATGCATTTTCTGCGATAATCTAGGTGAGCCTTCTGTCAAAAGTATGCAGAATCATCTAGATCGCTCTTTTCGAGCTATTTAATGCGAGAAACACGTTATCTGGTGTTTTCACCACCCCACAGTGCGTTTGATATGCAGAACCGGCGACATCTTGATTTTCGTGATGTTTCTAGCTGAGATATGCATTTTCTGCTATAATCTTGGTGAGATATCAGTCAGAAGTATGCAGAATCATCTAGATTGCACTTTTCGAGCTATTTAATGCGAGAAACACGTTATCTGGTGTTTTCACCACTCCACAGTGCGTTTGATATGCAGAACCGGCGACATCTTGGCTTTCGTCGGGTTTCAAGCTGAGATATGCATTTTCTGCATTAATCTTGGTGAGACATCAGTCAGAAGTATGCAGAATCATCTAGATCGCTCGTTTCGAGCTGCTTAATGCGAGAAACACGTTTTCTGGTGTTTTCACCGCTCCTCAGTGCGTTTGATATGCAGAACCGGCGACATCTTGGGTTTCGTCGGGGTTCAAGATGAGATATGCATTTTCTGCGATAATATTGGTGAGACTTCAGTCAGAAGTATGCAGAATCATCTAGATCGCTCGTTTCTAGCTATTGAATGCGAGAAACACGTTATCTGGTGTTTTCACCACTCCACAGTGCGTTTGATATGCAGAACCGGCGACATCATGGCTGTCGTCGGGCATCAAGCTGAGATATGCATTTTCTGCGATAATCTTGGTGAGACATCAGTCAGAAGTATGCAGAATCATCGAGATCGCTCTTTTCGAGCTATTTAATGGAGAAACACGTTATCTGGTGTATTGACCACTCCACAGTGCGTTTGATATGCGGAACTGGCGCCATCTTGATTTTCGTGAGGTTTCAAGCTGAGATATGCATTTTCTGCGATAATATTGGTGAGAGTTCAGTCAGAAGTATGCAGGATCATCTAGATCGCTCGTTTCTAGCTATTTAATGCGAGAAACACGTTATCTGGTGTTTTCACCACTCCACAGTGCGTTTAATATGCAGAACCGGCGATATCTTGATTTTCGTGGTGTTTCCAGCTGAGATATGCATTTTCTGCGATAATCTTGGTGAGACTTCTGTCCGAAGTATGCAGAATCATCGAGATCGCTCTTTTCGAGCTATTTAATGCGAGAAACACGTTTTCTGGTGTATTCATCACTCCACAGAGCGTTTGATATGCAGAACCGGCGATATCTTGATATTCGTGGTGTTTCCAGCTGAGATATGCATTTTCTGCGATAATCTTGGTGAGTCTTCTGTCAGAAGTATGCAGAATCATCTAGATTGCATTTTTCGAGCTATTGAATGCGAGAAACACGTTATCTGGTGTTTTCACCACTCCACAGTGCGTATGATATGCAGAACCGGCGACATCATGGCTGTCGTCGGGCATCAAGCTGAGATATGCATTTTCTGCGATAATCTTGGTGAGACATCAGTCAGAAGTATGCAGAATCATCGAGATCGCTCTTTTCGAGCTATTTAATGGAGAAACACGTTATCTGGTGTATTGACCACTCCACAGTGCGTTTGATATGCGGAACCGGCGCCAGCTTGATTTTCGTGATATTTCAAGCTGAGATATGCATTTTCTGCGATAATATTGGTGAGAGTTCAGTCAGAAGTATGCAGGATCATCTAGATCGCTCGTTTCGAGCTATTTAATTCGAGAAACACGTTATCTGGTGTTTTCACCACTCCACAGTGCGTTTGATATGCAGAACCGGCGATATCTTGATTTTCGTGGTGTTTCCAGCTGAGATATGCATTTTCTTCGATAATCTTGGTGAGTCTTCTGTCAGCAGTATGCAGAATCATCGAGATCGCTCTATTCGAGCTATTTAATGCGAGGAACACGTTATCTGGTGTTTTCACCACCCCACAGTGCGTTTGATATGCAGAACCGGCGACATCATGGCTGTCGTCGGGCATCAAGCTGAGATATGCATTTTCTGCGATAATCTTGGTGAGACATCAGTCAGAAGTATGCAGAATCATCGAGATCGCTCTTTTCGAGCTATTTAATGGAGAAACACGTTATCTGGTGTATTGACCACTCCACAGTGCGTTTGATATGCGGAACCGGCGCCATCTTGATTTTCGTGAGGTTTCAAGCTGAGATATGCATTTTCTGCGATAATATTGGTGAGAGTTCAGTCAGAAGTATGCAGGATCATCTAGATCGCTCGGTTCGAGCTATTTAATGCGAGAAACACGTTGTCTGGTTGTTTTCACCACTCCACGGTGCGTTTGATATGCAGAACCGGCGATATCTTGATTTTCGTGGTGTTTCCAGCTGAGATATGCATTTTCTTCGATAATCTTGGTGAGTCTTCTGTCAGCAGTATGCAGAATCATCGAGATCGCTCTATTCGAGCTATTTAATGCGAGGAACACGTTATCTGGTGTATTGACCACTCGACAGTGCCTTTGATATGCGGAACCGGCGCCATCTTGATTTTCGTGAGGGTTCAAGCTGAGATATGCATTTTCTGCGATAATATTGGTGAGAGTTCAGTCAGAAGTATGCAGGATCATCTAGATCGCTCGTTTCGAGCTATTTAATGCGAGAAACACGTTTTCTGGTGTTTTCACCACTCCACAGTACGTTTGACATGCAGAACCGGCGATGTTTGGTTTTCGTCGGGTTTCAAGCTGAGATATGCATTTTCTACGATAATCTTGGTGAGACTTCTGTCCGAAGTAAGCAGAATCATCGAGATCGCTCTTTTCGAGCTACTTAATGCGAGAAACACGTTTTCTGGTGTATTCACCACTCCACAGTACGTTTGACATGCAGAACCGGAGATATCCTGGTTTCGGTCGGGTTTCAAGCTGAGATATGCTTTTCTACGATAATCTTGGTGAGACTTCTGTCAGAAGTATGCAGAATCTTCGAGAACGCTTTTTTCGAGCTACTTAATGCGAGAAACACGTTATCTGGTTGTTTTCACCACTCCACAGTGCGTTTGATATGCAGAACCGGCGACATCTTGGTTTTCGTGGGGTTTCCAGCTGAGATATGCATTTTCTGCGATAATCTAGGTGAGCCTTCTGTCAGAAGTATGCAGAATCATCTAGATCGCTCTTTTCGAGCTATTTAATGCGAGAAACACGTTATCTGGTGTTTTCACCACCCCACAGTGCGTTTGATATGCAGAACCGGCGACATCTTGATTTTCGTGATGTTTCTAGCTGAGATATGCATTTTCTGCTATAATCTTGGTGAGATATCAGTCAGAAGTATGCAGAATCTTCGAGAACGCTATTTCGAGCTACTTAATGCGACAAACACGTTTTCTGGTGTATTCACGACTCCACAGTACGTTTGACATGCAGAACCGGAGATATCCTGGTTTCGGTCGGGTTTCAAGCTGAGATATGCTTTTCTACGATAATCTTGGTGAGACTTCTGTCAGAAGTATGCAGAATCTTCGAGAACTCTCTTTTCGAGCTACTTAATGCGAGAAACACGTTTTCTGGTGTATTCACCACTCCACAGTACGTTTGACATGCAGAACCGGAGATATCCTGGTTTCGGTCGGGTTTCAAGCTGAGATATGCTTTTCTACGATAATCTTGGTGAGACATCAGTCAGAAGTATGCAGAATCATCGAGATCGCACTTTTCGAGTTATTTAATGCGAGAAACACATTTTCTGGTGTATTCACCACTCCACAGAGCGTCTGATATGCAGAACTGGCGATATCTTGATATTCGTGGTGTTTCCAGCTGAGATATGCATTTTCTGCGATTATCATGGTGAGTCTTCTGTCAGCAGTATGCAGAATCATCTAGATTGCACTTTTCGAGCTATTTAATGCGAGAAACACGTTATCTGGTGTTTTCACCACTCCACAGTGCGTTTGATATGCAGAACCGGCGACATCTTGGCTTTCGTCGGGTTTCAAGCTGAGATATGCATTTTCTGCATTAATCTTGGTGAGACATCAGTCAGAAGTATGCAGAATCATCTAGATCGCTCGTTTCGAGCTGCTTAATGCGAGAAACACGTTTTCTGGTGTTTTCACCGCTCCTCAGTGCGTTTGATATGCAGAACCGGCGACATCTTGGGTTTCGTCGGGGTTCAAGCTGAGATATGCATTTTCTGCGATAATATTGGTGAGACTTCAGTCAGAAGTATGCAGAATCATCTAGATCGCTCGTTTCTAGCTATTGAATGCGAGAAACACGTTATCTGGTGTTTTCACCACTCCACAGTGCGTTTGATATGCAGAACCGGCGACATCATGGCTGTCGTCGGGCATCAAGCTGAGATATGCATTTTCTGCGATAATCTTGGTGAGACATCAGTCAGAAGTATGCAGAATCATCGAGATCGCTCTTTTCGAGCTATTTAATGGAGAAACACGTTATCTGGTGTATTGACCACTCCACAGTGCGTTTGATATGCGGAACTGGCGCCATCTTGATTTTCGTGGTGTTTCCAGCTGAGATATGCATTTTCTGCGATAATCTTGGTGAGACTTCTGTCCGAAGTATGCAGAATCATCGAGATCGCTCTTTTCGAGCTATTTAATGCGAGAAACACGTTTTCTGGTGTATTCATCACTCCACAGAGCGTTTGATATGCAGAACCGGCGATATCTTGATATTCGTGGTGTTTCCAGCTGAGATATGCAATTTCTGCGATAATCTTGGTGAGTCTTCTGTCAGAAGTATGCAGAATCATCTAGATTGCACTTTTCGAGCTATTTAATGCGAGAAACACGTTATCTGGTGTTTTCACCACTCCACAGTGCGTTTGATATGCAGAACCGGCGACATCTTGGCTTTCGTCGGGTTTCAAGCTGAGATATGCATTTTCTGCATTAATCTTGGTGAGACATCAGTCAGAAGTATGCAGAATCATCTAGATCGCTCGTTTCGAGCTGCTTAATGCGAGAAACACGTTTTCTGGTGTTTTCACCGCTCCTCAGTGCGTTTGATATGCAGAACCGGCGACATCTTGGGTTTCGTCGGGGTTCAAGCTGAGATATGCATTTTCTGCGATAATATTGGTGAGACTTCAGTCAGAAGTATGCAGAATCATCTAGATTGCACTTTTCGAGCTATTTAATGCGAGAAACACGTTATCTGGTGTTTTCACCACTCCACAGTGCGTTTGATATGCAGAACCGGCGACATCTTGGCTTTCGTCGGGTTTCAAGCTGAGATATGCATTTTCTGCATTAATCTTGGTGAGACATCAGTCAGAAGTATGCAGAATCATCTAGATCGCTCGTTTCGAGCTGCTTAATGCGAGAAACACGTTTTCTGGTGTTTTCACCGCTCCACAGTGCGTTTGATATGCGGAACTGGCGCCATCTTGATTTTCGTGGTGTTTCCAGCTGAGATATGCATTTTCTGCGATAATCTTGGTGAGACTTCTGTCCGAAGTATGCAGAATCATCGAGATCGCTCTTTTCGAGCTATTTAATGCGAGAAACACGTTTTCTGGTGTATTCATCACTCCACAGAGCGTTTGATATGCAGAACCGGCGATATCTTGATATTCGTGGTGTTTCCAGCTGAGATATGCAATTTCTGCGATAATCTTGGTGAGTCTTCTGTCAGAAGTATGCAGAATCATCGAGATCGCTCTTTTCGAGCTATTTAATGGAGAAACACGTTATCTGGTGTATTGACCACTCCACAGTGCGTTTGATATGCGGAACCGGCGCCAGCTTGATTTTCGTGATATTTCAAGCTGAGATATGCATTTTCTGCGATAATATTGGTGAGAGTTCAGTCAGAAGTATGCAGGATCATCTAGATCGCTCGTTTCGAGCTATTTAATTCGAGAAACACGTTATCTGGTGTTTTCACCACTCCACAGTGCGTTTGATATGCAGAACCGGCGACATCATGGCTGTCGTCGGGCATCAAGCTGAGATATGCATTTTCTGCGGTAATCTTGATGAGACATCAGTCAGAAGTATGCAGAATCATCGAGATCGCTCTTTTCGAGCTATTTAATGGAGAAACACGTTATCTGGTGTATTGACCACTCCACAGTGCGTTTGATATGCGGAACCGGCGCCATCTTGATTTTCGTGAGGTTTCAAGCTGAGATATGCATTTTCTGCGATAATATTGGTGAGAGTTCAGTCAGAAGTATGCAGGATCATCTAGATCGCTCGGTTCGAGCTATTTAATGCGAGAAACACGTTGTCTGGTTGTTTTCACCACTCCACGGTGCGTTTGATATGCAGAACCGGCGATATCTTGATTTTCGTGGTGTTTCCAGCTGAGATATGCATTTTCTTCGATAATCTTGGTGAGTCTTCTGTCAGCAGTATGCAGAATCATCGAGATCGCTCTATTCGAGCTATTTAATGCGAGAAACACGTTATCTGGTGTATTGACCACTCGACAGTGCCTTTGATATGCGGAACCGGCGCCATCTTGATTTTCGTGAGGTTTCAAGCTGAGATATGCATTTTCTGCGATAATATTGGTGAGAGTTCAGTCAGAAGTATGCAGGATCATCTAGATCGCTCGTTTCGAGCTATTTAATGCGAGAAACACGTTTTCTGGTGTTTTCACCACTCCACAGTACGTTTGACATGCAGAACCGGCGATGTTTGGTTTTCGTCGGGTTTCAAGCTGAGATATGCATTTTCTACGATAATCTTGGTGAGACTTCTGTCCGAAGTAAGCAGAATCATCGAGATCGCTCTTTTCGAGCTACTTAATGCGAGAAACACGTTTTCTGGTGTATTCACCACTCCACAGTACGTTTGACATGCAGAACCGGAGATATCCTGGTTTCGGTCGGGTTTCAAGCTGAGATATGCTTTTCGACGATAATCTTGGTGAGACTTCTGTCAGAAGTATGCAGAATCTTCGAGAACGCTTTTTTCGAGCTACTTAATGCGAGAAACACGTTATCTGGTTGTTTTCACCACTCCACAGTGCGTTTGATATGCAGAACCGGCGACATCTTGGTTTTCGTGGGGTTTCCAGCTGAGATACGCATTTTCTGCGATAATCTAGGTGAGCCTTCTGTCAGAAGTATGCAGAATCATCTAGATCGCTCTTTTCGAGCTATTTAATGCGAGAAACACGTTATCTGGTGTTTTCACCACCCCACAGTGCGTTTGATATGCAGAACCGGCGACATCTTGATTTTCGTGATGTTTCTAGCTGAGATATGCATTTTCTGCTATAATCTTGGTGAGATATCAGTCAGAAGTATGCAGAATCTTCGAGAACGCTCTTTTCGAGCTACTTAATGCGACAAACACGTTTTCTGGTGTATTCACGACTCCACAGTACGTTTGACATGCAGAACCGGAGATATCCTGGTTTCGGTCGGGTTTCAAGCTGAGATATGCTTTTCTACGATAATCTTGGTGAGACTTCTGTCAGAAGTATGCAGAATCTTCGAGAACTCTCTTTTCGAGCTACTTAATGCGAGAAACACGTTTTCTGGTGTTTTCACCACTCCACTGTGCGTTTGATATGCAGAACCAGCGTCATCTTGATTTTCGTGGTGTTTCCAGCTGAGATATGCATTTTCTGCGATAATCTTGGTGAGTCTTCTGTCAGCAGTATGCAGAATCATCGAGATCGCTCTATTCGAGCTATTTAATGCGAGAAACACGTTATCTGGTTGTTTTCACCACTCCACAGTGCGTTTGATATGCAGAACCGGCGACATCTTGATTTTCGTGACGTTTCTAGCTGAGATATGCATTTTCTGCGAAAATATTGGTGAGACTTCAGTCAGAAGTATGCAGAATCATCTAGATCGTTCGTTTCGAGCTATTTAATGCGAAAAAACAAGTTTTCTGGTGTTTTGACCACTCCACAGTGCGTTTGATATGTAGAGCCGCCGATAACTTGGTTTTCGAGGGGTTTCCAACTGAAATATGCATTTTCTGCGATAATCTTTGTGTTTCATCAATGAGAAGTATGAAGAATCATCTAGATCGCTCTTGTCGAGCTATTTAATGCAAAAAAACAAGTTTCCCGGTGTTTTCAACATTCCACAGTGCGTTTGATATGCAGAACTGGCGATATCTTGATTTTCGTGGTGTTTCCAGTTGAGATATGCATTTTCTGCGATAATCTTAGTGAGTCTTCTGTCAGAAGTATGCAGAATCATCTAGATTGCACTTTTCGAGCCATTTAATGCGAGAAACACGTTTTCTGGTGTATTCACCACTCCACAGAGCGTTTGATATGCAGAACCGGCGATATCTTGATATTCGTGGTGTTTCCAGCTGAGATATGCATTTTCTGCGATAATAGTGGTGAGACATCAGTCAGAAGTATGCAGAATCTTCGAGAACGCTCTTTTCGAGCTACTTAATGCGAGAAACACGTTTTCTGGTGTATTCACCACTCCACAGTACGTTTGACATGCAGAACCGAAGATATCTTGGTTTCGGTCGGGTTTCAAGCTGAGATATGCTTTTCTACGATAATCTTGGTGAGACTTCTGTCAGAAGTATGCAGAATCTTCGAGAACTCTCTTTTCGAGCTACTTAATGCGAGAAACACGTTTTCTGGTGTTTTCACCACTCCACTGTGCGTTTGAAATGCAGAACCAGCGTCATCTTGATTTTCGTGGTGTTTCCAGCTGAGATATGCATTTTCTGCGATAATCTTGGTGAGTCTTCTGTCAGCAGTATGCAGAATCTTCGAGAACTCTCTTTTCGAGCTACTTAATGCGAGAAACACGTTTTCTGGTGTTCTCACCACTCCACTGTGCGTTTGAAATGCAGAACCAGCGTCATCTTGATTTTCGTGGTGTTTCCAGCTGAGATATGCATTTTCTGCGATAATCTTGGTGAGTCTTCTGTCAGCAGTATGCAGAATCATCGAGATCGCTCTATTCGAGCTATTTAATGCGAGAAACACGTTATCTGGTTGTTTTCACCACTCCACAGTGCGTTTGATATGCAGAACCGGCGACATCTTGATTTTCGTGATGTTTCTAGCTGAGATATGCATTTTCTGCGATAATATTGGTGAGACTTCAGTCAGAAGTATGCAGAATCATCGAGATCGCTCTATTCGAGCTATTTAATGCGAGAAACACGTTATCTGGTTGTTTTGACCACTCCACAGTGCGTTTGATATGTAGAGCCGCCGATAACTTGGTTTTCGTGGGGTTTCCAACTGAAATATGCATTTTCTGCGATAATCTTTGTGTTTCATCAATGAGAAGTATGCAGAATCATCCAGAACGCTCTTTTCGAGCTATTTAATGCGAGAAACACGTTATCTGGTGTTTTCACCACTCCACAGTGCGTTTGATATGCAGAACCGGCGACATCATGGCTGTCGTCGGGCATCAAGCTGAGATATGCATTTTCTGCGATAATCTTTGTGTTTCATCAATGAGAAGTATGCAGAACCATCCAGAACGCACTTTTCGAGCTAGTTAATGCGAGTAACACGTTTTCTGGTGTTTTCACCACTCCACAGTGCGTCTGATATGCAGAACCGGCGATATCTTGGTTTTCGTGGGGTTTCCAGCTGAGATATGCATTTTCTGCGATAATCGTGGTGAGACTTCATTCAGAAGTATGCAGAATCATCTAGATCGCTCTTGTCGAGCTATTTAATGCAAAAAAACAAGTTTCCCGGTGTGTTCAACATTCCACAGTGCGTTTGATATGCAGAACTGGCGATATCTTGATTTTCGTGGTGTTTCCAGCTGAGATATGCATTTTCTACGATAATCTTAGTGAGTCTTCTGTCAGAAGTATGCAGAATCATCTAGATTGTACTTTTCGAGCCATTTAATGCGAGAAACACGTTTTCTGGTGTATTCACCACTCCACAGAGCGTTTGATATGCAGAACCGGCGATATCTTGATATTCGTGGTGTTTCCAGCTGAGATATGCATTTTCTGCGATAATAGTGGTGAGACATCAGTCAGAAGTATGCAGAATCTTCGAGAACGCTCTTTTCGAGCTACTTAATGCGAGAAACACGTTTTCTGGTGTATTCACCACTCCACAGTACGTTTGACATGCAGAACCGAAGATATCTTGGTTTCGGTCGGGTTTCAAGCTGAGACATGCATTTTCTGCGATAATCTTGGTGATTCTTCTGTCAGAAGTATGCAGAAGCATCGAGTACGCTCTTTTCGAGCTGTTTAATGCGAGAAACACGTTATCTGGTGTTTTCACCACTCCACAGTGCGTTTGATATGCAGAACCGGCGACATCTTGGCTTTCGTCGGGTATCAAGCTGGGATATGCATTTTCTACGATAATCTTGGTGAGACTTCTGTCAGAAGTATGCAGAATCATCGGGAACGCTCTTTTCGAGCTATTTAATGCGAGAAACACGTTATCTGGTGTTTTCACCACTCCACAGTGCGTATGATATGCAGAACCGGCGATATCTTGGTTTTCGTGGTGTTTCCAGCTGAGATATGCATTTTCTGCGATAATCTTAGTGAGTCTTCTGTCAGAAGTATGCAGAATCATCGAGATCGCTCTTTTCGAGCTACTTAATTCGAGAAACACGTTATCTGGTGTTTTCGCCACTCCACAGTGCGTTTGACATGCAGAACCGCAGATATCTTGGTTACGTTCGGGATTCAAGCTGAGATATGCATTTTCTGCGATAATCTTGGTGAGACTTCAGTCAGAAGTATGCAGAATCATCTAGATCGCTCGTTTCGTGCTAATTAATGCGGCAAACACGTTATCTGGTGCTTTCAGCACTCCACAGTGCGTTTGATATGCAGAACCAGCGATATCTTGGATTTCGTGGGGTTTCAAGCTGAGATATGCATTTTTTACGATAATCTTGGTGAGACTCCTGTCCGAAGAATGCTTAATCATCGAGATCGCTCGTTTCGAGCTATTTAATGCGAGAAACACGTTATCTGGTGTTTTCACCACTCCACAGTGCGTATGATATGCAGAACCGGCGATATCTTGGTTTTCGTGGGGTTTCAATCTGAGATATGCATTTTCTGCGATAATCTTGGTGAGACATCAGTCAGAAGTATGCAGAATCATCGAGATCGCTCTTTTCGAGCTATTTAATGGAGAAACACGTTTTCTGGTGTTTTCGCCACTCCACAGTGTGTTTGACATGCAGAACCGCAGATATCTTGGTTACGTTCGGGATTCAAGCTGAGATATGCATTTTCTGCGATAATCTTCGTGAGACTTCAGTCAGAAGTATGCAGAATCATCGAGATCGCTCTTTTCGAGCTAGTTAGTGCGAGAAACACGATATCTGTAATTTTCACCACTCCACAGTTGGTTTGATATGCAGATCCGGCCATATCTTGGTTTTCGTGGGGTTTCAAGCTGAGATATGCGTTTTCTACGATAATCTTGGTGAGACTTCTATCAGAAGTAAGCAGAATCATCGAGATCCCTCTTTCCGAGCTCTTTAATGCGAGAAACACGTTATCTGGTGTTTTCACCTCTCCACAGTGCGTTTGATATGCAGAACCGGCGACATCTTGGCTTTCGTGGGGTATCAACCTGAGATATGCATTTTCTGCGATAATCTTGGTGAGACTTCAGTCAGAAGTATGCTTAATCATCGTGATCGCTCGTTTCTAGCTATTTAATGCGAGAAACACGTTATCTGGTGTTTTCACCACTCCACAGTGCGTTTGATATGCAGAACCGGCGACATCATGGCTGTCGTCGGGCATCAAGCTGAGATATGCATTTTCTGCGATAATCTTGGTGACACATCAGTCAGAAGTTTGCAGAATCATCGAGATCGCTCTTTTCGAGCTATTTAATGGAGAAACACGTTATCTGGTGTATTGACCACTCCACAGTGCATTTGATATGCGGAACCGGCGCCATCTTGATTTTCGTGAGGTTTCAAGCTGAGATATGCATTTTCTGCGATAATATTGGTGAGAGTTCAGTCAGAAGTATGCAGGATCATCTAGATCGCTCGTTTCGAGCTATTTAATGCGAGAAATACGTTGTCTGGTTGTTTTCACCACTCCACGGTGCGTTTGATATGCAGAACCGGCGACATCTTGATTTTCGTGACGTTTCTAGCTGAGATATGCATTTTCTGCGATAATATTGGTGAGACTTCAGTCAGAAGTATGCAGAATCATCTAGATCGTTCGTTTCGAGCTGTTTAATGCGAGAAACACGTTATCTGGTGTTTCCACCACTCCACAGTGCGTTTGATATGCAGAACCGGCGACATCATGGCTGTCGTCGGGCATCAAGCTGAGATATGCATTTTCTGCGATAATCTTTGTGTTTCATCAATGAGAACTATGCAGAACCATCCAGAACGCACTTTTCGAGCTAGTTAATGCGAGTAACACGTTATCTGGTGTTTTCACCACTCCACAGTGCGTTTGATATGCAGAACCGGCGACATCATGGCTGTCGTCGGGCATCAAGCTGAGATATGCATTTTCTGCGATAATCTTTGTGTTTCATCAATGAGAAGTATGCAGAACCATCCAGAACGCACTTTTCGAGCTAGTTAATGCGAGTAACACTTTTTCTGGTGTTTTCACCACTCCACAGTGCGTCTGATATGCAAAACCGGCGATATCTTGGTTTTCGTGGGGTTTCCAGCTGAGATATGCATTTTCTACGATAATCGTGGTGAGACTTCATTCAGAAGTATGCAGAATCATCTAGATCGCTCTTGTCGAGCTATTTAATGCAAAAAAACAAGTTTCCCGGTGTTTTCAACATTCCACAGTGCGTTTGATATGCAGAACTGGCGATATCTTGATTTTCGTGCTGTTTCCAGCTGAGATATGCATTTTCTGCGATAATCTTGGTGAGTCTTCTGTCAGAAGTATGCAGAATCATCTAGATTGCACTTTTCGAGCCATTTAATGCGAGAAACACGTTTTCTGGTGTATTCACCACTCCACAGAGCGTTTGATATGCAGAACCGGCGATATCTTGATATTCGTGGTGTTTCCAGCTGAGATATGCATTTTCTGCGATAATAGTGGTGAGACATCAGTCAGAAGTATGCAGAATCTTCGAGAACGCTCTTTTCGAGCTACTTAATGCGAGAAACACGTTTTCTGGTGTATTCACCACTCCACAGTACGTTTGACATGCAGAACCGAAGATATCCTGGTTTCGGCCGGGTTTCAAGCTGAGACATGCATTTTCTGCGATAATCTTGGTGATTCTTCTGTCAGAAGTATGCAGAATCATCGAGTACGCTCTTTTCGAGCTGTTTAATGCGAGAAACACGTTATCTGGTGTTTTCACCACTCCACAGTGCGTTTGATATGCAGAACCGGCGACATCTTGGCTTTCGTCGGGTATCAAGCTGGGATATGCATTTTCTACGATAATCTTGGTGAGACTTCTGTCAGAAGTATGCAGAATCATCGGGAACGCTCTTTTCGAGCTATTTAATGCGAGAATCTCGTTATCTGGTTGTTTTCACCACTCCACAGTGCGTTTGATATGCAGAACCGGCGTCATCTTGATTTTCGTGAGGTTTCAAGGTGAGATATGCATTTTCTGCGATTATCTTGGTGAGACTTCTGTCAGAAGTATGCAGAATCATCGAGATCGCTCTTTTCGAGCTACTTAATTCGAGAAACACATTATCTGGTGTTTTCGCCACTCCACAGTGCGTTTGACATGCAGAACCGCAGATATCTTGGTTACGTTCGGGATTCAAGCTGAGATATGCATTTTCTGCGATAATCTTCGTGAGACTTCAGTCAGAAGTATGCAGAATCATCTAGATCGCTCTTGTCGAGCTATTTAACGCGAGAAACACGTTATATGGTGTTTTCACCACTCCACAGTGCGTTTGATATGCAGAACGGGCGACATCTTGGCTTTAGTCGGGTATCAAGCTGGGATATGCATTTTCTACGATAATCTTGGTGAGACTTCTGTCAGAAGTATGCAGAATCATCGGGAACGCTCTTTTCGAGCTATTTAATGCGAGAAACTCGTTATCTGGTTGTTTTCACCACTCCACAGTGCGTTTGATATGCAGAACCGGCGTCATCTTGATTTTCGTGAGGTTTCAAGGTGAGATATGCATTTTCTGCGATTATCTTGGTGAGACTTCTGTCAGAAGTATGCAGAATCATCGAGGTCGTTCTTTTCGAGCTATTTAATGCGAGAAACTCGTTATCTGGTTGTTTTCACCACTCCACAGTGCGTTTGATATGCAGAACCGGCGTCATCTTGATTTTCGTGAGGTTTCAAGGTGAGATATGCATTTTCTGCGATTATCTTGGTGAGACTTCTGTCAGAAGTATGCAGAATCATCGAGATCGCTCTTTTCGAGCTACTTAATTCGAGAAACACGTTATCTGGTGTTTTCGCCTCTCCACAGTGCGTTTGACATGCAGAACCGCAGATATCTTGGTTACGTTCGGGATTCAAGCTGAGATATGCATTTTCTGCGATAATCTTCGTGAGACTTCAGTCAGAAGTATGCAGAATCATCTAGATCGCTCTTGTCGAGCTATTTAACGCGAGAAACACGTTATATTGTGTTTTCACCACTCCACAGTGCGTTTGATATGCAGAACCAGCGATATCTTGGTTTTCGTGGGGTTTCAAGCTGAGATATGCATTTTTTACGATAATCTTGGTGAGACTTCTGTCCGAAGTATGCTGAAACATCGAGATCGCTCTATTCGAGCTATTTAATGCGGCAAACACGTTATCTGGTGCATTCAGCACTCCACAGTGCGTTTGATATGCAGATCCAGCGATATCTTGGTTTTCGTGGGGTTTCAAGCTGAGATATGCATTTTTTACGATAATCTTGGTGAGACTCCTGTCCGAAGTATGCTTAATCATCGAGATCGCTCGTTTCGAGCTATTTAATGCGAGAAACACGTTATCTGGTGTTTTCACCACTCCACAGTGCGTATGATATGCAGAACCGGCGATATCTTGGTTTTCGTGGGGTTTCAAGCTGAGATATGCATTTTCTGCGATAATCTTCGTGAGACTTCAGTCAGAAGTATGCAGAATCATCTAGATCGCTCTTGTCGAGCTATTTAACGCGAGAAACACGTTATATTGTGTTTTCACCACTCCACAGTGCGTTTGATATGCAGAACCAGCGATATCTTGGTTTTCGTGGGGTTTCAAGCTGAGATATGCATTTTTTACGATAATCTTGGTGAGACTTCTGTCCGAAGTATGCTGAAACATCGAGATCGCTCTATTCGAGCTATTTAATGCGAGAAACACGTTATCTGGTGTTTTCACCACTCCACAGTGCGTTTGATATGCAGAACCGGCGACATCTTGGCTTTCGTCGGGTATCAAGCTGGGATATGCATTTTCTACGATAATCTTGGTGAGACTTCTGTCAGAAGTATGCAGAATCATCGGGATCGCTCTTTTCGAGCTATTTAATGCGAGAAACTCGTTATCTGGTTGTTTTCACCACTCCACAGTGCGTTTGATATGCAGAACCGGCGTCATCTTGATTTTCGTGAGGTTTCAAGGTGAGATATGCATTTTCTGCGATAATCTTGGTGAGACTTCTGTCCGAAGTATGCAGAATCATCTAGATCGCTCTTTTCGAGCTATTTAATGCGAGAAACACGTTGTCTGGTGTTTTCACAACTCCACAGTTGGATTGATATGCAGAACCGGCGATATCTGGGTTTTCGTGGGGTTTCAAGCTGAGATATGCATTTTTTACGATAATCTTGGTGAGACTTCTGTCCGAAGTATGCTTAATCATCGAGATCGCTCGTTTCGAGCTATTTAATGCGAGAAACACGATATCTGGAGTTTTCACCACTCCACAGTGCGTATGATATGCAGAACCGGCGAAATCTTGGTTTTCGTAGGGTTTCAAGCTGAGATATGCATTTTCTGCGATAATCTTGGTGAGACTTCTGTCCGAAGTATGCTGAATCACCGAGATCGCTCTTTTCGAGCTAGTTAGTGCGAGAAACACGATATCTGTAATTTTCACCACTCCACAGTTGGTTTGATATGCAGATCCGGCCATATCTTGGTTTTCGTGGGGTTTCAAGCTGAGATATGCGTTTTCTACGATAATCTTGGTGAGACTTCTATCAGAAGTAAGCAGAATCATCGAGATCCCTCTTTTCGAGCTCTTTAATGCGAGAAACACGTTATCTGGTGTTTTCACCTCTCCACAGTGCGTTTGATATGCAGAACCGGCGACATCTTGGCTTTCGTCGGGTATCAACCTGAGATATGCATTTTCTGCGATAATCTTGGTGAGACTTCAGTCAGAAGTATGCAGAATCATCGAGATCCTTCTTTTCGAGCTATTTAATGCGAGAAAAACGTTATCTGGTGTTTGCACCACTCGACAGTGCGTTTGACATGCAGTACCAGCGATATCTTGGTTTTCGTGGGGTTTCAAGCTGAGATATGCATTTTCTGCGATAATCTTAGTGAGACTTCTGTCCGAAGTATGCTTAATCATCGAGAACCCCCGTTTCGAGCTATTTAATGCGAGAAACACGTCATCTGGTGTTTTCACCACTCCACAGTGCTTCTGTTATGCAGAACTGGCGATATCTTGGTTTTGGTGGGGTTTCAATCTGAGATATGCATTTTCTGCGATAATCTTGGTGAGACTTCTGTCCGAAGTATGCTGAAACATCGAGATCGCTCTATTCGAGCTATTTAATGCGGCAAACACGTTATCTGGTGCATTCAGCACTCCACAGTGCGTTTGATATGCAGATCCAGCGATATCTTGGTTTTCGTGGGGTTTCAAGCTGAGATATGCATTTTTTACGATAATCTTGGTGAGACTTCTGTCCGAAGTATGCAGAATCATCGAGATCGCTCTATTCGAGCTATTTAATGCGGCAAACACGTTATCTGGTGCTTTCTGCACTCCACAGTGCGTTTGATATGCAGAACCAGCGATATCTTGGTTTTCGTGGGGTTTCAAGCTGAGATATGCATTTTTTACGATAATCTTGGTGAGACTTCTGTCCGAAGTATGCTTAATCATCGAGATCCCTCGTTTCGAGCTATTTAATGCGAGAAACACGTTATCTGGTGTTTTCACCACTCCACAGTGCGTATGATATGCAGAACCGGCGATATCTTGGTTTTCGTGGGGTTTCAAGCTGAGATATGCATTTTCTGCGATAATCTTGGTGAGACTTCTGTCCGAAGTATGCAGAATCATCGAGTACGCTCTTTTCGAGCTGTTTAATGCGACAAACACGTTATCTGGTGTTTTCACCACTCCACAGTGCGTTTGATATGCAGAACCGGCGACACCTTGGCTTTCGTCGGGTATCAAGCTGGGATATGCATTTTCTACGATAATCTTTGTGTTTCATCAATGCGAAGTATGCAGAACCATCCAGAACGCACTTTTCGAGCTAGTTAATGCGAGTAACACTTTTTCTGGTGTTTTCACCACTCCACAGTGCGTCTGATATGCAAAACCGGCGATATCTTGGTTTTCGTGGGGTTTCCAGCTGAGATATGCATTTTCTACGATAATCGTGGTGAGACTTCATTCAGAAGTATGCAGAATCATCTAGATCGCTCTTGTCGAGCTATTTAATGCAAAAAAACAAGTTTCCCGGTGTTTTCAACATTCCACAGTGCGTTTGATATGCAGAACTGGCGATATCTTGATTTTCGTGCTGTTTCCAGCTGAGATATGCATTTTCTGCGATAATCTTGGTGAGTCTTCTGTCAGAAGTATGCAGAATCATCTAGATTGCACTTTTCGAGCCATTTAATGCGAGAAACACGTTTTCTGGTGTATTCACCACTCCACAGAGCGTTTGATATGCAGAACCGGCGATATCTTGATATTCGTGGTGTTTCCAGCTGAGATATGCATTTTCTGCGATAATAGTGGTGAGACATCAGTCAGAAGTATGCAGAATCTTCGAGAACGCTCTTTTCGAGCTACTTAATGCGAGAAACACGTTTTCTGGTGTATTCACCACTCCACAGTACGTTTGACATGCAGAACCGAAGATATCCTGGTTTCGGCCGGGTTTCAAGCTGAGACATGCATTTTCTGCGATAATCTTAGTGATTCTTCTGTCAGAAGTATGCAGAACCATCGAGTACGCTCTTTTCGAGCTGTTTAATGCGAGAAACACGTTATCTGGTGTTTTCACCACTCCACAGTGCGTTTGATATGCAGAACCGGCGACATCTTGGCTTTCGTCGGGTATCAAGCTGGGATATGCATTTTCTACGATAATCTTGGTGAGACTTCTGTCAGAAGTATGCAGAATCATCGGGAACGCTCTTTTCGAGCTATTTAATGCGAGAAACTCGTTATCTGGTTGTTTTCACCACTCCACAGTGCGTTTGATATGCAGAACCGGCGTCATCTTGATTTTCGTGAGGTTTCAAGGTGAGATATGCATTTTCTGCGATTATCTTGGTGAGACTTCTGTCAGAAGTATGCAGAATCATCGAGATCGCTCTTTTCGAGCTACTTAATTCGAGAAACACATTATCTGGTGTTTTCGCCACTCCACAGTGCGTTTGACATGCAGAACCGCAGATATCTTGGTTACGTTCGGGATTCAAGCTGAGATATGCATTTTCTGCGATAATCTTCGTGAGACTTCAGTCAGAAGTATGCAGAATCATCTAGATCGCTCTTGTCGAGCTATTTAACGCGAGAAACACGTTATATGGTGTTTTCACCACTCCACAGTGCGTTTGATATGCAGAACGGGCGACATCTTGGCTTTAGTCGGGTATCAAGCTGGGATATGCATTTTCTACGATAATCTTGGTGAGACTTCTGTCAGAAGTATGCAGAATCATCGGGAACGCTCTTTTCGAGCTATTTAATGCGAGAAACTCGTTATCTGGTTGTTTTCACCACTCCACAGTGCGTTTGATATGCAGAACCGGCGTCATCTTGATTTTCGTGAGGTTTCAAGGTGAGATATGCATTTTCTGCGATTATCTTGGTGAGACTTCTGTCAGAAGTATGCAGAATCATCGAGATCGTTCTTTTCGAGCTATTTAATGCGAGAAACTCGTTATCTGGTTGTTTTCACCACTCCACAGTGCGTTTGATATGCAGAACCGGCGTCATCTTGATTTTCGTGAGGTTTCAAGGTGAGATATGCATTTTCTGCGATTATCTTGGTGAGACTTCTGTCAGAAGTATGCAGAATCATCGAGATCGCTCTTTTCGAGCTACTTAGTTCGAGAAACACGTTATCTGGTGTTTTCGCCTCTCCACAGTGCGTTTGACATGCAGAACCGCAGATATCTTGGTTACGTTCGGGATTCAAGCTGAGATATGCATTTTCTGCGATAATCTTCGTGAGACTTCAGTCAGAAGTATGCAGAATCATCTAGATCGCTCTTGTCGAGCTATTTAACGCGAGAAACACGTTATATTGTGTTTTCACCACTCCACAGTGCGTTTGATATGCAGAACCAGCGATATCTTGGTTTTCGTGGGGTTTCAAGCTGAGATATGCATTTTTTACGATAATCTTGGTGAGACTCCTGTCCGAAGTATGCTTAATCATCGAGATCGCTCGTTTCGAGCTATTTAATGCGAGAAACACGTTATCTGGTGTTTTCACCACTCCACAGTGCGTATGATATGCAGAACCGGCGATATCTTGGTTTTCGTGGGGTTTCAAGCTGAGATATGCATTTTCTGCGATAATCTTGGTGAGACTTCTGTCCGAAGTATGCAGAATCATCGAGTACGCTCTTTTCGAGCTGTTTAATGCGACAAACACGTTATCTGGTGTTTTCACCACTCCACAGTGCGTTTGATATTCAGAACCGGCGACATCTTGGCTTTCGTCGGGTATCAAGCTGGGATATGCATTTTCTACGATAATCTTGGTGAGACTTCTGTCAGAAGTATGCAGAATCATCGGGATCGCTCTTTTCGAGCTATTTAATGCGAGAAACTCGTTATCTGGTTGTTTTCACCACTCCACAGTGCGTTTGATATGCAGAACCGGCGTCATCTTGATTTTCGTGAGGTTTCAAGGTGAGATATGCATTTTCTGCGATAATCTTGGTGAGACTTCTGTCCGAAGTATGCAGAATCATCTAGATCGCTCTTTTCGAGCTATTTAATGCGAGAAACACGTTGTCTGGTGTTTTCACAACTCCACAGTTGGATTGATATGCAGAACCGGCGATATCTGGGTTTTCGTGGGGTTTCAAGCTGAGATATGCATTTTTTACGATAATCTTGGTGAGACTTCTGTCCGAAGTATGCTTAATCATCGAGATCGCTCGTTTCGAGCTATTTAATGCGAGAAACACGATATCTGGAGTTTTCACCACTCCACAGTGCGTATGATATGCAGAACCGGCGAAATCTTGGTTTTCGTAGGGTTTCAAGCTGAGATATGCATTTTCTGCGATAATCTTGGTGAGACTTCTGTCCGAAGTATGCTGAATCACCGAGATCGCTCTTTTCGAGCTAGTTAGTGCGAGAAACACGATATCTGTAATTTTCACCACTCCACAGTTGGTTTGATATGCAGATCCGGCCATATCTTGGTTTTCGTGGGGTTTCAAGCTGAGATATGCGTTTTCTACGATAATCTTGGTGAGACTTCTATCAGAAGTAAGCAGAATCATCGAGATCCCTCTTTTCGAGCTCTTTAATGCGAGAAACACGTTATCTGGTGTTTTCACCTCTCCACAGTGCGTTTGATATGCAGAACCGGCGACATCTTGGCTTTCGTCGGGTATCAACCTGAGATATGCATTTTCTGCGATAATCTTGGTGAGACTTCAGTCAGAAGTATGCAGAATCATCGAGATCCTTCTTTTCGAGCTATTTAATGCGAGAAAAACGTTATCTGGTGTTTGCACCACTCGACAGTGCGTTTGACATGCAGTACCAGCGATATCTTGGTTTTCGTGGGGTTTCAAGCTGAGATATGCATTTTCTGCGATAATCTTAGTGAGACTTCTGTCCGAAGTATGCTTAATCATCGAGATCCCCCGTTTCGAGCTATTTAATGCGAGAAACACGTCATCTGGTGTTTTCACCACTCCACAGTGCTTCTGATATGCAGAACTGGCGATATCTTGGTTTTGGTGGGGTTTCAATCTGAGATATGCATTTTCTGCGATAATCTTGGTGAGACTTCTGTCCGAAGTATGCTGAAACATCGAGATCGCTCTATTCGAGCTATTTAATGCGGCAAACACGTTATCTGGTGCATTCAGCACTCCACAGTGCGTTTGATATGCAGATCCAGCGATATCTTGGTTTTCGTGGGGTTTCAAGCTGAGATATGCATTTTTTACGATAATCTTGGTGAGACTTCTGTCCGAAGTATGCAGAATCATCGAGATCGCTCTATTCGAGCTATTTAATGCGGCAAACACGTTATCTGGTGCTTTCTGCACTCCACAGTGCGTTTGATATGCAGAACCAGCGATATCTTGGTTTTCGTGGGGTTTCAAGCTGAGATATGCATTTTTTACGATAATCTTGGTGAGACTTCTGTCCGAAGTATGCTTAATCATCGAGATCCCTCGTTTCGAGCTATTTAATGCGAGAAACACGTTATCTGGTGTTTTCACCACTCCACAGTGCGTATGATATGCAGAACCGGCGATATCTTGGTTTTCGTGGGGTTTCAAGCTGAGATATGCATTTTCTGCGATAATCTTGGTGAGACTTCTGTCCGAAGTATGCAGAATCATCGAGTACGCTCTTTTCGAGCTGTTTAATGCGACAAACACGTTATCTGGTGTTTTCACCACTCCACAGTGCGTTTGATATGCAGAACCGGCGACACCTTGGCTTTCGTCGGGTATCAAGCTGGGATATGCATTTTCTACGATAATCTTGGTGAGACTTCTGTCAGAAGTATGCAGAATCATCGGGATCGCTCTTTTCGAGCTATTTAATGCGAGAAACTCGTTATCTGGTTGTTTTCACCACTCCACAGTGCGTTTGATATGCAGAACCGGCGTAATCTTGATTTTCGTGAGGTTTCAAGGTGAGATATGCATTTTCTGCGATAATCTTGGTGAGACTTCTGTCCGAAGTATGCAGAATCATCTAGATCGCTCTTTTCGAGCTATTTAATGCGAGAAACACGTTGTCTGGTGTTTTCACAACTCCACAGTTGGATTGATATGCCGAACCGGCGATATCTGGGCTTTCGTGGGGTTTCAAGCTGAGATATGCATTTTTTACGATAATCTTGGTGAGACTTCTGTCCGAAGTATGCTTAATCATCGAGATCGCTCGTTTCGAGCTATTTAATGCGAGAAACACGATATCTGGAGTTTTCACCACTCCACAGTGCGTATGATATGCAGAACCGGCGAAATCTTGGTTTTCGTAGGGTTTCAAGCTGAGATATGCATTTTCTGCGATAATCTTGGTGAGACTTCTGTCCGAAGTATGCTGAATCATCGAGATCGCTCTTTTCGAGCTAGTTAGTGCGAGAAACACGTTGTCTGGTGTTTTCACCACTCGACAGTGCGTTTGACATGCAGAACCAGCGATATCTTGGTTTTCGTGGGGTTTCAAGCTGAGATATGCATTTTCTGCGATAATCTTGGTGAGACTTCTGTCCGAAGTATACAGAATCATCGAGATCGCTCTTTTCGAGCTATTTAATGCGGGTAACACGTTATCTGGTGTTTTGACCACTCCACAGTGCGTTTGATATGTAGAACCGCCGATAACGTGGTTTTCGTGGGGTTTCCAGCTGATATATGCATTTTCTGCGATAATCTTGGTGTTTCATCTATGCGAAGTATGCAGAATCATCGAGAACGCTCTTTTCGAGCTACTTAATGCGAGAAACATGTTTTCTGGTTTTTTCACCACTCCACAGTGCGTCTGAAATGCATAACCAGCGATATCTTGGTTTTCGTGGGGTTTCAAGCTGAGATATGCATTTTTTACGATAATCTTGGTGAGACTTCAGTCAGAAGTATGCAGAATCATCGAGATCGCTCGTTTCGAGCTATTTAATGCGAAAAAACAAGTTTACTGGTGTTGTCAACATTCCACAGTGCGTTTTATATGCAGAACCGGCGATATCTTGATTTTCGTTGTGTTTCCAGCTGAGATATGCATTTTCTGCGATAATCTTGTGAGTCTTCTGTCAGAAGTATGTAGAATCATCTAGATCGCTCTTTTCGAGCTATTTAATTCGAGAAACACGTTGTCTGGTTGGTTTCACGACTCCACAGTGCGTTTGATATGCAGAACCGGCGACAGCTTGATTTTCGTGAGGTTTCAAGCTGAGATATGCATTTTCTGCTATAATATTGGTGAGTCTTCTGTCAGTAGGATGCAGAATCATCGAGACCCCTCTTTTCGAGCTATTTAATGCGAGAAACACGTTATCTGGTGTTTTCACCACTCCACAGTGCGTCTGATATGCAGAACTGGCGATATCTTGGTTTTGGTGGGGTTTCAAGCTGAGATATGCATTTTCTGCGATAAGCTTGGTGAGACTTCTGTCCGAAGTATGCTGAAACATCGAGATCGCTCTATTCGAGCTATTTAATGCGGCAAACACGTTATCTGGTGCATTCAGCACTCCACAGTGCGTTTGATATGCAGATCCAGCGATATCTTGGTTTTCGTGGGGTTTCAAGCTGAGATATGCATTTTTTACGATAATCTTGGTGAGACTCCTGTCCGAAGTATGCTTAATCATCGAGATCGCTCGTTTCGAGCTATTTAATGCGAGAAACACGTTATCTGGTGTTTTCACCACTCCACAGTGCGTATGATATGCAGAACCGGCGATATCTTGGTTTTCGTGGGGTTTCAAGCTGAGATATGCATTTTCTGCGATAATCTTGGTGAGACTTCTGTCCGAAGTATGCAGAATCATCGAGTACGCTCTTTTCGAGCTGTTTAATGCGACAAACACGTTATCTGGTGTTTTCACCACTCCACAGTGCGTTTGATATGCAGAACCGGCGACACCTTGGCTTTCGTCGGGTATCAAGCTGGGATATGCATTTTCTACGATAATCTTGGTGAGACTTCTGTCAGAAGTATGCAGAATCATCGGGATCGCTCTTTTCGAGCTATTTAATGCGAGAAACTCGTTATCTGGTTGTTTTCACCACTCCACAGTGCGTTTGATATGCAGAACCGGCGTAATCTTGATTTTCGTGAGGTTTCAAGGTGAGATATGCATTTTCTGCGATAATCTTGGTGAGACTTCTGTCCGAAGTATGCAGAATCATCTAGATCGCTCTTTTCGAGCTATTTAATGCGAGAAACACGTTGTCTGGTGTTTTCACAACTCCACAGTTGGATTGATATGCCGAACCGGCGATATCTGGGTTTTCGTGGGGTTTCAAGCTGAGATATGCATTTTTTACGATAATCTTGGTGAGACTTCTGTCCGAAGTATGCTTAATCATCGAGATCGCTCGTTTCGAGCTATTTAATGCGAGAAACACGATATCTGGAGTTTTCACCACTCCACAGTGCGTATGATATGCAGAACCGGCGAAATCTTGGTTTTCGTAGGGTTTCAAGCTGAGATATGCATTTTCTGCGATAATCTTGGTGAGACTTCTGTCCGAAGTATGCTGAATCATCGAGATCGCTCTTTTCGAGCTAGTTAGTGCGAGAAACACGTTGTCCGGTGTTTTCACAACTCCACAGTTGGATTGATATGCAGAACCGGCGATATCTGGGTTTTCGTGGGGTTTCAAGCTGAGATATGCATTTTCTGCGATAATCTTGGTGAGACTTCAGTCAGAAGTATGCAGAATCATCGAGATCGCTCTTTTCGAGCTATTTAATGCGGGTAACACGTTATCTGGTGTTTTGACCACTCCACAGTGCGTTTGATATGTAGAACCGCCGATAACGTGGTGTTCGTGGGGTTTCCAGCTGATATATGCATTTTCTGCGATAATCTTGGTGTTTCATCTATGAGAAGTATGCAGAATCATCGAGAACGCTCTTTTCGAGCTACTTAATGCGAGAAACACGTTTTCTGGTTTTTTCACCACTCCACAGTGCGTCTGAAATGCATAACCAGCGATATCTTGGTTTTCGTGGGGTTTCAAGCTGAGATATGCATTTTTTACGATAATCTTGGTGAGACTTCAGTCAGAAGTATGCAGAATCATCGAGATCGCTCGTTTCGAGCTATTTAATGCGAAAAAACAAGTTTACTGGTGTTGTCAACATTCCACAGTGCGTTTTATATGCAGAACCGGCGATATCTTGATTTTCGTGGTGTTTCCAGCTGAGATATGCATTTTCTGCGATAATCTTGGTGAGTCTTCTGTCAGAAGTATGTAGAATCATCTAGATCGCTCTTTTCGAGCTATTTAATGCGAGAAACACGTTTTCTGGTGTATTCACCACTCCACAGTACGTTTGACATGCAGAACAGGAGATATCTTGGTTTAGGTCGGGTATCAAGCTGAGATATGCATTTTCAACGATAATCTTGGTGAGACTTCTGTCAGAAGTGTGCAGAATCATCGGGATCGCTCTTTTCGAGCTATTTAATGCGAGAAACACGTTGTCTGGTTGGTTTCACGACTCCACAGTGCGTTTGATATGCAGAACCGGCGACATCTTGATTTTCGTGAGGTTTCAAGCTGAGATATGCATTTTCTGCTATAATATTGGTGAGACTTCTGTCCGAAGTATGCTGAAACATCGAGATCGCTCGTTTCGAGCTATTTAATGCGAGAAACACGATATCTGGAGTTTTCACCACTCCACAGTGCGTATGATATGCAGAACCGGCGAAATCTTGGTTTTCGTAGGGTTTCAAGCTGAGATATGCATTTTCTGCGATAATCTTGGTGAGACTTCTGTCCGAAGTATGCTGAATCATCGAGATCGCTCTTTTCGAGCTAGTTAGTGCGAGAAACACGTTGTCTGGTGTTTTCACAACTCCACAGTTGGATTGATATGCAGAACCGGCGATATCTGGGTTTTCGTGGGGTTTCAAGCTGAGATATGCATTTTCTGCGATAATCTTGGTGAGACTTCTGTCCGAAGTATGCTGAATCATCGAGATCGCTCTTTTCGAGCTAGTTAGTGCGAGAAACACGTTATCTGGTGTTTTCACCACACCACAGTGCGTTTGATATGCAGAACAGTAGATATCTTGGTTTTCGTGGGGTTTCAAGCTGAAATATGCATTTTCTGCGATAATCTTGTTGAGACTTCTGTTCGAAGTATGCAGAATCATCGAGATCGCACTTTTCGAGCTATTTAATGCGAGAAACACGTTATCCGGGGTTTTCACCACTCCACAGTTGGTTTGATATGCAGAACCGGCGATATCTTGGTTTTCGTGGGGTTTCAAGCTGAGATATGCGTTTTCTGCGATAATCTTGGTGAGACTTCTATCAGAAGTAAGCGGAAACATCGAGATCCCTCTTTTCGAGCTCTTTAATGCGAGAAACACGTTATCTGGTGTTTTAACCTCTCCACAGTGCGTTTGATATGCAGAACCGGCGACGTCTTGGCTTTCGTCGGGTATCAACCTGAGATATGCATTTTCTGCGATAATCTTGGTGAGAATTCAGTTAGAAGTATGCAGAATCATCGAGATCGCTCTTTTAGAGCTATATAATGCGAGAAACACGTTATCTGGTGTTTTGACCACTCCACAGTGCGTATGATGTGCAGAACCGACGATATCCTGGTTTTCGTGGGGTTTCAAGCTCAGATATGCATTTTGTGCGATAATATTGGAGAGACTTCAGACAGAAGTATGCAGAATCATCAAGATCGCACTTTTCGAACTATTTTATGCGAGAAACACGTTAACTGGTGTTTTCACCACTCCACAGTGCGTTTGATATGCAGATCCGGCGACATCTTGGATTTCGTCGGGGTTCAAGCTGAGATTTGCAATTCCTGCGATAATCTTGGTGAGACTTCTGTCCGAAGTATGCTTAATCATCGAGATCCCTCTTTTCGAGCTCTTTAATGCGAGAAACACGTTATCTGGTGTTTTCAGCACTCCACAGTGCGTTTGATATGCAGAACCGGCGATATCTTGGTTTTCGTGGGGTTTCCAGCTGAGATATGCATTTTCTGCGATATTCTTGGTGTTTCATCTATGAGAAGTATGCAGAATCATCGAGAACGCTCTTTTCGAGCTAGTTAATGCGAGATACACGTTTTCTGATGTTTTCACCACTCCATAGTGCGTCTGATATGCAGAACCGGCGATATCTTGGTTTTCGTGGGGTTTCCAGCTGAGATATGCAATTTCTGTGATAATCTTGGTGAGTCTTCTGTCAGAAGTATGCAGAATCATCGAGATCCCTCTTTTCGAGATCTTTAATGCGAGAAACACGTTATCTGGTGTTTTCACCACTCCACAGTGCGTTTGATATGCAGAACCGGCGACATCTTTATTTTCGTGAGATTTCAACCTGAGATATGCATTTTCGTCGATAATCTTGGTGAGTCTTCTGTCAGTACTATGCAGAATCATCGAGACCCCTCATTTCGAGCTATTTAATGCGAGAGACACGTTATCTGGTGTTTTCACCACTCCACAGTGCGTTTGATATGCAGAACAGGCGACATCTTAATTTTCGTGAGATTTCAAGCTGCGATATGCATTTTCTACGATAACCATGGTGAGTCTTCTGTCAGAAGTATGCAGAATCATCTAGATCGCTCTCTTCGAGCTATTTAATGTGAGAAACACGTTTTCTGGTGTATTCACCACCCCACAGTACGTTTGACATGCAGAACCGGATATATCTTGGTTTCGGTCGGGTTTCAAGCTGAGATATGCATTTTCTACGAAAATCTTCGTGAGACTTCTGTCAGAAGTATGCAGAATCATCGGGATCGCTCTTTTCGAGCTATTTAATGCGAGAAACACGTTTTCTGGTGTATTCACCACTCCACAGTACGTTTGACATGCAGAACAGGAGATATCTTGGTTTAGGTCGGGTATCAAGCTGAGATATGCATTTCCAACGATAATCTTGGTGAGACTTCTGTCAGAAGTATGCAGAATCATCGGGATCGCTCTTTTCGAGCTATTTAATGCGAGAAACACGTTGTCTGGTTGGTTTCACGATTCCACAGTGCGTTTGATATGCAGAACCGGCGACATCTTGATTTTCGTGGGGTTTCAAGCTGAGATATGCATTTTTTACGATAATCTTGGTGAGACTTCTGTTCGAAGTATGCTTAATCATCGAGATCGCTCGTTTCGAGCTATTTAATGCGCGAAACACTTTATCTGGTGTTTTCACCACACCACAGTGCGTTTGATATGCAGAACAGTAGATATCTTGGTTTTCGTGGGGTTTCAAGCTGAGATATACATTTTCTGCGGTAATCTTGGTGAGACTTCTGTCCGAAGTATGCTGAAACATCGAGATCGCTCTTTTCGAGCTAGTTAATGCGAGAAAAACCTTATCCGGTGTTTTCACCACTCCACAATTCGTTTGATATGCAGAACCAGCGATATCTTGGCTTTCGTGGGGTTTCAAGCTGAGATATGCATTTTTTACGATAATCTTAGTGAGACTTCTGTCCGAAGTATGCTGAATCATCTAGATCGCTCTTTTCGAGCTATTTAATGCGAGAAACACGTTATATGGTTGTTTTCACCACACCACAGTGCGTTTGATATGCAGAACAGTAGATATCTTGGTTTTCGTGGGGTTTCAAGCTGAAATATGCATTTTCTGCGATAATCTTGGTGAGACTTCTATCAGAAGTAAGCGGAAACATCGAGATCCCTCTTTTCCAGCTCTTTAATGCGAGAAACACGTTATCTGGTGTTTTCACCTCTCCACAGTGCGTTTGATATGCAGAACCGGCGACATCTTGGCTTTCGTCGGGTATCAACCTGAGATATGCATTTTCTGCGATAATCTTGGTGAGAATTCATTTAGAAGTATGCAGAATCATCGAGATCGCTCTTTTAGAGCTATATAATGCGAGAAACACGTTATCTGGTGTTTTGACCACTCCACAGTGCGTATGATGTGCAGAACCGACGATATCCTGGTTTTCGTGGGGTTTCAAGCTCAGATATGCATTTTGTGCGATAATATTGGAGAGACTTCAGACAGAAGTATGCAGAATCATCAAGATCGAACTTTTCGAGCTATTTTATGCGAGAAACACGTTAACTGGTGTTTTCACCACTCCACAGTGCGTTTGATATGCAGATCCGGCGACATCTTGGATTTCGTCGGGGTTCAAGCTGAGATTTGCAATTCCTGCGATAATCTTGGTGAGACTTCTGTCCGAAGTATGCTTAATCATCGAGAACGCTCTTTTCGAGCTAGTTAATGCGAGAAACACGTTACCTGGTGATTTCAGCACTCCACAGTGCGTTTGATATGCAGAACCGGCGACATCGTGGTTTTCGTCGGGTTTCAAGCTGAGATATGCATTTTCTGCGATCATATTGGTGAGACTTCAGTCAGAAGTATGCAGAATCATCTAGATCGCTCGTTTCGAGCTATTTAAAGCGAGAAACCCGTTATCTGGTTGTTTTGACCACTCCACAGTGCGTTTGATATGTAGAGACGCCGATAACTTGGTTTTCGTGGGGTTTCCAGCTGAAATATGCATTTTCTGCGATAATCTTGGTGTTTCATCTATGAGAAGTATGCAGAATCATCGAGAACGCTCTTTTCGAGCTACTTAATGCGAGATACACGTTTTCTGATGTTTTCACCACTCCATAGTGCGTCTGATATGCAGAACCGGCGATATCTTTGTTTTCGTGGGGTTTCCAGCTGAGATATGCAATTTCTGTGATAATCTTGGTGAGTCTTCTGTCAGGAGTATGCAGAATCATCGAGATCCCTCTTTTCGAGCTCTTTAATGCGAGAAACACGTTATCTGGTGTTTTCACCACTCCACAGTGCGTTTGATATGCAGAACCGGCGACATCTTGATTTTCGTGCGATTTCAACATGAGATATGCATTTTCTACGATAACCATGGTGAGTCTTCTGTCAGGAGTATGCAGAATCATCTAGATCGCTCTTTTCGAGCTATTTAATGCAAGAAACACGTTTTCTGGTGTATTCACCACCCCACAGTACGTTTGACATGCAGAACCGGATATATCTTGGTTTCGGTCGGGTTTCAAGCTGAGATATGCATTTTCCACGATAATCTTGGTGAGACTTCTGTCAGACGTATGCAGAATCATCGGGATCGCTCTTTTCGAGCTATTTAAAGCGAGAAACACGTTTTCTGGTGTATTCACCACTCCACAGTACGTTTGACATGCAGAACAGAAGATATCTTGGTTTAGGTCGGGTATCAAGCTGAGATATGCATTTTCAACGATAATCTTGGTGAGACTTCTGTCAGAAGTATGCAGAATCTTCGGGATCGCTCTTTTCGAGCTATTTAATGCGAGAAACACGTTGTCTGGTTGGTTTCACGACTCCACAGTGCGTTTGATATGCAGAACCGGCGACATCTTGATTTTCGTGAGGTTTCAAGCTGAGATATGCATTTTCTGCTATAATATTGGTGAGTCTTCTGTCAGTAGGATGCAGAATCATCGAGACCCCTCTTTTCGAGCTATTTAATGCGAGAAACACGTTATCTGGTGTTTTCACCACTCCACAGTGCGTTTGATATGCAGAACAGGCGACATCTTGATTTTCGTGAGATTTCAAGCTGAGATATGCATTTTCTACGATAACCATGGTGAGTCTTCTGTCAGGAGTATGCAGAATCATCTAGATCGCTCTTTTCGAGCTATTTAATGCAAGAAACACGTTATATGGTTGTTTTCACCACTCCACAGTGCGTTTGATATGCAGAACCAGCGATATCTTGGTTTTCGTGGGGTTTCAAGCTGAGATATGCATTTTTTACGATAATCTTGGTGAGACTTCTGTTCGAAGTATGCTTAATCATCGAGATCGCTCGTTTCGAGCTATTTAATGCGCGAAACACGTTATCTGGTGTTTTCGCCACTCCACAGTGCGTATGATATGCAGAACCGGCGATATCTTGGTTTTCGTGGGGTTTCAAGCTGAGATATACATTTTCTGCGGTAATCTTGGTGAGACTTCTGTCCGAAGTATGCTGAAACATCGAGATCGCTCTGTTCGAGCTAGTTAATGCGAGAAAAACCTTATCCGGTGTTTTCACCACTCCACAGTTCGTTTGATATGCAGAACCAGCGATATCTTGGCTTTCGTGGGGTTTCAAGCTGAGATATGCATTTTTTACGATAATCTTGGTGAGACTTCTGTCAGAAGTATGCAGAATCATCTAGATCGCTCTTTTCGAGCTATTTGATCCGAGAAACACGTTTTCTGGTGTTTTCACCACGCCACAGTGCGTTTGATATGCAGAACCGGCGACATCGTGGTTTTCGTCGGGTTTCAAGCTGAGATATGCATTTTCTGCGATCATATTGGTGAGACTTCAGTCAGAAGTATGCAGAATCATCGAGATCGCTCTATTCGAGCTATTTAATGCGAGAAACACGTTATCTGGTTGTTTTCACCACTCCACAGTGCGTTTGATATGCAGAACCGGCGTCATCTTGATTTTCGTGAGGTTTCCAGCTGAGATATGCATTTTCTGCGATAATCTTGGTGAGTCTTCTGTCAGAAGTATGTAGAATCATCTGGATCGCTCTTTTCGAGCTATTTAATGCGAGAAACACGTTTTCTGGTGTATTCACCACTCCACAGTACGTTTGACATGCAGAACTGGAGATATCTTGGTTTAGGTAGGGTATCAAGCTGAGATATGCATTTTCAACGATAATCTTGGTGAGACTTCTGTCAGAAGTGTGCAGAATCATCGGGATCGCTCTTTTCGAGCTATTTAATGCGAGAAACACGTTGTCTGGTTGGTTTCACGACTCCACAGTGCGTTTGATATGCAGAACCGGCGACATCTTGATTTTCGTGAGGTTTCAAGCTGAGATATGCATTTTCTGCTATAATATTGGTGAGTCTTCTGTCAGTAGGATGCAGAATCATCGAGACCCCTCTTTTCGAGCTATTTAATGCGAGAAACACGTTATCTGGTGTTTTCACCACTCCACAGTGCGTATGATATGCAGAACCGGCGATATCTTGGTTTTCGTGGGGTTTCAAGCTGAGAAATACATTTTCTGCGGTAATCTTGGTGAGACTTCTGTCCGAAGTATGCTGAAACATCGAGATCGCTCTTTTCGAGCTAGTTAATGCGAGAAAAACCTTATCCGGTGTTTTCACCACTCCACAGTTCGTTTGATATGCAGAACCAGCGATATCTTGGCTTTCGTGGGGTTTCAAGCTGAGATATGCATTTTTTACGATAATCTTGGTGAGACTTCTGTCCGAAGTATGCTGAATCATCGAGATCGCTCTTTTCGAGCTAGTTAGTGCGAGAAACACGTTATCTGGTGTTTTCACCACACCACAGTGCGTTTGATATGCAGAACAGTAGATATCTTGGTTTTCGTGGGGTTTCAAGCTGAAATATGCATTTTCAGCGATAATCTTGTTGAGACTTCTGTTCGAAGTATGCAGAATCATCGAGATCGCACTTTTCGAGCTATTTAATGCGAGAAACACGTTATCCGGGGTTTTCACCACTCCACAGTTGGTTTGATATGCAGAACCGGCGATATCTTGGTTTTCGTGGGGTTTCAAGCTGAGATATGCGTTTTCTGCGATAATCTTGGTGAGACTTCTATCAGAAGTAAGCGGAAACATCGAGATCCCTCTTTTCGAGCTCTTTAATGCGAGAAACACGTTATCTGGTGTTTTCACCTCTCCACAGTGCGTTTGATATGCAGAACCGGCGACGTCTTGGCTTTCGTCGGGTATCAACATGAGATATGCATTTTCTGCGATAATCTTGGTGAGAATTCATTTAGAAGTATGCAGAATCATCGAGATCGCTCTTTTAGAGCTATATAATGCGAGAAACACGTTATCTGGTGTTTTGACCACTCCACAGTGCGTATGATGTGCAGAACCGACGAAATCCTGGTTTTCGTGGGGTTTCAAGCTCCGATATGCATTTTGTGCGATAATATTGGAGAGACTTCAGACAGAAGTATGCAGAATCATCAAGATCGCACTTTTCGAGCTATTTTATGCGAGAAACACGTTAACTGGTGTTTTCACCACTCCACAGTGCGTTTGATATGCAGATCCGGCGACATCTTGGATTTCGTCGGGGTTCAAGCTGAGATTTGCAATTCCTGCGATAATCTTGGTGAGACTTCTGTCCGAAGTATGCTTAATCATCGAGATCCCTCTTTTCGAGCTCTTTAATGCGAGAAACACGTTATCTGGTGTTTTCAGCACTCCACAGTGCGTTTGATATGCAGAACCGGCGATATCTTGGTTTTCGTGGGGTTTCCAGCTGAGATATGCATTTTCTGCGATAATCTTGGTGAGTCTTCTGTCAGAAGTATGCAGAATCATCTAGATCGCTCTTTTCGAGCTATTTGATGCGAGAAACACGTTTTCTGGTGTTTTCACCACGCCACAGTGCGTTTAATATGCAGAACCGGCGACATCGTGGTTTTCGTCGGGTTTCAAGCTGAGATATGCATTTTCTGCGATCATATTGGTGAGACTTCAGTCAGAAGTATGCAGAATCATCTAGATCGCTCGTTTCGAGCTATTTAAAACGAGAAACACGTTATCTGGTTGTTTTGACCACTCCACAGTGCGTTTGATATGTACAGCCGCCGATAACTTGGTTTTCGTGGGGTTTCCAGCTGAAATATGCATTTTCTGCGATAATCTTGGTGTTTCATCTATGAGAAGTATGCAGAATCATCGAGAACGCTCTTTTCGAGCTAGTTAATGCGAGATACACGTTTTCTGATGTTTTCACCACTCCATAGTGCGTTGTGATATGCAGAACCGGCGATATCTTGGTTTTCGTGGGGTTTCCAGCTGAGATATGCAATTTCTGTGATAATCTTGGTGAGTCTTCTGTCAGAAGTATGCAGAATCATCGAGATCCCTCTTTTCGAGCTCTTTAATGCGAGAAACACGTTATCTGGTGTTTTCACCACTCCACAGTGCGTTTGATATGCAGAACCGGCGACATCTTGATTTTCGTGAGATTTCATCCTGAGATATGCATTTTCGTCGATAACCTTGGTGAGTCTTCTGTCAGTACTATGCAGAATCATCGAGACCCCTCTTTTCGAGCTATTTAATGCGAGAGACACATTATCTGGTGTTTTCACCACTCCACAGTGCGTTTGATATGCAGAACAGGCGACATCTTAATTTTCGTGAGATTTCAAGCTGCGATATGCATTTTCTACGATAACCATGGTGAGTCTTCTGTCAGAAGTATGCAGAATCATCTAGATCGCTCTCTTCGAGCTATTTAATGTGAGAAACACGTTTTCTGGTGTATTCACCACCCCACAGTACGTTTGACATGCAGAACCGGATATATCTTGGTTTCGGTTGGGTTTCAAGCTGAGATATGCATTTTCTACGATAATCTTGGTGAGACTTCTGTCAGACGTATGCAGAATCATCGGGATCGCTCTTTTCGAGCTATTTAAAGCGAGAAACACGTTTTCTGGTGTATTCACCACTCCACAGTACGTTTGACATGCAGAACAGGAGATATCTTGGTTTTCGTGGGGTTTCCAGCTGAAATATGCATTTTCTGCGATAATCTTGGTGTTTCATCTATGAGAAGTATGCAGAATCATCGAGAACGCTCTTTTCGAGCTAGTTAATGCGAGATACACGTTTTCTGGTGTTTTCACCACGCCACAGTGCGTTTAATATGCAGAACCGGCGACATCGTGGTTTTCGTCGGGTTTCAAGCTGAGATATGCATTTTCTGCGATCATATTGGTGAGACTTCAGTCAGAAGTATGCAGAATCATCTAGATCGCTCGTTTCGAGCTATTTAAAGCGAGAAACACTTTATCTGGTTGTTTTGACCACTCCACAGTGCGTTTGATATGTAGAGCCGCCGATAACTTGGTTTTCGTGGGGTTTCCAGCTGAAATATGCATTTTCTGCGATAATCTTGGTGTTTCATCTATGAGAAGTATGCAGAATCATCGAGAACGCTCTTTTCGAGCTAGTTAATGCGAGATACACGTTTTCTGATGTTTTCACCACTCCATAGTGCGTCTGATATGCAGAACCGGCGATATCTTGGTTTTCGTGGGGTTTCCAGCTGAGATATGCAATTTCTGTGATAATCTTGGTGAGTCTTCTGTTAGAAGTATGCAGAATCATCTAAATCGCTCTTTTCGAGCTATTTAATGCGAGAAACACTTTTTCTGGTGTTTTCACCACGCCACAGTGCGTTTGATATGCAGAACCGGCGACATCGTTGTTTTCGTCGGGTTTCAAGCTGAGATATAGCATTTTCTGCGATAATATTGGTGAGACTTCAGTCAGAAGTATGCAGAATCATCTAGATCGCTCGTTTCGAGCTATTTAAAGCGAGAAACACGTTATCTGGTTGTTTTCCCCACTCCACAGTGCGTTTGATATGCAGAACCGGCGATATCTTGGTTTTCGTGGGGTTTCAAGCTGAGATATGCATTTTCTGCTATAATATTGGTGAGTCTTCTGTCAGTAGGATGCAGAATCATCGAGACCCCTCTTTTCGAGCTATTTAATGCGAGAAACACGTTATCTGGTGTTTTCACCACTCCACAGTGCGTTTGATATGCAGAACAGGCGACATCTTGATTTTCGTGAGATTTCAAGCTGAGATATGCATTTTCTACGATAACCATGGTGAGTCTTCTGTCAGGAGTATGCAGAATCATCTAGATCGCTCTTTTCGAGCTATTTAATGCGAGAAACACGTTATATGGTAGTTTTCACCACTCCACAGTGCGTTTGATATGCAGAACCAGCGATATCTTGGTTTTCGTGGGGTTTCAAGCTGAGATATGCATATTTACGATAATCTTGGTGAGACTTCTGTTCGAAGTATGCTTAATCATCGAGATCGCTCGTTTCGAGCTATTTAATGCGCGAAACACGTTATCTGGTGTTTTCAACACTCCACAGTGCGTATGATATGCAGAACCGGCGATACCTTGGTTTTCGTGGGGTTTCAAGCTGAGATATACATTTTCTGCGGTAATCTTGGTGAGACTTCTGTCCGAAGTATGCTGAAACATCGAGATCGCTCTGTTCGAGCTAGTTAATGCGAGAAAAACCTTATCCGGTGTTTTCACCACTCCACAGTTCGTTTGATATGCAGAACCAGCGATATCTTGGCTTTCGTGGGGTTTCAAGCTGAGATATGCATTTTTTACGATAATCTTGGTGAGACTTCTGTCAGAAGTATGCAGAATCATCTAGATCGCTCTTTTCGAGCTATTTGATGCGAGAAACACGTTTTCTGGTGTTTTCACCACGCCACAGTGCGTTTGATATGCAGAACCGGCGACATCGTGGTTTTCGTCGGGTTTCAAGCTGAGATATGCATTTTCTGCGATCATATTGGTGAGACTTCAGTCAGAAGTATGCAGAATCATCGAGATCGCTCTATTCGAGCTATTTAATGCGAGAAACACGTTATCTGGTTGATTTCACCACTCCACAGTGCGTTTGATATGCAGATCCGGCGACATCTTGGATTTCGTCGGGGTTCAAGCTGAGATTTGCAATTCCTGCGATAATCTTGGTGAGACTTCTGTCCGAAGTATGCTTAATCATCGAGAACGCTCTTTTCGAGCTGGTTAATGCGAGAAACACGTTATCTGGTGTTTTCAGCACTCCACAGTGCGTTTGATATGCAGAACCGGCGATATCTTGGTTTTCGTGGGGTTTCCAGCTGAGATATGCATTTTCTGCGATAATCTTGGTGAGTCTTCTGTCAGAAGTATGCAGAATCATCTAGATCGCTCTTTTCGAGCTATTTGATGCGAGAAACACGTTTTCTGGTGTTTTCACCACGCCACAGTGCGTTTGATATGCAGAACCGGCGACATCGTGGTTTTCGTCGGGTTTCAAGCTGAGATATGCATTTTCTGCGATCATATTGGTGAGACTTCAGTCAGAAGTATGCAGAATCATCTAGATCGCTCGTTTCGAGCTATTTAAAGCGAGAAACACTTTATCTGCTTGTTTTGACCACTCCACAGTGCGTTTGATATGTAGAGCCGCCGATAACTTGGTTTTCGTGGGGTTTCCAGCTGAAATATGCATTTTCTGCGATAATCTTGGTGTTTCATCTATGAGAAGTATGCAGAATCATCGAGAACGCTCTTTTCGAGCTAGTTATTGCGAGATACACGTTTTCTGATGTTTTCACCACTCCATAGTGCGTCTGATATGCAGAACCGGCGATATCTTGGTTTTCGTGGGGTTTCCAGCTGAGATATGCAATTTCTGTGATAATCTTGGTGAGTCTTCTGTCAGAAGTATGCAGAATCATCGAGATCGCTCTATTCGAGCTATTTAATGCGAGAAACACGTTATCTGGTTGTTTTCACCACTCCACAGTGCGTTTGATATGCAGAACCGGCGATATCTTGGTTTTCGTGGGGTTTCCAGCTGAGATATGCATTTTCTGCGATAATCTTGGTGAGTCTTCTGTCAGAAGTATGCAGAATCATCGAGATCGCTCTATTGGAGCTATTTAATGCGAGAAACACGTTATCTGGTTGTTTTCACCTATCCACAGTGCGTTTGATATGCAGAAACGGAGATATCTTGGTTTCGGTCGGGTTTCAAGCTGAGATATGCATTTTCTGCGATAATCTTGGTGAGTCTTCTGTCAGAAGTATGCAGAATCATCTAGATCGCTCGTTTCGAGCTACTTAATGCGAGAAACACGTTATCTGGTGTTTTCACCACTCCACAGTGCGTTTAACTTGCAGAACCGGCGACATCTTGGATTTCGTCGGGGTTCAAGCTGGGATATGCATTTTCAACGATAATCTTGGTAAGAATTCTGTCAGAAGTATGCAGTATCATCTGGATCGCTCTTTTCGAGCTACTTAATGCGAGAAACACGTTTTCTGGTGCTTTGACCACTCCACAGTGCGTTTGATATGTAGAACCGCCGATAACTTGGTTTTCGTGGGGATTCCAGCTGAAATATGCATTTTCTGCGATAATATTGGTGAGACTTCAGTCAGAAGTATGCAGAATCATCTAGATCGCTCGTTTCGAGATATTTAATGTGAGAAACACGTTATCTGGTTGTTTTCACCACTCCACAGTGCGTTTGATATGCAGAACCGGCGACATCTTGATTTTGGTGAGGTTTCAAGTTGAGATATGCATTTTCTGCGATAATCTTGGTGAGTCTTCTGTCAGAAGTATGCAGAATCATCTAGATCGCTCTTTTCGAGCTATTTGATGCGAGAAACACGTTTTCTGGTGTTTACACCACTCCACAGTGCGTTTGATATGCAGAACCGGCGACATCGTGGTTTTCGTCGGGTTTCAAGCTGAGATATGCATTTTCTGCGATCATATTGGTGAGACTTCAGTCAGAAGTATGCAGAATCACCTAGATCGCTCGTTTCGAGCTATTTAATGCGAGATACACGTTTTCTGGTGTTTTCACCACTCCATAGTGCGTCTGATATGCAGAACCGGCGATATCTTGGTTTTCGTGGGGTTTCCAGCTGAGATATGCATTTTCTGCGATAATCTTGGTGAGACTTTAGTCAGAACTATGCAGAATCATCTAGATCGCTCTATTCGAGCTATTTAATGCGAGAAACACGTTATCTGGTTGTTTTCACCACTCCACAGTGCGTTTGATATGCAGAACCGGCGATATCTTGGTTTTCGTGGGGTTTCCAGCTGAGATATGCATTTTCTGCTATAATCTTGGTGAGTCTTCTGTCAGAAGTATGCAGAATCATCGAGATCGCTCTATTCGAGCTATTTAATGCGAGAAACACGTTATCTGGTTGTTTTCACCTATCCACAGTGCGTTTGATATGCAGAAACGGAGATATCTTGGTTTCGGTCGGGTTTCAAGCTGAGATATGCATTTTCTGCGATAATCTTGGTGAGTCTTCTGTCAGAAGTATGCAGAATCATCTAGATCGCTCGTTTCGAGCTACTTAATGCGAGAAACACGTTATCTGGTGTTTTCACCACTCCACAGTGCGTTTAACTTGCAGAACCGGCGACATCTTGGATTTCGTCGGGGTTCAAGCTGGGATATGCATTTTCAACGATAATCTTGGTAAGAATTCTGTCAGAAGTATGCAGAATCATTTAGATCGCTCTTTTCGAGCTATTTGATGCGAGAAACACGTTTTCTGGTGTTTTCACCACGCCACAGTGCGTTTGATATGCAGAACCGGCGACATCGTGGTTTTCGTCGGGTTTCAAGCTGAGATATGCATTTTCTGCGATAATCTTGGTGAGTCTTCTGTCAGAAGTATGCAGAATCATCTAGATCGCTCTTTTCGAGCTATTTGATGCGAGAAACACGTTTTCTGGTGTTTTCACCACGCCACAGTGCGTTTGATATGCAGAACCGGCGACATCGTGGTTTTCGTCGGGTTTCAAGCTGAGATATGCATTTTCTGCGATCATATTGGTGAGACTTCAGTCAGAAGTATGCAGAATCATCTAGATCGCTCGTTTCGAGCTATTTAAAGCGAGAAACACTTTATCTGGTTGTTTTGACCACTCCACAGTGCGTTTGATATGTAGAGCCGCCGATAACTTGGTTTTCGTGGGGTTTCCAGCTGAAATATGCATTTTCTGCGATAATCTTGGTGTTTCATCTATGAGAAGTATGCAGAATCATCGAGAACGCTCTTTTCGAGCTAGTTATTGCGAGATACACGTTTTCTGATGTTTTCACCACTCCATAGTGCGTCTGATATGCAGAACCGGCGATATCTTGGTTTTCGTGGGGTTTCCAGCTGAGATATGCAATTTCTGTGATAATCTTGGTGAGTCTTCTGTCAGAAGTATGCAGAATCATCTAGATCGCTCTTTTCGAGCTATTTAATGCGAGAAACACTTTTTCTGGTGTTTTCACCACGCCACAGTGCGTTTGATATGCAGAACCGGCGACATCGTTGTTTTCGTCGGGTTTCAAGCTGAGATATAGCATTTTCTGCGATAATATTGGTGAGACTTCAGTCAGAAGTATGCAGAATCATCTAGATCGCTCGTTTCGAGCTATTTAAAGCGAGAAACACGTTATCTGGTTGTTTTCCCCACGCCACAGTGCGTTTGATATGCAGAACCGGCGATATCTTGGTTTTCGTGGGGTTTCCAGCTGAGATATGCATTTTCTGCGATAATCTTGGTGAGTCTTCTGTCAGAAGTATGCAGAATCATCGAGATCGCTCGATTCGAGCTATTTAATGCGAGAAACACGTTATCTGGTTGTTTTCACCACTCCACAGTGCGTTTGATATGCAGAACCGGCGATATCTTGGTTTTCGTGGGGTTTCCAGCTGAGATATGCATTTTCTGCGATAATCTTGGTGAGTCTTCTGTCAGAAGTATGCAGAATCATCGAGATCGCTCTATTCGAGCTATTTAATGCGAGAAACACGTTATCTGGTTGTTTTCACCTATCCACAGTGCGTTTGATATGCAGAAACGGAGATATCTTGGTTTCGGTCGGGTTTCAAGCTGAGATATGCATTTTCTGCGATAATCTTGGTGAGTCTTCTGTCAGAAGTATGCAGAATCATCTAGATCGCTCTTTTCGAGCTATTTGATGCGAGAAACACGTTTTCTGGTGTTTACACCACTCCACAGTGCGTTTGATATGCAGAACCGGCGACATCGTGGTTTTCGTCGGGTTTCAAGCTGAGATATGCATTTTCTGCGATCATATTGGTGAGACTTCAGTCAGAAGTATGCAGAATCACCTAGATCGCTCGTTTCGAGCTATTTAATGCGAGATACACGTTTTCTGGTGTTTTCACCACTCCATAGTGCGTCTGATATGCAGAACCGGCGATATCTTGGTTTTCGTGGGGTTTCCAGCTGAGATATGCATTTTCTGCGATAATCTTGGTGAGACTTTAGTCACAACTATGCAGAATCATCTAGATCGCTCGTTTCGAGCTATTTAATGCGAAAAAACAAGTTTTCTGGTGTTTTGACCACTCCACAGTGCGTTGGATATGTAGAGCCGCCGATAACTTGGTTTTCGTGGGGCTTCCAGCTGAAATATGCATTTTCTGCGATAATCTTGGTGAGTCTTCTGTCAGAAGTATGCAGAATCATCGAGATCGCTCTATTCGAGCTATTTAATGCGAGAAACACGTTATCTGGTTGTTTTCACCACTCCACAGTGCGTTTGATATGCAGAACCGGCGATATCTTGGTTTTCGTGGGGTTTCCAGCTGAGATATGCATTTTCTGCGATAATCTTGGTGAGTCTTCTGTCAGAAGTATGCAGAATCATCGAGATCGCTCTATTCGAGCTATTTAATGCGAGAAACACGTTATCTGGTTGTTTTCACCTATCCACAGTGCGTTTGATATGCAGAAACGGAGATATCTTGGTTTCGGTCGGGTTTCAAGCTGAGATATGCATTTTCTGCGATAATCTTGGTGAGTCTTCTGTCGGAAGTATGCAGAATCATCGAGATCGCTCGATTCGAGCTATTTAATGCGAGAAACTCGTTATCTGGTTGTTTTCACCACTCCACAGTGCGTTTGATATGCAGAACAGTCGACATCGTGGTTTTCGTCGGGTTTCAAGCTGAGATATGCATTTTCTGCGATCATATTGGTGAGACTTTAGTCAGAACTATGCAGAATCATCTAGATCGCTCGTTTCGAGCTATTTAATGCGAAAAAACAAGTTTTCTGGTGTTTTGACCACTCCACAGTGCGTTTGATATGCAGAACCGGCGACATCGTGTTTTTCGTCGGGTTTCAAGCTGAGATATGCATTTTCTGCGATCATATTGGTGAGACTTCAGTCAGAAGTATGCAGAATCACCTAGATCGCTCGTTTCGAGCTACTTAATGCGAGAAACACGTTATCTGGTGTTTTCACCACTCCACAGTGCGTTTAACTTGCAGAACCTGCGACATCTTGAATTTCGTCGGGGTTCAAGCTGGGATATGCATTTTCAACGATAATCTTGGTAAGAATTCTGTCAGAAGTATGCAGTATCATCTAGATCGCTCTTTTCGAGCTACTTAATGCGAGAAACACGTTTTCTGGTGTTTTGACCACTCCACAGTGCGTTTGATATGTAGAACCGCCGATAACTTGGTTTTCGTGGGGATTCCAGCTGAAATATGCATTTTCTGCGATAATATTGGTGAGACTTCAGTCAGAAGTATGCAGAATCATCTAGATCGCTCGTTTCGAGTTATTTAATGCGAGAAACACGTTATCTGGTTGTTTTCACCACTCCACAGTGCTTTTGATATGCAGAACCGGCGACATCTTGATTTTCGTGAGGTTTCAAGCTGAGATATGCATTTTCTGCGATAATCTTGGTGAGTCTTCTGTCAGAAGTATGCAGAATCATCTAGATCGCTCTTTTCGAGCTATTTGATGCGAGAAACACGTTTTCTGGTGTTTTCACCACTCCACAGTGCGTTTGATATGCAGAACAGTCGACATCGTGGTTTTCGTCGGGTTTCAAGCTGAGATATGCATTTTCTGCGATCATATTGGTGAGACTTCAGTCAGAAGTATGCAGAATCACCTAGATCGCTCGTTTCGAGCTACTTAATGCGAGAAACACGTTATCTGGTGTTTTCACCACTCCACAGTGCGTTTAACTTGCAGAACCGGCGACATCTTGAATTTCGTCGGGGTTCAAGCTGGGATATGCATTTTCAACGATAATCTTGGTAAGAATTCTGTCAGAAGTATGCAGTATCATCTAGATCGCTCTTTTCGAGCTACTTAATGCGAGAAACACGTTTTCTGGTGTTTTGACCACTCCACAGTGCGTTTGATATGTAGAACCGCCGATAACTTGGTTTTCGTGGGGATTCCAGCTGAAATATGCATTTTCTGCGATAATATTGGTGAGACTTCAGTCAGAAGTATGCAGAATCATCTAGATCGCTCGTTTCGAGTTATTTAATGCGAGAAACACGTTATCTGGTTGTTTTCACCACTCCACAGTGCTTTTGATATGCAGAACCGGCGACATCTTGATTTTCGTGAGGTTTCAAGCTGAGATATGCATTTTCTGCGATAATCTTGGTGAGTCTTCTGTCAGAAGTATGCAGAATCATCTAGATCGCTCTTTTCGAGCTATTTGATGCGAGAAACACGTTTTCTGGTGTTTTCACCACTCCACAGTGCGTTTGATATGCAGAACAGTCGACATCGTGGTTTTCGTCGGGTTTCAAGCTGAGATATGCATTTTCTGCGATCATATTGGTGAGTCTTCTGTCAGAAGTATGCAGAATCATCTAGATCGCTCTTTTCGAGCTACTTGATGCGAGAAACACGTTTTCTGGTGTTTTCACCACTCCACAGTGCGTTTGATATGCAGAACCGGCGACATCTTGATTTTCGTGAGGTTTCAAGCTGAGATATGCATTTTCTGCGATAATCTTGGTGAGTCTTCTGTCAGAAGTATGCAGAATCATCTAGATCGCTCTTTTCGAGCTATTTGATGCGAGAAACACGTTTCCTGGTGTTTTCACCACGCCACAGTGCGTTTGATCTGCAGAACCGGCGACATCGTGGTTTTCGTCGGGTTTCAAGCTGAGATATGCATTTTCTGCGATCATATTGGTGAGACTTCAGTCAGAACTATGCAGAATCATCTAGATCGCTCGTTTCGAGCTATTTAATGCGAAAAAACAAGTTTTCTGGTGTTTTGACCACTCCACAGTGCGTTTGATATGTAGAGCCGCCGATAACTTGGTTTTCGTGGGGCTTCCAGCTGAAATATGCATTTTCTGCGATAAACTTTGTGTTTCATCTATGAGAAGTATGCAGAATCATCTAGATCGCTCTTTTCGAGCTATTTAAATCCAGAAACACGTTTTCTGGTGTATTCACCACCCCACAGTGCGTTTGATATGCAGAACCGGCGACATCGTGGTTTTGGTCGGGTTTCAAGCTGAGACATGCATTTTCTGCGATAATCTTGGTGAGACTTTAGTCAGAAGTATGCAGAATCATCTAGATCGCTCGTTTCGAGCTACTTAATGCGAGAAACACGTTATCTGGTGTTTTCACCACTCCACAGTGCGTTTAACTTGCAGAACCGGCGACATCTTGGATTTCGTCGTGGTTCAAGCTGGGATATGCATTTTCAACGATAATCTTGGTAAGAATTCTGTCAGAAGTATGCAGAATCATCGAGATCGCTCTATTCGAGCTATTTAATGCGAGAAACACGTTATCTGGTTGTTTTCACCACTCCACAGTGCGTTTGATATATAGAAACGGAGATATCTTGGTTTCGGTCGGGTTTCAAGCTGAGATATGCATTTTCTGCGATAATCTTGGTGTTTCATCAATGAGAAGTATGCAGAATCATCGAGAACGCTCTTTTCGAGCTAGTTAATGCGAGATACACGTTTTCTGGTGTTTTCACCACTCCATAGTGCGTCTGATATGCAGAACCGGCGATATCTTGGTTTTCGTGGGGTTTCCAGCTGAGATATGCATTTTCTGCGATAATCTTGGTGAGACTTTAGTCAGAACTATGCAGAATCATCTAGATCGCTCGTTTCGAGCTATTTAATGCGAAAAAACAAGTTTTCTGGTGTTTTGACCACTCCACAGTGCGTTTGATATGCAGAACCGGCGACATCGTGTTTTTCGTCGGGTTTCCAGCTGAAATATGCATTTTCTGCGATAATCTTTGTGTTTCATCTATGAGAAGTATGCAGAATCATCTAGATCGCTCTTTTCGAGCTATTTAAATCCAGAAACACGTTTTCTGGTGTATTCACCACCCCACAGTGCGTTTGATATGCAGAACCGGCGACATCTTGATTTTCGTGAGGTTTCAAGCTGAGATATGCATTTTCTGCGATAATCTTGGTGAGACTTCTGTCAGAAGTATGCAGAATCATCTAGATCGCTCTTTTCGAGCTATTTAATGCGAAAAAACAAGTTTTCTGGTGTTTTGACCACTCCACAGTGCGTTTGATATGTAGAGCCGCCGATAACTTGGTTTTCGTGGGGCTTCCAGCTGAAATATGCATTTTCTGCGATAATCTTGGTGAGTCTTCTGTCAGAAGTATGCAGAATCATCGAGATCGCTCTATTCGAGCTATTTAATGCGAGAAACACGTTATCTGGTTGTTTTCACCACTCCACAGTGCGTTTGATATGCAGAACCGGCGATATCTTGGTTTTCGTGGGGTTTCCAGCTGAGATTTGCATTTTCTGCGATAATCTTGGTGAGTCTTCTGTCAGAAGTATGCAGAATCATCGAGATCGCTCTATTCGAGCTATTTAATGCGAGAAACACGTTATCTGGTTGTTTTCACCTATCCACAGTGCGTTTGATATGCAGAAACGGAGATATCTTGGTTTCGGTCGGGTTTCAAGCTGAGATATGCATTTTCTGCGATAATCTTGGTGAGTCTTCTGTCGGAAGTATGCAGAATCATCTAGATCGCTCGTTTCGAGCTATTTAATGCGAGGAACACGTTATCTGGTTGTTTTCACCTATCCACAGTGCGTTTGATATGCAGAAACGGAGATATCTTGGTTTCGGTCGGGTTTCAAGCTGAGATATGCATTTTCTGCGATAATCTTGGTGAGTCTTCTGTCGGAAGTGTGCAGAATCATCGAGATCGCTCTATTCGAGCTATTTAATGCGAGAAACACGTTATCTGGTTGTTTTCACCTATCCACAGTGCGTTTGATATGCAGAAACGGAGATATCTTGGTTTCGGTCGGGTTTCAAGCTGAGATATGCATTTTCTGCGATAATCTTGGTGAGTCTTCTGTCGGAAGTATGCAGAATCATCTAGATCGCTCGTTTCGAGCTACTTAATGCGAGAAACACGTTATCTGGTGTTTTCACCACTCCACAGTGCGTTTAACTTGCAGAACCGGCGACATCTTGGATTTCGTCGGGGTTCAAGCTGGGATATGCATTTTCAACGATAATCTTGGTAAGAATTCTGTCAGAAGTATGCAGTATCATCTAGATCGCTCTTTTCGAGCTATTTGATGCGAGAAACACGTTTTCTGGTGTTTTCACCACTCTACAGTGCGTTTGATATGCAGAACAGTCGACATCGTGGTTTTCGTCGGGTTTCAAGCTGAGATATGCATTTTCTGCGATCATATTGGTGAGACTTTAGTCAGAACTATGCAGAATCATCTAGATCGCTCGTTTCGAGCTATTTAATGCGAAAAAACAAGTTTTCTGGTGTTTTGACCACTCCACAGTGCGTTTGATATGCAGAACCGGCGACATCGTGTTTTTCGTCGGGTTTCAAGCTGAGATATGCATTTTCTGCGATCATATTGGTGAGACTTCAGTCAGAAGTATGCAGAATCACCTAGATCGCTCGTTTCGAGCTACTTAATGCGAGAAACACGTTATCTGGTGTTTTCACCACTCCACAGTGCGTTTAACTTGCAGAACCGGCGACATCTTGAATTTCGTCGGGGTTCAAGCTGGGATATGCATTTTCAACGATAATCTTGGTAAGAATTCTGTCAGAAGTATGCAGTATCATCTAGATCGCTCTTTTCGAGCTACTTAATGCGAGAAACACGTTTTCTGGTGTTTTGACCACTCCACAGTGCGTTTGATATGTAGAACCGCCGATAACTTGGTTTTCGTGGGGATTCCAGCTGAAATATGCATTTTCTGCGATAATATTGGTGAGACTTCAGTCAGAAGTATGCAGAATCATCTAGATCGCTCTTTTCGAGCTATTTGATGCGAGAAACACGTTTTCTGGTGTTTTCACCACTCCACAGTTCGTTGGATATGCAGAACCGGCGACATCGTGTTTTTCGTCGGGTTTCAAGCTGAGATATGCATTTTCTGCGATCATATTGGTGAGACTTCAGTCAGAAGTATGCAGAATCACCTAGATCGCTCATTTCGAGCTATTTAATGCGAGAAACACGTTATCTGGTTGTTTTCACCACTCCACAGTGCGTTTGATATGCAGAACCGGCGACATCTTGATTTTCGTGAGGTTTCAAGCTGAGATATGCATTTTCTGCGATAATCTTGGTGAGACTTCTGTCAGAAGTATGCAGAATCATCGCGATCGCTCTATTCGAGCTATTTAATGCGAGAAACACGTTATCTGGTGTTTTCACCACTCCACAGTGCGTTTGATATATAGAAACGGAGATATCTTGGTTTCGGTCGGGTTTCAAGCTGAGATATGCATTTTCTGCGATAATCTTGGTGTTTCATCAATGAGAAGTATGCAGAATCATCGAGAACGCTCTTTTCGAGCTAGTTAATGCGAGATACACGTTTTCTGGTGTTTTCACCACTCCATAGTGCGTCTGATATGCAGAACCGGCGATATCTTGGTTTTCGTGGGGTTTCCAGCTGAGATATGCATTTTCTGCGATAATCTTGGTGAGACTTTAGTCAGAACTATGCAGAATCATCTAGATCGCTCGTTTCGAGCTATTTAATGCGAAAAAACAAGTTTTCTGGTGTTTTGACCACTCCACAGTGCGTTTGATATGCAGAACCGGCGACATCGTGTTTTTCGTCGGGTTTCCAGCTGAAATATGCATTTTCTGCGATAATCTTTGTGTTTCATCTATGAGAAGTATGCAGAATCATCTAGATCGCTCTTTTCGAGCTATTTAAATCCAGAAACACGTTTTCTGGTGTATTCACCACCCCACAGTGCGTTTGATATGCAGAACCGGCGACATCTTGATTTTCGTGAGGTTTCAAGCTGAGATATGCATTTTCTGCGATAATCTTGGTGAGACTTCTGTCAGAAGTATGCAGAATCATCTAGATCGCTCTTTTCGAGCTATTTAATGCGAAAAAACAAGTTTTCTGGTGTTTTGACCACTCCACAGTGCGTTTGATATGTAGAGCCGCCGATAACTTGGTTTTCGTGGGGTTTCCAGCTGAGATATGCAATTTCTGTGATAATCTTGGTGAGTCTTCTGTCAGAAGTATGCAGAATCATCGAGATCGCTCTATTCGAGCTATTTAATGCGAGAAACACGTTATCTGTTTGCTTTCACCACTCCACAGTGCGTTTGATATGCAGAACCGGCGATATCTTGGTTTTCGTGGGGTTTCCAGCTGAGGTATGCATTTTCTGCGATAATCTTGGTGAGTCTTCTGTCAGAAGTATGCAGAATCATCGAGATCGCTCTATTCGAGCTATTTAATGCGAGAAACACGTTATCTGGTTGTTTTCACCACTCCACAGTGCGTTTGATATGCAGAAACGGAGATATCTTGGTTTCGGTCGGATTTCAAGCTGAGATATGCATTTTCTGCGATAATCTTGGTGAGTCTTCTGTCAGAAGTATGCAGAATCATCGCGATCGCTCTATTCGAGCTATTGAATGCGAGAAACACGTTATCTGGTGTTTTCATCACTCCACAGGGCGTTTGATATGCAGAACCGGCGATATCTTGGTTATCGTGGGGTTTCCAGCTGAGATATGCATTTTCTGCGACAATCTTGGTGTTTCATCTATGAGAAGTATGCAGAATCATCGATAACGCTCTTTTCGAGCTAGTTAATGCGAGATACACGTTTTCTGGTGTTTTCACCACTCCATAGTGCGTCTGATATGCAGAACCGGCGATATCTTGGTTTTCGTGGGGTTTCCAGCTGAGATATGCATTTTCTGCGATAATCTTGGTGAGACTTTAGTCAGAACTATGCAGAATCATCTAGATCGCTCGTTTCGAGCTATTTAATGCGAAATAACAAGTTTTCTGGTGTTTTGATCACTCCACAGTGCGTTTGATATGTAGAGCCGCCGATAACTTGGTTTTCGTGGGGATTCCAGCTGAAATATGCATTTTCTGCGATAATCTTGGTGAGTCTTCTGTCAGAAGTATGCAGAATCATCTAGATCGCTCTTTTCGAGCTATTTGATGCGAGAAACACGTTTTCTGGTGTTTTCACCACCCCACAGTGCGTTTGATATGCAGAACCGGCGACATCGTGGTTTTTGTCGGGTTTCAAGCTGAGATATGCATTTTCTGCGATAATCTTGGTGAGACTTTAGTCAGAAGTATGCAGAATCATCTAGATCGCTCGTTTCGAGCTACTTAATGCGAGAAACACGTTATCTGGTGTTTTCACCACTCCACAGTGCGTTTAACTTGCAGAACCGGCGACATCTTGGATTTCGTCGGAGTTCAAGCTGGGATATGCATTTTCAACGACAATCTTGGTAAGAATTCTGTCAGAAGTATGCAGTATCATCTAGATCGCTCTTTTCGAGCTACTTAATGCGAGAAACACGTTTTCTGGTGTTTTGACCACTCCACAGTGCGTTTGATATGTAGAACCGCCGATAACTTGGTTTTCGTGGGGATTCCAGCTGAAATATGCATTTTCTGCGATAATATTGGTGAGACTTCAGTCAGAAGTATGCAGAATCATCTAGATCGCTCGTTTCGAGCTATTTAAAGCGCGAAACACGTTATCTGGTTGTTTTGACCACTCCACAGTGCGTTTGATATGTAGAGCCGCCGATAACTTGGTTTTCGTGGGGTTTCCAGCTGAAATATGCATTTTCTGCGATAATCTTGGTGAGTCTTCTGTTAGAAGTATGCAGAATCATCTAGATCGCTCTTTTCGAGCTATTTGATGCGAGAAACACGTTTTCTGGTGTTTTCACCACGCCACAGTGCGTTTGATATGCAGAACCGGCGACATCGTGGTTTTCGTCGGGATTCAAGCTGAGATATGCATTTTCTGCGATCATATTGGTGAGACTTCAGTCAGAAGTATGCAGAATCATCTAGATCGCTCGTTTCGAGCTATTTAAAGCGCGAAACACGTTATCTGGTTATTTTCACCACTCCATAGTGCGTCTGATATGCAGAACCGGCGATATCTTGGTTTTCGTGGGGTTTCCAGCTGAGATATGCATTTTCCGCGATAATCTTGGTGAGTCTTCTGTCAGAAGTATGCAGAATCATCTAGATCGCTCTTTTCGAGCTATTTGATGCGAGAAACACGTTTTCTGGTGTTTTCACCACGCCACAGTGCGTTTGATATGCAGAACCGGCGACATCGTGGTTTTCGTCGGGTTTCAAGCTGAGATATGCATTTTCTGCGATCATATTGGTGAGACTTCAGTCAGAAGTATGCAGAATCATCTAGATCGCTCGTTTCGAGCTATTTAAAGCGCGAAACACGTTATCTGGTTGTTTTGACCACTCCACAGTGCGTTTGATATGTAGAGCCGCCGATAACTTGGTTTTCGTAGGGTTTCCAGCTGAAATATGCATTTTCTGCGATAATCTTGGTGTTTCATCTATGAGAAGTATGCAGAATCATCGAGAACGCTCTTTTCGAGCTGGTTAATGCGAGATACACGTTTTCTGATGTTTTCACCACTCCATAGTGCGTCTGATATGCAGAACCGGCGATATCTTGGTTTTCGTGGGGTTTCCAGCTGAGATATGCAATTTCTGTGATAATCTTGGTGAGTCTTCTGTCAGAAGTATGCAGAATCATCTAGATCGCTCTTTTCGAGCTATTTAATGCGAGAAACACGTTTTCTGGTGTTTTCACCACGCCACAGTGCGTTTGATATGCAGAACAGTCGACATCGTGGTTTTCGTCGGGTTTCAAGCTGAGATATGCATTTTCTGCGATCATATTGGTGAGACTTCAGTCAGAAGTATGCAGAATCACCTAGATCGCTCGTTTCGAGCTATTTAATGCGAGAAACACGTTATCTGGTTGTTTTCACCACTCCACAGTGCGTTTGATATGCAGAACCGGCGACATCTTGATTTTCGTGAGGTTTCAAGCTGAGATATGCATTTTCTGCGATAATCTTGGTGAGACTTCTGTCAGAAGTATGCAGAATCATCGCGATCGCTCTATTCGAGCTATTTAATGCGAGAAACAGGTTATCTGGTGTTTTCATCACTCCACAGGGCGTTTGATATGCACAACCGGCGATATCTTGGTTTTCCTGGGGTGTCCAGCTGAGATATGCATTTTCTGTGATAATCTTGGTGAGTCTTCTGTCAGAAGTATGCAGAATCATCTAGATCGCTCTTTTCGAGCTATTTGATGCGAGAAACACGTTTTCTGGAGTTTTCACCACGCCACAGTGCGTTTGATATGCAGAACCGGCGACATCGTGGTTTTCGTCGGGTTTCAAGCTGAGATATGCATTTTCTGCGATCATATTGGTGAGACTTCAGTCAGAAGTATGCAGAATCATCTAGATCGCTCTTTTCGAGCTATTTGGTACGAGAAACACGTTTTCTGGTGTTTTCACCACGCCACAGTGCGTTTGATATGCAGAACCGGCGACATCGTGGTTTTCGTCGGGTTTCAAGCTGAGATATGCATTTTCTGCGATCATATTGGTGAGACTTCAGTCAGAAGTATGCAGAATCATCTAGATCGCTCGTTTCGAGCTATTTAAAGCGCGAAACACGTTATCTGGTTGTTTTGACCACTCCACAGTGCGTTTGATATGTAGAGCCGCCGATAACTTGGTTTTCGTGGGGTTTCCAGCTGAAATATGCATTTTCTGCGATAATCTTGGTGTTTCATCTATGAGAAGTATGCAGAATCATCGAGAACGCTCTTTTCGAGCTGGTTAATGCGAGATACACGTTTTCTGATGTTTTCACCACTCCATAGTGCGTCTGATATGCAGAACCGGCGATATCTTGGTTTTCGTGGGGTTTCCAGCTGAGATATGCAATTTCTGTGATAATCTTGGTGAGTCTTCTGTCAGAAGTATGCAGAATCATCTAGATCGCTCTTTTTGAGCTATTTAATGCGAGAAACACGTTTTCTGGTGTTTTCGCCACGCCACAGTGCGTTTGATATGCAGAACCGGCGACATCGTGGTTTTCGTCGGGTTTCAAGCTGAGATATAGCATTTTCTGCGATAATATTGGTGAGACTTCAGTCAGAAGTATGCAGAATCATCTAGATCGCTCGTTTCGAGCTATTTAATGCGAAAAAACAAGTTTTCTGGTGTTTTGACCACTCCTCAGTGCGTTTGATATGTAGAGCCGCCGATAACTTGGTTTTCGTGGGGCTTCCAGCTGAAATATGCATTTTCTGCGATAATCTTTGTGTTTCATCTATGAGAAGTATGCAGAGTCATCTAGATCGCTCTTTTCGAGCTATTTAAATCGAGAAACACGTTTTCTGGTGTATTCACCACCCCACAGTGCGTTTGATATGCAGAACCGGCGACATCGTGGTTTTGGTCGGAGTTCAAGCTGGGATATGCATTTTCAACGATAATCTTGGTAAGAATTCTGTCAGAAGTATGCAGTATCATCTAGATCGCTCTTTTCGAGCTACTTAATGCGAGAAACACGTTTTCTGGTGTTTTGACCACTCCACAGTGCGTTTGATATGTAGAACCGCCGATAACTTGGTTTTCGTGGGGATTCCAGCTGAAATATGCATTTTCTGCGATAATATTGGTGAGACTTCAGTCAGAAGTATGCAGAATCATCTAGATCGCTCGATTCGAGTTATTTAATGCGAGAAACACGTTATCTGGTTGTTTTCACCACTCCACAGTGCGTTTGATATGCAGAACCGGCGACATCTTGATTTTCGTGAGGTTTCAAGCTGAGATATGCATTTTCTGCAATAATCTTGGTGAGTCTTCTGTCAGAAGTATGCAGAATCATCTAGATCGCTCTTTTCGGGCTATTTGATGCGAGAAACACGTTTTCTGGTGTTTTCACCACTCCACAGTGCGTTTGATATGCAGAACAGTCGACATCGTGGTTTTCGTCGGGTTTCAAGCTGAGATATGCATTTTCTGCGATCATATTGGTGAGTCTTCTGTCAGAAGTATGCAGAATCATCTAGATCGCTCTTTTCGAGCTATTTGATGCGAGAAACACGTTTTCTGGTGTTTTCACCACTCCACAGTGCGTTTGATATGCAGAACCGGCGACATCTTGATTTTCGTGAGGTTTCAAGCTGAGATATGCATTTTCTGCGATAATCTTGGTGAGTCTTCTGTCAGAAGTATGCAGAATCATCTAGATCGCTCTTTTCGAGCTATTTGATGCGAGAAACACGTTTTCTGGTGTTTTCACCACGCCACAGTGCGTTTGATATGCAGAACCGGCGACATCGTGGTTTTCGTCGGGTTTCAAGCTGAGATATGCATTTTCTGCGATCATATTGGTGAGACTTCAGTCAGAAGTATGCAGAATCATCTAGATCGCTCGTTTCGAGCTATTTAAAGCGCGAAACACGTTATCTGGTTGTTTTGACCACTCCACAGTGCGTTTGATATGTAGAGCCGCCGATAACTTGGTTTTCGTAGGGTTTCCAGCTGAAATATGCATTTTCTGCGATAATCTTGGTGTTTGATCTATGAGAAGTATGCAGAATCATCGAGAACGCTCTTTTCGAGCTGGTTAATGCGAGATACACGTTTTCTGATGTTTTCACCACTCCATAGTGCGTCTGATATGCAGAACCGGCGATATCTTGGTTTTCGTGGGGTTTCCAGCTGAGATATGCAATTTCTGTGATAATCTTGGTGAGTCTTCTGTCAGAAGTATGCAGAATCATCTAGATCGCTCTTTTCGAGCTATTTAATGCGAGAAACACGTTTTCTGGTGTTTTCACCACGCCACAGTGCGTTTGATATGCAGAACAGTCGACATCGTGGTTTTCGTCGGGTTTCAAGCTGAGATATGCATTTTCTGCGATTATATTGGTGAGTCTTCTGTCAGAAGTATGCAGAATCATCTAGATCGCTCTTTTCGAGCTATTTGATGCGAGAAACACGTTTTCTGGTGTTTTCACCACTCCACAGTGCGTTTGATATGCAGAACCGGCGACATCTTGATTTTCGTGAGGTTTCAAGCTGAGATATGCATTTTCTGCGATAATCTTGGTGAGTCTTCTGTCAGAAGTATGCAGAATCATCTAGATCGCTCTTTTCGAGCTATTTGATGCGAGAAACACGTTTTCTGGTGTTTTCACCACTCCACAGTTCGTTTGATATGCAGAACCGGCGACATCGTGTTTTTCGTCGGGTTTCAAGCTGAGATATGCATTTTCTGCGATCATATTGGTGAGACTTCAGTCAGAAGTATGCAGAATCTCCTAGATCGCTCGTTTCGAGCTATTTAATGCGAGAAACACGTTATCTGGTTGTTTTCACCACTCCACAGTGCGTTTGATATGCAGAACCGGCGACATCTTGATTTTCGTGAGGTTTCAAGCTGAGATATGCATTTTCTGCGATAATCTTGGTGAGACTTCTGTCAGAAGTATGCAGAATCATCGCGATCGCTCTATTCGAGCTATTTAATGCGAGAAACACGTTATCTGGTGTTTTCATCACTCCACAGGGCGTTTGATATGCACAACCGGCGATATCTTGGTTTTCCTGGGGTATCCAGCTGAGATATGCATTTTCTGTGATAATCTTGGTGAGTCTTCTGTCAGAAGTATGCAGAATCATCTAGATGACTCTTTTCGAGCTATTTGATGCGAGAAACACGTTTTCTGGTGTTTTCACCACGCCACAGTGCGTTTGATATGCAGAACCGGCGACATCGTGGTTTTCGTCGGGTTTCAAGCTGAGATATGCATTTTCTGCGATCATATTGGTGAGACTTCAGTCAGAAGTATGCAGAATCATCTAGATCGCTCGTTTCGAGCTATTTAAAGCGCGAAACACGTTATCTGGTTGTTTTGACCACTCCACAGTGCGTTTGATATGTAGAGCCGCCGATAACTTGGTTTTCGTGGGGTTTCCAGCTGAAATATGCATTTTCTGCGATAATCTTGGTGTTTCATCTATGAGAAGTATGCAGAATCATCGAGAACGCTCTTTTCGAGCTGGTTAATGCGAGATACACGTTTTCTGATGTTTTCACCACTCCATAGTGCGTCTGATATGCAGAACCGGCGATATCTTGGTTTTCGTGGGGTTTCCAGCTGAGATATGCAATTTCTGTGATAATCTTGGTGAGTCTTCTGTCAGAAGTATGCAGAATCATCTAGATCGCTCTTTTTGAGCTATTTAATGCGAGAAACACGTTTTCTGGTGTTTTCGCCACGCCACAGTGCGTTTGATATGCAGAACCGGCGACATCGTGGTTTTCGTCGGGTTTCAAGCTGAGATATAGCATTTTCTGCGATAATATTGGTGAGACTTCAGTCAGAAGTATGCAGAATCATCTAGATCGCTCGTTTCGAGCTATTTAATGCGAAAAAACAAGTTTTCTGGTGTTTTGACCACTCCTCAGTGCGTTTGATATGTAGAGCCGCCGATAACTTGGTTTTCGTGGGGCTTCCAGCTGAAATATGCATTTTCTGCGATAATCTTTGTGTTTCATCTATGAGAAGTATGCAGAGTCATCTAGATCGCTCTTTTCGAGCTATTTAAATCGAGAAACACGTTTTCTGGTGTATTCACCACCCCACAGTGCGTTTGATATGCAGAACCGGCGACATCGTGGTTTTGGTCGGAGTTCAAGCTGGGATATGCATTTTCAACGATAATCTTGGTAAGAATTCTGTCAGAAGTATGCAGTATCATCTAGATCGCTCTTTTCGAGCTACTTAATGCGAGAAACACGTTTTCTGGTGTTTTGACCACTCCACAGTGCGTTTGATATGTAGAACCGCCGATAACTTGGTTTTCGTGGGGATTCCAGCTGAAATATGCATTTTCTGCGATAATATTGGTGAGACTTCAGTCAGAAGTATGCAGAATCATCTAGATCGCTCGATTCGAGTTATTTAATGCGAGAAACACGTTATCTGGTTGTTTTCACCACTCCACAGTGCGTTTGATATGCAGAACCGGCGACATCTTGATTTTCGTGAGGTTTCAAGCTGAGATATGCATTTTCTGCAATAATCTTGGTGAGTCTTCTGTCAGAAGTATGCAGAATCATCTAGATCGCTCTTTTCGGGCTATTTGATGCGAGAAACACGTTTTCTGGTGTTTTCACCACTCCACAGTGCGTTTGATATGCAGAACAGTCGACATCGTGGTTTTCGTCGGGTTTCAAGCTGAGATATGCATTTTCTGCGATCATATTGGTGAGTCTTCTGTCAGAAGTATGCAGAATCATCTAGATCGCTCTTTTCGAGCTATTTGATGCGAGAAACACGTTTTCTGGTGTTTTCACCACTCCACAGTGCGTTTGATATGCAGAACCGGCGACATCTTGATTTTCGTGAGGTTTCAAGCTGAGATATGCATTTTCTGCGATAATCTTGGTGAGTCTTCTGTCAGAAGTATGCAGAATCATCTAGATCGCTCTTTTCGAGCTATTTGATGCGAGAAACACGTTTTCTGGTGTTTTCACCACGCCACAGTGCGTTTGATATGCAGAACCGGCGACATCGTGGTTTTCGTCGGGTTTCAAGCTGAGATATGCATTTTCTGCGATCATATTGGTGAGACTTCAGTCAGAAGTATGCAGAATCATCTAGATCGCTCGTTTCGAGCTATTTAAAGCGCGAAACACGTTATCTGGTTGTTTTGACCACTCCACAGTGCGTTTGATATGTAGAGCCGCCGATAACTTGGTTTTCGTAGGGTTTCCAGCTGAAATATGCATTTTCTGCGATAATCTTGGTGTTTGATCTATGAGAAGTATGCAGAATCATCGAGAACGCTCTTTTCGAGCTGGTTAATGCGAGATACACGTTTTCTGATGTTTTCACCACTCCATAGTGCGTCTGATATGCAGAACCGGCGATATCTTGGTTTTCGTGGGGTTTCCAGCTGAGATATGCAATTTCTGTGATAATCTTGGTGAGTCTTCTGTCAGAAGTATGCAGAATCATCTAGATCGCTCTTTTCGAGCTATTTAATGCGAGAAACACGTTTTCTGGTGTTTTCACCACGCCACAGTGCGTTTGATATGCAGAACAGTCGACATCGTGGTTTTCGTCGGGTTTCAAGCTGAGATATGCATTTTCTGCGATTATATTGGTGAGTCTTCTGTCAGAAGTATGCAGAATCATCTAGATCGCTCTTTTCGAGCTATTTGATGCGAGAAACACGTTTTCTGGTGTTTTCACCACTCCACAGTGCGTTTGATATGCAGAACCGGCGACATCTTGATTTTCGTGAGGTTTCAAGCTGAGATATGCATTTTCTGCGATAATCTTGGTGAGTCTTCTGTCAGAAGTATGCAGAATCATCTAGATCGCTCTTTTCGAGCTATTTGATGCGAGAAACACGTTTTCTGGTGTTTTCACCACTCCACAGTTCGTTTGATATGCAGAACCGGCGACATCGTGTTTTTCGTCGGGTTTCAAGCTGAGATATGCATTTTCTGCGATCATATTGGTGAGACTTCAGTCAGAAGTATGCAGAATCTCCTAGATCGCTCGTTTCGAGCTATTTAATGCGAGAAACACGTTATCTGGTTGTTTTCACCACTCCACAGTGCGTTTGATATGCAGAACCGGCGACATCTTGATTTTCGTGAGGTTTCAAGCTGAGATATGCATTTTCTGCGATAATCTTGGTGAGACTTCTGTCAGAAGTATGCAGAATCATCGCGATCGCTCTATTCGAGCTATTTAATGTGAGAAACACGTTATCTGGTGTTTTCATCACTCCACAGGGCGTTTGATATGCACAACCGGCGATATCTTGGTTTTCCTGGGGTATCCAGCTGAGATATGCATTTTCTGTGATAATCTTGGTGAGTCTTCTGTCAGAAGTATGCAGAATCATCTAGATGACTCTTTTCGAGCTATTTGATGCGAGAAACACGTTTTCTGGTGTTTTCACCACGCCACAGTGCGTTTGATATGCAGAACCGGCGACATCGTGGTTTTCGTCGGGTTTCAAGCTGAGATATGCATTTTCTGCGATCATATTGGTGAGACTTCAGTCAGAAGTATGCAGAATCATCTAGATCGCTCGTTTCGAGCTATTTAAAGCGCGAAACACGTTATCTGGTTGTTTTGACCACTCCACAGTGCGTTTGATATGTAGAGCCGCCGATAACTTGGTTTTCGTGGGGTTTCCAGCTGAAATATGCATTTTCTGCGATAATCTTGGTGTTTCATCTATGAGAAGTATGCAGAATCATCGAGAACGCTCTTTTCGAGCTGGTTAATGCGAGATACACGTTTTCTGATGTTTTCACCACTCCATAGTGCGTCTGATATGCAGAACCGGCGATATCTTGGTTTTCGTGGGGTTTCCAGCTGAGATATGCAATTTCTGTGATAATCTTGGTGAGACTTCAGTCAGAAGTATGCAGAATCATCTAGATCGCTCGTTTCGAGCTATTTAAAGCGAGAAACACGTTATCTGGTTGTTTTCACCACTCCACAGTGCGTTTGATATGCAGAACCGGCGATATCTTGGTGTTCGTGGGGTTTCCAGCTGAGATATGCATTTTCTGCGATAATCTTGGTGAGACTTTAGTCAGAACTATGCAGAATCATCTAGATCGCTCGTTTCGAGCTATTTAATGCGAAAAAACAAGTTTTCTGGTGTTTTGACCACTCCTCAGTGCGTTTGATATGTAGAGCCGCCGATAACTTGGTTTTCGTGGGGCTTCCAGCTGAAATATGCATTTTCTGCGATAATCTTTGTGTTTCATCTATGAGAAGTATGCAGAGTCATCTAGATCGCTCTTTTCGAGCTATTTAAATCGAGAAACACGTTTTCTGGTGTATTCACCACCCCACAGTGCGTTTGATATGCAGAACCGGCGACATCGTGGTTTTGGTCGGAGTTCAAGCTGGGATATGCATTTTCAACGATAATCTTGGTAAGAATTCTGTCAGAAGTATGCAGAATCATCTAGATCGCTCTTTTCGAGCTACTTAATGCGAGAAACACGTTTTCTGGTGTTTTGACCACTCCACAGTGCGTTTGATATGTAGAACCGCCGATAACTTGGTTTTCGTGGGGATTCCAGCTGAAATATGCATTTTCTGCGATAATATTGGTGAGACTTCAGTCAGAAGTATGCAGAATCATCTAGATCGCTCGATTCGAGTTATTTAATGCGAGAAACACGTTATCTGGTTGTTTTCACCACTCCACAGTGCGTTTGATATGCAGAACCGGCGACATCTTGATTTTCGTGAGGTTTCAAGCTGAGATATGCATTTTCTGCGATAATCTTGGTGAGTCTTCTGTCAGAAGTATGCAGAATCATCTAGATCGCTCTTTTCGAGCTATTTGATGCGAGAAACACGTTTTCTGGTGTTTTCACCACTCCACAGTGCGTTTGATATGCAGAACAGTCGACATCGTGGTTTTCGTCGGGTTTCAAGCTGAGATATGCATTTTCTGCGATCATATTGGTGAGTCTTCTGTCAGAAGTATGCAGAATCATCTAGATCGCTCTTTTCGAGCTATTTGATGCGAGAAACACGTTTTCTGGTGTTTTCACCACTCCACAGTGCGTTTGATATGCAGAACCGGCGACATCTTGATTTTCGTGAGGTTTCAAGCTGAGATATGCATTTTCTGCGATAATCTTGGTGAGTCTTCTGTCAGAAGTATGCAGAATCATCTAGATCGCTCTTTTCGAGCTATTTGATGCGAGAAACACGTTTTCTGGTGTTTTCACCACGCCACAGTGCGTTTGATATGCAGAACCGGCGACATCGTGGTTTTCGTCGGGTTTCAAGCTGAGATATGCATTTTCTGCGATCATATTGGTGAGACTTCAGTCAGAGGTATGCAGAATCATCTAGATCGCTCGTTTCGAGCTATTTAAAGCGCGAAACACGTTATCTGGTTGTTTTGACCACTCCACAGTGCGTTTGATATGTAGAGCCGCCGATAACTTGGTTTTCGTAGGGTTTCCAGCTGAAATATGCATTTTCTGCGATAATCTTGGTGTTTCATCTATGAGAAGTATGCAGAATCATCGAGAACGCTCTTTTCGAGCTGGTTAATGCGAGATACACGTTTTCTGATGTTTTCACCACTCCATAGTGCGTCTGATATGCAGAACCGGCGATATCTTGGTTTTCGTGGGGTTTCCAGCTGAGATATGCAATTTCTGTGATAATCTTGGTGAGTCTTCTGTCAGAAGTATGCAGAATCATCTAGATCGCTCTTTTCGAGCTATTTAATGCGAGAAACACGTTTTCTGGTGTTTTCACCACGCCACAGTGCGTTTGATATGCAGAACAGTCGACATCGTGGTTTTCGTCGGGTTTCAAGCTGAGATATGCATTTTCTGCGTTCATATTGGTGAGTCTTCTGTCAGAAGTATGCAGAATCATCTAGATCGCTCTTTTCGAGCTATTTGATGCGAGAAACACGTTTTCTGGTGTTTTCACCACTCCACAGTGCGTTTGATATGCAGAACCGGCGACATCTTGATTTTCGTGAGGTTTCAAGCTGAGATATGCATTTTCTGCGATAATCTTGGTGAGTCTTCTGTCAGAAGTATGCAGAATCATCTAGATCGCTCTTTTCGAGCTATTTGATGCGAGAAACACGTTTTCTGGTGTTTTCACCACTCCACAGTTCGTTTGATATGCAGAACCGGCGACATCGTGTTTTTCGTCGGGTTTCAAGCTGAGATATGCATTTTCTGCGATCATATTGGTGAGACTTCAGTCAGAAGTATGCAGAATCACCTAGATCGCTCGTTTCGAGCTATTTAATGCGAGAAACGCGTTATCTGGTTGTTTTCACCACTCCACAGTGCGTTTGATATGCAGAACCGGCGACATATTGATTTTCGTGAGGTTTCAAGCTGAGATATGCATTTTCTGCGATAATCTTGGTGAGACTTCTGTCAGAAGTATGCAGAATCATCGCGATCGCTCTTTTCGAGCTATTTAATGCGAGAAACACGTTTTCTGGTGTTTTCACCACGCCACAGTGCGTTTGATATGCAGAACAGTCGACATCGTGGTTTTCGTCGGGTTTCAAGCTGAGATATGCATTTTCTGCGTTCATATTGGTGAGTCTTCTGTCAGAAGTATGCAGAATCATCTAGATCGCTCTTTTCGAGCTATTTGATGCGAGAAACACGTTTTCTGGTGTTTTCACCACTCCACAGTGCGTTTGATATGCAGAACCGGCGACATCTTGATTTTCGTGAGGTTTCAAGCTGAGATATGCATTTTCTGCGATAATCTTGGTGAGTCTTCTGTCAGAAGTATGCAGAATCATCTAGATCGCTCTTTTCGAGCTATTTGATGCGAGAAACACGTTTTCTGGTGTTTTCACCACTCCACAGTTCGTTTGATATGCAGAACCGGCGACATCGTGTTTTTCGTCGGGTTTCAAGCTGAGATATGCATTATCTGCGATCATATTGGTGAGACTTCAGTCAGAAGTATGCAGAATCACCTAGATCGCTCGTTTCGAGCTATTTAATGCGAGAAACACGTTATCTGGTTGTTTTCACCACTCCACAGTGCGTTTGATATGCAGAACCGGCGACATCTTGATTTTCGTGAGGTTTCAAGCTGAGATATGCATTTTCTGCGATAATCTTGGTGAGACTTCTGTCAGAAGTATGCAGAATCATCGCGATCGCTCTATTCGAGCTATTTAATGCGGGAAACACGTTATCTGGTGTTTTTACCACTCCACAGTGCGTTTGATATGCAGAACCGGAGGACATCTTGATTTTCGTGATGTTTCTAGCTGAGATAGGCATTTTCAGCGATAATATTGGTGAGACTTCAGTCAGAAGTATGCAGAATCATCTAGATCGCTCTTTTCGAGCTATTTAATGCGGGAAACACGTTTTCTGGTGTATTCACCACTCCACAGTGCGGTTGATATGCAGAACCGGCGACATCTTGATTTTCGTGGTGTTTCCAGCTGGGATATACATTTTCTGCGATAATCTTGGTGAGACTTCAGTCAGAAGTATGCAGAATCATCTAGATCGCTCGTTTCGAGCTATTTGATGCGAGAAACACGTTATCTGGTGTTTTTACCACTCCACAGTGCGTTTGATATGCAGAACCGGCGATATCTTGATTTTCGTGGTGTTTCCAGCTGAGATATGCATTTTCGGCGATTATCTTGGTGAGTCTTCTGCCAGAAGTATGCAGAATCATCTAGATCGCTCGTTTCGAGCTATTTAATGCGAGAAACAAGTTTTCTGGTGTATTCACCACTCCACAGTACGTTAGACATGCAGAACCGGAGATATCTTCGTTTCGGTCGGGTTACAAACTGAGATATGCAATTTTCTACGATAATATTGGTGAGACCTCTGTCAGAAGTATGCAGAATCTTCGAGAACGCTCTTTTCGAGCTACTTAATGCGAGAAACACGTTTTCTGGTGTTTTCACCACTCCACAGCACGTTTGATGTGCAGAACCGGCGACATCTTGATTTTCGTGATGTTTCTAGCTGAGATATGCATTCTCTGCGATAATATTGGTGAGTCTTCTGTCAGAAGGATGCAGAATAATCTAGATCGCTCTTTTCGAGCTAAATAATGCGAGAAACACGTTATCTGGTTGTTTTCACTACTCCACAGTGGGTTTGATATGCAGAACCGGCGACATCTTAATTTTCGTGATGTTTCTAGCTGAGATAGGCATTTTCAGCGATAATCTTGGTGAGTCTTCTGTCCGAAGTATGCAGAATCATCGAGATTGCTCTATTCGAGCTATTTAATGCGACAAAACGTTATCCGGTGTTTTCACCACTCCACAGTGCGTATGATATGCAGAACCGACGATATCTTGGTTTTCGTGGGGTTTCCAGCTGAAATATGCATTTTCTGCGATAATCTTTGTGTTTCATCTATGAGAAGTATGCAGAATCATCCAGAACACTCTTTTCGAGCTAGTTAATGCGAGTAACACGTTTTCTGGTGTTTTCACCACCCCACAGTGCGTTTGATATGCAGAACCGGCGACATCTTGGTTTTCGTCGGGTTTCAAGCTGAGATATGCATTTTCTGCTATAATATTGGTGAGACTTCAGTCAGAAGTATGCAGAATCATCTCGATCGCTCGTTTCGAGCTATTTAATGCGAAAAAACAGGTTTTCTGGTGTTTTGACCACTCCACAGTACGTTTGACATGCAGAAACGGAGATACCTTGATTTCCGTCGGGTTTCAAGTTGAGATATGCATTTTCTGCGATAATATTGGTGAGACTTCAGTTAGAAGTATGCAGAATCATCGAGATCGCTCTGTTCGAGCTATTTAATGCGAGAAACACGTTTTCTGGTGTATTCACCACTCCACAGTGCGTTTGATATGCAGAACCAGCGATATCTTGGCTTTCGTGGGGTTTCAAGCTGAGATATGCATTTTCTGCGATAAGCTTGGTGAGACATTTGTCCGAAGTATGCAGAATCAGCGAGATCGCTCTATTCGAGCTATTTAATGCGAGAAACGCGTTATCTGGTGTTTTCATCACTCCACAGGGCGTTTGATATGCAGAACCGGCGATATCTTGGTTTTCGTGGGGTTTCCAGCTGAAATATGCATTTTCTGCGATAATCTTTGTGTTTCATCTATGAGAAGTATGCAGAATCATCCAGAACGCTCTTTTCGAGCTAGTTAATGCGAGTAATACGTTTTCTTGTGATTTCACAACTCCACAGTGCGTCTGATATGCAGAACCGGCGACATCTTGATTTGCGTGAGGTTTCCAGCTGAAATATGCATTTTCTGCGATAAGCTTGGTGAGACATTTGTCCGAAGTATGCAGAATCAGCGAGATCGCTCTATTCGAGCTATTTAATGCGAGAAACGCGTTATCTGGTGTATTCACCACTCCACAGTGCGTTTGATATGCAGAACCAGCGATATCTTGGCTTTCGTGGGGTTTCCATCTGAGATATGCATTTCCTGCGATAATCTTGGTGAGACTTCAGTCAGAAGTATGCAGAATCATCTAGATCGCTCGTTTCGAGCTATTTAATGCGAAAAAACAAGTTTTCTGGTGTTTTGACCACTCCACAGTGCGTTTGATATGTAGAGCCGCCGATAACTTGGTTTTCGTGGGGTTTCCAGCTGAAATATGCATTGTCTGCGATAACCTTTGTGTTTCATCTATGAGAAGTATGCAGAATCATTGAGAACGCTCTTTTCGAGCTAGTTAATGTGAGCAACACGTGTTCTGGTGTTTTCACATCTCCACAGTGCGTCTGATATGCAGAACCGGCGACATCTTGATTTTCGTGAGGTTTCCAGCTGAAATATGCATTTTCTGCGATAATCTTGGAGCGACTTCTGTCAGAAGTATGCAGAATCATCGATATCGCACTTTTCGAGCTATTTAATGCGAGAAACACGTTTTCTGGTGTATTCACCACTCCACAGTAGGATTGACATGCAGAACCGGAGATATCTTGGTTTCGGTCGGGTTTCAGGCTGAGATATGCATTTTCTGCGATAAAATTGGTGAGACGTCAGTCAGAAGTATGCAGAATCATCTAGATCGCTCGTTTCGAGCTATTTAATGCGAAAAGCAAGTTTTCTGGTGTTTTGACCACTCCACAGAGCGTTTGATATGTAGAGCCGCCGATAACTTGGTTTTAGTGGGGTTTCCATCTGAGATATGCATTTCCTGCGATAATCTTGGTGAGACTTCAGTCAGAAGTATGCAGAATCATCTAGATCGCTCTTTTCGAGCTATTTAATGCGAGAAACACGTTTTCTGGTGTATTCACCACTCCACAGTGCGTTTGATATGCAGAACCAGCGATATCTTGGCTTTCGTGGGGTTTCCATCTGAGATATGCATTTCCTGCGATAATCTTGGTGAGACTTCAGTCAGAAGTATGCAGAATCATCTAGATCGGTCTTCTCGAGCTATTTAATTCGAGAAACACGTTTTCTGCTGTATTGACCACTCCACAGTACGTTTGACTTGCAGAAACGGAGATATCTTGGTTTCGGCCGGGTTTCAAGCTGAGATATGCATTTTCTGCGAAAAAATTGGTGAGACGTCAGTCAGAAGTATGCAGAATCATCTAGATCGCTCGTTTCGAGCTATTTAATGCGAAAAGCAAGTTTTCTGGTGTTTTGACCACTCCACAGAGCGTTTGATATGTAGAGCCGCCGATAACTTGGTTTTAGTGGGGTTTCCAGCTGAAATATGCATTTTCTGCGATGACCTTTGTGTTTCATCTATGAGAAGTATGCAGAATCATCGAGAACGCTCTTTTCGACTTAGTTAATGTGAGTAACACGTTTTCTTGTGATTTCACAACTGCACAGTGCGTCTGATATGCAGAACCGGCGACATCTTGATTTTCGTGAGGTTTCCAGCTGAAATATGCATTTTCTGCGATAATCTTGGTGCGACTTCTGTCAGAAGTATGCAGATTCATCGACATCGCTCTTTTCGAGCTATTTAATGCGAGTAACACGTTTTCTGGTGTTTTCACCACCCCATAGTGCGTTTGATATGCAGAACCGGCGACATCTCGGTTTTTGTCGGGTTTCAAACTGAGATATGCATTTTCTGCGATAAAATTGGTGAGACGTCAGTCAGAAGTATGCAGAATCATCTAGATCGCTCGTTTCGAGCTATTTAATGCGAAAAGCAAGTTTTCTGGTGTTTTGACCACTCCACAGTGCGTTTGATATGTAGAGCCGCCGATAACTTGGTTTTCGTGGGGTTTCCAGCTGAAATATGCATTTTCTGCGATAATCTTGGTGAGACTTCTGTCCGAAGAGTGCAGAATCATAGACATCGCTTTTTTCGAGCTATTTAATGCGAGAAACACGTTATTTGGTGTTTTCACCACTCCACAGTGCGTTTGATATGCAGTACCAGCGATATCTTGGTTTTCGTTGGGTTTCAAGCTGAGATATGAATTTTTTAGGATAATCTTGGTGAGACTTCTGTCCGAAGTAAGCAGAATCATCGAGATCGCTCTGCTCGAGCTATTTAATGCGACAAAACGTTATCCGGTGTTTTCACCACTCCACAGTGCGTATAATATGCAGAACCGACGATATCTTGGTTTTCGTGGGGTTTCAAGCTCAGATATGCATTTTCTGCGGTAATCTTGGTGAGACTTCTGTCCGAAGTATGCAAAAACATCGAGAGCGCTCATTTCGAGCTATTTAATGCGAGAAACACGTTTACTGGGGTTTTCACCACACCACAGTTCGTTGGATATGCAGAACCGGAGATATCTTGGTTTTCGTGGGGTTTAAAGCTGAGATATGCATTTTCTGCGATAATCTTGGTGAGACTTCTGTCCGAAGTATGCAGAATCATCGAGATCGCTCTTTTCGAGCTATTTAATGCGAGAAACACGTTATCTGGTGTTTTCACCACTCCACAGTGCGTTTGATATGCAGTACCAGCGATATCTTGGTTTTCGTAGGGTTTCCAGCTGAGATATGCATTTTCTACGATAATCTTGGTGAGTCTTCTGTCAGAAGTATGCAGAATCATCTAGATCGGTCTTCTCGAGCTATTTAATTCGAGAAACACGTTTTCTGCTGTATTGACCACTCCACAGTACGTTTGACTTGCAGAAACGGAGATATCTTGGTTTCGGCCGGGTTTCAAGCTGAGATATGCATTTTCTGCGATAAAATTGGTGAGACGTCAGTCAGAAGTATGCAGAATCATCTAGATCGCTCGTTTCGAGCTATTTAATGCGAAAAGCAAGTTTTCTGGTGTTTTGACCACTCCACAGAGCGTTTGATATGTAGAGCCGCCGATAACTTGGTTTTCGTGGGGTTTCCATCTGAGATATGCATTTCCTGCGATAATCTTGGTGAGACTTCAGTCAGAAGTATGCAGAATCATCTAGATCGCTCTTTTCGAGCTATTTAATGCGAGAAACACGTTTTCTGGTGTATTCACCACTCCACAGTGCGTTTGATATGCAGAACCGGCGACATCTTGGTTTTCGTCGGGTTTCAAGCTGAGATATGCATTTTCTGCGACAATCTTGGTGAGACTTCAGTCAGAAGTATGATGAATAATCGAGATCGCTCTTTTCGAGCTATTTAATGCGAGGAACACGTTTTCTGGTGTATTCACCACTCCACAGTACGTTTGACATGCAGAACCGGAGATATCTTGGATTCTGTCGGGTTTCAGGCTGAGATATGCATTTTCTTCGATAATCTTGGTGAGAATCTGTCAGAAGTATGCAGAATCTTCGAGGACGCTCTTTTCGAGCTATTTAATGCGAGAAACACGTTATCTGGTGTTTTCACCACTGCACAGTACGTTTGATGTGCAGAACCGGAGATATCTTGGTTTTCGTGGGGTTTCAAGCTGAGATATGAATTTTTTAGGATAATCTTGGTGAGACTTCTGTCCGAAGTATGCAGAATCATCGAGATTGCTCTATTCGAGCTATTTAATGCGACAAAACGTTATCCGGTGTTTTCACCACTCCACAGTGCGTATGATATGCAGAACCGACGATATCTTGGTTTTCGTGGGGTTTCCAGCTGAAATATGCATTTTCTGCGATAATCTTTGTGTTTCATCTATGAGAAGTATGCAGAATCATCCAGAACACTCTTTTCGAGCTAGTTAATGCGAGTAACACGTTTTCTGGTGTTTTCACCACCCCACAGTGCGTTTGATATGCAGAACCGGCGACATCTTGGTTTTCGTCGGGTTTCAAGCTGAGATATGCATTTTCTGCTATAATATTGGTGAGACTTCAGTCAGAAGTATGCAGAATCATCTCGATCGCTCGTTTCGAGCTATTTAATGCGAAAAAACAGGTTTTCTGGTGTTTTGACCACTCCACAGTACGTTTGACATGCAGAAACGGAGATACCTTGATTTCCGTCGGGTTTCAAGCTGAGATATGCATTTTCTGCGATAATATTGGTGAGACTTCAGTTAGAAGTATGCAGAATCATCGAGATCGCTCTGTTCGAGCTATTTAATGCGAGAAACACGTTTTCTGGTGTATTCACCACTCCACAGTGCGTTTGATATGCAGAACCAGCGATATCTTGGCTTTCGTGGGGTTTCAAGCTGAGATATGCATTTTCTGCGATAAGCTTGGTGAGACATTTGTCCGAAGTATGCAGAATCAGCGAGATCGCTCTATTCGAGCTATTTAATGCGAGAAACGCGTTATCTGGTGTTTTCATCACTCCACAGGGCGTTTGATATGCAGAACCGGCGATATCTTGGTTTTCGTGGGGTTTCCAGCTGAAATATGCATTTTCTGCGATAATCTTTGTGTTTCATCTATGAGAAGTATGCAGAATCATCCAGAACGCTCTTTTCGAGCTAGTTAATGCGAGTAATACGTTTTCTTGTGATTTCACAACTCCACAGTGCGTCTGATATGCAGAACCGGCGACATCTTGATTTGCGTGAGGTTTCCAGCTGAAATATGCATTTTCTGCGATAATCTTGGTGCGACTTCTGTCAGAAGTATGCAGAATCATCGACATCGCTCTTTTCGAGCTATTTAATGCGAGTAACACGTTTTCTGGTGTTTTCACCACCCCACAGTGCGTTTGATATGCAGAACCGGCGACATCTCGGTTTTCGTCGGGTTTCAGGCTGAGATATGCATTTTCTGCGATAATCTTTGTGAGACTTCAGTCAGAAGTATGATGAATAATCGAGATCGCTCTTTTCGAGCTATTTAATGCGAGATACACGTTTTCTGGTGTATTCACCACTCCACAGTACGTTTGACATGCAGAACCGGAGATATCTTGGTTTCGGTCGGGTTTCAGGCTGAGATATGCATTTTCTACGATAATCTTGGTGAGAATCTGTCAGAAGTATGCAGAATCATCGAGGACGCTCTTTTCGAGCTATTTAATGCGAGAAACACGTTTTCTGGTGTATTCACCACTCCACAGTGCGTTTGATATGCAGAACCAGCGATATCTTGGCTTTCGTGGGGTTTCCATCTGAGATATGCATTTCCTGCGATAATCTTGGTGAGACTTCAGTCAGAAGTATGCAGAATCATCTAGATCGCTCGTTTCTAGCTATTTAATGCGAAAAAACAAGTTTTCTGGTGTTTTGACCACTCCACAGTGCGTTTGATATGTAGAGCCGCCGATAACTTGGTTTTCGTGGGGTTTCCAGCTGAAATATGCATTGTCTGCGATAACCTTTGTGTTTCATCTATGAGAAGTATGCAGAATCATTGAGTACGCTCTTTTCGAGCTAGTTAATGTGAGCAACACGTGTTCTGGTGTTTTCACATCTCCACAGTGCGTCTGATATGCAGAACCGGCGACATCTTGATTTTCGTGAGGTTTCCAGCTGAAATATGCATTTTCTGCGATAATCTTGGAGCGACTTCTGTCAGAAGTATGCAGAATCATCGATATCGCACTTTTCGAGCTATTTAATGCGAGAAACACGTTTTCTGGTGTATTCACCACTCCACAGTAGGATTGACATGCAGAACCGGAGATATCTTGGTTTCGGTCGGGTTTCAGGCTGAGATATGCATTTTCTACGATAAAATTGGTGAGACGTCAGTCAGAAGTATGCAGAATCATCTAGATCGCTCGTTTCGAGCTATTTAATGCGAAAAGCAAGTTTTCTGGTGTTTTGACCACTCCACAGAGCGTTTGATATGTAGAGCCGCCGATAACTTGGTTTTCGTGGGGTTTCCATCTGAGATATGCATTTCCTGCGATAATCTTGGTGAGACTTCAGTCAGAAGTATGCAGAATCATCTAGATCGCTCTTTTCGAGCTATTTAATGCGAGAAACAAGTTTTCTAGTGTATTCACCACTCCACAGTGCGTTTGATATGCAGAACCAGCGATATCTTGGCTTTCGTGGGGTTTCCATCTGAGATATGCATTTCCTGCGATAATCTTGGTGAGACTTCAGTCAGAAGTATGCAGAATCATCTAGATCGGTCTTCTCGAGCTATTTAATTCGAGAAACACGTTTTCTGCTGTATTGACCACTCCACAGTACGTTTGACTTGCAGAAACGGAGATATCTTGGTTTCGGCCGGGTTTCAAGCTGAGATATGCATTTTCTGCGAAAAAATTGGTGAGACGTCAGTCAGAAGTATGCAGAATCATCTAGATCGCTCGTTTCGAGCTATTTAATGCGAAAAGCAAGTTTTCTGGTGTTTTGACCACTCCACAGAGCGTTTGATATGTAGAGCCGCCGATAACTTGGTTTTAGTGGGGTTTCCAGCTGAAATATGCATTTTCTGCGATGACCTTTGTGTTTCATCTATGAGAAGTATGCAGAATCATCGAGAACGCTCTTTTCGACTTAGTTAATGTGAGTAACACGTTTTCTTGTGATTTCACAACTGCACAGTGCGTCTGATATGCAGAACCGGCGACATCTTGATTTTCGTGAGGTTTCCAGCTGAAATATGCATTTTCTGCGATAATCTTGGTGCGACTTCTGTCAGAAGTATGCAGATTCATCGACATCGCTCTTTTCGAGCTATTTAATGAGAGTAACACGTTTTCTGGTGTTTTCACCACCCCATAGTGCGTTTGATATGCAGAACCGGCGACATCTCGGTTTTCGTCGGGTTTCAAACTGAGATATGCATTTTCTGCGATAATCTTGGTGAGACTTCAGTCAGAAGTATGATGAATAATCGAGATCGCTCTTTTCGATCTATTTAATGCGAGAAACACGTTTTCTGGTGTATTCACCACTCCACAGTGCGTTTGACATGCAGAACCAGCGATATCTTGGCTTTCGTGGGGTTTCCATCTGAGATATGCATTTCCTGCGATAATCTTGGTGAGACATCAGTCAGAAGTATGCAGAATCATCTAGATCGCTCGTTTCGAGCTATTTAATGCGAAAAAAGAAGTTTTCTGGTGTTTTGACCACTCCACAGTGCGTTTGATATGTAGAGCCGCCGATAACTTGGTTTTCGTGGGGTTTCCAGCTGAAATATGCATTTTCTGCGATAATCTTGGTGAGACTTCTGTCCGAAGAGTGCAGAATCATAGACATCGCTTTTTTCGAGCTATTTAATGCGAGAAACACGTTATTTGGTGTTTTCACCACTCCACAGTGCGTTTGATATGCAGTACCAGCGATATCTTGGTTTTCGTTGGGTTTCAAGCTGAGATATGAATTTTTTAGGATAATCTTGGTGAGACTTCTGTCCGAAGTAAGCAGAATCATCGAGGTCGCTCTGCTCGAGCTATTTAATGCGACAAAACGTTATCCGGTGTTTTCACCACTCCACAGTGCGTATAATATGCAGAACCGACGATATCTTGGTTTTCGTGGGGTTTCAAGCACAGATATGCATTTTCTGCGGTAATCTTGGTGAGACTTCTGTCCGAAGTATGCAAAAACATCGAGAGCGCTCATTTCGAGCTATTTAATGCGAGAAACACGTTTACTGGGGTTTTCACCACACCACAGTTCGTTGGATATGCAGAACCGGAGATATCTTGGTTTTCGTGGGGTTTAAAGCTGAGATATGCATTTTCTGCGATAATCTTGGTGAGACTTCTGTCCGAAGTATGCAGAATCATCGAGATCGCTCTTTTCGAGCTATTTAATGCGAGAAACACGTTATCTGGTGTTTTCACCACTCCACAGTGCGTTTGATATGCAGTACCAGCGATATCTTGGTTTTCGTAGGGTTTCCAGCTGAGATATGCATTTTCTACGATAATCTTGGTGAGTCTTCTGTCAGAAGTATGCAGAATCATCTAGATCGGTCTTCTCGAGCTATTTAATTCGAGAAACACGTTTTCTGCTGTATTGACCACTCCACAGTACGTTTGACTTGCAGAAACGGAGATATCTTGGTTTCGGCCGGGTTTCAAGCTGAGATATGCATTTTCTGCGATAAAATTGGTGAGACGTCAGTCAGAAGTATGCAGAATCATCTAGATCGCTCGTTTCGAGCTATTTAATGCGAAAAGCAAGTTTTCTGGTGTTTTGACCACTCCACAGAGCGTTTGATATGTAGAGCCGCCGATAACTTGGTTTTCGTGGGGTTTCCATCTGTGATATGCATTTCCTGCGATAATCTTGGTGAGACTTCAGTCAGAAGTATGCAGAATCATCTAGATCGCTCTTTTCGAGCTATTTAATGCGAGAAACACGTTTTCTGGTGTATTCACCACTCCACAGTGCGTTTGATATGCAGAACCGGCGACATCTTGGTTTTCGTCGGGTTTCAAGCTGAGATATGCATTTTCTGCGATAATCTTGGTGAGTCTTCTGTCCGAAGTGTGCAGAATCATCTAGATCGCTCTTTTTGAGCTATTTAATGCGAGATACACGTTTTCCGGTGTATGCACCACTCCACAATACGTTTGACATGCAGAACCGGAGATATCTTGGTTTCGGTCGGGTTTCAGGCTGAGATATGCAGTTTCTAGGATAATCTTGGTGAGAATCTGTCAGAAGTACGCAGAATCATCGAGGACGCTCTTTTCGAGCTATTTAATGCGAGAAACACGTTTTCTGGTGTATTCACCACTCCACAGTGCGTTTGATATGCAGAACCGGAGATATCTTGGTTTCGGTCGGGTTTCAAGCTGAGATATGCATTTTCTGCGACAATCTTGGTGAGACTTCAGTCAGAAGTATGATGAATAATCGAGATCGCTCTTTTCGAGCTATTTAATGCGAGGAACACGTTTTCTGGTGTATTCACCACTCCACAGTACGTTTGACATGCAGAACCGGAGATATCTTGGATTCTGTCGGGTTTCAGGCTGAGATATGCATTTTCTACGATAATCTTGGTGAGAATCTGTCAGAAGTATGCAGAATCTTCGAGGACGCTCTTTTCGAGCTATTTAATGCGAGAAACACGTTTTCTGGTGTATTCACCACTCCACAGTGCGTTTGATATGCAGAACCAGCGATATCTTGGCTTTCGTGGGGTTTCAAGCAGAGATATGCATTTTCTGCGATAACCTTGGTGAGACTTCTGTTAGAAGTATGCAGAATCATCGAGATCGCTCTTTTCGAGCTATTTAACGCGAGAAACACGTTATCTGGTGTTTTCACCACTCCACAGAGCGTATGATATGCAGAACCGGCGGTATCTTGGTTTTCGTGGGGTTTCAAGCTGAGATATGCATTATCTGCGATAATCTTGGTGAGACTTCTGTCCGAAGTGTGCAGAATCATCTAGATCGCTCTTTTCAAGCTATTTAATGCGAGGAACACGTTTTCTGGGGCTCTCACCACACCACAGTTCGTTGGATATGCAGAACAGGTGATATCTTGGGTTTCGAGGGGTTTCAAGCTGAGATATGCATTTTCTGCGATAAACTTGGTGAGACTTCTGTCCGAAGTATGCAGAATCATCGACATCGCTTTTTTCGAGCTATTTAATGCGAGAAACACGTTATCTGGTGTTTTCACCACTCCACAGTGCGTTTGATATGCAGAACCGGCGACATCTTGATTTTTCGTGAGGTTTCTAACTGAGATATGCGTTTTCTGCGATAATATTGGTGAGACTTCAGTCAGAAGAATGCAGAATCATCTAGATCGCTCGTTTCGAGCTATTTAATGCGAATACACGTTATCTGGTGTTTTCACCACTCCACAGTGCGTTTGATATGCAGTACCAGCGATATCTTGGTTTTCGTGGGGTTTCAAGCTGAGATATGAATTTTTAAAGATAATCTTATGAGACTTCTGTCCGAAGTATGCAGAATCATCGAGATCGCTCTGCTCGAGCTATTTAATGCGACAAAACGTTATCCGGTGTTTTCACCACTCCACAGTGCGTATGATATGCAGAACCGACGATATCTTGGTTTTCGTGGGGTTTCAAGCTCAGATATGCATTTTCTGCGATAATATTGGTGAGACTTCAGTCAGAAGAATGCAGAATCATCTAGATCGCTCGTTTCGAGCTATTTAATGCGAAAAAACAAGTTTTCTGGTGTTTTGACCACTCCACAGTGCGTTTTATATGTAGAGCCGCCGATAACTCGGTTTTCGTGGGGTTTCCAGCTGAAATATGCATTTTCTGCGATAATCTTTGTGTTTCATCTATGAGAAGGATGCAGTATCATCCAGAACGCTCTTTTCGAGCTAGCTAATGCGAGTAACACGTTTTCTGGTATTTTCACCACTCCACAGTGCGTTTGATATGTAGAGCCGCCGATAACTTGGTTTTCGTGGGGTTTCCAGCTGAAATATGCATTTTCTGCGATAATCTTTGTGTTTCATCTATGAGAAGTATGCAGTATCATCCAGAACGCTCTTTTCGAGCTAGTTAATGCGAGTAACACGTTTTCTGGTGTTTTCACCACTCCACGGTGCGTCTGATATGCAGAACCGGCGATATCTTGGTTTTCGTGGGGTTTCCAGCTGAGATATGCATTTTCTGCGATAAGCTTGGTGAGTCTTCTGTCAGAAGAATGCAGAATCATCTAGATCGCACGTTTCGAGCTATTTAATGCGAGAAACACGTTATCTGGTTGTTTTCACCACTCCACAGTGCGTTTGATATGCAGAACCAGCGATATCTTGGTTTTCGTGGCGTTTCAAGTTCAGATATGCATTTTCTGCGATAATGTTGATGAGACTTCTGTCCGAAGTATGCTTAATCATCGAGATCGCTCTTTTCGAGCTATTTAATGCGAGAAACACGTTATCTGGTTGTTTTCACTACTCCACAGTGCGTTTGATATGCAGAACCGGCGACATCTTGATTTTCGTGAGGTTTCAACCTGAGATATGCGTTTTCTGCGATGATATTGGTGCGACTTCTGTCAGAAGTATGCAGAATCTTCGAGGACGCTCTTTTCGAGCTATTTAATGCGAGAAACACGTTATCTGGTGTTTTCACCACTCCACAGTGCGTATGATATGCAGAACCGGCGGTATCTTGGTTTTCGTGGGGTTTCAAGCTGAGATATGCATTATCTGCGATAATATTGGTGAGACCTCTGTCCGAAGTGTGCAGAATCATCTAGATCGCTCTTTTCAAGCTATTTAATGCGAGGAACAGGTTTTCTGGGGCTCTCACCACACCACAGTTCGTTGGATACGCAGAACAGGTGATATCTTGGGTTTCGTGGGGTTTCAAGCTGAGATATGCATTTTCTGCGATAAACTTGGTGAGACTTCTGTCCGAAGTATGCAGAATCATCGACATTGCTTTTTTCGAGATATTTAATGCGAGAAACACGTTATCTGGTGTTTTCACCACTCCACAGTGCGTTTGATACGCAGAACCGGCGACATCTTGATTTTCGTGAGGTTTCTAACTGAGATATGCGTTTTCTGCGATAATATTGGTGAGACTTCAGTCAGAAGCATGCAGAACCATCTAGATCGCTCTTTTCGAGCTATTTAATGCGAGCAGCACGTTATCTGGTGTTTTGGCCACTCCACAGTGCGTTTGATATGCAGAACCGGAGATATCTTGGTTTCGGTCGGGTTTCAAGCTGAGATATGCATTTTCTACGATAATCTTGGAGAGAATCTGTCAGAAGTATGCAGAATCTTCGAGGACGCTCTTTTCGAGCTACTTAATGCGAGAAACACGTTTTTGGGGGTTTTCACTACTCCACAGTTCTTTGAATATGCAGAACAGGAGATATCTTGGTTTGCGTGGGGTTTCAAGCAGAGATATGCATTTTCTGCGATAACCTTGGTGAGACTTCTGTTAGAAGTATGCAGAATCATCGAGATCGCTCTTTTCGAGCTATTTAATGGAGAAACACGTTATCTGGTGTATTGACCACTCCACAGTGCGTTTGATATGCGGAACCGGCACCATCTTGATTTTCGTGAGGTTTCAAGCTGAGATATGCATTTTCTGCGGTAATCTTGATGAGACATCAGTCAGAAGTATGCAGAATCATCGATATCGCTCTTTTCGAGCTATTTAATGGAGAAACACGTTATCTGGTGTATTGACCACTCCACAGTGCGTTTGATATGCGGAACCGGCGCCATCTTGATTTTCGTGAGGTTTCAAGCTGAGATATGCATTTTCTGCGATAATATTGGTGAGAGTTCAGTCAGAAGTATGCAGGATCATCTAGATCGCTCGGTTCGAGCTATTTAATGCGAGAAACACGTTGTCTGGTTGTTTTCACCACTCCACGGTGCGTTTGATATGCAGAACCGGCGATATCTTGATTTTCGTGGTGTTTCCAGCTGAGATATGCATTTTCTTCGATAATCTTGGTGAGTCTTCTGTCAGCAGTATGCAGAATCATCGAGATCGCTCTTTTCGAGCTATTTAATGGAGAAACACGTTATCTGGTGTATTGACCACTCCACAGTGCGTTTGATATGCGGAACCGGCGCCATCTTGATTTTCGTGAGGTTTCAAGCTGAGATATGCATTTTCTGCGATAATCTTGATGAGACATCAGTCAGAAGTATGCAGGATCATCTAGATCGCTCTTTTCGAGCTATTTAATGCGAGAAACACGTTTTCTGGTGTTTTCACCACTCCACAGTACGTTTGACATGCAGAACCGGCGATGTTTGGTTTTCGTCGGGTTTCAAGCTGAGATATGCATTTTCTACGATAATCTTGGTGAGACTTCTGTCCGAAGTAAGCAGAATCATCGAGATCGCTCTTTTCGAGCTACTTAATGCGAGAAACACGTTTTCTGGTGTATTCACCACTCCACAGTACGTTTGACATGCAGAACCGGAGATATCCTGGTTTCGGTCGGGTTTCAAGCTGAGATATGCTTTTCTACGATAATCTTGGTGAGACTTCTGTCAGAAGTATGCAGAATCTTCGAGAACGCTTTTTTCGAGCTACTTAATGCGAGAAACACGATATCTGGTTGTTTTCACCACTCCACAGTGCGTTTGATATGCAGAACCGGCGACATCTTGATTTTCGTGACGTTTCTAGCTGATATATGCATTTTCTGCGATAATATTGGTGAGACTTCATTCAGAAGTATGCAGAATCATCTAGATCGCTCTTGTCGAGCCATTTAATGCGAGAAACACGTTTTCTGGTGTATTCACCACTCCACAGACCGTTTGATATGCAGAACCGGCGATATCTTGATATTCGTGGTGTTTCCAGCTGAGATATGCATTTTCTGCGATAATAGTGGTGAGACATCAGTCAGAAGTATGCAGAATCTTCGAGAACGCTCTTTTCGAGCTACTTAATGCGAGAAACACGTTTTCTGGTGTATTCACCACTCCACAGTACGTTTGACATGCAGAACCGAAGATATCCTGGTTTCGGCCGGGTTTCAAGCTGAGACATGCATTTTCTGCGATAATCTTGGTGATTCTTCTGTCAGAAGTATGCAGAATCATCGAGTACGCTCTTTTCGAGCTACTTAATGCGAGAAACACGATATCTGGTTGTTTTCACCACTCCACAGTGCGTTTGATATGCAGAACCGGCGACATCTTGGCTTTCGTCGGGTATCAAGCTGGGATATGCATTTTCTACGATAATCTTGGTGAGACTTCTGTCAGAAGTATGCAGAATCATCGGGAACGCTCTTTTCGAGCTATTTAATGCGAGAAACTCGTTATCTGGTTGTTTTCACCACTCTACAGTGCGTTTCATATGCAGAACCGGCGTCATCTTGATTTTCGTGAGGTTTCAAGGTGAGATATGCATTTTCTGCGATTATCTTGGTGAGACTTCTGTCAGAAGTATGCAGAATCATCGAGATCGCTCTTTTCGAGCTACTTAATTCGAGAAACACGTTATCTGGTGTTTTCGCCACTCCACAGTGCGTTTGACATGCAGAACCGCAGATATCTTGGTTACGTTCGGGATTCAAGCTGAGATATGCATTTTCTGCGATAATCTTGGTGAGACTTCAGTCAGAAGTATGCAGAATCATCTAGATCGCTCTTGTCGAGCTATTTAACGCGAGAAACACGTTATATGGTGTTTTCACCACTCCACAGTGCGTTTGATATGCAGAACGGGCGACATCTTGGCTTTAGTCGGGTATCAAGCTGGGATATGCATTTTCTACGATAATCTTGGTGAGACTTCTGTCAGAAGTATGCAGAATCATCGGGAACGCTCTTTTCGAGCTATTTAATGCGAGAAACTCGTTATCTGGTTGTTTTCACCACTCCACAGTGCGTTTGATATGCAGAACCGGCGTCATCTTGATTTTCGTGAGGTTTCAAGGTGAGATATGCATTTTCTGCGATTATCTTGGTGAGAATTCTGTCAGAAGTATGCAGAATCATCGAGATCGCTCTTTTCGAGCTGTTTAATGCGAGAAACACGTTATCTGGTGTTTTCACCACTCCACAGTCCGTTTGATATGCAGAACTGGCGACATCTTGGCTTTCGTCGGGTATCAAGCTGGGATATGCATTTTCTACGATAATCTTGGTGAGACTTCTGTCAGAAGTATGCAGAATCATCGGGAACGCTCTTTTCGAGCTATTTAATGCGAGAAACTCGTTATCTGGTTGTTTTCACCACTCCACAGTGCGTTTGATATGCAGAACCGGCGTCATCTTGATTTTCGTGAGGTTTCAAGGTGAGATATGCATTTTCTGCGATTATCTTTGTGAGACTTCTGTCAGATGTATGCAGAATCATCGAGATCGTTCTTTTCGAGCTATTTAATGCGAGAAACTCGTTATCTGGTTGTTTTCACCACTCCACAGTGCGTTTGATATGCAGAACCGGCGTCATCTTGATTTTCGTGAGGTTTCAAGGTGAGATATGCATTTTCTGCGATTATCTTGGTGAGACTTCTGTCAGAAGTATGCAGCATCATCGAGATCGCTCTTTTCGAGCTACTTAATTCGAGAAACACGTTATCTGGTGTTTTCGCCTCTCCACAGTGCGTTTGATATGCGGAACCGGCGCCATCTTGATTTTCGTGAGGTTTCAAGCTGAGATATGCATTTTCTGCGATAATATTGGTGAGAGTTCAGTCAGAAGTATGCAGGATCATCTAGATCGCTCGGTTCGAGCTATTTAATGCGAGAAACACGTTGTCTGGTTGTTTTCACCACTCCACCGTGCGTTTGATATGCAGAACCGGCGATATCTTGATTTTCGTGGTGTTTCCAGCTGAGATATGCATTTGCATCGATAATCTTGGTGAGTCTTCTGTCAGCAGCATGCAGAATCATCGAGATCGCTCTTTTCGAGCTATTTAATGGAGAAACACGTTATCTGGTGTATTGACCACTCCACAGTGCGTTTGATATGCGGAACCGGCGCCATCTTGATTTTCGTGAGGTTTCAAGCTGAGATATGCATTTTCTGCGATAATCTTGATGAGACATCAGTCAGAAGTATGCAGGATCATCTAGATCGCTCTTTTCGAGCTATTTAATGCGAGAAACACGTTTTCTGGTGTTTTCACCACTCCACAGTACGTTTGACATGCAGAACCGGCGATGTTTGGTTTTCGTCGGGTTTCAAGCTGAGATATGCATTTTCTACGATAATCTTGGTGAGACTTCTGTCCGAAGTAAGCAGAATCATCGAGATCGCTCTTTTCGAGCTACTTAATGCGAGAAACACGTTTTCTGGTGTATTCACCACTCCACAGTACGTTTGACATGCAGAACCGGAGATATCCTGGTTTCGGTCGGGTTTCAAGCTGAGATATGCTTTTCTACGATAATCTTGGTGAGACTTCTGTCAGAAGTATGCAGAATCTTCGAGAACGCTTTTTTCGAGCTACTTAATGCGAGAAACACGATATCTGGTTGTTTTCACCACTCCACAGTGCGTTTGATATGCAGAACCGGCGACATCTTGATTTTCGTGACGTTTCTAGCTGAGATATGCATTTTCTGCGATAATATTGGTGAGACTTCATTCAGAAGTATGCAGAATCATCTAGATCGCTCTTGTCGAGCCATTTAATGCGAGAAACACGTTGTCTGGTTGTTTTCACCACTCCACGGTGCGTTTGATATGCGGAACCGGCGCCATCTTGATTTTCGTGAGGTTTCAAGCTGAGATATGCGTTTTCTACGATAATCTTGGTGAGACTTCTATCAGAAGTAAGCAGAATCATCGAGATCCCTCTTTTCGAGCTCCTTAATGCGAGAAACACGTTATCTGGTGTTTTCACCTCTCCACAGTGCGTTTGATATGCAGAACCGGCGACATCTTGGCTTTCGTCGGGTATCAACCTGAGATATGCATTTTCTGCGATAATCTTGGTGAGACTTCAGTCAGAAGTATGCAGAATCATCGAGATCCTTCTTTTCGAGCTATTTAATGCGAGAAAAACGTTATCTGGTGTTTTCACCACTCGACAGTGCGTTTGACATGCAGAACCAGCGATATCTTGGTTTTCGTGGGGTTTCAAGCTGAGATATGCATTCTCTGCGATAATCTTGGTGAGACTTCTGTCCGAAGTATACAGAATCATCGAGATCGCTCTTTTCGAGCTATTTAATGCGGGAAACACGTTATCTGGTGTTTTGACCACTCCACAGTGCGTTTGATATGTAGAACCGCCGATAACGTGGTTTTCGTGGGGTTTCCAGCTGATATATGCATTTTCTGCGATAATCTTGGTGTTTCATCTATGAGAAGTATGCAGAATCATCGAGAACGCTCTTTTCGAGCTACTTAATGCGAGAAACACGTTTTCTGGTTTTTTCACCACTCCACAGTGCGTCTGAAATGCATAACCAGCGATATCTTGGTTTTCGTGGGGTTTCAAGCTGAGATATGCATTTTTTACGATAATCTTGGTGAGACTTCTGTCCGAAGTATGCAGAATCATCGAGATCGCTCTATTCGAGCTATTTAATGCGGCAAACACGTTATCTGGTGCTTTCTGCACTCCACAGTGCGTTTGATATGCAGAACCAGCGATATCTTGGTTTTCGTGGGGTTTCAAGCTGAGATATGCATTTTTTACGATAATCTTGGTGAGACTTCTGTCCGAAGTATGCAGAATCATCGAGTACGCTCTTTTCGAGCTGTTTAATGCGACAAACACGTTATCTGGTGTTTTCACCACTCCACAGTGCGTTTGATATGCAGAACCGGCGACACCTTGGCTTTCGTCGGGTATCAAGCTGGGATATGCATTTTCTACGATAATCTTGGTGAGACTTCTGTCAGAAGTATGCAGAATCATCTAGATCGCTCTTTTCGAGCTATTTAATGCGAGAAACACGTTGTCTGGTGTTTTCACAACTCCACAGTTGGATTGATATGCAGAACCGGCGATATCTGGGTTTTCGTGGGGTTTCAAGCTGAGATATGCATTTTTTACGATAATCTTGGTGAGACTTCTGTCCGAAGTATGCTTAATCATCGAGATCGCTCGTTTCGAGCTATTTAATGCGAGAAACACGATATCTGGAGTTTTCACCACTCCACAGTGCGTATGATATGCAGAACCGGCGAAATCTTGGTTTTCGTAGGGTTTCAAGCTGAGATATGCATTTTCTGCGATAATCTTGGTGAGACTTCTGTCCGAAGTATGCTGAATCATCGAGATCGCTCTTTTCGAGCTAGTTAGTACGAGAAACACGTTGTCTGGTGTTTTCACAACTCCACAGTTGGATTGATATGCAGAACCGGCGATATCTGGGTTTTCGTGGGGTTTCAAGCTGAGATATGCATTTTCTGCGATAATCTTGGTGAGACTTCAGTCAGAAGTATGCAGAATCATCGAGATCCTTCTTTTCGAGCTATTTAATGCGAGAAACACGTTGTCTGGTTGTTTTCACCACTCCACCGTGCGTTTGATATGCAGAACCGGCGATATCTTGGTTTTCGTGGGGTTTCCAGCTGAGATATGCATTTTCTGCGATAAGCTTGGTGAGTCTTCTGTCAGAAGAATGCAGAATCATCTAGATCGCACGTTTCGAGCTATTTAATGCGAGAAACACGTTATCTGGTTGTTTTCACCACTCCACAGTGCGTTTGATATGCAGAACCAGCGATATCTTGGTTTTCGTGGCGTTTCAAGTTCAGATATGCATTTTCTGCGATAATGTTGATGAGACTTCTGTCCGAAGTATGCTTAATCATCGAGATCGCTCTTTTCGAGCTATTTAATGCGAGAAACACGTTATCTGGTTGTTTTCACTACTCCACAGTGCGTTTGATATGCAGAACCGGCGACATCTTGATTTTCGTGAGGTTTCAACCTGAGATATGCGTTTTCTGCGATGATATTGGTGCGACTTCTGTCAGAAGTATGCAGAATCTTCGAGGACGCTCTTTTCGAGCTATTTAATGCGAGAAACACGTTATCTGGTGTTTTCACCACTCCACAGTGCGTATGATATGCAGAACCGGCGGTATCTTGGTTTTCGTGGGGTTTCAAGCTGAGATATGCATTATCTGCGATAATATTGGTGAGACCTCTGTCCGAAGTGTGCAGAATCATCTAGATCGCTCTTTTCAAGCTATTTAATGCGAGGAACAGGTTTTCTGGGGCTCTCACCACACCACAGTTCGTTGGATACGCAGAACAGGTGATATCTTGGGTTTCGTGGGGTTTCAAGCTGAGATATGCATTTTCTGCGATAAACTTGGTGAGACTTCTGTCCGAAGTATGCAGAATCATCGACATTGCTTTTTTCGAGATATTTAATGCGAGAAACACGTTATCTGGTGTTTTCACCACTCCACAGTGCGTTTGATACGCAGAACCGGCGACATCTTGATTTTCGTGAGGTTTCTAACTGAGATATGCGTTTTCTGCGATAATATTGGTGAGACTTCAGTCAGAAGCATGCAGAACCATCTAGATCGCTCTTTTCGAGCTATTTAATGCGAGCAGCACGTTATCTGGTGTTTTGGCCACTCCACAGTGCGTTTGATATGCAGAACCGGAGATATCTTGGTTTCGGTCGGGTTTCAAGCTGAGATATGCATTTTCTACGATAATCTTGGAGAGAATCTGTCAGAAGTATGCAGAATCTTCGAGGACGCTCTTTTCGAGCTACTTAATGCGAGAAACACGTTTTTGGGGGTTTTCACTACTCCACAGTTCTTTGAATATGCAGAACAGGAGATATCTTGGTTTGCGTGGGGTTTCAAGCAGAGATATGCATTTTCTGCGATAACCTTGGTGAGACTTCTGTTAGAAGTATGCAGAATCATCGAGATCGCTCTTTTCGAGCTATTTAATGGAGAAACACGTTATCTGGTGTATTGACCACTCCACAGTGCGTTTGATATGCGGAACCGGCGCCATCTTGATTTTCGTGAGGTTTCAAGCTGAGATATGCATTTTCTGCGGTAATCTTGATGAGACATCAGTCAGAAGTATGCAGAATCATCGATATCGCTCTTTTCGAGCTATTTAATGGAGAAACACGTTATCTGGTGTATTGACCACTCCACAGTGCGTTTGATATGCGGAACCGGCGCCATCTTGATTTTCGTGAGGTTTCAAGCTGAGATATGCATTTTCTGCGATAATATTGGTGAGAGTTCAGTCAGAAGTATGCAGGATCATCTAGATCGCTCGGTTCGAGCTATTTAATGCGAGAAACACGTTGTCTGGTTGTTTTCACCACTCCACGGTGCGTTTGATATGCAGAACCGGCGATATCTTGATTTTCGTGGTGTTTCCAGCTGAGATATGCATTTTCTTCGATAATCTTGGTGAGTCTTCTGTCAGCAGTATGCAGAATCATCGAGATCGCTCTTTTCGAGCTATTTAATGGAGAAACACGTTATCTGGTGTATTGACCACTCCACAGTGCGTTTGATATGCGGAACCGGCGCCATCTTGATTTTCGTGAGGTTTCAAGCTGAGATATGCATTTTCTGCGATAATCTTGATGAGACATCAGTCAGAAGTATGCAGGATCATCTAGATCGCTCTTTTCGAGCTATTTAATGCGAGAAACACGTTTTCTGGTGTTTTCACCACTCCACAGTACGTTTGACATGCAGAACCGGCGATGTTTGGTTTTCGTCGGGTTTCAAGCTGAGATATGCATTTTCTACGATAATCTTGGTGAGACTTCTGTCCGAAGTAAGCAGAATCATCGAGATCGCTCTTTTCGAGCTACTTAATGCGAGAAACACGTTTTCTGGTGTATTCACCACTCCACAGTACGTTTGACATGCAGAACCGGAGATATCCTGGTTTCGGTCGGGTTTCAAGCTGAGATATGCTTTTCTACGATAATCTTGGTGAGACTTCTGTCAGAAGTATGCAGAATCTTCGAGAACGCTTTTTTCGAGCTACTTAATGCGAGAAACACGATATCTGGTTGTTTTCACCACTCCACAGTGCGTTTGATATGCAGAACCGGCGACATCTTGATTTTCGTGACGTTTCTAGCTGAGATATGCATTTTCTGCGATAATATTGGTGAGACTTCATTCAGAAGTATGCAGAATCATCTAGATCGCTCTTGTCGAGCCATTTAATGCGAGAAACACGTTTTCTGGTGTATTCACCACTCCACAGAGCGTTTGATATGCAGAACCGGCGATATCTTGATATTCGTGGTGTTTCCAGCTGAGATATGCATTTTCTGCGATAATAGTGGTGAGACATCAGTCAGAAGTATGCAGAATCTTCGAGAACGCTCTTTTCGAGCTACTTAATGCGAGAAACACGTTTTCTGGTGTATTCACCACTCCACAGTACGTTTGACATGCAGAACCGAAGATATCCTGGTTTCGGCCGGGTTTCAAGCTGAGACATGCATTTTCTGCGATAATCTTGGTGATTCTTCTGTCAGAAGTATGCAGAATCATCGAGTACGCTCTTTTCGAGCTACTTAATGCGAGAAACACGATATCTGGTTGTTTTCACCACTCCACAGTGCGTTTGATATGCAGAACCGGCGACATCTTGGCTTTCGTCGGGTATCAAGCTGGGATATGCATTTTCTACGATAATCTTGGTGAGACTTCTGTCAGAAGTATGCAGAATCATCGGGAACGCTCTTTTCGAGCTATTTAATGCGAGAAACTCGTTATCTGGTTGTTTTCACCACTCTACAGTGCGTTTCATATGCAGAACCGGCGTCATCTTGATTTTCGTGAGGTTTCAAGGTGAGATATGCATTTTCTGCGATTATCTTGGTGAGACTTCTGTCAGAAGTATGCAGAATCATCGAGATCGCTCTTTTCGAGCTACTTAATTCGAGAAACACGTTATCTGGTGTTTTCGCCACTCCACAGTGCGTTTGACATGCAGAACCGCAGATATCTTGGTTACGTTCGGGATTCAAGCTGAGATATGCATTTTCTGCGATAATCTTGGTGAGACTTCAGTCAGAAGTATGCAGAATCATCTAGATCGCTCTTGTCGAGCTATTTAACGCGAGAAACACGTTATATGGTGTTTTCACCACTCCACAGTGCGTTTGATATGCAGAACGGGCGACATCTTGGCTTTAGTCGGGTATCAAGCTGGGATATGCATTTTCTACGATAATCTTGGTGAGACTTCTGTCAGAAGTATGCAGAATCATCGGGAACGCTCTTTTCGAGCTATTTAATGCGAGAAACTCGTTATCTGGTTGTTTTCACCACTCCACAGTGCGTTTGATATGCAGAACCGGCGTCATCTTGATTTTCGTGAGGTTTCAAGGTGAGATATGCATTTTCTGCGATTATCTTGGTGAGAATTCTGTCAGAAGTATGCAGAATCATCGAGATCGCTCTTTTCGAGCTGTTTAATGCGAGAAACACGTTATCTGGTGTTTTCACCACTCCACAGTCCGTTTGATATGCAGAACCGGCGACATCTTGGCTTTCGTCGGGTATCAAGCTGGGATATGCATTTTCTACGATAATCTTGGTGAGACTTCTGTCAGAAGTATGCAGAATCATCGGGAACGCTCTTTTCGAGCTATTTAATGCGAGAAACTCGTTATCTGGTTGTTTTCACCACTCCACAGTGCGTTTGATATGCAGAACCGGCGTCATCTTGATTTTCGTGAGGTTTCAAGGTGAGATATGCATTTTCTGCGATTATCTTTGTGAGACTTCTGTCAGATGTATGCAGAATCATCGAGATCGTTCTTTTCGAGCTATTTAATGCGAGAAACTCGTTATCTGGTTGTTTTCACCACTCCACAGTGCGTTTGATATGCAGAACCGGCGTCATCTTGATTTTCGTGAGGTTTCAAGGTGAGATATGCATTTTCTGCGATTATCTTGGTGAGACTTCTGTCAGAAGTATGCAGCATCATCGAGATCGCTCTTTTCGAGCTACTTAATTCGAGAAACACGTTATCTGGTGTTTTCGCCTCTCCACAGTGCGTTTGATATGCGGAACCGGCGCCATCTTGATTTTCGTGAGGTTTCAAGCTGAGATATGCATTTTCTGCGATAATATTGGTGAGAGTTCAGTCAGAAGTATGCAGGATCATCTAGATCGCTCGGTTCGAGCTATTTAATGCGAGAAACACGTTGTCTGGTTGTTTTCACCACTCCACCGTGCGTTTGATATGCAGAACCGGCGATATCTTGATTTTCGTGGTGTTTCCAGCTGAGATATGCATTTGCATCGATAATCTTGGTGAGTCTTCTGTCAGCAGCATGCAGAATCATCGAGATCGCTCTTTTCGAGCTATTTAATGGAGAAACACGTTATCTGGTGTATTGACCACTCCACAGTGCGTTTGATATGCGGAACCGGCGCCATCTTGATTTTCGTGAGGTTTCAAGCTGAGATATGCATTTTCTGCGATAATCTTGATGAGACATCAGTCAGAAGTATGCAGGATCATCTAGATCGCTCTTTTCGAGCTATTTAATGCGAGAAACACGTTTTCTGGTGTTTTCACCACTCCACAGTACGTTTGACATGCAGAACCGGCGATGTTTGGTTTTCGTCGGGTTTCAAGCTGAGATATGCATTTTCTACGATAATCTTGGTGAGACTTCTGTCCGAAGTAAGCAGAATCATCGAGATCGCTCTTTTCGAGCTACTTAATGCGAGAAACACGTTTTCTGGTGTATTCACCACTCCACAGTACGTTTGACATGCAGAACCGGAGATATCCTGGTTTCGGTCGGGTTTCAAGCTGAGATATGCTTTTCTACGATAATCTTGGTGAGACTTCTGTCAGAAGTATGCAGAATCTTCGAGAACGCTTTTTTCGAGCTACTTAATGCGAGAAACACGATATCTGGTTGTTTTCACCACTCCACAGTGCGTTTGATATGCAGAACCGGCGACATCTTGATTTTCGTGACGTTTCTAGCTGAGATATGCATTTTCTGCGATAATATTGGTGAGACTTCATTCAGAAGTATGCAGAATCATCTAGATCGCTCTTGTCGAGCCATTTAATGCGAGAAACACGTTGTCTGGTTGTTTTCACCACTCCACGGTGCGTTTGATATGCGGAACCGGCGCCATCTTGATTTTCGTGAGGTTTCAAGCTGAGATATGCGTTTTCTACGATAATCTTGGTGAGACTTCTATCAGAAGTAAGCAGAATCATCGAGATCCCTCTTTTCGAGCTCCTTAATGCGAGAAACACGTTATCTGGTGTTTTCACCTCTCCACAGTGCGTTTGATATGCAGAACCGGCGACATCTTGGCTTTCGTCGGGTATCAACCTGAGATATGCATTTTCTGCGATAATCTTGGTGAGACTTCAGTCAGAAGTATGCAGAATCATCGAGATCCTTCTTTTCGAGCTATTTAATGCGAGAAAAACGTTATCTGGTGTTTTCACCACTCGACAGTGCGTTTGACATGCAGAACCAGCGATATCTTGGTTTTCGTGGGGTTTCAAGCTGAGATATGCATTCTCTGCGATAATCTTGGTGAGACTTCTGTCCGAAGTATACAGAATCATCGAGATCGCTCTTTTCGAGCTATTTAATGCGGGAAACACGTTATCTGGTGTTTTGACCACTCCACAGTGCGTTTGATATGTAGAACCGCCGATAACGTGGTTTTCGTGGGGTTTCCAGCTGATATATGCATTTTCTGCGATAATCTTGGTGTTTCATCTATGAGAAGTATGCAGAATCATCGAGAACGCTCTTTTCGAGCTACTTAATGCGAGAAACACGTTTTCTGGTTTTTTCACCACTCCACAGTGCGTCTGAAATGCATAACCAGCGATATCTTGGTTTTCGTGGGGTTTCAAGCTGAGATATGCATTTTTTACGATAATCTTGGTGAGACTTCTGTCCGAAGTATGCAGAATCATCGAGATCGCTCTATTCGAGCTATTTAATGCGGCAAACACGTTATCTGGTGCTTTCTGCACTCCACAGTGCGTTTGATATGCAGAACCAGCGATATCTTGGTTTTCGTGGGGTTTCAAGCTGAGATATGCGTTTTTTACGATAATCTTGGTGAGACTTCTGTCCGAAGTATGCAGAATCATCGAGTACGCTCTTTTCGAGCTGTTTAATGCGACAAACACGTTATCTGGTGTTTTCACCACTCCACAGTGCGTTTGATATGCAGAACCGGCGACACCTTGGCTTTCGTCGGGTATCAAGCTGGGATATGCATTTTCTACGATAATCTTGGTGAGACTTCTGTCAGAAGTATGCAGAATCATCTAGATCGCTCTTTTCGAGCTATTTAATGCGAGAAACACGTTGTCTGGTGTTTTCACAACTCCACAGTTGGATTGATATGCAGAACCGGCGATATCTGGGTTTTCGTGGGGTTTCAAGCTGAGATATGCATTTTTTACGATAATCTTGGTGAGACTTCTGTCCGAAGTATGCTTAATCATCGAGATCGCTCGTTTCGAGCTATTTAATGCGAGAAACACGATATCTGGAGTTTTCACCACTCCACAGTGCGTATGATATGCAGAACCGGCGAAATCTTGGTTTTCGTAGGGTTTCAAGCTGAGATATGCATTTTCTGCGATAATCTTGGTGAGACTTCTGTCCGAAGTATGCTGAATCATCGAGATCGCTCTTTTCGAGCTAGTTAGTACGAGAAACACGTTGTCTGGTGTTTTCACAACTCCACAGTTGGATTGATATGCAGAACCGGCGATATCTGGGTTTTCGTGGGGTTTCAAGCTGAGATATGCATTTTCTGCGATAATCTTGGTGAGACTTCAGTCAGAAGTATGCAGAATCATCGAGATCCTTCTTTTCGAGCTATTTAATGCGAGAAAAACGTTATCTGGTGTTTTCACCACTCGACAGTGCGTTTGCCATGCAGAACCAGCGATATCTTGGTTTTCGTGGGGTTTCAAGCTGAGATATGCATTTTCTGCGATAATCTTGGTGAGACTTCTGTCCGAAGTATACAGAATCATCGAGATCGCTCTTTTCGAGCTATTTAATGCGGGAAACACGTTATCTGGTGTTTTGACCACTCCACAGTGCGTTTGATATGTAGAACCGCCGATAACGTGGTTTTCGTGGGGTTTCCAGCTGATATATTCATTTTCTGCGATAATCTTGGTGTTTCATTTATGAGAAGTATGCAGAATCATCGAGAACGCTCTTTTCGAGCTACTTAATGCGAGAAACACGTTTTCTGGTTTTTTCACCACTCCACAGTGCGTCTGAAATGCATAACCAGCGATATCTTGGTTTTCGTGGGGTTTCAAGCTGAGATATGCATTTTTTACGATAATCTTGGTGAGACTTCTGTCCGAAGTATGCAGAATCATCGAGATCGCTCTATTCGAGCTATTTAATGCGGCAAACACGTTATCTGGTGCTTTCTGCACTCCACAGTGCGTTTGATATGCAGAACCAGCGATATCTTGGTTTTCGTGGTGTTTCAAGCTGAGATATGCATTTTTTACGATAATCTTGGTGAGACTTCTGTCCGAAGTATGCTTAATCATCGAGATCCCTCGTATCGAGCTACTTAATGCGAGAAACACGTTATCTGGTGTTTTCACCACTCCACAGTGCTCCTGACATGCAGAACCAGCGATATCTTGGTTTTCGTGGGGTTTCAAGCTGAGATATGCATTTTCTGCGATAATCTTGGTGAGACTTCTGTCCGAAGTATACAGAATCATCGAGATCGCTCTTTTCGAGCTATTTAATGCGGGAAACACGTTATCTGGTGTTTTGACCACTCCACAGTGCGTTTGATATGTAGAACCGCCGATAACGTGGTTTTCGTGGGGTTTCCAGCTGATATATGCATTTTCTGCGATAATCTTGGTGTTTCATCTATGAGAAGTATGCAGAATCATCGAGAACGCTCTTTTCGAGCTACTTAATGCGAGAAACACGTTTTCTGGTTTTTTCACCACTCCACAGTGCGTCTGAAATGCATAACCAGCGATATCTTGGTTTTCGTGGGGTTTCAAGCTGAGATATGCATTTTTTACGATAATCTTGGTGAGACTTCTGTCCGAAGTATGCAGAATCATCGAGATCGCTCTATTCGAGCTATTTAATGCGGCAAACACGTTATCTGGTGCTTTCTGCACTCCACAGTGCGTTTGATATGCAGAACCAGCGATATCTTGGTTTTCGTGGGGTTTCAAGCTGAGATATGCATTTTTTACGATAATCTTGGTGAGACTTCTGTCCGAAGTATGCAGAATCATCGAGTACGCTCTTTTCGAGCTGTTTAATGCGACAAACACGTTATCTGGTGTTTTCACCACTCCACAGTGCGTTTGATATGCAGAACCGGCGACACCTTGGCTTTCGTCGGGTATCAAGCTGGGATATGCATTTTCTACGATAATCTTGGTGAGACTTCTGTCAGAAGTATGCAGAATCATCTAGATCGCTCTTTTCGAGCTATTTAATGAGAGAAACACGTTGTCTGGTGTTTTCACAACTCCACAGTTGGATTGATATGCAGAACCGGCGATATCTGGGTTTTCGTGGGGTTTCAAGCTGAGATATGCATTTTTTACGATAATCTTGGTGAGACTTCTGTCCGAAGTATGCTTAATCATCGAGATCGCTCGTTTCGAGCTATTTAATGCGAGAAACACGATATCTGGAGTTTTCACCACTCCACAGTGCGTATGATATGCAGAACCGGCGAAATCTTGGTTTTCGTAGGGTTTCAAGCTGAGATATGCATTTTCTGCGATAATCTTGGTGAGACTTCTGTCCGAAGTATGCTGAATCATCGAGATCGCTCTTTTCGAGCTAGTTAGTGCGAGAAACACGTTGTCTGGTGTTTTCACAACTCCACAGTTGGATTGATATGCAGAACCGGCGATATCTGGGTTTTCGTGGGGTTTCAAGCTGAGATATGCATTTTCTGCGATAATCTTGGTGAGACTTCAGTCAGAAGTATGCAGAATCATCGAGATCCTTCTTTTCGAGCTATTTAATGCGAGAAAAACGTTATCTGGTGTTTTCACCACTCGACAGTGCGTTTGCCATGCAGAACCAGCGATATCTTGGTTTTCGTGGGGTTTCAAGCTGAGATATGCATTTTCTGCGATAATCTTGGTGAGACTTCTGTCCGCAGTATACAGAATCATCGAGATCGCTCTTTTGGAGCTATTTAATGCGGGAAACACGTTATCTGGTGTTTTGACCACTCCACAGTGCGTTTGATATGTAGAACCGCCGATAACGTGGTTTTCGTGGGGTTTCCAGCTGATATATGCATTTTCTGCGATAATCTTGGTGTTTCATTTATGAGAAGTATGCAGAATCATCGAGAACGCTCTTTTCGAGCTACTTAATGCGAGAAACACGTTTTCTGGTTTTTTCACCACTCCACAGTGCGTCTGAAATGCATAACCAGCGATATCTTGGTTTTCGTGGGGTTTCAAGCTGAGATATGCATTTTTTACGATAATCTTGGTGAGACTTCTGTCCGAAGTATGCAGAATCATCGAGATCGCTCTATTCGAGCTATTTAATGCGGCAAACACGTTATCTGGTGCTTTCTGCACTCCACAGTGCGTTTGATATGCAGAACCAGCGATATCTTGGTTTTCGTGGTGTTTCAAGCTGAGATATGCATTTTTTACGATAATCTTGGTGAGACTTCTGTCCGAAGTTTGCTTAATCATCGAGATCCCTCGTTTCGAGCTACTTAATGCGAGAAACACGTTATCTGGTGTTTTCACCACTCCACAGTGCGTCTGATATGCAGAACTGGCGATATCTTGGTTTTGGTGGGGTTTCAAGCTGAGATATGCATTTTCTGCGATAAGCTTGGTGAGACTTCTGTCCGAAGTATGCTGAAACATCGAGATCCTTCTTTTCGAGCTCTTTAATGCGAGAAACATGTTATCTGGTGTTTTCACCTCTCCACAGTGCGTTTGATATGCAGAACCGGCGACATCTTGGCTTTCGTCGGGTATCAACCTGAGATATGCATTTTCTGCGATAATCTTGGTGAGACTTCAGTCAGAAGTATGCAGAATCATCGAGATCCTTCTTTTCGAGCTATTTAATGCGAGAAAAACGTTATCTGGTGTTTTCACCACTCGACAGTGCGTTTGACATGCAGAACCAGCGATATCTTGGTTTTCGTGGGGTTTCAAGCTGAGATATGCATTTTCTGCGATAATCTTGGTGAGACTTCTGTCCGAAGTATACAGAATCATCGAGATCGCTCTTTTCGAGCTATTTAATGCGGGAAACACGTTATCTGGTGTTTTGACCACTCCACAGTGCGTTTGATATGTAGAACCGCCGATAACGTGGTTTTCGTGGGGTTTCCAGCTGATATATGCATTTTCTGCGATAATCTTGGTGTTTCATCTATGAAAAGTATGCACAATCATCGAGAAGTCTCTTTTCGAGCTACTTAATGCGAGAAACACGTTTTCTGGTTTTTTCACCACTTCACAGTGCGTCTGAAATGCATAACCAGCGATATCTTGGTTTTCGTGGGGTTTCAAGCTGAGATATGCATTTTTTAAGATAATCTTGGTGAGACTTCTGTCCGAAGTATGCAGAATCATCGAGATCGCTCTATTCGAGCTATTTAATGCGGCAAAAACGTTATCTGGTGCTTTCTGCACTCCACAGTGCGTTTGATATGCAGAACCAGCGATATCTTGGTTTTCGTGGGGTTTCAAGCTGAGATATGCATTTTTTACGATAATCTTGGTGAGACTCCTGTCCGAAGTATGCTTAATCATCGAGATCGCTCGTTTCGAGCTATTTAATGCGAGAAAAACGTTATCTGGTGTTTTCACCACTCGACAGTGCGTTTGACATGCATAACCAGCGATATCTTGGTTTTCGTGGGGTTTCAAGCTGAGATATGCATTTTTTACGATAATCTTGGTGAGACTTCTGTCCGAAGTATGCAGAATCATCGAGATCGCTCGTTTCGAGCTATTTAATGCGAGAAACACGTTATCTGGTGTTTTCACCACTCCACAGTGCGTATGATATGCAGAACCGGCGATATCTTGGTTTTCGTGGGGTTTCAAGCTGAGATATGCATTTTCTGCGATAATCTTGGTGAGACTTCTGTCCGAAGTATGCAGAATCATCGAGTACGCTCTTTTCGAGCTGTTTAATGCGACAAACACGTTATCTGGTGTTTTCACCACTCCACAGTGCGTTTGATATGCAGAACCGGCGACACCTTGGCTTTCGTCGGGTATCAAGCTGGGATATGCATTTTCTACGATAATCTTGGTGAGACTTCTGTCAGAAGTATGCAGAATCATCTAGATCGCTCTTTTCGAGCTATTTAATGCGAGAAACACGTTGTCTGGTGTTTTCACAACTCCACAGTTGGATTGATATGCAGAACCGGCGATATCTGGGTTTTCGTGGGGTTTCAAGCTGAGATATGCATTTTTTACGATAATCTTGGTGAGACTTCTGTCCGAAGTATGCTTAATCATCGAGATCGCTCGTTTCGAGCTATTTAATGCGAGAAACACGATATCTGGAGTTTTCACCACTCCACAGTGCGTATGATATGCAGAACCGGCGAAATCTTGGTTTTCGTAGGGTTTCAAGCTGAGATATGCATTTTCTGCGATAATCTTGGTGAGACTTCTGTCCGAAGTATGCTGAATCATCGAGATCGCTCTTTTCGAGCTAGTTAGTGCGAGAAACACGTTGTCTGGTGTTTTCACAACTCCACAGTTGGATTGATATGCAGAACCGGCGATATCTGGGTTTTCGTGGGGTTTCAAACTGAGATATGCATTTTCTGCGATAATCTTGGTGAGACTTCAGTCAGAAGTATGCAGAATCATCGAGATCCTTCTTTTTGAGCTATTTAATGCGAGAAAAACCTTATCTGGTGTTTTCACCACTCGACAGTGCGTTTGACATGCAGAACCAGCGATATCTTGGTTTTCGTGGGGTTTCAAGCTGAGATATGCATTTTCTGCGATAATCTTGGTGAGACTTCTGTCCGAAGTATACAGAATCATCGAGATCGCTCTTTTCGAGCTATTTAATGCGGGAAACACGTTATCTGGTGTTTTGACCACTCCACAGTGCGTTTGATATGTAGAACCGCCGATAACGTGGTTTTCGTGGGGTTTCCAGCTGATATATGCATTTTCTGCGATAATCTTGGTGTTTCATCTATGAGAAGTATGCAGAATCATCGAGAACGCTCTTTTCGAGCTACTTAATGCGAGAAACACGTTTTCTGGTTTTTTCACCACTCCACAGTGCGTCTGAAATGCATAACCAGCGATATCTTGGTTTTCGTGGGGTTTCAAGCTGAGATATGCATTTTTTACGATAATCTTGGTGAGACTTCTGTCCGAAGTATGCAGAATCATCGAGATCGCTCTATTCGAGCTATTTAATGCGGCAAACACGTTATCTGGTGCTTTCTGCACTCCACAGTGCGTTTGATATGCAGAACCAGCGATATCTTGGTTTTCGTGGGGTTTCAAGCTGAGATATGCATTTTTTACGATAATCTTGGTGAGACTTCTGTCCGAAGTATGCTTAATCATCGAGATCCCTCGTTTCGAGCTACTTAATGCGAGAAACACGTTATCTGGTGTTTTCACCACTCCACAGTGCGTCTGATATGCAGAACTGGCGATATCTTGGTTTTGGTGGGGTTTCAAGCTGAGATATGCATTTTCTGCGATAAGCTTGGTGAGACTTCTGTCCGAAGTATGCTGAAACATCGAGCTCGCTCTATTCGAGCTATTTAATGCGGCAAACACGTTATCTGGTGCATTCAGCACTCCACAGTGCGTTTGATATGCAGAACCGGCGATATCTGGGTTTTCGTGGGGTTTCAAGCTGAGATATGCATTTTTTACGATAATCTTGGTGAGACTTCTGTCCGAAGTATGCTTAATCATCGAGATCGCTCGTTTCGAGCTATTTAATGCGAGAAACACGATATCTGGAGTTTTCACCACTCCACAGTGCGTATGATATGCAGAACCGGCGAAATCTTGGTTTTCGTAGGGTTTCAAGCTGAGATATGCATTTTCTGCGATAATCTTGGTGAGACTTCTGTCCGAAGTATGCTGAATCATCGAGATCGCTCTTTTCGAGCTAGTTAGTGCGAGAAACACGTTGTCTGGTGTTTTCACAACTCCACAGTTGGATTGATATGCAGAACCGGCGATATCTGGGTTTTCGTGGGGTTTCAAACTGAGATATGCATTTTCTGCGATAATCTTGGTGAGACTTCAGTCAGAAGTATGCAGAATCATCGAGATCCTTCTTTTCGAGCTATTTAATGCGAGAAAAACGTTATCTGGTGCATTCACCACTCCACAGTGCGTTTGATATGCAGAACCGGCGTCATCTTGATTTTCGTGAGGTTTCAAGGTGAGATATGCATTTTCTGCGATTATCTTGGTGAGAATTCTGTCAGAAGTATGCAGAATCATCGAGATCGCTCTTTTCGAGCTGTTTAATGCGAGAAACACGTTATCTGGTGTTTTCACCACTCCACAGTCCGTTTGATATGCAGAACCGGCGACATCTTGGCTTTCGTCGGGTATCAAGCTGGGATATGCATTTTCTACGATAATCTTGGTGAGACTTCTGTCAGAAGTATGCAGAATCATCGGGAACGCTCTTTTCGAGCTATTTAATGCGAGAAACTCGTTATCTGGTTGTTTTCACCACTCCACAGTGCGTTTGATATGCAGAACCGGCGTCATCTTGATTTTCGTGAGGTTTCAAGGTGAGATATGCATTTTCTGCGATTATCTTGGTGAGACTTCTGTCAGAAGTATGCAGAATCATCGAGATCGCTCTTTTCGAGCTACTTAATTCGAGAAACACGTTATCTGGTGTTTTCGCCTCTCCACAGTGCGTTTGACATGCAGAACCGCAGATATCTTGGTTACGTTCGGGATTCAAGCTGAGATATGCATTTTCTGCGATAATCTTCGTGAGACTTCAGTCAGAAGTATGCAGAATCATCGAGATCGCTCTTTTCGAGCTATTTAATGGAGAAACACGTTATCTGGTGTATTGACCACTCCACAGTGCGTTTGATATGCGGAACCGGCGCCATCTTGATTTTCGTGAGGTTTCAAGCTGAGATATGCATTTTCTGCGATAATATTGGTGAGAGTTCAGTCAGAAGTATGCAGGATCATCTAGATCGCTCGGTTCGAGCTATTTAATGCGAGAAACACGTTGTCTGGTTGTTTTCACCACTCCACCGTGCGTTTGATATGCAGAACCGGCGATATCTTGATTTTCGTGGTGTTTCCAGCTGAGATATGCATTTTCTTCGATAATCTTGGTGAGTCTTCTGTCAGCAGCATGCAGAATCATCGAGATCGCTCTTTTCGAGCTATTTAATGGAGAAACACGTTATCTGGTGTATTGACCACTCCACAGTGCGTTTGATATGCGGAACCGGCGCCATCTTGATTTTCGTGAGGTTTCAAGCTGAGATATGCATTTTCTGCGATAATCTTGATGAGACATCAGTCAGAAGTATGCAGGATCATCTAGATCGCTCTTTTCGAGCTATTTAATGCGAGAAACACGTTTTCTGGTGTTTTCACCACTCCACAGTACGTTTGACATGCAGAACCGGCGATGTTTGGTTTTCGTCGGGTTTCAAGCTGAGATATGCATTTTCTACGATAATCTTGGTGAGACTTCTGTCCGAAGTAAGCAGAATCATCGAGATCGCTCTTTTCGAGCTACTTAATGCGAGAAACACGTTTTCTGGTGTATTCACCACTCCACAGTACGTTTGACATGCAGAACCGGAGATATCCTGGTTTCGGTCGGGTTTCAAGCTGAGATATGCTTTTCTACGATAATCTTGGTGAGACTTCTGTCAGAAGTATGCAGAATCTTCGAGAACGCTTTTTTCGAGCTACTTAATGCGAGAAACACGATATCTGGTTGTTTTCACCACTCCACAGTGCGTTTGATATGCAGAACCGGCGACATCTTGATTTTCGTGACGTTTCTAGCTGAGATATGCATTTTCTGCGATAATATTGGTGAGACTTCATTCAGAAGTATGCAGAATCATCTAGATCGCTCTTGTCGAGCCATTTAATGCGAGAAACACGTTGTCTGGTTGTTTTCACCACTCCACGGTGCGTTTGATATGCGGAACCGGCGCCATCTTGATTTTCGTGAGGTTTCAAGCTGAGATATGCGTTTTCTACGATAATCTTGGTGAGACTTCTATCAGAAGTAAGCAGAATCATCGAGATCCCTCTTTTCGAGCTCCTTAATGCGAGAAACACGTTATCTGGTGTTTTCACCTCTCCACAGTGCGTTTGATATGCAGAACCGGCGACATCTTGGCTTTCGTCGGGTATCAACCTGAGATATGCATTTTCTGCGATAATCTTGGTGAGACTTCAGTCAGAAGTATGCAGAATCATCGAGATCCTTCTTTTCGAGCTATTTAATGCGAGAAAAACGTTATCTGGTGTTTTCACCACTCGACAGTGCGTTTGACATGCAGAACCAGCGATATCTTGGTTTTCGTGGGGTTTCAAGCTGAGATATGCATTTTCTGCGATAATCTTGGTGAGACTTCTGTCCGAAGTATACAGAATCATCGAGATCGCTCTTTTCGAGCTATTTAATGCGGGAAACACGTTATCTGGTGTTTTGACCACTCCACAGTGCGTTTGATATGTAGAACCGCCGATAACGTGGTTTTCGTGGGGTTTCCAGCTGATATATGCATTTTCTGCGATAATCTTGGTGTTTCATCTATGAGAAGTATGCAGAATCATCGAGAACGCTCTTTTCGAGCTACTTAATGCGAGAAACACGTTTTCTGGTTTTTTCACCACTCCACAGTGCGTCTGAAATGCATAACCAGCGATATCTTGGTTTTCGTGGGGTTTCAAGCTGAGATATGCATTTTTTACGATAATCTTGGTGAGACTTCTGTCCGAAGTATGCAGAATCATCGAGATCGCTCTATTCGAGCTATTTAATGCGGCAAACACGTTATCTGGTGCTTTCTGCACTCCACAGTGCGTTTGATATGCAGAACCAGCGATATCTTGGTTTTCGTGGGGTTTCAAGCTGAGATATGCATTTTTTACGATAATCTTGGTGAGACTTCTGTCCGAAGTATGCAGAATCATCGAGTACGCTCTTTTCGAGCTGTTTAATGCGACAAACACGTTATCTGGTGTTTTCACCACTCCACAGTGCGTTTGATATGCAGAACCGGCGACACCTTGGCTTTCGTCGGGTATCAAGCTGGGATATGCATTTTCTACGATAATCTTGGTGAGACTTCTGTCAGAAGTATGCAGAATCATCTAGATCGCTCTTTTCGAGCTATTTAATGCGAGAAACACGTTGTCTGGTGTTTTCACAACTCCACAGTTGGATTGATATGCAGAACCGGCGATATCTGGGTTTTCGTGGGGTTTCAAGCTGAGATATGCATTTTTTACGATAATCTTGGTGAGACTTCTGTCCGAAGTATGCTTAATCATCGAGATCGCTCGTTTCGAGCTATTTAATGCGAGAAACACGATATCTGGAGTTTTCACCACTCCACAGTGCGTATGATATGCAGAACCGGCGAAATCTTGGTTTTCGTAGGGTTTCAAGCTGAGATATGCATTTTCTGCGATAATCTTGGTGAGACTTCTGTCCGAAGTATGCTGAATCATCGAGATCGCTCTTTTCGAGCTAGTTAGTGCGAGAAACACGTTGTCTGGTGTTTTCACAACTCCACAGTTGGATTGATATGCAGAACCGGCGATATCTGGGTTTTCGTGGGGTTTCAAGCTGAGATATGCATTTTCTGCGATAATCTTGGTGAGACTTCAGTCAGAAGTATGCAGAATCATCGAGATCCTTCTTTTCGAGCTATTTAATGCGAGAAAAACGTTATCTGGTGTTTTCACCACTCGACAGTGCGTTTGCCATGCAGAACCAGCGATATCTTGGTTTTCGTGGGGTTTCAAGCTGAGATATGCATTTTCTGCGATAATCTTGGTGAGACTTCTGTCCGCAGTATACAGAATCATCGAGATCGCTCTTTTGGAGCTATTTAATGCGGGAAACACGTTATCTGGTGTTTTGACCACTCCACAGTGCGTTTGATATGTAGAACCGCCGATAACGTGGTTTTCGTGGGGTTTCCAGCTGATATATGCATTTTCTGCGATAATCTTGGTGTTTCATTTATGAGAAGTATGCAGAATCATCGAGAACGTTCTTTTCGAGCTACTTAATGCGAGAAACACGTTTTCTGGTTTTTTCACCACTCCACAGTGCGTCTGAAATGCATAACCAGCGATATCTTGGTTTTCGTGGGGTTTCAAGCTGAGATATGCATTTTTTACGATAATCTTGGTGAGACTTCTGTCCGAAGTATGCAGAATCATCGAGATCGCTCTATTCGAGCTATTTAATGCGGCAAACACGTTATCTGGTGCTTTCTGCACTCCACAGTGCGTTTGATATGCAGAACCAGCGATATCTTGGTTTTCGTGGTGTTTCAAGCTGAGATATGCATTTTTTACGATAATCTTGGTGAGACTTCTGTCCGAAGTTTGCTTAATCATCGAGATCCCTCGTTTCGAGCTACTTAATGCGAGAAACACGTTATCTGGTGTTTTCACCACTCCACAGTGCGTCTGATATGCAGAACTGGCGATATCTTGGTTTTGGTGGGGTTTCAAGCTGAGATATGCATTTTCTGCGATAAGCTTGGTGAGACTTCTGTCCGAAGTATGCTGAAACATCGAGATCCTTCTTTTCGAGCTCTTTAATGCGAGAAACATGTTATCTGGTGTTTTCACCTCTCCACAGTGCGTTTGATATGCAGAACCGGCGACATCTTGGCTTTCGTCGGGTATCAACCTGAGATATGCATTTTCTGCGATAATCTTGGTGAGACTTCAGTCAGAAGTATGCAGAATCATCGAGATCCTTCTTTTCGAGCTATTTAATGCGAGAAAAACGTTATCTGGTGTTTTCACCACTCGACAGTGCGTTTGACATGCAGAACCAGCGATATCTTGGTTTTCGTGGGGTTTCAAGCTGAGATATGCATTTTCTGCGATAATCTTGGTGAGACTTCTGTCCGAAGTATACAGAATCATCGAGATCGCTCTTTTCGAGCTATTTAATGCGGGAAACACGTTATCTGGTGTTTTGACCACTCCACAGTGCGTTTGATATGTAGAACCGCCGATAACGTGGTTTTCGTGGGGTTTCCAGCTGATATATGCATTTTCTGCGATAATCTTGGTGTTTCATCTATGAAAAGTATGCACAATCATCGAGAAGTCTCTTTTCGAGCTACTTAATGCGAGAAACACGTTTTCTGGTTTTTTCACCACTTCACAGTGCGTCTGAAATGCATAACCAGCGATATCTTGGTTTTCGTGGGGTTTCAAGCTGAGATATGCATTTTTTACGATAATCTTGGTGAGACTTCTGTCCGAAGTATGCAGAATCATCGAGATCGCTCTATTCGAGCTATTTAATGCGGCAAAAACGTTATCTGGTGCTTTCTGCACTCCACAGTGCGTTTGATATGCAGAACCAGCGATATCTTGGTTTTCGTGGGGTTTCAAGCTGAGATATGCATTTTTTACGATAATCTTGGTGAGACTTCTGTCCGAAGTATGCTTAATCATCGAGATCCCTCGTTTCGAGCTACTTAATGCGAGAAACACGTTATCTGGTGTTTTCACCACTCCACAGTGCGTCTGATATGCAGAACTGGCGATATCTTGGTTTTGGTGGGGTTTCAAGCTGAGATATGCATTTTCTGCGATAAGCTTGGTGAGACTTCTGTCCGAAGTATGCTGAAACATCGAGATCGCTCTATTCGAGCTATTTAATGCGGCAAACACGTTATCTGGTGCATTCAGCACTCCACAGTGCGTTTGATATGCAGATCCAGCGATATCTTGGTTTTCGTGGGGTTTCAAGCTGAGATATGCATTTTTTACGATAATCTTGGTGAGACTCCTGTCCGAAGTATGCTTAATCATCGAGATCGCTCGTTTCGAGCTATTTAATGCGAGAAAAACGTTATCTGGTGTTTTCACCACTCGACAGTGCGTTTGACATGCATAACCAGCGATATCTTGGTTTTCGTGGGGTTTCAAGCTGAGATATGCATTTTTTACGATAATCTTGGTGAGACTTCTGTCCGAAGTATGCAGAATCATCGAGATCGCTCGTTTCGAGCTATTTAATGCGAGAAACACGTTATCTGGTGTTTTCACCACTCCACAGTGCGTATGATATGCAGAACCGGCGATATCTTGGTTTTCGTGGGGTTTCAAGCTGAGATATGCATTTTCTGCGATAATCTTGGTGAGACTTCTGTCCGAAGTATGCAGAATCATCGAGTACGCTCTTTTCGAGCTGTTTAATGCGACAAACACGTTATCTGGTGTTTTCACCACTCCACAGTGCGTTTGATATGCAGAACCGGCGACACCTTGGCTTTCGTCGGGTATCAAGCTGGGATATGCATTTTCTACGATAATCTTGGTGAGACTTCTGTCAGAAGTATGCAGAATCATCTAGATCGCTCTTTTCGAGCTATTTAATGCGAGAAACACGTTGTCTGGTGTTTTCACAACTCCACAGTTGGATTGATATGCAGAACCGGCGATATCTGGGTTTTCGTGGGGTTTCAAGCTGAGATATGCATTTTTTACGATAATCTTGGTGAGACTTCTGTCCGAAGTATGCTTAATCATCGAGATCGCTCGTTTCGAGCTATTTAATGCGAGAAACACGATATCTGGAGTTTTCACCACTCCACAGTGCGTATGATATGCAGAACCGGCGAAATCTTGGTTTTCGTAGGGTTTCAAGCTGAGATATGCATTTTCTGCGATAATCTTGGTGAGACTTCTGTCCGAAGTATGCTGAATCATCGAGATCGCTCTTTTCGAGCTAGTTAGTGCGAGAAACACGTTGTCTGGTGTTTTCACAACTCCACAGTTGGATTGATATGCAGAACCGGCGATATCTGGGTTTTCGTGGGGTTTCAAACTGAGATATGCATTTTCTGCGATAATCTTGGTGAGACTTCAGTCAGAAGTATGCAGAATCATCGAGATCCTTCTTTTTGAGCTATTTAATGCGAGAAAAACCTTATCTGGTGTTTTCACCACTCGACAGTGCGTTTGACATGCAGAACCAGCGATATCTTGGTTTTCGTGGGGTTTCAAGCTGAGATATGCATTTTCTGCGATAATCTTGGTGAGACTTCTGTCCGAAGTATACAGAATCATCGAGATCGCTCTTTTCGAGCTATTTAATGCGGGAAACACGTTATCTGGTGTTTTGACCACTCCACAGTGCGTTTGATATGTAGAACCGCCGATAACGTGGTTTTCGTGGGGTTTCCAGCTGATATATGCATTTTCTGCGATAATCTTGGTGTTTCATCTATGAGAAGTATGCAGAATCATCGAGAACGCTCTTTTCGAGCTACTTAATGCGAGAAACACGTTTTCTGGTTTTTTCACCACTCCACAGTGCGTCTGAAATGCATAACCAGCGATATCTTGGTTTTCGTGGGGTTTCAAGCTGAGATATGCATTTTTTACGATAATCTTGGTGAGACTTCTGTCCGAAGTATGCAGAATCATCGAGATCGCTCTATTCGAGCTATTTAATGCGGCAAACACGTTATCTGGTGCTTTCTGCACTCCACAGTGCGTTTGATATGCAGAACCAGCGATATCTTGGTTTTCGTGGGGTTTCAAGCTGAGATATGCATTTTTTACGATAATCTTGGTGAGACTTCTGTCCGAAGTATGCTTAATCATCGAGATCCCTCGTTTCGAGCTACTTAATGCGAGAAACACGTTATCTGGTGTTTTCACCACTCCACAGTGCGTCTGATATGCAGAACTGGCGATATCTTGGTTTTGGTGGGGTTTCAAGCTGAGATATGCATTTTCTGCGATAAGCTTGGTGAGACTTCTGTCCGAAGTATGCTGAAACATCGAGATCGCTCTATTCGAGCTATTTAATGCGGCAAACACGTTATCTGGTGCATTCAGCACTCCACAGTGCGTTTGATATGCAGAACCGGCGATATCTGGGTTTTCGTGGGGTTTCAAGCTGAGATATGCATTTTTTACGATAATCTTGGTGAGACTTCTGTCCGAAGTATGCTTAATCATCGAGATCGCTCGTTTCGAGCTATTTAATGCGAGAAACACGATATCTGGAGTTTTCACCACTCCACAGTGCGTATGATATGCAGAACCGGCGAAATCTTGGTTTTCGTAGGGTTTCAAGCTGAGATATGCATTTTCTGCGATAATCTTGGTGAGACTTCTGTCCGAAGTATGCTGAATCATCGAGATCGCTCTTTTCGAGCTAGTTAGTGCGAGAAACACGTTGTCTGGTGTTTTCACAACTCCACAGTTGGATTGATATGCAGAACCGGCGATATCTGGGTTTTCGTGGGGTTTCAAACTGAGATATGCATTTTCTGCGATAATCTTGGTGAGACTTCAGTCAGAAGTATGCAGAATCATCGAGATCCTTCTTTTCGAGCTATTTAATGCGAGAAAAACGTTATCTGGTGTTTTCACCACTCGACAGTGCGTTTGACATGCAGAACCAGCGATATCTTGGTTTTCGTGGGGTTTCAAGCTGAGATATGCATTTTCTGCGATAATCTTGGTGAGACTTCTGTCCGAAGTATACAGAATCATCGAGATCCCTCTTTTCGAGCTATTTAATGCGGGAAACACGTTATCTGGTGTTTTGACCACTCCACAGTGCGTTTGATATGTAGAACCGCCGATAACGTGGTTTTCGTGGGGTTTCCAGCTGATATATGCATTTTCTGCGATAATCTTGGTGTTTCATCTATGAGAAGTATGCAGAATCATCGAGAACGCTCTTTTCGAGCTACTTAATGCGAGAAACACGTTTTCTGGTTTTTTCACCACTCCACAGTGCGTCTGAAATGCATAACCAGCGATATCTTGGTTTTCGTGGGGTTTCAAGCTGAGATATGCATTTTTTACGATAATCTTGGTGAGACTTCTGTCCGAAGTATGCAGAATCATCGAGATCGCTCTAATCGAGCTATTTAATGCTGCAAACACGTTATCTGGTGCTTTCTGCACTCCACAGTGCGTTTGATATGCAGAACCAGCGATATCTTGGTTTTCGTGGGGTTTCAAGCTGAGATATGCATTTTTTACGATAATCTTGGTGAGACTTCTGTCCGAAGTATGCTTAATCATCGAGATCCCTCGTTTCGAGCTACTTAATGCGAGAAACACGTTATCTGGTGTTTTCACCACTCCACAGTGCGTCTGATATGCAGAACTGGCGATATCTTGGTTTTGGTGGGGTTTCAAGCTGAGATATGCATTTTCTGCGATAAGCTTGGTGAGACTTCTGTCCGAAGTATGCTGAAACATCGAGATCGCTCTATTCGAGCTATTTAATGCGGCAAACACGTTATCTGGTGCATTCAGCACTCCACAGTGCGTTTGATATGCAGATCCAGCGATATCTTGGTTTTCGTGGGGTTTCAAGCTGAGATATGCATTTTTTACGATAATCTTGGTGAGACTCCTGTCCGAAGTATGCTTAATCATCGAGATCGCTCGTTTCGAGCTATTTAATGCGAGAAACACGTTATCTGGTGTTTTCACCACTCCACAGTGCGTATGATATGCAGAACCGGCGATATCTTGGTTTTCGTGGGGTTTCAAGCTGAGATATGCATTTTCTGCGATAATCTTGGTGAGACTTCTGTCCGAAGTATGCAGAATCATCGAGTACGCTCTTTTCGAGCTGTTTAATGCGACAAACACGTTATCTGGTGTTTTCACCACTCCACAGTGCGTTTGATAGCAGAACCGGCGACACCTTGGCTTTCGTCGGGTATCAAGCTGGGATATGCATTTTCTACGATAATCTTGGTGAGACTTCTGTCAGAAGTATGCAGAATCATCTAGATCGCTCTTTTCGAGCTATTTAATGCGAGAAACACGTTGCCTGGTGTTTTCACAACTCCACAGTTGGATTGATATGCAGAACCGGCGATATCTGGGTTTTCGTGGGGTTTCAAGCTGAGATATGCATTTTTTACGATAATCTTGGTGAGACTTCTGTCCGAAGTATGCTTAATCATCGAGATCGCTCGTTTCGAGCTATTTAATGCGAGAAACACGATATCTGGAGTTTTCACCACTCCACAGTGCGTATGATATGCAGAACCGGCGAAATCTTGGTTTTCGTAGGGTTTCAAGCTGAGATATGCATTTTCTGCGATAATCTTGGTGAGACTTCTGTCCGAAGTATGCTGAATCATCGAGATCGCTCTTTTCGAGCTAGTTAGTGCGAGAAACACGTTGTCTGGTGTTTTCACAACTCCACAGTTGGATTGATATGCAGAACCGGCGATATCTGGGTTTTCGTGGGGTTTCAAACTGAGATATGCATTTTCTGCGATAATCTTGGTGAGACTTCAGTCAGAAGTATGCAGAATCATCGAGATCCTTCTTTTCGAGCTATTTAATGCGAGAAAAACGTTATCTGGTGTTTTCACCACTCGACAGTGCGTTTGACATGCAGAACCAGCGATATCTTGGTTTTCGTGGGGTTTCAAGCTGAGATATGCATTTTCTGCGATAATCTTGGTGAGACTTCTGTCCGAAGTATACAGAATCATCGAGATCGCTCTTTTCGAGCTATTTAATGCGGGAAACACGTTATCTGGTGTTTTGACCACTCCACAGTGCGTTTGATATGTAGAACCGCCGATAACGTGGTTTTCGTGGGGTTTCCAGCTGATATATGCATTTTCTGCGATAATCTTGGTGTTTCATCTATGAGAAGTATGCAGAATCATCGAGAACGCTCTTTTCGAGCTACTTAATGCGAGAAACACGTTTTCTGGTTTTTTCACCACTCCACAGTGCGTCTGAAATGCATAACCAGCGATATCTTGGTTTTCGTGGGGTTTCAAGCTGAGATATGCATTTTTTACGATAATCTTGGTGAGACTTCTGTCCGAAGTATGCAGAATCATCGAGATCGCTCTAATCGAGCTATTTAATGCTGCAAACACGTTATCTGGTGCTTTCTGCACTCCACAGTGCGTTTGATATGCAGAACCAGCGATATCTTGGTTTTCGTGGGGTTTCAAGCTGAGATATGCATTTTTTACGATAATCTTGGTGAGACTTCTGTCCGAAGTATGCTTAATCATCGAGATCCCTCGTTTCGAGCTACTTAATGCGAGAAACACGTTATCTGGTGTTTTCACCACTCCACAGTGCGTCTGATATGCAGAACTGGCGATATCTTGGTTTTGGTGGGGTTTCAAGCTGAGATATGCATTTTCTGCGATAAGCTTGGTGAGACTGCTGTCCGAAGTATGCTGAAACATCGAGATCGCTCTATTCGAGCTATTTAATGCGGCAAACACGTTATCTGGTGCATTCAGCACTCCACAGTGCGTTTGATATGCAGATCCAGCGATATCTTGGTTTTCGTGGGGTTTCAAGCTGAGATATGCATTTTTTACGATAATCTTGGTGAGACTCCTGTCCGAAGTATGCTTAATCATCGAGATCGCTCGTTTCGAGCTATTTAATGCGAGAAACACGTTATCTGGTGTTTTCACCACTCCACAGTGCGTATGATATGCAGAACCGGCGATATCTTGGTTTTCGTGGGGTTTCAAGCTGAGATATGCATTTTCTGCGATAATCTTGGTGAGACTTCTGTCCGAAGTATGCAGAATCATCGAGTACGCTCTTTTCGAGCTGTTTAATGCGACAAACACGTTATCTGGTGTTTTCACCACTCCACAGTGCGTTTGATATGCAGAACCGGCGACACCTTGGCTTTCGTCGGGTATCAAGCTGGGATATGCATTTTCTACGATAATCTTGGTGAGACTTCTGTCAGAAGTATGCAGAATCATCTAGATCGCTCTTTTCGAGCTATTTAATGCGAGAAACACGTTGTCTGGTGTTTTCACAACTCCACAGTTGGATTGATATGCAGAACCGGCGATATCTGGGTTTTCGTGGGGTTTCAAGCTGAGATATGCATTTTTTACGATAATCTTGGTGAGACTTCTGTCCGAAGTATGCTTAATCATCGAGATTGCTCGTTTCGAGCTATTTAATGCGAGAAACACGATATCTGGAGTTTTCACCACTCCACAGTGCGTATGATATGCAGAACCGGCGAAATCTTGGTTTTCGTAGGGTTTCAAGCTGAGATATGCATTTTCTGCGATAATCTTGGTGAGACTTCTGTCCGAAGTATGCTGAATCATCGAGATCGCTCTTTTCGAGCTAGTTAGTGCGAGAAACACGTTGTCTGGTGTTTTCACAACTCCACAGTTGGATTGATATGCAGAACCGGCGATATCTGGGTTTTCGTGGGGTTTCAAACTGAGATATGCATTTTCTGCGATAATCTTGGTGAGACTTCAGTCAGAAGTATGCAGAATCATCGAGATCCTTCTTTTCGAGCTATTTAATGCGAGAAAAACGTTATCTGGTGTTTTCACCACTCGACAGTGCGTTTGACATGCAGAACCAGCGATATCTTGGTTTTCGTGGGGTTTCAAGCTGAGATATGCATTTTCTGCGATAATCTTGGTGAGACTTCTGTCCGAAGTATACAGAATCATCGAGATCGCACTTTTCGAGCTATTTAATGCGGGAAACACGTTATCTGGTGTTTTGACCACTCCACAGTGCGTTTGATATGTAGAACCGCCGATAACGTGGTTTTCGTGGGGTTTCCAGCTGATATATGCATTTTCTGCGATAATCTTGGTGTTTCATCTATGAGAAGTATGCAGAATCATCGAGAACGCTCTTTTCGAGCTACTTAATGCGAGAAACACGTTTTCTGGTTTTTTCACCACTCCACAGTGCGTCTGAAATGCATAACCAGCGATATCTTGGTTTTCGTGGGGTTTCAAGCTGAGATATGCATTTTTTACGATAATCTTGGTGAGACTTCTGTCCGAAGTATGCTTAATCATCGAGATCCCTCGTTTCGAGCTACTTAATGCGAGAAACACGTTATCTGGTGTTTTCACCACTCCACAGTGCGTCTGATATGCAGAACTGGCGATATCTTGGTTTTGGTGGGGTTTCAAGCTGAGATATGCATTTTCTGCGATAAGCTTGGTGAGACTTCTGTCCGAAGTATGCTGAAACATCGAGATCGCTCTATTCGAGCTATTTAATGCGGCAAACACGTTATCTGGTGCATTCAGCACTCCACAGTGCGTTTGATATGCAGATCCAGCGATATCTTGGTTTTCGTGGGGTTTCAAGCTGAGATATGCATTTTTTACGATAATCTTGGTGAGACTCCTGTCCGAAGTATGCTTAATCATCGAGATCGCTCGTTTCGAGCTATTTAATGCGAGAAACACGTTATCTGGTGTTTTCACCACTCCACAGTGCGCATGATATGCAGAACCGGCGATATCTTGGTTTTCGTGGGGTTTCAAGCTGAGATATGCATTTTCTGCGATAATCTTGGTGAGACTTCTGTCCGAAGTATGCTGAAACATCGAGATCGCTCTTTTCGAGCTATTTAATGCGAGAAACTCGTTATCTGGTTGTTTTCACCACTCCACAGTGCGTTTGATATGCAGAACCGGCGTAATCTTGATTTTCGTGAGGTTTCAAGGTGAGATATGCATTTTCTGCGATAATCTTGGTGAGACTTCTGTCCGAAGTATGCAGAATCATCTAGATCGCTCTTTTCGAGCTATTTAATGCGAGAAACACGTTGTCTGGTGTTTTCACAACTCCACAGTTGGATTGATATGCAGAACCGGCGATATCTGGGTTTTCGTGGGGTTTCAAGCTGAGATATGCATTTTTTACGATAATCTTGGTGAGACTTCTGTCCGAAGTATGCTTAATCATCGAGATCGCTCGTTTCGAGCTATTTAATGCGAGAAACACGATATCTGGAGTTTTCACCACTCCACAGTGCGTATGATATGCAGAACCGGCGAAATCTTGGTTTTCGTAGGGTTTCAAGCTGAGATATGCATTTTCTGCGATAATCTTGGTGAGACTTCTGTCCGAAGTATGCTGAATCATCGAGATCGCTCTTTTCGAGCTAGTTAGTGCGAGAAACACGTTGTCTGGTGTTTTCACAACTCCACAGTTGGATTGATTTGCAGAACCGGCGATATCTGGGTTTTCGTGGGGTTTCAAGCTGAGATATGCATTTTCTGCGATAATCTTGGTGAGACTTCAGTCAGAATTATGCAGAATCATCGAGATCCTTCTTTTCGAGCTATTTAATGCGAGAAAAACGTTATCTGGTGTTTTCACCACTCGACAGTGCGTTTGACATGCAGAACCAGCGATATCTTGGTTTTCGTGGGGTTTCAAGCTGAGATATGCATTTTCTGCGATAATCTTGGTGAGACTTCTGTCCGAAGTATACAGAATCATCGAGATCGCTCTTTTCGAGCTATTTAATGCGGGAAACACGTTATCTTGTGTTTTGACCACTCCACAGTGCGTTTGATATGTAGAACCGCCGATAACGTGGTTTTCGTGGGGTTTCCAGCTGATATATGCATTTTCTGCGATAATCTTGGTGTTTCATCTATGAGAAGTATGCAGAATCATCGAGAACGCTCTTTTCGAGCTACTTAATGCGAGAAACACGTTTTCTGGTTTTTTCACCACTCCACAGTGCGTCTGAAATGCATAACCAGCGATATCTTGGTTTTCGTGGGGTTTCAAGCTGAGATATGCATTTTTTACGATAATCTTGGTGAGACTTCAGTCAGAAGTATGCAGAATCATCGAGATCGCTCGTTTCGAGCTATTTAATGCGAAAAAACAAGTTTTCTGGTGTTGTCAACATTCCACAGTGCGTTTTATATGCAGAACAGGAGATATCTTGGTTTAGGTCGGGTATCAAGCTGAGATATGCATTTTCAACGATAATCTTGGTGAGACTTCTGTCAGAAGTGTGCAGAATCATCGGGATCGCTCTTTTCGAGCTATTTAATGCGAGAAACACGTTGTCTGGTTGGTTTCACGACTCCACAGTGCGTTTGATATGCAGAACCGGCGACATCTTGATTTTCGTGAGGTTTCAAGCTGAGATATGCATTTTCTGCTATAATATTGGTGAGTCTTCTGTCAGTAGGATGCAGAATCATCGAGACCCCTCTTTTCGAGCTATTTAATGCGAGAAACACGTTATCTGGTGTTTTCACCACTCCACAGTGCGTTTGATATGCAGAACAGGCGACATCTTGATTTTCGTGAGATTTCAAGCTGAGATATGCATTTTCTACGATAACCATGGTGAGTCTTCTGTCAGGAGTATGCAGAATCATCTACATCGCTCTTTTCGAGCTATTTAATGCAAGAAACACGTTATATGGTTGTTTTCACCACTCCACAGTGCGTTTGATATGCAGAACCAGCGATATCTTGGTTTTCGTGGGGTTTCAAGCTGAGATATGCATTTTTTACGATAATCTTGGTGAGACTTCTGTTCGAAGTATGCTTAATCATCGAGATCGCTCGTTTCGAGCTATTTAATGCGAGAAACACGTTATCTGGTGTTTTCACCACTCCACAGTGCGTATGATATGCAGAACCGGCGATATCTTGGTTTTCGTGGGGTTTCAAGCTGAGATATACATTTTCTGCGGTAATCTTGGTGAGACTTCTGTCCAAAGTATGCTGAAACATCGAGATCGCTCTTTTCGAGCTAGTTAATGCGAGAAAAAACTTATCCGGTGTTTTCACCACTCCACAGTTCGTTTGATATGCAGAACCAGCGATATCTTGGCTTTCGTGGGGTTTCAATCTGAGATATGCATTTTTTACGATGATCTTGGTGAGACTTCTGTCCGAAGTATGCTGAATCATCGAGATCGCTCTTTTCGAGCTAGTTAGTGCGAGAAACACGTTATCTGGTGTTTTCACCACACCACAGTGCGTTTGATATGCAGAACAGTAGATATCTTGGTTTTCGTGGGGTTTCAAGCTGAAATATGCATTTTCTGCGATAATCTTGTTGAGACTTCTGTTCGAAGTATGCAGAATCATCGAGATCGCACTTTTCGAGCTATTTAATGCGAGAAACACGTTATCCGGGGTTTTCACCACTCCACAGTTGGTTTGATATGCAGAACCGCCGATATCTTGGTTTTCGTGGGGTTTCAAGCTGAGATATGCGTTTTCTGCGATAATCTTGGTGAGACTTCTATCAGAAGTAAGCGGAAACATCGAGATCCCTCTTTTCGAGCTCTTTAATGCGAGAAACACGTTATCTGGTGTTTTCACCTCTCCACAGTGCGTTTGATATGCAGAACCGGCGACGTCTTGGCTTTCGTCGGGTATCAACCTGAGATATGCATTTTCTGCGATAATCTTGGTGAGAATTCAGACAGAAGTATGCAGAATCATCAAGATCGCACTTTTCGAGCTATTTAATGCGAGAAACACGTTATCCGGGGTTTTCACCACTCCACAGTGCGTTTGATATGCAGAACAGTAGATATCTTGGTTTTCGTGGGGTTTCAAGCTGAAATATTCATTTTCTGCGATAATCTTGTTGAGACTTCTGTTCGAAGTATGCAGAATCATCGAGATCGCACTTTTCGAGCTATTTAATGCGAGAAACACGTTATCCGGGGTTTTCACCACTCCACAGTTGGTTTGATATGCAGAACCGCCGATATCTTGGTTTTCGTGGGGTTTCAAGCTGAGATATGCGTTTTCTGCGATAATCTTGGTGAGACTTCTATCAGAAGTAAGCGGAAACATCGAGATCCCTCTTTTCGAGCTCTTTAATGCGAGAAACACGTTATCTGGTGTTTTCACCTCTCCACAGTGCGTTTGATATGCAGAACCGGCGATATCTTGGTTTTCGTGGGGTTTCCAGCTGAGATATGCATTTTCTGCGATAATCTTGGTGAGTCTTCTGTCAGAAGTATGCAGAATCATCTAGATCGCTCTTTTCGAGCTATTTGATGCGAGAAACACGTTTTCTGGTGTTTTCACCACGCCACAGTGCGTTTAATATGCAGAACCGGCGACATCGTGGTTTTCGTCGGGTTTCAAGCTGAGATATGCATTTTCTGCGATCATATTGGTGAGAATTCAGACAGAAGTATGCAGAATCATCAAGATCGCACTTTTCGAGCTATTTTATGCGAGAAACACGTTAACTGGTGTTTTCACCACTCCACAGTGCGTTTGATGTGTAGAGCCGCCGATAACTTGGTTTTCGTGGGGTTTCCAGCTGAAATTTGCATTTTCTGCGATAATCTTGGTGTTTCATCTATGAGAAGTATGCAGAATCATCGAGAACGCTCTTTTCGAGCTAGTTAATGCGAGATACACGTTTTCTGATGTTTTCACCACTCCATAGTGCGTCTGATATGCAGAACCGGCGATATCTTGGTTTTCGTGGGGTTTCCAGCTGAGATATGCAATTTCTGTGATAATCTTGGTGAGTCTTCTGTCAGAAGTATGCAGAATCATCAAGATCGCACTTTTCGAGCTATTTAATGCGAGAAACACGTTATCCGGGGTTTTCACCACTCCACAGTGCGTTTGATATGCAGAACAGTAGATATCTTGGTTTTCGTGGGGTTTCAAGCTGAAATATTCATTTTCTGCGATAATCTTGGTGAGAATTCAGACAGAAGTATGCAGAATCATCAAGATCGCACTTTTCGAGCTATTTTATGCGAGAAACACGTTAACTGGTGTTTTCACCACTCCACAGTGCGTTTGATATGCAGATCCGGCGACATCTTGGATTTCGTCGGGGTTCAAGCTGAGATTTGCAATTCCTGCGATAATCTTGGTGAGACTTCTGTCCGAAGTATGCTTAATCATCGAGATCCCTCTTTTCGAGCTCTTTAATGCGAGAAACACGTTATCTGGTGTTTTCAGCACTCCACAGTGCGTTTGATATGCAGAACCGGCGATATCTTGGTTTTCGTGGGGTTTCCAGCTGAGATATGCATTTTCTGCGATAATCTTGGTGAGTCTTCTGTCAGAAGTATGCAGAATCATCTAGATCGCTCTTTTCGAGCTATTTGATGCGAGAAACACGTTTTCTGGTGTTTTCACCACGCCACAGTGCGTTTAATATGCAGAACCGGCGACATCGTGGTTTTCGTCGGGTTTCAAGCTGAGATATGCATTTTCTGCGATCATATTGGTGAGACTTCAGTCAGAAGTATGTAGAATCATCTAGATCGCTCGTTTCGAGCTATTTAAAACGAGAAACACGTTATCTGGTTGTTTTGACCACTCCACAGTGCGTTTGATGTGTAGAGCCGCCGATAACTTGGTTTTCGTGGGGTTTCCAGCTGAAATTTGCATTTTCTGCGATAATCTTGGTGTTTCATCTATGAGAAGTATGCAGAATCATCGAGAACGCTCTTTTCGAGCTAGTTAATGCGAGATACACGTTTTCTGATGTTTTCACCACTCCATAGTGCGTCTGATATGCAGAACCGGCGATATCTTGGTTTTCGTGGGGTTTCCAGCTGAGATATGCAATTTCTGTGATAATCTTGGTGAGTCTTCTGTCAGAAGTATGCAGAATCATCGAGATCCCTCTTTTCGAGCTCTTTAATGCGAGAAACACGTTATCTGGTGTTTTCACCACTCCACAGTGCGTTTGATATGCAGAACCGGCGACATCTTTATTTTCGTGAGATTTCAACCTGAGATATGCATTTTCGTCGATAATCTTGGTGAGTCTTCTGTCAGTACTATGCAGAATCATCGAGACCCCTCTTTTCGAGCTATTTAATGCGAGAGACACGTTATCTGGTGTTTTCACCACTCCACAGTGCGTTTGATATGCAGAACAGGCGACATCTTAATTTTCGTGAGATTTCAAGCTGCGATATGCATTTTCTACGATAACCATGGTGAGTCTTCTGTCAGAAGTATGCAGAATCATCTAGATCGCTCTCTTCGAGCTATTTAATGTGAGAAACACGTTTTCTGGTGTATTCACCACCCCACAGTACGTTTGACATGCAGAACCGGATATATCTTGGTTTCGGTCGGGTTTCAAGCTGAGATATGCATTTTCTACGATAATCTTCGTGAGACTTCTGTCAGAAGTATGCAGAATCATCGGGATCGCTCTTTTCGAGCTATTTAATGCGAGAAACACGTTTTCTGGTGTATTCACCACTCCACAGTACGTTTGACATGCAGAACAGGAGATATCTTGGTTTAGGTCGGGTATCAAGCTGAGATATGCATTTTCAACGATAATCTTGGTGAGACTTCTGTCAGAAGTATGCAGAATCATCGGGATCGCTCTTTTCGAGCTATTTAATGCGAGAAACACGTTGTCTGGTTGGTTTCACGACTCCACAGTGCGTTTGATATGCAGAACCGGCGACATCTTGATTTTCGTGAGGTTTCAAGCTGAGATATGCATTTTCTGCTATAATATTGGTGAGTCTTCTGTCAGTAGGATGCAGAATCATCGAGACCCCTCTTTTCGAGCTATTTAATGCGAGAAACACGTTATCTGGTGTTTTCACCACTCCACAGTGCGTTTGATATGCAGAACAGGCGACATCTTGATTTTCGTGAGATTTCAAGCTGAGATATGCATTTTCTACGATAACCATGGTGAGTCTTCTGTCAGGAGTATGCAGAATCATCTAGATCGCACTTTTCGAGCTATTTAATGCGAGAAACACGTTATATGGTTGTTTTCACCACTCCACAGTGCGTTTGATATGCAGAACCAGCGATATCTTGGTTTTCGTGGCGTTTCAAGCTGAGATATGCATTTTTTACGATAATCTTGGTGAGACTTCTGTTCGAAGTATGCTTAATCATCGAGATCGCTCGTTTCGAGCTATTTAATGCGCGAAACACTTTATCTGGTGTTTTCACCACTCCACAGTGCGTATGATATGCAGAACCGGAGATATCTTGGTTTTCGTGGGGTTTCAAGCTGAGATATACATTTTCTGCGGTAATCTTGGTGAGACTTCTGTCCGAAGTATGCTGAAACATCGAGATCGCTCTTTTCGAGCTAGTTAATGCGAGAAAAACCTTATCCGGTGTTTTCACCACTCCACAATTCGTTTGATATGCAGAACCAGCGATATCTTGGCTTTCGTGGGGTTTCAAGCTGAGATATGCATTTTTTACGATAATCTTGGTGAGACTTCTGTCCGAAGTATGCTGAATCATCGAGATCGCTCTTTTCGAGCTAGTTAGTGCGAGAAACACGTTATCTGGTGTTTTCACCACACCACAGTGCGTTTGATATGCAGAACAGTAGATATCTTGGTTTTCGTGGGGTTTCAAGCTGAAATATGCATTTTCTGCGATAATCTTGTTGAGACTTCTGTTCGAAGTATGCAGAATCATCGAGATCGCACTTTTCGAGCTATTTAATGCGAGAAACACGTTATCTGGGGTTTTCACCACTCCACAGTTGGTTTGATATGCAGAACCGGCGATATCTTGGTTTTCGTGGGGTTTCAAGCTGAGATATGCGTTTTCTGCGATAATCTTGGTGAGACTTCTATCAGAAGTAAGCGGAAACATCGAGATCCCTCTTTTCCTGCTCTTTAATGCGAGAAACACGTTATCTGGTGTTTTCACCTCTCCACAGTGCGTTTGATATGCAGAACCGGCGACGTCTTGGCTTTCGTCGGGTATCAACCTGAGATATGCATTTTCTGCGATAATCTTGGTGAGAATTCAGACAGAAGTATGCAGAATCATCAAGATCGCACTTTTCGAGCTATTTTATGCGAGAAACACGTTAACTGGTGTTTTCACCACTCCACAGTGCGTTTGATATGCAGATCCGGCGACATCTTGGATTTCGTCGGGGTTCAAGCTGAGATTTGCAATTCCTGCGATAATCTTGGTGAGACTTCTGTCCGAAGTATGCTTAATCATCGAGATCCCTCTTTTCGAGCTCTTTAATGCGAGAAACACGTTATCTGGTGTTTTCAGCACTCCACAGTGCGTTTGATATGCAGAACCGGCGATATCTTGGTTTTCGTGGGGTTTCCAGCTGAGATATGCATTTTCTGCGATAATCTTTGTGAGTCTTCTGTCAGAAGTATGCAGAATCATCTAGATCGCTCTTTTCGAGCTATTTGATGCGAGAAACACGTTTTCTGGTGTTTTCACCACGCCACAGTGCGTTTAATATGCAGAACCGGCGACATCGTGGTTTTCGTCGGGGTTTCAAGCTGAGATATGCATTTTCTGCGATCATATTGGTGAGACTTCAGTCAGAAGTATGTAGAATCATCTAGATCGCTCGTTTCGAGCTATTTAAAACGAGAAACACGTTATCTGGTTGTTTTGACCACTCCACAGTGCTTTTGATGTGTAGAGCCGCCGATAACTTGGTTTTCGTGGGGTTTCCAGCTGAAATTTGCATTTTCTGCGATAATCTTGGTGTTTCATCTATGAGAAGTATGCAGAATCATCGAGAACGCTCTTTTCGAGCTAGTTAATGCGAGATACACGTTTTCTGATGTTTTCACCACTCCATAGTGCGTCTGATATGCAGAACCGGCGATATCTTGGTTTTCGTGGGGTTTCCAGCTGAGATATGCAATTTCTGTGATAATCTTGGTGAGTCTTCTGTCAGAAGTATGCAGAATCATCGAGATCCCTCTTTTCGAGCTCTTTAATGCGAGAAACACGTTATCTGGTGTTTTCACCACTCCACAGTGCGTTTGATATGCAGAACCGGCGACATCTTTATTTTCGTGAGATTTCAACCTGAGATATGCATTTTCGTCGATAATCTTGGTGAGTCTTCTGTCAGTACTATGCAGAATCATCGAGACCCCTCTTTTCGAGCTATTTAATGCGAGAGACACGTTATCTGGTGTTTTCACCACTCCACAGTGCGTTTGATATGCAGAACAGGCGACATATTAATTTTCGTGAGATTTCAAGCTGCGATATGCATTTTCTACGATAACCATGGTGAGTCTTCTGTCAGAAGTATGCAGAATCATCTAGATCGCTCTCTTCGAGCTATTTAATGTGAGAAACACGTTTTCTGGTGTATTCACCACCCCACAGTACGTTTGACATGCAGAACCGGATATATCTTGGTTTCGGTCGGGTTTCAAGCTGAGATATGCATTTTCTACGATAATCTTCGTGAGACTTCTGTCAGAAGTATGCAGAATCATCGGGATCGCTCTTTTCGAGCTATTTAATGCGAGAAACACGTTTTCTGGTGTATTCACCACTCCACAGTACGTTTGACATGCAGAACAGGAGATATCTTGGTTTAGGTCGGGTATCAAGCTGAGATATGCATTTTCAACGATAATCTTGGTGAGACTTCTGTCAGAAGTATGCAGAATCATCGGGATCGCTCTTTTCGAGCTATTTAATGCGAGAAACACGTTGTCTGGTTGGTTTCACGACTCCACAGTGCGTTTGATATGCAGAACCGGCGACATCTTGATTTTCGTGAGGTTTCAAGCTGAGATATGCATTTTCTGCTATAATATTGGTGAGTCTTCTGTCAGTAGGATGCAGAATCATCGAGACCCCTCTTTTCGAGCTATTTAATGCGAGAAACACGTTATCTGGTGTTTTCACCACTCCACAGTGCGTTTGATATGCAGAACAGGCGACATCTTGATTTTCGTGAGATTTCAAGCTGAGATATGCATTTTCTACGATAACCATGGTGAGTCTTCTGTCAGGAGTATGCAGAATCATCTAGATCGCACTTTTCGAGCTATTTAATGCGAGAAACACGTTATATGGTTGTTTTCACCACTCCACAGTGCGTTTGATATGCAGAACCAGCGATATCTTGGTTTTCGTGGGGTTTCAAGCTGAGATATGCATTTTTTACGATAATCTTGGTGAGACTTCTGTTCGAAGTATGCTTAATCATCGAGATCGCTCGTTTCGAGCTATTTAATGCGCGAAACACTTTATCTGGTGTTTTCACCACTCCACAGTGCGTATGATATGCAGAACCGGAGATATCTTGGTTTTCGTGGGGTTTCAAGCTGAGATATACATTTTCTGCGGTAATCTTGGTGAGACTTCTGTCCGAAGTATGCTGAAACATCGAGATCGCTCTTTTCGAGCTAGTTAATGCGAGAAAAACCTTATCCGGTGTTTTCACCACTCCACAATTCGTTTGATATGCAGAACCAGCGATATCTTGGCTTTCGTGGGGTTTCAAGCTGAGATATGCATTTTTTACGATAATCTTGGTGAGACTTCTGTCCGAAGTATGCTGAATCATCGAGATCGCTCTTTTCGAGCTAGTTAGTGCGAGAAACACGTTATCTGGTGTTTTCACCACACCACAGTGCGTTTGATATGCAGAACAGTAGATATCTTGGTTTTCGTGGGGTTTCAAGCTGAAATATGCATTTTCTGCGATAATCTTGTTGAGACTTCTGTTCGAAGTATGCAGAATCATCGAGATCGCACTTTTCGAGCTATTTAATGCGAGAAACACGTTATCTGGGGTTTTCACCACTCCACAGTTGGTTTGATATGCAGAACCGGCGATATCTTGGTTTTCGTGGGGTTTCAAGCTGAGATATGCGTTTTCTGCGATAATCTTGGTGAGACTTCTATCAGAAGTAAGCGGAAACATCGAGATCCCTCTTTTCCTGCTCTTTAATGCGAGAAACACGTTATCTGGTGTTTTCACCTCTCCACAGTGCGTTTGATATGCAGAACCGGCGACATCTTGGTTTTCGTCGGGTATCAACCTGAGATATGCATTTTCTGCGATAATCTTGGTGAGAATTCATTTAGAAGTATGCAGAATCATCGAGATCGCTCTTTTAGAGCTATATAATGCGAGAAACACGTTATCTGGTGTTTTGACCACTCCACAGTGCGTATGATGTGCAGAACCGACGATATCCTGGTTTTCGTGGGGTTTCAAGCTCAGATATGCATTTTGTGCGATAATATTGGAGAGACTTCAGACAGAAGTATGCAGAATCATCAAGATCGAACTTTTCGAGCTATTTTATGCGAGAAACACGTTAACTGGTGTTTTCACCACTCCACAGTGCGTTTGATATGCAGATCCGGCGACATCTTGGATTTCGTCGGGGTTCAAGCTGAGATTTGCAATTCCTGCGATAATCTTGGTGAGACTTCTGTCCGAAGTATGCTTAATCATCGAGAACGCTCTTTTCGAGCTAGTTAATGCGAGAAACACGTTATCTGGTGTTTTCAGCACTCCACAGTGCGTTTGATATGCAGAACCGGCGATATCTTGGTTTTCGTGGGGTTTCCAGCTGAGATATGCATTTTCTGCGATAATCTTGGTGAGTCTTCTGTCAGAAGTATGCAGAATCATCTAGATCGCTCTTTTCGAGCTATTTGATGCGAGAAACACGTTTTCTGGTGTTTTCACCACGCCACAGTGCGTTTGATATGCAGAACCGGCGACATCGTGGTTTTCGTCGGGTTTCAAGCTGAGATATGCATTTTCTGCGATCATATTGGTGAGACGTCAGTCAGAAGTATGCAGAATCATCTAGATCGCTCGTTTCGAGCTATTTAAAGCGAGAAACCCGTTATCTGGTTGTTTTGACCACTCCACAGTGCGTTTGATATGTAGAGCCGCCGATAACTTGGTTTTCGTGGGGTTTCCAGCTGAAATATGCATTTTCTGCGATAATCTTGGTGTTTCATCTATGAGAAGTATGCAGAATCATCGAGAACGCTCTTTTCGAGCTAGTTAATGCGAGATACACGTTTTCTGATGTTTTCACCACTCCATAGTGCGTCTGATATGCAGAACCGGCGATATCTTGGTTTTCGTGGGGTTTCCAGCTGAGATATGCAATTTCTGTGATAATCTTGGTGAGTCTTCTGTCAGAAGTATGCAGAATCATCGAGATCCCTCTTTTCGAGCTCTTTAATGCGAGAAACACGTTATCTGGTGTTTTCACCACTCCACAGTGCGTTTGATATGCAGAACCGGCGACATCTTGATTTTCGTGAGATTTCAACATGAGATATGCATTTTCGTCGATAATCTTGGTGAGTCTTCTGTCAGTACTATGCAGAATCATCGAGACCCCTCTTTTCGAGCTATTTAATGCGAGAGACACGTTATCTGGTGTTTTCACCACTCCACAGTGCGTTTGATATGCAGAACAGGCGACATCTTAATTTTCCTGAGATTTCAAGCTGCGATATGCATTTTCTACGATAACCATGGTGAGTCTTCTGTCAGAAGTATGCAGAACCATCTAGATCGCTCTCTTCGAGCTATTTAATGTGAGAAACACGTTTTCTGGTGTATTCACCACCCCACAGTACGTTTGACATGCAGAACCGGATATATCTTGGTTTCGGTCGGGTTTCAAGCTGAGATATGCATTTTCTACGATAATCTTGGTGAGACTTCTGTCAGACGTATGCAGAATCATCGGGATCGCTCTTTTCGAGCTATTTAAAGCGAGAAACACGTTTTCTGGTGTATTCACCACTCCACAGTACGTTTGACATGCAGAACAGGAGATATCTTGGTTTAGGTCGGGTATCAAGCTGAGATATGCATTTTCAACGATAATCTTGGTGAGACTTCTGTCAGAAGTATGCAGAATCATCGGGATCGCTCTTTTCGAGCTATTTAATGCGAGAAACACGTTGTCTGGTTGGTTTCACGACTCCACAGTGCGTTTGATATGCAGAACCGGCGACATCTTGATTTTCGTGAGGTTTCAAGCTGAGATATGCATTTTCTGCTATAATATTGGTGAGTCTTCTGTCAGTAGGATGCAGAATGATCGAGACCCCTCTTTTCGAGCTATTTAATGCAAGAAACACGTTATATGGTTGTTTTCACCACTCCACAGTGCGTTTGATATGCAGAACCAGCGATATCTTGGTTTTCGTGGGGTTTCAAGCTGAGATATGCATTTTTTACGATAATCTTGGTGAGACTTCTGTTCGAAGTATGCTTAATCATCGAGATCGCTCGTTTCGAGCTATTTAATGCGCGAAACACGTTATCTGGTGTTTTCACCACTCCACAGTGCGTATGATATGCAGAACCGGCGATATCTTGGTTTTCGTGGGGTTTCAAGCTGAGATATACATTTTCTGCGGTAATCTTGGTGAGACTTCTGTCAGACGTATGCAGAATCATCGAGATCGCTTATTTCGAGCTATTTAATGCGAGAAACACGTTGTCTGGTTGTTTTCACGACTCCACAGTGCGTTTGATATGCAGAACCGGCGACATCTTAATTTTCGTGAGGTTTCAAGGTGAGATATGCATTTTCTGCGATAATCTTGGTGAGTCTTCTGTCAGAAGTATGCAAAATCATCTAGATTGCACTTTTCGAGCCATTTAATGCGAGAAACACGTTTTCTGGTGTATTCACCACTCCACAGAGCGTTTGATATGCAGAACCGGCGACATCTTGGCTTTCGTCGGGTATCAAGCTGGGATATGCATTTTCTACGATAATCTTGGTGAGACTTCTGTCAGAAGTATGCAGAATCATCGGGAACGCTCTTTTCGAGCTATTTAATGCGAGAAACTCGTTATCTGGTTGTTTTCACCACTCCACAGTGCGTTTGATATGCAGAACCGGCGTCATCTTGATTTTCGTGAGGTTTCAAGGTGAGATATGCATTTTCTGCGATTATCTTGGTGAGACTTCTGTCAGAAGTATGAAGAATCATCGAGATCGCTCTTTTCGAGCTACTTAATTCGAGAAACACGTTATCTGGTGTTTTCGCCACTCCACAGTGCGTTTGACATGCAGAACCGCAGATATCTTGGTTACGTTCGGGATTCAAGCTGAGATATGCATTTTCTGCGATAATCTTCGTGAGACTTCAGTCAGAAGTATGCAGAATCATCTAGATCGCTCTTGTCGAGCTATTTAACGCGAGAAACAAGTTATATGGTGTTTTCACCACTCCACAGTGCGTTTGATATGCAGAACGGGCGACATCTTGGCTTTAGTCGGGTATCAAGCTGGGATATGCATTTTCTACGATAATCTTGGTGAGACTTCTGTCAGAAGTATGCAGAATCATCGGGAACGCTCTTTTCGAGCTATTTAATGCGAGAAACTCGTTATCTGGTTGTTTTCACCACTCCACAGTGCGTTTGATATGAAGAACCGGCGTCATCTTGATTTTCGTGAGGTTTCAAGGTGAGATATGCATTTTCTGCGATTATCTTGGTGAGACTTCTGTCAGAAGTATGCAGAATCATCGGGATCGCTCTTTTCGAGCTATTTAATGCGAGAAACACGTTGTCTGGTTGTTTTCACGACTCCACAGTGCGTTTGATATGCAGAACCGGCGACATCTTAATTTTCGTGAGGTTTCAAGGTGAGATATGCATTTTCTGCGATTATCTTGGTGAGACTTCAGTCAGAAGTATGCAGAATCATCTAGATCGCTCTTTTCAAGCTATTTAATGCGAATAAACAAGTTTTCTAGTGTTTTCACGACACCACAGTGCGTTTGATATCCAGAACCGGCGACATCTAGATTTTCGTGAGGTTTCAACCTGAGATATGCATTTTTGTCGATAATCTTGGTGAGTCTTCTGTCAGTAGTATGCAGAATCATCGGGACCCCTCTTTTCGAGCTATTTAATGCGAGAAACACGTTATCTGTTGTTTTCGCCACTCCTCAGTGCGTTTGATATGCAGAACCGGCGACATCTTGATTTTCGTGAGATTTCAACCTGAGATATGCATTTTCTACGATAATCTTGGTGAGACTTCCGTCAGAAGTATGCAGAATCTTCGAGATCGCTCTTTTCGAGCTATTTAATGCGAGAAACACGATATCTGGTGTTTTCACCACTCCACAGTGCGTTTGATATGCAGAACCGGCGATATCTTGATTTTCGTGGTGTTTCCAGCTGAGATATGCATTTTCTGCGATAATCTTGGTGAGTCTTCTGTCAGAAGTATGCAGAATCATCTAGATCGCTTATTTCGAGCTATTTAATGCGAGAAACACGTTTTCTGGTGTATTCACCACTCCACAGTGCGTTTGATATGCAGAACCAGCGACATCTTGGCTTTCGTCGGGTATCAAGCTGAGATATGCATTTTCAACGATAATATTGGTGAGACTTCTGTCAGAAGTATGCAGAATCATCGGGATCGCTCTTTTCGATCTATTTAATGCGAGAAACACGTTGTCTGGTTGTTTTCACGACTCCACAGTGCGTTTGATATGCAGAACCGGCGATATCTTGATTTTCGTGATGTTTTCCAGCTGAGATATGGATTTTCTGCGATAATCTTCGTGAGACTTCAGTCAGAAGTATGCAGAATCATCTAGATCGCTCTTTTCAAGCTATTTAAGGCGAAAAAACAAGTTTTCTGGTGTTTTCAACATTCCACAGTGCGTTTGATATGCAGAACCGGCGACATCTTGGATTTCGTCGGGTTTCAAGCTGAGATATGCATTTTCTACGATAATCTTGGTGAGACTTCTGTCAGAAGTATGCAGAATCTTCGAGATCGCTCTTTTCGAGCTATTTAATGCGAGAAACATGTTATCTGGTGTTTTCATCACTCCACAGGGCGTTTGATATGCAGAACCGGCGATATCTTGGTTTTCGTGGGGTTTCCAGCTGAGATATGCATTTTCTGCGATAATCTTGGTGAGACTTTAGTCAGAAGTATGCAGAATCATCTAGATCGCTCGTTTCGAGCTATTTAATGCGAAAAAACAAGTTTTCTAGTGTTTTCACGACACCACAGTGCGTTTGATATCCAGAACCGGCGACATCTAGATTTTCGTGAGATTTCAACCTGAGATATGCATTTTCGTCGATAATCTTGGTGAGACTTCAGTCAGAAGTATGCAGAATCATCTAGATCGCTCTTTTCAAGCTATTTAATGCGAAAAAACGAGTTTTCTGGTGTTTTCAACATTCCACAGTGCGTCTGATATGCAGAACCGACGATATCGTGGTTTTCGTGGTGTTTCCAGCTGAGATATGCATTTTCTGCGATAATCTTGGTGGGTCTTCTGTCAGCAGTATGCAGAATCATCTAGATCACTCTTTTCGAGCTACTTAATGCGAGAAACACGTTATCTGGTTGTTTTCACCACTCCACAGTGCGTTTGATTTGCAGAACCGGCGACATCTTGATTTTCGTGAGGTTTCAAGCTGAGATATGCATTTTCTGCGATAATCTTGGTGAGACTTCTGTCAGAAGTACGCAGAATCATCGGGATCGCTCTTTTCGAGCTATTTAATGCGAGAAACACGTTGTCTGGTCGTTTTCACGACTCCACAGTGCGTTTTATATGCAGAACCGGCGACATCTTAATTTTCGTGATGTTTCAAGCTGAGATATGGATTTTCTGCGATAATCTTGGTGAGACTTCAGTCAGAAGTATGCAGAATCATCTAGATCGCTCTTTTCAAGCTATTTAATGCGAATAAACAAGTTTTCTAGTGTTTTCACGACACCACAGTGCGTTTGAAATCCAGAACCGGCGACATCTAGATTTTCGTGAGATTTCAACCTGAGATATGCATTTTCGTCGATAATCTTGGTGAGTCTTCTGTCAGTAGTATGCAGAATCATCGGGACCCCTCTTTTCGAGCTATTTAATGCGAGAAACACGTTATCTGTTGTTTTCGCGACTCCTCAGTGCGTTTGATATGCAGAACCGGCGACATCTTGATTTTCGTGAGATTTCAACCTGAGATATGCATTTTCTACGATAATCTTGGTGAGACTTCCGTCAGAAGTATGCAGAATCTTCGAGATCGCTCTTTTCGAGCTATTTAATGCGAGAAACACGTTATCTGGTGTTTTCACGACACCACAGCGCGTTTGATATCCAGAACAGGCGACATCTTGAATTTCGTGAGATTTCAACCTGAGATATGCATTTTCGTCGATAATCTTGGTGAGACTTCTGTCAGAAGTATGCAGAATCGTCGAGAACGCTCTTTTCGAGCTACATAATGCGAGAAACACGTTATCTGGTGTTTTCACCACTCCACAGTGCGTTTGATATGCAGAACCAGCGACATCTTGGCTTTCGTCGGGTATCAAGCTGAGATATGCATTTTCAACGATAATCTTGGTGAGACTTCTGTCAGAAGTATGCAGAATCATCGGGATCGCTCTTTTCGAGCTATTTAATGCGAGAAACACGATATCTGGTGTTTTCACCACTCCACAGTGCGTTTGATATGCAGAACCGGCGAAATCTTGCTTTTCGTGGGTTTTCAAGCTGAGATATTCTTTTTCTGCGATAATCATGGTGAGACTTCTGTCAGAAGTATGCAGAATCTTCGAGAACGCTGTTTTCGAGCTACATAATGCGAGAAACACGTTATCTGGTGTTTTCACCACTCCACAGTGCGTTTGATATGCAGAACCAGCGACATCTTGGCTTTCGTCGGGTATCAAGCTGAGATATGCATTTTCAACGATAATCTTGGTGAGACTTCTGTCAGAAGTATGCAGAATCATCGGGATCGCTCTTTTCGAGCTATTTAATGCGAGAAACACGTTGTCTGGTTGTTTTCACGACTCCACAGTGCGTTTGATATGCAGAACCGGCGACATCTTAATTTTCGTGATGTTTCAAGCTGAGATATGGATTTTCTGCGATAATCTTGGTGAGACTTCAGTCAGAGGTATGCAGAATCATCTAGATCGCTCTTTTCAAGCTATTTAATGCGAAAAAACAAGTTTTCTAGTGTTTTCAACATTCCACAGTGCGTTTGATATGCAGAACCGGCGACATCTTGGATTTCGTCGGGTTTCAAGCTGAGATATGCATTTTCTACAATAATCTTGGTGACACTTCTGTCAGAAGTATGCAGAATCTTCGAGATCGCTCTTTTCGAGCTACTTAATGCGAGAAACACGATATCTGGTGTTTTCACCACTCCACAGTGCGTTTGATATGCAGAACCGGCGAAATCTTGCTTTTCGTGGGTTTTCAAGCTGAGATATGCTTTTTCTGCGATAATCATGGTGAGACTTCTGTCAGAAGTATGCAGAATCTTCGAGAACGCTGTTTTCGAGCTACATAATGCGAGAAACACGTTATCTGGTGTTTTCACCACTCCACAGTGCGTTTGATATGCAGAACCAGCGACATCTTGGCTTTCGTCGGGTATCAAGCTGAGATATGCATTTTCAACGATAATCTTGGTGAGACTTCTGTCAGAAGTATGCAGAATCATCGGGATCGCTCTTTTCGAGCTATTTAATGCGAGAAACACGTTGTCTGGTTGTTTTCACGACTCCACAGTGCGTTTGATATGCAGAACCGGCGACATCTTGATTTTCGTGATGTTTTCCAGCTGAGATATGGATTTCCTGCGATAATCTTGGTGAGACTTCAGTCAGAAGTATGCAGAATCATCTAGATCGCTCTTTTCAAGCTATTTAATGCGAAAAAACAAGTTTTCTGGTGTTTTCAACATTCCACAGTGCGTTTGATATGCAGAACCGGCGACATCTTGGATTTCGTCGGGTTTCAAGCTGAGATATGCATTTTCTACGATAATCTTGGTGAGACTTCTGTCAGAAGTATGCAGAATCTTCGAGATCGCTCTTTTCGAGCTATTTAATGCGAGAAACATGTTATCTGGTGTTTTCATCACTCCACAGGGCGTTTGATATGCAGAACCGGCGATATCTTGGTTTTCGTGGGGTTTCCAGCTGAGATATGCATTTTCTGCGATAATCTTGGTGAGACTTTAGTCAGAAGTATGCAGAATCATCTAGATCGCTCGTTTCGAGCTATTTAATGCGAAAAAACAAGTTTTCTGTTGTTTTGACCACTCCACAGTGCGTATGATATGTAGAGCCGCCGATAACTTGGTCTTCGCGGGGTTTCCAGCTGAAATATGCATTTTCTGCGATGATCTTGGTGTTTCATCTATGAGAAGTATGCAGAATGATCGAGAACGCTCTTTTCGAGTTAGCTAATGCGAGAAACACGTTTTCTGGTGTTTTCAACATTCCACAGTGCGTCTGATATGCAGAACCGACGATATCGTGGTTTTCGTGGTGTTTCCAGCTGAGATATGCATTTTCTGCGATAATCTTGGTGGGTCTTCTGTCAGCAGTATGCAGAATCATCTAGATCACTCTTTTCGAGCTACTTAATGCGAGAACCACGTTATCTGGTGTATTGACCACTCCCCAGTGCGTTTGATTTGCAGAACCGGCGACATCTTGGTTTTCGTGGGGTTTCCAGCTGAAATATGCATTTTCAACGATAATCTTGGTGAGATTTCAGTCAGAAGTATACAGAATTTTCTAGATCGCTCTTTTCGAGCTATTTAATGCGAGAAACACCTTATGTGGTGATTTCACCACTCCACAGTGCGTTTGATATGCAGAACCGACGACATCTTGACTTTCGTCGGGTATCAAGCTGAGATATGCATTTTCTGCGATAATCTTGGTGTTTCATCTATGAGAAGTATGCAGAATCATCGTGATCGCTCTTTTCCAGCTAGTTAATGCGAGAAACACGTTTTCTGGTGTTTTCACCACTCCACAGTGCGTCTGATATGCAGAACCGGAGATAACTTGGTTTTCGTGAGGTTTCAAGCTGAGATATGCATTTTCTGCGATTATCTTGGTGAGACTTCTGTCAGAAGTATGCATAATCATCGGGATCGCACTTCTCGAGCTATTTAATGCGAGAAACACGTTATCTGGTTGTTTTCACCACTCCACAGTGCGTTTGATTTGCAGAACCGGCGACATCTTGATTTTCGTGAGGTTTCAAGCTGAGATATGCATTTTCTGCGATAATCTTGGTGAGACTTCTGTCAGAAGTATGCAGAATCATCGGGATCGCTCTTTTCGAGCTATTTAATTCGAGAAACACGTTGTCTGGTTGTTTTCACGACTCCAAAGTGCGTTTTATATGCAGAACCGGCGACATCTTAATTTTCGTGATGTTTCAAGCTGAGATATGGATTTTCTGCGATAATCTTGGTGAGACTTCAGTCAGAAGTATGCAGAATCATCTAGATCGCTCTTTTCAAGCTATTTAATGCGAATAAACAAGTTTTCTAGTGTTTTCACGACACCACAGTGCGTTTGATATCCAGAACCGGCGACATCTAGATTTTCGTGAGATTTCAACCTGAGATATGCATTTTCGTCGATAATCTTGGTGAGTCTTCTGTCAGTAGTATGCAGAATCATCGGGACCCCTCTTTTCGAGCTATTTAATGCGAGAAACACGTTATCTGTTGTTTTCACCACTCCGCAGTGCGTTTGATATGCAGAACCGGCGACATCTTGATTTTCGTGAGATTTCAACCTGAGATATGCATTTTCTACGATAATCTTGGTGAGACTTCCGTCAGAAGTATGCAGAATCTTCGAGATCGCTCTTTTCGAGCTATTTAAAGCGAGAAACACGTTATCTGGTGTTTTCACGACACCACAGTGCGTTTGATATCCAGAACAGGCGACATCTTGAATTTCGTGAGATTTCAACCTGAGATATGCATTTTCGTCGATAATCTTGGTGAGACTTCCGTCAGAAGTATGCAGAATCTTCGAGATCGCTCTTTTCGAGCTATTTAAAGCGAGAAACACGTTATCTGGTGTTTTCACGACACCACAGTGCGTTTGATATCCAGAACAGGCGACATCTTGAATTTCGTGAGATTTCAACCTGAGATATGCATTTTCGTCGATAATCTTGGTGAGACTTCTGTCAGAAGTATGCAGAATCTTCGAGAACGCTCTTTTCGAGCTACATAATGCGAGAAACACGTTATCTGGTGTTTTCACCACTCCACAGTGCGTTTGATATGCAGAACCGGCGACATCTTGGCTTTCGTCGGGTATCAAGCTGAGATATGCATTTTAAACGATAATCTTGGTGAGACTTCTGTCAGAAGTTTGCAGAATCATCTAGATCGCTGGTTTCGAGCTATTTAATGCGAAAAAACAAGTTTTGTGGTGTTTTGACCACTCCACAGTGCGTTTGATATGCAGAACCGGCGACATCTTGATTTTCGTGATGTTTTCCAGCTGAGATATGGATTTCCTGCGATAATCTTGGTGAGACTTCAGTCAGAAGTATGCAGAATCATCTAGATCGCTCTTTTCAAGCTATTTAATGCGAAAAAACAAGTTTTCTGGTGTTTTCACCACTCCACAGTGCGTTTGATATGCAGAACCGGCGACATCTTGGCTTTCGTCGGGTATCAACCTGAGATATGCATTTTCGTCGATAATCTTGGTGAGACTTCTGTCAGAAGTATGCAGAATCTTCGAGATCGCTCTTTTCGAGCTATTTAATGCGAGAAACATGTTATCTGGTGTTTTCATCACTCCACAGGGCGTTTGATATGCAGAACCGGCGATATCTTGGTTTTCGTGGGGTTTCCAGCTGAGATATGCATTTTCTGCGATAATCTTGGTGAGACTTTAGTCAGAAGTATGCAGAATCATCTAGATCGCTCGTTTCGAGCTATTTAATGCGAAAAAACAAGTTTTCTGTTGTTTTGACCACTCCACAGTGCGTATGATATGTAGAGCCGCCGATAACTTGGTCTTCGCGGGGTTTCCAGCTGAAATATGCATTTTCTGCGATGATCTTGGTGTTTCATCTATGAGAAGTATGCAGAATGATCGAGAACGCTCTTTTCGAGTTAGCTAATGCGAGAAACACGTTTTCTGGTGTTTTCAACATTCCACAGTGCGTCTGATATGCAGAACCGACGATATCGTGGTTTTCGTGGTGTTTCCAGCTGAGATATGCATTTTCTGCGATAATCTTGGTGGGTCTTCTGTCAGCAGTATGCAGAATCATCTAGATCACTCTTTTCGAGCTACTTAATGCGAGAACCACGTTATCTGGTGTATTGACCACTCCCCAGTGCGTTTGATTTGCAGAACCGGCGACATCTTGGTTTTCGTGGGGTTTCCAGCTGAAATATGCATTTTCAACGATAATCTTGGTGAGATTTCAGTCAGAAGTATACAGAATTTTCTAGATCGCTCTTTTCGAGCTATTTAATGCGAGAAACACCTTATGTGGTGATTTCACCACTCCACAGTGCGTTTGATATGCAGAACCGACGACATCTTGACTTTCGTCGGGTATCAAGCTGAGATATGCATTTTCTGCGATAATCTTGGTGTTTCATCTATGAGAAGTATGCAGAATCATCGTGATCGCTCTTTTCCAGCTAGTTAATGCGAGAAACACGTTTTCTGGTGTTTTCACCACTCCACAGTGCGTCTGATATGCAGAACCGGAGATAACTTGGTTTTCGTGAGGTTTCAAGCTGAGATATGCATTTTCTGCGATTATCTTGGTGAGACTTCTGTCAGAAGTATGCATAATCATCGGGATCGCACTTCTCGAGCTATTTAATGCGAGAAACACGTTATCTGGTTGTTTTCACCACTCCACAGTGCGTTTGATTTGCAGAACCGGCGACATCTTGATTTTCGTGAGGTTTCAAGCTGAGATATGCATTTTCTGCGATAATCTTGGTGAGACTTCTGTCAGAAGTATGCAGAATCATCGGGATCGCTCTTTTCGAGCTATTTAATTCGAGAAACACGTTGTCTGGTTGTTTTCACGACTCCAAAGTGCGTTTTATATGCAGAACCGGCGACATCTTAATTTTCGTGATGTTTCAAGCTGAGATATGGATTTTCTGCGATAATCTTGGTGAGACTTCAGTCAGAAGTATGCAGAATCATCTAGATCGCTCTTTTCAAGCTATTTAATGCGAATAAACAAGTTTTCTAGTGTTTTCACGACACCACAGTGCGTTTGATATCCAGAACCGGCGACATCTAGATTTTCGTGAGATTTCAACCTGAGATATGCATTTTCGTCGATAATCTTGGTGAGTCTTCTGTCAGTAGTATGCAGAATCATCGGGACCCCTCTTTTCGAGCTATTTAATGCGAGAAACACGTTATCTGTTGTTTTCACCACTCCGCAGTGCGTTTGATATGCAGAACCGGCGACATCTTGATTTTCGTGAGATTTCAACCTGAGATATGCATTTTCTACGATAATCTTGGTGAGACTTCCGTCAGAAGTATGCAGAATCTTCGAGATCGCTCTTTTCGAGCTATTTAAAGCGAGAAACACGTTATCTGGTGTTTTCACGACACCACAGTGCGTTTGATATCCAGAACAGGCGACATCTTGAATTTCTTGAGATTTCAACCTGAGATATGCATTTTCGTCGATAATCTTGGTGAGACTTCTGTCAGAAGTATGCAGAATCTTCGAGAACGCTCTTTTCGAGCTACATAATGCGAGAAACACGTTATCTGGTGTTTTCACCACTCCACAGTGCGTTTGATATGCAGAACCGGCGACATCTTGGCTTTCGTCGGGTATCAAGCTGAGATATGCATTTTAAACGATAATCTTGGTGAGACTTCTGTCAGAAGTTTGCAGAATCATCTAGATCGCTGGTTTCGAGCTATTTAATGCGAAAAAACAAGTTTTGTGGTGTTTTGACCACTCCACAGTGCGTTTGATATGTAGAGCCGCCGATAACTTGGTTTTCGTGGGGTTTCCAGCTGAAATATGCATTTTCTGCGATAATATTGGTAAGACTTCAGTCAGAAGTATGCGGAAACATCGAGATCGCTCTTTTCGAGCTATTTAATGCGAGAAACACGTTATCTGGTGTATTGACCACTCCACAGTGCGTTTGATATGCGGAACCGGCGCCATCTTGATTTTCGTGAGGTTTCAAGCTGAGATATGCATTTTCTGCGATAATCTTGGTGAGTCTTCTGTCAGCAGCATGCAGAATCATCTAGATCACTCTTTTCGAGCTATTTAATGCGAGAACCACGTTATCTGGTGTATTGAACACTCCACAGTGCGTTTGATATGCAGAACCGGCGACATCTTGGTTTTCGTGGGTTTTCCAGCTGAAATATGCATTTTCTGCGATAATCTTGGTGAGACGTCTGTCCGAAGTATGCAGAATCATCGAGATCGCTCTTTTCGAGCTATTTAATGCGAGAAACACGTTATCTGGTGTTTTGACCACTCCACAGTGCGTTTGATATGCAGAACCGGCGATATCTTGATTTTCGTGGTGTTTCCAGCTGAGATATGCATTTTCTCCTATAATCTTAGTGAGTATTCTGCCAGCAGTATGCAGAATCATCTAGATCACTCTTTTCGAGCTATTTAATGCGAGAACCACGTTATCTGGTGTATTGACCACTCCACAGTGCGTTTGATATGCAGAACCGGCGCCATCTTGATTTTCGTGAGGTTTCAAGCTGAGATATGCATTTTCTGCGATAATATTGGTGAGACTTCAGTCAGAAGTATGCAGAATCTTCTAGATCGCTCGTTTCGAGATATTTAATGCGAGAAACACGTTATCTGGTGTAATGACAACTCCACAGTGCGTTTGATATGCAAAACCGGCGATATCTTGGTTTTCGTCGGGTTTCAAGCTGAGATATGCATTTTCAACGATAATCTTGGTGAGATTTCACTCAGAAGTATGCAGAATCATCTCGATCGCTCGTTTCGAGCTATTTAATGCGAGAAACACGTTATCTGGTGTATTGACCACTCCACAGTGCGTTTGATATGCAGAACCGGCGCCATCTTGATTTTCGTGAGGTTTCAAGCTGAGATATGCATTTTCTGCGATAATATTGGTGAGACTTCAGTCAGAAGTATGCAGAATCTTCTAGATCGCTCGTTTCGAGCTATTTAATGCGAGAACCACGTTATCTGGTGTATTGAACACTCCACAGTGCGTTTGATATGTAGAGCCGCCGATAACTTGGTTTTCGTGGGGTTTCCATCTGAAATATGCATTTTCTGCGATAATATTGGTGAGACTTCAGTCAGAAGTATGCAGAATCTTCTAGATCGCTCGTTTCGAGCTATTTAATGCGAGAACCACGTTATCTGGTGTACTGAACACTCCACAGTGCGTTTGATATGTAGAGCCGCCGATAACTTGGTTTTCGTGGGGTTTCCAGCTGAAATATGCATTTTCTGCGATAATCTTGGTGAGTACTCTGTCAGAAGTATGCAGAATCATCGAGATCGCTCTATTCGAGCTATTTAATGCGAGAAACACGCTATCTGGTGTATTGACCACTCCACAGTGCGTTTGATATGCAGAACCGGCGCCATCTTGATTTTCGTGAGGTTTCAAGCTGAGATATGCATTTTCTGCGATAATATTGGTGAGACTTCAGTCAGAAGTATGCAGAATCTTCTAGATCGTTCGTTTCGAGATATTTAATGCGAGAAACACGTTATCTGGTGTATTGACCACTCCACAGTGCGTTTGATATGCAAAACCGGCGATATCTTGGTTTTCGTCGGGTTTCAAGCTGAGATATGCAATTTCAACGATAATCTTGGTGAGATTTCAGTCAGAAGTATGCAGAATCATCTAGATCGCTCGTTTCGAGCTATTTAATGCGAAAAAACAAGTTTTCTGGTGTTTTCAACATTCCACAGTACGTTTGATATGCAGAACCGGCGATATCTTGATTTTCGTGGGGTTTCCAGCTGAAATATGCATTTTCTGCGATAATCTTGGTGAGACGTCTGTCCGAAGTATGTAGAATCATCGAGATCGCTCTTTTCGAACTATTTAATGCGACAAACACGTTATCTGGTGTTTTGACCACTCCACAGTGTGTTTGATATGCAGAACCGGCGATATCTTGATTTTCGTGGTGTTTCCAGCTGATATATGCATTTTCTGCGATAATCTTGGTGAGTCTTCTGCCAGCAGTATGCAGAATCATCGAGATCGCTCTTTTCGAGCTATTTAATGCGAGAAACACGTTATCTGGTGTATTGACCACTCCACAGTGCGTTTGATATGCAAAACCGGCGATATCTTGGTTTTCGTCGGGTTTCCAGCTGAGATATGCATTTTCTGCGATAATCTTGGTGAGTCTTCTGTCAGTAGTATGCAGAATCATCTAGATTACTCTTTTCGAGCTATTTAATGCGAGAACCACGTTATCTGGTGTATTGAACACTCCACAGTGCGTTTGATATGCAGAACCGGCGACATCTTGGTTTTCGTGGGGTTTCCAGCTGAAATATGCATTTTCTGCGATAATCTTGGTGAGACGTCTGTCCGAAGTATGTAGAATCATCGAGATCGCTCTTTTCGAGCTATTTAATGCGACAAACACGTTATCTGGTGTTTTGTCCACTCCACAGTGTGTTTGATATGCAGAACCGGCGATATCTTGATTTTCGTGGTGTTTCCAGCTGATATATGCATTTTCTGCGATAATCTTGGTGAGTCTTCTGCCAGCAGTATGCAGAATCATCGAGATCGCTCTTTTCGAGCTATTTAATGCGAGAAACACGTTATCTGGTGTTTTGACCACTCCACAGTGCGTTTGATATGCAGAACCGGCGACATCTTGGTTTTCGTGGGGTTTCCAGCTGAAATATGCATTTTCTGCGATAATCTTGGTGAGACGTCTGTCCGAAGTATGCAGAATCATCGAGATCGCTCTTTTCGAGCTATTTAATGCGAGAAACACGTTATCTGGTGTTTTGACCACTCCACAGTGCGTTTGATATGCAGAACCGGCGATATCTTGGTTTTCGTGGGGTTTCCAGCTGAAATATGCATTTGCTGCGATAATCTTGGTGTTTCATCTATGAGAAGTATGCAGAAACATCGAGATCGCTCTTTTCGAGCTAGTTAATGCGAGAAACACGTTTTCTGGTGTTTTGACCACTCCACAGTGCGTTAGATATGCAGAACCGGCGATATCTTGGTTTTCGTGGGGTTTCCAGCTGAAATATCCATTTTCTGCGATAATCTTGGTGAGTCTTCTGTCAGCAGTATGCAGAATCATCTAGATCGCTCTTTTCGAGCTATTTAATGCGACAAACACGTTATCTGGTGTATTGACCACTCCACAGTGATTTGATATGTAGAGCCGCCGATAACTTGGTTTTCGTGGGGTTTCCAGCTGAGATATGCATTTTCTGCGATAAACCTGGTGAGTCTTCTGTCAGAAGTATGCAGAATCACCGAGATCGCTCTATTCGAGCTATTTAATGCGAGAAACACGTTATCTGGTGTTTTCACCACTCCACATTGCGCCTGATATGCAGAACCGGCGACATCTTGGTTTTCGTGGGGTTTCCAGCTGAAATATGCATTTTCTGCGATAATCTTGGTGAGTCTTCTGTCAGAAGTATGCAGAATCATGTAGATCGTTCGTTTCGAGCTATTTAATGCGAAAAAACAAGTTTTCTGGTGTTTTGACCACTCCACAGTGCGTTTGATATGCAGAACCGGCGCCATCTTGATTTTCGTGAGGTATCAAGCTGAGATATGCATTTTCTGCGATAATATTGGTGAGACCTCAGTCAGAAGTATGCAGAATCTTCTAGATCGCTCGTTTCGAGCTATTAAATGCGTGATACACGTTATCTAGTTGTTTTCACCACTCCACAGTGCGTTTTATATACAGAACCGGCGATATCTTGATTTTCGTGGTGTTTCCAGCTGATATATGCATTTTCTGCGATAATCTTGGTGAGTCTTCTGCCAGCAGTATGCAGAATCATCGATATCGCTCTTTTCGATCTATTTAATGCGAGAAACACGATATCTGGTGTTTTGACCACTCCACAGGGCGTTTGATATGCAGCATCGGGGATATCTTGGTTTTCGTGGGGTTTCCAGCTGAAATATGCATTTTCTGCGATAAACTTTGTGAGTCTTCTGTCAGAAGTATGCAGAATCATCTAGATCGCTCGTTTCGAGCTATTTAATGCGAAAAAACAAGTTTTCTGGTGTTTTCAACATTCCACAGTACGTTTGATATGCAGAACCGGCGATATCTTGATTTTCGTGGGGTTTCCAGCTGAAATATGCATTTTCTGCGATAATCTTGGTGAGACGTCTGTCCGAAGTATGTAGAATCATCGAGATCGCTCTTTTCGAACTATTTAATGCGACAAACACGTTATCTGGTGTTTTGACCACTCCACAGTGTGTTTGATATGCAGAACCGGCGATATCTTGATTTTCGTGGTGTTTCCAGCTGATATATGCATTTTCTGCGATAATCTTGGTGAGTCTTCTGCCAGCAGTATGCAGAATCATCGATATCGCTCTTTTCGATCTATTTAATGCGAGAAACACGATATCTGGTGTTTTGACCACTCCACAGTGCGTTTGATATGCAAAACCGGCGATATCTTGGTTTTCGTCGGGTTTCAAGCTGAGATATGCAATTTCAACGATAATCTTGGTGAGATTTCAGTCAGAAGTATGCAGAATCATCTAGATCGCTCGTTTCGAGCTATTTAATGCGAAAAAACAAGTTTTCTGGTGTTTTCAACATTCCACAGTACGTTTGATATGCAGAACCGGCGATATCTTGATTTTCGTGGGGTTTCCAGCTGAAATATGCATTTTCTGCGATAATCTTGGTGAGACGTCTGTCCGAAGTATGTAGAATCATCGACATCGCTCTTTTCGAACTATTTAATGCGACAAACACGTTATCTGGTGTTTTGACCACTCCACAGTGTGTTTGATATGCAGAACCGGCGATATCTTGATTTTCGTGGTGTTTCCAGCTGATATATGCATTTTCTGCGATAATCTTGGTGAGTCTTCTGCCAGCAGTATGCAGAATCATCGAGATCGCTCTTTTCGAGCTATTTAATGCGAGAAACACGTTATCTGGTGTATTGACCACTCCACAGTGCGTTTGATATGCAAAACCGGCGATATCTTGGTTTTCGTCGGGTTTCCAGCTGAGATATGCATTTTCTGCGATAATCTTGGTGAGTCTTCTGTCAGTAGTATGCAGAATCATCTAGATTACTCTTTTCGAGCTATTTAATGCGACAAACACGTTATCTGGTGTTTTGTCCACTCCACAGTGTGTTTGATATGCAGAACCGGCGATATCTTGATTTTCGTGGTGTTTCCAGCTGATATATGCATTTTCTGCGATAATCTTGGTGAGTCTTCTGCCAGCAGTATGCAGAATCATCGAGATCGCTCTTTTCGAGCTATTTAATGCGAGAAACACGTTATCTGGTGTTTTGACCACTCCACAGTGCGTTTGATATGCAGAACCGGCGACATCTTGGTTTTCGTGGGGTTTCCAGCTGAAATATGAATTTTCTGCGATAATCTTGGTGAGACGTCTGTCCGAAGTATGCAGAATCATCGAGATCGCTCTTTTCGAGCTATTTAATGCGAGAAACACGTTATCTGGTGTTTTGACCACTCCACAGTGCGTTTGATATGCAGAACCGGCGATATCTTGGTTTTCGTGGGGTTTCCAGCTGAAATATGCATTTTCTGCGATAATCTTGGTGTTTCATCTATGAGAAGTATGCAGAAACATCGAGATCGCTCTTTTCGAGCTAGTTAATGCGAGAAACACGTTTTCTGGTGTTTTGACCACTCCACAGTGCGTTTGATATGCAGAACCGGCGATATCTTGGTTTTCGTGGGGTTTCCAGCTGAAATATCCATTTTCTGCGATAATCTTGGTGAGTCTTCTGTCAGCAGTATGCAGAATCATCTAGATCGCTGTTTTCGAGCTATTTAATGCGACAAACACGTTATCTGGTGTATTGACCACTCCACAGTGATTTGATATGTAGAGCCGCCGATAACTTGGTTTTCGTGGGGTTTCCAGCTGAGATATGCATTTTCTGCGATAAACCTGGTGAGTCTTCTGTCAGAAGTATGCAGAATCACCGAGATCGCTCTATTCGAGCTATTTAATGCGAGAAACACGTTATCTGGTGTTTTCACCACTCCACATTGCGCCTGATATGCAGAACCGGCGACATCTTGGTTTTCGTGGGGTTTCCAGCTGAAATATGCATTTTCTGCGATAATCATGGTGAGTCTTCTGTCAGAAGTATGCAGAATCATGTAGATCGTTCGTTTCGAGCTATTTAATGCGAAAAAACAAGTTTTCTGGTGTTTTGACCACTCCACAGTGCGTTTGATATGCAGAACCGGCGACATCTTGGTTTTCGTGGGTTTTCCAGCTGAAATATGCATTTTCTGCGATAATCTTGGTGAGACGTCTGTCCGAAGTATGCAGAATCATCGAGATCGCTCTTTTCGAGCTATTTAATGCGAGAAACACGTTATCTGGTGTTTTGACCACTCCACAGTGCGTTTGATATGCAGAACCGGCGATATCTTGATTTTCGTGGTGTTTCCAGCTGAGATATGCATTTTCTCCTATAATCTTAGTGAGTATTCTGCCAGCAGTATGCAGAATCATCTAGATCACTCTTTTCGAGCTATTTAATGCGAGAACCACGTTATCTGGTGTATTGACCACTCCACAGTGCGTTTGATATGCAGAACCGGCGCCATCTTGATTTTCGTGAGGTTTCAAGCTGAGATATGTATTTTCTGCGATAATATTGGTGAGACTTCAGTCAGAAGTATGCAGAATCTTCTAGATCGCTCGTTTCGAGATATTTAATGCGAGAAACACGTTATCTGGTGTAATGACAACTCCACAGTGCGTTTGATATGCAAAACCGGCGATATCTTGGTTTTCGTCGGGTTTCAAGCTGAGATATGCATTTTCAACGATAATCTTGGTGAGATTTCACTCAGAAGTATGCAGAATCATCTCGATCGCTCGTTTCGAGCTATTTAATGCGAGAAACACGTTATCTGGTGTTTTGACCACTCCACAGTGCGTTTGATATGCAGGACCGGCGACATCTTGGTTTTCGTGGGGATTCCAGCTGAAATATGCATTTTCTGCGATAATCTTGGTGTTTCATCTATGAGAAGTATGCAGAAACATCGAGATCGCTCTTTTCGAGCTAGTTAATGCGAGAAACACGTTTTCTGGTGTTTTCACCACCCCACAGTGCGTTTGATATGCAGAACCGGCGACATCTTGGATTTCGTCGGGTTTCAAGTTGAGATACGCATTTTCTGCGATAATCTTGGTGAGTCTTCTGTCAGCAGTATGCAGAATCATCTAGATCGCTCTTTTCGAGCTATTTAATGCGACAAAATCGTTATCTGGTGTATTGACCACTCCACAGTGATTTGATATGTAGAGCCGCCGATAACTTGGTTTTCGTGGGGTTTCCAGCTGAGATATGCATTTTCTGCGATAAACCTGGTGAGTCTTCTGTCAGAAGTATGCAGAATCACCGAGATCGCTCTATTCGCGCTATTTAATGCGAGAAACACGTTATCTGGTGTTTTCACCACTCCACATTGCGCCTGACATGCAGAACCGGCGACATCTTGGTTTTCGTGGGGTTTCCAGCTGAAATATGCATTTTCTGCTATAATCTTGGTGAGTCTTCTGTCAGAAGTATGCAGAATCATGTAGATCGTTCGTTTCGAGCTATTTAATGCGAAAAAACAAGTTTTCTGGTGTTTTGACCATTCCACAGTGCGTTTGATATGTAGAGCCGCCGATAACTTGATATTCGTGGGGTTTCCAGCTGAAATATGCATTTTCTGTGATAATCTTGGTGAGACCTCTGTCAGAAGTATGCAGTATCATCGAGATCGCTCTATTCGAGCTGTTTAATGCGAGAAACACGTTATCTGGTGTATTGACCACTCCACAGTGCGTTTGATATGCAGAACCGGCGCCATCTTGATTTTCGTGAGGTTTCAAGCTGAGATATGCATTTTCTGCGATAATATTGGTGAGACTTCAGTCAGAAGTATGCAGAATCTTCTAGATCGCTCGTTTCGAGCTATTTAATGCGAGAACCACGTTATCTGGTGTATTGAACACTCCACAGTGCGTTTGATATGTAGAGCCGCCGATAACTTGGTTTTCGTGGGGTTTCCAGCTGAAATATGCATTTTCTGCGATAATCTTGGTGAGTACTCTGTCAGAAGTATGCAGAATCATCGAGATCGCTCTATTCGAGCTATTTAATGCGAGAAACACGCTATCTGGTGTATTGACCACTCCACAGTGCGTTTGATATGCAGAACCGGCGCCATCTTGATTTTCGTGAGGTTTCAAGCTGAGATATGCATTTTCTGCGATAATATTGGTGAGACTTCAGTCAGAAGTATGCAGAATCTTCTAGATCGTTCGTTTCGAGATATTTAATGCGAGAAACACGTTATCTGGTGTATTGACCACTCCACAGTGCGTTTGATATGCAAAACCGGCGATATCTTGGTTTTCGTCGGGTTTCAAGCTGAGATATGCAATTTCAACGATAATCTTGGTGAGATTTCGGTCAGAAGTATGCAGAATCATCTAGATCGCTCGTTTCGAGCTATTTAATGCGAAAAAACAAGTTTTCTGGTGTTTTCAACATTCCACAGTACGTTTGATATGCAGAACCGGCGATATCTTGATTTTCGTGGGGTTTCCAGCTGAAATATGCATTTTCTGCGATAATCTTGGTGAGACGTCTGTCCGAAGTATGTAGAATCATCGAGATCGCTCTTTTCGAACTATTTAATGCGACAAACACGTTATCTGGTGTTTTGACCACTCCACAGTGTGTTTGATATGCAGAACCGGCGATATCTTGATTTTCGTGGTGTTTCCAGCTGATATATGCATTTTCTGCGATAATCTTGGTGAGTCTTCTGCCAGCAGTATGCAGAATCATCGAGATCGCTCTTTTCGAGCTATTTAATGCGAGAAACACGTTATCTGGTGTATTGACCACTCCACAGTGCGTTTGATATGCAAAACCGGCGATATCTTGGTTTTCGTCGGGTTTCCAGCTGAGATATGCATTTTCTGCGATAATCTTGGTGAGTCTTCTGTCAGTAGTATGCAGAATCATCTAGATTACTCTTTTCGAGCTATTTAATGCGAGAACCACGTTATCTGGTGTATTGAACACTCCACAGTGCGTTTGATATGCAGAACCGGCGACATCTTGGTTTTCGTGGGGTTTCCAGCTGAAATATGCATTTTCTGCGATAATCTTGGTGAGACGTCTGTCCGAAGTATGTAGAATCATCGAGATCGCTCTTTTCGAGCTATTTAATGCGACAAACACGTTATCTGGTGTTTTGTCCACTCCACAGTGTGTTTGATATGCAGAACCGGCGATATCTTGATTTTCGTGGTGTTTCCAGCTGATATATGCATTTTCTGCGATAATCTTGGTGAGTCTTCTGCCAGCAGTATGCAGAATCATCGAGATCGCTCTTTTCGAGCTATTTAATGCGAGAAACACGTTATCTGGTGTTTTGACCACTCCACAGTGCGTTTGATATGCAGAACCGGCGACATCTTGGTTTTCGTGGGGTTTCCAGCTGAAATATGCATTTTCTGCGATAATCTTGGTGAGACGTCTGTCCGAAGTATGCAGAATCATCGAGATCGCTCTTTTCGAGCTATTTAATGCGAGAAACACGTTATCTGGTGTTTTGACCACTCCACAGTGCGTTTGATATGCAGAACCGGCGATATCTTGGTTTTCGTGGGGTTTCCAGCTGAAATATGCATTTTCTGCGATAATCTTGGTGTTTCATCTATGAGAAGTATGCAGAAACATCGAGATCGCGCTTTTCGAGCTAGTTAATGCGAGAAACACGTTTTCTGGTGTTTTGACCACTCCACAGTGCGTTTGATATGCAGAACCGGCGATATCTTGGTTTTCGTGGGGTTTCCAGCTGAAATATCCATTTTCTGCGATAATCTTGGTGAGTCTTCTGTCAGCAGTATGCAGAATCATCTAGATCGCTCTTTTCGAGCTATTTAATGCGACAAACACGTTATCTGGTGTATTGACCACTCCACAGTGATTTGATATGTAGAGCCGCCGATAACTTGGTTTTCGTGGGGTTTCCAGCTGAGATATGCATTTTCTGCGATAAACCTGGTGAGTCTTCTGTCAGAAGTATGCAGAATCACCGAGATCGCTCTATTCGAGCTATTTAATGCGAGAAACACGTTATCTGGTGTTTTCACCACTCCACATTGCGCCTGATATGCAGAACCGGCGACATCTTGGTTTTCGTGGGGTTTCCAGCTGAAATATGCATTTTCTGCGATAATCTTGGTGAGTCTTCTGTCAGAAGTATGGAGAATCATGTAGATCGTTCGTTTCGAGCTATTTAATGCGAAAAAACAAGTTTTCTGGTGTTTTGACCACTCCACAGTGCGTTTGATATGCAGAACCGGCGCCATCTTGATTTTCGTGAGGTATCAAGCTGAGATATGCATTTTCTGCGATAATATTGGTGAGACCTCAGTCAGAAGTATGCAGAATCTTCTAGATCGCTCGTTTCGAGCTATTAAATGCGTGATACACGTTATCTAGTTGTTTTCACCACTCCACAGTGCGCTTTATATACAGAACCGGCGATATCTTGATTTTCGTGGTGTTTCCAGCTGATATATGCATTTTCTGCGATAATCTTGGTGAGTCTTCTGCCAGCAGGATGCAGAATCATCGATATCGCTCTTTTCGATCTATTTAATGCGAGAAACACGATATCTGGTGTTTTGACCACTCCACAGGGCGTTTGATATGCAGCATCGGGGATATCTTGGTTTTCGTGGGGTTTCCAGCTGAAATATGCATTTTCTGCGATAAACTTTGTGAGTCTTCTGTCAGAAGTATGCAGAATCATCTAGATCGCTCGTTTCGAGCTATTTAATGCGAAAAAACAAGTTTTCTGGTGTTTTCAACATTCCACAGTACGTTTGATATGCAGAACCGGCGATATCTTGATTTTCGTGGGGTTTCCAGCTGAAATATGCATTTTCTGCGATAATCTTGGTGAGACGTCTGTCCGAAGTATGTAGAATCATCGAGATCGCTCTTTTCGAACTATTTAATGCGACAAACACGTTATCTGGTGTTTTGACCACTCCACAGTGTGTTTGATATGCAGAACCGGCGATATCTTGATTTTCGTGGTGTTTCCAGCTGATATATGCATTTTCTGCGATAATCTTGGTGAGTCTTCTGCCAGCAGTATGCAGAATCATCGATATCGCTCTTTTCGATCTATTTAATGCGAGAAACACGATATCTGGTGTTTTGACCACTCCACAGTGCGTTTGATATGCAAAACCGGCGATATCTTGGTTTTCGTCGGGTTTCAAGCTGAGATATGCAATTTCAACGATAATCTTGGTGAGATGTCAGTCAGAAGTATGCAGAATCATCTAGATCGCTCGTTTCGAGCTATTTAATGCGAAAAAACAAGTTTTCTGGTGTTTTCAACATTCCACAGTACGTTTGATATGCAGAACCGGCGATATCTTGATTTTCGTGGGGTTTCCAGCTGAAATATGCATTTTCTGCGATAATCTTGGTGAGACGTCTGTCCGAAGTATGTAGAATCATCGAGATCGCTCTTTTCGAACTATTTAATGCGACAAACACGTTATCTGGTGTTTTGACCACTCCACAGTGTGTTTGATATGCAGAACCGGCGATATCTTGATTTTCGTGGTGTTTCCAGCTGATATATGCATTTTCTGCGATAATCTTGGTGAGTCTTCTGCCAGCAGTATGCAGAATCATCGAGATCGCTCTTTTCGAGCTATTTAATGCGAGAAACACGTTATCTGGTGTTTTGACCACTCCACAGTGCGTTTGATATGCAGAACCGGCGATATCTTGATTTTCGTGGTGTTTCCAGCTGATATATGCATTTTCTGCGATAATCTTGGTGAGTCTTCTGCCAGCAGTATGCAGAATCATCGAGATCGCTCTTTTCGAGCTATTTAATGCGAGAAACACGTTATCTGGTGTTTTGACCACTCCACAGTGCGTTTGATATGCAGAACCGGCGACATCTTGGTTTTCGTGGGGTTTCCAGCTGAAATATGAATTTTCTGCGATAATCTTGGTGAGACGTCTGTCCGAAGTATGCAGAATCATCGAGATCGCTCTTTTCGAGCTATTTAATGCGAGAAACACGTTATCTGGTGTTTTGACCACTCCACAGTGCGTTTGATATGCAGAACCGGCGATATCTTGGTTTTCGTGGGGTTTCCAGCTGAAATATGCATTTTCTGCGATAATCTTGGTGTTTCATCTATGAGAAGTATGCAGAAACATCGAGATCGCTCTTTTCGAGCTAGTTAATGCGAGAAACACGTTTTCTGGTGTTTTGACCACTCCACAGTGCGTTTGATATGCAGAACCGGCGATATCTTGGTTTTCGTGGGGTTTCCAGCTGAAATATCCATTTTCTGCGATAATCTTGGTGAGTCTTCTGTCAGCAGTATGCAGAATCATCTAGATCGCTCTTTTCGAGCTATTTAATGCGACAAACACGTTATCTGGTGTATTGACCACTCCACAGTGATTTGATATGTAGAGCCGCCGATAACTTGGTTTTCGTGGGGTTTCCAGCTGAGATATGCATTTTCTGCGATAAACCTGGTGAGTCTTCTGTCAGAAGTATGCAGAATCACCGAGATCGCTCTATTCGAGCTATTTGATGCGAGAAACACGTTATCTGGTGTTTTCACCACTCCACATTGCGCCTGATATGCAGAACCGGCGACATCTTGGTTTTCGTGGGGTTTCCAGCTGAAATATGCATTTTCTGCGATAATCATGGTGAGTCTTCTGTCAGAAGTATGCAGAATCATGTAGATCGTTCGTTTCGAGCTATTTAATGCGAAAAAACAAGTTTTCTGGTGTTTTGACCACTCCACAGTGCGTTTGATATGCAGAACCGGCGCCATCTTGATTTTCGTGAGGTATCAAGCTGAGATATGCATTTTCTGCGATAATATTGGTGAGACCTCTATCAGAAGTATGCAGAATCTTCTAGATCGCTCGTTTCGAGCTATTTAATGCGAGAACCACGTTATCTGGTGTATTGAACACTCCACAGTGCGTTTGATATGCAGAACCGGCGACATCATGGATTTCGTCGGGGTTCAAGCTGAGATATGCATTTTCTGCGATAATCTTGGTGAGACTTCTGTCCGAAGTATGCAGAATCATCTAGATCGCTCGTTTCGAGCTATTTAATGCGAAAAAACAAGTTTTCTGGTGTTTTCAACATTCCACAGTGCGTTTGATATGCGGAACCGGCGATATCTTGATTTTCGTGGTGTTTCCAGGTGAGATATGCATTTTCTGCGATAATCTTGGTGAGTCTTCTGTCAGCAGTATGCAGAATCATCTAGATCGCTCTTTTCGAGCTATTAAATGCGTGATACACGTTATCTAGTTGTTTTCACCACTCCACAGTGCGTTTTATATACAGAACCGGCGATATCTTGATTTTCGTGGTGTTTCCAGCTGATATATGCATTTTCTGCGATAATCTTGGTGAGTCTTCTGCCAGCAGTATGCAGAATGATCGATATCGCTCTTTTCGATCTATTTAATGCGAGAAACACGATATCTGGTGTTTTGACCACTCCACAGGGCGTTTGATATGCAGCATCGGGGATATCTTGGTTTTCGTGGGGTTTCCAGCTGAAATATGCATTTTCTGCGATAAACTTTGTGAGTCTTCTGTCAGAAGTATGCAGAATCATCTAGATCGCTCTTTTCGAGCTATTTAATGCGACAAACACGTTATCTGGTGTTTTGACCACTCCACAGTGTGTTTGATATGCAGAACCGGCGATATCTTGATTTTCGTGGTGTTTCCAGCTGATATATGCATTTTCTGCGATAATCTTGGTGAGTCTTCTGCCAGCAGTATGCAGAATCATCGAGATCGCTCTTTTCGAGCTATTTAATCTGAGAAACACGTTATCTGGTGTATTGACCACTCCACAGTGCGTTTGATATGCAAAACCGGCGATATCTTGGTTTTCGTCGGGTTTCCAGCTGAGATATGCATTTTCTGCGATAATCTTGGTGAGTCTTCTGTCAGTAGTATGCAGAATCATCTAGATTACTCTTTTCGAGCTATTTAATGCGAGAACCACGTTATCTGGTGTATTGAACACTCCACAGTGCGTTTGATATGCAGAACCGGCGACATCTTGGTTTTCGTGGGGTTTCCAGCTGAAATATGCATTTTCTGCGATAATCTTGGTGAGACGTCTGTCCGAAGTATGTAGAATCATCGAGATCGCTCTTTTCGAGCTATTTAATGCGACAAACACGTTATCTGGTGTTTTGTCCACTCCACAGTGTGTTTGATATGCAGAACCGGCGATATCTTGATTTTCGTGGTGTTTCCAGCTGATATATGCATTTTCTGCGATAATCTTGGTGAGTCTTCTGCCAGCAGTATGCAGAATCATCGAGATCGCTCTTTTCGAGCTATTTAATGCGAGAAACACGTTATCTGGTGTTTTGACCACTCCACAGTGCGTTTGATATGCAGAACCGGCGACATCTTGGTTTTCGTGGGGTTTCCAGCTGAAATATGCATTTTCTGCGATAATCTTGGTGAGACGTCTGTCCGAAGTATGCAGAATCATCGAGATCGCTCTTTTCGAGCTATTTAATGCGAGAAACACGTTATCTGGTGTTTTGACCACTCCACAGTGCGTTTGATATGCAGAACCGGCGATATCTTGGTTTTCGTGGGGTTTCCAGCTGAAATATGCATTTTCTGCGATAATCTTGGTGTTTCATCTATGAGAAGTATGCAGAAACATCGAGATCGCTCTTTTCGAGCTAGTTAATGCGAGAAACACGTTTTCTGGTGTTTTGACCACTCCACAGTGCGTTTGATATGCAGAACCGGCGATATCTTGGTTTTCGTGGGGTTTCCAGCTGAAATATCCATTTTCTGCGATAATCTTGGTGAGTCTTCTGTCAGCAGTATGCAGAATCATCTAGATCGCTCTTTTCGAGCTATTTAATGCGACAAACACGTTATCTGGTGTATTGACCACTCCACAGTGATTTGATATGTAGAGCCGCCGATAACTTGGTTTTCGTGGGGTTTCCAGCTGAGATATGCATTTTCTGCGATAAACCTGGTGAGTCTTCTGTCAGAAGTATGCAGAATCACCGAGATCGCTCTATTCGAGCTATTTAATGCGAGAAACACGTTATCTGGTGTTTTCACCACTCCACATTGCGCCTGATATGCAGAACCGGCGCCATCTTGATTTTCGTGAGGTATCAAGCTGAGATATGCATTTTCTGCGATAATATTGGTGAGACCTCAGTCAGAAGTATGCAGAATCTTCTAGATCGCTCGTTTCGAGCTATTTAATGCGAGAACCACGTTATCTGGTGTATTGAACACTCCACAGTGCGTTTGATATGCAGAACCGGCGACATCATGGATTTCGTCGGGGTTCAAGCTGAGATATGCATTTTCTGCGATAATCTTGGTGAGACTTCTGTCCGAAGTATGCAGAATCATCTAGATCGCTCGTTTCGAGCTATTTAATGCGAAAAAACAAGTTTTCTGGTGTTTTCAACATTCCACAGTGCGTTTGATATGCGGAACCGGCGATATCTTGATTTTCGTGGTGTTTCCAGGTGAGATATGCATTTTCTGCGATAATCTTGGTGAGTCTTCTGCCAGCAGTATGCAGAATCATCGATATCGCTCTTTTCGATCTATTTAATGCGAGAAACACGATATCTGGTGTTTTGACCACTCCACAGGGCGTTTGATATGCAGCATCGGGGATATCTTGGTTTTCGTGGGGTTTCCAGCTGAAATATGCATTTTCTGCGATAAACTTTGTGAGTCTTCTGTCAGAAGTATGCAGAATCATCTAGATCGCTCGTTTCGAGCTATTTAATGCGAAAAAACAAGTTTTCTGGTGTTTTCAACATTCCACAGTACGTTTGATATGCAGAACCGGCGATATTTTGATTTTCGTGGGGTTTCCAGCTGAAATATGCATTTTCTGCGATAATCTTGGTGAGACGTCTGTCCGAAGTATGTAGAATCATCGAGATCGCTCTTTTCGAGCTATTTAATGCGACAAACACGTTATCTGGTGTTTTGACCACTCCACAGTGTGTTTGATATGCAGAACCGGCGATATCTTGATTTTCGTGGTGTTTCCAGCTGATATATGCATTTTCTGCGATAATCTTGGTGAGTCTTCTGCCAGCAGTATGCAGAATCATCGAGATCGCTCTTTTCGAGCTATTTAATGCGAGAAACACGTTATCTGGTGTATTCACCACTCCACAGTGCGTTTGATATGCAAAACCGGCGATATCTTGGTTTTCGTCGGGATTCCAGCTGAGATATGCATTTTCTGCGATAATCTTGGTGAGTCTTCTGTCAGCAGTATGCAGAATCATCTAGATCACTCTTTTCGAGCTATTTAATGCGAGAACCACGTTATCTGGTGTATTGAACACTCCACAGTGCGTTTGATATGCAGAACCGGCGACATCTTGGTTTTCGTGGGGTTTCCAGCTGAAATATGCATTTTCTGCGATAATCTTGGTGAGACGTCTGTCCGAAGTATGTAGAATCATCGAGATCGCTCTTTTCGAGCTATTTAATGCGACAAACACGTTATCTGGTGTTTTGACCACTCCACAGTGTGTTTGATATGCAGAACCGGCGATATCTTGATTTTCGTGGTGTTTCCAGCTGATATATGCATTTTCTGCGATAATCTTGGTGAGTCTTCTGTCAGAAGTATGCAGAATCATGTAGATCATTCGTTTCGAGCTATTTAATGCGAAAAAACAAGTTTTCTGGTGTTTTGACCACTCCACAGTGCGTTTGATATGCAGAACCGGCGCCATCTTGATTTTCGTGAGGTATCAAGCTGAGATATGCATTTTCTGCGATAATATTGGTGAGACCTCAGTCAGAAGTATGCAGAATCTTCTAGATCGCTCGTTTCGAGCTATTAAATGCGTGATACACGTTATCTAGTTGTTTTCACCACTCCACAGTGCGTTTTATATACAGAACCGGCGATATCTTGATTTTCGTGGTGTTTCCAGCTGATATATGCATTTTCTGCGATAATCTTGGTGAGTCTTCTGCCAGCAGTATGCAGAATCATCGATATCGCTCTTTACGATCTATTTAATGCGAGAAACACGATATCTGGTGTTTTGACCACTCCACAGGGCGTTTGATATGCAGCATCGGGGATATCTTGGTTTTCGTGGGGTTTCCAGCTGAAATATGCATTTTCTGCGATAAACTTTGTGAGTCTTCTGTCAGAAGTATGCAGAATCATCTAGATCGCTCGTTTCGAGCTATTTAATGCGAAAAAACAAGTTTTCTGGTGTTTTCAACATTCCACAGTACGTTTGATATGCAGAACCGGCGATATCTTGATTTTCGTGGGGTTTCCAGCTGAAATATGCATTTTCTGCGATAATCTTGGTGAGACGTCTGTCCGAAGTATGTAGAATCATCGAGATCGCTCTTTTCGAACTATTTAATGCGACAAACACGTTATCTGGTGTTTTGACCACTCCACAGTGTGTTTGATATGCAGAACCGGCGATATCTTGATTTTCGTGGTGTTTCCAGCTGATATATGCATTTTCTGCGATAATCTTGGTGAGTCTTCTGCCAGCAGTATGCAGAATCATCGATATCGCTCTTTTCGATCTATTTAATGCGAGAAACACGATATCTGGTGTTTTGACCACTCCACAGTGCGTTTGATATGCAAAACCGGCGATATCTTGATTTTCGTGGTGTTTCCAGCTGATATATGCATTTTCTGCGATAATCTTGGTGAGTCTTCTGCCAGCAGTATGCAGAATCATCGAGATCGCTCTTTTCGAGCTATTTAATGCGAGAAACACGTTATCTGGTGTATTGACCACTCCACAGTGCGTTTGATATGCAAAACCGGCGATATCTTGGTTTTCGTCGGGTTTCCAGCTGAGATATGCATTTTCTGCGATAATCTTGGTGAGTCTTCTGTCAGTAGTATGCAGAATCATCTAGATTACTCTTTTCGAGCTATTTAATGCGAGAACCACGTTATCTGGTGTATTGAACACTCCACAGTGCGTTTGATATGCAGAACCGGCGACATCTTGGTTTTCGTGGGGTTTCCAGCTGAAATATGCATTTTCTGCGATAATCTTGGTGAGACGTCTGTCCGAAGTATGTAGAATCATCGAGATCGCTCTTTTCGAGCTATTTAATGCGACAAACACGTTATCTGGTGTTTTGTCCACTCCACAGTGTGTTTGATATGCAGAACCGGCGATATCTTGATTTTCGTGGTGTTTCCAGCTGATATATGCATTTTCTGCGATAATCTTGGTGAGTCTTCTGCCAGCAGTATGCAGAATCATCGAGATCGCTCTTTTCGAGTTATTTAATGCGAGAAACACGTTATCTGGTGTTTTGACCACTCCACAGTGCGTTTGATATGCAGAACCGGCGACATCTTGGTTTTCGTGGGGTTTCCAGCTGAAATATGCATTTTCTGCGATAATCTTGGTGAGACGTCTGTCCGAAGTATGCAGAATCATCGAGATCGCTCTTTTCGAGCTATTTAATGCGAGAAACACGTTATCTGGTGTTTTGACCACTCCACAGTGCGTTTGATATGCAGAACCGGCGATATCTTGGTTTTCGTGGGGTTTCCAGCTGAAATATGCATTTTCTGCGATAATCTTGGTGTTTCATCTATGAGAAGTATGCAGAAACATCGAGATCGCTCTTTTCGAGCTAGTTAATGCGAGAAACACGTTTTCTGGTGTTTTGACCACTCCACAGTGCGTTTGATATGCAGAACCGGCGATATCTTGGTTTTCGTGGGGTTTCCAGCTGAAATATCCATTTTCTGCGATAATCTTGGTGAGTCTTCTGTCAGCAGTATGCAGAATCATCTAGAACGCTCATTTCGAGCTATTTAATGCGACAAACACGTTATCTGGTGTATTGACCACTCCACAGTGATTTGATATGTAGAGCCGCCGATAACTTGGTTTTCGTGGGGTTTCCAGCTGAGATATGCATTTTCTGCGATAAACCTGGTGAGTCTTCTGTCAGAAGTATGCAGAATCACCGAGATCGCTCTATTCGAGCTATTTAATGCGAGAAACACGTTATCTGGTGTTTTCACCACTCCACATTGCGCCTGATATGCAGAACCGGCGACATCTTGGTTTTCGTGGGGTTTCCAGCTGAAATATGCATTTTCTGCGATAATCATGGTGAGTCTTCTGTCAGAAGTATGCAGAATCATGTAGATCGTTCGTTTCGAGCTATTTAATGCGAAAAAACAAGTTTTCTGGTGTTTTGACCACTCCACAGTGCGTTTGATATGCAGAACCGGCGCCATCTTGATTTTCGTGAGGTATCAAGCTGAGATATGCATTTTCTGCGATAATATTGGTGAGACCTCAGTCAGAAGTATGCAGAATCTTCTAGATCGCTCGTTTCGAGCTATTTAATGCGAGAACCACGTTATCTGGTGTATTGAACACTCCACAGTGCGTTTGATATGCAGAACCGGCGACATCATGGATTTCGTCGGGGTTCAAGCTGAGATATGCATTTTCTGCGATAATCTTGGTGAGACTTCTGTCCGAAGTATGCAGAATCATCTAGATCGCTCGTTTCGAGCTATTTAATGCGAAAAAACAAGTTTTCTGGTGTTTTCAACATTCCACAGTGCGTTTGATATGCGGAACCGGCGATATCTTGATTTTCGTGGTGTTTCCAGTTGAGATATGCATTTTCTGCGATAATCTTGGTGAGTCTTCTGTCAGCAGTATGCAGAATCATCTAGATCGCTCTTTTCGAGCAATTAAATGCGTGATACACGCTATCTAGTTGTTTTCACCACTCCACAGTGCGTTTTATATACAGAACCGGCGATATCTTGATTTTCGTGGTGTTTCCAGCTGATATATGCATTTTCTGCGATAATCTTGGTGAGTCTTCTGCCAGCAGTATGCAGAATCATCGATATCGCTCTTTTCGATCTATTTAATGCGAGAAACACGATATCTGGTGTTTTGACCACTCCACAGGGCGTTTGATATGCAGCATCGGGGATATCTTGGTTTTCGTGGGGTTTCCAGCTGAAATATGCATTTTCTGCGATAAACTTTGTGAGTCTTCTGTCAGAAGTATGCAGAATCATCTAGATCGCTCGTTTCGAGCTATTTAATGCGAAAAAACAAGTTTTCTGGTGTTTTCAACATTCCACAGTACGTTTGATATGCAGAACCGGCGATATCTTGATTTTCGTGGGGTTTCCAGCTGAAATATGCATTTTCTGCGATAATCTTGGTGAGACGTCTGTCCGAAGTATGTAGAATCATCGAGATCGCTCTTTTCGAGCTATTTAATGCGACAAACACGTTATCTGGTGTTTTGACCACTCCACAGTGTGTTTGATATGCAGAACCGGCGATATCTTGATTTTCGTGGTGTTTCCAGCTGATATATGCATTTTCTGCGATAATCTTGGTGAGTCTTCTGCCAGCAGTATGCAGAATCATCGAGATCCCTCTTTTCGAGCTATTTAATGCGAGAAACACGTTATCTGGTGTATTCACCACTCCACAGTGCGTTTGATATGCAAAACCGGCGATATCTTGGTTTTCGTCGGGATTCCAGCTGAGATATGCATTTTCTGCGATAATCTTGGTGAGTCTTCTGTCAGCAGTATGCAGAATCATCTAGATCACTCTTTTCGAGCTATTTAATGCGAGAACCACGTTATCTGGTGTATTGAACACTCCACAGTGCGTTTGATATGCAGAACCGGCGACATCTTGGTTTTCGTGGGGTTTCCAGCTGAAATATGCATTTTCTGCGATAATCTTGGTGAGACGTCTGTCCGAAGTATGTAGAATCATCGAGATCGCTCTTTTCGAGCTATTTAATGCGACAAACACGTTATCTGGTGTTTTGACCACTCCACAGTGTGTTTGATATGCAGAACCGGCGATATCTTGATTTTCGTGGTGTTTCCAGCTGATATATGCATTTTCTGCGATAATCTTGGTGAGTCTTCTGCCAGCAGTATGCAGAATCATCGAGATCGCTCTTTTCGAGCTATTTAATGCGAGAAACACGTTATCTGGTGTTTTGACCACTCCACAGTGCGTTTGATATGCAGAACCGGCGACATCTTGGTTTTCGTGGGGTTTCCAGCTGAAATATGCATTTTCTGCGATAATCTTGGTGAGACGTCTGTCCGAAGTATGCAGAATCATCGAGATCGCTCTTTTCGAGCTATTTAATGTGAGAAACACGTTATCTGGTGTTTTGACCACTGCACAGTGCGTTTGATATGCAGAACCGGCGATATCTTGGTTTTCGTGGGGTTTCCAGCTGAAATATGCATTTTCTGCGATAATCTTGGTGTTTCATCTATGAGAAGTATGCAGAAACATCGAGATCGCTCTTTTCGAGCTATTTAATGCGACAAACACGTTATCTGGTGTATTGACCACTCCACAGTGATTTGATATGTAGAGCCGCCGATAACTTGTTTTTCGTGGGGTTTCCAGCTGAGATATGCATTTTCTGCGATAAACCTGGTGAGTCTTCTGTCAGAAGTATGCAGAATCACCGAGATCGCTCTATTCGAGCTATTTAATGCGAGAAACACGTTGTCTGGTGTTTTCACCACTCCACATTGCGCCTGATATGCAGAACCGGCGACATCTTGGTTTTCGTGGGGTTTCCAGCTGAAATATGCATTTTCTGCGATAATCTTGGTGAGTCTTCTGTCAGAAGTATGCAGAATCATGTAGATCGTTCGTTTCGAGCTATTTAATGCGAAAAAACAAGTTTTCTGGTGTTTTGACCACTCCACAGTGCGTTTGATATGCAGAACCGGCGCCATCTTGATTTTCGTGAGGTATCAAGCTGAGATATGCATTTTCTGCGATAATATTGGTGAGACCTCAGTCAGAAGTATGCAGAATCTTCTAGATCGCTCGTTTCGGGCTATTTAATGCGAGAACCACGTTATCTGGTGTATTGAACACTCCACAGTGCGTTTGATATGCAGAACCGGCGACATCATGGATTTCGTCGGGGTTCAAGCTGAGATATGCATTTTCTGCGATAATCTTGGTGAGACTTCTGTCCGAAGTATGCAGAATCATCTAGATCGCTCGTTTCGAGCTATTTAATGTGAAAAAACAAGTTTTCTGGTGTTTTCAACATTCCACAGTGCGTTTGATATGCGGAACCGGCGATATCTTGATTTTCGTGGTGTTTCCAGGTGAGATATGCATTTTCTGCGATAATCTTGGTGAGTCTTCTGTCAGCAGTATGCAGAATCATCTAGATCGCTCTTTTCGAGCTATTAAATGCGTGATACACGTTATCTAGTTGTTTTCACCACTCCACAGTGCGTTTTATATACAGAACCGGCGATATCTTGATTTTCGTGGTGTTTCCAGCTGATATATGCATTTTCTGCGATAATCTTGGTGAGTCTTCTGCCAGCAGTATGCAGAATCATCGATATCGCTCTTTTCGATCTATTTAATGCGAGAAACACGATATCTGGTGTTTTGACCACTCCACAGGGCGTTTGATATGCAGCATCGGGGATATCTTGGTTTTCGTGGGGTTTCCAGCTGAAATATGCATTTTCTGCGATAAACTTTGTGAGTCTTCTGTCAGAAGTATGCAGAATCATCTAGATCGCTCGTTTCGAGCTATTTAATGCGAAAAAACAAGTTTTCTGGTGTTTTCAACATTCCACAGTACGTTTGATATGCAGAACCGGCGATATCTTGATTTTCGTGGGGTTTCCAGCTGAAATATGCATTTTCTGCGATAATCTTGGTGAGACGTCTGTCCGAAGTATGTAGAATCATCGAGATCGCTCTTTTCGAACTATTTAATGCGACAAACACGTTATCTGGTGTTTTGACCACTCCACAGTGCGTTTGATATGCAAAACCGGCGATATCTTGATTTTCGTGGTGTTTCCAGCTGATATATGCATTTTCTGCGATAATCTTGGTGAGTCTTCTGCCAGCAGTATGCAGAATCATCGAGATCGCTCTTTTCGAGCTATTTAATGCGAGAAACACGTTATCTGGTGTATTGACCACTCCACAGTGCGTTTGATATGCAAAACCGGCGATATCTTGGTTTTCGTCGGGTTTCCAGCTGAGATATGCATTTTCTGCGATAATCTTGGTGAGTCTTCTGTCAGTAGTATGCAGAATCATCTAGATTACTCTTTTCGAGCTATTTAATGCGAGAACCACGTTATCTGGTGTATTGAACACTCCACAGTGCGTTTGATATGCAGAACCGGCGACATCTTGGTTTTCGTGGGGTTTCCAGCTCAAATATGCATTTTCTGCGATAATCTTGGTGAGACGTCTGTCCGAAGTATGTAGAATCATCGAGATCGCTCTTTTCGAGCTATTTAATGCGACAAACACGTTATCTGGTGTTTTGTCCACTCCACAGTGTGTTTGATATGCAGAACCGGCGATATCTTGATTTTCGTGGTGTTTCCAGCTGATATATGCATTTTCTGCGATAATCTTGGTGAGTCTTCTGCCAGCAGTATGCAGAATCATCGAGATCGCTCTTTTCGAGTTATTTAATGCGAGAAACACGTTATCTGGTGTTTTGACCACTCCACAGTGCGTTTGATATGCAGAACCGGCGACATCTTGGTTTTCGTGGGGTTTCCAGCTGAAATATGCATTTTCTGCGATAATCTTGGTGAGACGTCTGTCCGAAGTATGCAGAATCATCGAGATCGCTCTTTTCGAGCTATTTAATGCGAGAAACACGTTATCTGGTGTTTTGACCACTCCACAGTGCGTTTGATATGCAGAACCGGCGATATCTTGGTTTTCGTGGGGTTTCCAGCTGAAATATGCATTTTCTGCGATAATCTTGGTGTTTCATCTATGAGAAGTATGCAGAAACATCGAGATCGCTCTTTTCGAGCTAGTTAATGCGAGAAACACGTTTTCTGGTGTTTTGACCACTCCACAGTGCGTTTGATATGCAGAACCGGCGATATCTTGGTTTTCGTGGGGTTTCCAGCTGAAATATCCATTTTCTGCGATAATCTTGGTGAGTCTTCTGTCAGCAGTATGCAGAATCATCTAGAACGCTCATTTCGAGCTATTTAATGCGACAAACACGTTATCTGGTGTATTGACCACTCCACAGTGATTTGATATGTAGAGCCGCCGATAACTTGGTTTTCGTGGGGTTTCCAGCTGAGATATGCATTTTCTGCGATAAACCTGGTGAGTCTTCTGTCAGAAGTATGCAGAATCACCGAGATCGCTCTATTCGAGCTATTTAATGCGAGAAACACGTTATCTGGTGTTTTCACCACTCCACATTGCGCCTGATATGCAGAACCGGCGACATCTTGGTTTTCGTGGGGTTTCCAGCTGAAATATGCATTTTCTGCGATAATCATGGTGAGTCTTCTGTCAGAAGTATGCAGAATCATGTAGATCGTTCGTTTCGAGCTATTTAATGCGAAAAAACAAGTTTTCTGGTGTTTTGACCACTCCACAGTGCGTTTGATATGCAGAACCGGCGCCATCTTGATTTTCGTGAGGTATCAAGCTGAGATATGCATTTTCTGCGATAATATTGGTGAGACCTCAGTCAGAAGTATGCAGAATCTTCTAGATCGCTCGTTTCGAGCTATTTAATGCGAGAACCACGTTATCTGGTGTATTGAACACTCCACAGTGCGTTTGATATGCAGAACCGGCGACATCATGGATTTCGTCGGGGTTCAAGCTGAGATATGCATTTTCTGCGATAATCTTGGTGAGACTTCTGTCCGAAGTATGCAGAATCATCTAGATCGCTCGTTTCGAGCTATTTAATGCGAAAAAACAAGTTTTCTGGTGTTTTCAACATTCCACAGTGCGTTTGATATGCGGAACCGGCGATATCTTGATTTTCGTGGTGTTTCCAGTTGAGATATGCATTTTCTGCGATAATCTTGGTGAGTCTTCTGTCAGCAGTATGCAGAATCATCTAGATCGCTCTTTTCGAGCAATTAAATGCGTGATACACGCTATCTAGTTGTTTTCACCACTCCACAGTGCGTTTTATATACAGAACCGGCGATATCTTGATTTTCGTGGTGTTTCCAGCTGATATATGCATTTTCTGCGATAATCTTGGTGAGTCTTCTGCCAGCAGTATGCAGAATCATCGATATCGCTCTTTTCGATCTATTTAATGCGAGAAACACGATATCTGGTGTTTTGACCACTCCACAGGGCGTTTGATATGCAGCATCGGGGATATCTTGGTTTTCGTGGGGTTTCCAGCTGAAATATGCATTTTCTGCGATAAACTTTGTGAGTCTTCTGTCAGAAGTATGCAGAATCATCTAGATCGCTCGTTTCGAGCTATTTAATGCGAAAAAACAAGTTTTCTGGTGTTTTCAACATTCCACAGTACGTTTGATATGCAGAACCGGCGATATCTTGATTTTCGTGGGGTTTCCAGCTGAAATATGCATTTTCTGCGATAATCTTGGTGAGACGTCTGTCCGAAGTATGTAGAATCATCGAGATCGCTCTTTTCGAGCTATTTAATGCGACAAACACGTTATCTGGTGTTTTGACCACTCCACAGTGTGTTTGATATGCAGAACCGGCGATATCTTGATTTTCGTGGTGTTTCCAGCTGATATATGCATTTTCTGCGATAATCTTGGTGAGTCTTCTGCCAGCAGTATGCAGAATCATCGAGATCCCTCTTTTCGAGCTATTTAATGCGAGAAACACGTTATCTGGTGTATTCACCACTCCACAGTGCGTTTGATATGCAAAACCGGCGATATCTTGGTTTTCGTCGGGATTCCAGCTGAGATATGCATTTTCTGCGATAATCTTGGTGAGTCTTCTGTCAGCAGTATGCAGAATCATCTAGATCACTCTTTTCGAGCTATTTAATGCGAGAACCACGTTATCTGGTGTATTGAACACTCCACAGTGCGTTTGATATGCAGAACCGGCGACATCTTGGTTTTCGTGGGGTTTCCAGCTGAAATATGCATTTTCTGCGATAATCTTGGTGAGACGTCTGTCCGAAGTATGTAGAATCATCGAGATCGCTCTTTTCGAGCTATTTAATGCGACAAACACGTTATCTGGTGTTTTGACCACTCCACAGTGTGTTTGATATGCAGAACCGGCGATATCTTGATTTTCGTGGTGTTTCCAGCTGATATATGCATTTTCTGCGATAATCTTGGTGAGTCTTCTGCCAGCAGTATGCAGAATCATCGAGATCGCTCTTTTCGAGCTATTTAATGCGAGAAACACGTTATCTGGTGTTTTGACCACTCCACAGTGCGTTTGATATGCAGAACCGGCGACATCTTGGTTTTCGTGGGGTTTCCAGCTGAAATATGCATTTTCTGCGATAATCTTGGTGAGACGTCTGTCCGAAGTATGCAGAATCATCGAGATCGCTCTTTTCGAGCTATTTAATGTGAGAAACACGTTATCTGGTGTTTTGACCACTGCACAGTGCGTTTGATATGCAGAACCGGCGATATCTTGGTTTTCGTGGGGTTTCCAGCTGAAATATGCATTTTCTGCGATAATCTTGGTGTTTCATCTATGAGAAGTATGCAGAAACATCGAGATCGCTCTTTTCGAGCTATTTAATGCGACAAACACGTTATCTGGTGTATTGACCACTCCACAGTGATTTGATATGTAGAGCCGCCGATAACTTGGTTTTCGTGGGGTTTCCAGCTGAGATATGCATTTTCTGCGATAAACCTGGTGAGTCTTCTGTCAGAAGTATGCAGAATCACCGAGATCGCTCTATTCGAGCTATTTAATGCGAGAAACACGTTGTCTGGTGTTTTCACCACTCCACATTGCGCCTGATATGCAGAACCGGCGACATCTTGGTTTTCGTGGGGTTTCCAGCTGAAATATGCATTTTCTGCGATAATCTTGGTGAGTCTTCTGTCAGAAGTATGCAGAATCATGTAGATCGTTCGTTTCGAGCTATTTAATGCGAAAAAACAAGTTTTCTGGTGTTTTGACCACTCCACAGTGCGTTTGATATGCAGAACCGGCGCCATCTTGATTTTCGTGAGGTATCAAGCTGAGATATGCATTTTCTGCGATAATATTGGTGAGACCTCAGTCAGAAGTATGCAGAATCTTCTAGATCGCTCGTTTCGAGCTATTTAATGCGAGAACCACGTTATCTGGTGTATTGAACACTCCACAGTGCGTTTGATATGCAGAACCGGCGACATCATGGATTTCGTCGGGGTTCAAGCTGAGATATGCATTTTCTGCGATAATCTTGGTGAGACTTCTGTCCGAAGTATGCAGAATCATCTAGATCGCTCGTTTCGAGCTATTTAATGTGAAAAAACAAGTTTTCTGGTGTTTTCAACATTCCACAGTGCGTTTGATATGCGGAACCGGCGATATCTTGATTTTCGTGGTGTTTCCAGGTGAGATATGCATTTTCTGCGATAATCTTGGTGAGTCTTCTGTCAGCAGTATGCAGAATCATCTAGATCGCTCTTTTCGAGCTATTAAATGCGTGATACACGTTATCTAGTTGTTTTCACCACTCCACAGTGCGTTTTATATACAGAACCGGCGATATCTTGATTTTCGTGGTGTTTCCAGCTGATATATGCATTTTCTGCGATAATCTTGGTGAGTCTTCTGCCAGCAGTATGCAGAATCATCGATATCGCTCTTTTCGATCTATTTAATGCGAGAAACACGATATCTGGTGTTTTGACCACTCCACAGGGCGTTTGATATGCAGCATCGGCGATATCTTGGTTTTCGTGGGGTTTCCAGCTGAAATATGCATTTTCTGCGATAAACTTTGTGAGTCTTCTGTCAGAAGTATGCAGAATCATCTAGATCGCTCGTTTCGAGCTATTTAATGCGAAAAAACAAGTTTTCTGGTGTTTTCAACATTCCACAGTACGTTTGATATGCAGAACCGGCGATATCTTGATTTTCGTGGGGTTTCCAGCTGAAATATGCATTTTCTGCGATAATCTTGGTGAGACGTCTGTCCGAAGTATGTAGAATCATCGAGATCGCTCTTTTCGAGCTATTTAATGCGACAAACACGTTATCTGGTGTTTTGACCACTCCACAGTGTGTTTGATATGCAGAACCGGCGATATCTTGATTTTCGTGGTGTTTCCAGCTGATATATGCATTTTCTGCGATAATCTTGGTGAGTCTTCTGCCAGCAGTATGCAGAATCATCGAGATCGCTCTTTTCGAGCTATTTAATGCGAGAAACACGTTATCTGGTGTATTCACCACTCCACAGTGCGTTTGATATGCAAAACCGGCGATATCTTGGTTTTCGTCGGGTTTCCAGCTGAGATATGCATTTTCTGCGATAATCTTGGTGTTTCATTTATGAGAAGTATGCAGAAACATCGAGATCGCTCTTTTCGATATAGTTAATGCGAGAAACACGTTTTCTGGTGTTTTCACCACCCCACAGTGCGTTTGATATGCAGAACCGGCGACATCTTGGATTTCGTCGGGTTTCAAGATGAGATACGCATTTTCTGCGATAATCTTGGTGAGTCTTCTGTCAGCAGTATGCAGAATCATCTAGATCGCTCTTTTCGAGCTATTTAATGCGACAAACACGTTATCTGGTGTATTGACCACTCCACAGTGATTTGATATGTAGAGCCGCCGATAACTTGGTTTTCGTGGGGTTTCCAGCTGAGATATGCATTTTCTGCGATAAACCTGGTGAGTCTTCTGTCAGAAGTATGCAGAATCACCGAGATCGCTCTATTCGAGCTATTTAATGCGAGAAACACGTTATCTGGTGTTTTCACCACTCCACATTGCGCCTGATATGCAGAACCGGCGACATCTTGGTTTTCGTGGGGTTTCCAGCTGAAATATGCATTTTCTGCGATAATCTTGGTGAGTCTTCTGTCAGAAGTATGCAGAATCATGTAGATCGTTCGTTTCGAGCTATTTAATGCGAAAAAACAAGTTTTCTGGTGTTTTGACCACTCCACAGTGCGTTTGATATGCAGAACCGGCGCCATCTTGATTTTCGTGAGGTATCAAGCTGAGATATGCATTTTCTGCGATAATATTGGTGAGACTTCAGTCAGAAGTATGCAGAATCTTCTAGATCGCTCGTTTCGAGCTATTTAATGCGAGAACCACGTTATCTGGTGTATTGAACACTCCACAGTGCGTTTGATATGCAGAACCGGCGACATCATGGATTTCGTCGGGGTTCAAGCTGAGATATGCATTTTCTGCGATAATCTTGGTGAGACTTCTGTCCGAAGTATGCAGAATCATCTAGATCGCTCGATTCGAGCTATTTAATGCGAAAAAACAAGTTTTCTGGTGTTTTCAACATTCCACAGTGCGTTTGATATGCGGAACCGGCGATATCTTGATTTTCGTGGTGTTTCCAGGTGAGATATGCATTTTCTGCGATAATCTTGGTGAGTCTTCTGTCAGCAGTATGCAGAATCATCTAGATCGCTCTTTTCGAGCTATTAAATGCGAGATACACGTTATCTAGTTGTTTTCACCACTCCACAGTGCGTTTTATATACAGAACTGGCGACATCTTGATTTTCGTGAGGTTTCAAGCTGACATATGCATTTTCTGCGATAATATTGGTGAGACTTCTGTCCGAAGTATGCAGAATCATCGATATCGCTCTTTTCGATCTATTTAATGCGAGAATCACGATATCTGGTGTTTTGACCACTCCACAGGGCGTTTGATATGCAGCATCGGGGATATCTTGGTTTTCGTGGGGTTTCCAGCTGAAATATGCATTTTCTGCGATAAACTTTGTGAGTCTTCTGTCAGAAGTATGCAGAATCATCGAGATCGCTCTATTCGAACTCTTTAAAGCGAGAAACACGTTATCTGGTGTTTTCACCATCCACATTGCGCCTGATATGCACAACCGGCGACATCTTGGTTTTCGTGGGGTTTCCAGCTTAAATGTGCATTTTCTGCGATAATCTTGGTGAGTCTTCTGACAGAAGTATGCAGAATCATGTAGAACGTTCGTTTCGAGTTATTTAATGCGAAAAAACAAGTTTTCTGGTGTTTTGACCACTCCACAGTGCGTTTGATATGTAGAGCCGCCGATAACTTGGTTTTCGTGGGGTTTCCAGCTGAAATATGCATTTTCTGCGATAATCTTGGTGAGTCCTCTGTCAGAAGTATGCAGAATCATCGAGATCGCTCTATTCGAGCTATTTAATGCGAGAAACACGTTATCTGGTGTATTGACCACTCCACAGTGCGTTTGATATGCAAAACCGGCGATATCTTGGTTTTCGTCGGTTTTCAAGCTGAGATATGCATTTTCAACGATAATCTTGGTGAGACTTCAGTCAGAAGTATGCAGAATCATCTAGATCGCTCGTTTCGAGCTATTTAATGCGAAAAAACAAGTTTTCTGGTGTTTTCAACATTCCACAGTGCGTTTGATATGCGGAACCGGCGATATCTTGATTTTCGTGGTGTTTCCAGGTGAGATATGCATTTTCTGCGATAATCTTGGTGAGTCTTCTGTCAGCAGTATGCAGAATCATCTAGATCGCTCTTTTCGAGCTATTAAATGCGTGATACACGTTATCTAGTTGTTTTCACCACTCCACAGTGCGTTTTATATACAGAACTGGCGACATCTTGATTTTCGTGAGGTTTCAAGCTGACATATGCATTTTCTGCGATAATATTGGTGAGACTTCTGTCCGAAGTATGCAGAATCATCGATATCGCTCTTTTCGAGCTATTTAATGTGAGAAACGCGTTATCTGGTGTTTTGACAACTTCACAGTGCGTTTGATATGCAGAAATGGCGAAATCCTTTTTTTCGTCGGTTTTCATCCTGAGGTATGCATTTTCTGCGTTAACCTTGGTGCGACTTTTGTCAGAAGTATGCAGAATCATCTAGATCGCTCGTTTCGAGCTATTTAATACGAGAAACACGTTATCTGGTTGTTTTCACCACTCCACAGTGCGTTTGATATGCAGGACCGGCGACATCTTGATTTTCGTGGGGTTTCAAGCTGAGATATGCATTTTCTGCGATAATATTGGTGAGACTTCAGTAAGAAGTATGCAGAATCATCTAGATCGCTCGTTTCGAGCTATTTAATGCGAAAAAAACAAGTTTTCTGGTGTTTTCAACATTCCACAGTGCGTTTGATATGCAGACCCGGCGATATCTTGATTTTCGTGGTGTTTCCAGATGAGATATGCATTTTCTGCGATAATCTTGCTGAGTCTTCTGTCACAAGTATGCAGAATCATCTAGATCGCTCTTTTCGAGCTATTTAATGCGAGATACACGTTATCTGGTTGTTTTCATCACTCCACAGGGCGTTTGATATGCAGAACCGGCGATATCTTGGTTTTCGTGGGGTTTCCAGCTGAGATATGCATTTTCTGCGATAATATTGGTGAGACTTCTGTCCGAAGTATGCAGAGTCATCGAGATCGTACTTTTCAAGCTATTTAATGCGAGAAACACGATTTCTGGGGTATTCACCAATCCACAGTTCGTTGGATATGCAGAACTGGCGACATCTTGATTTTCGTGAGGTTTCAAGCTGACATATGCATTTTCTGCGATAATATTGGTGAGACTTCTGTCCGAAGTATGCAGAATCATCGATATCGCTCTTTTCGATCTATTTAATGCGAGAATCACGATATCTGGTGTTTTGACCACTCCACAGGGCGTTTGATATGCAGCATCGGGGATATCTTGGTTTTCGTGGGGTTTCCAGCTGAAATATGCATTTTCTGCGATAAACTTTGTGAGTCTTCTGTCAGAAGTATGCAGAATCATCGAGATCGCTCTATTCGAACTCTTTAAAGCGAGAAACACGTTATCTGGTGTTTTCACCATCCACATTGCGCCTGATATGCAGAACCGGCGACATCTTGGTTTTCGTGGGGTTTCCAGCTTAAATGTGCATTTTCTGCGATAATCTTGGTGAGTCTTCTGACAGAAGTATGCAGAATCATGTAGAACGTTCGTTTCGAGTTATTTAATGCGAAAAAACAAGTTTTCTGGTGTTTTGACCACTCCACAGTGCGTTTGATATGTAGAGCCGCCGATAACTTGGTTTTCGTGGGGTTTCCAGCTGAAATATGCATTTTCTGCGATAATCTTGGTGAGTCCTCTGTCAGAAGTATGCAGAATCATCGAGATCGCTCTATTCGAGCTATTTAATGCGAGAAACACGTTATCTGGTGTATTGACCACTCCACAGTGCGTTTGATATGCAAAACCGGCGATATCTTGGTTTTCGTCGGTTTTCAAGCTGAGATATGCATTTTCAACGATAATCTTGGTGAGACTTCAGTCAGAAGTATGCAGAATCATCTAGATCGCTCGTTTCGAGCTATTTAATGCGAAAAAACAAGTTTTCTGGTGTTTTCAACATTCCACAGTGCGTTTGATATGCGGAACCGGCGATATCTTGATTTTCGTGGTGTTTCCAGGTGAGATATGCATTTTCTGCGATAATCTTGGTGAGTCTTCTGTCAGCAGTATGCAGAATCATCTAGATCGCTCTTTTCGAGCTATTAAATGCGTGATACACGTTATCTAGTTGTTTTCACCACTCCACAGTGCGTTTTATATACAGAACTGGCGACATCTTGATTTTCGTGAGGTTTCAAGCTGACATATGCATTTTCTGCGATAATATTGGTGAGACTTCTGTCCGAAGTATGCAGAATCATCGATATCGCTCTTTTCGAGCTATTTAATGTGAGAAACGCGTTATCTGGTGTTTTGACAACTTCACAGTGCGTTTGATATGCAGAAATGGCGAAATCCTTTTTTTCGTCGGTTTTCATCCTGAGGTATGCATTTTCTGCGTTAACCTTGGTGCGACTTTTGTCAGAAGTATGCAGAATCATCTAGATCGCTCGTTTCGAGCTATTTAATACGAGAAACACGTTATCTGGTTGTTTTCACCACTCCACAGTGCGTTTGATATGCAGGACCGGCGACATCTTGATTTTCGTGGGGTTTCAAGCTGAGATATGCATTTTCTGCGATAATATTGGTGAGACTTCAGTAAGAAGTATGCAGAATCATCTAGATCGCTCGTTTCGAGCTATTTAATGCGAAAAAAACAAGTTTTCTGGTGTTTTCAACATTCCACAGTGCGTTTGATATGCAGACCCGGCGATATCTTGATTTTCGTGGTGTTTCAAGCTGACATATGCATTTTCTGCGATAATATTGGTGAGACTTCTGTCCGAAGTATGCAGAATCATCGATATCGCTCTTTTCGATCTATTTAATGCGAGAATCACGATATCTGGTGTTTTGACCACTCCACAGGGCGTTTGATATGCAGCATCGGGGATATCTTGGTTTTCGTGGGGTTTCCAGCTGAAATATGCATTTTCTGCGATAAACTTTGTGAGTCTTCTGTCAGAAGTATGCAGAATCATCGAGATCGCTCTATTCGAACTCTTTAAAGCGAGAAACACGTTATCTGGTGTTTTCACCACCCACATTGCGCCTGATATGCAGAACCGGCGACATCTTGGTTTTCGTGGGGTTTCCAGCTTAAATGTGCATTTTCTGCGATAATCTTGGTGAGTCTTCTGACAGAAGTATGCAGAATCATGTAGAACGTTCGTTTCGAGTTATTTAATGCGAAAAAACAAGTTTTCTGGTGTTTTGACCACTCCACAGTGCGTTTGATATGTAGAGCCGCCGATAACTTGGTTTTCGTGGGGTTTCCAGCTGAAATATGCATTTTCTGCGATAATCTTGGTGAGTCCTCTGTCAGAAGTATGCAGAATCATCTAGATCGCTCGTTTCGAGCTATTTAATGCGAAAAAAACAAGTTTTCTGGTGTTTTCAACATTCCACAGTGCGTTTGATATGCAGACCCGGCGATATCTTGATTTTCGTGGTGTTTCCAGATGAGATATGCATTTTCTGCGATAATCTTGCTGAGTCTTCTGTCACAAGTATGCAGAATCATCTAGATCGCTCTTTTCGAGCTATTTAATGCGAGATACACGTTATCTGGTTGTTTTCATCACTCCACAGGGCGTTTGATATGCAGAACCGGCAATGTCTGGTTTTCCTCGGGTTTCAAGCTGAGATATGCATTTTATGCGATAATCTTGGTGAGACTTCTGTCCGAAGTATGCAGAGTCATCTAGATCGTAATTTTCGAGCTATTTAATGCGAGAAACTCGTTTTCTGGGGTTTTCACCAATCCACAGTTCGTTGGATATGCAGAACAGGAGATATCTTGGTTTTCGTGGGGTTTCCAGCTGAAATATGCATTTTCTGCGATAATCTTGGTGTTTCATCTATGAGAAGTATGCAGAATCATCCAGAACGATCTTTTCGAGCTAGTTAATGCGAGTAACACGTTATCTGGTGTTTTCACCACTCCACAGTGCGTTTGATATGCAGAACCGGCGACATCATGGATTTCGTCGGGGTTCAAGCTGAGATATGCATTTTCTGCGATAATCTTGGTGAGACTTCTGCCCGAAGTATGCAGAGTAATCGAGATCGTACTTTTCAAGCTATTTAATGCGAGAAACACGTTTTCTGGGGTATTCACCAATCCACAGTTCGTTGGATATGCAGAACAGGAGATATCTTGATTTTCGTGGGGTTTCCAGCTGAAATATGCATTTGCTGCGATAATCTTGGTGTTTCATCTATGAGAAGTATGCAGAATCATCCAGAACGATCTTTTCGAGCTAGTTAATGCGAGTAACACGTTATCTGGTGTTTTCACCACTCCACAGTGCGTTTGATATGCAGAACCGGCGACATCATGGATTTGGTGGGGATTCAAACTGAGATATGCAATTTCTGCGATAATCTAGGTGAGACTTCTGTCCGAAGTATGCTTAATCATCGAGATCGCTCGTTTCGAGCTACTTAATGCGAGAAACACGTGATCTGGTGTTTTCACCACTCCACGGGGCGAATGATATGCAGAACCGACGATATCTTGGTTTTCGTGGGGTTTCAAGCTCAGATATGCATTTTCTGCGATAATCTTGGTGAGACTTCTGTCCGAAGTATGCAGAGTCATCGAGATCGCTCTTTTCGAGCTATTTAATGAGAGAAACAAGTTACCTGGTGTTTTCACCACTCCACAGTGCGTTTGATATGCAGAACCAGCGATATCTTGGTTTTCGTGGGGTTTCAAGCTCAGATATGCATTTTCTGCGATAATCTTGGTGAGACTTCTGTCCGAAGTATGCAGAATCATCGAGATCGCACTTTTCGAGCTATTTAATGCGAGAAACACGTTATCTGGTGTATTCACCACTCCACAGCGCGTTTGATATGCAGAACCGGCGACATCATGGATTTCGTCGGGGTTCAAGCTGAGATATGCATTTTCTGCGATAATCTTGGTGAGACTTCTGTCCGAAGTATGCTGAATCATCTAGATCGCTCTTTTCGAGCTATTTAATGCGAGAAACACGTTATCTGGTGTTTTCACCACTACACAGTGCGTTTGATATGCAGCATCGGGGATATCTTGGTTTTCGTGGGGTTTCATGATGAGATATGCATTTTCTGCGATAATCTTGGTGAGACTTCTGTCCGAAGTATGCAGAATCATCGAGATCGCTCTTCTCGAGCTATTTAATGCGAGAAACAAGTTATCTGGTGTTTTCACCACTCCACAGTGCGTTTGATATGCAGAACCGGCGCCATCTTGATTTTCGTGAGGTATCAAGCTGAGATATGCATTTTCTGCGATAATATTGGTGAGACTTCAGTCAGAAGTATGCAGAATCTTCTAGATCGCTCGTTTCGAGCTTTTTAATGCGAGAACCACGTTATCTGGTGTATTGAACACTCCACAGTGCGTTTGATATGCAGAACCGGCGACATCATGGATTTCGTCGGGGTTAAAGCTGAGATATGCATTTTCTGCGATAATCTTGGTGAGACTTCTGTCCGAAGTATGCAGAATCATCTAGATCGCTCGATTCGAGCTATTTAATGCGAAAAAACAAGTTTTCTGGTGTTTTCAACATTCCACAGTGCGTTTGATATGCGGAACCGGCGATATCTTGATTTTCGTGGTGTTTCCAGGTGAGATATGCATTTTCTGCGATAATCTTGGTGAGTCTTCTGTCAGCAGTATGCAGAATCATCTAGATCGCTCTTTTCGAGCTATTAAATGCGAGATACACGTTATCTAGTTGTTTTCACCACTCCACAGTGCGTTTTATATACAGAACTGGCGACATCTTGATTTTCGTGAGGTTTCAAGCTGACATATGCATTTTCTGCGATAATATTGGTGAGACTTCTGTCCGAAGTATGCAGAATCATCGATATCGCTCTTTTCGATCTATTTAATGCGAGAATCACGATATCTGGTGTTTTGACCACTCCACAGGGCGTTTGATATGCAGCATCGGGGATATCTTGGTTTTCGTGGGGTTTCCAGCTGAAATATGCATTTTCTGCGATAAACTTTGTGAGTCTTCTGTCAGAAGTATGCAGAATCATCGAGATCGCTCTATTCGAACTCTTTAAAGCGAGAAACACGTTATCTGGTGTTTTCACCATCCACATTGCGCCTGATATGCAGAACCGGCGACATCTTGGTTTTCGTGGGGTTTCCAGCTTAAATGTGCATTTTCTGCGATAATCTTGGTGAGTCTTCTGACAGAAGTATGCAGAATCATGTAGAACGTTCGTTTCGAGTTATTTAATGCGAAAAAACAAGTTTTCTGGTGTTTTGACCACTCCACAGTGCGTTTGATATGTAGAGCCGCCGATAACTTGGTTTTCGTGGGGTTTCCAGCTGAAATATGCATTTTCTGCGATAATCTTGGTGAGTCCTCTGTCAGAAGTATGCAGAATCATCGAGATCGCTCTATTCGAGCTATTTAATGCGAGAAACACGTTATCTGGTGTATTGACCACTCCACAGTGCGTTTGATATGCAAAACCGGCGATATCTTGGTTTTCGTCGGTTTTCAAGCTGAGATATGCATTTTCAACGATAATCTTGGTGAGACTTCAGTCAGAAGTATGCAGAATCATCTAGATCGCTCGTTTCGAGCTATTTAATGCGAAAAAACAAGTTTTCTGGTGTTTTCAACATTCCACAGTGCGTTTGATATGCGGAACCGGCGATATCTTGATTTTCGTGGTGTTTCCAGGTGAGATATGCATTTTCTGCGATAATCTTGGTGAGTCTTCTGTCAGCAGTATGCAGAATCATCTAGATCGCTCTTTTCGAGCTATTAAATGCGTGATACACGTTATCTAGTTGTTTTCACCACTCCACAGTGCGTTTTATATACAGAACTGGCGACATCTTGATTTTCGTGAGGTTTCAAGCTGACATATGCATTTTCTGCGATAATATTGGTGAGACTTCTGTCCGAAGTATGCAGAATCATCGATATCGCTCTTTTCGAGCTATTTAATGTGAGAAACGCGTTATCTGGTGTTTTGACAACTTCACAGTGCGTTTGATATGCAGAAATGGCGAAATCCTTTTTTTCGTCGGTTTTCATCCTGAGGTATGCATTTTCTGCGTTAACCTTGGTGCGACTTTTGTCAGAAGTATGCAGAATCATCTAGATCGCTCGTTTCGAGCTATTTAATACGAGAAACACGTTATCTGGTTGTTTTCACCACTCCACAGTGCGTTTGATATGCAGGACCGGCGACATCTTGATTTTCGTGGGGTTTCAAGCTGAGATATGCATTTTCTGCGATAATATTGGTGAGACTTCAGTAAGAAGTATGCAGAATCATCTAGATCGCTCGTTTCGAGCTATTTAATGCGAAAAAAACAAGTTTTCTGGTGTTTTCAACATTCCACAGTGCGTTTGATATGCAGACCCGGCGATATCTTGATTTTCGTGGTGTTTCCAGATGAGATATGCATTTTCTGCGATAATCTTGCTGAGTCTTCTGTCACAAGTATGCAGAATCATCTAGATCGCTCTTTTCGAGCTATTTAATGCGAGATACACGTTATCTGGTTGTTTTCATCACTCCACAGGGCGTTTGATATGCAGAACCGGCGATATCTTGGTTTTCGTGGGGTTTCCAGCTGAGATATGCATTTTCTGCGATAATATTGGTGAGACTTCTGTCCGAAGTATGCAGAGTCATCGAGATCGTACTTTTCAAGCTATTTAATGCGAGAAACACGTTTTCTGGGGTATTCACCAATCCACAGTTCGTTGGATATGCAGAACAGGAGATATCTTGGTTTTCGTGGGGTTTCCAGCTGAAATATGCATTTGCTGCGGTAATCTTGGTGTTTCATCTATGAGAAGTATGCAGAATCATCCAGAACGATCTTTTCGAGCTAGTTAATGCGAGTAACACGTTATCTGGTGTTTTCACCACTCCACAGTGCGTTTGATATGCAGAACCGGCGACATCTTGATTTTCGTGGGGTTTCAAGCTGAGATATGCATTTTCTGCGATAATATTGGTGAGACTTCAGTAAGAAGTACGCAGAATCATCTAGATCGCTCGTTTCAAGCTATTTAATGCGAAAAAAACAAGTTTTCTGGTGTTTTCAACATTCCACAGTGCGTTTGATATGCAGACCCGGCGATATCTTGATTTTCGTGGTGTTTCCAGCTGAGATATGCATTTTCTGCGATAATCTTGGTGAGTCTTCTGTCACAAGTATGCAGAATCATCTAGATCGCTCTTTTCGAGCTATTTAATGCGAGATACACGTTATCTGGTTGTTTTCATCACTCCACAGGGCGTTTGATATGCAGAACCGGCGATATCTTGGTTTTCGTGGGGTTTCCAGCTGAGATACGCATTTTCTGCGATAATATTGGTGAGACTTCTGTCCGAAGTATGCAGAGTCATCGAGATCGTACTTTTCAAGCTATTTAATGCGAGAAACACGTTTTCTGGGGTATTCACCAATCCACAGTTCGTTGGATATGCAGAACAGGAGATATCTTGGTTTTCGTGGGGTTTCCAGCTGAAATATGCATTTGCTGCGATAATCTTGGTGTTTCATCTATGAGAAGTATGCAGAATCATGCAGAACGATCTTTTCGAGCTAGTTAATGCGAGTAACACGTTATCTGGTGTTTTCACCACTCCACAGTGCGTTTTATATGCAGAACCGGCGACATCATGGATTTCGTCGGGGTTCAAGCTGAGATATGCATTTGCTGCGATAATCTTGGTGAGACTTCTGTCCGAAGTATGCTGAATCATCTAGATCGCTCTTTTCGAGCTATTTAATGCGAGAAACACGTTATCTGGTGTTTTCACCACTCCACAGTGCGTTTGATATGCAGAACCAGCGATATCTTGGTTTTCGTGGGGTTTCAAGATGAGATATGCATTTTCTGCGATAATCTTGGTGAGACTCCTGTCCGAAGTATGCAGAATCATCGAGATCGCTCTTCTCCAGCTATTTAATGCGAGAAACAAGTTATCTGGTGTTTTCACCACTCCACAGTGCGTTTGATATGCAGATCCAGCGATATCTTGGTTTTCGTGGGGTTTCAAGCTCAGATATGCATTTTCTGCGATAATCTTGGTGAGACTTCTGTCCGAAGTATGCAGAGTCATCGAGATCGTACTTTTCGAGCTATTTAATGCGAGAAACACGTTTTCTGGGGTATTCACCAATCCACAGTTCGTTGGATATGCAGAACAGGAGATATCTTGGTTTTCGTGGGGTTTCCAGCTGAAATATGCATTTGCTGCGATAATCTTGGTGAAATATCTGTCCGAAGTATGCAGAAACATCGAGATCGCACTTTTCGATCTATTTAATGCGAGAAACACGTTGTCTGGTGTTTTCACCACTCCACAGTTGGTTTGATATGCAGAACCGGCAATGTCTGGTTTTCGTCGGGTTTCTAGCTGAGATATGCATTTTATGCGATAATCTTGGTGAGACTTCTGTCCGAAGTATGCAGAGTCATCTAGATCGTAATTTTCGAGCTATTTAATGCGAGAAACTCGTTTTCTGGGGTTTTCACCAATCCACAGTTCGTTGGATATGCAAAACAGGAGATATCTTGGTTTTCGTGGGGTTTCCAGCTGAAATATGCATTTTCTGCGATAATCTTGGTGTTTCATCTATGAGAAGAATGCAGAATCATCCAGAACGATCTTTTCGAGCTAGTTAATGCGAGTAACACGTTATCTGGTGTTTTCACCACTCCACAGTGCGTTTGATATGCAGAACCGGCGACATCATGGATTTCGTCGGGGTTCAAGCTGAGATATGCATTTTCTGCGATAATCTTGGTGAGACTTCTGTCCGAAGTATGCAGAGTAATCGAGATCGTACTTTTCAAGCTATTTAATGCGAGAAACACGTTTTCTGGGGTATTCACCAATCCACAGTTCGTTGGATATGCAGAACAGGAGATATCTTGATTTTCGTGGGGTTTCCAGCTGAAACATGCATTTGCTGCGATAATCTTGGTGTTTCATCTATGAGAAGTATGCAGAATCATCCAGAACGATCTTTTCGAGCTAGTTAATGCGAGTAACACGTTATCTGGTGTTTTCACCACTCCACAGTGCGTTTGATATGCAGATCCAGCGATATCTTGGTTTTCGTGGGGTTTCAAGCTCAGATATGCATTTTCTGCGATAATCTTGGTGAGACTTCTGTCCGAAGTATGCAGAGTCATCGAGATCGTACTTTTCGAGCTATTTAATGCGAGAAACACGTTTTCTGGGGTATTCACCAATCCACAGTTCGTTGGATATGCAGAACAGGAGATATCTTGATTTTCGTGGGGTTTCCAGCTGAAACATGCATTTGCTGCGATAATCTTGGTGTTTCATCTATGAGAAGTATGCAGAATCATCCAGAACGATCTTTTCGAGCTAGTTAATGCGAGTAACACGTTATCTGGTGTTTTCACCACTCCACAGTGCGTTTGATATGCAGAACCGGCGACATCATGGATTTCGTCGGGGTTCAAGCTGAGATATGCATTTTCTGCGATAATCTTGGTGAGACTTCTGTCCGAAGTATGCAGAGTCATCGAGATCGCTCTTTTCGAGCTATTTAATGCGAGAAACAAGTTACCTGGTGTTTTCACCACTCCACAGTGCGTTTGATATGCAGAACCAGCGATATCTTGGTTTTCGTGGGGTTTCAAGCTCAGATATGCATTTTCTGCGATAATCTTGGTGAGACTTCTGTCCGAAGTATGCAGAATCATCGAGATCGCACTTTTCGAGCTATTTAATGCGAGAAACACGTTATCTGGTGTATTCACCACTCCACAGCGCGTTTGATATGCAGAACCGGCGACATCATGGATTTCGTCGGGGTTCAAGCTGAGATATGCATTTTCTGCGTTAATCTTGGTGAGACTTCTGTCCGAAGTATGCTGAATCATCTAGATCGCTCTTTTCGAGCTATTTAATGCGAGAAACACGTTATCTGGTGTTTTCACCACTACACAGTGCGTTTGATATGCAGAACCAGCGATATCTTGGTTTTCGTGGGGTTTCAAGATGAGATATGCATTTTCTGCGATAATCTTGGAGAGACTTCTGTCCGAAGTATGCAGAATCATCGAGATCGCTCTTCTCGAGCTATTTAATGCGAGAAACAAGTTATCTGGTGTTTTCACCACACCACAGTGCGTTTGATATGCAGAACCAGCGATATCTTGGTTTTCGTGGGGTTTCAAGCTCAGATATGCATTTTCTGCGATAATCTTGGTGAGACTTCTGTCCGAAGTATGCAGAATCATCGCGATCGCACTTTTCGAGCTATTTAATGCGAGAAACACATTATCTGGTGTTTTCACCACTCCACAGTGCGTTTGATATGCAGAACCAGCGATATCTTGGTTTTCGTGGGGTTTCAAGCTCAGATATGCATTTTCTGCGATAATCTTGGTGAGACTTCTGTCCGAAGTATGCTTAATCATCGAGATCGTACTTTTCGAGCTATTTAAAGCGAGAAACACGTTTTCTGGGGTTTTCACCACTCCACAGTTCGTTGGATATGCAGAACAGGAGATAGCTTGGTTTTCGTGGGGTTTCTAGCAGAGATATGCATTTTCTGCGATAATCATGGTGAGACTTCTGTTAGAAGTATGCAGAACCATCGAGATCGCACATTTCGATCTATTTAATTCGAGAAACACGTTGTCTGGTGTTTTCACCACTCCACAGTTGGTTTGATATGCAGAACCGGCGATATCTGGGTTTTCGTGGGGTTTCAAGCTGAATTATGAATTTTTTACGATAATCTTGGTGAGACTTCTGTCCGAAGTATGCTTAATCATCGAGATCGCTCATTTCGACCTATTTAATGCGAGAAACACGTTATCTGGTGTTTTCACCACTCCACAGTGCGTTTGATATGCAGAACCAGCGATATCTTGGTTTTCGTGGGGTTTCAAGCTGAGATATGCATTTCCCTGCGATAATCTTGGTGAGACTTCTGTCCGAAGTATGCAGAATCATCGAGATGGCTCCATTCGAGCTATTTAATGCGAGAAACACGTTGTCTGGTGTTTTCACCACTTCACAGTTGGTTTGATATGCAGAACCGGCGATGTTTGGTTTTCGTCGGGTTTCAAGCTGAGATATGCATTTTTTACGATAATCTTGATGAGACTTCTGTCCGAAGTATGCTTAATCATCGAGATCGCTCGTTTCGACCAATTTAATGCGAGAAACACGTTATCTGGTGTTTTCAGCACTCCACAGTGCGGTTGATATGCAGAACTGGCGGTATCTTGGTTTTCGTGGGGTTTCAAGCTGAGATATGCATTTTTTATGATAATCTTGGTGAGACTTCTATCCGAAGTATGCTTAATCATCGAGATCGCTCTATTCGAGCTATTTAATGCGAGAAACACGTTATCTGGTGTTTTCAGCACTCCACAGTGCGTTTGATATGCAGAACCTGCGATCTCTTGGTTTTCGTGGGGATTCAAGCTCAGATATGCATTTTCTGCGATAATCTTGGTGAGACTTCTGTCCGAAGTATGCAGAGTCATCGAGATCGTACTTTTCGATCAATTTAATGCGAGAAACACGTTTTCTGGTGTTTTCAGCACTCCACAGTGCGGTTGATATGCAGAACTGGCGGTATCTTGGTTTTCGTGGGGTTTCATGCTGTAATATGCATTTTCTACGATAAGCTTGGTGAGACATCAGTCCGAAGTATGCAGAAACATCGAGAGCGCTCTTTTCGAGCTGTTTAATGCGAGAAAAACGTTATCTGGTGTTATCACCACTGCACAGTGCGTTTGATAATCAGAACCGGCGATATCTTGGTTTTTGTTGGGTTTCAAGCTGAGATATGCATTTTTTACGATAATCTTGGTGAGACTTCTGTCCGAAGTATGCTTAATCATCGAGATCGCTCTTTTCGAGCTATTTAATGCGAGAAACACGTTTTCTGGGGTTTTCACGACACACAGTTCTTCGGATATGCAGAACAGGTGATATCTTGGTTTTCGAGGGGTTTCAAGCTGAGATATGCATTTTCTGCGATAACCTTGGAGAGACTTCTGTCCGAAGTATGCAGAATCATCGAGATCGCTCTTTTGGAGCTATTTAATGCGAGAAACACGTATTCTGGGGTTTTCACCACACCACAGTTCGTTGGATATGCAGAACAGGTGATACCTTGGTTTTCGAGGGGTTTCAAGCTGAGATATGCATTTTCTGCGATAATCTTGGAGAGACTTCTGTCCGAAGTATGCAGAATCATCGAGATCGCTCTTTTCGAGCTATTTAATTCGAGAAACACGTTTTCTGGGGTTTTCACCACACCACAGTTCGTTGGATATGCAGAACAGGTGATATCTTGGTTTTCGAGGGGTTTCAAGTTTAGATATGCATTTTCTGCGATAATCTTGGAGAGACTTCTGTCCGAAGTATGCAGAATCATCGAGATCGCTCTTTTCGAGCTATTTAATGCGAGAAACACGTTTTCTGGGGTTTTCACCACAACACAGTTCGATGGGTATGCAGAACAGGTGATATCTTGGTTTTCGAGGGGTTTCAAGCTGAGATATGCATTTTCTGCGATAATCTTGGTGAGACTTCTGTTCGAACTATGCAGAATCATCGAGATCGCTCTTTTCGAGCTATTTAATGCAAGAAACACGTTATCTGGTGTTTTCACCACTCCACAGTGCGTTTGATATGCAGAACCGACGATATCTTGGTTTTCGTGGGGTTTCAAGCTCAGATATGCATTTTCTGCGATAATCTTGGTGAGACTTCAGTCCGAAGTATGCAGAAACATGGAGATCGCTCTTTTCGACCTATTGAATGCGAGAAACACGTTATCTGGTGTTTTCAGCACACCACAGTGCGTTTGATATGCAGAACCAGCGAAATCTTGGTTTTCGTGGGGTTTCAAGCTGAGATATGCATTTTTTACGATAATCTTGGTGAGACTTCTGTCCGAAGTATGCAGAGTCATGGAGATCGTACTATTCGAGCTATTTAATGCGAAAAACACGTTATCTGGTGTTTTCACCACTCCACAGTGCGTATGATATGCAGAACCGACGATATCTTGGTTTTCGTGGGGTTTCAAGCTCAGATATGCATTTTCTGCGATAATCTTGGTGAGACTTCAGTCCGAAGTATGCAGAATCATCGAGATCGTACTATTCGAGCTATTTAATGCGAAAAACACGTTATCTGGTGTTTTCACCACTCCACAGTGCGTATGATATGCAGAACCGACGATATCTTGGTTTTCGTGGGGTTTCAAGCTCAGATATGCATTTTCTGCGATAATCTTGGTGAGACTTCTGTCCGAAGTATGCGGAGTCATCGAGATCGTACTTTTCGAGCTATTTAATGCGACAAACACGTTTTCTGGGGTTTTCACCACTCCACAGTTCGTTGGATATGCAGAACAGGAGATATCTTGGTTTTCGTGGGGTTTCAAGCTCAGATATGCATTTTCTGCGATAATCTTGGTGAGACTTCTGTCCGAAGTATGCAGAGTCATCGAGATCGTACTTTTCGAGCTATTTAATGCGACAAACACGTTTTCTGGGGTTTTCACCACTCCACAGTTCGTTGGATATGCAGAACAGGAGATATCTTGGTTTTCGTGGGGTTTCTAGCAGAGATATGCATTTTCTGCGATAATCATGGTGAGACCTCTGTCCGAAGTATGCAGAATCATCGAGATCGCACTTTTCGAGCTATTTAATGCGACAAACACGTTATCTGGTGTTTTCAGCACACCACAGTGCGTTTGATATGCAGAACCAGCGAAATCTTGGTTTTCGTGGGGTTTCAAGCTGAGATATGCATTTTTTACGATAATCTTGGTGAGACTTCTGTCCGAAGTATGCTTAATAATCGAGATCGCTCTATTCGAGCTATTTAATGCGAGAAACACGTTATCTGGTGTTTTCACCACTCCACAGTGCGTATGATATGCAGAACCGACGATATCTTGGTTTTCGTGGGGTTTCAAGCTCAGATATGCATTTTCTGCGATAATCTTGGTGAGACTTCTGTCCGAAGTATGCAGAGTCATCGAGATCGCTCTTTTCGAGCTATTTAATGCGAGAAACAAGTTATCTGGTGTTTTCACCACTCCGCAGTGCGTTTGATATGCAGAACCAGCGATATCTTGGTTTTCGTGGGGTTTCAAGCTCAGATATGCATTTTCTGCGATAATCTTGGTGAGACTTCTGTCCGAAGTATGCAGAGTCATCGAGATCGTACTTTTCGAGCTATTCAATGCGAGAAACACGTTTTCTGTGGTTTTCACCAATCCACAGTTCGTTGGATATGCAGAACAGGAGATATCTTGGTTTTCGTGCGGTTTCTAGCAGAGATATGCATTTTCTGCGATAATCTAGGTGAGACTTCAGTCCGAAGAATGCTTAATCATCGAGATCGCTCGTTTCGAGCTATTTAATGCGAGAAACAAGTTATCTGGTGTTTTCACCACTCCACAGTGCGTTTGATATGCAGAAACAGCGATATCTTGGTTTTCGTGGGGTTTCAAGCTGAGATATGCATTTTTTACGATAATCATGGTGAGACTTCTGTCCGAAGTATGCAGAATCATCGAGATCGCACTTTTCGAGCTATTTAATGCGACAAACACGTTATCTGGTGTTTTCAGCACTCCACAGTGCGTTCGATATGCAGAACCAGCGATATCTGGGTTTACGTGGGGTTTCAAGCTGAGATATGCATTTGTTACGATAATCTTGGTGAGACTTCTGTCCGAAGTATGCAGAATCATCGAGATCGCACTTTTCGAGCTATTTAATGCGACAAACACGTTATCTGGTGTTTTCAGCACTCCACAGTGCGTTTGATATGCAGAACCAGCGAAATCTTGGTTTTCGTGGGGTTTCAAGCTGAGATATGCATTTTTTTACGATAATCTTGGTGAGACTTCTGTCCGAAGTATGCTTAATCATCGAGATCGCTCTATTCGAGCTATTTAATGCGAGAAACACGTTATCTGGTGTTTTCACCACTCCACAGTGCGTATGATATGCAGAACCGACGATATCTTGGTTTTCGTGGGGTTTCAAGCTCAGATATGCATTTTCTGCGATAATCTTGGTGAGACGTCTGTCCGAAGTATGCAGAGTCATCGAGATCGCTCTTTTCGAGCTATTTAATGCGAGAAACAAGTTATCTGGTGTTTTCACCACTCCGCAGTGCGTTTGATATGCAGAACCAGCGATATCTTGGTTTTCGTGGGGTTTCAAGCTCAGATATGCATTTTCTGCGATAATCTTGGTGAGACTTCTGTCCGAAGTATGCAGAGTCATCGAGATCGTACTTTTCGAGCTATTCAATGCGAGAAACACGTTTTCTGGGGTTTTCACCACTCCACAGTTCGTTGGATATGCAGAACAGGAGATATCTTGGTTTTCGTGGGGTTTCTAGCAGAGATATGCATTTTCTGCGATAATCTAGGTGAGACTTCAGTCCGAAGAATGCTTAATCATCGAGATCGCTCTATTCGAGATATTTAATGCGAGAAACACGTTATCTGGTGTTTTCACCACTCCGCAGTGCGTTTGATATGCAGAACCAGCGATATCTTGGTTTTCGTGGGGTTTCAAGCTCAGATATGCATTTTCTGCGATAATCTTGGTGAGACTTCTGTCCGAAGTATGCAGAGTCATCGAGAACGTACTTTCCGATCTATTTAATGCGACAAACACGTTTTCTGGGGTTTTCACCACTCCACAGTTCGTTGGATATGCAGAACAGGAGATATCTTGGTTTTCGTGGGGTTTCTAGCAGAGATATGCATTTTCTGCGCTAATCTTGGTGAGACCTCTGTCCGAAGTAAGCAGAAACATGGAGATCGCTCTTTTCGACCTATTGAATGCGAGAAACACGTTATCTGGTGTTTTCAGCACTCCACAGTGCGTTTGATAGGCAGAACCAGCGAAATCTTGGTTTTCGTGGGGTTTCAAGCTGAGATATGCATTTTTTACGATAATCTTGGTGAGACTTCTGTCCGAAGTATGCTTAATCATCGAGATCGCTCTATTCGAGCTATTTAATGCGAGAAACACGTTATCTGGTGTTTTCACCACTCCACAGTGCGTATGATATACAGAACCGACGATATCTTGGTTTTCGTGGGGTTTCAAGCTCAGATATGCATTTTCTGCGATAATCTTGGTGAGACTTCTGTCCGAAGTATGCAGAGTCATCGAGATCGTACTTTTCGAGCTATTCAATGCGAGAAACACGTTTTCTGGGGTTTTCACCACTCTCACAGTTCGTTGGATATGCAGAACAGGAGATATCTTGGTTTTCGTGGGGTTTCTAGCAGAGATATGCATTTTCTGCGATAATCTAGGTGAGACTTCTGTCCGAAGTATGCTTAATCATCGAGATCGCTCGTTTCGAGCTATTTAATGCGAGAAACAAGTTATCTGGTGTTTTCACCACTCCACAGTGCGTTTGATATGCAGAGACAGCGATATCTTGGTTTTCGTGGGGTTTCAAGCTGAGATATGCATTTTTTACGATAATCATGGTGAGACTTCTGTCCGAAGTATGCAGAATCATCGAGATCGCACTTTTCGAGCTATTTAATGCGACAAACACGTTTTCTGGGGTTTTCACCACTCCACAGTGCGTTTGATATGCAGAACCAGCGAAATCTTGGTTTTCGTTGGGTTTCAAGCTGAGATATGCATTTTTTACGATAATCATGGTGAGACTTCTGTCCGAAGTATGCAGAATCATCGAGATCGCACTTTTCGAGCTATTTAATGCGACAAACACGTTATCTGGTGTTTTCAGCACACCACAGTGCGTTTGATATGCAGAACCAGCGAAATCTTGGTTTTCGAGGGGTTTCAAGCTGAGATATGCATTTTTTACGATAATCTTGGTGAGACTTCTGTCCGAAGTATGCTTAATCATCGAGATCGCTCTGTTCGAGCTATTTAATGCGAGAAACACGTTATCTGGTGTTTTCACCACTCCACAGTGCGTATGATATGCAGAACCGACGATATCTTGGTTTTCGTGGGGTTTCAAGCTCAGATATGCATTTTCTGCGATAATCTTGGTGAGACTTCTGTCCGAAGTATGCAGAGTCATCGAGATCGTACTTTTCGAGCTATTCAATGCGAGAAACACGTTTTCTGGGGTTTTCACCACTCTCACAGTTCGTTGGATATGCAGAACAGGAGATATCTTGGTTTTCGTGGGGTTTCTAGCAGAGATATGCATTTTCTGCGATAATCTAGGTGAGACTTCAGTCCGAAGAATGCTTAATCATCGAGATCGCTCGTTTCGAGCTATTTAATGCGAGAAACAAGTTATCTGGTGTTTTCACCACTCCACAGTGCGTTTGATATGCAGAAACAGCGATATCTTGGTTTTCGTGGGGTTTCAAGCTGAGATATGCATTTTTTACGATAATCATGGTGAGACTTCTGTCCGAAGTATGCAGAATCATCGAGATCGCACTTTTCGAGCTATTTAATGCGACAAACACGTTATCTGGTGTTTTCAGCACTCCACAGTGCGTTCGATATGCAGAACCAGCGATATCTGGGTTTACGTGGGGTTTCAAGCTGAGATATGCATTTTTTACGATAATCTTGGTGAGACTTCTGTCCGAAGTATGCAGAATCATCGAGATCGCACTTTTCGAGCTATTTAATGCGACAAACACGTTATCTGGTGTTTTCAGCGCTCCACAGTGCGTTTGATATGCAGAACCAGCGAAATCTTGGTTTTCGTGGGGTTTCAAGCTGAGATATGCATTTTTTTACGATAATCTTGGTGAGACTTCTGTCCGAAGTATGCTTAATCATCGAGATCGCTCTATTCGAGATATTTAATGCGAGAAACACGTTATCTGGTGTTTTCACCACTCCGCAGTGCGTTTGATATGCAGAACCAGCGATATCTTGGTTTTCGTGGGGTTTCAAGCTCAGATATGCATTTTCTGCGATAATCTTGGTGAGACTTCTGTCCGAAGTATGCAGAGTCATCGAGATCGCTCTATTCGAGATATTTAATGCGAGAAACACGTTATCTGGTGTTTTCACCACTCCGCAGTGCGTTTGATATGCAGAACCAGCGATATCTTGGTTTTCGTGGGGTTTCAAGCTCAGATATGCATTTTCTGCGATAATCTTGGTGAGACTTCTGTCCGAAGTATGCAGAGTCATCGAGAACGTACTTTCCGAGCTATTTAATGCGACAAACACGTTTTCTGGGGTTTTCACCACTCCACAGTTCGTTGGATATGCAGAACAGGAGATATCTTGGTTTTCGTGGGGTTTCTAGCAGAGATATGCATTCTCTGCGCTAATCTTGGTGAGACCTCTGTCCGAAGTATGCAGAAACATGGAGATCCCTCTTTTCGACCTATTGAATGCGAGAAACACGTTATCTGGTGTTTTCAGCACTCCACAGTGCGTTTGATATGCAGAACCAGCGAAATCTTGGTTTTCGTGGGGTTTCAAGCTGAGATATGCATTTTTTACGATAATCTTGGTGAGACTTCTGTCCGAAGTATGCTTAATCATCGAGATCGCTCTATTCGAGCTATTTAATGCGAGAAACACGTTATCTGGTGTTTTCACCACTCCACAGTGCGTATGATATACAGAACCGACGATATCTTGGTTTTCGTGGGGTTTCAAGCTCAGATATGCATTTTCTGCGATAATCATGGTGAGACTTCTGTCCGAAGTATGCAGAGTCATCGAGATCGCACTTTTCGAGCTATTTAATGCGACAAACACGTTATCTGGTGTTTTCAGCACTCCACAGTGCGTTTGATATGCAGAACCAGCGAAATCTTGGTTTTCGTGGGGTTTCAAGCTGAGATATGCATTTTTTTACGATAATCTTGGTGAGACTTCTGTCCGAAGTATGCTTAATCATCGAGATCGCTCTATTCGAGCTATTTAATGCGAGAAACACGTTATCTGGTGTTTTCACCACTCCACAGTGCGTATGATATGCAGAACCGACGATATCTTGGTTTTCGTGGGGTTTCAAGCTCAGATATGCATTTTCTGCGATAATCTTGGTGAGACGTCTGTCCGAAGTATGCAGAGTCATCGAGATCGCTCTTTTCGAGCTATTTAATGCGAGAAACAAGTTATCTGGTGTTTTCACCACTCCGCAGTGCGTTTGATATGCAGAACCAGCGATATCTTGGTTTTCGTGGGGTTTCAAGCTCAGATATGCATTTTCTGCGATAATCTTGGTGAGACTTCTGTCCGAAGTATGCAGAGTCATCGAGATCGTACTTTTCGAGCTATTCAATGCGAGAAACACGTTTTCTGGGGTTTTCACCACTCCACAGTTCGTTGGATATGCAGAACAGGAGATATCTTGGTTTTCGTGGGGTTTCTAGCAGAGATATGCATTTTCTGCGATAATCTAGGTGAGACTTCAGTCCGAAGAATGCTTAATCATCGAGATCGCTCTATTCGAGATATTTAATGCGAGAAACACGTTATCTGGTGTTTTCACCACTCCGCAGTGCGTTTGATATGCAGAACCAGCGATATCTTGGTTTTCGTGGGGTTTCAAGCTCAGATATGCATTTTCTGCGATAATCTTGGTGAGACTTCTGTCCGAAGTATGCAGAGTCATCGAGAACGTACTTTCCGATCTATTTAATGCGACAAACACGTTTTCTGGGGTTTTCACCACTCCACAGTTCGTTGGATATGCAGAACAGGAGATATCTTGGTTTTCGTGGGGTTTCTAGCAGAGATATGCATTTTCTGCGCTAATCTTGGTGAGACCTCTGTCCGAAGTAAGCAGAAACATGGAGATCGCTCTTTTCGACCTATTGAATGCGAGAAACACGTTATCTGGTGTTTTCAGCACTCCACAGTGCGTTTGATAGGCAGAACCAGCGAAATCTTGGTTTTCGTGGGGTTTCAAGCTGAGATATGCATTTTTTACGATAATCTTGGTGAGACTTCTGTCCGAAGTATGCTTAATCATCGAGATCGCTCTATTCGAGCTATTTAATGCGAGAAACACGTTATCTGGTGTTTTCACCACTCCACAGTGCGTATGATATACAGAACCGACGATATCTTGGTTTTCGTGGGGTTTCAAGCTCAGATATGCATTTTCTGCGATAATCTTGGTGAGACTTCTGTCCGAAGTATGCAGAGTCATCGAGATCGTACTTTTCGAGCTATTCAATGCGAGAAACACGTTTTCTGGGGTTTTCACCACTCTCACAGTTCGTTGGATATGCAGAACAGGAGATATCTTGGTTTTCGTGGGGTTTCTAGCAGAGATATGCATTTTCTGCGATAATCTAGGTGAGACTTCTGTCCGAAGTATGCTTAATCATCGAGATCGCTCGTTTCGAGCTATTTAATGCGAGAAACAAGTTATCTGGTGTTTTCACCACTCCACAGTGCGTTTGATATGCAGAGACAGCGATATCTTGGTTTTCGTGGGGTTTCAAGCTGAGATATGCATTTTTTACGATAATCATGGTGAGACTTCTGTCCGAAGTATGCAGAATCATCGAGATCGCACTTTTCGAGCTATTTAATGCGACAAACACGTTTTCTGGGGTTTTCACCACTCCACAGTGCGTTTGATATGCAGAACCAGCGAAATCTTGGTTTTCGTTGGGTTTCAAGCTGAGATATGCATTTTTTACGATAATCATGGTGAGACTTCTGTCCGAAGTATGCAGAATCATCGAGATCGCACTTTTCGAGCTATTTAATGCGACAAACACGTTATCTGGTGTTTTCAGCACACCACAGTGCGTTTGATATGCAGAACCAGCGAAATCTTGGTTTTCGAGGGGTTTCAAGCTGAGATATGCATTTTTTACGATAATCTTGGTGAGACTTCTGTCCGAAGTATGCTTAATCATCGAGATCGCTCTGTTCGAGCTATTTAATGCGAGAAACACGTTATCTGGTGTTTTCACCACTCCACAGTGCGTATGATATGCAGAACCGACGATATCTTGGTTTTCGTGGGGTTTCAAGCTCAGATATGCATTTTCTGCGATAATCTTGGTGAGACTTCTGTCCGAAGTATGCAGAGTCATCGAGATCGTACTTTTCGAGCTATTCAATGCGAGAAACACGTTTTCTGGGGTTTTCACCACTCTCACAGTTCGTTGGATATGCAGAACAGGAGATATCTTGGTTTTCGTGGGGTTTCTAGCAGAGATATGCATTTTCTGCGATAATCTAGGTGAGACTTCAGTCCGAAGAATGCTTAATCATCGAGATCGCTCGTTTCGAGCTATTTAATGCGAGAAACAAGTTATCTGGTGTTTTCACCACTCCACAGTGCGTTTGATATGCAGAAACAGCGATATCTTGGTTTTCGTGGGGTTTCAAGCTGAGATATGCATTTTTTACGATAATCATGGTGAGACTTCTGTCCGAAGTATGCAGAATCATCGAGATCGCACTTTTCGAGCTATTTAATGCGACAAACACGTTATCTGGTGTTTTCAGCACTCCACAGTGCGTTCGATATGCAGAACCAGCGATATCTGGGTTTACGTGGGGTTTCAAGCTGAGATATGCATTTTTTACGATAATCTTGGTGAGACTTCTGTCCGAAGTATGCAGAATCATCGAGATCGCACTTTTCGAGCTATTTAATGCGACAAACACGTTATCTGGTGTTTTCAGCGCTCCACAGTGCGTTTGATATGCAGAACCAGCGAAATCTTGGTTTTCGTGGGGTTTCAAGCTGAGATATGCATTTTTTTACGATAATCTTGGTGAGACTTCTGTCCGAAGTATGCTTAATCATCGAGATCGCTCTATTCGAGATATTTAATGCGAGAAACACGTTATCTGGTGTTTTCACCACTCCGCAGTGCGTTTGATATGCAGAACCAGCGATATCTTGGTTTTCGTGGGGTTTCAAGCTCAGATATGCATTTTCTGCGATAATCTTGGTGAGACTTCTGTCCGAAGTATGCAGAGTCATCGAGATCGCTCTATTCGAGATATTTAATGCGAGAAACACGTTATCTGGTGTTTTCACCACTCCGCAGTGCGTTTGATATGCAGAACCAGCGATATCTTGGTTTTCGTGGGGTTTCAAGCTCAGATATGCATTTTCTGCGATAATCTTGGTGAGACTTCTGTCCGAAGTATGCAGAGTCATCGAGAACGTACTTTCCGAGCTATTTAATGCGACAAACACGTTTTCTGGGGTTTTCACCACTCCACAGTTCGTTGGATATGCAGAACAGGAGATATCTTGGTTTTCGTGGGGTTTCTAGCAGAGATATGCATTCTCTGCGCTAATCTTGGTGAGACCTCTGTCCGAAGTATGCAGAAACATGGAGATCCCTCTTTTCGACCTATTGAATGCGAGAAACACGTTATCTGGTGTTTTCAGCACTCCACAGTGCGTTTGATATGCAGAACCAGCGAAATCTTGGTTTTCGTGGGGTTTCAAGCTGAGATATGCATTTTTTACGATAATCTTGGTGAGACTTCTGTCCGAAGTATGCTTAATCATCGAGATCGCTCTATTCGAGCTATTTAATGCGAGAAACACGTTATCTGGTGTTTTCACCACTCCACAGTGCGTATGATATACAGAACCGACGATATCTTGGTTTTCGTGGGGTTTCAAGCTCAGATATGCATTTTCTGCGATAATCATGGTGAGACTTCTGTCCGAAGTATGCAGAGTCATCGAGATCGCTCTTTTCGAGCTATTTAATGCGAGAAACAAGTTATCTGGTGTTTTCACCACTCCGCAGTGCGTTTGATATGCAGAACCAGCGATATCTTGGTTTCTGTGGGGTTTCAAGCTCAGATATGCATTTTCTGCGATAATCTTGGTGAGACTTCTGTCCGAAGTATGCAGAGTCATCGAGATCGTACTTTTCGAGCTATTCAATGCGAGAAACACGTTTTCTGGGGTTTTCACCACTCTCACAGTTCGTTGGATATGCAGAACAGGAGATATCTTGGTTTTCGTGGGGTTTCTAGCAGAGATATGCATTTTCTGCGATAATCTAGGTGAGACTTCTGTCCGAAGTATGCTTAATCGTCGAGATCGCTCGTTTCGAGCTATTTAATGCGAGAAACAAGTTATCTGGTGTTTTCACCACTCCACAGTGCGTTTGATATGCAGAAACAGCGATATCTTGGTTTTCGTGGGGTTTCAAGCTGAGATATGCATTTTTTACGATAATCTTGGTGAGACTTCTGTCCGAAGTATGCTTAATCATCGAGATCGCTCTATTCGAGCTATTTAATGCGAGAAACACGTTATCTGGTGTTTTCACCACTCCACAGTGCGTATGATATACAGAACCGACGATATCTTGGTTTTCGTGGGGTTTCAAGCTCAGATATGCATTTTCTGCGATAATCATGGTGAGACTTCTGTCCGAAGTATGCAGAGTCATCGAGATCGCTCTTTTCGAGCTATTTAATGCGAGAAACAAGTTATCTGGTGTTTTCACCACTCCGCAGTGCGTTTGATATGCAGAACCAGCGATATCTTGGTTTCCGTGGGGTTTCAAGCTCAGATATGCATTTTCTGCGATAATCTTGGTGAGACTTCTGTCCGAAGTATGCAGAGTCATCGAGATCGTACTTTTCGAGCTATTCAATGCGAGAAACACGTTTTCTGGGGTTTTCACCACTCTCACAGTTCGTTGGATATGCAGAACAGGAGATATCTTGGTTTTCGTGGGGTTTCTAGCAGAGATATGCATTTTCTGCGATAATCTAGGTGAGACTTCTGTCCGAAGTATGCTTAATCATCGAGATCGCTCGTTTCGAGCTATTTAATGCGAGAAACAAGTTATCTGGTGTTTTCACCACTCCACAGTGCGTTTGATATGCAGAAACAGCGATATCTTGGTTTTCGTGGGGTTTCAAGCTGAGATATGCATTTTTTACGATAATCATGGTGAGACTTCTGTCCGAAGTATGCAGAATCATCGAGATCGCACTTTTCGAGCTATTTAATGCGACAAACACGTTTTCTGGGGTTTTCACCACTCCACAGTTCGTTGGATATGCAGAACAGGAGATATCTTGGTTTTCGTGGGGTTTCTAGCAGAGATATGCATTTTCTGCGATAATCTAGGTGAGACTTCTGTCCGAAGTATGCTTAATCATCGAGATCGCTCGTTTCGAGCTATTTAATGCGAGAAACAAGTTATCTGGTGTTTTCACCACTCCACAGTGCGTTTGATATGCAGAAACAGCGATATCTTGGTTTTCGTGGGGTTTCAAGCTGAGATATGCATTTTTTACAATAATCATGGTGAGACTTCTGTCCGAAGTATGCTTAATCATCGAGATCGCTCGTTTCGAGCTATTTAATGCGAGAAACAAGTTATCTGGTGTTTTCACCACTCCACAGTGCGTTTGATATGCAGAAACAGCGATATCTTGGTTTTCGTGGGGTTTCAAGCTCAGATATGCATTTTCTGCGATAATCTTGGTGAGACTTCTGTCCGAAGTATGCAGAGTCATCGAGATCGCTCTATTCGAGATATTTAATGCGAGAAACACGTTATCTGGTGTTTTCACCACTCCGCAGTGCGTTTGATATGCAGAACCAGCGATATCTTGGTTTTCGTGGGGTTTCAAGCTCAGATATGCATTTTCTGCGATAATCTTGGTGAGACTTCTGTCCGAAGTATGCAGAGTCATCGAGAACGTACTTTTCGAGCTATTTAATGCGACAAACACGTTTTCTGGGGTTTTCACCACTCCACAGTTCGTTGGATATGCAGAACAGGAGATATCTTGGTTTTCGTGGGGTTTCTAGCAGAGATATGCATTTTCTGCGCTAATCTTGGTGAGACCTCTGTCCGAAGTATGCAGAAACATGGAGATCGCTCTTTTCGACCTATTGAATGCGACAAACACGTTATCTGGTGTTTTCAGCACTCCACAGTGCGTTCGATATGCAGAACCTGCGATATCTGGGTTTTCGTGGGGTTTCAAGCTGAGATATGCATTTTTTACGATAATCTTGGTGAGACTTCTGTCCGAAGTATGCAGAATCATCGAGATCGCACTTTTCGAGCTATTTAATGCGACAAACACGTTATCTGGTGTTTTCAGCACTCCACAGTGCGTTTGATATGCAGAACCAGCGAAATCTTGGTTTTCGTGGGGTTTCATGCTGAGATATGCATTTTTTTACGATAATCTTGGTGAGACTTCTGTCCGAAGTATGCTTAATCATCGAGATCGCTCTATTCGAGATATTTAATGCGAGAAACACGTTATCTGGTGTTTTCACCACTCCACAGTGCGTATGATGTGCAGAACCGACGATATCTTGGTTTTCGTGGGGTTTCAAGCTGAGATATGCATTTTTTACGATAATCTTGGTGAGACTTCTGTCCGAAGTATGCTTAATCATCGAGATCGCTCTATTCGAGCTATTTAATGCGAGAAACACGTTATCTGGTGTTTTCACCACTCCACAGTTCGTTGGATATGCAGAACAGGAGATATCTTGGTTTTCGTGGGGTTTCAAGCTCAGATATGCATTTTCTGCGATAATCTTGGTGAGACTTCTGTCCGAAGTATGCAGAGTCATCGAGATCGCTCTTTTCGAGCTATTTAATGCGAGAAACAAGTTATCTGGTGTTTTCACCACTCCGCAGTGCGTTTGATATGCAGAACCAGCGATATCTTGGTTTTCGTGGGGTTTCAAGCTCAGATATGCATTTTCTGCGATAATCTTGGTGAGACCTCTGTCCGAAGTATGCAGAAACATGGAGATCGCTCTTTTCGACCTATTGAATGCGAGAAACACGTTATCTGGTGTTTTCACCACTCCACAGTGCGTTTGATATGCAGAACCAGCGAAATCTTGGTTTTCGTTGGGTTTCAAGCTGAGATATGCATTTTTTACGATAATCATGGTGAGACTTCTGTCCGAAGTATGCAGAATCATCGAGATCGCACTTTTCGAGCTATTTAATGCGACAAACACGTTATCTGGTGTTTTCAGCACACCACAGTGCGTTTGATATGCAGAAACAGCGATATCTTGGTTTTCGTGGGGTTTCAAGCTCAGATATGCATTTTCTGCGATAATCTTGGTGAGACTTCTGTCCGAAGTATGCAGAGTCATCGAGATCGTACTTTTCGAGCTATTCAATGCGAGAAACACGTTTTCTGGGGTTTTCACCACTCCACAGTTCGTTGGATATGCAGAACAGGAGATATCTTGGTTTTCGTGGGGTTTCTAGCAGAGATATGCATTTTCTGCGATAATCTTGGTGAGACCTCTGTCCGAAGTATGCAGAAACATGGAGATCGCTCTTTTTGACCTATTGAAGGCGAGAAACACGTTATCTGGTGTTTTCACCACTCCACAGTGCGTATGATATGCAGAACCGACGAAATCTTGGTTTTCGTGGGGTTTCAAGCTCAGATATGCATTTTCTGCGATAATCTTGGTGAGACTTCTGTCCGAAGTATGCAGAGTCATCGAGATCGCTCTTTTCGAGCTATTTAATGCGACAAACACGTTATCTGGTGTTTTCAGCACTCCACAGTGCGTTCGATATGCAGAACCAGCGATATCTGGGTTTACGTGGGGTTTCAAGCTGATATGCATTTTTTACGATAATCTTGGTGAGACTTCTGTCCGAAGTATGCAGAATCATCGAGATCGCACTTTTCGAGCTATTTAATGCGACAAACACGTTATCTGGTGTTTTCACCACTCCGCAGTGCGTTTGATATGCAGAACCAGCGATATCTTGGTTTTCGTGGGGTTTCAAGCTCAGATATGCATTTTCTGCGATAATCTTGGTGAGACTTCTGTCCGAAGTATGCAGAGTCATCGAGATCGCTCTATTCGAGATATTTAATGCGAGAAACACGTTATCTGGTGTTTTCACCACTCCGCAGTGCGTTTGATATGCAGAACCAGCGATATCTTGGTTTCCGTGGGGTTTCAAGCTCAGATATGCATTTTCTGCGATAATCTTGGTGAGACTTCTGTCCGAAGTACGCAGAGTCATCGAGATCGTACTTTTCGAGCTATTCAATGCGAGAAACACGTTTTCTGGGGTTTTCACCACTCCACAGTTCGTTGGATATGCAGAACAGGAGATATCTTGGTTTTCGTGGGGTTTCTAGCAGAGATATGCATTTTCTGCGATAATCTAGGTGAGACTTCTGTCCGAAGTATGCTTAATCATCGAGATCGCTCGTTTCGAGCTATTTAATGCGAGAAACAAGTTATCTGGTGTTTTCACCACTCCACAGTGCGTTTGATATGCAGAAACAGCGATATCTTGGTTTTCGTGGGGTTTCAAGCTGAGATATGCATTTTTTACGATAATCATGGTGAGACTTCTGTCCGAAGTATGCAGAATCATCGAGATCGCACTTTTTGAGCTATTTAATGCGACAAACACGTTATCTGGTGTTTTCAGCACTCCACAGTGCGTTCGATATGCAGAACCAGCGATATCTGGGTTTTCGTGGGGTTTCAAGCTGAGATATGCATTTTTTACGATAATCTTGGTGAGACTTCTGTCCGAAGTATGCAGAATCATCGAGATCGTACTTTTCGAGCTATTCAATGCGAGAAACACGTTTTCTGGGGTTTTCACCACTCCACAGTGCGTTCGATATGCAGAACCAGCGATATCTGGGTTTTCGTGGGGTTTCAAGCTCAGATATGCATTTTCTGCGATAATCTTGGTGAGACTTCTGTCCGAAGTATGCAGAGTCATCGAGATCGTACTTTTTGAGCTATTTAATGCGACAAACACGTTTTCTGGGGTTTTCACCACTCCACAGTTCGTTGGATATGCAGAACAGGAGATATCTTGGTTTTCGTGGGGTTTCTAGCAGAGATATGCATTTTCTGCGATAATCTTGGTGAGACCTGTGTCCAAAGTATGCTTAATAATCGAGATCGCTCTATTCGAGATATTTAATGCGAGAAACACGTTATCTGGTGTTTTCACCACTCCACAGTGCGTATGATATGCAGAACCGACGATATCTTGGTTTCCGTGGGGTTTCAAGCTCAGATATGCATTTTCTGCGATAATCTTGGTGAGACTTCTGTCCGAAGTATGCAGAGTCATCGAGATCGTACTTTTTGAGCTATTTAATGCGACAAACACGTTTTCTGGGGTTTTCACCACTCCACAGTTCGTTGGATATGCAGAACAGGAGATATCTTGGTTTTCGTGGGGTTTCTAGCAGAGATATGCATTTTCTGCGATAATCTTGGTGAGACCTGTGTCCAAAGTATGCAGAAACATCGAGATCGCTCTTTTCGACCTATTTAATGCGAGAAACACGTTATCTGGTGTTTTCACCACTCCACAGTGCGTTTGATATGCAGAACCAGCGATATCTTGGTTTTCGTTGGGTTTCAAGCTGAGATATGCATTTTTTACGATAATCATGGTGAGACTTCTGTCCGAAGTATGCAGAATCATCGAGATCGCACTTTTCGAGCTATTTAATGCGACAAACACGTTATCTGGTGTTTTCAGCACTCCACAGTGCGTTTGATATGCAGAACCAGCGATATCTGGGTTTTCGTGGGGTTTCAAGCTGAGATATGCATTTCTTACGATAATCTTGGTGAGACTTCTGTCCGAAGTATGCAGAATCATCGAGATCGCTCTTTTCAAGCTATTTAATGCGAGAAACACGTTATCTGGTGTTTTCACCACTCCACAGTGCGTTTGATATGCAGAACCAGCGATATCTTGGTTTTCGTTGGGTTTCAAGCTGAGATATGCATTTTTTACGATAATCATGGTGAGACTTCTGTCCGAAGTATGCAGAATCATCGAGATCGCACTTTTCGAGCTATTTAATGCGACAAACACGTTATCTGGTGTTTTCACCACTCCACAGTGCGTATGATATGCAGAACCGACGAAATCTTGGTTTTCGTGGGGTTTCAAGCTCAGATATGCATTTTCTGCGATAATCTTGGTGAGACTTCTGTCCGAAGTATGCAGAGTCATCGAGATAGCTCTTTTCGAGCTATTTAATGCGACAAACACGTTATCTGGTGTTTTCAGCACTCCACAGTGCGTTCGATATGCAGAACCAGCGATATCTGGGTTTACGTGGGGTTTCAAGCTGATATGCATTTTTTACGATAATCTTGGTGAGACTTCTGTCCGAAGTATGCAGAATCATCGAGATCGCACTTTTCGAGCTATTTAATGCGACAAACACGTTATCTGGTGTTTTCAGCACTCCACAGTGCGTTTGATATGCAGAACCAGCGAAATCTTGGTTTTCGTGGGGTTTCAAGCTGAGATATGCATTTTTTTACGATAATCTTGGTGAGACTTCTGTCCGAAGTATGCTTAATCATCGAGATCGCTCTATTCGAGATATTTAATGCGAGAAACACGTTATCTGGTGTTTTCATCACTCCGCAGTGCGTTTGATATGCAGAACCAGCGATATCTTGGTTTTCGTGGGGTTTCAAGCTCAGATATGCATTTTCTGCGATAATCTTGGTGAGACTTCTGTCCGAAGTATGCAGAGTCATCGAGATCGCTCTATTCGAGATATTTAATGCGAGAAACACGTTATCTGGTGTTTTCACCACTCCGCAGTGCGTTTGATATGCAGAACCAGCGATATCTTGGTTTCCGTGGGGTTTCAAGCTCAGATATGCATTTTCTGCGATAATCTTGGTGAGACTTCTGTCCGAAGTACGCAGAGTCATCGAGATCGTACTTTTCGAGCTATTCAATGCGAGAAACACGTTTTCTGGGGTTTTCACCACTCCACAGTTCGTTGGATATGCAGAACAGGAGATATCTTGGTTTTCGTGGGGTTTCTAGCAGAGATATGCATTTTCTGCGATAATCTAGGTGAGACTTCTGTCCGAAGTATGCTTAATCATCGAGATCGCTCGTTTCGAGCTATTTAATGCGAGAAACAAGTTATCTGGTGTTTTCACCACTCCACAGTGCGTTTGATATGCAGAAACAGCGATATCTTGGTTTTCGTGGGGTTTCAAGCTGAGATATGCATTTTTTACGATAATCATGGTGAGACTTCTGTCCGAAGTATGCAGAATCATCGAGATCGCACTTTTTGAGCTATTTAATGCGACAAACACGTTATCTGGTGTTTTCAGCACTCCACAGTGCGTTCGATATGCAGAACCAGCGATATCTGGGTTTTCGTGGGGTTTCAAGCTGAGATATGCATTTTTTACGATAATCTTGGTGAGACTTCTGTCCGAAGTATGCAGAATCATCGAGATCGTACTTTTCGAGCTATTCAATGCGAGAAACACGTTTTCTGGGGTTTTCACCACTCCACAGTGCGTTCGATATGCAGAACCAGCGATATCTGGGTTTTCGTGGGGTTTCAAGCTCAGATATGCATTTTCTGCGATAATCTTGGTGAGACTTCTGTCCGAAGTATGCAGAGTCATCGAGATCGTACTTTTTGAGCTATTTAATGCGACAAACACGTTTTCTGGGGTTTTCACCACTCCACAGTTCGTTGGATATGCAGAACAGGAGATATCTTGGTTTTCGTGGGGTTTCTAGCAGAGATATGCATTTTCTGCGATAATCTTGGTGAGACCTGTGTCCAAAGTATGCTTAATAATCGAGATCGCTCTATTCGAGATATTTAATGCGAGAAACACGTTATCTGGTGTTTTCACCACTCCACAGTGCGTATGATATGCAGAACCGACGATATCTTGGTTTCCGTGGGGTTTCAAGCTCAGATATGCATTTTCTGCGATAATCTTGGTGAGACTTCTGTCCGAAGTATGCAGAGTCATCGAGATCGTACTTTTTGAGCTATTTAATGCGAGAAATACGTTATCTGGTGTTTTCACCACTCCACAGTGCGTTTGATATGCAGAACCAGCGATATCTTGGTTTTCGTTGGGTTTCAAGCTGAGATATGCATTTTTTACGATAATCATGGTGAGACTTCTGTCCGAAGTATGCAGAATCATCGAGATCGCACTTTTCGAGCTATTTAATGCGACAAACACGTTATCTGGTGTTTTCAGCACTCCACAGTGCGTTTGATATGCAGAACCAGCGATATCTGGGTTTTCGTGGGGTTTCAAGCTGAGATATGCATTTCTTACGATAATCTTGGTGAGACTTCTGTCCGAAGTATGCAGAATCATCGAGATCGCTCTTTTCAAGCTATTTAATGCGAGAAACACGTTTTCTGGGGTTTTCACCACTCCACAGTGCGTTTGATATGCAGAACCAGCGAAATCTTGGTTTTCGTGGGGTTTCAAGCTGAGATATGCATTTTTTACGATAATCTTGGTGAGACTTCTGTCCGAAGTATGCTTAATCATCGAGATCGCTCTATTGGAGATATTTAATGCGAGAAACACGTTATCTGCTGTTTTCACCACTCCACAGTGCGCATGATATGCAGAACCGACGATATCTTGGTTTTCGTTGGGTTTCAAGCTCACATATGCATTTTCTGCGATAATCTTGGTGAGACTTCTGTCCGAAGTATGCAGAGTCATCGAGATCGTACTTTTCGAGCTATTCAATGCGAGAAAAACGTTTTCTGGGGTTTTCACCACTCCACAGTTCGTTGGATATGCAGAACAGGAGATATCTTGGTTTTCGTGGGGTTTCTAGCAGAGATATGCATTTTCTGCGATAATCTTGGTGAGACTTCTGTCCGTAGTATGCAGAATCATCGAGATCGCACTTTTCGAGCTATTTAATGCGACAAACACGTTATCTGGTGTTTTCAGCAGTCCACAGTGCGTTTGATATGCAGAACCAGCGATATCTGGGTTTTCGTGGGGTTTCAAGCTGAGATATGCATTTCTTACGATAATCTTGGTGAGACTTCTGTCCGAAGTATGCAGAATCATCGAGATCGCTCTTTTCAAGCTATTTAATGCGAGAAACACGTTTTCTGGGGTTTTCACCACTCCACAGTGCGTTTGATATGCAGAACCAGCGATATCTTGGTTTTCGTGGGGTTTCAAGCTCAGATATGCATTTTCTGCGATAATCTTGGTGAGACTTCTGTCCGAAGTATGCAGAGTCATCGAGATCGTGCTTTTCGAGCTATTTAATGCGACAAACACGTTTTCTGGGGTTTTCACCACTCCACAGTTCGTTGGATATGCAGAACAGGAGATATCTTGGTTTTCGTGGGGTTTCTAGCAGAGACATGCATTTTCTGCGATAATCTTGGTGAGACTTCTGTCCGAAGTATGCAGAATCATCGAGATCGCACTTTTCGAGCTATTTAATGCGACAAACACGTTATCTGGTGTTTTCAGCACTCCACACTGCGTTTGATATGCAGAACCAGCGATATCTGGGTTTTCGTGGGGTTTCAAGCTCAGATATGCATTTTCTGCGATAATCTTGGTGAAACTTCTGTCCGAAGTATGCAGAGTCATCGAGATCGTACTTTTCGAGCTAGTCAATGCGAGAAAAACGTTTTCTGGGGTTTTCACCACTCCACAGTTCGTTGGATATGCAGAACAGGAGATATCTTGGTTTTCGTGGGGTTTCAAGCTGAGATATGCATTTTTTACGATAATCTTGGTGAGACTTCTGTCCGAAGTATGCTTAATCATCGAGATCGCTCTATTCGAGATATTTAATGCGAGAAACACGTTATCTGGTGTTTTCACCACTCCGCAGTTCGTTGGATATGCAGAACAGGAGATATCTTGGTTTTCCTGGGGTTTCTAGCAGAGATATGCATTTTCTGCGATAATCTTGATAAGACTTCTGTCCGAAGTATGCAGAATCATCGAGATCGCACTTTTCGAGCTATTTACTGCGACAAACACGTTATCTGGTGTTTTCAGCACTCCACAGTGCGTTTGATATGCAGAACCAGCGATATCTGGGTTTTCGTGGGGTTTCAAGCTGAGATATGCATTTCTTACGATAATCTTGGTGAGACTTCTGTCCGAAGTATGTAGAATCATCGAGATCGCTCTTTTCAAGCTATTTAATGCGAGAAACACGTTTTCTGGGGTTTTCACCACTCCACATTGCGTTTGATATGCAGAACCAGCGAAATCTTGGTTTTCGTGGGGTTTCAAGCTGAGATATGCATTTTTTACGATAATCTTGGTGAGACTTCTGTCCGAAGTATGCTTAATCATCGAGATCGCTCTATTCGAGATATTTAATGCGAGAAACACGTTATCTGGTGTTTTCACCACTCCACAGTGCGTATGATTTGCAGAACCGACGATATCTTGGTTTTCGTGGGGTTTCAAGCTCAGATATGCATTTTCTGCGATAATCTTGGTGAGACTTCTGTCCGAAGTATGCAGAGACATCGAGATCGTACTTTTCGAGCTATTTAATGCGACAAACACGTTTTCTGGGGTTTTCACCACTCCACAGTTCGTTGGATATGCAGAACAGGAGATATCTTGGTTTTCGTGGGGTTTCTAGCAGAGATATGCATTTTTTACGATAATCTTGGTGAGACTTCTGTCCGAATTATGCTTAATCATCGAGATCGCTCTATTCGAGCTATTTAATGCGAGAAACACGTTATCTGGTGTTTTCACCACTCCACAGTGCGTATGATATGCAGAACCGACGATATCTTGGTTTTCGTGGGGTTTCAAGCTCAGATATGCATTTTCTGCGATAATCTTGGTGAGACTTCTGTCCGAAGTATGCAGAGTCATCGAGATCGTACTTTTCGAGCTATTTAATGCGACAAACACGTTTTCTGGGGTTTTCACCACTCCACAGTTCGTTGGATATGCAGAACAGGAGATATCTTGGTTTTCGTGGGGTTTCTAGCAGAGATATGCATTTTCTGCGATAATCTTGGTGAGACCTGTGTCCGAAGTATGCAGAAACATCGAGATCGCTCTTTTCGACCTATTTAATGCGAGAAACACGTTATCTGGTGTTTTCAGCACTCCACAGTGCGTTTGATATGCAGAACCAGCGATATCTTGGTTTACGTGGGGTTTCAAGCTCAGATATGCATTTTCTGCGATAATCTTGGTGAGACTTCAGTCCGAAGTATGCAGAATCATCGAGATCGTACTATTCGAGCTATTTAATGCGAAAAACACGTTATCTGGTGTTTTCACCACTCCACAGTTCGTATGATATGCAGAACCGACGATATCTTGGTTTTCGTGGGGTTTCAAGCTGAGATATGCATTTTTTTACGATAATCGTGGTGAGACTTCTGTCCGAAGTATGCTTAATCATCGAGATCGCTCTATTCGAGATATTTAATGCGAGAAACACGTTATCTGGTGTTTTCACCACTCCACAGTGCGTATGATATGCAGAACCGACGATATCTTGGTTTTCGTGGGGTTTCAAGCTCAGATATGCATTTTCTGCGATAATCTTGGTGAGACTTCTGTCCGAAGTATGCAGAGTCATCGAGATCGTACTTTTCGAGCTATTTAATGCGAGAAACACGTTTTCTGGTGTATTCACCACTCCACAGTACGTTTGACATACAGAACCGGAGATATCTTGGTTTCGGTCGGGTTTCAAGCTGAGACATGCATTTTCTACGATAATCTTGGTGAGACTTCTGTCAGAAGTATGCAGAATCTTCGAGAACGCTCTTTTCGAGCTACTTAATGCGAGAAACACGTTTTCTGGTGTTTTCACCACACCACAGTCCGTTTGATGCGCAGAACCGGAGATATCTTGGTTTCGGTCGGGTTTCAAGCTGAGATATGCATTTTCTGCGATAATCTTGGTGAGACTTCTGTCAGAAGTATGCAGAATCATCTAGATCGCTCTTTTCGCGCTATTTACTTCGAGAAACACGTTTTCTGGGGTTTTCACCACTCCACAGTTCGTTGGATATGCAGAACAGGAGATATCTTGGTTTTCGTGGGGTTTCTAGCAGAGATATGCATTTTCTGCGATAATCTTGGTGAGACCTGTGTCCGAAGTATGCAGAAACATCGAGATCGCTCTTTTCGACCTATTTAATGCGAGAAACACGTTATCTGGTGTTTTCACCACTCCGCAGTGCGTTTGATATGCAGAACCAGCGATATCTTGGTTTTCGTGTGGTTTCAAGCTCAGATATGCATTTTCTGCGATAATCTTGGTGAGACTTCTGTCCGAAGTATGCAGAATCATCGAGATTGCACTTTTAGAGCTATTTAATGCGACAAACACGTTATCTGGTGTTTTCAGCACACCACAGTGCGTTTGGTATGCAGAACCAGCGAAATCTTGGTTTTCGTGGGGTTTCAAGCTGAGATATGCATTTTTTACGATAATCTTGGTGAGACTTCTGTCCGAATTATGCTTAATCATCGAGATCGCTCTATTCGAGCTATTTAATGCGAGAAACACGTTATCTGGTGTTTTCACCACTCCACAGTGCGTATGATATGCAGAACCGACGATATCTTGGTTTTCGTGGGGTTTCAAGCTCAGATATGCATTTTCTGCGATAATCTTGGTGAGACTTCTGTCCGAAAAATGCAGAGTCATCGAGATCGTACTTTTCGAGCTATTCAATGCGAGAAACACGTTTTCTGGGGTTTTCACCACTCCACAGTGCGTTCGATATGCAGAACCAGCGATATCTGGGTTTTCGTGGGGTTTCAAGCTCAGATATGCATTTTCTGCGATAATCTTGGTGAGACTTCTGTCCGAAGTATGCAGAGTCATCGAGATCGTACTTTTTGAGCTATTTAATGCGACAAACACGTTTTCTGGGGTTTTCACCACTCCACAGTTCGTTGGATATGCAGAACAGGAGATATCTTGGTTTTCGTGGGGTTTCTAGCAGAGATATGCATTTTCTGCGATAATCTTGGTGAGACCTGTGTCCAAAGTATGCTTAATAATCGAGATCGCTCTATTCGAGATATTTAATGCGAGAAACACGTTATCTGGTGTTTTCACCACTCCACAGTGCGTATGATATGCAGAACCGACGATATCTTGGTTTCCGTGGGGTTTCAAGCTCAGATATGCATTTTCTGCGATAATCTTGGTGAGACTTCTGTCCGAAGTATGCAGAGTCATCGAGATCGTACTTTTTGAGCTATTTAATGCGACAAACACGTTTTCTGGGGTTTTCACCACTCCACAGTTCGTTGGATACGCAGAACAGGAGATATCTTGGTTTTCGTGGGGTTTCTAGCAGAGATATGCATTTTCTGCGATAATCTTGGTGAGACCTGTGTCCAAAGTATGCAGAAACATCGAGATCGCTCTTTTCGACCTATTTAATGCGAGAAACACGTTATCTGGTGTTTTCACCACTCCACAGTGCGTTTGATATGCAGAACCAGCGATATCTTGGTTTTCGTTGGGTTTCAAGCTGAGATATGCATTTTTTACGATAATCATGGTGACACTTCTGTCCGAAGTATGCAGAATCATCGAGATCGCACTTTTCGAGCTATTTAATGCGACAAACACGTTATCTGGTGTTTTCAGCACTCCACAGTGCGTTTGATATGCAGAACCAGCGATATCTGGGTTTTCGTGGGGTTTCAAGCTGAGATATGCATTTCTTACGATAATCTTGGTGAGACTTCTGTCCGAAGTATGCAGAATCATCGAGATCGCTCTTTTCAAGCTATTTAATGCGAGAAACACGTTTTCTGGGGTTTTCACCACTCCACAGTGCGTTTGATATGCAGAACCAGCGAAATCTTGGTTTTGGTGGGGTTTCAAGCTGAGATATGCATTTTTTACGATAATCTTGGTGAGACTTCTGTCCGAAGTATGCTTAATCATCGAGATCGCTCTATTGGAGATATTTAATGCGAGAAACACGTTATCTGCTGTTTTCACCACTCCACAGTGCGCATGATATGCAGAACCGACGATATCTTGGTTTTCGTTGGGTTTCAAGCTCACATATGCATTTTCTGCGATAATCTTGGTGAGACTTCTGTCCGAAGTATGCAGAGTCATCGAGATCGTACTTTTCGAGCTATTCAATGCGAGAAAAACGTTTTCTGGGGTTTTCACCACTCCACAGTTCGTTGGATATGCAGAACAGGAGATATCTTGGTTTTCGTGGGGTTTCTAGCAGAGATATGCATTTTCTGCGATAATCTTGGTGAGACTTCTGTCCGTAGTATGCAGAATCATCGAGATCGCACTTTTCGAGCTATTTAATGCGACAAACACGTTATCTGGTGTTTTCAGCAGTCCACTGTGCGTTTGATATGCAGAACCAGCGATATCTGGGTTTTCGTGGGGTTTCAAGCTGAGATATGCATTTCTTACGATAATCTTGGTGAGACTTCTGTCCGAAGTATGCAGAATCATCGAGATCGCTCTTTTCAAGCTATTTAATGCGAGAAACACGTTTTCTGGGGTTTTCACCACTCCACAGTGCGTTTGATATGCAGAACCAGCGATATCTTGGTTTTCGTGGGGTTTCAAGCTCAGATATGCATTTTCTGCGATAATCTTGGTGAGACTTCTGTCCGAAGTATGCAGAGTCATCGAGATCGTGCTTTTCGAGCTATTTAATGCGACAAACACGTTTTCTGGGGTTTTCACCACTCCACAGTTCGTTGGATATGCAGAACAGGAGATATCTTGGTTTTCGTGGGGTTTCTAGCAGAGACATGCATTTTCTGCGATAATCTTGGTGAGACTTCTGTCCGAAGTATGCAGAATCATCGAGATCGCACTTTTCGAGCTATTTAATGCGACAAACACGTTATCTGGTGTTTTCAGCACTCCACACTGCGTTTGATATGCAGAACCAGCGATATCTGGGTTTTCGTGGGGTTTCAAGCTCAGATATGCATTTTCTGCGATAATCTTGGTGAAACTTCTGTCCGAAGTATGCAGAGTCATCGAGATCGTACTTTTCGAGCTAGTCAATGCGAGAAAAACGTTTTCTGGGGTTTTCACCACTCCACAGTTCGTTGGATATGCAGAACAGGAGATATCTTGGTTTTCGTGGGGTTTCAAGCTGAGATATGCATTTTTTACGATAATCTTGGTGAGACTTCTGTCCGAAGTATGCTTAATCATCGAGATCGCTCTATTCGAGATATTTAATGCGAGAAACACGTTATCTGGTGTTTTCACCACTCCACAGTTCGTTGGATATGCAGAACAGGAGATATCTTGGTTTTCCTGGGGTTTCTAGCAGAGATATGCATTTTCTGCGATAATCTTGATAAGACTTCTGTCCGAAGTATGCAGAATCATCGAGATCGCACTTTTCGAGCTATTTACTGCGACAAACACGTTATCTGGTGTTTTCAGCACTCCACAGTGCGTTTGATATGCAGAACCAGCGATATCTGGGTTTTCGTGGGGTTTCAAGCTGAGATATGCATTTCTTACGATAATCTTGGTGAGACTTCTGTCCGAAGTATGTAGAATCATCGAGATCGCTCTTTTCAAGCTATTTAATGCGAGAAACACGTTTTCTGGGGTTTTCACCACTCCACATTGCGTTTGATATGCAGAACCAGCGAAATCTTGGTTTTCGTGGGGTTTCAAGCTGAGATATGCATTTTTTACGATAATCTTGGTGAGACTTCTGTCCGAAGTATGCTTAATCATCGAGATCGCTCTATTCGAGATATTTAATGCGACAAACACGTTATCTGGTGTTTTCACCACTCCACAGTGCGTATGATTTGCAGAACCGACGATATCTTGGTTTTCGTGGGGTTTCAAGCTCAGATATGCATTTTCTGCGATAATCTTGGTGAGACTTCTGTCCGAAGTATGCAGAGACATCGAGATCGTACTTTTCGAGCTATTTAATGCGACAAACACGTTTTCTGGGGTTTTCACCACTCCACAGTTCGTTGAATATGCAGAACAGGAGATATCTTGGTTTTCGTGGGGTTTCTAGCAGAGATATGCATTTTTTACGATAATCTTGGTGAGACTTCTGTCCGAAGTATGCAGAGTCATCGAGATCGTACTTTTTGAGCTATTTAATGCGACAAACACGTTTTCTGGGGTTTTCACCACTCCACAGTTCGTTGGATATGCAGAACAGGAGATATCTTGGTTTTCGTGGGGTTTCTAGCAGAGATATGCATTTTCTGCGATAATCTTGGTGAGACCTGTGTCCAAAGTATGCTTAATAATCGAGATCGCTCTATTCGAGATATTTAATGCGAGAAACACGTTATCTGGTGTTTTCACCACTCCACAGTGCGTATGATATGCAGAACCGACGATATCTTGGTTTCCGTGGGGTTTCAAGCTCAGATATGCATTTTCTGCGATAATCTTGGTGAGACTTCTGTCCGAAGTATGCAGAGTCATCGAGATCGTACTTTTTGAGCTATTTAATGCGACAAACACGTTTTCTGGGGTTTTCACCACTCCACAGTTCGTTGGATATGCAGAACAGGAGATATCTTGGTTTTCGTGGGGTTTCTAGCAGAGATATGCATTTTCTGCGATAATCTTGGTGAGACCTGTGTCCAAAGTATGCAGAAACATCGAGATCGCTCTTTTCGACCTATTTAATGCGAGAAACACGTTATCTGGTGTTTTCACCACTCCACAGTGCGTTTGATATGCAGAACCAGCGATATCTTGGTTTTCGTTGGGTTTCAAGCTGAGATATGCATTTTTTACGATAATCATGGTGAGACTTCTGTCCGAAGTATGCAGAATCATCGAGATCGCACTTTTCGAGCTATTTAATGCGACAAACACGTTATCTGGTGTTTTCAGCACTCCACAGTGCGTTTGATATGCAGATCCAGCGATATCTGGGTTTTCGTGGGGTTTCAAGCTGAGATATGCATTTCTTACGATAATCTTGGTGAGACTTCTGTCCGAAGTATGCAGAATCATCGAGATCGCTCTTTTCAAGCTATTTAATGCGAGAAACACGTTTTCGGGGGTTTTCACCACTCCACAGTGCGTTTGATATGCAGAACCAGCGAAATCTTGGTTTTCGTGGGGTTTCAAGCTGAGATATGCATTTTTTACGATAATCTTGGTGAGACTTCTGTCCGAAGTATGCTTAATCATCGAGATCGCTCTATTGGAGATATTTAATGCGAGAAACACGTTATCTGGTGTTTTCACCACTCCACAGTGCGCATGATATGCAGAACCGACGATATCTTGGTTTTCGTTGGGTTTCAAGCTCACATATGCATTTTCTGCGATAATCTTGGTGAGACTTCTGTCCGAGGTATGCAGAGTCATCGAGATCGTACTTTTCGAGCTATTCAATGCGAGAAAAACGTTTTCTGGGGTTTTCACCACTCCACAGTTCGTTGGATATGCAGAACAGGAGATATCTTGGTTTTCGTGGGGTTTCTAGCAGAGATATGCATTTTCTGCGATAATCTTGGTGAGACTTCTGTCCGTAGTATGCAGAATCATCGAGATCGCACTTTTCGAGCTATTTAATGCGACAAACACGTTATCTGGTGTTTTCAGCACTCCACAGTGCGTTTGATATGCAGAACCAGCGATATCTGGGTTTTCGTGGGGTTTCAAGCTGAGATATGCATTTCTTACGATAATCTTGGTGAGACTTCTGTCCGAAGTATGCAGAATCATCGAGATCGCTCTTTTCAAGCTATTTAATGCGAGAAACACGTTTTCTGGGGTTTTCACCACTCCACAGTGCGTTTGATATGCAGAACCAGCGATATCTTGGTTTTCGTGGGGTTTCAAGCTCAGATATGCATTTTCTGCGATAATCTTGGTGAGACTTCTGTCCGAAGTATGCAGAGTCATCGAGATCGTACTTTTCGAGCTATTTAATGCGACAAACACGTTTTCTGGGGTTTTCACCACTCCACAGTTCGTTGGATATGCAGAACAGGAGATATCTTGGTTTTCGTGGGGTTTCTAGCAGAGACATGCATTTTCTGCGATAATCTTGGTGAGACTTCTGTCCGAAGTATGCAGAATCATCGAGATCGCACTTTTCGAGCTATTTAATGCGACAAACACGTTATCTGGTGTTTTCAGCACTCCACACTGCGTTTGATATTCAGAACCAGCGATATCTGGGTTTTCGTGGGGTTTCAAGCTCAGATATGCATTTTCTGCGATAATCTTGGTGAAACTTCTGTCCGAAGTATGCAGAGTCATCGAGATCGTACTTTTCGAGCTAGTCAATGCGAGAAAAACGTTTTCTGGGGTTTTCACCACTCCACAGTTCGTTGGATATGCAGAAAAGGAGATATCTTGGTTTTCGTGGGGTTTCAAGCTGAGATATGCATTTTTTACGATAATCTTGGTGAGACTTCTGTCCGAAGTATGCTTAATCATCGAGATCGCTCTATTCGAGATATTTAATGCGAGAAACACGTTATCTGGTGTTTTCACCACTCCACAGTTCGTTGGATATGCAGAACAGGAGATATCTTGGTTTTCCTGGGGTTTCTAGCAGAGATATGCATTTTCTGCGATAATCTTGATAAGACTTCTGTCCGAAGTATGCAGAATCATCGAGATCGCACTTTTCGAGCTATTTACTGCGACAAACACGTTATCTGGTGTTTTCAGCACTCCACAGTGCGTTTGATATGCAGAACCAGCGATATCTGGGTTTTCGTGGGGTTTCAAGCTGAGATATGCATTTCTTACGATAATCTTGGTGAGACTTCTGTCCGAAGTATGTAGAATCATCGAGATCGCTCTTTTCAAGCTATTTAATGCGAGAAACATGTTTTCTGGGGTTTTCACCACTCCACATTGCGTTTGATATGCAGAACCAGCGAAATCTTGGTTTTCGTGGGGTTTCAAGCTGAGATATGCATTTTTTACGATAATCTTGGTGAGACTTCTGTCCGAAGTATGCTTAATCATCGAGATCGCTCTATTCGAGATATTTAATGCGAGAAACACGTTATCTGGTGTTTTCACCACTCCACAGTGCGTATGATATGTAGAACCGACGATATCTTGGTTTTCGTGGGGTTTCAAGCTCAGATATGCATTTTCTGCGATAATCTTGGTGAGACTTCTGTCCGAAGTATGCAGAGTCATCGAGATCGTACTTTTCGAGCTATTTAATGCGACAAACACGTTTTCTGGGGTTTTCACCACTCCACAGTTCGTTGGATATGCAGAACAGGAGATATCTTGGTTTTCGTGGGGTTTCTAGCAGAGATATGCATTTTCTGCGATAATCTTGGTGAGACCTCTGTCCGAAGTATGCAGAAACATCGATAGCGCTCTTTTCGACCTATTTTATGCGAGAAACACGTTATCTGGTGTTTTCACCACTCCGCAGTGCGTTTGATATGCAGAACCGACGATATCTTGGTTTTCGTGGGGTTTCAAGCTCAGATATGCATTTTCTGCGATAATATTGGTGAGACTTCTGTCCGAAGTATGCAGAGACATCGAGATCGCTCTTTTCGAGCTATTTAATGCGAGAAACAAGTTATCTGGTGTTTTCACCACTCCGCAGTGCGTTTGATATGCAGAACCGACGATATCTTGGTTTTCGTGGGGTTTCAAGCTCAGATATGCATTTTCTGCGATAATCTTGGTGAAACGTCTGTCCGAAGTATGCAGAAACATCAAGAGCGCTCTTTTCGAGCTATTTAATGCGAGGAACACGTTATCTGGTGTTTTCAGCACTCCACAGTGCGTTTGATATGCAGAACCAGCGATATCTTGGTTTTCGTGGGGATTCAAGCTGAGATATGCAATTTCTGCGATAATCTAGGTGAGACTTCTGTCCGAAGTATGCTTAATCATCGAGATCGCTCTATTCGAGCTATTTAATGCGAGAAACACCTTATCTGGTGTTTTCAGCACTCCACAGTGCGTTTTACATGCATAACCGGAGATATCCTGGTTTTCGTGGGGTTTCAAGCTGAGATATGCAACTTCTGCGATAATCTAGGTGAGACTTCTGTCCGAAGTATGCTTAACCATCGAGATCGCGCGTTTCGAGCTATTTAATGCGAGAAACATGTTATCTGGAGTTTTCACCACTCCACAGTGCGAATGATATGCAGAACCGACGATATCTTGGTTTTCGTGGGGTTTCAAGCTGAGATATGCAATTTCTGCGATAATCTTGGTGAGACTTCTGTCCGAAGTATGCTTAATCATCGAGATCGCTCTATTCGAGCTATTTAATGCGAGAAACACGTTATCTGGTGTTTTCAGCACTCCACAGTGCGTTTGATATGCAGAACCAGCGAAACCTTGGTTTTCGTGGGGTTTCAAGCTGAGATATGCATTTTTTACGATAATCTTGGTGAGACTTCTGTCCGAAGTATGCTTAATCATCCAGATCGCTCTATTCGAGCTATTTAATGCGAGAAACACGTTATCTGGTGTTTTCACCACTCCACAGTGCGTATGATATGCAGAACCGACGATATCTTGGTTTTCGTGGGGTTTCAAGATGAGATATGCATTTTCTGCAATAATCTTGGTGAGACTTCTGTCCGAAGTATGCAGAGTCATCGAGATCGCTCTTTTCGAGCTATTTAATGCGAGAAACAAGTTATCTGGTGTTTTCACCATTCCACAGTGCGTTTGATATGCAGAACCAGCGAAACCTTGGTTTTCGTGGGGTTTCAAGCTGAGATATGCATTTTTTACCATAATCTTGGTGAGACTTCAGTCCGAAGTATGCAAAGTCATCGAGATCGTACTTTTCGAGCTATTTAATGCGAGAAACATGTTATCTGGTGTTTTCACCGCTCCACAGTGCGTATGATATGCAGAACCGACGATATCTTGGTTTTCGTGGGGTTTCAAGCTCAGATATGCATTTTCTGCGATAATCTTGGTGAGACTTCTGCCCGAAGTATGCAGAGTCATCGAGATCGTACTTTTCGAGCTATTTAATGCGACAAACACGTTTTCTGGGGTTTTCACCACTCCACAGTTCGTTGGATATGCAGAACAGGAGATATCTTGGTTTTCGTGGGGTTTCTAGCAGAGATATGCATTTTCTGCGATAATCTTGGTGAGACCTCTGTCCGAAGTATGCAGAAACATCGAGATCGCTCTTTTCGACCTATTTAATGCGAGAAACACGTTATCTGGTGTTATCACCACTCCACAGTGCGTTTGATATGCAGAACCAGCGAAATCTTGGTTTTCGTTGGGTTTCAAGCTGAGATATGCATTTTTTACGATAATCTTGGTGATACTTCTGTCTGAAGTATGCTTAATCATCGAGATCGCTCAATTCGAGCTATTTAATGCGAGAAACACGTTTTCTGGTGTATTCACCACTCCACAGTACGTTTGACATGCAGAACTGGAGATATCTTGGTTTAGGTCGGGTATCAAGCTGAGATATGCATTTTCAACGATAATCTTGGTGAGACTTCTGTCAGAAGTGTGCAGAATCATCGGGATCGCTCTTTTCGAGCTATTGAATGCGAGAAACACGTTGTCTGGTTGGTTTCACGACTCCACAGTGCGTTTGATATGCAGAACCGGCGACATCTTGATTTTCGTGAGGTTTCAAGCTGAGATATGCATTTTCTGCTATAATATTGGTGAGTCTTCTGTCAGTAGGATGCAGAATCATCGAGACCCCTCTTTTCGAGCTATTTAATGCGAGAAACACGTTATCTGGTGTTTTCACCACTCCACAGTGCGTATGATATGCAGAACCGGCGATATCTTGGTTTTCGTGGGGTTTCAAGCTGAGATATACATTTTCTGCGGTAATCTTGGTGAGACTTCTGTCCGAAGTATGCTGAAACATCGAGATCGCTCTTTTCGAGCTAGTTAATGCGAGAAAAACCTTATCCGGTGTTTTCACCACTCCACAGTTCGTTTGATATGCAGAACCAGCGATATCTTGGCTTTCGTGGGGTTTCAAGCTGAGATATGCATTTTTTACGATAATCTTGGTGAGACTTCTGTCCGAAGTATGCTGAATCATCGAGATCGCTCTTTTCGAGCTAGTTAGTGCGAGAAACACGTTATCTGGTGTTTTCACCACACCACAGTGCGTTTGATATGCAGAACAGTAGATATCTTGGTTTTCGTGGGGTTTCAAGCTGAAATATGCATTTTCAGCGATAATCTTGTTGAGACTTCTGTTCGAAGTATGCAGAATCATCGAGATCGCACTTTTCGAGCTATTTAATGCGAGAAACACGTTATCCGGGGTTTTCACCACTCCACAGTTGGTTTGATATGCAGAACCGGCGATATCTTGGTTTTCGTGGGGTTTCAAGCTGAGATATGCGTTTTCTGCGATATTCTTGGTGAGACTTCTATCAGAAGTAAGCGGAAACATCGAGATCCCTCTTTTCGAGCTCTTTAATGCGAGAAACACGTTATCTGGTGTTTTCACCTCTCCACAGTGCGTTTGATATGCAGAACCGGCGACGTCTTGGCTTTCGTCGGGTATCAACCTGAGATATGCATTTTCTGCGATAATCTTGGTGAGAATTCATTTAGAAGTATGCAGAATCATCGAGATCGCTCTTTTAGAGCTATATAATGCGAGAAACACGTTATCTGGTGTTTTGACCACTCCACAGTGCGTATGATGTGCAGAACCGACGATATCCTGGTTTTCGTGGGGTTTCAAGCTCAGATATGCATTTTGTGCGATAATATTGGAGAGACTTCAGACAGAAGTATGCAGAATCATCAAGATCGCACTTTTCGAGCTATTTTATGCGAGAAACACGTTAACTGGTGTTTTCACCACTCCACAGTGCGTTTGATATGCAGATCCGGCGACATCTTGGATTTCGTCGGGGTTCAAGCTGAGATTTGCAATTCCTGCGATAATCTTGGTGAGACTTCTGTCCGAAGTATGCTTAATCATCGAGATCCCTCTTTTCGAGCTCTTTAATGCGAGAAACACGTTATCTGGTGTTTTCAGCACTCCACAGTGCGTTTGATATGCAGAACCGGCGATATCTTGGTTTTCGTGGGGTTTCCAGCTGAGATATGCATTTTCTGCGATAATCTTGGTGAGTCTTCTGTCAGAAGTATGCAGAATCATCTAGATCGCTCTTTTCGAGCTATTTGATGCGAGAAACACGTTTTCTGGTGTTTTCACCACGCCACAGTGCGTTTAATATGCAGAACCGGCGACATCGTGGTTTTCGTCGGGTTTCAAGCTGAGATATGCATTTTCTGCGATCATATTGGTGAGACTTCAGTCAGAAGTATGCAGAATCATCTAGATCGCTCGTTTCGAGCTATTTAAAACGAGAAACACGTTATCTGGTTGTTTTGACCACTCCACAGTGCGTTTGATATGTAGAGCCGCCGATAACTTGGTTTTCGTGGGGTTTCCAGCTGAAATATGCATTTTCTGCGATAATCTTGGTGTTTCATCTATGAGAAGTATGCAGAATCATCGAGAACGCTCTTTTCGAGCTAGTTAATGCGAGATACACGTTTTCTGATGTTTTCACCACTCCATAGTGCGTTGTGATATGCAGAACCGGCGATATCTTGGTTTTCGTGGGGTTTCCAGCTGAGATATGCAATTTCTGTGATAATCTTGGTGAGTCTTCTGTCAGAAGTATGCAGAATCATCGAGATCCCTCTTTTCGAGCTCTTTAATGCGAGAAACACGTTATCTGGTGTTTTCACCACTCCACAGTGCGTTTGATATGCAGAACCGGCGACATCTTTATTTTCGTGAGATTTCAACCTGAGATATGCATTTTCGTCGATAATCTTGGTGAGTCTTCTGTCAGTACTATGCAGAATCATCGAGACCCCTCTTTTCGAGCTATTTAATGCGAGAGACACGTTATCTGGTGTTTTCACCACTCCACAGTGCGTTTGATATGCAGAACAGGCGACATCTTAATTTTCGTGAGATTTCAAGCTGCGATATGCATTTTCTACGATAACCATGGTGAGTCTTCTGTCAGAAGTATGCAGAATCATCTAGATCGCTCTGTTCGAGCTATTTAATGTGAGAAACACGTTTTCTGGTGTATTCACCACCCCACAGTACGTTTGACATGCAGAACCGGATATATCTTGGTTTCGGTCGGGTTTCAAGCTGAGATATGCATTTTCTACGATAATCTTCGTGAGACTTCTGTCAGAAGTATGCAGAATCATCGGGATCTCTCTTTTCGAGCTATTTAATGCGAGAAACACGTTTTCGGGTGTATTCACCACTCCACAGTACGTTTGACATGCAGAACAGGAGATATCTTGGTTTAGGTCGGGTATCAAGCTGAGATATGCATTTTCAACGATAATCTTGGTGAGACTTCTGTCAGAAGTATGCAGAATCATCGGGATCGCTCTTTTCGAGCTATTTAATGCGAGAAACACGTTGTCTGGTTGGTTTCACGACTCCACAGTGCGTTTGATATGCAGAACCGGCGACATCTTGATTTTCGTGAGGTTTCAAGCTGAGATATGCATTTTCTGCTATAATATTGGTGAGTCTTCTGTCAGTAGGATGCAGAATCATCGAGACCCCTCTTTTCGAGCTATTTAATGCGAGAAACACGTTATCTGGTGTTTTCACCACTCCACAGTGCGTTTGATATGCAGAACAGGCGACATCTTGATTGTCGTGAGATTTCAAGCTGAGATATGCATTTTCTACGATAACCATGGTGAGTCTTCTGTCAGGAGTATGCAGAATCATCTAGATCGCTCTTTTCGAGCTATTTAATGCGAGAAACACGTTATATGGTTGTTTTCACCACTCCACAGTGCGTTTGAAATGCAGAACCAGCGATATCTTGGTTTTCGTCGGGTTTCAAGCTGAGATATGCATTTTTTACGATAATCTTGGGGAGACTTCTGTTCGAAGTATGCTTAATCATCGAGATCGCTCGTTTCGAGCTATTTAATGCGCGAAACACTTTATCTGGTGTTTTCACCACTCCACAGTGCGTATGATATGCAGAACCGGCGATATCTTGGTTTTCGTGGGGTTTCAAGCTGAGATATACATTTTCTGCGGTAATCTTGGTGAGACTTCTGTCCGAAGTATGCTGAAACATCGAGATCGCTCTTTTCGAGCTAGTTAATGCGAGAAAAACCTTATCCGGTGTTTTCACCACTCCACAATTCGTTTGATATGCAGAACCAGCGATATCTTGGCTTTCGTGGGGTTTCAAGCTGAGATATGCATTTTTTACGATAATCTTGGTGAGACTTCTGTCCGAAGTATGCTGAATCATCGAGATCGCTCTTTTCGAGCTAGTTAGTGCGAGAAACACGTTATCTGGTGTTTTCACCACACCACAGTGCGTTTGATATGCAGAACAGTAGATATCTTGGTTTTCGTGGGGTTTCAAGCTGAAATATGCATTTTCTGCGATAATCTTGTTGAGACTTCTGTTCGAAGTATGCAGAATCATCGAGATCGCACTTTTCGAGCTATTTAATGCGAGAAACACGTTATCTGGGGTTTTCACCACTCCACAGTTGGTTTGATATGCAGAACCGGCGATATCTTGGTTTTCGTGGGGTTTCAAGCTGAGATATGCGTTTTCTGGGATAATCTTGGTGAGACTTCTATCAGAAGTAAGCGGAAACATCGAGATCCCTCTTTTCCAGCTCTTTAATGCGAGAAACACGTTATCTGGTGTTTTCACCTCTCCACAGTGCGTTTGATATGCAGAACCGGCGACATCTTGGCTTTCGTCGGGTATCAACCTGAGATATGCATTTTCTGCGATAATCTTGGTGAGAATTCATTTTGAAGTATGCAGAATCATCGAGATCGCTCTTTTAGAGCTATATAATGCGAGAAACACGTTATCTGGTGTTTTGACCACTCCACAGTGCGTATGATGTGCAGAACCGACGATATCCTGGTTTTCGTGGGGTTTCAAGCTCAGATATGCATTTTGTGCGATAATATTGGAGAGACTTCAGACAGAAGTATGCAGAATCATCAAGATCGAACTTTTCGAGCTATTTTATGCGAGAAACACGTTAACTGGTGTTTTCACCACTCCACAGTGCGTTTGATATGCAGATCCGGCGACATCTTGGATTTCGTCGGGGTTCAAGCTGAGATTTGCAATTCCTGCGATAATCTTTGTGAGACTTCTGTCCGAAGTATGCTTAATCATCGAGAACGCTCTTTTCGAGCTAGTTAATGCGAGAAACACGTTATCTGGTGTTTTCAGCACTCCACAGTGCGTTTGATATGCAGAACCGGCGATATCTTGGTTTTCGTGGGGTTTCCAGCTGAGATATGCATTTTCTGCGATAATCTTGGTGAGTCTTCTGTCAGAAGTATGCAGAATCATCTAGATCGCTCTTTTCGAGCTATTTGATGCGAGAAACACGTTTTCTGGTGTTTTCACCACGCCACAGTGCGTTTGATATGCAGAACCGGCGACATCGTGGTTTTCGTCGGGTTTCAAGCTGAGATATGCATTTTCTGCGATCATATTGGTGAGACTTCAGTCAGAAGTATGCAGAATCATCTAGATCGCTCGTTTCGAGCTATTTAAAGCGAGAAACCCGTTATCTGGTTGTTTTGACCACTCCACAGTGCGTTTGATATGTAGAGCCGCCGATAACTTGGTTTTCGTGGGGTTTCCAGCTGAAATATGCATTTTCTGCGATAATCTTGGTGTTTCATCTATGAGAAGTATGCAGAATCATCGAGAACGCTCCTTTCGAGCTAGTTAATGCGAGATACACGTTTTCTGATGTTTTCACCACTCCATAGTGCGTCTGATATGCAGAACCGGCGATATCTTGGTTTTCGTGGGGTTTCCAGCTGAGATATGCAATTTCTGTGATAATCTTGGTGAGTCTTCTGTCAGAAGTATGCAGAATCATCGAGATCCCTCTTTTCGAGCTCTTTAATGCGAGAAACACGTTATCTGGTGTTTTCACCACTCCACAGTGCGTTTGATATGCAGAACCGGCGACATCTTGATTTTCGTGAGATTTCAACCTGAGATATGCATTTTCGTCGATAACCTTGGTGAGTCTTCTGTCCGAAGTATGCTTAATCATCGGGATCGCTCTTTTCGAGCTATTTAAAGCGAGAAACACGTTTTCTGGTGTATTCACCACTCCACAGTACGTTTGACTTGCAGAACCGGCGACATCTTGGATTTCGTCGGGGTTCAAGCTGGGATATGCATTTTCAACGATAATCTTGGTAAGAATTCTGTCAGAAGTTTGCAGTATCATCTAGATCGCTCTTTTCGAGCTATTTAAAGCGAGAAACACGTTATCTGCTTGTTTTCCCCACTCCACAGTGCGTTTGATATGCAGAACCGGCGATATCTTGGTTTTCGTGGGGTTTCCAGCTGAGATATGCATTTTCTGCGATAATCTTGGTGAGTCTTCTGTCAGAAGTATGCAGAATCATCGAGATCGCTCTATTCGAGCTATTTAATGCGAGAAACACGTTATCTGGTTGTTTTCACCACTCCACAGTGCGTTTGATATGCAGAACCGGCGATATCTTGGTTTTCGTGGGGTTTCCAGCTGAGATATGCATTTTCTGCGATAATCTTGGTGAGTCTTCTGTCAGAAGTATGCAGAATCATCGAGATCGCTCTATTCGAGCTATTTAATGCGAGAAACACGTTATCTGGTTGTTTTCACCTATCCACAGTGCGTTTGATATGCAGAAACGGAGATATCTTGGTTTCGGTCGGGTTTCAAGCTGAGATATGCATTTTCTGCGGTAATCTTGGTGAGTCTTCTGTCAGAAGTATGCAGAATCATCTAGATCGCTCGTTTCGAGCTACTTAATGCGAGAAACACGTTATCTGGTGTTTTCACCACTCCACAGTGCGTTTAACTTGCAGAACCGGCGACATCTTGGATTTCGTCGGGGTTCAAGCTGGGATATGCATTTTCAACGATAATCTTGGTAAGAATTCTGTCAGAAGTTTGCAGTATCATCTAGATCGCTCTTTTCGAGCTACTTAATGCGAGAAACACGTTTTCTGGTGCTTTGACCACTCCACAGTGCGTTTGATATGTAGAACCGCCGATAACTTGGTTTTCGTGGGGATTCCAGCTGAAATATGCATTTTCTGCGATAATATTGGTGAGACTTCAGTCAGAAGTATGCAGAATCATCTAGATCGCTCGTTTCGAGTTATTTAATGCGAGAAACACGTTATCTGGTTGTTTTCACCACTCCACAGTGCGTTTGATATGCAGAACCGGCGACATCTTGATTTTCGTGAGGTTTCAAGCTGAGATATGCATTTTCTGCGATAATCTTGGTGAGTCTTCTGTCAGAAGTATGCAGAATCATCTAGATCGCTCTTTTCGAGCTATTTGATGCGAGAAACACGTTTTCTGGTGTTTTCACCACGCCACTGTGCGTTTGATATGCAGAACCGGCGACATCGTGGTTTTCGTCGGGTTTCAAGCTGAGATATGCATTTTCTGCGATCATATTGGTGAGTCTTCTGTCAGAAGTATGCAGAATCATCTAGATCGCTCTTTTCGAGCTATTTGATGCGAGAAACACGTTTTCTGGTGTTTTCACCACGCCACAGTGCGTTTGATATGCAGAACCGGCGACATCGTGGTTTTCGTCGGGTTTCAAGCTGAGATATGCATTTTCTGCGATCATATTGGTGAGACTTCAGTCAGAAGTATGCAGAATCATCTAGATCGCTCGTTTCGAGCTATTTAAAGCGAGAAACACTTTATCTGGTTGTTTTGACCACTCCACAGTGCGTTTGATATGTAGAGCCGCCGATAACTTGGTTTTCGTGGGTTTCCAGCTGAGATATGCATTTTCTGCGATAATCTTGGTGTTTCATCTATGAGAAGTATGCAGAATCATCGAGAACGCTCTTTTCGAGCTAGTTAATGCGAGATACACGTTTTCTGATGTTTTCACCACTCCATAGTGCGTCTGATATGCAGAACCGGCGATATCTTGGTTTTCGTGGGGTTTCCAGCTGAGATATGCAATTTCTGCGATAATATTGGTGAGACTTCAGTCAGAAGTATGCAGAATCATCTAGATCGCTCGTTTCGAGCTATTTAAAGCGAGAAACACGTTATCTGGTTGTTTTCCCCACTCCACAGTGCGTTTGATATGCAGAACCGGCGATATCTTGGTTTTCGTGGGGTTTCAAGCTGAGATATGCATTTTCTGCTATAATATTGGTGAGTCTTCTGTCAGTAGGATGCAGAATCATCGAGACCCCTCTTTTCGAGCTATTTAATGCGAGAAACACGTTATCTGGTGTTTTCACCACTCCACAGTGCGTTTGATATGCAGAACAGGCGACATCTTGATTTTCGTGAGATTTCAAGCTGAGATATGCATTTTCTACGATAACCATGGTGAGCCTTCTGTCAGGAGTATGCAGAATCATCTAGATCGCTCTTTTCGAGCTATTTAATGCGAGAAACACGTTATATGCTTGTTTTCACCACTCCACAGTGCGTTTGATATGCAGAACCAGCGATATCTTGGTTTTCGTGGGGTTTCAAGCTGAGATATGCATTTTTTACGATAATCTTGGTGAGACTTCTGTCAGAAGTATGCAGAATCATCTAGATCGCTCTTTTCGAGCTATTTGATGCGAGAAACACGTTTTCTGGTGTTTTCACCACGCCACAGTGCGTTTGATATGCAGAACCGGCGACATCGTGGTTTTCGTCGGGTTTCAAGCTGAGATATGCATTTTCTGCGATCATATTGGTGAGACTTCAGTCAGAAGTATGCAGAATCATCGAGATCGCTCTATTCGAGCTATTTAATGCGAGAAACACGTTATCTGGTTGTTTTCACCACTCCACAGTGCGTTTGATATGCAGATCCGGCGACATCTTGGATTTCGTCGGGGTTCAAGCTGAGATTTGCAATTCCTGCGATAATCTTGGTGAGACTTCTGTCCGAAGTATGCTTAATCATCGAGAACGCTCTTTTCGAGCTGGTTAATGCGAGAAACACGTTATCTGGTGTTTTCAGCACTCCACAGTGCGTTTGATATGCAGAACCGGCGATATCTTGGTTTTCGTGGGGTTTCCAGCTGAGATATGCATTTTCTGCGATAATCTTGGTGAGTCTTCTGTCAGAAGTATGCAGAATCATCTAGATCGCTCTTTTCGAGCTATTTGATGCGAGAAACACGTTTTCTGGTGTTTTCACCACGCCACAGTGCGTTTGATATGCAGAACCGGCGACATCGTGGTTTTCGTCGGGTTTCCAGCTGAAATATGCATTTTCTGCGATAATCTTGGTGTTTCATCTATGAGAAGTATGCAGAATCATCGAGAACGCTCTTTTCGAGCTAGTTATTGCGAGATACACGTTTTCTGATGTTTTCACCACTCCATAGTGCGTCTGATATGCAGAACCGGCGATATCTTGGTTTTCGTGGGGTTTCCAGCTGAGATATGCAATTTCTGTGATAATCTTGGTGAGTCTTCTGTCAGAAGTATGCAGAATCATCGAGATCGCTCTATTCGAGCTATTTAATGCGAGAAACACGTTATCTGGTTGTTTTCACCACTCCACAATGCGTTTGATATGCAGAACCGGCGATATCTTGGTTTTCGTGGGGTTTCAAGCTGAGATATGCATTTTCTGCGATAATCTTGGTGAGTCTTCTGTCAGAAGTATGCAGAATCATCGAGATCGCTCTATTCGAGCTATTTAATGCGAGAAACACGTTATCTGGTTGTTTTCACCTATCCACAGTGCGTTTGATATGCAGAACCGGCGACATCGTGGTTTTCGTCGGGTTTCAAGCTGAGATATGCATTTTCTGCGATCATATTGGTGAGACTTCAGTCAGAAGTATGCAGAATCACCTAGATCGCTCGTTTCGAGCTATTTAATGCGAGATACACGTTTTCTGGTGTTTTCACCACTCCATAGTGCGTCGGATATGCAGAACCGGCGATATCTTGGTTTTCGTGGGGTTTCAAGCTGAGATATGCATTTTCTGCATTAATCTTGGTGAGACTTCAGTCAGAAGTATGCAGAATCATCTAGATCGCTCGTTTCGAGCTATTTAAAGCGAGAAACACGTTATCTGGTTGTTTTCCCCCCTCCACAGTGCGTTTGATATGCAGAACCGGCGATATCTTGGTTTTCGTGGGGTTTCCAGCTGAGATATGCATTTTCTGCGATAATCTTGGTGAGTCTTCTGTCAGAAGTATGCAGAATCATCGAGATCGCTCTATTCGAGCTATTTAATGTGAGAAACACGTTTTCTGGTGTATTCACCACCCCACAGTACGTTTGACATGCAGAACCGGATATATCTTGGTTTCGGTCGGGTTTCAAGCTGAGTTATGCATTTTCTACGATAATCTTGGTGAGACTTCTGTCAGACGTATGCAGAATCATCGGGATCGCTCTTTTCGAGCTATTTAAAGCGAGAAACACGTTTTCTGGTGTTTTCAGCACTCCACAGTGCGTTTGATATGCAGAACCGGCGACATCTTGATTTTCGTGAGGTTTCAAGCTGAGATATGCATTTTCTGCTATAATATTGGTGAGTCTTCTGTCAGTAGGATGCAGAATCATCGAGACCCCTCTTTTCGAGCTATTTAATGCGAGAAACACGTTATCTGGTGTTTTCACCACTCCACAGTGCGTTTGATATGCAGAACAGGCGACATCTTGATTTTCGTGAGATTTCAAGCTGAAATATGCATTTTCTACGATAACCATGGTGAGTCTTCTGTCAGGAGTATGCAGAATCATCTACATCGCTCTTTTCGAGCTATTTAATGCGAGAAACACGTTATATGGTTGTTTTCACCACTCCACAGTGCGTTTGATATGCAGAACCAGCGATATCTTGGTTTTCGTGGGGTTTCAAGCTGAGATATGCATATTTACGATAATCTTGGTGAGACTTCTGTTCGAAGTATGCTTAATCATCGAGATCGCTCGTTTCGAGCTATTTAATGCGCGAAACACGTTATCTGGTGTTTTCACCACTCCACAGTGCGTATGATATGCAGAACCGGCGATATCTTGGTTTTCGTGGGGTTTCAAGCTGAGATATACATTTTCTGCGGTAATCTTGGTGAGACTTCTGTCCGAAGTATGCTGAAACATCGAGATCGCTCTGTTCGAGCTAGTTAATGCGAGAAAAACCTTATCCGGTGTTTTCACCACTCCACAGTTCGTTTGATATGCAGAACCAGCGATATCTTGGCTTTCGTGGGGTTTCAAGCTGAGATATGCATTTTCTGCGATCATATTGGTGAGACTTCAGTCAGAAGTATGCAGAATCATCGAGATCGCTCTATTCGAGCTATTTAATGCGAGAAACACGTTATCTGGTTGTTTTCACCACTCCACAGTGCGTTTGATATGCAGATCCGGCGACATCTTGGATTTCGTCGGGGTTCAAGCTGAGATTTGCAATTCCTGCGATAATCTTGGTGAGACTTCTGTCCGAAGTATGCTTAATCATCGCGAACGCTCTTTTCGAGCTAGTTAATGCGAGAAACACGTTATCTGGTGTTTTCAGCACTCCACAGTGCGTTTGATATGCAGAACCGGCGATATCTTGGTTTTCGTGGGGTTTCCAGCTGAGATATGCATTTTCTGCGATAATCTTGGTGAGTCTTCTGTCAGAAGTATGCAGAATCATCTAGATCGCTCGTTTCGAGCTATTTAAAGCGAGAAACACGTTATCTGGTTGTTTTCCCCACTCCACAGTGCGTTTGATATGCAGAACCGGCGATATCTTGGTTTTCGTGGGGTTTCCAGCTGAGATATGCATTTTCTGCGATAATCTTGGTGAGTCTTCTGTCAGAAGTATGCAGAATCATCGAGATCGCTCTATTCGAGCTATTTAATGCGAGAAACACGTTATCTGGTTGTTTTCACCACTCCACAGTGCGTTTGATATGCAGAACCGGCGATATCTTGGTTTTCGTGGGGTTTCCAGCTGAGATATGCATTTTCTGCGATAATCTTGGTGAGTCTTCTGTCAGAAGTATGCAGAATCATCTAGATCGCTCTTTTCGAGCTATTTGATGCGAGAAACACGTTTTCTGGTGTTTTCACCACGCCACAGTGCGTTTGATATGCAGAACCGGCGACATCGTGGTTTTCGTCGGGTTTCAAGCTGAGATATGCATTTTCTGCGATCATATTGGTGAGACTTCAGTCAGAAATATGCAGAATCATCTAGATCGCTCGTTTCGAGCTATTTAAAGCGAGAAACACTTTATCTGGTTGTTTTGACCACTCCACAGTGCGTTTGATATGTAGAGCCGCCGATAACTTGGTTTTCGTGGGGTTTCCAGCTGAAATATGCATTTTCTGCGATAATCTTGGTGTTTCATCTATGAGAAGTATGCAGAATCATCGAGAACGCTCTTTTCGAGCTAGTTATTGCGAGATACACGTTTTCTGATGTTTTCACCACTCCATAGTGCGTCTGATATGCAGAACCGGCGATATCTTGGTTTTCGTGGGGTTTCCAGCTGAGATATGCAATTTCTGTGATAATCTTGGTGAGTCTTCTGTTCGAAGTATGCTTAATCATCGAGATCGCTCGTTTCGAGCTATTTAATGCGCGAAACACGTTATCTGGTGTTTTCACCACTCCACAGTGCGTATGATATGCAGAACCGGCGATATCTTGGTTTTCGTGGGGTTTCAAGCTGAGATATACATTTTCTGCGGTAATCTTGGTGAGACTTCTGTCCGAAGTATGCTGAAACATCGAGATCGCTCTGTTCGAGCTAGTTAATGCGAGAAAAACCTTATCCGGTGTTTTCACCACTCCACAGTTCGTTTGATATGCAGAACCAGCGATATCTTGGCTTTCGTGGGGTTTCAAGCTGAGATATGCATTTTCTGCGATCATATTGGTGAGACTTCAGTCAGAAGTATGCAGAATCATCTAGATCGCTCGTTTCGAGCTATTTAAAGCGAGAAACACGTTATCAGGTTGTTTTCCCCACTCCACAGTGCGTTTGATATGCAGAACCGGCGATATCTTGGTTTTCGTGGGGTTTCCAGCTGAGATATGCATTTTCTGCGATAATCTTGGTGAGTCTTCTGTCAGAAGTATGCAGAATCATCGAGATCGCTCTATTCGAGCTATTTAATGCGAGAAACACGTTATCTGGTTGTTTTCACCACTCCACAGTGCGTTTGATATGCAGAACCGGCGATATCTTGGTTTTCGTGGGGTTTCCAGCTGAGATATGCATTTTCTGCGATAATCTTGGTGAGTCTTCTGTCAGAAGTATGCAGAATCATCTAGATCGCTCGTTTCGAGCTACTTAATGCGAGAAACACGTTATCTGGTGTTTTCACCACTCCACAGTGCGTTTAACTTGCAGAACCGGCAACATCTTGGATTTCGTCGGGGTTCAAGCTGGGATATGCATTTTCAACGATAATCTTGGTAAGAATTCTGTCAGAAGTATGCAGTATCATCTAGATCGCTCTTTTCGAGCTACTTAATGCGAGAAACACGTTTTCTGGTGCTTTGACCACTCCACAGTGCGTTTGATATGTAGAACCGCCGATAACTTGGTTTTCGTGGGGATTCCAGCTGAAATATGCATTTTCTGCGATAATATTGGTGAGACTTCAGTCAGAAGTATGCAGAATCATCTAGATCGCTCGTTTCGAGTTATTTAATGCGAGAAACACGTTATCTGGTTGTTTTCACCACTCCACAGTGCGTTTGATATGCAGAACCGGCGACATCTTGATTTTCGTGAGGTTTCAAGCTGAGATATGCATTTTCTGCGATAATCTTGGTGAGTCTTCTGTCAGAAGTATGCAGAATCATCTAGATCGCTCTTTTCGAGCTATTTGATGCGAGAAACACGTTTTCTGGTGTTTACACCACTCCACAGTGCGTTTGATATGCAGAACCGGCGACATCGTGGTTTTCGTCGGGTTTCAAGCTGAGATATGCATTTTCTGCGATCATATTGGTGAGACTTCAGTCAGAAGTATGCAGAATCACCTAGATCGCTCGTTTCGAGCTATTTAATGCGAGATACACGTTTTCTGGTGTTTTCACCACTCCATAGTGCGTCTGATATGCAGAACCGGCGATATCTTGGTTTTCGTGGGGTTTCCGGCTGAGATATGCATTTTCTGCGATAATCTTGGTGAGACTTTAGTCAGAACTATGCAGAATCATCTAGATCGCTCGTTTCGAGCTATTTAATGCGAAAAAACAAGTTTTCTGGTGTTTTGACCACTCCACAGTGCGTTTGATATGTAGAGCAGCCGATAACTTGGTTTTCGTGGGGCTTCCAGCTGAAATATGCATTTTCTGCGATAATCTTGGTGAGTCTTCTGTCAGAAGTATGCAGAATCATCGAGATCGCTCTATTCGAGCTATTTAATGCGAGAAACACGTTATCTGGTTGTTTTCACCACTCCACAGTGCGTTTGATATGCAGAACCGGCGATATCTTGGTTTTCGTGGGGTTTCCAGCTGAGATATGCATTTTCTGCGATAATCTTGGTGAGTCTTCTGTCAGAAGTATGCAGAATCATCGAGATCGCTCTATTCGAGCTATTTAATGCGAGAAACACGTTATCTGGTTGTTTTCACCTATCCACAGTGCGTTTGATATGCAGAAACGGAGATATCTTGGTTTCGGTCGGGTTTCAAGCTGAGATATGCATTTTCTGCGATAATCTTGGTGAGTGTTCTGTCGGAAGTATGCAGAATCATCTAGATCGCTCGTTTCGAGCTACTTAATGCGAGAAACACGTTATCTGGTGTTTTCACCACTCCACAGTGCGTTTAACTTGCAGAACCGGCGACATCTTGGATTTCGTCGGGGTTCAAGCTGGGATATGCATTTTCAACGATAATCTTGGTAAGAATTCTGTCAGAAGTATGCAGTATCATCTAGATCGCTCTTTTCGAGCTATTTGATGCGAGAAACACGTTTTCTGGTGTTTTCACCACTCCACAGAGCGTTTGATATGCAGAACAGTCGACATCGTGGTTTTCGTCGGGTTTCAAGCTGAGATATGCATTTTCTGCGATCATATTGGTGAGACTTTAGTCAGAACTATGCAGAATCATCTAGATCGCTCGTTTCGAGCTATTTAATGCGAAAAAACAAGTTTTCTGGTGTTTTGACCACTCCACAGTGCGTTTGATATGCAGAACCGGCGACATCGTGTTTTTCGTCGGGTTTCAAGCTGAGATATGCATTTTCTGCGATCATATTGGTGAGACTTCAGTCAGAAGTATGCAGAATCACCTAGATCGCTCGTTTCGAGCTACTTAATGCGAGAAACACGTTATCTGGTGTTTTCACCACTCCACAGTGCGTTTAACTTGCAGAACCTGCGACATCTTGAATTTCGTCGGGGTTCAAGCTGGGATATGCATTTTCAACGATAATCTTGGTAAGAATTCTGTCAGAAGTATGCAGTATCATCTAGATCGCTCTTTTCGAGCTACTTAATGCGAGAAACACGTTTTCTGGTGTTTTGACCACTCCACAGTGCGTTTGATATGTAGAACCGCCGATAACTTGGTTTTCGTGGGGATTCCAGCTGAAATATGCATTTTCTGCGATAATATTGGTGAGACTTCAGTCAGAAGTATGCAGAATCATCTAGATCGCTCGTTTCGAGTTATTTAATGCGAGAAACACGTTATCTGGTTGTTTTCACCACTCCACAGTGCTTTTGATATGCAGAACCGGCGACATCTTGATTTTCGTGAGGTTTCAAGCTGAGATATGCATTTTCTGCGATAATCTTGGTGAGTCTTCTGTCAGAAGTATGCAGAATCATCTAGATCGCTCTTTTCGAGCTATTTGATGCGAGAAACACGTTTTCTGGTGTTTTCACCACTCCACAGTGCGTTTGATATGCAGAACAGTCGACATCGTGGTTTTCGTCGGGTTTCAAGCTGAGATATGCATTTTCTGCCATCATATTGGTGAGACTTCAGTCAGAAGTATGCAGAATCACCTAGATCGCTCGTTTCGAGCTACTTAATGCGAGAAACACGTTATCTGGTGTTTTCACCACTCCACAGTGCGTTTAACTTGCAGAACCGGCGACATCTTGAATTTCGTCGGGGTTCAAGCTGGGATATGCATTTTCAACGATAATCTTGGTAAGAATTCTGTCAGAAGTATGCAGTATCATCTAGATCGCTCTTTTCGAGCTACTTAATGCGAGAAACACGTTTTCTGGTGTTTTGACCACTCCACAGTGCGTTTGATATGTAGAACCGCCGATAACTTGGTTTTCGTGGGGATTCCAGCTGAAATATGCATTTTCTGCGATAATATTGGTGAGACTTCAGTCAGAAGTATGCAGAATCATCTAGATCGCTCGTTTCGAGTTATTTAATGCGAGAAACACGTTATCTGGTTGTTTTCACCACTCCACAGTGCTTTTGATATGCAGAACCGGCGACATCTTGATTTTCGTGAGGTTTCAAGCTGAGATATGCATTTTCTGCGATAATCTTGGTGAGTCTTCTGTCAGAAGTATGCAGAATCATCTAGATCGCTCTTTTCGAGCTATTTGATGCGAGAAACACGTATTCTGGTGTTTTCACCACTCCACAGTGCGTTTGATATGCAGAACAGTCGACATCGTGGTTTTCGTCGGGTTTCAAGCTGAGATATGCATTTTCTGCGATCATATTGGTGAGTCTTCTGTCAGAAGTATGCAGAATCATCTAGATCGCTCTTTTCGAGCTACTTGATGCGAGAAACACGTTTTCTGGTGTTTTCACCACTCCACAGTGCGTTTGATATGCAGAACCGGCGACATCTTGATTTTCGTGAGGTTTCAAGCTGAGATATGCATTTTCTGCGATAATCTTGGTGAGTCTTCTGTCAGAAGTATGCAGAATCATCTAGATCGCTCTTTTCGAGCTATTTGATGCGAGAAACACGTTTTCTGGTGTTTTCACCACTCCACAGTTCGTTTGATATGCAGAACCTGCGACATCGTGTTTTTCGTCGGGTTTCAAGCTGAGATATGCATTTTCTGCGATCATATTGGTGAGACTTCAGTCAGAAGTATGCAGAATCACCTAGATCGCTCGTTTCGAGCTATTTAATGCGAGAAACACGTTATCTGGTTGTTTTCACCACTCCACAGTGCGTTTGATATGCAGAACCGGCGACATCTTGATTTTCGTGAGGTTTCAAGCTGAGATATGCATTTTCTGCGATAATCTTGGTGAGACTTATGTCAGAAGTATGCAGTATCATCGCGATCGCTCTATTCGAGCTATTTAATGCGAGAAACACGTTATCTGGTGTTTTCATCACTCCACAGGGCGTTTGATATGCAGAACCGGCGATATCTTGGTTTTCCTGGGGTTTCCAGCTGAGATATGCATTTTCTGTGATAATCTTGGTGAGTCTTCTGTCAGAAGTATGCAGAATCATCTAGATCGCTCTTTTCGAGCTATTTAATGCGAGAAACAGGTTTTCTGGTGTCTTCACCACGCCACAGTGCGTTTGATATGCAGAACCGGCGATATCTTGGTTTTCGTGGGGTTTCCAGCTGAAATATGCATTTTCTGCGATAATCTTGGTGTTTCATCTATGAGAAGTATGCAGAATCATCGAGAACGCTCTTTTCGAGCTAGTTAATGCGAGATACACGTTTTCTGGTGTTTTCACCACTCAATAGTGCGTCTGATATGCAGAACCGGCGATATCTTGGTTTTCGTGGGGTTTCCAGCTGAGATATGCATTTTCTGCGATAATCTTGGTGAGTCTTCTGTCAGAAGTATGCAGAATCATCTAGATCGCTCTTTTCGAGCTATTTGATGCGAGAAACACGTTTCCTGGTGTTTTCACCACGCCACAGTGCGTTTGATATGCAGAACCGGCGACATCGTGGTTTTCGTCGGGTTTCAAGCTGAGATATGCATTTTCTGCGATCATATTGGTGAGACTTCAGTCAGAACTATGCAGAATCATCTAGATCGCTCGTTTCGAGCTATTTAATGCGAAAAAACAAGTTTTCTGGTGTTTTGACCACTCCACAGTGCGTTTGATATGTAGAGCCGCCGATAACTTGGTTTTCGTGGGGCTTCCAGCTGAAATATGCATTTTCTGCGATAATCTTTGTGTTTCATCTATGAGAAGTATGCAGAATCATCTAGATCGCTCTTTTCGAGCTATTTAAATCCAGAAACACGTTTTCTGGTGTATTCACCACCCCACAGTGCGTTTGATATGCAGAACCGGCGACATCGTGGTTTTGGTCGGGTTTCAAGCTGAGACATGCATTTTCTGCGATAATCTTGGTGAGACTTTAGTCAGAAGTATGCAGAATCATCTAGATCGCTCGTTTCGAGCTACTTAATGCGAGAAACACGTTATCTGGTGTTTTCACCACTCCACAGTGCGTTTAACTTGCAGAACCGGCGACATCTTGGATTTCGTCGGGGTTCAAGCTGGGATATGCATTTTCAACGATAATCTTGGTAAGAATTCTGTCAGAAGTATGCAGAATCATCGAGATCGCTCTATTCGAGCTATTTAATGCGAGAAACACGTTATCTGGTTGTTTTCACCACTCCACAGTGCGTTTGATATATAGAAACGGAGATATCTTGGTTTCGGTCGGGTTTCAAGCTGAGATATGCATTTTCTGCGATAATCTTGGTGTTTCATCAATGAGAAGTATGCAGAATCATCGAGAACGCTCTTTTCGAGCTAGTTAATGCGAGATACACGTTTTCTGGTGTTTTCACCACTCCATAGTGCGTCTGATATGCAGAACCGGCGATATCTTGGTTTTCGTGGGGTTTCCAGCTGAGATATGCATTTTCTGCGATAATCTTGGTGAGACTTTAGTCAGAACTATGCAGAATCATCTAGATCGCTCGTTTCGAGCTATTTAATGCGAAAAAACAAGTTTTCTGGTGTTTTGACCACTCCACAGTGCGTTTGATATGCAGAACCGGCGACATCGTGTTTTTCGTCGGGTTTCAAGCTGAGATATGCATTTTCTGCGATAATCTTGGTGTTTCATCAATGAGAAGTATGCAGAATCATCGAGAACGCTCTTTTCGAGCTAGTTAATGCGAGATACACGTTTTCTGGTGTTTTCACCACTCCATAGTGCGTCTGATATGCAGAACCGGCGATATCTTGGTTTTCGTGGGGTTTCCAGCTGAGATATGCATTTTCTGCCATCATATTGGTGAGACTTCAGTCAGAAGTATGCAGAATCACCTAGATCGCTCGTTTCGAGCTATTTGATGCGAGAAACACGTTTTCTGGTGTTTTCACCACTCCACAGTTCGTTTGATATGCAGAACCGGCGACATCGTGTTTTTCGTCGGGTTTCAAGCTGAGATATGCATTTTCTGCGATCATATTGGTGAGACTTCAGTCAGAAGTATGCAGAATCACCTAGATCACTCGTTTCGAGCTATTTAATGCGAGAAACACGTTATCTGGTTGTTTTCACCACTCCACAGTGCGTTTGATATGCAGAACCGGCGACATCTTGATTTTCGTGAGGTTTCAAGCTGAGATATGCATTTTCTGCGATAATCTTGGTGAGACTTCTGTCAGAAGTATGCAGAATCATCGCGATCGCTCTATTCGAGCTATTTAATGCGAGAAACACGTTATCTGGTGTTTTCATCACTCCACAGGGCGTTTGATATTCAGAACCGGCGATATCTTGGTTTTCCTGGGGTTTCCAGCTGAGATATGCATTTTCTGTGATAATCTTGGTGAGTCTTCTGTCAGAAGTATGCAGAATCATCTAGATCGCTCTTTTCGAGCTATTTAATGCGAAAAAACAAGTTTTCTGGTGTTTTGACCACTCCACAGTGCGTTTGATATGTAGAGCCGCCGATAACTTGGTTTTCGTGGGGCTTCCAGCTGAAATATGCATTTTCTGCGATAATCTTGGTGAGTCTTCTGTCAGAAGTATGCAGAATCATCGAGATCGCTCTATTCGAGCTATTTAATGCGAGAAACACGTTATGTGGTTGTTTTCACCACTCCACAGTGCGTTTGATATGCAGAACCGGCGATATCTTGGTTTTCGTGGGGTTTCCAGCTGAGATATGCATTTTCTGCGATAATCTTGGTGAGTCTTCTGTCAGAAGTATGCAGAATCATCGAGATCGCTCGTTTCGAGCTACTTAATGCGAGAAACACGTTATCTGGTGTTTTCACCACTCCACAGTGCGTTTAACTTGCAGAACCGGCGACATCTTGGATTTCGTCGGGGTTCAAGCTGGGATATGCATTTTCAACGATAATCTTGGTAAGAATTCTGTCAGAAGTATGCAGTATCATCTAGATCGCTCTTTTCGAGCTATTTGATGCGAGAAACACGTTTTCTGGTGTTTTCACCACTCCACAGTGCGTTTGATATGCAGAACAGTCGACATCGTGGTTTTCGTCGGGTTTCAAGCTGAGATATGCATTTTCTGCGATCATATTGGTGAGACTTTAGTCAGAACTATGCAGAATCATCTAGATCGCTCGTTTCGAGCTATTTAATGCGAAAAAACAAGTTTTCTGGTGTTTTGACCACTCCACAGTGCGTTTGATATGCAGAACCGGCGACATCGTGTTTTTCGTCGGGTTTCAAGCTGAGATATGCATTTTCTGCGATCATATTGGTGAGACTTCAGTCAGAAGTATGCAGAATCATCTAGATCGCTCTTTTCGAGCTATTTGATGCGAGAAACACGTTTTCTGGTGTTTTCACCACTCCACAGTGCGTTTGATATGCAGAACAGTCGACATCGTGGTTTTCGTCGGGTTTCAAGCTGAGATATGCATTTTCTGCGATCATATTGGTGAGACTTCAGTCAGAAGTATGCAGAATCACCTAGATCGCTCGTTTCGAGCTACTTAATGCGAGAAACACGTTATCTGGTGTTTTCACCACTCCACAGTGCGTTTAACTTGCAGAACCGGCGACATCTTGAATTTCGTCGGGGTTCAAGCTGGGATATGCATTTTCAACGATAATCTTGGTAAGAATTCTGTCAGAAGTATGCAGTATCATCTAGATCGCTCTTTTCGAGCTACTTAATGCGAGAAACACGTTTTCTGGTGTTTTGACCACTCCACAGTGCGTTTGATATGTAGAGCCGCCGATAACTTGGTTTTCGTGGGGCTTCCAGCTGAAATATGCATTTTCTGCGATAATCTTTGTGTTTCATCTATGAGAAGTATGCAGAATCATCTAGATCGCTCTTTTCGAGCTATTTATATCCAGAAACACGTTTTCTGGTGTATTCACCACCCCACAGTGCGTTTGATATGCAGAACCGGCGACATCGTGGTTTTGGTCGGGTTTCAAGCTGAGACATGCATTTTCTGCGATAATCTTGGTGAGACTTTAGTCAGAAGTATGCAGAATCATCTAGATCGCTCGTTTCGAGCTACTTAATGCGAGAAACACGTTATCTGGTGTTTTCACCACTCCACAGTGCGTTTAACTTGCAGAACCGGCGACATCTTGGATTTCGTCGGGGTTCAAGCTGGGATATGCATTTTCAACGATAATCTTGGTAAGAATTCTGTCAGAAGTATGCAGAATCATCGAGATCGCTCTATTCGAGCTATTTAATGCGAGAAACACGTTATCTGGTTGTTTTCACCACTCCACAGTGCGTTTGATATATAGAAACGGAGATATCTTGGTTTCGGTCGGGTTTCAAGCTGAGATATGCATTTTCTGCGATAATCTTGGTGTTTCATCAATGAGAAGTATGCAGAATCATCGAGAACGCTCTTTTCGAGCTAGTTAATGCGAGATACACGTTTTGTGGTGTTTTCACCACTCCATAGTGCGTCTGATATGCAGAACCGGCGATATCTTGGTTTTCGTGGGGTTTCCAGCTGAGATATGCATTTTCTGCGATAATCTTGGTGAGACTTTAGTCAGAACTATGCAGAATCATCTAGATCGCTCGTTTCGAGCTATTTAATGCGAAAAAACAAGTTTTCTGGTGTTTTGACCACTCCACAGTGCGTTTGATATGCAGAAGCGGCGACATCGTGTTTTTCGTCGGGTTTCAAGCTGAGATATGCATTTTCTGCGATCATATTGGTGAGACTTCAGTCAGAAGTATGCAGAATCACCTAGATCGCTCGTTTCGAGCTACTTAATGCGAGAAACACGTTATCTGGTGTTTTCACCACTCCACAGTGCGTTTAACTTGCAGAACCGGCGACATCTTGAATTTCGTCGGGGTTCAAGCTGGGATATGCATTTTCAACGATAATCTTGGTAAGAATTCTGTCAGAAGTATGCAGTATCATCTAGATCGCTCTTTTCGAGCTACTTAATGCGAGAAACACGTTTTCTGGTGTCTTCACCACGCCACAGTGCGTTTGATATGCAGAACCGGCGATATCTTGGTTTTCGTGGGGTTTCCAGCTGAAATATGCATTTTCTGCGATAATCTTGGTGTTTCATCTATGAGAAGTATGCAGAATCATCGAGAACGCTCTTTTCGAGCTAGTTAATGCGAGATACACGTTTTCTGGTGTTATCACCACTCCATAGTGCGTCTGATATGCAGAACCGGCGATATCTTGGTTTTCGTGGGGTTTCCAGCTGAGATATGCATTTTCTGCGATAATCTTGGTGAGTCTTCTGTCAGAAGTATGCAGAATCATCTAGATCGCTCTTTTCGAGCTATTTGATGCGAGAAACACGTTTTCTGGTGTTTTCACCACGCCACAGTGCGTTTGGTATGCAGAACCGGCGACATCGTGGTTTTCGTCGGGTTTCAAGCTGAGATATGCATTTTCTGCGATCATATTGGTGAGACTTCAGTCAGAAGTATGCAGAATCATCTAGATCGCTCGTTTCGAGCTATTTAAAGCGAGATACACGTTATCTGGTTGTTTTGACCACTCCACAGTGCGTTTGATATGTAGAGCCGCCGATAACTTGGTTTTCGTGGGGTTTCCAGCTGAGGTATGCATTTTCTGCGATAATCTTGGTGAGTCTTCTGTCAGAAGTATGCAGAATCATCGAGATCGCTCTATTCGAGCTATTTAATGCGAGAAACACGTTATCTGGTTGTTTTCACCACTCCACAGTGCGTTTGATATGCAGAAACGGAGATATCTTGGTTTCGGTCGGATTTCAAGCTGAGATATGCATTTTCTGCGATAATCTTGGTGAGTCTTCTGTCAGAAGTATGCAGAATCATCGCGATCGCTCTATTCGAGCTATTTAATGCGAGAAACACGTTATCTGGTGTTTTCATCACTCCACAGGGCGTTTGATATGCAGAACCGGCGATATCTTGGTTATCGTGGGGTTTCCAGCTGAGATATGCATTTTCTGCGACAATCTTGGTGTTTCATCTATGAGAAGTATGCAGAATCATCGATAACGCTCTTTTCGAGCTAGTTAATGCGAGATACACGTTTTCTGGTGTTTTCACCACTCCATGGTGCGTCTGATATGCAGAACCGGCGATATCTTGGTTTTCGTGGGGTTTCCAGCTGAGATATGCATTTTCTGCGATAATCTTGGTGAGACTTTAGTCAGAACTATGCAGAATCATCTAGATCGCTCGTTTCGAGCTATTTAATGCGAAATAACAAGTTTTCTGGTGTTTTGACCACTCCACAGTGCGTTTGATATGTAGAGCCGCCGATAACTTGGTTTTCGTGGGGATTCCAGCTGAAATATGCATTTTCTGCGATAATCTTGGTGAGTCTTCTGTCAGAAGTATGCAGAATCATCTAGATCGCTCTTTTCGAGCTATTTGATGCGAGAAACACGTTTTCTGGTGTTTTCACCACCCCACAGTGCGTTTGATATGCAGAACCGGCGACATCGTGGTTTTTGTCGGGTTTCAAGCTGAGATATGCATTTTCTGCGATAATCTTGGTGAGACTTTAGTCAGAAGTATGCAGAATCATCTAGATCGCTCGTTTCGAGCTACTTAATGCGAGAAACACGTTATCTGGTGTTTTCACCACTCCACAGTGCGTTTAACTTGCAGAACCGGCGACATCTTGGATTTCGTCGGAGTTCAAGCTGGGATATGCATTTTCAACGATAATCTTGGTAAGAATTCTGTCAGAAGTATGCAGTATCATCTAGATCGCTCTTTTCGAGCTACTTAATGCGAGAAACACGTTTTCTGGTGTTTTGACCACTCCACAGTGCGTTTGATATGTAGAACCGCCGATAACTTGGTTTTCGTGGGGATTCCAGCTGAAATATGCATTTTCTGCGATAATATTGGTGAGACTTCAGTCAGAAGTATGCAGAATCATCTAGATCGCTCGTTTCGAGCTATTTAAAGCGCGAAACACGTTATCTGGTTGTTTTGACCACTCCACAGTGCGTTTGATATGTAGAGCCGCCGATAACTTGGTTTTCGTGGGGTTTCCAGCTGAAATATGCATTTTCTGCGATAATCTTGGTGAGTCTTCTGTTAGAAGTATGCAGAATCATCTAGATCGCTCTTTTCGAGCTATTTGATGCGAGAAACACGTTTTCTGGTGTTTTCACCACTCCACAGTGCGTTTGATATGCAGAACCGGCGACATCTTGATTTTCGTGAGGTTTCAAGCTGAGATATGCATTTTCTGCGATAATCTGGGTGAGTCTTCTGTCAGAAGTATGCAGAATCATCTAGATCGCTCTTTTCGAGCTATTTGATGCGAGAAACACGTTTTCTGGTGTTTTCACCACTCCACAGTTCGTTTGATATGCAGAACCGGCGACATCGTGTTTTTCGTCGGGTTTCAAGCTGAGATATGCATTTTCTGCGATCATATTGGTGAGACTTCAGTCAGAAGTATGCAGAATCACCTAGATCGCTCGTTTCGAGCTATTTAATGCGAAAAACACGTTATCTGGTTGTTTTCACCACTCCACAGTGCGTTTGATATGCAGAACCGGCGACATCTTGATTTTCGTGAGGTTTCAAGCTGAGATATGCATTTTCTGCGATAATCTTGGTGAGACTTCTGTCAGAAGTATGCAGAATCATCGCGATCGCTCTATTCGAGCTATTTAATGCGAGAAACACGTTATCTGGTGTATTCATCACTCCACAGGGCGTTTGATATGCACAACCGGCGATATCTTGGTTTTCCTGGGGTTTCCAGCTGAGATATGCATTTTCTGTGATAATCTTGGTGAGTCTTCTGTCAGAAGTATGCAGAATCATCTAGATCGCTCTTTTCGAGCTATTTGATGCGAGAAACACGTTTTCTGGTGTTTTCACCACGCCACAGTGCGTTTGATATGCAGAACCGGCGACATCGTGGTTTTCGTCGGGTTTCAAGCTGAGATATGCATTTTCTGCGATCATATTGGTGAGACTTCAGTCAGAAGTATGCAGAATCATCTAGATCGCTCTTTTCGAGCTATTTGATGCGAGAAACACGTTTTCTGGTGTTTTCACCACGCCACAGTGCGTTTGATATGCAGAACCGGCGACATCGTGTTTTTCGTCGGGTTTCAAGCTGAGATATGCATTTTCTGCGATCATATTGGTGAGACTTCAGTCAGAAGTATGCAGAATCATCTAGATCGCTCGTTTCGAGCTATTTAAAGCGCGAAACACGTTATCTGGTTGTTTTGACCACTCCACAGTGCGTTTGATATGTAGAGCCGCCGATAACTTGGTGTTCGTGGGGTTTCCAGCTGAGATATGCATTTTCTGCGATAATCTTGGTGAGACTTTAGTCAGAACTATGCAGAATCATCTAGATCGCTCGTTTCGAGCTATTTAATGCGAAAAAACAAGTTTTCTGGTGTTTTGACCACTCCTCAGTGCGTTTGATATGTAGAGCCGCCGATAACTTGGTTTTCGTGGGGCTTCCAGCTGAAATATGCATTTTCTGCGATAATCTTTGTGTTTCATCTATGAGAAGTATGCAGAGTCATCTAGATCGCTCTTTTCGAGCTATTTAAATCGAGAAACACGTTTTCTGGTGTATTCACCACCCCACAGTGCGTTTGATATGCAGAACCGGCGACATCGTGGTTTTGGTCGGAGTTCAAGCTGGGATATGCATTTTCAACGATAATCTTGGTAAGAATTCTGTCAGAAGTATGCAGTATCATCTAGATCGCTCTTTTCGAGCTACTTAATGCGAGAAACACGTTTTCTGGTGTTTTCACCACTCCATAGTGCGTCTGATATGCAGAACCGGCGATATCTTGGTTTTCGTGGGGTTTCCAGCTGAGATATGCATTTTCTGCGATAATCTTGGTGAGACTTTGGTCAGAACTATGCAGAATCATCTAGATCGCTCGTTTCGAGCTATTTAATGCGAAAAAACAAGTTTTCTGGTGTTTTGACCACTCCACAGTGCGTTTGATATGCAGAACCGGCGACATCGTGTTTTTCGTCGGGTTTCAAGCTGAGTTATGCATTTTCTGCGATAATCTTGGTGTTTCATCAATGAGAAGTATGCAGAATCATCGAGTACGCTCTTTTCGAGCTAGTTAATGCGAGATACACGTTTTCTGGTGTTTTCACCACTCCATAGTGCGTCTGATATGCAGAACCGGCGATATCTTGGTTTTCGTGGGGTTTCCAGCTGAGATATGCATTTTCTGCGATAATCTTGGTGAGACTTTAGTCAGAACTATGCAGAATCATCTAGATCGCTCGTTTCGAGCTATTTAATGCGAAAAAACAAGTTTTCTGGTGTTTTGACCACTCCACAGTGCGTTTGATATGCAGAACCGGCGACATCGTGTTTTTCGTCGGGTTTCAAGCTGAGATATGCATTTTCTGCGATCATATTGGTGAGACTTCAGTCAGAAGTATGCAGAATCATCTAGATCGCTCTTTTCGAGCTATTTAAATCCAGAAACACGTTTTCTGGTGTATTCACCACCCCACAGTGCGTTTGATATGCAGAACCGGCGACATCGTGGTTTTGGTCGGGTTTCAAGCTGAGACATGCATTTTCTGCGATAATCTTGGTGAGACTTTAGTCAGAAGTATGCAGAATCATCTAGATCGCTCGTTTCGAGCTACTTAATGCGAGAAACACGTTATCTGGTGTTTTCACCACTCCACAGTGCGTTTAACTTGCAGAACCGGCGACATCTTGAATTTCGTCGGGGTTCAAGCTGGGATATGCATTTTCAACGATAATCTTGGTAAGAATTCTGTCAGAAGTATGCAGTATCATCTAGATCGCTCTTTTCGAGCTACTTAATGCGAGAAACACGTTTTCTGGTGTTTTGACCACTCCACAGTGCGTTTGATATGTAGAACCGCTGATAACTTGGTTTTCGTGGGGATTCCAGCTGAAATATGCATCTTCTGCGATAATATTGGTGAGACTTCAGTCAGAAGTATGCAGAATCATCTAGATCGCTCTTTTCGAGCTATTTGATGCGAGAAACACGTTTTCTGGTGTTTTCACCACTCCACAGTTCGTTTGATATGCAGAACCGGCGACATCTTGATTTTCGTGAGGTTTCAAGCTGAGATATGCATTTTCTGCGATAATCTTGGTGAGACTTCTGTCAGAAGTATGCAGAATCATCGCGATCGCTCTATTCGAGCTATTTAATGCGAGAAACACGTTATCTGGTGTTTTCATCACTCCACAGGGCGTTTGATATGCAGAACCGGCGATATCTTGGTTTTCCTGGGGTTTCCAGCTGAGATATGCATTTTCTGTGATAATCTTGGTGAGTCTTCTGTCAGAAGTATGCAGAATCATCTAGATCGCTCTTTTCGAGCTATTTAATGCGAGAAACAGGTTTTCTGGTGTCTTCACCACGCCACAGTGCGTTTGATATGCAGAACCGGCGATATCTTGGTTTTCGTGGGGTTTCCAGCTGAAATATGCATTTTCTGCGATAATCTTGGTGTTTCATCTATGAGAAGTATGCAGAATCATCGAGAACGCTCTTTTCGAGCTAGTTAATGCGAGATACACGTTTTCTGGTGTTTTCACCACTCAATAGTGCGTCTGATACGCAGAACCGGCGATATCTTGGTTTTCGTGGGGTTTCCAGCTGAGATATGCATTTTCTGCGATAATCTTGGTGAGTCTTCTGTCAGAAGTATGCAGAATCATCTAGATCGCTCTTTTCGAGCTATTTGATGCGAGAAACACGTTTCCTGGTGTTTTCACCACGCCACAGTGCGTTTGATATGCAGAACCGGCGACATCGTGGTTTTCGTCGGGTTTCAAGCTGAGATATGCATTTTCTGCGATCATATTGGTGAGACTTCAGTCAGAACTATGCAGAATCATCTAGATCGCTCGTTTCGAGCTATTTAATGCGAAAAAACAAGTTTTCTGGTGTTTTGACCACTCCACAGTGCGTTTGATATGTAGAGCCGCCGATAACTTGGTTTTCGTGGGGCTTCCAGCTGAAATATGCATTTTCTGCGATAATCTTTGTGTTTCATCTATGAGAAGTATGCAGAATCATCTAGATCGCTCTTTTCGAGATATTTAAATCCAGAAACACGTTTTCTGGTGTATTCACCACCCCACAGTGCGTTTGATATGCAGAACCGGCGACATCGTGGTTTTGGTCGGGTTTCAAGCTGAGACATGCATTTTCTGCGATAATCTTGGTGAGACTTTAGTCAGAAGTATGCAGAATCATCTAGATCGCTCGTTTCGAGCTACTTAATGCGAGAAACACGTTATCTGGTGTTTTCACCACTCCACAGTGCGTTTAACTTGCAGAACCGGCGACATCTTGGATTTCGTCGGGGTTCAAGCTGGGATATGCATTTTCAACAATAATCTTGGTAAGAATTCTGTCAGAAGTATGCAGAATCATCGAGATCGCTCTATTCGAGCTATTTAATGCGAGAAACACGTTATCTGGTTGTTTTCACCACTCCACAGTGCGTTTGATATATAGAAACGGAGATATCTTGGTTTCGGTCGGGTTTCAAGCTGAGATATGCATTTTCTGCGATAATCTTGGTGTTTCATCAATGAGAAGTATGCAGAATCATCGAGAACGCTCTTTTCGAGCTAGTTAATGCGAGATACACGTTTTCTGGTGTTTTCACCACTCCATAGTGCGTCTGATATGCAGAACCGGCGATATCTTGGTTTTCGTGGGGTTTCCAGCTGAGATATGCATTTTCTGCGATAATCTTGGTGAGACTTTAGTCAGAACTATGCAGAATCATCTAGATCGCTCGTTTCGAGCTATTTAATGCGAAAAAACAAGTTTTCTGGTGTTTTGACCACTCCACAGTGCGTTTGATATGCAGAACCGGCGACATCGTGTTTTTCGTCGGGTTTCAAGCTGAGATATGCATTTTCTGCGATCATATTGGTGAGACTTCAGTCAGAAGTATGCAGAATCACCTAGATCGCTCGTTTCGAGCTACTTAATGCGAGAAACACGTTATCTGGTGTTTTCACCACTCCACAGTGCGTTTAACTTGCAGAACCGGCGACATCTTGAATTTCGTCGGGGTTCAAGCTGGGATATGCATTTTCAACGATAATCTTGGTAAGAATTCTGTCAGAAGTATGCAGTATCATCTAGATCGCTCTTTTCGAGCTACTTAATGCGAGAAACACGTTTTCTGGTGTTTTGACCACTCCACAGTGCGTTTGATATGTAGAACCGCCGATAACTTGGTTTTCGTGGGGATTCCAGCTGAAATATGCATTTTCTGCGATAATATTGGTGAGACTTCAGTCAGAAGTATGCAGAATCATCTAGATCGCTCTTTTCGAGCTATTTGATGCGAGAAACACGTTTTCTGGTGTTTTCACCACTCCACAGTTCGTTTGATATGCAGAACCGGCGACATCGTGTTTTTCGTCGGGTTTCAAGCTGAGATATGCATTTTCTGCGATCATATTGGTGAGACTTCAGTCAGAAGTATGCAGAATCACCTAGATCACTCGTTTCGAGCTATTTAATGCGAGAAACACGTTATCTGGTTGTTTTCACCACTCCACAGTGCGTTTGATATGCAGAACCGGCGACATCTTGATTTTCGTGAGGTTTCATGCTGAGATATGCATTTTCTGCGATAATCTTGGTGAGACTTCTGTCAGAAGTATGCAGAATCATCGCGATCGCTCTATTCGAGCTATTTAACGCGAGAAACACGTTATCTGGTGTTTTCATCACTCCACAGGGCGTTTGATATTCAGAACCGGCGATATCTTGGTTTTCCTGGGGTTTCCAGCTGAGATATGCATTTTCTGTGATAATCTTGGTGAGTCTTCTGTCAGAAGTATGCAGAATCATCTAGATCGCTCTTTTCGAGCTATTTAATGCGAAAAAACAAGTTTTCTGGTGTTTTGACCACTCCACAGTGCGTTTGATATGTAGAGCCGCCGATAACTTGGTTTTCGTGGGGCTTCCAGCTGAAATATGCATTTTCTGCGATAATCTTGGTGAGTCTTCTGTCAGAAGTATGCAGAATCATCGAGATCGCTCTATTCGAGCTATTTAATGCGAGAAACACGTTATCTGGTTGTTTTCACCACTCCACAGTGCGTTTGATATGCAGAACCGGCGATATCTTGGTTTTCGTGGGGTTTCCAGCTGAGATATGCATTTTCTGCGATAATCTTGGTGAGTCTTCTGTCAGAAGTATGCAGAATCATCGAGATCGCTCGTTTCGAGCTACTTAATGCGAGAAACACGTTATCTGGTGTTTTCACCACTCCACAGTGCGTTTAACTTGCAGAACCGGCGACATCTTGGATTTCGTCGGGGTTCAAGCTGGGATATGCATTTTCAACGATAATCTTGGTAAGAATTCTGTCAGAAGTATGCAGTATCATCTAGATCGCTCTTTTCGAGCTATTTGATGCGAGAAACACGTTTTCTGGTGTTTTCACCACTCCACAGTGCGTTTGATATGCAGAACAGTCGACATCGTGGTTTTCGTCGGGTTTCAAGCTGAGATATGCATTTTCTGCGATCATATTGGTGAGACTTTAGTCAGAACTATGCAGAATCATCTAGATCGCTCGTTTCGAGCTATTTAATGCGAAAAAACAAGTTTTCTGGTGTTTTGACACCTCCACAGTGCGTTTGATATGCAGAACCGGCGACATCGTGTTTTTCGTCGGGTTTCAAGCTGAGATATGCATTTTCTGCGATCATATTGGTGAGACTTCAGTCAGAAGTATGCAGAATCATCTAGATCGCTCTTTTCGAGCTATTTGATGCGAGAAACACGTTTTCTGGTGTTTTCACCACTCCACAGTGCGTTTGATATGCAGAACAGTCGACATCGTGGTTTTCGTCGGGTTTCAAGCTGAGATATGCATTTTCTGCGATCATATTGGTGAGACTTCAGTCAGAAGTATGCAGAATCACCTAGATCGCTCGTTTCGAGCTACTTAATGCGAGAAACACGTTATCTGGTGTTTTCACCACTCCACAGTGCGTTTAACTTGCAGAACCGGCGACATCTTGAATTTCGTCGGGGTTCAAGCTGGGATATGCATTTTCAACGATAATCTTGGTAAGAATTCTGTCAGAAGTATGCAGTATCATCTAGATCGCTCTTTTCGAGCTACTTAATGCGAGAAACACGTTTTCTGGTGTTTTGACCACTCCACAGTGCGTTTGATATGTAGAGCCGCCGATAACTTGGTTTTCGTGGGGCTTCCAGCTGAAATATGCATTTTCTGCGATAATCTTTGTGTTTCATCTATGAGAAGTATGCAGAATCATCTAGATCGCTCTTTTCGAGCTATTTATATCCAGAAACACGTTTTCTGGTGTATTCACCACCCCACAGTGCGTTTGATATGCAGAACCGGCGACATCGTGGTTTTGGTCGGGTTTCAAGCTGAGACATGCATTTTCTGCGATAATCTTGGTGAGACTTTAGTCAGAAGTATGCAGAATCATCTAGATCGCTCGTTTCGAGCTACTTAATGCGAGAAACACGTTATCTGGTGTTTTCACCACTCCACAGTGCGTTTAACTTGCAGAACCGGCGACATCTTGGATTTCGTCGGGGTTCAAGCTGGGATATGCATTTTCAACGATAATCTTGGTAAGAATTCTGTCAGAAGTATGCAGAATCATCGAGATCGCTCTATTCGAGCTATTTAATGCGAGAAACACGTTATCTGGTTGTTTTCACCACTCCACAGTGCGTTTGATATATAGAAACGGAGATATCTTGGTTTCGGTCGGGTTTCAAGCTGAGATATGCATTTTCTGCGATAATCTTGGTGTTTCATCAATGAGAAGTATGCAGAATCATCGAGAACGCTCTTTTCGAGCTAGTTAATGCGAGATACACGTTTTGTGGTGTTTTCACCACTCCATAGTGCGTCTGATATGCAGAACCGGCGATATCTTGGTTTTCGTGGGGTTTCCAGCTGAGATATGCATTTTCTGCGATAATCTTGGTGAGACTTTAGTCAGAACTATGCAGAATCATCTAGATCGCTCGTTTCGAGCTATTTAATGCGAAAAAACAAGTTTTCTGGTGTTTTGACCACTCCACAGTGCGTTTGATATGCAGAAGCGGCGACATCGTGTTTTTCGTCGGGTTTCAAGCTGAGATATGCATTTTCTGCGATCATATTGGTGAGACTTCAGTCAGAAGTATGCAGAATCACATAGATCGCTCGTTTCGAGCTACTTAATGCGAGAAACACGTTATCTGGTGTTTTCACCACTCCACAGTGCGTTTAACTTGCAGAACCGGCGACATCTTGAATTTCGTCGGGGTTCAAGCTGGGATATGCATTTTCAACGATAATCTTGGTAAGAATTCTGTCAGAAGTATGCAGTATCATCTAGATCGCTCTTTTCGAGCTACTTAATGCGAGAAACACGTTTTCTGGTGTCTTCACCACGCCACAGTGCGTTTGATATGCAGAACCGGCGATATCTTGGTTTTCGTGGGGTTTCCAGCTGAAATATGCATTTTCTGCGATAATCTTGGTGTTTCATCTATGAGAAGTATGCAGAATCATCGAGAACGCTCTTTTCGAGCTAGTTAATGCGAGATACACGTTTTCTGGTGTTTTCACCACTCCATAGTGCGTCTGATATGCAGAACCGGCGATATCTTGGTTTTCGTGGGGTTTCCAGCTGAGATATGCATTTTCTGCGATAATCTTGGTGAGTCTTCTGTCAGAAGTATGCAGAATCATCTAGATCGCTCTTTTCGAGCTATTTGATGCGAGAAACACGTTTTCTGGTGTTTTCACCACGCCACAGTGCGTTTGATATGCAGAACCGGCGACATCGTGGTTTTCGTCGGGTTTCAAGCTGAGATATGCATTTTCTGCGATCATATTGGTGAGACTTCAGTCAGAAGTATGCAGAATCATCTAGATCGCTCGTTTCGAGCTATTTAAAGCGAGATACACGTTATCTGGTTGTTTTGACCACTCCACAGTGCGTTTGATATGTAGAGCCGCCGATAACTTGGTTTTCGTGGGGTTTCCAGCTGAGATATGCAATTTCTGTGATAATCTTGGTGAGTCTTCTGTCAGAAGTATGCAGAATCATCGAGATCGCTCTATTCGAGCTATTTAATGCGAGAAACACGTTATCTGTTTGCTTTCACCACTCCACAGTGCGTTTGATATGCAGAACCGGCGATATCTTGGTTTTCGTGGGGTTTCCAGCTGAGGTATGCATTTTCTGCGATAATCTTGGTGAGTCTTCTGTCAGAAGTATGCAGAATCATCGAGATCGCTCTATTCGAGCTATTTAATGCGAGAAACACGTTATCTGGTTGTTTTCACCACTCCACAGTGCGTTTGATATGCAGAAACGGAGATATCTTGGTTTCGGTCGGATTTCAAGCTGAGATATGCATTTTCTGCGATAATCTTGGTGAGTCTTCTGTCAGAAGTATGCAGAATCATCGCGATCGCTCTATTCGAGCTATTTAATGCGAGAAACACGTTATCTGGTGTTTTCATCACTCCACAGGGCGTTTGATATGCAGAACCGGCGATATCTTGGTTATCGTGGGGTTTCCAGCTGAGATATGCATTTTCTGCGACAATCTTGGTGTTTCATCTATGAGAAGTATGCAGAATCATCGATAACGCTCTTTTCGAGCTAGTTAATGCGAGATACACGTTTTCTGGTGTTTTCACCACTCCATAGTGCGTCTGATATGCAGAACCGGCGATATCTTGGTTTTCGTGGGGTTTCCAGCTGAGATATGCATTTTCTGCGATAATCTTGGTGAGACTTTAGTCAGAACTATGCAGAATCATCTACATCGCTCGTTTCGAGCTATTTAATGCGAAATAACAAGTTTTCTGGTGTTTTGACCACTCCACAGTGCGTTTGATATGTAGAGCCGCCGATAACTTGGTTTTCGTGGGGATTCCAGCTGAAATATGCATTTTCTGCGATAATCTTGGTGAGTCTTCTGTCAGAAGTATGCAGAATCATCTAGATCGCTCTTTTCGAGCTATTTGATGCGAGAAACACGTTTTCTGGTGTTTTCACCACCCCACAGTGCGTTTGATATGCAGAACCGGCGACATCGTGGTTTTTGTCGGGTTTCAAGCTGAGATATGCATTTTCTGCGATAATCTTGGTGAGACTTTAGTCAGAAGTATGCAGAATCATCTAGATCGCTCGTTTCGAGCTACTTAATGCGAGAAACACGTTATCTGGTGTTTTCACCACTCCACAGTGCGTTTAACTTGCAGAACCGGCGACATCTTGGATTTCGTCGGAGTTCAAGCTGGGATATGCATTTTCAACGATAATCTTGGTAAGAATTCTGTCAGAAGTATGCAGTATCATCTAGATCGCTCTTTTCGAGCTACTTAATGCGAGAAACACGTTTTCTGGTGTTTTGACCACTCCACAGTGCGTTTGATATGTAGAACCGCCGATAACTTGGTTTTCGTGGGGATTCCAGCTGAAATATGCATTTTCTGCGATAATATTGGTGAGACTTCAGTCAGAAGTATGCAGAATCATCTAGATCGCTCGTTTCGAGCTATTTAAAGCGCGAAACACGTTATCTGGTTGTTTTGACCACTCCACAGTGCGTTTGATATGTAGAGCCGCCGATAACTTGGTTTTCGTGGGGTTTCCAGCTGAAATATGCATTTTCTGCGATAATCTTGGTGAGTCTTCTGTTAGAAGTATGCAGAATCATCTAGATCGCTCTTTTCGAGCTATTTGATGCGAGAAACACGTTTTCTGGTGTTTTCACCACGCCACAGTGCGTTTGATATGCAGAACAGTCGACATCGTGGTTTTCGTCGGGTTTCAAGCTGAGATATGCATTTTCTGCGATCATATTGGTGAGACTTCAGTCAGAAGTATGCAGAATCACCTAGATCGCTCGTTTCGAGCTATTTAATGCGAGAAACACGTTATCTGGTTGTTTTCACCACTCCACAGTGCGTTTGATATGCAGAACCGGCGACATCTTGATTTTCGTGAGGTTTCAAGCTGAGATATGCATTTTCTGCGATAATCTTGGTGAGACTTCTGTCAGAAGTATGCAGAATCATCGCGATCGCTCTATTCGAGCTATTTAATGCGAGAAACACGTTATCTGGTGTATTCATCACTCCACAGGGCGTTTGATATGCACAACCGGCGATATCTTGGTTTTCCTGGGGTTTCCAGCTGAGATATGCATTTTCTGTGATAATCTTGGTGAGTCTTCTGTCAGAAGTATGCAGAATCATCTAGATCGCTCTTTTCGAGCTATTTGATGCGAGAAACACGTTTTCTGGTGTTTTCACCACGCCACAGTGCGTTTGATATGCAGAACCGGCGACATCGTGGTTTTCGTCGGGTTTCAAGCTGAGATATGCATTTTCTGCGATCATATTGGTGAGACTTCAGTCAGAAGTATGCAGAATCATCTAGATCGCTCTTTTCGAGCTATTTGATGCGAGAAACACGTTTTCTGGTGTTTTCACCACGCCACAGTGCGTTTGATATGCAGAACCGGCGACATCGTGTTGTTCGTCGGGTTTCAAGCTGAGATATGCATTTTCTGCGATCATATTGGTGAGACTTCAGTCAGAAGTATGCAGAATCATGTAGATCGCTCGTTTCGAGCTATTTAAAGCGCGAAACACGTTATCTGGTTGTTTTGACCACTCCACAGTGCGTTTGATATGTAGAGCCGCCGATAACTTGGTTTTCGTGGGGTTTCCAGCTGAAATATGCATTTTCTGCGATAATCTTGGTGTTTCATCTATGAGAAGTATGCAGAATCATCGAGAACGCTCTTTTCGAGCTGGTTAATGCGAGATACACGTTTTCTGATGTTTTCACCACTCCATAGTGCGTCTGATATGCAGAACCGGCGATATCTTGGTTTTCGTGGGGTTTCCAGCTGAGATATGCAATTTCTGTGATAATCTTGGTGAGTCTTCTGTCAGAAGTATGCAGAATCATCTAGATCGCTCTTTTCGAGCTATTTAATGCGAGAAACACGTTTTCTGGTGTTTTCGCCACGCCACAGTGCGTTTGATATGCAGAACCGGCGACATCGTGGTTTTCGTCGGGTTTCAAGCTGAGATATAGCATTTTCTGCGATAATATTGGTGAGACTTCAGTCAGAAGTATGCAGAATCATCTAGATCGCTCGTTTCGAGCTATTTAAAGCGAGAAACACGTTATCTGGTTGTTTTCACCACTCCACAGTGCGTTTGATATGCAGAACCGGCGATATCTTGGTGTTCGTGGGGTTTCCAGCTGAGATATGCATTTTCTGCGATAATCTTGGTGAGACTTTAGTCAGAACTATGCAGAATCATCTAGATCGCTCGTTTCGAGCTATTTAATGCGAAAAAACAAGTTTTCTGGTGTTTTGACCACTCCTCAGTGCGTTTGATATGTAGAGCCGCCGATAACTTGGTTTTCGTGGGGCTTCCAGCTGAAATATGCATTTTCTGCGATAATCTTTGTGTTTCATCTATGAGAAGTATGCAGAGTCATCTAGATCGCTCTTTTCGAGCTATTTAAATCGAGAAACACGTTTTCTGGTGTATTCACCACCCCACAGTGCGTTTGATATGCAGAACCGGCGACATCGTGGTTTTGGTCGGAGTTCAAGCTGGGATATGCATTTTCAACGATAATCTTGGTAAGAATTCTGTCAGAAGTATGCAGTATCATCTAGATCGCTCTTTTCGAGCTACTTAATGCGAGAAACACGTTTTCTGGTGTTTTGACCACTCCACAGTGCGTTTGATATGTAGAACCGCCGATAACTTGGTTTTCGTGGGGATTCCAGCTGAAATATGCATTTTCTGCGATAATATTGGTGAGACTTCAGTCAGAAGTATGCAGAATCATCTAGATCGCTCGATTCGAGTTATTTAATGCGAGAAACACGTTATCTGGTTGTTTTCACCACTCCACAGTGCGTTTGATATGCAGAACCGGCGACATCTTGATTTTCGTGAGGTTTCAAGCTGAGATATGCATTTTCTGCGATAATCTTTGTGAGTCTTCTGTCAGAAGTATGCAGAATCATCTAGATCGCTCTTTTCGGGCTATTTGATGCGAGAAACACGTTTTCTGGTGTTTTCACCACTCCACAGTGCGTTTGATATGCAGAACAGTCGACATCGTGGTTTTCGTCGGGTTTCAAGCTGAGATATGCATTTTCTGCGATCATATTGGTGAGTCTTCTGTCAGAAGTATGCAGAATCATCTAGATCGCTCTTTTCGAGCTATTTGATGCGAGAAACACGTTTTCTGGTGTTTTCACCACTCCACAGTGCGTTTGATATGCAGAACCGGCGACATCTTGATTTTCGTGAGGTTTCAAGCTTAGATATGCATTTTCTGCGATAATCTTGGTGAGTCTTCTGTCAGAAGTATGCAGAATCATCTAGATCGCTCTTTTCGAGCTATTTGATGCGAGAAACACGTTTTCTGGTGTTTTCACCACGCCACAGTGCGTTTGATATGCAGAACCGGCGACATCGTGGTTTTCGTCGGGTTTCAAGCTGAGATATGCATTTTCTGCGATCATATTGGTGAGACTTCAGTCAGAAGTATGCAGAATCATCTAGATCGCTCGTTTCGAGCTATTTAAAGCGCGAAACACGTTATCTGGTTGTTTTGACCACTCCACAGTGCGTTTGATATGTAGAGCCGCCGATAACTTGGTTTTCGTAGGGTTTCCAGCTGAAATATGCATTTTCTGCGATAATCTTGGTGTTTGATCTATGAGAAGTATGCAGAATCATCGAGAACGCTCTTTTCGAGCTGGTTAATGCGAGATACACGTTTTCTGATGTTTTCACCACTCCATAGTGCGTCTGATATGCAGAACCGGCGATATCTTGGTTTTCGTGGGGTTTCCAGCTGAGATATGCAATTTCTGTGATAATCTTGGTGAGTCTTCTGTCAGAAGTATGCAGAATCATCTAGATCGCTCTTTTCGAGCTATTTAATGCGAGAAACACGTTTTCTGGTGTTTTCACCACGCCACAGTGCGTTTGATATGCAGAACAGTCGACATCGTGGTTTTCGTCGGGTTTCAAGCTGAGATATGCATTTTCTGCGATCATATTGGTGAGTCTTCTGTCAGAAGTATGCAGAATCATCTAGATCGCTCTTTTCGAGCTATTTGATGCGAGAAACACGTTTTCTGGTGTTTTCACCACTCCACAGTGCGTTTGATATGCAGAACCGGCGACATCTTGATTTTCGTGAGGTTTCAAGCTGAGATATGCATTTTCTGCGATAATCTTGGTGAGTCTTCTGTCAGAAGTATGCAGAATCATCTAGATCGCTCTTTTCGAGCTATTTGATGCGAGAAACACGTTTTCTGGTGTTTTCACCACTCCACAGTTCGTTTGATATGCAGAACCGGCGACATCGTGTTTTTCGTCGGGTTTCAAGCTGAGATATGCATTTTCTGCGATCATATTGGTGAGACTTCAGTCAGAAGTATGCAGAATCACCTAGATCGCTCGTTTCGAGCTATTTAATGCGAGAAACACGTTGTCTGGTTGTTTTCACCACTCCACAGTGCGTTTGATATGCAGAACCGGCGACATCTTGATTTTCGTGAGGTTTCAAGCTGAGATATGCATTTTCTGCGATAATCTTGGTGAGACTTCTGTCAGAAGTATGCAGAATCATCGCGATCGCTCTATTCGAGCTATTTAATGCGAGAAACACGTTATCTGGTGTTTTCATCACTCCACAGGGCGTTTGATATGCACAACCGGCGATATCTTGGTTTTCCTGGGGTATCCAGCTGAGATATGCATTTTCTGTGATAATCTTGGTGAGTCTTCTGTCAGAAGTATGCAGAATCATCTAGATGACTCTTTTCGAGCTATTTGATGCGAGAAACACGTTTTCTGGTGTTTTCACCACGCCACAGTGCGTTTGATATGCAGAACCGGCGACATCGTGGTTTTCGTCGGGTTTCAAGCTGAGATATGCATTTTCTGCGATCATAATGGTGAGACTTCAGACAGAAGTATGCAGAATCATCTAGATCGCTCGTTTCGAGCTATTTAAAGCGCGAAACACGTTATCTGGTTGTTTTGACCACTCCACAGTGCGTTTGATATGTAGAGCCGCCGATAACTTGGTTTTCGTGGGGTTTCCAGCTGAAATATGCATTTTCTGCGATAATCTTGGTGTTTCATCTATGAGAAGTATGCAGAATCATCGAGAACGCTCTTTTCGAGCTGGTTAATGCGAGATACACGTTTTCTGATGTTTTCACCACTCCATAGTGCGTCTGATATGCAGAACCGGCGACATCGTGGTTTTCGTCGGGTTTCAAGCTGAGATATAGCATTTTCTGCGATAATATTGGTGAGACTTCAGTCAGAAGTATGCAGAATCATCTAGATCGCTCGTTTCGAGCTATTTAAAGCGAGAAACACGTTATCTGGTTGTTTTCACCACTCCACAGTGCGTTTGATATGCAGAACCGGCGATATCTTGGTGTTCGTGGGGTTTCCAGCTGAGATATGCATTTTCTGCGATAATCTTGGTGAGACTTTAGTCAGAACTATGCAGAATCATCTAGATCGCTCGTTTCGAGCTATTTAATGCGAAAAAACAAGTTTTCTGGTGTTTTGACCACTCCTCAGTGCGTTTGATATGTAGAGCCGCCGATAACTTGGTTTTCGTGGGGCTTCCAGCTGAAATATGCATTTTCTGCGATAATCTTTGTGTTTCATCTATGAGAAGTATGCAGAGTCATCTAGATCGCTCTTTTCGAGCTATTTAAATCGAGAAACACGTTTTCTGGTGTATTCACCACCCCACAGTGCGTTTGATATGCAGAACCGGCGACATCGTGGTTTTCGTCGGGTTTCAAGCTGAGATATAGCATTTTCTGCGATAATATTGGTGAGACTTCTGTCAGAAGTATGCAGAATCATCTAGATCGCTCATTTCGAGCTATTTAAAGCGAGAAACACGTTATCTGGTTGTTTTCACCACTCCACAGTGCGTTTGATATGCAGAACCGGCGATATCTTGGTGTTCGTGGGGTTTCCAGCTGAGATATGCATTTTCTGCGATAATCTTGGTGAGACTTTAGTCAGAACTATGCAGAATCATCTAGATCGCTCGTTTCGAGCTATTTAATGCGAAAAAACAAGTTTTCTGGTGTTTTGACCACTCCTCAGTGCGTTTGATATGTAGAGCCGCCGATAACTTGGTTTTCGTGGGGCTTCCAGCTGAAATATGCATTTTCTGCGATAATCTTTGTGTTTCATCTATGAGAAGTATGCAGAGTCATCTAGATCGCTCTTTTCGAGCTATTTAAATCGAGAAACACGTTTTCTGGTGTATTCACCACCCCACAGTGCGTTTGATATGCAGAACCGGCGACATCGTGGTTTTGGTCGGAGTTCAAGCTGGGATATGCATTTTCAACGATAATCTTGGTAAGAATTCTGTCAGAAGTATGCAGTATCATCTAGATCGCTCTTTTCGAGCTACTTAATGCGAGAAACACGTTTTCTGGTGTTTTGACCACTCCACAGTGCGTTTGATATGTAGAACCGCCGATAACTTGGTTTTCGTGGGGATTCCAGCTGAAATATGCATTTTCTGCGATAATATTGGTGAGACTTCAGTCAGAAGTATGCAGAATCATCTAGATCGCTCGATTCGAGTTATTTAATGCGAGAAACACGTTATCTGGTTGTTTTCACCACTCCACAGTGCGTTTGATATGCAGAACCGGCGAGATCTTGATTTTCGTGAGGTTTCAAGCTGAGATATGCATTTTCTGCGATAATCTTTGTGAGTCTTCTGTCAGAAGTATGCAGAATCATCTAGATCGCTCTTTTCGGGCTATTTGATGCGAGAAACACGTTTTCTGGTGTTTTCACCACTCCACAGTGCGTTTGATATGCAGAACAGTCGACATCGTGGTTTTCGTCGGGTTTCAAGCTGAGATATGCATTTTCTGCGATCATATTGGTGAGTCTTCTGTCAGAAGTATGCAGAATCATCTAGATCGCTCTTTTCGAGCTATTTGATGCGAGAAACACGTTTTCTGGTGTTTTCACCACTCCACAGTGCGTTTGATATGCAGAACCGGCGACATCTTGATTTTCGTGAGGTTTCAAGCTGAGATATGCATTTTCTGCGATAATCTTGGTGAGTCTTCTGTCAGAAGTATGCAGAATCATCTAGATCGCTCTTTTCGAGCTATTTGATGCGAGAAACACGTTTTCTGGTGTTTTCACCACGCCACAGTGCGTTTGATATGCAGAACCGGCGACATCGTGGTTTTCGTCGGGTTTCAAGCTGAGATATGCATTTTCTGCGATCATATTGGTGAGACTTCAGTCAGAAGTATGCAGAATCATCTAGATCGCTCGTTTCGAGCTATTTAAAGCGCGAAACACGTTATCTGGTTGTTTTGACCACTCCACAGTGCGTTTGATATGTAGAGCCGCCGATAACTTGGTTTTCGTAGGGTTTCCAGCTGAAATATGCATTTTCTGCGATAATCTTGGTGTTTGATCTATGAGAAGTATGCAGAATCATCGAGAACGCTCTTTTCGAGATGGTTAATGCGAGATACACGTTTTCTGATGTTTTCACCACTCCATAGTGCGTCTGATATGCAGAACCGGCGATATCTTGGTTTTCGTGGGGTTTCCAGCTGAGATATGCAATTTCTGTGATAATCTTGGTGAGTCTTCTGTCAGAAGTATGCAGAATCATCTAGATCGCTCTTTTCGAGCTATTTAATGCGAGAAACACGTTTTCTGGTGTTTTCACCACGCCACAGTGCGTTTGATATGCAGAACAGTCGACATCGTGGTTTTCGTCGGGTTTCAAGCTGAGATATGCATTTTCTGCGATCATATTGGTGAGTCTTCTGTCAGAAGTATGCAGAATCATCTAGATCGCTCTTTTCGAGCTATTTGATGCGAGAAACACGTTATCTGGTTGTTTTCACCACTCCACAGTGCGTTTGATATGCAGAACCGGCGACATCTTGATTTTCGTGAGGTTTCAAGCTGAGATATGCATTTTCTGCGATAATCTTGGTGAGACTTCTGTCAGAAGTATGCAGAATCATCGCGATCGCTCTATTCGAGCTATTTAATGCGAGAAACACGTTATCTGGTGTTTTCATCACTCCACAGGGCGTTTGATATGCACAACCGGCGATATCTTGGTTTTCCTGGGGTATCCAGCTGAGATATGCATTTTCTGTGATAATCTTGGTGAGTCTTCTGTCAGAAGTATGCAGAATCATCTAGATGACTCTTTTCGAGCTATTTGATGCGAGAAACACGTTTTCTGGTGTTTTCACCACGCCACAGTGCGTTTGATATGCAGAACCGGCGACATCGTGGTTTTCGTCGGGTTTCAAGCTGAGATATGCATTTTCTGCGATCATAATGGTGAGACTTCAGTCAGAAGTATGCAGAATCATCTAGATCGCTCGTTTCGAGCTATTTAAAGCGCGAAACACGTTATCTGGTTGTTTTGACCACTCCACAGTGCGTTTGATATGTAGAGCCGCCGATAACTTGGTTTTCGTGGGGTTTCCAGCTGAAATATGCATTTTCTGCGATAATCTTGGTGTTTCATCTATGAGAAGTATGCAGAATCATCGAGAACGCTCTTTTCGAGCTGGTTAATGCGAGATACACGTTTTCTGATGTTTTCACCACTCCATAGTGCGTCTGATATGCAGAACCGGCGACATCGTGGTTTTCGTCGGGTTTCAAGCTGAGATATAGCATTTTCTGCGATAATATTGGTGAGACTTCAGTCAGAAGTATGCAGAATCATCTAGATCGCTCGTTTCGAGCTATTTAAAGCGAGAAACACGTTATCTGGTTGTTTTCACCACTCCACAGTGCGTTTGATATGCAGAACCGGCGATATCTTGGTGTTCGTGGGGTTTCCAGCTGAGATATGCATTTTCTGCGATAATCTTGGTGAGACTTTAGTCAGAACTATGCAGAATCATCTAGATTGCTCGTTTCGAGCTATTTAATGCGAAAAAACAAGTTTTCTGGTGTTTTGACCACTCCTCAGTGCGTTTGATATGTAGAGCCGCCGATAACTTGGTTTTCGTGGGGCTTCCAGCTGAAATATGCATTTTCTGCGATAATCTATGTGTTTCATCTATGAGAAGTATGCAGAGTCATCTAGATCGCTCTTTTCGAGCTATTTAAATCGAGAAACACGTTTTCTGGTGTATTCACCACCCCACAGTGCGTTTGATATGCAGAACCGGCGACATCGTGGTTTTGGTCGGAGTTCAAGCTGGGATATGCATTTTCAACGATAATCTTGGTAAGAATTCTGTCAGAAGTATGCAGTATCATCTAGATCGCTCTTTTCGAGCTACTTAATGCGAGAAACACGTTTTCTGGTGTTTTGACCACTCCACAGTGCGTTTGATATGTAGAACCGCCGATAACTTGGTTTTCGTGGGGATTCCAGCTGAAATATGCATTTTCTGCGATAATATTGGTGAGACTTCAGTCAGAAGTATGCAGAATCATCTAGATCGCTCGATTCGAGTTATTTAATGCGAGAAACACGTTATCTGGTTGTTTTCACCACTCCACAGTGCGTTTGATATGCAGAACCGGCGACATCTTGATTTTCGTGAGGTTTCAAGCTGAGATATGCATTTTCTGCGATAATCTTGGTGAGTCTTCTGTCAGAAGTATGCAGAATCATCTAGATCGCTCTTTTCGAGCTATTTGATGCGAGAAACACGTTTTCTGGTGTTTTCACCACTCCACAGTGCGTTTGATATGCAGAACAGTCGACATCGTGGTTTTCGTCGGGTTTCAAGCTGAGATATGCATTTTCTGCGATCATATTGGTGAGTCTTCTGTCAGAAGTATGCAGAATAATCTAGATCGCTCTTTTCGAGCTATTTGATGCGAGAAACACGTTATCTGGTTGTTTTGACCACTCCACAGTGCGTTTGATATGTAGAGCCGCCGATAACTTGGTTTTCGTAGGGTTTCCAGCTGAAATATGCATTTTCTGCGATAATCTTGGTGTTTCATCTATGAGAAGTATGCAGAATCATCGAGAACGCTCTTTTCGAGCTGGTTAATGCGAGATACTTGTTTTCTGATGTTTTCACCACTCCATAGTGCGTCTGATATGCAGAACCGGCGATATCTTGGTTTTCGTGGGGTTTCCAGCTGAGATATGCAATTTCTGTGATAATCTTGGTGAGTCTTCTGTCAGAAGTATGCAGAATCATCTAGATCGCTCTTTTCGAGCTATTTAATGCGAGAAACACGTTTTCTGGTGTTTTCACCACGCCACAGTGCGTTTGATATGCAGAACAGTCGACATCGTGGTTTTCGTCGGGTTTCAAGCTGAGATATGCATTTTCTGCGATCATATTGGTGAGTCTTCTGTCAGAAGTATGCAGAATCATCTAGATCGCTCTTTTCGAGCTATTTGATGCGAGAAACACGTTTTCTGGTGTTTTCACCACTCCACAGTGCGTTTGATATGCAGAACCGGCGACATCTTGATTTTCGTGAGGTTTCAAGCTGAGATATGCATTTTCTGCGATAATCTTGGTGAGACTTCTGTCAGAAGTATGCAGAATCATCGCGATCGCTCTATTCGAGCTATTTAATGCGGGAAACACGTTATCTGGTGTTTTTACCACTCCACAGTGCGTTTGATATGCAGAACCGGCGACATCTTGATTTTCGTGATGTTTCTAGCTGAGATAGGCATTTTCAGCGATAATATTGGTGAGACTTCAGTCAGAAGTATGCAGAATCATCTAGATCGCACTTTTCGAGCTATTTAATGCGGGAAACACGTTTTCTGGTGTATTCACCACTCCACAGTGCGTTTGATATGCAGAACCGGCGACATCTTGATTTTCGTGGTGTTTCCAGCTGGGATATACATTTTCTGCGATAATCTTGGTGAGACTTCAGTCAGAAGTATGCAGAATCATCTAGATCGCTCGTTTCGAGCTATTTAATGCGAGAAACAAGTTTTCTGGTGTATTCACCACTCCACAGTACGTTAGACATGCAGAACCGGAGATATCTTCGTTTCGGTCGGGTTACAAGCTGAGATATGCATTTTCTACGATAATATTGGTGAGACTTCAGTCAGAAGTATGCAGAATCATCTAGATCGCTCGTTTCGAGCTATTTAAAGCGCGAAACACGTTATCTGGTTGTTTTGACCACTCCACAGTGCGTTTGATATGTAGAGCCGCCGATAACTTGGTTTTCGTGGGGTTTCCAGCTGAAATATGCATTTTCTGCGATAATCTTGGTGTTTCATCTATGAGAAGTATGCAGAATCATCGAGAACGCTCTTTTCGAGCTGGTTAATGCGAGATACACGTTTTCTGATGTTTTCACCACTCCATAGTGCGTCTGATATGCAGAACCGGCGACATCGTGGTTTTCGTCGGGTTTCAAGCTGAGATATAGCATTTTCTGCGATAATATTGGTGAGACTTCAGTCAGAAGTATGCAGAATCATCTAGATCGCTCGTTTCGAGCTATTTAAAGCGAGAAACACGTTATCTGGTTGTTTTCACCACTCCACAGTGCGTTTGATATGCAGAACCGGCGATATCTTGGTGTTCGTGGGGTTTCCAGCTGAGATATGCATTTTCTGCGATAATCTTGGTGAGACTTTAGTCAGAACTATGCAGAATCATCTAGATCGCTCGTTTCGAGCTATTTAATTCCGAAAAAACAAGTTTTCTGGTGTTTTGACCACTCCTCAGTGCGTTTGATATGTAGAGCCGCCGATAACTTGGTTTTCGTGGGGCTTCCAGCTGAAATATGCATTTTCTGCGATAATCTTTGTGTTTCATCTATGAGAAGTATGCAGAGTCATCTAGATCGCTCTTTTCGAGCTATTTAAATCGAGAAACACGTTTTCTGGTGTATTCACCACCCCACAGTGCGTTTGATATGCAGAACCGGCGACATCGTGGTTTTGGTCGGAGTTCAAGCTGGGATATGCATTTTCAACGATAATCTTGGTAAGAATTCTGTCAGAAGTATGCAGTATCATCTAGATCGCTCTTTTCGAGCTACTTAATGCGAGAAACACGTTTTCTGGTGTTTTGACCACTCCACAGTGCGTTTGATATGTAGAACCGCCGATAACTTGGTTTTCGTGGGGATTCCAGCTGAAATATGCATTTTCTGCGATAATATTGGTGAGACTTCAGTCAGAAGTATGCAGAATCATCTAGATCGCTCGATTCGAGTTATTTAATGCGAGAAACACGTTATCTGGTTGTTTTCACCACTCCACAGTGCGTTTGATATGCAGAACCGGCGACATCTTGATTTTCGTGAGGTTTCAAGCTGAGATATGCATTTTCTGCGATAATCTTGGTGAGTCTTCTGTCAGAAGTATGCAGAATCATCTAGATCGCTCTTTTCGAGCTATTTGATGCGAGAAACACGTTTTCTGGTGTTTTCACCACTCCACAGTGCGTTTGATATGCAGAACAGTCGACATCGTGGTTTTCGTCGGGTTTCAAGCTGAGATATGCATTTTCTGCGATCATATTGGTGAGTCTTCTGTCAGAAGTATGCAGAATCATCTAGATCGCTCTTTTCGAGCTATTTGATGCGAGAAACACGTTATCTGGTTGTTTTGACCACTCCACAGTGCGTTTGATATGTAGAGCCGCCGATAACTTGGTTTTCGTAGGGTTTCCAGCTGAAATATGCATTTTCTGCGATAATCTTGGTGTTTCATCTATGAGAAGTATGCAGAATCATCGAGAACGCTCTTTTCGAGCTGGTTAATGCGAGATACTTGTTTTCTGATGTTTTCACCACTCCATAGTGCGTCTGATATGCAGAACCGGCGATATCTTGGTTTTCGTGGGGTTTCCAGCTGAGATATGCAATTTCTGTGATAATCTTGGTGAGTCTTCTGTCAGAAGTATGCAGAATCATCTAGATCGCTCTTTTCGAGCTATTTAATGCGAGAAACACGTTTTCTGGTGTTTTCACCACGCCACAGTGCGTTTGATATGCAGAACAGTCGACATCGTGGTTTTCGTCGGGTTTCAAGCTGAGATATGCATTTTCTGCGATCATATTGGTGAGTCTTCTGTCAGAAGTATGCAGAATCATCTAGATCGCTCTTTTCGAGCTATTTGATGCGAGAAACACGTTTTCTGGTGTTTTCACCACTCCACAGTGCGTTTGATATGCAGAACCGGCGACATCTTGATTTTCGTGGTGTTTCCAGCTGGGATATACATTTTCTGCGATAATCTTGGTGAGACTTCAGTCAGAAGTATGCAGAATCATCTAGATCGCTCGTTTCGAGCTATTTAATGCGAGAAACAAGTTTTCTGGTGTATTCACCACTCCACAGTACGTTAGACATGCAGAACCGGAGATATCTTCGTTTCGGTCGGGTTACAAGCTGAGATATGCATTTTCTACGATAATATTGGTGAGACCTCTGTCAGAAGTATGCAGAATCTTCGAGAACGCTCTTTTCGAGCTACTTAATGCGAGAAACACGTTTTCTGGTGTTTTCACCACTCCACAGCACGTTTGATGTGCAGAACCGGCGACATCTTGATTTTCGTGATGTTTCTAGCTGAGATATGCATTCTCTGCGATAATATTGGTGAGTCTTCTGTCAGAAGGATGCAGAATAATCTAGATCGCTCTTTTCGAGCTGTTTAATGCGAGAAACACGTTCTCTGGTGTTTTCACCACCCCACAGTGCGTTTGATATGCAGAACCGGAGATATCATCGTTTCGGTCGGGTTTCAAGCTGAGATATGCATTTTCTACGATAATATTGGTGAGACCTCAGTCAGAAGTATGCAGAATCTTCGAGAACGCTCTTTTCGAGCTACTTAATGCGAGAAACACGTTTTCTGGTGTTTTCACCACCCCACAGTGCGTTTGATATGCAGAACCGGCGACATCGTGGTTTTCGTGGGGTTTCCAGCTGAGATAGGCATTTTCTGCGATAATCTTGGTGAGTCTTCTGTCAGAAGTATGCAGAATCATCGAGATCGCTCTATTCGAGGTATTTAATGCGAGAAACACGTTATCTGGTTGTTTTCACTACTCCACAGTGGGTTTGATATGCAGAACCGGCGACATCTTAATTTTCGTGATGTTTCTAGCTGAGATAGGCATTTTCAGCGATAATATTGGTGAGACTTCAGTCAGAAATATGCAGAATCATCTAGATCGCTCTTTTCGAGCTATTTAATGCGGGAAACCCGTTTTCTGGTGTATTCACCACTCCACAGTGCGTTTGATATGCAGAACCGGCGACATCTTGATGTTCGTGGTGTTTCCAGCTGGGATATGCATTTTCTGCGATAATCTTGGTGAGACTTCAGTCAGAAGTATGCAGAATCATCTAGATCGCTCGTTTCGAGCTATTTAATGCGAGAAACACGTTATCTGGTGTTTTTACCACTCCACAGTGCGTTTGATATGCAGAACCGGCGACATCTTGATTTTCGTGATGTTTCTAGCTGAGATAGGCATTTTCTGCGATAATATTGGTGAGACTTCAGTCAGAAGTATGCAGAATCATCGGGATCGCTCTTTTCGAGCTATTTAATGCGAGAAACACGTTATCTGGTGTTTTCACCACTGCACAGTACGTTTGATGTGCAGAACCGGAGATATCTTGGTTTTCGTGGGGTTTCAAGCTGAGATATGAATTTTTTAGGATAATCTTGGTGAGACTTCTGTCCGAAGTATGCAGAATCATCGAGATTGCTCTATTCGAGCTATTTAATGCGACAAAACGTTATCCGGTGTTTTCACCACTCCACAGTGCGTATGATATGCAGAACCGACGATATCTTGGTTTTCGTGGGGTTTCCAGCTGAAATATGCATTTTCTGCGATAATCTTTGTGTTTCATCTATGAGAAGTATGCAGAATCATCCAGAACACTCTTTTCGAGCTAGTTAATGCGAGTAACACGTTTTCTGGTGTTTTCACCACCCCACAGTGCGTTTGATATGCAGAACCGGCGACATCTTGGTTTTCGTCGGGTTTCAAGCTGAGATATGCATTTTCTGCTATAATATTGGTGAGACTTCAGTCAGAAGTATGCAGAATCATCTCGATCGCTCGTTTCGAGCTATTTAATGCGAAAAAACAGGTTTTCTGGTGTTTTGACCACTCCACAGTACGTTTGACATGCAGAAACGGAGATACCTTGATTTCCGTCGGGTTTCAAGCTGAGATATGCATTTTCTGCGATAATATTGGTGAGACTTCAGTTAGAAGTATGCAGAATCATCGAGATCGCTCTGTTCGAGCTATTTAATGCGAGAAACACGTTTTCTGGTGTATTCACCACTCCACAGTGCGTTTGATATGCAGAACCAGCGATATCTTGGCTTTCGTGGGGTTTCAAGCTGAGATATGCATTTTCTGCGATAATCTTTGTGTTTCATCTATGAGAAGTATGCAGAATCATCCAGAACGCTCTTTTCGAGCTAGTTAATGCGAGTAATACGTTTTCTTGTGATTTCACAACTCCACAGTGCGTCTGATATGCAGAACCGGCGACATCTTGATTTGCGTGAGGTTTCCAGCTGAAATATGCATTTTCTGCGATAATCTTGGTGCGACTTCTGTCAGAAGTATGCAGAATCATCGACATCGCTCTTTTCGAGCTATTTAATGCGAGTAACACGTTTTCTGGTGTTTTCACCACCCCACAGTGCGTTTGATATGCAGAACCGGCGACATCTCGGTTTTCGTCGGGTTTCAAGCTGAGATATGCATTTTCTGCGATAATCTTTGTGAGACTTCAGTCAGAAGTATGATGAATAATCGAGATCGCTCTTTTCGAGCTATTTAATGCGAGATACACGTTTTCTGGTGTATTCACCACTCCACAGTACGTTTGACATGCAGAACCGGAGATATCTTGGTTTCGGTCGGGTTTCAGGCTGAGATATGCATTTTCTACGATAATCTTGGTGAGAATCTGTCAGAAGTATGCAGAATCATCGAGGACGCTCTTTTCGAGCTATTTAATGCGAGAAACACGTTTTCTGGTGTATTCACCACTCCACAGTGCGTTTGATATGCAGAACCAGCGATATCTTGGCTTTCGTGGGGTTTCCATCTGAGATATGCATTTCCTGCGATAATCTTGGTGAGACTTCAGTCAGAAGTATGCAGAATCATCTAGATCGCTCGTTTCGAGCTATTTAATGCGAAAAAACAAGTTTTCTGGTGTTTTGACCACTCCACAGTGCGTTTGATATGTAGAGCCGCCGATAACTTGGTTTTCGTGGGGTTTCCAGCTGAAATATGCATTGTCTGCGATAACCTTTGTGTTTCATCTATGAGAAGTATGCAGAATCATTGAGAACGCTCTTTTCGAGCTAGTTAATGTGAGCAACACGTGTTCTGGTGTTTTCACATCTCCACAGTGCGTCTGATATGCAGAACCGGCGACATCTTGATTTTCGTGAGGTTTCCAGCTGAAATATGCATTTTCTGCGATAATCTTGGAGCGACTTCTGTCAGAAGTATGCAGAATCATCGATATCGCACTTTTCGAGCTATTTAATGCGAGAAACACGTTTTCTGGTGTATTCACCACTCCACAGTAGGATTGACATGCAGAACCGGAGATATCTTGGTTTCGGTCGGGTTTCAGGCTGAGATATGCATTTTCTGCGATAAAATTGGTGATACGACAGTCAGAAGTATGCAGAATCATCTAGATCGCTCGTTTCGAGCTATTTAATGCGAAAAGCAAGTTTTCTGGTGTTTTGACCACTCCACAGAGCGTTTGATATGTAGAGCCGCCGATAACTTGGTTTTCGTGGGGTTTCCATCTGAGATATGCATTTCCTGCGATAATCTTGGTGAGACTTCAGTCAGAAGTATGCAGAATCATCTAGATCGCTCTTTTCGAGCTATTTAATGCGAGAAACACGTTTTCTGGTGTATTCACCACTACACAGTGCGTTTGATATGCAGAACCAGCGATATCTTGGCTTTCGTGGGGTTTCCATCTGAGATATGCATTTCCTGCGATAATCTTGGTGAGACTTCAGTCAGAAGTATGCAGAATCATCTAGATCGGTCTTCTCGAGCTATTTAATTCGAGAAACACGTTTTCTGCTGTATTGACCACTCCACAGTACGTTTGACTTGCAGAAACGGAGATATCTTGGTTTCGGCCGGGTTTCAAGCTGAGATATGCATTTTCTGCGAAAAAATTGGTGAGACGTCAGTCAGAAGTATGCAGAATCATCTAGATCGCTCGTTTCGAGCTATTTAATGCGAAAAGCAAGTTTTCTGGTGTTTTGACCACTCCACAGAGCGTTTGATATGTAGAGCCGCCGATAACTTGGTTTTAGTGGGGTTTCCAGCTGAAATATGCATTTTCTGCGATGACCTTTGTGTTTCATCTATGAGAAGTATGCAGAATCATCGAGAACGCTCTTTTCGACTTAGTTAATGTGAGTAACACGTTTTCTTGTGATTTCACAACTGCACAGTGCGTCTGATATGCAGAACCGGCGACATCTTGATTTTCGTGAGGTTTCCAGCTTAAATATGCATTTTCTGCGATAATCTTGGTGCGACTTCTGTCAGAAGTATGCAGATTCATCGACATCGCTCTTTTCGAGCTATTTAATGCGAGTAACACGTTTTCTGGTGTTTTCACCACCCCATAGTGCGTTTGATATGCAGAACCGGCGACATCTCGGTTTTCGTCGGGTTTCAAACTGAGATATGCATTTTCTGCGATAATCTTGGTGAGACTTCAGTCAGAAGTATGATGAATAATCGAGATCGCTCTTTTCGATCTATTTAATGCGAGAAACACGTTTTCTGGTGTATTCACCACTCCACAGTGCGTTTGACATGCAGAACCAGCGATATCTTGGCTTTCGTGGGGTTTCCATCTGAGATATGCATTTCCTGCGATAATCTTGGTGAGACATCAGTCAGAAGTATGCAGAATCATCTAGATCGCTCGTTTCGAGCTATTTAATGCGAAAAAAGAAGTTTTCTGGTGTTTTGACCACTCCACAGTGCGTTTGATATGTAGAGCCGCCGATAACTTGGTTTTCGTGGGGTTTCCAGCTGAAATATGCATTTTCTGCGATAATCTTGGTGAGACTTCTGTCCGAAGAGTGCAGAATCATAGACATCGCTTTTTTCGAGCTATTTAATGCGAGAAACACGTTATTTGGTATTTTCACCACTCCACAGTGCGTTTGATATGCAGTACCAGCGATATCTTGGTTTTCGTTGGGTTTCAAGATGAGATATGAATTTTTTAGGATAATCTTGGTGAGACTTCTGTCCGAAGTAAGCAGAATCATCGAGATCGCTCTGCTCGAGCTATTTAATGCGACAAAACGTTATCCGGTGTTTTCACCACTCCACAGTGCGTATAATATGCAGAACCGACGATATCTTGGTTTTCGTGGGGTTTCAAGCTCAGATATGCATTTTCTGCGATAAAATTGGTGAAGACGTCAGTCAGAAGTATGCAGAATCATCTAGATCGCTCGTTTCGAGCTATTTAATGCGAAAAGCAAGTTTTCTGGTGTTTTGACCACTCCACAGAGCGTTTGATATGTAGAGCCGCCGATAACTTGGTTTTCGTGGGGTTTCCATCTGAGATATGCATTTCCTGCGATAATCTTGGTGAGACTTCAGTCAGAAGTATGCAGAATCATCTAGATCGCTCTTTTCGAGCTATTTAATGCGAGAAACACGTTTTCTGGTGTATTCACCACCCCTCAGTGCGTTTGATATGCAGAACCGGCGACATCTCGGTTTTCGTCGGGTTTCAAGCTGAGATATGCATTTTCTGCGATAATCTTTGTGAGACTTCAGTCAGAAGTATGATGAATAATCGAGATCGCTCTTTTCGAGCTATTTAATGCGAGATACACGTTTTCTGGTGTATTCACCACTCCACAGTACGTTTGACATGCAGAACCGGAGATATCTTGGTTTCGGTCGGGTTTCAGGCTGAGATATGCATTTTCTACGATAATCTTGGTGAGAATCTGTCAGAAGTATGCAGAATCATCGAGGACGCTCTTTTCGAGCTATTTAATGCGAGAAACACGTTTTCTGGTGTATTCACCACTCCACAGTGCGTTTGATATGCAGAACCAGCGATATCTTGGCTTTCGTGGGGTTTCCATCTGAGATATGCATTTCCTGCGATAATCTTGGTGAGACTTCAGTCAGAAGTATGCAGAATCATCTAGATCGCTCGTTTCGAGCTATTTAATGCGAAAAAACAAGTTTTCTGGTGTTTTGACCACTCCACAGTGCGTTTGATATGTAGAGCCGCCGATAACTTGGTTTTCGTGGGGTTTCCAGCTGAAATATGCATTGTCTGCGATAACCTTTGTGTTTCATCTATGAGAAGTATGCAGAATCATTGAGAACGCTCTTTTCGAGCTAGTTAATGTGAGCAACACGTGTTCTGGTGTTTTCACATCTCCACAGTGCGTCTGATATGCAGAACCGGCGACATCTTGATTTTCGTGAGGTTTCCAGCTGAAATATGCATTTTCTGCGATAATCTTGGAGCGACTTCTGTCAGAAGTATGCAGAATCATCGATATCGCACTTTTCGAGCTATTTAATGCGAGAAACACGTTTTCTGGTGTATTCACCACTCCACAGTAGGATTGACATGCAGAACCGGAGATATCTTGGTTTCGGTCGGGTTTCAGGCTGAGATATGCATTTTCTGCGATAAAATTGGTGATACGACAGTCAGAAGTATGCAGAATCATCTAGATCGCTCGTTTCGAGCTATTTAATGCGAAAAGCAAGTTTTCTGGTGTTTTGACCACTCCACAGAGCGTTTGATATGTAGAGCCGCCGATAACTTGGTTTTCGTGGGGTTTCCATCTGAGATATGCATTTCCTGCGATAATCTTGGTGAGACTTCAGTCAGAAGTATGCAGAATCATCTAGATCGCTCTTTTCGAGCTATTTAATGCGAGAAACACGTTTTCTGGTGTATTCACCACTACACAGTGCGTTTGATATGCAGAACCAGCGATATCTTGGCTTTCGTGGGGTTTCCATCTGAGATATGCATTTCCTGCGATAATCTTGGTGAGACTTCAGTCAGAAGTATGCAGAATCATCTAGATCGGTCTTCTCGAGCTATTTAATTCGAGAAACACGTTTTCTGCTGTATTGACCACTCCACAGTACGTTTGACTTGCAGAAACGGAGATATCTTGGTTTCGGCCGGGTTTCAAGCTGAGATATGCATTTTCTGCGAAAAAATTGGTGAGACGTCAGTCAGAAGTATGCAGAATCATCTAGATCGCTCGTTTCGAGCTATTTAATGCGAAAAGCAAGTTTTCTGGTGTTTTGACCACTCCACAGAGCGTTTGATATGTAGAGCCGCCGATAACTTGGTTTTAGTGGGGTTTCCAGCTGAAATATGCATTTTCTGCGATGACCTTTGTGTTTCATCTATGAGAAGTATGCAGAATCATCGAGAACGCTCTTTTCGACTTAGTTAATGTGAGTAACACGTTTTCTTGTGATTTCACAACTGCACAGTGCGTCTGATATGCAGAACCGGCGACATCTTGATTTTCGTGAGGTTTCCAGCTTAAATATGCATTTTCTGCGATAATCTTGGTGCGACTTCTGTCAGAAGTATGCAGATTCATCGACATCGCTCTTTTCGAGCTATTTAATGCGAGTAACACGTTTTCTGGTGTTTTCACCACCCCATAGTGCGTTTGATATGCAGAACCGGCGACATCTCGGTTTTCGTCGGGTTTCAAACTGAGATATGCATTTTCTGCGATAATCTTGGTGAGACTTCAGTCAGAAGTATGATGAATAATCGAGATCGCTCTTTTCGATCTATTTAATGCGAGAAACACGTTTTCTGGTGTATTCACCACTCCACAGTGCGTTTGACATGCAGAACCAGCGATATCTTGGCTTTCGTGGGGTTTCCATCTGAGATATGCATTTCCTGCGATAATCTTGGTGAGACATCAGTCAGAAGTATGCAGAATCATCTAGATCGCTCGTTTCGAGCTATTTAATGCGAAAAAAGAAGTTTTCTGGTGTTTTGACCACTCCACAGTGCGTTTGATATGTAGAGCCGCCGATAACTTGGTTTTCGTGGGGTTTCCAGCTGAAATATGCATTTTCTGCGATAATCTTGGTGAGACTTCTGTCCGAAGAGTGCAGAATCATAGACATCGCTTTTTTCGAGCTATTTAATGCGAGAAACACGTTATTTGGTATTTTCACCACTCCACAGTGCGTTTGATATGCAGTACCAGCGATATCTTGGTTTTCGTTGGGTTTCAAGATGAGATATGAATTTTTTAGGATAATCTTGGTGAGACTTCTGTCCGAAGTAAGCAGAATCATCGAGATCGCTCTGCTCGAGCTATTTAATGCGACAAAACGTTATCCGGTGTTTTCACCACTCCACAGTGCGTATAATATGCAGAACCGACGATATCTTGGTTTTCGTGGGGTTTCAAGCTCAGATATGCATTTTCTGCGATAAAATTGGTGAAGACGTCAGTCAGAAGTATGCAGAATCATCTAGATCGCTCGTTTCGAGCTATTTAATGCGAAAAGCAAGTTTTCTGGTGTTTTGACCACTCCACAGAGCGTTTGATATGTAGAGCCGCCGATAACTTGGTTTTCGTGGGGTTTCCATCTGAGATATGCATTTCCTGCGATAATCTTGGTGAGACTTCAGTCAGAAGTATGCAGAATCATCTAGATCGCTCTTTTCGAGCTATTTAATGCGAGAAACACGTTTTCTGGTGTATTCACCACTCCACAGTGCGTTTGATATGCAGAACCGGCGACATCTTGGTTTTCGTCGGGTTTCAAGCTGAGATATGCATTTTCTGCGATAATCTTGGTGAGTCTTCTGTCCGAAGTGTGCAGAATCATCTAGATCGCTCTTTTTGAGCTATTTAATGCGAGATACACGTTTTCCGGTGTATGCACCACTCCACAATACGTTTGACATGCAGAACCGGAGATATCTTGGTTTCGGTCGGGTTTCAGGCTGAGATATGCAGTTTCTACGATAATCTTGGTGAGAATCTGTCAGAAGTACGCAGAATCATCGAGGACGCTCTTTTCGAGCTATTTAATGCGAGAAACACGTTTTCTGGTGTATTCACCACTCCACAGTGCGTTTGATATGCAGAACCGGAGATATCTTGGTTTCGGTCGGGTTTCAAGCTGAGATATGCATTTTCTGCGACAATCTTGGTGAGACTTCAGTCAGAAGTATGATGAATAATCGAGATCGCTCTTTTCGAGCTATTTAATGCGAGGAACACGTTTTCTGGTGTATTCACCACTCCACAGTACGTTTGACATGCAGAACCGGAGATATCTTGGATTCTGTCGGGTTTCAGGCTGAGATATGCATTTTCTACGATAATCTTGGTGAGAATCTGTCAGAAGTATGCAGAATCTTCGAGGACGCTCTTTTCGAGCTATTTAATGCGAGAAACACGTTTTCTGGCGTATTCACCACTCCACAGTGCGTTTGATATGCAGAACCAGCGATATCTTGGCTTTCGTGGGGTTTCAAGCAGAGATATGCATTTTCTGCGATAACCTTGGTGAGACTTCTGTTAGAAGTATGCAGAATCATCGAGATCGCTCTTTTCGAGCTATTTAACGCGAGAAACACGTTATCTGGTGTTTTCACCACTCCACAGAGCGTATGATATGCAGAACCGGCGGTATCTTGGTTTTCGTGGGGTTTCAAGCTGAGATATGCATTATCTGCGATAATCTTGGTGAGACTTCTGTCCGAAGTGTGCAGAATCATCTAGATCGCTCTTTTCAAGCTATTTAATGCGAGGAACACCTTTTCTGGGGCTCTCACCACACCACAGTTCGTTGGATATGCAGAACAGGTGATATCTTGGGTTTCGAGGGGTTTCAAGCTGAGATATGCATTTTCTGCGATAAACTTGGTGAGACTTCTGTCCGAAGTATGCAGAATCATCGACATCGCTTTTTTCGAGCTATTTAATGCGAGAAACACGTTATCTGGTGTTTTCACCACTCCACAGTGCGTTTGATATGCAGAACCGGCGACATCTTGATTTTTCGTGAGGTTTCTAACTGAGATATGCGTTTTCTGCGATAATATTGGTGAGACTTCAGTCAGAAGAATGCAGAATCATCTAGATCGCTCGTTTCGAGCTATTTAATGCGAGAAACACGTTATCTGGTGTTTTCACCACTCCACAGTGCGTTTGATATGCAGTACCAGCGATATCTTGGTTTTCGTGGGGTTTCAAGCTGAGATATGAATTTTTAAAGATAATCTTATGAGACTTCTGTCCGAAGTATGCAGAATCATCGAGATCGCTCTGCACGAGCTATTTAATGCGACAAAACGTTATCCGGTGTTTTCACCACTCCACAGTGCGTATGATATGCAGTACCAGCGATATCTTGGTTTTCGTAGGGTTTCCAGCTGAGATATGCATTTTCTGCGATAATCTTTGTGTTTCATCTATGAGAAGGATGCAGTATCATCCAGAACGCTCTTTTCGAGCTAGCTAATGCGAGTAACACGTTTTCTGGTGTTTTCACCACTCCACGGTGCGTCTGATATGCAGAACCGGCGATATCTTGGTTTTCGTGGGGTTTCCAGCTGAGATATGCATTTTCTGCGATAATCTTGGTGAGTCTTCTGTCAGAAGAATGCAGAATCATCTAGATCGCACATTTCGAGCTATTTAATGCGAGAAACACGTTATCTGGTTGTTTTCACCACTCCACAGTGCGTTTGATATGCAGAACCAGCGATATCTTGGTTTTCGTGGCGTTTCAAGTTCAGATATGCATTTTCTGCGATAATGTTGATGAGACTTCTGTCCGAAGTATGCTTAATCATCGAGATCGCTCTTTTCGTGCTATTTAATGCGAGAAACACGTTATCTGGTGTTTTCACCACTCCACAGTGCGTTTGATATGCAGTACCAGCGATATCTTGGTTTTCGTAGGGTTTCCAGCTGAGATATGCATTTTCTACGATAATCTTGGTGAGTCTTCTGTCAGAAGTATGCAGAATCATCGAGATCGCTCTATTCGAGCTATTTAATGCGAGAAACACGTTATCTGGTTGTTTTCACTACTCCACAGTGCGTTTGATATGCAGAACCGGCGACATCTTGATTTTCGTGAGGTTTCAACCTGAGATATGCGTTTTCTGCGATGATATTGGTGAGACTTCAGTCAGAAGTATGCAGAATCATCTAGATCGCTCGTTTCGAGCTATTTAATGCGAAAAAACAAGTTTTCTGGTGTTTTGACCACTCCACAGTGCGTTTGATATGTAGAGCCGCAGATAACTTGGTTTTCGTGGGGTTTCCAGCTGAAATAAGCATTGTCTGCGATAACCTTTGTGTTTCATCTATGAGAAGTATGTAGAATCATTGAGAACGCTCTTTTCGAGCTAGTTAATGTGAGTAACACGTGTTCTGGTGTTTTCACAACTCCACAGTGCGTCTGATACGCAGAACCGGCGACATCTTGATTTTCGTGATGTTTCCAGCTGAAATATGCATTTTCTGCGATAATCTTGGTGCGACTTCTGTCAGAAGTATGCAGAATCTTCGAGGACGCTCTTTTCGAGCTATTTAATGCGAGAAACACGTTTTTGGGGGTTTTCACTACTCCACAGTTCTTTGAATATGCAGAACAGGAGATATCTTAGTTTGCGTGGGGTTTCAAGCAGAGATATGCATTTTCTGCGATAACCTTGGTGAGACTTCTGTTAGAAGTATGCAGAATCATCGAGATCGCTCTTTTCGAGCTATTTAACGCGAGAAACACGTTATCTGGTGTTTTCACCACTCCACAGTGCGTATGATATGCAGAACCGGCGGTATCTTGGTTTTCGTGGGGTTTCAAGCTGAGATATGCATTATCTGCGATAATATTGGTGAGACCTCTGTCCGAAGTGTGCAGAATCATCTAGATCGCTCTTTTGAAGCTATTTAATGCGAGGAACACGTTTTCTGGGGCTCTCACCACACCACAGTTCGTTGGATACGCAGAACAGGTGATATCTTGGGTTTCGTGGGGTTTCAAGCTGAGATATGCATTTTCTGCGATAAACTTGGTGAGACTTCTGTCCGAAGTATGCAGAATCATCGACATTGCTTTTTTCGAGATATTTAATGCGAGAAACACGTTATCTGGTGTTTTCACCACTCCACAGTGCGTTTGATACGCAGAACCGGCGACATCTTGATTTTCGTGAGGTTTCTAACTGAGATATGCGTTTTCTGCGATAATATTGGTGAGACTTCAGTCAGAAGAATGCAGAACCATCTAGATCGCTCTTTTCGAGCTATTTAATGCGAGCAGCACGTTATCTGGTGTTTTGGCCACTCCACAGTGCGTTTGATATGCAGAACCGGAGATATCTTGGTTTCGGTCGGGTTTCAAGCTGAGATATGCATTTTCTACGATAATCTTGGAGAGAATCTGTCAGAAGTATGCAGAATCTTCGAGGACGCTCTTTTCGAGCTACTTAATGCGAGAAACACGTTTTTGGGGGTTTTCACTACTCCACAGTTCTTTGAATATGCAGAACAGGAGATATCTTGGTTTGCGTGGGGTTTCAAGCAGAGATATGCATTTTCTGCGATAACCTTGGTGAGACTTCTGTTAGAAGTATGCAGAATCATCGAGATCGCTCTTTTCGAGCTATTTAATGGAGAAACACGTTATCTGGTGTATTGACCACTCCACAGTGCGTTTGATATGCGGAACCGGCGCCATCTTGATTTTCGTGAGGTTTCAAGCTGAGATATGCATTTTCTGCGGTAATCTTGATGAGACATCAGTCAGAAGTATGCAGAATCATCGATATCGCTCTTTTCGAGCTATTTAATGGAGAAACACGTTATCTGGTGTATTGACCACTCCACAGTGCGTTTGATATGCGGAACCGGCGCCATCTTGATTTTCGTGAGGTTTCAAGCTGAGATATGCATTTTCTGCGATAATATTGGTGAGAGTTCAGTCAGAAGTATGCAGGATCATCTAGATCGCTCGGTTCGAGCTATTTAATGCGAGAAACACGTTGTCCGGTTGTTTTCACCACTCCACGGTGCGTTTGATATGCAGAACCGGCGATATCTTGATTTTCGTGGTGTTTCCAGCTGAGATATGCATTTTCTTCGATAATCTTGGTGAGTCTTCTGTCAGCAGTATGCAGAATCATCGAGATCGCTCTTTTCGAGCTATTTAATGGAGAAACACGTTATCTGGTGTATTGACCACTCCACAGTGCGTTTGATATGCGGAACCGGCGCCATCTTGATTTTCGTGAGGTTTCAAGCTGAGATATGCATTTTCTGCGATAATCTTGATGAGACATCAGTCAGAAGTATGCAGGATCATCTAGATCGCTCTTTTCGAGCTATTTAATGCGAGAAACACGTTTTCTGGTGTTTTCACCACTCCACAGTACGTTTGACATGCAGAACCGGCGATGTTTGGTTTTCGTCGGGTTTCAAGCTGAGATATGCATTTTCTACGATAATCTTGGTGAGACTTCTGTCCGAAGTAAGCAGAATCATCGAGATCGCTCTTTTCGAGCTACTTAATGCGAGAAACACGTTTTCTGGTGTATTCACCACTCCACAGTACGTTGGACATGCAGAACCGGAGATATCCTGGTTTCGGTCGGGTTTCAAGCTGAGATATGCTTTTCTACGATAATCTTGGTGAGACTTCTGTCAGAAGGATGCAGAATCTTCGAGAACGCTTTTTTCGAGCTACTTAATGCGAGAAACACGATATCTGGTTGTTTTCACCACTCCACAGTGCGTTTGATATGCAGAACCGGCGACATCTTGATTTTCGTGACGTTTCTAGCTGAGATATGCATTTTCTGCGATAATATTGGTGAGACTTCATTCAGAAGTATGCAGAATCATCTAGATCGCTCTTGTCGAGCCATTTAATGCGAGAAACACGTTTTCTGGTGTATTCACCACTCCACAGAGCGTTTGATATGCAGAACCGGCGATATCTTGATATTCGTGGTGTTTCCAGCTGAGATATGCATTTTCTGCGATAATAGTGGTGAGACATCAGTCAGAAGTATGCAGAATCTTCGAGAACGCTCTTTTCGAGCTACTTAATGCGAGAAACACGTTTTCTGGTGTATTCACCACTCCACAGTACGTTTGACATGCAGAACCGAAGATATCCTGGTTTCGGCCGGGTTTCAAGCTGAGACATGCATTTTCTGCGATAATCTTGGTGATTCTTCTGTCAGAAGTATGCAGAATCATCGAGTACGCTCTTTTCGAGCTACTTAATGCGAGAAACACGATATCTGGTTGTTTTCACCACTCCACAGTGCGTTTGATATGCAGAACCGGCGACATCTTGGCTTTCGTCGGGTATCAAGCTGGGATATGCATTTTCTACGATAATCTTGGTGAGACTTCTGTCAGAAGTATGCAGAATCATCGGGAACGCTCTTTTCGAGCTATTTAATGCGAGAAACTCGTTATCTGGTTGTTTTCACCACTCCACAGTGCGTTTGATATGCAGAACCGGCGTCATCTTGATTTTCGTGAGGTTTCAAGGTGAGATATGCATTTTCTGCGATTATCTTGGTGAGACTTCTGTCAGAAGTATGCAGAATCATCGAGATCGCTCTTTTCGAGCTACTTAATTCGAGAAACACGTTATCTGGTGTTTTCGCCACTCCACAGTGCGTTTGACATGCAGAACCGCAGATATCTTGGTTACGTTCGGGATTCAAGCTGAGATATGCATTTTCTGCGATAATCTTGGTGAGACTTCAGTCAGAAGTATGCAGAATCATCTAGATCGCTCTTGTCGAGCTATTTAACGCGAGAAACACGTTATATGGTGTTTTCACCACTCCACAGTGCGTTTGATATGCAGAACGGGCGACATCTTGGCTTTAGTCGGGTATCAAGCTGGGATATGCATTTTCTGCGATTATCTTGGTGAGAATTCTGTCAGAAGTATGCAGAATCATCGAGATCGCTCTTTTCGAGCTGTTTAATGCGAGAAACACGTTATCTGGTGTTTTCACCACTCCACAGTGCGTTTGATATGCAGAACCGGCGACATCTTGGCTTTCGTCGGGTATCAAGCTGGGATATGCATTTTCTACGATAATCTTGGTGAGACTTCTGTCAGAAGTATGCAGAATCATCGGGAACGCTCTTTTCGAGCTATTTAATGCGAGAAACTCGTTATCTGGTTGTTTTCACCACTCCACAGTGCGTTTGATATGCAGAACCGGCGTCATCTTGATTTTCGTGAGGTTTCAAGGTGAGATATGCATTTTCTGCGATTATCTTGGTGAGACTTCTGTCAGATGTATGCAGAATCATCGAGATCGTTCTTTTCGAGCTATTTAATGCGAGAAACTCGTTATCTGGTTGTTTTCACCACTCCACAGTGCGTTTGATATGCAGAACCGGCGTCATCTTGATTTTCGTGAGGTTTCAAGGTGAGATATGCATTTTCTGCGATTATCTTGGTGAGACTTCTGTCAGAAGTATGCAGAATCATCGAGATCGCTCTTTTCGAGCTACTTAATTCGAGAAACACGTTATCTGGTGTTTTCGCCTCTCCACAGTGCGTTTGACATGCAGAACCGCAGATATCTTGGTTACGTTCGGGATTCAAGCTGAGATATGCATTTTCTGCGATAATCTTCGTGAGACTTCAGTCAGAAGTATGCAGAATCATCGAGATCGCTCTTTTCGAGCTATTTAATGGAGAAACACGTTATCTGGTGTATTGACCACTCCACAGTGCGTTTGATATGCGGAACCGGCGCCATCTTGATTTTCGTGAGGTTTCAAGCTGAGATATGCATTTTCTGCGATAATATTGGTGAGAGTTCAGTCAGAAGTATGCAGGATCATCTAGATCGCTCGGTTCGAGCTATTTAATGCGAGAAACACGTTTTCTGGTGTTTTCACCACTCCACAGTACGTTTGACATGCAGAACCGGCGATGTTTGGTTTTCGTCGGGTTTCAAGCTGAGATATGCATTTTCTACGATAATCTTGGTGAGACTTCTGTCCGAAGTAAGCAGAATCATCGAGATCGCTCTTTTCGAGCTACTTAATGCGAGAAACACGTTTTCTGGTGTATTCACCACTCCACAGTACGTTCGACATGCAGAACCGGAGATATCCTGGTTTCGGTCGAGTTTCAAGCTGAGATATGCTTTTCTACGATAATCTTGGTGAGACTTCTGTCAGAAGTATGCAGAATCTTCGAGAACGCTTTTTTCGAGCTACTTAATGCGAGAAACACGATATCTGGTTGTTTTCACCACTCCACAGTGCGTTTGATATGCAGAACCGGCGACATCTTGATTTTCGTGACGTTTCTAGCTGAGATATGCATTTTCTGCGATAATATTGGTGAGACTTCATTCAGAAGTATGCAGAATCATCTAGATCGCTCTTGTCGAGCCATTTAATGCGAGAAACACGTTTTCTGGTGTATTCACCACTCCACAGAGCGTTTGATATGCAGAACCGGCGATATCTTGATATTCGTGGTGTTTCCAGCTGAGATATGCATTTTCTGCGATAATAGTGGTGAGACATCAGTCAGAAGTATGCAGAATCTTCGAGAACGCTCTTTTCGAGCTACTTAATGCGAGAAACACGTTTTCTGGTGTATTCACCACTCCACAGTACGTTTGACATGCAGAACCGAAGATATCCTGGTTTCGGCCGGGTTTCAAGCTGAGACATGCATTTTCTGCGATTATCTTGGTGAGACTTCTGTCAGAAGTATGCAGAATCATCGAGATCGCTCTTTTCGAGCTACTTAATTCGAGAAACACGTTATCTGGTGTTTTCGCCACTCCACAGTGCGTTTGACATGCAGAACCGCAGATATCTTGGTTACGTTCGGGATTCAAGCTGAGATATGCATTTTCTGCGATAATCTTGGTGAGACTTCAGTCAGAAGTATGCAGAATCATCTAGATCGCTCTTGTCGAGCTATTTAACGCGAGAAACACGTTATATGGTGTTTTCACCACTCCACAGTGCGTTTGATATGCAGAACGGGCGACATCTTGGCTTTAGTCGGGTATCAAGCTGGGATATGCATTTTCTACGATAATCTTGGTGAGACTTCTGTCAGAAGTATGCAGAATCATCGGGAACGCTCTTTTCGAGCTATTTAATGCGAGAAACTCGTTATCTGGTTGTTTTCACCACTCCACAGTGCGTTTGATATGCAGAACCGGCGTCATCTTGATTTTCGTGAGGTTTCAAGGTGAGATATGCATTTTCTGCGATTATCTTGGTGAGAATTCTGTCAGAAGTATGCAGAATCATCGAGATCGCTCTTTTCGAGCTGTTTAATGCGAGAAACACGTTATCTGGTGTTTTCACCACTCCACAGTGCGTTTGATATGCAGAACCGGCGACATCTTGGCTTTCGTCGGGTATCAAGCTGGGATATGCATTTTCTACGATAATCTTGGTGAGACTTCTGTCAGAAGTATGCAGAATCATCGGGAACGCTCTTTTCGAGCTATTTAATGCGAGAAACTCGTTATCTGGTTGTTTTCACCACTCCACAGTGCGTTTGATATGCAGAACCGGCGTCATCTTGATTTTCGTGAGGTTTCAAGGTGAGATATGCATTTTCTGCGATTATCTTGGTGAGACTTCTGTCAGATGTATGCAGAATCATCGAGATCGTTCTTTTCGAGCTATTTAATGCGAGAAACTCGTTATCTGGTTGTTTTCACCACTCCACAGTGCGTTTGATATGCAGAACCGGCGTCATCTTGATTTTCGTGAGGTTTCAAGGTGAGATATGCATTTTCTGCGATAATATTGGTGAGAGTTCAGTCAGAAGTATGCAGGATCATCTAGATCGCTCGGTTCGAGCTATTTAATGCGAGAAACACGTTGTCTGGTTGTTTTCACCACTCCACCGTGCGTTTGATATGCAGAACCGGCGATATCTTGATTTTCGTGGTGTTTCCAGCTGAGATATGCATTTTCTTCGATAATCTTGGTGAGTCTTCTGTCAGCAGCATGCAGAATCATCGAGATCGCTCTTTTCGAGCTATTTAATGGAGAAACACGTTATCTGGTGTATTGACCACTCCACAGTGCGTTTGATATGCGGAACCGGCGCCATCTTGATTTTCGTGAGGTTTCAAGCTGAGATATGCATTTTCTGCGATAATCTTGATGAGACATCAGTCAGAAGTATGCAGGATCATCTAGATCGCTCTTTTCGAGCTATTTAATGCGAGAAACACGTTTTCTGGTGTTTTCACCACTCCACAGTACGTTTGACATGCAGAACCGGCGATGTTTGGTTTTCGTCGGGTTTCAAGCTGAGATATGCATTTTCTACGATAATCTTGGTGAGACTTCTGTCCGAAGTAAGCAGAATCATCGAGATCGCTCTTTTCGAGCTACTTAATGCGAGAAACACGTTTTCTGGTGTATTCACCACTCCACAGTACGTTTGACATGCAGAACCGGAGATATCCTGGTTTCGGTCGGGTTTCAAGCTGAGATATGCTTTTCTACGATAATCTTGGTGAGACTTCTGTCAGAAGTATGCAGAATCTTCGAGAACGCTTTTTTCGAGCTACTTAATGCGAGAAACACGATATCTGGTTGTTTTCACCACTCCACAGTGCGTTTGATATGCAGAACCGGCGACATCTTGATTTTCGTGAGGTTTCAAGCTGAGATATGCGTTTTCTACGATAATCTTGGTGAGACTTCTATCAGAAGTAAGCAGAATCATCGAGATCCCTCTTTTCGAGCTCCTTAATGCGAGAAACACGTTATCTGGTGTTTTCACCTCTCCACAGTGCGTTGGATATGCAGAACCGGCGAAATCTTGGTTTTCGTGGGGTTTCAAGCTGAGATATGCATTTTCTGCGATAATCTTGGCGAGACTTCTGTCCGAAGTATGCTGAAACATCGAGATCCTTCTTTTCGAGCTATTTAATGCGAGAAAAACGTTATCTGGTGTTTTCACCACTCGACAGTGCGTTTGACATGCAGAACCAGCGATATCTTGGTTTTCGTGGGGTTTCAAGCTGAGATATGCATTTTCTGCGATAATCTTGGTGAGACTTCTGTCCGAAGTATACAGAATCATCGAGATCGCTCTTTTCGAGCTATTTAATGCGGGAAACACGTTATCTGGTGTTTTGACCACTCCACAGTGCGTTTGATATGTAGAACCGCCGATAACGTGGTTTTCGTGGGGTTTCCAGCTGATATATGCATTTTCTGCGATAATCTTGGTGTTTCATTTATGAGAAGTATGCAGAATCATCGAGATACGCTCTTTTCGAGCTACTTAATGCGAGAAACACGTTTTCTGGTTTTTTCACCACTCCACAGTGCGTTTGATATGCAGAACCGGCGACATCTTGATTTTCGTGAGGTTTCAAGCTGAGATATGCGTTTTCTACGATAATCTTGGTGAGACTTCTATCAGAAGTAAGCAGAATCATCGAGATCCCTCTTTTCGAGCTCCTTAATGCGAGAAACACGTTATCTGGTGTTTTCACCTCTCCACAGTGCGTTGGATATGCAGAACCGGCGAAATCTTGGTTTTCGTGGGGTTTCAAGCTGAGATATGCATTTTCTGCGATAATCTTGGCGAGACTTCTGTCCGAAGTATGCTGAAACATCGAGATCCTTCTTTTCGAGCTATTTAATGCGAGAAAAACGTTATCTGGTGTTTTCACCACTCGACAGTGCGTTTGACATGCAGAACCAGCGATATCTTGGTTTTCGTGGGGTTTCAAGCTGAGATATGCATTTTCTGCGATAATCTTGGTGAGACTTCTGTCCGAAGTATACAGAATCATCGAGATCGCTCTTTTCGAGCTATTTAATGCGGGAAACACGTTATCTGGTGTTTTGACCACTCCACAGTGCGTTTGATATGTAGAACCGCCGATAACGTGGTTTTCGTGGGGTTTCCAGCTGATATATGCATTTTCTGCGATAATCTTGGTGTTTCATTTATGAGAAGTATGCAGAATCATCGAGAACGCTCTTTTCGAGCTACTTAATGCGAGAAACACGTTTTCTGGTTTTTTCACCACTCCACAGTGCGTCTGAAATGCATAACCAGCGATATCTTGGTTTTCGTGGGGTTTCAAGCTGAGATATGCATTTTTTACGATAATCTTGGTGAGACTTCTGTCCGAAGTATGCAGAATCATCGAGATCGCTCTATTCGAGCTATTTAATGCGGCAAACACGTTATCTGGTGCTTTCTGCACTCCACAGTGCGTTTGATATGCAGAACCAGCGATATCTTGGTTTTCGTGGTGTTTCAAGCTGAGATATGCATTTTTTACGATAATCTTGGTGAGACTTCTGTCCGAAGTATGCTTAATCATCGAGATCCCTCGTTTCGAGCTACTTAATGCGAGAAACACGTTATCTGGTGTTTTCACCACTTCACAGTGCGTCTGATATGCAGAACTGGCGATATCTTGGTTTTGGTGGGGTTTCAAGCTGAGATATGCATTTTCTGCGATAAGCTTGGTGAGACTTCTGTCCGAAGTATGCTGAAACATCGAGATCCTTCTTTTCGAGCTCTTTAATGCGAGAAACATGTTATCTGGTGTTTTTACCTCTCCACAGTGCGTTTGATATGCAGAACCGGCGACATCTTGGCTTTCGTCGGGTATCAGCCTGAGATATGCATTTTCTGCGATAATCTTGGTGAGACTTCAGTCAGAAGTATGCAGAATCATCGAGATCCTTCTTTTCGAGCTATTTAATGCGAGAAACACGATATCTGGAGTTTTCACCACTCCACAGTGCGTATGATATGCAGAACCGGCGAAATCTTGGTTTTCGTAGGGTTTCAAGCTGAGATATGCATTTTCTGCGATAATCTTGGTGAGACTTCTGTCCGAAGTATGCTGAATCATCGAGATCGCTCTTTTCGAGCTAGTTAGTGCGAGAAACACGTTGTCTGGTGTTTTCACAACTCCACAGTTGGATTGATATGCAGAACCGGCGATATCTGGGTTTTCGTGGGGTTTCAAGCTGAGATATGCATTTTCTGCGATAATCTTGGTGAGACTTCAGTCAGAAGTATGCAGAATCATCGAGATCCTTCTTTTCGAGCTATTTAATGCGAGAAAAACGTTATCTGGTGTTTTCACCACTCGACAGTGCGTTTGACATGCAGAACCAGCGATATCTTGGTTTTCGTGGGGTTTCAAGCTGAGATATGCATTTTCTGCGATAATCTTGGTGAGACTTCTGTCCGAAGTATACAGAATCATCGAGATCGCTCTTTTCGAGCTATTTAATGCGGGAAACACGTTATCTGGTGTTTTGACCACTCCACAGTGCGTTTGATATGTAGAACCGCCGATAACGTGGTTTTCGTGGGGTTTCCAGCTGATATATGCATTTTCTGCGATAATCTTGGTGTTTCATTTATGAGAAGTATGCAGAATCATCGAGAACGCTCTTTTCGAGCTACTTAATGCGAGAAACACGTTTTCTGGTTTTTTCACCACTCCACAGTGCGTCTGAAATGCATAACCAGCGATATCTTGGTTTTCGTGGGGTTTCAAGCTGAGATATGCATTTTTTACGATAATCTTGGTGAGACTTCTGTCCGAAGTATGCAGAATCATCGAGATCGCTCTATTCGAGCTATTTAATGCGGCAAACACGTTATCTGGTGCTTTCTGCACTCCACAGTGCGTTTGATATGCAGAACCAGCGATATCTTGGTTTTCGTGGTGTTTCAAGCTGAGATATGCATTTTTTACGATAATCTTGGTGAGACTTCTGTCCGAAGTATGCTTAATCATCGAGATCCCTCGTTTCGAGCTACTTAATGCGAGAAACACGTTATCTGGTGTTTTCACCACTCCACAGTGCGTCTGATATGCAGAACTGGCGATATCTTGGTTTTGGTGGGGTTTCAAGCTGAGATATGCATTTTCTGCGATAAGCTTGGTGAGACTTCTGTCCGAAGTATGCTGAAACATCGAGATCCTTCTTTTCGAGCTCTTTAATGCGAGAAACATGTTATCTGGTGTTTTTACCTCTCCACAGTGCGTTTGATATGCAGAACCGGCGACATCTTGGCTTTCGTCGGGTATCAACCTGAGATATGCATTTTCTGCGATAATCTTGGTGAGACTTCAGTCAGAAGTATGCAGAATCATCGAGATCCTTCTTTTCGAGCTATTTAATGCGAGAAAAACGTTATCTGGTGTTTTCACCACTCGACAGTGCGTTTGACATGCAGAACCAGCGATATCTTGGTTTTCGTGGGGTTTCAAGCTGAGATATGCATTTTCTGCGATAATCTTGGTGAGACTTCTGTCCGAAGTATGCTTAATCATCGAGATCCCTCGTTTCGAGCTACTTAATGCGAGAAACACGTTATCTGGTGTTTTCACCACTCCACAGTGCGTCTGATATGCAGAACTGGCGATATCTTGGTTTTGGTGGGGTTTCAAGCTGAGATATGCATTTTCTGCGATAATCTTGGCGAGACTTCTGTCCGAAGTATGCTGAAACATCGAGATCCTTCTTTTCGAGCTATTTAATGCGAGAAAAACGTTATCTGGTGTTTTCACCACTCGACAGTGCGTTTGACATGCAGAACCAGCGATATCTTGGTTTTCGTGGGGTTTCAAGCTGAGATATGCATTTTCTGCGATAATCTTGGTGAGACTTCTGTCCGAAGTATACAGAATCATCGAGATCGCTCTTTTCGAGCTATTTAATGCGGGAAACACGTTATCTGGTGTTTTGACCACTCCACAGTGCGTTTGATATGTAGAACCGCCGATAACGTGGTTTTCGTGGGGTTTCCAGCTGATATATGCATTTTCTGCGATAATCTTGGTGTTTCATTTATGAGAAGTATGCAGAATCATCGAGAACGCTCTTTTCGAGCTACTTAATGCGAGAAACACGTTTTCTGGTTTTTTCACCACTCCACAGTGCGTCTGAAATGCATAACCAGCGATATCTTGGTTTTCGTGGGGTTTCAAGCTGAGATATGCATTTTTTACGATAATCTTGGTGAGACTTCTGTCCGAAGTATGCAGAATCATCGAGATCGCTCTATTCGAGCTATTTAATGCGGCAAACACGTTATCTGGTGCTTTCTGCACTCCACAGTGCGTTTGATATGCAGAACCAGCGATATCTTGGTTTTCGTGGTGTTTCAAGCTGAGATATGCATTTTTTACGATAATCTTGGTGAGACTTCTGTCCGAAGTATGCTTAATCATCGAGATCCCTCGTTTCGAGCTACTTAATGCGAGAAACACGTTATCTGGTGTTTTCACCACTCCACAGTGCGTCTGATATGCAGAACTGGCGATATCTTGGTTTTGGTGGGGTTTCAAGCTGAGATATGCATTTTCTGCGATAAGCTTGGTGAGACTTCTGTCCGAAGTATGCTGAAACATCGAGATCCTTCTTTTCGAGCTCTTTAATGCGAGAAACATGTTATCTGGTGTTTTTACCTCTCCACAGTGCGTTTGATATGCAGAACCGGCGACATCTTGGCTTTCGTCGGGTATCAGCCTGAGATATGCATTTTCTGCGATAATCTTGGTGAGACTTCAGTCAGAAGTATGCAGAATCATCGAGATCCTTCTTTTCGAGCTATTTAATGCGAGAAAAACGTTATCTGGTGTTTTCACCACTCGACAGTGCGTTTGACATGCAGAACCAGCGATATCTTGGTTTTCGTGGGGTTTCAAGCTGAGATATGCATTTTCTGCGATAATCTTGGTGAGACTTCTGTCCGAAGTATACAGAATCATCGAGATCGCTCTTTTCGAGCTGTTTAATGCGGGAAACACGTTATCTGGTGTTTTGACCACTCCACAGTGCGTTTGATATGTAGAACCGCCGATAACGTGGTTTTCGTGGGGTTTCCAGCTGATATATGCATTTTCTGCGATAATCTTGGTGTTTCATCTATGAAAAGTATGCACAATCATCGAGAAGTCTCTTTTCGAGCTACTTAATGCGAGAAACACGTTTTCTGGTTTTTTCACCACTTCACAGTGCGTCTTAAATGCATAACCAGCGATATCTTGGTTTTCGTGGGGTTTCAAGCTGAGATATGCATTTTTTACGATAATCTTGGTGAGACTTCTGTCCGAAGTATGCAGAATCATCGAGATCGCTCTATTCGAGCTATTTAATGCGGCAAAAACGTTATCTGGTGCTTTCTGCACTCCACAGTGCGTTTGATATGCAGATCCAGCGATATCTTGGTTTTCGTGGGGTTTCAAGCTGAGATATGCATTCTCTGCGATAATCTTGGTGAGACTTCTGTCCGAAGTATACAGAATCATCGAGATCGCTCTTTTCGAGCTATTTAATGCGGGAAACACGTTATCTGGTGTTTTGACCACTCCACAGTGCGTTTGATATGTAGAACCGCCGATAACGTGGTTTTCGTGGGGTTTCCAGCTGATATATGCATTTTCTGCGATAATCTTGGTGTTTCATCTATGAGAAGTATGCAGAATCATCGAGAACGCTCTTTTCGAGCTACTTAATGCGAGAAACACGTTTTCTGGTTTTTTCACCACTCCACAGTGCGTCTGAAATGCATAACCAGCGATATCTTGGTTTTCGTGGGGTTTCAAGCTGAGATATGCATTTTTTACGATAATCTTGGTGAGACTTCTGTCCGAAGTATGCAGAATCATCGAGATCGCTCTATTCGAGCTATTTAATGCGGCAAACACGTTATCTGGTGCTTTCTGCACTCCACAGTGCGTTTGATATGCAGAACCAGCGATATCTTGGTTTTCGTGGGGTTTCAAGCTGAGATATGCATTTTTTACGATAATCTTGGTGAGACTTCTGTCCGAAGTATGCAGAATCATCGAGTACGCTCTTTTCGAGCTGTTTAATGCGACAAACACGTTATCTGGTGTTTTCACCACTCCACAGTGCGTTTGATATGCAGAACCGGCGACACCTTGGCTTTCGTCGGGTATCAAGCTGGGATATGCATTTTCTACGATAATCTTGGTGAGACTTCTGTCAGAAGTATGCAGAATCATCTAGATCGCTCTTTTCGAGCTATTTAATGCGAGAAACACGTTGTCTGGTGTTTTCACAACTCCACAGTTGGATTGATATGCAGAACCGGCGATATCTGGGTTTTCGTGGGGTTTCAAGCTGAGATATGCATTTTTTACGATAATCTTGGTGAGACTTCTGTCCGAAGTATGCTTAATCATCGAGATCGCTCGTTTCGAGCTATTTAATGCGAGAAACACGATATCTGGAGTTTTCACCACTCCACAGTGCGTTTGATATGCAGAACCGGCGACACCTTGGCTTTCGTCGGGTATCAAGCTGGGATATGCATTTTCTACGATAATCTTGGTGAGACTTCAGTCAGAAGTATGCAGAATCATCGAGATCCTTCTTTTCGAGCTATTTAATGCGAGAAAAACGTTATCTGGTGTTTTCACCACTCGACAGTGCGTTTGACATGCAGAACCAGCGATATCTTGGTTTTCGTGGGGTTTCAAGCTGAGATATGCATTTTCTGCGATAATCTTGGTGAGACTTCTGTCCGAAGTATACAGAATCATCGAGATCGCTCTTTTCGAGCTATTTAATGCGGGAAACACGTTATCTGGTGTTTTGACCACTCCACAGTGCGTTTGATATGTAGAACCGCCGATAACGTGGTTTTCGTGGGGTTTCCAGCTGATATATGCATTTTCTGCGATAATCTTGGTGTTTCATCTATGAAAAGTATGCACAATCATCGAGAAGTCTCTTTTCGAGCTACTTAATGCGAGAAACACGTTTTCTGGTTTTTTCACCACTTCACAGTGCGTCTGAAATGCATAACCAGCGATATCTTGGTTTTCGTGGGGTTTCAAGCTGAGATATGCATTTTTTACGATAATCTTGGTGAGACTTCTGTCCGAAGTATGCAGAATCATCGAGATCGCTCTATTCGAGCTATTTAATGCGGCAAAAACGTTATCTGGTGCTTTCTGCACTCCACAGTGCGTTTGATATGCAGATCCAGCGATATCTTGGTTTTCGTGGGGTTTCAAGCTGAGATATGCATTTTTTACGATAATCTTGGTGAGACTCCTGTCCGAAGTATGCTTAATCATCGAGATCGCTCGTTTCGAGCTATTTAATGCGAGAAACACGTTATCTGGTGTTTTCACCACTCCACAGTGCGTATGATATGCAGAACCGGCGACACCTTGGCTTTCGTCGGGTATCAAGCTGGGATATGCATTTTCTACGATAATCTTGGTGAGACTTCTGTCAGAAGTATGCAGAATCATCTAGATCGCTCTTTTCGAGCTATTTAATGCGAGAAACACGTTGTCTGGTGTTTTCACAACTCCACAGTTGGATTGATATGCAGAACCGGCGATATCTGGGTTTTCGTGGGGTTTCAAGCTGAGATATGCATTTTTTACGATAATCTTGGTGAGACTTCTGTCCGAAGTATGCTTAATCATCGAGATCGCTCGTTTCGAGCTATTTAATGCGAGAAACACGATATCTGGAGTTTTCACCACTCCACAGTGCGTATGATATGCAGAACCGGCGAAATCTTGGTTTTCGTAGGGTTTCAAGCTGAGATATGCATTTTCTGCGATAATCTTGGTGAGACTTCTGTCCGAAGTATGCTGAATCATCGAGATCGCTCTTTTCGAGCTAGTTAGTGCGAGAAACACGTTGTCTGGTGTTTTCACAACTCCACAGTTGGATTGATATGCAGAACCGGCGATATCTGGGTTTTCGTGGGGTTTCAAGCTGAGATATGCATTTTCTGCGATAATCTTGGTGAGACTTCAGTCAGAAGTATGCAGAATCATCGAGATCCTTCTTTTCGAGCTATTTAATGCGAGAAAAACGTTATCTGGTGTTTTCACCACTCGACAGTGCGTTTGACATGCAGAACCAGCGATATCTTGGTTTTCGTGGGGTTTCAAGCTGAGATATGCATTTTCTGCGATAATCTTGGTGAGACTTCTGTCCGAAGTATACAGAATCATCGAGATCGCTCTTTTCGAGCTATTTGATGCGGGAAACACGTTATCTGGTGTTTTGACCACTCCACAGTGCGTTTGATATGTAGAACCGCCGATAACGTGGGTTTCGTGGGGTTTCCAGCTGATATATGCATTTTCTGCGATAATCTTGGTGTTTCATCTATGAAAAGTATGCACAATCATCGAGAAGTCTCTTTTCGAGCTACTTAATGCGAGAAACACGTTTTCTGGTTTTTTCACCACTTCACAGTGCGTCTGAAATGCATAACCAGCGATATCTTGGTTTTCGTGGGGTTTCAAGCTGAGATATGCATTTTTTACGATAATCTTGGTGAGACTTCTGTCCGAAGTATGCAGAATCATCGAGATCGCTCTATTCGAGCTATTTAATGCGGCAAAAACGTTATCTGGTGCTTTCTGCACTCCACAGTGCGTTTGATATGCAGAACCAGCGATATCTTGGTTTTCGTGGGGTTTCAAGCTGAGATATGCATTTTTTACGATAATCTTGGTGAGACTTCTGTCCGAAGTATGCTTAATCATCGAGATCCCTCGTTTCGAGCTACTTAATGCGAGAAACACGTTATCTGGTGTTTTCACCACTCCACAGTGCGTCTGATATGCAGAACTGGCGATATCTTGGTTTTGGTGGGGTTTCATGCTGAGATATGCATTTTCTGCAATAAGCTTGGTGAGACTTCTGTCCGAAGTATGCTGAAACATCGAGATCGCTCTATTCGAGCTATTTAATGCGGCAAACACGTTATCTGGTGCATTCAGCACTCCACAGTGCGTTTGATATGCAGATCCAGCGATATGTTGTTTTTCGTGGGGTTTCAAGCTGAGATATGCATTTTTTACGATAATCTTGGTGAGACTCCTGTCCGAAGTATGCTTAATCATCGAGATCGCTCGTTTCGAGCTATTTAATGCGAGAAACACGTTATCTGGTGTTTTCACCACTCCACAGTGCGTATGATATGCAGAACCGGCGATATCTTGGTTTTCGTGGGGTTTCAAGCTGAGATATGCATTTTCTGCGATAATCTTGGTGAGACTTCTGTCCGAAGTATGCAGAATCATCGAGTACGCTCTTTTCGAGCTGTTTAATGCGACAAACACGTTATCTGGTGTTTTCACCACTCCACAGTGCGTTTGATATGCAGAACCGGCGACACCTTGGCTTTCGTCGGGTATCAAGCTGGGATATGCATTTTCTACGATAATCTTGGTGAGACTTCTGTCAGAAGTATGCAGAATCATCTAGATCTCTCTTTTCGAGCTATTTAATGCGAGAAACACGTTGTCTGGTGTTTTCACAACTCCACAGTTGGATTGATATGCAGAACCGGCGATATCTGGGTTTTCGTGGGGTTTCAAGCTGAGATATGCATTTTTTACGATAATCTTGGTGAGACTTCTGTCCGAAGTATGCTTAATCATCGAGATCGCTCGTTTCGAGCTATTTAATGCGAGAAACACGATATCTGGAGTTTTCACCACTCCACAGTGCGTATGATATGCAGAACCGGCGAAATCTTGGTTTTCGTAGGGTTTCAAGCTGAGATATGCATTTTCTGCGATAATCTTGGTGAGACTTCTGTCCGAAGTATGCTGAATCATCGAGATCGCTCTTTTCGAGCTAGTTAGTGCGAGAAACACGTTGTCTGGTGTTTTCACAACTCCACAGTTGGATTGATATGCAGAACCGGCGATATCTGGGTTTTCGTGGGGTTTCAAACTGAGATATGCATTTTCTGCGATAATCTTGGTGAGACTTCAGTCAGAAGTATGCAGAATCATCGAGATCCTTCTTTTCGAGCTATTTAATGCGAGAAAAACGTTATCTGGTGTTTTCACCACTCGACAGTGCGTTTGACATGCAGAACCAGCGATATCTTGGTTTTCGTGGGGTTTCAAGCTGAGATATGCATTTTCTGCGATAATCTTGGTGAGACTTCTGTCCGAAGTATGCAGAATCATCGAGATCGCTCTATTCGAGCTATTTAATGCGGCAAACACGTTTTCTGGTTTTTTCACCACTTCACAGTGCGTCTGAAATGCATAACCAGCGATATCTTGGTTTTCGTGGGGTTTCAAGCTGAGATATGCATTTTTTACGATAATCTTGGTGAGACTTCTGTCCGAAGTATGCAGAATCATCGAGATCGCTCTATTCGAGCTATTTAATGCGGCAAAAACGTTATCTGGTGCTTTCTGCACTCCACAGTGCGTTTGATATGCAGATCCAGCGATATCTTGGTTTTCGTGGGGTTTCAAGCTGAGATATGCATTCTCTGCGATAATCTTGGTGAGACTTCTGTCCGAAGTATACAGAATCATCGAGATCGCTCTTTTCGAGCTATTTAATGCGGGAAACACGTTATCTGGTGTTTTGACCACTCCACAGTGCGTTTGATATGTAGAACCGCCGATAACGTGGTTTTCGTGGGGTTTCCAGCTGATATATGCATTTTCTGCGATAATCTTGGTGTTTCATCTATGAGAAGTATGCAGAATCATCGAGAACGCTCTTTTCGAGCTACTTAATGCGAGAAACACGTTTTCTGGTTTTTTCACCACTCCACAGTGCGTCTGAAATGCATAACCAGCGATATCTTGGTTTTCGTGGGGTTTCAAGCTGAGATATGCATTTTTTACGATAATCTTGGTGACACTTCTGTCCGAAGTATGCAGAATCATCGAGATCGCTCTATTCGAGCTATTTAATGCGGCAAACACGTTATCTGGTGCTTTCTGCACTCCACAGTGCGTTTGATATGCAGAACCAGCGATATCTTGGTTTTCGTGGGGTTTCAAGCTGAGATATGCATTTTTTACGATAATCTTGGTGAGACTTCTGTCCGAAGTATGCAGAATCATCGAGTACGCTCTTTTCGAGCTGTTTAATGCGACAAACACGTTATCTGGTGTTTTCACCACTCCACAGTGCGTTTGATATGCAGAACCGGCGACACCTTGGCTTTCGTCGGGTATCAAGCTGGGATATGCATTTTCTACGATAATCTTGGTGAGACTTCTGTCAGAAGTATGCAGAATCATCTAGATCGCTCTTTTCGAGCTATTTAATGCGAGAAACACGTTGTCTGGTGTTTTCACAACTCCACAGTTGGATTGATATGCAGAACCGGCGATATCTGGGTTTTCGTGGGGTTTCAAGCTGAGATATGCATTTTTTACGATAATCTTGGTGAGACTTCTGTCCGAAGTATGCTTAATCATCGAGATCGCTCGTTTCGAGCTATTTAATGCGAGAAACACGATATCTGGAGTTTTCACCACTCCACAGTGCGTTTGATATGCAGAACCGGCGACACCTTGGCTTTCGTCGGGTATCAAGCTGGGATATGCATTTTCTACGATAATCTTGGTGAGACTTCAGTCAGAAGTATGCAGAATCATCGAGATCCTTCTTTTCGAGCTATTTAATGCGAGAAAAACGTTATCTGGTGTTTTCACCACTCGACAGTGCGTTTGACATGCAGAACCAGCGATATCTTGGTTTTCGTGGGGTTTCAAGCTGAGATATGCATTTTCTGCGATAATCTTGGTGAGACTTCTGTCCGAAGTATACAGAATCATCGAGATCGCTCTTTTCGAGCTATTTAATGCGGGAAACACGTTATCTGGTGTTTTGACCACTCCACAGTGCGTTTGATATGTAGAACCGCCGATAACGTGGTTTTCGTGGGGTTTCCAGCTGATATATGCATTTTCTGCGATAATCTTGGTGTTTCATCTATGAAAAGTATGCACAATCATCGAGAAGTCTCTTTTCGAGCTACTTAATGCGAGAAACACGTTTTCTGGTTTTTTCACCACTTCACAGTGCGTCTGAAATGCATAACCAGCGATATCTTGGTTTTCGTGGGGTTTCAAGCTGAGATATGCATTTTTTACGATAATCTTGGTGAGACTTCTGTCCGAAGTATGCAGAATCATCGAGATCGCTCTATTCGAGCTATTTAATGCGGCAAAAACGTTATCTGGTGCTTTCTGCACTCCACAGTGCGTTTGATATGCAGATCCAGCGATATCTTGGTTTTCGTGGGGTTTCAAGCTGAGATATGCATTTTTTACGATAATCTTGGTGAGACTCCTGTCCGAAGTATGCTTAATCATCGAGATCGCTCGTTTCGAGCTATTTAATGCGAGAAACACGTTATCTGGTGTTTTCACCACTCCACAGTGCGTATGATATGCAGAACCGGCGATATCTTGGTTTTCGTGGGGTTTCAAGCTGAGATATGCATTTTCTGCGATAATCTTGGTGAGACTTCTGTCCGAAGTATGCAGAATCATCGAGTACGCTCTTTTCGAGCTGTTTAATGCGACAAACACGTTATCTGGTGTTTTCACCACTCCACAGTGCGTTTGATATGCAGAACCGGCGACACCTTGGCTTTCGTCGGGTATCAAGCTGGGATATGCATTTTCTACGATAATCTTGGTGAGACTTCTGTCAGAAGTATGCAGAATCATCGAGATCCTTCTTTTCGAGCTATTTAATGCGAGAAAAACGTTATCTGGTGTTTTCACCACTCGACAGTGCGTTTGACATGCAGAACCAGCGATATCTTGGTTTTCGTGGGGTTTCAAGCTGAGATATGCATTTTCTGCGATAATCTTGGTGAGACTTCTGTCCGAAGTATACAGAATCATCGAGATCGCTCTTTTCGAGCTATTTGATGCGGGAAACACGTTATCTGGTGTTTTGACCACTCCACAGTGCGTTTGATATGTAGAACCGCCGATAACGTGGGTTTCGTGGGGTTTCCAGCTGATATATGCATTTTCTGCGATAATCTTGGTGTTTCATCTATGAAAAGTATGCACAATCATCGAGAAGTCTCTTTTCGAGCTACTTAATGCGAGAAACACGTTTTCTGGTTTTTTCACCACTTCACAGTGCGTCTGAAATGCATAACCAGCGATATCTTGGTTTTCGTGGGGTTTCAAGCTGAGATATGCATTTTTTACGATAATCTTGGTGAGACTTCTGTCCGAAGTATGCAGAATCATCGAGATCGCTCTATTCGAGCTATTTAATGCGGCAAAAACGTTATCTGGTGCTTTCTGCACTCCACAGTGCGTTTGATATGCAGAACCAGCGATATCTTGGTTTTCGTGGGGTTTCAAGCTGAGATATGCATTTTTTACGATAATCTTGGTGAGACTTCTGTCCGAAGTATGCTTAATCATCGAGATCCCTCGTTTCGAGCTACTTAATGCGAGAAACACGTTATCTGGTGTTTTCACCACTCCACAGTGCGTCTGATATGCAGAACTGGCGATATCTTGGTTTTGGTGGGGTTTCATGCTGAGATATGCATTTTCTGCAATAAGCTTGGTGAGACTTCTGTCCGAAGTATGCTGAAACATCGAGATCGCTCTATTCGAGCTATTTAATGCGGCAAACACGTTATCTGGTGCATTCAGCACTCCACAGTGCGTTTGATATGCAGATCCAGCGATATGTTGTTTTTCGTGGGGTTTCAAGCTGAGATATGCATTTTTTACGATAATCTTGGTGAGACTCCTGTCCGAAGTATGCTTAATCATCGAGATCGCTCGTTTCGAGCTATTTAATGCGAGAAACACGTTATCTGGTGTTTTCACCACTCCACAGTGCGTATGATATGCAGAACCGGCGATATCTTGGTTTTCGTGGGGTTTCAAGCTGAGATATGCATTTTCTGCGAAAATCTTGGTGAGACTTCTGTCCGAAGTATGCAGAATCATCGAGTACGCTCTTTTCGAGCTGTTTAATGCGACAAACACGTTATCTGGTGTTTTCACCACTCCACAGTGCGTTTGATATGCAGAACCGGCGACACCTTGGCTTTCGTCGGGTATCAAGCTGGGATATGCATTTTCTACGATAATCTTGGTGAGACTTCTGTCAGAAGTATGCAGAATCATCTAGATCTCTCTTTTCGAGCTATTTAATGCGAGAAACACGTTATCTGGTGTTTTCACCTCTCCACAGTGCGTTTGATATGCAGAACCGGCGACGTCTTGGCTTTCGTCGGGTATCAACCTGAGATATGCATTTTCTGCGATAATCTTGGTGAGACTTCTGTCCGAAGTATGCTTAATCATCGAGATCCCTCTTTTCGAGCTCTTTAATGCGAGAAACACGTTATCTGGTGTTTTCAGCACTCCACAGTGCGTTTGATATGCAGAACCGGCGATATCTTGGTTTTCGTGGGGTTTCCAGCTGAGATATGCATTTTCTGCGATAATCTTGGTGAGTCTTCTGTCAGAAGTATGCAGAATCATCTAGATCGCTCTTTTCGAGCTATTTGATGCGAGAAACACGTTTTCTGGTGTTTTCACCACGCCACAGTGCGTTTAATATGCAGAACCGGCGACATCGTGGTTTTCGTCGGGTTTCAAGCTGAGATATGCATTTTCTGCGATCATATTGGTGAGACTTCAGTCAGAAGTATGTAGAATCATCTAGATCGCTCGTTTCGAGCTATTTAAAACGAGAAACACGTTATCTGGTTGTTTTGACCACTCCACAGTGCGTTTGATGTGTAGAGCCGCCGATAACTTGGTTTTCGTGGGGTTTCCAGCTGAAATATGCATTTTCTGCGATAATCTTGGTGTTTCATCTATGAGAAGTATGCAGAATCATCGAGAACGCTCTTTTCGAGCTAGTTAATGCGAGATACACGTTTTCTGATGTTTTCACCACTCCATAGTGCGTCTGATATGCAGAACCGGCGATATCTTGGTTTTCGTGGGGTTTCCAGCTGAGATATGCAATTTCTGTGATAATCTTGGTGTGTCTTCTGTCAGAAGTATGCAGAATCATCGAGATCCCTCTTTTCGAGCTCTTTAATGCGAGAAACACGTTATCTGGTGTTTTCACCACTCCACAGTGCGTTTGATATGCAGAACCGGCGACATCTTTATTTTCGTGAGATTTCAACCTGAGATATGCATTTTCGTCGATAATCTTGGTGAGTCTTCTGTCAGTACTATGCAGAATCATCGAGACCCCTCTTTTCGAGCTATTTAATGCGAGAGACACGTTATCTGGTGTTTTCACCACTCCACAGTGCGTTTGATATGCAGAACAGGCGACATCTTAATTTTCGTGAGATTTCAAGCTGCGATATGCATTTTCTACGATAACCATGGTGAGTCTTCTGTCAGAAGTATGCAGAATCATCTAGATCGCTCTCTTCGAGCTATTTAATGTGAGAAACACGTTTTCTGGTGTATTCACCACCCCACAGTACGTTTGACATGCAGAACCGGATATATCTTGGTTTCGGTCGGGTTTCAAGCTGAGATATGCATTTTCTACGATAATCTTCGTGAGACTTCTGTCAGAAGTATGCAGAATCATCGGGATCGCTCTTTTCGAGCAATTTAATGCGAGAAACACGTTGTCTGGTTGGTTTCACGACTCCACAGTGCGTTTGATATGCAGAACCGGCGACATCTTGATTTTCGTGAGGTTTCAAGCTGAGATATGCATTTTCTGCTATAATATTGGTGAGTCTTCTGTCAGTAGGATGCAGAATCATCGAGACCCCTCTTTTCGAGCTATTTAATGCGAGAAACACGTTATCTGGTGTTTTCACCACTCCACAGTGCGTTTGATATGCAGAACAGGCGACATCTTGATTTTCGTGAGATTTCAAGCTGAGATATGCATTTTCTACGATAACCACGGTGAGTCTTCTGTCAGGAGTATGCAGAATCATCTAGATCGCACTTTTCGAGCTATTTAATGCGAGAAACACGTTATATGGTTGTTTTCACCACTCCACAGTGCGTTTGATATGCAGAACCAGCGATATCTTGGTTTTCGTGGGGTTTCAAGCTGAGATATGCATTTTTTACGATAATCTTGGTGAGACTTCTGTTCGAAGTATGCTTAATCATCGAGATCGCTCGTTTCGAGCTATTTAATGCGCGAAACACTTGATCTGGTGTTTTCACCACTCCACAGTGCGTATGATATGCAGAACCGGAGATATCTTGGTTTTCGTGGGGTTTCAAGCTGAGATATACATTTTCTGCGGTAATCTTGGTGAGACTTCTGTCCGAAGTATGCTGAAACATCGAGATCGCTCTTTTCGAGCTAGTTAATGCGAGAAAAACCTTATCCGGTGTTTTCACCACTCCACAATTCGTTTGATATGCAGAACCAGCGATATCTTGGCTTTCGTGGGGTTTCAAGCTGAGATATGCATTTTTTACGATAATCTTGGTGAGACTTCTGTCCGAAGTATGCTGAATCATCGAGATCGCTCTTTTCGAGCTAGTTAGTGCGAGAAACACGTTATCTGGTGTTTTCACCACACCACAGTGCGTTTGATATGCAGAACAGTAGATATCTTGGTTTTCGTGGGGTTTCAAGCTGAAATATGCATTTTCTGCGATAATCTTGTTGAGACTTCTGTTCGAAGTATGCAGAATCATCGAGATCGCACTTTTCGAGCTATTTAATGCGAGAAACACGTTATCTGGGGTTTTCACCACTCCACAATTGGTTTGATATGCAGAACCGGCGATATCTTGGTTTTCGTGGTGTTTCAAGCTGAGATATGCGTTTTCTGCGATAATCTTGGTGAGACTTCTATCAGAAGTAAGCGGAAACATCGAGATCCCTCTTTTCCTGCTCTTTAATGCGAGAAACACGTTATCTGGTGTTTTCACCTCTCCACAGTGCGTTTGATATGCAGAACCGGCGACATCTTGGTTTTCGTCGGGTATCAACCTGAGATATGCATTTTCTGCGATAATCTTGGTGAGAATTCATTTAGAAGTATGCAGAATCATCGAGATCGCTCTTTTAGAGCTATATAATGCGAGAAACACGTTATCTGGTGTTTTGACCACTCCACAGTGCGTATGATGTGCAGAACCGACGATATCCTGGTTTTCGTGGGGTTTCAAGCTCAGATATGCATTTTGTGCGATAATATTGGAGAGACTTCAGACAGAAGTATGCAGAATCATCAAGATCGTACTTTTCGAGCTATTTTATGCGAGAAACACGTTAACTGGTGTTTTCACCACTCCACAGTGCGTTTGATATGCAGATCCGGCGACATCTTGGATTTCGTCGGGGTTCAAGCTGAGATTTGCAATTCCTGCGATAATCTTGGTGAGACTTCTGTCCGAAGTATGCTTAATCATCGAGAACGCTCTTTTCGAGCTAGTTAATGCGAGAAACACGTTATCTGGTGTTTTCAGCACTCCACAGTGCGTTTGATATGCAGAACCGGCGATATCTTGGTTTTCGTGGGGTTTCCAGCTGAGATATGCATTTTCTGCGATAATCTTGGTGAGTCTTCTGTCAGAAGTATGCAGAATCATCTAGATCGCTCTTTTCGAGCTATTTGATGCGAGAAACACGTTTTCTGGTGTTTTCACCACGCCACAGTGCGTTTGATATGCAGAACCGGCGACATCGTGGTTTTCGTCGGGTTTCAAGCTGAGATATGCATTTTCTGCGATCATATTGGTGAGACGTCAGTCAGAAGTATGCAGAATCATCTAGATCGCTCGTTTCGAGCTATTTAAAGCGAGAAACCCGTTATCTGGTTGTTTTGACCACTCCACAGTGCGTTTGATATGTAGAGCCGCCGATAACTTGGTTTTCGTGGGGTTTCCAGCTGAAATATGCATTTTCTGCGATAATCTAGGTGTTTCATCTATGAGAAGTATGCAGAATCATCGAGAACGCTCTTTTCGAGCTAGTTAATGCGAGATACACGTTTTCTGATGTTTTCACCACTCCATAGTGCGTCTGATATGCAGAACCGGCGATATCTTGGTTTTCGTGGGGTTTCCAGCTGAGATATGCAATTTCTGTGATAATCTTGGTGAGTCTTGTGTCAGAAGTATGCAGAATCATCGAGATCCCTCTTTTCGAGCTCTTTAATGCGAGAAACACGTTATCTGGTGTTTTCACCACTCCACAGTGCGTTTGATATGCAGAACCGGCGACATCTTGATTTTCGTGAGATTTCAACATGAGATATGCATTTTCGTCGATAATCTTGGTGAGACTTCTGTCAGAAGTATGCAGAATCATCGGGATCGCTCTTTTCGAGCTATTTAATGCGAGAAACACGTTGTCTGGTTGGTTTCACGACTCCACAGTGCGTTTGATATGCAGAACCGGCGACATCTTGATTTTCGTGAGGTTTCAAGCTGAGATATGCATTTTCTGCTATAATATTGGTGAGTCTTCTGTCAGTAGGATGCAGAATGATCGAGACCCCTCTTTTCGAGCTATTTAATGCAAGAAACACGTTATATGGTTGTTTTCACCACTCCACAGTGCGTTTGATATGCAGAACCAGCGATATCTTGGTTTTCGTGGGGTTTCAAGCTGAGATATGCATTTTTTACGATAATCTTGGTGAGACTTCTGTTCGAAGTATGCTTAATCATCGAGATCGCTCGTTTCGAGCTATTTAATGCGCGAAACACGTTATCTGGTGTTTTCACCACTCCACAGTGCGTTTGATATGCAGAACCGGCGACATCTTGATTTTCGTGAGATTTCAACATGAGATATGCAATTTCTGTGATAATCTTGGTGAGTCTTGTGTCAGAAGTATGCAGAATCATTGAGATCCCTCTTTTCGAGCTCTTTAATGCGAGAAACACGTTATCTGGTGTTTTCACCACTCCACAGTGCGTTTGATATGCAGAACCGGCGACATCTTGATTTTCGTGAGATTTCAACATGAGATATGCATTTTCGTCGATAATCTTGGTGAGACTTCTGTCAGAAGTATGCAGAATCATCGGGATCGCTCTTTTCGAGCTATTTAATGCGAGAAACACGTTGTCTGGTTGGTTTCACGACTCCACAGTGCGTTTGATATGCAGAACCGGCGATATCTTGGTTTTCGTGGGGTTTCAAGCTGAGATATACATTTTCTGCGGTAATCTTGGTGAGACTTCTGTCAGACGTATGCAGAATCATCGAGATCGCTCTGTTCGAGCTAGTTAATGCGAGAAAAACCTTATCCGGTGTTTTCACCACTCCACAGTTCGTTTGATATGCAGAACCGGCGATATCTTGGTTTTCGTGGGGTTTCCAGCTGAGATATGCATTTTCTGCGATAATCTTGGTGAGTCTTCTGTCAGAAGTATGCAGAATCATCTAGATCGCTCTTTTCGAGCTATTCAATGCGAGAAACACGTTTTCTGGTGTTTTCACCACGCCACAGTGCGTTTGATATGCAGATCCGGCGACATCTTGGATTTCGTCGGGGTTCAAGCTGAGATTTGCAATTCCTGCGATAATCTTGGTGAGACTTCTGTCCGAAGTATGCTTAATCATCGAGAACGCTCTTTTCGAGCTAGTTAATGCGAGAAACACGTTATCTGGTGTTTTCAGCACTCCACAGTGCGTTTGATATGCAGAACCGGCGATATCTTGGTTTTCGTGGGGTTTCCAGCTGAGATATGCATTTTCTGCGATAATCTTGGTGAGTCTTCTGTCAGAAGTATGCAGAATCATCGAGAACGCTCTTTCCGAGCTAGTGAATGCGAGATACACGTTTTCTGATGGTTTCACCACTCCATAGTGCGTCTGATATGCAGAACCGGCGATATCTTGGTTTTCGTGGGGTTTCCAGCTGAGATATGCAATTTCTGTGATAATCTTGGTGAGTCTTCTGTCAGAAGTATGCACAATCATCGAGATCGCTCTATTCGAGCTATTTAATGTGAGAAACACGTTTTCTGGTGTATTCACCACCCCACAGTACGTTTGACATGCAGAACCGGATATATCTTGGTTTCGGTCGGGTTTCAAGCTGAGATATGCATTTTCTACGATAATCTTGGTGAGACTTCTGTCAGAAGTATGCAGAATCATCGGGATCGCTCTTTTCGAGCTATTTAATGCGAGAAACACGTTGTCTGGTTGGTTTCACGACTCCACAGTGCGTTTGATATGCAGAACCGGCGACATCTTGATTTTCGTGCTGTTTCCAGCTGAGATATGCATTTTCTGCGATAATCTTGGTGAGTCTTCTGTCAGAAGTATGCAAAATCATCTAGATTGCACTTTTCGAGCCATTTAATGCGAGAAACACGTTTTCTGGTGTATTCACCACTCCACAGAGCGTTTGATATGCAGAACCGGCGACATCTTGGCTTTCGTCGGGTATCAAGCTGGGATATGCATTTTCTACGATAATCTTGGTGAGACTTCTGTCAGAAGTATGCAGAATCATCGGGAACGCTCTTTTCGAGCAATTTAATGCGAGAAACTCGTTATCTGGTTGTTTTCACCACTCCACAGTGCGTTTGATATGCAGAACCGGCGTCATCTTGATTTTCGTGAGGTTTCAAGGTGAGATATGCATTTTCTGCGATTATCTTGATGAGACTTCTGTCAGAAGTATGCAGAATCATCGAGATCGCTCTTTTCGAGCTACTTAATTCGAGAAACACGTTATCTGGTGTTTTCGCCACTCCACAGTGCGTTTTACATGCAGAACCGCAGATATCTTGGTTACGTTCGGGATTCAAGCTGAGATATGCATTTTCTGCGATAATCTTCGTGAGACTTCAGTCAGAAGTATGCAGAATCATCTAGATCGCTCTTGTCGAGCTATTTAACGCGAGAAACACGTTATATGGTGTTTTCACCACTCCACAGTGCGTTTGATATGCAGAACGGGCGACATCTTGGCTTTAGTCGGGTATCAAGCTGGGATATGCATTTTCTACGATAATCTTGGTGAGACTTCTGTCAGAAGTATGCAGAATCATCGGGACCCCTCTTTTCGAGCTATTTAATGCGAGAAACACGTTATCTGTTGTTTTCGCCACTCCTCAGTGCGTTTGATATGCAGAACCGGCGACATCTTGATTTTCGTGAGATTTCAACCTGAGATATGCATTTTCTACGATAATCTTGGTGAGACTTCCGTCAGAAGTATGCAGAATCTTCGATATCGCTCTTTTCGAGCTATTTAATGCGAGAAACACGTTATCTGGTGTTTTCACGACACCACAGTGCGTTTGATATCCAGAACAGGCGACATCTTGAATTTCGTGAGATTTCAACCTGAGATATGCATTTTCGTCGATAATCTTGGTGAGACTTCTGTCAGAAGTATGCAGAATCTTCGAGAACGCTCTTTTCGAGCTACATAATGCGAGAAACACGTTATCTGGTGTTTTCACCACTCCACAGTGCGTTTGATATGCAGAACCAGCGACATCTTGGCTTTCGTCGGGTATCAAGCTGAGATATGCATTTTCAACGATAATCTTGGTGAGACTTCTGTCAGAAGTATGCAGAATCATCGGGATCGCCCTTTTCGAGCTATTTAATGCGAGAAACACGTTGTCTAGTTGTTTTCACGACTCCACAGTGCGTTTGATATGCAGAACCGGCGACATCTTAATTTTCGTGATGTTTCAAGCTGAGATATGGATTTTCTGCGATAATCTTGGTGAGACTTCAATCAGAGGTATGCAGAATCATCTAGATCGCTCTTTTCAAGCTATTTAATGCGAGAAACACGATATCTGGTGTTTTCACCACTCCACAGTGCGTTTGATATGCAGAACCGGCGATATCTTGATTTTCGTGGTGTTTCCAGCTGAGATATGCATTTTCTGCGATAATCTTGGTGAGTCTTCTGTCAGAAGTATGCAGAATCATCTAGATCGCTTATTTCGAGCTATTTAATGCGAGAAACACGTTTTCTGGTGTATTCACCACTCCACAGTGCGTTTGATATGCAGAACCGGCGACATCTTGGATTTCGTCGGGTTTCAAGCTGAGATATGCATTTTCTACGATAATCTTGGTGAGACTTCTGTCAGAAGTATGCAGAATCTTCGAGATCGCTCTTTTCGAGCTATTTAATGCGAGAAACATGTTATCTGGTGTTTTCATCACTCCACAGGGCGTTTGATATGCAGAACCGGCGATATCTTGGTTTTCGTGGGGTTTCCAGCTGAGATATGCATTTTCTGCGATAATCTTGGTGAGACTTTAGTCAGAAGTATGCAGAATCATCTAGATCGCTCGTTTCGAGCTATTTAATGCGAAAAAACAAGTTTTCTAGTGTTTTCACGACACCACAGTGCGTTTGATATCCAGAACCGGCGACAACTAGATTTTCGTGAGATTTCAACCTGAGATATGCATTTTCGTCGATAATCTTGGTGAGACTTCAATCAGAAGTATGCAGAATCATCTAGATCGCTCTTTTCAAGCTATTTAATGCGAAAAAACAAGTTTTCTGATGTTTTCAACATTCCACAGTGCGTCTGATATGCAGAACCGACGATATCGTGGTTTTCGTGGTGTTTCCAGCTGAGATATGCATTTTCTGCGATAATCTTGGTGGGTCTTCTGTCAGCAGTATGCAGAATCATCTAGATCACTCTTTTCGAGCTACTTAATGCGAGAAACACGTTATCTGGTTGTTTTCACCACTCCACAGTGCGTTTGATTTGCAGAACCGGCGACATCTTGATTTTCGTGAGGTTTCAAGCTGAGATATGCATTTTCTGCGATAATCTTGGTGAGACTTCTGTCAGAAGTACGCAGAATCATCGGGATCGCTCTTTTCGAGCTATTTAATGCGAGAAACACGTTGTCTGGTCGTTTTCACGACTCCACAGAGCGTTTTATATGCAGAACCGGCGACATCTTAATTTTCGTGATGTTTCAAGCTGAGATATGGATTTTCTGCGATAATCTTGGTGAGAATTCAGTCAGAAGTATGCAGAATCATCTGGATCGCTCTTTTCAAGCTATTTAATGCGAATAAACAAGTTTTCTAGTGTTTTCACGACACCACAGTGCGTTTGAAATCCAGAACCGGCGACATCTAGATTTTCGTGAGATTTCAACCTGAGATATGCATTTTCGTCGATAATCTTGGTGAGTCTTCTGTCAGTAGTATGCAGAATCATCGGGACCCCTCTTTTTGAGCTATTTAATGCGAGAAACACGTTATCTGTTGTTTTCGCGACTCCTCAGTGCGTTTGATATGCAGAACCGGCGACATCTTGATTTTCGTGAGATTTCAACCTGAGATATGCATTTTCTACGATAATCTTGGTGAGACTTCCGTCAGAAGTATGCAGAATCTTCGAGATCGCTCTTTTCGAGCTATTTAATGCGAGAAACACGTTATCTGGTGTTTTCACGACACCACAGCGCGTTTGATATCCAGAACAGGCGACATCTTGAATTTCGTGAGATTTCAACCTGAGATATGCATTTTCGTCGATAATCTTGGTGAGACTTCTGTCAGAAGTATGCAGAATCTTCGAGAACGCTCTTTTCGAGCTACATAATGCGAGAAACACGTTATCTGGTGTTTTCACCACTCCACAGTGCGTTTGATATGCAGAACCAGCGACATCTTGGCTTTCGTCGGGTATCAAGCTGAGATATGCATTTTCAACGATAATCTTGGTGAGACTTCTGTCAGAAGTATGCAGAATCATCTAGATCGCTTATTTCGAGCTATTTAACGCGAGAAACACGTTTTCTGGTGTATTCACCACTCCACAGTGCGTTAGATATGCAGAACCGGCGGCATCTTGGATTTCGTCGGGGTTCATACTGAGATATGCATTTTCTACGATAATCTTGGTGAGACTTCTGTCAGAAGTATGCAGAATCATCGAGATCGCTCTTTTCGAGCTATTTAATGCGAGAAACTCGTTTTCTGGTGTATTCACCACTCCACAGTACGTTTGACATGCAGAACCGGCGAAATCTTGCTTTTCGTGGGTTTTCAAGCTGAGATATGCTTTTTCTGCGATAATCATGGTGAGACTTCTGTCAGAAGTATGCAGAATCTTCGAGAACGCTGTTTTCGAGCTACATAATGCGAGAAACACGTTATCTGGTGTTTTCACCACTCCACAGTGCGTTTGATATGCAGAACCAGCGACATCTTGGCTTTCGTCGGGTATCAAGCTGAGATATGCATTTTCAACGATAATCTTGGTGAGACTTCTGTCAGAAGTATGCAGAATCATCGGGATCGCTCTTTTCGAGCTATTTAATGCGAGAAACACGTTGTCTGGTTGTTTTCACGACTCCACAGTGCGTTTGATATGCAGAACCGGCGACATCTTGATTTTCGTGATGTTTTCCAGCTGAGATATGGATTTTCTGCGATAATCTTGGTGAGACTTCAGTCAGAAGTATGCCGAATCATCTAGATCGCTCTTTTCAAGCTATTTAATGCGAAAAAACAAGTTTTCTGGTGTTTTCAACATTCCACAGTGCGTTTGATATGCAGAACCGGCGACATCTTGGATTTCGTCGGGTTTCAAGCTGAGATATGCATTTTCTACGATAATCTTGGTGAGACTTCTGTCAGAAGTATGCAGAATCTTCGAGATCGCTCTTTTCGAGCTATTTAATGCGAGAAACATGTTATCTGGTGTTTTCATCACTCCACAGGGCGTTTGATATGCAGAACCGGCGATATCTTGGTTTTCGTGGGGTTTCCAGCTGAGATATGCATTTTCTGCGATAATCTTGGTGAGACTTTAGTCAGAAGTATGCAGAATCATCTAGATCGCTCGTTTCGAGCTATTTAATGCGAAAAAACAAGTTTTCTGTTGTTTTGACCACTCCACAGTGCGTATGATATGTAGAGCCGCCGATAACTTGGTCTTCGCGGGGTTTCCAGCTGAAATATGCATTTTCTGCGATGATCTTGGTGTTTCATCTATGAGAAGTATGCAGAATGATCGAGAACGCTCTTTTCGAGTTAGCTAATGCGAGAAACACGTTTTCTGGTGTTTTCAACATTCCACAGTGCGTCTGATATGCAGAACCGACGATATCGTGGTTTTCGTGGTGTTTCCAGCTGAGATATGCATTTTCTGCGATAATCTTGGTGGGTCTTCTGTCAGCAGTATGCAGAATCATCTAGATCACTCTTTTCGAGCTACTTAATGCGAGAACCACGTTATCTGGTGTATTGACCACTCCCCAGTGCGTTTGATTTGCAGAACCGGCGACATCTTGGTTTTCGTGGGGTTTCCAGCTGAAATATGCATTTTCAACGATAATCTTGGTGAGATTTCAGTCAGAAGTATACAGAATTTTCTAGATCGCTCTTTTCGAGCTATTTAATGCGAGAAACACCTTATGTTGTGATTTCACCACTCCACAGTGCGTTTGATATGCAGAACCGACGACATCTTGACTTTCGTCGGGTATCAAGCTGAGATATGCATTTTCTGCGATAATCTTGGTGTTTCATCTATGAGAAGTATGCAGAATCATCGTGATCGCTCTTTTCCAGCTAGTTAATGCGAGAAACACGTTTTCTGGTGTTTTCACCACTCCACAGTGCGTCTGATATGCAGAACCGGAGATAACTTGGTTTTCGTGAGGTTTCAAGCTGAGATATGCATTTTCTGCGATTATCTTGGTGAGACTTCTGTCAGAAGTATGCATAATCATCGGGATCGCACTTCTCGAGCTATTTAATGCGAGAAACACGTTATCTGGTTGTTTTCACCACTCCACAGTGCGTTTGATTTGCAGAACCGGCGACATCTTGATTTTCGTGAGGTTACAAGCTGAGATATGCATTTTCTGCGATAATCTTGGTGAGACTTCTGTCAGAAGTATGCAGAATCATCGGGATCGCTCTTTTCGAGCTATTTAATTCGAGAAACACGTTGTCTGGTTGTTTTCACGACTCCACAGTGCGTTTTATATGCAGAACCGGCGACATCTTAATTTTCGTGATGTTTCAAGCTGAGATATGGATTTTCTGCGATAATCTTGGTGAGACTTCAGTCAGAAGTATGCAGAATCATCTAGATCGCTCTTTTCAAGCTACTTAAAGCGAGAAACACGTTATCTGGTGTTTTCACGACACCACAGTGCGTTTGATATCCAGAACAGGCGACATCTTGAATTTCGTGAGATTTCAACCTGAGATATGCATTTTCGTCGATAATCTTGGTGAGACTTCTGTCAGAAGTATGCAGAATCTTCGAGAACGCTCTTTTCGAGCTACATAATGCGAGAAACACGTTATCTGGTGTTTTCACCACTCCACAGTGCGTTTGATATGCAGAACCGGCGACATCTTGGCTTTCGTCGGGTATCAAGCTGAGATATGCATTTTAAACGATAATCTTGGTGAGACTTCTGTCAGAAGTTTGCAGAATCATCTAGATCGCTGGTTTCGAGCTATTTAATGCGAAAAAACAAGTTTTGTGGTGTTTTGACCACTCCACAGTGCGTTTGATATGTAGAGCCGCCGATAACTTGGTTTTCGTGGGGTTTCCAGCTGAAATATGCATTTTCTGCGATAATATTGGTAAGACTTCAGTCAGAAGTATGCGGAAACATCGAGATCGCTCTTTTCGAGCTATTTAATGCGAGAAACACGTTATCTGGTGTATTGACCACTCCACAGTGCGTTTGATATGCAGAACCGGCGCCATCTTGATTTTCGTGAGGTTTCAAGCTGAGATATGCATTTTCTGCGATAATATTGGTGAGACTTCAGTAAGAAGTATACAGAATCTTCTAGATCGCTCGTTTCGAGCTATTTAATGCGAGAAACACGTTATCTGGTGTATTGACCACTCCACAGTGCGTTTGATATGCAGAACCGGCGCCATCTTGATTTTCGTGAGGTTTCAAGCTGAGATATGCATTTTCTGCGATAATATTGGTGAGACTTCAGTCAGAAGTATGCAGAATCTTCTAGATCGCTCGTTTCGAGATATTTAATGCGAGAAACACGTTATCTGGTGTAATGACAACTCCACAGTGCGTTTGATATGCAAAACCGGCGATATCTTGGTTTTCGTCGGGTTTCAAGCTGAGATATGCATTTTCAACGATAATCTTGGTGAGATTTCACTCAGAAGTATGCAGAATCATCTCGATCGCTCGTTTCGAGCTATTTAATGCGAGAAACACGTTATCTGGTGTTTTGACCACTCCACAGTGCGTTTGATATGCAGAACCGGCGACATCTTGGTTTTCGTGGGGATTCCAGCTGAAATATGCATTTTCTGCGATAATCTTGGTGTTTCATCTATGAGAAGTATGCAGAAACATCGAGATCGCTCTTTTCGAGCTAGTTAATGCGAGAAACACGTTTTCTGGTGTTTTCACCACCCCACAGTGCGTTTGATATGCAGAACCGACGACATCTTGGATTTCGTCGGGTTTCAAGTTGAGATACGCATTTTCTGCGATAATCTTGGTGAGTCTTCTGTCAGCAGTATGCAGAATCATCTAGATCGCTCTTTTCGAGCTATTTAATGCGACAAAATCGTTATCTGGTGTATTGACCACTCCACAGTGATTTGATATGTAGAGCCGCCGATAACTTGGTTTTCGTGGGGTTTCCAGCTGAGATATGCATTTTCTGCGATAAACCTGGTGAGTCTTCTGTCAGAAGTATACAGAATTTTCTAGATCGCTCTTTTCGAGCTATTTAATGCGAGAAACACCTTATGTGGTGATTTCACCACTCCACAGTGCGTTTGATATGCAGAACCGACGACATCTTGACTTTCGTCGGGTATCAAGCTGAGATATGCATTTTCTGCGATAATCTTGGTGTTTCATCTATGAGAAGTATGCAGAATCATCGTGATCGCTCTTTTCCAGCTAGTTAATGCGAGAAACACGTTTTCTGGTGTTTTCACCACTCCACAGTGCGTCTGATATGCAGAACCGGAGATAACTTGGTTTTCGTGAGGTTTCAAGCTGAGATATGCATTTTCTGCGATTATCTTGGTGAGACTTCTGTCAGAAGTATGCATAATCATCGGGATCGCACTTCTCGAGCTATTTAATGCGAGAAACACGTTATCTGGTTGTTTTCACCACTCCACAGTGCGTTTGATTTGCAGAACCGGCGACATCTTGATTTTCGTGAGGTTACAAGCTGAGATATGCATTTTCTGCGATAATCTTGGTGAGACTTCTGTCAGAAGTATGCAGAATCATCGGGATCGCTCTTTTCGAGCTATTTAATTCGAGAAACACGTTGTCTGGTTGTTTTCACGACTCCACAGTGCGTTTTATATGCAGAACCGGCGACATCTTAATTTTCGTGATGTTTCAAGCTGAGATATGGATTTTCTGCGATAATCTTGGTGAGACTTCAGTCAGAAGTATGCAGAATCATCTAGATCGCTCTTTTCAAGCTACTTAAAGCGAGAAACACGTTATCTGGTGTTTTCACGACACCACAGTGCGTTTGATATCCAGAACAGGCGACATCTTGAATTTCGTGAGATTTCAACCTGAGATATGCATTTTCGTCGATAATCTTGGTGAGACTTCTGTCAGAAGTATGCAGAATCTTCGAGAACGCTCTTTTCGAGCTACATAATGCGAGAAACACGTTATCTGGTGTTTTCACCACTCCACAGTGCGTTTGATATGCAGAACCGGCGACATCTTGGCTTTCGTCGGGTATCAAGCTGAGATATGCATTTTAAACGATAATCTTGGTGAGACTTCTGTCAGAAGTTTGCAGAATCATCTAGATCGCTGGTTTCGAGCTATTTAATGCGAAAAAACAAGTTTTGTGGTGTTTTGACCAATCCACAGTGCGTTTGATATGTAGAGCCGCCGATAACTTGGTTTTCGTGGGGTTTCCAGCTGAAATATGCATTTTCTGCGATAATATTGGTAAGACTTCAGTCAGAAGTATGCGGAAACATCGAGATCGCTCTTTTCGAGCTATTTAATGCGAGAAACACGTTATCTGGTGTATTGACCACTCCACAGTGCGTTTGATATGCAGAACCGGCGCCATCTTGATTTTCGTGAGGTTTCAAGCTGAGATATGCATTTTCTGCGATAATATTGGTGAGACTTCAGTAAGAAGTATACAGAATCTTCTAGATCGCTCGTTTCGAGCTATTTAATGCGAGAAACACGTTATCTGGTGTATTGACCACTCCACAGTGCGTTTGATATGCAGAACCGGCGCCATCTTGATTTTCGTGAGGTTTCAAGCTGAGATATGCATTTTCTGCGATAATATTGGTGAGACTTCAGTCAGAAGTATGCAGAATCTTCTAGATCGCTCGTTTCGAGATATTTAATGCGAGAAACACGTTATCTGGTGTAATGACAACTCCACAGTGCGTTTGATATGCAAAACCGGCGATATCTTGGTTTTCGTCGGGTTTCAAGCTGAGATATGCAATTTCAACGATATTCTTGGTGAGATTTCAGTCAGAAGTATGCAGAATCATCTAGATCGCTCGTTTCGAGCTATTTAATGCGAAAAAACAAGTTTTCTGGTGTTTTGACCACTCCACAGTGTGTTTGATATGCAGAACCGGCGATATCTTGATTTTCGTGGTGTTTCCAGCTGATATATGCATTTTCTGCGATAATCTTGGTGAGTCTTCTGCCAGCAGTATGCAGAATCATCGAGATCGCTCTTTTCGAGCAACTTAATGCGAGAAACACGTTATCTGGTGTATTGACCACTCCACAGTGCGTTTGATATGCAAAACCGGCGATATCTTGGTTTTCGTCGGGTTTCCAGCTGAGATATGCATTTTCTGCGATAATCTTGGTGAGTCTTCTGTCAGTAGTATGCAGAATCATCTAGATTACTCTTTTCGAGCTATTTAATGCGAGAACCACGTTATCTGGTGTATTGAACACTCCACAGTGCGTTTGATATGCAGAACCGGCGACATCTTGGTTTTCGTGGGGTTTCCAGCTGAAATATGCATTTTCTGCGATAATCTTGGTGAGACGTCTGTCCGAAGTATGTAGAATCATCGAGATCGCTCTTTTCGAGCTATTTAATGCGACAAACAGGTTATCTGGTGTTTTGTCCACTCCACAGTGTGTTTGATATGCAGAACCGGCGATATCTTGATTTTCGTGGTGTTTCCAGCTGATATATGCATTTTCTGCGATAATCTTGGTGAGTCTTCTGCCAGCAGTATGCAGAATCATCGAGATCGCTCTTTTCGAGCTATTTAATGCGAGAAACACGTTATCTGGTGTTTTGACCACTCCACAGTGCGTTTGATATGCAGAACCGGCGACATCTTGGTTTTCGTGGGGTTTCCAGCTGAAATATGCATTTTCTGCGATAATCTTGGTGAGACGTCTGTCCGAAGTATGCAGAATCATCGAGATCGCTCTTTTCGAGCTATTTAATGCGAGAAACACGTTATCTGGTGTTTTGACCACTCCACAGTGCGTTTGATATGCAGAACCGGCGATATCTTGGTTTTCGTGGGGTTTCCAGCTGAAATATGCATTTTCTGCGATAATCTTGGTGTTTCATCTATGAGAAGTATGCAGAAACATCGAGATCGCTCTTTTCGAGCTAGTTAATGCGAGAAACACGTTTTCTGGTGTTTTGACCACTCCACAGTGCGTTTGATATGTAGAGCCGCCGATAACTTGGTTTTCGTGGGGTTTCCAGCTGAGATATGCATTTTCTGCGATAAACATGGTGAGTCTTCTGTCAGAAGTATGCAGAATCACCGAGATCGCTCTATTCGAGCTATTTAATGCGAGAAACACGTTATCTGGTGTTTTCACCACTCCACATTGCGCCTGATATGCAGAACCGGCGACATCTTGGTTTTCGTGGGGTTTCCAGCTGAAATATGCATTTTCTGCGATAATCTTGGTGAGTCTTCTGTCAGAAGTATGCAGAATCATGTAGATCGTTCGTTTCGAGCTATTTAATGCGAAAAAACAAGTTTTCTGGTGTTTTGACCACTCCACAGTGCGTTTGATATGCAGAACCGGCGCCATCTTGATTTTCGTGAGGTATCAAGCTGAGATATGCATTTTCTGCGATAATATTGGTGAGACCTCAGTCAGAAGTATGCAGAATCTTCTAGATCGCTCGTTTCGAGCTATTTAATGCGAGAACCACGTTATCTGGTGTATTGAACACTCCACAGTGCGTTTGATATGCAGAACCGGCAACATCATGGATTTCTTCGGGGTTCAAGCTGAGATATGCATTTTCTGCGATAATCTTGGTGAGACTTCTGTCCGAAGTATGCAGAATCATCTAGATCGCACGTTTCGAGCTATTTAATGCGAAAAAACAAGTTTTCTGGTGTTTTCAACATTCCACAGTGCGTTTGATATGCGGAACCGGCGATATCTTGATTTTCGTGGTGTTTCCAGGTGAGATATGCATTTTCTGCGATAATCTTGGTGAGTCTTCTGTCAGCAGTATGCAGAATCATCTAGATCGCTCTTTTCGAGCTATTAAATGCGTGATACACGTTATCTAGTTGTTTTCACCACTCCACAGTGCGTTTTATATACAGAACCGGCGATATCTTGATTTTCGTGGTGTTTCCAGCTGATATATGCATTTTCTGCGATAATCTTGGTGAGTCTTCTGCCAGCAGTATGCAGAATCATCGATATCGCTCTTTTCGATCTATTTAATGCGAGAAACACGATATCTGGTGTTTTGACCACTCCACAGGGCGTTTGATATGCAGCATCGGGGATATCTTGGTTTTCGTGGGGTTTCCAGCTGAAATATGCATTTTCTGCGATAAACTTTGTGAGTCTTCTGTCAGAAGTATGCAGAATCATCTAGATCGCTCGTTTCGAGCTATTTAATGCGAAAAAACAAGTTTTCTGGTGTTTTCAACATTCCACAGTACGTTTGATATGCAGAACCGGCGATATCTTGATTTTCGTGGGGTTTCCAGCTGAAATATGCATTTTCTGCGATAATCTTGGTGAGACGTCTGTCCGAAGTATGCAGAATCATCGAGATCGCTCTTTTCGAGCTATTTAATGCGACAAACACGTTATCTGGTGTTTTGACCACTCCACAGTGTGTTTGATATGCAGAACCGGCGATATCTTGATTTTCGTGGTGTTTCCAGCTGATATATGCATTTTCTGCGATAATCTTGGTGAGTCTTCTGCCAGCAGTATGCAGAATCATCGAGATCGCTCTTTTCGAGCTATTTAATGCGAGAAACACGTTATCTGGTGTATTCACCACTCCACAGTGCGTTTGATATGCAAAACCGGCGATATCTTGGTTTTCGTCGGGTTTCCAGCTGAGATATGCATTTTCTGCGATAATCTTGGTGAGTCTTCTGTCAGCAGTATGCAGAATCATCTAGATCACTCTTTTCGAGCTATTTAATGCGAGAACCACGTTATCTGGTGTATTGAACACTCCACAGTGCGTTTGATATGCAGAACCGGCGACATCTTGGTTTTCGTGGGGTTTCCAGCTGAAATATGCATTTTCTGCGATAATCTTGGTGATACGTCTGTCCGAAGTATGTAGAATCATCGAGATCGCTCTTTTCGAGCTATTTAATGCGACAAACACGTTATCTGGTGTTTTGACCACTCCACAGTGTGTTTGATATGCAGAACCGGCGATATCTTGATTTTCGTGGTGTTTCCAGCTGATATATGCATTTTCTGCGATAATCTTGGTGAGTCTTCTGCCAGCAGTATGCAGAATCATCGAGATCGCTCTTTTCGAGCTATTTAATGCGAGAAACACGTTATCTGGTGTTTTGACCACTCCACAGTGCGTTTGATATGCAGAACCGGCGACATCTTGGTTTTCGTGGGGTTTCCAGCTGAAATATGCATTTTCTGCGATAATCTTGGTGAGACGTCTGTCCGAAGTATGCAGAATCATCGAGATCGCTCTTTTCGAGCTATTTAATGCGAGAAACACGTTATCTGGTGTTTTGACCACTCCACAGTGCGTTCGATATGCAGAACCGGCGATATCTTGGTTTTCGTGGGGTTTCCAGCTGAAATATGCATTTTCTGCGATAATCTTGGTGTTTCATCTATGAGAAGTATGCAGAAACATCGAGATCGCTCTTTTCGAGCTAGTTAATGCGAGAAACACGTTTTCTGGTGTTTTCACCACCCCACAGTGCGTTTGATATGCAGAACCGGCGACATCTTGGATTTCGTCGGGTTTCAAGTTGAGATACGCATTTTCTGCGATAATCTTGGTGAGTCTTCTGTCAGCAGTATGCAGAATCATCTAGATCGCTCTTTTCGAGCTATTTAATGCGACAAACACGTTATCTGGTGTATTGACCACTCCACAGTGATTTGATATGTAGAGCCGCCGATAACTTGGTTTTCGTGGGGTTTCCAGCTGAGATATGCATTTTCTGCGATAAACCTGTTGAGTCTTCTGTCACAAGTATGCAGAATCACCGAGATCGCTCTATTCGAGCTATTTAATGCGAGAAACACGTTATCTGGTGTTTTCACCACTCCACATTGCGCCTGATATGCAGAACCGGCGACATCTTGGTTTTCGTGGGGTTTCCAGCTGAAATATGCATTTTCTGCGATAATCTTGGTGAGTCTTCTGTCAGAAGTATGCAGAATCATGTAGATCGTTCGTTTCGAGCTATTTAATGCGAAAAAACAAGTTTTCTGGTGTTTTGACCACTCCACAGTGCGTTTGATATGCAGAACCGGCGCCATCTTGATTTTCGTGAGGTATCAAGCTGAGATATGCATTTTCTGCGATAATATTGGTGAGACTTCAGTCAGAAGTATGCAGAATCTTCTAGATCGCTCGTTTCGAGCTATTTAATGCGAGAACCACGTTATCTGGTGTATTGAACACTCCACAGTGCGTTTGATATGCAGAACCGGCGACATCATGGATTTCGTCGGGGTTCAAGCTGAGATATGCATTTTCTGCGATAATCTTGGTGAGACTTCTGTCCGAAGTATGCAGAATCATCTAGATCGCTCGATTCGAGCTATTTAATGCGAAAAAACAAGTTTTCTGGTGTTTTCAACATTCCACAGTGCGTTTGATATGCGGAACCGGCGATATCTTGATTTTCGTGGTGTTTCCAGGTGAGATATGCATTTTCTGCGATAAACTTTGTGAGTCTTCTGTCAGAAGTATGCAGAATCATCGAGATCGCTCTATTCGAACTCTTTAAAGCGAGAAACACGTTATCTGGTGTTTTCACCATCCACATTGCGCCTGATATGCAGAACCGGCGACATCTTGGTTTTCGTGGGGTTTCCAGCTTAAATGTGCATTTTCTGCGATAATCTTGGTGAGTCTTCTGACAGAAGTATGCAGAATCATGTAGATCGTTCGTTTCGAGTTATTTAATGCGAAAAAACAAGTTTTCTGGTGTTTTGACCACTCCACAGTGCGTTTGATATGTAGAGCCGCCGATAACTTGGTTTTCGTGGGGTTTCCAGCTGAAATATGCATTTTCTGCGATAATCTTGGTGAGTCCTCTGTCAGAAGTATGCAGAATCATCGAGATCGCTCTATTCGAGCTATTTAATGCGAGAAACACGTTATCTGGTGTATTGACCACTCCACAGTGCGTTTGATATGCAAAACCGGCGATATCTTGGTTTTCGTCGGTTTTCAAGCTGAGATATGCATTTTCAACGATAATCTTGGTGAGACTTCAGTCAGAAGTATGCAGAATTATCTAGATCGCTCGTTTCGAGCTATTTAATGCGAAAAAACAAGTTTTCTGGTGTTTTCAACATTCCACAGTGCGTTTGATATGCGGAACCGGCGATATCTTGATTTTCGTGGTGTTTCCAGGTGAGATATGCATTTTCTGCGATAATCTTGGTGAGTCTTCTGTCAGCAGTATGCAGAATCATCTAGATCGCTCTTTTCGAGCTATTAAATGCGTGATACACGTTATCTAGTTGTTTTCACCACTCCACAGTGCGTTTTATATACAGAACTGGCGACATCTTGATTTTCGTGAGGTTTCAAGCTGACATATGCATTTTCTGCGATAATATTGGTGAGACTTCTGTCCGAAGTATGCAGAATCATCGATATCGCTCTTTTCGAGCTATTTAATGTGAGAAACGCGTTATCTGGTGTTTTGACAACTTCACAGTGCGTTTGATATGCAGAAATGGCGAAATCTTTTTTTTCGTCGGTTTTCATCCTGAGGTATGCATTTTCTGCGTTAACCTTGGTGCGACTTTTGTCAGAAGTATGCAGAATCATCTAGATCGCTCGTTTCGAGCTATTTAATACGAGAAACACGTTATCTGGTTGTTTTCACCACTCCACAGTGCGTTTGATATGCAGGACCGGCGACATCTTGATTTTCGTGGGGTTTCAAGCTGAGATATGCATTTTCTGCAATAATATTGGTGAGACTTCAGTAAGAAGTATGCAGAATCATCTAGATCGCTCGTTTCGAGCTATTTAATGCGAAAAAAACAAGTTTTCTGGTGTTTTCAACATTCCACAGTGCGTTTGATATGCAGACCCGGCGATATCTTGATTTTCGTGGTGTTTCCAGATGAGATATGCATTTTCTGCGATAATCTTGCTGAGTCTTCTGTCACAAGTATGCAGAATCATCTAGATCGCTCTTTTCGAGCTATTTAATGCGAGATACACGTTATCTGGTTGTTTTCATCACTCCACAGGGCGTTTGATATGCAGAACCGGCGATATCTTGGTTTTCGTGGGGTTTCCAGCTGAGATATGCATTTTCTGCGATAATATTGGTGAGACTTCTGTCCGAAGTATGCAGAGTCATCGAGATCGTACTTTTCAAGCTATTTAATGCGAGAAACACGTTTGCTGGGGTATTCACCAATCCACAGTTCGTTGGATATGCAGAACAGGAGATATCTTGGTTTTCGTGGGGTTTCCAGCTGAAATATGCATTTGCTGCGGTAATCTTGGTGTTTCATCTATGAGAAGTATGCAGAATCATCCAGAACGATCTTTTCGAGCTAGTTAATGCGAGTAACACGTTATCTGGTGTTTTCACCACTCCACAGTGCGTTTGATATGCAGAACCGGCGACATTATGGATTTCGTCGGGGTTCAAGCTGAGATATGCATTTTCTGCGATAATCTTGGTGAGACTTCTGCCCGAAGTATGCAGAGTAATCGAGATCGTACTTTTCAAGCTATTTAATGCGAGAAACACGTTTTCTGGGGTATTCACCAATCCACAGTTCGTTGGATATGCAGAACAGGAGATATCTTGATTTTCGTGGGGTTTCCAGCTGAAATATGCATTTGCTGCGATAATCTTGGTGTTTCATCTATGAGAAGTATGCAGAATCATCCAGAACGATCTTTTCGAGCTAGTTAATGCGAGTAACACGTTATCTGGTGTTTTCACCACTCCACAGTGCGTTTGATATGCAGAACCGGCGACATCATGGATTTCGTCGGGGTTCAAGCTGAGATATGCATTTTCTGCGATAATCTTGGTGAGACTTCTGTCCGAAGTATGCTGAATCATCTAGATCGCTCTTTTCGAGCTATTTAATGCGAGAAACACGTTATCTGGTGTTTTCACCACTCCACAGTGCGTTTGATATGCAGAACCAGCGATATCTTGGTTTTCGTGGGGATTCAAACTGAGATATGCAATTTCTGCGATAATCTAGGTGAGACTTCTGTCCGAAGTATGCTTAATCATCGAGATCGCTCGTTTCGAGCTACTTAATGCGAGAAACACGTGATCTGGTGTTTTCACCACTCCACAGGGCGAATGATATGCAGAACCGACGATATCTTGGTTTTCGTGGGGTTTCAAGCTCAGATATGCATTTTCTGCGATAATCTTGGTGAGACTTCTGTCCGAAGTATGCAGAGTCATCGAGATCGCTCTTTTCGAGCTATTTAATGCGAGAAACAAGTTACCTGGTGTTTTCACCACTCCACAGTGCGTTTGATATGCAGAACCAGCGATATCTTGGTTTTCGTGGGGTTTCAAGCTCAGATATGCATTTTCTGCGATAATCTTGGTGAGACTTCTGTCCGAAGTATGCAGAATCATCGAGATCGCACTTTTCGAGCTATTTAATGCGAGAAACACGTTATCTGGTGTATTCACCACTCCACAGCGCGTTTGATATGCAGAACCGGCGCCATCTTGATTTTCGTGAGGTATCAAGCTGAGATATGCATTTTCTGCGATAATATTGGTGAGACTTCAGTCAGAAGTATGCAGAATCTTCTAGATCGCTCGTTTCGAGCTTTTTAATGCGAGAACCACGTTATCTGGTGTATTGAACACTCCACAGTGCGTTTGATATGCAGAACCGGCGACATCATGGATTTCGTCGGGGTTCAAGCTGAGATATGCATTTTCTGCGATAATCTTGGTAAGACTTCTGTCCGAAGTATGCAGAATCATCTAGATCGCTCGTTTCGAGCTATTTAATGCGAAAAAACAAGTTTTCTGGTGTTTTCAACATTCCACAGTGCGTTTGATATGCGGAACCGGCGATATCTTGATTTTCGTGGTGTTTCCAGGTGAGATATGCATTTTCTGCGATAATCTTGGTGAGTCTTCTGTCAGCAGTATGCAGAATCATCTAGATCGCTCTTTTCGAGCTATTAAATGCGAGATACACGTTATCTAGTTGTTTTCACCACTCCACAGTGCGTTTTATATACAGAACTGGCGACATCTTGATTTTCGTGAGGTTTCAAGCTGACATATGCATTTTCTGCGATAATATTGGTGAGACTTCTGTCCGAAGTATGCAGAATCATCGATATCGCTCTTTTCGATCTATTTAATGCGAGAAACACGATATCTGGTGTTTTGACCACTCCACAGGGCGTTTGATATGCAGCATCGGGGATATCTTGGTTTTCGTGGGGTTTCCAGCTGAAATATGCATTTTCTGCGATAAACTTTGTGAGTCTTCTGTCAGAAGTATGCAGAATCATCGAGATCGCTCTATTCGACCTCTTTAAAGCGAGAAACACGTTATCTGGTGTTTTCACCATCCACATTGCGCCTGATATGCAGAACCGGCGACATTTTGGTTTTCGTGGGGTTTCCAGCTTAAATGTGCATTTTCTGCGATAATCTTGGTGAGTCTTCTGACAGAAGTATGCAGAATCATCGAGATCGCTCTATTCGACCTCTTTAAAGCGAGAAACACGTTATCTGGTGTTTTCACCATCCACATTGCGCCTGATATGCAGAACCGGCGACATTTTGGTTTTCGTGGGGTTTCCAGCTTAAATGTGCATTTTCTGCGATAATCTTGGTGAGTCTTCTGACAGAAGTATGCAGAATCATCGAGATCGCTCTATTCGAGCTATTTAATGCGAGAAACACGTTATCTGGTGTATTGACCACTCCACAGTGCGTTTGATATGCAAAACCGGCGATATCTTGGTTTTCGTCGGTTTTCAAGCTGAGATATGCATTTTCAACGATAATCTTGGTGAGACTTCAGTCAGAAGTATGCAGAATCATCTAGATCGCTCGTTTCGAGCTATTTAATGCGAAAAAACAAGTTTTCTGGTGTTTTCAACATTCCACAGTGCGTTTGATATGCGGAACCGGCGATATCTTGATTTTCGTGGTGTTTCCAGGTGAGATATGCATTTTCTGCGATAATCTTGGTGAGTCTTCTGTCAGCAGTATGCAGAATCATCTAGATCGCTCTTTTCGAGCTATTAAATGCGTGATACACGTTATCTAGTTGTTTTCACCACTCCACAGTGCGTTTTATATACAGAACTAGCGACATCTTGATTTTCGTGAGGTTTCAAGCTGACATATGCATTTTCTGCGATAATATTGGTGAGACTTCTGTCCGAAGTATGCAGAATCATCGATATCGCTCTTTTCGAGCTATTTAATGTGAGAAACGCGTTATCTGGTGTTTTGACAACTTCACAGTGCGTTTGATATGCAGAAATGGCGAAATCTTGGTTTTCGTCGGTTTTCATCCTGAGGTATGCATTTTCTGCGTTAACCTTGGTGCGACTTTTGTCAGAAGTATGCAGAATCATCTAGATCGCTCGTTTCGAGCTATTTAATACGAGAAACACGTTATCTGGTTGTTTTCACCACTCCACAGTGCGTTTGATATGCAGGACCGGCGACATCTTGATTTTCGTGGGGTTTCAAGCTGAGATATGCATTTTCTGCGATAATATTGGTGAGACTTCAGTAAGAAGTACGCAGAATCATCTAGATCGCTCGTTTCAAGCTATTTAATGCGAAAAAAACAAGTTTTCTGGTGTTTTCAACATTCCACAGTGCGTTTGATATGCAGACCCGGCGATATCTTGATTTTCGTGGTGTTTCCAGCTGAGATAAGCATTTTCTGCGATAATCTTGGTGAGTCTTCTGTCACAAGTATGCAGAATCATCTAGATCGCTCTTTTCGAGCTATTTAATGCGAGATACACGTTATCTGGTTGTTTTCATCACTCCACAGGGCGTTTGATATGCAGAACCGGCGATATCTTGGTTTTCGTGGGGTTTCCAGCTGAGATACGCATTTTCTGCGATAATATTGGTGAGACTTCTGTCCGAAGTATGCAGAGTCATCGAGATCGTACTTTTCAAGCTATTTAATGCGAGAAACACGTTTTCTGGGGTATTCACCAATCCACAGTTCGTTGGATATGCAGAACAGGAGATATCTTGGTTTTCGTGGGGTTTCCAGCTGAAATATGCATTTGCTGCGATAATCTTGGTGTTTCATCTATGAGAAGTATGCAGAATCATCCAGAACGATCTTTTCGAGCTAGTTAATGCGAGTAACACGTTATCTGGTGTTTTCACCACTCCACAGTGCGTTTTATATGCAGAACCGGCGACATCATGGATTTCGTCGGGGTTCAAGCTGAGATATGCATTTGCTGCGATAATCTTGGTGAGACTTCTGTCCGAAGTATGCTGAATCATCTAGATCGCTCTTTTCGAGCTATTTAATGCGAGAAACACGTTATCTGGTGTTTTCACCACTCCACAGTGCGTTTGATATGCAGAACCAGCGATATCTTGGTTTTCGTGGGGTTTCAAGATGAGATATGCATTTTCTGCGATAATCTTGGTGAGACTCCTGTCCGAAGTATGCAGAATCATCGAGATCGCTCTTCTCGAGCTATTTAATGCGAGAAACAAGTTATCTGGTGTTTTCACCACTCCACAGTGCGTTTGATATGCAGATCCAGCGATATCTTGGTTTTCGTGGGGTTTCAAGCTCAGATATGCATTTTCCGCGATAATCTTGGTGAGACTTCTGTCCGAAGTATGCAGAGTCATCGAGATCGTACTTTTCGAGCTATTTAATGCGAGAAACACGTTTTCTGGGGTATTCACCAATCCACAGTTCGTTGGATATGCAGAACAGGAGATATCTTGGTTTTCGTGGGGTTTCCAGCTGAAATATGCATTTGCTGCGATAATCTTGGTGAAATATCTGTCCGAAGTATGCAGAAACATCGAGATCGCACTTTTCGATCTATTTAATGCGAGAAACACGTTGTCTGGTGTTTTCACCACTCCACAGTTGGTTTGATATGCAGAACCGGCAATGTCTGGTATTCGTCGGGTTTCAAGCTGAGATATGCATTTTATGCGATAATCTTGGTGAGACTTCTGTCCGAAGTATGCAGAGTCATCTAGATCGTAATTTTCGAGCTATTTAATGCGAGAAACTCGTTTTCTGGGGTTTTCACCAATCCACAGTTCGTTGGATATGCAAAACAGGAGATATCTTGGTTTTCGTGGGGTTTCCAGCTGAAATATGCATTTTCTGCGATAATCTTGGTGTTTCATCTATGAGAAGAATGCAGAATCATCCAGAACGATCTTTTCGACCTAGTTAATGCGAGTAACACGTTATCTGGTGTTTTCACCACTCCACAGTGCGTTTGATATGCAGAACCGGCGACATCATGGATTTCGTCGGGGTTCAAGCTGAGATATGCATTTTCTGCGATAATCTTGGTGAGACTACTGTCCGAAGTATGCTGAATCATCTAGATCGCTCTTTTCGAGCTATTTAATGCGAGAAACACGTTATCTGGTGTTTTCACCACTCCACAGTGCGTTTGATATGCAGAACCAGCGATATCTTGGTTTTCGTGGGGATTCAAACTGAGATATGCAATTTCTGCGATAATCTAGGTGAGACTTCTGTCCGAAGTATGCTTAATCATCGAGATCGCTCGTTTCGAGCTACTTAATGCGAGAAACACGTGATCTGGTGTTTTCACCACTCCACAGGGCGAATGATATGCAGAACCGACGATATCTTGGTTTTCGTGGGGTTTCAAGCTCAGATATGCATTTTCTGCGATAATCTTGGTGAGACTTCTGTCCGAAGTATGCAGAGTCATCGAGATCGCTCTTTTCGAGCTATTTAATGCGAGAAACAAGTTACCTGGTGTTTTCACCACTCCACAGTGCGTTTGATATGCAGAACCAGCGATATCTTGGTTTTCGTGGGGTTTCAAGCTCAGATATGCATTTTCTGCGATAATCTTGGTGAGACTTCTGTCCGAAGTATGCAGAATCATCGAGATCGCACTTTTCGAGCTATTTAATGCGAGAAACACGTTATCTGGTGTATTCACCACTCCACAGCGCGTTTGATATGCAGAACCGGCGACATCATGGATTTCGTCGGGGTTCAAGCTGAGATATGCATTTTCTGCGTTAATCTTGGTGAGACTTCTGTCCGAAGTATGCTGAATCATCTAGATCGCTCTTTTCGAGCTATTTAATGCGAGAAACACGTTATCTGGTGTTTTCACCACTACACAGTGCGTTTGATATGCAGAACCAGCGATATCTTGGTTTTCGTGGGGTTTCAAGATGAGATATGCATTTTCTGGGATAATCTTGGAGAGACTTCTGTCCGAAGTATGCAGAATCATCGAGATCGGTCTTCTCGAGCTATTTAATGCGAGAAACAAGTTATCTGGTGTTTTCACCACACCACAGTGCGTTTGATATGCAGAACCAGCGATATCTTGGTTTTCGTGGGGTTTCAAGCTCAGATATGCGTTTTTTGCGATAATCTTGGTGCGACTTCTGTTCGAAGTATGCAGAATCATCGAGATCGCACTTTTCGATCTATTTAATGCGAGATACACGTTATCAGGTTGTTTTCATCACTCCACAGGGCGTTTGATATGCAGAACCGGCGACATCATGGATTTCGTCGGGGTTCAAGCTGAGATATGCATTTTCTGCGATAATCTTGGTGAGACTTCTGTCCGAAGTATGCTGAACCATCGAGATCACTCGTTTCGACCTATTTAATGCGAGAAACACGTTATCTGGTGTTTTCACCACTCCACAGTGCGTTTGATATGCAGAACCAGCGATATCTTGGTTTTCGTGGGGTTTCAAGCTGAGATATGCATTTCCCTGCGATAATCTTGTTGAGACTTCTGTCCGAAGTATGCAGAATCATCGAGATCGCACTTTTCGAGCTATTTAATGCGAGAAACAAGTTATCTGGTGTTTTCACCACTCCACAGTGCGTTTGATATGCAGAACCAGCGATATCTTGGTTTTCGTGGGGTTTCAAGCTCAGATATGCATTTTCTGCGATAATCTTGGTGAGACTTCTGTCCGAAGTATGCAGAATCATCGCGATCGCACTTTTCGAGCTATTTAATGCGAGAAACACATCATCTGGTGTTTTCACCACTCCACAGTGCGTTTGATATGCAGAACCAGCGATATCTTGGTTTTCGTGGGGTTTCAAGCTCAGATATGCATTTTCTGCGATAATCTTGGTGAGACTTCTGTCCGAAGTATGCTTAATCATCGAGATCGTACTTTTCGAGCTATTTAAAGCGAGAAACACGTTTTCTGGGGTTTTCACCACTCCACAGTTCGTTGGATATGCAGAACAGGAGATAGCTTGGTTTTCGTGGGGTTTCTAGCAGAGATATGCATTTTCTGCGATAATCATGGTGAGACTTCTGTTAGAAGTATGCAGAACCATCGAGATCGCACATTTCGATCTATTTAATTCGAGAAACACGTTGTCTGGTGTTTTCACCACTCCACAGTTGGTTTGATATGCAGAACCGGCGATATCTGGGTTTTCGTGGGGTTTCAAGCTGAATTATGCATTTTTTACGATAATCTTGGTGAGACTTCTGTCCGAAGTATGCTTAATCATCGAGATCGCTCATTTCGACCTATTTAATGCGAGAAACACGTTATCTGGTGTTTTCACCACTCCACAGTGCGTTTGATATGCAGAACCAGCGATATCTTGGTTTTCGTGGGGTTTCAAGCTGAGATATGCATTTCCCTGCGATAATCTTGGTGAGACTTCTGTCCGAAGTATGCAGAATCATCGAGATGGCTCCATTCGAGCTATTTAATGCGAGAAACACGTTGTCTGGTGTTTTCACCACTCCACAGTTGGTTTGATATGCAGAACCGGCGATGTTTGGTTTTCGTCAGGTTTCAAGCTGAGATATGCATTTTTTACGATAATCTTGATAAGCTTCTGTCCGAAGTATGCTTAATCATCGAGATCGGTCGTTTCGACCAATTTAATGCGAGAAACACGTTATCTGGTGTTTTCAGCACTCCACAGTGCGGTTGATATGCAGAACTGGCGGTATCTTGGTTTTCGTGGGGTTTCAAGCTGAGATATGCATTTTTTATGATAATCTTGGTGAGACTTCTCTCCGAAGTATGCTTAATCATCGAGATCGCTCTATTCGAGCTATTTAATGCGAGAAACACGTTATCTGGTGTTTTCAGCACTCCACAGTGCGTTTGATATGCAGAACCTGCGATCTCTTGGTTTTCGTGGGGATTCAAGCTCAGATATGCATTTTCTGCGATAATCTTGGTGAGACTTCTGTCCGAAGTATGCAGAGTCATCGAGATCGTACTTTTCGATCAATTTAATGCGAGAAACACGTTTTCTGGTGTTTTCAGCACTCCACAGTGCGGTTGATATGCAGAACTGGCGGTATCTTGGTTTTCGTGGGGTTTCAAGCTGAGATATGCATTTTTTATGATAATCTTGGTGAGACTTCTCTCCGAAGTATGCTTAATCATCGAGATCGCTCGTTTCGAGCTATTTAATGCGAGAAACACGTTATCTGGTGTTTTCACCACTCCACAGTGCGTTGGATATGCAGAACCGGAGATATTTTGGTTTTCGTCGGGTTTCATGCTGTAATATGCATTTTCTACGATAAGCTTGGTGAGACATCAGTCCGAAGTATGCAGAAACATCGAGAGCGCTCTTTTCGAGCTGTTTAATGCGAGAAACACGTTATCTGGTGTTATCACCACTGCACAGTGCGTTTGATAATCAGATCCGGCGATATCTTGGTTTTTGTTGGGTTTCAAGCTGAGATATGCATTTTTTACGATAATCTTGGTGAGACTTCTGTCCGAAGTATGCTTAATCATCGAGATCGCTCTTTTCGAGCTATTTAATGCGAGAAACACGTTTTCTGGGGTTTTCACGACACACAGTTCTTCGGATATGCAGAACAGGTGATATCTTGGTTTTCGAGGGGTTTCAAGCTGAGATATGCATTTTCTGCGATAACCTTGGAGAGACTTCTGTCCGAAGTATGCAGAATCATCGAGATCGCTCTTTTGGAGCTATTTAATGCGAGAAACACGTTTTCTGGGGTTTTCACCACACCACAGTTCGTTGGATATGCAGAACAGGTGATACCTTGGTTTTCGAGGGGTTTCAAGCTGAGATATGCATTTTCTGCGATAATCTTGGAGAGACTTCTGTCCGAAGTATGCAGAATCATCGAGATCGCTCTTTTCGAGCTATTTAATGCGAGAAACACGTTTTCTGGGGTTTTCACCACACCACAGTTCGTTGGATATGCAGAACAGGTGATATCTTGGTTTTCGAGGGGTTTCAAGTTTAGATATGCATTTTCTGCGATAATCTTGGAGAGACTTCTGTCCGAAGTATGCAGAATCATCGAGATCGCTCTTTTCGAGCTATTTAATGCGAGAAACACGTTTTCTGGGGTTTTCACCACAACACAGTTCGATGGATATGCAGAACAGGTGATATCTTGGTTTTCGAGGGGTTTCAAGCTGAGATATGCATTTTCTGCGATAATCTTGGAGAGACTTCTGTTCGAACTATGCAGAATCATCGAGATCGCTCTTTTCGAGCTATTTAATGCAAGAAACACGTTATCTGGTGTTTTCACCACTCCACAGTGCGTTTGATATGCAGAACCAGCGATATCTTGGTTTTCGTGGGGTTTCAAGCTGAGATATGCATTTTTTACGATAATCTTGGTGAGACTTCTGTCAGAAGTATACAGAATTTTCTAGATCGCTCTTTTCGAGCTATTTAATGCGAGAAACACGTTATCTGGTGTATTGACCACTCCACAGTGCGTTTGATATGCAGAACCGGCGCCATCTTGATTTTCGTGAGGTTTCAAGCTGAGATATGCATTTTCTGCGATAATATTGGTGAGACTTCAGTAAGAAGTATACAGAATCTTCTAGATCGCTCGTTTCGAGCTATTTAATGCGAGAAACACGTTATCTGGTGTATTGACCACTCCACAGTGCGTTTGATATGCAGAACCGGCGCCATCTTGATTTTCGTGAGGTTTCAAGCTGAGATATGCATTTTCTGCGATAATATTGGTGAGACTTCAGTCAGAAGTATGCAGAATCTTCTAGATCGCTCGTTTCGAGATATTTAATGCGAGAAACACGTTATCTGGTGTAATGACAACTCCACAGTGCGTTTGATATGCAAAACCGGCGATATCTTGGTTTTCGTCGGGTTTCAAGCTGAGATATGCATTTTCAACGATAATCTTGGTGAGATTTCACTCAGAAGTATGCAGAATCATCTCGATCGCTCGTTTCGAGCTATTTAATGCGAGAAACACGTTATCTGGTGTTTTGACCACTCCACAGTGCGTTTGATATGCAGAACCGGCGACATCTTGGTTTTCGTGGGGATTCCAGCTGAAATATGCATTTTCTGCGATAATCTTGGTGTTTCATCTATGAGAAGTATGCAGAAACATCGAGATCGCTCTTTTCGAGCTAGTTAATGCGAGAAACACGTTTTCTGGTGTTTTCACCACCCCACAGTGCGTTTGATATGCAGAACCGACGACATCTTGGATTTCGTCGGGTTTCAAGTTGAGATACGCATTTTCTGCGATAATCTTGGTGAGTCTTCTGTCAGCAGTATGCAGAATCATCTAGATCGCTCTTTTCGAGCTATTTAATGCGACAAAATCGTTATCTGGTGTATTGACCACTCCACAGTGATTTGATATGTAGAGCCGCCGATAACTTGGTTTTCGTGGGGTTTCCAGCTGAGATATGCATTTTCTGCGATAAACCTGGTGAGTCTTCTGTCAGAAGTATACAGAATTTTCTAGATCGCTCTTTTCGAGCTATTTAATGCGAGAAACACCTTATGTGGTGATTTCACCACTCCACAGTGCGTTTGATATGCAGAACCGACGACATCTTGACTTTCGTCGGGTATCAAGCTGAGATATGCATTTTCTGCGATAATCTTGGTGTTTCATCTATGAGAAGTATGCAGAATCATCGTGATCGCTCTTTTCCAGCTAGTTAATGCGAGAAACACGTTTTCTGGTGTTTTCACCACTCCACAGTGCGTCTGATATGCAGAACCGGAGATAACTTGGTTTTCGTGAGGTTTCAAGCTGAGATATGCATTTTCTGCGATTATCTTGGTGAGACTTCTGTCAGAAGTATGCATAATCATCGGGATCGCACTTCTCGAGCTATTTAATGCGAGAAACACGTTATCTGGTTGTTTTCACCACTCCACAGTGCGTTTGATTTGCAGAACCGGCGACATCTTGATTTTCGTGAGGTTACAAGCTGAGATATGCATTTTCTGCGATAATCTTGGTGAGACTTCTGTCAGAAGTATGCAGAATCATCGGGATCGCTCTTTTCGAGCTATTTAATTCGAGAAACACGTTGTCTGGTTGTTTTCACGACTCCACAGTGCGTTTTATATGCAGAACCGGCGACATCTTAATTTTCGTGATGTTTCAAGCTGAGATATGGATTTTCTGCGATAATCTTGGTGAGACTTCAGTCAGAAGTATGCAGAATCATCTAGATCGCTCTTTTCAAGCTACTTAAAGCGAGAAACACGTTATCTGGTGTTTTCACGACACCACAGTGCGTTTGATATCCAGAACAGGCGACATCTTGAATTTCGTGAGATTTCAACCTGAGATATGCATTTTCGTCGATAATCTTGGTGAGACTTCTGTCAGAAGTATGCAGAATCTTCGAGAACGCTCTTTTCGAGCTACATAATGCGAGAAACACGTTATCTGGTGTTTTCACCACTCCACAGTGCGTTTGATATGCAGAACCGGCGACATCTTGGCTTTCGTCGGGTATCAAGCTGAGATATGCATTTTAAACGATAATCTTGGTGAGACTTCTGTCAGAAGTTTGCAGAATCATCTAGATCGCTGGTTTCGAGCTATTTAATGCGAAAAAACAAGTTTTGTGGTGTTTTGACCAATCCACAGTGCGTTTGATATGTAGAGCCGCCGATAACTTGGTTTTCGTGGGGTTTCCAGCTGAAATATGCATTTTCTGCGATAATATTGGTAAGACTTCAGTCAGAAGTATGCGGAAACATCGAGATCGCTCTTTTCGAGCTATTTAATGCGAGAAACACGTTATCTGGTGTATTGACCACTCCACAGTGCGTTTGATATGCAGAACCGGCGCCATCTTGATTTTCGTGAGGTTTCAAGCTGAGATATGCATTTTCTGCGATAATATTGGTGAGACTTCAGTAAGAAGTATACAGAATCTTCTAGATCGCTCGTTTCGAGCTATTTAATGCGAGAAACACGTTATCTGGTGTATTGACCACTCCACAGTGCGTTTGATATGCAGAACCGGCGCCATCTTGATTTTCGTGAGGTTTCAAGCTGAGATATGCATTTTCTGCGATAATATTGGTGAGACTTCAGTCAGAAGTATGCAGAATCTTCTAGATCGCTCGTTTCGAGATATTTAATGCGAGAAACACGTTATCTGGTGTAATGACAACTCCACAGTGCGTTTGATATGCAAAACCGGCGATATCTTGGTTTTCGTCGGGTTTCAAGCTGAGATATGCAATTTCAACGATATTCTTGGTGAGATTTCAGTCAGAAGTATGCAGAATCATCTAGATCGCTCGTTTCGAGCTATTTAATGCGAAAAAACAAGTTTTCTGGTGTTTTGACCACTCCACAGTGTGTTTGATATGCAGAACCGGCGATATCTTGATTTTCGTGGTGTTTCCAGCTGATATATGCATTTTCTGCGATAATCTTGGTGAGTCTTCTGCCAGCAGTATGCAGAATCATCGAGATCGCTCTTTTCGAGCAACTTAATGCGAGAAACACGTTATCTGGTGTATTGACCACTCCACAGTGCGTTTGATATGCAAAACCGGCGATATCTTGGTTTTCGTCGGGTTTCCAGCTGAGATATGCATTTTCTGCGATAATCTTGGTGAGTCTTCTGTCAGTAGTATGCAGAATCATCTAGATTACTCTTTTCGAGCTATTTAATGCGAGAACCACGTTATCTGGTGTATTGAACACTCCACAGTGCGTTTGATATGCAGAACCGGCGACATCTTGGTTTTCGTGGGGTTTCCAGCTGAAATATGCATTTTCTGCGATAATCTTGGTGAGACGTCTGTCCGAAGTATGTAGAATCATCGAGATCGCTCTTTTCGAGCTATTTAATGCGACAAACAGGTTATCTGGTGTTTTGTCCACTCCACAGTGTGTTTGATATGCAGAACCGGCGATATCTTGATTTTCGTGGTGTTTCCAGCTGATATATGCATTTTCTGCGATAATCTTGGTGAGTCTTCTGCCAGCAGTATGCAGAATCATCGAGATCGCTCTTTTCGAGCTATTTAATGCGAGAAACACGTTATCTGGTGTTTTGACCACTCCACAGTGCGTTTGATATGCAGAACCGGCGACATCTTGGTTTTCGTGGGGTTTCCAGCTGAAATATGCATTTTCTGCGATAATCTTGGTGAGACGTCTGTCCGAAGTATGCAGAATCATCGAGATCGCTCTTTTCGAGCTATTTAATGCGAGAAACACGTTATCTGGTGTTTTGACCACTCCACAGTGCGTTTGATATGCAGAACCGGCGATATCTTGGTTTTCGTGGGGTTTCCAGCTGAAATATGCATTTTCTGCGATAATCTTGGTGTTTCATCTATGAGAAGTATGCAGAAACATCGAGATCGCTCTTTTCGAGCTAGTTAATGCGAGAAACACGTTTTCTGGTGTTTTGACCACTCCACAGTGCGTTTGATATGTAGAGCCGCCGATAACTTGGTTTTCGTGGGGTTTCCAGCTGAGATATGCATTTTCTGCGATAAACATGGTGAGTCTTCTGTCAGAAGTATGCAGAATCACCGAGATCGCTCTATTCGAGCTATTTAATGCGAGAAACACGTTATCTGGTGTTTTCACCACTCCACATTGCGCCTGATATGCAGAACCGGCGACATCTTGGTTTTCGTGGGGTTTCCAGCTGAAATATGCATTTTCTGCGATAATCTTGGTGAGTCTTCTGTCAGAAGTATGCAGAATCATGTAGATCGTTCGTTTCGAGCTATTTAATGCGAAAAAACAAGTTTTCTGGTGTTTTGACCACTCCACAGTGCGTTTGATATGCAGAACCGGCGCCATCTTGATTTTCGTGAGGTATCAAGCTGAGATATGCATTTTCTGCGATAATATTGGTGAGACCTCAGTCAGAAGTATGCAGAATCTTCTAGATCGCTCGTTTCGAGCTATTTAATGCGAGAACCACGTTATCTGGTGTATTGAACACTCCACAGTGCGTTTGATATGCAGAACCGGCAACATCATGGATTTCTTCGGGGTTCAAGCTGAGATATGCATTTTCTGCGATAATCTTGGTGAGACTTCTGTCCGAAGTATGCAGAATCATCTAGATCGCACGTTTCGAGCTATTTAATGCGAAAAAACAAGTTTTCTGGTGTTTTCAACATTCCACAGTGCGTTTGATATGCGGAACCGGCGATATCTTGATTTTCGTGGTGTTTCCAGGTGAGATATGCATTTTCTGCGATAATCTTGGTGAGTCTTCTGTCAGCAGTATGCAGAATCATCTAGATCGCTCTTTTCGAGCTATTAAATGCGTGATACACGTTATCTAGTTGTTTTCACCACTCCACAGTGCGTTTTATATACAGAACCGGCGATATCTTGATTTTCGTGGTGTTTCCAGCTGATATATGCATTTTCTGCGATAATCTTGGTGAGTCTTCTGCCAGCAGTATGCAGAATCATCGATATCGCTCTTTTCGATCTATTTAATGCGAGAAACACGATATCTGGTGTTTTGACCACTCCACAGGGCGTTTGATATGCAGCATCGGGGATATCTTGGTTTTCGTGGGGTTTCCAGCTGAAATATGCATTTTCTGCGATAAACTTTGTGAGTCTTCTGTCAGAAGTATGCAGAATCATCTAGATCGCTCGTTTCGAGCTATTTAATGCGAAAAAACAAGTTTTCTGGTGTTTTCAACATTCCACAGTACGTTTGATATGCAGAACCGGCGATATCTTGATTTTCGTGGGGTTTCCAGCTGAAATATGCATTTTCTGCGATAATCTTGGTGAGACGTCTGTCCGAAGTATGCAGAATCATCGAGATCGCTCTTTTCGAGCTATTTAATGCGACAAACACGTTATCTGGTGTTTTGACCACTCCACAGTGTGTTTGATATGCAGAACCGGCGATATCTTGATTTTCGTGGTGTTTCCAGCTGATATATGCATTTTCTGCGATAATCTTGGTGAGTCTTCTGCCAGCAGTATGCAGAATCATCGAGATCGCTCTTTTCGAGCTATTTAATGCGAGAAACACGTTATCTGGTGTATTCACCACTCCACAGTGCGTTTGATATGCAAAACCGGCGATATCTTGGTTTTCGTCGGGTTTCCAGCTGAGATATGCATTTTCTGCGATAATCTTGGTGAGTCTTCTGTCAGCAGTATGCAGAATCATCTAGATCACTCTTTTCGAGCTATTTAATGCGAGAACCACGTTATCTGGTGTATTGAACACTCCACAGTGCGTTTGATATGCAGAACCGGCGACATCTTGGTTTTCGTGGGGTTTCCAGCTGAAATATGCATTTTCTGCGATAATCTTGGTGATACGTCTGTCCGAAGTATGTAGAATCATCGAGATCGCTCTTTTCGAGCTATTTAATGCGACAAACACGTTATCTGGTGTTTTGACCACTCCACAGTGTGTTTGATATGCAGAACCGGCGATATCTTGATTTTCGTGGTGTTTCCAGCTGATATATGCATTTTCTGCGATAATCTTGGTGAGTCTTCTGCCAGCAGTATGCAGAATCATCGAGATCGCTCTTTTCGAGCTATTTAATGCGAGAAACACGTTATCTGGTGTTTTGACCACTCCACAGTGCGTTTGATATGCAGAACCGGCGACATCTTGGTTTTCGTGGGGTTTCCAGCTGAAATATGCATTTTCTGCGATAATCTTGGTGAGACGTCTGTCCGAAGTATGCAGAATCATCGAGATCGCTCTTTTCGAGCTATTTAATGCGAGAAACACGTTATCTGGTGTTTTGACCACTCCACAGTGCGTTCGATATGCAGAACCGGCGATATCTTGGTTTTCGTGGGGTTTCCAGCTGAAATATGCATTTTCTGCGATAATCTTGGTGTTTCATCTATGAGAAGTATGCAGAAACATCGAGATCGCTCTTTTCGAGCTAGTTAATGCGAGAAACACGTTTTCTGGTGTTTTCACCACCCCACAGTGCGTTTGATATGCAGAACCGGCGACATCTTGGATTTCGTCGGGTTTCAAGTTGAGATACGCATTTTCTGCGATAATCTTGGTGAGTCTTCTGTCAGCAGTATGCAGAATCATCTAGATCGCTCTTTTCGAGCTATTTAATGCGACAAACACGTTATCTGGTGTATTGACCACTCCACAGTGATTTGATATGTAGAGCCGCCGATAACTTGGTTTTCGTGGGGTTTCCAGCTGAGATATGCATTTTCTGCGATAAACCTGTTGAGTCTTCTGTCACAAGTATGCAGAATCACCGAGATCGCTCTATTCGAGCTATTTAATGCGAGAAACACGTTATCTGGTGTTTTCACCACTCCACATTGCGCCTGATATGCAGAACCGGCGACATCTTGGTTTTCGTGGGGTTTCCAGCTGAAATATGCATTTTCTGCGATAATCTTGGTGAGTCTTCTGTCAGAAGTATGCAGAATCATGTAGATCGTTCGTTTCGAGCTATTTAATGCGAAAAAACAAGTTTTCTGGTGTTTTGACCACTCCACAGTGCGTTTGATATGCAGAACCGGCGCCATCTTGATTTTCGTGAGGTATCAAGCTGAGATATGCATTTTCTGCGATAATATTGGTGAGACTTCAGTCAGAAGTATGCAGAATCTTCTAGATCGCTCGTTTCGAGCTATTTAATGCGAGAACCACGTTATCTGGTGTATTGAACACTCCACAGTGCGTTTGATATGCAGAACCGGCGACATCATGGATTTCGTCGGGGTTCAAGCTGAGATATGCATTTTCTGCGATAATCTTGGTGAGACTTCTGTCCGAAGTATGCAGAATCATCTAGATCGCTCGATTCGAGCTATTTAATGCGAAAAAACAAGTTTTCTGGTGTTTTCAACATTCCACAGTGCGTTTGATATGCGGAACCGGCGATATCTTGATTTTCGTGGTGTTTCCAGGTGAGATATGCATTTTCTGCGATAAACTTTGTGAGTCTTCTGTCAGAAGTATGCAGAATCATCGAGATCGCTCTATTCGAACTCTTTAAAGCGAGAAACACGTTATCTGGTGTTTTCACCATCCACATTGCGCCTGATATGCAGAACCGGCGACATCTTGGTTTTCGTGGGGTTTCCAGCTTAAATGTGCATTTTCTGCGATAATCTTGGTGAGTCTTCTGACAGAAGTATGCAGAATCATGTAGATCGTTCGTTTCGAGTTATTTAATGCGAAAAAACAAGTTTTCTGGTGTTTTGACCACTCCACAGTGCGTTTGATATGTAGAGCCGCCGATAACTTGGTTTTCGTGGGGTTTCCAGCTGAAATATGCATTTTCTGCGATAATCTTGGTGAGTCCTCTGTCAGAAGTATGCAGAATCATCGAGATCGCTCTATTCGAGCTATTTAATGCGAGAAACACGTTATCTGGTGTATTGACCACTCCACAGTGCGTTTGATATGCAAAACCGGCGATATCTTGGTTTTCGTCGGTTTTCAAGCTGAGATATGCATTTTCAACGATAATCTTGGTGAGACTTCAGTCAGAAGTATGCAGAATTATCTAGATCGCTCGTTTCGAGCTATTTAATGCGAAAAAACAAGTTTTCTGGTGTTTTCAACATTCCACAGTGCGTTTGATATGCGGAACCGGCGATATCTTGATTTTCGTGGTGTTTCCAGGTGAGATATGCATTTTCTGCGATAATCTTGGTGAGTCTTCTGTCAGCAGTATGCAGAATCATCTAGATCGCTCTTTTCGAGCTATTAAATGCGTGATACACGTTATCTAGTTGTTTTCACCACTCCACAGTGCGTTTTATATACAGAACTGGCGACATCTTGATTTTCGTGAGGTTTCAAGCTGACATATGCATTTTCTGCGATAATATTGGTGAGACTTCTGTCCGAAGTATGCAGAATCATCGATATCGCTCTTTTCGAGCTATTTAATGTGAGAAACGCGTTATCTGGTGTTTTGACAACTTCACAGTGCGTTTGATATGCAGAAATGGCGAAATCTTTTTTTTCGTCGGTTTTCATCCTGAGGTATGCATTTTCTGCGTTAACCTTGGTGCGACTTTTGTCAGAAGTATGCAGAATCATCTAGATCGCTCGTTTCGAGCTATTTAATACGAGAAACACGTTATCTGGTTGTTTTCACCACTCCACAGTGCGTTTGATATGCAGGACCGGCGACATCTTGATTTTCGTGGGGTTTCAAGCTGAGATATGCATTTTCTGCAATAATATTGGTGAGACTTCAGTAAGAAGTATGCAGAATCATCTAGATCGCTCGTTTCGAGCTATTTAATGCGAAAAAAACAAGTTTTCTGGTGTTTTCAACATTCCACAGTGCGTTTGATATGCAGACCCGGCGATATCTTGATTTTCGTGGTGTTTCCAGATGAGATATGCATTTTCTGCGATAATCTTGCTGAGTCTTCTGTCACAAGTATGCAGAATCATCTAGATCGCTCTTTTCGAGCTATTTAATGCGAGATACACGTTATCTGGTTGTTTTCATCACTCCACAGGGCGTTTGATATGCAGAACCGGCGATATCTTGGTTTTCGTGGGGTTTCCAGCTGAGATATGCATTTTCTGCGATAATATTGGTGAGACTTCTGTCCGAAGTATGCAGAGTCATCGAGATCGTACTTTTCAAGCTATTTAATGCGAGAAACACGTTTGCTGGGGTATTCACCAATCCACAGTTCGTTGGATATGCAGAACAGGAGATATCTTGGTTTTCGTGGGGTTTCCAGCTGAAATATGCATTTGCTGCGGTAATCTTGGTGTTTCATCTATGAGAAGTATGCAGAATCATCCAGAACGATCTTTTCGAGCTAGTTAATGCGAGTAACACGTTATCTGGTGTTTTCACCACTCCACAGTGCGTTTGATATGCAGAACCGGCGACATTATGGATTTCGTCGGGGTTCAAGCTGAGATATGCATTTTCTGCGATAATCTTGGTGAGACTTCTGCCCGAAGTATGCAGAGTAATCGAGATCGTACTTTTCAAGCTATTTAATGCGAGAAACACGTTTTCTGGGGTATTCACCAATCCACAGTTCGTTGGATATGCAGAACAGGAGATATCTTGATTTTCGTGGGGTTTCCAGCTGAAATATGCATTTGCTGCGATAATCTTGGTGTTTCATCTATGAGAAGTATGCAGAATCATCCAGAACGATCTTTTCGAGCTAGTTAATGCGAGTAACACGTTATCTGGTGTTTTCACCACTCCACAGTGCGTTTGATATGCAGAACCGGCGACATCATGGATTTCGTCGGGGTTCAAGCTGAGATATGCATTTTCTGCGATAATCTTGGTGAGACTTCTGTCCGAAGTATGCTGAATCATCTAGATCGCTCTTTTCGAGCTATTTAATGCGAGAAACACGTTATCTGGTGTTTTCACCACTCCACAGTGCGTTTGATATGCAGAACCAGCGATATCTTGGTTTTCGTGGGGATTCAAACTGAGATATGCAATTTCTGCGATAATCTAGGTGAGACTTCTGTCCGAAGTATGCTTAATCATCGAGATCGCTCGTTTCGAGCTACTTAATGCGAGAAACACGTGATCTGGTGTTTTCACCACTCCACAGGGCGAATGATATGCAGAACCGACGATATCTTGGTTTTCGTGGGGTTTCAAGCTCAGATATGCATTTTCTGCGATAATCTTGGTGAGACTTCTGTCCGAAGTATGCAGAGTCATCGAGATCGCTCTTTTCGAGCTATTTAATGCGAGAAACAAGTTACCTGGTGTTTTCACCACTCCACAGTGCGTTTGATATGCAGAACCAGCGATATCTTGGTTTTCGTGGGGTTTCAAGCTCAGATATGCATTTTCTGCGATAATCTTGGTGAGACTTCTGTCCGAAGTATGCAGAATCATCGAGATCGCACTTTTCGAGCTATTTAATGCGAGAAACACGTTATCTGGTGTATTCACCACTCCACAGCGCGTTTGATATGCAGAACCGGCGCCATCTTGATTTTCGTGAGGTATCAAGCTGAGATATGCATTTTCTGCGATAATATTGGTGAGACTTCAGTCAGAAGTATGCAGAATCTTCTAGATCGCTCGTTTCGAGCTTTTTAATGCGAGAACCACGTTATCTGGTGTATTGAACACTCCACAGTGCGTTTGATATGCAGAACCGGCGACATCATGGATTTCGTCGGGGTTCAAGCTGAGATATGCATTTTCTGCGATAATCTTGGTAAGACTTCTGTCCGAAGTATGCAGAATCATCTAGATCGCTCGTTTCGAGCTATTTAATGCGAAAAAACAAGTTTTCTGGTGTTTTCAACATTCCACAGTGCGTTTGATATGCGGAACCGGCGATATCTTGATTTTCGTGGTGTTTCCAGGTGAGATATGCATTTTCTGCGATAATCTTGGTGAGTCTTCTGTCAGCAGTATGCAGAATCATCTAGATCGCTCTTTTCGAGCTATTAAATGCGAGATACACGTTATCTAGTTGTTTTCACCACTCCACAGTGCGTTTTATATACAGAACTGGCGACATCTTGATTTTCGTGAGGTTTCAAGCTGACATATGCATTTTCTGCGATAATATTGGTGAGACTTCTGTCCGAAGTATGCAGAATCATCGATATCGCTCTTTTCGATCTATTTAATGCGAGAAACACGATATCTGGTGTTTTGACCACTCCACAGGGCGTTTGATATGCAGCATCGGGGATATCTTGGTTTTCGTGGGGTTTCCAGCTGAAATATGCATTTTCTGCGATAAACTTTGTGAGTCTTCTGTCAGAAGTATGCAGAATCATCGAGATCGCTCTATTCGACCTCTTTAAAGCGAGAAACACGTTATCTGGTGTTTTCACCATCCACATTGCGCCTGATATGCAGAACCGGCGACATTTTGGTTTTCGTGGGGTTTCCAGCTTAAATGTGCATTTTCTGCGATAATCTTGGTGAGTCTTCTGACAGAAGTATGCAGAATCATCGAGATCGCTCTATTCGAGCTATTTAATGCGAGAAACACGTTATCTGGTGTATTGACCACTCCACAGTGCGTTTGATATGCAAAACCGGCGATATCTTGGTTTTCGTCGGTTTTCAAGCTGAGATATGCATTTTCAACGATAATCTTGGTGAGACTTCAGTCAGAAGTATGCAGAATCATCTAGATCGCTCGTTTCGAGCTATTTAATGCGAAAAAACAAGTTTTCTGGTGTTTTCAACATTCCACAGTGCGTTTGATATGCGGAACCGGCGATATCTTGATTTTCGTGGTGTTTCCAGGTGAGATATGCATTTTCTGCGATAATCTTGGTGAGTCTTCTGTCAGCAGTATGCAGAATCATCTAGATCGCTCTTTTCGAGCTATTAAATGCGTGATACACGTTATCTAGTTGTTTTCACCACTCCACAGTGCGTTTTATATACAGAACTAGCGACATCTTGATTTTCGTGAGGTTTCAAGCTGACATATGCATTTTCTGCGATAATATTGGTGAGACTTCTGTCCGAAGTATGCAGAATCATCGATATCGCTCTTTTCGAGCTATTTAATGTGAGAAACGCGTTATCTGGTGTTTTGACAACTTCACAGTGCGTTTGATATGCAGAAATGGCGAAATCTTGGTTTTCGTCGGTTTTCATCCTGAGGTATGCATTTTCTGCGTTAACCTTGGTGCGACTTTTGTCAGAAGTATGCAGAATCATCTAGATCGCTCGTTTCGAGCTATTTAATACGAGAAACACGTTATCTGGTTGTTTTCACCACTCCACAGTGCGTTTGATATGCAGGACCGGCGACATCTTGATTTTCGTGGGGTTTCAAGCTGAGATATGCATTTTCTGCGATAATATTGGTGAGACTTCAGTAAGAAGTACGCAGAATCATCTAGATCGCTCGTTTCAAGCTATTTAATGCGAAAAAAACAAGTTTTCTGGTGTTTTCAACATTCCACAGTGCGTTTGATATGCAGACCCGGCGATATCTTGATTTTCGTGGTGTTTCCAGCTGAGATAAGCATTTTCTGCGATAATCTTGGTGAGTCTTCTGTCACAAGTATGCAGAATCATCTAGATCGCTCTTTTCGAGCTATTTAATGCGAGATACACGTTATCTGGTTGTTTTCATCACTCCACAGGGCGTTTGATATGCAGAACCGGCGATATCTTGGTTTTCGTGGGGTTTCCAGCTGAGATACGCATTTTCTGCGATAATATTGGTGAGACTTCTGTCCGAAGTATGCAGAGTCATCGAGATCGTACTTTTCAAGCTATTTAATGCGAGAAACACGTTTTCTGGGGTATTCACCAATCCACAGTTCGTTGGATATGCAGAACAGGAGATATCTTGGTTTTCGTGGGGTTTCCAGCTGAAATATGCATTTGCTGCGATAATCTTGGTGTTTCATCTATGAGAAGTATGCAGAATCATCCAGAACGATCTTTTCGAGCTAGTTAATGCGAGTAACACGTTATCTGGTGTTTTCACCACTCCACAGTGCGTTTTATATGCAGAACCGGCGACATCATGGATTTCGTCGGGGTTCAAGCTGAGATATGCATTTGCTGCGATAATCTTGGTGAGACTTCTGTCCGAAGTATGCTGAATCATCTAGATCGCTCTTTTCGAGCTATTTAATGCGAGAAACACGTTATCTGGTGTTTTCACCACTCCACAGTGCGTTTGATATGCAGAACCAGCGATATCTTGGTTTTCGTGGGGTTTCAAGATGAGATATGCATTTTCTGCGATAATCTTGGTGAGACTCCTGTCCGAAGTATGCAGAATCATCGAGATCGCTCTTCTCGAGCTATTTAATGCGAGAAACAAGTTATCTGGTGTTTTCACCACTCCACAGTGCGTTTGATATGCAGATCCAGCGATATCTTGGTTTTCGTGGGGTTTCAAGCTCAGATATGCATTTTCCGCGATAATCTTGGTGAGACTTCTGTCCGAAGTATGCAGAGTCATCGAGATCGTACTTTTCGAGCTATTTAATGCGAGAAACACGTTTTCTGGGGTATTCACCAATCCACAGTTCGTTGGATATGCAGAACAGGAGATATCTTGGTTTTCGTGGGGTTTCCAGCTGAAATATGCATTTGCTGCGATAATCTTGGTGAAATATCTGTCCGAAGTATGCAGAAACATCGAGATCGCACTTTTCGATCTATTTAATGCGAGAAACACGTTGTCTGGTGTTTTCACCACTCCACAGTTGGTTTGATATGCAGAACCGGCAATGTCTGGTTTTCGTCGGGTTTCAAGCTGAGATATGCATTTTATGCGATAATCTTGGTGAGACTTCTGTCCGAAGTATGCAGAGTCATCTAGATCGTAATTTTCGAGCTATTTAATGCGAGAAACTCGTTTTCTGGGGTTTTCACCAATCCACAGTTCGTTGGATATGCAAAACAGGAGATATCTTGGTTTTCGTGGGGTTTCCAGCTGAAATATGCATTTTCTGCGATAATCTTGGTGTTTCATCTATGAGAAGAATGCAGAATCATCCAGAACGATCTTTTCGACCTAGTTAATGCGAGTAACACGTTATCTGGTGTTTTCACCACTCCACAGTGCGTTTGATATGCAGAACCGGCGACATCATGGATTTCGTCGGGGTTCAAGCTGAGATATGCATTTTCTGCGATAATCTTGGTGAGACTACTGTCCGAAGTATGCTGAATCATCTAGATCGCTCTTTTCGAGCTATTTAATGCGAGAAACACGTTATCTGGTGTTTTCACCACTCCACAGTGCGTTTGATATGCAGAACCAGCGATATCTTGGTTTTCGTGGGGATTCAAACTGAGATATGCAATTTCTGCGATAATCTAGGTGAGACTTCTGTCCGAAGTATGCTTAATCATCGAGATCGCTCGTTTCGAGCTACTTAATGCGAGAAACACGTGATCTGGTGTTTTCACCACTCCACAGGGCGAATGATATGCAGAACCGACGATATCTTGGTTTTCGTGGGGTTTCAAGCTCAGATATGCATTTTCTGCGATAATCTTGGTGAGACTTCTGTCCGAAGTATGCAGAGTCATCGAGATCGCTCTTTTCGAGCTATTTAATGCGAGAAACAAGTTACCTGGTGTTTTCACCACTCCACAGTGCGTTTGATATGCAGAACCAGCGATATCTTGGTTTTCGTGGGGTTTCAAGCTCAGATATGCATTTTCTGCGATAATCTTGGTGAGACTTCTGTCCGAAGTATGCAGAATCATCGAGATCGCACTTTTCGAGCTATTTAATGCGAGAAACACGTTATCTGGTGTATTCACCACTCCACAGCGCGTTTGATATGCAGAACCGGCGACATCATGGATTTCGTCGGGGTTCAAGCTGAGATATGCATTTTCTGCGTTAATCTTGGTGAGACTTCTGTCCGAAGTATGCTGAATCATCTAGATCGCTCTTTTCGAGCTATTTAATGCGAGAAACACGTTATCTGGTGTTTTCACCACTACACAGTGCGTTTGATATGCAGAACCAGCGATATCTTGGTTTTCGTGGGGTTTCAAGATGAGATATGCATTTTCTGGGATAATCTTGGAGAGACTTCTGTCCGAAGTATGCAGAATCATCGAGATCGGTCTTCTCGAGCTATTTAATGCGAGAAACAAGTTATCTGGTGTTTTCACCACACCACAGTGCGTTTGATATGCAGAACCAGCGATATCTTGGTTTTCGTGGGGTTTCAAGCTCAGATATGCGTTTTTTGCGATAATCTTGGTGCGACTTCTGTTCGAAGTATGCAGAATCATCGAGATCGCACTTTTCGATCTATTTAATGCGAGATACACGTTATCAGGTTGTTTTCATCACTCCACAGGGCGTTTGATATGCAGAACCGGCGACATCATGGATTTCGTCGGGGTTCAAGCTGAGATATGCATTTTCTGCGATAATCTTGGTGAGACTTCTGTCCGAAGTATGCTGAACCATCGAGATCACTCGTTTCGACCTATTTAATGCGAGAAACACGTTATCTGGTGTTTTCACCACTCCACAGTGCGTTTGATATGCAGAACCAGCGATATCTTGGTTTTCGTGGGGTTTCAAGCTGAGATATGCATTTCCCTGCGATAATCTTGTTGAGACTTCTGTCCGAAGTATGCAGAATCATCGAGATCGCACTTTTCGAGCTATTTAATGCGAGAAACAAGTTATCTGGTGTTTTCACCACTCCACAGTGCGTTTGATATGCAGAACCAGCGATATCTTGGTTTTCGTGGGGTTTCAAGCTCAGATATGCATTTTCTGCGATAATCTTGGTGAGACTTCTGTCCGAAGTATGCAGAATCATCGCGATCGCACTTTTCGAGCTATTTAATGCGAGAAACACATCATCTGGTGTTTTCACCACTCCACAGTGCGTTTGATATGCAGAACCAGCGATATCTTGGTTTTCGTGGGGTTTCAAGCTCAGATATGCATTTTCTGCGATAATCTTGGTGAGACTTCTGTCCGAAGTATGCTTAATCATCGAGATCGTACTTTTCGAGCTATTTAAAGCGAGAAACACGTTTTCTGGGGTTTTCACCACTCCACAGTTCGTTGGATATGCAGAACAGGAGATAGCTTGGTTTTCGTGGGGTTTCTAGCAGAGATATGCATTTTCTGCGATAATCATGGTGAGACTTCTGTTAGAAGTATGCAGAACCATCGAGATCGCACATTTCGATCTATTTAATTCGAGAAACACGTTGTCTGGTGTTTTCACCACTCCACAGTTGGTTTGATATGCAGAACCGGCGATATCTGGGTTTTCGTGGGGTTTCAAGCTGAATTATGCATTTTTTACGATAATCTTGGTGAGACTTCTGTCCGAAGTATGCTTAATCATCGAGATCGCTCATTTCGACCTATTTAATGCGAGAAACACGTTATCTGGTGTTTTCACCACTCCACAGTGCGTTTGATATGCAGAACCAGCGATATCTTGGTTTTCGTGGGGTTTCAAGCTGAGATATGCATTTCCCTGCGATAATCTTGGTGAGACTTCTGTCCGAAGTATGCAGAATCATCGAGATGGCTCCATTCGAGCTATTTAATGCGAGAAACACGTTGTCTGGTGTTTTCACCACTCCACAGTTGGTTTGATATGCAGAACCGGCGATGTTTGGTTTTCGTCAGGTTTCAAGCTGAGATATGCATTTTTTACGATAATCTTGATAAGCTTCTGTCCGAAGTATGCTTAATCATCGAGATCGGTCGTTTCGACCAATTTAATGCGAGAAACACGTTATCTGGTGTTTTCAGCACTCCACAGTGCGGTTGATATGCAGAACTGGCGGTATCTTGGTTTTCGTGGGGTTTCAAGCTGAGATATGCATTTTTTATGATAATCTTGGTGAGACTTCTCTCCGAAGTATGCTTAATCATCGAGATCGCTCTATTCGAGCTATTTAATGCGAGAAACACGTTATCTGGTGTTTTCAGCACTCCACAGTGCGTTTGATATGCAGAACCTGCGATCTCTTGGTTTTCGTGGGGATTCAAGCTCAGATATGCATTTTCTGCGATAATCTTGGTGAGACTTCTGTCCGAAGTATGCAGAGTCATCGAGATCGTACTTTTCGATCAATTTAATGCGAGAAACACGTTTTCTGGTGTTTTCAGCACTCCACAGTGCGGTTGATATGCAGAACTGGCGGTATCTTGGTTTTCGTGGGGTTTCAAGCTGAGATATGCATTTTTTATGATAATCTTGGTGAGACTTCTCTCCGAAGTATGCTTAATCATCGAGATCGCTCGTTTCGAGCTATTTAATGCGAGAAACACGTTATCTGGTGTTTTCACCACTCCACAGTGCGTTGGATATGCAGAACCGGAGATATTTTGGTTTTCGTCGGGTTTCATGCTGTAATATGCATTTTCTACGATAAGCTTGGTGAGACATCAGTCCGAAGTATGCAGAAACATCGAGAGCGCTCTTTTCGAGCTGTTTAATGCGAGAAACACGTTATCTGGTGTTATCACCACTGCACAGTGCGTTTGATAATCAGATCCGGCGATATCTTGGTTTTTGTTGGGTTTCAAGCTGAGATATGCATTTTTTACGATAATCTTGGTGAGACTTCTGTCCGAAGTATGCTTAATCATCGAGATCGCTCTTTTCGAGCTATTTAATGCGAGAAACACGTTTTCTGGGGTTTTCACGACACACAGTTCTTCGGATATGCAGAACAGGTGATATCTTGGTTTTCGAGGGGTTTCAAGCTGAGATATGCATTTTCTGCGATAACCTTGGAGAGACTTCTGTCCGAAGTATGCAGAATCATCGAGATCGCTCTTTTGGAGCTATTTAATGCGAGAAACACGTTTTCTGGGGTTTTCACCACACCACAGTTCGTTGGATATGCAGAACAGGTGATACCTTGGTTTTCGAGGGGTTTCAAGCTGAGATATGCATTTTCTGCGATAATCTTGGAGAGACTTCTGTCCGAAGTATGCAGAATCATCGAGATCGCTCTTTTCGAGCTATTTAATGCGAGAAACACGTTTTCTGGGGTTTTCACCACACCACAGTTCGTTGGATATGCAGAACAGGTGATATCTTGGTTTTCGAGGGGTTTCAAGTTTAGATATGCATTTTCTGCGATAATCTTGGAGAGACTTCTGTCCGAAGTATGCAGAATCATCGAGATCGCTCTTTTCGAGCTATTTAATGCGAGAAACACGTTTTCTGGGGTTTTCACCACAACACAGTTCGATGGATATGCAGAACAGGTGATATCTTGGTTTTCGAGGGGTTTCAAGCTGAGATATGCATTTTCTGCGATAATCTTGGAGAGACTTCTGTTCGAACTATGCAGAATCATCGAGATCGCTCTTTTCGAGCTATTTAATGCAAGAAACACGTTATCTGGTGTTTTCACCACTCCACAGTGCGTTTGATATGCAGAACCAGCGATATCTTGGTTTTCGTGGGGTTTCAAGCTGAGATATGCATTTTTTACGATAATCTTGGTGAGACTTCTGTCCGAAGTATGCAGAATCATCGAGAGCGCTCTTTTCGAGCTATTTAATGCGAGAAACTCGTTTTCTGGGGTTTTCACCACTCCACAGTTCGTTGGATATGCAGAACCGGAGATATTTTGGTTTTCGTCGGGTTTCATGCATAGATATGCATTTTCTACGATAAGCTAGGTGAGACATCTGTCCGAAGTATGCAGAAACATCGAGAGCGCTCTTTTCGAGCTATTTAATGCGAGAAACTCTTTTTCTGGGGTTTTCACCACTCCGCAGTTCGTTGGATATGCAGAACCGGAGATATCATGGATTTCGTGGGGTTTCAAGCTGAGCTATACATTTTTTACGATAATCTTGGTGAGACTCCTGTCCGAAGTATGCTTAATCATCGAGATCGCTCGTTTCGACCTATTTAATGCGAGAAACACGTTATCTGGTGTTTTCACCACTCCACAGTGCGTTTGATATGCAGAACCAGCGATATCTTGGTTTTCGTGGGGTTTCAAGCTGAGATATGCATTTTTTACGATAATCTTGGTGAGACTTCTGTCCGAAGTATGCAGAATCATCGAGATCGCTCGTTTCGAGCTATTTAATGCGAGAAACACGTTATCTGGTGTTTTCACCACTCCACAGTGCGTTGGATATGCAGAACCGGAGATATTTTGGTTTTCGTCGGGTTTCATGCTGAGATATGCATTTTCTACGATCAGCTTGGTGAGACATCTGTCCGAAGTATGCAGAAACATCGAGAGCGTTCTTTTCGAGCTATTTAATGCGAGAAACTCGTTTTCAGGGGTTTTCACCACTCCACAGTTCGTTGGATATGCAGAACCGGAGATATTTCGGTTTTCGTCGGGTTTCATGCTGAGATATGCATTTTCTACGATAAGCTAGGTGAGACATCTGTCCGCAGTATGCAGAAACATCGAGAGCGCTCTTTTCGAGCTATTTAATGCGAGAAACACGTTTTCTGGGGTTTTCACCACACCACAGTTCGTTGGATATGCAGAACAGGTGAGATCTTGGTTTTCGAGGGGTTTCAAGCTGAGATATGCATTTTCTGCGATAATCTTGGAGAGACATCAGTCCGAAGTATGCAGAAACATCGAGAGCGCTCTTTTCTAGCTATTTAATGCGAGAAACACGTTATCTGGTGTTTTCAGCACTCCACAGTGCGTTTGATATGCAGAACCAGCGATATCTGGGTTTTCGTCGGGTTTCAAGCTGAGATATGCATTTTTTACGATAATCTTGGTGAGACTTCTGTCCGAAGTATGCTTGATCATCGAGATCGCTCGTTTCGACCTATTTAATGCGAGAAACACGTTATCTGGTGTTTTGACCACTCCACAGTGCGTTTGATATGCAGAACCGGCGATATCTTGGTTTTTGTGGGGTTTCAAGCTGAGATATGCATTTTTTACGATAATCTTGGTGAGACTTCTGTCCGAAGTATGCTTAGTCATCAAGATCGCTCTATTCGAGCTATTTAATTCGAGAAACACGTTATCTGGTGTTTTCAGCACTCCACAGTGCGTTTGATATGCAGAACCAGCGATATCTTGGTTTTCGTGGGGATTCAAGCTCAGATATGCAATTTCTACGAACATCTTGGTTAGACTTCTGTCCGAAGTATGCTTAAACATCGAGACCGCTCGTTTGGAGCTATTTAATGTGAGAAACACGTTATCTGGTGTTTTCAAAACTCCACAGTGCGTATGATATGCAGAACCGACGATATCTTGGTTTTCGTCGGGTTTCATGCTGAGATATGCATTTTCTACGATAAGCTAGGTGAGACATCTGTCCGAAGTATGCAGAAACATCGAGAGCGCTCTTTTCGAGCTATTTAATGCGAGAAACACGTTTTCTGGGGTTTTCACCACACCATAGTTCGTTGGATATGCAGAACAGGTGATATCTTGGTTTTCGAGGGGTTTCAAGCTGAGATATGCATTTTCTGCCATAATCTTGGAGAGACTTCTGTCCGAAGTATGCAGAATCATCGAGAGCGCTCTTTTCGAGCTATTTAATGCGAGAAACACGTTTTCTGGGGTTTTCACCACACCATAGTTCGTTGGATATGCAGAACAGGTGATATCTTGGTTTTCGAGGGGTTTCAAGCTGAGATATGCATTTTCTGCCATAATCTTGGAGAGACTTCTGTCCGAAGTATGCAGAATCATCGAGAGCGCTCTTTTCAAGCTATTTAATGCGAGAAACACGTTTTCTGGGGTTTTCACCACACCATAGTTCGTTGGATATGCAGAACAGGCGATATCTTGGTTTTCGTGGGGTTTCAAGCTGAGATATGCATTTTCTGCGATAATCTTGGTGAGACTTCTGTCCGAAGTGTGCAGAATCATCGAGATCGCTCTTTTCGAGTTATTTAATGCGAGAAACACGTTATCTGGTGTTTTCACCACTCCACAGTGCGTTTGATATGCAGAACCAGCGATATCTTGGTTTTCGTGGGGTTTCAAGCTGAGATATGCATTTTTTACGATAATCTTGGTGAGACTTCTGTCCGAAGTATGCAGAATCATCGAGATCGCTCGTTTCGAGCTATTTAATGCGAGAAACACGTTATCTGGTGTTTTCACCACTCCACAGTGCGTTGGATATGCAGAACCGGAGATATTTTGGTTTTCGTCGGGTTTCATGCTGAGATATGCATTTTCTACGATCAGCTTGGTGAGACATCTGTCCGAAGTATGCAGAAACATCGAGAGCGTTCTTTTCGAGCTATTTAATGCGAGAAACTCGTTCTCAGGGGTTTTCACCACTCCACAGTTCGTTGGATATGCAGAACCGGAGATATTTCGGTTTTCGTCGGGTTTCATGCTGAGATATGCATTTTCTACGATAAGCTAGGTGAGACATCTGTCCGCAGTATGCAGAAACATCGAGAGCGCTCTTTTCGAGCTATTTAATGCGAGAAACACGTTTTCTGGGGTTTTCACCACACCACAGTTCGTTGGATATGCAGAACAGGTGATATCTTGGTTTTCGAGGGGTTTCAAGCTGAGAGATGCATTTTCTGCGATAATCTTGGTGAGACTTCTGTCCGAAGTATGCAGAGTCATCGAGATCGTACTTTTCGAGCTATTTAATGCGAGAAACATGTTTTCTGGGGTCTTCACCACTCCACAGTTCGTTGGATATGCAGAACAGGAGATATCTCGGTTTTCGTGGGGTTTCTAGCAGAGATATGCATTTTCTGCGATAATCTTGGAGAGACATCAGTCCGAAGTATGCAGAAACATCGAGAGCGCTCTTTTCTAGCTATTTAATGCGAGAAACACGTTATCTGGTGTTTTCACCACTCCACAGTGCGTTTGATAATCAGAACCGGCGATATCTTGGTTTTTGTTGGGTTTCAAGCTGAGATATGCATTTTTTACGATAATCTTGGTGAGACTTCTGTCCGAAGTATGCAGAATCATCGAGATCGCTCGTTTCGAGCTATTTAATGCGAGAAACACGTTATCTGGTGTTTTCACCACTCCACAGTGCGTTGGATATGCAGAACCGGAGATATTTTGGTTTTCGTCGGGTTTCATGCTGAGATATGCAATTTCTACAATAAGCTTGGTGAGACATCTGTCCGAAGTATGCAGAAACATCGAGAGCGCTCTTTTCGAGCTATTTAATCCGCGAAACTCGTTTTCAGGGGTTTTCACCACTCCACAGTTCGTTGGATATGCAGAACCGGAGATATGTTGGTTTTCGTCGGGTTTCATGCTGAGATATGCATTTTCTACGATAAGCTAGGTGAGACATCTGTCCGAAGTATGCAGAAACATCGAGAGCGCTCTTTTCGAGCTATTTAATGCGAGAAACACGTTTTCTGGGGTTTTCACCACACCATAGTTCGTTGAATATGCAGAACAGGTGATATCTTGGTTTTCGAGGGGTTTCAAGCTGAGATATGCATTTTCTGCCATAATCTTGGAGAGGCTTCTGTCCGAAGTATGCAGAATCATCGAGAGCGCTCTTTTCAAGCTATTTAATGCGAGAAACACGTTTTCTGGGGTTTTCACCACACCATCGTTCGTTGGATATGCAGAACAGGTGATATCTTGGTTTTCGAGGGGTTTCAAGCTGAGATATGCATTTTCTGCCATAATCTTGGAGAGACTTCTGTCCGAAGTATGCAGAATCATCGAGATCGCACTTTTCGAGCTATTTAATGCGAGAAACACGTTATCTGGTGTTTTCACCACACCACAGTGCGTTTGATATGCAGAACCGGCGATATCTTGGTTTTTGTGGGGTTTCAAGCTGAGATATGCATTTTTTACGATAATCTTGGTGAGACTTCTGTCCGAAGTATGCTTAGTCATCAAGATCGCTCTATTCGAGGTATTTAATGCGAGAAACACGTTATCTGGTGTTTTCAGCACTCCACAGTGCGTTTGATATGCAGAACCAGCGATATGCATTTTCTGCGATAATCTTGGTGAGACTTCTGTCCGAAGTATGCAGAGTCATCGAGATCGTACTTTTCGAGCTATTTAATGCGAGAAACACGTTTTCTGGGGTTTTCACCACTCCACAGTTCGTTGGATATGCAGAACAGGAGATATCTTGGTTTTCGTGGGGTTTCTAGCAGAGATATGCATTTTCTGCGATAATCTTGGAGAGACATCAGTCCGAAGTATGCAGAAACATCGAGAGCGCTCTTTTCGAGCTATTTAATGCGAGGAACACGTTATCTGGTGTTTTCACCACTCCACAGTGCGTTTGATAATCAGAACCGGCGATATCTTGGTTTTTGTTGGGTTTCAAGCTGAGATATGCATTTTTTACGATAATCTTGGTGAGACTTCTGTCCGAAGTATGCAGAATCATCGAGATCGCTCGTTTCGAGCTATTTAATGCGAGAAACACGTTATCTGGTGTTTTCACCACTCCACAGTGCGTTTGATATGCAGAACCGGCGATAATTTGGTTTTTGTGGGGTTTCAAGCAGAGATATGCATTTTCTACGATAAGCTTGGTGAAACATCTGTCCGAAGTATGCAGAAACGTCGAGAGCGCTCTGTCCGATCTATTTAATGCGAGAAACTCGTTTTCTGGGGTTTTCACCACTCCACAGTTCGTTGGATATGCAGAACCGGATATATCTTGGTTTTCGTGGGGTTTCAAGCTGAGATATGCATTTTCTGCGATAATCTTGTTGAGACTTCTGTCGGAAGTATGCAGAATCTTCGAGAACGCTCATTTCGAGCTACTTAATGCGCGAAACACGTTTTCTGGTATTTTCACCACTCCACGGTACGTTTGATGTGCAGAACCGACGATATCTTGGTTTTCGTGGGGTTTCAAGCTCAGATATGCATTTTCTGCGATAATCTTGGTGAGACTTCTGTCCGAAGTATGCAGAGTCATCGAGATCGTACTTTTCGAGCTATTTAATGCGAGAAACACGTTTTCTGGGGTTTTCACCACTCCACAGTTCGTTGGATATGCAGAACAGGAGATATCTTGGTTTTCGTGGGGTTTCTAGCAGAGATATGCATTTTCTGCGATAATCTTGTTGAGACTTCTGTCCGAAGTATGCAGAATCATCGAGATCGCTCGTTTCGAGCTACTTAATGCGCGAAACACGTTTTCTGGTGTTTTCACCACTCCACAGAGCGTTTGATATGCAGAACCGGCGACATCTTGGTTTTCGTGGGGTTTCAAGCTGAGATATGCATTTTCTGCGATAATATTGGTGAGACTTCAGTCAGAAGTATGCAGAATCATCTAGATCGCTCTTTTCTAGCTACTTAATGTACGAAACACGTTTTCTGGTGTTTTCACCACTCCACAGTACGTTTGACATGCAGAACCGGAGATATCTTGGTTTCGGTCGGGTTTCAAGCTGAGATATGCATTTTCTACGATAATCCTGGTGAGACTTCTGTCTGAATTATGCAGAATCTTCGAGATCGCTCTGTTCGAGCTACTTAATGCGCGAAACACGTTTTCTGGTGTTTTCACCACTCCACGGTACGTTTGATGTGCAGAACCGGAGATATATCGGTTTTCGTCGGGTATCAAGCTGAGATATGCATTTTCTACGATAATCCTGGTGAGACTTCTGTCAGAAGTATGCAGAATCTTCGAGAACGCTCTTTTCGAGCTACTTAATACGCGAAACACGTTTTCTGGGGTTTTGGCCACTCCACGGTACGTTTAATGTGCAGAACCGGAGATAACTCGGTTTTCGTCGGGTTTCAAGCTGAGATATGCATTTTCTGCGATAATCTTGGTGAGACTTCTGTCCGAACTATGCTGAATCATCGAGATCGCTCTTTTCGAGCTAGTTAGTGCGAGAAACACGTTATCTGGTGTTTTCACCACTCCACAGTGCGTTTGATATGCAGAACAGTAGATATCTTGGTTTTCGTGGGGTTTCAAGCTGAGATATGCATTTTCTGCGATAATCTTGTTGAGACTTCTGTCCGAAGTATGCAGAATCATCGAGATCGCTCGTTTCGAGCTATTTAATGCGAGAAACACGTTATCTGGTGTTTTTACCACTCCACAGTGCGTTGGATATGCAGAACCGGAGATATTTTGATTTTCGTCGGGTTTCAAGCTGAGATATGCATTTACTACGATAAGCTTGGTGAGACTTCCGTCCGAAGTATGCCTAAACATCGAGATCGCTCTTTTCGAGCTAGTTAATGCGAGAAAAACCTTATCCGGTGTTTTCACCACTCCACAGTGCGTTTGATATGCAGAACCAGCGATATCTTGGCTTTCGTGGGGTTTCAAGCTGAGATATGCATTTTTTACGATAATCTTGGTGAGACTTCTGTCCGAAGTATGAAGAATCATCGAGATCGCTCTATTCGAGCTATTTAATGCGAGAAACACGTTTTCTGGGGTGTTCACCACTCCACAGTGCGTTTGATATGCAGAACCGGCGATATCTTGGTTTTCGTGGGGTTTCAAGCTGAGATATGCATTTTCTGCGATAATCTTGGTGAGACTTCTGTCCGAAGTATGCTGAATCATCGAGATCTTCCTTTTCGAGCTAGTTAGTGCGAGAAACACGTTATCTGGTGTTTTCACCACTCCACAGTGCGTTTGATATGCAGAACAGTAGATATCTTGGTTTTCGTGGGGTTTCAAGCTGAGATATGCATTTTCTGCGATAATCTTGTTGAGACTTCTGTCCGAAGTATGCAGAATCATCGAGATCGCTCGTTTCGAGCTATTTAATGCGAGAAACACGTTATCTGGTGTTTTCACCACTCCACAGTGCGTTTGACATGCAGAACCAGCGATATCTTGGTTTTCGTGGGGTTTCAAGCTGAGATATGCATTTTCTGCGATAATATTGGTGAGACTTCAGTCAGAAGTATGCAGAATCATCTAGATCGCTCTTTTCGAGCTACTTAATGTACGAAACACGTTTTCTGGTGTTTTCACCACTCCACAGTACGTTTGACATGCAGAACCGGAGATATCTTGGTTTCGGTCGGGTTTCAAGCTGAGATATGCATTTTCTGCGATAATCTTGGTGAGACTTCTGTCCGAAGTATGCTGAATCATCGAGATCGCTCTTTTCGAGCTAGTTAGTGCGAGAAACACGTTATCTGGTGTTTTCACCACTCCACACTGCGTTTGATATGCAGAACAGTAGATATCTTGGTTTTCGTAGGGTTTCAAGCTGAGATATGCATTTTCTGCGATAATCTTGTTGAGACTTCTGTCCGAAGTATGAAGAATCATCGAGATCGCTCTATTCGAGCTATTTAATGCGAGAAACACGTTTTCTGGGGTGTTCACCACTCCACAGTGCGTTTGATATGCAGAACCGGCGATATCTTGGTTTTCGTGGGGTTTCAAGCTGAGATATGCATTTTCTGCGATAATCTTGGTGAGACTTCTGTCCGAAGTATGCTGAATCATCGAGATCTTCCTTTTCGAGCTAGTTAGTGCGAGAAACACGTTATCTGGTGTTTTCACCACTCCACAGTGCGTTTGATATGCAGAACAGTAGATATCTTGGTTTTCGTGGGGTTTCAAGCTGAGATATGCATTTTCTGCGATAATCTTGTTGAGACTTCTGTCCGAAGTATGCAGAATCATCGAGATCGCTCGTTTCGAGCTATTTAATGCGAGAAACACGTTATCTGGTGTTTTCACCACTCCACAGTGCGTTTGACATGCAGAACCAGCGATATCTTGGTTTTCGTGGGGTTTCAAGCTGAGATATGCATTTTCTGCGATAATATTGGTGAGACTTCAGTCAGAAGTATGCAGAATCATCTAGATCGCTCTTTTCGAGCTACTTAATGTACGAAACACGTTTTCTGGTGTTTTCACCACTCCACAGTACGTTTGACATGCAGAACCGGAGATATCTTGGTTTCGGTCGGGTTTCAAGCTGAGATATGCATTTTCTGCGATAATCTTGGTGAGACTTCTGTCCGAAGTATGCTGAATCATCGAGATCGCTCTTTTCGAGCTAGTTAGTGCGAGAAACACGTTATCTGGTGTTTTCACCACTCCACACTGCGTTTGATATGCAGAACAGTAGATATCTTGGTTTTCGTGGGGTTTCAAGCAGAGATATGCATTTTCTGCTATAATCTTGGTGAGACTTCTGTTAGAAGTATGCAGAATCATCGAGATCGCACTTTTCGAGCTATTTAATGCGAGAAACACGTTATCTGGTGTCTTCTCCACTCCACAGTGCGTTTGATATGCAGAACAGTAGATATCTTGGTTTTCGTAGGGTTTCAAGCTGAGATATGCATTTTCTGCGATAATCTTGTTGAGACTTCTGTCCGAAGTATGCAGAATCATCGAGATCGCTCGTTTCGAGCTATTTAATGCGAGAAACACGTTATCTGGTGTTTTCACCACTCCACAGTTCTTTGGATATGCAGAACAGGAGATATCTTGGTTTGCGTGGGGTTTCAAGCAGAGATATGCATTTTCTGCGATAATCTTGGTGAGACTTCTGTTAGAAGTATGCAGAATCATCGAGATCGCACTTTTCGAGCTATTTAATGCGAGAAACACGTAATAATTTTATTAAGTAGATTTATTTCTAAAATAGGATTGATTTTAATAATTTTATTTGTTTTAATTCAAAATATTTTAGTAATTTTAGAATTGTGTATATCATTTATTCAAGCTTATGTATTTTCAACTTTAAGAGTATTGTATTTTTCAGAATTTAAATAAATAAAATGATAATAAGAAATTTTCCTTTTCATTTAGTAACATTTAGACCATGACCTTTTTTGATATCCATGAGATTAATAAATTCAATATTAGGTTTTATTAATTGATTTTATTTAAATGATTTTGAATTTATTTTTTTTAATTTATTTATTAATTTATTAATTATATATCAATGATGACGAGATATTATTCGAGAGAGTTTATATCAAGGATTTCATACTTTTATAGTTTATGGGTTTTTAAAGTTTAGGATAATTTTATTTATTATTTCAGAAATATTTTTTTTTATTTCTTTTTTTTGAACTTATTTTCATAGATGTATTTCTTTAAGAATTGAATTAGGATATATTTGACCTCCTAAAATAATTAGTCAATTTAATCCTTATGATATTCCTTTATTAAATTCTGTTATTTTAATTTCTTCAGGATTATCAGTTTCTTGAAGTCATTATAGATTGTTAAATAATAATTTTAAAATAGTTAATTTAAGATTATTTTTTACAGTTATTTTAGGTATTTATTTTACTTTAATTCAATTTATTGAATATTTAGAATCTTCTTTTAGAATTAATGATGGAATTTTTGGTTCTATTTTTTATATAAGGACTGGATTTCATGGTCTTCATGTTATTGTAGGAACTTTAATATTGATATTTTCTTTATTTCGATTGAATATAAATCATTTTAGAAAAATTCATCATTTTAATTTTGAAGGTTCTTTATGATATTGACATTTTGTTGATGTTATTTGATTATTTTTATATATTTTTATTTATTGATGAATATATTATATATATAGTATAATTTAATACAGTTAACTTCCAATTAACAAATTTCTATTTTAGTAATATATATAGTGATGTTAATGGTGTTATCTTATATTAGATTAATTTTTTTAATTATAATTTTAATTTATTTATTAAATGTGTTTTCTTCTATTTTTAAGATTTCTGATAAGGAAAAGAAAAGTTCTTATGAATGTGGGTTTAATTCAATTACTAAGGCTTTTATTCCATTTTCAGTACCTTTTTATTTAATAGCTTTAATATTTTTAGTATTTGATATTGAAATTATTTTAATTGTTCCATTTATTTTATTAGTTAAGTATATAGGTTTTAGTTACATATTTATTATTTTTTTATTATTTTTTTTTATTATACTTTTTTCTTTAGTTTATGAATGATGTATAAATTATTTATTGTGAATATTTGAATTTGAATATATGGATTATTAGTTAATCAATATTTAAGTCGAAATTAAATTGTAATTTTTTACTTCATATATTATTTAATTTATATAATTTAATATAAATTTTAATTAAAGCCAAATAGAGGCATTTTATTGTTAATAAGATTATTGAATAATTTATTCTAATTAAAGAAATAATTGAAAATAGAATTTCTAATTCTGTAGAGATATTAATTTATCATATTTCTTTTAATAGGTTTATATAGTTTAATTAAAACTTTATATTTTCAGTATAAAAATATTAATATACATATTTATTTATAAATAAATGTATAAAGATATATATATATATATATATTTAGAAATAATAAATTATTTCTTTAATATTTTCAATATTATGCTCTTATATAAGCTATTTAAATTTAATAGATAAATAATATTAATAATATAAATAGAAAAAAAGAGGAAATTATATAGTTGAAGTTAAATATACTAAATTTAATAATTGTTAAATAATATAGAATATTTTTTATTAATTTTCCTATAAGTATTTCAAATAATCTTTTTTCAATAAATTTTTCATAGTTTAAAATGATTTTTACTGGTATTTTATAAATATGGGTATAGAAGATATTTATAAGTATTATTCTTTCAGTTAAATTAATTAATAGATAATTTTTTTTATTTGATTTAAAGATTTGATAGCCAATAATTATACCAATAATTAATAATTTAATAATTATTAATTTATATACTTTAGGTAGATTAATATTATAATCTAAGTAAATTATATTTAGATAAATTTTACTAAAAAATAGTGATATAATAAATATAATTAATATTCTAAAATTTATTATATTATTTTCTTTTAAATTTAAATTATTGTAGAAAGGTAAATTTTGGGGTAGTAAAGTTAAAATTAAACGAGTTGAATATGCAACTGTAAAGATAGTTCCAAGTATTAAATTTAATAATCTTATAAAATTTAATTTATTATAAAAAAAAATTCTATAATTAAGTCTTTGGAGTAAAATCCACATAAAAATGGGAATCCACATAGAGATAAAATTGAAAATATTATAATTAATCTTTTAAATGGGTAGATTATAAATATTCCTTTATAATCACGTATATCTTGACTTCTATTTATATAATGAATAAATCTTCCTGAACATAGAAATATTAAAGATTTAAATATTGCATGAATGATTAAATGAAAAAAGGCTAAGTTTTCTAAACCTAGAAATAAAATTCTTATTATAAATCCTAGTTGTCTTAAGGTAGATAAAGCAATAATTTTTTTAAAATCTATTTCAAATATAGCTATTAATCCGGCAATTAGTATAGTTAATCTTGAAATAATTAATAAATATTTATTTAAATTTGTATTTATAATTAAAGTATTGTATCGAATTAAGATATATACTCCGGCAGTTACTAATGTAGATGAATGAACTAAAGAAGATACAGGAGTGGGAGCTATTATAGCAGCAGGTAATCAATTTCTAAAAGGAATTTGTGCTCTTTTTGTAAAGGTTATAATTACAATAAGAATAAATATTGGTAAATTTAAATTATAAAGTATTAAGTTTCATGAATTAAATTTTATTATAAAGCAAATTAATATTAAAAGACAAATATCTCCAATTCGATTTAAAATAATAGTTAATAATCCTGCTCTATAAGCTTTATTGTTATTATAATAAATAATTAAACAATAAGAGATTAATCCTAAACCATCTCATCCTAATAAAATAGTTAATATATAAGGTCTTAAAATTATAAATACTATTGATAAATAAAATAATAAAGTTAAGTATAAAAATTTATTTATAAGATTGTTATTTAATTTTATATATTCAGTTCTATAAATTAGAACTATTGCTGTAATTAATCTGACTATTATAATAAAAAATAATGTTTTATTATCAATTAAAGTAAATAAATTAAATTTTATTGAATTAAAATTTAAGATTAATCATTCAATAATAATAATTTTATTAATTATAATTAAATAACAAGCAGTTATAAAAGATAAGATTCTTCATATTGTTAAAATGATTCTAAAAATTATTATTTTGATAATAATTTAAAGTAATATATATATATATATACATTTTTGATATCACAAATCAATATTTTAGTTAAATTATTTAAATAAATAATATTTAAATTTATAATTATTAGATTAATTGGAATTCAATGTAATATTAAAGTAAGAAAATTAATTAATTTATTAATTTTGATAGTATAAAAATTTAATATATTAGTAAATCCATGTTGAATATATCTATATAAATATAAAGTATAAATAAATCTTATTAAACAATAGATAATTATAATATAAATTAAATATTTACATCAATTAAATAATCTAATTAGTAAAGTGATTTCACTAATTAAATTTAAAGATATAGGAGCAGCTATATTTGATGATCTTAATAAGAATCATATTAAAGCTATAGAAGGTATAAGAATTATTATACCTTTATTTAAAATTATTAATCGTCTATTAGTTTGTCTATAGATAATATTAATTAGATAAAAAAGTCCTGATGAACATAAACCATGAGCAATTATTATATAAATACCTCCTTTTATTCCAATATAAGATAGTGTTATTATTCCTCTAATTATTAAAGCTATATGAATAATTGAAGATATAGCAACAATGATTTTTATATCAATTTGTCGTAAACATGAAAGTCTTAAAATTAATCTTCCAATTATTCTTAAGTAAATTAAATAAATTCTTAATTTATTTAAATTTTTTAAAATTATAATTATTCGTAATAAGCCATATCTTCCAAGTTTTAATATGATAGAAGCTAAAATTATAGATCCAATATATGAAGCTTCTACATGAGCTTTTAATAATCAATTGTGAAGTGTAAATATAGGAATTTTTACTATAAAAGATATTAGTAAATAAATTAAAATATATATAGATAATTTAAGTTTTTTAATTTCTATATAAGGAAAAGATAAATTTTTTCTATATTTTAATATGTAAAATATAATTATTAATTAAGGTAATGATAAAACTAAAGTATAAAATATTAAATAATAACTTGCTAATATTCGAAATATACCATATCCTCAGAAAATAACTATAAAGAAAATTAATAATAAATTTATTTCAAATATTAAATAAAAAATAAAAAAATTTATAGCTATGAAATTTAAGATTAAGGATATTAATATTATTATAGTTAAATTGGCGTATATATTTATATTATTTTCGTACTTTATATTTATTATAATTATTCTGAAAATTCATAAAGTTAAAATAATTAAATTATAAGAATATATATTAAATCTTACATTATTAGAAATTATTCATCAATTTATTAAATTCAGTTTAAATAATATAATAAATGTTAATAAATAAGAATTATTTCTTAATAGATATAAACATTTATTTATATTAAATTGTATCATTATATAAGTAATGAATATAATTATTTCGAACATAAATTTATTAAATTAAAGTTTTGATGGCCATGTGTATAATTTATTCTAATTAGTAAAGCTAATCCTACAATAGATTCACATACTGCGAAAATAATATAGATAATAAAAATTCATCTATTTAAATTATTTAATAGAATAATAATAATTAAAGTTAAAATAAAATATTCTAAAGTAATTAAAAAGTTAATAAATTGTTTTCTAGATTTTCAAAGAATTAAGGCGATAATAACTAATAAAATAATTATGTAAATAAATTTAAAATATTATATAATTTAAGTTAAAATAATAATTTTGTAAATTATTAATGAATTGTGAATATTCTATAATAAAGTTTAAATTTCAAAAAAAATTAATATAAATTTTTTATAATTCCCAGAATTATTGTTTTATGAGTAAACTATTTTTTGTTTAAATTAATTATAATATGATAATATATATATATATATAAGATTTTTATGTTAGACGAGAATTAAGCCTCAAAAAAATGTGTTTTTGGTTAGTTTTATTAAATAAATAAATCAAAAATTAAAAATTATATAAAATGTCCATAGAATTTCTAAATTATATATTAAAGTTTTTTTTAATATTTTTATATTTTTTATCTTTATATTTGATTTTTTTTATTTTAATTACTGGGGATAAAATTCATCCTATAAAGAATTTAATATATTTTTTATTATATATAGTTATTTTATGTTTAATTTTATATTTATTTAAATTTAAATCTTTATTTATTTATATAATTATAATTATTTTAATTAGAGGGTTAATAATTTTATTTGCTTATTTTGTTAGATTAAATAATCAATCTATGATGAATTATTTTAAATATATAAATTTTTTTATTATTGGTTTATTAATAATTAATATTATATATTTCTTTTCTAATTATTTAATTGAAAATTTTGATAGAATAATTTATTCAATAAATCTATATCGGGATAAAAATATTAATTTATCTTTTATTTATCAATATTCAAATTTGTTTTTATTATTTTTTATAATTTTATTTTTAGTTTTTGTTTTAATTATATGATATAACATAAGATATCCTAAAAAAAAAGCTTATCAATCTAAATCTAAATTTTTAGAAGAGTTAGATAAAAAATATAAGTTTTAAACTTTATCCTGTTAATTTGTTTTATTTAATTTTTATGTCAATAAAATTTTTAAGTTTATTAAATAAAGATAAAATTCTTAATATATTTTTTTATTCATTATTGATATTACCTACTCCCTTTAATATTAATATTTGATGAAATTTTGGATCAATATTAGGGGTATTTTTGGTAATTCAAATTCTGTCTGGATTATTTTTATCAATACATTATTGTCCTAATATTGATTATGCTTTTAATAGAATTATTCATATTATAAAAGATGTTAATTCTGGTTGATTAATTCGTTTTATTCATATAAATGGAGCATCTTTTTATTTTATTATAATATATATTCATATTAGACGAAATATTTATTATCAATCTTTTAAATTAGTTCATGTATGATTAATTGGAGTTAGAATTTTATTTTTGTCAATAGCAACAGCTTTTATAGGATATGTTTTACCTTGAGGGCAAATATCTTTTTGAGGAGCAACTGTTATTACTAATTTAATATCCGCTATTCCTTATATTGGGCAATTATTAGTTGAATGAATTTGAGGGGGTTATTCTATTAATAATGCTACATTAAATCGATTTTTTTCTATTCATTTTATTTTACCTTTAATTATTTTATTAATAGTAGTTTTACATATTTTTTTTTTACATTTAACAGGTTCTACTAATCCTTTAGGATTTTCTAGAAATTTATATAAAGGTCCTTTTCATCCTTATTTTGTTATTAAAGATGTTTTTATATTTATTTGAATTCTAATAATTTTTATATTATTAATTTGTCAATTACCTTATTTTTTAGAAGATCCTGATAATTTTAAAATTGCTAATAGAATAAGGACACCAGTTCATATTAAACCAGAGTGATATTTTTTATTTGCTTATTCAATTTTACGGGCAATTCCTAATAAATTGGGGGGGGGTATTTATATTATTATTATCTATTTTAATTTTATATTTTATACCTTTATATAAAAATAATATTAAAACAAATAAATTTTATCCATTAAGTCAATTATTTTATTGATTTTTTATTAATAGATTTATTATATTAACTTGATTAGGTGGTCAGTTAATTGAATATCCTTATATTCAATTGAATAATATATTTACAATTATATATTTTTTTTTCTTTATTGTTTCTCCTGGATTATATTATTATTGAGATAATATTATTTATTATATTAATAAATAGTTAATGAACTTGAATAAGTTTATATTTTGAAAATATATCATAGAAATAGCATTTTCTATTAACTTTTTAATTTTATTTTAAATATGTATAAAAATTACTTTTGTTATATATACAAATATATTATAAATTAATACTAAAATTAAAAAATCAGTTCAACATATGTATATTAAATTATCATAACGGATTCGTGGTAATACACCTCGTAATCATAAAATTAAAATCATATGAATATTTATAAAAATTAAAAATTTTATTCTAGGTATTTTAAAACCTATAAATATTGAAGTTATAATAAATCTTATAAATAAAATATTTGAATATTCTGATAAAAAAATTAATACAAAAAATCTTCTATAGTATTCTACATTAAATCCTGAAACTAATTCAGATTCTCCTTCAATTAGGTCAAAAGGGGTTCGGTTTAATTCAATTAATATACTAATAAAAAAGATTATATAAATTGGTGTTAATAAAATTCTAAATTTTATATATTCTTGATATTTATATAATTGATTTAATGAATAACCTTCAGTCAAAATTATAATTAAAAAAAATATTAAAAAAAGACTAATTTCAAATGAAATTATTTGTGCTAAAGATCGAATAGCCCCTAATATAGAATAATTATTATTTGAAATTCACCCAATTAAAATAATTGGATAAGTATTAAGACCTAATAAAGTGATAAAGAATATTAAATTGTAATTTGTTATTATTAAATTAGTTCAAGGATATAAAATTCATAATAATATGGCAAATATAAATATAAATATTGGTCTTAATATATAAATTAAATAATTTAAATTTAAAAATAGTCATTCTTTAGAGATTAATTTAATAGCATCTGAAAAAGGTTGAAGCATTCCTTTATATCCTACTTTATTAGGTCCTTTTCGTGTTTGAATATATCTTAAGATTTTTCGTTCTAATAAGGTTAAAAAAGCTACTCTAAGTAATATACAAATTATAGTTAAAATTATAATAATTACAAAGATTATTACCTATATATAATTTATTATATGTATATATATTATTAAATTCTAACTTTAATGCACTTTTCTGCCAAGATAATTTTTAATAAATATTAATTTAATTAAATGATTATATTTATATAAATAATTTTAGTCCTTTCGTACAAAAAATTATAGGTTTTTTATAGATAGAAACCGATCTGACTTACGTCGATCTGAACTCAAATCATGTAAGATTTTAAAAGTCGAACAGACTTAATTTTTAAACTCCTGCATTTAAATTATATCTTAATTCAACATCGAGGTCGTAATCATCTTTATAAATTTGGTCTTTCAAAAGATATTACGCTGTTATCCCTAAGGTAATTTATTTTTTAAATTTTTAATAAAAGATCTTTTAAATTTTCTATAATTTAAGATTTTTTAAATTAAAGTTTTTTAAATTTAATAACCCTCCCAGTTAAATATGTTATAATTATTATTATTTAGAATAAAATTTAAATTTATAATAATTATAAATATGAAATTCTATAGGGTCTTATCGTCCCATAAAAAAATTTAAGAATTTTAACTTAAAACTTAATTTCATAAAATAATATTGAGACAGTATATATTTCATTAATTCTTTCATACAAGTCTTTAATTAGAAGACAATTTATTATGCTACCTTTGTACAGTCAGGTATACTGCAGCCATTTAATAAGAATCATTGGGCAGATTTATCTAAAATTATTATTTCTATAGACAATGTTTTTGTTAAACAGTTGAATATATTATTTTAATTTGCCTAATTCCTTAAATTTATATATTATTTCTTTAATAATTTTTACAATTTTTACTATTTATTTAATCATTATAAAATTTATTTATTTATTTAATTAGTTTTTTTTATAATTATTTTTATATTAATATTTTAAATTTTTAAGTAATATTTTTAAATTATAAAATATTTTATTATAATTTCAAATTTTAAGAATATAATAATAGTTGGATTTTAAAATTAATAATAATTTAAATTTAAAGGTTATCCCTTAAATTTTTTAATTAAATAAATTTATAAAATTTTAAAATTTTAATAAATTTTTATTTAATTATGAATTAAATTCATTTCTAAAAAAACCAGATATTTTAAAAATCGTATAACATCTAATTTCTAAATATATATTTATAGTTTTTTTGTAACAAAAAAAATTATATATATTTAGTTCTTTTTATTTCGGGATTAATATATATAAATAATTTAATTTGATTAACCCTGATACAAAAGGTACTAAATTTATTTAAAATTTTTTAAATTTAAATAAGTTCATTTACATTACTTTTAACTTTTAAAAAAATTATTTTTTAATAAATAATTACTGAAATAATTGTTATTTGATAAAATTTTATTTATATAAAATTGATTAATTTATAATATTTTTTATTATTTTAATTAAAATAAAATTTTAATTAAATTAATCTTTTCAGTGTAAATGAAAAATTTTATTTCAGTTTAAACTAAAATTTTTAGTTCCTAATTACACTTTCCAGTACAATTACTATGTTACGACTTATTTCATTTTGGTGAAATTGACGGGCGATTTGTACGCTTATTAGCATATAGTTCAATTTAATTAATTAAAGTAAATTTACTTTTAAATTTTCTTTCAAAATAATTTTAAAATTATTTATTCAAAATATAATATTATATTATAACTCTTAATATCTTAAATGCACTACATATTTACTTGAATTTTAACTTATTAAAATTTATTAACATTATCAATTAAAAAAATTTTGTAAACAGCTATATATAAATGTAATTTAAGTGAGTCTTATCGTGGAATATCGATTAAATTATAAGTTCCTCTAATGGAATTAATAAGCCGCCATATTTATTAATTTTAATGATTTACATTTAATAGTTAATTTTTTATTTAATTTTATAGTAGGGTATCTAATCCTAGTTTTTTTATAAAATTTATCAATTAATTTAATAATAAATTTTAATTATTTGAACTAAATTGTATATTTCACTAAAAATTTAATTTTTTAATTAAAATATATTAATTTTTAAGTAATTAAAATATTATGATTAATTAATTTATAAAATTGGTTTAACCGCTGTTGCTGGCACCGAAATTTACCATTATTAAAATTTATTTCCGAATAAAATTTTTATTTAGTGTTGCAGATTTTATTATTAATAAAAAATTATTTTTTAATTTAATTATATATATAAAATAAACTTAATTAATTTGTAACTTAAATTCAATTTTATTGACTTAAATTTATTTAAAAATTTTAAATAAATTATAGCTTTGATTTTTCTATAGAAGGTATCAATTTCTATAATGTAATTAATTTGTTAATTAAATATACAAAGATTAATCTATCTATAGGTAAATCTAATCTTTATAATAGTTAACCCCCCAATTAACTATTTAAAGCTTTGATTTTTCTATAGAAGGTATCAATTTCTATAATGTAATTAATTTTTTAATTAAATATACAAAGATTAATCTATCTATAGGTAAATCTAATCTTTATAATAGTTAACCCCCCAATTAACTATTTAAAGCTTTGATTTTTCTATAGAAGGTATCAATTTCTATAATGTAATTAATTTTTTAATTAAATATACAAAGATTAATCTATCTATAGGTAAATCCAATCTTTATAATAGTTAACCCCCCAATTAACTATTTAAAGCTTTGATTTTTCTATAGAAGGTATCAATTTCTATAATGTAATTAATTTTTTAATTAAATATACAAAGATTAATCTATCTATAGGTAAATCTAATCTTTATAATAGTTAACCCCTTAATTAACTATTTAAAGCTTTGATTTTTCTATAGAAAATTATAAATAATAAAAAAATTAATTTTTATATAAAAAAAATTATACAGAAATAAATTGTTATTAAATAGCACTAAAATATTATTAATTATATTAGATTAAAATTTTAATACAAAATTTTTAATAATAAAAACTTATTATGGTAGTAGTATATATATATATATATATATTAATTAATAAATTATTTATATATATATACATCTTAATATTAATATATATAATATATATCTATTAATTAATAAATTATTTATATATATATATATTTATATATTATTATAGATAGATGGAGGCCAACTGATAAATATATATACATTTTATATATAACAAGATATATATATAAATATTACAATATATAAATCTGAGAATATATATACATTTATAAATATATTCTAAGGTAGGATTAAATTATGATTATTTATGCTTTCATATAATTTATAAATTATTTAATAACTTATAAATGCACTATATTTAATAAATTGATTAATATTTAATAAATATATATATATGTATATATATAGATTTATATATATATATATATATATATATATATATATATATATATATATATATATATATAAATATTTATTAATTAATAAATAATTTTTATATTTATATTTATATTTCTTTTCTTTTCAATAATTTATTATAATCTAATGTATTCATAATATAATTTACATATATTATAGATATAAAATAATATATATGATTATATAAATATTTAATTAATTAATATTAATATTAATATATAAAGGTTAATATAATCTTTTATAAATTTTGGAACCCACCTATGATTTATATATATATAAATATATTGGTTAATAAATTATTTATATATATATATATACATTTTAATATTAATATATATATATATATTAATAAAAATTTTTTCAAATTAAAAATTAATTTTATTTACTTATATTTAAATTTATTATGTAATAAAATTATAGTTTAATATTATTAATAAGGTTATAGCGTTACTTAATAACAAAAAAAAATTAAAAATTTTTATTTATGAATTAAATAAAATTATTAATTATTGGGGGGGGTATTTATATATAATTTATATATAATTTATAATTAAATTTGTATCTTAGAGAATTTAATTATTAAATAAATTTATTATTAATAGTCGATTTTAGTTTATTTCAATGGCTTTATTTTTCCCTTAAAGATGAATATATTGAAATAAACCTTTCAATTCTACTTTAGTTTGAATTTATTTAAATAGTTTTATTTGTTTTTATAAGTAGAGAATTTAATTAATAAATAAATTTATTATTAATAGTCGATTTTAGTTTATTTCAATGGTTTCATTCTTTCCCTAAGAATGAATATATTGAAATAAACCTTTCAATTCTACTTTAGCTTGAATTTATTTAAATAGCCTCATTTGTCCCTTGCAAGTAGAGGATTTGGATATTAACCTTTCGAATTTACATTAGCTTTAGTTTATTTCAATGGCTTCACTCTTTTCCTAAGGATGAATATATTAAAATAAACCTTTCAATTCTACTTTAGCTTGAATTTATTTAAATAGCCTCATTTGTCCCTTGCAAGTAGAGGATTTTTGGATATTAACCTTTCGAATTTACTTTAGCTTTAGTTTATTTCAATGGCTTCACTCTTTCCCTAAGGATGAATATATTGAAATAAACCTTTCAATTCTACTTTAGCTTGAATTTATTTAAATAGCCTCATTTGTTCCTTGCAAGTAGAGGATTTGGATATTAACCTTTCGAATTTACATTAGCTTTAGTTTATTTCAATGGCTTCATTCTTTCCCTAAGGATGAATATATTGAAATAAACCTTTCAATTCTACTTTAGCTTGAATTTATTTAAATAGCCTCATTTGTCCCTTGCAAGTAGAGGATTTTTGGATATTAACCTTTCGAATTTATATTAGCTTTAGTTTATTTCAATGGCTTCACTCTTTCCTTAAGGATGAATATAAATATATATATATCTTTAAATGGATATTAGTTAGTTTTAATTTATAATATTTAATTTGCAATTAAAAGTAATTTTTAAATATATCTATATAAATAAGCTAAGTTTAAAGCTGTTAGGTTCATACCCTAGTTATAGATAATATGTATCTTTTATATATTTTATATATATATATATGTATTAAAGTAATATGCCTGATTAAAGGATTATTTTGATCAGATACTTAAATAAATTTTATATTTATTGTTACTAATTGATTTTTTTATATTTATTAATTTTATTAATACTTTAAATTTCAAAAATTTATGTGCTTTGACACTAAAATATAATAGGTAAAAATTTTAGTATTATAAACTATTTAATTTTTAATTAAAAGATAATTTTGAATTGGTTTTTTGTGAAGAAAATAATATTTAAAAATGTAATATGTCTTAGATATATTATTATTAATTATTTAATCATTCTTTTTGTAAGAGATTTATTTTTGATGTGATTAATTTATGAAGTTATAACATTAGTTTTAATTATTTATATAAATTTAACTAGAGATTCAAAATATGCTAGTGTTTTTTATTATATAGTATCAGTAGTAAGAAGGTTAGTTTTTATTATAAGATTGTATTTTTATGTATCTATGAAAGAAGTAAGAGTTTTTTTTGAAATTTTTATTCAATTAATTATGTTAGTAAAATTAGGAATATTTCCTTTTCATCAATGATCTATTTATATTCATAGATATATGTGTTGAACAAGAATTTTTACATTTTCAACAGTTATAAAAATAGTACCTATATATTTTTTAGCTAATGTGAGTGGTATAAATTTTTTTTTTATAGGTTGAATTTTATTAAATTTAATTTTTATTCCTATTATTATGAAAGTTTATAATTCTATAAAAATATTTATTAGATGTTCTTGTATTATTCAATCAACTTTTTTATTAATAATTATATATGTAAATGTAAAAATTTATTTGGTATATTTTTCTTTTTATGCAGTTATTTTTTATATATTGTTATATTTTTTTGAAAAATTTGATGTGGTAACTTTTAATGATTTGGGGTTTTTATTAGTTGATAAATATTTGAAGGTATATTTTATTATTATAGTTTTAATTTATTCTTCTTTACCTCCATTTTTGTCTTTAGTGTTAAAGTGAATTTTGAATTATTATTTTTTAGAGGATTATGTTAATTTTTATGTTTTATTATTTATTATGATATTAGCATCAGTTATAATTATTTGAAATTATTTTAGATTATTATTATATATTAGTAGGAATTATCCTAGAGCTAAAAAATATTTTTGTAAGAGTTATATATTTAAGTCTTATATTGTTTTATTTATTATTATGTTATTTTTTTTTAGGTTTTTATTGGTTAATGTTTATGTTACTTAAAGGTTTTAATTTAATATAATTTAAGTATTGATCAATTTGTTAAATTTAATATAGTGTGAGATATTTATGATTAATATTTTCTAATAATTATTTATATTTTAAAATTTGCAATTTTAAGTTTTTTTTAAACTATAGAAAATTAGTATCAGTAAGTTTTTCTTACATGTTTAAATTTACAATTTAATTCTTTTATCAGACATGATACTTTTTTTGATTTGAAGATTTTAAGTTAAAATAAACTTTTAATTTTCATAGTTAAATATATATATATATTGATTTATTATAAATCTTATAATATATAAATATATTTATTAATATTTAAATATTATATAATTATGTTTTATTTATGTTTGATAAATGATTTTATACTACTAATCATAAAAATATTGGTATAATTTATTTTGTGTTTGCTTTATGATCAGGGATAATTGGAACTTCTATGAGAATAATTATTCGTATGGAGTTAAGTACCCCAGGTATATGAATTAATAATGATCAAGTTTATAATTCAATTGTTACTGTTCATGCATTTTTAATAATTTTTTTTATAGTAATACCATTTATAATTGGTGGATTTGGTAATTGATTAGTTCCATTAATATTAGGATCTCCAGATATGGCATTTCCTCGTATAAATAATATTAGATTTTGATTATTACCGCCATCATTAATATTATTACTTTTAAGAAATTTATTTCAAGTTAGACCAGGGACTGGTTGAACGGTTTATCCTCCTTTATCTTCATATTTATTTCATTCTTCTCCTTCTGTTGATATTACTATTTTTTCTTTACATTTATCAGGAATTTCTTCAATTATTGGGGCAATAAATTTTATAGTAACTATTATAATAATAAAAAATTTATCTTTAAATTATGATCAAATAGCTTTATTTCCTTGATCAGTGTTTATTACAGCTATTTTATTATTATTATCATTGCCAGTTTTAGCTGGAGCAATTACAATATTAATTTTTGATCGAAATATTAATACTTCGTTTTTTGATCCTTTAGGGGGAGGTGATCCAATTTTATATCAACATTTATTTTGATTTTTTGGGCATCCTGAAGTTTATATTTTAATTTTACCGGGGTTTGGTTTGATTTCACATATTATTATAAATGAGAGTGGTAAAAAAGAGGTATTTGGTAATTTAGGAATGATTTATGCTATATTAGGAATTGGATTTCTAGGATTTATTGTATGAGCTCATCATATATTTACAGTTGGGTTAGATGTAGATACTCGAGCTTATTTTACTTCAGCAACTATAGTTATTGCAGTTCCTACAGGAATTAAAGTTTTTAGTTGATTAGCTACTTATCATGGAGCTAAATTAGGTTATAATAATTCAATTTTATGATCATTAGGATTTGTTATATATTTATTATTGGTGGATTGACGGGTATTGTATTATCAAATTCTTCTATTGATATTATTTTACATGATACTTATTATGTTGTTGGTCATTTTCATTATGTTTTATCTATAGGAGCAGTTTTTGCAATTGTTGGAAGATTTATTCATTGATTTCCTTTAATTTTTGGTGTTGTTATACATCAGAATTGATTGAAAATTCAGTTTTATATAATGTTTATTGGTGTTAATATAACTTTTTTTCCTCAACATTTTTTAGGATTAATGGGTATACCTCGACGATATTCAGATTATCCTGATGCATATTATTGTTGGAATTTATTATCTTCAATTGGTTCATTAATTTCTTTAAATAGATTAATTTTATTAATTATTTTAATTTTAGAAAGATTTATTTCAATACGGTTAGTAGTTTTTAAATTTAGTAGTTCATTAGAATGAATTGGTTTTATACCTCCTTTAGATCATGTATATTTAGAAGTACCTATTGTGTTAAATAATAAAAAGGAATTATTTTTGAATATTTAATAATGTTGAGTTTTAATGATTGATTTAATTTTTATTTTTAATATTTTATTTTATTTAATATGGCAGATAAGTGCGATAGATTTAAGATTTATTTATAAAAATATATTATTTTTTATTAAGAATTGCAACATGATTTAAATATAGATTTCAAGATTCTAATTCACCTTATTCTGACAATTTAATTTCTTTTCATAATTTAGTTATAATATTAATGTTAGTTATTATTGTATTTTCAATATTAATTATTTTAGATATTATTACTAATAAGTATGTTAATCGGTATTTATTGAAGAATCATTTATTGGAAATTATTTGAACTATTATTCCAATTTTTATTTTAATAACAATTTGTTTTCCTTCTTTAAAGATTTTATATTATATTGATGAAATTTTAAATCCTTATTTTACAATTAAAATTATAGGTCATCAGTGATCTTGGTCTTATGAATATTCAGAATTTAAAGATTTGGAATTTGATTCTTATATATTATCTGATAGGGTTATGAATAGTTTTCGTTTATTAGATGTTGATAATCGTATGGTCATTCCAATAAATTTTCCGATTCGATTATTATTATCATCAACTGATGTAATTCATTCATGAGCTATTCAATCAGTTGGAATTAAAGTTGATGCTGTTCCTGGACGTATTAATCAATCAAATTTATATTGTATGCGACCAGGATTATTTTTTTAAGATTCTGTTTTCACCACTCCACAGTGCGTTTGATATGCAGAACCGGCGACATCTTTGATTTCGTCGGGGTTCAAGCTGAGATATGCATTTTCTACGATAATCCTGGTGAGACTTCTGTCAGAAGTATGCAGGATCTTCGAGAACGCTCTTTTCGAGCTATTTAATGCGAGAAACACGTTATCTGGTGTTTTCACCACTCCACAGTACGTTTGACATGCAGAACCGGCGATATTTTGGTTTTCGTCGGGTTTCAAGCTGAGATATGCATTTTCTACGATAATCTTGGTGAAACATCTGTCCGAAGTATGCAGAAACATCGAGAGCGCTCTTTTCGAGCTATTTAATGCGAGAAACTCGTTTTCTGGGGTTTTTACCACTCCACAGTTCGTTGGATATGCAGAACCGGAGATATCTTGGTTTTCGTGGGGTTTCAAGCTTGGATATGCATTTCCTGAGATAATCTTGGTGAGACTTCTGTCCGAAGTATGCTGAATCATCTAGAACGCTCTTTTCGAGCTATTTAATTCGAGAAACACGTTATCTGGTGTTTTCACCACTCCACAGTGCGTTTGACATGCAGAACCGGAGATATCTTTGTTTCGGTCGGGTTTCAAGCTGAGATATGCATTTTCTACGATAATCCTGGTGAGACTTCTGTCAGAATTATGCAGAATCTTCGAGAACGCTCTTTTCGAGCTACTTAATGCGCGAAACACGTTTTCTGGTGTTTTCACCACTCCACGGTACGTTTGATGTGCAGAACCGGAGATATATCGGTTTTCGTCGGGTTTCAAGCTGAGATATGCATTTTCTACGATAATCTTGGTGAGACTTCTGTAAGAAGTATGCAGGATCTTCGAGAACGCTCTTTTCGAGCTACTTAATGCGAGAAACACGTTTTCTGGTGTTTTCACCACTCCACAGTAGGTTTGATATGCAGAACCGGCGATATTTTGGATTTCGTCGGGTTTCAAGCTGAGATATGCATTTTCTACGATAATCTTGGTGAAACATCTGTCCGAAGTATGCAGAAACATCGAGAGCGCTCTTTTCGAGCTATTTAATGCGAGAAACTCGTTTTCTGGGGTTTTTACCACTCCACAGTTCGTTGGATATGCAGAACCGGAGATATCTTGGTTTTCGTGGGGTTTCAAGCTGAGATATGCATTTCCTGCGATAATCTTGGTGAGACTTCTGTCCGAAGTATGCTGAATCATCTAGAACGCTCTTTTCGAGCTATTTAATGCGAGAAACACGTTATCTGGTGTTTTCACCACTCCACAGTGCGTTTGACATGCAGAACCAGCGATATCTTGGTTTTCGTGGGGTTTCAAGCTGAAATATGCATTTTCTGCGATAATATTGGTGAGACTTCAGTCAGAAGTATGCAGAATCATCTAGATCGCTCTTTTGGAGCTACTTAATGCCCGAAACACGTTTTCTGGTGTTTTCACCACTCCACAGTACGTTTGACATGCAGAACCGGAGATATCTTGGTTTCGGTCGGGTTTCAAGCTGAGATATGCATTTTCTACGATAATCCTGGTGAGACTTATGTCAGAATTATGCAGAATCTTCGAGAACGCTATTTTCGAGCTACTTAATGCACGAAACACGTTTTCTGGTGTTTTCACAACTCCACGGTACGTTTGATGTGCAGAACCGGCGATATCTTGGTTTTCGTGGGTTTTCAAGCTGAGATATGCATTTTCTGCGATAATCTTGGTGAGACTTCTGTCCGAAGTATGCTGTATCATCGAGATCGCTCTTTTCGAGCTAGTTAGTGCGAGAAACACGTTATCTGGTGTTTTCACCACTCCACAGTGCGTTTGATATGCAGAACAGTAGATATCTTGGTTTTCGTGGGGTTTCAAGCTGAGATATGCATTTTCTGCGATAATCTTGTTGAGACTTCTGTCCGAAGTATGCAGAATCATCGAGATCGCTCGTTTCGAGCTATTCAATGCGAGAAACACGTTATCTGGTGTTTTCACCACTCCACAGTGCGTTTGATATGCAGAACCGGCGATACCTTGGTTTTCGTGGGGTTTCAAGCTGAGATATGCATTTTCTACGATTAGCTTGGTGAAACATCTGTCCGAAGTATGCAGAAACGTCGAGAGCGCTCGTTTCGAGCTATTTAATGCGAGAAACACGTTTTCTGGGGTTTTGACCACTCCACAGTGCGTTGGATATGCAGAACCGGAGATAACTCGGTTTTCGTCGGGTTTCAAGCTGAGATATGTATTTTTTACGATAATTTTGGTGAGACTTCTGTCCGAAGTATGCAGAATCATCGAGATCGCTCGTTTCGAGCTATTTAATGCGAGAAACACGTTATCTGGTGTTTTCACCACTCCACAGTGCGTTTGATATGCAGAACAGGCGATATCTTGGTTTTCGTGGGGTTTCAAGCTGAGATATGCATTTCCTGCGATAATCTTGGTGAGACTCCTGTCCGAAGTATGCTGAATCATCGAGATCGCTCTTTTCGAGCTATTTAATGCGAGAAACACGTTCTCTGGTTATTTTCACCACTCCACAGTGCGTTTGATATGCAGAACCGGCAACATCTTGATTTTCGTGAGGTTTCGAGCTGAGATATGCATTTTCTGCGATAATTTTGGTGAGACTTCTGTCAGAAGTATGCAGAATCTTCGACAACGCTCTTTTCGAGCTACTTAATGCGCGAAACACGTTTTCTGCTGTTTTCACCACTCCACGGTACGTTTGATGTGCAGAACCGGAGATAACTCGGTTTTCGTCGGGTTTCAAGCTGAGATATGCATTTTCTACGATAATCTTGGTGAGACTTCTGTCAGAAGTATGCAGGATCTTCGAGAACGCTCTTTTCGAGCTAGTTAAAGCGAGGAAAACCTTATCCGGTGTTTTCACTACTCCACAGTGCGTTTGATATGCAAAACCGGCGATATTTTGGTTTTCGTCGGGTTTCAAGCTGAGAATTGCATTTTCCACGATAATCTTGGTGAAACATCTGTCCGAAGTATGCAGAAACATCGGGAGCGCTCTTTTCGAGCTATTTAATGCGAGAAACTCGTTTTCTGGGGTTTTCACCACTCCACAGTTCGTTGGATATGCAAAACCGGAGATATCTTGGTTTTCGTGGGGTTTCAAGCTGGGATATGCATTTCCTGCGATAATCTTGGTGAGACTTCTGTCCGAAGTATGCTGAATCATCTAGAACGATCTTTTCGAGCTATTTAATGCGAGAAACACGTTATCTGGTGTTTTCACCACTCCACAGTGCGTTTGACATGCAGAACCAGCGATATCTTGGTTTTCGTGGGGTTTCAAGCTGAAATAAGCATTTTCTGCGATAATATTGGTGAGACTTCTGTCCGAAGTATGCTGTATCATCGAGATCGCTCTTTTCGAGCTAGTTAGTGCGAGAAACACGTTATCTGGTGTTTTCACCACTCCACAGTGCGTTGGATATGCAGAACCGGAGATATTTTGGTTTTCATCGGGTTTCAAACTGAGATATGCATTTTCTACGATAATTTTGGTGAGACTTCTGTCCGAAGTATGCAGAATCATCGAGATCGCTCGTTTCGAGCTATTTAATGCGAGAAACACGTTATCTGGTGTTTTCACCACTCCACAGTTCGTTGGATATGCAGAACAGTAGATATCCTGGTTTTCGTGGGGTTTCAAGCAGAGATATGCATTTTCTGCGATAATCTTGGTGAGACTTCTGTTAGAAGTATGCAGAATCATCGAGATCGCTCGTTTCGAACTATTTAATGCGAGAAACACGTTATCTGGTGTTTTCACCACTCCACAGTGCGTTGGATATGCAGAACCGGAGATATTTTGGTTTTCGTCGGGTTTCAAGCTGAGATATGTATTTTCTGCGATAATCTTGGTGAGACTTCTGTTCGAAGTATGCAGAATCATCGAGATCGCACTTTTCGAGCTATTTAATGCGACAAACACTTTATCTGGTGTTTTCACCACACCACAGTGCGTTTGATATGCAGAACCAGCGAAATCTTGGTTTTCGTGGGGTTTCAAGCTGAGATATGCATTTTTTACGATAATCTTGGTGAGACTTCTGTCCGAAGTATGCTTAATCATCGAGATCGCTCTATTCGAGCTATTTAATGCGAGAAACACGTCATCTGGTGTTTTCACCACTCCACAGTGCGTATGATATACAGAACCGACGATATCTTGGTTTTCGTGGGGTTTCAAGCTCAGATATGCATTTTCTGCGATAATCATGGTGAGACTTCTGTCCGAAGTATGCAGAGTCATCGAGATCGTACTATTCGAGCTATTTAATGCGAAAAACACGTTATCTGGTGTTTTCACCACTCCACAGTGCGTATGATATGCAGAACCGACGATATCTTGGTTTTCGTGGGGTTTCAAGCTCAGATATGCATTTTCTGCGATAATCTTGGTGAGACTTCTGTCCGAAGTATGCAGAAACATGGAGATCGCTCTTTTCGACCTATTGAATGCGAGAAACACGTTATCTGGTGTTTTCAGCACTCCACAGTGCGTTCGATATGCAGAACCAGCGATATCTGGGTTTTCGTGGGGTTTCAAGCTGAGATATGCATTTTCTACGATTAGCTTGGTGAAACATCTGTCCGAAGTATGCAGAAACGTCGAGAGCGCTCTTTTCGAGCTATTTAATGCGAGAAACACGTTTTCTGGGGTTTTGACCACTCCACAGTGCGTTGGATATGCAGAACCGGAGATAACTCGGTTTTCGTCGGGTTTCAAGCTGAGATATGTATTTTTTACGATAATTTTGGTGAGACTTCTGTCCGAAGTATGCAGAATCATCGAGATCGCTCGTTTCGAGCTATTTAATGCGAGAAACACGTTATCTGGTGTTTTCACCACTCCACAGTGCGTTTGATATGCAGAACAGGCGATATCTTGGTTTTCGTGGGGTTTCAAGCTGAGATATGCATTTCCTGCGATAATCTTGGTGAGACTCCTGTCCGAAGTATGCTGAATCATCGAGATCGCTCTTTTCGAGCTATTTAATGCGAGAAACACGTTCTCTGGTTATTTTCACCGCTCCACAGTGCGTTTGATATGCAGAACCGGCAACATCTTGATTTTCGTGAGGTTTCGAGCTGAGATATGCATTTTCTGCGATAATTTTGGTGAGACTTCTGTCAGAAGTATGCAGAATCTTCGAGAACGCTCTTTTCGAGCTACTTAATGCGCGAAACACGTTTTCTGCTGTTTTCACCACTCCACGGTACGTTTGATGTGCAGAACCGGAGATAACTCGGTTTTCGTCGGGTTTCAAGCTGAGATATGCATTTTCTACGATAATCTTGGTGAGACTTCTGTCAGAAGTATGCAGGATCTTCGAGAACGCTCTTTTCGAGCTAGTTAAAGCGAGGAAAACCTTATCCGGTGTTTTCACTACTCCACAGTGCGTTTGATATGCAAAACCGGCGATATTTTGGTTTTCGTCGGGTTTCAAGCTGAGAATTGCATTTTCCACGATAATCTTGGTGAAACATCTGTCCGAAGTATGCAGAAACATCGGGAGCGCTCTTTTCGAGCTATTTAATGCGAGAAACTCGTTTTCTGGGGTTTTCACCACTCCACAGTTCGTTGGATATGCAGAACCGGAGATATCTTGGTTTTCGTGGGGTTTCAAGCTGGGATATGCATTTCCTGCGATAATCTTGGTGAGACTTCTGTCCGAAGTATGCTGAATCATCTAGAACGCTCTTTTCGAGCTATTTAATGCGAGAAACACGTTATCTGGTGTTTTCACCACTCCACAGTGCGTTTGACATGCAGAACCAGCGATATCTTGGTTTTCGTGGGGTTTCAAGCTGAAATATGCATTTTCTGCGATAATATTGGTGAGACTTCTGTCCGAAGTATGCTGTATCATCGAGATCCCTCTTTTCGAGCTAGTTAGTGCGAGAAACACGTTATCTGGTGTTTTCACCACTCCACAGTGCGTTGGATATGCAGAACCGGAGATATTTTGGTTTTCATCGGGTTTCAAACTGAGATATGCATTTTCTACGATAATTTTGGTGAGACTTCTGTCCGAAGTATGCAGAATCATCGAGATCGCTCGTTTCGAGCTATTTAATGCGAGAAACACGTTATCTGGTGTTTTCACCACTCCACAGTGCGTTGGATATGCAGAACCGGAGATATTTTGGTTTTCGTGGGGTTTCAAGCTGAGATATGCATTCTTTACGATAATCTTGGTGAGACTTCTGTCCGAAGTATGCTTAATCATCGAGATCGCTCTATTCGAGCTATTTAATGCGAGAAACACGTTATCTGGTGTTTTCACCACTCCACAGTGCGTATGATATACAGAACCGACGATATCTTGGTTTTCGTGGGGTTTCAAGCTCAGATATGCATTTTCTGCGATAATCATTGTGAGACTTCTGTCCGAAGTATGCAGAGTCATCGAGATCGTACTATTCGAGCTATTTAATGCGAAAAACACGTTATCTGGTGTTTTCACCACTCCACAGTGCGTATGATATGCAGAACCGACGATATCTTGGTTTTCGTGGGGTTTCAAGCTCAGATATGCATTTTCTGCGATAATCTTGGTGAGACTTCTGTCCGAAGTATGCAGAAACATGGAGATCGCTCGTTTCGAGCTACTTAATGCGAGAAACACGTTATCTGGTGTTTTCACCACTCCACAGTGCGTTTGATATGCAGAATCAGCGATATCTTGGTTTTCGTGGGGTTTCAAGCTCAGATATGCATTTTCTGCGATAATCTTGGTGAGACTTCTGTCCAAAGTATGCAGAGTCATCGAGATCGTACTTTTCGAGCTATTTAATGCGACAAACACGTTTTCTGGGGTTTTCACCACTCCACAGTGCGTTGGATATGCAGAACCGGAGATATTTTGGTTTTCGTGGGGTTTCAAGCTGAGATATGCATTCTTTACGATAATCTTGGTGAGACTTCTGTCCGAAGTATGCTTAATCATCGAGATCGCTCTATTCGAGCTATTTAATGCGAGAAACACGTTATCTGGTGTTTTCACCACTCCACAGTGCGTATGATATACAGAACCGACGATATCTTGGTTTTCGTGGGGTTTCAAGCTCAGATATGCATTTTCTGCGATAATCATTGTGAGACTTCTGTCCGAAGTATGCAGAGTCATCGAGATCGTACTTTTCGAGCTATTTAATGCGACAAACACGTTTTCTGGGGTTTTCACCACTCCACAGTTCGTTGGATATGCAGAACAGGAGATATCTTGGTTTTCGTGGGGTTTCTAGCAGAGATATGCATTTTCTGCGATTATCTTGGTGAGACTTCTGTCCGAAGTATGCAGAGTCATCGAGATCGCTCTTTTCGAGCTATTTAATGCGAGAAACAAGTTATCTGGTGTTTTCACCACTCCGCAGTGCGTTTGATATGCAGAATCAGCGATATCTTGGTTTTCGTGGGGTTTCAAGCTCAGATATGCATTTTCTGCGATAATCTTGGTGAGACTTCTGTCCGAAGTATGCAGAGTCATCGAGATCGTACTTTTCGAGCTATTTAATGCGACAAACACGTTTTCTGGGGTTTTCACCACTCCACAGTTCGTTAGATATGCAGAACAGGAGATATCTTGGTTTTCGTGGGGTTTCTAGCAGAGATATGCATTTTCTGCGATAATCTTGGTGAGACCTCTGTCCGAAGTATGCAGAAACATGGAGATCGCTCTTTTCGACCTATTGAATGCGAGAAACACGTTATCTGGTGTTTTCACCACTCCACAGTGCGTTTGATATGCAGAACCAGCGAAATCTTGGTTTTCGTTGGGTTTCAAGCTGAGATATGCATTTTTTACGATAATCATGGTGAGACTTCTGTCCGAAGTATGCAGAATCATCGAGAACGCACTTTTGGAGCTATTTAATGCGACAAACACGTTATCTGGTGTTTTCAGCACTCCACAGTGCGTTCGATATGCAGAACCAGCGATATCTGGGTTTTCGTGGGGTTTCAAGCTGAGATATGCATTTTTTACGATAATCTTGATGAGACTTCTGTCCGAAGTATGCAGAAACATCGAGATCGCACTTTTCGAGCTATTTAATGCGACAAACACGTTATCTGGTGTTTTCAGCACTCCACAGTGCGTTTGATATGCAGAACCAGCGAAATCTTGGTTTTCGTGGGGTTTCAAGCTGAGATATGCATTTTTTTACGATAATCTTGGTGAGACTTCTGTCCGAAGTATGCTTAATCATCGAGATCGCTCGTTTCGAGCTATTTAATGCGACAAACACGTTATCTGGTGTTTTCAGCACTCCACAGTGCGTTCGATATGCAGAACCAGCGATATCTGGGTTTTCGTGGGGTTTCAAGCTGAGATATGCATTTTTTACGATAATCTTGATGAGACTTCTGTCCGAAGTATGCAGGGTCATCGAGATCGTACTTTTCGAGCTATTTAATGCGGCAAACACGTTTTCTGGGGTTTTCACCACTCCACAGGTCGTTAGATATGCAGAACAGGAGATATCTTGGTTTTCGTGGGGTTTCTAGCTGAGATATGCATTTTTTACGATAATCTTGATGAGACTTCTGTCCGAAGTATGCAGAAACATCGAGATCGCACTTTTCGAGCTATTTAATGCGACAAACACGTTATCTGGTGTTTTCAGCACTCCACAGTGCGTTTGATATGCAGAACCAGCGAAATCTTGGTTTTCGTGGGGTTTCAAGCTGAGATATGCATTTTTTTACGATAATCTTGGTGAGACTTCTGTCCGAAGTATGCTTAATCATCGAGATCGCTCGTTTCGAGCTATTTAATGCGACAAACACGTTATCTGGTGTTTTCAGCACTCCACAGTGCGTTCGATATGCAGAACCAGCGATATCTGGGTTTTCGTGGGGTTTCAAGCTGAGATATGCATTTTTTACGATAATCTTGATGAGACTTCTGTCCGAAGTATGCAGAAACATCGAGATCGCACTTTTCGAGCTATTTAATGCGACAAACACGTTATCTGGTGTTTTCAGCACTCCACAGTGCGTTTGATATGCAGAACCAGCGAAATCTTGGTTTTCGTGTGGTTTCAAGCTGAGATATGCATTTTTTTACGATAATCTTGGTGAGACTTCTGTCCGAAGTATGCTTAATCATCGAGATCGCTCGTTTCGAGCTATTTAATGCGAGAAACAAGTTATCTGGTGTTTTCACCACTCCACAGTGCGTTTGATATGCAGAAACAGCGATATCTTGGTTTTCGTGGGGTTTCAAGCTGAGATATGCATTTTTTACGATAATCATGGTGAGACTTCTGTCCGAAGTATGCAGAATCATCGAGATCGCACTTTTCAAGCTATTTAATGCGAGAAACAAGTTATCTGGTGTTTTCACCACTCCACAGTGCGTTTGATATGCAGAACCACCGATATCTTGGTTTACGTGGGGTTTCAAGCTCAGATATGCATTTTCTGCGATATTCTTGGTGAGACTTCAGTCCGAAGTATGCAGAATCATCGAGATCGTACTATTCGAGCTATTTAATGCGAAAAACACGTTATCTGGTGTTTTCACCACTCCACAGTGCGTTTGATATGCAGAACCAGCGAAATCTTGGTTTTCGTGGGGTTTCAAGCTGAGATATGCATTTTTTTACGATAATCTTGGTGAGACTTCTGTCCGAAGTATGCTTAATCATCGAGATCGCTCGTTTCCAGCTGTTTAATGCGAGAAACAAGTTATCTGGTGTTTTCACCACTCTACAGTGCGTTTGATATGCAGAACCGGCGATACCTTGGTTTTCGTGGGGTTTCAAGCAGAGATATGCATTTTCTGCTATAATCTTGGTGAGACTTCTGTCGGAAGTATGCTGAATCATCGAGATCGCTCTTTTCGAGCTAGTTAAAGCGAGGAAAACCTTATCCGGTGTTTTCACTACTCCACAGTGCGTTTGGTATGCAAAACCGGCGATATTTTGGTTTTCGTCGGGTTTCAAGCTGAGATATGCATTTTCCACGATAATCTTGGTGAAACATCTGTCCGAAGTATGCAGAAACATCGGGAGCGCTCTTTTCGAGCTATTTAATGCGAGAAACTCGTTTTCTGGGGTTTTCACCACTCCACAGTTCGTTGGATATGCAAAACCGGAGATATCTTGGTTTTCGTGGGGTTTCAAGCTGGGATATGCATTTCCTGCGATAATCTTGGTGAGACTTCTGTCCGAAGTATGCTGAATCATCTAGAACGATCTTTTCGAGCTATTTAATGCGAGAAACACGTTATCTGGTGTTTTCACCACTCCACAGTGCGTTTGACATGCAGAACCAGCGATATCTTGGTTTTCGTGGGGTTTCAAGCTGAAATAAGCATTTTCTGCGATAATATTGGTGAGACTTCTGTCCGAAGTATGCTGTATCATCGAGATCGCTCTTTTCGAGCTAGTTAGTGCGAGAAACACGTTATCTGCTGTTTTCACCACTCCACAGTGCGTTGGATATGCAGAACCGGAGATATTTTGGTTTTCATCGGGTTTCAAACTGAGATATGCATTTTCTACGATAATTTTGGTGAGACTTCTGTCCGAAGTATGCAGAATCATCGAGATCGCTCGTTTCGAGCTATTTAATGCGAGAAACACGTTATCTGGTGTTTTCACCACTCCACAGTTCGTTGGATATGCAGAACAGTAGATATCCTGGTTTTCGTGGGGTTTCAAGCAGAGATATGCATTTTCTGCGATAATCTTGGTGAGACTTCTGTTAGAAGTATGCAGAATCATCGAGATCGCTCGTTTCGAACTATTTAATGCGAGAAACACGTTATCTGGTGTTTTCACCACTCCACAGTGCGTTGGATATGCAGAACCGGAGATATTTTGGTTTTCGTCGGGTTTCAAGCTGAGATATGTATTTTCTGCGATAATCTTGGTGAGACTTCTGTTCGAAGTATGCAGAATCATCGAGATCGCACTTTTCGAGCTATTTAATGCGACAAACACTTTATCTGGTGTTTTCACCACACCACAGTGCGTTTGATATGCAGAACCAGCGAAATCTTGGTTTTCGTGGGGTTTCAAGCTGAGATATGCATTTTTTACGATAATCTTGGTGAGACTTCTGTCCGAAGTATGCTTAATCATCGAGATCGCTCTATTCGAGCTATTTAATGCGAGAAACACGTCATCTGGTGTTTTCACCACTCCACAGTGCGTATGATATACAGAACCGACGATATCTTGGTTTTCGTGGGGTTTCAAGCTCAGATATGCATTTTCTGCGATAATCATGGTGAGACTTCTGTCCGAAGTATGCAGAGTCATCGAGATCGTACTATTCGAGCTATTTAATGCGAAAAACACGTTATCTGGTGTTTTCACCACTCCACAGTGCGTATGATATGCAGAACCGACGATATCTTGGTTTTCGTGGGGTTTCAAGCTCAGATATGCATTTTCTGCGATAATCTTGGTGAGACTTCTGTCCGAAGTATGCAGAAACATGGAGATCGCTCTTTTCGACCTATTGAATGCGAGAAACACGTTATCTGGTGTTTTCAGCACTCCACAGTGCGTTCGATATGCAGAACCAGCGATATCTGGGTTTTCGTGGGGTTTCAAGCTGAGATATGCATTTTCTACGATTAGCTTGGTGAAACATCTGTCCGAAGTATGCAGAAACGTCGAGAGCGCTCTTTTCGAGCTATTTAATGCGAGAAACACGTTTTCTGGGGTTTTGACCACTCCACAGTGCGTTGGATATGCAGAACCGGAGATAACTCGGTTTTCGTCGGGTTTCAAGCTGAGATATGTATTTTTTACGATAATTTTGGTGAGACTTCTGTCCGAAGTATGCAGAATCATCGAGATCGCTCGTTTCGAGCTATTTAATGCGAGAAACACGTTATCTGGTGTTTTCACCACTCCACAGTGCGTTTGATATGCAGAACAGGCGATATCTTGGTTTTCGTGGGGTTTCAAGCTGAGATATGCATTTCCTGCGATAATCTTGGTGAGACTCCTGTCCGAAGTATGCTGAATCATCGAGATCGCTCTTTTCGAGCTATTTAATGCGAGAAACACGTTCTCTGGTTATTTTCACCGCTCCACAGTGCGTTTGATATGCAGAACCGGCAACATCTTGATTTTCGTGAGGTTTCGAGCTGAGATATGCATTTTCTGCGATAATTTTGGTGAGACTTCTGTCAGAAGTATGCAGAATCTTCGAGAACGCTCTTTTCGAGCTACTTAATGCGCGAAACACGTTTTCTGCTGTTTTCACCACTCCACGGTACGTTTGATGTGCAGAACCGGAGATAACTCGGTTTTCGTCGGGTTTCAAGCTGAGATATGCATTTTCTACGATAATCTTGGTGAGACTTCTGTCAGAAGTATGCAGGATCTTCGAGAACGCTCTTTTCGAGCTAGTTAAAGCGAGGAAAACCTTATCCGGTGTTTTCACTACTCCACAGTGCGTTTGATATGCAAAACCGGCGATATTTTGGTTTTCGTCGGGTTTCAAGCTGAGATATGCATTTTCCACGATAATCTTGGTGAAACATCTGTCCGAAGTATGCAGAAACATCGGGAGCGCTCTTTTCGAGCTATTTAATGCGAGAAACTCGTTTTCTGGGGTTTTCACCACTCCACAGTTCGTTGGATATGCAGAACCGGAGATATCTTGGTTTTCGTGGGGTTTCAAGCTGGGATATGCATTTCCTGCGATAATCTTGGTGAGACTTCTGTCCGAAGTATGCTGAATCATCTAGAACGCTCTTTTCGAGCTATTTAATGCGAGAAACACGTTATCTGGTGTTTTCACCACTCCACAGTGCGTTTGACATGCAGAACCAGCGATATCTTGGTTTTCGTGGGGTTTCAAGCTGAAATATGCATTTTCTGCGATAATATTGGTGAGACTTCTGTCCGAAGTATGCTGTATCATCGAGATCCCTCTTTTCGAGCTAGTTAGTGCGAGAAACACGTTATCTGGTGTTTTCACCACTCCACAGTGCGTTGGATATGCAGAACCGGAGATATTTTGGTTTTCATCGGGTTTCAAACTGAGATATGCATTTTCTACGATAATTTTGGTGAGACTTCTGTCCGAAGTATGCAGAATCATCGAGATCGCTCGTTTCGAGCTATTTAATGCGAGAAACACGTTATCTGGTGTTTTCACCACTCCACAGTTCGTTGGATATGCAGAACAGTAGATATCCTGGTTTTCGTGGGGTTTCAAGCAGAGATATGCATTTTCTGCGATAATCTTGGTGAGACTTCTGTTAGAAGTATGCAGAATCATCGAGATCGCTCGTTTCGAACTATTTAATGCGAGAAACACGTTATCTGGTGTTTTCACCACTCCACAGTGCGTTGGATATGCAGAACCGGAGATATTTTGGTTTTCGTGGGGTTTCAAGCTGAGATATGCATTCTTTACGATAATCTTGGTGAGACTTCTGTCCGAAGTATGCTTAATCATCGAGATCGCTCTATTCGAGCTATTTAATGCGAGAAACACGTTATCTGGTGTTTTCACCACTCCACAGTGCGTATGATATACAGAACCGACGATATCTTGGTTTTCGTGGGGTTTCAAGCTCAGATATGCATTTTCTGCGATAATCATTGTGAGACTTCTGTCCGAAGTATGCAGAGTCATCGAGATCGTACTATTCGAGCTATTTAATGCGAAAAACACGTTATCTGGTGTTTTCACCACTCCACAGTGCGTATGATATGCAGAACCGACGATATCTTGGTTTTCGTGGGGTTTCAAGCTCAGATATGCATATTCTGCGATAATCTTGGTGAGACTTCTGTCCGAAGTATGCAGAAACATGGAGATCGCTCGTTTCGAGCTACTTAATGCGAGAAACACGTTATCTGGTGTTTTCACCACTCCACAGTGCGTTTGATATGCAGAATCAGCGATATCTTGGTTTTCGTGGGGTTTCAAGCTGAGATATGCATTCTTTACGATAATCTTGGTGAGACTTCTGTCCGAAGTATGCTTAATCATCGAGATCGCTCTATTCGAGCTATTTATTGCGAGAAACACGTTATCTGGTGTTTTCACCACTCCACAGTGCGTATGATATACAGAACCGACGATATCTTGGTTTTCGTGGGGTTTCAAGATCAGATATGCATTTTCTGCGATAATCATTGTGAGACTTCTGTCCGAAGTATGCAGAGTCATCGAGATCGTACTTTTCGAGCTATTTAATGCGAAAAACACGTTATCTGGTGTTTTCACCACTCCACAGTGCGTATGATATGCAGAACCGACGATATCTTGGTTTTCGTGGGGTTTCAAGCTCAGATATGCATTTTCTGCGATAATCTTGGTGAGACTTCTGTCCGAAGTATGCAGAGTCATCGAGATCGTACTTTTCGAGCTATTTAATGCGACAAACACGTTTTCTGGGGTTTTCACCACTCCACAGTGCGTTGGATATGCAGAACCGGAGATATTTTGGTTTTCGTGGGGTTTCAAGCTGAGATATGCATTCTTTACGATAATCTTGGTGAGACTTCTGTCCGAAGTATGCTTAATCATCGAGATCGCTCTATTCGAGCTATTTATTGCGAGAAACACGTTATCTGGTGTTTTCACCACTCCACAGTGCGTATGATATACAGAACCGACGATATCTTGGTTTTCGTGGGGTTTCAAGCTCAGATATGCATTTTCTGCGATAATCATTGTGAGACTTCTGTCCGAAGTATGCAGAGTCATCGAGATCGTACTTTTCGAGCTATTTAATGCGACAAACACGTTTTCTGGGGTTTTCACCACTCCACAGTTCGTTGGATATGCAGAACAGGAGATATCTTGGTTTTCGTGGGGTTTCTAGCAGAGATATGCATTTTCTGCGATAATCTTGGTGAGACTTCTGTCCGAAGTATGCAGAGTCATCGAGATCGCTCTTTTCGAGCTATTTAATGCGAGAAACAAGTTATCTGGTGTTTTCACCACTCCGCAGTGCGTTTGATATGCAGAATCAGCGATATCTTGGTTTTCGTGGGGTTTCAAGCTCAGATATGCATTTTCTGCGATAATCTTGGTGAGACTTCTGTCCGAAGTATGCAGAGTCATCGAGATCGTACTTTTCGAGCTATTTAATGCGACAAACACGTTTTCTGGGGTTTTCACCACTCCACAGTTCGTTAGATATGCAGAACAGGAGATATCTTGGTTTTCGTGGGGTTTCTAGCAGAGATATGCATTTTCTGCGATAATCTTGGTGAGACCTCTGTCCGAAGTATGCAGAAACATGGAGATCGCTCTTTTCGACCTATTGAATGCGAGAAACACGTTATCTGGTGTTTTCACCACTCCACAGTGCGTTTGATATGCAGAACCAGCGAAATCTTGGTTTTCGTTGGGTTTCAAGCTGAGATATGCATTTTTTACGATAATCATGGTGAGACTTCTGTCCGAAGTATGCAGAATCATCGAGATCGCACTTTTGGAGCTATTTAATGCGACAAACACGTTATCTGGTGTTTTCAGCACTCCACAGTGCGTTCGATATGCAGAACCAGCGATATCTGGGTTTTCGTGGGGTTTCAAGCTGAGATATGCATTTTTTACGATAATCTTGATGAGACTTCTGTCCGAAGTATGCAGAAACATCGAGATCGCACTTTTCGAGCTATTTAATGCGACAAACACGTTATCTGGTGTTTTCAGCACTCCACAGTGCGTTTGATATGCAGAACCAGCGAAATCTTGGTTTTCGTGGGGTTTCAAGCTGAGATATGCATTTTTTTACGATAATCTTGGTGAGACTTCTGTCCGAAGTATGCTTAATCATCGAGATCGCTCGTTTCGAGCTATTTAATGCGACAAACACGTTATCTGGTGTTTTCAGCACTCCACAGTGCGTTCGATATGCAGAACCAGCGATATCTGGGTTTTCGTGGGGTTTCAAGCTGAGATATGCATTTTTTACGATAATCTTGATGAGACTTCTGTCCGAAGTATGCAGGGTCATCGAGATCGTACTTTTCGAGCTATTTAATGCGACAAACACGTTTTCTGGGGTTTTCACCACTCCACAGGTCGTTAGATATGCAGAACAGGAGATATCTTGGTTTTCGTGGGGTTTCTAGCAGAGATATGCATTTTCTGCGATAATCTTGGTGAGACCTCTGTCCGAAGTATGCAGAAACATGGAGATCGCTCTTTTCGACCTATTGAATGCGAGAAACACGTTATCTGGTGTTTTCACCACTCCACAGTGCGTTTGATATGCAGAACCAGCGAAATCTTGGTTTTCGTTGGGTTTCAAGCTGAGATATGCATTTTTTACGATAATCATGGTGAGACTTCTGTCCGAAGTATGCAGAATCATAGATATCGCACTTTTCGAGCTATTTAATGCGACAAACACGTTATCTGGTGTTTTCAGCACTCCACAGTGCGTTCGATATGCAGAACCAGCGATATCTGGGTTTTCGTGGGGTTTCAAGCTGAGATATGCATTTTTTACGATAATCTTGATGAGACTTCTGTCCGAAGTATGCAGAAACATCGAGATCGCACTTTTCGAGCTATTTAATGCGACAAACACGTTATCTGGTGTTTTCAGCACTCCACAGTGCGTTTGATATGCAGAACCAGCGAAATCTTGGTTTTCGTGTGGTTTCAAGCTGAGATATGCATTTTTTTACGATAATCTTGGTGAGACTTCTGTCCGAAGTATGCTTAATCATCGAGATCGCTCGTTTCGAGCTATTTAATGCGAGAAACAAGTTATCTGGTGTTTTCACCACTCCACAGTGCGTTTGATATGCAGAAACAGCGATATCTTGGTTTTCGTGGGGTTTCAAGCTGAGATATGCATTTTTTACGATAATCATGGTGAGACTTCTGTCCGAAGTATGCAGAATCATCGAGATCGCACTTTTCAAGCTATTTAATGCGAGAAACAAGTTATCTGGTGTTTTCACCACTCCACAGTGCGTTTGATATGCAGAACCACCGATATCTTGGTTTACGTGGGGTTTCAAGCTCAGATATGCATTTTCTGCGATATTCTTGGTGAGACTTCAGTCCGAAGTATGCAGAATCATCGAGATCGTACTATTCGAGCTATTTAATGCGAAAAACACGTTATCTGGTGTTTTCACCACTCCACAGTGCGTTTGATATGCAGAACCAGCGAAATCTTGGTTTTCGTGGGGTTTCAAGCTGAGATATGCATTTTTTTACGATAATCTTGGTGAGACTTCTGTCCGAAGTATGCTTAATCATCGAGATCGCTCGTTTCCAGCTGTTTAATGCGAGAAACAAGTTATCTGGTGTTTTCACCACTCTACAGTGCGTTTGATATGCAGAACCGGCGATACCTTGGTTTTCGTGGGGTTTCAAGCAGAGATATGCATTTTCTGCTATAATCTTGGTGAGACTTCTGTCGGAAGTATGCTGAATCATCGAGATCGCTCTTTTCGAGCTAGTTAGTGCGAGAAACAAGTTATCTGGTGTTTTCACCACTCCACAGTGCGTTTGATATGCAGAACAGTAAATACCTTGGTTTTCGTGGGGTTTCAAGCTGAGATATGCATTTTCTGCGGTAATCTTGTTGAGACTTCTGTCCGAAGTATGCAGAATCATTGAGATTGCTCGATTCGAGCTATTTAATGCGAGAAACACGTTATCTGGTGTTTTCACCACTCCACAGTGCGTTGGATATGCTGAACCGGAGATATTTTGGTTTTCGTCGGGTTTCAAGCTGAGATATGCATTTTCTACGATTAGCTTGGTGAAACATCTGTCCGAAGTATGCAGAAACGTCGAGAGCGCTCTTTTCGAGCTATTTAATGCGAGAAACACGTTTTCTGGGGTTTTGACCACTCCACAGTGCGTTGGATATGCAGAACCGGAGATAACTCGGTTTTCGTCGGGTTTCAAGCTGAGATATGTATTTTTTACGATAATTTTGGTGAGACTTCTGTCCGAAGTATGCAGAATCATCGAGATCGCTCGTTTCGAGCTATTTAATGCGAGAAACACGTTATCTGGTGTTTTCACCACTCCACAGTGCGTTTGATGTGCAGAACCGGAGATAACTCGGTTTTCGTCGGGTTTCAAGCTGAGATATGCATTTTCTACGATAATCTTGGTGAGACTTCTGTCAGAAGTATGCAGGATCTTCGAGAACGCTCTTTTCGAGCTAGTTAAAGCGAGGAAAACCTTATCCGGTGTTTTCACTACTCCACAGTGCGTTTGATATGCAAAACCGGCGATATTTTGGTTTTCGTCGGGTTTCAAGCTGAGATATGCATTTTCCACGATAATCTTGGTGAAACATCTGTCCGAAGTATGCAGAAACATCGGGAGCGCTCTTTTCGAGCTATTTAATGCGAGAAACTCGTTTTCTGGGGTTTTCACCACTCCACAGTTCGTTGGATATGCAGAACCGGAGATATCTTGGTTTTCGTGGGGTTTCAAGCTGGGATATGCGTTTCCTGCGATAATCTTGGTGAGACTTCTGTCCGAAGTATGCTGAATCATCTAGAACGCTCTTTTCGAGCTATTTAATGCGAGAAACACGTTATCTGGTGTTTTCACCACTCCACAGTGCGTTTGACATGCAGAACCAGCGATATCTTGGTTTTCGTGGGGTTTCAAGCTGAAATATGCATTTTCTGCGATAATATTGGTGAGACTTCTGTCCGAAGTATGCTGTATCATCGAGATCGCTCTTTTCGAGCTAGTTAGTGCGAGAAACACGTTATCTGGTGTTTTCACCACTCCACAGTGCGTTGGATATGCAGAACCGGAGATATTTTGGTTTTCATCGGGTTTCAAACTGAGATATGCATTTTCTACGATAATTTTGGTGAGACTTCTGTCCGAAGTATGCAGAATCATCGAGATCGCTCGTTTCGAGCTATTTAATGCGAGAAACACGTTATCTGGTGTTTTCACCACTCCACAGTTCGTTGGATATGCAGAACAGTAGATATCCTGGTTTTCGTGGGGTTTCAAGCAGAGATATGCATTTTCTGCGATAATCTTGGTGAGACTTCTGTTAGAAGTATGCAGAATCATCGAGATCGCTCGTTTCGAACTATTTAATGCGAGAAACACGTTATCTGGTGTTTTCACCACTCCACAGTGCGTTGGATATGCAGAACCGGAGATATTTTGGTTTTCGTCGGGTTTCAAGCTGAGATATGTATTTTCTGCGATAATCTTGGTGAGACTTCTGTTCGAAGTATGCAGAATCATCGAGATCGCACTTTTCGAGCTATTTAATGCGACAAACACGTTATCTGGTGTTTTCAGCACACCACAGTGCGTTTGATATGCAGAACCAGCGAAATCTTGGTTTTCGTGGGGTTTCAAGCTGAGATATGCATTTTTTACGATAATCTTGGTGAGACTTCTGTCCGAAGTATGCTTAATCATCGAGATCGCTCTATTCGAGCTATTTAATGCGAGAAACACGTTATCTGGTGTTTTCACCACTCCACAGTGCGTATGATATACAGAACCGACGATATCTTGGTTTTCGTGGGGTTTCAAGCTCAGATATGCATTTTCTGCGATAATCATTGTGAGACTTCTGTCCGAAGTATGCAGAGTCATCGAGATCGTACTATTCGAGCTATTTAATGCGAAAAACACGTTATCTGGTGTTTTCACCACTCCACAGTGCGTATGATATGCAGAACCGACGATATCTTGGTTTTCGTGGGGTTTCAAGCTCAGATATGCATTTTCTGCGATAATCTTGGTGAGACTTCTGTCCGAAGTATGCAGAAACATGGAGATCGCTCTTTTCGACCTATTGAATGCGAGAAACACGTTATCTGGTGTTTTCACCAGTCCACAGTGCGTTTGATATGCAGAACCAGCGAAATCTTGGTTTTCGTTGGGTTTCAAGCTGAGATATGCATTTTTTACGATAATCATGGTGAGACTTCTGTCCGAAGTATGCAGAATCATCGAGATCGCACTTTTCGAGCTATTTAATGCGACAAACACGTTATCTGGTGTTTTCACCACTCCACAGTTCGTTGGATATGCAGAACAGGAGATATCTTGGTTTTCGTGGGGTTTCTAGCAGAGATATGCATTTTCTGCGATAATCTTGGTGAGACATCTGTCCGAAGTATGCAGAGTCATCGAGATCGCTCTTTTCGAGCTATTTAATGCGAGAAACAAGTTATCTGGTGTTTTCACCACTCCGCAGTGCGTTTGATATGCAGAACCAGCGATATCTTGGTTTTCGTGGGGTTTCAAGCTCAGATATGCATTTTCTGCGATAATCTTGGTGAGACTTCTGTCCGAAGTATGCAGAGTCATCGAGATCGTACTTTTCGAGCTATTTAATGCGACAAACACGTTTTCTGGGGTTTTCACCACTCCACAGTTCGTTAGATATGCAGAACAGGAGATATCTTGGTTTTCGTGGGGTTTCTAGCAGAGATATGCATTTTCTGCGATAATCTTGGTGAGACTTCTGTCCGAAGTATGCAGAAACATGGAGATCGCTCTTTTCGACCTATTGAATGCGAGAAACACGTTATCTGGTGTTTTCACCACTCCACAGTGCGTTTGATATGCAGAACCAGCGAAATCTTGGTTTTCGTTGGGTTTCAAGCTGAGATATGCATTTTTTACGATAATCATGGTGAGACTTCTGTCCGAAGTATGCAGAATCATCGAGATCGCACTTTTCGAGCTATTTAATGCGAGAAACAAGTTATCTGGTGTTTTCACCACTCCACAGTGCGTTTGATATGCAGAAACAGCGATATCTTGGTTTTCGTGGGGTTTCAAGCTGAGATATGCATTTTTTACGATAATCATGGTGAGACTTCTGTCCGAAGTATGCAGAATCATCGAGATCGCACATTTCGAGCTATTTAATGCGACAAACACGTTATCTGGTGTTTTCAGCACTCCACAGTGCGTTTGATATGCAGAACCAGCGAAATCTTGTTTTTCGTGGGGTTTCAAGCTGAGATATGCATTTTTTTACGATAATCTTGGTGAGACTTCTGTCCGAAGTATGCTTAATCATCGAGATCGCTCGTTTCGAGCTATTTAATGCGAGAAACAAGTTATCTGGTGTTTTCACCACTCCAGAGTGCGTTTGATATGCAGAAACAGCGATATCTTGGTTTTCGTGGGGTTTCAAGCTGAGATATGCATTTTTTACGATAATCATGGTGAGACTTCTGTCCGAAGTATGCAGAATCATCGAGATCGCACTTTTCAAGCTATTTAATGCGAGAAACAAGTTATCTGGTGTTTTCACCACTCCACAGTGCGTTTGATATGCAGAACCACCGATATCTTGGTTTACGTGGGGTTTCAAGCTCAGATATGCATTTTCTGCGATAATCTTGGTGAGACTTCAGTCCGAAGTATGCAGAATCATCGAGATCGTACTATTCGAGCTATTTAATGCGAAAAACACGTTATCTGGTGTTTTCACCACTCCACAGTGCGTTTGATACGCAGAACCAGCGAAATCTTGGTTTTCGTGGGGTTTCAAGCTGAGATATGCATTTTTTTACGATAATCTTGGTGAGACTTCTGTCCGAAGTATGCTTAATCATCGAGATCGCACGTTTCCAGCTGTTTAATGCGAGAAACAAGTTATCTGGTGTTTTCACCACTCCACAGTGCGTTTGATATGCAGAACCAGCGATATCTTGGTTTACGTGGGGTTTCAAGCTCAGATATGCATTTTCTGCGATAATCTTGGTGAGACTTCAGTCCGAAGTATGCAGAATCATCGAGATCGTACTATTCGAGCTATTTAATGCGAAAAACACGTTATCTGGTGTTTTCACCACTCCACAGTGCGTTTGATATGCAGAACCAGCGAAATCTTGGTTTTCGTTGGGTTTCAAGCTGAGATATGCATTTTTTACGATAATCATGGTGAGACTTCTGTCCGAAGTATGCAGAATCATCGAGATCGCACTTTTCGAGCTATTTAATGCGAGAAACAAGTTATCTGGTGTTTTCACCACTCCACAGTGCGTTTGATATGCAGAAACAGCGATATCTTGGTTTTCGTGGGGTTTCAAGCTGAGATATGCATTTTTTACGATAATCATGGTGAGACTTCTGTCCGAAGTATGCAGAATCATCGAGATCGCACATTTCGAGCTATTTAATGCGACAAACACGTTATCTGGTGTTTTCAGCACTCCACAGTGCGTTTGATATGCAGAACCAGCGAAATCTTGGTTTTCGTGGGGTTTCAAGCTGAGATATGCATTTTTTTACGATAATCTTGGTGAGACTTCTGTCCGAAGTATGCTTAATCATCGAGATCGCTCTATTCGAGATATTTAATGCGAGAAACACGTTATCTGGTGTTTTCACCACTCCGCAGTGCGTTTGATATGCAGAACCAGCGATATCTTGGTTTTCGTGGGGTTTCAAGCTCAGATATGCATTTTCTGCGATAATCTTGGTGAGACTTCTGTCCGAAGTATGCAGAGTCATCGAGATCGTACTTTTCGAGCTATTTAATGCGACAAACACGTTTTCTGGGGTTTTCACCACTCCACAGTTCGTTGGATATGCAGAACAGGAGATATCTAGGTTTTCGTGGGGTTTCTAGCAGAGATATGCATTTTCTGCGCTAATCTTGGTGAGACCTCTGTCCGAAGTATGCAGAAACATGGAGATCGCTCTTTTCGACCTATTGAATGCGAGAAACACGTTATCTGGTGTTTTCACCACTCCACAGTGCGTTTGATATGCAGAACCAGCGAAATCTTGGTTTTCGTTGGGTTTCAAGCTGAGATATGCATTTTTTACGATAATCATGGTGAGACTTCTGTCCGAAGTATGCAGAATCATCGAGATCGCACTTTTCGAGCTATTTAATGCGACAAACACGTTATCTGGTGTTTTCAGCACACCACAGTGCGTTTGATATGCAGAACCAGCGAAATCTTGGTTTTCGTGGGGTTTCAAGCTGAGATATGCATTTTTTACGATAATCTTGGTGAGACTTCTGTCCGAAGTATGCTTAATCATCGAGATCGCTCTATTCGAGCTATTTAATGCGAGAAACACGTTATCTGGTGTTTTCACCACTCCACAGTGCGTATGATATACAGAACCGACGATATCTTGGTTTTCGTGGGGTTTCAAGCTCAGATATGCATTTTCTGCGATAATCTTGGTGAGACTTCTGTCCGAAGTATGCAGAAACATCGAGATCGCTCTTTTCGACCTATTTAATGCGAGAAACACGTTATCGGGTGTTTTCACCACTCCACAGTGCGGTTGAAATGCAGAACCAGCGAAATCTTGGTTTTCGTGTGGTTTCAAGCTCAGATATGCATTTTCTGCGATAATCATGGTGAGACTTCTGTCCGAAGTATGCAGAATCATCGAGATCGCACATTTCGAGCTATTTAATGCGAGAAACACGTTATCTGGTGTTTTCACCACTCCACAGTGCGTATGATATGCAGAAACAGCGATATCTTGGTTTTCGTGGGGTTTCAAGCTGAGATATGCATTTTTTACGATAATCATGGTGAGACTTCTGTCCGAAGTATGCAGAATCATCGAGATCGCACTTTTCGAGCTATTTAATGCGACAAACACGTTATCTGGTGTTTTCAGCACTCCACAGTGCGTTCGATATGCAGAACCAGCGATATCTGGGTTTTCGTGGGGTTTCAAGCTGAGATATGCATTTTTTACGATAATCTTGGTGAGACTTCTGTCCGAAGTATGCAGAATCATCGAGATCGCACTTTTCGAGCTATTTAATGCGACAAACACGTTATCTGGTGTTTTCAGCACTCCACAGTGCGTTTGATATGCAGAACCAGCGAAATCTTGGTTTTCGTGGGGTTTCAAGCTGAGATATGCATTTTTTTACGATAATCTTGGTGAGACTTCTGTCCGAAGTATGCTTAATCATCGAGATCGCTCTATTCGAGATATTTAATGCGAGAAACACGTTATCTGGTGTTTTCAGCACTCCACAGTGTGTTTGATATGCAGAACCAGCGATATCTTGGTTTACGTGGGGTTTCAAGCTCAGATATGCATTTTCTGCGATAATCTTGGTGAGACTTCAGTCCGAAGTATGCAGAATCATCGAGATCGTACTATTCGAGCTATTTAATGCGAAAAACACGTTATCTGGTGTTTTCACCACTCCACAGTGCGTATGATATGCAGATCCGACGATATCTTGGTTTTCGTGGGGTTTCAAGCTCAGATATGCATTTTCTGCGATAATCTTGGTGAGACTTCTGTCCGAAGTATGCAGAGTCATCGAGATCGTACTTTTCGAGCTATTTAATGCGACAAACACGTTTTCTGGGGTTTTCACCACTCCACAGTTCGTTGGATATGCAGAACAGGAGATATCTTGGTTTTCGTGGGGTTTCTAGCAGAGATATGCATTTTCTGCGATAATCTTGGTGAGACCTGTGTCCGAAGTAAGCAGAAACATCGAGATCGCTCTTTTCGACCTATTTAATGCGAGAAACACGTTATCTGGTGTTTTCAGCACTCCACAGTGCGTTTGATATGCAGAACCAGCGATATCTTGGTTTACGTGGGTTTTCAAGCTCAGATATGCATTTTCTGCGATAATCTTGGTGAGACTTCAGTCCGAAGTATGCAGAATCATCGAGATCGTACTATTCGAGCTATTTAATGCGAAAAACACGTTATCTGGTGTTTTCACCACTCCACAGTGCGTATGATATGCAGATCCGACGATATCTTGGTTTTCGTGGGGTTTCAAGCTCAGATATGAATTTTCTGCGATAATCTTGGTGAGACTTCTGTCCGAAGTATACAGAGTCATCGAGATCGCTCTTTTCGAGCTATTTAATGCGAGAAACAAGTTATCTGGTGTTTTCACCACTCAGCAGTGCGTTTGATATGCAGAACCAGCGATATCTTGGTTTTCGTGGGGTTTCAAACTCAGATATGCATTTTCTGCGATAATCTTGGTGAGACTTCTGTCCGAAGTATGCAGAGTCATCGAGATCGTACTTTTCGAGCTATTTAATGCGACAAACACGTTTTCTGGGGTTTTCACCGCTCCACAGTTCGTTGGATATGCAGAACAGGAGATATCTTGGTTTTCGTGGGGTTTCTAGCAGAGATATGCATTTTCTGCGATAATCTTGGTGAGACCTCTGTCCGAAGTATGCAGAAACATGGAGATCGCTCTTTTCGACCTATTGAATGCGAGAAACACGTTATCTGGTGTTTTCACCACTCCACAGCGCGTTTGATATGCAGAACCAGCGAAATCTTGGTTTTCGTTGGGTTTCAAGCTGAGATATGCATTTTTTACGATAATCATGGTGAGACTTCTGTCCGAAGTATGCAGAATCATCGAGATCGCACTTTTCGAGCTATTTAATGCGACAAACACGTTATCTGGTGTTTTCAGCACACCACAGTGCATTTGATATGCAGAACCAGCGAAATCTTGGTTTTCGTGGGGTTTCAAGCTGAGATATGCATTTTTTACGATAATCTTGGTGAGACTTCTGTCCGAAGTATGCTTAATCATCGAGATCGCTCTATTCGAGCTATTTAATGCGAGAAACACGTTATCTGGTGTTTTCACCACTCCACAGTGCGTATGATATACAGAACCGACGATATCTTGGTTTTCGTGGGGTTTCAAGCTCAGATATGCATTTTCTGCGATAATCTTGGTGAGACTTCTGTCCGAAGTATGCAGAAACATCGAGATCGCTCTTTTCGACCTATTTAATGCGAGAAACACGTTATCGGGTGTTTTCACCACTCCACAGTGCGGTTGAAATGCAGAACCAGCGAAATCTTGGTTTTCGTGTGGTTTCAAGCTCAGATATGCATTTTCTGCGATAATCATGGTGAGACTTCTGTCCGAAGTATGCAGAATCATCGAGATCGCACATTTCGAGCTATTTAATGCGAGAAACACGTTATCTGGTGTTTTCACCACTCCACAGTGCGTATGATATGCAGTACCGACGATATCTTGGTTTTTGTGGGGTTTCAAGCTCAGATATGCATTTTCTGCGATAATCTTGGTGAGACTTCAGTCCGAAGTATGCAGAATCATCGAGATCGTACTATTCGAGCTATTTAATGCGAAAAACACGTTATCTGGTGTTTTCACCACTCCACAGTGCGTATGATATGCAGTACCGACGATATCTTGGTTTTTGTGGGGTTTCAAGCTCAGATATGCATTTTCTGCGATAATCTTGGTGAGACTTCAGTCCGAAGTATGCAGAATCATCGAGATCGTACTATTCGAGCTATTTAATGCGAAAAACACGTTATCTGGTGTTTTCACCACTCCACAGTGCGTATGATATGCAGATCCGACGATATCTTGGTTTTCGTGGGGTTTCAAGCTCAGATATGAATTTTCTGCGATAATCTTGGTGAGACTTCTGTCCGAAGTATACAGAGTCATCGAGATCGCTCTTTTCGAGCTATTTAATGCGAGAAACAAGTTATCTGGTGTTTTCACCACTCAGCAGTGCGTTTGATATGCAGAACCAGCGATATCTTGGTTTTCGTGGGGTTTCAAACTCAGATATGCATTTTCTGCGATAATCTTGGTGAGACTTCTGTCCGAAGTATGCAGAGTCATCGAGATCGTACTTTTCGAGCTATTTAATGCGACAAACACGTTTTCTGGGGTTTTCACCGCTCCACAGTTCGTTGGATATGCAGAACAGGAGATATCTTGGTTTTCGTGGGGTTTCTAGCAGAGATATGCATTTTCTGCGATAATCTTGGTGAGACCTCTGTCCGAAGTATGCAGAAGCATGGAGATCGCTCTTTTCGACCTATTGAATGCGAGAAACACGTTATCTGGTGTTTTCACCACTCCACAGCGCGTTTGATATGCAGAACCAGCGAAATCTTGGTTTTCGTTGGGTTTCAAGCTGAGATATGCATTTTTTACGATAATCATGGTGAGACTTCTGTCCGAAGTATGCAGAATCATCGAGATCGCACTTTTCGAGCTATTTAATGCGACAAACACGTTATCTGGTGTTTTCAGCACACCACAGTGCATTTGATATGCAGAACCAGCGAAATCTTGGTTTTCGTGGGGTTTCAAGCTGAGATATGCATTTTTTACGATAATCTTGGTGAGACTTCTGTCCGAAGTATGCTTAATCATCGAGATCGCTCTATTCGAGCTATTTAATGCGAGAAACACGTTATCTGGTGTTTTCACCACTCCACAGTGCGTATGATATACAGAACCGACGATATCTTGGTTTTCGTGGGGTTTCAAGCTCAGATATGCATTTTCTGCGATAATCTTGGTGAGACTTCTGTCCGAAGTATGCAGAAACATCGAGATCGCTCTTTTCGACCTATTTAATGCGAGAAACACGTTATCGGGTGTTTTCACCACTCCACAGTGCGGTTGAAATGCAGAACCAGCGAAATCTTGGTTTTCGTGTGGTTTCAAGCTCAGATATGCATTTTCTGCGATAATCATGGTGAGACTTCTGTCCGAAGTATGCAGAATCATCGAGATCGCACATTTCGAGCTATTTAATGCGAGAAACACGTTATCTGGTGTTTTCACCACTCCACAGTGCGTATGATATGCAGTACCGACGATATCTTGGTTTTTGTGGGGTTTCAAGCTCAGATATGCATTTTCTGCGATAATCTTGGTGAGACTTCTGTCCGAAGTATGCAGAGTCATCGAGATCGTACTTTTCGAGCTATTTAATGCAGGAAACACGTTTTCTGGGGATTTCACCACTCCACAGTTCGTTGGATATGCAGAACAGGAGATATCTTGGTTTTCGTGGGGTTTCTAGCAGAGATATGCATTTTCTGCGGTAATCTTAGTGAGACCTCTGTCCGAAGTATGCAGAAACATCGAGATCGCTCTTTTCGACCTATTTAATGCGAGAAACACGTTATCTTGTGTTTTCACCACTCCACAGTGCGTTTGATTAGCAGAACCAACGAAATCTTGGTTTTCGTGGGGTTTCAAGCTGAGATATGCATTTTTTACGATAATCTTGGTGGGACTTCTGTCCGAAGTATGCTTAATCATCGAGACCGCTCTATTCGAGCTATTTAATGCGAGAAAAACCTTCTCTGGTGTTTTCACCACTCCACAGTGCGTTTGATATGCAGAACCAGCAATATCTTGGTTTTCGGGTGGTTTCAAGCTCAGATATGCATTTTCTGCGATAATCTTGGTAGGACTTCTGTCCGAAGTATGCAGAATCATCGAGATCGCACTTTTCGAGATATTTAATGCGAGAAACACGTTATCTGGTGTTTCCACCACTCCACAGTGCGTTTGATATGCAGAACCGGCGATATCTTGGTTTTTGTGGGGTTTCAAGCTGAGATATGCATTTTTTACGATAATCTTGGTGAGACTTCTGTCCGAAGTATGCTTAATCATCGAGACCGCTCTATTCGAGCTATTTAATGTGAGAAAAAGCTTGTCTGGTGTTTTCACCACTCCACAGTGCGTTTGATATGCAGAACCAGCGATATCTTGGTTTTCGTGTGGTTTCAAGCTCAGATATGAATTCTCTGCGATAATCTTGGTGAGACTTCTGTCCGAAGTATGCAGAATCATCGAGATCGCACTTTTCGAGCTATTTAATGCGAGAAACACGTTATCTGGTGTTTTCACCACTCCACAGTGCGTATGATATGCAGAACCGACGATATCTTGGTTTTCGTGCGGTTTCAAGCTCAGATATGCATTTTCTGCGATAATCTTGGTGAGACTTCTGTCCGAAGTATGCAGAGTCATCGAGATCGTACTTTTCGAACTATTTAATGCGAGAAACACGTTATCTGGTGTTTTCACCACTCCACAGTGCGTATGATATGCAGAACCGACGATATCTTGGTTTTCGTGGGGTTTCAAGCTCAGATATGCATTTTCTGCGATAATCTTGGTGAGACTTCTGTTCGAAGTATGCAGAGTCATCGAGATCGTACTTTTCGAGCTATTTAATGCGAGAAACACGTTATCTGGTGTTTTCACCACTCCACAGTGCGTATGATAAGCAGAACCGACGATATCTTGGTTTTCGTGGGGTTTCAAGCTCAGATATGCATTTTCTGCCATAATCTTGGTGAGACTTCTGTCCGAAGTATGCAGAGTCATCGAGATCGTACTTTTCGAGCTATTAAATGCGACAATCACGTTTTCTGGGGTTTTCACCACTCCACAGTTCGTTGGATATGCAGAACAGGAGATATCTTGGTTTTCGTGGGGTTTCTAGCAGAGATATGCATTTTCTGCGATAATCATGGTGAGACCTCTGTCCGAAGTATGCAGAAACATGGAGATCGCTCTTTTCGACCTATTGAATGCGAGAAACACGTTATCTGGTGTTTTCACCACTCCACAGTGCGTTTGATATGCAGAACCAGCGAAATCTTGGTTTTCGTTGGGTTTCAAGCTGAGATATGCATTTTTTACGATTATCATGGTGAGACTTCTGTCCGAAGTATGCAGAATCATCGAGATCGCACTTTTCGACCTATTTAATGCGAGAAACACGTTATCGGGTGTTTTCACCACTCCACAGTGCGGTTGAAATGCAGAACCAGCGAAACCTTGGTTTTCGTGTGGTTTCAAGCTCAGATATGCATTTTCTGCGATAATCATGGTGAGACTTCTGTCCGAAGTATGCAGAATCATCGAGATCGCAGTTTTCGAGCTATTTAATGCGAGAAACACGTTATCTGGTGTTTTCACCACTCCACAGTGCGTATGATATGCAGAACCGACGATATCTTGGTTTTTGTGGGGTTTCAAGCTCAGATATGCATTTTCTGCGATAATCTTGGTGAGACTTCTGTCCGAAGTATGCAGAGTCATCGAGATCGTACTTTTCGAGCTATTTAATGCGAGAAACACGTTTTCTGGGGATTTCACCACTCCACAGTTCGTTGGATATGCAGAACAGGAGATATCTTGGTTTTCGTGGGGTTTCTAGCAGAGATATGCATTTTCTGCGGTAATCTTGGTGAGACCTCTGTCCGAAGTATGCAGAAACATCGAGATCGCTCTTTTCGACCTATTTAATGCGAGAAACACGTTATCGGGTGTTTTCACCACTCCACAGTGCGGTTGAAATGCAGAACCAGCGAAATCTTGGTTTTCGTGTGGTTTCAAGCTCAGATATGCATTTTCTGCGATAATCATGGTGAGACTTCTGTCCGAAGTATGCAGAATCATCGAGATCGCACATTTCGAGCTATTTAATGCGAGAAACACGTTATCTGGTGTTTTCACCACTCCACAGTGCGTATGATATGCAGAACCGACGATATCTTGGTTTTTGTGGGGTTTCAAGCTCAGATATGCATTTTCTGCGATAATCTTGGTGAGACTTCTGTCCGAAGTATGCAGAGTCATCGAGATCGTACTTTTCGAGCTATTTAATGCGAGAAACACGTTTTCTGGGGATTTCACCACTCCACAGTTCGTTGGATATGCAGAACAGGAGATATCTTGGTTTTCGTGGGGTTTCTAGCAGAGATATGCATTTTCTGCGGTAATCTTGGTGAGACCTCTGTCCGAAGTATGCAGAAACATCGAGATCGCTCTTTTCGACCTATTTAATGCGAGAAACACGTTATCGGGTGTTTTCACCATTCCACAGTGCGGTTGAAATGCAGAACCAGCGAAATCTTGGTTTTCGTGTGGTTTCAAGCTCAGATATGCATTTTATGCGATAATCATGGTGAGACTTCTGTCCGAAGTATGCAGAATCATCGAGATCGCACATTTCGAGCTATTTAATGCGAGAAACACGTTATCTGGTGTTTTCACCACTCCACAGTGCGTATGATATGCAGAACCGACGATATCTTGGTTTTTGTGGGGTTTCAAGCTCAGATATGCATTTTCTGCGATAATCTTGGTGAGACTTCTGTCCGAAGTATGCAGAGACATCGAGATCGTACTTTTCGAGCTATTTAATGCAGGAAACACGTTTTCTGGGGATTTCACCACTCCACAGTTCGTTGGATATGCAGAACAGGAGATATCTTGGTTTTCGTGGGGTTTCTAGCAGAGATATGCATTTTCTGCGGTAATCTTAGTGAGACCTCTGTCCGAAGTATGCAGAAACATCGAGATCGCTCTTTTCGACCTATTTAATGCGAGAAACACGTTATCTGGTGTTTTCACCACTCCACAGTGCGTTTGATTAGCAGAACCAACGAAATCTTGGTTTTCGTGGGGTTTCAAGCTGAGATATGCATTTTTTACGATAATCTTGGTGGGACTTCTGTCCGAAGTATGCTTAATCATCGAGACCGCTCTATTCGAGCTATTTAATGCGAGAAAAACCTTCTCTGGTGTTTTCACCACTCCACAGTGCGTTTGATATGCAGAACCAGCAATATCTTGGTTTTCGGGTGGTTTCAAGCTCAGATATGCATTTTCTGCGATAATCTTGGTGAGACTTCTGTCCGAAGTATGCAGAAACATCGAGATCGCTCTTTTCGAAATTTTTAATGCGAGAAACACGTTATCGGGTGTTTTCACCACTCCACAGTGCGGTTGATATGCATAACCAGCGAAATCTTGGTTTTCGTGTGGCTTCAAGCTCAGATATGCATTTTCTGCGATAATCATGGTGAGACTTCTGTCCGAAGTATGCAGAATCATCGAGATCGCACTTTTCGAGCTATTTAATGCGAGAAACACGTTATCTGGTGTTTTCACCACTCCACAGTGCGTATGATATGCAGAACCGACGATATCTTGGTTTTCGCGCGGTTTCAAGCTCAGATATGCATTTTCTGCGATAATCTTGGTGAGACTTCTGTTCGAAGTATGCAGAGTCATCGAGATCGTACTTTTCGAGCTATTTAATGCGAGAAACACGTTATCTGGTGTTTTCACCACTCCACAGTGCGTATGATAAGCAGAACCGACGATATCTTGGTTTTCGTGGGGTTTCAAGCTCAGATATGCATTTTCTGCCATAATCTTGGTGAGACTTCTGTCCGAAGTATGCAGAGTCATCGAGATCGTACTTTTCGAGCTATTAAATGCGACAAACACGTTTTCTGGGGTTTTCACCACTCCACAGTTCGTTGGATATGCAGAACAGGAGATATCTTGGTTTTCGTGGGGTTTCTAGCAGAGATATGCATTTTCTGCGATAATCATGGTGAGACCTCTGTCCGAAGTATGCAGAAACATGGAGATCGCTCTTTTCGACCTATTGAATGCGAGAAACACGTTATCTGGTGTTTTCACCACTCCACAGTGCGTTTGATATGCAGAACCAGCGAAACCTTGGTTTTCGTTGGGTTTCAAGCTGAGATATGCATTTTTTACGATAATCTTGGTGAGACTTCTGTCCGAAGTATGCTTAATCATCGAGATCGCTCTATTCGAGCTATTTAATGCGAGAAACACGTTATCTGGTGTTTTCACCACTCCACAGTGCGGTTGAAATGCAGAACCAGCGAAATCTTGGTTTTCGTGTGGTTTCAAGCTCAGATATGCATTTTGTGCGATAATCATGGTGAGACTTCTGTCCGAAGTATGCAGAATCATCGAGATCGCACTTTTCGAGCTATTTAATGCGCGAAACACGTTATCTGGTGTTTTCACCACTTCACAGTGCGTATGATATGCAGAACCGACGATATCTTGGTTTTTGTGGGGTTTCAAGCTCAGATATGCATTTTCTGCGATAATCTTGGTGAGACTTCTGTCCGAAGTATGCAGAGTCATCGAGATCGTACTTTTCGAGCTATTTAATGCGAGAAACACGTTTTCTGGGGATTTCACCACTCCACAGTTCGTTGGATATGCAGAACAGGAGATATCTTGGTTTTCGTGGGGTTTCTAGCAGAGATATGCATTTTCTGCGGTAATCTTGGTGAGACCTCTGTCCGAAGTATGCAGAAACATCGAGATCGCTCTTTTCGACCTATTTAATGCGAGAAACACGTTATCTGGTGTTTTCAACACTCCACAGTGCGTTTGATTAGCAGAACCAGCGAAATCTTGGTTTTCGTGGGGTTTCAAGCTGAGATATGCATTTTTTACGATAATCTTGGTGGGACTTCTGTCCGAAGTATGCTTAATCATCGAGACCGCTCTATTCGAGCTATTTAATTCGAGAAAAACCTTCTCTGGTGTTTTCACCACTCCACAGTGCGTTTGATATGCAGAACCAGCAATATCTTGGTTTTCGGGTGGTTTCAAGCTCAGATATGCATTTTCTGCGATAATCTTGGTGAGACTTCTGTCCGAAGTATGCAGAATCATCGAGATCGCACTTTTCGAGATATTTAATGCGAGAAACACGTTATCTGGTGTTTTCACCACTCCACAGTGCGTTTGATATGCAGAACCGGCGATATCTTGGTTTTTGTGGGGTTTCAAGCTGAGATATGCATTTTTTACGATAATCTTGGTGAGACTTCTGTCCGAAGTATGCTTAATCATCGAGATCGCTCTATTCGAGCTATTTAATGCGAGAAACACGTTATCTGGTGTTTTCACCACTCCACAGTGCGTATGATATACAGAACCGACGATATCTTGGTTTTCGTGGGGTTTCAAGCTCAGATATGCATTTTCTGCGATAATCATGGTGAGACTTCAGTCCGAAGTATGCAGAGTCATCGAGATCGCTCTTTTCGAGCTATTTAATGCGAGAAACAAGTTATCTGGTGTTTTCACCACTCCGCAGTGCGTTTGATATGCAGAACCGACGATATCTTGGTTTTCGTGGGGTTTCAAGCTCAGATATGCATTTTCTGCGATAATCTTGGTGAGACTTCTGTCCGAAGTATGCAGAGTCATCGAGATCGTACTTTTCGAGCTATTTAATGCGACAAACACGTTTTCTGGGGTTTTCACCACTCCACAGTTCGTTGGATATGCAGAACAGGAGATATCTTGGTTTTCGTGGGGTTTCTAGCAGAGATATGCATTTTCTGCGATAATCTTGGTGAGACTTCTGTCCGAAGTATGCAGAGTCATCGAGATCGCTCTTTTCGAGCTATTTAATGCGAGAAACAAGTTATCTGGTGTTTTCACCACTCCGCAGTGCGTTTGATATGCAGAACCAGCGATATCTTGGTTTTCGTGGGGTTTCAAGCTCAGATATGCATTTTCTGCGATAATCTTGGTGAGACTTCTGTCCGAAGTATGCAGAGTCATCGAGATCGTACTTTTCGAGCTATTTAATGCGACAAACACGTTTTCTGGGGTTTTCACCACTCCACAGTTCGTTAGATATGCAGAACAGGAGATATCTTGGTTTTCGTGGGGTTTCTAGCAGAGATATGCATTTTCTGCGATAATCTTGGTGAGACCTCTGTCCGAAGTATGCAGAAACATGGAGATCGCTCTTTTCGACCTATTGAATGCGAGAAACACGTTATCTGGTGTTTTCACCACTCCACAGTGCGTTTGATATGCAGAACCAGCGAAATCTTGGTTTTCGTTGGGTTTCAAGCTGAGATATGCATTTTTTACGATAATCATGGTGAGACTTCTGTCCGAAGAATGCAGAATCATCGAGATCGCACTTTTCGAGCTATTTAATGCGACAAACACGTTATCTGGTGTTTTCAGCACTCCACAGTGCGTTCGATATGCAGAACCAGCGATATCTGGGTTTTCGTGGGGTTTCAAGCTGAGATATGCATTTTTTACGATAATCTTGATGAGACTTCTGTCCGAAGTATGCAGAAACATGGAGATCGCACTTTTCGAGCTATTTAATGCGACAAACACGTTATCTGGTGTTTTCAGCACTCCACAGTGCGTTTGATATGCAGAACCAGCGAAATCTTGGTTTTCGTGGGGTTTCAAGCTGAGATATGCATTTTTTTACGATAATCTTGGTGAGACTTCTGTCCGAAGTATGCTTAATCATCGAGATCGCTCGTTTCGAGCTATTTAATTCGAGAAACAAGTTATCTGGTGTTTTCACCACTCCAGAGTGCGTTTGATATGCAGAAACAGCGATATCTTGGTTTTCGTGGGGTTTCAAGCTGAGATATGCATTTTTTACGATAATCATGGTGAGACTTCTGTCCGAAGTATGCAGAATCATCGAGATCGCACTTTTCAAGCTATTTAATGCGAGAAACAAGTTATCTGGTGTTTTCACCACTCCACAGTGCGTTTGATATGCAGAACCACCGATATCTTGGTTTACGTGGGGTTTCAAGCTCAGATATGCATTTTCTGCGATAATCTTGGTGAGACTTCAGTCCGAAGTATGCAGAATCATCGAGATCGTACTATTCGAGCTATTTAATGCGAAAAACACGTTATCTGGTGTTTTCACCACTCCACAGTGCGTTTGATATGCAGAACCAGCGAAATCTTGGTTTTCGTGGGGTTTCAAGCTGAGATATGCATTTTTTTACGATAATCTTGGTGAGACTTCTGTCCGAAGTATGCTTAATCATCGAGATCGCACGTTTCCAGCTATTTAATGCGAGAAACAAGTTATCTGGTGTTTTCACCACTCCACAGTGCGTTTGATATGCAGAAACAGCGATATCTTGGTTTTCGTGGGGTTTCAAGCTGAGATATGCATTTTTTTACGATAATCTTGGTGAGACTTCTGTCCGAAGTATGCTTAATCATCGAGATCGCTCGTTTCGAGCTATTTAATGCGAGAAACAAGTTATCTGGTGTTTTCACCACTCCACAGTGCGTTTGATATGCAGAACCAGCGATATCTTGGTTTACGTGGGGTTTCAAGCTCAGATATGCATTTTCTGCGATAATCTTGGTGAGACTTCAGTCCGAAGTATGCAGAATCATCGAGATCGTACTATTCGAGCTATTTAATGCGAAAAACACGTTATCTGGTGTTTTCACCACTCCACAGTGCGTTTGATATGCAGAACCAGCGAAATCTTGGTTTTCGTTGGGTTTCAAGCTGAGATATGCATTTTTTACGATAATCATGGTGAGACTTCTGTCCGAAGTATGCAGAATCATCGAGATCGCACTTTTCGAGCTATTTAATGCGAGAAACAAGTTATCTGGTGTTTTCACCACTCCACAGTGCGTTTGATATGCAGAAACAGCGATATCTTGGTTTTCGTGGGGTTTCAAGCTGAGATATGCATTTTTTACGATAATCATGGTGAGACTTCTGTCCGAAGTATGCAGAATCATCGAGATCGCACTTTTCGAGCTATTTAATGCGACAAACACGTTATCTGGTGTTTTCAGCACTCCACAGTGCGTTTGATATGCAGAACCAGCGAAATCTTGGTTTTCGTGGGGTTTCAAGCTGAGATATGCATTTTTTTACGATAATCTTGGTGAGACTTCTGTCCGAAGTATGCTTAATCATCGAGATCGCTCTATTCGAGATATTTAATGCGAGAAACACGTTATCTGGTGTTTTCACCACTCCGCAGTGCGTTTGATATGCAGAACCAGCGATATCTTGGTTTTCGTGGGGTTTCAAGCTCAGATATGCATTTTCTGCGATAATCTTGGTGAGACTTCTGTCCGAAGTATGCAGAGTCATCGAGATCGTACTTTTCGAGCTATTTAATGCGACAAACACGTTTTCTGGGGTTTTCACCACTCCACAGTTCGTTGGATATGCAGAACAGGAGATATCTAGGTTTTCGTGGGGTTTCTAGCAGAGATATGCATTTTCTGCGCTAATCTTGGTGAGACCTCTGTCCGAAGTATGCAGAAACATGGAGATCGCTCTTTTCGACCTATTGAATGCGAGAAACACGTTATCTGGTGTTTTCACCACTCCACAGTGCGTTTGATATGCAGAACCAGCGAAATCTTGGTTTTCGTTGGGTTTCAAGCTGAGATATGCATTTTTTACGATAATCATGGTGAGACTTCTGTCCGAAGTATGCAGAATCATCGAGATCGCACTTTTCGAGCTATTTAATGCGACAAACACGTTATCTGGTGTTTTCAGCACACCACAGTGCGTTTGATATGCAGAACCAGCGAAATCTTGGTTTTCGTGGGGTTTCAAGCTGAGATATGCATTTTTTACGATAATCTTGGTGAGACTTCTGTCCGAAGTATGCTTAATCATCGAGATCGCTCTATTCGAGCTATTTAATGCGAGAAACACGTTATCTGGTGTTTTCACCACTCCACAGTGCGTATGATATGCAGAACCGACGATATCTTGGTTTTCGTGGGGTTTCAAGCTCAGATATGCATTTTCTGCGATAATCTGGGTGAGACTTCTGTCCGAAGTATGCAGAGTCATCGAGATCGCTCTTTTCGAGCTATTCAATGCGAGAAACACGTTTTCTGGGGTTTTCACCACTCCACAGTTCGTTGGATATGCAGAACAGGAGATATCTTGGTTTTCGTGGGGTTTCTAGCAGAGATATGCATTTTCTGCGATAATCTAGGTGAGACTTCTGTCCGAAGTATGCTTATTCATCGAGATCGCTCGTTTCGAGCTATTTAATGCGAGAAACAAGTTATCTGGTGTTTTCACCACTCCACAGTGCGTTTGATATGCAGAAACAGCGATATCTTGGTTTTCGTGGGGTTTCAAGCTGAGATATGCATTTTTTACGATAATCATGGTGAGACTTCTGTCCGAAGTATGCAGAATCATCGAGATCGCACTTTTCGAGCTATTTAATGCGACAAACACGTTATCTGGTGTTTTCAGCACTCCACAGTGCGTTTGATATGCAGAACCAGCGAAATCTTGGTTTTCGTGGGGTTTCAAGCTGAGATATGCATTTTTTTACGATAATCTTGGTGAGACTTCTGTCCGAAGTATGCTTAATCATCGAGATCGCTCTATTCGAGATATTTAATGCGAGAAACACGTTATCTGGTGTTTTCAGCACTCCACAGTGTGTTTGATATGCAGAACCAGCGATATCTTGGTTTACGTGGGGTTTCAAGCTCAGATATGCATTTTCTGCGATAATCTTGGTGAGACTTCAGTCCGAAGTATGCAGAATCATCGAGATCGTACTATTCGAGCTATTTAATGCGAAAAACACGTTATCTGGTGTTTTCACCACTCCACAGTGCGTATGATATGCAGATCCGACGATATCTTGGTTTTCGTGGGGTTTCAAGCTCAGATATGCATTTTCTGCGATAATCTTGGTGAGACTTCTGTCCGAAGTATGCAGAGTCATCGAGATCGTACTTTTCGAGCTATTTAATGCGACAAACACGTTTTCTGGGGTTTTCACCACTCCACAGTTCGTTGGATATGCAGAACAGGAGATATCTTGGTTTTCGTGGGGTTTCTAGCAGAGATATGCATTTTCTGCGATAATCTTGGTGAGACCTGTGTCCGAAGTAAGCAGAAACATCGAGATCGCTCTTTTCGACCTATTTAATGCGAGAAACACGTTATCTGGTGTTTTCAGCACTCCACAGTGCGTTTGATATGCAGAACCAGCGATATCTTGGTTTACGTGGGGTTTCAAGCTCAGATATGCATTTTCTGCGATAATCTTGGTGAGACTTCAGTCCGAAGTATGCAGAATCATCGAGATCGTACTATTCGAGCTATTTAATGCGAAAAACACGTTATCTGGTGTTTTCACCACTCCACAGTGCGTATGATATGCAGATCCGACGATATCTTGGTTTTCGTGGGGTTTCAAGCTCAGATATGAATTTTCTGCGATAATCTTGGTGAGACTTCTGTCCGAAGTATACAGAGTCATCGAGATCGCTCTTTTCGAGCTATTTAATGCGAGAAACAAGTTATCTGGTGTTTTCACCACTCCGCAGTGCGTTTGATATGCAGAACCAGCGATATCTTGGTTTTCGTGGGGTTTCAAACTCAGATATGCATTTTCTGCGATAATCTTGGTGAGACTTCTGTCCGAAGTATGCAGAGTCATCGAGATCGTACTTTTCGAGCTATTTAATGCGACAAACTCGTTTTCTGGGGTTTTCACCGCTCCACAGTTCGTTGGATATGCAGAACAGGAGATATCTTGGTTTTCGTGGGGTTTCTAGCAGAGATATGCATTTTCTGCGATAATCTTGGTGAGACCTCTGTCCGAAGTATGCAGAAACATGGAGATCGCTCTTTTCGACCTATTGAATGCGAGAAACACGTTATCTGGTGTTTTCACCACTCCACAGCGCGTTTGATATGCAGAACCAGCGAAATCTTGGTTTTCGTTGGGTTTCAAGCTGAGATATGCATTTTTTACGATAATCATGGTGAGACTTCTGTCCGAAGTATGCAGAATCATCGAGATCGCACTTTTCGAGCTATTTAATGCGACAAACACGTTATCTGGTGTTTTCAGCACACCACAGTGCATTTGATATGCAGAACCAGCGAAATCTTGGTTTTCGTGGGGTTTCAAGCTGAGATATGCATTTTTTACGATAATCTTGGTGAGACTTCTGTCCGAAGTATGCTTAATCATCGAGATCGCTCTATTCGAGCTATTTAATGCGAGAAACACGTTATCTGGTGTTTTCACCACTCCACAGTGCGTATGATATGCAGAACCGACGATATCTTGGTTTTCGTGGGGTTTCAAGCTCAGATATGCATTTTCTGCGATAATCTTGGTGAGACTTCTGTCCGAAGTATGCAGAAACATCGAGATCGCTCTTTTCGACCTATTTAATGCGAGAAACACGTTATCGGGTGTTTTCACCACTCCACAGTGCGGTTGAAATGCAGAACCAGCGAAATCTTGGTTTTCGTGTGGTTTCAAGCTCAAATATGCATTTTCTGCGATAATCATGGTGAGACTTCTGTCCGAAGTATGCAGAATCATCGAGATCGCACATTTCGAGCTATTTAATGCGAGAAACACGTTATCTGGTGTTTTCACCACTCCACAGTGCGTATGATATGCAGTACCGACGATATCTTGGTTTTTGTGGGGTTTCAAGCTCAGATATGCATTTTCTGCGATAATCTTGGTGAGACTTCTGTCCGAAGTATGCAGAGTCATCGAGATCGTACTTTTCGAGCTATTTAATGCAGGAAACACGTTTTCTGGGGATTTCACCACTCCACAGTTCGTTGGATATGCAGAACAGGAGATATCTTGGTTTTTGTGGGGTTTCTAGCAGAGATGTGCATTTTCTGCGGTAATCTTAGTGAGACCTCTGTCCGAAGTATGCAGAAACATCGAGATCGCTCTTTTCGACCTATTTAATGCGAGAAACACGTTATCTTGTGTTTTCACCACTCCACAGTGCGTTTGATTAGCAGAACCAACGAAATCTTGGTTTTCGTGGGGTTTCAAGCTGAGATATGCATTTTTTACGATAATCTTGGTGGGACTTCTGTCCGAAGTATGCTTAATCATCGAGACCGCTCTATTCGAGCTATTTAATGCGAGAAAAACCTTCTCTGGTGTTTTCACCACTCCACAGTGCGTTTGATATGCAGAACCAGCAATATCTTGGTTTTCGGGTGGTTTCAAGCTCAGATATGCATTTTCTGCGATAATCTTGGTAGGACTTCTGTCCGAAGTATGCAGAATCATCGAGATCGCACTTTTCGAGATATTTAATGCGAGAAACACGTTATCTGGTGTTTCCACCACTCCACAGTGCGTTTGATATGCAGAACCGGCGATATCTTGGTTTTTGTGGGGTTTCAAGCTGAGATATGCATTTTTTACGATAATCTTGGTGAGACTTCTGTCCGAAGTATGCTTAATCATCGAGACCGCTCTATTCGAGCTACTTAATGCGAGAAAAACCTTGTCTGGTGTTTTCACCACTCCACAGTGCGTTTGATATGCAGAACCAGCGATATCTTGGTTTTCGTGTGGTTTCAAGCTCAGATATGAATTCTCTGCGATAATCTTGGTGAGACTTCTGTCCGAAGTATGCAGAATCATCGAGATCGCACTTTTCGAGCTATTTAATGCGAGAAACACGTTATCTGGTGTTTTCACCACTCCACAGTGCGTATGATATGCAGAACCGACGATATCTTGGTTTTCGTGCGGTTTCAAGCTCAGATATGCATTTTCTGCGATAATCTTGGTGAGACTTCTGTCCGAAGTATGCAGAGTCATCGAGATCGTACTTTTCGAGCTATTTAATGCGAGAAACACGTTATCTGGTGTTTTCACCACTCCACAGTGCGTATGATAAGCAGAACCGACGATATCTTGGTTTTCGTGGGGTTTCAAGCTCAGATATGCATTTTCTGCCATAATCTTGGTGAGACTTCTGTCCGAAGTATGCAGAGTCATCGAGATCGTACTTTTCGAGCTATTAAATGCGACAATCACGTTTTCTGGGGTTTTCACCACTCCACAGTTCGTTGGATATGCAGAACAGGAGATATCTTGGTTTTCGTGGGGTTTCTAGCAGAGATATGCATTTTCTGCGATAATCATGGTGAGACCTCTGTCCGAAGTATGCAGAAACATGGAGATCGCTCTTTTCGACCTATTGAATGCGAGAAACACGTTATCTGGTGTTTTCACCACTCCACAGTGCGTTTGATATGCAGAACCAGCGAAATCTTGGTTTTCGTTGGGTTTCAAGCTGAGATATGCATTTTTTACGATTATCATGGTGAGACTTCTGTCCGAAGTATGCAGAATCATCGAGATCGCACTTTTCGAGCTATTTAATGCGACAAACACGTTATCTGGTGTTTTCAGCACACCACAGTGCGTTTGATATGCAGAACCAGCGAAATCTTGGTTTTCGTGGGGTTTCAAGCTGAGATATGCATTTTTTACGATAATCTTGGTGAGACTTCTGTCCGAAGTATGCTTAATCATCGAGATCGCTCTATTCGAGCTATTTAATGCGAGAAACACGTTATCTGGTGTTTTCACCACTCCACAGTGCGTATGATATGCAGAACCGACGATATCTTGGTTTTCGTGGGGTTTCAAGCTCAGATATGCATTTTCTGCGATAATCTTGGTGAGACTTCTGTCCGAAGTATGCAGAGTCATCGAGATCGCTCTTTTCGAGCTATTTAATGCGAGAAACAAGTTATCTGGTGTTTTCACCACTCCGCAGTGCGTTTGATATGCAGAACCAGCAATATCTTGGTTTTCGGGTGGTTTCAAGCTCAGATATGCATTTTCTGCGATAATCTTGGTAGGACTTCTGTCCGAAGTATGCAGAATCATCGAGATCGCACTTTTCGAGATATTTAATGCGAGAAACACGTTATCTGGTGTTTCCACCACTCCACAGTGCGTTTGATATGCAGAACCGGCGATATCTTGGTTTTTGTGGGGTTTCAAGCTGAGATATGCATTTTTTACGATAATCTTGGTGAGACTTCTGTCCGAAGTATGCTTAATCATCGAGACCGCTCTATTCGAGCTATTTAATGCGAGAAAAACCTTGTCTGGTGTTTTCACCACTCCACAGTGCGTTTGATATGCAGAACCAGCGATATCTTGGTTTTCGTGTGGTTTCAAGCTCAGATATGAATTCTCTGCGATAATCTTGGTGAGACTTCTGTCCGAAGTATGCAGAATCATCGAGATCGCACTTTTCGAGCTATTTAATGCGAGAAACACGTTATCTGGTGTTTTCACCACTCCACAGTGCGTATGATATGCAGAACCGACGATATCTTGGTTTTCGTGCGGTTTCAAGCTCAGATATGCATTTTCTGCGATAATCTTGGTGAGACTTCTGTCCGAAGTATGCAGAGTCATCGAGATCGTACTTTTCGAACTATTTAATGCGAGAAACACGTTATCTGGTGTTTTCACCACTCCACAGTGCGTATGATATGCAGAACCGACGATATCTTGGTTTTCGTGGGGTTTCAAGCTCAGATATGCATTTTCTGCGATAATCTTGGTGAGACTTCTGTCCGAAGTATGCAGAAACATCGAGATCGCTCTTTTCGAAATTTTTAATGCGAGAAACACGTTATCGGGTGTTTTCACCACTCCACAGTGCGGTTGATATGCATAACCAGCGAAATCTTGGTTTTCGTGTGGCTTCAAGCTCAGATATGCATTTTCTGCGATAATCATGGTGAGACTTCTGTCCGAAGTATGCAGAATCATCGAGATCGCACTTTTCGAGCTATTTAATGCGAGAAACACGTTATCTGGTGTTTTCACCACTCCACAGTGCGTATGATATGCAGTACCGACGATATCTTGGTTTTCGTGGGGTTTCAAGCTCAGATATGCATTTTCTGCGATAATCTTGGTGAAACTTCTGTCCGAAGTATGCAGAAACATCGAGATCGCTCTTTTCGACCTATTTAATGCGAGAAACACGTTATCGGGTGTTTTCACCACTCCACAGTGCGGTTGAAATGCAGAACCAGCGAAACCTTGGTTTTCGTGTGGTTTCAAGCTCAGATATGCATTTTCTGCGATAATCATGGTGAGACTTCTGTCCGAAGTATGCAGAATCATCGAGATCGCAGTTTTCGAGCTATTTAATGCGAGAAACACGTTATCTGGTGTTTTCACCACTCCACAGTGCGTATGATATGCAGAACCGACGATATCTTGGTTTTTGTGGGGTTTCAAGCTCAGATATGCATTTTCTGCGATAATCTTGGTGAGACTTCTGTCCGAAGTATGCAGAGTCATCGAGATCGTACTTTTCGAGCTATTTAATGCGAGAAACACGTTTTCTGGGGATTTCACCACTCCACAGTTCGTTGGATATGCAGAACAGGAGATATCTTGGTTTTCGTGGGGTTTCTAGCAGAGATATGCATTTTCTGCGGTAATCTTGGTGAGACCTCTGTCCGAAGTATGCAGAAACATCGAGATCGCTCTTTTCGACCTATTTAATGCGAGAAACACGTTATCGGGTGTTTTCACCACTCCACAGTGCGGTTGAAATGCAGAACCAGCGAAATCTTGGTTTTCGTGTGGTTTCAAGCTCAGATATGCATTTTCTGCGATAATCATGGTGAGACTTCTGTCCGAAGTATGCAGAATCATCGAGATCGCACATTTCGAGCTATTTAATGCGAGAAACACGTTATCTGGTGTTTTCACCACTCCACAGTGCGTATGATATGCAGAACCGACGATATCTTGGTTTTTGTGGGGTTTCAAGCTCAGATATGCATTTTCTGCGATAATCTTGGTGAGACTTCTGTCCGAAGTATGCAGAGTCATCGAGATCGTACTTTTCGAGCTATTTAATGCGAGAAACACGTTTTCTGGGGATTTCACCACTCCACAGTTCGTTGGATATGCAGAACAGGAGATATCTTGGTTTTCGTGGGGTTTCTAGCAGAGATATGCATTTTCTGCGGTAATCTTGGTGAGACCTCTGTCCGAAGTATGCAGAAACATCGAGATCGCTCTTTTCGACCTATTTAATGCGAGAAACACGTTGTCGGGTGTTTTCACCACTCCACAGTGCGGTTGAAATGCAGAACCAGCGAAATCTTGGTTTTCGTGTGGTTTCAAGCTCAGATATGCATTTTCTGCGATAATCATGGTGAGACTTCTGTCCGAAGTATGCAGAATCATCGAGATCGCACATTTCGAGCTATTTAATGCGAGAAACACGTTATCTGGTGTTTTCACCACTCCACAGTGCGTATGATATGCAGAACCGACGATATCTTGGTTTTTGTGGGGTTTCAAGCTCAGATATGCATTTTCTGCGATAATCTTGGTGAGACTTCTGTCCGAAGTATGCAGAGTCATCGAGATCGTACTTTTCGAGCTATTTAATGCGAGAAACACGTTTTCTGGGGATTTCACCACTCCACAGTTCGTTGGATATGCAGAACAGGAGATATCTTGGTTTTCGTGGGGTTTCTAGCAGAGATATGCATTTTCTGCGGTAATCTTGGTGAGACCTCTGTCCGAAGTATGCAGAAACATCGAGATCGCTCTTTTCGACCTATTTAATGCGAGAAACACGTTATCGGGTGTTTTCACCACTCCACAGTGCGGTTGAAATGCAGAACCAGCGAAATCTTGGTTTTCGTGTGGTTTCAAGCTCAGATATGCATTTTATGCGATAATCATGGTGAGACTTCTGTCCGAAGTATGCAGAATCATCGAGATCGCACATTTCGAGCTATTTAATGCGAGAAACACGTTATCTGGTGTTTTCACCACTCCACAGTGCGTATGATATGCAGAACCGACGATATCTTGGTTTTTGTGGGGTTTCAAGCTCAGATATGCATTTTCTGCGATAATCTTAGTGAGACCTCTGTCCGAAGTATGCAGAAACATCGAGATCGCTCTTTTCGACCTATTTAATGCGAGAAACACGTTATCTGGTGTTTTCACCACTCCACAGTGCGTTTGATTAGCAGAACCAACGAAATCTTGGTTTTCGTGGGGTTTCCAGCTGAGATATGCATTTTTTACGATAATCTTGGTGGGACTTCTGTCCGAAGTATGCTTAATCATCGAGACCGCTCTATTCGAGCTATTTAATGCGAGAAAAACCTTCTCTGGTGTTTTCACCACTCCACAGTGCGTTTGATATGCAGAACCAGCAATATCTTGGTTTTCGGGTGGTTTCAAGCTCAGATATGCATTTTCTGCGATAATCTTGGTAGGACTTCTGTCCGAAGTATGCAGAATCATCGAGATCGCACTTTTCGAGATATTTAATGCGAGAAACACGTTATCTGGTGTTTCCACCACTCCACAGTGCGTTTGATATGCAGAACCGGCGATATCTTGGTTTTTGTGGGGTTTCAAGCTGAGATATGCATTTTTTACGATAATCTTGGTGAGACTTCTGTCCGAAGTATGCTTAATCATCGAGACCGCTCTATTCGAGCTATTTAATGCGAGAAAAACCTTGTCTGGTGTTTTCACCACTCCACAGTGCGTTTGATATGCAGAACCAGCGATATCTTGGTTTTCGTGTGGTTTCAAGCTCAGATATGAATTCTCTGCGATAATCTTGGTGAGACTTCTGTCCGAAGTATGCAGAATCATCGAGATCGCACTTTTCGAGCTATTTAATGCGAGAAACACGTTATCTGGTGTTTTCACCACTCCACAGTGCGTATGATATGCAGAACCGACGATATCTTGGTTTTCGTGCGGTTTCAAGCTCAGATATGCATTTTCTGCGATAATCTTGGTGAGACTTCTGTCCGAAGTATGCAGAGTCATCGAGATCGTACTTTTCGAACTATTTAATGCGAGAAACACGTTATCTGGTGTTTTCACCACTCCACAGTGCGTATGATATGCAGAACCGACGATATCTTGGTTTTCGTGGGGTTTCAAGCTCAGATATGCATTTTCTGCGATAATCTTGGTGAGACTTCTGTCCGAAGTATGCAGAAACATCGAGATCGCTCTTTTCGAAATTTTTAATGCGAGAAACACGTTATCGGGTGTTTTCACCACTCCACAGTGCGGTTGATATGCATAACCAGCGAAATCTTGGTTTTCGTGTGGCTTCAAGCTCAGATATGCATTTTCTGCGATAATCATGGTGAGACTTCTGTCCGAAGTATGCAGAATCATCGAGATCGCACTTTTCGAGCTATTTAATGCGAGAAACACGTTATCTGGTGTTTTCACCACTCCACAGTGCGTATGATAAGCAGAACCGACGATATCTTGGTTTTCGTGGGGTTTCAAGCTCAGATATGCATTTTCTGCCATAATCTTGGTGAGACTTCTGTCCGAAGTATGCTTAATCATCGAGATCGCTCTATTCGAGCTATTTAATGCGAGAAACACGTTATCTGGTGTTTTCACCACTCCACAGTGCGGTTGAAATGCAGAACCAGCGAAATCTTGGTTTTCGTGTGGTTTCAAGCTCAGATATGCATTTTGTGCGATAATCATGGTGAGACTTCTGTCCGAAGTATGCAGAATCATCGAGATCGCACTTTTCGAGCTATTTAATGCGAGAAACACGTTATCTGGTGTTTTCACCACTCCACAGTGCGTATGATATGCAGAACCGACGATATCTTGGTTTTTGTGGGGTTTCAAGCTCAGATATGCATTTTCTGCGATAATCTTGGTGAGACTTCTGTCCGAAGTATGCAGAGTCATCGAGATCGTACTTTTCGAGCTATTTAATGCGAGAAACACGTTTTCTGGGGATTTCACCACTCCACAGTTCGTTGGATATGCAGAACAGGAGATATCTTGGTTTTCGTGGGGTTTCTAGCAGAGATATGCATTTTCTGCGGTAATCTTGGTGAGACCTCTGTCCGAAGTATGCAGAAACATCGAGATCGCTCTTTTCGACCTATTTAATGCGAGAAACACGTTATCTGGTGTTTTCACCACTCCACAGTGCGTTTGATTAGCAGAACCAGCGAAATCTTGGTTTTCGTGGGGTTTCAAGCTGAGATATGCATTTTTTACGATAATCTTGGTGGGACTTCTTTCCGAAGTATGCTTAATCATCGAGACCGCTCTATTCGAGCTATTTAATGCGAGAAAAACCTTCTCTGGTGTTTTCACCACTCCACAGTGCGTTTGATATGCAGAACCAGCAATATCTTGGTTTTCGGGTGGTTTCAAGCTCAGATATGCATTTTCTGCGATAATCTTGGTGAGACTTCTGTCCGAAGTATGCAGAATCATCGAGATCGCACTTTTCGAGATATTTAATGCGAGAAACACGTTATCTGGTGTTTTCACCACTCCACAGTGCGTTTGATATGCAGAACCGGCGATATCTTGGTTTTTGTGGGGTTTCAAGCTGAGATATGCATTTTTTACGATAATCTTGGTGAGATTTCTGTCCGAAGTATGCTTAATCATCGAGACCGCTCTATTCGAGCTATTGAATGCGAGAAAAACCTTGTCTGGTGTTTTCACCACTCCACAGTGCGTTTGATATGCAGAACCAGCGATATCTTGGTTTTCGTGTGGTTTCAAGCTCAGATATGAATTCTCTGCGATAATCTTGGTGAGACTTCTGTCCGAAGTATGCAGAGTCATCGAGATCGTACTTTTCGAACTATTTAATGCGAGATACACGTTATCTGGTGTTTTCACCACTCCACAGTGCGTATGATATGCAGAACCGACGATATCTTGGTTTTCGTGGGGTTTCAAGCTCAGATATGCATTTTCTGCGATAATCTTGGTGAGACTTCTGTCCGAAGTATGCAGAAACATCGAGATCGCTCTTTTCGAAATTTTTAATGCGAGAAACACGTTATCGGGTGTTTTCACCACTCCACAGTGCGGTTGATATGCATAACCAGCGAAATCTTGGTTTTCGTGTGGCTTCAAGCTCAGATATGCATTTTCTGCGATAATCATGGTGAGACTTCTGTCCGAAGTATGCAGAATCATCGAGATCGCACTTTTCGAGCTATTTAATGCGAGAAACACGTTATCTGGTGTTTTCACCACTCCACAGTGCGTATGATAAGCAGAACCGACGATATCTTGGTTTTCGTGGGGTTTCAAGCTCAGATATGCATTTTCTGCCATAATCTTGGTGAGACTTCTGTCCGAAGTATGCTTAATCATCGAGATCGCTCTATTCGAGCTATTTAATGCGAGAAACACGTTATCTGGTGTTTTCACCACTCCACAGTGCGGTTGAAATGCAGAACCAGCGAAATCTTGGTTTTCGTGTGGTTTCAAGCTCAGATATGCATTTTGTGCGATAATCATGGTGAGACTTCTGTCCGAAGTATGCAGAATCATCGAGATCGCACTTTTCGAGCTATTTAATGCGAGAAACACGTTATCTGGTGTTTTCACCACTCCACAGTGCGTATGATATGCAGAACCGACGATATCTTGGTTTTTGTGGGGTTTCAAGCTCAGATATGCATTTTCTGCGATAATCTTGGTGAGACTTCTGTCCGAAGTATGCAGAGTCATCGAGATCGTACTTTTCGAGCTATTTAATGCGAGAAACACGTTTTCTGGGGATTTCACCACTCCACAGTTCGTTGGATATGCAGAACAGGAGATATCTTGGTTTTCGTGGGGTTTCTAGCAGAGATATGCATTTTCTGCGGTAATCTTGGTGAGACCTCTGTCCGAAGTATGCAGAAACATCGAGATCGCTCTTTTCGACCTATTTAATGCGAGAAACACGTTATCTGGTGTTTTCACCACTCCACAGTGCGTTTGATTAGCAGAACCAGCGAAATCTTGGTTTTCGTGGGGTTTCAAGCTGAGATATGCATTTTTTACGATAATCTTGGTGGGACTTCTTTCCGAAGTATGCTTAATCATCGAGACCGCTCTATTCGAGCTATTTAATGCGAGAAAAACCTTCTCTGGTGTTTTCACCACTCCACAGTGCGTTTGATATGCAGAACCAGCAATATCTTGGTTTTCGGGTGGTTTCAAGCTCAGATATGCATTTTCTGCGATAATCTTGGTGAGACTTCTGTCCGAAGTATGCAGAATCATCGAGATCGCACTTTTCGAGATATTTAATGCGAGAAACACGTTATCTGGTGTTTTCACCACTCCACAGTGCGTTTGATATGCAGAACCGGCGATATCTTGGTTTTTGTGGGGTTTCAAGCTGAGATATGCATTTTTTACGATAATCTTGGTGAGATTTCTGTCCGAAGTATGCTTAATCATCGAGACCGCTCTATTCGAGCTATTGAATGCGAGAAAAACCTTGTCTGGTGTTTTCACCACTCCACAGTGCGTTTGATATGCAGAACCAGCGATATCTTGGTTTTCGTGTGGTTTCAAGCTCAGATATGAATTCTCTGCGATAATCTTGGTGAGACTTCTGTCCGAAGTATGCAGAGTCATCGAGATCGTACTTTTCGAACTATTTAATGCGAGATACACGTTATCTGGTGTTTTCACCACTCCACAGTGCGTATGATATGCAGAACCGACGATATCTTGGTTTTCGTGGGGTTTCAAGCTCAGATATGCATTTTCTGCGATAATCTTGGTGAGACTTCTGTCCGAAGTATGCAGAAACATCGAGATCGCTCTTTTCGAAATTTTTAATGCGAGAAACACGTTATCGGGTGTTTTCACCACTCCACAGTGCGGTTGATATGCATAACCAGCGAAATCTTGGTTTTCGTGTGGCTTCAAGCTCAGATATGCATTTTCTGCGATAATCATGGTGAGACTTCTGTCCGAAGTATGCAGAATCATCGAGATCGCACTTTTCGAGCTATTTAATGCGAGAAACACGTTATCTGGTGTTTTCACCACTCCACAGTGCGTATGATAAGCAGAACCGACGATATCTTGGTTTTCGTGGGGTTTCAAGCTCAGATATGCATTTTCTGCCATAATCTTGGTGAGACTTCTGTCCGAAGTATGCTTAATCATCGAGATCGCTCTATTCGAGCTATTTAATGCGAGAAACACGTTATCTGGTGTTTTCACCACTCCACAGTGCGGTTGAAATGCAGAACCAGCGAAATCTTGGTTTTCGTGTGGTTTCAAGCTCAGATATGCATTTTGTGCGATAATCATGGTGAGACTTCTGTCCGAAGTATGCAGAATCATCGAGATCGCACTTTTCGAGCTATTTAATGCGAGAAACACGTTATCTGGTGTTTTCACCACTCCACAGTGCGTATGATATGCAGAACCGACGATATCTTGGTTTTTGTGGGGTTTCAAGCTCAGATATGCATTTTCTGCGATAATCTTGGTGAGACTTCTGTCCGAAGTATGCAGAGTCATCGAGATCGTACTTTTCGAGCTATTTAATGCGAGAAACACGTTTTCTGGGGATTTCACCACTCCACAGTTCGTTGGATATGCAGAACAGGAGATATCTTGGTTTTCGTGGGGTTTCTAGCAGAGATATGCATTTTCTGCGGTAATCTTGGTGAGACCTCTGTCCGAAGTATGCAGAAACATCGAGATCGCTCTTTTCGACCTATTTAATGCGAGAAACACGTTATCTGGTGTTTTCACCACTCCACAGTGCGTTTGATTAGCAGAACCAGCGAAATCTTGGTTTTCGTGGGGTTTCAAGCTGAGATATGCATTTTTTACGATAATCTTGGTGGGACTTCTTTCCGAAGTATGCTTAATCATCGAGACCGCTCTATTCGAGCTATTTAATGCGAGAAAAACCTTCTCTGGTGTTTTCACCACTCCACAGTGCGTTTGATATGCAGAACCAGCAATATCTTGGTTTTCGGGTGGTTTCAAGCTCAGATATGCATTTTCTGCGATAATCTTGGTGAGACTTCTGTCCGAAGTATGCAGAATCATCGAGATCGCACTTTTCGAGATATTTAATGCGAGAAACACGTTATCTGGTGTTTTCACCACTCCACAGTGCGTTTGATATGCAGAACCGGCGATATCTTGGTTTTTGTGGGGTTTCAAGCTGAGATATGCATTTTTTACGATAATCTTGGTGAGATTTCTGTCCGAAGTATGCTTAATCATCGAGACCGCTCTATTCGAGCTATTTAATGCGAGAATAACCTTGTCTGGTGTTTTCACCACTCCACAGTGCGTTTGATATGCAGAACCAGCGATATCTTGGTTTTCGTGTGGTTTCAAGCTCAGATATGAATTCTCTGCGATAATCTTGGTGAGACTTCTGTCCGAAGTATGCAGAATCATCGAGATCGCACTTTTCGAGCTATTTAATGCGAGAAACACGTTACCTGGTGTTTTCACCACCCCACAGTGCGTATGATATGCAGAACCGACGATATCTTGGTTTTCGTGCGGTTTCAAGCTCAGATATGCATTTTCTGCGATAATCTTGGTGAGACTTCTGTCCGAAGTATGCAGAGTCATCGAGATCGTACTTCTCGAGCTATTTAATGCGAGAAACACGTTATCTGGTGTTTTCACCACTCCACAGTGCGTATGATATGCAGAACCGACGATATCTTGGTTTTCGTGGGGTTTCAAGCTCAGATATGCATTTTCTGCGATAATCTTGGTGAGACTTCTGTCCGAAGTATGCAGAGTCATCGAGATCGTACTTTTCGAGCTATTTAATGCGAGAAACACGATTTCTGGGGTTTTCACCACTCCACAGTTCGTTGGATATGCAGAACAGGAGATATCTTGGTTTTCGTGGGGTTTCTAGCAGAGATATGCATTTTCTGCGATAATCTTGGTGAGACCTCGGTCCTAAGTATGCAGAAACATCGAGATCGCTCTTTTCGACCTATTTAATGCGAGAAACACGTTATCTGGTATTTTCACCACTCCACAGTGCGTTTGATATGCAGAACCAGCGAAATCTTGGTTTTCGTGGGGTTTCAAGCTGAGATATGCATTTTTTACGATCATCATGGTGAGACCTCTGTCCGAAGTATGCAGAAACATCGAGATCGCCCTTTTCGAAATTTTTAATGCGAGAAACACGTTATCGGGTGTTTTCACCACTCCACAGTGCGGTTGATATGCATAACCAGCGAAATCTTGGTTTTCGTGTGGCTTCAAGCTCAGATATGCATTTTCTGCGATAATCATGGTGAGACTTCTGTCCGAAGTATGCAGAATCATCGAGATCGCACTTTTCGAGCTATTTAATGCGAGAAACACGTTATCTGGTGTTTTCACCACTCCACAGTGCGTATGATATGCAGAACCGACGATATCTTGGTTTTCGCGGGGTTTCAAGCTCAGATATGCATTTTCTGCGATAATCTTGGTGGGACTTCTGTCCGAAGTATGCAGAGTCATCGAGATCGTACTTTTCGAGCTATTTAATGCGAGAAACACGTTATCTGGTGTTTTCACCACTCCACAGTGCGTATGATATGCAGAACCGACGATATCTTGGTTTTCGTGGGGTTTCAAGCTCAGATATGCATTTTCTGCGATAATCTTGGTGAGACTTCTGTCCGAAGTATGCAGAGTCATCGAGATCGTACTTTTCGAGCTATTTAATGCGACAAACACGTTTTCTGGGGTTTTCACCACTCCACAGTTCGTTGGATATGCAGAACAGGAGATATCTTGGTTTTCGTGGGGTTTCTAGCAGAGATATGCATTTTCTGCGATAATCATGGTGAGACCTCTGTCCGAAGTATGCAGAAACATGGAGATCGCTCTTTTCGACCTATTGAATGCGAGAAACTCGTTATCTGGTGTTTTCACCACTCCACAGTGCGTTTGATATGCAGAACCAGCGAAATCTTGGTTTTCGTTGGGTTTCAAGCTGAGATATGCATTTTTTACGATAATCATGGTGAGACTTCTGTCCGAAGTATGCAGAATCATCGAGATCGCACTTTTCGAGCTATTTAATGCGACAAACACGTTATCTGGTGTTTTCAGCACACCACAGTGCGTTCGATATGCAGAACCAGCGAAATCTTGGTTTTCGTGGGGTTTCAAGCTCAGATATGCATTTTCTGCGATAATCTTGGTGAGACTTCTGTCCGAAGTATGCAGAGTCATCGAGATCGCTCTTTTCGAGCTATTTAATGCGAGAAACAAGTTATCTGGTGTTTTCACCACTCCACAGTTCGTTGGATATGCAGAACAGGAGATATCTTGGTTTTCGTGGGGTTTCTAGCAGAGATATGCATTTTCTGCGATAATCTAGGTGAGACTTCTGTCCGAAGTATGCTTAATCATCGAGATCGCTCGTTTCGAGCTATTTAATGCGAGAAACAAGTTATCTGGTGTTTTCACCACTCCACAGTGCGTTTGATATGCAGAACCAGCGAAATCTTGGTTTTCGTTGGGTTTCAAGCTGAGATATGCATTTTTTACGATAATCATGGTGAGACTTCTGTCCGAAGTATGCAGAATCATCGAGATCGCACTTTTCGAGCTATTTAATGCGACAAACACGTTATCTGGTGTTTTCAGCACACCACAGTGCGTTTGATATGCAGAACCAGCGAAATCTTGGTTTTCGTGGGGTTTCAAGCTGAGATATGCATTTTTTACGATAATCTTGGTGAGACTTCTGTCCGAAGTATGCTTAATCATCGAGATCGCTCTATTCGAGCTATTTAATGCGAGAAACACGTTATCTGGTGTTTTCACCACTCCACAGTGCGTATGATATACAGAACCGACGATATCTTGGTTTTCGTGGGGTTTCAAGCTCAGATATGCATTTTCTGCGATAATCATGGAGAGACTTCTGTCCGAAGTATGCAGAGTCATCGAGATCGCTCTTTTCGAGCTATTTAATGCGAGAAACAAGTTATCTGGTGTTTTCACCACTCCGCAGTGCGTTTGATATGCAGAACCAGCGATATCTTGGTTTCCGTGGGGTTTCAAGCTCAGATATGCATTTTCTGCGATAATCTTGGTGAGGCTTCTGTCCGAAGTATGCAGAGTCATCGAGATCGTACTTTTCGAGCTATTCAATGCGAGAAACACGTTTTCTGGGGTTTTCACCACTCCACAGTTCGTTGGATATGCAGAACAGGAGATATCTTGGTTTGCGTGGGGTTTCTAGCAGAGTTATGCATTTTCTGCGATAATCTAGGTGAGACTTCTGTCCGAAGTATGCTTAATCATCGAGATCGCTCGTTTCGAGCTATTTAATGCGAGAAACAAGTTATCTGGTGTTTTCACCACTCCACAGTGCGTTTGATATGCAGAAACAGCGATATCTTGGTTTTCGTGGGGTTTCAAGCTGAGATATGCATTTTTTACGATAATCATGGTGAGACTTATGTCCGAAGTATGCAGAATCATCGAGATCGCACTTTTCGAGCTATTTAATGCGACAAACACGTTATCTGGTGTTTTCAGCACTCCACAGTGCGTTCGATATGCAGAACCAGCGATATCTGGGTTTTCGTGGGGTTTCAAGCTGAGATATGCATTTTTTACGATAATCTTGGTGAGACTTCTGTCCGAAGTATGCAGAATGATCGAGATCGCACTTTTCGAGCTATTTAATGCGACAAACGCGTTATCTGGTGTTTTCAGCACTCCACAGTGCGTTTGATATGCAGAACCAGCGAAATCTTGGTTTTCGTGTGGTTTCATGCTGAGATATGCATTTTTTTACGATAATCTTGGTGAGACTTCTGTCCGAAGTATGCTTAATCATCGAGATCGCTCTATTCGAGATATTTAATGCGAGAAACACGTTATCTGGTGTTTTCACCACTCCACAGTGCGTATGATGTGCAGAACCGACGATATCTTGGTTTTCGTGGGGTTTCAAGCTCAGATATGCATTTTCTGCGATAATCTTGGTGAGACTTCTGTCCGAAGTATGCAGAGTCATCGAGATCGTACTTTTCGAGCTATTTAATGCGACAAACACGTTTTCTGGGGTTTTCACCACTCCACAGTTCGTTGGATATGCAGAACAGGAGATATCTTGGTTTTCGTGGGGTTTCTAGCAGAGATATGCATTTTCTGCGATAATCTAGGTGAGACTTCTGTTCGAAGTATGCTTAATCATCGAGATCGCTCGTTTCGAGCTATTTAATGCGAGAAACAAGTTATCTGGTGTTTTCACCACTCCACAGTGCGTTTGATATGCAGAAACAGCGATATCTTGGTTTTCGTGGGGTTTCAAGCTGAGATATGCATTTTTTACGATAATCATGGTGAAACTTCTGTCCGAAGTATGCAGAATCATCGAGATCGCACTTTTCGAGCTATTTAATGCGACAAACACGTTATCTGGTGTTTTCAGCACTCCACAGTGCGTTCGATATGCAGAACCAGCGATATCTGGGTTTTCGTGGGGTTTCAAGCTGAGATATGCATTTTTTACGATAATCTTGGTGAGACTTCTGTCCGAAGTATGCAGAATCATCGAGATCGCACTTTTCGAGCTATTTAATGCGACAAACACGTTATCTGGTGTTTTCAGCACTCCACAGTGCGTTTGATATGCAGAACCAGGGAAATCTTGGTTTTCGTGGGGTTTCAAGCTGAGATATGCATTTTTTTACGATAATCGTGGTGAGACTTCTGTCCGAAGTATGCAGAGTCATCGAGATCGTACTTTTTGAGCTATTTAATGCGACAAACACGTTTTCTGGGGTTTTCACCACTCCACAGTTCGTTGGATATGCAGAACCGACGATATCTTGGTTTTCGTGGGGTTTCAAGCTCAGATATGCATTTTCTGCGATAATCTTGGTGAGACTTCTGTCCGAAGTATGCAGAGTCATCGAGATCGTACCTTTCGAGCTATTTAATGCGAGAAACACGTTTTCTGGTGTATTCACCACTCCACAGTACGTTTGACATACAGAACCGGAGATATCTTGGTTTCGGTCGGGTTTCAAGCTGAGACATGCATTTTCTACGATAATCTTGGTGAGACTTCTGTCAGAAGTATGCAGAATCTTCGAGAACGCTCTTTTCGAGCTACTTAATGCGAGAAACACGTTTTCTGGTGTTTTCACCACACCACAGTCCGTTTGATGCGCAGAACCGGAGATATCTTGGTTTCGGTCGGGTTTCAAGCTGAGATATGCATTTTCTGCGATAATCTTGGTGAGACTTCTGTCAGAAGTATGCAGAATCATCTAGATCGCTCTTTTCGAGCTATTTAATTCGAGAAACACGTTTTCTGGGGTTTTCACCACTCCACAGTTCGTTGGATATGCAGAACAGGAGATATCTTGGTTTTCGTGGGGTTTCTAGCAGAGATATGCATTTTCTGCGATAATCTTGGTGAGACCTGTGTCCGAAGTATGCAGAAACATCGAGATCGCTCTTTTCGACCTATTTAATGCGAGAAACACGTTATCTGGTGTTTTCACCACTCCGCAGTGCGTTTGATATACAGAACCAGCGATATCTTGGTTTTCGTGGGGTTTCAAGCTCAGATATGCATTTTCTGCGATAATCTTGGTGAGACTTCTGTCCGAAGTATGCAGAATCATCGAGATCGCACTTTTAGAGCTATTTAATGCGACAAACACGTTATCTGGTGTTTTCAGCACACCACAGTGCGTTTGATATGCAGAACCAGCGAAATCTTGGTTTTCGTGGGGTTTCAAGCTGAGATATGCATTTTTTACGATAATCTTGGTGAGACTTCTGTCCGATGTATGCTTAATCATCGAGATCGCTCTATTCGAGCTATTTAATGCGAGAAACACGTTATCTGGTGTTTTCACCACTCCACAGTGCGTATGATATGCAGAACCGACGATATCTTGGTTTTCGTGGGGTTTCAAGCTCAGATATGCATTTTCTGCGATAATCTTGGTGAGACTTCTGTCCGAAGTATGCAGAGTCATCGAGATCGCTCTTTTCGAGCTATTTAATGCGAGAAACAAGTTATCTGGTGTTTTCACCACTCCGCAGTGCGTTTGATATGCAGAACCAGCGATATCTTGGTTTTCGTGGGGTTTCAAGCTCAGATATGCATTTTCTGCGATAATCTTGGTGAGACTTCTGTCCGAAGTATGCAGAGTCATCGAGATCGCACTTTTCGAGCTATTCAATGCGAGAAACACGTTTTCTGGGGTTTTCACCACTCCACAGTGCGTTCGATATGCAGAACCAGCGATATCTGAATTTTCGTGGGGTTTCAAGCTGAGATATGCATTTTTTACGATAATCTTGGTGAGACTTCTGTCCGAAGTATGCAGAATCATCGAGATCGCACTTTTCGAGCTATTTAATGCGACAAACACGTTATCTGGTGTTTTCAGCACTCCACAGTGCGTTTGATATGCAGCACCAGGGAAATCTTGGTTTTCGTGGGGTTTCAAGCTGAGATATGCATTTTTTTACGATAATCGTGGTGAGACTTCTGTCCGAAGTATGCAGAGTCATCGAGATCGTACTTTTTGAGCTATTTAATGCGACAAACACGTTTTCTGGGGTTTTCACCACTCCACAGTTCGTTGGATATGCAGAACCGACGATATCTTGGTTTTCGTGGGGTTTCAAGCTCAGATATGCATTTTCTGCGATAATCTTGGTGAGACTTCTGTCCGAAGTATGCAGAGTCATCGAGATCGTACCTTTCGAGCTATTTAATGCGAGAAACACGTTTTCTGGTGTATTCACCACTCCACAGTACGTTTGACATACAGAACCGGAGATATCTTGGTTTCGGTCGGGTTTCAAGCTGAGACATGCATTTTCTACGATAATCTTGGTGAGACTTCTGTCAGAAGTATGCAGAATCTTCGAGAACGCTCTTTTCGAGCTACTTAATGCGAGAAACACGTTTTCTGGTGTTTTCACCACACCACAGTCCGTTTGATGCGCAGAACCGGAGATATCTTGGTTTCGGTCGGGTTTCAAGCTGAGATATGCATTTTCTGCGATAATCTTGGTGAGACTTCTGTCAGAAGTATGCAGAATCATCTAGATCGCTCTTTTCGAGCTATTTAATTCGAGAAACACGTTTTCTGGGGTTTTCACCACTCCACAGTTCGTTGGATATGCAGAACAGGAGATATCTTGATTTTCGTGGGGTTTCTAGCAGAGATATGCATTTTCTGCGATAATCTTGGTGAGACCTGTGTCCGAAGTATGCAGAAACATCGAGATCGCTCTTTTCGACCTATTTAATGCGAGAAACACGTTATCTGGTGTTTTCACCACTCCGCAGTGCGTTTGATATGCAGAACCAGCGATATCTTGGTTTTCGTGGGGTTTCAAGCTCAGATATGCATTTTCTGCGATAATCTTGGTAAGACTTCTGTCCGAAGTATGCAGAATCATCGAGATCGCACTTTTAGAGCTATTTAATGCGACAAACACGTTATCTGGTGTTTTCAGCACACCACAGTGCGTTTGATATGCAGAACCAGCGAAATCTTGGTTTTCGTGGGGTTTCAAGCTGAGATATGCATTTTTTACGATAATCTTGGTGAGACTTCTGTCCGAAGTATGCTTAATCATCGAGATCGCTCTATTCGAGCTATTTAATGCGAGAAACACGTTATCTGGTGTTTTCACCACTCCACAGTGCGTATGATATGCAGAACAGGAGATATCTGGGTTTTCGTGGGGTTTCAAGCTCAGATATGCATTTTCTGCGATAATCTTGGTGAGACTTCTGTCCGAAGTATGCAGAGTCATCGAGATCGCTCTTTTCGAGCTATTTAATGCGAGAAGCAAGTTATCTGGTGTTTTCACCACTCCGCAGTGCGTTTGATATGCAGAACCCGCGATATCTTGGTTTTCGTGGGGTTTCAAGCTCAGATATGCATTTTCTGCGATAATCTTGGTGAGACTTCTGTCCGAAGTATGCAGAGTCATCGAGATCGTACTTTTCGAGCTATTCAATGCGAGAAACACGTTTTCTGGGGTTTTCACCACTCCACAGTGCGTTCGATATGCAGAACCAGCGATATCTGGGTTTTCGTGGGGTTTCAAGCTGAGATATGCATTTTTTACGATAATCTTGGTGAGACTTCTGTCCGAAGTATGCAGAATCATCGAGATCGCACTTTTCGAGCTATTTAATGCGACAAACACGTTATCTGGTGTTTTCAGCACTCCACAGTGCGTTTGATATGCAGAACCAGCGAAATCTTGGTTTTCGTGGGGTTTCAAGCTGAGATATGCATTTTTTTACGATAATCTTGGTGAGACTTCTGTCCGAAGTATGCTTAACCATCGAGATCGCTCTATTCGACCTATTTAATGCGAGAAACACGTTATCTGGTGTTTGCACCACTCCACAGTGCGTTTGATATGCAGAACAGGAGATATCTGGGTTTTCGTGGGGTTTCAAGCTCAGATATGCATTTTCTGCGATAATCTTGGTGAGACTTCTGTCCGAAGTATGTAGAGTCATCGAGATCGTACTTTTTGAGCTATTTAATGCGACAAACACGTTTTCTGGGGTTTTCACCACTCCACAGTTCGTTGGATATGCAGAACAGGAGTTATCTTGGTTTTCGTGGGGTTTCTAGCAGAGATATGCATTTTCTGCGATAATCTTGGTGAGACCTGTGTCCAAAGTATGCAGAAACATCGAGATCGCTCTTTTCGACCTATTTAATGCGAGAAACACGTTATCTGGTGTTTGCACCACTCCACAGTGCGTTTGATATGCAGAACCAGCGATATCTTGGTTTTCGTTGGGTTTCAAGCTGAGATATGCATTTTTTACGATAATCATGGTGAGACTTCTGTCCGAAGTATGCAGAATCATCGAGATCGCACTTTTCGAGCTATTTAATGCGACAAACACGTTATCTGGTGTTTTCAGCACTCCACAGTGCGTTTGATATGCAGAACCAGCGAAATCTTGGTTTTCGTGGGGTTTCAAGCTGATATATGCATTTTCTGCGATAATCTTGGTGAGACTTCTGTCCGAAGTATGCAGAATCATCGAGATCGCACTTTTCGAGCTATTTAATGCGACAAACACGTTATCTGGTGTTTTCAGCACTCCACAGTGCGTTTGATATGCAGAACCAGCGATATCTGGGTTTTCGTGGGGTTTCAAGCTGAGATATGCATTTCTTACGATAATCTTGGTGAGACTTCTGTCCGAAGTATGCAGAATCATCGAGATCGCTCTTTTCAAGCTATTTAATGCGAGAAACACGTTTTCTGGGGTTTTCACCACTCCACAGTGCGTTTGATATGCAGAACCAGCGAAATCTTGGTTTTCGTGGGGTTTCAAGCTGAGATATGCATTTTTTACGATAATCTTGGTGAGACTTCTGTCCGAAGTATGCTTAATCATCGAGATCGCTCTATTGGAGATATTTAATGCGAGAAACACGTTATCTGGTGTTTTCACCACTCCACTGTGCGCATGATATGCAGAACCGACGATATCTTGGTTTTCGTGGGGTTTCAAGCTCACATATGCATTTTCTGCGATAATCTTGGTGAGACTTCTGTCCGAAGTATGCAGAGTCATCGAGATCGTACTTTTCGAGCTATTCAATGCGAGAAAAACGTTTTCTGGGGTTTTCACCACTCCACAGTTCGTTGGATATGCAGAACAGGAGATATCTTGGTTTTCGTGGGGTTTCTAGCAGAGATATGCATTTTCTGCGATAATCTTGGTGAGACCTGTGTCCGAAGTATGCAGAAACATCGAGATCGCTCTTTTCGACCTATTTAATGCGAGAAACACGTTATCTGGTGATTTCACCACTCCACAGTGCGTTTGATATGCAGAACCAGCGAAATCTTGGTTTTCGTTGGGTTTCAAGCTGAGATATGCATTTTTTACGATAATCATGGTGAGACTTCTGTCCGAAGTATGCAGAATCATCGAGATCGCACTTTTCGAGTTATTTAATGCGACAAACACGTTATCTGGTGTTTTCAGCACTCCACAGTGCGTTTGATATGCAGAACCAGCGAAATCTGGGTTTTCGTGGGGTTTCAAGCTGAGATATGCATTTTCTGCGATAATCTTGGTGAGACTTCTGTCCGAAGTATGCAGAGTCATCGAGATCGCTCTTTTCGAGCTATTTAATGCGAGAAACAAGTTATCTGGTATTTTCACCACTCCGCAGTGCGTTTGATATGCAGAACCAGCGATATCTTGGTTTTCGTGGAGTTTCAAGCTCAGATATGCATTTTCTGCGATAATCTTGGTGAGACTTGTGTCCGAAGTATGCAGAGTCATCGAGATCGTACTTTTCGAGCTATTCAATGCGAGAAAAACGTTTTCTGGTGTTTTCACCACTCCACAGTTCGTTGGATATGCAGAACAGGAGATATCTTGGTTTTCGTGGGGTTTCTAGCAGAGATATGCATTTTCTGCGATAATCTTGGTGAGACTTCTGTCCGAAGTATGCAGAATCATCGAGATCGCACTTTTCGAGCTATTTAATGCGACAAACACGTTATCTGGTGTTTTCAGCACTCCACAGTGCGTTTGATATGCAGAACCAGCGATATCTGGGTTTTCGTGGGGTTTCAAGCTGAGATATGCATTTTCTGCGATAATCTTGGTGAGACCTCTGTCCGAAGTATGCAGAAACATCGAGATCGCTCTTTTCGACCTATTTAATGCGAGAAACACGTTATCTGGTGTTATCACCACTCCACAGTGCGTTTGATATGCACAACCAGCGAAATCTTGGTTTTCGTTGGGTTTCAAGCTGAGATATGCATTTTTTACGATAATCTTGGTGAGACTTCTGTCCGAAGTATGCTTAATCATCGAGATCGCTCTATTCGAGATATTTATTGCGAGAAACACGTTATCTGGTGTTTTCACCACTCCACAGTGCGTATGATATGCAGAACCGACGATATCTTGGTTTTCGTGGGGTGTCAAGCTCAGATATGCATTTTCTGCGATAATCTTGGTGAGACTTCTGTCCGAAGTATGCAGAGTCATCGAGATCGTACTTTTCGAGCTATTTAATGCGACAAACACGTTTTCTGGGGTTTTCACCACTCCACAGTTCGTTGGATATGCAGAACAGGAGATATCTTGGTTTTCGTGGGGTTTCTAGCAGAGATATGCATTTTCTGCGATAATCTTGGTGAGACCTCTGTCCGAAGTATGCAGAAACATCGAGATCGCTCTTTTCGACCTATTTAATGCGAGAAACACGTTATCTGGTGTTATCACCACTCCACAGTGCGTTTGATATGCACAACCAGCGAAATCTTGGTTTTCGTTGGGTTTCAAGCTGAGATATGCATTTTTTACGATAATCATGGTGAGACTTCTGTCCGAAGTATGCAGAATCATCGAGATCGCACCTTTCGAGCTATTTGATGCGACAAACACGTTATCTGGTGTTTTCAGCACTCCACAGTGCGTTTGATATGCAGAACCAGCGAAATCTTGGTTTTCGTGGGGTTTCAAGCTGAGATATGCATTTTTTACGATAATCTTGGTGAGACTTCTGTCTGAAGTATGCTTAATCATCGAGATCGCTCAATTCGAGATATTTAATGCGAGAAACACGTTATCTGGTGTTTTCACTACTCCACAGTGCGTATGATATGCAGAACCGACGATATCTTGGTTTTCGTGGGGTTTCAAGCTCAGATATGCATTTTCTGCGATAATCTTGGTGAGACTTCTGTCCGAAGTATGCAGAGTCATCGAGATCGTACTTTTCGAGCTATTCAATGCGAGAAACACGTTTTCTCGGGTTTTCACCACTCCACAGTGCGTTTGATATGCAGAACCAGCGATATCTTGGTTTTTGTGGGGTTTCAAGCTCAGATATGCATTTTCTGCGATAATCTTGGTGAGACTTCTGTCCGAAGTATGCAGAGTCATCGAGATCGTACTTTTCGAGCTATTCTATGCGAGAAAAACGTTTTCTGGGGTTTTCACCACTCCACAGTTCGTTGGATATGCAGAACAGGAGATATCTTGGTTTTCGTGGGGTTTCTAGCAGAGATATGCATTGTCTGCGATAATCTTGGTGAGACTTCTGTCCGAAGTGTGCAGAGTCATCGAGATCGTACTTTTCGAGCTATTTAATGCGACAAACACGTTTTCTGGGGTTTTCACCACTCCACAGTTCGTTGGATATGCAGAACAGGAGATATCTTGGTTTTCGTGGGGTTTCAAGCTGAGATATGCATTTTTTACGATAATCTTGGTGAGACTTCTGTCCGAAGTATGCTTAATCATCGAGATCGCTCTATTCGAGATATTTAATGCGAGAAACACGTTATCTGGTGTTTTCACCACTCCACAGTGCGTATGATATGCAGAACCGACGATATCTTGGTTTTCGTGGGGTTTCAAGCTCAGATATGCATTTTCTGCGATAATCTTGGTGAGACATCTGTCCGAAGTATGCAGAGTCATCGAGATCGTACTTTTCGAGCTATTCTATGCGAGAAAAACGTTTTCTGGGGTTTTCACCACTCCACAGTTCGTTGGATATGCAGAACAGGAGATATCTTGGTTTTCGTGGGGTTTCTAGCAGAGATATGCATTTTCTGCGATAATCTTGGTGAGACTTCTGTCCGAAGTATGCAGAATCATCGAGATCGCACTTTTCGAGCTATTTAATGCGACAAACACGTTATCTGGTGTTTTCAGCACTCCACAGTGCGTTTGATATGCAGAACCAGCGATATCTGGGTTTTCGTGGGGTTTCAAGCTGAGATATGCATTTCTTACGATAATCTTGGTGAGACTTCTGTCCGAAGTATGCAGAATCATCGAGATCGCTCTTTTCAAGCTATTTAATGCGAGAAACACGTTTTCTGGGGTTTTCACCACTCCACAGTGCGTTTGATATGCAGAACCAGCGAAATCTTGGTTTTCGTGGGGTTTCAAGCTGAGATATGCATTTTTTACGATAATCTTGGTGAGACTTCTGTCCGAATTATGCTTAATCATCGAGATCGCTCTATTCGAGATATTTAATGCGAGAAACACGTTATCTGGTGTTTTCACCACTCCACAGTGCGTATGATATGCAGAACCGACGATATCTTGGTTTTCGTGGGGTTTCAAGCTCAGATATGCATTTTCTGCGATAATCTTGGTGAGACTTCTGTCCGAAGTATGCAGAGTCATCGAGATCGTACTTTTCGAGCTATTCAATGCGAGAAACACGTTTTCTCGGTTTTTCACCACTCCACAGTGCGTTTGATATGCAGAACCAGCGATATCTTGGTTTTCGTGGGGTTTCAAGCTCAGATATGCATTTTCTGCGATAATCTTGGTGAGACTTCTGTCCGAAGTATGCAGAGTCATCGAGATCGTACTTTTCGAGCTATTCTATGCGAGAAAAACGTTTTCTGGGGTTTTCACCACTCCACAGTTCGTTGGATATGCAGAACAGGAGATATCTTGGTTTTCGTGGGGTTTCTAGCAGAGATATGCATTGTCTGCGATAATCTTGGTGAGACTTCTGTCCGAAGTGTGCAGAGTCATCGAGATCGTACTTTTCGAGCTATTTAATGCGACAAACACGTTTTCTGGGGTTTTCACCACTCCACAGTTCGTTGGATATGCAGAACAGGAGATATCTTGGTTTTCGTGGGGTTTCAAGCTGAGATATGCATTTTTTACGATAATCTTGGTGAGACTTCTGTCCGAAGTATGCTTAATCATCGAGATCGCTCTATTCGAGATATTTAATGCGAGAAACACGTTATCTGGTGTTTTCACCACTCCACAGTGCGTATGATATGCAGAACCGACGATATCTTGGTTTTCGTGGGGTTTCAAGCTCAGATATGCATTTTCTGCGATAATCTTGGTGAGACTTCTGTCCGAAGTATGCAGAGTCATCGAGATCGTACTTTTCGAGCTATTTAATGCGACAAACACGTTTTCTGGGGTTTTCACCACTCCACAGTTCGTTGGATATGCAGAACAGGAGATATCTTGGTTTTCGTGGGGTTTCTAGCAGAGATATGCATTTACTGCGATAATCTTGGTGAGACCTCTGTCCGAAGTATGCAGAAACATCGAGATCGCTCTTTTCGACCTATTTAATGCGAGAAACACGTTACCTGGTGTTATCACCACTCCACAGTGCGTTTGATATGCAGAACCATCGAAATGTTGGTTTTCGTTGGGTTTCAAGCTGAGATATGCATTTTTTACGATAATCATGGTGAGACTTCCGTCCGAAGTATGCAGAATCATCGAGATCGCACTTTTCGAGCTATTTAATGCGACAAACACGTTATCCGGTGTTTTCAGGACTCCACAGTGCGTTTGATATGCAGAACCATCGAAATCTTGGTTTTCGTGGGGTTTCAAGCTCAGATATGCATTTTCTGCGATAATCTTGGTGAGACTTCTGTCCGAAGTATGCAGAGTCATCGAGATCGTACTTTTCGAGCTATTTAATGCGACAAACACGTTTTCTGGGGTTTTCACCACTCCACAGTTCGTTGGATATGCAGAACAGGAGATATCTTGGTTTTCGTGGGGTTTCAAGCTCAGATATGCATTTTCTGCGATAATCTTGGTGAGACTTCTGTCCGAAGTATGCAGAGTCATCGAGATCGTACTTTTCGAGCTATTCTATGCGAGAAAAACGTTTTCTGGGGTTTTCACCACTCCACAGTTCGTTGGATATGCAGAACCAGCGATATCTGGGTTTTCGTGGGGTTTCAAGCTGAGATATGCATTTTTTACGATAATCTTGGTGAGACTTCTGTCCGAAGTATGCAGAATCATCGAGATCGCACTTTTCGAGCTATTTAATGCGACAAACACGTTATCTGGTGTTTTCAGCACTCCACAGTGCGTTTGATATGCAGAACCAGCGAAATCTTGGTTTTCGTGGGGTTTCAAGCTGAGATATGCATTTTTTTACGATAATCTTGGTGAGACTTCTGTCCGAAGTATGCTTAACCATCGAGATCGCTCTATTCGAGATATTTAATGCGAGAAACACGTTATCTGGTGTTTTCACCACTCCACAGTGCGTATGATATGCAGAACCGACGATATCTTGATTTCCGTGGGGTTTCAAGCTCAGATATGCATTTTCTGCGATAATCTTGGTGAGACTTCTGTCCGAAGTATGTAGAGTCATCGAGATCGTACTTTTTGAGCTATTTAATGCGACAAACACGTTTTCTGGGGTTTTCACCACTCCACAGTTCGTTGGATATGCAGATCAGGAGATATCTTGGTTTTCGTGGGGTTTCTAGCAGAGATATGCATTTTCTGCGATAATCTTGGTGAGACCTGTGTCCAAAGTATGCAGAAACATCGAGATCGCTCTTTTCGACCTATTTAATGCGAGAAACACGTTATCTGGTGTTTGCACCACTCCACAGTGCGTTTGATATGCAGAACCAGCGATATCTTGGTTTTCGTTGGGTTCCAAGCTGAGATATGCATTTTTTACGATAATCATGGTGAGACTTCTGTCCGAAGTATGCAGAATCATCGAGATCGCACTTTTCGAGCTATTTAATGCGACAAACACGTTATCTGGTGTTTTCACCACTCCACAGTGCGCATGATATGCAGAACCGACGATATCTTGGTTTTCGTGGGGTTTCAAGCTCACATATGCATTTTCTGCGATAATCTTGGTGAGACTTCTGTCCGAAGTATGCAGAGTCATCGAGATCGTACTTTTCGAGCTATTCAATGCGAGAAAAACGTTTTCTGGGGTTTTCACCACTCCACAGTTCGTTGGATATGCAGAACAGGAGATATCTTGGTTTTCGTGGGGTTTCTAGCAGAGATATGCATTTTCTGCGATAATCTTGGTGAGACCTGTGTCCGAAGTATGCAGAAACATCGAGATCGCTCTTTTCGAGCTATTTAATGCGACAAACACGTTTTCTGGGGTTTTCACCACTCCACAGTTCGTTGGATATGCAGAACAGGAGATATCTTGGTTTTCGTGGGGTTTCTAGCAGAGATATGCATTTTCTGCGATAATCTTGGTGAGACCTCTGTCCGAAGTATGCAGAATCATCGAGATCGCACTTTTCGAGCTATTTAATGCGACAAACACGTTATCTGGTGTTTTCAGCACTCCACAGTGCGTTTGATATGCAGAACCAGCGATATCTGGGTTTTCGTGGGGTTTCAAGCTGAGATATGCATTTTCTGCGATAATCTTGGTGAGACCTCTGTCCGAAGTATGCAGAAACATCGAGATCGCTCTTTTCGACCTATTTAATGCGAGAAACACGTTATCTGGTGTTATCACCACTCCACAGTGCGTTTGATATGCACAACCAGCGAAATCTTGGTTTTCGTTGGGTTTCAAGCTGAGATATGCATTTTTTACGATAATCTTGGTGAGACTTCTGTCCGAAGTATGCTTAATCATCGAGATCGCTCTATCCGAGATATTTAATGCGAGAAACACGTTATCTGGTGTTTTCACCACTCCACAGTGCGTATGATATGCAGAACCGACGATATCTTGGTTTTCGTGGGGTGTCAAGCTCAGATATGCATTTTCTGCGATAATCTTGGTGAGACTTCTGTCCGAAGTATGCAGAGTCATCGAGATCGTACTTTTCGAGCTATTTAATGCGACAAACACGTTTTCTGGGGTTTTCACCACTCCACAGTTCGTTGGATATGCAGAACAGGAGATATCTTGGTTTTCGTGGGGTTTCTAGCAGAGATATGCATTTTCTGCGATAATCTTGGTGAGACCTCTGTCCGAAGTATGCAGAAACATCGAGATCGCTCTTTTCGACCTATTTAATGCGAGAAACACGTTATCTGGTGTTATCACCACTCCACAGTGCGTTTGATATGCACAACCAGCGAAATCTTGGTTTTCGTTGGGTTTCAAGCTGAGATATGCATTTTTTACGATAATCATGGTGAGACTTCTGTCCGAAGTATGCAGAATCATCGAGATCGCACTTTTCGAGCTATTTAATGCGACAAACACGTTATCCGGTGTTTTCAGCACGCCACAGTGCGTTTGATATGCAGAACCAGCGATATCTGGGTTTTCGTGGGGTTTCAAGCTGAGATATGCATTTTTTACGATAATCTTGGTGAGACTTCTGTCCGAAGTATGCAGAATCATCGAGATCGCACCTTTCGAGCTATTTAATGCGACAAACACGTTATCTGGTGTTTTCAGCACTCCACAGTGCGTTTGATATGCAGAACCAGCGAAATTTTGGTTTTCGTGGGGTTTCAAGCTGAGATATGCATTTTTTACGATAATCTTGGTGAGACTTCTGTCTGAAGTATGCTTAATCATCGAGATCGCTCAATTCGAGATATTTAATGCGAGAAACACGTTATCTGGTGTTTTCACTACTCCACAGTGCGTATGATATGCAGAACCGACGATATCTTGGTTTTCGTGGGGTTTCAAGCTCAGATATGCATTTTCTGCGATAATCTTGGTGAGACTTCTGTCCGAAGTATGCAGAGTCATCGAGATCGTACTTTTCGAGCTATTCAATGCGAGAAACACGTTTTCTCGGGTTTTCACCACTCCACAGTGCGTTTGATATGCAGAACCAGCGATATCTTGGTTTTTGTGGGGTTTCAAGCTCAGATATGCATTTTCTGCGATAATCTTGGTGAGACTTCTGTCCGAAGTATGCAGAGTCATCGAGATCGTACTTTTCGAGCTATTCTATGCGAGAAAAACGTTTTCTGGGGTTTTCACCACTCCACAGTTCGTTGGATATGCAGAACAGGAGATATCTTGGTTTTCGTGGGGTTTCTAGCAGAGATATGCATTGTCTGCGATAATCTTGGTGAGACTTCTGTCCGAAGTGTGCAGAGTCATCGAGATCGTACTTTTCGAGCTATTTAATGCGACAAACACGTTTTCTGGGGTTTTCACCACTCCACAGTTCGTTGGATATGCAGAACAGGAGATATCTTGGTTTTCGTGGGGTTTCAAGCTCAGATATGCATTTTCTGCGATAATCTTGGTGAGACATCTGTCCGAAGTATGCAGAGTCATCGAGATCGTACTTTTCGAGCTATTCTATGCGCGAAAAACGTTTTCTGGGGTTTTCGCCACTCCACAGTTCGTTGGATATGCAGAACAGGAGATATCTTGGTTTTCGTGGGGTTTCTAGCAGAGATATGCATTTTCTGCGATAATCTTGGTGAGACTTCTGTCCGAAGTATGCAGAATCATCGAGATCGCACTTTTCGAGCTATTTAATGCGACAAACACGTTATCTGGTGTTTTCAGCACTCCACAGTGCGTTTGATATGCAGAACCAGCGATATCTGGGGTTTCGTGGGGTTTCAAGCTGAGATATGCATTTCTTACGATAATCTTGGTGAGACTTCTGTCCGAAGTATGCAGAATCATCGAGATCGCTCTTTTCAAGCTATTTAATGCGAGAAACACGTTTTCTGGGGTTTGCACCACTCCACAGTGCGTTTGATATGCAGAACCAGCGAAATCTTGGTTTTCGTGGGGTTTCAAGCTGAGATATGCATTTTTTACGATAATCTTGGTGAGACTTCTGTCCGAATTATGCTTAATCATCGAGATCGCTCTATTCGAGATATTTAATGCGAGAAACACGTTATCTGGTGTTTTCACCACTCCACAGTGCGTATGATATGCAGAACCGACGATATCTTGGTTTTCGTGGGGTTTCAAGCTCAGATATGCATTTTCTGCGATAATCTTGGTGAGACTTCTGTCCGAAGTATGCAGAGTCATCGAGATCGTACTTTTCGAGCTACTCTATGCGAGAAAAACGTTTTCTGGGGTTTTCACCACTCCACAGTTCGTTGGATATGCAGATCAGGAGATATCTTGGTTTTCGTGGGGTTTCTAGCAGAGATATGCATTTTCTGCGATAATCTTGGTGAGACCTGTGTCCAAAGTATGCAGAAACATCGAGATCGCTCTTTTCGACCTATTTAATGCGAGAAACACGTTATCTGGTGTTTGCACCACTCCACAGTGCGTTTGATATGCAGAACCAGCGATATCTTGGTTTTCGTTGGGTTCCAAGCTGAGATATGCATTTTTTACGATAATCATGGTGAGACTTCTGTCCGAAGTATGCAGAATCATCGAGATCGCACTTTTCGAGCTATTTAATGCGACAAACACGTTATCTGGTGTTTTCACCACTCCACAGTGCGCATGATATGCAGAACCGACGATATCTTGGTTTTCGTGGGGTTTCAAGCTCACATATGCATTTTCTGCGATAATCTTGGTGAGACTTCTGTCCGAAGTATGCAGAGTCATCGAGATCGTACTTTTCGAGCTATTCAATGCGAGAAAAACGTTTTCTGGGGTTTTCACCACTCCACAGTTCGTTGGATATGCAGAACAGGAGATATCTTGGTTTTCGTGGGGTTTCTAGCAGAGATATGCATTTTCTGCGATAATCTTGGTGAGACCTGTGTCCGAAGTATGCAGAAACATCGAGATCGCTCTTTTCGAGCTATTTAATGCGACAAACACGTTTTCTGGGGTTTTCACCACTCCACAGTTCGTTGGATATGCAGAACAGGAGATATCTTGGTTTTCGTGGGGTTTCTAGCAGAGATATGCATTTTCTGCGATAATCTTGGTGAGACCTCTGTCCGAAGTATGCAGAATCATCGAGATCGCACTTTTCGAGCTATTTAATGCGACAAACACGTTATCTGGTGTTTTCAGCACTCCACAGTGCGTTTGATATGCAGAACCAGCGATATCTGGGTTTTCGTGGGGTTTCAAGCTGAGATATGCATTTTCTGCGATAATCTTGGTGAGACCTCTGTCCGAAGTATGCAGAAACATCGAGATCGCTCTTTTCGACCTATTTAATGCGAGAAACACGTTATCTGGTGTTATCACCACTCCACAGTGCGTTTGATATGCACAACCAGCGAAATCTTGGTTTTCGTTGGGTTTCAAGCTGAGATATGCATTTTTTACGATAATCTTGGTGAGACTTCTGTCCGAAGTATGCTTAATCATCGAGATCGCTCTATCCGAGATATTTAATGCGAGAAACACGTTATCTGGTGTTTTCACCACTCCACAGTGCGTATGATATGCAGAACCGACGATATCTTGGTTTTCGTGGGGTGTCAAGCTCAGATATGCATTTTCTGCGATAATCTTGGTGAGACTTCTGTCCGAAGTATGCAGAGTCATCGAGATCGTACTTTTCGAGCTATTTAATGCGACAAACACGTTTTCTGGGGTTTTCACCACTCCACAGTTCGTTGGATATGCAGAACAGGAGATATCTTGGTTTTCGTGGGGTTTCTAGCAGAGATATGCATTTTCTGCGATAATCTTGGTGAGACCTCTGTCCGAAGTATGCAGAAACATCGAGATCGCTCTTTTCGACCTATTTAATGCGAGAAACACGTTATCTGGTGTTATCACCACTCCACAGTGCGTTTGATATGCACAACCAGCGAAATCTTGGTTTTCGTTGGGTTTCAAGCTGAGATATGCATTTTTTACGATAATCATGGTGAGACTTCTGTCCGAAGTATGCAGAATCATCGAGATCGCACTTTTCGAGCTATTTAATGCGACAAACACGTTATCCGGTGTTTTCAGCACGCCACAGTGCGTTTGATATGCAGAACCAGCGATATCTGGGTTTTCGTGGGGTTTCAAGCTGAGATATGCATTTTTTACGATAATCTTGGTGAGACTTCTGTCCGAAGTATGCAGAATCATCGAGATCGCACCTTTCGAGCTATTTAATGCGACAAACACGTTATCTGGTGTTTTCAGCACTCCACAGTGCGTTTGATATGCAGAACCAGCGAAATTTTGGTTTTCGTGGGGTTTCAAGCTGAGATATGCATTTTTTACGATAATCTTGGTGAGACTTCTGTCTGAAGTATGCTTAATCATCGAGATCGCTCAATTCGAGATATTTAATGCGAGAAACACGTTATCTGGTGTTTTCACTACTCCACAGTGCGTATGATATGCAGAACCGACGATATCTTGGTTTTCGTGGGGTTTCAAGCTCAGATATGCATTTTCTGCGATAATCTTGGTGAGACTTCTGTCCGAAGTATGCAGAGTCATCGAGATCGTACTTTTCGAGCTATTCAATGCGAGAAACACGTTTTCTCGGGTTTTCACCACTCCACAGTGCGTTTGATATGCAGAACCAGCGATATCTTGGTTTTTGTGGGGTTTCAAGCTCAGATATGCATTTTCTGCGATAATCTTGGTGAGACTTCTGTCCGAAGTATGCAGAGTCATCGAGATCGTACTTTTCGAGCTATTCTATGCGAGAAAAACGTTTTCTGGGGTTTTCACCACTCCACAGTTCGTTGGATATGCAGAACAGGAGATATCTTGGTTTTCGTGGGGTTTCTAGCAGAGATATGCATTGTCTGCGATAATCTTGGTGAGACTTCTGTCCGAAGTGTGCAGAGTCATCGAGATCGTACTTTTCGAGCTATTTAATGCGACAAACACGTTTTCTGGGGTTTTCACCACTCCACAGTTCGTTGGATATGCAGAACAGGAGATATCTTGGTTTTCGTGGGGTTTCAAGCTCAGATATGCATTTTCTGCGATAATCTTGGTGAGACATCTGTCCGAAGTATGCAGAGTCATCGAGATCGTACTTTTCGAGCTATTCTATGCGCGAAAAACGTTTTCTGGGGTTTTCGCCACTCCACAGTTCGTTGGATATGCAGAACAGGAGATATCTTGGTTTTCGTGGGGTTTCTAGCAGAGATATGCATTTTCTGCGATAATCTTGGTGAGACTTCTGTCCGAAGTATGCAGAATCATCGAGATCGCACTTTTCGAGCTATTTAATGCGACAAACACGTTATCTGGTGTTTTCAGCACTCCACAGTGCGTTTGATATGCAGAACCAGCGATATCTGGGGTTTCGTGGGGTTTCAAGCTGAGATATGCATTTCTTACGATAATCTTGGTGAGACTTCTGTCCGAAGTATGCAGAATCATCGAGATCGCTCTTTTCAAGCTATTTAATGCGAGAAACACGTTTTCTGGGGTTTGCACCACTCCACAGTGCGTTTGATATGCAGAACCAGCGAAATCTTGGTTTTCGTGGGGTTTCAAGCTGAGATATGCATTTTTTACGATAATCTTGGTGAGACTTCTGTCCGAATTATGCTTAATCATCGAGATCGCTCTATTCGAGATATTTAATGCGAGAAACACGTTATCTGGTGTTTTCACCACTCCACAGTGCGTATGATATGCAGAACCGACGATATCTTGGTTTTCGTGGGGTTTCAAGCTCAGATATGCATTTTCTGCGATAATCTTGGTGAGACTACTGTCCGAAGTATGCAGAGTCATCGAGATCGTACTTTTCGAGCTACTCTATGCGAGAAAAACGTTTTCTGGGGTTTTCACCACTCCACAGTTCGTTGGATATGCAGAACAGGAGATATCTTGGTTTTCGTGGGGTTTCTAGCAGAGATATGCATTGTCTGCGATAATCTTGGTGAGACTTCTGTCCGAAGTGTGCAGAGTCATCGAGATCGTACTTTTCGAGCTATTTAATGCGACAAACACGTTTTCTGGGGTTTTCACCACTCCACAGTTCGTTGGATATGCAGAACAGGAGATATCTTGGTTTTCGTGGGGTTTCAAGCTGAGATATGCATTTTTTACGATAATCTTGGTGAGACTTCTGTCCGAAGTATGCTTAATCATCGAGATCGCTCTATTCGAGATATTTAATGCGAGAAACACGTTATCTGGTGTTTTCACCACTCCACAGTGCGTATGATATGCAGAACCGACGATATCTTGGTTTTCGTGGGGTTTCAAGCTCAGATATGCATTTTCTGCGATAATCTTGGTGAGACTTCTGTCCGAAGTATGCAGAGTCATCGAGATCGTACTTTTCGAGCTATTTAATGCGACAAACACGTTTTCTGGGGTTTTCACCACTCCACAGTTCGTTGGATATGCAGAACAGGAGATATCTTGGTTTTCGTGGGGTTTCTAGCAGAGATATGCATTTTCTGCGATAATCTTGGTGAGACCTCTGTCCGAAGTATGCAGAAACATCGAGATCGCTCTTTTCGACCTATTTAATGCGAGAAACACGTTACCTGGTGTTATCACCACTCCACAGTGCGTTTGATATGCAGAACCATCGAAATCTTGGTTTTCGTTGGGTTTCAAGCTGAGATATGCATTTTTTACGATAATCATGGTGAGACTTCTGTCCGAAGTATGCAGAATCATCGAGATCGCACTTTTCGAGCTATTTAATGCGACAAACACGTTATCCGGTGTTTTCAGGACTCCACAGTGCGTTTGATATGCAGAACCAGCGAAATCTTGGTTTTCGTGGGGTTTCAAGCTGAGATATGCATTTTTTACGATAATCTTGGTGAGACTTCTGTCTGAAGTATGCTTAATCATCGAGATCGCTCAATTCGAGATATTTAATGCGAGAAACACGTTATCTGGTGTTTTCACTACTCCACAGTGCGTATGATATGCAGAACCGACGATATCTTGGTTTTCGTGGGGTTTCAAGCTCAGATATGCATTTTCTGCGATAATCTTGGTGAGACTTCTGTCCGAAGTATGCAGAGTCATCGAGATCGTACTTTTAGAGCTATTCAATGCGAGAAACACGTTTTCTCGGGTTTTCACCACTCCACAGTGCGTTTGATATGCAGAACCAGCGATATCTTGGTTTTCGTGGGGTTTCAAGCTCAGATATGCATTTTCTGCGATAATCTTGGTGAGACTTCTGTCCGAAGTATGCAGAGTCATCGAGATCGTACTTTTCGAGCTATTCTATGCGAGAAAAACGTTTTCTGGGGTTTTCACCACTCCACAGTTCGTTGGATATGCAGAACCAGCGATATCTGGGTTTTCGTGAGGTTTCAAGCTGAGATATGCATTTCTTACGATAATCTTGGTGAGACTTCTGTCCGAAGTATGCAGAATCATCGAGATCGCTCTTTTCAAGCTATTTAATGCGAGAAACACGTTTTCTGGGGTTTTCACCACTCCACAGTGCGTTTGATATGCAGAACCAGCGAAATCTTGGTTTTCGTGGGGTTTCAAGCTGAGATATGCATTTTTTACGATAATCTTGGTGAGACTTCTGTCCGAAGTATGCTTAATCATCGAGATCGCTCTATTCGAGATATTTAATGCGAGAAACACGTTATCTGGTGTTTTCACCACTCCACAGTGCGTATGATATGCAGAACCGACGATATCTTGGTTTTCGTGGGGTGTCAAGCTCAGATATGCATTTTCTGCGATAATCTTGGTGAGACTTCTGTCCGAAGTATGCAGAGTCATCGAGATCGTACTTTTCGAGCTATTTAATGCGACAAACACGTTTTCTGGGGTTTTCACCACTCCACAGTTCGTTGGATATGCAGAACAGGAGATATCTTGGTTTTCGTGGGGTTTCTAGCAGAGATATGCATTTTCTGCGATAATCTTGGTGAGACCTCTGTCCGAAGTATGCAGAAACATCGAGATCGCTCTTTTCGACCTATTTAATGCGAGAAACACGTTATCTGGTGTTATCACCACTCCACAGTGCGTTTGATATGCACAACCAGCGAAATCTTGGTTTTCGTTGGGTTTCAAGCTGAGATATGCATTTTTTACGATAATCATGGTGAGACTTCTGTCCGAAGTATGCAGAATCATCGAGATCGCACTTTTCGAGCTATTTAATGCGACAAACACGTTATCCGGTGTTTTCAGCACTCCACAGTGCGTTTGATATGCAGAACCAGCGATATCTGGGTTTTCGTGGGGTTACAAGCTGAGATATGCATTTTTTACGATAATCTTGGTGAGACTTCTGTCCGAAGTATGCAGAATCATCGAGATCGCACCTTTCGAGCTATTTAATGCGACAAACACGTTATCTGGTGTTTTCAGCACTCCACAGTGCGTTTGATATGCAGAACCAGCGAAATCTTGGTTTTCGTGGGGTTTCAAGCTGAGATATGCATTTTTTACGATAATCTTGGTGAGACTTCTGTCTGAAGTATGCTTAATCATCGAGATCGCTCAATTCGAGATATTTAATGCGAGAAACACGTTATCTGGTGTTTTCACTACTCCACAGTGCGTATGATATGCAGAACCGACGATATCTTGGTTTTCGTGGGGTTTCAAGCTCAGATATGCATTTTCTGCGATAATCTTGGTGAGACTTCTGTCCGAAGTATGCAGAGTCATCGAGATCGTACTTTTCGAGCTATTCAATGCGAGAAACACGTTTTCTCGGGTTTTCACCACTCCACAGTGCGTTTGATATGCAGAACCAGCGATATCTTGGTTTTTGTGGGGTTTCAAGCTCAGATATGCATTTTCTGCGATAATCTTGGTGAGACTTCTGTCCGAAGTATGCTTAATCATCGAGATCGCTCTATTCGAGATATTTAATGCGAGAAACACGTTATCTGGTGTTTTCACCACTCCACAGTGCGTATGATATGCAGAACCGACGATATCTTGGTTTTCGTGGGGTTTCAAGCTCAGATATGCATTTTCTGCGATAATCTTGGTGAGACTTCTGTCCGAAGTATGCAGAGTCATCGAGATCGTACTTTTCGAGCTATTTAATGCGACAAACACGTTTTTTGGGGTTTTCACCACTCCACAGTTCGTTGGATATGCAGAACAGGAGATATCTTGGGTTTCGTGGGGTTTCTAGCAGAGATATGCATTTTCTGCAATAATCTTGGTGAGACCTCTGTCCGAAGTATGCAGAAACATCGAGATCCCTCTTTTCGACCTATTTAATGCGAGAAACACGTTATCTGGTGTTATCACCACTCCACAGTGCGTTTGATATGCAGAACCAGCGAAATCTTGGTTTTCGTTGGGTTTCAAGCTGAGATATGCATTTTTTACGATAATCATGGTGAGACTTCTGTCCGAAGTATGCAGAATCATCGAGATCGCACTTTTCGAGCTATTTAATGCGACAAACACGTTATCCGGTGTTTTCAGCACTCCACAGTGCGTTTGATATGCAGAACCAGCGATATCTGGGTTTTCGTGGGGTTTCAACCTGAGATATGCATTTTTTACGATAATCTTGGTGAGACTTCTGTCCGAAGTATGCAGAATCATCGAGATCGCACTTTTCGAGCTATTTAATGCGACAAACACGTTATCTGGTGTTTTCAGCACTCCTCAGTGCGTTTGATATGCAGAACCAGCGAAATCTTGGTTTTCGTGGGGTTTCAAGCTGAGATATGAATTTTTTTACGATAATCTTGGTGAGACTTCTGTCCGAAGTATGCTTAATCATCGAGATCGCTCTATTCGAGATATTTAATGCGAGAAACACGTTATCTGGTGTTTTCACCACTCCACAGTGCGTATGATATGCAGAACCGACGATATCTTGGTTTTCGTGGGGTTTCAAGCTCAGATATGCATTTTCTGCGATAATCTTGGTGAGACTTCTGTCCGAAGTATGCAGAGTCATCGAGATCGTACTTTTCGAGCTATTTAATGCGACAAACACGTTTTCTGGGGTTTTCACCACTCGACAGTTCGTTGGATATGCAGAACAGGAGATATCTTGGTTTTCGTGGGGTTTCAAGCTGAGATATGCATTTTTTACGATAATCTTGGTGAGACTTCTGTCCGAAGTATGCTTAATCATCGAGATCGCTCTATTCGAGATATTTAATGCGAGAAACACGTTATCTGGTGTTTTCACCACTCCACAGTGCGTATGATATGCAGAACCGACGATATCTTGGTTTTCGTGGGGTTTCAAGCTCAGATATGCATTTTCTGCGATAATCTTGGTGAGACTTCTGTCCGAAGTATGCAGAGTCATCGAGATCGTACTTTTAGAGCTATTCAATGCGAGAAACACGTTTTCTCGGGTTTTCACCACTCCACAGTGCGTTTGATATGCAGAACCAGCGATATCTTGGTTTTCGTGGGGTTTCAAGCTCAGATATGCATTTTCTGCGATATTCTTGGTGAGACTTCTGTCCGAAGTATGCAGAGTCATCGAGATCGTACTTTTCGAGCTATTCTATGCGAGAAAAACGTTTTCCGGGGTTTTCACCACTCCACAGTTCGTTGGATATGCAGAACAGGAGATATCTTGGTTTTCGTGGGGTTTCTAGCAGAGATATGCATTTTCTGCGATAATCTTGGTGAGACTTCTGTCCGAAGTATGCAGAATCATCGAGATCGCACTTTTCGAGCTATTTAATGCGACAAACACGTTATCTGGTGTTTTCAGCACTCCACAGTGCGTTTGATATGCAGAACCAGCGATATCTGGGTTTTCGTGAGGTTTCAAGCTGAGATATGCATTTCTTACGATAATCTTGGTGAGACATCTGTCCGAAGTATGCAGAATCATCGAGATCGCTCTTTTCAAGCTATTTAATGCGAGAAACACGTTTTCTGGGGTTTTCACCACTCCACAGTGCGTTTGATATGCAGAACCAGCGAAATCTTGGTTTTCGTGGGGTTTCAAGCTGAGATATGCATTTTTTACGATAATCTTGGTGAGACTTCTGTCCGAAGTATGCTTAATCATCGAGATCGCTCTATTCGAGATATTTAATGCGAGAAACACGTTATCTGGTGTTTTCACCACTCCACAGTGCGTATGATATGCAGAACCAACGATATCTTGGTTTTCGTGGGGTTTCAAGCTCAGATATGCATTTTCTGCGATAATCTTGGTGAGACTTCTGTCCGAAGTATGCAGAGTCATCGAGATCGTACTTTTCGAGCTATTTAATGCGACAAACACGTTTTCTGGGGTTTTCACCACTCCACAGTTCGTTGGATATGCAGAACAGGAGATATCTTGGTTTTCGTGGGGTTTCTAGCAGAGATATGCATTTTCTGCGATAATCTTGGTGAGACGTCTGTCCGAAGTATGCAGAAACATCGAGATCGCTCTTTTCGACCTATTTAATGCGAGAAACACGTTATCTGGTGTTATCACCACTCCACAGTGCGTTTGATATGCACAACCAGCGAAATCTTGGTTTTCGTTGGGTTTCAAGCTGAGATATGCATTTTTTACGATAATCATGGTGAGACTTCTGTCCGAAGTATGCAGAATCATCGAGATCGCACTTTTCGAGCTATTTAATGCGACAAACACGTTATCCGGTGTTTTCAGCACTCCACAGTGCGTTTGATATGCAGAACCAGCGATATCTGGGTTTTCGTGGGGTTTCAAGCTGAGATATGCATTTTTTACGATAATCTTGGTGAGACTTCTGTCCGAAGTATGCAGAATCATCGAGATCGCACCTTTCGAGCTATTTAATGCGACAAACACGTTATCTGGTGTTTTCAGCACTCCACAGTGCGTTTGATATGCAGAACCAGCGAAATCTTGGTTTTCGCGGGGTTTCAAGCTGAGATATGCATTTTTTACGATAATCTTGGTGAGACTTCTGTCTGAAGTATGCTTAATCATCGAGATCGCTCAATTCGAGATATTTAATGCGAGAAACACGTTATCTGGTGTTTTCACTACTCCACAGTGCGTATGATATGCAGAACCGACGATATCTTGGTTTTCGTGGGGTTTCAAGCTCAGATATGCATTTTCTGCGATAATCTTGGTGAGACTTCTGTCCGAAGTATGCAGAGTCATCGAGATCGTACTTTTCGAGCTATTCAATGCGAGAAACACGTTTTCTCGGGTTTTCACCACTCCACAGTGCGTTTGATATGCAGAACCAGCGATATCTTGGTTTTTGTGGGGTTTCAAGCTCAGATATGCATTTTCTGCGATAATCTTGGTGAGACTTCTGTCCGAAGTATGCAGAGTCATCGAGATCGTGCTTTTCGAGCTATTCTATGCGAGAAAAACGTTTTCTGGGGTTTTCACCACTCCACAGTTCGTTGGATATGCAGAACAGGAGATATCTTGGTTTTCGTGGGGTTTCTAGCAGAGATATGCATTGTCTGCGATAATCTTGGTGAGACTTCTGTCCGAAGTGTGCAGAGTCATCGAGATCGTACTTTTCGAGCTATTTAATGCGACAAACACGTTTTCTGGGGTTTTCACCACTCCACAGTTCGTTGGATATGCAGAACAGGAGATATCTTGGTTTTCGTGGGGTTTCAAGCTGAGATATGCATTTTTTACGATAATCTTGGTGAGACTTCTGTCCGAAGTATGCTTAATCATCGAGATCGCTCTATTCGAGATATTTAATGCGAGAAACACGTTATCTGGTGTTTTCACCACTCCACAGTGCGTATGATATGCAGAACCGACGATATCTTGGTTTTCGTGGGGTTTCAAGCTCAGATATGCATTTTCTGCGATAATCTTGGTGAGACTTCTGTCCGAAGTATGCAGAGTCATCGAGATCGTACTTTTCGAGCTATTCAATGCGAGAAACACGTTTTCTCGGGTTTTCACCACTCCACAGTGCGTTTGATATGCAGAACCAGCGATATCTTGGTTTTTGTGGGGTTTCAAGCTCAGATATGCATTTTCTGCGATAATCTTGGTGAGACTCCTGTCCGAAGTATGCAGAGTCATCGAGATCGTACTTTTCGAGCTATTCTATGCGAGAAAAACGTTTTCTGGGGTTTTCACCACTCCACAGTTCGTTGGATATGCAGAACAGGAGATATCTTGGTTTTCGTGGGGTTTCTAGCAGAGATATGCATTTTCTGCGATAATCTTGGTGAGACTTCTGTCCGAAGTATGCAGAGTCATCGAGATCGTACTTTTCGAGCTATTCAATGCGAGAAACACGTTTTCTCGGGTTTTCACCACTCCACAGTGCGTTTGATATGCAGAACCAGCGATATCTTGGTTTTTGTGGGGTTTCAAGCTCAGATATGCATTTTCTGCGATAATCTTGGTGAGACTTCTGTCCGAAGTATGCAGAGTCATCGAGAACGTACTTTTCGAGCTATTCTATGCGAGAAAAACGTTATCTGGTGTTTTCACCACTCCACAGTGCGTATGATATGCAGAACCAGCGAAATCTTGGTTTTCGTTGGGTTTCAAGCTGAGATATGCATTTTTTACGATAATCATGGTGAGACTTCTGTCCGAAGTATGCAGAATCATCGAGATCGCACTTTTCGAGCTATTTAATGCGACAAACACGTTATCCGGTGTTTTCACCACTCCACAGTGCGTTTGATATGCAGAACCAGCGATATCTGGGTTTTCGTGGGGTTTCAAGCTGAGATATGCATTTTTTACGATAATCTTGGTGAGACTTCTGTCCGAAGTATGCAGAATCATCGAGATCGCACCTTTCGAGCTATTTAATGCGACAAACACGTTATCTGGTGTTTTCAGCACTCCACAGTGCGTTTGATATGCAGAACCAGCGAAATCTTGGTTTTCGCGGGGTTTCAAGCTGAGATATGCATTTTTTACGATAATCTTGGTGAGACTTCTGTCTGCAGTATGCTTAATCATCGAGATCGCTCAATTCGAGATATTTAATGCGAGAAACACGTTATCTGGTGTTTTCACTACTCCACAGTGCGTATGATATGCAGAACCGACGATATCTTGGTTTTCGTGGGGTTTCAAGCTCAGATATGCATTTTCTGCGATAATCTTGGTGAGACTTCTGTCCGAAGTTTGCAGAGTCATCGAGATCGTACTTTTCGAGCTATTCAATGCGAGAAACACGTTTTCTGGGGTTTTCACCACTCCACAGTTCGTTGGATATGCAGAACAGGAGATATCTTGGTTTTCGTGGGGTTTCTAGCAGAGATATGCATTGTCTGAGATAATATTGGTGAGACTTCTGTCCGAAGTGTGCAGAGTCAACGAGATCGTACTTTTCGAGCTATTTAATGCGACAAACACGTTTTCTGGGGTTTTCACCACTCCACAGTTCGTTGGATATGCAGAACAGGAGATATCTTGGTTTTCGTGGGGTTTCAAGCTGAGATATGCATTTTTTACGATAATCTTGGTGAGACTTCTGTCCGAAGTATGCTTAATCATCGAGATCGCTCTATTCGAGATATTTAATGCGAGAAACACGTTATCTGGTGTTTTCACCACTCCACAGTGCGTATGATATGCAGAACCGACGATATCTTGGTTTTCGTGGGGTTTCAAGCTCAGATATGCATTTTCTGCGATAATCTTGGTGAGACTTCTGTCCGAAGTATGCAGAGTCATCGAGATCGTACTTTTCGAGCTATTCTATGCGAGAAAAACGTTTTCTGGGGTTTTCACCACTCCACAGTTCGTTGGATATGCAGAACAGGAGATATCTTGGTTTTCGTGGGGTTTCTAGCAGAGATATGCATTGTCTGCGATAATCTTGGTGAGACTTCTGTCCGAAGTGTGCAGAGTCATCGAGATCGTACTTTTCGAGCTATTTAATGCGACAAACACGTTTTCTGGGGTTTTCACCACTCCACAGTTCGTTGGATATGCAGAACCGGCGATATCTTGGTTTTCGTGGGGTTTCAAGCTGAGATATGCATTTTTTACGATAATCTTGGTGAGACTTCTGTCCGAAGTATGCTTAATCATCGAGATCGCTCTATTCGAGATATTTAATGCGAGAAACACGTTATCTGGTGTTTTCACCACTCCACAGTGCGTATGATATGCAGAACCGACGATATCTTGGTTTTCGTGGGGTTTCAAGCTCAGATATGCATTTTCTGCGATAATCTTGGTGAGACTTCTGTCCGAAGTATGCAGAGTCATCGAGATCGTACTTTTCGAGCTATTCAATGCGAGAAACACGTTTTCTCGGGTTTTCACCACTCCACAGTGCGTTTGATATGCAGAACCAGCGATATCTTGGTTTTTGTGGGGTTTCAAGCTCAGATATGCATTTTCTGCGATAATCTTGGTGAGACTTCTGTCCGAAGTATGCAGAGTCATCGAGATCGTACTTTTCGAGCTATTCTATGCGAGAAAAACGTTTTCTGGGGTTTTCACCACTCCACAGTTCGTTGGATATGCAGAACAGGAGATATCTTGGTTTTTGTGGGGTTTCAAGCTCAGATATGCATTTTCTGCGATAATCTTGGTGAGACTTCTGTCCGAAGTATGCAGAGTCATCGAGATCGTACTTTTCGAGCTATTCTATGCGAGAAAAACGTTTTCTGGGGTTTTCACCACTCCACAGTTCGTTGGATATGCAGAACAGGAGATATCTTGGTTTTCGTGGGGTTTCTAGCAGAGATATGCATTGTCTGCGATAATCTTGGTGAGACTTCTGTCCGAAGTGTGCAGAGTCATCGAGATCGTACTTTTCGAGCTATTTAATGCGACAAACACGTTTTCTGGGGTTTTCACCACTCCACAGTTCGTTGGATATGCAGAACAGGAGATATCTTGGTTTTCGTGGGGTTTCAAGCTGAGATATGCATTTTTTACGATAATCTTGGTGAGACTTCTGTCCGAAGTATGCTTAATCATCGAGATCGCTCTATTCGAGATATTTAATGCGAGAAACACGTTATCTGGTGTTTTCACCACTCCACAGTGCGTATGATATGCAGAACCGACGATATCTTGGTTTTCGTGGGGTTTCAAGCTCAGATATGCATTTTCTGCGATAATCTTGGTGAGACTTCTGTCCGAAGTATGCAGAGTCATCGAGATCGTACTTTTCGAGCTATTCAATGCGAGAAACACGTTTTCTCGGGTTTTCACCACTCCACAGTGCGTTTGATATGCAGAACCAGCGATATCTTGGTTTTTGTGGGGTTTCAAGCTCAGATATGCATTTTCTGCGATAATCTTGGTGAGACTCCTATCCGAAGTATGCAGAGTCATCGAGATCGTACTTTTCGAGCTATTCTATGCGAGAAAAACGTTTTCTGGGGTTTTCACCACTCCACAGTTCGTTGGATATGCAGAACAGGAGATATCTTGGTTTTCGTGGGGTTTCTAGCAGAGATATGCATTTTCTGCGATAATCTTGGTGAGACTTCTGTCCGAAGTATGCAGAGTCATCGAGATCGTACTTTTCGAGCTATTCAATGCGAGAAACACGTTTTCTCGGGTTATCACCACTCCACAGTGCGTTTGATATGCAGAACCAGCGATATCTTGGTTTTTGTGGGGTTTCAAGCTCAGATATGCATTTTCTGCGATAATCTTGGTGAGACTTCTGTCCGAAGTATGCAGAGTCATCGAGATCGTACTTTTCGAGCTATTCTATGCGAGAAAAACGTTATCCGGTGTTTTCACCACTCCACAGTGCGTTTGATATGCAGAACCAGCGATATCTGGGTTTTCGTGGGGTTTCAAGCTGATATATGCATTTTTTACGATAATCTTGGTGAGACTTCTGTCCGAAGTATGCAGAATCATCGAGATCGCACCTTTCGAGCTATTTAATGCGACAAACACGTTATCTGGTGTTTTCAGCACTCCACAGTGCGTTTGATATGCAGAACCAGCGAAATCTTGGTTTTCGCGGGGTTTCAAGCTGAGATATGCATTTTTTACGATAATCTTGGTGAGACTTCTGTCTGAAGTATGCTTAATCATCGAGATCGCTCAATTCGAGATATTTAATGCGAGAAACACGTTATCTGGTGTTTTCACTACTCCACAGTGCGTATGATATGCTGAACCGACGATATCTTGGTTTTCGTGGGGTTTCAAGCTCAGATATGCATTTTCTGCGATAATCTTGGTGAGACTTCTGTCCGAAGTTTGCAGAGTCATCGAGATCGTACTTTTCGAGCTATTCAATGCGAGAAACACGTTTTCTCGGGTTTTCACCACTCCACAGTGCGTTTGATATGCAGAACCAGCGATATCTGGGTTTTCGTGGGGTTTCAAGCTGAGATATGCATTTTTTACGATAATCTTGGTGAGACTTCTGTCCGAAGTATGCAGAATCATCGAGATCGCACCTTTCGAGCTATTTAATGCGACAAACAGGTTATCTGGTGTTTTCAGCACTCCACAGTGCGTTTGATATGCAGAACCAGCGAAATCTTGGTTTTCGCGGGGTTTCAAGCTCAGATATGCATTTTCTGCGATAATCTTGGTGAGACTTCTGTCCGAAGTATGCAGAGTCATCGAGATCGTACTTTTCGAGCTATTTAATGCGAGAAACATGTTATCTGGTGTTTTCACCACTCCACAGTGCGATTGATATGCAGAACCAGCGATATCTGGGTTTTCGTGGGGTTTCAAGCTGAGATATGCATTTTTTACGATAATCTTGGTGAGACTTCTGTCCGAAGTATGCAGAGTCATCGAGATCGTACTTTTGGAGCTATTTAATGCGACAAACACGTTTTCTGGGGTTTTCACCACTCCACAGTTCGTTGGATATGCAGAACAGGAGATGTCTTGGTTTTCGTGGGGTTTCTAGCAGAGATATGCATTTTCTGCGGTAATCTTGGTGAGACCTCTGTCCGAAGTATGCAGAGTCATCGAGATCGTACTTTTCGAGCTATTTAATGCGACAAACACGTTATCCGGTGTTTTCACCACTCCACAGTTCGTTGGATATGCAGAACAGGAGATGTCTTGGTTTTCGTGGGGTTTCAAGCTGAGATATGCATTTTTTACGATAATCTTGGTGAGACTTCTGTCCGTAGTATGCAGAATCATCGAGATCGCACTTTTCGAGCTATTTAATGCGACAAACACGTTTTCTCGGGTTTTCACCACTCCACAGTGCGTATGATATGCAGAACCGACGATATCTTGGTTTTCGTGGGGTTTCAAGCCCAGATATGCATTTTCTGCGATAATCTTGGTGAGACTTCTGTCCGAAGTATGCAGAGTCATCGAGATCGTACTTTTCGAGCTATTTAATGCGACAAACACGTTTTCTGGGGTTTTCACCACTCCACAGTTCGTTGGATATGCAGAACAGGAGATATCTTGGTTTTCGTGGGGTTTCTAGCAGAGATATGCATTTTCTGCGATAATCTTGGTGAGACCTCCGTCCGAAGTATGCAGAAACATCGAGATCGCTCTTTTCGACCTATTTAATGCGAGAAACACGTTATCTGGTGTTATCACCACTCCACAGTGCGTTTGATATGCACAACCAGCGAAATCTTGGTTTTCGTTGGGTTTCAAGCTGAGATATGCATTTTTTACGATAATCATGGTGAGACTTCTGTCCGAAGTATGCAGAATCATCGAGATCGCACTTTTCGAGCTATTTAATGCGACAAACACGTTATCCGGTGTTTTCAGCACTCCACAGTGCGTTTGATATGCAGAACCAGCGATAACTGGGTTTTCGTGGGGTTTCAAGCTGAGATATGCATTTTTTACGATAATCTTGGTGAGACTTCTGTCCGAAGTATGCAGAATCATCGAGATCGCACCTTTCGAGCTATTTAATGCGACAAACACGTTATCTGGTGTTTTCAGCACTCCACAGTGCGTTTGATATGCAGAACCAGCGAAATCTTGGTTTTCGTGGGGTTTCAAGCTGAGATATGCATTTTTTACGATAATCTTGGTGAGACTTCTGTCTGAAGTATGCTTAATCATCGAGATCGCTCAATTCGAGATATTTAATGCGAGAAACACGTTATCTGGTGTTTTCACTACTCCACAGTGCGTATGATATGCAGAACCGACGATATCTTGGTTTTCGTGGGGTTTCAAGCTCAGATATGCATTTTCTGCGATAATCTTGGTGAGACTTCTGTTCGAAGTATGCAGAGTCATCGAGATCGTACTTTTCGAGCTATTCAATGCGAGAAACACGTTTTCTCGGGTTTTCACCACTCCACAGTGCGTTTGATATGCAGAACGAGCGATATCTTGGTTTTTGTGGGGTTTCAAGCTCAGATATGCATTTTCTGCGATAATCTTGGTGAGACTTCTGTCCGAAGTATGCAGAGTCATCGAGATCGTACTTTTCGAGCTATTCTATGCGAGAAAAACGTTTTCTGGGGTTTTCACCACTCCACAGTTCGTTGGATATGCAGAACAGGAGATATCCTGGTTTTCGTGGGGTTTCTAGCAGAGATATGCATTGTCTGCGATAATCTTGGTGAGACTTCTGTCCGAAGTGTGCAGAGTCATCGAGATCGTACTTTTCGAGCTATTTAATGCGACAAACACGTTTTCTGGGGTTTTCACCACTCCACAGTTCGTTGGATATGCAGAACAGGAGATATCTTGGTTTTCGTGGGGTTTCAAGCTGAGATATGCATTTTTTACGATAATCTTGGTGAGACTTCTGTCCGAAGTATGCTTAATCATCGAGATCGCTCTTTTCGAGATATTTAATGCGAGAAACACGTTATCTGGTGTTTTCACCACTCCACAGTGCGTATGATATGCAGAACCGACGATATCTTGGTTTTCGTGGGGTTTCAAGCTCAGATATGCATTTTCTGCGATAATCTTGGTGAGACTTCTATCCGAAGTATGCAGAGTCATCGAGATCGTACTTTTCGAGCTATTCTATGCGAGAAAAACGTTTTCTGGGGTTTTCACCACTCCACAGTTCGTTGGATATGCAGAACAGGAGATATCTTGGTTTTCGTGGGGTTTCTAGCAGAGATATGCATTGTCTGCGATAATCTTGGTGAGACTTCTGTCCGAAGTGTGCAGAGTCATCGAGATCGTACTTTTCGAGCTATTTAATGCGACAAACACGTTTTCTGGGGTTTTCACCACTCCACAGTTCGTTGGATATGCAGAACAGGAGATATCTTGGTTTTCGTGGGGTTTCAAGCTGAGATATGCATTTTTTACGATAATCTTGGTGAGACTTCTGTCCGAAGTATGCTTAATCATCGAGATCGCTCTATTCGAGATATTTAATGCGAGAAACACGTTATCTGGTGTTTTCACCACTCCACAGTGCGTATGATATGCAGAACCGACGATATCTTGGTTTTCGTGGGGTTTCAAGCTCAGATATGCATTTTCTGCGATAATCTTGGTGAGACTTCTGTCCGAAGTATGCAGAGTCATCGAGATCGTACTTCTCGAGCTATTTAATGCGAAAAACACGTTTTCTGGGGTTTTCACCACTCCACAGTTCGTTGGATATGCAGAACAGGAGATATTTTGGTTTTCGTGGGGTTTCTAGCAGAGATATGCATTTTCTGCGATAATCTTGGTGAGACCTCTGTCCGAAGTATGCAGAAACATCGAGATCGCTCTTTTCGACCTATTTAATGCGAGAAACACGTTATCTGGTGTTATCACCACTCCACAGTGCGTTTGATATGCAGAACCAGCGAAATCTTGGTTTTCGTTGGGTTTCAAGCTGAGATATGCATTTTTTACGATAATCATGGTGAGACTTCTGTCCGAAGTATGCAGAATCATCGAGATCGCACTTTTCGAGCTATTTAATGCGACTAACACGTTATCCGGTGTTTTCAGCACTCCACAGTGCGATTGATATGCAGAACCAGCGATATCTGGGTTTTCGTGGGGTTTCAAGCTGAGATATGCATTTTTTACGATAATCTTGGTGAGACTTCTGTCCGAAGTATGCAGAATCATCGAGATCGCACTTTTCGAGCTATTTAATGCGACAAACACGTTATCTGGTGTTTTCAGCACTCCTCAGTGCGTTTGATATGCAGAACCAGCGAAATCTTGGTTTTCGTGGGGTTTCAAGCTGAGATATGAATTTTTTTACGATAATCTTGGTGAGACTTCTGTCCGAAGTATGCTTAATCATCGAGATCGCTCTATTCGAGATATTTAATGCGAGAAACAAGTTATCTGGTGTTTTCACCACTCCGCAGTGCGTTTGATATGCAGAACCGACGATATCTTGGTTTTCGTGGGGTTTCAAGCTCAGATATGCATTTTCTGCGATAATCTTGGTGAGACTTCTGTCCGAAGTATGCAGAGTCATCGAGATCGTACTTTTCGAGCTATTCTATGCGAGAAAAACGTTTTCTGGGGTTTTCACCACTCCACAGTTCGTTGGATATGCAGAACAGGAGATATCTTGGTTTTCGTGGGGTTTCTAGCAGAGATATGCATTGTCTGCGATAATCTTGGTGAGACTTCTGTCCGAAGTGTGCAGAGTCATCGAGATCGTACTTTTCGAGCTATTTAATGCGACAAACACGTTTTCTGGGGTTTTCACCACTCCACAGTTCGTTGGATATGCAGAACAGGAGATATCTTGGTTTTCGTGGGGTTTCTAGCAGAGATATGCATTTTCTGCGATAATCTTGGTGAGACCTCTGTCCGAAGTATGCAGAAACATCGAGATCGCTCTTTTCGACCTATTTAATGCGAGAAACACGTTATCTGGTGTTTTCACCACTCCGCAGTGCGTTTGATATGCAGAACCGACGATATCTTGGTTTTCGTGGGGTTTCAAGCTCAGATATGCATTTTCTGCGATAATCTTGGTGAGACTTCTGTCCGAAGTATGCAGAGTCATCGAGATCGCTCTTTTCGAGCTATTTAATGCGAGAAACAAGTTATCTGGTGTTTTCACCACTCCGCAGTGCGTTTGATACGCAGAACCGACGATATCTTGGTTTTCGTGGGGTTTCAAGCTCAGATATGCATTTTCTGCGATAATCTTGGTGAGACTTCTGTCCGAAGTATGCAGAGTCATCGAGATCGTACTTTTCGAGCTATTTAATGCGACAAACACGTTTTCTGGGGTTTTCACCACTCCACAGTTCGTTGGATATGCAGAACAGGAGATGTCTTGGTTTTCGTGGGGTTTCTAGCAGAGATATGCATTTTCTGCGATAATCTTGGTGAGACCTCTGTCCGAAGTATGCAGAAACATCGAGATCGCTCTTTTCGACCTATTTAATGCGAGAAACAAGTTATCTGGTGTTTTCACCACTCCGCAGTGCGTTTGATATGCAGAACCGACGATATCTTGGTTTTCGTGGGGTTTCAAGCTCAGATATGCATTTTCTGCGATAATCTTGGTAAAACGTCTGTCCCAACTACGCAGAGTCATCGAGATCGCTCGTTTCGACCTATTTAATGCCAGAAATACGTTATCAGGTGTTCTCACCACTCCACAGTGCGTATGATATGCAGAACCGTCGATATCTTGGTTTTCGTGGGGTTTCAAGCTGCGATATGCATTATCTGCGATAATCTTGGTGAGACTTCTGTCCGAAGTGTGCAGAACCATCGAGATCGCTCTTTTCGAGCTATTTAAAGCGAGAAACAAGTTATCTGGAGTTTTTACCACTCCACAGTGCGTTTTATATGCATAACCGGAGATATCCTGGTTTTCGTGGGGTTTCAAGCTGAGATATGCAATTTCTGCGATAATCTAGGTGAGACTTCTGTCCGAAGTATGCTTAACCATCGAGATCGCTCGTTTCGGGCTATTTAATGCGAGAAACATGTTATCTGGTGTTTTCACCACTCCACAGTTCGAATGATATGCAGAACCGACGATATCTTGGTTTTCGTGGGGTTTCAAGCTGAGATATGCAATTTCTGCGATAATCTAGGTGAGACTTCTGTCCGAAGTATGCTTAAACATCGAGATCGCTCTATTCGAGCTATTTAATGCGAGAAACACGTTATCTGGTGTTTTCAGCACTCCAGAGTGCGTTTGATATGCAGAACCAGCGAAACCTTGGTTTTCGTGGTGTTTCAAGCTGAGATATGCATTTTTTACGATAATCTTGGTGAGACTTCTGTCCGAAGTATGCTTAATCATCCAGATCGCTCTATTCGAGCTATTTAATGCGAGAAACACGTTATCTGGTGTTTTCACCACTCCACAGTGCGTATGATATGCAGAACCGACGATATCTTGGTTTTCGTGGGGTTTCAAGCTGAGATATGCATTTTCTGCGATAATCTTGGTGAGACTTCTGTCCGAAGTATGCAGAGTCATCGAGATCGCTCTTTTCGAGCTATTTAATGCGAGAAACAAGTTATCTGGTGTTTTCACCATTCCACAGTGCGTTTGATATGCAGAACCAGCGAAACCTTGGTTTTCGTGGGGTTTCAAGCTGAGATATGCATTTTTTACGATAATCTTGGTGAGACTTCAGTCCGAAGTATGCAAAGTCATCGAGATCGTACTTTTCGAGCTATTTAATGCGAGAAACATGTTATCTGGTGTTTTCACCACTCCACAGTGCGTATGATATGCAGAACCGACGATATCTTGGTTTTCGTGGGGTTTCAAGCTCAGATATGCATTTTCTGCGATAATCTTGGTGAGACTTCTGTCAGAAGTATGCAGAGTCATCGAGATCGTACTTTTCGAGCTATTTAATGCGACAAACACGTTTTCTGGGGTTTTCACCACTCCACAGTTCGATGGATATGCAGAACAGGAGATGTCTTGGTTTTCGTGGGGTTTCTAGCAGAGATATGCATTTTCTGCGATAATCTTGGTGAGACCTCTGTCCGAAGTATGCAGAAACATCGAGATCGCTCTTTTCGACCTATTTAATGCGAGAAACACGTTATCTGGTGTTATCACCACTCCACAGTGCGTTTGATATGCAGAACCAGCGAAATCTTGGTTTTCGTTGGGTTTCAAGCTGAGATATGCATTTTTTACGATAATCATGGTGAGACTTCTGTCCGAAGTATGCAGAATCATCGAGATCGCACTTTTCGAGCTATTTAATGCGACAAACACGTTATCCGGTGTTTTCAGCACTCCACAGTGCGTTTGATATGCAGAACCAGCGATATCTGGGTTTTCGTGGGGTTTCAAGCTGAGATATGCATTTTTTACGATAATCTTGGTGAGACTTCTGTCCGAAGTATGCAGAATCATCGAGATCGCACTTTTCGAGCTATTTAATGCGAGAAACACGTTATCTGGTGTTTTCACCACTCCACAGTGCGTATGATATGCAGAACCGACGATATCTTGGTTTTCGTGGGGTTTCAAGCTCAGATATGCATTTTCTGCGATAATCTTGATGAGACTTCTGTCCGAAGTATGCTTAATCATCGAGATCGCTCTATTCGAGATATTTAATGCGAGAAACACGTTATCTGGTGTTTTCACCACTCCACAGTGCGTATGATATGCAGAACCGACGATATCTTGGTTTTCGTGGGGTTTCAAGCTCAGATATGCATTTTCTGCGATAATCTTGATGAGACTTCTGTCCGAAGTATGCAGAGTCATCGAGATCGTACTTTTCGAGCTATTTAATGCGACAAACACGTTTTCTGGGGTTTTCACCACTCCACAGTTCGTTGGATATGCAGAACAGGAGATATCTTGGTTTTCGTGGGGTTTCTAGCAGAGATATGCATTTTCTGCGATAATCTTGGTGAGACCTCTGTCCGAAGTATGCAGAAACATCGAGATCGCTCTTTTCGACCTATTTAATGCGAGAAACACGTTATCTGGTGTTTTCCCCACTCCGCAGTGCGTTTGATATGCAGAACCGACGATATCTTGGTTTTCGTGGGGTTTCAAGCTCAGATATGCATTTTCTGCGATAATCTTGGTGAGACTTCTGTCCGAAGTATGCAGAGTCATCGAGATCGCTCTTTTCGAGCTATTTAATGCGAGAAACAAGTTATCTGGTGTTTTCACCACTCCGCAGTGCGTTTGATACGCAGAACCGACGATATCTTGGTTTTCGTGGAGTTTCAAGCTCAGATATGCATTTTCTGCGATAATCTTGGTGAGACCTCTGTCCGAAGTATGCAGAAACATCAAGAGCGCTCTTTTCGAGCAATTTAATGCGAGGAACACGTTATCTGGTGTTTTCAGCACTCCACAGTGCGTTTGATATGCAGAACCAGCGATATCTTGGTTTTCGTGGGGATTCAAGCTGAGATATGCAATTTCTGCGATAATCTAGGTGAGACTTCTGTCCGAAGTATGCTTAATCATCGAGATCGCTCTTTTCGAGCTATTTAATGCGAGAAACAAGTTATCTGGTGTTTTCACCACTCCGCAGTGCGTTTGATATGCAGAACCGACGATATCTTGGTTTTCGTGGGGTTTCAAGCTCAGATATGCATTTTCTGCGATAATCTTGGTAAAACGTCTGTCCCAAGTACGCAGAGTCATCGAGATCGCTCGTTTCGACCTATTTAATGCCAGAAACACGTTATCAGGTGTTTTCACCACTCCACAGTGCGTATGATATGCAGAACCGGCGATATCTTGGTTTTCGTGGGGTTTCAAGCTGAGATATGCATTATCTGCGATAATCTTGGTGAGACTTCTGTCCGAAGTGTGCAGAACCATCGAGATCGCTCTTTTCGAGCTATTTAATGCGAGAAACAAGTTATCTGGAGTTTTTACCACTCCACAGAGCGTTTTATATGCATAACCGGAGATATCCTGGTTTTCGTGGGGTTTCAAGCTGAGATATGCAATTTCTGCGATAATCTAGGTGAGACTTCTGTCCGAAGTATGCTTAACCATCGAGATCGCTCGTTTCGGGCTATTTAATGCGAGAAACATGTTATCTGGTGTTTTCACCACTCCACAGTGCGAATGATATGCAGAACCGACAATATCTTGGTTTTCGTGGGGTTTCAAGCTGAGATATGCAATTTCTGCGATAATCTTGGTGAGACTTCTGTCCGAAGTATGCTTAAACATCGAGATCGCTCTATTCGAGCTATTTAATGCGAGAAACACGTTATCTGGTGTTTTCAGCACTCCAGAGTGCGTTTGATATGCAGAACCAGCGAAACCTTGGTTTTCGTGGGGTTTCAAGCTGAGATATGCATTTTTTACGATAATCTTGGTGAGACTTCTGTCCGAAGTATGCTTAATCATCCAGATCGCTCTATTCGAGCTATTTAATGCGAGAAACACGTTATCTGGTGTTTTCACCACTCCACAGTGCGTATGATATGCAGAACCGACGATATCTTGGTTTTCGTGGGGTTTCAAGCTCAGATATGCATTTTCTGCGATAATCTTGGTGAGACTTCTGTCCGAAGTATGCAGAGTCATCGAGATCGTACTTTTCGAGCTATTTAATGCGACAAACACGTTTTCTGGGGTTTTCACCACTCCACAGTTCGATGGATATGCAGAACAGGAGATGTCTTGGTTTTCGTGGGGTTTCTAGCAGAGATATGCATTTTCTGCGATAATCTTGGTGAGACCTCTGTCCGAAGTATGCAGAAACATCGAGATCGCTCTTTTCGACCTATTTAATGCGAGAAACACGTTATCTGGTGTTATCACCACTCCACAGTGCGTTTGATATGCAGAACCAGCGAAATCTAGGTTTTCGTTGGGTTTCAAGCTGAGATATGCATTTTTTACGATAATCATGGTGAGACTTCTGTCCGAAGTATGCAGAATCATCGAGATCGCACTTTTCGAGCTATTTAATGCGACAAACACGTTATCCGGTGTTTTCAGCACTCCACAGTGCGTTTGATATGCAGAACCAGCGATATCTGGGTTTTCGTGGGGTTTCAAGCTGAGATATGCATTTTTTACGATAATCTTGGTGAGACTTCTGTCCGTAGTATGCAGAATCATCGAGATCGCACTTTTCGAGCTATTTAATGCGACAAACACGTTATCTGGTGTTTTCAGCACTCCACAGTGCGTTTGATATGCAGAACCAGCGAAATCTTGGTTTTCGTGGGGTTTCAAGCTGAGATATGCATTTTTTACGATAATCTTGGTGATACTTCTGTCTGAAGTATGCTTAATCATCGAGATCGCTCAATTCGAGATATTTAATGCGAGATACACGTTATCTGGTGTTTTCACAACTCCACAGTGCGTATGATATGCAGAACCGGCGATATCTTGGTTTTCGTGGGGTTTCTAGCAGAGATATGCATTTTCTGCGATAATCTTGGTGAGACTTCTGTCCGAAGTATGCAGAATCATCGAGATCGCACTTTTCGAGCTATTTAATGCGACAAACACGTTATCCGGTGTTTTCAGCACTCCACAGTGCGATTGATATGCAGAACCAGCGATATCTGGGTTTTCGTGGGGTTTCAAGCTGAGATATGCATTTTTTACGATAATCTTGGTGAGACTTCTGTCCGAAGTATGCAGAATCATCGAGATCGCACTTTTCGAGCTATTTAATGCGACAAACACGTTATCTGGTGTTTTCAGCACTCCACAGTGCGTTTGATATGCAGAACCAGTGAAATCTTGGTTTTCGTGGGGTTTCAAGCTGAGATATGAATTTTTTTACGATAATATTGGTGAGACTTCTGTCCGAAGTATGCTTAATCATCGAGATCGCTCTATTCGAGATATTTAATGCGAGAAACACGTTATCTGGTGTTTTCACCACTCCACAGTGCGTATGATATGCAGAACCGACGATATCTTGGTTTTCGTGGGGTTTCAAGCTCAGATATGCATTTTCTGCGATAATCTTGGTGAGACTTCTGTCCGAAGTATGCAGAGTCATCGAGATCGTACTTTTCGAGCTATTTAATGCGACAAACACGTTTTCTGGGGTTTTCACCACTCCACAGTTCGTTGGATATGCAGAACAGGTGATGTCTTGGTTTTCGTGGGGTTTCTAGCAGAGATATGCATTTTCTGCGATAATCTTGGTGAGACCTCTGTCCGAAGTATGCAGAAACATCGAGATCGCTCTTTTCGACCTATTTAATGCGAGAAACAAGTTATCTGGTGTTTTCACCACTCCGCAGTGCGTTTGATATGCAGAACCGACGATATCTTGGTTTTCGTGGGGTTTCAAGCTCAGATATGCATTTTCTGCGATAATCTTGGTAAAACGTCTGTCCCAAGTACGCAGAGTCATCGAGATCGCTCGTTTCGACCTATTTAATGCCAGAAACACGTTATCAGGTGTTTTCACCACTCCACAGTGCGTATGATATGCAGAACCGGCGATATCTTGGTTTTCGTGGGGTTTCAAGCTGCGATATGCATTATCTGCGATAATCTTGGTGAGACTTCTGTCCGAAGTGTGCAGAACCATCGAGATCGCTCTTTTCGAGCTATTTAAAGCGAGAAACAAGTTATCTGGAGTTTTTACCACTCCACAGTGCGTTTTATATGCATAACCGGAGATATCCTGGTTTTCGTGGGGTTTCAAGCTGAGATATGCAATTTCTGCGATAATCTAGGTGAGACTTCTGTCCGAAGTATGCTTAACCATCGAGATCGCTCGTTTCGGGCTATTTAATGCGAGAAACATGTTATCTGGTGTTTTCACCACTCCACAGTTCGAATGATATGCAGAACCGACGATATCTTGGTTTTCGTGGGGTTTCAAGCTGAGATATGCAATTTCTGCGATAATCTTGGTGAGACTTCTGTCCGAAGTATGCTTAAACATCGAGATCGCTCTATTCGAGCTATTTAATGCGAGAAACACGTTATCTGGTGTTTTCAGCACTCCAGAGTGCGTTTAATATGCAGAACCAGCGAAACCTTGGTTTTCGTGGGGTTTCAAGCTGAGATATGCATTTTTTACGATAATCTTGGTGAGACTTCTGTCCGAAGTATGCTTAATCATCCAGATCGCTCTATTCGAGCTATTTAATGCGAGAAACACGTTATCTGGTGTTTTCACCACTCCACAGTGCGTATGATATGCAGAACCGACGATATCTTGGTTTTCGTGGGGTTTCAAGCTGAGATATGCATTTTCTGCGATAATCTTGGTGAGACTTCTGTCCGAAGTATGCAGAGTCATCGAGATCGCTCTTTTCGAGCTATTTAATGCGAGAAACAAGTTATCTGGTGTTTTCACCATTCCACAGTGCGTTTGATATGCAGAACCAGCGAAACCTTGGTTTTCGTGGGGTTTCAAGCTGAGATATGCATTTTTTACGATAATCTTGGTGAGGCTTCAGTCCGAAGTATGCAAAGTCATCGAGATCGTACTTTTCGAGCTATTTAATGCGAGAAACATGTTATCTGGTGTTTTCACCACTCCACAGTGCGTATGATATGCAGAACCGACGATATCTTGGTTTTCGTGGGGTTTCAAGCTCAGATATGCATTTTCTGCGATAATCTTGGTGAGACTTCTGTCAGAAGTATGCAGAGTCATCGAGATCGTACTTTTCGAGCTATTTAATGCGACAAACACGTTTTCTGGGGTTTTCACCACTCCACAGTTCGATGGATATGAAGAACAGGAGATGTCTTGGTTTTCGTGGGGTTTCTAGCAGAGATATGCATTTTCTGCGATAATCTTGGTGAGACCTCTGTCCGAAGTATGCAGAAACATCGAGATCGCTCTTTTCGACCTATTTAATGCGAGAAACACGTTATCTGGTGTTATCACCACTCCACAGTGCGTTTGATATGCAGAACCAGCGAAATCTTGGTTTTCGTTGGGTTTCAAGCTGAGATATGCATTTTTTACGATAATCATGGTGAGACTTCTGTCCGAAGTATGCAGAATCATCGAGATCGCACTTTTCGAGCTATTTAATGCGACAAACACGTTATCCGGTGTTTTCAGCACTCCACAGTGCGTTTGATATGCAGAACCAGCGATATCTGGGTTTTCGTGGGGTTTCAAGCTGAGATATGCATTTTTTACGATAATCTTGGTGAGACTTCTGTCCGAAGTATGCAGAATCATCGAGATCGCACTTTTCGAGCTATTTAATGCGACAAACACGTTATCTGGTGTTTTCAGCACTCCTCAGTGCGTTTGATATGCAGAACCAGCGAAATCTTGGTTTTCGTGGGGTTTCAAGCTGAGATATGAATTTTTTTACGATAATCTTGGTGAGACTTCTGTCCGAAGTATGCTTAATCATCGAGATCGCTCTATTCGAGATATTTAATGCGAGAAACACGTTATCTGGTGTTTTCACCACTCCACAGTGCGTATGATATGCAGAACCGACGATATCTTGGTTTTCGTGGGGTTTCAAGCTCAGATATGCATTTTCTGCGATAATCTTGATGAGACTTCTGTCCGAAGTATGCAGAGTCATCGAGATCGTACTTTTCGAGCTATTTAATGCGACAAACACGTTTTCTGGGGTTTTCACCACTCCACAGTTCGTTGGATATGCAGAACAGGAGATATCTTGGTTTTCGTGGGGTTTCTAGCAGAGATATGCATTTTCTGCGATAATCTTGGTGAGACCTCTGTCCGAAGTATGCAGAAACATCGAGATCGCTCTTTTCGACCTATTTAATGCGAGAAACACGTTATCTGGTGTTTTCACCACTCCGCAGTGCGTTTGATATGCAGAACCGACGATATCTTGGTTTTCGTGGGGTTTCAAGCTCAGATATGCATTTTCTGCGATAATCTTGGTAAAACGTCTGTCCCAAGTACGCAGAGTCATCGAGATCGCTCGTTTCGACCTATTTAATGCCAGAAACACGTTATCAGGTGTTTTCACCACTCCACAGTGCGTATGATATGCAGAACCGGCGATATCTTGGTTTTCGTGGGGTTTCAAGCTGCGATATGCATTATCTGCGATAATCTTGGTGAGACTTCTGTCCGAAGTGTGCAGAACCATCGAGATCGCTCTTTTCGAGCTATTTAAAGCGAGAAACAAGTTATCTGGAGTTTTTACCACTCCACAGTGCGTTTTATATGCATAACCGGAGATATCCTGGTTTTCGTGGGGTTTCAAGCTGAGATATGCAATTTCTGCGATAATCTAGGTGAGACTTCTGTCCGAAGTATGCTTAACCATCGAGATCGCTCGTTTCGGGCTATTTAATGCGAGAAACATGTTATCTGGTGTTTTCACCACTCCACAGTTCGAATGATATGCAGAACCGACGATATCTTGGTTTTCGTGGGGTTTCAAGCTGAGATATGCAATTTCTGCGATAATCTTGGTGAGACTTCTGTCCGAAGTATGCTTAAACATCGAGATCGCTCTATTCGAGCTATTTAATGCGAGAAACACGTTATCTGGTGTTTTCAGCACTCCAGAGTGCGTTTAATATGCAGAACCAGCGAAACCTTGGTTTTCGTGGGGTTTCAAGCTGAGATATGCATTTTTTACGATAATCTTGGTGAGACTTCTGTCCGAAGTATGCTTAATCATCCAGATCGCTCTATTCGAGCTATTTAATGCGAGAAACACGTTATCTGGTGTTTTCACCACTCCACAGTGCGTATGATATGCAGAACCGACGATATCTTGGTTTTCGTGGGGTTTCAAGCTGAGATATGCATTTTCTGCGATAATCTTGGTGAGACTTCTGTCCGAAGTATGCAGAGTCATCGAGATCGCTCTTTTCGAGCTATTTAATGCGAGAAACAAGTTATCTGGTGTTTTCACCATTCCACAGTGCGTTTGATATGCAGAACCAGCGAAACCTTGGTTTTCGTGGGGTTTCAAGCTGAGATATGCATTTTTTACGATAATCTTGGTGAGGCTTCAGTCCGAAGTATGCAAAGTCATCGAGATCGTACTTTTCGAGCTATTTAATGCGAGAAACATGTTATCTGGTGTTTTCACCACTCCACAGTGCGTATGATATGCAGAACCGACGATATCTTGGTTTTCGTGGGGTTTCAAGCTCAGATATGCATTTTCTGCGATAATCTTGGTGAGACTTCTGTCAGAAGTATGCAGAGTCATCGAGATCGTACTTTTCGAGCTATTTAATGCGACAAACACGTTTTCTGGGGTTTTCACCACTCCACAGTTCGATGGATATGAAGAACAGGAGATGTCTTGGTTTTCGTGGGGTTTCTAGCAGAGATATGCATTTTCTGCGATAATCTTGGTGAGACCTCTGTCCGAAGTATGCAGAAACATCGAGATCGCTCTTTTCGACCTATTTAATGCGAGAAACACGTTATCTGGTGTTATCACCACTCCACAGTGCGTTTGATATGCAGAACCAGCGAAATCTTGGTTTTCGTTGGGTTTCAAGCTGAGATATGCATTTTTTACGATAATCATGGTGAGACTTCTGTCCGAAGTATGCAGAATCATCGAGATCGCACTTTTCGAGCTATTTAATGCGACAAACACGTTATCCGGTGTTTTCAGCACTCCACAGTGCGTTTGATATGCAGAACCAGCGATATCTGGGTTTTCGTGGGGTTTCAAGCTGAGATATGCATTTTTTACGATAATCTTGGTGAGACTTCTGTCCGAAGTATGCAGAATCATCGAGATCGCACTTTTCGAGCTATTTAATGCGACAAACACGTTATCTGGTGTTTTCAGCACTCCTCAGTGCGTTTGATATGCAGAACCAGCGAAATCTTGGTTTTCGTGGGGTTTCAAGCTGAGATATGAATTTTTTTACGATAATCTTGGTGAGACTTCTGTCCGAAGTATGCTTAATCATCGAGATCGCTCTATTCGAGATATTTAATGCGAGAAACACGTTATCTGGTGTTTTCACCACTCCACAGTGCGTATGATATGCAGAACCGACGATATCTTGGTTTTCGTGGGGTTTCAAGCTCAGATATGCATTTTCTGCGATAATCTTGATGAGACTTCTGTCCGAAGTATGCAGAGTCATCGAGATCGTACTTTTCGAGCTATTTAATGCGACAAACACGTTTTCTGGGGTTTTCACCACTCCACAGTTCGTTGGATATGCAGAACAGGAGATATCTTGGTTTTCGTGGGGTTTCTAGCAGAGATATGCATTTTCTGCGATAATCTTGGTGAGACCTCTGTCCGAAGTATGCAGAAACATCGAGATCGCTCTTTTCGACCTATTTAATGCGAGAAACACGTTATCTGGTGTTTTCACCACTCCGCAGTGCGTTTGATATGCAGAACCGACGATATCTTGGTTTTCGTGGGGTTTCAAGCTCAGATATGCATTTTCTGCGATAATCTTGGTGAGACTTCTGTCCGAAGTATGCAGAGTCATCGAGATCGCTCTTTTCGAGCTATTTAATGCGAGAAACAAGTTATCTGGTGTTTTCACCACTCCGCAGTGCGTTTGATACGCAGAACCGACGATATCTTGGTTTTCGTGGAGTTTCAAGCTCAGATATGCATTTTCTGCGATAATCTTGGTGAAACGTCTGTCCGAAGTATGCAGAAACATCAAGAGCGCTCTTTTCGAGCTATTTAATGCGAGGAACACGTTATCTGGTGTTTTCAGCACTCCACAGTGCGTTTGATATGCAGAACCAGCGATATCTTGGTTTTCGTGGGGATTCAAGCTGAGATATGCAATTTCTGCGATAATCTAGGTGAGACTTCTGTCCGAAGTATGCTTAATCATCGAGATCGCTCTTTTCGAGCTATTTAATGCGAGAAACAAGTTATCTGGTGTTTTCACCACTCCGCAGTGCGTTTGATATGCAGAACCGACGATATCTTGGTTTTCGTGGGGTTTCAAGCTCAGATATGCATTTTCTGCGATAATCTTGGTAAAACGTCTGTCCCAAGTACGCAGAGTCATCGAGATCGCTCGTTTCGACCTATTTAATGCCAGAAACACGTTATCAGGTGTTTTCACCACTCCACAGTGCGTATGATATGCAGAACCGGCGATATCTTGGTTTTCGTGGGGTTTCAAGCTGAGATATGCATTATCTGCGATAATCTTGGTGAGACTTCTGTCCGAAGTGTGCAGAACCATCGAGATCGCTCTTTTCGAGCTATTTAATGCGAGAAACAAGTTATCTGGAGTTTTTACCACTCCACAGAGCGTTTTATATGCATAACCGGAGATATCCTGGTTTTCGTGGGGTTTCAAGCTGAGATATGCAATTTCTGCGATAATCTAGGTGAGACTTCTGTCCGAAGTATGCTTAACCATCGAGATCGCTCGTTTCGGGCTATTTAATGCGAGAAACATGTTATCTGGTGTTTTCACCACTCCACAGTGCGAATGATATGCAGAACCGACGATATCTTGGTTTTCGTGGGGTTTCAAGCTGAGATATGCAATTTCTGCGATAATCTTGGTGAGACTTCTGTCCGAAGTATGCTTAAACATCGAGATCGCTCTATTCGAGCTATTTAATGCGAGAAACACGTTATCTGGTGTTTTCAGCACTCCAGAGTGCGTTTGATATGCAGAACCAGCGAAACCTTGGTTTTCGTGGGGTTTCAAGCTGAGATATGCATTTTTTACGATAATCTTGGTGAGACTTCTGTCCGAAGTATGCTTAATCATCCAGATCGCTCTATTCGAGCTATTTAATGCGAGAAACACGTTATCTGGTGTTTTCACCACTCCACAGTGCGTATGATATGCAGAACCGACGATATCTTGGTTTTCGTGGGGTTTCAAGCTGAGATATGCATTTTCTGCGATAATCTTGGTGAGACTTCTGTCCGAAGTATGCAGAGTCATCGAGATCGCTCTTTTCGAGCTATTTAATGCGAGAAACAAGTTATCTGGTGTTTTCACCATTCCACAGTGCGTTTGATATGCAGAACCAGCGAAACCTTGGTTTTCGTGGGGTTTCAAGCTGAGATATGCATTTTTTACGATAATCTTGGTGAGACTTCAGTCCGAAGTATGCAAAGTCATCGAGATCGTACTTTTCGAGCTATTTAATGCGAGAAACATGTTATCTGGTGTTTTCACCACTCCACAGTGCGTATGATATGCAGAACCGACGATATCTTGGTTTTCGTGGGGTTTCAAGCTCAGATATGCATTTTCTGCGATAATCTTGGTGAGACTTCTGTCCGAAGTATGCAGAGTCATCGAGATCGTACTTTTCGAGCTATTTAATGCGACAAACACGTTTTCTGGGGTTTTCACCACTCCACAGTTCGATGGATATGCAGAACAGGAGATGTCTTGGTTTTCGTGGGGTTTCTAGCAGAGATATGCATTTTCTGCGATAATCTTGGTGAGACCTCTGTCCGAAGTATGCAGAAACATCGAGATCGCTCTTTTCGACCTATTTAATGCGAGAAACACGTTATCTGGTGTTATCACCACTCCACAGTGCGTTTGATATGCAGAACCAGCGAAATCTAGGTTTTCGTTGGGTTTCAAGCTGAGATATGCATTTTTTACGATAATCATGGTGAGACTTCTGTCCGAAGTATGCAGAATCATCGAGATCGCACTTTTCGAGCTATTTAATGCGACAAACACGTTATCCGGTGTTTTCAGCACTCCACAGTGCGTTTGATATGCAGAACCAGCGATATCTGGGTTTTCGTGGGGTTTCAAGCTGAGATATGCATTTTTTACGATAATCTTGGTGAGACTTCTGTCCGTAGTATGCAGAATCATCGAGATCGCACTTTTCGAGCTATTTAATGCGACAAACACGTTATCTGGTGTTTTCAGCACTCCACAGTGCGTTTGATATGCAGAACCAGCGAAATCTTGGTTTTCGTGGGGTTTCAAGCTGAGATATGCATTTTTTACGATAATCTTGGTGATACTTCTGTCTGAAGTATGCTTAATCATCGAGATCGCTCAATTCGAGATATTTAATGCGAGATACACGTTATCTGGTGTTTTCACAACTCCACAGTGCGTATGATATGCAGAACCGGCGATATCTTGGTTTTCGTGGGGTTTCTAGCAGAGATATGCATTTTCTGCGATAATCTTGGTGAGACTTCTGTCCGAAGTATGCAGAATCATCGAGATCGCACTTTTCGAGCTATTTAATGCGACAAACACGTTATCCGGTGTTTTCAGCACTCCACAGTGCGTTTGATATGCAGAACCAGCGATATCTGGGTTTTCGTGGGGTTTCAAGCTGAGATATGCATTTTTTACGATAATCTTGGTGAGACTTCTGTCCGAAGTATGCAGCATCATCGAGATCGCACTTTTCGAGCTATTTAATGCGACAAACACGTTATCTGGTGTTTTCAGCACTCCACAGTGCGTTTGATATGCAGAACCAGCGAAATCTTGGTTTTCGTGGGGTTTCAAGCTGAGATATGAATTTTTTTACGATAATATTGGTGAGACTTCTGTCCGAAGTATGCTTAATCATCGAGATCGCTCTATTCGAGATATTTAATGCGAGAAACACGTTATCTGGTGTTTTCACCACTCCACAGTGCGTATGATATGCAGAACCGACGATATCTTGGTTTTCGTGGGGTTACAAGCTCAGATATGCATTTTCTGCGATAATCTTGGTGAGACTTCTGTCCGAAGTATGCAGAGTCATCGAGATCGTACTTTTCGAGCTATTTAATGCGACAAACACGTTTTCTGGGGTTTTCACCACTCCACAGTTCGTTGGATATGCAGAACAGGAGATGTCTTGGTTTTCGTGGGGTTTCTAGCAGAGATATGCATTTTCTGCGATAATCTTGGTGAGACCTCTGTCCGAAGTATGCAGAAACATCGAGATCGCTCTTTTCGACCTATTTAATGCGAGAAACACGTTATCTGGTGTTATCACCACTCCACAGTGCGTTTGATATGCAGAACCAGCGAAATCTTGGTTTTCGTTGGATTTCAAGCTGAGATATGCATTTTTTACGATAATCATGGTGAGACTTCTGTCTGAAGTATGCAGAATCATCGAGATCGCACTTTTCGAGCTATTTAATGCGACAAACACGTTATCCGGTGTTTTCAGCACTCCACAGTGCGTTTGATATGCAGAACCAGCGATATCTGGGTTTTCGTGGGGTTTCAAGCTGAGATATGCATTTTTTACGATACTCTTGGTGAGACTTCTGTCCGTAGTATGCAGAATCATCGAGATCGCACTTTTCGAGCTATTTAATGCGACAAACACGTTATCTGGTGTTTTCAGCACTCCACAGTGCGTTTGATATGCAGAACCAGCGAAATCTTGGTTTTCGTGGGGTTTCAAGCTGAGATATGCATTTTTTACGATAATCTTGGTGATACTTCTGTCTGAAGTATGCTTAATCATCGAGATCGCTCAATTCGAGATATTTAATGCGAGAAACACGTTATCTGGTGTTTTCACAACTCCACAGTGCGTATGATATGCAGAACCGACGATATCTTGGTTTTCGTGGGGTTTCAAGCTCAGATATGCATTTTCTGCGATAATCTTGGTGAGACTTCTGTCCGAAGTATGCAGAGTCATCGAGATCGTACTTTTCGAGCTATTCAATGCGAGAAACACGTTATCTCGGGTTTTCACCACTCCACAGTGCGAATAATATGCAGAACCGACGATATCTTGGTTTTCGTGGGGTTTCAAGCTGAGATATGCAATTTCTGCGATAATCTTGGTGAGACTTCTGTCCGAAGTATGCTTAAACATCGAGATCGCTCTATTCGAGCTATTTAATGCGAGAAACACGTTATCTGGTGTTTTCAGCACTCCAGAGTGCGTTTGATATGCAGAACCAGCGAAACCTTGGTTTTCGTGGGGTTTCAAGCTGAGATATGCATTTTTTACGATAATCTTGGTGAGACTTCTGTCCGAAGTATGCTTAATCATCCAGATCGCTCTATTCGAGCTATTTAATGCGAGAAACACGTTATCTGGTGTTTTCACCACTCCACAGTGCGTATGATATGCAGAACCGACGATATCTTGGTTTTCGTGGGGTTTCAAGCTGAGATATGCATTTTCTGCGATAATCTTGGTGAGACTTCTGTCCGAAGTATGCAGAGTCATCGAGATCGCTCTTTTCGAGCTATTTAATGCGACAAACACGTTTTCTGGGGTTTTCACCACTCCACAGTTCGATGGATATGCAGAACAGGAGATGTCTTGGTTTTCGTGGGGTTTCTAGCAGAGATATGCATTTTCTGCGATAATCTTGGTGAGACCTCTGTCCGAAGTATGCAGAAACATCGAGATCGCTCTTTTCGACCTATTTAATGCGAGAAACACGTTATCTGGTGTTATCACCACTCCACAGTGCGTTTGATATGCAGAACCAGCGAAATCTAGGTTTTCGTTGGGTTTCAAGCTGAGATATGCATTTTTTACGATAATCTTGGTGAGACTTCTGTCCGAAGTATGCAGAATCATCGAGATCGCACTTTTCGAGCTATTTAATGCGACAAACACGTTATCTGGTGTTTTCAGCACTCCACAGTGCGTTTGATATGCAGAACCAGCGAAATCTTGGTTTTCGTGGGGTTTCAAGCTGAGATATGAATTTTTTTACGATAATATTGGTGAGACTTCTGTCCGAAGTATGCTTAATCATCGAGATCGCTCTATTCGAGATATTTAATGCGAGAAACACGTTATCTGGTGTTTTCACCACTCCACAGTGCGTATGATATGCAGAACCGACGATATCTTGGTTTTCGTGGGGTTTCAAGCTCAGATATGCATTTTCTGCGATAATCTTGGTGAGACTTCTGTCCGAAGTATGCAGAGTCATCGAGATCGTACTTTTCGAGCTATTTAATGCGACAAACACGTTTTCTGGGGTTTTCACCACTCCACAGTTCGTTGGATATGCAGAACAGGAGATGTCTTGGTTTTCGTGGGGTTTCTAGCAGAGATATGCATTTTCTGCGATAATCTTGGTGAGACCTCTGTCCGAAGTATGCAGAAACATCGAGATCGCTCTTTTCGACCTATTTAATGCGAGAAACACGTTATCTGGTGTTATCACCACTCCACAGTGCGTTTGATATGCAGAACCAGCGAAATCTTGGTTTTCGTTGGGTTTCAAGCTGAGATATGCATTTTTTACGATAATCATGGTGAGACTTCTGTCCGAAGTATGCAGAATCATCGAGATCGCACTTTTCGAGCTATTTAATGCGACAAACACGTTATCCGGTGTTTTCAGCACTCCACAGTGCGTTTGATATGCAGAACCAGCGATATCTGGGTTTTCGTGGGGTTTCAAGCTGAGATATGCATTTTTTACGATACTCTTGGTGAGACTTCTGTCCGTAGTATGCAGAATCATCGAGATCGCACTTTTCGAGCTATTTAATGCGACAAACACGTTATCTGGTGTTTTCAGCACTCCACAGTGCGTTTGATATGCAGAACCAGCGAAATCTTGGTTTTCGTGGGGTTTCAAGCTGAGATATGCATTTTTTACGATAATCTTGGTGATACTTCTGTCTGAAGTATGCTTAATCATCGAGATCGCTCAATTCGAGATATTTAATGCGAGAAACACGTTATCTGGTGTTTTCACAACTCCACAGTGCGTATGATATGCAGAACCGACGATATCTTGGTTTTCGTGGGGTTTCAAGCTCAGATATGCATTTTCTGCGATAATCTTGGTGAGACTTCTGTCCGAAGTATGCAGAGTCATCGAGATCGTACTTTTCGAGCTATTCAATGCGAGAAACACGTTTTCTCGGGTTTTGACCACTCCACAGTGCGTTTGATATGCAGAACCAGCGATATCTTGGTTTTCGTGGGGTTTCAAGCTCAGATATGCATTTTCTGCGATAATCTTGGTGAGACTTCTGTCCGAAGTATGCAGAATCATCGAGATCGCACTTTTCGAGCTATTCTATGCGAGAAACACGTTATCTGGTGTTTTCACCACTCCACAGTGCGTTTGATATGCAGAACCGACGATATCTTGGTTTTCGTGGGGTTTCAAGCTCAGATATGCATTTTCTGCGATAATCTTGGTGAGACTTCTGTCCGAAGTATGCAGAATCATCGAGATCGCACTTTTCGAGCTATTTAATGCGACAAACACGTTATCCGGTGTTTTCAGCACTCCACAGTGCGTTTGATATGCAGAACCAGCGATATCTGGGTTTTCGTGGGGTTTCAAGCTGAGATATGCATTTTTTACGATAATCTTGGTGAGACTTCTGTCCGAAGTATGCAGAATCATCGAGATCGCACTTTTCGAGCTATTTAATGTGACAAACACGTTATCTGGTGTTTTCAGCACTCCACAGTGCGTTTGATATGCAGAACCAGCGAAATCTTGGTTTTCGTGGGGTTTCAAGCTGAGATATGAATTTTTTTACGATAATATTGGTGAGACTTCTGTCCGAAGTATGCTTAATCATCGAGATCGCTCTATTCGAGATATTTAATGCGAGAAACACGTTATCTGGTGTTTTCACCACTCCACAGTGCGTATGATATGCAGAACCGACGATATCTTGGTTTTCGTGGGGTTTCAAGCTCAGATATGCATTTTCTGCGATAATCTTGGTGAGACTTCTGTCCGAAGTATGCAGAGTCATCGAGATCGTACTTTTCGAGCTATTTAATGCGACAAACACGTTTTCTGGGGTTTTCACCACTCCACAGTTCGTTGGATATGCAGAACAGGAGATATCTTGGTTTTCGTGGGGTTTCTAGCAGAGATATGCATTTTCTGCGATAATCTTGGTGAGACCTCTGTCCGAAGTATGCAGAAACATCGAGATCGCTCTTTTCGACCTATTTAATGCGAGAAACACGTTATCTGGTGTTTTCACCACTCCGCAGTGCGTTTGATATGCAGAACCGACGATATCTTGGTTTTCGTGGGGTTTCAAGCTCAGATATGCATTTTCTGCGATAATCTTGGTGAGACTTCTGTCCGAAGTATGCAGAGTCATCGAGATCGCTCTTTTCGAGCTATTTAATGCGAGAAACAAGTTATCTGGTGTTTTCACCACTCCGCAGTGCGTTTGATATGCAGAACCGACGATATCTTGGTTTTCGTGGGGTTTCAAGCTCAGATATGCATTTTCTGCGATAATCTTGGTGAAACGTCTGTCCGAAGTACGCAGAAACATCAAGAGCACTCTTTTCGAGCTATTTAATGCGAGGAACACGTTATGTGGTGTTTTCAGCACTCCACAGTGCGTTTGATATGCAGAACCAGCGATATCTTGGTTTTCGTGGGGATTCAAGCTGAGATATGCAATTTCTGCGATAATCTAGGTGAGACTTCTGTCCGAAGTATGCTTAATCATCGAGATCGCTCTTTTCGAGCTATTTAATGCGAGAAACAAGTTATCTGGTGTTTTCACCACTCCGCAGTGCGTTTGATATGCAGAACCGACGATATCTTGGTTTTCGTGGGGTTTCAAGCTCAGATATGCATTTTCTGCGATAATCTTGGTAAAACGTCTGTCCCAAGTACGCAGAGTCATCGAGATCGCTCATTTCGACCTATTTAATGCCAGAAACACGTTATCAGGTGTTTTCACCACTCCACAGTGCGTATGATATGCAGAACCGGCGATATCTTGGTTTTCGTGGGGTTTCAAGCTGAGATATGCATTATCTGCGATAATCTTGGTGAGACTTCAGTCCGAAGTATGCAAAGTCATCGAGATCGTACTTTTCGAGCTATTTAATGCGAGAAACATGTTATCTGGTGTTTTCACCACTCCACAGTGCGTATGATATGCAGAACCGACGATATCTTGGTTTTCGTGGGGTTTCAAGCTGAGATATGCAATTTCTGCGTTAATCTTGGTGAGACTTCTGTCCGAAGTATGCTTAATCATCGAGATCGCTCTATTCGAGCTATTTAATGCGAGAAACACGTTGTCTGGTGTTTTCACCACTCCAGAGTTGGTTTGATATGCAGAACCGGCGATGTTTGGTTTTCGTCGTTTTTCAAGCTGAGATATGCATTTTCTACGATAATCTTGGTGAAACGTCTGTCCGAAGTATGCAGAAACATCAAGAGCGCTCTTTTCGAGCTATTTAATGCCAGGAACACGTTATCTGGTGTTTTCAGCACTCCACAGTGCGTTTGATATGCAGAACCAGCGATATCTTGGTTTTCGTGGGGATTCAAGCTGAGATATTCAATTTCTGCGATAATCTAGGTGAGACTTCTGTCCGAAGTATGCTTAATCATCGAGATCGCTCTATTCGAGCTATTTAATGCGAGAAACACGTTATCTGGTGTTTTCAGCACTCCACAGTGCGTTTGATATGCAGAACCAGCGATATCTTGGTTTTCGTGGGGTTCAAGCTCAGATATGCATTTTCTGCGATAATCTTGGTGAGACTTCAGTCCGAAGTATGCAGAGTCATCGAGATCGTACTTTTCGAGCTATTTAATGCGAGAAACATGTTATCTGGTGTTTTCACCACTCCACAGTGCGTATGATATGCAGAACCGACGATATCTTGGTTTTCGTGGTGTTTCAAGCTCAGATATGCATTTTCTGCGATAATCTTGGTGAGACTTCTGTCCGAAGTATGCAGAATCATCGCGATCGCACTTTTCGAGCTATTTAATGCGAGAAACACGTTTTCTGGGGTTTTCACCACTCCACAGTTCGTTGGATGTGCAGAACCGGAGATATCTTGGTTTTCGTGGGGTTTCTAGCAGAGATATGCATTTTCTGCGATAATCTTGGTGAGACTTCTGTCCGAAGTATGCAGAATCATCGAGATCGCACTTTTCGAGCTATTTAATGCGACAAACACGTTATCTGGTGTTTTCAGCACTCCACAGTGCGTTTGATATGCAGAACCAGCGAAACCTTGGTTTTCGTGGGGTTTCAAGCTGAGATATGCATTTTTTACGATAATCTTGGTGAGACTTCTGTCCGAAGTATGCTTAATCATCCAGATCGCTCTATTCGAGCTATTTAATGCGAGAAACACGTTATCTGGTGTTTTCACCACTCCACAGTGCGTATGATATGCAGAACCGACGATATCTTGGTTTTCGTGGGGTTTCAAGCTGAGATATGCATTTTCTGCGATAATCTTGGTGAGACTTCTGTCCGAAGTATGCAGAGTCATCGAGATCGCTCTTTTCGAGCTATTTAATGCGAGAAACAAGTTATCTGGTGTTTTCACCATTCCACAGTGCGTTTGATATGCAGAACCAGCGAAACCTTGGTTTTCGTGGGGTTTCAAGCTGAGATATGCATTTTTTACGATAATCTTGGTGAGACTTCTGTCCGAAGTATGCTTAATCATCCAGATCGCTCTATTCGAGCTATTTAATGCGAGAAACACGTATTCTGGTGGTTTTCACCACTCCACAGTGCGTTTGATATGCAGAAGCGGCGACATCTTGATTTTCGTGAGATTTCAAGCTGAGGTATGCATTTTCTGCGATAATCTTGGTGAGACTTCTGTCAGAAGTATGCAGAATCATCTAGATCGCCCGTTTCGAGCTATCTAATGCGAAAAAACAAGTTTTCTGGTGCATTCAACATTCCACAGTGCGTTTGATATGCAGAACCGGCGATATCTTGATTTTCGTGGTGTTTCGAGCTGAGGTATGCATTTTCTGCGATAATCTTGCTGAGCCTTCTGTCAGAAGTATGCAGAATCCTCGAGAACGCTCTTTTCGAGCTACTTAATGCGAGAAACACGTTTTCTGGTGTTTTCACCACACCACAGTCCGTTTGATGCGCAGAACCGCAGATATCTTGGTTTCGGTCGGGTTTCAAGCTGAGATATGCATTTTCTGCGATAATCTTGGTGAGACTTCTGTCCGAAGTATGCTTAATCATCCAGATCGCTCTATTCGAGCTATTTAATGCGAGAAACACGTTATCTGGTGTTTTCACCACTCCACAGTGCGTATGATATGCAGAACCGACGATATCTTGGTTTTCGTGGGGTTTCAAGCTGAGATATGCATTTTCTGCGATAATCTTGGTGAGACTTCTGTCCGAAGTATGCAGAATCATCGAGATCGCACTTTTCGAGCTATTTAATGCGACAAACACGTTATCTGGTGTTTTCAGCACTCCACAGTGCGTTTGATATGCAGAACCAGCGAAACCTTGGTTTTCGTGGGGTTTCAAGCTGAGATATGCATTTTTTACGATAATCTTGGTGAGACTTCAGTCAGAAGTATGCAGAATCTTCGAGAACGCTCTTTTCGAGCTACTTAATGCGAGAAACACGTTTTCTGGTGTTTTCACCACTCCACAGTGCGTTTGATTTGCAGAACCGGCGACATCTTAGATTTCGTCGGGTTTCAAGCTGAGATATGCATTATCTACAATAATCTTGGTGAGACTTCAGTCAGAAGTATGCAGAATCATCTAGATCGCTCCTTTCGAGATACGTAATGCGAAAAAACAAGTTTTCTGGTGTTTTCAACATTCCACAGTGCGTTTTATATGCAGAACCGGCGATATCTTGATTTTCGTGGTGTTTCCAGCTGAGATATGCATTTTCTGCGATAATCTGGGTGAGTCATCTGTCAGAAGTATGCAGAATCATCGAGATCCCTCTTTTTTGAGCTATTTAATGCGAGAAACACGTTATCTGATGTTTTCACGACTCCACAGTGCGTTTGATATGCAGAACCGGCGACATCTTGATTTTCGTGAGATTTCAACCTGAGATATGCATTTTCGTCGATAATCTTGGTGAGTCTTCTGTCAGTAGTATGCAGAATCATCGAGACCGCTCTTTTCGAGCTATTTAATGCGAGAAACACGTTTTCTGGTGTATTCACAACTCCACAGTACGTTTGACATGCAGAACCGGAGATATCTTGGTTTCGGTCGGGTTTCAAGCTGAGATATGCATTTTCTATGATAATCTAGGTGAGACTTCTGTCAGAAGTATGCAGAATCTTCGAGATCGCTCTTTTCGAGCTACTTAATGCGAGAAACACGTTATCTGGTGTTTTCACCACTCCACAGTGCGTTTGACATGCAGTATCGGCGACATCTTGGATTTCGTCGGCTGTTCAAGCTGAGATATGCATTTTCTGCGATAATCTTGGTGAGACTTCTGTCAGAAGTATGCAGAATCATCTAGATCGCTCTTTTCGAGCTATGTAATGCGAAAAAATAAGTTTTCTGGTGTTTTCAGCACTCCACAGTGCGTTTGATATGCAGAACCAGCGAAACCTTGGTTTTCGTGGGGTTCAAGCTGAGATATGCACATTCTACGATAATCTTGGTGAGACTTCTGTCAGAAGTATGCAGAATCATCTAGATCGCTCTTTTCGAGCTACTTAATGCCAGAATCACGTTTTCTGGTGTTTTCACCACTCCACAGTGCGTTTGATATACAGAACCGGCGACATCTTAGATTTCGTCGGGTTTCAAGCTGAGATATGCATTTTCTACAATAATCTTGGTGAGACTTCAGTCAGAAGTATGCAGAATCATCTAGATCGCTCTTTTCGAACTATTTAATGCGAGAACCACGTTATCTGATGTTTTCACGACTCCACTGTGCGTTTGATATGCAGAACCGGCGACATCTTGGATTTCGTCGGGGTTCAAGCTGAGATATGCATTTTCTACGATAATCTTGGTGTGACGTCTGTCAGAAGTATGCAGAATCATCGGGATTGCTCATTTCGAGCTATTTAATGCGAGAAACACGTTATCTGGTGTTTTCATCACTCCACAGTGCGTTTGATATGCAGAACCGGCGACATCTTGGATTTCGTCGGGGTTCAAGCTGAGATATGCATTTTCTGCGATAATCTTGGTCAGACGTCTGTCAGAAGTATGCAGAAACATCGAGATCGCACTTTTCGACATATTTAATGCGAGAAACACGTTTTCTGGTGTTTTCACCACTCCACTGTGCGTTTGATTTGCAGAACCGGCGACATCTTAGATTTCGTCGGGTTTCAAGCTGAGATATGCATTTTCTGCGTTAATCTTGGTGAGACTTCTGTCAGAAGTATGCAGAATCATCTAGATCGCTCTTTTCGAGCTATTTAATTCGAGAAACACGTTTTCTGGTGTTTTCACCACACCACAGTCCGTTTGATGTGCAGAACCGGAGATAACTTGGTTTTCGTGAGGTTTCAAGCTGCGATATGCATTTTCTGCGATAATCTTGGTGAGACTTCAGGCAGAAGTATGCAGAATCTTCGAAAACGCTCTTTTCGAGCTACTTAATGCGAGAAACACGCTTTCTGGTGTTTTCACGACTCCACAGTGCGTTTGATATGCAGAACCGGCGACATCTTGGATTTCGTCGGGGTTCAAGCTGAGATATGCATTTTCTGCGATAATCTTGGTCAGACGTCTGTCAGAAGTATGCAGAAACATCGAGATCGCACTTTTCGACATATTTAATGCGAGAAACACGTTTTCTGGTGTTTTCACCACTCCACAGTGCGTTTGATTTGCAGAACCGGCGACATCTTAGATTTCGTCGGGTTTCAAGCTGAGATATGCATTTTCTACAATAATCTTGGTGAGACTTCAGTCAGAAGTATGCAGAATCATCTAGATCGCTCTTTTCGAGCTATGTAATGCGAGAAACACGTTATCTGGTGTTTTCAACATTCCACAGTGCGTTTTATATGCAGAACCGGCGATATCTTGAATTTCGTGGTGTTTCCAGCTGAGATATGCATTTTCTGCGATAATCTTGGTGAGACTTCTGTCAGAAGTATGCAGAATCATCTAGATCGCTCTTTTCGAACTATTTAATGCGAGAACCACGTTATCTGATGTTTTCACGACTCCACTGTGCGTTTGATATGCAGAACCGGCGACATCTTGGATTTCGTCGGGGTTCAAGCTGAGATATGCACATTCTACGATAATCTTGGTGAGACTTCTGTCAGAAGTATGCAGAATTATCTAGATCGCTCTTTTCGAGCTATTTAATGCGAGAAAGACGTTATCTGGTGTTTTCAGCACTCCACAGTGCGTTTGATATGCAGAACCAGCGAAACCTTGGTTTTCGTGGGGTTCAAGCTGAGATATGCACATTCTACGATAATCTTGGTGAGACTTCTGTCAGAAGTATGCAGAATCATCTAGATCGCTCTTTTCGAGCTACTTAATGCCAGAATCACGTTTTCTGGTGTTTTCACCACTCCACAGTGTGTTTGATATACAGAACCGGCGACATCTTGGATTTCGCCGGGTTCAAGCTGAGATATGCACATTCTACGATAATCTTGGTGAGACATCTGTCAGTAGTATGCAGAATCATCGATACCCCTCTTTTCGAGCTATTTAATGCGAGAAACACGTTATCTGGTGTTTTCACCACTCCACAGTGCGTTTTATATGCAGAACCGGCGACATCATGATTTTGGTGAGGTTTCAAGCTGAGATATGCATTTTCTGCGATAATATTGGTGAGACTTCAGTAAGAAGTATGCAGAATCATCGGGATCGCTCGTTTCGAGCTATTTAATGCGAAAAAACATGTTTTCTGGTGTTTTCACCACTCCACAGTGCGTTTTATATGCAGAACCGGCGACATCTTGGATTTCGTCGGGGTTCAAGCTGAGATATGCACATTCTACGATAATCTTGGTGAGACTTCTGTCAGAAGTATGCAGAATCATCGGGATCGCTCTTTTCGAGCTATTTAATGCGAGAAACACGTTTTCTGGTGTTTTCGCCACCCCACAGTGCGTTTGATATGCAGAACCGGAGATATCTTGGTTTCGGTCGGCTTTCAAGCTAAGATATGCATTTTCTGCGATAATCTTGGTGAGACGTCTGTCAGAAGTATGCAGAATCATCGGGATCGCTCTTTTCGAGCTACTTAATGCGAGAATCACGTTTTCTGGTGTTTGCACCACTCCACAGTGCGTTTGATATGCAGAACCGGCGACATCTTGGATTTCGTCGGGGTTCAAGCTGAGATATGCACATTCTACGATAATCTTGGTGAGACTTCTGTCAGTAGTATGCAGAATCATCGAGACCCCTCTTTTCGAGCTATTTAATGCGAGAAACACGTTATCTGGTGTTTTCACCACTCCACAGTGCGTTTTATATGCAGAACCGGCGACATCATGATTTTGGTGAGGTTTCAAGCTGAGATATGCATTTTCTGCGATAATATTGGTGAGACTTCAGTCATATGTATGCAGAATCATCTAGATCTCTCGTTTCGAGCTATTTAATGCGAAAAAACAAGTTTTCTGGTGTTTTCACCACTCCTCAGTACGTTTGACATGCAGAACCGGCGACATCTTGATTTTCGTGAGATTTCATGCTGAGATATGCATTTTCTCCTATAATATTGGTGAGACTTCAGGCAGAAGTATGCAGAATCATCTAGATCGCTCGTTTCGAGCTATCTAATGCGAAAAAACAAGATTTCTGGTGTTTTCAACATTCCACAGTGCGTTTGCTATGCAGAAGCGGCGACAACTTGATTTTCGTGAGATTTCAAGCTGAGATATGCATTTTCTCCTATAATATTGGTGAGACTTCAGGCAGAAGTATGCAGAATCATCTAGATCGCTCGTTTCGAGCTATCTAATGCGAAAAAACAAGTTTTCTGGTGTTTTCACCACTCCTCAGTACGTTTGACATGCAGAACCGGCGACATCATGATTTTCGTGAGATTTCAAGCTGAGATATGCATTTTCTCCTATAATATTGGTGAGACTTCAGGCAGAACTATGCAGAATCATCTAGATCGCTCGTTTCGAGCTATCTAATGCGAAAAAACAAGATTTCTGGTGTTTTCAACATTCCACAGTGCGTTTGCTATGCAGAAGCGGCGACATCTTGATTTTCGTGAGGTTTCAAGCTGAGATATGCATTTTCTGCGATAATCTTGGTGAGACTTCAGTCAGAAGTATGCAGAATTATCGGGATCGCTCTTTTCGAGCTATTTAATGCGAGAAACACGTTATCTGGTGTTTTCACCACTCCACAGTGCGTTTGATATGCAGAACCGGCGACATCTTGGATTTCGTCGGGGTTCAAGCTGAGATATGCACATTCTAGGATAATCTTGGTGAGACGTCTATCAGAAGTATGCAGAATTATTGGGATCGCTCTTTTCGAGCTATTTAATGCGAGAAACACGTTGTCTGGTGTATTCTCCACTCCATAGTACGTTTGACATGCAGAACCGGAGATATCTTGGTTTCGGTCGGGTTTCAAGCTGAGATATGCATTTTCTACGATAATCTTGGTGAGACGTCTGTCAGAAGTATGCAGAATTATGGGGATCGCTCTTTTCGAGCTATTTAATGCGAGAAACACGTTATCAGGTTGTTTTCACCACTCCACAGTGCGTTTGATATGCAGAAGCGGCGACATCTTGATTTTCGTGAGATTTCAAGCTCAGGTATGCATTTTCTGCGATAATCTTTGTGAGACTTCTGTCAGAAGTATGCAGAATCATCTAGATCGCCCGTTTCGAGCTATCTAATGCGAAAAAACAAGTTTTCTGGTGTTTTCACCACACCACAGACCGTTTGATGCGCAGAACCGGAGATAACTTGGTTTTCGTGAGGTTTCAAGCTGAGATATGCATTTTCTGCGATAATCTTGGTGAGACTTCAGTCAGAAGTATGCAGAATCATCTAGATCGCTCTTTTCGAGCTATTTAAATCGAGAAACACGTTTTCTGGTGTTTTCGCCACCCCACAGTGCGTTTGATATGCAGAACCGGAGATATCTTGGTTTCGGTCGGGTTTCAAGCTGAGATATGCATTTTCTGCGATAATCTTGGTGAGGCTTCTGTCAGAAGTATGCAGAATTATCTAGATCGACCGTTTCGAGCTATCTACTGCGAAAAAACAAGTTCTCTGGTGTTTTCACCACTCCACAGTGCGTTTGATATGCAGAACCGGCGACATCTTGGATTTCGTCGGGGTTCAAGCTGAGATATGCACATTCTAGGATAATCTTGGTGAGACGTCTGTCAGAAGTATGCAGAATTATCGGGATCGCTCTTTTCGAGCTATTTAATGCGAGAAACACGTTATCTGGTGTTTTCACCACTCCACAGTGCGTTTGATATGCAGAACCGGCGACATCTTGGATTTCGTCGGGGTTCAAGCTGAGATATGCACATTCTAGGATAATCTTGGTGAGACGTCTGTCAGAAGTATGCAGAATCTTCGAGAACGCTCTTTTCGAGCTACTTAATGCGAGAAACACGTTTTCTGGTGTATTCACCACTCCACAGTACGTTTGACATGCAGAACCGGAGATATCTTGGTTTCGGTCGGGTTTCAAGCTGAGATATGCATTTTCTACGATAATCTTGGTGAGCCGTCTGTCAGAAGTATGCAGAATCATCGGGATCGCTTTTTTCGAGCTATTTAATGCGAGAAACACGTTATCTGGTGTTTTGACCACTCCACAGTGCGTTTGATATGCACAACCGGCGACATCTTGGATTTCGTCGGGGTTCAAGCTGCGATATGCACATACTAGGATAATCTTGGTGAGACTTCAGTCAGAAGTATGCAGAATCATCTAGATCGCTCTTTTCGAGCTATTTAATGCGAGAAACACGTTTTCTGGTGTATTCACCACTCCACAGTGCGTTTGATATGCAGAAGCGGCGACATCTTGATTTTCGTGAGATTTCAAGCTGAGGTATGCATTTTCTGCGATAATCTTGGTGAGACTTCAGTCAGAAGTATGCAGAATCTTCGAGAACGCTCTTTTCGAGCTACTTAATGCGAGAAACACGTTTTCTGGTGTATTCACCACTCCACAGTACGTTTGACATGCAGAACCGGAGATATCTTGGTTTCGGTCGGGTTTCAAGCTGAGATATGCATTTTCTACGATAATCTTGGTGAGCCGTCTGTCAGAAGTATGCAGAATCATCGGGATCGCTTTTTTCGAGCTATTTAATGCGAGAAACACGTTATCTGGTGTTTTCACCACTCCACAGTGCGTTTGATATGCAGAACCGGCGACATCTTGGATTTCGTCGGGGTTCAAGCTGAGAAATGCATTTTCTACGATCATCTTGGTGAGACTTCTGTCAGAAGTATGCAGAATCATCCATATCGATCTTTTCGAGCTATTTAATTCGAGAAACACGTTATCTGGTTGTTTTCACCACTCCACAGTGCGTTTGATATGCAGAAGCGGCGACATCTTGATTTTCGTGAGATTTCAAGCTGAGGTATGCATTTTCTGCGATAATCTTGGTGAGACTTCTGTCAGAAGTATGCAGAATCATCTAGATTGCTCTTTTCGAGCTATTTAATGCGAGAAACAGGTTATCTGGTGTTTTCACCACTCCACAGAGCGATTTATATGCAGAACCGGCGATATCTTGATTTTCGTGGTGTTTCCAGCTGAGATATGCATTTTGTGCGATAATCTTGATGAGTCATCTGTCAGAAGTATGCAGAATCATCGACATCCCTCTTTTCGAGCTATTTAATGCGAGAAACACGTTATCTGATGTTTTCACGACTCCACAGTGCGTTTGATATGCAGAACCGGCGAAATCTTGATTTTCGTGAGATTTCAACCTGAGATATGCATTTTCGCCGATAATCTTGGTGAGTCTTCTGTCAGTAGTATGCAGAATCATCGAGACCCCTCTTTTCGAGCTATTTAATGCGAGAAACACGTTATCTGGTGTTTTCACCACTCCACAGTGCGTTTGACATTCAGAACCGGCGACATCTTGGATTTCGTCGGGTTTCAAGCTCAGATATGCATTTTCTACGAGAATCTTGGTGAGACTTCAGTCAGAGGTATGCAGAATCATCGGGATCGCTCGTTTCGAGCTATTTAATGCGAAAAAACAAGTTCTCTGGTGTTTTCACCACTCCACAGTGCGTTTGATATGCAGAGCCGGCGACATCTTGGATTTCGTCGGGGTTCAAGCTGAGATATGCACATTCTAGGATAATCTTGGTGAGACTTCTGTCAGAAGTATGCAGAATCATCTAGATCGCTCTTTACGAGCTATTTAATGCGAGAAACACGATAACTGGTTGTTTTCACCACTCCACAGTGCGTTTGATATGCAGAACCGGCATTATCTTGATTTTCGTGGTGTTTCCAGCTGAGATATGCATTTTCTGCGATAATCTTGGTGAGTCTTCGGTCAGAAGTATGCAGAATCATCGAGATCCCTCTTTTCGAGCTATTTAGTGCGAGAAACACGTTAACTGGTGCTTTCACCACTCCACAGTGCGTTAGATATGCGGAACCAGCGACATCTTGGATTTCGTCGGGTTTCAAGCTGAGACATGCATTTTCTACGATAATCTTGGTGAGACTTCTGTAAGAAGTATGCAGAATCTCCGAGTTCGCTCTTTTCGAGCAACTTAATGCGAGAAACACGTTATCTGGTGTTTTCCCCACTCCACAGTGCGTTTGATATGCAGAACCGGCGATATCTTGATTTTCGTGGTGTTTCCAGCTGATATATGCATTTTCAGCGATAATCTTGGTGAGTCTTTTGTCAGAAGTATGCTGAATCATCTAGATCGCTCTTTTCGAGCTATTTAATGCGAAAAACAAGTTTTCTGGTGTTTTCAACATTCCACAGTGCGTTTGATATGCAGAACCGGCGATATCTTGATTTTCGTGGTGTTTCCAGCTGAGATATGCATTGTCTGCGATAATCTTGGTGAGACTTCTGTCCGAAGCGTGCAGAATCATCGAGATCTCTCATTTCGAGCTATTTAATGCGAGAAACACGTTTTCTGGGGTTTTCACCACACCACAGTTCGTTGGATATGCAGAACAGGTGATATCTTGGTTTTCGTGGGGTTTCAAGCTGAGATATGCATTTTGTGCGATAAACTTGTAGAGACTTCTGTCCGAAGTATGCTGAACCTTCGAGATCTCACTTTTCAAGCTAGTTAATGCGAGAAAAACCTTATCTGGTGTTTTCACCACTCCACAGTGCGTATGATATGCAGAACCCGCGATGTTTGGTTTTCGTCGGGTTTCAAGTTGAGATATGCATTTTCTACGATAATCTTGGTGAAACATCTGTCCGAAGTATGCAGAAACATCAACAGCGCACTTTTCGAGCTATTTAATGCGAGAAACGCGTTTTCTGGGGTTTTCACCACACCACAGTTCGTTGGATATGCAGAACAGGTGATATCTTGGGTTTCGAGGGGTTTCAAGCTGAGATATGCATTTTCTGCGATTAACTTGGTGAGACTTCTGTCCGAAGTATGCTGAATCATCGAGATCGCTCTTTTCGAGCTAGTTAATGCGAGAAAAACCTTGTCTGGTGTTTTCACCACTCCACAGTGCGTTTGATATGCAGAACCAACGATATCTTGGCTTTCGTTGGGTTTCAAGCTGAGATATGCATTTTTTACGATAATCTTGGTGATTCTTCTGTCAGAAGGATGCAGAAACATCGAGAACGCTCTTTTCGAACTACCTAATGCGAGAAACACGTTTTCTGGTTTTTTCACCACTCCACAGTGCGTCTGAAATGCAGAACCGTCGATATCTTGGTTTTCGTGGGGTTTGTAGCTGAGATATGCATTTTCTGGGATAATCTTGGTGAGACTTCTGTCCGAAGTGTGCAGAATCATCGAGATCGCTCATTTCGAGCTATTTAATGCGAGAAACACGCTTTCTGGGGTTTTCACCACACCACAGTACGTTGGATATGCAGAACACGTGATATCTTGGTTTTCGAGGGGTTTCAAGCTGAGATATGCATTTTCTGCGATAAACTTGTAGAGACTTCTGTCCGAAGTACGCTGAATCATCGAGATCGCACTTTTCAAGCTAGTTAATGCGAGAAAAACCTTATCTGGTGTTTTCACCACTCCACAGTGCGTTTGATATGCAGAACCCGCGATGTTTGGTTTTCGTCGGGTTTCAAGTTGAGATATGCATTTTCTACGATAATCTTGGTGAGACTTCTGTCCGAAGTATGCAGAATCATCGAGATCGCTCATTTCGAGCTATTTAATGCGGGAAACACGTTATCTGGTGTTTTGACCACTCCACAGTGCGTTTGATATGTAGAGCCGCCGACAACTTGGTTTTCGTGGGGTTTCCAGCTGATATATGCATTTTCTGCGATCAGCTTGGTGTTTCAGCTATGAGAAGTATGCAGAATCATCGAGCACGCTCTTTTCGAGCTACTTAATGCGAGAAACACGTTTTCTGGTTTTTTCACCACTCCACAGTGCGTCTGAAATGCAGAACCGGCGATATCTTGGCTTTCGTCGGGTATCAAGCTGAGACATGCATTTTCTGCGATAATCTTGGTGATTCTTCTGTCAGAAGGATGCAGAAACATCGAGAACGCTCTTTTCGAACTACCTAATGCGAGAAACACGTTTTCTGGTTTTTTCACCACTCCACAGTGCGTCTGAAATGCAGAACCGGCGATATCTTGGTTTTCGTGGGGTTTGTAGCTGAGATATGCATTTTCTGCGATAATCTTGGTGAGTCTTCTGTCAGAAGTATGCAGAATCGTCTAGATCTCTCTTTTCGAGCTATTTAATGCGAGAAACACGTTTTCTTGTGTTTTCACCACCCCACAGTGCGTTTGATATGCAGAACCGGAGATATCTTGGTTTTCGTGGGGTTTGTAGCTGAGATATGCATTTTCTGCGATAATCTTGGTGAGTCTTCTGTCAGAAGTATGCAGAATCATCTAGATCGCTCTTTTCGAGCTATTTAATGCGAGAAACACGTTTTCTTGTGTGTTCACCACCCCACAGTGCGTTTGATATGCAGAACCGGAGATATCTTGGTTTCGGTCGGGTTTCAAGCTGAGATATGCATTTTCTGCGATAATCTTGGTGAGTGTTCTGTCAGAAGTATGCAGAATCATCGAGATCGCTCTTTTCGAGCTATTTAATGCGAGAAACACGTTATCTGGCGTTTTCACCACTCCACAGTGCGTTTGATATGCAGAACCGGCGACATCTTGGCTGTCGTAGGGTATCAAGCTGAGATATGCATTTTCTACGATAATCTTGGTGAGACTTCTGTCAGAAGTATGCTGAATCATCTAGATCGCTCTTTTCGAGCTATTTAATGCGAGAAACATGTTTTCTGGTGTTTTCACCACTCCACAGTTCGTTGGATATGCAGAACAGGAGATATCTTGGATTTCGTGGAGTTTCTAGCAGAGATATGCATTTTCTGCGATAATGATGGTGAGACTTCTGTCCGAAGTATGCAGAATCATCGAGAACGCTCTTTTCGAGATAGTTAATGCGAGAAACACGTTTTCTGGTTTTTTCACCACTCCACAGTGCGTCTGAAATGCAGAACCGGCGATATCTTGGTTTTCGTGGGGTTTGTAGCTGAGATATGCATTTTCTGGGATAATCTTGGTGAGACTTCTGTCCGAAGTGTGCAGAATCATCGAGATCGCTCATTTCGAGCTATTTAATGCGAGAAACACGCTTTCTGGGGTTTTCACCACACCACAGTTCGTTGGATATGCAGAACAGGTGATATCTTGGTTTTCCTGGGGTTTGTAGCTGAGATATGCATTTTCTGCGATAATCTTGGTGAGTCTTCTGTCAGAAGTATGCAGAATCGTCTAGATCTCTCTTTTCGAGCTATTTAATGCGAGAAACACGTTTTCTTGTGTTTTCACCACCCCACAGTGCGTCTGATATGCAGAACCGGCGATATCTTGGTTTTCGTGGGGTTCCCAGCTGGGATATGCATTTTCAGCGGCAATCTTGGTGAGACTTCTGTCCGAAGTATGCAGAATCATCGAGAACGCTCTTTTCGAGATAGTTAATGCGAGAAACACGTTTTCTGGTGTTTTCACCACTCCACAGTGCGTCTGATATGCTGAACCGGCGATATCTTGGTTTTCGTGGAGTTTCTAGCAGCGATATGCATTTTCTGCGATAATGATGGTGAGACTTCTGTCCGAAGTATGCAGAATCATCGAGAACGCTCTTTTCGAGCTATTTAATGCGAGAAACACGTTTTCTGGTGTATTCACCACTCCACAGTACGTTTGACATGCAGAACCGGAGATATCTTGGTTTCGGACGGGTTTCAAGCTGAGATATGCATTTTCTGCGATAATCTTGGTGAGTGTTCTGTCAGAAGTATGCAGAATCATCGAGATCGCACTTTTCGAGCTATTTAATGCGAGAAACACGTTATCTGGCGTTTTCACCACTCCACAGTGCGTTTGACATGCAGAACCGGAGATATCTTGGTTTCGGACGGGTTTCAAGCTGAGATATGCATTTTCTGCGATAATCTTGGTGAGTGTTCTGTCAGAAGTATGCAGAATCATCGAGATCGCTCTTTTCGAGCTATTTAATGCGAGAAACACGTTATCTGGCGTTTTCACCACTCCACAGTGCGTTTGATATGCAGAACCGGCGACATCTTGGCTGTCGTAGGGTATCAAGCTGAGATATCCATTTTCTACGATAATCTTGGTGAGACTTCTGTCAGAAGTATGCTGAATCATCTAGATCGCTCTTTTCGAGCTATTTAATGCGAGAAACATGTTTTCTGGGGTTTTCACCACTCCACAGTTCGTTGGATATGCAGAACAGGAGATATCTTGGTTTTCGTGGAGTTTCTAGCAGAGATATGCATTTTCTGCGATAATGATGGTGAGACTTCTGTCCGAAGTATGCAGAATCATCGAGAACGCTCTTTTCGAGATAGTTAATGCGAGAAACACGTTTTCTGGTTTTTTCACCACTCCACAGTGCGTCTGAAATGCAGAACCGGCGATATCTTGGTTTTCGTGGGGTTTGTAGCTGAGATATGCATTTTCTGGGATAATCTTGGTGAGACTTCTGTCCGAAGTGTGCAGAATCATCGAGATCGCTCATTTCGAGCTATTTAATGCGAGAAACACGCTTTCTGGGGTTTTCACCACACCACAGTTCGTTGGATATGCAGAACAGGTGATATCTTGGTTTTCGTGGGGTTTGTAGCTGAGATATGCATTTTCTGCGATAATCTTGGTGAGTCTTCTGTCAGAAGTATGCAGAATCGTCTAGATCTCTCTTTTCGAGCTATTTAATGCGAGAAACACGTTTTCTTGTGTTTTCACCACCCCACAGTGCGTTTGATATGCAGAACCGGCGATATCTTGGTTTTCGTGGGGTTTGTAGCTGAGATATGCATTTTCTGCGATAATCTTGCTGAGACTTCAGTCAGAAGTATGCAGAATAATCGAGATCGCTCTTTTCGAGCTAGTTGATGCGAGAAACACGTTTTCTGGCGTTTTCACCACTCCACAGTGCGTCTGATATGCAGAACCGGCGATATCTTGGTTTTCGTGGGGTTCCCAGCTGGGATATGCATTTTCAGCGGCAATCTTGGTGAGACTTCTGTCCGAAGTATGCAGAATCATCGAGAACGCTCTTTTCGAGATAGTTAATGCGAGAAACACGTTTTCTGGTGTTTTCACCACTCCACAGTGCGTCTGATATGCTGAACCGGCGATATCTTGGTTTTCGTGGAGTTTCTAGCAGCGATATGCATTTTCTGCGATAATGATGGTGAGACTTCTGTCCGAAGTATGCAGAATCATCGAGAACGCTCTTTTCGAGATTGTTAATGCGAGAAACACGTTTTCTGGTGTTTTCACCACTCCACAGTGCGTCTGATATGCTGAACCGGCGATATCTTGGTTTTCGTGGGGTTTCCAGCTGAGATATGCATTTTCTGCGATAATCTTGGTGATTCTTCTGTCAGAAGTATGCAGAATCATCGAGAACGCTCCTTTCGAGCTATTTAATGCGAGAAACACGTTTTCTGGTGTATTCACCACTCCACAGTACGTTTGACATGCAGAACCGGAGATATCTTGGTTTCGGACGGGTTTCAAGCTGAGATATGCATTTTCTGCGATAATCTTGGTGAGTGTTCTGTCAGAAGTATGCAGAATCATCGAGATCGCTCTTTTCGAGCTATTTAATGCGAGAAACACGTTATCTGGCGTTTTCACCACTCCACAGTGCGTTTGACATGCAGAACCGGAGATATCTTGGTTTCGGACGGGTTTCAAGCTGAGATATGCATTTTCTGCGATAATCTTGGTGAGACTTCTGTCCGAAGTGTGCAGAATCATCGAGATCGCTCATTTCGAGCTATTTAATGCGAGAAACACGCTTTCTGGGGTTTTCACCACACCACAGTTCGTTGGATATGCAGAACAGGTGATATCTTGGTTTTCGAGGGGTTTCAAGCTGAGATATGCATTTTCTGCGATAAACTTGTAGAGACTTCTGTCCGAAGTATGCTGAATCATCGAGATCGCACTTTTCAAGCTAGTTAATGCGAGAAAAACCTTATCTGGTGTTTTCACCACTCCACAGTGCGTTTGATATGCAGAACCCGCGATGTTTGGTTTTCGTCGGGTTTCAAGTTGAGATATGCATTTTCTACGATAATCTTGGTGAGACTTCTGTCCGAAGTATGCAGAATCATCGAGATCGCTCATTTCGAGCTATTTAATGCGGGAAACACGTTATCTGGTGTTTTGACCACTCCACAGTGCGTTTGATATGTAGAGCCGCCGACAACTTGGTTTTCGTGGGGTTTCCAGCTGATATATGCATTTTCTGCGATCAGCTTGGTGTTTCAGCTATGAGAAGTATGCAGAATCATCGAGCACGCTCTTTTCGAGCTACTTAATGCGAGAAACACGTTTTCTGGTTTTTTCACCACTCCACAGTGCGTCTGAAATGCAGAACCGGCGATATCTTGGCTTTCGTCGGGTATCAAGCTGAGACATGCATTTTCTGCGATAATCTTGGTGATTCTTCTGTCAGAAGGATGCAGAAACATCGAGAACGCTCTTTTCGAACTACCTAATGCGAGAAACACGTTTTCTGGTTTTTTCACCACTCCACAGTGCGTCTGAAATGCAGAACCGGCGATATCTTGGTTTTCGTGGGGTTTGTAGCTGAGATATGCATTTTCTGCGATAATCTTGGTGAGTCTTCTGTCAGAAGTATGCAGAATCGTCTAGATCTCTCTTTTCGAGCTATTTAATGCGAGAAACACGTTTTCTTGTGTTTTCACCACCCCACAGTGCGTTTGATATGCACAACCGGAGATATCTTGGTTTTCGTGGGGTTTGTAGCTGAGATATGCATTTTCTGCGATAATCTTGGTGAGTCTTCTGTCAGAAGTACGCAGAATCATCTAGATCGCTCTTTTCGAGCTATTTAATGCGAGAAACACGTTTTCTTGTGTGTTCACCACCCCACAGTGCGTTTGATATGCAGAACCGGAGATATCTTGGTTTCGGTCGGGTTTCAAGCTGAGATATGCATTTTCTGCGATAATCTTGCTGAGACTTCAGTCAGAAGTATGCAGAATAATCGAGATCGCTCTTTTCGAGCTAGTTGATGCGAGAAACACGTTTTCTGGCGTTTTCACCACTCCACAGTGCGTCTGATATGCAGAACCGGCGATATCTTGGTTTTCGTGGGGTTCCCAGCTGGGATATGCATTTTCAGCGGCAATCTTGGTGAGACTTCTGTCCGAAGTATGCAGAATCATCGAGAACGCTCTTTTCGAGATAGTTAATGCGAGAAACACGTTTTCTGGTGTTTTCACCACTCCACAGTGCGTCTGATATGCTGAACCGGCGATATCTTGGTTTTCGTGGAGTTTCTAGCAGCGATATGCATTTTCTGCGATAATGATGGTGAGACTTCTGTCCGAAGTATGCAGAATCATCGAGAACGCTCTTTTCGGGATTGTTAATGCGAGAAACACGTTTTCTGGTGTTTTCACCACTCCACAGTGCGTCTGATATGCTGAACCGGCGATATCTTGGTTTTCGTGGGGTTTCCAGCTGAGATATGCATTTTCTGCGATAATCTTGGTGATTCTTCTGTCAGAAGTATGCAGAATCATCGAGAACGCTCCTTTCGAGCTATTTAATGCGAGAAACACGTTTTCTGGTGTATTCACCACTCCACAGTACGTTTGACATGCAGAACCGGAGATATCTTGGTTTCGAACGGGTTTCAAGCTGAGATATGCATTTTCTGCGATAATCTTGGTGAGTGTTCTGTCAGAAGTATGCAGAATCATCGAGATCGCTCTTTTCGAGCTATTTAATGCGAGAAACACGTTATCTGGCGTTTTCACCACTCCACAGTGCGTTTGATATGCAGAACCGGCGACATCTTGGCTGTCGTAGGGTATCAACCTGAGATATGCATTTTCTACGATAATCTTGGTGAGACTTCTGTCAGAAGTATGCTGAATCATCTAGATCGCTCTTTTCGAGCTATTTAATGCGAGAAACATGTTTTCTGGGGTTTTCACCACTCCACAGTTCGTTGGATATGCAGAACAGGAGATATCTTGGTTTTCGTGGAGTTTCTAGCAGAGATATGCATTTTCTGCGATAATGATGGTGAGACTTCTGTTAGAAGTATGCAGAATCATCGAGATCGCACATTTCGATCTATTTAATGCGAGAAACACGTTGTCTGGTGTTTTCACCACTCCACAGTTGGTTTGATATGCAGAACCGGCGATATCTGGGTTTTCGTGGGGTTTCAAGATGAGATATGCATTTTCAGCGATAATCTTGGTGAGTCTTTTGTCAGAAGTATGCAGAATCATCTAGATCGCTCTTTTCGAGCGATTTAATGCGAAAAAACAATTTTTCTGGTTGTTTTCACCACTTTACAGTTGGTTTGATATGCAGAACCGGCGATATCTTGGCTTTCGTGGGGTTTCAAGCTGAGAAATGCATTTTTTACGATAATCTTGGTGAGACTTCTGTCCGAAGTATGCAGAATCATCGAGATCGCTCTTTTCGAGCTATTTAGTGCGAGAAACACGTTATCTGGTGTTTTCACCACTCCACAGAGCGTTTGCTATGCAGAACCGGCGACATCTTGATTTTCGTGAGGTTTCAAGCTGAGATATGCAATTTCTGCGGTAATCTTGGTGAGACATCTGTCCGAAGTATGCTTAATCATCGAGATCGCTCGTTTCGAGCTGTTTAATGCGAGAAACACGTTATCTGGTGTTTTCACCACTCCACAGTTCGTATGATATGCAGAACCGACGATATCTTGATTTTGGTGGTGTTTCCAGCTGAGATATGCATTTTCTGCGATAATGATGGTGAGACTTCTGTTAGAAGGATGCAGAATCATCGAGATCGCACATTTCGATCTATTTAATGCGAGAAACACGTTGTCTGGTGTTTTCACCACTCCACAGTTGGTTTGATATGCAGAACCGGCGATATCTGGGTTTTCGTGGGGATTCAAGCTGAGATATGCATTTTCAGCGATCATCTTGGTGAGTCTTTTGTCAGAAGTATGCAGAATCATCTAGATCGCTCCTTTCGAGGTATTTAATGCGAGAAACACGTTATCTGGTGTTTTCACCACACCACAGTTCGTTGGATGTGCAGAACCGCAAATATCTTGGTTTTCGTGGGGTTTCAAGCTGAGATATGCATTTTCTGCGATAATCTTGGTGAGACCTCTGTCCGAAGTATGCAGAAACATCGAGATCGCTCTTTTCGAACTATTTAATGAGAGAAACACGTTATCTGGTGTTTTCACCACTCCACAGTGCGTTTGATATGCAGAACAGGTGATATCTTGGTTTTCGAGGGGTTTCAAGCTGAGATATGCATGTTCTGCGATAATCTAGGTGAGTCTTCTGCCAGAAGTATGCAGAATCATCTAGATCGTTATTTTCGAGCTATTTAATGCGAGAAAGACGTTATCTGGTTGTTTTCACCACTCTACAGTGCGTTTGATATGCAGAACCGGCGATATCTTAATTTTCTGGTGTTTCCAGCTGAGATATGCATTTTTTACGATAATCATGGTGAGACTTCTGTCCGAAGTATGCAGAATCATCGAGATCGCACTTTTCGAGCTATTTAATGCGAGAAACACGTTATCTGGTGTTTCCACCACTCCACAGAGCGTTTGATATGCAGTACCATCGATATCTTGGTTTTCGTGGGGTTTCAAGCTGAGATATGCATTTTCTAGGATAATCTTGGTGAGACTTCTGTCCGAAGTATGCTGAATCATCTAGATCGCTCTTTTCGAGCTATTTAATGCGAGAAACACGTTATCTGGTGTTTTCACCACTCCACAGTGCGTTTGATATGCAGAACCGGCGATATCTTGGTTTTCGTGGGGTTTCAAGCTGAGATATGCATTTTTTACGATAATCTTGGTGAGACTTCTGTCCGAAGTATGCAGAATCATCGAGATCGCTCGTTTCGTGCTATTTAATGCGAAAAAACAAGTTTTCTGGTGTTTTCAACATTCCACAGTGCGTTTGATATGCAGAACCGGCGATATCTTGATTTTCGTGGTGTTTCCAGCTGAGATATGCATTTTCTGCGATAATCTTGGAGAGTCTTCTGTCAGAAGAATGCAGAATCATCGAGATCCCTCTTTTCGAGCCATTTAATGCGAGAAACACGTTCTCTGGTTGTTTTCACCACTCCACAGTGCGTCTGATATGCAGAACCGGCGATATCTTGGTTTTCGTGGGATTTCCAGCTGAGATATGCATTTTCTGCGGCAATCTTGGTGAGACTTCTGTCCGAAGTATGCAGAATCATCGAGATCGCTCGTTTCGAGCTATTTAATGCGAAAAAACAAGTTTTCTGGTGTTTTCAACATTCCACAGTGCGTTTGATATGCAGAACCGGCGATATCTTGATTTTCGTGGTGTTTCCAGCTGAGATATGCATTTTCTGCGATAATCTTGCTGAGACTTCAGTCAGAAGTATGCAGAATAATCGAGATCGCTCTTTTCGAGCTAGTTGATGCGAGAAACACGTTTTCTGGCGTTTTCACCACTCCACAGTGCGTCTGATATGCAGAACCGGCGATATCTTGGTTTTCGTGGGGTTCCCAGCTGGGATATGCATTTTCAGCGGCAATCTTGGTGAGACTTCTGTCCGAAGTATGCAGAATCATCGAGAACGCTCTTTTCGAGATAGTTAATGCGAGAAACACGTTTTCTGGTGTTTTCACCACTCCACAGTGCGTCTGATATGCTGAACCGGCGATATCTTGGTTTTCGTGGAGTTTCTAGCAGCGATATGCATTTTCTGCGATAATGATGGTGAGACTTCTGTCCGAAGTATGCAGAATCATCGAGAACGCTCTTTTCGAGATTGTTAATGCGAGAAACACGTTTTCTGGTGTTTTCACCACTCCACAGTGCGTCTGATATGCTGAACCGGCGATATCTTGGTTTTCGTGGGGTTTCCAGCTGAGATATGCATTTTCTGCGATAATCTTGGTGATTCTTCTGTCAGAAGTATGCAGAATCATCGAGAACGCTCCTTTCGAGCTATTTAATGCGAGAAACACGTTTTCTGGTGTATTCACCACTCCACAGTACGTTTGACATGCAGAACCGGAGATATCTTGGTTTCGGACGGGTTTCAAGCTGAGATATGCATTTTCTGCGATAATCTTGGTGAGTGTTCTGTCAGAAGTATGCAGAATCATCGAGATCGCTCTTTTCGAGCTATTTAATGCGAGAAACACGTTATCTGGCGTTTTCACCACTCCACAGTGCGTTTGATATGCAGAACCGGCGACATCTTGGCTGTCGTAGGGTATCAACCTGAGATATGCATTTTCTACGATAATCTTGGTGAGACTTCTGTCAGAAGTATGCTGAATCATCTAGATCGCTCTTTTCGAGCTATTTAATGCGAGAAACATGTTTTCTGGGGTTTTCTCCACTCCACAGTTCGTTGGATATGCAGAACAGGAGATATCTTGGTTTTCGTGGAGTTTCTAGCAGAGATATGCATTTTCTGCGATAATGATGGTGAGACTTCTGTTAGAAGTATGCAGAATCATCGAGATCGCACATTTCGATCTATTTAATGCGAGAAACACGTTGTCTGGTGTTTTCACCACTCCACAGTTGGTTTGATATGCAGAACCGGCGATATCTGGGTTTTCGTGGGGTTTCAAGATGAGATATGCATTTTCAGCGATAATCTTGGTGAGTCTTTTGTCAGAAGTATGCAGAATCATCTAGATCGCTCTTTTCGAGCGATTTAATGCGAAAAAACAATTTTTCTGGTTGTTTTCACCACTTTACAGTTGGTTTGATATGCAGAACCGGCGATATCTGGGTTTTCGTGGGGTTTCAAGCTGAGATATGCATTTTCAGCGATAATCTTGGTGAGTCTTTTGTCAGAAGTATGCAGAATCATCGGGATCTCGCTTTTCGAGCTATTTAATGCGAGAAACACGTTCTGTGGTTGTTTTCAACACTCCACAGTGCGTTTGATATGCAGAACCAGCGATATCTTGGCTTTCGTGGGGTTTCAAGCTGAGATATGCATTTTTTACGATAATCTTGGTGAGACTTCTGTCCGAAGTATGCAGAATCATCGAGATCGCTCTTTTCGAGCTATTTAGTGCGAAAACACGTTATCTGGTGTTTTCACCACTCCACAGAGCGTTTGCTATGCAGAACCGGCGACATCTTGATTTTCGTGAGGTTTCAAGCTGAGATATGCAATTTCTGCGATAATCTTGGTGAGACATCTGTCCGAAGTATGCTTAATCATCGAGATCGCTCGTTTCGAGCTGTTTAATGCGAGAAACACGTTATCTGGTGTTTTCACCACTCCACAGTTCGTATGATATGCAGAACCGACGATATCTTGATTTTGGTGGTGTTTCCAGCTGAGATATGCATTTTCTGCGATAATGATGGTGAGACTTCTGTTAGAAGGATGCAGAATCATCGAGATCGCACATTTCGATCTACTTAATGCGAGAAACACGTTGTCTGGTGTTTTCACCACTCCACAGTTGGTTTGATATGCAGAACCGGCGATATTTGGGTTTTCGTGGGGATTCAAGCTGAGATATGCATTTTCAGCGATCATCTTGGTGAGTCTTTTGTCAGAAGTATGCAGAATCATCTAGATCGCTCCTTTCGAGGTATTTAATGCGAGAAACACGTTATCTGGTGTTTTCACCACACCACAGTTCGTTGGATGTGCAGAACCGCAAATATCTTGGTTTTCGTGGGGTTTCAAGCTGAGATATGCATTTTCTGAGATAATCTTGGTGAGACCTCTGTCCGAAGTATGCAGAAACATCGAGATCGCTCTTTTCGAACTATTTAATGAGAGAAACACGTTATCTGGTGTTTTCACCACTCCACAGTGCGTTTGATATGCAGAACAGGTGATATCTTGGTTTTCGAGGGGTTTCAAGCTGAGATATGCATGTTCTGCGATAATCTAGGTGAGTCTTCTGCCAGAAGTATGCAGAATCATCTAGATCGTTATTTTCGAGCTATTTAATGCGAGAAAGACGTTATCTGGTTGTTTTCACCACTCTACAGTGCGTTTGATATGCAGAACCGGCGATATCTTAATTTTCGTGGTGTTTCCAGCTGAGATATGCATTTTTTACGATAATCATGGTGAGACTTCTGTCCGAAGTATGCAGAATCATCGAGATCGCACTTTTCGAGCTATTTAATGCGAGAAACACGTTATCTGGTGTTTCCACCACTCCACAGAGCGTTTGATATGCAGTACCATCGATATCTTGGTTTTCGTGGGGTTTCAAGCTGAGATATGCATTTTCTAGGATAATCTTGGTGAGACTTCTGTCCGAAGTATGCAGAATCATCGAGATCGCTCGTTTCGAGCTATTTAATGCGAAAAAACAAGTTTTCTGGTGTTTTCAACATTCCACAGTGCGTTTGATATGCAGAACCGGCGATATCTTGATTTTCGTGGTGTTTCCAGCTGAGATATGCATTTTCTGCGATAATCTTGGAGAGTCTTCTGTCAGAAGAATGCAGAATCATCGAGATCCCTCTTTTCGAGCCATTTAATGCGAGAAACACGTTCTCTGGTTGTTTTCACCACTCCACAGTGCGTCTGATATGCAGAACCGGCGATATCTTGGTTTTCGTGGGATTTCCAGTTGAGATATGCATTTTCTGCGGCAATCTTGGTGAGACTTCTGTCCGAAGTATGCAGAATCATCGAGATCGCTCTTTTCGAGCTATTTAATGCGTGAAACACGTTATCTGGTGTTTTGACCACTCCACAGTGCGTTTGGTATGCAGAACCGGCGATATCTTGGTTTTCGTGGGGTTTCCAGCTGAGATATGCATTTTCTGCGATAATCTTGGTGATTCTTCTGTCAGAAGTATGCAGAATCATCGAGAACGCTCCTTTCGAGCTATTTAATGCGAGAAACACGTTTTCTGGTGTATTCACCACTCCACAGTACGTTTGATATGCAGAACCGGAGATATCTTGGTTTCGGACGGGTTTCAAGCTGAGATATGCATTCTCTACGATAATCTTGGTGAGACTTCTGTCAGAAGTATGCTGGATCATCGAGATCGCTCTTTTCGAGCTACTTAATGCGAGAAACACGTTATCTGGTGTTTTCGCCACTCCACAGTGCGTTTGATATGCAGAACCGGCGATGTTTGGTTTTCGTCGGGTTTCAAGTTGAGATATGCATTTTTTACGATAATCAAGGTGAGACTTCTGTCCGAAGTATGCAGAATCATCGAGATCGCACTTTTCGAGCTATTTAATGCGAGAAACACGTTATCTGGTGTTTTCAGCACTCCACAGTGCGTTTGATATGGAGAACCAGCGATATCTTGGTTTTCGTGTGGTTTCAAGCTGAGATATGCAATTCCTGCGATAATCTTGGTGAGACTTCTGTCCGAAGTATGCTTAATCATCGAGATCGCTCTTTTCGAGCTATTTAATGCGAGAAACACGTTATCTGGTGTTTTCACCACTCCGCAGTTGGTTTGATATGCAGAACCGGAGATATCTTGGTTTTCGTGGGGTTTCAAGCTGAGATATGCATTTTCTGCGATAATCTTGGTGAGACTTCTGTCCGAAGAATGCAGAATCATCGAGATCGCTCTTTTCGAGCTATTTAATGCGAGAAACACGTTATCTGGTGTTTTCAGCATTCCACAGTGCGTTTGATATGCAGAACCAGCGATATCTTGGTTTTCGTGGGGTTTCAAGCTGAGATATTCAATTCCTTCGATAATCTTGGTGAGACTTCTGTACGAAGTATGCTTAATCGTCGAGATCGCTCGTTTCGAGCTATTTAATGGGAGAAACAGGTTATCTGGTGTTTTCTCCACTCCACAGTGCGTATGATGTGCAGAACCGACGATATCTTGGTTTTCGTGGGGTTTCAAGCTCAGATATGCATTTTCTGCGATAATATTGGTGAGACCTCAGACAGAAGTATGCAGAATCATCTAGATCGCTCTTTTCGAGCTATTTAATGCGCAAAAACAAGTTTTCTGGTGTTTTCAACATTCCACAGTGCGTCTGATATGCAGAACAAGCGATATCCTGGTTTTCGTGGGGTTTCAAGCTGAGATATGCATTTTTTACGATAATCAAGGTGAGACTTCTGTCCGAAGTATGCAGAATCATCGAGATCGCACTTTTCGAGCTATTTAATCCGAGAAACACGTTATCTGGTGTTTTCAGCACTCCACAGTGCGTTTGATATGGAGAACCAGCGATATCTTGGTTTTCGTGTGGTTTCAAGCTGAGATATGCAATTCCTGCGATAATCTTGGTGAGACTTCTGTCCGAAGTATGCTTAATCATCGAGATCGCTCTTTTCGAGCTATTTAATGCGAGAAACACGTTATCTGGTGTTTTCACCACACCACAGTTCGTTGGATGTGCAGAACCGGAGATATCTTGGTTTTCGTGGGGTTTCAAGCTGAGATATGCATTTTCTGCGATAATCTTGGTGAGACTTCTGTCCGAAGTATGCAGAATCATCCAGATCGCACTTTTCGAGCTATTTAATGCGAGAAGCACGTTATCTGGTGTTTTCACCACTCCACAGTTGGTTTGATATGCAGAACCGGAGATATCTTGGTTTTCGTGGGGTTTCTAGCTGAGATATGCATTTTCTGCGATAATCTTGGTGAGACTTCTGTCCGAAGAATGCAGAATCATCGAGATCGCTCTTTTCGAGCTATTTAATGCGAGAAACACGTTATCTGGTGTTTTCAGCATTCCACAGTGCGTTTGATATGCAGAACCAGCGATATCTTGGTTTTCGTGGCGTTTCAAGCTGAGATATGCAATTCCTTCGATAATCTTGGTGAGACTTCTGTACGAAGTATGCTTAATCATCGAGATCGCTCGTTTCGAGCTATTTAATGCGAGAAACACGTTATCTGGCGTTTTCACCACTCCACAGTGCGTTTGATATGCAGAACCGGCGACATCTTGGCTGTCGTAGGGTATCAAGCTGAGATATGCATTTTCTACGATAATCTTGGTGAGACTTCTGTCAGAAGTATGCTGAATCATCTAGATCGCTCTTTTCGAGCTATTTAATGCGAGAAACATGTTTTCTGGGGTTTTCACCACTCCACAGTTCGTTGGATATGCAGAACAGGAGATATCTTGGTTTTCGTGGAGTTTCTAGCAGAGATATGCATTTTCTGCGATAATGATGGTGAGACTTCTGTTAGAAGTATGCAGAATCATCGAGATCGCACATTTCGATCTATTTAATGCGAGAAACACGTTGTCTGGTGTTTTCACCACTCCACAGTTGGTTTGATATGCAGAACCGGCGATATCTGGGTTTTCGTGGGGTTTCAAGATGAGATATGCATTTTCAGCGATAATCTTGGTGAGTCTTTTGTCAGAAGTATGCAGAATCATCTAGATCGCTCTTTTCGAGCGATTTAATGCGAAAAAACAATTTTTCTGGTTGTTTTCACCACTTTACAGTTGGTTTGATATGCAGAACCGGCGATATCTGGGTTTTCGTGGGGTTTCAAGCTGAGATATGCATTTTCAGCGATAATCTTGATGAGTCTTTTGTCAGAAGTATGCAGAATCATCGGGATCTCGCTTTTCGAGCTATTTAATGCGAGAAACACGTTCTGTGGTTGTTTTCACCACTCCACAGTGCGTTTGATATGCAGAACCAGCGATATCTTGGCTTTCGTGGGGTTTCAAGCTGAGATATGCATTTTTTACGATAATCTTGGTGAGACTTCTGTCCGAAGTATGCAGAATCATCGAGATCGCTCTTTTCGAGCTATTTAGTGCGAGAAACACGTTATCTGGTGTTTTCACCACTCCACAGAGCGTTTGCTATGCAGAACCGGCGACATCTTGATTTTCGTGAGGTTTCAAGCTGAGATATGCAATTTCTGCGATAATCTTGGTGAGACATCTGTCCGAAGTATGCTTAATCATCGAGATCGCTCGTTTCGAGCTGTTTAATGCGAGAAACACGTTATCTGGTGTTTTCACCACTCCACAGTTCGTATGATATGCAGAACCGACGATATCTTGATTTTGGTGGTGTTTCCAGCTGAGATATGCATTTGCTGCGATAATGATGGTGAGACTTCTGTTAGAAGTATGCAGAATCATCGAGATCGCACATTTCGATCTATTTAATGCGAGAAACACGTTGTCTGGTGTTTTCACCACTCCACAGTTGGTTTGATATGCAGAACCGGCGATATCTGGGTTTTCGTGGGGATTCAAGCTGAGATATGCATTTTCAGCGATCATCTTGGTGAGACTTCTGTCAGAAGTATGCAGAATCTTCGAGAACGCTCTTTTCGAGCTACTTAATGCGCGAAACACGTTTTCTGCTGTTTTCACCACTCCACGGTACGTTTGATGTGCAGAACCGGAGATAACTCGGTTTTCGTCGGGTTTCAAGCTGAGATATGCATTTTCTACGATAATCTTTGTGAGACTTCTGTCAGAAGTATGCAGGATCTTCGAGAACGCTCTTTTCGAGCTAGTTAAAGCGAGGAAAACCTTATCCGGTGTTTTCACTACTCCACAGTGCGTTTGATATGCAAAACCGGCGATATTTTGGTTTTCGTCGGGTTTCAAGCTGAGATATGCATTTTCAGCGATAATCTTGGTGAGCCTTATGTCAGAAGTATGCAGAATCATCTAGATCGCTCTTTTCGAGCTATTTAATGCGAGAAAGACGTTATCTGGTTGTTTTCACCACTCTACAGTGCGTTTGATATGCAGAACCGGCGACATCTTGATTTTCGTGAGGTTTCAAGCTGAGATATGCATTTTCTGCGATAATCTTGGTGAGACTTCAGTCAGAAGTATGCAGAATCATCTAGATCGCTCTTTTCGAGCTATTTAATGCGAGAAACACGTTTTCTGGGGTTTTCACCACACCACAGTTCGTTGGATGTGCAGAACCGCAAATATCTTGGTTTTCGTGGGGTTTCAAGCTGAGATATGCATTTTCTGCGATAATCTTGGTGAGACCTCTGTCCGAAGTATGCAGAAACATCGAGATCGCTCTTTTCGAACTATTTAATGAGAGAATCACGTTATCTGGTGTTTTCACCACTCCACAGTGCGTTTGATATGCAGAACCGGCGACATCTTGATTTTCGTGAGGTTTCAAGCTGAGATATGCATTTTCTGCGATAATCTTGGTGAGACTTCAGTCAGAAGTATGCAGAATCATCTAGATCGCTCTTTTCGAGCTATTTAATGCGAGAAACACGTTTTCTGGGGTTTACACCACACCACAGTTCGTTGGATGTGCAGAACCGCAAATATCTTGGTTTTCGAGGGGTTTCAAGCTGAGATATGCATTTTCTGCGATAATCTAGGTGAGTCTTCTGCCAGAAGTATGCAGAATCATCTAGATCGTTATTTTCGAGCTATTTAATGCGAGAAAGACGTTATCTGGTTGTTTTCACCACTCTACAGTGCGTTTGATATGCAGAACCGGCGATATCTTAATTTTCGTGGTGTTTCCAGCTGAGATATGCATTTTTTACGATAATCATGGTGAGACTTCTGTCCGAAGTATGCAGAATCATCGAGATCGCACTTTTCGAGCTATTTAATGCGAGAAACACGTTATCTGGTGTTTCCACCACTCCACAGAGCGTTTGATATGCAGTACCATCGATATCTTGGTTTTCGTGGGGTTTCAAGCTGAGATATGCATTTTCTAGGATAATCTTGGTGAGACTTCTGTCCGAAGTATGCTGAATCATCTAGATCGCTCTTTTCGAGCTATTTAATGCGAGAAACACGTTATCTGGTGTTTTCACCACTCCACAGTGCGTTTGATATGCAGAACCGGCGATATCTTGGTTTTCGTGGGGTTTCAAGCTGAGATATGCATTTTTTACGATAATCCTGGTGAGACTTCTGTCCGAAGTATGCTGAATCATCTAGATCCCTCTTTTCGAGCCATTTAATGCGAGAAACACGTTCTCTGGTTGTTTTCACCACTCCACAGTGCGTCTGATATGCAGAACCGGCGATATCTTGGTTTTCGTGGGATTTCCAGCTGAGATATGCATTTTCTGCGGCAATCTTGGTGAGACTTCTGTCCGAAGTATGCAGAATCATCGAGATCGCTCTTCTCGAGCTATTTAATGCGTGAAACACGTTATCTGGTGTTTTGACCACTCCACAGTGCGTTTGATATGCAGAACCGGCGATATCTTGGTTTTCGTGGGGTTTCCAGCTGAGGTATGCATTTTCTGCGATAATCTTGGTGATTCTTCTGTCAGAAGTATGCAGAATCATCGAGAACGCTCCTTTCGAGCTATTTAATGCGAGAAACACGTTTTCTGGTGTATTCACCACTCCACAGTACGTTTGATATGCAGAACCGGAGATATCTTGGTTTCGGACGGGTTTCAAGCTGAGATATGCATTCTCTACGATAATCTTGGTGAGACTTCTGTCAGAAGTATGCTGGATCATCGAGATCGCTCTTTTCGAGCTACTTAATGCGAGAAACACGTTATCTGGTGTTTTCGCCAATCCACAGTGCGTTTGATATGCAGAACCGGCGATGTTTGGTTTTCGTCGGGTTTCAAGTTGAGATATGCATCTTCTACGATAATCTTGGTGTAACATCTGTCCGAAGTATGCAGAAACATCAAGAGCGCTCTTTTCGAGCTATTTAAAGTGAGAAACACGTTTTCTGGGGTTTTCACCACACCACAGTTCGTTGGATGTGGAGAACCGGAGATATCTTGGTTTCCGTGGGGTTTCAAGCTGAGATATGCATTTTCTGCGATAATCTTGGTGTGACCTCTGTCCGAAGTATGCAGAAACATCGAGATCGCTCTTTTCGACCTATTTAATGCGAGAAACACGTTATCTGGTGTTTTCACCACTCCACAGTACGTTTGATATGCAGAACCGGCGACATCTTGATTTTCGTAATGTTTCTAGCTGAGATATGCATTTTCTTCGATAATATTGTTGAGACTTCAGTCAGAAGTATGCAGAATCATCTAGATCGCTCGTTTCGAGCTATTTATTGCGAAAAAAACCAGTTTTCTGGTGTTTTGACCACTCCACAGTGCGTCTGATATGCAGAACCGGCGATATCTTGGTTTTCGTGGGGATTCAAGCTCAGATATGCATTTTCTGCGATAATCTTGGTGAGACTTCTGTCCGAAGTATGCAGAGTCATCGAGATCGTACTTTTCGAGCTATTTAATGCGAGGAACACGATTTCTGGGGTTTTCACCACTCCACATTTGGTTTGATATGGAGAACCAGCGATATCTTGGTTTTCGTGTGGTTTCAAGCTGAGATATGCAATTCCTGCGATAATCTTGGTGAGACTTCTGTACGAAGTATGCAGAATCATCGAGACCGCACTTTTCGAGCTATTTAATTCCAGAAACACGTTATCTGGTGTTTTCAGGAATCCACAGTGCGTTTGATATGCAGAACCAGCGAAATCTTGGTTTTCGTGGGGTTTCAAGTTGAGATATGCATGTTCTACGATAATCTTGGTGAAACATCTGTCCGAAATATGCAGAAACATCAAGAGCGCTCTTTTCGAGCTATTTAATGCGAGAAACACGTTTTCTGGGGTTTTCGCCACACCACAGTTCGTTGGATGTGCAGAACCGGAGATATCTTGGTTTTCGTGGGGTTTCAAGCTGAGATATGCATTTTCTGCGATAATCTTGGTGAGACTTCTGTCCGAAGTATGCAGAATCATCCAGATCGCTCTTTTCGAGCTATTTAATGCGAGAAACACGTTATCTGGTGTTTTCACCACTCCGCAGTTGGTTTGATATGCAGAACCGGAGATATCTTGGTTTTCGTGGGGTTTCAAGCTGAGATATGCAATTCCTTCGATAATCTTGGTGAGACTTCTGTACGAAGTATGCTTAATCATCGAGATCGCTCGTTTCGAGCTATTTAATGGGAGAAACAGGTTATCTGGTGTTTTCTCTACTCCACAGTGCGTATGATGTGCAGAACCGACGATATCTTGGTTTTCGTGGGGTTTCAAGCTCAGATATGCATTTTCTGCGATAATATTGGTGAGACGTCAGACAGAAGTATGCAGAATCATCTAGATCGCTCTTTTCGAGCTATTTAATGCGCAAAAACAAGTTTTCTGGTGTTTTCAACATTCCACAGTGCGTCTGATATGCAGAACAAGCGATATCCTGGTTTTCGTGGGGTTTCAAGCTGAGATATGCATTTTTTACGATAATCAAGGTGAGACTTCTGTCCGAAGTATGCAGAATCATCGAGATCGCACTTTTCGAGCTATTTAATGCGAGAAACACGTTATCTGGTGTTTTCACCACTCCACAGTGCGTTTGATATGGAGAACCAGCGATATCTTGGTTTTCGTGTGGTTTCAAGCTGAGATATGCAATTCCTGCGATAATCTTGGTGAGACTTCTGTCCGAAGTATGCTTAATCATCGAGATCGCTCTTTTCGAGCTATTTAATGCGAGAAACACGTTATCTGGTGTTTTCACCACTCCGCAGTTGGTTTGATATGCAGAACCGGAGATATCTTGGTTTTCGTGGGGTTTCAAGCTGAGATATGCATTTTTTACGATAATCATGGTGAGACTTCTGTACGAAGTATGCAGAAACTTCGAGACCGCACTTTTCGAGCTATTTAATGCCAGTAACACGTTATCTGGTGTTTTCAGCAATCCACAGTGCGTTTGATATGCAGAACCAGCGAAATCTTGGTTTTCGTGGGGTTTCAAGTGGAGATATGCATGTTCTACGATAATCTTGGTGAAACATCTGTCCGAAATATGCAGAAACATCAAGTGCGCTCTTTTCGAGCTATTTAATGCGAGAAACACGTTTTCTGGGGTTTTCACCACACCACAGTTCGTTGGATGTGCAGAACCGGAGATATCTTGGTTTTCTTGGGGTTTCAAGCTGAGATATGCATTTTCTGCGATAATCTTGGTGAGACTTCTGTCCGAAGTATGCAGAATCATCCAGATCGCACTTTTCGAGCTATTTAATGCGAGAAGCACGTTATCTGGTGTTTTCACCACTCCACAGTTGGTTTGATATGCAGAACCGGAGATATCTTGGATTTCGTGGGGTTTCTAGCTGAGATATGCATTTTCTGCGATAATCTTGGTGAGACTTCTGTCCGAAGAATGCAGAATCATCGAGATCGCTCTTTTCGAGCTATTTAATGCGAGAAACACGTTATCTGGTGTTTTCAGCATTCCGCAGTGCGTTTGATATGCAGAACCAGCGATATCTTGGTTTTCGTGGGGTTTCAAGCTGAGATATGCAATTCCTTCGATAATCTTGGTGAGACTTCTGTACGAAGTATGCTTAATCATCGAGATCGCTCGTTTCGAGCTATTTAATGGGAGAAACAGGTTATCTGGTGTATTCTCCACTCCACAGTGCGTATGATGTGCAGAACCGACGATATCTTGGGTTTCGTGGGGTTTCAAGCTCAGATATGCATTTTCTGCGATAATATTGGTGAGACCTCAGACACAAGTATGCAGAATCATCTAGATCGCTCTTTTCGAGCTATTTAATGCGCAAAAACAAGTTTTCTGGTGTTTTCAACATTCCACAGTGCGTCTGATATGCAGAGCAAGCGATATCCTGGTTTTCGTGGGGTTTCAAGCTGAGATATGCATTTTTTACGATAATCTTGGTGAGACTTCTGTCCGAAGTATGCTTAATCATCGAGATCGCTCGTTTCGTGCTATTGAATGCGAGAAACACGTTATCTGGTGTTTTCACCACTCCACAGTGCGTATGATATGCAGAACCGACGATATCTTGGTTTTCGTGGTGTTTCAAGCTCAGATATGCATTGTCTGCGATAATCTTGGTGAGACTTCTGTCCGAAGTATGCTTAATCATCGAGATCGCTCGTTTCGAGCTATTTAATGGGAGAAACAGGTTATCTGGTGTTTTCTCCACTCCACAGTGCGCATGATGTGCAGAACCGACGATATCTTGGTTTTCGTGGGGTTTCAAGCTCAGATATGCATTTTCTGCGATAATATTGGTGAGACCTCAGACAGAAGTATGCAGAATCATCTAGATCGCTCTTTTCGAGCTATTTAATGCGCAAAAACAAGTTTTCTGGTGTTTTCAACATTCCACAGTGCGTCTGATATGCAGAACAAGCGATATCCTGGTTTTCGTGGGGTTTCAAGCTGAGATATGCATTTTTTACGATAATCAAGGTGAGACTTCTGTCCGAAGTATGCTTAATCATCGAGATCGCTCGTTTCGTGCTATTGAATGCGAGAAACACGTTATCTGGTGTTTTCACCACTCCACAGTGCGTATGATATGCAGAACCGACGATATCTTGGTTTTCGTGGTGTTTCAAGCTCAGATATGCATTGTCTGCGATAATCTTGGTGAGACTTCTGTCCGAAGTATGCTTAATCATCGAGATCGCTCGTTTCGAGCTATTTAATGCGAGAAACACGTTATCTGGTGTTTTCACCACTCCACAGTGCGTTTGATATGGAGAACCAGCGATATCTTGGTTTTCGTGTGGTTTCAAGCTGAGATATGCAATTCCTGCGATAATCTTGGTGAGACTTCTGTCCGAAGTATGCTTAATCATCGAGATCGCTCTTTTCGAGCTATTTAATGCGAGAAACACGTTATCTGGTGTTTTCACCACTCCGCAGTTGGTTTGATATGCAGAAACGGAGATATCTTGGTTTTCGTGGGGTTTCAAGCTGAGATATGCATTTTTTACGATAATCATGGTGAGACTTCTGTACGAAGTATGCAGAAACTTCGAGACCGCACTTTTCGAGCTATTTAATGCCAGTAACACGATATCTGGTGTTTTCAGCATTCCACAGTGCGTTTGATATGCAGAACCAGCGATATCTTGGTTTTCGTGGGGTTTCAAGCTGAGATATGCAATTCCTTCGATAATCTTGGTGAGACTTCTGTCAGAAGTATGCAGAATCATCGGGATCGCTCTTTTCGAGCTATTTAATGCGAGAAACACGTTTTCTGGTGTTTTCGCCACCCCACAGTGCGTTTGATATGCAGAACCGGAGATATCTTGGTTTCGGTCGGGTTTCAAGCTGAGATATGCATTTTCTGCGATAATCTTGGTGAGACGTCTGTCAGAAGTATGCAGAATCATCGGGATCGCTCTTTTCGAGCTACTTAATGCGAGAATCACGTTTTCTGGTGTTTGCACCACTCCACAGTGCGTTTGATATGCAGAACCGGCGACATCTTGGATTTCGTCGGGGTTCAAGCTGAGATATGCAATTCCTTCGATAATCTTGGTGAGACTTCTGTACGAAGTATGCTTAATCATCGAGATCGCTCGTTTCGAGCTATTTAATGGGAGAAACAGGTTATCTGGTGTTTTCTCCACTCCACAGTGCGTATGATGTGCAGAACCGACGATATCTTGGTTTTCGTGGGGTTTCAAGCTCAGATATGCATTTTCTGCGATAATATTGGTGAGACCTCAGACAGAAGTATGCAGAATCATCTAGATCGCTCTTTTCGAGCGATTTAATGCGCAAAAACAAGTTTTCTGGTGTTTTCAACATTCCACAGTGCGTCTGATATGCAGAGCAAGCGATATCCTGGTTTTCGTGGGGTTTCAAGCTGAGATATGCATTTTTTACGATAATCATGGTGAGACTTCTGTCCGAAGTATGCTTAATCATCGAGATCGCTCTTTTCGAGCTATTTAATGCGAGAAACACGTTATCTGGTGTTTTCACCACTCCACAGTGCGTTTCATATGCAGAACCAGCGATATCTTGGTTTTCGTGGGGTTTCAAGCTCAGATATGCATTTTCTGCGATAATCTTGGTGAGAATTCTGTCCGAAGTATGCAGAATCATCGAGATCGCTCTTTTCGAGCTATTTAATGCGAGAAACACGTTTGCTGGTGTTTTCACCATCCCACAGTGCGTTTGATATGCAGAACCGGCGACATCTTGATTTTCGTGATGTTTCTAGCTGAGATGTGCATTTTCTGCGATAATATTGGTGAGACTTCAGTCAGAAGTATGCAGAATCATATAGATCGCTCGTTTCGAGCTATATAATGCGAGAAACACGTTATGTGGTTGTTTTCACCACTCCACAGTGCGTTTGATATGCAAAACCGGCGATATCTTGGTTTTCGTCGGGTTTCAAGCTGAGATATGCATTTTTTACGATAATCTTGGTGAGACTTCTGTCCGATGTATGCAGAATCATCGAGATCGCTCTTTTCGAGCTATTTAATGCGAGAAACACGTTATCTGGTGTTTTCACCACTCCACAGAGCGTTTGATATGCAGTACCAGCGATATCTTGGTTTTCGTGGGGTTTCAAGCTGAGATATGCATTTTTTACGATAATCTTGGTGAGACTTCTGTCCGAAGTATGCTTAATCATCGAGATCGCTCGTTTCGTGCTATTGAATGCGAGAAACACGTTATCTGGTGTTTTCACCACTCCACAGTGCGTATGATATGCAGAACCGACGATATCTTGGTTTTCGTGGTGTTTCAAGCTCAGATATGCATTGTCTGCGATAATCTTGGTGAGACTTCGGTCCGAAGTGTGCCGAATCATCGAGATCGCACTATTCGAGCTATTTAATGCGAGAAACACGTTTTCGGGGGTTTTCACCACACCACAGTTCGTTGGATATGCAGAACAGGTGATATCTTGGTTTTCGAGGGGTTTCAAGCTGAGATATGCATATTCTGCGATAAACTTGGAGAGACTTCTGTCCGAAGTATGCTGAATCATCGAGATCGCTCTTTTCGAGCTGGTTAATGCGAGAAAAACCATATCTGGTGTTTTCACCACTCCACAGTGCGTTTGATATGCAGAACCAGCGATATCTTGGCTTTCGTGGGTTTTTAAGCTGAGATATGCATTTTTTACGATAATCTTGGTGAGACTTCTGTCCGAAGTATGCAGAATCATCGAGATCGCTCTTTTCGAGCTATTTAATGCGAGAAACACGTTATCTGGTGTTTTCACCACTCCACAGAGCGTTTGATATGCAGTACCAGCGATATCTTGGTTTTCGTGGGGTTTCAAGCTGAGATATGCATTTTTTACGATAATCTTGGTGAGACTTCTGTCCGAAGTATGCAGAATCATCGAGATCGCTCTTTTCGAGCTATTTAATGCGAGGAACACGTTATCTGGTGTTTTCACCACTCCACAGAGCGTTTGATACGCACTACCAGCGATATCTTGGTTTTTGTGGGGTTTCAAGCTGAGATATGCATTTTCTGCGACAATCTTGGTGAGACTTCTGTCCGAAGTATGCAGAATCATCGGGATCGCTCTTATCGAGCTATTTAATGCGAGAAACACGTTTTCTGGCGATTTCACCACACCACTGTTCGTTGGATATGCAGAACCGGAGATATCTTGGTTTTCGTGGGGTTTCAAGCTGAAATGTGCATTTTCTGCGATAATCTTGGTGAGACTTCTGTCCGATGTATGCAGAATCATCGAGATCGATCTTTTCGAGCTATTTAATGCGAGAAACACGTTATCCGCTGTTTTCACCACTCCACAGTGGGTTTGATATGCAGAACTGGCGACATCTTGGATTTCGTCGGGTTTCTAGCAGAGATATGCATTTTCTGCGATAATCTTGGTGAGACTTCAGTCAGAGGTATGCAGAATCTACGAGATCGCTCTTTTCGAGCTATTTAATGCGAGAAACACGATATCTGGTGTTTTCAGCACTCCACAGTGCGTATGATATGCAGAACCGGCGATATCTTGGTTTTCGTGGGGTTTCAAGCTGAAATATGCATTTTCTGCGATAATCTTGGTGAGACTTCAGTCAGAAGTATGCAGAATCTTCGAGATCGCTCATTTCGAGCTAGTTAATGCGAGAAACACGTTATCTGGTGTTTTCACCACTCCACAGTTCGTTGTATATGCAGAACAGGAGATATCTTGGTATTCGTGGGGTTTCTAGCAGAGATATGCATTTTCTGCGATAATCTAGGTGAGTCTTCTGCCAGAAGGATGCAGAATCTTCGAGATCGTCCTTTTCGAGCAACTTAATGCGAGAAACACGATATCTGGTTGTTTTCACCACTCCACAGTGCGTTTGATATGCAGAACGGGCGACATCTTGATTTTCGTGAGGTTTCAAGCTGAGATATGCATTTTCTGCGATAATCTTTGTGAGACATCATGTCAGAAATATGCAGAATATTCTATATCGCTCTTTTCGAGCTATTTAATGCGAAAAAACAAGTTTTCTGGTGTTTTCAACATTCCACAGTGCGTTTGATATGCAGAACCGGCGATATCTTGATTTTCGTGGTGTTTCCAGCTGAAATATGCATTTTCTACGATAATCTTGGTGAGACGTCTGTCAGAAGTATGCAGAATCTTCGAGATCGTTCTTTTCGAGCTACTTAATGCGAGAAACACGATATCTGGTTGTTTTCACAACTCCACAGTGCGTTTGATATGCAGAACGGGCGACATCTTGATTTTCGTGAGGTTTCAAGCTGAGATATGCATTTTCTGCGATAATCTTGGTGAGACTTCAGTCAGAAATATGCAGAATTTTCTAGATCGCTCTTTTCGAGCTATTTAATGCGAAAAAACAAGTTTTCTGGTGTTTTCAACATTCCACAGTGCATTTGATATGCAGAACCGATGATATCTTGATTTTCGTGGTGTTTCCAGCTGAGATATGCATTTTCTGCGATAATCTTGGTGAGTCTTCTGTCAGAAGTATGCAGAATCATCGAGATCCCTCTTTTCGAGCTATTTAATGCGAGAAACACGTTAATTGGTGTTTTCACCACTCCACAGTGCGTTTGATATGCGGAACCAGCGACATCTTGGATTTCGTCGGTTTTCAAGCTGAGACATGCATTTTCTGCGATAATCTTGGTAAGTCTTCTGTCAGAAGTATGCAGAATCATCGAGATCCCTCTTTTCGAGCTAGTTAATAAAAGAAACACGTTATCTGGTGTTTTCACCACTCCACAGTGCGTTTAATATGCAGAACCGGCTACATCTTGGCTGTCGTAGGGTATCAAGTTGAGATATGCATTTTCTGCGATAATCATGGTGAGACTTCTGTCAGAAGTATGCAGAATCATCGTGATCGCTCTTTTCGAGCTATTTAATGCGAGAAACACGTTTTCTGGGGTTTTCACCACTCCACATTTCGTTGGATATGCAGAACAGGAGATATCTTGGTTTTCGTGGGGTTTCTAGCAGAGAAATGCATTTTCTGCGATAATCATGGTGAGACTTCTGTTAGAAGTATGCAGAATCATCGAGATCGCACATTTCGATCTATTTAATGCGAGAAACACGTTATCTGGTGTTTTCACCACTCCACAGTGCGTTTGATATGCAGAACCAGCGATATCTTGGTTTTCGTGGGGTTTCAAGCTGAGATATGCATTTTTTACGATAATCATGGTGAGACTTCTGTCCGAAGTATGCAGAATCATCGAGATCGCACTTTTCGAGCTATGTAATGCGAGAAACAGGATATCTGGTGTTTTCAGCACTCCACAGTGCGTTTGATATGCAGAACCAGCGATATCTGGGTTTTCGTGGGGTTTCAAGCTGACATATGCATTTTCCGCGATAATCTTGGTGAGACTTCTGTCCGAAGTATGCAGAAACATCGAGAGCACTCTTTTCGAGCTATTTAATGCGAGAATCACGTTTTCTGGGGTTTTCACCACACCACAGTTCGTTGGATATGCAGAACCGGAGATATCTTGGTTTTCGTGGGGTTTCAAGTTGAGATATGCATTTTCTGCGATAATCATGGTGAGACTTCTGTCAGAAGTATGCAGAATCATCGGGATCGCTCTTTTCGAGGTATTTAATGCGAGAAACACGTTTTCTGGGGTTTTCACCACTCCACATTTCGTTGGATATGCAGAACAGGAGATATCTTGGTTTTCGTGGGGTTTCTAGCAGAGAAATGCATTTTCTGCGATAATCATGGTGAGACTTCTGTTAGAAGTATGCAGAATCATCGAGATCGCACATTTCGATCTATTTAATGCGAGAAACACGTTATCTGGTATTTTCACCTCTCCACAGTGCGTTTGATATGCAGAACCAGCGATATCTTGGTTTTCGTGGGGTTTCAAGCTGAGATATGCATTTTTTACGATAATCATGGTGAGACTTCTGTCCGAAGTATGCAGAATCATCGAGATCGCACTTTTCGATCTATTTCATGCGAGAAACACGTTGTCTGGTGTTTTCACCACTCCACAGTTGATTTGATATGCAGAACCCGCGATGTTTGGTTTTCGTCGGGTTTCAAGTTGAGATATGCATTTTCTGCGACAATCTTGGTGAGACTTCTGTCCGAAGTATGCAGAATCATCGGCATCGCTCTTTTCGAGCTATTTAATGCGAGAAACACGTTTTCTGGCGATTTCACCACACCACAGTTCGTTGGATATGCAGAACAGGAGATATCTTGATTTTCGTGGGGTTTCCAGCTGAAATATGCATTTGCTGCGATAATCTTGGTGTTTCATCTATGAGAAGTATGCAGAATCATCCAGAACGATCTTTTCGAGCTAGTTAATGCGAGTAACACGTTATCTGGTGTTTTCACCACTCCACAGTGCGTTTGATATGCAGAACCGGCGACATCATGGATTTCGTCGGGGTTCAAGCTGAGATATGCATTTTCTGCGATAATCTTGGTGAGACTTCTGTCCGAAGTATGCTGAATCATCTAGATCGCTCTTTTCGAGCTATTTAATGCGAGAAACACGTTATCTGGTGTTTTCACGACTCCACAGTGCGTTTGATATGCAGAACCAGCGATATCTTGGTTTTCGTGGGGATTCAAACTGAGATATGCAATTTCTGCGATAATCTAGGTGAGACTTCTGTCCGAAGTATGCTTAATCATCGAGATCGCTCGTTTCGAGCTACTTAATGCGAGAAACACGTGATCTGGTGTTTTCACCACTCCACAGGGCGAATGATATGCAGAACCGACGATATCTTGGTTTTCGTGGGGTTTCAAGCTCAGATATGCATTTTCTGCGATAATCTTGGTGAGACTTCTGTCCGAAGTATGCAGAGTCATCGAGATCGCTCTTTTCGAGCTATTTAATGCGAGAAACAAGTTACCTGGTGTTTTCACCACTCCACAGTGCGTTTGATATGCAGAACCAGCGATATCTTGGTTTTCGTGGGGTTTCAAGCTCAGATATGCATTTTCTGCGATAATCTTTGTGAGACTTCTGTCCGAAGTATGCAGAATCATCGAGATCGCACTTTTCGAGCTATTTAATGCGAGAAACACGTTATCTGGTGTATTCACCACTCCACAGCGCGTTTGATATGCAGAACCGGCGACATCATGGATTTCGTCGGGGTTCAAGCTGAGATATGCATTTTCTGCGATAATCTTGGTGAGACTTCTGTCCGAAGTATGCTGAATCATCTAGATCGCTCTTTTCGAGCTATTTAATGCGAGAAACACGTTATCTGGTGTTTTCACCACTACACAGTGCGTTTGATATGCAGAACCAGCGATATCTTGGTTTTCGTGGGGTTTCAAGATGAGATATGCATTTTCTGCGATAATCTTGGTGAGACTTCTGTCCGAAGTATGCAGAATCATCGAGATCGCTCTTCTCGAGCTATTTAATGCGAGAAACAAGTTATCTGGTGTTTTCACCACTCCACAGTGCGTTTGATATGCAGAACCGGCGCCATCTTGATTTTCGTGAGGTATCAAGCTGAGATATGCATTTTCTGCGATAATATTGGTGAGACTTCAGTCAGAAGTATGCAGAATCTTCTAGATCGCTCGTTTCGAGCTTTTTAATGCGAGAACCACGTTATCTGGTGTATTGAACACTCCACAGTGCGTTTGATATGCAGAACCGGCGACATCATGGATTTCGTCGGGGTTCAAGCTGAGATATGCATTTTCTGCGATAATCTTGGTAAGACTTCTGTCCGAAGTATGCAGAATCATCTAGATCGCTCGTTTCGAGCTATTTAATGCGAAAAAACAAGTTTTCTGGTGTTTTCAACATTCCACAGTGCGTTTGATATGCGGAACCGGCGATATCTTGATTTTCGTGGTGTTTCCAGGTGAGATATGCATTTTCTGCGATAATCTTGGTGAGTCTTCTGTCAGCAGTATGCAGAATCATCTAGATCGCTCTTTTCGAGCTATTAAATGCGAGATACACGTTATCTAGTTGTTTTCACCACTCCACAGTGCGTTTTATATACAGAACTGGCGACATCTTGATTTTCGTGAGGTTTCAAGCTGACATATGCATTTTCTGCGATAATATTGGTGAGACTTCTGTCCGAAGTATGCAGAATCATCGATATCGCTCTTTTCGATCTATTTAATGCGAGAAACACGATATCTGGTGTTTTGACCACTCCACAGGGCGTTTGATATGCAGCATCGGGGATATCTTGGTTTTCGTGGGGTTTCCAGCTGAAATATGCATTTTCTGCGATAAACTTTGTGAGTCTTCTGTCAGAAGTATGCAGAATCATCGAGATCGCTCTATTCGACCTTTTTAAAGCGAGAAACACGTTATCTGGTGTTTTCACCATCCACATTGCGCCTGATATGCAGAACCGGCGACATTTTGGTTTTCGTGGGGTTTCCAGCTTAAATGTGCATTTTCTGCGATAATCTTGGTGAGTCTTCTGACAGAAGTATGCAGAATCATGTAGATCGTTCGTTTCGAGTTATTTAATGCGGAAAAACAAGTTTTCTGGTGTTTTGACCACTCCACAGTGCGTTTGATATGTAGAGCCGCCGATAACTTGGTTTTCGTGGGGTTTCCAGCTGAAATATGCATTTTCTGCGATAATCTTGGTGAGTCCTCTGTCAGAAGTATGCAGAATCATCGAGATCGCTCTATTCGAGCTATTTAATGCGAGAAACACGTTATCTGGTGTATTGACCACTCCACAGAGCGTTTGATATGCAAAACCGGCGATATCTTGGTTTTCGTCGGTTTTCAAGCTGAGATATGCATTTTCAACGATAATCTTGGTGAGACTTCAGTCAGAAGTATGCAGAATCATCTAGATCGCTCGTTTCGAGCTATTTAATGCGAAAAAACAAGTTTTCTGGTGTTTTCAACATTCCACAGTGCGTTTGATATGCGGAACCGGCGATATCTTGATTTTCGTGGTGTGTCTAGGTGAGATATGCATTTTCTGCGATAATCTTGGTGAGTCTTCTGTCAGCAGTATGCAGAATCATCTAGATCGCTCTTTTCGAACTATTAAATGCGTGATACACGTTATCTAGTTGTTTTCACCACTCCACAGTGCGTTTTATATACAGAACTGGCGACATCTTGATTTTCGTGAGGTTTCAAGCTGACATATGCATTTTCTGCGATAATATTGGTGAGACTTCTGTCCGAAGTATGCAGAATCATCGATATCGCTCTTTTCGAGCTATTTAATGTGAGAAACGCGTTATCTGGTGTTTTGACAACTTCACAGTGCGTTTGATATGCAGAAATGGCGAAATCTTGGTTTTCGTCGGTTTTCATCCTGAGGTATGCATTTTCTGCGTTAACCTTGGTGCGACTTTTGTCAGAAGTATGCAGAATCATCTAGATCGCTCGTTTCGAGCTATTTAATACGAGAAACACGTTATCTGGTTGTTTTCACCACTCCACAGTGCGTTTGATATGCAGGACCGGCGACATCTTGATTTTCGTGGGGTTTCAAGCTGAGATATGCATTTTCTGCGATAATATTGGTGAGACTTCAGTAAGAAGTACGCAGAATCATCTAGATCGCTCGTTTCGAGCTATTTAATGCGAAAAAAACAAGTTTTCTGGTGTTTTCAACATTCCACAGTGCGTTTGATATGCAGACCCGGCGATATCTTGATTTTCGTGGTGTTTCCAGCTGAGATATGCATTTTCTGCGATAATCTTGGTGAGTCTTCTGTCACAAGTATGCAGAATCATCTAGATCGCTCTTTTCGAGCTATTTAATGCGAGATACACGTTATCTGGTTGTTTTCATCACTCCACAGGGCGTTTGATATGCAGAACCGGCGATATCTTGGTTTTCGTGGGGTTTCCAGCTGAGATACGCATTTTCTGCGATAATATTGGTGAGACTTCTGTCCGAAGTATGCAGAGTCATCGAGATCGTACTTTTCAAGCTATTTGATGCGAGAAACACGTTTTCTGGGGTATTCACCAATCCACAGTTCGTTGGATATGCAGAACAGGAGATATCTTGGTTTTCGTGGGGTTTCCAGCTGAAATATGCATTTGCTGCGATAATCTTGGTGTTTCATCTATGAGAAGTATGCAGAATCATCCAGAACGATCTTTTCGAGCTAGTTAATGCGAGTAACACGTTATCTGGTGTTTTCACCACTCCACAGTGCGTTTTATATGCAGAACCGGCGACATCATGGATTTCGTCGGGGTTCAAGCTGAGATATGCATTTGCTGCGATAATCTTGGTGAGACTTCTGTCCGAAGTATGCTGAATCATCTAGATCGCTCTTTTCGAGCTATTTAATGCGAGAAACACGTTATCTGGTGTTTTCACCACTCCACAGTGCGTTTGATATGCAGAACCAGCGATATCTTGGTTTTCGTGGGGTTTCAAGATGAGATATGCATTTTCTGCGATAATCTTGGTGAGACTCCTGTCCGAAGTATGCAGAATCATCGAGATCGCTCTTCTCGAGCTATTTAATGCGAGAAACAAGTTATCTGGTGTTTTCACCACTCCACAGTGCGTTTGATATGCAGATCCAGCGATATCTTGGTTTTCGTGGGGTTTCAAGCTCAGATATGCATTTTCTGCGATAATCTTGGTGAGACTTCTGTCCGAAGTATGCAGAGTCATCGAGATCGTACTTTTCGAGCTATTTAATGCGAGAAACACGTTTTCTGGGGTATTCACCAATCCACAGTTCGTTGGATATGCAGAACAGGAGATATCTTGGTTTTCGTGGGGTTTCCAGCTGAAATATGCATTTGCTGCGATAATCTTGGTGAAATATCTGTCCGAAGTATGCAGAAACATCGAGAGCCGCACTTTTCGATCTATTTAATGCGAGAAACACGTTGTCTGGTGTTTTCACCACTCCACAGTTGGTTTGATATGCAGAACCGGCAATGTCTGGTTTTCGTCGGGTTTCAAGCTGAGATATGCATTTTATGCGATAATCTTGGTGAGACTTCTGTCCGAAGTATGCAGAGTCATCTAGATCGTAATTTTCGAGCTATTTAATGCGAGAAACTCGTTTTCTGGGGTTTTCACCAATCCACAGTTCGTTGGATATGCAAAACAGGAGATATCTTGGTTTTCGTGGGGTTTCCAGCTGAAATATGCATTTTCTGCGATAATCTTGGTGTTTCATCTATGAGAAGTATGCAGAATCATCCAGAACGATCTTTTCGAGCTAGTTAATGCGAGTAACACGTTATCTGGTGTTTTCACCACTCCACAGTGCGTTTGATATGCAGAACCGGCGACATCATGGATTTCGTCGGGGTTCAAGCTGAGATATGCATTTTCTGCGATAATCTTGGTGAGACTTCTGTCCGAAGTATGCAGAGTAATCGAGATCGTACTTTTCAAGCTATTTAATGCGAGAAACACGTTTTCTGGGGTATTCACCAATCCACAGTTCGTTGGATATGCAGAACAGGAGATATCTTGATTTTCGTGGGGTTTCCAGCTGAAATATGCATTTGCTGCGATAATCTTGGTGTTTCATCTATGAGAAGTATGCAGAATCATCCAGAACGATCTTTTCGAGCTAGTTAATGCGAGTAACACGTTATCTGGTGTTTTCACCACTCCACAGTGCGTTTGATATGCAGAACCGGCGACATCATGGATTTCGTCGGGGTTCAAGCTGAGATATGCATTTTCTGCGATAATCTTGGTGAGACTTCTGTCCGAAGTATGCTGAATCATCTAGATCGCTCATTTCGAGCTATTTAATGCGAGAAACACGTTATCTGGTGTTTTCACCACTCCACAGTGCGTTTGATATGCAGAACCGACGATATCTTGGTTTTCGTGGGGTTTCAAGCTCAGATATGCATTTTCTGCGATAATCTTGGTGAGACTTCTGTCCGAAGTATGCAGAGTCATCGAGATCGCTCTTTTCGAGCTATTTAATGCGAGAAACAAGTTACCTGGTGTTTTCACCACTCCACAGTGCGTTTGATATGCAGAACCAGCGATATCTTGGTTTTCGTGGGGTTTCAAGCTCAGATATGCATTTTCTGCGATAATCTTGGTGAGACTTCTGTCCGAAGTATGCAGAATCATCGAGATCGCACTTTTCGAGCTATTTAATGCGAGAAACACGTTTTCTGGTGTATTCACCACTCCACAGCGCGTTTGATATGCAGAACCGGCGACATCATGGATTTCGTCGGGGTTCAAGCTGAGATATGCATTTTCTGCGTTAATCTTGGTGAGACTTCTGTCCGAAGTATGCTGAATCATCTAGATCGCTCTTTTCGAGCTATTTAATGCGAGAAACACGTTATCTGGTGTTTTCACCACTACACAGTGCGTTTGATATGCAGAACCAGCGATATCTTGGTTTTCGTGGGGTTTCAAGATGAGATATGCATTTTCTGCGATAATCTTGGAGAGACTTCTGTCCGAAGTATGCAGAATCATCGAGATCGCTCTTCTCGAGCTATTTAATGCGAGAAACAAGTTATCTGGTGTTTTCACCACACCACAGTGCGTTTGATATGCAGAACCAGCGATATCTTGGTTTTCGTGGGGTTTCAAGCTCAGATATGCGTTTTTTGCGATAATCTTGGTGCGACTTCTGTTCGAAGTATGCAGAATTATCGAGATTGCACTTTTCGATCTATTTAATGCGAGATACACGTTATCAGGTTGTTTTCATCACTCCACAGGGCGTTTGATATGCAGAACCGGCGACATCATGGATTTCGTCGGGGTTCAAGCTGAGATATGCATTTTCTGCGATAATCTTGGTGAGACTTCTGTCCGAAGTATGCTGAACCATCGAGATCACTCGTTTCGACCTATTTAATGCGAGAAACACGTTATCTGGTGTTTTCACCACTCCACAGGGCGTTTGATATGCAGAACCAGCGATATCTTGGTTTTCGTGGGGTTTCAAGCTGAGATATGCATTTCCCTGCGATAATCTTGTTGAGACTTCTGTCCGAAGTATGCAGAATCATCGAGATCGCACTTTTCGAGCTATTTAATGCGAGAAACACGTTTTCTGGGGTTTTCACCACACCACAGTTCGTTGGATATGCAGAACAGCTGATACCTTGGTTTTCGAGGGGTTTCAAGCTGAGATATGCATTTTCTGCGATAATCTTGGAGAGACGTCTGTCCGAAGTATGCAGAATCATCGAGATCGCTCTTTTCGAGCTATTTAATGCGAGAAACACGTTTTCTGGGGTTTTCACCACACCACAGTTCGTTGGATATGCAGAACAGGTGATATCTTGGTTTTCGAGGGGTTTCAAGTTTAGATATGCAGTTTCTGCGATAATCTTGGAGAGACTTCTGTCCGAAGTATGCAGAATCATCGAGATCGCTCTTTTCGAGCTATTTAATGCGAGAAACACGTTTTCTGGGGTTTTCACCACAACACAGTTCGATGGATATGCAGAACAGGTGATATCTTGGTTTTCGAGGGGTTTCAAGCTGAGATATGCATTTTCTGCGATAATCTTGGAGAGACTTCTGTTCGAAGTATGCAGAAACATCGAGAGCGCTCTTTTCGAGCTATTTAATGCGAGAAACTCTTTTTCTGGGGTTTTCACCACTCCGCAGTTCGTTGGATATGCAGAACCGGAGATATCATGGATTTCGTGGGGTTTCAAGCTGAGCTATACATTTTTTACGATAATCTTGGTGAGACTCCTGTCCGAAGTATGCTTAATCATCGAGATCGCTCGTTTCGACCTATTTAATGCGAGAAACACGTTATCTGGTGTTTTCACCACTCCACAGTGCGTTGGATATGCAGAACCGGAGATATTTTGGTTTTCGTCGGGTTTCATGCTGAGATATGCATTTTCTACGATCAGCTTGGTGAGACATCTGTCCGAAGTATGCAGAAACATCGAGAGGGTTCTTTTCGAGCTATTTAATGCGAGAAACTCGTTTTCAGGGGTTTTCACCACTCCACAGTTCGTTGGATATGCAGAACCGGAGATATTTCGGTTTTCGTCGGGTTTCATGCTGAGATATGCATTTTCTACGATAAGCTAGGTGAGACATCTGTCCGCAGTATGCAGAAACATCGAGAGCGCTCTTTTCGAGCTATTTAATGCGAGAAACACGTTTTCTGGGGTTTTCACCACACCACAGTTCGTTGGATATGCAGAACAGGTGATATCTTGGTTTTCGAGGGGTTTCAAGCTGAGATATGCATTTTCTGCGATAATCTTGGAGAGACATCAGTCCGAAGTATGCAGAAACATCGAGAGCGCTCTTTTCTAGCTATTTAATGCGAGAAACACGTTATCTGGTGTTTTCAGCACTCCACAGTGCGTTTGATATGCAGAACCAGCGATATCTGGGTTTTTGTCGGGTTTCAAGCTGAGATATGCATTTTTTACGATAATCTTGGTGAGACTTCTGTCCGAAGTATGCTTGATCATCGAGATCGCTCGTTTCGACCTATTTAATGCGAGAAACACGTTATCTGGTGTTTTGACCACTCCACAGTGCGTTTGATATGCAGAACCGGCGATATCTTGGTTTTTGTGGGGTTTCAAGCTGAGATATGCATTTTTTACGATAATCTTGGTGAGACTTCTGTCCGAAGTATGCTTAGTCATCAAGATCGCTCTATTCGAGCTATTTAATGCGAGAAACACGTTATCTGGTGTTTTCAGCACTCCACAGTGCGTTTGATATGCAGAACCAGCGATATCTTGGTTTTCGTGGGGATTCAAGCTCAGATATGCAATTTCTACGAACATCTTGGTTAGACTTCTGTCCGAAGTATGCTTAATCATCGAGATCGCTCGTTTCGAGCTATTTAATGCGAGAAACACGTTATCTGGTGTTTTCAAAACTCCACAGTGCGTATGATATGCAGAACCGACGATATCTTGGTTTTCGTCGGGTTTCATGCTGAGATATGCATTTTCTACGATAAGCTAGGTGAGACATCTGTCCGAAGTATGCAGAAACATCGAGAGCGCTCTTTTCGAGCTATTTAATGCGAGAAACACGTTTTCTGGGGTTTTCACCACACCATAGTTCGTTGGATATGCAGAACAGGTGATATCTTGGTTTTCGTGGGGTTTCAAGCTGAGATATGCATTTTCTGCCATAATCTTGGAGAGACTTCTGTCCGAAGTATGCAGAATCATCGAGAGCGCTCTTTTCGAGCTATTTAATGCGAGAAACACGTTTTCTGGGGTTTTCACCACACCATAGTTCGTTGGATATGCAGAACAGGTGATATCTTGGTTTTCGAGGGGTTTCAAGCTGAGATATGCATTTTCTGCCATAATCTTGGAGAGACTTCTGTCCGAAGTATGCAGAATCATCGAGAGCGCTCTTTTCAAGCTATTTAATGCGAGAAACACGTTTTCTGGGGTTTTCACCACACCATAGTTCGTTGGATATGCAGAACAGGCGATATCTTGGTTATCGTGGGGTTTCAAGCTGAGATATGCATTTTCTGCGATAATCTTGGTGAGACTTCTGTCCGAAGTGTGCAGAATCATCGAGATCGCTCTTTTCGAGTTATTTAATGCGAGAAACACGTTATCTGGTGTTTTCACCACTCCACAGTGCGTTTGATATGCAGAACCAGCGATATCTTGGTTTTCGTGGGGTTTCAAGCTGAGATATGCATTTTTTACGATAATCTTGGTGAGACATCTGTCCGCAGTATGCAGAAACATCGAGAGCGCTCTTTTCGAGCTATTTAATGCGAGAAACACGTTTTCTGGGGTTTTCACCACACCACAGTTCGTTGGATATGCAGAACAGGTGATATCTTGGTTTTCGAGGGGTTTCAAGCTGAGAGATGCATTTTCTGCGATAATCTTGGTGAGACTTCTGTCCGAAGTATGCAGAGTCATCGAGATCGTACTTTTCGAGCTATTTAATGCGAGAAACACGTTCTCTGGGGTCTTCACCACTCCACAGTTCGTTGGATATGCAGAACAGGAGATATCTTGGTTTTCGTGGGGTTTCTAGAAGAGATATGCATTTTCTGCGATAATCTTGGAGAGACATCAGTCCGAAGTATGCAGAAACATCGAGAGCGCTCTTTTCTAGCTATTTAATGCGAGAAACACGTTATCTGGTGTTTTCACCACTCCACAGTGCGTTTGATAATCAGAACCGGCGATATCTTGGTTTTTGTTGGGTTTCAAGCTGAGACATGCATTTTTTACGATAATCTTGGTGAGACTTCTGTCCGAAGTATGCAGAATCATCGAGATCGCTCGTTTCGAGCTATTTAATGCGAGAAACACGTTATCTGGTGTTTTCACCACTCCACAGTGCGTTGGATATGCAGAACCGGAGATATTTTGGTTTTCGTCGGGTTTCATGCTGAGATATGCAATTTCTACAATAAGCTTGGTGAGACATCTGTCCGAAGTATGCAGAAACATCGAGAGCGCTCTTTTCGAGCTATTTAATTCGAGAAACTCGTTTTCAGGGGTTTTCACCACTCCACAGTTCGTTGGATATGCAGAACCGGAGATATGTTGGTTTTCGTCGGGTTTCATGCTGAGATATGCATTTTCTACGATAAGCTAGGTGAGACATCTGTCCGAAGTATGCAGAAACATCGAGAGCGCTCTTTTCGAGCTATTTAATGCGAGAAACACGTTTTCTGGGGTTTTCACCACACCATAGTGCGTTTGATAATCAGAACCGGCGATATCTTGGTTTTTGTTGGGTTTCAAGCTGAGACATGCATTTTTTACGATAATCTTGGTGAGACTTCTGTCCGAAGTATGCAGAATCATCGAGATCGCTCGTTTCGAGCTATTTAATGCGAGAAACACGTTATCTGGTGTTTTCACCACTCCACAGTGCGTTTGATATGCAGAACCGGCGATATCTTGGTTTTTGTGGGGTTTCAAGCTGAGATATGCAATTTCTACGAACATCTTGGTTAGACTTCTGTCCGAAGTATGCTTATTCATCGAGATCGCTCGTTTCGAGCTATTTAATGCGAGAAACACGTTATCTGGTGTTTTCAAAACTCCACAGTGCGTATGATATGCAGAACCGACGATATCTTGGTTTTCGTGGGGTTTCAAGCTCAGATATGCATTTTCTGCGATAATCTTGGTGAGATTTCTGTCCGAAGTATGCAGAGTCATCGAGATCGTACTTTTCGAGCTATTTAATGCGAGAAACACGTTTTCTGGGGTTTTCACCACTCCACAGTTCGTTGGATATGCAGAACAGGAGATATCTTGGTTTTCGTGGGGTTTCTAGCAGAGATATGCATTTTCTGCGATAATCTTGGAGAGACATCAGTCCGAAATATGCAGAAACATCGAGAGCGCTCTTTTCGAGCTATTTAATGCGAGGAACACGTTATCTGGTGTTTTCACCACTCCACAGTGCGTTTGATAATCAGAACCGGCGATATCTTGGTTTTTGTTGGGTTTCAAGCTGAGATATGCATTTTTTACGATAATCTTGATGAGACTTCTGTCCGAAGTATGCTTAATCATCGAGATCGCTCTTTTCGAGCAATTTAATGCGAGAAACACGTTTTCTGGGGTTTTTACCACACCAGAGTTCGTCGGATATGCAGAACAGGTGATATCTTGGCTTTCGAGGGGTTTCAAGCTGAGATATGCATTTTCTGCGATAATCTTGGAGAGACTTCTGTCCGAAGTATGCAGAATCATCGAGATCGCACTTTTCGAGCTATTTATTGCGAGAAACAAGTTATCTGGTGTTTTCACCACTCCACAGTGCGTTTGATATGCAGAACCAGCGATATCTTGGTTTTCGTGGGGTTTCAAGCTCAGATATGCATTTTCTGCGATAATCTTGGTGAGATTTCTGTCCGAAGTATGCAGAATCATCGAGATCGCTCTTTTCGAGCTATTTAATGCGAGAAACACGTTTTCTGGGGTTTTCACCACACCACAGTTCGTTGGATATGCAGAACAGGTGATATCTTGGTTTTCGAGGGGTTTCAAGCTGAGATATGCATTTTCTACGATAAGCTTGGTGAGTCATCTGTCCGAAGTATGCAGAAACATCGAGAGCGCTCTTTTCGAGCTATTTAATGCGAGAAACTCGTTTTCTGGGGTTTTCACCACTCCACAGTTCGTTGGATATGCAGAACCGGAGATATTTTGGTTTTCGTCGGGTTTCATGCTGAGATATGCATTTTCTACGATAAGCTAGGTGAGACATCTGTCCGAAGTATGCAGAAACATCGAGAGCGCTCTTTTCGAGCTATTTAATGCGAGAAACTCTTTTTCTGGGGTTTTCAACACTCCGCAGTTCGTTGGATATGCAGAACCGGAGATATCTTGGATTTCGTGGGGTTCCAAGCTGAGCTATGCATTTTTTACGATAATCTTGGTGAGACTTCTGTCCGAAGTATGCTTAATCATCGAGATCGCTCGTTTCGACCTATTTAATGCGAGAAACATGTTATCTGGTGTTTTCAGCACTCCACAGTGCGTTTGATATGCAGAACCAGCGATATCTGGGTTTTCGTCGGGTTTCAAGCTGAGATATGCATTTTTTACGATAATCTTGGTGAGACTTCTGTCCGAAGTATGATTGATCATCGAGATCGCTCGTTTCGACCTATTTAATGCGAGATACACGTTATCTGGTGTTTTCACCACTCCACAGTGCGTATAATATGCAGAACCGGCGATATCTTGGTTTTCGTGGGGTTTGAAGCTGAGATATGCATTTTCTGCGATAATCTTGGTGAGACATCTGTCCGAAGTGTGCAGAATCATCGAGATCGCTCGTTTCGAGCTATTTAGTGCGAGAAACACGTTATCTGGTGTTTTCACCACTCCACAGTGCGTTGGATATGCAGAACCGGAGATATTTTGGTTTTCGTCGGGTTTCATGCTGAAATATGCATTTTCTACGATAAGCTTGGTGAGACATCAGTTCGAAGTATGCAGAAACATCGAGAGCGCTGTTTTCGAGCTATTTAATGCGAGAAACACGTTTTCTGGGGTTTTCACCACACCACAGATCGTTGGATATGCAGAACAGGTGATATCTTGGTTTTCGAGGGGTTTGAAGCTGAGATATGCATTTTCTGCGATAATCTTGGAGAGACTTCTGTCCGAAGTATGCAGAATCATCGAGATCGCTCTTTTCGAACTATTTAATGCGAGAAACAAGTTATCTGGTGTTTTCACCACTCCACAGTGCGTTTGATATGCAGAACCTGCGATATCTTGGTTTTCGAGGGGTTTCAAGCTGAGATATGCATTTTTTACGATAATCTTGGTGAGACTTCTGTCCGAAGTATGCTTAGTCATCAAGATCGCTCTATTCGAGCTATTTAATGCGAGAAACACGTTATCTGGTGTTTTCAGCACTCCACAGTGCGTTTGATATGCAGAACCAGCGATATCTTGGTTTTCGTGGGGATTCAAGCTCAGATATGCAATTTCTGCGATAATCTTGGTGAGACTTCTGTCCGAAGTATGCTTAATCATCGAGATCGCTCGTTGCGAGCTATTTAATGCGAGAAACACGTTATCTGGTGTTTTCAAAACTCCACAGTGCGTATGATATGCAGAACCGACGATATTTTGGTTTTCGTCGGGTTTCATGCTGAGATATGCATTTTCTACGATAAGCTATGTGAGACATCTGTCCGAAGTATGCAGAAACATCGAGAGCGCTCTTTTCGAGCTATTTAATGCGAGAAACTCTTTTTCTGGGGTTTTCACCACTCCGCAGTTCGTTGGATATGCAGAACCGGAGATATCTTGGATTTCGTGGGGTTTCAAGCTGAGCTATGCATTTTTTACGATAATCTTGGTGTGACTTCTGTCCGAAGTATGCTTAATCATCGAGATCGCTCGTTTCGACCTATTTAATGCGAGAAACACGTTATCTGGTGTTTTCAGCACTCCACAGTGCGTTTGATATGCAGAACCAGCGATATCTTGGTTTTCGTGGGGTTTCAAGCTCAGATATGCATTTTCTGCGATAATCTTGGTGAGACTTCTGTCCGAAGGATGCAGAGTCATCGAGATCGTACTTTTCGAGCTATTTAATGCGAGAAACACGTTTTCTGGGGTTTTCACCACTCCACAGTTCGTTGGATATGCAGAACAGGAGATATCTTGGTTTTCGTGGGGTTTCTAGCAGAGATATGCATTTTCTGCGATAATCTTGGAGAGACATCAGTCCGAAGTATGCAGAAACATCGAGAGCGCACTTTTCGAGCTATTTAATGCGAGGAACACGTTATCTGGTGTTTTCACCACTCCACAGTGCGTTTGATAATCAGAACCGGCGATATCTTGGTTTTTGTTGGGTTTCAAGCTGAGATATGCATTTTTTACGATAATCTTGGTGAGACTTCTGTCCGAAGTATGCAGAATCATCGAGATCGCTCGTTTCGAGCTATTTAATGCGAGAAACACGTTATCTGGTGTTTTCTCCACTCCACAGTGCGTTTGATAATCAGAACCGGCGATATATTGGTTTTTGTTGGGTTTCAAGCTGAGATATGCATTTTTTACGATAATCTTGGTGAGACTTCTGTCCGAAGTATGCTTAATCATCGAGATCGCTCTTTTCGAGCAATTTAATGCGAGAAACACGTTTTCTGGGGTTTTTACCACACCAGAGTTCGTCGGATATGCAGAACAGGTGATATCTTGGCTTTCGAGGGGTTTCAAGCTGAGATATGCATTTTCTGCGATAATCTTGGAGAGACTTCTGTCCGAAGTATGCAGAATCATCGAGATCGCTCTTTTCGAGCTATTTATTGCGAGAAACAAGTTATCTGGTGTTTTCACCACTCCACAGTGCGTTTGATATGCAGAACCAGCGATATCTTGGTTTTCGTGGGGTTTCAAGCTCAGATATGCATTTTCTGCGATAATCTTGGTGAGATTTCTGTCCGAAGTATGCAGAACCATCGAGATCGCTCTTTTCGAGCTATTTAATGCGAGAAACACGTTTTCTGGGGTTTTCACCACACCACAGTTCGTTGGATATGCAGAACAGGTGATATCTTGGTTTTCGAGGGGTTTCAAGCTGAGATATGCATTTTCTACGATAAGCTTGGTGAGTCATCTGTCCGAAGTATGCAGAAACATCGAGAGCGCTCTTTTCGAGCTATTTAATGCGAGAAACTCGTTTTCTGGGGTTTTCACCACTCCACAGTTCGTTGGATATGCAGAACCGGAGATATTTTGGTTTTCGTCGGGTTTCATGCTGAGATATGCATTTTCTACGATAAGCTAGGTGAGACATCTGTCCGAAGTATGCAGAAACATCGAGAGCGCTCTTTTCGAGCTATTTAATGCGAGAAACTCTTTTTCTGGGGTTTTCAACACTCCGCAGTTCGTTGGATATGCAGAACCGGAGATATCTTGGATTTCGTGGGGTTCCAAGCTGAGCTATGCATTTTTTACGATAATCTTGGTGAGACTTCTGTCCGAAGTATGCTTAATCATCGAGATCGCTCGTTTCGACCTATTTAATGCGAGAAACATGTTATCTGGTGTTTTCAGCACTCCACAGTGCGTTTGATATGCAGAACCAGCGATATCTGGGTTTTCGTCGGGTTTCAAGCTGAGATATGCATTTTTTACGATAATCTTGGTGAGACTTCTGTCCGAAGTATGATTGATCATCGAGATCGCTCGTTTCGACCTATTTAATGCGGGAAACACGTTTTCTGGTGTTTTCACCACTCCACAGTGCGTATAATATGCAGAACCGGCGATATCTTGGTTTTCGTGGGGTTTGAAGCTGAGATATGCATTTTCTGCGATAATCTTGGTGAGACATCTGTCCGAAGTGTGCAGAATCATCGAGATCGCTCGTTTCGAGCTATTTAGTGCGAGAAACACGTTATCTGGTGTTTTCACCACTCCACTGTGCGTTGGATATGCAGAACCGGAGATATTTTGGTTTTCGTCGGGTTTCATGCTGAAATATGCATTTTCTACGATAAGCTTGGTGAGACATCAGTTCGAAGTATGCAGAAACATCGAGAGCGCTGTTTTCGAGCTATTTAATGCGAGAAACACGTTTTCTGGGGTTTTCACCACACCACAGTTCGTTGGATATGCAGAACAGGTGATATCTTGGTTTTCGAGGGGTTTGAAGCTGAGATATGCATTTTCTGCGATAATCTTGGAGAGACTTCTGTCCGAAGTATGCAGAATCATCGAGATCGCTCTTTTCGAACTATTTAATGCGAGAAACAAGTTATCTGGTGTTTTCACCACTCCACAGAGCGTTTGATATGCAGAACCTGCGATATCTTGGTTTTCGAGGGGTTTCAAGCTGAGATATGCATTTTTTACGATAATCTTGGTGAGACTTCTGTCCGAAGTATGCTTAGTCATCAAGATTGCTCTATTCGAGCTATTTAATGCGAGAAACACGTTATCTGGTGTTTTCAGCACTCCACAGTGCGTTTGATATGCAGAACCAGCGATATCTTGGTTTTCGTGGGGATTCAAGCTCAGATATGCAATTTCTGCGATAATCTTGGTGAGACTTCTGTCCGAAGTATGCTTAATCATCGAGATCGCTCGTTGCGAGCTATTTAATGCGAGAAACACGTTATCTGGTGTTTTCAAAACTCCACAGTGCGTATGATATGCAGAACCGACGATATTTTGGTTTTCGTCGGGTTTCATGCTGAGATATGCATTTTCTACGATAAGCTATGTGAGACATCTGTCCGAAGTATGCAGAAACATCGAGAGCGCTCTTTTCGAGCTATTTAATGCGAGAAACTCTTTTTCTGGGGTTTTCACCACTCCGCAGTTCGTTGGATATGCAGAACCGGAGATATCTTGGATTTCGTGGGGTTTCAAGCTGAGCTATGCATTTTTTACGATAATCTTGGTGAGACTTCTGTCCGAAGTATGCTTAATCATCGAGATCGCTCGTTTCGACCTATTTAATGCGAGAAACACGTTATCTGGTGTTTTCAGCACTCCACAGTGCGTTTGATATGCAGAACCAGCGATATCTTGGTTTTCGTGGGGTTTCAAGCTCAGATATGCATTTTCTGCGATAATCTTGGTGAGATTTCTGTCCGAAGTATGCAGAATCATCGAGATCGCACTTTTCGAGCTATTTAATGCGAGAAACACGGTATCTGGTGTTTTCACCACTCCACAGTGCGTTTGATATGCAGAACCGGCGATATCTTGGTTTTTGTGGGGTTTCAAGCTGAGATATACATTTTTTACGATAATCTTGGTGAGACTTCTGTGCGATGTATGCTTAATCGTCAAGTTCGCTCTATTCGAGCTATTTAATGCGAGAAACACGTTATCTGGTGTTTTCAGCACTCCACAGTGCGTTTGATATGCAGAACCAGCGATATCTTGGTTTTCGTGGGGATTCAAGCTCAGATATGCAATTTCTACGAACATCTTGGTTAGACTTCTGTCCGAAGTATGCAGAATCATCGAGATCGCTCGTTTCGAGCTACTTAATGCGCGAAACACGTTTTCTGGTGTTTTCACCACTCCACAGTGCGTTTGATATGCAGAACCGGCGACATCTTGGTTTTCGTGGGGTTTCAAGCTGAGATATGCATTTTCTGCGATAATCTTGGTGACACTTCTGTCCGAAGTATGCAGAATCATCGCGATCGCTCTTTTCGAGCTATTTAATGCGAGAAACACGTTATCTGGTGTTTTCACCACTCCACAGTGCGTTTGATATGCAGAACAGTAGATATCTTGGTTTTCGTGGGGTTTCAAGCTGAGATATGCATTTTCTGCGATAATATTGGTGAGACTTCAGTCAGCAGTATGCAGAATCATCTAGATCGCTCTTTTCGAGCTACTTAATGCGCGAAACACGTTTTCTGGTGTTTTCACCACTCCACAGTGCGTTTGATAATCAGAACCGGCGATATCTTGGTTTTTGTTGGGTTTCAAGCTGAGATATGCATTTTTTACGATAATCTTGGTGAGACTTCTGTCCGAAGTATGCAGAATCATCGAGATCGCTCGTTTCGAGCTATTTAATGCGAGAAACACGTTATCTGGTGTTTTCTCCACTCCACAGTGCGTTTGATAATCAGAACCGGCGATATCTTGGTTTTTGTTGGGTTTCAAGCTGAGATATGCATTTTTTACGATAATCTTGGTGAGACTTCTGTCCGAAGTATGCTTAATCATCGAGATCGCTCTTTTCGAGCAATTTAATGCGAGAAACACGTTTTCTGGGGTTTTCACCACACCAGAGTTCGTCGGATATGCAGAACAGGTGATATCCTGGCTTTCGAGGGGTTTCAAGCTGAGATATGCATTTTCTGCGATAATCTTGGAGAGACTTCTGTCCGAAGTATGCAGAATCATCGAGATCGCTCTTTTCGAGCTATTTATTGCGAGAAACAAGTTATCTGGTGTTTTCACCACTCCACAGTGCGTTTGATATGCAGAACCAGCGATATCTTGGTTTTCGTGGGGTTTCAAGCTCAGATATGCATTTTCTGCGATAATCTTGGTGAGATTTCTGTCCGAAGTATGCAGAATCATCGAGATCGCTCTTTTCGAGCTATTTAATGCGAGAAACACGTTTTCTGGGGTTTTCACCACACCACAGTTCGTTGGATATGCAGAACAGGTGATATCTCGGTTTTCGAGGGGTTTCAAGCTGAGATATGCATTTTCTACGATAAGCTTGGTGAGTCATCTGTCCGAAGTATGCAGAAACATCGAGAGCGCTCTTTTCGAGCTATTTAATGCGAGAAACTCGTTTTCTGGGGTTTTCACCACTCCACAGTTCGTTGGATATGCAGAACCGGAGATATTTTGGTTTTCGTCGGGTTTCATGCTGAGATATGCATTTTCTACGATAAGCTAGGTGAGACATATGTCCGAAGTATGCAGAAACATCGAGAGCGCTCTTTTCGAGCTATTTAATGCGAGAAACTCTTTTTCTGGGGTTTTCAACACTCCGCAGTTCGTTGGATATGCAGAACCGGAGATATCTTGGATTTCGTGGGGTTCCAAGCTGAGCTATGCATTTTTTACGATAATCTTGGTGAGACTTCTGTCCGAAGTATGCTTAATCATCGAGATCGCTCGTTTCGACCTATTTAATGCGAGAAACATGTTATCTGGTGTTTTCAGCACTCCACAGTGCGTTTGATATGCAGAACCAGCGATATCTGGGTTTTCGTCGGGTTTCAAGCTGAGATATGCATTTTTTACGATAATCTTGGTGAGACTTCTGTCCGAAGTATGATTGATCATCGAGATCGCTCGTTTCGACCTATTTAATGCGAGAAACACGTTGTCTGGTGTTTTCACCACTCCACAGTGCGTATGATATGCAGAACCGGCGATATCTTGGTTTTCGTGGGGTTTGAAGCTGAGATATGCATTTTCTGCGATAATCTTGGTGAGACATCTGTCCGAAGTGTGCAGAATCATCGAGATCGCTCGTTTCGAGCTATTTAGTGCGAGAAACACGTTATCTGGTGTTTTCACCACTCCACAGTGCGTTGGATATGCAGAACCGGCGATATCTTGGTTTTCGTGGGGTTTGAAGCTGAGATATGCATTTTCTGCGATAATCTTGGTGAGACATCTGTCCGAAGTATGCAGAATCATCGAGATCGCTCTTTTCGAACTATTTAATGCGAGAAACAAGTTATCTGGTGTTTTCACCACTCCACAGTGCGTTTGATATGCAGAACCTGCGATATCTTGGTTTTCGAGGGGTTTCAAGCTGAGATATGCATTTTTTACGATAATCTTGGTGAGACTTCTGTCCGAAGTATGCTTAGTCATCAAGATCGCTCTATTCGAGCTATTTAATGCGAGAAACACGTTATCTGGTGTTTTCAGCACTCCGCAGTGCGTTTGATATGCAGAACCAGCGATATCTTGGTTTTCGTGGGGATTCAAGCTCAGATATGCATTTTCTGCGATAAGCTTGGTGAGATTTCTGTCCGAAGTATGCAGAATCATCGAGATCGCACTTTTCGAGCTATTTAATGCGAGAAACACGGTATCTGGTGTTTTCACCACTCCACAGTGCGTTTGATATGCAGAACAGGAGATATCTTGGTTTTCGTGGGGTTTCTAGCAGAGATATGCATTTTCTGCGATAATCTTGGAGAGACATCAGTCCGAAGTATGCAGAAACATCGAGAGCGCTCTTTTCGAGCTATTTAATGCGAGGAACACGTTATCTGGTGTTTTCACCACTCCACAGTGCGTTTGATAATCAGAACCGGCGATATCTTGGTTTTTGTTGGGTTTCAAGCTGAGATATGCATTTTTTACGATAATCTTGGTGAGACTTCTGTCCGAAGTATGCAGAATCATCGAGATCGCTCGTTTCGAGCTATTTAATGCGAGAAACACGTTATCTGGTGTTTTCTCCACTCCACAGTGCGTTTGATAATCAGAACCGGCGATATCTTGGTTTTTGTTGGGTTTCAAGCTGAGATATGCATTTTTTACGATAATCTTGGTGAGACTTCTGTCCGAAGTATGCTTAATCATCGGGATCGCTCTTTTCGAGCAATTTAATGCGAGAAACACGTTTTCTGGGGTTTTTACCACACCAGAGTTCGTCGGATATGCAGAACAGGTGATATCTTGGCTTTCGAGTGGTTTCAAGCTGAGATATGCATTTTCTGCGATAATCTTGGAGAGACTTCTGTCCGAAGTATGCAGAATCATCGAGATCGCTCTTTTCGAGCTATTTATTGCGAGAAACAAGTTATCTGGTGTTTTCACCACTCCACAGTGCGTTTGATATGCAGAACCAGCGATATCTTGGTTTTCGTGGGGTTTCAAGCTCAGATATGCATTTTCTGCGATAATCTTGGTGAGATTTCTGTCCGAAGTATGCAGAATCATCGAGATCGCTCTTTTCGAGCTATTTAATGCGAGAAACACGTTTTCTGGGGTTTTCACCACACCACAGTTCGTTGGATATGCAGAACAGGTGATATCTTGGTTTTCGAGGGGTTTCAAGCTGAGATATGCATTTTCTACGATAAGCTTGGTGAGTCATCTGTCCGAAGTATGCAGAAACATCGAGAGCGCTCTTTTCGAGCTATTTAATGCGAGAAACTCGTTTTCTGGGGTTTTCACCACTCCACAGTTCGTTGGATATGCAGAACCGGAGATATTTTGGTTTTCGTCGGGTTTCATGCTGAGATATGCATTTTCTACGATAAGCTAGGTGAGACATCTGTCCGAAGTATGCAGAAACATCGAGAGCGCTCTTTTCGAGCTATTTAATGCGAGAAACCCTTTTTCTGGGGTTTTCAACACTCCGCAGTTCGTTGGATATGCAGAACCGGAGATATCTTGGATTTCGTGGGGTTCCAAGCTGAGCTATGCATTTTTTACGATAATCTTGGTGAGACTTCTGTCCGAAGTATGCTTAATCATCGAGATCGCTCGTTTCGACCTATTTAATGCGAGAAACATGTTATCTGGTGTTTTCAGCACTCCACAGTGCGTTTGATATGCAGAACCAGCGATATCTGGGTTTTCGTCGGGTTTCAAGCTGAGATATGCATCTTTTACGATAATCTTGGTGAGACTTCTGTCCGAAGTATGATTGATCATCGAGATCGCTCGTTTCGACCTATTTAATGCGAGAAACACGTTATCTGGTGTTTTCACCACTCCACAGTGCGTATAATATGCAGAACCGGCGATATCTTGGTTTTCGTGGGGTTTGAAGCTCAGATATGCATTTTCTGCGATAATCTTGGTGAGACATCTGTCCGAAGTGTGCAGAATCATCGAGATCGCTCGTTTCGAGCTATTTAGTGCGAGAAACACGTTATCTGGTGTTTTCACCACTCCACAGTGCGTGGGATATGCAGAACCGGAGATATTTTGGTTTTCGTCGGGTTTCATGCTGAAATATGCATTTTCTACGATAAGCTTGGTGAGACATCAGTTCGAAGTATGCAGAAACATCGAGAGCGCTGTTTTCGAGGTATTTAATGCGAGAAACACGTTTTCTGGGGTTTTCACCACACCACAGTTCGTTGGATATGCAGAACAGGTGATATCTTGGTTTTCGAGGGGTTTGAAGCTGAGATATGCATTTTCTGCGATAATCTTGGAGAGACTTCTGTCCGAAGTATGCAGAATCATCGAGATCGCTCTTTTCGAACTATTTAATGCGAGAAACAAGTTATCTGGTGTTTTCACCACTCCACAGTGCGTTTGATATGCAGAACCTGCGATATCTTGGTTTTCGAGGGGTTTCAAGCTGAGATATGCATTTTTTACGATAATCTTGGTGAGACTTCTGTCCGAATTATGCTTAGTCATCAAGATTGCTCTATTCGAGCTATTTAATGCGAGAAACACGTTATCTGGTGTTTTCAGCACTCCACAGTGCGTTTGATATGCAGAACCAGCGATATCTTGGTTTTCGTGGGGATTCAAGCTCAGATATGCAATTTCTGCGATAATCTTGGTGAGACTTCTGTCCGAAGTATGCTTAATCATCGAGATCGCTCGTTGCGAGCTATTTAATGCGAGAAACACGTTATCTGGTGTTTTCAAAACTCCACAGTGCGTATGATATGCAGAACCGACGATATTTTGGTTTTCGTCGGGTTTCATGCTGAGATATGCATTTTCTACGATAAGCTATGTGAGACATCTGTCCGAAGTATGCAGAAACATCGAGAGCGCTCTTTTCGAGCTATTTAATGCGAGAAACTCTTTTTCTGGGGTTTTCACCACTCCGCAGTTCGTTGGATATGCAGAACCGGAGATATCTTGGATTTCGTGGGGTTTCAAGCTGAGCTATGCATTTTTTACGATAATCTTGGTGAGACTTCTGTCCGAAGTATGCTTAATAATCGAGATCGCTCGTTTCGACCTATTTAATGCGAGAAACACGTTATCTGGTGTTTTCAGCACTCCACAGTGCGTTTGATATGCAGAACCAGCGATATCTTGGTTTTCGTGGGGTTTCAAGCTCAGATATGCATTTTCTGCGATAATCTTGGTGAGATTTCTGTCCGAAGTATGCAGAATCATCGAGATCGCACTTTTCGAGCTATTTAATGCGAGAAACACGGTATCTGGTGTTTTCACCACTCCACAGTGCGTTTGATATGCAGAACCGGCGATATCTTGGTTTTTGTGGGGTTTCAAGCTGAGATATACATTTTTTACGATAATCTTGGTGAGACTTCTGTGCGATGTATGCTTAATCGTCAAGTTCGCTCTATTCGAGCTATTTAATGCGAGAAACACGTTATCTGGTGTTTTCAGCACTCCACAGTGCGTTTGATATGCAGAACCAGCGATATCTTGGTTTTCGTGGGGATTCAAGCTCAGATATGCAATTTCTACGAACATCTTGGTTAGACTTCTGTCCGAAGTATGCAGAATCATCGAGATCGCTCGTTTCGAGCTACTTAATGCGCGAAACACGTTTTCTGGTGTTTTCACCACTCCACAGTGCGTTTGATATGCAGAACCGGCGACATCTTGGTTTTCGTGGGGTTTCAAGCTGAGATATGCATTTTCTGCGATAATCTTGGTGACACTTCTGTCCGAAGTATGCAGAATCATCGCGATCGCTCTTTTCGAGCTATTTAATGCGAGAAACACGTTATCTGGTGTTTTCACCACTCCACAGTGCGTTTGATATGCAGAACAGTAGATATCTTGGTTTTCGTGGGGTTTCAAGCTGAGATATGCATTTTCTGCGATAATATTGGTGAGACTTCAGTCAGCAGTATGCAGAATCATCTAGATCGCTCTTTTCGAGCTACTTAATGCGCGAAACACGTTTTCTGGTGTTTTCACCACTCCACAGTGCGTTTGATAATCAGAACCGGCGATATCTTGGTTTTTGTTGGGTTTCAAGCTGAGATATGCATTTTTTACGATAATCTTGGTGAGACTTCTGTCCGAAGTATGCAGAATCATCGAGATCGCTCGTTTCGAGCTATTTAATGCGAGAAACACGTTATCTGGTGTTTTCTCCACTCCACAGTGCGTTTGATAATCAGAACCGGCGATATCTTGGTTTTTGTTGGGTTTCAAGCTGAGATATGCATTTTTTACGATAATCTTGGTGAGACTTCTGTCCGAAGTATGCTTAATCATCGAGATCGCTCTTTTCGAGCAATTTAATGCGAGAAACACGTTTTCTGGGGTTTTCACCACACCAGAGTTCGTCGGATATGCAGAACAGGTGATATCCTGGCTTTCGAGGGGTTTCAAGCTGAGATATGCATTTTCTGCGATAATCTTGGAGAGACTTCTGTCCGAAGTATGCAGAATCATCGAGATCGCTCTTTTCGAGCTATTTATTGCGAGAAACAAGTTATCTGGTGTTTTCACCACTCCACAGTGCGTTTGATATGCAGAACCAGCGATATCTTGGTTTTCGTGGGGTTTCAAGCTCAGATATGCATTTTCTGCGATAATCTTGGTGAGATTTCTGTCCGAAGTATGCAGAATCATCGAGATCGCTCTTTTCGAGCTATTTAATGCGAGAAACACGTTTTCTGGGGTTTTCACCACACCACAGTTCGTTGGATATGCAGAACAGGTGATATCTCGGTTTTCGAGGGGTTTCAAGCTGAGATATGCATTTTCTACGATAAGCTTGGTGAGTCATCTGTCCGAAGTATGCAGAAACATCGAGAGCGCTCTTTTCGAGCTATTTAATGCGAGAAACTCGTTTTCTGGGGTTTTCACCACTCCACAGTTCGTTGGATATGCAGAACCGGAGATATTTTGGTTTTCGTCGGGTTTCATGCTGAGATATGCATTTTCTACGATAAGCTAGGTGAGACATATGTCCGAAGTATGCAGAAACATCGAGAGCGCTCTTTTCGAGCTATTTAATGCGAGAAACTCTTTTTCTGGGGTTTTCAACACTCCGCAGTTCGTTGGATATGCAGAACCGGAGATATCTTGGATTTCGTGGGGTTCCAAGCTGAGCTATGCATTTTTTACGATAATCTTGGTGAGACTTCTGTCCGAAGTATGCTTAATCATCGAGATCGCTCGTTTCGACCTATTTAATGCGAGAAACATGTTATCTGGTGTTTTCAGCACTCCACAGTGCGTTTGATATGCAGAACCGGCGACATCTTGGTTTTCGTGGGGTTTCAAGCTGAGATATGCATTTTCTGCGATAATCTTGGTGACACTTCTGTCCGAAGTATGCAGAATCATCGCGATCGCTCTTTTCGAGCTATTTAATGCGAGAAACACGTTATCTGGTGTTTTCACCACTCCACAGTGCGTTTGATATGCAGAACAGTAGATATCTTGGTTTTCGTGGGGTTTCAAGCTGAGATATGCATTTTCTGCGATAATATTGGTGAGACTTCAGTCAGCAGTATGCAGAATCATCTAGATCGCTCTTTTCGAGCTACTTAATGCGCGAAACACGTTTTCTGGTGTTTTCACCACTCCACAGTGCGTTTGATAATCAGAACCGGCGATATCTTGGTTTTTGTTGGGTTTCAAGCTGAGATATGCATTTTTTACGATAATCTTGGTGAGACTTCTGTCCGAAGTATGCAGAATCATCGAGATCGCTCGTTTCGAGCTATTTAATGCGAGAAACACGTTATCTGGTGTTTTCTCCACTCCACAGTGCGTTTGATAATCAGAACCGGCGATATCTTGGTTTTTGTTGGGTTTCAAGCTGAGATATGCATTTTTTACGATAATCTTGGTGAGACTTCTGTCCGAAGTATGCTTAATCATCGAGATCGCTCTTTTCGAGCAATTTAATGCGAGAAACACGTTTTCTGGGGTTTTCACCACACCAGAGTTCGTCGGATATGCAGAACAGGTGATATCCTGGCTTTCGAGGGGTTTCAAGCTGAGATATGCATTTTCTGCGATAATCTTGGAGAGACTTCTGTCCGAAGTATGCAGAATCATCGAGATCGCTCTTTTCGAGCTATTTATTGCGAGAAACAAGTTATCTGGTGTTTTCACCACTCCACAGTGCGTTTGATATGCAGAACCAGCGATATCTTGGTTTTCGTGGGGTTTCAAGCTCAGATATGCATTTTCTGCGATAATCTTGGTGAGATTTCTGTCCGAAGTATGCAGAATCATCGAGATCGCTCTTTTCGAGCTATTTAATGCGAGAAACACGTTTTCTGGGGTTTTCACCACACCACAGTTCGTTGGATATGCAGAACAGGTGATATCTCGGTTTTCGAGGGGTTTCAAGCTGAGATATGCATTTTCTACGATAAGCTTGGTGAGTCATCTGTCCGAAGTATGCAGAAACATCGAGAGCGCTCTTTTCGAGCTATTTAATGCGAGAAACTCGTTTTCTGGGGTTTTCACCACTCCACAGTTCGTTGGATATGCAGAACCGGAGATATTTTGGTTTTCGTCGGGTTTCATGCTGAGATATGCATTTTCTACGATAAGCTAGGTGAGACATATGTCCGAAGTATGCAGAAACATCGAGAGCGCTCTTTTCGAGCTATTTAATGCGAGAAACTCTTTTTCTGGGGTTTTCAACACTCCGCAGTTCGTTGGATATGCAGAACCGGAGATATCTTGGATTTCGTGGGGTTCCAAGCTGAGCTATGCATTTTTTACGATAATCTTGGTGAGACTTCTGTCCGAAGTATGCTTAATCATCGAGATCGCTCGTTTCGACCTATTTAATGCGAGAAACATGTTATCTGGTGTTTTCAGCACTCCACAGTGCGTTTGATATGCAGAACCAGCGATATCTGGGTTTTCGTCGGGTTTCAAGCTGAGATATGCATTTTTTACGATAATCTTGGTGAGACTTCTGTCCGAAGTATGATTGATCATCGAGATCGCTCGTTTCGACCTATTTAATGCGAGAAACACGTTATCTGGTGTTTTCACCACTCCACAGTGCGTATGATATGCAGAACCGGCGATATCTTGGTTTTCGTGGGGTTTGAAGCTGAGATATGCATTTTCTGCGATAATCTTGGTGAGACATCTGTCCGAAGTGTGCAGAATCATCGAGATCGCTCGTTTCGAGCTATTTAGTGCGAGAAACACGTTATCTGGTGTTTTCACCACTCCACAGTGCGTTGGATATGCAGAACCGGCGATATCTTGGTTTTCGTGGGGTTTGAAGTTGAGATATGCATTTTCTGCGATAATCTTGGTGAGACATCTGTCCGAAGTATGCAGAATCATCGAGATCGCTCTTTTCGAACTATTTAATGCGAGAAACAAGTTATCTGGTGTTTTCACCACTCCACAGTGCGTTTGATATGCAGAACCTGCGATATCTTGGTTTTCGAGGGGTTTCAAGCTGAGATATGCATTTTTTACGATAATCTTGGTGAGACTTCTGTCCGAAGTATGCTTAGTCATCAAGATCGCTCTATTCGAGCTATTTAATGCGAGAAACACGTTATCTGGTGTTTTCAGCACTCCGCAGTGCGTTTGATATGCAGAACCAGCGATATCTTGGTTTTCGTGGGGATTCAAGCTCAGATATGCATTTTCTGCGATAAGCTTGGTGAGATTTCTGTCCGAAGTATGCAGAATCATCGAGATCGCACTTTTCGAGCTATTTAATGCGAGAAACACGGTATCTGGTGTTTTCACCACTCCACAGTGCGTTTGATATGCAGAACCGGCGATATCTTGGTTTTTGTGGGGTTTCAAGCTGAGATATACATTTTTTACGATAATCTTGGTGAGACTTCTGTCCGATGTATGCTTAATCGTCAAGTTCGCTCTATTCGAGCTATTTAATGCGAGAAACACGTTATCTGGTGTTTTCACCACTCCACAGTGCGTTTGATATGCAGAACCGGCGATAATTTGGTTTTTGTGGGGTTTCAAGCAGAGATATGCATTTTCTGCGATAATCTTGGGGAGACTTCTGTCCGAAGTCTGCAGAATCATCGAGATCGCTCTTTTCGAGCAATATAATGCGAGAAACACGTTTTCTGGGGTTTTCACCACACCACAGTTCGTTTGATATGCAGAACCGGCGATATCTTCGTTTTCGTGGGGATTCAAGCTGAGATATGGATTTTCTATGATAATCTTGGTGACACTTCTGTCCGAAGTATGCAGAATCATCGAGAACGCTCTTTTCGAGCTAGTTAATGCGAGATACACGTTTTCTGGTGTTTTCACCACTCCACAGTGCGTTTGATATGCAGAACCGGCGACATCTTGGATTTCGTCGGGTTTCAAGCTGAGATATGCATTTTCTACGTTAATTTTTGTGAGACTTCTGTCAGAAGTATGCAGAATCTTCGAGATCGCTCTTTTCGATCTATTTAATGTGAAAAAACAAGTGTTCTGGTGTTTTCAGCACTCCGCAGTGCGTTTTATATGCAGAACCGGCGATATCTTGATTTTCGTTGTGTTTCCAGCTGAGATATGCATTTTCTGCGATAATCTTGGTGAGTCTTCTTTCAGAAGTATGCAGAATCATCGAGATCGCTCGTTTCGACCTATTTAATGCGAAAAACACGTTCTCTGGTTGTTTTCACCACTCCACAGTGCGTTTGATATGCAGAACCGGCAACATCTTGATTTTCGTGAGGTTTCGAGCTGAGGTATGCATTTTCTGCGATAATATTGGTGAGACTTCAGTCAGAAGTATGCAGAATCATCTAGATCGCTCTTTTCGAGCTACTTAATGCACGAAACGCGTTTTCTGGTGTTTGCACCACTCCACAGTGCGTTCGATATGCAGAACAGTAGATATCTTGGTTTTCGTGGGGTTTCAAGCTGAGATATGCATTTTCTGCGATAATCTTGTTGAGACTTCTGTCCGAAGTATGCAGAATCATCGAGATCGCTCGTTTCGAGCTACTTAATGCGCGAAACACGTTTTCTGGTGTTTTCACCACTCCACAGTGCGTTTGATATGCAGAACCGGCGACATCTTGGTTTTCGTGGGGTTTCAGGCTGAGATATGCACTTTCTGCGATAATCTTGGTGAGACTTCTGTCCGAAGTATGCAGAATCATCGCGATCGCTCTTTTCGAGCTATTTAATGCGAGAAACACGTTATCTGGTGTTTTCACCACTCCACAGTACGTATGATATGCAGAACCGGCGATATCTTGGTTTTCGTGGGGTTTCAAGCAGAGATATGCATTTTCTGCGATAATATTGGTGAGACTTCAGTCAGAAGTATGCAGAATCATCTAGATCGCGCTTTTCGAGCTACTTAATGCGCGAAACACGTTTTTTGGTGTTTTCACCACTCCACAGTGCGTTCGATATGCAGAACAGCAGATATCTTGGTTTTCGTGGGGTTTCAAGCTGAGATATGCATTTTCTGCGATAATCTTGTTGAGACTTCTGTCCGAAGTTTGCAGAAACGTCGAGAGCGCTCTTTTCGAGCTACTTAATGCGAGAAACACGTTTTCTGGTGTTTTCACCACTCCACAGTGCGTTTGATATGCAGAACCAGCGATATCTTGCTTTTCGTGGGGTTTCAAGATGAGATATGCATTTTCTGCGATAATATTGGTGAGACTTCAGTCAGAAGTATGCAGAATCATCTAGATCGCTCTTTTCGAGCTACTTAATGCGCGAAACACGTTTTCTGGTGTTTTCACCACTCCACAGTGCGTTCGATATGCAGAACAGCAGATATCTTGGTTTTCGTGGGGTATCAAGCTGAGATATGCACTTTCTGCGATAATCTTGTAGAGACTTCTGTCCGAAGTATGCAGAATCATGCAGATCGCTCGTTTCGAGCTATTTAATACGAGAAACACGTTATCTGGTGTTTTCACCACTCCACAGTGCGTTGGATATGCAGAACCTGAGATATTTTGGTTTTCGTCGGGTTTCAAGCAGAGATATGCATTTTTTACGATAATCTTGGTGAGACTTCTGTCCGAAGTATGCTGAATCATCGATATCGCTCTTTTCGAGCTAGTTAGAGCGAGAAACACGTTATCTGGTGTTTCCACCACTCCACAGTGCGTTTGATATGCAGAACAGTAGATATCGTGGTTTTCGTGGGGTTTCAAGCAGAGATATGCATTTTCTGCGATAATCTTGGTGAGACTTCTGTCCGAAGTATGCTGAATCATCGAGATCGCTCTTTTCGAGCTAGTTAGTGCGAGAAACACGTTATCTGGTGTTTTCACCACTCCACAGTGCGTTTGATATGCAGAACCAGCGATATCTTGGCTTTCGTGGGGTTTCAAGCTGAGATATGCATTTTTTACGATAATCTTGGTGAGACTTCTGTCCGAAGTATGCTGAATCATCGATATCGCTCTTTTCGAGCTAGTTCGAGCGAGAAACACGTTATCTGGTGTTTCCACCACTCCACAGTGCGTTTGATATGCAGAACAGTAGATATCTTGGTTTTCGTGGGGTTTCAAGCTGAAATATGCATTTTCAGCGATAATTTTGGTGAGACTTCTGTCCGAAGTATGCAGATTCATCGAGATCGCTCGTCTCGAGCTATTGAATGCGAGAAACACGTTATCTGGTGTTTTCACCACTCCACAGTGCGTTTGATATGCAGAACTAGCGATATCTTGGTTTTCGTGGGGTTTCAAGCTGAGATATGCATTTTCTGCGATAATCTGGGTGAGTCTTCTGTCCGAAGTATGCTGAATCATCGAGACCGCTCTTTTCGAGCTAGTTAGTGCGAGAAACACGTTATCTGGTGTTTTCACCACTCCACAGTGCGTTTGATATGCAGAACAGTAAATATCTAGGTTTTCGTGGGGTTTCAAGCTGAGATATGCATTTTCTGCGATAATCTTGTTGAGACTTCTGTCCGAAGTATGCAGAATCATCGAGATCGCTCGTTTCGAGCTACTTAATGCGCGAAACACGTTTTCTGGTGTTTTCGCCACTCCACAGTGCGTTTGATATGCAGAACCAGCGATAACTTGGCTTTCGTGGGGTTTCAAGCTGAGATATGCATTTTTTACGATAATCTTGGTGAGACTTCTGTCCGAAGTATGCTGAATCATCGATATCGCTCTTTTCGAGCTAGTTAGTGCGAGAAACACGTTATCTGGTGTTTCCACCACTCCACAGTGCGTTTGATATGCAGAACAGTAGATATCTTGGTTTTCGTGGGGTTTCAAGCTGAAATATGCATTTTCTGCGATAATCTTGTTGAGACATCTGTCCGAAGTATGCAGAATCATCGAGATCGCACTTTTCGAGCTATTTAATGCGAGAAACACGGTATCTGGGGTTTTCACCACTCCACAGTGCGTATGGTATGCAGAACCGGCGATATCTTGGTTTTCGTTGGGTTTCAAGCTGAGATATGCATTTTTTACGATAATTTTGGTGAGATTTCTGTCCGAAGTATGCAGAATCATCGAGATCGCTCGTCTCGAGCTATTTAATGCGAGAAACACGTTATCTGGTGTTTTCACCACTCCACAGTGCGTTTGATATGCAGAACTAGCGATATCTTGGTTTTCGTGGGGTTTCAAGCTGAGATACGCATTTTCTGCGATAATCTGGGTGAGTCGTCTGCCCGAAGTATGCTGAATCATCGAGACCGCTCTTTTCGAGATAGTTAGTGCGAGAAACACGTTATCTGGTGTTTTCACCACTCCACAGTGCGTTGGATATGCAGAACCGGAGATATTTTGGTTTTCGTCGGGTTTCAAGCTGAGATATGCATTTTCTGCGATAATCTTGGTGAGACTTCTGTTACAAGTATGCAGAAACATCGAGAGCGCTCTTTTCGAGCTATTTAATGCGAGAAACTCGTTTTCTGGGGTTTTCACCACTAAACAGTTCGTTGGATATGCAGAACCGGAGATATCTTGGTTTTCGTGGGGTTTCAAGCTGAGATATGCATTTCCTGCGATAATCTTGGTGACACTTCTGTCCGAAGTATGCTGAATCATCTAGATCGCTCTTTCCGAGCTATTTAATGCGAGATACACGTTATCTGGTGTTTTCACCACTCCACAGTCCGTTTGATATGCAGAACCGACGATATCTTGGTTTTCGTGGGGTTTCAAGCAGAGATATGCATTTTCTGCGATAATCTTTGTGAGACTTCTGTCCGAAGTATGCAGAATCATCGAGATCGCTCGTTTCGAGCTATATAATGCGAGAAACACGTTATCTGGTGTTTTCACCACTCCACAGTTCGTTGGATATGCAGAACCGGAGATATTTTGGTTTTCGTCGGGTTTCAAGCTGAGATATGCATTTTCTACGATAAGCTTGGTGAGACTTCTGTCCGAAGTATGCTGAAACATCGAGATCGCTCTTTTCGAGCTAGTTAATGCGAGAAAAACCTGATCCGGTGTTTTCACCACTCCACAGTGCGTTTGGTATGCAGAACCAGCGATATCTTGGCTTTCGTGGGGTTTCAAGCTGAGATATGCATTTTTTACGATAATCTTGGTGAGACTTCTGTCCGAAGTATGCTGAATCATCGATATCGCTCTTTTCGAGCTAGTTAGAGCGAGAAACACGTTATCTGGTGTTTCCACCACTCCACAGTGCGTTTGATATGCAGAACAGTAGATATCGTGGTTTTCGTGGGGTTTCAAGCAGAGATATGCATTTTCTGCGATAATCTTGGTGAGACTTCTGTCCGAAGTATGCTGAATCATCGAGATCGCTCTTTTCCAGCTAGTTAGTGCGAGAAACACGTTATCTGGTGTTTTCATCACTCCACAGTCCGTTTGATATGCAGAACCGACGATATCTTGGTTTTCGTGGGGTTTCAAGCAGAGATATGCATTTTCTGCGATAATATTGGTGAGACTTCAGTCAGAAGTATGCAGAATCATCTAGATCGCTCTTTTCGAGCTACTTAATGCGCGAAACACGTTTTCTGGTGATTTCACCACTCCACAGTGCGTTCGATATGCAGAACAGCAGATATCTTGGTTTTCGTGGGGTATCAAGCTGAGATATGCATTTTCTGCGATAATCTTGTTGAGACTTCTGTCCGAAGTATGCAGAATCATGCAGATCGCTCGTTTCGAGCTATTTAATACGAGAAACACGTTATCTGGTGTTTTCACCACTCCACAGTGCGTTGGATATGCAGAACCTGAGATATTTTGGTTTTCGTCGGGTTTCAAGCAGAGATATGCATTTTTTACGATAATCTTGGTGAGACTTCTGTCCGAAGTATGCTGAATCATCGATATCGCTCTTTTCGAGCTAGTTAGAGCGAGAAACACGTTATCTGGTGTTTCCACCACTCCACAGTGCGTTTGATATGCAGAACAGTAGATATCGTGGTTTTCGTGGGGTTTCAAGCAGAGATATGCATTTTCTGCGATAATCTTGGTGAGACTTCTGTCCGAAGTATGCTGAATCATCGAGATCGCTCTTTTCGAGCTAGTTAGTGCGAGAAACACGTTATCTGGTGTTTTCACCACTCCACAGTGCGTTTGATATGCAGAACCAGCGATATCTTGGCTTTCGTGGGGTTTCAAGCTGAGATATGCATTTTTTACGATAATCTTGGTGAGACTTCTGTCCGAAGTATGCAGATTCATCGAGATCGCTCGTCTCGAGCTATTTAATGCGAGAAACACGTTATCTGGTGTTTTCACCACTCCACAGTGCGTTTGATATGCAGAACTAGCGATATCTTGGTTTTCGTGGGGTTTCAAGCTGAGATATGCATTTTCTGCGATAATCTGGGTGAGTCTTCTGTCCGAAGTATGCTGAATCATCGAGACCGCTCTTTTCGAGCTAGTTAGTGCGAGAAACACGTTATCTGGTGTTTTCAACACTCCACAGTGCGTTTGATATGCAGAACAGTAAATATCTAGGTTTTCGTGGGGTTTCAAGCTGAGATATGCATTTTCTGCGATAATCTTGTTGAGACTTCTGTCCGAAGTATGCAGAATCATCGAGATCGCTCGTTTCGAGCTACTTAATGCGCGAAACACGTTTTCTGGTGTTTTCGCCACTCCACAGTGCGTTTGATATGCAGAACCAGCGATATCTTGGCTTTCGTGGGGTTTCAAGCTGAGATATGCATTTTTTACGATAATCTTGGTGAGACTTCTGTCCGAAGTATGCTGAATCATCGATATCGCTCTTTTCGAGCTAGTTAGTGCGAGAAACACGTTATCTGGTGTTTCCACCACTCCACAGTGCGTTTGATATGCAGAACAGTAGATATCTTGGTTTTCGTGGGGTTTCAAGCTGAAATATGCATTTTCTGCGATAATCTTGTTGAGACATCTGTCCGAAGTATGCAGAATCATCGAGATCGCACTTTTCGAGCTATTTAATGCGAGAAACACGTTATCTGGGGTTTTCACCACTCCACAGTGCGTATGGTATGCAGAACCGGCGATATCTTGGTTTTCGTGGGGTTTCAAGCTGAGATATGCATTTTTTACGATAATTTTGGTGAGATTTCTGTCCGAAGTATGCAGAATCATCGAGATCGCTCGTCTCGAGCTATTTAATGCGAGAAACACGTTATCTGGTGTTTTCACCACTCCACAGTGCGTTTGATATGCAGAACTAGCGATATCTTGGTTTTCGTGGGGTTTCAAGCTGAGATACGCATTTTCTGCGATAATCTGGGTGAGTCTTCTGCCCGAAGTATGCTGAATCATCGAGACCGCTCTTTTCGAGATAGTTAGTGCGAGAAACACGTTATCTGGTGTTTTCACCACTCCACAGTGCGTTTGATATGCAGAACAGTAGATATCTTGGTTTTCGTGGGGTTTCAAGCTGAGATATGCATTTTCTGCGATTATCTTGGTGAGTCTTCTGTCCGAAGTATGCTGAATCATCGAGACCGCTATTTTCGAGCTAGTTAGTGCGAGAAACACGTTATCTGGTGTTTTCACCACTCCACAGTGCGTTTGATATGCAGAACAGTAGATATCTTGGTTTTCGTGGGGTTTCAAGCTGAGATATGCATTTTTTACGATAATTTTGGTGAGACTTCTGTCCGAAGTATGCAGAATCATCAAGATCGCTCGTCTCGAGCTATTTAATGCGAGAAACACGTTATCTGGTGTTTTCACCAATCCACAGTGCGTTTGATATGCAGAACCAGCGATATCTTGGTTTTCGTGGGGTTTCAAGCTGAGATATGCATTTTCTGCGATTATCTTGGTGAGTCTTCTGTCCGAAGTATGCTGAATCATCGAGACCGCTATTTTCGAGCTAGTTAGTGCGAGAAACACGTTATCTGGTGTTTTCACCACTCCACAGTGCGTTTGATATGCAGAACAGTAGATATCTTGGTTTTCGTGGGGTTTCAAGCTGAGATATGCATTTTCTGCGATAATCTTGTTGAGACTTCTGTCCGAAGTATGCAGAAACATCGAGATCGCTCGTTTCGAGCTATTTAATTCGAGAAACACGTTATCTGGTGTTTTCACCACTCCACAGTGCGTTGGATATGCAGAACCGGAGATATTTTGGTTTTCGTCGGGTTTCAAGCTGAGATATGCATTTTCTGCGATAATCTTGGTGAGACTTCTGTTACAAGTATGCAGAAACATCGAGAGCGCTCTTTTCGAGCTATTTAATGCGAGAAACTCGTTTTCTGGGGTTTTCACCACTAAACAGTTCGTTGGATATGCAGAACCGGAGATATCTTGGTTTTCGTGGGGTTTCAAGCTGAGATATGCATTACCTGCGATAATCTTGGTGACACTTCTGTCCGAAGTATGCTGAATCATCTAGATCGCTCTTTCCGAGCTATTTAATGCGAGATACACGTTATCTGGTGTTTTCACCACTCCACAGTCCGTTTGATATGCAGAACCGACGATATCTTGGTTTTCGTGGGGTTTCAAGCAGAGATATGCATTTTCTGCGATAATCTTTGTGAGACTTCTGTCCGAAGTATGCAGAATCATCGAGATCGCTCGTTTCGAGCTATATAATGCGAGAAACACGTTATCTGGTGTTTTCACCACTCCACAGTGCGTTGGATATGCAGAACCGGAGATATTTTGGTTTTCGTCGGGTTTCAAGCTGAGATATGCATTTTCTACGATAAGCTTGGTGAGACTTCTGTCCGAAGTATGCTGAAACATCGAGATCGCTCTTTTCGAGCTAGTTAATGCGAGAAAAACCTGATCCGGTGTTTTCACCACTCCACAGTGCGTTTGGTATGCAGAACCAGCGATATCTTGGCTTTCGTGGGGTTTCAAGCTGAGATATGCATTTTGTACGATAATCTTGGTGAGACTTCTGTCCGAAGTATGAAGAATCATCGAGATGGCTCTATTCGAGCTATTTAATGCGAGAAACACGTTTTCTGGGGTGTTCACCACTCCACAGTGCGTTTGATATGCTGAACACAGCGATATCTTGGTTTTCGTGGGGTTTCAAGCTGAGATATGCATTTTTTACGATAATTTTGGTGAGACTTCTGTCCGAAGTATGCAGAATCATCGAGATCGCTCGTTTCGAGCTATTCAATTCGAGAATCACGTTATCTGGTGTTTTCACCACTCCACGGTGCGTTTGATATGCAGAACAGTAGATATCTTGGTTTTCGTGGGGTTTCAAGCTGAGATATGCATTTTCTGCGATAATCTTGTTGAGAATTCTGTCCGAAGTATGCAAAATCATCGAGATCGCTCGTTTCGAGCTAGTTAGTGCGAGATACACGTTATCTGATGTTTTCACCACTCCACAGTGCGTTTGATATGCAGAACAGTAGATATCTTGGTTTTCGTGGGGTTTCAAGCTGAGATATGCATTTTCTGCGATAATCTTGTTGAGAATTCTGTCCGAAGTATGCAAAATCATCGAGATCGCTCGTTTCGAGCTATTTAATGCGAGAAACACGTTATCTGGTGTTTTCACCACTCCACAGTGCGTTTGACATGCAGAACCAGCGATATCTTGGTTTTCGTGGGGTTTCAAGCTGAGATATGCATTTTCTGCGATAATATTGGTGAGACTTCAGTCAGAAGTATGCAGAATCATCTAGATCGCTCTTTTCGAGCTACTTAATGCACGAAACACGTTTTCTGGTGGTTTCACCACTCTACAGTACGTTTGACATGCAGAACCGGAGATATCTTGGCTTCGGTCGGGTTTCAAGCTGAGATATGCATTTTCTACGATAATCCTGGTGAGACTTCTGTCAGAATTATGCAGAATCTTCGAGAACGCTCATTTCGAGCTACTTAATGCGCGAAACACGTTTTCTGGTGTTTTGACCACTCCACGGTACGTTTGATGTGCAGAACCGGAGATATATCGGTTTTCGTAGGGTGTCAAGCTGAGATATGCATTTTCTACGATAATATTGGTGAGACTTCAGTCAGAAGTATGCAGAATCATCTAGATCGCTCTTTTCGAGCTACTTAATGTACGAAACACGTTTTCTGGTGTTTTCACCACTCCACAGTACGTTTGACATGCAGAACCGGAGATATATCGGTTTTCGTCGGGTTTCAAGCTGAGATATGCATTTTCTACGATAATCCTGGTGAGACTTCTGTCAGAAGTATGCAGAATCTTCGAGAACGCTCTTTTCGAGCTACTTAATGCGCGAAACACGTTTTCTGGGGTTTTGGCCACTCCACGGTACGTTTAATGTGCAGAACCGGAGATAACTCGGTTTTCGTCGGGTTTCAAGCTGAGATATGCATTTTCTGCGATAATCTAGGTGAGACTTCTGTCCGAAGTATGCTGAATCATCGAGATCGCTCGTTTCGAGCTATTTAATGCGAGAAACACGTTATCTGGTGTTTTCACCACTCCACAGTGCGTTGGATATGCAGAACCGGAGATATCTTGGTTTTCGTGGGGTTTCAAGCTGAGATATGCATTTACTACGATAAGCTTGGTGAGACTTCTGTCCGAAGTATGCCTAAACATCGAGATCGCTCTTTTCGAGCTAGTTAATGCGAGAAAAACCTTATCCGGTGTTTTCACCACTCCACAGTGCGTTTGATATGCAGAACCGGCGATATCTTGGTTTTCGTGGGGTTTCAAGCTGAGATATGCATTTTTTACGATAATCTTGGTGAGACTTCTGTCCGAAGTATGCAGAATCATCGAGATCGCTCTATTCGAGCTATTTAATGCGACAAAACGTTATCTGGTGTTTTCACCACTCCACAGTGCGTTTGATATGCAGAACCGGCGATATCTGGGTTTTCGTGGGGTTTCAAGCAGAGATATGCATTTTCTGCGATAATCTTGGTGAGACTTCTGTCAGAAGTATGCAGAATCATCGAGATCGCACTTTTCGAGCTATTTAATGCGAGAAACACGATATCTGGTGTTTACACCACTCCACAGTGCGTTGGATATGCAGAACCGGAGATATTTTGGTTTTCGTCGGGTTTCAAGCTGAGATATGCATTTTCTACGATAAGCTTGGTGAGACTTCTGTCCGAAGTATGCTGAAACATCGAGATCGCTCTTTTCGAGCTAGTTAATGCGGGAAAAACCTTATCCGGTGTTTTCACCACTCCACAGTGCGTTTGATATGCAGAACAGTAGATATCTTGGTTTTCGTGGGGTTTCAAGCTGAGATATGCATTTTCTGCGATAATCTTGTTGAGACTTCTGTCCGAAGTATGCAGAATCATCGAGATCGCTCGTTTCGAGCTATTTAATGCGAGAAACACGTTATCTGGTGTTTTCACCACTCCACAGTGCGTTGGATATGCAGAACCGGAGATATCTTGGTTTTCGTGGGGTTTCAAGCTGAGATATGCATTTACTACGATAAGCTTGGTGAGACTTCTGTCCGAAGTATGCCTAAACATCGAGATCGCTCTTTTCGAGCTAGTTAATGCGAGAAAAACCTTATCCGGTGTTTTCACCACTCCACAGTGCGTTTGATATGCAGAACCAGCGATATCTTGGCTTTCGTGGGGTTTCAAGCTGAGATATGCATTTTTTACGATAATCTTGGTGAGACTTCTGTCCGAAGTATGCAGAATCATCGAGATCGCTCGTTTCGAGCTATATAATGCGAGAAACACGTTATCTGGTGTTTTCACCACTCCACAGTGCGTTGGATATGCAGAACCGGAGATATTTTGGTTTTCGTCGGGTTTCAAGCTGAGATATGCATTTTCTACGATAAGCTTGGTGAGACTTCTGTCCGAAGTATGCTGAAACATCGAGATCGCTCTTTTCGAGCTAGTTAATGCGAGAAAAACCTTATCCGGTGTTTTCACCACTCCACAGTGCGTTTGATATGCAGAACCAGCGATATCTTGGCTTTCGTGGGGTTTCAAGCTGAGATATGCATTTTGTACGATAATCTTGGTGAGACTTCTGTCCTAAGTATGTAGAATCATCGAGATGGCTCTATTCGAGCTATTTAATGCGAGAAACACGTTTTCTGGGGTGTTCACCACTCCACAGTGCGTTTGATATGCTGAACACAGCGATATCTTGGTTTTCGTGGGGTTTCAAGCTGAGATATGCATTTTTTACGATAATTTTGGTGAGACTTCTGTCCGAAGTATGCAGAATCATCCAGATCGCTCGTTTCGAGCTATTCAATGCGAGAATCACGTTATCTGGTGTTTTCACCACTCCACAGTGCGTTTGAAATGCAGAACCGGCGATATCTTGGTTTTCGTGGGGTTTCAAGCTGAGATATGCATTTTCTGCGATAATCTTGGTGAGACTTCTGTCCGAAGTATGCTGAATCATCGAGATCGTCCTTTTCGAGCTAGTTAGTGCGAGATACACGTTATCTGATGTTTTCACCACTCCACAGTGCGTTTGATATGCAGAACAGTAGATATCTTGGTTTTCGTGGGGTTTCAAGCTGAGATATGCATTTTCTGCGATAATCTTGTTGAGAATTCTGTCCGAAGTATGCAAAATCATCGAGATCGCTCGTTTCGAGCTATTTAATGCGAGAAACAGGTTATCTGGTGTTTTCACCACTCCACAGTGCGTTTGACATGCAGAACCAGCGATATCTTGGTTTTCGTGGGGTTTCAAGCTGAGATATGTATTTTCTGCGATAATATTGGTGAGACTTCAGTCAGAAGTATGCAGAATCATCTAGATCGCTCTTTTCGAGCTACTTAATGCACGAAACACGTTTTCTGGTGGTTTCACCACTCTACAGTACGTTTGACATGCAGAACCGGAGATATCTTGGCTTCGGTCGGGTTTCAAGCTGAGATATGCATTTTCTACGATAATCCTGGTGAGACTTCTGTCAGAATTATGCAGAATCCTCCAGAACGCTCATTTCGAGCTACTTAATGCGCGAAACACGTTTTCTGGTGTTTTGACCACTCCACGGTACGTTTGATGTGCAGAACCGGAGATATATCGGTTTTCGTAGGGTGTCAAGCTGAGATATGCATTTTCTACGATAATATTGGTGAGACTTCAGTCAGAAGTATGCAGAATCATCTAGATCGCTCTTTTCGAGCTACTTAATGTACGAAACACGTTTTCTGGTGTTTTCACCACTCCACAGTACGTATGACATGCAGAACCGGAGATATATCGGTTTTCGTCGGGTTTCAAGCTGAGATATGCATTTTCTACGATAATCCTGGTGAGACTTCTGTCAGAAGTATGCAGAATCTTCGAGAACGCTCTTTTCGAGCTACTTAATGCGCGAAACACGTTTTCTGGGGTTTTGGCCACTCCACGGTACGTTTAATGTGCAGAACCGGAGATATTTTGGTTTTCGTCGGGTTTCAAGCTGAGATATGCATTTACTACGATAAGCTTGGTGAGACTTCTGTCCGAAGTATGCCTAAACATCGAGATCGCTCTTTTCGAGCTAGTTAATGCGAGAAAAACCTTATCCGGTGTTTTCACCACTCCACAGTGCGTTTGATATGCAGAACCAGCGATATCTTGGCTTTCGTGGGGTTTCAAGCTGAGATATGCATTTTTTACGATAATCTTGGTGAGACTTCTGTCCGAAGTATGAAGAATCATCGAGATCGCTCTATTCGAGCTATTTAATGCGAGAAACACGTTTTCTGGGGTGTTCACCACTCCACAGTGCGTTTGATATGCAGAACCGGCGATATCTTGGTTTTCGTGGGGTTTCAAGCTGAGATATGCATTTTCTGCGATAATCTTGGTGAGACTTCTGTCCGAAGTATGCTGAATCATCGAGATCTTCCTTTTCGAGCTAGTTAGTGCGAGAAACACGTTATCTGGTGTTTTCACCACTCCACAGTGCGTTTGACATGCAGAACCAGCGATATCTTGGTTTTCGTGGGGTTTCAAGCTGAGATATGCATTTTCTGCGATAATCTTGTTGAGACTTCTGTCCGAAGTATGCAGAATCATCGAGATCGCTCGTTTCGAGCTATTTAATGCGAGAAACACGTTATCTGGTGTTTTCACCACTCCACAGTGCGTTTGACATGCAGAACCAGCGATATCTTGGTTTTCGTGGGGTTTCAAGCTGAGATATGCATTTTCTGCGATAATATTGGTGAGACTTCAGTCAGAAGTATGCAGAATCATCTAGATCGCTCTTTTCGAGCTACTTAATGTACGAAACACGTTTTCTGGTGTTTTCACCACTCCACAGTACGTTTGACATGCAGAACCGGAGATATCTTGGTTTCGGTCGGGTTTCTAGCTGAGATATGCATTTTCTACGATAATCCTGGTGAGACTTCTGTCAGAATTATGCCGAATCTTCGAGAACACTCTGTTCGAGCTACTTAACGCGCGAAACACGTTTTCTGGTGTTTTCACCACTCCACGGTACGTTTGATGTGCAGAACCGGAGATATATCGGTTTTCGTCGGGTTTCAAGCTGAGATATGCATTTTCTACGATAATTCTGGTGAGACTTCTGTCAGAAGTATGCAGAATCTTCGAGAACGCTCGTTTCGAGCTATTTAATGCGAGAAACACGTTATCTGGTGTTTTCACCACTCCACAGTGCGTTTGATATGCAGAACCGGCGATATCTTGGTTTCCGTGCGGTTTCAAGCTGAGATATGCATTTTCTGCGATAATCTTGTTGAGACTTCTGTCCGAAGTATGCAGAATCATCGAGATCGCACTTTTCGAGCTATTTAATGCGAGAAACACGTTATCTGGTGTCTTCTCCACTCCACACTGCGTTTGATATGCAGAACAGTAGATATCTTGGTTTTCGTGGGGTTTCAAGCAGAGATATGCATTTTCTGCTATAATCTTGGTGAGACTTCTGTTAGAAGTATGCAGAATCATCGAGATCGCACTTTTCGAGCTATTTAATGCGAGAAACACGTTATCTGGTGTTTTCACCACTCCACAGTGCGTTTGATATGCAGAACAGTAGATATCTTGGTTTTCGTGGGGTTTCAAGCTGAGATATGCATTTTCTGCGATAATCTTGGTGAGACTTCTGTCCGAAGTATGCAGAATCATCGAGATCGCTCGTTTCGAGCTATTTAATGCGAGAAACACGTTATCTGGTGTTTTCACCACTCCACAGTTCTTTGGATATGCAGAACAGGAGATATCTTGGTTTGCGTGGGGTTTCAAGCAGAGATATGCATTTTCTGCGATAATCTTGGTGAGACTTCTGTTAGAAGTATGCAGAATCATCGAGATCGCACTTTTCGAGCTATTTAATGCGAGAAACACGTAATAATTTTATTAAGTAGATTTATTTCTAAAATAGGATTGATTTTAATAATTTTATTTGTTTTAATTCAAAATATTTTAGTAATTTTAGAATTGTGTATATCATTTATTCAAGCTTATGTATTTTCAACTTTAAGAGTATTGTATTTTTCAGAATTTAAATAAATAAAATGATAATAAGAAATTTTCCTTTTCATTTAGTAACATTTAGACCATGACCTTTTTTGATATCCATGAGATTAATAAATTCAATATTAGGTTTTATTAATTGATTTTATTTAAATGATTTTGAATTTATTTTTTTTAATTTATTTATTAATTTATTAATTATATATCAATGATGACGAGATATTATTCGAGAGAGTTTATATCAAGGATTTCATACTTTTATAGTTTATGGGTTTTTAAAGTTTAGGATAATTTTATTTATTATTTCAGAAATATTTTTTTTTATTTCTTTTTTTTGAACTTATTTTCATAGATGTATTTCTTTAAGAATTGAATTAGGATATATTTGACCTCCTAAAATAATTAGTCAATTTAATCCTTATGATATTCCTTTATTAAATTCTGTTATTTTAATTTCTTCAGGATTATCAGTTTCTTGAAGTCATTATAGATTGTTAAATAATAATTTTAAAATAGTTAATTTAAGATTATTTTTTACAGTTATTTTAGGTATTTATTTTACTTTAATTCAATTTATTGAATATTTAGAATCTTCTTTTAGAATTAATGATGGAATTTTTGGTTCTATTTTTTATATAAGGACTGGATTTCATGGTCTTCATGTTATTGTAGGAACTTTAATATTGATATTTTCTTTATTTCGATTGAATATAAATCATTTTAGAAAAATTCATCATTTTAATTTTGAAGGTTCTTTATGATATTGACATTTTGTTGATGTTATTTGATTATTTTTATATATTTTTATTTATTGATGAATATATTATATATATAGTATAATTTAATACAGTTAACTTCCAATTAACAAATTTCTATTTTAGTAATATATATAGTGATGTTAATGGTGTTATCTTATATTAGATTAATTTTTTTAATTATAATTTTAATTTATTTATTAAATGTGTTTTCTTCTATTTTTAAGATTTCTGATAAGGAAAAGAAAAGTTCTTATGAATGTGGGTTTAATTCAATTACTAAGGCTTTTATTCCATTTTCAGTACCTTTTTATTTAATAGCTTTAATATTTTTAGTATTTGATATTGAAATTATTTTAATTGTTCCATTTATTTTATTAGTTAAGTATATAGGTTTTAGTTACATATTTATTATTTTTTTATTATTTTTTTTTATTATACTTTTTTCTTTAGTTTATGAATGATGTATAAATTATTTATTGTGAATATTTGAATTTGAATATATGGATTATTAGTTAATCAATATTTAAGTCGAAATTAAATTGTAATTTTTTACTTCATATATTATTTAATTTATATAATTTAATATAAATTTTAATTAAAGCCAAATAGAGGCATTTTATTGTTAATAAGATTATTGAATAATTTATTCTAATTAAAGAAATAATTGAAAATAGAATTTCTAATTCTGTAGAGATATTAATTTATCATATTTCTTTTAATAGGTTTATATAGTTTAATTAAAACTTTATATTTTCAGTATAAAAATATTAATATACATATTTATTTATAAATAAATGTATAAAGATATATATATATATATATATATATTTAGAAATAATAAATTATTTCTTTAATATTTTCAATATTATGCTCTTATATAAGCTATTTAAATTTAATAGATAAATAATATTAATAATATAAATAGAAAAAAAGAGGAAATTATATAGTTGAAGTTAAATATACTAAATTTAATAATTGTTAAATAATATAGAATATTTTTTATTAATTTTCCTATAAGTATTTCAAATAATCTTTTTTCAATAAATTTTTCATAGTTTAAAATGATTTTTACTGGTATTTTATAAATATGGGTATAGAAGATATTTATAAGTATTATTCTTTCAGTTAAATTAATTAATAGATAATTTTTTTTATTTGATTTAAAGATTTGATAGCCAATAATTATACCAATAATTAATAATTTAATAATTATTAATTTATATACTTTAGGTAGATTAATATTATAATCTAAGTAAATTATATTTAGATAAATTTTACTAAAAAATAGTGATATAATAAATATAATTAATATTCTAAAATTTATTATATTATTTTCTTTTAAATTTAAATTATTGTAGAAAGGTAAATTTTGGGGTAGTAAAGTTAAAATTAAACGAGTTGAATATGCAACTGTAAAGATAGTTCCAAGTATTAAATTTAATAATCTTATAAAATTTAATTTATTATAAAAAAAAATTCTATAATTAAGTCTTTGGAGTAAAATCCACATAAAAATGGGAATCCACATAGAGATAAAATTGAAAATATTATAATTAATCTTTTAAATGGGTAGATTATAAATATTCCTTTATAATCACGTATATCTTGACTTCTATTTATATAATGAATAAATCTTCCTGAACATAGAAATATTAAAGATTTAAATATTGCATGAATGATTAAATGAAAAAAGGCTAAGTTTTCTAAACCTAGAAATATAATTCTTATTATAAATCCTAGTTGTCTTAAGGTAGATAAAGCAATAATTTTTTTAAAATCTATTTCAAATATAGCTATTAATCCGGCAATTAGTATAGTTAATCTTGAAATAATTAATAAATATTTATTTAAATTTGTATTTATAATTAAAGTATTGTATCGAATTAAGATATATACTCCGGCAGTTACTAATGTAGATGAATGAACTAAAGAAGATACAGGAGTGGGAGCTATTATAGCAGCAGGTAATCAATTTCTAAAAGGAATTTGTGCTCTTTTTGTAAAGGTTATAATTACAATAAGAATAAATATTGGTAAATTTAAATTATAAAGTATTAAGTTTCATGAATTAAATTTTATTATAAAGCAAATTAATATTAAAAGACAAATATCTCCAATTCGATTTAAAATAATAGTTAATAATCCTGCTCTATAAGCTTTATTGTTATTATAATAAATAATTAAACAATAAGAGATTAATCCTAAACCATCTCATCCTAATAAAATAGTTAATATATAAGGTCTTAAAATTATAAATACTATTGATAAATAAAATAATAAAGTTAAGTATAAAAATTTATTTATAAGATTGTTATTTAATTTTATATATTCAGTTCTATAAATTAGAACTATTGCTGTAATTAATCTGACTATTATAATAAAAAATAATGTTTTATTATCAATTAAAGTAAATAAATTAAATTTTATTGAATTAAAATTTAAGATTAATCATTCAATAATAATAATTTTATTAATTATAATTAAATAACAAGCAGTTATAAAAGATAAGATTCTTCATATTGTTAAAATGATTCTAAAAATTATTATTTTGATAATAATTTAAAGTAATATATATATATATATACATTTTTGATATCACAAATCAATATTTTAGTTAAATTATTTAAATAAATAATATTTAAATTTATAATTATTAGATTAATTGGAATTCAATGTAATATTAAAGTAAGAAAATTAATTAATTTATTAATTTTGATAGTATAAAAATTTAATATATTAGTAAATCCATGTTGAATATATCTATATAAATATAAAGTATAAATAAATCTTATTAAACAATAGATAATTATAATATAAATTAAATATTTACATCAATTAAATAATCTAATTAGTAAAGTGATTTCACTAATTAAATTTAAAGATATAGGAGCAGCTATATTTGATGATCTTAATAAGAATCATATTAAAGCTATAGAAGGTATAAGAATTATTATACCTTTATTTAAAATTATTAATCGTCTATTAGTTTGTCTATAGATAATATTAATTAGATAAAAAAGTCCTGATGAACATAAACCATGAGCAATTATTATATAAATACCTCCTTTTATTCCAATATAAGATAGTGTTATTATTCCTCTAATTATTAAAGCTATATGAATAATTGAAGATATAGCAACAATGATTTTTATATCAATTTGTCGTAAACATGAAAGTCTTAAAATTAATCTTCCAATTATTCTTAAGTAAATTAAATAAATTCTTAATTTATTTAAATTTTTTAAAATTATAATTATTCGTAATAAGCCATATCTTCCAAGTTTTAATATGATAGAAGCTAAAATTATAGATCCAATATATGAAGCTTCTACATGAGCTTTTAATAATCAATTGTGAAGTGTAAATATAGGAATTTTTACTATAAAAGATATTAGTAAATAAATTAAAATATATATAGATAATTTAAGTTTTTTAATTTCTATATAAGGAAAAGATAAATTTTTTCTATATTTTAATATGTAAAATATAATTATTAATTAAGGTAATGATAAAACTAAAGTATAAAATATTAAATAATAACTTGCTAATATTCGAAATATACCATATCCTCAGAAAATAACTATAAAGAAAATTAATAATAAATTTATTTCAAATATTAAATAAAAAATAAAAAAATTTATAGCTATGAAATTTAAGATTAAGGATATTAATATTATTATAGTTAAATTGGCGTATATATTTATATTATTTTCGTACTTTATATTTATTATAATTATTCTGAAAATTCATAAAGTTAAAATAATTAAATTATAAGAATATATATTAAATCTTACATTATTAGAAATTATTCATCAATTTATTAAATTCAGTTTAAATAATATAATAAATGTTAATAAATAAGAATTATTTCTTAATAGATATAAACATTTATTTATATTAAATTGTATCATTATATAAGTAATGAATATAATTATTTCGAACATAAATTTATTAAATTAAAGTTTTGATGGCCATGTGTATAATTTATTCTAATTAGTAAAGCTAATCCTACAATAGATTCACATACTGCGAAAATAATATAGATAATAAAAATTCATCTATTTAAATTATTTAATAGAATAATAATAATTAAAGTTAAAATAAAATATTCTAAAGTAATTAAAAAGTTAATAAATTGTTTTCTAGATTTTCAAAGAATTAAGGCGATAATAACTAATAAAATAATTATGTAAATAAATTTAAAATATTATATAATTTAAGTTAAAATAATAATTTTGTAAATTATTAATGAATTGTGAATATTCTATAATAAAGTTTAAATTTCAAAAAAAATTAATATAAATTTTTTATAATTCCCAGAATTATTATTTTATGAGTAAACTATTTTTTGTTTAAATTAATTATAATATGATAATATATATATATATAAGATTTTTATGTTAGACGAGAATTAAGCCTTAAAAAAATGTGTTTTTGGTTAGTTTTATTAAATAAATAAATCAAAAATTAAAAATTATATAAAATGTCCATAGAATTTCTAAATTATATATTAAAGTTTTTTTTAATATTTTTATATTTTTTATCTTTATATTTGATTTTTTTTATTTTAATTACTGGGGATAAAATTCATCCTATAAAGAATTTAATATATTTTTTATTATATATAGTTATTTTATGTTTAATTTTATATTTATTTAAATTTAAATCTTTATTTATTTATATAATTATAATTATTTTTATTAGAGGGTTAATAATTTTATTTGCTTATTTTGTTAGATTAAATAATCAATCTATGATGAATTATTTTAAATATATAAATTTTTTTATTATTGGTTTATTAATAATTAATATTATATATTTCTTTTCTAATTATTTAATTGAAAATTTTGATAGAATAATTTATTCAATAAATCTATATCGGGATAAAAATATTAATTTATCTTTTATTTATCAATATTCAAATTTGTTTTTATTATTTTTTATAATTTTATTTTTAGTTTTTGTTTTAATTATATGATATAACATAAGATATCCTAAAAAAAAAGCTTATCAATCTAAATCTAAATTTTTAGAAGAGTTAGATAAAAAATATAAGTTTTAAACTTTATCCTGTTAATTTGTTTTATTTAATTTTTATGTGAATAAAATTTTTAAGTTTATTAAATAAAGATAAAATTCTTAATATATTTTTTTATTCATTATTGATATTACCTACTCCCTTTAATATTAATATTTGATGAAATTTTGGATCAATATTAGGGGTATTTTTGGTAATTCAAATTCTGTCTGGATTATTTTTATCAATACATTATTGTCCTAATATTGATTATGCTTTTAATAGAATTATTCATATTATAAAAGATGTTAATTCTGGTTGATTAATTCGTTTTATTCATATAAATGGAGCATCTTTTTATTTTATTATAATATATATTCATATTAGACGAAATATTTATTATCAATCTTTTAAATTAGTTCATGTATGATTAATTGGAGTTAGAATTTTATTTTTGTCAATAGCAACAGCTTTTATAGGATATGTTTTACCTTGAGGGCAAATATCTTTTTGAGGAGCAACTGTTATTACTAATTTAATATCCGCTATTCCTTATATTGGGCAATTATTAGTTGAATGAATTTGAGGGGGTTATTCTATTAATAATGCTACATTAAATCGATTTTTTTCTATTCATTTTATTTTACCTTTAATTATTTTATTAATAGTAGTTTTACATATTTTTTTTTTACATTTAACAGGTTCTACTAATCCTTTAGGATTTTCTAGAAATTTATATAAAGGTCCTTTTCATCCTTATTTTGTTATTAAAGATGTTTTTATATTTATTTGAATTCTAATAATTTTTATATTATTAATTTGTCAATTACCTTATTTTTTAGAAGATCCTGATAATTTTAAAATTGCTAATAGAATAAGGACACCAGTTCATATTAAACCAGAGTGATATTTTTTATTTGCTTATTCAATTTTACGGGCAATTCCTAATAAATTGGGGGGGGGGTATTTATATTATTATTATCTATTTTAATTTTATATTTTATACCTTTATATAAAAATAATATTAAAATAAATAAATTTTATCCATTAAGTCAATTATTTTATTGATTTTTTATTAATAGATTTATTATATTAACTTGATTAGGTGGTCAGTTAATTGAATATCCTTATATTCAATTGAATAATATATTTACAATTATATATTTTTTTTTCTTTATTGTTTCTCCTGGATTATATTATTATTGAGATAATATTATTTATTATATTAATAAATAGTTAATGAACTTGAATAAGTTTATATTTTGAAAATATATCATAGAAATAGCATTTTCTATTAACTTTTTAATTTTATTTTAAATATGTATAAAAATTACTTTTGTTATATATACAAATATATTATAAATTAATACTAAAATTAAAAAATCAGTTCAACATATGTATATTAAATTATCATAACGGATTCGTGGTAATACACCTCGTAATCATAAAATTAAAATCATATGAATATTTATAAAAATTAAAAATTTTATTCTAGGTATTTTAAAACCTATAAATATTGAAGTTATAATAAATCTTATAAATAAAATATTTGAATATTCTGATAAAAAAATTAATACAAAAAATCTTCTATAGTATTCTACATTAAATCCTGAAACTAATTCAGATTCTCCTTCAATTAGGTCAAAAGGGGTTCGGTTTAATTCAATTAATATACTAATAAAAAAGATTATATAAATTGGTGTTAATAAAATTCTAAATTTTATATATTCTTGATATTTATATAATTGATTTAATGAATAACCTTCAGTCAAAATTATAATTAAAAAAAATATTAAAAAAAGACTAATTTCAAATGAAATTATTTGTGCTAAAGATCGAATAGCCCCTAATATAGAATAATTATTATTTGAAATTCACCCAATTAAAATAATTGGATAAGTATTAAGACCTAATAAAGTGATAAAGAATATTAAATTGTAATTTGTTATTATTAAATTAGTTCAAGGATATAAAATTCATAATAATATGGCAAATATAAATATAAATATTGGTCTTAATATATAAATTAAATAATTTAAATTTAAAAATAGTCATTCTTTAGAGATTAATTTAATAGCATCTGAAAAAGGTTGAAGCATTCCTTTATATCCTACTTTATTAGGTCCTTTTCGTGTTTGAATATATCTTAAGATTTTTCGTTCTAATAAGGTTAAAAAAGCTACTCTAAGTAATATACAAATTATAGTTAAAATTATAATAATTACAAAGATTATTACCTATATATAATTTATTATATGTATATATATTATTAAATTCTAACTTTAATGCACTTTTCTGCCAAGATAATTTTTAATAAATATTAATTTAATTAAATGATTATATTTATATAAATAATTTTAGTCCTTTCGTACAAAAAATTATAGGTTTTTTATAGATAGAAACCGATCTGACTTACGTCGATCTGAACTCAAATCATGTAAGATTTTAAAAGTCGAACAGACTTAATTTTTAAACTCCTGCATTTAAATTATATCTTAATTCAACATCGAGGTCGTAATCATCTTTATAAATTTGGTCTTTCAAAAGATATTACGCTGTTATCCCTAAGGTAATTTATTTTTTAAATTTTTAATAAAAGATCTTTTAAATTTTCTATAATTTAAGATTTTTTAAATTAAAGTTTTTTAAATTTAATAACCCTCCCAGTTAAATATGTTATAATTATTATTATTTAGAATAAAATTTAAATTTATAATAATTATAAATATGAAATTCTATAGGGTCTTATCGTCCCATAAAAAAATTTAAAAATTTTAACTTAAAACTTAATTTCATAAAATAATATTGAGACAGTATATATTTCATTAATTCTTTCATACAAGTCTTTAATTAGAAGACAATTTATTATGCTACCTTTGTACAGTCAGGTATACTGCAGCCATTTAATAAGAATCATTGGGCAGATTTATCTAAAATTATTATTTCTATAGACAATGTTTTTGTTAAACAGTTGAATATATTATTTTAATTTGCCTAATTCCTTAAATTTATATATTATTTCTTTAATAATTTTTACAATTTTTACTATTTATTTAATCATTAATAAATTTATTTATTTATTTAATTAGTTTTTTTTATAATTATTTTTATATTAATATTTTAAATTTTTAAGTAATATTTTTAAATTATAAAATATTTTATTATAATTTCAAATTTTAAGAATATAATAATAGTTGGATTTTAAAATTAATAATAATTTAAATTTAAAGGTTATCCCTTAAATTTTTTAATTAAATAAATTTATAAAATTTTAAAATTTTAATAAATTTTTATTTAATTATGAATTAAATTCATTTCTAAAAAAACCAGATATTTTAAAAATCGTATAACATCTAATTTCTAAATATATATTTATAGTTTTTTTGTAACAAAAAAAATTATATATATTTAGTTCTTTTTATTTCGGGATTAATATATATAAATAATTTAATTTGATTAACCCTGATACAAAAGGTACTAAATTTATTTAAAATTTTTTAAATTTAAATAAGTTCATTTACATTACTTTTAACTTTTAAAAAAATTATTTTTTAATAAATAATTACTGAAATAATTGTTATTTGATAAAATTTTATTTATATAAAATTGATTAATTTATAATATTTTTTATTATTTTAATTAAAATAAAATTTTAATTAAATTAATCTTTTCAGTGTAAATGAAAAATTTTATTTCAGTTTAAACTAAAATTTTTAGTTCCTAATTACACTTTCCAGTACAATTACTATGTTACGACTTATTTCATTTTGGTGAAATTGACGGGCGATTTGTACGCTTATTAGCATATAGTTCAATTTAATTAATTAAAGTAAATTTACTTTTAAATTTTCTTTCAAAATAATTTTAAAATTATTTATTCAAAATATAATATTATATTATAACTCTTAATATCTTAAATGCACTACATATTTACTTGAATTTTAACTTATTAAAATTTATTAACATTATCAATTAAAAAAATTTTGTAAACAGCTATATATAAATGTAATTTAAGTGAGTCTTATCGTGGAATATCGATTAAATTATAAGTTCCTCTAATGGAATTAATAAGCCGCCATATTTATTAATTTTAATGATTTACATTTAATAGTTAATTTTTTATTTAATTTTATAGTAGGGTATCTAATCCTAGTTTTTTTATAAAATTTATCAATTAATTTAATAATAAATTTTAATTATTTGAACTAAATTGTATATTTCACTAAAAATTTAATTTTTTAATTAAAATATATTAATTTTTAAGTAATTAAAATATTATGATTAATTAATTTATAAAATTGGTTTAACCGCTGTTGCTGGCACCGAAATTTACCATTATTAAAATTTATTTCCGAATAAAATTTTTATTTAGTGTTGCAGATTTTATTATTAATAAAAAATTATTTTTTAATTTAATTATATATATAAAATAAACTTAATTAATTTGTAACTTAAATTCAATTTTATTGACTTAAATTTATTTAAAAATTTTAAATAAATTATAGCTTTGATTTTTCTATAGAAGGTATCAATTTCTATAATGTAATTAATTTGTTAATTAAATATACAAAGATTAATCTATCTATAGGTAAATCTAATCTTTATAATAGTTAACCCCCCAATTAACTATTTAAAGCTTTGATTTTTCTATAGAAGGTATCAATTTCTATAATGTAATTAATTTTTTAATTAAATATACAAAGATTAATCTATCTATAGGTAAATCTAATCTTTATAATAGTTAACCCCCCAATTAACTATTTAAAGCTTTGATTTTTCTATAGAAGGTATCAATTTCTATAATGTAATTAATTTTTTAATTAAATATACAAAGATTAATCTATCTATAGGTAAATCCAATCTTTATAATAGTTAACCCCCCAATTAACTATTTAAAGCTTTGATTTTTCTATAGAAGGTATCAATTTCTATAATGTAATTAATTTTTTAATTAAATATACAAAGATTAATCTATCTATAGGTAAATCTAATCTTTATAATAGTTAACCCCTTAATTAACTATTTAAAGCTTTGATTTTTCTATAGAAAATTATAAATAATAAAAAAATTAATTTTTATATAAAAAAAATTATACAGAAATAAATTGTTATTAAATAGCACTAAAATATTATTAATTATATTAGATTAAAATTTTAATACAAAATTTTTAATAATAAAAACTTATTATGGTAGTAGTATATATATATATATATATATATTAATTAATAAATTATTTATATATATATACATCTTAATATTAATATATATAATATATATCTATTAATTAATAAATTATTTATATATATATATATTTATATATTATTATAGATAGATGGAGGCCAACTGATAAATATATATACATTTTATATATAACAAGATATATATATAAATATTACAATATATAAATCTGAGAATATATATACATTTATAAATATATCCTAAGGTAGGATTAAATTATGATTATTTATGCTTTCATATAATTTATAAATTATTTAATAACTTATAAATGCACTATATTTAATAAATTGATTAATATTTAATAAATATATATATATGTATATATATAGATTTATATATATATATATATATATATATATATATATATATATATATATATATATATATATATAAATATTTATTAATTAATAAATAATTTTTATATTTATATTTATATTTCTTTTCTTTTCAATAATTTATTATAATCTAATGTATTCATAATATAATTTACATATATTATAGATATAAAATAATATATATGATTATATAAATATTTAATTAATTAATATTAATATTAATATATAAAGGTTAATATAATCTTTTATAAATTTTGGAACCCACCTATGATTTATATATATATAAATATATTGGTTAATAAATTATTTATATATATATATACATTTTAATATTAATATATATATATATATTAATAAAAATTTTTTCAAATTAAAAATTAATTTTATTTACTTATATTTAAATTTATTATGTAATAAAATTATAGTTTAATATTATTAATAAGATTATAGCGTTACTTAATAACAAAAAAAAATTAAAAATTTTTATTTATGAATTAAATAAAATTATTAATTATTGGGGGGGGTATTTATATATAATTTATATATAATTTATAATTAAATTTGTATCTTAGAGAATTTAATTATTAAATAAATTTATTATTAATAGTCGATTTTAGTTTATTTCAATGGCTTTATTTTTCCCTTAAAGATGAATATATTGAAATAAACCTTTCAATTCTACTTTAGTTTGAATTTATTTAAATAGTTTTATTTGTTTTTATAAGTAGAGAATTTAATTAATAAATAAATTTATTATTAATAGTCGATTTTAGTTTATTTCAATGGTTTCATTCTTTCCCTAAGAATGAATATATTGAAATAAACCTTTCAATTCTACTTTAGCTTGAATTTATTTAAATAGCCTCATTTGTCCCTTGCAAGTAGAGGATTTGGATATTAACCTTTCGAATTTACATTAGCTTTAGTTTATTTCAATGGCTTCACTCTTTTCCTAAGGATGAATATATTAAAATAAACCTTTCAATTCTACTTTAGCTTGAATTTATTTAAATAGCCTCATTTGTCCCTTGCAAGTAGAGGATTTTTGGATATTAACCTTTCGAATTTACTTTAGCTTTAGTTTATTTCAATGGCTTCACTCTTTCCCTAAGGATGAATATATTGAAATAAACCTTTCAATTCTACTTTAGCTTGAATTTATTTAAATAGCCTCATTTGTTCCTTGCAAGTAGAGGATTTGGATATTAACCTTTCGAATTTACATTAGCTTTAGTTTATTTCAATGGCTTCATTCTTTCCCTAAGGATGAATATATTGAAATAAACCTTTCAATTCTACTTTAGCTTGAATTTATTTAAATAGCCTCATTTGTCCCTTGCAAGTAGAGGATTTTTGGATATTAACCTTTCGAATTTATATTAGCTTTAGTTTATTTCAATGGCTTCACTCTTTCCTTAAGGATGAATATAAATATATATATATCTTTAAATGGATATTAGTTAGTTTTAATTTATAATATTTAATTTGCAATTAAAAGTAATTTTTAAATATATCTATATAAATAAGCTAAGTTTAAAGCTGTTAGGTTCATACCCTAGTTATAGATAATATGTATCTTTTATATATTTTATATATATATATATGTATTAAAGTAATATGCCTGATTAAAGGATTATTTTGATCAGATACTTAAATAAATTTTATATTTATTGTTACTAATTGATTTTTTTATATTTATTAATTTTATTAATACTTTAAATTTCAAAAATTTATGTGCTTTGACACTAAAATATAATAGGTAAAAATTTTAGTATTATAAACTATTTAATTTTTAATTAAAAGATAATTTTGAATTGGTTTTTTGTGAAGAAAATAATATTTAAAAATGTAATATGTCTTAGATATATTATTATTAATTATTTAATCATTCTTTTTGTAAGAGATTTATTTTTGATGTGATTAATTTATGAAGTTATAACATTAGTTTTAATTATTTATATAAATTTAACTAGAGATTCAAAATATGCTAGTGTTTTTTATTATATAGTATCAGTAGTAAGAAGGTTAGTTTTTATTATAAGATTGTATTTTTATGTATCTATGAAAGAAGTAAGAGTTTTTTTTGAAATTTTTATTCAATTAATTATGTTAGTAAAATTAGGAATATTTCCTTTTCATCAATGATCTATTTATATTCATAGATATATGTGTTGAACAAGAATTTTTACATTTTCAACAGTTATAAAAATAGTACCTATATATTTTTTAGCTAATGTGAGTGGTATAAATTTTTTTTTTATAGGTTGAATTTTATTAAATTTAATTTTTATTCCTATTATTATGAAAGTTTATAATTCTATAAAAATATTTATTAGATGTTCTTGTATTATTCAATCAACTTTTTTATTAATAATTATATATGTAAATGTAAAAATTTATTTGGTATATTTTTCTTTTTATGCAGTTATTTTTTATATATTGTTATATTTTTTTGAAAAATTTGATGTGGTAACTTTTAATGATTTGGGGTTTTTATTAGTTGATAAATATTTGAAGGTATATTTTATTATTATAGTTTTAATTTATTCTTCTTTACCTCCATTTTTGTCTTTAGTGTTAAAGTGAATTTTGAATTATTATTTTTTAGAGGATTATGTTAATTTTTATGTTTTATTATTTATTATGATATTAGCATCAGTTATAATTATTTGAAATTATTTTAGATTATTATTATATATTAGTAGGAATTATCCTAGAGCTAAAAAATATTTTTGTAAGAGTTATATATTTAAGTCTTATATTGTTTTATTTATTATTATGTTATTTTTTTTAGGTTTTTATTGGTTAATGTTTATGTTACTTAAAGGTTTTAAGTTAATATAATTTAAGTATTGATCAATTTGTTAAATTTAATATAGTGTGAGATATTTATGATTAATATTTTCTAATAATTATTTATATTTTAAAATTTGCAATTTTAAGTTTTTTTTAAACTATAGAAAATTAGTATCAGTAAGTTTTTCTTACATGTTTAAATTTACAATTTAATTCTTTTATCAGACATGATACTTTTTTTGATTTGAAGATTTTAAGTTAAAATAAACTTTTAATTTTCATAGTTAAATATATATATATATATTGATTTATTATAAATCTTATAATATATAAATATATTTATTAATATTTAAATATTATATAATTATGTTTTATTTATGTTTGATAAATGATTTTATACTACTAATCATAAAAATATTGGTATAATTTATTTTATGTTTGCTTTATGATCAGGGATAATTGGAACTTCTATGAGAATAATTATTCGTATGGAGTTAAGTACCCCAGGTATATGAATTAATAATGATCAAGTTTATAATTCAATTGTTACTGTTCATGCATTTTTAATAATTTTTTTTATAGTAATACCATTTATAATTGGTGGATTTGGTAATTGATTAGTTCCATTAATATTAGGATCTCCAGATATGGCATTTCCTCGTATAAATAATATTAGATTTTGATTATTACCGCCATCATTAATATTATTACTTTTAAGAAATTTATTTCAAGTTAGACCAGGGACTGGTTGAACGGTTTATCCTCCTTTATCTTCATATTTATTTCATTCTTCTCCTTCTGTTGATATTACTATTTTTTCTTTACATTTATCAGGAATTTCTTCAATTATTGGGGCAATAAATTTTATAGTAACTATTATAATAATAAAAAATTTATCTTTAAATTATGATCAAATAGCTTTATTTCCTTGATCAGTGTTTATTACAGCTATTTTATTATTATTATCATTGCCAGTTTTAGCTGGAGCAATTACAATATTAATTTTTGATCGAAATATTAATACTTCGTTTTTTGATCCTTTAGGGGGAGGTGATCCAATTTTATATCAACATTTATTTTGATTTTTTGGGCATCCTGAAGTTTATATTTTAATTTTACCGGGGTTTGGTTTGATTTCACATATTATTATAAATGAGAGTGGTAAAAAAGAGGTATTTGGTAATTTAGGAATGATTTATGCTATATTAGGAATTGGATTTCTAGGATTTATTGTATGAGCTCATCATATATTTACAGTTGGGTTAGATGTAGATACTCGAGCTTATTTTACTTCAGCAACTATAGTTATTGCAGTTCCTACAGGAATTAAAGTTTTTAGTTGATTAGCTACTTATCATGGAGCTAAATTAGGTTATAATAATTCAATTTTATGATCATTAGGATTTGTTATATATTTATTATTGGTGGATTGACGGGTATTGTATTATCAAATTCTTCTATTGATATTATTTTACATGATACTTATTATGTTGTTGGTCATTTTCATTATGTTTTATCTATAGGAGCAGTTTTTGCAATTGTTGGAAGATTTATTCATTGATTTCCTTTAATTTTTGGTGTTGTTATACATCAGAATTGATTGAAAATTCAGTTTTATATAATGTTTATTGGTGTTAATATAACTTTTTTTCCTCAACATTTTTTAGGATTAATGGGTATACCTCAACGATATTCAGATTATCCTGATGCATATTATTGTTGGAATTTATTATCTTCAATTGGTTCATTAATTTCTTTAAATAGATTAATTTTATTAATTATTTTAATTTTAGAAAGATTTATTTCAATACGGTTAGTAGTTTTTAAATTTAATAGTTCATTAGAATGAATTGGTTTTATACCTCCTTTAGATCATGTATATTTAGAAGTACCTATTGTGTTAAATAATAAAAAGGAATTATTTTTGAATATTTAATAATGTTGAGTTTTAATGATTGATTTAATTTTTATTTTTAATATTTTATTTTATTTAATATGGCAGATAAGTGCGATAGATTTAAGATTTATTTATAAAAATATATTATTTTTTATTAAGAATTGCAACATGATTTAAATATAGATTTCAAGATTCTAATTCACCTTATTCTGACAATTTAATTTCTTTTCATAATTTAGTTATAATATTAATGTTAGTTATTATTGTATTTTCAATATTAATTATTTTAGATATTATTACTAATAAGTATGTTAATCGGTATTTATTGAAGAATCATTTATTGGAAATTATTTGAACTATTATTCCAATTTTTATTTTAATAACAATTTGTTTTCCTTCTTTAAAGATTTTATATTATATTGATGAAATTTTAAATCCTTATTTTACAATTAAAATTATAGGTCATCAGTGATCTTGGTCTTATGAATATTCAGAATTTAAAGATTTGGAATTTGATTCTTATATATTATCTGATAGGGTTATGAATAGTTTTCGTTTATTAGATGTTGATAATCGTATGGTCATTCCAATAAATTTTCCGATTCGATTATTATTATCATCAACTGATGTAATTCATTCATGAGCTATTCAATCAGTTGGAATTAAAGTTGATGCTGTTCCTGGACGTATTAATCAATCAAATTTATATTGTATGCGACCAGGATTATTTTTTTAAGATTCTGTTTCACCACTCCACAGTGCGTTTGATATGCAGAACCGGCGACATCTTTGATTTCGTCGGGGTTCAAGCTGAGATATGCATTTTCTACGATAATCCTGGTGAGACTTCTGTCAGAAGTATGCAGGATCTTCGAGAACGCTCTTTTCGAGCTATTTAATGCGAGAAACACGTTATCTGGTGTTTTCACCACTCCACAGTACGTTTGACATGCAGAACCGGCGATATTTTGGTTTTCGTCGGGTTTCAAGCTGAGATATGCATTTTCTACGATAATCTTGGTGAAACATCTGTCCGAAGTATGCAGAAACATCGAGAGCGCTCTTTTCGAGCTATTTAATGCGAGAAACTCGTTTTCTGGGGTTTTTACCACTCCACAGTTCGTTGGATATGCAGAACCGGAGATATCTTGGTTTTCGTGGGGTTTCAAGCTTGGATATGCATTTCCTGAGATAATCTTGGTGAGACTTCTGTCCGAAGTATGCTGAATCATCTAGAACGCTCTTTTCGAGCTATTTAATTCGAGAAACACGTTATCTGGTGTTTTCACCACTCCACAGTGCGTTTGACATGCAGAACCGGAGATATTTTTGTTTCGGTCGGGTTTCAAGCTGAGATATGCATTTTCTACGATAATCCTGGTGAGACTTCTGTCAGAATTATGCAGAATCTTCGAGAACGCTCTTTTCGAGCTACTTAATGCGCGAAACACGTTTTCTGGTGTTTTCACCACTCCACGGTACGTTTGATGTGCAGAACCGGAGATATATCGGTTTTCGTCGGGTTTCAAGCTGAGATATGCATTTTCTACGATAATCTTGGTGAGACTTCTGTAAGAAGTATGCAGGATCTTCGAGAACGCTCTTTTCGAGCTACTTAATGCGAGAAACACGTTTTCTGGTGTTTTCACCACTCCACAGTAGGTTTGATATGCAGAACCGGCGATATTTTGGTTTTCGTCGGGTTTCAAGCTGAGATATGCATTTTCTACGATAATCTTGGTGAAACATCTGTCCGAAGTATGCAGAAACATCGAGAGCGCTCTTTTCGAGCTATTTAATGCGAGAAACTCGTTTTCTGGGGTTTTTACCACTCCACAGTTCGTTGGATATGCAGAACCGGAGATATCTTGGTTTTCGTGGGGTTTCAAGCTGGGATATGCATTTCCTGCGATAATCTTGGTGAGACTTCTGTCCGAAGTATGCTGAATCATCTAGAACGCTCTTTTCGAGCTATTTAATGCGAGAAACACGTTATCTGGTGTTTTCACCACTCCACAGTGCGTTTGACATGCAGAACCAGCGATATCTTGGTTTTCGTGGGGTTTCAAGCTGAAATATGCATTTTCTGCGATAATATTGGTGAGACTTCAGTCAGAAGTATGCAGAATCATCTAGATCGCTCTTTTGGAGCTACTTAATGCCCGAAACACGTTTTCTGGTGTTTTCACCACTCCACAGTACGTTTGACATGCAGAACCGGAGATATCTTGGTTTCGGTCGGGTTTCAAGCTGAGATATGCATTTTCTACGATAATCCAGGTGAGACTTATGTCAGAATTATGCAGAATCTTCGAGAACGCTCTTTTCGAGCTACTTAATGCACGAAACACGTTTTCTGGTGTTTTCACAACTCCACGGTACGTTTGATGTGCAGAACCGGCGATATCTTGGTTTTCGTGGGTTTTCAAGCTGAGATATGCATTTTCTGCGATAATCTTGGTGAGACTTCTGTCCGAAGTATGCTGTATCATCGAGATCGCTCTTTTCGAGCTAGTTAGTGCGAGAAACACGTTATCTGGTGTTTTCACCACTCCACAGTGCGTTTGATATGCAGAACAGTAGATATCTTGGTTTTCGTGGGGTTTCAAGCTGAGATATGCATTTTCTGCGATAATCTTGTTGAGACTTCTGTCCGAAGTATGCAGAATCATCGAGATCGCTCGTTTCGAGCTATTCAATGCGAGAAACACGTTATCTGGTGTTTTCACCACTCCACAGTGCGTTTGATATGCAGAACCGGCGATACCTTGGTTTTCGTGGGGTTTCAAGCAGAGATATGCATTTTCTGCTATAATCTTGGTGAGACTTCTGTCGGAAGTATGCTGAATCATCGAGATCGCTCTTTTCGAGCTAGTTAGTGCGAGAAACAAGTTATCTGGTGTTTTCACCACTCCACAGTGCGTTTGATATGCAGAACAGTAAATACCTTGGTTTTCGTGAGGTTTCAAGCTGAGATATGCATTTTCTGCGATAATCTTGTTGAGACTTCTGTCCGAAGTATGCAGAATCATCGAGATTGCTCGATTCGAGCTATTTAATGCGAGAAACACGTTTTCTGGTGTTTTCACCACTCCACGGTACGTTTGATGTGCAGAACCGGAGATATATCGGTTTTCGTCGGGTTTCAAGCTGAGATATGCATTTTCTACGATAATCTTGGTGAGACTTCTGTAAGAAGTATGCAGAATCTTCGAGAACGCTCTTTTCGAGCTACTTAATGCGCGAAACACGTTTTCTACTGTTTTCACCACTCCACGGTACGTTTGATGTGCAGAACCGGAGATAACTCGGTTTTCGTCGGGTTTCAAGCTGAGATATGCATTTTCTACGATAATCTTGGTGAGACTTCTGTCAGAAGTATGCAGGATCTTCGAGAACGCTCTTTTCGAGCTAGTTAAAGCGAGGAAAACCTTATCCGGTGTTTTCACTACTCCACAGTGCGTTTGATATGCAAAACCGGCGATATTTTGGTTTTCGTCGGGTTTCAAGCTGAGATATGCATTTTCCACGATAATCTTGGTGAAACATCTGTCCGAAGTATGCAGAAACATCGGGAGCGCTCTTTTCGAGCTATTTAATGCGAGAAACTCGTTTTCTGGGGTTTTCACCACTCCACAGTTCGTTGGATATGCAGAACCGGAGATATCTTGGTTTTCGTGGGGTTTCAAGCTGGGATATGCATTTCCTGCGATAATCTTGGTGAGACTTCTGTCCGAAGTATGCTGAATCATCTAGAACGATCTTTTCGAGCTATTTAATGCGAGAAACACGTTATCTGGTGTTTTCACCACTCCACAGTGCGTTTGACATGCAGAACCAGCGATATCTTGGTTTTCGTGGGGTTTCAAGCTGAAATAAGCATTTTCTGCGATAATATTGGTGAGACTTCTGTCCGAAGTATGCTATATCATCGAGATCGCTCTTTTCGAGCTAGTTAGTGCGAGAAACACGTTATCTGGTGTTTTCACCACTCCACAGTGCGTTGGATATGCAGAACCGGAGATATTTTGGTTTTCATCGGGTTTCAAAGTGAGATATGCATTTTCTACGATAATTTTGGTGAGACTTCTGTCCGAAGTATGCAGAATCATCGAGATCGCTCGGTTCGAGCTATTTAATGCGAGAAACACGTTATCTGGTGTTTTCACCACTCCACAGTTCGTTGGATATGCAGAACAGTAGATATCCTGGTTTTCGTGGGGTTTCAAGCAGAGATATGCATTTTCTAGGATTATCTTGGTGAGACTTCTGTTAGAAGTATGCAGAATCATCGAGATCGCTCGTTTCGAACTATTTAATGCGAGAAACACGTTATCTGGTGTTTTCACCACTCCACAGTGCGTTGGATATGCAGAACCGGAGATATTTTGGTTTTCGTCGGGTTTCAAGCTGAGATATGTATTTTCTGCGATAATCTTGGTGAGACTTCTGTTCGAAGTATGCAGAATCATCGAGATCGCACTTTTCGAGCTATTTAATGCGACAAACACTTTATCTGGTGTTTTCACCACACCACAGTGCGTTTGATATGCAGAACCAGCGAAATCTTGGTTTTCGTGGGGTTTCAAGCTGAGATATGCATTTTTTACGATAATCTTGGTGAGACTTCTGTCCGAAGTATGCTTAATCATCGAGATCGCTCTATTCGAGCTATTTAATGCGAGAAACACGTCATCTGGTGTTTTCACCACTCCACAGTGCGTATGATATACAGAACCGACGATATCTTGGTTTTCGTGGGGTTTCAAGCTCAGATATGCATTTTCTGCGATAATCATGGTGAGACTTCTGTCCGAAGTATGCAGAGTCATCGAGATCGTACTATTCGAGCTATTTAATGCGAAAAACACGTTATCTGGTGTTTTCACCACTCCACAGTGCGTATGATATGCAGAACCGACGATATCTTGGTTTTCGTGGGGTTTCAAGCTCAGATATGCATTTTCTGCGATAATCTTGGTGAGACTTCTGTCCGAAGTATGCAGAAACATGGAGATCGCTCTTTTCGACCTATTGAATGCGAGAAACACGTTATCTGGTGTTTTCACCACTCCACAGTGCGTTTGATATGCAGAACCAGCGAAATCTTGGTTTTCGTTGGGTTTCAAGCTGAGATATGCATTTTTTACGATAATCATGGTGAGACTTCTGTCCGAAGTATGCAGAATCATCGAGATCGCACTTTTCGAGCTATTTAATGCGACAAACACGTTATCTGGTGTTTTCAGCACACCACAGTGCGTTTGATATGCAGAACCAGCGAAATCTTGGTTTTCGTGGGGTTTCAAGCTGAGATATGCATTTTTTACGATAATCTTGGTGAGACTTCTGTCCGAAGTATGCTTAATCATCGAGATCGCTCTATTCGAGCTATTTAATGCGAGAAACACGTTATCTGGTGTTTTCACCACTCCACAGTGCGTATGATATACAGAACCGACGATATCTTGGTTTTCGTGGGGTTTCAAGCTCAGATATGCATTTTCTGCGATAATCATGGTGAGACTTCTGTCCGAAGTATGCTGAGTCATCGAGATCGCACTTTTCGAGCTATTTAATGCGACAAACACGTTATCTGGTGTTTTCAGCACTCCACAGTGCGTTTGATATGCAGAACCAGCGAAATCTTGGTTTTCGTGGGGTTTCAAGCTGAGATATGCATTTTTTTACGATAATCTTGGTGAGACTTCTGTCCGAAGTATGCTTAATCATCGAGATCGCTCGTTTCGAGCTATTTAATGCGACAAACACGTTATCTGGTGTTTTCACTACTCCACAGTGCGTTTGATATGCAAAACCGGCGATATTTTGGTTTTCGTCGGGTTTCAAGCTGAGATATGCATTTTCCACGATAATCTTGGTGAAACATCTGTCCGAAGTATGCAGAAACATCGGGAGCGCTCTTTTCGAGCTATTTAATGCGAGAAACTCGTTTTCTGGGGTTTTCACCACTCCACAGTTCGTTGGATATGCAGAACCGGAGATATCTTGGTTTTCGTGGGGTTTCAAGCTGGGATATGCATATCCTGCGATAATCTTGGTGAGACTTCTGTCCGAAGTATGCTTAATCATCGAGATCGCTCTATTCGAGATATTTAATGCGAGAAACACGTTATCTGGTGTTTTCACCACTCCACAGTGCGTATGATATGCAGAACCGACGATATCTTGGTTTTCGTGGGGTTTCAAGCTCAGATATGCATTTTCTGCGATAATCTTGGTGAGGCTTCTGTCCGAAGTATGCAGAGTCATCGAGATCGTACTTTTAGAGCTATTCAATGCGAGAAACACGTTTTCTCGGGTTTTCACCACTCCACAGTGCGTTTGATATGCAGAACCAGCGATATCTTGGTTTTCGTGGGGTTTCAAGCTCAGATATGCATTTTCTGCGATAATCTTGGTGAGACTTCTGTCCGAAGTATGCAGAGTCATCGCGATCGTACTTTTCGAGCTATTTAATGCGACAAACACGTTTTCTGTGGTTTTCACCACTCCACAGTTCGTTGGATATGCAGAACAGGAGATATCTTGGTTTTCGTGGGGTTTCTAGCAGAGATATGCATTTTCTGCGATAATCTTGGTGAGACGTCTGTCCGAAGTATGCAGAAACATCGAGATCGCTCTTTTCGACCTATTTAATGCGAGAAACACGTTATCTGGTGTTATCACCACTCCACAGTGCGTTTGATATGCACAACCAGCGAAATCTTGGTTTTCGTTGGGTTTCAAGCTGAGATATGCATTTTTTACGATAATCATGGTGAGACTTCTGTCCGAAGTATGCAGAATCATCGAGATCGCACTTTTCGAGCTATTTAATGCGACAAACACGTTATCCGGTGTTTTCAGCACTCCACAGTGCGTTTGATATGCAGAACCAGCGATATCTGGGTTTTCGTGGGGTTTCAAGCTGAGATATGCATTTTTTACGATAATCTTGGTGAGACTTCTGTCCGAAGTATGCAGAATCATCGAGATCGCACCTTTCGAGCTATTTAATGCGACAAACACGTTATCTGGTGTTTTCAGCACTCCACAGTGCGTTTGATATGCAGAACCAGCGAAATCTTGGTTTTCGCGGGGTTTCAAGCTGAGATATGCATTTTTTACGATAATCTTGGTGAGACTTCTGTCTGAAGTATGCTTAATCATCGAGATCGCTCAATTCGAGATATTTAATGCGAGAAACACGTTATCTGGTGTTTTCACTACTCCACAGTGCGTATGATATGCAGAACCGACGATATCTTGGTTTTCGTGGGGTTTCAAGCTCAGATATGCATTTTCTGCGATAATCTTGGTGAGACTTCTGTCCGAAGTATGCAGAGTCATCGAGATCGTACTTTTCGAGCTATTCAATGCGAGAAACACGTTTTCTCGGGTTTTCACCACTCCACAGTGCGTTTGATATGCAGAACCAACGATATCTTGGTTTTTGTGGGGTTTCAAGCTCAGATATGCATTTTCTGCGATAATCTTGGTGAGACTTCTGTCCGAAGTATGCAGAGTCATCGAGATCGTACTTTTCGAGCTATTCTATGCGAGAAAAACGTTTTCTGGGGTTTTCACCACTCCACAGTTCGTTGGATATGCAGAACAGGAGATATCTGGGTTTTCGTGGGGTTTCTAGCAGAGATATGCATTGTCTGCGATAATCTTGGTGATACTTCTGTCCGAAGTGTGCAGAGTCATCGAGATCGTACTTTTCGAGCTATTCAATGCGAGAAACACGTTTTCTCGGGTTTTCACCACTCCACAGTGCGTTTGATATGCAGAACCAGCGATATCTTGGTTTTTGTGGGGTTTCAAGCTGAGATATGCATTTTTTACGATAATCTTGGTGAGACTTCTGTCCGAAGTATGCTTAATCATCGAGATCGCTCTATTCGAGATATTTAATGCGAGAAAAACGTTTTCTGGGGTTTTCACCACTCCACAGTTCGTTGGATATGCAGAACAGGAGATATCTTGGTTTTCGTGGGGTTTCTAGCAGAGATATGCATTGTCTGCGATAATCTTGGTGAGACTTCTGTCCGAAGTGTGCAGAGTCATCGAGATCGTACTTTTCGAGCTATTTAATGCGACAAACACGTTTTCTGGGGTTTTCACCACTCCACAGTTCGTTGGATATGCAGAACAGGAGATATCTTGGTTTTCGTGGGGTTTCAAGCTGAGATATGCATTTTTTACGATAATCTTGGTGAGACTTCTGTCCGAAGTATGCTTAATCATCGAGATCGCTCTATTCGAGATATTTAATGCGAGAAAAACGTTTTCTGGGATTTTCACCACTCCACAGTTCGTTGGATATGCAGAACAGGAGATATCTTGGTTTTCGTGGGGTTTCTAGCAGAGATATGCATTTTCTGCGATAATCTTGGTGAGACTTCTGTCCGAAGTATGCAGAGTCATCGAGATCGTACTTTTCGAGCTATTCAATGCGAGAAACACGTTTTCTCGGGTTTTCACCACTCCACAGTGCGTTTGATATGCAGAACCAGCGATATCTTGGTTTTTGTGGGGTTTCAAGCTCAGATATGCATTTTCTGCGATAATCTTGGTGAGACTTCTGTCCGAAGTATGCAGAGTCATCGAGATCGTACTTTTCGAGCTATTCTATGCGAGAAAAACGTTATCTGGTGTTTTAACCACTACACAGTGCGTATGATATGCAGAACCAGCGAAATCTTGGTTTTCGTTGGGTTTCAAGCTGAGATATGCATTTTTTACGATAATCATGGTGAGACTTCTGTCCGAAGTATGCAGAATCATCGAGATCGCACTTTTCGAGCTATTTTATGCGACAAACACGTTATCTGGTGTTTTCAGCACTCCACAGTGCGTTTGATATGCAGAACCAGCGAAATCTTGGTTTTCGCGGGGTTTCAAGCTGAGATATGCATTTTTTACGATAATCTTGGTGAGACTTCTGTCTGAAGTATGCTTAATCATCGAGATCGCTCAATTCGAGATATTTAATGCGAGAAACACGTTATCTGGTGTTTTCACTACTCCACAGTGCGTATGATATGCAGAACCGACGATATCTTGGTTTTCGTGGGGTTTCAAGCTCAGATATGCATTTTCTGCGATAATCTTGGTGAGACTTCTGTCCGAAGTTTGCAGAGTCATCGAGATCGTACTTTTCGAGCTATTCAATGCGAGAAACACGTTTTCTCGGGTTTTCACCACTCCACAGTGCGTTTGATATGCAGAACCAGCGATATCTTGGTTTTTGTGGGGTTTCAAGCTCAGATATGCATTTTCTGCGATAATCTTGGTGAGACTTCTGTCCGAAGTATGCAGAGTCATCGAGATCGTACTTTTCGAGCTATTCTATGCGAGAAAAACGTTTTCTGGGGTTTTCACCACTCCACAGTTCGTTGGATATGCAGAACAGGAGATATCTTGGTTTTCGTGGGGTTTCTAGCAGAGATATGCATTGTCTGCGATAATCTTGGTGAGACTTCTGTCCGAAGTGTGCAGAGTCATCGAGATCGTACTTTTCGAGCTATTTAATGCGACAAACACGTTTTCTGGGGTTTTCACCACTCCACAGTTCGTTGGATATGCAGAACAGGAGATATCTTGGTTTTCGTGGGGTTTCAAGCTGAGATATGCATTTTTTACGATAATCTTGGTGAGACTTCTGTCCGAAGTATGCTTAATCATCGAGATCGCTCTATTCGAGATATTTAATGCGAGAAACACGTTATCTGGTGTTTTCACCACTCCACAGTGCGTATGATATGCAGAACCGACGATATCTTGGTTTTCGTGGGGTTTCAAGCTCGGATATGCATTTTCTGCGATAATCTTGGTGAGACTTCTGTCCGAAGTATGCAGAGTCATCGAGATCGTACTTTTCGAGCTATTCTATGCGAGAAAAACGTTTTCTGGGGTTTTCACCACTCCACAGTTCGTTGGATATGCAGAACAGGAGATATCTTGGTTTTCGTGGGGTTTCTAGCAGAGATATGCATTTTCTGCGATAATCTTGGTGAGACCTCTGTCCGAAGTATGCAGAAACATCGAGATCGCTCTTTTCGACCTCTTTAATGCGAGAAACTCGTTATCTGGTGTTATCACCACTCCACAGTGCGTTTGATATGCAGAACCAGCGAAATCTTGGTTTTCGTTGGGTTTCAAGCTGAGATATGCATTTTTTACGATAATCATGGTGAGACTTCTGTCCGTAGTATGCAGAATCATCGAGATCGCACTTTTCGAGCTATTTAATGCGACAAAACGTTATCCGGTGTTTTCAGCACTCCACAGTGCGTTTGATATGCAGAACCAGCGATATCTGGGTTTTCGTGGGGTTTCAAGCTGAGATATGCATTTTTTACGATAATCTTGGTGAGACTTCTGTCCGAAGTATGCAGAATCATCGAGATCGCACTTTTCGAGCTATTTAATGCGACAAACACGTTATCTGGTGTTTTCAGCACTCCTCAGTGCGTTTGATATGCAGAACCAGCGAAATCTTGGTTTTCGTGGGGTTTCAAGCTGAGATATGAATTTTTTTACGATAATCTTGGTGAGACTTCTGTCCGAAGTATGCTTAATCATCGAGATTGCTCTATTCGAGATATTTAATGCGAGAAACACGTTATCTGGTGTTTTCACCACTCCACAGTGCGTATGATATGCAGAACCGACGATATCTTGGTTTTCGTGGGGTTTCAAGCTCAGATATGCATTTTCTGCGATAATCTTGGTGAGACTTCTGTCCGAAGTATGCAGAGTCATCGAGATCGTACTTTTCGAGCTATTTAATGCGACAAACACGTTTTCTGGGGTTTTCACCACTCCACAGTTCGTTGGATATGCAGAACAGGAGATATCTTGGTTTTCGTGGGGTTTCTAGCAGAGATATGCATTTTCTGCGATAATCTTGGTGAGACCTCTGTCCGAAGTATGCAGAAACATCGAGATCGCTCTTTTCGACCTATTTAATGCGAGAAACACGTTATCTGGTGTTTTCACCACTCCGCAGTGCGTTTGATATGCAGAACCGACGATATCTTGGTTTTCGTGGGGTTTCAAGCTCAGATATGCATTTTCTGCGATAATCTTGGTGAGACTTCTGTCCGATGTATGCAGAGTCATCGAGATCGCTCTTTTCGAGCTATTTAATGCGAGAAACAAGTTATCTGGTGTTTTCACCACTCCGCAGTGCGTTTGATACGCAGAACCGACGATATCTTGGTTTTCGTGGGGTTTCAAGCTCAGATATGCATTTTCTGCGATAATCTTGGTGAGACTTCTGTCCGAAGAATGCAGAGTCATCGAGATCGTACTTTTCGAGCTATTCTATGCGAGAAAAACGTTTTCTGGGGTTTTCACCACTCCACAGTTCGTTGGATATGCAGAACAGGAGATATCTTGGTTTTCGTGGGGTTTCTAGCAGAGATATGCATTGTCTGCGATAATCTTGGTGAGACTTCTGTCCGAAGTGTGCAGAGTCATCGAGATCGTACTTTTCGAGCTATTTAATGCGACAAACACGTTTTCTGGGGTTTTCACCACTCCACAGTTCGTTGGATATGCAGAACAGGAGATATCTTGGTTTTCGTGGGGTTTCAAGCTGAGATATGCATTTTTTACGATAATCTTGGTGAGACTTCTGTCCGAAGTATGCTTAATCATCGAGATCGCTCTATTCGAGATATTTAATGCGAGAAACACGTTATCTGGTGTTTTCACCACTCCACAGTGCGTATGATATGCAGAACCGACGATATCTTGGTTTTCGTGGGGTTTCAAGCTCGGATATGCATTTTCTGCGATAATCTTGGTGAGACTTCTGTCCGAAGTATGCAGAGTCATCGAGATCGTACTTTTCGAGCTATTCTATGCGAGAAAAACGTTTTCTGGGGTTTTCACCACTCCACAGTTCGTTGGATATGCAGAACAGGAGATATCTTGGTTTTCGTGGGGTTTCTAGCAGAGATATGCATTTTCTGCGATAATCTTGGTGAGACCTCTGTCCGAAGTATGCAGAAACATCGAGATCGCTCTTTTCGACCTCTTTAATGCGAGAAACTCGTTATCTGGTGTTATCACCACTCCACAGTGCGTTTGATATGCAGAACCAGCGAAATCTTGGTTTTCGTTGGGTTTCAAGCTGAGATATGCATTTTTTACGATAATCATGGTGAGACTTCTGTCCGTAGTATGCAGAATCATCGAGATCGCACTTTTCGAGCTATTTAATGCGACAAACACGTTATCCGGTGTTTTCAGCACTCCACAGTGCGTTTGATATGCAGAACCAGCGATATCTGGGTTTTCGTGGGGTTTCAAGCTGAGATATGCATTTTTTACGATAATCTTGGTGAGACTTCTGTCCGAAGTATGCAGAATCATCGAGATCGCACTTTTCGAGCTATTTAATGCGACAAACACGTTATCTGGTGTTTTCAGCACTCCTCAGTGCGTTTGATATGCAGAACCAGCGAAATCTTGGTTTTCGTGGGGTTTCAAGCTGAGATATGAATTTTTTTACGATAATCTTGGTGAGACTTCTGTCCGAAGTATGCTTAATCATCGAGATCGCACTTTTCGAGCTATTTAATGCGAGAAACACGTTATCTGGTGTATTCACCACTCCACAGCGCGTTTGATATGCAGAACCGGCGACATCATGGATTTCGTCGGGGTTCAAGCTGAGATATGCATTTTCTGCGATAATCTTGGTAAGACTTCTGTCCGAAGTATGCAGAATCATCTAGATCGCTCGTTTCGAGCTATTTAATGCGAGGAACACGTTATCTGGTGTTTTCACCACTCCACAGTGCGTTTGATATGCAGAACCAGCGATATCTTGGTTTTCGTGGGGTTTCAAGCTCAGATATGCATTTTCTGCGATAATCTTGGTGAGACTTCTGTCCGAAGTATGCTTAATCATCGAGATCGCACTTTTCGAGCTATTTAATGCGAGAAACACGTTATCTGGTGTATTCACCACTCCACAGCGCGTTTGATATGCAGAACCGGCGACATCATGGATTTCGTCGGGGTTCAAGCTGAGATATGCATTTTCTGCGATAATCTTGGTGAGACTTCTGTCCGAAGTATGCTGAATCATCTAGATCGCTCTTTTCGAGCTATTTAATGCGAGAAACACGTTATCTGGTGTTTTCACCACTACACAGTGCGTTTGATATGCAGAACCAGCGATATCTTGGTTTTCGTGGGGTTTCAAGCTGAGATATGCATTATCTGCGATAATCTTGGTGAGACTACTGTCCGAAGTATGCAGAATCATCGAGATCGCTCTTCTCGAGATATTTAATGCGAGAAACAAGTTATCTGGTGTTTTCACCACTCCACAGTGCGTTTGATATGCAGAACCGGCGCCATCTTGATTTTCGTGAGGTATCAAGCTGAGATATGCATTTTCTGCGATAATATTGGTGAGACTTCAGTCAGAAGTATGCAGAATCTTCTAGATCGCTCGTTTCGAGCTTTTTAATGCGAGAACCACGTTATCTGGTGTATTGAACACTCCACAGTGCGTTTGATATGCAGAACCGGCGACATCATGGATTTCGTCGGGGTTCAAGCTGAGATATGCATTTTCTGCGATAATCTTGGTAAGACTTCTGTCCGAAGTATGCAGAATCATCTAGATCGCTCTTTTCGAACTATTAAATGCGTGATACACGTTATCTAGTTGTTTTCACCACTCCACAGTGCGTTTTATATACAGAACTGCCGACATCTTGATTTTCGTGAGGTTTCAAGCTGACATATGCATTTTCTGCGATAATATTGGTGAGACTTCTGTCCGAAGTATGCAGAATCATCGATATCGCTCTTTTCGAGCTATTTAATGTGAGAAACGCGTTATCTGGTGTTTTGACAACTTCACAGTGCGTTTGATATGCAGAAATGGCGAAATCTTGGTTTTCGTCGGTTTTCATCCTGAGGTATGCATTTTCTGCGTTAACCTTGGTGCGACTTTTGTCAGAAGTATGCAGAATCATCTAGAGCGCTCGTTTCGAGCTATTTAATACGAGAAACACGTTATCTGGTTGTTTTCACCACTCCACAGTGCGTTTGATATGCAGGACCGGCGACATCTTGATTTTCGTGGGGTTTCAAGCTGAGATATGCATTTTCTGCGATAATATTGGTGAGACTTCAGTAAGAAGTACGCAGAATCATCTAGATCGCTCGTTTCGAGCTATTTAATGCGAAAAAAACAAGTTTTCTGGTGTTTTCAACATTCCACAGTGCGTTTGATATGCAGACCCGGCGATATCTTGATTTTCGTGGTGTTTCCAGCTGAGATATGCATTTTCTGCGATAATCTTGGTGAGTCTTCTGTCACAAGTATGCAGAATCATCTAGATCGCTCTTTTCGAGCTATTTAATGCGAGATACACGTTATCTGGTTGTTTTCATCACTCCACAGGGCGTTTGATATGCAGAACCGGCGATATCTTGGTTTTCGTGGGGTTTCCAGCTGAGATACGCATTTTCTGCGATAATATTGGTGAGACTTCTGTCCGAAGTATGCAGAGTCATCGAGATCGTACTTTTCAAGCTATTTAATGCGAGAAACACGTTTTCTGGGGTATTCACCAATCCACAGTTCGTTGGATATGCAGAACAGGAGATATCTTGGTTTTCGTGGGGTTTCCAGCTGAAATATGCATTTGCTGCGATAATCTTGGTGTTTCATCTATGAGAAGTATGCAGAATCATCCAGAACGATCTTTTCGAGCTAGTTAATGCGAGTAACACGTTATCTGGTGTTTTCACCACTCCACAGTGCGTTTTATATGCAGAACCGGCGACATCATGGATTTCGTCGGGGTTCAAGCTGAGATATGCATTTGCTGCGATAATCTTGGTGAGACTTCTGTCCGAAGTATGCTGAATCATCTAGATCGCTCTTTTCGAGCTATTTAATGCGAGAAACACGTTATCTGGTGTTTTCACCACTCCACAGTGCGTTTGATATGCAGAACCAGCGATATCTTGGTTTTCGTGGGGTTTCAAGATGAGATATGCATTTTCTGCGATAATCTTGGTGAGACTCCTGTCCGAAGTATGCAGAATCATCGGGATCGCTCTTCTCGAGCTATTTAATGCGAGAAACAAGTTATCTGGTGTTTTCACCACTCCACAGTGCGTTTGATATGCAGATCCAGCGATATCTTGGTTTTCGTGGGGTTTCAAGCTCAGATATGCATTTTCTGCGATAATCTTGGTGAGACTTCTGTCCGAAGTATGCAGAGTCATCTAGATCGTAATTTTCGAGCTATTTAATGCGAGAAACTCGTTTTCTGGGGTTTTCACCAATCCACAGTTCGTTGGATATGCAAAACAGGAGATATCTTGGTTTTCGTGGGGTTTCCAGCTGAAATATGCATTTTCTGCGATAATCTTGGTGTTTCATCTATGAGAAGTATGCAGAAACATCGAGATCGCACTTTTCGATCTATTTAATGCGAGAAACACGTTGTCTGGTGTTTTCACCACTCCACAGTTGGTTTGATATGCAGAACCGGCAATGTCTGGTTTTCGTCGGGTTTCAAGCTGAGATATGCATTTTATGCGATAATCTTGGTGAGACTTCTGTCCGAAGTATGCAGAGTCATCTAGATCGTAATTTTCGAGCTATTTAATGCGAGAAACTCGTGTTCTGGGGTTTTCACCAATCCACAGTTCGTTGGATATGCAAAACAGGAGATATCTAGGTTTTCGTGGGGTTTCCAGCTGAAATATGCATTTTCTGCGATAATCTTGGTGTTTCATCTATGAGAAGTATGCAGAATCATCCAGAACGATCTTTTCGAGCTAGTTAATGCGAGTAACACGTTATCTGGTGTTTTCACCACTCCACAGTGCGTTTGATATGCAGAACCGGCGACATCATGGATTTCGTCGGGGTTCAAGCAGAGATATGCATTTTCTGCGATAATCTTGGTGAGACTTCTGTCCGAAGTATGCAGAGTAATCGAGATCGTACTTTTCAAGCTATTTAATGCGAGAAACACGTTTTCTGGGGTATTCACCAATCCACAGTTCGTTGGATATGCAGAACAGGAGATATCTTGATTTTCGTGGGGTTTCCAGCTGAAATATGCATTTGCTGCAATAATCTTGGTGTTTCATCTATGAGAAGTATGCAGAATCATCCAGAACGATCTTTTCGAGCTAGTTAATGCGAGTAACACGTTATCTGGTGTTTTCACCACTCCACAGTGCGTTTGATATGCAGAACCGGCGACATCATGGATTTCGTCGGGGTTCAAGCTGAGATATGCATTTTCTGCGATAATCTTGGTGAGACTTCTGTCCGAAGTATGCTGAATCATCTAGATCGCTCTTTTCGAGCTATTTAATGCGAGAAACACGTTATCTGGTGTTTTCACCACTCCACAGTGCGTTTGATATGCAGAACCAGCGATATCTTGGTTTTCGTGGGGATTCAAACTGAGATATGCAATTTCTGCGATAATCTAGGTGAGACTTCTGTCCGAAGTATGCTTAATCATCGAGATCGCTCGTTTCGAGCTACTTAATGCGAGAAACACGTGATCTGGTGTTTTCACCACTCCACAGGGCGAATGATATGCAGAACCGACGATATCTTGGTTTTCGTGGGGTTTCAAGCTCAGATATGCATTTTCTGCGATAATCTTGGTGAGACTTCTGTCCGAAGTATGCAGAGTCATCGAGATCGCTCTTTTCGAGCTATTTAATGCGAGAAACAAGTTACCTGGTGTTTTCACCACTCCACAGTGCGTTTGATATGCAGAACCAGCGATATCTTGGTTTTCGTGGGGTTTCAAGCTCAGATATGCATTTTCTGCGATAATCTTGGTGAGACTTCTGTCCGAAGTATGCAGAATCATCGAGATCGCACTTTTCGAGCTATTTAATGCGAGAAACACGTTATCTGGTGTATTCACCACTCCACAGCGCGTTTGATATGCAGAACCGGCGACATCATGGATTTCGTCGGGGTTCAAGCTGAGATATGCATTTTCTGCGTTAATCTTGGTGAGACTTCTGTCCGAAGTATGCTGAATCATCTAGATCGCTCTTTTCGAGCTATTTAATGCGAGAAACACGTTATCTGGTGTTTTCACCACTACACAGTGCGTTTGATATGCAGAACCAGCGATATCTTGGTTTTCGTGGGGTTTCAAGATGAGATATGCATTTTCTGCGATAATCTTGGAGAGACTTCTGTCCGAAGTATGCAGAATCATCGAGATCGCTCTTCTCGAGCTATTTAATGCGAGAAACAAGTTATCTGGTGTTTTCACCACACCACAGTGCGTTTGATATGCAGAACCAGCGATATCTTGGTTTTCGTGGGGTTTCAAGCTCAGATATGCGTTTTTTGCGATAATCTTGGTGCGACTTCTGTTCGAAGTATGCAGAATCATCGAGATCGCACTTTTCGATCTATTTAATGCGAGATACACGTTATCAGGTTGTTTTCATCACTCCACAGGGCGTTTGATATGCAGAACCGGCGACATCATGGATTTCGTCGGGGTTCAAGCTGAGATATGCATTTTCTGCGATAATCTTGGTGAGACTTCTGTCCGAAGTATGCTGAACCATCGAGATCACTCGTTTCGACCTATTTAATGCGAGAAACACGTTATCTGGTGTTTTCACCACTCCACAGTGCGTTTGATATGCAGAACCAGCGATATCTTGGTTTTCGTGGGGTTTCAAGCTGAGATATGCATTTCCCTGCGATAATCTTGTTGAGACTTCTGTCCGAAGTATGCAGAATCATCGAGATCGCACTTTTCGAGCTATTTAATGCGAGAAACAAGTTATCTGGTGTTTTCACCACTCCACAGTGCGTTTGATATGCAGAACCAGCGATATCTTGGTTTTCGTGGGGTTTCAAGCTCAGATATGCATTTTCTGCGATAATCTTGGTGAGACTTCTGTCCGAAGTATGCAGAATCATCGCGATCGCACTTTTCGAGCTATTTAATGCGAGAAACACATTATCTGGTGTTTTCACCACTCCACAGTGCGTTTGATATGCAGAACCAGCGATATCTTGGTTTTCGTGGGGTTTCAAGCTCAGATATGCATTTTCTGCGATAATCTTGGTGAGACTTCTGTCCGAAGTATGCTTAATCATCGAGATCGTACTTTTCGAGCTATTTAAAGCGAGAAACACGTTTTCTGGGGTTTTCACCACTCCACAGTTCGTTGGATATGCAGAACAGGAGATAGCTTGGTTTTCGTGGGGTTTCTAGCAGAGATATGCATTTTCTGCGATAATCATGGTGAGACTTCTGTTAGAAGTATGCAGGACCATCGAGATCGCACATTTCGATCTATTTAATTCGAGAAACACGTTGTCTGGTGTTTTCACCACTCCACAGTTGGTTTGATATGCAGAACCGGCGATATCTGGGTTTTCGTGGGGTTTCAAGCTGAATTATGCATTTTTTACGATAATCTTGGTGAGACTTCTGTTCGAAGTATGCTTAATCATCGAGATCGCTCGTTTCGACCTATTTAATGCGAGAAACACGTTATCTGGTGTTTTCACCACTCCACAGTGCGTTTGATATGCAGAACCAGCGATATCTTGGTTTTCGTGGGGTTTCAAGCTGAGATATGCATTTCCCTGCGATAATCTTGGTGAGACTTCTGTCCGAAGTATGCAGAATCATCGAGATGGCTCCATTCGAGCTATTTAATGCGAGAAACACGTTGTCTGGTGTTTTCAGCACTCCACAGTGCGGTTGATATGCAGAACTGGCGGTATCTTGGTTTTCGTGGGGTTTCAAGCTGAGATATGCATTTTTTACGATAATCTTGGTGAGACTTCTGTCCGAAGTATGCTTAATCATCGAGATCGTACTTTTCGAGCTATTTAAAGCGAGAAACACGTTTTCTGGGGTTTTCACCACTCCACAGTTCGTTGGATATGCAGAACAGGAGATAGCTTGGTTTTCGTGGGGTTTCTAGCAGAGATATGCATTTTCTGCGATAATCATGGTGAGACTTCTGTTAGAAGTATGCAGGACCATCGAGATCGCACATTTCGATCTATTTAATTCGAGAAACACGTTGTCTGGTGTTTTCACCACTCCACAGTTGGTTTGATATGCAGAACCGGCGATATCTGGGTTTTCGTGGGGTTTCAAGCTGAATTATGCATTTTTTACGATAATCTTGGTGAGACTTCTGTTAGAAGTATGCAGGACCATCGAGATCGCTCGTTTCGACCTATTTAATGCGAGAAACACGTTATCTGGTGTTTTCACCACTCCACAGTGCGTTGGATATGCAGAACCGGAGATATTTTGGTTTTCGTCGGGTTTCATGCTGTAATATGCATTTTCTACGATAAGCTTGGTGAGACATCAGTCCGAAGTATGCAGAAACATCGAGAGCGCTCTTTTCGAGCTGTTTAATGCGAGAAACACGTTATCTGGTGTTATCACCACTGCACAGTGCGTTTGATAATCAGAACCGGCGATATCTTGGTTTTTGTTGGGTTTCAAGCTGAGATATGCATTTTTTACGATAATCTTGGTGAGACTTCTGTCCGAAGTATGCTTAATCATCGAGATCGCTCTTTTCGAGCTATTTAATGCGAGAAACACGTTTTCTGGGGTTTTCACGACATACAGTTCTTCGGATATGCAGAACAGGTGATATCTTGGTTTTCGAGGGGTTTCAAGCTGAGATATGCAATTTCTGCGATAACCTTGGAGAGACTTCTGTCCGAAGTATGCAGAATCATCGAGATCGCTCTTTTGGAGCTATTTAATGCGAGAAACACGTTTTCTGGGGTTTTCACCACACCACAGTTCGTTGGATATGCAGAACAGGTGATACCTTGGTTTTCGAGGGGTTTCAAGCTGATATATGCATTTTCTGCGATAATCTTGGAGAGACTTCTGTCCGAAGTATGCAGAATCATCGAGATCGCTCTTTTCGAGCTATTTAATGCGAGAAACACGTTTTCTGGGGTTTTCACCACACCACAGTTCGTTGGATATGCAGAACAGGTGATATCTTGGTTTTCGAGGGGTTTCAAGTTTAGATATGCATTTTCTGCGATAATCTTGGAGAGACTTCTGTCCGAAGTATGCAGAATCATCGAGATCGCTCTTTTCGAGCTATTTAATGCGAGAAACACGTTTTCTGGGGTTTTCACCACAACACAGTTCGATGGATATGCAGAACAGGTGATATCTTGGTTTTCGAGGGGTTTCAAGCTGAGATATGCATTTTCTGCGATAATCTTGGAGAGACTTCTGTTCGAACTATGCAGAATCATCGAGATCGCTCTTTTCGAGCTATTTAATGCAAGAAACACGTTATCTGGTGTTTTCACCACTCCACAGTGCGTTTGATATGCAGAACCAGCGATATCTTGGTTTTCGTGGGGTTTCAAGCTGAGATATGCATTTTTTACGATAATCTTGGTGAGACTTCTGTCCGAAGTATGCAGAATCATCGAGAGCGCTCTTTTCGAGCTATTTAATGCGAGAAACTCGTTTTCTGGGGTTTTCACCACTCCACAGTTCGTTGGATATGCAGAACCGGAGATATTTTGGTTTTCGTCGGGTTTCATGCGTAGATATGCATTTTCTACGATAAGCTAGGTGAGACATCTGTCCGAAGTATGCAGAAACATCGAGAGCGCTCTTTTCGAGCTATTTAATGCGAGAAACTCTTTTTCTGGGGTTTTCACCACTCCGCAGTTCGTTGCATATGCAGAACCGGAGATATCATGGATTTCGTGGGGTTTCAAGCTGAGCTATACATTTTTTACGATAATCTTGGTGAGACTCCTGTCCGAAGTATGCTTAATCACCGAGATCGCTCGTTTCGACCTATTTAATGCGAGAAACACGTTATCTGGTGTTTTCACCACTCCACAGTGCGTTTGATATGCAGAACCAGCGATATCTTGGTTTTCGTGGGGTTTCAAGCTGAGATATGCATTTTTTACGATAATCTTGGTGAGACTTCTGTCCGAAGTATGCAGAATCATCGAGATCGCTCGTTTCGAGCTATTTAATGCGAGAAACACGTTATCTGGTGTTTTCACCACTCCACAGTGCGTTGGATATGCAGAACCGGAGATATTTTGGTTTTCGTCGGGTTTCATGCTGAGATATGCATTTTCTACGATCAGCTTGGTGAGACATCTGTCCGAAGTATGCAGAAACATCGAGAGCGTTCTTTTCGAGCTATTTAATGCGAGAAACTCGTTTTCAGGGGTTTTCACCACTCCACAGTTTGTTGGATATGCAGAACCGGAGATATTTCGGTTTTCGTCGGGTTTCATGCTGAGATATGCATTTTCTACGATAAGCTAGGTGAGACATCTGTCCGCAGTATGCAGAAACATCGAGAGCGCTCTTTTCGAGCTATTTAATGCGAGAAACACGTTTTCTGGGGTTTTCACCACACCACAGTTCGTTGGATATGCAGAACAGGTGATATCTTGGTTTTCGAGGGGTTTCAAGCTGAGATATGCATTTTCTGCGATAATCTTGGAGAGACATCAGTCCGAAGTATGCAGAAATATCGAGAGCGCTCTTTTCTAGCTATTTAATGCGAGAAACACGTTATCTGGTGTTTTCAGCACTCCACAGTGCGTTTGATATGCAGAACCAGCGATATCTGGGTTTTCGTCGGGTTTCAAGCTGAGATATGCATTTTTTACGATAATCTTGGTGAGACTTCTGTCCGAAGTATGCTTGATCATCGAGATCGCTCGTTTCGACCTATTTAATGCGAGAAACACGTTATCTGGTGTTTTGACCACTCCACAGTGCGTTTGATATGCAGAACCGGCGATATCTTGGTTTTTGTGGGGTTTCAAGCTGAGATATGCATTTTTTACGATAATCTTGGTGAGACTTCTGTCCGAAGTATGCTTAGTCATCAAGATCGCTCTATTCGAGCTATTTAATGCGAGAAACACGTTATCTGGTGTTTTCAGCACTCCACAGTGCGTTTGATATGCAGAACCAGCGATATCTTGGTTTTCGTGGGGTTTCAAGCTGAGATATGCATTTTTTACGATAATCTTGGTGAGACTTCTGTCCGAAGTATGCAGAATCATCGAGAGCGCTCTTTTCGAGCTATTTAATGCGAGAAACTCGTTTTCTGGGGTTTTCACCACTCCACAGTTCGTTGGATATGCAGAACCGGAGATATTTTGGTTTTCGTCGGGTTTCATGCGTAGATATGCATTTTCTACGATAAGCTAGGTGAGACATCTGTCCGAAGTATGCAGAAACATCGAGAGCGCTCTTTTCGAGCTATTTAATGCGAGAAACTCTTTTTCTGGGGTTTTCACCACTCCGCAGTTCGTTGCATATGCAGAACCGGAGATATCATGGATTTCGTGGGGTTTCAAGCTGAGCTATACATTTTTTACGATAATCTTGGTGAGACTCCTGTCCGAAGTATGCTTAATCACCGAGATCGCTCGTTTCGACCTATTTAATGCGAGAAACACGTTATCTGGTGTTTTCACCACTCCACAGTGCGTTTGATATGCAGAACCAGCGATATCTTGGTTTTCGTGGGGTTTCAAGCTGAGATATGCATTTTTTACGATAATCTTGGTGAGACTTCTGTCCGAAGTATGCAGAATCATCGAGATCGCTCGTTTCGAGCTATTTAATGCGAGAAACACGTTATCTGGTGTTTTCACCACTCCACAGTGCGTTGGATATGCAGAACCGGAGATATTTTGGTTTTCGTCGGGTTTCATGCTGAGATATGCATTTTCTACGATCAGCTTGGTGAGACATCTGTCCGAAGTATGCAGAAACATCGAGAGCGTTCTTTTCGAGCTATTTAATGCGAGAAACTCGTTTTCAGGGGTTTTCACCACTCCACAGTTTGTTGGATATGCAGAACCGGAGATATTTCGGTTTTCGTCGGGTTTCATGCTGAGATATGCATTTTCTACGATAAGCTAGGTGAGACATCTGTCCGCAGTATGCAGAAACATCGAGAGCGCTCTTTTCGAGCTATTTAATGCGAGAAACACGTTTTCTGGGGTTTTCACCACACCACAGTTCGTTGGATATGCAGAACAGGTGATATCTTGGTTTTCGAGGGGTTTCAAGCTGAGATATGCATTTTCTGCGATAATCTTGGAGAGACATCAGTCCGAAGTATGCAGAAATATCGAGAGCGCTCTTTTCTAGCTATTTAATGCGAGAAACACGTTATCTGGTGTTTTCAGCACTCCACAGTGCGTTTGATATGCAGAACCAGCGATATCTGGGTTTTCGTCGGGTTTCAAGCTGAGATATGCATTTTTTACGATAATCTTGGTGAGACTTCTGTCCGAAGTATGCTTGATCATCGAGATCGCTCGTTTCGACCTATTTAATGCGAGAAACACGTTATCTGGTGTTTTGACCACTCCACAGTGCGTTTGATATGCAGAACCGGCGATATCTTGGTTTTTGTGGGGTTTCAAGCTGAGATATGCATTTTTTACGATAATCTTGGTGAGACTTCTGTCCGAAGTATGCTTAGTCATCAAGATCGCTCTATTCGAGCTATTTAATGCGAGAAACACGTTATCTGGTGTTTTCAGCACTCCACAGTGCGTTTGATATGCAGAACCAGCGATATCTTGGTTTTCGTGGGGATTCAAGCTCAGATATGCAATTTCTACGAACATCTTGGTTAGACTTCTGTCCGAAGTATGCTTAATCATCGAGATCGCTCGTTTCGAGCTATTTAATGCGAGAAACACGTTATCTGGTGTTTTCAAAACTCCACAGTGCGTATGATATGCAGAACCGACGATATCTTGGTTTTCGTCGGGTTTCATGCTGAGATATGCATTTTCTACGATAAGCTAGGTGAGACATCTGTCCGAAGTATGCAGAAACATCGAGAGCGCTCTTTTCGAGCTATTTAATGCGAGAAACACGTTTTCTGGGGTTTTCACCACACCATAGATCGTTGGATATGCAGAACAGGTGATATCTTGGTTTTCGAGGGGTTTCAAGCTGAGATATGCATTTTCTGCCATAATCTTGGAGAGACTTCTGTCCGAAGTATGCAGAATCATCGAGAGCGCTCTTTTCGAGCTATTTAATGCGAGAAACACGTTTTCTGGGGTTTTCACCACACCATAGTTCGTTGGATATGCAGAACAGGTGATATCTTGGTTTTCGAGGGGTTTCAAGCTGAGATATGCATTTTCTGCCATAATCTTCGAGAGACTTCTGTCCGAAGTATGCAGAATCATCGAGAGCGCTCTTTTCAAGCTATTTAATGCGAGAAACACGTTTTCTGGGGTTTTCACCACACCATAGTTCGTTGGATATGCAGAACAGGCGATATCTTGGTTTTCGTGGGGTTTCAAGCTGAGATATGCATTTTCTGCGATAATCTTGGTGAGACTTCTGTCCGAAGTGTGCAGAATCATCGAGATCGCTCTTTTCGAGTTATTTAATGCGAGAAACACGTTATCTGGTGTTTTCACCACTCCACAGTGCGTTTGATATGCAGAACCAGCGATATCTTGGTTTTCGTGGGGTTTCAAGCTGAGATATGCATTTTTTACGATAATCTTGGTGAGACTTCTGTCCGAAGTATGCAGAATCATCCAGATCGCTCGTTTCGAGCTATTTAATGCGAGAAATACGTTATCTGGTGTTTTCACCACTCCACAGTGCGTTGGATATGCAGAACCGGAGATATTTTGGTTTTCGTCGGGTTTCATGCTGAGATATGCATTTTCTACGATCAGCTTGGTGAGACATCTGTCCGAAGTATGCAGAAACATCGAGAGCGTTCTTTTCGAGCTATTTAATGCGAGAAACTCGTTCTCAGGGGTTTTCACCACTCCACAGTTCGTTGGATATGCAGAACCGGAGATATTTCGGTTTTCGTCGGGTTTCATGCTGAGATATGCATTTTCTACGATAAGCTAGGTGAGACATCTGTCCGCAGTATGCAGAAACATCGAGAGCGCTCTTTTCGAGCTATTTAATGCGAGAAACACGTTTTCTGCGGTTTTCACCACACCACAGTTCGTTGGATATGCAGAACAGGTGATATCTTGGTTTTCGAGGGGTTTCAAGCTGAGAGATGCATTTTCTGCGATAATCTTGGTGAGACTTCTGTCCGAAGTATGCAGAGTCATCGAGATCGTACTTTTCGAGCTATTTAATGCGAGAAACACGTTTTCTGGGGTCTTCGCCACTCCACAGTTCGTTGGATATGCAGAACAGGAGATATCTTGGTTTTCGTGGGGTTTCTAGCAGAGATATGCATTTTCTGCGATAATCTTGGAGAGACATCAGTCCGAAGTATGCAGAAACATCGAGAGCGCTCTTTTCTAGCTATTTAATGCGAGAAACACGTTATCTGGTGTTTTGACCACTCCACAGTGCGTTTGATAATCAGAACCGGCGATATCTTGGTTTTTGTTGGGTTTCAAGCTGAGATATGCATTTTTTACGATAATCTTGGTGAGACTTCTGTCCGAAGTATGCAGAATCATCGAGATCGCTCGTTTCGAGCTATTTAATCCGAGAAACTCGTTTTCAGGGGTTCTCACCACTCCACAGTTCGTTGGATATGCAGAACCGGAGATATGTTGGTTTTCGTCGGGTTTCATGCTGAGATATGCATTTTCTACGATAAGCTAGGTGAGACATCTGTCCGAAGTATGCAGAAACATCGAGAGCGCTCTTTTCGAGCTATTTAATGCGAGAAACACGTTTTCTGGGGTTTTCACCACACCATAGTTCGTTGGATATGCAGAACAGGTGATATCTTGGTTTTCGAGGGGTTTCAAGCTGAGATATGCATTTTCTGCCATAATCTTGGAGAGGCTTCTGTCCGAAGTATGCAGAATCATCGAGAGCACTCTTTTCAAGCTATTTAATGCGACAAACACGTTTTCTGGGGTTTTCACCACACCATCGTTCGTTGGATATGCAGAACAGGTGATATCTTGGTTTTCGAGGGGTTTCAAGCTGAGATATGCATTTTCTGCCATAATCTTGGAGAGACTTCTGTCCGAAGTATGCAGAATCATCGAGATCGCACTTTTCGAGCTATTTAATGCGAGAAACACGTTATCTGGTGTTTTCACCACACCACAGTGCGTTTGATATGCAGAACCGGCGATATCTTGGTTTTTGTGGGGTTTCAAGCTGAGATATGCATTTTTTACGATAATCTTGGTGAGACTTCTGTCCGAAGTATGCTTAGTCATCAAGATCGCTCTATTCGAGGTATTTAATGCGAGAAACACGTTATCTGGTGTTTTCAGCACTCCACAGTGCGTTTGATATGCAGAACCAGCGATATCTTGGTTTTCTTGGGGATTCAAGCTCAGATATGCAATTTCTACGAACATCTTGGTTAGACTTCTGTCCGAAGTATGCTTAATCATCGAGATCGCTCGTTTCGAGCTATTTAATGCGAGAAACACGTTATCTGGTGTTTTCAAAACTCATCAGTGCGTATGATATGCAGAACCGACGATATCTTGGTTTTCGTGGGGTTTCAAGCTCAGATATGCATTTTCTGCGATAATCTTGGTGAGACTTCTGTCCGAAGTATGCAGAGTCATCGAGATCGTACTTTTCGAGCTATTTAATGCGAGAAACACGTTTTCTGGGGTTTTCACCACTCCACAGTTCGTTGGATATGCAGAACAGGAGATATCTTGGTTTTCGTGGGGTTTCTAGCAGAGATATGCATTTTCTGCGATAATCTTGGAGAGACATCAGTCCGAAGTATGCAGAAACATCGAGAGCGCTCTTTTCGAGCTATTTAATGCGAGAAACACGTTATCTGGTGTTTTCACCACTCTACAGTGCGTTTGATAATCAGAACCGGCGATATCTTGGTTTTTGTTGGGTTTCAAGCTGAGATATGCAATTTCTACGAACATCTTGGTTAGACTTCTGTCCGAAGTATGCTTAATCATCGAGATCGCTCGTTTCGAGCTATTTAATGCGAGAAACACGTTATCTGGTGTTTTCAAAACTCCACAGTGCGTATGATATGCAGAACCGACGATATCTTGGTTTTCGTGGGGTTTCAAGCTCAGATATGCATTTTCTGCGATAATCTTGGTGAGACTTCTGTCCGAAGTATGCAGAGTCATCGAGATCGTACTTTTCGAGCTATTTAATGCGAGAAACACGTTTTCTGGGGTTTTCACCACTCCACAGTTCGTTGGATATGCAGAACAGGAGATATCTTGGTTTTCGTGGGGTTTCTAGCAGAGATATGCATTTTCTGCGATAATCTTGGAGAGACATCAGTCCGAAGTATGCAGAAACATCGAGAGCGCTCTGTTCGAGCTATTTAATGCGAGGAACACGTTATCTGGTGTTTTCACCACTCTACAGTGCGTTTGATAATCAGAACCGGCGATATCTTGGTTTTTGTTGGGTTTCAAGCTGAGATATGCAATTTCTACGAACATCTTGGTTAGACTTCTGTCCGAAGTATGCTTAATCATCGAGATCGCTCGTTTCGAGCTATTTAATGCGAGAAACACGTTATCTGGTGTTTTCAAAACTCCACAGTGCGTATGATATGCAGAACCGACGATATCTTGGTTTTCGTGGGGTTTCAAGCTCAGATATGCATTTTCTGCGATAATCTTGGTGAGACTTCTGTCCGAAGTATGCAGAGTCATCGAGATCGTACTTTTCGAGCTATTTAATGCGAGAAACACGTTTTCTGGGGTTTTCACCACTCCACAGTTCGTTGGATATGCAGAACAGGAGATATCTTGGTTTTCGTGGGGTTTCTAGCAGAGATATGCATTTTCTGCGATAATCTTGGAGAGACATCAGTCCGAAGTATGCAGAAACATCGAGAGCGCTCTGTTCGAGCTATTTAATGCGAGGAACACGTTATCTGGTGTTTTCACCACTCCACAGTGCGTTTGATAATCAGAACCGGCGATATCTTGGTTTTTGTTGGGTTTCAAGCTGAGATATGCATTTTTTACGATAATCTTGGAGAGACTTCTGTCCGAAGTATGCAGAATCATCGAGATCGCTCTTTTCGAGCTATTTATTGCGAGAAACAAGTTAGCTGGTGTTTTCACCACACCACAGTTCGTTGGATATGCAGAACAGGTGATATCTTGGTTTTCGAGGGGTTTCAAGCTGAGATATGCATTTTCTACGATAAGCTTGGTGAGCCATCTGTCCGAAGTATGCAGAAACATCGAGAGCGCTCTTTTCGAGCTATTTAATGCGAGAAACTCGTTTTCTGGGGTTTTCACCACTCCACAGTTCGTTGGATATGCAGAACCGGAGATATTTTGGTTTTCGTCGGGTTTCATGCTGAGATATGCATTTTCTACGATAAGCTAGGTGAGACATCTGTCCGAAGTATGCAGAAACATCGAGAGCGCTCTTTTCGAGCTATTTAATGCGAGAAACTCTTTTTCTGTGGTTTTCAACACTCCGCAGTTCGTTGGATATGCAGAACCGGAGATATCTTGGATTTCGTGGGGTTCCAAGCTGAGCTATGCATTTTTTACGATAATCTTGGTGAGACTTCTGTCCGAAGTATGCTTAATCATCGAGATCGCTCGTTTCGACCTATTTAATGCGAGAAACATGTTATCTGGTGTTTTCAGCACTCCACAGTGCGTTTGATATGCAGAACCAGCGATATCTGGGTTTTCGTCGGGTTTCAAGCTGAGATATGCATTTTTTACGATAATCTTGGTGAGACTTCTGTCCGAAGTATGATTGATCATCGAGATCGCTCGTTTCGACCTATTTAATGCGAGAAACACGTTATCTGGTGTTTTCACCACTCCACAGTGCGTATGATATGCAGAACCGGCGAGATCTTGGTTTTCGGGGGGTTTGAAGCTGAGATATGCATTTTCTGCGATAATCTTGGTGTTTCATCTATGAGAAGTATGCAGAAACATCGAGATCGCACTTTTCGATCTATTTAATGCGAGAAACACGTTGTCTGGTGTTTTCACCACTCCACAGTTGGTTTGATATGCAGAACCGGCAATGTCTGGTTTTCGTCGGGTTTCAAGCTGAGATATGCATTTTATGCGATAATCTTGGTGAGACTTCTGTCCGAAGTATGCAGAGTCATCTAGATCGTAATTTTCGAGCTATTTAATGCGAGAAACTCGTGTTCTGGGGTTTTCACCAATCCACAGTTCGTTGGATATGCAAAACAGGAGATATCTAGGTTTTCGTGGGGTTTCCAGCTGAAATATGCATTTTCTGCGATAATCTTGGTGTTTCATCTATGAGAAGTATGCAGAATCATCCAGAACGATCTTTTCGAGCTAGTTAATGCGAGTAACACGTTATCTGGTGTTTTCACCACTCCACAGTGCGTTTGATATGCAGAACCGGCGACATCATGGATTTCGTCGGGGTTCAAGCAGAGATATGCATTTTCTGCGATAATCTTGGTGAGACTTCTGTCCGAAGTATGCAGAGTAATCGAGATCGTACTTTTCAAGCTATTTAATGCGAGAAACACGTTTTCTGGGGTATTCACCAATCCACAGTTCGTTGGATATGCAGAACAGGAGATATCTTGATTTTCGTGGGGTTTCCAGCTGAAATATGCATTTGCTGCAATAATCTTGGTGTTTCATCTATGAGAAGTATGCAGAATCATCCAGAACGATCTTTTCGAGCTAGTTAATGCGAGTAACACGTTATCTGGTGTTTTCACCACTCCACAGTGCGTTTGATATGCAGAACCGGCGACATCATGGATTTCGTCGGGGTTCAAGCTGAGATATGCATTTTCTGCGATAATCTTGGTGAGACTTCTGTCCGAAGTATGCTGAATCATCTAGATCGCTCTTTTCGAGCTATTTAATGCGAGAAACACGTTATCTGGTGTTTTCACCACTCCACAGTGCGTTTGATATGCAGAACCAGCGATATCTTGGTTTTCGTGGGGATTCAAACTGAGATATGCAATTTCTGCGATAATCTAGGTGAGACTTCTGTCCGAAGTATGCTTAATCATCGAGATCGCTCGTTTCGAGCTACTTAATGCGAGAAACACGTGATCTGGTGTTTTCACCACTCCACAGGGCGAATGATATGCAGAACCGACGATATCTTGGTTTTCGTGGGGTTTCAAGCTCAGATATGCATTTTCTGCGATAATCTTGGTGAGACTTCTGTCCGAAGTATGCAGAGTCATCGAGATCGCTCTTTTCGAGCTATTTAATGCCAGAAACAAGTTACCTGGTGTTTTCACCACTCCACAGTGCGTTTGATATGCAGAACCAGCGATATCTTGGTTTTCGTGGGGTTTCAAGCTCAGATATGCATTTTCTGCGATAATCTTGGTGAGACTTCTGTCCGAAGTATGCAGAATCATCGAGATCGCACTTTTCGAGCTATTTAATGCGAGAAACACGTTATCTGGTGTATTCACCACTCCACAGCGCGTTTGATATGCAGAACCGGCGACATCATGGATTTCGTCGGGGTTCAAGCTGAGATATGCATTTTCTGCGTTAATCTTGGTGAGACTTCTGTCCGAAGTATGCTGAATCATCTAGATCGCTCTTTTCGAGCTATTTAATGCGAGAAACACGTTATCTGGTGTTTTCACCACAACACAGTGCGTTTGATATGCAGAACCAGCGATATCTTGGTTTTCGTGGGGTTTCAAGATGAGATATGCATTTTCTGCGATAATCTTGGAGAGACTTCTGTCCGAAGTATGCAGAATCATCGAGATCGCTCTTCTCGAGCTATTTAATGCGAGAAACAAGTTATCTGGTGTTTTCCCCACACCACAGTGCGTTTGATATGCAGAACCAGCGATATCTTGGTTTTCGTGGGGTTTCAAGCTCAGATATGCGTTTTTTGCGATAATCTTGGTGCGACTTCTGTTCGAAGTATGCAGAATCATCGAGATCGCACTTTTCGATCTATTTAATGCGAGATACACGTTATCAGGTTGTTTTCATCACTCCACAGGGCGTTTGATATGCAGAACCGGCGACATCATGGATTTCGTCGGGGTTCAAGCTGAGATATGCATTTTCTGCGATAATCTTGGTGAGACTTCTGTCCGAAGTATGCTGAACCATCGAGATCACTCGTTTCGACCTATTTAATGCGAGAAACACGTTATCTGGTGTTTTCACCACTCCACAGTGCGTTTGATATGCAGAACCAGCGATATCTTGGTTTTCGTGGGGTTTCAAGCTGAGATATGCATTTCCCTGCGATAATCTTGTTGAGACTTCTGTCCGAAGTATGCAGAATCATCGAGATCGCACTTTTCGAGCTATTTAATGCGAGAAACAAGTTATCTGGTGTTTTCACCACTCCACAGTGCGTTTGATATGCAGAACCAGCGATATCTTGGTTTTCGTGGGGTTTCAAGCTCAGATATGCATTTTCTGCGATAATCTTGGTGAGACTTCTGTCCGAAGTATGCAGAATCATCGCGATCGCACTTTTCGAGCTATTTAATGCGAGAAACACATTATCTGGTGTTTTCACCACTCCACAGTGCGTTTGATATGCAGAACCAGCGATATCTTGGTTTTCGTGGGGTTTCAAGCTCAGATATGCATTTTCTGCGATAATCTTGGTGAGACTTCTGTCCGAAGTATGCTTAATCATCGAGATCGTACTTTTCGAGCTATTTAAAGCGAGAAACACGTTTTCTGGGGTTTTCACCACTCCACAGTTCGTTGGATATGCAGAACAGGAGATAGCTTGGTTTTCGTGGGGTTTCTAGCAGAGATATGCATTTTCTGCGATAATCATGGTGAGACTTCTGTTAGAAGTATGCAGGACCATCGAGATCGCACATTTCGATCTATTTAATTCGAGAAACACGTTGTCTGGTGTTTTCACCACTCCACAGTTGGTTTGATATGCAGAACCGGCGATATCTGGGTTTTCGTGGGGTTTCAAGCTGAATTATGCATTTTTTACGATAATCTTGGTGAGACTTCTGTTCGAAGTATGCTTAATCATCGAGATCGCTCGTTTCGACATATTTAATGCGAGAAACACGTTATCTGGTGTTTTCACCACTCCACAGTGCGTTTGATATGCAGAACCAGCGATATCTTGGTTTTCGTGGGGTTTCAAGCTGAGATATGCATTTCCCTGCGATAATCTTGGTGAGACTTCTGTCCGAAGTATGCAGAATCATCGAGATGGCTCCATTCGAGCTATTTAATGCGAGAAACACGTTGTCTGGTGTTTTCAGCACTCCACAGTGCGGTTGATATGCAGAACTGGCGGTATCTTGGTTTTCGTGGGGTTTCAAGCTGAGATATGCATTTTTTACGATAATCTTGGTGAGACTTCTGTCCGAAGTATGCTTAATCATCGAGATCGTACTTTTCGAGCTATTTAAAGCGAGAAACACGTTTTCTGGGGTTTTCACCACTCCACAGTTCGTTGGATATGCAGAACAGGAGATAGCTTGGTTTTCGTGGGGTTTCTAGCAGAGATATGCATTTTCTGCGATAATCATGGTGAGACTTCTGTTAGAAGTATGCAGGACCATCGAGATCGCACATTTCGATCTATTTAATTCGAGAAACACGTTGTCTGGTGTTTTCACCACTCCACAGTTGGTTTGATATGCAGAACCGGCGATATCTGGGTTTTCGTGGGGTTTCAAACTGAATTATGCATTTCTTACGATAATCTTGGTGAGACTTCTGTTAGAAGTATGCAGGACCATCGAGATCGCTCGTTTCGACCTATTTAATGCGAGAAACACGTTATCTGGTGTTTTCACCACTCCACAGTGCGTTGGATATGCAGAACCGGAGATATTTTGGTTTTCGTCGGGTTTCATGCTGTAATATGCATTTTCTACGATAAGCTTGGTGAGACATCAGTCCGAAGTATGCAGAAACATCGAGAGCGCTCTTTTCGAGCTGTTTAATGCGAGAAACACGTTATCTGGTGTTATCACCACTGCACAGTGCGTTTGATAATCAGAACCGGCGATATCTTGGTTTTTGTTGGGTTTCAAGCTGAGATATGCATTTTTTACGATAATCTTGGTGAGACTTCTGTCCGAAGTATGCTTAATCATCGAGATCGCTCTTTTCGAGCTATTTAATGCGAGAAACACGTTTTCTGGGGTTTTCACGACACACAGTTCTTCGGATATGCAGAACAGGTGATATCTTGGTTTTCGAGGGGTTTCAAGCTGAGATATGCAATTTCTGCGATAACCTTGGAGAGACTTCTGTCCGAAGTATGCAGAATCATCGAGATCGCTCTTTTGGAGCTATTTAATGCGAGAAACACGTTTTCTGGGGTTTTCACCACACCACAGTTCGTTGGATATGCAGAACAGGTGATACCTTGGTTTTCGAGGGGTTTCAAGCTGATATATGCATTTTCTGCGATAATCTTGGAGAGACTTCTGTCCGAAGTATGCAGAATCATCGAGATCGCTCTTTTCGAGCTATTTAATGCGAGAAACACGTTTTCTGGGGTTTTCACCACACCACAGTTCGTTGGATATGCAGAACAGGTGATATCTTGGTTTTCGAGGGGTTTCAAGTTTAGATATGCATTTTCTGCGATAATCTTGGAGAGACTTCTGTCCGAAGTATGCAGAATCATCGAGATCGCTCTTTTCGAGCTATTTAATGCGAGAAACACGTTTTCTGGGGTTTTCACCACAACACAGTTCGATGGATATGCAGAACAGGTGATATCTTGGTTTTCGAGGGGTTTCAAGCTGAGATATGCATTTTCTGCGATAATCTTGGAGAGACTTCTGTTCGAACTATGCAGAATCATCGAGATCGCTCTTTTCGAGCTATTTAATGCAAGAAACACGTTATCTGGTGTTTTCACCACTCCACAGTGCGTTTGATATGCAGAACCAGCGATATCTTGGTTTTCGTGGGGTTTCAAGCTGAGATATGCATTTTTTACGATAATCTTGGTGAGACTTCTGTCCGAAGTATGCAGAATCATCGAGAGCGCTCTTTTCGAGCTATTTAATGCGAGAAACTCGTTTTCTGGGGTTTTCACCACTCCACAGTTCGTTGGATATGCAGAACCGGAGATATTTTGGTTTTCGTCGGGTTTCATGCGTAGATATGCATTTTCTACGATAAGCTAGGTGAGACATCTGTCCGAAGTATGCAGAAACATCGAGAGCGCTCTTTTCGAGCTATTTAATGCGAGAAACTCTTTTTCTGGGGTTTTCACCACTCCGCAGTTCGTTGCATATGCAGAACCGGAGATATCATGGATTTCGTGGGGTTTCAAGCTGAGCTATACATTTTTTACGATAATCTTGGTGAGACTCCTGTCCGAAGTATGCTTAATCACCGAGATCGCTCGTTTCGACCTATTTAATGCGAGAAACACGTTATCTGGTGTTTTCACCACTCCACAGTGCGTTTGATATGCAGAACCAGCGATATCTTGGTTTTCGTGGGGTTTCAAGCTGAGATATGCATTTTTTACGATAATCTTGGTGAGACTTCTGTCCGAAGTATGCAGAATCATCGAGATCGCTCGTTTCGAGCTATTTAATGCGAGAAACACGTTATCTGGTGTTTTCACCACTCCACAGTGCGTTGGATATGCAGAACCGGAGATATTTTGGTTTTCGTCGGGTTTCATGCTGAGATATGCATTTTCTACGATCAGCTTGGTGAGACATCTGTCCGAAGTATGCAGAAACATCGAGAGCGTTCTTTTCGAGCTATTTAATGCGAGAAACTCGTTTTCAGGGGTTTTCACCACTCCACAGTTTGTTGGATATGCAGAACCGGAGATATTTCGGTTTTCGTCGGGTTTCATGCTGAGATATGCATTTTCTACGATAAGCTAGGTGAGACATCTGTGCGCAGTATGCAGAAACATCGAGAGCGCTCTTTTCGAGCTATTTAATGCGAGAAACACGTTTTCTGGGGTTTTCACCACACCACAGTTCGTTGGATATGCAGAACAGGTGATATCTTGGTTTTCGAGGGGTTTCAAGCTGAGATATGCATTTTCTGCGATAATCTTGGAGAGACATCAGTCCGAAGTATGCAGAAATATCGAGAGCGCTCTTTTCTAGCTATTTAATGCGAGAAACACGTTATCTGGTGTTTTCAGCACTCCACAGTGCGTTTGATATGCAGAACCGACGATATCTTGGTTTTCGTCGGGTTTCATGCTGAGATATGCATTTTCTACGATAAGCTAGGTGAGACATCTGTCCGAAGTATGCAGAAACATCGAGAGCGCTCTTTTCGAGCTATTTAATGCGAGAAACACGTTTTCTGGGGTTTTCACCACACCATAGATCGTTGGATATGCAGAACAGGTGATATCTTGGTTTTCGAGGGGTTTCAAGCTGAGATATGCATTTTCTGCCATAATCTTGGAGAGACTTCTGTCCGAAGTATGCAGAATCATCGAGAGCGCTCTTTTCGAGCTATTTAATGCGAGAAACACGTTTTCTGGGGTTTTCACCACACCATAGTTCGTTGGATATGCAGAACAGGTGATATCTTGGTTTTCGAGGGGTTTCAAGCTGAGATATGCATTTTCTGCCATAATCTTGGAGAGACTTCTGTCCGAAGTATGCAGAATCATCGAGAGCGCTCTTTTCAAGCTATTTAATGCGAGAAACACGTTTTCTGGGGTTTTCACCACACCATAGTTCGTTGGATATGCAGAACAGGCGATATCTTGGTTTTCGTGGGGTTTCAAGCTGAGATATGCATTTTCTGCGATAATCTTGGTGAGACTTCTGTCCGAAGTGTGCAGAATCATCGAGATCGCTCTTTTCGAGTTATTTAATGCGAGAAACACGTTATCTGGTGTTTTCACCACTCCACAGTGCGTTTGATATGCAGAACCAGCGATATCTTGGTTTTCGTGGGGTTTCAAGCTGAGATATGCATTTTTTACGATAATCTTGGTGAGACTTCTGTCCGAAGTATGCAGAATCATCCAGATCGCTCGTTTCGAGCTATTTAATGCGAGAAATACGTTATCTGGTGTTTTCACCACTCCACAGTGCGTTGGATATGCAGAACCGGAGATATTTTGGTTTTCGTCGGGTTTCATGCTGAGATATGCATTTTCTACGATCAGCTTGGTGAGACATCTGTCCGAAGTATGCAGAAACATCGAGAGCGTTCTTTTCGAGCTATTTAATGCGAGAAACTCGTTCTCAGGGGTTTTCACCACTCCACAGTTCGTTGGATATGCAGAACCGGAGATATTTCGGTTTTCGTCGGGTTTCATGCTGAGATATGCATTTTCTACGATAAGCTAGGTGAGACATCTGTTCGCAGTATGCAGAAACATCGAGAGCGCTCTTTTCGAGCTATTTAATGCGAGAAACACGTTTTCTGCGGTTTTCACCACACCACAGTTCGTTGGATATGCAGAACAGGTGATATCTTGGTTTTCGAGGGGTTTCAAGCTGAGAGATGCATTTTCTGCGATAATCTTGGTGAGACTTCTGTCCGAAGTATGCAGAGTCATCGAGATCGTACTTTTCGAGCTATTTAGTGCGAGAAACACGTTTTCTGGGGTCTTCGCCACTCCACAGTTCGTTGGATATGCAGAACAGGAGATATCTTGGTTTTCGTGGGGTTTCTAGCAGAGATATGCATTTTCTGCGATAATCTTGGAGAGACATCAGTCCGAAGTATGCAGAAACATCGAGAGCGCTCTTTTCTAGCTATTTAATGCGAGAAACACGTTATCTGGTGTTTTGACCACTCCACAGTGCGTTTGATAATCAGAACCGGCGATATCTTGGTTTTTGTTGGGTTTCAAGCTGAGATATGCATTTTTTACGATAATCTTGGTGAGACTTCTGTCCGAAGTATGCAGAATCATCGAGATCGCTCGTTTCGAGCTATTTAATCCGAGAAACTCGTTTTCAGGGGTTCTCACCACTCCACAGTTCGTTGGATATGCAGAACCGGAGATATGTTGGTTTTCGTCGGGTTTCATGCTGAGATATGCATTTTCTACGATAAGCTAGGTGAGACATCTGTCCGAAGTATGCAGAAACATCGAGAGCGCTCTTTTCGAGCTATTTAATGCGAGAAACACGTTTTCTGGGGTTTTCACCACACCATAGTTCGTTGGATATGCAGAACAGGTGATATCTTGGTTTTCGAGGGGTTTCAAGCTGAGATATGCATTTTCTGCCATAATCTTGGAGAGGCTTCTGTCCGAAGTATGCAGAATCATCGAGAGCACTCTTTTCAAGCTATTTAATGCGACAAACACGTTTTCTGGGGTTTTCACCACACCATCGTTCGTTGGATATGCAGAACAGGTGATATCTTGGTTTTCGAGGGGTTTCAAGCTGAGATATGCATTTTCTGCCATAATCTTGGAGAGACTTCTGTCCGAAGTATGCAAAATCATCGAGATCGCACTTTTCGAGCTATTTAATGCGAGAAACACGTTATCTGGTGTTTTCACCACACCACAGTGCGTTTGATATGCAGAACCGGCGATATCTTGGTTTTTGTGGGGTTTCAAGCTGAGATATGCATTTTTTACGATAATCTTGGTGAGACTTCTGTCCGAAGTATGCTTAGTCATCAAGATCGCTCTATTCGAGGTATTTAATGCGAGAAACACGTTATCTGGTGTTTTCAGCACTCCACAGTGCGTTTGATATGCAGAACCAGCGATATCTTGGTTTTCTTGGGGATTCAAGCTCAGATATGCAATTTCTACGAACATCTTGGTTAGACTTCTGTCCGAAGTATGCTTAATCATCGAGATCGCTCGTTTCGAGCTATTTAATGCGAGAAACACGTTATCTGGTGTTTTCAAAACTCCACAGTGCGTATGATATGCAGAACCGACGATATCTTGGTTTTCGTGGGGTTTCAAGCTCAGATATGCATTTTCTGCGATAATCTTGGTGAGACTTCTGTCCGAAGTATGCAGAGTCATCGAGATCGTACTTTTCGAGCTATTTAATGCGAGAAACACGTTTTCTGGGGTTTTCACCACTCCACAGTTCGTTGGATATGCAGAACAGGAGATATCTTGGTTTTCGTGGGGTTTCTAGCAGAGATATGCATTTTCTGCGATAATCTTGGAGAGACATCAGTCCGAAGTATGCAGAAACATCGAGAGCGCTCTTTTCGAGCTATTTAATGCGAGAAACACGTTATCTGGTGTTTTCACCACTCTACAGTGCGTTTGATAATCAGAACCGGCGATATCTTGGTTTTTGTTGGGTTTCAAGCTGAGATATGCAATTTCTACGAACATCTTGGTTAGACTTCTGTCCGAAGTATGCTTAATCATCGAGATCGCTCGTTTCGAGCTATTTAATGCGAGAAACACGTTATCTGGTGTTTTCAAAACTCCACAGTGCGTATGATATGCAGAACCGACGATATCTTGGTTTTCGTGGGGTTTCAAGCTCAGATATGCATTTTCTGCGATAATCTTGGTGAGACTTCTGTCCGAAGTATGCAGAGTCATCGAGATCGTACTTTTCGAGCTATTTAATGCGAGAAACACGTTTTCTGGGGTTTTCACCACTCCACAGTTCGTTGGATATGCAGAACAGGAGATATCTTGGTTTTCGTGGGGTTTCTAGCAGAGATATGCATTTTCTGCGATAATCTTGGAGAGACATCAGTCCGAAGTATGCAGAAACATCGAGAGCGCTCTGTTCGAGCTATTTAATGCGAGGAACACGTTATCTGGTGTTTTCACCACTCCACAGTGCGTTTGATAATCAGAACCGGCGATATCTTGGTTTTTGTTGGGTTTCAAGCTGAGATATGCATTTTTTACGATAATCTTGGAGAGACTTCTGTCCGAAGTATGCAGAATCATCGAGATCGCTCTTTTCGAGCTATTTATTGCGAGAAACAAGTTAGCTGGTGTTTTCACCACACCACAGTTCGTTGGATATGCAGAACAGGTGATATCTTGGTTTTCGAGGGGTTTCAAGCTGAGATATGCATTTTCTACGATAAGCTTGGTGAGCCATCTGTCCGAAGTATGCAGAAACATCGAGAGCGCTCTTTTCGAGCTATTTAATGCGAGAAACTCGTTTTCTGGGGTTTTCACCACTCCACAGTTCGTTGGATATGCAGAACCGGAGATATTTTGGTTTTCGTCGGGTTTCATGCTGAGATATGCATTTTCTACGATAAGCTAGGTGAGACATCTGTCCGAAGTATGCAGAAACATCGAGAGCGCTCTTTTCGAGCTATTTAATGCGAGAAACTCTTTTTCTGTGGTTTTCAACACTCCGCAGTTCGTTGGATATGCAGAACCGGAGATATCTTGGATTTCGTGGGGTTCCAAGCTGAGCTATGCATTTTTTACGATAATCTTGGTGAGACTTCTGTCCGAAGTATGCTTAATCATCGAGATCGCTCGTTTCGACCTATTTAATGCGAGAAACATGTTATCTGGTGTTTTCAGCACTCCACAGTGCGTTTGATATGCAGAACCAGCGATATCTGGGTTTTCGTCGGGTTTCAAGCTGAGATATGCATTTTTTACGATAATCTTGGTGAGACTTCTGTCCGAAGTATGATTGATCATCGAGATCGCTCGTTTCGACCTATTTAATGCGAGAAACACGTTATCTGGTGTTTTCACCACTCCACAGTGCGTATGATATGCAGAACCGGCGAGATCTTGGTTTTCGGGGGGTTTGAAGCTGAGATATGCATTTTCTGCGATAATCTTGGTGAGACATCTGTCCGAAGTGTGCAGAATCATCGAGATCGCTCGTTTCGAGCTATTTAGTGCGAGAAACACGTTATCTGGTGTTTTCACCACTCCACAGTGCGTTGGATATGCAGAACCGGAGATATTTTGGTTTTCGTCGGGTTTCATGCTGAAATATGCATTTTCTACGATAAGCTTGGTGAGACATCAGTTCGAAGTATGCAGAAACATCGAGAGCGCTGTTTTCGAGCTATTTAATGCGAGAAACACGTTTTCTGGGGTTTTCACCACACCACAGTTCGTTGGATATGCAGAACAGGTGATATCTTGGTTTTCGAGGGGTTTGAAGCTGAGATATGCATTTTCTGCGATAATCTTGGAGAGACTTCTGTCCGAAGTATGCAGAATCATCGAGATCGCTCTTTTCGAACTATTTAATGCGAGAAACAAGTTATCTGGTGTTTTCACCACTCCACAGTGCGTTTGATATGCAGAACCTGCGATATCTTGGTTTTCGAGGGGTTTCAAGCTGAGATATGCATTTTTTACGATAATCTTGGTGAGACTTCTGTCCGAAGTATGCTTAGTCATCAAGATCGCTCTATTCGAGCTATTTAATGCGAGAAACACGTTATCTGGTGTTTTCAGCACTCCACAGTGCGTTTGATATGCAGAACCAGCGATATCTTGGTTTTCGTGGGGATTCAAGCTCAGATATGCAATTTCTGCGATAATCTTGGTGAGACTTCTGTCCGAAGTATGCTTAATCATCGAGATCGCTCGTTGCGAGCTATTTAATGCGAGAAACACGTTATCTGGTGTTTTCAAAACTCCACAGTGCGTATGATATGCAGAACCGACGATATTTTGGTTTTCGTCGGGTTTCATGCTGAGATATGCATTTTCTACGATAAGCTATGTGAGACATCTGTCCGAAGTATGCAGAAACATCGAGAGCGCTCTTTTCGAGCTATTTAATGCGAGAAACTCTTTTTCTGGGGTTTTCACCACTCCGCAGTTCGTTGGATATGCAGAACCGGAGATATCTTGGATTTCGTGGGGTTTCAAGCTGAGCTATGCATTTTTTACGATAATCTTGGTGAGACTTCTGTCCGAAGTATGCTTAATCATCGAGATCGCTCGTTTCGACCTATTTAATGCGAGAAACACGTTATCTGGTGTTTTCAGCACTCCACAGTGCGTTTGATATGCAGAACCAGCGATATCTTGGTTTTCGTGGGGTTTCAAGCTCAGATATGCATTTTCTGCGATAATCTTGGTGAGATTTCTGTCCGAAGTATGCAGAATCATCGAGATCGCACTTTTCGAGCTATTTAATGCGAGAAACACGGTATCTGGTGTTTTCACCACTCCACAGTGCGTTTGATATGCAGAACCGGCGATATCTTGGTTTTTGTGGGGTTTCAAGCTGAGATATACATTTTTTACGATAATCTTGGTGAGACTTCTGTGCGATGTATGCTTAATCGTCAAGTTCGCTCTATTCGAGCTATTTAATGCGAGAAACTCGTTATCTGGTGTTTTCAGCACTCCACAGTGCGTTTGATATGCAGAACCAGCGATATCTTGGTTTTCGTGGGGATTCAAGCTCAGATATGCAATTTCTACGAACATCTTGGTTAGACTTCTGTCCGAAGTATGCTTAATCATCGAGATCGCTCGTTTCGAGCTATTTAATGCGAGAAACACGTTATCTGGTGTTTTCAAAACTCCACAGTGCGTATGATATGCAGAACCGACGATATCTTGGTTTTCGTGGGGTTTCAAGCTCAGATATGCATTTTCTGCGATAATCTTGGTGAGACTTCTGTCAGAAGTATGCAGAGTCATCGAGATCGTACTTTTCGAGCTATTTAATGCGAGAAACACGTTTTCTGGGGTTTTCACCACTCCACAGTTCGTTGGATATGCAGAACAGGAGATATCTTGGTTTTCGTGGGGTTTCAAGCTGAGATATGCATTTTTTACGATAATCTTGGTGAGACTTCTGTCCGAAGTATGCAGAATCATCGAGATCGCTCGTTTCGAGCTATTTAATGCGAGAAACACGTTATCTGGTGTTTTCTCCACTCCACAGTGCGTTTGATAATCAGAACCGGCGTTATCTTGGTTTTTGTTGCGTTTCAAGCTGAGATATGCATTTTTTACGATAATCTTGGTGAGACTTCTGTCCGAAGTATGCTTAATCATCGAGATCGCTCTTTTCGAGCAATTTAATGCGAGAAACACGTTTTCTGGGGTTTTCACCACACCAGAGTTCGTCGGATATGCAGAACAGGTGATATCTTGGCTTTCGAGGGGTTTCAAGCTGAGATATGCATTTTCTGCGATAATCTTTGAGAGACTTCTGTCCGAAGTATGCAGAATCATCGAGATCGCTCTTTTCGAGCTATTTATTGCGAGAAACAAGTTATCTGGTGTTTTCACCACTCCACAGTGCGTTTGATATGCAGAACCAGCGATATCTTGGTTTTCGTGGGGTTTCAAGCTCAGATATGCATTTTCTGCGATAATCTTGGTGAGATTTCTGTCCGAAGTATGCAGAATCATCGAGATCGCTCTTTTCGAGCTATTTAATGCGAGAAACACGTTTTCTGGGGTTTTCACCACACCACAGTTCGTTGGATATGCAGAACAGGTGATATCTCGGTTTTCGAGGGGTTTCAAGCTGAGATATGCATTTTCTACGATAAGCTTGGTGAGTCATCTGTCCGAAGTATGCAGAAACATCGAGAGCGCTCTTTTCGAGCTATTTAATGCGAGAAACTCGTTTTCTGGGGTTTTCACCACTCCACAGTTCGTTGGATATGCAGAACCGGAGATATTTTGGTTTTCGTCGGGTTTCATGCTGAGATATGCATTTTCTACGATAAGCTAGGTGAGACATATGTCCGAAGTATGCAGAAACATCGAGAGCGCTCTTTTCGAGCTATTTAATGCGAGAAACTCTTTTTCTGGGGTTTTCAACACTCCGCAGTTCGTTGGATATGCAGAACCGGAGATATCTTGGATTTCGTGGGGTTCCAAGCTGAGCTATGCATTTTTTACGATAATCTTGGTGAGACTTCTGTCCGAAGTATGCTTAATCATCGAGATCGCTCGTTTCGACCTATTTAATGCGAGAAACATGTTATCTGGTGTTTTCAGCACTCCACAGTGCGTTTGATATGCGGAACCAGCGATATCTGGGTTTTCGTCGGGTTTCAAGCTGAGATATGCATTTTTTACGATAATCTTGGTGAGACTTCTGTCCGAAGTATGATTGATCATCGAGATCGCTCGTTTCGAGCTATTTAGTGCGAGAAACACGTTATCTGGTGTTTTCACCACTCCACAGTGCGTTGGATATGCAGAACCGGCGATATCTTGGTTTTCGTGGGGTTTGAAGCTGAGATATGCATGTTCTGCGATAATCTTGGTGAGACATCTGTCCGAAGTATGCAGAATCATCGAGATCGCTCCTTTCGAACTATTTAATGCGAGAAACAAGTTATCTGGTGTTTTCACCACTCCACAGTGCGTTTGATATGCAGAACCTGCGATATCTTGGTTTTCGAGGGGTTTCAAGCTGAGATATGCATTTTTTACGATAATCTTGGTGAGACTTCTGTCCGAAGTATGCTTAGTCATCAAGATCGCTCTATTCGAGCTATTTAATGCGAGAAACACGTTATCTGGTGTTTTCAGCACTCCGCAGTGCGTTTGATATGCAGAACCAGCGATATCTTGGTTTTCGTGGGGTTTCAAGCTCAGATATGCATTTTCTGCGATAATCTTGGTGAGATTTCTGTCCGAAGTATGCAGAATCATCGAGATCGCACTTTTCGAGCTATTTAATGCGAGAATCACGGTATCTGGTGTTTTCACCACTCCACAGTGCGTTTGATATGCAGAACCGGCGATATCTTGGTTTTTGTGGGGTTTCAAGCTGAGATATACATTTTTTACGATAATCTTGGTGAGACTTCTGTCCGATGTATGTTTAATCGTCAAGTTCGCTCTATTCGAGCTATTTAATGCGAGAAACACGTTATCTGGTGTTTTCACCACTCCACAGTGCGTTTGATATGCAGAACCGCCGATAATTTGGTTTTTGTGGGGTTTCAAGCAGAGATATGCATTTTCTACGATAAGCTTGGTGAAACATCTGTCCGAAGTATGCAGAAACGTCGAGAGCGCTCTGTCCGATCTATTTAATGCGAGAAACTCGTTTTCTGGGGTTTTCACCACTCCACAGTTCGTTGGATATGCAGAACCGGATATATCTTGGTTTTCGTGGGGTTTCAAGCTGAGATATGCATTTTCTGCGATAATCTTGTTGAGACTTCTGTCGGAAGTATGCAGAATCTTCGAGAACGCTCATTTCGAGCTACTTAATGCGCGAAACACGTTTTCTGGTATTTTCACCACTCCACGGTACGTTTGATGTGCAGAACCGGAGATATCTTGGTTTTCGTGGGGTTTCAAGATGAGATATGCATTTTCTGCGATAATACTGGTGAGACTTCAGTCAGAAGTATGCAGAATCATCTAGATCGCTCTTTTCGAGCTACTTAATGCACGAAACGCGTTTTCTGGTGTTTGCACCACTCCACAGTGCGTTCGATATGCAGAACAGTAGATATCTTGGTTTTCGTGGGGTTTCAAGCTGAGATATGCATTTTCTGCGATAATCTTGTTGAGACTTCTGTCCGAAGTATGCAGAATCATCGAGATCGCTCGTTTCGAGCTACTTAATGCGCGAAACACGTTTTCTGGTGTTTTCACCACTCCACAGAGCGTTTGATATGCAGAACCGGCGACATCTTGGTTTTCGTGGGGTTTCAAGCTGAGATATGCATTTTCTGCGATAATCTTGTTGAGACTTCTGTCCGAAGTATGCAGAATCATCGAGATCGCTCGTTTCGAGCTACTTAATGCGCGAAACACGTTTTCTGGTGTTTTCACCACTCCACAGTGCGTTTGATATGCAGAACCGGCGACATCTTGGTTTTCGTGGGGTTTCAAGCTGAGATATGCATTTTCTGCGATAATCTTGGTGACACTTCTGTCCGAAGTATGCAGAATCATCGCGATCGCTCTTTTCGAGCTATTTAATGCGAGAAACACGTTATCTGGTGTTTTCACCACTCCACAGTGCGTTTGATATGCAGAACAGTAGATATCTTGGTTTTCGTGGGGTTTCAAGCTGAGATATGCATTTTCTGCGATAATCTTGTTGAGACTTCTGTCAGAAGTATGCAGAATCATCGAGATCGCTCGTTTCGAGCTGCTTAATGCGCGAAACACGTTTTCTGGTGTTTTCACCACTCCACAGTGCGTTTGATATGCAGAACCGGCGACATCTTGGTTTTCGTGGGGTTTCAAGCTGAGATATGCATTTTCTGCGATAATCTTGGAGAGACATCAGTCCGAAGTATGCAGAAACATCGAGAGCGCTCTTTTCGAGCTATTTAATGCGAGAAACACGTTATCTGGTGTTTTCACCACTCCACAGTGCGTTTGATAATCAGAACCGGCGATATCTTGGTTTTTGTTGGGTTTCAAGCTGAGATATGCATTTTTTACGATAATCTTGGTGAGACTTCTGTCCGAAGTATGCAGAATCATCGAGATCGCTCGTTTCGAGCTATTTAATGCGAGAAACACGTTATCTGGTGTTTTCTCCACTCCACAGTGCGTTTGATAATCAGAACCGGCGTTATCTTGGTTTTTGTTGGGTTTCAAGCTGAGATATGCATTTTTTACGATAATCTTGGTGAGACTTCTGTCCGAAGTATGCTTAATCATCGAGATCGCTCTTTTCGAGCAATTTAATGCGAGAAACACGTTTTCTGGGGTTTTCACCACACCAGAGTTCGTCGGATATGCAGAACAGGTGATATCTTGGCTTTCGAGGGGTTTCAAGCTGAGATATGCATTTTCTGCGATAATCTTGGAGAGACTTCTGTCCGAAGTATGCTTAATCATCGAGATCGCTCTTTTCGAGCAATTTAATGCGAGAAACACGTTTTCTGGGGTTTTCACCACACCAGAGTTCGTCGGATATGCAGAACAGGTGATATCTTGGCTTTCGAGGGGTTTCAAGCTGAGATATGCATTTTCTGCGATAATCTTGGAGAGACTTCTGTCCGAAGTATGCAGAATCATCGAGATCGCTCTTTTCGAGCTATTTAATGCGAGAAACTCTTTTTCTGGGGTTTTCAACACTCCGCAGTTCGTTGGATATGCAGAACCGGAGATATCTTGGATTTCGTGGGGTTCCAAGCTGAGCTATGCATTTTTTACGATAATCTTGGTGAGACTTCTGTCCGAAGTATGCTTAATCATCGAGATCGCTCGTTTCGACCTATTTAATGCGAGAAACATGTTATCTGGTGTTTTCAGCACTCCACAGTGCGTTTGATATGCGGAACCAGCGATATCTGGGTTTTCGTCGGGTTTCAAGCTGAGATATGCATTTTTTACGATAATCTTGGTGAGACTTCTGTCCGAAGTATGATTGATCATCGAGATCGCTCGTTTCGAGCTATTTAGTGCGAGAAACACGTTATCTGGTGTTTTCACCACTCCACAGTGCGTTGGATATGCAGAACCGGCGATATCTTGGTTTTCGTGGGGTTTGAAGCTGAGATATGCATTTTCTGCGATAATCTTGGTGAGACATCTGTCCGAAGTATGCAGAATCATCGAGATCGCTCTTTTCGAACTATTTAATGCGAGAAACAAGTTATCTGGTGTTTTCACCACTCCACAGTGCGTTTGATATGCAGAACCTGCGATATCTTGGTTTTCGAGGGGTTTCAAGCTGAGATATGCATTTTTTACGATAATCTTGGTGAGACTTCTGTCCGAAGTATGCTTAGTCATCAAGATCGCTCTATTCGAGCTATTTAATGCGAGAAACACGTTATCTGGTGTTTTCAGCACTCCGCAGTGCGTTTGATATGCAGAACCAGCGATATCTTGGTTTTCGTGGGGTTTCAAGCTCAGATATGCATTTTCTGCGATAATCTTGGTGAGATTTCTGTCCGAAGTATGCAGAATCATCGAGATCGCACTTTTCGAGCTATTTAATGCGAGAAACACGGTATCTGGTGTTTTCACCACTCCACAGTGCGTTTGATATGCAGAACCGGCGATATCTTGGTTTTTGTGGGGTTTCAAGCTGAGATATACATTTTTTACGATAATCGTGGTGAGACTTCTGTCCGATGTATGTTTAATCGTCAAGTTCGCTCTATTCGAGCTATTTAATGCGAGAAACACGTTATCTGGTGTTTTCACCACTCCACAGTGCGTTTGATATGCAGAACCGGCGATAATTTGGTTTTTGTGGGGTTTCAAGCAGAGATATGCATTTTCTACGATAAGCTTGGTGAAACATCTGTCCGAAGTATGCAGAAACGTCGAGAGCGCTCTGTCCGATCTATTTAATGCGAGAAACTCGTTTTCTGGGGTTTTCACCACTCCACAGTTCGTTGGATATGCAGAACCGGATATATCTTGGTTTTCGTGGGGTTTCAAGCTGAGATATGCATTTTCTGCGATAATCTTGTTGAGACTTCTGTCCGAAGTATGCAGAATCATCGAGATCGCTCGTTTCGAGCTACTTAATGCGCGAAACACGTTTTCTGGTGTACTCACCACTCCACAGAGCGTTTGATATGCAGAACCGGCGACATCTTGGTTTTCGTGGGGTTTCAAGCTGAGATATGCATTTTCTGCGATAATCTTGTTGAGACTTCTGTCCGAAGTATGCAGAATCATCGAGATCGCTCGTTTCGAGCTACTTAATGCGCGAAACACGTTTTCTGGTGTTTTCACCACTCCACAGTGCGTTTGATATGCAGAACCGGCGACATCTTGGTTTTCGTGGGGTTTCAAGCTGAGATATGCATTTTCTGCGATAATCTTGGTGACACTTCTGTCCGAAGTATGCAGAATCATCGCGATCGCTCTTTTCGAGCTATTTAATGCGAGAAACACGTTATCTGGTGTTTTCACCACTCCACAGTGCGTTTGATATGCAGAACAGTAGATATCTTGGATTTCGTGGGGTTTCAAGCTGGGATATGCATTTTCTGCGATAATCTTGTTGAGACTTCTGTCAGAAGTATGCAGAATCATCGAGATCGCTCGTTTCGAGCTGCTTAATGCGCGAAACACGTTTTCTGGTGTTTTCACCACTCCACAGTGCGTTTGATATGCAGAACCGGCGACATCTTGGTTTTCGTGGGGTTTCAAGCTGAGATATGCATTTTCTGCGATAATCTTGTTGAGACTTCTGTCCGCAGTTTGCAGAAACGTCGAGAGCGCTCTTTTCGAGATATTTAATGCGAGAAACACGTTATCTGGTGTTTTCACCACTCCACAGTGCGTTTGATATGCAGAACCGGCGATATCTTGGTTTTCGTGGGGTTTCAAGCGGAGATATGCATTTTCTGCGATAATATTGGTGAGACTTCAGTCAGCAGTATGCAGAATCATCTAGATCGCTCTTTTCGAGCTACTTAATGCGCGAAACACGTTTTCTGGTGTTTTCACCACTCCACAGTGCGTTTTATATGCAGAACCAGCGATATCTTGGTTTTCGTGGGGTTTCAAGATGAGATATGCATTTTCTGCGATAATATTGGTGAGACTTCAGTCAGAAGTATGCAGAATCATCTAGATCGCTCTTTTCGAGCTATTTAATGCGAAAAAAACAAGTTTTCTGGTGTTTTCAACATTCCACAGTGCGTTTGATATGCAGAACCGGAGATATTTTGGTTTTCGTCGGGTTTCAAGCTGACATATGCATTTTCTACGATAAGCTTGGTGAAACATCTGTCCGAAGTATGCAGAAACGTCGAGAGCGCTCTTTTCGAGCTATTTAATGCGAGAAACACGTTTTCTGGTGTTTTCACCACTCCACAGTGCGTTTGATATGCCGAACTGGCGATATCTTGGTTTTCGTGGGGTTTCAGGCTGAGATATGCATTTTCTGCGATAATCTTGGTGAGACTTCTGTCCGAAGTATGCAGAATCATCGCGATCGCTCTTTTCGAGCTATTTAATGCGAGAAACACGTTATCTGGTGTTTTCACCACTCCACAGTACGTATGATATGCAGAACCGGCGATATCTTGGTTTTCGTGGGGTTTCAAGCAGAGATATGCATTTTCTGCGATAATATTGGTGAGACTTCAGTCAGAAGTATGCAGAATCATCTAGATCGCGCTTTTCGAGCTACTTAATGCGCGAAACACGTTTTCTGGTGTTTTCACCACTCCACAGTGCGTTCGATATGCAGAACAGCAGATATCTTGGTTTTCGTGGGGTTTCAAGCTGAGATATGCATTTTCTGCGATAATCTTGTTGAGACTTCTGTCCGAAGTTTGCAGAAACGTCGAGATCGCACTTTTCGAGCTATTTAATGCGAGAAACACGTTATCTGGGGTTTTCACCACTCCACAGTGCGTATGGTATGCAGAACCGGCGATATCTTGGTTTTCGTGGGGTTTCAAGCTGAGATATGCATTTTTTACGATAATTTTGGTGAGATTTCTGTCCGAAGTATGCAGAATCATCGAGATCGCTCGTCTCGAGCTATTTAATGCGAGAAACACGTTATCTGGTGTTTTCACCACTCCACAGTGCGTTTGATATGCAGAACTAGCGATATCTTGGTTTTCGTGGGGTTTCAAGCTGAGATACGCATTTTCTGCGATAATCTGGGTGAGTCTTCTGCCCGAAGTATGCTGAATCATCGAGACCGCTCTTTTCGAGATAGTTAGTGCGAGAAACACGTTATCTGGTGTTTTCACCACTCCACAGTGCGTTTGATATGCAGAACAGTAGATATCTTGGTTTTCGTGGGGTTTCAAGCTGAGATATGCATTTTCTGCGATTATCTTGGTGAGTCTTCTGTCCGAAGTATGCTGAATCATCGAGACCGCTATTTTCGAGCTAGTTAGTGCGAGAAACACGTTATCTGGTGTTTTCACCACTCCACAGTGCGTTTGATATGCAGAACAGTAGATATCTTGGTTTTCGTGAGGTTTCAAGCTGAGATATGCATTTTTTACGATAATTTTGGTGAGACTTCTGTCCGAAGTATGCAGAATCATCAAGATCGCTCGTCTCGAGCTATTTAATGCGAGAAACACGTTATCTGGTGTTTTCACCAATCCACAGTGCGTTTGATATGCAGAACCGGAGATATTTTGGTTTTCGTCGGGTTTCAAGCTGAGATATGCATTTTCTGCGATAATCTTGGTGAGACTTCTGTTACAAGTATGCAGAAACATCGAGAGCGCTCTTTTCGAGCTATTTAATGCGAGAAACTCGTTTTCTGGGGTTTTCACCACTAAACAGTTCGTTGGATATGCAGAACCGGAGATATCTTGGTTTTCGTGGGGTTTCAAGCTGAGATATGCATTTCCTGCGATAATCTTGGTGACACTTCTGTCCGAAGTATGCTGAATCATCTAGATCGCTCTTTCCGAGCTATTTAATGCGAGATACACGTTATCTGGTGTTTTCACCACTCCACAGTCCGTTTGATATGCAGAACCGACGATATCTTGGTTTTCGTGGGGTTTCAAGCAGAGATATGCATTTTCTGCGATAATCTTTGTGAGACTTCTGTCCGAAGTATGCAGAATCATCGAGATCGCTCGTTTCGAGCTATATAATGCGAGAAACACGTTATCTGGTGTTTTCACCACTCCACAGTGCGTTGGATATGCAGAACCGGAGATATTTTGGTTTTCGTCGGGTTTCAAGCTGAGATATGCATTTTCTACGATAAGCTTGGTGAGACTTCTGTCCGAAGTATGCTGAAACATCGAGATCGCTCTTTTCGAGCTAGTTAATGCGAGAAAAACCTGATCCGGTGTTTTCACCACTCCACAGTGCGTTTGGCATGCAGAACCAGCGATATCTTGGCTTTCGTGGGGTTTCAAGCTGAGATATGCATTTTTTACGATAATCTTGGTGAGACTTCTGTCCGAAGTATGCTGAATCATCGATATCGCTCTTTTCGAGCTAGTTAGAGCGAGAAACACGTTATCTGGTGTTTCCACCACTCCACAGTGCGTTTGATATGCAGAACAGTAGATATCGTGGTTTTCGTGGGGTTTCAAGCAGAGATATGCATTTTCTGCGATAATCTTGGTGAGACTTCTGTCCGAAGTATGCTGAATCATCGAGATCGCTCTTTTGGAGCTAGTTAGTGCGAGAAACACGTTATCTGGTGTTTTCACCACTCCACAGTCCGTTTGATATGCAGAACCGACGATATCTTGGTTTTCGTGGGGTTTCAAGCAGAGATATGCATTTTCTGCGATAATATTGGTGAGACTTCAGTCAGAAGTATGCAGAATCATCTAGATCGCTCTTTTCGAGCTACTTAATGCGCGAAACACGTTTTCTGGTGTTTTCACCACTCCACAGTGCGTTCGATATGCAGAACAGCAGATATCTTGGTTTTCGTGGGGTATCAAGCTGAGATATGCATTTTCTGCGATAATCTTGTTGAGACTTCTGTCCGAAGTATGCAGAATCATGCAGATCGCTCGTTTCGAGCTATTTAATACGAGAAACACGTTATCTGGTGTTTTCACCACTCCACAGTGCGTTGGATATGCAGAACCTGAGATATTTTGGTTTTCGTCGGGTTTCAAGCAGAGATATGCATTTTTTACGATAATCTTGGTGAGACTTCTGTCCGAAGTATGCTGAAACATCGAGATCGCTCTTTTCGAGCTAGTTAGAGCGAGAAACACGTTATCTGGTGTTTCCACCACTCCACAGTGCGTTTGATATGCAGAACAGTAGATATCGTGGTTTTCGTGGGGTTTCAAGCAGAGATATGCATTTTCTGCGATAATCTTGGTGAGACTTCTGTCCGAAGTATGCTGAATCATCGAGATCGCTCTTTTCGAGCTAGTTAGTGCGAGAAACACGTTATCTGGTGTTTTCACCACTCCACAGTGCGTTTGATATGCAGAACCAGCGATATCTTGGCTTTCGTGGGGTTTCAAGCTCAGATATGCATTTTCTGCGATAATCTTGGTGAGATTTCTGTCCGAAGTATGCAGAATCATCGAGATCGCACTTTTCGAGCTATTTAATGCGAGAAACACGGTATCTGGTGTTTTCACCACTCCACAGTGCGTTTGATATGCAGAACAGTAGATATCTTGATTTCGTGGGGTTTCAAGCTGAAATATGCATTTTCAGCGATAATTTTGGTGAGACTTCTGTCCGAAGTATGCAGATTCATCGAGATCGCTCGTCTCGAGCTATTTAATGCGAGAAACACGTTATCTGGTGTTTTCACCACTCCACAGTGCGTTTGATATGCAGAACTAGCGATATCTTGGTTTTCGTGGGGTTTCAAGCTGAGATATGCATTTTCTGCGATAATCTGGGTGAGTCTTCTGTCCGAAGTATGCTGAATCATCGAGACCGCTCTTTTCGAGCTAGTTAGTGCGAGAAACACGTTATCTGGTGTTTTCACCACTCCACAGTGCGTTTGATATGCAGAACAGTAAATATCTAGGTTTTCGTGGGGTTTCAAGCTGAGATATGCATTTTCTGCGATAATCTTGTTGAGACTTCTGTCCGAAGTACGCAGAATCATCGAGATCGCTCGTTTCGAGCTACTTAATGCGCGAAACACGTTTTCTGGTGTTTTCGCCACTCCACAGTGCGTTTGATATGCAGAACCAGCGATATCTTGGCTTTCGTGGGGTTTCAAGCTGAGATATGCATTTTTTACGATAATCTTGGTGAGACTTCTGTCCGAAGTATGCTGAATCATCGATATCGCTCTTTTCGAGCTAGTTAGTGCGAGAAACACGTTATCTGGTGTTTCCACCACTCCACAGTGCGTTTGATATGCAGAACAGTAGATATCTTGGTTTTCGTGGGGTTTCAAGCTGAAATATGCATTTTCTGCGATAATCTTGTTGAGACATCTGTCCGAAGTATGCAGAATCATCGAGATCGCACTTTTCGAGCTATTTAATGCGAGAAACACGTTATCTGGGGTTTTCACCACTCCACAGTGCGTATGGTATGCAGAACCGGCGATATCTTGGTTTTCGTGGGGTTTCAAGCTGAGATATGCATTTTTTACGATAATTTTGGTGAGATTTCTGTCCGAAGTATGCAGAATCATCGAGATCGCTCGTCTCGAGCTATTTAATGCGAGAAACACGTTATCTGGTGTTTTCACCACTCCACAGTGCGTTTGATATGCAGAACTAGCGATATCTTGGTTTTCGTGGGGTTTCAAGTTGAGATACGCATTTTCTGCGATAATCTGGGTGAGTCTTCTGCCCGAAGTATGCTGAATCATCGAGACCGCTCTTTTCGAGATAGTTAGTGCGAGAAACACGTTATCTGGTGTTTTCACCACTCCACAGTGCGTTTGATATGCAGAACAGTAGATATCTTGGTTTTCGTGGGGTTTCAAGCTGAGATATGCATTTTCTGCGATTATCTTGGTGAGTCTTCTGTCCGAAGTATGCTGAATCATCGAGACCGCTATTTTCGAGCTAGTTAGTGCGAGAAACACGTTATCTGGTGTTTTCACCACTCCACAGTGCGTTTGATATGCAGAACAGTAGATATCTTGGTTTTCGTGGGGTTTCAAGCTGAGATATCCATTTTTTACGATAATTTTGGTGAGACTTCTGTCCGAAGTATGCAGAATCATCAAGATCGCTCGTCTCGAGCTATTTAATGCGAGAAACACGTTATCTGGTGTTTTCACCAATCCACAGTGCGTTTGATATGCAGAACCAGCGATATCTTGGTTTTCGTGGGGTTTCAAGCTGAGATATGCATTTTCGGCGATTATCTTGGTGAGTCTTCTGTCCGAAGTATGCTGAATCATCGAGACCGCTATTTTCGAGCTAGTTAGTGCGAGAAACACGTTATCTGGTGTTTTCACCACTCCACAGTGCGTTTGATATGCAGAACAGTAGATATCTTGGTTTTCGTGGGGTTTCAAGCTGAGATATGCATTTTCTGCGATAATCTTGTTGAGACTTCTGTCCGAAGTATGCAGAAACATCGAGATCGCTCGTTTCGAGCTATTTAATTCGAGAAACACGTTATCTGGTGTTTTCACCACTCCACAGTGCGTTATATATGCAGAACCGGAGATATTTTGGTTTTCGTCGGGTTTCAAGCTGAGATATGCATTTTCTGCGATAATCTTGGTGAGACTTCTGTTACAAGTATGCAGAAACATCGAGAGCGCTCTTTTCGAGCTATTTAATGCGAGAAACTCGTTTTCTGGGGTTTTCACCACTAAACAGTTCGTTGGATATGCAGAACCGGAGATATCTTGGTTTTCGTGGGGTTTCAAGCTGAGATATGCATTTCCTGCGATAATCTTGGTGACACTTCTGTCCGAAGTATGCTGAATCATCTAGATCGCTCTTTCCGAGCTATTTAATGCGAGATACACGTTATCTGGTGTTTTCACCACTCCACAGTCCGTTTGATATGCAGAACCGACGATATCTTGGTTTTCGTGGGGTTTCAAGCAGAGATATGCATTTTCTGCGATAATCTTTGTGAGACTTCTGTCCGAAGTATGCAGAATCATCGAGATCGCTCGTTTCGAGCTATATAATGCGAGAAACACGTTATCTGGTGTTTTCACCACTCCACAGTGCGTTGGATATGCAGAACCGGAGATATTTTGGTTTTCGTCGGGTTTCAAGCTGAGATATGCATTTTCTACGATAAGCTTGGTGAGACTTCTGTCCGAAGTATGCTGAAACATCGAGATCGCTCTTTTCGAGCTAGTTAATGCGAGAAAAACCTGATCCGGTGTTTTCACCACTCCACAGTGCGTTTGGTATGCAGAACCAGCGATATCTTGGCTTTCGTGGGGTTTCAAGCTGAGATATGCATTTTGTACGATAATCTTGGTGAGACTTCTGTCCGAAGTATGAAGAATCATCGAGATGGCTCTATTCGAGCTATTTAATGCGAGAAACACGTTTTCTGGGGTGTTCACCACTCCACAGTGCGTTTGATATGCTGAACACAGCGATATCTTGGTTTTCGTGGGGTTTCAAGCTGAGATATGCATTTTTTACGATAATTTTGGTGAGACTTCTGTCCGAAGTATGCAGAATCATCGAGATCGCTCGTCTCGAGCTATTTAATGCGTGAAACACGTTATCTGGTGTTTTCACCACTCCACAGTGCGTTTGATATGCAGAACTAGCGATATCTTGGTTTTCGTGGGGTTTCAAGCTGAGATATGCATTTTCTGCGATAATCTGGGTGAGTCTTCTGTCCGAAGTATGCTGAATCATCGAGACCGCTCTTTTCGAGCTAGTTAATGCGAGAAACACGTTATCTGGTGTTTTCACCACTCCACAGTGCGTTTGATATGCAGAACAGTAAATATCTAGGTTTTCGTGGGGTTTCAAGCTGAGATATGCATTTTCTGCGATAATCTTGTTGAGACTTCTGTCCGAAGTACGCAGAATCATCGAGATCGCTCGTATCGAGCTACTTAATGCGCGAAACACGTTTTCTGGTGTTTTCGCCACTCCACAGTGCGTTTGATATGCAGAACCAGCGATATCTTGGTTTTCGTGGGGTTTCAAGCTGAGATACGCATTTTCTGCGATAATCTGGGTGAGTCTTCTGCCCGAAGTATGCTGAATCATCGAGACCGCTCTTTTCGAGATAGTTAGTGCGAGAAACACGTTATCTGGTGTTTTCACCACTCCACAGTGCGTTTGATATGCAGAACAGTAGATATCTTGGTTTTCGTGGGGTTTCAAGCTGAGATATGCATTTTCTGCGATTATCTTGGTGAGTCTTCTGTCCGAAGTATGCTGAATCATCGAGACCGCTATTTTCGAGCTAGTTAGTGCGAGAAACACGTTATCTGGTGTTTTCACCACTCCACAGTGCGTTTGATATGCAGAACAGTAGATATCTTGGTTTTCGTGGGGTTTCAAGCTGAGATATGCATTTTTTACGATAATTTTGGTGAGACTTCTGTCCGAAGTATGCAGAATCATCAAGATCGCTCGTCTCGAGCTATTTAATGCGAGAAACACGTTATCTGGTGTTTTCACCAATCCACAGTGCGTTTGATATGCAGAACCAGCGATATCTTGGTTTTCGTGGGGTTTCAAGCTGAGATATGCATTTTCTGCGATTATCTTGGTGAGTCTTCTGTCCGAAGTATGCTGAATCATCGAGACCGCTATTTTCGAGCTAGTTAGTGCGAGAAACACGTTATCTGGTGTTTTCACCACTCCACAGTGCGTTTGATATGCAGAACAGTAGATATCTTGGTTTTCGTGGGGTTTCAAGCTGAGATATGCATTTTCTGCGATAATCTTGTTGAGACTTCTGTCCGAAGTATGCAGAAACATCGAGATCGCTCGTCTCGAGCTATTTAATGCGAGAAACACGTTATCTGGTGTTTTCACCACTCCACAGTGCGTTTGATATGCAGAACTAGCGATATCTTGGTTTTCGTGGGGTTTCAAGCTGAGATACGCATTTTCTGCGATAATCTGGGTGAGTCTTCTGCCCGAAGTATGCTGAATCATCGAGACCGCTCTTTTCGAGATAGTTAGTGCGAGAAACACGTTATCTGGTGTTTTCACCACTTCACAGTGCGTTTGATATGCAGAACAGTAGATATCTTGGTTTTCGTGGGGTTTCAAGCTGAGATATGCATTTTCTGCGATTATCTTGGTGAGTCTTCTGTCCGAAGTATGCTGAATCATCGAGACCGCTATTTTCGAGCTAGTTAGTGCGAGAAACACGTTATCTGGTGTTTTCACCACTCCACAGTGCGTTTGATATGCAGAACAGTAGATATCTTGGTTTTCGTGGGGTTTCAAGCTGAGATATGCATTTTTTACGATAATTTTGGTGAGACTTCTGTCCGAAGTATGCAGAATCATCAAGATCGCTCGTCTCGAGCTATTTAATGCGAGAAACACGTTATCTGGTGTTTTCACCAATCCACAGTGCGTTTGATATGCAGAACCAGCGATATCTTGGTTTTCGTGGGGTTTCAAGCTGAGATATGCATTTCCTGCGATAATCTTGGTGACACTTCTGTCCGAAGTATGCTGAATCATCTAGATCGCTCTTTCCGAGCTATTTAATGCGAGATACACGTTATCTGGTGTTTTCACCACTCCACAGTCCGTTTGATATGCAGAACCGACGATATCTTGGTTTTCGTGGGGTTTCAAGCAGAGATATGCATTTTCTGCGATAATCTTTGTGAGACTTCTGTCCGAAGTATGCAGAATCATCGAGATCGCTCGTTTCGAGCTATATAATGCGAGAAACACGTTATCTGGTGTTTTCACCACTCCACAGTGCGTTGGATATGCAGAACCGGAGATATTTTGGTTTTCGTCGGGTTTCAAGCTGAGATATGCATTTTCTACGATAAGCTTGGTGAGACTTCTGTCCGAAGTATGCTGAAACATCGAGATCGCTCTTTTCGAGCTAGTTAATGCGAGAAAAACCTGATCCGGTGTTTTCACCACTCCACAGTGCGTTTGGTATGCAGAACCAGCGATATCTTGGCTTTCGTGGGGTTTCAAGCTGAGATATGCATTTTGTACGATAATCTTGGTGAGACTTCTGTCCGAAGTATGAAGAATCATCGAGATGGCTCTATTCGAGCTATTTAATGCGAGAAACACGTTTTCTGGGGTGTTCACCACTCCACAGTGCGTTTGATATGCTGAACACAGCGATATCTTGGTTTTCGTGGGGTTTCAAGCTGAGATATGCATTTTTTACGATAATTTTGGTGAGACTTCTGTCCGAAGTATGCAGAATCATCGAGATCGCTCGTTTCGAGCTATTCAATGCGAGAATCACGTTATCTGGTGTTTTCACCACTCCACGGTGCGTTTGAAATGCAGAACCGGCGATATCTTGGTTTTCGTGGGGTTTCAAGCTGAGATATGCATTTTCTGCGATAATCTTGGTGAGACTTCTGTCCGAAGTATGCTGAATCATCGAGATCGTCCTTTCCGAGCTAGTTAGTGCGAGATACACGTTATCTGATGTTTTCACCACTCCACAGTGCGTTTGATATGCAGAACAGTAGATATCTTGGTTTTCGTGGGGTTTCAAGCTGAGATATGCATTTTCTGCGATAATCTTGTTGAGAATTCTGTCCGAAGTATGCAAAATCATCGAGATCGCTCGTTTCGAGCTATTTAATGCGAGAAACACGTTATCTGGTGTTTTCACCACTCCACAGTGCGTTTGACATGCAGAACCAGCGATATCTTGGTTTTCGTGGGGTTTCAAGCTGAGATATGCATTTTCTGCGATAATATTGGTGAGACTTCTGTCAGAATTATGCAGAATCTTCGAGAACGCTCATTTCGAGCTACTTAATGCGCGAAACACGTTTTCTGGTGTTTTGACCACTCCACGGTACGTTTGATGTGCAGAACCGGAGATATATCGGTTTTCGTAGGGTGTCAAGCTGAGATATGCATTTTCTACAATAATATTGGTGAGACTTCAGTCAGAAGTATGCAGAATCATCGAGATCGCTCTTTTCGAGCTACTTAATGTACGAAACACGTTTTCTGGTGTTTTCACCACTCCACAGTACGTTTGACATGCAGAACCGGAGATATATCGGTTTTCGTCGGGTTTCAAGCTGAGATATGCATTTTCTACGATAATCCTGGTGAGACTTCTGTCAGAAGTATGCAGAATCTTCGAGAACGCTCTTTTCGAGCTACTTAATGCGCGAAACACGTTTTCTGGGGTTTTGGCCACTCCACGGTACGTTTAATGTGCAGAACCGGAGATAACTCGGTTTTCGTCGGGTTTCAAGCTGAGATATGCATTTTCTGCGATAATCTTGGTGAGACTTCTGTCCGAAGTATGCTGAATCATCGAGATCGCTCTTTTCGAGCTAGTTAGTGCGAGAAACACGTTATCTGGTGTTTTCACCACTCCACAGTGCGTTTGATATGCAGAACAGTAGATATCTTGGTTTTCGTGGGGTTTCAAGCTGAGATATGCATTTTCTGCGATAATCTTGTTGAGACTTCTGTCCGAAGTATGCAGAATCATCGAGATCGCTCGTTTCGAGCTATTTAATGCGAGAAACACGTTATCTGGTGTTTTCACCACTCCACAGTGCGTTGGATATGCAGAACCGGAGATATCTTGGTTTTCGTGGGGTTTCAAGCTGAGATATGCATTTACTACGATAAGCTTGGTGAGACTTCTGTCCGAAGTATGCCTAAACATCGAGATCGCTCTTTTCGAGCTAGTTAATGCGAGAAAAACCTTATCCGGTGTTTTCACCACTCCACAGTGCGTTTGATATGCAGAACCAGCGATATCTTGGCTTTCGTGGGGTTTCAAGCTGAGATATGCATTTTTTACGATAATCTTGGTGAGACTTCTGTCCGAAGTATGCAGAATCATCGAGATCGCTCGTTTCGAGCTATATAATGCGAGAAACACGTTATCTGGTGTTTTCACCACTCCACAGTGCGTTGGATATGCAGAACCGGAGATATTTTGGTTTTCGTCGGGTTTCAAGCTGAGATATGCATTTTCTACGATAAGCTTGGTGAGACTTCTGTCCGAAGTATGCTGAAACATCGAGATCGCTCTTTTCGAGCTAGTTAATGCGAGAAAAACCTGATCCGGTGTTTTCACCACTCCACAGTGCGTTTGGTATGCAGAACCAGCGATATCTTGGCTTTCGTGGGGTTTCAAGCTGAGATATGCATTTTGTACGATAATCTTGGTGAGACTTCTGTCCGAAGTATGAAGAATCATCGAGATGGCTCTATTCGAGCTATTTAATGCGAGAAACACGTTTTCTGGGGTGTTCACCACTCCACAGTGCGTTTGATATGCTGAACACAGCGATATCTTGGTTTTCGTGGGGTTTCAAGCTGAGATATGCATTTTTTACGATAATTTTGGTGAGACTTCTGTCCGAAGTATGCAGAATCATCGAGATCGCTCGTTTCGAGCTATTCAATGCGAGAATCACGTTATCTGGTGTTTTCACCACTCCACAGTGCGTTTGAAATGCAGAACCGGCGATATCTTGGTTTTCGTGGGGTTTCAAGCTGAGATATGCATTTTCTGCGATAATCTTTGGTGAGACTTCTGTCCTAAGTATGCTGAATCATCGAGATCGTCCTTTTCGAGCTAGTTAGTGCGAGATACACGTTATCTGATGTTTTCACCACTCCACAGTGCGTTTGATATGCAGAACAGTAGATATCTTGGTTTTCGTGGGGTTTCAAGCTGAGATATGCATTTTCTGCGATAATCTTGTTGAGAATTCTGTCCGAAGTATGCAAAATCATCGAGATCGCTCGTTTCGAGCTATTTAATGCGAGAAACAGGTTATCTGGTGTTTTCACCACTCCACAGTGCGTTTGACATGCAGAACCAGCGATATCTTGGTTTTCGTGGGGTTTCAAGCTGAGATATGCATTTTCTGCGATAATATTGGTGAGACTTCAGTCAGAAGTATGCAGAATCATCTAGATCGCTCTTTTCGAGCTACTTAATGCACGAAACACGTTTTCTGGTGGTTTCACCACTCTACAGTACGTTTGACATGCAGAACCGGAGATATCTTGGCTTCGGGCGGGTTTCAAGCTGAGATATGCATTTTCTACGATAATCCTGGTGAGACTTCTGTCAGAAGTATGCAGAATCTTCGAGAACGCTCTTTTCGAGCTACTTAATGCGCGAAACACGTTTTCTGGGGTTTTGGCCACTCCACGGTACGTTTAATGTGCAGAACCGGAGATAACTCGGTTTTCGTCGGGTTTCAAGCTGAGATATGCATTTTCTGCGATAATCTTGGTGAGACTTCTGTCCGAAGTATGCTGAATCATCGAGATCGCTCTTTTCGAGCTAGTTAGTGCGAGAAACACGTTATCTGGTGTTTTCACCACTCCACAGTGCGTTTGATATGCAGAACAGTAGATATCTTGGTTTTCGTGGGGTTTCAAGCTGAGATATGCATTTTCTGCGATAATCTTGTTGAGACTTCTGTCCGAAGTATGCAGAATCATCGAGATCGCTCGTTTCGAGCTATTTAATGCGAGAAACACGTTATCTGGTGTTTTCACCACTCCACAGTGCGTTGGATATGCAGAACCGGAGATATTTTGGTTTTCGTCGGGTTTCAAGCTGAGATATGCATTTACTACGATAAGCTTGGTGAGACTTCTGTCCGAAGTATGCCTAAACATCGAGATCGCTCTTTTCGAGCTAGTTAATGCGAGAAAAACCTTATCCGGTGTTTTCACCACTCCACAGTGCGTTTGATATGCAGAACCAGCGATATCTTGGCTTTCGTGGGGTTTCAAGCTGAGATATGCATTTTTTACGATAATCTTGGTGAGACTTCTGTCCGAAGTATGAAGAATCATCGAGATCGCTCTATTCGAGCTATTTAATGCGAGAAACACGTTTTCTGGGGTGTTCACCACTCCACAGTGCGTTTGATATGCAGAACCGGCGATATCTTGGTTTTCGTGGGGTTTCAAGCTGAGATATGCATTTTCTGCGATAATATTGGTGAGACTTCTGTCAGAATTATGCAGAATCTTCGAGAACGCTCATTTCGAGCTACTTAATGCGCGAAACACGTTTTCTGGTGTTTTGACCACTCCACGGTACGTTTGATGTGCAGAACCGGAGATATATCGGTTTTCGTAGGGTGTCAAGCTGAGATATGCATTTTCTACGATAATATTGGTGAGACTTCAGTCAGAAGTATGCAGAATCGTCTAGATCGCTCTTTTCGAGCTACTTAATGTACGAAACACGTTTTCTGGTGTTTTCACCACTCCACAGTACGTTTGACATGCAGAACCGGAGATATATCGGTTTTCGTCGGGTTTCAAGCTGAGATATGCATTTTCTACGATAATCCTGGTGAGACTTCTGTCAGAAGTATGCAGAATCTTCGAGAACGCTCTTTTCGAGCTACTTAATGCGCGAAACACGTTTTCTGGGGTTTTGGCCACTCCACGGTACGTTTAATGTGCAGAACCGGAGATAACTCGGTTTTCGTCGGGTTTCAAGCTGAGATATGCATTTTCTGCGATAATCTAGGTGAGACTTCTGTCCGAAGTATGCTGAATCATCGAGATCGCTCTTTTCGTGCTAGTTAGTGCGAGAAACACGTTATCTGGTGTTTTCACCACTCCACAGTGCGTTTGATATGCAGAACAGTAGATATCTTGGTTTTCGTGGGGTTTCAAGCTGAGATATGCATTTTCTGCGATAATCTTGTTGAGACTTCTGTCCGAAGTATGCAGAATCATCGAGATCGCTCGTTTCGAGCTATTTAATGCGAGAAACACGTTATCTGGTGTTTTCACCACTCCACAGTGCGTTGGATATGCAGAACCGGAGATATTTTGGTTTTCGTCGGGTTTCAAGCTGAGATATGCATTTACTACGATAAGCTTGGTGAGACTTCTGTCCGAAGTATGCTGAAACATCGAGATCGCTCTTTTCGAGCTAGTTAATGCGAGAAAAACCTGATCCGGTGTTTTCACCACTCCACAGTGCGTTTGGTATGCAGAACCAGCGATATCTTGGCTTTCGTGGGGTTTCAAGCTGAGATATGCATTTTGTACGATAATCTTGGTGAGACTTCTGTCCGAAGTATGAAGAATCATCGAGATGGCTCTATTCGAGCTATTTAATGCGAGAAACACGTTTTCTGGGGTGTTCACCACTCCACAGTGCGTTTGATATGCTGAACACAGCGATATCTTGGTTTTCGTGGGGTTTCAAGCTGAGATATGCATTTTTTACGATAATTTTGGTGAGACTTCTGTCCGAAGTATGCAGAATCATCGAGATCGCTCGTTTCGAGCTATTCAATGCGAGAATCACGTTATCTGGTGTTTTCACCACTCCACGGTGCGTTTGAAATGCAGAACCGGCGATATCTTGGTTTTCGTGGGGTTTCAAGCTGAGATATGCATTTTCTGCGATAATCTTGGTGAGACTTCTGTCCGAAGTATGCTGAATCATCGAGATCGTCCTTTCCGAGCTAGTTAGTGCGAGATACACGTTATCTGATGTTTTCACCACTCCACAGTGCGTTTGATATGCAGAACAGTAGATATCTTGGTTTTCGTGGGGTTTCAAGCTGAGATATGCATTTTCTGCGATAATCTTGTTGAGAATTCTGTCCGAAGTATGCAAAATCATCGAGATCGCTCGTTTCGAGCTATTTAATGCGAGAAACACGTTATCTGGTGTTTTCACCACTCCACAGTGCGTTTGACATGCAGAACCAGCGATATCTTGGTTTTCGTGGGGTTTCAAGCTGAGATATGCATTTTCTGCGATAATATTGGTGAGACTTCTGTCAGAATTATGCAGAATCTTCGAGAACGCTCATTTCGAGCTACTTAATGCGCGAAACACGTTTTCTGGTGTTTTGACCACTCCACGGTACGTTTGATGTGCAGAACCGGAGATATATCGGTTTTCGTAGGGTGTCAAGCTGAGATATGCATTTTCTACGATAATATTGGTGAGACTTCAGTCAGAAGTATGCAGAATCATCTAGATCGCTCTTTTCGAGCTACTTAATGTACGAAACACGTTTTCTGGTGTTTTCACCACTCTACAGTACGTTTGACATGCAGAACCGGAGATATATCGGTTTTCGTCGGGTTTCAAGCTGAGATATGCATTTTCTACGATAATCCTGGTGAGACTTCTGTCAGAAGTATGCAGAATCTTCGAGAACGCTCTTTTCGAGCTACTTAATGCGCGAAACACGTTTTCTGGGGTTTTGGCCACTCCACGGTACGTTTAATGTGCAGAACCGGAGATAACTCGGTTTTCGTCGGGTTTCAAGCAGAGATATGCATTTTCTGCGATAATCTTGGTGAGACTTCTGTCCGAAGTATGCTGAATCATCGAGATCGCTCTTTTCGAGCTAGTTAGTGCGAGAAACACGTTATCTGGTGTTTTCACCACTCCACAGTGCGTTTGATATGCAGAACAGTAGATATCTTGGTTTTCGTGGGGTTTCAAGCTGAGATATGCATTTTCTGCGATAATCTTGTTGAGACTTCTGTCCGAAGTATGCAGAATCATCGAGATCGCTCGTTTCGAGCTATTTAATGCGAGAAACACGTTATCTGGTGTTTTCACCACTCCACAGTGCGTTGGATATGCAGAACCGGAGATATCTTGGTTTTCGTGGGGTTTCAAGCTGAGATATGCATTTACTACGATAAGCTTGGTGAGACTTCTGTCCGAAGTATGCCTAAACATCGAGATCGCTCTTTTCGAGCTAGTTAATGCGAGAAAAACCTTATCCGGTGTTTTCACCACTCCACAGTGCGTTTGATATGCAGAACCAGCGATATCTTGGCTTTCGTGGGGTTTCAAGCTGAGATATGCATTTTTTACGATAATCTTGGTGAGACTTCTGTCCGAAGTATGCAGAATCATCGAGATCGCTCGTTTCGAGCTATATAATGCGAGAAACACGTTATCTGGTGTTTTCACCACTCCACAGTGCGTTGGATATGCAGAACCGGAGATATTTTGGTTTTCGTCGGGTTTCAAGCTGAGATATGCATTTTCTACGATAAGCTTGGTGAGACTTCTGTCCGAAGTATGCTGAAACATCGAGATCGCTCTTTTCGAGCTAGTTAATGCGAGAAAAACCTGATCCGGTGTTTTCACCACTCCACAGTGCGTTTGGTATGCAGAACCAGCGATATCTTGGCTTTCGTGGGGTTTCAAGCTGAGATATGCATTTTGTACGATAATCTTGGTGAGACTTCTGTCCGAAGTATGAAGAATCATCGAGATGGCTCTATTCGAGCTATTTAATGCGAGAAACACGTTTTCTGGGGTGTTCACCACTCCACAGTGCGTTTGATATGCTGAACACAGCGATATCTTGGTTTTCGTGGGGTTTCAAGCTGAGATATGCATTTTTTACGATAATTTTGGTGAGACTTCTGTCCGAAGTATGCAGAATCATCGAGATCGCTCGTTTCGAGCTATTCAATGCGAGAATCACGTTATCTGGTGTTTTCACCACTCCACAGTGCGTTTGAAATGCAGAACCGGCGATATCTTGGTTTTCGTGGGGTTTCAAGCTGAGATATGCATTTTCTGCGATAATCTTTGGTGAGACTTCTGTCCTAAGTATGCTGAATCATCGAGATCGTCCTTTTCGAGCTAGTTAGTGCGAGATACACGTTATCTGATGTTTTCACCACTCCACAGTGCGTTTGATATGCAGAACAGTAGATATCTTGGTTTTCGTGGGGTTTCAAGCTGAGATATGCATTTTCTGCGATAATCTTGTTGAGAATTCTGTCCGAAGTATGCAAAATCATCGAGATCGCTCGTTTCGAGCTATTTAATGCGAGAAACAGGTTATCTGGTGTTTTCACCACTCCACAGTGCGTTTGACATGCAGAACCAGCGATATCTTGGTTTTCGTGGGGTTTCAAGCTGAGATATGCATTTTCTGCGATAATATTGGTGAGACTTCAGTCAGAAGTATGCAGAATCATCTAGATCGCTCTTTTCGAGCTACTTAATGCACGAAACACGTTTTCTGGTGGTTTCACCACTCTACAGTACGTTTGACATGCAGAACCGGAGATATCTTGGCTTCGGGCGGGTTTCAAGCTGAGATATGCATTTTCTACGATAATCCTGGTGAGACTTCTGTCAGAATTATGCAGAATCCTCCAGAACGCTCATTTCGAGCTACTTAATGCGCGAAACACGTTTTCTGGTGTTTTGACCACTCCACGGTACGTTTGATGTGCAGAACCGGAGATATATCGGTTTTCGTAGGGTGTCAAGCTGAGATATGCATTTTCTACGATAATATTGGTGAGACTTCAGTCAGAAGTATGCAGAATCATCTAGATCGCTCTTTTCGAGCTACTTAATGTACGAAACACGTTTTCTGGTGTTTTCACCACTCCACAGTACGTATGACATGCAGAACCGGAGATATATCGGTTTTCGTCGGGTTTCAAGCTGAGATATGCATTTTCTACGATAATCCTGGTGAGACTTCTGTCAGAAGTATGCAGAATCTTCGAGAACGCTCTTTTCGAGCTACTTAATGCGCGAAACACGTTTTCTGGGGTTTTGGCCACTCCACGGTACGTTTAATGTGCAGAACCGGAGATAACTCGGTTTTCGTCGGGTTTCAAGCTGAGATATGCATTTTCTGCGATAATCTTGGTGAGACTTCTGTCCGAAGTATGCTGAATCATCGAGATCGCTCTTTTCGAGCTAGTTAGTGCGAGAAACACGTTATCTGGTGTTTTCACCACTCCACAGTGCGTTTGATATGCAGAACAGTAGATATCTTGGTTTTCGTGGGGTTTCAAGCTGAGATATGCATTTTCTGCGATAATCTTGTTGAGACTTCTGTCCGAAGTATGCAGAATCATCGAGATCGCTCGTTTCGAGCTGTTTAATGCGAGAAACACGTTATCTGGTGTTTTCACCACTCCACAGTGCGTTGGATATGCAGAACCGGAGATATTTTGGTTTTCGTCGGGTTTCAAGCTGAGATATGCATTTACTACGATAAGCTTGGTGAGACTTCTGTCCGAAGTATGCCTAAACATCGAGATCGCTCTTTTCGAGCTAGTTAATGCGAGAAAAACCTTATCCGGTGTTTTCACCACTCCACAGTGCGTTTGATATGCAGAACCAGCGATATCTTGGCTTTCGTGGGGTTTCAAGCTGAGATATGCATTTTTTACGATAATCTTGGTGAGACTTCTGTCCGAAGTATGAAGAATCATCGAGATCGCTCTATTCGAGCTATTTAATGCGAGAAACACGTTTTCTGGGGTGTTCACCACTCCACAGTGCGTTTGATATGCAGAACCGGCGATATCTTGGTTTTCGTGGGGTTTCAAGCTGAGATATGCATTTTCTGCGATAATCTTGGTGAGACTTCTGTCCGAAGTATGCTGAATCATCGAGATCTTCCTTTTCGAGCTAGTTAGTGCGAGAAACACGTTATCTGGTGTTTTCACCACTCCACAGTGCGTTTGACATGCAGAACCAGCGATATCTTGGTTTTCGTGGGGTTTCAAGCTGAGATATGCATTTTCTGCGATAATATTGGTGAGACTTCAGTCAGAAGTATGCAGAATCATCTAGATCGCTCTTTTCGAGCTACTTAATGTACGAAACACGTTTTCTGGTGTTTTCACCACTCCACAGTACGTTTGACATGCAGAACCGGAGATATCTTGGTTTCGGTCGGGTTTCAAGCTGAGATATGCATTTTCTACGATAATCCTGGTGAGACTTCTGTCTGAATTATGCAGAATCTTCGAGATCGCTCTGTTCGAGCTACTTAATGCGCGAAACACGTTTTCTGGTGTTTTCACCACTCCACGGTACGTTTGATGTGCAGAACCGGAGATATATCGGTTTTCGTCGGGTTTCAAGCTGAGATATGCATTTTCTACGATAATCCTGGTGAGACTTCTGTCAGAAGTATGCAGAATCTTCGAGAACGCTCTTTTCGAGCTACTTAATGCGCGAAACACGTTTTCTGGGGTTTTGGCCACTCCACGGTACGTTTAATGTGCAGAACCGGAGATAACTCGGTTTTCGTCGGGTTTCAAGCTGAGATATGCATTTTCTGCGATAATCTTGGTGAGACTTCTGTCCGAACTATGCTGAATCATCGAGATCGCTCTTTTCGAGCTAGTTAGTGCGAGAAACACGTTATCTGGTGTTTTCACCACTCCACAGTGCGTTTGATATGCAGAACAGTAGATATCTTGGTTTTCGTGGGGTTTCAAGCTGAGATATGCATTTTCTGCGATAATCTTGTTGAGACTTCTGTCCGAAGTATGCAGAATCATCGAGATCGCTCGTTTCGAGCTATTTAATGCGAGAAACACGTTATCTGGTGTTTTTACCACTCCACAGTGCGTTGGATATGCAGAACCGGAGATATTTTGGTTTTCGTCGGGTTTCAAGCTGAGATATGCATTTACTACGATAAGCTTGGTGAGACTTCTGTCCGAAGTATGCCTAAACATCGAGATCGCTCTTTTCGAGCTAGTTAATGCGAGAAAAACCTTATCCGGTGTTTTCACCACTCCACAGTGCGTTTGATATGCAGAACCAGCGATATCTTGGCTTTCGTGGGGTTTCAAGCTGAGATATGCATTTTTTACGATAATCTTGGTGAGACTTCTGTCCGAAGTATGAAGAATCATCGAGATCGCTCTATTCGAGCTATTTAATGCGAGAAACACGTTTTCTGGGGTGTTCACCACTCCACAGTGCGTTTGATATGCAGAACCGGCGATATCTTGGTTTTCGTGGGGTTTCAAGCTGAGATATGCATTTTCTGCGATAATCTTGGTGAGACTTCTGTCCGAAGTATGCTGAATCATCGAGATCTTCCTTTTCGAGCTAGTTAGTGCGAGAAACACGTTATCTGGTGTTTTCACCACTCCACACTGCGTTTGATATGCAGAACAGTAGATATCTTGGTTTTCGTGGGGTTTCAAGCAGAGATATGCATTTTCTGCTATAATCTTGGTGAGACTTCTGTTAGAAGTATGCAGAATCATCGAGATCGCACTTTTCGAGCTATTTAATGCGAGAAACACGTTATCTGGTGTCTTCTCCACTCCACAGTGCGTTTGATATGCAGAACAGTAGATATCTTGGTTTTCGTAGGGTTTCAAGCTGAGATATGCATTTTCTGCGATAATCTTGTTGAGACTTCTGTCCGAAGTATGCAGAATCATCGAGATCGCTCGTTTCGAGCTATTTAATGCGAGAAACACGTTATCTGGTGTTTTCACCACTCCACAGTTCTTTGGATATGCAGAACAGGAGATATCTTGGTTTGCGTGGGGTTTCAAGCAGAGATATGCATTTTCTGCGATAATCTTGGTGAGACTTCTGTTAGAAGTATGCAGAATCATCGAGATCGCACTTTTCGAGCTATTTAATGCGAGAAACACGTAATAATTTTATTAAGTAGATTTATTTCTAAAATAGGATTGATTTTAATAATTTTATTTGTTTTAATTCAAAATATTTTAGTAATTTTAGAATTGTGTATATCATTTCTTCAAGCTTATGTATTTTCAACTTTAAGAGTATTGTATTTTTCAGAATTTAAATAAATAAAATGATAATAAGAAATTTTCCTTTTCATTTAGTAACATTTAGACCATGACCTTTTTTGATATCCATGAGATTAATAAATTCAATATTAGGTTTTATTAATTGATTTTATTTAAATGATTTTGAATTTATTTTTTTTAATTTATTTATTAATTTATTAATTATATATCAATGATGACGAGATATTATTCGAGAGAGTTTATATCAAGGATTTCATACTTTTATAGTTTATGGGTTTTTAAAGTTTAGGATAATTTTATTTATTATTTCAGAAATATTTTTTTTTATTTCTTTTTTTTGAACTTATTTTCATAGATGTATTTCTTTAAGAATTGAATTAGGATATATTTGACCTCCTAAAATAATTAGTCAATTTAATCCTTATGATATTCCTTTATTAAATTCTGTTATTTTAATTTCTTCAGGATTATCAGTTTCTTGAAGTCATTATAGATTGTTAAATAATAATTTTAAAATAGTTAATTTAAGATTATTTTTTACAGTTATTTTAGGTATTTATTTTACTTTAATTCAATTTATTGAATATTTAGAATCTTCTTTTAGAATTAATGATGGAATTTTTGGTTCTATTTTTTATATAAGGACTGGATTTCATGGTCTTCATGTTATTGTAGGAACTTTAATATTGATATTTTCTTTATTTCGATTGAATATAAATCATTTTAGAAAAATTCATCATTTTAATTTTGAAGGTTCTTTATGATATTGACATTTTGTTGATGTTATTTGATTATTTTTATATATTTTTATTTATTGATGAATATATTATATATATAGTATAATTTAATACAGTTAACTTCCAATTAACAAATTTCTATTTTAGTAATATATATAGTGATGTTAATGGTGTTATCTTATATTAGATTAATTTTTTTAATTATAATTTTAATTTATTTATTAAATGTGTTTTCTTCTATTTTTAAGATTTCTGATAAGGAAAAGAAAAGTTCTTATGAATGTGGGTTTAATTCAATTACTAAGGCTTTTATTCCATTTTCAGTACCTTTTTATTTAATAGCTTTAATATTTTTAGTATTTGATATTGAAATTATTTTAATTGTTCCATTTATTTTATTAGTTAAGTATATAGGTTTTAGTTACATATTTATTATTTTTTTATTATTTTTTTTTATTATACTTTTTTCTTTAGTTTATGAATGATGTATAAATTATTTATTGTGAATATTTGAATTTGAATATATGGATTATTAGTTAATCAATATTTAAGTCGAAATTAAATTGTAATTTTTTACTTCATATATTATTTAATTTATATAATTTAATATAAATTTTAATTAAAGCCAAATAGAGGCATTTTATTGTTAATAAGATTATTGAATAATTTATTCTAATTAAAGAAATAATTGAAAATAGAATTTCTAATTCTGTAGAGATATTAATTTATCATATTTCTTTTAATAGGTTTATATAGTTTAATTAAAACTTTATATTTTCAGTATAAAAATATTAATATACATATTTATTTATAAATAAATGTATAAAGATATATATATATATATATATTTAGAAATAATAAATTATTTCTTTAATATTTTCAATATTATGCTCTTATATAAGCTATTTAAATTTAATAGATAAATAATATTAATAATATAAATAGAAAAAAAGAGGAAATTATATAGTTGAAGTTAAATATACTAAATTTAATAATTGTTAAATAATATAGAATATTTTTTATTAATTTTCCTATAAGTATTTCAAATAATCTTTTTTCAATAAATTTTTCATAGTTTAAAATGATTTTTACTGGTATTTTATAAATATGGGTATAGAAGATATTTATAAGTATTATTCTTTCAGTTAAATTAATTAATAGATAATTTTTTTTATTTGATTTAAAGATTTGATAGCCAATAATTATACCAATAATTAATAATTTAATAATTATTAATTTATATACTTTAGGTAGATTAATATTATAATCTAAGTAAATTATATTTAGATAAATTTTACTAAAAAATAGTGATATAATAAATATAATTAATATTCTAAAATTTATTATATTATTTTCTTTTAAATTTAAATTATTGTAGAAAGGTAAATTTTGGGGTAGTAAAGTTAAAATTAAACGAGTTGAATATGCAACTGTAAAGATAGTTCCAAGTATTAAATTTAATAATCTTATAAAATTTAATTTATTATAAAAAAAAATTCTATAATTAAGTCTTTGGAGTAAAATCCACATAAAAATGGGAATCCACATAGAGATAAAATTGAAAATATTATAATTAATCTTTTAAATGGGTAGATTATAAATATTCCTTTATAATCACGTATATCTTGACTTCTATTTATATAATGAATAAATCTTCCTGAACATAGAAATATTAAAGATTTAAATATTGCATGAATGATTAAATGAAAAAAGGCTAAGTTTTCTAAACCTAGAAATAAAATTCTTATTATAAATCCTAGTTGTCTTAAGGTAGATAAAGCAATAATTTTTTTAAAATCTATTTCAAATATAGCTATTAATCCGGCAATTAGTATAGTTAATCTTGAAATAATTAATAAATATTTATTTAAATTTGTATTTATAATTAAAGTATTGTATCGAATTAAGATATATACTCCGGCAGTTACTAATGTAGATGAATGAACTAAAGAAGATACAGGAGTGGGAGCTATTATAGCAGCAGGTAATCAATTTCTAAAAGGAATTTGTGCTCTTTTTGTAAAGGTTATAATTACAATAAGAATAAATATTGGTAAATTTAAATTATAAAGTATTAAGTTTCATGAATTAAATTTTATTATAAAGCAAATTAATATTAAAAGACAAATATCTCCAATTCGATTTAAAATAATAGTTAATAATCCTGCTCTATAAGCTTTATTGTTATTATAATAAATAATTAAACAATAAGAGATTAATCCTAAACCATCTCATCCTAATAAAATAGTTAATATATAAGGTCTTAAAATTATAAATACTATTGATAAATAAAATAATAAAGTTAAGTATAAAAATTTATTTATAAGATTGTTATTTAATTTTATATATTCAGTTCTATAAATTAGAACTATTGCTGTAATTAATCTGACTATTATAATAAAAAATAATGTTTTATTATCAATTAAAGTAAATAAATTAAATTTTATTGAATTAAAATTTAAGATTAATCATTCAATAATAATAATTTTATTAATTATAATTAAATAACAAGCAGTTATAAAAGATAAGATTCTTCATATTGTTAAAATGATTCTAAAAATTATTATTTTGATAATAATTTAAAGTAATATATATATATATATATACATTTTTGATATCACAAATCAATATTTTAGTTAAATTATTTAAATAAATAATATTTAAATTTATAATTATTAGATTAATTGGAATTCAATGTAATATTAAAGTAAGAAAATTAATTAATTTATTAATTTTGATAGTATAAAAATTTAATATATTAGTAAATCCATGTTGAATATATCTATATAAATATAAAGTATAAATAAATCTTATTAAACAATAGATAATTATAATATAAATTAAATATTTACATCAATTAAATAATCTAATTAGTAAAGTGATTTCACTAATTAAATTTAAAGATATAGGAGCAGCTATATTTGATGATCTTAATAAGAATCATATTAAAGCTATAGAAGGTATAAGAATTATTATACCTTTATTTAAAATTATTAATCGTCTATTAGTTTGTCTATAGATAATATTAATTAGATAAAAAAGTCCTGATGAACATAAACCATGAGCAATTATTATATAAATACCTCCTTTTATTCCAATATAAGATAGTGTTATTATTCCTCTAATTATTAAAGCTATATGAATAATTGAAGATATAGCAACAATGATTTTTATATCAATTTGTCGTAAACATGAAAGTCTTAAAATTAATCTTCCAATTATTCTTAAGTAAATTAAATAAATTCTTAATTTATTTAAATTTTTTAAAATTATAATTATTCGTAATAAGCCATATCTTCCAAGTTTTAATATGATAGAAGCTAAAATTATAGATCCAATATATGAAGCTTCTACATGAGCTTTTAATAATCAATTGTGAAGTGTAAATATAGGAATTTTTACTATAAAAGATATTAGTAAATAAATTAAAATATATATAGATAATTTAAGTTTTTTAATTTCTATATAAGGAAAAGATAAATTTTTTCTATATTTTAATATGTAAAATATAATTATTAATTAAGGTAATGATAAAACTAAAGTATAAAATATTAAATAATAACTTGCTAATATTCGAAATATACCATATCCTCAGAAAATAACTATAAAGAAAATTAATAATAAATTTATTTCAAATATTAAATAAAAAATAAAAAAATTTATAGCTATGAAATTTAAGATTAAGGATATTAATATTATTATAGTTAAATTGGCGTATATATTTATATTATTTTCGTACTTTATATTTATTATAATTATTCTGAAAATTCATAAAGTTAAAATAATTAAATTATAAGAATATATATTAAATCTTATATTATTAGAAATTATTCATCAATTTATTAAATTCAGTTTAAATAATATAATAAATGTTAATAAATAAGAATTATTTCTTAATAGATATAAACATTTATTTATATTAAATTGTATCATTATATAAGTAATGAATATAATTATTTCGAACATAAATTTATTAAATTAAAGTTTTGATGGCCATGTGTATAATTTATTCTAATTAGTAAAGCTAATCCTACAATAGATTCACATACTGCGAAAATAATATAGATAATAAAAATTCATCTATTTAAATTATTTAATAGAATAATAATAATTAAAGTTAAAATAAAATATTCTAAAGTAATTAAAAAGTTAATAAATTGTTTTCTAGATTTTCAAAGAATTAAGGCGATAATAACTAATAAAATAATTATGTAAATAAATTTAAAATATTATATAATTTAAGTTAAAATAATAATTTTGTAAATTATTAATGAATTGTGAATATTCTATAATAAAGTTTAAATTTCAAAAAAAATTAATATAAATTTTTTATAATTCCCAGAATTATTGTTTTATGAGTAAACTATTTTTTGTTTAAATTAATTATAATATGATAATATATATATATATAAGATTTTTATGTTAGACGAGAATTAAGCCTCAAAAAAATGTGTTTTTGGTTAGTTTTATTAAATAAATAAATCAAAAATTAAAAATTATATAAAATGTCCATAGAATTTCTAAATTATATATTAAAGTTTTTTTTAATATTTTTATATTTTTTATCTTTATATTTGATTTTTTTTATTTTAATTACTGGGGATAAAATTCATCCTATAAAGAATTTAATATATTTTTTATTATATATAGTTATTTTATGTTTAATTTTATATTTATTTAAATTTAAATCTTTATTTATTTATATAATTATAATTATTTTTATTAGAGGGTTAATAATTTTATTTGCTTATTTTGTTAGATTAAATAATCAATCTATGATGAATTATTTTAAATATATAAATTTTTTTATTATTGGTTTATTAATAATTAATATTATATATTTCTTTTCTAATTATTTAATTGAAAATTTTGATAGAATAATTTATTCAATAAATCTATATCGGGATAAAAATATTAATTTATCTTTTATTTATCAATATTCAAATTTGTTTTTATTATTTTTTATAATTTTATTTTTAGTTTTTGTTTTAATTATATGATATAACATAAGATATCCTAAAAAAAAGGCTTATCAATCTAAATCTAAATTTTTAGAAGAGTTAGATAAAAAATATAAGTTTTAAACTTTATCCTGTCAATTTATTTTACTTAATTTTATTCTTAATTTGTTTTATTTAATTTTAATGTCAATAAAATTTTTAAGTTTATTGAATAAAGATAAAATTCTTAATATATTTTTTTATTCATTATTGATATTACCTACTCCCTTTAATATTAATATTTGATGAAATTTTGGATCATTATTAGGAGTATTTTTGATAATTCAAATTTTATCTGGATTATTTTTATCAATACATTATTGTCCTAATATTGATTATGCTTTTAATAGAATTATTCATATTATAAAAGATGTTAATTCTGGTTGATTAATTCGTTTTATTCATATAAATGGAGCATCTTTTTATTTTATTATAATATATATTCATATTAGACGAAATATTTATTATCAATCTTTTAAATTAGTTCATGTATGATTAATTGGAGTTAGAATTTTATTTTTGTCAATAGCAACAGCTTTTATAGGATATGTTTTACCTTGAGGGCAAATATCTTTTTGAGGAGCAACTGTTATTACTAATTTAATATCCGCTATTCCTTATATTGGGCAATTATTAGTTGAATGAATTTGAGGGGGTTATTCTATTAATAATGCTACATTAAATCGATTTTTTTCTATTCATTTTATTTTACCTTTAATTATTTTATTAATAGTAGTTTTACATATTTTTTTTTTACATTTAACAGGTTCTACTAATCCTTTAGGATTTTCTAGAAATTTATATAAAGGTCCTTTTCATCCTTATTTTGTTATTAAAGATGTTTTTATATTTATTTGAATTCTAATAATTTTTATATTATTAATTTGTCAATTACCTTATTTTTTAGAAGATCCTGATAATTTTAAAATTGCTAATAGAATAAGGACACCAGTTCATATTAAACCAGAGTGATATTTTTTATTTGCTTATTCAATTTTACGGGCAATTCCTAATAAATTGGGGGGGGGTATTTATATTATTATTATCTATTTTAATTTTATATTTTATACCTTTATATAAAAATAATATTAAAATAAATAAATTTTATCCATTAAGTCAATTATTTTATTGATTTTTTATTAATAGATTTATTATATTAACTTGATTAGGTGGTCAGTTAATTGAATATCCTTATATTCAATTGAATAATATATTTACAATTATATATTTTTTTTTCTTTATTGTTTCTCCTGGATTATATTATTATTGAGATAATATTATTTATTATATTAATAAATAGTTAATGAACTTGAATAAGTTTATATTTTGAAAATATATCATAGAAATAGCATTTTCTATTAACTTTTTAATTTTATTTTAAATATGTATAAAAATTACTTTTGTTATATATACAAATATATTATAAATTAATACTAAAATTAAAAAATCAGTTCAACATATGTATATTAAATTATCATAACGGATTCGTGGTAATACACCTCGTAATCATAAAATTAAAATCATATGAATATTTATAAAAATTAAAAATTTTATTCTAGGTATTTTAAAACCTATAAATATTGAAGTTATAATAAATCTTATAAATAAAATATTTGAATATTCTGATAAAAAAATTAATACAAAAAATCTTCTATAGTATTCTACATTAAATCCTGAAACTAATTCAGATTCTCCTTCAATTAGGTCAAAAGGGGTTCGGTTTAATTCAATTAATATACTAATAAAAAAGATTATATAAATTGGTGTTAATAAAATTCTAAATTTTATATATTCTTGATATTTATATAATTGATTTAATGAATAACCTTCAGTCAAAATTATAATTAAAAAAAATATTAAAAAAAGACTAATTTCAAATGAAATTATTTGTGCTAAAGATCGAATAGCCCCTAATATAGAATAATTATTATTTGAAATTCACCCAATTAAAATAATTGGATAAGTATTAAGACCTAATAAAGTGATAAAGAATATTAAATTGTAATTTGTTATTATTAAATTAGTTCAAGGATATAAAATTCATAATAATATGGCAAATATAAATATAAATATTGGTCTTAATATATAAATTAAATAATTTAAATTTAAAAATAGTCATTCTTTAGAGATTAATTTAATAGCATCTGAAAAAGGTTGAAGCATTCCTTTATATCCTACTTTATTAGGTCCTTTTCGTGTTTGAATATATCTTAAGATTTTTCGTTCTAATAAGGTTAAAAAAGCTACTCTAAGTAATATACAAATTATAGTTAAAATTATAATAATTACAAAGATTATTACCTATATATAATTTATTATATGTATATATATTATTAAATTCTAACTTTAATGCACTTTTCTGCCAAGATAATTTTTAATAAATATTAATTTAATTAAATGATTATATTTATATAAATAATTTTAGTCCTTTCGTACAAAAAATTATAGGTTTTTTATAGATAGAAACCGATCTGACTTACGTCGATCTGAACTCAAATCATGTAAGATTTTAAAAGTCGAACAGACTTAATTTTTAAACTCCTGCATTTAAATTATATCTTAATTCAACATCGAGGTCGTAATCATCTTTATAAATTTGGTCTTTCAAAAGATATTACGCTGTTATCCCTAAGGTAATTTATTTTTTAAATTTTTAATAAAAGATCTTTTAAATTTTCTATAATTTAAGATTTTTTAAATTAAAGTTTTTTAAATTTAATAACCCTCCCAGTTAAATATGTTATAATTATTATTATTTAGAATAAAATTTAAATTTATAATAATTATAAATATGAAATTCTATAGGGTCTTATCGTCCCATAAAAAAATTTAAGAATTTTAACTTAAAACTTAATTTCATAAAATAATATTGAGACAGTATATATTTCATTAATTCTTTCATACAAGTCTTTAATTAGAAGACAATTTATTATGCTACCTTTGTACAGTCAGGTATACTGCAGCCATTTAATAAGAATCATTGGGCAGATTTATCTAAAATTATTATTTCTATAGACAATGTTTTTGTTAAACAGTTGAATATATTATTTTAATTTGCCTAATTCCTTAAATTTATATATTATTTCTTTAATAATTTTTACAATTTTTACTATTTATTTAATCATTATAAAATTAATTTATTTATTTAATTAGTTTTTTTTATAATTATTTTTATATTAATATTTTAAATTTTTAAGTAATATTTTTAAATTATAAAATATTTTATTATAATTTCAAATTTTAAGAATATAATAATAGTTGGATTTTAAAATTAATAATAATTTAAATTTAAAGGTTATCCCTTAAATTTTTTAATTAAATAAATTTATAAAATTTTAAAATTTTAATAAATTTTTATTTAATTATGAATTAAATTCATTTCTAAAAAAACCAGATATTTTAAAAATCGTATAACATCTAATTTCTAAATATATATTTATAGTTTTTTTGTAACAAAAAAAATTATATATATTTAGTTCTTTTTATTTCGGGATTAATATATATAAATAATTTAATTTGATTAACCCTGATACAAAAGGTACTAAATTTATTTAAAATTTTTTAAATTTAAATAAGTTCATTTACATTACTTTTAACTTTTAAAAAAATTATTTTTTAATAAATAATTACTGAAATAATTGTTATTTGATAAAATTTTATTTATATAAAATTGATTAATTTATAATATTTTTTATTATTTTAATTAAAATAAAATTTTAATTAAATTAATCTTTTCAGTGTAAATGAAAAATTTTATTTCAGTTTAAACTAAAATTTTTAGTTCCTAATTACACTTTCCAGTACAATTACTATGTTACGACTTATTTCATTTTGGTGAAATTGACGGGCGATTTGTACGCTTATTAGCATATAGTTCAATTTAATTAATTAAAGTAAATTTACTTTTAAATTTTCTTTCAAAATAATTTTAAAATTATTTATTCAAAATATAATATTATATTATAACTCTTAATATCTTAAATGCACTACATATTTACTTGAATTTTAACTTATTAAAATTTATTAACATTATCAATTAAAAAAATTTTGTAAACAGCTATATATAAATGTAATTTAAGTGAGTCTTATCGTGGAATATCGATTAAATTATAAGTTCCTCTAATGGAATTAATAAGCCGCCATATTTATTAATTTTAATGATTTACATTTAATAGTTAATTTTTTATTTAATTTTATAGTAGGGTATCTAATCCTAGTTTTTTTATAAAATTTATCAATTAATTTAATAATAAATTTTAATTATTTGAACTAAATTGTATATTTCACTAAAAATTTAATTTTTTAATTAAAATATATTAATTTTTAAGTAATTAAAATATTATGATTAATTAATTTATAAAATTGGTTTAACCGCTGTTGCTGGCACCGAAATTTACCATTATTAAAATTTATTTCCGAATAAAATTTTTATTTAGTGTTGCAGATTTTATTATTAATAAAAAATTATTTTTTAATTTAATTATATATATAAAATAAACTTAATTAATTTGTAACTTAAATTCAATTTTATTGACTTAAATTTATTTAAAAATTTTAAATAAATTATAGCTTTGATTTTTCTATAGAAGGTATCAATTTCTATAATGTAATTAATTTGTTAATTAAATATACAAAGATTAATCTATCTATAGGTAAATCTAATCTTTATAATAGTTAACCCCCCAATTAACTATTTAAAGCTTTGATTTTTCTATAGAAGGTATCAATTTCTATAATGTAATTAATTTTTTAATTAAATATACAAAGATTAATCTATCTATAGGTAAATCTAATCTTTATAATAGTTAACCCCCCAATTAACTATTTAAAGCTTTGATTTTTCTATAGAAGGTATCAATTTCTATAATGTAATTAATTTTTTAATTAAATATACAAAGATTAATCTATCTATAGGTAAATCCAATCTTTATAATAGTTAACCCCCCAATTAACTATTTAAAGCTTTGATTTTTCTATAGAAGGTATCAATTTCTATAATGTAATTAATTTTTTAATTAAATATACAAAGATTAATCTATCTATAGGTAAATCTAATCTTTATAATAGTTAACCCCTTAATTAACTATTTAAAGCTTTGATTTTTCTATAGAAAATTATAAATAATAAAAAAATTAATTTTTATATAAAAAAAATTATACAGAAATAAATTGTTATTAAATAGCACTAAAATATTATTAATTATATTAGATTAAAATTTTAATACAAAATTTTTAATAATAAAAACTTATTATGGTAGTAGTATATATATATATATATATTAATTAATAAATTATTTATATATATATACATCTTAATATTAATATATATAATATATATCTATTAATTAATAAATTATTTATATATATATATATTTATATATTATTATAGATAGATGGAGGCCAACTGATAAATATATATACATTTTATATATAACAAGATATATATATAAATATTACAATATATAAATCTGAGAATATATATACATTTATAAATATATCCTAAGGTAGGATTAAATTATGATTATTTATGCTTTCATATAATTTATAAATTATTTAATAACTTATAAATGCACTATATTTAATAAATTGATTAATATTTAATAAATATATATATATGTATATATATAGATTTATATATATATATATATATATATATATATATATATATATATATATATATATAAATATTTATTAATTAATAAATAATTTTTATATTTATATTTATATTTCTTTTCTTTTCAATAATTTATTATAATCTAATGTATTCATAATATAATTTACATATATTATAGATATAAAATAATATATATGATTATATAAATATTTAATTAATTAATATTAATATTAATATATAAAGGTTAATATAATCTTTTATAAATTTTGGAACCCACCTATGATTTATATATATATAAATATATTGATTAATAAATTATTTATATATATATATACATTTTAATATTAATATATATATATATATTAATAAAAATTTTTTCAAATTAAAAATTAATTTTATTTACTTATATTTAAATTTATTATGTAATAAAATTATAGTTTAATATTATTAATAAGATTATAGCGTTACTTAGTAACAAAAAAAAATTAAAAATTTTTATTTATGAATTAAATAAAATTATTAATTATTGGGGGGGTATTTATATATAATTTATATATAATTTATAATTAAATTTGTATCTTAGAGAATTTAATTATTAAATAAATTTATTATTAATAGTCGATTTTAGTTTATTTCAATGGCTTTATTTTTCCCTTAAAGATGAATATATTGAAATAAACCTTTCAATTCTACTTTAGTTTGAATTTATTTAAATAGTTTTATTTGTTTTTATAAGTAGAGAATTTAATTAATAAATAAATTTATTATTAATAGTCGATTTTAGTTTATTTCAATGGTTTCATTCTTTCCCTAAGAATGAATATATTGAAATAAACCTTTCAATTCTACTTTAGCTTGAATTTATTTAAATAGCCTCATTTGTCCCTTGCAAGTAGAGGATTTGGATATTAACCTTTCGAATTTACATTAGCTTTAGTTTATTTCAATGGCTTCACTCTTTTCCTAAGGATGAATATATTAAAATAAACCTTTCAATTCTACTTTAGCTTGAATTTATTTAAATAGCCTCATTTGTCCCTTGCAAGTAGAGGATTTTTGGATATTAACCTTTCGAATTTACTTTAGCTTTAGTTTATTTCAATGGCTTCATTCTTTCCCTAAGGATGAATATATTGAAATAAACCTTTCAATTCTACTTTAGCTTGAATTTATTTAAATAGCCTCATTTGTCCCTTGCAAGTAGAGGATTTTTGGATATTAACCTTTCGAATTTATATTAGCTTTAGTTTATTTCAATGGCTTCACTCTTTCCTTAAGGATGAATATAAATATATATATATCTTTAAATGGATATTAGTTAGTTTTAATTTATAATATTTAATTTGCAATTAAAAGTAATTTTTAAATATATCTATATAAATAAGCTAAGTTTAAAGCTGTTAGGTTCATACCCTAGTTATAGATAATATGTATCTTTTATATATTTTATATATATATATATGTATTAAAGTAATATGCCTGATTAAAGGATTATTTTGATCAGATACTTAAATAAATTTTATATTTATTGTTACTAATTGATTTTTTTATATTTATTAATTTTATTAATACTTTAAATTTCAAAAATTTATGTGCTTTGACACTAAAATATAATAGGTAAAAATTTTAGTATTATAAACTATTTAATTTTTAATTAAAAGATAATTTTGAATTGGTTTTTTGTGAAGAAAATAATATTTAAAAATGTAATATGTCTTAGATATATTATTATTAATTATTTAATCATTCTTTTTGTAAGAGATTTATTTTTGATGTGATTAATTTATGAAGTTATAACATTAGTTTTAATTATTTATATAAATTTAACTAGAGATTCAAAATATGCTAGTGTTTTTTATTATATAGTATCAGTAGTAAGAAGGTTAGTTTTTATTATAAGATTGTATTTTTATGTATCTATGAAAGAAGTAAGAGTTTTTTTTGAAATTTTTATTCAATTAATTATGTTAGTAAAATTAGGAATATTTCCTTTTCATCAATGATCTATTTATATTCATAGATATATGTGTTGAACAAGAATTTTTACATTTTCAACAGTTATAAAAATAGTACCTATATATTTTTTAGCTAATGTGAGTGGTATAAATTTTTTTTTTATAGGTTGAATTTTATTAAATTTAATTTTTATTCCTATTATTATGAAAGTTTATAATTCTATAAAAATATTTATTAGATGTTCTTGTATTATTCAATCAACTTTTTTATTAATAATTATATATGTAAATGTAAAAATTTATTTGGTATATTTTTCTTTTTATGCAGTTATTTTTTATATATTGTTATATTTTTTTGAAAAATTTGATGTGGTAACTTTTAATGATTTGGGGTTTTTATTAGTTGATAAATATTTGAAGGTATATTTTATTATTATAGTTTTAATTTATTCTTCTTTACCTCCATTTTTGTCTTTAGTGTTAAAGTGAATTTTGAATTATTATTTTTTAGAGGATTATGTTAATTTTTATGTTTTATTATTTATTATGATATTAGCATCAGTTATAATTATTTGAAATTATTTTAGATTATTATTATATATTAGTAGGAATTATCCTAGAGCTAAAAAATATTTTTGTAAGAGTTATATATTTAAGTCTTATATTGTTTTATTTATTATTATGTTATTTTTTTTTAGGTTTTTATTGGTTAATGTTTATGTTACTTAAAGGTTTTAATTTAATATAATTTAAGTATTGATCAATTTGTTAAATTTAATATAGTGTGAGATATTTATGATTAATATTTTCTAATAATTATTTATATTTTAAAATTTGCAATTTTAAGTTTTTTTTAAACTATAGAAAATTAGTATCAGTAAGTTTTTCTTACATGTTTAAATTTACAATTTAATTCTTTTATCAGACATGATACTTTTTTTGATTTGAAGATTTTAAGTTAAAATAAACTTTTAATTTTCATAGTTAAATATATATATATATTGATTTATTATAAATCTTATAATATATAAATATATTTATTAATATTTAAATATTATATAATTATGTTTTATTTATGTTTGATAAATGATTTTATACTACTAATCATAAAAATATTGGTATAATTTATTTTGTGTTTGCTTTATGATCAGGGATAATTGGAACTTCTATGAGAATAATTATTCGTATGGAGTTAAGTACCCCAGGTATATGAATTAATAATGATCAAGTTTATAATTCAATTGTTACTGTTCATGCATTTTTAATAATTTTTTTTATAGTAATACCATTTATAATTGGTGGATTTGGTAATTGATTAGTTCCATTAATATTAGGATCTCCAGATATGGCATTTCCTCGTATAAATAATATTAGATTTTGATTATTACCGCCATCATTAATATTATTACTTTTAAGAAATTTATTTCAAGTTAGACCAGGGACTGGTTGAACGGTTTATCCTCCTTTATCTTCATATTTATTTCATTCTTCTCCTTCTGTTGATATTACTATTTTTTCTTTACATTTATCAGGAATTTCTTCAATTATTGGGGCAATAAATTTTATAGTAACTATTATAATAATAAAAAATTTATCTTTAAATTATGATCAAATAGCTTTATTTCCTTGATCAGTGTTTATTACAGCTATTTTATTATTATTATCATTGCCAGTTTTAGCTGGAGCAATTACAATATTAATTTTTGATCGAAATATTAATACTTCGTTTTTTGATCCTTTAGGGGGAGGTGATCCAATTTTATATCAACATTTATTTTGATTTTTTGGGCATCCTGAAGTTTATATTTTAATTTTACCGGGGTTTGGTTTGATTTCACATATTATTATAAATGAGAGTGGTAAAAAAGAGGTATTTGGTAATTTAGGAATGATTTATGCTATATTAGGAATTGGATTTCTAGGATTTATTGTATGAGCTCATCATATATTTACAGTTGGGTTAGATGTAGATACTCGAGCTTATTTTACTTCAGCAACTATAGTTATTGCAGTTCCTACAGGAATTAAAGTTTTTAGTTGATTAGCTACTTATCATGGAGCTAAATTAGGTTATAATAATTCAATTTTATGATCATTAGGATTTGTTATATATTTATTATTGGTGGATTGACGGGTATTGTATTATCAAATTCTTCTATTGATATTATTTTACATGATACTTATTATGTTGTTGGTCATTTTCATTATGTTTTATCTATAGGAGCAGTTTTTGCAATTGTTGGAAGATTTATTCATTGATTTCCTTTAATTTTTGGTGTTGTTATACATCAGAATTGATTGAAAATTCAGTTTTATATAATGTTTATTGGTGTTAATATAACTTTTTTTCCTCAACATTTTTTAGGATTAATGGGTATACCTCGACGATATTCAGATTATCCTGATGCATATTATTGTTGGAATTTATTATCTTCAATTGGTTCATTAATTTCTTTAAATAGATTAATTTTATTAATTATTTTAATTTTAGAAAGATTTATTTCAATACGGTTAGTAGTTTTTAAATTTAATAGTTCATTAGAATGAATTGGTTTTATACCTCCTTTAGATCATGTATATTTAGAAGTACCTATTGTGTTAAATAATAAAAAGGAATTATTTTTGAATATATAATAATGTTGAGTTTTAATGATTGATTTAATTTTTATTTTTAATATTTTATTTTATTTAATATGGCAGATAAGTGCGATAGATTTAAGATTTATTTATAAAAATATATTATTTTTTATTAAGAATTGCAACATGATTTAAATATAGATTTCAAGATTCTAATTCACCTTATTCTGACAATTTAATTTCTTTTCATAATTTAGTTATAATATTAATGTTAGTTATTATTGTATTTTCAATATTAATTATTTTAGATATTATTACTAATAAGTATGTTAATCGGTATTTATTGAAGAATCATTTATTGGAAATTATTTGAACTATTATTCCAATTTTTATTTTAATAACAATTTGTTTTCCTTCTTTAAAGATTTTATATTATATTGATGAAATTTTAAATCCTTATTTTACAATTAAAATTATAGGTCATCAGTGATCTTGGTCTTATGAATATTCAGAATTTAAAGATTTGGAATTTGATTCTTATATATTATCTGATAGGGTTATGAATAGTTTTCGTTTATTAGATGTTGATAATCGTATGGTCATTCCAATAAATTTTCCGATTCGATTATTATTATCATCAACTGATGTAATTCATTCATGAGCTATTCAATCAGTTGGAATTAAAGTTGATGCTGTTCCTGGACGTATTAATCAATCAAATTTATATTGTATGCGACCAGGATTATTTTTTTAAGATTCTGTTTTCACCACTCCACAGTGCGTTTGATATGCAGAACCGGCGACATCTTTGATTTCGTCGGGGTTCAAGATGAGATATGCATTTTCTACGATAATCCTGGTGAGACTTCTGTCAGAAGTATGCAGGATCTTCGAGAACGCTCTTTTCGAGCTATTTAATGCGAGAAACACGTTATCTGGTGTTTTCACCACTCCACAGTACGTTTGACATGCAGAACCGGCGATATTTTGGTTTTCGTCGGGTTTCAAGCTGAGATATGCATTTTCTACGATAATCTTGGTGAAACATCTGTCCGAAGTATGCAGAAACATCGAGAGCGCTCTTTTCGAGCTATTTAATGCGAGAAACTCGTTTTCTGGGGTTTTTACCACTCCACAGTTCGTTGGATATGCAGAACCGGAGATATCTTGGTTTTCGTGGGGTTTCAAGCTTGGATATGCATTTCCTGAGATAATCTTGGTGAGACTTCTGTCCGAAGTATGCTGAATCATCTAGAACGCTCTTTTCGAGCTATTTAATTCGAGAAACACGTTATCTGGTGTTTTCACCACTCCACAGTGCGTTTGACATGCAGAACCGGAGATATCTTTGTTTCGGTCGGGTTTCAAGCTGAGATATGCATTTTCTACGATAATCCTGGTGAGACTTCTGTCAGAATTATGCAGAATCTTCGAGAACGCTCTTTTCGAGCTACTTAATGCGCGAAACACGTTTTCTGGTGTTTTCACCACTCCACGGTACGTTTGATGTGCAGAACCGGAGATATATCGGTTTTCGTCGGGTTTCAAGCTGAGATATGCATTTTCTACGATAATCTTGGTGAGCCTTCTGTAAGAAGTATGCAGGATCTTCGAGAACGCTCTTTTCGAGCTACTTAATGCGAGAAACACGTTTTCTGGTGTTTTCACCACTCCACAGTAGGTTTGATATGCAGAACCGGCGATATTTTGGTTTTCGTCGGGTTTCAAGCTGAGATATGCATTTTCTACGATAATCTTGGTGAAACATCTGTCCGAAGTATGCAGAAACATCGAGAGCGCTCTTTTCGAGCTATTTAATGCGAGAAACTCGTTTTCTGGGGTTTTTACCACTCCACAGTTCGTTGTATATGCAGAACCGGAGATATCTTGGTTTTCGTGGGGTTTCAAGCTGGGATATGCATTTCCTGCGATAATCTTGGTGAGACTTCTGTCCGAAGTATGCAGAAACATCAAGAGCGCTCTTTTCGAGCTATTTAATGCGAGGAACACGTTATCTGGTGTTTTCAGCACTCCACAGTGCGTTTGATATGCAGAACCAGCGATATCTTGGTTTTCGTGGGGATTCAAGCTGAGATATGCAATTTCTGCGATAATCTAGGTGAGACTTCTGTCCGAAGTATGCTTAATCATCGAGATCGCTCTTTTCGAGCAATTTAATGCGAGAAACAAGTTATCTGGTGTTTTCACCACTCCACAGTGCGAATGATATGCAGAACCGACGATATCTTGGTTTTCGTGGGATTTCCAGCTGAGATATGCATTTTCTGCGGCAATCTTGGTGAGACTTCTGTCCGAAGTATGCAGAATCATCGAGATCGCTCTTTTCGAGCTATTTAATGCGTGAAACACGTTATCTGGTGTTTTGACCACTCCACAGTGCGTTTGGTATGCAGAACCGGCGATATCTTGGTTTTCGTGGGGTTTCCAGCTGAGATATGCATTTTCTGCGATAATCTTGGTGATTCTTCTGTCAGAAGTATGCAGAATCATCGAGAACGCTCCTTTCGAGCTATTTAATGCGAGAAACACGTTTTCTGGTGTATTCACCACTCCACAGTACGTTTGATATGCAGAACCGGAGATATCTTGGTTTCGGACGGGTTTCAAGCTGAGATATGCATTCTCTACGATAATCTTGGTGAGACTTCTGTCAGAAGTATGCTGGATCATCGAGATCGCTCTTTTCGAGCTACTTAATGCGAGAAACACGTTATCTGGTGTTTTCGCCACTCCACAGTGCGTTTGATATGCAGAACCGGCGATGTTTGGTTTTCGTCCGGTTTCAAGTTGAGATATGCATCTTCTACGATAATCTTGGTGTAACATCTGTCCGAAGTATGCAGAAACATCAAGAGCGCTCTTTTCGAGCTATTTAAAGTGAGAAACACGTTTTCTGGGGTTTTCACCACACCACAGTTCGTTGGATGTGGAGAACCGGAGATATCTTGGTTTCCGTGGGGTTTCAAGCTGAGATATGCATTTTCTGCGATAATCTTGGTGTGACCTCTGTCCGAAGTATGCAGAAACATCGAGATCGCTCTTTTCGACCTATTTAATGCGAGAAACACGTTATCTGGTGTTTTCACCACTCCACAGTACGTTTGACATGCAGAACCGGAGATATCTTGGTTTCGGACGGGTTTCAAGCTGAGATATGCATTTTCTGCGATAATCTTGGTGAGTGTTCTGTCAGAAGTATGCAGAATCATCGAGATCGCTCTTTTCGAGCTATTTAATGCGAGAAACACGTTATCTGGTGTTTTCACCACTCCGCAGTGCGTTTGATACGCAGAACCGACGATATCTTGGTTTTCGTGGGGTTTCAAGCTCAGATATGCATTTTCTGCGATAATCTTGGTGAAACGTCTGTCCGAAGTATGCAGAAACATCAAGAGCGCTCTTTTCGAGCTATTTAATGCGAGGAACACGTTATCTGGTGTTTTCAGCACTCCACAGTGCGTTTGATATGCAGAACCAGCGATATCTTGGTTTTCGTGGGGATTCAAGCTGAGATATGCAATTTCTGCGATAATCTAGGTGAGACTTCTGTCCGAAGTATGCTTAATCATCGAGATCGCTCTTTTCGAGCTATTTAATGCGAGAAACAAGTTATCTGGTGTTTTCACCACTCCACAGTGCGAATGATATGCAGAACCGACGATATCTTGGTTTTCGTGGGGTTTCAAGCTGAGATATGCAATTTCTGCGATAATCTTGGTGAGACTTCTGTCCGAAGTATGCTTAAACATCGAGATCGCTCTATTCGAGCTATTTAATGCGAGAAACACGTTATCTGGTGTTTTCAGCACTCCAGAGTGCGTTTGATATGCAGAACCAGCGAAACCTTGGTTTTCGTGGGGTTTCAAGCTGAGATATGCATTTTTTACGATAATCTTGGTGAGACTTCTGTCCGAAGTATGCTTAATCATCCAGATCGCTCTATTCGAGCTATTTAATGCGAGTAACACGTTATCTGGTGTTTTCACCACTCCACAGTGCGTATGATATGCAGAACCGACGATATCTTGGTTTTCGTGGGGTTTCAAGCTGAGATATGCATTTTCTGCGATAATCTTGGTGAGACTTCTGTCCGAAGTATGCAGAGTCATCGAGATCGCTCTGTTCGAGCTATTTAATGCGAGAAACAAGTTATCTGGTGTTTTCACCATTCCACAGTGCGTTTGATATGCAGAACCAGCGAAACCTTGGTTTTCGTGGGGTTTCAAGCTGAGATATGCATTTTTTACGATAATCTTGGTGAGACTTCTGTCCGAAGTATGCAGAATCATCGAGATCGCACTTTTCGAGCTATTTAATGCGACAAACACGTTATCCGGTGTTTTCAGCACTCCACAGTGCGTTTGATATGCAGAACCAGCGATATCTGGGTTTTCGTGGGGTTTCAAGCTGAGATATGCATTTTTTACGATAATCTTGGTGAGACTTCTGTCCGAAGTATGCAGAATCATCGAGATCGCACTTTTCGAGCTATTTAATGCGACAAACACGTTATCTGGTGTTTTCAGCACTCCTCAGTGCGTTTGATATGCAGAACCAGCGAAATCTTGGTTTTCGTGGGGTTTCAAGCTGAGATATGAATTTTTTTACGATAATCTTGGTGAGACTTCTGTCCGAAGTATGCTTAATCATCGAGATCGCTCTATTCGAGATATTTAATGCGAGAAACACGTTATCTGGTGTTTTCACCACTCCACAGTTCGTTGGATATGCAGAACAGGAGATATCTTGGTTTTCGTGGGGTTTCTAGCAGAGATATGCATTTTCTGCGATAATCTTGGTGAGACCTCTGTCCGAAGTATGCAGAAACATCGAGATCGCTCTTTTCGACCTATTTAATGCGAGAAACACGTTATCTGGTGTTTTCACCACTCCGCAGTGCGTTTGATATGCAGAACCGACGATATCTTGGTTTTCGTGGGGTTTCAAGCTCAGATATGCATTTTCTGCGATAATCTTGGTGAGACTTCTGTCCGAAGTATGCAGAGTCATCGAGATCGCGCTTTTCGAGCTATTTAATGCGAGAAACAAGTTATCTGGTGTTTTCACCACTCCGCAGTGCGTTTGATACGCAGAACCGACGATATCTTGGTTTTCGTGGGGTTTCAAGCTCAGATATGCCTTTTCTGCGATAATCTTGGTGAGACTTCTGTCCGAAGTATGCTTAATCATCGAGATCGCTCTTTTCGAGCTATTTAATGCGAGAAACAAGTTATCTGGTGTTTTCACCACTCCGCAGTGCGTTTGATATGCAGAACCGACGATATCTTGGTTTTCGTGGGGTTTCAAGCTCAGATATGCATTTTCTGCGATAATCTTGGTAAAACGTCTGTCCCAAGTACGCAGAGTCATCGAGATCGCTCGTTTCGACCTATTTAATGCCAGAAACACGTTATCAGGTGTTTTTACCACTCCACAGTGCGAATGATATGCAGAACCGACGATATCTTGGTTTTCGTGGGGTTTCAAGCTGAGATATGCAATTTCTGCGATAATCTTGGTGAGACTTCTGTCCGAAGTATGCTTAAACATCGAGATCGCTCTATTCGAGCTATTTAATGCGAGAAACACGTTATCTGGTGTTTTCAGCACTCCAGAGTGCGTTTGATATGCAGAACCAGCGAAACCTTGGTTTTCGTGGGGTTTCAAGCTGAGATATGCATTTTTTACGATAATCTTGGTGAGACTTCTGTCCGAAGTATGCTTAATCATCCAGATCGCTCTATTCGAGCTATTTAATGCGAGAAACACGTTATCTGGTGTTTTCACCACTCCACAGTGCGTATGATATGCAGAACCGACGATATCTTGGTTTTCGTGGGGTTTCAAGCTGAGATATGCATTTTCTGCGATAATCTTGGTGAGACTTCTGTCCGAAGTATGCAGAGTCATCGAGATCGCTCTTTTCGAGCTATTTAATGCGAGAAACAAGTTATCTGGTGTTTTCACCATTCCACAGTGCGTTTGATATGCAGAACCAGCGAAATCTTGGTTTTCGTTGGGTTTCAAGCTGAGATATGCATTTTTTACGATAATCATGGTGAGACTTCTGTCCGAAGTATGCAGAATCATCGAGATCGCACTTTTCGAGCTATTTAATGCGAGAAACATGTTTTCTGGGGTTTTCACCACTCCACAGTTCGTTGGATATGCAGAACAGGAGATATCTTGGTTTTCGTGGAGTTTCTAGCAGAGATATGCATTTTCTGCGATAATCTTGGTGAGTCTTTTGTCAGAAGTATGCAGAATCATCGGGATCTCGCTTTTCGAGCTATTTAATGCGAGAAACACGTTCTGTGGTTGTTTTCACCACTCCACAGTGCGTTTGATATGCAGAACCAGCGATATCTTGGCTTTCGTGGGGTTTCAAGCTGAGATATGCATTTTTTACGATAATCTTGGTGAGACTTCTGTCCGAAGTATGCAGAATCATCTAGATCGCTCTTTTCGAGCTATTTAATGCGAGAAACACGTTTTCTGGGGTTTTCACCACACCACAGTTCGTTGGATGTGCAGAACCGCAAATATCTTGGTTTTCGTGGGGTTTCAAGCTGAGATATGCATTTTCTGCGATAATCTTGGTGAGACCTCTGTCCGAAGTATGCAGAAACATCGAGATCGCTCTTTTCGAACTATTTAATGAGAGAAACACGTTATCTGGTGTTTTCACCACTCCACAGTGCGTTTGATATGCAGAACAGGTGATATCTTGGTTTTCGAGGGGTTTCAAGCTGAGATATGCATGTTCTGCGATAATCTAGGTGAGTCTTCTGCCAGAAGTATGCAGAATCATCTAGATCGTTATTTTCGAGCTATTTAATGCGAGAAAGACGTTATCTGGTTGTTTTCACCACTCTACAGTGCGTTTGATATGCAGAACCGGCGATATCTTAATTTTCGTGGTGTTTCCAGCTGAGATATGCATTTTTTACGATAATCATGGTGAGACTTCTGTCCGAAGTATGCAGAATCATCGAGATCGCACTTTTCGAGCTATTTAATGCGAGAAACACGTTATCTGGTGTTTCCACCACTCCACAGAGCGTTTGATATGCAGTACCATCGATATCTTGGTTTTCGTGGGGTTTCAAGCTGAGATATGCATTTTCTAGGATAATCTTGGTGAGACTTCTGTCCGAAGTATGCTGAATCATCTAGATCGCTCTTTTCGAGCTATTTAATGCGAGAAACACGTTATCTGGTGTTTTCACCACTCCACAGTGCGTTTGATATGCAGAACCGGCGATATCTTGGTTTTCGTGGGGTTTCAAGCTGAGATATGCATTTTTTACGATAATCTTGGTGAGACTTCTGTCCGAAGTATGCAGAATCATCGAGATCGCTCGTTTCGAGCTATTTAATGCGAAAAAACAAGTTTTCTGGTGTTTTCAACATTCCACAGTGCGTTTGATATGCAGAACCGGCGATATCTTGATTTTCGTGGGATTTCCAGCTGAGATATGCATTTTCTGCGGCAATCTTGGTGAGACTTCTGTCCGAAGTATGCAGAATCATCGAGATCGCTCTTTTCGAGCTATTTAATGCGAGAAACACGTTATCTGGTGTTTCCACCACTCCACAGAGCGTTTGATATGCAGTACCATCGATATCTTGGTTTTCGTGGGGTTTCAAGCTGAGATATGCATTTTCTAGGATAATCTTGGTGAGACTTCTGTCCGAAGTATGCTGAATCATCTAGATCGCTCTTTTCGAGCTATTTAATGCGAGAAACACGTTATCTGGTGTTTTCACCACTCCACAGTGCGTTTGATATGCAGAACCGGCGACATCTTGATTTTCGTGAGGTTTCATGCTGAGACATGCATTTTCTGCGATAATCTTGGTGAGACTTCAGTCAGAAGTATGCAGAATCATCTAGATCGCTATTGTCGAGCTATTCAATGCGAGAAACACGATATCTGGTTGTTTTCACCACACCACAGTGCGTTTGATATGCAGAACGGGCGACATCTTGATTTTCGTGAGGTTTCAAGCTGAGATATGCATTTTCTGCGATAATCTAGGTGAGACTTCAGTCAGAAGAATGCAGAATCATCTAGATTGCTCTTTTCGAGCTATTTAATGCGAAAAAACAAGTATTCTGGTTGTTTTCACCACTCCACAGTGCGTTTGATATGCAGAACGGGCGACATCTTGATTTTCGTGAGGTTTCAAGCTGAGATATGCATTTTCTGCGATAATCTAGGTGAGACTTCAGTCAGAAGAATGCAGAATCATCAAGATTGCTCTTTTCGAGCTATTTAATGCGAAAAAACAAGTATTCTGGTGTTTTCAACATTCCAGAGTGCGTTTGATATGCAGAACCGGCGACATCCTGGATTTCGTCGGGGTTCAAGCTGAGATATGCATTTTCTACGATAATCTTGGTGAGACTTCTGTCAGAAGTATGCAGAATCATCGAGATCACACTGTTCGAGCTATTTAATGCGAGAAACACGTTTTCTGCTGTATACACCACTCCACAGTGCGTTTGATATGCAGAACCGGCTACATCATGGCTGTCGTAGGGTATCAAGCTGAGATATGCATTTTCTACGATACTCTTGGTGAGACATCTGTCAGAAGTATGCAGAATCATCGGGATCGCTCTTTTCGAGCTATTTAATGCGAGAAACACGTTATCCGGTGTTTTCACCACTCCACAGTGCGTTTGATATGCAGAACCGGCGACATCTTGGATTTCGTCGGGTTTCAGGCTGAGATATGCATTTTCTACGATAATCTTGGTGAGACTTCGGTCAGAAGTATGCAGAATCTTCGAAATCGCTCTTTTCGAGCTATTTAATGCGAAAAAACAAGTTTTCTGGTGTTTTCAACATTCCACAGTGCGTTTAATATGCAGAACCAGCGACATCTTGGCTGTCGTAGGGTATCAAGCTGAGATATGCATTTTCTACGATACTCTTGGTGAGACTTCTGTCAGAAGTATGCAGAATCATCGGGATCGCTCTTTTCGAGCTATTTAATGCGAGAAACACGTTATCCGGTGTTTTCACCACTCCACAGTGCGTTTGATATGCAGAACCGGCGACATCTTGATTTTCGTGAGGTTTCAAGCTGAGATATGCATTTTCTGCGATAATCCAGGTGAGACTTCAGTCAGAAGTATGCAGAATCATCTAGATCGCTCTTTTCGAGCTATTTGATGCGAGAAACACGTTATCTGGTGTTTTCATCACTCCACTGGGCGTTTGATATGCAGAACCGGCGATATCTTGGTTTTCGTGGGGTTTCAAGCTCAGATATGCATTTTCTGCGATAATCTTGGTGAGTCTTCTGTCAGAGGTATGCAGAATCATCGAGATCCCTCTTTTCGAGCTATAATGCGAGAACCACGTTAACTGGTGTTTTCACCACTCCACAGTGCGTTTGATATGCAGAACCGGCGACATCTTGGATTTCGTCGGGGTTCAACCTGAGATATGCATTTTCTGCGATAATCTTGGTGAGTCTTCTGTCAGAGGTATGCAGAATCATCGAGATCCCTCTGTTCGAGCTATAATGCGAGAAACACTTTAATTGGTGTTTTCACCACTCCACAGTGCGTTTGATATGCAGAACCGGCGACATCTTGGATTTCGTCGGGGTTCAAGCTGAGATATGCATTTTCTACGATAATCTTGGTGAGACTTCTGTCAGAAGTACGCAGAATCATCGGGATCGCTCTTTTCGAGCTATTTAATGCGAGAAAAACGTTATCTGGTGTTTTCATCACTCCGCAGTGCGTTGGATATGCAGAACCGGCGACATCTTGGATTTCGTCGGGGTTCAACCTGAGATATGCATTTTCTGCGATAATCTTGGTGAGTCTTCTGTCAGATGTATGCAGAATCATCGGGATCGCTCTTTTCGAGATATTTAATGCGAGAAACACGTTATCTGGTGTTTTCACCACTCCACAGTGCGTTTGATGTGCAGAACCAGCGGTATCTTGGTTTTCGTGGGGTTTCAAGCTCAGATATGCATTTTCTGCCATAATCTTGGTGAGACTTCTGTCCGAAGTATGCAGAATCATCGAGATCGCACTTTTCGAGCTATTTTATGCGAAAAACAAGTTTTCTGGTGTTTTCAACATTCCACAGTGCGTTTGATATGCAGAACCGGCGACATCTTGGCTGTCGTTGGGTATCTAGCTGAGATATGCAATTTCTGCGATAATCTTAGTGAGACTTCTGTCAGAAGTATGCAGAATCATCGGGATCGCTCTTTTCGAGCTATTTAATGCGAGAAACACGTTAACTGGTGTTTTCACCACTCCACAGTGCGTTTGATATGCAGAACGGGCGACATCTTGATTTTCGAAAGGTTTCAAGCTGAGATATGCATTTTCTGCGATAATCTAGGTGGGACTTCATTCAGAAGTATGCAGAATCATCTAGATCGCTCTTTTCGAGCTATTTAATGCGAAAAAACAAGTTTTCTGGTGTTTTCAACATTCCACAGTGCGTTTGATATGCAGAACCGGCGACATCTTGGCTGTCGTAGGGTATCAAGCTGAGATATGCATTTTCTACGATAATCTTGGTGAGACTTCTGTCAGAATTATGCAGAATCATCGTGATCGCTCTATTCGAGCTATTTATTGCGAGAAACACGTTATCCGGTGTTTTCACCACTCCACTGTGTGTTTGATATGCAGAACCGGCGACATCTTGGATTTCGTCGGGTTTCAAGCTGAGATATGCATTTTCTGCGATAATCTTGGTGAGACTTCAGTCAGAAGTATGCAGAATCATCTAGATCGCTCTTGTCGAGCTATTTAATGCGAGAAACACGATATCTGGTTGTTTTCACCACTCCACAGTGCGTTTGATATGCAGAACGGGCGACATCTTGATTTTCGTGAGGTTTCAGGCTGAGATATGTATTTTCTGCGATAATCTAGGTGAGACTTCAGTCAGAAGTATGCAGAATCATGTAGATCGCTCTTTTCGAGCTATTTAATGCGAAAAAACAAGTTTTCTGGTGTTTTCAACATTCCACAGTGCGTTTGATATGCAGAACCGGCGACATCTTGGCTGTCGTTGGGTATCTAGCTGAGATATGCATTTTCTACGATAATCTTGGTGAGACTTCTGTCAGAAGTATGCAGAATCATCGGGATCGCTCTATTCGAGCTATTTATTGCGAGAAACACGTTATCTGGTTGTTTTCACCACTCCACAGTGCGTTTGATATGCAGAACCGGCGACATCTTGATTTTCGTGAGGTTTCATGCTGAGACATGCATTTTCTGCGATAATCTTGGTGAGACTTCAGTCAGAAGTATGCAGAATCATCTAGATCGCTATTGTCGAGCTATTCAATGCGAGAAACACGATATCTGGTTGTTTTCACCACACCACAGTGCGTTTGATATGCAGAACGGGCGACATCTTGATTTTCGTGAGGTTTCAAGCTGAGATATGCATTTTCTGCGATAATCTAGGTGAGACTTCAGTCAGAAGAATGCAGAATCATCTAGATTGCTCTTTTCGAGCTATTTAATGCGAAAAAACAAGTATTCTGGTTGTTTTCACCACTCCACAGTGCGTTTGATATGCAGAACGGGCGACATCTTGATTTTCGTGAGGTTTCAAGCTGAGATATGCATTTTCTGCGATAATCTAGGTGAGACTTCAGTCAGAAGAATGCAGAATCATCAAGGTTGCTCTTTTCGAGCTATTTAATGCGAAAAAACAAGTATTCTGGTGTTTTCAACATTCCAGAGTGCGTTTGATATGCAGAACCGGCGACATCTTGGATTTCGTCGGGGTTCAAGCTGAGATATGCATTTTCTACGATAATCTTGGTGAGACTTCTGTCAGAAGTATGCAGAATCATCGAGATCACACTGTTCGAGCTATTTAATGCGAGAAACACGTTTTCTGCTGTATACACCGCTCCACAGTGCGTTTGATATGCAGAACCGGCGACATCATGGCTGTCGTAGGGTATCAAGCTGAGATATGCATTTTCTACGATACTCTTGGTGAGACATCTGTCAGAAGTATGCAGAATCATCGGGATCGCTCTTTTCGAGCTATTTAATGCGAGAAACACGTTATCCGGTGTTTTCACCACTCCACAGTGCGTTTGATATGCAGAACCGGCGACATCTTGGATTTCGTCGGGTTTCAGGCTGAGATATGCATTTTCTACGATAATCTTGGTGAGACTTCGGTCAGAAGTATGCAGAATCTTCGAAATCGCTCTTTTCGAGCTATTTAATGCGAAAAAACAAGTTTTCTGGTGTTTTCAACATTCCACAGTGCGTTTAATATGCAGAACCAGCGACATCTTGGCTGTCGTAGGGTATCAAGCTGAGATATGCATTTTCTACGATACTCTTGGTGAGACTTCTGTCAGAAGTATGCAGAATCATCGGGATCGCTCTTTTCGAGCTATTTAATGCGAGAAACACGTTATCCGGTGTTTTCACCACTCCACAGTGCGTTTGATATGCAGAAGCGGCGACATCTTGATTTTCGTGAGGTTTCAAGCTGAGATATGCATTTTCTGCGATAATCCAGGTGAGACTTCAGTCAGAAGTATGCAGAATCATCTAGATCGCTCTTTTCGAGCTATTTGATGCGAGAAACACGTTATCTGGTGTTTTCATCACTCCACTGGGCGTTTGATATGCAGAACCGGCGATATCTTGGTTTTCGTGGGGTTTCAAGCTCAGATATGCATTTTCTGCGATAATCTTGGTGAGTCTTCTGTCAGAGGTATGCAGAATCATCGAGATCCCTCTTTTCGAGCTATAATGCGAGAACCACGTTAACTGGTGTTTTCACCACTCCACAGTGCGTTTGATATGCAGAACCGGCGACATCTTGGATTTCGTCGGGGTTCAACCTGAGATATGCATTTTCTGCGATAATCTTGGTGAGTCTTCTGTCAGAGGTATGCAGAATCATCGAGATCCCTCTGTTCGAGCTATAATGCGAGAAACACTTTAATTGGTGTTTTCACCACTCCACAGTGCGTTTGATATGCAGAACCGGCGACATCTTGGATTTCGTCGGGGTTCAAGCTGAGATATGCATTTTCTACGATAATCTTGGTGAGACTTCTGTCAGAAGTACGCAGAATCATCGGGATCGCTCTTTTCGAGCTATTTAATGCGAGAAAAACGTTATCTGGTGTTTTCATCACTCCGCAGTGCGTTGGATATGCAGAACCGGCGACATCTTGGATTTCGTCGGGGTTCAACCTGAGATATGCATTTTCTGCGATAATCTTGGTGAGTCTTCTGTCAGATGTATGCAGAATCATCGGGATCGCTCTTTTCGAGATATTTAATGCGAGAAACACGTTATCTGGTGTTTTCACCACTCCACAGTGCGTTTGATGTGCAGAACCAGCGATATCTTGGTTTTCGTGGGGTTTCAAGCTCAGATATGCATTTTCTGCCATAATCTTGGTGAGACTTCTGTCCGAAGTATGCAGAATCATCGAGATCGCACTTTTCGAGCTATTTTATGCGAGAAACACGTTATTTGGTGTTTTCACCACTCTACAGTGCGTTTGTTATGCAGAACCGGCGACATCTTGGTTTTCGTGGTGTTTCAAGCTGAGATATGCAATTTCTGCGATAATCTTAGTGAGACTTCTGTCCGAAGTATGCTTTATCATCGAGATCGCTCGTATCGAGCTGTTTAATGCGAGAAACACGTTATCTGGTGTTTTCACCACTCCACAGTGCGGATGATATGCAGAACCGACGATATCTTGGTTTTCGTGGGGTTTCAAGCTCAGATATGCATTTTCTGCGATAATCTTGGTGAGACTTCTGTCCGAAGTATGCAGAATCATCGAGATCGCACTTTTCGAGGTATTCTATGCGAGAAGCACGATATCTGGTTGTTTTCACCACTCCACAGTCCGTTTGATATGAAGAACCGGCGACATCTTGATTTTCGTGAGGTTTCAAGCTGAGATATGCATTCTCTACGATAATCTTTGTGAGTCTTCTGTCAGAAGTATGCAGAATCTTCGAGATCGCTCTTTTCGAGCTATTTAATGCGAGAAAAACGTTATCTGGTGCTTTCACCACTCCGCAGTGCGTTTGATATGCAGAACCGGCGACATGTTGGATTTCGTCGGGGTTCAAGCTGAGATATGCATTATCTGCGATACTCTAGGTGAGTCTTCTGCCAGAATTATGCAGAATCACCTAGATCGCTCTTTTCGAGCTATTTAATGCGAGAAACACGTTATCTGGTGTTTTCATCAATCCGCAGTGCGTTGGATATGCAGAACCGGCGACATCTTGGATTTCGTGGTGTTTCCAGCTGAGATATGCATTTTCTGCGATAATCTTGGTGAGTCTTCTGTCAGATGTATGCAGAATCATCGGGATCGCTCTTTTCGAGATATATAATGCGAGAAACACGTTATCCGGTGTTCTCACCACTCCGCAGTGCGTTTGATATGCAGAACCGGCGACATCTTGATTTTCGAAAGGTTTCAAGCTGAGATATGCATTTTCTGCGATAATCTAGGTGGGACTTCATTCAGAAGTATGCAGAATCATCTAGATCGCTCTTTTCGAGCTATTTAATGCGAAAAAACAAGTTTTCTGGTGTTTTCAACATTCCACAGTGCGTTTGATATGCAGAACCGGCGACATCTTGGCTGTCGTAGGGTATCAAGCTGAGATATGCATTTTCTACGATAATCTTGGTGAGACTTCTGTCAGAATTATGCAGAATCATCGTGATCGCTCTATTCGAGCTATTTATTGCGAGAAACACGTTATCCGGTGTTTTCACCACTCCACTGTGTGTTTGATATGCAGAACCGGCGACATCTTGGATTTCGTCGGGTTTCAAGCTGAGATATGCATTTTCTGCGATAATCTTGGTGAGTCTTCTCTCAGAGGTATGCAGAATCATCGAGATCCCTCTTTTCGAGCTATAATGCGAGAAACACGTTAACTGGTGTTTTCACCACTCCACAGTGCGTTTGATATGCAGAACGGGCGACATCTTGATTTTCGAAAGGTTTCAAGCTGAGATATGCATTTTCTGCGATAATCTAGGTGGGACTTCATTCAGAAGTATGCAGAATCATCTAGATCGCTCTTTTCGAGCTATTTAATGCGAAAAAACAAGTTTTCTGGTGTTTTCAACATTCCACAGTGCGTTTGATATGCAGAACCGGCGACATCTTGGCTGTCGTAGGGTATCAAGCTGAGATATGCATTTTCTACGATAATCTTGGTGAGACTTCTGTCAGAATTATGCAGAATCATCGTGATCGCTCTATTCGAGCTATTTATTGCGAGAAACACGTTATCCGGTGTTTTCACCACTCCACTGTGTGTTTGATATGCAGAACCGGCGACATCTTGGATTTCGTCGGGTTTCAAGCTGAGATATGCATTTTCTGCGATAATCTTGGTGAGACTTCAGTCAGAAGTATGCAGAATCATCTAGATCGCTCTTGTCGAGCTATTTAATGCGAGAAACACGATATCTGGTTGTTTTCACCACTCCACAGTGCGTTTGATATGCAGAACGGGCGACATCTTGATTTTCGTGAGGTTTCAGGCTGAGATATGTATTTTCTGCGATAATCTAGGTGAGACTTCAGTCAGAAGTATGCAGAATCATGTAGATCGCTCTTTTCGAGCTATTTAATGCGAAAAAACAAGTTTTCTGGTGTTTTCAACATTCCACAGTGCGTTTGATATGCAGAACCGGCGACATCTTGGCTGTCGTTGGGTATCTAGCTGAGATATGCATTTTCTACGATAATCTTGGTGAGACTTCTGTCAGAAGTATGCAGAATCATCGGGATCGCTCTATTCGAGCTATTTATTGCGAGAAACACGTTATCCGGTGTTTTCACCACTCCACAGTGCGTTTGATATGCAGAACCGGCGATATCTTGATTTTCGTGGTGTTTCCAGCTGAGATATGCATTTTCTACGATAATCTTGGTGAGTCTTTTGTCAGAAGTATGCAGAATCATCTAGATCGCTCTTTTCGAGCTATTTATTGCGAGAAACACGTTATCTGGTTGTTTTCACCACTCCACAGTGCGTTTGATATGCAGAACCGGCGACATCTTGATTTTCGTGAGGTTTCATGCTGAGACATGCATTTTCTGCGATAATCTTGGTGAGACTTCAGTCAGAAGTATGCAGAATCATCTAGATCGCTATTGTCGAGCTATTCAATGCGAGAAACACGATATCTGGTTGTTTTCACCACACCACAGTGCGTTTGATATGCAGAACGGGCGACATCTTGATTTTCGTGAGGTTTCAAGCTGAGATATGCATTTTCTGCGATAATCTAGGTGAGACTTCAGTCAGAAGAATGCAGAATCATCTAGATTGCTCTTTTCGAGCTATTTAATGCGAAAAAACAAGTATTCTGGTTGTTTTCACCACTCCACAGTGCGTTTGATATGCAGAACGGGCGACATCTTGATTTTCGTGAGGTTTCAAGCTGAGATATGCATTTTCTGCGATAATCTAGGTGAGACTTCAGTCAGAAGAATGCAGAATCATCAAGATTGCTCTTTTCGAGCTATTTAATGCGAAAAAACAAGTATTCTGGTGTTTTCAACATTCCAGATTGCGTTTGATATGCAGAACCGGCGACATCTTGGATTTCGTCGGGGTTCAAGCTGAGATATGCATTTTCTACGATAATCTTGGTGAGACTTCTGTCAGAAGTATGCAGAATCATCGAGATCGCACTGTTCGAGCTATTTAATGCGAGAAACACGTTTTCTGCTGTATACACCACTCCACAGTGCGTTTGATATGCAGAACCGGCGACATCATGGCTGTCGTAGGGTATCAAGCTGAGATATGCATTTTCTACGATACTCTTGGTGAGACATCTGTCAGAAGTATGCAGAATCATCGGGATCGCTCTTTTCGAGCTATTTAATGCGAGAAACACGTTATCCGGTGTTTTCACCACTCCACAGTGCGTTTGATATGCAGAACCGGCGACATCTTGGATTTCGTCGGGTTTCAGGCTGAGATATGCATTTTCTACGATAATCTTGGTGAGACTTCGGTCAGAAGTATGCAGAATCTTCGAAATCGCTCTTTTCGAGCTATTTAATGCGAAAAAACAAGTTTTCTGGTGTTTTCAACATTCCACAGTGCGTTTAATATGCAGAACCAGCGACATCTTGGCTGTCGTAGGGTATCAAGCTGAGATATGCATTTTCTACGATACTCTTGGTGAGACTTCTGTCAGAAGTATGCAGAATCATCGGGATCGCTCTTTTCGAGCTATTTAATGCGAGAAACACGTTATCCGGTGTTTTCACCACTCCACAGTGCGTTTGATATGCAGAACCGGCGACATCTTGATTTTCGTGAGGTTTCAAGCTGAGATATGCATTTTCTGCGATAATCCAGGTGAGACTTCAGTCAGAAGTATGCAGAATCATCTAGATCGCTCTTTTCGAGCTATTTGATGCGAGAAACACGTTATCTGGTGTTTTCATCACTCCACTGGGCGTTTGATATGCAGAACCGGCGATATCTTGGTTTTCGTGGGGTTTCAAGCTCAGATATGCATTTTCTGCGATAATCTTGGTGAGTCTTCTGTCAGAGGTATGCAGAATCATCGAGATCCCTCTTTTCGAGCTATAATGCGAGAACCACGTTAACTGGTGTTTTCACCACTCCACAGTGCGTTTGATATGCAGAACCGGCGACATCTTGGATTTCGTCGGGGTTCAACCTGAGATATGCATTTTCTGCGATAATCTTGGTGAGTCTTCTGTCAGAGGTATGCAGAATCATCGAGATCCCTCTGTTCGAGCTATAATGCGAGAAACACTTTAATTGGTGTTTTCACCACTCCACAGTGCGTTTGATATGCAGAACCGGCGACATCTTGGATTTCGTCGGGGTTCAAGCTGAGATATGCATTTTCTACGATAATCTTGGTGAGACTTCTGTCAGAAGTACGCAGAATCATCGGGATCGCTCTTTTCGAGCTATTTAATGCGAGAAAAACGTTATCTGGTGTTTTCATCACTCCGCAGTGCGTTGGATATGCAGAACCGGCGACATCTTGGATTTCGTCGGGGTTCAACCTGAGATATGCATATTCTGCGATAATCTTGGTGAGTCTTCTGTCAGATGTATGCAGAATCATCGGGATCGCTCTTTTCGAGATATTTAATGCGAGAAACACGTTATCTGGTGTTTTCACCACTCCACAGTGCGTTTGATGTGCAGAACCAGCGATATCTTGGTTTTCGTGGGGTTTCAAGCTCAGATATGCATTTTCTGCCATAATCTTGGTGAGACTTCTGTCCGAAGTATGCAGAATCATCGAGATCGCACTTTTCGAGCTATTTTATGCGAGAAACACGTTATTTGGTGTTTTCACCACTCTACAGTGCGTTTGTTATGCAGAACCGGCGACATCTTGGTTTTCGTGGTGTTTCAAGCTGAGATATGCAATTTCTGCGATAATCTTAGTGAGACTTCTGTCCGAAGTATGCTTTATCATCGAGATCGCTCGTATCGAGCTGTTTAATGCGAGAAACACGTTATCTGGTGTTTTCACCACTCCACAGTGCGGATGATATGCAGAACCGACGATATCTTGGTTTTCGTGGGGTTTCAAGCTCAGATATGCATTTTCTGCGATAATCTTGGTGAGACTTCTGTCCGAAGTATGCAGAATCATCGAGATCGCACTTTTCGAGGTATTCTATGCGAGAAGCACGATATCTGGTTGTTTTCACCACTCCACAGTCCGTTTGATATGAAGAACCGGCGACATCTTGATTTTCGTGAGGTTTCAAGCTGAGATATGCATTCTCTACGATAATCTTTGTGAGTCTTCTGTCAGAAGTATGCAGAATCTTCGAGATCGCTCTTTTCGAGCTATTTAATGCGAGAAAAACGTTATCTGGTGCTTTCACCACTCCGCAGTGCGTTTGATATGCAGAACCGGCGACATGTTGGATTTCGTCGGGGTTCAAGCTGAGATATGCATTATCTGCGATACTCTAGGTGAGTCTTCTGCCAGAAGTATGCAGAATCACCTAGATCGCTCTTTTCGAGCTATTTAATGCGAGAAACACGTTATCTGGTGTTTTCATCAATCCGCAGTGCGTTGGATATGCAGAACCGGCGACATCTTGGATTTCGTCGGGGTTCAACCTGAGATATGCATTTTCAGCGATAATCTTGGTGAGTCTTCTGTCAGATGTATGCAGAATCATCGGGATCGCTCTTTTCGAGATATTTAATGCGAGAAACACGTTATCCGGTGTTCTCACCACTCCGCAGTGCGTTTGATATGCAGAACCGGCGACATCTTGGATTTCGTCGGGGTTCAACCTGAGATATGCATTTTCTGCGATAATCTTGGTGAGTCTTCTGTCAGAGGTATGCAGAATCATCGAGATCCCTCTTTTCGAGCTATAATGCGAGAAACACGTTAACTGGTGTTTTCACCACTCCACAGTGCGTTTGATATGCAGCACGGGCGACATCTTGATTTTCGAAAGGTTTCAAGCTGAGATATGCATTTTCTGCGATAATCTAGGTGGGACTTCAGTCAGAAGTATGCAGAATCATCTAGATCGCTCTTTTCGAGCTATATAATGCGAAAAAACAAGTTTTCTGGTGTTTTCAACATTCCACAGTGCGTTTGATATGCAGAACCGGCGACATCTAGGCTGTCGTAGGGTATCAAGCTGAGATATGCATTTTCTACGATAATCTTGGTGAGACTTCTGTCAGAAGTATGCAGAATCTTCGAGATCGCTCTTTTCGAGCGATTTAATGCGAGAAAAACGTTATCTGGTGCTTTCACCACTCCGCAGTGCGTTTGATATGCAGAACCGGCGACAGCTTGGATTTCGTCGGGGTTCAATCTGAGATATGCATTTTCTGCGATACTCTAGGTGAGTCTTCTGCCAGAAGTATGCAGAATCACCTAGATCGCTCTTTTCGAGCTATTTAATGCGAGAAACACGTTATCTGGTGTTTTCATCACTCCGCAGTGCGTTGGATATGCAGAACCGACGACATCTTGGATTTCGTCGGGGTTCAACCTGAGATATGCATTTTCTGCGATAATCTTGGTGAGTCTTCTGTCAGATGTATGCAGAATCATCGGGATCGCTCTTTTCGAGATATTTAATGCGAGAAACACGTTATCCGGTGTTCTCACCACTCCGCAGTGCGTTTGATATGCAGAACGGGCGACATCTTGATTTTCGAAAGGTTTCAAGCTGAGATATGCATTTTCTGCGATAGTCTAGGTGGGACTTCATTCAGAAGTATGCAGAATCATCTAGATCGCTCTTTTCGAGCTATTTAATGCGAAAAAACAAGTTTTCTGGTGATTTCAACATTCCACAGTGCGTTTGATATGCAGAACCGGCTTCATCTTGGCTGTCGTAGGGTATCAAGCTGAGATATGCATTTTCTACGATAATCTTGGTGAGACTTCTGTCAGAATTATGCAGAATCATCGTGATCGCTCTATTCGAGCTATTTATTGCGAGAAACACGTTATCCGGTGTTTTCACCACTCCACTGTGTGTTTGATATGCAGAACCGGCGACATCTTGGATTTCGTCGGGTTTCAAGCTGAGATATGCATTTTCTGCGATAATCTTGGTGAGACTTCAGTCAGAAGTATGCAGAATCATCTAGATCGCTCTTGTCGAGCTATTTAATGCGAGAAACACGATATCTGGTTGTTTTCACCACTCCACACTGCGTTTGATATGCAGAACGGGCGACATCTTGATTTTCGTGAGGTTTCAGGCTGAGATATGTATTTTCTGCGATAATCTAGGTGAGACTTCAGTCAGAAGTATGCAGAATCATGTAGATCGCTCTTTTCGAGCTATTTAATGCGAAAAAACAAGTTTTCTGGTGTTTTCAACATTCCACAGTGCGTTTGATATGCAGAACCGGCGACATCTTGGCTGTCGTTGGGTATCTAGCTGAGATATGCATTTTCTACGATAATCTTGGTGAGACTTCTGTCAGAAGTATGCAGAATCATCGGGATCGCTCTATTCGAGCTATTTATTGCGAAAAACACGTTATCCGGTGTTTTCACCACTCCACAGTGCGTTTGATATGCAGAACCGGCGATATCTTGATTTTCGCGGTGTTTCCAGCTGAGATATGCATTTTCTGCGATAATCTTGGTGAGTCTTCTGTCAGATGTATGCAGAATCATCGGGATCGCTCTTTTCGAGATATATAATGCGAGAAACACGTTATCCGGTGTTCTCACCACTCCGCAGTGCGTTTGATATGCAGAACCGGCGACATCTTGATTTTCGAAAGGTTTCAAGCTGAGATATGCATTTTCTGCGATAATCTAGGTGGGACTTCATTCAGAAGTATGCAGAATCATCTAGATCGCTCTTTTCGAGCTATTTAATGCGAAAAAACAAGTTTTCTGGTGTTTTCAACATTCCACAGTGCGTTTGATATGCAGAACCGGCGACATCTTGGCTGTCGTAGGGTATCAAGCTGAGATATGCATTTTCTACGATAATCTTGGTGAGACTTCTGTCAGAATTATGCAGAATCATCGTGATCGCTCTATTCGAGCTATTTATTGCGAGAAACACGTTATCCGGTGTTTTCACCACTCCACTGTGTGTTTGATATGCAGAACCGGCGACATCTTGGATTTCGTCGGGGTTCAACCTGAGATATGCATTTTCTGCGATAATCTTGGTGAGTCTTCTCTCAGAGGTATGCAGAATCATCGAGATCCCTCTTTTCGAGCTATAATGCGAGAAACACGTTAACTGGTGTTTTCACCACTCCACAGTGCGTTTGATATGCAGAACGGGCGACATCTTGATTTTCGAAAGGTTTCAAGCTGAGATATGCATTTTCTGCGATAATCTAGGTGGGACTTCATTCAGAAGTATGCAGAATCATCTAGATCGCTCTTTTCGAGCTATTTAATGCGAAAAAACAAGTTTTCTGGTGTTTTCAACATTCCACAGTGCGTTTGATATGCAGAACCGGCGACATCTTGGCTGTCGTAGGGTATCAAGCTGAGATATGCATTTTCTACGATAATCTTGGTGAGACTTCTGTCAGAATTATGCAGAATCATCGTGATCGCTCTATTCGAGCTATTTATTGCGAGAAACACGTTATCCGGTGTTTTCACCACTCCACTGTGTGTTTGATATGCAGAACCGGCGACATCTTGGATTTCGTCGGGTTTCAAGCTGAGATATGCATTTTCTGCGATAATCTTGGTGAGACTTCAGTCAGAAGTATGCAGAATCGTCTAGATCGCCCTTTTCGAGATATTTAATGCGAGAAACACGTTCTCTGGTTGTTTTCATCACTCCACAGTCCGTTTAATATGCAGAACCGGCAACATCTTGATTTTCGTGAGGTTTCGAGCTGAGATATGCATTTTCTGCGATAATATTGGTGAGACTTCAGTCAGAAGTATGCAGAATGATCTAGATCGCTCTTTTCGAGCTACTTAATGCACGAAACACGTATTCTTGTGTTTTCACCACTCCACAGTACGTTTGACATGCAGAACCGGAGATATCTTGGTTTCGGTCGGGTTTCAAACTGAGATATGCATTTTCTACGATAATCCTGGTGAGACTTCTGTCAGAAGTATGCAGAATCATCGAGAACGCTCGTTTCGAGCTACTTAATGCGAGAAACACGTTATCTGGTGTTTTCACCACTCCACAGTGCGTTGGATATGCAGAACCGCAGATATTTTGGTTTTCGTCGGGTTTCAAGCTCAGATATGCATTTTCTACGATAAGCTTGGTGAAACATCTGTCCGAAGTATGCAGAAACGTCGAGAGCGCTCTTTTGGAGCTATTTAATGCGAGAAACAGGTTTTCTGGGGTTTTCACCACTCCACAGTTCGTTGGATATGCAGAACCGGAGATATCTTGATTTTCGTGAGGTTTCGAGCTGAGATATGCATTTTCTGCGATAATCGTGTTGAGACTTCTGTCAGAAGTATGCAGAATCATCGAGATCGCTCTTTTCGAGCTAGTTAGTGCGAGAAACACGTTATCTGGTGTTTTCACCACTCCACAGTGCGTTTGATATGCAGAACAGTAGATATCTTGGTTTTCGTGGGGTTTCAAGCTGAGATATGCATTTTCTGCGATAATCGTGTTGAGACTTCTGTCAGAAGTATGCAGAATCATCGAGATCGCTCGTTTCGAGCTATTTAATGCGAGAAACATGTTATCTGGAGTTTTTACCACTCCACAGTGCGTTGGATATGCAGTACCGGAGATATTTTGCTTTTCGTCGGGTTTCAAGCTGAGGTATGCATTTTCTACGATAAGCTTGGTGAAACATCTGTCCGAAGTATGCCGAAACGTCGAGAGCGCTCTTTTCGAGCTATTTAATGCGAGAAACACGTTATCTGGGGTTGTCACCACTCTGCAGTTCGTTGGATATGCAGAACAGTAGATATCCTGGTTTTCGTAGGGTTTCAAGCTGAGATATGCATTTTCTGCGATAATCTTTGTGAGACTTCTGTCCGAAGTATGCAGAATCATCGAGATCGCACATTTCGATGTATTTAATGCGAGAAACACGTTGTCTTGTGTTATCACCACTCCACAGATGGTTTGATATGCAGAACCGGCGATATCTGGGTTTTCGTGGGGTTGCAAGCTGAGATATGCATTTAATGCGATAATCTTGGTGAGACCTCTGTCCGAAGTATGCAGAAACATCGAGATCGCTCTTTTCGAGCTATTTAATGCGAGAAACACGTTTTCTGTGGCTTTCACCACACCACAGTTCGTTGGATGTGCAGAACCGGAGATATCTTGGTTTTCGTGGGGTTTCACGCTGAGATATGCAATTTTCTGCGTTAATCTTGGTGAGACCTCTGTCCGAAGTATGCAGAAACATCGAGATGGCTCTTTTCGACCTATTTAATGCGAGAAACACCTTATCTCGTGTTTTCCCCACTCCACAGTGCGTTTGATATGCAGAACCAGCGAAATCTTGGTTTTCGTGGGGATTCAAGCTGAGATATGCAATTTCAGAGATAATCTTGGTGAGACTTCTGTCCGAAGCATGCTTAATCATCGAGATCGCTCGTTTCGAGCTATTTAATGCGAGAAACACGTTATCTGGTGTTTTCACCACTCCACAGTGCGTTTGATATGCAGAACCAGCGATATCTTGGTTTTCGTGGGGTTTCAAGCTGAGATATGCATTTTCTGCGATAATCTTGGAGAGACTTCTGTCCGAAGTATGCAGAATCATCGAGATCGCTCTTTTCGAGCTATTTATTGCGAGAAACAAGTTATCTGGTGTTTTCACCACTCCATAGTGCGTTTGATATGCAGAACCAGCGATATCTTGGTTTTCGTGGGGTTTCAAGCTCAGATATGCATTTTCTGCGATAATCGTGGTGAGACTTCTGTCCGAAGTATGCAGAATCATCGAGATCGCACTTTTCGAGCTATTTAATGCGAGAAACACGTTAGCTGGTGTTTTCACCACTCCACAGTCCGTTTGATATGCAGAACCGGCGATATCTTGGTTTTTGTGGGGTTTCAAGCTGAGATATGCATTTTTTACGATAATCTTGGTGAGACTTCTGTCCGAAGTATGCTTAATCATCGAGATCGCTCTATTCGAGCTATTTAATGCGAGAAACACGTTGTCTGGTGTTTTCACCACTCCACAGTTGGTTTGATATGCAGAACCGGCGATGTTTGGTTTTCGTCGGGGTTCAAGCTGAGATATACATTTTCTGCGATAATATTGGTGAGACATCAGTCAGAAGTTTGCAGAATCATCTAGATCGCACTTTTCGAGCTATTTAATGCGAGAAACACGTTATCTGCTTTTTTTCACCACTCCACAGTGCGTTTGATATGCAGAACCGGCGTCATCTTCATTTTCGTGATGTTTCAAGGTGAAATATGCATTTTTTGCGATAATATTGGTGAGACTTCAGTCAGAAGTATGCAGAATCATCTAGATCGCTCGTTTCGAGCTACTTAATGCGAGAAACACGTTTTCTGGTGTTTTCACCACTCCACAGAACGTTTTATGTGCAGCAGCGGCGACATCTTGGATTTCGTCGGGTTTCAAGCGGAGATATGCATTCTCTGCGATTATCTTGGTGTGACTTCAGTCAGAAGTATGCAGAATCATCTAGATCTCTCTTGTCGAGCTATTTAATGCAAAAAAACAAGTTTCCTGGTGCTTTCAACATTCCACAGTGCGTTTGATATGCAGAACCGGCGATATCTTGATTTTCGTGGTGTTTCAAGCTGAGATATACATTTTCTGCGATAATATTGGTGAGACATCAGTCAGAAGTTTGCAGAATCATCTAGATCGCACTTTTCGAGCTATTTAATGCGAGAAACACGTTATCTGCTTTTTTTCACCACTCCACAGTGCGTTTGATATGCAGAACCGGCGTCATCTTGATTTTCGTGAGGTTTCAAGGTGAGATATGCATTTTTTGCGATAATCTTGGTGAGTCTTCTGTCAGAAGTATGCAGAATCATCTACATCGCTTGTTTCGAGCAATTTAACGCGAGAAACACGTTATCTGGTGTTTTCACCACTCCACAGTGCGTTTCATATGCAGAACCGGCGACATCTTGGGTTTCGTCGGGGTTCAAGCTGAGATATACATTTTCTGCGATAATATTGGTGAGACATCAGTCAGAAGTTTGCAGAATCATCTAGATCGCACTTTTCGAGCTATTTAATGCGAGAAACACGTTATCTGCTTTTTTTCACCACTCCACAGTGCGTTTGATATGCAGAACCGGCGTCATCTTGATTTTCGTGAGGTTTCAAGGTGAGATATGCATTTTTTGCGATAATATTGGTGAGACTTCAGTCAGAAGTATGCAGAATCATCTAGATCGCTCGTTTCGAGCTACTTAATGCGAGAAACACGTTTTCTGGTGTTTTCACCACTCCACAGAACGTTTTATGTGCAGCAGCGGCGACATCTTGGATTTCGTCGGGTTTCAAGCGGAGATATGCATTCTCTGCGATTATCTTGGTGTGACTTCAGTCAGAAGTATGCAGAATCATCTAGATCTCTCTTGTCGAGCTATTTAATGCAAAAAAACAAGTTTCCTGGTGCTTTCAACATTCCACAGTGCGTTTGATATGCAGAACCGGCGATATCTTGATTTTCGTGGTGTTTCAAGCTGAGATATGCATTTTCTGCGATAATCTTGGTGAGTATTCTGTCAGAAGTATGCAGAATCACCTACATCGCTCGTTTCGAGCAATTTAACGCGAGAAACACGTTATCTGGTGTTTTCACCACTCCACAGTGCGTTTGATATGCAGAACCGGCGACATCTTGGGTTTCGTCGGGGTTCAAGCTGAGATATACATTTTCTGCGATAATATTGGTGAGACATCAGTCAGAAGTTTGCAGAATCATCTAGATCGCACTTTTCGAGCTATTTAATGCGAGAAACACGTTATCTGCTTTTTTTCACCACTCCACAGTGCGTTTGATATGCAGAACCGGCGACATCTTGGCTGTCGTCGGGTATCAAGCTGAGATATGCATTTTCTGCGATAATCTTGGTGAGTCTTCTGTCAGAAGTATGCAGAATCTTCGAGAACGCTCTTTTCGAGCTACTTAATGCGAGAAACACGTTTTCTGGTGTATTCACCACTCCACTGTACGTTTGACTTGCAGAACCGGCGACATCTTTATGTTCGTGAGGTTTCAAGCTGAGATATGCATTTTCTGCGATAATATTGGTGAGACTTCAGTCAGAAGTATGCAGAATCATCTAGATCGCTCGTTTCGAGCTATTTAACGCGAGAAACACGTTATCTGGTTTTTTCACCGCTCCACAGTGAGTCTGAAATGCAGAACCGGAGATATCTTGGTTTTCGTGGGGTTTGTAGCTGAGATATGCATTTTCTGCGATAATCTTGGTGATACTTCTGTCAGAAGTATGCAGAATCATCGAGAACGCTCTTTTCGAGCTACTTAATGCGAGAAACACGTTTTCTGGTGTATTCACCACTCCACAGTACGTTTGACATGCAGAACCGGCGACATCTTGGGTTTCGTCGGGGTTCAAGCTGAGATATACATTTTCTGCGATAATATTGGTGAGACATCAGTCAGAAGTATGCAGAATCATCTAGATCGCTCGTTTCGAGCTATTTAATGCGAGAAACACGTTTTCTGGTGTTTTGACCACTCCACAGTGCGTTTGATATGCAGAACCGGCGACATCTTGGGTTTCGTCGGGGTTCAAGCTGAGATATACATTTTCTGCAATAATATTGGTGAGACATCAGTCAGAAGTATGCAGAATAATCGAGATCGCTCTTTTCGAGCTACTAAATGCGAGAAACACGTTATCTGGTGTTTTCGCTACTCCACAGTGCGTTTGACATGCAGAACCGGAGAAATCTTGGTTAGGGTCGGGATTCAAGCTGAGATATGCATTTTCTACGATAATCTTGGTGATAGTTCTGTCAGAAGTATGCAGAATCATCGAGATCGCTCTTTTCGAGCTACTTAATGCGAGATACACGTTATCTGGTGTTTTCGCCACTCCACAGTGCGTTTGACATGCAGAACCGGAGATATCTTGGTTACGGTCGGGATTCAAGCTGAGATATGCATTTTCTACGATAATCTTGGTGATACTTCTGTCAGAAGTATGCAGAATCATCGAGAACGCTCTTGTCGAGCTACTTAATGCGAGAAACACGTTTTCTGGTTTTTTCACCACTCCACAGTGAGTCTGAAATGCAGAACCGGAGATATCTTGGTTTTCGTGGGGTTTGTAGCTGAGATATGCATTTTCTGCGATAATCTTGGTGAGACTTCAGTCAGAAGTATGCAGAATAATCGAGATCGCTCTTTTCGAGCTACTAAATGCGAGAAACACGTTATCTGGTGTTTTCGCTACTCCACAGTGCGTTTGACATGCAGAACCGGAGATATCTTGGTTACGGTTGGGATTCAAGCTGAGATATGCATTTTCTACGATAATCTTGGTGATACTTCTGTCAGAAGAATGCAGAATCTTCGAGAACGCTCTTTTCGTGCTACATAATGCGAGAAACACGTTTTCTGGTGTATTCACCACTAGACAGTACGTTTGACATGCAGAACCGAAGATATTTTGGTTTCGGTCGGGTTTCAAGCTGAGACATGCATTTTCTGCGATAATCTTGGTGATTCTTCTGTCAAAAGTATGCAGAATCATCGAGAACGCTCTTTTCGAGCTACTTAATGCGAGAAACACGTTTTCTGGTTTTTTCACCACTCCACAGTGAGTCTGAAATGCAGAACCGGAGATATCTTGGTTTTCGTGGGGTTTGTACCTGAGATATGCATTTTCTGCGATAATCTTGGTGATACTTCTGTCAGAAGTATGCAGAATCATCTAGATCGCTCGTTTCAAGCTGCTTAATGCGAGAAACACGTTTTCTGGTGTTTTGAACACTCCACAGTGCGTTTGATATGCAGAACCGGCGACATCTTGGGTTTCGTCGGGGTTCAAGCTGAGATATGCATTTTCTACGATAATCTTGGTGAGACTACGGTCAGAAGTATGCAGAATCATCGGGATCGCACTTTTCGAGCTATTTAATGCGAGAAACACGTTTTCTGGTGTATTCACCACTCCACTGTACGTTTGACATGCAGAACCGGCGACATCTTGATGTTCGTGAGGTTTCAAGCTGAGATATGCATTTTCTGCGATAATATTGGTGAGACTTCAGTCAGAAGTATGCAGAATCATCTAGATCGCTCGTTTCGAGCTATTTAACGCGAGAAACACGTTATCTGGTGTTTTCACCACTCCACAGTGCGTTTGACATGCAGAACCGGCGACATCTTGATGTTCGTGAGGTTTCAAGCTGAGATATGCAATTTGTGCGATAATATTGGTGAGACTTCAGTCAGAAGTATGCAGAATCATCTAGATCGCTCGTTTCGAGCTACTTAATGCCAGAAACACGTTTTCTGGTGTTTTCACCACTCCACAGTGCATTTGATATGCAGATCCGGCGACATCTTGGGTTTCGTGAGGTTTCCAGCTGAGATATGCATTTTCTGCGATAATCTTGGTGAGTCTTCTGTCAGATGTATGCAGAATCATCGAGATCCCTCTTTTCGAGCTATTTAATGCGAGAAACACGTTATCTTGTGTTTTCACCACTCCACAGTGCGTTTGATATGCAGAACCGGCGACATCTTGGCTTTCGTCGGGGCTCAAGCTGAGATATGCATTTTCTGCGATAATCTTGGTATGTCTTCTGTCAGATGTATGCAGAATCATCGAGATCCCTCTTTTCGAGCTATTTAATGCGAGAAACACGTTATCTTGTGTTTTCACCACTCCACTGTGCGTTTGATATGCAGAACCGGCGACATCTTGGCTTTCGTCGGGGCTCAAGCTGAGATATGCATTTTCTTCGATAATCTTGGTGAGACATCAGTCAGAAGTATGCAGAATCATCTAGATCTCTCTTGTCGAGCTATTTAATGCAAAAAAACAAGTTTCCTGGTGCTTTCAACATTCCACAGTGCGTTTGATATGCAGAACCGGCGATATCTTGATTTTCGTGGTGTTTCAAGCTGAGATATGCATTTTCTGCGATAATCTTGGTGAGTCTTCTGTCAGAAGTATGCAGAATCATCTAGATCGCTCGTTGCGAGCAATTTAACGCGAGAAACACGTTATCTGGTGTTTTCACCACTCCACAGTGCGTTTGATATGCAGAACCGGCGACATCTTGGCTGTCGTCGGGTATCAAGCTGAGATATGCATTTTCTGCGATAATCTTGGTGAGTCTTCTGTCAGAAGTATGCAGAATCTTCGAGAACGCTCTTTTCGAGCTACTTAATGCGAGAAACACGTTTTCTGGTTTTTTCACCACTCCACAGTGAGTCTGAAATGCAGAACCGGAGATATCTTGGTTTTCGTGGGGTTTGTAGCTGAGATATGCATTTTCTGCGATAATCTTGGTGATACTTCTGTCAGAAGTATGCAGAATCATCGAGAACGCTCTTTTCGAGCTACTTAATGCGAGAAACACGTTTTCTGGTTTTTTCACCACTCCACAGTGAGTCCGAAATGCAGAACCGGAGATATCTTGGTTTTCGTGGGGTTTGTAGCTGAGATATGCATTTTCTGCGATAATCTTGGTGAGACTTCAGTCAGAAGTATGCAGAATAATCCAGATCGCTCTTTTCGAGCTACTTAATGCGAGAAACACGTTATCTGGTGTTTTCGCCACTCCACAGTGCGTTTGACATGCAGAACCGGAGATATCTTGGTTTCGGTCGGGTTTCAAGCTGAGATATGCATTTTCTACGATAATCTTGGTGAGACTTCTGTCAGAAGTATGCAGAATCATCGGGATCGCACTTTTCGAGCTATTTAATGCGAGAAACACGTTTTCTGGTGTATTCACCACTCCACTGTACGTTTGACATGCAGAACCGGCGACATCTTGATGTTCGTGAGGTTTCAAGCTGAGATATGCATTTTCTGCGATAATATTGGTGAGACTTCAGTCAGAAGTATGCAGAATCATCTAGATCGCTCGTTTCGAGCTATTTAACGCGAGAAACACGTTATCTGGTGTTTTCACCACTCCACAGTGCGTTTGATATGCAGAACCGGCGACATCTTGATGTTCGTGGTGTTTGAAGCTGAGATATGCATTTTCTGCGATAATCTTGGTGAGTCTTCTGTCAGAAGTATGCAGAATCATCTAGATCGCTCGTTTCGAGCTATTTAACGCGAGAAACACGTTATCTGGTGTTTTCACCACTCCACAGTGCGTTTGACATGCAGAACCGGCGACATCTTGATGTTCGTGAGGTTTCAAGCTGAGATATGCATTTTGTGCGATAATATTGGTGAGACTTCAGTCAGAAGTATGCAGAATCATCTAGATCGCTCGTTTCGAGCAACTTAATGCGAGAAACACGTTTTCTGGTGTTTTCACCACTCCACAGATCGTTTTATGTGCAGCACCGGCGACATCTTGGATTTCGTCGGGTTTCAAGCGGAGATATGCATTCTCTGCGATTATCTTGGTGTGACTTCTGTCAGAAGTATGCAGAATCTTCGAGAACGCTCTTTTCGAGCTACTTAATGCGAGAAACACGTTTTCTGGTGTATTCACCACTCCACTGTACGTTTGACATGCAGAACCGGCGACATCTTGATGTTCGTGAGGTTTCAAGCTGAGATATGCATTTTCTGCGATAATATTGGTGAGACTTCAGTCAGAAGTATGCAGAATCATCTAGATCGCTCGTTTCGAGCTATTTAACGCGAGAAACACGTTATCTGGTGTTTTCACCACTCCACAGTGCGTTTGATATGCAGAACCGGCGATATCTTGATTTTCGTGGTGTTTGAAGCTGAGATATGCATTTTCTGCGATAATCTTGGTGAGTCTTCTGTCAGAAGTATGCAGAATCTTCGAGAACGCTCTTTTCGAGCTACTTAATGCGAGAAACACGTTTTCTGGTGTATTCACCACTCCACAGTACGTTTGACATGCAGAACCGGCGACATCTTGGGTTTCGTCGGGGTTCAAGCTGAGATATACATTTTCTGCGATAATATTGGTGAGACATCAGTCAGAAGTATGCAGAATCTTCTAGATCGCTCGTTTCGAGCTATTTAATGCGAGAAACGCGTTTTCTGGTGTTTTCACCACTCCACAGTGCATTTGATATGCAGATCCGGCGACATCTTGGGTTTCGTGAGGTTTCCAGCTGAGATATGCATTTTCTGCGATAATCTTGGTGAGTCTTCTGTCAGATGTATGCAGAATCATCGAGATCCCTCTTTTCGAGCTATTTAATGCGAGAAACACGTTATCTTGTGTTTTCACCACTCCACAGTGCGTTTGATATGCAGAACCGGCGACATCTTGGCTTTCGTCGGGGCTCAAGCTGAGATATGCATTTTCTGCGATAATCTTGGTATGTCTTCTGTCAGATGTATGCAGAATCATCGAGATCCCTCTTTTCGAGCTATTTAATGCGAGAAACACGTTATCTTGTGTTTTCACCACTCCACTGTGCGTTTGATATGCAGAACCGGCGACATCTTTGCTTTCGTGAGGTTTCCAGCTGAGATATGCATTTTCTGCGATAATCTTGGTGAGTCTTCCGTCAGAAGTATGCAGAATCATCTAGAACGCTCGTTTCGAGCTATTTAATGCGAGAAACACGTTATCTGGTGTTTTCACAACTCCACAGTGCGTTTGATATGCAGATCCGGCGACATCTTGGGTTTCGTGAGGTTTCCAGCTGAGATATGCATTTTCTGCGATAATCTTGGTGAGCCTTCTGTCAGAAGTATGCAGAATCTTCGAGAACGCTCTTCTCGTGCTACTTAATGCGAGAAACACGTTTTCTGGTGTATTCACCACTCCACAGTGCGTTTGACATGCAGAACCGAAGATATTTTGGTTTCCGTCGGGTTTCAAGCTGAGACATGCATTTTCTGCGATAATCTTGGTGATTCTTCTGTCAAAAGTATGCAGAATCATCGAGAACGCTCTTTTCGAGCTACTTAATGCGAGAAACACGTTTTCTGGTTTTTTCACCACTCCACAGTGAGTCTGAAATGCAGAACCGGAGATATCTTGGTTTTCGTGGGGTTTGTAGCTGAGATATGCATTTTCTGCGATAATCTTGGTGATACTTCTGTCAGAAGTATGCAGAATCATCGAGAACGCTCTTTTCGAGCTACTTAATGCGAGAAACACGTTTTCTGGTTTTTTCACCACTCCACAGTGAGTCCGAAATGCAGAACCGGAGATATCTTGGTTTTCGTGGGGTTTGTAGCTGAGATATGCATTTTCTGCGATAATCTTGGTGAGACTTCAGTCAGAAGTATGCAGAATAATCGAGATCGCTCTTTTCGAGCTACTTAATGCGAGAAACACGTTATCTGGTGTTTTCGCCACTCCACAGTGCGTTTGACATGCAGAACCGGAGATATCTTGGTTTCGGTCGGGTTTCAAGCTGAGATATGCATTTTCTACGATAATCTTGGTGAGACTTCTGTCAGAAGTATGCAGAATCATCGGGATCGCACTTTTCGAGCTATTTAATGCGAGAAACACGTTTTCTGGTGTATTCACCACTCCACTGTACGTTTGACATGCAGAACCGGCGACATCTTGATGTTCGTGAGGTTTCAAGCTGAAATATGCATTTTCTGCGATAATATTGGTGAGACTTCAGTCAGAAGTATGCAGAATCATCTAGATCGCTCGTTTCGAGCTATTTAACGCGAGAAACACGTTATCTGGTGTTTTCACCACTCCACAGTGCGTTTGATATGCAGAACCGGCGACATCTTGATGTTCGTGAGGTTTCAAGCTGAGATATGCATTTTCTGCGATAATATTGGTGAGACTTCAGTCAGAAGTATGCAGAATCATCTAGATCGCTCGTTTCGAGCTATTTAACGCGAGAAACACGTTATCTGGTGTTTTCACCACTCCACAGTGCGTTTGACATGCAGAACCGGCGACATCTTGATGTTCGTGAGGTTTCAAGCTGAGATATGCATTTTGTGCGATAATATTGGTGAGACTTCAGTCAGAAGTATGCAGAATCATCTAGATCGCTCGTTTCGAGCTACTTAATGCGAGAAACACGTTTTCTGGTGTTTTCACCACTCCACAGATCGTTTTATGTGCAGCACCGGCGACATCTTGGATTTCGTCGGGTTTCAAGCGGAGATATGCATTCTCTGCGATTATCTTGGTATGACTTCAGTCAGAAGTATGCAGAATCATCTATGTCTCTCTTGTCGAGCTATTTAATGCAAAAAAACAAGTTTCCTGGTGCTTTCAACATTCCACAGTGCGTTTGATATGCAGAACCGGCGATATCTTGATTTTCGTGGTGTTTCAAGCTGAGATATGCATTTTCTGCGATAATCTTGGTGAGTCTTCTGTCAGAAGTATGCAGAATCATCTAGATCGCTCGTTTCGAGCAATTTAACGCGAGAAACACGTTATCTGGTGTTTTCACCACTCCACAGTGCGTTTGATATGCAGAACCGGCGACATCTTGGCTGTCGTCGGGTATCAAGCTGAGATATGCATTTTCTGCGATAATCTTGGTGAGTCTTCTGTCAGAAGTATGCAGAATCTTCGAGAACGCTCTTTTCGAGCTACTTAATGCGAGAAACACGTTTTCTGGTGTATTCACCACTCCACTGTACGTTTGACATGCAGAACCGGCGACATCTTGATGTTCGTGAGGTTTCAAGCTGAGATATGCATTTTCTGCGATAATATTGGTGAGACTTCAGTCAGAAGTATGCAGAATCATCTAGATCGCTCGTTTCGAGCTATTTAACGCGAGAAACACGTTATCTGGTGTTTTCACCACTCCACAGTGCGTTTGATATGCAGAACCGGCGATATCTTGATTTTCGTGGTGTTTGAAGCTGAGATATGCATTTTCTGCGATAATCTTGGTGAGTCTTCTGTCAGAAGTATGCAGAATCTTCGAGAACGCTCTTTTCGAGCTACTTAATGCGAGAAACACGTTTTCTGGTGTATTCACCACTCCACAGTACGTTTGACATGCAGAACCGGCGACATCTTGGGTTTCGTCGTGGTTCAAGCTGAGATATACATTTTCTGCGATAATATTGGTGAGACATCAGTCAGAAGTATGCAGAATCTTCTAGATCGCTCGTTTCGAGCTATTTAATGCGAGAAACGCGTTATCTGGTGTTTTCACCACTCCACAGTGCATTTGATATGCAGATCCGGCGACATCTTGGGTTTCGTGAGGTTTCCAGCTGAGATATGCATTTTCTGCGATAATCTTGGTGAGTCTTCTGTCAGAAGTATGCAGAATCATCTAGATCGCTCGTTTCGAGCTATTTAATGCGAGAAACACGTTATCTGGTGTTTTCACCACTCCACAGTGCGTTTGATATGCAGATCCGGCGACATCTTGGGTTTCGTGAGGTTTCCAGCTGAGATATGCATTTTCTGCGATAATCTTGGTGAGTCTTCTGTCAGAAGTATGCAGAATCATCTAGAACGCTCGTTTCGAGCTATTTAATGCGAGAAACACGTTATCTGGTGTTTTCACAACTCCACAGTGCGTTTGATATGCAGATCCGGCGACATCTTGGGTTTCGTGAGGTTTCCAGCTGAGATATGCATTTTCTGCGATAATCTTGGTGAGCCTTCTGTCAGAAGTATGCAGAATCTTCGAGAACGCTCTTCTCGTGCTACTTAATGCGAGAAACACGTTTTCTGGTGTATTCACCACTCCACAGTACGTTTGACATGCAGAACCGAAGATATTTTGGTTTCGGTCGGGTTTCAAGCTGAGACATGCATTTTCTGCGATAATCTTGGTGATTCTTCTGTCAAAAGTATGCAGAATCATCGAGAACGCTCTTTTCGAGCTACTTAATGCGAGAAACACGTTTTCTGGTTTTTTCACCACTCCACAGTGAGTCTGAAATGCAGAACCGGAGATATCTTGGTTTTCGTGGGGTTTGTAGCTGAGATATGCATTTTCTGCGATAATCTTGGTGATACTTCTGTCAGAAGTATGCAGAATCATCGAGAACGCTCTTTTCGAGCTACTTAATGCGAGAAACACGTTTTCTGGTTTTTTCACCACTCCACAGTGAGTCCGAAATGCAGAACCGGAGATATCTTGGTTTTCGTGGGGTTTGTAGCTGAGATATGCATTTTCTGCGATAATCTTGGTGAGGCTTCAGTCAGAAGTATGCAGAATAATCCAGATCGCTCTTTTCGAGCTACTTAATGCGAGAAACACGTTATCTGGTGTTTTCGCCACTCCACAGTGCGTTTGACATGCAGAACCGGAGATATCTTGGTTTCGGTCGGGTTTCAAGCTGAGATATGCATTTTCTACGATAATCTTGGTGAGACTACGGTCAGAAGTATGCAGAATCATCGGGATCGCACTTTTCGAGCTATTTAATGCGAGAAACACGTTTTCTGGTGTATTCACCACTCCACTGTACGTTTGACATGCAGAACCGGCGACATCTTGATGTTCGTGAGGTTTCAAGCTGAGATATGCATTTTCTGCGATAATATTGGTGAGACTTCAGTCAGAAGTATGCAGAATCATCTAGATCGCTCGTTTCGAGCTATTTAACGCGAGAAACACGTTATCTGGTGTTTTCACCACTCCACAGTGCGTTTGACATGCAGAACCGGCGACATCTTGATGTTCGTGAGGTTTCAAGCTGAGATATGCATTTTGTGCGATAATATTGGTGAGACTTCAGTCAGAAGTATGCAGAATCATCTAGATCGCTCGTTTCGAGCTACTTAATGCCAGAAACACGTTTTCTGGTGTTTTCACCACTCCACAGTGCATTTGATATGCAGATCCGGCGACATCTTGGGTTTCGTGAGGTTTCCAGCTGAGATATGCATTTTCTGCGATAATCTTGGTGAGTCTTCTGTCAGATGTATGCAGAATCATCGAGATCCCTCTTTTCGAGCTATTTAATGCGAGAAACACGTTATCTTGTGTTTTCACCACTCCACAGTGCGTTTGATATGCAGAACCGGCGACATCTTGGCTTTCGTCGGGGCTCAAGCTGAGATATGCATTTTCTGCGATAATCTTGGTATGTCTTCTGTCAGATGTATGCAGAATCATCGAGATCCCTCTTTTCGAGCTATTTAATGCGAGAAACACGTTATCTTGTGTTTTCACCACTCCACTGTGCGTTTGATATGCAGAACCGGCGACATCTTGGCTTTCGTCGGGGCTCAAGCTGAGATATGCATTTTCTTCGATAATCTTGGTGAGACATCAGTCAGAAGTATGCAGAATCATCTAGATCTCTCTTGTCGAGCTATTTAATGCAAAAAAACAAGTTTCCTGGTGCTTTCAACATTCCACAGTGCGTTTGATATGCAGAACCGGCGATATCTTGATTTTCGTGGTGTTTCAAGCTGAGATATGCATTTTCTGCGATAATCTTGGTGAGTCTTCTGTCAGAAGTATGCAGAATCATCTAGATCGCTCGTTGCGAGCAATTTAACGCGAGAAACACGTTATCTGGTGTTTTCACCACTCCACAGTGCGTTTGATATGCAGAACCGGCGACATCTTGGCTGTCGTCGGGTATCAAGCTGAGATATGCATTTTCTGCGATAATCTTGGTGAGTCTTCTGTCAGAAGTATGCAGAATCTTCGAGAACGCTCTTTTCGAGCTACTTAATGCGAGAAACACGTTTTCTGGTGTATTCACCACTCCACTGTACGTTTGACATGCAGAACCGGCGACATCTTGATTTTCGTGGTGTTTCAAGCTGAGATATGCATTTTCTGCGATAATCTTGGTGAGTCTTCTGTCAGAAGTATGCAGAATCATCTAGATCGCTCGTTTCGAGCAATTTAACGCGAGAAACACGTTATCTTGTGTTTTCACCACTCCACTGTGCGTTTGATATGCAGAACCGGCGACATCTTGGCTTTCGTCGGGGCTCAAGCTGAGATATGCATTTTCTTCGATAATCTTGGTGAGACATCAGTCAGAAGTGTGCAGAATCATCTAGATCGCTCGTTTCAAGCTGCTTAATGCGAGAAACACGTTTTCTGGTGTTTTGACCACTCCACAGTGCGTTTGATATGCAGAACCGGCGACATCTTGGGTTTCGTCGGGGTTCAAGCTGAGATATACATTTTCTGCGATAATATTGGTGAGACATCAGTCAGAAGTATGCAGAATCATCTAGATCGCTCGTTTCGAGCTATTTAATGCGCGAAACACGTTATCTGGTGTTTTCACCACTCCACAGTGCGTTTGATATGCAGATCCGGCGACATCTTGGGTTTCGTGAGGTTTCCAGCTGAGATATGCATTTTCTGCGATAATCTTGGTGAGTCTTCTGTCAGAAGTATGCAGAATCATCTAGAACGCTCGTTTCGAGCTATTTAATGCGAGAAACACGTTATCTGGTGTTTTCACAACTCCACAGTGCGTTTGACATGCAGAACCGGCGACATCTTGGGTTTCGTCGGGGTTCAAGCTGAGATATACATTTTCTGCGATAATATTGGTGAGACATCAGTCAGAAGTATGCAGAATCATCTAGATCGCTCGTTTCGAGCTATTTAATGCGAGAAACGCGTTATCTGGTGTTTTCACCACTCCACAGTGCATTTGATATGCAGATCCGGCGACATCTTCGGTTTCGTGAGGTTTCCAGCTGAGATATGCATTTTCTGCGATAATCTTGGTGAGTCTTCTGTCAGATGTATGCAGAATCATCGAGATCCCTCTTTTCGAGCTATTTAATGCGAGAAACACGTTATCTTGTGTTTTCACCACTCCACTGTGCGTTTGATATGCAGAACCGGCGACATCTTGGCTTTCGTCGGGGCTCAAGCTGAGATATGCATTTTCTTCGATAATCTTGGTGAGACATCAGTCAGAAGTGTGCAGAATCATCTAGATCGCTCGTTTCAAGCTGCTTAATGCGAGAAACACGTTTTCTGGTGTTTTGACCACTCCACAGTGCGTTTGATATGCAGAACCGGCGACATCTTGGGTTTCGTCGGGGTTCAAGCTGAGATATACATTTTCTGCGATAATATTGGTGAGACATCAGTCAGAAGTATGCAGAATCATCTAGATCGCTCGTTTCGAGCTATTTAATGCGAGAAACACGTTATCTGGTGTTTTCACCACTCCACAGTGCGTTTGATATGCAGATCCGGCGACATCTTGGGTTTCGTGAGGTTTCCAGCTGAGATATGCATTTTCTGCGATAATCTTGGTGAGTCTTCTGTCAGAAGTATGCAGAATCATCTAGAACGCTCGTTTCGAGCTATTTAATGCGAGAAACACGTTATCTGGTGTTTTCACAACTCCACAGTGCGTTTGATATGCAGATCCGGCGACATCTTGGGTTTCGTGAGGTTTCCAGCTGAGATATGCATTTTCTGCGATAATCTTGGTGAGTCTTCTGTCAGAAGTATGCAGAATCATCGAGATCCCTCTTTTCGGGCTATTTAAAGCGAGAAACACGTTATCTGGTGTTTTCGCCACTCCATAGTACGTTTGACATGCAGAACCGAAGATATCTTGGTTTCGGTCGGGTTTCAAGCTGAGACACGCATTTCTGCGATAACCTTGGTGAGACTTCTGTCAGAAGTATGCAGAATCATCGGGATCGCTCTTTTCGAGCTATTTAATGCGAAAAAACAAGTTTTCTGGTGTTTCCAACATTCCACAGTGCTTTTGATATGCAGAACCGGCGATATCTTGATTTTCGTGGTGTTTCCAGCTGAGATATGCATTTTCTGCGATAATCTTGGTGAGTCTTCTGTCAGAAGTATGTACAAACATCTAGATCGCTCTTTTCGAGCTATTTCATGCGAGAAACACGTTTTCTGGTGTATTCACCACCCCACAGTACGTTTCACATGCAGAACCGGAGATATCTTGGTTTCGGTCGGGTTTCAAGCTGAGACATGCATTTTCTGCGATAATCTTGGTGATTCTTCTGTCAAAAGTATGCAGAATCATCGAGAACGCTCTTTTCGAGCTACTTAATGCGAGAAACACGTTTTCTGGTTTTTTCACCACTCCACAGTGAGTCTGAAATGCAGAACCGGAGATATCTTGGTTTTCGTGGGGTTTGTAGCTGAGATATGCATTTTCTGCGATAATCTTGGTGATACTTCTGTCAGAAGTATGCAGAATCATCGAGAACGCTCTTTTCGAGCTACTTAATGCGAGAAACACGTTTTCTGGTTTTTTCACCACTCCACAGTGAGTCCGAAATGCAGAACCGGAGATATCTTGGTTTTCGTGGGGTTTGTAGCTGAGATATGCATTTTCTGCGATAATCTTGGTGAGACTTCAGTCAGAAGTATGCAGAATAATCGAGATCGCTCTTTTCGAGCTACTTAATGCGAGAAACACGTTATCTGGTGTTTTCACCACTCCACAGTGCGTTTGACATGCAGAACCGGCGACATCTTGATGTTCGTGAGGTTTCAAGCTGAGATATGCATTTTGTGCGATAATATTGGTGAGACTTCAGTCAGAAGTATGCAGAATCATCTAGATCGCTCGTTTCGAGCTACTTAATGCGAGAAACACGTTTTCTGGTGTTTTCACCACTCCACAGAACGTTTTATGTGCAGCACCGGCGACATCTTGGATTTCGTCGGGTTTCAAGCGGAGATATGCATTCTCTGCGATTATCTTGGTGTGACTTCAGTCAGAAGTATGCAGAATCATCTAGATCTCTCTTGTCGAGCTATTTAATGCAAAAAAACAAGTTTCCTGGTGCTTTCAACATTCCACAGTGCGTTTGATATGCAGAACCGGCGATATCTTGATTTTCGTGGTGTTTCAAGCTGAGATATGCATTTTCTGCGATAATCTTGGTGAGTCTTCTGTCAGAAGTATGCAGAATCATCTAGATCGCTCGTTTCGAGCAATTTAACGCGAGAAACACGTTATCTGGTGTTTTCACCACTCCACAGTGCGTTTGACATGCAGAACCGGAGATATCTTGGTTTCGGTCGGGTTTCAAGCTGAGATATGCATTTTCTACGATAATCTTGGTGAGACTTCTGTCAGAAGTATGCAGAATCATCGGGATCGCACTTTTCGAGCTTTTTAATGCGAGAAACACGTTTTCTGGTGTATTCACCACTCCACTGTACGTTTGACATGCAGAACCGGCGACATCTTGATGTTCGTGAGGTTTCAAGCTGAGATATGCATTTTCTGCGATAATATTGGTGAGACTTCAGTCAGAAGTATGCAGAATCATCTAGATCGCTCGTTTCGAGCTATTTAACGCGAGAAACACGTTATCTGGTGTTTTCACCACTCCACAGTGCGTTTGACATGCAGAACCGGCGACATCTTGATGTTCGTGAGGTTTCAAGCTGAGATATGCATTTTGTGCGATAATATTGGTGAGACTTCAGTCAGAAGTATGCAGAATCATCTAGATCGCTCGTTTCGAGCTACTTAATGCGAGAAACACGTTTTCTGGTGTTTTCACCACTCCACAGAACGTTTTATGTGCAGCACCGGCGACATCTTGGATTTCGTCGGGTTTCAAGCGGAGATATGCATTCTCTGCGATTATCTTGGTGTGACTTCAGTCAGAAGTATGCAGAATCATCTAGATCTCCCTTGTCGAGCTATTTAATGCAAAAAAACAAGTTTGCTGGTGCTTTCAACATTCCACAGTGCGTTTGATATGCAGAACCGGCGATATCTTGATTTTCGTGGTGTTTCAAGCTGAGATATGCATTTTCTGCGATAATCTTGGTGAGTCTTCTGTCAGAAGTATGCAGAATCATCTAGATCGCTCGTTTCGAGCAATTTAACGCGAGAAACACGTTATCTGGTGTTTTCACCACTCCACAGTGCGTTTGATATGCAGAACCGGCGACATCTTGGCTGTCGTCGGGTATCAAGCTGAGATATGCATTTTCTGCGATAATCTTGGTGAGTCTTCTGTCAGAAGTATGCAGAATCTTCGAGAACGCTCTTTTCGAGCTACTTAATGCGAGAAACACGTTTTCTGGTGTATTCACCACTCTACTGTACGTTTGACATGCAGAACCGGCGACATCTTGATGTTCGTGAGGTTTCAAGCTGAGATATGCATTTTCTGCGATAATATTGGTGAGACTTCAGTCAGAAGTATGCAGAATCATCTAGATCGCTCGTTTCGAGCTATTTAACGCGAGAAACACGTTATCTGGTGTTTTCACCACTCCACAGTGCGTTTGATATGCAGAACCGGCGATATCTTGATTTTCGTGGTGTTTGAAGCTGAGATATGCATTTTCTGCGATAATCTTGGTGAGTCTTCTGTCAGAAGTATGCAGAATCTTCGAGAACGCTCTTTTCGAGCTACTTAATGCGAAAAACACGTTTTCTGGTGTATTCACCACTCCACAGTACGTTTGACATGCAGAACCGGCGACATCTTGGGTTTCGTCGGGGTTCAAGCTGAGATATACATTTTCTGCGATAATATTGGTGAGACATCAGTCAGAAGTATGCAGAATCATCTAGATCGCTCGTTTCGAGCTATTTAATGCGAGAAACGCGTTATCTGGTGTTTTCACCACTCCACAGTGCGTTTGATTTGCAGATCCGGCGACATCTTGGGTTTCGTGAGGTTTCCAGCTGAGATATGCATTTTCTGCGATAATCTTGGTGAGTCTTCTGTCAGAAGTATGCAGAATCATCTAGAACGCTCGTTTCGAGCTATTTAATGCGAGAAACACGTTATCTGGTGTTTTCACAACTCCACAGTGCGTTTGATATGCAGATCCGGCGACATCTTGGCTTTCGTCGGGGCTCAAGCTGAGATATGCATTTTCTGCGATAATCTTGGTGAGCCTTCTGTCAGAAGTATGCAGAATCATCGAGAACGCTCTTCTCGTGCTACTTAATGCGAGAAACACGTTTTCTGGTGTATTCACCACTCCACAGTACGTTTGACATGCAGAACCGAAGATATTTTGGTTTCGGTCGGGTTTCAAGCTGAGACATGCATTTTCTGCGATAATCTTGGTGATTCTTCTGTCAAAAGTATGCAGAATCATCGAGAACGCTCTTTTCGAGCTACTTAATGCGAGAAACACGTTTTCTGGTTTTTTCACCACTCCACAGTGAGTCTGAAATGCAGAACCGGAGATATCTTGGTTTTCGTGGGGTTTGTAGCTGAGATATGCATTTTCTGCGATAATCTTGGTGATACTTCTGTCAGAAGTATGCAGAATCATCGAGAACGCTCTTTTCGAGCTACTTAATGCGAGAAACACGTTTTCTGGTTTTTTCACCACTCCACAGTGAGTCCGAAATGCAGAACCGGAGATATCTTGGTTTTCGTGGGGTTTGTAGCTGAGATATGCATTTTCTGCGATAATCTTGGTGAGACTTCAGTCAGAAGTATGCAGAATAATCGAGATCGCTCTTTTCGAGCTACTTAATGCGAGAAACACGTTATCTGGTGTTTTCGCCACTCCACAGTGCGTTTGACATGCAGAACCGGAGATATCTTGGTTTCGGTCGGGTTTCAAGCTGAGACATGCATTTTCTACGATAATCTTGGTGAGACTTCTGTCAGAAGTATGCAGAATCATCGGGATCGCACTTTTCGAGCTATTTAATGCGAGAAACACGTTTTCTGGTGTATTCACCACTCCACTGTACGTTTGACATGCAGAACCGGCGACATCTTGATGTTCGTGAGGTTTCAAGCTGAGATATGCATTTTCTGCGATAATATTGGTGAGACTTCAGTCAGAAGTATGCAGAATCATCTAGATCGCTCGTTTCGAGCTATTTAACGCGAGAAACACGTTATCTGGTGTTTTCACCACTCCACAGTGCGTTTGATATGCAGAACCGGCGACATCTTGATGTTCGTGAGGTTTCAAGCTGAGATATGCATTTTCTGCGATAATATTGGTGAGACTTCAGTCAGAAGTATGCAGAATCATCTAGATCGCTCGTTTCGAGCTATTTAACGCGAGAAACACGTTATCTGGTGTTTTCACCACTCCACAGTGCGTTTGATATGCAGATCCGGCGACATCTTGATGTTCGTGAGGTTTCAAGCTGAGATATGCATTTTCTGCGATAATATTGGTGAGACTTCAGTCAGAAGTATGCAGAATCATCTAGATCGCTCGTTTCGAGCTATTTAACGCGAGAAACACGTTATCTGGTGTTTTCACCACTCCACAGTGCGTTTGATATGCAGAACCGGCGACATCTTGGCTTTCGTCGGGGCTCAAGCTGAGATATGCATTTTCTGCGATAATCTTGGTATGTCTTCTGTCAGATGTATGCAGAATCATCGAGATCCCTCTTTTCGAGCTATTTAATGCGAGAAACACGTTATCTTGTGTTTTCACCACTCCACTGTGCGTTTGATATGCAGAACCGGCGACATCTTGGCTTTCGTCGGGGCTCAAGCTGAGATATGCATTTTCTTCGATAATCTTGGTGAGACATCAGTCAGAAGTGTGCAGAATCATCTAGATCGCTCGTTTCAAGCTGCTTAATGCGAGAAACACGTTTTCTGGTGTTTTGACCACTCCACAGTGCGTTTGATATGCAGAACCGGCGACATCTTGGGTTTCGTCGGGGTTCAAGCTGAGATATACATTTTCTGCGATAATATTGGTGAGACATCAGTCAGAAGTATGCAGAATCATCTAGATCGCTCGTTTCGAGCTATTTAATGCGAGAAACACGTTATCTGGTGTTTTCACCACTCCACAGTGCGTTTGATATGCAGATCCGGCGACATCTTGGGTTTCGTGAGGTTTCCAGCTGAGATATGCATTTTCTGCGATAATCTTGGTGAGTCTTCTGTCAGAAGTATGCAGAATCATCTAGAACGCCCGTTTCGAGCTATTTAATGCGAGAAACACGTTATCTGGTGTTTTCACAACTCCACAGTGCGTTTGATATGCAGATCCGGCGACATCTTGGGTTTCGTGAGGTTTCCAGCTGAGATATGCATTTTCTGCGATAATCTTGGTGAGTCTTCTGTCAGAAGTATGCAGAATCGTCGAGATCCCTCTTTTCGGGCTATTTAATGCGAGAAACACGTTATCTGGTGTTTTCGCCAATCCACAGTGCGTTTGATATGCAGAACCGGCGACATCTTGGATTTCGTCGGGGTTCAAACTGAGATATGCATATTCTGCGATAATCTTGGTGAGTCTTCTGTCAGAAGTATGCAGAATCATCGAGATCCCTCTTTGCGAGCTATCTAATGCGAGAAACACGTTTTCTGGTGTATTCACCACTCCACAGTACGTTTGACATGCTGACCCGGCGAAATCTTGCTTTTCGTGGGTTTTCAAGCTGAGATATGAATTTTCTGCGATAATCTTGTTGAGCCTTCAGTCAGAAGTATGCAGAATCATCGGGATCGCTCTTTTCGAGCTATTTAATGCGAGAAACACGTTTTCTGGTGTATTCACCACCCCACAGTACGTTTCACATGCAGAACCGGAGATATCTTGGTTTCGGTCGGGTTTCAAGCTGAGATATGCATTTTCTACGATAATCTTGGTGAGACTTCTGTCAGAAGTATGCAGAATCATCGGGATCGCTCTTTTCCAGCTATTTAATGCGAAAAAACAAGTTTTCTGGTGTTTCCAACATTCCACAGTGCGTTTGATATGCAGAACCGGCGACATATTGATTTTCGTGGTGTTTCCAGCTGAGATATGCAATTTCTGCGATAATCTTGGTGAGTCTTCTGTCAGAAGAATGTACAATCATCTAGATCGCTCTTTTCGAGCTATTTAATGCGAGAAACACGTTTTCTGGTGTATTCACCACCCCACAGTACGTTTCACATGCAGAACCGGAGATATCTTGGTTTCGGTCGGGTTTCAAGCTGAGATATGCATTTTCTACGATAATCTTGGTGAGACTTCTGTCAGAAGTATGCAGAATCATCGGGATCGCTCTTTTCGAGCTATTTAATGCGAAAAACAAGTTTTCTGGTGTTTCCAACATTCCACAGTGCGTTTGATATGCAGAACCGGCGATATCTTGATTTTCGTGGTGTTTCCAGCTGAGATATGCATTTTCTGCGATAATCTTGGTGAGTCTTCTGTCAGAAGTATGTACAATCATCGAGATCCCTCTTTGCGAGCAATTTAATGCGAGAAACACGTTATCTGGTGTTTTCACCAATCCACAGTGCGTTTGATATGCAGAACCGGCGACATCTTGGATTTCGTCGGGGTTCAAACTGAGATATGCATATTCTGCGATAATCTTGGTGAGTCTTCTGTCAGAAGTATGTGTATGCAGAATCATCGAGATCCCTCTTTGCGAGCTATCTAATGCGAGAAACACGTTTTCTGGTGTATTCACCACTCCACAGTACGTTTGACATGCTGACCCGGCGAAATCTTGCTTTTCGTGGGTTTTCAAGCTGAGATATGAATTTTCTGCGATAATCTTGTTGAGCCTTCAGTCAGAAGTATGCAGAATCATCGAGATCGCTCTGTTCGAGCTATTTAATGCGAGAAACACGTTTTCTGGTGTATACACCACTCCACAGTACGTTTGACATGCAGAAACGGCGAAATCTTGCTTTTCGTGGGTTTTCAAGCTGAGATATGAATTTTCTGCGATACTCGTGATGAGACTTCTGGCAGATGTATGCAGAATCTTCGAGAACGCTCTTTTCGAGCTGCTTAATGCGAGAAACACGTTTTCTGGTGTCTTCACCACTTCACAGTACGTTTGATGTGCAGAACCGGAGATAACTTGGTGTTCGTGAGGTTTCAAGCTGAGATATGGATTTTCTGCGATAATCTTGGTGAGACTTCAGTCAGAAGTATGCAGAATCATCTAGATCGCTCTTTTCGAGCTATTTAATGCGAAAAAGAAGTTTTCTGGTGTTTTCAAGATTCCACAGTGCGTTTTATGTGCAGAACCGGCCATATCTTGATTTTCGTGGTGTTTCCAGCTGAGATATGCATTTTCTGCGATAATCTCGGTGTGTCTTCTGTCAGAAGTATGCAGAATCAGCGAGATCCCGCTTTTCGAGCTATTTAATGCGAGAAACACGTTATCTGGTGTTTTCGCCACTCCACAGTGCGATTGATATGCAGAACCGGCGACATCTTGGATTTCGTCGGGTTTCAAGCTGCGATATGCATTTTCTACGATAATCTAGGTGAGACTTCTGTCAGAAGGATGCAGAATCTTCGAGAACGCTCGTTTCGAACTACTTAATGCGAGAAACACGTTTTCTGGTGTTTTGACCACTCCACAGTACGTTTGATGTGCGGAACCGGAGATAACATGGTTTTCGTGTGGTTTCAAGCTGAGATATGCATTTTCTACGATAATCTAGGTGAGACTTCTGTCAGAAGTATGCAGAATCTTCGAGAACGCTCCTTTCGAGCTACTTAATGCGAGAAACACGATATCTGGTGTTTTCAACACTCCACAGTGCGTTTGAAATGCATAACCGGCGACATCTTGGATTTCGTCGGGGTTCAAACTGAGATATGCATTTTCTACGATAATCTTGGTGAGACTTCTGTCAGAAGCATACAGAAACATCGGGATCGCTCTTTTCGAGCTATTTAATGCGAGAAACACGTTATCTGGTGTTTTCACCACTCCACAGTGCGTTTGATATGCAGAACCGACGACATCTTTGCTTTCGTCGGGTATCAAGCTGAGATATGCATTTTCTACGATAATCTTGGTGAGACTTCTGTCAGAAGTATGCAGAATCATCGGGATCGCTCTTTTCGAGCTATTTAATGCGAGAAACACGTTATCTGGTGTTATCGCCACTCCACAGTGCGTTTGATATGCAGAACCGGCGACATCTTGGATTTCGTCGGGTTTCAAGCTGAGATATGCATTTTCTACGATAATCTTGGTGAGACTTCTGTCAGAAGTATGCAGAATCATCGGGATCGCTCTTTTCGAGCTATTTAATGCGAAAAAACAAGTTTTCTGGTGTTTCCAACATTCCACAGTGCTTTTGATATGCAGAACCGGCGATATCTTGATTTTCGTGGTGTTTCCAGCTGAGATATGCATTTTCTGCGATAATCTTGGTGAGTCTTCTGTCAGAAGTATGTACAATCATCTAGATCGCTCTTTTCGAGCTATTTCATGCGAGAAACACGTTTTCTGGTGTATTCTCCACCCCACAGTACGTTTCACATGCAGAACCGGAGATATCTTGGTTTCGGTCGGGTTTCAAGCTGAGATATGCATTTTCTACGATAATCTTGGTGAGACTTCTGTCAGAAGTATGCAGAATCATCGGGATCGCTCTTTTCGAGCTATTTAATGCGAAAAACAAGTTTTCTGGTGTTTCCAACATTCCACAGTGCGTTTGATATGCAGGACCGGCGATATCTTGATTTTCGTGGTGTTTCCAGCTGAGATATGCATTTTCTGCGATAATCTTGGTGAGTCTTCTGTCAGAAGTATGTACAATCATCGAGATCCCTCTTTGCGAGCAATTTAATGCGAGAAACACGTTATCTGGTGTTTTCACCAATCCACAGTGCGTTTGATATGCAGAACCGGCGACATCTTGGATTTCGTTGGGGTTCAAACTGAGATATGCATATTCTGCGATAATCTTGGTGAGTCTTCTGTCAGAAGTATGCAGAATCATCGAGATCCCTCTTTGCGAGCTATCTAATGCGAGAAACACGTTTTCTGGTGTATTCACCACTCCACAGTACGTTTGACATGCTGAACCGGCGAAATCTTGCTTTTCGTGGGTTTTCAAGCTGAGATATGAATTTTCTTCGATAATCTTGTTGAGCCTTCAGTCAGAAGTATGCAGAATCATCGAGATCGCTCTGTTCGAGCTATTTAATGCGAGAAACACGTTTTCTGGTGTATACACCACTCCACAGTACGTTTGACATGCAGAAACGGCGAAATCTTGCTTTTCGTGGGTTTTCAAGCTGAGATATGAATTTTCTGCGATACTCGTGATGAGACTTCTGGCAGATGTATGCAGAATCTTCGAGAACGCTCTTTTCGAGCTGCTTAATGCGAGAAACACGTTTTCTGGTGTCTTCACCACTCCACAGTACGTTTGATGTGCAGAACCGGAGATAACTTGGTGTTCGTGAGGTTTCAAGCTGAGATATGGATTTTCTGCGATAATCTTGGTGAGACTTCAGTCAGAAGTATGCAGAATCATCTAGATCGCTCTTTTCGAGCTATTTAATGCGAAAAAGAAGTTTTCTGGTGTTTTCAAGCTTCCACGGTGCGTTTTATGTGCAGAACCGGCCATATCTTGATTTTCGTGGTGTTTCCAGCTGAGATATGCATTTTCTGCGATAATCTCGGTGTGTCTTCAGTCAGAAGTATCTAGAATCAGCGAGATCCCTCTTTTCGAGCTATTTAATGCGAGAAACACGTTATCTGGTGTTTTCGCCACTCCACAGTGCGATTGATATGCAGAACCGGCGACATCTTGGATTTCGTCGGGGTTCAAACTGAGATATGCATTTTCTACGATAATCTTGGTGAGACTTCTGTCAGAAGCATACAGAAACATCGGGATCGCTCTTTTCGAGCTATTTAATGCGAGAAACACGTTATCTGGTGTTTTCACCACTCCACAGTGCGTTTGATATGCAGAACCGACGACATCTTTGCTTTCGTCGGGTATAAAGCTGAGATATGCATTTTCTACGATAATCTTGGTGAGACTTCTGTCAGAAGTATGCAGAATCATCGGGATCGCTCTTTTCGAGCTATTTAATGCGAGAAACACGTTATCTGGTGTTATCGCCACTCCACAGTGCGTTTGATATGCAGAACCGGCGACATCTTTGCTTTCGTCGGGTATCAAGCTGAGATATGCATTTTCTACGATAATCTTGGTGAGACTTCTGTCAGAAGTATGCAGAATCATCGGGATCGCACTTTTCGAGCTTTTTAATGCGAGAAACACGTTTTCTGGTGTATTCACCACTCCACTGTACGTTTGACATGCAGAACCGGCGACATCTTGATGTTCGTGAGGTTTCAAGCTGAGATATGCATTTTCTGCGATAATATTGGTGAGACTTCAGTCAGAAGTATGCAGAATCATCTAGATCGCTCGTTTCGAGCTATTTAACGCGAGAAACACGTTATCTGGTGTTTTCACCACTCCACAGTGCGTTTGACATGCAGAACCGGCGACATCTTGATGTTCGTGAGGTTTCAAGCTGAGATATGCATTTTGTGCGATAATATTGGTGAGACTTCAGTCAGAAGTATGCAGAATCATCTAGATCGCTCGTTTCGAGCTACTTAATGCGAGAAACACGTTTTCTGGTGTTTTCACCACTCCACAGAACGTTTTATGTGCAGCACCGGCGACATCTTGGATTTCGTCGGGTTTCAAGCGGAGATATGCATTCTCTGCGATTATCTTGGTGTGACTTCAGTCAGAAGTATGCAGAATCATCTAGATCTCCCTTGTCGAGCTATTTAATGCAAAAAAACAAGTTTGCTGGTGCTTTCAACATTCCACAGTGCGTTTGATATGCAGAACCGGCGATATCTTGATTTTCGTGGTGTTTCAAGCTGAGATATGCATTTTCTGCGATAATCTTGGTGAGTCTTCTGTCAGAAGTATGCAGAATCATCTAGATCGCTCGTTTCGAGCAATTTAACGCGAGAAACACGTTATCTGGTGTTTTCACCACTCCACAGTGCGTTTGATATGCAGAACCGGCGACATCTTGGCTGTCGTCGGGTATCAAGCTGAGATATGCATTTTCTGCGATAATCTTGGTGAGTCTTCTGTCAGAAGTATGCAGAATCTTCGAGAACGCTCTTTTCGAGCTACTTAATGCGAGAAACACGTTTTCTGGTGTATTCACCACTCTACTGTACGTTTGACATGCAGAACCGGCGACATCTTGATGTTCGTGAGGTTTCAAGCTGAGATATGCATTTTCTGCGATAATATTGGTGAGACTTCAGTCAGAAGTATGCAGAATCATCTAGATCGCTCGTTTCGAGCTATTTAACGCGAGAAACACGTTATCTGGTGTTTTCACCACTCCACAGTGCGTTTGATATGCAGAACCGGCGATATCTTGATTTTCGTGGTGTTTGAAGCTGAGATATGCATTTTCTGCGATAATCTTGGTGAGTCTTCTGTCAGAAGTATGCAGAATCTTCGAGAACGCTCTTTTCGAGCTACTTAATGCGAAAAACACGTTTTCTGGTGTATTCACCACTCCACAGTACGTTTGACATGCAGAACCGGCGACATCTTGGGTTTCGTCGGGGTTCAAGCTGAGATATACATTTTCTGCGATAATATTGGTGAGACATCAGTCAGAAGTATGCAGAATCATCTAGATCGCTCGTTTCGAGCTATTTAATGCGAGAAACGCGTTATCTGGTGTTTTCACCACTCCACAGTGCGTTTGATTTGCAGATCCGGCGACATCTTGGGTTTCGTGAGGTTTCCAGCTGAGATATGCATTTTCTGCGATAATCTTGGTGAGTCTTCTGTCAGAAGTATGCAGAATCATCTAGAACGCTCGTTTCGAGCTATTTAATGCGAGAAACACGTTATCTGGTGTTTTCACAACTCCACAGTGCGTTTGATATGCAGATCCGGCGACATCTTGGCTTTCGTCGGGGCTCAAGCTGAGATATGCATTTTCTGCGATAATCTTGGTGAGCCTTCTGTCAGAAGTATGCAGAATCATCGAGAACGCTCTTCTCGTGCTACTTAATGCGAGAAACACGTTTTCTGGTGTATTCACCACTCCACAGTACGTTTGACATGCAGAACCGAAGATATTTTGGTTTCGGTCGGGTTTCAAGCTGAGACATGCATTTTCTGCGATAATCTTGGTGATTCTTCTGTCAAAAGTATGCAGAATCATCGAGAACGCTCTTTTCGAGCTACTTAATGCGAGAAACACGTTTTCTGGTTTTTTCACCACTCCACAGTGAGTCTGAAATGCAGAACCGGAGATATCTTGGTTTTCGTGGGGTTTGTAGCTGAGATATGCATTTTCTGCGATAATCTTGGTGATACTTCTGTCAGAAGTATGCAGAATCATCGAGAACGCTCTTTTCGAGCTACTTAATGCGAGAAACACGTTTTCTGGTTTTTTCACCATTCCACAGTGAGTCCGAAATGCAGAACCGGAGATATCTTGGTTTTCGTGGGGTTTGTAGCTGAGATATGCATTTTCTGCGATAATCTTGGTGAGACTTCAGTCAGAAGTATGCAGAATAATCGAGATCGCTCTTTTCGAGCTACTTAATGCGAGAAACACGTTATCTGGTGTTTTCGCCACTCCACAGTGCGTTTGACATGCAGAACCGGAGATATCTTGGTTTCGGTCGGGTTTCAAGCTGAGACATGCATTTTCTACGATAATCTTGGTGAGACTTCTGTCAGAAGTATGCAGAATCATCGGGATCGCACTTTTCGAGCTATTTAATGCGAGAAACACGTTTTCTGGTGTATTCACCACTCCACTGTACGTTTGACATGCAGAACCGGCGACATCTTGATGTTCGTGAGGTTTCAAGCTGAGATATGCATTTTCTGCGATAATATTGGTGAGACTTCAGTCAGAAGTATGCAGAATCATCTAGATCGCTCGTTTCGAGCTATTTAACGCGAGAAACACGTTATCTGGTGTTTTCACCACTCCACAGTGCGTTTGATATGCAGAACCGGCGACATCTTGATGTTCGTGAGGTTTCAAGCTGAGATATGCATTTTCTGCGATAATATTGGTGAGACTTCAGTCAGAAGTATGCAGAATCATCTAGATCGCTCGTTTCGAGCTATTTAACGCGAGAAACACGTTATCTGGTGTTTTCACCACTCCACAGTGCGTTTGATATGCAGATCCGGCGACATCTTGATGTTCGTGAGGTTTCAAGCTGAGATATGCATTTTCTGCGATAATATTGGTGAGACTTCAGTCAGAAGTATGCAGAATCATCTAGATCGCTCGTTTCGAGCTATTTAACGCGAGAAACACGTTATCTGGTGTTTTCACCACTCCACAGTGCGTTTGATATGCAGAACCGGCGACATCTTGGCTTTCGTCGGGGCTCAAGCTGAGATATGCATTTTCTGCGATAATCTTGGTATGTCTTCTGTCAGATGTATGCAGAATCATCGAGATCCCTCTTTTCGAGCTATTTAATGCGAGAAACACGTTATCTTGTGTTTTCACCACTCCACTGTGCGTTTGATATGCAGAACCGGCGACATCTTGGCTTTCGTCGGGGCTCAAGCTGAGATATGCATTTTCTTCGATAATCTTGGTGAGACATCAGTCAGAAGTGTGCAGAATCATCTAGATCGCTCGTTTCAAGCTGCTTAATGCGAGAAACACGTTTTCTGGTGTTTTGACCACTCCACAGTGCGTTTGATATGCAGAACCGGCGACATCTTGGGTTTCGTCGGGGTTCAAGCTGAGATATACATTTTCTGCGATAATATTGGTGAGACATCAGTCAGAAGTATGCAGAATCATCTAGATCGCTCGTTTCGAGCTATTTAATGCGAGAAACACGTTATCTGGTGTTTTCACCACTCCACAGTGCGTTTGATATGCAGATCCGGCGACATCTTGGGTTTCGTGAGGTTTCCAGCTGAGATATGCATTTTCTGCGATAATCTTGGTGAGTCTTCTGTCAGAAGTATGCAGAATCATCTAGAACGCCCGTTTCGAGCTATTTAATGCGAGAAACACGTTATCTGGTGTTTTCACAACTCCACAGTGCGTTTGATATGCAGATCCGGCGACATCTTGGGTTTCGTGAGGTTTCCAGCTGAGATATGCATTTTCTGCGATAATCTTGGTGAGTCTTCTGTCAGAAGTATGCAGAATCGTCGAGATCCCTCTTTTCGGGCTATTTAATGCGAGAAACACGTTATCTGGTGTTTTCGCCAATCCACAGTGCGTTTGATATGCAGAACCGGCGACATCTTGGATTTCGTCGGGGTTCAAACTGAGATATGCATATTCTGCGATAATCTTGGTGAGTCTTCTGTCAGAAGTATGCAGAATCATCGAGATCCCTCTTTGCGAGCTATCTAATGCGAGAAACACGTTTTCTGGTGTATTCACCACTCCACAGTACGTTTGACATGCTGACCCGGCGAAATCTTGCTTTTCGTGGGTTTTCAAGCTGAGATATGAATTTTCTGCGATAATCTTGTTGAGCCTTCAGTCAGAAGTATGCAGAATCATCGGGATCGCTCTTTTCGAGCTATTTAATGCGAGAAACACGTTTTCTGGTGTATTCACCACCCCACAGTACGTTTCACATGCAGAACCGGAGATATCTTGGTTTCGGTCGGGTTTCAAGCTGAGATATGCATTTTCTACGATAATCTTGGTGAGACTTCTGTCAGAAGTATGCAGAATCATCGGGATCGCTCTTTTCCAGCTATTTAATGCGAAAAAACAAGTTTTCTGGTGTTTCCAACATTCCACAGTGCGTTTGATATGCAGAACCGGCGACATCTTGATTTTCGTGGTGTTTCCAGCTGAGATATGCAATTTCTGCGATAATCTTGGTGAGTCTTCTGTCAGAAGAATGTACAATCATCTAGATCGCTCTTTTCGAGCTATTTAATGCGAGAAACACGTTTTCTGGTGTATTCACCACCCCACAGTACGTTTCACATGCAGAACCGGAGATATCTTGGTTTCGGTCGGGTTTCAAGCTGAGATATGCATTTTCTACGATAATCTTGGTGAGACTTCTGTCAGAAGTATGCAGAATCATCGGGATCGCTCTTTTCGAGCTATTTAATGCGAAAAACAAGTTTTCTGGTGTTTCCAACATTCCACAGTGCGTTTGATATGCAGAACCGGCGATATCTTGATTTTCGTGGTGTTTCCAGCTGAGATATGCATTTTCTGCGATAATCTTGGTGAGTCTTCTGTCAGAAGTATGTACAATCATCGAGATCCCTCTTTGCGAGCAATTTAATGCGAGAAACACGTTATCTGGTGTTTTCACCAATCCACAGTGCGTTTGATATGCAGAACCGGCGACATCTTGGATTTCGTCGGGGTTCAAACTGAGATATGCATATTCTGCGATAATCTTGGTGAGTCTTCTGTCAGAAGTATGTGTATGCAGAATCATCGAGATCCCTCTTTGCGAGCTATCTAATGCGAGAAACACGTTTTCTGGTGTATTCACCACTCCACAGTACGTTTGACATGCTGACCCGGCGAAATCTTGCTTTTCGTGGGTTTTCAAGCTGAGATATGAATTTTCTGCGATAATCTTGTTGAGCCTTCAGTCAGAAGTATGCAGAATCATCGAGATCGCTCTGTTCGAGCTATTTAATGCGAGAAACACGTTTTCTGGTGTATACACCACTCCACAGTACGTTTGACATGCAGAAACGGCGAAATCTTGCTTTTCGTGGGTTTTCAAGCTGAGATATGAATTTTCTGCGATACTCGTGATGAGACTTCTGGCAGATGTATGCAGAATCTTCGAGAACGCTCTTTTCGAGCTGCTTAATGCGAGAAACACGTTTTCTGGTGTCTTCACCACTTCACAGTACGTTTGATGTGCAGAACCGGAGATAACTTGGTGTTCGTGAGGTTTCAAGCTGAGATATGGATTTTCTGCGATAATCTTGGTGAGACTTCAGTCAGAAGTATGCAGAATCATCTAGATCGCTCTTTTCGAGCTATTTAATGCGAAAAAGAAGTTTTCTGGTGTTTTCAAGATTCCACAGTGCGTTTTATGTGCAGAACCGGCCATATCTTGATTTTCGTGGTGTTTCCAGCTGAGATATGCATTTTCTGCGATAATCTCGGTGTGTCTTCTGTCAGAAGTATGCAGAATCAGCGAGATCCCGCTTTTCGAGCTATTTAATGCGAGAAACACGTTATCTGGTGTTTTCGCCACTCCACAGTGCGATTGATATGCAGAACCGGCGACATCTTGGATTTCGTCGGGTTTCAAGCTGCGATATGCATTTTCTACGATAATCTAGGTGAGACTTCTGTCAGAAGGATGCAGAATCTTCGAGAACGCTCTTTTCGAACTACTTAATGCGAGAAACACGTTTTCTGGTGTTTTGACCACTCCACAGTACGTTTGATGTGCGGAACCGGAGATAACATGGTTTTCGTGTGGTTTCAAGCTGAGATATGCATTTTCTACGATAATCTAGGTGAGACTTCTGTCAGAAGTATGCAGAATCTTCGAGAACGCTCCTTTCGAGCTACTTAATGCGAGAAACACGATATCTGGTGTTTTCAACACTCCACAGTGCGTTTGAAATGCATAACCGGCGACATCTTGGATTTCGTCGGGGTTCAAACTGAGATATGCATTTTCTACGATAATCTTGGTGAGACTTCTGTCAGAAGCATACAGAAACATCGGGATCGCTCTTTTCGAGCTATTTAATGCGAGAAACACGTTATCTGGTGTTTTCACCACTCCACAGTGCGTTTGATATGCAGAACCGACGACATCTTTGCTTTCGTCGGGTATCAAGCTGAGATATGCATTTTCTACGATAATCTTGGTGAGACTTCTGTCAGAAGTATGCAGAATCATCGGGATCGCTCTTTTCGAGCTATTTAATGCGAGAAACACGTTATCTGGTGTTATCGCCACTCCACAGTGCGTTTGATATGCAGAACCGGCGACATCTTGGATTTCGTCGGGTTTCAAGCTGAGATATGCATTTTCTACGATAATCTTGGTGAGACTTCTGTCAGAAGTATGCAGAATCATCGGGATCGCTCTTTTCGAGCTATTTAATGCGAAAAAACAAGTTTTCTGGTGTTTCCAACATTCCACAGTGCTTTTGATATGCAGAACCGGCGATATCTTGATTTTCGTGGTGTTTCCAGCTGAGATATGCATTTTCTGCGATAATCTTGGTGAGTCTTCTGTCAGAAGTATGTACAATCATCTAGATCGCTCTTTTCGAGCTATTTCATGCGAGAAACACGTTTTCTGGTGTATTCTCCACCCCACAGTACGTTTCACATGCAGAACCGGAGATATCTTGTTTTCGGTCGGGTTTCAAGCTGAGATATGCATTTTCTACGATAATCTTGGTGAGACTTCTGTCAGAAGTATGCAGAATCATCGGGATCGCTCTTTTCGAGCTATTTAATGCGAAAAACAAGTTTTCTGGTGTTTCCAACATTCCACAGTGCGTTTGATATGCAGGACCGGCGATATCTTGATTTTCGTGGTGTTTCCAGCTGAGATATGCATTTTCTGCGATAATCTTGGTGAGTCTTCTGTCAGAAGTATGTACAATCATCGAGATCCCTCTTTGCGAGCAATTTAATGCGAGAAACACGTTATCTGGTGTTTTCACCAATCCACAGTGCGTTTGATATGCAGAACCGGCGACATCTTGGATTTCGTTGGGGTTCAAACTGAGATATGCATATTCTGCGATAATCTTGGTGAGTCTTCTGTCAGAAGTATGCAGAATCATCGAGATCCCTCTTTGCGAGCTATCTAATGCGAGAAACACGTTTTCTGGTGTATTCACCACTCCACAGTACGTTTGACATGCTGAACCGGCGAAATCTTGCTTTTCGTGGGTTTTCAAGCTGAGATATGAATTTTCTTCGATAATCTTGTTGAGCCTTCAGTCAGAAGTATGCAGAATCATCGAGATCGCTCTGTTCGAGCTATTTAATGCGAGAAACACGTTTTCTGGTGTATACACCACTCCACAGTACGTTTGACATGCAGAAACGGCGAAATCTTGCTTTTCGTGGGTTTTCAAGCTGAGATATGAATTTTCTGCGATACTCGTGATGAGACTTCTGGCAGATGTATGCAGAATCTTCGAGAACGCTCTTTTCGAGCTGCTTAATGCGAGAAACACGTTTTCTGGTGTCTTCACCACTCCACAGTACGTTTGATGTGCAGAACCGGAGATAACTTGGTGTTCGTGAGGTTTCAAGCTGAGATATGGATTTTCTGCGATAATCTTGGTGAGACTTCAGTCAGAAGTATGCAGAATCATCTAGATCGCTCTTTTCGAGCTATTTAATGCGAAAAAGAAGTTTTCTGGTGTTTTCAAGCTTCCACGGTGCGTTTTATGTGCAGAACCGGCCATATCTTGATTTTCGTGGTGTTTCCAGCTGAGATATGCATTTTCTGCGATAATCTCGGTGTGTCTTCAGTCAGAAGTATCTAGAATCAGCGAGATCCCTCTTTTCGAGCTATTTAATGCGAGAAACACGTTATCTGGTGTTTTCGCCACTCCACAGTGCGATTGATATGCAGAACCGGCGACATCTTGGATTTCGTCGGGGTTCAAACTGAGATATGCATTTTCTACGATAATCTTGGTGAGACTTCTGTCAGAAGCATACAGAAACATCGGGATCGCTCTTTTCGAGCTATTTAATGCGAGAAACACGTTATCTGGTGTTTTCACCACTCCACAGTGCGTTTGATATGCAGAACCGACGACATCTTTGCTTTCGTCGGGTATAAAGCTGAGATATGCATTTTCTACGATAATCTTGGTGAGACTTCTGTCAGAAGTATGCAGAATCATCGGGATCGCTCTTTTCGAGCTATTTAATGCGAGAAACACGTTATCTGGTGTTATCGCCACTCCACAGTGCGTTTGATATGCAGAACCGGCGACATCTTTGCTTTCGTCGGGTATCAAGCTGAGATATGCATTTTCTACGATAATCTTGGTGAGACTTCTGTCAGAAGTATGCAGAATCATCGGGATCGCTCTTTTCGAGCTATTTAATGCGAGGAACACGTTATCTGGTGTTTTCACCACTCCACAGTGCGTTTGATATGCAGAACCGACGACATCTTTGCTTTCGTCGGGTATCAAGCTGAGATATGCATTTTCTACGATAATCTTGGTGAGACTTCTGTCAGAAGTATGCAGAATCATCGGGATCGCTCTTTTCGAGCTATTTAATGCGAGAAACACGTTATCTGGTGTTTTCACCACTCCACAGTGCGTTTGATATGCAGAACCGACGACATCTTTGCTTTCGTCGGGTATCAAGCTGAGATATGCATTTTCTACGATAATCTTGGTGAGACTTCTGTCAGAAGGATGCAGAATCTTCGAGAACGCTCTTTTCGAACTACTTAATGCGAGAAACACGTTTTCTGGTGTTTTGACCACTCCACAGTACGTCTGATGTGCGGAACCGGAGATAACATGGTTTTCGTGTGGTTTCAAGCTGAGATATGCATTTTCTACGATAATCTTGGTGAGACTTCTGTCAGAAGTATGCAGAATCTTCGAGAACGCTCTTTTCGAGCTACTTAATGCGAGAAACACGATATCTGGTGTTTTCAACACTCCACAGTGCGTTTGAAATGCATAACCGGCGACATCTTGGATTTCGTCGGGGTTCAAACTGAGATATGCATTTTCTACGATAATCTTGGTGAGACTTCTGTCAGAAGTATGCAGAAACATCGGGATCGCTCTTTTCGAGCTATTTAATGCGAGAAACACGTTATCTGGTGTTTTCACCACTCCACAGTGCGTTTGATATGCAGAACCGACGACATCTTTGCTTTCGTCGGGTATCAAGCTGAGATATGCATTTTCTACGATAATCTTGGTGAGACTTCTGTCAGAAGTATGCAGAATCATCGGGATCGCTCTTTTCGAGCTATTTAATGCGAGAAACACGTTATCTGGTGTTATCGCCACTCCACAGTGCGTTTGATATGCAGAACCGGCGACATCTTGGATTTCGTCGGGTTTCAAGCTGAGATATGCATTTTCTACGATAATCTTGGTGTGACTTCTGCCAGAAGTATGCAGAATCATCGGGATCGCTCTTTTCGAGCTATTTATTGCGAAAAAACAAGTTTTCTGGTGTTTCCAACATTCCACAGTGCTTTTGATATGCAGAACCGGCGATATCTTGATTTTCGTGGTGTTTCCAGCTGAGATATGCATTTTCTGCGATAATCTTGGTGAGTCTTCTGTCAGAAGTATGTACAATCATCTAGATCGCTCTTTTCGAGCTATTTCATGCGAGAAACACGTTTTCTGGTGTATTCACCACCCCACAGTACGTTTCACATGCAGAACCGGAGATATCTTGGTTTCGGTCGGGTTTCAAGCTGAGATATGCATTTTCTACGATAATCTTGGTGAGACTTCTGTCAGAAGTATGCAGAATCATCGGGATCGCTCTTTTCGAGCTATTTAATGCGAAAAACAAGTTTTCTGGTGTTTCCAACATTCCACAGTGCGTTTGATATGCAGAACCGGCGATATCTTGATTTTCGTGGTGTTTCCAGCTGAGATATGCATTTTCTGCGATAATCTTGGTGAGTCTTCTGTCAGAAGTATGTACAATCATCGAGATCCCTATTTGCGAGCAATTTAATGCGAGAAACACGTTATCTGGTGTTTTCACCACTCCACAGTGCGTTTGATATGCAGAACCGGCGACATCTTGGATTTCGTCGGGGTTCAAACTGAGATATGCATATTCTGCGATAATCTTGGTGAGTCTTCTGTCAGAAGTATGCAGAATCATCGAGATCCCTCTTTGCGAGCTATCTAATGCGAGAAACACGTTTTCTGGTGTATTCACCACTCCACAGTACGTTTGACATGCTGAACCGGCGAAATCTTGCTTTTCGTGGGTTTTCAAGCTGAGATATGAATTTTCAGCGATACTCGTGGTGAGACTTCTGTCAGATGTATGGAGAATCTTCGAGAACGCTCTTTTCGAGCTGCTTAATGCGAGAAACACGTTTTCTGGTGTCTTCACCACTCCACAGTACGTTTGATGTGCAGAACCGGAGATAACTTGGTGTTCGTTATGTTTCAAGCTGAGATATGTATTTTCTGCGATAATCTTGGTGAGTCTTCTGTCAGAAGTATGTACAATCATCTAGATCGCTCTTTTCGAGCTATTTATTGCGAGAAGCACGTTTACTGGTGTATTCACCACTCCACAGTACGTTTGACATGCAGAACCGGAGATATCTTGGTTTCGGACGGGTTTCAAGCTGAGATATGCATTTTCAACAATAATCTTGGTGAGACTTCTGTCAGAAGTATGCAGAATCATCGGGATCGCTCTTTTCGAGATATTTAATGCGAAAAAACAAGTTTTCTGATGTTTCCAACATTCCACAGTGCGTTTGAAATGCAGAACCGGCGATATCCTGATTTTCGTGGTGTTTCCAGCTGAGATATGCATTTTCTGCGATAATCTTGGTGAGTCTTCTGTCAGAAGTATGTACAATCATCTAGATCGCTCTTTTCGAGCTATTTAATGCGAGAAACACGTTTTCTGGTGTATTCACCACTCCACAGTACGTTTGACATGCAGAACCGGAGATATCTTGGTTTCGGTCGGGTTTCAAGCTGAGATATGCATTTTCTACGATAATCTTGGTGAGACTTCTGTCAGAAGTATGCAGAATCTTCGAGAACGCTCTTTTCGAGCGACTTAATGCGAGAAACACGTTTTCTGGTGTTTTCACCACTCCACAGTACGTTTGATGTGCAGAACCGGAGATAACTTGGTTTTCGTGAGGTTTCAGGCTGAGATATGCATTTTCTTCGATATTCTTGGTGAGACTTCTGTCAGAAGCATACAGAAACATCGGGATCGCTCTTTTCGAGCTATTTAATGCGAGAAACACGTTATATGGTTGTTTTCACCACTCCACAGTGCGTGTGATATGCAGAACCGGCGACATCTTGATTTTCGTGGTGTTTCCAGCTGAGATATGCAATTTCTGCGATAATCTTGGTGAGACTTCAGTCAGCAGTATGCAGAATCATCTAGATCTCTCTTTTCGAGCTATTTAAATCGAGAAACACGTTTTCTGGTGTATTCACCACCCCACAGTACGTGTGATATGCAGAACCGGCAACATCTTGATTTTCGTGAGGTTTCAAGCTGAGATATGGATTTTCTGCGATAATCTTGGTGAGACTTCAGTCAGAAGTATGCAGAATCATCTAGATCGCTCTTTTCGAGCTATTTAATGCGAAAAAGAAGTTTTCTGGTGTTTTCAAGATTCCACAGTGCGTTTTATGTGCAGAACCGGCCATATCTTGATTTTCGTGGTGTTTCCAGCTGAGATGTGCATTTTCTGCGATAATCTTGGTGATTCTTCTGTCAGAAGTATGTAGAAACATCTAGTACGCTCTTTTCGAGCTATTTAATGCGAGAAACACGTTTTCTGGTGTATTCACCACGCCACAGTACGTTTGACATGCAGAACCGGAGATATCTTGGTTTCGGTCGGGTTTCAAGCTGAGATATGCATTTTCTACGATAATCTTGGTGAGACTTCTGTCAGAAGGATGCAGAATCTTCGAGAACGCTCTTTTCGAACTACTTAATGCGAGAAACACGTTTTCTGGTGTTTTCACCACTCCACAGTACGTTTGATGTGCGGAACCGGAGATAACTTGGTTTTCGTGAGGTTTCAAGCTGAGATATGCATTATCTACGATAATCTTGGTGAGACTTCTGTCAGAAGTATGTACAATCATCTAGATCGCTCTTTTCGAGCTATTTCATGCGAGAAACACGTTTTCTGGTGTATTCACCACCCCACAGTACGTTTCACATGCAGAACCGGAGATATCTTGGTTTCGGTCGGGTTTCAAGCTGAGATATGCATTTTCTACGATAATCTTGGTGAGACTTCTGTCAGAAGTATGCAGAATCACCGGGATCGTTCTTTTCGAGCTATTTAATGCGAAAAAACAAGTTTTCTGGTGTTTCCAACATTCCACAGTGCGTTTGATATGCAGAACCGGCGACATCTTGATTTTCGTGGTGTTTCCAGCTGAGATATGCAATTTCTGCGATAATCTTGGTGAGTCTTCTGTCAGAAGTATGTACAATCATCGAGATCCCTCTTTGCGAGCAATTTAATGCGAGAAACACGTTATCTGGTGTTTTCACCACTCCACAGTGCGTTTGATATGCAGAACCGGCGACATCTTGGATTTCGTCGGGGTTCAAACTGAGATATGCATATTCTGCGATAATCTTGGTGAGTCTTCTGTCAGAAGTATGCAGAATCATCGAGATCCCTCTTTGCGAGCTATCTAATGCGAGAAACACGTTTTCTGGTGTATTCACCACTCCACAGTACGTTTGACATGCTGAACCGGCGAAATCTTGCTTTTCGTGGGTTTTCAAGCTGAGATATGAATTTTCTGCGATAATCTTGTTGAGACTTCAGTCAGAAGTATGCAGAATCATCGAGATCGCTCTGTTCGAGCTATTTAATGCGAGAAACACGTTATCTGGTGTTTTCACCACTCCACAGTGCGTTTGATATGCAGAACCGGCGACATCTTGGATTTCGTCGGGGTTCAAACTGAGATATGCATATTCTGCGATAATCTTGGTGAGTCTTCTGTCAGAAGTATGCAGAATCATCGAGATCCCTCTTTGCGAGCTATTTAATGCGAGAAACACGTTTTGTGGTGTATTCACCACTCCACAGTACGTTTGACATGCAGAACCGGAGATATCTTGGTTTCGGTCGGGTTTCAAGCTGAGATATGCATTTTCTACGATAATCTTGGTGAGACTTCTGTCAGAAGTATGTAGAATCTTCGAGAACGCTCTTTTCGAGCGACTTAATGCGAGAAACACGTTTTCTGGTGTTTTCACCACTCCACAGTACGTTTGATGTGCAGAACCGGAGATAACTTGGTTTTCGTGAGGTTTCAGGCTGAGATATGCATTTTCTGCGATATTCTTGGTGAGACTTCTGTCAGAAGCATACAGAAACATCGGGATCACTCTTTTCGAGCTATTTAATGCGAGAAACACGTTATCTGGTGTTTTCACCACTCCACAGTGCGTTTGATATGCAGAACCGACGACATCTTTGCTTTCGTCGGGTATCAAGCTGAGATATGCATTTTCTACGATAATCTTGGTGAGACTTCTGTCAGAAGTATGCAGAATCATCGGGATCGCTCTTTTCGAGCTATTTAATGCGAGAAACACGTTATCTGGTGTTATCGCCACTCCACAGTGCGTTTGATATGCAGAACCTGCGACATCTTTGCTTTCGTCGGGTATCAAGCTGAGATATGCATTTTCTACGATAATCTTGGTGAGACTTCTGTCACAAGTATGCAGAATCTTCGAGAACGCTCTTTTCGAGCTACTTAATGCGAGAAACAAGTTTTCTGGTGTTTTCACCACTCCACAGTACGTTTGATGTGCAGAACCGGAGATAAATTGGTTTTCGTGAGGTTTCAGGCTGAGATATGCATTTTCTGCGATATTCTTGGTGAGACTTCTGTCACAAGTATGCAGAATCATCGGGATCGCTCTTTTCGAGCTATTTAATGCGAGAAACACGTTATCTGGTTGTTTTCACCACTCCACAGTGCGTTTGATTTGCAGAACCGGCGACATCTTGATTTCCGTGAGGTTTCAAGCTGAGATATGCATTTTCTGCGATAATATTGGTGAGACTTCAGTCAGAAGTATGCAGAATCATCCAGATCGCTCTTTTCGAGCTATTTAATGCGAAAAAACAAGTTTTCTGTTGTTTTCAAGATTCCACAGTGCGTTTTATATGCAGAACCGGCGATATCTTGATTTTGGTGGTGTTTCCAGCTGAGATATGCATTTTCTGCGATCATCTTGGTGTGTCTTCTGTAAGAAGTATGCAGAATCATCGAGATCCCTCTTTTCGAGCTATTTAATGCGAGAAACACGTTATCTGGTGTTTTCGCCACTCCACAGTGCGTTTGATATGCAGAACCGGCGACATCTTGGATTTTGTCGGGTTTCAAGCTGAGATATGCATTTTCTACGATAATGTTAGTGAGACTTCTGTCAGAAGGATGCAGAATCTTCGAGATCGCTCTTTTCGAGCTATTTAATGCAAGAAACACGTTTTCTGGTATATTCACCACTCCACAGTGCGTTTGATATGCAGAACCGACGACATCTTGGCTTTCGTCGGGTATCAAGCTGAGATATGCATTTTCTACGATAATCTTGGTGAGACTTCTGTCACAAGTATGCAGAATAACTCGATCGCTCTTTTCGAGCTACTTAATGCGAGACACACGTTTTCTGGTTGTTTTCACCACTCCACAGTGCGTTTGATATGCAGAACAGGCGATATCTTGATTTTCGTGGTGTTTCCAGCTGAGATATGCATTTTCTGCGATAATCTTGGTGAGACTTCAGTCAGAAGTATGCAGAATCATCTAGATCGCTCTTTTCGAGCTATTTAATGCGAAAAAGAAGTTTTCTGGTGTTTTCAAGATTCCACAGTGCGTTTTATGTGCAGAACCGGCCATATCTTGATTTTCGTGGTGTTTCCAGCTGAGATATGCATTTTCTGCGATAATCTTGGTGATTCTTCTGTCAGAAGTATGTAGAAACATCTAGTACGCTCTTTTCGAGCTATTTAATGCGAGAAACACGTTTTCTGGTGTATTCACCACGCCACAGTACGTTTGACATGCAGAACCGGAGATATCTTGGTTTCGGTCGGGTTTCAAGCTGAGATATGCATTTTCTACGATAATCTTGGTGAGACTTCTGTCAGAAGGATGCAGAATCTTCGAGAACGCTCTTTTCGAACTACTTAATGCGAGAAACACGTTTTCTGGTGTTTTCACCACTCCACAGTACGTTTGATGTGCGGAACCGGAGATAACTTGGTTTTCGTGAGGTTTCAAGCTGAGATATGCATTATCTACGATAATCTTGGTGAGACTTCTGTCAGAAGTATGTACAATCATCTAGATCGCTCTTTTCGAGCTATTTCATGCGAGAAACACGTTTTCTGGTGTATTCACCACCCCACAGTACGTTTCACATGCAGAACCGGAGATATCTTGGTTTCGGTCGGGTTTCAAGCTGAGATATGCATTTTCTACGATAATCTTGGTGAGACTTCTGTCAGAAGTATGCAGAATCACCGGGATCGTTCTTTTCGAGCAATTTAATGCGAGAAACACGTTATCTGGTGTTTTCACCACTCCACAGTGCGTTTGATATGCAGAACCGGCGACATCTTGGATTTCGTCGGGGTTCAAACTGAGATATGCATATTCTGCGATAATCTTGGTGAGTCTTCTGTCAGAAGTATGCAGAATCATCGAGATCCCTCTTTGCGAGCTATCTAATGCGAGAAACACGTTTTCTGGTGTATTCACCACTCCACAGTACGTTTGACATGCTGAACCGGCGAAATCTTGCTTTTCGTGGGTTTTCAAGCTGAGATATGAATTTTCTGCGATAATCTTGTTGAGACTTCAGTCAGAAGTATGCAGAATCATCGAGATCGCTCTGTTCGAGCTATTTAATGCGAGAAACACGTTATCTGGTGTTTTCACCACTCCACAGTGCGTTTGATATGCAGAACCGGCGACATCTTGGATTTCGTCGGGGTTCAAACTGAGATATGCATATTCTGCGATAATCTTGGTGAGTCTTCTGTCAGAAGTATGCAGAATCATCGAGATCCCTCTTTGCGAGCTATTTAATGCGAGAAACACGTTTTGTGGTGTATTCACCACTCCACAGTACGTTTGACATGCAGAACCGGAGATATCTTGGTTTCGGTCGGGTTTCAAGCTGAGATATGCATTTTCTACGATAATCTTGGTGAGACTTCTGTCAGAAGTATGTAGAATCTTCGAGAACGCTCTTTTCGTGCTATTTAATGCGAGAAACACGTTATCTGGTGTTTTCACCACTCCACAGTGCGTTTGATATGCAGAACCGACGACATCTTTGCTTTCGTCGGGTATCAAGCTGAGATATGCATTTTCTACGATAATCTTGGTGAGACTTCTGTCAGAAGTATGCAGAATCATCGGGATCGCTCTTTTCGAGCTATTTAATGCGAGAAACACGTTATCTGGTGTTATCGCCACTCCACAGTGCGTTTGATATGCAGAACCTGCGACATCTTTGCTTTCGTCGGGTATCAAGCTGAGATATGCATTTTCTACGATAATCTTGGTGAGACTTCTGTCACAAGTATGCAGAATCTTCGAGAACGCTCTTTTCGAGCTACTTAATGCGAGAAACAAGTTTTCTGGTGTTTTCACCACTCCACAGTACGTTTGATGTGCAGAACCGGAGATAACTTGGTTTTCGTGAGGTTTCAGGCTGAGATATGCATTTTCTGCGATATTCTTGGTGAGACTTCTGTCAGAAGTATGCAGAATCATCGGGATCGCTCTTTTCGAGCTATTTAATGCGAGAAACACGTTATCTGGTTTTTTTCACCACTCCACAGTGCGTTTGATTTGCAGAACCGGCGACATCTTGATTTCCGTGAGGTTTCAAGCTGAGATATGCATTTTCTGCGATAATATTGGTGAGACTTCAGTCAGAAGGATGCAGAATCATCCAGATCGCTCTTTTCGAGCTATTTAATGCGAAAAAACAAGTTTTCTGTTGTTTTCAAGATTCCACAGTGCGTTTTATATGCAGAACCGGCGATATCTTGATTTTGGTGGTGTTTCCAGCTGAGATATGCATTTTCTGCGATCATCTTGGTGTGTCTTCTGTAAGAAGTATGCAGAATCATCGAGATCCCTCTTTTCGAGCTATTTAATGCGAGAAACACGTTATCTGGTGTTTTCGCCACTCCACAGTGCGTTTGATATGCAGAACCGGCGACATCTTGGATTTTGTCGGGTTTCAAGCTGAGATATGCATTTTCTACGATAATGTTAGTGAGACTTCTGTCAGAAGGATGCAGAATCTTCGAGATCGCTCTTTTCGAGCTATTTAATGCAAGAAACACGTTTTCTGGTATATTCACCACTCCACAGTGCGTTTGATATGCAGAACCGACGACATCTTGGCTTTCGTCGGGTATCAAGCTGAGATATGCATTTTCTACGATAATCTTGGTGAGACTTCTGTCACAAGTATGCAGAATAACTCGATCGCTCTTTTCGAGCTACTTAATGCGAGACACACGTTTTCTGGTTGTTTTCACCACTCCACAGTGCGTTTGATATGCAGAACAGGCGATATCTTGATTTTCGTGGTGTTTCCAGCTGAGATATGCATTTTCTGCGATAATCTTGGTGGGTCTTTTGTCAGAAGGATGCAGAATCATCTAGATCGCTCTTTTCCAGCTACTTAATGCACGAAACACGTTTTCTGGTGTTTTCATCACTCCACAGTACATTTGACATGCAGAACCGGAGATATCTTGGTTTCGGTTGGGTTTCAAGCTGAGATATGCATTTTCTACGATAATCCTGGTGAGACTTCTGTCAGAAGTATGCAGAATCTTCGAGAACGCTCTTTTCGAGCTACTTAGAGCGCGAAACACGTTTTCTGGTGTTTTCACCACTCCACAGTACGTTTGATGTGCTGAACCGGTGATAACTCGGTTTTCGTCTTGTTTCAAGCTGAGATATGCATTTTCTACGATAATCTTGGTGAGACTTCTGTCAGAAGTATGCAGAATCATCGGGATCGCTCTTTTCGAGCTATTTAATGCGAGAAACACGTTATCTGGTGTTATCGCCACTCCACAGTGCGTTTGATATGCAGAACCGGCGACATCTTGGATTTCGTCGGGTTTCAAGCTGAGATATGCATTTTCTACGATAATCTTGGTGAGACTTCTGTCAGAAGTATGCAGAATCATCGGGATCGCTCTTTTCGAGCTATTTAATGCGAAAAAACAAGTTTTCTGGTGTTTCCAACATTCCACAGTGCGTTTGATATGCAGAACCGGCGATATCTTGATTTTTGTGGTGTTTCCAGCTGAGATATGCATTTTCTGCGATAATCTTGGTGAGTCTTCTGTCAGAGGTATGTACAATCACCTAGATCGCTCTTTTCGAGCTATTTCATGCGAGAAACACGTTTTCTGGTGTATTCACCACCCCACAGTACGTTTCACATGCAGAACCGGAGATATCTTGGTTTCGGTCGGGTTTCAAGCTGAGATATGCATTTTCTACGATAATCTTGGTGAGACTTCTGTCAGAAGTATGCAGAATCATCGGGATCGCTCTTTTCGAGCTATTTAATGCGAAAAAACAAGTTTTCTGGTGTTTCCAACATTCCACAGTGCGTTTGATATGCAGAACCGGCGACATCTTGATTTTCGTGGTGTTTCCAGCTGAGATATGGATTTTCTGCGATAATCTTGGTGAGACTTCAGTCAGAAGTATGCAGAATCATCTAGATCGCTCTTTTCGAGCTATTTAATGCGAAAAAGAAGTTTTCTGGTGTTTTCAAGATTCCACAGTGCGTTTTATGTGCAGAACCGGCCATATCTTGATTTTCGTGGTGTTTCCAGCTGAGATATGCATTTTCTGCGATAATCTTGGTGATTCTTCTGTCAGAAGTATGTAGAAACATCTAGTACGCTCTTTTCGAGCTATTTAATGCGAGAAACACGTTTTCTGGTGTATTCACCACGCCACAGTACGTTTGATGTGCGGAACCGGAGATAACTTGGTTTTCGTGAGGTTTCAAGCTGAGATATGCATTATCTACGATAATCTTGGTGAGACTTCTGTCAGAAGTATGTACAATCATCTAGATCGCTCTTTTCGAGCTATTTCATGCGAGAAACACGTTTTCTGGTGTATTCACCACCCCACAGTACGTTTCACATGCAGAACCGGAGATATCTTGGTTTCGGTCGGGTTTCAAGCTGAGATATGCATTTTCTACGATAATCTTGGTGAGACTTCTGTCAGAAGGATGCAGAATCTTCGAGAACGCTCTTTTCGAACTACTTAATGCGAGAAACACGTTTTCTGGTGTATTCACCACCCCACAGTACGTTTCACATGCAGACCCGGAGATATCTTGGTTTCGGTCGGGTTTCAAGCTGAGATATGCATTTTCTACGATAATCTTGGTGAGACTTCTGTCAGAAGTATGCAGAATCACCGGGATCGTTCTTTTCGAGCTATTTAATGCGAAAAAACAAGTTTTCTGGTGTTTCCAACATTCCACAGTGCGTTTGATATGCAGAACCGGCGACATCTTGATTTTCGTGGTGTTTCCAGCTGAGATATGCAATTTCTGCGATAATCTTGGTGAGTCTTCTGACAGAAGTATGTACAATCATCTAGATCGCTCTTTTCGAGCTATTTAATGCGAGAAACACGTTTTCTGGTGTATTCACCACCCCACAGTACGTTTCACATGCAGAACCGGAGATATCTTGGTTTCGGTCGGGTTTCAAGCTGAGATATGCATTTTCTACGATAATCTTGGTGAGACTTCTGTCAGAAGTATGCAGAATCATCGGGATCGCTCTTTTCAAGCTATTTAATGCGAAAAACAAGTTTTCTGGTGTTTCTAACATTCCACAGTGCGTTTGATATGCAGAACCGGCGATATCTTGATTTTCGTGGTGTTTCCAGCTGAGATATTCATTTTCTGCGATAATCTTGGTGAGTCTTCTGTCAGAAGTATGTACAATCATCGAGATCCCTCTTTGCGAGCAATTTAATGCGAGAAACACGTTATCTGGTGTTTTCACCACTCCACAGTGCGTTTGATATGCAGAACCGGCGACATCTTGGATTTCGTCGGGGTTCAAACTGAGATATGCATATTCTGCGATAATCTTGGTGAGTCTTCTGTCAGAAGTATGCAGAATCATCGAGATCCCTCTTTGCGAGCTATCTAATGCGAGAAACACGTTTTCTGGTGTATTCACCACTCCACAGTACGTTTGACATGCTGAACCGGCGAAATCTTGCTTTTCGTGGGTTTTCAAGCTGAGATATGAATTTTCTGCGATAATCTTGTTGAGACTTCAGTCAGAAGTATGCAGAATCATCGAGATCGCTCTGTTCGAGCTATTTAATGCGAGAAACACGTTTTCTGGTGTATACACCACTCCACAGTACGTTTGACATGCAGAAACGGCGAAATCTTGCTTTTCGTGGGTTTTCAAGCTGAGATATGAATTTTCTGCGATACTCGTAGTGAGACTTCTGCCAGATGTATGCAGAATCTTCGAGAACGCTCTTTTCGAGCTGCTTAATGCGAGAAACACGTTTTCTGGTGTTTTCACCACTCCACAGTACGTTTGATGTGCAGAACCGGAGATAACTTGGTGTTCGTGAGGTTTCAAGCTGAGATATGGATTTTCTGCGATAATCTTGGTGAGACTTCAGTCAGAAGTATGCAGAATCATCTAGATCGCTCTTTTCGAGCTATTTATTGCGAGAAGCACGTTTACTGGTGTATTCACCACTCCACAGTACGTTTGACATGCAGAACCGGAGATATCTTGGTTTCGGTCGGGTTTCATGCTGAGATATGCATTTTCTACGATAATCTTGGTGAGACTTCTGTCAGAAGTATGCCGAATCATCGGGATCGCTCTTTTCGAGCTATCTAATGCGGGAAACTCGTTTTCTGGTGTATTCACCACCCCACAGTACGTTTCACATGCAGAACCGGAGATATCTTGGTTTCGGTCGGGTTTCAAGCTGAGATATGCATTTTCTACGATAATCTTGGTGAGACTTCTGTCAGAAGTATGCAGAATCATCGGGATCGCTCTTTTCGAGCTATTTAATGCGAGAAACACGTTTTCTGGTGTATTCACCACCCCACAGTACGTTTCACATGCAGAACCGGAGATATCTTGGTTTCGGTCGGGTTTCAAGCTGAGATATGCATTTTCTACGATAATCTTGGTGAGACTTCTGTCAGAAGTATGCAGAATCATCGGGATCGCTCTTTTCGAGCTATTTAATGCGAAAAACAAGTTTTCTGGTGTTTCTAACATTCCACAGTGCGTTTGATATGCAGAACCGGCGATATCTTGATTTTCGTGGTGTTTCCAGCTGAGATATGCATTTTCTGCGATAATCTTGGTGAGTCTTCTGTCAGAAGTATGTACAATCATCGAGATCCCTCTTTGCGAGCAATTTAATGCGAGAAACACGTTATCTGGTGTTTTCACCACTCCACAGTGCGTTTGATATGCAGAACCGGCGACATCTTGGATTTCGTCGGGGTTCAAACTGAGATATGCATATTCTGCGATAATCTTGGTGAGACTTCTGTCCGAAGTATGCAGACTCATCGAGATCGCACTTTTCGAGCTATTTTATGCGAGAAACACGTTATTTGGTGTTTTCACCACTCCACAGTGCGTTTGTTATGCAGAACCGGCGATATCTTGGTTTTCGTGGGGTTTCAAGCTGAGATATGCATTTTCTACGATTATGTTGGTGAGACTTCTGTCCGTAGTATGCAGAATCATCGAGATCGCTCTTTTCGAGTTATTTAATGCGAGAAACACGTTTTCTGGTGTATTCGCCACTCCACAGTACGTTTGACATGCAGAACCGGCGACATCTTGATTTTCGTGAGGTTTCTAGCAGAGATATGCATTTTCTGCGATAATCTTGGTGAGTCTTCTGTCAGAAGTATGTACAATCATCGAGATCCCTCTTTGCGAGCAATTTAATGCGAGAAACACGTTATCTGGTGTTTTCACCACTCCACAGTGCGTTTGATATGCAGAACCGGCGACATCTTGGATTTCGTCGGGGTTCAAACTGAGATATGCATATTCTGCGATAATCTTGGTGAGACTTCTGTCCGAAGTATGCAGACTCATCGAGATCGCACTTTTCGAGCTATTTTATGCGAGAAACACGTTATTTGGTGTTTTCACCACTCCACAGTGCGTTTGTTATGCAGAACCGGCGATATCTTGGTTTTCGTGGGGTTTCAAGCTGAGATATGCATTTTCTACGATTATGTTGGTGAGACTTCTGTCCGTAGTATGCAGAATCATCGAGATCGCTCTTTTCGAGTTATTTAATGCGTGAAACACGTTATCTGGTGTTTTCATCACTCCACAGGTAACTTGGTTTTCGTGGGGTTTCCAGCTGAAATATGCATTTTCTGCGATAATCTTTGTGTTTCATCTATGAGAAGTATGCAGAATCATCCAGAACGCTCTTTTCGAGCTAGTTAATGCGAGTAACACGTTATGTGGTGTTTTCACCACATAGAGCGTTTGATATGCAGAACCGGCGACATCTTGGCTGTCGTCGGGTATCAAGCTGAGATATGCATTTTCTGCGATAATCTTGGTGAGTCTTCTGTCAGAAGTATGCAGAATCATCTAGATTGCACTTTTCGAGCTATTTAATGCGAGAAACACGTTTTCTGGTATATTCACCACTCCACAGTTCGTTTGACATGCAGAACTGGAGATATGTTGGTTTCGGTCGGGTTTCAAGCTGAGATATGCATTTTCTGCGATAATCTTGGTGAGACTTCAGTCAGCAGTATGCAGAAACATCTAGATCGCTCTTGTCGAGCTATTTAATGCAAAAAAACAAGTTTCCTGGTGTTTTCACCACTCCACAGTGCGTTTGATATGAAGAACCGGCGACATCTTGGCTGTCGTCGGGTATCAAGCTGAGATATGCATTTTCTGCGATAATCTTGGTGAGTCTTCTGTCAGAAGTATGCAGAATCATCTAGATTGCACTTTTCGAGCTATTTAATGCGAGAAACACGTTTTCTGGTGTTTTGACCACTCCACAGTGCGTTTGATATGTGGAGCCGCCGATAACTTGGTTTTCGTCGGGTTTCAAGCTGAGATATGCATTTTCTACAATAATCTTGGTGAAACATCTGTCCGAAGTATGCAGAAACATCGAGAGCGCTCTTTTCGAGCTATTTAATGCGAGAAACTCGTTTTCTGGGGTTTTCACCACTCCACAGTTCGTTGGATATGCAGAACAGTAGATACCTTGGTTTTCGTGGGGTTTCAAGCTGAGATATGCATTTTCTGCGATAATATTGGTGAGACTTCAGTCAGCAGTATGCAGAAAGATCTAGATCGCTCTTGTCGAGCTATTTAATGCAAAAAAACAAGTTTCCTGGTGTTTTCACCACTCCACAGTGCGTTTGATATGAAGAACCGGCGACATCTTGGCTGTCGTCGGGTATCAAGCTGAGATATGCATTTTCTGCGATAATCTTGGTGAGACTTCTGTCCGAAGTATGCTGAATCGTCGGGATCGCTCTTTTCGAGCTATTTAATGCGAGAAACACGTTCTCTGATTGTTTTCACCACTCCACAGTGCGTTTGATATGCAGAACAGGCGATATCTTGATTTTCGTGGTGTTTCCAGCTGAGATATGCATTTTCTGCGATAATCTTGGTGGGTCTTTTGTCAGAAGTATGCAGAAACATCGAGAGCGCTCTTTTCGAGCTATTTAGTGTGAGAAACTCGTTTTCTGGGGTTTTCACCACTCCACAGTTCGTTGGATATGCAGAACCGGAGATATTTTGGTTTTCGTCGGGTTTCAAGCTGAGATGTGCATTTTCTACGATAAGCTTGGTGAAACATCTGTCCGAAGTATGCAGAAACATCGAGAGCGCTCTTTTCGAGCTATTTAATGCGAGAAACTCGTTTTCTGGGGTTTTCACCACTCCACAGTTCGTTGGATATGCAGAACCGGAGATATTTTGGTTTTCGTCGGGTTTCAAGCTGAGATATGCATTTTTTACGATAATCTTGGTGAGACTTCTGTCCGAAGTATGCTGAATCATCGAGATCGCTCTTTTCGGGCTAGCTAGTGCGAGAAACACGTTATCTGGTGTTTTCACCACTCCACAGTGCGTTTGATATGCAGAACAGTAGATACCTTGGTTTTCGTGGGGTTTCAAGCTGAGATATGCATTTTCTGCGATAATCTTGTTGAGACTTCTGCCCGAAGTATGCAGAATCATCGAGATCGCTCGTTTCGAGCTACTGAATGCGAGAAACACGTTATCTGGTGTTTTCACCACTCCACAGTGCGTTGGATATGCAGAACAGGAGATATTTTGGTTTTCGTCGGGTTTCAAGCTGAGATATGCATTTTCTACGATAAGCTTGGTAAAACATCTGTCCGAAGTATGCAGAAACATCGAGAGCGCTCTTTTCGAGCTATTTAATGCGAGAAACACGTTTTCTGGGGGTTTCACCACTCCACAGTTCGTTGGATATGCAGAACAGTAGATACCTTGGTTTTCGTGGGGTTTCAAGCTGAGATATGCATTTTCTGCGATAATATTGGTGAGACTTCAGTCAGAAGTATGCAGAATCATCTAGATCGCTCTTTTCGAGCTACTTAATGCACGAAACACGTATTCTGGAGTTTACACCACTCCACAATACGTTTGACATGCAGAACCGGAGATATCTTGGTTTCGGTCGTGTTTCAAGCTGAGATATGCATTTTCTACGATAATCCTGGTGAGACTTCTGTCTGAAGTATGAAGAATCATCGAGATCGCTATTTTCGGGCTAGCTAGTGCGAGAAACACGTTATCTGGTGTTTTCACCACTCCACAGTGCGTTTGATATGCAGAACCGGCGATATCTTGATTTTCGTGGTGTTTCCAGCTGAGATATGCATTTTCTGCGATAATCTTGGTGAGACTTCAGTCAGAAGTATGCAGAATCATCTAGATCGCTCTTTTCGAGCTACTTAATGCACGAAACACGTATTCTGGAGTTTACACCACTCCACAATACGTTTGACATGCAGAACCGGAGATATCTAGGTTTCGGTCGTGTTTCAAGCTGAGATATGCATTTTCTACGATAAGCTTGGTAAAACATCTGTCCGAAGTATGCAGAAACATCGAGATCGCGCTTTTCGAGCTATTTAATGCGAGAAACACGTTATCTGGTGTTTTCACGTCTCCACAGTTGGTTGATATGCAGAACCGGCGATATTTTGGTTTTCGTCGGGTTTCAAGCTGAGATATGCATTTTCTACAATAATCTTGGTGAAACATCTGTCCGAAGTATGCAGAAACATCGAGAGCGCTCTTTTCGAGCTATTTAATGCGAGAAACTCGTTTTCTGGGGTTTTCACCACTCCACAGTTCGTTGGATATGCAGAACAGTAGATACCTTGGTTTTCGTGGGGTTTCAAGCTGAGATATGCATTTTCTGCGATAATATTGGTGAGACTTCAGTCAGAAGTATGCAGAATCATCTAGATCGCTCTATTCGAGCTATTTAATGCGAGAAACCCGTTTTCTGGGGTTTCCACCACTCCACAGTTCGTTGGATATGCTGAACACAGCGATATCTTGGTTTTCGTGGGGTTTCAAGCTGAGATATGCATTTCCTGCGATTTTCTTGGTGAGACTTCTGTCCGAAGTGTGCTGAATCATCGAGATCGCTCTTTTCGAGATATTTAATGCGAGAAACACGTTCTCTGGTTGTTTTCACCACTCCACAGTGCGTTTGATATGCAAAACAGGCGATATCTTGAATTTCGTGGTGTTTCCAACTGAGATATGCATTTTCTGTGATAATCTTGGTGGGTCTTTTGTCAGAAGTATGCAGAATCATCTTGATCGCTCTTTTCGAGCTACTTAATGCACGAAACACGTTTTCTGGTGTTTTCACCACTCCACAGTACGTTTGACATGCAGAACCGGAGATATTTTGGTTTCGGTCTGGTTTCAAGCTGAGATATGCATTTTCTACGATAATCCTGGTGAGACTTCTGTCAGAAGTATGCAGAATCTTCGAGAACGCTCTTTTCGAGCTACTTAATGCGCGAAACACGTTTTCTGGTGTTTTCACCACTCCACGGTACGTTTGATGTGCAGAACCGGAGATAACTCCCTTTTCGTCGGGTTTCAAGCTGAGATATTCATTTTCTACGATAATCTTATTGAGACTTCTGTCAGAAGTATGCATGATCTTCGAGAACGCTCTTTTCGAGCTACTTAATGCGCGAAACACGTTTTCTGGTGTTTTCACCACTCCACGGTACGTTTGATGTGCAGAACCGGAGATAACTCCGTTTTCGTCGGGTTTCAAGCTGAGATATGCATTTTCTACGATAATCTTGGTGAGACTTCTGTCAGAAGTTTGCTGAATCACCGAGATCGCGCTTTTCGAGCTATTTAATGCGAGAAACACGTTCTCTGGTTGTTTTCACCACTCCACAGTGAGTTTGATATGCAGAACCGGCAACATCTTGATTTTCGTGAGGTTTCGAGCTGAGATATTCATTTTCTGCGATAATATTGGTGAGACTTCAGTCAGAAGTATGCAGAATCATCTTGATCGCTCTTTTCGAGCTACTTAATGCACGAAACACGTTTTCTGGTGTTTTCACCACTCCACAGTACGTTTGAAATGCAGAACCGGAGATATCTTGGTTTCGGTCGGGTTTCAAGCTGAGATATGCATTTTCTACGATAACCCTGGTGAGACTTCTGTCAGAAGTATGCAGAATCTTCGAGAACGCTCTTTTCGAGCTACTTAATGCGCGAAACACGTCTTCTGGTGTTTTCACCACTCCACGGTACGTTTGATGTGCAGAACCGGAGATAACTCGGTTTTCGTCGGGTTTCAAGCTGAGATATGTATTTTCTACGATAATCTTGTTGAGACTTCTGTCAGAAGTTTGCTGAATCACCGAGATCGCGCTTTTCGAGCTATTTAATGCGAGAAACACGTTATCTGGTGTTTTCACCGCTCCACAGTTCGTTGGATATGCAGAACCGGAGATATCTTGGTTTTCGTGGGGTTTCAAGCTGGGATATGCATTTCCTGCGATAATCTTGGTGAGACTTCTGTCCGAAGTATGCTGAATCATCTAGAATGCTCATTTCGAGCTATTTAATGCGAGAAACACGTTATCTGGTGTTTTCACCACTCCACAGTGCGTTTGACATGCAGAACCAGCGATATATTGGTTTTCGTGGGGTTTCAAGCTGAGATATGCATTTTCTGCGATAATATTGGTGAGACTTCAGTCAGAAGTATGCAGAATCATCTAGATCGCTCTTTTCGAGCTACTTAATTCACGAAACACGTTTTCTGGTGTTTTCACCACTCCACAGTACGTTTGACATGCAGAACCGGAGATATCTTGGATTCGGTCGGGTTTCAAGCTGAGATATGCATTTTCTACGATAATCCTGGTGAGACTTCTGTCCGAAGTATGAAGAATCATCGAGATCGCTCTATTCGAGCTATTTAATGCGAGAAACACGTTTTCTGGTGTTTCCACCACTCCACAGTTCGTTGGATATGCTGAACACAGCGATATCTTGGTTTTGCGTGGGGTTTCAAGCTGAGATATGCATTTCCTGCGATATTCTTGGTGAGACTTCTGTCCGAAGTGTGCTGAATCATCGAGATCGCTCTTTTCGAGCTATTTATTGCGAGAAACACGTTATCTGGTGTTTTCACCACTCCACAGTGGGTTTGATATGCAGTACCAGCGATATCTTGGTTTTCGTGGGGTTTCAAGCTGAGATATGCATTTTCTACGATAATCTTGGTGAGACTTCTGTCAGAAGTATGCAGGATCTTCGAGAACGCTCTTTTCGAGCTATTTAATGCGATAAACACGTTATCTGGTTGTTTTCACCACTCCACAGTGCGTTTGATATGCAGAACCGGCAACATCTTGATTTTCGTGAGGTTTCGAGCTGAGATATGCATTTTCTGCGATAATATTGGTGAGACTTCAGTCAGAAGTATGCAGAATCATCTAGATCGCTCTTTTCGAGCTACTTAATGCACGAAACACGTTTACTGGTGTTTTCACCACTCCACAGTACGTTTGAAATGCAGAACCGGAGATATCTTGGTTTCGGTCGGGTTTCAAGCTGGGATATGCATTTCCTGCGATAATCTTGGTGAGACTTCTGTCCGAAGTATGCTGAATCACCGAGATCACGCTTTTCGAGCTATTTAATGCGAGAAACACGTTATCTGGTGTTTTCACCGCTCCACAGTTGGTTTGATATGCAGAACCGGCTATGTTTTGGTTTTCGTCGGGTTTCAAGCTGAGATATGCATTTTCTACGATAATCTTGGTGAAACATCTGGCCGAAGTATGCAGAAACATCGACAGCGCTCTTTTCGAGCTATTTAATGCGAGAAACTCGTTTTCTGGGGTTTTCACCACTCCACAGTTCGTTGGATATGCAGAACCGGAGATATCTTGGTTTTCGTGGGGTTTCAAGCTGGGATATGCATTTCCTGCGATAATCTTGGTGAGACTTCTGTCCGAAGTATGCTGAATCATCTAGAATGCTCATTTCGAGCTATTTAATGCGAGAAACACGTTATCTGGTGTTTTCACCACTCCACAGTGCGTTTGACATGCAGAACCAGCGATATCTTGGTTTTCGTGGGGTTTCAAGCTGAGATATGCATTTTCTGCGATAACATTGGTGAGACTTCAGTCAGAAGTATGCAGAATCATCTAGATCGCTCTTTTCGAGCTACTTAATGCACGAAACACGTTTTCTGGTGTTTTCACCACTCCACAGTACGTTTGACATGCAGAACCGGAGATATCTTGGTTTCGGTCGGGTTTCAAGCTGAGATATGCATTTACTACGATAATCCTGGTGAGACTTCTGTCCGAAGTATGAAGAATCATCGAGATCGCTCTATTCGAGCTATTTAATGCGAGAAACACGTTTTCTGGGGTTTCCACCACTCCACAGTTCGTTGGATATGCTGAACACAGCGATATCTTGGTTTTCGTGGGGTTTCAAGCTGAGATATGCATTTTTTACGATAATCTTGGCGAGACTTCTGTCCGAAGTATGCTGAATCATCGAGATCGCTCTTTTCGAGCTATTTAATGCGAGAAACACGTTCTCTGGTTGTTTTCACCACTCCACAGTGCGTTTGATATGCAGAACAGGCGATATCTTGATATTCGTGGTGTTTCCAACTGAGATATGCATTTTCTGCGATAATCTTGGTGGGTCTTTTGTCAGAAGTATGCAGAATCATTTTGATCGCTCTTTTCGAGCTACTTAATGCACGAAACACGTTTTCTGGTGTTTTCACCAATCCACAGTACGTTTGACGTGCAGAACCGGAGATATCTTGGTTTCGGTCGGGTTTCAAGCTGAGATATGCATTATCTACGATAATCCTGGTGAGACTTCTGTCAGAAGTATGCAGAATCTTCGAGAACGCTCTTTTCGTGCTACTTAATGCGCGAAACACGTTTTCTGGTGTTTTCACCACTCCACGGTACGTTTGATGTGCAGAACCGGAGATAACTCGGTTTTCGTCGGGTTTCAAGCTGAGATATGCATTTTCTGCGATAACATTGGTGAGACTTCAGTCAGAAGTATGCAGAATCATCTAGATCGCTCTTTTCGTGCTACTTAATGCGCGAAACACGTTTTCTGGTGTTTTCACCACTCCACGGTACGTTTGGTGTGCAGAACCAGAGATAACTCGGTTTTCGTCGGGTTTCAAGCTGAGATATGCATTTTCTACGATAATCTTGGTGAGACTTCTGTCAGAAGTATGCAGAATCTTCGAGAACGCTCATTTCGAGCTACTTAATGCGCGAAACACGTTTTCTGGTGTTTTCACCACTCCACGGTACGTTTGGTGTGCAGAACCGGAGATAACTCGGTTTTCGTCGGGTTTCAAGCTGAGATATGCATTTTCTACGATAATCTTGGAGAGACTTCTGTCAGAAGTATGCAGGATCTTCGAGAACGCTCTTTTCTAGCTATTTAATGCGAGAAACACGTTATCTGGTGTTTTCACCACTCCACAGTGCGATTGATATGCAGTACCAGCGATATCTTGGTTTTCGTGGGGTTTCAAGCTGAGATATGTATTTTTTACGATAATCTTGGTGAGACTTCTGTCCGAAGTATGCAGAATCATCTAGATCGCTCTTTTCGAGCTACTTAATGCACGAAACACGTTTTCTGGTGTTTTCACCACTCCACAGTACGTTTGACATGCAGAACCGGAGATATCTTGGTTTCGGTCGGGTTTCAAGCTGAGATATGCATTTACTACGATAATCCTGGTGAGACTTCTGTCCGAAGTATGAAGAATCATCGAGATCGCTCTATTCGAGCTATTTAATGCGAGAAACACGTTTTCTGGGGTTTCCACCACTCCTCAGTTCGTTGGATATGCTGAACACAGCGATATCTTGGTTTTCGTGGGGTTTCAAGCTGATATATGCATTTTTTACGATAATCTTGGCGAGACTTCTGTTCCAAGTATGCTGAATCATCGAGATCGCTCTTTTCGAGCTATTTAATGCGAGAAACACGTTCTCTGGTTGTTTTCACCACTCCACAGTGCGTTTGATATGCAGAACAGGCGATATCTTGATATTCGTGGTGTTTCCAACTGAGATATGCATTTTCTGCGATAATCTTGGTGGGTCTTTTGTCAGAAGTATGCAGAATCATTTTGATCGCTCTTTTCGAGCTACTTAATGCACGAAACACGTTTTCTGGTGTTTTCACCAATCCACAGTACGTTTGACGTGCAGAACCGGAGATATCTTGGTTTCGGTCGGGTTTCAAGCTGAGATATGCATTATCTACGATAATCCTGGTGAGACTTCTGTCAGAAGTATGCAGAATCTTCGAGAACGCTCTTTTCGTGCTACTTAATGCGCGAAACACGTTTTCTGGTGTTTTCACCACTCCACGGTACGTTTGATGTGCAGAACCGGAGATAACTCGGTTTTCGTCGGGTTTCAAGCTGAGATATGCATTTTCTATGATAATCTTCGTGAGACTTCTGTCCGAAGTATGCTGAATCATCCAGATCGCTCTTTTCGAGCTATTTAATGCGAGAAACACGTTCTCTGGTTGTTTTCACCACTCCACAGTGCGTTTGATATGCAGAACAGGCGATATCTTGATATTCGTGGTGTTTCCAACTGAGATATACATTTTCCGCGATAATCTTGGTGGGTCTTTTGTCAGAAGTATGCAGAATCATCTTGATCGCTCTTTTCGAGCTACTTAATGCACGAAACACGTTTTCTGGTGTTTTCACCACTCCACAGTACGTTTGACGTGCAGAACCGGAGATATCTTGGTTTCGGTCGGGTTTCAAGCTGAGATATGCATTTTCTACGATAACCCTGGTGAGACTTCTGTCAGAAGTATGCAGAATCTTCGAGAACGCTCATTTCGAGCTACTTAATGCGCGAAACACGTTTTCTGGTGTTCTCACCACTCCAAGGTACGTTTGGTGTGCAGAACCAGAGATAACTCGGTTTTCGTCGGGTTTCAAGCTGAGATATGCATTTTCTACGATAATCTTGGTGAGACTTCTGTCAGAAGTATGCAGAATCTTCGAGAACGCTCATTTCGAGCTACTTAATGCGCGAAACACGTTTTCTGGCGTTTTCACCACTCCACGGTACGTTTGGTGTGCAGAACCGGAGATAACTCGGTTTTCGTCGGGTTTCAAGCTGAGATATGCATTTTCTACGATAATCTTGGAGAGACTTCTGTCAGAAGTATGCAGGATCTTCGAGAACGCTCTTTTCTAGCTATTTAATGCGAGAAACACGTTATCTGGTGTTTTCACCACTCCACAGTGCGATTGATATGCAGTACCAGCGATATCTTGGTTTTCGTGGGGTTTCAAGCTGAGATATGTATTTTTTACGATAATCTTGGTGAGACTTCTGTCCGAAGTATGCAGAATCATCGAGATCGCTCTATTCGAGCTATTTAATGCGAGAAACACGTTCTCTGGTTGTTTTCACCACTCCACAGTGCGTTTGATATGCAGAACCGGCATCATCTTGATTTTCGTGAGGTTTCGAGCTGAGATATGAATTTTCTGCGATAATATTGGTGAAACTTCAGTCAGAAGTATGCAGAATCATCTAGATCGCTCTTTTCGGGCTACTTAATGCACGAAACACGTTTTCTGGTGTTTTCACCACTCGACAGTACGTTTGAAATGCAGAACCGGAGATATCTTGGTTTCGGTCGGGTTTCAAGCTGAGATATGCATTTTCTACGATAACCCTGGTGAGACTTCTGTCAGAAGTATGCAGAATCTTCGAGAACGCTCATTTCGAGCTACTTAATGCGCGAAACACGTTTTCTGGTGTTTTCACCACCCCACAGTGCGATTGTAATGCAGTACCAGCGATATCTTGGTTTTCGTGGGGTTTCAAGCTGAGATATGCATTTTCTACGATAATCCTGGTGAGACTTCTGTCAGAAGTATGCAGAATCGTCGAGATCGCACTTTTCGAGCAATTTAAAGCGAGAAACACGTTATCTGGTGTTTTCACCACTCCACAGTGCGTTAGATATGCAGAACCGGCGATATCCTTGTTTTCGTGGGGTTTCAAGATGAGATATGCATTTCCTGCGATAATCTTGTTGAGGCTTCTGTCCGAAGTATGCTGAATCATCGAGATCGCTCTTCTCGGACTATTTACTGCGAGAAACACGTTCTCTGGTTGTTTTCACCACTCCACAGTGCGTTTGATATGCAGAACAGGCGATATCTTGATTTTCGTGGTGTTTCCAACTGAGATATGCATTTTCTGCGATAATCTTGGTGGGTCTTTTGTCAGAAGTATGCAGAATCATCTTGATCGCTCTCTTCGAGCTACTTAATGCACGAAACACGTTTTCTGGTGTTTTCACCACTCCACAGTACGTTTGACATGCAGAACCGGAGATATCTTGGTTTCGGTCGGGTTTCAAGCTGAGATATGCATTTTTTACGATAATCTTGGTGAGACTTCAGTCAGAAGTATGCAGAATCATCTAGATCGCTCTTATCGAGCTACTTAATGCACGAAACACGTTTTCTGGTGTTTTGACCACTCCACAGTACGTTTGACATGCAGAACCGGAGAAATCTTGGTTTCGGTCGGGTTTCAAGCTGAGATATGCATTTTCTACGATAATCCTGGTGAGACTTCTGTCAGAAGTATGCAGAATCTTCGAGATCGCACTTTTCTAGCTATTTAATGCGAGAAACACGTTATCTGGTGTTTTCACCACTCCACAGTGCGCTTGATATGCAGAACCGGCGATATCTAGGTTTTCGTGGGGTATCAAGCTGAGATATGCATGTTTTACGATAATCTTGGTGAGACTTCTGTCCGAAGTATGCAGAAACATCGAGATCGCGCTTCTCGAGCTATTTAATGCGAGAAACACGTTATCTGGTGTTTTCACCACTCCACAGTTGGTTTGATATGCAGAACCGGCGATATCTTGATTTTCGTGGTGTTTCCAGCTGAGATATGCATTTTCTACGATAATGTTGGTGAGACTTCTGTCAGAAGTATGCAGAATTTTCGAGAACGCTCTTTTCGAGCTACTTAATGCGCGAAACACGTTTTCTGGTGTTTTCACATCTCCACGGTACGTTTGATGTGCAGAACCGGAGATAACTCGGTTTTCGTCGGGTTTCAAGCTGAGATATGCGTTTTCTACGATAATCTTGGAGAGACTTCTGTCAGAAGTATGCAGGATCTTCGAGAACGCTATTTTCGAGCTACTTAATGCGAGAAACACGTTATCTGGTGTTTTCACCACTCCACAGTGCGTTTGATATGCAGTACCAGCGATATCTTGGTTTTCGTGGGGTTTCAAGCTGAGATATGCATTTTTTACGATAATCTTCGTGAGACTTCTGTCCGAAGTATGCAGAATCATCGAGATCGCTCTATTCGAGCTATTTAATGCGAGAAACACGTTCTCTGGTTGTTTTCACCACTCCACAGTGCGTTTGATATGCAGAACAGGCGATATCTTGATATTCGTGGTGTTTCCAACTGAGATATGCATTTTCTGCGATAATCTTGGTGGGTCTTTTGTCAGAAGTATGCAGAATCATTTTGATCGCTCTTTTCGAGCTACTTAATGCACGAAACATGTTTTCTGGTGTTTTCACCAATCCACAGTACGTTTGACGTGCAGAACCGGAGATATCTTGGTTTCGGTCGGGTTTCAAGCTGAGATATGCATTATCTACGATAATCCTGGTGAGACTTCTGTCAGAAGTATGCAGAATCTTCGAGAACGCTCTTTTCGTGCTACTTAATGCGCGAAACACGTTTTCTGGTGTTTTCACCACTCCACGGTACGTTTGATGTGCAGAACCGGAGATAACTCGGTTTTCGTCGGGTTTCAAGCTGAGATATGCATTTTCTATGATAATCTTGGTGAGACTTCTGTCCGAAGTATGCTGAATCATCGAGATCGCTCTTTTCGAGCTATTTAATGCGAGAAACACGTTCTCTGGTTGTTTTCACCACTCCACAGTGCGTTTGATATGCAGAACAGGCGATATCTTGATATTCGTGGTGTTTCCAACTGAGATATGCATTTTCTGCGATAATCTTGGTGGGTCTTTTGTCAGAAGTATGCAGAATCATCTTGATCGCTCTTTTCGAGCTACTTAATGCACGAAACACGTTTTCTGGTGTTTTCACCACTCCACAGTACGTTTGACGTGCAGAACCGGAGATATCTTGGTTTCGGTCGGGTTTCAAGCTGAGATATGCATTTTCTACGATAACCCTGGTGAGACTTCTGTCAGAAGTATGCAGAATCTTCGAGAACGCTCATTTCGAGCTACTTAATGCGCGAAACACGTTTTCTGGTGTTTTCACCACTCCAAGGTACGTTTGGTGTGCAGAACCAGAGATAACTCGGTTTTCGTCGGGTTTCAAGCTGAGATATGCATTTTCTACGATAATCTTGGTGAGACTTCTGTCAGAAGTATGCAGAATCTTCGAGAACGCTCATTTCGAGCTACTTAATGCGCGAAACACGTTTTCTGGTGTTTTCACCACTCCACGGTACGTTTGGTGTGCAGAACCGGAGATAACTCGGTTTTCGTCGGGTTTCAAGCTGAGATATGCATTTTCTACGACAATCTTGGAGAGACTTCTGTCAGAAGTATGCAGGATCTTCGAGAACGCTCTTTTCTAGCTATTCAATGCGAGAAACACGTTATCTGGTGTTTTCACCACTCCAGAGTGCGATTGATATGCAGTACCAGCGATATCTTGGTTTTCGTGGGGTTTCAAGCTGAGATATGTATTTTTTACGATAATCTTGGTGAGACTTCTGTCCGAAGTATGCAGAATCATCGAGATCGCTCTATTCGAGCTATTTAATGCGAGAAACACGTTCTCTGGTTGTTTTCACCACTCCACAGTGCGTTTGATATGCAGAACCGTCATCATCTTGATTTTCGTGAGGTTTCGAGCTGAGATATGAATTTTCTGCGATAATATTGGTGAAACTTCAGTCAGAAGTATGCAGAATCATCTAGATCGCTCTTTTCGGGCTACTTAATGCACGAAACACGTTTTCTGGTGTTTTCACCACTCGACAGTACGTTTGAAATGCAGAACCGGAGATATCTTGGTTTCGGTCGGGTTTCAAGCTGAGATATGCATTTTCTACGATAACCCTGGTGAGACTTCTGTCAGAAGTAAGCAGAATCTTCGAGAACGCTCATTTCGAGCTACTTAATGCGAGAAACACGTTATCTGGTGTTTTCACCACTCCACAGTGCGATTGTAATGCAGTACCAGCGATATCTTGGTTTTCGTGGGGTTTCAAGCTGAGATATGCATTTTCTACGATAGTCCTGGTGAGACTTCTGTCAGAAGTATGCAGAATCTTCGAGATCGCACTTTTCGAGCAATTTAAAGCGAGAAACACGTTATCTGGTGTTTTCACCACTCCACAGTGCGTTAGATATGCAGAACCGGCGATATCTTTGTTTTCGTGGGGATTCAAGATGAGATATGCATTTCCTGCGATAATCTTGTTGAGGCTTCTGTCCGAAGTATGCTATATCATCGAGATCGCTCTTCTCGAACTATTTACTGCGAGAAACACGTTCTCTGGTTGTTTTCACCACTCCACAGTGCGTTTGATATGCAGAACAGGCGATATCTTGATTTTCGTGGTGTTTCCAACTGAGATATGCATTTTCTGCGATAATCTTGGTGGGTCTTTTGTCAGAAGTATGCAGAATCATCTTGATCGCTCTCTTCGAGCTACTTAATGCACGAAACACGTTTTCTGGTGTTTTCACCACTCCACAGTACGTTTGACATGCAGAACCGGAGATACCTTGGTTTCGGTCGGGTTTCAAGCTGAGATATGCATTTTTTACGATAATCTTGGTGAGACTTCAGTCAGAAGTATGCAGAATCATCTAGATCGCTCTTATCGAGCTACTTAATGCACGAAACACGTTTTCTGGTGTTTTGACCACTCCACAGTACGTTTGACATGCAGAACCGGAGAAATCTTGGTTTCGGTCGGGTTTCAAGCTGAGATATGCATTTTCTACGATAATCCTGGTGAGACTTCTGTCAGAAGTATGCAGAATCTTCGAGATCGCACTTTTCTAGCTATTTAATGCGAGAAACACGTTATCTGGTGTTTTCACCACTCCACAGTGCGCTTGATATGCAGAACCGGCGATATCTTGGTTTTCGTGGGGTATCAAGCTGAGATATGCATGTTTTACGATAATCTTGGTGAGACTTCTGTCCGAAGTATGCAGAAACATCGAGATCGCGCTTCTCGAGCTATTTAATGCGAGAAACACGTTATCTGGTGTTTTCACCACTCCACAGTTGGTTTGATATGCAGAACCGGCGATATCTTGATTTTCGTGGTGTTTCCAGCTGAGATATGCATTTTCTACGATAATGTTGGTGAGACTTCTTTCAGAAGTATGCAGTATTTTCGAGAACGCTCTTTTCGAGCTACTTAATGCGCGAAACACGTTTTCTGGTGTTTTCACCTCTCCACAGTGCGTTTGATATGCAGAACAGGCGCTATCTTGATATTCGTGGTGTTTCCAACTGAGATATGCATTTTCTGCGATAATCTTGGTGGGTCTTTTGTCAGAAGTATGCAGGATCTTCGAGAACGCTATTTTCGAGCTACTTAATGCGAGAAACACGTTATCTGGTGTTTTCACCACTCCACAGTGCGTTTGATATGCAGTACCAGCGATATCTTGGTTTTCGTGGGGTTTCAAGTTGAGATATGCATTTTTTACGATAATCTTCGTGAGACTTCTGTCCGAAGTATGCAGAATCATCGAGATCGCACTATTCGAGCTATTTAATGCGAGAAACACGTTCTCTGGTTGTTTTCACCACTCCACAGTGCGTTTGATATGCAGAACAGGCGCTATCTTGATATTCGTGGTGTTTCCAACTGAGATATGCATTTTCTGCGATAATCTTGGTGGGTCTTTTGTCAGAAGTATGCAGAATCATTTTGATCGCTCTTTTCGAGCTACTTAATGCACGAAACACGTTTTCTGGTGTTTTCACCAATCCACAGTACGTTTGACGTGCAGAACCGGAGATATCTTGGTTTTCGTGGGGTTTCAAGCTGAGATATGCATTATCTACGATAATCCTGGTGAGACTTCTGTCAGAAGTATGCAGAATCTTCGAGAACGCTCTTTTCGTGCTACTTAATGCGCGAAACACGTTTTCTGGTGTTTTCACCACTCCACGGTACGTTTGATGTGCAGAACCGGAGATAACTCGGTTTTCCTCGGGTTTCAAGCTGAGATATGCATTTTCTATGATAATCTTGGTGAGACTTCTGTCCGAAGTATGCTGAATCATCGAGATCGCTCTTTTCGAGCTATTTAATGCGAGAAACACGTTCTCTGGTTGTTTTCACCACTCCACAGTGCGTTTGATATGCAGAACAGGCGATATCTTGATATTCGTGGTGTTTCCAACTGAGATATGCATTTTCTGCGATAATCTTGGTGGGTCTTTTGTCAGAAGTATGCAGAATCATCTTGATCGCTCTTTTCGAGCTACTTAATGCACGAAACACGTTTTCTGGTGTTTTCACCACTCCACAGTACGTTTGACGTGCAGAACCGGAGATACCTTGGTTTCGGTCGGGTTTCAAGCTGAGATATGCATTTTCTACGATAACCCTGGTGAGACTTCTGTCAGAAGTATGCAGAATCTTCGAGAACGCTCATTTCGAGCTACTTAATGCGCGAAACACGTTTTCTGGTGTTTTCACCACTCCAAGGTACGTTTGGTGTGCAGAACCAGAGATAACTCGGTTTTCGTCGGGTTTCAAGCTGAGATATGCATTTTCTACGATAATCTTGGTGAGACTTCTGTCAGAAGTATGCAGAATCTTCGAGAACGCTCATTTCGAGCTACTTAATGCGCGAAACACGTTTTCTGGTGTTTTCACCACTCCACGGTACGTTTGGTGTGCAGAACCGGAGATAACTCGGTTTTCGTCGGGTTTCAAGCTGAGATATGCATTTTCTACGACAATCTTGGAGAGACTTCTGTCAGAAGTATGCAGGATCTTCGAGAACGCTCTTTTCTAGCTATTTAATGCGAGAAACACGTTATCTGGTGTTTTCACCACTCCACAGTGCGATTGATATGCAGTACCAGCGATATCTTGGTTTTCGTGGGGTTTCAAGCTGAGATATGCATTTTCTACGATAACCCTTGTGAGACTTCTGTCAGAAGTATGCAGAATCTTCGAGAACGCTCATTTCGAGCTACTTAATGCGCGAAACACGTTTTCTGGTGTTTTCACCACTCCAAGGTACGTTTGGTGTGCAGTACCGGCATCATCTTGATTTTCGTGAGGTTTCGAGCTGAGATATGAATTTTCTGCGATAATATTGGTGAAACTTCAGTCAGAAGTATGCAGAATCATCTAGATCGCTCTTTTCGGGCTACTTAATGCACGAAACACGTTTACTGGTGTTTTCACCACTCGACAGTACGTTTGAAATGCAGAACCGGAGATATCTTGGTTTCGGTCGGGTTTCAAGCTGAGATATGCATTTTTTACGATAATCTTGGTGAGACTTCAGTCAGAAGTATGCAGAATCATCTAGATCGCTCTTATCGAGCTACTTAATGCACGAAACACGTTTTCTGGTGTTTTGACCACTCCACAGTGCGATTGTAATGCAGTACCAGCGATATCTTGGTTTTCGTGGGGTTTCAAGCTGAGATATGCATTTTCTACGATAATCCTGGTGAGACTTCTGTCAGAAGTATGCAGAATCTTCGAGATCGCACTTTTCGAGCAATTTAAAGCGAGAAACACGTTATCTGGTGTTTTCACCACTCCACAGTGCGTTAGATATGCAGAACCGGCGATATCTTTGTTTTCGTGGGGTTTCAAGATGAGATAAGCATTTCCTGCGATAATCTTGTTGAGGCTTCTGTCCGAAGTATGCTGAATCATCGAGATCGCTCTTCTCGAACTATTTACTGCGAGAAACACGTTATCTGGTGTTTTCACCACTCCACAGTTGGTTTGATATGCAGAACCGGCGATATCTTGATTTTCGTGGTGTTTCCAGCTGAGATATGCATTTTCTACGATAATGTTGGTGAGACTTCTTTCAGAAGTATGCAGTATTTTCGAGAACGCTCTTTTCGAGCTACTTAATGCGCGAAACACGTTTTCTGGTGTTTTCACCTCTCCACAGTGCGTTTGATATGCAGAACAGGCGCTATCTTGATATTCGTGGTGTTTCCAACTGAGATATGCATTTTCTGCGATAATCTTGGTGGGTCTTTTGTCAGAAGTATGCAGGATCTTCGAGAACGCTATTTTCGAGCTACTTAATGCGAGAAACACGTTATCTGGTGTTTTCACCACTCCACAGTGCGTTTGATATGCAGTACCAGCGATATCTTGGTTTTCGTGGGGTTTCAAGTTGAGATATGCATTTTTTACGATAATCTTCGTGAGACTTCTGTCCGAAGTATGCAGAATCATCGAGATCGCTCTATTCGAGCTATTTAATGCGAGAAACACGTTCTCTGGTTGTTTTCACCACTCCACAGTGCGTTTGATATGCAGAACAGGCGCTATCTTGATATTCGTGGTGTTTCCAACTGAGATATGCATTTTCTGCGATAATCTTGGTGGGTCTTTTGTCAGAAGTATGCAGAATCATTTTGATCGCTCTTTTCGAGCTACTTAATGCACGAAACACGTTTTCTGGTGTTTTCACCAATCCACAGTACGTTTGACGTGCAGAACCGGAGATATCTTGGTTTTCGTGGGGTTTCAAGCTGAGATATGCATTATCTACGATAATCCTGGTGAGACTTCTGTCAGAAGTATGCAGAATCTTCGAGAACGCTCTTTTCGTGCTACTTAATGCGCGAAACACGTTTTCTGGTGTTTTCACCACTCCACGGTACGTTTGATGTGCAGAACCGGAGATAACTCGGTTTTCCTCGGGTTTCAAGCTGAGATATGCATTTTCTATGATAATCTTGGTGAGACTTCTGTCCGAAGTATGCTGAATCATCGAGATCGCTCTTTTCGAGCTATTTAATGCGAGAAACACGTTCTCTGGTTGTTTTCACCACTCCACAGTGCGTTTGATATGCAGAACAGGCGATATCTTGATATTCGTGGTGTTTCCAACTGAGATATGCATTTTCTGCGATAATCTTGGTGGGTCTTTTGTCAGAAGTATGCAGAATCATCTTGATCGCTCTTTTCGAGCTACTTAATGCACGAAACACGTTTTCTGGTGTTTTCACCACTCCACAGTACGTTTGACGTGCAGAACCGGAGATACCTTGGTTTCGGTCGGGTTTCAAGCTGAGATATGCATTTTCTACGATAACCCTGGTGAGACTTCTGTCAGAAGTATGCAGAATCTTCGAGAACGCTCATTTCGAGCTACTTAATGCGCGAAACACGTTTTCTGGTGTTTTCACCACTCCAAGGTACGTTTGGTGTGCAGAACCAGAGATAACTCGGTTTTCGTCGGGTTTCAAGCTGAGATATGCATTTTCTACGATAATCTTGGTGAGACTTCTGTCAGAAGTATGCAGAATCTTCGAGAACGCTCATTTCGAGCTACTTAATGCGCGAAACACGTTTTCTGGTGTTTTCACCACTCCACGGTACGTTTGGTGTGCAGAACCGGAGATAACTCGGTTTTCGTCGGGTTTCAAGCTGAGATATGCATTTTCTACGACAATCTTGGAGAGACTTCTGTCAGAAGTATGCAGGATCTTCGAGAACGCTCTTTTCTAGCTATTTAATGCGAGAAACACGTTATCTGGTGTTTTCACCACTCCACAGTGCGATTGATATGCAGTACCAGCGATATCTTGGTTTTCGTGGGGTTTCAAGCTGAGATATGCATTTTCTACGATAACCCTTGTGAGACTTCTGTCAGAAGTATGCAGAATCTTCGAGAACGCTCATTTCGAGCTACTTAATGCGCGAAACACGTTTTCTGGTGTTTTCACCACTCCAAGGTACGTTTGGTGTGCAGTACCGGCATCATCTTGATTTTCGTGAGGTTTCGAGCTGAGATATGAATTTTCTGCGATAATATTGGTGAAACTTCAGTCAGAAGTATGCAGAATCATCTAGATCGCTCTTTTCGGGCTACTTAATGCACGAAACACGTTTACTGGTGTTTTCACCACTCGACAGTACGTTTGAAATGCAGAACCGGAGATATCTTGGTTTCGGTCGGGTTTCAAGCTGAGATATGCATTTTCTACGATAACCCTTGTGAGACTTCTGTCAGAAGTATGCAGAATCTTCGAGAACGCTCATTTCGAGCTACTTAATGCGAGAAACACGTTATCTGGTGTTTTCACCACTCCACAGTGCGATTGTAATGCAGTACCAGCGATATCTTGGTTTTCGTGGGGTTTCAAGCTGAGATATGCATTTTCTACGATAATCCTGGTGAGACTTCTGTCAGAAGTATGCAGAATCTTCGAGATCGCACTTTTCGAGCAATTTAAAGCGAGAAACACGTTATCTGGTGTTTTCACCACTCCACAGTGCGTTAGATATGCAGAACCGGCGATATCTTTGTTTTCGTGGGGTTTCAAGATGAGATAAGCATTTCCTGCGATAATCTTGTTGAGGCTTCTGTCCGAAGTATGCTGAATCATCGAGATCGCTCTTCTCGAACTATTTACTGCGAGAAACACGTTCTCTGGTTGTTTTCACCACTCCACAGTGCGTTTGATATGCAGAACAGGCGATATCTTGATTTTCGTGGTGTTTCCAACTGAGATATGCATTTTCTGCGATAATCTTGGTGGGTCTTTTGTCAGAAGTATGCAGAATCATCTTGATCGCTCTCTTCGAGCTACTTAATGCACGAAACACGTTTTCTGGTGTTTTCACCACTCCACAGTACGTTTGACATGCAGAACCGGAGATATCTTGGTTTCGGTCGGGTTTCAAGCTGAGATATGCATTTTTTACGATAATCTTGGTGAGACTTCAGTCAGAAGTATGCAGAATCATCTAGATCGCTCTTATCGAGCTACTTAATGCACGAAACACGTTTTCTGGTGTTTTGACCACTCCACAGTACGTTTGACATGCAGAACCGGAGAAATCTTGGTTTCGGTCGGGTTTCAAGCTGAGATATGCATTTTCTACGATAATCCTGGTGAGACTTCTGTCAGAAGTATGCAGAATCTTCGAGATCGCACTTTTCTAGCTATTTAATGCGAGAAACACGTTATCTGGTGTTTTCACCACTCCACAGTGCGCTTGATATGCAGAACCGGCGATATCTTGGTTTTCGTGGGGTATCAAGCTGAGATATGCATGTTTTACGATAATCTTGGTGAGACTTCTGTCCGAAGTATGCAGAAACATCGAGATCGCGCTTCTCGAGCTATTTAATGCGAGAAACACGTTATCTGGTGTTTTCACCACTCCACAGTTGGTTTGATATGCAGAACCGGCGATATCTTGATTTTCGTGGTGTTTCCAGCTGAGATATGCATTTTCTACGATAATGTTGGTGAGACTTCTGTCAGAAGTATGCAGTATTTTCGAGAACGCTCTTTTCGAGCTACTTAATGCGCGAAACACGTTTTCTGGTGTTTTCACCTCTCCACGGTACGATTGATGTGCAGAACCGGAGATAACTCGGTTTTCGTCGGGTTTCAAGCTGAGATATGCGTTTTCTACGATAATCTTGGAGAGACTTCTGTCAGAAGTATGCAGGATCTTCGAGAACGCTATTTTCGAGATACTTAATGCGAGAAACACGTTATCTGGTGTTTTCACCACTCCACAGTGCGTTTGATATGCAGTACCAGCGATATCTTGGTTTTCGTGGGGTTTCAAGTTGAGATATGCATTTTTTACGATAATCTTCGTGAGACTTCTGTCCGAAGTATGCAGAATCATCGAGATCGCTCTATTCGAGCTATTTAATGCGAGAAACACGTTCTCTGGTTGTTTTCACCACTCCACAGTGCGTTTGATATGCAGAACCGGCAACATCTTGATTTTCGTGAGGTTTCGAGCTGAGGTATGCATTTTCTGCGATAATATTGGTGAGACTTCAGTCAGAAGTATGCAGAATCATCTAGATCGCTCTTTTCGAGCTACTTAATGCACGAAACACGTTTTCTAGTGTTTTCACCACACCACAGTACGTTTGACATGCAGAACCGGAGATATCTTGGTTTCGGCCGGGTTTCAAGATGAGATATGCATTTTCTACGATAATCCTGGTGAGACTTCTGTCAGAAGTATGCAGAACCTTCGAGATCGTAATTTTCGAGCTATTTAATGCGAGAAACACGTTATCTGGTGTTTTCACCACTCCACAGTGCGTTTGATATGTAGAGACGCCGATAACTTGGTTTTCGTGGGGTTTCCAGCTGAAATATGCATTTTCTGCGATAATCTTGGTGTTTCATCTATGAGAAGTATGCAGAATCATCGAGAACGCTCTTTTCGAGCTAGCTAATGCGAGAAACACGTTTTCTGGTGTTTTCACCACGCCACAGTGCGTTTGATATGCAGAACAGTAGATATCTTGGTTTTCGTGGGGTTTCTAGCAGAGATATGCATTTTCTGCGATAAGCTTGGTGAAACATCCGTCCGAAGTATGCAGAAACATCGAGAGTGCTCTTTTCGAGCTATTTATTGCGAGAAACACGTTTTCTGGGGTTTTCACCACTCCACAGTTCGTTGGATATGCAGAACCGGAGATATCTTGGTTTTCGTGGGGTTTCAAGCTGAGATATGCATTTTCTGAAATAATATTGGTGAGACTTCTGTCCGAAGTATGCTGAATCATCTAGATCGCTCTTTTCGAGCTATTTAATGCGAGAAACACGTTATCTGGTGTTTTCACCACTCCACATTGTGTTTGATATGCAGAACCGGCGATATCTTGGTTTTCGTGGGGTTTCAAGCTGAGATATGCATTTTCTGAAATAATATTGGTGAGACTTCAGTCAGAAGTATGCAGAATCATCTAGATCGATCTTTTCGAGCTACTTAATGCACGAAACACTTTTTCTGGTGTTTTCACCACTCCACAGTACGTTTGACATGCAGAACCGGAGATATCTTGGTCGTAGATAAGTGGATAGCACGAAAACAGCGATTTCGGTGATTCTGCACACTTGTAACAGCAGAATCATGAAGATTATCAGTGAAAATGCATGTCTCAGCTGGAAACAACAACGATACCGAAGATATCGTAGTTTCCGCATATCAAACGCACTGTGGAGTGCTGAAAACACCAGAAAACGTGTTTTTCGCATTCAATAGCACGAAAACAGCGATTTCGGTGATTCTGCACACTTGTAACAGCAGAATCATGAAGATTATCAGTGAAAATGCATGTCTCAGCTGGAAACCACAACGATACCGAAGATATCGTAGTGTCCGCATATCAAACGCACTGTGGAGTGCTGAAAACACCAGAAAACGTGTTTTTCGCATTGAATAGCGCGAAATCAGCGATTTCGGTAATTCTGCACACTTGTAACATCAGAATCATGAAGATTATCACTGATAATGCATATATCAGCTGGAAACAACAACGATACCGAAGGTATGGCAGTTTCCGCATATCAAACGCACTGTGGAGTGCTGAAAACACCAGAAAACGTGTTTTTCGCATTCAATAGCACGAAAACAGCGATTTCGGTGATTCTGCACACTTGTAACAGCAGAATCGTGAAGATTATCACTGAAAGTGCATATCTCAGGTGGAAACAACAACGATACCGAAGATATCGTAGTTTCCGCATATCAAACGCACTGTGGAGTGCTGAAAACACCAGAAAACGTGTTTTTCGCATTCAAAAGCACGAAAACAGCGATTTCGGTGATTCTGCACACTTGTAACAGCAGAATCGTGAAGATTATCACTGAAAGTGCATATCTCAGCTGGAAACAACAACGATACCGAAGATATCGTAGTTTCCGCATATCAAACGCACTGTGGAGTGCTGAAAACACCAGAAAACGTGTTTTTCGCATTGAATAGCGCGAAAACAGCGATTTCGGTGATTCTGCACACTTGTAACAGCAGAATCATGAAGATTATCACTGATAATGCATATATCAGCTGGAAACAACAACGATACCGAAGGTATGGCAGTTTCCGCATATCAAACGCACTGTGGAGTGCTGAAAACACCAGAAAACGTGTTTTTCGCATTCAATAGCACGAAAACAGCGATTTCGGTGATTCTGCACACTTGTAACAGCAGAATCATGAAGATTATCACTGAAAATGCATGTCTCAGCTCGAAACAACAACGATACCGAAGATATCGTAGTTTCCGCATATCAAACGCACTGTGGAGTGCTGAAAACACCAGAAAACGTGTTTTTCGCATTCAAAAGCACGAAAACCGCGATTTCGGTGATTCTGCACACTTGTAACAGCAGAATCATGAAGATTATCACTGAAAATGCATATCTCAGCTGGAAACAACAACGATACCGAAGATATCGTAGTTTCCGCATATCAAACGCACTGTGGAGTGCTGAAAACACCAGAAAACGTGTTTTTCGCATTGAAGGGCGCGAAAACAGCGATTTCGGTGATTCTGCACACTTGTAACAGCAGAATCATGAAGATTATCACTGATAATGCATATATCAGCTGGAAACAACAACGATACCGAAGGTATGGCAGTTTCCGCATATCAAACGCACTGTGGAGTGCTGAAAACACCAGAAAACGTGTTTTTCGCATTCAATAGCACGAAAACAGCGATTTCGGTGATTCTGCACACTTGTAACAGCAGAATCATGAAGATTATCACTGAAAATGCATGTCTCAGCTCGAAACAACAACGATACCGAAGATATCGTAGTTTCCGCATATCAAACGCACTGTGGAGTGCTGAAAACACCAGAAAACGTGTTTTTCGCATTGAATAGCGCGAAAACAGCGATTTCGGTGATTCTGCACACTTGTAACAGCAGAATCATGAAGATTATCACTGATAATGCATATATCAGCTGGAAACAACAACGATACCGAAGGTATGGCAGTTTCCGCATATCAAACGCACTGTGGAGTGCTGAAAACACCAGAAAACATGTTTTTCGCATTCAATAGCACGAAAACAGCGATTTCGGTGATTCTGCACACTTGTAACAGCAGAATCATGAAGATTATCACTGAAAATGCATATATCAGCTGGAAACAACAACGATACCGAAGATATCGTAGTTTCCGCATATCAAACGCACTGTGGAGTGCTGAAAACACCAGAAAACGTGTTTTTCGCATTCAAAAGCACGAAAACAGCGATTTCGGTGATTCTGCACACTTGTAACAGCAGAATCGTGAAGATTATCACTGAAAGTGCATATCTCTGCTGGCAACAACAACGATACCGAAGATATCGCAGTTTCCGCATATCAAACGCACTGTGGAGTGTTGAAAACACCAGAAAACGTGTTTTTCGCATTCAAAAGCACGAAAACAGCGATTTCGGTGATTCTGCACACTTGTAACAGCAGAATCGTGCAGATTATCACTGAAAGTGCATATCTCAGCTGGAAACAACAACGATACCGAAGATATCGTAGTTTCCGCATATCAAACGCACTGTGGAGTGCTGAAAACACCAGAAAACGTGTTTTTCGCATTCAAAAGCACGAAAACAGCGATTTCGGTGATTCTGCACACTTGTAACAGCAGAATCATGAAGATTATCACTGAAAATGCATATCTCAGCTGGAAACAACAACGATATCGAAGGTATCGTAGTTTCCGCATATCAAACGCACTGTGGAGTGCTGAAAACACCAGGAAACGTGTTTTTCGCATTCAAAAGCACGAAAACAGCGATTTCGGTGATTCTGCACACTTGCAGCAGCAGAATCGTGAAGATTATCACTGAAAGTGCATATCTCAGCTGGAAACAACAACGATACCGAAGATATGGCAGTTTCCGCATATCAAACGCACTGTGGAGTGCTGAAAACACCAGAAAACGTGTTTTTCGCATTCAATAGCACGAAAACAGCGATTTCGGTGATTCTGCACACTTGTAACAGCAGAATCATGAAGATTATCACTGAAAATGCATGTCTCAGCTGGAAACAACAACGATACCGAAGATATCGTAGTTTCCGCATATCAAACGCACTGTGGAGTGCTGAAAACACCAGAAAACGTGTTTTTCGCATTGAATAGCGCGAAAACAGCGATTTCGGTGATTCTGCACACTTGTAACAGCATAATCGTGAAGATTATCACTGAAAGTGCATATCTCAGCTGGAAACAACAACGATACCGAAGATATCGCAGTTTCCGCATATCAAACGCACTGTGGAGTGTAGAAAACACCAGAAAACATGTTTTTCGCATTCAAAAGCACGAAAACAGCGATTTCGGTGATTCTGCACACTTGTAACAGCAGAATCATGAAGATTATCACTGAAAATGCATATCTCAGCTGGAAACAACAACGATACCGAAGATATCGTAGTTTCCGCATATCAAACGCACTGTGGAGTGCTGAATACACCAGAAAACGTGTTTTTCGCATTCAAAAGCACGAAAACAGCGATTTCGGTGATTCTGCACACTTGTAACAGCAGAATCGTGAAGATTATCACTGAAAGTGCATATCTCAGCTGGAAACAACAACGATACCGAAGATATCGTAGTTTCCGCATATCAAACGCACTGTGGAGTGCTGAAAACACCAGAAAACGTGTTTTTCGCATTCAAATGCACGAAAACAGCGATTTCGGTGATTCTGCACACTTGTAACAGCAGAATCGTGAAGATTATCACTGAAAGTGCATAGCTCAGCTGGAAACAACAACGATACCGAAGATATCGTAGTTTCCGCATATCAAACGCACTGTGGAGTGCTGAAAACACCAGAAAACGTGTTTTTCGCATTCAAATGCACGAAAACAGCGATTTCGGTGATTCTGCACACTTGTAACAGCAGCATCGTGAAGATTATCACTGAAAGTGCATATCTCAGCTGGAAACAACAACGATACCGAAGATATCGTAGCTTCCGCATATCAAACGCACTGTGGAGTGCTGAAAACACCAGAAAACGTGTTTTTCGCATTGAATAGCACGAAAACAGCGATTTCGGTGATTCTGCACACTTGTAACAGCAGAATCATGAAGATTATCACTGAAAATGCATGTCTCAGCTGGAAACAACAACGATACCGAAGATATCGTAGTTTCCGCATATCAAACGCACTGTGGAGTGCTGAAAACACCAGAAAACGTGTTTTTCGCATTGAATAGCACGAAAACAGCGATTTCAGTGATTCTGCACACTTGTAACAGCAGAATCATGAAGATTATCACTGAAAATGCATGTCTCAGCTGGAAACAACAACGATACCGAAGATATCGTAGTTTTCGCATATCAAACGCACTGTGGAGTGCTGAAAACACCAGAAAACGTGTTTTTCGCATTGAATAGCGCGAAAACAGCGATTTCGGTGATTCTGCACACTTGTGACAGCAGAATCCTGAAGATTATCACTGAAAATGCATATCTCAGCTGGAAACAACAACGATACCGAAGATATCGTAGTTTCCGCATATCAAACGCACTGTGGAGTGCTGAAAACACCAGAAAACGTGTTTTTCGCATTCAATAGCTCGAAAACAGCGATTTCGGTGATTCTGCACACTTGTAACAGCAGAATCATGAAGATTATCACTGAAAATGCATGTCTCAGCTCGAAACAACAACGATACCGAAGATATCGTAGTTTCCGCATATCAAACGCACTGTGGAGTGCTGAAAACACCAGAAAACGTGTTTTTCGCATTCAAAAGCACGAAAACAGCGATTTCGGTGATTCTGCACACTTGTAACAGCAGAATCATGAAGATTATCACTGAAAATGCATATCTCAGCTGGAAACAACAACGATACCGAAGATATCGTAGTTTCCGCATATCAAACGCACTGTGGAGTGCTGAAAACACCAGAAAACGTGTTTTTCGCATTGAATAGCGCGAAAACAGCGATTTCGGTGATTCTGCACACTTGTAACAGCAGAATCATGAAGATTATCACTGATAATGCATATATCAGCTGGAAACAACAACGATACCGAAGGTATGGCAGTTTCCGCATATCAAACGCACTGTGGAGTGCTAAAAACACCAGAAAACGTGTTTTTCGCATTCAATAGCACGAAAACAGCGATTTCGGTGATTCTGCACACTTGTAACAGCAGAATCATGAAGATTATCACTGAAAATGCATGTCTCAGCTGGAAACAACAACGATACCGAAGATATCGTAGTTTCCGCATATCAAACGCACTGTGGAGTGCTGAAACACCAGAAAACGTGTTTTTCGCATTGAATAGCGCGAAAACAGCGATTTCGGTGATTCTGCACACTTGTAACAGCAGAATCGTGAAGATTATCACTGAAAGTGCATATCTCAGCTGGAAACAACAACGATACCGAAGATATGGCAGTTTCCGCATATCAAACGCACTGTGGAGTGCTGAAAACACCAGAAAACGTGTTTTTCGCATTCAAAAGCACGAAAACAGCGATTTCGGTGATTCTGCACACTTGTAACAGCAGAATCATGAAGATTATCACTGAAAATGCATATCTCAGCTGGAAACAACAACGATACCGAAGATATCGTAGTTTCCGCATATCAAACGCACTGTGGAGTGCTGAAAACACCAGAAAACGTGTTTTTCGCATTCAAAAGCACGAAAACAGCGATTTCGGTGATTCTGCACACTTGTAACAGCAGAATCATGAAGATTATCACTGAAAATGCATATCTCAGCTGGAAACAACAACGATACCGAAGATATCGTAGTTTCCGCATATCAAACGCACTGTGGAGTGCTGAAAACACCAGAAAACGTGTTTTTCGCATTCAAAAGCACGAAAACAGCGATTTCGGTGATTCTGCACACTTGTAACAGCAGAATCGTGAAGATTATCACTGAAAGTGCATATCTCAGCTGGAAACAACAACGATACCGAAGATATCGCAGTTTCCGCATATCAAACGCACTGTGGAGTGCTGAAAACACCAGAAAACGTGTTTTTCGCATTGAATAGCACGAAAACAGCGATTTCGGTGATTCTGCACACTTGTAACAGCAGAATCGTGAAGATTATCACTGAAAGTGCATATCTCAGCTGGAAACAACAACGATACCGAAGATATCGCAGTTTCCGCATATCAAACGCACTGTGGAGTGTAGAAAACACCAGAAAACGTGTTTTTCGCATTCAAAAGCACGAAAACAGCGATTTCGGTGATTCTGCACACTTGTAACAGCAGAATCATGAAGATTATCACTGAAAATGCATATCTCAGCTGGAAACAACAACGATACCGAAGATATCGTAGTTTCCGCATATCAAACGCACTGTGGAGTGCTGAAAACACCAGAAAACGTGTTTTTCGCATTCAAAAGCACGAAAACAGCGATTTCGGTGATTCTGCACACTTGTAACAGCAGAATCGTGAAGATTATCACTGAAAGTGCATATCTCAGCTGGAAACAACAACGATACCGAAGATATCGCAGTTTCCGCATATCAAACGCACTGTGGAGTGCTGAAAACACCAGAAAACGTGTTTTTCGCATTGAATAGCACGAAAACAGCGATTTCGGTGATTCTGCACACTTGTAACAGCAGAATCATGAAGATTATCACTGAAAATGCATGTCTCAGCTGGAAACAACAACGATACCGAAGATATCGTAGTTTCCGCATATCAAACGCACTGTGGAGTGCTGAAAACACCAGAAAACGTGTTTTTCGCATTGAATAGCACGAAAACAGCGATTTCAGTGATTCTGCACACTTGTAACAGCAGAATCATGAAGATTATCACTGAAAATGCATGTCTCAGCTGGAAACAACAACGATACCGAAGATATCGTAGTTTCCGCATATCAAACGCACTGTGGAGTGCTGAAAACACCAGAAAACGTGTTTTTCGCATTGAATAGCGCGAAAACAGCGATTTCGGTGATTCTGCACACTTGTAACAGCAGAATCCTGAAGATTATCACTGAAAATGCATATCTCAGCTGGAAACAACAACGATACCGAAGATATCGTAGTTTCCGCATATCAAACGCACTGTGGAGTGCTGAAAACACCAGAAAACGTGTTTTTCGCATTCAAAAGCACGAAAACAGCGATTTCGGTGATTCTGCACACTTGTAACAGCAGAATCGTGAAGATTATCACTGAAAGTGCATATCTCAGCTGGAAACAACAACGATACCGAAGATATCGCAGTTTCCGCATATCAAACGCACTGTGGAGTGCTGAAAACACCAGAAAACGTGTTTTTCGCATTGAATAGCGCGAAAACAGCGATTTCGGTGATTCTGCACACTTGTAACAGCAGAATCCTGAAGATTATCACTGAAAATGCATATCTCAGCTGGAAACAACAACGATACCGAAGATATCGTAGTTTCCGCATATCAAACGCACTGTGGAGTGCTGAAAACACCAGAAAACGTGTTTTTCGCATTCAAAAGCACGAAAACAGCGATTTCGGTGATTCTGCACACTTGTAACAGCAGAATCGTGAAGATTATCACTGAAAGTGCATATCTCAGCTGGAAACAACAACGATACCGAAGATATCGTAGTTTCCGCATATCAAACGCACTGTGGAGTGCTGAAAGCACCAGAAAACGTGTTTTTCGCATTCAAAAGCACGAAAACAGCGATTTCGGTGATTCTGCACACTTGTAACAGCAGAATCATGAAGATTATCACTGATAATGCATATATCAGCTGGAAACAACAACGATACCGAAGGTATGGCAGTTTCCGCATATCAAACGCACTGTGGAGTGCTGAAAACACCAGAAAACATGTTTTTCGCATTCAATAGCACGAAAACAGCGATTTCGGTGATTCTGCACACTTGTAACAGCAGAATCATGAAGATTATCACTGAAAATGCATATATCAGCTGGAAACAACAACGATACCGAAGATATCGTAGTTTCCGCATATCAAACGCACTGTGGAGTGCTGAAAACACCAGAAAACGTGTTTTTCGCATTCAAAAGCACGAAAACAGCGATTTCGGTGATTCTGCACACTTGAAACAGCAGAATCGTGAAGATTATCACTGAAAGTGCATATCTCTGCTGGCAACAACAACGATACCGAAGATATCGCAGTTTCCGCATATCAAACGCACTGTGGAGTGTTGAAAACACCAGAAAACGTGTTTTTCGCATTCAAAAGCAGGAAAACAGCGATTTCGGTGATTCTGCTCACTTGTAACAGCAGAATCGTGCAGATTATCACTGAAAGTGCATATCTCAGCTGGAAACAACAACGATACCGAAGATATCGTAGTTTCCGCATATCAAACGCACTGTGGAGTGCTGAAAACACCAGAAAACGTGTTTTTCGCATTCAAAAGCACGAAAACAGCGATTTCGGTGATTCTGCACACTTGTAACAGCAGAATCATGAAGATTATCACTGAAAATGCATGTCTCAGCTGGAAACAACAACGATACCGAAGATATCGTAGTTTCCGCATATCAAACGCACTGTGGAGTGCTGAAAACACCAGAAAACGTGTTTTTCGCATTGAATAGCGCGAAAACAGCGATTTCGGTGATTCTGCACACTTGTAACAGCATAATCGTGAAGATTATCACTGAAAGTGCATATCTCAGCTGGAAACAACAACGATACCGAAGATATCGCAGTTTCCGCATATCAAACGCACTGTGGAGTGTAGAAAACACCAGAAAACATGTTTTTCGCATTCAAAAGCACGAAAACAGCGATTTCGGTGATTCTGCACACTTGTAACAGCAGAATCATGAAGATTATCACTGAAAATGCATATCTCAGCTGGAAACAACAACGATACCGAAGATATCGTAGTTTCCGCATATCAAACGCACTGTGGAGTGCTGAAAACACCAGAAAACGTGTTTTTCGCATTCAAAAGCACGAAAACAGCGATTTCGGTGATTCTGCACACTTGTAACAGCAGAATCGTGAAGATTATCACTGAAAGTGCATATCTCAGCTGCAAACAACAACGATACCGAAGATATCGTAGTTTCCGCATATCAAACGCACTGTGGAGTGCTGAAAACACCAGAAAACGTGTTTTTCGCATTCAAAAGCACGAAAACAGCGATTTCGGGGATTCTGCACACTTGTAACAGCAGAATCGTGAAGATTATCACTGAAAGTGCATATCTCAGCTGGAAACAACAACGATATCGAAGGTATCGTAGTTTCCGCATATGAAACGCACTGTGGAGTGCTGAAAACACCAGAAAACGTGTTTTTCGCATTCAAACGCACGAAAACAGCGATTTCGGTGATTCTGCACACTTGTAACAGCAGAATCGTGAAGATTATCACTGAAAGTGCATGTCTCAGCTGGAAACAACAACGATACCGAAGATATCGCAGTTTCCGCATATCAAACGCACTGTGGAGTGTAGAAAACACCAGAAAACGTGTTTTTCGCATTCAAAAGCACGAAAACAGCGATTTCGGTGATTCTGCACACTTGTAACAGCAGCATCATGAAGATTATCACTGAAAATGCATATCTCAGCTGGAAACAACAACGATACCGAAGATATCGTAGTTTCCGCATATCAAACGCTCTGTGGAGTGCTGAAAACACCAGAAAACGTGTTTTTCGCATTCAAAAGCACGAAAACAGCGATTTCGGTGATTCTGCACACTTGTAACAGCAGAATCGTGAAGATTATCACTGAAAGTGCATATCTCAGCTGGAAACAACAACGATACCGAAGATATCGTAGTTTCCGCATATCAAACGCACTGTGGAGTGCTGAAAACACCAGAAAACGTGTTTTTCGCATTCAAATGCACGAAAACAGCGATTTCGGTGATTCTGCACACTTGTAACAGCAGAATCGTGAAGATTATCACTGAAAGTGCATAGCTCAGCTGGAAACAACAACGATACCGAAGATATCGTAGTTTCCGCATATCAAACGCACTGTGGAGTGCTGAAAACACCAGAAAACGTGTTTTTCGCATTCAAATGCACGAAAACAGCGATTTCGGTGATTCTGCACACTTGTAACAGCAGTATCGTGAAGATTATCACTGAAAGTGCATATCTCAGCTGGAAACAACAACGATACCGAAGATATCGTAGCTTCCGCATATCAAACGCACTGTGGAGTGCTGAAAACACCAGAAAACGTGTTTTTCGCATTGAATAGCACGAAAACAGCGATTTCGGTGATTCTGCACACTTGTAACAGCAGAATCATGAAGATTATCACTGAAAATGCATGTCTCAGCTGGAAACAACAACGATACCGAAGATATCGTAGTTTCCGCATATCAAACGCACTGTGGAGTGCTGAAAACACCAGAAAACGTGTTTTTCGCATTGAATAGCACGAAAACAGCGATTTCAGTGATTCTGCACACTTGTAACAGCAGAATCATGAAGATTATCACTGAAAATGCATGTCTCAGCTGGAAACAACAACGATACCGAAGATATCGTAGTTTTCGCATATCAAACGCACTGTGGAGTGCTGAAAACACCAGAAAACGTGTTTTTCGCATTGAATAGCGCGAAAACAGCGATTTCGGTGATTCTGCACACTTGTAACAGCAGAATCGTGAAGATTATCACTGAAAGTGCATATCTCAGCTGGAAACAACAACGATACCGAAGATATGGCAGTTTCCGCATATCAAACGCACTGTGGAGTGCTGAAAACACCAGAAAACGTGTTTTTCGCATTCAATAGCACGAAAACAGCGATTTCGGTGATTCTGCACACTTGTAACAGCAGAATCATGAAGATTATCACTGAAAATGCATGTCTCAGCTGGAAACAACAACGATACCGAAGATATCGTAGTTTCCGCATATCAAACGCACTGTGGAGTGCTGAAAACACCAGAAAACGTGTTTTTCGCATTGAATAGCGCGAAAACAGCGATTTCGGTGATTCTGCACACTTGTAACAGCAGAATCGTGAAGATTATCACTGAAAGTGCATATCTCAGCTGGAAACAACAACGATACCGAAGATATCGCAGTTTCCGCATATCAAACGCACTGTGGAGTGTAGAAAACACCAGAAAACGTGTTTTTCGCATTCAAAAGCACGAAAACAGCGATTTCGGTGATTCTGCACACTTGTAACAGCAGAATCATGAAGATTATCACTGAAAATGCATATCTCAGCTGGAAACAACAACGATACCGAAGATATCGTAGTTTCCGCATATCAAACGCACTGTGGAGTGCTGAAAACACCAGAAAACGTGTTTTTCGCATTCAAAAGCACGAAAACAGCGATTTCGGTGATTCTGCACACTTGTAACAGCAGAATCGTGAAGATTATCACTGAAAGTGCATATCTCAGCTGGAAACAACAACGATACCGAAGATATCGCAGTTTCCGCATATCAAACGCACTGTGGAGTGCTGAAAACACCAGAAAACGTGTTTTTCGCATTGAATAGCACGAAAACAGCGATTTCGGTGATTCTGCACACTTGTAACAGCAGAATCCTGAAGATTATCACTGAAAATGCATGTCTCAGCTGGAAACAACATCGATACCGAAGATATCGTAGTTTCCGCATATCAAACGCACTGTGGAGTGCTGAAAACACCAGAAAACGTGTTTTTCGCATTGAATAGCACGAAAACAGCGATTTCAGTGATTCTGCACACTTGTAACAGCAGAATCATGAAGATTATCACTGAAAATGCATGTCTCAGCTGGAAACAACAACGATACCGAAGATATCGTAGTTTCCGCATATCAAACGCACTGTGGAGTGCTGAAAACACCAGAAAACGTGTTTTTCGCATTGAATAGCGCGAAAACAGCGATTTCGGTGATTCTGCACACTTGTAACAGCAGAATCCTGAAGATTATCACTGAAAATGCATATCTCAGCTGGAAACAACAACGATACCGAAGATATCGTAGTTTCCGCATATCAAACGCACTGTGGAGTGCTGAAAACACCAGAAAACGTGTTTTTCGCATTCAAAAGCACGAAAACAGCGATTTCGGTGATTCTGCACACTTGTAACAGCAGAATCGTGAAGATTATCACTGAAAGTGCATATCTCAGCTGGAAACAACAACGATACCGAAGATATCGCAGTTTCCGCATATCAAACGCACTGTGGAGTGCTGAAAACACCAGAAAACGTGTTTTTCGCATTGAATAGCGCGAAAACAGCGATTTCGGTGATTCTGCACACTTGTAACAGCAGAATCCTGAAGATTATCACTGAAAATGCATATCTCAGCTGGAAACAACAACGATACCGAAGATATCGTAGTTTCCGCATATCAAACGCACTGTGGAGTGCTGAAAACACCAGAAAACGTGTTTTTCGCATTCAAAAGCACGAAAACAGCGATTTCGGTGATTCTGCACACTTGTAACAGAAGAATCGTGAAGATTATCACTGAAAGTGCATATCTCAGCTGGAAACAACAACGATACCGAAGATATCGTAGTTTCCGCATATCAAACGCACTGTGGAGTGCTGAAAACACCAGAAAACGTGTTTTTCGCATTGAATAGCGCGAAAACAGCGATTTCGGTGATTCTGCACACTTGTAACAGCAGAATCATGAAGATTATCACTGAAAATGCATGTCTCAGCTCGAAACAACAACGATACCGAAGATATCGTAGTTTCCGCATATCAAACGCACTGTGGAGTGCTGAAAACACCAGAAAACGTGTTTTTCGCATTCAAAAGCACGAAAACAGCGATTTCGGTGATTCTGCACACTTGTAACAGAAGAATCGTGAAGATTATCACTGAAAGTGCATATCTCAGCTAGAAACAACAACGATACCGACGATATCGTAGTTTCCGCATATCAAACGCACTGTGGAGTGCTGAAAACACCAGAAAACGTGTTTTTCGCATTCAAAAGCACGAAAACAGCGATTTCGGTTATTCTGCACACTTGTAACAGCAGAATCGTGAAGATTATCACTGAAAGTGCATATCTCAGCTGGAAACAACAACGATACCGAAGATATCGTAGTTTCCGCATATCAAACGCACTGTGGAGTGCTGAAAACACCAGAAAACGTGTTTTTCGCATTGAATAGCGCGAAAACAGCGATTTCGGTGATTCTGCACACTTGTAACAGCAGAATCATGAAGATTATCACTGATAATGCATATATCAGCTGGAAACAACAACGATACCGAAGGTATGGCAGTTTCCGCATATCAAACGCACTGTGGAGTGCTGAAAACACCAGAAAACGTGTTTTTCGCATTGAAAAGCACGAAAATAGCGATTTCGGTGATTCTGCACACTTGTAACAGCAGAATCGTGAAGATTATCACTGAAAATGCATATCTGAGCTGGAAACAACAACGATACCGAAGATATCGTAGTTTCCGCATATCAAACGCACTGTGGAGTGCTGAAAACACCAGAAAACGTGTTTTTCGCATTCAAAAGCACGAAAACAGCGATTTCGGTTATTCTGCACACTTGTAACAGCAGAATCGTGAAGATTATCACTGAAAGTGCATATCTCAGCTGGAAACAACAACGATACCGAAGATATCGCAGTTTCCGCATATCAAACGCACTGTGGAGTGCTGAAAACACCAGAAAACGTGTTTTTCGCATTGAATAGCGCGAAAACAGCGATTTCGGTGATTCTGCACACTTGTAACAGCAGAATCCTGAAGATTATCACTGAAAATGCATATCTCAGCTGGAAACAACAACGATACCGAAGATATCGTAGTTTCCGCATATCAAACGCACTGTGGAGTGCTGAAAACACCAGAAAACGTGTTTTTCGCATTCAAAAGCACGAAAACAGCGATTTCGGTGATTCTGCACACTTGTAACAGAAGAATCGTGAAGATTATCACTGAAAGTGCATATCTCAGCTGGAAACAACAACGATACCGAAGATATCGTAGTTTCCGCATATCAAACGCACTGTGGAGTGCTGAAAACACCAGAAAACGTGTTTTTCGCATTGAATAGCGCGAAAACAGCGATTTCGGTGATTCTGCACACTTGTAACAGCAGAATCATGAAGATTATCACTGAAAATGCATGTCTCAGCTCGAAACAACAACGATACCGAAGATATCGTAGTTTCCGCATATCAAACGCACTGTGGAGTGCTGAAAACACCAGAAAACGTGTTTTTCGCATTCAAAAGCACGAAAACAGCGATTTCGGTGATTCTGCACACTTGTAACAGAAGAATCGTGAAGATTATCACTGAAAGTGCATATCTCAGCTAGAAACAACAACGATACCGACGATATCGTAGTTTCCGCATATCAAACGCACTGTGGAGTGCTGAAAACACCAGAAAACGTGTTTTTCGCATTCAAAAGCACGAAAACAGCGATTTCGGTTATTCTGCACACTTGTAACAGCAGAATCGTGAAGATTATCACTGAAAGTGCATATCTCAGCTGGAAACAACAACGATACCGAAGATATCGTAGTTTCCGCATATCAAACGCACTGTGGAGTGCTGAAAACACCAGAAAACGTGTTTTTCGCATTGAATAGCGCGAAAACAGCGATTTCGGTGATTCTGCACACTTGTAACAGCAGAATCATGAAGATTATCACTGATAATGCATATATCAGCTGGAAACAACAACGATACCGAAGGTATGGCAGTTTCCGCATATCAAACGCACTGTGGAGTGCTGAAAACACCAGAAAACGTGTTTTTCGCATTGAAAAGCACGAAAATAGCGATTTCGGTGATTCTGCACACTTGTAACAGCAGAATCGTGAAGATTATCACTGAAAATGCATATCTGAGCTGGAAACAACAACGATACCGAAGATATCGTAGTTTCCGCATATCAAACGCACTGTGGAGTGCTGAAAACACCAGAAAACGTGTTTTTCGCATTCAAAAGCACGAAAACAGCGATTTCGGTGATTCTGCACACTTGTAACAGCAGAATCATGAAGATTTCCACTGATAATGCATATCTCAGCTGGAAACAACAACGATACCGAAGGTATGGCAGTTTCCGCATATCAAACGCACTGTGGAGTGCTGAAAACACCAGAAAACGTGTTTTTCGCATTGAATAGCACGAAAACAGCGATTTCGGTGATTCTGCACACTTGTAACAGCAGAATCATGAAGATTATCACTGAAAATGCATGTCTCAGCTGGAAACAACAACGATACCGAAGATATCGTAGTTTCCGCATATCAAACGCACTGTGGAGTGCTGAAAACACCAGAAAACGTGTTTTTCGCATTGAATAGCACGAAAACAGCGATTTCAGTGATTCTGCACACTTGTAACAGCAGAATCATGAAGATTATCACTGAAAATGCATGTCTCAGCTGGAAACAACAACGATACCGAAGATATCGTAGTTTTCGCATATCAAACGCACTGTGGAGTGCTGAAAACACCAGAAAACGTGTTTTTCGCATTGAATAGCGCGAAAACAGCGATTTCGGTGATTCTGCACACTTGTGACAGCAGAATCCTGAAGATTATCACTGAAAATGCATATCTCAGCTGGAAACAACAACGATACCGAAGATATCGTAGTTTCCGCATATCAAACGCACTGTGGAGTGCTGAAAGCACCAGAAAACGTGTTTTTCGCATTCAAAAGCACGAAAACAGCGATTTCGGTGATTCTGCACACTTGTAACAGCAGAATCGTGAAGATTATCACTGAAAGTGCATATCTCAGCTGGAAACAACAACGATACCGAAGATATCGCAGTTTCCGCATATCAAACGCACTGTGGAGTGCTGAAAGCACCAGAAAACGTGTTTTTCGCATTCAAAAGCACGAAAACAGCGATTTCGGTGATTCTGCACACTTGTAACAGCAGAATCGTGAAGATTATCACTGAAAGTGCATATCTCAGCTGGAAACAACAACGATACCGAAGATATCGCAGTTTCCGCATATCAAACGCACTGTGGAGTGTTGAAAACACCAGAAAACGTGTTTTTCGCATTCAAGAGCACGAAAACAGCGATTTCGGTGATTCTGCACACTTGTAACAGCAGAATCATGAAGATTATCACTGAAAATGCATATCTCAGCTGGACACAACAACGATAACGAAGATATCGTAGTTTCCGCATATCAAACGCACTGTGGAGTGCTGAAAACACCAGAAAACGTGTTTTTCGCATTCAATAGCTCGAAAACAGCGATTTCGGTGATTCTGCACACTTGTAACAGCAGAATCATGAAGATTATCACTGAAAATGCATGTCTCAGCTCGAAACAACAACGATACCGAAGATATCGTAGTTTCCGCATATCAAACGCACTGTGGAGTGCTGAAAACACCAGAAAACGTGTTTTTCGCATTCAAAAGCACGAAAACAGCGATTTCGGTGATTCTGCACACTTGTAACAGCAGAATCATGAAGATTATCACTGAAAATGCATATCTCAGCTGGAAACAACAACGATACCGAAGATATCGTAGTTTCCGCATATCAAACGCACTGTGGAGTGCTGAAAACACCAGAAAACGTGTTTTTCGCATTGAATAGCGCGAAAACAGCGATTTCGGTGATTCTGCACACTTGTAACAGCAGAATCATGAAGATTATCACTGATAATGCATATATCAGCTGGAAACAACAACGATACCGAAGGTATGGCAGTTTCCGCATATCAAACGCACTGTGGAGTGCTAAAAACACCAGAAAACGTGTTTTTCGCATTCAAAAGCACGAAAACAGCGATTTCGGTGATTCTGCACACTTGTAACAGCAGAATCATGAAGATTATCACTGAAAATGCATATCTCAGCTGGAAACAACAACGATACCGAAGATATCGTAGTTTCCGCATATCAAACGCACTGTGGAGTGCTGAAAACACCAGAAAACGTGTTTTTCGCATTCAAAAGCACGAAAACAGCGATTTCGGTGATTCTGCACACTTGTAACAGCAGAATCGTGAAGATTATCACTGAAAGTGCATATCTCAGCTGGAAACAACAACGATACCGAAGATATCGTAGTTTCCGCATATCAAACGCACTGTGGAGTGTTTGGAAACACCAGAAAACGTGTTTTTCGCATTCAAGAGCACGAAAACAGCGATTTCGGTGATTCTGCACACTTGTAACAGCAGAATCATGAAGATTATCACTGAAAATGCATATCTCAGCTGGACACAACAACGATACCGAAGATATCGTAGTTTCCGCATATCAAACGCACTGTGGAGTGCTGAAAACACCAGAAAACGTGTTTTTCGCATTCAATAGCTCGAAAACAGCGATTTCGGTGATTCTGCACACTTGTAACAGCAGAATCGTGAAGATTATCACTGAAAGTGCATATCTCAGCTGGAAACAACAACGATACCGAAGATATCGCAGTTTCCGCATATCAAACGCACTGTGGAGTGTTGAAAACACCAGAAAACGTGTTTTTCGCATTCAAGAGCACGAAAACAGCGATTTCGGTGATTCTGCACACTTGTAACAGCAGAATCATGAAGATTATCACTGAAAATGCATATCTCAGCTGGACACAACAACGATACCGAAGATATCGTAGTTTCCGCATATCAAACGCACTGTGGAGTGCTGAAAACACCAGAAAACGTGTTTTTCGCATTCAATAGCTCGAAAACAGCGATTTCGGTGATTCTGCACACTTGTAACAGCAGAATCATGAAGATTATCACTGAAAATGCATGTCTCAGCTCGAAACAACAACGATACCGAAGATATCGTAGTTTCCGCATATCAAACGCACTGTGGAGTGCTGAAAACACCAGAAAACGTGTTTTTCGCATTCAAAAGCACGAAAACAGCGATTTCGGTGATTCTGCACACTTGTAACAGCAGAATCATGAAGATTATCACTGAAAATGCATATCTCAGCTGGAAACAACAACGATACCGAAGATATCGTAGTTTCCGCATATCAAACGCACTGTGGAGTGCTGAAAACACCAGAAAACGTGTTTTTCGCATTGAATAGCGCGAAAACAGCGATTTCGGTGATTCTGCACACTTGTAACAGCAGAATCATGAAGATTATCACTGATAATGCATATATCAGCTGGAAACAACAACGATACCGAAGGTATGGCAGTTTCCGCATATCAAACGCACTGTGGAGTGCTAAAAACACCAGAAAACGTGTTTTTCGCATTCAATAGCACGAAAACAGCGATTTCGGTGATTCTGCACACTTGTAACAGCAGAATCATGAAGATTATCACTGAAAATGCATGTCTCAGCTGGAAACAACAACGATACCGAAGATATCGTAGTTTCCGCATATCAAACGCACTGTGGAGTGCTGAAACACCAGAAAACGTGTTTTTCGCATTGAATAGCGCGAAAACAGCGATTTCGGTGATTCTGCACACTTGTAACAGCAGAATCGTGAAGATTATCACTGAAAGTGCATATCTCAGCTGGAAACAACAACGATACCGAAGATATGGCAGTTTCCGCATATCAAACGCACTGTGGAGTGCTGAAAACACCAGAAAACGTGTTTTTCGCATTCAATAGCACGAAAACAGCGATTTCGGTGATTCTGCACACTTGTAACAGCAGAATCATGAAGATTATCACTGAAAATGCATGTCTCAGCTGGAAACAACAACGATACCGAAGATATCGTAGTTTCCGCATATCAAACGCACTGTGGAGTGCTGAAAACACCAGAAAACGTGTTTTTCGCATTGAATAGCGCGAAAACAGCGATTTCGGTGATTCTGCACACTTGTAACAGCAGAATCGTGAAGATTATCACTGAAAGTGCATATCTCAGCTGGAAACAACAACGATACCGAAGATATCGCAGTTTCCGCATATCAAACGCACTGTGGAGTGTAGAAAACACCAGAAAACGTGTTTTTCGCATTCAAAAGCACGAAAACAGCGATTTCGGTGATTCTGCACACTTGTAACAGCAGAATCGTGAAGATTATCACTGAAAGTGCATATCTCAGCTGGAAACAACAACGATACCGAAGATATCGCAGTTTCCGCATATCAAACGCACTGTGGAGTGCTAAAAACACCAGAAAACGTGTTTTTCGCATTCAATAGCACGAAAACAGCGATTTCGGTGATTCTGCACACTTGTAACAGCAGAATCATGAAGATTATCACTGAAAATGCATGTCTCAGCTGGAAACAACAACGATACCGAAGATATCGTAGTTTCCGCATATCAAACGCACTGTGGAGTGCTGAAACACCAGAAAACGTGTTTTTCGCATTGAATAGCGCGAAAACAGCGATTTCGGTGATTCTGCACACTTGTAACAGCAGAATCGTGAAGATTATCACTGAAAGTGCATATCTCAGCTGGAAACAACAACGATACCGAAGATATGGCAGTTTCCGCATATCAAACGCACTGTGGAGTGCTGAAAACACCAGAAAACGTGTTTTTCGCATTCAATAGCACGAAAACAGCGATTTCGGTGATTCTGCACACTTGTAACAGCAGAATCATGAAGATTATCACTGAAAATGCATGTCTCAGCTGGAAACAACAACGATACCGAAGATATCGCAGTTTCCGCATATCAAACGCACTGTGGAGTGCTGAAAACACCAGAAAACGTGTTTTTCGCATTGAATAGCACGAAAACAGCGATTTCGGTGATTCTGCACACTTGTAACAGCAGAATCATGAAGATTATCACTGAAAATGCATGTCTCAGCTGGAAACAACAACGATACCGAAGATATCGTAGTTTCCGCATATCAAACGCACTGTGGAGTGCTGAAAACACCAGAAAACGTGTTTTTCGCATTGAATAGCACGAAAACAGCGATTTCAGTGATTCTGCACACTTGTAACAGCAGAATCATGAAGATTATCACTGAAAATGCATGTCTCAGCTGGAAACAACAACGATACCGAAGATATCGTAGTTTCCGCATATCAAACGCACTGTGGAGTGCTGAAAACACCAGAAAACGTGTTTTTCGCATTCAAAAGCACGAAAACAGCGATTTCGGTGATTCTGCACACTTGTAACAGCAGAATCGTGAAGATTATCACTGAAAGTGCATATCTCAGCTGGAAACAACAACGATACCGAAGATATCGCAGTTTCCGCATATCAAACGCACTGTGGAGTGCTGAAAACACCAGAAAACGTGTTTTTCGCATTGAATAGCGCGAAAACAGCGATTTCGGTGATTCTGCACACTTGTAACAGCAGAATCCTGAAGATTATCACTGAAAATGCATATCTCAGCTGGAAACAACAACGATACCGAAGATATCGTAGTTTCCGCATATCAAACGCACTGTGGAGTGCTGAAAACACCAGAAAACGTGTTTTTCGCATTCAAAAGCACGAAAACAGCGATTTCGGTGATTCTGCACACTTGTAACAGCAGAATCGTGAAGATTATCACTGAAAGTGCATATCTCAGCTGGAAACAACAACGATACCGAAGATATCGTAGTTTCCGCATATCAAACGCACTGTGGAGTGCTGAAAACACCAGAAAACGTGTTTTTCGCATTGAATAGCGCGAAAACAGCGATTTCGGTGATTCTGCACACTTGTAACAGCAGAATCATGAAGATTATCACTGAAAATGCATGTCTCAGCTCGAAACAACAACGATACCGAAGATATCGTAGTTTCCGCATATCAAACGCACTGTGGAGTGCTGAAAACACCAGAAAACGTGTTTTTCGCATTCAAAAGCACGAAAACAGCGATTTCGGTGATTCTGCACACTTGTAACAGAAGAATCGTGAAGATTATCACTGAAAGTGCATATCTCAGCTAGAAACAACAACGATACCGAAGATATCGTAGTTTCCGCATATCAAACGCACTGTGGAGTGCTGAAAACACCAGAAAACGTGTTTTTCGCATTCAAAAGCACGAAAACAGCGATTTCGGTTATTCTGCACACTTGTAACAGCAGAATCGTGAAGATTATCACTGAAAGTGCATATCTCAGCTGGAAACAACAACGATACCGAAGATATCGTAGTTTCCGCATATCAAACGCACTGTGGAGTGCTGAAAACACCAGAAAACGTGTTTTTCGCATTGAATAGCGCGAAAACAGCGATTTCGGTGATTCTGCACACTTGTAACAGCAGAATCATGAAGATTATCACTGATAATGCATATATCAGCTGGAAACAACAACGATACCGAAGGTATGGCAGTTTCCGCATATCAAACGCACTGTGGAGTGCTGAAAACACCAGAAAACGTGTTTTTCGCATTGAAAAGCACGAAAATAGCGATTTCGGTGATTCTGCACACTTGTAACAGCAGAATCGTGAAGATTATCACTGAAAATGCATATCTGAGCTGGAAACAACAACGATACCGAAGATATCGTAGTTTCCGCATATCAAACGCACTGTGGAGTGCTGAAAACACCAGAAAACGTGTTTTTCGCATTCAAAAGCACGAAAACAGCGATTTCGGTGATTCTGCACACTTGTAACAGCAGAATCATGAAGATTTCCACTGATAATGCATATCTCAGCTGGAAACAACAACGATACCGAAGGTATGGCAGTTTCCGCATATCAAACGCACTGTGGAGTGCTGAAAACACCAGAAAACGTGTTTTTCGCATTGAATAGCACGAAAACAGCGATTTCGGTGATTCTGCACACTTGTAACAGCAGAATCATGAAGATTATCACTGAAAATGCATGTCTCAGCTGGAAACAACAACGATACCGAAGATATCGTAGTTTCCGCATATCAAACGCACTGTGGAGTGCTGAAAACACCAGAAAACGTGTTTTTCGCATTGAATAGCACGAAAACAGCGATTTCAGTGATTCTGCACACTTGTAACAGCAGAATCATGAAGATTATCACTGAAAATGCATGTCTCAGCTGGAAACAACAACGATACCGAAGATATCGTAGTTTTCGCATATCAAACGCACTGTGGAGTGCTGAAAACACCAGAAAACGTGTTTTTCGCATTGAATAGCGCGAAAACAGCGATTTCGGTGATTCTGCACACTTGTGACAGCAGAATCCTGAAGATTATCACTGAAAATGCATATCTCAGCTGGAAACAACAACGATACCGAAGATATCGTAGTTTCCGCATATCAAACGCACTGTGGAGTGCTGAAAGCACCAGAAAACGTGTTTTTCGCATTCAAAAGCACGAAAACAGCGATTTCGGTGATTCTGCACACTTGTAACAGCAGAATCATGAAGATTTCCACTGATAATGCATATCTCAGCTGGAAACAACAACGATACCGAAGGTATGGCAGTTTCCGCATATCAAACGCACTGTGGAGTGCTGAAAACACCAGAAAACGTGTTTTTCGCATTGAATAGCACGAAAACAGCGATTTCGGTGATTCTGCACACTTGTAACAGCAGAATCATGAAGATTATCACTGATAATGCATATATCAGCTGGAAACAACAACGATACCGAAGGTATGGCAGTTTCCGCATATCAAACGCACTGTGGAGTGCTGAAAACACCAGAAAACGTGTTTTTCGCATTGAAAAGCACGAAAATAGCGATTTCGGTGATTCTGCACACTTGTAACAGCAGAATCGTGAAGATTATCACTGAAAATGCATATCTGAGCTGGAAACAACAACGATACCGAAGATATCGTAGTTTCCGCATATCAAACGCACTGTGGAGTGCTGAAAACACCAGAAAACGTGTTTTTCGCATTCAAAAGCACGAAAACAGCGATTTCGGTGATTCTGCACACTTGTAACAGCAGAATCATGAAGATTTCCACTGATAATGCATATCTCAGCTGGAAACAACAACGATACCGAAGGTATGGCAGTTTCCGCATATCAAACGCACTGTGGAGTGCTGAAAACACCAGAAAACGTGTTTTTCGCATTGAATAGCACGAAAACAGCGATTTCGGTGATTCTGCACACTTGTAACAGCAGAATCATGAAGATTATCACTGAAAATGCATGTCTCAGCTGGAAACAACAACGATACCGAAGATATCGTAGTTTCCGCATATCAAACGCACTGTGGAGTGCTGAAAACACCAGAAAACGTGTTTTTCGCATTGAATAGCACGAAAACAGCGATTTCAGTGATTCTGCACACTTGTAACAGCAGAATCATGAAGATTATCACTGAAAATGCATGTCTCAGCTGGAAACAACAACGATACCGAAGATATCGTAGTTTTCGCATATCAAACGCACTGTGGAGTGCTGAAAACACCAGAAAACGTGTTTTTCGCATTGAATAGCGCGAAAACAGCGATTTCGGTGATTCTGCACACTTGTGACAGCAGAATCCTGAAGATTATCACTGAAAATGCATATCTCAGCTGGAAACAACAACGATACCGAAGATATCGTAGTTTCCGCATATCAAACGCACTGTGGAGTGCTGAAAGCACCAGAAAACGTGTTTTTCGCATTCAAAAGCACGAAAACAGCGATTTCGGTGATTCTGCACACTTGTAACAGCAGAATCATGAAGATTTCCACTGATAATGCATATCTCAGCTGGAAACAACAACGATACCGAAGGTATGGCAGTTTCCGCATATCAAACGCACTGTGGAGTGCTGAAAACACCAGAAAACGTGTTTTTCGCATTGAATAGCACGAAAACAGCGATTTCGGTGATTCTGCACACTTGTAACAGCAGAATCATGAAGATTATCACTGAAAATGCATGTCTCAGCTGGAAACAACAACGATACCGAAGATATCGTAGTTTCCGCATATCAAACGCACTGTGGAGTGCTGAAAACACCAGAAAACGTGTTTTTCGCATTGAATAGCACGAAAACAGCGATTTCAGTGATTCTGCACACTTGTAACAGCAGAATCATGAAGATTATCACTGAAAATGCATGTCTCAGCTGGAAACAACAACGATACCGAAGATATCGTAGTTTTCGCATATCAAACGCACTGTGGAGTGCTGAAAACACCAGAAAACGTGTTTTTCGCATTGAATAGCGCGAAAACAGCGATTTCGGTGATTCTGCACACTTGTGACAGCAGAATCCTGAAGATTATCACTGAAAATGCATATCTCAGCTGGAAACAACAACGATACCGAAGATATCGTAGTTTCCGCATATCAAACGCACTGTGGAGTGCTGAAAGCACCAGAAAACGTGTTTTTCGCATTCAAAAGCACGAAAACAGCGATTTCGGTGATTCTGCACACTTGTAACAGCAGAATCGTGAAGATTATCACTGAAAGTGCATATCTCAGCTGGAAACAACAACGATACCGAAGATATCGCAGTTTCCGCATATCAAACGCACTGTGGAGTGCTGAAAGCACCAGAAAACGTGTTTTTCGCATTCAAAAGCACGAAAACAGCGATTTCGGTGATTCTGCACACTTGTAACAGCAGAATCGTGAAGATTATCACTGAAAGTGCATATCTCAGCTGGAAACAACAACGATACCGAAGATATCGCAGTTTCCGCATATCAAACGCACTGTGGAGTGTTGAAAACACCAGAAAACGTGTTTTTCGCATTCAAGAGCACGAAAACAGCGATTTCGGTGATTCTGCACACTTGTAACAGCAGAATCATGAAGATTATCACTGAAAATGCATATCTCAGCTGGACACAACAACGATACCGAAGATATCGTAGTTTCCGCATATCAAACGCACTGTGGAGTGCTGAAAACACCAGAAAACGTGTTTTTCGCATTCAAAAGCACGAAAACAGCGATTTCGGTGATTCTGCACACTTGTAACAGCAGAATCATGAAGATTATCACTGAAAATGCATATCTCAGCTGGAAACAACAACGATACCGAAGATATCGTAGTTTCCGCATATCAAACGCACTGTGGAGTGCTGAAAACACCAGAAAACGTGTTTTTCGCATTGAATAGCGCGAAAACAGCGATTTCGGTGATTCTGCACACTTGTAACAGCAGAATCATGAAGATTATCACTGATAATGCATATATCAGCTGGAAACAACAACGATACCGAAGGTATGGCAGTTTCCGCATATCAAACGCACTGTGGAGTGCTGAAAGCACCAGAAAACGTGTTTTTCGCATTCAAAAGCACGAAAACAGCGATTTCGGTGATTCTGCACACTTGTAACAGCAGAATCGTGAAGATTATCACTGAAAGTGCATATCTCAGCTGGAAACAACAACGATACCGAAGATATCGCAGTTTCCGCATATCAAACGCACTGTGGAGTGTTGAAAACACCAGAAAACGTGTTTTTCGCATTCAAGAGCACGAAAACAGCGATTTCGGTGATTCTGCACACTTGTAACAGCAGAATCATGAAGATTATCACTGAAAATGCATATCTCAGCTGGACACAACAACGATACCGAAGATATCGTAGTTTCCGCATATCAAACGCACTGTGGAGTGCTGAAAACACCAGAAAACGTGTTTTTCGCATTCAATAGCTCGAAAACAGCGATTTCGGTGATTCTGCACACTTGTAACAGCAGAATCATGAAGATTATCACTGAAAATGCATGTCTCAGCTCGAAACAACAACGATACCGAAGATATCGTAGTTTCCGCATATCAAACGCACTGTGGAGTGCTGAAAACACCAGAAAACGTGTTTTTCGCATTCAAAAGCACGAAAACAGCGATTTCGGTGATTCTGCACACTTGTAACAGCAGAATCATGAAGATTATCACTGAAAATGCATATCTCAGCTGGAAACAACAACGATACCGAAGATATCGTAGTTTCCGCATATCAAACGCACTGTGGAGTGCTGAAAACACCAGAAAACGTGTTTTTCGCATTGAATAGCGCGAAAACAGCGATTTCGGTGATTCTGCACACTTGTAACAGCAGAATCATGAAGATTATCACTGATAATGCATATATCAGCTGGAAACAACAACGATACCGAAGGTATGGCAGTTTCCGCATATCAAACGCACTGTGGAGTGCTAAAAACACCAGAAAACGTGTTTTTCGCATTCAATAGCACGAAAACAGCGATTTCGGTGATTCTGCACACTTGTAACAGCAGAATCATGAAGATTATCACTGAAAATGCATGTCTCAGCTGGAAACAACAACGATACCGAAGATATCGTAGTTTCCGCATATCAAACGCACTGTGGAGTGCTGAAACACCAGAAAACGTGTTTTTCGCATTGAATAGCGCGAAAACAGCGATTTCGGTGATTCTGCACACTTGTAACAGCAGAATCGTGAAGATTATCACTGAAAGTGCATATCTCAGCTGGAAACAACAACGATACCGAAGATATGGCAGTTTCCGCATATCAAACGCACTGTGGAGTGCTGAAAACACCAGAAAACGTGTTTTTCGCATTCAATAGTACGAAAACAGCGATTTCGGTGATTCTGCACACTTGTAACAGCAGAATCATGAAGATTATCACTGAAAATGCATGTCTCAGCTGGAAACAACAACGATACCGAAGATATCGTAGTTTCCGCATATCAAACGCACTGTGGAGTGCTGAAAACACCAGAAAACGTGTTTTTCGCATTGAATAGCGCGAAAACAGCGATTTCGGTGATTCTGCACACTTGTAACAGCAGAATCGTGAAGATTATCACTGAAAGTACATATCTCAGCTGGAAACAACAACGATACCGAAGATATCGCAGTTTCCGCATATCAAACGCACTGTGGAGTGTAGAAAACACCAGAAAACGTGTTTTTCGCATTCAAAAGCACGAAAACAGCGATTTCGGTGATTCTGCACACTTGTAACAGCAGAATCATGAAGATTATCACTGAAAATGCATATCTCAGCTGGAAACAACAACGATACCGAAGATATCGTAGTTTCCGCATATCAAACGCACTGTGGAGTGTTGAAAACACCAGAAAACGTGTTTTTCGCATTCAAGAGCACGAAAACAGCGATTTCGGTGATTCTGCACACTTGTAACAGCAGAATCATGAAGATTATCACTGAAAATGCATATCTCAGCTGGACACAACAACGATACCGAAGATATCGTAGTTTCCGCATATCAAACGCACTGTGGAGTGCTGAAAACACCAGAAAACGTGTTTTTCGCATTCAATAGCTCGAAAACAGCGATTTCGGTGATTCTGCACACTTGTAACCGCAGAATCATGAAGATTATCACTGAAAGTGCATATCTCAGCTGGAAACAACAACGATACCGAAGATATCGCAGTTTCCGCATATCAAACGCACTGTGGAGTGCTGAAAGCACCAGAAAACGTGTTTTTCGCATTCAAAAGCACGAAAACAGCGATTTCGGTGATTCTGCACACTTGTAACAGCAGAATCATGAAGATTATCACTGAAAATGCATATCTCAGCTGGACACAACAACGATACCGATGATATCGTAGTTTCCGCATATCAAACGCACTGTGGAGTGCTGAAAACACCAGAAAACGTGTTTTTCGCATTCAAAAGCACGAAAACAGCGATTTCGGTGATTCTGCACACTTGTAACAGCAGAATCATGAAGATTATCACTGAAAATGCATATCTCAGCTGGAAACAACAACGATACCGAAGATATCGTAGTTTCCGCATATCAAACGCACTGTGGAGTGCTGAAAACACCAGAAAACGTGTTTTTCGCATTGAATAGCGCGAAAACAGCGATTTCGGTGATTCTGCACACTTGTAACAGCAGAATCATGAAGATTATCACTGATAATGCATATATCAGCTGGAAACAACAACGATACCGAAGGTATGGCAGTTTCCGCATATCAAACGCACTGTGGAGTGCTAAAAACACCAGAAAACGTGTTTTTCGCATTCAATAGCACGAAAACAGCGATTTCGGTGATTCTGCACACTTGTAACAGCAGAATCATGAAGATTATCACTGAAAATGCATGTCTCAGCTGGAAACAACAACGATACCGAAGATATCGTAGTTTCCGCATATCAAACGCACTGTGGAGTGCTGAAACACCAGAAAACGTGTTTTTCGCATTGAATAGCGCGAAAACAGCGATTTCGGTGATTCTGCACACTTGTAACAGCAGAATCGTGAAGATTATCACTGAAAGTGCATATCTCAGCTGGAAACAACAACGATACCGAAGATATGGCAGTTTCCGCATATCAAACGCACTGTGGAGTGCTGAAAACACCAGAAAACGTGTTTTTCGCATTCAATAGCACGAAAACAGCGATTTCGGTGATTCTGCACACTTGTAACAGCAGAATCATGAAGATTATCACTGAAAATGCATGTCTCAGCTGGAAACAACAACGATACCGAAGATATCGTAGTTTCCGCATATCAAACGCACTGTGGAGTGCTGAAAACACCAGAAAACGTGTTTTTCGCATTGAATAGCGCGAAAACAGCGATTTCGGTGATTCTGCACACTTGTAACAGCAGAATCGTGAAGATTATCACTGAAAGTGCATATCTCAGCTGGAAACAACAACGATACCGAAGATATCGCAGTTTCCGCATATCAAACGCACTGTGGAGTGCTGAAAACACCAGAAAACGTGTTTTTCGCATTGAATAGCACGAAAACAGCGATTTCGGTGATTCTGCACACTTGTAACAGCAGAATCATGAAGATTATCACTGAAAATGCATGTCTCAGCTGGAAACAACAACGATACCGAAGATATCGTAGTTTCCGCATATCAAACGCACTGTGGAGTGCTGAAAACACCAGAAAACGTGTTTTTCGCATTGAATAGCGCGAAAACAGCGATTTCGGTGATTCTGCACACTTGTAACAGCAGAATCATGAAGATTATCACTGAAAATGCATGTCTCAGCTCGAAACAACAACGATACCGAAGATATCGTAGTTTCCGCATATCAAACGCACTGTGGAGTGCTGAAAACACCACAAAACGTGTTTTTCGCATTCAAAAGCACGAAAACAGCGATTTCGGTGATTCTGCACACTTGTAACAGCAGAATCATGAAGATTATCACTGAAAATGCATGTCTCAGCTGGAAACAACAACGATACCGAAGGTATGGCAGTTTCCGCATATCAAACGCACTGTGGAGTGCTAAAAACACCAGAAAACGTGTTTTTCGCATTCAATAGCACGAAAACAGCGATTTCGGTGATTCTGCACACTTGTAACAGCAGAATCATGAAGATTATCACTGAAAATGCATGTCTCAGCTGGAAACAACAACGATACCGAAGGTATGGCAGTTTCCGCATATCAAACGCACTGTGGAGTGCTAAAAACACCAGAAAACGTGTTTTTCGCATTCAATAGCACGAAAACAGCGATTTCGGTGATTCTGCACACTTGTAACAGCAGAATCATGAAGATTATCACTGAAAATGCATGTCTCAGCTGGAAACAACAACGATACCGAAGATATCGTAGTTTCCGCATATCAAACGCACTGTGGAGTGCTGAAAACACCAGAAAACGTGTTTTTCGCATTCAAAAGCACGAAAACAGCGATTTCGGTGATTCTGCACACTTGTAACAGCAGAATCATGAAGATTATCACTGATAATGCATATATCAGCCGGAAACAACAACGATACCGAAGGTATGGCAGTTTCCGCATATCAAACGCACTGTGGAGTGCTGAAAACACCAGAAAACGTGTTTTTCGCATTGAATAGCGCGAAAACAGCGATTTCGGTGATTCTGCACACTTGTAACAGCAGAATCATGAAGATTATCACTGAAAATGCATATCTCAGCTGGAAACAACAACGATACCGAAGATATCGTAGTTTCCGCATATCAAACGCACTGTGGAGTGCTGAAAACACCAGAAAACGTGTTTTTCGCATTGAATAGCACGAAAACAGCGATTTCGGTGATTCTGCACACTTGTAACAGCAGAATCATGAAGATTATCACTGAAAATGCATGTCTCAGCTGGAAACGACAACGATACCGAAGATATCGTAGTTTCCGCATATCAAACGCACTGTGGAGTGCTGAAAACACCAGAAAACGTGTTTTTCGCATTGAATAGCACGAAAACAGCGAATTCAGTGATTCTGCACACTTGTAACAGCAGAATCATGAAGATTATCACTGAAAATGCATGTCTCAGCTGGAAACAACAACGATACCGAAGATATCGTAGTTTCCGCATATCAAACGCTCTGTGGAGTGCTGAAAACACCAGAAAACGTGTTTTTCGCATTGAATAGCGCGAAAACAGCGATTTCGGTGATTCTGCACACTTGTAACAGCAGAATCATGAAGATTATCACTGAAAATGCATGTCTCAGCTCGAAACAACAACGATACCGAAGATATCGTAGTTTCCGCATATCAAACGCACTGTGGAGTGCTGAAAACACCAGAAAACGTGTTTTTCGCATTCAAAAGCACGAAAACAGCGATTTCGGTGATTCTGCACACTTGTAACAGCAGAATCATGAAGATTATCTCTGATAATGCATATATCAGCTGGAAACAACAACGATACCGAAGGTATGGCAGTTTCCGCATATCAAACGCACTGTGGAGTGCTAAAAACACCAGAAAACGTGTTTTTCGCATTCAATAGCACGAAAACAGCGATTTCGGTGATTCTGCACACTTGTAACAGCAGAATCATGAAGATTATCACTGAAAATGCATGTCTCAGCTGGAAACAACAACGATACCGAAGGTATGGCAGTTTCCGCATATCAAACGCACTGTGGAGTGCTAAAAACACCAGAAAACGTGTTTTTCGCATTCAATAGCACGAAAACAGCGATTTCGGTGATTCTGCACACTTGTAACAGCAGAATCATGAAGATTATCACTGAAAATGCATGTCTCAGCTGGAAACAACAACGATACCGAAGATATCGTAGTTTCCGCATATCAAACGCACTGTGGAGTGCTGAAAACACCAGAAAACGTGTTTTTCGCATTCAAAAGCACGAAAACAGCGATTTCGGTGATTCTGCACACTTGTAACAGCAGAATCATGAAGATTATCACTGATAATGCATATATCAGCTGGAAACAACAACGATACCGAAGGTATGGCAGTTTCCGCATATCAAACGCACTGTGGAGTGCTGAAAACACCAGAAAACGTGTTTTTCGCATTGAATAGCGCGAAAACAGCGATTTCGGTGATTCTGCACACTTGTAACAGCAGAATCATGAAGATTATCACTGATAATGCATATATCAGCTGGAAACAACAACGATACCGAAGGTATGGCAGTTTCCGCATATCAAACGCACTGTGGAGTGCTAAAAACACCAGAAAACGTGTTTTTCGCATTCAATAGCACGAAAACAGCGATTTCGGTGATTCTGCACACTTGTAACAGCAGAATCATGAAGATTATCACTGAAAATGCATGTCTCAGCTGGAAACAACAACGATACCGAAGATATCGTAGTTTCCGCATATCAAACGCACTGTGGAGTGCTGAAAACACCAGAAAACGTGTTTTTCGCATTCAAAAGCACGAAAACAGCGATTTCGGTGATTCTGCACACTTGTAACAGCAGAATCGTGAAGATTATCACTGAAAGTGCATATCTCAGCTGGAAACAACAACGATACCGAAGATATCGTAGTTTCCGCATATCAAACGCACTGTGGAGTGCTGAAAACACCAGAAAACGTGTTTTTCGCATTGAATAGCGCGAAAACAGCGATTTCGGTGATTCTGCACACTTGTAACAGCAGAATCATAAGGATTATCACTGAAAATGCATGTCTCAGCTCGAAACAACAACGATACCGAAGATATCGTAGTTTCCGCATATCAAACGCACTGTGGAGTGCTGAAAACACCAGAAAACGTGTTTTTCGCATTCAAAAGCACGAAAACAGCGATTTCGGTGATTCTGCACACTTGTAACAGAAGAATCGTGAAGATTATCACTGAAAGTGCATATCTCAGCTGGAAACAACAACGATACCGAAGATATCGTAGTTTCCGCATATCAAACGCACTGTGGAGTGCTGAAAACACCAGAAAACGTGTTTTTCGCATTCAAAAGCACGAAAACAGCGATTTCGGTGATTCTGCACACTTGTAACAGCAGAATCGTGAAGATTATCACTGAAAGTGCATATCTCAGCTGGAAACAACAACGATACCGAAGATATCGTAGTTTCCGCATATCAAACGCACTGTGGAGTGCTAAAAACACCAGAAAACGTGTTTTTCGCATTCAAAAGCACGAAAACAGCGATTTCGGTTATTCTGCACACTTGTAACAGCAGAATCGTGAAGATTATCACTGAAAGTGCATATCTCAGCTGGAAACAACAACGATACCGAAGATATCGTAGTTTCCGCATATCAAACGCACTGTGGAGTGCTGAAAACACCAGAAAACGTGTTTTTCGCATTGAATAGCGCGAAAACAGCGATTTCGGTGATTCTGCACACTTGTAACAGCAGAATCATGAAGATTATCACTGATAATGCATATATCAGCTGGAAACAACAACGATACCGAAGGTATGGCAGTTTCCGCATATCAAACGCACTGTGGAGTGCTGAAAACACCAGAAAACGTGTTTTTCGCATTCAATAGCACGAAAACAGCGATTTCGGTGATTCTGCACACCTGTAACAGCAGAATCATGAAGATTATCACTGAAAATGCATGTCTGAGCTCGAAACAACAACGATACCGAAGATATCGTAGTTTCCGCATATCAAACGCACTGTGGAGTGCTGAAAACACCAGAAAACGTGTTTTTCGCATTCAAAAGCACGAAAACAGCGATTTCGGTGATTCTGCACACTTGTAACAGCAGAATCATGAAGATTATCACTGAAAATGCATATCTCAGCTCGAAACATCAACGATACCGAAGATATCGTAGTTTCCGCATATCAAACGCACTGTGGAGTGCTGAAAACACCAGAAAACGTGTTTTTCGCATTCAAAAGCACGAAAACAGCGATTTCGGTTATTCTGCACACTTGTAACAGCAGAATCGTGAAGATTATCACTGAAAGTGCATATCTCAGCTGGAAACAACAACGATACCGAAGATATCGTAGTTTCCGCATATCAAACGCACTGTGGAGTGCTGAAAACACCAGCAAACGTGTTTTTCGCATTGAATAGCGCGAAAACAGCGATTTCGGTGATTCAGCACACTTGTAACAGCAGAATCATGAAGATTATCACTGATAATGCATATATCAGCTGGAAACAACAACGATACCGAAGGTATGGCAGTTTCCGCATATCAAACGCACTGTGGAGTGCTGAAAACACCAGAAAACGTGTTTTTCGCATTCAATAGCACGAAAACAGCGATTTCGGTGATTCTGCACACCTGTAACAGCAGAATCATGAAGATTATCACTGAAAATGCATGTCTGAGCTCGAACCAACAACGATACCGAAGATATCGTAGTTTCCGCATAGCAAACGCACTGTGGAGTGCTGAAAACACCAGAAAACGTGTTTTTCGCATTCAAAAGCACGAAAACAGCGATTTCGGTGATTCTGCACACTTGTAACAGCAGAATCATGAAGATTATCACTGAAAATGCATATCTCAGCTGGAAACAACAACGATACCGAAGATATCGTAGTTTCCGCATATCAAACGCACTGTGGAGTGCTGAAAACACCAGAAAACGTGTTTTTCGCATTGAATAGCGCGAAAACAGCGATTTCGGTGATTCTGCACACTTGTAACAGCAGAATCATGAAGATTATCACTGATAATGCATATATCAGCTGGAAACAACAACGATACCGAAGGTATGGCAGTTTCCGCATATCAAACGCACTGTGGAGTGCTGAAAACACCAGAAAACGTGTTTTTCGCATTGAAAAGCACGAAAATAGCGATTTCGGTGATTCTGCACACTTGTAACAGCAGAATCGTGAAGATTATCACTGAAAATGCATATCTGAGCTGGAAACAACAACGATACCGAAGATATCGTAGTTTCCGCATATCAAACGCACTGTGGAGTGCTGAAAACACCAGAAAACGTGTTTTTCGCATTCAAAAGCACGAAAACAGCGATTTCGGTGATTCTGCACACTTGTAACAGCAGAATCATGAAGATTTCCACTGATAATGCATATCTCAGCTGGAAACAACAACGATACCGAAGGTATGGCAGTTTCCGCATATCAAACGCACTGTGGAGTGCTGAAAACACCAGAAAACGTGTTTTTCGCATTCAAAAGCACGAAAACAACGATTTCGGTGATTCTGCACACTTGTAACAGCAGAATCGTGAAGATTATCACTGAAAGTGCATATCTCAGCTGGAAACAACAACGATACCGAAGATATCGTAGTTTCCGCATATCAAACGCACTGTGGAGTGCTGAAAACACCAGAAAACGTGTTTTTCGCATTCAATAGCACGAAAACAGCGATTTCGGTGATTCTGCACACTTGTAACAGCAGAATCATGAAGATTATCACTGAAAATGCATGTCTCAGCTGGAAACAACAACGATACCGAAGATATCGTAGTTTCCGCATATCAAACGCACTGTGGAGTGCTGAAAACACCAGAAAACGTGTTTTTCGCATTCAAATGCACGAAAACAGCGATTTCGGTGATTCTGCACACTTGTAACAGCAGAATCGTGAAGATTATCACTGAAAGTGCATATCTCAGCTGGAAACAACAACGATACCGAAGATATCGTAGTTTCCGCATATCAAACGCACTGTGGAGTGCTGAAAACACCAGAAAACGTGTTTTTCGCATTGAATAGCGCGAAAACAGCGATTTCGGTGATTCTGCACACTTGTAACAGCAGAATCATGAAGATTATCACTGAAAATGCATGTCTCAGCTCGAAACAACAACGATACCGAAGATATCGTAGTTTCCGCATATCAAACGCACTGTGGAGTGCTGAAAACACCAGAAAACGTGTTTTTCGCATTCAAAAGCACGAAAACAGCGATTTCGGTGATTCTGCACACTTGTAACAGAAGAATCGTGAAGATTATCACTGAAAGTGCATATCTCAGCTGGAAACAACAACGATACCGAAGATATCGTAGTTTCCGCATATCAAACGCACTGTGGAGTGCTGAAAACACCAGAAAACGTGTTTTTCGCATTCAAAAGCACGAAAACAGCGATTTCGGTGATTCTGCACACTTGTAACAGCAGAATCATGAAGATTATCACTGAAAATGCATATCTCAGCTGGAAACAACAACGATACCGAAGATATCGTAGTTTCCGCATATCAAACGCACTGTGGAGTGCTGAAAACACCAGAAAACGTGTTTTTCGCATTGAATAGCGCGAAAACAGCGATTTCGGTGATTCTGCACACTTGTAACAGCAGAATCATGAAGATTATCACTGATAATGCATATATCAGCTGGAAACAAGAACGATACCGAAGGTATGGCAGTTTCCGCATATCAAACGCACTGTGGAGTGCTGAAAACACCAGAAAACGTGTTTTTCGCATTGAAAAGCACGAAAATAGCGATTTCGGTGATTCTGCACACTTGTAACAGAAGAATCGTGAAGATTATCACTGAAAGTGCATATCTCAGCTGGAAACAACAACGATACCGAAGATATCGTAGTTTCCGCATATCAAACGCACTGTGGAGTGCTGAAAACACCAGAAAACGTGTTTTTCGCATTCAAATGCACGAAAACAGCGATTTCGGTGATTCTGCACACTTGTAACAGCAGAATCGTGAAGATTATCACTGAAAGTGCATATCTCAGCTGGAAACAACAACGATACCGAAGATATCGTAGTTTCCGCATATCAAACGCACTGTGGAGTGCTGAAAACACCAGAAAACGTGTTTTTCGCATTGAATAGCGCGAAAACAGCGATTTCGGTGATTCTGCACACTTGTAACAGCAGAATCATGAAGATTATCACTGAAAATGCATGTCTCAGCTCGAAACAACAACGATACCGAAGATATCGTAGTTTCCGCATATCAAACGCACTGTGGAGTGCTGAAAACACCAGAAAACGTGTTTTTCGCATTCAAAAGCACGAAAACAGCGATTTCGGTGATTCTGCACACTTGTAACAGAAGAATCGTGAAGATTATCACTGAAAGTGCATATCTCAGCTGGAAACAACAACGATACCGAAGATATCGTAGTTTCCGCATATCAAACGCACTGTGGAGTGCTGAAAACACCAGAAAACGTGTTTTTCGCATTGAATAGCGCGAAAACAGCGATTTCGGTGATTCTGCACACTTGTAACAGCAGAATCATGAAGATTATCACTGAAAATGCATGTCTCAGCTCGAAACAACAACGATACCGAAGATATCGTAGTTTCCGCATATCAAACGCACTGTGGAGTGCTGAAAACACCAGAAAACGTGTTTTTCGCATTCAAAAGCACGAAAACAGCGATTTCGGTGATTCTGCACACTTGTAACAGAAGAATCGTGAAGATTATCACTGAAAGTGCATATCTCAGCTGGAAACAACAACGATACCGAAGATATCGTAGTTTCCGCATATCAAACGCACTGTGGAGTGCTGAAAACACCAGAAAACGTGTTTTTCGCATTCAAAAGCACGAAAACAGCGATTTCGGTTATTCTGCACACTTGTAACAGCAGAATCGTGAAGATTATCACTGAAAGTGCATATCTCAGCTGGAAACAACAACGATACCGAAGATATCGTAGTTTCCGCATATCAAACGCACTGTGGAGTGCTGAAAACACCAGAAAACGTGTTTTTCGCAGAGAATAGCGCGAAAACAGCGATTTCGGTGATTCTGCACACTTGTAACAGCAGAATCATGAAGATTATCACTGATAATGCATATATCAGCTGGAAACAACAACGATACCGAAGGTATGGCAGTTTCCGCATATCAAACGCACTGTGGAGTGCTGAAAACACCAGAAAACGTGTTTTTCGCATTCAATAGCACGAAAACAGCGATTTCGGTGATTCTGCACACCTGTAACAGCAGAATCATGAAGATTATCACTGAAAATGCATGTCTGAGCTCGAACCAACAACGATACCGAAGATATCGTAGTTTCCGCATAGCAAACGCACTGTGGAGTGCTGAAAACACCAGAAAACGTGTTTTTCGCATTCAAAAGCACGAAAACAGCGATTTCGGTGATTCTGCACACTTGTAACAGCAGAATCATGAAGATTATCACTGATAATGCATATATCAGCTGGAAACAACAACGATACCGAAGGTATGGCAGTTTCCGCATATCAAACGCACTGTGGAGTGCTGAAAACACCAGAAAACGTGTTTTTCGCATTCAATAGCACGAAAACAGCGATTTCGGTGATTCTGCACACCTGTAACAGCAGAATCATGAAGATTATCACTGAAAATGCATGTCTGAGCTCGAAACAACAACGATACCGAAGATATCGTAGTTTCCGCATATCAAACGCACTGTGGAGTGCTGAAAACACCAGAAAACGTGTTTTTCGCATTCAAAAGCACGAAAACAGCGATTTCGGTGATTCTGCACACTTGTAACAGCAGAATCATGAAGATTATCACTGAAAATGCATATCTCAGCTCGAAACATCAACGATACCGAAGATATCGTAGTTTCCGCATATCAAACGCACTGTGGAGTGCTGAAAACACCAGAAAACGTGTTTTTCGCATTCAAAAGCACGAAAACAGCGATTTCGGTTATTCTGCACACTTGTAACAGCAGAATCGTGAAGATTATCACTGAAAGTGCATATCTCAGCTGGAAACAACAACGATACCGAAGATATCGTAGTTTCCGCATATCAAACGCACTGTGGAGTGCTGAAAACACCAGCAAACGTGTTTTTCGCATTGAATAGCGCGAAAACAGCGATTTCGGTGATTCAGCACACTTGTAACAGCAGAATCATGAAGATTATCACTGATAATGCATATATCAGCTGGAAACAACAACGATACCGAAGGTATGGCAGTTTCCGCATATCAAACGCACTGTGGAGTGCTGAAAACACCAGAAAACGTGTTTTTCGCATTCAATAGCACGAAAACAGCGATTTCGGTGATTCTGCACACCTGTAACAGCAGAATCATGAAGATTATCACTGAAAATGCATGTCTGAGCTCGAACCAACAACGATACCGAAGATATCGTAGTTTCCGCATAGCAAACGCACTGTGGAGTGCTGAAAACACCAGAAAACGTGTTTTTCGCATTCAAAAGCACGAAAACAGCGATTTCGGTGATTCTGCACACTTGTAACAGCAGAATCATGAAGATTATCACTGAAAATGCATATCTCAGCTGGAAACAACAACGATACCGAAGATATCGTAGTTTCCGCATATCAAACGCACTGTGGAGTGCTGAAAACACCAGAAAACGTGTTTTTCGCATTGAATAGCGCGAAAACAGCGATTTCGGTGATTCTGCACACTTGTAACAGCAGAATCATGAAGATTATCACTGAAAATGCATGTCTCAGCTCGAAACAACAACGATACCGAAGATATCGTAGTTTCCGCATATCAAACGCACTGTGGAGTGCTGAAAACACCAGAAAACGTGTTTTTCGCATTCAAAAGCACGAAAACAGCGATTTCGGTGATTCTGCACACTTGTAACAGAAGAATCGTGAAGATTATCACTGAAAGTGCATATCTCAGCTGGAAACAACAACGATACCGAAGATATCGTAGTTTCCGCATATCAAACGCACTGTGGAGTGCTGAAAACACCAGAAAACGTGTTTTTCGCATTCAAAAGCACGAAAACAGCGATTTCGGTGATTCTGCACACTTGTAACAGCAGAATCATGAAGATTATCACTGAAAATGCATATCTCAGCTGGAAACAACAACGATACCGAAGATATCGTAGTTTCCGCATATCAAACGCACTGTGGAGTGCTGAAAACACCAGAAAACGTGTTTTTCGCATTGAATAGCGCGAAAACAGCGATTTCGGTGATTCTGCACACTTGTAACAGCAGAATCATGAAGATTATCACTGATAATGCATATATCAGCTGGAAACAACAACGATACCGAAGGTATGGCAGTTTCCGCATATCAAACGCACTGTGGAGTGCTGAAAACACCAGAAAACGTGTTTTTCGCATTGAAAAGCACGAAAATAGCGATTTCGGTGATTCTGCACACTTGTAACAGCAGAATCGTGAAGATTATCACTGAAAATGCATATCTGAGCTGGAAACAACAACGATACCGAAGATATCGTAGTTTCCGCATATCAAACGCACTGTGGAGTGCTGAAAACACCAGAAAACGTGTTTTTCGCATTCAAAAGCACGAAAACAGCGATTTCGGTGATTCTGCACACTTGTAACAGCAGAATCGTGAAGATTATCACTGAAAATGCATATCTGAGCTGGAAACAACAACGATACCGAAGATATCGTAGTTTCCGCATATCAAACGCACTGTGGAGTGCTGAAAACACCAGAAAACGTGTTTTTCGCATTCAAAAGCACGAAAACAGCGATTTCGGTGATTCTGCACACTTGTAACAGCAGAATCATGAAGATTTCCACTGATAATGCATATCTCAGCTGGAAACAACAACGATACCGAAGGTATGGCAGTTTCCGCATATCAAACGCACTGTGGAGTGCTGAAAACACCAGAAAACGTGTTTTTCGCATTCAAAAGCACGAAAACAGCGATTTCGGTGATTCTGCACACTTGTAACAGCAGAATCGTGAAGATTATCACTGAAAGTGCATATCTCAGCTGGAAACAACAACGATACCGAAGATATCGTAGTTTCCGCATATCAAACGCACTGTGGAGTGCTGAAAACACCAGAAAACGTGTTTTTCGCATTGAATAGCGCGAAAACAGCGATTTCGGTGATTCTGCACACTTGTAACAGCAGAATCATGAAGATTATCACTGAAAATGCATGTCTCAGCTCGAAACAACAACGATACCGAAGATATCGTAGTTTCCGCATATCAAACGCACTGTGGAGTGCTGAAAACACCAGAAAACGTGTTTTTCGCATTCAAAAGCACGAAAACAGCGATTTCGGTGATTCTGCACACTTGTAACAGAAGAATCGTGAAGATTATCACTGAAAGTGCATATCTCAGCTGGAAACAACAACGATACCGAAGATATCGTAGTTTCCGCATATCAAACGCACTGTGGAGTGCTGAAAACACCAGAAAACGTGTTTTTCGCATTCAAAAGCACGAAAACAGCGATTTCGGTTATTCTGCACACTTGTAACAGCAGAATCGTGAAGATTATCACTGAAAGTGCATATCTCAGCTGGAAACAACAACGATACCGAAGATATCGTAGTTTCCGCATATCAAACGCACTGTGGAGTGCTGAAAACACCAGAAAACGTGTTTTTCGCATTCAAAAGCACGAAAACAGCGATTTCGGTGATTCTGCACACTTGTAACAGAAGAATCGTGAAGATTATCACTGAAAGTGCATATCTCAGCTGGAAACAACAACGATACCGAAGATATCGTAGTTTCCGCATATCAAACGCACTGTGGAGTGCTGAAAACACCAGAAAACGTGTTTTTCGCATTCAAAAGCACGAAAACAGCGATTTCGGTTATTCTGCACACTTGTAACAGCAGAATCGTGAAGATTATCACTGAAAGTGCATATCTCAGCTGGAAACAACAACGATACCGAAGATATCGTAGTTTCCGCATATCAAACGCACTGTGGAGTGCTGAAAACACCAGAAAACGTGTTTTTCGCATTCAAAAGCACGAAAACAGCGATTTCGGTGATTCTGCACACTTGTAACAGCAGAATCATGAAGATTATCACTGATAATGCATATATCAGCTGGAAACAACAACGATACCGAAGGTATGGCAGTTTCCGCATATCAAACGCACTGTGGAGTGCTGAAAACACCAGAAAACGTGTTTTTCGCATTCAATAGCACGAAAACAGCGATTTCGGTGATTCTGCACACCTGTAACAGCAGAATCATGAAGATTATCACTGAAAATGCATGTCTGAGCTCGAAACAACAACGATACCGAAGATATCGTAGTTTCCGCATATCAAACGCACTGTGGAGTGCTCAAAACACCAGAAAACGTGTTTTTCGCATTCAAAAGCACGAAAACAGCGATTTCGGTGATTCTGCACACTTGTAACAGCAGAATCATGAAGATTATCACTGAAAATGCATATCTCAGCTGGAAACAACAACGATACCGAAGATATCGTAGTTTTCGCATATCAAACGCACTGTGGAGTGCTGAAAACACCAGAAAACGTGTTTTTCGCATTGAATAGCGCGAAAACAGCGATTTCGGTGATTCTGCACACTTGTAACAGCAGAATCATGAAGATTATCACTGAAAATGCATGTCTCAGCTCGAAACATCAACGATACCGAAGATATCGTAGTTTCCGCATATCAAACGCACTGTGGAGTGCTGAAAACACCAGAAAACGTGTTTTTCGCATTCAAAAGCACGAAAACAGCGATTTCGGTTATTCTGCACACTTGTAACAGCAGAATCGTGAAGATTATCACTGAAAGTGCATATCTCAGCTGGAAACAACAACGATACCGAAGATATCGTAGTTTCCGCATATCAAACGCACTGTGGAGTGCTGAAAACACCAGCAAACGTGTTTTTCGCATTGAATAGCGCGAAAACAGCGATTTCGGTGATTCTGCACACTTGTAACAGCAGAATCATGAAGATTATCACTGATAATGCATATATCAGCTGGAAACAACAACGATACCGAAGGTATGGCAGTTTCCGCATATCAAACGCACTGTGGAGTGCTGAAAACACCAGAAAACGTGTTTTTCGCATTCAATAGCACGAAAACAGCGATTTCGGTGATTCTGCACACCTGTAACAGCAGAATCATGAAGATTATCACTGAAAATGCATGTCTGAGCTCGAACCAACAACGATACCGAAGATATCGTAGTTTCCGCATAGCAAACGCACTGTGGAGTGCTGAAAACACCAGAAAACGTGTTTTTCGCATTCAAAAGCACGAAAACAGCGATTTCGGTGATTCTGCACACTTGTAACAGCAGAATCATGAAGATTATCACTGAAAATGCATATCTCAGCTGGAAACAACAACGATACCGAAGATATCGTAGTTTCCGCATATCAAACGCACTGTGGAGTGCTGAAAACACCAGAAAACGTGTTTTTCGCATTGAATAGCGCGAAAACAGCGATTTCGGTGATTCTGCACACTTGTAACAGCAGAATCATGAAGATTATCACTGATAATGCATATATCAGCTGGAAACAACAACGATACCGAAGGTATGGCAGTTTCCGCATATCAAACGCACTGTGGAGTGCTGAAAACACCAGAAAACGTGTTTTTCGCATTGAAAAGCACGAAAATAGCGATTTCGGTGATTCTGCACACTTGTAACAGCAGAATCGTGAAGATTATCACTGAAAATGCATATCTGAGCTGGAAACAACAACGATACCGAAGATATCGTAGTTTCCGCATATCAAACGCACTGTGGAGTGCTGAAAACACCAGAAAACGTGTTTTTCGCATTCAAAAGCACGAAAACAGCGATTTCGGTGATTCTGCACACTTGTAACAGCAGAATCATGAAGATTTCCACTGATAATGCATATCTCAGCTGGAAACAACAACGATACCGAAGGTATGGCAGTTTCCGCATATCAAACGCACTGTGGAGTGCTGAAAACACCAGAAAACGTGTTTTTCGCATTCAAAAGCACGAAAACAGCGATTTCGGTGATTCTGCACACTTGTAACAGCAGAATCGTGAAGATTATCACTGAAAGTGCATATCTCAGCTGGAAACAACAACGATACCGAAGATATCGTAGTTTCCGCATATCAAACGCACTGTGGAGTGCTGAAAACACCAGAAAACGTGTTTTTCGCATTCAAAAGCACGAAAACAGCGATTTCGGTGATTCTGCACACTTGTAACAGCAGAATCATGAAGATTATCACTGAAAATGCATGTCTCAGCTGGAAACAACAACGATACCGAAGATATCGTAGTTTCCGCATATCAAACGCACTGTGGAGTGCTGAAAACACCAGAAAACGTGTTTTTCGCATTCAAAAGCACGAAAACAGCGATTTCGGTGATTCTGCACACTTGTAACAGCAGAATCGTGAAGATTATCACTGAAAGTGCATATCTCAGCTGGAAACAACAACGATACCGAAGATATCGTAGTTTCCGCATATCAAACGCACTGTGGAGTGCTGAAAACACCAGAAAACGTGTTTTTCGCATTGAATAGCGCGAAAACAGCGATTTCGGTGATTCTGCACACTTGTAACAGCAGAATCATGAAGATTATCACTGAAAATGCATGTCTCAGCTCGAAACAACAACGATACCGAAGATATCGTAGTTTCCGCATATCAAACGCACTGTGGAGTGCTGAAAACACCAGAAAACGTGTTTTTCGCATTCAAAAGCACGAAAACAGCGATTTCGGTGATTCTGCACACTTGTAACAGAAGAATCGTGAAGATTATCACTGAAAGTGCATATCTCAGCTGGAAACAACAACGATACCGAAGATATCGTAGTTTCCGCATATCAAACGCACTGTGGAGTGCTGAAAACACCAGAAAACGTGTTTTTCGCATTCAAAAGCACGAAAACAGCGATCTCGGTTATTCTGCACACTTGTAACAGCAGAATCGTGAAGATTATCACTGAAAGTGCATATCTCAGCTGGAAACAACAACGATACCGAAGATATCGTAGTTTCCGCATATCAAACGCACTGTGGAGTGCTGAAAACACCAGAAAACGTGTTTTTCGCATTGAATAGCGCGAAAACAGCGATTTCGGTGATTCTGCACACTTGTAACAGCAGAATCATGAAGATTATCACTGATAATGCATATATCAGCTGGAAACAACAACGATACCGAAGGTATGGCAGTTTCCGCATATCAAACGCACTGTGGAGTGCTGAAAACACCAGAAAACGTGTTTTTCGCATTCAATAGCACGAAAACAGCGATTTCGGTGATTCTGCACACCTGTAACAGCAGAATCATGAAGATTATCACTGAAAATGCATGTCTGAGCTCGAACCAACAACGATACCGAAGATATCGTAGTTTCCGCATAGCAAACGCACTGTGGAGTGCTGAAAACACCAGAAAACGTGTTTTTCGCATTCAAAAGCACGAAAACAGCGATTTCGGTGATTCTGCACACTTGTAACAGCAGAATCATGAAGATTATCACTGAAAATGCATATCTCAGCTGGAAACAACAACGATACCGAAGATATCGTAGTTTCCGCATATCAAACGCACTGTGGAGTGCTGAAAACACCAGAAAACGTGTTTTTCGCATTGAATAGCGCGAAAACAGCGATTTCGGTGATTCTGCACACTTGTAACAGCAGAATCATGAAGATTATCACTGATAATGCATATATCAGCTGGAAACAACAACGATACCGAAGGTATGGCAGTTTCCGCATATCAAACGCACTGTGGAGTGCTGAAAACACCAGAAAACGTGTTTTTCGCATTGAAAAGCACGAAAATAGCGATTTCGGTGATTCTGCACACTTGTAACAGCAGAATCGTGAAGATTATCACTGAAAATGCATATCTGAGCTGGAAACAACAACGATACCGAAGATATCGTAGTTTCCGCATATCAAACGCACTGTGGAGTGCTGAAAACACCAGAAAACGTGTTTTTCGCATTCAAAAGCACGAAAACAGCGATTTCGGTGATTCTGCACACTTGTAACAGCAGAATCATGAAGATTTCCACTGATAATGCATATCTCAGCTGGAAACAACAACGATACCGAAGGTATGGCAGTTTCCGCATATCAAACGCACTGTGGAGTGCTGAAAACACCAGAAAACGTGTTTTTCGCATTCAATAGCACGAAAACAGCGATTTCGGTGATTCTGCACACCTGTAACAGCAGAATCATGAAGATTATCACTGAAAATGCATGTCTGAGCTCGAACCAACAACGATACCGAAGATATCGTAGTTTCCGCATATCAAACGCACTGTGGAGTGCTGAAAACACCAGAGAACGTGTTTTTCGCATTCAAAAGCACGAAAACAGCGATTTCGGTGATTCTGCACACTTGTAACAGCAGAATCGTGAAGATTATCACTGAAAGTGCATATCTCAGCTGGAAACAACAACGATACCGAAGATATCGTAGTTTCCGCATATCAAACGCACTGTGGAGTGCTGAAAACACCAGAAAACGTGTTTTTCGCATTGAATAGCGCGAAAACAGCGATTTCGGTGATTCTGCACACTTGTAACAGCAGAATCATGAAGATTATCACTGATAATGCATATATCAGCTGGAAACAACAACGATACCGAAGGTATGGCAGTTTCCGCATATCAAACGCACTGTGGAGTGCTGAAAACACCAGAAAACGTGTTTTTCGCATTCAATAGCACGAAAACAGCGATTTCGGTGATTCTGCACACCTGTAACAGCAGAATCATGAAGATTATCACTGAAAATGCATGTCTGAGCTCGAACCAACAACGATACCGAAGATATCGTAGTTTCCGCATAGCAAACGCACTGTGGAGTGCTGAAAACACCAGAAAACGTGTTTTTCGCATTCAAAAGCACGAAAACAGCGATTTCGGTGATTCTGCACACTTGTAACAGCAGAATCATGAAGATTATCACTGAAAATGCATATCTCAGCTGGAAACAACAACGATACCGAAGATATCGTAGTTTCCGCATATCAAACGCACTGTGGAGTGCTGAAAACACCAGAAAACGTGTTTTTCGCATTGAATAGCGCGAAAACAGCGATTTCGGTGATTCTGCACACTTGTAACAGCAGAATCATGAAGATTATCACTGATAATGCATATATCAGCTGGAAACAACAACGATACCGAAGGTATGGCAGTTTCCGCATATCAAACGCACTGTGGAGTGCTGAAAACACCAGAAAACGTGTTTTTCGCATTGAAAAGCACGAAAATAGCGATTTCGGTGATTCTGCACACTTGTAACAGCAGAATCGTGAAGATTATCACTGAAAATGCATATCTGAGCTGGAAACAACAACGATACCGAAGATATCGTAGTTTCCGCATATCAAACGCACTGTGGAGTGCTGAAAACACCAGAAAACGTGTTTTTCGCATTCAAAAGCACGAAAACAGCGATTTCGGTGATTCTGCACACTTGTAACAGCAGAATCATGAGGATTTCCACTGATAATGCATATCTCAGCTGGAAACAACAACGATACCGAAGGTATGGCAGTTTCCGCATATCAAACGCACTGTGGAGTGCTGAAAACACCAGAGAACGTGTTTTTCGCATTCAAAAGCACGAAAACAGCGATTTCGGTGATTCTGCACACTTGTAACAGCAGAATCGTGAAGATTATCACTGAAAGTGCATATCTCAGCTGGAAACAACAACGATACCGAAGATATCGTAGTTTCCGCATATCAAACGCACTGTGGAGTGCTGAAAACACCAGAAAACGTGTTTTTCGCATTGAATAGCGCGAAAACAGCGATTTCGGTGATTCTGCACACTTGTAACAGCAGAATCATGAAGATTATCACTGATAATGCATATATCAGCTGGAAACAACAACGATACCGAAGGTATGGCAGTTTCCGCATATCAAACGCACTGTGGAGTGCTGAAAACACCAGAAAACGTGTTTTTCGCATTCAATAGCACGAAAACAGCGATTTCGGTGATTCTGCACACCTGTAACAGCAGAATCATGAAGATTATCACTGAAAATGCATGTCTGAGCTCGAAACAACAACGATACCGAAGATATCGTAGTTTCCGCATATCAAACGCACTGTGGAGTGCTGAAAACACCAGAAAACGTGTTTTTCGCATTCAAAAGCACGAAAACAGCGATTTCGGTGATTCTGCACACTTGTAACAGCAGAATCATGAAGATTATCACTGAAAATGCATATCTCAGCTGGAAACAACAACGATACCGAAGATATCGTAGTTTTCGCATATCAAACGCACTGTGGAGTGCTGAAAACACCAGAAAACGTGTTTTTCGCATTGAATAGCGCGAAAACAGCGATTTCGGTGATTCTGCACACTTGTAACAGCAGAATCATGAAGATTATCACTGAAAATGCATGTCTCAGCCCGAAACATCAACGATACCGAAGATATCGTAGTTTCCGCATATCAAACGCACTGTGGAGTGCTGAAAACACCAGAAAACGTGTTTTTCGCATTCAAAAGCACGAAAACAGCGATTTCGGTGATTCTGCACACTTGTAACAGCAGAATCGTGAAGATTATCACTGAAAGTGCATATCTCAGCTGGAAACAACAACGATACCGAAGATATCGCAGTTTCCGCATATCAAACGCACTGTGGAGTGCTGAAAGCACCAGAAAACGTGTTTTTCGCATTCAAAAGCACGAAAACAGCGATTTCGGTGATTCTGCACACTTGTAACAGCAGAATCGTGAAGATTATCACTGAAAGTGCATATCTCAGCTGGAAACAACAACGATACCGAAGATATCGCAGTTTCCGCATATCAAACGCACTGTGGAGTGTTGAAAACACCAGAAAACGTGTTTTTCGCATTCAAGAGCACGAAAACAGCGATTTCGGTGATTCTGCACACTTGTAACAGCAGAATCATGAAGATTATCACTGAAAATGCATATCTCAGCTGGACACAACAACGATACCGAAGATATCGTAGTTTCCGCATATCAAACGCACTGTGGAGTGCTGAAAACACCAGAAAACGTGTTTTTCGCATTCAATAGCTCGAAAACAGCGATTTCGGTGATTCTGCACACTTGTAACAGCAGAATCATGAAGATTATCACTGAAAATGCATGTCTCAGCTCGAAACAACAACGATACCGAAGATATCGTAGTTTCCGCATATCAAACGCACTGTGGAGTGCTGAAAACACCAGAAAACGTGTTTTTCGCATTCAAAAGCACGAAAACAGCGATTTCGGTGATTCTGCACACTTGTAACAGCAGAATCATGAAGATTATCACTGAAAATGCATATCTCAGCTGGAAACAACAACGATACCGAAGATATCGTAGTTTCCGCATATCAAACGCACTGTGGAGTGCTGAAACACCAGAAAACGTGTTTTTCGCATTGAATAGCGCGAAAACAGCGATTTCGGTGATTCTGCACACTTGTAACAGCAGAATCGTGAAGATTATCACTGAAAGTGCATATCTCAGCTGGAAACAACAACGATACCGAAGATATCGTAGTTTCCGCATATCAAACGCACTGTGGAGTGCTGAAAACACCAGAAAACGTGTTTTTCGCATTCAATAGCTCGAAAACAGCGATTTCGGTGATTCTGCACACTTGTAACAGCAGAATCATGAAGATTATCACTGATAATGCATATATCAGCTGGAAACAACAACGATACCGAAGATATCGTAGTTTCCGCATATCAAACGCACTGTGGAGTGCTGAAAACACCAGAAAACGTGTTTTTCGCATTCAATAGCTCGAAAACAGCGATTTCGGTGATTCTGCACACTTGTAACAGCAGAATCATGAAGATTATCACTGATAATGCATATATCAGCTGGAAACAACAACGATACCGAAGGTATGGCAGTTTCCGCATATCAAACGCACTGTGGAGTGCTAAAAACACCAGAAAACGTGTTTTTCGCATTCAATAGCACGAAAACAGCGATTTCGGTGATTCTGCACACTTGTAACAGCAGAATCATGAAGATTATCACTGAAAATGCATGTCTCAGCTGGAAACAACAACGATACCGAAGATATCGTAGTTTCCGCATATCAAACGCACTGTGGAGTGCTGAAACACCAGAAAACGTGTTTTTCGCATTGAATAGCGCGAAAACAGCGATTTCGGTGATTCTGCACACTTGTAACAGCAGAATCGTGAAGATTATCACTGAAAGTGCATATCTCAGCTGGAAACAACAACGATACCGAAGATATGGCAGTTTCCGCATATCAAACGCACTGTGGAGTGCTGAAAACACCAGAAAACGTGTTTTTCGCATTCAATAGCACGAAAACAGCGATTTCGGTGATTCTGCACACTTGTAACAGCAGAATCATGAAGATTATCACTGAAAATGCATGTCTCAGCTGGAAACAACAACGATACCGAAGATATCGTAGTTTCCGCATATCAAACGCACTGTGGAGTGCTGAAAACACCAGAAAACGTGTTTTTCGCATTGAATAGCGCGAAAACAGCGATTTCGGTGATTCTGCACACTTGTAACAGCAGAATCGTGAAGATTATCACTGAAAGTGCATATCTCAGCTGGAAACAACAACGATACCGAAGATATCGCAGTTTCCGCATATCAAACGCACTGTGGAGTGTAGAAAACACCAGAAAACGTGTTTTTCGCATTCAAAAGCACGAAAACAGCGATTTCGGTGATTCTGCACACTTGTAACAGCAGAATCATGAAGATTATCACTGAAAATGCATACCTCAGCTGGAAACAACAACGATACCGAAGATATCGTAGTTTCCGCATATCAAACGCACTGTGGAGTGCTGAAAACACCAGAAAACGTGTTTTTCGCATTCAAAAGCACGAAAACAGCGATTTCGGTGATTCTGCACACTTGTAACAGCAGAATCGTGAAGATTATCACTGAAAGTGCATATCTCAGCTGGAAACAACAACGATACCGAAGATATCGCAGTTTCCGCATATCAAACGCACTGTGGAGTGCTGAAAACACCAGAAAACGTGTTTTTCGCATTGAATAGCACGAAAACAGCGATTTCGGTGATTCTGCACACTTGTAACAGCAGAATCATGAAGATTATCACTGAAAATGCATGTCTCAGCTGGAAACAACAACGATACCGAAGATATCGTAGTTTCCGCATATCAAACGCACTGTGGAGTGCTGAAAACACCAGAAAACGTGTTTTTCGCATTGAATAGCACGAAAACAGCGATTTCAGTGATTCTGCACACTTGTAACAGCAGAATCATGAAGATTATCACTGAAAATGCATGTCTCAGCTGGAAACAACAACGATACCGAAGATATCGTAGTTTCCGCATATCAAACGCACTGTGGAGTGCTGAAAACACCAGAAAACGTGTTTTTCGCATTGAATAGCGCGAAAACAGCGATTTCGGTGATTCTGCACACTTGTAACAGCAGAATCATGAAGATTATCACTGAAAATGCATGTCTCAGCTCGAAACAACAACGATACCGAAGATATCGTAGTTTCCGCATATCAAACGCACTGTGGAGTGCTGAAAACACCAGAAGACGTGTTTTTCGCATTCAAAAGCACGAAAACAGCGATTTCGGTGATTCTGCACACTTGTAACAGCAGAATCATGAAGATTATCACTGATAATGCATATATCAGCTGGAAACAACAACGATACCGAAGGTATGGCAGTTTCCGCATATCAAACGCACTGTGGAGTGCTGAAAACACCAGAAAACGTGTTTTTCGCATTGAAAAGCACGAAAATAGCGATTTCGGTGATTCTGCACACTTGTAACAGCAGAATCGTGAAGATTATCACTGAAAATGCATATCTGAGCTGGAAACAACAACGATACCGAAGATATCGTAGTTTCCGCATATCAAACGCACTGTGGAGTGCTGAAAACACCAGAAAACGTGTTTTTCGCATTCAAAAGCACGAAAACAGCGATTTCGGTGATTCTGCACACTTGTAACAGCAGAATCATGAAGATTTCCACTGATAATGCATATCTCAGCTGGAAACAACAACGATACCGAAGGTATGGCAGTTTCCGCATATCAAACGCACTGTGGAGTGCTGAAAACACCAGAAAACGTGTTTTTCGCATTGAATAGCACGAAAACAGCGATTTCGGTGATTCTGCACACTTGTAACAGCAGAATCATGAAGATTATCACTGAAAATGCATGTCTCAGCTCGAAACAACAACGATACCGAAGATATCGTAGTTTCCGCATATCAAACGCACTGTGGAGTGCTGAAAACACCAGAAAACGTGTTTTTCGCATTCAAAAGCACGAAAACAGCGATTTCGGATATTCTGCACACTTGTAACAGCAGAATCGTGAAGATTATCACTGAAAGTGCATATCTCAGCTGGAAACAACAACGATACCGAAGATATCGTAGTTTCCGCATATCAAACGCACTGTGGAGTGCTGAAAACACCAGAAAACGTGTTTTTCGCATTGAATAGCGCGAAAACAGCGATTTCGGTGATTCTGCACACTTGTAACAGCAGAATCATGAAGATTATCACTGATAATGCATATATCAGCTGGAAACAACAACGATACCGAAGGTATGGCAGTTTCCGCATATCAAACGCACTGTGGAGTGCTGAAAACACCAGAAAACGTGTTTTTCGCATTGAAAAGCACGAAAATAGCGATTTCGGTGATTCTGCACACTTGTAACAGCAGAATCGTGAAGATTATCACTGAAAATGCATATCTGAGCTGGAAACAACAACGATACCGAAGATATCGTAGTTTCCGCATATCAAACGCACTGTGGAGTGCTGAAAACACCAGAAAACGTGTTTTTCGCATTCAAAAGCACGAAAACAGCGATTTCGGTGATTCTGCACACTTGTAACAGCAGAATCGTGAAGATTATCACTGAAAATGCATATCTGAGCTGGAAACAACAACGATACCGAAGATATCGTAGTTTCCGCATATCAAACGCACTGTGGAGTGCTGAAAACACCAGAAAACGTGTTTTTCGCATTGAAAAGCACGAAAATAGCGATTTCGGTGATTCTGCACACTTGTAACAGCAGAATCGTGAAGATTATCACTGAAAATGCATATCTGAGCTGGAAACAACAACGATACCCAAGATATCGTAGTTTCCGCATATCAAACGCACTGTGGAGTGCTGAAAACACCAGAAAACGTGTTTTTCGCATTCAAAAGCACGAAAACAGCGATTTCGGTGATTCTGCACACTTGTAACAGCAGAATCGTGAAGATTATCACTGAAAGTGCATATCTCAGCTGGAAACAACAACGATACCGAAGATATCGTAGTTTCCGCATATCAAACGCACTGTGGAGTGCTGAAAACACCAGAAAACGTGTTTTTCGCATTGAATAGCGCGAAAACAGCGATTTCGGTGATTCTGCACACTTGTAACAGCAGAATCATGAAGATTATCACTGAAAATGCATGTCTCAGCTCGAAACAACAACGATACCGAAGATATCGTAGTTTCCGCATATCAAACGCACTGTGGAGTGCTGAAAACACCAGAAAACGTGTTTTTCGCATTCAAAAGCACGAAAACAGCGATTTCGGTGATTCTGCACACTTGTAACAGCAGAATCGTGAAGATTATCACTGAAAGTGCATATCTCAGCTGGAAACAACAACGATACCGAAGATATCGTAGTTTCCGCATATCAAACGCACTGTGGAGTGCTGAAAACACCAGAAAACGTGTTTTTCGCATTGAATAGCGCGAAAACAGCGATTTCGGTGATTCTGCACACTTGTAACAGCAGAATCATGAAGATTATCACTGATAATGCATATATCAGCTGGAAACAACAACGATACCGAAGGTATGGCAGTTTCCGCATATCAAACGCACTGTGGAGTGCTGAAAACACCAGAAAACGTGTTTTTCGCATTGAAAAGCACGAAAATAGCGATTTCGGTGATTCTGCACACTTGTAACAGCAGAATCGTGAAGATTATCACTGAAAATGCATATCTGAGCTGGAAACAACAACGATACCGAAGATATCGTAGTTTCCGCATATCAAACGCACTGTGGAGTGCTGAAAACACCAGAAAACGTGTTTTTCGCATTCAAAAGCACGAAAACAGCGATTTCGGTGATTCTGCACACTTGTAACAGCAGAATCATGAAGATTTCCACTGATAATGCATATCTCAGCTGGAAACAACAACGATACCGAAGGTATGGCAGTTTCCGCATATCAAACGCACTGTGGAGTGCTGAAAACACCAGAAAACGTGTTTTTCGCATTGAATAGCACGAAAACAGCGATTTCGGTGATTCTGCACACTTGTAACAGCAGAATCATGAAGATTATCACTGAAAATGCATGTCTCAGCTGGAAACAACAACGATACCGAAGATATCGTAGTTTCCGCATATCAAACGCACTGTGGAGTGCTGAAAACACCAGAAAACGTGTTTTTCGCATTGAATAGCACGAAAACAGCGATTTCAGTGATTCTGCACACTTGTAACAGCAGAATCATGAAGATTATCACTGAAAATGCATATCTCAGCTGGACACAACAACGATACCGAAGATATCGTAGTTTCCGCATATCAAACGCACTGTGGAGTGCTGAAAACACCAGAAAACGTCTTTTTCGCATTCAATAGCTCGAAAACAGCGATTTCGGTGATTCTGCACACTTGTAACAGCAGAATCATGAAGATTATCACTGATAATGCATATATCAGCTGGAAACAACAACGATACCGAAGGTATGGCAGTTTCCGCATATCAAACGCACTGTGGAGTGCTAAAAACACCAGAAAACGTGTTTTTCGCATTCAATAGCACGAAAACAGCGATTTCGGTGATTCTGCACACTTGTAACAGCAGAATCATGAAGATTATCACTGAAAATGCATGTCTCAGCTGGAAACAACAACGATACCGAAGGTATGGCAGTTTCCGCATATCAAACGCACTGTGGAGTGCTGAAAACACCAGAAAACGTGTTTTTCGCATTCAAAAGCACGAAAACAGCGATTTCGGTGATTCTGCACACTTGTAACAGCAGAATCGTGAAGATTATCACTGAAAGTGCATATCTCAGCTGGAAACAACAACGATACCGAAGATATCGTAGTTTCCGCATATCAAACGCACTGTGGAGTGCTGAAAACACCAGAAAACGTGTTTTTCGCATTCAAAAGCACGAAAACAGCGATTTCGGTGATTCTGCACACTTGTAACAGAAGAATCGTGAAGATTATCACTGAAAGTGCATATCTCAGCTGGAAACAACAACGATACCGAAGATATCGTAGTTTCCGCATATCAAACGCACTGTGGAGTGCTGAAAACACCAGAAAACGTGTTTTTCGCATTGAATAGCACGAAAACAGCGATTTCGGTGATTCTGCACACTTGTAACAGCAGAATCATGAAGATTATCACTGATAATGCATATATCAGCTGGAAACAACAACGATACCGAAGGTATGGCAGTTTCCGCATATCAAACGCACTGTGGAGTGCTGAAAACACCAGAAAACGTGTTTTTCGCATTGAAAAGCACGAAAATAGCGATTTCGGTGATTCTGCACACTTGTAACAGCAGAATCGTGAAGATTATCACTGAAAATGCATATCTGAGCTGGAAACAACAACGATACCGAAGATATCGTAGTTTCCGCATATCAAACGCACTGTGGAGTGCTGAAAACACCAGAAAACGTGTTTTTCGCATTCAAAAGCACGAAAACAGCGATTTCGGTGATTCTGCACACTTGTAACAGCAGAATCGTGAAGATTATCACTGAAAATGCATATCTGAGCTGGAAACAACAACGATACCGAAGATATCGTAGTTTCCGCATATCAAACGCACTGTGGAGTGCTGAAAACACCAGAAAACGTGTTTTTCGCATTGAAAAGCACGAAAATAGCGATTTCGGTGATTCTGCACACTTGTAACAGCAGAATCGTGAAGATTATCACTGAAAATGCATATCTGAGCTGGAAACAACAACGATACCGAAGATATCGTAGTTTCCGCATATCAAACGCACTGTGGAGTGCTGAAAACACCAGAAAACGTGTTTTTCGCATTCAAAAGCACGAAAACAGCGATTTCGGTGATTCTGCACACTTGTAACAGCAGAATCGTGAAGATTATCACTGAAAGTGCATATCTCAGCTGGAAACAACAACGATACCGAAGATATCGTAGTTTCCGCATATCAAACGCACTGTGGAGTGCTGAAAACACCAGAAAACGTGTTTTTCGCATTCAAAAGCACGAAAACAGCGATTTCGGTGATTCTGCACACTTGTAACAGCAGAATCGTGAAGATTATCACTGAAAGTGCATATCTCAGCTGGAAACAACAACGATACCGAAGATATCGTAGTTTCCGCATATCAAACGCACTGTGGAGTGCTGAAAACACCAGAAAACGTGTTTTTCGCATTCAAAAGCACGAAAACAGCGATTTCGGTGATTCTGCACACTTGTAACAGCAGAATCATGAAGATTTCCACTGATAATGCATATCTCAGCTGGAAACAACAACGATACCGAAGGTATGGCAGTTTCCGCATATCAAACGCACTGTGGAGTGCTGAAAACACCAGAAAACGTGTTTTTCGCATTCAAAAGCACGAAAACAGCGATTTCGGTGTTTCTGCACACTTGTAACAGCAGAATCATGAAGATTTCCACTGATAATGCATATCTCAGCTGGAAACAACAACGATACCGAAGGTATGGCAGTTTCCGCATATCAAACGCACTGTGGAGTGCTGAAAACACCAGAAAACGTGTTTTTCGCATTGAATAGCACGAAAACAGCGATTTCGGTGATTCTGCACACTTGTAACAGCAGAATCATGAAGATTATCACTGAAAATGCATGTCTCAGCTGGAAACAACAACGATACCGAAGATATCGTAGTTTCCGCATATCAAACGCACTGTGGAGTGCTGAAAACACCAGAAAACGTGTTTTTCGCATTCAAAAGCACGAAAACAGCGATTTCGGTGATTCTGCACACTTGTAACAGCAGAATCGTGAAGATTATCACTGAAAATGCATATCTGAGCTGGAAACAACAACGATACCGAAGATATCGTAGTTTCCGCATATCAAACGCACTGTGGAGTGCTGAAAACACCAGAAAACGTGTTTTTCGCATTGAAAAGCACGAAAATAGCGATTTCGGTGATTCTGCACACTTGTAACAGCAGAATCGTGAAGATTATCACTGAAAATGCATATCTGAGCTGGAAACAACAACGATACCGAAGATATCGTAGTTTCCGCATATCAAACGCACTGTGGAGTGCTGAAAACACCAGAAAACGTGTTTTTCGCATTCAAAAGCACGAAAACAGCGATTTCGGTGATTCTGCACACTTGTAACAGCAGAATCATGAAGATTATCACTGAAAATGCATGTCTCAGCTGGAAACAACAACGATACCGAAGATATCGTAGTTTCCGCATATCAAACGCACTGTGGAGTGCTGAAAACACCAGAAAACGTGTTTTTCGCATTGAATAGCGCGAAAACAGCGATTTCGGTGATTCTGCACACTTGTAACAGCAGAATCATGAAGATTATCACTGAAAATGCATGTCTCAGCTCGAAACAACAACGATACCGAAGATATCGTAGTTTCCGCATATCAAACGCACTGTGGAGTGCTGAAAACACCAGAAGACGTGTTTTTCGCATTCAAAAGCACGAAAACAGCGATTTCGGTGATTCTGCACACTTGTAACAGCAGAATCATGAAGATTATCACTGATAATGCATGTCTCAGCTGGAAACAACAACGATACCGAAGATATCGTAGTTTCCGCATATCAAACGCACTGTGGAGTGCTGAAACACCAGAAAACGTGTTTTTCGCATTGAATAGCGCGAAAACAGCGATTTCGGTGATTCTGCACACTTGTAACAGCAGAATCGTGAAGATTATCACTGAAAGTGCATATCTCAGCTGGAAACAACAACGATACCGAAGATATGGCAGTTTCCGCATATCAAACGCACTGTGGAGTGCTGAAAACACCAGAAAACGTGTTTTTCGCATTCAATAGCACGAAAACAGCGATTTCGGTGATTCTGCACACTTGTAACAGCAGAATCATGAAGATTATCACTGAAAATGCATGTCTCAGCTGGAAACAACAACGATACCGAAGATATCGTAGTTTCCGCATATCAAACGCACTGTGGAGTGCTGAAAACACCAGAAAACGTGTTTTTCGCATTGAATAGCGCGAAAACAGCGATTTCGGTGATTCTGCACACTTGTAACAGCAGAATCGTGAAGATTATCACTGAAAGTGCATATCTCAGCTGGAAACAACAACGATACCGAAGATATCGCAGTTTCCGCATATCAAACGCACTGTGGAGTGTAGAAAACACCAGAAAACGTGTTTTTCGCATTCAAAAGCACGAAAACAGCGATTTCGGTGATTCTGCACACTTGTAACAGCAGAATCATGAAGATTATCACTGAAAATGCATACCTCAGCTGGAAACAACAACGATACCGAAGATATCGTAGTTTCCGCATATCAAACGCACTGTGGAGTGCTGAAAACACCAGAAAACGTGTTTTTCGCATTCAAAAGCACGAAAACAGCGATTTCGGTGATTCTGCACACTTGTAACAGCAGAATCGTGAAGATTATCACTGAAAGTGCATATCTCAGCTGGAAACAACAACGATACCGAAGATATCGCAGTTTCCGCATATCAAACGCACTGTGGAGTGCTGAAAACACCAGAAAACGTGTTTTTCGCATTGAATAGCACGAAAACAGCGATTTCGGTGATTCTGCACACTTGTAACAGCAGAATCATGAAGATTATCACTGAAAATGCATGTCTCAGCTGGAAACAACAACGATACCGAAGATATCGTAGTTTCCGCATATCAAACGCACTGTGGAGTGCTGAAAACACCAGAAAACGTGTTTTTCGCATTGAATAGCACGAAAACAGCGATTTCAGTGATTCTGCACACTTGTAACAGCAGAATCATGAAGATTATCACTGAAAATGCATGTCTCAGCTGGAAACAACAACGATACCGAAGATATCGTAGTTTCCGCATATCAAACGCACTGTGGAGTGCTGAAAACACCAGAAAACGTGTTTTTCGCATTGAATAGCGCGAAAACAGCGATTTCGGTGATTCTGCACACTTGTAACAGCAGAATCATGAAGATTATCACTGAAAATGCATGTCTCAGCTCGAAACAACAACGATACCGAAGATATCGTAGTTTCCGCATATCAAACGCACTGTGGAGTGCTGAAAACACCAGAAGACGTGTTTTTCGCATTCAAAAGCACGAAAACAGCGATTTCGGTGATTCTGCACACTTGTAACAGCAGAATCATGAAGATTATCACTGATAATGCATATATCAGCTGGAAACAACAACGATACCGAAGGTATGGCAGTTTCCGCATATCAAACGCACTGTGGAGTGCTGAAAACACCAGAAAACGTGTTTTTCGCATTGAAAAGCACGAAAATAGCGATTTCGGTGATTCTGCACACTTGTAACAGCAGAATCGTGAAGATTATCACTGAAAATGCATATCTGAGCTGGAAACAACAACGATACCGAAGATATCGTAGTTTCCGCATATCAAACGCACTGTGGAGTGCTGAAAACACCAGAAAACGTGTTTTTCGCATTCAAAAGCACGAAAACAGCGATTTCGGTGATTCTGCACACTTGTAACAGCAGAATCATGAAGATTTCCACTGATAATGCATATCTCAGCTGGAAACAACAACGATACCGAAGGTATGGCAGTTTCCGCATATCAAACGCACTGTGGAGTGCTGAAAACACCAGAAAACGTGTTTTTCGCATTGAATAGCACGAAAACAGCGATTTCGGTGATTCTGCACACTTGTAACAGCAGAATCATGAAGATTATCACTGAAAATGCATGTCTCAGCTCGAAACAACAACGATACCGAAGATATCGTAGTTTCCGCATATCAAACGCACTGTGGAGTGCTGAAAACACCAGAAAACGTGTTTTTCGCATTCAAAAGCACGAAAACAGCGATTTCGGATATTCTGCACACTTGTAACAGCAGAATCGTGAAGATTATCACTGAAAGTGCATATCTCAGCTGGAAACAACAACGATACCGAAGATATCGTAGTTTCCGCATATCAAACGCACTGTGGAGTGCTGAAAACACCAGAAAACGTGTTTTTCGCATTGAATAGCGCGAAAACAGCGATTTCGGTGATTCTGCACACTTGTAACAGCAGAATCATGAAGATTATCACTGATAATGCATATATCAGCTGGAAACAACAACGATACCGAAGGTATGGCAGTTTCCGCATATCAAACGCACTGTGGAGTGCTGAAAACACCAGAAAACGTGTTTTTCGCATTGAAAAGCACGAAAATAGCGATTTCGGTGATTCTGCACACTTGTAACAGCAGAATCGTGAAGATTATCACTGAAAATGCATATCTGAGCTGGAAACAACAACGATACCGAAGATATCGTAGTTTCCGCATATCAAACGCACTGTGGAGTGCTGAAAACACCAGAAAACGTGTTTTTCGCATTCAAAAGCACGAAAACAGCGATTTCGGTGATTCTGCACACTTGTAACAGCAGAATCGTGGAGATTATCACTGAAAATGCATATCTGAGCTGGAAACAACAACGATACCGAAGATATCGTAGTTTCCGCATATCAAACGCACTGTGGAGTGCTGAAAACACCAGAAAACGTGTTTTTCGCATTGAAAAGCACGAAAATAGCGATTTCGGTGATTCTGCACACTTGTAACAGCAGAATCGTGAAGATTATCACTGAAAATGCATATCTGAGCTGGAAACAACAACGATACCCAAGATATCGTAGTTTCCGCATATCAAACGCACTGTGGAGTGCTGAAAACACCAGAAAACGTGTTTTTCGCATTCAAAAGCACGAAAACAGCGATTTCGGTGATTCTGCACACTTGTAACAGCAGAATCGTGAAGATTATCACTGAAAGTGCATATCTCAGCTGGAAACAACAACGATACCGAAGATATCGTAGTTTCCGCATATCAAACGCACTGTGGAGTGCTGAAAACACCAGAAAACGTGTTTTTCGCATTGAATAGCGCGAAAACAGCGATTTCGGTGATTCTGCACACTTGTAACAGCAGAATCATGAAGATTATCACTGAAAATGCATGTCTCAGCTCGAAACAACAACGATACCGAAGATATCGTAGTTTCCGCATATCAAACGCACTGTGGAGTGCTGAAAACACCAGAAAACGTGTTTTTCGCATTCAAAAGCACGAAAACAGCGATTTCGGTGATTCTGCACACTTGTAACAGCAGAATCGTGAAGATTATCACTGAAAGTGCATATCTCAGCTGGAAACAACAACGATACCGAAGATATCGTAGTTTCCGCATATCAAACGCACTGTGGAGTGCTGAAAACACCAGAAAACGTGTTTTTCGCATTGAATAGCGCGAAAACAGCGATTTCGGTGATTCTGCACACTTGTAACAGCAGAATCATGAAGATTATCACTGATAATGCATATATCAGCTGGAAACAACAACGATACCGAAGGTATGGCAGTTTCCGCATATCAAACGCACTGTGGAGTGCTGAAAACACCAGAAAACGTGTTTTTCGCATTGAAAAGCACGAAAATAGCGATTTCGGTGATTCTGCACACTTGTAACAGCAGAATCGTGAAGATTATCACTGAAAATGCATATCTGAGCTGGAAACAACAACGATACCGAAGATATCGTAGTTTCCGCATATCAAACGCACTGTGGAGTGCTGAAAACACCAGAAAACGTGTTTTTCGCATTCAAAAGCACGAAAACAGCGATTTCGGTGATTCTGCACACTTGTAACAGCAGAATCATGAAGATTTCCACTGATAATGCATATCTCAGCTGGAAACAACAACGATACCGAAGGTATGGCAGTTTCCGCATATCAAACGCACTGTGGAGTGCTGAAAACACCAGAAAACGTGTTTTTCGCATTGAATAGCACGAAAACAGCGATTTCGGTGATTCTGCACACTTGTAACAGCAGAATCATGAAGATTATCACTGAAAATGCATGTCTCAGCTGGAAACAACAACGATACCGAAGATATCGTAGTTTCCGCATATCAAACGCACTGTGGAGTGCTGAAAACACCAGAAAACGTGTTTTTCGCATTGAATAGCACGAAAACAGCGATTTCAGTGATTCTGCACACTTGTAACAGCAGAATCATGAAGATTATCACTGAAAATGCATATCTCAGCTGGACACAACAACGATACCGAAGATATCGTAGTTTCCGCATATCAAACGCACTGTGGAGTGCTGAAAACACCAGAAAACGTGTTTTTCGCATTCAATAGCTCGAAAACAGCGATTTCGGTGATTCTGCACACTTGTAACAGCAGAATCATGAAGATTATCACTGATAATGCATATATCAGCTGGAAACAACAACGATACCGAAGGTATGGCAGTTTCCGCATATCAAACGCACTGTGGAGTGCTAAAAACACCAGAAAACGTGTTTTTCGCATTCAATAGCACGAAAACAGCGATTTCGGTGATTCTGCACACTTGTAACAGCAGAATCATGAAGATTATCACTGAAAATGCATGTCTCAGCTGGAAACAACAACGATACCGAAGGTATGGCAGTTTCCGCATATCAAACGCACTGTGGAGTGCTGAAAACACCAGAAAACGTGTTTTTCGCATTCAAAAGCACGAAAACAGCGATTTCGGTGATTCTGCACACTTGTAACAGCAGAATCGTGAAGATTATCACTGAAAGTGCATATCTCAGCTGGAAACAACAACGATACCGAAGATATCGTAGTTTCCGCATATCAAACGCACTGTGGAGTGCTGAAAACACCAGAAAACGTGTTTTTCGCATTGAATAGCGCGAAAACAGCGATTTCGGTGATTCTGCACACTTGTAACAGCAGAATCATGAAGATTATCACTGAAAATGCATGTCTCATCTCGAAACAACAACGATACCGAAGATATCGTAGTTTCCGCATATCAAACGCACTGTGGAGTGCTGAAAACACCAGAAAACGTGTTTTTCGCATTCAAAAGCACGAAAACAGCGATTTCGGTGATTCTGCACACTTGTAACAGAAGAATCGTGAAGATTATCACTGAAAGTGCATATCTCAGCTGGAAACAACAACGATACCGAAGATATCGTAGTTTCCGCATATCAAACGCACTGTGGAGTGCTGAAAACACCAGAAAACGTGTTTTTCGCATTGAATAGCACGAAAACAGCGATTTCGGTGATTCTGCACACTTGTAACAGCAGAATCATGAAGATTATCACTGATAATGCATATATCAGCTGGAAACAACAACGATACCGAAGGTATGGCAGTTTCCGCATATCAAACGCACTGTGGAGTGCTGAAAACACCAGAAAACGTGTTTTTCGCATTGAAAAGCACGAAAATAGCGATTTCGGTGATTCTGCACACTTGTAACAGCAGAATCGTGAAGATTATCACTGAAAATGCATATCTGAGCTGGAAACAACAACGATACCGAAGATATCGTAGTTTCCGCATATCAAACGCACTGTGGAGTGCTGAAAACACCAGAAAACGTGTTTTTCGCATTCAAAAGCACGAAAACAGCGATTTCGGTGATTCTGCACACTTGTAACAGCAGAATCGTGAAGATTATCACTGAAAATGCATATCTGAGCTGGAAACAACAACGATACCGAAGATATCGTAGTTTCCGCATATCAAACGCACTGTGGAGTGCTGAAAACACCAGAAAACGTGTTTTTCGCATTGAAAAGCACGAAAATAGCGATTTCGGTGATTCTGCACACTTGTAACAGCAGAATCGTGAAGATTATCACTGAAAATGCATATCTGAGCTGGAAACAACAACGATACCGAAGATATCGTAGTTTCCGCATATCAAACGCACTGTGGAGTGCTGAAAACACCAGAAAACGTGTTTTTCGCATTCAAAAGCACGAAAACAGCGATTTCGGTGATTCTGCACACTTGTAACAGCAGAATCGTGAAGATTATCACTGAAAGTGCATATCTCAGCTGGAAACAACAACGATACCGAAGATATCGTAGTTTCCGCATATCAAACGCACTGTGGAGTGCTGAAAACACCAGAAAACGTGTTTTTCGCATTCAAAAGCACGAAAACAGCGATTTCGGTGATTCTGCACACTTGTAACAGCAGAATCGTGAAGATTATCACTGAAAGTGCATATCTCAGCTGGAAACAACAACGATACCGAAGATATCGTAGTTTCCGCATATCAAACGCACTGTGGAGTGCTGAAAACACCAGAAAACGTGTTTTTCGCATTCAAAAGCACGAAAACAGCGATTTCGGTGATTCTGCACACTTGTAACAGCAGAATCATGAAGATTTCCACTGATAATGCATATCTCAGCTGGAAACAACAACGATACCGAAGGTATGGCAGTTTCCGCATATCAAACGCACTGTGGAGTGCTGAAAACACCAGAAAACGTGTTTTTCGCATTCAAAAGCACGAAAACAGCGATTTCGGTGATTCTGCACACTTGTAACAGCAGAATCATGAAGATTTCCACTGATAATGCATATCTCAGCTGGAAACAACAACGATACCGAAGGTATGGCAGTTTCCGCATATCAAACGCACTGTGGAGTGCTGAAAACACCAGAAAACGTGTTTTTCGCATTGAATAGCACGAAAACAGCGATTTCGGTGATTCTGCACACTTGTAACAGCAGAATCATGAAGATTATCACTGAAAATGCATGTCTCAGCTGGAAACAACAACGATACCGAAGATATCGTAGTTTCCGCATATCAAACGCACTGTGGAGTGCTGAAAACACCAGAAAACGTGTTTTTCGCATTCAAAAGCACGAAAACAGCGATTTCGGTGATTCTGCACACTTGTAACAGCAGAATCGTGAAGATTATCACTGAAAATGCATATCTGAGCTGGAAACAACAACGATACCGAAGATATCGTAGTTTCCGCATATCAAACGCACTGTGGAGTGCTGAAAACACCAGAAAACGTGTTTTTCGCATTGAAAAGCACGAAAATAGCGATTTCGGTGATTCTGCACACTTGTAACAGCAGAATCGTGAAGATTATCACTGAAAATGCATATCTGAGCTGGAAACAACAACGATACCGAAGATATCGTAGTTTCCGCATATCAAACGCACTGTGGAGTGCTGAAAACACCAGAAAACGTGTTTTTCGCATTCAAAAGCACGAAAACAGCGATTTCGGTGATTCTGCACACTTGTAACAGCAGAATCGTGAAGATTATCACTGAAAGTGCATATCTCAGCTGGAAACAACAACGATACCGAAGATATCGTAGTTTCCGCATATCAAACGCACTGTGGAGTGCTGAAAACACCAGAAAACGTGTTTTTCGCATTCAAAAGCACGAAAACAGCGATTTCGGTGATTCTGCACACTTGTAACAGCAGAATCGTGAAGATTATCACTGAAAGTGCATATCTCAGCTGGAAACAACAACGATACCGAAGATATCGTAGTTTCCGCATATCAAACGCACTGTGGAGTGCTGAAAACACCAGAAAACGTGTTTTTCGCATTCAAAAGCACGAAAACAGCGATTTCGGTGATTCTGCACACTTGTAACAGCAGAATCATGAAGATTTCCACTGATAATGCATATCTCAGCTGGAAACAACAACGATACCGAAGGTATGGCAGTTTCCGCATATCAAACGCACTGTGGAGTGCTGAAAACACCAGAAAACGTGTTTTTCGCATTCAAAAGCACGAAAACAGCGATTTCGGTGATTCTGCACACTTGTAACAGCAGAATCATGAAGATTTCCACTGATAATGCATATCTCAGCTGGAAACAACAACGATACCGAAGGTATGGCAGTTTCCGCATATCAAACGCACTGTGGAGTGCTGAAAACACCAGAAAACGTGTTTTTCGCATTGAATAGCACGAAAACAGCGATTTCGGTGATTCTGCACACTTGTAACAGCAGAATCATGAAGATTATCACTGAAAATGCATGTCTCAGCTGGAAACAACAACGATACCGAAGATATCGTAGTTTCCGCATATCAAACGCACTGTGGAGTGCTGAAAACACCAGAAAACGTGTTTTTCGCATTGAATAGCACGAAAACAGCGATTTCAGTGATTCTGCACACTTGTAACAGCAGAATCATGAAGATTATCACTGAAAATGCATGTCTCAGCTGGAAACAACAACGATACCGAAGATATCGTAGTTTTCGCATATCAAACGCACTGTGGAGTGCTGAAAACACCAGAAAACGTGTTTTTCGCATTGAATAGCGCGAAAACAGCGATTTCGGTGATTCTGCACACTTGTGACAGCAGAATCCTGAAGATTATCACTGAAAATGCATATCTCAGCTGGAAACAACAACGATACCGAAGATATCGTAGTTTCCGCATATCAAACGCACTGTGGAGTGCTGAAAGCACCAGAAAACGTGTTTTTCGCATTCAAAAGCACGAAAACAGCGATTTCGGTGATTCTGCACACTTGTAACAGCAGAATCGTGAAGATTATCACTGAAAGTGCATATCTCAGCTGGAAACAACAACGATACCGAAGATATCGCAGTTTCCGCATATCAAACGCACTGTGGAGTGCTGAAAGCACCAGAAAACGTGTTTTTCGCATTCAAAAGCACGAAAACAGCGATTTCGGTGATTCTGCACACTTGTAACAGCAGAATCGTGAAGATTATCACTGAAAGTGCATATCTCAGCTGGAAACAACAACGATACCGAAGGTATGGCAGTTTCCGCATATCAAGCGAACTGTGGAGTGCTAAAAACACCAGAAAACGTGTTTTTCGCATTCAATAGCACGAAAACAGCGATTTCGGTGATTCTGCACACTTGTAACAGCAGAATCATGAAGATTATCACTGAAAATGCATGTCTCAGCTGGAAACAACAACGATACCGAAGGTATGGCAGTTTCCGCATATCAAACGCACTGTGGAGTGCTAAAAACACCAGAAAACGTGTTTTTCGCATTCAATAGCACGAAAACAGCGATTTCGGTGATTCTGCACACTTGTAACAGCAGAATCATGAAGATTATCACTGAAAATGCATGTCTCAGCTGGAAACAACAACGATACCGAAGATATCGTAGTTTCCGCATATCAAACGCACTGTGGAGTGCTGAAAACACCAGAAAACGTGTTTTTCGCATTCAAAAGCACGAAAACAGCGATTTCGGTGATTCTGCACACTTGTAACAGCAGAATCATGAAGATCATCACTGATAATGCATATATCAGCTGGAAACAACAACGATACCGAAGGTATGGCAGTTTCCGCATATCAAACGCACTGTGGAGTGCTGAAAACACCAGAAAACGTGTTTTTCGCATTGAATAGCGCGAAAACAGCGATTTCGGTGATTCTGCACACTTGTAACAGCAGAATCATGAAGATTATCACTGATAATGCATATATCAGCTGGAAACAACAACGATACCGAAGGTATGGCAGTTTCCGCATATCAAACGCACTGTGGAGTGCTAAAAACACCAGAAAACGTGTTTTTCGCATTCAATAGCACGAAAACAGCGATTTCGGTGATTCTGCACACTTGTAACAGCAGAATCATGAAGATTATCACTGAAAATGCATGTCTCAGCTGGAAACAACAACGATACCGAAGATATCGTAGTTTCCGCATATCAAACGCACTGTGGAGTGCTGAAAACACCAGAAAACGTGTTTTTCGCATTCAAAAGCACGAAAACAGCGATTTCGGTGATTCTGCACACTTGTAACAGCAGAATCGTGAAGATTATCACTGAAAGTGCATATCTCAGCTGGAAACAACAACGATACCGAAGATATCGTAGTTTCCGCATATCAAACGCACTGTGGAGTGCTGAAAACACCAGAAAACGTGTTTTTCGCATTGAATAGCGCGAAAACAGCGATTTCGGTGATTCTGCACACTTGTAACAGCAGAATCATGAAGATTATCACTGAAAATGCATGTCTCATCTCGAAACAACAACGATACCGAAGATATCGTAGTTTCCGCATATCAAACGCACTGTGGAGTGCTGAAAACACCAGAAAACGTGTTTTTCGCATTCAAAAGCACGAAAACAGCGATTTCGGTGATTCTGCACACTTGTAACAGAAGAATCGTGAAGATTATCACTGAAAGTGCATATCTCAGCTGGAAACAACAACGATACCGAAGATATCGTAGTTTCCGCATATCAAACGCACTGTGGAGTGCTGAAAACACCAGAAAACGTGTTTTTCGCATTGAATAGCACGAAAACAGCGATTTCGGTGATTCTGCACACTTGTAACAGCAGAATCATGAAGATTATCACTGATAATGCATATATCAGCTGGAAACAACAACGATACCGAAGGTATGGCAGTTTCCGCATATCAAACGCACTGTGGAGTGCTAAAAACACCAGAAAACGTGTTTTTCGCATTCAATAGCACGAAAACAGCGATTTCGGTGATTCTGCACACTTGTAACAGCAGAATCATGAAGATTATCACTGAAAATGCATGTCTCAGCTGGAAACAACAACGATACCGAAGATATCGTAGTTTCCGCATATCAAACGCACTGTGGAGTGCTGAAAACACCAGAAAACGTGTTTTTCGCATTCAAAAGCACGAAAACAGCGATTTCGGTGATTCTGCACACTTGTAACAGCAGAATCGTGAAGATTATCACTGAAAGTGCATATCTCAGCTGGAAACAACAACGATACCGAAGATATCGTAGTTTCCGCATATCAAACGCACTGTGGAGTGCTGAAAACACCAGAAAACGTGTTTTTCGCATTCAATAGCGCGAAAACAGCGATTTCGGTGATTCTGCACACTTGTAACAGCAGAATCATGAAGATTATCACTGATAATGCATATATCAGCTGGAAACAACAACGATACCGAAGGTATGGCAGTTTCCGCATATCAAACGCACTGTGGAGTGCTGAAAACACCAGAAAACGTGTTTTTCGCATTCAATAGCACGAAAACAGCGATTTCGGTGATTCTGCACACCTGTAACAGCAGAATCATGAAGATTATCACTGAAAATGCATGTCTGAGCTCGAACCAACAACGATACCGAAGATATCGTAGTTTCCGCATAGCAAACGCACTGTGGAGTGCTGAAAACACCAGAAAACGTGTTTTTCGCATTCAAAAGCACGAAAACAGCGATTTCGGTGATTCTGCACACTTGTAACAGCAGAATCATGAAGATTATCACTGAAAATGCATATCTCAGCTGGAAACAACAACGATACCGAAGATATCGTAGTTTCCGCATATCAAACGCACTGTGGAGTGCTGAAAACACCAGAAAACGTGTTTTTCGCATTGAATAGCGCGAAAACAGCGATTTCGGTGATTCTGCACACTTGTAACAGCAGAATCATGAAGATTATCACTGATAATGCATATATCAGCTGGAAACAACAACGATACCGAAGGTATGGCAGTTTCCGCATATCAAACGCACTGTGGAGTGCTGAAAACACCAGAAAACGTGTTTTTCGCATTGAAAAGCACGAAAATAGCGATTTCGGTGATTCTGCACACTTGTAACAGCAGAATCGTGAAGATTATCACTGAAAATGCATATCTGAGCTGGAAACAACAACGATACCGAAGATATCGTAGTTTCCGCATATCAAACGCACTGTGGAGTGCTGAAAACACCAGAAAACGTGTTTTTCGCATTCAAAAGCACGAAAACAGCGATTTCGGTGATTCTGCACACTTGTAACAGCAGAATCATGAAGATTTCCACTGATAATGCATATCTCAGCTGGAAACAACAACGATACCGAAGGTATGGCAGTTTCCGCATATCAAACGCACTGTGGAGTGCTGAAAACACCAGAAAACGTGTTTTTCGCATTCAAAAGCACGAAAACAGCGATTTCGGTGATTCTGCACACTTGTAACAGCAGAATCGTGAAGATTATCACTGAAAGTGCATATCTCAGCTGGAAACAACAACGATACCGAAGATATCGTAGTTTCCGCATATCAAACGCACTGTGGAGTGCTGAAAACACCAGAAAACGTGTTTTTCGCATTGAATAGCGCGAAAACAGCGATTTCGGTGATTCTGCACACTTGTAACAGCAGAATCATGAAGATTATCACTGATAATGCATATATCAGCTGGAAACAACAACGATACCGAAGGTATGGCTGTTTCCGCATATCAAACGCACTGTGGAGTGCTGAAAACACCAGAAAACGTGTTTTTCGCATTCAATAGCACGAAAACAGCGATTTCGGTGATTCTGCACACCTGTAACAGCAGAATCATGAAGATTATCACTGAAAATGCATGTCTGAGCTCGAAACAACAACGATACCGAAGATATCGTAGTTTCCGCATATCAAACGCACTGTGGAGTGCTGAAAACACCAGAAAACGTGTTTTTCGCATTCAAAAGCACGAAAACAGCGATTTCGGTGATTCTGCACACTTGTAACAGCAGAATCATGAAGATTATCACTGAAAATGCATATCTCAGCTGGAAACAACAACGATACCGAACATATCGTAGTTTTCGCATATCAAACGCACTGTGGAGTGCTGAAAACACCAGAAAACGTGTTTTTCGCATTGAATAGCGCGAAAACAGCGATTTCGGTGATTCTGCACACTTGTAACAGCAGAATCATGAAGATTATCACTGAAAATGCATGTCTCAGCTCGAAACATCAACGATACCGAAGATATCGTAGTTTCCGCATATCAAACGCACTGTGGAGTGCTGAAAACACCAGAAAACGTGTTTTTCGCATTCAAAAGCACGAAAACAGCGATTTCGGTTATTCTGCACACTTGTAACAGCAGAATCGTGAAGATTATCACTGAAAGTGCATATCTCAGCTGGAAACAACAACGATACCGAAGATAATGTAGTTTCCGCATATCAAACGCACTGTGGAGTGCTGAAAACACCAGAAAACGTGTTTTTCGCATTGAATAGCGCGAAAACAGCGATTTCGGTGATTCTGCACACTTGTAACAGCAGAATCATGAAGATTATCACTGATAATGCATATATCAGCTGGAAACAACAACGATACCGAAGGTATGGCAGTTTCCGCATATCAAACGCACTGTGGAGTGCTGAAAACACCAGAAAACGTGTTTTTCGCATTCAATAGCTCGAAAACAGCGATTTCGGTGATTCTGCACACTTGTAACAACAGAATCATGAAGATTATCACTGAAAATGCATGTCTCAGCTCGAAACAACAACGATACCGAAGATATCGTAGTTTCCGCATATCAAACGCACTGTGGAGTGCTGAAAACACCAGAAAACGTGTTTTTCGCATTCAAAAGCACGAAAACAGCGATTTCGGTGATTCTGCACACTTGTAACAGCAGAATCATGAAGATTATCACTGAAAATGCATATCTCAGCTGGAAACAACAACGATACCGAAGATATCGTAGTTTTCGCATATCAAACGCACTGTGGAGTGCTGAAAACACCAGAAAACGTGTTTTTCGCATTGAATAGCGCGAAAACAGCGATTTCGGTGATTCTGCACACTTGTAACAGCAGAATCATGAAGATTATCACTGATAATGCATATATCAGCTGGAAACAACAACGATACCGAAGGTATGGCAGTTTCCGCATATCAAACGCACTGTGGAGTGCTGAAAACACCAGAAAACGTGTTTTTCGCATTGAAAAGCACGAAAATAGCGATTTCGGTGATTCTGCACACTTGTAACAGCAGAATCGTGAAGATTATCACTGAAAATGCATATCTGAGCTGGAAACAACAACGATACCGAAGATATCGTAGTTTCCGCATATCAAACGCACTGTGGAGTGCTGAAAACACCAGAAAACGTGTTTTTCGCATTCAAAAGCACGAAAACAGCGATTTCGGTGATTCTGCACACTTGTAACAGCAGAATCATGAAGATTTCCACTGATAATGCATATCTCAGCTGGAAACAACAACGATACCGAAGGTATGGCAGTTTCCGCATATCAAACGCACTGTGGAGTGCTGAAAACACCAGAAAACGTGTTTTTCGCATTCAAAAGCACGAAAACAGCGATTTCGGTGATTCTGCACACTTGTAACAGCAGAATCGTGAAGATTATCACTGAAAGTGCATATCTCAGCTGGAAACAACAACGATACCGAAGATATCGTAGTTTCCGCATATCAAACGCACTGTGGAGTGCTGAAAACACCAGAAAACGTGTTTTTCGCATTGAATAGCGCGAAAACAGCGATTTCGGTGATTCTGCACACTTGTAACAGCAGAATCATGAAGATTATCACTGATAATGCATATATCAGCTGGAAACAACAACGATACCGAAGGTATGGCAGTTTCCGCATATCAAACGCACTGTGGAGTGCTGAAAACACCAGAAAACGTGTTTTTCGCATTCAATAGCACGAAAACAGCGATTTCGGTGATTCTGCACACCTGTAACAGCAGAATCATGAAGATTATCACTGAAAATGCATGTCTGAGCTCGAAACAACAACGATACCGAAGATATCGTAGTTTCCGCATATCAAACGCACTGTGGAGTGCTGAAAACACCAGAAAACGTGTTTTTCGCATTCAAAAGCACGAAAACAGCGATTTCGGTGATTCTGCACACTTGTAACAGCAGAATCATGAAGATTATCACTGAAAATGCATATCTCAGCTGGAAACAACAACGATACCGAAGATATCGTAGTTTTCGCATATCAAACGCACTGTGGAGTGCTGAAAACACCAGAAAACGTGTTTTTCGCATTGAATAGCGCGAATACAGCGATTTCGGTGATTCTGCACACTTGTAACAGCAGAATCATGAAGATTATCACTGAAAATGCATGTCTCAGCTCGAAACATTAACGATACCGAAGATATCGTAGTTTCCGCATATCAAACGCACTGTGGAGTGCTGAAAACTCCAGAAAACGTGTTTTTCGCATTCAAAAGCACGAAAACAGCGATTTCGGTGATTCTGCACACTTGTAACAGCAGAATCGTGAAGATTATCACTGAAAGTGCATATCTCAGCTGGAAACAACAACGATACCGAAGATATCGTAGTTTCCGCATATCAAACGCACTGTGGAGTGCTGAAAACACCAGAAAACGTGTTTTTCGCATTCAAAAGCACGAAAACAGCGATTTCGGTGATTCTGCACACTTGTAACAGCAGAATCGTGAAGATTATCACTGAAAGTGCATATCTCAGCTGGAAACAACAACGATACCGAAGATAATGTAGTTTCCGCATATCAAACGCACTGTGGAGTGCTGAAAACACCAGAAAACGTGTTTTTCGCATTGAATAGCGCGAAAACAGCGATTTCGGTGATTCTGCACACTTGTAACAGCAGAATCATGAAGATTATCACTGATAATGCATATATCAGCTGGAAACAACAACGATACCGAAGGTATGGCAGTTTCCGCATATCAAACGCACTGTGGAGTGCTGAAAACACCAGAAAACGTGTTTTTCGCATTCAATAGCTCGAAAACAGCGATTTCGGTGATTCTGCACACTTGTAACAACAGAATCATGAAGATTATCACTGAAAATGCATGTCTCAGCTCGAAACAACAACGATACCGACGATATCGTAGTTTCCGCATATCAAACGCACTGTGGAGTGCTGAAAACACCAGAAAACGTGTTTTTCGCATTCAAAAGCACGAAAACAGCGATTTCGGTGATTCTGCACACTTGTAACAGCAGAATCATGAAGATTATCACTGAAAATGCATATCTCAGCTGGAAACAACAACGATACCGAAGATATCGTAGTTTTCGCATATCAAACGCACTGTGGAGTGCTGAAAACACCAGAAAACGTGTTTTTCGCATTGAATAGCGCGAAAACAGCGATTTCGGTGATTCTGCACACTTGTAACAGCAGAATCATGAAGATTATCACTGAAAATGCATGTCTCAGCTCGAAAAATCAACGATACCGAAGATATCGTAGTTTCCGCATATCAAACGCACTGTGGAGTGCTGAAAACTCCAGAAAACGTGTTTTTCGCATTCAAAAGCACGAAAACAGCTATTTCGGTGATTCTGCACACTTGTAACAGCAGAATCGTGAAGATTATCACTGAAAGTGCATATCTCAGCTGGAAACAACAACGATACCGAAGATATCGTAGTTTCCGCATATCAAACGCACTGTGGAGTGCTGAAAACACCAGAAAACGTGTTTTTCGCATTCAAAAGCACGAAAACAGCGATTTCGGTGATTCTGCACACTTGTAACAGCAGAATCGTGAAGATTATCACTGAAAGTGCATATCTCAGCTGGAAACAACAACTATACCGAAGATAATGTAGTTTCCGCATATCAAACGCACTGTGGAGTGCTGAAAACACCAGAAAACGTGTTTTTCGCATTGAATAGCGCGAAAACAGCGATTTCGGTGATTCTGCACACTTGTAACAGCAGAATCATGAAGATTATCACTGATAATGCATATATCAGCTGGAAACAACAACGATACCGAAGGTATGGCAGTTTCCGCATATCAAACGCACTGTGGAGTGCTGAAAACACCAGAAAACGTGTTTTTCGCATTCAATAGCTCGAAAACAGCGATTTCGGTGATTCTGCACACTTGTAACAACAGAATCATGAAGATTATCACTGAAAATGCATGTCTCAGCTCGAAACAACAACGATACCGAAGATATCGTAGTTTCCGCATATCAAACGCACTGTGGAGTGCTGAAAACACCAGAAAACGTGTTTTTCGCATTCAAAAGCACGAAAACAGCGATTTCGGTGATTCTGCACACTTGTAACAGCAGATTCATGAAGATTATCACTGAAAATGCATATCTCAGCTGGAAACAACAACGATACCGAAGATATCGTGGTTTGCGCATATCAAACGCACTGTGGAGTGCTGAAAACACCAGAAAACGTGTTTTTCGCATTGAATAGCGCGAAAACAGCGATTTCGGTTATTCTGCACACTTGTAACAGCAGAATCATGAAGATTATCACTGATAATGCATATCTCAGCTGGAAACAACAACGATACCGAAGATATCGTAGTTTTCGCATATCAAACGCACTGTGGAGTGCTGAAAACACCAGAAAACGTGTTTTTCGCATTGAATAGCGCGAAAACAGCGATTTCGGTGATTCTGCACACTTGTAACAGCAGAATCATGAAGATTATCACTGAAAATGCATGTCTCAGCTCGAAACATCAACGATACCGAAGATATCGTAGTTTCCGCATATCAAACGCACTGTGGAGTGCTGAAAACTCCAGAAAACGTGTTTTTCGCATTCAAAAGCACGAAAACAGCGATTTCGGTGATTCTGCACACTTGTAACAGCAGAATCGTGAAGATTATCACTGAAAGTGCATATCTCAGCTGGAAACAACAACGATACCGAAGATATCGTAGTTTCCGCATATCAAACGCACTGTGGAGTGCTGAAAACACCAGAAAACGTGTTTTTCGCATTCAAAAGCACGAAAACAGCGATTTCGGTGATTCTGCACACTTGTAACAGCAGAATCGTGAAGATTATCACTGAAAGTGCATATCTCAGCTGGAAACAACAACGATACCGAAGATATCGTAGTTTCCGCATATCAAACGCACTGTGGAGTGCTGAAAACACCAGAAAACGTGTTTTTCGCATTGAATAGCGCGAAAACAGCGATTTCGGTGATTCTGCACACTTGTAACAGCAGAATCATGAAGATTATCACTGATAATGCATATATCAGCTGGAAACAACAACGATACCGAAGGTATGGCAGTTTCCGCATATCAAACGCACTGTGGAGTGCTGAAAACACCAGAAAACGTGTTTTTCGCATTCAATAGCACGAAAACAGCGATTTCGGTGATTCTGCACACCTGTAACAGCAGAATCATGAAGATTATCACTGAAAATGCATGTCTGAGCTCGAAACAACAACGATACCGAAGATATCGTAGTTTCCGCATATCAAACGCACTGTGGAGTGCTGAAAACACCAGAAAACGTGTTTTTCGCATTCAAAAGCACGAAAACAGCGATTTCGGTGATTCTGCACACTTGTAACAGCAGAATCATGAAGATTATCACTGAAAATGCATATCTCAGCTGGAAACAACAACGATACCGAAGATATCGTAGTTTTCGCATATCAAACGCACTGTGGAGTGCTGAAAACACCAGAAAACGTGTTTTTCGCATTGAATAGCGCGAATACAGCGATTTCGGTGATTCTGCACACTTGTAACAGCAGAATCATGAAGATTATCACTGAAAATGCATGTCTCAGCTCGAAACATTAACGATACCGAAGATATCGTAGTTTCCGCATATCAAACGCACTGTGGAGTGCTGAAAACTCCAGAAAACGTGTTTTTCGCATTCAAAAGCACGAAAACAGCGATTTCGGTGATTCTGCACACTTGTAACAGCAGAATCGTGAAGATTATCACTGAAAGTGCATATCTCAGCTGGAAACAACAACGATACCGAAGATATCGTAGTTTCCGCATATCAAACGCACTGTGGAGTGCTGAAAACACCAGAAAACGTGTTTTTCGCATTCAAAAGCACGAAAACAGCGATTTCGGTGATTCTGCACACTTGTAACAGCAGAATCGTGAAGATTATCACTGAAAGTGCATATCTCAGCTGGAAACAACAACGATACCGAAGATAATGTAGTTTCCGCATATCAAACGCACTGTGGAGTGCTGAAAACACCAGAAAACGTGTTTTTCGCATTGAATAGCGCGAAAACAGCGATTTCGGTGATTCTGCACACTTGTAACAGCAGAATCATGAAGATTATCACTGATAATGCATATATCAGCTGGAAACAACAACGATACCGAAGGTATGGCAGTTTCCGCATATCAAACGCACTGTGGAGTGCTGAAAACACCAGAAAACGTGTTTTTCGCATTCAATAGCTCGAAAACAGCGATTTCGGTGATTCTGCACACTTGTAACAACAGAATCATGAAGATTATCACTGAAAATGCATGTCTCAGCTCGAAACAACAACGATACCGACGATATCGTAGTTTCCGCATATCAAACGCACTGTGGAGTGCTGAAAACACCAGAAAACGTGTTTTTCGCATTCAAAAGCACGAAAACAGCGATTTCGGTGATTCTGCACACTTGTAACAGCAGAATCATGAAGATTATCACTGAAAATGCATATCTCAGCTGGAAACAACAACGATACCGAAGATATCGTAGTTTTCGCATATCAAACGCACTGTGGAGTGCTGAAAACACCAGAAAACGTGTTTTTCGCATTGAATAGCGCGAAAACAGCGATTTCGGTGATTCTGCACACTTGTAACAGCAGAATCATGAAGATTATCACTGAAAATGCATGTCTCAGCTCGAAAAATCAACGATACCGAAGATATCGTAGTTTCCGCATATCAAACGCACTGTGGAGTGCTGAAAACTCCAGAAAACGTGTTTTTCGCATTCAAAAGCACGAAAACAGCTATTTCGGTGATTCTGCACACTTGTAACAGCAGAATCGTGAAGATTATCACTGAAAGTGCATATCTCAGCTGGAAACAACAACGATACCGAAGATATCGTAGTTTCCGCATATCAAACGCACTGTGGAGTGCTGAAAACACCAGAAAACGTGTTTTTCGCATTCAAAAGCACGAAAACAGCGATTTCGGTGATTCTGCACACTTGTAACAGCAGAATCGTGAAGATTATCACTGAAAGTGCATATCTCAGCTGGAAACAACAACTATACCGAAGATAATGTAGTTTCCGCATATCAAACGCACTGTGGAGTGCTGAAAACACCAGAAAACGTGTTTTTCGCATTGAATAGCGCGAAAACAGCGATTTCGGTGATTCTGCACACTTGTAACAGCAGAATCATGAAGATTATCACTGATAATGCATATATCAGCTGGAAACAACAACGATACCGAAGGTATGGCAGTTTCCGCATATCAAACGCACTGTGGAGTGCTGAAAACACCAGAAAACGTGTTTTTCGCATTCAATAGCTCGAAAACAGCGATTTCGGTGATTCTGCACACTTGTAACAACAGAATCATGAAGATTATCACTGAAAATGCATGTCTCAGCTCGAAACAACAACGATACCGAAGATATCGTAGTTTCCGCATATCAAACGCACTGTGGAGTGCTGAAAACACCAGAAAACGTGTTTTTCGCATTCAAAAGCACGAAAACAGCGATTTCGGTGATTCTGCACACTTGTAACAGCAGATTCATGAAGATTATCACTGAAAATGCATATCTCAGCTGGAAACAACAACGATACCGAAGATATCGTGGTTTGCGCATATCAAACGCACTGTGGAGTGCTGAAAACACCAGAAAACGTGTTTTTCGCATTGAATAGCGCGAAAACAGCGATTTCGGTTATTCTGCACACTTGTAACAGCAGAATCATGAAGATTATCACTGATAATGCATATCTCAGCTGGAAACAACAACGATACCGAAGATATCGTAGTTTTCGCATATCAAACGCACTGTGGAGTGCTGAAAACACCAGAAAACGTGTTTTTCGCATTCAATAGCTCGAAAACAGCGATTTCGGTGATTCTGCACACTTGTAACAACAGAATCATGAAGATTATCACTGAAAATGCATGTCTCAGCTCGAAACAACAACGATACCGAAGATATCGTAGTTTTCGCATATCAAACGCACTGTGGAGTGCTGAAAACACCAGAAAACGTGTTTTTCGCATTCAATAGCTCGAAAACAGCGATTTCGGTGATTCTGCACACTTGTAACAACAGAATCATGAAGATTATCACTGAAAGTGCATATCTCAGCTGGAAACAACAACGATACCGAAGATAATGTAGTTTCCGCATATCAAACGCACTGTGGAGTGCTGAAAACACCAGAAAACGTGTTTTTCGCATTGAATAGCGCGAAAACAGCGATTTCGGTGATTCTGCACACTTGTAACAGCAGAATCATGAAGATTATCACTGATAATGCATATATCAGCTGGAAACAACAACGATACCGAAGGTATGGCAGTTTCCGCATATCAAACGCACTGTGGAGTGCTGAAAACACCAGAAAACGTGTTTTTCGCATTCAATAGCTCGAAAACAGCGATTTCGGTGATTCTGCACACTTGTAACAACAGAATCATGAAGATTATCACTGAAAATGCATGTCTCAGCTCGAAACAACAACGATACCGAAGATATCGTAGTTTCCGCATATCAAACGCACTGTGGAGTGCTGAAAACACCAGAAAACGTGTTTTTCGCATTCAAAAGCACGAAAACAGCGATTTCGGTGATTCTGCACACTTGTAACAGCAGATTCATGAAGATTATCACTGAAAATGCATATCTCAGCTGGAAACAACAACGATACCGAAGATATCGTGGTTTCCGCATATCAAACGCACTGTGGAGTGCTGAAAACACCAGAAAACGTGTTTTTCGCATTGAATAGCGCGAAAACAGCGATTTCGGTTATTCTGCACACTTGTAACAGCAGAATCATGAAGATTATCACTGATAATGCATATATCAGCTGGAAACAACAACGATACCGAAGGTATGGCAGTTTCCGCATATCAAACGCACTGTGGAGTGCTGAAAACACCAGAAAACGTGTTTTTCGCATTCAATAGCACGAAAACAGCGATTTCGGTGATTCTGCACACTTGTAACAGCAGAATCATGAAGATTATCACTGAAAATGCATGTCTCAGCTCGAAACAACAACGATACCGAAGATATCGTAGTTTCCGCATATCAAACGCACTGTGGAGTGCTGAAAACACCAGAAAACGTGTTTTTCGCATTCAAAAGCACGAAAACAGCGATTTCGGTGATTCTGCACACTTGTAACAGCAGAATCGTGAAGATTATCACTGAAAGTGCATATCTCAGCTGGAAACAACAACGATACCGAAGATATCGCAGTTTCCGCATATCAAACGCACTGTGGAGTGCTGAAAACACCAGAAAACGTGTTTTTCGCATTGAATAGCGCGAAAACAGCGATTTCGGTGATTCTGCACACTTGTAACAGCAGAATCATGAAGATTATCACTGATAATGCATATATCAGCTGGAAACAACAACGATACCGAAGGTATGGCAGTTTCCGCATATCAAACGCACTGTGGAGTGCTGAAAACACCAGAAAACGTGTTTTTCGCATTCAATAGCACGAAAACAGCGATTTCGGTGATTCTGCACACTTGTAACAGCAGAATCATGAAGATTATCACTGAAAATGCATGTCTCAGCTCGAAACAACAACGATACCGAAGATATCGTAGTTTCCGCATATCAAACGCACTGTGGAGTGCTGAAAACACCAGAAAACGTGTTTTTCGCATTCAAAAGCACGAAAACAGCGATTTCGGTGATTCTGCACACTTTTAACAGCAGAATCGCGAAGATTATCACTGAAAGTGCATATCTCAGCTGGAAACCACAACGATACCGAAGATATCGTAGTTTCCGCATATCAAACGCACTGTGGAGTGCTGAAAACACCAGAAAACGTGTTTTTCGCATTCAAAAGCACGAAAACAGCGATTTCGGTGATTCTGCACACTTGTAACAGCAGAATCGTGAAGATTATCACTGAAAGTGCATATCTCAGCTGGAAACAACAACGATACCGAAGATATGGCAGTTTCCGCATATCAAACGCACTGTGGAGTGCTGAAAACACCAGAAAACGTGTTTTTCGCATTCAATAGCACGAAAACAGCGATTTCGGTGATTCTGCACACTTGTAACAGCAGAATCATGAAGATTATCACTGATAATGCATATATCAGCTGGAAACAACAACGATACCGAAGGTATGGCAGTTTCCGCATATCAAACGCACTGTGGAGTGCTGAAAACACCAGAAAACGTGTTTTTCGCATTCAATAGCACGAAAACAGCGATTTCGGTGATTCTGCACACTTGTAACAGCAGAATCATGAAGATTATCACTGAAAGTGCATATCTCAGCTGGAAACAACAACGATACCGAAGGTATGGCAGTTTCCGCATATCAAACGCACTGTGGAGTGCTGAAAACACCAGAAAACGTGTTTTTCGCATTCAATAGCACGAAAACAGCAATTTCGGTGATTCTGCACACTTGTAACAGCAGAATCGTGAAGATTATCACTGAAAGTGCATATCTCAGCTGGAAACAACAACGATACCGAAGATAATGTAGTTTCCGCATATCAAACGCACTGTGGAGTGCTGAAAACACCAGAAAACGTGTTTTTCGCATTGAATAGCGCGAAAACAGCGATTTCGGTGATTCTGCACACTTGTAACAGCAGAATCATGAAGATTATCACTGATAATGCATATATCAGCTGGAAACAACAACGATACCGAAGGTATGGCAGTTTCCGCATATCAAACGCACTGTGGAGTGCTGAAAACACCAGAAAACGTGTTTTTCGCATTGAATAGCGCGAAAACAGCGATTTCGGTGATTCTGCACACTTGTAACAGCAGAATCATGAAGATTATCACTGATAATGCATATATCAGCTGGAAACAACAACGATACCGAAGGTATGGCAGTTTCCGCATATCAAACGCACTGTGGAGTGCTGAAAACACCAGAAAACGTGTTTTTCGCATTCAATAGCACGAAAACAGCGATTTCGGTGATTCTGCACACTTGTAACAGCAGAATCATGAAGATTATCACTGAAAATGCATGTCTCAGCTCGAAACAACAACGATACCGAAGATATCGTAGTTTCCGCATATCAAACGCACTGTGGAGTGCTGAAAACACCAGAAAACGTGTTTTTCGCATGCAAAAGCACGAAAACAGCGATTTCGGTGATTCTGCACACTTGTAACAGCAGAATCGCGAAGATTATCACTGAAAGTGCATATCTCAGCTGGAAACCACAACGATACCGAAGATATCGTAGTTTCCGCATATCAAACGCACTGTGGAGTGCTGAAAACACCAGAAAACGTGTTTTTCGCATTCAAAAGCACGAAAACAGCGATTTCGGTGATTCTGCACACTTGTAACAGCAGAATCGTGAAGATTATCACTGAAAGTGCATATCTCAGCTGGAAACAACAACGATACCGAAGATATCGCAGTTTCCGCATATCAAACGCACTGTGGAGTGCTGAAAACACCAGAAAACGTGTTTTTCGCATTGAATAGCGCGAAAACAGCGATTTCGGTGATTCTGCACACTTGTAACAGCAGAATCATGAAGATTATCACTGATAATGCATATATCAGCTGGAAACAACAACGATACCGAAGATATCGTAGTTTCCGCATATCAAACGCACTGTGGAGTGCTGAAAACACCAGAAAACGTGTTTTTCGCATTCAAAAGCACGAAAACAGCGATTTCGGTGATTCTGCACACTTGTAACAGCAGAATCGTGAAGATTATCACTGAAAGTGCATATCTCAGCTGGAAACAACAACGATACGGAAGATATCGCAGTTTCCGCATATCAAACGCACTGTGGAGTGCTGTGTTACGTCTAGCGACGTTGGACTTAGACACTTAACTGTGACAGTGAGAGTGAGAAGCAACGAACGCTATTAGCATGTAAGATAGCGTAGAACATTCTAGAATATTAAGATAGCAAGTAAGCACGTAACCAATAACCTTAAGACCGCATTAACCACAACATAGATATTAAGCACTACCATATCCTATTACCGACATACGCTCTCACGACATATTCTTATCTATAAACACATTCCTTCATTATCTCCAGACTAAACCTCGACTATCGACATCCGCTCTCACGACCAACTCTTATCTATAAACACATTCCCCCAATATCTCCAGACGAAACGTCAACTACCGACATCCGCTCTCACGACCAACTCCTTATCTTATCTCATAAACACCAGATCCTGTAACATACGAATTCCTCTCCTATCTTATAAACATCCTCCTCGACTCCAACTCCTTATCTTATCTCATAAACACCGGATCCAGTAACATACGGATTCTTCTCCTATCTTATAAACATCCACCTACCTAATCTACCCCGGTCTCACGCTCCTCATATCTTATCTCCATACTCCACTAGTATAAAACAAGCAAGCGCCCAGGCCTCAAAGACAGTTCCACTCCGGAACTCCCGGAGTGTACATCGCGTTTCTACATCAAGTGTTTCTATTTCCAAGCGTTACTATTTCTAAGTGTTTCTATTTCTAAGCGTTTCTATATCCAAGTGTTACTATTTCATTGTATTCCTATATCTTATATTATATTACTATTACCGTATTCAATTGTATTCCATATCTTATATAACCTACATCGTGAAGTATATTAAATAGATTATTCATATTATAATTCCATATTCAATTATTATAACCATTTATCAAAGTGCGCGATTCACATATCAACTGCTACGCTATTATCATCCGGCCTGCAGTTAACAAGGAGTCTAGGTAAGTACCATTTACAATCGACTGAATTAGCGAAAGTCCCCGTTAGACGCAGACGTACGCGCTGCGTGAACGCAAAGAACAGTATATTATTGTGCTCCGTCTCGATTTTGCCAAAATAGCGCGATCCGGGACGTAACAATTGGTGACAGCGGTGGGATAGCTGTTCACTTTCGCGAATTATTTGGTTCGATCAAACATTGGTGATCCTTACCATCTCCTTTCCACATTTCCAGTTCTTGCATTTGCTTATTGACGCAAGCGCTGACGCTAGTGCTACTGTTCTTGATCTGATGGAATCTCGCAGTTACCTTGCGACTGATCCGGATGTCTTGCACAGAGTCAAGAAGGTGAGTGTCTAGAACTACTTTCCAAAAAATTTTTTTTTTTTTTTTTTACTCATACATACCATAACCAATCTCAACCCGACCAGACTCGAAAACGAGGACGCCGTGGTGGTAGAAAGGTGCAAGTGAGGAGGCTTGCAGCTATTCAGCGGTAGTTGAAGGAAATCCAAGCGCAGCAGCATGCGCCGGAAATCCTGAAACCTTGCGACAGCGCAGGAGCCGAGCGAAACATCGAGACGATCACCATCGGCGACTCTGATGACGAAACGGTCGATATTCCAATTCCCCCGCCGCCAATAGAGATCATCGACACAAATACGGCGCTTAAGGTGCGGCACCACCGCGAAATTCCAAGGAAGGTGTTACTGTCCTTCATTCGTGACTTTTCAAAAGAGGATCTACCGAACTTACCGAAAGAAATCGCCGATTGGTGTACCTTCCAATTCATATACCAATAAATTAAAATTTACCTACATACATACATACAGTTTCCCTCCTAAAATGGATACGCGCTCAAAGAAACTCGCGGAAAACGGCGAGGCAAGCCGCGCGGAGCACGATTGTACTACCTTGCGACAGGAGCGCGACGCTGCGCTGGCGGAGATAGACGCAATCAGGAGAGAATACAAAGTACATCGCCCCGTTAGCGACATAATTCAAACAGATTCATTCACGCTCAAAGAAGCGCTAGCGTTAGTACCTACCTTTAATGGGTTGCAACCACCGGTACTTACGTTTACTCGCGCATGCAACCGTGCACGCGATCTTCTACCTCCCAGTGCCGAAAGCACTCTTACTCGGTTAATATTAACGCGGTTAAGCGGACGCGCGGCAACCGCAGTCGAAGACGAACGATATCTGAGCATTTCGGACCTCTGTAACCGATTGAAAAGGGTATTCGGCCCTCAGAAAACGGTGGATCACTACCGCGGCGATCTGGCCAACATATACATGCGCGGTGACGAACATATTCTAGATTTCATTACGCGCGTCAAGGATATCCGCAACGCCATTATAGATTGCGATACAAACCCAATTAGTGAGATTGACAATCTCACAGCCGATTGTTTCATCCGCGGCGTCAACCCACAAATACGAACAGAACTCCGTCACCTTCGTAGAAGTCCGCTCTCCAGTATATTCAACGAGGCTATAGAAATCCACAAGGAGCTGGAACGCGATAGCCTCCGCTACGGGCGCACAGTGGAGCAAAAGCATGTGCAATTCCGCGACCAAACGCCGGAAAGAAAACCATACCAAACCAACTTTCAATCGCGGTCGTCATGGAGAGACGTGTCACCCAGACCGACGTATAACAACCAATACAGGGAAACACGCGTCGCGCCGCGTGAGAACTACCGCGATAACCGATCTTACCGCGACGTGGTAGAACCGTCGCGTAGACCCACAAGTCCCGGCAGACCTACCAAACTCTGTTCATATTGCAAATTCACTGGGCACGATATCCACGAGTGCCGCAAACGCGAATTCAATAACAAACGCAGCCAGGGAAACGAGCACGGCCTCCCGTCCAACCAGGACCGAAGGCGGGAGGCTTCGCCAAAGGCGGTCCGCGCAATCATAACGAACGAGGACGAATCGCAAAATGCGAATTAAACCAAAAGGGTAGAGCTCCTCACGTGGAGGTCCTATCGCCAGGACTTCCACGACAAACGACCCTGATGATCGACACGGGGTCAGAACCGAACCTGATCAAAAGATCAGCACTTCATCCCCGATATCGGATAGGGGATGAAGAGATACTACAGCTATATGGCATCACGGAGGAAGCGGTGGCTACAATGGGTTCCGTCGGCATCCCTCTATATGGAACGATAATCAAGTTCCATGTAGTTCCCTCCAACTTCCCTATCCTCACAGACGGAATCCTGGGTGCCCACTTCCTCGAGGAAGGGGCCGAGATATCCTTCCTAAAGAGGAAAATATTGTGGAAAGGGATAGAAATTCCCTTCGCGAACCCCCCGCATAATGAGCGGAATCGCGAAAGAAACCCCAACTCCCAAAAACCCAAATATAACATGCCCACTAACACCCCACCTCCTACTAATGCCACGCCTACTAATTCGGGCGAACCAAGCCCAAAGCGTACCAAATCAAATGCGACGACGCATAATTATTCTAGTTCTTCCAAATCAAATGCGACGACGCATAACCATTCTAGTTCTTCCAAATCAAATGCGACGACGCATAACAATTCTAGTTCTACCAAATCAAAAGCGACATCGCAAAACTATTCCAGTTCTACTAAATCGAAGACGGCAACGACAAAATCGCCAACATCTGTATCTTGCGGATCTGCTGTCGCGCCCAAGACAGGAGGGCACGAGCACCGAACACGCACGGTCGAGGGCCGAACGGCCAAAGTCATTCAAATTATGACGACTGGGCCAGAAGTAGGTTATCTCCCTCGACAAGAATTGGCACCGGGAGTGCTCGTGTTCGACTCCCTCGTCAAGTCGGCCCACGGCAGAACTCACGTACGCGTCGTCAACACGACTAACGGCACAGTTTCATTCGTCCTACCCACTGTAAAGGTGGAAGAAATCGCCGAACTCAGCGACGAGCCAAAAACAACGAAGCCTTACCACATCTTCCCAATTCAAAACCCCCGATCGCATCGGGAACGCGAAAAAGAAATTACCGATACAATAAATCTCGACCATCTAAACGACGAAGAACGCGAGCATGTCGAAAGTCTCATACAGGAGAACAGCGACATCTTTCACCTACAGGGCGAGAAACTGTGTAAAACGAGAATAGTCGAACATACGATCCCCACAAAGGACGACAAGCCGATCCACGTGAAGCAATACAGGTATCCACCGATCCACAAGGAAGAAATCAACAACCAAATGAAGGAGTTGTTGGGTAGCGACATTGTGAGTCCCTCAACATCTCCTTATAACTCCCCCTTGTGGATTGTTCCCAAAAAGCCGGATGCAGACGGGAACAAGAGGTGGAGAATGGTGATCGATTTCAGGCAATTAAATGAAAAAACCGAGCCAGACGCGTATCCGTTGCCCAGTATCGTAGAAATACTAGATCAACTGGGCTCAGCAAAGTACTTCTCCACTTTCGACCTCGCGTCCGGTTTCCATCAAATAGGGATGGGCGCTGAAGACGCGCGGAAAACAGCATTCTCAACCCCATATGGGCATTACGAATTCAACCGCATGCCGTTCGGGCTGCGGAACGCACCAGCAACCTTTCAGCGCCTAATGGATTCTGTACTGAGCGGTCTGCAAGGTACAGAAATGTTCGTCTACCTGGACGACATAGTCATTTACGCTTCGTCTCTTTCGGAACACAAATCCAAATTCACCAAGCTAGCGAAACGCCTCCGCAAGGCAAACTTAAAATTACAACCATCCAAGTGCACGTTCCTCCGCCGGGAAGTCGCCTATTTAGGGCATATAATAAGCGACGAAGGTGTCAAACCATGCCCGAATAAAATCAGCGCCGTTAAAGAGTTCCCTAAGCCTAAAAATTCCAAACAGGTCCGGGAATTCCTCGGTCTGGCAGGCTACTATAGACGATTCATATGCAAATTCTCACACATTTCTAAACCACTAACGTCACTATTGCGCAAAGACGCCAAGTTCGAGTGGAATCTTCCACAGGAGAAAGCATTCGAAACGTTGCGAACAGCATTGTGCACTGAACCTGTGCTCCGTTATCCTGATTTTACCAAACCGTTCCATATCACAACCGACGCGTCCAATTACGCAATAGGTGCCATACTAAGTCAGGGCGAGATCAACCGAGATCAGCCGATCGCTTACGCGTCGCGCCTACTCCACGGTGCAGAATTAAACTACGCCACGATAGAGAAAGAATGCTTAGCCATCATTTACGCCGTCCAGCACTTCAGATCCTATATCTACGGGAAGCAGTTTAATCTCATCACAGACCACCAGCCGCTGGTCTGGATGAATTCCGTAAAGGATCCGTCATCGCGATTACTCCGCTGGCGATTAAAACTAGCCGAGTACGAATACCAAATCATATACAAAGCAGGAAAGATCAACACTAACGCAGACGCTCTTTCCCGAAACCCCATCCAAACTCCTATATATCCACTAACATCAGACTCCACCACATCTCCATTACTATTCCAATCCCAACCTTCCACCTCTTCTTCTACATCACCAGCCGCCGACGACGAAATCGATATATCAAGTCCAACAATAACACCGACAAACGTACGATACACACGAGACAGACTGATAATGAAGAACGACAATCTGGCATGTTTTATGTCCCTCGCAAACGACCCATTAGACGAAGGCGCGATAGACCTATTCAAACACGGAAAACTACCCAATCTGACAAACGCGACTATTGGCAGAGCAAAAGTTCACTCGGGAAAATTCACTCTGATACAGCTACCGATAAAACAATCATTGACACACACAGCAACGCACGAAGACGTTATCGAATCACTCAGAGCCCTACGCGACGCAATCATAGAATTAAACCTGCAAACAATAACGATATCTCGAGCCTCGTTAGACGACATCCACTGGACAATAATACGCGACGCATTGATAGAACTTTTAGAAGACACGAACGTCACAGTTACAATTTGCACAAACGAAATCATTATACCCACGGAAGACGTTAGACAAGACATAATTTTCGAAAATCATACATCCGCTTACGCCGGACACAAAGGTGTCACAAAAACTTATAGACGAATTCGCGAGAAATACTTCTGGCCACAAATGAAACTAGAGATTACAAAATTCGTAACAACATGCAAAGATTGCCAAACACGGAAATTAACTAGAGTCAAAACCAGAAATCCTATGATATTAACAGATACGCCGGGACAGGCGTTCGATAAAATCGCACTCGATGTCGTCGGTCCTCTCCCCACCACCCCCACAGGCTCCCAATACATCCTCACTATGCAGGATCTCCTTACCAAATACTCCATCGCCGTCCCCCTCAAAACCAGGTCCGCAGTAGAAACAGCCGACGCCTTAGTTGACCACCTAATCTGTAGATTTGGCACCCCGAAAGCAATACTCACAGACCAGGGCACGAACTTCGTTAACGCCCTCATGCGCGCAGTAACTCGTAGATTCAGAATCCAACACATTAAGACCACAGCGTTCCATCCGCAGACAAACGGCTCGCTCGAGCGATCACATATCGTTCTGACGGAGTACCTAAAACAATTCATAAACAATAAAAATGACTGGAATAATTGGCTTCAGTGCGCAATGTTCAGTTACAACACAAGTATGCACGAAGGCACACTCCATACCCCCCATGAGCTAATATTTGGCAGCAAGGCCAGAGTGCCATCCGCATTCTCATACGAAACGCCTGTGGAAGATGAAACTTACACTGCGTATCTTAAGAAACTCGAAACCAGACTCGCGCAATCTAGAGCGATAGCAGCCGCCAATCTAAACATCGCAAAGCAAAAATCTAAACGGTATTATGACCGTAAGCTAAACCCACAGGAATTCTCGGAAGGAGATTTGGTGTACCTCTTAAAGGAACCAACAAAGGGCAAATTCGACACCCAGTACACCGGACCACACAGGGTATCCCGCGTAATGGAGAACAACAACGTTCGTTTGACACTCGACACCGGTCGAGAGAGGATCGTGCACAAAAATAAACTAAAGCGCGCGAAAACTACGACTCCCTCAATGTCACCCTCCCCCAATCTCGCATGACTAGTATATAAGGGGCGGAGAAGAGCCGAAGAAACCAGTATTCGACGAGCCGCCACCACCATGCACATCAGGGCAGCCATTCTATTCATCACAGCATCCTCAGCTACGGGCCTCATCGGCTACGACTGTAGCGGACCGACACTGAACCTTACAACTTACTCCATTACCGACCCGATACGATGCGGAGCAGACACCGCAAAACCAACAGTCACCTCTAAACCTATTCAACTGCTCCAGCTGTCGGACTTCCACGCGACACCAGTGATCCAGTGCCAGGTCGAAGTCGACAGAACCATATACCACTGCGGCATGCACTCCCATGTTTCGGCGGTGGAAAACGGGAGACAGATCTACCTCCTCAACACCCCGAGGGACATATGTCGTATGCTACACAACACAGGCACGCTCTTCATTACGCCTGCATCGCAAGTCACAGGTATACAACCAAACTCAACTGCATCGCGTAGCCTGACACTTTCGGGTAAACTCGAAAACGACGGGACATGCCACGGGTCCACCTTCAGCGACCCATTCGGCACCTGGACAGACGTCGTGGTCCAAGCCGTGATTAGGATAAAGATCACGGACTACACGGCATCGATCAAGCTATCCACCGACGAAATCATTCTGCACTCCGGACAGCGGTGCCCCGTACAACGAGGATCCTGCCTTGACGCGGAAAACGGTTACTCCTTCTGGCAGACCTCGCCAATGGATAGCTGTAACTTCGAGAAATACGACGTGCTATACCAAGGACAAGCGACAATCCTCCAACAAGAAAAGGGACTAACCTTATATTCGGTGACCTCCCAGGATACCACATTCGCATTGGCACGGACCACAGAATCGAAAATTTGCGGCTACATCTTGATCCACACCGAGCACCCAAAATTGTTCATACTCGAGACAGCAGCCGGAGAGCAACCTAGAACACGGAAGCCAATATCAGTAAACAATCTCGACATTTTCACATACGTCAACTCTAAATTTATATACGTAGAAAAACATTTCAAAACGCAAATCACGCAATTATACGACGACGTCGTAAAACAGCGCTGCGCGCTCGAGAAGCAGATACTCCACAACGCGCTCACACTCATACATCTCGCACCCGCAGAAGTCGCCACCATGGTAACAAGAGAACCGGGCTACATGGCCATCCCAACGGGAGAAACGATCCACATCATCAAGTGCATCCCCGTCATATGCCAGCTAAGGCAGACAAACCACTGCTACGACGAACTCCCGGTTACCTATAAAAATAATTCCTTATTTCTAACGCCAATCCACAGAATTTTAACCCCCACCGGAACCAGGAGGGAATGTAGCGACCTCCTGCCCACCATGTACAAAATTCACGGACAATGGTATAAACTATCTCCAAAACCGATAGAAACATTACCACCAACCCAGCTCAAACCCTTGGCACAGTCAACATGGAAATACATAGACCCTCACAACCTCGCAGACGGAGGCATCTACTCGCACGATGATGTCCAGAAACTCAAGGACCGCATCATGTTTCCTATAGAACGCCCAACTATCATCAACACACTAGCCCAAGGAGCCACCGGACGACAATACGAAACCAGCGACGTGAACCTGTACAACCTCCTGGACGACAGGACCCTGGACCACATTGCCGCTTCGACCGCCAAACGGATCTGGTCAGGCTTCGTAACCTTCGGATCCTTCACAGCCGGGTTCATCGGCATCTACCTAGCAATCCGTGCCGTGAAAGCAGCCATCAGCGTGGTGATAAACGGCATCGCGCTGCATTCCATCTACGGGTGGAGCTTGAAACTCCTCGGAGCTGCATGGAGCTCCGTCACAAACTTCCTGCTGTACCTAAACCAGAGGAAGACCCCCAACATCGTGGAACTTCAGGGAACCGGAACAGCCCCTACTGAGGACACCGCACCCCTGAACCCGAACCCCAAACCAGACCCCAACACAGACGGAGAAACGTCCGTCACACCTCATAGAGCTAACAAGCTCTACCCCCAGTGCCATCTCTCAGACCCCTATGAACATTGAGGAAAATTCTCTACAAGAATTTTCTCCCCAGGGAGGGAGGTGTTACGTCTAGCGACGTTGGACTTAGACACTTAACTGTGACAGTGAGAGTGAGAAGCAACGAACGCTATTAGCATGTAAGATAGCGTAGAACATTCTAGAATATTAAGATAGCAAGTAAGCACGTAACCAATAACCTTAAGACCGCATTAACCACAACATAGATATTAAGCACTACCATATCCTATTACCGACATACGCTCTCACGACATATTCTTATCTATAAACACATTCCTTCATTATCTCCAGACTAAACCTCGACTATCGACATCCGCTCTCACGACCAACTCTTATCTATAAACACATTCCCCCAATATCTCCAGACGAAACGTCAACTACCGACATCCGCTCTCACGACCAACTCCTTATCTTATCTCATAAACACCAGATCCTGTAACATACGAATTCCTCTCCTATCTTATAAACATCCTCCTCGACTCCAACTCCTTATCTTATCTCATAAACACCGGATCCAGTAACATACGGATTCTTCTCCTATCTTATAAACATCCACCTACCTAATCTACCCCGGTCTCACGCTCCTCATATCTTATCTCCATACTCCACTAGTATAAAACAAGCAAGCGCCCAGGCCTCAAAGACAGTTCCACTCCGGAACTCCCGGAGTGTACATCGCGTTTCTACATCAAGTGTTTCTATTTCCAAGCGTTACTATTTCTAAGTGTTTCTATTTCTAAGCGTTTCTATATCCAAGTGTTACTATTTCATTGTATTCCTATATCTTATATTATATTACTATTACCGTATTCAATTGTATTCCATATCTTATATAACCTACATCGTGAAGTATATTAAATAGATTATTCATATTATAATTCCATATTCAATTATTATAACCATTTATCAAAGTGCGCGATTCACATATCAACTGCTACGCTATTATCATCCGGCCTGCAGTTAACAAGGAGTCTAGGTAAGTACCATTTACAATCGACTGAATTAGCGAAAGTCCCCGTTAGACGCAGACGTACGCGCTGCGTGAACGCAAAGAACAGTATATTATTGTGCTCCGTCTCGATTTTGCCAAAATAGCGCGATCCGGGACGTAACAGCTGAAAACACCAGAAAACGTGTTTTTCGCATTGAATAGCGCGAAAACAGCGATTTCGGTGATTCTGCACACTTGTAACAGCAGAATCATGAAGATTATCACTGATAATGCATATATCAGCTGGAAACAACAACGATACCGAAGGTATGGCAGTTTCCGCATATCAAACGCACTGTGGAGTGCTGAAAACACCAGAAAACGTGTTTTTCGCATTCAATAGCACGAAAACAGCGATTTCGGTGATTCTGCACACTTGTAACAGCAGAATCATGAAGATTATCACTGATAATGCATATATCAGCTGGAAACAACAACGATACCGAAGGTATGGCAGTTTCCGCATATCAAACGCACTGTGGAGTGCTGAAAACACCAGAAAACGTGTTTTTCGCATTCAATAGCACGAAAACAGCGATTTCGGTGATTCTGCACACTTGTAACAGCAGAATCATGAAGATTATCACTGATAATGCATATATCAGCTGGAAACAACAACGATACCGAAGGTATGGCAGTTTCCGCATATCAAACGCACTGTGGAGTGCTGAAAACACCAGAAAACGTGTTTTTCGCATTCAGTAGCACGAAAACAGCGATTTCGGTGATTCTGCACACTTGTAACAGCAGAATCGTGAAGATTATCACTGAAAGTGCATATCTCAGCTGGAAACAACAACGATACCGAAGATATCGTAGTTTCCGCATATCAAACGCACTGTGGAGCGCTGAAAACACCAGAAAACGTGTTTTTCGCATGCAAAAGCACGAAAACAGCGATTTCGGTGATTCTGCACACTTGTAACAGCAGAATCGTGAAGATTATCACTGAAAGTGCATATCTCAGCTGGAAACAACAACGATACCGAAGATATCGTAGTTTCCGCATATCAAACGCACTGTGGAGTGCTGAAAACACCAGAAAACGTGTTTTTCGCATTGAATAGCGCGAAAACAGCGATTTCGGTGATTCTGCACACTTGTAACAGCAGAATCGTGAAGATTATCACTGAAAGTGCATATCTCAGATGGAAACAACAACGATACCGAAGATATCGCAGTTTCCGCATATCAAACGCACTGTGGAGTGCTGAAAACACCAGAAAACGTGTTTTTCGCATTCAAAAGCACGAAAACAGCGATTTCGGTGATTCTGCACACTTGTAACAGCAGAATCGTGAAGATTATGACTGAAAGTGCATATCTCAGCTGGAAACAACAACGATACCGAAGATATCGTAGTTTCCGCATATCAAACGCACTGTGGAGTGCTGATAACACCAGAAAACGTGTTTTTCGCATTCAAAAGCACGAAAACAGCGATTTCGGGGATTCTGCACACTTGTAACAGCAGAATCGTGAAGATTATCACTGAAAGTGCATATCTCAGCTGGAAACAACAACGATACCGAAGATATCGTAGTTTTCGCATATCAAACGCACTGTGGAGTGCTGAAAACACCAGAAAACGTGTTTTTCGCATTGAATAGCGCGAAAACAGCGATTTCGGTGATTCTGCACACTTGTAACAGCAGAATCATGAAGATTATCACTGAAAATGCATGTCTCAGCTCGAAACATCAACGATACCGAAGATATCGTAGTTTCCGCATATCAAACGCACTGTGGAGTGCTGAAAACTCCAGAAAACGTGTTTTTCGCATTCAAAAGCACGAAAACAGCGATTTCGGTGATTCTGCACACTTGTAACAGCAGAATCGTGAAGATTATCACTGAAAGTGCATATCTCAGCTGGAAACAACAACGATACCGAAGATATCGTAGTTTCCGCATATCAAACGCACTGTGGAGTGCTGAAAACACCAGAAAACGTGTTTTTCGCATTCAAAAGCACGAAAACAGCGATTTCGGTGATTCTGCACACTTGTAACAGCAGAATCGTGAAGATTATCACTGAAAGTGCATATCTCAGACGGAAACAACAACGATACCGAAGATAATATAGTTTCCGCATATCAACCGCACTGTGGAGTGCTGAAAACACCAGAAAACGTGTTTTTCGCATTGAATAGCGCGAAAACAGCGATTTCGGTGATTCTGCACACTTGTAACAGCAGAATCATGAAGATTATCACTGATAATGCATATATCAGCTGGAAACAACAACGATACCGAAGGTATGGCAGTTTCCGCATATCAAACGCACTGTGGAGTGCTGAAAACACCAGAAAACGTGTTTTTCGCATTCAATAGCTCGAAAACAGCGATTTCGGTGATTCTGCACACTTGTAACAACAGAATCATGAAGATTATCACTGAAAATGCATGTCTCAGCTCGAAACAACAACGATACCGAAGATATCGTAGTTTCCGCATATCAAACGCACTGTGGAGTGCTGAAAACACCAGAAAACGTGTTTTTCGCATTCAAAAGCACGAAAACAGCGATTTCGGTGATTCTGCACACTTGTAACAGCAGAATCGTGAAGATTATCACTGAAAGTGCATATCTCAGCTGGAAACAACAACGATACCGAAGATAATGTAGTTTCCGCATATCAAACGCACTGTGGAGTGCTGAAAACACCAGAAAACGTGTTTTTCGCATTGAATAGCGCGAAAACAGCGATTTCGGTGATTCTGCACACTTGTAACAGCAGAATCATGAAGATTATCACTGATAATGCATATATCAGCTGGAAACAACAACGATACCGAAGGTATGGCAGTTTCCGCATATCAAACGCACTGTGGAGTGCTGAAAACACCAGAAAACGTGTTTTTCGCATTGAATAGCGCGAAAACAGCGATTTCGGTGATTCTGCACACTTGTAACAGCAGAATCATGAAGATTATCACTGATAATGCATATATCAGCTGGAAACAACAACGATACCGAAGGTATGGCAGTTTCCGCATATCAAACGCACTGTGGAGTGCTGAAAACACCAGAAAACGTGTTTTTCGCATTCAATAGCACGAAAACAGCGATTTCGGTGATTCTGCACACTTGTAACAGCAGAATCATGAAGATTATCACTGAAAATGCATGTCTCAGCTCGAAACAACAACGATACCGAAGATATCGTAGTTTCCGCATATCAAACGCACTGTGGAGTGCTGAAAACACCAGAAAACGTGTTTTTCGCATGCAAAAGCACGAAAACAGCGATTTCGGTGATTCTGCACACTTGTAACAGCAGAATCGCGAAGATTATCACTGAAAGTGCATATCTCAGCTGGAAACCACAACGATACCGAAGATATCGTAGTTTCCGCATATCAAACGCACTGTGGAGTGCTGAAAACACCAGAAAACGTGTTTTTCGCATTCAAAAGCACGAAAACAGCGATTTCGGTGATTCTGCACACTTGTAACAGCAGAATCGTGAAGATTATCACTGAAAGTGCATATCTCAGCTGGAAACAACAACGATACCGAAGATATGGCAGTTTCCGCATATCAAACGCACTGTGGAGTGCTGAAAACACCAGAAAACGTGTTTTTCGCATTCAAAAGCACGAAAACAGCGATTTCGGTGATTCTGCACTCTTGTAACAGCAGATTCATGAAGATTATCACTGAAAATGCATATCTCAGCTGGAAACAACAACGATACCGAAGATATCGTGGTTTCCGCATATCGAACGCAATGTGGAGTGCTGAAAACACCAGAAAACGTGTTTTTCGCATTGAATAGCGCGAAAACAGCGATTTCGGTGATTCTGCACACTTGTAACAGCAGAATCATGAAGATTATCACTGATAATGCATATATCAGCTGGAAACAACAACGATACCGAAGGTATGGCAGTTTCCGCATATCAAACGCACTGTGGAGTGCTGAAAACACCAGAAAACGTGTTTTTCGCATTCAATAGCACGAAAACAGCGATTTCGGTGATTCTGCACACTTGTAACAGCAGAATCATGAAGATTATCACTGAAAATGCATGTCTCAGCTCGAAACAACAACGATACCGAAGATATCGTAGTTTCCGCATATCAAACGCACTGTGGAGTGCTGAAAACACCAGAAAACGTGTTTTTCGCATTCAAAAGCACGAAAACAGCGATTTCGGTGATTCTGCACACTTGTAACAGCAGAATCGTGAAGATTATCACTGAAAGTGCATATCTCAGCTGGAAACAACAACGATACGGAAGATATCGCAGTTTCCGCATATCAAACGCACTGTGGAGTGCTGAAAACACCAGAAAACGTGTTTTTCGCATTGAATAGCGCGAAAACAGCGATTTCGGTGATTCTGCACACTTGTAACAGCAGAATCATGAAGATTATCACTGATAATGCATATATCAGCTGGAAACAACAACGATACCGAAGGTATGGCAGTTTCCGCATATCAAACGCACTGTGGAGTGCTGAAAACACCAGAAAACGTGTTTTTCGCATTGAATAGCGCGAAAACAGCGATTTCGGTGATTCTGCACACTTGTAACAGCAGAATCGTGAAGATTATCACTGAAAGTGCATATCTCAGATGGAAACAACAACGATACCGAAGATATCGCAGTTTCCGCATATCAAACGCACTGTGGAGTGCTGAAAACACCAGAAAACGTGTTTTTCGCATTCAAAAGCACGAAAACAGCGATTTCGGTGATTCTGCACACTTGTAACAGCAGAATCGTGAAGATTATGACTGAAAGTGCATATCTCAGCTGGAAACAACAACGATACCGAAGATATCGTAGTTTCCGCATATCAAACGCACTGTGGAGTGCTGATAACACCAGAAAACGTGTTTTTCGCATTCAAAAGCACGAAAACAGCGATTTCGGGGATTCTGCACACTTGTAACAGCAGAATCGTGAAGATTATCACTGAAAGTGCATATCTCAGCTGGAAACAACAACGATACCGAAGATATCGTAGTTTTCGCATATCAAACGCACTGTGGAGTGCTGAAAACACCAGAAAACGTGTTTTTCGCATTGAATAGCGCGAAAACAGCGATTTCGGTGATTCTGCACACTTGTAACAGCAGAATCATGAAGATTATCACTGAAAATGCATGTCTCAGCTCGAAACATCAACGATACCGAAGATATCGTAGTTTCCGCATATCAAACGCACTGTGGAGTGCTGAAAACTCCAGAAAACGTGTTTTTCGCATTCAAAAGCACGAAAACAGCGATTTCGGTGATTCTGCACACTTGTAACAGCAGAATCGTGAAGATTATCACTGAAAGTGCATATCTCAGCTGGAAACAACAACGATACCGAAGATATCGTAGTTTCCGCATATCAAACGCACTGTGGAGTGCTGAAAACACCAGAAAACGTGTTTTTCGCATTCAAAAGCACGAAAACAGCGATTTCGGTGATTCTGCACACTTGTAACAGCAGAATCGTGAAGATTATCACTGAAAGTGCATATCTCAGACGGAAACAACAACGATACCGAAGATAATATAGTTTCCGCATATCAACCGCACTGTGGAGTGCTGAAAACACCAGAAAACGTGTTTTTCGCATTGAATAGCGCGAAAACAGCGATTTCGGTGATTCTGCACACTTGTAACAGCAGAATCATGAAGATTATCACTGATAATGCATATATCAGCTGGAAACAACAACGATACCGAAGGTATGGCAGTTTCCGCATATCAAACGCACTGTGGAGTGCTGAAAACACCAGAAAACGTGTTTTTCGCATTCAATAGCTCGAAAACAGCGATTTCGGTGATTCTGCACACTTGTAACAACAGAATCATGAAGATTATCACTGAAAATGCATGTCTCAGCTCGAAACAACAACGATACCGAAGATATCGTAGTTTCCGCATATCAAACGCACTGTGGAGTGCTGAAAACACCAGAAAACGTGTTTTTCGCATTCAAAAGCACGAAAACAGCGATTTCGGTGATTCTGCACACTTGTAACAGCAGAATCGTGAAGATTATCACTGAAAGTGCATATCTCAGCTGGAAACAACAACGATACCGAAGATAATGTAGTTTCCGCATATCAAACGCACTGTGGAGTGCTGAAAACACCAGAAAACGTGTTTTTCGCATTGAATAGCGCGAAAACAGCGATTTCGGTGATTCTGCACACTTGTAACAGCAGAATCATGAAGATTATCACTGATAATGCATATATCAGCTGGAAACAACAACGATACCGAAGGTATGGCAGTTTCCGCATATCAAACGCACTGTGGAGTGCTGAAAACACCAGAAAACGTGTTTTTCGCATTGAATAGCGCGAAAACAGCGATTTCGGTGATTCTGCACACTTGTAACAGCAGAATCATGAAGATTATCACTGATAATGCATATATCAGCTGGAAACAACAACGATACCGAAGGTATGGCAGTTTCCGCATATCAAACGCACTGTGGAGTGCTGAAAACACCAGAAAACGTGTTTTTCGCATTCAATAGCACGAAAACAGCGATTTCGGTGATTCTGCACACTTGTAACAGCAGAATCATGAAGATTATCACTGAAAATGCATGTCTCAGCTCGAAACAACAACGATACCGAAGATATCGTAGTTTCCGCATATCAAACGCACTGTGGAGTGCTGAAAACACCAGAAAACGTGTTTTTCGCATGCAAAAGCACGAAAACAGCGATTTCGGTGATTCTGCACACTTGTAACAGCAGAATCGCGAAGATTATCACTGAAAGTGCATATCTCAGCTGGAAACCACAACGATACCGAAGATATCGTAGTTTCCGCATATCAAACGCACTGTGGAGTGCTGAAAACACCAGAAAACGTGTTTTTCGCATTCAAAAGCACGAAAACAGCGATTTCGGTGATTCTGCACACTTGTAACAGCAGAATCGTGAAGATTATCACTGAAAGTGCATATCTCAGCTGGAAACAACAACGATACCGAAGATATGGCAGTTTCCGCATATCAAACGCACTGTGGAGTGCTGAAAACACCAGAAAACGTGTTTTTCGCATTCAAAAGCACGAAAACAGCGATTTCGGTGATTCTGCACTCTTGTAACAGCAGATTCATGAAGATTATCACTGAAAATGCATATCTCAGCTGGAAACAACAACGATACCGAAGATATCGTGGTTTCCGCATATCGAACGCAATGTGGAGTGCTGAAAACACCAGAAAACGTGTTTTTCGCATTGAATAGCGCGAAAACAGCGATTTCGGTGATTCTGCACACTTGTAACAGCAGAATCATGAAGATTATCACTGATAATGCATATATCAGCTGGAAACAACAACGATACCGAAGGTATGGCAGTTTCCGCATATCAAACGCACTGTGGAGTGCTGAAAACACCAGAAAACGTGTTTTTCGCATTCAATAGCACGAAAACAGCGATTTCGGTGATTCTGCACACTTGTAACAGCAGAATCATGAAGATTATCACTGAAAATGCATGTCTCAGCTCGAAACAACAACGATACCGAAGATATCGTAGTTTCCGCATATCAAACGCACTGTGGAGTGCTGAAAACACCAGAAAACGTGTTTTTCGCATTCAAAAGCACGAAAACAGCGATTTCGGTGATTCTGCACACTTGTAACAGCAGAATCGTGAAGATTATCACTGAAAGTGCATATCTCAGCTGGAAACAACAACGATACGGAAGATATCGCAGTTTCCGCATATCAAACGCACTGTGGAGTGCTGAAAACACCAGAAAACGTGTTTTTCGCATTGAATAGCGCGAAAACAGCGATTTCGGTGATTCTGCACACTTGTAACAGCAGAATCATGAAGATTATCACTGATAATGCATATATCAGCTGGAAACAACAACGATACCGAAGGTATGGCAGTTTCCGCATATCAAACGCACTGTGGAGTGCTGAAAACACCAGAAAACGTGTTTTTCGCATTCAATAGCACGAAAACAGCGATTTCGGTGATTCTGCACACTTGTAACAGCAGAATCATGAAGATTATCACTGAAAATGCATGTCTCAGCTCGAAACAACAACGATACCGAAGATATCGTAGTTTCCGCATATCAAACGCACTGTGGAGTGCTGAAAACACCAGAAAACGTGTTTTTCGCATTCAAAAGCACGAAAACAGCGATTTCGGTGATTCTGCACACTTGTAACAGCAGAATCGCGAAGATTATCACTGAAAGTGCATATCTCAGCTGGAAACCACAACGATACCGAAGATATCGTAGTTTCCGCATATCAAACGCACTGTGGAGTGCTGAAAACACCAGAAAACGTGTTTTTCGCATTCAAAAGCACGAAAACAGCGATTTCGGTGATTCTGCACACTTGTAACAGCAGAATCGTGAAGATTATCACTGAAAGTGCATATCTCAGCTGGAAACAACAACGATACCGAAGATATGGCAGTTTCCGCATATCAAACGCACTGTGGAGTGCTGAAAACACCAGAAAACGTGTTTTTCGCATTCAATAGCACGAAAACAGCGATTTCGGTGATTCTGCACACTTGTAACAGCAGAATCATGAAGATTATCACTGATAATGCATATATCAGCTGGAAACAACAACGATACCGAAGGTATGGCAGTTTCCGCATATCAAACGCACTGTGGAGTGCTGAAAACACCAGAAAACGTGTTTTTCGCATTCAATAGCTCGAAAACAGCGATTTCGGTGATTCTGCACACTTGTAACAACAGAATCATGAAGATTATCACTGAAAATGCATGTCTCAGCTCGAAACAACAACGATACCGAAGATATCGTAGTTTCCGCATATCAAACGCACTGTGGAGTGCTGAAAACACCAGAAAACGTGTTTTTCGCATTCAATAGCACGAAAACAGCGATTTCGGTGATTCTGCACACTTGTAACAGCAGAATCATGAAGATTATCACTGATAATGCATATATCAGCTGGAAACAACAACGATACCGAAGGTATGGCAGTTTCCGCATATCAAACGCACTGTGGAGTGCTGAAAACACCAGAAAACGTGTTTTTCGCATTCAGTAGCACGAAAACAGCGATTTCGGTGATTCTGCACACTTGTAACAGCAGAATCGTGAAGATTATCACTGAAAGTGCATATCTCAGCTGGAAACAACAACGATACCGAAGATATCGTAGTTTCCGCATATCAAACGCACTGTGGAGTGCTGATAACACCAGAAAACGTGTTTTTCGCATTCAAAAGCACGAAAACAGCGATTTCGGGGATTCTGCACACTTGTAACAGCAGAATCGTGAAGATTATCACTGAAAGTGCATATCTCAGCTGGAAACAACAACGATACCGAAGATATCGTAGCTTCCGCATATCAAACGCACTGTGGAGTGCTGAAAACACCAGAAAACGAGTTTTTCGCATTCAAAAGCACGAAAACAGCGATTTCGGTGATTCTGCACACTTGTAACAGCAGAATCGTGAAGATTATCACTGAAAGTGCATATCTCAGCTGGAAACAACAACGATACCGAAGATATCGTAGTTAACGCATATCAAACGCACTGTGGAATGCTGATAACACCAGAAAACGTGTTTTTCGCATTGAATAGCGCGAAAACAGCGATTTCGGTGATTCTGCACACTTGTAACAGCAGAATCATGAAGATTATCACTGATAATGCATATATCAGCTGGAAACAACAACGATACCGAAGGTATGGCAGTTTCCGCATATCAAACGCACTGTGGAGTGCTGAAAACACCAGAAAACGTGTTTTTCGCATTCAATAGCACGAAAACAGCGATTTCGGTGATTCTGCACACTTGTAACAGCAGAATCATGAAGATTATCACTGATAATGCATATATCAGCTGGAAACAACAACGATACCGAAGGTATGGCAGTTTCCGCATATCAAACGCACTGTGGAGTGCTGAAAACACCAGAAAACGTGTTTTTCGCATTCAATAGCACGAAAACAGCGATTTCGGTGATTCTGCACACTTGTAACAGCAGAATCGTGAAGATTATCACTGAAAGTGCATATCTCAGCTGGAAACAACAACGATACCGAAGATATCGCAGTTTCCGCATATCAAACGCACTGTGGAGTGCTGAAAACACCAGAAAACGTGTTTTTCGCATTCAAAAGCACGAAAACAGCGATTTCGGTGATTCTGCACACTTGTAACAGCAGAATCGTTAAGATTATCACTGAAAGTGCATATCTCAGCTGGAAACAACAACGATACCGAAGATATCGTAGTTTCCGCATATCAAACGCACTGTGGAGTGCTGAAAACACCAGAAAACGTGTTTTTCGCATTCAAAAGCACGAAAACAGCGATTTCGGGGATTCTGCACACCTGTAACAGCAGAATCGTGAAGATTATCACTGAAAGTGCATATCTCAGCTGGAAACAACAACGATACCGAAGATATCGTAGCTTCCGCATATCAAACGCACTGTGGAGTGCTGAAAACACCAGAAAACGAGTTTTTCGCATTCAAAAGCACGAAAACAGCGATTTCGGTGATTCTGCACACTTGTAACAGCAGAATCGTGAAGATTATCACTGAAAGTGCATATCTCAGCTGGAAACAACAACGATACCGAAGATATCGTAGTTTCCGCATATCAAACGCACTGTGGAACGCTGAAAACACCAGAAAACGTGTTTTTCGCATTGAATAGCGCGAAAACAGCGATTTCGGTGATTCTGCACACTTGTAACAGCAGAATCATGAAGATTATCACTGATAATGCATATATCAGCTGGAAACAACAACGATACCGAAGGTATGGCAGTTTCCGCATATCAAACGCACTGTGGAGTGCTGAAAACACCAGAAAACGTGTTTTTCGCATTCAATAGCACGAAAACAGCGATTTCGGTGATTCTGCACACTTGTAACAGCAGAATCATGAAGATTATCACTGATAATGCATATATCAGCTGGAAACAACAACGATACCGAAGGTATGGCAGTTTCCGCATATCAAACGCACTGTGGAGTGCTGAAAACACCAGAAAACGTGTTTTTCGCATTCAATAGAACGAAAACAGCGATTTCGGTGATTCTGCACACTTGTAACAGCAGAATCGTGAAGATTATCACTGAAAGTGCATATCTCAGCTGGAAACAACAACGATACCGAAAGTAAAGTGGTTTCCGCATATCAAACGCACTGTGGAGTGCTGAAAACACCAGAAAACGTGTTTTTCGCATTCAAAAGCACGAAAACAGCGATTTCGGTGATTCTGCACACTTGTAACAGCAGAATCATGAAGATTATCACTGAAAATGCATGTCTCAGCTCGAAACAACAACGATACCGAAGATATCGTAGTTTCCGCATATCAAACGCACTGTGGAGGGCTGAAAACCCCAGAAAACGTGTTTTTCGCATTCAAAAGCACGAAAACAGCGATTTCGGTGATTCTGCACACTTGTAACAGCAGAATCGTGAAGATTATCACTGAAAGTGCATATCTCAGCTGGAAACAACAACGATACCGAAGATATCGTAGTTTCCGCATATCAAACGCACTGTGGAGTGCTGAAAACACCAGAAAACGTGTTTTTCGCATTCAATAGCACGAAAACAGCGATTTCGGTGATTCTGCACACTTGTAACAGCAGAATCATGAAGATTATCACTGATAATGCATATATCAGCTGGAAACAACAACGATACCGAAGGTATGGCAGTTTCCGCATATCAAACGCACTGTGGAGTGCTGAAAACACCAGAAAACGTGTTTTTCGCATTCAATAGCACGAAAACAGCGATTTCGGTGATTCTGCACACTTGTAACAGCAGAATCGTGAAGATTATCACTGAAAGTGCATATCTCAGTTGGAAACAACAACGATACCGAAGATATCGTAGTTTCCGCATATCAAACGCACTGTGGAGGGCTGAAAACCCCAGAAAACGTGTTTTTCGCATTCAAAAGCACGAAAACAGCGATTTCGGTGATTCTGCACACTTGTAACAGCAGAATCGTGAAGATTATCACTGAAAGTGCATATCTCAGCTGGAAACAACAACGATACCGAAGATATCGTAGTTTCCGCATATCAAACGCACTGTGGAGTGCTGAAAACACCAGAAAACGTGTTTTTCGCATTCAAAAGCACGAAAACAGCGATTTCGGGGATTCTGCACACCTGTAACAGCAGAATCGTGAAGATTATCACTGAAAGTGCATATCTCAGCTGGAAACAACAACGATACCGAAGATATCGTAGTTTCCGCATATCAAACGCACTGTGGAACGCTGAAAACACCAGAAAACGTGTTTTTCGCATTGAATAGCGCGAAAACAGCGATTTCGGTGATTCTGCACACTTGTAACAGCAGAATCATGAAGATTATCACTGATAATGCATATATCAGCTGGAAACAACAACGATACCGAAGGTATGGCAGTTTCCGCATATCAAACGCACTGTGGAGTGCTGAAAACACCAGAAAACGTGTTTTTCGCATTCAATAGAACGAAAACAGCGATTTCGGTGATTCTGCACACTTGTAACAGCAGAATCGTGAAGATTATCACTGAAAGTGCATATCTCAGCTGGAAACAACAACGATACCGAAAGTAAAGTGGTTTCCGCATATCAAACGCACTGTGGAGTGCTGAAAACACCAGAAAACGTGTTTTTCGCATTCAAAAGCACGAAAACAGCGATTTCGGTGATTCTGCACACTTGTAACAGCAGAATCATGAAGATTATCACTGAAAATGCATGTCTCAGCTCGAAACAACAACGATACCGAAGATATCGTAGTTTCCGCATATCAAACGCACTGTGGAGGGCTGAAAACCCCAGAAAACGTGTTTTTCGCATTCAAAAGCACGAAAACAGCGATTTCGGTGATTCTGCACACTTGTAACAGCAGAATCGTGAAGATTATCACTGAAAGTGCATATCTCAGCTGGAAACAACAACGATACCGAAGATATCGTAGTTTCCGCATATCAAACGCACTGTGGAGTGCTGAAAACACCAGAAAACGTGTTTTTCGCATTCAATAGCACGAAAACAGCGATTTCGGTGATTCTGCACACTTGTAACAGCAGAATCATGAAGATTATCACTGATAATGCATATATCAGCTGGAAACAACAACGATACCGAAGGTATGGCAGTTTCCGCATATCAAACGCACTGTGGAGTGCTGAAAACACCAGAAAACGTGTTTTTCGCATTCAATAGCACGAAAACAGCGATTTCGGTGATTCTGCACACTTGTAACAGCAGAATCGTGAAGATTATCACTGAAAGTGCATATCTCAGTTGGAAACAACAACGATACCGAAGATATCGTAGTTTCCGCATATCAAACGCACTGTGGAGGGCTGAAAACCCCAGAAAACGTGTTTTTCGCATTCAAAAGCACGAAAACAGCGATTTCGGTGATTCTGCACACTTGTAACAGCAGAATCATGAAGATTATCACTGATAATGCATATCTCAGCTGGAAACAACAACGATACCGAAGGTATGGCAGTTTCCGCATATCAAACGCACTGTGGAGTGCTGAAAACACCAGAAAACGTGTTTTTCGCATTCAATAGCACGAAAACAGCGATTTCGGTGATTCTGCACACTTGTAACAGCAGAATCATGAAGATTATCACTGATAATGCATATATCAGCTGGAAACAACAACGATACCGAAGGTATGGCAGTTTCCGCATATCAAACGCACTGTGGAGTGCTGAAAACTCCAGAAAACGTGTTTTTCGCATTCAATAGCACGAAAACAGCGATTTCGGTGATTCTGCACACTTGTAACAGCAGAATCATGAAGATTATCACTGATAATGCATATATCAGCTGGAAACAACAACGATACCGAAGGTATGGCAGTTTCCGCATATCAAACGCACTGTGGAGTGCTGAAAACACCAGAAAACGTGTTTTTCGCATTCAATAGCACGAAAACAGCGATTTCGGTGATTCTGCACACTTGTAACAGCAGAATCGTGAAGATTATCACTGAAAGTGCATATCTCAGCTGGAAACAACAACGATACCGAAGATATCGCAGTTTCCGCATATCAAACGCACTGTGGAGTGCTGAAAACACCAGAAAACGTGTTTTTCGCATTCAAAAGCACGAAAACAGCGATTTCGGTGATTCTGCACACTTGTAACAGCAGAATCGTGAAGATTATCACTGAAAGTGCATATCTCAGCTGGAAACAACAACGATACCGAAGATATCGTAGTTTCCGCATATCAAACGCACTGTGGAGTGCTGAAAACACCAGAAAACGTGTTTTTCGCATTCAAAAGCACGAAAACAGCGATTTCGGGGATTCTGCACACCTGTAACAGCAGAATCGTGAAGATTATCACTGAAAGTGCATATCTCAGCTGGAAACAACAACGATACCGAAGATATCGTAGTTTCCGCATATCAAACGCACTGTGGAGTGCTGAAAACACCAGAAAACGTGTTTTTCGCATTCAAAAGCACGAAAACAGCGATTTCGGTGATTCTGCACACTTGTAACAGCAGAATCATGAAGATTATCACTGAAAATGCATGTCTGAGCTCGAAACAACAACGATACCGAAGATATCGTAGTTTCCGCATATCAAACGCACTGTGGAGGGCTGAAAACCCCAGAAAACGTGTTTTTCGCATTCAAAAGCACGAAAACAGCGATTTCGGTGATTCTGCACACTTGTAACAGCAGAATCGTGAAGATTATCACTGAAAGTGCATATCTCAGCTGGAAACAACAACGATACCGAAGATATCGTAGTTTCCGCATATCAAACGCACTGTGGAGTGCTGAAAACACCAGAAAACGTGTTTTTCGCATTCAATAGCACGAAAACAGCGATTTCGGTGATTCTGCACACTTGTAACAGCAGAATCATGAAGATTATCACTGATAATGCATATATCAGCTGGAAACAACAACGATACCGAAGGTATGGCAGTTTCCGCATATCAAACGCACTGTGGAGTGCTGAAAACACCAGAAAACGTGTTTTTCGCATTCAATAGCACGAAAACAGCGATTTCGGTGATTCTGCACACTTGTAACAGCAGAATCGTGAAGATTATCACTGAAAGTGCATATCTCAGTTGGAAACAACAACGATACAGAAGATATCGTAGTTTCCGCATATCAAACGCACTGTGGAGGGCTGAAAACCCCAGAAAACGTGTTTTTCGCATTCAAAAGCACGAAAACAGCGATTTCGGTGAATCTGCACACTTGTAACAGCAGAATCATGAAGATTATCACTGATAATGCATATCTCAGCTGGAAACAACAACGATACCGAAGGTATGGCAGTTTCCGCATATCAAACGCACTGTGGAGTGCTGAAAACACCAGAAAACGTGTTTTTCGCAGTCAATAGCACGAAAACAGCGATTTCGGTGATTCTGCACACTTGTAACAGCAGAATCGTGAAGATTATCACTGAAAGTGCATATCTCAGTTGGAAACAACAACGATACCGAAGATATCGTAGTTTCCGCATATCAAACGCACTGTGGAGGGCTGAAAACCCCAGAAAACGTGTTTTTCGCATTCAAAAGCACGAAAACAGCGATTTCGGTGATTCTGCACACTTGTAACAGCAGAATCATGAAGATTATCACTGATAATGCATATCTCAGCTGGAAACAACAACGATACCGAAGGTATGGCAGTTTCCGCATATCAAACGCACTGTGGAGTGCTGAAAACACCAGAAAACGTGTTTTTCGCATTCAATAGCACGAAAACAGCGATTTCGGTGATTCTGCACACTTGTAACAGCAGAATCATGAAGATTATCACTGATAATGCATATATCAGCTGGAAACAACAACGATACCGAAGGTATGGCAGTTTCCGCATATCAAACGCACTGTGGAGTGCTGAAAACTCCAGAAAACGTGTTTTTCGCATTCAATAGCACGAAAACAGCGATTTCGGTGATTCTGCACACTTGTAACAGCAGAATCATGAAGATTATCACTGATAATGCATATATCAGCTGGAAACAACAACGATACCGAAGGTATGGCAGTTTCCGCATATCAAACGCACTGTGGAGTGCTGAAAACACCAGAAAACGTGTTTTTCGCATTCAATAGCACGAAAACAGCGATTTCGGTGATTCTGCACACTTGTAACAGCAGAATCGTGAAGATTATCACTGAAAGTGCATATCTCAGCTGGAAACAACAACGATACCGAAGATATCGCAGTTTCCGCATATCAAACGCACTGTGGAGTGCTGAAAACACCAGAAAACGTGTTTTTCGCATTCAAAAGCACGAAAACAGCGATTTCGGTGATTCTGCACACTTGTAACAGCAGAATCGTGAAGATTATCACTGAAAGTGCATATCTCAGCTGGAAACAACAACGATACCGAAGATATCGTAGTTTCCGCATATCAAACGCACTGTGGAGTGCTGAAAACACCAGAAAACGTGTTTTTCGCATTCAAAAGCACGAAAACAGCGATTTCGGGGATTCTGCACACCTGTAACAGCAGAATCGTGAAGATTATCACTGAAAGTGCATATCTCAGCTGGAAACAACAACGATACCGAAGATATCGTAGTTTCCGCATATCAAACGCACTGTGGAGTGCTGAAAACACCAGAAAACGTGTTTTTCGCATTCAAAAGCACGAAAACAGCGATTTCGGGGATTCTGCACACCTGTAACAGCAGAATCGTGAAGATTATCACTGAAAGTGCATATCTCAGCTGGAAACAACAACGATACCGAAGATATCGTAGCTTCCGCATATCAAACGCACTGTGGAGTGCTGAAAACACCAGAAAACGAGTTTTTCGCATTCAAAAGCACGAAAACAGCGATTTCGGTGATTCTGCACACTTGTAACAGCAGAATCGTGAAGATTATCACTGAAAGTGCATATCTCAGCTGGAAACAACAACGATACCGAAGATATCGTAGTTTCCGCATATCAAACGCACTGTGGAATGCTGAAAACACCAGAAAACGTGTTTTTCGCATTGAATAGCGCGAAAACAGCGATTTCGGTGATTCTGCACACTTGTAACAGCAGAATCATGAAGATTATCACTGATAATGCATATATCAGCTGGAAACAACAACGATACCGAAGGTATGGCAGTTTCCGCATATCAAACGCACTGTGGAGTGCTGAAAACACCAGAAAACGTGTTTTTCGCATTCAATAGCACGAAAACAGCGATTTCGGTGATTCTGCACACTTGTAACAGCAGAATCATGAAGATTATCACTGATAATGCATATATCAGCTGGAAACAACAACGATACCGAAGGTATGGCAGTTTCCGCATATCAAACGCACTGTGGAGTGCTGAAAACACCAGAAAACGTGTTTTTCGCATTCAATAGAACGAAAACAGCGATTTCGGTGATTCTGCACACTTGTAACAGCAGAATCGTGAAGATTATCACTGAAAGTGCATATCTCAGCTGGAAACAACAACGATACCGAAAGTAAAGTGGTTTCCGCATATCAAACGCACTGTGGAGTGCTGAAAACACCAGAAAACGTGTTTTTCGCATTCAAAAGCACGAAAACAGCGATTTCGGTGATTCTGCACACTCGTAACAGCAGAATCATGAAGATTATCACTGATAATGCATGTCTCAGCTCGAAACAACAACGATACCGAAGATATCGTAGTTTCCGCATATCAAACGCACTGTGGAGGGCTGAAAACCCCAGAAAACGTGTTTTTCGCATTCAAAAGCACGAAAACAGCGATTTCGGTGATTCTGCACACTTGTAACAGCAGAATCGTGAAGATTATCACTGAAAGTGCATATCTCAGCTGGAAACAACAACGATACCGAAGATATCGTAGTTTCCGCATATCAAACGCACTGTGGAGTGCTGAAAACACCAGAAAACGTGTTTTTCGCATTCAATAGCACGAAAACAGCGATTTCGGTGATTCTGCACACTTGTAACAGCAGAATCATGAAGATTATCACTGATAATGCATATATCAGCTGGAAACAACAACGATACCGAAGGTATGGCAGTTTCCGCATATCAAACGCACTGTGGAGTGCTGAAAACACCAGAAAACGTGTTTTTCGCATTCAATAGCACGAAAACAGCGATTTCGGTGATTCTGCACACTTGTAACAGCAGAATCGTGAAGATTATCACTGAAAGTGCATATCTCAGTTGGAAACAACAACGATACAGAAGATATCGTAGTTTCCGCATATCAAACGCACTGTGGAGGGCTGAAAACCCCAGAAAACGTGTTTTTCGCATTCAAAAGCACGAAAACAGCGATTTCGGTGAATCTGCACACTTGTAACAGCAGAATCATGAAGATTATCACTGATAATGCATATCTCAGCTGGAAACAACAACGATACCGAAGGTATGGCAGTTTCCGCATATCAAACGCACTGTGGAGTGCTGAAAACACCAGAAAACGTGTTTTTCGCATTCAATAGCACGAAAACAGCGATTTCGGTGATTCTGCACACTTGTAACAGCAGAATCATGAAGATTATCACTGATAATGCATATATCAGCTGGAAACAACAACGATACCGAAGGTATGGCAGTTTCCGCATATCAAACGCACTGTGGAGTGCTGAAAACACCAGAAAACGTGTTTTTCGCATTCAAAAGCACGAAAACAGCGATTTCGGTGATTCTGCACACTTGTAACAGCAGAATCGTGAAGATTATCACTGAAAGTGCATATCTCAGCTGGAAACAACAACGATACCGAAGATATCGCAGTTTCCGCATATCAAACGCACTGTGGAGTGCTGAAAACACCAGAAAACGTGTTTTTCGCATTGAATAGCGCGAAAACAGCGATTTCGGTGATTCTGCACACTTGTAACAGCAGAATCATGAAGATTATCACTGATAATGCATATATCAGCTGGAAACAACAACGATACCGAAGGTATGGCAGTTTCCGCATATCAAACGCACTGTGGAGTGCTGAAAACACCAGAAAACGTGTTTTTCGCATTCAATAGCACGAAAACAGCGATTTCGGTGATTCTGCACACTTGTAACAGCAGAATCATGAAGATTATCACTGAAAATGCATGTCTCAGCTCGAAACAACAACGATACCGAAGATATCGTAGTTTCCGCATATCAAACGCACTGTGGAGTGCTGAAAACACCAGAAAACGTGTTTTTCGCATTCAAAAGCACGAAAACAGCGATTTCGGTGATTCTGCACACTTGTAACAGCAGAATCGCGAAGATTATCACTGAAAGTGCATATCTCAGCTGGAAACAACAACGATACCGAAGATAATGTAGTTTCCGCATATCAAACGCACTGTGGAGTGCTGAAAACACCAGAAAACGTGTTTTTCGCATTGAATAGCGCGAAAACAGCGATTTCGGTGATTCTGCACACTTGTAACAGCAGAATCATGAAGATTATCACTGATAATGCATATATCAGCTGGAAACAACAACGATACCGAAGGTATGGCAGTTTCCGCATATCAAACGCACTGTGGAGTGCTGAAAACACCAGAAAACGTGTTTTTCGCATTCAATAGCTCGAAAACAGCGATTTCGGTGATTCTGCACACTTGTAACAACAGAATCATGAAGATTATCACTGAAAATGCATGTCTCAGCTCGAAACAACAACGATACCGAAGATATCGTAGTTTCCGCATATCAAACGCACTGTGGAGTGCTGAAAACACCAGAAAACGTGTTTTTCGCATTCAAAAGCACGAAAACAGCGATTTCGGTGATTCTGCACACTTGTAACAGCAGATTCATGAAGATTATCACTGAAAATGCATATCTCAGCTGGAAACAACAACGATACCGAAGATATCGTGGTTTCCGCATATCAATCGCACTGTGGAGTGCTGAAAACACCAGAAAACGTGTTTTTCGCATTGAATAGCGCGAAAACAGCGATTTCGGTGATTCTGCACACTTGTAACAGCAGAATCATGAAGATTATCACTGATAATGCATATATCAGCTGGAAACAACAACGATACCGAAGGTATGGCAGTTTCCGCATATCAAACGCACTGTGGAGTGCTGAAAACACCAGAAAACGTGTTTTTCGCATTCAATAGCACGAAAACAGCGATTTCGGTGATTCTGCACACTTGTAACAGCAGAATCATGAAGATTATCACTGAAAATGCATGTCTCAGCTCGAAACAACAACGATACCGAAGATATCGTAGTTTCCGCATATCAAACGCACTGTGGAGTGCTGAAAACACCAGAAAACGTGTTTTTCGCATTCAAAAGCACGAAAACAGCGATTTCGGTGATTCTGCACACTTGTAACAGCAGAATCGCGAAGATTATCACTGAAAGTGAATATCTCAGCTGGAAACCACAACGATACCGAAGATATCGTAGTTTCCGCATATCAAACGCACTGTGGAGTGCTGAAAACACCAGAAAACGTGTTTTTCGCATTCAAAAGCACGAAAACAGCGATTTCGGTGATTCTGCACACTTGTAACAGCAGAATCGTGAAGATTATCACTGAAAGTGCATATCTCAGCTGGAAACAACAACGATACCGAAGATATCGTAGTTTCCGCATATCAAACGCACTGTGGAGTGCTGAAAACACCAGAAAACGTGTTTTTCGCATTGAATAGCGCGAAAACAGCGATTTCGGTGATTCTGCACACTTGTAACAGCAGAATCGTGAAGATTATCACTGAAAGTGCATATCTCAGCTGGAAACAACAACGATACCGAAGATATCGCAGTTTCCGCATATCAAACGCACTGTGGAGTGCTGAAAACACCAGAAAACGTGTTTTTCGCATTCAAAAGCACGAAAACAGCGATTTCGGTGATTCTGCACACTTGTAACAGCAGAATCGTGAAGATTATCACTGAAAGTGCATATCTCAGCTGGAAACAACAACGATACCGAAGATATCGTAGTTTCCGCATATCATACGCACTGTGGAGTGCTGATAACACCAGAAAACGTGTTTTTCGCATTCAAAAGCACGAAAACAGCGATTTCGGGGATTCTGCACACTTGTAACAGCAGAATCGTGAAGATTATCACTGAAAGTGCATATCTCAGCTGGAAACAACAACGATACCGAAGATATCGCAGTTTCCGCATATCAAACACACTGTGGAGTGCTGAAAACACCAGAAAACGTGTTTTTCGCATTCAAAAGCACGAAAACAGCGATTTCGGTGATTCTGCACACTTGTAACAGCAGAATCGTGAAGATTATCACTGAAAGTGCATATCTCAGCTGGAAACAACAACGATACCGAAGATATCGTAGTTTCCGCATATCAAACGCACTGTGGAGTGCTGAAAACACCAGAAAACGTGTTTTTCGCATTCAAAAGCACGAAAACAGCGATTTCGGGGATTCTGCACACCTGTAACAGCAGAATCGTGAAGATTATCACTGAAAGTGCATATCTCAGCTGGAAACAACAACGATACCGAAGATATCGTAGCTTCCGCATATCAAACGCACTGTGGAGTGCTGAAAACACCAGAAAACGAGTTTTTCGCATTCAAAAGCACGAAAACAGCGATTTCGGTGATTCTGCACACTTGTAACAGCAGAATCGTGAAGATTATCACTGAAAGTGCATATCTCAGCTGGAAACAACAACGATACCGAAGATATCGTAGTTTCCGCATATCAAACGCACTGTGGAATGCTGAAAACACCAGAAAACGTGTTTTTCGCATTGAATAGCGCGAAAACAGCGATTTCGGTGATTCTGCACACTTGTAACAGCAGAATCATGAAGATTATCACTGATAATACATATATCAGCTGGAAACAACAACGATACCGAAGGTATGGCAGTTTCCGCATATCAAACGCACTGTGGAGTGCTGAAAACACCAGAAAACGTGTTTTTCGCATTCAATAGCACGAAAACAGCGATTTCGGTGATTCTGCACACTTGTAACAGCAGAATCATGAAGATTATCACTGATAATGCATATATCAGCTGGAAACAACAACGATACCGAAGGTATGGCAGTTTCCGCATATCAAACGCACTGTGGAGTGCTGAAAACACCAGAAAACGTGTTTTTCGCATTCAATAGCACGAAAACAGCGATTTCGGTGATTCTGCACACTTGTAACAGCAGAATCGTGAAGATTATCACTGAAAGTGCATATCTCAGCTGGAAACAACAACGATCCCGAAGATATCGTAGTTTCCGCATATCAAACGCACTGTGGAGTGCTGAAAACACCAGAAAACGTGTTTTTCGCATTCAATAGCACGAAAACAGCGATTTCGGTGATTCTGCACACTTGTAACAGCAGAATCGTGAAGATTATCACTGAAAGTGCATATCTCAGCTGGAAACAACAACGATACCGAAGATATCGTAGTTTCCGCATATCAAACGCACTGTGGAGTGCTGAAAACACCAGAAAACGTGTTTTTCGCATTCAAAAGCACGAAAACAGCGATTTCGGTGATTCTGCACACTTGTAACAGCAGAATCGTGAAGATTATCACTGAAAGTGCATATCTCAGCTGGAAACAACAACGATACCGAAGATATCGTAGTTTCCGCATATCAAACGCACTGTGGAGTGCTGAAAACACCAGAAAACGTGTTTTTCGCATTGAATAGCGCGAAAACAGCGATTTCGGTGATTCTGCACACTTGTAACAGCAGAATCATGAAGATTATCACTGATAATGCATATATCAGCTGGAAACAACAACGATACCGAAGGTATGGCAGTTTCCGCATATCAAACGCACTGTGGAGTGCTGAAAACACCAGAAAACGTGTTTTTCGCATTCAATAGCACGAAAACAGCGATTTCGGTGATTCTGCACACTTGTAACAGCAGAATCGTGAAGATTATCACTGAAAGTGCATATCTCAGCTGGAAACAACAACGATACCGAAGATATCGTAGTTTCCGCATATCAAACGCACTGTGGAGTGCTGAAAACACCAGAAAACGTGTTTTTCGCATTCAATAGCACGAAAACCGCGATTTCGGTGATTCTGCACACTTGTAACAGCAGAATCATGAAGATTATCACTGAAAATGCATGTCTCAGCTCGAAACAACAACGATACCGAAGATATCGTAGTTTCCGCATAGCAAACGCACTGTGGAGGGCTGAAAACCCCAGAAAACGTGTTTTTCGCATTCAAAAGCACGAAAACAGCGATTTCGGTGATTCTGCACACTTGTAACAGCAGAATCGTGAAGATTATCACTGAAAGTGCATATCTCAGCTGGAAACAACAACGATACCGAAGATATCGCAGTTTCCGCATATCAAACGCACTGTGGAGTGCTGAAAACACCAGAAAACGTGTTTTTCGCATTCAAAAGCACGAAAACAGCGATTTCGGTGATTCTGCACACTTGTAACAGCAGAATCATGAAGATTATCACTGAAAATGCATGTCTCAGCTGGAAACAACAACGATACCGAAGATATCGTAGTTTCCGCATATCAAACGCACTGTGGAGTGCTGAAAACACCAGAAAACGTGTTTTTCGCATTGAATAGCGCGAAAACAGCGATTTCGGTGATTCTGCACACTTGTAACAGCAGAATCGTGAAGATTATCACTCAAAGTGCATATCTCAATTGGAAACAACAACGATACCGAAGATATCGCAGTTTCCGCATATCAAACGCACTGTGGAGTGCTGAAAACACCAGAAAACGTGTTTTTCGCATTCAAAAGCACGAAAACAGCGATTTCGGTGATTCTGCACACTTGTAACAGCAGAATCATGAAGATTATCACTGAAAATGCATGTCTCAGCTGGAAACAACAACGATACCGAAGATATCGTAGTTTCCGCATATCAAACGCACTGTGGAGTGCTGAAAACACCAGAAAACGTGTTTTTCGCATTCAAACGCACGAAAACAGCGATTTCGGTGATTCTGCACACTTGTAACAGCAGAATCGTGAAGATTATCACTGAAAGTGCATATCTCAGCTGGAAAAAACAACGATACCGAAGATATCGTAGTTTCCGAATATCAAACGCACTGTGGAGTGCTGAAAACACCAGAAAACGTGTTTTTCGCATTCAAAAGCACGAAAACAGCGATTTCGGTGATTCTGCACACTTGTAACAGCAGAATCGTGAAGATTATCACTGAAAGAGCATATCTCAGCTGGAAACAACAACGATACCGAAGATATCGCAGTTTCCGCATATCAAACGCACTGTGGAGTGCTGAAAACACCAGAAAACGTGTTTTTCGCATTCAATAGCACGAAAACCGCGATTTCGGTGATTCTGCACACTTGTAACAGCAGAATCATGAAGATTATCACTGAAAATGCATGTCTCAGCTCGAAACAACAACGATACCGAAGATATCGTAGTTTCCGCATAGCAAACGCACTGTGGAGGGCTGAAAACCCCAGAAAACGTGTTTTTCGCATTCAAAAGCACGAAAACAGCGATTTCGGTGATTCTGCACACTTGTAACAGCAGAATCATGAAGATTATCACTGAAAATGCATGTCTCAGCTGGAAACAACAACGATACCGAAGATATCGCAGTTTCCGCATATCAAACGCACTGTGGAGTGCTGAAAACACCAGAAAACGTGTTTTTCGCATTCAAAAGCACGAAAACAGCGATTTCGGTGATTCTGCACACTTGTAACAGCAGAATCATGAAGATTATCACTGAAAATGCATGTCTCAGCTGGAAACAACAACGATACCGAAGATATCGTAGTTTCCGCATATCAAACGCACTGTGGAGTGCTGAAAACACCAGAAAACGTGTTTTTCGCATTCAAACGCACGAAAACAGCGATTTCGGTGATTCTGCACACTTGTAACAGCAGAATCGTGAAGATTATCACTGAAAGTGCATATCTCAGCTGGAAAAAACAACGATACCGAAGATATCGTAGTTTCCGAATATCAAACGCACTGTGGAGTGCTGAAAACACCAGAAAACGTGTTTTTCGCATTCAAAAGCACGAAAACAGCGATTTCGGTGATTCTGCACACTTGTAACAGCAGAATCGTGAAGATTATCACTGAAAGTGCATATCTCAGCTGGAAACAACAACGATACCGAAGATATCGCAGTTTCCGCATATCAAACGCACTGTGGAGTGCTGAAAACACCAGAAAACGTGTTTTTCGCATTGAATAGCGCGAAAACAGCGATTTCGGTGATTCTGCACACTTGTAACAGCAGAATCGTGAAGATTATCACTGAAAGTGCATATCTCAGCTGGAAACAACAACGATACCGAAGATATCGTAGCTTCCGCATATCAAACGCACTGTGGAGTGCTGAAAACACCAGAAAACGTGTTTTTCGCATTGAATAGCACGAAAACAGCGATTCCGGTGATTCTGCACACTTGTAACAGCAGAATCATGAAGATTATCACTGAAAATGCATGTCTCAGCTGGAAACAACAACGATACCGAAGATATCGTAGTTTCCGCATATCAAACGCACTGTGGAGTGCTGTAAACACCAGAAAACGTGTTTTTCGCATTGAATAGCGCGAAAACAGCGATTTCGGAGATTCTGCACACTTGGAACAGCAGAATCATGAAGATTATCACTGATAATGCATATATCAGCTGGAAACAACAACGATACCGAAGGTATGGCAGTTTCCGCATATCAAACGCACTGTGGAGTGCTGAGAACACCAGAAAACGTGTTTTTCGCATTCAATAGCACGAAAACAGCGATTACGGTGATTCTGCACACTTGGAACAGCAGAATCATGAAGATTATCACTGATAATGCATATATCAGCTGGAAACAACAACGATACCGAAGGTATGGCAGTTTCCGCATATCAAACGCACTGTGGAGTGCTGAGAACACCAGAAAACGTGTTTTTCGCATTCAATAGCACGAAAACAGCGATTTCGGTGATTCTGCACACTTGTAACAGCAGAATCGTGAAGATTATCACTGAAAGTGCATATCTCAGCTGGAAACAACAACGATACCGAAGATATCGTAGTTTCCGCATATCAAACGCACTGTGGAGTGCTGAAAACACCGGAAAACGTGTTTTTCTCATTCAAAAGCACGAAAACAGCGATTTCGGTGATCCTGCACACTTGTAACAGCAGAATCATGAAGATTATCACTGAAAATGCATATCTCAGCTGGAAACAACAACGATACCGAAGATATCGTAGTTTCCGCATATCAAACGCACTGTGGAGTGCTGAAAACACCAGAAAACGTGTTTTTCGCATTGAATAGCGCGAAAACAGCGATTTCGGTGATTCTGCACACTTGTAACAGCAGAATCATGAAGATTATCACTGATAATGCATATCTCAGCTGGAAACAACAACGATACCGAAGATATCGCAGTTTCCGCATATCAAACGCACTGTGGAGTGCTGAAAACACCAGAAAACGTGTTTTTCGCATTCAATAGCACGAAAACCGCGATTTCGGTGATTCTGCACACTTGTAACAGCAGAATCATGAAGATTATCACTGAAAATGCATGTCTCAGCTCGAAACAACAACGATACCGAAGATATCGTAGTTTCCGCATAGCAAACGCACTGTGGAGGGCTGAAAACCCCAGAAAACGTGTTTTTCGCATTCAAAAGCACGAAAACAGCGATTTCGGTGATTCTGCACACTTGTAACAGCAGAATCATGAAGATTATCACTGAAAATGCATGTCTCAGCTGGAAACAACAACGATACCGAAGATATCGCAGTTTCCGCATATCAAACGCACTGTGGAGTGCTGAAAACACCAGAAAACGTGTTTTTCGCATTCAAAAGCACGAAAACAGCGATTTCGGTGATTCTGCACACTTGTAACAGCAGAATCATGAAGATTATCACTGAAAATGCATGTCTCAGCTGGAAACAACAACGATACCGAAGATATCGTAGTTTCCGCATATCAAACGCACTGTGGAGTGCTGAAAACACCAGAAAACGTGTTTTTCGCATTCAAACGCACGAAAACAGCGATTTCGGTGATTCTGCACACTTGTAACAGCAGAATCGTGAAGATTATCACTGAAAGTGCATATCTCAGCTGGAAAAAACAACGATACCGAAGATATCGTAGTTTCCGAATATCAAACGCACTGTGGAGTGCTGAAAACACCAGAAAACGTGTTTTTCGCATTCAAAAGCACGAAAACAGCGATTTCGGTGATTCTGCACACTTGTAACAGCAGAATCGTGAAGATTATCACTGAAAGTGCATATCTCAGCTGGAAACAACAACGATACCGAAGATATCGCAGTTTCCGCATATCAAACGCACTGTGGAGTGCTGAAAACACCAGAAAACGTGTTTTTCGCATTGAATAGCGCGAAAACAGCGATTTCGGTGATTCTGCACACTTGTAACAGCAGAATCGTGAAGATTATCACTGAAAGTGCATATCTCAGCTGGAAACAACAACGATACCGAAGATATCGTAGCTTCCGCATATCAAACGCACTGTGGAGTGCTGAAAACACCAGAAAACGTGTTTTTCGCATTGAATAGCACGAAAACAGCGATTCCGGTGATTCTGCACACTTGTAACAGCAGAATCATGAAGATTATCACTGAAAATGCATGTCTCAGCTGGAAACAACAACGATACCGAAGATATCGTAGTTTCCGCATATCAAACGCACTGTGGAGTGCTGTAAACACCAGAAAACGTGTTTTTCGCATTGAATAGCGCGAAAACAGCGATTTCGGAGATTCTGCACACTTGGAACAGCAGAATCATGAAGATTATCACTGATAATGCATATATCAGCTGGAAACAACAACGATACCGAAGGTATGGCAGTTTCCGCATATCAAACGCACTGTGGAGTGCTGAGAACACCAGAAAACGTGTTTTTCGCATTCAATAGCACGAAAACAGCGATTACGGTGATTCTGCACACTTGGAACAGCAGAATCATGAAGATTATCACTGATAATGCATATATCAGCTGGAAACAACAACGATACCGAAGGTATGGCAGTTTCCGCATATCAAACGCACTGTGGAGTGCTGAGAACACCAGAAAACGTGTTTTTCGCATTCAATAGCACGAAAACAGCGATTTCGGTGATTCTGCACACTTGTAACAGCAGAATCGTGAAGATTATCACTGAAAGTGCATATCTCAGCTGGAAACAACAACGATACCGAAGATATCGTAGTTTCCGCATATCAAACGCACTGTGGAGTGCTGAAAACACCGGAAAACGTGTTTTTCTCATTCAAAAGCACGAAAACAGCGATTTCGGTGATCCTGCACACTTGTAACAGCAGAATCATGAAGATTATCACTGAAAATGCATATCTCAGCTGGAAACAACAACGATACCGAAGATATCGTAGTTTCCGCATATCAAACGCACTGTGGAGTGCTGAAAACACCAGAAAACGTGTTTTTCGCATTGAATAGCGCGAAAACAGCGATTTCGGTGATTCTGCACACTTGTAACAGCAGAATCATGAAGATTATCACTGATAATGCATATATCAGCTGGAAACAACAACGATACCGAAGGTATGGCAGTTTCCGCATATCAAACGCACTGTGGAGTGCTGAAAACACCAGAAAACGTGTTTTTCGCATTCAATAGCATGAAAACAGCGATTTCGGTGATTCTGCACACTTGTAACAGCAGAATCATGAAGATTATCACTGATAATGCATATATCAGCTGGAAACAACAACGATACCGAAGGTATGGCAGTTTCCGCATATCAAACGCACTGTGGAGTGCTGAAAACACCAGAAAACGTGTTTTTCGCATTCAATAGCACGAAAACAGCGATTTCGGTGATTCTGCACACTTGTAACAGCAGAATCATGAAGATTATCACTGAAAGTGCATATCTCAGCTGGAAACAACAACGATACCGAAGATATCGTAGTTTCCGCATATCAAACGCACTGTGGAGTGCTGAAAACACCAGAAAACGTGTTTTTCGCATTCAAAAGCACGAAAACAGCGATTTCGGTGATTCTGCACACTTGTAACAGCAGAATCGTGAAGATTATCACTGAAAGTGCATATCTCAGCTGGAAACAACAACGATACCGAAGATATCGCAGTTTCCGCATATCAAACGCACTGTGGAGTGCTGAAAACACCAGAAAACGTGTTTTTCGCATTGAATAGCGCGAAAACAGCGATTTCGGTGATTCTGCACACTTGTAACAGCAGAATCGTGAAGATTATCACTGAAAGTGCATATCTCAGCTGGAAACAACAACGATACCGAAGATATCGTAGCTTCCGCATATCAAACGCACTGTGGAGTGCTGAAAACACCAGAAAACGTGTTTTTCGCATTGAATAGCGCGAAAACAGCGATTTCGGAGATTCTGCACACTTGTAACAGCAGAATCATGAAGATTATCACTGAAAATGCATGTCTCAGCTGGAAACAACAACGATACCGAAGATATCGCAGTTTCCGCATATCAAACGCACTGTGGAGTGCTGAAAACACCAGAAAACGTGTTTTTCGCATTCAAAAGCACGAAAACAGCGATTTCGGTGATTCTGCACACTTGTAACAGCAGAATCATGAAGATTATCACTGAAAATGCATGTCTCAGCTGGAAACAACAACGATACCGAAGATATCGTAGTTTCCGCATATCAAACGCACTGTGGAGTGCTGAAAACACCAGAAAACGTGTTTTTCGCATTCAAACGCACGAAAACAGCGATTTCGGTGATTCTGCACACTTGTAACAGCAGAATCGTGAAGATTATCACTGAAAGTGCATATCTCAGCTGGAAAAAACAACGATACCGAAGATATCGTAGTTTCCGAATATCAAACGCACTGTGGAGTGCTGAAAACACCAGAAAACGTGTTTTTCGCATTCAAAAGCACGAAAACAGCGATTTCGGTGATTCTGCACACTTGTAACAGCAGAATCGTGAAGATTATCACTGAAAGTGCATATCTCAGCTGGAAACAACAACGATACCGAAGATATCGCAGTTTCCGCATATCAAACGCACTGTGGAGTGCTGAAAACACCAGAAAACGTGTTTTTCGCATTGAATAGCGCGAAAACAGCGATTTCGGTGATTCTGCACACTTGTAACAGCAGAATCGTGAAGATTATCACTGAAAGTGCATATCTCAGCTGGAAACAACAACGATACCGAAGATATCGTAGCTTCCGCATATCAAACGCACTGTGGAGTGCTGAAAACACCAGAAAACGTGTTTTTCGCATTGAATAGCACGAAAACAGCGATTCCGGTGATTCTGCACACTTGTAACAGCAGAATCATGAAGATTATCACTGAAAATGCATGTCTCAGCTGGAAACAACAACGATACCGAAGATATCGTAGTTTCCGCATATCAAACGCACTGTGGAGTGCTGTAAACACCAGAAAACGTGTTTTTCGCATTGAATAGCGCGAAAACAGCGATTTCGGAGATTCTGCACACTTGGAACAGCAGAATCATGAAGATTATCACTGATAATGCATATATCAGCTGGAAACAACAACGATACCGAAGGTATGGCAGTTTCCGCATATCAAACGCACTGTGGAGTGCTGAGAACACCAGAAAACGTGTTTTTCGCATTCAATAGCACGAAAACAGCGATTACGGTGATTCTGCACACTTGGAACAGCAGAATCATGAAGATTATCACTGATAATGCATATATCAGCTGGAAACAACAACGATACCGAAGGTATGGCAGTTTCCGCATATCAAACGCACTGTGGAGTGCTGAGAACACCAGAAAACGTGTTTTTCGCATTCAATAGCACGAAAACAGCGATTTCGGTGATTCTGCACACTTGTAACAGCAGAATCGTGAAGATTATCACTGAAAGTGCATATCTCAGCTGGAAACAACAACGATACCGAAGATATCGTAGTTTCCGCATATCAAACGCACTGTGGAGTGCTGAAAACACCGGAAAACGTGTTTTTCTCATTCAAAAGCACGAAAACAGCGATTTCGGTGATCCTGCACACTTGTAACAGCAGAATCATGAAGATTATCACTGAAAATGCATATCTCAGCTGGAAACAACAACGATACCGAAGATATCGTAGTTTCCGCATATCAAACGCACTGTGGAGTGCTGAAAACACCAGAAAACGTGTTTTTCGCATTGAATAGCGCGAAAACAGCGATTTCGGTGATTCTGCACACTTGTAACAGCAGAATCATGAAGATTATCACTGATAATGCATATATCAGCTGGAAACAACAACGATACCGAAGGTATGGCAGTTTCCGCATATCAAACGCACTGTGGAGTGCTGAAAACACCAGAAAACGTGTTTTTCGCATTCAATAGCATGAAAACAGCGATTTCGGTGATTCTGCACACTTGTAACAGCAGAATCATGAAGATTATCACTGATAATGCATATATCAGCTGGAAACAACAACGATACCGAAGGTATGGCAGTTTCCGCATATCAAACGCACTGTGGAGTGCTGAAAACACCAGAAAACGTGTTTTTCGCATTCAATAGCACGAAAACAGCGATTTCGGTGATTCTGCACACTTGTAACAGCAGAATCATGAAGATTATCACTGAAAGTGCATATCTCAGCTGGAAACAACAACGATACCGAAGATATCGTAGTTTCCGCATATCAAACGCACTGTGGAGTGCTGAAAACACCAGAAAACGTGTTTTTCGCATTCAAAAGCACGAAAACAGCGATTTCGGTGATTCTGCACACTTGTAACAGCAGAATCGTGAAGATTATCACTGAAAGTGCATATCTCAGCTGGAAACAACAACGATACCGAAGATATCGCAGTTTCCGCATATCAAACGCACTGTGGAGTGCTGAAAACACCAGAAAACGTGTTTTTCGCATTGAATAGCGCGAAAACAGCGATTTCGGTGATTCTGCACACTTGTAACAGCAGAATCGTGAAGATTATCACTGAAAGTGCATATCTCAGCTGGAAACAACAACGATACCGAAGATATCGTAGCTTCCGCATATCAAACGCACTGTGGAGTGCTGAAAACACCAGAAAACGTGTTTTTCGCATTGAATAGCGCGAAAACAGCGATTTCGGAGATTCTGCACACTTGGAACAGCAGAATCATGAAGATTATCACTGATAATGCATATATCAGCTGGAAACAACAACGATACCGAAGGTATGGCAGTTTCCGCATATCAAACGCACTGTGGAGTGCTGAGAACACCAGAAAACGTGTTTTTCGCATTCAATAGCACGAAAACAGCGATTTCGGTGATTCTGCACACTTGTAACAGCAGAATCGTGAAGATTATCACTGAAAGTGCATATCTCAGCTGGAAACAACAACGATACCGAAGATATCGTAGTTTCCGCATATCAAACGCACTGTGGAGTGCTGAAAACACCGGAAAACGTGTTTTTCTCATTCAAAAGCACGAAAACAGCGATTTCGGTGATCCTGCACACTTGTAACAGCAGAATCATGAAGATTATCACTGAAAATGCATATCTCAGCTGGAAACAACAACGATACCGAAGATATCGTAGTTTCCGCATATCAAACGCACTGTGGAGTGCTGAAAACACCAGAAAACGTGTTTTTCGCATTGAATAGCGCGAAAACAGCGATTTCGGTGATTCTGCACACTTGTAACAGCAGAATCATGAAGATTATCACTGATAATGCATATATCAGCTGGAAACAACAACGATACCGAAGGTATGGCAGTTTCCGCATATCAAACGCACTGTGGAGTGCTGAAAACACCAGAAAACGTGTTTTTCGCATTCAATAGCATGAAAACAGCGATTTCGGTGATTCTGCACACTTGTAACAGCAGAATCATGAAGATTAACACTGATAATGCATATATCAGCTGGAAACAACAACGATACCGAAGGTATGGCAGTTTCCGCATATCAAACGCACTGTGGAGTGCTGAAAACACCAGAAAACGTGTTTTTCGCATTCAATAGCACGAAAACAGCGATTTCGGTGATTCTGCACACTTGTAACAGCAGAATCATGAAGATTATCACTGAAAATGCATGTCTCAGCTCGAAACAACAACGATACCGAAGATATCGTAGTTTCCGCATATCAAACGCACTGTGGAGTGCTGAAAACACCAGAAAACGTGTTTTTCGCATTCAAAAGCACGAAAACAGCGATTTCGGTGATTCTGCACACTTGTAACAGCAGAATCGTGAAGATTATCACTGAAAGTGCATATCTCAGCTGGAAACAACAACGATACCGAAGATATCGCAGTTTCCGCATATCAAACGCACTGTGGAGTGCTGAAAACACCAGAAAACGTGTTTTTCGCATTCAATAGCACGAAAACAGCGATTTCGGTGATTCTGCACACTTGTAACAGCAGAATCATGAAGATTATCACTGAAAATTGCATGTCTCAGCTGGAAACAACAACGATACCGAAGATATCGTAGTTTCCGCATATCAAACGCACTGTGGAGTGCTGAAAACACCAGAAAACGTGTTTTTCGCATTGAATAGCGCGAAAACAGCGATTTCGGTGATTCTGCACACTTGTAACAGCAGAATCGTGAAGATTATCACTGAAAGTGCATATCTCAGCTGGAAACAACAACGATAACGAAGATATCGTAGTTTCCGCATATCAAACGCACTGTGGAGTGCTGAAAACACCAGAAAACGTGTTTTTCGCATTGAATAGCGCGAAAACAGCGATTTCGGTGATTCTGCACACTTGTAACAGCAGAATCGTGAAGATTATCACTGAAAGTGCATATCTCAGCTGGAAACAACAACGATAACGAAGATATCGCAGTTTCCGCATATCAAACGCACTGTGGAGTGCTGAAAACACCAGAAAACGTGTTTTTCGCATTCAAAAGCACGAAAACAGCGATTTCGGTGATTCTGCACACTTGTAACAGCAGAATCGTGAAGATTATCACTGAAAGTGCATATCTCAGCTGGAAACAACAACGATACCGAAGATATCGTAGTTTCCGCATATCAAACGCACTGTGGAGTGCTGAAAACACCAGAAAACGTGTTTTTCGCATTCAAAAGCACGAAAACAGCGATTTCGGTGATTCTGCACACTTGTAACAGCAGAATCATGAAGATTATCACTGAAAATGCATGTCTCAGCTGGAAACAACAACGATACCGAAGATATCGTAGTTTCCGCATATCAAACGCACTGTGGAGTGCTGAAAACACCAGAAAACGTGTTTTTCGCATTGAATAGCGCGAAAACAGCGATTTCGGTGATTCTGCACACTTGTAACAGCAGAATCATGAAGATTATCACTGATAATGCATATATCAGCTGGAAACAACAACGATACCGAAGGTATGGCAGTTTCCGCATATCAAACGCACTGTGGAGTGCTGAAAACACCAGAAAACGTGTTTTTCGCATTCAATAGCATGAAAACAGCGATTTCGGTGATTCTGCACACTTGTAACAGCAGAATCATGAAGATTATCACTGAAAGTGCATATCTCAGCTGGAAACACCAACGATACCGAAGATATCGTAGTTTCCGCATATCAAACGCACTGTGGAGTGCTGAAAACACCAGAAAACGTGTTTTTCGCATTCAAAAGCACGAAAACAGCGATTTCGGTGATTCTGCACACTTGTAACAGCAGAATCGTGAAGATTATCACTGAAAGTGCATATCTCAGCTGGAAACAACAACGATACCGAAGATATCGCAGTTTCCGCATATCAAACGCACTGTGGAGTGCTGAAAACACCAGAAAACGTGTTTTTCGCATTGAATAGCGCGAAAACAGCGATTTCGGTGATTCTGCACACTTGTAACAGCAGAATCGTGAAGATTATCACTGAAAGTGCATATCTCAGCTGGAAACAACAACGATACCGAAGATATCGTAGCTTCCGCATATCAAACGCACTGTGGAGTGCTGAAAACACCAGAAAACGTGTTTTTCGCATTGAATAGCACGAAAACAGCGATTCCGGTGATTCTGCACACTTGTAACAGCAGAATCATGAAGATTATCACTGAAAATGCATGTCTCAGCTGGAAACAACAACGATACCGAAGATATCGTAGTTTCCGCATATCAAACGCACTGTGGAGTGCTGTAAACACCAGAAAACGTGTTTTTCGCATTGAATAGCGCGAAAACAGCGATTTCGGAGATTCTGCACACTTGGAACAGCAGAATCATGAAGATTATCACTGATAATGCATATATCAGCTGGAAACAACAACGATACCGAAGGTATGGCAGTTTCCGCATATCAAACGCACTGTGGAGTGCTGAGAACACCAGAAAACGTGTTTTTCGCATTCAATAGCACGAAAACAGCGATTTCGGTGATTCTGCACACTTGTAACAGCAGAATCGTGAAGATTATCACTGAAAGTGCATATCTCAGCTGGAAACAACAACGATACCGAAGATATCGTAGTTTCCGCATATCAAACGCACTGTGGAGTGCTGAAAACACCGGAAAACGTGTTTTTCTCATTCAAAAGCACGAAAACAGCGATTTCGGTGATCCTGCACACTTGTAACAGCAGAATCATGAAGATTATCACTGAAAATGCATATCTCAGCTGGAAACAACAACGATACCGAAGATATCGTAGTTTCCGCATATCAAACGCACTGTGGAGTGCTGAAAACACCAGAAAACGTGTTTTTCGCATTGAATAGCGCGAAAACAGCGATTTCGGTGATTCTGCACACTTGTAACAGCAGAATCATGAAGATTATCACTGATAATGCATATATCAGCTGGAAACAACAACGATACCGAAGGTATGGCAGTTTCCGCATATCAAACGCACTGTGGAGTGCTGAAAACACCAGAAAACGTGTTTTTCGCATTCAATAGCATGAAAACAGCGATTTCGGTGATTCTGCACACTTGTAACAGCAGAATCATGAAGATTAACACTGATAATGCATATATCAGCTGGAAACAACAACGATACCGAAGGTATGGCAGTTTCCGCATATCAAACGCACTGTGGAGTGCTGAAAACACCAGAAAACGTGTTTTTCGCATTCAATAGCACGAAAACAGCGATTTCGGTGATTCTGCACACTTGTAACAGCAGAATCATGAAGATTATCACTGAAAATGCATGTCTCAGCTCGAAACAACAACGATACCGAAGATATCGTAGTTTCCGCATATCAAACGCACTGTGGAGTGCTGAAAACACCAGAAAACGTGTTTTTCGCATTCAAAAGCACGAAAACAGCGATTTCGGTGATTCTGCACACTTGTAACAGCAGAATCGTGAAGATTATAAATGAAAGTGCATATCTCAGCTGGAAACAACAACGATACCGAAGATATCGTAGTTTCCGCATATCAAACGCACTGTGGAGTGCTGAAAACACCAGAAAACGTGTTTTTCGCATTCAAAAGCACGAAAACAGCGATTTCGGTGATTCTGCACACTTGTAACAGCAGAATCGTGAAGATTATCACTGAAAGTGCATATCTCAGCTGGAAACAACAACGATACCGAAGATATCGCAGTTTCCGCATATCAAACGCACTGTGGAGTGCTGAAAACACCAGAAAACGTGTTTTTCGCATTCAATAGCACGAAAACAGCGATTTCGGTGATTCTGCACACTTGTAACAGCAGAATCATGAAGATTATCACTGAAAATTGCATGTCTCAGCTGGAAACAACAACGATACCGAAGATATCGTAGTTTCCGCATATCAAACGCACTGTGGAGTGCTGAAAACACCAGAAAACGTGTTTTTCGCATTGAATAGCGCGAAAACAGCGATTTCGGTGATTCTGCACACTTGTAACAGCAGAATCGTGAAGATTATCACTGAAAGTGCATATCTCAGCTGGAAACAACAACGATAACGAAGATATCGTAGTTTCCGCATATCAAACGCACTGTGGAGTGCTGAAAACACCAGAAAACGTGTTTTTCGCATTGAATAGCGCGAAAACAGCGATTTCGGTGATTCTGCACACTTGTAACAGCAGAATCGTGAAGATTATCACTGAAAGTGCATATCTCAGCTGGAAACAACAACGATAACGAAGATATCGCAGTTTCCGCATATCAAACGCACTGTGGAGTGCTGAAAACACCAGAAAACGTGTTTTTCGCATTCAAAAGCACGAAAACAGCGATTTCGGTGATTCTGCACACTTGTAACAGCAGAATCGTGAAGATTATCGCTGAAAGTGCATATCTCAGCTGGAAACAACAACGATACCGAAGATATCGTAGTTTCCGCATATCAAACGCACTGTGGAGTGCTGAAAACACCAGAAAACGTGTTTTTCGCATTCAAAAGCACGAAAACAGCGATTTCGGTGATTCTGCACACTTGTAACAGCAGAATCATGAAGATTATCACTGAAAATGCATGTCTCAGCTGGAAACAACAACGATACCGAAGATATCGTAGTTTCCGCATATCAAACGCACTGTGGAGTGCTGAAAACACCAGAAAACGTGTTTTTCGCATTGAATAGCGCGAAAACAGCGATTTCGGTGATTCTGCACACTTGTAACAGCAGAATCGTGAAGATTATCACTGAAAGTGCATATCTCAGCTGGAAACAACAACGATAACGAAGATATCGCAGTTTCCGCATATCAAACGCACTGTGGAGTGTTGAAAACACCAGAAAACGTGTTCTTCGCATTCAAAAGCACGAAAACAGCGATTTCGGTGATTCTGCACACTTGTAACAGCAGAATCATGAAGATTATCACTGAAAATGCATATCTCAGCTGGAAACAACAACGATACCGAAGATATCGTAGTTTCCGCATATCAAACGCACTGTGGAGTGCTGAAAACACCAGAAAACGTGTTTTTCGCATTCAAAAGCACGAAAACAGCGATTTCGGTGATTCTGCACACTTGTAACAGCAGAATCGTGAAGATTATCACTGAAAGTGCATATCTCAGCTGGAAACAACAACGATACCGAAGATATCGCAGTTTCCGCATATCAAACGCACTGTGGAGTGTTGAAAACACCAGAAAACGTGTTTTTCGCATTCAAAAGCACGAAAACTGCGATTTCGGTGATTCTGCACACTTGTAACAGCAGAATCGTGAAGATTATCACTGAAAGTGCATATATCAGCTGGAAACAACAACGATACCGAAGGTATGGCAGTTTCCGCATATCAAACGCACTGTGGAGTGCTGAAAACACCAGAAAACGTGTTTTTCGCATTCAAAAGCACGAAAACAGCGATTTCGGTGATTCTGCACACTTGTAACAGCAGAATCGTGAAGATTATCACTGAAAGTGCATATCTCAGCTGGAAACAACAACGATACCGAAGATATCGTAGTTTCCGCATATCAAACGCACTGTGGAGTGCTGAAAACACCAGAAAACGTGTTTTTCGCATTCAAAAGCACGAAAACAGCGATTTCGGTGATTCTGCACACTTGTAACAGCAGAATCATGAAGATTATCACTGAAAATGCATGTCTCAGCTGGAAACAACAACGATACCGAAGATATCGTAGTTTCCGCATATCAAACGCACTGTGGAGTGCTGAAAACACCAGAAAACGTGTTTTTCGCATTCAAAAGCACGAAAACAGCTATTTCGGTGATTCTCCACACTTGTAACAGCAGAATCATGAAGATTATCACTGAAAATGCATATCTCAGCTGGAAACAACAACGATACCGAAGATATCGTAGTTTCCGCATATCAAACGCACTGTGGAGTGCTGAAAACACCAGAAAACGTGTTTTTCGCATTCAAAAGCACGAAAACAGCGATTTCGGTGATTCTGCACACTTGTAACAGCAGAATCATGAAGATTATCACTGACAATGCATATCTCAGCTGGAAACATCAACGATACCGAAGATATCGTAGTTTCCGCATATCAAACGCACAGTGGAGTGCTGAAAACACCAGAAAACGTGTTTTTCGCATTCAAAAGCACGAAAACAGCGATTTCGGTGATTCTGCACACTTGTAACAGCAGAATCATGAAGATTATCACTGAAAATGCATATCTCAGCTGGAAACAACAACGATATCGAAGATATCGTAGTTTCCGCATATCAAACGCACTGTGGAGTGCTGAAAACACCAGAAAACGTGTTTTTCGCATTGAATAGCGCGAAAACAGCGATTTCGGTGATTCTGCACACTTGTAACAGCAGAATCATGAAGATTATCACTGATAATGCATATATCAGCTGGAAACAACAACGATACCGAAGGTATGGCAGTTTCCGCATATCAAACGCACTGTGGAGTGCTGAAAACACCAGAAAACGTGATTTTCGAATTCAAAAGCACGAAAACAGCGATTTCGGTGATTCTGCACACTTGTAACAGCAGAATCGTGAAGATTATCACTGAAAGTGCATATCTCAGCTGGAAACAACAACGATACCGAAGATATCGTAGTTTCCGCATATCAAACGCACTGTGGAGTGCTGAAAACACCAGAAAACGTGTTTTTCGCATTCAAAAGCACGAAAACAGCGATTTCGGTGATTCTGCACACTTGTAACAGCAGAATCATGAAGATTATCACTGAAAATGCATGTCTCAGCTGGAAACAACAACGATACCGAAGATATCGTAGTTTCCGCATATCAAACGCACTGTGGAGTGCTGAAAACACCAGAAAACGTGTTTTTCGCATTCAAAAGCACGAAAACAGCGATTTCGGTGATTCTGCACACTTGTAACAGCAGAATCATGAAGATTATCACTGATAATGCATATATCAGCTGGAAATAACAACGATACCGAAGGTATGGCAGTTTCCGCATATCAAACGCACTGTGGAGTGCTGAAAACACCTGAAAACGTGTTTTTCGCATTCAATAGCACGAAAACAGCGATTTCTTTGATTGCGCACACTTGTAACAGCAGAATCATGAAGATTATCACTGAAAATGCATGTCTCAGCTGGAAACAACAACGATACCGAAGATATCGTAGTTTCCGCATATCAAACGCACTGTGGAGTGCTGAAAACACCAGAAAACGTGTTTTTCGCTTTCAAAAGCACGAAAACAGCGATTTCGGTGATTCTGCACACTTGTAAGAGCAGAATCATGAAGATTATCACTGAAAATGCATGTCTCAGCTGGAAACAACAACGATACCGAAGATATCGTAGTTTCCGCCAATCAAACGCACTGTGGAGTGCTGAAAACACCAGAAAACGTGTTTTTCGCATTCAAAAGCACGAAAACAGCGATTTCGGTGATTCTGCACACTTGTAACAGCAGAATCGTGAAGATTATCACTGAAAGTGCATATCTCAGCTGGAAACAACAACGATACCGAAGATATCGCAGTTTCCGCATATCAAACGCACAGTGGAGTGCTGAAAACACCAGAAAACGTGTTTTTCGCATTCAAAAGCACGAAAACAGCGATTTCGGTGATTCTGCACACTTGTAACAGCAGAATCATGAAGATTATCACTGAAAATGCATGTCTCAGCTGGAAACAACAACGATACCGAAGATATCGCAGTTTCCGCATATCAAACGCACTGTGGAGTGATGAAAACACCAGAAAACGTGTTTTTCGCATTCAAAAGCACGAAAACAGCGATTTCGGTGATTCTGCACACTTGTAACAGCAGAATCGTGAAGATTATCACTGAAAGTGCATATCTCAGCTGGAAACAACAACGATACCGAAGATATCGTAGTTTCCGCATATCAAACGCACTGTGGAGTGCTGAAAACAGCAGAAAACGTGTTTTTCGCATTCAAAAGCACGAAAACAGCGATTTCGGTGATTCTGCACACTTGTAACAGCAGAATCGTGAAGATTATCACTGAAAGTGCATATCTCAGCTGGAAACAACAACGATACCGAAGATATCGTAGTTTCCGCATATCAAACGCACTGTGGAGTGCTGAAAACACCAGAAAACGTGTTTTTCGCATTCAAAAGCACGAAAACAGCGATTTCGGTGATTCTGCACACTTGTAACAGCAGAATCATGAAGATTATCACTGAAAATGCATATCTCAGCTGGAAACAACAACGATATCGAAGATATCGTAGTTTCCGCATATCAAACGCACTGTGGAGTGCTGAAAACACCAGAAAACGTGTTTTTCGCATTGAATAGCGCGAAAACAGCGATTTCGGTGATTCTGCACACTTGTAACAGCAGAATCATGAAGATTATCACTGATAATGCATATATCAGCTGGAAACAACAACGATACCGAAGGTATGGCAGTTTCCGCATATCAAACGCACTGTGGAGTGCTGAAAACACCAGAAAACGTGATTTTCGAATTCAAAAGCACGAAAACAGCGATTTCGGTGATTCTGCACACTTGTAACAGCAGAATCGTGAAGATTATCACTGAAAGTGCATATCTCAGCTGGAAACAACAACGATACCGAAGATATCGTAGTTTCCGCATATCAAACGCACTGTGGAGTGCTGAAAACACCAGAAAACGTGTTTTTCGCATTCAAAAGCACGAAAACAGCGATTTCGGTGATTCTGCACACTTGTAACAGCAGAATCATGAAGATTATCACTGAAAATGCATGTCTCAGCTGGAAACAACAACGATACCGAAGATATCGTAGTTTCCGCATATCAAACGCACTGTGGAGTGCTGAAAACACCAGAAAACGTGTTTTTCGCATTCAAAAGCACGAAAACAGCGATTTCGGTGATTCTGCACACTTGTAACAGCAGAATCATGAAGATTATCACTGATAATGCATATATCAGCTGGAAATAACAACGATACCGAAGGTATGGCAGTTTCCGCATATCAAACGCACTGTGGAGTGCTGAAAACACCTGAAAACGTGTTTTTCGCATTCAATAGCACGAAAACAGCGATTTCTTTGATTGCGCACACTTGTAACAGCAGAATCATGAAGATTATCACTGAAAATGCATGTCTCAGCTGGAAACAACAACGATACCGAAGATATCGTAGTTTCCGCATATCAAACGCACTGTGGAGTGCTGAAAACACCAGAAAACGTGTTTTTCGCTTTCAAAAGCACGAAAACAGCGATTTCGGTGATTCTGCACACTTGTAAGAGCAGAATCATGAAGATTATCACTGAAAATGCATGTCTCAGCTGGAAACAACAACGATACCGAAGATATCGTAGTTTCCGCCAATCAAACGCACTGTGGAGTGCTGAAAACACCAGAAAACGTGTTTTTCGCATTCAAAAGCACGAAAACAGCGATTTCGGTGATTCTGCACACTTGTAACAGCAGAATCGTGAAGATTATCACTGAAAGTGCATATCTCAGCTGGAAACAACAACGATACCGAAGATATCGCAGTTTCCGCATATCAAACGCACAGTGGAGTGCTGAAAACACCAGAAAACGTGTTTTTCGCATTCAAAAGCACGAAAACAGCGATTTCGGTGATTCTGCACACTTGTAACAGCAGAATCATGAAGATTATCACTGAAAATGCATGTCTCAGCTGGAAACAACAACGATACCGAAGATATCGCAGTTTCCGCATATCAAACGCACTGTGGAGTGATGAAAACACCAGAAAACGTGTTTTTCGCATTCAAAAGCACGAAAACAGCGATTTCGGTGATTCTGCACACTTGTAACAGCAGAATCGTGAAGATTATCACTGAAAGTGCATATCTCAGCTGGAAACAACAACGATACCGAAGATATCGTAGTTTCCGCATATCAAACGCACTGTGGAGTGCTGAAAACAGCAGAAAACGTGTTTTTCGCATTCAAAAGCACGAAAACAGCGATTTCGGTGATTCTGCACACTTGTAACAGCAGAATCATGAAGATTATCACTGAAAATGCATGTCTCAGCTGGAAACAACAACGATACCGAAGATATCGTAGTTTCCGCATATCAAACGCACTGTGGAGTGCTGAAAACACCAGAAAACGTGTTTTTCGCATTGAATAGCGCGAAAACAGCGATTTCGGTGATTCTGCACACTTGTAACAGCAGAATCGTGAAGATTATCACTGAAAGTGCATATCTCAGCTGGAAACAACAACGATACCGAAGATATCGTAGTTTCCGCATATCAAACGCACTGTGGAGTGCTGAAAACACCAGAAAACGTGTTTTTCGCATTCAAAAGCACGAAAACAGCGATTTCGGTGATTCTGCACACTTGTAACAGCAGAATCATGAAGATTATCACTGAAAATGCATGTCTCAGCTGGAAACAACAACGATACCGAAGATATCGTAGTTTCCGCATATCAAACGCACTGTGGAGTGCTGAAAACACCAGAAAACGTGTTTTTCGCATTGAATAGCGCGAAAACAGCGATTTCGGTGATTCTGCACACTTGTAACAGCAGAATCGTGAAGATTATCACTGAAAGTGCATATCTCAGCTGGAAACAACAACGATAACGAAGATATCGCAGTTTCCGCATATCAAACGCACTGTGGAGTGTTGAAAACACCAGAAAACGTGTTCTTCGCATTCAAAAGCACGAAAACAGCGATTTCGGTGATTCTGCACACTTGTAACAGCAGAATCATGAAGATTATCACTGAAAATGCATATCTCAGCTGGAAACAACAACGATACCGAAGATATCGTAGTTTCCGCATATCAAACGCACTGTGGAGTGCTGAAAACACCAGAAAACGTGTTTTTCGCATTCAAAAGCACGAAAACAGCGATTTCGGTGATTCTGCACACTTGTAACAGCAGAATCGTGAAGATTATCACTGAAAGTGCATATCTCAGCTGGAAACAACAACGATACCGAAGATATCGCAGTTTCCGCATATCAAACGCACTGTGGAGTGTTGAAAACACCAGAAAACGTGTTTTTCGCATTCAAAAGCACGAAAACTGCGATTTCGGTGATTCTGCACACTTGTAACAGCAGAATCGTGAAGATTATCACTGAAAGTGCATATATCAGCTGGAAACAACAACGATACCGAAGGTATGGCAGTTTCCGCATATCAAACGCACTGTGGAGTGCTGAAAACACCTGAAAACGTGTTTTTCGCATTCAATAGCACGAAAACAGCGATTTCTTTGATTGCGCACACTTGTAACAGCAGAATCATGAAGATTATCACTGAAAATGCATGTCTCAGCTGGAAACAACAACGATACCGAAGAAATCGTAGTTTCCGCATATCAAACGCACTGTGGAGTGCTGAAAACACCAGAAAACGTGTTTTTCGCTTTCAAAAGCACGAAAACAGCGATTTCGGTGATTCTGCACACTTGTAAGAGCAGAATCATGAAGATTATCACTGAAAATGCATGTCTCAGCTGGAAACAACAACGATACCGAAGATATCGTAGTTTCCGCCAATCAAACGCACTGTGGAGTGCTGAAAACACCAGAAAACGTGTTTTTCGCATTCAAAAGCACGAAAACAGCGATTTCGGTGATTCTGCACACTTGTAACAGCAGAATCGTGAAGATTATCACTGAAAGTGCATATCTCAGCTGGAAACAACAACGATACCGAAGATATCGCAGTTTCCGCATATCAAACGCACAGTGGAGTGCTGAAAACACCAGAAAACGTGTTTTTCGCATTCAAAAGCACGAAAACAGCGATTTCGGTGATTCTGCACACTTGTAACAGCAGAATCATGAAGATTATCACTGAAAATGCATGTCTCAGCTGGAAACAACAACGATACCGAAGATATCGCAGTTTCCGCATATCAAACGCACTGTGGAGTGCTGAAAACACCAGAAAACGTGTTTTTCGCATTCAAAAGCACGAAAACAGCGATTTCGGTGATTCTGCACACTTGTAACAGCAGAATCGTGAAGATTATCACTGAAAGTGCATATCTCAGCTGGAAACAACAACGATACCGAAGATATCGTAGTTTCCGCATATCAAACGCACTGTGGAGTGCTGAAAACACCAGAAAACGTGTTTTTCGCATTCAAAAGCACGAAAACAGCGATTTCGGTGATTCTGCACACTTGTAACAGCAGAATCATGAAGATTATCACTGAAAATGCATGTCTCAGCTGGAAACAACAACGATACCGAAGATATCGTAGTTTCCGCATATCAAACGCACTGTGGAGTGCTGAAAACACCAGAAAACGTGTTTTTCGCATTGAATAGCGCGAAAACAGCGATTTCGGTGATTCTGCACACTTGTAACAGCAGAATCGTGAAGATTATCACTGAAAGTGCATATCTCAGCTGGAAACAACAACGATAACGAAGATATCGCAGTTTCCGCATATCAAACGCACTGTGGAGTGTTGAAAACACCAGAAAACGTGTTCTTCGCATTCAAAAGCACGAAAACAGCGATTTCGGTGATTCTGCACACTTGTAACAGCAGAATCATGAAGATTATCACTGAAAATGCATATCTCAGCTGGAAACAACAACGATACCGAAGATATCGTAGTTTCCGCATATCAAACGCACTGTGGAGTGCTGAAAACACCAGAAAACGTGTTTTTCGCATTCAAAAGCACGAAAACAGCGATTTCGGTGATTCTGCACACTTGTAACAGCAGAATCGTGAAGATTATCACTGAAAGTGCATATCTCAGCTGGAAACAACAACGATACCGAAGATATCGCAGTTTCCGCATATCAAACGCACTGTGGAGTGTTGAAAACACCAGAAAACGTGTTTTTCGCATTCAAAAGCACGAAAACTGCGATTTCGGTGATTCTGCACACTTGTAACAGCAGAATCGTGAAGATTATCACTGAAAGTGCATATATCAGCTGGAAACAACAACGATACCGAAGGTATGGCAGTTTCCGCATATCAAACGCACTGTGGAGTGCTGAAAACACCTGAAAACGTGTTTTTCGCATTCAATAGCACGAAAACAGCGATTTCTTTGATTGCGCACACTTGTAACAGCAGAATCATGAAGATTATCACTGAAAATGCATGTCTCAGCTGGAAACAACAACGATACCGAAGATATCGTAGTTTCCGCATATCAAACGCACTGTGGAGTGCTGAAAACACCAGAAAACGTGTTTTTCGCTTTCAAAAGCACGAAAACAGCGATTTCGGTGATTCTGCACACTTGTAAGAGCAGAATCATGAAGATTATCACTGAAAATGCATGTCTCAGCTGGAAACAACAACGATACCGAAGATATCGTAGTTTCCGCCAATCAAACGCACTGTGGAGTGCTGAAAACACCAGAAAACGTGTTTTTCGCATTCAAAAGCACGAAAACAGCGATTTCGGTGATTCTGCACACTTGTAACAGCAGAATCGTGAAGATTATCACTGAAAGTGCATATCTCAGCTGGAAACAACAACGATACCGAAGATATCGCAGTTTCCGCATATCAAACGCACAGTGGAGTGCTGAAAACACCAGAAAACGTGTTTTTCGCATTCAAAAGCACGAAAACAGCGATTTCGGTGATTCTGCACACTTGTAACAGCAGAATCATGAAGATTATCACTGAAAATGCATGTCTCAGCTGGAAACAACAACGATACCGAAGATATCGCAGTTTCCGCATATCAAACGCACTGTGGAGTGATGAAAACACCAGAAAACGTGTTTTTCGCATTCAAAAGCACGAAAACAGCGATTTCGGTGATTCTGCACACTTGTAACAGCAGAATCGTGAAGATTATCACTGAAAGTGCATATCTCAGCTGGAAACAACAACGATACCGAAGATATCGTAGTTTCCGCATATCAAACGCACTGTGGAGTGCTGAAAACAGCAGAAAACGTGTTTTTCGCATTCAAAAGCACGAAAACAGCGATTTCGGTGATTCTGCACACTTGTAACAGCAGAATCATGAAGATTATCACTGAAAATGCATGTCTCAGCTGGAAACAACAACGATACCGAAGATATCGTAGTTTCCGCATATCAAACGCACTGTGGAGTGCTGAAAACACCAGAAAACGTGTTTTTCGCATTGAATAGCGCGAAAACAGCGATTTCGGTGATTCTGCACACTTGTAACAGCAGAATCGTGAAGATTATCACTGAAAGTGCATATCTCAGCTGGAAACAACAACGATACCGAAGATATCGCAGTTTCCGCATATCAAACGCACAGTGGAGTGCTGAAAACACCAGAAAACGTGTTTTTCGCATTCAAAAGCACGAAAACAGCGATTTCGGTGATTCTGCACACTTGTAACAGCAGAATCATGAAGATTATCACTGAAAATGCATGTCTCAGCTGGAAACAACAACGATACCGAAGATATCGCAGTTTCCGCATTTCAAACGCACTGTGGAGTGCTGAAAACACCAGAAAACGTGTTTTTCGCATTCAAAAGCACGAAAACAGCGATTTCGGTGATTCTGCACACTTGTAACAGCAGAATCGTGAAGATTATCACTGAAAGTGCATATCTCAGCTGGAAACAACAACGATACCGAAGATATCGTAGTTTCCGCATATCAAACGCACTGTGGAGTGCTGAAAACACCAGAAAACGTGTTTTTCGCATTCAAAAGCACGAAAACAGCGATTTCGGTGATTCTGCACACTTGTAACAGCAGAATCATGAAGATTATCACTGAAAATGCATGTCTCAGCTGGAAACAACAACGATACCGAAGATATCGTAGTTTCCGCATATCAAACGCACTGTGGAGTGCTGAAAACACCAGAAAACGTGTTTTTCGCATTGAATAGCGCGAAAACAGCGATTTCGGTGATTCTGCACACTTGTAACAGCAGAATCGTGAAGATTATCACTGAAAGTGCATATCTCAGCTGGAAACAACAACGATAACGAAGATATCGCAGTTTCCGCATATCAAACGCACTGTGGAGTGTTGAAAACACCAGAAAACGTGTTCTTCGCATTCAAAAGCACGAAAACAGCGATTTCGGTGATTCTGCACACTTGTAACAGCAGAATCATGAAGATTATCACTGAAAATGCATATCTCAGCTGGAAACAACAACGATACCGAAGATATCGTAGTTTCCGCATATCAAACGCACTGTGGAGTGCTGAAAACACCAGAAAACGTGTTTTTCGCATTCAAAAGCACGAAAACAGCGATTTCGGTGATTCTGCACACTTGTAACAGCAGAATCGTGAAGATTATCACTGAAAGTGCATATCTCAGCTGGAAACAACAACGATACCGAAGATATCGCAGTTTCCGCATATCAAACGCACTGTGGAGTGTTGAAAACACCAGAAAACGTGTTTTTCGCATTCAAAAGCACGAAAACTGCGATTTCGGTGATTCTGCACACTTGTAACAGCAGAATCGTGAAGATTATCACTGAAAGTGCATATATCAGCTGGAAACAACAACGATACCGAAGGTATGGCAGTTTCCGCATATCAAACGCACTGTGGAGTGCTGAAAACACCAGAAAACGTGTTTTTCGCATTCAAAAGCACGAAAACAGCGATTTCGGTGATTCTGCACACTTGTAACAGCAGAATCGTGAAGATTATCACTGAAAGTGCATATCTCAGCTGGAAACAACAACGATACCGAAGATATCGTAGTTTCCGCATATCAAACGCACTGTGGAGTGCTGAAAACACCAGAAAACGTGTTTTTCGCATTCAAAAGCACGAAAACAGCGATTTCGGTGATTCTGCACACTTGTAACAGCAGAATCATGAAGATTATCACTGAAAATGCATGTCTCAGCTGGAAACAACAACGATACCGAAGATATCGTAGTTTCCGCATATCAAACGCACTGTGGAGTGCTGAAAACACCAGAAAACGTGTTTTTCGCATTCAAAAGCACGAAAACAGCTATTTCGGTGATTCTCCACACTTGTAACAGCAGAATCATGAAGATTATCACTGAAAATGCATATCTCAGCTGGAAACATCAACGATACCGAAGATATCGTAGTTTCCGCATATCAAACGCACTGTGGAGTGCTGAAAACACCAGAAAACGTGTTTTTCGCATTCAAAAGCACGAAAACAGCGATTTCGGTGATTCTGCACACTTGTAACAGCAGAATCATGAAGATTATCACTGAAAATGCATATCTCAGCTGGAAACAACAACGATACCGAAGATATCGCAGTTTCCGCATATCAAACGCACTGTGGAGTGCTGAAAACACCAGAAAACGTGTTTTTCGCATTCAAAAGCACGAAAACAGCGATTTCGGTGATTCTGCACACTTGTAACAGCAGAATCATGAAGATTATCACTGAAAATGCATATCTCAGCTGGAAACAACAACGATATCGAAGATATCGTAGTTTCCGCATATCAAACGCACTGTGGAGTGCTGAAAACACCAGAAAACGTGTTTTTCGCATTGAATAGCGCGAAAACAGCGATTTCGGTGATTCTGCACACTTGTAACAGCAGAATCATGAAGATTATCACTGAAAATGCATATCTCAGCTGGAAACAACAACGATACCGAAGATATCGTAGTTTCCGCATATCAAACGCACTGTGGAGTGCTGAAAACACCAGAAAACGTGTTTTTCGCATTCAAAAGCACGAAAACAGCGATTTCGGTGATTCTGCACACTTGTAACAGCAGAATCATGAAGATTATCACTGAAAATGCATATCTCAGCTGGAAACATCAACGATACCGAAGATATCGTAGTTTCCGCATATCAAACGCACTGTGGAGTGCTGAAAACACCAGAAAACGTGTTTTTCGCATTCAAAAGCACGAAAACAGCGATTTCGGTGATTCTGCACACTTGTAACAGCAGAATCATGAAGATTATCACTGAAAATGCATATCTCAGCTGGAAACAACAACGATATCGAAGATATCGTAGTTTCCGCATATCAAACGCACTGTGGAGTGCTGAAAACACCAGAAAACGTGTTTTTCGCATTCAAAAGCACGAAAACAGCGATTTCGGTGATTCAGCACACTTGTAACAGCAGAATCATGAAGATTATCACTGAAAATGCATGTCTCAGCTGGAAACAACAACGATACCGAAGATATCGTAGTTTCCGCATATCAAACGCACTGTGGAGTGCTGAAAACACCAGAAAACGTGTTTTTCGCATTGAATAGCGCGAAAACAGCGATTTCGGTGATTCTGCACACTTGTAACAGCAGAATCATGAAGATTATCACTGAAAATGCATATCTCAGCTGGAAACAACAACGATACCGAAGATATCGTAGTTTCCGCATATCAAACGCACTGTGGAGTGCTGAAAACACCAGAAAACGTGTTTTTCGCATTCAAAAGCACGAAAACAGCGATTTCGGTGATTCTGCACACTTGTAACAGCAGAATCGTGAAGATTATCACTGAAAGTGCATATCTCAGCTGGAAACAACAACGATACCGAAGATATCGCAGTTTCCGCATATCAAACGCACTGTGGAGTGTTGAAAACACCAGAAAACGTGTTTTTCGCATTCAAAAGCACGAAAACTGCGATTTCGGTGATTCTGCACACTTGTAACAGCAGAATCGTGAAGATTATCACTGAAAATGCATATGTCAGCTGGAAACAACAACGATATCGAAGATATCGTAGTTTCCGCATATCAAACGCACTGTGGAGTGCTGAAAACACCAGAAAACGTGTTTTTCGCATTGAATAGCGCGAAAACAGCGATTTCGGTGATTCTGCACACTTGTAACAGCAGAATCATGAAGATTATCACTGATAATGCATATATCAGCTGGAAACAACAACGATACCGAAGGTATGGCAGTTTCCGCATATCAAACGCACTGTGGAGTGCTGAAAACACCAGAAAACGTGATTTTCGAATTCAAAAGCACGAAAACAGCGATTTCGGTGATTCTGCACACTTGTAACAGCAGAATCATGAAGATTATCACTGAAAATGCATATCTCAGCTGGAAACATCAACGATACCGAAGATATCGTAGTTTCCGCATATCAAACGCACTGTGGAGTGCTGAAAACACCAGAAAACGTGTTTTTCGCATTCAAAAGCACGAAAACAGCGATTTCGGTGATTCTGCACACTTGTAACAGCAGAATCATGAAGATTATCACTGAAAATGCATATCTCAGCTGGAAACAACATCGATATCGAAGATATCGTAGTTTCCGCATATCAAACGCACTGTGGAGTGCTGAAAACACCAGAAAACGTGTTTTTCGCATTGAATAGCGCGAAAACAGCGATTTCGGTGATTCTGCACACTTGTAACAGCAGAATCATGAAGATTATCACTGATAATGCATATATCAGCTGGAAACAACAACGATACCGAAGGTATGGCAGTTTCCGCATATCAAACGCACTGTGGAGTGCTGAAAACACCAGAAAACGTGATTTTCGAATTCAAAAGCACGAAAACAGCGATTTCGGTGATTCTGCACACTTGTAACAGCAGAATCGTGAAGATTATCACTGAAAGTGCATATCTCAGCTGGAAACAACAACGATACCGAAGATATCGTAGTTTCCGCATATCAAACGCACTGTGGAGTGCTGAAAACACCAGAAAACGTGTTTTTCGCATTCAAAAGCACGAAAACAGCGATTTCGGTGATTCTGCACACTTGTAACAGCAGAATCATGAAGATTATCACTGAAAATGCATGTCTCAGCTGGAAACAACAACGATACCGAAGATATCGTAGTTTCCGCATATCAAACGCACTGTGGAGTGCTGAAAACACCAGAAAACGTGTTTTTCGCATTCAAAAGCACGAAAACAGCGATTTCGGTGATTCTGCACACTTGTAACAGCAGAATCATGAAGATTATCACTGATAATGCATATATCAGCTGGAAATAACAACGATACCGAAGGTATGGCAGTTTCCGCATATCAAACGCACTGTGGAGTGCTGAAAACACCTGAAAACGTGTTTTTCGCATTCAATAGCACGAAAACAGCGATTTCTTTGATTGTGCACACTTGTAACAGCAGAATCATGAAGATTATCACTGAAAATGCATGTCTCAGCTGGAAACAACAACGATACCGAAGATATCGTAGTTTCCGCATATCAAACGCACTGTGGAGTGCTGAAAACACCAGAAAACGTGTTTTTCGCTTTCAAAAGCACGAAAACAGCGATTTCGGTGATTCTGCACACTTGTAAGAGCAGAATCATGAAGATTATCACTGAAAATGCATGTCTCAGCTGGAAACAACAACGATACCGAAGATATCGTAGTTTCCGCCAATCAAACGCACTGTGGAGTGCTGAAAACACCAGAAAACGTGTTTTTCGCATTCAAAAGCACGAAAACAGCGATTTCGGTGATTCTGCACACTTGTAACAGCAGAATCGTGAAGATTATCACTGAAAGTGCATATCTCAGCTGGAAACAACAACGATACCGAAGATATCGCAGTTTCCGCATATCAAACGCACAGTGGAGTGCTGTAAACACCAGAAAACGTGTTTTTCGCATTCAAAAGCACGAAAACAGCTATTTCGGTGATTCTCCACACTTGTAACAGCAGAATCATGAAGATTATCACTGAAAATGCACATCTCAGCTGGAAACAACAACGATACCGAAGATATCGTAGTTTCCGCATATCAAACGCACTGTGGAGTGCTGAAAACACCAGAAAACGTGTTTTTCGCATTCAAAAGCACCAAAACAGCGATTTCGGTGATTCTGCACACTTGTAACAGCAGAATCATGAAGATTATCACTGAAAATGCATATCTCAGCTGGAAACATCAACGATACCGAAGATATCGTAGTTTCCGCATATCAAACGCACTGTGGAGTGCTGAAAACACCAGAAAACGTGTTTTTCGCATTCAAAAGCACGAAAACAGCGATTTCGGTGATTCTGCACACTTGTAACAGCAGAATCATGAAGATTATCACTGAAAATGCATATCTCAGCTGGAAACAACAACGATATCGAAGATATCGTAGTTTCCGCATATCAAACGCACTGTGGAGTGCTGAAAACACCAGAAAACGTGTTTTTCGCATTGAATAGCGCGAAAACAGCGATTTCGGTGATTCTGCACACTTGTAACAGCAGAATCATGAAGATTATCACTGATAATGCATATATCAGCTGGAAACAACAACGATACCGAAGGTATGGCAGTTTCCGCATATCAAACGCACTGTGGAGTGCTGAAAACACCAGAAAACGTGATTTTCGAATTCAAAAGCACGAAAACAGCGATTTCGGTGATTCTGCACACTTGTAACAGCAGAATCGTGAAGATTATCACTGAAAGTGCATATCTCAGCTGGAAACAACAACGATACCGAAGATATCGTAGTTTCCGCATATCAAACGCACTGTGGAGTGCTGAAAACACCAGAAAACGTGTTTTTCGCATTCAAAAGCACGAAAACAGCGATTTCGGTGATTCTGCACACTTGTAACAGCAGAATCATGAAGATTATCACTGAAAATGCATGTCTCAGCTGGAAACAACAACGATACCGAAGATATCGTAGTTTCCGCATATCAAACGCACTGTGGAGTGCTGAAAACACCAGAAAACGTGTTTTTCGCATTCAAAAGCACGAAAACAGCGATTTCGGTGATTCTGCACACTTGTAACAGCAGAATCATGAAGATTATCACTGAAAATGCATGTCTCAGCTGGAAACAACAACGATACCGAAGATATCGTAGTTTCCGCATATCAAACGCACTGTGGAGTGCTGAAAACACCAGAAAACGTGTTTTTCGCATTGAATAGCGCGAAAACAGCGATTTCGGTGATTCTGCACACTTGTAACAGCAGAATCGTGAAGATTATCACTGAAAGTGCATATCTCAGCTGGAAACAACAACGATAACGAAGATATCGCAGTTTCCGCATATCAAACGCACTGTGGAGTGTTGAAAACACCAGAAAACGTGTTCTTCGCATTCAAAAGCACGAAAACAGCGATTTCAGTGATTCTGCACACTTGTAACAGCAGAATCATGAAGATTATCACTGAAAATGCATATCTCAGCTGGAAACAACAACGATACCGAAGATATCGTAGTTTCCGCATATCAAACGCACTGTGGAGTGCTGAAAACACCAGAAAACGTGTTTTTCGCATTCAAAAGCACGAAAACAGCGATTTCGGTGATTCTGCACACTTGTAACAGCAGAATCGTGAAGATTATCACTGAAAGTGCATATCTCAGCTGGAAACAACAACGATACCGAAGATATCGCAGTTTCCGCATATCAAACGCACTGTGGAGTGTTGAAAACACCAGAAAACGTGTTTTTCGCATTCAAAAGCACGAAAACTGCGATTTCGGTGATTCTGCACACTTGTAACAGCAGAATCGTGAAGATTATCACTGAAAGTGCATATATCAGCTGGAAACAACAACGATACCGAAGGTATTGCAGTTTCCGCATATCAAACGCACTGTGGAGTGCTGAAAACACCAGAAAACGTGTTTTTCGCATTGAATAGCGCGAAAACAGCGATTTCGGTGATTCTGCACACTTGTAACAGCAGAATCATGAAGATTATCACTGAAAATGCATATCTCAGCTGGAAACAACAACGATACCGAAGATATCGTAGTTTCCGCATATCAAACGCACTGTGGAGTGCTGAAAACACCAGAAAACGTGTTTTTCGCATTCAAAAGCACGAAAACAGCGATTTCGGTGATTCTGCACACTTGTAACAGCAGAATCATGAAGATTATCACTGAAAATGCATATCTCAGCTGGAAACATCAACGATACCGAAGATATCGTAGTTTCCGCATATCAAACGCACTGTGGAGTGCTGAAAACACCAGAAAACGTGTTTTTCGCATTCAAAAGCACGAAAACAGCGATTTCGGTGATTCTGCACACTTGTAACAGCAGAATCATGAAGATTATCACTGAAAATGCATATCTCAGCTGGAAACAACAACGATATCGAAGATATCGTAGTTTCCGCATATCAAACGCACTGTGGAGTGCTGAAAACACCAGAAAACGTGTTTTTCGCATTCAAAAGCACGAAAACAGCGATTTCGGTGATTCAGCACACTTGTAACAGCAGAATCATGAAGATTATCACTGAAAATGCATGTCTCAGCTGGAAACAACAACGATACCGAAGATATCGTAGTTTCCGCATATCAAACGCACTGTGGAGTGCTGAAAACACCAGAAAACGTGTTTTTCGCATTGAATAGCGCGAAAACAGCGATTTCGGTGATTCTGCACACTTGTAACAGCAGAATCATGAAGATTATCACTGAAAATGCATATCTCAGCTGGAAACAACAACGATACCGAAGATATCGTAGTTTCCGCATATCAAACGCACTGTGGAGTGCTGAAAACACCAGAAAACGTGTTTTTCGCATTCAAAAGCACGAAAACAGCGATTTCGGTGATTCTGCACACTTGTAACAGCAGAATCGTGAAGATTATCACTGAAAGTGCATATCTCAGCTGGAAACAACAACGATACCGAAGATATCGCAGTTTCCGCATATCAAACGCACTGTGGAGTGTTGAAAACACCAGAAAACGTGTTTTTCGCATTCAAAAGCACGAAAACTGCGATTTCGGTGATTCTGCACACTTGTAACAGCAGAATCGTGAAGATTATCACTGAAAATGCATATGTCAGCTGGAAACAACAACGATATCGAAGATATCGTAGTTTCCGCATATCAAACGCACTGTGGAGTGCTGAAAACACCAGAAAACGTGTTTTTCGCATTGAATAGCGCGAAAACAGCGATTTCGGTGATTCTGCACACTTGTAACAGCAGAATCATGAAGATTATCACTGATAATGCATATATCAGCTGGAAACAACAACGATACCGAAGGTATGGCAGTTTCCGCATATCAAACGCACTGTGGAGTGCTGAAAACACCAGAAAACGTGATTTTCGAATTCAAAAGCACGAAAACAGCGATTTCGGTGATTCTGCACACTTGTAACAGCAGAATCATGAAGATTATCACTGAAAATGCATATCTCAGCTGGAAACATCAACGATACCGAAGATATCGTAGTTTCCGCATATCAAACGCACTGTGGAGTGCTGAAAACACCAGAAAACGTGTTTTTCGCATTCAAAAGCACGAAAACAGCGATTTCGGTGATTCTGCACACTTGTAACAGCAGAATCATGAAGATTATCACTGAAAATGCATATCTCAGCTGGAAACAACATCGATATCGAAGATATCGTAGTTTCCGCATATCAAACGCACTGTGGAGTGCTGAAAACACCAGAAAACGTGTTTTTCGCATTGAATAGCGCGAAAACAGCGATTTCGGTGATTCTGCACACTTGTAACAGCAGAATCATGAAGATTATCACTGATAATGCATATATCAGCTGGAAACAACAACGATACCGAAGGTATGGCAGTTTCCGCATATCAAACGCACTGTGGAGTGCTGAAAACACCAGAAAACGTGATTTTCGAATTCAAAAGCACGAAAACAGCGATTTCGGTGATTCTGCACACTTGTAACAGCAGAATCGTGAAGATTATCACTGAAAGTGCATATCTCAGCTGGAAACAACAACGATACCGAAGATATCGTAGTTTCCGCATATCAAACGCACTGTGGAGTGCTGAAAACACCAGAAAACGTGTTTTTCGCATTCAAAAGCACGAAAACAGCGATTTCGGTGATTCTGCACACTTGTAACAGCAGAATCATGAAGATTATCACTGAAAATGCATGTCTCAGCTGGAAACAACAACGATACCGAAGATATCGTAGTTTCCGCATATCAAACGCACTGTGGAGTGCTGAAAACACCAGAAAACGTGTTTTTCGCATTCAAAAGCACGAAAACAGCGATTTCGGTGATTCTGCACACTTGTAACAGCAGAATCATGAAGATTATCACTGATAATGCATATATCAGCTGGAAATAACAACGATACCGAAGGTATGGCAGTTTCCGCATATCAAACGCACTGTGGAGTGCTGAAAACACCTGAAAACGTGTTTTTCGCATTCAATAGCACGAAAACAGCGATTTCTTTGATTGTGCACACTTGTAACAGCAGAATCATGAAGATTATCACTGAAAATGCATGTCTCAGCTGGAAACAACAACGATACCGAAGATATCGTAGTTTCCGCATATCAAACGCACTGTGGAGTGCTGAAAACACCAGAAAACGTGTTTTTCGCTTTCAAAAGCACGAAAACAGCGATTTCGGTGATTCTGCACACTTGTAAGAGCAGAATCATGAAGATTATCACTGAAAATGCATGTCTCAGCTGGAAACAACAACGATACCGAAGATATCGTAGTTTCCGCCAATCAAACGCACTGTGGAGTGCTGAAAACACCAGAAAACGTGTTTTTCGCATTCAAAAGCACGAAAACAGCGATTTCGGTGATTCTGCACACTTGTAACAGCAGAATCGTGAAGATTATCACTGAAAGTGCATATCTCAGCTGGAAACAACAACGATACCGAAGATATCGCAGTTTCCGCATATCAAACGCACTGTGGAGTGCTGAAAACACCAGAAAACGTGTTTTTCGCATTCAAAAGCACCAAAACAGCGATTTCGGTGATTCTGCACACTTGTAACAGCAGAATCATGAAGATTATCACTGAAAATGCATATCTCAGCTGGAAACATCAACGATACCGAAGATATCGTAGTTTCCGCATATCAAACGCACTGTGGAGTGCTGAAAACACCAGAAAACGTGTTTTTCGCATTCAAAAGCACGAAAACAGCGATTTCGGTGATTCTGCACACTTGTAACAGCAGAATCATGAAGATTATCACTGAAAATGCATATCTCAGCTGGAAACAACAACGATATCGAAGATATCGTAGTTTCCGCATATCAAACGCACTGTGGAGTGCTGAAAACACCAGAAAACGTGTTTTTCGCATTGAATAGCGCGAAAACAGCGATTTCGGTGATTCTGCACACTTGTAACAGCAGAATCATGAAGATTATCACTGATAATGCATATATCAGCTGGAAACAACAACGATACCGAAGGTATGGCAGTTTCCGCATATCAAACGCACTGTGGAGTGCTGAAAACACCAGAAAACGTGATTTTCGAATTCAAAAGCACGAAAACAGCGATTTCGGTGATTCTGCACACTTGTAACAGCAGAATCGTGAAGATTATCACTGAAAGTGCATATCTCAGCTGGAAACAACAACGATACCGAAGATATCGTAGTTTCCGCATATCAAACGCACTGTGGAGTGCTGAAAACACCAGAAAACGTGTTTTTCGCATTCAAAAGCACGAAAACAGCGATTTCGGTGATTCTGCACACTTGTAACAGCAGAATCATGAAGATTATCACTGAAAATGCATGTCTCAGCTGGAAACAACAACGATACCGAAGATATCGTAGTTTCCGCATATCAAACGCACTGTGGAGTGCTGAAAACACCAGAAAACGTGTTTTTCGCATTCAAAAGCACGAAAACAGCGATTTCGGTGATTCTGCACACTTGTAACAGCAGAATCATGAAGATTATCACTGAAAATGCATGTCTCAGCTGGAAACAACAACGATACCGAAGATATCGTAGTTTCCGCATATCAAACGCACTGTGGAGTGCTGAAAACACCAGAAAACGTGTTTTTCGCATTGAATAGCGCGAAAACAGCGATTTCGGTGATTCTGCACACTTGTAACAGCAGAATCGTGAAGATTATCACTGAAAGTGCATATCTCAGCTGGAAACAACAACGATAACGAAGATATCGCAGTTTCCGCATATCAAACGCACTGTGGAGTGTTGAAAACACCAGAAAACGTGTTCTTCGCATTCAAAAGCACGAAAACAGCGATTTCAGTGATTCTGCACACTTGTAACAGCAGAATCATGAAGATTATCACTGAAAATGCATATCTCAGCTGGAAACAACAACGATACCGAAGATATCGTAGTTTCCGCATATCAAACGCACTGTGGAGTGCTGAAAACACCAGAAAACGTGTTTTTCGCATTCAAAAGCACGAAAACAGCGATTTCGGTGATTCTGCACACTTGTAACAGCAGAATCGTGAAGATTATCACTGAAAGTGCATATCTCAGCTGGAAACAACAACGATACCGAAGATATCGCAGTTTCCGCATATCAAACGCACTGTGGAGTGTTGAAAACACCAGAAAACGTGTTTTTCGCATTCAAAAGCACGAAAACTGCGATTTCGGTGATTCTGCACACTTGTAACAGCAGAATCGTGAAGATTATCACTGAAAGTGCATATATCAGCTGGAAACAACAACGATACCGAAGGTATTGCAGTTTCCGCATATCAAACGCACTGTGGAGTGCTGAAAACACCAGAAAACGTGTTTTTCGCATTCAAAAGCACGAAAACAGCGATTTCGGTGATTCTGCACACTTGTAACAGCAGAATCGTGAAGATTATCACTGAAAGTGCATATCTCAGCTGGAAACAACAACGATACCGAAGATATCGTAGTTTCCGCATATCAAACACACTGTGGAGTGCTGAAAACACCAGAAAACGTGTTTTTCGCATTCAAAAGCACGAAAACAGCGATTTCGGTGATTCTGCACACTTGTAACAGCAGAATCATGAAGATTATCACTGAAAATGCATGTCTCAGCTGGAAACAACAACGATACCGAAGATATCGTAGTTTCCGCATATCAAACGCACTGTGGAGTGCTGAAAACACCAGAAAACGTGTTTTTCGCATTCAAAAGCACGAAAACAGCGATTTCGGTGATTCTGCACACTTGTAACAGCAGAATCGTGAAGATTATCACTGAAAGTGCATATCTCAGCTGGAAACAACAACGATACCGAAGATATCGCAGTTTCCGCATATCAAACGCACTGTGGAGTGTTGAAAACACCAGAAAACGTGTTTTTCGCATTCAAAAGCACGAAAACTGCGATTTCGGTGATTCTGCACACTTGTAACAGCAGAATCGTGAAGATTATCACTGAAAGTGCATATATCAGCTGGAAACAACAACGATACCGAAGGTATGGCAGTTTCCGCATATCAAACGCACTGTGGAGTGCTGAAAACACCAGAAAACGTGTTTTTCGCATTCAAAAGCACGAAAACAGCGATTTCGGTGATTCTGCACACTTGTAACAGCAGAATCGTGAAGATTATCACTGAAAGTGCATATCTCAGCTGGAAACAACAACGATACCGAAGATATCGTAGTTTCCGCATATCAAACGCACTGTGGAGTGCTGAAAACACCAGAAAACGTGTTTTTCGCATTCAAAAGCACGAAAACAGCGATTTCGGTGATTCTGCACACTTGTAACAGCAGAATCATGAAGATTATCACTGAAAATGCATGTCTCAGCTGGAAACAACAACGATACCGAAGATATCGTAGTTTCCGCATATCAAACGCACTGTGGAGTGCTGAAAACACCAGAAAACGTGTTTTTCGCATTCAAAAGCACGAAAACAGCTATTTCGGTGATTCTCCACACTTGTAACAGCAGAATCGTGAAGATTATCACTGATAATGCAAATATCAGCTGGAAACAACAACGATACCGAAGGTATGGCAGTTTCCGCATATCAAACGCACTGTGGAGTGCTGAAAACACCTGAAAACGTGTTTTTCGCATTCAATAGCACGAAAACAGCGATTTCTTTGATTGTGCACACTTGTAACAGCAGAATCATGAAGATTATCACTGAAAATGCATGTCTCAGCTGGAAACAACAACGATACCGAAGATATCGTAGTTTCCGCATATCAAACGCACTGTGGAGTGCTGAAAACACCAGAAAACGTGTTTTTCGCTTTCAAAAGCACGAAAACAGCGATTTCGGTGATTCTGCACACTTGTAAGAGCAGAATCATGAAGATTATCACTGAAAATGCATGTCTCAGCTGGAAACAACAACGATACCGAAGATATCGTAGTTTCCGCCAATCAAACGCACTGTGGAGTGCTGAAAACACCAGAAAACGTGTTTTTCGCATTCAAAAGCACGAAAACAGCGATTTCGGTGATTCTGCACACTTGTAACAGCAGAATCGTGAAGATTATCACTGAAAGTGCATATCTCAGCTGGAAACAACAACGATACCGAAGATATCGCAGTTTCCGCATATCAAACGCACAGTGGAGTGCTGAAAACACCAGAAAACGTGTTTTTCGCATTCAAAAGCACGAAAACAGCTATTTCGGTGATTCTCCACACTTGTAACAGCAGAATCGTGAAGATTATCACTGATAATGCAAATATCAGCTGGAAACAACAACGATACCGAAGGTATGGCAGTTTCCGCATATCAAACGCACTGTGGAGTGCTGAAAACACCTGAAAACGTGTTTTTCGCATTCAATAGCACGAAAACAGCGATTTCTTTGATTGTGCACACTTGTAACAGCAGAATCATGAAGATTATCACTGAAAATGCATATCTCAGCTGGAAACATCAACGATACCGAAGATATCGTAGTTTCCGCATATCAAACGCACTGTGGAGTGCTGAAAACACCAGAAAACGTGTTTTTCGCATTCAAAAGCACGAAAACAGCGATTTCGGTGATTCTGCACACTTGTAACAGCAGAATCATGAAGATTATCACTGAAAATGCATATCTCAGCTGGAAACAACAACGATATCGAAGATATCGTAGTTTCCGCATATCAAACGCACTGTGGAGTGCTGAAAACACCAGAAAACGTGTTTTTCGCATTGAATAGCGCGAAAACAGCGATTTCGGTGATTCTGCACACTTGTAACAGCAGAATCATGAAGATTATCACTGATAATGCATATATCAGCTGGAAACAACAACGATACCGAAGGTATGGCAGTTTCCGCATATCAAACGCACTGTGGAGTGCTGAAAACACCAGAAAACGTGATTTTCGAATTCAAAAGCACGAAAACAGCGATTTCGGTGATTCTGCACACTTGTAACAGCAGAATCGTGAAGATTATCACTGAAAGTGCATATCTCAGCTGGAAACAACAACGATACCGAAGATATCGTAGTTTCCGCATATCAAACGCACTGTGGAGTGCTGAAAACACCAGAAAACGTGTTTTTCGCATTCAAAAGCACGAAAACAGCGATTTCGGTGATTCTGCACACTTGTAAGAGCAGAATCATGAAGATTATCACTGAAAATGCATGTCTCAGCTGGAAACAACAACGATACCGAAGATATCGTAGTTTCCGCCAATCAAACGCACTGTGGAGTGCTGAAAACACCAGAAAACGTGTTTTTCGCATTCAAAAGCACGAAAACAGCGATTTCGGTGATTCTGCACACTTGTAACAGCAGAATCGTGAAGATTATCACTGAAAGTGCATATCTCAGCTGGAAACAACAACGATACCGAAGATATCGCAGTTTCCGCATATCAAACGCACAGTGGAGTGCTGAAAACACCAGAAAACGTGTTTTTCGCATTCAAAAGCACGAAAACAGCTATTTCGGTGATTCTCCACACTTGTAACAGCAGAATCGTGAAGATTATCACTGATAATGCAAATATCAGCTGGAAACAACAACGATACCGAAGGTATGGCAGTTTCCGCATATCAAACGCACTGTGGAGTGCTGAAAACACCTGAAAACGTGTTTTTCGCATTCAATAGCACGAAAACAGCGATTTCTTTGATTGTGCACACTTGTAACAGCAGAATCATGAAGATTATCACTGATAATGCATATATCAGCTGGAAATAACAACGATACCGAAGGTATGGCAGTTTCCGCATATCAAACGCACTCTGGAGTGCTGAAAACACCTGAAAACGTGTTTTTCGCATTCAATAGCACGAAAACAGCGATTTCTTTGATTGTGCACACTTGTAACAGCAGAATCATGAAGATTATCACTGAAAATGCATGTCTCAGCTGGAAACAACAACGATACCGAAGATATCGTAGTTTCCGCATATCAAACGCACTGTGGAGTGCTGAAAACACCAGAAAACGTGTTTTTCGCATTCAAAAGCACGAAAACAGCGATTTCGGTGATTCTGCACACTTGTAACAGCAGAATCATGAAGATTATCACTGAAAATGCATGTCTCAGCTGGAAACAACAACGATACCGAAGATATCGTAGTTTCCGCATATCAAACGCACTGTGGAGTGCTGAAAACACCAGAAAACGTGTTTTTCGCATTGAATAGCGCGAAAACAGCGATTTCGGTGATTCTGCACACTTGTAACAGCAGAATCGTGAAGATTATCACTGAAAGTGCATATCTCAGCTGGAAACAACAACGATAACGAAGATATCGCAGTTTCCGCATATCAAACGCACTGTGGAGTGTTGAAAACACCAGAAAACGTGTTCTTCGCATTCAAAAGCACGAAAACAGCGATTTCGGTGATTCTGCACACTTGTAACAGCAGAATCATGAAGATTATCACTGAAAATGCATATCTCAGCTGGAAACAACAACGATACCGAAGATATCGTAGTTTCCGCATATCAAACGCACTGTGGAGTGCTGAAAACACCAGAAAACGTGTTTTTCGCATTCAAAAGCACGAAAACAGCGATTTCGGTGATTCTGCACACTTGTAACAGCAGAATCATGAAGATTATCACTGATAATGCATATATCAGCTGGAAATAACAACGATACCGAAGGTATGGCAGTTTCCGCATATCAAACGCACTGTGGAGTGCTGAAAACACCTGAGAACGTGTTTTTCGCATTCAATAGCACGAAAACAGCGATTTCTTTGATTGTGCACACTTGTAACAGCAGAATCATGAAGATTATCACTGAAAATGCATGTCTCAGCTGGAAACAACAACGATACCGAAGATATCGTAGTTTCCGCATATCAAACGCACTGTGGAGTGCTGAAAACACCAGAAAACGTGTTTTTCGCTTTCAAAAGCACGAAAACAGCGATTTCGGTGATTCTGCACACTTGTAAGAGCAGAATCATGAAGATTATCACTGAAAATGCATGTCTCAGCTGGAAACAACAACGATACCGAAGATATCGTAGTTTCCGCCAATCAAACGCACTGTGGAGTGCTGAAAACACCAGAAAACGTGTTTTTCGCATTCAAAAGCACGAAAACAGCGATTTCGGTGATTCTGCACACTTGTAACAGCAGAATCGTGAAGATTATCACTGAAAGTGCATATCTCAGCTGGAAACAACAACGATACCGAAGATATCGCAGTTTCCGCATATCAAACGCACAGTGGAGTGCTGAAAACACCAGAAAACGTGTTTTTCGCATTCAAAAGCACGAAAACAGCTATTTCGGTGATTCTCCACACTTGTAACAGCAGAATCGTGAAGATTATCACTGATAATGCAAATATCAGCTGGAAACAACAACGATACCGAAGGTATGGCAGTTTCCGCATATCAAACGCACTGTGGAGTGCTGAAAACACCTGAAAACGTGTTTTTCGCATTCAATAGCACGAAAACAGCGATTTCTTTGATTGTGCACACTTGTAACAGCAGAATCATGAAGATTATCACTGAAAATGCATATCTCAGCTGGAAACATCAACGATACCGAAGATATCGTAGTTTCCGCATATCAAACGCACTGTGGAGTGCTGAAAACACCAGAAAACGTGTTTTTCGCATTCAAAAGCACGAAAACAGCGATTTCGGTGATTCTGCACACTTGTAACAGCAGAATCATGAAGATTATCACTGAAAATGCATATCTCAGCTGGAAACATCAACGATACCGAAGATATCGTAGTTTCCGCATATCAAACGCACTGTGGAGTGCTGAAAACACCAGAAAACGTGTTTTTCGCATTCAAAAGCACGAAAACAGCGATTTCGGTGATTCTGCACACTTGTAACAGCAGAATCGTGAAGATTATCACTGAAAGTGCATATCTCAGCTGGAAACAACAACGATACCGAAGATATCGTAGTTTCCGCATATCAAACGCACTGTGGAGTGCTGAAAACACCAGAAAACGTGTTTTTCGCATTCAAAAGCACCAAAACAGCGATTTCGGTGATTCTGCACACTTGTAACAGCAGAATCGTGAAGATTATCACTGAAAGTGCATATCTCAGCTGGAAACAACAACGATACCGAAGATATCGTAGTTTCCGCATATCAAACGCACTGTGGAGTGGTGAAAACACCAGAAAACGTGTTTTTCGCATTCAAAAGCACGAAAACAGCGATTTCGGTGATTCTGCACACTTGTAACAGCAGAATCATGAAGATTATCACTGAAAATGCATGTCTCAGCTGGAAACAACAACGATACCGAAGATATCGTAGTTTCCGCATATCAAACGCACTGTGGAGTGCTGAAAACACCAGAAAACGTGTTTTTCGCATTGAATAGCGCGAAAACAGCGATTTCGGTGATTCTGCACACTTGTAACAGCAGAATCGTGAAGATTATCACTGAAAGTGCATATCTCAGCTGGAAACAACAACGATAACGAAGATATCGCAGTTTCCGCATATCAAACGCACTGTGGAGTGTTGAAAACACCAGAAAACGTGTTCTTCGCATTCAAAAGCACGAAAACAGCGATTTCGGTGATTCTGCACACTTGTAACAGCAGAATCATGAAGATTATCACTGAAAATGCATATCTCAGCTGGAAACAACAACGATACCGAAGATATCGTAGTTTCCGCATATCAAACGCACTGTGGAGTGCTGAAAACACCAGAAAACGTGTTTTTCGCATTCAAAAGCACGAAAACAGCGATTTCGGTGATTCTGCACACTTGTAACAGCAGAATCGTGAAGATTATCACTGAAAGTGCATATCTCAGCTGGAAACAACAACGATACCGAAGATATCGCAGTTTCCGCATATCAAACGCACTGTGGAGTGTTGAAAACACCAGAAAACGTGTTTTTCGCATTCAAAAGCACGAAAACTGCGATTTCGGTGATTCTGCACACTTGTAACAGCAGAATCGTGAAGATTATCACTGAAAGTGCATATATCAGCTGGAAACAACAACGATACCGAAGGTATGGCAGTTTCCGCATATCAAACGCACTGTGGAGTGCTGAAAACACCAGAAAACGTGTTTTTCGCATTTAAAAGCACGAAAACAGCGATTTCGGTGATTCTGCACACTTGTAACAGCAGAATCGTGAAGATTATCACTGAAAGTGCATATCTCAGCTGGAAACGACAACGATACCGATGATATCGTAGTTTCCGCATATCAAACGCACTGTGGAGTGCTGAAAACACCAGAAAACGTGTTTTTCGCATTCAAAAGCACGAAAACAGCGATTTCGGTGATTCTGCACACTTGTAACAGCAGAATCATGAAGATTATCACTGAAAATGCATGTCTCAGCTGGAAACAACAACGATACCGAAGATATCGTAGTTTCCGCATATCAAACGCACTGTGGAGTGCTGAAAACACCAGAAAACGTGTTTTTCGCATTCAAAAGCACGAAAACTGCGATTTCGGTGATTCTGCACACTTGTAACAGCAGAATCATGAAGATTATCACTGAAAATGCATATCTCAGCTGGAAACATCAACGATACCGAAGATATCGTAGTTTCCGCATATCAAACGCACTGTGGAGTGCTGAAAACACCAGAAAACGTGTTTTTCGCATTCAAAAGCACGAAAACAGCGATTTCGGTGATTCTGCACACTTGTAACAGCAGAATCGTGAAGATTATCACTGAAAGTGCATATCTCAGCTGGAAACAACAACGATACCGAAGATATCGTAGTTTCCGCATATCAAACGCACTGTGGAGTGCTGAAAACACCAGAAAACGTGTTTTTCGCATTCAAAAGCACGAAAACAGCGATTTCGGTGATTCTGCACACTTGTAACAGCAGAATCGTGAAGATTATCACTGAAAGTGCATATCTCAGCTGGAAACAACAACGATACCGAAGATATCGTAGTTTCCGCATATCAAACGCACTGTGGAGTGGTGAAAACACCAGAAAACGTGTTTTTCGCATTCAAAAGCACGAAAACAGCGATTTCGGTGATTCTGCACACTTGTAACAGCAGAATCATGAAGATTATCACTGAAAATGCATGTCTCAGCTGGAAACAACAACGATACCGAAGATATCGTAGTTTCCGCATATCAAACGCACTGTGGAGTGCTGAAAACACCAGAAAACGTGTTTTTCGCATTGAATAGCGCGAAAACAGCGATTTCGGTGATTCTGCACACTTGTAACAGCAGAATCGTGAAGATTATCACTGAAAGTGCATATCTCAGCTGGAAACAACAACGATAACGAAGATATCGCAGTTTCCGCATATCAAACGCACTGTGGAGTGTTGAAAACACCAGAAAACGTGTTCTTCGCATTCAAAAGCACGAAAACAGCGATTTCGGTGATTCTGCACACTTGTAACAGCAGAATCATGAAGATTATCACTGAAAATGCATATCTCAGCTGGAAACAACAACGATACCGAAGATATCGTAGTTTCCGCATATCAAACGCACTGTGGAGTGCTGAAAACACCAGAAAACGTGTTTTTCGCATTCAAAAGCACGAAAACAGCGATTTCGGTGATTCTGCACACTTGTAACAGCAGAATCGTGAAGATTATCACTGAAAGTGCATATCTCAGCTGGAAACAACAACGATACCGAAGATATCGCAGTTTCCGCATATCAAACGCACTGTGGAGTGTTGAAAACACCAGAAAACGTGTTTTTCGCATTCAAAAGCACGAAAACTGCGATTTCGGTGATTCTGCACACTTGTAACAGCAGAATCGTGAAGATTATCACTGAAAGTGCATATATCAGCTGGAAACAACAACGATACCGAAGGTATGGCAGTTTCCGCATATCAAACGCACTGTGGAGTGCTGAAAACACCAGAAAACGTGTTTTTCGCATTTAAAAGCACGAAAACAGCGATTTCGGTGATTCTGCACACTTGTAACAGCAGAATCGTGAAGATTATCACTGAAAGTGCATATCTCAGCTGGAAACGACAACGATACCGATGATATCGTAGTTTCCGCATATCAAACGCACTGTGGAGTGCTGAAAACACCAGAAAACGTGTTTTTCGCATTCAAAAGCACGAAAACAGCGATTTCGGTGATTCTGCACACTTGTAACAGCAGAATCATGAAGATTATCACTGAAAATGCATGTCTCAGCTGGAAACAACAACGATACCGAAGATATCGTAGTTTCCGCATATCAAACGCACTGTGGAGTGCTGAAAACACCAGAAAACGTGTTTTTCGCATTCAAAAGCACGAAAACTGCGATTTCGGTGATTCTGCACACTTGTAACAGCAGAATCGTGAAGATTATCACTGAAAGTGCATATATCAGCTGGAAACAACAACGATACCGAAGGTATGGCAGTTTCCGCATATCAAACGCACTGTGGAGTGCTGAAAACACCAGAAAACGTGTTTTTCGCATTCAAAAGCACGAAAACAGCTATTTCGGTGATTCTCCACACTTGTAACAGCAGAATCGTGAAGATTATCACTGATAATGCAAATATCAGCTGGAAACAACAACGATACCGAAGGTATGGCAGTTTCCGCATATCAAACGCACTGTGGAGTGCTGAAAACACCTGAAAACGTGTTTTTCGCATTCAATAGCACGAAAACAGCGATTTCTTTGATTGTGCACACTTGTAACAGCAGAATCATGAAGATTATCACTGAAAATGCATATCTCAGCTGGAAACATCAACGATACCGAAGATATCGTAGTTTCCGCATATCAAACGCACTGTGGAGTGCTGAAAACACCAGAAAACGTGTTTTTCGCATTCAAAAGCACGAAAACAGCGATTTCGGTGATTCTGCACACTTGTAACAGCAGAATCATGAAGATTATCACTGAAAATGCATATCTCAGCTGGAAACAACAACGATATCGAAGATATCGTAGTTTCCGCATATCAAACGCACTGTGGAGTGCTGAAAACACCAGAAAACGTGTTTTTCGCATTGAATAGCGCGAAAACAGCGATTTCGGTGATTCTGCACACTTGTAACAGCAGAATCATGAAGATTATCACTGATAATGCATATATCAGCTGGAAACAACAACGATACCGAAGGTATGGCAGTTTCCGCATATCAAACGCACTGTGGAGTGCTGAAAACACCAGAAAACGTGATTTTCGAATTCAAAAGCACGAAAACAGCGATTTCGGTGATTCTGCACACTTGTAACAGCTGTTACGTCCCGGATCGCGCAAACAGGCAAAACCAAGATCGAGCACAACAATTTGCTGTTCTTTAAACGTCCACGCAGCGCGTACGTCTGCGTCTGACGGGGTCTCTCGCTAATTCAATTGAATGGTAGTGGTTACTCACCTCAACTCCTGGTTGATCAGCAGACTAAAGTTGAACGTAATAGATATAATTCAGTAGCGCGCACTCGGTTTGGAAGTTGGAATAATTAGAATTATAGTTAGACAATTATATGAACTTTAATACACTTTGGGATTATAGAATACAATGGAGTTATACTAAGAGATAGGTAGTAATACAAGATATAGAATACAGTTAAAGAATACTAGATATAGAATCGCAGGATATAGAAATACAAGATGTAGAAACGCGGTGATGTGAGCTCCTCGAGCTCTGGGCTCAGACTGACTAAGTGGCTGGCGGAATGGTTTAATTATACTGTGTGGTTGTAGGCGCGGGGTGTGGTGTAGATATGATAGCGGAGGAATTTGTCTGGAGGAGATTAGGACACGTGTGGCTTGGATCGTGGGAGTCAGGATGTTTATGAGATAGCGGAGGAATGCGATAAGGAGAGGCCTGGGAGTCGGGACACGTGCATGATGACGTCATAGGATTGGTGTGTGGCGGGAGATTAGGTCTGGCGGTCGGTGGATGTTTGGGAGATAAGGAGTTGGAATATAATACGAGTGTGGGAATGGAATGTGTTTGGCTTGGTGGTTTAGTCTGGAAGTTTCGGTGGATGTTTATGTGATATCGAGCTTGGGAAAGGGATTGGATTATCAGGGAATGCTTCTAGAATGATCTAGATTATTCTAGAAGCTTCTGGAAGGATGACATAGGAACTGATAGTAGGATGTAGCGGTAGTGAAGGCGCGCTTATGACTATGCTTATAAATAATTCTAACAGGAGTAAGGGCGCGCTTATGACTACTATGCTTATCGTATATATGTGTGTATGTATATATATGCTTATGACTAATTCCAACGTCGCTTGCCGACGTAACACCTCCCCCCCTGGGTGAGAAAATTCATGGAAAATGAATTTTCTAGTCGGGTTTACTAGAGAGTTTTTGTTATTCGGGTGAGAGAGTTCGTTGGAATGGGGCACTGTTTGAGTGTTCTAATGAAATTCACTATGGAGTTTGAAACTCGGGTATAAGCGTTCGGGGGTGCACTGGTTCACTACTTCAGTGGGCTGCTGCTCTGTATCTTCTGGCTTGGGGTTGGGTTGGTTTCGGGTGTGTTCGGGGTTGGTTTGGGTATCTGTGATCTCGCCATCGGTTTTCCTCTGCCTGAGGAACAGGAAGAAGTGTGTGAGAGAGCTCCAAACGGCTCCCAATAGGTGTAGGCTCCATCCGTATACTGAGTGAAGTGCTATCCCGTTGATGATCGTGCTGACGGCGGCTTTGATGACTCGGATTGTGAGGTAGATGCCCATAATGCCAGCGGTGAATGATCCGAATGCGACGAATCCGGACCAGATTCGTCTTCCAGTGGATTCTGCTAGCTTTTTCAACGTTGTTTCGTCGAAAAGGTTGTACAGCTGAAGGGCTTGTGAGCTGTATTCCCGTCCGGTAACTCCTTGAGCTAGAGAGTTCACGATGGCGGGTCTTTCGATAGGGAACATTATGTGTTCTTTTAGCTTGGCCAGGTCTTCTGGTGAGTAGATACCTCCGTCTGCCAGGTTATGTGGGTTGACGTATTTCCAGGTTGCCTTGGTAAGTGGCTTCAGCGGTGTTGGCGGTAGACTTTCCACAGGTTTTGGTGTTAGCCTGTACCATAGGCCATGGATTTTGAACATGTTCGGCATGAGTTCGCTGCAGTCTTTCCTCGTGCCTGAGCGCGTTAGTATGTGGTGAATCGGTGTAATAAACAATGACGTGTTTTTGTATGTTACAGGCAACTCGTCGTAACAGGTATCTGTGTGCCTCACTTGGCAGACAACCGGAATGCATTTGACTATGTGGATAACTTCGCCCGATGCGATTGCCATGAATCCGTGTTCCCTGGCAATTGTCCTTGCTACTTCGGCTGGGGCGACGTGAATAAGTGTGAGTGCGTTATGCAGAATCTGTCGTTCTAATGCGCACTTTTGTTTTATTACGTCCCGATATAACTGTATTATCTGTGTTTTTAGGTGCTTCTCTACGTATACGAATTTGGAATTCACGTATGCGAAGATGTCGAGATTGTTTATTGCGATGGATGTCCTGGTTTTGAAGTGTCCTTCTTTCTCCGTCTCGAGAATGAAGAGCTTGGGATGTTCGGTATGTATCAATGTGTATCCACAGACCTTCGTACTGGTTGTTCTGGCAAGGGCGAATGTAGTTCCTTGCGATGTGACCGAGTAGAGGGATAACCCTTGGTTGTCTTCGTCTTCTACTAGTGTTGCTTTACCTTCGTAGAGGACATCGTAATTGTTGAATTTGCAGTAGTCTGTGGGTGAGTTGTCCCAGTAGGAGAATCCATCTTCGGAGTCCAGGCAGGATCCTTGTTGGACCAGGCATCGTTGGCCAGATTGCATGATGATTTCGTTGGTGGGGAGTTTGACAGCTGCGATATGGGTGCGTATTTTTATACGGATGACAGCTTGAACGACTATGCTGTTCCAGGTGCCGTATGGATCGCTGAACGTGGAGCCGTAGCATGTGCCGTCGTTATCGATTTTTCCTGACAAGGTGAGACTTCGGGTTGTGGAAGAGTTCGTAACTACGCCTGTGATCTGTGCCGATGGGGTGACGTATAGTGTGCCGGTACGGTGTAGCATCTGGCACGCGTCTCTCGGGATGTTCATTAGGTAAATTTGCCGTCCGTTGTTGACTGCGGAGATGTGCGAATGCATGCCGCAGTGGAAGATTGTTCTGTCGATTTCCACGTGGCATTGTGTGACCTCGGCAGTTTGAAATTCGGACAGTTGCAGTAATTGGATTGCCCTTTCCTTGATGATGGGTGCCTTTTCTTCCGTCTCGCAGTTGAGTGGGTCGATTGCGGAGAATGTTGAGACGTTTAGTGTCGGGCCGCTGCAGTCGTAACCGATAAGGGCTGCAGCTGAGGATACGGAGATGATGAGTACTGCTGCTTGTAGATGCATGTTGGTTGATTGTTGTTGACTGATCTCTTCGCCTCTTGTTTGGCTCTTATATACTAGTCATGATGACGAATGGGGTGAGGATGACATTGAGGTTGTTAATGTTTTGGCTAGCTTCAATTTGTTTTGGTGGACCGTTCTTTCTCGGCCGGTATCGAGTGTCAGGCGGACGTTATGGTTGTCGAGGATACGTGATATTTTGTGTGGACCTGTGTATTGCGCATCGAATTTGTTTTTAGTCGGTTCTTTTAATAAGTATACCAAATCTCCTTCCGAGAATTCCTTTGTGTTTAATCTTCGATCGTAATAGCGTTTGGATCTTTGTTTAGCAAGATTAAGGTTTGAGGCTGCTATCGCTCGCGATTCGGTTAGCTTGGCTTCGAGTTTCCGTAAATACGCGGTGTATGTTTCGTCTTCCACAGGAGTTTCATAGGAGTATGCGGATGGTACTCTAGCTTTGTTTCCAAATATAAGTTCGTGTGGTGTATATAATGTACCTTCGTGAGTACTTGTGTTGTAACTAAACATCGCACACTGAAGCCAATTGTTCCAATCATTTTTGTTACTTATGTACTGTTTTAGATATTCCGTCAGGACTAGATGTGACCTTTCTAACGAGCCGTTTGTTTGAGGGTGGAATGCAGTGGTTTTGATATGTTGAATTCTAAATCGACGTGTCACCGCGCGCATGAGAGCGTTGATGAAGTTTGTACCCTGATCCGTAAGTATTGCTTTTGGCGCACCGAATTTGCAAATTAGGTTGTCAACTAATGCATCAGCTGTTTCTATTGCAGAGACGGTTTTGAGAGGGACAGCAATTGAATATTTGGTCAACAAATCCTGCATCGTGAGGATGTAGTGATGACCAGAGGGAGTGGTAGGAAGGGGGCCAACGATGTCTAGTGCAATTTTATCGAACGCCTGTCCAGGTGTGTCTGTTAGTATCATTGGATTTCGCGTCTTTACTCTTGTTAATTTTTTCGTCTGGCAATCTTTACACGTTGTTACAAATTTCATTATTTCGGGTTTCATTGAAGGCCAAAAGTACTTTTCTCGTATGCGTCTGTAGGTTTTTGTCACGCCCTTATGTCCGGCGTATGCGGAGATGTGATTTTCTGATATTATAGCTTGTCTCGTATTTTCTGGAGGTATGACGATTTCGTTAGTGCAAATAGTTATTCGAATGTTGGTTTCCTCTAGAAGTTCCGTTAGTACGTCTCGTATAGTTGTCCAAGGTATGTCGTCTATTGAAATTCGCGATAATGTAATTGACGGTAAGTTTAGTTCTATAATTGCGTCGCGTAACGCTCGGAGGGATTCTAACATGTCTTCGTAAGTTGCAATATGAGATAACGATTCTTTTATGGGTAATTGTATCAGTGTATACTTTTCAGTGTGGACTTTCGCTCTACCGATTATAGCGTTTGCTAGTTTCGGCAGTCTGTTGTTTTTGTATAGATCGATCGCGCCTTCGTCCAGTGGGTCATTCGCGAGTGTCACGAAACATGCTATGTGGTCATTTTTCATGATAAGTCGGTCTCGAGTGTAATGTATGTTCGTCGGTGTCGTGGCTGGACTGGATATATCGATTTCGCTATCTGTGTCGGGTGATATTGGAGACGAGGTTGATGGTTGGGATTGGAATAGTAGTGGTGAAGTAGAATGCGAAGATAATGGATATACAGGAGCTTGGATAGGATTTCTAGAGAGAGCGTCTGCATTAGTGTTCATTTTACCTGATTTGTATACAATTTTATATTCGTACTCGGCTAATTTTAAACGCCAGCGAAGTAGTCGCGATGACGGATCCTTTACAGAATTCATCCACACCAATGGCTGGTGGTCTGTGACGAGGTTGAATTTCTTTCCGTATATGTATGATCTAAAGTGTTGAACTGCGTATATTATTGCCAAGCATTCCTTCTCAATAGTTGCATAGTTTAGTTCTGCTCCGTGAAGCAGTCGTGAGGCATAGGCTATCGGTTGATCTTTATTTATCTCGCCCTGACTTAGAATGGCACCGATCGCGTAATTTGATGCGTCGGTTGTGATGTTGAACGGTTTGGAAAAATCTGGGTAACGGAGCACTGGCTCAGTGCACAATGCCGTGCGTAATGTATCGAACGCTTGGTCCTGTGGTAGTGACCATTCGAATTTCGCGTCTTTCCGTAGTAGATGCGTTAGCGGTTTCGAGATATTGGAGAATTTATCTATAAAACGTCGATAATAGCCTGCTAAACCAAGGAACTCTCGGACTTGTTTCGTGTTTTTCGGTTTCGGAAAGTTTTCTACCGCGATCACCTTGTTGGGGCATGGTTTGACGCCTTCGTCGCTTATTACATGTCCTAAGTAAGCGACTTCGCGACGGAGAAATGTACACTTCGAAGGTTGTAGCTTCAGGTTGGCTTTCCTGAGACGCTTAGCCAGTTTATTGAATTTTGAACAGTGCTCTGATAATGAGCTTGCATAAATAACAATGTCGTCGAGATAAACGAACATTTCTGTGCCCTGCAATCCTGAGAGAATCGAATCCATTAAACGTTGAAATGTCGCAGGAGCGTTACGTAAGCCGAAGGGCATTCGATTAAACTCATAATGACCGTATGGGGTAGAAAACGCTGTTTTCCCAGCGTCCTCTTTGTTCATGCCAATCTGGTGAAAACCGGAGGCCAAATCGAAAGTGGAGAAGTATTTTGCAGAACCGAGCTGGTCTAAAATTTCCACAATACTCGGCAAGGGGTACGCGTCCGCGGTAGTCTTTTCATTCAGTTGGCGGTAATCGATGACCATCCTCCACTTTTTGGTCCCGTTTTCATCAGATTTCTTGGGCACAATCCACAAGGGCGAGTTATACGGAGAGGTAGAAGGACTGACAATGTCGTTTTCGAGAAGTTCCTTCATTTGCTTGTTGATCTCCTCCTTGTGGACTGGCGGATAGCGATATTGCTTTACATGTATGGGTTTATCGTCGGTCGTTGGAATTTTGTGCTCTACAATAGTTGTTTTCCCTAAACGCTCACCCGGGAGGTGAAAGACGTCGGCGCTTTCGTTGATAATTTTATACACATGATCGCGTTCCTCTGCGTTAAGATGATCGGTACATATTATGTCTCTGATCTCTTCTTCGCGTTCCTGATGGGAACGAGATTCTTTGATAGAGTGTATAAAATGAGGACTTCCGTCTTGCGGTGTATCCTTGAAATCGGCGACTTCTTGCACCTCCACAGTGGGTACAGGAAACGAGATACGGCTATTCGTCGTATTGACAACGCGCACGAACGTTCTGCCGTTGTTTGTTTTGACTAGGGAGTCGAAGACGGTGATACCGGAGGCCAGCTCCTGACGCGGTAGATAACCTATCTCCGGACCGGTGGCTCCTATTTCGATTACTTTAGCTGAACGGCTTTCTATCGTACACGTTATTCTCTCAGGACTTGCGGTTTTGGATATAGAAGATTTTACGGATTTAGAACTAGTAGATTTGGAAAGTTTTGAGCCTGTTTTCGGTCCTTTAGCCCGTGCGCTCGAATTAGTAGTTTTGGAACGTGGTTCCGAGTTAGAAGGGGTTTTTAGGGTGTTAGTAGAGGGGTTACCTTTGTTACAGGTTTTGGAATTTTGGTTTCGTTCGCATCTCTGCTCATTATGCGGGTTGTTTGCAAACGGAATTTCGATTCCCTTCCAGAGCACTCTGTTTTGAGTGTACGAGATTTCGGCTCCCTCTTCTAAGAAATGACATCCAAGGATTCCGTCGGGGAGGATCGGGAAGTCGGATGGAACTACATGGAACCTAATTATAGTTCCATATAGCGGGATCTTGACGGAACCCATGGTGGATACGGCTTCGGATGTGATTCCGTACAATTGCAACTTTTCGTCAGTTGCAATCCGATGATTGAGGTGGAGCGCTGATATTTTAATCAGATTTGGTTCCGACCCGGTATCAATCATTAGTGTCGTTATTCGCGGGAGTCCTGGCGATTGGACTTCTACGTGAGGGACTTTTCCTTTCGATTTTAATTCGCATTTTGCAATTCGGGTGTTGATTCCGTTGCGATGGTTCGGACCGTGTTTGCTGGGGACGCCTCTCGCCTTCGGCCCGAGTTCGACGGGAGGGCTTGTCCGTTTCCCGGATTCCGTTGATTATTATATTCCCTTTTGCGACACTCGTGTATGTCGTGCCCGGAGAATTTACAGTAGGAGCAGACCTTTGGCTGTCCACTGGGACTTACGGAAGTATTTCCTCGTGACGCTTCATAGGCGAAAGTATTGCGCGGAGGTGTGCGCGGATCGCGGTAGGAATCCCGGTAGCGAGATTCGTTAAATCGTCGCGGCGAAGGTTCCCGCCATGAAGACCCTTGCCATGAATTGCGAGGTGAAGGAGGGTTGTGATACGGCTTACGTTCCGGCGTTTGATCACGGAATTGCACGTGTTTGGAATCTGTGACGCGTCCGTATCGAATGTTGTCGCGTTCTAGTTCTTTATAAATTTCGATTGCCTCATTAAAGATATGAGACAGCGGATTTCTACGCAAATGACGGAGCTCGCTTCTTATCTGTGGGGTTACTCCGCGGATGAAACAATCTGCCGTCAGATTGTCGATTTCAGAAATCGAGGTGGAATCGCAGTCTATGATTGCGTTTCGTATGTCCTTGACCCGAGTGATGAAATCGAGGATATGTTCTTCCTTTTTCATGTAGATATTGGCCATATCGCCGCGATAGTGGTCAATCGTCTTTTGCGGACCGAAGATACGCTTAAGTCTATTACAGAGGTCGGTGACGTTTATATACCGCTCGTCTTCCACTGCAGTGGCTGCCCGTCCGCGTAAACGCGTAGTAATTAATCGCGTGAGAGTGCCTTCGGCACTGGGAGATATAAGGTCGCGAGCGCGGGTGCACGCGCGCGTAAATGTGAGAACGGACGGTTCCGTTCCATTGAATGTAGGGATTATAGCTAAAGCTTCCTTTAGCGTGAAGGAATCTGTGGAGGTATCTTCGATGGGAGAGCGATATTCTCTATGTTGCCTTCTTAAATTTTCAATTTCCGCCAACGCGGCGTCGCGTTCTTGCTTTAGCGTGTTACAGTCGTGCTCCATCCTGGAAGTCTCTGCGCTTTCCGCGTGCTTTTTGGAACAGGTGTCCATTATAGATATTGATGATGAATGTACAGAAAATTTTCCAGAATTTATTGGTTATCGAATACAAAAGTACACCAGTTTGCTACTTCGTCAGGTACAATCTCGGGTATATTTCCGTGTGAAAAATTTCGTACAAACGAGAGTAACACTTCTTGGGGTATTTCTCGGTGGTTGTAGACTTTAAGAGATATATCGGTGTCTAATATTTCGATTGGCGGCGGAGGAATGGGTACTGGTATGATTTCGTCGCAAGAATCGTCGATAATGATCGGTTCAGGATCTGGCTCGGCTCCTGCGCTATCTGGGATCGGAGTTTCCGGCGCAGGCTGCTGCGCCTGGAGTTCCTTTAATTCCCTTTGTATAGCGGCAATCCTCCTTGCTTGGACCCTGTGACCACCACGACGGCCTCGACGACGTGACTGATTTGGAATAGATTTCGATATAGGGAATAGTAAAGTGTTGAAAATTCGGTATATTAATAGCTTCGAACAACTACCTTCCTGACTCCGTGCATTGCGTCTGGTGTCACGACAAGATCACTGCGTGTAACCGTTAGTTCTGCACAGGTGCGCTAGCGTCAGCGCGCTCGTCTGTCAGGCAGAAAATTCAAGCCTGGAATCAACGTGTGAAAGGAGGTTGGTGAGGATCGCCGGTTATTAATCACAATGAATTTAAACCGCGAGAGTGAACAACAATCCCACCGCTGTCACCAGTTGTTACGTCCCGGATCGCGCAAACAGGCAAAACCAAGATCGAGCACAACAATTTGCTGTTCTTTAAACGTCCACGCAGCGCGTACGTCTGCGTCTGACGGGGTCTCTCGCTAATTCAATTGAATGGTAGTGGTTACTCACCTCAACTCCTGGTTGATCAGCAGACTAAAGTTGAACGTAATAGATATAATTCAGTAGCGCGCACTCGGTTTGGAAGTTGGAATAATTAGAATTATAGTTAGACAATTATATGAACTTTAATACACTTTGGGATTATAGAATACAATGGAGTTATACTAAGAGATAGGTAGTAATACAAGATATAGAATACAGTTAAAGAATACTAGATATAGAATCGCAGGATATAGAAATACAAGATGTAGAAACGCGGTGATGTGAGCTCCTCGAGCTCTGGGCTCAGACTGACTAAGTGGCTGGCGGAATGGTTTAATTATACTGTGTGGTTGTAGGCGCGGGGTGTGGTGTAGATATGATAGCGGAGGAATTTGTCTGGAGGAGATTAGGACACGTGTGGCTTGGATCGTGGGAGTCAGGATGTTTATGAGATAGCGGAGGAATGCGATAAGGAGAGGCCTGGGAGTCGGGACACGTGCATGATGACGTCATAGGATTGGTGTGTGGCGGGAGATTAGGTCTGGCGGTCGGTGGATGTTTGGGAGATAAGGAGTTGGAATATAATACGAGTGTGGGAATGGAATGTGTTTGGCTTGGTGGTTTAGTCTGGAAGTTTCGGTGGATGTTTATGTGATATCGAGCTTGGGAAAGGGATTGGATTATCAGGGAATGCTTCTAGAATGATCTAGATTATTCTAGAAGCTTCTGGAAGGATGACATAGGAACTGATAGTAGGATGTAGCGGTAGTGAAGGCGCGCTTATGACTATGCTTATAAATAATTCTAACAGGAGTAAGGGCGCGCTTATGACTACTATGCTTATCGTATATATGTGTGTATGTATATGTATGCTTATGACTAATTCCAACGTCGCTTGCCGACGTAACACAGCACAATCGTGAAGATTATCACTGAAAGTGCATATCTCAGCTGGAAACAACAACGATACCGAAGATATCGTAGTTTCCGCATATCAAACGCACTGTGGAGTGCTGAAAACACCAGAAAACGTGTTTTTCGCATTCAAAAGCACGAAAACAGCGATTTCGGTGATTCTGCACACTTGTAACAGCAGAATCATGAAGATTATCACTGAAAATGCATGTCTCAGCTGGAAACAACAACGATACCGAAGATATCGTAGTTTCCGTATATCAAACGCACTGTGGAGTGCTGAAAACACCAGAAAACGTGTTTTTCGCATTCAAAAGCACGAAAACAGCGATTTCGGTGATTCTGCACACTTGTAACAGCAGAATCATGAAGATTATCACTGATAATGCATATATCAGCTGGAAATAACAACGATACCGAAGGTATGGCAGTTTCCGCATATCAAACGCACTGTGGAGTGCTGAAAACACCTGAAAACGTGTTTTTCGCATTCAATAGCACGAAAACAGCGATTTCTTTGATTGTGCACACTTGTAACAGCAGAATCATGAAGATTATCACTGAAAATGCATGTCTCAGCTGGAAACAACAACGATACCGAAGATATCGCAGTTTCCGCATATCAAACGCACTGTGGAGTGCTGAAAACACCAGAAAACGTGTTTTTCGCATTCAAAAGCACGAAAACAGCGATTTCGGTGATTCTGCACACTTGTAACAGCAGAATCGTGAAGATTATCACTGAAAGTGCATATCTCAGCTGGAAACAACAACGATACCGAAGATATCGTAGTTTCCGCATATCAAACGCACTGTGGAGTGCTGAAAACACCAGAAAACGTGTTTTTCGCATTCAAAAGCACGAAAACAGCGATTTCGGTGATTCTGCACACTTGTAACAGCAGAATCATGAAGATTATCACTGAAAATGCATGTCTCAGCTGGAAACAACAACGATACCGAAGATATCGTAGTTTCCGCATATCAAACGCACTGTGGAGTGCTGAAAACACCAGAAAACGTGTTTTTCGCATTGAATAGCGCGAAAACAGCGATTTCGGTGATTCTGCACACTTGTAACAGCAGAATCGTGAAGATTATCACTGAAAGTGCATATCTCAGCTGGAAACAACAACGATAACGAAGATATCGCAGTTTCCGCATATCAAACGCCATGTGGAGTGTTGAAAACACCAGAAAACGTGTTCTTCGCATTCAAAAGCACGAAAACAGCGATTTCGGTGATTCTGCACACTTGTAACAGCAGAATCGTGAAGATTATCACTGAAAGTGCATATCTCAGCTGGAAACAACAACGATACCGAAGATATCGTAGTTTCCGCATATCAAACGCACTGTGGAGTGCTGAAAACACCAGAAAACGTGTTTTTCGCATTCAAAAGCACGAAAACAGCGATTTCGGTGATTCTGCACACTTGTAACAGCAGAATCATGAAGATTATCACTGAAAATGCATGTCTCAGCTGGAAACAACAACGATACCGAAGATATCGTAGTTTCCGCATATCAAACGCACTGTGGAGTGCTGAAAACACCAGAAAACGTGTTTTTCGCATTCAAAAGCACGAAAACAGCGATTTCGGTGATTCTGCACACTTGTAACAGCAGAATCATGAAGATTATCACTGAAAATGCATGTCTCAGCTGGAAACAACAACGATACCGAAGATATCGTAGTTTCCGCATATCAAACGCACTGTGGAGTGCTGAAAACACCAGAAAACGTGTTTTTCGCATTGAATAGCGCGAAAACAGCGATTTCGGTGATTCTGCACACTTGTAACAGCAGAATCATGAAGATTATCACTGATAATGCATATATCAGCTGGAAACAACAACGATACCGAAGGTATGGCAGTTTCCGCATATCAAACGCACTGTGGAGTGCTGAAAACACCAGAAAACGTGATTTTCGAATTCAAAAGCACGAAAACAGCGATTTCGGTGATTCTGCACACTTGTAACAGCAGAATCGTGAAGATTATCACTGAAAGTGCATATCTCAGCTGGAAACAACAACGATACCGAAGATATCGTAGTTTCCGCATATCAAACGCACTGTGGAGTGCTGAAAACACCAGAAAACGTGTTTTTCGCATTCAAAAGCACGAAAACAGCGATTTCGGTGATTCTGCACACTTGTAACAGCAGAATCATGAAGATTATCACTGAAAATGCATGTCTCAGCTGGAAACAACAACGATACCGAAGATATCGTAGTTTCCGCATATCAAACGCACTGTGGAGTGCTGAAAACACCAGAAAACGTGTTTTTCGCTTTCAAAAGCACGAAAACAGCGATTTCGGTGATTCTGCACACTTGTAAGAGCAGAATCATGAAGATTATCACTGAAAATGCATGTCTCAGCTGGAAACAACAACGATACCGAAGATATCGTAGTTTCCGCCAATCAAACGCACTGTGGAGTGCTGAAAACACCAGAAAACGTGTTTTTCGCATTCAAAAGCACGAAAACAGCGATTTCGGTGATTCTGCACACTTGTAACAGCAGAATCGTGAAGATTATCACTGAAAGTGCATATCTCAGCTGGAAACAACAACGATACCGAAGATATCGCAGTTTCCGCATATCAAACGCACAGTGGAGTGCTGAAAACACCAGAAAACGTGTTTTTCGCATTCAAAAGCACGAAAACAGCTATTTCGGTGATTCTCCACACTTGTAACAGCAGAATCATGAAGATTATCACTGAAAATGCATATCTCAGCTGGAAACAACAACGATACCGAAGATATCGTAGTTTCCGCATATCAAACGCACTGTGGAGTGCTGAAAACACCAGAAAACGTGTTTTTCGCATTCAAAAGCACGAAAACAGCGATTTCGGTGATTCTGCACACTTGTAACAGCAGAATCATGAAGATTATCACTGAAAATGCATATCTCAGCTGGAAACATCAACGATACCGAAGATATCGTAGTTTCCGCATATCAAACGCACTGTGGAGTGCTGAAAACACCAGAAAACGTGTTTTTCGCATTCAAAAGCACGAAAACAGCGATTTCGGTGATTCTGCACACTTGTAACAGCAGAATCATGAAGATTATCACTGAAAATGCATATCTCAGCTGGAAACAACAACGATATCGAAGATATCGTAGTTTCCGCATATCAAACGCACTGTGGAGTGCTGAAAACACCAGAAAACGTGTTTTTCGCATTGAATAGCGCGAAAACAGCGATTTCGGTGATTCTGCACACTTGTAACAGCAGAATCATGAAGATTATCACTGATAATGCATATATCAGCTGGAAACAACAACGATACCGAAGGTATGGCAGTTTCCGCATATCAAACGCACTGTGGAGTGCTGAAAACACCAGAAAACGTGATTTTCGAATTCAAAAGCACGAAAACAGCGATTTCGGTGATTCTGCACACTTGTAACAGCAGAATCGTGAAGATTATCACTGAAAGTGCATATCTCAGCTGGAAACAACAACGATACCGAAGATATCGTAGTTTCCGCATATCAAACGCACTGTGGAGTGCTGAAAACACCAGAAAACGTGTTTTTCGCATTCAAAAGCACGAAAACAGCGATTTCGGTGATTCTGCACACTTGTAACAGCAGAATCATGAAGATTATCACTGAAAATGCATGTCTCAGCTGGAAACAACAACGATACCGAAGATATCGTAGTTTCCGCATATCAAACGCACTGTGGAGTGCTGAAAACACCAGAAAACGTGTTTTTCGCATTCAAAAGCACGAAAACAGCGATTTCGGTGATTCTGCACACTTGTAACAGCAGAATCATGAAGATTATCACTGAAAATGCATGTCTCAGCTGGAAACAACAACGATACCGAAGATATCGTAGTTTCCGCATATCAAACGCACTGTGGAGTGCTGAAAACACCAGAAAACGTGTTTTTCGCATTGAATAGCGCGAAAACAGCGATTTCGGTGATTCTGCACACTTGTAACAGCAGAATCGTGAAGATTATCACTGAAAGTGCATATCTCAGCTGGAAACAACAACGATAACGAAGATATCGCAGTTTCCGCATATCAAACGCACTGTGGAGTGTTGAAAACACCAGAAAACGTGTTCTTCGCATTCAAAAGCACGAAAACAGCGATTTCGACGATTCTGCACACTTGTAACAGTAGAATCATGAAGATTATCACTGAAAATGCATATCTCAGCTGGAAACAACAACGATACCGAAGATATCGTAGTTTCCGCATATCAAACGCACTGTGGAGTGCTGAAAACACCAGAAAACGTGTTTTTCGCATTCAAAAGCACGAAAACAGCGATTTCGGTGATTCTGCACACTTGTAACAGCAGAATCGTGAAGATTATCACTGAAAGTGCATATCTCAGCTGGAAACAACAACGATACCGAAGATATCGCAGTTTCCGCATATCAAACGCACTGTGGAGTGTTGAAAACACCAGAAAACGTGTTTTTCGCATTCAAAAGCACGAAAACTGCGATTTCGGTGATTCTGCACACTTGTAACAGCAGAATCGTGAAGATTATCACTGAAAGTGCATATCTCAGCTGGAAACAACAACGATACCGAAGATATCGTAGTTTCCGCATATCAAACGCACTGTGGAGTGCTGAAAACACCAGAAAACGTGTTTTTCGCATTCAAAAGCACGAAAACAGCGATTTCGGTGATTCTGCACACTTGTAACAGCAGAATCATGAAGATTATCACTGAAAATGCATGTCTCAGCTGGAAACAACAACGATACCGAAGATATCGTAGTTTCCGCATATCAAACGCACTGTGGAGTGCTGAAAACACCAGAAAACGTGTTTTTCGCATTCAAAAGCACGAAAACAGCGATTTCGGTGATTCTGCACACTTGTAACAGCAGAATCATGAAGATTATCACTGAAAATGCATGTCTCAGCTGGAAACAACAACGATACCGAAGATATCGTAGTTTCCGCATATCAAACGCACTGTGGAGTGCTGAAAACACCAGAAAACGTGTTTTTCGCATTGAATAGCGCGAAAACAGCGATTTCGGTGATTCTGCACACTTGTAACAGCAGAATCGTGAAGATTATCACTGAAAGTGCATATCTCAGCTGGAAACAACAACGATAACGAAGATATCGCAGTTTCCGCATATCAAACGCACTGTGGAGTGTTGAAAACACCAGAAAACGTGTTCTTCGCATTCAAAAGCACGAAAACAGCGATTTCGACGATTCTGCACACTTGTAACAGTAGAATCATGAAGATTATCACTGAAAATGCATATCTCAGCTGGAAACAACAACGATACCGAAGATATCGTAGTTTCCGCATATCAAACGCACTGTGGAGTGCTGAAAACACCAGAAAACGTGTTTTTCGCATTCAAAAGCACGAAAACAGCGATTTCGGTGATTCTGCACACTTGTAACAGCAGAATCGTGAAGATTATCACTGAAAGTGCATATCTCAGCTGGAAACAACAACGAGACCGAAGATATCGCAGTTTCCGCATATCAAACGCACTGTGGAGTGTTGAAAACACCAGAAAACGTGTTTTTCGCATTCAAAAGCACGAAAACTGCGATTTCGGTGATTCTGCACACTTGTAACAGCAGAATCGTGAAGATCATCACTGAAAATGCATATCTCAGCTGGAAACAACAACGATACCGAAGATATCGTAGTTTCCGCATATCAAACGCACTGTGGAGTACTGAAAACACCAGAAAACGTGTTTTTCGCATTCAAAAGCACGAAAACAGCGATTTCGGTGAGTCTGCACACTTGTAACAGCAGAATCGTGAAGATTATCACTGAAAGTGCATATCTCAGCTGGAAACAACAACGATACCGAAGATATCGCAGTTTCCGCGTATCAAACGCACTGTGGAGTGCTGAAAACACCAGAAAACGTGTTTTTCGCATTCAAAAGCACGAAAACAGCGATTTCGGTGATTCTGCACGTTTGTAACAGCAGAATCATGAAGATTATCACTGAAAATGCATATCTCAGCTGGAAACAACACCGATACCGAAGATATGGCAGTTTCCGCATATCAAACGCACTGTGGAGTGCTGAAAACACCAGAAAACGTGTTTTTCGCATTCAAAAGCACGAAAACAGCGATTTCGGTGATTCTGCACACTTGTAACAGCAGAATCGTGAAGATTATCACTGAAAGTGCATATCTCAGCTGGAAACAACAACGATACCGAAGATATCGCAGTTTCCGCATATCAAACGCACTGTGGAGTGTTGAAAACACCAGAAAACGTGTTTTTCGCATTCAAAAGCACGAAAACTGCGATATCGGTGATTCTGCACACTTGTAACAGCAGAATCATGAAGATTATCACTGAAAATGCATATCTCAGCTGGAAACAACAACGATACCGAAGATATCGCAGTTTCCGCGTATCAAACGCACTGTGGAGTGCTGAAAACACCAGAAAACTTGTTTTTCGCATTCAAAAGCACGAAAACAGCGATTTCGGTGATTCTGCACGTTTGTAACAGCAGAATCATGAAGATTATCACTGAAAATGCATATCTCAGCTGGAAACAACAACGATACCGAAGATATGGCAGTTTCCGCATATCAAACGCACTGTGGAGTGCTGAAAACACCAGAAAACGTGTTTTTCGCATTCAAAAGCACGAAAACAGCGATTTCGGTGATTCTGCACACTTGTAACAGCAGAATCGTGAAGATTATCACTGAAAGTGCATATCTCAGCTGGAAACAACAACGATACCGAAGATATCGCAGTTTCCGCATATCAAACGCACTGTGGAGTGTTGAAAACACCAGAAAACGTGATTTTCGCATTCAAAAGCACGAAAACTGCGATATCGGTGATTCTGCACACTTGTAACAGCAGAATCATGAAGATTATCACTGAAAATGCATATCTCAGCTGGAAACAACAACGATATCGAAGATATCGTAGTTTCCGCATATCAAACGCACTGTGGAGTGCTGAAAACACCAGAAAACGTGTTTTTCGCATTGAATAGCGCGAAAACAGCGATTTCGGTGATTCTGCACACTTGTAACAGCAGAATCGTGAAGATTATCACTGATAATGCATATATCAGCTGGAAACAACAACGATACCGAAGGTATGGCAGTTTCCGCATATCAAACGCACTGTGGAGTGCTGAAAACACCAGAAAACGTGTTTTTCGCATTCAAAAGCACGAAAACAGCGATTTCGGTGATTCTGCACACTTGTAACAGCAGAATCGTGAAGATTATCACTGAAAGTGCATATCTCAGCTGGAAACAACAACGATACCGAAGATATGGCAGTTTCCGCATATCAAACGCACTGTGGAGTGCTGAAAACACCAGAAAACGTGTTTTTCGCATTCAAAAGCACGAAAACAGCGATTTCGGTGATTCTGCACACTTGTAACAGCAGAATCGTGAAGATTATCACTGAAAGTGCATATCTCAGCTGGAAACAACAACGATACCGAAGATATCGCAGTTTCCGCATATCAAACGCACTGTGGAGTGTTGAAAACACCAGAAAACGTGTTTTTCGCATTCAAAAGCACGAAAACTGCGATTTCGGTGATTCTGCACACTTGTAACAGCAGAATTATGAAGATTATCACTGAAAATGCATATCTCAGCTGGAAACAACAACAATATCGAAGATATCGTAGTTTCCGCATATCAAACGCACTGTGGAGTGCTGAAAACACCAGAAAACGTGTTTTTCGCATTGAATAGCGCGAAAACAGCGATTTCGGTGATTCTGCACACTTGTAACAGCAGAATCATGAAGATTATCACTGATAATGCATATATCAGCTGGAAACAACAACGATACCGAAGGTATGGCAGTTTCCGCATATCAAACGCACTGTGGAGTGCTGAAAACACCAGAAAACGTGTTTTTCGCATTCAAAAGCACGAAAACAGCGATTTCGGTGATTCTGCACACTTGTAACAGCAGAATCGTGAAGATTATCACTGAAAGTGCATATCTCAGCTGGAAACAACAACGATACCGAAGATATCGTAGTTTCCGCATATCAAACGCACTGTGGAGTGCTGAAAACACCAGAAAACGTGTTTTTCGCATTCAAAAGCACGAAAACAGCGATTTCGGTGATTCTGCACACTTGTAACAGCAGAATCGTGAAGATTATCACTGAAAGTGCATATCTCAGCTGGAAACAACAACGATACCGAAGATATCGCAGTTTCCGCATATCAAACGCACAGTGGAGTGCTGAAAACACCAGAAAACGTGTTTTTCGCATTCAAAAGCACGAAAACAGCGATTTCGGTGATTCTGCACACTTGTAACAGCAGAATCGTGAAGATCATCACTGAAAGTGCATATCTCAGCTGGAAACAACAACGATACCGAAGATATCGCAGTTTCCGCATATCAAACGCACTGTGGAGTGTTGAAAACACCAGAAAACGTGTTTTTCGCATTCAAAAGCACGAAAACTGCGATTTCGGTGATTCTGCACACTTGTAACAGCAGAATTATGAAGATTATCACTGAAAATGCATATCTCAGCTGGAAACAACAACAATATCGAAGATATCGTAGTTTCCGCATATCAAACGCACTGTGGAGTGCTGAAAACACCAGAAAACGTGTTTTTCGCATTGAATAGCGCGAAAACAGCGATTTCGGTGATTCTGCACACTTGTAACAGCAGAATCGTGAAGATTATCACTGAAAGTGCATATCTCAGCTGGAAACAACAACGATACCGAAGATATCGCAGTTTCCGCATATCGAACGCACTGTGGAGTGTTGAAAACACCAGAAAACGTGTTTTTCGCATTCAACAGCACGAAAACTGCGATTTCGGTGATTCTGCACACTTGTAACAGCAGAATTATGAAGATTATCACTGAAAATGCATATCTCAGCTGGAAACAACACACAATATCGAAGATATCGTAGTTTCCGCATATCAAACGCACTGTGGAGTGCTGAAAACACCAGAAAACGTGTTTTTCGCATTGAATAGCGCGAAAACAGCGATTTCGGTGATTCTGCACACTTGTAACAGCAGAATCGTGAAGATTATCACTGAAAGTGCATATCTCAGCTGGAAACAACAACGATACCGAAGATATCGTAGTTTCCGCATATCAAACGCACTGTGGAGTGCTGAAAACACCAGAAAACGTGTTTTTCGCATTCAAAAGCACGAAAGCAGCGATTTCGGTGATTCTGCACACTTGTAACAGCAGAATCGTGAAGATTATCACTGAAAGTGCATATCTCAGCTGGAAACAACAACGATACCGAAGATATCGCAGTTTCCGCATATCAAACGCACAGTGGAGTGCTGAAAACACCAGAAAACGTGTTTTTCGCATTCAAAAGCACGAAAACAGCGATTTCGGTGATTCTGCACACTTGTAACAGCAGAATCGTGAAGATCATCACTGAAAGTGCATATCTCAGCTGGAAACAACAACGATACCGAAGATATCGCAGTTTCCGCATATCAAACGCACTGTGGAGTGTTGAAAACACCAGAAAACGTGTTTTTCGCATTCAAAAGCACGAAAACTGCGATTTCGGTGATTCTGCACACTTGTAACAGCAGAATTATGAAGATTATCACTGAAAATGCATATCTCAGCTGGAAACAACAACAATATCGAAGATATCGTAGTTTCCGCATATCAAACGCACTGTGGAGTGCTGAAAACACCAGAAAACGTGTTTTTCGCATTGAATAGCGCGAAAACAGCGATTTCGGTGATTCTGCACACTTGTAACAGCAGAATCGTGAAGATTATCACTGAAAGTGCATATCTCAGCTGGAAACAACAACGATACCGAAGATATCGCAGTTTCCGCATATCAAACGCACTGTGGAGTGTTGAAAACACCAGAAAACGTGTTTTTCGCATTCAAAAGCACGAAAACTGCGATTTCGGTGATTCTGCACACTTGTAACAGCAGAATTATGAAGATTATCACTGAAAATGCATATCTCAGCTGGAAACAACAACAATATCGAAGATATCGTAGTTTCCGCATATCAAACGCACTGTGGAGTGCTGAAAACACCAGAAAACGTGTTTTTCGCATTGAATAGCACGAAAACAGCGATTTCGGTGATTCTGCACACTTGTAACTGCAGAATCATGAAGATTATCACTGATAATGCATATATCAGCTGGAAACAACAACAATACCGAAGGTATGGCAGTTTCCGCATATCAAACGCACTGTGGAGTGCTGAAAACACCAGAAAACGTGTTTTTCGCATTCAAAAGCACGAAAACAGCGATTTCGGTGATTCTGCACACTTGTAACAGCAGAATCGTGAAGATTATCACTGAAAGTGCATATCTCAGCTGGAAACAACAACGATACCGAAGATATCGTAGTTTCCGCATATCAAACGCACTGTGGAGTGCTGAAAACACCAGAAAACGTGTTTTTCGCATTCAAAAGCACGAAAACAGCGATTTCGGTGATTCTGCACACTTGTAACAGCAGAATCGTGAAGATTATCACTGAAAATGCATGTCTCAGCTGGAAACAACAACGATACCGAAGATATCGTAGTTTCCGCCAATCAAACGCACTGTGGAGTGCTGAAAACACCAGAAAACGTGTTTTTCGCATTCAAAAGCACGAAAACAGCGATTTCGGTGAGTCTGCACACTTGTAACAGCAGAATCGTGAAGATTATCACTGAAAGTGCATATCTCAGCTGGAAACAACAACGATACCGAAGATATCGCAGTTTCCGCGTATCAAACGCACTGTGGAGTGCTGAAAACACCAGAAAACGTGTTTTTCGCATTCAAAAGCACGAAAACAGCGATTTCGGTGATTCTGCACACTTGTAACAGCAGAATCGTGAAGATTATCACTGAAAATGCATGTCTCAGCTGGAAACAACAACGATACCGAAGATATCGTAGTTTCCGCCAATCAAACGCACTGTGGAGTGCTGAAAACACCAGAAAACGTGTTTTTCGCATTCAAAAGCACGAAAACAGCGATTTCGGTGAGTCTGCACACTTGTAACAGCAGAATCGTGAAGATTATCACTGAAAGTGCATATCTCAGCTGGAAACAACAACGATACCGAAGATATCGCAGTTTCCGCGTATCAAACGCACTGTGGAGTGCTGAAAACACCAGAAAACGTGTTTTTCGCATTCAAAAGCACGAAAACAGCGATTTCGGTGATTCTGCACGTTTGTAACAGCAGAATCATGAAGATTATCACTGAAAATGCATATCTCAGCTGGAAACAACACCGATACCGAAGATATGGCAGTTTCCGCATATCAAACGCACTGTGGAGTGCTGAAAACACCAGAAAACGTGTTTTTCGCATTCAAAAGCACGAAAACAGCGATTTCGGTGATTCTGCACACTTGTAACAGCAGAATCGTGAAGATTATCACTGAAAGTGCATATCTCAGCTGGAAACAACAACGATACCGAAGATATCGCAGTTTCCGCATATCAAACGCACTGTGGAGTGTTGAAAACACCAGAAAACGTGTTTTTCGCATTCAAAAGCACGAAAACTGCGATATCGGTGATTCTGCACACTTGTAACAGCAGAATCATGAAGATTATCACTGAAAATGCATATCTCAGCTGGAAACATCAACGATACCGAAGATATCGCAGTTTCCGCGTATCAAACGCACTGTGGAGTGCTGAAAACACCAGAAAACTTGTTTTTCGCATTCAAAAGCACGAAAACAGCGATTTCGGTGATTCTGCACGTTTGTAACAGCAGAATCATGAAGATTATCACTGAAAATGCATATCTCAGCTGGAAACAACAACGATACCGAAGATATGGCAGTTTCCGCATATCAAACGCACTGTGGAGTGCTGAAAACACCAGAAAACGTGTTTTTCGCATTCAAAAGCACGAAAACAGCGATTTCGGTGATTCTGCACACTTGTAACAGCAGAATCGTGAAGATTATCACTGAAAGTGCATATCTCAGCTGGAAACAACAACGATACCGAAGATATCGCAGTTTCCGCATATCAAACGCACTGTGGAGTGTTGAAAACACCAGAAAACGTGTTTTTCGCATTCAATAGCAAGAAAACTGCGATATCGGTGATTCTGCACACTTGTAACAGCAGAATCATGAAGATTATCACTGAAAATGCATATCTCAGCTGGAAACAACAACGATATCGAAGATATCGTAGTTTCCGCATATCAAACGCACTGTGGAGTGCTGAAAACACCAGAAAACGTGTTTTTCGCATTGAATAGCGCGAAAACAGCGATTTCGGTGATTCTGCACACTTGTAACAGCAGAATCATGAAGATTATCACTGATAATGCATATATCAGCTGGAAACAACAACGATACCGAAGGTATGGCAGTTTCCGCATATCAAACGCACTGTGGAGTGCTGAAAACACCAGAAAACGTGTTTTTCGCATTCAAAAGCACGAAAACAGCGATTTCGGTGATTCTGCACACTTGTAACAGCAGAATCGTGAAGATTATCACTGAAAGTGCATATCTCAGCTGGAAACAACAACGATACCGAAGATATGGCAGTTTCCGCATATCAAACGCACTGTGGAGTGCTGAAAACACCAGAAAACGTGTTTTTCGCATTCAAAAGCACGAAAACAGCGATTTCGGTGATTCTGCACACTTGCAACAGCAGAATCGTGAAGATTATCACTGAAAGTGCATATCTCAGCTGGAAACAACAACGATACCGAAGATATCGCAGTTTCCGCATATCAAACGCACTGTGGAGTGTTGAAAACACCAGAAAACGTGTTTTTCGCATTCAAAAGCACGAAAACTGCGATTTCGGTGATTCTGCACACTTGTAACAGCAGAATTATGAAGATTATCACTGAAAATGCATATCTCAGCTGGAAACAACAACAATATCGAAGATATCGTAGTTTCCGCATATCAAACGCACTGTGGAGTGCTGAAAACACCAGAAAACGTGTTTTTCGCATTGAATAGCGCGAAAACAGCGATTTCGGTGATTCTGCACACTTGTAACAGCAGAATCATGAAGATTATCACTGATAATGCATATATCAGCTGGAAACAACAACGATACCGAAGGTATGGCAGTTTCCGCATATCAAACGCACTGTGGAGTGCTGAAAACACCAGAAAACGTGTTTTTCGCATTCAAAAGCACGAAAACAGCGATTTCGGTGATTCTGCACACTTGTAACAGCAGAATCGTGAAGATTATCACTGAAAGTGCATATCTCAGCTGGAAACAACAACGATACCGAAGATATCGCAGTTTCCGCATATCAAACGCACAGTGGAGTGCTGAAAACACCAGAAAACGTGTTTTTCGCATTCAAAAGCACGAAAACAGCGATTTCGGTGATTCTGCACACTTGTAACAGCAGAATCGTGAAGATCATCACTGAAAGTGCATATCTCAGCTGGAAACAACAACGATACCGAAGATATCGCAGTTTCCGCATATCAAACGCACTGTGGAGTGTTGAAAACACCAGAAAACGTGTTTTTCGCATTCAAAAGCACGAAAACTGCGATTTCGGTGATTCTGCACACTTGTAACAGCAGAATTATGAAGATTATCACTGAAAATGCATATCTCAGCTGGAAACAACAACAATATCGAAGATATCGTAGTTTCCGCATATCAAACGCACTGTGGAGTGCTGAAAACACCAGAAAACGTGTTTTTCGCATTGAATAGCGCGAAAACAGCGATTTCGGTGATTCTGCACACTTGTAACAGCAGAATCGTGAAGATTATCACTGAAAGTGCATATCTCAGCTGGAAACAACAACGATACCGAAGATATCGCAGTTTCCGCATATCAAACGCACTGTGGAGTGTTGAAAACACCAGAAAACGTGTTTTTCGCATTCAAAAGCACGAAAACTGCGATTTCGGTGATTCTGCACACTTGTAACAGCAGAATTATGAAGATTATCACTGAAAATGCATATCTCAGCTGGAAACAACAACAATATCGAAGATATCGTAGTTTCCGCATATCAAACGCACTGTGGAGTGCTGAAAACACCAGAAAACGTGTTTTTCGCATTGAATAGCGCGAAAACAGCGATTTCGGTGATTCTGCACACTTGTAACAGCAGAATCGTGAAGATTATCACTGAAAGTGCATATCTCAGCTGGAAACAACAACGATACCGAAGATATCGCAGTTTCCGCATATCAAACGCACAGTGGAGTGCTGAAAACACCAGAAAACGTGTTTTTCGCATTCAAAAGCACGAAAACAGCGATTTCGGTGATTCTGCACACTTGTAACAGCAGAATCGTGAAGATCATCACTGAAAGTGCATATCTCAGCTGGAAACAACAACGATACCGAAGATATCGCAGTTTCCGCATATCAAACGCACTGTGGAGTGTTGAAAACACCAGAAAACGTGTTTTTCGCATTCAAAAGCACGAAAACTGCGATTTCGGTGATTCTGCACACTTGTAACAGCAGAATTATGAAGATTATCACTGAAAATGCATATCTCAGCTGGAAACAACAACAATATCGAAGATATCGTAGTTTCCGCATATCAAACGCACTGTGGAGTGCTGAAAACACCAGAAAACGTGTTTTTCGCATTGAATAGCGCGAAAACAGCGATTTCGGTGATTCTGCACACTTGTAACAGCAGAATCGTGAAGATTATCACTGAAAGTGCATATCTCAGCTGGAAACAACAACGATACCGAAGATATCGCAGTTTCCGCATATCAAACGCACTGTGGAGTGCTGAAAACACCAGAAAACGTGTTTTTCGCATTCAAAAGCACGAAAACAGCGATTTCGGTGATTCTGCACACTTGTAACAGCAGAATCGTGAAGATTATCACTGAAAGTGCATATCTCAGCTGGAAACAACAACGATACCGAAGATATGGCAGTTTCCGCATATCAAACGCACTGTGGAGTGCTGAAAACACCAGAAAACGTGTTTTTCGCATTCAAAAGCACGAAAACAGCGATTTCGGTGATTCTGCACACTTGTAACAGCAGAATCGTGAAGATTATCACTGAAAGTGCATATCTCAGCTGGAAACAACAACGATACCGAAGATATCGCAGTTTCCGCATATCAAACGCACTGTGGAGTGTTGAAAACACCAGAAAACGTGTTTTTCGCATTCAAAAGCACGAAAACTGCGATTTCGGTGATTCTGCACACTTGTAACAGCAGAATTATGAAGATTATCACTGAAAATGCATATCTCAGCTGGAAACAACAACAATATCGAAGATATCGTAGTTTCCGCATATCAAACGCACTGTGGAGTGCTGAAAACACCAGAAAACGTGTTTTTCGCATTGAATAGCGCGAAAACAGCGATTTCGGTGATTCTGCACACTTGTAACAGCAGAATCATGAAGATTATCACTGATAATGCATATATCAGCTGGAAACAACAACGATACCGAAGGTATGGCAGTTTCCGCATATCAAACGCACTGTGGAGTGCTGAAAACACCAGAAAACGTGTTTTTCGCATTCAAAAGCACGAAAACAGCGATTTCGGTGATTCTGCACACTTGTAACAGCAGAATCGTGAAGATTATCACTGAAAGTGCATATCTCAGCTGGAAACAACAACGATACCGAAGATATCGTAGTTTCCGCATATCAAACGCACTGTGGAGTGCTGAAAACACCAGAAAACGTGTTTTTCGCATTCAAAAGCACGAAAACAGCGATTTCGGTGATTCTGCACACTTGTAACAGCAGAATCGTGAAGATTATCACTGAAAGTGCATATCTCAGCTGGAAACAACAACGATACCGAAGATATCGCAGTTTCCGCATATCAAACGCACAGTGGAGTGCTGAAAACACCAGAAAACGTGTTTTTCGCATTCAAAAGCACGAAAACAGCGATTTCGGTGATTCTGCACACTTGTAACAGCAGATTCGTGAAGATCATCACTGAAAGTGCATATCTCAGCTGGAAACAACAACGATACCGAAGATATCGCAGTTTCCGCATATCAAACGCACTGTGGAGTGTTGAAAACACCAGAAAACGTGTTTTTCGCATTCAAAAGCACGAAAACTGCGATTTCGGTGATTCTGCACACTTGTAACAGCAGAATTATGAAGATTATCACTGAAAATGCATATCTCAGCTGGAAACAACAACAATATCGAAGATATCGTAGTTTCCGCATATCAAACGCACTGTGGAGTGCTGAAAACACCAGAAAACGTGTTTTTCGCATTGAATAGCGCGAAAACAGCGATTTCGGTGATTCTGCACACTTGTAACAGCAGAATCGTGAAGATTATCACTGAAAGTGCATATCTCAGCTGGAAACAACAACGATACCGAAGATATCGCAGTTTCCGCATATCAAACGCACTGTGGAGTGTTGAAAACACCAGAAAACGTGTTTTTCGCATTCAAAAGCACGAAAACTGCGATTTCGGTGATTCTGCACACTTGTAACAGCAGAATTATGAAGATTATCACTGAAAATGCATATCTCAGCTGGAAACAACAACAATATCGAAGATATCGTAGTTTCCGCATATCAAACGCACTGTGGAGTGCTGAAAACACCAGAAAACGTGTTTTTCGCATTGAATAGCACGAAAACAGCGATTTCGGTGATTCTGCACACTTGTAACAGCAGAATCATGAAGATTATCACTGATAATGCATATATCAGCTGGAAACAACAACGATACCGAAGGTATGGCAGTTTCCGCATATCAAACGCACTGTGGAGTGCTGAAAACACCAGAAAACGTGTTTTTCGCATTCAAAAGCACGAAAACAGCGATTTCGGTGATTCTGCACACTTGTAACAGCAGAATCGTGAAGATTATCACTGAAAGTGCATATCTCAGCTGGAAACAACAACGATACCGAAGATATCGTAGTTTCCGCATATCAAACGCACTGTGGAGTGCTGAAAACACCAGAAAACGTGTTTTTCGCATTCAAAAGCACGAAAACAGCGATTTCGGTGATTCTGCACACTTGTAACAGCAGAATCGTGAAGATTATCACTGAAAGTGCATATCTCAGCTGGAAACAACAACGATACCGAAGATATCGCAGTTTCCGCATATCAAACGCACAGTGGAGTGCTGAAAACACCAGAAAACGTGTTTTTCGCATTCAAAAGCACGAAAACAGCGATTTCGCTGATTCTGCACACTTGTAACAGCAGAATCGTGAAGATCATCACTGAAAGTGCATATCTCAGCTGGAAACAACAACGATACCGAAGATATCGCAGTTTCCGCATATCAAACGCACTGTGGAGTGTTGAAAACACCAGAAAACGTGTTTTTCGCATTCAAAAGCACGAAAACTGCGATTTCGGTGATTCTGCACACTTGTAACAGCAGAATTATGAAGATTATCACTGAAAATGCATATCTCAGCTGGAAACAACAACAATATCGAAGATATCGTAGTTTCCGCATATCAAACGCACTGTGGAGTGCTGAAAACACCAGAAAACGTGTTTTTCGCATTGAATAGCGCGAAAACAGCGATTTCGGTGATTCTGCACACTTGTAACAGCAGAATCATGAAGATTATCACTGATAATGCATATATCAGCTGGAAACAACAACGATACCGAAGGTATGGCAGTTTCCGCATATCAAACGCACTGTGGAGTGTTGAAAACACCAGAAAACGTGTTTTTCGCATTCAAAAGCACGAAAACTGCGATTTCGGTGATTCTGCACACTTGTAACAGCAGAATTATGAAGATTATCACTGAAAATGCATATCTCAGCTGGAAACAACAACAATATCGAAGATATCGTAGTTTCCGCATATCAAACGCACTGTGGAGTGCTGAAAACACCAGAAAACGTGTTTTTCGCATTGAATAGCGCGAAAACAGCGATTTCGGTGATTCTGCACACTTGTAACAGCAGAATCATGAAGATTATCACTGATAATGCATATATCAGCTGGAAACAACAACGATACCGAAGGTATGGCAGTTTCCGCATATCAAACGCACTGTGGAGTGCTGAAAACACCAGAAAACGTGTTTTTCGCATTCAAAAGCACGAAAACAGCGATTTCGGTGATTCTGCACACTTGTAACAGCAGAATCGTGAAGATTATCACTGAAAGTGCATATCTCAGCTGGAAACAACAACGATACCGAAGATATCGTAGTTTCCGCATATCAAACGCACTGTGGAGTGCTGAAAACACCAGAAAACGTGTTTTTCGCATTCAAAAGCACGAAAACAGCGATTTCGGTGATTCTGCACACTTGTAACAGCAGAATCGTGAAGATTATCACTGAAAGTGCATATCTCAGCTGGAAACAACAACGATACCGAAGATATCGCAGTTTCCGCATATCAAACGCACAGTGGAGTGCTGAAAACACCAGAAAACGTGTTTTTCGCATTCAAAAGCACGAAAACAGCGATTTCGGTGATTCTGCACACTTGTAACAGCAGAATCGTGAAGATCATCACTGAAAATGCATATCTCAGCTGGAAACAACAACGATACCGAAGATATCGTAGTTTCCGCATATCAAACGCACTGTGGAGTACTGAAAACACCAGAAAACGTGTTTTTCGCATTCAAAAGCACGAAAACAGCGATTTCGGTGATTCTGCACACTTGCAACAGCAGAATCGTGAAGATTATCACTGAAAGTGCATATATCAGCTGGAAACAACAACGATACCGAAGGTATGGCAGTTTCCGCATATCAAACGCACTGTGGAGTGCTGAAAACACCAGAAAACGTTTTTTTCGCATTCAAAAGCACGAAAACAGCGATTTCGGTGATTCTGCACACTTGTAACAGCAGAATCGTGAAGATTATCACTGAAAGTGCATATCTCAGCTGGAAACAACAACGATACCGAAGATATGGCAGTTTCCGCATATCAAACGCACTGTGGAGTGCTGAAAACACCAGAAAACGTGTTTTTCGCATTCAAAAGCACGAAAACAGCGATTTCGGTGATTCTGCACACTTGTAACAGCAGAATCGTGAAGATTATCACTGAAAGTGCATATCTCAGCTGGAAACAACAACGATACCGAAGATATCGCAGTTTCCGCATATCAAACGCACTGTGGAGTGTTGAAAACACCAGAAAACGTGTTTTTCGCATTCAAAAGCACGAAAACTGCGATTTCGGTGATTCTGCACACTTGTAACAGCAGAATCGTGAAGATTATCACTGAAAGTGCATATATCAGCTGGAAACAACTACGATACCGAAGGTATGGCAGTTTCCGCATATCAAACGCACTGTGGAGTGCTGAAAACACCAGAAAACGTTTTTTTCGCATTCAAAAGCACGAAAACAGCGATTTCGGTGATTCTGCACACTTGTAACAGCAGAATCGTGAAGATTATCACTGAAAGTGCATATCTCAGCTGGAAACAACAACGATACCGAAGATATGGCAGTTTCCGCATATCAAACGCACTGTGGAGTGCTGAAAACACCAGAAAACGTGTTTTTCGCATTGAATAGCGCGAAAACAGCGTTTTCGGTGATTCTGCACACTTGTAACAGCAGAATCATGAAGATTATCACTGATAATGCATATATCAGCTGGAAACAACAACGATACCGAAGGTATGGCAGTTTCCGCATATCAAACGCACTGTGGAGTGTTGAAAACACCAGAAAACGTGTTTTTCGCATTCAAAAGCACGAAAACTGCGATTTCGGTGATTCTGCACACTTGTAACAGCAGAATTATGAAGATTATCACTGAAAATGCATATCTCAGCTGGAAACAACAACAATATCGAAGATATCGTAGTTTCCGCATATCAAACGCACTGTGGAGTGCTGAAAACACCAGAAAACGTGTTTCTCGCATTGAATAGCGCGAAAACAGCGATTTCGGTGATTCTGCACACTTGTAACAGCAGAATCATGAAGATTATCACTGATAATGCATATATCAGCTGGAAACAACAACGATACCGAAGGTATGGCAGTTTCCGCATATCAAACGCACTGTGGAGTGCTGAAAACACCAGAAAACGTGTTTTTCGCATTCAAAAGCACGAAAACAGCGATTTCGGTGATTCTGCACACTTGTAACAGCAGAATCGTGAAGATTATCACTGAAAGTGCATATCTCAGCTGGAAACAACAACGATACCGAAGATATCGTAGTTTCCGCATATCAAACGCACTGTGGAGTGCTGAAAACACCAGAAAACGTGTTTTTCGCATTCAAAAGCACGAAAACAGCGATTTCGGTGATTCTGCACACTTGTAACAGCAGAATCGTGAAGATTATCACTGAAAGTGCATATCTCAGCTGGAAACAACAGCGATACCGAAGATATCGCAGTTTCCGCATATCAAACGCACAGTGGAGTGCTGAAAACACCAGAAAACGTGTTTTTCGCATTCAAAAGCACGAAAACAGCGATTTCGGTGATTCTGCACACTTGTAACAGCAGAATCGTGAAGATCATCACTGAAAATGCATATCTCAGCTGGAAACAACAACGATACCGAAGATATCGTAGTTTCCGCATATCAAACGCACTGTGGAGTACTGAAAACACCAGAAAACGTGTTTTTCGCATTCAAAAGCACGAAAACAGCGATTTCGGTGATTCTGCACACTTGTAACAGCAGAATCGTGAAGATTATCACTGAAAGTGCATATATCAGCTGGAAACAACAACGATACCGAAGGTATGGCAGTTTCCGCATATCAAACGCACTGTGGAGTGCTGAAAACACCAGAAAACGTTTTTTTCGCATTCAAAAGCACGAAAACAGCGATTTCGGTGATTCTGCACACTTGTAACAGCAGAATCGTGAAGATTATCACTGAAAGTGCATATCTCAGCTGGAAACAACAACGATACCGAAGATATGGCAGTTTCCGCATATCAAACGCACTGTGGAGTGTTGAAAACACCAGAAAACGTGTTTTTCGCATTCAAAAGCACGAAAACTGCGATTTCGGTGATTCTGCACACTTGTAACAGCAGAATTATGAAGATTATCACTGAAAATGCATATCTCAGCTGGAAACAACAACGATATCCAAGATATCGTAGTTTCCGCATATCAAACGCACTGTGGAGTGCTGAAAACACCAGAAAACGTGTTTTTCGCATTCAAAAGCACGAAAACAGCGATTTCGGTGATTCTGCACACTTGTAACAGCAGAATCGTGAAGATCATCACTGAAAATGCATATCTCAGCTGGAAACAACAACGATACCGAAGATATCGTAGTTTCCGCATATCAAACGCACTGTGGAGTACTGAAAACACCAGAAAACGTGTTTTTCGCATTCAAAAGCACGAAAACAGCGATTTCGGTAATTCTGCACACTTGTAACAGCAGAATCGTGAAGATTATCACTGAAAGTGCATATCTCAGCTGGAAACAACAACGATACCGAAGATATCGCAGTTTCCGCGTATCAAACGCACTGTGGAGTGCTGAAAACACCAGAAAACGTGTTTTTCGCATTCAAAAGCACGAAAACAGCGATTTCGGTGATTCTGCACGTTTGTAACAGCAGAATCATGAAGATTATCACTGAAAATGCATATCTCAGCTGGAAACAACAACGATACCGAAGATATCGCAGTTTCCGCATATCAAACGCACAGTGGAGTGCTGAAAACACCAGAAAACGTGTTTTTCGCATTCAAAAGCACGAAAACAGCGATTTCGCTGATTCTGCACACTTGTAACAGCAGAATCGTGAAGATCATCACTGAAAGTGCATATCTCAGCTGGAAACAACAACGATACCGAAGATATCGCAGTTTCCGCATATCAAACGCACTGTGGAGTGTTGAAAACACCAGAAAACGTGTTTTTCGCATTCAAAAGCACGAAAACTGCGATTTCGGTGATTCTGCACACTTGTAACAGCAGAATTATGAAGATTATCACTGAAAATGCATATCTCAGCTGGAAACAACAACAATATCGAAGATATCGTAGTTTCCGCATATCAAACGCACTGTGGAGTGCTGAAAACACCAGAAAACGTGTTTTTCGCATTGAATAGCGCGAAAACAGCGATTTCGGTGATTCTGCACACTTGTAACAGCAGAATCATGAAGATTATCACTGATAATGCATATATCAGCTGGAAACAACAACGATACCGAAGGTATGGCAGTTTCCGCATATCAAACGCACTGTGGAGTGTTGAAAACACCAGAAAACGTGTTTTTCGCATTCAAAAGCACGAAAACTGCGATTTCGGTGATTCTGCACACTTGTAACAGCAGAATTATGAAGATTATCACTGAAAATGCATATCTCAGCTGGAAACAACAACAATATCGAAGATATCGTAGTTTCCGCATATCAAACGCACTGTGGAGTGCTGAAAACACCAGAAAACGTGTTTTTCGCATTGAATAGCGCGAAAACAGCGATTTCGGTGATTCTGCACACTTGTAACAGCAGAATCATGAAGATTATCACTGATAATGCATATATCAGCTGGAAACAACAACGATACCGAAGGTATGGCAGTTTCCGCATATCAAACGCACTGTGGAGTGCTGAAAACACCAGAAAACGTGTTTTTCGCATTCAAAAGCACGAAAACAGCGATTTCGGTGATTCTGCACACTTGTAAAAGCAGAATCGTGAAGATTATCACTGAAAGTGCATATCTCAGCTGGAAACAACAACGATACCGAAGATACCGTAGTTTCCGCATATCAAACGCACTGTGGAGTGCTGAAAACACCAGAAAACGTGTTTTTCGCATTCAAAAGCACGAAAACAGCGATTTCGGTGATTCTGCACACTTGTAACAGCAGAATCGTGATGATTATCACTGAAAGTGCATATCTCAGCTGGAAACAACAACGATACCGAAGGTATGGCAGTTTCCGCATATCAAACGCACTGTGGAGTGCTGAAAACACCAGAAAACGTTTTTTTCGCATTCAAAAGCACGAAAACAGCGATTTCGGTGATTCTGCACACTTGTAACAGCAGAATCGTGAAGATTATCACTGAAAGTGCATATCTCAGCTGGAAACAACAACGATACCGAAGATATGGCAGTTTCCGCATATCAAACGCACTGTGGTGTGCTGAAAACACCAGAAAACGTGTTTTTCGCATTCAAAAGCACGAAAACAGCGATTTCGGTGATTCTGCACACTTGTAACAGCAGAATCGTGAAGATTATCACTGAAAGTGCATATCTCAGCTGGAAACAACAACGATACCGAAGATATCGCAGTTTCCGCATATCAAACGCACTGTGGAGTGTTGAAAACACCAGAAAACGTGTTTTTCGCATTCAAAAGCACGAAAACTGCGATTTCGGTGATTCTGCACACTTGTAACAGCAGAATTATGAAGATTATCACTGAAAATGCATATCTCAGCTGGAAACAACAACGATATCCAAGATATCGTAGTTTCCGCATATCAAACGCACTGTGGAGTGCTGAAAACACCAGAAAACGTGTTTTTCGCATTCAAAAGCACGAAAACAGCGATTTCGGTGATTCTGCACACTTGTAACAGCAGAATCGTGAAGATTATCACTGAAAGTGCATATATCAGCTGGAAACAACAACGATACCGAAGGTATGGCAGTTTCCGCATATCAAACGCACTGTGGAGTGCTGAAAACACCAGAAAACGTTTTTTTCGCATTCAAAAGCACGAAAACAGCGATTTCGGTGATTCTGCACACTTGTAACAGCAGAATCGTGAAGATTATCACTGAAAGTGCATATCTCAGCTGGAAACAACAACGATACCGAAGATATGGCAGTTTCCGCATATCAAACGCACTGTGGAGTGCTGAAAACACCAGAAAACGTGTTTTTCGCATTCAAAAGCACGAAAACAGCGATTTCGGTGATTCTGCACACTTGTAACAGCAGAATCGTGAAGATTATCACTGAAAGTGCATATCTCAGCTGGAAACAACAACGATACCGAAGATATCGCAGTTTCCGCATATCAAACGCACTGTGGAGTGTTGAAAACACCAGAAAACGTGTTTTTCGCATTCAAAAGCACGAAAACTGCGATTTCGGTGATTCTGCACACTTGTAACAGCAGAATTATGAAGATTATCACTGAAAATGCATATCTCAGCTGGAAACAACAACGATATCCAAGATATCGTAGTTTCCGCATATCAAACGCACTGTGGAGTGCTGAAAACACCAGAAAACGTGTTTTTCGCATTCAAAAGCACGAAAACAGCGATTTCGGTGATTCTGCACACTTGTAACAGCAGAATCGTGAAGATCATCACTGAAAGTGCATATCTCAGCTGGAAACAACAACGATACCGAAGATATCGCAGTTTCCGCATATCAAACGCACTGTGGAGTGTTGAAAACACCAGAAAACGTGTTTTTCGCATTCAAAAGCACGAAAACTGCGATTTCGGTGATTCTGCACACTTGTAACAGCAGAATTATGAAGATTATCACTGAAAATGCATATCTCAGCTGGAAACAACAACAATATCGAAGATATCGTAGTTTCCGCATATCAAACGCACTGTGGAGTGCTGAAAACACCAGAAAACGTGTTTTTCGCATTGAATAGCGCGAAAACAGCGATTTCGGTGATTCTGCACACTTGTAACAGCAGAATCATGAAGATTATCACTGATAATGCATATATCAGCTGGAAACAACAACGATACCGAAGGTATTGCAGTTTCCGCATATCAAACGCACTGTGGAGTGTTGAAAACACCAGAAAACGTGTTTTTCGCATTCAAAAGCACGAAAACTGCGATTTCGGTGATTCTGCACACTTGTAACAGCAGAATTATGAAGATTATCACTGAAAATGCATATCTCAGCTGGAAACAACAACAATATCGAAGATATCGTAGTTTCCGCATATCAAACGCACTGTGGAGTGCTGAAAACACCAGAAAACGTGTTTTTCGCATTGAATAGCGCGAAAACAGCGATTTCGGTGATTCTGCACACTTGTAACAGCAGAATCATGAAGATTATCACTGATAATGCATATATCAGCTGGAAACAACAACGATACCGAAGGTATGGCAGTTTCCGCATATCAAACGCACTGTGGAGTGCTGAAAACACCAGAAAACGTGTTTTTCGCATTCAAAAGCACGAAAACAGCGATTTCGGTGATTCTGCACACTTGTAACAGCAGAATCGTGAAGATTATCACTGATAGTGCATATCTCAGCTGGAAACAACAACGATACCGAAGATATCGTAGTTTCCGCATATCAAACGCACTGTGGAGTGCTGAAAACACCAGAAAACGTGTTTTTCGCATTCAAAAGCACGAAAACAGCGATTTCGGTGATTCTGCACACTTGTAACAGCAGAATCGTGAAGATTATCACTGAAAGTGCATATCTCAGCTGGAAACAACAACGATACCGAAGATATCGCAGTTTCCGCATATCAAACGCACAGTGGAGTGCTGAAAACACCAGAAAACGTGTTTTTCGCATTCAAAAGCACGAAAACAGCGATTTCGGTGATTCTGCACACTTGTAACAGCAGAATCGTGAAGATCATCACTGAAAATGCATATCTCAGCTGGAAACAACAACGATACCGAAGATATCGTAGTTTCCGCATATCAAACGCACTGTGGAGTACCGAAAACACCAGAAAACGTGTTTTTCGCATTCAAAAGCACGAAAACAGCGATTTCGGTGATTCTGCACACTTGTAACAGCAGAATCGTGAAGATTATCACTGAAAGTGCATATATCAGCTGGAAACAACAACGATACCGAAGGTATGGCAGTTTCCGCATATCAAACGCACTGTGGAGTGCTGAAAACACCAGAAAACGTTTTTTTCGCATTCAAAAGCACGAAAACAGCGATATCGGTGATTCTGCACACTTGTAACAGCAGAATCGTGAAGATTATCACTGAAAGTGCATATCTCAGCTGGAAACAACAACGATACCGAAGATATGGCAGTTTCCGCATATCAAACGCACTGTGGAGTGCTGAAAACACCAGAAAACGTGTTTTTCGCATTCAAAAGCACGAAAACAGCGATTTCGGTGATTCTGCACACTTGTAACAGCAGAATCGTGAAGATTATCACTGAAAGTGCATATCTCAGCTGGAAACAACAACGATACCGAAGATATCGCAGTTTCCGCATATCAAACGCACTGTGGAGTGTTGAAAACACCAGAAAACGTGTTTTTCGCATTCAAAAGCACGAAAACTGCGATTTCGGTGATTCTGCACACTTGTAACAGCAGAATTATGAAGATTATCACTGAAAATGCATATCTCAGCTGGAAACAACAACGATATCCAAGATATCGTAGTTTCCGCATATCAAACGCACTGTGGAGTGCTGAAAACACCAGAAAACGTGTTTTTCGCATTCAAAAGCACGAAAACAGCGATTTCGGTGATTCTGCACACTTGTAACAGCAGAATCGTGAAGATCATCACTGAAAATGCATATCTCAGCTGGATACAACAACGATACCGAAGATATCGTAGTTTCCGCATATCAAACGCACTGTGGAGTACTGAAAACACCAGAAAACGTGTTTTTCGCATTCAAAAGCACGAAAACAGCGATTTCGGTAATTCTGCACACTTGTAACAGCAGAATCGTGAAGATTATCACTGAAAGTGCATATCTCAGCTGGAAACAACAACGATACCGAAGATATCGCAGTTTCCGCGTATCAAACGCACTGTGGAGTGCTGAAAACACCAGAAAACGTGTTTTTCGCATTCAAAAGCACGAAAACAGCGATTTCGGTGATTCTGCACACTTGTAACAGCAGAATCGTGAAGATTATCACTGAAAGTGCATATCTCAGCTGGAAACAACAACGATACCGAAGATATCGCAGTTTCCGCATATCAAACGCACTGTGGAGTGTTGAAAACACCAGAAAACGTGTTTTTCGCATTCAAAAGCACGAAAACTGCGATATCGGTGATTCTGCACACTTGTAACAGCAGAATCATGAAGATTATCACTGAAAATGCATATCTCAGCTGGAAACAACAACGATATCGAAGATATCGTAGTTTCCGCATATCAAACGCACTGTGGAGTGCTGAAAACACCAGAAAACGTGTTTTTCGCATTGAATAGCGCGAAAACAGCGATTTCGGTGATTCTGCACACTTGTAACAGCAGAATCATGAAGATTATCACTGATTATGCATATATCAGCTGGAAACAACAACGATACCGAAGGTATGGCAGTTTCCGCATATCAAACGCACTGTGGAGTGCTGAAAACACCAGAAAACGTGTTTTTCGCATTCAAAAGCACGAAAACAGCGATTTCGGTGATTCTGCACACTTGTAACAGCAGAATCGTGAAGATTATCACTGAAAGTGCATATCTCAGCTGGAAACAACAACGATACCGAAGATATGGCAGTTCCCGCATATCAAACGCACTGTGGAGTGCTGAAAACACCAGAAAACGTGTTTTTCGCATTCAAAAGCACGAAAACAGCGATTTCGGTGATTCTGCACACTTGTAACAGCAGAATCGTGAAGATTATCACTGAAAGTGCATATCTCAGCTGGAAACAACAACGATACCGAAGATATCGCAGTTTCCGCATATCAAACGCACAGTGGAGTGCTGAAAACACCAGCAAACGTGTTTTTCGCATTCAAAAGCACGAAAACAGCTATTTCGGTGATTCTGCACACTTGTAACAGCAGAATCGTGAAGATTATCACTGAAAATGCATATCTCAGCTGGAAACAACAACGATATCGAAGATATCGTAGTTTCCGCATATCAAACGCACTGTGGAGTGCTGAAAACACCAGAAAACGTGTTTTTCGCATTGAATAGCGCGAAAACAGCGATTTCGGTGATTCTGCACACTTGTAACAGCAGAATCATGAAGATTATCACTGATAATGCATATATCAGCTGGAAACAACAACGATACCGAAGGTATGGCAGTTTCCGCATATCAAACGCACTGTGGAGTGCTGAAAACACCAGAAAACGTGTTTTTCGCATTCAAAAGCACGAAAACAGCGATTTCGGTGATTCTGCACACTTGTAACAGCAGAATCGTGAAGATTATCACTGAAAGTGCATATCTCAGCTGGAAACAACAACGATACCGAAGATATGGCAGTTTCCGCATATCAAACGCACTGTGGAGTGCTGAAAACACCAGAAAACGTGTTTTTCGCATTCAAAAGCACGAAAACAGCGATTTCGGTGATTCTGCACGTTTGTAACAGCAGAATCATGAAGATTATCACTGAAAATGCATATCTCAGCTGGAAACAACAACGATACCGAAGATATGGCAGTTTCCGCATATCAAACGCACTGTGGAGTACTGAAAACACCAGAAAACGTGTTTTTCGCATTCAAAAGCACGAAAACAGCGATTTCGGTGATTCTGCACACTTGTAACAGCAGAATCGTGAAGATTATCACTGAAAGTGCATATCTCAGCTGGAAACAACAACGATACCGAAGATATCGTAGTTTCCGCATATCAAACGCACTGTGGAGTGCTGAAAACACCAGAAAACGTGTTTTTCGCATTCAAAAGCACGAAAACAGCGATTTCGGTGATTCTGCACGTTTGTAACAGCAGAATCATGAAGATTATCACTGAAAATGCATATCTCAGCTGGAAACAACAACGATACCGAAGATATGGCAGTTTCCGCATATCAAACGCACTGTGCGGTGCTGAAAACACCAGAAAACGTGTTTTTCGCATTCAAAAGCACGAAAACAGCGATTTCGGTGATTCTGCACACTTGTAACAGCAGAATCGTGAAGATTATCACTGAAAATGCATATCTCAGCTGGAAACAACAACGATATCAAAGATATCGTAGTTTCCGCATATCAAACGCACTGTGGAGTGCTGAAAACACCAGAAAACGTGTTTTTCGCATTGAATAGCGCGAAAACAGCGATTTCGGTGATTCTGCACACTTGTAACAGCAGAATCATGAAGATTATCACTGATAATGCATATATCAGCTGGAAACAACAACGATACCGAAGGTATGGCAGTTTCCGCATATCAAACGCACTGTGGAGTGCTGAAAACACCAGAAAACGTGTTTTTCGCATTCAAAAGCACGAAAACAGCGATTTCGGTGATTCTGCACACTTGTAACAGCAGAATCGTGAAGATTATCACTGAAAGTGCATATCTCAGCTGGAAACAACAACGATACCGAAGATATGGCAGTTTCCGCATATCAAACGCACTGTGGAGTGCTGAAAACACCAGAAAACGTGTTTTTCGCATTCAAAAGCACGAAAACAGCGATTTCGGTGATTCTGCACGTTTGTAACAGCAGAATCATGAAGATTATCACTGAAAATGCATATCTCAGCTGGAAACAACAACGATACCGAAGATATCGTAGTTTCCGCATATCAAACGCACTGTGGAGTGCTGAAAACACCAGAAAACGTGTTTTTCGCATTCAAAAGCACGAAAACAGCGATTTCGGTGATTCTGCACACTTGTAACAGCAGAATCGTGAAGATTATCACTGAAAGTGCATATCTCAGCTGGAAACAACAACGATACCGAAGATATGGCAGTTTCCGCATATCAAACGCACTGTGGAATGCTGAAAACACCAGAAAACGTGTTTTTCGCATTCAATAGCACGAAAACAGCGATTTCGGTGATTCTGCACACTTGTAACAACAGAATCATGAAGATTATCACTGAAAATGCATGTCTCAGCTGGAAACAACAACGATACCGAAGATATCGTAGTTTCCGCATATCAAACGCACTGTGGAGTACTGAAAACACCAGAAAACGTGTTTTTCGCATTCAAAAGCACGAAAACAGCGATTTCGGTGATTCTGCACACTTGTAACAGCAGAATCGTGAAGATTATCACTGAAAGTGCATATCTCAGCTGGAAACAACAACGATACCGAAGATATCGCAGTTTCCGCGTATCAAACGCACTGTGGAGTGCTGAAAACACCAGAAAACGTGTTTTTCGCATTCAAAAGCACGAAAACAGCGATTTCGGTGATTCTGCACGTTTGTAACAGCAGAATCATGAAGATTATCACTGAAAATGCATATCTCAGCTGGAAACAACAACGATACCGAAGATATGGCAGTTTCCGCATATCAAACGCACTGTGGAGTGCTGAAAACACCAGAAAACGTGTTTTTCGCATTCAAAAGCACGAAAACAGCGATTTCGGTGATTCTGCACACTTGTAACAGCAGAATCGTGAAGATTATCACTGAAAGTGCATATCTCAGCTGGAAACAACAACGATACCGAAGATATCGCAGTTTCCGCATATCAAACGCACTGTGGAGTGTTGAAAACACCAGAAAACGTGTTTTTCGCATTCAAAAGCACGAAAACTGCGATATCGGTGATTCTGCACACTTGTAACAGCAGAATCATGAAGATTATCACTGAAAATGCATATCTCAGCTGGAAACAACAACGATATCGAAGATATCGTAGTTTCCGCATATCAAACGCACTGTGGAGTGCTGAAAACACCAGAAAACGTGTTTTTCGCATTGAATAGCGCGAAAACAGCGATTTCGGTGATTCTGCACACTTGTAACAGCAGAATCATGAAGATTATCACTGATAATGCATATATCAGCTGGAAACAACAACGATACCGAAGGTATGGCAGTTTCCGCATATCAAACGCACTGTGGAGTGCTGAAAACACCAGAAAACGTGTTTTTCGCATTCAAAAGCACGAAAACAGCGATTTCGGTGATTCTGCACGTTTGTAACAGCAGAATCATGAAGATTATCACTGAAAATGCATATCTCAGCTGGAAACAACAACGATACCGAAGATATGGCAGTTTCCGCATATCAAACGCACTGTGGAGTGCTGAAAACACCAGAAAACGTGTTTTTCGCATTCAAAAGCACGAAAACAGCGATTTCGGTGATTCTGCACACTTGTAACAGCAGAATCGTGAAGATTATCACTGAAAGTGCATATCTCAGCTGGAAACAACAACGATACCGAAGATATCGCAGTTTCCGCATATCAAACGCACTGTGGAGTGTTGAAAACACCAGAAAACGTGTTTTTCGCATTCAAAAGCACGAAAACTGCGATATCGGTGATTCTGCACACTTGTAACAGCAGAATCATGAAGATTATCACTGAAAATGCATATCTCAGCTGGAAACAACAACGATATCGAAGATATCGTAGTTTCCGCATATCAAACGCACTGTGGAGTGCTGAAAACACCAGAAAACGTGTTTTTCGCATTGAATAGCGCGAAAACAGCGATTTCGGTGATTCTGCACACTTGTAACAGCAGAATCATGAAGATTATCACTGATAATGCATATATCAGATGGAAACAACAACGATACCGAAGGTATGGCAGTTTCCGCATATCAAACGCACTGTGGAGTGCTGAAAACACCAGAAAACGTGTTTTTCGCATTCAAAAGCACGAAAACAGCGATTTCGGTGATTCTGCACACTTGTAACAGCAGAATCGTGAAGATTATCACTGAAAGTGCATATCTCAGCTGGAAACAACAACGATACCGAAGATATGGCAGTTTCCGCATATCAAACGCACTGTGGAGTGCTGAAAACACCAGAAAACGTGTTTTTCGCATTCAAAAGCACGAAAACAGCGATTTCGGTGAGTCTGCACACTTGTAACAGCAGAATCGTGAAGATTATCACTGAAAGTGCATATCTCAGCTGGAAACAACAACGATACCGAAGATATCGTAGTTTCCGCATATCAAACGCACTGTGGAGTGCTGAAAACACCAGAAAACGTGTTTTTCGCATTCAAAAGCACGAAAACAGCGATTTCGGTGATTCTGCACACTTGTAACAGCAGAATCGTGAAGATTATCACTGAAAGTGCATATCTCAGCTGGAAACAACAACGATACCGAAGATATGGCAGTTTCCGCATATCAAACGCACTGTGGAGTGCTGAAAACACCAGAAAACGTGTTTTTCGCATTCAATAGCACGAAAACAGCGATTTCGGTGATTCTGCACACTTGTAACAACAGAATCATGAAGATTATCACTGATAATGCATATATCAGCTGGAAACAACAACGATACCGAAGGTATGGCAGTTTCCGCATATCAAACGCACTGTGGAGTGCTGAAAACACCAGAAAACGTGTTTTTCGCATTCAAAAGCACGAAAACAGCGATTTCGGTGATTCTGCACACTTGTAACAGCAGAATCGTGAAGATTATCACTGAAAGTGCATATCTCAGCTGGAAACAACAACGATACCGAAGATATCGTAGTTTCCGCATATCAAACGCACTGTGGAGTGCTGAAAACACCAGAAAACGTGTTTTTCGCATTCAAAAGCACGAAAACAGCGATTTCGGTGATTCTGCACACTTGTAACAGCAGAATCGTGAAGATTATCACTGAAAGTGCATATCTCAGCTGGAAACAACAACGATACCGAAGATATGGCAGTTTCCGCATATCAAACGCACTGTGGAGTGCTGAAAACACCAGAAAACGTGTTTTTCGCATTCAATAGCACGAAAACAGCGATTTCGGTGATTCTGCACACTTGTAACAACAGAATCATGAAGATTATCACTGAAAATGCATGTCTCAGCTGGAAACAACAACGATACCGAAGATATCGTAGTTTCCGCATATCAAACGCACTGTGGAGTACTGAAAACACCAGAAAACGTGTTTTTCGCATTGAATAGCGCGAAAGCAGCGATTTCGGTGATTCTGCACACTTGTAACAGCAGAATCGTGAAGATTATCACTGAAAGTGCATATCTCAGCTGGAAACAACAACGATACCGAAGATATCGCAGTTTCCGCATATCAAACGCACAGTGGAGTGCTGAAAACACCAGAAAACGTGTTTTTCGCATTGAATAGCGCGAAAACAGCGATTTCGGTGATTCTGCACACTTGTAACAGCAGAATCATGAAGATTATCACTGATAATGCATATATCAGCTGGAAACAACAACGATACCGAAGGTATGGCAGTTTCCGCATATCAAACGCACTGTGGAGTGCTGAAAACACCAGAAAACGTGTTTTTCGCATTCAAAAGCACGAAAACAGCGATTTCGGTGATTCTGCACACTTGTAACAGCAGAATCGTGAAGATTATCACTGAAAGTGCATATCTCAGCTGGAAACAACAACGATACCGAAGATATGGCAGTTTCCGCATATCAAACGCACTGTGGAGTGCTGAAAACACCAGAAAACGTGTTTTTCGCATTCAAAAGCACGAAAACAGCGATTTCGGTGATTCTGCACACTTGTAACAGCAGAATCGTGAAGATTATCACTGAACGTGCATATCTCAGCTGGAAACAACAACGATACCGAAGATATCGCAGTTTCCGCATATCAAACGCACTGTGGAGTGTTGAAAACACCAGAAAACGTGTTTTTCGCATTCAAAATCACGAAAACTGCGATTTCGGTGATTCTGCACACTTGTAACAGCAGAATTATGAAGATTATCACTGAAAATGCATATCTCAGCTGGAAACAACAACGATATCGAAGATATCGTAGTTTCCGCATATCAAACGCACTGTGGAGTGCTGAAAACACCAGAAAACGTGTTTTTCGCATTGAATAGCGCGAAAACAGCGATTTCGGTGATTCTGCAAACTTGTAACAGCAGAATCATGAAGATTATCACTGATAATGCATATATCAGCTGGAAACAACAACGATACCGAAGGTATGGCAGTTTCCGCATATCAAACGCACTGTGGAGTGCTGAAAACACCAGAAAACGTGTTTTTCGCATTCAAAAGCACGAAAACAGCGATTTCGGTGATTCTGCACACTTGTAACAGCAGAATCGTGAAGATTATCACTGAAAGTGCATATCTCAGCTGGAAACAACAACGATACCGAAGATATCGTAGTTTCCGCATATCAAACGCACTGTGGAGTGCTGAAAACACCAGAAAACGTGTTTTTCGCATTCAAAAGCACGAAAACAGCGATTTCGGTGATTCTGCACACTTGTAACAGCAGAATCGTGAAGATTATCACTGAAAGTGCATATCTCAGCTGGAAACAACAACGATACCGAAGATATCGCAGTTTCCGCATATCAAACGCACAGTGGAGTGCTGAAAACACCAGAAAACGTGTTTTTCGCATTCAAAAGCACGAAAACAGCGATTTCGGTGATTCTGCACACTTGTAACAGCAGAATCGTGAAGATCATCACTGAAAATGCATATCTCAGCTGGAAACAACAACGATACCGAAGATATCGTAGTTTCCGCATATCAAACGCACTGTGGAGTACTGAAAACACCAGAAAACGTGTTTTTCGCATTCAAAAGCACGAAAACAGCGATTTCGGTGATTCTGCACACTTGTAACAGCAGAATCGTGAAGATTATCACTGAAAGTGCATATCTCAGCTGGAAACAACAACGATACCGAAGATACCGCAGTTTCCGCGTATCAAACTCACTGTGGAGTGCTGAAAACACCAGAAAACGTGTTTTTCGCATTCAAAAGCACGAAAACAGCGATTTCGGTGATTCTGCACGTTTGTAACAGCAGAATCATGAAGATTATCACTGAAAATGCATATCTCAGCTGGAAACAACAACGATACCGAAGATATGGCAGTTTCCGCATATCAAACGCACTGTGGAGTGCTGAAAACACCAGAAAACGTGTTTTTCGCATTCAAAAGCACGAAAACAGCGATTTCGGTGATTCTGCACACTTGTAACAGCAGAATCGTGAAGATTATCACTGAAAATGCATATCTCAGCTGGAAACAACAACGATATCGAAGATATCGTAGTTTCCGCATATCAAACGCACTGTGGAGTGCTGAAAACACCAGAAAACGTGTTTTTCGCATTGAATAGCGCGAAAACAGCGATTTCGGTGATTCTGCACACTTGTAACAGCAGAATCATGAAGATTATCACTGATAATGCATATATCAGCTGGAAACAACAACGATACCGAAGGTATGGCAGTTTCCGCATATCAAACGCACTGTGGAGTGCTGAAAACACCAGAAAACGTGTTTTTCGCATTCAAAAGCACGAAAACAGCGATTTCGGTGATTCTGCACAATTGTAACAGCAGAATCGTGAAGATTATCACTGAAAGTGCATATCTCAGCTGGAAACAACAACGATACCGAAGATATGGCAGTTTCCGCATATCAAACGCACTGTGGAGTGCTGAAAACACCAGAAAACGTGTTTTTCGCATTCAAAAGCACGAAAACAGCGATTTCGGTGATTCTGCACACTTGTAACAGCAGAATCGTGAAGATTATCACTGAAAGTGCATATCTCAGCTGGAAACAACAACGATACCGAAGATATCGCAGTTTCCGCATATCAAACGCACTGTGGAGTGTTGAAAACACCAGAAAACGTGTTTTTCGCATTCAAAATCACGAAAACTGCGATTTCGGTGATTCTGCACACTTGTAACAGCAGAATTATGAAGATTATCACTGAAAATGCATATCTCAGCTGGAAACAACAACGATATCGAAGATATCGTAGTTTCCGCATATCAAACGCACTGTGGAGTGCTGAAAACACCAGAAAACGTGTTTTTCGCATTGAATAGCGCGAAAACAGCGATTTCGGTGATTCTGCACACTTGTAACAGCAGAATCATGAAGATTATCACTGATAATGCATATATCAGCTGGAAACAACAACGATACCGAAGGTATGGCAGTTTCCGCATATCAAACGCACTGTGGAGTGCTGAAAACACCAGAAAACGTGTTTTTCGCATTCAAAAGCACGAAAACAGCGATTTCGGTGATTCTGCACAATTGTAACAGCAGAATCGTGAAGATTATCACTGAAAGTGCATATCGCAGCTGGAAACAACAACGATACCGAAGATATGGCAGTTTCCGCATATCAAACGCACTGTGGAGTGCTGAAAACACCAGAAAACGTGTTTTTCGCATTCAAAAGCACGAAAACAGCGATTTCGGTGATTCTGCACACTTGTAACAGCAGAATCGTGAAGATTATCACTGAAAGTGCATATCTCAGCTGGAAACAACAACGATACCGAAGATATCGCAGTTTCCGCATATCAAACGCACTGTGGAGTGTTGAAAACACCAGAAAACGTGTTTTTCGCATTCAAAAGCACGAAAACTGCGATTTCGGTGATTCTGCACACTTGTAACAGCAGAATTATGAAGATTATCACTGAAAATGCATATCTCAGCTGGAAACAACAACGATATCGAAGATATCGTAGTTTCCGCATATCAAACGCACTGTGGAGTGCTGAAAACACCAGAAAACGTGTTTTTCGCATTGAATAGCGCGAAAGCAGCGATTTCGGTGATTCTGCACACTTGTAACAGCAGAATCATGAAGATTATCACTGATAATGCATATATCAGCTGGAAACAACAACGATACCGAAGGTATGGCAGTTTCCGCATATCAAACGCACTGTGGAGTGCTGAAAACACCAGAAAACGTGTTTTTCGCATTGAATAGCGCGAAAACAGCGATTTCGGTGATTCTGCACACTTGTAACAGCAGAATCATGAAGATTATCACTGATAATGCATATATCAGCTGGAAACAACAACGATACCGAAGGTATGGCAGTTTCCGCATATCAAACGCACTGTGGAGTGCTGAAAACACCAGAAAACGTGTTTTTCGCATTCAAAAGCACGAAAACAGCGATTTCGGTGATTCTGCACACTTGTAACAGCAGAATCGTGAAGATTATCACTGAAAGTGCATATCTCAGCTGGAAACAACAACGATACCGAAGATATGGCAGTTTCCGCATATCAAACGCACTGTGGAGTGCTGAAAACACCAGAAAACGTGTTTTTCGCATTCAAAAGCACGAAAACAGCGATTTCGGTGATTCTGCACACTTGTAACAGCAGAATCGTGAAGATTCTCACTGAAAGTGCATATCTCAGCTGGAAACAACAACGATACCGAAGATATCGCAGTTTCCGCATATCAAACGCACTGTGGAGTGTTGAAAACACCAGAAAACGTGTTTTTCGCATTCAAAAGCACGAAAACAGCGATTTCGGTGATTCTGCACACTTATAACAGCAGAATTATGAAGATTATCACTGAAAATGCATATCTCAGCTGGAAACAACAACGATATCCAAGATATCGTAGTTTCCGCATATCAAACGCACTGTGGAGTGCTGAAAACACCAGAAAACGTGTTTTTCGCATTGAATAGCGCGAAAACAGCGATTTCGGTGATTCTGCACACTTGTAACAGCAGAATCATGAAGATTATCACTGATAATGCATATATCAGCAGGAAACAATAACGATACCGAAGGTATGGCAGTTTCCGCATATCAAACGCACTGTGGAGTGATGAAAACACCAGAAAACGTGTTTTTCGCATTCAAAAGCACGAAAACAGCGATTTCGGTGATTCTGCACACTTGTAACAGCAGAATCGTGAAGATTATCACTGAAAGTGCATATCTCAGCTGGAAACAACAACGATACCGAAGATATCGTAGTTTCCGCATATCAAACGCACTGTGGAGTGCTGAAAACACCAGAAAACGTGTTTTTCGCATTCAAAAGCACGAAAACAGCGATTTCGGTGATTCTGCACACTTGTAACAGCAGAATCATGAAGATTATCACTGAAAATGCATGTCTCAGCTGGAAACAACAACGATACCGAAGATATGGCAGTTTCCGCATATCAAACGCACCGTGGAGTGCTGAAAACACCAGAAAACGTGTTTTTCGCATTCAAAAGAACGAAAACAGCTATTTCGGTGATTCTCCACACTTGTAACAGCAGAATCATGAAGATTATCCCTGAAAATGCATATCTCAGCTGGAAACAACAACGATGCCGAAGATATCGTAGTTTCCGCATATCAAACGCACTGTGGAGTGCTGAAAACACCAGAAAACGTGTTTTTCGCATTCAAAAGCACGAAAACAGCGACTTCGGTGATTCTGCACACTTGTAACAGCAGAATCGTGAAGATTATCACTGAAAGTGCATATCTCAGCTGGAAACAACAACGATACCGAAGATATGGCAGTTTCCGCATATCAAACGCACTGTGGAGTGCTGAAAACACCAGAAAACGTGTTTTTCGCATTGAATAGCGCGAAAACAGCGATTTCGGTGATTCTGCACGTTTGTAACAGCAGAATCATGAAGATTATCACTGAAAATGCATATCTCAGCTGGAAGCAACAACGATACCGAAGATATGGCAGTTTCCGCATATCAAACGCACTGTGGAGTGCTGAAAACACCAGAAAACGTGTTTTTCGCATTCAAAAGCACGAAAACAGCGATTTCGGTGATTCTGCACGTTTGTAACAGCAGAATCATGAAGATTATCACTGAAAATGCATATCTCAGCTGGAAACAACAACGATACCGAAGATATGGCAGTTTCCGCATATCGAACGCACTGTGGAGTACTGAAAACACCAGAAAACGTGTTTTTCGCATTCAAAAGCACGAAAACAGCGATTTCGGTGATTCTGCACACTTGTAACAGCAGTATCGTGAAGATTATCACTGAAAGTGCATATCTCAGCTGGAAACAACAACGATACCGAAGATATCGCAGTTTCCGCATATCAAACGCACTGTGGAGTGCTGAAAACACCAGAAAACGTGTTTTTCGCATTCAAAAGCACGAAAACAGCGATTTCGGTGATTCTGCACACTTGTAACAGCAGAATCATGAAGATTATCATTGAAAATGCATGTCTCAGCTGGAAACAACAACGATACCGAAGATATCGTAGTTTCCGCATATCAAACGCACTGTGGAGTGCTGAAAACACCAGAAAACGTGTTTTTCGCATTCAAAAGCACGAAAACAGCGATTTCGGTGATTCTCCACACTTGTAACAGCAGAATCATGAAGATTATCACTGAAAATGCATATCTCAGCTGGAAACAACAACGATACCGAAGATATCGTAGTTTCCGCATATCAAACGCACTGTGGAGTGCTGAAAACACCAGAAAACGTGTTTTTCGCATTCAATAGCACGAAAACAGCGATTTCGGTGATTCTGCACACTTGTAACAGCAGAATCATGAAGATTATCATTGAAAATGCTTGTCTCAGCTGGAAACAACAACGATACCGAAGATATCGTAGTTTCCGCATATCAAACGCACTGTGGAGTGCTGAAAACACCAGAAAACGTGTTTTTCGCATTCAAAAGCACGAAAACAGCGATTTCGGTGATTCTCCACACTTGTAACAGCAGAATCATGAAGATTATCACTGAAAATGCATATCTCAGCTGGAAACAACAACGATACCGAAGATATGGCAGTTTCCGCATATCAAACGCACTGTGGAGTGCTGAAAACACCAGAAAACGTGTTTTTCGCTTTGCATAGCGCGAAAACAGCGATTTCGGTGATTCTGCACACTTGTACCAGCAGAATCGTGAAGATTATCACTGAAAGTGCATATCTCAGCTGGAAACAACAACGATACCGAAGATATCGTAGTTTCCGCATATCAAACGCACTGTGGAGTGCTGAAAACACCAGAAAACGTGTTTTTCGCATTCAATAGCACGAAAACAGCGATTTCGGTGATTCTGCACACTTGTAACAGCAGAATCATGAAGATTATCATTGAAAATGCTTGTCTCAGCTGGAAACAACAACGATACCGAAGATATCGTAGTTTCCGCATATCAAACGCACTGTGGAGTGCTGAAAACACCAGAAAACGTGTTTTTCGCATTCAAAAGCACGAAAACAGCGATTTCGGTGATTCTCCACACTTGTAACAGCAGAATCATGAAGATTATCACTGAAAATGCATATCTCAGCTGGAAACAACAACGATACCGAAGATATGGCAGTTTCCGCATATCAAACGCACTGTGGAGTGCTGAAAACACCAGAAAACGTGTTTTTCGCTTTGCATAGCGCGAAAACAGCGATTTCGGTGATTCTGCACACTTGTAACAGCAGAATCGTGAAGATTATCACTGAAAGTGCATATCTCAGCTGGAAACAACAACGATACCGAAGATATCGTAGTTTCCGCATATCAAACGCACTGTGGAGTGCTGAAAACACCAGAAAACGTGTTTTTCGCATTCAAAAGCACGAAAACAGCGACTTCGCTGATTCTGCACACTTGTAACAGCAGAATCGTGAAGATTATCACTGAAAGTGCATATCTCAGCTGGAAACAACAACGATACCGAAGATATGGCAGTTTCCGCATATCAAACTCACTGTGGAGTGCTGAAAACACCAGAAAACGTGTTTTTCGCATTCAATAGCACGAAAACAGCGATTTCGGTGATTCTGCACACTTGTAACAGCAGAATCATGAAGATTATCAGTGAAAATGCATGTCTCAGCTGGAAACAACAACGATACCGAAGATATCGTAGTTTCCGCATATCAAACGCACTGTGGAGTGCTGAAAACACCAGAAAACGTGTTTTTCGCATTCAATAGCACGAAAACAGCGATTTCGGTGATTCTGCACACTTGTAACAGCAGAATCATGAAGATTATCAGTGAAAATGCATGTCTCAGCTGGAAACAACAACGATACCGAAGATATCGTAGTTTCCGCATATCAAACGCACTGTGGAATGCTGAAAACACCAGAAAACGTGTTTTTCGCATTCAATAGCACGAAAACAGCGATTTCGGTGATTCTGCACACTTGTAACAGCAGAATCATGAAGATTATCATTGAAAATGCATGTCTCAGCTGAAAACAACAACGATACCGAAGATATCGTAGTTTCCGCACATCAAACGCACTGTGGAGTGCTGAAAACACCAGAAAACGTGTTTTTCGCATTCAAAAGCACGAAAACAGCGATTTCGGTGATTCTCCACACTTGTAACAGCAGAATCATGAAGATTATCACTGAAAATGCATATCTCAGCTGGAAACAACAACGATACCGAAGATATCGTAGTTTCCGCATGTCAAACGCACTGTGGAGTGCTGAAAACACCAGAAAACGTGTTTTTCGCATTCAAAAGCACGAAAACAGCGATTTCGGTGATTCTCCACACTTGTAACAGCAGAATCATGAAGATTATCACTGAAAATGCATATCTCAGCTGGAAACAACAACGATACCGAAGATATCGTAGTTTCCGCATATCAAACGCACTGTGGAGTGCTGAAAACACGAGAAATGTGTTTTTCGCATTCAATAGCACGAAAACAGCGATTTCAATGATTCTGCACACTTGTAACAGCAGAATCATAAAGATTATCACTGATAATGCATATATCAGCTGGAAACAACAACGATACCGAAGATATCGTAGTTTCCGCATGTCAAACGCACTGTGGAGTGCTGAAAACACCAGAAAACGTGTTTTTCGCATTCAAAAGCACGAAAACAGCGATTTCGGTGATTCTGCACACTTGTAACTGCAGAATCGTGAAGATTATCAGTGAAAATGCATGTCTCAGCTGGAAACAACAACGATACCGAAGATATCGTAGTTTCCGCATATCAAACGCACTGTGGAGTTCTGAAAACACCAGAAAACGTGTTTTTCGCATTCAATAGCACGAAAACAGCGATTTCGGTGATTCTGCACACTTGTAACAGCAGAATCGTGAAGATTATCACTGAAAGTGCATATCTCAGCTGGAAACAACAACGATACCGAAGATATCGTAGTTTCCGCATGTCAAACGCACTGTGGAGTGCTGAAAACACCAGAAAAAGTGTTTTTCGCATTCAAAAGCACGAAAACAGCGATTTCGGTGATTCTGCACACTTGTAACAGCAGAATCGTGAAGATTATCACTGAAAGTGCATATCTCAGCTGGAAACAACAACGATACCGAAGATATCGTAGTTTCCGCATATCAAACGCACTGTGGAGTGCTGAAAACACCAGAAAACGTGTTTTTCGCATTCAATAGCACGAAAACAGCGATTTCGGTGATTCTGCACACTTGTAACAGCAGAATCATGAAGATTATCATTGAAAATGCATGTCTCAGCTGGAAACAACAACGATACCGAAGATATCGTAGTTTCCGCATATCAAACGCACTGTGGAGTGCTGAACACACCAGAAAACGTGTTTTTCGCATTCAAAAGCACGTAAACAGCGATTTCGGTGATTCTCCACACTTGTAACAGCAGAATCGTGAAGATTATCACTGAAAATGCATATCTCAGCTGGAAACAACAACGATACCGAAGATATCGCAGTTTCCGCATATCAAACGCACTGTGGAGTACTGAAAACACCAGAAAACGTGTTTTTCGCATTCAAAAGCACGAAAACAGCGATTTCGGTGATTCTGCACACTTGTAACAGCAGAATCGTGAAGATTATCACTGAAAGTGCATATCTCAGCTGGAAACAACAACGATACCGAAGATATCGTAGTTTCCGCATATCAAACGCACTGTGGAGTGCTGAAAACACCAGAAAACGTGTTTTTCGCATTCAATAGCACGAAAACAGCGATTTCGGTGATTCTGCACACTTGTAACAGCAGAATCATGAAGATTATCAGTGAAAATGCATATCTCAGCTGGAAACAACAACGATACCGAAGGTATGGCAGTTTCCGCATATCAAACGCACTGTGGAGTGCTGAAAACACCAGAAAACGTGTTTTTCGCATTCAAAAGCACGAAAACAGCGATTTCGGTGATTCTGCACACTTGTAACAGCAGAATCGTGAAGATTATCACTGAAAGTGCATATCTCAGCTGGAAACAACAACGATACCGAAGATATCGTAGTTTCCGCATATCAAACGCACTGTGCAGTGCTGAAAACACCAGAAAACGTGTTTTTCGCATTCAAAAGCACGAAAACAGCGATTTCGGTGATTCTGCACACTTGTAACAGCAGAATCGTGAAGATTATCAGTGAAAATGCATGTCTCAGCTGGAAACAACAACGATACCGAAGATATCGTAGTTTCCGCATATCAAACGCACTGTGGAGTGCTGAAAACACCAGAAAACGTGTTTTTCGCATTCAATAGCACGAAAACAGCGATTTCGGTGATTCTGCACACTTGTAACAGCAGAATCATGAAGATTATCATTGAAAATGCATGTCTCTGCTGGAAACAACAACGATACCGAAGATATCGTAGTTTCCGCATATCAAACGCACTGTGGAGTGCTGAACACACCAGAAAACGTGTTTTTCGCATTCAAAAGCACGTAAACAGCGATTTCGGTGATTCTCCACACTTGTAACAGCAGAATCGGGAAGATTATCACTGAAAATGCATATCTCAGCTGGAAACAACATCGATACCGAAGATATCGCAGTTTCCGCATATCAAACGCACTGTGGAGTACTGAAAACACCAGAAAACGTGTTTTTCGCATTCAAAAGCACGAAAACAGCGATTTCGGTGATTCTGCACACTTGTAACAGCAGAATCGTGAAGATAATCACTGAAAGTGCATATCTCAGCTGGAAACAACAACGATACCGAAGATATCGTAGTTTCCGCATGTCAAACGCACTGTGGAGTGCTGAAAACACCAGAAAAAGTGTTTTTCGCATTCAAAAGCACGAAAACAGCGATTTCGGTGATTCTGCACACTTGTAACAGCAGAATCATGAAGATTATCATTGAAAATGCATGTCTCAGCTGGAAACAACAACGATACCGAAGATATCGTAGTTTCCGCATATCAAACGCACTGTGGTGTGCTGAAAACACCAGAAAACGTGTTTTTCGCATTCAAAAGCACGAAAACAGCGATTTCGGTGATTCTCCACACTTGTAACAGCAGAATCATGAAGATTATCACTGAAAATGCATATCTCAGCTGGAAACAACAACGATACCGAAGATATCGTAGTTTCCGCATATCAAACGCACTGTGGAGTGCTGAAAACACCAGAAAACGTATTTTTCGCATTCAATAGCACGAAAACAGCGATTTCAATGATTCTACACACTTGTAACAGCAGAATCGTGAAGATTATCACTGAAAATGCATATCTCAGCTGGAAACAACAACGATACCGAAGATATCGCAGTTTCCGCATATCAAACGCACTGTGGAGTACTGAAAACACCAGAAAACGTGTTTTTCGCATTCAAAAGCACGAAAACAGCGATTTCGGTGATTCTGCACACTTGTAACAGCAGAATCGTGAAGATTATCACTGAAAGTGCATATCTCAGCTGGAAACAACAACGATACCGAAGATATCGTAGTTTCCGCATATCAAACGCACTGTGGAGTGCTGAAAACACCAGAAAACGTGTTTTTCGCATTCAATAGCACGAAAACAGCGATTTCGGTGATTCTGCACACTTGTAACAGCAGAATCATGAAGATTGTCATTGAAAATGCTTGTCTCAGCTGGAAACAACAACGATACCGAAGATATCGTAGTTTCCGCAAATCAAACGCACTGTGGAGTGCTGAAAACACCAGAAAACGTGTTTTTCGCATTCAAAAGCACGAAAACAGCGATTTCGGTAATTCTCCACACTTGTAACAGCAGAATCATGAAGATTATCACTGAAAATGCATATCTCAGCTGGAAACAACAACGATACCGAAGATATGGCAGTTTCCGCATATCAAACGCACTGTGGAGTGCTGAAAACACCAGAAAACGTGTTTTTCGCTTTGAATAGCGCGAAAACAGCGATTTCGGTGATTCTGCACACTTGTAACAGCAGAATCGTGAAGATTATCACTGAAAGTGCATATCTCAGCTGGAAACAACAACGATACCGAAGATATCGTAGTTTCCGCATATCAAACGCACTGTGGAGTGCTGAAAACACCAGAAAACGTGTTTTTCGCATTCAAAAGCACGAAAACAGCGACTTCGCTGATTCTGCACACTTGTAACAGCAGAATCGTGAAGATTATCACTGAAAGTGCATATCTCAGCTGGAAACAACAACGATACCGAAGATATGGCAGTTTCCGCATATCAAACGCACTGTGGAGTGCTGAACACACCAGAAAACGTGTTTTTCGCATTCAATAGCACGAAAACAGCGATTTCGGTGATTCTGTACACTTGTAACAGCAGAATCATGAAGATTATCAGTGAAAATGCATGTCTCAGCTGGAAACAACAACGATACCGAAGATATCGTAGTTTCCGCATATCAAACGCACTGTGGAGTGCTGAAAACACCAGAAAACGTGTTTTTCGCATTCAATAGCACGAAAACAGCGATTTCGGTGATTCTGCACACTTGTAACAGCAGAATCATGAAGATTATCAGTGAAAATGCATGTCTCAGCTGGAAACAACAACGATACCGAAGATATCGTAGTTTCCGCATATCAAACGCACTGTGGAATGCTGAAAACACCAGAAAACGTGTTTTTCGCATTCAATAGCACGAAAACAGCGATTTCGGTGATTCTGCACACTTGTAACAGCAGAATCATGAAGATTATCATTGAAAATGCATGTCTCAGCTGAAAACAACAACGATACCGAAGATATCGTAGTTTCCGCACATCAAACGCACTGTGGAGTGCTGAAAACACCAGAAAACGTGTTTTTCGCATTCAAAAGCACGAAAACAGCGATTTCGGTGATTCTCCACACTTGTAACAGCAGAATCATGAAGATTATCACTGAAAATGCATATCTCAGCTGGAAACAACAACGATACCGAAGATATCGTAGTTTCCGCATATCAAACGCACTGTGCAGTGCTGAAAACACCAGAAAACGTGTTTTTCGCATTCAAAAGCACGAAAACAGCGATTTCGGTGATTCTGCACACTTGTAACAGCAGAATCGTGAAGATTATCAGTGAAAATGCATGTCTCAGCTGGAAACAACAACGATACCGAAGATATCGTAGTTTCCGCATATCAAACGCACTGTGGAGTGCTGAAAACACCAGAAAACGTGTTTTTCGCATTCAATAGCACGAAAACAGCGATTTCGGTGATTCTGCACACTTGTAACAGCAGAATCATGAAGATTATCATTGAAAATGCATGTCTCTGCTGGAAACAACAACGATACCGAAGATATCGTAGTTTCCGCATATCAAACGCACTGTGGAGTGCTGAACACACCAGAAAACGTGTTTTTCGCATTCAAAAGCACGTAAACAGCGATTTCGGTGATTCTCCACACTTGTAACAGCAGAATCGGGAAGATTATCACTGAAAATGCATATCTCAGCTGGAAACAACATCGATACCGAAGATATCGCAGTTTCCGCATATCAAACGCACTGTGGAGTACTGAAAACACCAGAAAACGTGTTTTTCGCATTCAAAAGCACGAAAACAGCGATTTCGGTGATTCTGCACACTTGTAACAGCAGAATCGTGAAGATTATCACTGAAAGTGCATATCTCAGCTGGAAACAACAACGATACCGAAGATATCGTAGTTTCCGCATGTCAAACGCACTGTGGAGTGCTGAAAACACCAGAAAAAGTGTTTTTCGCATTCAAAAGCACGAAAACAGCGATTTCGGTGATTCTGCACACTTGTAACAGCAGAATCGTGAAGATTATCACTGAAAGTGCATATCTCAGCTGGAAACAACAACGATACCGAAGATATCGTAGTTTCCGCATATCAAACGCACTGTGGTGTGCTGAAAACACCAGAAAACGTGTTTTTCGCATTCAAAAGCACGAAAACAGCGATTTCGGTGATTCTCCACACTTGTAACAGCAGAATCATGAAGATTATCACTGAAAATGCATATCTCAGCTGGAAACAACAACGATACCGAAGATATCGTAGTTTCCGCATATCAAACGCACTGTGGAGTGCTGAAAACACCAGAAAACGTATTTTTCGCATTCAATAGCACGAAAACAGCGATTTCAATGATTCTACACACTTGTAACAGCAGAATCGTGAAGATTATCAGTGAAAATGCATGTCTCAGCTGGAAACAACAACGATACCGAAGATATCGTAGTTTCCGCATATCAAACGCACTGTGGAGTGCTGAAAACACCAGAAAACGTGTTTTTCGCATTCAATAGCACGAAAACAGCGATTTCGGTGATTCTGCACACTTGTAACAGCAGAATCATGAAGATTATCACTGAAAGTGCATATCTCAGCTGGAAACAACAACGATACCGAAGATATCGTAGTTTCCGCATATCAAACGCACTGTGCAGTGCTGAAAACACCAGAAAACGTGTTTTTCGCATTCAAAAGCACGAAAACAGCGATTTCGGTGATTCTGCACACTTGTAACAGCAGAATCGTGAAGATTATCAGTGAAAATGCATGTCTCAGCTGGAAACAACAACGATACCGAAGATATCGTAGTTTCCGCATATCAAACGCACTGTGGAGTGCTGAAAACACCAGAAAACGTGTTTTTCGCATTCAATAGCACGAAAACAGCGATTTCGGTGATTCTGCACACTTGTAACAGCAGAATCATGAAGATTATCACTGAAAATGCATATCTCAGCTGGAAACAACAACGATACCGAAGATATCGTAGTTTCCGCATATCAAACGCACTGTGGAGTGCTGAAAACACCAGAAAACGTATTTTTCGCATTCAATAGCACGAAAACAGCGATTTCAATGATTCTACACACTTGTAACAGCAGAATCGTGAAGATTATCACTGAAAATGCATATCTCAGCTGGAAACAACAACGATACCGAAGATATCGCAGTTTCCGCATATCAAACGCACTGTGGAGTACTGAAAACACCAGAAAACGTGTTTTTCGCATTCAAAAGCACGAAAACAGCGATTTCGGTGATTCTGCACACTTGTAACAGCAGAATCGTGAAGATTATCACTGAAAGTGCATATCTCAGCTGGAAACAACAACGATACCGAAGATATCGTAGTTTCCGCATATCAAACGCACTGTGGAGTGCTGAAAACACCAGAAAACGTGTTTTTCGCATTCAATAGCACGAAAACAGCGATTTCGGTGATTCTGCACACTTGTAACAGCAGAATCATGAAGATTGTCATTGAAAATGCTTGTCTCAGCTGGAAACAACAACGATACCGAAGATATCGTAGTTTCCGCATATCAAACGCACTGTGGAGTGCTGAAAACACCAGAAAACGTGTTTTTCGCATTCAAAAGCACGAAAACAGCGATTTCGGTAATTCTCCACACTTGTAACAGCAGAATCATGAAGATTATCACTGAAAATGCATATCTCAGCTGGAAACAACAACGATACCGAAGATATGGCAGTTTCCGCATATCAAACGCACTGTGGAGTGCTGAAAACACCAGAAAACGTGTTTTTCGCTTTGAATAGCGCGAAAACAGCGATTTCGGTGATTCTGCACACTTGTAACAGCAGAATCGTGAAGATTATCACTGAAAGTGCATATCTCAGCTGGAAACAACAACGATACCGAAGATATCGTAGTTTCCGCATATCAAACGCACTGTGGAGTGCTGAAAACACCAGAAAACGTGTTTTTCGCATTCAAAAGCACGAAAACAGCGACTTCGCTGATTCTGCACACTTGTAACAGCAGAATCGTGAAGATTATCACTGAAAGTGCATATCTCAGCTGGAAACAACAACGATACCGAAGATATCGTAGTTTCCGCATATCAAACGCACTGTGGAGTGCTGAAAACACCAGAAAACGTGTTTTTCGCATTCAAAAGCACGAAAACAGCGATTTCGGTGATTCTGCACACTTGTAACAGCAGAATCATGAAGATTATCACTGAAAATGCATATCTCAGCTGGAAACAACAACGATACCGAAGATATCGTAGTTTCCGCATATCAAACGCACTGTGGAGTACTGAAAACACCAGAAAACGTGTTTTTCGCATTCAAAAGCACGAAAACAGCGATTTCGGTGATTCTGCACACTTGTAACAGCAGAATCGTGAAGATTATCACTGAAAGTGCATATCTCAGCTGGAAACAACAACGATACCGAAGATATCGCAGTTTCCGCATATCAAACGCAGTGTGGAGTGCTGAAAACACCAGAAAACGTGTTTTTCGCATTCAAAAGCACGAAAACTGCGATTTCGGTGATTCTGCACACTTGTAACAGCAGAATCGTGAAGATTATCACTGAAAGTGCATATCTCAGCTGGAAACAACAACGATACCGAAGATATGGCAGTTTCCGCATATCAAACGCACTGTGGAGTGCTGAAAACACCAGAAAACGTGTTTTTCGCATTCAATAGCACGAAAACAGCGATTTCGGTGATTCTGCACACTTGTAACAGCAGAATCATGAAGATTATCAGTGAAAATGCATATCTCAGCTGGAAACAACAACGATACCGAAGATATCGCAGTTTCCGCATATCAAACGCACTGTGGAGTACTGAAAACACCAGAAAACGTGTTTTTTCGCATTCAAAAGCACGAAAACAGCGATTTCGGTGATTCTGCACACTTGTAACAGCAGAATCGTGAAGATTATCACTGAAAGTGCATATCTCAGCTGGAAACAACAACGATACCGAAGATATCGTAGTTTCCGCATATCAAACGCACTGTGGAGTGCTGAAAACACCAGAAAACGTGTTTTTCGCATTCAATAGCACGAAAACAGCGATTTCGGTGATTCTGCACACTTGTAACAGCAGAATCATGAAGATTGTCATTGAAAATGCTTGTCTCAGCTGGAAACAACAACGATACCGAAGATATCGTAGTTTCCGCATATCAAACGCACTGTGGAGTGCTGAAAACACCAGAAAACGTGTTTTTCGCATTCAAAAGCACGAAAACAGCGATTTCGGTAATTCTCCACACTTGTAACAGCAGAATCATGAAGATTATCACTGAAAATGCATATCTCAGCTGGAAACAACAACGATACCGAAGATATGGCAGTTTCCGCATATCAAACGCACTGTGGAGTGCTGAAAACACCAGAAAACGTGTTTTTCGCTTTGAATAGCGCGAAAACAGCGATTTCGGTGATTCTGCACACTTGTAACAGCAGAATCGTGAAGATTACCACTGAAAGTGCATATCTCAGCTGGAAACAACAACGATACCGAAGATATCGTAGTTTTCGCATATCAAACGCACTGTGGAGTGCTGAAAACACCAGAAAACGTGTTTTTCGCATTCAAAAGCACGAAAACAGCGACTTCGCTGATTCTGCACACTTGTAACAGCAGAATCGTGAAGATTATCACTGAAAGTGCATATCTCAGCTGGAAACAACAACGATACCGAAGATATGGCAGTTTCCGCATATCAAACGCACTGTGGAGTGCTGAAAACACCAGAAAACGTGTTTTTCGCATTCAATAGCACGAAAACAGCGATTTCGGTGATTCTGCACACTTGTAACAGCAGAATCATGAAGATTATCAGTGAAAATGCATGTCTCAGCTGGAAACAACAACGATACCGAAGATATCGTAGTTTCCGCATATCAAACGCACTGTGGAGTGCTGAAAACACCAGAAAACGTGTTTTTCGCATTCAATAGCACGAAAACAGCGATTTCGGTGATTCTGCACACTTGTAACAGCAGAATCATGAAGATTATCAGTGAAAATGCATGTCTCAGCTGGAAACAACAACGATACCGAAGATATCGTAGTTTCCGCATATCAAACGCACTGTGGAATGCTGAAAACACCAGAAAACGTGTTTTTCGCATTCAATAGCACGAAAACAGCGATTTCGGTGATTCTGCACACTTGTAACAGCAGAATCATGAAGATTATCATTGAAAATGCATGTCTCAGCTGAAAACAACAACGATACCGAAGATATCGTAGTTTCCGCACATCAAACGCACTGTGGAGTGCTGAAAACACCAGAAAACGTGTTTTTCGCATTCAAAAGCACGAAAACAGGGATTTCGGTGATTCTCCACACTTGTAACAGCAGAATCATGAAGATTATCACTGAAAATGCATATCTCAGCTGGAAACAACAACGATACCGAAGATAACGTAGTTTCCGCATGTCAAACGCACTGTGGAGTGCTGAAAACACCAGAAAACGTGTTTTTCGCATTCAAAAGCACGAAAACAGCGATTTCGGTGATTCTCCACACTTGTAACAGCAGAATCATGAAGATTATCACTGAAAATGCATATCTCAGCTGGAAACAACAACGATACCGAAGATATCGTAGTTTCCGCATATCAAACGCACTGTGGATTGCTGAAAACACCAGAAATGTGTTTTTCGCATTCAATAGCACGAAAACAGCGATTTCAATGATTCTGCACACTTGTAACAGCAGAATCATAAAGATTATCACTGATAATGCATATATCAGCTGGAAACAACAACGATACCGAAGATATCGTAGTTTCCGCATATCAAACGCACTGTGGAGTGCTGAAAACACCAGAAAACGTGTTTTTCGCATTCAATAGCACGAAAACAGCGATTTCGGTGATTCTGCACACTTGTAACAGCAGAATCATGAAGATTATCATTGAAAATGCATGTCTCTGCTGGAAACAACAACGATACCGAAGATATCGTAGTTTCCGCATATCAAACGCACTGTGGAGTGCTGAACACACCAGAAAACGTGTTTTTCGCATTCAAAAGCACGTAAACAGCGATTTCGGTGATTCTCCACACTTGTAACAGCAGAATCGTGAAGATTATCACTGAAAATGCATATCTCAGCTGGAAACAACAACGATACCGAAGATATCGCAGTTTCCGCATATCAAACGCACTGTGGAGTACTGAAAACACCAGAAAACGTGTTTTTCGCATTCAAAAGCACGAAAACAGCGATTTCGGTGATTCTGCACACTTGTAACAGCAGAATCATGAAGATTATCATTGAAAATGCATATCTCAGCTGGAAACAACAACTATACCGAAGATATCGTAGTTTCCGCATGTCAAACGCACTGTGGAGTGCTGAAAACACCAGAAAACGTGTTTTTCGCATTCAAAAGCACGAAAACAGCGATTTCGGTGATTCTGCACACTTGTAACAGCAGAATCGTGAAGATTATCACTGAAAGTGCATATCTCAGCTGGAAACAACAACGATACCGAAGATATCGCAGTTTCCGCATATCAAACGCACTGTGGAGTGCTGAAAACACCAGAAAACGTGTTTCTCGCATTCAAAAGCACGAAAACAGCGATTTCGGTGATTCTGCACACTTGCAACAGCAGAATCGTGAAGATCATCACTGAAAGTGCATATCTCAGCTGGAAACAACAACGATACCGAAGATATCGTAGTTTCCGCATATCAAACGCACTGTGGAGTGCTGAAAACACCAGAAAACGTGTTTTTCGCATTCAATAGCACGAAAACAGCGATTTCGGTGATTCTGCACACTTGTAACAGCAGAATCATGAAGATTATCATTGAAAATGCATGTCTCAGCTGGAAACAACAACGATACCGAAGATATCGTAGTTTCCGCATATCAAACGCACTGTGGAGTGCTGAAAACACCAGAAAACGTGTTTTTCGCATTCAAAATCACGAAAACAGCGATTTCGGTGATTCTGCACACTTGTAACAGCAGAATCATGAAGATTATCACTGAAAGTGCATATCTCAGCTGGAAACAACAACGATACCGAAGATATCGCAGTTTCCGCATATCAAACGCACTGTGGAGTGCTGAAAACACCAGAAAACGTGTTTTTCGCATTCAAAAGCACGAAAACAGCGATTTCGGTGATTCTGCACACTTGTAACAGCAGAATCGTGAAGATTATCACTGAAAGTGCATATCTCAGCTGGAAACAACAACGATACCGAAGATGTCGTAGTTTCCGCATATCAAACACACTGTGGAGTGCTGAAAACACCAGAAAACGTGTTTTTCGCATTCAATAGCACGAAAACAGCGATTTCGGTGATTCTGCACACTTGTAACAGCAGAATCATGAAGATTATCATTGAAAATGCATGTCTCAGCTGGAAACAACAACGATACCGAAGATATCGTAGTTTCCGCATATCAAACGCACTGTGGAGTGCTGAAAATACCAGAAAACGTGTTTTTCGCATTCAAAAGCACGAAAACAGCGATTTCGGTGATTCTCCACACTTGTAACAGCAGAATCATGAAGATTATCACTGAAAATGCATATCTCAGCTGGAAACAACAACGATACCGAAGATATCGTAGTTTCCGCATATCAAACGCACTGTGGAGTACTGAAAACACCAGAAAACGTGTTTTTCGCATTGAATAGCGCGAAAACAGCGATTTCGGTGATTCTGCACACTTGTAACAGCAGAATCATGAAGATTATCACTGAAAATGCATATCTCAGCTGGAAACAACAACGATACCGAAGATATCGTAGTTTCCGCATGTCAAACGCACTGTGGAGTGCTGAAAACACCAGAAAACGTGTTTTTCGCATTCAAAAGCACGAAAACAGCGATTTCGGTGATTCTGCACACTTGTAACAGCAGAATCGTGAAGATTATCACTGAAAGTGCATATCTCAGCTGGAAACAACAACGATACCGAAGATATCGCAGTTTCTGCATATCAAACGCACTGTGGAGTGCTGAAAACACCAGAAAACGTGTTTTTCGCATTCAAAAGCACGAAAACAGCGATTTCGGTGATTCTGCACACTTGTAACAGCAGAATCGTGAAGATCATCACTGAAAGTGCATATCTCAGCTGGAAACAACAACGATACCGAAGATATCGTAGTTTCCGCATATCAAACGCACTGTGGAGTGCTGAAAACACCAGAAAACGTGTTTTTCGCATTCAATAGCACGAAAACAGCGATTTCGGTGATTCTGCACACTTGTAACAGCAGAATCATGAAGATTATCATTGAAAATGCATATCTCAGCTGGAAACAACAACGATACCGAAGATATCGTAGTTTCCGCATGTCAAACGCACTGTGGAGTGCTGAAAACACCAGAAAACGTGTTTTTCGCATTCAAAAGCACGAAAACAGCGATTTCGGTGATTCTGCACACTTGTAACAGCAGAATCGTGAAGATTATCACTGAAAGTGCATATCTCAGCTGGAAACAACAACGATACCGAAGATATCGCAGTTTCCGCATATCAAACGCACTGTGGAGTGCTGAAAACACCAGAAAACGTGTTTCTCGCATTCAAAAGCACGAAAACAGCGATTTCGGTGATTCTGCACACTTGCAACAGCAGAATCGTGAAGATCATCACTGAAAGTGCATATCTCAGCTGGAAACAACAACGATACCGAAGATATCGTAGTTTCCGCATATCAAACGCACTGTGGAGTGCTGAAAACACCAGAAAACGTGTTTTTCGCATTCAATAGCACGAAAACAGCGATTTCGGTGATTCTGCACACTTGTAACAGCAGAATCATGAAGATTATCATTGAAAATGCATGTCTCAGCTGGAAACAACAACGATACCGAAGATATCGTAGTTTCCGCATATCAAACGCACTGTGGAGTGCTGAAAACACCAGAAAACGTGTTTTTCGCATTCAAAATCACGAAAACAGCGATTTCGGTGATTCTGCACACTTGTAACAGCAGAATCATGAAGATTATCATTGAAAATGCATGTCTCAGCTGGAAACAACAACGATACCGAAGATATCGTAGTTTCCGCATATCAAACGCACTGTGGAGTGCTGAAAACACCAGAAAACGTGTTTTTCGCATTCAAAAGCACGAAAACAGCGATTTCGGTGATTCTGCACACTTGTAACAGCAGAATCGTGAAGTTTATCACTGAAAGTGCATATCTCAGCTGGAAACAACAACGATACCGAAGATATCGCAGTTTCCGCATATCAAACGCACTGTGGAGTGCTGAAAACACCAGAAAACGTGTTTTTCGCATTCAAAAGCACGAAAACAGCGAATTCGGTGATTCTGCACACTTGTAACAGCAGAATCATGAAGATTATCACTGAAAGTGCATATCTCAGCTGGAAACAACAACGATACCGAAGGTATGGCAGTTTCCGCATATCAAACGCACTGTAGAGTGCTGAAAACACCAGAAAACGTGTTTTTCGCATTCAAAAGCACGAAAACAGCGATTTCGGTGATTCTGCACACTTGTAACAGCAGAATCATGAAGATTATCACTGATAATGCATATCTCAGCTGGAAACAACAACGATACCGAAGGTATGGCAGTTTCTGCATATCAAACGCACTGTGGAGTGCTGAAAACACCAGAAAACGTGTTTTTCGCATTCAAAAGCACGAAAACAGCGATTTCGGTGATTCTGCACACTTGTAACAGCAGAATCGTGAAGATTATCACTGAAAGTGCATATCTCAGCTGGAAACAACAACGATACCGAAGATATCGTAGTTTCCGCATATCAAACGCACTGTGGAGTGCTGAAAACACCAGAAAACGTGTTTTTCGCATTCAAAAGCACGAAAACAGCGACTTCGGTGATTCTGCACACTTGTAACAGCAGATCCGTGAAGATTATCACTGAAAGTGCATATCTCAGCTGGAAACAACAACGATACCGAAGATATGGCAGTTTCCGCATATCAAACGCACTGTGGAGTGCTGAAAACACCAGAAAACGTGTTTTTCGCATTCAATAGCACGAAAACAGCGATTTCGGTGATTCTGCACACTTGTAACAGCAGAATCATGAAGATTATCAGTGAAAATGCATGTCTCAGCTGGAAACAACAACGATACCGAAGATATCGTAGTTTCCGCATATCAAACGCACTGTGGAGTGCTGAAAACACCAGAAAACGTGTTTTTCGCATTCAATAGCACGAAAACAGCGATTTCGGTGATTCAGCACACTTGTAACAGCAGAATCATGAAGATTATCAGTGAAAATGCATGTCTCAGCTGGAAACAACAACGATACCGAAGATATGGCAGTTTCCGCATATCAAACGCACTGTGGAGTGGTGAAAACACCAGAAAACGTGTTTTTCGCATTCAATAGCACGAAAACAGCGATTTGGGTGATTCTGTACACTTGTAACAGCAGAATCATGAAGATTATCAGTGAAAATGCATATCTCAGCTGGAAACAACAACGATACCGAAGGTATGGCAGTTTTCGCATATCAAACGCACTGTGGAGTGCTGAAAACACCAGAAAACGTGTTTTTCGCATTCAAAAGCACGAAAACAGCGATTTCGGTGATTCTGCACACTTGTAACAGCAGAATCATGAAGATTACCACTGATAATGCATATCTCAGCTGGAAACAACAACGATACCGAAGGTATGGCAGTTTCCGCATATCAAACGCACTGTGGAGTGCTGAAAACACCAGAAAACGTGTTTTTCGCATTCAAAAGCACGAAAACAGCGATTTCGGTGATTCTGCACACTTGTAACAGCAGAATCGTGAAGATTATCACTGAAAGTGCATATCTCAGCTGGAAACAACAACGATACCGACGATATCGTAGTTTCCGCATATCAAACGCACTGTGGAGTGCTGAAAACACCAGAAAACGTGTTTTTCGCATTCAAAAGCACGAAAACAGCGATTTCGGTGATTCTGCACACTTGTAACAGCAGAATCGTGAAGATTATCACTGAAAGTGCATATCTCAGCTGGAAACAACAACGATACCGAAGATATCGTAGTTTCCGCATATCAAACGCACTGTGGAGTGCTGAAAACACCAGAAAACGTGTTTTTCGCATTGAATAGCGCGAAAACAGCGATTTCGGTGATTCTGCACACTTGTAACAGCAGAATCGTGAAGATTATCACTGAAAGTGCATATCTCAGCTGGAAACAACAACGATACCGAAGATATCGTAGTTTCCGCATATCAAACGCACTGTGGAGTGCTGAAAACACCAGAAAACGTGTTTTTCGCATTGAATAGCGCGAAAACAGCGATTTCGGTGATTCTGCACACTTGTAACAGCAGAATCATGAAGATTATCACTGATAATGCATATCTCAGCTGGAAACAACAACGATACCGAAGATATGGCAGTTTCCGCATATCAAATGCACTGTGGAGTGCTGAAAACACCAGAAAACGTGTTTTTCGCATTGAATAGCGCGAAAACAGCGATTTCGGTGATTCTGCACACTTGTAACAGCAGAATCGTGAAGATTATCATTGAAAATGCATGTCTCAGCTGGAAACAACAACGATACCGAAGATATCGTAGTTTCCGCATATCAAACACACTGTGGAGTGCTGAAAACACCAGAAAACGTGTTTTTCGCATTCAAAAGCACGAAAACAGCGATTTCGGTGATTCTCCACACTTGTAACAGCAGAATCATGAAGATTATCACTGAAAATGCATATCTCAGCTGGAAACAACAACGATACCGAAGATATCGTAGTTTCCGCATATCAAACGCACTGTGGAGTACTGAAAACACCAGAAAACGTGTTTTTCGCATTGAATAGCGCGAAAACAGCGATTTCGGTGATTCTGCACACTTGTAACAGCAGAATCATGAAGATTATCACTGAAAATGCATATCTCAGCTGGAAACAACAACGATACCGAAGATATCGTAGTTTCCGCATGTCAAACGCACTGTGGAGTGCTGAAAACACCAGAAAACGTGTTTTTCGCATTCAAAAGCACGAAAACAGCGATTTCGGTGATTCTGCACACTTGTAACAGCAGAATCATGAAGATTACCACTGATAATGCATATCTCAGCTGGAAACAACAACGATACCGAAGGTATGGCAGTTTCCGCATATCAAACGCACTGTGGAGTGCTGAAAACACCAGAAAACGTGTTTTTCGCATTCAAAAGCACGAAAACAGCGATTTCGGTGATTCTGCACACTTGTAACAGCAGAATCGTGAAGATTATCACTGAAAGTGCATATCTCAGCTGGAAACAACAACGATACCGACGATATCGTAGTTTCCGCATATCAAACGCACTGTGGAGTGCTGAAAACACCAGAAAACGTGTTTTTCGCATTCAAAAGCACGAAAACAGCGATTTCGGTGATTCTGCACACTTGTAACAGCAGAATCGTGAAGATTATCACTGAAAGTGCATATCTCAGCTGGAAACAACAACGATACCGAAGATATCGTAGTTTCCGCATATCAAACGCACTGTGGAGTGCTGAAAACACCAGAAAACGTGTTTTTCGCATTGAATAGCGCGAAAACAGCGATTTCGGTGATTCTGCACACTTGTAACAGCAGAATCGTGAAGATTATCACTGAAAGTGCATATCTCAGCTGGAAACAACAACGATACCGAAGATATCGTAGTTTCCGCATATCAAACGCACTGTGGAGTGCTGAAAACACCAGAAAACGTGTTTTTCGCATTGAATAGCGCGAAAACAGCGATTTCGGTGATTCTGCACACTTGTAACAGCAGAATCATGAAGATTATCACTGATAATGCATATCTCAGCTGGAAACAACAACGATACCGAAGATATGGCAGTTTCCGCATATCAAATGCACTGTGGAGTGCTGAAAACACCAGAAAACGTGTTTTTCGCATTGAATAGCGCGAAAACAGCGATTTCGGTGATTCTGCACACTTGTAACAGCAGAATCGTGAAGATTATCATTGAAAATGCATGTCTCAGCTGGAAACAACAACGATACCGAAGATATCGTAGTTTCCGCATATCAAACACACTGTGGAGTGCTGAAAACACCAGAAAACGTGTTTTTCGCATTCAAAAGCACGAAAACAGCGATTTCGGTGATTCTCCACACTTGTAACAGCAGAATCATGAAGATTATCACTGAAAATGCATATCTCAGCTGGAAACAACAACGATACCGAAGATATCGTAGTTTCCGCATATCAAACGCACTGTGGAGTACTGAAAACACCAGAAAACGTGTTTTTCGCATTGAATAGCGCGAAAACAGCGATTTCGGTGATTCTGCACACTTGTAACAGCAGAATCATGAAGATTATCACTGAAAATGCATATCTCAGCTGGAAACAACAACGATACCGAAGATATCGTAGTTTCCGCATGTCAAACGCACTGTGGAGTGCTGAAAACACCAGAAAACGTGTTTTTCGCATTCAAAAGCACGAAAACAGCGATTTCGGTGATTCTGCACACTTGTAACAGCAGAATCGTGAAGATTATCACTGAAAGTGCATATCTCAGCTGGAAACAACAACGATACCGAAGATATCGCAGTTTCCGCATATCAAACGCACTGTGGAGTGCTGAAAACACCAGAAAACGTGTTTCTCGCATTCAAAAGCACGAAAACAGCGATTTCGGTGATTCTGCACACTTGTAACAGCAGAATCGTGAAGATCATCACTGAAAGTGCATATCTCAGCTGGAAACAACAACGATACCGAAGATATCGAAGTTTCCGCATATCAAACGCACTGTGGAGTGCTGAAAACACCAGAAAACGTGTTTTTCGCATTCAATAGCACGAAAACAGCGATTTCGGTGATTCTGCACACTTGTAACAGCAGAATCATGAAGATTATCATTGAAAATGCATGTCTCAGCTGGAAACAACAACGATACCGAAGATATCGTAGTTTCCGCATATCAAACGCACTGTGGAGTGCTGAAAACACCAGAAAACGTGTTTTTCGCATTCAAAAGCACGAAAACAGCGATTTCGGTGATTCTGCACACTTGTAACAGCAGAATCGTGAAGTTTATCACTGAAAGTGCATATCTCAGCTGGAAACAACAACGATACCGAAGATATCGCAGTTTCCGCATATCAAACGCACTGTGGAGTGCTGAAAACACCAGAAAACGTGTTTTTCGCATTCAAAAGCACGAAAACAGCGATTTCGGTGATTCTGCACACTTGTAACAGCAGAATCGTGAAGATTATCACTGAAAGTGCATATCTCAGCTGGAAACAACAACGATACCGAAGATATCGTAGTTTCCGCATATCAAACGCACTGTGGAGTGCTGAAAACACCAGAAAACGTGTTTTTCGCATTGAATAGCGCGAAAACAGCGAATTCGGTGATTCTGCACACTTGTAACAGCAGAATCGTGAAGATTATCACTGAAAGTGCATATCTCAGCTGGAAACAACAACGATACCGAAGATATCGTAGTTTCCGCATATCAAACGCACTGTGGAGTGCTGAAAACACCAGAAAACGTGTTTTTCGCATTGAATAGCGCGAAAACAGCGATTTCGGTGATTCTGCACACTTGTAACAGCAGAATCATGAAGATTACCACTGATAATGCATATCTCAGCTGGAAACAACAACGATACCGAAGGTATGGCAGTTTCCGCATATCAAACGCACTGTGGAGTGCTGAAAACACCAGAAAACGTGTTTTTCGCATTCAAAAGCACGAAAACAGCGATTTCGGTGATTCTGCACACTTGTAACAGCAGAATCGTGAAGATTATCACTGAAAGTGCATATCTCAGCTGGAAACAACAACGATACCGACGATATCGTAGTTTCCGCATATCAAACGCACTGTGGAGTGCTGAAAACACCAGAAAACGTGTTTTTCGCATTCAAAAGCACGAAAACAGCGATTTCGGTGATTCTGCACACTTGTAACAGCAGAATCGTGAAGATTATCACTGAAAGTGCATATCTCAGCTGGAAACAACAACGATACCGAAGATATCGTAGTTTCCGCATATCAAACGCACTGTGGAGTGCTGAAAACACCAGAAAACGTGTTTTTCGCATTGAATAGCGCGAAAACAGCGATTTCGGTGATTCTGCACACTTGTAACAGCAGAATCGTGAAGATTATCACTGAAAGTGCATATCTCAGCTGGAAACAACAACGATACCGAAGATATCGTAGTTTCCGCATATCAAACGCACTGTGGAGTGCTGAAAACACCAGAAAACGTGTTTTTCGCATTGAATAGCGCGAAAACAGCGATTTCGGTGATTCTGCACACTTGTAACAGCAGAATCATGAAGATTATCACTGATAATGCATATCTCAGCTGGAAACAACAACGATACCGAAGATATGGCAGTTTCCGCATATCAAATGCACTGTGGAGTGCTGAAAACACCAGAAAACGTGTTTTTCGCATTGAATAGCGCGAAAACAGCGATTTCGGTGATTCTGCACACTTGTAACAGCAGAATCGTGAAGATTATCATTGAAAATGCATGTCTCAGCTGGAAACAACAACGATACCGAAGATATCGTAGTTTCCGCATATCAAACACACTGTGGAGTGCTGAAAACACCAGAAAACGTGTTTTTCGCATTCAAAAGCACGAAAACAGCGATTTCGGTGATTCTCCACACTTGTAACAGCAGAATCATGAAGATTATCACTGAAAATGCATATCTCAGCTGGAAACAACAACGATACCGAAGATATCGTAGTTTCCGCATATCAAACGCACTGTGGAGTACTGAAAACACCAGAAAACGTGTTTTTCGCATTGAATAGCGCGAAAACAGCGATTTCGGTGATTCTGCACACTTGTAACAGCAGAATCATGAAGATTATCACTGAAAATGCATATCTCAGCTGGAAACAACAACGATACCGAAGATATCGTAGTTTCCGCATGTCAAACGCACTGTGGAGTGCTGAAAACACCAGAAAACGTGTTTTTCGCATTCAAAAGCACGAAAACAGCGATTTCGGTGATTCTGCACACTTGTAACAGCAGAATCGTGAAGATTATCACTGAAAGTGCATATCTCAGCTGGAAACAACAACGATACCGAAGATATCGCAGTTTCCGCATATCAAACGCACTGTGGAGTGCTGAAAACACCAGAAAACGTGTTTCTCGCATTCAAAAGCACGAAAACAGCGATTTCGGTGATTCTGCACACTTGTAACAGCAGAATCGTGAAGATCATCACTGAAAGTGCATATCTCAGCTGGAAACAACAACGATACCGAAGATATCGAAGTTTCCGCATATCAAACGCACTGTGGAGTGCTGAAAACACCAGAAAACGTGTTTTTCGCATTCAATAGCACGAAAACAGCGATTTCGGTGATTCTGCACACTTGTAACAGCAGAATCATGAAGATTATCATTGAAAATGCATGTCTCAGCTGGAAACAACAACGATACCGAAGATATCGTAGTTTCCGCATATCAAACGCACTGTGGAGTGCTGAAAACACCAGAAAACGTGTTTTTCGCATTCAAAAGCACGAAAACAGCGATTTCGGTGATTCTGCACACTTGTAACAGCAGAATCGTGAAGTTTATCACTGAAAGTGCATATCTCAGCTGGAAACAACAACGATACCGAAGATATCGCAGTTTCCGCATATCAAACGCACTGTGGAGTGCTGAAAACACCAGAAAACGTGTTTTTCGCATTCAAAAGCACGAAAACAGCGATTTCGGTGATTCTGCACACTTGTAACAGCAGAATCGTGAAGATTATCACTGAAAGTGCATATCTCAGCTGGAAACAACAACGATACCGAAGATATCGTAGTTTCCGCATATCAAACGCACTGTGGAGTGCTGAAAACACCAGAAAACGTGTTTTTCGCATTGAATAGCGCGAAAACAGCGATTTCGGTGATTCTGCACACTTGTAACAGCAGAATCGTGAAGATTATCACTGAAAGTGCATATCTCAGCTGGAAACAACAACGATACCGAAGATATCGTAGTTTCCGCATATCAAACGCACTGTGGAGTGCTGAAAACACCAGAAAACGTGTTTTTCGCATTGAATAGCGCGAAAACAGCGATTTCGGTGATTCTGCACACTTGTAACAGCAGAATCATGAAGATTATCACTGATAATGCATATCTCAGCTGGAAACAACAACGATACCGAAGATATGGCAGTTTCCGCATATCAAATGCACTGTGGAGTGCTGAAAACACCAGAAAACGTGTTTTTCGCATTGAATAGCGCGAAAACAGCGATTTCGGTGATTCTGCACACTTGTAACAGCAGAATCATGAAGATTATCACTGAAAATGCATGTCTCAGCTGGAAACAACAACGATACCGAAGATATCGTAGTTTCCGCATATCAAACGCACTGTGGAGTGCTGAAAACACCAGAAAACGTGTTTTTCGCATTCAATAGGACGAAAACAGCGATTTCGGTGATTCTGCACACTTGTAACAGCAGAATCATGAATATTATCAGTGAAAATGCATGTCTCAGCTGGAAACAACAACGATACCGAAGGTATGGCAGTTTCCGCATATCAAACGCACTGTGGAGTGCTGAAAATACCAGAAAACGTGTTTTTCGCATTCAAAAGCACGAAAACAGCGATTTCGGTGATTCTGCACACTTGTAACAGCAGAATCATGAAGATTATCAGTGAAAATGCATGTCTCAGCTGGAAACAACAACGATACCGAAGATATCGTAGTTTCCGCATATCAAACGCACTGTGGAGTGTTGAAAACACCAGAAAACGTGTTTTTCGCATTCAAAAGCACGAAAACAGCGATTTCGGTGATTCTGCACTCTTGTAACAGCAGAATCATGAAGATTATCACTGAAAGTGCATATCTCAGCTGGAAACAACAACGATACCGAAGATATGGCAGTTTCCGCATATCAAACGCACTGTGGAGTGCTGAAAACACCAGAAAACGTGTTTTTCGCATTCAATAGCACGAAAACAGCGATTTCGGTGATTCTGCACACTTGTAACAGCAGAATCATGAAGATTATCAGTGAAAATGCATGTCTTAGCTGGAAACAACAACGATACCGAAGATATCTTAGTTTCCGCATATCAAACGCACTATGGAGTGCTGAAAACACCAGAAAACGTGTTTTTCGCATTCAATAGCACGAAAACAGCGATTTCGGTGATTCTGCACACATGTAACAGCAGAATCATGAAGATTATCATTGAAAATGCATGTCTCAGCTGAAAACAACAACGATACCGAAGATATCGTAGTTTCCGCATATCAAACGCACTGTGGAGTGCTGAAAACACCAGAAAACGTGTTTTTCGCATTCAATAGCACGAGAACAGCGATTTCGGTGATTCTGCACACATGTAACAGCAGAATCATGAAGATTATCATTGAAAATGCATGTCTCAGCTGAAAACAACAACGATACCGAAGATATCGTAGTTTCCGCATATCAAACGCACTGTGGAGTGCTGAAAACACCAGAAAACGTGTTTTTCGCATTCAAAAGCACGAAAACAGCGATTTCGGTGATTCTCCACACTTGTAACAGCAGAATCATGAAGATTATCACTGAAAGTGCATATCTCAGCTGGAAACAACAACGATACCGAAGATATCGTAGTTTCCGCATATCAAACGCACTGTGGAGTACTGAAAACACCAGAAAACGTGTTTTTCGCATTCAAAAGCACGAAAACAGCGATTTCGGTGATTCTGCACACTTGTAACAGCAGAATCGTGAAGATTATCACTGAAAGTGCATATCTCAGCTGGAAACAACAACGATACCGAAGATATCGTAGTTTCCGCATATCAAACGCACTGTGGAGTGCTGAAAACACCAGAAAACGTGTTTTTCGCATTCAAAAGCACGAAAACAGCGATTTCGGTGATTCTCCACACTTGTAACAGCAGAATCATGAAGATTATCACTGAAAGTGCATATCTCAGCTGGAAACAACAACGATACCGAAGATATCGTAGTTTCCGCATATCAAACGCACTGTGGAGTACTGAAAACACCAGAAAACGTGTTTTTCGCATTCAAAAGCACGAAAACAGCGTTTTCGGTGATTCTGCACACTTGTAACAGCAGAATCGTGAAGATTATCACTGAAAGTGCATATCTCAGCTGGAAACAACTACGATACCGAAGATATCGCAGTTTCCGCATATCAAACGCACTGTGGAGTGTTGAAAACACCAGAAAACGTGTTTTTCGCATTCAAAAGCACGAAAAAAGCGATTTCGGTGATTCTGCACTCTTGTAACAGCAGAATCATGAAGATTATCACTGAAAGTGCATATCTCAGCTGGAAACAACAACGATACCGAAGATATGGCAGTTTCCGCATATCAAACGCACTGTGGAGTGCTGAAAACACCAGAAAACGTGTTTTTCGCATTCAATAGCACGAAAACAGCGATTTCGGTGATTCTGCACACTTGTAACAGCAGAATCATGAAGATTATCAGTGAAAATGCATGTCTCAGCTGGAAACAACAACGATACCGAAGATATCGTAGTTTCCGCATATCAAACGCACTATGGAGTGCTGAAAACACCAGAAAACGTGTTTTTCGCATTCAATAGCACGAAAACAGCGATTTCGGTGATTCTGCACACATGTAACAGCAGAATCATGAAGATTATCATTGAAAATGCATGTCTCAGCTGAAAACAACAACGATACCGAAGATATCGTAGTTTCCGCATATCAAACGCACTGTGGAGTGCTGAAAACACCAGAAAACGTGTTTTTCACATTCAAAAGCACGAAAACAGCGATTTCGGTGATTCTGCACACTTGTAACAGCAGAATCGTGATGATTATCACTGAAAGTGCATATCTCAGCTGGAAACAACAACGATACCGAAGATATCGCAGTTTCCGCATATCAAACGCACTGTGGAGTGCTGAAAACACCAGAAAACGTGTTTTTCGCATTCAAAAGCACGAAAACAGCGATTTCGGTGATTCTGCACACTTGTAACAGCAGAATCATGAAGATTATCACTGAAAGTGCATATCTCAGCTGGAAACAACAACGATACCGAAGATATCGTAGTTTCCGCATATCAAACGCACTGTGGAGTACTGAAAACACCAGAAAACGTGTTTTTCGCATTCAAAAGCACGAAAACAGCGATTTCGGTGATTCTGCACACTTGTAACAGCAGAATCGTGAAGATTATCACTGAAAGTGCATATCTCAGCTGGAAACAACTACGATACCGAAGATATCGCAGTTTCCGCATATCAAACGCACTGTGGAGTGTTGAAAACACCAGAAAACGTGTTTTTCGCATTCAAAAGCACGAAAACAGCGATTTCGGTGATTCTGCACTCTTGTAACAGCAGAATCATGAAGATTATCACTGAAAGTGCATATCTCAGCTGGAAACAACAACGATACCGAAGATATGGCAGTTTCCGCATATCAAACGCACTGTGGAGTGCTGAAAACACCAGAAAACGTGTTTTTCGCATTCAATAGCACGAAAACAGCGATTTCGGTGATTCTGCACACTTGTAACAGCAGAATCATGAAGATTATCAGTGAAAATGCATGTCTCAGCTGGAAACAACAACGATACCGAAGATATCGTAGTTTCCGCATATCAAACGCACTATGGAGTGCTGAAAACACCAGAAAACGTGTTTTTCGCATTCAAAAGCACGAAAACAGCGATTTCGGTGATTCTGCACACTTGTAACAGCAGAATCGTGAAGATTATCACTGAAAGTGCATATCTCAGCTGGAAACAACAACGATACCGAAGATATCGCAGTTTCCGCATATCAAACGCACTGTGGAGTGATGAAAACACCAGAAAACGTGTTTTTCGCATTCAAAAGCACGAAAACAGCGATTTCGGTGATTCTGCACACTTGTAACAGCAGAATCATGAAGATATTCACTGATAATGCATATCTCAGCTGGAAACAACAACGATACCTAAGGTATGGCAGTTTCCGCATATCAAACGCACTGTGGAGTGCTGAAAACACCAGAAAACGTGTTTTTCGCATTCAAAAGCACGAAAACAGTGATTTCGGTGATTCTGCACACTTGTCACAGCAGAATCGTGAAGATTATCACTGAAAGTGCATATCTCAGCTGGAAACAACAACGATACCGAAGATATGGCAGTTTCCGCATATCAAACGCACTGTGGAGTGCTGAAAACACCAGAAAACGTGTTTTTCGCATTCAATAGCACGAAAACAGCGATTTCGGTGATTCTGCACACTTGTAACAGCAGAATCATGAAGATTATCACTGAAAATGCATGTCTCAGCTGGAAACAACAACGATACCGAAGATATCGTAGTTTCCGCATATCAAACGCACTGTGGAGTGCTGAAAACACCAGAAAACGTGTTTTTCGCATTCAATAGCACGAAAACTGCGATTTCGGTGATTCTGCACACTTGTAACAGCAGCATCATGAAGATTATCAGTGAAAACGCATATCTCAGCTGGAAACAACAACGATACCGAAGGTATGGCAGTTTCCGCATATCAAACGCACTGTGGAGTGCTGAAAACACCAGAAAACGTGTTTTTCGCATTCAATAGCACGAAAACAGCGATTTCGGTGATTCTGCACACATGTAACAGCAGAATCATGAAGATTATCATTGAAAATGCATGTCTCAGCTGAAAACAACAACGATACCGAAGATATCGTAGTTTCCGCATATCAAACGCACTGTGGAGTGCTGAAAACACCAGAAAACGTGTTTTTCGCATTCAAAAGCACGAAAACAGCGATTTCGGTGATTCTCCACACTTGTAACAGCAGAATCATGAAGATTATCACTGAAAGTGCATATCTCAGCTGGAAACAACAACGATACCGAAGATATCGTAGTTTCCGCATATCAAACGCACTGTGGAGTACTGAAAACACCAGAAAACGTGTTTTTCGCATTCAAAAGCACGAAAACAGCGATTTCGGTGATTCTGCACACTTGTAACAGCAGAATCGTGAAGATTATCACTGAAAGTGCATATCTCAGCTGGAAACAACTACGATACCGAAGATATCGCAGTTTCCGCATATCAAACGCACTGTGGAGTGTTGAAAACACCAGAAAACGTGTTTTCGCATTCAAAAGCACGAAAACAGCGATTTCGGTGATTCTGCACACTTGTAACAGCAGAATCGTGAAGATTATTACTGAAAGTGCATATCTCAGCTGGAAACAACAACGATACCGAAGATATCGCAGTTTCCGCATATCAAACGCACTGTGGAGTGCTGAAAACACCAGAAAACGTGTTTTTCGCATTCAAAAGCACGAAAACAGCGATTTCGGTGATTCTGCACACTTGTAACAGCAGAATCATGAAGATATTCACTGATAATGCATATCTCAGCTGGAAACAACAACGATACCGAAGGTATGGCAGTTTCCGCATATCAAACGCACTGTGGAGTGCTGAAAACACCAGAAAACGTGTTTTTCGCATTCAAAAGCACGAAAACAGCGATTTCGGTGATTCTGCACACTTGTAACAGCAGAATCGTGAAGATTATCACTGAAAGTGCATATCTCAGCTGGAAACAACAACGATACCGAAGATATGGCAGTTTCCGCATATCAAACGCACTGTGGAGTGCTGAAAACACCAGAAAACGTGTTTTTCGCATTCAATAGCACGAAAACAGCGATTTCGGTGATTCTGCACACTTGTAACAGCAGAATCATGAAGATTATCACTGAAAATGCATGTCTCAGCTGGAAACAACAACGATACCGAAGATATCGTAGTTTCCGCATATCAAACGCACTGTGGAGTGCTGAAAACACCAGAAAACGTGTTTTTCGCATTCAATAGCACGAAAACAGCGATTTCGGTGATTCTGCACACTTGTAACAGCAGAATCATGAAGATTATCAGTGAAAACGCATATCTCAGCTGGAAACAACAACGATACCGAAGGTATGGCAGTTTCCGCATATCAAACGCACTGTGGAGTGCTGAAAACACCAGAAAACGTGTTTTTCGCATTCAATAGCACGAAAACAGCGATTTCGGTGATTCTGCACACATGTAACAGCAGAATCATGAAGATTATCATTGAAAATGCATGTCTCAGCTGAAAACAACAACGATACCGAAGATATCGTAGTTTCCGCATATCAAACGCACTGTGGAGTGCTGAAAACACCAGAAAACGTGTTTTTCGCATTCAAAAGCACGAAAACAGCGATTTCGGTGATTCTCCACACTTGTAACAGCAGAATCATGAAGATTATCACTGAAAGTGCATATCTCAGCTGGAAACAACAACGATACCGAAGATATCGTAGTTTCCGCATATCAAACGCACTGTGGAGTACTGAAAACACCAGAAAACGTGTTTTTCGCATTCAAAAGCACGAAAACAGCGATTTCGGTGATTCTGCACACTTGTAACAGCAGAATCGTGAAGATTATCACTGAAAGTGCATATCTCAGCTGGAAACAACTACGATACCGAAGATATCGCAGTTTCCGCATATCAAACGCACTGTGGAGTGTTGAAAACACCAGAAAACGTGTTTTTCGCATTCAAAAGCACGAAAACAGCGATTTCGGTGATTCTGCACACTTGTAACAGCAGAATCGTGAAGATTATCACTGAAAGTGCATATCTCAGCTGGAAACAACAACGATACCGAAGATATCGTAGTTTCCGCATATCAAACGCACTGTGGAGTGCTGAAAACACCAGAAAACGTGTTTTTCGCATTCAAAAGCACGAAAACAGCGACTTCGGTGATTCTGCACACTTGTAACAGCAGAATCGTGAAGATTATCACTGAAAGTGCATATCTCAGCTGGAAACAACAACGATACCGAAGATATGGCAGTTTCCGCATATCAAACGCACTGTGGAGTGCTGAAAACACCAGAAAACGTGTTTTTCGCATTCAATAGCACGAAAACAGCGATTTCGGTGATTCTGCACACTTGTAACAGCAGAATCATGAAGATTATCACTGAAAATGCATGTCTCAGCTGGAAACAACAACGATACCGAAGATATCGTAGTTTCCGCATATCAAACGCACTGTGGAGTGCTGAAAACACCAGAAAACGTGTTTTTCGCATTCAAAAGCACGAAAACAGCGATTTCGGTGATTCTGCACACTTGTAACAGCAGAATCATGAAGATATTCACTGATAATGCATATCTCAGCTGGAAACAACAACGATACCGAAGGTATGGCAGTTTCCGCATATCAAACGCACTGTGGAGTGCTGAAAACACCAGAAAACGTGTTTTTCGCATTCAAAAGCACGAAAACAGCGATTTCGGTGATTCTGCACGCTTGTAACAGCAGAATCGTGAAGATTATCACTGAAAGTGCATATCTCAGCTGGAAACAACAACGATACCGAAGATATCGTAGTTTCCGCATATCAAACGCACTGTGGAGTGCTGAAAACACCAGAAAACGTGTTTTTCGCATTCAAAAGCACGAAAACAGCGACTTCGGTGATTCTGCACACTTGTAACAGCAGAATCGTGAAGATTATCACTGAAAGTGCATATCTCAGCTGGAAACAACAACGATACCGAAGATATGGCAGTTTCCGCATATCAAACGCACTGTGGAGTGCTGAAAACACCAGAAAACGTGTTTTTCGCATTCAATAGCACGAAAACAGCGATTTCGGTGATTCTGCACACTTGTAACAGCAGAATCATGAAGATTATCACTGAAAATGCATGTCTCAGCTGGAAACAACATCGATACCGAAGATATCGTAGTTTCCGCATATCAAACGCACTGTGGAGTGCTGAAAACACCAGAAAACGTGTTTTTCGCATTCAAAAGCACGAAAACAGCGATTTCGGTGATTCTCCACACTTGTAACAGCAGAATCATGAAGATTATCACTGAAAGTGCATATCTCAGCTGGAAACAACAACGATACCGAAGATATCGCAGTTTCCGCATGTCAAACGTTCTGTGGCGTGCTGAAAACACCAGAAAACGTGTTTTTCGCAGTCAATAGCACGAAAACAGCGATTTCGGTGATTCCGCACACTTGTAACTGCAGAATCATGAAGATTATCACTGAAAATGCATATCTCAGCTGGAAACAACAACGATACCGAAGATATCGCAGTTTCCGCATGTCAAACGTTCTGTGGCGTGCTGAAAACACCAGAAAACGTGTTTTTCGCATTCAAAAGCCCGAAAACAGCGATTTCGGTGATTCTGCACATTTGTAACAGCAGAATCATGAAGATTATCACTGAAAATGCATATCTCAGCTGGAAACAACAACGATACCGAAGATATCGCAGCTTCCGCATATCAAACGCACTGTGGAGTGCTGAAAACACCAGAAAACGTGTTTTTCGCATCCAATAGCACGAAAACAGCGATTTCGGTGACTCTGCACACTTGTAACAGCAGAATCATGAAGATTATAACTGAAAATGCATATCTCAGCTGGAAACACCAACGATACCGAAGATATCGCAGCTTCCGCATATCAAACGCACTGTGCAGTGCTGAAAACACCAGAAAACGTGTTTTTCGTATTCAATAGCACGAAAACAGCGATTTCGGTGATTCTGCACACTTGTAACAGCAGAATCATGAAGATTATCACTGAAAATGCTTGTCTCAGCTTGAAACAACAACGATACCGAAGATATCGTAGTTTCCGCATATCAAACGCACTGTGGAGTGCTGAAAACACCAGAAAACGTGTTTTTCGCATTCAAAAGCACGAAAACAGCGATTTCGGTGATTCTCCACACTTGTAACAGCAGAATCATGATGATTATCACTGAAAGTGCATATCTCAGCTGGAAACAACAAAGATACCGAAGATATCGCAGTTTCCGCATGTCAAACGTTCTGTGGCGTGCTGAAAACACCAGAAAACGTGTTTTTCGCAGTCAATAGCACGAAAACAGCGATTTCGGTGATTCCGCACACTTGTAACTGCAGAATCATGAAGATTATCACTGAAAATGCATATCTCAGCTGGAAACAACAACGATACCGAAGATATCGCAGTTTCCGCATGTCAAACGTTCTGTGGCGTGCTGAAAACACCAGAAAACGTGTTTTTCGCATTCAAAAGCCCGAAAACAGCGATTTCGGTGATTCTGCACATTTGTAACAGCAGAATCATGAAGATTATCACTGAAAATGCATATCTCAGCTGGAAACAACAACGATACCGAAGATATCGCAGCTTCCGCATATCAAACGCACTGTGGAGTGCTGAAAACACCAGAAAACGTGTTTTTCGCATCCAATAGCACGAAAACAGCGATTTCGGTGACTCTGCACACTTGTAACAGCAGAATCATGAAGATTATAACTGAAAATGCATATCTCAGCTGGAAACAACAACGATACCGAAGATATCGCAGCTTCCGCATATCAAACGCACTGTGCAGTGCTGAAAACACCAGAAAACGTGTTTTTCGCATCCAATAGCACGAAAACAGCGATTTCGGTGACTCTGCACACTTGTGACAGCAGAATCATGAAGATTATCACTGAAAATTCATATCTCAGCTGGAAACAACAACGATACCGAAGATATCGCAGCTTCCGCATATCAAACGCACTGTGCAGTGCTGAAAAAACCAAAAGACGTGTTTTTCGCATTCAATAGCACGAAAACAGCGATTTCGGTGACTCTGCACACTTGTAACAGTAGAATCATGAAGATTATCACTGAAAATGCATATCTCAGCTGGAAACAACAGCGATACCGAAGATGTGGCAGTTTCCGCATATCAAACGCACTGTGGAGTGCTGAAAACACCAGAAAACGTGTTTTTCGCATTCAATAGCACGAAAACAGCGATTTCGGTGACTCTGCACACTTGTGACAGCAGAATCATGAAGATTATCACTGAAAATGCATATCTCAGCTGGAAACAACAACGATACCGAAGATATCGCAGCTTCCGCATATCAAACGCACTGTGCAGTGCTGAAAACACCAGAAAACGTGTTTTTCGCATCCAATAGCACGAAAACAGCGATTTCGGTGACTCTGCACACTTGTGACAGCAGAATCATGAAGATTATCACTGAAAATGCTTATCTCAGCTGGAAACAACAACGATACCGAAGATATCGCAGCTTCCGCATATCAAACGCACTTTGCAGTGCTGAAAAAACCAGAAAACGTGTTTTTCGCATCCAATAGCACGAAAACAGCGATTTCGGTGACTCTGCACACTTGTAACAGCAGAATCATGAAGATTATCACTGAAAATGCATATCTCAGCTGGAAACAACAACGATACCGAAGATGTGGCAGTTTCCGCTTATCAAACGCACTGTGGAGTGCTGAAAACACCAGAAAACGTGTTTTTCGCATTCAATAGCACGAAAACAGCTATTTCGGTGATTCTGCACACTTGTAACAGCAGAATCATGAAGATTATCACTGAAAATGCATATCTCAGCTGGAAACAACAACGATACCGAAGATATCGCAGCTTCCGCATATCAAATGCACTGTGCAGTGCTGAAAACACCAGAAAACGTGTTTTTCGCATCCAATAGCACGAAAACAGCGATTTCGGTGATTCTGCACACTTGTAACAGCAGAATCGTGAAGATTATCACTGAAAGTGCATATCTCAGCTGGAAACAACAACGATACCGAAGATATCGTAGTTTCCGCATATCAAACGCACTGTGGAGTGCTGAAAACACCAGAAAACGTGTTTTTCGCATTCAAAAGCACGAAAACAGCGACTTCGGTGATTCTGCACACTTGTAACAGCAGAATCGTGAAGATTATCACTGAAAGTGCATATCTCAGCTGGAAACAACAACGATACCGAAGATATGGCAGTTTCCGCATATCAAACGCACTGTGGAGTGCTGAAAACACCAGAAAACGTGTTTTTCGCATTCAATAGCACGAAAACAGCGATTTCGGTGATTCTGCACACTTGTAACAGCAGAATCATGAAGATTATCACTGAAAATGCATGTCTCAGCTGGAAACAACAACGATACCGAAGATATCGTAGTTTCCGCATATCAAACGCACTGTGGAGTGCTGAAAACACCAGAAAACGTGTTTTTCGCATTCAAAAGCACGAAAACAGCGATTTCGGTGATTCTGCACACTTGTAACAGCAGAATCATGAAGATATTCACTGATAATGCATATCTCAGCTGGAAACAACAACGATACCGAAGGTATGGCAGTTTCCGCATATCAAACGCACTGTGGAGTGCTGAAAACACCAGAAAACGTGTTTTTCGCATTCAAAAGCACGAAAACAGCGATTTCGGTGATTCTGCACGCTTGTAACAGCAGAATCGTGAAGATTATCACTGAAAGTGCATATCTCAGCTGGAAACAACAACGATACCGAAGATATCGTAGTTTCCGCATATCAAACGCACTGTGGAGTGCTGAAAACAGCAGAAAACGTGTTTTTCGCATTCAAAAGCACGAAAACAGCGACTTCGGTGATTCTGCACACTTGTAACAGCAGAATCGTGAAGATTATCACTGAAAGTGCATATCTCAGCTGGAAACAACAACGATACCGAAGATATGGCAGTTTCCGCATATCAAACGCACTGTGGAGTGCTGAAAACACCAGAAAACGTGTTTTTCGCATTCAATAGCACGAAAACAGCGATTTCGGTGATTCTGCACACTTGTAACAGCAGAATCATGAAGATTATCACTGAAAATGCATGTCTCAGCTGGAAACAACAACGATACCGAAGATATCGTAGTTTCCGCATATCAAACGCACTGTGGAGTGCTGAAAACACCAGAAAACGTGTTTTTCGCATTCAAAAGCACGAAAACAGCGATTTCGGTGATTCTCCACACTTGTAACAGCAGAATCATGAAGATTATCACTGAAAGTGCATATCTCAGCTGGAAACAACAACGATACCGAAGATATCGCAGTTTCCGCATGTCAAACGTTCTGTGGCGTGCTGAAAACACCAGAAAACGTGTTTTTCGCAGTCAATAGCACGAAAACAGCGATTTCGGTGATTCCGCACACTTGTAACTGCAGAATCATGAAGATTATCACTGAAAATGCATATCTCAGCTGGAAACAACAACGATACCGAAGATATCGCAGTTTCCGCATGTCAAACGTTCTGTGGCGTGCTGAAAACACCAGAAAACGTGTTTTTCGCATTCAAAAGCCCGAAAACAGCGATTTCGGTGATTCTGCACATTTGTAACAGCAGAATCATGAAGATTATCACTGAAAATGCATATCTCAGCTGGAAACAACAACGATACCGAAGATATCGCAGCTTCCGCATATCAAACGCACTGTGGAGTGCTGAAAACACCAGAAAACGTGTTTTTCGCATCCAATAGCACGAAAACAGCGATTTCGGTGACTCTGCACACTTGTAACAGCAGAATCATGAAGATTATAACTGAAAATGCATATCTCAGCTGGAAACACCAACGATACCGAAGATATCGCAGCTTCCGCATATCAAACGCACTGTGCAGTGCTGAAAACACCAGAAAACGTGTTTTTCGTATTCAATAGCACGAAAACAGCGATTTCGGTGATTCTGCACACTTGTAACAGCAGAATCATGAAGATTATCACTGAAAATGCTTGTCTCAGCTTGAAACAACAACGATACCGAAGATATCGTAGTTTCCGCATATCAAACGCACTGTGGAGTGCTGAAAACACCAGAAAACGTGTTTTTCGCATTCAAAAGCACGAAAACAGCGATTTCGGTGATTCTCCACACTTGTAACAGCAGAATCATGATGATTATCACTGAAAGTGCATATCTCAGCTGGAAACAACAAAGATACCGAAGATATCGCAGTTTCCGCATGTCAAACGTTCTGTGGCGTGCTGAAAACACCAGAAAACGTGTTTTTCGCAGTCAATAGCACGAAAACAGCGATTTCGGTGATTCCGCACACTTGTAACTGCAGAATCATGAAGATTATCACTGAAAATGCATATCTCAGCTGGAAACAACAACGATACCGAAGATATCGCAGTTTCCGCATGTCAAACGTTCTGTGGCGTGCTGAAAACACCAGAAAACGTGTTTTTCGCATTCAAAAGCCCGAAAACAGCGATATCGGTGATTCTGCACATTTGTAACAGCAGAATCATGAAGATTATCACTGAAAATGCATATCTCAGCTGGAAACAACAACGATACCGAAGATATCGCAGCTTCCGCATATCAAACGCACTGTGGAGTGCTGAAAACACCAGAAAACGTGTTTTTCGCATCCAATAGCACGAAAACAGCGATTTCGGTGACTCTGCACACTTGTAACAGCAGAATCATGAAGATTATAACTGAAAATGCATATCTCAGCTGGAAACAACAACGATACCGAAGATATCGCAGCTTCCGCATATCAAACGCACTGTGCAGTGCTGAAAACACCAGAAAACGTGTTTTTCGCATCCAATAGCACGAAAACAGCGATTTCGGTGACTCTGCACACTTGTGACAGCAGAATCATGAAGATTATCACTGAAAATTCATATCTCAGCTGGAAACAACAACGATACCGAAGATATCGCAGCTTCCGCATATCAAACGCACTGTGCAGTGCTGAAAAAACCAAAAGACGTGTTTTTCGCATTCAATAGCACGAAAACAGCGATTTCGGTGACTCTGCACACTTGTAACAGTAGAATCATGAAGATTATCACTGAAAATGCATATCTCAGCTGGAAACAACAGCGATACCGAAGATGTGGCAGTTTCCGCATATCAAACGCACTGTGGAGTGCTGAAAACACCAGAAAACGTGTTTTTCGCATTCAATAGCACGAAAACAGCGATTTCGGTGACTCTGCACACTTGTGACAGCAGAATCATGAAGATTATCACTGAAAATGCATATCTCAGCTGGAAACAACAACGATACCGAAGATATCGCAGCTTCCGCATATCAAACGCACTGTGCAGTGCTGAAAACACCAGAAAACGTGTTTTTCGCATCCAATAGCACGAAAACAGCGATTTCGGTGACTCTGCACACTTGTGACAGCAGAATCATGAAGATTATCACTGAAAATGCTTATCTCAGCTGGAAACAACAACGATACCGAAGATATCGCAGCTTCCGCATATCAAACGCACTTTGCAGTGCTGAAAAAACCAGAAAACGTGTTTTTCGCATCCAATAGCACGAAAACAGCGATTTCGGTGACTCTGCACACTTGTAACAGCAGAATCATGAAGATTATCACTGAAAATGCATATCTCAGCTGGAAACAACAACGATACCGAAGATGTGGCAGTTTCCGCTTATCAAACGCACTGTGGAGTGCTGAAAACACCAGAAAACGTGTTTTTCGCATTCAATAGCACGAAAACAGCTATTTCGGTGATTCTGCACACTTGTAACAGCAGAATCATGAAGATTATCACTGAAAATGCATATCTCAGCTGGAAACAACAACGATACCGAAGATATCGCAGCTTCCGCATATCAAATGCACTGTGCAGTGCTGAAAACACCAGAAAACGTGTTTTTCGCATCCAATAGCACGAAAACAGCGATTTCGGTGACTCAGCACACTGTTACGTCTAGCGACGTTGGACTTAGACTCTTACCTGTGACAGTGAGAGTGAGAAGCAACGAACGCTATTAGCATGTAAGATAGCGTAGAACATTCTAGAATATTAAGATAGCAAGTAAGCACGTAACCAATAACCTTAAGACCGCATTAACCACAACATAGATATTAAGCACTACCATATACTATTACCGACATACGCTCTCGCGACATATTCTTATCTATAAACACATTCCTTCATTATCTCCAGACTAAACCTCGACTATCGACATCCGCTCTCACGACCAACTCTTATCTATAAACACATTCCTCCAATATCTCCAGACGAAACGTCAACTACCGACATCCGCTCTCACGACCAACTCCTTATCTTATCTCATAAACACCAGATCCTGTAACATACGAATTCCTCTCCTATCTTATAAACATCCTCCTCGACTCCAACTCCTTATCTTATCTCATAAACACCGGATCCAGTAACATACGAATTCTTCTCCTATCTTATAAACATCCACCTACCTAATCTACCCCGGTCTCACGCTCCTCATATCTTATCTCCATACTCCACTAGTATAAAACAAGCAAGCGCCCAGGCCTCCGAGACAGTTCCACTCCGGAACTCCCGGAGTGTACATCGCGTTTCTACATCAAGTGTTTCTATTTCCAAGCGTTACTATTTCTAAGTGTTTCTATTTCTAAGCGTTACTATTTCTAAGTGTTTCTATATCCAAGCGTTACTATTTCATTGTATTCCTATATCTTATATTATATTACTATTACCATATTCAATTGTATTCCATATCTTATATAACCTACATCGTGAAGTATATTAAATAGATTATTCATATTATAATTCCATATTCAATTATTATAACCATTTATCAAAGTGCGCGATTCACATATCAACTGCTACGCTATTATCATCCAGCCTGCAGTTAACAAGGAGTCTAGGTAAGTACCATTTACAATCGACTGAATTAGCGAAAGTCCCCGTTAGACGCAGACGTACGCGCTGCGTGAACGCAAAGAACAGTATATTATTGTGCTCCGTCTCGATTTTGCCAAAATAGCGCGATCCGGGACGTAACAATTGGTGACAGCGGTGGGATAGCTGTTCACTTTCGCGAATTATTTGGTTAGATCAAACATTGGTGATCCTTACCATCTCCTTTCCACATTTCCAGTTCTTGCATTTGCTTATTGACGCAAGCGCTGACGCTAGTGCTACTGTTCTTGATCTGATGGAATCTCGCAGTTACCTTGCGACTGATCCGGATGTCTTGCACAGAGTCAAGAAGGTGAGTGTCTAGAACTACTTTCCAAAAAAATTTTTTTTTACTCATACATACCATAACCAATCTCAACCCGACCAGACTCGAAAACGAGGACGCCGTGGTGGTAGAAAGGTGCAAGTGAGGAGGCTTGCAGCTATTCAGCGGGAGTTGAAGGAAATCCAAGCGCAGCAGCCTGCGCCGGAAATCCTGAAACCTTGCGAAAGCGCAGGAGCCGAGCGAAACATCGAGACGTTCACCATCGGCGACTCTGACGACGAAACGGTCGATATTCCAATTCCCCCGCCGCCAATAGAGATCATCGACACAAATACGGCGCTTAAGGTGCGTCACCACCGCGAAATTCCAAGGAAGGTGTTACTGTCCTTCATTCGTGACTTTTCAAAAGAGGATCTACCGAACCTACCGAAAGAAATCGCCGATTGGTGTACCTTCCAATTCATATACCAATAAATTACATCTCGTCTACATACACAGATTCAATTTCCCTCCTAAAATGGATACGCGATCAAAGAAACTCGCGGATAACGGCGAGGCAAACCGCGCGGAGCACGATTGTACTACCTTGCGGCAGGAGCGCGACGCTGCGCTGGCGGAGATAGACGCAATCAGGAGAGAATACAAAGTACATCGTCCCGTTAGCGACATAATTCAAACAGATTCATTCACGCTCAAAGAAGCGCTAGCATTAGTACCTACCTTTAATGGGTTGCAACCACCGGTACTTACGTTTACTCGCGCATGCAACCGTGCACGCGATCTTCTACCTCCCAGTGCCGAAAGCACTCTTACTCGGTTAATATTAACGCGGTTAAGCGGACGCGCGGCAACCGCGGTCGAAGACGAACGATATCTGAGCATTTCGGACCTCTGTAACCGATTGAAAAGGGTATTAGGCCCTCAGAAAACGGTGGATCACTACCGCGGCGATCTGGCCAACATATACATGCGAGGAGACGAACATATACTAGATTTCATTACGCGCGTCAAGGATATCCGCAACGCCATTATAGATTGCGATACAAACCCAATTAGTGAGATTGACAATCTCACCGCCGACTGTTTCATCCGCGGCGTCAACCCACAAATACGGACAGAACTCCGTCACCTTCGTAGAAGTCCGCTCTCCAGTATATTCAACGAGGCTATAGAAATCCACAAGGAGCTGGAACGCGATAGCCTCCGCTACGGGCGCACAGTGGAGCAAAAACATGTGCAATTCCGCGACCCAACGCCGGAAAGGAAACCGTTCCAAACCAACTTTCAATCGCGGTCGTCATGGAGAGACGTGTCACCCAGACCGACGTATAACAACCAATACAGGGAAACACGCGCCCCGCCGCGTGAGAATTACCGCGATAACCGCTCTTACCGCGACGTGGTAGAACCGTCGCGTAGACCCACAAGTCCCGGCAGACCTACCAAACACTGTTCATATTGCAAATTCACTGGGCACGATATCCACGAGTGCCGCAAACGCGAATTCAATAACAAACGCAGCCAGGGAAACGAGCACGGCCTCCCGTCCAACCAGGACCGAAGGCGGGAGGCTTCGCCAAAGGCGGTCCGCGCAATCATAACGAACGAGGACGAATCGCAAAATGCGAATTAAACCAAAAGGGTAGAGCTCCTCACGTGGAGGTCCTATCGCCAGGACTTCCACGACAAACGACCCTGATGATCGACACGGGGTCAGAACCGAACCTGATCAAAAGATCAGCACTTCATCCCCGATATCGGATAGGGGATGAAGAGATACTACAGCTATATGGCATCACGGAGGAAGCGGTGGCTACAATGGGTTCCGTCGGCATCCCTCTATATGGAACGATAATCAAGTTCCATGTAGTTCCCTCCAACTTCCCTATCCTCACAGACGGAATCCTGGGTGCCCACTTCCTCGAGGAAGGGGCCGAGATATCCTTCCTAAAGAGGAAAATATTGTGGAAAGGGATAGAAATTCCCTTCGCGAACCCCCCGCATAATGAGCGGAATCGCGAAAGAAACTCCAACTCCCAAAAACCCAAATATAACATGCCCACTAACACCCCACCTCCTACTAATGCCACCCCTACTAATTCGGGCGAACCAAGCCCAAAGCGTACCAAATCAAATGCGACGACGCATAATCATTCTAGTTCTTCCAAATCGAATGCGACGACGCATAATAATTCTAGTTCTTCCAAATCAAATGCGACGACGCATAATAATTCTAGTTCTCCCAAATCAAATGCGACGACGCATAATAATTCTAGTTCTTCCAAATCAAATGCGACGACGCATAGCAATTCTAGTTCTTCCAAATCAAATGCGACGACGCATAACAATTCTAGTTCTACCAAATCAAAAGCGACATCGCACAACTATTCCAGTTCTACTAAATCAAAGACGGCAACGACAAAATCGCCAACATCTGTATCTTGCGGATCTGCTGTCGCGCCCAAGACAGGAGGGCACGAGCACCGAACACGCACGGTCGAGGGCCGAACGGCCAAAGTCATTCAAATTATGACGACTGGGCCAGAAGTAGGTTATCTCCCTCGACAAGAATTGGCACCGGGAGTGCTCGTGTTCGACTCCCTCGTCAAGTCGGCCCACGGCAGAACTCACGTACGCGTCGTCAACACGACTAACGGCACAGTTTCATTCGTCCTACCCACTGTAGAGGTGGAAGAAATCGCCGAACTCAGCGACGAGCCAAAAACAACGAAGCCTTACCACATCTTCCCAATTCAAAACCCCCGATCGCATCGGGAACGCGAAAAAGAAATTGCCGATACAATAAATCTCGACCATCTAAACGACGAAGAACGCGAGCATGTCGAAGGTCTCATACAGGAGAACAGCGACATCTTTCACCTACAGGGCGAGAAACTGTGTAAAACGGGAATAGTCGAACATACGATCCCCACAAAGGACGACAAGCCGATCCACGTGAAGCAATACAGGTATCCACCGATCCACAAGGAAGAAATCAACAACCAAATGAAGGAGTTGTTGGGTAGCGACATTGTGAGTCCCTCAACATCTCCTTATAACTCCCCCTTGTGGATTGTTCCCAAAAAGCCGGATGCAGACGGGAACAAGAGGTGGAGAATGGTGATCGATTTCAGGCAATTAAATGAAAAAACCGAGCCAGACGCGTAACCGTTGCCCAGTATCGTAGAAATACTAGACCAACTGGGCTCAGCAAAGTACTTCTCCACTTTCGACCTCGCGTCCGGTTTCCATCAAATAGGGATGGGCGCTGAAGACGCGCGGAAAACAGCATTCTCAACCCCATATGGGCATTACGAATTCAACCGCATGCCGTTCGGGCTGCGGAACGCACCGGCAACCTTTCAGCGCCTAATGGATTCTGTACTGAGCGGTCTGCAAGGTACAGAAATGTTCGTCTACCTGGACGACATAGTCATTTACGCTTCGTCTCTTTCGGAACACAAATCCAAATTCACCAAGCTAGCGAAACGCCTCCGCAAGGCAAACTTAAAGTTACAACCGTCCAAGTGCACGTTCCTCCGCCGGGAAGTCGCCTATTTAGGCCATATAATAAGCGACGAAGGTGTCAAACCATGCCCGAATAAAATCAGCGCCGTTAAAGAGTTCCCTAAGCCTAAAAATTCCAAACAGGTCCGGGAATTCCTCGGTCTGGCAGGCTACTATAGACGGTTCATATGCAAATTCTCACACATTTCTAAACCACTAACGTCACTATTGCGCAAAGACGCCAAGTTCGAGTGGAATCTTCCACAGGAGAAAGCATTCGAAACGTTGCGAACAGCATTGTGCACTGAACCGGTGCTCCGTTATCCTGATTTTACCAAACCGTTCCATATCACAACCGACGCGTCCAATTACGCAATAGGTGCCATACTAAGTCAGGGCGAGATCAACCGAGATCAGCCGATCGCTTACGCGTCGCGCCTACTCCACGGTGCAGAATTAAACTACGCCACGATAGAGAAAGAATGCTTAGCCATTATTTACGCCGTCCAACACTTCAGATCCTATATCTACGGGAAGCAGTTTAATCTCATCACAGACCACCAGCCGCTAGTCTGGATGAATTCCGTAAAGGATCCGTCATCGCGATTACTCCGCTGGCGATTAAAACTAGCCGAGTACGAATACCAAATCATATACAAAGCAGGAAAGATCAACACTAACGCAGACGCTCTTTCCCGAAACCCAATCCAAACTCCTATATATCCACTAACATCAGACTCCACTACATCTCCATTACTATTCCAATCCCAACCTTCCACCTCTTCTTCTACATCACCAGCCGCCGACGACGAAATCGATATATCAAGTCCAGCAATAACACCGACCAACATACGATACACACGAGACAGACTGATAATGAAGAACGACAATCTGGCATGTTTTATGTCCCTCGCGAACGACCCATTAGACGAAGGCGCGATAGACTTACTCAAGCACGGAAAACTACCCAATCTGACAAACGCGACTATTGGCAGAGCAAAAGTTCACTCGGGAAAATTCACTCTGATACAGCTACCGATAAAACAATCATTGACACACACAGCAACGCACGAAGACGTTATCGAATCACTCAGAGCCCTACGCGACGCAATCATAGAATTAAACCTGCAAACAATAACGATATCTCGAGCCTCGTTAGACGACATCCACTGGACAATTATACGCGACGCATTGATAGAACTTTTAGAAGACACGAACGTCACAGTTACAATTTGCACAAACGAAATCATTATAGCCACGGAAGACGTTAGACAAGACATAATTTTCGAAAATCATACATCCGCTTACGCCGGACACAAAGGTGTCACAAAAACTTATAGACGAATTCGCGAGAAATACTTCTGGCCACAAATGAAATTAGAGATTACAAAATTCGTAACAACATGCAAAGATTGCCAAACACGAAAACTAACTAGAGTCAAAACCAGAAATCCGAAAATATTAACAGATACGCCGGGACAGGCGTTCGATAAAATCGCACTCGATGTCGTCGGTCCTCTCCCCACCACCCCCACAGGCTTCCAATACATCCTCACTATGCAGGATCTCCTTACCAAATACTCCATCGCCGTCCCCCTCAAAACCACGTCCGCAGTAGAAACAGCCGACGCCTTAGTTGACCACCTAATCTGTAGATTTGGCACCCCGAAAGCAATACTCACAGACCAGGGCACGAACTTCGTTAACGCCCTCATGCGCGCAGTAACTCGTAGATTCAGAATCCAACACATTAAGACCACAGCGTTCCATCCGCAGACAAACGGCTCGCTCGAGCGATCACATCTCGTTCTGACGGAGTACCTAAAACAATTCATCAACAATAAAAATGACTGGAATAATTGGCTTCAGTGCGCAATGTTCAGTTACAACACAAGTATGCACGAAGGCACACTCCATACCCCCCATGAGCTAATATTTGGCAGCAAGGCCAGAGTGCCATCCGCATTCTCATACGAAACGCCTGTGGAAGATGAAACTTACACTGCGTATCTTAAGAAACTCGAAACCAGACTCGCGGAATCTAGAGCGATAGCAGCCGCCAATCTAAACATCGCAAAGCAAAAATCTAAACGGTATTATGACCGTAAGCTAAACCCACAGGAATTCTCGGAAGGAGATTTGGTGTACCTCTTAAAGGAACCAACAAAGGGCAAATTCGACACCCAGTATACCGGACCACACAGGGTATCCCGCGTAATGGAGAACAACAACGTTCGTTTGACACTCGACACCGGTCGAGAGAAGATCGTGCACAAAAATAAACTAAAGCGCGCGAAAACTACGACTCCCTCAATGTCACCCTCACCCAATCTCGCATGACTAGTATATAAGGGGTGGAGAAGAGCCGAAGAAACCAGTATTCGACGAACCGCCACCACCATGCACATCAGGGCAGCCATTCTATTCATCACAGCATCCTCAGCTACGGGCCTCATCGGCTACGACTGTAGCGGACCTACTCTGAACCTTACAACTTACTCCATTACCGACCCGATACGATGCGGAGCAGACACCGCAAAGCCAACAGTCACCTCTAAACCTATCCAACTACTCCAACTGTCGGACTTCCACGCGACACCAGTGATCCAGTGCCAGGTCGAAGTCGACAGAACCATATACCACTGCGGCATGCACTCCCATGTTTCGGCGGTGGAAAACGGGAGACAGATCTACCTCCTCAACACCCCGAGGGACATATGTCGTATGCTACACAACACAGGCACGCTCTTCATTACGCCTGCATCGCAAGTCACAGGTATACAACCAAACTCAACTGCATCGCGTAGCCTGACACTTTCGGGTAAACTCGAAAACGACGGGACATGCCACGGGTCCACCTTCAGCGACCCATTCGGCACCTGGACAGACGTCGTGGTCCAAGCCGTGATTAGGATAAAGATCACGGACTACACGGCATCGATCAAGCTATCCACCGATGAAATCATTCTGCACTCCGGACAGCGGTGCCCCGTACAACGAGGATCCTGCCTCGACGCGGAAAACGGTTACTCCTTCTGGCAGACCTCGCCAATGGATAGCTGTAACTTCGAGAAATACGACGTGCTATACCAAGGACAAGCGACAATCCTCCAACAAGAAAAGGGACTAACCTTATATTCGGTGACCTCCCAGGATACCACATTCGCATTGGCACGGACCACAGAATCGAAAATTTGCGGCTACATCTTGATCCACACCGAGCACCCAAAATTGTTCATACTCGAGACAGCAGCCGGAGAGCAACCTAGAACACGGAAGCCAATATCAGTAAACAATCTCGACATTTTCACATACGTCAACTCTAAATTTATATACGTAGAAAAACATTTCAAAACGCAAATCACGCAATTATACGACGACGTCGTAAAACAGCGCTGCGCGCTCGAGAAGCAGATACTCCACAACGCGCTCACACTCATACATCTCGCACCCGCAGAAGTCGCCACCATGGTAACAAGAGAACCGGGCTACATGGCCATCCCAACGGGAGAAACGATCCACATCATCAAGTGCATCCCCGTCATATGCCAGCTAAGGCAGACAAACCACTGCTACGACGAACTCCCGGTTACCTATAAAAATAATTCCTTATTTCTAACGCCAATCCACAGAATTTTATCCACCACCGGAACCAGGAGGGAATGTAGCGACCTCCTGCCCACCATGTACAAAATTCACGGACAATGGTATAAACTATCTCCAAAACCGATAGAAACATTACCACCAACCCAGCTCAAACCCTTGGCACAGTCAACATGGAAATACATAGACCCTCACAACCTCGCAGACGGAGGCATCTACTCGCACGATGATGTCCAGAAACTCAAGGACCGCATCATGTTTCCTATAGAACGCCCGACTATCATCAACACACTAGCCCAAGGAGCCACCGGACGACAATACGAAACCAGCGACGTGAACCTGTACAACCTCCTGGACGACAGGACCCTGGACCACATTGCCGCTTCGACCGCCAAACGGATCTGGTCAGGCTTCGTAACCTTCGGATCCTTCACAGCCGGGTTCATCGGCATCTACCTAGCAATCCGTGCCGTGAAAGCAGCCATCAGCGTGGTGATAAACGGCATCGCGCTGCATTCCATCTACGGGTGGAGCTTGAAACTCCTCGGAGCTGCATGGAGCTCCGTCACAAACTTCCTGCTGTACCTAAACCAGAGGAAGACCCCCAACATCGTGGAACTTCAGGGAACCGGAACAGCCCCTACTGAGGACACCGCACCCCTGAACCCGAACCCCAAACCAGACCCCAACACAGACGGAGAAACGTCCGTCACACCTCATAGAGCTAACAAGCTCTACCCCCAGTGCCATCTCTCAGACCCCTATGAACATTGAGGAAAATTCTCTACAAGAATTTTCTCCCCAGGGAGGGAGGTGTTACGTCTAGCGACGTTGGACTTAGACACTTACCTGTGACAGTGAGAGTGAGAAGCAACGAACGCTATTAGCATGTAAGATAGCGTAGAACATTCTAGAATATTAAGATAGCAAGTAAGCACGTAACCAATAACCTTAAGACCGCATTAACCACAACATAGATATTAAGCACTACCATATACTATTACCGACATACGCTCTCGCGACATATTCTTATCTATAAACACATTCCTTCATTATCTCCAGACTAAACCTCGACTATCGACATCCGCTCTCACGACCAACTCTTATCTATAAACACATTCCTCCAATATCTCCAGACGAAACGTCAACTACCGACATCCGCTCTCACGACCAACTCCTTATCTTATCTCATAAACACCAGATCCTGTAACATACGAATTCCTCTCCTATCTTATAAACATCCTCCTCGACTCCAACTCCTTATCTTATCTCATAAACACCGGATCCAGTAACATACGAATTCTTCTCCTATCTTATAAACATCCACCTACCTAATCTACCCCGGTCTCACGCTCCTCATATCTTATCTCCATACTCCACTAGTATAAAACAAGCAAGCGCCCAGGCCTCCGAGACAGTTCCACTCCGGAACTCCCGGAGTGTACATCGCGTTTCTACATCAAGTGTTTCTATTTCCAAGCGTTACTATTTCTAAGTGTTTCTATTTCTAAGCGTTACTATTTCTAAGTGTTTCTATATCCAAGCGTTACTATTTCATTGTATTCCTATATCTTATATTATATTACTATTACCATATTCAATTGTATTCCATATCTTATATAACCTACATCGTGAAGTATATTAAATAGATTATTCATATTATAATTCCATATTCAATTATTATAACCATTTATCAAAGTGCGCGATTCACATATCAACTGCTACGCTATTATCATCCAGCCTGCAGTTAACAAGGAGTCTAGGTAAGTACCATTTACAATCGACTGAATTAGCGAAAGTCCCCGTTAGACGCAGACGTACGCGCTGCGTGAACGCAAAGAACAGTATATTATTGTGCTCCGTCTCGATTTTGCCAAAATAGCGCGATCCGGGACGTAACAACACTTGTGACAGCAGAATCATGAAGATTATCACTGAAAGTGCATATCTCAGCTGGAAACAACAACGATACCGAAGATATGGCAGTTTCAGCATATCAAACGCACTGTGGAGTGCTGAAAACACCAGAAAACGTGTTTTTCACATTCAATACTACGAAAGCTGCGATTTCGGTGATTCTGCACACTTGTAACAGCAGAATCATGAAGATTATCACTGAAAATGCATATCTCAGCTGGAAACAACAACGATACCGAAGATATGGCAGTTTCCGTATATCAAACGCACTGTGGAGTGCAGAAAACACCAAAAAACGTGTTTTTCGCATTCAATTGCACGAAAACAGCGATTTCGGTGATTCTGCACACTTGTAACAGCAGAATCATGAAGGTTATCACCGAAAATGCATATCTCAGCAGGAAGCAACAACGATACCGAAGATATCGCAGCTTCCGCATATCAAACGCACTGTGGAGTGCTGAAAACACCAGAAAACGTGTTTTTCGCATTCAATAGCACGAAAACAGCGATTTCGGTGATTCTGCACACTTGTAACAGCAGAATCATGAAGATTATCACTGAAAATGCATATCTCAGCTGGAAACAACAACGATACCGAAGATATGGCAGTTTCCGTATATCAAACGCACTGTGGAGTGCAGAAAACACCAAAAAACGTGTTTTTCGCATTCAATAACACGAAAACAGCGATTTCGGTGATTCTGCACACTTGTAACAGCAGAATCATGAAGATTATCACTGAAAATGCATATCTCAGCGGGACACAACAACGATGCCGAAGATATGGCAGCTTCCGCATATCAAACGAACTGTGGAGTGCTGAAAACACCAGAAAACGTGTTTTTCATATTCAATAGCACGAAAACAGAGATTTCGGTGATTCTGCACACTTGTAACAGCAGAATCATGAAGATTATCACTGAAAATGCATATCTCAGCTGGAAACAACAACGATACCGAAGATATGGCAGTTTCCGCATATCAAACGCACTGTGGAGTGCTGAAAACACCAGAAAACGTGTTTTTCGCATTCAATAGCACGAAAACAGCGATTTCGGTGTTTCTGCACACTTGTAACAGCAGAATCATGAAGATTATCACTGAAAATGCATATCTCAGCTGGAAACAACAACGATACCGAAGATATCGCAGTTTCCGCATGTCAAACGTTCTGTGGCGTGCTGAAAACACCAGAAAACGTGTTTTTCGCATTCAAAAGCACGAAAACAGCGATTTCGGTGATTCTGCACATTTGTAATAGCAGAATCATGAAGATTATCACTGAAAATGCGTATCTCAGCTGGAAACAACAACGATACCGAAGATATCGCAGCTTCCGCATATCAAACGCACTGTGCAGTGCTGAAAACACCAGAAAACGTGTTTTTCGCATCCAATAGCACGAAAACAGCGATTTCGGTGATTCTGCACACTAATAACAGCAGAATCATGCAGATTATCACTGAAAATGCATATCTCAGCTGGAAACAACAACGATACCGAAGATATCGCAGTTTCCGCATGTCAAACGTTCTGTGGCGTGCTGAAAACACCAGAAAACGTGTTTTTCGCATTCAAAAGCACGAAAACAGCGATTTCGGTGATTCTGCACATTTGTAACTGCAGAATCATGAAGATTATCACTGAAAATGCATATCTCAGCTGGAAACAACAACGATGCCGAAGATATCGCAGCTTCCACATATCAAACGCACTGTGCAGTGCTGAAAACACCAGAAAACGTGTTTTTCGCATCCAATAGCACGAAAACAGCGATTTCGGTGATTCTGCACACTTATAACAGCACAATCATGCAGATTATCACTGAAAATGCATATCTCAGCTGGAAACAACAACGATACCGAAGATATGGCAGTTTCCGCATATCAATCGCACTGTGGAGTGCTGAAAGCTCCAGAAAACGTGTTTTTCGCATTCAATAGCACGAAAACAGCGATTTCGGTGATTCCGCACACTTGTAACAGCAGAATCATGAAGATTATCACTGAAAATGCATATCTCAGCTGGAAACAACAACGATACCGAAGATATGGCAGTTTCCGCATATCAAACGCACTGTGGAGTGCTGAAAACACCAGAAAACGTGTTTTTCGCATTCAATAGCACGAAAACAGCGATTTCGGTGATTCTGCACACTTGTAACAGCAGAATCATGAAGATTATCACTGAAAATGCATATCTCAGCTGGAAACAACAACGATACCGAAGATATGGCAGTTTCCGCATATCAAACGCACTGTGGAGTGCTGAAAGCACCAGAAAACGTGTTTTTCGCATTCAATAGCACGAAAACAGCGATTTCGGTGATTCCGCACACTTGTAACAGCAGAATCATGAAGATTATCACTGAAAATGCGTATCTCAGCTGGAAACAACAACGATACCGAAGATATCGCAGTTTCCGCATATCAAACGCACTGTGGAGTGCTGAAAACACCAGAAAACGTGTTTTTCGCATTCAAAAGCACGAAAACATCTGTTTCGGTGATTCTGCACACTTGTAACAGCAGAATCATGAAGATTATCACTGAAAATGCATATCTCAGCTGGAAACAACAACGATACCGAAGATATCGCAGTTTCCGCATGTCAAACGTTCTGTGGCGTGCTGAAAACACCAGAAAACGTGTTTTTCGCATTCAAAAGCACGAAAACAGCGATTTCGGTGATTCTGCACATTTGTAACTGCAGAATCATGAAGATTATCACTGAAAATGCATATCTCAGCTGGAAACAACAACGATGCCGAAGATATCGCAGCTTCCGCATATCAAACGCACTGTGCAGTGCTGAAAACACCAGAAAACGTGTTTTTCGCATCCAATAGCACGAAAACAGCGATTTCGGTGATTCCGCACACTTGTAACAGCAGAATCATGAAGATTATCACTGAAAATGCGTATCTCAGCTGGAAACAACAACGATACCGAAGATATCGCAGTTTCCGCATATCAAACGCACTGTGGAGTGCTGAAAACACCAGAAAACGTGTTTTTCGCATTCAAAAGCACGAAAACAGCGATTTCGGTGATTCTGCACATTTGTAACTGCAGAATCATGAAGATTATCACTGAAAATGCATATCTCAGCTGGAAACAACAACGATGCCGAAGATATCGCAGCTTCCGCATATCAAACGCACTGTGCAGTGCTGAAAACACCAGAAAACGTGTTTTTCGCATCCAATAGCACGAAAACAGCGATTTCGGTGATTCTGCACACTTATAACAGCACAATCATGCAGATTATCACTGAAAATGCATATCTCAGCTGGAAACAACAACGATACCGAAGATATGGCAGTTTCCGCATATCAAACGCACTGTGGAGTGCTGAAAGCACCAGAAAACGTGTTTTTCGCATTCAATAGCACGAAAAAACAGCGATTTCGGTGATTCCGCACACTTGTAACAGCAGAATCATGAAGCTTATCACTGAAAATGCATATCTCAGCTGGAAACAACAACGATACCGAAGATATCGCAGTTTCCGCATGTCAAACGTTCTGTGGCGTGCTGAAAACACCAGAAAACGTGTTTTTCGCATTCAAAAGCACGAAAACAGCGATTTCGGTGATTCTGCACATTTGTAACAGCAGAATCATGAAGATTGTCACTGAAAATGTATATCTCAGCTGGAAACAACAACGATACCGAAGATATCGCAGCTTCCGCATATCAAACATACTGTGCAGTGCTGAAAACACCAGAAAACGTGTTTTTCGCATCCAATAGCACGAAAACACCGATTTCGGTGACTCTGCACACTTGTAACAGCAGTATCATGAAGATTATCACTGAAAATGCATATCTCAGCTGGAAACAACAACGATACCGAACATATGGCAGTTTCCGCATATCAAACGCACTGTGGAGTGCTGAAAACACCAGAAAACGTGTTTTTCGCATTCAATAGCACGAAAACAGCAATTTCGGTGATTCTGCACACTTATAACAGCACAATCATGCAGATTATCACTGAAAATGCATATCTCAGCTGGAAACAACAACGATACCGAAGATATCGCAGCTTCCGCACATCAAACGCACTGTGGAGTGCTGAAAACACCAGAAAACGTGTTTTTCGCATTCAATAGCACGAAAACAGCGATTTCATGAATTCTGCACGCTTGTAACAGCAGAATCATGAAGATTATCACTGAAAATGCATATCTCAGCTGGAAACAACAACGATACCGAAGATATGGCAGTTTCCGCATATCAAACGCACTGTGGAGTGCTGAAAGCACCAGAAAACGTGTTTTTCGCATTCAATAGCCCGAAAACAGCGATTTCGGTGATTCCGCACACTTGTAACAGCAGAATCATGAAGATTATCACTGAAAATGCATATCTCAGCTGGAAACAACAACGATACCGAAGATATCGCAGTTTCCGCATGTCAAACGTTCTGTGGCGTGCTGAAAACACCAGAAAACGTGTTTTTCGCATTCAAAAGCACGAAAACAGCGATTTCGGTGATTCTGCACATTTGTAACAGCAGAATCATGAAGATTGTCACTGAAAATGTATATCTCAGCTGGAAACAACAACGATACCGAAGATATCGCAGCTTCCGCATATCAAACGCACTGTGCAGTGCTGAAAACACCAGAAAACGTGTTTTTCGCATCCAATAGCACGAAAACAGCGATTTCGGTGATTCTGCACACTTATAACAGCACAATCATGCAGATTATCAATGAAAATGCATATCTCAGCTGGAAACAACAACGATACCGAAGATATCGCAGCTTCCGCACATCAAACGCACTGTGGAGTGCTGAAAACACCAGAAAACGTGTTTTTCGCATTCAATAGCACGAAAACAGCGATTTCGGTGATTCAGCACACTTGTAACAGCAGAATCATGAAGATTATCACTGAAAATGCATATCTCAGCTGGAAACAACAAGGATACCGAAAATATGGCAGTTTCCGCATATCAAACGCACTGTGGAGTGCTGAAAACACCAGAAAACGTGTTTTTCGCATTCAATAGCACGAAAACAGCGATTTCGGTGATTCTGCACACTTGTAACAGCAGAATCATGAAGATGATCACTGAAAATGCATATCTCAGCTGGAAACAACAACGATACCGAACATATGGCAGTTTCTGCATATCAAACGCACTGTGGACTGCTGAAAACACCAGAAAACGTGTTTTTCGCATTCAATAGCACGAAAACAGCGATTTCGGTGATTCTGCACACTTGTAACAGCAGAATCATGAAGATGATGACTGAAAATGCATATCTGAGCTGGAAACAACAACGATGCCGAAGATATGGCAGCTTCCGCATATCAAACGCACTGTGGAGTGCTGAAAACACCAGAAACCGTGTTTTTCATATTCAATAGCACGAAAACAGCGATTTCGGTGATTCTGCACACTTGTAACAGCAGAATCATGAAGATTATCACTGAAAATGCATATCTCAGCTGGAAACAACAACGATACCGAAGATATGGCAGTTTCCGCATATCAAACGCACTGTGGAGTGCTGAAAACACCAGAAAACGTGTTTTTCGCATTCAATACCACGAAAACAGCGATTTCGGTGATTCTGCACACTTGTAACAGCAGAATCATGAAGATTATCACTGAAAATGCATATCTCAGCTGGAAACAACAACGATACCGAAGATATGGCAGTTTCCGCATATCAAACGCACTGTGGAGTGCTGAAAGCACCAGAAAACGTGTTTTTCGCATTCAATAGCACGAAAACAGCGATTTCGGTGATTCCGCACACTTGTAACAGCAGAATCATGAAGATTATCACTGAAAATGCATATCTCAGCTGGAAACAACAACGATACCGAAGATATCGCAGTTTCCGCATATCAAACGCACTGTGCAGTGCTGAAAACACCAGAAAACGTGTTTTTCGCATCCAATAGCACGAAAACAGCGATTTCGGTGATTCTGCACACTTATAACAGCAGAATCATGCAGATTATCACTGAAAATGCGTATCTCAGGTGGTAACAACAACGATACCGAAGATATCGCAGCTTCCGCATATCAAACGCACTGTGCAGTGCTGAAAACACCAGAAAACGTGTTTTTCGCATCCAATAGCACGAAAACAGCGATTTCGGTGATTCTGCACACTTATAACAGCAGAATCATGCAGATTATCACTGAAAATGCATATCTCAGCTGGAAACATCAACGATACCGAAGATATGGCAGTTTCCGCATATCAAACGCACTGTGGAGTGCTGAAAACACCAGAAAACGTGTTTTTCGCATTCAAAAGCACGAAAACAGCGATTTCGGTGATTCCGCACACTTGTAACAGCAGAATCATGAAGATTATCACTGAAAATGCATATCTCAGCTGGAAACAACAACGATACCGAAGATATGGCAGTTTCCGCATATCAAACGCACTGTGGAGTGCTGAAAACACCAGAAAACGTGTTTTTCGCATTCAATACCACGAAAACAGCGATTTCGGTGATTCTGCACACTTGTAACAGCAGAATCATGAAGATTATCACTGAAAATGCATATCTCAGCTGGAAACAACAACGATACCGAAGATATGGCAGTTTCCGCATATCAAACGCACTGTGCAGTGCTGAAAACACCAGAAAACGTGTTTTTCGCATCCAATAGCACGAAAACAGCGATTTCGGTGATTCAGCACACTTGTAACAGCAGAATCATGAAGATTATCACTGAAAATGCATATCTCAGCTGGAAACAACAAGGATACCGAAAATATGGCAGTTTCCGCATATCAAACGCACTGTGGAGTGCTGAAAACACCAGAAAACGTGTTTTTCGCATTCAATAGCACGAAAACAGCGATTTCGGTGATTCTGCACACTTGTAACAGCAGAATCATGAAGATGATCACTGAAAATGCATATCTCAGCTGGAAACAACAACGATACCGAACATATGGCAGTTTCTGCATATCAAACGCACTGTGGACTGCTGAAAACACCAGAAAACGTGTTTTTCGCATTCAATAGCACGAAAACAGCGATTTCGGTGATTCTGCACACTTGTAACAGCAGAATCATGAAGATGATGACTGAAAATGCATATCTGAGCTGGAAACAACAACGATGCCGAAGATATGGCAGCTTCCGCATATCAAACGCACTGTGGAGTGCTGAAAACACCAGAAACCGTGTTTTTCATATTCAATAGCACGAAAACAGCGATTTCGGTGATTCTGCACACTTGTAACAGCAGAATCATGCAGATTATCACTGAAAATGCATATCTCAGCTGGAAACAACAACGATACCGAAGATATGGCAGTTTCCGCATATCAAACGCACTGTGGAGTGCTGAAAACACCAGAAAACGTGTTTTTCGCATTCAATACCACGAAAACAGCGATTTCGGTGATTCTGCACACTTGTAACAGCAGAATCATGAAGATTATCACTGAAAATGCATATCTCAGCTGGAAACAACAACGATACCGAAGATATGGCAGTTTCCGCATATCAAACGCACTGTGGAGTGCTGAAAGCACCAGAAAACGTGTTTTTCGCATTCAATAGCACGAAAACAGCGATTTCGGTGATTCCGCACACTTGTAACAGCAGAATCATGAAGATTATCACTGAAAATGCATATCTCAGCTGGAAACAACAACGATACCGAAGATATCGCAGTTTCCGCATATCAAACGCACTGTGCAGTGCTGAAAACACCAGAAAACGTGTTTTTCGCATCCAATAGCACGAAAACAGCGATTTCGGTGATTCTGCACACTCATAACAGCAGAATCATGCAGATTATCACTGAAAATGCGTATCTCAGGTGGTAACAACAACGATACCGAAGATATCGCAGCTTCCGCATATCAAACGCACTGTGCAGTGCTGAAAACACCAGAAAACGTGTTTTTCGCATCCAATAGCACGAAAACAGCGATTTCGGTGATTCTGCACACTTATAACAGCAGAATCATGCAGATTATCACTGAAAATGCATATCTCAGCTGGAAACATCAACGATACCGAAGATATGGCAGTTTCCGCATATCAAACGCACTGTGGAGTGCTGAAAACACCAGAAAACGTGTTTTTCGCATTCAAAAGCACGAAAACAGCGGTTTCGGTGATTCTGCACACTTGTAACAGCAGAATCATGAAGATTATCACTGAAAATGCATATCTCAGCTGGAAACAACAACGATACCGAAGATATCGCAGTTTCCGCATGTCAAACGTTCTGTGGCGTGCTGAAAACACCAGAAAACGTGTTTTTCGCATTCAAAAGCACGAAAACAGCGATTTCGGTGATTCTGCACATTTGTAACTGCAGAATCATGACGATTATCACTGAAAATGCATATCTCAGCTGGAAACAACAACGATGCCGAAGATATCGCAGCTTCCGCATATCAAACGCACTGTGCAGTGCTGAAAACACCAGAAAACGTGTTTTTCGCATCCAATAGCACGAAAACAGCGATTTCGGTGATTCTGCACACTTATAACGGCACAATCATGCAGATTATCACTGAAAATGCATATCTCAGCTGGAAACAACAACGATACCGAAGATATGGCAGTTTCCGCATATCAAACGCACTGTGGAGTGCTGAAAGCACCAGAAAACGTGTTTTTCGCATTCAATAGCACGAAAACAGCGATTTCGGTGATTCCGCACACTTGTAACAGCAGAATCATGAAGATTATCACTGAAAATGAATATCTCAGCTGGAAACAACAACGATACCGAAGATATCGCAGTTTCCGCATATCAAACACACTGTGCAGTGCTGAAAACACCAGAAAACGTGTTTTTCGCATCCAATAGCACGAAAACAGCGATTTCGGTGACTCCGCACACTTGTAACAGCAGTATCATGAAGATTATCACTGAAAATGCATATCTCAGCTGGAAACAACAACGATACCGAACATATGGCAGTTTCCGCATATCAAACGCACTGTGGAGTGCTGAAAACACCAGAAAACGTGTTTTTCGCATTCAATAGCACGAAAACAGCGATTTCGGTGATTCTGCACACTTATAACAGCACAATCATGCAGATTATCACTGAAAATGCATATCTCAGCTGGAAACAACAACGATACCGAAGATATCGCAGCTTCCGCACATCAAACGCAGTGTGGAGTGCTGAAAACACCAGAAAACGTGTTTTTCGCATTCAATTGCACGAAAACAGCGATTTCGGTGATTCTGCACACTTGTAACAGCAGAATCATGAAGATTATCACTGAAAATGCATATCTCAGCTGGAAACAACAACGATACCGAAGATATCGCAGTTTCCGCATGTCAAACGTTCTGTGGCGTGCTGAAAACACCAGAAAACGTGTTTTTCGCATTCAAAAGCACGAAAACAGCGATTTCGGTGATTCTGCATATTTGTAACCGCAGAATCATGAAGATTATCACTGAAAATGCATATCTCAGCTGGAAACAACAACGATACCGAAGATATCGCAGCTTCCGCATATCAAACGCACTGTGCAGTGCTGAAAACACCAGAAAACGTGTTTTTCGCATCCAATAGCACGAAAACAGCGATTTCGGTGATTCTGCACACTTATAACAGCAGAATCATGAAGATTATCACTGAAAATGCATATCTCAGCTGGAAACAACAACGATACCGAAGATATGGCAGTTTCTGCATATCAAACGCACTGTGGAGTGCTGAAAGCACCAGAAAACGTGTTTTTCGCATTCAATAGCACGAAAACAGCGATTTCGGTGATTCCGCACACTTGTAACAGCAGAATCATGAAGATTATCACTGAAAATGCATATCTCAGCTGGAAACAACAACGATACCGAAGATATCGCAGTTTCCGCATATCAAACGCACTGTGCAGTGCTGAAAACACCAGAAAACGTGTTTTTCGCATCCAATAGCACGAAAACAGCAATTTCGGTGAGTCTGCACACTTATAACAGCACAATCATGCAGATTATCACTGAAAATGCATATCTCAGCTGGAAACAACAACGATACCGAAGATATCGCAGCTTCCGCACATCAAACGCACTGTGGAGTGCTGAAAACACCAGAAAACGTGTTTTTCGCATTCAATAGCACGAAAACAGCGATTTCATGAATTCTGCACGCTTGTAACAGCAGAATCATGAAGATTATCACTGAAAATGCATATCTCAGCTGGAAACAACAACGATACCGAAGATATCGCAGCTTCCGCATATCAAACACACTGTGCAGTGCTGAAAACACCAGAAAACGTGTTTTTCGCATCCAATAGCACGAAAACAGCGATTTCGGTGATTCTGCACACATGTAACAGCAGAATCATGAAGATTATCACTGAAAATGCATATCTCAGCTGGAAACAACAACGATACCGAACATATGGCAGTTTCCGCATATCAAACGCTCTGTGGAGTGCTGAAAACACCAGAAAACGTGTTTTTCGCATTCAATAGCACGAAAACAGCGATTTCGGTGATTCTGCACACTTATAACAGCACAATCATGCAGATTATCACTGAAAATGCATATCTCAGCTGGAAACAACAACGATACCGAAGATATCGCAGCTTCCGCACATCAAACGCAGTGTGGAGTGCTGAAAACACCAGAAAACGTGTTTTTCGCATTCAATTGCACGAAAACAGCGATTTCGGTGATTCTGCACACTTGTAACAGCAGAATCATGAAGATTATCACTGAAAATGCATATCTCAGCTGGAAACAACAACGATACCGAAGATATCGCAGTTTCCGCATGTCAAACGTTCTGTGGCGTGCTGTAAACACCAGAAAACGTGTTTTTCGCATTCAAAAGCACGAAAACAGCGATTTCGGTGATTCTGCATATTTGTAACCGCAGAATCATGAAGATTATCACTGAAAATGCATATCTCAGCTGGAAACAACAACGATACCGAAGATATCGCAGTTTCCGCATGTCAAACGTTCTGTGGCGCGCTGAAAACACCAGAAAACGTGTTTTTCGCATTCAAAAGCACGAAAACAGCGATTTCGGTGATTCTGCACATTTGTAACTGCAGAATCATGACGATTATCACTGAAAACGCATATCTCAGCTGGAAACAACAACGATGCCGAAGATATCGCAGCTTCCGCATATCAAACGCACTGTGCAGTGCTGAAAACACCAGAAAACGTGTTTTTCGCATCCAATAGCACGAAAACAGCGATTTCGGTGATTCTGCACACTTATAACGGCACAATCATGCAGATTATCACTGAAAATGCATATCTCAGCTGGAAACAACAACGATACCGAAGATATGGCAGTTTCCGCATATCAAACGCACTGTGGAGTGCTGAAAGCACCAGAAAACGTGTTTTTCGCATTCAATAGCACGAAAACAGCGATTTCGGTGATTCCGCACACTTGTAACAGCAGAATCATGAAGATTATCACTGAAAATGAATATCTCAGCTGGAAACAACAACGATACCGAAGATATCGCAGTTTCCGCATGTCAAACGTTCTGTGGCGTGCTGAAAACACCAGAAAACGTGTTTTTCGCATTCAAAACCACGAAAACAGCGATTTCGGTGATTCTGCACATTTGTAACAGCAGAATCATGAAGATTGTCACTGAAAATGTATATCTCAGCTGGAAACAACAACGATACCGAAGATATCGCAGCTTCCGCATATCAAACACACTGTGCAGTGCTGAAAACACCGGAAAACGTGTTTTTCGCATCCAATAGCACGAAAACAGCGATTTCGGTGACTCCGCACACTTGTAACAGCAGTATCATGAAGATTATCACTGAAAATGCATATCTCAGCTGGAAACAACAACGATACCGAACATATGGCAGTTTCCGCATATCAAACGCACTGTGGAGTGCTGAAAACACCAGAAAACGTGTTTTTCGCATTCAATAGCACGAAAACAGCGATTTCGGTGATTCTGCACACTTATAACAGCACAATCATGCAGATTATCACTGAAAATGCAGATCTCAGCTGGAAACAACAACGATACCGAAGATATCGCAGCTTCCGCACATCAAACGCAGTGTGGAGTGCTGAAAACACCAGAAAACGTGTTTTTCGCATTCAATTGCACGAAAACAGCGATTTCGGTGATTCTGCACACTTATAACAGCAGAATCATGCAGTTTTTCACTGAAAATGCATATCTCAGCTGGAAACAACAACGATACCGAAGATATCGCAGCTTCCGCATATCAAACGCACTGTGCAGTGCTGAAAACACCAGAAAACGTGTTTTTCGCATCCAATAGCACGAAAACAGCGATTTCGGTGATTCTGCAAACTTATAACAGCAGAATCATGCAGATTATCTCTGAAAATGCATATCTCAGCTGGAAACAACAACGATACCGAAGATATGGCAGTTTCCGCATATCAAACGCACTGTGGAGTGCTGAAAACACCAGAAAACGTGTTTTTCGCATTCAAATGCACGAAAACAGCGGTTTCGGAGATTCTGCACACTTGTAACAGCAGAATCATGAAGATTATCACTGAAAATGAATATCTCAGCTGGAAACAACAACGATACCGAAGATATCGCAGTTTCCGCATGTCAAACGTTCTGTGGCGTGCTGAAAACACCAGAAAACGTGTTTTTCGCATTCAAAAGCACGAAAACAGCGATTTCGGTGATTCTGCATATTTGTAACCTCAGAATCATGCAGATTATCACTGAAAATGCATATTTCAGCTGGAAACAACAACGATACCGAAGATATGGCAGTTTCCGCATATCAAACGCACTGTGGAGTGCTGAAAACACCAGAAAACGTGTTTTTCGCATTCAAAAGCACGAAAACAGCGATTTCGGTGATTCTGCACATTTGTAACAGCAGAATCATGAAGATTATCACTGAAAATGCGTATCTCAGCTGGAAACAACAACGATACCGAAGATATCGTAGCTTCCGCATATCAAACGCACTGTGCAGTGCTGAAAACACCAGAAAACGTGTTTCTCGCATCCAATAGCACGAAAACAGCGATTTCGGTGATTCTGCACACTTATAACAGCAGAATCATGCAGATTATCACTGAAAATGCATATCTCAGCTGGAAACAACAACGATACCGAAGATATGGCAGTTTCCGCATATCAAACGCACTGTGGAGTGCTGAAAACACCAGAAAACCTGTTTTTCGCATTCAAAAGCACGAAAACAGCGGTTTCGGTGATTCTGCACACTTGTAACAGCAGAATCATGAAGATTATCACTGAAAATGCATATCTCAGCTGGAAACAACAACGATACCGAAGATATGGCAGTTTCCGCATATCAAACGCACTGTGGAGTGCTGAAAACACCAGAAATCGTGTTTTTCGCATTCAAAAGCACGAAAACTGCGGTTTCCGTGATTCTGCACCCTTGTAACAGCAGAATCATGAAGATTATCACTGAAAATGCATATCTCAGCTGGAAACAACAACGATACCGAAGATATCGCAGTTTCCGCATGTCAAAAGTTCTGTTATGTGCTGAAAACACCAGAAAACGTATTTTTCGCATTCAAAAGCACGAAAACAGCGATTTCGGTGATTCTGCACACTTATAACAGCAGAATCATGCAGATTATCACTGAAAATGCATATCTCAGCTGGAAACAGCAACGATACCGAAGATATGGCAGTTTCCGCATACCAAACGCACTGTGGAGTGCTGAAAACACCAGAAAACGTGTTCTTCGCATTCAATAGCACGAAAACAGCGATTTCGGTGATTCTGCACACTTGTAACAGCAGAATCATGAAGATTATCACTGAAAATGCATATCTCAGCTGGAAACAACAACGATACCGAAGATATCGCAGTTTCCGCATGTCAAACGTTCTGTGGCGTGCTGACAACACCAGAAAACGTGTTTTTCGCATTCAAAAGCACGAAAACAGCGATTTCGGTGATTCTGCACATTTGTAACAGCAGAATCATGAAGATTATCACTGAAAATGCATATCTCAGCTGGAACCAACAACGATACCGAAGATATCGCAGTTTCCGCATGTCAAACGTTCTGTGGTGTGCTGAAAACACCAGAAAACGTGTTTTTCGCATTCAAAAGCACGAAAACAGCGATTTCGGTGATTCTGCACATTTGTAACAGCAGAATCATGAAGATTATCACTGAAAATGCATATCTCAGCTGGAAACAACAACGATACCGAAGATATCGCAGCTTCCGCATATCAAACGCACTGTGGCGTGCTGAAAACACCAGAAAACGTGTTTTTCGCATTCAATTGCACGAAAACAGCGATATCGGTGATTCTGCACATTTGTAACTGCAGAATCATGAAGATTATCACTGAAAATGCATATCTCAGCTGGAAACAACAACGATGCCGAAGATATCGCAGCTTCCGCATATCAAACGCACTGTGCAGTGCTGAAAACACCAGAAAACGTGTTTTTCGCATCCAATAGCACGAAAACAGCGATTTCGGTGATTCTGCACACTTATAACAGCACAATCATGCAGATTATCACTGAAAATGCATATCTCAGCTGGAAACAACAACGATACCGAAGATATGGCAGTTTCCGCATATCAAACGCACTGTGCAGTGCTGAAAACACCAGAAAACGTGTTTTTCGCATCCAATAGCACGAAAACAGCGATTTCGGTGATTCTGCACACTTATAACAGCAGAATCATGCAGATTATCACTGAAAATGCATATCTCAGCTGGAAACAGCAACGATACCGAAGATATGGCAGTTTCCGCATACCAAACGCACTGTGGAGTGCTGAAAACACCAGAAAACGTGTTCTTCGCATTCAATAGCACGAAAACAGCGATTTCGGTGATTCTGCACACTTGTAACAGCAGAATCATGAAGATTATCACTGAAAATGCATATCTCAGCTGGAAACAACAACGATACCGAAGATATCGCAGTTTCCGCATGTCAAACGTTCTGTGGCGTGCTGAAAACACCAGAAAACGTGTTTTTCGCATTCAAAAGCACGAAAACAGCGATTTCGGTGATTCTGCACATTTGTAACAGCAGAATCATGAAGATTATCACTGAAAATGCATATCTCAGCTGGAAACAACAACGATACCGAAGATATCGCAGCTTCCGCATATCAAACGCACTGTGGCGTGCTGAAAACACCAGAAAACGTGTTTTTCGCATTCAATTGCACGAAAACAGCGATTTCGGTGACTCTGCACACTTGTAACAGCAGAATCATGAAGATTATCACTGAAAATGCATATCTCAGCTGGAAACAACAACGATACCGAACATATGGCAGTTTCCGCATATCAAACGCACTGTGGAGTGCTGAAAACACCAGAAAACGTGTTTTTCGCATTCAATAGCACGAAAACAGCGATTTCGGTGATTCTGCACACTTGTAACAGCAGAATCATGAAGATTATCACTGGAAATGCATAACTCAGCTGGAAACAACAACGATACCGAAGATATGGCAGTTCCGCATATCAAACGCACTGTGGAGTGCTGAAATCACCAGAAAACGTGTTTTTCGCATTCAAAAGCACGAAAACAGCGGTTTCGGTGATTCTGCACACTTGTAACAGCAGAATCATGAAGATTATCACTGAAAATGCATATCTCAGCTGGAAACAACAACGATACCGAAGATATGGCAGTTTCCGCATATCAAACGCACTGTGCAGTGCTGAAAACACCAGAAAACGTGTTTTTCGCATCCAATAGCACGAAAACAGCGATTTCGGTGATTCTGCACACTTATAACAGCAGAATCATGCAGATTATCACTGAAAATGCATATCTCAGCTGGAAACAACAACGATACCGAAGATATGGCAGTTTCCGCATATCAAACGCACTGTGGAGTGCTGAAAACACCAGAAAACGTGTTTTTCGCATTCAAAAGCACGAAAACAGCGGTTTCGGTGATTCTGCACACTTGTAACAGCAGAATCATGAAGATTATCACTGAAAATGCATATCTCAGCTGGAAACAACAACGATACCGAAGATATCGCAGCTTCCGCATATCAAACGCACTGTGGCGTGCTGAAAACACCAGAAAACGTGTTTTTCGCATTCAATTGCACGAAAACAGCGATTTCGGTGATTCCGCACACTTGTAACAGCAGAATCATGAAGATTATCACTGAAAATGCATATCTCAGCTGGAAACAACAACGATACCGAAGATATCGCAGTTTCCGCATGTCAAACGTTCTGTGGCGTGCTGAAAACACCAGAAAACGTGTTTTTCGCATTCAAAAGCACGAAAACAGCGATTTCGGTGATTCTGCACATTTGTAACAGCAGAATCATGAAGATTATCACTGAAAATGCATATCTCAGCTGGAACCAACAACGATACCGAAGATATCGCAGTTTCCGCATGTCAAACGTTCTGTGGCGTGCTGAAAACACCAGAAAACGTGTTTTACGCATTCAAAAGCACGAAAACAGCGATTTCGGTGATTCTGCACATTTGTAACAGCAGAATCATGAAGATTATCACTGAAAATGCATATCTCAGCTGGAAACAACAACGATACCGAAGATATCGCAGCTTCCGCATATCAAACGCACTGTGGCGTGCTGAAAACACCAGAAAACGTGTTTTTCGCATCCAATAGCACGAAAACAGCGATTTCGGTGATTCTGCACATTTGTAACTGCAGAATCATGAAGATTATCACTGAAAATGCATATCTCAGCTGGAAACAAGAACGATACCGAAGATATGGCAGTTTCCGCATATCAAACGCACTGTGCAGTGCTGAAAACACCAGAAAACGTGTTTTTCGCATTCAATAGCACGAAAACAGCGATTTCGGTGATTCTGCACACTTGTAACAGCAGAATCATGAAGATTATCACTGGAAATGCATAACTCAGCTGGAAACAACAACGATACCGAAGATATGGCAGTTTCCGCATATCAAACGCACTGTGGAGTGCTGAAATCACCAGAAAACGTGTTTTTCGCATTCAAAAGCACGAAAACAGCGGTTTCGGTGATTCTGCACACTTGTAACAGCAGAATCATGAAGATTATCACTGAAAATGCATATCTCAGCTGGAAACAACAACGATACCGAAGATATGGCAGTTTCCGCATACCAAACGCACTGTGGAGTGCTGAAAACACCAGAAAACGTGTTCTTCGCATTCAATAGCACGAAAACAGCGATTTCGGTGATTCTGCACACTTGTAACAGCAGAATCATGAAGATTATCACTGAAAATGCATATCTCAGCTGGAAACAACAACGATACCGAAGATATCGCAGTTTCCGCATGTCAAACGTTCTGTGGCGTGCTGAAAACACCAGAAAACGTGTTTTTCGCATTCAAAAGCACGAAAACACCGATTTCGGTGATTCTGCACATTTGTAACAGCAGAATCATGAAGATTATCACTGAAAATGCATATCTCAGCTGGAAACAACAACGATACCGAAGATATCGCAGCTTCCGCATATCAAACGCACTGTGGCGTGCTGAAAACACCAGAAAACGTGTTTTTCGCATTCAATTGCACGAAAACAGCGATTTCGGTGACTCTGCACACTTGTAACAGCAGAATCATGAAGATTATCACTGAAAATGCATATCTCAGCTGGAAACAACAACGATACCGAACATATGGCAGTTTCCGCATATCAAACGCACTGTGGAGTGCTGAAAACACCAGAAAACGTGTTTTTCGCATTCAATAGCACGAAAACAGCGATTTCGGTGATTCTGCACACTTGTAACAGCAGAATCATGAAGATTATCACTGGAAATGCATAACTCAGCTGGAAACAACAACGATACCGAAGATATGGCAGTTTCCGCATATCAAACGCACTGTGGAGTGCTGAAATCACCAGAAAACGTGTTTTTCGCATTCAAAAGCACGAAAACAGCGGTTTCGGTGATTCTGCACACTTGTAACAGCAGAATCATGAAGATTATCACTGAAAATGCATATCTCAGCTGGAAACAACAACGATACCGAAGATATGGCAGTTTCCGCATATCAAACGCACTGTGCAGTGCTGAAAACACCAGAAAACGTGTTTTTCGCATCCAATAGCACGAAAACAGCGATTTCGGTGATTCTGCACACTTATAACAGCAGAATCATGCAGATTATCACTGAAAATGCATATCTCAGCTGGAAACAACAACGATACCGAAGATATGGCAGTTTCCGCATATCAAACGCACTGTGGAGTGCTGAAAACACCAGAAAACGTGTTTTTCGCATTCAAAAGCACGAAAACAGCGGTTTCGGTGATTCTGCACACTTGTAACAGCAGAATCATGAAGATTATCACTGAAAATGCATATCTCAGCTGGAAACAACAACGATACCGAAGATATCGCAGTTTCCGCATGTCAAACGTACTGTGGCGTGCTGAAAACACCAGAAAACGTGTTTTTCGCATTCAAAAGCACGAAAACAGCGATTTCGGTGATTCTGCACATTTGTAACTGCAGAATCATGAAGATTATCACTGAAAATGCATATCTCAGCTGGAAACAACAACGATACCGAACATATGGCAGTTTCCGCATATCAAACGCACTGTGGAGTGCTGAAAACACCAGAAAACGTGTTTTTCGCATTCAATAGCACGAACACAGCGATTTCGGTGATTCTGCACACTTGTAACAGCAGAATCATGAAGATTATCACTGAAAATGCATATCTCAGCTGGAAACAGCAACGATACCGAAGATATGGCAGTTTCCGCATATCAAACGCACTGTGGAGTGCTGAAAACACCAGAAAACGTGTTCTTCGCATTCAATAGCACGAAAACAGCGATTTCGGTGATTCTGCACACTTCTAACAGCAGAATCATGCAGATTATCACTGAAAATGCATATCTCAGCTGGAAACAACAACGATACCGAAGATATCGCAGCTTCCGCACATCAAACGCACTGTGGAGTGCTGAAAACACCAGAAATCGTGTTTTTCACATTCAATAGCACGAAAACAGCGATTTCGGTGATTCTGCACACTTGTAACAGCAGAATCATGAAGATTATCACTGAAAATGCATATCTCAGCTGGAAACAACAACGATACCGAAGATATCGCAGCTTCCGCACATCAAACGCACTGTGGAGTGCTGAAAACACCAGAAATCGTGTTTTTCACATTCAATAGCACGAAAACAGCGATTTCGGTGATTCTGCACACTTATAACAGCAGAATCATGCAGATTATCACTGAAAATGCATATCTCAGCTGGAAACAACAACGATACCGAAGATATCGCAGTTTCCGCATATCAAACGCACTGTGGAGTGCTGAAAACACCAGAAAACGTGTTCTTCGCATTCAATAGCACGAAAACAGCGATTTCGGTGATTCTGCACACTTGTAACAGCAGAATCATCTAGATTATCACTGAAAATGCATATCTCAGCTGGAAACAACAACGATACCGAAGATATCGCAGTTTCCGCATGTCAAACGTTCTGTGGCGTGCTGAAAACACCAGAAAACGTGTTTTTCGCATTCAAAAGCACGAAAACAGCGTTTTCGGTGATTCTGCACATTTGTAACAGCAGAATCATGAAGATTATCACTGAAAATGCATATCTCAGCTGGAAACAACAACGATACCGAAGATATCGCAGTTTCCGCATATCAAACGCACTGTGGAGTGCTGAAAACACCAGAAAACGTGTTTTTCGCATTCAATAGCACGAAAACAGCGATTTCGGTGATTCTGCACACTTGTAACAGCAGAATCATGAAGATTATCACTGAAAATGCATATCTCAGCTGGAAACAACAACGATACCGAAGATATGGCAGTTTCCGCATATCAAACGCACTGTGGAGTGCTGAAACACCAGAAAACGTGTTTTTCGCATTCAATAGCACGAAAACAGCGATTTCGGTGATTCTGCACACTTATAACAGCAGAATCATGCAGATTATCACTGAAAATGAATATCTCAGCTGGAAACAACAACGATACCGAAGATATCGCAGCTTCCGCACATCAAACGCACTGTGGAGTGCTGAAAAAACCAGAAATCGTGTTTTTCACATTCAATAGCACGAAAACAGCGATTTCGCTGATTCTGCACACTTATAACAGCAGAGTCATGAAGATTATCACTGAAAATGCATATCTCAGCTGGAAACAACAACGATACCGAAGATATCGCAGTTTCCGCATATCAAACGCACTGTGGAGTGCTGAAAACACCAGAAAACGTGTTTTTCGCATTCAATAGCACGAAAACAGCGATTTCGGTGATTCTGCACACTTGTAACAGCAGAATCATGAAGATTATCACTGAAAATGCATATCTCAACTGGAAACAACAACGATACCGAAGATATGGCAGTTTCCGCATATCAAACGCACTGTGGAGTGCTGAAACACCAGAAAACGTGTTTTTCGCATTCAATAGCACGAAAACAGCGATTTCGGTGATTCTGCACACTTATAACAGCAGAATCATGCAGATTATCACTGAAAATGAATATCTCAGCTGGAAACAACAACGATACCGAAGATATCGCAGCTTCCGCACATCAAACGCACTGTGGAGTGCTGAAAAAACCAGAAATCGTGTTTTTCACATTCAATAGCACGAAAACAGCGATTTCGCTGATTCTGCACACTTATAACAGCAGAGTCATGAAGATTATCACTGAAAATGCATATCTCAGCTGGAAACAACAACGATACCGAAGATATGGCAGTTTCCGCATATCAAACGCAGTGTGGAGTGCTGAAAACACCAGAAAACGTGTTTTGCGCATTCAATAGCACGAAAACAGCGATTTCGGTGATTCTGCACACTTGTATCAGCAGAATCATGAAGATTATCACTGAAAATGCATATCTCAGCTGGAAACAACAACGATACCGAAGATATCGCAGTTTCCGCATATCAAACGTTCTGTGGCGTGCTGAAAACACCAGAAAACGTGTTGTTCGCATTCAAAAGCACGAAAACAGCGATTTCGGTGATTCTGCACACTTGTAACAGCAGAATCATGAAGATTATCACTGCAAATGCATATCTCAGCTGGAAACAACAACGATACCGAAGATATCGCTGCTTCCGCATATCAAACGTTCTGTGGCGTGCTGAAAACACCAGAAAACGTGTTTTTCGCATTCAAAAGCACGAAAACAGCGATTTCGGTGATTCTGCACATTTGTAACAGCAGAATCATGAATATTATCACTGAAAATGCATATCTCAGCTGGAAACAACAACGATACCGAAGATATCGCAGCTTCCGCACATCAAACGCACTGTGGAGAGCTGAAAACACCAGAAATCGTGTTTTTCACATTCAATAGCACGAAAACAGCGATTTCGGTGATTCTGCACACTTATAACAGCAGAATCATGCAGATTATCACTGAAAATGCATATCTCAGCTGGAAACAACAACGATACCGAAGATATCGCAGTTTCCGCATATCAAACGCACTGTGGAGTGCTGAAAACACCAGAAAACGTGTTTTTCGCATTCAAAAGCACGAAAACAGCGATTTCGGTGAATCTGCACATTTGTAACAGCAGAATCATGAAGATTATCACTGAAAATGCATATCTCAGCTGGAGACGACAACGATACCGAACATATGGCAGTTTCCGCATATCAAACGCACTGTGGAGTGCTGAAAACACCAGAAAACGTGTTTTTCGCATTCAATAGCACGAACACAGCGATTTCGGTGATTCTGCACACTTGTAACAGCAGAATCATGAAGATTATCACTGAAAATGCATATCTCAGCTGGAAACAGCAACGATACCGAAGATATGGCAGTTTCCGCATATCAAACGCACTGTGGAGTGCTGAAAACACCAGAAAACGTGTTCTTCGCATTCAATAGCACGAAAACAGCGATTTCGGTGATTCTGCACACTTATAACAGCAGAATCATGCAGATTATCACTGAAAATGCATATCTCAGCTGGAAACAACAACGATACCGAAGATATCGCAGCTTCCGCACATCAAACGCACTGTGGAGTGCTGAAAACACCAGAAATCGTGTTTTTCACATTCAATAGCACGAAAACAGCGATTTCGGTGATTCTGCACACTTGTAACAGCAGAATCATGAAGATTATCACTGAAAATGCATATCTCAGCTGGAAACAACAACGATACCGAAGATATCGCAGCTTCCGCACATCAAACGCACTGTGGAGTGCTGAAAACACCAGAAATCGTGTTTTTCACATTCAATAGCACGAAAACAGCGATTTCGGTGATTCTGCATACTTATAACAGCAGAATCATGAAGATTATCACTGAAAATGCATATCTCAGCTGGAAACAACAACGATACCGAAGATATCGCAGTTTCCGCATATCAAACGCACTGTGGAGTGCTGAAAACACCAGAAAACGTGTTTTTCGCATTCAATAGCACGAAAACAGCGATTTCGGTGATTCTGCACACTTGTAACAGCAGAATCATGAAGATTATCACTGAAAATGCATATCTCAGCTGGAAACAACAACGATACCGAAGATATGGCAGTTTCCGCATATCAAACGCACTGTGGAGTGCTGAAACACCAGAAAACGTGTTTTTCGCATTCAATAGCACGAAAACAGCGATTTCGGTGATTCTGCACACTTATACCAGCAGAATCATGCAGATTATCACTGAAAATGAATATCTCAGCTGGAAACAACAACGATACCGAAGATATCGCAGCTTCCGCACATCAAACGCACTGTGGAGTGCTGAAAAAACCAGAAATCGTGTTTTTCACATTCAATAGCACGAAAACAGCGATTTCGCTGATTCTGCACACTTATAACAGCAGAGTCATGAAGATTATCACTGAAAATGCATATCTCAGCTGGAAACAACAACGATACCGAAGATATCGCAGTTTCCGCATGTCAAACGTTCTGTGGCGTGCTGAAAACACCAGAAAACGTGTTTTTCGCATTCAAAAGCACGAAAACAGCGTTTTCGGTGATTCTGCACATTTGTAACAGCAGAATCATGAAGATTATCACTGAAAATGCATATCTCAGCTGGAAACAACAACGATACCGAAGATATCGCAGTTTCCGCATATCAAACGCACTGTGGAGTGCTGAAAACACCAGAAAACGTGTTTTTCGCATTCAATAGCACGAAAACAGCGATTTCGGTGATTCTGCACACTTGTAACAGCAGAATCATGAAGATTATCACTGAAAATGCATATCTCAGCTGGAAACAACAACGATACCGAAGATATGGCAGTTTCCGCATATCAAACGCACTGTGGAGTGCTGAAACACCAGAAAACGTGTTTTTCGCATTCAATAGCACGAAAACAGCGATTTCGGTGATTCTGCACACTTATACCAGCAGAATCATGCAGATTATCACTGAAAATGAATATCTCAGCTGGAAACAACAACGATACCGAAGATATCGCAGCTTCCGCACATCAAACGCACTGTGGAGTGCTGAAAAAACCAGAAATCGTGTTTTTCACATTCAATAGCACGAAAACAGCGATTTCGCTGATTCTGCACACTTATAACAGCAGAGTCATGAAGATTATCACTGAAAATGCATATCTCAGCTGGAAACAACAACGATACCGAAGATATCGCAGTTTCCGCATATCAAACGCACTGTGGAGTGCTGAAAACACCAGAAAACGTGTTTTTCGCATTCAATAGCACGAAAACAGCGATTTCGGTGATTCTGCACACTTGTAACAGCAGAATCATGAAGATTATCACTGAAAATGCATATCTCAGCTGGAAACAACAACGATACCGAATATATGGCAGTTTCCGCATATCAAACGCACTGTGGAGTGCTGAAACACCAGAAAACGTGTTTTTCGCATTCAATAGCACGAAAACAGCGATTTCGGTGATTCTGCACACTTATAACAGCAGAATCATGCAGATTATCACTGAAAATGAATATCTCAGCTGGAAACAACAACGATACCGAAGATATCGCAGCTTCCGCACATCAAACGCACTGTGGAGTGCTGAAAAAACCAGAAATCGTGTTTTTCACATTCAATAGCACGAAAACAGCGATTTCGCTGATTCTGCACACTTATAACAGCAGAGTCATGAAGATTATCACTGAAAATGCATATCTCAGCTGGAAACAACAACGATACCGAAGATATGGCAGTTTCCGCATATCAAACGCAGTGTGGAGTGCTGAAAACACCAGAAAACGTGTTTTGCGCATTCAATAGCACGAAAACAGCGATTTCGGTGATTCTGCACACTTGTATCAGCAGAATCATGAAGATTATCACTGAAAATGCATATCTCAGCTGGAAACAACAACGATACCGGAGATATCGCAGTTTCCGCATATCAAACGTTCTGTGGCGTGCTGAAAACACCAGAAAACGTGTTGTTCGCATTCAAAAGCACGAAAACAGCGATTTCGGTGATTCTGCACACTTGTAACAGCAGAATCATGAAGATTATCACTGCAAATGCATATCTCAGCTGGAAACAACAACGATACCGAAGATATCGCTGCTTCCGCATATCAAACGTTCTGTGGCGTGCTGAAAACACCAGAAAACGTGTTTTTCGCATTCAAAAGCACGAAAACAGCGATTTCGGTGATTCTGCACATTTGTAACAGCAGAATCATGAAGATTATCACTGAAAATGCATATCTCAGCTGGAAACAACAACGATACCGAAGATATCGCAGCTTCCGCACATCAAACGCACTGTGGAGTGCTGAAAGCACCAGAAAACGTGTTTTTCGCATTCAATTGCACGAAAACAGCGATTTCGGTGATTCTGCACACTTGTAACAGCAGAATCATGAAGATTATCACTGAAAATGCATATCTCAGCTGGAAACAACAACGATACCGAAGATATGGCAGTTTCCGCATATCAAACGCACTGTGGAGTGCTGAAAACACCAGAAAACGTGTTCTTCGCATTCAATAGCACGAAAACAGCGATTTCGGTGATTCTGCACACTTGTAACAGCAGAATCATGAAGATTATCACTGAAAATGCATATCTCAGCTGGAAACAACAACGATACCGAAGATATGGCAGTTTCCGCATATCAAACGCACTGTGGAGTGCTGAAAACACCAGAAAACGTGTTCTTCGCATTCAATAGCACGAAAACAGCGATTTCGGTGATTCTGCACACTTATAACAGCAGAATCATGAAGATTATCACTGAAAATGCATATCTCAGCTGGAAACAACAACGATACCGAAGATATGGCAGTTTCCGCATATCAAACGCACTGTGGAGTGCTGAAAACACCAGAAAACGTGTTCTTCGCATTCAATAGCACGAAAACAGCGATTTCGGTGATTCTGCACACTTATAACAGCAGAATCATGCAGATTATCACTGAAAATGCATATCTCAGCTGGAAACAACAACGATACCGAAGATATCGCAGCTTCCGCACATCAAACGCACTGTGGAGTGCTGAAAACACCAGAAATCGTGTTTTTCACATTCAATAGCACGAAAACAGCGATTTCGGTGATTCTGCACACTTGTAACAGCAGAATCTTGAAGATTATCACTGAGAATGCATATCTCAGCTGGAAACAACAACGATACCGAAGATATCGCAGTTTCCGCATGTCAAACGTTCTGTGGCGTGCTGAAAACACCAGAAAACGTGTTTTTCGCATTCAAAAGCACGAAAACAGCGATTTCGGTGATTCTGCACATTTGTAACAGCAGAATCATGAAGATTATCACTGAAAATGCATATCTCAGCTGGAAACAACAACGATACCGAAGATATCGCAGCTTCCGCATATCAAACGCACTGTGGAGTGCTGAAAACACCAGAAAACGTGTTTTTCGCATTCAATAGCACGAAAACAGCGATTTCGGTGATTCTGCACACTTGTAACAGCAGAATCATGAAGATTATCACAGAAAATGCATATCTCAGCTGGAAACAACAACGATACCGAACATATGGCAGTTTCCGCATATCAAACGCACTGTGGCGTGCTGAAAACACCAGAAAACGTGTTTTTCGCATTCAATTGCACGAAAACAGCGATTTCGGTGACTCTGCACACTTGTAACAGCAGAATCATGAAGATTATCACTGAAAATGCATATCTCAGCTGGAAACAACAACGATACCGAACATATGGCAGTTTCCGCATATCAAACGCACTGTGGAGTGCTGAAAACACCAGAAAACGTGTTTTTCGCATTCAATAGCACGAAAACAGCGATTTCGGTGATTCTGCACACTTGTAACAGCAGAATCATGAAGATTATCACTGAAAATGCATATCTCAGCTGGAAACAACAACGATACCGAAGATATGGCAGTTTCCGCATATCAAACGCACTGTGGAGTGCTGAAAACACCAGAAAACGTGTTCTTCGCATTCAATAGCACGAAAACAGCGATTTCGGTGATTCTGCACACTTATAACAGCAGAATCATGCAGATTATCACTGAAAATGCATATCTCAGCTGGAAACAACAACGATACCGAAGATATGGCAGTTTCCGCATATCAAACGCACTGTGGAGTGCTGAAACACCAGAAAACGTGTTTTTCGCATTCAATAGCACGAAAACAGCGATTTCGGTGATTCTGCACACTTATAACAGCAGAATCATGCAGATTATCACTGAAAATGAATATCTCAGCTGGAAACAACAACGATACCGAAGATATCGCAGCTTCCGCACATCAAACGCACTGTGGAGTGCTGAAAAAACCAGAAATCGTGTTTTTCACATTCAATAGCACGAAAACAGCGATTTCGCTGATTCTGCACACTTATAACAGCAGAGTCATGAAGATTATCACTGAAAATGCATATCTCAGCTGGAAACATCAACGATACCGAAGATATCGCAGTTTCCGCATATCAAACGCACTGTGGAGTGCTGAAAACACCAGAAAACGTGTTTTTCGCATTCAATAGCACGAAAACAGCGATTTCGGTGATTCTGCACACTTGTAACAGCAGAATCATGAAGACTATCACAGAAAATGCATATCTCAGCTGGAAACAACAACGATACCGAACATATGGCAGTTTCCGCATATCAAACGCACTGTGGCGTGCTGAAAACACCAGAAAACTTGTTTTTCGCATTCAATTGCACGAAAACAGCGATTTCGGTGACTCTGCACCCTTGTAACAGCAGAATCATGAAGATTATCACTGAAAATGCATATCTCAGCTGGAAACAACAACGATACCGAACATATGGCAGTTTCCGCATATCAAACGCACTGTGGAGTGCTGAAAACACCAGAAAACGTGTTTTTCGCATTCAATAGCACGAAAACAGCGATTTCGGTGATTCTGCACACTTGTAACAGCAGAATCATGAAGATTATCACTGAAAATGCATATCTCAGCTGGAAACAACAACGATACCGAAGATATGGCAGTTTCCGCATATCAAACGCACTGTGGAGTGCTGAAAACACCAGAAAACGTGTTCTTCGCATTCAATAGCACGAAAACAGCGATTTCGGTGATTCTGCACACTTATAACAGCAGAATCATGCAGTTTATCACTGAAAATGCATATCTCAGCTGGAAACAACAACGATACCGAAGATATGGCAGTTTCCGCATATCAAACGCACTGTGGAGTGCTGAAACACCAGAAAACGTGTTTTTCGCATTCAATAGCACGAAAACAGCGATTTCGGTGATTCTGCACACTTATAACAGCAGAATCATGCAGATTATCACTGAAAATGAATATCTCAGCTGGAAACAACAACGATACCGAAGATATCGCAGCTTCCGCACATCAAACGCACTGTGGAGTGCTGAAAAAACCAGAAATCGTGTTTTTCACATTCAATAGCACGAAAACAGCGATTTCGCTGATTCTGCACACTTATAACAGCAGAGTCATGAAGATTATCACTGAAAATGCATATCTCAGCTGGAAACAACAACGATACCGAAGATATCGCAGTTTCCGCATATCAAACGCACTGTGGAGTGCTGAAAACACCAGAAAACGTGTTTTTCGCATTCAATAGCACGAAAACAGCGATTTCGGTGATTCTGCACACTTGTAACAGCAGAATCATGAAGATTATCACTGAAAATGCATATCTCAGCTAGAAACAACAACGATACCGAAGATATGGCAGTTTCCGCATATCAAACGCACTGTGGAGTGCTGAAAACACCAGAAAACGTGTTTTGCGCATTCAATAGCACGAAAACAGCGATTTCGGTGATTCTGCACACTTGTATCAGCAGAATCATGAAGATTATCACTGAAAATGCATATCTCAGCTGGAAACAACAACGATACCGAAGATATCGCAGTTTCCGCATATCAAACGTTCTGTGGCGTGCTGAAAACACCAGAAAACGTGTTGTTCGCATTCAAAAGCACGAAAACAGCGATTTCGGTGATTCTGCACACTTGTAACAGCAGAATCATGAAGATTATCACTGCAAATGCATATCTCAGCTGGAAACAACAACGATACCGAAGATATCGCTGCTTCCGCATATCAAACGTTCTGTGGCGTGCTGAAAACACCAGAAAACGTGTTTTTCGCATTCAAAAGCACGAAAACAGCGATTTCGGTGATTCTGCACATTTGTAACAGCAGAATCATGAAGATTATCACTGAAAATGCATATCTCAGCTGGAGACAACAACGATACCGAAGATATCGCAGCTTCCGCACATCAAACGCACTGTGGAGTGCTGAAAAAACCAGAAATCGTGTTTTTCACATTCAATAGCACGAAAACAGCGATTTCGCTGATTCTGCACACTTATAACAGCAGAGTCATGAAGATTATCACTGAAAATGCATATCTCAGCTGGAAACAACAACGATACCGAAGATATCGCAGTTTCCGCATATCAAACGCACTGTGGAGTGCTGAAAACACCAGAAAACGTGTTTTGCGCATTCAATAGCACGAAAACAGCGATTTCGGTGATTTTGCACACTTGTATCAGCAGAATCATGAAGATTATCACTGAAAATGCATATCTCAGCTGGAAACAACAACGATACCGAAGATATCGCAGTTTCCGCATATCAAACGTTCTGTGGCGTGCTGAAAACACCAGAAAACGTGTTGTTCGCATTCAAAAGCACGAAAACAGCGATTTCGGTGATTCTGCACACTTGTAATAGCAGAATCATGAAGATTATCACTGCAAATGCATATCTCAGCTGGAAACAACAACGATACCGAACATATGGCAGCTTCCGCACATCAAACGCACTGTGGAGTGCTGAAACACCAGAAAACGTGTTTTTCGCATTCAATAGCTCGAAAACAGCGATTTCGGTGATTCTGCACACTTGTAACAGCAGAATCATGAAGATTATCACTGAAAATGCATATCTCAGCTGGAAACAACAACGATACCGAAGATATGGCAGTTTCCGCATATCAAACGCACTGTGGAGTGCTGAAAACACCAGAAAACGTGTTCTTCGCATTCAATAGCACGAAAACAGCGATTTCGGTGATTCTGCACACTTGTAACAGCAGAATCATGAAGATTATCACTGAAAATGCATATCTCAGCTGGAAACAACAACGATACCGAAGATATGGCAGTTTCCGCATATCAAACGCACTGTGGAGTGCTGAAAACACCAGAAAACGTGTTCTTCGCATTCAATAGCACGAAAACAGCGATTTCGGTGATTCTGCACACTTATAACAGCAGAATCATGCAGATTATCACTGAAAATGCATATCTCAGCTGGAAACAACAACGATACCGAAGATATCGCAGCTTCCGCACATCAAACGCACTGTGGAGTGCTGAAAACACCAGAAATCGTGTTTTTCACATTCAATAGCACGAAAACAGCGATTTCGGTGATTCTGCACACTTGTAACAGCAGAATCATGAAGATTATCACTGAAAATGCATATCTCAGCTGGAAACAACAACGATACCGAAGATATCGCAGTTTCCGCATGTCAAACGTTCTGTGGCGTGCTGAAAACACCAGAAAACGTGTTTTTCGCATTCAAAAGCACGAAAACAGCGATTTCGGTGATTCTGCACATTTGTAACAGCAGAATCATGAAGATTATCACTGAAAATGCATATCTCAGCTGGAAACAACAACGATACCGAAGATATCGCAGCTTCCGCATATCAAACGCACTGTGGAGTGCTGAAAACACCAGAAAACGTGTTTTTCGCATTCAATAGCACGAAAACAGCGATTTCGGTGATTCTGCACACTTGTATCAGCAGAATCATGAAGATTATCACTGAAAATGCATATCTCAGCTGGAAACAACAACGATACCGAAGATATCGCAGTTTCCGCATATCAAACGTTCTGTGGCGTGCTGAAAACACCAGAAAACGTGTTGTTCGCATTCAAAAGCACGAAAACAGCGATTTCGGTGATTCTGCACACTTGTAACAGCAGAATCATGAAGATTATCACTGCAAATGCATATCTCAGCTGGAAACAACAACGATACCGAAGATATCGCTGCTTCCGCATATCAAACGTTCTGTGGCGTGCTGAAAACACCAGAAAACGTGTTTTTCGCATTCAAAAGCACGAAAACAGCGATTTCGGTGATTCTGCACATTTGTAACAGCAGAATCATGAAGATTATCACTGAAAATGCATATCTCAGCTGGAAACAACAACGATACCGAAGATATCGCAGCTTCCGCACATCAAACGCACTGTGGAGTGCTGAAAACACCAGAAATCGTGTTTTTCACATTCAATAGCACGAAAACAGCGATTTCGGTGATTCTGCACACTTATAACAGCAGAATCATGCAGATTATCACTGAAAATGCATATCTCAGCTGGAAACAACAACGATACCGAAGATATCGCAGTTTCCGCATATCAAACGCACTGTGGAGTGCTGAAAACACCAGAAAACGTGTTCTTCGCATTCAATAGCACGAAAACAGCGATTTCGGTGATTCTGCACACTTGTAACAGCAGAATCATGAAGATTATCACTGAAAATGCATATCTCAGCTGGAAACAACAACGATACCGAAGATATCGCAGTTTCCGCATGTCAAACGTTCTGTGGCGTGCTGAAAACACCAGAAATCGTGTTTTTCACATTCAATAGCACGAAAACAGCGATTTCGCTGATTCTGCACACTTATAACAGCAGAATCATACAGATTATCACTGAAAATGCATATCTCAGCTGGAAACAACAACGATACCGACGATATCGCAGTTTCCGCATATCAAACGCACTGTGGAGTGCTGAAAACACCAGAAAACGTGTTTTTCGCATTCAATAGCACGAAAACAGCGATTTCGGTGATTCTGCACACTTGTAACAGCAGAATCATGAAGATTATCACTGCAAATGCATATCTCAGCTGGAAACAACAACGATACCGACGATATCGCAGTTTCCGCATATCAAACGCACTGTGGAGTGCTGAAAACACCAGAAAACGTGTTCTTCGCATTCAATAGCACGAAAACAGCGATTTCGGTGATTCTGCACACTTATAACAGCAGAATCATGCAGATTATCACTGAAAATGAATATCTCAGCTGGAAACAACAACGATACCGAAGATATCGCAGCTTCCGCACATCAAACGCATTGTGGAGTGCTGAAAACACCAGAAATCGTGTTTTTCACATTCAATAGCACGAAAACAGCGATTTCGCTGATTCTGCACACTTATAACAGCAGAGTCATACAGATTATCACTGAAAATGCATATCTCAGCTGGAAACAACAACGATACCGACGATATCGCAGTTTCCGCATATCAAACGCACTGTGGAGTGCTGAAAACACCAGAAAACGTGTTTTTCGCATTCAATAGCACGAAAACAGCGATTTCGGTGATTCTGCACACTTGTAACAGCAGAATCATGAAGATTATCACTGAAAATGCATATCTCAGCTGGAAACAACAACGATACCGAAGATATCGCAGTTTCCGAATATCAAACGCACTGTGGAGTGCTGAAAACACCAGAAAACGTGTTGTTCGCATTCAAAAGCACGAAAACAGCGATTTCGGTGATTCTGCACACTTGTAACAGCAGAATCATGAAGATTATAACTGAAAATGCATATCTCAGCTGGAAACAACAACGATACCGAAGATATGGCAGTTTCCGCATATCAAACGCACTGTGGAGTGCTGAAACACCAGAAAACGTGTTTTTCGCATTCAATAGCACGAAAACAGCGATTTCGGTGATTCTGCACACTTGTAACAGCAGAATCATGAAGATTATGGCTGAAAATGCATATCTCAGCTGGAAACAACAACGATACCGAAGATATGGCAGTTTCCGCATATCAAACGCACTGTGGAGTGCTGAAAACACCAGAAAACGTGTTTTTCGCATTCAATAGCACGAAAACAGCGATTTCGGTGATTCTGCACACTTGTAACAGCAGAATCATGAAGATTATCACTGAAAATGCATATCTCAGCTGGAAACAACAACGATACGGAAGATATGGCAGTTTCCGCATATCAAACGCACTGTGGAGTGCTGAAAACACCAGAAAACGTGTTTTTCGCATTCAATAGCACGAAAACAGCGATTTCGGTGATTCTGCACACTTGTAACAGCAGATTCATGAAGATTATCACTGAAAATGCATATCTCAGCTGGAAACAACAACGATACCGAAGATATCGCAGTTTCCGCATATCAAACGCACTGTGGAGTGCTGAAAACACCAGAAAACGTGTTGTTCGCATTCAAAAGCACGCAAACAGCGATTTCGGTGATTCTGCACACTTGTAACAGCAGAATCATGAAGATTATCACTGCAAATGCATATCTCAGCTGGAAACAACAACGATACCGAAGATATCGCTGCTTCCGCATATCAAACGTTCTGTGGCGTGCTGAAAACACCAGAAAACGTGTTTTTCGCATTCAAAAGCACGAAAACAGCGATTTCGGTGATTCTACACATTTGTAACAGCAGAATCATGAAGATTATCACTGAAAATGCATATCTCAGCTGGAGACAACAACGATACCGAAGATATCGCAGTTTCCGCATGTCAAACGTTCTGTGGCGTGCTGAAAACACCAGAAAACGTGTTTTTCGCATTCAAAAGCACGAAAACAGCGATTTCGGTGATTCTGCACATTTGTAACAGCAGAATCATGAAGATTATCACTGAAAATGCATATCTCAGCTGGAAACAACAACGATACCGAAGATATGGCAGTTTCCGCATATCAAACGCACTGTGGAGTGCTGAAAACACCAGAAAACGTGTTTTTCGCATTCAATAGCACGAAAACAGCGATTTCGGTGATTCTGCACACTTGTAACAGCAGAATCATGAAGATTATCACTGAAAATGCATATCTCAGCTGGAAACAACAACGATACCGAAGATATCGCAGTTTCCGAATATCAAACGCACTGTGGAGTGCTGAAAACACCAGAAAACGTGTTGTTCGCATTCAAAAGCACGAAAACAGCGATTTCGGTGATTCTGCACACTTGTAACAGCAGAATCATGAAGATTATAACTGAAAATGCATATCTCAGCTGGAAACAACAACGATACCGAAGATATGGCAGTTTCCGCATATCAAACGCACTGTGGAGTGCTGAAACACCAGAAAACGTGTTTTTCGCATTCAATAGCACGAAAACAGCGATTTCGGTGATTCTGCACACTTGTAACAGCAGAATCATGAAGATTATGGCTGAAAATGCATATCTCAGCTGGAAACAACAACGATACCGAAGATATGGCAGTTTCCGCATATCAAACGCACTGTGGAGTGCTGAAAACACCAGAAAACGTGTTTTTCGCATTCAATAGCACGAAAACAGCGATTTCGGTGATTCTGCACACTTGTAACAGCAGAATCATGAAGATTATCACTGAAAATGCATATCTCAGCTGGAAACAACAACGATACGGAAGATATGGCAGTTTCCGCATATCAAACGCACTGTGGAGTGCTGAAAACACCAGAAAACGTGTTTTTCGCATTCAATAGCACGAAAACAGCGATTTCGGTGATTCTGCACACTTGTAACAGCAGATTCATGAAGATTATCACTGAAAATGCATATCTCAGCTGGAAACAACAACGATACCGAAGATATCGCAGTTTCCGCATATCAAACGCACTGTGGAGTGCTGAAAACACCAGAAAACGTGTTGTTCGCATTCAAAAGCACGAAAACAGCGATTTCGGTGATTCTGCACACTTGTAACAGCAGAATCATGAAGATTATCACTGCAAATGCATATCTCAGCTGGAAACAACAACGATACCGAAGATATCGCTGCTTCCGCATATCAAACGTTCTGTGGCGTGCTGAAAACACCAGAAAACGTGTTTTTCGCATTCAAAAGCACGAAAACAGCGATTTCGGTGATTCTACACATTTGTAACAGCAGAATCATGAAGATTATCACTGAAAATGCATATCTCAGCTGGAAACAACAACGATACCGAAGATATCGCAGTTTCCGCATATCAAACGTTCTGTGGCGTGCTGAAAACACCAGAAAACGTGTTGTTCGCATTCAAAAGCACGAAAACAGCGATTTCGGTGATTCTGCACACTTGTAACAGCAGAATCATGAAGATTATCACTGCAAATGCATATCTCAGCTGGAAACAACAACGATACCGAAGATATCGCTGCTTCCGCATATCAAACGTTCTGTGGCGTGCTGAAAACACCAGAAAACGTGTTTTTCGCATTCAAAAGCACGAAAACAGCGATTTCGGTGATTCTGCACATTTGTAACAGCAGAATCATGAAGATTATCACTGAAAATGCATATCTCAGCTGGAAACAACAACGATACCGAAGATATCGCAGCTTCCGCACATCAAACGCACTGTGGAGTGCTGAAAACACCAGAAATCGTGTTTTTCACATTCAATAGCACGAAAACAGCGATTTCGGTGATTCTGCACACTTATAACAGCAGAATCATGCAGATTATCACTGAAAATGCATATCTCAGCTGGAAACAACAACGATACCGAAGATATCGCAGTTTCCGCATATCAAACGCACTGTGGAGTGCTGAAAACACCAGAAAACGTGTTCTTCGCATTCAATAGCACGAAAACAGCGATTTCGGTGATTCTGCACACTTGTAACAGCAGAATCATGAAGATTATCACTGAAAATGCATATCTCAGCTGGAAACAACAACGATACCGAAGATATCGCAGTTTCCGCATGTCAAACGTTCTGTGGCGTGCTGAAAACACCAGAAATCGTGTTTTTCACATTCAATAGCACGAAAACAGCGATTTCGCTGATTCTGCACACTTATAACAGCAGAATCATACAGATTATCACTGAAAATGCATATCTCAGCTGGAAACAACAACGATACTGACGATATCGCAGTTTCCGCATATCAAACGCACTGTGGAGTGCTGAAAACACCAGAAAACGTGTTTTTCGCATTCAATAGCACGAAAACAGCGATTTCGGTGATTCTGCACACTTGTAACAGCAGAATCATGAAGATTATCACTGCAAATGCATATCTCAGCTGGAAACAACAACGATACCGACGATATCGCAGTTTCCGCATATCAAACGCACTGTGGAGTGCTGAAAACACCAGAAAACGTGTTCTTCGCATTCAATAGCACGAAAACAGCGATTTCGGTGATTCTGCACACTTATAACAGCAGAATCATGCAGATTATCACTGAAAATGCATATCTCAGCTGGAAACAACAACGATACCGAAGATATGGCAGTTTCCGCATATCAAACGCACTGTGGAGTGCTGAAAACACCAGAAAACGTGTTTTTCGCATTCAATAGCACGAAAACAGCGATTTCGGTGATTCTGCACACTTGTAACAGCAGAATCATGAAGATTATCACTGAAAATGCATATCTCAGCTGGAAACAACAACGATACGGAAGATATGGCAGTTTCCGCATATCAAACGCACTGTGGAGTGCTGAAAACACCAGAAAACGTGTTTTTCGCATTCAATAGCACGAAAACAGCGATTTCGGTGATTCTGCACACTTGTAACAGCAGATTCATGAAGATTATCACTGAAAATGCATATCTCAGCTGGAAACAACAACGATACCGAAGATATCGCAGTTTCCGCATATCAAACGCACTGTGGAGTGCTGAAAACACCAGAAAACGTGTTGTTCGCATTCAAAAGCACGAAAACAGCGATTTCGGTGATTCTGCACACTTGTAACAGCAGAATCATGAAGATTATCACTGCAAATGCATATCTCAGCTGGAAACAACAACGATACCGAAGATATCGCTGCTTCCGCATATCAAACGTTCTGTGGCGTGCTGAAAACACCAGAAAACGTGTTTTTCGCATTCAAAAGCACGAAAACAGCGATTTCGGTGATTCTACACATTTGTAACAGCAGAATCATGAAGATTATCACTGAAAATGCATATCTCAGCTGGAGACAACAACGATACCGAAGATATCGCAGTTTCCGCATGTCAAACGTTCTGTGGCGTGCTGAAAACACCAGAAAACGTGTTTTTCGCATTCAAAAGCACGAAAACAGCGATTTCGGTGATTCTGCACATTTGTAACAGCAGAATCATGAAGATTATCACTGAAAATGCATATCTCAGCTGGAAACAACAACGATACCGAAGATATCGCAGCTTCCGCACATCAAACGCACTGTGGAGTGCTGAAAACACCAGAAATCGTGTTTTTCACATTCAATAGCACGAAAACAGCGATTTCGGTGATTCTGCACACTTATAACAACAGAATCATGCAGATTATCACTGAAAATGCATATTTCAGCTGGAAACAACAACGATACCGACGATATCGCAGTTTCCGCATATCAAACGCACTGTGGAGTGCTGAAAACACCAGAAAACGTGTTTTTCGCATTCAATAGCACGAAAACAGCGATTTCGGTGATTCTGCACACTTGTAACAGCAGAATCATGAAGATTATCACTGAAAATGCATATCTCAGCTGGAAACAACAACGATACCGAAGATATGGCAGTTTCCGCATATCAAACGCACTGTGGAGTGCTGAAAACACCAGAAAACGTGTTTTTCGCATTCAATAGCACGAAAACAGCGATTTCGGTGATTCTGCACACTTGTAACAGCAGAATCATGAAGATTATCACTGAAAATGCATATCTCAGCTGGAAACAACAACGATACCGAAGATATCGCAGTTTCCGAATATCAAACGCACTGTGGAGTGCTGAAAACACCAGAAAACGTGTTGTTCGCATTCAAAAGCACGAAAACAGCGATTTCGGTGATTCTGCACACTTGTAACAGCAGAATCATGAAGATTATAACTGAAAATGCATATCTCAGCTGGAAACAACAACGATACCGAAGATATGGCAGTTTCCGCATATCAAACGCACTGTGGAGTGCTGAAACACCAGAAAACGTGTTTTTCGCATTCAATAGCACGAAAACAGCGATTTCGGTGATTCTGCACACTTGTAACAGCAGAATCATGAAGATTATGGCTGAAAATGCATATCTCAGCTGGAAACAACAACGATACCGAAGATATGGCAGTTTCCGCATATCAAACGCACTGTGGAGTGCTGAAAACACCAGAAAACGTGTTTTTCGCATTCAATAGCACGAAAACAGCGATTTCGGTGATTCTGCACACTTGTAACAGCAGAATCATGAAGATTATCACTGAAAATGCATATGTCAGCTGGAAACAACAACGATACGGAAGATATGGCAGTTTCCGCATATCAAACGCACTGTGGAGTGCTGAAAACACCAGAAAACGTGTTTTTCGCATTCAATAGCACGAAAACAGCGATTTCGGTGATTCTGCACACTTGTAACAGCAGATTCATGAAGATTATCACTGAAAATGCATATCTCAGCTGGAAACAACAACGATACCGAAGATATCGCAGTTTCCGCATATCAAACGCACTGTGGAGTGCTGAAAACACCAGAAAACGTGTTGTTCGCATTCAAAAGCACGAAAACAGCGATTTCGGTGATTCTGCACACTTGTAACAGCAGAATCATGAAGATTATCACTGCAAATGCATATCTCAGCTGGAAACAACAACGATACCGAAGATATCGCTGCTTCCGCATATCAAACGTTCTGTGGCGTGCTGAAAACACCAGAAAACGTGTTTTTCGCATTCAAAAGCACGAAAACAGCGATTTCGGTGATTCTACACATTTGTAACAGCAGAATCATGAAGATTATCACTGAAAATGCATATCTCAGCTGGAGACAACAACGATACCGAAGATATCGCAGTTTCCGCATGTCAAACGTTCTGTGGCGTGCTGAAAACACCAGAAAACGTGTTTTTCGCATTCAAAAGCACGAAAACAGCGATTTCGGTGATTCTGCACATTTGTAACAGCAGAATCATGAAGATTATCACTGAAAATGCATATCTCAGCTGGAAACAACAACGATACCGAAGATATCGCAGCTTCCGCACATCAAACGCGCTGTGGAGTGCTGAAAACACCAGAAATCGTGTTTTTCACATTCAATAGCACGAAAACAGCGATTTCGGTGATTCTGCACACTTTTAACAGCAGAATCATACAGATTATCACTGAAAATGCATATTTCAGCTGGAAACAACAACGATACCGAAGTTATCGCAGTTTCCGCATATCAAACGCACTGTGGAGTGCTGAAAACACCAGAAAACGTGTTCTTCGCATTCAATAGCACGAAAACAGCGATTTCGGTGATTCTGCACACTTGTAACAGCAGAATCATGAAGATTATCACTGAAAATGCATATCTCAGCTGGAAACAACAACGATACCGAAGATATCGCAGTTTCCGCATGTCAAACGTTCTGTGGCGTGCTGAAAACACCAGAAAACGTGTTTTTCGCATTCAAAAGCACGAAAACAGTGTTTTCGGTGATTCTGCACATTTGTAACAGCAGAATCATGAAGATTATCACTGAAAATGCATATCTCAGCTGGAAACAACAACGATACCGAAGATATCGCAGTTTCCGCATATCAAACGCACTGTGGAGTGCTGAAAACACCAGAAAACGTGTTTTTCGCATTCAATAGCACGAAAACAGCGATTTCGGTGATTCTGCACACTTGTAACAGCAGAATCATGAAGATTATCACTGAAAATGCATATCTCAGCTGGAAACAACAACGATACCGAAGATATGGCAGTTTCCGCATATCAAACGCACTGTGGAGTGCTGAAAACACCAGAAAACGTGTTCTTCGCATTCAATAGCACGAAAACAGCGATTTCGGTGATTCTGCACACTTGTAACAGCAGAATCATGAAGATTATCACTGAAAATGCATATCTCAGCTGGAAACAACAACGATACGGAAGATATGGCAGTTTCCGCATATCAAACGCACTGTGGAGTGCTGAAAACACCAGAAAACGTGTTTTTCGCATTCAATAGCACGAAAACAGCGATTTCGGTGATTCTGCACACTTGTAACAGCAGATTCATGAAGATTATCACTGAAAATGCATATCTCAGCTGGAAACAACAACGATACCGACGATATCGCAGTTTCCGCATATCAAACGCACTGTGGAGTGCTGAAAACACCAGAAAACGTGTTGTTCGCATTCAAAAGCACGAAAACAGCGATTTCGGTGATTCTGCACACTTGTAACAGCAGAATCATGAAGATTATCACTGCAAATGCATATCTCAGCTGGAAACAACAACGATACCGAAGATATCGCTGCTTCCGCATATCAAACGTTCTGTGGCGTGCTGAAAACACCAGAAAACGTGTTTTTCGCATTCAAAAGCACGAAAACAGCGATTTCGGTGATTCTACACATTTGTAACAGCAGAATCATGAAGATTATCACTGAAAATGCATATCTCAGCTGGAGACAACAACGATACCGAAGATATCGCAGTTTCCGCATGTCAAACGTTCTGTGGCGTGCTGAAAACACCAGAAAACGTGTTTTTCGCATTCAAAAGCACGAAAACAGCGATTTCGGTGATTCTGCACATTTGTAACAGCAGAATCATGAAGATTATCACTGAAAATGCATATCTCAGCTGGAAACAACAACGATACCGAAGATATCGCAGCTTCCGCACATCAAACGCACTGTGGAGTGCTGAAAACACCAGAAATCGTGTTTTTCACATTCAATAGCACGAAAACAGCGATTTCGGTGATTCTGCACACTTGTAACAGCAGAATCATGAAGATTATCACTGAAAATGCATATCTCAGCTGGAAACAACAACGATACCGAAGATATCGCAGTTTCCGCATGTCAAACGTTCTGTGGCGTGCTGAAAACACCAGAAAACGTGTTTTTCGCATTCAAAAGCACGAAAACAGCGTTTTCGGTGATTCTGCACATTTGTAACAGCAGAATCATGAAGATTATCACTGAAAATGCATATCTCAGCTGGAAACAACAACGATACCGAAGTTATCGCAGTTTCCGCATATCAAACGCACTGTGGAGTGCTGAAAACACCAGAAAACGTGTTCTTCGCATTCAATAGCACGAAAACAGCGATTTCGGTGATTCTGCACACTTGTAACAGCAGAATCATGAAGATTATCACTGAAAATGCATATCTCAGCTGGAAACAACAACGATACCGAAGATATCGCAGTTTCCGCATATCAAACGCACTGTGGAGTGCTGAAAACACCTGAAAACGTGTTTTTCGCATTCAATAGCACGAAAACAGCGATTTCGGTGATTCTGCACACTTGTAACAGCAGAATCATGAAGATTATCACTGAAAATGCATATCTCAGCTGGAAACAACAACGATACCGAAGATATGGCAGTTTCCGCATATCAAACGCACTGTGGAGTGCTGAAACACCAGAAAACGTGTTTTTCGCATTCAATAGCACGAAAACAGCGATTTCGGTGATTCTGCACACTTGTAACAGCAGAATCATGAAGATTATCACTGAAAATGCATATCTCAGCTGGAAACAACAACGATACCGAAGATATGGCAGTTTCCGCATATCAAACGCACTGTGGAGTGCTGAAAACACCAGAAAACGTGTTCTTCGCATTCAATAGCACGAAAACAGCGATTTCGGTGATTCTGCACACTTATAACAGCAGAATCAAGCAGATTATCACTGAAAATGAATATCTCAGCTGGAAACAACAACGATACCGAAGATATCGCAGCTTCCGCACATCAAACGCACTGTGGAGTGCTGAAAACACCAGAAATCGTGTTTTTCACATTCAATAGCACGAAAACAGCGATTTCGCTGATTCTGCACACTTATAACAGCAGAATCATATAGATTATCACTGAAAATGCATATCTCAGCTGGAAACAACAACGATACCGACGATATCGCAGTTTCCGCATATCAAACGCACTGTGGAGTGCTGAAAACACCAGAAAACGTGTTTTTCGCATTCAATAGCACGAAAACAGCGATTTCGGTGATTCTGCACACTTGTAACAGCAGAATCATGAAGATTATCACTGAAAATGCATATCTCAGCTGGAAACAACAACGATACCGAAGATATCGCAGTTTCCGCATATCAAACGTTCTGTGGCGTGCTGAAAACACCAGAAAACGTGTTTTTCGCATTCAAAAGCACGAAAACAGCGATTTCGGTGATTCTGCACATTTGTAACAGCAGAATCATGAAGATTATCACTGAAAATGCATATCTCAGCTGGAAACAACAACGATACCGAAGATATCGCAGCTTCCGCACATCAAACGCACTGTGGAGTGCTGAAAACACCAGAAATCGTGTTTTTCACATTCAATAGCACGAAAACAGCGATTTCGGTGATTCTGCACACTTATAACAGCAGAATCATGCAGATTATCACTGAAAATGCATATCTCAGCTGGAAACAACAACGATACCGAAGATATCGCAGTTTCCGCATATCAAACGCACTGTGGAGTGCTGAAAACACCAGAAAACGTGTTCTTCGCATTCAATAGCACGAAAACAGCGATTTCGGTGATTCTGCACACTTGTAACAGCAGAATCATGAAGATTATCACTGAAAATGCATATCTCAGCTGGAAACAACAACGATACCGAAGATATCGCAGTTTCCGCATGTCAAACGTTCTGTGGCGTGCTGAAAACACCAGAAAACGTGTTTTTCGCATTCAAAAGCACGAAAACAGGGTTTTCGGTGATTCTGCACATTTGTAACAGCAGAATCATGAAGATTATCACTGAAAATGCATATCTCAGCTGGACACAACAACGATACCGAAGATATCGCAGTTTCAGCATATCAAACGCACTGTGGAGTGCTGAAAACACCAGAAAACGTGTTTTTCGCATTCAATAGCACGAAAACAGCGATTTCGGTGATTCTGCACACTTGTAACAGCAGAATCATGAAGATTATCACTGAAAATGCATATCTCAGCTGGAAACAACAACGATACCGAAGATATGGCAGTTTCCGCATATCAAACGCACTGTGGAGTGCTGAAACACCAGCAAACGTGTTTTTCGCATTCAATAGCACGAAAACAGCGATTTCGGTGATTCTGCACACTTGTAACAGCAGAATCATGAAGATTATCACTGAAAATGCATATCTCAGCTGGAAACAACAACGATACCGAAGATATGGCAGTTTCCGCATATCAAACGCACTGTGGAGTGCTGAAAACACCAGAAAACGTGTTCTTCGCATTCAATAGCACGAAAACAGCGATTTCGGTGATTCTGCACACTTATAACAGCAGAATCATGCCAGATTATCACTGAAAATGAATATCTCAGCTGGAAACAACAACGATACCGAAGATATCGCAGCTTCCGCACATCAAACGCACTGTGGAGTGCTGAAAACACCAGAAATCGTGTTTTTCACATTCAAAAGCACGAAAACAGCGATTTCGGTGATTCTGCACACTTGTAACAGCAGAATCATGAAGATTATCACTGCAAATGCATATCTCAGCTGGAAACAACAACGATACCGAAGATATCGCAGCTTCCGCACATCAAACGCACTGTGGAGTGCTGAAAACACCAGAAAACGTGTTCTTCGCATTCAATAGCACGAAAACAGCGATTTCGGTGATTCTGCACACTTGTAACAGCAGAATCATGAAGATTATCACTGAAAATGCATATCTCAGCTGGAAACAACAACGATACCGAAGATATCGCAGTTTCCGCATATCAAACGCACTGTGGAGTGCAGAAAACACCAGAAAACGTGTTCTTCGCATTCAATAGCACGAAAACAGCGATTTCGGTGATTCTGCACACTTGTAACAGCAGAATCATGAAGATTATCACTGAAAATGCATATCTCAGCTGGAAACAACAACGATACCGAAGATATCGCTGCTTCCGCATATCAAACGTTCTGTGGCGTGCTGAAAACACCAGAAAACGTGTTTTTCGCATTCAAAAGCACGAAAACAGCGATTTCGGTGATTCTGCACACTTATAACAGCAGAATCATGCAGATTATCACTGAAAATGCATATCTCAGCTGGAAACAACAACGATACCGAAGATATCGCAGTTTCCGCATATCAAACGCACTGTGGAGTGCTGAAAACACCAGAAAACGTGTTCTTCGCATTCAATAGCACGAAAACAGCGGTTTCGGTGATTCTGCACACTTGTAACAGCAGAATCATGAAGATTATCACTGAAAATGCATATCTCAGCTGGAAACAACAACGATACCGAAGATATCGCAGTTTCCGCATGTCAAACGTTCTGTGGAGTGCTGAAAACACCAGAAAACGTGTTTTTCGCATTCAAAAGCACGAAAACAGCGATTTCGGTGATTCTGCACATTTGTAACAGCAGAATCATGAAGATTATCACTGAAAATGCATATCTCAACTGGAAACAACAACGATACCGAAGATATCGCAGTTTCCGCATATCAAACGCACTGTGGAGTGCTGAAAACACCAGAAAACGTGTTTTTCGCATTCAATAGCACGAAAACAGCGATTTCGGTGATTCTGCACACTTGTAACAGCAGAATCATGAAGATTATCACTGAAAATGCATATCTCAGCTGGAAACAACAACGATACCGAAGATATGGCAGTTTCCGCATATCAAACGCACTGTGGAGTGCTGAAACACCAGAAAACGTGTTTTTCGCATTCAATAGCACGAAAACAGCGATTTCGGTGATTCTGCACACTTGTAACAGCAGAATCATGAAGATTATCACTGAAAATGCATATCTCAGCTGGAAACAACAACGATACCGAAGATATGGCAGTTTCCGCATATCAAACGCACTGTGGAGTGCTGAAAACACCAGAAAACGTGTTCTTCGCATTCAATAGCACGAAAACAGCGATTTCGGTGATTCTGCACACTTATAACAGCAGAATCATGCAGATTATCACTGAAAATGAATATCTCAGCTGGAAACAACAACGATACCGAAGATATCGCAGCTTCCGCACATCAAACGCACTGTGGAGTGCTGAAAACACCAGAAATCGTGTTTTTCACATTCAATAGCACGAAAACAGCGATTTCGCTGATTCTGCACACTTATAACAGCAGAATCATACAGATTATCACTGAAAATGCATATCTCAGCTGGAAACAACAACGATACCGACGATATCGCAGTTTCCGCATATCAAACGCACTGTGGAGTGCTGAAAACACCAGAAAACGTGTTTTTCGCATTCAATAGCACGAAATCAGCAATTTCGGTGATTCTGCACACTTGTAACAGCAGAATCATGAAGATTATCACTGCAAATGCATATCTCAGCTGGAAACAACAACGATACCGACGATATCGCAGTTTCCGCATATCAAACGCACTGTGGAGTGCTGAAAACACCAGAAAACGTGTTCTTCGCATTCAATAGCACGAAAACAGCGATTTCGGTGATTCTGCACACTTATAACAGCAGAATCATGCAGATTATCACTGAAAATGAATATCTCAGCTGGAAACAACAACGATACCGAAGATATCGCAGCTTCCGCACATCAAACGCACTGTGGAGTGCTGAAAACACCAGAAATCGTGTTTTTCACATTCAATAGCACGAAAACAGCGATTTCGGTGATTCTGCACACTTGTAACAGCAGAATCATGAAGATTATCACTGAAAATGCATATCTCAGCTGGAAACAACAACGATACCGACGATATCGCAGTTTCCGCATATCAAACGCACTGTGGAGTGCTGAAAACACCAGAAAACGTGTTTTTCGCATTCAATAGCACGAAAACAGCGATTTCGGTGATTCTGCACACTTGTAACAGCAGAATCATGAAGATTATCACTGAAAATGCATATCTCAGCTGGAAACAACAACGATACCGAAGATATGGCAGTTTCCGCATATCAAACGCACTGTGGAGTACTCAAAACACCAGAAAACGTGTTTTTCGCATTCAATAGCACGAAAACAGCGATTTCGGTGATTCTGCACACTTGTAACAGCAGAATCATGAAGATTATCACTGAAAATGCATATCTCAGCTGGAAACAACAACGATACCGAAGATATGGCAGTTTCCGCATATCAAACGCACTGTGGAGTACTCAAAACACCAGAAAACGTGTTTTTCGCATTCAATAGCACGAAAACAGCGATTTCGGTGATTCTGCACACTTGTAACAGCAGAATCATGAAGATTATCACTGAAACTGCATATCTCAGCTGGAAACAACAACGATACCGAAGATATGGCAGTTTCCGCATATCAAACGCACTGTGGAGTGCTGAAAACACCAGAAAACGTGTTTTTCGCATTCAATAGAACGAAAACAGCGATTTCGGTTATTCTGCACACTTGTAACAGCAGAATCATGAAGATTATCACTGAAAATGCATATCTCAGCTGGAAACAACAACGATACCGAAGATATCGCAGTTTCCGCATATCAAACGCACTGTGGAGTGCTGAAAACACCAGAAAACGTGTTGTTCGCATTCAAAAGCACGAAAACAGCGATTTCGGTGATTCTGCACACTTGTAACAGCAGAATCATGAAGATTATAACTGAAAATGCATATCTCAGCTGGAAACAACAACGATACCGAAGATATGGCAGTTTCCGCATATCAAACGCACTGTGGAGTGCTGAAGCACCAGAAAACGTGTTTTTCGCATTCAATAGCACGAAAACAGCGATTTCGGTGATTCTGCACACTTGTAACAGCAGAATCATGAAGATTATCACTGAAAATGCATATCTCAGCTGGAAACAACAACGATACCGAAGATATGGCAGTTTCCGCATATCAAACGCACTGTGGAGTGCTAAAAACACCAGAAAACGTGTTCTTCGCATTCAATAGCACGAAAACAGCGATTTCGGTGATTCTGCACACTTATAACAGCAGAATCATGCAGATTATCACTGAAAATGAATATCTCAGCTGGAAACAACCACGATACCGAAGATATCGCAGCTTCCGCACATCAAACGCACTGTGTAGTGCTGAAAACACCAGAAATCGTGTTTTTCACATTCAATAGCACGAAAACAGCGATTTCGCTGATTCTGCACACTTATAACAGCAGAATCATACAGATTATCACTGAAAATGCATATCTCAGCTGGAAACAACAACGATACCGACGATATCGCAGTTTCCGCATATCAAACGCACTGTGGAGTGCTGAAAACACCAGAAAACGTGTTTTTCGCATTCAATAGCACGAAAACAGCGATTTCGGTGATTCTGCACACTTGTAACAGCAGAATCATGAAGATTATCACTGAAAATGCATATCTCAGCTGGAAACAACAACGATACGGAAGATATGGCAGTTTCCGCATATCAAACGCACTGTGGAGTGCTGAAAACACCAGAAAACGTGTTTTTCGCATTCAATAGCACGAAAACAGCGATTTCGGTGATTCTGCACACTTGTAACAGCAGAATCATGAAGATTATCACTGAAAATGCATATCTCAGCTGGAAACAACAACGATACCGACGATATCGCAGTTTCCGCATATCAAACGCACTGTGGAGTGCTGAAAACACCAGAAAACGTGTTTTTCGCATTCAATAGCACGAAAACAGCGATTTCGGTGATTCTGCACACTTGTAACAGCAGAATCATGAAGATTATCACTGAAAATGCATATCTCAGCTGGAAACAACAACGATACCGAAGATATGGCAGTTTCCGCATATCAAACGCACTGTGGAGTACTCAAAACACCAGAAAACGTGTTTTTCGCATTCAATAGCACGAAAACAGCGATTTCGGTGATTCTGCACACTTGTAACAGCAGAATCATGAAGATTATCACTGAAAATGCATATCTCAGCTGGAAACAACAACGATACCGAAGATATCGCAGTTTCCGCATATCAAACGCACTGTGGAGTGCTGAAAACACCAGAAAACGTGTTGTTCGCATTCAAAAGCACGAAAACAGCGATTTCGGTGATTCTGCACACTTGTAACAGCAGAATCATGAAGATTATAACTGAAAATGCATATCTCAGCTGGAAACAACAACGATACCGAAGATATGGCAGTTTCCGCATATCAAACGCACTGTGGAGTTTCTGAAACACCAGAAAACGTGTTTTTCGCATTCAATAGCACGAAAACAGCGATTTCGGTGATTCTGCACACTTGTAACAGCAGAATCATGAAGATTATCACTGAAAATGCATATCTCAGCTGGAAACAACAACGATACCGAAGATATGGCAGTTTCCGCATATCAAACGCACTGTGGAGTGCTGAAAACACCAGAAAACGTGTTCTTCGCATTCAATAGCACGAAAACAGCGATTTCGGTGATTCTGCACACTTATAACAGCAGAATCATGCAGATTATCACTGAAAATGAATATCTCAGCTGGAAACAATAACGATACCGACGATATCGCAGTTTCCGCATATCAAACGCACTGTGGAGTGCTGAAAACACCAGAAAACGTGTTTTTCGCATTCAATAGCACGAAAACAGCGATTTCGGTGATTCTGCACACTTGTAACAGCAGAATCATGAAGATTATCACTGAAAATGCATATCTCAGCTGGAAACAACAACGATACGGAAGATATGGCAGTTTCCGCATATCAAACGCACTGTGGAGTGCTGAAAACACCAGAAAACGTGTTTTTCGCATTCAATAGCACGAAAACAGCGATTTCGGTGATTCTGCACACTTGTAACCACAGAATCATGAAGATTATCACTGAAAATGCATATCTCAGCTGGAAACAACAACGATACCGAAGATATCGCAGTTTCCGCATATCAAACGCACTGTGGAGTGCTGAAAACACCAGAAAACGTGTTGTTCGCATTCAAAAGGACGAAAACAGCGATTTCGGTGATTCTGCACACTTGTAACAGCAGAATCATGAAGATTATCACTGCAAATTCATATCTCAGCTGGAAACAACAACGATACCGAAGATATCGCTGCTTCCGCATATCAAACGTTCTGTGGCGTGCTGAAAACTCCAGAAAACGTGTTTTTCGCATTCAAAAGCACGAAAACAGCGATTTCGGTGATTCTACACATTTGTAACAGCAGAATCATGAAGATTATCACTGAAAATGCATATCTCAGCTGGAAACAACAACGATACCGAAGATATGGCAGTTTCCGCATATCAAACGCACTGTGGAGTGCTGAAACACCAGAAAACGTGTTTTTCGCATTCAATAGCTCGAAAACAGCGATTTCGGTGATTCTGCACACTTGTAACAGCAGAATCATGAAGATTATCACTGAAAATGAATATCTCAGCTGGAAACAGCAACGATACCGAAGATATGGCAGTTTCCGCATATCAAACGCACTGTGGAGTGCTGAAAACACCAGAAAACGTGTTCTTCGCATTCAATAGCACGAAAACAGCGATTTCGGTGATTCTGCACACTTGTAACAGCAGAATCATGAAGATTATCACTGAAAATGCATATCTCAGCTGGAAACAACAACGATACCGAAGATATCGCAGCTTCCGCATATCAAACGCACTGTGGCGTGCTGAAAACACCAGAAAACGTGTTTTTCGCATTTAATTGCACGAAAACAGCGATTTCGGTGAGTCTGCACACTTGTAACAGCAGAATCATGAAGATTATCACTGAAAATGCATATCTCAGCTGGAAACAACAACTATACCGAACATATGGCAGTTTCCGCATATCAAACGCACTGTGGAGTGCTGAAAACACCAGAAAACGTGTTTTTCGCATTCAATAGCACGAAAACAGCGATTTCGGTGATTCTGCACACTTGTAACAGCAGAATCATGAAGATTATCACTGAAAATGCATATCTCAGCTGGAAACAACAACGATACAGAAGATATGGCAGTTTCCGCATATCAAACGTACTGTGGAGTGCTGAAAACACCAGAAAACGTGTTTTTCGCATTCAATAGCACGAAAACAGCGATTTCGGTGATTCTGCACACTTGTAACAGCAGAATCATGAAGATTATCACTGAAAATGCATATCTCAGCTGGAAACAACAACGATACCGAAGATATGGCAGTTTCCGCATATCAAACGCACTGTGGAGTGCTGAAAACACCAGAAAACGTGTTTTTCGCATTCAATAGCACGAAAACAGCGATTTCGGTGATTCTGCACACTTGTAACAGCAGAATCATGAAGATTATCAGTGAAAATGCATATCTCAGCTGGAAACAACAACGATACCGAAGATATCGCAGTTTCCGCATATCAAACGCACTGTGGAGTGCTGAAAACACCAGAAAACGTGTTGTTCGCATTCAAAAGCACGAAAACAGCGATTTCGGTGATTCTGCACACTTGTAACAGCAGAATCATGAAGATTATCACTGAAAATGCATATCTCAGCTGGAAACAACAACGATACGGAAGATATGGCAGTTTCCGCATATCAAACGCACTGTGGAGTGCTGAAAACACCAGAAAACGTGTTTTTCGCATTCAATAGCACGAAAACAGCGATTTCGGTGATTCTGCACACTTGTAACAGCAGAATCATGAAGATTATCACTGAAAATGCATATCTCAGCTGGAAACAACAACGATACCGACGATATCGCAGTTTCCGCATATCAAACGCACTGTGGAGTGCTGAAAACACCAGAAAACGTGTTTTTCGCATTCAATAGCACGAAAACAGCGATTTCGGTGATTCTGCACACTTGTAACAGCAGAATCATGAAGATTATCACTGAAAATGCATATCTCAGCTGGAAACAACAACGATACCGAAGATATGGCAGTTTCCGCATATCAAACGCACTGTGGAGTACTCAAAACACCAGAAAACGTGTTTTTCGCATTCAATAGCACGAAAACAGCGATTTCGGTGATTCTGCACACTTGTAACAGCAGAATCATGAAGATTATCACTGAAAATGCATATCTCAGCTGGAAACAGCAACGATACCGAAGATATCGCAGTTTCCGCATATCAAACGCACTGTGGAGTGCTGAAAACACCAGAAAACGTGTTGTTCGCATTCAAAAGCACGAAAACAGCGATTTCGGTGATTCTGCACACTTGTAACAGCAGAATCATGAAGATTATAACTGAAAATGCATATCTCAGCTGGAAACAACAACGATACCGAAGATATGGCAGTTTCCGCATATCAAACGCACTGTGGAGTTTCTGAAACACCAGAAAACGTGTTTTTCGCATTCAATAGCACGAAAACAGCGATTTCGGTGATTCTGCACACTTGTAACAGCAGAATCATGAAGATTATCACTGAAAATGCATATCTCAGCTGGAAACAACAACGATACCGAAGATATGGCAGTTTCCGCATATCAAACGCACTGTGGAGTGCTGAAAACACCAGAAAACGTGTTCTTCGCATTCAATAGCACGAAAACAGCGATTTCGGTGATTCTGCACACTTATAACAGCAGAATCATGCAGATTATCACTGAAAATGAATATCTCAGCTGGAAACAATAACGATACCGACGATATCGCAGTTTCCGCATATCAAACGCACTGTGGAGTGCTGAAAACACCAGAAAACGTGTTTTTCGCATTCAATAGCACGAAAACAGCGATTTCGGTGATTCTGCACACTTGTAACAGCAGAATCATGAAGATTATCACTGAAAATGCATATCTCAGCTGGAAACAACAACGATACCGAAGATATCGCAGTTTCCGCATATCAAACGCACTGTGGAGTGCTGAAAACACCAGAAAACGTGTTGTTCGCATTCAATAGCACGAAAACAGCGATTTCGGTGATTCTGCACACTTGTAACAGCAGAATCATGAAGATTATCACTGAAAATGCATATCTCAGCTGGAAACAACAACGATACCGAAGATATCGCAGTTTCCGCATATCAAACGCACTGTGGAGTGCTGAAAACACCAGAAAACGTGTTGTTCGCATTCAAAAGCACGAAAACAGCGATTTCGGTGATTCTGCACACTTGTAACAGCAGAATCATGAAGATTATCACTGCAAATGCATATCTCAGCTGGAAACAACAACGATACCGAAGATATCGCTGCTTCCGCATATCAAACGTTCTGTGGCGTGCTGAAAACTCCAGAAAACGTGTTTTTCGCATTCAAAGCACGAAAACAGCGATTTCGGTGATTCTACACATTTGTAACAGCAGAATCATGAAGATGATCACTGAAAATGCATATCTCAGCTGGAGACAACAACGATACCGAAGATATCGCAGCTTCCGCATATCAAACGTTCTGTGGCGTGCTGAAAACACCAGAAAACGTGTTTTTCGCATTCAAAAGCACGAAAACAGCGATTTCGGTGATTCTGTACACTTATCGCAGCAGAATCATGCAGATTATCACTGAAAATGCATATCTCAGCTGGAAACAACAACGATACCGAAGATATCGCAGCTTCCGCACATCAAACGCACTGTGGAGTGCTGAAAACACCAGAAAACGTGTTTTTCACATTCAATAGCACGAAAACAGCGATTTCGGTGATTCTGCACACTTATAACAGCAGAATCATACAGATTATCACTGAAAATGCATATCTCAGCTGGAAACAACAACGACACCGAAGATATCGCAGTTTCCGCATATCAAACGCACTCTGGAGTGCTGAAAACACCAGAAAACGTGTTTTTCGCATTCAATAGCACGAATACAGCGATTTCGGTGATTCTGCACACTTGTAACAGCAGAATCTCGAAGATTATCACTGAAAATGCATATCTCAGCTGGAAACAACAACGATACCGAAGATATGGCAGTTTCCGCATATCAAACGCACTGTGGAGTGCTGAAACACCAGAAAACGTGTTTTTCGCATTCAATAGCTCGAAAACAGCGATTTCGGTGATTCTGCACTGTTACGTCCCGGATCGCGCAAACAGGCAAACCCAAGATCGAGCACAACAATTTGCTGTTCTTTAAACGTCCACGCAGCGCGTACGTCTGCGTCTGACGGGGTCTCTCGCTAATTCAATTGAATGGTAGTGGTTACTCACCTCAACTCCTGGTTGATCAGCAGACTAAAGTTGGACGTAATAGATATAATTCAGTAGCGCGCACTCGGTTTGGAAGTTGGAATAATTAGAATTATAGTTAGACAATTATATGAACTTTAATACACTTTGGGATTATAGAATACAATGGAGTTATACTAAGAGATAGGTAGTAATACAAGATATAGAATACAGTTAAAGAATACTAGATATAGAATACAGTTAAAGAATACTAGATATAGAATACAGTTAAAGAATACTAGATATAGAATCGCAGGATATAGAAATACAAGATGTAGAAACGCGGTGATGTGAGCTCCTCGAGCTCTGGGCTCAGACTGACTAAGTGGCTGGCGGAATGGTTTAATTATACTGTGTGGTTGTAGGCGCGGGGTGTGGTGTAGATATGATAGCGGAGGAATTTGTCTGGAGGAGATTAGGACACGTGTGGCTTGGATCGTGGGAGTCAGGATGTTTATGAGATAGCGGAGGAATGCGATAAGGAGAGGCCTGGGAGTCGGGACACGTGCATGATGACGTCATAGGATTGGTGTGTGGCGGGAGATTAGGTCTGGCGGTCGGCGGATGTTTGGGAGATAAGGAGTTGGAATATAATACGAGTGTGGGAATGGAATGTGTTTCGCTTGGTGGTTTAGTCTGGAAGGTTCGGTGGATGTTTATGTGATATCGAGCTTGGGAAAGGGATTGGATTATCAGGGAATGCTTCTAGAATGATCTAGATTATTCTAGGAGCTTCTGGAAGGATGATATAGGGACTGGTAGTAGGATGTAGCGGGAGTGAAGGCGCGCTTATGACTATGCTTATAAATAATTCTAACAGGAGTAGGGGCGCGCTTATGACTACTATGCTTATCGTATATATGTGTGTATGTATATATATGCTTATGACTAATTCCAACGTCGCTTGCCGACGTAACAGCACACTTGTAACAGCAGAATCATGAAGATTATCACTGAAAATGAATATCTCAGCTGGAAACAGCAACGATACCGAAGATATGGCAGTTTCCGCATATCAAACGCACTGTGGAGTGCTGAAAACACCAGAAAACGTGTTCTTCGCATTCAATAGCACGAAAACAGCGATTTCGGTGATTCTGCACACTTGTAACAGCAGAATCATGAAGATTATCACTGAAAATGCATATCTCAGCTGGAAACAACAACGATACCGAAGATATCGCAGCTTCCGCATATCAAACGCACTGTGGCGTGCTGAAAACACCAGAAAACGTGTTTTTCGCATTTAATTGCACGAAAACAGCGATTTCGGTGAGTCTGCACACTTGTAACAGCAGAATCATGAAGATTATCACTGAAAATGCATATCTCAGCTGGAAACAACAACTATACCGAACATATGGCAGTTTCCGCATATCAAACGCACTGTGGAGTGCTGAAAACACCAGAAAACGTGTTTTTCGCATTCAATAGCACGAAAACAGCGATTTCGGTGATTCTGCACACTTGTAACAGCAGAATCATGAAGATTATCACTGAAAATGCATATCTCAGCTGGAAACAACAACGATACCGAAGATATGGCAGTTTCCGCATATCAAACGCACTGTGGAGTGCTGAAAACACCAGAAAACGTGTTTTTCGCATTCAATAGCACGAAAACAGCGATTTCGGTGATTCTGCACACTTGTAACAGCAGAATCATGAAGATTATCACTGAAAATGCATATCTCAGCTGGAAACAACAACGATACGGAAGATATGGCAGTTTCCGCATATCAAACGCACTGTGGAGTGCTGAAAACACCAGAAAACGTGTTTTTCGCATTCAATAGCACGAAAACAGCGATTTCGGTGATTCTGCACACTTGTAACAGCAGAATCATGAAGATTATCACTGAAAATGCATATCTCAGCTGGAAACAACAACGATACCGAAGATATGGCAGTTTCCGCATATCAAACGCACTGTGGAGTACTCAAAACACCAGAAAACGTGTTGTTCGCATTCAAAAGGACGAAAACAGCGATTTCGGTGATTCTGCACACTTGTAACAGCAGAATCATGAAGATTATCACTGCAAATTCATATCTCAGCTGGAAACAACAACGATACCGAAGATATCGCTGCTTCCGCATATCAAACGTTCTGTGGCGTGCTGAAAACTCCAGAAAACGTGTTTTTCGCATTCAAAAGCACGAAAACAGCGATTTCGGTGATTCTACACATTTGTAACAGCAGAATCATGAAGATTATCACTGAAAATGCATATCTCAGCTGGAGACAACAACGATACCGAAGATATCGCAGCTTCCGCATATCAAACGTTCTGTGGCGTGCTGAAAACACCAGAAAACGTGTTTTTCGCATTCAAAAGCACGAAAACAGCGATTTCGGTGATTCTGTACACTTATAGCAGCAGAATCATGCAGATTATCACTGAAAATGCATATCTCAGCTGGAAACAACAACAATACCGAAGATATCGCAGCTTCCGCACATCAAACGCACTGTGGAGTGCTGAAAACACCAGAAAACGTGTTTTTCACATTCAATAGCACGAAAACAGCGATTTCGGTGATTCTGCACACTTATAACAGCAGAATCATACAGATTATCACTGAAAATGCATATCTCAGCTGGAAACAACAACGACACCGAAGATATCGCAGTTTCCGCATATCAAACGCACTGTGGAGTGCTGAAAACACCAGAAAACGTGTTTTTCGCATTCAATAGCACGAATACAGCGATTTCGGTGATTCTGCACACTTGTAACAGCAGAATCTTGAAGATTATCACTGAAAATGCATATCTCAGCTGGAAACAACAACGATACCGAAGATATGGCAGTTTCCGCATATCAAACGCACTGTGGAGTGCTGAAACACCAGAAAACGTGTTTTTCGCATTCAATAGCACGAAAACAGCGATTTCGGTGATTCTGCACACTTGTAACAGCAGAATCATGAAGATTATCACTGAAAATGCATATCTCAGCTGGAAACAACAACGATACAGAAGATATGGCAGTTTCCGCATATCAAACGCACTGTGGAGTGCTGAAAACACCAGAAAACGTGTTTTTCCCATTCAATAGCACGAAAACAGCGATTTCGGTGATTCTGCACACTTGTAACAGCAGAATCATGAAGATTATCACTGAAAATGCATATCTCAGCTGGAAACAACAACGATACCGAAGATATGGCAGTTTCCGCATATCAAACGCACTGTGGAGTGCTGAAACACCAGAAAACGTGTTTTTCGCATTCAATAGCACGAAAACAGCGATTTCGGTGATTCTGCACACTTGTAACAGCAGAATCATGAAGATTATCACTGAAAATGCATATCTCAGCTGGAAACAACAACGATACCGAAGATATGGCAGTTTCCGCATATCAAACGCACTGTGGAGTGCTGAAAACACCAGAAATCGTGTTTTTCACATTCAATAGCACGAAAACAGCGATTTCGGTGATTCTGCACACTTGTAACAGCAGAATCATGAAGATTATCACTGCAAATGCATATCTCAGCTGGAAACAACAACGATACCGACGATATCGCAGTTTCCGCATATCAAACGCACTGTGGAGTGCTGAAAACACCAGAAAACGTGTTCTTCGCATTCAATAGCACGAAAACAGCGATTTCGGTGATTCTGCACACTTATAACAGCAGAATCATGCAGATTATCACTGAAAATGAATATCTCAGCTGGAAACAACAACGATACCGAAGATATCGCAGCTTCCGCACATCAAACGCACTGTGGAGTGCTGAAAACACCAGAAATCGTGTTTTTCACATTCAATAGCACGAAAACAGCGATTTCGGTGATTCTGCACACTTGTAACAGCAGAATCATGAAGATTATCACTGAAAATGCATATCTCAGCTGGAAACAACAACGATACCGAAGATATGGCAGTTTCCGCATATCAAACGCACTGTGGAGTGCTGAAAACACCAGAAAACGTGTTTTTCGCATTCAATAGCACGAAAACAGCGATTTCGGTGATTCTGCACACTTGTAACAGCAGAATCATGAAGATTATCACTGAAAATGCATATCTCAGCTGGAAACAACAACGATACCGAAGATATCGCAGTTTCCGCATATCAAACGCACTGTGGAGTGCTGAAAACACCAGAAAACGTGTTGTTCGCATTCAAAAGCACGAAAACAGCGATTTCGGTGATTCTGCACACTTGTAACAGCAGAATCATGAAGATTATCACTGAAAATGCATATCTCAGCTGGAAACAACAACGATACGGAAGATATGGCAGTTTCCGCATATCAAACGCACTGTGGAGTGCTGAAAACACCAGAAAACGTGTTTTTCGCATTCAATAGCACGAAAACAGCGATTTCGGTGATTCTGCACACTTGTAACAGCAGAATCATGAAGATTATCACTGAAAATGCATATCTCAGCTGGAAACAACAACGATACCGACGATATCGCAGTTTCCGCATATCAAACGCACTGTGGAGTGCTGAAAACACCAGAAAACGTGTTTTTCGCATTCAATAGCACGAAAACAGCAATTTCGGTGATTCTGCACACTTGTAACAGCAGAATCATGAAGATTATCACTGAAAATGCATATCTCAGCTGGAAACAACAACGATACCGAAGATATGGCAGTTTCCGCATATCAAACGCACTGTGGAGTACTCAAAACACCAGAAAACGTGTTTTTCGCATTCAATAGCACGAAAACAGCGATTTCGGTGATTCTGCACACTTGTAACAGCAGAATCATGAAGATTATCACTGAAAATGCATATCTCAGCTGGAAACAGCAACGATACCGAAGATATCGCAGTTTCCGCATATCAAACGCACTGTGGAGTGCTGAAAACACCAGAAAACGTGTTGTTCGCATTCAAAAGCACGAAAACAGCGATTTCGGTGATTCTGCACACTTGTAACAGCAGAATCATGAAGATTATAACTGAAAATGCATATCTCAGCTGGAAACAACAACGATACCGAAGATATGGCAGTTTCCGCATATCAAACGCACTGTGGAGTTTCTGAAACACCAGAAAACGTGTTTTTCGCATTCAATAGCACGAAAACAGCGATTTCGGTGATTCTGCACACTTGTAACAGCAGAATCATGAAGATTATCACTGAAAATGCATATCTCAGCTGGAAACAACATCGATACCGAAGATATGGCAGTTTCCGCATATCAAACGCACTGTGGAGTGCTGAAAACACCAGAAAACGTGTTCTTCGCATTCAATAGCACGAAAACAGCGATTTCGGTGATTCTGCACACTTATAACAGCAGAATCATGCAGATTATCACTGAAAATGAATATCTCAGCTGGAAACAATAACGATACCGACGATATCGCAGTTTCCGCATATCAAACGCACTGTGGAGTGCTGAAAACACCAGAAAACGTGTTTTTCGCATTCAATAGCACGAAAACAGCGATTTCGGTGATTCTGCACACTTGTAACAGCAGAATCATGAAGATTATCACTGAAAATGCATATCTCAGCTGGAAACAACAACGATACGGAAGATATGGCAGTTTCCGCATATCAAACGCACTGTGGAGTGCTGAAAACACCAGAAAACGTGTTTTTCGCATTCAATAGCACGAAAACAGCGATTTCGGTGATTCTGCACACTTGTAACAGCAGAATCATGAAGATTATCACTGAAAATGCATATCTCAGCTGGAAACAACAACGATACCGAAGATATCGCAGTTTCCGCATATCAAACGCACTGTGGAGTGCTGAAAACACCAGAAAACGTGTTGTTCGCATTCAATAGCACGAAAACAGCGATTTCGGTGATTCTGCACACTTGTAACAGCAGAATCATGAAGATTATCACTGAAAATGCATATCTCAGCTGGAAACAACAACGATACCGAAGATATCGCAGTTTCCGCATATCAAACGCACTGTGGAGTGCTGAAAACACCAGAAAACGTGTTGTTCGCATTCAAAAGCACGAAAACAGCGATTTCGGTGATTCTGCACACTTGTAACAGCAGAATCATGAAGATTATCACTGCAAATGCATATCTCAGCTGGAAACAACAACGATACCGAAGATATCGCTGCTTCCGCATATCAAACGTTCTGTGGCGTGCTGAAAACTCCAGAAAACGTGTTTTTCGCATTCAAAGCACGAAAACAGCGATTTCGGTGATTCTACACATTTGTAACAGCAGAATCATGAAGATGATCACTGAAAATGCATATCTCAGCTGGAGACAACAACGATACCGAAGATATCGCAGCTTCCGCATATCAAACGTTCTGTGGCGTGCTGAAAACACCAGAAAACGTGTTTTTCGCATTCAAAAGCACGAAAACAGCGATTTCGGTGATTCTGTACACTTATAGCAGCAGAATCATGCAGATTATCACTGAAAATGCATATCTCAGCTGGAAACAACAACGATACCGAAGATATCGCAGCTTCCGCACATCAAACGCACTGTGGAGTGCTGAAAACACCAGAAAACGTGTTTTTCACATTCAATAGCACGAAAACAGCGATTTCGGTGATTCTGCACACTTATAACAGCAGAATCATACAGATTATCACTGAAAATGCATATCTCAGCTGGAAACAACAACGACACCGAAGATATCGCAGTTTCCGCATATCAAACGCACTCTGGAGTGCTGAAAACACCAGAAAACGTGTTTTTCGCATTCAATAGCACGAATACAGCGATTTCAGTGATTCTGCACACTTGTAACAGCAGAATCTCGAAGATTATCACTGAAAATGCATATCTCAGCTGGAAACAACAACGATACCGAAGATATGGCAGTTTCCGCATATCAAACGCACTGTGGAGTGCTGAAACACCAGAAAACGTGTTTTTCGCATTCAAAAGCACGAAAACAGCGATTTCGGTGATTCTGCACACTTGTAACAGCAGAATCATGAAGATTATCACTGAAAATGCATATCTCAGCTGGAAACAACAACGATACCGAAGATATGGCAGTTTCCGCATATCAAACGCACTGTGGAGTGCTGAAAACACCAGAAAACGTGTTTTTCGCATTCAATAGCACGAAAACAGCGATTTCGGTGATTCTGCACACTTGTAACAGCAGAATCATGAAGATTATCACTGAAAATGCATATCTCAGCTGGAAACAACAACGATACCGAAGATATCGCAGTTTCCGCATATCAAACGCACTGTGGAGTGCTGAAAACACCAGAAAACGTGTTGTTCGCATTCAAAAGCACGAAAACAGCGATTTCGGTGATTCTGCACACTTGTAACAGCAGAATCATGAAGATTATCACTGAAAATGCATATCTCAGCTGGAAACAACAACGATACGGAAGATATGGCAGTTTCCGCATATCAAACGCACTGTGGAGTGCTGAAAACACCAGAAAACGTGTTTTTCGCATTCAATAGCACGAAAACAGCGATTTCGGTGATTCTGCACACTTGTAACAGCAGAATCATGAAGATTATCACTGAAAATGCATATCTCAGCTGGAAACAACAACGATACCGACGATATCGCAGTTTCCGCATATCAAACGCACTGTGGAGTGCTGAAAACACCAGAAAACGTGTTTTTCGCATTCAATAGCACGAAAACAGCGATTTCGGTGATTCTGCACACTTGTAACAGCAGAATCATGAAGATTATCACTGAAAATGCATATCTCAGCTGGAAACAACAACGATACCGAAGATATGGCAGTTTCCGCATATCAAACGCACTGTGGAGTACTCAAAACACCAGAAAACGTGTTTTTCGCATTCAATAGCACGAAAACAGCGATTTCGGTGATTCTGCACACTTGTAACAGCAGAATCATGAAGATTATCACTGAAAATGCATATCTCAGCTGGAAACAGCAACGATACCGAAGATATCGCAGTTTCCGCATATCAAACGCACTGTGGAGTGCTGAAAACACCAGAAAACGTGTTGTTCGCATTCAAAAGCACGAAAACAGCGATTTCGGTGATTCTGCACACTTGTAACAGCAGAATCATGAAGATTATAACTGAAAATGCATATCTCAGCTGGAAACAACAACGATACCGAAGATATGGCAGTTTCCGCATATCAAACGCACTGTGGAGTTTCTGAAACACCAGAAAACGTGTTTTTCGCATTCAATAGCACGAAAACAGCGATTTCGGTGATTCTGCACACTTGTAACAGCAGAATCATGAAGATTATCACTGAAAATGCATATCTCAGCTGGAAACAACAACGATACCGAAGATATGGCAGTTTCCGCATATCAAACGCACTGTGGAGTGCTGAAAACACCAGAAAACGTGTTCTTCGCATTCAATAGCACGAAAACAGCGATTTCGGTGATTCTGCACACTTATAACAGCAGAATCATGCAGATTATCACTGAAAATGAATATCTCAGCTGGAAACAATAACGATACCGACGATATCGCAGTTTCCGCATATCAAACGCACTGTGGAGTGCTGAAAACACCAGAAAACGTGTTTTTCGCATTCAATAGCACGAAAACAGCGATTTCGGTGATTCTGCACACTTGTAACAGCAGAATCATGAAGATTATCACTGAAAATGCATATCTCAGCTGGAAACAACAACGATACGGAAGATATGGCAGTTTCCGCATATCAAACGCACTGTGGAGTGCTGAAAACACCAGAAAACGTGTTTTTCGCATTCAATAGCACGAAAACAGCGATTTCGGTGATTCTGCACACTTGTAACAGCAGAATCATGAAGATTATCACTGAAAATGCATATCTCAGCTGGAAACAACAACGATACCGAAGATATCGCAGTTTCCGCATATCAAACGCACTGTGGAGTGCTGAAAACACCAGAAAACGTGTTGTTCGCATTCAATAGCACGAAAACAGCGATTTCGGTGATTCTGCACACTTGTAACAGCAGAATCATGAAGATTATCACTGAAAATGCATATCTCAGCTGGAAACAACAACGATACCGAAGATATCGCAGTTTCCGCATATCAAACGCACTGTGGAGTGCTGAAAACACCAGAAAACGTGTTGTTCGCATTCAAAAGCACGAAAACAGCGATTTCGGTGATTCTGCACACTTGTAACAGCAGAATCATGAAGATTATCACTGCAAATGCATATCTCAGCTGGAAACAACAACGATACCGAAGATATCGCTGCTTCCGCATATCAAACGTTCTGTGGCGTGCTGAAAACTCCAGAAAACGTGTTTTTCGCATTCAAAGCACGAAAACAGCGATTTCGGTGATTCTACACATTTGTAACAGCAGAATCATGAAGATGATCACTGAAAATGCATATCTCAGCTGGAGACAACAACGATACCGAAGATATCGCAGCTTCCGCATATCAAACGTTCTGTGGCGTGCTGAAAACACCAGAAAACGTGTTTTTCGCATTCAAAAGCACGAAAACAGCGATTTCGGTGATTCTGTACACTTATAGCAGCAGAATCATGCAGATTATCACTGAAAATGCATATCTCAGCTGGAAACAACAACGATACCGAAGATATCGCAGCTTCCGCACATCAAACGCACTGTGGAGTGCTGAAAACACCAGAAAACGTGTTTTTCACATTCAATAGCACGAAAACAGCGATTTCGGTGATTCTGCACACTTATAACAGCAGAATCATACAGATTATCACTGAAAATGCATATCTCAGCTGGAAACAACAACGACACCGAAGATATCGCAGTTTCCGCATATCAAACGCACTCTGGAGTGCTGAAAACTCCAGAAAACGTGTTTTTCGCATTCAAAGCACGAAAACAGCGATTTCGGTGATTCTACACATTTGTAACAGCAGAATCATGAAGATGATCACTGAAAATGCATATCTCAGCTGGAGACAACAACGATACCGAAGATATCGCAGCTTCCGCATATCAAACGTTCTGTGGCGTGCTGAAAACACCAGAAAACGTGTTTTTCGCATTCAAAAGCACGAAAACAGCGATTTCGGTGATTCTGTACACTTATAGCAGCAGAATCATGCAGATTATCACTGAAAATGCATATCTCAGCTGGAAACAACAACGATACCGAAGATATCGCAGCTTCCGCACATCAAACGCACTGTGGAGTGCTGAAAACACCAGAAAACGTGTTTTTCACATTCAATAGCACGAAAACAGCGATTTCGGTGATTCTGCACACTTGTAACAGCAGAATCTCGAAGATTATCACTGAAAATGCATATCTCAGCTGGAAACAACAACGATACCGAAGATATGGCAGTTTCCGCATATCAAACGCACTGTGGAGTGCTGAAACACCAGAAAACGTGTTTTTCGCATTCAATAGCTCGAAAACAGCGATTTCGGTGATTCTGCACTGTTACGTCCCGGATCGCGCAAACAGGCAAACCCAAGATCGAGCACAACAATTTGCTGTTCTTTAAACGTCCACGCAGCGCGTACGTCTGCGTCTGACGGGGTCTCTCGCTAATTCAATTGAATGGTAGTGGTTACTCACCTCAACTCCTGGTTGATCAGCAGACTAAAGTTGGACGTAATAGATATAATTCAGTAGCGCGCACTCGGTTTGGAAGTTGGAATAATTAGAATTATAGTTAGACAATTATATGAACTTTAATACACTTTGGGATTATAGAATACAATGGAGTTATACTAAGAGATAGGTAGTAATACAAGATATAGAATACAGTTAAAGAATACTAGATATAGAATACAGTTAAAGAATACTAGATATAGAATACAGTTAAAGAATACTAGATATAGAATCGCAGGATATAGAAATACAAGATGTAGAAACGCGGTGATGTGAGCTCCTCGAGCTCTGGGCTCAGACTGACTAAGTGGCTGGCGGAATGGTTTAATTATACTGTGTGGTTGTAGGCGCGGGGTGTGGTGTAGATATGATAGCGGAGGAATTTGTCTGGAGGAGATTAGGACACGTGTGGCTTGGATCGTGGGAGTCAGGATGTTTATGAGATAGCGGAGGAATGCGATAAGGAGAGGCCTGGGAGTCGGGACACGTGCATGATGACGTCATAGGATTGGTGTGTGGCGGGAGATTAGGTCTGGCGGTCGGCGGATGTTTGGGAGATAAGGAGTTGGAATATAATACGAGTGTGGGAATGGAATGTGTTTCGCTTGGTGGTTTAGTCTGGAAGGTTCGGTGGATGTTTATGTGATATCGAGCTTGGGAAAGGGATTGGATTATCAGGGAATGCTTCTAGAATGATCTAGATTATTCTAGAAGCTTCTGGAAGGATGATATAGGGACTGGTAGTAGGATGTAGCGGGAGTGAAGGCGCGCTTATGACTATGCTTATAAATAATTCTAACAGGAGTAGGGGCGCGCTTATGACTACTATGCTTATCGTATATATGTGTGTATGTATATATATGCTTATGACTAATTCCAACGTCGCTTGCCGACGTAACACCTCCCCCCCTGGGTGAGAAAATTCATGGAAAATGAATTTTCTAGTCGGGTTTACTAGAGAGTTTTTGTTATTCGGGAGAGAGAGTTCGTTGGAATGGGGCACTGTTTGAGTGTTCTAATGAAATTCACTATGGAGTTTGAAACTCGGGTATAAGCGTTCGGGGGTGCACTGGTTCACTACTTCAGTGGGCTGCTGCTCTGTATCTTCTGGCTTGGGGTTGGGTTGGTTTCGGGTGTGTTCGGGGTTGGTTCGGGTATCTGTGATCTCGCCATCGGTTTTCCTCTGGCTGAGGAACAGGAAGAAGTGTGTGAGAGAGCTCCAAACGGCTCCCAATAGGTGTAGGCTCCATCCGTATACTGAGTGAAGTGCTATCCCGTTGATGATCGTGCTGACGGCGGCTTTGATGACTCGGATTGTGAGGTAGATGCCCATAATGCCAGCGGTGAATGATCCGAATGCGACGAATCCGGACCAGATTCGTCTTCCAGTGGATTCTACTAGCTTTTTCAACGTTGTTTCGTCGAAAAGGTTGTACAGCTGAAGGGCTTGTGAGCTGTATTCCCGTCCGGTAACTCCTTGAGCTAGAGAGTTCACGATGGCGGGTCTTTCGATAGGGAACATTATGTGTTCTTTTAGCTTGGCCAGGTCTTCTGGTGAGTAGATACCTCCGTCTGCCAGGTTATGTGGGTTGACGTATTTCCAGGTTGCCTTGGTAAGTGGCTTCAGCGGTGTTGGCGGTAGACTTTCCACAGGTTTTGGTGTTAGCCTGTACCATAGGCCATTGATTTTGAACATGTTCGGCATGAGTTCGCTGCAGTCTTTCCTCGTGCCTGAGCGCGTTAGTATGTGGTGAATCGGCGTAATAAACAATGACGTGTTTTTGTATGTTACAGGCAACTCGTCGTAACAGGTGTCTGTGTGCCTCACTTGGCAGACAACCGGAATGCATTTGACTATGTGGATAACTTCGCCCGATGCGATTGCCATGAATCCGTGTTCCCTGGCAATTGTCCTTGCTACTTCGGCTGGGGCGACGTGAATAAGTGTGAGTGCGTTATGCAGAATCTGTCGTTCTAATGCGCACTTTTGTTTTATTACGTCCCGATATAACTGTATTATCTGTGTTTTTAGGTGCTTCTCTACGTATACGAATTTGGAATTCACGTATGCGAAGATGTCGAGATTGTTTATTGCGATGGATGCCCTGGTTTTGAAGTGTCCTTCTTTCTCCGTCTCGAGAATGAAGAGCTTGGGATGTTCGGTGTGTATTAAAGTGTAACCACAGACCTTCGTACTGGATGTTCTGGCAAGGGCGAATGTAGTTCCTTGCGATGTGACCGAGTAGAGAGATAACCCTTGGTTGTCTTCGTCTTCTACTAGTGTTGCTTTACCTTCGTAGAGGACATCGTAATTGTTGAATTTGCAGTAGTCTGTGGGTGAGTTGTCCCAGTAGGAGAATCCATCTTCGGAGTCCAGGCAGGATCCTTGTTGGACCAGGCATCGTTGGCCAGATTGCATGATGATTTCGTTGGTGGCGAGTTTGACAGCTGCGATATGGGTGCGTATTTTTATACGGATGACAGCTTGAACGACTATGCTGTTCCAGGTGCCGTACGGATCGCTGAACGTGGAGCCGTAGCATGTGCCGTCGTTATCGATTTTTCCTGACAAGGTGAGACTTCGGGTTGTGGAAGAGTTCGTAACTACGCCTGTGATCTGTGCTGATGGGGTGACGTATAGTGTGCCGGTACGGTGTAGCATCTGGCACGCGTCTCTCGGGATGTTCATTAGGTAAATTTGCCGTCCGTTGTTAACTGCGGAGATGTGTGAATGCATGCCACAGTGGAAGATTGTTCTGTCGATTTCCACGTGGCATTGTGTGACCTCGGCAGTTTGAAATTCGGACAGTTGCAGTAATTGGATTGCCCTTTTCTTGATGATGGGTGCCTTTTCTTCCGTCTCGCAGTTGAGTGGGTCGATTGCGGAGAATGTTGAGACGTTTAGTGTCGGGCCGCTGCAGTCGTAACCGATAAGGGCTGCAGCTGAGGATACGGAGATGATGAGTACTGCTGCTTGTAGATGCATGTTGGTTGATTGTTGTTGACTGATCTCTTCGCCTCTTGTTTGGCTCTTATATACTAGTCATGATGACGAATGGGGTGAGGATGACATTGAGGTTGTTAATGTTTTGGCTAGCTTCAATTTGTTTTGGTGGACCGTTCTTTCTCGGCCGGTATCGAGTGTCAGGCGGACGTTATGGTTGTCGAGGATACGTGATATTTTGTGTGGACCTGTGTATTGCGCATCGAATTTGTTTTTAGTCGGTTCTTTTAATAAGTATACCAAATCTCCTTCCGAGAATTCCTTTGTGTTTAATCTTCGATCGTAATAGCGTTTGGATCTTTGTTTAGCAAGATTAAGGTTTGAGGCTGCTATCGCTCGTGATTCGGTTAGCTTGGTTTCAAGTTTCCGTAAATACGCGGTGTATGTTTCGTCTTCCACAGGAGTTTCATAGGAGTATGCGGATGGTACTCTAGCTTTGTTTCCAAATATAAGTTCGTGTGGTGTATATAATGTACCTTCGTGAGTACTTGTGTTGTAACTAAACATCGCACACTGAAGCCAATTGTTCCAATCATTTTTGTTACTTATGTACTGTTTTAGATATTCCGTCAGGACTAGATGTGACCTTTCTAACGAGCCGTTTGTTTGAGGGTGGAATGCAGTGGTTTTGATATGTTGAATTCTAAATCGACGTGTCACCGCGCGCATGAGAGCGTTGATGAAGTTTGTACCCTGATCCGTAAGTATTGCTTTTGGCGCACCGAATTTGCAAATTAGGTTGTCAACTAATGCATCAGCTGTTTCTATTGCAGAGACGGTTTTGAGAGGGACAGCAATTGAATATTTGGTCAACAAATCCTGCATCGTGAGGATGTAATGATGACCAGAGGGAGTGGTAGGAAGGGGGCCAACGATGTCTAGTGCAATTTTATCGAACGCCTGTCCAGGTGTGTCTGTTAGTATCATTGGATTTCGCGTCTTTACTCTTGTTAATTTTTTCGTCTGGCAATCTTTACACGTTGTTACAAATTTCATTATTTCGGGTTTCATTGAAGGCCAAAAGTACTTTTCTCGTATGCGTCTGTAGGTTTTTGTCACGCCCTTGTGTCCAGCGTATGCGGAGATGTGATTTTCTGATATTATAGCTTGTCTCGTATTTTCTGGAGGTATGACGATTTCGTTAGTGCAAATAGTTATTCGAATGTTGGTTTCCTCTAGAAGTTCCGTTAGTACGTCTCGTATAGTTGTCCAAGATATGTCGTCTATTGAAATTCGCGATAATGTAATTGACGGTAAGTTTAGTTCTATAATTGCGTCGCGTAACGCTCGGAGGGATTCTAACATGTCTTCGTAAGTTGCAATATGAGATAACGATTCTTTTATGGGTAATTGTATCAGTGTATACTTTTCAGTGTGGACTTTCGCTCTACCGATTATAGCGTTTGCTAGTTTCGGCAGTCTGTTGTTTTTGTATAGATCGATCGCGCCTTCGTCCAGTGGGTCATTTGCGAGGGTCACGAAACATGCTATGTGGTCATTTTTCATGATAAGTCGGTCTCGTGTGTAATGTATGTTCGTCGGTGTCGTGGCTGGACTGGATATATCGATTTCGCTATCTGTGTCGGGTGATATTGGAGACGAGGTTGATGGTTGGGATTGGAATAGTAGTGGTGAAGTAGAATGCGAAGATAATGGATATACAGGAGCTTGGATAGGATTTCTAGAGAGAGCGTCTGCATTAGTGTTCATTTTACCTGATTTGTATACAATTTTATATTCGTACTCGGCTAATTTTAGACGCCAGCGAAGTAGTCGCGATGACGGATCCTTTACAGAATTCATCCACACCAATGGCTGGTGGTCTGTGACGAGGTTGAATTTCTTTCCGTATATGTATGATCTAAAGTGTTGAACTGCGTATATTATTGCCAAGCATTCCTTCTCAATAGTTGCATAGTTTAGTTCTGCTCCGTGAAGCAGTCGCGAGGCATAGGCTATCGGTTGATCTTTATTTATCTCGCCCTGACTTAGAATGGCACCGATCGCGTAATTTGATGCGTCGGTTGTGATGTTGAACGGTTTGGAAAAATCTGGGTAGCGGAGCACTGGCTCAGTGCACAATGCCGTGCGTAATGTATCGAACGCTTGGTCCTGTGGTAGTGACCATTCGAATTTCGCGTCTTTCCGTAGTAGATGCGTTAGCGGTTTCGAGATATTGGAGAATTTATCTATAAAACGTCGATAATAGCCTGCTAAACCAAGGAACTCTCGGACTTGTTTCGTGTTTTTCGGTTTCGGAAAGTTTTGTACCGCTACCACCTTGTTGGGGCATGGTTTGACGCCTTCGTCGCTTATTACATGTCCTAAGTAAGCGACTTCGCGACGGAGAAATGTACACTTCGAAGGTTGTAGCTTCAGGTTGGCTTTCCTGAGACGCTTAGCCAGTTTATTGAATTTTGAACAGTGCTCTGATAATGAGCTTGCATAAATAACAATGTCGTCGAGATAAACGAACATTTCTGTGCCCTGCAATCCTGAGAGAATCGAATCCATTAAACGTTGAAATGTCGCAGGTGCGTTACGTAAGCCGAAGGGCATTCGATTAAACTCATAATGACCGTATGGGGTAGAAAACGCTGTTTTCCCAGCGTCCTCTTTGTTCATGCCAATCTGGTGAAAACCGGAGGCCAAATCGAAAGTGGAGAAGTATTTTGCAGAACCGAGCTGGTCTAAAATTTCCACAATACTCGGCAAGGGGTACGCGTCCGCGGTAGTCTTTTCATTCAGTTGGCGGTAATCGATGACCATCCTCCACTTTTTGGTCCCGTTTTCATCAGATTTCTTGGGCACAATCCACAAGGGCGAGTTATACGGAGAGGTAGAAGGACTGACAATGTCGTTTTCGAGAAGTTCCTTCATTTGCTTGTTGATCTCCTCCTTGTGGACTGGCGGATAGCGATATTGCTTTACATGTATGGGTTTATCGTCGGTCGTTGGAATTTTGTGCTCTACAATAGTTGTTTTCCCTAAACGCTCACCCGGGAGGTGGAAGACGTCGGCGCTTTCGTTGATAATTTTATACACATGATCGCGTTCCTCTGCGTTAAGATGATCGGTACTTATTATGTCTCTGATCTCTTCTTCGCGTTCCTGATGGGAACGAGATTCTTTGATAGAGTGTATAAAATGAGGACTTCCGTCTTGCGGTGTATCCTTGAAATCGGCGACTTCTTGCACCTCCACAGTGGGTACAGGAAACGAGATAGGGCTATTCGTCGTATTGATAACGCGCACGAACGTTCTGCCGTTGTTTGTTTTGACTAGGGAGTCGAAGACGGTGATACCGGAGGCCAGCTCCTGACGCGGTAGATAACCTATCTCCGGACCCGTGGCTCCTATTTCGATTACTTTAGCTGAACGGCTTCCTATCGTACACGTTATTCTCTCAGGACTTGCGGTTTTGGATATAGAAGATTTTACGGATTTAGAACTAGTAGATTTGGAAAGTTTTGAGCCTGTTTTCGGTCCTTTAGCCCGTGCGCTCGAATTAGTAGTTTTGGAACGTGGTTCCGAGTTAGAAGGGGTTTTTAGGGTGTTAGTGGAGGGGTTACCTTTGTTACAGGTTTTGGAATTTTGGTTTCGTTCGCATTTCTGCTCATTATGCGGGTTGTTTGCAAACGGAATTTCGATTCCCTTCCAGAGCACTCTGTTTTGAGTGTACGAGATTTCGGCTCCCTCTTCTAAGAAATGACATCCAAGGATTCCGTCGGGGAGGATCGGGAAGTCGGATGGAACTACATGGAACCTAATTATAGTTCCATATAGCGGGATCTTGACGGAACCCATGGTGGATACGGCTTCGGATGTGATTCCGTATAATTGCAACTTTTCGTCCGTTGCGATCCGATGATTGAGGTGGAGCGCTGATATTTTAATCAGATTTGGTTCCGACCCGGTATCAATCATTAGTGTCGTTATTCGCGGGAGTCCTGGCGATTGGACTTCTACGTGAGGGACTTTTCCCTTCGATTTTAACTCGCATTTTGCAATTCGGGTGTTGATTCCGTTGCGATGGTTCGGACCGTGTTTGCTGGGGACGCCTCTCGCCTTCGGCCCGAGTTCGACGGGAGGGCTTGTCCGTTTCCCGGATTCCGTTGATTATTATATTCCCTTTTGCGACACTCGTGTATGTCGTGCCCGGAGAATTTACAGTAGGAGCAGACCTTTGGCTGTCTACTGGGACTTACGGAAGTATTTCCTCGTGACGCTTCATAGGCGTAAGTATTGCGCGGAGGTGTGCGCGGATCGCGGTAGGAATCCCGGTAGCGAGATTCGTTAAATCGTCGCGGTGAAGGTTCCCGCCATGAAGACCCTTGCCATGAATTGCGAGGTGAAGGAGGGTTGTGATACGGCTTACGTTCCGGCGTTTGATCACGGAATTGTACGTGTTTGGAATCTGTGACGCGTCCGTATCGAATGTTGTCGCGTTCTAGTTCTTTATAAATTTCGATTGCCTCATTAAAGATATGAGACAGCGGATTTCTACGCAAATGACGGAGCTCGCTTCTTATCTGTGGGGTTACTCCGCGGATGAAACAATCTGCTGTCAGATTGTCGATTTCAGAAATCGAGGTGGAATCGCAGTCTATGATTGCGTTTCGTATGTCCTTGACCCGAGTGATGAAATCGAGGATATGTTCTTCTTTTTTCATGTAGATATTGGCCATATCGCCGCGATAGTGGTCAATCGTCTTTTGCGGACCGAAGATACGCTTAAGTCTATTACAGAGGTCGGTGACGTTTATATACCGCTCGTCTTCCACTGCAGTGGCTGCCCGTCCGCGTAAACGCGTAGTAATTAATCGCGTGAGAGTGCCTTCGGCACTGGGAGATATAAGGTCGCGAGCGCGGGTGCACGCACGCGTAAATGTGAGAACGGACGGTTCCGTTCCATTGAATGTAGGGATTATAGCTAAAGCTTCCTTTAGCGTGAAGGAATCTGTGGAGGTATCTTCGATGGGAGAGCGATATTCTCTATGTTGCCTTCTTAAATTTTCAATTTCCGCCAACGCGGCGTCGCGTTCTTGCTTTAGCGTGTTACAGTCGTGCTCCATCCTGGAAGTCTCTGCGCTTTCCGCGTGCTTTTTGGAACGGGTGTCCATTATAGATATTGATGATGAATGTACAGAAAATTTTCCAGAATTTATTGGTTATCGAATACAAAAGTACACCAGTTTGCTACTTCGTCAGGTACAATCTCGGGTATATTTCCGTGTGAAAAATTTCGTACAAACGAGAGTAACACTTCTTGGGGTATTTCTCGGTGGTTGTAGACTTTAAGAGATATATCGGTGTCTAATATTTCGATTGGCGGCGGAGGAATGGGTACTGGTATGATTTCGTCGCAAGAATCGTCGATAATGATCGGTTCAGGATCTGGCTCGGCTCCTGCGCTATCTGGGATCGGAGTTTCCGGCGCAGGCTGCTGCGCCTGGAGTTCCTTTAATTCCCTTTGTATAGCGGCAATCCTCCTTGCTTGGACCCTGTGACCACCACGACGGCCTCGACGACGTGACTGATTTGGAATAGATTTCGATATAGGGAATAGTAAAGTGTTGAAAATTCGGTATATTAATAGCTTCGAACAACTACCTTCCTGACTCCGTGCATTGCGTCTGGTGTCACGACAAGATCACTGCGTGTAACCGTTAGTTCTGCACAGGTGCGCTAGCGTCAGCGCGCTCGTCTGTCAGGCAGAAAATTCAAGCCTGGAATCAACGTGTGAAAGGAGGTTGGTGAGGATCGCCGGTTATTAATCACAATGAATTTAAACCGCGAGAGTGAACAACAATCCCACCGCTGTCACCAGTTGTTACGTCCCGGATCGCGCAAACAGGCAAACCCAAGATCGAGCACAACAATTTGCTGTTCTTTAAACGTCCACGCAGCGCGTACGTCTGCGTCTGACGGGGTCTCTCGCTAATTCAATTGAATGGTAGTGGTTACTCACCTCAACTCCTGGTTGATCAGCAGACTAAAGTTGGACGTAATAGATATAATTCAGTAGCGCGCACTCGGTTTGGAAGTTGGAATAATTAGAATTATAGTTAGACAATTATATGAACTTTAATACACTTTGGGATTATAGAATACAATGGAGTTATACTAAGAGATAGGTAGTAATACAAGATATAGAATACAGTTAAAGAATACTAGATATAGAATACAGTTAAAGAATACTAGATATAGAATACAGTTAAAGAATACTAGATATAGAATCGCAGGATATAGAAATACAAGATGTAGAAACGCGGTGATGTGAGCTCCTCGAGCTCTGGGCTCAGACTGACTAAGTGGCTGGCGGAATGGTTTAATTATACTGTGTGGTTGTAGGCGCGGGGTGTGGTGTAGATATGATAGCGGAGGAATTTGTCTGGAGGAGATTAGGACACGTGTGGCTTGGATCGTGGGAGTCAGGATGTTTATGAGATAGCGGAGGAATGCGATAAGGAGAGGCCTGGGAGTCGGGACACGTGCATGATGACGTCATAGGATTGGTGTGTGGCGGGAGATTAGGTCTGGCGGTCGGCGGATGTTTGGGAGATAAGGAGTTGGAATATAATACGAGTGTGGGAATGGAATGTGTTTCGCTTGGTGGTTTAGTCTGGAAGGTTCGGTGGATGTTTATGTGATATCGAGCTTGGGAAAGGGATTGGATTATCAGGGAATGCTTCTAGAATGATCTAGATTATTCTAGGAGCTTCTGGAAGGATGATATAGGGACTGGTAGTAGGATGTAGCGGGAGTGAAGGCGCGCTTATGACTATGCTTATAAATAATTCTAACAGGAGTAGGGGCGCGCTTATGACTACTATGCTTATCGTATATATGTGTGTATGTATATATATGCTTATGACTAATTCCAACGTCGCTTGCCGACGTAACAGCACACTTGTAACAGCAGAATCATGAAGATTATCACTGAAAATGAATATCTCAGCTGGAAACAGCAACGATACCGAAGATATGGCAGTTTCCGCATATCAAACGCACTGTGGAGTGCTGAAAACACCAGAAAACGTGTTCTTCGCATTCAATAGCACGAAAACAGCGATTTCGGTGATTCTGCACACTTGTAACAGCAGAATCATGAAGATTATCACTGAAAATGCATATCTCAGCTGGAAACAACAACGATACCGAAGATATCGCAGCTTCCGCATATCAAACGCACTGTGGCGTGCTGAAAACACCAGAAAACGTGTTTTTCGCATTTAATTGCACGAAAACAGCGATTTCGGTGAGTCTGCACACTTGTAACAGCAGAATCATGAAGATTATCACTGAAAATGCATATCTCAGCTGGAAACAACAACTATACCGAACATATGGCAGTTTCCGCATATCAAACGCACTGTGGAGTGCTGAAAACACCAGAAAACGTGTTTTTCGCATTCAATAGCACGAAAACAGCGATTTCGGTGATTCTGCACACTTGTAACAGCAGAATCATGAAGATTATCACTGAAAATGCATATCTCAGCTGGAAACAACAACGATACCGAAGATATGGCAGTTTCCGCATATCAAACGCACTGTGGAGTGCTGAAAACACCAGAAAACGTGTTTTTCGCATTCAATAGCACGAAAACAGCGATTTCGGTGATTCTGCACACTTGTAACAGCAGAATCATGAAGATTATCACTGAAAATGCATATCTCAGCTGGAAACAACAACGATACCGAAGATATGGCAGTTTCCGCATATCAAACGCACTGTGGAGTGCTGAAACACCAGAAAACGTGTTTTTCGCATTCAATAGCACGAAAACAGCGATTTCGGTGATTCTGCACACTTGTAACAGCAGAATCATGAAGATTATCACTGAAAATGCATATCTCAGCTGGAAACAACAACGATACCGAAGATATGGCAGTTTCCGCATATCAAACGCACTGTGGAGTGCTGAAAACACCAGAAAACGTGTTCTTCGCATTCAATAGCACGAAAACAGCGATTTCGGTGATTCTGCACACTTATAACAGCAGAATCATGCAGATTATCACTGAAAATGAATATCTCAGCTGGAAACAACAACGATACCGAAGATATCGCAGCTTCCGCACATCAAACGCACTGTGGAGTGCTGAAAACACCAGAAATCGTGTTTTTCACATTCAATAGCACGAAAACAGCGATTTCGCTGATTCTGCACACTTATAACAGCAGAATCATACAGATTATCACTGAAAATGCATATCTCAGCTGGAAACAACAACGATACCGACGATATCGCAGTTTCCGCATATCAAACGCACTGTGGAGTGCTGAAAACACCAGAAAACGTGTTTTTCGCATTCAATAGCACGAAATCAGCGATTTCGGTGATTCTGCACACTTGTAACAGCAGAATCATGAAGATTATCACTGCAAATGCATATCTCAGCTGGAAACAACAACGATACCGACGATATCGCAGTTTCCGCATATCAAACGCACTGTGGAGTGCTGAAAACACCAGAAAACGTGTTCTTCGCATTCAATAGCACGAAAACAGCGATTTCGGTGATTCTGCACACTTATAACAGCAGAATCATGCAGATTATCACTGAAAATGAATATCTCAGCTGGAAACAACAACGATACCGAAGATATCGCAGCTTCCGCACATCAAACGCACTGTGGAGTGCTGAAAACACCAGAAATCGTGTTTTTCACATTCAATAGCACGAAAACAGCGATTTCGGTGATTCTGCACACTTGTAACAGCAGAATCATGAAGATTATCACTGAAAATGCATATCTCAGCTGGAAACAACAACGATACCGAAGATATGGCAGTTTCCGCATATCAAACGCACTGTGGAGTGCTGAAAACACCAGAAAACGTGTTTTTCGCATTCAATAGCACGAAAACAGCGATTTCGGTGATTCTGCACACTTGTAACAGCAGAATCATGAAGATTATCACTGAAAATGCATATCTCAGCTGGAAACAACAACGATACCGAAGATATGGCAGTTTCCGCATATCAAACGCACTGTGGAGTGCAAAAAACACCAGAAAACGTGTTCTTCGCATTCAATAGCACGAAAACAGCGATTTCGGTGATTCTGCACACTTATAACAGCAGAATCATACAGATTATCACTGAAAATGCATATCTCAGCTGGAAACAACAACGATACCGACGATATCGCAGTTTCCGCATATCAAACGCACTGTGGAGTGCTGAAAACACCAGAAAACGTGTTTTTCGCATTCAATAGCACGAAAACAGCGATTTCGGTGATTCTGCACACTTGTAACAGCAGAATCATGAAGATTATCACTGAAAATGCATATCTCAGCTGGAAACAACAACGATACGGAAGATATGGCAGTTTCCGCATACCAAACGCACTGTGGAGTGCTGAAAACACCAGAAAACGTGTTTTTCGCATTCAATAGCACGAAAACAGCGATTTCGGTGATTCTGCACACTTGTAACAGCAGAATCATGAAGATTATCACTGAAAATGCATATCTCAGCTGGAAACAACAACGATACCGACGATATCGCAGTTTCCGCATATCAAACGCACTGTGGAGTGCTGAAAACACCAGAAAACGTGTTTTTCGCATTCAATAGCACGAAAACAGCGATTTCGGTGATTCTGCACACTTGTAACAGCAGAATCATGAAGATTATCACTGAAAATGCATATCTCAGCTGGAAACAACAACGATACCGAAGATATCGCAGTTTCCGCATATCAAACGCACTGTGGAGTGCTGAAAACACCAGAAAACGTGTTGTTCGCATTCAAAAGCACGAAAACAGCGATTTCGGTGATTCTGCACACTTGTAACAGCAGAATCATGAAGATTATAACTGAAAATGCATATCTCAGCTGGAAACAACAACGATACCGAAGATATGGCAGTTTCCGCATATCAAACGCACTGTGGAGTTTCTGAAACACCAGAAAACGTGTTTTTCGCATTCAATAGCACGAAAACAGCGATTTCGGTGATTCTGCACACTTGTAACAGCAGAATCATGAAGATTATCACTGAAAATGCATATCTCAGCTGGAAACAACAACGATACCGAAGATATGGCAGTTTCCGCATATCAAACGCACTGTGGAGTGCTGAAAACACCAGAAAACGTGTTCTTCGCATTCAATAGCACGAAAACAGCGATTTCGGTGATTCTGCACACTTATAACAGCAGAATCATGCAGATTATCACTGAAAATGAATATCTCAGCTGGAAACAATAACGATACCGACGATATCGCAGTTTCCGCATATCAAACGCACTGTGGATTGCTGAAAACACCAGAAAACGTGTTTTTCGCATTCAATAGCACGAAAACAGCGATTTCGGTGATTCTGCACACTTGTAACAGCAGAATCATGAAGATTATCACTGAAAATGCATATCTCAGCTGGAAACAACAACGATACGGAAGATATGGCAGTTTCCGCATATCAAACGCACTGTGGAGTGCTGAAAACACCAGAAAACGTGTTTTTCGCATTCAATAGCACGAAAACAGCGATTTCGGTGATTCTGCACACTTGTAACAGCAGAATCATGAAGATTATCACTGAAAATGCATATCTCAGCTGGAAACAACAACGATACCGAAGATATCGCAGTTTCCGCATATCAAACGCACTGTGGAGTGCTGAAAACACCAGAAAACGTGTTGTTCGCATTCAAAAGCACGAAAACAGCGATTTCGGTGATTCTGCACACTTGTAACAGCAGAATCATGAAGATTATCACTGCAAATGCATATCTCAGCTGGAAACAACAACGATACCGAAGATATCGCTGCTTCCGCATATCAAACGTTCTGTGGCGTGCTGAAAACACCAGAAAACGTGTTTTTCGCATTCAAAAGCACGAAAACAGCGATTTCGGTGATTCTACACATTTGTAACAGCAGAATCATGAAGATTATCACTGGAAATGCATATCTCAGCTGGAGACAACAACGATACCGAAGATATCGCAGCTTCCGCATATCAAACGTTCTGTGGCGTGCTGAAAACACCAGAAAACGTGTTTTTCGCATTCAAAAGCACGAAAACAGCGATTTCGGTGATTCTGTACACTTATAGCAGCAGAATCATGCAGATTATCACTGAAAATGCATATCTCAGCAGGAAACAACAACGATACCGAAGATATCGCAGCTTCCGCACATCAAACGCACTGTGGAGTGCTGAAAACACCAGAAAACGTGTTTTTCACATTCAATAGCACGAAAACAGCGATTTCGGTGATTCTGCACACTTATAACAGCAGAATCATACAGATTATCACTGAAAATGCATATCTCAGCTGGAAACAACAACGACACCGAAGATATCGCAGTTTCCGCATATCAAACGCACTGTGGAGTGCTGAAAACACCAGAAAACGTGTTTTTCGCATTCAATAGCACGAATACAGCGATTTCGGTGATTCTGCACACTTGTAACAGCAGAATCTTGAAGATTATCACTGAAAATGCATATCTCAGCTGGAAACAACAACGATACCGAAGATATGGCAGTTTCCGCATATCAAACGCGCTGTGGAGTGCTGAAACACCAGGAAACGTGTTTTACGCATTCAATAGCTCGAAAACAGCGATTTCGGTGATTCTGCACACTTGTAACAGCAGAATCATGAAGATTATCACTGAAAATGAATATCTCAGCTGGAAACAGCAACGATACCGAGGATATGGCAGTTTCCGCATATCAAACGCACTGTGGAGTGCTGAAAACACCAGAAAACGTGTTCTTCGCATTCAATAGCACGAAAACAGCGATTTCGGTGATTCTGCACACTTGTAACAGCAGAATCATGAAGATTATCACTGAAAATGCATATCTCAGCTGGAAACAACAACGATACCGAAGATATCGCAGCTTCCGCATATCAAACGCACTGTGGCGTGCTGAAAACACCAGAAAACGTGTTTTTCGCATTCAATTGCACGAAAACAGCGATTTCGGTGAGTCTGCACACTTGTAACAGCAGAATCATGAAGATTATCACTGAAAATGCATATCTCAGCTGGAAACAACAACTATACCGAACATATGGCAGTTTCCGCATATCAAACGCACTGTGGAGTGCTGAAAACACCAGAAAACGTGTTTTTCGCATTCAATAGCACGAAAACAGCGATTTCGGTGATTCTGCACACTTGTAACAGGAGAATCATGAAGATTATCACTGAAAATGCATATCTCAGCTGGAAACAACAACGATACCGAAGATATCGCAGCTTCCGCATATCAAACGCACTGTGGAGTGCTGAAAACACCAGAAAACGTGTTTTTCGCATTCAATACCACGAAAACAGCGATTTCGGTGATTCTGCACACTTGTAACAGCAGAATCATGAAGATTATCACTGAAAATGCATATCTCAGCTGGAAACAACAACGATACCGAAGATATGGCAGTTTCCGCATATCAAACGCACTGTGGAGTGCTGAAAACACCAGAAAACGTGTTCTTCGCATTCAATAGCACGAAAACAGCGATTTCGGTGATTCTGCACACTTGTAACAGCAGAATCATGAAGATTATCACTGAAAATGCATATCTCAGCTGGAAACAACAACGATACCGAAGATATCGCAGCTTCCGCATATCAAACGCACTGTGGCGTGCTGAAAACACCAGAAAACGTGTTTTTCGCATTCAATTGCACGAAAACAGCGATTTCGGTGAGTCTGCACACTTGTAACAGCAGAATCATGAAGATTATCACTGAAAATGCATATCTCAGCTGGAAACAACAACGATACCGAAGATATGGCAGTTTCCGCATATCAAACGCACTGTGGAGTGCTAAAAACACCAGAAAACGTGTTCTTCGCATTCAATAGCACGAAAACAGCGATTTCGGTGATTCTGCACACTTATAACAGCAGAATCATACAGATTATCACTGAAAATGCATATCTCAGCTGGAAACAACAACGATACCGACGATATCGCAGTTTCCGCATATCAAACGCACTGTGGAGTGCTGAAAACACCAGAAAACGTGTTTTTCGCATTCAATAGCACGAAAACAGCGATTTCGGTGATTCTGCACACTTGTAACAGCAGAATCATGAAGATTATCACTGAAAATGCATATCTCAGCTGGAAACAACAACGATACGGAAGATATGGCAGTTTCCGCATATCAAACGCACTGTGGAGTGCTGAAAACACCAGAAAACGTGTTTTTCGCATTCAATAGCACGAAAACAGCGATTTCGGTGATTCTGCACACTTGTAACAGCAGAATCATGAAGATTATCACTGAAAATGCATATCTCAGCTGGAAACAACAACGATACCGAAGATATGGCAGTTTCCGCATATCAAACGCACTGTGGAGTGCAAAAAACACCAGAAAACGTGTTCTTCGCATTCAATAGCACGAAAACAGCGATTTCGGTGATTCTGCACACTTATAACAGCAGAATCATACAGATTATCACTGAAAATGCATATCTCAGCTGGAAACAACAACGATACCGACGATATCGCAGTTGCCGCATATCAAACGCACTGTGGAGTGCTGAAAACACCAGAAAACGTGTTTTTCGCATTCAATAGCACGAAAACAGCGATTTCGGTGATTCTGCACACTTGTAACAGGAGAATCATGAAGATTATCACTGAAAATGCATATCTCAGCTGGAAACAACAACGATACCGAAGATATCGCAGCTTCCGCATATCAAACGCACTGTGGAGTGCTGAAAACACCAGAAAACGTGTTTTTCGCATTCAATACCACGAAAACAGCGATTTCGGTGATTCTGCACACTTGTAACAGCAGAATCATGAAGATTATCACTGAAAATGCATATCTCAGCTGGAAACAACAACGATACCGAAGATATGGCAGTTTCCGCATATCAAACGCACTGTGGAGTGCTGAAAACACCAGAAAACGTGTTTTTCGCATTCAATAGCACGAAAACAGCGATTTCGGTGATTCTGCACACTTGTAACAGGAGAATCATGAAGATTATCACTGAAAATGCATATCTCAGCTGGAAACAACAACGATACCGAAGATATCGCAGCTTCCGCATATCAAACGCACTGTGGCGTGCTGAAAACACCAGAAAACGTGTTTTTCGCATTCAATTGCACGAAAACAGCGATTTCGGTGACTCTGCACACTTGTAACAGCAGAATCATGAAGATTATCACTGAAAATGCATATCTCAGCTGGAAACAACAACGATACCGAAGATATCGCAGTTTCCGCATATCAAACGCACTGTGGAGTGCTGAAAACACCAGAAAACGTGTTTTTCGCATTCAAAAGCACGAAAACAGCGATTTCGGTGATTCTGCACACTTATAACAGCAGAATCATACAGATTATCACTGAAAATGCATATCTCAGCTGGAAACAACAACGATACCGACGATATCGCAGTTTCCGCATATCAAACGCACTGTGGAGTGCTGAAAACACCAGAAAACGTGTTTTTCGCATTCAATAGCACGAAATCAGCGATTTCGGTGATTCTGCGCACTTGTAACAGCAGAATCATGAAGATTATCACTGCAAATGCATATCTCAGCTGGAAACAACAACGATACCGACGATATCGCAGTTTCCGCATATCAAACGCACTGTGGAGTGCTGAAAACACCAGAAAACGTGTTCTTCGCATTCAATAGCACGAAAACAGCGATTTCGGTGATTCTGCACACTTATAACAGCAGAATCATGCAGATTATCACTGAAAATGAATATCTCAGCTGGAAACAACAACGATACCGAAGATATCGCAGTTTCCGCATATCAAACGCACTGTGGAGTGCTGAAAACACCAGAAAACGTGTTTTTCGCATTCAATAGCACGAAAACAGCGATTTCGGTGATTCTGCACACTTGTAACAGCAGAATCATGAAGATTATCACTGAAAATGCATATCTCAGCTGGAAACAACAACGATACCGAAGATATGGCAGTTTCCGCATATCAAACGCACTGTGGAGTGCTAAAAACACCAGAAAACGTGTTCTTCGCATTCAATAGCACGAAAACAGCGATTTCGGTGATTCTGCACACTTATGACAGCAGAATCATACAGATTATCACTGAAAATGCATATCTCAGCTGGAAACAACAACGATACCGACGATATCGCAGTTTCCGCATATCAAACGCACTGTGGAGTGCTGAAAACACCAGAAAACGTGTTTTTCGCATTCAATAGCACGAAAACAGCGATTTCGGTGATTCTGCACACTTGTAACAGCAGAATCATGAAGATTATCACTGAAAATGCATATCTCAGCTGGAAACAACAACGATACGGAAGATATGGCAGTTTCCGCATATCAAACGCACTGTGGAGTGCTGAAAACACCAGAAAACGTGTTTTTCGCATTCAATAGCACGAAAACAGCGATTTCGGTGATTCTGCACACTTGTAACAGCAGAATCATGAAGATTATCACTGAAAATGCATATCTCAGCTGGAAACAACAACGATACCGACGATATCGCAGTTTCCGCATATCAAACGCACTGTGGAGTGCTGAAAACACCAGAAAACGTGTTTTTCGCATTCAATAGCACGAAAACAGCGATTTCGGTGATTCTGCACACTTGTAACAGCAGAATCATGAAGATTGTCACTGAAAATGCATATCTCAGCTGGAAACAACAACGATACCGAAGATATGGCAGTTTCCGCATATCAAACGCACTGTGGAGTACTGAAAACACCAGAAAACGTGTTTTTCGCATTCAATAGCACGAAAACAGCGATTTCGGTGATTCTGCACACTTGTAACAGCAGAATCATGAAGATTATCACTGAAAATGCATATCTCAGCTGGAAACAACAACGATACCGAAGATATCGCAGTTTCCGCATATCAAACGCACTGTGGAGTGCTGAAAACACCAGAAAACGTGTTGTTCGCATTCAAAAGCACGAAAACAGCGATTTCGGTGATTCTGCACACTTGTAACAGCAGAATCATGAAGATTATAACTGAAAATGCATATCTCAGCTGGAAACAACAACGATACCGAAGATATGGCAGTTTCCGCATATCAAACGCACTGTGGAGTGCTGAAAACACCAGAAAACGTGTTTTTCGCATTCAATAGCACGAAAACAGCGATTTCGGTGATTCTGCACACTTATAACAGCAGAATCATGCAGATTATCACTGAAAATGAATATCTCAGCTGGAAACAATAACGATACCGACGATATCGCAGTTTCCGCATATCAAACGCACTGTGGAGTGCTGAAAACACCAGAAAACGTGTTTTTCGCATTCAATAGCACGAAAACAGCGATTTCGGTGATTCTGCACACTTGTAACAGCAGAATCATGAAGATTATCACTGAAAATGCATATCTCAGCTGGAAACAACAACGATACGGAAGATATGGCAGTTTCCGCATATCAAACGCACTGTGGAGTGCTGAAAACACCAGAAAACGTGTTTTTCGCATTCAATAGCACGAAAACAGCGATTTCGGTGATTCTGCACACTTGTAACAGCAGAATCATGAAGATTATCACTGAAAATGCATATCTCAGCTGGAAACAACAACGATACCGAAGATATCGCAGTTTCCGCATATCAAACGCACTGTGGAGTGCTGAAAACACCAGAAAACGTGTTGTTCGCATTCAAAAGCACGAAAACAGCGATTTCGGTGATTCTGCACACTTGTAACAGCAGAATCATGAAGATTATCACTGCAAATGCATATCTCAGCTGGAAACAACAACGATACCGAAGATATCGCTGCTTCCGCATATCAAACGTTCTGTGGCGTGCTGAAAACACCAGAAAACGTGTTTTTCGCATTCAAAAGCACGAAAACAGCGATTTCGGTGATTCTACACATTTGTAACAGCAGAATCATGAAGATTATCACTGAAAATGCATATCTCAGCTGGAGACAACAACGATACCGAAGATATCGCAGCTTCCGCATATCAAACGTTCTGTGGCGTGCTGAAAACACCAGAAAACGTGTTTTTCGCATTCAAAAGCACGAAAACAGCGATTTCGGTGATTCTGTACACCTATAGCAGCAGAATCATGCAGATTATCACTGAAAATGCATATCTCAGCTGGAAACAACAACGATACCGAAGATATCGCAGCTTCCGCACATCAAACGCACTGTGGAGTGCTGAAAACACCAGAAAACGTGTTTTTCACATTCAATAGCACGAAAACAGCGATTTCGGTGATTCTGCACACTTATAACAGCAGAATCATACAGATTATCACTGAAAATGCATATCTCAGCTGGAAACAACAACGACACCGAAGATATCGCAGTTTCCGCATATCAAACGCACTGTGGAGTGCTGAAAACACCAGAAAACGTGTTTTTCGCATTCAATAGCACGAATACAGCGATTTCGGTGATTCTGCACACTTGTAACAGCAGAATCTTGAAGATTATCACTGAAAATGCATATCTCAGCTGGAAACAACAACGATACCGAAGATATGGCAGTTTCCGCATATCAAACGCACTGTGGAGTGCTGAAACACCAGAAAACGTGTTTTTCGCATTCAATAGCTCGAAAACAGCGATTTCGGAGATTCTGCACACTTGTAACAGCAGAATCATGAAGATTATCACTGAAAATGAATATCTCAGCTGGAAACAGCAACGATACCGAAGATATGGCAGTTTCCGCATATCAAACGCACTGTGGAGTGCTGAAAACACCAGAAAACGTGTTCTTCGCATTCAATTGCACGAAAACAGCGATTTCGGTGACTCTGCACACTTGTAACAGCAGAATCATGAAGATTATCACTGAAAATGCATATCTCAGCTGGAAACAACAACGATACCGAAGATATCGCAGTTTCCGCATATCAAACGCACTGTGGAGTGCTGAAAACACCAGAAAACGTGTTTTTCGCATTCAATAGCACGAATACAGCGATTTCGGTGATTCTGCACACTTGTAACAGCAGAATCTTGAAGATTATCACTGAAAATGCATATCTCAGCTGGAAACAACAACGATACCGAAGATATCGCAGTTTCCGCATATCAAACGCACTGTGGAGTGCTGAAAACACCAGAAAACGTGTTGTTCGCATTCAAAAGCACGAAAACAGCGATTTCGGTGATTCTGCACACTTGTAACAGCAGAATCATGAAGATTATCACTGCAAATGCATATCTCAGCTGGAAACAACAACGATACCGAAGATATCGCTGCTTCCGCATATCAAACGTTCTGTGGCGTGCTGAAAACACCAGAAAACGTGTTTTTCGCATTCAAAAGCACGAAAACAGCGATTTCGGTGATTCTACACATTTGTAACAGCAGAATCATGAAGATTATCACTGCAAATGCATATCTCAGCTGGAAACAACAACGATACCGACGATATCGCAGCTTCCGCATATCAAACGTTCTGTGGCGTGCTGAAAACACCAGAAAACGTGTTTTTCGCATTCAAAAGCACGAAAACAGCGATTTCGGTGATTCTGCACACTTGTAACAGCAGAATCATGAAGATTATCACTGAAAATGCATATCTCAGCTGGAAACAACAACGATACCGAAGATATGGCAGTTTCCGCATATCAAACGCACTGTGGAGTGCTGAAAACACCAGAAAACGTGTTTTTCGCATTCAATAGCACGAAAACAGCGATTTCGGTGATTCTGCACACTTGTAACAGCAGAATCATGAAGATTATCACTGAAAATGCATATCTCAGCTGGAAACAACAACGATACCGAAGATATCGCAGTTTCCGCATATCAAACGCACTGTGGAGTGCTGAAAACACCAGAAAACGTGTTTTTCGCATTCAAAAGCACGAAAACAGCGATTTCGGTGATTCTGCACACTTATAACAGCAGAATCATAGAGATTATCACTGAAAATGCATATCTCAGCTGGAAACAACAACGATACCGACGATATCGCAGTTTCCGCATATCAAACGCACTGTGGAGTGCTGAAAACACCAGAAAACGTGTTTTTCGCATTCAATAGCACGAAAACAGCGATTTCGGAGATTCTGCACACTTGTAACAGCAGAATCATGAAGATTATCACTGAAAATGCATATCTCAGCTGGAAACAACAACGATACCGAAGATATGGCAGTTTCCGCATATCAAACGCACTGTGGAGTGATGAAAACACCAGAAAACGTGTTTTTCGCATTCAATAGCACGAAAACAGCGATTTCGATGATTCTGCACACTTGTAACAGCAGAATCAAGAAGATTATCACTGAAAATGCATATTTCAGCTGGAAACAACAACGATACCGAAGATATCGCAGTTTCCGCATATCAAACGCACTGTGGAGTGCTGAAAACACCAGAAAACGTGTTTTTCGCATTCAAAAGCACGAAAACAGCGATTTCGGTGATTGTGCACACTTGTAACAGCAGAATCATGAAGATTATCACTGCAAATGCATATCTCAGCTGGAAACAACAACGATACCGAAGATATCGCTGCTTCCGCATATCAAACGTTCTGTGGCGTGCTGCAAACGCCAGAAAACGTGTTTTTCGCATTCAAAAGCACGAAAACAGCGATTTCGGTGATTCTGCACATTTGTAACAGCAGAATCATGAAGATTATCACTGAAAATGCATATCTCAGCTGGAAACAACAACGATACCGATGATATCGCAGCTTCCGCATATCAAACGTTCTGTGGCGTGCTGAAAACACCAAAAAACGTGTTTTTCGCATTCAAAAGCACGAAAACAGCGATTTCGGTGATTCTGCACACTTATAGCAGCAGAATCATGCAGATTATCACTGAAAATGCATATCTCAGCTGGAAACAACAACGATACCGAAGATATCGCAGTTTCCGCACATCAAACGCACTGTGGAGTGCTGAAAACAGCAGAAAACGTGTTTTTCGCATTCAATAGCACGAAAACAGCGATTTCGGAGATTCTGCACACTTGTAACAGCAGAATCATGAAGATTATCACTGAAAATGCATATCTCAGCTGGAAACAACAACGATACCGAAGATATGGCAGTTTCCGCATATCAAACGCACTGTGGAGTGATGAAAACACCAGAAAACGTGTTTTTCGCATTCAATAGCACGAAAACAGCGATTTCGGTGATTCTGCACACTTGTAACAGCAGAATCAAGAAGATTATCACTGAAAATGCATATCTCAGCTGGAAACAACAACGATACCGAAGATATCGCAGTTTCCGCATATCAAACGCACTGTGAAGTGCTGAAAACACCAGAAAACGTGTTTTTCGCATTCAAAAGCACGAAAACAGCGATTTCGGTGATTCTGCACACTTGTAACAGCAGAATCATGAAGATTATCACTGAAAATGCTTATCTCAGCTGGAAACAACAACGATACCGAAGATATCGCAGTTTCCGCATATCAAACGCACTGTGGAGTGCTGAAAACACCAGAAAACGTGTTTTTCGCATTCAAAAGCACGAAAACAGCGATTTCGGTGATTCTGCACACTTATAACAGCAGAATCATACAGATTATCACTGAAAATGCATATCTCAGCTGGAAACAACAACGATACCGACGATATCGCAGTTTCCGCATATCAAACGCACTGTGGAGTGCTGAAAACACCAGAAAACGTGTTTTTCGCATTCAATAGCACGAAAACAGCGATTTCGGAGATTCTGCACACTTGTAACAGCAGAATCATGAAGATTATCACTGAAAATGCATATCTCAGCTGGAAACAACAACGATACCGAAGATATGGCAGTTTCCGCATATCAAACGCACTGTGGAGTGCTGAAAACACCAGAAAACGTGTTTTTCGCATTCAATAGCACGAAAACAGCGATTTCGGAGATTCTGCACACTTGTAACAGCAGAATCATGAAGATTATCACTGAAAATGCATATCTCAGCTGGAAACAACAACGATACCGAAGATATGGCAGTTTCCGCATATCAAACGCACTGTGGAGTGATGAAAACACCAGAAAACGTGTTTTTCGCATTCAATAGCACGAAAACAGCGATTTCGGTGATTCTGCACACTTGTAACAGCAGAATCAAGAAGATAATCACTGAAAATGCATATCTCAGCTGGAAACAACAACGATACCGAAGATATCGCAGTTTCCGCATATCAAACGCACTGTGGAGTGCTGAAAACACCAGAAAACGTGTTTTTCGCATTCAAAAGCACGAAAACAGCGATTTCGGTGATTCTGCACACTTGTAACAGCAGAATCATGAAGATTATCACTGAAAATGCATATCTCAGCTGGAAACAACAACGATACCGAAGATATCGCAGTTTCCGCATATCAAACGCACTGTGGAGTGCTGAAAACACCAGAAAACGTGTTTTTCGCATTCAAAAGCACGAAAACAGCGATTTCGGTGATTCTGCACACTTATAACAGCAGAATCATACAGATTATCACTGAAAATGCATATGTCAGCTGGAAACAACAACGATACCGACGATATCGCAGTTTCCGCATATCAAACGCACTGTGGAGTGCTGAAAACACCAGAAAACGTGTTTTTCGCATTCAATAGCACGAAAACAGCGATTTCGGAGATTCTGCACACTTGTAACAGCAGAATCATGAAGATTATCACTGAAAATGCATATCTCAGCTGGAAACAACAACGATACCGAAGATATGCAAGTTTCCGCATATCAAACGCACTGTGGAGTGATGAAAACACCAGAAAACGTGTTTTTCGCATTCAATAGCACGAAAACAGCGATTTCGATGATTCTGCACACTTGTAACAGCAGAATCAAGAAGATTATCACTGAAAATGCATATCTCAGCTGGAAACAACAACGATACCGAAGATATCGCTGCTTCCGCATATCAAACGTTCTGTGGCGTGCTGAAAACGCCAGAAAACGTGTTTTTCGCATTCAAAAGCACGAAAACAGCGATTTCGGTGATTGTGCACATTTGTAACAGCAGAATCATGAAGATTATCACTGAAAATGCATATCTCAGCTGGAAACAACAACGATACCGATGATATCGCAGCTTCCGCATATCAAACGTTCTGTGGCGTGCTGAAAACACCAAAAAACGTGTTTTTCGCATTCAATAGCACGAAAACAGCGATTTCGGAGATTCTGCACACTTGTAACAGCAGAATCATGAAGATTATCACTGAAAATGCATATCTCAGCTGGAAACAACAACGATACCGAAGATATGGCAGTTTCCGCATATCAAACGCACTGTGGAGTGATGAAAACACCAGAAAACGTGTTTTTCGCATTCAATAGCACGAAAACAGCGATTTCGGTGATTCTGCACACTTGTAACAGCAGAATCAAGAAGATTATCACTGAAAATGCATATCTCAGCTGGAAACAACAACGATACCGAAGATATCGCAGCTTCCGCATATCAAACGCACTGTGGCGTGCTGAAAACACCAGAAAACGTGTTTTTCGCATTCAATTGCACGAAAACAGCGATTTCGGTGACTCTGCACACTTGTAACAGCAGAATCATGAAGATTATCACTGAAAATGCATATCTCAACTGGAAACAACAACGATACCGAACATATGGCAGTTTCCGTATATCAAACGCACTGTGGAGTGCTGAAAACACCAGAAAACGTGTTCTTCGCATTCAATAGCACGAAAACAGCGATTTCGGTGATTCTGCACACTTATAACAGCAGAATCATGCAGATTATCACTGAAAATGCATATCTCAGCTGGAAACAACAACGATACCGAAGATATGGCAGTTTCCGCATATCAAACGCACTGTGGAGTGCTGAAAACACCAGAAAACGTGTTCTTCGCATTCAATAGCACGAAAACAGCGATTTCGGTGATTCTGCACACTTATAACAGCAGAATCATGCAGATTATCACTGAAAATGCATATCTCAGCTGGAAACAGCAACGATACCGACGATATCGCAGTTTCCGCATATCAAACGCACTGTGGAGTGCTGAAAACACCAGAAAACGTGTTTTTCGCATTCAATACCACGAAAACAGCGATTTCGGTGATTCTGCACACTTGTAACAGCAGAATCATGAAGATTATCACTGAAAATGCATATCTCAGCTGGAAACAACAACGATACCGAAGATATGGCAGTTTCCGCATATCAAACGCACTGTGGAGTGCTGAAAACACCAGAAAACGTGTTTTTCGCATTCAATAGCACGAAAACAGCGATTTCGGTGATTCTGCACACTTGTAACAGCAGAATCATGAAGATTATCACTGAAAATGCATATCTCAGCTGGAAACAACAACGATACCGAAGATATCGCAGTTTCCGCATATCAAACGCACTGTGGAGTGCTGAAAACACCAGAAAACGTGTTTTTCGCATTCAAAAGCACGAAAACAGCGATTTCGGTGATTCTGCACACTTATAACAGCAGAATCATAGAGATTATCACTGAAAATGCATATCTCAGCTGGAAACAACAACGATACCGACGATATCGCAGTTTCCGCATATCAAACGCACTGTGGAGTGCTGAAAACACCAGAAAACGTGTTTTTCGCATTCAATAGCACGAAAACAGCGATTTCGGAGATTCTGCACACTTGTAACAGCAGAATCATGAAGATTATCACTGAAAATGCATATCTCAGCTGGAAACAACAACGATACCGAAGATATGGCAGTTTCCGCATATCAAACGCACTGTGGAGTGCTGAAAACACCAGAAAACGTGTTTTTCGCATTCAATAGCACGAAAACAGCGATTTCGGAGATTCTGCACACTTGTAACAGCAGAATCATGAAGATTATCACTGAAAATGCATATCTCAGCTGGAAACAACAACGATACCGAAGATATGGCAGTTTCCGCATATCAAACGCACTGTGGAGTGATGAAAACACCAGAAAACGTGTTTTTCGCATTCAATAGCACGAAAACAGCGATTTCGGTGATTCTGCACACTTGTAACAGCAGAATCAAGAAGATTATCACTGAAAATGCATATCTCAGCTGGAAACAACAACGATACCGAAGATATCGCAGTTTCCGCATATCAAACGCACTGTGGAGTGCTGAAAACACCAGAAAACGTGTTTTTCGCATTCAAAAGCACGAAAACAGCGATTTCGGTGATTCTGCACACTTGTAACAGCAGAATCATGAAGATTATCACTGAAAATGCATATCTCAGCTGGAAACAACAACGATACCGAAGATATCGCAGTTTCCGCATATCAAACGCACTGTGGAGTGCTGAAAACACCAGAAAACGTGTTTTTCGCATTCAAAAGCACGAAAACAGCGATTTCGGTGATTCTGCACACTTATAACAGCAGAATCATACAGATTATCACTGAAAATGCATATGTCAGCTGGAAACAACAACGATACCGACGATATCGCAGTTTCCGCATATCAAACGCACTGTGGAGTGCTGAAAACACCAGAAAACGTGTTTTTCGCATTCAATAGCACGAAAACAGCGATTTCGGAGATTCTGCACACTTGTAACAGCAGAATCATGAAGATTATCACTGAAAATGCATATCTCAGCTGGAAACAACAACGATACCGAAGATATGCAAGTTTCCGCATATCAAACGCACTGTGGAGTGATGAAAACACCAGAAAACGTGTTTTTCGCATTCAATAGCACGAAAACAGCGATTTCGATGATTCTGCACACTTGTAACAGCAGAATCAAGAAGATTATCACTGAAAATGCATATCTCAGCTGGAAACAACAACGATACCGAAGATATCGCTGCTTCCGCATATCAAACGTTCTGTGGCGTGCTGAAAACGCCAGAAAACGTGTTTTTCGCATTCAAAAGCACGAAAACAGCGATTTCGGTGATTGTGCACATTTGTAACAGCAGAATCATGAAGATTATCACTGAAAATGCATATCTCAGCTGGAAACAACAACGATACCGATGATATCGCAGCTTCCGCATATCAAACGTTCTGTGGCGTGCTGAAAACACCAAAAAACGTGTTTTTCGCATTCAATAGCACGAAAACAGCGATTTCGGAGATTCTGCACACTTGTAACAGCAGAATCATGAAGATTATCACTGAAAATGCATATCTCAGCTGGAAACAACAACGATACCGAAGATATGGCAGTTTCCGCATATCAAACGCACTGTGGAGTGATGAAAACACCAGAAAACGTGTTTTTCGCATTCAATAGCACGAAAACAGCGATTTCGGTGATTCTGCACACTTGTAACAGCAGAATCAAGAAGATTATCACTGAAAATGCATATCTCAGCTGGAAACAACAACGATACCGAAGATATCGCAGCTTCCGCATATCAAACGCACTGTGGCGTGCTGAAAACACCAGAAAACGTGTTTTTCGCATTCAATTGCACGAAAACAGCGATTTCGGTGACTCTGCACACTTGTAACAGCAGAATCATGAAGATTATCACTGAAAATGCATATCTCAACTGGAAACAACAACGATACCGAACATATGGCAGTTTCCGCATATCAAACGCACTGTGGAGTGCTGAAAACACCAGAAAACGTGTTCTTCGCATTCAATAGCACGAAAACAGCGATTTCGGTGATTCTGCACACTTATAACAGCAGAATCATGCAGATTATCACTGAAAATGCATATCTCAGCTGGAAACAACAACGATACCGAAGATATGGCAGTTTCCGCATATCAAACGCACTGTGGAGTGCTGAAAACACCAGAAAACGTGTTCTTCGCATTCAATAGCACGAAAACAGCGATTTCGGTGATTCTGCACACTTATAACAGCAGAATCATGCAGATTATCACTGAAAATGCATATCTCAGCTGGAAACAACAACGATACCGACGATATCGCAGTTTCCGCATATCAAACGCACTGTGGAGTGCTGAAAACACCAGAAAACGTGTTTTTCGCATTCAATACCACGAAAACAGCGATTTCGGTGATTCTGCACACTTGTAACAGCAGAATCATGAAGATTATCACTGAAAATGCATATCTCAGCTGGAAACAACAACGATACCGAAGATATGGCAGTTTCCGCATATCAAACGCACTGTGGAGTGCTGAAAACACCAGAAAACGTGTTTTTCGCATTCAATAGCACGAAAACAGCGATTTCGGTGATTCTGCACACTTGTAACAGCAGAATCATGAAGATTATCACTGAAAATGCATATCTCAGCTGGAAACAACAACGATACCGAAGATATCGCAGTTTCCGCATATCAAACGCACTGTGGAGTGCTGAAAACACCAGAAAACGTGTTTTTCGCATTCAAAAGCACGAAAACAGCGATTTCGGTGATTCTGCACACTTATAACAGCAGAATCATAGAGATTATCACTGAAAATGCATATCTCAGCTGGAAACAACAACGATACCGACGATATCGCAGTTTCCGCATATCAAACGCACTGTGGAGTGCTGAAAACACCAGAAAACGTGTTTTTCGCATTCAATAGCACGAAAACAGCGATTTCGGAGATTCTGCACACTTGTAACAGCAGAATCATGAAGATTATCACTGAAAATGCATATCTCAGCTGGAAACAACAACGATACCGAAGATATGGCAGTTTCCGCATATCAAACGCACTGTGGAGTGATGAAAACACCAGAAAACGTGTTTTTCGCATTCAATAGCACGAAAACAGCGATTTCGATGATTCTGCACACTTGTAACAGCAGAATCAAGAAGATTATCACTGAAAATGCATATCTCAGCTGGAAACAACAACGATACCGAAGATATCGCAGTTTCCGCATATCAAACGCACTGTGGAGTGCTGAAAACACCAGAAAACGTGTTTTTCGCATTCAAAAGCACGAAAACAGCGATTTCGGTGATTGTGCACACTTGTAACAGCAGAATCATGAAGATTATCACTGCAAATGCATATCTCAGCTGGAAACAACAACGATACCGAAGATATCGCTGCTTCCGCATATCAAACGTTCTGTGGCGTGCTGAAAACGCCAGAAAACGTGTTTTTCGCATTCAAAAGCACGAAAACAGCGATTTCGGTGATTCTGCACATTTGTAACAGCAGAATCATGAAGATTATCACTGAAAATGCATATCTCAGCTGGAAACAACAACGATACCGATGATATCGCAGCTTCCGCATATCAAACGTTCTGTGGCGTGCTGAAAACACCAAAAAACGTGTTTTTCGCATTCAAAAGCACGAAAACAGCGATTTCGGTGATTCTGCACACTTATAGCAGCAGAATCATACAGATTATCACTGAAAATGCATATCTCAGCTGGAAACAACAACGATACCGAAGATATCGCAGCTTCCGCACATCAAACGCACTGTGGAGTGCTGAAAACTCCAGAAAACGTGTTTTTCACATTCAATAGCACGAAAACAGCGATTTCGGTGATTCTGCACACTTATAACAGCAGAATCATGCAGATTATCACTGAAAATGCATATCTCAGCTGGAAACAACAACGATACCGAAGATATGGCAGTTTCCGCATATCAAACGCACTGTGGAGTGATGAAAACACCAGAAAACGTGTTTTTCGCATTCAATAGCACGAAAACAGCGATTTCGATGAATCTGCACACTTGTAACAGCAGAATCAAGAAGATTATCACTGAAAATGCATATCTCAGCTGGAAACAACAACGATACCGAAGATATCGCAGTTTCCGCATATCAAACGCACTGTGGAGTGCTGAAAACACCAGAAAACGTGTTTTTCGCATTCAAAAGCACGAAAACAGCGATTTCGGTGATTGTGCACACTTGTAACAGCAGAATCATGAAGATTATCACTGCAAATGCATATCTCAGCTGGAAACAACAACGATACCGAAGATATCGCTGCTTCCGCATATCAAACGTTCTGTGGCGTGCTGAAAACGCCAGAAAACGTGTTTTTCGCATTCAAAAGCACGAAAACAGCGATTTCGGTGATTCTGCACATTTGTAACAGCAGAATCATGAAGATTATCACTGAAAATGCATATCTCAGCTGGAAACAACAACGATACCGATGATATCGCAGCTTCCGCATATCAAACGTTCTGTGGCGTGCTGAAAACACCAAAAAACGTGTTTTTCGCATTCAAAAGCACGAAAACAGCGATTTCGGTGATTCTGCACACTTATAGCAGCAGAATCATGCAGATTATCACTGAAAATGCATATCTCAGCTGGAAACAACAACGATACCGAAGATATCGCAGCTTCCGCACATCAAACGCACTGTGGAGTGCTGAAAACACCAGAAAACGTGTTTTTCACATTCAATAGCACGAAAACAGCGATTTCGGTGATTCTGCACACTTATAACAGCAGAATCATACAGATTATCACTGAAAATGCATATCTCAGCTGGAAACAACAACGATACCGACGATATCGCAGTTTCCGCACATCAAACGCACTGTGGAGTGCTGAAAACACCAGAAAACGTGTTTTTCGCATTCAATAGCACGAAAACAGCGATTTCGGAGATTCTGCACACTTGTAACAGCAGAATCATGAAGATTATCACTGAAAATGCATATCTCAGCTGGAAACAACAACGATACCGAAGATATGGCAGTTTCCACATATCAAACGCACTGTGGAGTGATGAAAACACCAGAAAACGTGTTTTTCGCATTCAATAGCACGAAAACAGCGATTTCGGTGATTCTGCACACTTGTAACAGCAGAATCAAGAAGATTATCACTGAAAATGCATATCTCAGCTGGAAACAACAACGATACCGAAGATATCGCAGTTTCCGCATATCAAACGCACTGTGGAGTGCTGAAAACACCAGAAAACGTGTTTTTCGCATTCAAAAGCACGAAAACAGCGATTTCGGTGATTCTGCACACTTGTAACAGCAGAATCAAGAAGATTATCACTGAAAATGCATATCTCAGCTGGAAACAACAACGATACCGAAGATATCGCAGTTTCCGCATATCAAACGCACTGTGGAGTGCTGAAAACACCAGAAAACGTGTTTTTCGCATTCAAAAGCACGAAAACAGCGATTTCGGTGATTCTGCACACTTGTAACAGCAGAATCATGAAGATTATCACTGCAAATGCATATCTCAGCTGGAAACAACAACGATACCGAAGATATCGCTGCTTCCGCATATCAAACGTTCTGTGGCGTGCTGAAAACGCCAGAAAACGTGTTTTTCGCATTCAAAAGCACGAAAACAGCGATTTCGGTGATTCTGCACATTTGTAACAGCAGAATCATGAAGATTATCACTGAAAATGCATATCTCAGCTGGAAACAACAACGATACCGAAGATATCGCAGCTTCCGCATATCAAACGTTCTGTGGCGTGCTGAAAACACCAAAAAACGTGTTTTTCGCATTCAAAAGCACGAAAACAGCGATTTCGGTGATTCTGCACACTTATAGCAGCAGAATCATGCAGATTATCACTGAAAATGCATATCTCAGCTGGAAACAACAACGATACCGAAGATATCGCAGCTTCCGCACATCAAACGCACTGTGGAGTGCTGAAAACACCAGAAAACGTGTTTTTCACATTCAATAGCACGAAAACAGCGATTTCGGTGATTCTGCACACTTATAACAGCAGAATCATACAGATTATCACTGAAAATGCATATCTCAGCTGGAAACAACAACGATACCGAAGATATCGCAGTTTCCGCATATCAAACGCACTGTGGAGTGCTGAAAACACCAGAAAACGTGTTTCGTGCATTAAGTAGCTCGAAAAGAGCGATCTAGATGATTCTGCATACTTCTGACTGAAGTCTCACCAATATTATCGTAGAAAATGCATATCTCAGCTTGAAACCCGACGAAAACCAAAATATCGCTGGTTCTGCATATCAAACGCACTGTGGAGTGGTTAAACACCAGATAACGTGTTTCTCGCATTCAAAAGCACGAAAACAGCGATTTCGGTGATTCTGCACACTTGTAACAGCAGAATCATGAAGATTATCACTGCAAATGCATATCTCAGCTGGACACAACAACGATACCGAAGATATCGCTGCTTCCGCATATCAAACGTTCTGTGGCGTGCTGAAAACGCCAGAAAACGTGTTTTTCGCATTCAAAAGCACGAAAACAGCGATTTCGGTGATTCTGCACATTTGTAACAGCAGAATCATGAAGATTATCACTGAAAATGCATATCTCAGCTGGAAACAACAACGATACCGAAGATATCGCAGCTTCCGCATATCAAACGTTCTGTGGCGTGCTGAAAACACCAAAAAACGTGTTTTTCGCATTCAAAAGCACGAAAACAGCGATTTCGGTGATTCTGCACACTTATAGCAGCAGAATCATGCAGATTATCACTGAAAATGCATATCTCAGCTGGAAACAACAACGATACCGAAGATATCGCAGCTTCCGCACATCAAACGCACTGTGGAGTGCTGAAAACACCAGAAAACGTGTTTTTCACATTCAATAGCACGAAAACAGCGATTTCGGTGATTCTGCACACTTATAACAGCAGAATCATACAGATTATCACTGAAAATGCATATCTCAGCTGGAAACAACAACGATACCGAAGATATCGCAGTTTCCGCATATCAAACGCACTGTGGAGTGCTGAAAACACCAGAAAACGTGTTTCGTGCATTAAGTAGCTCGAAAAGAGCGATCTAGATGATTCTGCATACTTCTGACTGAAGTCTCACCAATATTATCGTAGAAAATGCATATCTCAGCTTGAAACCCGACGAAAACCAAAATATCGCTGGTTCTGCATATCAAACGCACTGTGGAGTGGTTAAACACCAGATAACGTGTTTCTCGCATTAAATAGCTCGAAAAGAGCGATCTCGATGATTCTGCATACTTCGGACAGAAGTCTCACCAAGATTATCGCAGAAAATGCATATCTCAGCTTGAAACCCCACGAAAACCAAGATATCTCCGGTTCTGCACATCAAACGTACTCTGGAGTGGTGAAAACACCAGATAACGTGTTTCTCGTATTAAATAGCTCGAAAAGTGCGATCTCGATGATACTGCATACTTCGGACAGAAGTCTCACCTAGATTATCGCAGAAAATGCAATTCTCAGCTTGAAACCCCACGAAAACCAAGATATCTCCGGTTCTGCATATCCAACGAACTGTGGTGTGGTGAAAATCCCAGAAAACGTGTTTCTCGCATTAAATAGCTCGAAAAGAGCGCTCTCGATGTGTCTGCATACTTCGGACAGATGTTTCACCAAGATTATCGTAGAAAATGCATATCTCAGCTTGAAACCCGACGAAAACCAAAATATCGCCGGTTCTGCATATCAAACCAACTGTGGAGTGGTGCAAACACCAGATAACGTTTTTCTCGCATTAAATAGCTCAAAAAGAGCGCTCTCGATGTTTCTGCATACTTCGGACAGAAGTCTCACCAAGATTATCGCAGAAAATGCATATCTCAGCTTGAAACCCCACGAAAACCAAGATATCTCCGGTTCTGCACATCAAACGTACTCTGGAGTGGTGAAAACACCAGATAACGTGTTTCTCGCATTAAATAGCTCGAAAAGTGCGATCTCGATGATACTGCATACTTCGGACAGAAGTCTCACCTAGATTATCGCAGAAAATGCAATTCTCAGCTTGAAACCCCACGAAAACCAAGATATCTCCGGTTCTGCATATCCAACGAACTGTGGTGTGGTGAAAATCCCAGAAAACGTGTTTCTCGCATTAAATAGCTCGAAAAGAGCGCTCTCGATGTTTCTGCATACTTCGGACAGAAGTCTCACCAAGATTATCGCAGAAAATGCATATCTCAGCTGGAAACACCACGAAAATCAAGATATCGCCTGTTCTGCATATCAAACGCACTGTGGAGTGGTGAAAACACCAGATAACGTGTTTCTCGCATTAAATAGCTCGAAAAGAGCGCTCTCGATGTTTCTGCATACTTCGGACAGATGGTTCACCAAGATTATCGTAGAAAATGCATATCTCAGCTTGAAACCCGACCGAAACCAAGATATCTCCGGTTCTGCATGTCAAACGTACTGTGGAGTGGTGAAAACACCAGAAAACGTGTTTCGTGCATTAAGTAGCTCGAAAAGAGCGATCTAGATGATTCTGCATACTTCTGAAAAAAGTACCCACCAAGATTATCGCAGAAAATGCATATCTCAGCTGGAAACACCACGAAAATCAAGATATCGCCTGTTCTGCATATCAAACGCACTGTGGAGTGGTGAAAACAGCCAGAGAACGTGTTTCTCGAATTAAATATCTCGAAAAGAGCGATCCCGATGATTCAGCATACTTCGGACAGAAGTTTCTCCAAGATTATCGCAGGAAATGCATATCTCAGCTTGAAACCCCACGAAAACCAAGATATCTCCGGTTCTGCATATCCAACGAACTGTGGAGTGGTGAAAACACCAGAAAACGTGTTTCGTGCATTAAGTAGCTCGAAAAGAGCGATCTAGATGATTCTGCATACTTCTGAAAAAAGACTCACCAAGATTATCATAGAATATGCATATCTCATCTGGAAACACCACGAAAATCAAGATATCACCTGTTCTGCATATCAAACGCACTGTGGAGTGGTGAAAACAACCAGAGAACGTGTTTCTCGCATTAAATAGCTCGAAAAGTGCGATCTCGATGATTCTGCATACTTCGGACAGAACTCTCACCAAGATTATCGCAGAAAATGCATATCTGAGCTTGAAACCCCACGAAAACCGAGATATCGCTGGTTCTGCATATCAAACGCACTGTGGAGTGGTGAAAACACCAGATAACGTGTTTCTCGCATTAAGTAGCTCGAAAAGTGCGATCTCGATGTTTCTGCATAATTCGGACACATGTTTCACCAAGATTATCGTAGAAAATGCATATCTCAGCTTGAAACCCGACGAAAACCAAAATATCGCCGGTTCTGCACATCAAACGTACTCTGGAGTGGTGAAATCACCAGATAACGTGTTTCCCGCATTAAATAGCTCGAAAAGTGCGATCTCGATGATTCTGCATACTTCGGACAGAAGTCTCACCTAGATTATCGCAGAAAATGCAATTCTCAGCTTGAAACCCAACGAAAACCAAGATATCTCCGGTTCTGCATATCCAACGAACTGTGGAGTGTTGAAAACCCCAGAAAACGAGTTTCTTGCATTAAATAGCTCGAAAAGAGGGCTCTCGATGTTTCGGCATACTTCGGACAGATGTTTCACCAAGATTATCGTCGAAAATGCATATCTCAGCTTGAAACCCGACGAAAACCAAAATATCGCCGGTTCTGCATATCAAACCAACTGTGGAGTGGTGCAAACACCAGATAACGTGTTTCTCGCATTAAGTAGCTCGAAAAGTGCGATCTCGATGATTCTGCATACTTCGGACAGAAGTCTCACCTAGATTATCGCAGAAAATGCAATTCTCAGCTTGAAACCCCACGAAAACAAAGATATCTCCGGTGCTGCATATCCAACGAACTGTGGTATGGTGAAAACCCCAGAAAACGTGTTTCTCGCATTAAATAGCTCGAAAAGAGCGCTCTCGATGTTTCTGCATACTTCGGACAGAAGTCTCACAAAGATTATCGCAGAAAATGCATATCTCAGCTTGAAACCCCACGAAAACCAAGATATCTCCGGTTCTGCACATCAAACGTACTCTGGAGTGGTGAAAACACCAGATAACGTGTTTCTCGCATTAAATAGCTCGAAAAGTGCGATCTCGATGATACTGCATACTTCGGACAGAAGTCTCACCTAGATTATCGCAGAAAATGCAATTCTCAGCTTGAAACCCCACGAAAACCAAGATATCTCCTGTTCTGCATATCCAACGAACTGTGGTGTGGTGAAAACCCCAGAAAACGTGTTTCTCGCATTAAATAGCTCGAAAAGAGCGCTCTCGATGTTTCTGCATACTTCGGACAGAAGTCTCACCAAGATTATCGCAGAAAATGCATATCTCAGCTTGAAACCCCACGAAAACCAAGATATCTCCGGTTCTGCACATCAAACGTACTCTGGAGTGGTGAAAACACCAGAAAACGTGTTTCTCGCATTAAATAGCTCGAAAAGTGCGATCTCGATGATTCTGCATACTTCGGACAGATGTCTCACCTAGATTATCGCAGAAAATGCAATTCTCAGCTTGAAACCCAACGAAAACCAAGATATCTCCGGTTCTGCATATCCAACGAACTGTGGAGTGTTGATAACCCCAGAAAACGAGTTTCTCGCATTAAATAGCTCGAAAAGAGGGCTCTCGATGTTTCGGCATACTTCGGACAGATGTTTCACCAAGATTATCGTAGAAAATGCACATCTCAGCTTGAAACCCGACGAAAACCAAAATATCGCCGGTTCTGCATATCAAACCAACTGTGGAGTGGTGAAAACACCAGATAACGTGTTTCTCGCATTAAGTAGCTCGAAAAGTGCGATCTCGATGATTCTGCATACTTCTAACAGAAGTCTCACCAAGATTATCGCAGAAAAAGCATATCTCAGCTTGAAACCCCACGAAAACCAAGATATCTCCGGTTCTGCACATCAAACGTACTCTGGAGTGGTGAAAACACCAGATAACGTGTTTCTCGCATTAAATAGCTCGAAACGAGCGATCTCGATGATTCTGCATACTTCGGACAGAAGTCTCACCAAGATTATCGTAAAAAATGCATATCTCAACTTGAAACCCCACGAAAACCAAGATATCGCTGGTACTGCTTATCAAACGCACTGTGGAGTGGTGAAAACACCAGAAAACGTGTTTCGTGCATTAAGTAGCTCGAAAAGAGCGATCTAGATGATTCTGCATACTTCTGACTGAAGTCTCACCAATATTATCGTAGAAAATGCATATCTCAGCTTGAAACCCGACGAAAACCAAAATATCGCTGGTTCTGCATATCAAACGCACTGTGGAGTGGTTAAACACCAGATAACGTGTTTCTCGCATTAAATAGCTCGAAAAGAGCGATCTCGATGATTCTGCATACTTCGGACAGAAGTCTCACCAAGATTATCGCAGAAAATGCATATCTCAGCTTGAAACCCCACGAAAACCAAGATATCTCCGGTTCTGCATGTCAAACGTACTGTGGAGTGGTGAAAACACCAGAAAACGTGTTTCGTGCATTAAGTAGCTCGAAAAGAGCGATCTAGATGATTCTGCATACTTCTGAAAAAAGACCCACCAAGATTATCGCAGAAAATGCATATCTCAGCTGGAAACACCACGAAAATCAAGATATCGCCTGTTCTGCATATCAAACGCACTGTGGAGTGGTGAAAACACCAGATAACGTGTTTCTCGCATTAAATAGCTCGAAACGAGCGCTCTCGATGTTTCTGCATACTTCGGACAGATGGTTCACCAAGATTATCGTAGAAAATGCATATCTCAGCTTGAAACCCGACCGAAACCAAGATATCTCCGGTTCTGCATGTCAAACGTACTGTGGAGTGGTGAAAACACCAGAAAACGTGTTTCGTGCATTAAGTAGCTCGAAAAGAGCGATCTAGATGATTCTGCATACTTCGGACAGATGTTTCACCAAGATTATCGTAGAAAACGCATATCTCAGCTTGAAACCCGACCGAAACCAAGATATCTCCGGTTCTGCATGTCAAACGTACTGTGGAGTGGTGAAAGCACCAGAAAACGTGTTTCGTGCATTAAGTAGCTCGAAAAGAGCGATCTAGATGATTCTGCATACTTCTGACTGAAGTCTCACCAATATTATCGTAGAAAATGCATATCTCAGCTTGAAACCCGACGAAAACCAAAATATCGCTGGTTCTGCATATCAAACGCACTGTGGAGTGGTTAAACACCAGATAGCGTGTTTCTCGCATTAAATAGCTCGAAAAGAGCGATCTCGATGATTCTGCATACTTCGGACAGAAGTCTCACCAAGATTATCGCAGAAAATGCATATCTCAGCTTGAAACCCCACGAAAACCAAGATATCTCCGGTTCTGCACATCAAACGTACTCTGGAGTGGTGAAAACACCAGATAACGTGTTTCTCATATTAAATAGCTCGAAAAGTGCGATCTCGATGATACTGCATACTTCGGACAGAAGTCTCACCTAGATTATCGCAGAAAATGCAATTCTCAGCTTGAAACCCCACGAAAACCAAGATATCTCCGGTTCTGCACATCAAACGTACTCTGGAGTGGTGAAAACACCAGATAACGTGTTTCTCATATTAAATAGCTCGAAAAGTGCGATCTCGATGATACTGCATACTTCGGACAGAAGTCTCACCAATATTATCGTAGAAAATGCATATCTCAGCTTGAAACCCGACGAAAACCAAAATATCGCCGGTTCTGCATATCAAACCAACTGTGGAGTGGTGAAAACACCAGATAACGTGTTTCTCGCATTAAGTAGCTCGAAAAGTGCGATCTCGATGATTCTGCATACTTCTAACAGAAGTCTCACCAAGATTATCGCAGAAAAAGCATATCTCAGCTAGAAACCCCACGAAAACCAAGATATCTCCGGTTCTGCATATCCAACGAACTGTGGTGTGGTGAAAATCCCAGAAAACGTGTTTCTCGCATTAAATAGCTCGAAAAGAGCGCTCTCGATGTTTCTGCATACTTCGGACAGATGTTTCACCAAGATTATCGTAGAAAATGCATATCTCAGCTTGAAACCCGACGAAAACCAAAATATCGCCGGTTCTGCATATCAAACCAACTGTGGAGTGGTGCAAACACCAGATAACGTGTTTCTCGCATTAAATAGCTCGAAAAGAGCGCTCTCGATGTTTCTGCATACTTCGGACAGAAGTCTCACCAAGATTATCGCAGAAAATGCATATCTCAGCTTGAAACCCCACGAAAACCAAGATATCTCCGGTTCTGCACATCAAACGTACTCTGGAGTGGTGAAAACACCAGATAACGTGTTTCCCGCATTATATAGCTCGAAAAGTGCGATCTCGATGATTCTGCATACTTCGGACAGAAGTCTCACCTAGATTATCGCAGAAAATGCAATTCTCAGCTTGAAACCCCACGAAAACAAAGATATCTCCGGTGCTGCATATCCAACGAACTGTGGTATGGTGAAAACCCCAGAAAACGTGTTTCTCGCATTAAATAGCTCGAAAAGAGCGCTCTCGATGTTTCTGCATACTTCGGACAGAAGTCTCACCAAGATTATCGCAGAAAATGCATATCTCAGCTTGAAACCCCACGAAAACCAAGATATCTCCGGTTCTGCACATCAAACGTACTCTGGAGTGGTGAAAACACCAGATAACGTGTTTCTCGCATTAAATAGCTCGAAAAGTGTGATCTCGATGATACTGCATACTTCGGACAGAAGTCTCACCTAGATTATCGCAGAAAATGCAATTCTCAGCTTGAAACCCCACGAAAACCAAGATATCTCCGGTTCTGCATATCCAACGAACTGTGGAGTGGTGAAAACACCAGAAAACGTGTTTCGTGCATTAAGTAGCTTGAAAAGAGCGATCTAGATGATTCTGCATACTTCGGACAGATGTTTCACCAAGATTATCGTAGAAAACGCATATCTCAGCTTGAAACCCGACCGAAACCAAGATATCTCCGGTTCTGCGTGTCAAACGTACTGTGGAGTGGTGAAAGCACCAGAAAACGTGTTTCGTGCATTAAGTAGCTCGAAAAGAGCGATCTAGATGATTCTGCATACTTCTGACTGAAGTCTCACCAATATTATCGTAGAAAATGCATATCTCAGCTTGAAACCCGACGAAAACCAAAATATCGCTGGTTCTGCATATCAAACGCACTGTGGAGTGGTTAAACACCAGATAACGTGTTTCTCGCATTAAATAGCTCGAAAAGAGCGATCTCGATGATTCTGCATACTTCGGACAGAAGTCTCACCAAGATTATCGCAGAAAATGCATATCTCAGCTTGAAACCCCACGAAAACCAAGATATCTCCGGTTCTGCACATCAAACGTACTCTGGAGTGGTGAAAACACCAGATAACGTGTTTCTCATATTAAATAGCTCGAAAAGTGCGATCTCGATGATACTGCATACTTCGGACAGAAGTCTCACCTAGATTATCGCAGAAAATGCAATTCTCAGCTTGAAACCCCACGAAAACCAAGATATCTCCGGTTCTGCATATCCAACGAACTGTGGTGTGGTGAAAATCCCAGAAAACGTGTTTCTCGCATTAAATAGCTCGAAAAGAGCGCTCTCGATGTTTCTGCATACTTCTGACTGAAGTCTCACCAATATTATCGTAGAAAATGCATATCTCAGCTTGAAACCCGACGAAAACCAAAATATCGCCGGTTCTGCATATCAAACCAACTGTGGAGTGGTGAAAACACCAGATAACGTGTTTCTCGCATTAAGTAGCTCGAAAAGTGCGATCTCGATGTTTCTGCATAATTCGGACACATGTTTCACCAAGATTATCGTAGAAAATGCATATCTCAGCTTGAAACCCGACGAAAACCAAAATATCGCCGGTTCTGCATATCAAACCAACTGTGGAGTGGTGCAAACACCAGATAACGTGTTTCTCGCATTAAATAGCTCGAAAAGTGCGATCTCGATGATTCTGCATACTTCGGACAGAAGTCTCACCTAGATTATCGCAGAAAATGCAATTCTCAGCTTGAAACCCAACGAAAACCAAGATATCTCCGGTTCTGCATATCCAACGAACTGTGGAGTGTTGATAACCCCAGAAAACGAGTTTCTCGCATTAAATAGCTCGAAAAGAGGGCTCTCGATGTTTCTGCATACTTCGGACAGAAGTCTCACCTAGATTATCGCAGAAAATGCAATTCTCAGCTTGAAACCCCACGAAAACCAAGATATCTCCGGTTCTGCATATCCAACGAACTGTGGAGTGGTGAAAACACCAGAAAACGTGTTTCGTGCATTAAGTAGCTCGAAAAGAGCGATCTAGATGATTCTGCATACTTCGGACAGATGTTTCACCAAGATTATCGTAGAAAACGCATATCTCAGCTTGAAACCCGACCGAAACCAAGATATCTCCGGTTCTGCATGTCAAACGTACTGTGGAGTGGTGAAAGCACCAGAAAACGTGTTTCGTGCATTAAGTAGCTCGAAAAGAGCGATCTAGATGATTCTGCATACTTCTGACTGAAGACTCACCAATATTATCGTAGAAAATGCATATCTCAGCTTGAAACCCGACGAAAACCAAAATATCGCTGGTTCTGCATATCAAACGCTCTGTGGAGTGGTTAAACACCAGATAACGTGTTTCTCGCATTAAATAGCTCGAAAAGAGCGATCTCGATGATTCTGCATACTTCGGACAGAAGTCTCACCAAGATTATCGCAGAAAATGCATATCTCAGCTTGAAACCCCACGAAAACCAAGATATCTCCGGTTCTGCACATCAAACGTACTCTGGAGTGGTGAAAACACCAGATAACGTGTTTCTCATATTAAATAGCTCGAAAAGTGCGATCTCGATGATACTGCATACTTCGGACAGAAGTCTCACCTAGATTATCGCAGAAAATGCAATTCTCAGCTTGAAACCCCACGAAAACCAAGATATCTCCGGTTCTGCATGTCAAACGTACTGTGGAGTGGTGAAAACACCAGAAAACGTGTTTCGTGCATTAAGTAGCTCGAAAAGAGCGATCTAGATGATTCTGCATACTTCTGAAAAAAGACCCACCAAGATTATCGCAGAAAATGCATATCTCAGCTGGAAACACCACGAAAATCAAGATATCGCCTGTTCTGCATATCAAACGCACTGTGGAGTGGTGAAAACACCAGATAACGTGTTTCTCGCATTAAATAGCTCGAAACGAGCGCTCTCGATGTTTCTGCATACTTCGGACAGATGGTTCACCAAGATTATCGTAGAAAATGCATATCTCAGCTTGAAACCCGACCGAAACCAAGATATCTCCGGTTCTGCATGTCAAACGTACTGTGGAGTGGTGAAAACACCAGAAAACGTGTTTCGTGCATTAAGTAGCTCGAAAAGAGCGATCTAGATGATTCTGCATACTTCGGACAGATGTTTCACCAAGATTATCGTAGAAAACGCATATCTCAGCTTGAAACCCGACCGAAACCAAGATATCTCCGGTTCTGCATGTCAAACGTACTGTGGAGTGGTGAAAGCACCAGAAAACGTGTTTCGTGCATTAAGTAGCTCGAAAAGAGCGATCTAGATGATTCTGCATACTTCTGACTGAAGTCTCACCAATATTATCGTAGAAAATGCATATCTCAGCTTGAAACCCGACGAAAACCAAAATATCGCTGGTTCTGCATATCAAACGCACTGTGGAGTGGTTAAACACCAGATAACGTGTTTCTCGCATTAAATAGCTCGAAAAGAGCGATCTCGATGATTCTGCATACTTCGGACAGAAGTCTCACCAAGATTATCGCAGAAAATGCATATCTCAGCTTGAAACCCCACGAAAACCAAGATATCTCCGGTTCTGCACATCAAACGTACTCTGGAGTGGTGAAAACACCAGATAACGTGTTTCTCATATTAAATAGCTCGAAAAGTGCGATCTCGATGATACTGCATACTTCGGACAGAAGTCTCACCTAGATTATCGCAGAAAATGCAATTCTCAGCTTGAAACCCCACGAAAACCAAGATATCTCCGGTTCTGCACATCAAACGTACTCTGGAGTGGTGAAAACACCAGATAACGTGTTTCTCATATTAAATAGCTCGAAAAGTGCGATCTCGATGATACTGCATACTTCGGACAGAAGTCTCACCAATATTATCGTAGAAAATGCATATCTCAGCTTGAAACCCGACGAAAACCAAAATATCGCCGGTTCTGCATATCAAACCAACTGTGGAGTGGTGAAAACACCAGATAACGTGTTTCTCGCATTAAGTAGCTCGAAAAGTGCGATCTCGATGATTCTGCATACTTCTAACAGAAGTCTCACCAAGATTATCGCAGAAAAAGCATATCTCAGCTTGAAACCCCACGAAAACCAAGATATCTCCGGTTCTGCATATCCAACGAACTGTGGAGTGGTGAAAATCCCAGAAAACGTGTTTCGTGCATTAAGTAGCTCGAAAAGAGCGATCTAGATGATTCTGCATACTTCGGACAGATGTTTCACCAAGATTATCGTAGAAAACGCATATCTCAGCTTGAAACCCGACCGAAACCAAGATATCTCCGGTTCTGCATGTCAAACGTACTGTGGAGTGGTGAAAGCACCAGAAAACGTGTTTCGTGCATTAAGTAGCTCGAAAAGAGCGATCTAGATGATTCTGCATACTTCTGACTGAAGACTCACCAATATTATCGTAGAAAATGCATATCTCAGCTTGAAACCCGACGAAAACCAAAATATCGCTGGTTCTGCATATCAAACGCTCTGTGGAGTGGTTAAACACCAGATAACGTGTTTCTCGCATTAAATAGCTCGAAAAGAGCGATCTCGATGATTCTGCATACTTCGGACAGAAGTCTCACCAAGATTATCGCAGAAAATGCATATCTCAGCTTGAAACCCCACGAAAACCAAGATATCTCCGGTTCTGCACATCAAACGTACTCTGGAGTGGTGAAAACACCAGATAACGTGTTTCTCATATTAAATAGCTCGAAAAGTGCGATCTCGATGATACTGCATACTTCGGACAGAAGTCTCACCTAGATTATCGCAGAAAATGCAATTCTCAGCTTGAAACCCCACGAAAACCAAGATATCTCCGGTTCTGCATGTCAAACGTACTGTGGAGTGGTGAAAACACCAGAAAACGTGTTTCGTGCATTAAGTAGCTCGAAAAGAGCGATCTAGATGATTCTGCATACTTCTGAAAAAAGACCCACCAAGATTATCGCAGAAAATGCATATCTCAGCTGGAAACACCACGAAAATCAAGATATCGCCTGTTCTGCATATCAAACGCACTGTGGAGTGGTGAAAACACCAGATAACGTGTTTCTCGCATTAAATAGCTCGAAACGAGCGCTCTCGATGTTTCTGCAAACTTCGGACAGATGGTTCACCAAGATTATCGTAGAAAATGCATATCTCAGCTTGAAACCCGACCGAAACCAAGATATCACCGGTTCTGCATGTCAAACGTACTGTGGAGTGGTGAAAACACCAGAAAACGTGTTTCGTGCATTAAGTAGCTCGAAAAGAGCGATCTAGATGATTCTGCATACTTCGGACAGATGTTTCACCAAGATTATCGTAGAAAACGCATATCTCAGCTTGAAACCCGACCGAAACCAAGATATCTCCGGTTCTGCATGTCAAACGTACTGTGGAGTGGTGAAAGCACCAGAAAACGTGTTTCGTGCATTAAGTAGCTCGAAAAGAGCGATCTAGATGATTCTGCATACTTCTGACTGAAGTCTCACCAATATTATCGTAGAAAATGCATATCTCAGCTTGAAACCCGACGAAAACCAAAATATCGCTGGTTCTGCATATCAAACGCACTGTGGAGTGGTTAAACACCAGATAACGTGTTTCTCGCATTAAATAGCTCGAAAAGAGCGATCTCGATGATTCTGCATACTTCGGACAGAAGTCTCACCAAGATTATCGCAGAAAATGCATATCTCAGCTTGAAACCCCACGAAAACCAAGATATCTCCGGTTCTGCACATCAAACGTACTCTGGAGTGGTGAAAACACCAGATAACGTGTTTCTCATATTAAATAGCTCGAAAAGTGCGATCTCGATGATACTGCATACTTCGGACAGAAGTCTCACCTAGATTATCGCAGAAAATGCAATTCTCAGCTTGAAACCCCACGAAAACCAAGATATCTCCGGTTCTGCACATCAAACGTACTCTGGAGTGGTGAAAACACCAGATAACGTGTTTCTCATATTAAATAGCTCGAAAAGTGCGATCTCGATGATACTGCATACTTCGGACAGAAGTCTCACCAATATTATCGTAGAAAATGCATATCTCAGCTTGAAACCCGACGAAAACCAAAATATCGCCGGTTCTGCATATCAAACCAACTGTGGAGTGGTGAAAACACCAGATAACGTGTTTCTCGCATTAAGTAGCTCGAAAAGTGCGATCTCGATGATTCTGCATACTTCTAACAGAAGTCTCACCAAGATTATCGCAGAAAAAGCATATCTCAGCTAGAAACCCCACGAAAACCAAGATATCTCCGGTTCTGCATATCCAACGAACTGTGGTGTGGTGAAAATCCCAGAAAACGTGTTTCTCGCATTAAATAGCTCGAAAAGAGCGCTCTCGATGTTTCTGCATACTTCGGACAGATGTTTCACCAAGATTATCGTAGAAAATGCATATCTCAGCTTGAAACCCGACGAAAACCAAAATATCGCCGGTTCTGCATATCAAACCAACTGTGGAGTGGTGCAAACACCAGATAACGTGTTTCTCGCATTAAATAGCTCGAAAAGAGCGCTCTCGATGTTTCTGCATACTTCGGACAGAAGTCTCACCAAGATTATCGCAGAAAATGCATATCTCAGCTTGAAACCCCACGAAAACCAAGATATCTCCGGTTCTGCACATCAAACGTACTATGGAGTGGTGAAAACACCAGATAACGTGTTTCCCGCATTATATAGCTCGAAAAGTGCGATCTCGATGATTCTGCATACTTCGGACAGAAGTCTCACCTAGATTATCGCAGAAAATGCAATTCTCAGCTTGAAACCCCACGAAAACAAAGATATCTCCGGTGCTGCATATCCAACGAACTGTGGTATGGTGAAAACCCCAGAAAACGTGTTTCTCGCATTAAATAGCTCGAAAAGAGCGCTCTCGATGTTTCTGCATACTTCGGACAGAAGTCTCACCAAGATTATCGCAGAAAATGCATATCTCAGCTTGAAACCCCACGAAAACCAAGATATCTCCGGTTCTGCACATCAAACGTACTCTGGAGTGGTGAAAACACCAGATAACGTGTTTCTCGCATTAAATAGCTCGAAAAGTGTGATCTCGATGATACTGCATACTTCGGACAGAAGTCTCACCTAGATTATCGCAGAAAATGCAATTCTCAGCTTGAAACCCCACGAAAACCAAGATATCTCCGGTTCTGCATATCCAACGAACTGTGGAGTGGTGAAAACACCAGAAAACGTGTTTCGTGCATTAAGTAGCTTGAAAAGAGCGATCTAGATGATTCTGTATACTTCGGACAGATGTTTCACCAAGATTATCGTAGAAAACGCATATCTCAGCTTGAAACCCGACCGAAACCAAGATATCTCCGGTTCTGCGTGTCAAACGTACTGTGGAGTGGTGAAAGCACCAGAAAACGTGTTTCGTGCATTAAGTAGCTCGAAAAGAGCGATCTAGATGATTCTGCATACTTCTGACTGAAGTCTCACCAATATTATCGTAGAAAATGCATATCTCAGCTTGAAACCCGACGAAAACCAAAATATCGCTGGTTCTGCATATCAAACGCACTGTGGAGTGGTTAAACACCAGATAACGTGTTTCTCGCATTAAATAGCTCGAAAAGAGCGATCTCGATGATTCTGCATACTTCGGACAGAAGTCTCACCAAGATTATCGCAGAAAATGCATATCTCAGCTTGAAACCCCACGAAAACCAAGATATCTCCGGTTCTGCACATCAAACGTACTCTGGAGTGGTGAAAACACCAGATAACGTGTTTCTCATATTAAATAGCTCGAAAAGTGCGATCTCGATGATACTGCATACTTCGGACAGAAGTCTCACCTAGATTATCGCAGAAAATGCAATTCTCAGCTTGAAACCCCACGAAAACCAAGATATCTCCGGTTCTGCATATCCAACGAACTGTGGTGTGGTGAAAATCCCAGAAAACGTGTTTCTCGCATTAAATAGCTCGAAAAGAGCGCTCTCGATGTTTCTGCATACTTCTGACTGAAGTCTCACCAATATTATCGTAGAAAATGCATATCTCAGCTTGAAACCCGACGAAAACCAAAATATCGCCGGTTCTGCATATCAAACCAACTGTGGAGTGGTGAAAACACCAGATAACGTGTTTCTCGCATTAAGTAGCTCGAAAAGTGCGATCTCGATGTTTCTGCATAATTCGGACACATGTTTCACCAAGATTATCGTAGAAAATGCATATCTCAGCTTGAAACCCGACGAAAACCAAAATATCGCCGGTTCTGCATATCAAACCAACTGTGGAGTGGTGCAAACACCAGATAACGTGTTTCTCGCATTAAATAGCTCGAAAAGTGCGATCTCGATGATTCTGCATACTTCGGACAGAAGTCTCACCTAGATTATCGCAGAAAATGCAATTCTCAGCTTGAAACCCAACGAAAACCAAGATATCTCCGGTTCTGCATATCCAACGAACTGTGGAGTGTTGATAACCCCAGAAAACGAGTTTCTCGCATTAAATAGCTCGAAAAGAGGGCTCTCGATGTTTCTGCATACTTCGGACAGAAGTCTCACCTAGATTATCGCAGAAAATGCAATTCTCAGCTTGAAACCCCACGAAAACCAAGATATCTCCGGTTCTGCATATCCAACGAACTGTGGAGTGGTGAAAACACCAGAAAACGTGTTTCGTGCATTAAGTAGCTCGAAAAGAGCGATCTAGATGATTCTGCATACTTCGGACAGATGTTTCACCAAGATTATCGTAGAAAACGCATATCTCAGCTTGAAACCCGACCGAAACCAAGATATCTCCGGTTCTGCATGTCAAACGTACTGTGGAGTGGTGAAAGCACCAGAAAACGTGTTTCGTGCATTAAGTAGCTCGAAAAGAGCGATCTAGATGATTCTGCATACTTCTGACTGAAGACTCACCAATATTATCGTAGAAAATGCATATCTCAGCTTGAAACCCGACGAAAACCAAAATATCGCTGGTTCTGCATATCAAACGCTCTGTGGAGTGGTTAAACACCAGATAACGTGTTTCTCGCATTAAATAGCTCGAAAAGAGCGATCTCGGTGATTCTGCATACTTCGGACAGAAGTCTCACCAAGATTATCGCAGAAAATGCATATCTCAGCTTGAAACCCCACGAAAACCAAGATATCTCCGGTTCTGCACATCAAACGTACTCTGGAGTGGTGAAAACACCAGATAACGTGTTTCTCATATTAAATAGCTCGAAAAGTGCGATCTCGATGATACTGCATACTTCGGACAGAAGTCTCACCTAGATTATCGCAGAAAATGCAATTCTCAGCTTGAAACCCCACGAAAACCAAGATATCTCCGGTTCTGCATATCCAACGAACTGTGGTGTGGTGAAAATCCCAGAAAACGTGTTTCTCGCATTAAATAGCTCGAAAAGAGCGCTCTCGATGTTTCTGCATACTTCTGACTGAAGTCTCACCAATATTATCGTAGAAAATGCATATCTCAGCTTGAAACCCGACGAAAACCAAAATATCGCCGGTTCTGCATATCAAACCAACTGTGGAGTGGTGAAAACACCAGATAACGGGTTTCTCGCATTAAGTAGCTCGAAAAGTGCGATCTCGATGTTTCTGCATACTTCGGACACATGTTTCACCAAGATTATCGTAGAAAATGCATATCTCAGCTTGAAACCCGACGAAAACCAAAATATCGCCGGTTCTGCATATCAAACCAACTGTGGAGTGGTGCAAACACCAGATAACGTGTTTCTCGCATTAAATAGCTCGAAAAGTGCGATCTCGATGATTCTGCATACTTCGGACAGAAGTCTCACCTAGATTATCGCAGAAAATGCAATTCTCAGCTTGAAACCCAACGAAAACCAAGATATCTCCGGTTCTGCATATCCAACGAACTGTGGAGTGTTGATAACCCCAGAAAACGAGTTTCTCGCATTAAATAGCTCGAAAAGAGGGCTCTCGATGTTTCTGCATACTTCGGACAGAAGTCTCACCAAGATTATCGCAGAAAATGTATATCTCAGCTTGAAACCCCACGAAAACCAAGATATCTCCGGTTCTGCACATCAAACGTACTCTGGAGTGGTGAAAACACCAAATAACGTGTTTCCCGCATTATATAGCTCGAAAAGTGCGATCTCGATGATTCTGCATACTTCGGACAGAAGTCTCACCTAGATTATCGCAGAAAATGCAATTCTCAGCTTGAAACCCCACGAAAACAAAGATATCTCCGGTGCTGCATATCCAACGAACTGTGGTATGGTGAAAACCCCAGAAAACGTGTTTCTCGCATCAAGTAGCTCGAAAAGAGCGCTCTCGATGTTTCTGCATACTTCGGACAGAAGTCTCACCAAGATTATCGCAGAAAATGCATATATCAGCTTGAAACCCCACGAAAACCAAGATATCTCCGGTTCTGCACATCAAACGTACTCTGGAGTGGTGAAAACACCAGATAACGTGTTTCTCGCATTAAATAGCTCGAAAAGTGCGATCTCGATGATACTGCATACTTCGGACAGAAGTCTCACCTAGATTATCGCAGAAAATGCAATTCTCAGCTTGAAACCCCACGAAAACCAAGATATCTCCGGTTCTGCATATCCAACGAACTGTGGTGTGGTGAAAATCCCAGAAAACGTGTTTCTCGCATTAAATAGCTCGAAAAGAGCGCTCTCGATGTGTCTGCATACTTCGGACAGATGTTTCACCAAGATTATCGTAGAAAACGCATATCTCAGCTTGAAACCCGACCGAAACCAAGATATCTCCGGTTCTGCATGTCAAACGTACTGTGGAGTGGTGAAAGCACCAGAAAACGTGTTTCGTGCATTAAGTAGATCGAAAAGAGCGATCTAGATGGTTCTGCATACTTCTGACTGAAGTCTCACCAATATTATCGTAGAAAATGCATATCTCAGCTTGAAACCCGACGAAAACCAAAATATCGCTGGTTCTGCATATCAAACGCACTGTGGAGTGGTTAAACCCCAGATAACGTGTTTCTCGCATTAAATAGCTCGAAAAGTGCGATCTCGATGATTCTGCATACTTCGGACAGAAGTCTCACCAAGATTATCGCAGAAAATGCATATCTCAGCTTGAAACCCCACGAAAACCAAGATATCTCCGGTTCTGCACATCAAACGTACTCTGGAGTGGTGAAAACACCAGATAACGTGTTTCTCATATTAAATAGCTCGAAAAGTGCGATCTCGATGATACTGCATACTTCGGACAGAAGTCTCACCTAGATTATCGCAGAAAATGCAATTCTCAGCTTGAAACCCCACGAAAACCAAGATATCTCCGGTTCTGCATATCCAACGAACTGTGGTGTGGTGAAAATCCCAGAAAACGTGTTTCTCGCATTAAATAGCTCGAAAAGAGCGCTCTCGATGTTTCTGCATACTTCTGACTGAAGTCTCACCAATATTATCGTAGAAAATGCATATCTCAGCTTGAAACCCGACGAAAACCAAAATATCGCCGGTTCTGCATATCAAACCAACTGTGGAGTGGTGAAAACACCAGATAACGTGTTTCTCGCATTAAGTAGCTCGAAAAGTGCGATCTCGATGTTTCTGCATACTTCGGACACATGTTTCACCAAGATTATCGTAGAAAATGCATATCTCAGCTTGAAACCCGACGAAAACCAAAATATCGCCGGTTCTGCATATCAAACCAACTGTGGAGTGGTGCAAACACCAGATAACGTGTTTCTCGCATTAAATAGCTCGAAAAGTGCGATCTCGATGATTCTGCATACTTCGGACAGAAGTCTCACCTAGATTATCGCAGAAAATGCAATTCTCAGCTTGAAACCCAACGAAAACCAAGATATCTCCGGTTCTGCATATCCAACGAACTGTGGAGTGTTGATAACCCCAGAAAACGAGTTTCTCGCATTAAATAGATCGAAAAGAGGGCTCTCGATGTTTCTGCATACTTCGGACAGAAGTCTCACCAAGATTATCGCAGAAAATGTATATCTCAGCTTGAAACCCCACGAAAACCAAGATATCTCCGGTTCTGCACATCAAACGTACTCTGGAGTGGTGAAAACACCAAATAACGTGTTTCCCGCATTATATAGCTCGAAAAGTGCGATCTCGATGATTCTGCATACTTCGGACAGAAGTCTCACCTAGATTATCGCAGAAAATGCAATTCTCAGCTTGAAACCCCACGAAAACAAAGATATCTCCGGTGCTGCATATCCAACGAACTGTGGTATGGTGAAAACCCCAGAAAACGTGTTTCTCGCATCAAGTAGCTCGAAAAGAGCGCTCTCGATGTTTCTGCATACTTCGGACAGAAGTCTCACCAAGATTATCGCAGAAAATGCATATATCAGCTTGAAACCCCACGAAAACCAAGATATCTCCGGTTCTGCACATCAAACGTACTCTGGAGTGGTGAAAACACCAGATAACGTGTTTCTCGCATTAAATAGCTCGAAAAGTGCGATCTCGATGATACTGCATACTTCGGACAGAAGTCTCACCTAGATTATCGCAGAAAATGCAATTCTCAGCTTGAAACCCCACGAAAACCAAGATATCTCCGGTTCTGCATATCCAACGAACTGTGGTGTGGTGAAAATCCCAGAAAACGTGTTTCTCGCATTAAATAGCTCGAAAAGAGCGCTCTCGATGTGTCTGCATACTTCGGACAGATGTTTCACCAAGATTATCGTAGAAAACGCATATCTCAGCTTGAAACCCGACCGAAACCAAGATATCTCCGGTTCTGCATGTCAAACGTACTGTGGAGTGGTGAAAGCACCAGAAAACGTGTTTCGTGCATTAAGTAGATCGAAAAGAGCGATCTAGATGGTTCTGCATACTTCTGACTGAAGTCTCACCAATATTATCGTAGAAAATGCATATCTCAGCTTGAAACCCGACGAAAACCAAAATATCGCTGGTTCTGCATATCAAACGCACTGTGGAGTGGTTAAACACCAGATAACGTGTTTCTCGCATTAAATAGCTCGAAAAGTGCGATCTCGATGATTCTGCATACTTCGGACAGAAGTCTCACCAAGATTATCGCAGAAAATGCATATCTCAGCTTGAAACCCCACGAAAACCAAGATATCTCCGGTTCTGCACATCAAACGTACTCTGGAGTGGTGAAAACACCAGATAACGTGTTTCTCATATTAAATAGCTCGAAAAGTGCGATCTCGATGATACTGCATACTTCGGACAGAAGTCTCACCTAGATTATCGCAGAAAATGCAATTCTCAGCTTGAAACCCCACGAAATCCAAGATATCTCCGGTTCTGCATATCCAACGAACTGTGGTGTGGTGAAAATCCCAGAAAACGTGTTTCTCGCATTAAATAGCTCGAAAAGAGCGCTCTCGATGTTTCTGCATACTTCTGACTGAAGTCTCACCAATATTATCGTAGAAAATGCATATCTCAGCTTGAAACCCGACGAAAACCAAAATATCGCCGGTTCTGCATATCAAACCAACTGTGGAGTGGTGAAAACACCAGATAACGTGTTTCTCGCATTAAGTAGCTCGAAAAGTGCGATCTCGATGATTCTGCATACTTCTAACAGAAGTCTCACCAAGATTATCGCAGAAAAAGCATATCTCAGCTTGAAACCCCACGAAAACCAAAATATCGCTGGTACTGCATATCAAACGCACTGTGGAGTGGTGAAAACACCAGAAAACGTGTTTCGTGCATTAAGTAGCTCGAAAAGAGCGATCTAGATGATTCTGCATACTTCTGACTGAAGTCTCACCAATATTATCGTAGAAAATGCATATCTCAGCTTGAAACCCGACGAAAACCAAAATATCGCTGGTTCTGCATATCAAACGCACTGTGGAGTGGTTAAACACCAGATAACGTGTTTCTCGCATTATATAGCTCGAAAAGAGCGATCTCGATGATTCTGCAGACTTCGGACAGAAGTCTCACCAAGATTATCGCAGAAAATGCATATCTCAGCTTGAAACCCCACGAAAACCAAGATATCTCCGGTTCTGCACATCAAACGTACTCTGGAGTGGTGAAAACACCAGATAACGTGTTTCTCGTATTAAATAGCTCGAAAAGTGCGATCTCGATGATACTGCATACTTCGGACAGAAGTCTCACCTAGATTATCGCAGAAAATGCAATTCTCAGCTTGAAACCCCACGAAAACCAAGATATCTCCGGTTCTGCATATCCAACGAACTGTGGTGTGGTGAAAATCCCAGAAAACGTGTTTCTCGCATTAAATAGCTCGAAAAGAGCGCTCTCGATGTTTCTGCATACTTCGGACAGATGTTTCACCAAGATTATCGTAGAAAATGCATATCTCAGCTTGAAACCCGACGAAAACCAAAATATCGCCGGTTCTGCATATCAAACCAACTGTGGAGTGGTGCAAACACCAGATAACGTGTTTCTCGCATTAAATAGCTCGAAAAGAGCGCTCCCGATGTTTCTGCATACTTCGGACAGAAGTCTCACCAAGATTATCGCAGAAAATGCATATCTCAGCTTGAAACCCCACGAAAACCAAGATATCTCCGGTTCTGCACATCAAACGTACTCTGGAGTGGTGAAAACACCAGATAACGTGTTTCCCGCATTATATAGCTCGAAAAGTGCGATCTCGATGATTCTGCATACTTCGGACAGAAGTCTCACCTAGATTATCGCAGAAAATGCAATTCTCAGCTTGAAACCCCACGAAAACCAAGATATCTCCGGTTCTGCACATCAAACGTACTCTGGAGTGGTGAAAACACCAGATAACGTGTTTCTCGTATTAAATAGCTCGAAAAGTGCGATCTCGATGATACTGCATACTTCGGACAGAAGTCTCACCTAGATTATCGCAGAAAATGCAATTCTCAGCTTGAAACCCCACGAAATCCAAGATATCTCCGGTTCTGCATATCCAACGAACTGTGGTGTGGTGAAAATCCCAGAAAACGTGTTTATCGCATTAAATAGCTCGAAAAGAGCGCTCTCGATGTTTCTGCATACTTCGGACAGATGTTTCACCAAGATTATCGTAGAAAATGCATATCTCAGCTTGAAACCCGACGAAAACCAAAATATCGCCGGGTCTGCATATCAAACCAACTGTGGAGTGGTGAAAACACCAGATAACGTGTTTCTCGCATTAAGTAGCTCGAAAAGTGCGATCTCGATGATTCTGCATACTTCTAACAGAAGTCTCACCAAGATTATCGCAGAAAAAGCATATCTCAGCTTGAAACCCCACGAAAACCAAAATATCGCTGGTACTGCATATCAAACGCACTGTGGAGTGGTGAAAACACCAGAAAACGTGTTTCGTGCATTAAGTAGCTCGAAAAGAGCGATCTAGATGATTCTGCATACTTCTGACTGAAGTCTCACCAATATTATCGTAGAAAATGCATATCTCAGCTTGAAACCCGACGAAAACCAAAATATCGCTGGTTCTGCATATCAAACGCACTGTGGAGTGGTTAAACACCAGATAACGTGTTTCTCGCATTATATAGCTCGAAAAGAGCGATCTCGATGATTCTGCAGACTTCGGACAGAAGTCTCACCAAGATTATCGCAGAAAATGCATATCTCAGCTTGAAACCCCACGAAAACCAAGATATCTCCGGTTCTGCACATCAAACGTACTCTGGAGTGGTGAAAACACCAGATAACGTGTTTCTCGTATTAAATAGCTCGAAAAGTGCGATCTCGATGATACTGCATACTTCGGACAGAAGTCTCACCTAGATTATCGCAGAAAATGCAATTCTCAGCTTGAAACCCCACGAAAACCAAGATATCTCCGGTTCTGCATATCCAACGAACTGTGGTGTGGTGAAAATCCCAGAAAACGTGTTTCTCGCATTAAATAGCTCGAAAAGAGCGCTCTCGATGTTTCTGCATACTTCGGACAGATGTTTCACCAAGATTATCGTAGAAAATGCATATCTCAGCTTGAAACCCGACGAAAACCAAAATATCGCCGGTTCTGCATATCAAACCAACTGTGGAGTGGTGCAAACACCAGATAACGTGTTTCTCGCATTAAATAGCTCGAAAAGAGCGCTCCCGATGTTTCTGCATACTTCGGACAGAAGTCTCACCAAGATTATCGCAGAAAATGCATATCTCAGCTTGAAACCCCACGAAAACCAAGATATCTCCGGTTCTGCACATCAAACGTACTCTGGAGTGGTGAAAACACCAGATAACGTGTTTCCCGCATTATATAGCTCGAAAAGTGCGATCTCGATGATTCTGCATACTTCGGACAGAAGTCTCACCTAGATTATCGCAGAAAATGCAATTCTCAGCTTGAAACCCCACGAAAACCAAGATATCTCCGGTTCTGCACATCAAACGTACTCTGGAGTGGTGAAAACACCAGATAACGTGTTTCTCGTATTAAATAGCTCGAAAAGTGCGATCTCGATGATACTGCATACTTCGGACAGAAGTCTCACCTAGATTATCGCAGAAAATGCAATTCTCAGCTTGAAACCCCACGAAATCCAAGATATCTCCGGTTCTGCATATCCAACGAACTGTGGTGTGGTGAAAATCCCAGAAAACGTGTTTATCGCATTAAATAGCTCGAAAAGAGCGCTCTCGATGTTTCTGCATACTTCGGACAGATGTTTCACCAAGATTATCGTAGAAAATGCATATCTCAGCTTGAAACCCGACGAAAACCAAAATATCGCCGGGTCTGCATATCAAACCAACTGTGGAGTGGTGCAAACACCAGATAACGTGTTTCTCGCATTAAATAGCTCGAAAAGAGCGCTCTCGATGTTTCTGCATACTTCGGACAGAAGTCTCACCAAGATTATCGCAGAAAATGCATATCTCAGCTTGAAAACCCACGAAAACCAAGATATCTCCGGTTCTGCACATCAAACGTACTCTGGAGCGGTGAAAACGCCAGATAACGTGTTTCCCGCATTATATAGCTCGAAAAGTGCGATCTCGATGATTCTGCATACTTCGGACAGAAGTCTCACCTAGATTATCGCAGAAAATGCAATTCTCAGCTTGAAACCCCACGAAAACAAAGATATCTCCGGTGCTGCATATCCAACGAACTGTGGTATGGTGAAAACCCCAGAAAACGTGTTTCTCGCATTAAATAGCTCGAAAAGAGCGCTCTCAATGTTTCTGCATACTTCGGACAGAAGTCTCACCAAGATTATCGCAGAAAATGCATATCTCAGCTTGAAACCCCACGAAAACCAAAATATCGCCGGTTCTGCATATCAAACCAACTGTGGAGTGGTGCAAACACCAGATAACGTGTTTCCCGCATTATATAGCTCGAAAAGTGCGATCTCGATGATTCTGCATACTTCGGACAGAAGTCTCACCTAGATTATCGCAGAAAATGCAATTCTCAGCTTGAAACCCCACGAAAACAAAGATATCTCCGGTGCTGCATATCCAACGAACTGTGGTATGGTGAAAACCCCAGAAAACGTGTTTCTCGCATTAAATAGCTCGAAAAGAGCGCTCTCGATGTTTCTGCATACTTCGGACAGAAGTCTCACCAAGATTATCGCAGAAAATGCATATCTCAGCTTGAAACCCCACGAAAACCAAGATATCTCCGGTTCTGCACATCAAACGTACTCTGGAGTGGTGAAAACACCAGATAACGTGTTTCTCGCATTAAATAGCTCGAAAAGTGCGATCTCGATGATACTGCATACTTCGGACAGAAGTCTCACCTAGATTATCGCAGAAAATGCAATTCTCAGCTTGAAACCCCACGAAAACCAAGATATCTCCGGTTCTGCATATCCAACGAACTGTGGTGTGGTGAAAATCCCAGAAAACGTGTTTCTCGCATTAAATAGCTCGAAAAGAGCGCTCTCGATGTTTCTGCATACTTCGGACAGATGTTTCACCAAGATTATCGTAGAAAATGCATATCTCAGCTTGAAACCCGACGAAAACCAAAATATCGCCGGTTCTGCATATCAAACCAACTGTGGAGTGGTGCAAACACCAGATAACGTGTTTCTCGCATTAAATAGCTCGAAAAGTGCGATCTCAATGATTCTGCATACTTCGGACAGAAGTCTCACCTAGATTATCGCAGAAAATGCAATTCTCAGCTTGAAACCCAACGAAAACCAAGATATCTCCGGTTCTGCATATCCAACGGACTGTGGAGTGTTGATAACCCTAGAAAACGAGTTTCTCGCATTAAATAGCTCGAAAAGAGGGCTCTCGATGTTTCTGCATACTTCGGACAGAAGTCTCACCAAGATTATCGCAGAAAATGCATATCTCAGCTTGAAACCCCACGAAAACCAAGATATCTCCGGTTCTGCACATCAAACGTACTCTGGAGTGGTGAAAACACCAGATAACGTGTTTCCCGCATTATATAGCTCGAAAAGTGCGATCTCGATGATTCTGCATACTTCTAACAGAAGTCTCACCAAGATTATCGCAGAGAAAGCATATCTCAACTTGAAACCCCACGATAACCAAGATATCGCTGGTACTGCATATCAAACACACTGTGGAGTGGTGAAAACACCAGAAAACGTGTTTCGTGCATTAAGTAGCTCGAAAAGAGCGATGTAGATGATTCTGCATACTTCTGACTGAAGTCTCACCAATATTATCGTAGAAAATGCATATCTCAGCTTGAAACCCGACCGAAACCAAGATATCTCCGGTTCTGCATGTCAAACGTACTGTGGAGTGGTGAAAACACCAGAAAACGTGTTTCGTGCATTAAGTAGCTCGAAAAGAGCGATCTAGATGATTCTGCATACTTCTGAAAAAAGACCCACCAAGATTATCGCAGAAAATGCATATCTCAGCTTGAAACCCCACGAAAACCAAGATATCGCTGGTTCTGCATATCAAACGCACTGTGGAGTGGTGAAAACACCAGATAACGTGTTTCTCGCATTAAATAGCTCGAAAAGTGCGATCTCGATGATACTGCATACTTCGGACAGAAGTCTCACCTAGATTATCGCAGAAAATGCAATTCTCAGCTTGAAACCCCACGAAAACCAAGATATCGCTGGTTCTGCATATCAAACGCACTGTGGAGTGGTGAAAACACCAGATAACGTGTTTCTCGCATTAAATAGCTCGAAAAGAGGGCTCTCGATGTTTCTGCATACTTCGGACAGAAGTCTCACCAAGATTATCGCAGAAAATGCATATCTCAGCTTGAAACCCCACGAAAACCAAGATATCTCCGGTTCTGCACATCAAACGTACTCTGGAGTGGTGAAAACACCAGATAACGTGTTTCCCGCATTATATAGCTCGAAAAGTGCGATCTCGATGATTCTGCATACTTCTAACAGAAGTCTCACCAAGATTATCGCAGAGAAAGCATATCTCAACTTGAAACCCCACGATAACCAAGATATCGCTGGTACTGCATATCAAACACACTGTGGAGTGGTGAAAACACCAGAAAACGTGTTTCGTGCATTAAGTAGCTCGAAAAGAGCGATGTAGATGATTCTGCATACTTCGGACAGATGTTTCACCAAGATTATCGTAGAAAATGCATATCTCAGCTTGAAACCCGACGAAAACCAAAATATCGCCGGTTCTGCATATCAAACCAACTGTGGAGTGGTGCAAACACCAGATAACGTGTTTCTCGCATTAAATAGCTCGAAAAGTGCGATCTCAATGATTCTGCATACTTCGGACAGAAGTCTCACCTAGATTATCGCAGAAAATGCAATTCTCAGCTTGAAACCCAACGAAAACCAAGATATCGCCTGTTCTGCATATCAAACGCACTGTGGAGTGGTGAAAACACCAGATAACGTGTTTCTCGCATTAAATAGCTCGAAAAGAGCGATCCCGATGATTCAGCATACTTCGGACAGAAGTTTCCCCAAGATTATCGCAGGAAATGCATATCTCAGCTTGAAACCCCACGAAAACCAAGATATCGCTGGTTCTGCATATCAAACGCACTGTGGAGTGGTGAAAACACCAGATAACGTGTTTCTCGCATTAAATAGCTCGAAAAGAGCGCTCGCGACGTTTCTGCATACTTCGTACAGATGTTTCACCAAGCTTATCGTAGAAAATGCATATCTCAGCTTGAAACCCCACGAAAACCAAGATATGTACTGTTCTGCATATCAAACGCACTGTGGAGTGGTGAAAACACCAGAAAACGTGTTTCGTGCATTAAGTAGCTCGAAAAGAGCGATCTAGATGATTCTGCATACTTCTGAAAAAAGACCCACCAAGATTATCGCAGAAAATGCATATCTCAGCTGGAAATACCACGAAAATCAAGATATCGCCTGTTCTGCATATCAAACGCACTGTGGAGTGGTGAAAACACCAGATAACGTGTTTCTCGCATTAAATAGCTCGAAAAGAGCGCTCTCGATGTTTCAGCATACTTCGGACAGATGTTTCACCAAGATTATCGTTGAAAATGCATATCTCAGCTTGAAACCCGACCGAAACCAAGATATCTCCGGTTCTGCATGTCAAACGTACTGTGGAGTGGTGAAATCACCAGAAAACGTGTTTCGTGCATTAAGTAGCTCGAAAAGAGCGATCTAGATGATTCTGCATACTTCTGAAAAAAGACCCACCAAGATTATCGCAGAAAATGCATATCTCAGCTGGAAACACAACGAAAATCAAGATATCGCCTGTTCTGCATATCAAACGCACTGTGGAGCGGTGAAAACAGCCAGAGAACGTGTTTCTCGAATTAAATATCTCGAAAAGAGCGATCCCGATGATTCAGCATACTTCGGACAGAAGTTTCCCCAAGATTATCGCAGGAAATGCATATCTCAGCTTGAAACCCCACGAAAACCAAGATATCGCTGGTTCTGCATATCAAACGCACTGTGGAGTGGTGAAAACACCAGATAACGTGTTTCTCGCATTAAATAGCTCGAAAAGAGCGCTCGCGACGTTTCTGCATACTTCGTACAGATGTTTCACCAAGCTTATCGTAGAAAATGCATATCTCAGCTTGAAACCCCACGAAAACCAAGATATGTACTGTTCTGCATATCAAACGCACTGTGGAGTGGTGAAAACACCAGATAACGTGTTTCTCGCACTAACTAGCTCGAAAAGTGCGATCTCGATGATTCAGCATACTTCGGACAGTAGTCTCACCAAGATTATCGCAGGAAATGCATATCTCAGCTTGAAACCCCACGAAAACCAAGATATCTACTATTCTGCATATCAAACGCACTGTGGAGTGGTGAAAACACCAGATAACGTGTTTCTCGCATTAAATAGCTCGAAACGAGCGATCTCGATGATTCTGCAAACTTCGGACAGAAGTCTCACCAAGATTATCGCAGGAAATGCATATCTCAGCTTGAAACCCCACGAAAACCAAGATATCTACTGTTCTGCATATCAAACGCACTGTGGAGTGGTGAAAACACCAGATTACGTGTTTCTCGCATTAAATAGCTCGAAACGAGCGATCTCGATGATTCTGCAAACTTCGGACAGAAGTCTCACCAAGATTATCGTAAAAAATGCATATCTCAGCTAGAAACCCCACAAACGCCAAGATATCGCTGGTTCTGCATATCAAACGCACTGTGGAGTGGTGAAAACACCGGATAAGGTTTTTCTCGCATTAACTAGCTCGAAAAGAGCGATCTCGATGTTTCAGCATACTTCGGACAGAAGTCTCACCAAGATTATCGCAGAAAATGCATATCTCAGCTTGAAACCCCACGAAAACCAAGATATCGCCGGTTCTGCATATCAAACGCACTGTGGAGTGGTGAAAACACCGGATAAGGTTTTTCTCGCATTAACTAGCTCGAAAAGAGCGATCTCGATGATTCAGCATACTTCGGACAGTAGTCTCACCAAGATTATCGCAGGAAATGCATATCTCAGCTTGAAACCCCACGAAAACCAAGATATCTACTATTCTGCATATCAAACGCACTGTGGAGTGGTGAAAACACCAGATAACGTGTTTCTCGCATTAAATAGCTCGAAACGAGCGATCTCGATGATTCTGCAAACTTCGGACAGAAGTCTCACCAAGATTATCGCAGGAAATGCATATCTCAGCTTGAAACCCCACGAAAACCAAGATATCTACTGTTCTGCATATCAAACGCTCTGTGGAGTGGTGAAAACACCAGATAACGTGTTTCTCGCATTAAGTAGCTCGAAATGTGCGATCTCGATGATTCTGCATACTTCTAACAGAAGTGTCACCAAGATTATCGCAGAAAAAGCATATCTCAGCTTGAAACCCCACGAAAACCAAGATATCTACTGCTCTGCATATCAAACGCACTGTGGAGTGGTGAAAACACCAGATAACGTGTTTCTCGCATTAAATAGCTCGAAACGAGCGATCTCGATGATTCTGCATACTTCGGACAGAACCAAGATTATCGTAAAAAATGCATATCTCAGCTTGAAACCCCACGAAAACCAAGATATCGCTGGTACTGCATATCAAACGCACTGTGGTGTGGTGAAAACACCAGAAAACGTGTTTCGTGCATTAAGTAGCTCGAAAAGAGCGATCTAGATGATTCTGCATACTTCTGACTGAAGTCTCACCAATATTATCGTAGAAAATGCATATCCCAGCTTGAAACCCGACGAAAACCAAAATATCGCCGCTTCTGCATATCAAACCAACTGTGGAGTTGTGAAAACACCAGATAACGTGTTTCTCGCATTAAGTAGCTCGAAAAGTGCGATCTCGATGATTCTGCATACTTCTAACAGAAGTCTCACCAAGATTATCGCAGAAAAAGCATATCTCTGCTTGAAACCCCACGAAAACCAAGATATCTACTGTTATGCATATCCAACGAACTGTGGAGTGGTGAAAACCCCAGAAAACGAGTTTCTCGCATTAAATAGCTCAAAAAGTGCGCTCTCGATGTTTCTGCATACTTCGGACAGATGTTTCACCAAGATTATCGTAGAAAATGCATATCTCAGCTTGAAACCCGACCGAAACCAAGACATCTCCGGTTCTGCATGTAAAACGTACTGTGGAGTGGTGAAAACACCAGAAAACGTGTTTCGTGCATTAAGTAGCTCGAAAAGAGCGATCTAGATGATTCTGCAGACTTCTGAAAAAAGACTCACCAAGATTATCGCAGAATATGCATATCTCAGCTGGAAACACCACGAAAATCAAGATATCGCCTGTTCTGCATATCAAACGCACTGTGGAGCGGTGAAAACAACCAGAGAACGTGTTTCTCGCATTAAATAGCTCGAAAAGTGCGATCTCGATGATTCTGCATACTTCGGACAGAACTCTCACCAAGATTATCGCAGAAAATGCATATCTGAGCTTGAAACCCCACGAAAACCAAGATATCGCTGGTTCTGCATATCAAACGCACTCTGGAGTGGTGATAACACCAGATAACGTGTTTCTCGCATTAAATAGCTCGAAAAGTGCGATCTCGATGATACTGCATACTTCGGACAGAAGTCTCACCTAGATTATCGCAGAAAATGCAATTCTCAGCTTGAAACCCCACGAAAACCAAGATATCTCCGGTTCTGCATATCCAACGAACTGTGGTGTGGTGAAAACGCCAGAAAACGTGTTTCTCGCATTAAATAGCTCGAAAAGAGCGCTCTCGATGTTTCTGCATACTTCGGACAGAAGTCTCACCAAGATTATCGCAGAAAATGCATATCTCAGCTTGAAACCTCACGAAAACCAAGATATCTCCGGTTCTGCACATCAAACGTACTCTGGAGTGGTGCAAACACCAGATAACGTGTTTCTCGCATTAAATAGCTCGAAAAGTGCGATCTCGATGATTCTGCATACTTCGGACAGAAGTCTCACCTAGATTATCGCAGAAAATGCAATTCTCAGCTTGAAACCCCACGAAAACCAAGATATCTCCGGTTCTGCATATCCAACGAACTGTGGTGTGGTGAAAACGCCAGAAAACGTGTTTCTCGCATTAAATAGCTCGAAAAGAGCGCTCTCGATGTTTCTGCATACTTCGGACAGAAGTCTCACCAAGATTATCGCAGAAAATGCATATCTCAGCTTGAAACCTCACGAAAACCAAGATATCTCCGGTTCTGCACATCAAACGTACTCTGGAGTGGTGCAAACACCAGATAACGTGTTTCTCGCATTAAATAGCTCGAAAAGTGCGATCTCGATGATTCTGCATACTTCGGACAGAAGTCTCACCTAGATTATCGCAGAAAATGCAATATCTGAGCTTGAAACCCCACGTAAACCAAGATATCGCTGGTTCTGCATATCAAACGCACTGTGGAGTGGTGAAAACACCAGATAACCTGTTCCTCGCATTAAATAGCTCGAAACGAGCGATCTCGATGATTCTGCATACTTCGGACAGAAATCTCACCAAAATTATCGTAAAAAATGCATATCTCAGCTTGAAACCCCACGAAAACCAAGATATCGCTGTGTTCAGCATATCAAACGCACTGTGGAGTGGTGAAAACACCCTGAAAACGTGTTTCTCGCATTAAATAGCTCGAATAGAGCGATCTCGATGCTTCTTCATACTTCGGACAGAAGTCTCACCAAGATTATCGTAAAAAATGCATATCTCAGCTTGAAACCCCACGAAAGCCAAGATATCGCTGGTTCTGCACATCAAACGTACTCTGGAGTGGTGAAAACACCAGATAACGTGTTTCTCGCATTAAATAGCTCGAAAATTGCGATCTCGATGATACTGCATACTTCGGACAGAAGTCTCACCTAGATTATCGCAGAAAATGCAATTCTCAGCTTGAAACCCCACGAAAACCAAGATATCTCCGGTTCTGCATATCCAACGAACTGTGGTGTGGTGAAAACGCCAGAAAACGTGTTTCTCGCATTAAATAGCTAGAAAAGAGCGCTCTCGATGTTTCTGCATACTTCGGACAGAAGTCTCACCAAGATTATCGCAGAAAATGCATATCTCAGCTTGAAACCCCACGAAAACCAAGATATCTCCGGTTCTGCATATCCAACGAACTGTGGTGTGGTGAAAACGCCAGAAAACGTGTTTCTCGCATTAAATAGCTCGAAAAGAGCGCTCTCGATGTTTCTGCATACTTCGGACAGAAGTCTCACCAAGATTATCGCAGAAAATGCATATCTCAGCTTGAAACCCGACCGAAACCAAGACATCTCCGGTTCTGCATGTCAAACGTACTGTGGAGTGGTGAAAACACCAGAAAACGTGTTTCGTGCATTAAGTAGCTCGAAAAGAGCGATCTAGATGATTCTGCATACTTCTGAAAAAAGACTCACCAAGATTATCGCAGAAAATGCATATCTGAGCTTGAAACCCCACGTAAACCAAGATATCGCTGGTTCTGCATATCAAACGCACTGTGGAGTGGTGAAAACACCAGATAACGTGTTTCTCGCATTAAATAGCTCGAAAAGAGCGATCTCGATGATTCTGCATACTTCGGACAGAAGTCTGACCAAGATTATCGCAGAAAATGCATATCTCAGCTTGAAACCCCACGAAAACCAAGATATCTCCGGTTCTGCACATCAAACGTACTCTGGAGTGGTGAAAACACCAGATAACGTGTTTCTCGCATTAAATAGCTCGAAAATTGCGATCTCGATGATACTGCATACTTCGGACAGAAGTCTCACCTAGATTATCGCAGAAAATGCAATTCTCAGCTTGAAACCCCACGAAAACCAAGATATCTCCGGTTCTGCATATCCAACGAACTGTGGTGTGGTGAAAACGCCAGAAAACGTGTTTCTCGCATTAAATAGCTAGAAAAGAGCGCTCTCGATGTTTCTGCATACTTCGGACAGAAGTCTCACCAAGATTATCGCAGAAAATGCATATCTCAGCTTGAAACCCGACCGAAACCAAGACATCTCCGGTTCTGCATGTCAAACGTACTGTGGAGTGGTGAAAACACCAGAAAACGTGTTTCGTGCATTAAGTAGCTCGAAAAGAGCGATCTAGATGATTCTGCATACTTCTGAAAAAAGACTCACCAAGATTATCGCAGAAAATGCATATCTGAGCTTGAAACCCCACGTAAACCAAGATATCGCTGGTTCTGCATATCAAACGCACTGTGGAGTCGTGAAAACACCAGATAACATGTTTCTCGCACTAACTAGCTCGAAAAGAGCGTTCTCGAAGATTCTGCATAATTCTGACAGAAGTCTCACCAGGATTATCGCAGAAAATGCATATCTCAGCTTGAAACCTCACGAAAACCGAGATATCTCCGGTTCTGCACATCAAACGTACTCTGGAGTGGTGCAAACACCAGATAACGTGTTTCTCGCATTAAATAGCTCGAAAAGTGCGATCTCGATGATTCTGCATACTTCGGACAGAAGTCTCACCTAGATTATCGCAGAAAATGCAATTCTCAGCTTGAAACCCCACGAAAACCAAGATATCTCCGGTTCTGCATATCCAACGAACTGTGGTGTGGTGAAAACGCCAGAAAACGTGTTTCTCGCATTAAATAGCTCGAAAAGAGCGCTCTCGATGTTTCTGCATACTTCGGACAGAAGTCTCACCAAGATTATCGCAGAAAATGCATATCTCAGCTTGAAACCTCACGAAAACCAAGATATCTCCGGTTCTGCATATCAAACGCACTGTGGAGTGGTGAAAACACCCTGAAAACGTGTTTCTCGCATTAAATAGCTCGAATAGAGCGATCTCGATGCTTCTTCATACTTCGGACAGAAGTCTCACCAAGATTATCGTAAAAAATGCATATCTCAGCTTGAAACCCCACGAAAGCCAAGATATCGCTGGTTCTGAATATCAAACGCACTGTGGAGTGGTGGAAACACCGGATAAGGTTTTTCTCGCATTAACTAGCTCGAAAAGAGCGATCTCGATGTTTCAGCATACTTCGGACAGAAGTCTCACCAAGATTATCGCAGAAAATGCATATCTCAGCTTGAAACCTCACGAAAACCAAGATATCGCCGGTTCTGCATATCATACGCACTGTGGAGTGGTGAAAACACCAGATAACGTGTTTCTCGCATTAAATAGCTCGAAAAGAGCGATCTCGATGATTCTGCATACTTCGGACAGAAGTCTCACCAAGATTATCGCAGAAAATGCATATCTCAGCTTGAAACCCCACGAAAACCAAGATATCTCCGGTTCTGCACATCAAACGTACTCTGGAGTGGTGAAAACACCAGATAACGTGTTTCTCGCATTAAATAGCTCGAAAATTGCGATCTCGATGATACTGCATACTTCGGACAGAAGTCTCACCTAGATTATCGCAGAAAATGCAATTCTCAGCTTGAAACCCCACGAAAACCAAGATATCTCCGGTTCTGCATATCCAACGAACTGTGGTGTGGTGAAAACGCCAGAAAACGTGTTTCTCGCATTAAATAGCTAGAAAAGAGCGCTCTCGATGTTTCTGCATACTTCGGACAGAAGTCTCACCAAGATTATCGCAGAAAATGCATATCTCAGCTTGAAACCCCACGAAAACCAAGATATCTCCGGTTCTGCATATCCAACGAACTGTGGTGTGGTGAAAACGCCAGAAAACGTGTTTCTCGCATTAAATAGCTCGAAAAGAGCGCTCTCGATGTTTCTGCATACTTCGGACAGAAGTCTCACCAAGATTATCGCAGAAAATGCATATCTCAGCTTGAAACCCGACCGAAACCAAGACATCTCCGGTTCGGCATGTCAAACGTACTGTGGAGTGGTGAAAACACCAGAAAACGTGTTTCGTGCATTAAGTAGCTCGAAAAGAGCGATCTAGATGATTCTGCATACTTCTGAAAAAAGACTCACCAAGATTATCGCAGAAGATGCATATCTGAGCTTGAAACCCCACGTAAACCAAGATATCGCTGGTTCTGCATATCAAACGCACTGTGGAGTGGTGAAAACACCAGATAACGTGTTTCTCGCATTAAATAGCTCGAAAAGAGCGATCTCGATGATTCTGCATACTTCGGACAGAAGTCTCACCAAGATTATCGCAGAAAATGCATATCTCAGCTTGAAACCCCACGAAAACCAAGATATCTCCGGTTCTGCACATCAAACGTACTCTGGAGTGGTGAAAACACCAGATAACGTGTTTCTCGCATTAAATAGCTCGAAAATTGCGATCTCGATGATACTGCATACTTCGGACAGAAGTCTCACCTAGATTATCGCAGAAAATGCAATTCTCAGCTTGAAACCCCACGAAAACCAAGATATCTCCGGTTCTGCATATCCAACGAACTGTGGTGTGGTGAAAACGCCAGAAAACGTGTTTCTCGCATTAAATAGCTAGAAAAGAGCGCTCTCGATGTTTCTGCATACTTCGGACAGAAGTCTCACCAAGATTATCGCAGAAAATGCATATCTCAGCTTGAAACCCGACCGAAACCAAGACATCTCCGGTTCGGCATGTCAAACGTACTGTGGAGTGGTGAAAACACCAGAAAACGTGTTTCGTGCATTAAGTAGCTCGAAAAGAGCGATCTAGATGATTCTGCATACTTCTGAAAAAAGACTCACCAAGATTATCGCAGAAGATGCATATCTGAGCTTGAAACCCCACGTAAACCAAGATATCGCTGGTTCTGCATATCAAACGCACTGTGGAGTGGTGAAAACACCAGATAACGTGTTTCTCGCATTAAATAGCTCGAAAAGAGCGATCTCGATGATTCTGCATACTTCGGACAGAAGTCTCACCAAGATTATCGCAGAAAATGCATATCTCAGCTTGAAACCCCACGAAAACCAAGATATCTCCGGTTCTGCACATCAAACGTACTCTGGAGTGGTGAAAACACCAGATAACGTGTTTCTCGCATTAAATAGCTCGAAAATTGCGATCTCGATGATACTGCATACTTCGGACAGAAGTCTCACCTAGATTATCGCAGAAAATGCAATTCTCAGCTTGAAACCCCACGAAAACCAAGATATCTCCGGTTCTGCATATCCAACGAACTGTGGTGTGGTGAAAACGCCAGAAAACGTGTTTCTCGCATTAAATAGCTAGAAAAGAGCGCTCTCGATGTTTCTGCATACTTCGGACAGAAGTCTCACCAAGATTATCGCTGAAAATGCATATCTCAGCTTGAAAACCCACGAAAACCAAGATATCTACTGTTCTGCATATCAAACACACTGTGGAGTCGTGAAAACACCAGATAACATGTTTCTCGCACTAACTAGCTCGAAAAGAGCGTTCTCGAAGATTCTGCATAATTCTGACAGAAGTCTCACCAGGATTATCGTAGAAAATGCATATCTCAGCTTGAAACCCGACCGAAACCAAGATATCTCCGGTTCTGCATGTCAAACGTACTGTGGAGTGGTGAAAACACCAGAAAACGTGTTTCGTGCATTAAGTAGCTCGAAAAGAGCGATCTAGATGATTCTGCATACTTCTGAAAAAAGACCCACCAAGATTATCGCAGAAAATGCATATCTCAGCTGGAAACACCACGAAAATCAAGATATCGCCTGTTCTGCATATCAAACGCACTGTGGAGTGGTGAAAACAACCAGAGAACGTGTTTCTCGAATTAAATATCTCGAAATGAGCGATCCCGATGATTCAGCATACTTCGGACAGAAGTCTCACCAAGATTATCGCAGGAAATGCATATCTCAGCTTGAAACCCCACGAAAACCAAGATATCTCCGGTTCTGCATATCCAACGAACTGTGGAGTGGTGAAAACCCCAGAAAACGAGTTTCTCGCATTAAACAGCTCGAAAAGAGCGCTCTCGATGTTTCTGCATACTTCGGACAGATGTTTCACCAAGATTATCGTAGAAAATGCATATCTCAGCTTGAAACCCGACCGAAACCAAGACATCTCCGGTTCTGCATGTCAAACGTACTGTGGAGTTGTGAAAACACCAGAAAACGTGTTTCGTGCATTAAGTAGGTCGAAAAGAGCGATCTAGATGATACTGCATACTTCTGAAAAAAGACCCACCAAGATTATCGCAGAATATGCATATCTCAGCTGGAAACACCACGAAAATCAAGATATCGCCTGTTCTGCATATCAAACGCACTGTGGAGTGGTGAAAACAACCAGAGAACGTGTTTCTCGCATTAACTAGCACGAAAAGAGCGTTCTGGATGATTCTGCATACTTCTCATAGATGAAACACAAAGATTATCGCAGAAGATGCATATTTCAGCTGGAAACCCAACGAAACCGAATATATTGCAGTTTCCGCATGTCAAACGCACTGTGGAGTGCTGAAAACACCACAAAACCTGTTTTTCGCATTCAATAGCACGAAAACAGCGATTTCGGTGATTCTGCATACTTGTCACAGAAGAATCATGAGGATTATCACTGAAAATGCATATCTCATCTGGAAACCCCACGAAAACCAAGATATCGCCGGTTCTGCATATCAAACGCCCTGTGGAGTGATGAAAACACCAGATAACGTGTTTCTCGCATTAAATAGCTCTAAACGAGCGATCTAGACGATTCTGCATACTTCTGACTGAAGTCTCACCAATATTATTGCAGAAAATGCATATCTCAGCATGAAACCCGACCGAAACCAAGATATCTCCGTTTCTGCATGTCAAACGTACTGTGGAGTGGTCAAAACACCAGAAAACTTGTTTTCTCGCATTAAATAACTCGAAACGAACGATCTAGATGATTCTGCATACTTCTGACTGAAGTCTCACCAATATTATCGCAGAAAATGCATATCTCAGCTTGAAACCCGTCGAAAACCAAGATGTCGCCGGTTCTGCATATCAACCGCACTGTGGAGCGATGAAAACACCAGATAACGTGTTTCTCGCATTAAATAGCTCGAAAAGAGCGCTCTCGAAGTTTCTGCATACTTCGGACAGATGTTTCACCAAGATTATCGTAGATAATGCATATCTCAGCTTGAAACCCGACCGAAACCAAGATATCTCCGGTTCTGCATGTCAAACGTACTGTGGAGTGGTGAAAACACCAGAAAACGTGTTTCGTGCGTTAAGTAGCTCGAAAAGAGCGATCTAGATGATTCTGCATACTTCTGAAAAAAGACTCACCAAGATTATCGCAGAATATGCATATCTCAGCTGGAAACACCACGAAAATCAAGATATCGCCTGTTCTGCATATCAAACGCACTGTGGAGTGGTGAAAACAACCAGAGAACGTGTTTCTCGCATTAAATAGCTCGAAAAGTGCGATCTCGATGTTTCTGCATACTTCGGACAGAACTCTCACCAAGATTATCGCAGAAAATGCATATCTGAGCTTGAAACCCGACCGAAACCAAGATATCTCCGGTTCTGCATGTCAAACGTACTGTGGAGTGGTGAAAACACCAGAAAACGTGTTTCGTGCATTAAGTAGCTCGAAAAGAGCGATCTAGATGATTCTGCATACTTCTGAAAAAAGACCCACCAAGATTATCGCAGAAAATTGCATATCTCAGCTGGAAACACCACGAAAATCAAGATATCGCCTGTTCTGCATATCAAACGCACTGTGGAGTGGTGAAAACAACCAGAGAACGTGTTTCTCGAATTAAATATCTCGAAATGAGCGATCCCGATGATTCAGCATACTTCGGACAGAAGTCTCACCAAGATTATCGCAGGAAATGCATATCTCAGCTTGAAACCCCACGAAAACCAAGATATCTCCGGTTCTGCATATCCAACGAACTGTGGAGTGGTGAAAACCCCAGAAAACGAGTTTCTCGCATTAAACAGCTCGAAAAGAGCGCTCTCGATGTTTCTGCATACTTCGGACAGATGTTTCACCAAGATTATCGTAGAAAATGCATATCTCAGCTTGAAACCCGACCGAAACCAAGACATCTCCGGTTCTGCATGTCAAACGTACTGTGGAGTTGTGAAAACACCAGAAAACGTGTTTCGTGCATTAAGTAGGTCGAAAAGAGCGATCTAGATGATTCTGCATACTTCTCATAGATGAAACACAAAGATTATCGCAGAAGATGCATATTTCAGCTGGAAACCCAACGAAACCGAATATATTGCAGTTTCCGCATGTCAAACGCACTGTGGAGTGCTGAAAACACCACAAAACCTGTTTTTCGCATTCAATAGCACGAAAACAGCGATTTCGGTGATTCTGCATACTTGTCACAGAAGAATCATGAGGATTATCACTGAAAATGCATATCTCATCTGGAAACCCCACGAAAACCAAGATATCGCCGGTTCTGCATATCAAACGCCCTGTGGAGTGATGAAAACACCAGATAACGTGTTTCTCGCATTAAATAGCTCGAAACGAGCGATCTAGACGATTCTGCATACTTCTGACTGAAGTCTCACCAATATTATTGCAGAAAATGCATATCTCAGAATGAAGCCCGACCGAAACCAAGATATCTCCGTTTCTGCATGTCAAACGTGCTGTGGAGTGGTCAAAACACCAGAAAACTTGTTTTCTCGCATTAAATAACTCGAATCGAACGATCTAGATGATTCTGCATACTTCTGACTGAAGTCTCACCAATATTATCGCAGTAAATGCATATCTCAGCTTGAAACCCGTCGAAAACCAAGATGTCGCCGGTTCTGCATATCAACCGCACTGTGGAGCGATGAAAACACCAGATAACGTGTTTCTCGCATTAAATAGCTCGAAAAGTGCGATCTCGATGATTCAGCATCCTTCGGACAGAAGTCTCACCAAGATTATCGATGGAAATGCATATCTCAGCTTGAAACCCCACGAAAACCAAGATATCTCCGGTTCTGCATATCCAACGAACTGTGGAGTGGTGAAAACCCCACAAAACGAGTTTCTCGCATTAAATAGCTCGAAAAGAGCGCTCTCGAAGTTTCTGCATACTTCGGACAGATGTTTCACCAAGATTATCGTAGATAATGCATATCTCAGCTTGAAACCCGACCGAAACCAAGATATCTCCGGTTCTGCATGTCAAACGTACTGTGGAGTGGTGAAAACACCAGAAAACGTGTTTCGTGCATTAAGTAGCTCGAAAAGAGCGATCTAGATGATTCTGCATACTTCTGAAAAAAGACTCACCAAGATTATCGCAGAATATGCATATCTCAGCTGGAAACACCACGAAAATCAAGATATCGCCTGTTCTGCATATCAAACGCACTGTGGAGTGGTGAAAACAACCAGAGAACGTGTTTCTCGAATTAAATATCTCGAAATGAGCGATCCCGATGATTCAGCATACCTCGGACAGAAGTCTCACCAAGATTATCGCAGGAAATGCATATCTCAGCTTGAAACCCCACGAAAACCAAGATATCTCCGGTTCTGCATATCCAACGAACTGTGGAGTGGTGAAAACCCCAGAAAACGAGTTTCTCGCATTAAACAGCTCGAAAAGAGCGCTCTCGATGTTTCTGCATACTTCGGACAGATGTTTCACCAAGATTATCGTAGAAAATGCATATCTCAGCTTGAAACCCGACCGAAACCAAGATATCTCCGGTTCTGCATGTCAAACGTACTGTGGAGTGGTGAAAACACCAGAAAACGTGTTTCGTGCATTAAGTAGCTCGAAAAGAGCGATCTAGATGATTCTGCATACTTCTGAAAAAAGACCCACCAAGATTATCGCAGAATATGCATATCTCAGCTGGAAACACCACGAAAATCAAGATATCGCCTGTTCTGCATATCAAACGCACTGTGGAGTGGTGAAAACAACCAGAGAACGTGTTTCTCGCATTAACTAGCACGAAAAGAGCGTTCTGGATGATTCTGCATACTTCTCATAGATGAAACACAAAGATTATCGCAGAAAATGCATATTTCAGCTGGAAACCCAACGAAACCGAATATATTGCAGTTTCCGCATGTCAAACGCACTGTGGAGTGCTGAAAACACCACAAAACCTGTTTTTCGCATTCAATAGCACGAAAACAGCGCATTCGGTGATTCTGCATACTTGTCAAAGAAGAATCATGAGGATTATCACTGAAAATGCATATCTCATCTGGAAACCCCACGAAAACCAAGATATCGCCGGTTCTGCATATCAAACGCCCTGTGGAGTGATGAAAACACCAGATAACGTGTTTCTCGCATTAAATAGCTCGAAAAGAGCGCTCTCGAAGTTTCTGCATACTTCGGACAGATGTTTCACCAAGATTATCGTAGATAATGCATATCTCAGCTTGAAACCCGACCGAAACCAAGATATCTCCGGTTCTGCATGTCAAACGCACTGTGGAGTGGTGAAAACAACCAGAGAACGTGTTTCTCGCATTAAATAGCTCGAAAAGTGCGATCTCGATGTTTCTGCATACTTCGGACAGAACTCTCACCAAGATCATCGCAGAAAATGCATATCTGAGCTTGAAACCTCACGAAAACCAAGATATCGCCGGTTCTGCATATCAAACGCACTGTGGAGTGGTGAAAACACCAGATAACGTGTTTCTCGCATTAAATAGCTCGAAAAGAGCGATCACGATGATTCTGCATACTTCGGACAGAAGTCTCACCTAGATTATCGCAGAAAATGCAATTCTCAGCTTGAAACCCCACGAAAACAAAGATATCTCCGGTGCTGCATATCCAACGAACTGTGGTATGGTGAAAACCCCAGAAAACGTGTTTCTCGCATTAAATAGCTCGAAAAGAGCGCTCTCGATGTTTCTGCATACTTCGGACAGAAGTCTCACCAAGATTATCGCAGAAAATGCATATCTCAGCTTGAAACCCCACGAAAACCAAAATATCGACGGTTCTGCATATCAAACCAACTGTGGAGTGGTGCAAACACCAGATAACGTGTTTCCCGCATTATATAGCTCGAAAAGTGCGATCTCGATGATTCTGCATACTTCGGACAGAAGTCTCACCTACATTATCGCAGAAAATGCAATTCTCAGCTTGAAACCCCACGAAAACAAAGATATCTCCGGTGCTGCATATCCAACGAACTGTGGTATGGTGAAAACCCCAGAAAACGTGTTTCTCGCATTAAATAGCTCGAAAAGAGCGCTCTCGATGTTTCTGCATACTTCGGACAGAAGTCTCACCAAGATTATCGCAGAAAATGCATATCTCAGCTTGAAACCCCACGAAAACCAAGATATCTCCGGTTCTGCACATCAAACGTACTCTGGAGTGGTGAAAACACCAGATAACGTGTTTCTCGCATTAAATAGCTCGAAAAGTGCGATCTCGATGATACTGCATACTTCGGACAGAAGTCTCACCTAGATTATCGCAGAAAATGCAATTCTCAGCTTGAAACCCCACGAAAACCAAGATATCTCCGGTTCTGCATATCCAACGGACTGTGGAGTGTTGATAACCCCAGAAAACGAGTTTCTCGCATTAAATAGCTCGAAAAGAGGGCTCTCGATGTTTCTGCATACTTCGGACAGAAGTCTCACCAAGATTATCGCAGAAAATGCATATCTCAGCTTGAAACCCCACGAAAACCAAGATATCTCCGGTTCTGCACATCAAACGTACTCTGGAGTGGTGAAAACACCAGATAACGTGTTTCCCGCATTATATAGCTCGAAAAGTGCGATCTCGATGATTCTGCATACTTCTAACAGAAGTCTCACCAAGATTATCGCAGAGAAAGCATATCTCAACTTGAAACCCCACGATAACCAAGATATCGCTGGTACTGCATATCAAACACACTGTGGAGTGGTGAAAACACCAGAAAACGTGTTTCGTGCATTAAGTAGCTCGAAAAGAGCGATCTAGATGATTCTGCATACTTCTGACTGAAGTCTCACCAATATTATCGTAGAAAATGCATATCTCAGCTTGAAACCCCACGAAAACCAAGATATCTCCGGTTCTGCACATCAAACGTACTCTGGAGTGGTGAAAACACCAGATAACGAGTTTCTCGCATTAAAGAGCTCGAAAAGAGCGCTCTCGAAGTTTCTGCATACTTCGGACAGATGTTTCACCAAGATTATCGTAGATAATGCATATCTCAGCTTGAAACCCGACCGAAACCAAGATATCTCCGGTTCTGCATGTCAAACGTACTGTGGAGTGGTGAAAACACCAGAAAACGTGTTTCGTGCGTTAAGTAGCTCGAAAAGAGCGATCTAGATGATTCTGCATACTTCTGAAAAAAGACTCACCAAGATTATCGCAGAATATGCATATCTCAGCTGGAAACACCACGAAAATCAAGATATCGCCTGTTCTGCATATCAAACGCACTGTGGAGTGGTGAAAACAACCAGAGAACGTGTTTCTCGCATTAAATAGCTCGAAAAGTGCGATCTCGATGTTTCTGCATACTTCGGACAGAACTCTCACCAAGATTATCGCAGAAAATGCATATCTGAGCTTGAAACCCGACCGAAACCAAGATATCTCCGGTTCTGCATGTCAAACGTACTGTGGAGTGGTGAAAACACCAGAAAACGTGTTTCGTGCATTAAGTAGCTCGAAAAGAGCGATCTAGATGATTCTGCATACTTCTGAAAAAAGACCCACCAAGATTATCGCAGAAAATTGCATATCTCAGCTGGAAACACCACGAAAATCAAGATATCGCCTGTTCTGCATATCAAACGCACTGTGGAGTGGTGAAAACAACCAGAGAACGTGTTTCTCGAATTAAATATCTCGAAATGAGCGATCCCGATGATTCAGCATACTTCGGACAGAAGTCTCACCAAGATTATCGCAGGAAATGCATATCTCAGCTTGAAACCCCACGAAAACCAAGATATCTCCGGTTCTGCATATCCAACGAACTGTGGAGTGGTGAAAACCCCAGAAAACGAGTTTCTCGCATTAAACAGCTCGAAAAGAGCGCTCTCGATGTTTCTGCATACTTCGGACAGATGTTTCACCAAGATTATCGTAGAAAATGCATATCTCAGCTTGAAACCCGACCGAAACCAAGACATCTCCGGTTCTGCATGTCAAACGTACTGTGGAGTTGTGAAAACACCAGAAAACGTGTTTCGTGCATTAAGTAGGTCGAAAAGAGCGATCTAGATGATACTGCATACTTCTGAAAAAAGACCCACCAAGATTATCGCAGAATATGCATATCTCAGCTGGAAACACCACGAAAATCAAGATATCGCCTGTTCTGCATATCAAACGCACTGTGGAGTGGTGAAAACAACCAGAGAACGTGTTTCTCGCATTAACTAGCACGAAAAGAGCGTTCTGGATGATTCTGCATACTTCTCATAGATGAAACACAAAGATTATCGCAGAAGATGCATATTTCAGCTGGAAACCCAACGAAACCGAATATATTGCAGTTTCCGCATGTCAAACGCACTGTGGAGTGCTGAAAACACCACAAAACCTGTTTTTCGCATTCAATAGCACGAAAACAGCGATTTCGGTGATTCTGCATACTTGTCACAGAAGAATCATGAGGATTATCACTGAAAATGCATATCTCATCTGGAAACCCCACGAAAACCAAGATATCGCCGGTTCTGCATATCAAACGCCCTGTGGAGTGATGAAAACACCAGATAACGTGTTTCTCGCATTAAATAGCTCGAAACGAGCGATCTAGACGATTCTGCATACTTCTGACTGAAGTCTCACCAATATTATTGCAGAAAATGCATATCTCAGAATGAAACCCGACCGAAACCAAGATATCTCCGTTTCTGCATGTCAAACGTGCTGTGGAGTGGTCAAAACACCAGAAAACTTGTTTTCTCGCATTAAATAACTCGAATCGAACGATCTAGATGATTCTGCATACTTCTGACTGAAGTCTCACCAATATTATCGCAGTAAATGCATATCTCAGCTTGAAACCCGTCGAAAACCAAGATGTCGCCGGTTCTGCATATCAACCGCACTGTGGAGCGATGAAAACACCAGATAACGTGTTTCTCGCATTAAATAGCTCGAAAAGTGCGATCTCGATGATTCAGCATCCTTCGGACAGAAGTCTCACCAAGATTATCGATGGAAATGCATATCTCAGCTTGAAACCCCACGAAAACCAAGATATCTCCGGTTCTGCATATCCAACGAACTGTGGAGTGGTGAAAACCCCACAAAACGAGTTTCTCGCATTAAATAGCTCGAAAAGAGCGCTCTCGAAGTTTCTGCATACTTCGGACAGATGTTTCACCAAGATTATCGTAGATAATGCATATCTCAGCTTGAAACCCGACCGAAACCAAGATATCTCCGGTTCTGCATGTCAAACGTACTGTGGAGTGGTGAAAACACCAGAAAACGTGTTTCGTGCATTAAGTAGCTCGAAAAGAGCGATCTAGATGATTCTGCATACTTCTGAAAAAAGACTCACCAAGATTATCGCAGAATATGCATATCTCAGCTGGAAACACCACGAAAATCAAGATATCGCCTGTTCTGCATATCAAACGCACTGTGGAGTGGTGAAAACAACCAGAGAACGTGTTTCTCGAATTAAATATCTCGAAATGAGCGATCCCGATGATTCAGCATACCTCGGACAGAAGTCTCACCAAGATTATCGCAGGAAATGCATATCTCAGCTTGAAACCCCACGAAAACCAAGATATCTCCGGTTCTGCATATCCAACGAACTGTGGAGTGGTGAAAACCCCAGAAAACGAGTTTCTCGCATTAAACAGCTCGAAAAGAGCGCTCTCGATGTTTCTGCATACTTCGGACAGATGTTTCACCAAGATTATCGTAGAAAATGCATATCTCAGCTTGAAACCCGACCGAAACCAAGATATCTCCGGTTCTGCATGTCAAACGTACTGTGGAGTGGTGAAAACACCAGAAAACGTGTTTCGTGCATTAAGTAGCTCGAAAAGAGCGATCTAGATGATTCTGCATACTTCTGAAAAAAGACCCACCAAGATTATCGCAGAATATGCATATCTCAGCTGGAAACACCACGAAAATCAAGATATCGCCTGTTCTGCATATCAAACGCACTGTGGAGTGGTGAAAACAACCAGAGAACGTGTTTCTCGCATTAACTAGCACGAAAAGAGCGTTCTGGATGATTCTGCATACTTCTCATAGATGAAACACAAAGATTATCGCAGAAAATGCATATTTCAGCTGGAAACCCAACGAAACCGAATATATTGCAGTTTCCGCATGTCAAACGCACTGTGGAGTGCTGAAAACACCACAAAACCTGTTTTTCGCATTCAATAGCACGAAAACAGCGCATTCGGTGATTCTGCATACTTGTCAAAGAAGAATCATGAGGATTATCACTGAAAATGCATATCTCATCTGGAAACCCCACGAAAACCAAGATATCGCCGGTTCTGCATATCAAACGCCCTGTGGAGTGATGAAAACACCAGATAACGTGTTTCTCGCATTAAATAGCTCGAAAAGAGCGCTCTCGAAGTTTCTGCATACTTCGGACAGATGTTTCACCAAGATTATCGTAGATAATGCATATCTCAGCTTGAAACCCGACCGAAACCAAGATATCTCCGGTTCTGCATGTCAAACGCACTGTGGAGTGGTGAAAACAACCAGAGAACGTGTTTCTCGCATTAAATAGCTCGAAAAGTGCGATCTCGATGTTTCTGCATACTTCGGACAGAACTCTCACCAAGATCATCGCAGAAAATGCATATCTGAGCTTGAAACCTCACGAAAACCAAGATATCGCCGGTTCTGCATATCAAACGCACTGTGGAGTGGTGAAAACACCAGATAACGTGTTTCTCGCATTAAATAGCTCGAAAAGAGCGATCACGATGATTCTGCATACTTCGGACAGAAGTCTCACCTAGATTATCGCAGAAAATGCAATTCTCAGCTTGAAACCCCACGAAAACAAAGATATCTCCGGTGCTGCATATCCAACGAACTGTGGTATGGTGAAAACCCCAGAAAACGTGTTTCTCGCATTAAATAGCTCGAAAAGAGCGCTCTCGATGTTTCTGCATACTTCGGACAGAAGTCTCACCAAGATTATCGCAGAAAATGCATATCTCAGCTTGAAACCCCACGAAAACCAAAATATCGACGGTTCTGCATATCAAACCAACTGTGGAGTGGTGCAAACACCAGATAACGTGTTTCCCGCATTATATAGCTCGAAAAGTGCGATCTCGATGATTCTGCATACTTCGGACAGAAGTCTCACCTAGATTATCGCAGAAAATGCAATTCTCAGCTTGAAACCCCACGAAAACAAAGATATCTCCGGTGCTGCATATCCAACGAACTGTGGTATGGTGAAAACCCCAGAAAACGTGTTTCTCGCATTAAATAGCTCGAAAAGTGCGATCTCGATGATACTGCATACTTCGGACAGAAGTCTCACCTAGATTATCGCAGAAAATGCAATTCTCAGCTTGAAACCCCACGAAAACCAAGATATCTCCGGTTCTGCATATCCAACGAACTGTGGTGTGGTGAAAATCCCAGAAAACGTGTTTCTCGCATTAAATAGCTCGAAAAGAGCGCTCTCGATGTTTCTGCACACTTCGGACAGATGTTTCACCAAGATTATCGTAGAAAATGCATATCTCAGCTTGAAACCCGACGAAAACCAAAATATCGCCGGTTCTGCATATCAAACCAACTGTGGAGTGGTGCAAACACCAGATAACGTGTTTCTCGCATTAAATAGCTCGAAAAGTGCGATCTCAATGATTCTGCATACTTCGGACAGAAGTCTCACCTAGATTATCGCAGAAAATGCAATTCTCAGCTTGAAACCCAACGAAAACCAAGATATCTCCGGTTCTGCATATCCACCGGACTGTGGAGTGTTGATAACCCCAGAAAACGAGTTTCTCGCATTAAATAGCTCGAAAAGAGGGCTCTCGATGTTTCTGCATACTTCGGACAGAAGTCTCACCAAGATTATCGCAGAAAATGCATATCTCAGCTTGAAACCCCACGAAAACCAAGATATCTCCGGTTCTGCACATCAAACGTACTCTGGAGTGGTGAAAACACCAGATAACGTGTTTCCCGCATTATATAGCTCGAAAAGTGCGATCTCGATGATTCTGCATACTTCTAACAGAAGTCTCACCAAGATTATCGCAGAGAAAGCATATCTCAACTTGAAACCCCACGATAACCAAGATATCGCTGGTACTGCATATCAAACACACTGTGGAGTGGTGAAAACACCAGAAAACGTGTTTCGTGCATTAAGTAGCTCGAAAAGAGCGATCTAGATGATTCTGCATTCTTCTGAAAAAAGACTCACCAAGATTATCGCAGAATATGCATATCTCAGCTGGAAACACCACGAAAATCAAGATATCGCCTGTTCTGCATATCAAACGCACTGTGGAGTGGTGAAAACAACCAGATAACGTGTTTCTCGCATTAAATAGCTCGAAAAGTGCGATCTCGATGATTCTGCATACTTCGGACAGAACTCTCACCAAGATTATCGCAGAAAATGCATATCTGAGCTTGAAACCCCACGAAAACCAAGATATCGCTGGTTCTGCATATCAAACGCACTGTGGAGTGGTGAAAACACCAGATAACGTGTTTCTCGAATTAAATATCTCGAAAAGAGCGATCCCGATGATTCAGCATACTTCGGACAGAAGTTTCCCCAAGATTATCGTAGAAAATGCATATCTCAGCTTGAAACCCGACCGAAACCAAGACATCTCCGGTTCTGCATGTCAAACGTACTGTGGAGTGGTGAAAACACCAGAAAACGTGTTTCGTGCATTAAGTAGCTCGAAAAGAGCGATCTAGATGATTCTGCATACTTCTGAAAAAAGACTCACCAAGATTATCGCAGAATATGCATATCTCAGCTGGAAACACCACGAAAATCAAGATATCGCCTGTTCTGCATATCAAACGCACTGTGGAGTGGTGAAAACAACCAGATAACGTGTTTCTCGCATTAAATAGCTCGAAAAGTGCGATCTCGATGATTCTGCATACTTCGGACAGAACTCTCACCAAGATTATCGCAGAAAATGCATATCTGAGCTTGAAACCCCACGAAAACCAAGATATCGCTGGTTCTGCATATCAAACGCACTGTGGAGTGGTGAAAACACCAGATAACGTGTTTCTCGCATTAAATAGCTCGAAAAGAGCGCTCGCGACGTTTCTGCATACTTCGTACAGATGTTTCACCAAGCTTATCGTAGAAAATGCATATCTCAGCTTGAAACCCCACGAAAACCAAGATATGTACTGTTCTGCATATCAAACGCACTGTGGAGTGGTGAAAACACCAGATAACGTGTTTCTCGCACTAACTAGCTCGAAAAGTGCGATCTCGATGATTCAGCATACTTCGGACGGTAGTCTCACCAAGATTATCGCAGGAAATGCATATCTCAGCTTGAAACCCCACGAAAACCAAGATATCTACTATTCTGCATATCAAACGCACTGTGGAGTGGTGAAAACACCAGATAACGTGTTTCTCGCATTAAATAGCTCGAAACGAGCGATCTCGATGATTCTGCAAACTTCGGACAGAAGTCTCACCAAGATTATCGCAGGAAATGCATATCTCAGCTTGAAACCCCACGAAAACCAAGATATCTACTGTTCTGCATATCAAACGCACTGTGGAGTGGTGAAAACACCAGATTACGTGTTTCTCGCATTAAATAGCTCGAAACGAGCGATCTCGATGATTCTGCAAACTTCGGACAGAAGTCTCACCAAGATTATCGTAAAAAATGCATATCTCAGCTTGAAACCCCACAAACGCCAAGATATCGCTGGTTCTGCATATCAAACGCACTGTGGAGTGGTGAAAACACCGGATAAGGTTTTTCTCGCATTAACTAGCTCGAAAAGAGCGATCTCGATGTTTCAGCATACTTCGGACAGAAGTCTCACCAAGATTATCGCAGAAAATGCATATCTCAGCTTGAAACCCCACGAAAACCAAGATATCGCCGGTTCTGCATATCAAACGCACTGTGGAGTGGTGAAAACACCGGATAAGGTTTTTCTCGCATTAACTAGCTCGAAAAGAGCGATCTCGATGATTCAGCATACTTCGGACAGTAGTCTCACCAAGATTATCGCAGGAAATGCATATCTCAGCTTGAAACCCCACGAAAACCAAGATATCTACTATTCTGCATATCAAACGCACTGTGGAGTGGTGAAAACACCAGATAACGTGTTTCTCGCATTAAATAGCTCGAATCGAGCGATCTCGATGATTCTGCAAACTTCGGACAGAAGTCTCACCAAGATTATCGCAGGAAATGCATATCTCAGCTTGAAACCCCACGAAAACCAAGATATCTACTGTTCTGCATATCAAACGCTCTGTGGAGTGGTGAAAACACCAGATTACGTGTTTCTCGCATTAAGTAGCTCGAAATGTGCGATCTCGATGATTCTGCATACTTCTAACAGAAGTGTCACCAAGATTATCGCAGAAAAAGCATATCTCAGCTTGAAACCCCACGAAAACCAAGATATCTACTGCTCTGCATATCAAACGCACTGTGGAGTGGTGAAAACACCAGATAACGTGTTTCTCGCATTAAATAGCTCGAAACGAGCGATCTCGATGATTCTGCATACTTCGGACAGAACCAAGATTATCGTAAAAAATGCATATCTCAGCTTGAAACCCCACGAAAACCAAGATATCGCTGGTACTGCATATCAAACGCACTGTGGTGTGGTGAAAACACCAGAAAACGTGTTTCGTGCATTAAGTAGCTCGAAAAGAGCGATCTAGATGATTCTGCATACTTCTGACTGAAGTCTCACCAATATTATCGTAGAAAATGCATATCCCAGCTTGAAACCCGACGAAAACCAAAATATCGCCGCTTCTGCATATCAAACCAACTGTGGAGTTGTGAAAACACCAGATAACGTGTTTCTCGCATTAAGTAGCTCGAAAAGTGCGATCTCGATGATTCTGCATACTTCTAACAGAAGTCTCACCAAGATTATCGCAGAAAAAGCATATCTCTGCTTGAAACCCCACGAAAACCAAGATATCTACTGTTATGCATATCCAACGAACTGTGGAGTGGTGAAAACCCCAGAAAACGAGTTTCTCGCATTAAATAGCTCGAAAAGTGCGCTCTCGATGTTTCTGCATACTTCGGACAGATGTTTCACCAAGATTATCGTAGAAAATGCATATCTCAGCTTGAAACCCGACCGAAACCAAGACATCTCCGGTTCTGCATGTAAAACGTACTGTGGAGTGGTGAAAACACCAGAAAACGTGTTTCGTGCATTAAGTAGCTCGAAAAGAGCGATCTAGATGATTCTGCAGACTTCTGAAAAAAGACTCACCAAGATTATCGCAGAATATGCATATCTCAGCTGGAAACACCACGAAAATCAAGATATCGCCTGTTCTGCATATCAAACGCACTGTGGAGCGGTGAAAACAACCAGAGAACGTGTTTCTCGCATTAAATAGCTCGAAAAGTGCGATCTCGATGATTCTGCATACTTCGGACAGAACTCTCACCAAGATTATCGCAGAAAATGCATATCTGAGCTTGAAACCCCACGAAAACCAAGATATCGCTGGTTCTGCATATCAAACGCACTCTGGAGTGGTGATAACACCAGATAACGTGTTTCTCGCATTAAATAGCTCGAAAAGTGCGATCTCGATGATACTGCATACTTCGGACAGAAGTCTCACCTAGATTATCGCAGAAAATGCAATTCTCAGCTTGAAACCCCACGAAAACCAAGATATCTCCGGTTCTGCATATCCAACGAACTGTGGTGTGGTGAAAACGCCAGAAAACGTGTTTCTTGCATTAAATAGCTCGAAAAGAGCGCTCTCGATGTTTCTGCATACTTCGGACAGAAGTCTCACCAAGATTATCGCAGAAAATGCATATCTCCTCTTGAAACCTCACGAAAACCAAGATATCTCCGGTTCTGCACATCAAACGTACTCTGGAGTGGTGCAAACACCAGATAACGTGTTTTTCGCATTAAATAGCTCGAAAAGTGCGATCTCGATGATTCTGCATACTTCGGACAGAAGTCTCACCTAGATTATCGCAGAAAATGCAATATCTCAGCTTGAAACCCGACCGAAACCAAGCCATCTCCGGTTCTGCATGTCAAACGTACTGTGGAGTGGTGAAAACACCAGAAAACGTGTTTCGTGCATTAAGTAGCTCGAAAAGAGCGATCTAGATGATTCTGCATACTTCTGAAAAAAGACTCACCAAGATTATCGCAGAAAATGCATATCTGAGCTTGAAACCCCACGTAAACCAAGATATCGCTGGTTCTGCATATCAAACGCACTGTGGAGTGGTGAAAACACCAGATAACCTGTTCCTCGCATTAAATAGCTCGAAACGAGCGATCTCGATGATTCTGCATACTTCGGACAGAAATCTCACCAAAATTATCGTAAAAAATGCATATCTCAGCTTGAAACCCCACGAAAACCAAGATATCGCTGTGTTCAGCATATCAAACGCACTGTGGAGTGGTGAAAACACCCTGAAAACGTGTTTCTCGCATTAAATAGCTCGAATAGAGCGATCTCGATGCTTCTTCATACTTCGGACAGAAGTCTCACCAAGATTATCGTAAAAAATGCATATCTCAGCTTGAAACCCCACGAAAGCCAAGATATCGCTGGTTCTGCATATCAAACGCACTGTGGAGTGGTGGAAACACCGGATAAGGTTTTTCTCGCATTAACTAGCTCGAAAAGAGCGATCTCGATGTTTCAGCATACTTCGGACAGAAGTCTCACCAAGATTATCGCAGAAAATGCATATCTCAGCTAGAAACCTCACGAAAACCAAGATATCGCCGGTTCTGCATATCATACGCACTGTGGAGTGGTGAAAACACCAGATAACGTGTTTCTCGCATTAAATAGCTCGAAAAGAGCGATCTCGATGATTCTGCATACTTCGGACAGAAGTCTCACCAAGATTATCGCAGAAAATGCATATCTCAGCTTGAAACCCCACGAAAACCAAGATATCTCCGGTTCTGCACATCAAACGTACTCTGGAGTGGTGCAAACACCAGATAACGTGTTTCTCGCATTAAATAGCTCGAAAAGTGCGATCTCGATGATTCTGCATACTTCGGACAGAAGTCTCACCTAGATTATCGCAGAAAATGCAATATCTCAGCTTGAAACCCGACCGAAACCAAGACATCTCCGGTTCTGCATGTCAAACGTACTGTGGAGTGGTGAAAACACCAGAAAACGTGTTTCGTGCATTAAGTAGCTCGAAAAGAGCGATCTAGATGATTCTGCATACTTCTGAAAAAAGACTCACCAAGATTATCGCAGAAAATGCATATCTGAGCTTGAAACCCCACGTAAACCAAGATATCGCTGGTTCTGCATATCAAACGCACTGTGGAGTGGTGAAAACACCAGATAACCTGTTCCTCGCATTAAATAGCTCGAAACGAGCGATCTCGATGATTCTGCATACTTCGGACAGAAATCTCACCAAAATTATCGTAAAAAATGCATATCTCAGCTTGAAACCCCACGAAAACCAAGATATCGCTGTGTTCAGCATATCAAACGCACTGTGGAGTGGTGAAAACACCCTGAAAACGTGTTTCTCGCATTAAATAGCTCGAATAGAGCGATCTCGATGCTTCTTCATACTTCGGACAGAAGTCTCACCAAGATTATCGTAAAAAATGCATATCTCAGCTTGAAACCCCACGAAAGCCAAGATATCGCTGGTTCTGCATATCAAACGCACTGTGGAGTGGTGGAAACACCGGATAAGGTTTTTCTCGCATTATCTAGCTCGAAAAGAGCGATCTCGATGTTTCAGCATACTTCGGACAGAAGTCTCACCAAGATTATCGCAGAAAATGCATATCTCAGCTTGAAACCTCACGAAAACCAAGATATCGCCGGTTCTGCATATCATACGCACTGTGGAGTGGTGAAAACACCAGATAACGTGTTTCTCGCATTAAATAGCTCGAAAAGAGCGATCTCGATGATTCTGCATACTTCGGACAGAAGTCTCACCAAGATTATCGCAGAAAATGCATATCTCAGCTTGAAACCCCACGAAAACCAAGATATCTCCGGTTCTGCACATCAAACGTACTCTGGAGTGGTGAAAACACCAGATAACGTGTTTCTCGCATTAAATAGCTCGAAAATTGCGATCTCGATGATACTGCATACTTCGGACAGAAGTCTCACCTAGATTATCGCAGAAAATGCAATTCTCAGCTTGAAACCCCACGAAAACCAAGATATCTCCGGTTCTGCATATCCAACGAACTGTGGTGTGGTGAAAACGCCAGAAAACGTGTTTCTCGCATTAAATAGCTAGAAAAGAGCGCTCTCGATGTTTCTGCATACTTCGGACAGAAGTCTCACCAAGATTATCGCAGAAAATGCATATCTCAGCTTCAAACCCCACGAAAACCAAGATATCTCCGGTTCTGCATATCCAACGAACTGTGGTGTGGTGAAAACGCCAGAAAACGTGTTTCTCGCATTAAATAGCTCGAAAAGAGCGCTCTCGATGTTTCTGCATACTTCGGACAGAAGTCTCACCAAGATTATCGCAGAAAATGCATATCTCAGCTTGAAACCCGACCGAAACCAAGACATCTCCGGTTCTGCATGTCAAACGTACTGTGGAGTGGTGAAAACACCAGAAAACGTGTTTCGTGCATTAAGTAGCTCGAAAAGAGCGATCTAGATGATTCTGCATACTTCTGAAAAAAGACTCACCAAGATTATCGCAGAAAATGCATATCTGAGCTTGAAACCCCACGTAAACCAAGATATCGCTGGTTCTGCATATCAAACGCACTGTGGAGTGGTGAAAACACCAGATAACGTGTTTCTCGCATTAAATAGCTCGAAAAGAGCGATCTCGATGATTCTGCATACTTCGGACAGAAGTCTCACCAAGATTATCGCAGAAAATGCATATCTCAGCTTGAAACCCCACGAAAACCAAAATATCTCCGGTTCTGCACATCAAACGTACTCTGGAGTGGTGAAAACACCAGATAACGTGTTTCTCGCATTAAATAGCTCGAAAATTGCGATCTCGATGATACTGCATACTTCGGACAGAAGTCTCACCTAGATTATCGCAGAAAATGCAATTCTCAGCTTGAAACCCCACGAAAACCAAGATATCTCCGGTTCTGCATATCCAACGAACTGTGGTGTGGTGAAAACGCCAGAAAACGTGTTTCTCGCATTAAATAGCTAGAAAAGAGCGCTCTCGATGTTTCTGCATACTTCGGACAGAAGTCTCACCAAGATTATCGCAGAAAATGCATATCTCAGCTTGAAACCCGACCGAAACCAAGACATCTCCGGTTCTGCATGTCAAACGTACTGTGGAGTGGTGAAAACACCAGAAAACGTGTTTCGTGCATTAAGTAGCTCGAAAAGAGCGATCTAGATGATTCTGCATACTTCTGAAAAAAGACTCACCAAGATTATCGCAGAAAATGCATATCTGAGCTTGAAACCCCACGTAAACCAAGATATCGCTGGTTCTGCATATCAAACGCACTGTGGAGTGGTGAAAACACCAGATAACGTGTTTCTCGCATTAAATAGCTCGAAAAGAGCGATCTCGATGATTCTGCATACTTCGGACAGAAGTCTCACCAAGATTATCGCAGAAAATGCATATCTCAGCTTGAAACCCCACGAAAACCAAGATATCTCCGGTTCTGCACATCAAACGTACTCTGGAGTGGTGAAAACACCAGATAACGTGTTTCTCGCATTAAATAGCTCGAAAATTGCGATCTCGATGATACTGCATACTTCGGACAGAAGTCTCACCTAGATTATCGCAGAAAATGCAATTCTCAGCTTGAAACCCCACGAAAACCAAGATATCTCCGGTTCTGCATATCCAACGAACTGTGGTGTGGTGAAAACGCCAGAAAACGTGTTTCTCGCATTAAATAGCTAGAAAAGAGCGCTCTCGATGTTTCTGCATACTTCGGACAGAAGTCTTACCAAGATTATCGCAGAAAATGCATATCTCAGCTTGAAACCCCACGAAAACCAAGATATCTACTGTTCTGCATATCAAACACACTGTGGAGTCGTGAAAACACCAGATAACATGTTTCTCGCACTAACTAGCTCGAAAAGAGCGTTCTCGAAGATTCTGCATAATTCTGACAGAAGTCTCACCAGGATTATCGTAGAAAATGCATATCTCAGCTTGAAACCCGACCGAAACCAAGATATCTCCGGTTCTGCATGTCAAACGTACTGTGGAGTGGTGAAAACACCAGAAAACGTGTTTCGTGCATTAAGTAGCTCGAAAAGAGCGATCTAGATGATTCTGCATACTTCTGAAAAAAGACCCACCAAGATTATCGCAGAAAATGCATATCTCAGCTGGGAACACCACGAAAATCAAGATATCGCCTGTTCTGCATATCAAACGCACTGTGGAGTGGTGAAAACAACCAGAGAACGTGTTTCTCGAATTAAATATCTCGAAATGAGCGATCCCGATGATTCAGCATACTTCGGACAGAAGTCTCACCAAGATTATCGCAGGAAATGCATATCTCAGCTTGAAACCCCACGAAAACCAAGATATCTCCGGTTCTGCATATCCAACGAACTGTGGAGTGGTGAAAACCCCAGAAAACGAGTTTCTCGCATTAAACAGCCCGAAAAGAGCGCTCTCGATGTTTCTGCATACTTCGGACAGATGTTTCACCAAGATTATCGTAGAAAATGCATATCTCAGCTTGAAACCCGACCGAAACCAAGACATCTCCGGTTCTGCATGTCAAACGTACTGTGGAGTTGTGAAAACACCAGAAAACGTGTTTCGTGCATTAAGTAGGTCGAAAAGAGCGATCTAGATGATACTGCATACTTCTGAAAAAAGACCCACCAAGATTATCGCAGAATATGCATATCTCAGCTGGAAACACCACGAAAATCAAGATATCGCCTGTTCTGCATATCAAACGCACTGTGGAGTTGTGAAAACAACCAGAGAACGTGTTTCTCGCATTAACTAGCACGAAAAGAGCGTTCTGGATGATTCTGCATACTTCTCATAGATGAAACACAAAGATTATCGCAGAAGATGCATATTTCAGCTGGAAACCCAACGAAACCGAATATATTGCAGTTTCCGCATGTCAAACGCACTGTGGAGTGCTGAAAACACCACAAAACCTGTTTTTCGCATTCAATAGCACGAAAACAGCGATTTCGGTGATTCTGCATACTTGTCACAGAAGAATCATGAGGATTATCACTGAAAATGCATATCTCATCTGGAAACCCCACGAAAACCAAGATATCGCCGGTTCTGCATATCAAACGCCCTGTGGAGTGATGAAAACACCAGATAACGTGTTTCTCGCATTAAATAGCTCGAAACGAGCGATCTAGACGATTCTGCATACTTCTGACTGAAGTCTCACCAATATTATTGCAGAAAATGCATATCTCAGCATGAAACCCGACCGAAACCAAGATATCTCCGTTTCTGCATGTCAAACGTACTGTGGAGTGGTCAAAACACCAGAAAACTTGTTTTCTCGCATTAAATAACTCGAAACGAACGATCTAGATGATTCTGCATACTTCTGACTGAAGTCTCACCAATATTATCGCAGAAAATGCATATCTCAGCTTGAAACCCGTCGAAAACCAAGATGTCGCCGGTTCTGCATATCAACCGCACTGTGGAGCGATGAAAACACCAGATAACGTGTTTCTCGCATTAAATAGCTCGAAAAGTGCGATCTCGATGATTCAGCATCCTTCGGACAGAAGTCTCACCAAGATTATCGCAGGAAATGCATATCTCAGCTTGAAACCCCACGAAAACCAAGATATCTCCGGTTCTGCATATCCAACGAACTGTGGAGTGGTGAAAACCCCAGAAAACGAGTTTCTCGCATTAAAGAGCTCGAAAAGAGCGCTCTCGAAGTTTCTGCATACTTCGCACAGATGTTTCACCAAGATTATCGTAGATAATGCATATCTCAGCTTGAAACCCGACCGAAACCAAGATATCTCCGGTTCTGCATGTCAAACGTACTGTGGAGTGGTGAAAACACCAGAAAACGTGTTTCGTGCGTTAAGTAGCTCGAAAAGAGCGATCTAGATGATTCTGCATACTTCTGAAAAAAGACTCACCAAGATTATCGCAGAATATGCATATCTCAGCTGGAAACACCACGAAAATCAAGATATCGCCTGTTCTGCATATCAAACGCACTGTGGAGTGGTGAAAACAACCAGAGAACGTGTTTCTCGCATTAAATAGCTCGAAAAGTGCGATCTCGATGTTTCTGCATACTTCGGACAGAACTCTCACCAAGATTATCGCAGAAAATGCATATCTGAGCTTGAAACCCGACCGAAACCAAGATATCTCCGGTTCTGCATGTCAAACGTACTGTGGAGTGGTGAAAACACCAGAAAACGTGTTTCGTGCATTAAGTAGCTCGAAAAGAGCGATCTAGATGATTCTGCATACTTCTGAAAAAAGACTCACCAAGATTATCGCAGAATATGCATATCTCAGCTGGAAACACCACGAAAATCAAGATATCGCCTGTTCTGCATATCAAACGCACTGTGGAGTGGTGAAAACAACCAGAGAACGTGTTTCTCGAATTAAATATCTCGAAATGAGCGATCCCGATGATTCAGCATACCTCGGACAGAAGTCTCACCAAGATTATCGCAGGAAATGCATATCTCAGCTTGAAACCCCACGAAAACCAAGATATCTCCGGTTCTGCATATCCAACGAACTGTGGAGTGGTGAAAACCCCAGAAAACGAGTTTCTCGCATTAAACAGCTCGAAAAGAGCGCTCTCGATGTTTCTGCATACTTCGGACAGATGTTTCACCAAGATTATCGTAGAAAATGCATATCTCAGCTTGAAACCCGACCGAAACCAAGATATCTCCGGTTCTGCATGTCAAACGTACTGTGGAGTGGTGAAAACACCAGAAAACGTGTTTCGTGCATTAAGTAGCTCGAAAAGAGCGATCTAGATGATTCTGCATACTTCTGAAAAAAGACCCACCAAGATTATCGCAGAATATGCATATCTCAACTGGAAACACCACGAAAATCAAGATATCGCCTGTTCTGCATATCAAACGCACTGTGGAGTGGTGAAAACAACCAGAGAACGTGTTTCTCGCATTAACTAGCACGAAAAGAGCGTTCTGGATGATTCTGCATACTTCTCATAGATGAAACACAAAGATTATCGCAGAAAATGCATATTTCAGCTGGAAACCCAACGAAACCGAATATATTGCAGTTTCCGCATGTCAAACGCACTGTGGAGTGCTGAAAACACCACAAAACCTGTTTTTCGCATTCAATAGCACGAAAACAGCGCATTCGGTGATTCTGCATACTTGTCAAAGAAGAATCATGAGGATTATCACTGAAAATGCATATCTCATCTGGAAACCCCACGAAAACCAAGATATCGCCGGTTCTGCATATCAAACGCCCTGTGGAGTGATGAAAACACCAGATAACGTGTTTCTCGCATTAAATAGCTCGAAAAGAGCGCTCTCGAAGTTTCTGCATACTTCGGACAGATGTTTCACCAAGATTATCGTAGATAATGCATATCTCAGCTTGAAACCCGACCGAAACCAAGATATCTCCGGTTCTGCATGTCAAACGCACTGTGGAGTGGTGAAAACAACCAGAGAACGTGTTTCTCGCATTAAATAGCTCGAAAAGTGCGATCTCGATGTTTCTGCATACTTCGGACAGAACTCTCACCAAGATCATCGCAGAAAATGCATATCTGAGCTTGAAACCTCACGAAAACCAAGATATCGCCGGTTCTGCATATCAAACGCACTGTGGAGTGGTGAAAACACCAGATAACGTGTTTCTCGCATTAAATAGCTCGAAAAGAGCGATCACGATGATTCTGCATACTTCGGACAGAAGTCTCACCAAGATTATCGCAGAATATGCATATCTCAGCTGGAAACACCACGAAAATCAAGATATAGTCGGTTCTGCACATCAAACGTACTCTGGAGTGGTGAAAACACCAGATAACGTGTTTCTCGCATTAAATAGCTCGAATAGTGCGATCTCGATGATTCTGCATACTTCGGACAGAAGTCTCACCTAGATTATCGCAGAAAATGCAATTCTCAGCTTGAAACCCCACGAAAACAAAGATATCTCCGGATCTGCATATCCGACGAACTGTGGTATTGTGAAAACACCAAATAACGTGTTTCTCGCATAAAATAGCTCGAAAAGTGCGATCTCGATGTTTCTGCATACTTCGGGCAGAAGTCTCACCAATATTATCGCAGAAAATGCATATCTCAGCTTGAAACCCGTCGAAAACCAAGATGTCGCCGGTTCTGCATATCAACCGCACTGTGGAGCGATGAAAACACCAGATAACGTGTTTCTCGCATTAAATAGCTCGAAAAGTGCGATCTCGATGGTTCAGCATCCTTCGGACAGAAGTCTCACCAAGATTATCGCTGGAAATGCATATCTCAGCTTGAAACCCCACGAAAACCAAGATATCTCCGGTTCTGCATATCCAACGAACTGTGGAGTGGTGAAAACCCCAGAAAACGAGTTTCTCGCATTAAATAGCTCGAAAAGAGCGCTCTCGAAGTTTCTGCATACTTCGGACAGATGTTTCACCAAGATTATCGTAGATAATGCATATCTCAGCTTGAAACCCGACCGAAACCAAGATATCTCCGGTTCTGCATGTCAAACGTACTGTGGATTGGTGAAAACACCAGAAAACGTGTTTCGTGCATTAAGTAGCTCGAAAAGAGCGATCTAGATGATTCTGCATACTTCTGAAAAAAGACTCACCAAGATTATGGCGGAATATGCATATCTCAGCTGGAAACACCACGAAAATCAAGATATCGCCTGTTCTGCATATCAAACGCACTGTGGAGTGGTGAAAACAACCAGAGAACGTGTTTCTCGCATTAAATAGCTCGAAAAGTGCGATCTCGATGTTTCTGCATACTTCGGACAGAACTCTCACCAAGATCATCGCAGAAAATGCATATCTGAGCTTGAAACCTCACGAAAACCAAGATATCGCCGGTTCTGCATATCAAACGCACTGTGGAGTGGTGAAAACACCAGATAACGTGTTTCTCGCATTAAATAGCTCGAAAAGAGCGATCTCGATGATTCTGCATACTTCTGACAGAAGTCTCACCAAGATTATCGTAGAAAATGCATATCTCAGCTTGATACCCGACGAAATCCAAGATGTCGCCGGTTCTGCATATCAAACGCACTGTGGAGTGGTGAAAACACCAGTTAACGTGTTTGTCGCATTAAATAGCTCGAAAAGAGGGATCTCGATGATTCTGCATACTTCTGACAGAAGACTCACCAAGATTATCGCAGAAAATGCATATCTCAGCTTGAAACCTCACGAAAACCAAGGTATCTCCGGTTCTGCATATCAAACGCAATGTGGAATGTTGAAAACACCAGAAAACTTGTTTTCTCGCATTAAATGGCTCGAAAAGAGAGATCCCGCTGATTCTGCATACTTCTGAAAGAAGTCTCACCAAGATTATCGTAGAAAATGCATATCTCAGCTTGATACCCGACGAAATCCAAGATGTCGCCGGTTCTGCATATCAAACGCACTGTGGAGTGGTGAAAACACCAGTTAACGTGTTTGTCGCATTAAATAGCTCGAAAAGAGGGATCTCGATGATTCTGCATACTTCTGACAGAAGACTCACCAAGATTATCGCAGAAAATGCATATGTCAGCTGGAAACACCACGAAAATCAAGATATCGCAGGTTCTGCATATCAAACGCACTGTGGAATGTTGAAAACACCAGAAAACTTGTTTTTTCGCATTAAATAGCTCGAAAAGAGCGATATAGATGATTCTGCATACTTCTGACAGAAGACTCACCAAGATAATCGCTGAAAATGCATATCTCAGCTTGAAACGTCACGAAATCCAAGATGTCGCCGGTTCTGCATATCAAACGCACTGTGGAGTATTGAAAGTACCGGATAACATGTTTCTCGCATTAAATAGCTCGAAAAGAGCGATCTCGAAGATTCTGCATACTTCTGACAGAAGACTCACCAAGAATATCGCTGAAAATGCATATCTCTGCTTGAACCCCTGCGAAATCCAAGATGTCGCCGGTTCTGCATATCAAACGCACTGTGGAGTGGTGAAAACGCCAGATAACGTGTTTCTCGCATTAACTAGCTCGAAAAAAGCGATCCCGATGATTCTGCATACTTCTGACAGAAGTCTCACCAAGCTTATCGTAGAAAATGCATATCTCAGCTTGAACCCCGACGAAATCCAAGTTGTCGCCGGTTCTGCATATCAAACGCACTGTGGAGTTGTGCAAACGCCAGATAACGTGTTTCTCGCATTAACTAGCTCGAAAAAAGCGATCCCGATGATTCTGCATACTTCTGACAGAAGTCACACCAAGCTTATCGTAGAAAATGCATATCTCAGCTTGAACCCTGACGAAATCCAAGATGTCGCCGGTTCTGCATATCAAACGCACTGTGGAGTGGTGAAAACACCAGTTAACGTGTTTCTCGCATTAAATAGCTCGAAAAGAGGGATCTCGTTGATTCTGCATACCTCTGACAGAAGACTCACCAAGATTATCGCAGAAAATGCATATCTCAGGTTGAACCCCGACGAAATCCAAGATGTCGCCGGTTCGGCATATCAAACGCACTGTGGAGTGGTGAAAACAACCAGATAACGTGTTTCTCGCATTAAATAGCTCTAAAAGAGCGATCTAGATGATTCTGCATACTTCTGACTAAAGTCTCACCAAGATTATCGCAGAAAATGCATATCTCAGCTGGAAACACCACGAAAATCAAGATATCGCCGGTTCTGCATATCAAACGCACTGTGGAATGTTGAAAGTACCGGATAACATGTTTCTCGCATTAAATAGCTCGAAAAGAGCGATCTCGAAGATTCTGCATACTTCTGACAGAAGACTCACCAAGAATATCGCTGAAAATGCATATATCAGCTGGAAATACCACGAAAATCAAGATATCGCCGGTTTGGCATATCAAACGCACTGAGGAGTGGTGAAAACACCAGTTAACGTGTTTGTCGCATTAAATAGCTCGAAAAGAGGGATCTCGATGATTCTGCATACTTCTGACAGAAGACTCACCAAGATTATCGCAGAAAATGCATATCTCAGCTTGAAACCTCACGAAAACCAAGGTATCTCCGGTTCTGCATATCAAACGCACTGTGGAATGTTGAAAACACCAGAAAACTTGTTTTTTCGCATTAAATGGCTCGAAAAGAGAGATCCCGCTGATTCTGCATACTTCTGAAAGAAGTCTCACCAAGATTATCGTAGAAAATGCATATCTCAGCTTGATACCCGACGAAATCCAAGATGTCGCCGGTTCTGCATATCAAACGCACTGTGGAGTGGTGAAAACACCAGTTAACGTGTTTGTCGCATTAAATAGCTCGAAAAGAGGGATCTCGATGATTCTGCATACTTCTGACAGAAGACTCACCAAGATTATCGCAGAAAATGCATATGTCAGCTGGAAACACCACGAAAATCAAGATATCGCAGGTTCTGCATATCAAACGCACTGTGGAATGTTGAAAACACCAGAAAACTTGTTTTTTCGCATTAAATAGCTCGAAAAGAGCGATATAGATGATTCTGCATACTTCTGACAGAAGACTCACCAAGATAATCGCTGAAAATGCATATCTCAGCTTGAAACGTCACGAAATCCAAGATGTCGCCGGTTCTGCATATCAAACGCACTGTGGAGTATTGAAAGTACCGGATAACATGTTTCTCGCATTAAATAGCTCGAAAAGAGCGATCTCGAAGATTCTGCATACTTCTGACAGAAGACTCACCAAGAATATCGCTGAAAATGCATATATCAGCTGGAAATACCACGAAAATCAAGATATAGCCGGTTTGGCATATCAAACGCACTGAGGAGTGGTGAAAACACCAGTTAACGTGTTTCTCGCATTAAATAGCTCGAAAAGAGGGATCTCGATGATTCTGCATACTTCTGACAGAAGACTCACCAAGATTATCGCAGAAAATGCATATGTCAGCTGGAAACACCACGAAAATCAAGATATCGCAGGTTCTGCATATCAATCGCACTGTGGAATGTTGAAAACACCAGAAAACTTGTTTTTTCGCATTAAATAGCTCGAAAAGAGCGATATAGATGATTCTGCATACTTCTGACAGAAGGCTCACCAAGATAATCGCTGAAAATGCATATCTCAGCTTGAAACGTCACGAAATCCAAGATGTCGCCGGTTCTGCATATCAAACGCACTGTGGAGTGGTGAAAACAACCAGATATCGTGTTTCTCGCATTAAATAGCTCGAAAAGTGCGATCCCGATGATTCTGCATACTTCTAACAGAAGTCTCACAAAGATTATCGTAGAAAATGCATATCCCTGCTTGAACCCCTGCGAAATCCAAGATGTCGCCGGTTCTGCATATCAAACGCACTGTGGAGTGGTGAAAACGCCAGATAACGTGTTTCTCGCATTAACTAGCTCGAAAAAAGCGATCCCGATGATTCTGCATACTTCTGACAGAAGTCTCACCAAGCTTATCGTAGAAAATGCATATCTCAGCTTGAACCCCGACGAAATCCAAGTTGTCGCCGGTTCTGCATATCAAACGCACTGTGGAGTTGTGCAAACGCCAGATAACGTGTTTCTCGCATTAACTAGCTCGAAAAAAGCGATCCCGATGATTCTGCATACTTCTGACAGAAGTCACACCAAGCTTATCGTAGAAAATGCATATCTCAGCTTGAACCCTGACGAAATCCAAGATGTCGCCGGTTCTGCATATCAAACGCACTGTGGAGTGGTGAAAACACCAGTTAACGTGTTTCTCGCATTAAATAGCTCGAAAAGAGGGATCTCGTTGATTCTGCATACCTCTGACAGAAGACTCACCAAGATTATCGCAGAAAATGCATATCTCAGGTTGAACCCCGACGAAATCCAAGATGTCGCCGGTTCGGCATATCAAACGCACTGTGGAGTGGTGAAAACAACCAGATAACGTGTTTCTCGCATTAAATAGCTCGAAAAGAGCGATCTAGATGATTCTGCATACTTCTGACTAAAGTCTCACCAAGATTATCGCAGAAAATGCATATCTCAGCTGGAAACACCACGAAAATCAAGATATCGCCGGTTCTGCATATCAAACGCACTGTGGAATGTTGAAAACACCAGAAAACTTGTTTTTTCGCATTAAATAGCTCGAAAAGTGCGATATAGATGATTCTGCATACTTCTGACTGAAGTCTCACCTAGATTATCGCAGAAAATGCATATCTCAGCTTGAAACCTCGCGAAAATCAAGATGTCGCCCGTTCTGCATATCAAACGCACTGTGGAGTGGTGAAAACAACCAGAGAACGTGTTTCTCGCTTTAAATGGCTCGAAAAGAGAGATCCCGCTGATTCTGCATACTTCTGACAGAAGTCTCACCAAGATTATCGTAGAAAATGCATATCTCTGCTTGATACCCGACGAAATCCAAGATGTCGCCGGTTCTGCATATCAAACGCACTTTGGAGTGGTGAAAACACCAGTTAACGTGTTTGTCGCATTAAATAGCTCGAAAAGAGGGATCTCGATGATTCTGCATACTTCTGACAGAAGACTCACCAAGATTATCGCAGAAAATGCATATGTCAGCTGGAAACACCACGAAAATCAAGATATCGCAGGTTCTGCATATCAAACGCACTGTGGAATGTTGAAAACACCAGAAAACTTGTTTTTTCGCATTAAATAGCTCGAAAAGAGCGATATAGATGATTCTGCATACTTCTGACTGAAGTCTCACCTAGATTATCGCAGAAAATGCATATCTCAGCTTGAAACCCGACGAAATCCAAGATATCGCCGGTTCTGCATATCAAACTCTCTGTGGAGTGGTGAATACACCAGAAATCGTGTTTCTCGCATTAAATAGCTCGAAAAGTGCAATCTAGATGATTCTGCATACTTCTGACAGAAGACTCACCAAGATTATCGCTGAAAATGCATATCTCAGCTTGAAACGTCACGAAAATCAAGATGTCGACGGTTCTGCATATCAAACGCACTGTGGAGTGGTGAAAACACCACATAACGTGTTTCTCGCATTAAGTTGCTCGAAAAGAGCGATCTCGAAGATTCTGCATACTTCTGAAAGAAGTTTCACCAAGATTATCGTAGAAAATGCATATCTCAGCTTGAAACCCGACGAAATCCAAGATGTCGCCGGTTCTGCATATCAAACGCACTGTGGAGTGGTGAAAGCACCGGATAACATGTTTCTCGCATTAAATAGCTCGAAAAGAGCGATCTCGAAGATTCTGCATACTTCTGACAGAAGACTCACCAAGAATATAGCTGAAAATGCATATATCAGCTGGAAATACCACGAAAATCAAGATATCGCCGGTTCTGCATATCAAACGCACTGTGTAGTGGTGAAAACACCAGTTAACGTGTTTCTCGCATTAAATAGCTCGAAAAGAGGGATCTCGATGATTCTGCATACTTCTGACTGATGTCTCACCAAGATTATCGCAGAAAATGCATTTCTCAGCTTGATACCCGACGAAATCCAAGATGTCGCCGGTTCTGCATATCAAACTCTCTGTGGAGTGGTGAATACACCAGAAAACGTGTTTCTCGCATTAAATAGCTCGAAAAGTGCAATCTAGATGATTCTGCATACTTCTGACAGAAGACTCACCAAGATTATCGCTGAAAATGCATATCTCAGCTTGAAACGTCACGAAAATCAAGATGTCGACGGTTCTGCATATCAAACGCACTGTGGAGTGGTGAAAACACCACATAACGTGTTTCTCGCATTAAGTGGCTCGAAAAGAGCGATCTCAAAGATTCTGCATACTTCTGAAAGAAGTTTCACCAAGATTATCGTAAAAAATGCATATCTCAGCTTGAAACCCGACGAAATCCAAGATGTCGCCGGTTCTGCATATCAAACGCACTGTGGAGTGGTGAAAGCACCGGATAACATGTTTCTCGCATTAAATAGCTCGAAAAGAGCGATCTCGAAGATTCTGCATACTTCTGACAGAAGACTCACCAAGAATATCGCTGAAAATGCATATATCAGCTGGAAATACCACGAAAATCAAGATATCGCCGGTTCTGCATATCAAACGCACTGTGGAGTGGTGAAAACACCAGTTAACGTGTTTCTCGCATTAAATAGCTCGAAAAGAGGGATCTCGATGATTCTGCATACTTCTGACTGATGTCTCACCAAGATTATCGTAGAAAATGCATATCTCAGCTTGCAAACATGACGAAATCCAAGATGCCGCCGGTTCTGCATATCAAACGCACTGTGGAGTGGTGAAAACACCAGATAACGTGTTTCTCGCATTAAATAGATCGAAAAGAGGGATCTCGATGATTCTGCAACCTTCTGACAGAAGACTCACCTAGATTATCGTAGAAAATGCATATCTCAGCTTGAACCCCGACGAAATCCAAGATGTCGCCGGTTCAGCATATCAAACGCACTGTGGAGTGGTGAAAACACCAGATAACGTGTTTCTCGCATTACGTTGCTCAAAAAGAGCGATCTCGAAGATTCTGCATGCTTCTGACAGAAGTCTCACCAAGATTATCGTAGAAAATGCATATCTCAGCTTGAAATCCGACGAAATCCAAGATATCGCCGGTTCTCCATATCAAACGCACTGTGGAGTGGGGAAAACACCAGATAACGTGTTTCTGGCATTAAGTTGCTCGAAAAGAGCGAACTCGAAGATTCTGCATACTTCTGACAGAAGTCTCACCAAGATTATCGTAGAAAATGCATATCACAGCTTGATACCCTACGACAGCCAAGATGTCGCCGGTTCTGCATATCACACACACTGTGGAGTGGTGAAAACGCCAGATAACGTGTTTCTCGCATTAACTAGCTCGAAAAGAGCGATCTCGAAGATTCTACATATTTCTGACAGAAGACTCACCAAGATTATCGCTGAAAATGCATATCTCAGCTGGAAACACCACGAAAATCAAGATGTCGCCCGTTCCTCATATCAAACGCACTGTGGAGTGGTGAAAACACCAGATAACGTGTTTCTCGCATTACGTTGCTCAAAAAGAGCGATCTCGAAGATTCTGCATACTTCTGACAGAAGTCTCACCAAGATTATCGTAGAAAATGCATATCTCAGCTTGAAACCCGACGAAATCCAAGATATCGCCGGTTCTGCATATCAAACGCCCTGTGGAGTGATGAAAACACCAGATAACGTGTTTCTCGCATTAAATAGCTCGAATAGAGTGATCTCGATGATTCTGCATACTTCTGACAGAAGACTCACCAAGATTAATGCAGAAAATGCATATTTTATCTGGAAACCCCACGAAAACCAAGTTATCGGCGGCTCTACATATCAAACGCACTATGGAGTGCTCAGAACACCAGAAAACTTGTTTTTTCGCATTAAATAGCTCGAAACGAGCGATCTGGATGATTCTGCATACATCTGACTGAAGTCTCACCAATATTATCGCAGAGAATGCATATCTCAGCTAGAAACCTCACGAAAATCAAGATGTCGTCGGTTCTGCATATCAAACGCACTGTGGAGTAGTGAAAACAACCAGATAACGTGTTTCTCACATTAAATAGCTCGAAACGAGCGATCTAGATGATTCTGCATACTTCTGACTGAAGTCTCACCAATATTATCGCAGAAAATGCGTATCTCAGCTTGAAACCCGACGAAAACCAAGATGTCGCCGGTTCTGCATATCAAACGCCCTGTGGAGTGATGAAAACACCAGATAACGTGTTTCTCGCATTAAATAGCTCGAATAGAGTGATCTCGATGATTCTGCATACTTCTGACAGAAAACTCACCAAGATTAATGCAGAAAATGCATATTTTAGCTGGAAACCCCACGAAAACCAAGTTATCGGCGGCTCTACATATCAAACGCACTGTGGAGTGGTCAAATCACCAGATAACGTGTTTCCCGCATTAAATAGCTCGAAAAGAGCGATCTCAATGATTCTGCATACTTCGGACAGATGTCTCACCAAGATTGCCGCAGAAAATGCATATCTCAGCTTGAAACCCGACGAAATCCAAGATGTCGCCGGTTCTGCATATCATACGCAGAGTGGAGTGGTGAACACACCAGATAGCGTGTTTCTCGCATTAAATAGCTCGAAACGAACGATCTAGATGATTCTGCATACTTCTGACTGAAGTCTCACCAATATTATCGCAGAAAATGCATATCTCAGCTTGAAACCCGACGAAAACCAAGATGTCGCCGGTTCTGCATATCAAACGCCCTGTGGAGTGATGAAAACACCAGATAACGTGTTTCTCGCATTAAATAGCTCGAATAGAGTGATCTCGATGATTCTGCATACTTCTGACAGAAGACTCACCAAGATTAATGCAGAAAATGCATATTTTAGCTGGAAACCCCACGAAAACCAAGTTATCGGACGGCTCTACATATCAAACGCACTGTGGAGTGCTCAAAACACCAGAAAACTTGTTTTTTCGCATTAAATAGCTCCAAACGAGCGATCTGGATGATTCTGCATACTTCTGACTGAAGTCTCACCAATATTATCGCAGAGAATGCATATCTCAGCTAGAAACCTCACGAAAATCAAGATGTCGTCGGTTCTGCATATCAAACGCACTGTGGAGTAGTGAAAACAACCAGATAACGTCTTTCTCACATTAAATAGCTCGAAACGAGCGAACTAGATGATTCTGCATACTTCTGACTGAAGTCTCACCAATATTATCGCAGAAAATGCGTATCCCAGCTTGAAACCCGACGAAAACCAAGATGTCGCCGGTTCTGCATATCAAACGCCCTGTGGAGTGATGAAAACACCAGATAGCGTGTTTCTCGCATTAAATAGCTCGAATAGAGTGATCTCGATGATTCTGCATACTTCTGACAGAAGACTCACCAAGATTAATGCAGAAAATGCATATATTAGCTGGAAACCCCACGAAATCCAAGTTATCGGCGGCTCTACATATCAAACGCACTGTGGAGTGCTCAAAACACCACAAAACTTGTTTTTTCGCATTAAATAGCTCGAAACGAGCGATCTAGATGATTCTGCATACTTCGGACAGAAGTCTCACCAAGATTGCCGCAGAAAATGCATATCTCAGCTTGAAACCCGACGAAATCCAAGATGTCGCCGGTTCTGCATATCAAACGCACAGTAGAGTGGTGAAAACACCAGATAGCGTGTTTCTCGCATTAAATAGCTCGAAACGAACGATCTAGATGATTCTGCATACTTCTGACTGAAGTCTCACCAATATTACCGCAGAAAATGCATATCTCAACTTGAAACCCGACGAAAACCAAGATGTCGCCGGTTCTGCATATCAAACGCCCTGTGGAGTGATGAAAACACCAGATAACGTGTTTCTCGCATTAAATAGCTCGAATAGAGTGATCTCGATGATTCTGCATACTTCTGACAGAAGACTCACCAAGATTAATGCTGAAAATGCATATTTTATATGGAAACCCCACGAAAACCAAGTTATCGGCGGCTCTACATATCAAACGCACTGTGGAGTGGTCAAAACACCGGAAAAGTTGTTTTTTCGCATTAAATAGCTCGAATAGAGTGATCTCGATGATTCTGCATACTTCTGACAGAAGACTCACCAAGATTAATGCAGAAAATGCATATATTAGCTGGAAACCCCACGAAAACCAAGTTATCGGCGGCTCTACATATCGAACGCACTGTGGAGTGCTCAAAACACCACAAAACTTGTTTTTTCGCATTAAATAGCTCGAAACGAGCGATCTAGATGATTCTGCATACTTCGGACAGAAGTCTCACCAAGATTGCCGCAGAAAATGCATATCTAAGCTGGAAACCCCACAAAAACCAAGATATCGCCGGTTCTGCATATCAAACGCCCAGTGGAGTGATGAAAACACCAGATAACGTGTTTCTCGAATTAAATAGCTCGAATAGAGCGATCTCGATGATTCTGCATACTTCTGACAGAAGACTCACCAAGATTATCGCAGAAAATGCATATTTTAGCTGGAAACCCCACGAAAACCAAGTTATCGGCGGCTCTACATATCAAACGCACTGTGGAGTGGTCAAAACAACAGAAAACTTGTTTTTTCGCGTTAAATAGCTCGAAACGAGCGATTTAGATGAATCTGCATACTTCTGACTGAAGTCTCACCAATATTATCGCAGAAAATGCATATCTCAGCTAGAAACCTCACGAAAATCAAGATGTCGCCGGTACTGCATATCAAACGCACTGTGGAGTAGTGAAAACAACCAGATAACGTGTTTCCCGCATTAAATAGCTCGAATAGAGCGATCTAGGTGATTCTGCATACTACTGACTGAAGTCTCACCAATATTATCGCAGAAAATGCATATCTCAGCTTGAAACCTCACGAAAATCAAGATGTCGCCGGTTCTGCATATAAAAACGCACTGTGGAGTTGTCAAAACACCAGATAACGTGCTTCTCGCATCAAATAGCTCGAAAAGAGCGATATCGATGATTCTGCATACTTCGGACAGAAGTCGCACCAAGATTGCCGCAGAAAATGCATATCTCATCTGGAAACCCCACGAAAACCAAGTTATCGGCAGCTCTGCACATCAAACGCACTGTGGAGTGGTCAAAACACCAGATAACGTGTTTCCCGAATTAAATAGCTCGAAAAGAGCGATCTCGATTATTCTGCATACTTCTGACTGAAGTCTCACCCAGATTATCGCAGAAAATGCATATCTCAGCTTAAAAACCCGACGAAAACCAAGATGTCGCCGGTTCTGCATATCAAACGCCCTGTGGAGTGATGAGAACACCAGATAACGTGTTTCTCGCATGAAATAGCTCGAATAGAGTGATCTCGATGATACTGCATACTTCTGACAGAGACTCACCAAGATTAATGCAGAAAATGCATATTGTAGCTGGAAACCCCACGAAAACCAAGTTATCGGCGGCTCTACATATCAAACGCACTGTGGAGTGTTGAAAACACCAGAATACGTGTTTCTCGCATTAAGTAGCTCGAAAAGAGCGTTCCCGAAGATTCTGCATACTTCTGACAGAGGTCTCACCAATATTATCGTAGAAAATGCATATCTCAGCTTGAAACCCGACCGAAACGAAGATATCTCCGGTTCTGCATGTCTAACGTACTGTGGAGTGGTGAAAACAACCAGATAACGTGTTTCTCGCATTAAATAGCTCGAAACGAGCAATCTAGATGATTCTGCATACTTCTGACTGAAGTCTCACCAAGATTATCGCAGAAAATGCATATCTGAGCTTGAAACCCCACGAAAACCAAGATATCGCTGGTTCTGCATATCAAACGCACTGTGGAGTGGTGAAAACTCCAGATAACGTGTTTCTCGCATTAAATAGCTCGAAAAGTGCGATCTAGATGATTCTGCATACTTCTGACAGAAGTCTCACCAAGATAATCGCAGAAAATGCATATCTCAGCTTGAAACCTCACGAAAATCAAGATGGCGCCGGTTCTGCATATCAAACGCACTGTGGAGTGGTCAATACACCAGATAACGTGTTTCTCGCATTAAATAGCTCGAAAAGAGTGATCTCGATGATTCTGCATACTTCTGACAGAGGACTCACCAAGATTATCGTAGAAAATGCATATTTCAGCTAGAAACCCCACGAAAACCAAGTTATCGGCGGCTCTACATATCAGACGCACTGTGGAGTGGTGAAAACACCAGATAACGTGTTTCTCGCATTAACTAGCTCGAAAAGAGCGATCTCGATGTTTCTGGATACTTCTCATAGATGAAACACAAAGATTATCGCAGAAAATGTATATTTCAGCTGGAAACCCCACGAAAACCAAGTTATCGGCGGCTCTACATATCAAACGCACTGTGGAGTGGTCAAAACACCAGAAAACTTGTTTTTTCGCATTAAATAGCTCGAAACGAGCGATCTAGATGATTCTGCATACTTCGGACAGAAGACTCACCAAGATTATCGCAGAAAATGCATATCTCAGCTGGAAACACCACGAAAATCAAGATATCGCCGGTTCTGCATATCAAACGCACTGTGGAGTTGCCAAAACACCAGATAACCTGCTTCTCGTATTAAATAGCTCGAAAAGAGCGATAACGATGATTCTGCATACTTCGGACAGAAGTGTGACCAAGATTGCCGCAGAAAAAGCATACCTCAGAATGAAAACCGACAAATTCCCAGATTTCGCCATTTCTGCATATCAAACGCAATGTGGAGTGGTCAAAACACCAGATAACGTGTTTCTCGCATTAAATAGCTCGAAAAGAGCGATATCGGTGATTCTGCATACTTCGGACAGAAGTCTCACCAATATTATCGCAGAAAATGCATATCTCAACTTGAAACCTCACGAAAATCAAGATGTCGCCGGTTCTGCATATCAAACGCACTGTGGAGTTGTCAAAACACCACATAACGTGCTTCTCGCATTAGATAGCTCGAAAAGAGCGATATCAATGATTCTGCATACTTCGGACAGAAGTCTCACCAAGATTGCCGCAGAAAATGCATATCGCAGCTTGAAACCTCACGAAAACCAAGATATCTCCGGTTCTGCACATCAAACGTACTGTGGAGTGGGGAAAACACCACAAAACGTGTTTCTCGCATTAAATAGCTCGAAAAGCGCGTTTTCGGTGATTCTGCATACTTCTGACAGATTCTCACCAAGATTATCATAGAAAATGCATATCTCAGCTTGAAACCCGACCGAAACCAAGATATCTCCGGTTCTGCATGTCAAACGTACTGTGGATTGGTGAAAACACCAGAAAACGTGTTTCTCGCATTAAATAGCTCGAAAAGAGCGATCTCGATTATTCTGCATACTTCTGACTGAAGTCTCACAAAGATTATCGCAGAAAATGCATACCTCAGGATGAAACCCGACCGAAACCAAGATATCTCCGTTTCTGCATATCAATCGCACTGTGAGGTGGTGAAAAAACCAGAAAACGTGTTTCTCGCATTATGTAGCTCGAAAAGAGCGTTCTCGATGGTTCTGCATTCTTCTCATAGATGAAACACCAAGATTATCGCAGAAAATGCATATATCAGCTGGAAACCCCACGAAAACCAAGTTATCGGCGGCTCTACATATCAAACGCACTGTGGAGTGGTCATAACACCAGAAAACTTGTTTTTTCGCATTAAATAGCTCGAAACGAGCGATCTAGATGATTCTGCATACTTCTGACTAAAGTCTCACCACGATTATCGCAGAAAATGCATATCTCAGCTGGAAACCCCACGAAAACCAAGATATCGCCGTTTCAGCATATCAAGCGCACTGTGGAGTGGTGAAAACACCAGAAAACTTGTTTTTTTGCATTAAATAGCTCGAAACAAGCGATCTAGAAGATTCTGCATACTTCTGACTGAAGTCTCACCAATATTATCGCAGAAAATGCATATCTCAGCTTGAAAACACACGATAATCAAGATATCGCCGGTTCCGCATATCAGACGCACTGTGGAGTGGTGAAAACACCAGAAAACGTGTTTCTCGCATTAACTAGCTCGAAAAGAGCGTTCTGGATGATTCTGCATACTTCTCATAGATGAAACACAAAGATTATCGCAGAAAATGCATATTTCAGCTGGAAACCCCACGAAAACAAAGATGTCGTCGGTTCTGCATATCAAACGCACTGTGGAGTGGTGAAAACACCAGATAACGTGTTTCTCGCATTAAATAGCCCGAAACGAGCGATCTAGATGATTCTGCATACTTCTGACTGAAGTCTCACCAATATTATCGCAGAAAATGCATATCTCAGCTAGAAACCTCACGAAAATCAAGATGTCGCCGGTTCTGCATATCAAACGCACTATGGAGTGGAGAAAACAACCAGATAACGTGTTTCTCGCATTAACTAGCTCGAAACGAGCGATCTAGATGATTCTGCATACTTCTGACTGAAGTCTCACCAAGCTTATCGCAGAAAATGCATATCTCAGCTTGAAACCCGACGAAATCCAAGATGTCGTCGGTTCTGCATATCAAACGTACTGTGGAGTGGTGAATACAAAAGAAAACGTGTTTCTCGCATATTATAGCTCGAGAAGAGCGATCTAGATGATTCTGCATACTTCTGACAGAAGACTCGCGAAGATTATCGCAGAAAATGCATATCTCAGCTGGAAACACCACGAAAACCAAGTTATCGGCGGCTCTACATATCAAACGCACTGTGGAGTGTTGAAAACACCAGAATACGTGTTTCTCGCTTTGAGTAGCTCGAAAAGAGCGTTCCCGAAGATTCTGCATACTTCTGACAGAGGTCTCACCAATATTATCGTAGAAAATGCATATCTCAGCTTGAAACCCGACCGAAACGAAGATATCTCCGGTTCTGCATGTCTAACGTACTGTGGAGTGGTCAAAACACCAGATGACGTGTTTCTCGCATCAAGTAGCTCGAAAAGAGCGATATCGATGATTGTGCATACATCGGACAGAAGTCTCACCAATATTATCGCAGAAAATGCATATCTCAGCTTGAAACCCGACCGAAACGAAGATATCTCCGGTTCTGCATGTCTAACGTACTGTGGAGTGGTCAAAACACCAGATGACGTGTTTCTCGCATCAAGTAGCTCGAAAAGAGCGATATCGATGATTGTGCATACATCGGACAGAAGTCTCACCAATATTATCGCAGAAAATGCATATCTCATCTTGAAACCCGACGAAAATCTAGATATCGCCGGTTCTGCATATCAAACGCACTGTGGAGTGGTGAAAACACCAGATAACGTGTTTCTCGCATTAACTAGCTCGAAAAGAGCGATCTCGATGTTTCTGGATACTTCTCATAGATGAAACACAAAGATTATCGCAGAAAATGCATATTTCAGCTGGAAACCCCACGAAAACCAAGTTATCGGCGGCTCTACATATCAAACGCACTGTGGAGTGGTCAAAACACCAGAAAACTTGTTTTTTCGCATTAAATAGCTCGAAACGAGCGATCTAGATGATTCTGCATACTTCGGACAGAAGACTCACCAAGATTATCGCAGAAAATGCATATCTCAGCTGGAAACACCACGAAAATCAAGATATCGCCGGTTCTGCATATCAAACGCACTGTGGAGTTGCCAAAACACCAGATAACCTGCTTCTCGTATTAAATAGCTCGAAAAGAGCGATAACGATGATTCTGCATACTTCGGACAGAAGTGTGACCAAGATTGCCGCAGAAAAAGCATACCTCAGAATGAAAACCGACAAAATCCCAGATTTCGCCATTTCTGCATATCAAACGCAATGTGGAGTGGTCAAAACACCAGATAACGTGTTTCTCGCATTAAATAGCTCGAAAAGAGCGATATCGGTGATTCTGCATACTTCGGACAGAAGTCTCACCAATATTATCGCAGAAAATGCATATCTCATCTTGAAACCTCACGAAAATCAAGATGTCGCCGGTTCTGCATATCAAACGCACTGTGGAGTTGTCAAAACACCACATAACGTGCTTCTCGCATTAGATAGCTCGAAAAGAGCGATATCAATGATTCTGCATACTTCGGACAGAAGTCTCACCAAGATTGCCGCAGAAAATGCATATCGCAGCTTGAAACCTCACGAAAACCAAGATATCTCCGGTTCTGCACATCAAACGTACTGTGGAGTGGGGAAAACACCACAAAACGTGTTTCTCGCATTAAATAGCTCGAAAAGCGCGTTTTCGGTGATTCTGCATACTTCTGACAGATTCTCACCAAGATTATCATAGAAAATGCATATCTCAGCTTGAAACCCGACCGAAACCAAGATATCTCCGGTTCTGCATGTCAAACGTACTGTGGATTGGTGAAAACACCAGAAAACGTGTTTCTCGCATTAAATAGCTCGAAAAGAGCGATCTCGATTATTCTGCATACTTCTGACTGAAGTCTCACAAAGATTATCGCAGAAAATGCATACCTCAGGATGAAACCCGACCGAAACCAAGATATCTCCGTTTCTGCATATCAATCGCACTGTGAGGTGGTGAAAAAACCAGAAAACGTGTTTCTCGCATTAAGTAGCTCGAAAAGAGCGTTCTCGATGGTTCTGCATTCTTCTCATAGATGAAACACCAAGATTATCGCAGAAAATGCATATATCAGCTGGAAACCCCACGAAAACCAAGTTATCGGCGGCTCTACATATCAAACGCACTGTGGAGTGGTCATAACACCAGAAAACTTGTTTTTTCGCATTAAATAGCTCGAAACGAGCGATCTAGATGATTCTGCATACTTCTGACTAAAGTCTCACCACGATTATCGCAGAAAATGCATATCTCAGCTGGAAACCCCACGAAAACCAAGATATCGCCGTTTCAGCATATCAAGCGCACTGTGGAGTGGTGAAAACACCAGAAAACTTGTTTTTTTGCATTAAATAGCTCGAAACGAGCGATCTAGAAGATTCTGCATACTTCTGACTGAAGTCTCACCAATATTATCGCAGAAAATGCATATCTCAGCTTGAAAACACACGATAATCAAGATATCGCCGGTTCCGCATATCAGACGCACTGTGGAGTGGTGAAAACACCAGAAAACGTGTTTCTCGCATTAACTAGCTCGAAAAGAGCGTTCTGGATGATTCTGCATACTTCTCATAGATGAAACACAAAGATTATCGCAGAAAATGCATATTTCAGCTGGAAACCCCACGAAAACAAAGATGTCGTCGGTTCTGCATATCAAACGCACTGTGGAGTGGTGAAAACACCAGATAACGTGTTTCTCGCATTAAATAGCCCGAAACGAGCGATCTAGATGATTCTGCATACTTCTGACTGAAGTCTCACCAATATTATCGCAGAAAATGCATATCTCAGCTAGAAACCTCACGAAAATCAAGATGTCGCCGGTTCTGCATATCAAACGCACTATGGAGTGGAGAAAACAACCAGATAACGTGTTTCTCGCATTAACTAGCTCGAAACGAGCGATCTAGATGATTCTGCATACTTCTGACTGAAGTCTCACCAAGCTTATCGCAGAAAATGCATATCTCAGCTTGAAACCCGACGAAATCCAAGATGTCGTCGGTTCTGCATATCAAACGTACTGTGGAGTGGTGAATACAAAAGAAAACGTGTTTCTCGCATATTATAGCTCGAGAAGAGCGATCTAGATGATTCTGCATACTTCTGACAGAAGACTCGCGAAGATTATCGCAGAAAATGCATATCTCAGCTGGAAACACCACGAAAACCAAGTTATCGGCGGCTCTACATATCAAACGCACTGTGGAGTGTTGAAAACACCAGAATACGTGTTTCTCGCTTTGAGTAGCTCGAAAAGAGCGTTCCCGAAGATTCTGCATACTTCTGACAGAGGTCTCACCAATATTATCGTAGAAAATGCATATCTCAGCTTGAAACCCGACCGAAACGAAGATATCTCCGGTTCTGCATGTCTAACGTACTGTGGAGTGGTCAAAACACCAGATGACGTGTTTCTCGCATCAAGTAGCTCGAAAAGAGCGATATCGATGATTGTGCATACATCGGACAGAAGTCTCACCAATATTATCGCAGAAAATGCATATCTCATCTTGAAACCCGACGAAAATCTAGATATCGCCGGTTCTGCATATCAAACGCACTGTGGAGTGGTGAAAACAACCAGATAACGTGTTTCTCGCATTAAATAGCTCGAAACGAGCGATCTAGATGATTCTGCATACTTCTGACTGAAGTCTCACCAAGATTATCGCAGAAAATGCATATCTGAGCTTGAAACCCCACGAAAACCAAGATATCGCTGGTTCTGCATATCAAACGCACTGTGGAGTGGTGAAAACTCCAGATAACGTGTTTCTCGCATTAAATAGCTCGAAAAGTGCGATCTCGATTATTCTGCATACTTCGGACAGAAGTCTCACCATGATTATCGTAAAAAATGCATATCTCAGCTTGAAACCCGACGAAAACCAAACATCGCCGGTTCTGCATATCAAACCAACTGTGGAGTGGTGAAAACACCAGACAACGTGTTTCTCGCATTAAATAGCTCGAAAAGTACGATGTCGATGATTAAGCATACTTCGGACAGAAGTCTCACCAAGATTATCGCAGAAATTGCATATCTCAGCTTGAAACCACACGAAAATCAAGATGTCGCCGGTTCTGCATATCAAACGCTCTGTGGAGTGGTGAAAACAAACAGACAACGTGTTTCTCGCATTAAATAGCTCGAAAGGAGCGATCTAGAGGATTCTGCATACTTCTGACAGAAGTCTCACCAAGATAATCGCAGAAAATGCATATCTCAGCTTGAAACCTCACGAAAATCAAGATGGCGCCGGTTCTGCATATCAAACGCACTGTGGAGTGGTCAATACACCAGATAACGTGTTTCTCGCATTAAATAGCTCGAAAAGAGCGATCTCGATGATTCTGCATACTTCTGACAGAGGACTCACCAAGATTATCGTAGAAAATGCATATTTCAGCTAGAAACCCCACGAAAACCAAGTTATCGGCGGCTCTACATATCAGACGCACTGTGGAGTGGTGAAAACACCAGATAACGTGTTTCTCGCATTAACTAGCTCGAAAAGAGCGATCCCGATGTTTCTGGATACTTCTCATAGATGAAACACAAAGATTATCGCAGAAAATGCATATTTCAGCTGGAAACCCCACGAAAACCAAGTTATCGGCGGCTCTACATATCAAACGCACTGTGGAGTGGTCAAAACACCAGAAAACATGTTTTTTCGCATTAAATAGATCGAAACGAGCGATCTAGATGATTCTGCATACTTCTGACTGAAGTCTCACCAATATTATTGCCGAAAATGCATATCTCAGCTAGAAACATCACGAAAATCAAGATGTCGCCGGTTCTGCATATCAAACGCACTGTGGAGTGGTCAAAACACCAGAAAACTTGTTTTTTCGCATTAACTAGCTCGAAAAGAGCGATCTCGATGTTTCTGCATACTTCTGACTGAAGTCTCACCAATATTATTGCAGAAAATGCATATCTCTGCTTGAAACCTCACGAAAATCAAGATGTCGCCGGTTCTGCATATCAAACGCACTGTGGAGTGGTCAATACACCAGATAACGTGGTTCTCGCATTAAATAGCTCGAAAAGAGTGATCTAGATGATTCTGCATCCTGCTGACAGAAGACTCACCAATATTATTGCAGAAAATGCATATCTCAGCTGGAAACACCACGAAAATCAGGATATCGCCGGTTCTGCATATCAAACGCACTGTGGAATGTTGAAAACCAGAAAACTTGTTTTTTCGCATTAAATAGCTCGAAACGAGCGATCTAGATGATTCTGCATACTTCTGACTGAAGTCTCACCAATATTATCGCAGAAAATGCATATCTCTGCTTGAAACCTCACGAAAATCAGGATGGCGCCGGATCTGCATATCAAACGCACTGTGGAGTGTTCAATACACCAGATAACGTGTTTCACGCATTAAATAGCTCGAAAAGAGCGATCTCGATGATTCTGCATACTTCCGACTGAAGTCTCACCAATATTATTACCGAAAATGCATATCACAGCTAGAAACATCACGAAAATCAAGATGTCGCCGTTTCTGCATATCAAACGCACTGTGGGGTGGTGAAAACACCACAAAACGTGTTTCTCGCATTAAGTAGCGCGAAAAGAGCGATCTAGATGATACTGCATACTTCTGACAGTAGACTCACCAAGATTATCGCAGAAAATGCATATCTCAGCAGGAAACCCCACGAAAACCAAGATATCGCCGGTTCTGCATATCAAACGCACTGTGGAGTGGTCAAAACACCAGAAACCTTGTTTTTTCGCATTAAATAGCTCGAAACGAGCGATCTAGATGATTATGCATACTTCGGACAGAAGTCTCACCAAAATTATCGCAGAAATTGCATATCTCAGCAGGAAACCCCACGAAAACCAAGATATTGCCGGTTCTGCATATCAAGCGCCCTGTGGAGTGATAAAAACACCAGATAACGTGTTTCTGGCATTAAATAGCTCGAAAAGAGCGATCTAGATGATTCTGCATACTGCTGACAGAAGGCTCACCAAGATTATCGCCGAAAATGCATATTTCAGCTAGAAACATCACGAAAATCAAGATGTCGCCGGTTCTGCATATCAAACGCACTGTGGGGTGGTGAAAACACCAGAAAACGTGTTTCTCGCATTAAATAGCGCGAAAAGAGCGATCTAGATGATTCTGCATACTTTTGACAGAAGACTCACCAAGCTTATCGCAGCAAATGCATATCTCAGCAAGAAACCCCACGAATACCAAGATATCGCCGGTTCTGCATATCAGACGCACTGTGGAGTGGTGAAAACACCAGATAACGTGTTTCTTGCACTAACTAGCTCGAAAAGAGCGATCTCGGTGATTCAGCATACTGCTGACAGAAGGCTCACCAAGATTATCGCCGAAAATGCATATTTCAGCTAGAAACATCACGAAAATCAAGATGTCGCCGGTTCTGCATATCAAACGCACTGTGGGGTGGTGAAAACACCAGAAAACGTGTTTCTCGCATTAAATAGCGCGAAAAGAGCGATCTAGATGATTCTGCATACTTTTGACAGAAGACTCACCAAGCTTATCGCAGCAAATGCATATCTCAGCAAGAAACCCCACGAATACCAAGATATCGCCGGTTCTGCATATCAGACGCACTGTGGAGTGGTGAAAACACCAGATAACGTGTTTCTTGCACTAACTAGCTCGAAAAGAGCGATCTCGGTGATTCAGCATACTTCGGACAGAAGTCTCACCAAGATTATCGCGGAAAATGCATATCTCAGCTTGAAACCCCACGAAAACCAAGATATCTGCTGTTCTGCATATCAAATGCACTGTGGAGTGGTGAAAACACCAGATAACGTGTTTCTTGCACTAACTAGCTCGAAAAGAGCGATCTCGGTGATTCAGCATACTTCGGACAGAAGTCTCACCAAGATTATCGCGGAAAATGCATATCTCAGCTTGAAACCCCACGAAAACCAAGATATCTACTGTTCTGCATATCCAACGAACTGTGGAGTGGTGAAAACCCCAGAAAACGTGTTTCTCGCATTAAATAGCTCGAAAAGAGCGCTCTCGTTGTTTCTGCATACTTCGAACTGATGTCTCACAAAGCTTATCGTAGAAAATGCATATCTCAGCTTGAAACCCGACAAAAACCAAAATATCTCCGGTTCTGCATATCCAACGCACTGTGGAGTGGTGAAAACACCTGATAACGTGTTTCCGCATTAAATAGCTCGAAACGAGCGATCTCGATGATTCTGCATACTTCGGACAGAAGTCTCAACAACATTATCGCAGAAAATGCATATTTCAGCTTGAAACCCCACGAAAACCAAGATATCTACTGTTCTGCATATCAAACGCACTGTGGAGTGGTGAAAACACCAGATAACGTGTTTCTCGCACTAACTAGCTCGAAAAGAGCGATCTCGATGATTCAGCATACCTCGGACAGAAGTCTCACCAAAATTATCGTAAAAAATGCATATCTCAGCTTGAAACCCCACGAAAACCAGGATATCTACTGTTCTGCATATCAAACGCACTGTAGAGTGGTGAAAACAACCAGATAACGTGTTTCTCGCATTAAATAGCTCGAATAGAGAGTTCTCGATGATTCTGCATACTTCTCATAGATGAAACACCAACATCATCGCAGAAAATGCATATCTCAGCTTTAAACACCATGAAAACCAAGATATCGCCGGTTCTGCATATCAAACGCACTATGGAGTAGTGAAAACACCAGAGAACGTGTTTCTCGCGTGAAATAGCTCGAAACGAGCGATCTCGATGATTCTGCATACTTCGGACAGAAGTCTCACCAAAATTATCGTAAAAAATGCATATCTCAGCTTGAATCCCCTCCGAAAACCAAGATATCGCTGTTTTCTGCATATCAAACGCACTGTGGAGTGGTGAAAACCCCAGAAAACGTGTTTCTCGCATTAAATAGCTCGAAAAGTGCGATCTCGATGATTCTGCATACTTCGGACAGAAGTCTCAACAACATTATCGCAGAAAATGCATATTTCAGCTTGAAACCCCACGAAAACCAAGATATCTACTGTTCTGCATATCAAACGCACTGTGGAGTGGTGAAAACACCAGATAACGTGTTTCGCGCACTAACTAGCTCGAAAAGAGCGATCTCGATGATTCAGCATACCTCGGACAGAAGTCTCACCAAGATTATCGTAAAAAATGCATATCTCAGCTTGAAAACCCCACGAAAGCCAAGATACCGCTGGTTCTGCATATCAAACGCACTGTGGAGTGGTGAAAACACGGGATAAGGTTTTTCTCGCATTAAATAGCTCGAAACGAGCGATCTCGATGACTAAGCATACTTCGGACAGTAGTCTCACCAAGATTATCGTAAAAACTGCATATCTCAGCTTGAAACCCCACGAAAACCAAGATATCGCTTGTTCTGCATATCCAACGCACTGCGGAGTGCTGAAAGCACCAGATAACGTGTTTGCCGCATTAAATAGCTCGAATAGAGCGATCTCGATGATTCTGCATACTTCGGAGAGAAGTCTCACCAAGATTGTCGCGGAAAATGCATATCTCAGCTCGAAACCCCACGATAACCAACATCTCGCCGGTTCTGCATATCAAACGCACTGTGGAGTGGTGAAAACACAAGAAAACGTGTTTCTCATATTAAGTAGCTCGAAAAGAGCGTTCTCGAAGATCCTGCATACTTCTGACAGAAGTCTCAACAAGATTATCGCAGAAAATGCATATCTCAGCTTGAAACCCCACGAAAACCAAGATATCTACTGTTCTGCATATCAAACGCACTGTAGAGTGGTGAAAACACCAGATAACGTGTTTCTCGCACTAACTAGCTCGAACAGAGCGATCTCGATGATTCAGCATACTTCGGACAGAAGTCTCACCAAGATTATCGCAGAAAATGCATATCTCAGCTTTAAACACCATGAAAACCAAGATATCGCCGGTTCTGCATATCAAACGCACTATGGAGTGGTGAAAACACCAGAGAACGTGTTTCTCGCGTGAAATAGCTCGAAACGAGCGATCTCGATGATTCTGCATACTTCGGACAGAAGTCTCACCAAAATTATCGTAAAAAATGCATATCTCAGCTTGAATCCCCACCGAAAACCAAGATATCGCTGTGTTCTGCATATCAAACGCACTGTGGAGTGGTGAAAACCCCAGAAAACGTGTTTCTCGCATTAAATAGCTCGAAAAGTGCGATCTCGATGATTCTGCATACTTCGGACAGAAGTCTCAACAACATTATCGCAGAAAATGCATATTTCAGCTTGAAACCCCACGAAAACCAAGATATCTACTGTTCTGCATATCAAACGCACTGTAGAGTGGTGAAAACACCAGATAACGTGTTTCTCGCACTAACTAGCTCGAAAAGAGCGATCTCGATGATTCAGCATACTTCGGACAGAAGTCTCACCAAGATTATCGCAGAAAATGCATATCTCAGCTTTAAACACCATGAAAACCAAGATATCGCCGGTTCTGCATATCAAACGCACTATGGAGTGGTGAAAACACCAGAGAACGTGTTTCTCGCGTGAAATAGCTCGAAACGTGCGATCTCGATGATTCTGCATACTTCGGACAGAAGTCTCACCAAAATTATCGTAAAAAATGCATATCTCAGCTTGAAAACCCCACGAAAGCCAAGATATCGCTGGTTCTGCATATCAAACGCACTGTGGAGTGGTGAAAACACGGGATAAGGTTTTTCTCGCATTAAATAGCTCGAAACGAGCGATCTCGATGACTAAGCATACTTCGGACAGTAGTCTCACCAAGATTATCGTAAAAACTGCATATCTCAGCTTGAAACCCCACGGAAACCAAGATATCGCTTGTTCTGCATATCCAACGCACTGCGGAGTGCTGAAAGCACCAGAAAACGTGTTTCTCATATTAAGTAGCTCGAAAAGAGCGTTCTCGAAGATCCTGCATACTTCTGACAGAAGTCTCACCAAGATTATCGTAGAAAATGCATATCTCAGCTTGAAACCCGACGAAAACCGAGTTATCTCCGGTTCTGAACATCAAACGTTCCGTGGAGTGGTGAAAACACCAGAAAACGTGTTTCGCACATTAAGCAGCTCGAAAAGAGCGTTCTCGAATATTCTGCATACTTCTGACAGAAGTCTCACCAGGATTATCGTAGAAAATGCATATCTCAGCTTGAAACCCGACCGAAACCACGATATCTCCGGTTCTGCATGTCAAACGTACAGTGGAGTGGTGAAAACACCAGAAAACGTGTTTCGTGCATTAAGTAGCTCGAAAAGAGCGATCCCGATGATTCTGCATACTTCGGACAGAAGTCTCACCAAGATTATCGTAAAAAATGCATATCTCAGCTTGAAAACCCCACGAAAGCCAAGATATCGCTGGTTCTGCATATCAAACGCACTGTGGAGTGGTGAAAACACGGGATAAGGTTTTTCTCGCATTAACTAGCTCGAAAAGAGCGATCTCGATGTTTCAGCATACTTCGGACAGAAGTCTCACCAAGATCATCGCAGAAAATGCATATCTCAGCTTGAAACCCTACGAAAACCAAGAATTCGCCGGTTCTGCATATCATACGCACTGTGTAGTGGTGAAAACACCAGATAACGTGTTTCTCGCATTAAATAGCTCGAAACGAGCGATCTCGATGACTAAGCATACGTCGGACAGTAGTCTCACCAAGATTATCGTAAAAAATGCATATCTCAGCTTGAAACCCCACGAAAACCAAGATTTCGCTTGTTCTGCATATCCAACGCACTGCGGAGTGCTGAAAGCACCAGATAACGTGTTTGCCGCATTAAATAGCTCGAATAGAGCGATCTCGATGATTCTGCATACTTCGGAGAGAAGTCTCACCAAGATTGTCGCGGAAAATGCATATCTCAGCTCGAAACCCCACGATAACCAAGATCTCGCCGGTTCTGCATATCAAACGCACTGTGGAGTGGTGAAAACACCGGATAAGGTTTTTCTCGCATTAGCGAGCTCGAAAAGAGCGTTCTCGAAGATCCTGCATACTTCTGACAGAAGTCTCACCAAGATTATCGTAGAAAATTCATATCTCAGCTTGAAACCCGACGAAAACCGAGTTATCTCCGGTTCTGCACATCAAATGTTCCGTGGAGTGGTGAAAACCCCAGAAAACGTATTTCGCGCATTAAGTAGCTCGAAAAGAGCGTTCTCGAATATTCTGCATACTTGTGACAGAAGTCTCACCAGGATTATCGTAGAAAATGCATATCTCAGCTTGAAACCCGACCGAAACCAAGATATCTGCGGTTCTGCATGTCAAACGTACTGTGGAGTGGTGAAAACACCAGAAAACGTGTTTCGTGCATTAACTTGCTCGAAAAGAGCGATCCCGATGATTCTGCATACTTCGGACAGTTGTTTCACCAAGCTTATCGTTGAAAATGCATATCTCAGATTGAAACCAGACGAAAACCAAAATATCTCCGGTTCTGCATATCCAACGCACTGTGGAGTGGTGAAAACACCAGATAACGTGTTTCTCGCATTAAATAGCTCGAAACGAGCGATCTCGATGATTCTGCATACTTCGGACAGAAGTCTCAACAAGATTCTCGCAGAAAATGCATATCTCAGCTTGAAACCCCACGAAAACCAAGATATCTGCTGTTCTGCATATCAAACGCACTGTGGAGTGGTGAAAACACCAGATAACGTGTTTCTTGCACTAACTAGCTCGCAAAGAGCGATCTCGATGATTCAGCATACTTCGGACAGAAGTCTCACCAAGATTATCGCGGAAAATGCATATCTCAGCTTGAAACCCCACGAAAACCAAGATATCTACTGTTCTGCATATCCAACGAACTGTGGAGTGGTGAAAACCCCAGAAAACGTGTTTCTCGCATTAAATAGCTCAAAAAGAGCGCTCTCGTTGTTTCTGCATACTTCGAACTGATGTCTCACAAAGCTTATCGTAGAAAATGCATATCTCAGCTTGAAACCCGACAAAAACCAAAATATCTCCGGATCTGCATATCCAACGCACTGTGGAGTGGTGAAAACACCAGATAACGTGTTTCCGCATTAAATAGCTCGAAACGAGCGATCTCGATGATTCTGCATACTTCGGACAGAAGTCTCAACAAGATTATCGCAGAAAATGCATATCTCAGCTTGAAACCCCACGAAAACCAAGATATCTACTGTTCTGCATATCAAACGCACTGTAGAGTGGTGAAAACACCAGATGACGTGTTTCTCGCACTAACTAGCTGGAAAAGAGCGATCTCGATGATTCAGCATACTTCGGACAGAAGTCTCACCAAGATTATCGCAGAAAATGCATATCTCAGCTTTAAACACCACGAAAACCAAGATATCGCCGGTTCTGCATATCAAACGCACTATGGAGTGGTGAAAACACCAGATAACGTGTTTCTCGCATGAAATAGCTCGAAACGAGCGATCTTGATGATTCTGCATACTTCGGACAGAAGTCTCACCAAAATTATCGTAAAAAATGCATATCTCAGCTTGAATCCCCACCGAAAACCAAGATATCGCTGTGTTCTGCATATCCAACGCACTGTGGAGTGGTGAAAACACCAGATAACGTGTTTCTCGCATTAAATAGCTCGAAACGAGCGATCTCGGTGATTCTGCATACTTCGGACAGAAGTCTCAACAAGATTATCGCAGAAAATGCATATCTCAGCTTGAAACCCCACGAAAACCAAGATATCGCTTTGTTCAGCATATCAAACGCACTGTGGAGTGGTGAAAACCCCAGAAAACGTTTTTCTCGCATTAAATAGCTCGAATAGAGCGATCTCGATGATTCTTCATACTTCGGACAGAAGTCTCACCAAGATTATCGCAGAAAATGCATATCTCAGCTTGAAACCCCACGAAAACCAAGATATCGCCGGTTCTGCATTTCAAACGCAATTTGGAGTGGTGAAAACACCAGATAACGTGTTTCTCGCATTGAATAGCTCGAAAAGAGGGATCTCGATGATTCTGCATACTTCTGACAGAAGTCTCACAAAGATTATCGCAGAAAATGCATATCTCAGCTTGAAACCCGACCGAAACCAGGATATCTTCGGTTCTGCATGTCAAAGGTACTGTGGAGTGGTGAATACACCAGAAAACGTGTTTCTCGCATTAAGTAGCTCGAAAAGAGCGATCTCGATGTTTCTGGATACTTCTCATAGATGAAACACAAAGATTATCGCAGAAAATGCATATTTCAGCTGGAAACCCCACGAAAACCTAGTTATCGGCGGCTCTACATATCAAACGCACTGTGGAGTGGTCAAAACACCAGAAAACTTGTTTTTTCGCATTAAATAGCTCGAAAAGAGCGATCTCGATGTTTCTGCATACTTCTGACTGAAGTCTCACCAATATTATTGCAGAAAATGCATATCTCAGCTGGAAACCCCACCAAAACCAAGATAACGCCGGTTCTGCATATCCAACGCACTGCGGAGTGCTGAAAGCACCAGAAAACGTGTTTCTCATATTAAGTAGCTCGAAAAGAGCGTTCTCGAAGATCCTGCATACTTCTGACAGAAGTCTCACCAAGATTATCGTAGAAAATGCATATCTCAGCTTGAAACCCGACGAAAACCGAGTTATCTCCGGTTCTGAACATCAAACGTTCCGTGGAGTGGTGAAAACACCAGAAAACGTGTTTCGCACATTAAGTAGCTCGAAAAGAGCGTTCTCGAATATTCTGCATACTTCTGACAGAAGTCTCACCAGGATTATCGTAGAAAATGCATATCTCAGCTTGAAACCCTACGAAAACCAAGAATTCGCCGGTTCTGCATATCATACGCACTGTGTAGTGGTGAAAACACCAGATAACGTGTTTCTCGCATTAAATAGCTCGAAACGAGCGATCTCGATGACTAAGCATTCGTCGGACAGTAGTCTCACCAAGATTATCGTAAAAAATGCATATCTCAGCTTGAAACCCCACGAAAACCAAGATATCGCTTGTTCTGCATATCCAACGCACTGCGGAGTGCTGAAAGCACCAGATAACGTGTTTGCCGCATTAAATAGCTCGAATAGAGCGATCTCGATGATTCTGCATACTTCGGAGAGAAGTCTCACCAAGATTGTCGCGGAAAATGCATATCTCAGCTCGAAACCCCACGATAACCAAGATCTCGCCGGTTCTGCATATCAAACGCACTGTGGAGTGGTGAAAACACCGGATAAGGTTTTTCTCGCATTAGCGAGCTCGAAAAGAGCGTTCTCGAAGATCCTGCATACTTCTGACAGAAGTCTCACCAAGATTATCGTAGAAAATTCATATCTCAGCTTGAAACCCGACGAAAACCGAGTTATCTCCGGTTCTGCACATCAAATGTTCCGTGGAGTGGTGAAAACGCCAGAAAACGTATTTCGCGCATTAAGTAGCTCGAAAAGAGCGTTCTCGAATATTCTGCATACTTCTGACAGAAGTCTCACCAGGATTATCGTAGAAAATGCATATCTCAGCTTGAAACCCGACCGAAACCAAGATATCTGCGGTTCTGCATGTCAATCGTACTGTGGAGTGGTGAAAACACCAGAAAACGTGTTTCGTGCATTAACTAGCTCGAAAAGAGCGATCCCGATGATTCTGCATACTTCGGACAGATGTTTCACCAAGCTTATCGTTGAAAATGCATATCTCAGATTGAAACCCGACGAAAACCAAAATATCTCCGGTTCTGCATATCCAACGCACTGTGGAGTGGTGAAAACACCAGATAACGTGTTTCTCGCATTAAATAGCTCGAAACGAGCGATCTCGATGATTCTGCATACTTCGGACAGAAGTCTCAACAAGATTCTCGCAGAAAATGCATATCTCAGCTTGAAACCCCACGAAAACCAAGATATCTGCTGTTCTGCATATCAATCGCACTGTGGAGTGGTGAAAACACCAGATAACGTGTTTCTTGCACTAACTAGCTCGCAAAGAGCGATCTCGATGATTCAGCATACTTCGGACAGAAGTCTCACCAAGATTATCGCGGAAAATGCATATCTCAGCTTGAAACCCCACGAAAACCAAGATATCTACTGTTCTGCATATCCAACGAACTGTGGAGTGGTGAAAACCCCAGAAAACGTGTTTCTCGCATTAAATAGCTCAAAAAGAGCGCTCTCGTTGTTTCTGCATACTTCGAACTGATGTCTCACAAAGCTTATCGTAGAAAATGCATATCTCAGCTTGAAACCCGACAAAAACCAAAATATCTCCGGTTCTGCATATCCAACGCACTGTGGAGTGGTGAAAACACCAGATAACGTGTTTCCGCATTAAATAGCTCGAAACGAGCGATCTCGATGATTCTGCATACTTCGGACAGAAGTCTCAACAAGATTATCGCAGAAAATGCATATCTCAGCTTGAAACCCCACGAAAACCAAGATATCTACTGTTCTGCATATCAAACGCACTGTAGAGTGGTGAAAACACCAGATGACGTGTTTCTCGCACTAACTAGCTGGAAAAGAGCGATCTCGATGATTCAGCATACTTCGGACAGAAGTCTCACCAAGATTATCGCAGAAAATGCATATCTCAGCTTGAAACCCCACGAAAACCAAGATATCGCTTTGTTCAGCATATCAAACGCACTGTGGAGTGGTGAAAACCCCAGAAAACGTTTTTCTCGCATTAAATAGCTCGAATAGAGCGATCTCGATGATTCTTCATACTTCGGACAGAAGTCTCACCAAGATTATCGCAGAAAATGCATATCTCAGCTTGAAACCCCACGAAAACCAAGATATCGCCGGTTCTGCATTTCAAACGCAATTTGGAGTGGTGAAAACACCAGATAACGTGTTTCTCGCATTGAATAGCTCGAAAAGAGGGATCTCGATGATTCTGCATACTTCTGACAGAAGTCTCACAAAGATTATCGCAGAAAATGCATATCTCAGCTTGAAACCCGACCGAAACCAGGATATCTTCGGTTCTGCATGTCAAAGGTACTGTGGAGTGGTGAATACACCAGAAAACGTGTTTCTCGCATTAAGTAGCTCGAACAGAGCGATCTCGATGTTTCTGGATACTTCTCATAGATGAAACACAAAGATTATCGCAGAAAATGCATATTTCAGCTGGAAACCCCACGAAAACCTAGTTATCGGCGGCTCTACATATCAAACGCACTGTGGAGTGGTCAAAACACCAGAAAACTTGTTTTTTCGCATTAAATAGCTCGAAAAGAGCGATCTCGATGTTTCTGCATACTTCTGACTGAAGTCTCACCAATATTATTGCAGAAAATGCATATCTCAGCTGGAAACCCCACCAAAACCAAGATAACGCCGGTTCTGCATATCCAACGCACTGCGGAGTGCTGAAAGCACCAGAAAACGTGTTTCTCATATTAAGTAGCTCGAAAAGAGCGTTCTCGAAGATCCTGCATACTTCTGACAGAAGTCTCACCAAGATTATCGTAGAAAATGCATATCTCAGCTTGAAAACCCGACGAAAACCGAGTTATCTCCGGTTCTGAACATCAAACGTTCCGTGGAGTGGTGAAAACACCAGAAAACGTGTTTCGCACATTAAGTAGCTCGAAAAGAGCGTTCTCGAATATTCTGCATACTTCTGACAGAAGTCTCACCAGGATTATCGTAGAAAATGCATATCTCAGCTTGAAACCCGACCGAAACCACGATATCTCCGGTTCTGCATGTCAAACGTACAGTGGAGTGGTGAAAACACCAGAAAACGTGTTTCGTGCATTAAGTAGCTCGAAAAGAGCGATACCGATGATTCTGCATACTTCGGACAGAAGTCTCACCAAGATTATCTTAAAAAATGCATATCTCAGCTTGAAAACCCCACGAAAGCCAAGATATCGCTGGTTCTGCATATCAAACGCACTGTGGAGTGGTGAAAACACGGGATAAGGTTTTTCTCGCATTAACTAGCTCGAAAAGAGCGATCTCGATGTTTCAGCATACTTCGGACAGAAGTCTCACCAAGATCATCGCAGAAAATGCATATCTCAGCTTGAAACCCTACGAAAACCAAGAATTCGCCGGTTCTGCATATCATACGCACTGTGTAGTGGTGAAAACACCAGATAACGTGTTTCTCGCATTAAATAGCTCGAAACGAGCGATCTCGATGACTAAGCATACGTCGGACAGTAGTCTCACCAAGATTATCGTAAAAAATGCATATCTCAGCTTGAAACCCCACGAAAACCAAGATATCGCTTGTTCTGCATATCCAACGCACTGCGGAGTGCTGAAAGCACCAGATAACGTGTTTCTCGCATTAAATAGCTCGAAACGAGCGATCTCGGTGATTCTGCATACTTCGGACAGAAGTCTCAACAAGATTATCGCAGAAAATGCATATCTCAGCTTGAAACCCCACGAAAACCAAGATATCTACTGTTCTGCATATCATACGCACTGTGGAGTGGTGAAAACACCAGATAACGTGTTTCTCGCACTAACTAGCTCGAAAAAAGCGATCTCGATGGTTCAGCATACTTCGGACAGCAGTGTCATCAAGATTATCGCAGAAAATGCATATCTCTGCTTGAAACCCCACGAAAACCAAGATATCGCCGGTTCTGCATATCAAACGCACTGTGGAGTGGTGAAAACACCATATCACGTGTTTCTCGCATTGAATAGCTCGAAACGAGCGATGTCGATGATTCTGCATACTTCGGACAGAATTCTCACCAAAATTATCGTAAAAAATGCATATCTCAGCTTGAAACCCCACGAAAACCAAGATATCGCTTTGTTCAGCATATCAAACGCACTGTGGAGTGGTGAAAACCCCAGAAAACGTTTTTCTCGCATTAAATAGCTCGAATAGAGCGATCTCGATGATTCTTCATACTTCGGACAGAAGTCTCACCAAGATTATCGCAGAAAATGCATATCTCAGCTTGAAACCCCACGAAAACCAAGATATCGCCGGTTCTGCATTTCAAACGCAATTTGGAGTGGTGAAAACACCAGATAACGTGTTTCTCGCATTGAATAGCTCGAAAAGAGGGATCTCGATGATTCTGCATACTTCTGACAGAAGTCTCACAAAGATTATCGCAGAAAATGCATATCTCAGCTTGAAACCCGACCGAAACCAGGATATCTTCGGTTCTGCATGTCAAAGGTACTGTGGAGTGGTGAATACACCAGAAAACGTGTTTCTCGCATTAAGTAGCTCGAACAGAGCGATCTCGATGTTTCTGGATACTTCTCATAGATGAAACACAAAGATTATCGCAGAAAATGCATATTTCAGCTGGAAACCCCACGAAAACCTAGTTATCGGCGGCTCTACATATCAAACGCACTGTGGAGTGGTCAAAACACCAGAAAACTTGTTTTTTCGCATTAAATAGCTCGAAAAGAGCGATCTCGATGTTTCTGCATACTTCTGACTGAAGTCTCACCAATATTATTGCAGAAAATGCATATCTCAGCTGGAAACCCCACCAAAACCAAGATAACGCCGGTTCTGCATATCCAACGCACTGCGGAGTGCTGAAAGCACCAGAAAACGTGTTTCTCATATTAAGTAGCTCGAAAAGAGCGTTCTCGAAGATCCTGCATACTTCTGACAGAAGTCTCACCAAGATTATCGTAGAAAATGCATATCTCAGCTTGAAAACCCGACGAAAACCGAGTTATCTCCGGTTCTGAACATCAAACGTTCCGTGGAGTGGTGAAAACACCAGAAAACGTGTTTCGCACATTAAGTAGCTCGAAAAGAGCGTTCTCGAATATTCTGCATACTTCTGACAGAAGTCTCACCAGGATTATCGTAGAAAATGCATATCTCAGCTTGAAACCCGACCGAAACCACGATATCTCCGGTTCTGCATGTCAAACGTACAGTGGAGTGGTGAAAACACCAGAAAACGTGTTTCGTGCATTAAGTAGCTCGAAAAGAGCGATCCCGATGATTCTGCATACTTCGGACAGAAGTCTCACCAAGATTATCTTAAAAAATGCATATCTCAGCTTGAAAACCCCACGAAAGCCAAGATATCGCTGGTTCTGCATATCAAACGCACTGTGGAGTGGTGAAAACACGGGATAAGGTTTTTCTCGCATTAACTAGCTCGAAAAGAGCGATCTCGATGTTTCAGCATACTTCGGACAGAAGTCTCACCAAGATCATCGCAGAAAATGCATATCTCAGCTTGAAACCCTACGAAAACCAAGAATTCGCCGGTTCTGCATATCATACGCACTGTGTAGTGGTGAAAACACCAGATAACGTGTTTCTCGCATTAAATAGCTCGAATCGAGCGATCTCGATGACTAAGCATACGTCGGACAGTAGTCTCACCAAGATTATCGTAAAAAATGCATATCTCAGCTTGAAACCCCACGAAAACCAAGATATCGCTTGTTCTGCATATCCAACGCACTGCGGAGTGCTGAAAGCACCAGATAACGTGTTTGCCGCATTAAATAGCTCGAATAGAGCGATCTCGATGATTCTGCATACTTCGGAGAGAAGTCTCACCAAGATTGTCGCGGAAAATGCATATCTCAGCTCGAAACCCCACGATAACCAAGATCTCGCCGGTTCTGCATATCAAACGCACTGTGGAGTGGTGAAAACACCGGATAAGGTTTTTCTCGCATTAGCGAGCTCGAAAAGAGCGTTCTCGAAGATCCTGCATACTTCTGACAGAAGTCTCACCAAGATTATCGTAGAAAATTCATATCTCAGCTTGAAACCCGACGAAAACCGAGTTATCTCCGGTTCTGCACATCAAATGTTCCGTGGAGTGGTGAAAACCCCAGAAAACGTATTTCGCGCATTAAGTAGCTCGAAAAGAGCGTTCTCGAATATTCTGCATACTTCTGACAGAAGTCTCACCAGGATTATCGTAGAAAAAGCATATCTCAGCTTGAAACCCGACCGAAACCAAGATATCTGCGGTTCTGCATGTCAATCGTACTGTGGAGTGGTGAAAACACCAGAAAACGTGTTTCGTGCATTAACTAGCTCGAAAAGAGCGATCCCGATGATTCTGCATACTTCGGACAGATGTTTCACCAAGCTTATCGTTGAAAATGCATATCTCAGATTGAAACCCGACGAAAACCAAAATATCTCCGGTTCTGCATATCCAACGCACTGTGGAGTGGTGAAAACACCAGATAACGTGTTTCTCGCATTAAATAGCTCGAAACGAGCGATCTCGATGATTCTGCATACTTCGGACAGAAGTCTCAACAAGATTCTCGCAGAAAATGCATATCTCAGCTTGAAACCCCACGAAAACCAAGATATCTGCTGTTCTGCATATCAAACGCACTGTGGAGTGGTGAAAATACCAGATAACGTGTTTCTTGCACTAACCAGCTCGCAAAGAGCGATCTCGATGATTCAGCATACTTCGGACAGAAGTCTCACCAAGATTATCGCGGAAAATGCATATCTCAGCTTGAAACCCCACGAAAACCAAGATATCTACTGTTCTGCATATCCAACGAACTGTGGAGTGGTGAAAACCCCAGAAAACGTGTTTCTCGCATTAAATAGCTCAAAAAGAGCGCTCTCGTTGTTTCTGCATACTTCGAACTGATGTCTCACAAAGCTTATCGTAGAAAATGCATATCTCAGCTTGAAACCCGACAAAAACCAAAATATCTCCGGTTCTGCATATCCAACGCACTGTGGAGTGGTGAAAACACCAGATAACGTGTTTCCGCATTAAATAGCTCGAAACGAGCGATCTCGATGATTCTGCATACTTCGGACAGAAGTCTCAACAAGATTATCGCAGAAAATGCATATCTCAGCTTGAAACCCCACGAAAACCAAGATATCTACTGTTCTGCATATCAAACGCACTGTAGAGTGGTGAAAACACCAGATGACGTGTTTCTCGCACTAACTAGCTGGAAAAGAGCGATCTCGATGATTCAGCATACTTCGGACAGAAGTCTCACCAAGATTATCGCAGAAAATGCATATCTCAGCTTTAAACACCACGAAAACCAAGATATCGCCGGTTCTGCATATCAAACGCACTATGGAGTGGTGAAAACACCAGATAACGTGTTTCTCGCATGCAATAGCTCGAAACGAGCGATCTTGATGATTCTGCATACTTCGGACAGAAGTCTCACCAAAATTATCGTAAAAAATGCATATCTCAGCTTGAATCCCCACCGAAAACCAAGATATCGCTGTGTTCTGCATATCCAACGCACTGTGGAGTGGTGAAAACACCAGATAACGTGTTTCTCGCATTAAATAGCTCGAAACGAGCGATCTCGGTGATTCTGCATACTTCGGACAGAAGTCTCAACAAGATTATCGCAGAAAATGCATATCTCACCTTGAAACCCCACGAAAACCAAGATATCTACTGTTCTGCATATCATACGCACTGTGGAGTGGTGAAAACACCAGATAACGTGTTTCTCGCACTAACTAGCTCGAAAAAAGCGATCTCGATGGTTCAGCATACTTCGGACAGCAGTGTCATCAAGATTATCGCAGAAAATGCATATCTCTGCTTGAAACCCCACGAAAACCAAGATATCGCCGGTTCTGCATATCAAACGCACTGTGGAGTGGTGAAAACACCAGATCACGCGTTTCTCGCATTGAATAGCTCGAAACGAGCGATGTCGATGATTCTGCATACTTCGGACAGAATTCTCACCAAAATTATCGTAAAAAATGCATATCTCAGCTTGAAACCCCACGAAAACCAAGCTATCGCTTTGTTCAGCATATCAAACGCACTGTGGAGTGGTGAAAACCCCAGAAAACGTGTTTCTCGCATTAAATATCTCGAATAGAGCGATCTCGATGATTCTTCATACTTCGGACAGAAGTCTCACCAATATTATCGCAGAAAATGCATATCTCAGCTTGAAACCTCACGAAAATCAAGATGTCGCCGGTTCTGCATATAAAAACGCACTGTGGAGTTGTCAAAACACCAGATAACGTGCTTCTCGCATCAAATAGCTCGAAAAGAGCGATATCGATGATTCTGCATACTTCGGACAGAAGTCGCACCAAGATTGCCGCAGAAAATGCATATCTCATCTGGAAACCCCACGAAAACCAAGTTATCGGCAGCTCTGCACATCAAACGCACTGTGGAGTGGTCAAAACACCAGATAACGTGTTTCCCGAATTAAATAGCTCGAAAAGAGCGATCTCGATTATTCTGCATACTTCTGACTGAAGTCTCACCCAGATTATCGCAGAAAATGCATATCTCAGCTTAAAAACCCGACGAAAACCAAGATGTCGCCGGTTCTGCATATCAAACGCCCTGTGGAGTGATGAGAACACCAGATAACGTGTTTCTCGCATGAAATAGCTCGAATAGAGTGATCTCGATGATACTGCATACTTCTGACAGAAGACTCACCAAGATTAATGCAGAAAATGCATATTGTAGCTGGAAACCCCACGAAAACCAAGTTATCGGCGGCACTACATATCAAACGCACTGTGGAGTGGTCAAAACACCAGAAAACTTGTTTTTTCGCATTAAATAGCTCGAAACGAGCGATCTAGAAGATTCTGCGTACTTCTGACTGAAGTCTCACCAATATTATCGCAGAAAATGCATATCTCAGCTTGAAAACACACGAAAACCAAGATATCTACTGTTCTGCATATCATACGCACTGTGGAGTGGTGAAAACACCAGATAACGTGTTTCTCGCACTAACTAGCTCGAAAAAAGCGATCTCGATGGTTCAGCATACTTCGGACAGCAGTGTCATCAAGATTATCGCAGAAAATGCATATCTCTGCTTGAAACCCCACGAAAACCAAGATATCGCCGGTTCTGCATATCAAACGCACTGTGGAGTGGTGAAAACACCAGATCACGCGTTTCTCGCATTGAATAGCTCGAAATGAGCGATGTCGATGATTCTGCATACTTCGGACAGAATTCTCACCAAAATTATCGTAAAAAATGCATATCTCAGCTTGAAACCCCACGAAAACCAAGATATCGCTTTGTTCAGCATATCAAACGCACTGTGGAGTGGTGAAAACCCCAGAAAACGTGTTTCTCGCATTAAATATCTCGAATAGAGCGATCTCGATGATTCTTCATACTTCGGACAGAAGTCTCACCAATATTATCGCAGAAAATGCATATCTCAGCTTGAAACCTCACGAAAATCAAGATGTCGCCGGTTCTGCATATAAAAACGCACTGTGGAGTTGTCAAAACACCAGATAACGTGCTTCTCGCATCAAATAGCTCGAAAAGAGCGATATCGATGATTCTGCATACTTCGGACAGAAGTCGCACCAAGATTGCCGCAGAAAATGCATATCTCATCTGGAAACCCCACGAAAACCAAGTTATCGGCAGCTCTGCACATCAAACGCACTGTGGAGTGGTCAAAACACCAGATAACGTGTTTCCCGAATTAAATAGCTCGAAAAGAGCGATCTCGATTATTCTGCATACTTCTGACTGAAGTCTCACCCAGATTATCGCAGAAAATGCATATCTCAGCTTAAAAACCCGACGAAAACCAAGATGTCGCCGGTTCTGCATATCAAACGCCCTGTGGAGTGATGAGAACACCAGATAACGTGTTTCTCGCATGAAATAGCTCGAATAGAGTGATCTCGATGATACTGCATACTTCTGACAGAAGACTCACCAAGATTAATGCAGAAAATGCATATTGTAGCTGGAAACCCCACGAAAACCAAGTTATCGGCGGCACTACATATCAAACGCACTGTGGAGTGGTCAAAACACCAGAAAACTTGTTTTTTCGCATTAAATAGCTCGAAACGAGCGATCTAGAAGATTCTGCGTACTTCTGACTGAAGTCTCACCAATATTATCGCAGAAAATGCATATCTCAGCTTGAAAACACACGAAAATCAAGATATCGCCGGTTCCGCATATCAGACGCACTGTGGAGTGGTGAAAACACCAGAAAACGTGTTTCTCGCATTAACTAGCTCGAAAAGAGCGTTCTGGATGATTCTGCATACTTCTCATAGATGAAGCACCAAGATTATCGCAGAAAATGCATATTTCAGCTGGAAACCCCACGAAAATCAAGTTATCGGCGGCTCTACATATCAACGCACTGTGGAGTGGTCAAAACACCAGAAAACTTGTTTTTCGCATTAAATAGCTCGAAACGAGCGATCTAGATGATTCTGCAAACTTCTGACAGAAGTCTCATCAAGATCATCGTAGAAAATGCATATCTCAGCTTGAAACCCGACCGAAACGAAGATATCTCCGGTTCTGCATGTCTAACGTACTGTGGAGTGGTCAAAACACCAGATCACGTGTTTCTCGCATCAAATAGCTCGAAAAGAGCGATATCGATGATTGTGCATACTTCGGACAGAAGACTCACCAAGATTAATGCAGAAAATGCATATTGTAGCTGGAAACCCCACGAAAACCAAGTTATCGGCGGCACTACATATCAAACGCACTGTGGAGTGGTCAAAACACCAGAAAACTTGTTTTTTCGCATTAAATAGCTCGAAACGAGCGATCTAGAAGATTCTGCGTACTTCTGACTGAAGTCTCACCAATATTATCGCAGAAAATGCATATTTCAGCTGGAAACCCCACGAAAACAAAGATGTCGCCGGTTCTGCATATCAAACGCACTGTGGGGTGGTGAAAACACCAGAAAACGTGTTTCTCGCATTAAATAGCTCGAATAGAGCGATCTCGATGATTCTGCATACTTCTGACAGAAGACTCACCTAGATGATCGCAGAAAATGCATATCTCAGCTGGAAACCCCACGAAAACAAAGATATCGTCGGTTCTGCATATCAGACGCACTGTGCAATGTTGAAAACACCAGAAAACGTGTTTCTCGCATTAACTAACTCGAAAAGAGCGTTCTCGATGATTCTGCATACTTCTCATAGATGAAGCACCAAGATTATCGCAGAAAATGCATATTTCAGCTGGAAACCCCACGAAAATCAAGTTATCGGCGGCTCTACATATCAACGCACTGTGGAGTGGTCAAAACACCAGAAAACTTGTTTTTCGCATTAAATAGCTCGAAACGAGCGATCTAGATGATTCTGCAAACTTCTGACAGAAGTCTCATCAAGATCATCGTAGAAAATGCATATCTCAGCTTGAAACCCGACGAAATCCAAGATGTCGTCGGTTCTGCATATCAAACGCACTGTGGAGTGGTGAAAACACCAGATAACGTGTTTCTCGCATTAAATAACCCGAAACGAGCGATCTAGATGATTCTGCATACTTCTGACTGAACTGTCACCAATATTATCGCAGAAAATGCATATCTCAGCTAGAAACCTCACGAAAATCAAGATGTCGCCGGTTCTGCATATCAAACGCACTATGGAGTGGAGAAAACAACCAGATAACGTGTTTCTCGCATTAAATAGCTCGAAACGAGCGATCTAGATGATTCTGCATACTTCTGACTGAAGTCTCACCAAGCTTATCGTAGAAAATGCATATCTCAGCTTGAAACCCGACGAAATCCAAGATGTCGTCGGTTCTGCATATCAAACGTACTGTGGAGTGGTGAATACAAAAGAAAACGTGTTTCTCGCATATTATAGCTCGAGAAGAGCGATCTAGATGATTCTGCATACTTCTGACTGAAGTCTCACCAAGATTATCGCAGAAAATGCATATCTCGGCTGGAAACCCCACGAAAACCAAGATATCGCTGGTCCTGCATATCAAACGCACTGTGGAGTGGTCAATACACCAGATAACGTGTTTCTCGCATTAAATAGCTCGAAAAGAGCGATCTCGATGATTCTGCATACTTCTGACAGAGGACTCACCAAGATTATCGTAGAAAATGCATATTTCAGCTAGAAACCCCACGAAAACCAAGTTATCGGCGGCTCTACATATCAGACGCACTGTGGAGTGTTGAAAACACCAGAATACGTGTTTCTCGCATTAAGTAGCTCGAAAAGAGCGTTCCCGAAGATTCTGCATACTTCTGACAGAGGTCTCACCAATATTATCGTAGAAAATGCATATCTCAGCTTGAAACCCGACCGAAACGAAGATATCTCCGGTTCTGCATGTCTAACGTACTGTGGAGTGGTCAAAACACCAGATGACGTGTTTCTCGCATCAAATAGCTCGAAAAGAGCGATATCGATGATTGTGCATACTTCGGACAGAAGTCTCACCAATATTATCGCAGAAAATGCATATCTCAGCTTGAAACCCGACGAAAATCTAGATATCGCCGGTTCTGCATATCAAACGCACTGTGGAGTGGTGAAAACAACCAGATAACGTGTTTCTCGCATTAAATAGCTCGAAACGAGCAATCTAGATGATTCTGCATACTTCTGACTGAAGTCTCACCAAGATTATCGCAGAAAATGCATATCTGAGCTTGAAACCCCACGAAAACCAAGATATCGCTGGTTCTGCATATCAAACGCACTGTGGAGTGGTGAAAACTCCAGATAACGTGTTTCTCGCATTAAATAGCTCGAAAAGTGCGATCTAGATGATTCTGCATACTTCTGACAGAAGTCTCACCAAGATAATCGCAGAAAATGCATATCTCAGCTTGAAACCTCACGAAAATCAAGATGGCGCCGGTTCTGCATATCAAACGCACTGTGGAGTGGTCAATACACCAGATAACGTGTTTCTCGCATTAAATAGCTCGAAAAGAGCGATCTCGATGATTCTGCATACTTCTGACAGAGGACTCACCAAGATTATCGTAGAAAATGCATATTTCAGCTAGAAACCCCACGAAAACCAAGTTATCGGCGGCTCTACATATCAGACGCACTGTGGAGTGGTGAAAACACCAGATAACGTGTTTCTCGCATTAACTAGCTCGAAAAGAGCGATCTCGATGTTTCTGGATACTTCTCATAGATGAAACACAAAGATTATCGCAGAAAATGCATATTTCAGCTGGAAACCCCACGAAAACCAAGTTATCGGCGGCTCTACATATCAAACGCACTGTGGAGTGGTCAAAACACCAGAAAACTTGTTTTTTCGCATTAAATAGCTCGAAACGAGCGATCTAGATGAATCTGCATACTTCGGACAGAAGACTCACCAAGATTATCGCAGAAAATGCATATCTCAGCTGGAAACACCACGAAAATCAAGATATCGCCGGTTCTGCATATCAAACGCACTGTGGAATGTTGAAAACACCAGAAAACTTGTTTTTTCGCATGAAATAGCTCGAAACGAGCGATCTAGATGATTCTGCATACTTCGGACAGAAGTCTCACCAAAATTATCGCAGAAATTGCATATCTCAGCTGGAAACCCGACGAAAACCAAGATATCGCCGGTTCTGCATATCAAGCGCACTGTGGAGTGATAAAAACACCAGATAACGTGTTTCTGGCATTAAATAGCTCGAAAAGAGCGATCTAGATGATTCTGCATACTTCTGACTGAAGTCTCACCAATATTATCGCAGAAAATGCATATCTCAGCTTGAAACCTCACGAAAACCAAGATGTCGCCGGTTCTGCATATCAAACGCACTGTGGAGTTGCCAAAACACCAGATAACCTGCTTCTCGTATTAAATAGCTCGAAAAGAGCGATAACGATGATTCTGCATACTTCGGACAGAAGTGTGACCAAGATTGCCGCAGAAAAAGCATACCTCAGAATGAAAACCGACAAAATCCCAGATTTCGCCATTTCTGCATATCAAACGCAATGTGGAGTGGTCAAAACACCAGATAACGTGTTTCTCGCATTAAATAGCTCGAAAAGAGCGATATCGGTGATTCTGCATACTTCGGACAGAAGTCTCACCAATATTATCGCAGAAAATGCATATCTCAACTTGAAACCTCACGAAAATCAAGATGTCGCCGGTTCTGCATATCAAACGCACTGTGGAGTTGTCAAAACACCACATAACGTGCTTCTCGCATTAGATAGCTCGAAAAGAGCGATATCAATGATTCTGCATACTTCGGACAGAAGTCTCACCAAGATTGCCGCAGAAAATGCATATCGCAGCTTGAAACCTCACGAAAACCAAGATATCTCCGGTTCTGCACATCAAACGTACTGTGGAGTGGGGAAAACACCACAAAACGTGTTTCTCGCATTAAATAGCTCGAAAAGCGCGTTTTCGGTGATTCTGCATACTTCTGACAGATTCTCACCAAGATTATCATAGAAAATGCATATCTCAGCTTGAAACCCGACCGAAACCAAGATATCTCCGGTTCTGCATGTCAAACGTACTGTGGATTGGTGAAAACACCAGAAAACGTGTTTCTCGCATTAAATAGCTCGAAAAGAGCGATCTCGATTATTCTGCATACTTCTGACTGAAGTCTCACAAAGATTATCGCAGAAAATGCATACCTCAGGATGAAACCCGACCGAAACCAAGATATCTCCGTTTCTGCATATCAATCGCACTGTGAGGTGGTGAAAAAACCAGAAAACGTGTTTCTCGCATTAAGTAGCTCGAAAAGAGCGTTCTCGATGGTTCTGCATTCTTCTCATAGATGAAACACCAAGATTATCGCAGAAAATGCATATATCAGCTGGAAACCCCACGAAAACCAAGTTATCGGCGGCTCTACATATCAAACGCACTGTGGAGTGGTCATAACACCAGAAAACTTGTTTTTTCGCATTAAATAGCTCGAAACGAACGATCTAGATGATTCTGCATACTTCTGACTAAAGTCTCACCACGATTATCGCAGAAAATGCATATCTCAGCTGGAAACCCCACGAAAACCAAGATATCGCCGTTTCAGCATATCAAGCGCACTGTGGAGTGGTGAAAACACCAGAAAACTTGTTTTTTTGCATTAAATAGCTCGAAACGAGCGATCTAGAAGATTCTGCATACTTCTGACTGAAGTCTCACCAATATTATCGCAGAAAATGCATATCTCAGCTTGAAAACACACGAAAATCAAGATATCGCCGGTTCCGCATATCAGACGCACTGTGGAGTGGTGAAAACACCAGAAAACGTGTTTCTCGCATTAACTAGCTCGAAAAGAGCGTTCTGGATGATTCTGCATACTTCTCATAGATGAAACACAAAGATTATCGCAGAAAATGCATATTTCAGCTGGAAACCCCACGAAAACAAAGAAGTCGCCGGTTCTGCATATCAAACGCACTGTGGAGTGGTGAAAACACCAGAAAACGTGTTTCTCGCACTAACTAGCTCGAAAAGAGCGTTCTGGATGATTCTGCATACTTCTCATAGATGAAACACAAAGATTATCGCAGAAAATGCATATTTCAGCTGGAAACCCCACGAAAACAAAGATGTCGTCGGTTCTGCATATCAAACGCACTGTGGAGTGGTGAAAACACCAGATAACGTGTTTCTCGCATTAAATAGCCCGAAACGAGCGATCTAGATGATTCTGCATACTTCTGACTGAAGGCCCACCAATATTATCGCAGAAAATGCATATCTCAGCTAGAAACCTCACGAAAATCAAGATGTCGCCGGTTCTGCATATCAAACGCACTATGGAGTGGAGAAAACAACCAGATAACGTGTTTCTCGCATTAACTAGCTCGAAACGAGCGATCTAGATGATTCTGCATACTTCTGACTGAAGTCTCACCAAGCTTATCGCAGAAAATGCATATCTCAGCTTGAAACCCGACGAAATCCAAGATGTCGTCGGTTCTGCATATCAAACGTACTGTGGAGTGGTGAATACAAAAGAAAACGTGTTTCTCGCATATTATAGCTCGAGAAGAGCGATCTAGATGACTCTGCATACTTCTGACTGAAGTCTCACCAAGATTATCGCAGAAAATGCATATCTCGGCTGGAAACCCCACGAAAACCAAGATATCGCTGGTCCTGCATAACAGACGCACTGTGGAGTGGTGAAAACACCAGAAAACGAGTTACTCGCATTAACTAGCTCGAAAAGAGCGTTCTGAATGATTCTGCATACTTCTCATAGATGAAACACAAAGATTATCGCAGAAAATGCATATCTCAGCTTGAAACCCGACCGAAACCAAGATATCTCCGTTTCTGCATGTCAAACGTACTGTGGAGTGGTCAATACAAAAGAAAACGTGTATCTCGCATATTATAGCTCGAGAAGAGCGATCTAGATGATTCTGCATACTTCTGACAGAAGACTCGCGAAGATTATCGCTGAAAATGCATATCTCAGCTGGAAACACCACGAAAACCAAGTTATCGGCGGCTCTACATATCAAACGCACTGTGGAGTGTTGAAAACACCAGAATACGTGTTTCTCGCTTTGAGTAGCTCGAAAAGCGCGTTCCCGAAGATTCTGCATACTTCTGACAGAGGTCTCACCAATATTATCGTAGAAAATGCATATCTCAGCTTGAAACCCGACCGAAACGAAGATATCTCCGGTTCTGCATGTCTAACGTACTGTGGAGTGGTCAAAACACCAGATGACGTGTTTCTCGCATCAAGTAGCTCGAAAAGAGCGATATCGATGATTGTGCATACATCGGACAGATGTCTCACCAATATTATCGCAGAAAATGCATATCTCAGCTTGAAACCCGACTAAAATCTAGATATCGCCGGTTCTGCATATCAAACGCACTGTGGAGTGGTGAAAACAACCAGATAACGTGTTTCTCGCATTAAATAGCTCGAAACGAGCGATCTAGATGATTCTGCATACTTCTGACTGAAGTCTCACCAAGATTATCGCAGAAAATGCATATCTGAGCTTGAAACCCCACGAAAACCAAGATATCGCTGGTTCCGCATATCAAACGCACTGTGGAGTGGTGAAAACTCCAGATAACGTGTTTCTCGCATTAAATAGCTCGAAAAGTGCGATCTCGATTATTCTGCATACTTCGGACAGAAGTCTCACCATGATTATCGTAAAAAATGCATATCTCAGCTTGAAACCCGACGAAAACCAAACATCGCCGGTTCTGCATATCAAACCAACTGTGGAGTGGTGAAAACACCAGACAACGTGTTTCTCGCATTAAATAGCTCGAAAAGTACGATGTCGATGATTAAGCATACTTCGGACAGAAGTCTCACCAAGATTATCGCAGAAATTGCATATCTCAGCTTGAAACCACACGAAAATCAAGATGTCGCCGGTTCTGCATATCAAACGCTCTGTGGAGTGGTGAAAACAAACAGACAACGTGTTTCTCGCATTAAATAGCTCGAAAGGAGCGATCTAGAGGATTCTGCATACTTCTGACAGAAGTCTCACCAAGATAATCGCAGAAAATGCATATCTCTGCTTGAAACCTCACGAAAATCAAGATGGCGCCGGTTCTGCATATCAAACGCACTGTGGAGTGGTCAATACACCAGATAACGTGTTTCTCGCATTAAATAGCTCGAAAAGAGCGATCTCGATGATTCTGCATACTTCTGACAGAGGACTCACCAAGATTATCGTAGAAAATGCATATTTCAGCTAGAAACCCCACGAAAACCAAGTTATCGGCGGCTCTACATATCAGACGCACTGTGGAGTGGTGAAAACACCAGATAACGTGTTTCTCGCTTTAACTAGCTCGAAAAGAGCGATCTCGATGTTTCTGGATACTTCTCATAGATGAAACACAAAGATTATCGCAGAAAATGCATATTTCAGCTGGAAACCCCACGAAAACCAAGTTATCGGCGGCTCTACATATCAAACGCACTGTGGAGTGGTCAAAACACCAGAAAACATGTTTTTTCGCATTAAATAGATCGAAACGAGCGATCTAGATGATTCTGCATACTTCTGACTGAAGTCTCACCAATATTATTGCCGAAAATGCATATCTCAGCTAGAAACATCACGAAAATCAAGATGTCGCCGGTTCTGCATATCAAACGCACTGTGGAGTGGTCAAAACACCAGAAAACTTGTTTTTTCGCATTAACTAGCTCGAAAAGAGCGATCTCGATATTTCTGCATACTTCTGACTGAAGTCTCACCAATATTATTGCAGAAAATGCATATCTCTGCTTGAAACCTCACGAAAATCAAGATGTCGCCGGTTCTGCATATCAAACGCACTGTGGAGTGGTCAATACACCAGAAAACGTGGTTCTCGCATTAAATAGCTCGAAAAGAGTGATCTAGATGATTCTGCATCCTGCTGACAGAAGACTCACCAATATTATCGCAGAAAATGCATATCTCAGCTGGAAACCCCACGAAAATCAAGATATCGCCGGTTCTGCATATCAAACGCACTGTGGAATGTTGAAAACCAGAAAACTTGTTTTTTCGCATTAAATAGCTCGAAACGAGCGATCTAGATGATTCTGCATACTTCTGACTGAAGTCTCACCAATATTATCGCAGAAAATGCATATCTCTGCTTGAAACCTCACGAAAATCAGGATGGCGCCGGATCTGCATATCAAACGCACTGTGGAGTGTTCAATACACCAGATAACGTGTTTCACGCATTAAATAGCTCGAAAAGAGCGATCTCGATGATTCTGCATACTTCCGACTGAAGTCTCACCAATATTATTACCGAAAATGCATATCACAGCTAGAAACATCACGAAAATCAAGATGTCGCCGTTTCTGCATATCAAACGCACTGTGGGGTGGTGAAAACACCACAAAACGTGTTTCTCGCATTAAGTAGCGCGAAAAGAGCGATCTAGATGATACTGCATACTTCTGACAGTAGACTCACCAAGATTATCGCAGAAAATGCATATCTCAGCAGGAAACCCCACGAAAACCAAGATATCGCCGGTTCTGCATATCAAACGCACTGTGGAGTGGTCAAAACACCAGAAACCTTGTTTTTTCGCATTAAATAGCTTGAAACGAGCGATCTAGATGATTATGCATACTTCGGACAGAAGTCTCACCAAAATTATCGCAGAAATTGCATATCTCAGCAGGAAACCCCACGAAAACCAAGATATCGCCGGTTCTGCATATCAAGCGCCCTGTGGAGTGATAAAAACACCAGATAACGTGTTTCTGGCATTAAATAGCTCGAAAAGAGCGATCTAGATGATTCTGCATACTGCTGACAGAAGGCTCACCAAGATTATCGCCGAAAATGCATATTTCAGCTAGAAACATCACGAAAATCAAGATGACGCCGGTTCTGCATATCAAACGCACTGTGGGGTGGTGAAAACACCAGAAAACGTGTTTCTCGCATTAAATAGCGCGAAAAGAGCGATCTAGATGATTCTGCATACTTTTGACAGAAGCCTCACCAAGCTTATCGCAGCAAATGCATATCTCAGCAGGAAACCCCACGAATACCAAGATATCGCCGGTTCTGCATATCAGACGCACTGTGGAGTGGTGAAAACACCAGATAACGTGTTTCTTGCACTAACTAGCTCGAAAAGAGCGATCTCGGTGATTCAGCATACTTCGGACAGAAGTCTCACCAAGATTATCGCGGAAAATGCATATCTCAGCTTGAAACCCCACGAAAACCAAGATATCTACTGTTCTGCATATCCAACGAACTGTGGAGTGGTGAAAACCCCAGAAAACGTGTTTCTCGCATTAAATAGCTCGAAAAGAGCGCTCTCGTTGTTTCTGCATACTTCGAACTGATGTCTCACAAAGCTTATCGTAGAAAATGCATATCTCAGCTTGAAACCCGACAAAAACCAAAATATCTCCGGTTCTGCATATCCAACGCACTGTGGAGTGGTGAAAACACCTGATAACGTGTTTCCGCATTAAATAGCTCGAAACGAGCGATCTCGATGATTCTGCATACTTCGGACAGAAGTCTCAACAAGATTATCGCAGAAAATGCATATCTCAGCTTGAAACCCCACGAAAACCAAGATATCTACTGTTCTGCATATCAAACGCACTGTAGAGTGGTGAAAACACCAGATAACGTGTTTCTCGCACTAACTAGCTCGAAAAGAGCGATCTCGATGATTCAGCATACTTCGGACAGAAGTCTCACCAAGATTATCGCAGAAAATGCATATCTCAGCTTTAAACACCATGAAAACCAAGATATCGCCGGTTCTGCATATCAGACGCACTATGGAGTGGTGAAAACACCAGAGAACGTGTTTCTCGCGTGAAATAGCTCGAAAAGTGCGATCTCGATGATTCTGCATACTTCGGACAGAAGTCTCAACAACATTATCGCAGAAAATGCATATTTCAGCTTGAAACCCCACGAAAACCAAGATATCTACTGTTCTGCATATCAAACGCACTGTGGAGTGGTGAAAACACCAGATAACGTGTTTCTCGCACTAACTAGCTCGAAAAGAGCGATCTCGATGATTCAGCATACCTCGGACAGAAGTCTCACCAAGATTATCGTAAAAAATGCATATCTCAGCTTGAAAACCCCACGAAAGCCAAGATATCGCTGGTTCTGCATATCAAACGCACTGTGGAGTGGTGAAAACACGGGAGAAGGTTTTTCTCGCATTAAATAGCTCGAAACGAGCGATCTCGATGACTAAGCATACTTCGGACAGTAGTCTCACCAAGATTATCGTAAAAACTGCATATCTCAGCTTGAAACCCCACGAAAACCAAGATATCGCTTGTTCTGCATATCCAACGCACTGCGGAGTGCTGAAAGCACCAGATAACGTGTTTGCCGCATTAAATAGCTCGAATAGAGCGATCTCGATGATTCTGCATACTTCGGAGAGAAGTCTCACCAAGATTGTCGCGGAAAATGCATATCTCAGCTCGAAACCCCACGATAACCAAGATCTCGCCGGTTCTGCATATCAAACGCACTGTGGAGTGGTGAAAACACAAGAAAACGTGTTTCTCATATTAAGTAGCTCAAAAAGAGCGTTCTCGAAGATCCTGCATACTTCTGACAGAAGTCTCAACAAGATTATCGCAGAAAATGCATATCTCAGCTTGAAACCCCACGAAAACCAAGATATCGCCGGTTCTGCATATCAAACGCACTATGGAGTGGTGAAAACACCAGAGAACGTGTTTCTCGCGTGAAATAGCTCGAAACGAGCGATCTCGATGATTCTGCATACTTCGGACAGAAGTCTCACCAAAATTATCGTAAAAAATGCATATCTCAGCTTGAATCCCCACCGAAAACCAAGATATCGCTGTGTTCTGCATATCAAACGCACTGTGGAGTGGTGAAAACCCCAGAAAACGTGTTTCTCGCATTAAATAGCTCGAAAAGTGCGATCTCGATGATTCTGCATACTTCGGACAGAAGTCTCAACAACATTATCGCAGAAAATGCATATTTCAGCTTGAAACCCCACGAAAACCAAGATATCTACTGTTCTGCATATCAAACGCACTGTAGAGTGGTGAAAACACCAGATAACGTGTTTCTCGCACTAACTAGCTCGAAAAGAGCGATCTCGATGATTCAGCATACTTCGGACAGACGTCTCACCAAGATTATCGCAGAAAATGCATATCTCAGCTTTAAACACCATGAAAACCAAGATATCGCCGGTTCTGCATATCAAACGCACTATGGAGTGGTGAAAACACCAGAGAACGTGTTTCTCGCGTGAAATAGCTCTCAACGTGCGATCTCGATGATTCTGCATACTTCGGACAGAAGTCTCACCAAAATTATCGTAAAAAATGCATATCTCAGCTTGAAAACCCCACGAAAGCCAAGATATCGCTGGATCTGCATATCATACGCACTGTGGAGTGGTGAAAACACGGGATAAGGTTTTTCTCGCATTAAATAGCTCGAAACGAGCGATCTCGATGACTAAGCATACTTCGGACAGTAGTCTCACCAAGATTATCGTAAAAACTGAATATCTCAGCTTGAAACCCCACGGAAACCAAGATATCGCTTGTTCTGCATATCCAACGCACTGCGGAGTGCTGAAAGCACCAGAAAACGTGTTTCTCATATTAAGTAGCTCGAAAAGAGCGTTCTCGAAGATCCTGCATACTTCTGACAGAAGTCTCACCAAGATTATCGTAGAAAATGCATATCTCAGCTTGAAACCCGACGAAAACCGAGTTATCTCCGGTTCTGAACATCAAACGTTCCGTGGAGTGGTGAAAACACCAGAAAACGTGTTTCGCACATTAAGTAGCTCGAAAAGAGCGTTCTCGAATATTCTGCATACTTCTGACAGAAGTCTCACCAGGATTATCGTAGAAAATGCATATTTCAGCTTGAAACCCGACCGAAACCACGATATATCCGGTTCTGCATGTCAAACGTACAGTGGAGTGGTGAAAACACCAGAAAACGTGTTTCGTGCATTAAGTAGCTCGAAAAGAGCGATCCCGATGATTCTGCATACTTCGGACAGAAGTCTCACCAAGATTATCGTAAAAAATGAATATCTCAGCTTGAAAACCCCACGAAAGCCAAGATATCGCTGGTTCTGCATATCAAACGCACTGTGGAGTGGTGAAAACACGGGATAAGGTTTTTCTCGCATTAACTAGCTCGAAAAGAGCGATCTCGATGTTTCAGCATACTTCGGACAGAAGTCTCACCAAGATCATCGCAGAAAATGCATATCTCAGCTTGAAACCCTACGAAAACCAAGAATTCGCCGGTTCTGCATATCATACGCACTGTGTAGTGGTGAAAACACCACATAACGTGTTTCTCGCATTAAATAGCTCGAAACGAGCGATCTCGATGACTAAGCATACGTCGGACAGTAGTCTCACCAAGATTATCGTAAAAAATGCATATCTCAGCTTGAAACCCCACGAAAACCAAGATATCGCTTGTTCTGCATATCCAACGCACTGCGGAGTGCTGAAAGCACCAGATAACGTGTTTGCCGCATTAAATAGCTCGAATAGAGCGATCTCGATGATTCTGCATACTTCGGAGAGAAGTCTCACCAGGATTATCGTAGAAAATGCATATCTCAGCTTGAAACCCGACCGAAACCAAGATATCTGCGGTTCTGCATGTCAAACGCACTGTGGAGTGGTGAAAACACCAGATAACGTGTTTCTTGCACTAACTAGCTCGCAAAGAGCGATCTCGATGATTCAGCATACTTCGGACAGAAGTCTCACCAAGATTATCGCGGAAAATGCATATCTCAGCTTGAAACCCCACGAAAACCAAGATATCTACTGTTCTGCATATCCAACGAACTGTGGAGTGGTGAAAACCCCAGAAAACGTGTTTCTCGCATTAAATAGCTCAAAAAGAGCGCTCTCGTTGTTTCTGCATACTTCGAACTGATGTCTCACAAAGCTTATCGTAGAAAATGCATATCTCAGCTTGAAACCCGACAAAAACCAAAATATCTCCGGTTCTGCATATCCAACGCACTGTGGAGTGGTGAAAACACCAGATAACGTGTTTCCGCATTAAATAGCTCGAAACGAGCGATCTCGATGATTCTGCATACGTCGGACAGTAGTCTCACCAAGATTATCGTAAAAAATGCATATCTCAGCTTGAAACCCCACGAAAACCAAGATATCGCTTGTTCTGCATATCCAACGCACTGCGGAGTGCTGAAAGCACCAGATAACGTGTTTGCCGCATTAAATAGCTCGAATAGAGCGATCTCGATGATTCTGCATACTTCGGAGAGAAGTCTCACCAAGATTGTCGCGGAAAATGCATATCTCAGCTCGAAACCCCACGATAACCAAGATCTCGCCGGTTCTGCATATCAAACGCACTGTGGAGTGGTGAAAACACCGGATAAGGTTTTTCTCGCATTAGCGAGCTCGAAAAGAGCGTTCTCGAAGATCCTGCATACTTCCGACAGAAGTCTCACCAAGATTATCGTAGAAAATTCATATCTCAGCTTGAAACCCGACGAAAACCGAGTTATCTCCGGTTCTGCACATCAAATGTTCCGTGGAGTGGTGAAAACCCCAGAAAACGTATTTCGCGCATTAAGTAGCTCGAAAAGAGCGTTCTCGAATATTCTGCATACTTCTGACAGAAGTCTCACCAGGATTATCGTAGAAAATGCATATCTCAGCTTGAAACCCGACCGAAACCAAGATATCTGCGGTTCTGCATGTCAAACGTACTGTGGAGTGGTGAAAACACCAGAAAACGTGTTTCGTGCATTAACTAGCTCGAAAAGAGCGATCCCGATGATTCTGCATACTTCGGACAGATGTTTCACCAAGCTTATCGTTGAAAATGCATATCTCAGATTGAAACCCGACGAAAACCAAAATATCTCCGGTTCTGCATATCCAACGCACTGTGGAGTGGTGAAAACACCAGATAACGTGTTTCTCGCATTAAATAGCTCGAAACGAGCGATCTCGATGATTCTGCATACTTCGGACAGAAGTCTCAACAAGATTCTCGCAGAAAATGCATATCTCAGCTTGAAACCCCACGAAAACCAAGATATCTGCTGTTCTGCATATCAAACGCACTGTGGAGTGGTGAAAACACCAGATAACGTGTTTCTTGCACTAACTAGCTCGCAAAGAGCGATCTCGATGATTCAGCATACTTCGGACAGAAGTCTCACCAAGATTATCGCGGAAAATGCATATCTCAGCTTGAAACCCCACGAAAACCAAGATATCTACTGTTCTGCATATCCAACGAACTGTGGAGTGGTGAAAACCCCAGAAAACGTGTTTCTCGCATTAAATAGCTCAAAAAGAGCGCTCTCGTTGTTTCTGCATACTTCGAACTGATGTCTCACAAAGCTTATCGTAGAAAATGCATATCTCAGCTTGAAACCCGACAAAAACCAAAATATCTCCGGTTCTGCATATCCAACGCACTGTGGAGTGGTGAAAACACCAGATAACGTGTTTCCGCATTAAATAGCTCGAAACGAGCGATCTCGATGATTCTGCATACTTCGGACAGAAGTCTCAACAAAATTATCGCAGAAAATGCATATCTCAGCTTGAAACCCCACGAAAACCAAGATATCTACTGTTCTGCATATCAAACGCACTGTAGAGTGGTGAAAACACCAGATGACGTGTTTCTCGCACTAACTAGCTGGAAAAGAGCGATCTCGATGATTCAGCATACTTCGGACAGAAGTCTCACCAAGATTATCGCAGAAAATGCATATCTCAGCTTTAAACACCACGAAAACCAAGATATCGCCGGTTCTGCATATCAAACGCACTATGGAGTGGTGAAAACACCAGATAACGTGTTTCTCGCATGAAATAGCTCGAAACGAGCGATCTTGATGATTCTGCATACTTCGGACAGAAGTCTCACCAAAATTATCGTAAAAAATGCATATCTCAGCTTGAATCCCCACCGAAAACCAAGATATCGCTGTGTTCTGCATATCCAACGCACTGTGGAGTGGTGAAAACACCAGATAACGTGTTTCTCGCATTAAATAGCTCGAAACGAGCGATCTCGGTGATTCTGCATACTTCGGACAGAAGTCTCAACAAGATTATCGCAGAAAATGCATATCTCAGCTTGAAACCCCACGAAAACCAAGATATCTACTGTTCTGCATATCATACGCACTGTGGAGTGGTGAAAACACCAGATAACGTGTTTCTCGCACTAACTAGCTCGAAAAAAGCGATCTCGATGGTTCAGCATACTTCGGACAGCAGTGTCATCAAGATTATCGCAGAAAATGCATATCTCTGCTTGAAACCCCACGAAAACCAAGATATCGCCGGTTCTGCATATCAAACGCACTGTGGAGTGGTGAAAACACCAGATCACGCGTTTCTCGCATTGAATAGCTCGAAACGAGCGATGTCGATGATTCTGCATACTTCGGACAGAATTCTCACCAAAATTATCGTAAAAAATGCATATCTCAGCTTGAAACCCCACGAAAACCAAGATAACGCCGGTTCTGCATTTCAGACGCACTGTGGAGTGGTGAAAACACCAGATAACGTGTTTCTCGCATTAACTAGCTCGAAAAGAGCGATCTCGATATTTCTGGATACTTCTCATAGATGAAACACAAAGATTATCGCAGAAAATGCATATTTCAGCTGGAAACCCCACGAAAACCTAGTTATCGGCGGCTCTACATATCAAACGCACTGTGGAGTGGTCAAAACACCAGAAAACTTGTTTTTTCGCATTAAATAGCTCGAAAAGAGCGATCTCGATGTTTCTGCATACTTCTGACTGAAGTCTCACCAATATTATTGCAGAAAATGCATATCTCAGCTGGAAACCCCACCAAAACCAAGATAACGCCGGTTCTGCATATCCAACGCACTGCGGAGTGCTGAAACCACCAGAAAACGTGTTTCTCATATTAAGTAGCTCGAAAAGAGCGTTCTCGCAGATCCTGCATACTTCTGACAGAAGTCTCACCAAGATTATCGTAGAAAATGCATATCTCAGCTTGAAACCCGACGAAAACCGAGTTATCTCCGGTTCTGAACATCAAACGTTCCGTGGAGTGGTGAAAACACCAGAAAACGTGTTTCGCACATTAAGTAGCTCGAAAAGAGCGTTCTCGAATATTCTGCATACTTCTGACAGAAGTCTCACCAGGATTATCGTAGAAAATGCATATCTCAGCTTGAAACCCGACCGAAACCACGATATCTCCGGTTCTGCATGTCAAACGTACAGTGGAGTGGTGAAAACACCAGAAAACGTGTTTCGTGCATTAAGTAGCTCGAAAAGAGCGATCCCGATGATTCAGCATACTTCGGACAGAAGTCTCACCAAGATTATCGTAAAAAATGCATATCTCAGCTTGAAAACCCCACGAAAGCCAAGATATCGCTGGTTCTGCATATCAAACGCATTGTGGAGTGGTGAAAACACGGGATAAGGTTTTTCTCGCATTAACTAGCTCGAAAAGAGCGATCTCGATGTTTCAGCATACTTCGGACAGAAGTCTCACCAAGATTATCGCAGAAAATGCATATCTCAGCTACAAACCCCACCAAAACCAAGATAACGCCGGTTCTGCATATCATACGCACTGTGTAGTGGTGAAAACACCAGATAACGTGTTTCTCGCATTAAATAGCTCGAAACGAGCGATCTCGATGACTAAGCATACGTCGGACAGTAGTCTCACCAAGATTATCGTAAAAAATGCATATCTCAGCTTGAAACCCCACGAAAACCAAGATATCGCTTGTTCTGCATATCCAACGCACTGCGGAGTGCTGAAAGCACCAGATAACGTGTTTGCCGCATTAAATAGCTCGAATAGAGCGATCTCGATGATTCTGCATACTTCGGAGAGAAGTCTCCCCAAGATTGTCGCGGAAAATGCATATCTCAGCTGGAAACACCACGAAAACCAAGTTATCGGCGGCTCTACATATCAAACGCACTGTGGAGTGTTGAAAACACCAGAATACGTGTTTCTCGCATTAAGTAGCTCGAAAAGAGCGTTCCCGAAGATTCTGCATACTTCGGACAGATGTTTCACCAAGCTTATCGTAGAAAATGCATATCTCAGCTTGAAACCCGACGAAAACCGAGTTATCTCCGGTTCTGCACATCAAATGTTCCGCGGAGTGGTGAAAACCCCAGAAAACGTATTTCGCGCATTAAGTAGCTCGAAAAGAGCGTTCTCGAATATTCTGCATACTTCTGACAGAAGTCTCACCAGGATTATCGTAGAAAATGCATATCTCAGCTTGAAACCCGACCGAAACCAAGATATCTGCGGTTCTGCATGTCAAACGTACTGTGGAGTGGTGAAAACACCAGAAAACGTGTTTCGTGCATTAACTAGCTCGAAAAGAGCGATCCCGATGATTCTGCATACCTCGGACAGATGTTTCACCAAGCTTATCGTTGAAAATGCATATCTCAGATTGAAACCCGACGAAAACCAAAATATCTCCGGTTCTGCATATCCAACGCACTGTGGAGTGGTGAAAACACCAGATAACGTGTTTCTCGCATTAAATAGCTCGAAACGAGCGATCTCGATGATTCTGCATACTTCGGACAGAAGTCTCAACAAGATTCTCGCAGAAAATGCATATCTCAGCTTGAAACCCCACGAAAACCAAGATATCTGCTGTTCTGCATATCAAACGCACTGTGGAGTGGTGAAAACACCAGATAACGTGTTTCTTGCACTAACTAGCTCGCAAAGAGCGATCTCGATGATTCAGCATACTTCGGACAGAAGTCTCACCAAGATTATCGCGGAAAATGCATATCTCAGCTTGAAACCCCACGAAAACCAAGATATCTACTGTTCTGCATATCCAACGAACTGTGGAGTGGTGAAAACCCCAGAAAACGTGTTTCTCGCATTAAATAGCTCAAAAAGAGCGCTCTCGTTGTTTCTGCATACTTCGAACTGATGTCTCACAAAGCTTATCGTAGAAAATGCATATCTCAGCTTGAAACCCGACAAAAACCAAAATATCTCCGGTTCTGCATATCCAACGCACTGTGGAGTGGTGAAAACACCAGATAACGTGTTTCCGCATTAAATAGCTCGAAACGAGCGATCTCGATGATTCTGCATACTTCGGACAGAAGTCTCAACAAGATTATCGCAGAAAATGCATATCTCAGCTTGAAACCCCACGAAAACCAAGATATCTACTGTTCTGCATATCAAACGCACTGTAGAGTGGTGAAAACACCAGATGACGTGTTTCTCGCACTAACTAGCTCGAAACGAGCGATCTAGATGATTCTGCATACTTCTGACTGAAGTCTCACCAATATTATTGCCGAAAATGCATATCTCAGCTAGAAACATCACGAAAATCAAGATGTCGCCGGTTCTGCATATCAAACGCACTGTGGGGTGGTGAAAACACCAGATAACGTGTTTCTGGCATTAAATAGCTCGAAAAGAGCAATCTAGATGATTCTGCATACTGCTGACAGAAGGCTCACCAAGATTATCGCCGAAAATGCATATCTCAACTTGAAACCCGACGAAATCCAAGATGTCCCCGGTTCTGCATATCAAACGCACTGTGGGGTGGTGAAAACACCAGAAAACGTGGTTCTCGCATTAACTAGCTCGAAAAGAGCGATCTCGATGTTTCTGGATACTTCTCATAGATGAAACACAAGGATTATCGCAGAAAATGCATATTTCAGCTGGAAACCCCACGAAAACCTAGTTATCGGCGGCTCTACATATCAAACGCACTGTGGAGTGGTCAAAACACCAGAAAACTTGTTTTTTCGCATTAAATAGCTCGAAACGAGCGATCTAGATGATTCTGCATACTTCTGACTGAAGTCTCACCAATATTATTGCCGAAAATGCATATCTCAGCTAGAAACATCACGAAAATCAAGATGTCGCCGGTTCTGCATATCAGACGCACTGTGGGGTGGTGAAAACACCAGATAACGTGTTTCTGGCATTAAATAGCTCGAAAAGAGCAATCTAGATGATTCTGCATACTGCTGACAGAAGGCTCACCAAGATTATCGCCGAAAATGCATATCTCAACTTGAAACCCGACGAAATCCAAGATGTCCCCGGTTCTGCATATCAAACGCACTGTGGGGTGGTGAAAACACCAGAAAACGTGGTTCTCGCATTAACTAGCTCGAAAAGAGCGATCTCGATGTTTCTGCATACTTCTGACTGAAGTCTCACCAATATTATCGCAGAAAATGCATATCTCAGCTTGAAACCTCACGAAAATCATGATGTCGCCGGTTCTGCATATCAAACGCACTGTGGAGTGGTGAAAACAACCAGACAACGTGTTTCTCGAATTAAATAGCTCGAAACGAGCGATCTAGATGATTCTGCATACTTCTGACTGAAGTCTCACCAATATTATCGCAGAAAATGCATATCTCTGCTTGAAACCTCACGAAAATCAGAATGGCGCCGGATCTGCATATCAAACGCACTGTGGAGTGGTCAATACACCAGATAACGTGTTTCACGCATTAAATAGCTCGAAAAGAGCGATCTCGATGATTCTGCATACTTCGGCCAGACGTCTCACCAAGATTATCGCAGAAAATGCATATCTCAGCTGGAAACCCCACGAAAACCAAGATATCGCCGGTTCTGCATATCAAACGCCCTGTGGAGTGATGAAAACACTAGATAACGTGTTTCTCGCATTAAATAGCTCGAAACGAGCGATCTAGATGATTCTGCATACTTCTGACTAAAGTCTCACCAAGATTATCGCAGAAAATGCATATCTCAGCTTGAAACCCGACGAAATCCAAGATGTCGCCGGTTCTGCATATCAAACGCACTGTGGAGTGTTGAAAACACCAGAATACGTGTTTCTCGCATTAAGTAGCTCGAAAAGAGCGTTCCCGAAGATTCTGCATACTTCGGACAGATGTTTCACCAAGCTTATCGTAGAAAATGCATATCTCAGATTGAAACCCGACGAAAACCAAAATATCTCCGGTTCTGCATATCCGACGCACTGTGGAGTGGTGAAAACACCAGATAACGTGTTTCTCGCATTAAATAGCTCGAAACGAGCGATCTCGATGATTCTGCATACTTCGGACAGAAGTCTCACCAAAATTATCGTAAAAAATGCATATCTCAGCTTGAATCCCCACCGAAAACCAAGATATCGCTGTGTTCTGCATATCCCACGCACTGTGGAGTGGTGAAAACACCAGATAACGTGTTTCTCGCATTAAATAGCTCGAAACGAGCGATCTCGGTGATTCTGCATACTTCGGACAGAAGTCTCAACCAGATTATCGCAGAAAATGCATATCTCAGCTTGAAACCCCACGAAAACCAAGATATCTACTGTTCTGCATATCATACGCACTGTGGAGTGGTGAAAACACCAGAAATGTTTTTTCGCATTAAATAGCTCGAAACGAGCGATCTAGATGATTCTGCATACTTCTGACTGAAGTCTCACCAATATTATCGCAGAAAATGCATATCTCAGCTGGAAACACCACGAAAACCAAGTTATCGGCGGCTCTACATATCAAACGCACTGTGGAGTGTTGAAAACACCAGAATACGTGTTTCTCGCATTAAGTAGCTCGAAAAGAGCGTTCCCGAAGATTCTGCATACTTCGGACAGATGCTTCACCAAGCTATTCGTAGAAAATGCATATCTCAGATTGAAACCCGACGAAAACCAAAATATCTCCGGTTCTGCATATCCAACGCAATGTGGAGTGGTGAAAACACCAGATAACGTGTTTCTCGCATTAAATAGCTCGAAACGAGCGATCTCGATGATTCTGCATACTTCGGACAGAAGTCTCAACAACATTCTCGCAGAAAATGCATATCTCAGCTTGAAACCCCACGAAAACCAAGATATCTGCTGTTCTGCATATCAAACGCACTGTGGAGTGGTGAAAACACCAGATAACGTGTTTCTTGCACTAACTAGCTCGAAAAGAGCGATCTCGATGATTCAGCATACTTCGGACAGAAGTTTCACCAAGATTATCGCGGAAAATGCATATCTCAGCTTGAAACCCCACGAAAACCAAGGTATCTACTGTTCTGCATATCCAACGAACTGTGGAGTGGTGAAAACCCCAGAAAACGTGTTTCTCGCATTAAATAGCTCGAAAAGAGCGCTCTCGTTGTTTCTGCATACTTCGAACTGATGTCTCACAAAGCTTATCGTAGTAAATGAATATCTCAGCTTGAAACCCGACAAAAACCAAAATATCTCCGGTTCTGCATATCCAACGCACTGTGGAGTGGTGAAAACACCAGATAACGTGTTTCCGCATTAAATAGCTCGAAACGAGCGATCTCGATGATTCTGCATACTTCAGACAGAAGTCTCAACAAGATTATCGCAGAAAATGCATATCTCAGCTTGAAACCCCACGAAAACCAAGATATCTACTGTTCTGCATATCAAACGCACTGTAGAGTGGTGAAAACACCAGATAACGTGTTTCTCGCTCTAACTAGCTCGAAGAGAGCGATCTCGATGATTCAGCATACTTCGGACAGAAGTCTCACCAAGATTATCGCAGAAAATGCATATCTCAGCTTGAAACCTCACGAAAACCAAGATATCTGCTGTTCTGCATATCAAACGCACTGTGGAGTGGTGAAAACACCAGATAACGTGTTTCTTGCACTAACTAGCTCGAAAAGAGCGATCTCGATGATTCAGCATACTTCGGACAGAAGTCTCACCAAGATTATCGCGGAAAATGCATATCTCAGCTTGAAACCCCACGAAAACCAAGATATCTACTGTTCTGCATATCCAACGAACTGTGGAGTGGTGAAAACCCCAGAAAACGTGTTTCTCGCATTAAATAGCTCGAAAAGAGCGCTCTCGTTGTTTCTGCATACTTCGAACTGATGTCTCACAAAGCTTATCGTAGAAAATGCATATCTCAGCTTGAAACCCGACAAAAACCAAAATATCTCCGGTTCTGCATATCCAACGCACTGTGGAGTGGTGAAAACACCAGATAACGTGTTTCCGCATTAAATAGCTCGAAACGAGCGATCTCGATGATTCTGCATACTTCGGACAGAAGTCTCAACAAGATTATCGCAGAAAACGCATATCTCAGCTTGAAACCCCACGAAAACCAAGATATCTACTGTTCTGCATATCAAACGCACTGTAGAGTGGTGAAAACACCAGATAACGTGTTTCTCGCACTAACTAGCTCGAAAAGAGCGATCTCGATGATTGAGCATACTTCGGACAGAAGTCTCACCAAGATTATCGCAGAAAATGCATATCTCAGCTTTAAACACCACGAAAACCAAGATATCGCCGGTTCTGCATATCAAACGCACTATGGAGTGGTGAAAACACCAGATAACGTGTTTCTCGCATGAAATAGCTCGAAACGAGCGATCTCGATGATTTTGCATACTTCGGACAGAAGTCTCACCAAAATTATCGTAAAAAATGCATATCTCAGCTTGAATCCCCACCGAAAACCAAGATATCGCTGTGTTCTGCATATCCCACGCACTGTGGAGTGGTGAAAACACCAGATAACGTGTTTCTCGCATTAAATAGCTCGAAACGAGCGATCTCGGTGATTCTGCATACTTCGGACAGAAGTCTCAACCAGATTATCGCAGAAAATGCATATCTCAGCTTGAAACCCCACGAAAACCAAGATATCTACTGTTCTGCATATCATACGCACTGTGGAGTGGTGAAAACACCAGATAACGTGTTTCTCGCACTAACTAGCTCGAAAAAAGCGATCTCGATGGTTCAGCATACTTCGGACAGCAGTGTCATCAAGATTATCGCAGAAAATGCATATCTCTGCTTGAAACCCCACGAAAACCAAGATATCGCCGGTTCTGCATATCAAACGCACTGTGGAGTGGTGAAAACACCAGATCACGTGTTTCTCGCATTGAATAGCTCGAAAAGAGGGATCTCGATGATTCTGCATACTTCTGACAGAAGTCTCACAAAGATTATCGCAGAAAATGCATATCTCAGCTTGAAACCCGACCGAAACCAGGATATCTTCGGTTCTGCATGTCAAAGGTACTGTGGAGTGGTGAATACACCAGAAAACGTATTTCTCGCATTAAGTAGCTCGAAAAGAACGTTATCGAAGGTTCTGCATACTTCTGACAGAAGTATCACCAAGATTATCGTAGAAAATGCATATCTCAGCTTGAATCCCGACCGTAACCAAGATATCTCCGGTTCTGCATGTCAAACGCACTGTGGAGTGGCGAAAACCCCGGATAACGTGTTTCTCGCATTAAGTAGCTCGAAAAGAGCGATCTCGATGATTGTGCATACTTCTGACTGAAGTCTCACCAAGATTATCGCAGAAAATGCATATCTCAGCTACAAACCCCACCAAAACCAAGATAACGCCGGTTCTGCATTTCAGACGCACTGTGGAGTGGTGAAAACACCAGATAACGTGTTTCTCGCATTAACTAGCTCGAAAAGAGCGATCTCGATGTTTCTGGATACTTCTCATAGATGAAACACAAAGATTATCTAAGAAAATGCATATTTCAGCTGGAAACCGCACGAAAACCAAGTTATCGGCGGCTCTACATATCAAACGCACTGTGGAGTTGTCAAAACACCAGAAAACTTGTTTTTTCGCATTAAATAGCTCGAAACGAGCGATCTAGATGATTCTGCATACTTCTGACTGAAGTCTCACCAATATTATTGCCGAAAATGCATATCGCAGCTAGAAACATCACGAAAATCAAGATGTCGCCGGTTCTGCATATCAAACGCACTGTGGGGTGGTGAAAACACCACAAAACGTGTTTCTCGCATTAAGTAGCGCGAAAAGAGCGATCTAGATGATTTTGCATACTTCTGACAGTAGACTCACCAAGATTATCGCAGAAAATGCATATCTCAGCAGGAAACCCCACGAAAACCAAGATATCGCCGGTTCTGCATATCAAACGCACTGTGGAGTGGTCAAAACACCAGAAAACTTGTTTTTTCGCATTAAATAGCTCGAAACGAGCGATCTAGATGATTCTGCAAACTTCGGACAGAAGTCTCACCAAAATTATCGCAGAAATTGCATATCTCAGCTGGAAACCCGACGAAAACCAAGATATCGCCGGTTCTGCATATCAAGCGCCCTGTGGAGTGATAAAAACACCAGATAACGTGTTTCTGGCATTAAATAGCTCGAAAAGAGCGCTCTAGATGATTCTGCATACTGCTGACAGAAGGCTCACCAAGATTATCGCCGAAAATGCATATCTCAGCTGGAAACACCACGAAAATCAAGATATCGCCGGTTCTGCATATCAAACGCACTGTGGAATGTTGAAAACACCAGAAAACTTGTTTTTTCGCATTAAATAGCTCGAAACGAGCGATCTAGATGATTCTGCATACTTCTGACTGAAGTCTCACCAATATTATCGCAGCAAATGCATATCTCAACTTCAAACCCGACGAAATCCAAGATGTCCCCGGTTCTGCATATCAAACGCACTGTGTGGTGGTGAAAACACCAGAAAACGTGGTTCTCGCATTAACTAGCTCGAAAAGAGCGATCTCGATGTTTCTGCATACTTCTGACTGAAGTCTCACCAATATTATTGCAGAAAATGCATATCTCAGCTGGAAACACCACGAAAATCAAGATATCGCCGGTTCTGCATATCAAACGCACTGTGGAATGTTGAAAACCAGAAAACTTGTTTTATCGCATTAAATAGCTCGAAACGAGCGATCTAGATGATTCTGCATACTTCTGACTGAAGTCTCACCAATATTATCGCAGAAAATGCATATCTCAGCTTGAAACCTCACGAAAATCAAGATGTCGCCGGTTCTGCATATCAAACGCACTGTGGAGTGGTGAAAACAACCAGACAACGTGTTTCTCGAATTAAATAGCTCGAAACGAGCGATCTAGATGATTCTGCATACTTCTGACTGAAGTCTCCCCAATATTATCGCAGAAAATGCATATCTCTGCTTGAAACCTCACGAAAATCAGGATGGCGCCGGATCTGCATATCAAACGCACTGTGGAGTGGTCAATACACCAGATAACGTGTTTCACGCATTAAATAGCTCGAAAAGAGCGATCTCGATGATTCTGCATACTTCGGCCAGACGTCTCACCAAGATTATCGCAGAAAATGCATATCTCAGCTGGAAACCCCACGAAAACCAAGATATCTCCGGTTCTGCATATCAAACGCCCTGTGGAGTGATGAAAACACTAGATAACGTGTTTCTCGCATTAAATAGCTCGAAACGAGCGATCTAGATGATTCTGCATACTTCTGACTGAAGTCTCACCAATATTATCGCAGAAAATGCATATCTCAGCTAGAAACATCACGAAAATCAAGATGTCGCCGGTTCTGCATATCAAACGCACTGTGGGGTGGTGAAAACACCAGAAATGTGTTTCTCGCATTAAATAGCGCGAAAAGAGCGATCTAGATGATTCTGCATACTTCTGACAGAAGACTCACCAAGATTATCGCAGAAAATGCATATCTCAGCTGGAAACACCACGAAAATCAAGATATCGCCGGTTCTGCATATCAAACGCACTGTGGAGTGGTCAATACACCAGATATCGTGGTTCTCGCATTAAATAGCTCGAAAAGAGTGATCTAGATGATTCTGCATACTGCTGACAGAAGACTCAGTAAGATTATCGCAGAAAATGCTTATCTCAGCTTGAAACCTCGCGAAAATCAAGATGTCGCCGGTTCTGCATATCAAACGCACTGTGGAGTGGTGAAAACAACCAGACAACGTGTTTCTCGCATTAAATAGCTCGAAACGAGCGATCTAGATGATTCTGCATACTTCTGACTGAAGTCTCACCAATATTATCGCAGAAAATGCATATCTCAGCTGGAAACACCACGAAAATCAAGATATCGCCGGTTCTGCATATCAAACGCACTGTCGAGTGGTCAATACACCAGATAACGTGTTTCTCGCATTAAATAGCTCGAAAAGAGCGATCTCGATGATTCTGCATACTTCGGCCAGACGTCTCACCAAGATTATCGCAGAAAATGCATATCTCAGCTGGAAACCCCACGAAAACCAAGATATCGCCGGTTCTGCATATCAAACGCCCTGTGGAGTGATGAAAACACTAGATAACGTGTTTCTCGCATTAAATAGCTCGAATAGAGCGATCTCGATGATTCTGCATACTTCTGACAGAAGACTCACCAAGTTTATCGCAGAAAATGCATATCTCAGCTACAAACCACACCAAAACCAAGATATCGCCGGTTCTGCATTTCAGACGCACTGTGGAGTGGTGAAAACACCAGATAACGTGTTTCTCGCATTAAATAGCTCGAAAAGAGCGATCCCGATGATTCTGCATACTTCTGACAGAAGTCTCACCAAGATTATCGTAAAAAATGCATATCTCAGCTTGAAACCCGACGAAATCCAAGATGTCGCCGGTTCTGCACATAAAACGTTCTGTGGAGTGGTGAAAACACCAGAAAACGTGTTTCTCGCATTAAGTAGCTCGAAACGAGCGATCTAGATGATTCTGCATACTTCTGACTGAAGTCTCACCAATATTATCGCAGAAAATGCATATCTGAGCTTGAAACCCCACGAAAACCAAGATATCGCTGGTTCTGCATATCAAACGCACTGTGGAGTGGTGAAAACAGCAGATAACGTGTTTCTCGCATTAAATAGGTCGAAAAGAGCGATCTCGATGTTTCTGCATACTTCGGACAGATGTTTCACCAAGCTTATCGTTGAAAATGCATATCTCAGCTTGAAACCCGACGAAAATCAAGATATCGCCGGTTCTGCATATCAAACGCACTGTGGAGTGGTGAAAACAACCAGACAACGTGTTTCTCGCATTAAATAGCTCGAAACGAGCGATCTAGATGATTCTGCATACTTCTGACTGAAGTCTCACCAATATTATCGCAGAAAATGCATATCTCAGCTGGAAACACCACGAAAATCAAGATATCGCCGGTTCTGCATATCAAACGCACTGTCGAGTGGTCAATACACCAGATAACGTGTTTCTCGCATTAAATAGCTCGAAAAGAGCGATCTCGATGATTCTGCATACTTCGGCCAGACGTCTCACCAAGATTATCGCAGAAAATGCATATCTCAGCTGGAAACCCCACGAAAACCAAGATATCGCCGGTTCTGCATATCAAACGCCCTGTGGAGTGATGAAAACACTAGATAACGAGTTTCTCGCATTAAATAGCTCGAATAGAGCGATCTCGATGATTCTGCATACTTCTGACAGAAGACTCACCAAGTTTATCGCAGAAAATGCATATCTCAGCTACAAACCACACCAAAACCAAGATATCGCCGGTTCTGCATTTCAGACGCACTGTGGAGTGGTGAAAACACCAGATAACGTGTTTCTCGCATTAAATAGCTCGAAAAGAGCGATCCCGATGATTCTGCATACTTCTGACAGAAGTCTCACCAAGATTATCGTAAAAAATGCATATCTCAGCTTGAAACCCGACGAAATCCAAGATGTCGCCGGTTCTGCACATAAAACGTTCTGTGGAGTGGTGAAAACACCAGAAAACGTGTTTCTCGCATTAAGTAGCTCGAAACGAGCGATCTAGATGATTCTGCATACTTCTGACTGAAGTCTCACCAATATTATCGCAGAAAATGCATATCTGAGCTTGAAACCCCACGAAAACCAAGATATCGCTGGTTCTGCATATCAAACGCACTGTGGAGTGGTGAAAACAGCAGATAACGTGTTTCTCGCATTAAATAGGTCGAAAAGAGCGATCTCGATGTTTCTGCATACTTCGGACAGATGTTTCACCAAGCTTATCGTTGAAAATGCATATCTCAGCTTGAAACCCGACGAAAACCAAAATATCTCCGGTTCTGCATATCCAACGCACGGTGGTGTGGTGAAAACACCAGATAACGTGTTTCTCGCATTAAATAGCTCGAAACGAGCGATCTCGATGATTCTGCATACTTCGGACAGAAGTCTCATCAAGATTATCGCAGAAAATGCATATCTCTGCTTGAAACCCCACGAAAACCAAGATATCGCCGGTTCTGCATATCAAACGCACTGTGGAGTGGTGAAAACACCAGATAACGTGTTTCTCGCATTGAATAGCTCGAAACGAGCGATCTCGATGATTCTGCATACTTCGGACAGAATTCTCACCAAAATTATCGTAAAAAATGCATATCTCAGCTTGAAACCCCACAAAAACCAAGATATCGCTGTGTTCAGCATATCAAACGCACTGTGAAGTGGTGAAAACCACAGAAAACGTGTTTCTCGCATTAAATAGCTCGAATAGAGCGATCTCGATGATTCTTCATACTTCGGACAGAAGTCTCACCAAGATTATCGTAAAAAGTGCATATCTCAGCTTGAAACCCCACGAAAGCCAAGATATCGCTGGTTCTGCATATCAAACACACTGTGGAGTGGTAAAAACACCGGATAAGGTTTTTCTCGCATTAACTAGCTCGAAAAGAGCGATCTCGATGTTTCAGCATACTTCGGACAGAAGTCTCACCAAGCTTATCGTAGAAAATGCATATCTCAGCTTGAAACCTGACGAAAACCAAAATATCTCCGGTTCTGCATATCCAACGCACTGTGGAGTGGTGAAAACCCCAGAAAACGTTTGTCTCGCATTAAATAGCTCGAATAGAGCGATCTCGATGATTCTTCATACTTCGGACAGAAGTCTCACCATGATTATCGCAGAAAATGCATATCTCTGCTTGAAACCCCACGAAAACCAAGATATCGCCGGTTCTGCATATCAAACGCACTGTGGAGTGGTGAAAACACCAGATAACGTGTTTCTCGCATTGAATAGCTCGAACAGAACGTTCTCGAAGATTCTGCATACTTCTGACAGAAGTATCACCAAGAATATCGTAGAAAATGCATATCTCAGCTTGAATCCCGACCGTAACCAAGATATCTCCGGTGCTGCATATCAAACGCACTGTGGAGTGGTGAAAACACCAGATAACGTGTTTCTCGCATTAAATAGCTCCAAACGAGCGATCTAGATGTTTCTGCATACTTCTGACAGAAGACTCACCAAGTTTATCGCAGAAAATGCATATCTCAGCTACAAACCACACCAAAACCAAGATATCGCCGGTTCTGCATTTCAGACGCACTGTGGAGTGGTGAAAACACCAGATAACGTGTTTCTCGCATTAAATAGCTCGAAAAGAGCGATCCCGATGATTCTGCATACTTCTGACAGAAGTCTCACCAAGATTATCGTAAAAAATGCATATCTCAGCTTGAAACCCGACGAAATCCAAGATGTCGCCGGTTCTGCACATAAAACGTTCTGTGGAGTGGTGAAAACACCAGAAAACGTGTTTCTCGCATTAAGTAGCTCGAAACGAGCGATCTAGATGATTCTGCATACTTCTGACTGAAGTCTCACCAATATTATCGCAAAAAATGCATATCTCACCTTGAAACCTCACGAAAATCAAGATGACGCCGGTTCTGCATATCAAACGCACTGTGGAGTGGTGAAAACAACCAGATAACGTGTTTCTCGCATTAAATTGCTCGAAAAGAGCGATCCCGATGATTCTGCATACTTCTGACAGAAGTCTCACCAAGATTATCGTAGAAAATGCATATCTCAGCTTGATACCCGACGAAAGCCAAGATGTCGCCGGTTCTGCCTATCAAACGCACTGTGGAGTGGTGAAAACACCAGATAACGTGTTTCTCGCATTAAATAGGTCGAAACGAGCGATCTCGATGATTAAGCATACTTCGGACAGAGGTCTCACCAAGATTATCGCAGAAAATGCATATCTGAGCTTGAAACACCACGAAAACCAAAATATCTCCGGTTCTGCATATCCAACGCACTGTGGAGTGGTGAAAACACCAGGAAACGTGTTTCTCGCATTAAATAGCTCGAAACGAGCGATCTCGATGATTCTGCATACTTCGGACAGAAGTCTCACCAAGATTATCGTAAAAAATGCATATCTCAGCTTGAAACCCCACGAAAACCCAGATATCGCTCGTTCTGCATATCAAACGCACTGTGGAGTGGTGAAAACACCAGATAACGTGTTTCTCGCATTAAATAGCTCGAAAAGAGCGCTCTTGATGTTTCTGCATACTTCGGACAGATGTCTCACCAAGCTTATCGTAGAAAATGCATTTCTCCTCTTGCAACCCGACGAAAACCAAAATATCTCCGGTTCTGCATATCAAACGCACTGTGGGGTGGTGAAAACACCAGAAAACGTGGTTCTCGCATTAACTAGCTCGAAAAGAGCGATCTCGATGTTTCTGCATACTTCTGACTGAAGTCTCACCAATATTATTGCAGAAAATGCATATCTCAGCTGGAAAAACCACGAAAATCAAGATATCGCCGGTTCTGCATATCAAACGCACTGTGGAATGTTGAAAACCAGAAAACTTGTTTTTTCGCATTAAATAGCTCGAAACGAGCGATCTAGATGATTCTGCATAATTCTGACTGAAGTCTCACCAATATTATCGCAGAAAATGCATATCTCAGCTTGAAACCTCACAAAAATCAAGATGTCGCCGGTTCTGCATATCAAACGCACTGTGGAGTGGTGAAAACAACCAGACAACGTGTTTCTCGAATTAAATAGCTCGAAACGAGCGATCTAGATGATTCTGCATACTTCTGACTGAAGTCTCCCCAATATTATCGCAGAAAATGCATATCTCTGCTTGAAACCTCACGAAAATCAGGATGGCGCCGGATCTGCATATCAAACGCACTGTGGAGTGGTCAATACACCAGATAACGTGTTTCACGCATTAAATAGCTCGAAAAGAGCGATCTCGATGATTCTGCATACTTCGGCCAGACGTCTCACCAAGATTATCGCAGAAAATGCATATCTCAGCTGGAAACCCCACGAAAACCAAGATATCTCCGGTTCTGCATATCAAACGCCCTGTGGAGTGATGAAAACACTAGATAACGTGTTTCTCGCATTAAATAGCTCGAAACGAGCGATCTAGATGATTCTGCATACTTCTGACTGAAGTCTCACCAATATTATCGCAGAAAATGCATATCTCAGCTAGAAACATCACGAAAATCAAGATGTCGCCGGTTCTGCATATCAAACGCACTGTGGGGTGGTGAAACCACCAGAAATGTGTTTCTCGCATTAAATAGCGCGAAAAGAGCGATCTAGATGATTCTGCATACTTCTGACAGAAGACTCACCAAGATTATCGCAGAAAATGCATATCTCAGCTGGAAACACCACGAAAATCAAGATATCGCCGGTTCTGCATATCAAACGCACTGTGGAGTGGTCAATACACCAGATATCGTGGTTCTCGCATTAAATAGCTCGAAAAGAGTGATCTAGATGATTCTGCATACTGCTGACAGAAGACTCAGCAAGATTATCGCAGAAAATGCTTATCTCAGCTTGAAACCCCACGAAAACCAAGATATCGCCGGTTCTGCATATCAAACGCACTGTGGAGTGGTGAAAACACTAAATAACGTGTTTCTCGCATTAAATAGCTCGAATAGAGCGATCTCGATGATTCTGCATACTTCTGACCGAAGACTCACCAAGTTTATCGCAGAAAATGCATATCTCAGCTACAAACCACACCAAAACCAAGATATCGCCGGTTCTGCATTTCAGACGCACTGTGGAGTGGTGAAAACACCAGATAACGTGTTTCCCGCATTAAATAGCTCGAAAAGAGCGATCCCGATGATTCTGCATACTTCTGACAGAAGTCTCACCAAGATTATCGTAAAAAATGCATATCTCAGCTTGAAACCCGACGAAATCCAAGATGTCGCCGGTTCTGCACATAAAACGTTCTGTGGAGTGGTGAAAACACCAGAAAACGTGTTTCTCGCATTAAGTAGCTCGAAACGAGCGATCTAGATGATTCTGCATACTTCTGACTGAAGTCTCACCAATATTATCGCAGAAAATGCATATCTGAGCTTGAAAGCCCACGAAAACCAAGATATCTCCGGTTCTGCATATCCAACGCACTGTGGAGTGGTGAAAACCCCGGATAACGTGTTTCTCGCATTAAATAGCTCGAAAAGAGCGATCTGAATGATTCTGCATACTTCGGACAGAAGTCTCACCAAGATTATCGCAGAAACTGCATATCTCTGCTTGAAACCCCACGAAAACCAAGATATCGCCGGTTCTGCATATCAAACGCACTGTGGAGTGGTGAAAACACCAGATAACGTGTTTCTCGCATTGAATAGCTCGAAAAGAACGTTCTCGAAGATTCTGCATACTTCTGACAGAAGTATCACCAAGAATATCGTAGAAAATGCATATCTCAGCTTGAATCCCGACCGTAACCAAGATATCTCCGGTTCTGCATGTCAAACGCACTGTGGAGTGGCGAAAACCCCGGATAACGTGTTTCTCGCATTAAATAGCTCGAAAAGAGCGATCTCAATGATTCTGCATACTTCGGACAGAAGTCTCACCAAGATTATCGCAGAAACTGCATATCTCAGCTTGAAACCCCTCGAAAACCAAGATATCACCTGTTCTGCATATCCAACGAACTGTGGTGTTGTGAAAACCCCAGAAAACGTGCTTCTCGCATTAAATAGCTCGGAAAGAGCGATCTCGATGATTCTGCACACTTCGGACAGAAGTCTCACCATGATTATCGCAGAAAATGCATATCTCAGCTTGAAACCCCACGAAAACCAAGATATCGCCGGTTCTGCATATCATACGCACTGTGGAGTGGTGAAAACACCAGATAACGTGTTTCTCGCATTAAGTAGATCGAACCGAGCGATCTCGATTATTAAGCATACTTCGGACGGAAGTCTCACCAAGATTATCCCAGAAATTGCATATCTGAGCTTGAAACCCCACGAAAACCAAGATATCGCTGGTTCTGCATATCAAACGCACTGTGGAGTGGTGAAAACACCAGATAACGTGTTTCTCGCATTAAATATCTCGAAAAGGGCGATCCCGATGATTCTGCATACTTCTGACAGAAGTCTCACCAAGATTATCGTAGAAAATGCATATCTCAGCTTGATACCCGACGAAAGCCAAGATGTCGCCGGTTCTGCCTATCAAACGCACTGTGGAGTGGTGAAAACACCAGATAACGTGTTTCTCCCATTAAATAGGTCGAAACGAGCGATCTCGATGATTAAGCATACTTCGGACAGAGGTCTCACCAAGATTATCGCAGAAAATGCGTATCTGAGCTTGAAACCCCACGAAAACGAAGATATCGTCGGTTCTGTATATCATACGCACTGTGGAGTGGTGAAAACACCAGATAACGTGTTTCTCGCAATAAATAGGTCGAAAAGAGCGCTCTCGATGTTTCTGCATACTTCGGACAGATGTCTCACCAAGCTTATCGTAGAAAATGCATTTCTCCTCTTGCAACCCGACGAAAACCAAAATATCTCCGGTTCTGCATATCCAACGCACAGTGGAGTGGTGAAAACACCAGGAAACGTGTTTCTCGCATGAAATAGCTCGAAACGAGCGATCTCGATGATTCTGCATACTTCGGACAGAAGTCTCACCAAGATTATCGTAAAAAATGCATATCTCAGCTTGAAACCCCACGAAAACCAAGATATCGTTGGTGCTGCATATCAAACGCTCTGTGGAGTGGCGAAAACACCAGATAACGTGTTTCTCGCATTAAATAGCTCGAAAAGAGCGATCTCGATGATTCTGCATACTTCGGACAGAAGTCTCACCAAGATTATCGCAGAAAATGCATATCTCAGCTTGAAACCCCTCGAAAACCAAGATATCACCTGTTCTGCATATCCAACGAACTGTGGTGTTGTGAAAACCCCAGAAAACGTGTTCCTCGCATTAAGTAGCTCGAAACGAGCGATCTAGATGTTTCTGCATACTTCGGACAGATGTCTCACCAAGCTTATCGTAGAAAATGCATTGCTCCTCTTGCAACCCGACGAAAACCAAAATATCTCCGGTTCTGCTTATCCAACGCACAGTGGAGTGGTGAAAACACCAGGAAACGTGTTTCTCGCATGAAATAGCTCGAAACGAACGATCTCGATGATTCTGCATACTTCGGACAGAAGTCTCACCAAGATTATCGTAAAAAATGCATATCTCAGCTTGAAACCCCACGAAAACCAAGATATCGTTGGTGCTGCATATCAAACGCTCTGTGGAGTGGCGAAAACACCAGATAACGTGTTTCTCGCATTAAATAGCTCGAAAAGAGCGATCTCGATGATTCTGCATACTTCGGACAGAAGTCTCACCAAGATTATCGCAGAAAATGCATATCTCAGCTTGAAACCCCTCGAAAAACAAGATATCACCTGTTCTGCATATCCAACGAACTGTGGTGTTGTGAAAACCCCAGAAAACGTGTTTCTCGCATTAAGTAGCTCGAAACGAGCGATCTAGATGAATCTGCATACTTCTGACTGAAGTCTCACCAATATTATCGCAGAAAATGCATATCTCAGCTCGAAACCTCACGAAAATCAAGATGTTGCCCGTTCTGCATATCAAACGCACTGTGGAGTGGTGAAAACAACCAGAGAACGTGTTTCGTGCATTAAGTAGCTCGAAAAGAGCGATCTAGATGATTCTGCATACTTCTGACTGAAGTCTCACCAATATTATCGCAGAAAATGCATATCTGAGCTTGAAACCCCACGAAAACCAAGATGTCGCTGGTTCTGCATATCAAACGCACTGTGGAGTGGTGAAAACAGCAGATAACGTGTTTCTCGCATTAAATAGGTCGAAAAGAGCGATCTCGATGTTTCTGCATACTTCGGACAGATGTTTCACCAAGCTTATCGTTGAAAATGCATATCTCAGCTTGAAACCCGACGAAAACCAAAATATCTCCGGTTCTGCATATCCAACGCACGGTGGTGTGGTGAAAACACCAGATAACGTGTTTCTCGCATTAAATAGCTCGAAACGAGCGATCTCGATGATTCTGCATACTTCGGACAGAAGTCTCATCAAGATTATCGCAGAAAATGCATATCTCTGCTTGAAACCCCACGAAAACCAAGATATCGCCGGTTCTGCATATCAAACGCACTGTGGAGTGGTGAAAACACCAGATAACGTGTTTCTCGCATTGAATAGCTCGAAACGAGCGATCTCGATGATTCTGCATACTTCGGACAGAATTCTCACCAAAATTATCGTAAAAAATGCATATCTCAGCTTGATACCCCACGAAAACCAAGATATCGCTGTGTTCAGCATATCAAACGCACTGTGAAGTGGTGAAAACCCCAGAAAACGTGTTTCTCGCATTAAATAGCTCGAATAGAGCGATCTCGATGATTCTTCATACTTCGGACAGTAGTCTCACCAAGATTATCGTAAAAAATGCATATCTCAGCTTGAAACCCCACGAAAGCCAAGATATCGCTGGTTCTGCATATCAAACACACTGTGGAGTGGTAAAAACACCGGATAAGGTTTTTCTCGCATTAACTAGCTCGAAAAGAGCGATCTCGATGTTTCAGCATACTTCGGACAGAAGTCTCACCAAGCTTATCGTAGAAAATGCATATCTCAGCTTGAAACCTGACGAAAACCAAAATATCTGCGGTTCTGCATATCCAACGCACTGTGGAGTGGTGAAAACCCCGGATAACGTGTTTCTCGCATTAAATAGCTCGAAAAGAGCGATCTGAATGATTCTGCATACTTCGGACAGAAGTCTGACCAAGATTATCGCAGAAACTGCATATCTCTGCTTGAAACCCCACGAAAACCAAGATATCGCCGGTTCTGCATATCAAACGCACTGTGGAGTGGTGAAAACACCAGATAACGTGTTTCTCGCATTGAATAGCTCGAAAAGAACGTTCTCGAAGATTCTGCATACTTCTGACAGAAGTATCACCAAGAATATCGTAGAAAATGCATATCTCAGCTTGAATCCCGACCGTAACCAAGATATCTCCGGTTCTGCATGTCAAACGCACTGTGGAGTGGCGAAAACCCCGGATAACGTGTTTCTCGCATTAAATAGCTCGAAAAGAGCGATCTCAATGATTCTGCATACTTCGGACAGAAGTCTCACCAAGATTATCGCAGAAACTGCATATCTCAGCTTGAAACCCCTCGAAAACCAAGATATCACCTGTTCTGCATATCCAACGAACTGTGGTGTTGTGAAAACACCAGATAACGTGTTTCTTGCATTAAGTAGATCGAAACGAGCGATCTCGATTATTAAGCATACTTCGGACGGAAGTCTCACCAAGATTATCCCAGAAATTGCATATCTGAGCTTGAAACCCCACGAAAACCAAGATATCGCTGGTTCTGCATATCAAACGCACTGTGGAGTGGTGAAAACACCAGATAACGTGTTTCTAGCATTAAATAGCTCGAAAAGGGCGATCCCGATGATTCTGCATACTTCTGACAGAAGTCTCACCAAGATTATCGTAGAAAATGCATATCTCAGCTTGATACCCGACGAAAGCCAAGATGTCGCCGGTTCTGCCTATCAAACGCACTGTGGAGTGGTGAAAACACCAGATAACGTGTTTCTCGCATTAAATAGGTCGAAACGAGCGATCTCGATGATTAAGCATACTTCGGACAGAGGTCTCACCAAGATTATCGCAGAAAATGCGTATCTGAGCTTGAAACCCCACGAAAACGAAGATATCGTCGGTTCTGTATATCATACACACTGTGGAGTGGTGAAAACACCAGATAACGTGTTTCTCGCAATAAATAGGTCGAAAAGAGCGATCTCGATGTTTCTGCATACTTCGGACAGGGGCCTCACCAAGATAATCGCAGAAAATGCATATCTCAGCTTGAAACCCGACCGAAACCAAGATATCTCCGGTTCTGCATGTCAAACGTACTGTGGAGTGGTGAAAACTCCAGAAAACATGTTTCGTGCATTAAGTAGCTCGAAAAGAGTGATCTAGATGATTCTGCATACTTCTGACAAAAGACTCACCAAGATTATCGCAGAAAATGCATATCTCAGCTGGAAACACCACGAAAATCAAGATATCGCCTGTTCTGCATATCAAACGCACTGTGGAGTGGTGAAAACACCAGAAAACGTGTTTCGTGCATTAAGTAGCTCGAAAAGAGCGATCCAGATGATTCTGCATACTTCTGACTGAAGACTCACCAAGATTATCGCAGAAAATGCATATCTCAGCTGGAAACCCCACGAAAACCAAGATATCTACTGTTCTGCATATCAAACGCACTGTGGAGTGGTGAAAACACCATAAAACGTGTTTCGCGCATTAAGTAGCTCGAAAAGAGCGTTCTCGAAGATTCTGCATACTTCTGACAGAAGTCTCACCAGGATTATCGTAGAAAATGCATATCTCAGCTTGAAACCCGACCGAAACCAAGATATCTCCGGTTCTGCATGTCAAACGTACTGTGGAGTGGTGAAAACTCCAGAAAACATGTTTCGTGCATTAAGTAGCTCGAAAAGAGTGATCTAGATGATTCTGCATACTTCTGACAAAAGACTCACCAAGATTATCGCAGAAAATGCATATCTCAGCTGGAAACACCACGAAAATCAAGATATCGCCTGTTCTGCATATCAAACGCACTGTGGAGTGGTGAAAACACCAGAAAACGTGTTTCGTGCATTAAGTAGCTCGAAAAGAGCGATCCAGATGATTCTGCATACTTCTGACTGAAGACTCACCAAGATTATCGCAGAAAATGCATATCTCAGCTGGAAACACCACGAAAATCAAGATATCGCCTGTTCTGCATATCAAACGCACTGTGGAGTGGTGAAAACACCATAAAACGTGTTTCTCGCATTAAATAGCTCGGAAAGAGCGATCCCGATGATTCTGCATACTTCTGACAGAAGTCTCACCAAGATTATCGTAGAAAATGCATATCTCAGCTTGATACCCGACGAAAGCCAAGATGTCGCCGGTTCTGCCTATCAAACCCACTGTGGAGTGGTGAAAACACCAGATAACGTGTTTCTCGCATTAAATAGGTCGAAACGAGCGATCCCGATGATTAAGCATACTTCGGACAGAGGTCTCACCAAGATTATCGCAGAAAATGCATATCTGAGCTTGAAACCGCACGAAAACCAAGATATCGCTGGTTCTGCATATCAAACGCACTGTGGAGTGGTGAAAACACCAGATAACGTGTTTCTCGCATTAAATAGGTCGAAAAGAGCGATCTCGATGTTTCTGCATACTTCGGACAGAGGTCTCACCAAGATTATCGCAGAAAATGCATATCTCAGCCTGAAACCCCACGAAAACCAAGATATCTCCGGTTCTGCACATCAAACCAACTGTGGAGTGGTGAAAACACCAGACAACGTGTTTCTCGCATTAAATAGATCGAAAAGAGCGATCTCGATGATTCTGCATACTTCTAACAGAAGTCTCACCAAGATTATCGCAGAAAATGCATATCTCTGCTTGAAACCCCACGAAAACCAAGATATCTACTGTTCTGCATATCCAACGAACTGTGGATTGGTGAAAACCCCAGAAAACGTGTTTCTCGCATTAAATAGCTCGAAAAGAACGCCCTCGATGTTTCTGCATACTTCGGACAGATGTTTCACCAAGCTTATCGTAGATAATGCATATCTCAGCTTGAAACCCGACGAAAACCAAAATATCGCCGGTTCTGCGTATCAAACGCACTGTGGAGTGGTGAAAACACCGGATAAGGTTTTTCTCGCATTAACTAGCTCGAAACGAGCGATCTCGATGATTCTGCATACTTCGGACAGAAGTCTCAACAAGATTATCGCAGAAAATGCATATCTCAGCTTGAAACCCCACGAAAACCAAGATATCTACTGTTCTGCATATCAAACGCACTGTGGAGTGGTGAAAACACCATAAAACGTGTTTCGCGCATTAAGTAGCTCGAAAAGAGCGTTCTCGAAGATTCTGCATACTTCTGACAGAAGTCTCACCAGGATTATCGTAGAAAATGCATAACTCAGCTTGAAACCCGACCGAAACCAAGATATCTCCGGTTCTGCATGTCAAACGTACTGTGGAGTGGTGAAAACTCCAGAAAACATGTTTCGTGCATTAAGTAGCTCGAAAAGAGTGATCTAGATGATTCTGCATACTTCTGACAAAAGACTCACCAAGATTATCGCAGAAAATGCATATCTCAGCTGGAAACACCACGAAAATCAAGATATCGCCTGTTCTGCATATCAAACGCACTGTGGAGTGGTGAAAACACCAGAAAACGTGTTTCGTGCATTAAGTAGCTCGAAAAGAGCGATCTAGATGATTCTGCATACTTCTGACTGAAGACTCACCAAGATTATCGCAGAAAATGCATATCTCAGCTGGAAACACCACGAAAATCAAGATATCGCCTGTTCTGCATATCAAACGCACTGTGGAGTGGTGAAAACACCATAAAACGTGTTTCGCGCATTAAGTAGCTCGAAAAGAGAGTTCTCGAAGATTCTGCATACTTCTGACAGAAGTCTCACCAGGATTATCGTAGAAAATGCATATCTCAGCTTGAAACCCGACCGAAACCAAGATATCTCCGGTTCTGCATGTCTAACGTACTGTGGAGTGGTGAAAACACCAGAAAACATGTTTCGTGCATTAAGTAGCTCGAAAAGAGTGATCTAGATGATTCTGCATACTTCTGACAAAAGACTCACCAAGATTATCGCAGAAAATGCATATCTCAGCTGGAAACACCACGAAAATAAAGATATCGCCTGTTCTGCATATCAAACGCACTGTGGAGTGGTGAAAACACCAGAAAACGTATTTCGTGCATTAAGTAGCTCGAAAAGAGCGATCTAGATGATTCTGCATACTTCTGACTGAAATCTCACCAATATTATCGCAGAAAATGCATATCTCAGCTTGAAACCCGACCGAAACCAAGATATCTCCGGTTCCGCATGTCAAACGTACTGTGGAGTGGTGAAAACACCAGAAAACGTGTTCCGTGCATTAAGTAGCTCGAAAAGAGCGATCTAGATGATTCTGCATACTTCGGACAGATGTTTCACCAAGATTATCGTAGAAAATGCATATCTCAGCTTGAAACCCGACGAAAACCGAGTTATCTCCGGTTCTGCACATCAAACGTACCGTGGAGTGGTGAAAACACCAGAAAACGTGTTTCGTGCATTAAGTAGCTCGAAAAGAGCGATCTAGGTGATTCTGCATACTTCTGACAAAAGACCCACCAAAATTATCGCAGAAAATGCATATATCAGCTGGAAACACCACGAAAATCAAGATATCGCCTGTTCTGCATATCAAACGCACTGTGGAGTGGTGAAAACAACCAGAGAACGTGTCTCTCGCATTAAATAGCTCGAAAAGAGCGATCTCGATGATTCAGCATACTTCGGACAGAAGTCTCACCAAGATTATCGCAGGAACTGCATATCTCAGCTCGAAACCTCACGAAAATCAAGATGTTGCCCGTTCTGCATATCAAACGCACTGTGGAGTGGTGAAAACAACCAGAGAACGTGTTTCTCGCATTAAATAGCTCGAATAGAGCGATCTCGATGATTCTGCATACTTCGGACAGAAGTCTCACCAAGATTATCGTAAAAAATGCAGATCTCAGATTGAAACACCACGAAAACCAAGATATCGCTGGTACTGCATATCAAACGCACTGTGGAGTGGTGAAAACACCAGATAACTTGTTTGCTGCATTAAATAGCTCGAGAAGAGGGTTCTCGAAGATCCTGCATACTTCTGACAGAAGTCTCACCAAGATTATAGTAGAAAATGCATATCTCAGCTTGAAACCCGACGAAAACCGAGTTATCTCCGGTTCTGCACATCAAACGTACCGTGGAGTGGTGAAAACACCAGAAAACGTGTTTCGCGCATTAAGTAGCTCGAAAAGAGCGATCTAGATGATTCTGCATACTTCTGACAAAAGACTCACCAAGATTATGGCAGAAAATGCATATCTCAGCTGGAAACACCACGAAAATCAAGATATCGCCTGTTCTGCATATCAAACGAACTGTGGAGTGGTGAAAACAACCAGAGAACGTGTTTCGCGCATTAAGTAGCTCGAAAAGAGCGCTCTCGATGTTTCTGCATACTTTGGACAGATGTTTCCCCAAGCTTATCGTAGAAAATGCATATCTCAGCTTGAAACCCGACGAAAACCAAAATATCGCCGGTTCTGCATATCCAACGCCCTGTGGAGTAGTAAAAACACCAGATAACGTGTTTCTCGCATCAAGTAGCTCGAAACGAGCGATCTCGATGGTTCTGCATACTTCGGACAGAAGTCTCAACAAGATTATCGCAGAAAATGCATATCTCAGCTTGAAACCCCACGAAAACCAAGAATCTACTGTTCTGCATATCAAACGCACTGTGGAGTGGTGAAAACACCAGATAACGTGTTTCTCGCACTAACTAGCTCAAAAAGAGCGATCTCGATGATTCAGCATACTTCGGACAGAAGTCTCACCAAGATTATCGCAGAAAATGCATATCTCAGCTTGAAACCCGACGAAAACCGAGTTATCTCCGGTTCTGCACATCAAACGTACCGTGGAGTGGTGAAAACACCAGAAAACGTGTTTCGTGCATGATGTAGCTCGAAAAGAGCGATCTAGATGAATCTGCATACTTCTGACTGAAGTCTCACCAATATTATCGCAGAAAATGCATATCTCAGCTCGAAACCTCACGAAAATCAAGATGTTGCCCGTTCTGCATATCAAACGCACTGTGGAGTGGTGAAAACACCAGAAAACGTGTTTCTCGCACTAACTAGCTCGAAAAGAGCGATCTCGATGATTCAGCATACTTCGGACAGAAGTCTCACCAAGATTATCGCAGAAAATGCATATCTCAGCTTGAAACCCGACGAAAACCGAGTTATCTCCGGTTCTGCACATCAAACGTACCGTGGAGAGGTGAAAACACCAGAAAACGTGTTTCGTGAATGAAGTAGCTCGAAAAGAGCGATCTAGATGAATCTGCATACTTCTGACTGAAGTCTCACCAATATTATCGCAGAAAATGCATATCTCAGCTCGAAACCTCACGAAAATCAAGATGTTGCCCGTTCTGCATATCAAACGCACTGTGGAGTGGTGAAAACAACCAGAGAACGTGTTTCGTGCATTAAGTAGCTCGAAAAGAGCGATCTAGATGATTCTGCATACTTCTGACTGAAGACTCACCAAGATTATCGCAGAAAATGCATATCTCAGCTGGAAACACCACGAAAATCAAGATATCGCCTGTTCTGCATATCAAACGCACTGTGGAGTGGTGAAAACACCAGAAAACGTGTTTCTCGCACTAACTAGCTCGAAAAGAGCGATCTCGATGATTCAGCATACTTCGGACAGAAGTCTCACCAAGATTATCGCAGAAAATGCATATCTCAGCTTGAAACCCGACGAAAACCGAGTTATCTCCGGTTCTGCACATCAAACGTACCGTGGAGAGGTGAAAACACCAGAAAACGTGTTCCGTGCATTAAGTAGCTCGAAAAGAGCGATCTAGATGATTCTGCATACTTCGGACAGATGTTTCACCAAGATTATCGTAGAAAATGCATATCTCAGCTTGAAACCCGACGAAAACCGAGTTATCTCCGGTTCTGCACATCAAACGTACCGTGGAGTGGTGAAAACACCAGAAAACGTGTTTCGTGCATTAAGTAGCTCGAAAAGAGCGATCTAGGTGATTCTGCATACTTCTGACAAAAGACCCACCAAAATTATCGCAGAAAATGCATATATCAGCTGGAAACACCACGAAAATCAAGATATCGCCTGTTCTGCATATCAAACGCACTGTGGAGTGGTGAAAACAACCAGAGAACGTGTTTCTCGCATTAAATAGCTCGAAAAGAGCGATCTCGATGATTCAGCATACTTCGGACAGAAGTCTCACCAAGATTATCGCAGGAACTGCATATCTCAGCTCGAAACCTCACGTAAATCAAGATGTTGCCCGTTCTGCATATCAAACGCACTGTGGAGTGGTGAAAACACCCAGAGAACGTGTTTCTCGCATTAAATAGCTCGAATAGAGCGATCTCGATGATTCTGCATACTTCGGACAGAAGTCTCACCAAGATTATCGTAAAAAATGCAGATCTCAGATTGAAACACCACGAAAACCAAGATATCGCTGGTACTGCATATCAAACGCACTGTGGAGTGGTGAAAACACCAGATAACTTGTTTGTCGCATTAAATAGCTCGAGAAGAGGGTTCTCGAAGATCCTGCATACTTCTGACAGAAGTCTCACCAAGATTATAGTAGAAAATGCATATCTCAGCTTGAAACCCGACGAAAACCGAGTTATCTCCGGTTCTGCACATCAAACGTACCGTGGAGTGGTGAAAACACCAGAAAACGTGTTTCGCGCATTAAGTAGCTCGAAAAGAGCGATCTAGATGATTCTGCATACTTCTGACAAAAGACTCACCAAGATTATGGCAGAAAATGCATATCTCAGCTGGAAACACCACGAAAATCAAGATATCGCCTGTTCTGCATATCAAACGAACTGTGGAGTGGTGAAAACAACCAGAGAACGTGTTTCGCGCATTAAGTAGCTCGAAAAGAGCGCTCTCGATGTTTCTGCATACTTTGGACAGATGTTTCCCCAAGCTTATCGTAGAAAATGCATATCTCAGCTTGAAACCCGACGAAAACCAAAATATCGCCGGTTCTGCATATCCAACGCACTGTGGAGTAGTAAAAACACCAGATAACGTGTTTCTCGCATCAAGTAGCTCGAAACGAGCGATCTCGATGGTTCTGCATACTTCGGACAGAAGTCTCAACAAGATTATCGCAGAAAATGCATATCTCAGCTTGAAACCCCACGAAAACCAAGAATCTACTGTTCTGCATATCAAACGCACTGTGGAGTGGTGAAAACACCAGATAACGTGTTTCTCGCACTAACTAGCTCGAAAAGAGCGATCTCGATGATTCAGCATACTTCGGACAGAAGTCTCACCAAGATTATCGCAGAAAATGCATATCTCAGCTTGAAACCCGACGAAAACCGAGTTATCTCCGGTTCTGCACATCAAACGTACCGTGGAGTGGTGAAAACACCAGAAAACGTGTTTCGCGCATTAAGCAGCTCGAAAAGAGCGTTCTCGAAGATTCTGCACACTTCTGACAGAAGTCTCACCAGGATTATCGTAGAAAATGCATATCTCAGCTTGAAACCCGTCCGAAACCAAGATATCTCCGGTTCTGCATGTCAAACGTACTGTGGAGTGGTGAAAACACCAGAAAACGCGTTTCGTGCATTAAGTAGCTCGAAAAGAGCGATCTAGATGATTCTGCATACTTCGGACAGATGTTTCACCAAGATTATCGCAGAAAATGCATATCTCAGCTTGATACCCGACGAAAACCGAGTTATCTCCGGTTCTGCACATCAAACGTACCGTGGAGTGGTGAAAACACCAGAAAACGTGTTTCGCACATTAAGTAGCTCGAAAAGAGCGTTCTCGAAGATTCTGCATACATCTGACAGAAGTCTCACCAGGATTATCGTAGAAAATGCATATCTCAGCTTGAAACCCCACGAAAACCAAGATATCTACTGTTCTGCATATCCAGCGAACTGTGGAGTGGTGAATACCCCAGAAAACGTGTTTCTCGCATTAAATAGCTCGAAAAGAGCGCTCTGGATGTTTCTGCATACTTTGGACAGATGTTTCACCAAGCTTATCGTAGAAAATGCATATCTCAGCTTGAAACCCGACGAAAACCAAAATATCGCCGGTTCTGCATGTCAAACGTACTGTGGAGTGGTGAAAACACCAGAAAACGTGTTTCGTGCATTAAGTAGCTCGAAAAGAGCGATCTAGATGATTCTGCATACTTCTGACTGAAGTCTCACCAATATTATCGCAGAAAATGCATATCTCAGCGGGAAACACCACGAAAATCAAGATATCGCCTGTTCTGCATATCAAACGAACTGTGGAGTGGTGAAAACAACCAGAGAACGTGTTTCGCGCATTAAGTAGCTCGAAAAGAGCGCTCTCGATGTTTCTGCATACTTTGGACAGATGTTTCCCCAAGCTTATCGTAGAAAATGCATATCTCAGCTTGAAACCCGACGAAAACCAAAATATCGCCGGTTCTGCATATCCAACGCACTGTGGAGTAGTAAAAACACCAGATAACGTGTTTCTCGCATCAAGTAGCTCGAAACGAGCGATCTCGATGGTTCTGCATACTTCGGACAGAAGTCTCAACAAGATTATCGCAGAAAATGCATATCTCAGCTTGAAACCCCACGAAAACCAAGAATCTACTGTTCTGCATATCAAACGCACTGTGGAGTGGTGAAAACACCAGATAACGTGTTTCTCGCACTAACTAGCTCGAAAAGAGCGATCTCGATGATTCAGCATACTTCGGACAGAAGTCTCACCAAGATTATCGCAGAAAATGCATATCTCAGCTTGAAACCCGACGAAAACCGAGTTATCTCCGGTTCTGCACATCAAACGTACCGTGGAGTGGTGAAAACACCAGAAAACGTGTTTCGCACATTAAGTAGCTCGAAAAGAGCGTTCTCGAAGATTCTGCATACATCTGACAGAAGTCTCACCAGGATTATCGTAGAAAATGCATATCTCAGCTTGAAACCCCACGAAAACCAAGATATCTACTGTTCTGCATATCCAGCGAACTGTGGAGTGGTGAATACCCCAGAAAACGTGTTTCTCGCATTAAATAGCTCGAAAAGAGCGCTCTGGATGTTTCTGCATACTTTGGACAGATGTTTCACCAAGCTTATCGTAGAAAATGCATATCTCAGCTTGAAACCCGACGAAAACCAAAATATCGCCGGTTCTGCATGTCAAACGTACTGTGGAGTGGTGAAAACACCAGAAAACGTGTTTCGTGCATTAAGTAGCTCGAAAAGAGCGATCTAGATGATTCTGCATACTTCTGACTGAAGTCTCACCAATATTATCGCAGAAAATGCATATCTCAGCGGGAAACACCACGAAAATCAAGATATCGCCTGTTCTGCATATCAAACGAACTGTGGAGTGGTGAAAACAACCAGAGAACGTGTTTCGCGCATTAAGTAGCTCGAAAAGAGCGCTCTCGATGTTTCTGCATACTTTGGACAGATGTTTCCCCAAGCTTATCGTAGAAAATGCATATCTCAGCTTGAAACCCGACGAAAACCAAAATATCGCCGGTTCTGCATATCCAACGCACTGTGGAGTAGTAAAAACACCAGATAACGTGTTTCTCGCATCAAGTAGCTCGAAACGAGCGATCTAGATGATTCTGCATACTTCGGACAGATGTTTCACCAAGATTATCGCAGAAAATGCATATCTCAGCTTGATACCCGACGAAAACCGAGTTATCTCCGGTTCTGCACATCAAACGTACCGTGGAGTGGTGAAAACACCAGAAAACGTGTTTCGCACATTAAGTAGCTCGAAAAGAGCGTTCTCGAAGATTCTGCATACATCTGACAGAAGTCTCACCAGGATTATCGTAGAAAATGCATATCTCAGCTTGAAACCCCACGAAAACCAAGATATCTACTGTTCTGCATATCCAGCGAACTGTGGAGTGGTGAATACCCCAGAAAACGTGTTTCTCGCATTAAATAGCTCGAAAAGAGCGCTCTGGATGTTTCTGCATACTTTGGACAGATGTTTCACCAAGCTTATCGTAGAAAATGCATATCTCAGCTTGAAACCCGACGAAAACCAAAATATCGCCGGTTCTGCATGTCAAACGTACTGTGGAGTGGTGAAAACACCAGAAAACGTGTTTCGTGCATTAAGTAGCTCGAAAAGAGCGATCTAGATGATTCTGCATACTTCTGACTGAAGTCTCACCAATATTATCGCAGAAAATGCATATCTCAGCGGGAAACACCACGAAAATCAAGATATCGCCTGTTCTGCATATCAAACGAACTGTGGCGTGGTGAAAACAACCAGAGAACGTGTTTCGCGCATTAAGTAGCTCGAAAAGAGCGCTCTCGATGTTTCTGCATACTTTGGACAGATGTTTCCCCAAGCTTATCGTAGAAAATGCATATCTCAGCTTGAAACCCGACGAAAACCAAAATATCGCCGGTTCTGCATATCCAACGCACTGTGGAGTAGTAAAAACACCAGATAACGTGTTTCTCGCATCAAGTAGCTCGAAACGAGCGATCTCGATGGTTCTGCATACTTCGGACAGAAGTCTCAACAAGATTATCGCAGAAAATGCATATCTCAGCTTGAAACCCCACGAAAACCAAGAATCTACTGTTCTGCATATCAAACGCACTGTGGAGTGGTGAAAACACCAGATAACGTGTTTCTCGCACTAACTAGCTCGAAAAGAGCGATCTCGATGATTCAGCATACTTCGGACAGAAGTCTCACCAAGATTATCGCAGAAAATGCATATCTCAGCTTGAAACCCGACGAAAACCGAGTTATCTCCGGTTCTGCACATCAAACGTACCGTGGAGTGGTGAAAACACCAGAAAACGTGTTTCGCACATTAAGTAGCTCGAAAAGAGCGTTCTCGAAGATTCTGCATACATCTGACAGAAGTCTCACCAGGATTATCGTAGAAAATGCATATCTCAGCTTGAAACCCCACGAAAACCAAGATATCTACTGTTCTGCATATCCAGCGAACTGTGGAGTGGTGAATACCCCAGAAAACGTGTTTCTCGCATTAAATAGCTCGAAAAGAGCGCTCTGGATGTTTCTGCATACTTTGGACAGATGTTTCACCAAGCTTATCGTAGAAAATGCATATCTCAGCTTGAAACCCGACGAAAACCAAAATATCGCCGGTTCTGCATGTCAAACGTACTGTGGAGTGGTGAAAACACCAGAAAACGTGTTTCGTGCATTAAGTAGCTCGAAAAGAGCGATCTAGATGATTCTGCATACTTCTGACTGAAGTCTCACCAATATTATCGCAGAAAATGCATATCTCAGCGGGAAACACCACGAAAATCAAGATATCGCCTGTTCTGCATATCAAACGAACTGTGGAGTGGTGAAAACAACCAGAGAACGTGTTTCGCGCATTAAGTAGCTCGAAAAGAGCGCTCTCGATGTTTCTGCATACTTTGGACAGATGTTTCCCCAAGCTTATCGTAGAAAATGCATATCTCAGCTTGAAACCCGACGAAAACCAAAATATCGCCGGTTCTGCATATCCAACGCACTGTGGAGTGGTGAAAACACCAGAAAACGTGTTTCGCGCATTAAGCAGCTCGAAAAGAGCGTTCTCGAAGATTCTGCACACTTCTGACAGAAGTCTCACCAGGATTATCGTAGAAAATGCATATCTCAGCTTGAAACCCGTCCGAAACCAAGATATCTCCGGTTCTGCATGTCAAACGTACTGTGGAGTGGTGAAAACACCAGAAAACGCGTTTCGTGCATTAAGTAGCTCGAAAAGAGCGATCTAGATGATTCTGCATACTTCGGACAGATGCTTCACCAAGATTATCGCAGAAAATGCATATCTCAGCTTGATACCCGACGAAAACCGAGTTATCTCCGGTTCTGCACATCAAACGTACCGTGGAGTGGTGAAAACACCAGAAAACGTGTTTCGCACATTAAGTAGCTCGAAAAGAGCGTTCTCGAAGATTCTGCATACATCTGACAGAAGTCTCACCAGGATTATCGTAGAAAATGCATATCTCAGCTTGAAACCCCACGAAAACCAAGATATCTACTGTTCTGCATATCCAGCGAACTGTGGAGTGGTGAATACCCCAGAAAACGTGTTTCTCGCATTAAATAGCTCGAAAAGAGCGCTCTGGATGTTTCTGCATACTTTGGACAGATGTTTCACCAAGCTTATCGTAGAAAATGCATATCTCAGCTTGAAACCCGACGAAAACCAAAATATCGCCGGTTCTGCATGTCAAACGTACTGTGGAGTGGTGAAAACACCAGAAAACGTGTTTCGTGCATTAAGTAGCTCGAAAAGAGCGATCTAGATGATTCTGCATACTTCTGACTGAAGTCTCACCAATATTATCGCAGAAAATGCATATCTCAGCTCGAAACCTCACGAAAATCAAGATGTTGCCCGTTCTGCATATCAAACGCACTGTGGAGTGGTGAAAACAACCAGAGAACGTGTTTCGCGCATTAAGTAGCTCGAAAAGAGCGCTCTCGATGTTTCTGCATACTTTGGACAGATGTTTCACCAAGCTTATCGTAGAAAATGCATATCTCAGCTTGAAACCCGACGAAAACCAAAATATCGCCGGTTCTGCATATCCAACGCACTGTGGAGTAGTAAAAACACCAGATAACGTGTTTCTCGCATCAAGTAGCTCGAAACGAGCGATCTCGATGGTTCTGCATACTTCGGACAGAAGTCTCAACAAGATTATCGCAGAAAATGCATATCTCAGCTTGAAACCCCACGAAAACCAAGAATCTACTGTTCTGCATATCAAACGCACTGTGGAGTGGTGAAAACACCAGATAACGTGTTTCTCGCACTAACTAGCTCGAAAAGAGCGATCTCGATGATTCAGCATACTTCGGACAGAAGTCTCACCAAGATTATCGCAGAAAATGCATATCTCAGCTTGAAACCCGACGAAAACCGAGTTATCTCCGGTTCTGCACATCAAACGTACCGTGGAGTGGTGAAAACACCAGAAAACGTGTTTCGCGCATTAAGCAGCTCGAAAAGAGCGTTCTCGAAGATTCTGCACACTTCTGACAGAAGTCTCACCAGGATTATCGTAGAAAATGCATATCTCAGCTTGAAACCCGTCCGAAACCAAGATATCTCCGGTTCTGCATGTCAAACGTACTGTGGAGTGGTGAAAACACCAGAAAACGCGTTTCGTGCATTAAGTAGCTCGAAAAGAGCGATCTAGATGATTCTGCATACTTCGGACAGATGTTTCACCAAGATTATCGTAGAGAATGCATATCTCAGCTTGATACCCGACGAAAACCGAGTTATCTCCGGTTCTGCACATCATACGTACCGTGGAGTGGTGAAAACACCAGAAAACGTGTTTCGCACATTAAGTAGCTCGAAAAGAGCGTTCTCGAAGATTCTGCATACATCTGACAGAAGTCTCACCAGGATTATCGTAGAAAATGCATATCTCAGCTTGAAACCCGTCCGAAACCAAGATATCTCCGGTTCTGCATGTCAAACGTACTGTGGAGTGGTGAAAACACCAGAAAACGCGTTTCGTGCATTAAGTAGCTCGAAAAGAGCGATCTAGATGATTCTGCATACTTCGGACAGATGTTTCACCAAGATTATCGCAGAAAATGCATATCTCAGCTTGATACCCGACGAAAACCGAGTTATCTCCGGTTCTGCACATCAAACGTACCGTGGAGTGGTGAAAACACCAGAAATCGTGTTTCGCACATTAAGTAGCTCGAAAAGAGCGTTTTCGAAGATTCTGCATACATCTGACAGAAGTCTCACCAGGATTATCGTAGAAAATGCATATCTCAGCTTGAAACCCCACGAAAACCAAGATATCTACTGTTCTGCATATCCAGCGAACTGTGGAGTGGTGAAAACCCCAGAAAACGTGTTTCTCGCATTAAATAGCTCGAAAAGAGCGCTCTGGATGTTTCTGCATACTTTGGACAGATGTTTCACCAAGCTTATCGTAGAAAATGCATATCTCAGCTTGAAACCCGACGAAAACCAAAATATCGCCGGTTCTGCATGTCAAACGTACTGTGGAGTGGTGAAAACACCAGAAAACGTGTTTCGTGCATTAAGTAGCTCGAAAAGAGCGATCTAGATGATTCTGCATACTTCTGACTGAAGTCTCACCAATATTATCGCAGAAAATGCATATCTCAGCTCGAAACCTCACGAAAATCAAGATGTTGCCCGTTCTGCATATCAAACGCACTGTGGAGTGGTGAAAACAACCAGAGAACGTGTTTCGCGCATTAAGTAGCTCGAAAAGAGCGCTCTCGATGTTTCTGCATACTTTGGACAGATGTTTCACCAAGCTTATCGTAGAAAATGCATATCTCAGCTTGAAACCCGACGAAAACCAAAATATCGCCGGTTCTGCATATCCAACGCACTGTGGAGTAGTAAAAACACCAGATAACGTGTTTCTCGCATCAAGTAGCTCGAAACGAGCGATCTCGATGGTTCTGCATACTTCGGACAGAAGTCTCAACAAGATTATCGCAGAAAATGCATATCTCAGCTTGAAACCCCACGAAAACCAAGAATCTACTGTTCTGCATATCAAACGCACTGTGGAGTGGTGAAAACACCAGATAACGTGTTTCTCGCACTAACTAGCTCGAAAAGAGCGATCTCGATGATTCAGCATACTTCGGACAGAAGTCTCACCAAGATTATCGCAGAAAATGCATATCTCAGCTTGAAACCCGACGAAAACCGAGTTATCTCCGGTTCTGCACATCAAACGTACCGTGGAGAGGTGAAAACACCAGAAAACGTGTTTCGTGCATGAAGTAGCTCGAAAAGAGCGATCTAGATGAATCTGCATACTTCTGACTGAAGTCTCACCAATATTATCGCACAAAATGCATATCTCAGCTCGAAACCTCACGAAAATCAAGATGTTGCCCGTTCTGCATATCAAACGCACTGTGGAGTGGTGAAAACAACCAGAGAACGTGTTTCTCGCATTAAATAGCTCGAATAGAGCGATCTCGATGATTCTGCATACTTCGGACAGAAGTCTCACCAAGATTATCGTAAAAAATGCAGATCTCAGCTTGAAACACCACGAAAACCAAGATATCGCTGGTACTGCATATCAAACGCACTGTGGAGTGGTGAAAACACCAGATAACTTGTTTGTCGCATTAAATAGCTCGAAAAGAGCGCTCTCGATGTTTCTGCATACTTTGGACAGATGTTTCACCAAGCTTATCGCAGAAAATGCATATCTCAGCTTGAAACCCCACGAAAACCAAGATATCTACTGTTCTGCATATCAAACGCACTGTGGAGTGGTGAAAACACCCGATAACGTGTTTCTCGCACTAACTAGCTCGAAAAGAGCGATCTCGATGATTCAGCATACTTCGGACAGAAGTCTCACCAAGATTATCGCAGAAAATGCATATCTCAGCTTGAAACCCCACGAAAACCAAGAATCTACTGTTCTGCATATCAAACGCACTGTGGAGTGGTGAAAACACCAGATAACGTGTTTCTCGCACTAACTAGCTCGAAAAGAGCGATCTCGATGATTCAGCATACTTCGGACAGAAGTCTCACCAAGATTATCGCAGAAAATGCATATCTCAGCTTGAAACCCGACGAAAACCGAGTTATCTCCGGTTCTGCACATCAAACGTACTGTGGAGTGGTGAAAACACCAGAAAACGTGTTTCGTGCATTAAGTAGCTCGAAAAGAGCGATCTAGATGATTCTGCATACTTCTGACTGAAGTCTCACCAATATTATCGCAGAAAATGCATATCTCAGCTCGAAACCTCACGAAAATCAAGATGTTGCCCGCTCTGCATATCAAACGCACTGTGGAGTGGTGAAAACAACCAGAGAACGTGTTTCGCGCATTAAGTAGCTCGAAAAGAGCGCTCTCGATGTTTCTGCATACTTTGGACAGATGTTTCACCAAGCTTATCGTAGAAAATGCATATCTCAGCTTGAAACCCGACGAAAACCAAAATATCGCCGGTTCTGCATATCCAACGCACTGTGGAGTAGTAAAAACACCAGATAACGTGTTTCTCGCATCAAGTAGCTCGAAACGAGCGATCTCGATGGTTCTGCATACTTCGGACAGAAGTCTCAACAAGATTATCGCAGAAAATGCATATCTCAGCTTGAAACCCCACGAAAACCAAGAATCTACTGTTCTGCATATCAAACGCACTGTGGAGTGGTGAAAACACCAGATAACGTGTTTCTCGCACTAACTAGCTCGAAAAGAGCGATCTCGATGATTCAGCATACTTCGGACAGAAGTCTCACCAAGATTATCGCAGAAAATGCATATCTCAGCTTGAAACCCGACGAAAACCGAGTTATCTCCGGTTCTGCACATCAAACGTTCCGTGGAGTGGTGAAAACACCAGAAAACGTGTTTCGCGCATTAAGCAGCTCGAAAAGAGCGTTCTCGAAGATTCTGCACACTTCTGACAGAAGTCTCACCAGGATTATCGTAGAAAATGCATATCTCAGCTTGAAACCCGTCCGAAACCAAGATATCTCCGGTTCTGCATGTCAAACGTACTGTGGAGTGGTGAAAACACCAGAAAACGCGTTTCGTGCATTAAGTAGCTCGAAAAGAGCGATCTAGATGATTCTGCATACTTCGGACAGATGTTTCACCAAGATTATCGTAGAAAATGCATATCTCAGCTTGATACCCGACGAAAACCGAGTTATCTCCGGTTCTGCACATCAAACGTACCGTGGAGTGGTGAAAACACCAGAAAACGTGTTTCGCACATTAAGTAGCTCGAAAAGAGCGTTCTCGAAGATTCTGCATACATCTGACAGAAGTCTCACCAGGATTATCGTAGAAAATGCATATCTCAGCTTGAAACCCGTCCGAAACCAAGATATCTCCGGTTCTGCATGTCAAACGTACTGTGGAGTGGTGAAAACACCAGAAAACGCGTTTCGTGCATTAAGTAGCTCGAAAAGAGCGATCTAGATGATTCTGCATACTTCGGACAGATGTTTCACCAAGATTATCGCAGAAAATGCATATCTCAGCTTGATACCCGACGAAAACCGAGTTATCTCCGGTTCTGCACATCAAACGTACCGTGGAGTGGTGAAAACACCAGAAAACGTGTTTCGCACATTAAGTAGCTCGAAAAGAGCGTTTTCGAAGATTCTGCATACATCTGACAGAAGTCTCACCAGGATTATCGTAGAAAATGCATATCTCAGCTTGAAACCCCACGAAAACCAAGATATCTACTGTTCTGCATATCCAGCGAACTGTGGAGTGGTGAAAACCCCAGAAAACGTGTTTCTCGCATTAAATAGCTCGAAAAGAGCGCTCTGGATGTTTCTGCATACTTTGGACAGATGTTTCACCAAGCTTATCGTAGAAAATGCATATCTCAGCTTGAAACCCGACGAAAACCAAAATATCTACTGTTCTGCATATCCAGCGAACTGTGGAGTGGTGAAAACCCCAGAAAACGTGTTTCTCGCATTAAATAGCTCGAAAAGAGCGCTCTGGATGTTTCTGCATACTTTGGACAGATGTTTCACCAAGCTTATCGTAGAAAATGCATATCTCAGCTTGAAACCCGACAAAAACCAAAATATCGCCGGTTCTGCATGTCAAACGTACTGTGGAGTGGTGAAAACAACCAGAGAACGTGTTTCTCGCATTAAATAGCTCGAAAAGAGCGATCCGATGATTCAGCATACTTCGGACAGAAGTCTCACCAAGATTATCGCAGGAAATGCATATCTCAGCTTGAAACCCCACGAAAACCAAGATATCTCCGATTCTGCATATCCAACGAACTGTGGAGTGGTGAAAACAACCAGAGAACGTGTTTCTCGCATTAAGTAGCTCGATAAGAGCGATCTAGATGATTCTGCATACTTCGGACAGATGTTTCACCAAGATTATCGTAGAAAATGCATATCTCAGCTTGAAACCCGACCGAAACCAAGATATCTCCGGTTCTGTATGTCAAACGTACTGTGGAGTGGTGAAAACACCAGAAAACGTGTTTCGTGCATTAAGTAGCTCGAAAAGAGCGATCTAGTTGATTCTGCATACTTCTGACAAAAGACCCACCAAGATTATCGCAGAAAATGCATATCTCAGCTGGAAACACCACGAAAATCAAGATATCGCCTGTTCTGCATATCAAACGCACTGTGGAGTGGTGAAATCAACCAGAGAACGTGTTTCTCGCATTAAATAGTTCGAATAGAGCGATCTCGATGATTCTGCATACTTCGGACAGAAGTCTCACCAAGATTATCGTAAAAAATGCAGATCTCAGCTTGAAACCCCACGAAAACCAAGATATCGCTGGTACTGCATATCAAACGCACTGTGGAGTGGTGAAAACACCAGATATCGTGTTTCTCGCATTAGATAGCTCGAGAAGAGCGATCTCGAAGATCCTGCATACTTCTGACAGAAGTCTCACCAAGATTATCGGAGAAAATGCATATCTCAGCTTGAAACCCGACGAAAACCGAGTTATCTCCGGTTCTGCACATCAAACGTACCGTGGAGTGGTGAAAACACCAGAAAACGTGATTCGCGCATTAAGTAGCTCGAAAAGAGCGTTCTCGAAGATTCTGCATACTTCTGACAGAAGTCTCACCAGGATTATCGTAGAAAATGCATATCTCAGCTTGAAACCCGACCGAAACCAAGATATCTACTGTTCTGCATATCCAGCGAACTGTGGAGTGGTGAAAACCCCAGAAAACGTGTTTCTCGCATTAAATAGCTCGAAAAGAGCGCTCTCGATGTTTCTGCATACTTTGGACAGATGTTTCACCAAGCTTATCGTAGAAAATGCATATCTCAGCTTGAAACCCGACGAAAACCAAAATATCGCCGGTTCTGCATGTCAAACGTACTGTGGAGTGGTGAAAACACCAGAAAACGTGTTTCGTGCATTAAGTAGCTCGAAAAGAGCGATCTAGATGATTCTGCATACTTCTGACTGAAGTCTCACCAATATTATCGCAGAAAATGCATATCTCAGCTCGAAACCTCACGAAAATCAAGATGTTGCCCGTTCTGCATATCAAACGCACTGTGGAGTGGTGAAAACAACCAGAGAACGTGTTTCTCGCATTAAATAGCTCGAAAAGAGCGATCCGATGATTCAGCATACTTCGGACAGAAGTCTCACCAAGATTATCGCAGGAAATGCATATCTCAGCTTGAAACCCCACGAAAACCAAGATATCTCCGATTCTGCATATCCAACGAACTGTGGAGTGGTGAAAACAACCAGAGAACGTGTTTCTCGCATTAAGTAGCTCGATAAGAGCGATCTAGATGATTCTGCATACTTCGGACAGATGTTTCACCAAGATTATCGTAGAAAATGCATATCTCAGCTTGAAACCCGACCGAAACCAAGATATCTCCGGTTCTGCATGTCAAACGTACTGTGGAGTGGTGAAAACACCAGAAAACGTGTTTCGTGCATTAAGTAGCTCGAAAAGAGCGATCTGGTTGATTCTGCATACTTCTGACAAAAGACCCACCAAGATTATCGCAGAAAATGCATATCTCAGCTGGAAACACCACGAAAATCAAGATATCGCCTGTTCTGCATATCAAACGCACTGTGGAGTGGTGAAAACAACCACACAACGTGTTTCTCGCATTAGCTAGCTCGAAAAGAGCGATCTCGATGATTCAGCATACTTCTGACTGAAGTCTCACCAATATTATCGCAGAAAATGCATATCTCAGCTAGAAACCTCACGAAAATCAAGATGTTGCCCGTTCTGCATATCAAACGCACTGTGGAGTAGTAAAAACACCAGATAACGTGTTTCTCGCATCAAGTAGCTCGAAACGAGCGATCTCGATGGTTCTGCATACTTCGGACAGAAGTCTCAACAAGATTATCGCAGAAAATGCATATCTCAGCTTGAAACCCGACGAAAACCGAGTTATCTCCGGTTCTGCACATCAAACGTACCGTGGAGAGGTGAAAACACCAGAAAACGTGTTTCGTGCATGAAGTAGCTCGAAAAGAGCGATCTAGATGAATCTGCATACTTCTGACTGAAGTCTCACCAATATTATCGCAGAAAATGCATATCTCAGCTCGAAACCTCACGAAAATCAAGATGTTGCCCGTTCTGCATATCAAACGCACTGTGGAGTGGTGAAAACAACCAGAGAACGTGTTTCTCGCATTAAATAGCTCGAATAGAGCGATCTCGATGATTCAGCATACTTCGGACAGAAGTCTCACCAAGATTATCGTAAAAAATGCAGATCTCAGCTTGAAACACCACGAAAACCAAGATATCGCTGGTACTGCATATCAAACGCACTGTGGAGTGGTGAAAACACCAGATAACTTGTTTGTCGCATTAAATAGCTCGAAAAGAGCGCTCTCGATGTTTCTGCATACTTTGGACAGATGTTTCACCAAGCTTATCGCAGAAAATGCATATCTCAGCTTGAAACCCCACGAAAACCAAGATATCTACTGTTCTGCATATCAAACGCACTGTGGAGTGGTGAAAACACCAGATAACGTGTTTCTCGCACTAACTAGCTCGAAAAGAGCGATCTCGATGATTCAGCATACTTCGGACAGAAGTCTCACCAAGATTATCGCAGAAAATGCATATCTCAGCTTGAAACCCGACGAAAACCGAGTTATCTCCGGTTCTGCACATCAAACGTTCCGTGGAGTGGTGAAAACACCAGAAAACGTGTTTCGCGCATTAAGCAGCTCGAAAAGAGCGTTCTCGAAGATTCTGCACACTTCTGACAGAAGTCTCACCAGGATTATCGTAGAAAATGCATATCTCAGCTTGAAACCCGTCCGAAACCAAGATATCTCCGGTTCTGCATGTCAAACGTACTGTGGAGTGGTGAAAACACCAGAAAACGCGTTTCGTGCATTAAGTAGCTCGAAAAGAGCGATCTAGATGATTCTGCATACTTCGGACAGATGTTTCACCAAGATTATCGTAGAAAATGCATATCTCAGCTTGATACCCGACGAAAACCGAGTTATCTCCGGTTCTGCACATCAAACGTACCGTGGAGTGGTGAAAACACCAGAAAACGTGTTTCGCACATTAAGTAGCTCGAAAAGAGCGTTCTCGAAGATTCTGCATACATCTGACAGAAGTCTCACCAGGATTATCGTAGAAAATGCATATCTCAGCTTGAAACCCGTCCGAAACCAAGATATCTCCGGTTCTGCATGTCAAACGTACTGTGGAGTGGTGAAAACACCAGAAAACGCGTTTCGTGCATTAAGTAGCTCGAAAAGAGCGATCTAGATGATTCTGCATACTTCGGACAGATGTTTCACCAAGATTATCGCAGAAAATGCATATCTCAGCTTGATACCCGACGAAAACCGAGTTATCTCCGGTTCTGCACATCAAACGTACCGTGGAGTGGTGAAAACACCAGAAAACGTGTTTCGCACATTAAGTAGCTCGAAAAGAGCGTTTTCGAAGATTCTGCATACATCTGACAGAAGTCTCACCAATATTATCGCAGAAAATGCATATCTCAGCTCGAAACCTCACGAAAATCAAGATGTTGCCCGTTCTGCATATCAAACGCACTGTGGAGTGGTGAAAACAACCAGAGAACGTGTTTCTCGCATTAAATAGCTCGAAAAGAGCGATCCGATGATTCAGCATACTTCGGACAGAAGTCTCACCAAGATTATCGCAGGAAATGCATATCTCAGCTTGAAACCCGACGAAAACCAAAATATCGCCGGTTCTGCATGTCAAACGTACTGTGGAGTGGTGAAAACACCAGAAAACGTGTTTCGTGCATTAAGTAGCTCGAAAAGAGCGATCTAGATGATTCTGCATACTTCTGACTGAAGTCTCACCAATATTATCGCAGAAAATGCATATCTCAGCTCGAAACCTCACGAAAATCAAGATGTTGCCCGTTCTGCATATCAAACGCACTGTGGAGTGGTGAAAACAACCAGAGAACGTGTTTCTCGCATTAAATAGCTCGAAAAGAGCGATCCGATGATTCAGCATACTTCGGACAGAAGTCTCACCAAGATTATCGCAGGAAATGCATATCTCAGCTTGAAACCCCACGAAAACCAAGATATCTCCGATTCTGCATATCCAACGAACTGTGGAGTGGTGAAAACAACCAGAGAACGTGTTTCTCGCATTAAGTAGCTCGATAAGAGCGATCTAGATGATTCTGCATACTTCGGACAGATGTTTCACCAAGATTATCGTAGAAAATGCATATCTCAGCTTGAAACCCGACCGAAACCAAGATATCTCCGGTTCTGTATGTCAAACGTACTGTGGAGTGGTGAAAACACCAGAAAACGTGTTTCGTGCATTAAGTAGCTCGAAAAGAGCGATCTAGTTGATTCTGCATACTTCTGACAAAAGACCCACCAAGATTATCGCAGAAAATGCATATCTCAGCTGGAAACACCACAAAAATCAAGATATCGCCTGTTCTGCATATCAAACGCACTGTGGAGTGGTGAAATCAACCAGACAACGTGTTTCTCGCATTAGCTAGCTCGAAAAGAGCGATCTCGATGATTCAGCATACTTCTGACTGAAGTCTCACCAATATTATCGCAGAAAATGCATATCTCAGCTCGAAACCTCACGAAAATCAAGATGTTGCCCGTTCTGCATATCAAACGCACTGTGGAGTGGTGAAAACAACCAGAGAACGTGTTTCTCGCATTAAATAGTTCGAATAGAGCGATCTCGATGATTCTGCATACTTCGGACAGAAGTCTCACCAAGATTATCGTAAAAAATGCAGATCTCAGCTTGAAACCCCACGAAAACCAAGATATCGCTGGTACTGCATATCAAACGCACTGTGGAGTGGTGAAAACACCAGATATCGTGTTTCTCGCATTAGATAGCTCGAGAAGAGCGATCTCGAAGTTCCTGCATACTTCTGACAGAAGTCTCACCAAGATTATCGGAGAAAATGCATATCTCAGCTTGAAACCCGACGAAAACCGAGTTATCTCCGGTTCTGCACATCAAACGTACCGTGGAGTGGTGAAAACACCAGAAAACGTGATTCGCGCATTAAGTAGCTCGAAAAGAGCGTTCTCGAAGATTCTGCATACTTCTGACAGAAGTCTCACCAGGATTATCGTAGAAAATGCATATCTCAGCTTGAAACCCGACCGAAACCAAGATATCTACTGTTCTGCATATCCAGCGAACTGTGGAGTGGTGAAAACCCCAGAAAACGTGTTTCTCGCATTAAATAGCTCGAAAATAGCGCTCTCGATGTTTCTGCATACTTTGGACAGATGTTTCACCAAGCTTATCGTAGAAAATGCATATCTCAGCTTGAAACCCGACGAAAACCAAAATATCGCCGGTTCTGCATGTCAAACGTACTGTGGAGTGGTGAAAACACCAGAAAACGTGTTTCGTGCATTAAGTAGCTCGAAAAGAGCGATCTAGATGATTCTCCATACTTCTGACTGAAGTCTCACCAATATTATCGCAGAAAATGCATATCTCAGCTCGAAACCTCACGAAAATCAAGATGTTGCCCGTTCTGCATATCAAACGCACTGTGGAGTGGTGAAAACAACCAGAGAACGTGTTTCTCGCATTAAATAGCTCGAAAAGAGCGATCCGATGATTCAGCATACTTCGGACAGAAGTCTCACCAAGATTATCGCAGGAAATGCATATCTCAGCTTGAAACCCCACGAAAACCAAGATATCTCCGATTCTGCATATCCAACGAACTGTGGAGTGGTGAAAACAACCAGAGAACGTGTTTCTCGCATTAAGTAGCTCGATAAGAGCGATCTAGATGATTCTGCATACTTCGGACAGATGTTTCACCAAGATTATCGTAGAAAATGCATATCTCAGCTTGAAACCCGACCGAAACCAAGATATCTCCGGTTCTGCATGTCAAACGTACTGTGGAGTGGTGAAAACACCAGAAAACGTGTTTCGTGCATTAAGTAGCTCGAAAAGAGCGATCTGGTTGATTCTGCATACTTCTGACAAAAGACCCACCAAGATTATCGCAGAAAATGCATATCTCAGCTGGAAACACCACGAAAATCAAGATATCGCCTGTTCTGCATATCAAACGCACTGTGGAGTGGTGAAAACAACCACACAACGTGTTTCTCGCATTAGCTAGCTCGAAAAGAGCGATCTCGATGATTCAGCATACTTCTGACTGAAGTCTCACCAATATTATCGCAGAAAATGCATATCTCAGCTCGAAACCTCACGAAAATCAAGATGTTGCCCGTTCTGCATATCAAACGCACTGTGGAGTGGTGAAAACACCCAGAGAACGTGTTTCTCGCATTAAATAGCTCGAATAGAGCGATCTCGATGATTCTGCATACTTCGGACAGAAGTCTCACCAAGATTATCGTAAAAAATGCAGATCTCAGCTTGAAACCCCACGAAAACCAAGATATCGCTGGTACTGCATATCAAACGCACTGTGGAGTGGTGAAAACACCAGATAACGTGTTTCTCGCATTAGATAGCCCGAGAAGAGCGTTCTCGAAGATCCTGCATACTTCTGACAGAAGTCTCACCAAGATTATCGGAGAAAATGCATATCTCAGCTTAAAACCCGACGAAAACCGAGTTATCTCCGGTTCTGCACATCAAACGTACCGTGGAGTGGTGAAAACACCAGAAAACGTGTTTCGCGCATTAAGTAGCTCGAAAAGAGCGTTCTCGAAGATTCTGCATACTTCTGACAGAAGTCTCACCAGGATTATCGTAGAAAATGCATATCTAAGCTTGAAACCCGACCGAAACCAAGATATCTCCGGTTCTGCATGGCAAACGTACTGTGGAGTGGTGAAAACACCAGAAAACGTGTTTTGTGCATTAAGTAGCTCGAAAAGAGCGATCTAGTTGATTCTGCATACTTCTGACAAAAGACCCACCAAGATTATCGCAGAAAATGTATATCTCAGCTTGAAACACCACGAAAATCAAGATATCGCCTGTTCTGCATATCAAACGCACTATGGAGTGGTGAAAACAACCAGAGAACGTGTTTCTCGCATTAAATAGCTCGAAAAGAGCGATCCGATGATTCAGCATACTTCGGACAGAAGTCTCACCAAGATTATCGCAGGAAATGCATATCTCAGCTTGAAACCCCACGAAAACCAAGATATCTCCGATTCTGCATATCCAACGAACTGTGGAGTGGTGAAAACAACCAGAGAACGTGTTTCTCGCATTAAGTAGCTCGATAAGAGCGATCTAGATGATTCTGCATACTTCGGACAGATGTTTCACCAAGATTATCGTAGAAAATGCATATCTCAGCTTGAAACCCGACCGAAACCAAGATATCTCCGGTTCAGCAATGCAAACGTACTGTGGAGTGGTGAAAACACCAGAAAACGTGTTTCGTGCATTAAGTAGCTCGAAAAGAGCGATCTAGTTGATTCTGCATACTTCTGACAAAAGACCCACCAAGATTATCGCAGAAAATGCATATCTCAGCTGGAAACACCACGAAAATCAAGATATCGCCTGTTCTGCATATCAAACGCACTGTGGAGTGGTGAAAACAACCAGAGAACGTGTTTCTCGCATTAGCTAGCTCGAAAAGAGCGATCTCGATGATTCAGCATACTTCGGACAGAAGTCTCACCAAGATTATCGCAGGAAATGCATATCTCAGCTTGAAACCCCACGATAACCAAGATATCTCCGGTTCAGCATATCCAACGAACTGTGGAGTGGTGAAAACCCCAGAATGCGTCTTTCTCGCATTAAATAGCTCGAAAAGAGCGCTCTCGATGATTCTGCATACTTCTAACAGAAGTCTCACCAAGATTATCGTAGAAAATGCATATCTCAGCTTGAAACCCGACGAAAACCAAGATATCGCTGGTACTGCATATCAAACGCACTGTGGAGTGGTGAAAACACCAGATAACGTGTTTCTCGCATTAAATAGCTCGAGAAGTGCGTTCTCGAAGATCCTGCATACTTCTGACAGAAGTCTCACCAAGATTATCGTAGAAAATGCATATCTCAGCTTGAAACCCGACGAAAACCGAGTTATCTCCGGTTCTGCACATCAAACGTACCGTGGAGTGGTGAAAACACTAGAAAACGTGTTTCGTGCATTAAGTAGCTCGAAAAGAGCGATCTAGATGATTCTGCATACTTCTGACAAAAGACCCACCAAGATTATCGCAGAAAATGCATATATCAGCTGGAAACACCACGAAAATCAAGATATCGCCTGTTCTGCATATCAAACGCACTGTGGAGTGGTGAAAACAAACAGAGAACGTGTTTCTCGCATTAAATAGCTCGAAAAGAGCAACCTCGATGATTCAGCATACTTCGGACAGAAGTCTCACCAAGATTATCGCAGAAAATGCATATCTCAGCTTGATACCCGACGAAAACCGAGTTATCTCCGGTTCTGCACATCAAACGTTCCGTGGAGTGGTGAAAACACCAGAAAACGTGTTTCGCGCATTAAGCAGCTCGAAAAGAGCGTTCTCGAAGATTCTGCACACTTCTGACAGAAGTCTCACCAGGATTATCGTAGAAAATGCATATCTCAGCTTGAAACCCGTCCGAAACCAAGATATCTCCGGTTCTGCATGTCAAACGTACTGTGGAGTGGTGAAAACACCAGAAAACGCGTTTCGTGCATTAAGTAGCTCGAAAAGAGCGATCTAGATGATTCTGCATACTTCGGACAGATGTTTCACCAAGATTATCGTAGAAAATGCATATCTCAGCTTGATACCCGACGAAAACCGAGTTATCTCCGGTTCTGCACATCAAACGTACCGTGGAGTGGTGAAAACACCAGAAAACGTGTTTCGCACATTAAGTAGCTCGAAAAGAGCGTTCTCGAAGATTCTGCATACATCTGACAGAAGTCTCACCAGGATTATCGTAGAAAATGCATATCTCAGCTTGAAACCCGTCCGAAACCAAGATATCTCCGGTTCTGCATGTCAAACGTACTGTGGAGTGGTGAAAACACCAGAAAACGCGTTTCGTGCATTAAGTAGCTCGAAAAGAGCGATCTAGATGATTCTGCATACTTCGGACAGATGTTTCACCAAGATTATCGCAGAAAATGCATATCTCAGCTTGATACCCGACGAAAACCGAGTTATCTCCGGTTCTGCACATCAAACGTACCGTGGAGTGGTGAAAACACCAGAAAACGTGTTTCGCACATTAAGTAGCTCGAAAAGAGCGTTTTCGAAGATTCTGCATACATCTGACAGAAGTCTCACCAATATTATCGCAGAAAATGCATATCTCAGCTCGAAACCTCACGAAAATCAAGATGTTGCCCGTTCTGCATATCAAACGCACTGTGGAGTGGTGAAAACAACCAGAGAACGTGTTTCTCGCATTAAATAGCTCGAATAGAGCGATCTCGATGATTCAGCATACTTCGGACAGAAGTCTCACCAAGATTATCGTAAAAAATGCAGATCTCAGCTTGAAACACCACGAAAACCAAGATATCGCTGGTACTGCATATCAAACGCACTGTGGAGTGGTGAAAACACCAGATAACTTGTTTGTCGCATTAAATAGCTCGAAAAGAGCGCTCTCGATGTTTCTGCATACTTTGGACAGATGTTTCACCAAGCTTATCGCAGAAAATGCATATCTCAGCTTGAAACCCCACGAAAACCAAGATATCTACTGTTCTGCATATCAAACGCACTGTGGAGTGGTGAAAACACCAGATAACGTGTTTCTCGCACTAACTAGCTCGAAAAGAGCGATCTCGATGATTCAGCATACTTCGGACAGAAGTCTCACCAAGATTATCGCAGAAAATGCATATCTCAGCTTGAAACCCGACGAAAACCGAGTTATCTCCGGTTCTGCACATCAAACGTTCCGTGGAGTGGTGAAAACACCAGAAAACGTGTTTCGCGCATTAAGCAGCTCGAAAAGAGCGTTCTCGAAGATTCTGCACACTTCTGACAGAAGTCTCACCAGGATTATCGTAGAAAATGCATATCTCAGCTTGAAACCCGTCCGAAACCAAGATATCTCCGGTTCTGCATGTCAAACGTACTGTGGAGTGGTGAAAACACCAGAAAACGCGTTTCGTGCATTAAGTAGCTCGAAAAGAGCGATCTAGATGATTCTGCATACTTCGGACAGATGTTTCACCAAGATTATCGTAGAAAATGCATATCTCAGCTTGATACCCGACGAAAACCGAGTTATCTCCGGTTCTGCACATCAAACGTACCGTGGAGTGGTGAAAACACCAGAAAACGTGTTTCGCACATTAAGTAGCTCGAAAAGAGCGTTCTCGAAGATTCTGCATACATCTGACAGAAGTCTCACCAGGATTATCGTAGAAAATGCATATCTCAGCTTGAAACCCGTCCGAAACCAAGATATCTCCGGTTCTGCATGTCAAACGTACTGTGGAGTGGTGAAAACACCAGAAAACGCGTTTCGTGCATTAAGTAGCTCGAAAAGAGCGATCTAGATGATTCTGCATACTTCGGACAGATGTTTCACCAAGATTATCGCAGAAAATGCATATCTCAGCTTGATACCCGACGAAAACCGAGTTATCTCCGGTTCTGCACATCAAACGTACCGTGGAGTGGTGAAAACACCAGAAAACGTGTTTCGCACATTAAGTAGCTCGAAAAGAGCGTTTTCGAAGATTCTGCATACATCTGACAGAAGTCTCACCAGGATTATCGTAGAAAATGCATATCTCAGCTTGAAACCCCACGAAAACCAAGATATCTACTGTTCTGCATATCCAGCGAACTGTGGAGTGGTGAAAACCCCAGAAAACGTGTTTCTCGCATTAAATAGCTCGAAAAGAGCGCTCTGGATGTTTCTGCATACTTTGGACAGATGTTTCACCAAGCTTATCGTAGAAAATGCATATCTCAGCTTGAAACCCGACGAAAACCAAAATATCGCCGGTTCTGCATGTCAAACGTACTGTGGAGTGGTGAAAACACCAGAAAACGTGTTTCGTGCATTAAGTAGCTCGAAAAGAGCGATCTAGATGATTCTGCATACTTCTGACTGAAGTCTCACCAATATTATCGCAGAAAATGCATATCTCAGCTCGAAACCTCACGAAAATCAAGATGTTGCCCGTTCTGCATATCAAACGCACTGTGGAGTGGTGAAAACAACCAGAGAACGTGTTTCTCGCATTAAATAGCTCGAAAAGAGCGATCCGATGATTCAGCATACTTCGGACAGAAGTCTCACCAAGATTATCGCAGGAAATGCATATCTCAGCTTGAAACCCCACGAAAACCAAGATATCTCCGATTCTGCATATCCAACGAACTGTGGAGTGGTGAAAACAACCAGAGAACGTGTTTCTCGCATTAAGTAGCTCGATAAGAGCGATCTAGATGATTCTGCATACTTCGGACAGATGTTTCACCAAGATTATCGTAGAAAATGCATATCTCAGCTTGAAACCCGACCGAAACCAAGATATCTCCGGTTCTGTATGTCAAACGTACTGTGGAGTGGTGAAAACACCAGAAAACGTGTTTCGTGCATTAAGTAGCTCGAAAAGAGCGATCTAGTTGATTCTGCATACTTCTGACAAAAGACCCACCAAGATTATCGCAGAAAATGCATATCTCAGCTGGAAACACCACAAAAATCAAGATATCGCCTGTTCTGCATATCAAACGCACTGTGGAGTGGTGAAATCAACCAGACAACGTGTTTCTCGCATTAGCTAGCTCGAAAAGAGCGATCTCGATGATTCAGCATACTTCTGACTGAAGTCTCACCAATATTATCGCAGAAAATGCATATCTCAGCTCGAAACCTCACGAAAATCAAGATGTTGCCCGTTCTGCATATCAAACGCACTGTGGAGTGGTGAAAACAACCAGAGAACGTGTTTCTCGCATTAAATAGTTCGAATAGAGCGATCTCGATGATTCTGCATACTTCGGACAGAAGTCTCACCAAGATTATCGTAAAAAATGCAGATCTCAGCTTGAAACCCCACGAAAACCAAGATATCGCTGGTACTGCATATCAAACGCACTGTGGAGTGGTGAAAACACCAGATATCGTGTTTCTCGCATTAGATAGCTCGAGAAGAGCGATCTCGAAGTTCCTGCATACTTCTGACAGAAGTCTCACCAAGATTATCGGAGAAAATGCATATCTCAGCTTGAAACCCGACGAAAACCGAGTTATCTCCGGTTCTGCACATCAAACGTACCGTGGAGTGGTGAAAACACCAGAAAACGTGTTTCTCGCATTAAATAGCTCGAAAATAGCGCTCTCGATGTTTCTGCATACTTTGGACAGATGTTTCACCAAGCTTATCGTAGAAAATGCATATCTCAGCTTGAAACCCGACGAAAACCAAAATATCGCCGGTTCTGCATGTCAAACGTACTGTGGAGTGGTGAAAACACCAGAAAACGTGTTTCGTGCATTAAGTAGCTCGAAAAGAGCGATCTAGATGATTCTCCATACTTCTGACTGAAGTCTCACCAATATTATCGCAGAAAATGCATATCTCAGCTCGAAACCTCACGAAAATCAAGATGTTGCCCGTTCTGCATATCAAACGCACTGTGGAGTGGTGAAAACAACCAGAGAACGTGTTTCTCGCATTAAATAGCTCGAAAAGAGCGATCCGATGATTCAGCATACTTCGGACAGAAGTCTCACCAAGATTATCGCAGGAAATGCATATCTCAGCTTGAAACCCCACGAAAACCAAGATATCTCCGATTCTGCATATCCAACGAACTGTGGAGTGGTGAAAACAACCAGAGAACGTGTTTCTCGCATTAAGTAGCTCGATAAGAGCGATCTAGATGATTCTGCATACTTCGGACAGATGTTTCACCAAGATTATCGTAGAAAATGCATATCTCAGCTTGAAACCCGACCGAAACCAAGATATCTCCGGTTCTGCATGTCAAACGTACTGTGGAGTGGTGAAAACACCAGAAAACGTGTTTCGTGCATTAAGTAGCTCGAAAAGAGCGATCTGGTTGATTCTGCATACTTCTGACAAAAGACCCACCAAGATTATCGCAGAAAATGCATATCTCAGCTGGAAACACCACGAAAATCAAGATATCGCCTGTTCTGCATATCAAACGCACTGTGGAGTGGTGAAAACAACCACACAACGTGTTTCTCGCATTAGCTAGCTCGAAAAGAGCGATCTCGATGATTCAGCATACTTCTGACTGAAGTCTCACCAATATTATCGCAGAAAATGCATATCTCAGCTCGAAACCTCACGAAAATCAAGATGTTGCCCGTTCTGCATATCAAACGCACTGTGGAGTGGTGAAAACACCCAGAGAACGTGTTTCTCGCATTAAATAGCTCGAATAGAGCGATCTCGATGATTCTGCATACTTCGGACAGAAGTCTCACCAAGATTATCGTAAAAAATGCAGATCTCAGCTTGAAACCCCACGAAAACCAAGATATCGCTGGTACTGCATATCAAACGCACTGTGGAGTGGTGAAAACACCAGATAACGTGTTTCTCGCATTAGATAGCCCGAGAAGAGCGTTCTCGAAGATCCTGCATACTTCTGACAGAAGTCTCACCAAGATTATCGGAGAAAATGCATATCTCAGCTTAAAACCCGACGAAAACCGAGTTATCTCCGGTTCTGCACATCAAACGTACCGTGGAGTGGTGAAAACACCAGAAAACGTGTTTCGCGCATTAAGTAGCTCGAAAAGAGCGTTCTCGAAGATTCTGCATACTTCTGACAGAAGTCTCACCAGGATTATCGTAGAAAATGCATATCTAAGCTTGAAACCCGACCGAAACCAAGATATCTCCGGTTCTGCATGGCAAACGTACTGTGGAGTGGTGAAAACACCAGAAAACGTGTTTTGTGCATTAAGTAGCTCGAAAAGAGCGATCTAGTTGATTCTGCATACTTCTGACAAAAGACCCACCAAGATTATCGCAGAAAATGTATATCTCAGCTTGAAACACCACGAAAATCAAGATATCGCCTGTTCTGCATATCAAACGCACTATGGAGTGGTGAAAACAACCAGAGAACGTGTTTCTCGCATTAAATAGCTCGAAAAGAGCGATCCGATGATTCAGCATACTTCGGACAGAAGTCTCACCAAGATTATCGCAGGAAATGCATATCTCAGCTTGAAACCCCACGAAAACCAAGATATCTCCGATTCTGCATATCCAACGAACTGTGGAGTGGTGAAAACAACCAGAGAACGTGTTTCTCGCATTAAGTAGCTCGATAAGAGCGATCTAGATGATTCTGCATACTTCGGACAGATGTTTCACCAAGATTATCGTAGAAAATGCATATCTCAGCTTGAAACCCGACCGAAACCAAGATATCTCCGGTTCAGCATGTCAAACGTACTGTGGAGTGGTGAAAACACCAGAAAACGTGTTTCGTGCATTAAGTAGCTCGAAAAGAGCGATCTAGTTGATTCTGCATACTTCTGACAAAAGACCCACCAAGATTATCGCAGAAAATGCATATCTCAGCTGGAAACACCACGAAAATCAAGATATCGCCTGTTCTGCATATCAAACGCACTGTGGAGTGGTGAAAACAACCAGAGAACGTGTTTCTCGCATTAGCTAGCTCGAAAAGAGCGATCTCGATGATTCAGCATACTTCGGACAGAAGTCTCACCAAGATTATCGCAGGAAATGCATATCTCAGCTTGAAACCCCACGATAACCAAGATATCTCCGGTTCAGCATATCCAACGAACTGTGGAGTGGTGAAAACCCCAGAATGCGTCTTTCTCGCATTAAATAGCTCGAAAAGAGCGCTCTCGATGATTCTGCATACTTCTAACAGAAGTCTCACCAAGATTATCGTAGAAAATGCATATCTCAGCTTGAAACCCGACGAAAACCAAGATATCGCTGGTACTGCATATCAAACGCACTGTGGAGTGGTGAAAACACCAGATAACGTGTTTCTCGCATTAAATAGCTCGAGAAGTGCGTTCTCGAAGATCCTGCATACTTCTGACAGAAGTCTCACCAAGATTATCGTAGAAAATGCATATCTCAGCTTGAAACCCGACGAAAACCGAGTTATCTCCGGTTCTGCACATCAAACGTACCGTGGAGTGGTGAAAACACTAGAAAACGTGTTTCGTGCATTAAGTAGCTCGAAAAGAGCGATCTAGATGATTCTGCATACTTCTGACAAAAGACCCACCAAGATTATCGCAGAAAATGCATATATCAGCTGGAAACACCACGAAAATCAAGATATCGCCTGTTCTGCATATCAAACGCACTGTGGAGTGGTGAAAACAAACAGAGAACGTGTTTCTCGCATTAAATAGCTCGAAAAGAGCAACCTCGATGATTCAGCATACTTCGGACAGAAGTCTCACCAAGATTATCGCAGAAAATGCATATCTCAGCTTGATACCCGACGAAAACCGAGTTATCTCCGGTTCTGCACATCAAACGTACCGTGGAGTGGTGAAAACACCAGAAAACGTGTTTCGCACATTAAGTAGCTCGAAAAGAGCGTTTTCGAAGATTCTGCATACATCTGACAGAAGTCTCACCAGGATTATCGTAGAAAATGCATATCTCAGCTTGAAACCCCACGAAAACCAAGATATCTACTGTTCTGCATATCCAGCGAACTGTGGAGTGGTGAAAACCCCAGAAAACGTGTTTCTCGCATTAAATAGCTCGAAAAGAGCGATCCGATGATTCAGCATACTTCGGACAGAAGTCTCACCAAGATTATCGCAGGAAATGCATATCTCAGCTTGAAACCCCACGAAAACCAAGATATCTCCGATTCTGTATATCCAACGAACTGTGGAGTGGTGAAAACAACCAGAGAACGTGTTTCTCGCATTAAGTAGCTCGATAAGAGCGATCTAGATGATTCTGCATACTTCGGACAGATGTTTCACCAAGATTATCGTAGAAAATGCATATCTCAGCTTGAAACCCGACCGAAACCAAGATATCTCCGGTTCTGTATGTCAAACGCACTGTGGAGTGGTGAAAACACCAGAAAACGTGTTTCGTGCATGAAGTAGCTCGAAAAGAGCGATCTAGATGAATCTGCATACTTCTGACTGAAGTCTCACCAATATTATCGCAGAAAATGCATATCTCAGCTCGAAACCTCACGAAAATCAAGATGTTGCCCGTTCTGCATATCAAACGCACTGTGGAGTGGTGAAAACAACCAGAGAACGTGTTTCTCGCATTAAATAGCTCGATTAGAGCGATCTCGATGATTCTGCATACTTCGGACAGAAGTCTCACCAAGATTATCGTAAAAAATGCAGATCTCAGCTTGAAACACCACGAAAACCAAGATATCGCTGGTACTGCATATCAAACGCACTGTGAAGTGGTGAAAACACCAGATAACTTGTTTGTCGCATTAAATAGCTCGAAAAGAGCGCTCTCGATGTTTCTGCATACTTTGGACAGATGTTTCACCAAGCTTATCGCAGAAAATGCATATCTCAGCTTGAAACCCCACGAAAACCAAGATATCTACTGTTCTGCTTATCAAACGCACTGTGGAGTGGTGAAAACACCAGATAACGTGTTTCTCGCACTAACTAGCTCGAAAAGAGCGATCTCGATGATTCAGCATACTTCGGACAGAAGTCTCACCAAGATTATCGCAGAAAATGCATATCTCAGCTTGAAACCCGACGAAAACCGAGTTATCTCCGGTTCTGCACATCAAACGTACCGTGGAGTGGTGAAAACAGCAGAAAACGTGTTTCGCGCATTAAGCAGCTCGAAAAGAGCGATCTAGTTGATTCCGCATACTTCTGACAAAAGACCCACCAAGATTATCGCAGAAAATGCATATCTCAGCTGGAAACACCACGAAAATCAAAATATCGCCTGTTCTGCATATCAAACGCACTGTGGAGTGGTGAAAACCCCAGAAAACGTGTTTCTCGCATTAAATAGCTCGAAAAGAGCGCTCTCGATGTTTCTGCATACTCTGGACAGATGTTTCACCAAGCTTATCGTAGAAAATGCATATCTCAGCTTGAAACCCGACGAAAACCAAAATATCGCCGGTTCTGCATGTCAAACGTACTGTGGAGTGGTGAAAACACCAGAAAACGTGTTTCGTGCATTAAGTAGCTCGAAAAGAGCGATCTAGATGATTCTGCATACTTCTGACTGAAGTCTCACCAATATTATCGCAGAAAATGCATATCTCAGCTCGAAACCTCACGAAAATCAAGATGTTTCCCGTTCTGCATATCAAACGCACTGTGGAGTGGTGAAAACAACCAGAGAACGTGTTTCTCGCATTAAATAGCTCGAAAAGAGCGATCCGATGATTCAGCATACTTCGGACAGAAGTCTCACCAAGATTATCGCAGGAAATGCATATCTCAGCTTGAAACCCCACGAAAACCAAGATATCTCCGATTCTGCATATCCAACGAACTGTGGAGTGGTGAAAACAACCAGAGAACGTGTTTCTCGCATTAAGTAGCTCGATAAGAGCGATCTAGATGATTCTGCATACTTCGGACAGATGTTTCACCAAGATTATCGTAGAAAATGCATATCTCAGCTTGAAACCCGACCGAAACCAAGATATCTCCGGTTCTGCATGTCAAACGTACTGTGGAGTGGTGAAAACACCAGAAAACGTGTTTCGTGCATTAAGTAGCTCGAAAAGAGCGATCTGGTTGATTCTGCATACTTCTGACAAAAGACCCACCAAGATTATCGCAGAAAATGCATATCTCAGCTGGAAACACCACGAAAATCAAGATATCGCCTGTTCTGCATATCAAACGCACTGTGGAGTGGTGAAAACAACCAGACAACGTGTTTCTCGCATTAGCTAGCTCGAAAAGAGCGATCTCGATGATTCAGCATACTTCTGACTGAAGTCTCACCAATATTATCGCAGAAAATGCATATCTCAGCTCGAAACCTCGCGAAAATCAAGATGTTGCCCGTTCTGCATATCAAACGCACTGTGGAGTGGTGAAAACAACCAGAGAACGTGTTTCTCGCATTAAATAGCTCGAATAGAGCGATCTCGATGATTCTGCATACTTCGGACAGAAGTCTCACCAAGATTATCGTAAAAAATGCAGATCTCAGCTTGAAACCCCACGAAAACCAAGATATCGCTGGTACTGCATATCGAACGCACTGTGGAGTGGTGAAAACACCAGATAACGTGTTTCTCGCATTAGATAGCTCGAGAAGAGCGTTCTCGAAGATCCTGCATACTTCTGACAGAAGTCTCACCAAGATTATCGGAGAAAATGCATATCTCAGCTTAAAACCCGACGAAAACCGAGTTATCTCCGGTTCTGCACATCAAACGTACCGTGGAGTGGTGAAAACACCAGAAAACGTGTTTCGCGCATTAAGTAGCTCGAAAAGAGCGTTCTCGAAGATTCTGCATACTTCTGACAGAAGTCTCACCAGGATTATCGTAGAAAATGCATATCTCAGCTTGAAACCCGACCGAAACCAAGATATCTCCGGTTCTGCATGGCAAACGTACTGTGGAGTGGTGAAAACACCAGAAAACGTGTTTTGTGCATTAAGTAGCTCGAAAAGAGCGATCTAGTTGATTCTGCATACTTCTGACAAAAGACCCACCAAGATTATCGCAGAAAATGTATATCTCAGCTGGAAACACCACGAAAATCAAGATATCGCCTGTTCTGCATATCAAACGCACTATGGAGTGGTGAAAACAACCAGAGAACGTGTTTCTCGCATTAAATAGCTCGAAAAGAGCGATCCGATGATTCAGCTTACTTCGGACAGAAGTCTCACCAAGATTATCGCAGGAAATGCATATCTCAGCTTGAAACCCCACGAAAACCAAGATATCTCCGATTCTGCATATCCAACGAACTGTGGAGTGGTGAAAACAACCAGAGAACGTGTTTCTCGCATTAAGTAGCTCGATAAGAGCGATCTAGATGATTCTGCATACTTCGGACAGATGTTTCACCAAGATTATCGTAGAAAATGCATATCTCAGCTTGAAACCCGACCGAAACCAAGATATCTCCGGTTCTGCATGTCAAACGTACTGTGGAGTGGTGAAAACACCAGAAAACGTGTTTTGTGCATTAAGTAGCTCGAAAAGAGCGATCTAGTTGATTCTGCATACTTCTGACAAAAGACCCACCAAGATTATCGCAGAAAATGTATATCTCAGCTGGAAACACCACGAAAATCAAGATATCGCCTGTTCTGCATATCAAACGCACTATGGAGTGGTGAAAACAACCAGAGAACGTGTTTCTCGCATTAAATAGCTCGAAAAGAGCGATCCGATGATTCAGCATACTTCGGACAGAAGTCTCACCAAGATTATCGCAGGAAATGCATATCTCAGCTTGAAACCCCACGAAAACCAAGATATCTCCGGTTCTGCATATCCAACGAACTGTGGAGTGGTGAAAACCCCAGAATGCGTCTTTCTCGCATTAAATAGCTCGAAAAGAGCGCTCTCGATGATTCTGCATACTTCTAACAGAAGTCTCACCAAGATTATCGTAGAAAATGCATATCTCAGCTTGAAACCCGACGAAAACCAAGATATCGCTGGTACTGCATATCAAACGCACTGTGGAGTGGTGAAAACACCAGATAACGTGTTTCTCGCATTAAATAGCTCGAGAAGTGCGTTCTCGAAGATCCTGCATACTTCTGACAGAAGTCTCACCAAGATTATCGTAGAAAATGCATATCTCAGCTTGAAACCCGACGAAAACCGAGTTATCTCCGGTTCTGCACATCAAACGGACCGTGGAGTGGTGAAAACACCAGAAAACGTGTTTCGTGCATTAAGTAGCTCGAAAAGAGCGATCTAGAAGATTCTGCATACTTCTGACAAAAGACCCACCAAGATTATCGCAGAAAATGCATATATCAGCTGGAAACACCACGAAAATCAAGATATCGCCTGTTCTGCATATCAAACGCACTGTGGAGTGGTGAAAACAAACAGAGAACGTGTTTCTCGCATTAAATAGATCGAAAAGAGCAACCTCGATGATTCAGCATACTTCGGACAGAAGTCTCACCAAGATTATCGCAGGAAATGCATATCTCAGCTTGAAACCCCACGAAAACCAAGATATCTCCGGTTCTGCATATCCAACGAACTGTGGAGTGGTGAAAACACCAGATGACGTTTTTCTCGCATTAAATAGCTCGAAAAGTGCGATCTCGATGATTCTGCATACTTCTAACAGAAGTCTCACCAAGATAATCGCAGAAAATGCATATCTCAGCATGAAACCCCACGAAAACCAAGATATCGCCGGTTCTGCATATCAAACGCTCTGTGGAGTGGTGAAAACACCGGATAAGGTTTTCCTCGCATTAACTAGCTCGAAAAGAGCGATCTCGATGTTTTAGCATACTTCGGACAGAAGTCTCACCAAGATTATCGCAGAAAATGCATATCTCAGCTTGAAACCCCACGAAAACCAAGATATCGCCGGTTCTGCATATCATACGCACTGTGGAGTGGTGAAAGCACCAGATAACGTGTTTCTCGCATTAAATAGCTCGAAAAGAGCGTTCGCGAAGATCCTGCATACTTCTGACAGCAGTCTCACCAAGATTATCGTAGAAAATGCATATCTCAGCTTGAAACCCGACGAAAACCGAGTTATCTCCGGTTCTGCACATCAAACGTACCGTGGAGTGGTGCAAACACCAGAAAACGTGTTTCGCGCATTAAGTAGCTCGAAAAGAACGTTCTCGAAGATTCTGCATACTTCTGACAGAAGTCTCACCAGGATTATCGCAGAAAATGCATATCTCAGCTTGAAACCCGACCGAAACCAAGATATCGCTGGTACTGCATATCAAACGCACTGTGGAGTGGTGAAAACACCAGATAACGTGTTTATCGCATTAAATAGCTCGAGAAGAGCGGTCTCGAAGATCCTGCATACTTCTGACAGAAGTCTCACCAAGATTATCGTAGAAAATGCATATCTCAGCGTGAAACCCGACGAAAACCGAGTTATCTCCGGTTCTGCACATCAAACGTACCGTGTAGTGGTGAAAACACCAGAAAACGTGTTTCGCACATTAAGTAGCTCGAAAAGAGCGTTCTCGAAGATTGTGCATACATCTGACAGAAGTCTCACCAGGATTATCGTAGAAAATGCATATCTCAGCTTGAAACCCCACGAAAACCAAGATATCTACTGTTCTGCATATCCAACGAACTGTGGAGTGGTGAAAACCCCAGAAAACGTGTTTCTCGCATTAAATAGCTCGAAAAGAGCGCTCTCGATGTTTCTGCATACTTTGGACAGATGTTTCACCAAGCTTATCGTAGAAAATGCATATCTCAGCTTGAAACCCGACGAAAACCAAAATATCGCCGGTTCTGCATATCCAACCAACTGTGGAGTGGTGAAAACCCCAGAAAACGTGTTTCGCGCATTAAGTAGCTCGAAAAGAGCGCTCTCGATGTTTCTGCATACTTTGGACAGATGTTTCACCAAGCTTATCGTAGAAAATGCATATCTCAGCTTGAAACCCGACGAAAACCAAAATATCGCCGGTTCTGCATATCCAACGCACTGTGGAGTAGTTAAAACACCAGATAACGTGTTTCTCGCATTAAATAGCTCGAAAAGAGCGCTCTCGATGTTTCTGCATACTTTGGACAAATGTTTCACCAAGCTTATCGTAGAAAATGCATATCTCAGCTTGAAACCCGACGAAAACCAAAATATCGCCGGTTCTGCATGTCAAACGTACTGTGGAGTGGTGAAAACACCAGAAAACGTGTTTCGTGCATTAAGTAGCTCGAAAAGAGCGATCTAGTTGATTCTGCATACTTCTGACAAAAGACCCACCAAGATTATCACAGAAAATGCATATCTCAGCTGGAAACACCACGGAAATCAAGATATCGCCTGTTCTGCATATCAAACGCACTATGGAGTGGTGAAAACAACCAGAGAACGTGTTTCTCGCATTAAATAGCTCGAAACGAGCGATCTCGATGTTTTAGCATACTTCGGACAGAAGTCTCACCAAGATTATCGCAGAAAATGCATATCTCAGCTTGAAACCCCACGAAAACCAAGATATCGCCGGTTCTGCATATCATACGCACTGTGGAGTGGTGAAAACACCAGATAACGTGTTTCTCGCATTAAATAGCTCGAAAAGAGCGTTCGCGAAGATCCTGCATACTTCTGACAGCAGTCTCACCAAGATTATCGTAGAAAATGCATATCTCAGCTTGAAACCCGACGAAAACCGAGTTATCTCCGGTTCTGCACATCAAACGTACCGTGGAGTGGTGCAAACACCAGAAAACGTGTTTCGCGCATTAAGTAGCTCGAAAAGAACGTTCTCGAAGATTCTGCATACTTCTGACAGAAGTCTCACCAGGATTATCGCAGAAAATGCATATCTCAGCTTGAAACCCGACCGAAACCAAGATATCGCTGGTACTGCATATCAAACGCACTGTGGAGTGGTGAAAACACCAGATAACGTGTTTATCGCATTAAATAGCTCGAGAAGAGCGGTCTCGAAGATCCTGCATACTTCTGACAGAAGTCTCACCAAGATTATCGTAGAAAATGCATATCTCAGCGTGAAACCCGACGAAAACCGAGTTATCTCCGGTTCTGCACATCAAACGTACCGTGTAGTGGTGAAAACACCAGAAAACGTGTTTCGCACATTAAGTAGCTCGAAAAGAGCGTTCTCGAAGATTGTGCATACATCTGACAGAAGTCTCACCAGGATTATCGTAGAAAATGCATATCTCAGCTTGAAACCCCACGAAAACCAAGATATCTACTGTTCTGCATATCCAACGAACTGTGGAGTGGTGAAAACCCCAGAAAACGTGTTTCTCGCATTAAATAGCTCGAAAAGAGCGCTCTCGATGTTTCTGCATACTTTGGACAGATGTTTCACCAAGCTTATCGTAGAAAATGCATATCTCAGCTTGAAACCCGACGAAAACCAAAATATCGCCGGTTCTGCATATCCAACCAACTGTGGAGTGGTGAAAACCCCAGAAAACGTGTTTCGCGCATTAAGTAGCTCGAAAAGAGCGCTCTCGATGTTTCTGCATACTTTGGACAGATGTTTCACCAAGCTTATCGTAGAAAATGCATATCTCAGCTTGAAACCCGACGAAAACCAAAATATCGCCGGTTCTGCATATCCAACGCACTGTGGAGTAGTTAAAACACCAGATAACGTGTTTCTCGCATTAAATAGCTCGAAAAGAGCGCTCTCGATGTTTCTGCATACTTTGGACAAATGTTTCACCAAGCTTATCGTAGAAAATGCATATCTCAGCTTGAAACCCGACGAAAACCAAAATATCGCCGGTTCTGCATGTCAAACGTACTGTGGAGTGGTGAAAACACCAGAAAACGTGTTTCGTGCATTAAGTAGCTCGAAAAGAGCGATCTAGTTGATTCTGCATACTTCTGACAAAAGACCCACCAAGATTATCACAGAAAATGCATATCTCAGCTGGAAACACCACGGAAATCAAGATATCGCCTGTTCTGCATATCAAACGCACTATGGAGTGGTGAAAACAACCAGAGAACGTGTTTCTCGCATTAAATAGCTCGAAACGAGCGATCTCGATGGTTCTGCATACTTCGGACAGAAGTCTCAACAAGATTATCGCAGAAAATGCATATCTCAGCTTGAAACCCCACGAAAACCAAAAATCTACTGTTCTGCATATCAAACGCACTGTGGAGTGGTGAAAACACCAGATAACGTGTTTCTCGCACTAACTAGCTCGAAAAGAGCGATGTCGATGATTCAGCATACTTCGGACAGAAGTCTCACCAAGATTATCGCAGAAAATGCATATCTCAGCTTGAAACCCCACGAAAACCAAGATATCTACTGTTCTGCATATCCAACGAACTGTGGAGTGGTGAAAAACCCAGAAAACGTGTTTCTCGCATTAAATAGCTCGAAAAGAGCGCTCTCGATGTTTCTCCATACTTTGGACAAATGTTTCACCAAGCTTATCGTAGAAAATGCATATCTCAGCTTGAAACCCGACGAAAACCAAAATATCGCCGGTTCTGCATGTCAAACGTACTGTGGAGTGGTGAAAACACCAGAAAACGTGTTTCGTGCATTAAGTAGCTCGAAAAGAGCGATCTAGTTGATTCTGCATACTTCTGACAAAAGACCCACCTAGATTATCACAGAAAATGCATATCTCAGCTGGAAACACCACGGAAATCAAGATATCGCCTGTTCTGCATATCAAACGCACATGGGAGTGGTGAAAACAATCAGAGAACGTGTTTCTCGCATTAAATAGCTCGAAAAGAGCTCTCTCGATGTTTCTGCATACTTCGGACAGATGTTTCACCAAGCTTATCGTAAAACATGCATATCTCAGCTTGAAACCCCACGAAAACCAAGATATTGCCGGTTCTGCATATCAAACGCACTGTGGAGTGGTGAAAACACCAGATAACGTGTTTCTCGCATTAAATAGCTCGAAAAGAGGGCTCTCGATGTTTCTGCATACTTCGGACAGATGTTTCACCAAGCTTATCGCAGAAAATGCATATCTCAGCTTGAAACCCCACGAAAACCAAGATATTGCCGGTTCTGCATATCCAACCCACTGTGGAGTGGTGAAAACCCCAGAAACCGTGTTTCTCGCATTAAATAGCTCGAAAAGAGCGCTCTCGATGTTTCTGCATACTTCGGACAGATGTTTCACCAAGATTATCGCAGGAAATGCATATCTCAGCTTGAAACCCCACGAAAACCAAGATATCTACTGTTCTGCATATCAAGCGCACTGTGGAGTGGTGAAAACACCATAAAACGTGTTTCGCGCATTAAGTAGCTCGAAAAGAGCGATCTAGATGATTCTGCATACTTCGGACAGATGTTTCACCAAGATTATCGTAGAAAATGCATATCTCAGCTTGAAACCCGACGAAAACCGAGTTATCTCCGGTTCTGCACATCAAACGTACCGTGGAGTGGTGAAAACAACCAGAGAACGTGTTTCTCGCATTAAATAGCTCGAAAAGAGCGATCTCGATGATTCAGCATACTTCGGACAGAAGTCTCACCAGGATTATCGCAGGAAATGCATATCTCAGCTTGAAACCCCACGAAAACCAAGATATCTCCGGTTCTGCATATCGAACGAACTGTGGAGTGGTGAAAACACCAGATAACATTTTTCTCGCATTAAATAGCTCGAAAAGTGCGATCTCGATGATTCTGCATACTTCTAACAGAAGTCTCACCAATATTATCGCAGAAAATGCATATCTCAGCTCGAAACCTCACGAAAATCAAGATGTTGCCCGTTCTGCATATCAAACGCACTGTGGAGTGGTGAAAACAACCAGAGAACGTGTTTCTTGCATTAAATAGCTCGAATAGAGCGATCTCGATGATTCTGCATACTTCGGACAGATGTTTCACCAAGCTTATCGCAGGAAATGCATATCTCAGCTTGAAACCCCACGAAAACCAAGATATCTCCGGTTCTGCATATCCAACCAACTGTGGAGTGGTGAAAACCCCAGAAAACGTGTTTCTCGCATTAAACAGCTCGAATAGAGCGATTTCTGTGATTCTGCAAACGTCTCACACAAGAATATCCAAGATTATCGTAGAAAATGCATATCTCATCTGGAAACCCAATGAAACCGAAGATATCGCAGTTTCCGCATATCAGGCGCACTGTGGAGTGCTGAAAACACCATAAAACGTGTTTTTCGCATTAAATAGCACGAAAGCAGCAATTTCTGTGATTCTGCAAACTTCTCACAGAAGAATATCCAAGATTATCGTAGAAAATGCATGTCTCAGCTGGAAACCCCACGAAATCGAAGATATCGCATTTTCGGCATATCAAACGCACTGTGGAGTACTGAAAACACCATAAAACGTGTTTTTCGCATTAAATAGCACGAAAACAGCGATTTCGGTGGTTCTGCATACTTCTCACAGAAGAACATCCAGGATTATTGCAGAAAATGCATATCTCAGCGGGAAACACCACGAAAATCAAGATATCGCCGGTTCTGCATATCAAACGCACTGTGGAGTGGTGAAAACCCCAGAAAACGAGTTTCTCGCACTAAATAGCTCGAAAAGAGCGCTCACGATGTTTCTCCATACTTCGGACAGATGTTTCACCAAGATTCTCGTAGAAAAAGCATATCTGAGCTTGACACCCGACGAAAACCAAAATATCGCCTGGTCCGGCATATCATACGCACTGTGGAGTGGTGAAAACCCCAGAAAACGAGTTTCTCGCATTAAGTAGCTCGAAATGAGCGCTCTCGATGATTCTCCATACTTCGGACAGATGTTTCACCAAGATTATCGTAGAAAATGCATATCTGAGCTTGACACCCGACGAAAACTAAAATATCGCCTGTTCTGCATATCAAACGCACTGTGGAGTGGTGAAAACACCAGAAAACGTGTTTCGTGCATTAAGTAGCTCGAAAAGAGCGATCTAGATGATTCTGCATACTTCTGACTGAAGTCTCACCAAGATTATCGCAGAAAATGCATATCTCAGTTGGAAACACCACGAAAACCAAGAGATCTACTGTTCTGCATATCAAGCGCAGTGTGGAGTGGTGAAAACACCATAAAACGTGTTTCGCGCATTAAGTAGCTCGAAAAGAGCGTTCTCGAAGATTCTGCATACTTCTGACAGAAGTCTCACCAGGATTATCGTAGAAAATGCATATCTCAGCTCGAAACCTCACGAAAATCAAGATGTTGCCCGTTCTGCATATCAAACGCACTGTGGAGTGGTGAAAACACCAGAAAACGTGTTTCGTGCATTAAGTAGCTCGAAAAGAGCGATCTAGATGATTCTGCATACTTCTGACTGAAGTCTCACTAATATTATCGCAGAAAATGCATATCTCAGCTTGAAACCCGACCGAAACCAAGATATCTCCGGTTCTGCATGTCAAACGTACTGTGGAGTGGTGAAAACACCAGAAAACGTGTTCCGTGCATTAAGTAGCTCGAAAAGAGCGATCTAGATGATTCTGCATACTTCGGACAGATGTTTCACCAAGATTATCGTAGAAAATGCATATCTCAGCTTGAAACCCGACGAAAACCGAGTTATCTCCGGTTCTGCACATCAAACGTACCGTGGAGTGGTGAAAACAACCAGAGAACGTGTTTCTCGCATTAAATAGCTCGAAAAGATCGATCTCGATGATTCAGCATACTTCGGACAGAAGTCTCACCAGGATTATCGCAGGAAATGCATATCTCAGCTTGAAACCCCACGAAAACCAAGATATCTCCGGTTCTGCATATCCAACGAACTGTGGAGTGGTGAAAACACCAGATAACATTTTTCTCGCATTAAATAGCTCGAAAAGTGCGATCTCGATGATTCTGCATACTTCTAACAGAAGTCTCACCAATATTATCGCAGAAAATGCATATCTCAGCTCGAAACCTCACGAAAATCAAGATGTTGCCCGTTCTGCATATCAAACGCACTGTGGAGTGGTGAAAACAACCAGAGAACGTGTTTCTTGCATTAAATAGCTCGAATAGAGCGATCTCGATGATTCTGCATACTTCGGACAGAAGTCTCACCAAGATTATCGTAAAAAATGCAGATCTCAGCTTGAAACACCACGAAAACCAAGATATCGCTGGTACTGCATATCAAACGCACTGTGGTGTGGTGAAAACACCAGATAACTTGTTTGTCGCATTAAATAGCTCGGGAAGAGGGTTCTCGAAGATCCTGCATACTTCTGACAGAAGTCTCACCAAGATTATAGTAGAAAATGCATATCTCAGCTTGAAACCCGACGAAAACTGAGTTATCTCCGGTTCTGCACATCAAACGTACCGTGGAGTGGTAAAAACACCAGAAAACGTGTTTCGCACATTAAGTAGCTCCAAAAGAGCGTTCTCGAAGATTCTGCATACATCTGACAGAAGTATCACTAGGATTATCGTAGAAAATGCATATCTCATCTGGAAACACCACGAAAATCAAGATATCGCCTGTTCTGCATATCAAACGCACTGTGGAGTGGTGAAAACACCAGATAACGTGTTCCTCGCACTAACTAGCTCGAAACGAGCGATCTCGATGATTCAGCATACTTCAGACAGAAGTCTCACCAAGATTATCGCAGAAAATGCATATCTCAGCTGGAAACACCACGAAAATCAAGATATCGCCTGTTCTGCATATCAAACGAACTGTGGAGTGGTGAAAACAACCAGAGAACGTGTTTCGCGCATTAAGTAGCTCGAAAAGAGCGCTCTCGATGTTTCTGCATACTTTGGACAGATGTTTCACCAAGCTTATCGTAGAAAATGCATATCTCAGCTTGAAACCCGACGAAAACCAAAATATCGGCGGTTCTGCATATCCAACGCACTGTGGACTAGTTAAAACACCAGATAACGTGTTTCTCGCATCAAGTAGCTCGAAACGAGCGATCTCGATGGTTCTGCATACTTCGGACAGAAGTCTCACCAAGATTATCGTAAAAAATGCAGATCTCAGCTTGAAACACCACGAAAACCAAGATATCGCTGGTACTGCATATCAAACGCACTGCGGTGTGGTGAAAACACCAGATAACTTGTTTGTCGCATTAAATAGCTCGAGAAGAGGGTTCTCGAAGATCCTGCATACTTCTGACAGAAGTCTCACCAAGATTATAGTAGAAAATGCATATATCAGCTTGAAACCCGACGAAAACCGAGTTATCTCCGGTTCTGCACATCAAACGTACCGTGGAGTACTGAAAACACCATAAAACGTGTTTTTCGCATTAAATAGCACGAAAACAGCGATTTCGGTGATTCTGCATACTTCTCACAGAAGAATATCCAGGATTATTGCAGAAAATGCATATCTCAGCGGGAAACACCACGAAAATCAAGATATCGCCGGTTCTGCATATCAAACGCACTGTGGAGTGGTGAAAAACCCAGAAAACGAGTTTCTCGCACTAAATAGCTCGAAAAGAGCGCTCACGATGTTTCTCCATACTTCGGACAGATGTTTCACCAAGATTCTCGTAGAAAAAGCATATCTGAGCTTGACACCCGACGAAAACCAAAATATCGCCTGTTCTGCATATCAAACGCACTGTGGAGTGGTGAAAACACCAGAAAACGTGTTTCGTGCATTAAGTAGCTCGAAAAGAGCGATCTAGATGATTCTGCATACTTCTGACTGAAGTCTCACCAAGATTATCGCAGAAAATGCATATCTCAGCTGGAAACACCACGAAAACCAAGAGATCTACTGTTCTGCATATCAAGCGCAGTGTGGAGTGGTGAAAACACCATAAAACGTGTTTCGCGCATTAAGTAGCTCGAAAAGAGCGTTCTCGAAGATTCTGCATACTTCTGACAGAAGTCTCACCAGGATTATCGTAGAAAATGCATATCTCAGCTTGAAACCCGACCGAAACCAAGATATCTCCGGTTCTGCATGTCAAACGTACTGTGGAGTGGTGAAAACACCAGAAAACATGTTTCGTGCATTAAGTAGCTCGAAAAGAGTGATCTAGATGATTCTGCATACTTCTGACAAAAGACTCACCAAGATTATCGCAGAAAATGCATATCTCAGCTGGAAACACCACGAAAATCAAGATATCGCCTGTTCTGCATATCAAACGCACTGTGGAGTGGTGAAAACACCAGAAAACGTGTTTCGTGCATTAAGTAGCTCGAAAAGAGCGATCTAGATGATTCTGCATACTTCTGACTGAAGTCTCACCAATATTATCGCAGAAAATGCATATCTCAGCTTGAAACCCGACCGAAACCAAGATATCTCCGGTTCTGCATGTCAAACGTACTGTGGAGTGGTGAAAACACCAGAAAACGTGTTCCGTGCATTAAGTAGCTCGAAAAGAGCGATCTAGATGATTCTGCATACTTCGGACAGATGTTTCACCAAGATTATCGTAGAAAATGCATATCTCAGCTTGAAACCCGACGAAAACCGAGTTATCTCCGGTTCTGCACATCAAACGTACCGTGGAGTGGTGAAAACAACCAGAGAACGTGTTTCTCGCATTAAATAGCTCGAAAAGAGCGATCTCGATGATTCAGCATACTTCGGACAGAAGTCTCACCAGGATTATCGCAGGAAATGCATATCTCAGCTTGAAACCCCACGAAAACCAAGATATCTCCGGTTCTGCATATCCAACGAACTGTGGAGTGGTGAAAACACCAGATAACATTTTTCTCGCATTAAATAGCTCGAAAAGTGCGATCTCGATGATTCTGCATACTTCTAACAGAAGTCTCACCAATATTATCGCAGAAAATGCATATCTCAGCTGGAAACCTCACGAAAATCAAGATGTTGCCTGTTCTGCATATCAAACGCACTGTGGAGTGGTGAAAACAACCAGAGAACGTGTTTCTTGCATTAAATAGCTCGAATAGAGCGATCTCGATGATTCTGCATACTTCGGACAGAAGTCTCACCAAGATTATCGTAAAAAATGCAGATCTCAGCTTGAAACTCCACGAAAACCAAGATATCGCTGGTACTGCATATCAAACGCACTGTGGTGTGGTGAAAACACCAGATAACTTGTTTGTCGCATTAAATAGCTCGGGAAGAGGGTTCTCGAAGATCCTGCATACTTCTGACAGAAGTCTCACCAAGATTATAGTAGAAAATGCATATCTCAGCTTGAAACCCGACGAAAACCGAGTTATCTCCGGTTCTGCACATCAAACGTACCGTGGAGTGCTGAAAACACCAGAAAACGTGTTTCGCGCATTAAGTAGCTCGAAAAGAGCGATCTAGATGATTCTGCATACTTCTGACAAAAGACTCACCAAGATTATAGCAGAAAATGCATATCTCAGCTGGAAACACCACGAAAATCAAGATATCGCCTGTTCTGCATATCAAACGAACTGTGGAGTGGTGAAAACAACCAGAGAACGTGTTTCGCGCATTAAGTAGCTCGAAAAGAGCGCTCTCGATGTTTCTGCATACTTTGGACAGATGTTTCACCAAGCTTATCGTAGAAAATGCATATCTCAGCTTGAAACCCGACGAAAACCAAAATATCGCCGGTTCTGCATATCCAACGAACTGTGGAGTAGTTAAAACACCAGATAACGTGTTTCTCGCATCAAGTAGCTCGAAACGAGCGATCTCGATGGTTCTGCATACTTCGGACAGAAGTCTCAACAAGATTATCGCAGAAAATGCATATCTCAGCTTGAAACCCCGCGAAAACCAAAAATCTACTGTTCTGCATATCAAACGCACTGTGGAGTGGTGAAAACACCAGATAACGTGTTTCTCGCACTAACTAGCTCGAAAAGAGCGATCTCGATGATTCAGCATACTTCGGACAGAAGTCTCACCAAGATTATCGCAGAAAACGCATATCTCAGCTTGAAACCCGACGAAAACCGAGTTATCTCCGGTTCTGCACATCAAACGTACCGTGGAGTGGTGAAAACACCAGAAAACGTGTTTCGTGCATGAAGTAGCTCGAAAAGAGCGATCTAGATGAACCTGCATACTTCTGACTGAAGTCTCACCAATATTATCGCAGAAAATGCATATCTCAGCTCGAAACCTCACGAAAATCAAGATGTTGCCCGTTCTGCATATCAAACGCACTGTGGAGTGGTGAAAACAACCAGAGAACGTGTTTCTCGCATTAAATAGCTCGAATAGAGCGATCTCGATGATTCTGCATACTTCGGACAGAAGTCTCACCAAGATTATCGTAAAAAATGCAGATCTCAGCTTGAAACACCACGAAAACCAAGATATCGCTGGTACTGCATATCAAACGCACTGTGGAGTGGTGAAAACACCAGATAACTTGTTTGTCGCATTAAATAGCTCGAAAAGAGCGCTCTCGATGTTTCAGCATACTTCGGACAGATGTTTCACCTAGATTATCGTAGAAAATGCATATCTCAGCTTGATACCCGACGAAAACCAAGATATCTACTGTTCTGTATATCCAGCGAACTGTGGAGTGGTGAAACCCCAGAAAACGTGTTTCTCGCATTAAATAGCTCGAAAAGAGCGCTCTCGATGTTTCTGCATACTTTGGACAGATGTTTCACCAAGCTTATCGTAGAAAATGCATATCTCAGCTTGAAACCCGACGAAAACCAAAATATCGCGGTTCTGCATGTCAAACGTACTGTGGAGTGGTGAAAACACCAGAAAACGTGTTTCGTGCATTAAGTAGCTCGATAAGAGCGATCCAGATGATTCTGCATACTTCTGACTGGAGTCTCACCAATATTATCGCAGAAAATGCATATCTCAGCTCGAAACCTCACGAAAATCAAGATGTTGCCCGTTCTGCATATCAAACGCACTGTGGAGTGGTGAAAACAACCAGAGAACGTGTTTCTCGCATTAAATAGCTCGAAAAGAGCGATGCGATGATTCAGCATACTTCGGACAGAAGTCTCACCAAGATTATCGCAGGAAATGCATAACTCAGCTTGAAACCCCACGAAAACCAAGATATCTACTGTTCTGCATATCCAGCGAACTGTGGAGTGGTGAAACCCCAGAAAACGTGTTTCTCGCATTAAATAGCTCGAAAAGAGCGCTCTCGATGTTTCTGCATACTTTGGACAGATGTTTCACCAAGCTTATCGTAGAAAATGCATATCTCAGCTTGAAACCCGACGAAAACCAAAATATCGCCGGTTCTGCATGTCAAACGTACTGTGGAGTGGTGAAAACACCAGAAAACGTGTTTCGTGCATTAAGTAGCTCGATAAGAGCGATCTAGATGATTCTGCATACTTCTGACTGGAGTCTCACCAATATTATCGCAGAAAATGCATATCTCAGCTCGAAACCTCACGAAAATCAAGATGTTGCCCGTTCTGCATATCAAACGCACTGTGGAGTGGTGAAAACAACCAGAGAACGTGTTTCTCGCATTAAATAGCTCGAAAAGAGCGATGCGATGATTCAGCATACTTCGGACAGAAGTCTCACCAAGATTATCGCAGGAAATGCATATCTCAGCTTGAAACCCCACGAAAACCAAGATATCGCCTGTTCTGCATATCAAACGCACTATGGAGTGGTGAAAACAACCAGAGAACGTGTTTCTCGCAATAAATAGCTCGAAAAGAGCGATCCGATGATTCAGCATACTTCTAACAGAAGTCTCACCAAGATTATCGTAGAAAATGCATATCTCAGCTTGAAACCCGACGAAAACCAAGATATCGCTGGTACTGCATATCAAACGCTCTGTGGAGTGGTGAAAACACCGGATAAGGTTTTTCTCGCATTAGCTAGCTCGAAAAGAGCGATCTCGATGTTTTAGCATACTTCGGACAGAAGTCTCACCAAGATTATCGCAGAAAATGCATATCTCAGCTTGAAACCCCACGAAAACCAAGATATCGCCGGTTCTGCATATCATACGCACTGTGGAGTGGTGAAAACACCAGATAACGTGTTTCTCGCATTAAATAGCTCGAAAAGAGCGTTTGCGAAGATCCTGCATACTTCTGACAGAAGTCTCACCAAGATTATCGTAGAAAATGCATATCTCAGCTTGAAACCCGACGAAAACCGAGTTATCTCCGGTTCTGCACATCAAACGTACCGTGGAGTGGTGCAAACACCAGAAAACGTGTTTCGCGCATTAAGTAGCTCGAAAAGAGCGTTCTCGATGATTCTGCATACTTCTGACAGAAGTCTCACCAGGATTATCGCGAAAATGCATATCTCAGCTTGAAACCCGACCGAAACCAAGATATCGCTGGTACTGCATATCATACGCACTGTGGAGTGGTGAAAACACCAGATAACGTGTTTATCGCATTAAATAGCTCGAGAAGAGCGGTCTCGAAGATCCTGCATACTTCTGACAGAAGTCTCACCAAGATTATCGTAGAAAATGCATATCTCAGCGTGAAACCCGACGAAAACCGAGTTATCTCCGGTTCTGCACATCAAACGTACCGTGGAGTGGTGAAAACAACCAGACAACGTGTTTCTCGCATTAGCTAGCTCGAAAAGAGCGATCTCGATGATTCAGCATACTTCTGACTGAAGTCTCACCAATATTATCGCAGAAAATGCATATCTCAGCTCGAAACCTCACGAAAATCAAGATGTTGCCCGTTCTGCATATCAAACGCACTGTGGAGTGGTGAAAACAACCAGAGAACGTGTTTCTCGCATTAAATAGCTCGAATAGAGCGATCTCGATGATTCTGCATACTTCGGACAGAAGTCTCACCAAGATTATCGTAAAAAATGCAGATCTCAGCTTGAAACCCCACGAAAACCAAGATATCGCTGGTACTGCATATCAAACGCACTGTGGAGTGGTGAAAACACCAGATAACGTGTTTCTCGCATTAGATAGCTCGAGAAGAGCCTTCTCGAAGATCCTGCATACTTCTGACAGAAGTCTCACCAAGATTATCGGAGAAAATGCATATCTCAGCTTGAAACCCGACGAAAACCGAGTTATCTCCGGTTCTGCACATCAAACGTACCGTGGAGTGGTGAAAACACCAGAAAACGTGTTTCGCGCATTAAGTAGCTCGAAAAGAGCGTTCTCGAAGATTCTGCATACTTCTGACAGAAGTCTCACCAGGATTATCGTAGAAAATGCATATCTCAGCTTTAAACCCGACCGAAACCAAGATATCTCCGGTTCTGCATGGCAAACGTACTGTGGAGTGGTGAAAACACCAGAAAACGTGTTTTGTGCATTAAGTAGCTCGAAAAGAGCGATCTAGTTGATTCTGCATACTTCTGACAAAAGACCCACCAAGATTATCGCAGAAAATGCATAACTCAGCTGGAAACACCACGAAAATCAAGATATCGCCTGTTCTGCATATCAAACGCACTATGGAGTGGTGAAAACAACCAGAGAACGTGTTTCTCGCATTAAATAGCTCGAAAAGAGCGATCCGATGATTCAGCATACTTCGGACAGAAGTCTCACCAAGATTATCGCAGGAAATGCATATCTCAGCTTGAAACCCCACGAAAACCAAGATATCTCCGATTCTGCATATCCAACGAACTGTGGAGTGGTGAAAACAACCAGAGAACGTGTTTCTCGCATTAAGTAGCTCGATAAGAGCGATCTAGATGATTCTGCATACTTCGGACAGATGTTTCACCAAGATTATCGTAGAAAATGCATATCTCAGCTTGAAATCCGACCGAAACCAAGATATCTCCGGTTCTGCATGTCAAACGTACTGTGGAGTGGTGAAAACACCAGAAAACGTGTTTCGTGCATTAAGTAGCTCGAAAAGAGCGATCTAGTTGATTCTGCATACTTCTGACAAAAGACCCACCAAGATTATCGCAGAAAATGCATATCTCAGCTGGAAACACCACGAAAATCAAGATATCGCCTGTTCTGCATATCAAACGCACTGTGGAGTGGTGAAAACAACCAGAGAACGTGTTTCTCGCATTAGCTAGCTCGAAAAGAGCGATCTCGATGATTCAGCATACTTCGGACAGAAGTCTCACCAAGATTATCGCAGGAAATGCATATCTCAGCTTGAAACCCCACGAAAACCAAGATATCTCCGGTTCTGCATATCCAACGAACTGTGGAGTGGTGAACACCCCAGAATGCGTCTTTCTCGCATTAAATAGCTCGAAAAGAGCGATATAGTTGATTCTGCATACTTCTGACAAAAGACCCACCAAGATTATCACAGAAAATGCATATCTCAGCTGGAAACCCGACCGAAACCAAGATATCGCTGGTACTGCATATCAAACGCACTGTGGAGTGGTGAAAACACCAGATAACGTGTTTATCGCATTAAATAGCTCGAGAAGAGCGGTCTCGAAGGTCCTGCATACTTCTGACAGAAGTCTCACCAAGATTATCGTAGAAAATGCATATCTCAGCGTGAAACCCGACGAAAACCGAGTTATCTCCGGTTCTGCACATCAAACGTACCGTGGAGTGGTGAAAACACCAGAAAACGTGTTTCGCACATTAAGTAGCTCGAAAAGAGCGTTCTCAAAGATTGTGCATACATCTGACAGAAGTCTCACCAGGATTATCGCGAAAATGCATATCTCAGCTTGAAACCCGACCGAAACCAAGATATCGCTGGTACTGCATATCAAACGCACTGTGGAGTGGTGAAAACACCAGATAACGTGTTTATCGCATTAAATAGCTCGAGAAGAGCGGTCTCGAAGGTCCTGCATACTTCTGACAGAAGTCTCACCAGGATTATCGCGAAAATGCATATCTCAGCTTGAAACCCGACCGAAACCAAGATATCGCTGGTACTGCATATCAAACGCACTGTGGAGTGGTGAAAACACCAGATAACGTGTTTATCGCATTAAATAGCTCGAGAAGAGCGGTCTCGAAGGTCCTGCATACTTCTGACAGAAGTCTCACCAAGATTATCGTAGAAAATGCATATCTCAGCTTGAAACCCGACGAAAACCAAGATATCGCTGGTACTGCATATCAAACGCTCTGTGGAGTGGTGAAAACACCGGATAAGGTTTTTCTCGCATTAGCTAGCTCGAAAAGAGCAATCTCGATGTTTTAGCATACTTCGGACAGAAGTCTCACCAAGATTATCGCAGAAAATGCATATCTCAGCTTGAAACCCCACGAAAACCAAGATATCGCCGGTTCTGCATATCATACGCACTGTGGAGTGGTGAAAACACCAGATAACGTGTTTCTCGCATTAAATAGCTCGAAAAGAGCGTTTGCGAAGATCCTGCATACTTCTGACAGAAGTCTCACCAAGATTATCGTAGAAAATGCATATCTCAGCTTGAAACCCGACGAAAACCGAGTTATCTCCGGTTCTGCACATCAAACGTACCGTGGAGTGGTGCAAACACCAGAAAACGTGTTTCGCGCATTAAGTAGCTCGAAAAGAGCGTTCTCGAAGATTCTGCATACTTCTGACAGAAGTCTCACCAGGATTATCGCGAAAATGCATATCTCAGCTTGAAACCCGACCGAAACCAAGATATCGCTGGTACTGCATATCAAACGCACTGTGGAGTGGTGAAAACACCAGATAACGTGTTTATCGCATTAAATAGCTCGAGAAGAGCGGTCTCGAAGGTCCTGCATACTTCTGACAGAAGTCTCACCAAGATTATCGTAGAAAATGCATATCTCAGCGTGAAACCCGACGAAAACCGAGTTATCTCCGGTTCTGCACTTCAAACGTACCGTGGAGTGGTGAAAACACCAGAAAACGTGTTTCGCACATTAAGTAGCTCGAAAAGAGCGTTCTCGAAGATTCTGCATACTTCTGACAAAAGACCCACCAAGATTATCACAGAAAATGCATATCTCAGCTGGAAACACCACGGAAATGAAGATATCGCCTGATCTGCATATCATAAGCACTATGGAGTGGTGAAAACAACCAGAGAACGTGTTTCTCGCATTAGCTAGCTCGAAAAGAGCGATTTCGATGATTCAGCATACTTCGGACAGAAGTCTCACCGAGATTATCGCAGGAAATGCATATCTCAGCTTGAAACCCCACGAAAACCAAGATATCTCCGATTCTGCATATCCAACGAACTGTGGAGTGGTGAAAACAACCAGAGAACGTGTTTCTCGCATTAAGTAGCTCGAAAAGAGCGATCTAGATGATTCTGCATACTTCGGACCGATGTTTCACCAAGATTATCGTAGAAAATGCATATCTCAGCTTGAAACCCGGCCGAAACCAAGATATCTCCGGTTCTTAATGTCAAACGTACTGTGGAGTGGTGAAAACACCAGAAAACGTGTTTCGTGCATTTAGTAGCTCGAAAAGAGCGATATAGTTGATTCTGCATACTTCTGACAAAAGACCCACCAAGATTATCGCAGAAAATGCATATCTCAGCTGGAAACACCACGAAAATCAAGATATCGCCTGTTCTGCATATCAAACGCACTGTGGAGTGGTGAAAACAACCAGAGAACGTGTTTCTCGCATTAGCTAGCTCGAAAAGAGCGATTTCGATGATTCAGCATACTTCGGACAGAAGTCTCACCGAGATTATCGCAGGAAATGCATATCTCAGCTTGAAACCCCACGAAAACCAAGATATCTCCGGTTCTGCATATCCAACGAACTGTGGAGTGGTGAAAACCCCATAAAGCGTCTTTCTCGCATTCAATAGCTCGAAAAGAGCGCTCTCGATGATTCTGCATACTTCTAACAGAAGTCTCACCAAGATTATCGTAGAAAATGCATATCTCAGCTTGAAACCCGACGAAAACCAAGATATCGCTGGTACTGCATATCAAACGCACTGTGGAGTGGTGAAAACACCAGATAACGTGTTTCTCGCATTAAATAGCTCGAGAAGTGCGTTCTCGAAGATCCTGCATACTTCTGACAGAAGTCTCACCAAGATTATCGTAGAAAATGTATATCTCAGCTTGAACCCCGGCCGAAACCAAGATATCTCCGGTTCTTAATGTCAAACGTACTGTGGAGTGGTGAAAACACCAGAAAACGTGTTTCGTGCATTAAGTAGCTCGAAAAGAGCGATCTAGATGATTCTGCATACTTCTGACAAAAGACCCACCAAGATTATCGCAGAAAATGCATATATCAGCTGGAAACACCACGAAAATCAAGATATCGCCTGTTCTGCATATCAAACGCACTGTGGAGTGGTGAAAACAACCAGAGAACGTGTTTCTCGCATTAAATAGCTCGAAAAGAGCGACCTCGATGATTCAGCATACTTCGGACAGAAGTCTCACCAAGATTATCGCAGGAAATGCATATCTCAGCTTGAAACCCGACGAAAACCAAAATATCGCCGGTTCTGCATGTCAAACGTACTGTGGAGTGGTGAAAACACCAGAAAACGTGTTTCGTGCATTAAGTAGCTCGAAAAGAGCGATCTAGATGATTCTGCATACTTCTGACTGAAGTCTCACCAATATTATCGCAGACAATGCATATCTCAGCTTGAAACCCGACGAAAACCAAGATGTCGCCGGTTCTGCATATCAAACGCCCTGTGGAGTGATGAAAACACCAGATAACGTGTTTCTCGCATTAAATAGCTCGAATAGAGTGATCTCGATGATTCTGCACACTTCTGACAGAAGACTCACCAAGATTAATGCAGAAAATGCATATTTTAGATGGAAACCCCACGAATACGAAGTTATCGGCGGCTCTACATATCAAACGCACTGTGGAGTGGTCAAATCACCAGAAAACTTGTTTTTTCGCATTAAATAGCTCGAAACGAGCGATCTAGATGATTCTGCATACTTCTGACTAAAGTCTCACCACGATTATCGCAGAAAATGCATATCTAAGCTGGAAACCCCACGAAAACCAAGATATCGCCGGTGCTGCATATCAAACGCCCAGTGGAGTGATGAAAACACAAGATAACGTGTTTCTCGCATTAAATAGCTCGAATAGAGCGATCTCGATGATTCTGCATACTTCTGACAGAAGACTCACCAAGATTATCGCAGAAAATGCATATTTTAGCTGGAAACCCCCTCGAAAACCAAGTTATCGGCGGCTCTACATATCAAACGCACTGTGGAGTGGTCAAAACAACAGAAAACTTGTTTTTTCGCGTTAAATAGCTCGAAACGTGCGATTTAGATGATTCTGCATACTTCTGACTGAAGTCTCACCAATATTATCGCAGAAAATGCATATCTCATCTGGAAACCCCACGAAAACCAAGTTATCGGCGGCACTACATATCAAACGCACTGTGGAGTGGTCAAAACACCAGAAAACTTGTTTTTTCGCATTAAATAGCTCGAAACGAGCGATCTAGATGATTCTGCATACTTCTGACTAAAGTCTCACTACGATTATCGCAGAAAATGCATATCTCAGCTGGAAACCCCACGAAAACCAAGATATCGCCGGTTCTGCATATCAAACGCACAGTGGAGTGGTGAAAACACCAGATAGCGTGTTTCTCGCATTAAATAGCTCGAAACGAACGATCTAGATGATTCTGCATACTACTGACTGAAGTCTCACCAATATTATCGCAGACAATGCATATCTCAGCTTGAAACCCGACGAAAACCAAGATGTCGCCGGTTCTGCATATCAAACGCCCTGTGGAGTGATGAAAACACCAGATAACGTGTTTCTCGCATTAAATAGCTCGAATAGAGTGATCTCGATGATTCTGCATACTTCTGACAGAAGACTCACCAAGATTAATGCAGAAAATGCATATTTTAGATGGAAACCCCACGAATACGAAGTTATCGGCGGCTCTACACATCAAACGCACTGTGGAGTGGTCAAAACACCAGAAAACTTGTTTTTTCGCATTAAATAGCTCGAAACGAGCGATCTAGATGATTCTGCATACTTCTGACTAAAGTCTCACCACGATTATCGCAGAAAATGCATATCTCAGCTTGAAAACTCACGAAATCCAAGATGTCGCCGGTTCTGCATATCAAACGCACTGTGGAGTTGCCAAAACACCAGATAACCTGCTTCTCGTATTAAATAGCTCGAAAAGAGCGATAACGATGATTCTGCATACTTCGGACAGAAGTGTGACCAAGATTGCCGCAGAAAAAGCATACCTCAGAATGAAAACCGACAAAATCCCAGATTTCGCCATTTCTGCATATCAAACGCAATGTGGAGTGGTCAAAACACCAGATAACGTGTTTCTCGCATTAAATAGCTCGAAAAGAGCGATATCAATGATTCTGCATACTTCGGACAGAAGTCTCACCAAGATTGCCGCAGAAAATGCATATCGCAGCTTGAAACCTCACGAAAACCAAGATATCTCCGGTTCTGCACATCAAACGTACTGTGGAGTGGGGAAAACACCAGAAAACGTATTTCTCGCATTAAGTAGCTCGAAAAGAGCGTCCTCGATGATTCTGCATGCTTCTCATAGATGAAACATCAAGATTATCGCCGAAAATGAATATCACATCTGGAAACCCCACGAAAACCAAGTTGTCGGCGGCTCTGCATACCTAACGCACTGTGGAGTGGTCAAAACACCAGATAACGTGTTTCCCGCAATAAATAGCTCGAACAGCGCGTTTTCGGAGATTCTGCATACTTCTGACAGATTCTCACCAAGATTATCATAGAAAATGCATATCTCAGCTTGAAACCCGACCGAAACCAAGATATCTCCGGTTCTGCATGTCAAACGTACTGTGGATTGGTGAATACACCAGAAAACGTGTTTCTCGCATTAAATAGCTCGAAAAGAGCGATCTCGATTATTCTGCATACTTCTGACTGAAGTCTCACAAAGATTATCGCAGAAAATGCATACCTCAGGATGAAACCCGACCGAAACCAAGATATCTCCGTTTCTGCATATCAATCGCACTGTGAGGTGGTGAAAAAACCAGAAAACGTGTTTCTCGCATTAAGTAGCTCGAAAAGAGCGTTCTCGATGGTTCTGCATACTTCTCATAGATGAAACACCAAGATTATCGCAGAAAATGCATATTTCAGCTGGAAACCCCACGAAAACAAAGATGTCGCCGGTTCTGCATATCAAACGCACTATGGAGTGGAGAAAACAACCAGATAACGTGTTTCTCGCATTAAATAGCTCGAAACGAGCGATCTAGATGGTTCTGCATACTTCTGACTGAAGTCTCACCAAGCTTATCGTAGAAAATGCATATCTCAGCTGGAAACCCCACGAAAACAAAGATATCGTCGGTTCTGCATATCAGACGCACTGTGCAATGTTGAAAACACCAGAAAACGTGTTTCTCGCATTAACTAACTCGAAAAGAGCGTTCTCGATGATTCTGCATACTTCTCATAGATGAAGCACCAAGATTATCGCAGAAAATGCATATTTCAGCTGCAAACCCCACGAAAACCAAGTTATCGGCGGCTCTACATATCAGACGCACTGTGGAGTGGTGAAAACACCAGATAACGTGTTTCTCGCATTAACTTGCTCGAAAAGAGCGATCTAGATGATTCTGCATACTGCTGACAGAAGGCTCACCAAGATTATCGCCGAAAATGCATATCTCAGCTGGAAACACCACGAAAATCAAGATATCGCCGGTTCTGCATATCAAACGCACTGTGGAATGTTGAAAACACCAGAAAACTTGTTTTTTCGCATTAAATAGCTCGAAACGAGCGATCTAGATGATTCTGCATACTTCTGACTGAAGTCTCACCAATATTATCGCAGAAAATGCATATCTCAACTTGAAACCCGACGAAATCCAAGATGTCCCCGGTTCTGCATATCAAACGCACTGTGGGGTGGTGAAAACACCAGAAAACGTGGTTCTCGCATTAAATAGCTCGAAACGAGCGATCTAGATGATTCTGCATACTTCTGACAGAAGACTCACCAAGCTTATCGCAGCAAATGCATATCTCAGCAGGAAACCCCACGAAAACCAAGATATCGCCGGTTCTGCATATCAGACGCACTGTGGAGTGGTGAAAACACCAGATAACGTGTTTCTCGCATTGAATAGCTCGAAAATAGGGATCTCGATGATTCTGCATACTTCGGACAGAAGTCTCACCAAAATTATCGCAGAAAATGCATATCTCAGCTGGAAACCCGACGAAAACCAAGATATCGCCGGTTCTGCATATCAAGCGCCCTGTGGAGTGGTCAAAACACCAGAAAACTTGTTTTTTCGCATTAAATAGCTTGAAACGAACGATCTAGATGATCCTGCATACTTCTGACTGAAGTCTCACCAATAATATCGCAGAAAATGCATATCTCAACTTGAAACCCGACCGAAACCAAGATATTTCCGTTTCTGCATGTCAAACGCACTGTGGAGTGGTGAAAACACCAGATAACGTGTTTCTTGCACTAACTAGCTCGAAAAGAGCGATCTCGGTGATTCAGCATACTTCGGACAGAAGTCTCACCAATATTATCGCGGAAAATGCATATCTCAGCTTGAAACCCCACGAAAACCAATATATCTACTGTTCTGCATATCCAACGAACTGTGGAGTGGTGAAAACTCCAGAAAACGTGTTTCTCGCATTAAATAGCTCGAAAAGAGCGATCTCGATGATTCTGCATACTTCGGACAGAAGTCTCACCAAAATTATCGTAAAAAATGCATATCTCAGCTTGAATCCCCACCGAAAACCAAGATATCGCTGTGTTCTGCATATCAAACGCACTGTGGAGTGGTGAAAACCCCAGAAAACGTGTTTCTCGCATTAAATAGCTCGAAAAGTGCGATCTCGATGATTCTGCATACTTCGGACAGAAGTCTCAACAACATTATCGCAGAAAATGCATATTTCAGCTTGAAACCCCACGAAAACCAAGATATCTACTGTTCTGCATATCAAACGCACTGTGGAGTGGTGAAAACACCAGATAACGTGTTTCTCGCACTAACTAGCTCGAAAAGAGCGATCTCGATGATTCAGCATACTTCGGACAGAAGTCTCACCAAGATTATCGCAGAAAATGCATATCTCAGCTTTAAACACCACGAAAACCAAGATATCGCCGGTTCTGCATATCAAACGCACTATGGAGTGGTGAAAACACCAGATAACGTGTTTCTCGCATGAAATAGCTCGAAACGAGCGATCTCGATGACTAAGCATACTTCGGACAGTAGTCTCACCAAGATTATCGTAAAAAATGCATATCTCAGCTTGAAACCCCACGAAAACCAAGATATCGCTTGTTCTGCATATCAAACGCACTGTGGAGTGGTGAAAACACCAGAAAACGTGTTTCTCATATTAAGTAGCTCGAAAAGAGCGTTCTCGAAGATCCTGCATACTTCTGGCAGAAGTCTCACCAAGATTATCATAGAAAATCCATATCTCAGCTTGAAACCCGACGAAAACCGAGTTATCTCCGGTTCTGAACATCAAACGTTCCGTGGAGTGGTGAAAACACCAGAAAACGTGTTTCGCACATTAAGTAGCTCGAAAAGAGCGTTCTCGAATATTCTGCATACTTCTGACAGAAGTCTCACCAGGATTATCGTAGAAAATGCATATCTCAGCTTGAAACCCGACCGAAACCACGATATCTCCGGTTCTGCATGTCAAACGTACAGTGGAGTGGTGAAAACACCAGAATACGTGTTTCGTGCATTAAGTAGCTCGAAAAGAGCGATCCCGATGATTCTGCATACTTCGGACAGATGATTCACCAAGCTTATCGTAGAAAATGCATATCTCAGCTTGAAACCCGACGAAAACCAAAATATCTCCGGTTCTGCATATCCAACGCACTGTGGAGTGGTGAAAACACCAGATAACGTGTTTCTCGCATTAAATAGCTCGAAACGAGCGATCTCGATGATTCTGCATACTTCGGACAGAAGTCTCAACAAGGTTCTCGCAGAAAATGCATATCTCAGCTTGAAACCCCACGAAAACCAAGATATCTACTGTTCTGCATATCAAACGCACTGTGGTGTGGTGAAAACACCAGATAACGTGTTTCTCGCACTAACTAGCTCGAAAAGAGCGATCTCGATGATTCAGCATACTTCGGACAGAAGTCTCACCAAGATTACCGCAGAAAATGCATATCTCAGCTTGAAACCCCACGAAAACCAAGATATCGCCGGTTCTGCATATCAAACGCACTGTGGGGTGGTGAAAACCACAGAAAACGTGTTTCTCGCATTAAATAGCTCGAAAAGAGCGATCTCGATGATTCTGCATACTTCGGACAGAAGTCTCACCAAGATTATCGTAAAAAAAGCATATCTCAGCTTGAAACCCCACGAAAACCAAGATATCGCTGGTTCTGCATATCAAACGCACTATGGAGTGGTGAAAACACCGGATAAGGTTTTTCTCTCATTAGCGAGCTCGAAAAGAGCGATCTCGATGTTTCAGCATACTTCGGACAGAAGTCTCACCAAGATTATCACAGAAAATGCATATCTCAGCTTGAAACCCCACGAAAACCAAGATGTCGCCGGTTCTGCATATCAAACGCACTGTGGAGTGGTGAAAACACCAGAAAACGTGTTTCTCATATTATGTAGCTCGAAAAGAGCGTTCTCGAAGATCCTGCATACTTCTGACAGAAGTCTCACCAAGATTATCGTCGAAAATGCATATCTCAGCTGGAAACCCCACGAAAACCAAGATATCGCCGGTTCTGCATATCAAACGCCCTGTGGAGTGATGAAAACACTAGATAACGTGTTTCGCGCATTAAATAGCTCGAAACGAGCGATCTAGATGATTCTGCATACTTCTGACTGAAGTCTCACCAATATTATCGCAGAAAATGCATATCTCAGCTAGAAACATCACGAAAATCAAGATGTCGCCGGTTCTGCATATCAAACGCACTGTGGGGTGGTGAAAACACCAGAAAACGTGTATCTCGCATTAAATAGCGCGAAAAGAGCGATCTAGATGTTTCTGCATACTTCTGACAGAAGACTCACCAAGATTATCGCAGAAAATGCATATCTCAGCAGGAAACCGCACGAAAACCAAGATATCGCAGGTTCTGCATATCAGACGCACTGTGGAGTGGTCAAAACACCAGAAAACATGTTTCTCGCATTAAATAGCTCGAAACGAGCGATCTAGATGATTCTGCATACTTCTGACTGAAGTCTCACCAATATTATCGCAGAAAATGCATATCTCAGCTAGAAACATCACGAAAATCAAGATGTCGCCGGTTCTGCATATCAAACGCACTGTGGTGTGGTCAATACACCAGATAACGTGTTTCTCGCATTAAATAGCTCGAAACGAGCGATCTAGATGATTCTGCATACTTCTGACTGAAGTCTCACCAATATTATCGCAGAAAATGCATATCTCAGCTAGAAACATCACGAAAATCAAGATGTCGCCGGTTCTGCATATCAAACGCACTGTGGGGTGGTGAAAACACCAGAAAACGTGTATCTCGCATTAAATAGCGCGAAAAGAGCGATCTAGATGTTTCTGCATACTTCTGACAGAAGACTCACCAAGATTATCGCAGAAAATGCATATCTCAGCAGGAAACCGCACGAAAACCAAGATATCGCAGGTTCTGCATATCAGACGCACTGTGGAGTGGTCAAAACACCAGAAAACATGTTTCTCGCATTAAATAGCTCGAAACGAGCGATCTAGATGATTCTGCATACTTCTGACTGAAGTCTCACCAATATTATCGCAGAAAATGCATATCTCAGCTAGAAACATCACGAAAATCAAGATGTCGCCGGTTCTGCATATCAAACGCACTGTGGTGTGGTCAATACACCAGATAACGTGTTTCTCGCATTAAATAGCTCGAAATGAGCGATTTCGATGATTCTGCATACTTCGGACAGAAGTCTCACCAAGATTATCGCAGAAAATGCATATCTCAGCTGGAAACCCGACGAAATCCAAGATGTCGACGGTTCTGCATATCAAACGCACTGTGGGGTGGTGAAAACACCATAAAACGAGTTTCTCGCATTAACTAGCTCAAAAAGAGCGATCTCGATGTTTCTGCATACTTCTCATAGATGAATCACAAAGATTATCGCAGAAAATGCATATTTCAGCTGGAAACCCCACGAAAACCAAGTTATCGGCGGCTCTACATATCAAATGCACTGTGGAGTGGTCAAAATACCAGAAAACTTGTTTTTTTGCATTAAATAGCTCGAAACGAGCGATCTAGATGATTCTGCATACTTCTGACTGATGTCTCACCAATATTATTGCAGAAAATGCATATCTCAGCTAGAAACATCACGAAAATCAAGATGTCGCCGGTTCTGCATATCAAACGCACTGTGGGGTGGTGAAAACACCAGAAAACGTGTTTCTCGCATTAAATAGCGCGAAAAGAGCGATCTAGATGATTCTGCATACTTCTGACAGAAGACTCACCAAGCTTATCGCAGAAAATGCATATCTCTGCTTGAAACCTCACGAAAATCAGGATGGCGCCGGATCTGCATATCAAACGCACTGTGGAGTGGTCAATACACCAGATAACGTGTTTCACGCATTAAATAGCTCGAAAAGAGCGATCTCGATGATTCTGCATACTTCGGCCAGACGTCTCACCAAGATTATCGCAGAAAATGCATATCTCAGCTGGAAACCCCACGAAAACCAAGATATCGCCGGTTCTGCATATCAAACGCCCTGTGGAGTGATGAAAACACTAGATAACGTGTTTCTCGCATTAAATAGCTCGAAACGAGCGATCTAGATGATTCTGCATACTTCTGACTGAAGTCTCACCAATATTATCGCAGAAAATGCATATCTCAGCTAGAAACATCACGAAAATCAAGATGTCGCCGGTTCTGCATATCAAACGCACTGTGGGGTGGTGAAAACACCAGAAATGTGTTTCTCGCATTAAATAGCGCGAAAAGAGCGATCTAGATGATTCTGCATACTTCTGACAGAAGACTCACCAAGATTATCGCAGAAAATGCATATCTCAGCTGGAAACACCACGAAAATCAAGATATCGCCGGTTCTGCATATCAAACGCACAGTGGAGTGGTCAATACACCAGATATCGTGGTTCTCGCATTAAATAGCTCGAAAAGAGTGATCTAGATGATTCTGCATACTGCTGACAGAAGACTCAGCAAGATTATCGCAGAAAATGCTTATCTCAGCTTGAAACCTCGCGAAAATCAAGATGTTGCCGGTTCTGCATATCAAACGCACTGTGGAGTGGTGAAAACAACCAGACAACGTGTTTCTCGCATTAAATAGCTCGAAACGAGCGATCTAGATGATTAAGCATACTTCGGACAGAGGTCTCACCAAGATTATCGCAGAAAATGCATATCTGAGCTTGAAACCCCACGAAAACCAAGATATCGCTGGTTCTGCATATCAAACGCACTGTGGAGTGGTGAAAACAGCAGAAAACGTGTTTCTCGCATTGAATAGCTCGAAACGAGCGATCTCGATGATTCTGCATACTTCGGACAGAATTCTCACCAAAATTATCGTAAAAAATGCATATCTCAGCTTGAAACCCCACGAAAACCAAGTTATCGCTGTGTTCAGCATATCAAACGCACTGTGGAGTGCTGAAAACCCCAGAAAACGTGTTTCTCGCATTAAATAGCTCGAATAGAGCGATCTCGATGATTCTTCATACTTCGGACAGAAGTCTCACCAAGATTATCGTAAAAAATGCATATCTCAGCTTGAAACCCCACGAAACCCAAAATATCTCCGGTTCTGCATATCAAACGCACTGTGGAGTGCTGAAAACACCAGATAACGTGTTTCTCGCATTAAATAGCTCGAATAGAGCGATCTCGATGATTAAGCATACTTCGGACAGAAGTCTCACCAAGATTATCGTAAAAAATGCATATCTCAGCTTGAAACCCCACAAAAACCAAGATATCGCCGGTTCTGCATATCAAACGCACTGTGGAGCGCTGAAAACACCAGATAACGTGTTTCTCGCATTAAATAGCTCGAATAGAGCGATCTCGATGATTCTGCATACTTCTAACAGAAGTCTCACTAAGATTATCGCAGAAAATGCATATCTCTGCTAGAAACCCCACGAAAACCAAGATATCACCGGTTCTGCACATCCAACGAACTGTGGTGTGGTGAAAACCCCAGAAAACGTGTTTCTCGCATTAAATAGCTCGAAAAGAGCGCTCTTGATGTTTCTGCATACTTCGGACGGAAGTCTCACCAAGATTATCGTAAAAAATGCATATCTCAGCTTGAAACCCCACGCAACCCAAAATATCTCCGGTTCTGCATATCAAACGCACTGTGGAGTGCTGAAAACACCAGATAACGTGTTTCTCGCATTAAATAGCTCGAATAGAGCGATCTCGATGATTAAGCATACTTCGGACAGAAGTCTCACCAAGATTATCGTAAAAAATGCATATCTCAGCTTGAAACCCCACAAAAACCAAGATATCGCCGGTTCTGCATATCAAACGCACTGTGGAGCGGTGAAAACACCAGATAACGTGTTTCTCGCATTAAATAGCTCGAAAAGTGCGATCTCGATGATTCTGCATACTTCTAACAGAAGTCTCACTATGATTATCGCAGAAAATGCATATCTCTGCTAGAAACCCCACGAAAACCAAGATATCGCTGGTTCTGCATATCAAACGCACTGTGGAGTGGTGAAAACAGCAGATAACGTGTTTCTCGCATTAAATAGCGCGAAAAGAGCGATCTAGATGATTCTGCATACTTCTGACAGAAGACTCACCAAGATTATCGCAGAAAATGCATATCTCAGCTGGAAACACCACGAAAATCAAGATATCGCCGGTTCTGCATATCAAACGCACAGTGGAGTTGTCAATACACCAGATATCGTGGTTCTCGCATTAAATAGCTCGAAAAGAGTGATCTAGATGATTCTGCATACTGCTGACAGAAGACTCAGCAAGATTATCGCAGAAAATGCTTATCTCAGCTTGAAACCTCGCGAAAATCAAGATGTCGCCGGTTCTGCATATCAAACGCACTGTGGAGTGGTGAAAACAACCAGACAACGTGTTTCTCGCATTAACTAGCTCGAAAAGAGCGATCTCGATGTTTCAGCATACTTCGGACAGAAGTCTCACCAAGCTTATCGTAGAAAATGCATATCTCATCTTGAAACCTGACGAAAACCAAAATATCTCCGGTTCTGCATATCCAACGCACTGTGGAGTGGTGAAAACCCCATAAAACGTTTTTCTCGCATTAAATAGCTCGAATAGAGCGATCTCGATGATTCTTCATACTTCGGACAGAAGTCTCACCAAGATTATCGCAGAAAATGCATATCTCTGCTTGAAACCCCACGAAAACCAAGATATCGCTGTGTTCAGCATATCAAACGCACTGTGGAGTGGTGAAAACCCCAGAAAACGTGTTTCTCGCATTAAATAGCTCGAATAGAGCGATCTCGATGGTTCTTCATACTTCGGACAGAAGTCTCACCAAGATTATCGTAAAAAATGCATATCTCAGCTTGAAACCCCACGAAACCCAAAATATCTCCGGTTCTGCATATCAAACGCACTGTGGAGTGCTGAAAACACCAGATAACGTGTTTCTCGCATTAAATAGCTCGAATAGAGCGATCTCGATGATTAAGCATACTTCGGACAGAAGTCTCACCAAGATTATCGTAAAAAATGCATATCTCAGCTTGAAACCCCACAAAAACCAAGATATCGCCGGTTCTGCATATCAAACGCACTGTGGAGCGGTGAAAACACCAGATAACGTGTTTCTCGCATTAAATAGCTCGAAAAGTGCGATCTCGATGATTCTGCATACTTCTAACAGAAGTCTCACTATGATTATCGCAGAAAATGCATATCTCTGCTAGAAACCCCACGAAAACCAAGATATCACCGGTTCTGCACATCCAACGAACTGTGGTGTGGTGAAAACCCCAGAAAACGTGTTTCTCGCATTAAATAGCTCGAAAAGAGCGCTCTTGATGTTTCTGCATACTTCGGACGGACGTCTCACCAAGATTATCCCAGAAATTGCATATCTGAGCTTGAAACCCCACGAAAACCAAGATATCGCTGGTTCTGCATATCAAACGCACTGTGGAGCGGTGAAAACACCAGATAACGTGTTTCTCGCATTAAATAGCTCGAAAAGTGCGATCTCGATGATTCTGCATACTTCTAACAGAAGTCTCACTATGATTATCGCAGAAAATGCATATCTCTGCTAGAAACCCCACGAAAACCAAGATATCACCGTTTCTGCACATCCAACGAACTGTGGTGTGGTGAAAACCCCAGAAAACGTGTTTCTCGCATTAAATAGCTCGAAAAGAGCGATCCCGATGATTCTGCATACTTCTGACAGAAGTCTCACCAAGATTATCGTAGAAAATGCATATCTCAGCTAGATACCCGACGAAAGCCAAGATGTCGCCGGTTCTGCCTATCAAACGCACTGTGGAGTGGTGAAAACACCAGATAACGTGTTTCTCGCATTAAATAGGTCGAAACGAGCGATCTCGATGATTAAGCATACTTCTGACAGAAGTCTCACCAAGATTATCGTAGAAAATGCATATCTCAGCTTGATACCCCACGAAACCCAAAATATCTCCGGTTCTGCATATCAAACGCACTGTGGAGTGCTGAAAACACCAGATAACGTGTTTCGCGCATTAAATAGCTCGAATAGAGCGATCTCGATGATTAAGCATACTTCGGACAGAAGTCTCACCAAGATTATCGTAAAAAATGCATATCTCAGCTTGAAACCCCACAAAAACCAAGATATCGCCGGTTCTGCATATCAAACGCACTGTGGAGCGGTGAAAACACCAGATAACGTGTTTCTCGCATTAAATAGCTCGAAAAGTGCGATCTCGATGATTCTGCATACTTCTAACAGAAGTCTCACTATGATTATCGCAGGAAATGCATATCTCTGCTAGAAACCCCACGAAAACCAAAATATCTCCGGTTCTGCATATCAAACGCACTGTGGAGCGGTGAAAACACCAGATAACGTGTTTCTCGCATTAAATAGCTCGAAAAGTGCGATCTCGATGATTCTGCATACTTCTAACAGAAGTTTCACTATGATTATCGCAGAAAATGCATATCTCTGCTAGAAACCCCACGAAAACCAAGATATCACCGGTTCTGCACATCGAACGAACTGTGGTGTGGTGAAAACCCCAGAAAACGTGTTTCTCGCATTAAATAGCTCGAAAAGAGCGATCTCAATGATTCTGCATACTTCGGACAGAAGTCTCACCAAGATTATCGCAGAAAATGCATATCTCAGCTTGAAACCCCTCGAAAACCAAGATATCACCTGTTCTGCATATCCAACGAACTGTGGTGTTGTGAAAACCCCAGAAAACGTGTTTCTCGCATTAAATAGCTCGGAAAGAGCGATCCCGATGATTCTGCATACTTCTGACAGAAGTCTCACCAAGATTATCGTAGAAAATGCATATCTCAGCTTGATACCCGACGAAAGCCAAGATGTCGCCGGTTCTGCCTATCAAACGCACTGTGGAGTGGTGAAAACACCAGATAACGTGTTTCTCGCATTCAATAGGTCGAAACGTGCGATCTCGATGATTAAGCATACTTCGGACAGAGGTCTCACCAAGATTATCGCAGAAAATGCATATCTGAGCTTGAAACCCCACGAAAACCAAGATATCGCTGGTTCTGCATATCAAACGCACTGTGGAGTGGTGAAAACACCAGATAACGTGTTTCTCGCATTAAATAGGTCGAAAAGAGCGATCTCGATGTTTCTGCATACTTCGGACAGAGGTCTCACCAAGATTATCGCAGAAAATGCATATCTCAGCCTGAAACCCCACGAAAACCAAGATATCTCCGGTTCTGCACATCAAACCAACTGTGGAGTGGTGAAAACACCAGACAACGTGTTTCTCGCATTAAATAGATCGAAAAGAGCGATCTCGATGATTAAGCATACTTCGGACAGAAGTCTCATCAAGATTATCGAAAAAAATGCATATCTCAGCTTGAAACCCCACGAAAACCCAGATATCGCTCGTTCTGCATATCAAACGCACTGTGGAGTGGTGAAAACACCAGATAACGTGTTTCTCGCAGTAAATAGCTCGAAAAGAGCGCTCTTGATGTTTCTGCATACTTCGGACAGATGTTTCATCAAGATTATCGTAGGAAATGCTTATCTCAGCTTGATAGCCCACGAAACCCAAAATATCTCCGGTTCTGCATATCAAACGCACTGTGGAGTGCTGAAAACACCAGATAACGTGTTTCTCGCATTAAATAGCTCGAATAGAGCGATCTCGATGATTAAGCATACTTCGGACAGAAGTCTCACCAAGATTATCGTAAAAAATGCATATCTCAGCTTGAAACCCCACAAAAACCAAGATATCGCCGGTTCTGCATATCAAACGCACTGTGGAGCGGTGAAAACACCAGATAACGTGTTTCTCGCATTAAATAGCTCGAAAAGTGCGATCTCGATGATTCTGCATACTTCTAACAGAAGTCTCACTATGATTATCGCAGAAAATGCATATCTCTGCTAGAAACCCCACGAAAACCAAGATATCGCTGGTTCTGCATATCAAACGCACTGTGGAGTGGTGAAAACAGCAGATAACGTGTTTCTCGCATTAAATAGCGCGAAAAGAGCGATCTCGATGATTAAGCATACTTCGGACAGAAGTCTCACCAAGATTATCGTAAAAAATGCATATCTCAGCTTGAAACCCCACAAAAACCAAGATATCGCTGGTTCTGCATATCAAACGCACTGTGGAGCGGTGAAAACACCAGATAACGTGTTTCTCGCATTAAATAGCTCGAAAAGTGCGATCTCGATGATTCTGCATACTTCTAACAGAAGTCTCACTATGATTATCGCAGAAAATGCATATCTCTGCTAGAAACCCCACGAAAACCAAGATATCACCGGTTCTGCACATCCAACGAACTGTGGTGTGGTGAAAACCCCAGAAAACGTGTTTCTCGCATTAAATAGCTCGAAAAGAGCGATCCCGATGATTCTGCATACTTCTGACAGAAGTCTCACCAAGATTATCGTAGAAAATGCATATCTCAGCTTGATACCCGACGAAAGCCAAGATGTCGCCGGTTCTGCCTATCAAACGCACTGTGGAGTGGTGAAAACACCAGATAACGTGTTTCTCGCATTAAATAGGTCGAAACGAGCGATCTCGATGATTAAGCATACTTCTGACAGAAGTCTCACCAAGATTATCGTAGAAAATGCATATCTCAGCTTGATACCCCACGAAACCCAAAATATCTCCGGTTCTGCATATCAAACGCACTGTGGAGTGCTGAAAACACCAGATAACGTGTTTCTCGCATTAAATAGCTCGAATAGAGCGATCTCGATGATTAAGCATACTTCGGACAGAAGTCTCACCAAGATTATCGTAAAAAATGCATATCTCAGCTTGAAACCCCACAAAAACCAAGATATCGCCGGTTCTGCATATCAAACGCACTGTGGAGCGGTGAAAACACCAGATAACGTGTTTCTCGCATTAAATAGCTCGAAAAGTGCGATCTCGATGATTCTGCATACTTCTAACAGAAGATCTCACTATGATTATCGCAGAAAATGCATATCTCTGCTAGAAACCCCACGAAAACCAAGATATCGCTGGTTCTGCATATCAAACGCACTGTGGAGTGGTGAAAACAGCAGATAACGTGTTTCTCGCATTAAATAGCGCGAAAAGAGCGATCTAGATGATTCTGCATACTTCTGACAGAAGACTCACCAAGATTATCGCAGAAAATGCATATCTCAGCTGGAAACACCACGAAAATCAAGATATCGCCGGTTCTGCATATCAAACGCACAGTGGAGTGGTCAATACACCAGATATCGTGGTTCTCGCATTAAATAGCTCGAAAAGAGTGATCTAGATGATTCTGCATACTGCTGACAGAAGACTCAGCAAGATTATCGCAGAAAATGCTTATCTCAGCTTGAAACCTCGCGAAAATCAAGATGTCGCCGGTTCTGCATATCAAACGCACTGTGGAGTGGTGAAAACAACCAGACAACGTGTTTCTCGCATTAACTAGCTCGAAAAGAGCGATCTCGATGTTTCAGCATACTTCGGACAGAAGTCTCACCAAGCTTATCGTAGAAAATGCATATCTCAGCTTGAAACCTGACGAAAACCAAAATATCTCCGGTTCTGCATATCCAACGCACTGTGGAGTGGTGAAAACCCCATAAAACGTTTTTCTCGCATTAAATAGCTCGAATAGAGCGATCTCGATGATTCTTCATACTTCGGACAGAAGTCTCACCAAGATTATCGCAGAAAATGCATATCTCTGCTTGAAACCCCACGAAAACCAAGATATCGCTGTGTTCAGCATATCAAACGCACTGTGGAGTGGTGAAAACCCCAGAAAACGTGTTTCTCGCATTAAATAGCTCGAATAGAGCGATCTCGATGATTCTTCATACTTCGGACAGAAGTCTCACCAAGATTATCGTAAAAAATGCATATCTCAGCTTGAAACCCCACGAAACCCAAAATATCTCCGGTTCTGCATATCAAACGCACTGTGGAGTGCTGAAAACACCAGATAACGTGTTTCTCGCATTAAATAGCTCGAATAGAGCGATCTCGATGATTAAGCATACTTCGGACAGAAGTCTCACCAAGATTATCGTAAAAAATGCATATCTCAGCTTGAAACCCCACAAAAACCAAGATATCGCCGGTTCTGCATATCAAACGCACTGTGGAGCGGTGAAAACACCAGATAACGTGTTTCTCGCATTAAATAGCTCGAAAAGTGCGATCTCGATGATTCTGCATACTTCTAACAGAAGTCTCACTATGATTATCGCAGAAAATGCATACCTCTGCTAGAAACCCCACGAAAACCAAGATATCGCCGGTACTGCATATCAAACGCACTGTGGAGCGGTGAAAACACCAGATAACGTGTTTCTCGCATTAAATAGCTCGAAAAGTGCGATCTCGATGATTCTGCATACTTCTAACAGAAGTTTCACTATGATTATCGCAGAAAATGCATATCTCTGCTAGAAACCCCACGAAAACCAAGATATCACCGGTTCTGCACAAACAACGAACTGTGGTGTGGTGAAAACCCCAGAAAACGTGTTTCTCGCATTAAATAGCTCGAAAAGAGCGCTCTTGATGTTTCTGCATACTTCGGACAGATGTTTCACCAAGATTAACGTAGAAAATGCGTATCTCAGCTTGAAACCCGACCGAAACCAAGATATCTCCGGTTCTGCATGTCAAACGTACTGTGGAGTGGTGAAAACACCAGAAAACGTGTTTCGTGCATTAAGCAGCTCGAAAAGAGCGATCCCGATGATTCTGCATACTTCTGACAGAAGTCTCACCAAGATTATCGTAGAAAATGCATATCTCAGCTTGATACCCGACGAAAGCCAAGATGTCGCCGGTTCTGCCTATCAAACGCACTGTGGAGTGGTGAAAACACCAGATAACGTGTTTCTCGCATTAAATAGGTCGAAACGAGCGATCTCGATGATTAAGCATACTTCGGACAGAGGTCTCACCAAGATTATCGCAGAAAATGCATATCTGAGCTTGAAACCCCACGAAAACGAAGATATCGTCGGTTCTGTATATCATACGCACTGTGCAGTGGTGAAAACACCAGATAACGTGTTTCTCGCAATAAATAGGTCGAAAAGAGCGATCTCGATGTTTCTGCATACTTCGGACAGGGGTCTCACCAAGATAATCGCAGAAAATGCATATCTCAGCTTGAAACCCCACGAAAACCAAGATATCTCCGGTTCAACATATCCAAGGAACTTTGGAGTTGTGAAAACCCCAGAAAACGAGTTTCTCGCATTAAATAGCTCGAAAAGATCGATCTCGAAGATTCTGCATACTTCTGACAGAAGACTCACCAAGATTATCGCTGAAAATGCATATCTCATCTTGAAACCCCACGAAAACCAAGATATCGTTGGTGCTGCATATCAAACGTACTGTGGAGTGGTGAAAACACCAGAAAACGTGTTTCTCGCATTAAATAGCTCGGAAAGAGCGATCCCGATGATTCTGCATACTTCTGACAGAAGTCTCACCAAGATTATCGCAGAAAATGCATATCTGAGCTTGAAACCCCACGAAAACCAAGATATCGCTGGTTCTGCATATCAAACGCACTGTGGAGTGGTGAAAACCCCATAAAACGTTTTTCTCGCATTAAATAGCTCGAATAGAGCGATCTCGATGATTCTTCATACTTCGGACAGAAGTCTCACCAAGATTATCGCAGAAAATGCATATCTCTGCTTGAAACCCCACGAAAACCAAGATATCGCTGTGTTCAGCATATCAAACGCACTGTGGAGTGGTGAAAACCCCAGAAAACGTGTTTCTCGCATTAAATAGCTCGAATAGAGCGATCTCGATGATTCTTCATACTTCGGACAGAAGTCTCACCAAGATTATCGTAAAAAATGCATATCTCAGCTTGAAACCCCACGAAACCCAAAATATCTCCGGTTCTGCATATCAAACGCACTGTGGAGTGCTGAAAACACCAGATAACGTGTTTCTCGCATTAAATAGCTCGAATAGAGCGATCTCGATGATTAAGCATACTTCGGACAGAAGTCTCACCAAGATTATCGTAAAAAATGCATATCTCAGCTTGATACCCGACGAAAGCCAAGATGTCGCCGGTTCTGCCTATCAAACGCACTGTGGAGTGGTGAAAACACCAGATAACGTGTTTCTCGCATTCAATAGGTCGAAACGAGCGATCTCGATGATTAAGCATACTTCGGACAGAGGTCTCACCAAGATTATCGCAGAAAATGCATATCTGAGCTTGAAACCCCACGAAAACCAAGATATCGCTGGTTCTGCATATCAAACGCACTGTGGAGTGGTGAAAACACCAGATAACGTGTTTCTCGCATTAAATAGGTCGAAAAGAGCGCTCTTGATGTTTCTGCATACTTCGGACAGATGTCTCACCAAGCTTATCGTAGAAAATGCATTTCTCCTCTTGCAACCCGACGAAAACCAAAATATCTCCGGTTCTGCATATCCAACGCACTGTGGAGTGGTGAAAACACCAGGAAACGTGTTTCTCGCATTAAATAGCTCGAAACGAGCGATCTCGATGATTCTGCATACTTCGGACAGAAGACTCACCAAGATTATCGTAAAAAATGCATATCTCAGCTTGAAACCCCACGAAAACCAAGATATCGCTGGTGATGCACATCAAACGCACTGTGGAGTGGTGAAAACACCAGATAACGTGTTTCTCGCAGTAAATAGCTCGAAAAGAGCGCTCTTGATGTTTCTGCATACTTCGGACAGATGTTTCATCAAGATTATCGTAGAAAATGCATATCTCAGCCTGAAACCCCACGAAAACCACGATATCTCCGGTTCTGCACATCAAACGCACAGTGGAGTGGTCAATACACCAGATATCGTGGTTCTCGCATTAAATAGCTCGAAAAGAGTGATCTAGATGATTCTGCATACTGCTGACAGAAGACTCAGCAAGATTATCGCAGAAAATGCTTATCTCAGCTTGAAACCTCGCGAAAATCAAGATGTCGCCGGTTCTGCATATCAAACGCACTGTGGAGTGGTGAAAACAACCAGACAACGTGTTTCTCGCATTAACTAGCTCGAAAAGAGCGATCTCGATGTTTCAGCATACTTCGGACAGAAGTCTCACCAAGCTTATCGTAGAAAATGCATATCTCAGCTTGAAACCTGACGAAAACCAAAATATCTCCGGTTCTGCATATCCAACGCACTGTGGAGTGGTGAAAACCCCATAAAACGTTTTTCTCGCATTAAATAGCTCGAATAGAGCGATCTCGATGATTCTTCATACTTCGGACAGAAGTCTCACCAAGATTATCGCAGAAAATGCATATCTCTGCTTGAAACCCCACGAAAACCAAGATATCGCTGTGTTCAGCATATCAAACGCACTGTGGAGTGGTGAAAACCCCAGAAAACGTGTTTCTCGCATTAAATAGCTCGAATAGAGCGATCTCGATGATTCTTCATACTTCGGACAGAAGTCTCACCAAGATTATCGTAAAAAATGCATATCTCAGCTTGAAACCCCACGAAACCCAAAATATCTCCGGTTCTGCATATCAAACGCACTGTGGAGTGCTGAAAACACCAGATAACGTGTTTCTCGCATTAAATAGCTCGAATAGAGCGATCTCGATGATTAAGCATACTTCGGACAGAAGTCTCACCAAGATTATCGTAAAAAATGCATATCTCAGCTTGAAACCCCACAAAAACCAAGATATCGCCGGTTCTGCATATCAAACGCACTGTGGAGCGGTGAAAACACCAGATAACGTGTTTCTCGCATTAAATAGCTCGAAAAGTGCGATCTCGATGATTCTGCATACTTCTAACAGAAGTCTCACTATGATTATCGCAGAAAATGCATACCTCTGCTAGAAACCCCACGAAAACCAAGATATCACCGGTTCTGCACATCCAACGCACTGTGGAGTGGTGAAAACCCCATAAAACGTTTTTCTCGCATTAAATAGCTCGAATAGAGCGATCTCGATGATTCTTCATACTTCGGACAGAAGTCTCACCAAGATTATCGCAGAAAATGCATATCTCTGCTTGAAACCCCACGAAAACCAAGATATCGCCGGTTCTGCATATCAAACGCACTGTGGAGCGGTGAAAACACCAGATAACGTGTTTCTCGCATTAAATAGCTCGAAAAGTGCGATCTCGATGATTCTGCATACTTCTAACAGAAGTTTCACTATGATTATCGCAGAAAATGCATATCTCTGCTAGAAACCCCACGAAAACCAAGATATCACCGGTTCTGCACAAACAACGAACTGTGGTGTGGTGAAAACCCCAGAAAACGTGTTTCTCGCATTAAATAGCTCGAAAAGAGCGCTCTTGATGTTTCTGCATACTTCGGACAGATGTTTCACCAAGATTAACGTAGAAAATGCATATCTCAGCTTGAAACCCGACCGAAACCAAGATATCTCCGGTTCTGCATGTCAAACGTACTGTGGAGTGGTGAAAACACCAGAAAACGTGTTTCGTGCATTAAGTAGCTCGAAAAGAGCGATCCCGATGATTCTGCATACTTCTGACAGAAGTCTCACCAAGATTATCGTAGAAAATGCATATCTCAGCTTGATACCCGACGAAAGCCAAGATGTCGCCGGTTCTGCCTATCAAACGCACTGTGGAGTGGTGAAAACACCAGATAACGTGTTTCTCGCATTAAATAGGTCGAAACGAGCGATCTCGATGATTAAGCATACTTCGGACAGAGGTCTCACCAAGATTATCGCAGAAAATGCATATCTGAGCTTGAAACCCCACGAAAACGAAGATATCGTCGGTTCTGTATATCATACGCACTGTGCAGTGGTGAAAACACCAGATAACGTGTTTCTCGCAATAAATAGGTCGAAAAGAGCGATCTCGATGTTTCTGCATACTTCGGACAGGGGTCTCACCAAGATAATCGCAGAAAATGCATATCTCAGCTTGAAACCCCACGAAAACCAAGATATCTCCGGTTCAACATATCCAAGGAACTTTGGAGTTGTGAAAACCCCAGAAAACGAGTTTCTCGCATTAAATAGCTCGGAAAGAGCGATCCCGATGATTCTGCATACTTCTGACAGAAGTCTCACCAAGATTATCGTAGAAAATGCATATCTCAGCTTGATACCCGACGAAAGCCAAGATGTCGCCGGTTCTGCCTATCAAACGCACTGTGGAGTGGTGAAAACACCAGATAACGTGTTTCTCGCATTCAATAGGTCGAAACGAGCGATCTCGATGATTAAGCATACTTCGGACAGAGGTCTCACCAAGATTATCGCAGAAAATGCATATCTGAGCTTGAAACCCCACGAAAACCAAGATATCGCTGGTTCTGCATATCAAACGCACTGTGGAGTGGTGAAAACACCAGATAACGTGTTTCTCGCATTAAATAGGTCGAAAAGAGCGATCTCGATGTTTCTGCATACTTCGGACAGAGGTCTCACCAAGATTATCGCAGAAAATGCATATCTCAGCCTGAAACCCCACGAAAACCAAGATATCTCCGGTTCTGCACATCAAACCAACTGTGGAGTGGTGAAAACACCAGACAACGTGTTTCTCGCATTAAATAGATCGAAAAGAGCGATCTCGATGATTAAGCATACTTCGGACAGAAGTCTCATCAAGATTATCGTAAAAAATGCATATCTCAGCTTGAAACCCCACGAAAACCCAGATATCGCTCGTTCTGCATATCAAACGCACTATGGAGTGGTGAAAACACCAGATAACGTGTTTCTCGCAGTAAATAGCTCGAAAAGAGCGCTCTTGATGTTTCTGCATACTTCGGACAGATGTTTCATCAAGATTATCGTAGGAAATGCATATCTCAGCTTGAAACCCGACGAAAACCAAACATCGCCGGTTCTGCATATCAAACCAACTGTGGAGTGGTGAAAACACCAGATAACGTGTTTCTCGCATTAAATAGATCGAAAAGAGCGATCTCGATGATTAAGCATACTTCGGACAGAAGTCTCATCAAGATTATCGTAAAAAATGCATATCTCAGCTTGAAACCCCACGAAAACCCAGATATCGCTCGTTCTGCATATCAAACGCACTGTGGAGTGGTGAAAACACCAGATAACGTGTTTCTCGCATTAAATAGCTCGAAAAGAGCGCTCTTGATGTTTCTGCATACTTCGGACAGATGTCTCACCAAGCTTATCGTAGAAAATGCATTTCTCCTCTTGCAACCCGACGAAAACCAAAATATCTCCGGTTCTGCATATCCAACGCACTGTGGAGTGGTGAAAACACCAGGAAACGTGTTTCTCGCATTAAATAGCTCGAAACGAGCGATCTCGATGATTCTGCATACTTCGGACAGAAGACTCACCAAGATTATCGTAAAAAATGCATATCTCAGCTTGAAACCCCACGAAAACCAAGATATCGCTGGTGATGCACATCAAACGCACTGTGGAGTGGTGAAAACACCAGATAACGTGTTTCTCGCAGTAAATAGCTCGAAAAGAGCGCTCTTGATGTTTCTGCATACTTCGGACAGATGTTTCATCAAGATTATCGTAGAAAATGCATATCTCAGCCTGAAACCCCACGAAAACCACGATATCTCCGGTTCTGCACATCAAACCAACTGTGGAGTGGTGAAAACACCAGACAACGTGTTTCTCGCATTAAATAGATCGAAAAGAGCGATCTCGATGATTAAGCATACTTCGGACAGAAGTCTCATCAAGATTATCGTAAAAAATGCATATCTCAGCTTGAAACCCCACGAAAACCCAGATATCGCTCGTTCTGCATATCAAACGCACTGTGGAGTGGTGAAAACACCAGATAACGTGTTTCTCGCAGTAAATAGCTCGAAAAGAGCGCTCTTGATGTTTCTGCATACTTCGGACAGATGTTTCATCAAGATTATCGTAGAAAATGCATATCTCAGCTTGAAACCCGACGAAAACCAAACATCGCCGGTTCTGCATATCAAACGCTCTGTGGAGTGGTGAAAACACCAGATAACGTGTTTCTCGCATTAAATAGCTCGAAAAGAGCGATCTCGATGATTCTGCATACTTCGGACAGAAGTCTCACAAAGATTATCGCAGAAACTGCATATCTCAGCTTGAAACCCCTCGAAAACCAAGATATCACCTGTTCTGCATATCCAACGAACTGTGGTGATGTGAAAGCCCCAGAAAACGTGTTTCTCGCATTAAATAGCTCGGAAAGAGCGATCTCGATGATTCTGCACACTTCGGACAGAAGTCTCACCATGATTATCGCAGAAAATGCATATCTCAGCTTGAAACCCCACGAAAACCAAGATATCGCCGGATCTGCATATCATACGCACTGTGGAGTGGTGAAAACACCAGATAACGTGTTTCTCGCATTAAATAGCTCGAAACGAGCGATCTCGATTATTAAGCATACTTCGGACGGAAGTCTCACCATGATTATCCCAGAAATTGCATATCTGAGCTTGAAACCCCACGAAAACCAAGATATCGCTGGTTCTGCATATCAAACGCACTGTGGAGTGGTGAAATCACCAGATAACGTGTTTCTCGCATTAAATAGCTCGAAAAGAGCGCTCTCGATGTTTCTGCTTACTTCGGACAGATGTCTCACCAAGCTTATCGTAGAAAATGCATTTCTCCTCTTGCAACCCGACGAAAACCAAAATATCTCCGGTTCTGCATATCCAACGCACTGTGGAGTGGTGAAAACACCAGGAAACGTGTTTCTCGCATTAAATAGCTCGAAACGAGCGATCTCGATGATTCTGCATACTTCGGACAGAGGTCTCACCAAGATTATCGCAGAAAATGCATATCTGAGCTTGAAACCCCACGAAAACCAAGATATCGCTGGTTCTGTATACCAAACGCACTGTGGAGTGGTGAAAACACCAGATAACGTGTTTCTCGCATTAAATAGGTCGAAAAGAGCGATCTCGATGTTTCTGCATACTTCGGACAGAGGTCTCACCAAGATTATCGCAGAAAATGCATATCTCAGCCTGAAACCCCACGAAAACCAAGATATCTCCGGTTCTGCACATCCAACGAACTGTGGTGTGGTGAAAACCCCAGAAAACGTGTTTCTCGCATTAAATAGCTCGAAAAGAGCGCTCTTGATGTTTCTGCATACTTCGGACAGATGTTTCATCAAGATTATCGTAGAAAATGCATATCTCAGCTTGAAACCCGACGAAAACCAAACATCGCCGGTTCTGCATATCAAACCAACTGTGGAGAGGTGAAAACACCAGACAACGTGTTTCTCGCATTAAATAGCTCGAAAAGAGCGATCCCGATGATTCTGCATACTTCGGACAGAAGTCTCACCAAGATTATCGTAAAAAATGCATATCTCAGCTTGAAACCCCACGAAAACCAAGATATCGCTGGTGCTGCATATCAAACGCTCTGTGGAGTGGTGAAAACACCAGATAACGTGATTCTCGCATTAAATAGCTCGAAAAGAGCGATCTCGATGATTCTGCATACTTCGGACAGAAGTCTCACCAAGATTATCGCAGAAAATGCATATCTCAGATTGAAACCCCTCGAAAACCAAGATATCACCTGTTCTGCATATCCAACGAACTGTGGTGTTGTGAAAACCCCAGAAAACGTGTTTCTCGCATTAAATAGCTCGGATAGAGCGATCTCGATGATTCTGCACACTTCGGACAGAAGTCTCACCATGATTATCGCAGAAAATGCATATCTCAGCTTGAAACCCCACGAAAACCAAGATATCGCCGGTTCGGCATATCATACGCCCTGTGGAGTGGTGAAAACACCAGATAACGTGTTTCTCGCATTAAATAGCTCGAAACGAGCGATCTCGATTATTAAGCATACTTCGGACGGAAGTCTCACCAAGATTATCCCAGAAATTGCAAATCTGAGCTTGAAACCCCACGAAAACCAAGATATCGCTGGTTCTGCATATCAAACGCACTGTGGAGTGGTGAAAACCCCAGAAAACGTGTATCTCGCATTAAATAGCTCGAAAAGAGCGATCCCGATGATCCTGCATACTTGTGACAGAAGTCTCACGAAAATTATCGTAGAAAATGCATATCTCAGCTTGATACCCGAAGAAAGCCAAGATGTCGCCGGTTCTGCCTATCAAACGCACTGTGGAGTGGTGAAAACACCAGATAACGTGTTTCTCGCATTAAATAGGTCGAAACGAGCGATCTTGATGATTAAGCATACTTCGGACAGAGGTCTCACCAAGATTATCGCAGAAAATGCATATCTGAGCTTGAAACCCCACGAAAACGAAGATATCGTCGGTTCTGCATATCATACGCACTGTGGAGTGGTGAAAACACCAGATAACGTGTTTCTCGCAATAAATAGGTCGAAAAGAGCGATCTCGATGTTTCTGCATACTTCGGACAGAAGTCTCACCATGATTATCGCAGAAAAGGCATATCTCAGCTTGAAACCCCACGAAAACCAGGATATCGCCGGTTCTGCATATCATACGCACTGTGGAGTGGTGAAAACACCAGATAACGTGTTTCTCGCATTAAATAGCTCGAAAAGTGCGATCTCGATGATTCTGCATACTTCGGACAGAAGTCTCACCAAGATTATCGCAGAAAATGCATATCTCAGCTTGAAACCCCTTGAAAACCAAGATATCACCTGTTCTGCATATCCAACGAACTGTAGTGTTGTGAAAACCCCAGAAAACGTGTTTCTCGCATTAAATAGCTCGAAAAGAGCGATCTCGATGATTCTGCACACTTCGGACAGAAGTCTCACCATGATGATCGCAGAAAATGCATATCTCAGCTTGAAACCCCACGAAAACCAAGATATCGCCGGTTCTGCATATCAAACGCTCTGTGGAGTGGTGAAAACACCAGATAACGTGTTTCTCGCATCAAATAGCTAGAAACGAGCGATCTCGATGTTTCTGCATACTCCGGACAGAGGTCTCACCAAGATTATCGCAGAAAATGCATATCTCAGCTTGAATCCCCACGAAAACCAGGATATCGCTGGTTCTGCATATCAAACGCGCTGTGGAGTGCTGAAAACACTAGATAACGTGTTTCTCGCATTAAATAGCTCGAATAGAGCGATCTCGATGATTAAGCATACTTCGGACAGAAGTCTCACCAAGATTATCGTAAAAAATGCATATCTCAGCTTGAAACACCACAAAAACCAAGATATCGCTGGTTCTGCATATCAAACGCACTGTGGAGTGGTGAAAACACCAGATAACGTGTTTCTCGCATTAAATAGCACGAAAAGTGCGATCTCGAAGATTCTGCATACTTCGGACAGAAGTATCACCAAGATTATCGCAGAAAAAGCATATCTGAGCTTGAAACCCCACGAAAACCAAGATATCGCTGGTTCTGCATATCAAACGCACTGTGGAGTGGTGAAAACACCACATAACTTGTTTCTCGCATTAAATAGCTCGAAAAGAGCGATCTCGATGATTCTTCGTACTTCGGACAGAAGTCTCACCTAGATTATCGCAGAAAATGCATATCTCAGCTTGAAACCCCACGAAAACCAAGATGTCTCCGGTTCTGCAAATCCAACGAACTGTGATGTGGTGAAAACCCCAGAAAACGAGTTTCTCGCATTAAATAGTTCGAATCGAGCGATCTCGATGATTCTGCATACATCGGACAGAAGTCTCACCAGGATTATCGTAGAAAATGCATATCTCAGCTTGAAACCCGACCGAAACCAAGATATCTCCGGTTCGGCATATCCAACGCACTGTGGAGTGGTGAAAACCCCAGAAGACGTGTTTCTCGCATTAAATAGCACGACTAGAGCGATCTCGATGATTCTTCATACTTCGGACAGAAGTCTCATCAAGATTATCGTAAAAAATGCATATCTCAGCTGGAATCCCGACGAAAACCAAACATCGCCGGTTCTGCATATCAAACCAACTGTGGAGTGGTGAAAACACCAGATAGCGTGTTTGCTCGCATTAAATAGGTCGAAGAGAGCGATCTCGATTATTCTGCATACTTCTAACGGAAGTCTCACCATGATTATCGCAGAAAATGCATATCTCTGCTAGAAACCCCACGAAAACCAAGATATCTCCTGTTCTGCATATCCAACGAACTGTGGAGTGGTGAAAACTCCAGAAAACGTGTTTCTCGCATTAAATAGCTCGAAAAGTACGATCTCGATGACTCTGCATACTTCGGACCGAAGTCTCACCAAGATTATCGCAGAAAATGCATATCTGAGCTTGAAACCCCACGAAAACCAAACATTGCCGGTTCGGCATATCAAACGCACTGTGGAGTGGTGAAAACACCAGATAACGTGTTTGCTCGCATTAAATAGGTCGAAAAGAGCGATCTCGATGATTCTGCATACTTCTAACAGAAGTCTCACCATGATTATCGCAGAAAATGCATATCTCTGCTAGAAATCCCACGAAGACCAAGATATCTCCTGTTCTGCATATCCAACGAACTGTGGAGTGGAGAAAACCCCAGAAAACGTGTTTCTCGCATTAAATAGCTCGAAAAGTACGATCTCGATGACTCTGCATACTTCGGAAAGAAGTCTCACCAAGATTATCGCAGAAAATGCATATCTGAGCTTGAAACCCCACGAAATACAAGATATCGTCGGTTCTGCATATCATACGCACTGTCGAGTGGTGAAAACACCAGATAACGTGTTTCTCGCATTAAATAGCTCGAAACGATCGATCTCGATGATTAAGCATACTTCCGACAGAAGTCTCACCAAGATTATCGCAGAAATTGCATATCTCAGCCTGAATCCCCACGAAAACCAAGATATCGCTGGTTCTGCACATCAAACGCACTGTGGAGTGCTGAAAACACCAGATAACGTGTTTCTCGCATTAAATAGCTCGAATAGAGCGATCTCGATGTTTAAGCATACTTCGGACAGAAGTCTCACAATGATTATCGCAGAAAATGCATATCTCTGCTAGAAACCCCTCGAAAACCAAGATATCTCCTGTTCTGCATATCAAACGCACTGTGGAGTGGTGAAAACACCGGATAAGGTTTTTCTCGCATTAACTAGCTCGAAAAGAGCGACCTCGAATATTCTGCATACTTCTGACAGAAGTCTCACCAGGATTATCGTAGAAAATGCATATCTCAGCTTGAAACCCGACCGTAACCAAGATATCTCCGGTTCGGCATATCCAACGCACTGTGGAGTGGTGAAAACCCCAGAAGACGTGTTTCTCGCATTAAATAGCTCGACTAGAGCGATCTCGATGATTCTTCATACTTCGGACAGAAGTCTCATCAAGATTATCGTAAAAAATGCATATCTCAGCTTGAAACCCCACGAAAGCCAAGATATCGCTGGTTCTGCATATCAAACGCACTGTAGTGTTGTGAAAACCCCAGAAAACGTGTTTCTCGCATTAAATAGCTCGAAAAGAGCGATCTCGATGATTCTGCACACTTCGGACAGAAGTCTCACCATGATGATCGCAGAAAATGCATATCTCAGCTTGAAACCCCACGAAAACCAAGATATCGCCGGTTCTGCATATCAAACGCTCTGTGGAGTGGTGAAAACACCAGATAACGTGTTTCTCGCATCAAATAGCTAGAAACGAGCGATCTCGATGTTTCTGCATACTCCGGACAGAGGTCTCACCAAGATTATCGCAGAAAATGCATATCTCAGCTTGAATCCCCACGAAAACCAGGATATCGCTGGTTCTGCATATCAAACGCGCTGTGGAGTGCTGAAAACACTAGATAACGTGTTTCTCGCATTAAATAGCTCGAATAGAGCGATCTCGATGATTAAGCATACTTCGGACAGAAGTCTCACCAAGATTATCGTAAAAAATGCATATCTCAGCTTGAAACACCACAAAAACCAAGATATCGCTGGTTCTGCATATCAAACGCACTGTGGAGTGGTGAAAACACCACATAACTTGTTTCTCGCATTAAATAGCTCGAAAAGAGCGATCTCGATGATTCTTCGTACTTCGGACAGAAGTCTCACCAAGATTATCGCAGAAAATGCATATCTCAGCTTGAAACCCCACGAAAACCAAGATGTCTCCGGTTCTGCAAATCCAACGAACTGTGATGTGGTGAAAACCCCAGAAAACGAGTTTCTCGCATTAAATAGTTCGAATCGAGCGATCTCGATGATTCTGCATACATCGGACAGAAGTCTCACCAGGATTATCGTAGAAAATGCATATCTCAGCTTGAAACCCGACCGAAACCAAGATATCTCCGGTTCGGCATATCCAACGCACTGTGGAGTGGTGAAAACCCCAGAAGACGTGTTTCTCGCATTAAATAGGTCGAAAAGAGCGATCTCGATGTTTCTGCATACTTCGGACAGAGGTCTCACCAAGATTATCGCAGAAAATGCATATCTCAGCCTGAAACCCCACGAAAACCAAGATATCTCCGGTTCTGCACATCCAACGAACTGTGGTGTGGTGAAAACCCCAGAAAACGTGTTTCTCGCATTAAATAGCTCGAAAAGAGCGCTCTTGATGTTTCTGCATACTTCGGACAGATGTTTCATCAAGATTATCGTAGAAAATGCATATCTCAGCTTGAAACCCGACGAAAACCAAACATCGCCGGTTCTGCATATCAAACCAACTGTGGAGAGGTGAAAACACCAGACAACGTGTTTCTCGCATTAAATAGCTCGAAAAGAGCGATCCCGATGATTCTGCATACTTCGGACAGAAGTCTCACCAAGATTATCGTAAAAAATGCATATCTCAGCTTGAAACCCCACGAAAACCAAGATATCGCTGGTGCTGCATATCAAACGCTCTGTGGAGTGGTGAAAACACCAGATAACGTGATTCTCGCATTAAATAGCTCGAAAAGAGCGATCTCGATGATTCTGCATACTTCGGACAGAAGTCTCACCAAGATTATCGCAGAAAATGCATATCTCAGATTGAAACCCCTCGAAAACCAAGATATCACCTGTTCTGCATATCCAACGAACTGTGGTGTTGTGAAAACCCCAGAAAACGTGTTTCTCGCATTAAATAGCTCGGATAGAGCGATCTCGATGATTCTGCACACTTCGGACAGAAGTCTCACCATGATTATCGCAGAAAATGCATATCTCAGCTTGAAACCCCACGAAAACCAAGATATCGCTGGTTCTGCATATCAAACGCGCTGTGGAGTGCTGAAAACACTAGATAACGTGTTTCTCGCATTAAATAGCTCGAATAGAGCGATCTCGATGATTAAGCATACTTCGGACAGAAGTCTCACCAAGATTATCGCAGAAAATGCATATCTGAGCTTGAAACCCCACGAAAACGAAGATATCGTCGGTTCTGCATATCATACGCACTGTGGAGTGGTGAAAACACCAGATAACGTGTTTCTCGCAATAAATAGGTCGAAAAGAGCGATCTCGATGTTTCTGCATACTTCGGACAGAAGTCTCACCATGATTATCGCAGAAAAGGCATATCTCAGCTTGAAACCCCACGAAAACCAGGATATCGCCGGTTCTGCATATCATACGCACTGTGGAGTGGTGAAAACACCAGATAACGTGTTTCTCGCATTAAATAGCTCGAAAAGTGCGATCTCGATGATTCTGCATACTTCGGACAGAAGTCTCACCAAGATTATCGCAGAAAATGCATATCTCAGCTTGAAACCCCTTGAAAACCAAGATATCACCTGTTCTGCATATCCAACGAACTGTAGTGTTGTGAAAACCCCAGAAAACGTGTTTCTCGCATTAAATAGCTCGAAAAGAGCGATCTCGATGATTCTGCACACTTCGGACAGAAGTCTCACCATGATGATCGCAGAAAATGCATATCTCAGCTTGAAACCCCACGAAAACCAAGATATCGCCGGTTCTGCATATCAAACGCTCTGTGGAGTGGTGAAAACACCAGATAACGTGTTTCTCGCATCAAATAGCTAGAAACGAGCGATCTCGATGTTTCTGCATACTCCGGACAGAGGTCTCACCAAGATTATCGCAGAAAATGCATATCTCAGCTTGAATCCCCACGAAAACCAGGATATCGCTGGTTCTGCATATCAAACGCGCTGTGGAGTGCTGAAAACACTAGATAACGTGTTTCTCGCATTAAATAGCTCGAATAGAGCGATCTCGATGATTAAGCATACTTCGGACAGAAGTCTCACCAAGATTATCGTAAAAAATGCATATCTCAGCTTGAAACACCACAAAAACCAAGATATCGCTGGTTCTGCATATCAAACGCACTGTGGAGTGGTGAAAACACCAGATAACGTGTTTCTCGCATTAAATAGCACGAAAAGTGCGATCTCGAAGATTCTGCATACTTCGGACAGAAGTATCACCAAGATTATCGCAGAAAAAGCATATCTGAGCTTGAAACCCCACGAAAACCAAGATATCGCTGGTTCTGCATATCAAACGCACTGTGGAGTGGTGAAAACACCACATAACTTGTTTCTCGCATTAAATAGCTCGAAAAGAGCGATCTCGATGATTCTTCGTACTTCGGACAGAAGTCTCACCTAGATTATCGCAGAAAATGCATATCTCAGCTTGAAACCCCACGAAAACCAAGATGTCTCCGGTTCTGCAAATCCAACGAACTGTGATGTGGTGAAAACCCCAGAAAACGAGTTTCTCGCATTAAATAGTTCGAATCGAGCGATCTCGATGATTCTGCATACATCGGACAGAAGTCTCACCAGGATTATCGTAGAAAATGCATATCTCAGCTTGAAACCCGACCGAAACCAAGATATCTCCGGTTCGGCATATCCAACGCACTGTGGAGTGGTGAAAACCCCAGAAGACGTGTTTCTCGCATTAAATAGCTCGAATAGAGCGATCTCGATGTTTAAGCATACTTCGGACAGAAGTCTCACAATGATTATCGCAGAAAATGCATATCTCTGCTAGAAACCCCTCGAAAACCAAGATATCTCCTGTTCTGCATATCAAACGCACTGTGGAGTGGTGAAAACACCGGATAAGGTTTTTCTCGCATTAACTAGCTCGAAAAGAGCGACCTCGAATATTCTGCATACTTCTGACAGAAGTCTCACCAGGATTATCGTAGAAAATGCATATCTCAGCTTGAAACCCGACCGTAACCAAGATATCTCCGGTTCGGCATATCCAACGCACTGTGGAGTGGTGAAAACCCCAGAAGACGTGTTTCTCGCATTAAATAGCTCGACTAGAGCGATCTCGATGATTCTTCATACTTCGGACAGAAGTCTCATCAAGATTATCGTAAAAAATGCATATCTCAGCTTGAAACCCCACGAAAGCCAAGATATCGCTGGTTCTGCATATCAAACGCACTGTAGTGTTGTGAAAACCCCAGAAAACGTGTTTCTCGCATTAAATAGCTCGAAAAGAGCGATCTCGATGATTCTGCACACTTCGGACAGAAGTCTCACCATGATGATCGCAGAAAATGCATATCTCAGCTTGAAACCCCACGAAAACCAAGATATCGCCGGTTCTGCATATCAAACGCTCTGTGGAGTGGTGAAAACACCAGATAACGTGTTTCTCGCATCAAATAGCTAGAAACGAGCGATCTCGATGTTTCTGCATACTCCGGACAGAGGTCTCACCAAGATTATCGCAGAAAATGCATATCTCAGCTTGAATCCCCACGAAAACCAGGATATCGCTGGTTCTGCATATCAAACGCGCTGTGGAGTGCTGAAAACACTAGATAACGTGTTTCTCGCATTAAATAGCTCGAATAGAGCGATCTCGATGATTAAGCATACTTCGGACAGAAGTCTCACCAAGATTATCGTAAAAAATGCATATCTCAGCTTGAAACACCACAAAAACCAAGATATCGCTGGTTCTGCATATCAAACGCACTGTGGAGTGGTGAAAACACCACATAACTTGTTTCTCGCATTAAAAAGCTCGAAAAGAGCGATCTCGATGATTCTTCGTACTTCGGACAGAAGTCTCACCAAGATTATCGCAGAAAATGCATATCTCAGCTTGAAACCCCACGAAAACCAAGATGTCTCCGGTTCTGCAAATCCAACGAACTGTGATGTGGTGAAAACCCCAGAAAACGAGTTTCTCGCATTAAATAGTTCGAATCGAGCGATCTCGATGATTCTGCATACATCGGACAGAAGTCTCACCAGGATTATCGTAGAAAATGCATATCTCAGCTTGAAACCCGACCGAAACCAAGATATCTCCGGTTCGGCATATCCAACGCACTGTGGAGTGGTGAAAACCCCAGAAGACGTGTTTCTCGCATTAAATAGCACGACTAGAGCGATCTCGATGATTCTTCATACTTCGGACAGAAGTCTCATCAAGATTATCGTAAAAAATGCATATCTCAGCTGGAATCCCGACGAAAACCAAACATCGCCGGTTCTGCATATCAAACCAACTGTGGAGTGGTGAAAACACCAGATAGCGTGTTTGCTCGCATTAAATAGGTCGAAGAGAGCGATCTCGATTATTCTGCATACTTCTAACGGAAGTCTCACCATGATTATCGCAGAAAATGCATATCTCTGCTAGAAACCCCACGAAAACCAAGATATCTCCTGTTCTGCATATCCAACGAACTGTGGAGTGGTGAAAACTCCAGAAAACGTGTTTCTCGCATTAAATAGCTCGAAAAGTACGATCTCGATGACTCTGCATACTTCGGACCGAAGTCTCACCAAGATTATCGCAGAAAATGCATATCTGAGCTTGAAACCCCACGAAAACCAAACATTGCCGGTTCGGCATATCAAACGCACTGTGGAGTGGTGAAAACACCAGATAACGTGTTTGCTCGCATTAAATAGGTCGAAAAGAGCGATCTCGATGATTCTGCATACTTCTAACAGAAGTCTCACCATGATTATCGCAGAAAATGCATATCTCTGCTAGAAATCCCACGAAGACCAAGATATCTCCTGTTCTGCATATCCAACGAACTGTGGAGTGGAGAAAACCCCAGAAAACGTGTTTCTCGCATTAAATAGCTCGAAAAGTACGATCTCGATGACTCTGCATACTTCGGAAAGAAGTCTCACCAAGATTATCGCAGAAAATGCATATCTGAGCTTGAAACCCCACGAAATACAAGATATCGTCGGTTCTGCATATCATACGCACTGTCGAGTGGTGAAAACACCAGATAACGTGTTTCTCGCATTAAATAGCTCGAAACGATCGATCTCGATGATTAAGCATACTTCCGACAGAAGTCTCACCAAGATTATCGCAGAAATTGCATATCTCAGCTTGAATCCCCACGAAAACCAAGATATCGCTGGTTCTGCACATCAAACGCACTGTGGAGTGCTGAAAACACCAGATAACGTGTTTCTCGCATTAAATAGCTCGAATAGAGCGATCTCGATGTTTAAGCATACTTCGGACAGAAGTCTCACAATGATTATCGCAGAAAATGCATATCTCTGCTAGAAACCCCTCGAAAACCAAGATATCTCCTGTTCTGCATATCAAACGCACTGTGGAGTGGTGAAAACACCGGATAAGGTTTTTCTCGCATTAACTAGCTCGAAAAGAGCGACCTCGAATATTCTGCATACTTCTGACAGAAGTCTCACCAGGATTATCGTAGAAAATGCATATCTCAGCTTGAAACCCGACCGAAACCAAGATATCTCCGGTTCGGCATATCCAACGCACTGTGGAGTGGTGAAAACCCCAGAAGACGTGTTTCTCGCATTAAATAGCTCGACTAGAGCGATCTCGATGATTCTTCATACTTCGGACAGAAGTCTCATCAAGATTATCGTAAAAAATGCATATCTCAGCTTGAAACCCCACGAAAGCCAAGATATCGCTGGTTCTGCATATCAAACGCACTGTGGAGTGGTGAAAACACCGGATAAAGTTTTTCTCGCATTAACTAGCTCGAAAAGAGCGATCTCGATGTTTCAGCATACTTCGGACAGAAGTCTCACCAAGATTATCGCAAAAAATGCATATCTCAGCTTGAAACCCCACGAAAACCAAGATGTCGCTGGTATTGCATATCCAACGCACTGTGGAGTGGTGAAAACACCAGATAACGTGTTTCTCGCACTAACTAGCTCGAAAAGAGCGATCTCGATGATTCGGCATACTTCGGACAGAAGTCTCACCAAGAATATCGCAGAAAATGCATATCTGAGCTTGAAACCCCACGAAAACCAAGATACCTCCGGTTCTGCACACCCAACGAACTGTGGTGTGGTGAAAACACCAGAAAACGTGTTTCTCGCATTAAATAGGTCGAAAAGAGCGCTCTTGATGTTACTGCATACTTCGGACAGATGTTTCACCAAGATTATCGTAGAAAATGCATATCTCAGCTTGAAACCCTACGAAAACCAAGATATCTACTGTTCTGCATATCAAACGCACTGTGGAGTGGTGAAAACACCAGATAACGTGTTTCTCGCACTAACTAGCTCGCAAAGAGCGATCTCGATGATTCAGCATACTTCGGACAGAAGTCTCACCAAGATTATCGCAGAAAATGCATATCTCAGCTTGAAACCCCACGAAAACCAAGATATCTCCGGTTCTGCACATCCAACGCACTGTGGAGTGGTGAAAACACCAGATAACGTGTTTCTCGCACTAACTAGCTCGAAAAGAGCGATCTCGATGATTCAGCACACTTCGGACAGAAGTCTCACCAAGATTATCGCAGAAAATGCATATCTCAGCTTGAAACCCCACGAAAACCAAGATATCTCCGGTTCTGCACATCCAACGCACTGTGGAGTGGTGAAAACACCAGATAACGTGTTTCTCGCACTAACTAGCTCGAAAAGAGCGATCTCGATGATTCAGCACACTTCGGACAGAAGTCTCACCAAGATTATCGCAGAAAATGCATATCTCAGCTTGAAACCCCACGAAAACCAAGATATCTCCGGTTCTGCACATCCAACGAACTGTGGTGTGGTGAAAACCCCAGAAAACGTGCTTCTCGCATTAAATAGCTCGAAAAGAGCGCTCTTGATGTTTCTGCATACTTCGGACAGATGTTTCACCAAGATTAACGTAGAAAATGCATATCTCAGCTTGAAACCCGACCGAAACCAAGATATCTCCGGTTCTGCATGTCAAACGTACTGTGGAGTGGTGAAAACACCAGAAAACGTGTTTCGTGCATTAAGTAGCTCGAAAGGAGCGATCTAGATGATTCTTCATACTTCGGACAGAAGTCTCATCAAGATTATCGTAAAAAATGCATATCTCAGATTGAAACCCCACGAAAGCCAAGATATCGCTGGTTCTGCATATCAAACGCACTGTGGTGTGGTGAAAACCCCAGAAAACGTGTTTCTCGCATTAAATAGCTCGAAAAGAGCGCTCTTGATGTTACTGCATACTTCGGACAGATGTTTCACCAAGATTATCGTAGAAAATGCATATCTCAGCTTGAAACCCGACGAAAACCAAACATCGCCGGTTCTGCATATCAAACCAACTGTGGAGTGGTGAAAACACCAGATAGCGTGTTTGCTCGCACTAAATAGGTCGAAAAGAGCGATCTCGATGATTCTGCATACTTCTAACGGAAGTCTCACCATGATTATCGCAGAAAATGCATATCTCTGCTAGAAACCCCACGAAAACCAAGATATCTCCGGTTCTGCATATCCAACGAACTGTGGAGTGGTGAAAACTCCAGAAAACGTGTTTCTCGCATTAAATAGCTCGAAAAGTACGATCTCGATGACTCTGCATACTTCGGACCGAAGTCTCACCAAGATTATCGCAGAAAATGCATATCTGAGCTTGAAACCCCACGAAAACCAAACATTGCCGGTTCTGCATATCAAACGCACTGTGGAGTGGTGAAAACACCAGATAACGTGTTTGCTCGCATTAAATAGGTCGAAAAGAGCGATCTCGATGATTCTGCATACTTCTAACAGAAGTCTCACCATGATTATCGCAGAAAATGCATATCTCTGCTAGAAATCCCACGAAGACCAAGATATCTCCTGTTCTGCATATCCAACGAACTGTGGAGTGGTGAAAACCCCAGAAAACGTGTTTCTCGCATTAAATAGCTCGAAAAGTACGATCTCGATGACTCTGCATACTTCGGACAGAAGTCTCACCAAGATTATCGCAGAAAATGCATATCTGAGCTTGAAACCCCACGAAATACACGATATCGTCGGTTCTGCATATCATACGCACTGTGGAGTGGTGAAAACACCAGATAACGTGTTTCTCGCATTAAATAGCTCGAAACGAGCGATCTCGATGATTAAGCATACTTCCGACAGAAGTCTCACCAAGATTATCGCAGAAATTGCATATCTCAGCTTGAATCCCCACGAAAACCAAGATATCGCTGGTTCTGCACATCAAACGCACTGTGGAGTGCTGAAAACACCAGATAACGTGTTTCTCGCATTAAATAGCTCGAATAGAGCGATCTCGATGTTTAAGCATACTTCGGACAGAAGTCTCACAATGATTATCGCAGAAAATGCATATCTATGCTAGAAACCCCTCGAAAACCAAGATATCTCCTGTTCTGCATATCAAACGCACTGTAGAGTGGTGAAAACACCGGATAAGGTTTTTCTCGCATTAACTAGCTCGAAAAGAGCGACCTCGAATATTCTGCATACTTCTGACAGAAGTCTCACCAGGATTATCGTAGAAAATGCATATCTCAGCTTGAAACCCGACCGAAACCAAGATATCTCCGGTTCGGCATATCCAACGCACTGTGGAGTGGTGAAAACCCCAGAAGACGTGTTTCTCGCATTAAATAGCTCGACTAGAGCGATCTCGATGATTCTTCATACTTCGGACAGAAGTCTCACCAAGATTATCGTAGAAAATGCATATCTCAGCTTGAAACCCTACCAAAACCAAGATATCTACTGTTCTGCATATCAAACGCACTGTGGAGTGGTGAAAACACCAGATAACGTGTTTCTCGCACTAACTAGCTCGAAAAGAGCGATCTCGATGATTCAGCATACTTCGGACAGAATTCTCAACAAGATTATCGCAGAAAATGCATATCTCAGCTTGAAACCCGACGAAAACCAAACATCGCCGGTTCTGCATATCAAACCAACTGCGGAGTGGTGAAAACTCCAGATAGCGTGTTTGCTCGCATTAAATAGGTCGAAAAGAGCGATCTCGATGATTCAGCATACTTCGGACAGAAGTCTCACCAAGATTATCGCAGAAAATGCATATCTCAGCTTGAAACCCCACGAAAACCAAGATATCTCCGGTTCTGCACATCCAACGCACTGTGGAGTGGTGAAAACCCCAGAAAACGTGCTTCTCGCATTAAATAGCTCGAAAAGAGCGCTCTTGATGTTTCTGCATACTTCGGACAGATGTTTCACCAAGATTAACGTAGAAAATGCATATCTCAGCTTGAAACCCGACCGAAACCAAGATATCACCGGTTCTGCATGTCAAACGTACTGTGGAGCGGTGAAAACACCAGAAAACGTGTTTCGTGCATTAAGTAGCTCGAAAGGAGCGATCTAGATGATTCTGCATACTTCTGACTGAAGTCTCACCAATGTTATCGCAGAAAATGCATATCTCAGCTCGAAACCCCACGAAAACCAAGATATCGGCGGTTCTGCATATCAAACGCACTGTGGAGTGGTGAAAACACCAGAAAACGTGTTTCTCGCATTTAATAGCTCGAAACGTGCGATCTCGATGATTCTGCATACTTCGGACAGAAGTCTCACCAAAATTATCGTAAAAAATGCATATCTCAGCTTGAAACCCCACGAAAACCAAGATATCGCCGGTTCTGCATATCATACGCACTGTGGAGTGGTGAAAACACCAGATAACGTGTTTCTCGCATTAAATAGCTCGAAAAGTGCGATCTCGATGATTCTGCATACTTCGGACAGAAGTCTCACCAATGTTATCGCAGAAAATGCATATCTCAGCTCGAAACCCCACGAAAACCAAGATATCGGCGGTTCTGCATATCAAACGCACTGTGGAGTGGTGAAAACACCAGATAACGTGTTTCTCGCATTAAATAGCTCGAAAAGAGCGCTCTCGATGTTTCATGATACTTCGGACAGATGTTTCACCAAGCTTATCGTAGAAAATGCATATCTCAGCTTGAAATGCCACGAAAACCAAGATATCGCTGGTTCTGCATATCAAACGCACTGTGGAGTGGTGAAAACACCAGATAACGTGTTTCTCGCATTAAGTAGCTCGAAAAGAGCGCTCTCGATGTTTCATGATACTTCGGACAGATGTTTCACCAAGCTTATCGTAGAAAATGCATATCTCAGCTTGAAACCCGACGAAAACCAAAATATCGCCGGTTCTGTATATCAAACCAACTGTGGAGTGGTGAAAACACCAGATAACGTGTTTCTCGCATTAAATAGCTCGAAAAGTGCGATCTCGATGATTCTGCATACTTCTAACAGAAGTCTCACCAAGACTATCGCAGAAAATGCATATCTCTGCTTGAAACCCCACGAAAACCAGGATATCTACTGTTCTGCATATCCAACGAACTGTGGAGTGGTGAAAACCTCAGAATACGTGTTTCTGGCATTAAATAGATCGAAAAGAGCGCTTTCGATGTTTCTGCATACTTCGGACAGATGTTTCACCAATATTATCGTAGAAAATGCATAACTCAGCTTGAAACCCGACGAAAACCAAAATATCGCCGGTTCTGTATATCAAACCAACTGTGGAGTGGTGAAAACACCAGATAACGTGTTTCTCGCACTAACTAGCTCGAAAAGAGCCATCTCGATGATTCGGCATACTTCGGACAGAAGTCTCACCAAGATTATCGCAGAAAATGCATATCTGAGCTTGAAACCCCACGAAACCCAAGATATCTCCGGTTCTGCACACCCAACGAACTGTGGTGTGGTGAAAACCCCAGAAAACGTGTTTCTCGCATTAAATAGCTCGAAAAGAGCGCTGTTGATGTTTCTGCATACTTCGGACAGATGCTTCACCAAGATTATCGTAGAAAATGCATATCTCAGCTTGAAACCCTACCAAAACCAAGATATCTACTGTTCTGCATATCAAACGCACTGTGGAGTGGTGAAAACACCAGATAACGTGTTTCTCGCACTAACTAGCTCGAAAAGAGCGATCTCGATGATTCAGCATACTTCGGACAGAATTCTCAACAAGATTATCGCAGAAAATGCATATCTCAGCTTGAAACCCGACGAAAACCAAACATCGCCGGTTCTGCATATCAAACCAACTGCGGAGTGGTGAAAACTCCAGATAGCGTGTTTGCTCGCATTAAATAGGTCGAAAAGAGCGATCTCGATGATTCAGCATACTTCGGACAGAAGTCTCACCAAGATTATCGCAGAAAATGCATATCTCAGCTTGAAACCCCACGAAAACCAAGATATCTCCGGTTCTGCACATCCAACGCACTGTGGAGTGGTGAAAACACCAGATAACGTGTTTCTCGCACTAACTAGCTCGAAAAGAGCGATCTCGATGATTCAGCACACTTCGGACAGAAGTCTCACCAAGATTATCGCAGAAAATGCATATCTCAGCTTGAAACCCCACGAAAACCAAGATATCTTCGGTTCTGCACATCCAACGAACTGTGGTGTGGTGAAAACCCCAGAAAACGTGCTTCTCGCATTAAATAGCTCGAAAAGAGCGCTCTTGATGTTTCTGCATACTTCGGACAGATGTTTCACCAAGATTAACGTAGAAAATGCATATCTCAGCTTGAAACCCGACCGAAACCAAGATATCACCGGTTCTGCATGTCAAACGTACTGTGGAGCGGTGAAAACACCAGAAAACGTGTTTCGTGCATTAAGTAGCTCGAAAGGAGCGATCTAGATGATTCTGCATACTTCTGACTGAAGTCTCACCAATGTTATCGCAGAAAATGCATATCTCAGCTTGAAACCCCACGAAAACCAAGATATCGGCGGTTCTGCATATCAAACGCACTGTGGAGTGGTGAAAACACCAGAAAACGTGTTTCTCGCATTTAATAGCTCGAAACGTGCGATCTCGATGATTCTGCATACTTCGGACAGAAGTCTCACCAAAATTATCGTAAAAAATGCATATCTCAGCTTGAAACCCCACGAAAACCAAGATATCGCCGGTTCTGCATATCATACGCACTGTGGAGTGGTGAAAACACCAGATAACGTGTTTCTCGCATTAAATAGCTCGAAAAGTGCGATCTCGATGATTCTGCATACTTCGGACAGAAGTCTCACCAATGTTATCGCAGAAAATGCATATCTCAGCTCGAAACCCCACGAAAACCAAGATATCGGCGGTTCTGCATATCAAACGCACTGTGGAGTGGTGAAAACACCAGATAACGTGTTTCTCGCATTAAATAGCTCGAAAAGAGCGCTCTCGATGTTTCATGATACTTCGGACAGATGTTTCACCAAGCTTATCGTAGAAAATGCATATCTCAGCTTGAAATGCCACGAAAACCAAGATATCGCTGGTTCTGCATATCAAACGCACAGTGGAGTGGTGAAAACACCAGATAACGTGTTTCTCGCATTAAGTAGCTCGAAAAGAGCGCTCTCGATGTTTCATGATACTTCGGACAGATGTTTCACCAAGCTTATCGTAGAAAATGCATATCTCAGCTCGAAACCCCACGAAAACCAAGATATCGGCGGTTCTGCATATCAAACGCACTGTGGAGTGGTGAAAACACCAGATAACGTGTTTCTCGCATTAAATAGCTCGAAAAGTGCGATCTCGATGATTCTGCATACTTCTAACAGAAGTCTCACCAAGACTATCGCAGAAAATGCATATCTCTGCTTGAAACCCCACGAAAACCAGGATATCTACTGTTCTGCATATCCAACGAACTGTGGAGTGGTGAAAACCTCAGAATACGTGTTTCTGGCATTAAATAGATCGAAAAGAGCGCTTTCGATGTTTCTGCATACTTCGGACAGATGTTTCACCAAGATTATCGTAGAAAATGCATAACTCAGCTTGAAACCCGACGAAAACCAAAATATCGCCGGTTCTGTATATCAAACCAACTGTGGAGTGGTGAAAACACCAGATAACGTGTTTCTCGCATTGAATAGCTCGAAACGAGCGATCTCGATAATTAAGCATACTTCGGACAGAAGTCTCACCAAGATTATCGTAAATAATGCATATCTCAGCTTGAAACCCCACGAAAACCAAGATATCTCCGGTTCTGCATATCCAACGTACTGTGGAGTGGTGAAAACACCAGATAACGTGTTTCTCGCATTAAATAGGTCGAAACGAGCGATCTCGATGTTTCTGCATCCTTCGGACAGAAGTCTCAACAAGATTATCGCAGAAAATGCATATCTCAGCTTGAAACCCCACGAAAACCAAGATATCTACTGTTCTGCATATCAAACGCACTGTGGAGTGGTGAAAACACCAGATAACGTGTTTCTCGCTCTAACTAGCTCGAAAAGAGCGATCTCAATGATTCAGCATACTTCGGACAGAAGTCTCACCAAGATTATCGCAGGAAATGCATATCTCAGCTTGAAATGCCACGAAAACCAAGATATCGCTGGTTCTGCATATCAAACGCGCTGTGGAGTGGTGAAAACACCAGATAATGTGTTTCTCGCATTAAATAGCTCGAATAGAGCGAACTAGATGATTCAGCATACTTCGGACAGAAGTCTCACCAAGATTATCGCAGGAAATGCATATCTCAGCTTGAAACCCCACGAAAACCAAGATATCTCCGGTTCTGCTTATCCAACGAACTGTGGAGGGTTGAAAACCCCAGAAAACGAGTTTCTCGCATTAAATAGCTCGAAAAGAGCGCTGTTGATGTTTCTGCATACTTCGGACAGATGCTTCACCAAGATTATCGTAGAAAATGCATATCTCAGCTTGAAACCCTACCAAAACCAAGATATCTACTGTTCTGCATATCAAACGCACTGTGGAGTGGTGAAAACACCAGATAACGTGTTTCTCGCACTAACTAGCTCGAAAAGAGCGATCTCGATGATTCAGCATACTTCGGACAGAATTCTCAACAAGATTATCGCAGAAAATGCATATCTCAGCTTGAAACCCGACGAAAACCAAACATCGCCGGTTCTGCATATCAAACCAACTGCGGAGTGGTGAAAACTCCAGATAGCGTGTTTGCTCGCATTAAATAGGTCGAAAAGAGCGATCTCGATGATTCAGCATACTTCGGACAGAAGTCTCACCAAGATTATCGCAGAAAATGCATATCTCAGCTTGAAACCCCACGAAAACCAAGATATCTCCGGTTCTGCACATCCAACGCACTGTGGAGTGGTGAAAACACCAGATAACGTGTTTCTCGCACTAACTAGCTCGAAAAGAGCGATCTCGATGATTCAGCATACTTCGGACAGAATTCTCAACAAGATTATCGCAGAAAATGCATATCTCAGCTTGAAACCCGACGAAAACCAAACATCGCCGGTTCTGCATATCAAACCAACTGCGGAGTGGTGAAAACTCCAGATAGCGTGTTTGCTCGCATTAAATAGGTCGAAAAGAGCGATCTCGATGATTCAGCATACTTCGGACAGAAGTCTCACCAAGATTATCGCAGAAAATGCATATCTCAGCTTGAAACCCCACGAAAACCAAGATATCTCCGGTTCTGCACATCCAACGCACTGTGGAGTGGTGAAAACACCAGATAACGTGTTTCTCGCACTAACTAGCTCGAAAAGAGCGATCTCGATGATTCAGCACACTTCGGACAGAAGTCTCACCAAGATTATCGCAGAAAATGCATATCTCAGCTTGAAACCCCACGAAAACCAAGATATCTTCGGTTCTGCACATCCCACGAACTGTGGTGTGGTGAAAACCCCAGAAAACGTGCTTCTCGCATTAAATAGCTCGAAAAGAGCGCTCTTGATGTTTCTGCATACTTCGGACAGATGTTTCACCAAGATTAACGTAGAAAATGCATATCTCAGCTTGAAACCCGACCGAAACCAAGATATCACCGGTTCTGCATGTCAAACGTACTGTGGAGCGGTGAAAACACCAGAAAACGTGTTTCGTGCATTAAGTAGCTCGAAAGGAGCGATCTAGATGATTCTGCATACTTCTGACTGAAGTCTCACCAATGTTATCGCAGAAAATGCATATCTCAGCTCGAAACCCCACGAAAACCAAGATATCGGCGGTTCTGCATATCAAACGCACTGTGGAGTGGTGAAAACACCAGAAAACGTGTTTCTCGCATTTAATAGCTCGAAACGTGCGATCTCGATGATTCTGCATACTTCGGACAGAAGTCTCACCAAAATTATCGTAAAAAATGCATATCTCAGCTTGAAACCCCACGAAAACCAAGATATCGCCGGTTCTGCATATCATACGCACTGTGGAGTGGTGAAAACACCAGATAACGTGTTTCTCGCATTAAATAGCTCGAAAAGTGCGATCTCGATGATTCTGCATACTTCGGACAGAAGTCTCACCAATGTTATCGCAGAAAATGCATATCTCAGCTCGAAACCCCACGAAAACCAAGATATCGGCGGTTCTGCATATCAAACGCACTGTGGAGTGGTGAAAACACCAGATAACGTGTTTCTCGCATTAAGTAGCTCGAAAAGAGCGCTCTCGATGTTTCATGATACTTCGGACAGATGTTTCACCAAGCTTATCGTAGAAAATGCATATCTCAGCTTGAAACCCGACGAAAACCAAAATATCGCCGGTTCTGTATATCAAACCAACTGTGGAGTGGTGAAAACACCAGATAACGTGTTTCTCGCATTAAATAGCTCGAAAAGTGCGATCTCGATGATTCTGCATACTTCTAACAGAAGTCTCACCAAGACTATCGCAGAAAATGCATATCTCTGCTTGAAACCCCACGAAAACCAGGATATCTACTGTTCTGCATATCCAACGAACTGTGGAGTGGTGAAAACCTCAGAATACGTGTTTCTGGCATTAAATAGATCGAAAAGAGCGCTTTCGATGTTTCTGCATACTTCGGACAGATGTTTCACCAAGATTATCGTAGAAAATGCATAACTCAGCTTGAAACCCGACGAAAACCAAAATATCGCCGGTTCTGTATATCAAACCAACTGTGGAGTGGTGAAAACACCAGATAACGTGTTTCTCGCATTGAATAGCTCGAAACGAGCGATCTCGATAATTAAGCATACTTCGGACAGAAGTCTCACCAAGATTATCGTAAATAATGCATATCTCAGCTTGAAACCCCACGAAAACCAAGATATCTCCGGTTCTGCATATCCAACGTACTGTGGAGTGGTGAAAACACCAGATAACGTGTTTCTCGCATTAAATAGGTCGAAACGAGCGATCTCGATGTTTCTGCATCCTTCGGACAGAAGTCTCAACAAGATTATCGCAGAAAATGCATATCTCAGCTTGAAACCCCACGAAAACCAAGATATCTACTGTTCTGCATATCAAACGCACTGTGGAGTGGTGAAAACACCAGATAACGTGTTTCTCGCTCTAGCTAGCTCGAAAAGAGCGATCTCAATGATTCAGCATACTTCGGACAGAAGTCTCACCAAGATTATCGCAGGAAATGCATATCTCAGCTTGAAATGCCACGAAAACCAAGATATCGCTGGTTCTGCATATCAAACGCGCTGTGGAGTGGTGAAAACACCAGATAATGTGTTTCTCGCATTAAATAGCTCGAATAGAGCGAACTAGATGATTCAGCATACTTCGGACAGAAGTCTCACCAAGATTATCGCAGGAAATGCATATCTCAGCTTGAAACCCCACGAAAACCAAGATATCTCCGGTTCTGCTTATCCAACGAACTGTGGAGGGTTGAAAACCCCAGAAAACGAGTTTCTCGCATTAAATAGCTCGAAAAGAGCGCTTTCGATGTTTCTGCATACTTCGGACAGATGTTTCACCAAGATTATCGTAGAAAATGCATAACTCAGCTTGAAACCCGACGAAAACCAAAATATCGCCGGTTCTGTATATCAAACCAACTGTGGAGTGGTGAAAACACCAGATAACGTGTTTCTCGCATTGAATAGCTCGAAACGAGCAATCTCGATAATTAAGCATACTTCGGACAGAAGTCTCACCAAGATTATCGTAAATAATGCATATCTCAGCTTGAAACCCCACGAAAACCAAGATATCGCTGGTTCTGCATATGAAACGCACTGTGGAGTGCTGAAAACACCAGATAACGTGTTTGTCGCAATAAGTAGCTCGAAAAGAGCGTTCTCGAAGATCCTGCATACTTCTGACAGAAGTCTCACCAAGATTAGCGTAGAAAATGCATATCTCAGCTGGAAACACCACGAAAATCAAGATATCGCCTGTTCTGCATATCAAACGCACTGTGGAGTGGTGAAAACAACCAGAGAACGTGTTTCTCGCATTAAATAGCTCGAAAAGAGCGATCTCGATGATTCAGCATACTTCGGACAGAAGTCTCACCAAGATTATCGCAGGAAATACGTATCTCAGCTTGAAACCCCACGAAAACCAAGATATCTCCGGTTCTGCATATCCAACGAACTGTGGAGGGTTGAAAACCCCAGAAAACGAGTTTCTCGCATTAAATAGCTCGAAAAGAGCGCTTTCGATGTTTCTGCATACTTCGGACAGATGTTTCACCAAGATTATCGTAGAAAATGCATATCTTAGCTTGAAACCCGATGAAAACCAAAATATCGCCGGTTCTGTATATCAAACCAACTGTGGAGTGGTGAAAACACCAGATAACGTGTTTCTCGCATTAAATAGCTCGAAAAGTGCGATCTCGATGATTCTGCATACTTCTAACAGAAGTCTCACCAAGACTATCGCAGAAAATGCATTTCTCTGCTTGAAACCCCACGAAAACCAGGATATCTACTGTTCTGCATATCCAACGAACTGTGGAGTGGTGAAAACCCCAGAAAACGTGTTTCTCGCATTAAATAGCTCGAAAAGAGCGATCTCGATGATTCAGCATACTTCGGAACGAAGTCTCACCAAGATTATCGCAGGAAATGCATATCTCAGCTTGAATCCCCACGAAAACCAAAATATCTGCGGTTCTGCATATCCAACGCAATGTGGAGTGGTGAAAACCCCAGAAAACGTGTTTCTCGCATTAAATAGCTCGAAACGAGCGATCTCGATGATTCTGCATACTTCGGACAGAAGTCTCAACAAGATTATCGCAGAAAATGCATATCTCAGCTTGAAACCCCACGAAAACCAAGATATGTACTGTTCTGCATATCAAACGCACTGTGGGGTGGTGAAAACACCAGATAACGTGTTTCCCGCATTAAATAGCTCGAAACGAGCGATCTCGATGATTCAGCATACTTCGGACAGAAGTCTCACCAAGATTATCGCAGGAATTGCATATCTCAGCTTGAAATGCCACGAAAACCAAGATATCGCTGGTTCTGCATATCAAACGCACTGTGGGGTGGTGAAAACACCAGATAACGTGTTTCCCGCATTAAATAGCTCGAAACGAGCGATCTCGATGATTCAGCATACTTCGGTCAGAAGTCTCAACAAGATTATCGTAAAAAATGCATATCTCAGCTTGAAACCCCACGAAAACCAAGATATCGCCGGTTCTGCATATCCAACGCACTGCGGAGAGCTGAAAACACCAGATAACGTGTTTGTCGCAATAAGTAGCTCGAAAAGAGCGTTCTCGAAGATCCTGCATACTTCGGACAGAAGTCTCACCAAGGTTATCGCAAGAAATGCATATCTCAGCTTGAAACCCCACGAAAACCAAGATACCGCCGGTTCTGCATATCAAACGCACTGTGGAGTGGTGAAAACACCAGATAACGTGTTTCTCGCATTAAATAGCTCGAAACGAGCGATCTCGATGATTCTGCATACTTCGGACAGAAGTCTCAACAAGATTATCGCAGAAAATGCATATCTCAGCTTGAAACCCCACGAAAACCAAGATATCTCCGGTTCTGCTTATCCAACGAACTGTGGAGGGTTGAAAACCCCAGAAAACGAGTTTCTCGCATTAAATAGCTCGAAAAGAGCGCTTTCGATGTTTCTGCATACTTCGGACAGATGTTTCACCAAGATTAGCGTAGAAAATGCATATCTCAGCTGGAAACACCACGAAAATCAAGATATCGCCTGTTCTGCATATCAAACGCACTGTGGAGTGGTGAAAACAACCAGAGAACGTGTTTCTCGCATTAAATAGCTCGAAAAGAGCGATCTCGATGATTCAGCATACTTCGGACAGAAGTCTCACCAAGATTATCGCAGGAAATACGTATCTCAGCTTGAAACCCCACGAAAACCAAGATATCTCCGGTTCTGCATATCCAACGTACTGTGGAGGGTTGAAAACCCCAGAAAACGAGTTTCTCGCATTAAATAGCTCGAAAAGAGCGCTTTCGATGTTTCTGCATACTTCGGACAGATGTTTCACCAAGATTATCGTAGAAAATGCATATCTTAGCTTGAAACCCGATGAAAACCAAAATATCGCCGGTTCTGTATATCAAACCAACTGTGGAGTGGTGAAAACACCAGATAACGTGTTTCTCGCATTAAATAGCTCGAAAAGTGCGATCTCGATGATTCTGCATACTTCTAACAGAAGTCTCACCAAGACTATCGCAGAAAATGCATTTCTCTGCTTGAAACCCCACGAAAACCAGGATATCTACTGTTCTGCATATCCAACGAACTGTGGAGTGGTGAAAACCCCAGAAAACGTGTTTCTCGCATTAAATAGCTCGAAAAGAGCGATCTCGATGATTCAGCATACTTCGGAACGAAGTCTCACCAAGATTATCGCAGGAAATGCATATCTCAGCTTGAATCCCCACGAAAACCAAAATATCTGCGGTTCTGCATATCCAACGCAATGTGGAGTGGTGAAAACCCCAGAAAACGTGTTTCTCGCATTAAATAGCTCGAAACGAGCGATCTCGATGATTCTGCATACTTCGGACAGAAGTCTCAACAAGATTATCGCAGAAAATGCATATCTCAGCTTGAAACCCCACGAAAACCAAGATATGTACTGTTCTGCATATCAAACGCACTGTGGGGTGGTGAAAACACCAGATAACGTGTTTCCCGCATTAAATAGCTCGAAACGAGCGATCTCGATGATTCAGCATACTTCGGACAGAAGTCTCACCAAGATTATCGCAGGAATTGCATATCTCAGCTTGAAATGCCACGAAAACCAAGATATCGCTGGTTCTGCATATCAAACGCACTGTGGGGTGGTGAAAACACCAGATAACGTGTTTCCCGCATTAAATAGCTCGAAACGAGCGATCTCGATGATTCAGCATACTTCGGTCAGAAGTCTCAACAAGATTATCGTAAAAAATGCATATCTCAGCTTGAAACCCCACGAAAACCAAGATATCGCCGGTTCTGCATATCCAACGCACTGCGGAGAGCTGAAAACACCAGATAACGTGTTTGTCGCAATAAGTAGCTCGAAAAGAGCGTTCTCGAAGATCCTGCATACTTCGGACAGAAGTCTCACCAAGATTATCGCAGGAATTGCATATCTCAGCTTGAAATGCCACGAAAACCAAGATATCGCTGGTTCTGCATATCAAACGCACTGTGGGGTGGTGAAAACACCAGATAACGTGTTTCCCGCATTAAATAGCTCGAAACGAGCGATCTCGATGATTCAGCATACTTCGGTCAGAAGTCTCAACAAGATTATCGCAGAAAATGCATATCTCAGCTTGAAACCCCACGAAAACCAAGATATCGTCGGTTCTGCATATCATGCGCACTGTGGAGTGGTGAAAACACCAGATAACGTGTTTCTCGCATTCAATAGCTCGATACGAGCGCTCTCGATGATTCTGCATATTTCTAACAGATGTCTCACCAAGATTATCGAAGAAAATGCATATCTCAGCTGGAAACCCGACGAAAACCAAGATATCGCTGGTACTGCATATCAAACGCACTGTGGAGTGGTGAAAACACCAGATAACGTGTTTCTCGAATTAAATAGCTCGAGAAGAGCGTTCTCGAAGATCCTGCATACCTCTGACAAAAGACCCACCAAGATTATCGCAGAAAATGCATATATCAGCTGGAAACACCACGAAAATCAAGATATCGCCTGTTCTGCATATCAAACGCACTGTGGAGTGGTGAAAACAACAAGAAAACGTGTTTCTCGCATTAAATAGCTCGAAAAGAGCGTTCTCGATGATTCAGCATACTTCGGACAGAAGTCTCACCAAGAATATCGCAGGAAATGCATATCTCAGCTTGAAACCCGACGAAAACCGAGTTATCTCCGGTTCTGCACATCAAACGTACCGTGGAGTGGTGAAAACACCAGAAAACGTGTTTCGCGCATTAAGTAGCTCGAAAAGAGCGTTCTCGAAGATTCTGCATACTTCTGACAGAAGTCTCACCTGGATTATCGTAGAAAATGCATATCTCAACTTGAAACCCCACGAAAACCAAGATATCGTCGGTTCTGCATATCATGCGCACTGTGGAGTGCTGAAAACACCAGATAACGTGTTTGTCGCAATAAGTAGCTCGAAAAGAGCGTTCTCGAAGATCCTGCATACTTCGGACAGAAGTCTCACCAAGATTATCGCAGAAAATGCATATCTCAGCTTGAAACCCCACGAAAACCAAGATATCGTCGGTTCTGCATATCATATGCACTGTGGAGTGGTGAAAACACCAGATAACGTGTTACTCGCATTCAATAGCTCGATACGAGCGATCTCGATGATTAAGCATACTTCTGACAAAAGACCCACCAAGATTATCGCAGAAAATGCATATCTCAGCTGGAAACACCACGAAAATCAAGATATCGCCTGTTCTGCATATCAAGCGCACTGTGGACTGGTGAAAACAACCAGAGAACGTGTTTCTCGCATTAACTAGCTCGAAAAGAGCGATCTCGATGATTCAGCATACTTCGGACAGAAGTCTCACCAAGATTATCGCAGGAAATGCATATCTCAGCTTGAAACCCGACGAAATCCAAGATGTCGCCTGTTCTGCATATCAAACGCACTGTGGAGTGGCGAAAACACCAGATAACGTGTTACTCGCATTAAATAGCTCGAAAAGAGCGATCTAGATGATTCTGGATACTTCTGACTGAAGTCTCACCAAGATTATCGCAGGAAATGCATATCTCAGCTTGAAACCCCACGAAAACCAAGATATCTCCGGTTCTGCATATCCAACGAACTGTGGAGTGGTGAAAACCCCAGAAAACGTTTTTCTCGCATTAAATAGCTCGAAAAGAGCGCTCTCGATGATTCTGCATATTTCTAACCGATGTCTCACCAAGATTATCGTAGAAAATGCATATCTCAGCTTGAAACCCGACGAAAACCAAGATATCGCTGGTACTGCATATCAAACGCACTGTGGAATGGTGAAAACACCAGATAACGTGTTTCTCGCATTAAATAGCTCGAGAAGAGCGTTCTCGAAGATCCTGCATACTTCTGACAAAAGACCCACCAAGATTATCGCAGAAAATGCATATATCAGCTGGAAACACCACGAAAATCAAGATAGCGCCTGTTCTGCATATCAAACGCACTGTGGAGTGGTGAAAACAACAAGAGAACGTGTTTCTCGCATTAAATAGCTCGAAAAGAGCGATCTCGATGATTCAGCATATTTCGGACAGAAGTCTCACCAAGAATATCGCAGGAATTGCATATCTCAGCTTGACACCCGACAAAAACCGAGTTATCTCCGGTTCTGCACATCAAACGTACCGTGGAGTGGTGAAAACACCAGAAAACGTGTTTCGCGCATTAAGTAGCTCGAAAAGAGCGTTCTCGAAGATTCTGCATACTTCTGACAGAAGTCTCACCAGGATTATCGTAGAAAATGCATATCTCAGCTTGAAACCCGACGAAAACCAAAATATCGCCGGTTCTGTATATCAAACCAACTGTGGAGTGGTGAAAACACCAGATCACGTGTTTCTCGCATTAAATAGCTCGAATAGAGCGATATGGATGATTCTTCATACTTCGGACAGAAGTCTCAACAAGATTATCGTAAAAAATGCATATCTCAGCATGAAACCCCACGAAAACCAAGAAACCGCCGGTTCTGCATATCAAACGCACTGTGGAGTGGTGAAAACACCAGATAACGTGTTTCTCGCATTAAATAGCTCGAAACGAGCGATCTCGATGATTCTGCATACTTCGGACAGAAGTCTCAACAAGCTTATCGCAGAAAATGCATATCTCAGCTTGAAACCCCACGAAAACCAAGATATCGTCGGTTCTGCATATCATATGCACTGTGGAGTGGTGAAAACACCAGATAACGTGTTACTCGCATTCAATAGCTCGATACGAGCGATCTCGATGATTAAGCATACTTCTGACAAAAGACCCACCAAGATTATCGCAGAAAATGCATATCTCAGCTGGAAACACCACGAAAATCAAGATATCGCCTGTTCTGCATATCAAGCGCACTGTGGACTGGTGAAAACAACCAGAGAACGTGTTTCTCGCATTAACTAGCTCGAAAAGAGCGATCTCGATGATTCAGCATACTTCGGACAGAAGTCTCACCAAGATTATCGCAGGAAATGCATATCTCAGCTTGAAACCCGACGAAATCCAAGATGTCGCCTGTTCTGCATATCAAACGCACTGTGGAGTGGCGAAAACACCAGATAACGTGTTACTCGCATTAAATAGCTCGAAAAGAGCGATCTAGATGATTCTGGATACTTCTGACTGAAGTCTCACCAAGATTATCGCAGGAAATGCATATCTCAGCTTGAAACCCCACGAAAACCAAGATATCTCCGGTTCTGCATATCCAACGAACTGTGGAGTGGTGAAAACCCCAGAAAACGTTTTTCTCGCATTAAATAGCTCGAAAAGAGCGCTCTCGATGATTCTGCATATTTCTAACCGATGTCTCACCAAGATTATCGTAGAAAATGCATATCTCAGCTTGAAACCCGACGAAAACCAAGATATCGCTGGTACTGCATATCAAACGCACTGTGGAATGGTGAAAACACCAGATAACGTGTTTCTCGCATTAAATAGCTCGAGAAGAGCGTTCTCGAAGATCCTGCATACTTCTGACAAAAGACCCACCAAGATTATCGCAGAAAATGCATATATCAGCTGGAAACACCACGAAAATCAAGATAGCGCCTGTTCTGCATATCAAACGCACTGTGGAGTGGTGAAAACAACAAGAGAACGTGTTTCTCGCATTAAATAGCTCGAAAAGAGCGATCTCGATGATTCAGCATACTTCGGACAGAAGTCTCACCAAGAATATCGCAGGAAATGCATATCTCAGCTTGACACCCGACAAAAACCGAGTTATCTCCGGTTCTGCACATCAAACGTACCGTGGAGTGGTGAAAACACCAGAAAACGTGTTTCGCGCATTAAGTAGCTCGAAAAGAGCGTTCTCGAAGATTCTGCATACTTCTGACAGAAGTCTCACCAGGATTATCGTAGAAAATGCATATCTCAGCTTGAAACCCGACGAAAACCAAAATATCGCCGGTTCTGTATATCAAACCAACTGTGGAGTGGTGAAAACACCAGATCACGTGTTTCTCGCATTAAATAGCTCGAAAAGTGCGATCTCGATGATTCTGCATACTTCTAACGGAAGTCTCACCAAGACTATCGCAGAAAATGCATATCTCTGCTTGAAACCCCACGAAAACCAGGATATCTACTGTTCTGCATATCCAACGAACTGTGGAGTGGTGAAAAACTCAGAATACGTGTTTCTGGCATTAAATAGATCGAAAAGAGCGCTTTCGATGTTTCTGCACACTTCGGACAGATGTTTCACCAAGATTATCGTAGAAAATGCATAACTCAGCTTGAAACACGACGAAAACCAAAATATCGCCGGTTCTGTATATCAAACCAACTGTGGAGTGGTGAAAACACCAGATAACGTGTTTCTCGCATTGAATAGCTCGAAACGAGCGATCTCGATAATTAAGCATACTTCGGACAGAAGTCTCACCAAGATTATCGTAAATAATGCAGATCTCAGCTTGAAACCCCACGAAAACCAAGATATCTCCGGTTCTGCATATCCAACGCACTGTGGAGTGGTGAAAACACCAGATAACGTGTTTCTCGCATTAAATAGCTCGAAACGAGCGATCTCGATGTTTCTGCATCCTTCGGACAGAAGTCTCAACAAGATTATCGCAGAAAATGCATTTCTCTGCTTGAAACCCCACGAAAACCAGGATATCTACTTTTCTGCATATCCAACGAACTGTGGAGTGGTGAAAACCCCAGAAAACGTGTTTCTCGCATTAAATAGCTCGAAAAGAGCGATCTCGATGATTCAGCATACTTCGGAACGAAGTCTCACCAAGATTATCGCAGGCAATGCATATCTCAGCTTGAATCCCCACGAAAACCAAAACATCTGCGGTTCTGCATATCCAACGCACTGTGGAGTGGTGAAAACACCAGATAACGTGTTTCTCGCATTAAATAGCTCGAAACGAGCGATCTCGATGATTCTGCATACTTCGGACAGAAGTCTCAACAAGATTATCGCAGAAAATGCATATCTCAGCTTGAAACCCCACGAAAACCAAGATATGTACTGTTCTGCATATCAAACGCACTGTGGGGTGGTGAAAACACCAGATAACGTGTTTCCCGCATTAAATAGCTCGAAACGAGCGATCTCGATGATTCAGCATACTTCGGACAGAAGTCTCACCAAGATTATCGCAGGAAATGCATATCTCAGCTTGAAATGCCACGAAAACCAAGATATCGCTGGTTCTGCATATCAAACGCACTGTGGAGTGGTGAAAACACCAGATAACGTGTTTCTCGCAATAAATAGCTCGAAAAGAGCGATCTTGATGATTCTGCATACTTCGGACAGAAGTCTCAACAAGATTATCGGAGAAAATGCATATCTCAGCTTGAAACTCCACGAAAACCAAGATATCTACTGTTCTGCATATCAAACGCACTGTGAAGTGGTGAAAACACCGGATAACGTGTTTCTCGCATTAAATAGCTCGAAACGAGCGATCTCGATGATTCTGCATACTTCGGACAGAAGTCTCAACAAGATTATCGCAGAAAATGCATATCTCAGCTTGAAACCCCACGAAAACCAAGATATCGTCGGTTCTGCATATCATGCGCACTGTGGAGTGGTGAAAACACCAGATAACGAGTTTCTCGCATTCAATAGCTCGAATAGAGCGATATGGATGATTCTTCATACTTCGGACAGAAGTCTCAACAAGATTATCGTAAAAAATGCATATCTCAGCTTGAAACCCCACGAAAACCAAGATATCGCCGGTTCTGCATATCAAACGCACTGTGGAGTGGTGAAAACCCCTGAAAACGTGTTTCTCGCATTAAATAGCTCGAATAGAGCGATATGGATGATTCTTCATACTTCGGACAGAAGTCTCAACAAGATTATCGTAAAAAATGCATATCTCAGCTTGAAACCCCACGAAAACCAAGATACCGCCGGTTCTGCATATCAAACGCACTGTGGAGTGGTGAAAACACCAGATAACGTGTTTCTCGCATTAAATAGCTCGAAACGAGCGTTCTCGATGATTCTGCATACTTCGGACAGAAGTCTCAACAAGATTATCGCAGAAAATGCATATCTCAGCTTGAAACCCCACGAAAACCAAGATATCGTCGGTTCTGCATATCATGCGCACTGTGGAGTGGTGAAAACACCAGATAACGTGTTTCTCGCATTCAATAGCTCGATACGAGCGATCTCGATGATTAAGCATACTTCGGACAGATGTTTCACCAAGATTATCGCAGAAAATGCATATCTCAGCTGGAAACACCACGAAAATCAAGATATCGCCTGTTCTGCATATCATACGCTCTGTGGACTGGTGAAAACAACCACAGAACGTGTTTCTCGCATTAACTAGCTCGAAAAGAGCGATCTCGATGATTCAGCATACTTCGGACAGAAGTCTCACCAAGATTATCGCAGGAAATGCATATCTCAGCTTGAAACCCGACGAAATCCAAGATGTCGCCTGTTCTGCATATCAAACGCACTGTGGAGTGGCGAAAACACCAGATAACGTGTTACTCGCATTAAATAGCTCGAAAAGAGCGATCTAGATGATTCTGCATACTTCTGACTGAAGTCTCACCAAGATTATCGCAGGAAATGCATATCTCAGCTTCAAACCCCACGAAAACCAAGATATCTCCGGTTCTGCATATCCAACGAACTGTAGAGTGGTGAAAACCCCAGAAAACGTTTTTCTCGCATTAAATAGCTCGAAAAGAGCGCTCTCGATGATTCTGCATATTTCTAACAGATGTCTCACCAAGATTATCGTAGAAAATGCATATCTCAGCTTGAAACCCGAGGAAAACCAAGATATCGCTGGTACTGCATATCAAACGCACTGTGGAGTGGTGAAAACACCAGATAACGTGTTTCTCGCATTAAATAGCTCGAGAAGAGCGTTCTCGAAGATCCTGCATACTTCTGACAAAAGACCCACCAAGATTATCGCAGAAAATGCATATATCGGCTGGAAACACCACGAAAATCAAGATATCGCCTGTTCTGCATATCAAACGCACTGTGGAGTGGTGAAAACAACAAGACAACGTGTTTCTCGCATTAAATAGCTCGAAAAGAGCGATCTCGATGATTCAGCATACTTCGGACAGAAGTCTCACCAAGAATATCGCAGGAAATGCATATCTCAGCTTGAAACCCGACGAAAACCGAGTTATCTCCGGTTCTGCACATCAAACGTACCGTGGAGTGGTGAAAACACCAGAAAACGTGTTTCGCGCATTAAGTAGCTCGAAAAGAGCGTTCTCGAAGATTCTGCATACTTCTGACAGAAGTCTCACCAGGATTATCGTAGAAAATGCATATCTCAGCTTGAAACCCCACGAAAACCAAGATATCGCCGGTTCTGCATATCCAACGCACTGTGGAGTGCTGAAAACACCAGATAACGTGTTTGTCGCAATAATTAGCTCGAAAAGAGCGTTCTCGAAGATCCTGCATACTTCGGACAGACGTCTCACCAAGATTATCGCAGGAAATGCATATCTCAGCTTGAAACCACACGAAAACCAAGATATCTCCGGTTCTGCATGTCAAACGCACTGTGGAGTGGTGAAAACCCCAGAAAACGTGTTTCTCGCATTAAATAGCTCGAATAGAGCGATATGGATGATTCTTCATACTTCGGACAGAAGTCTCAACAAGATTATCGTAAAAAATGCATATCTCAGCATGAAACCCCACGAAAACCAAGATACCGCCGGTTCTGCATATCAAACGCACTGTGGAGTGGTGAAAACACCAGATAACGTGTTTCTCGCATTAAATAGCTCGAAACGAGCGATCTCGATGATTCTGCATACTTCGGACAGAAGTCTCAACAAGATTATCGCAGAAAATGCATATCTCAGCTTGAAACCCCACGAAAACCAAGATATCGTCGGTTCTGCATATCATGCGCACTGTGGAGTGGTGAAAACACCAGATAACGTGTTTCTCGCATTCAATAGCTCGATACGAGCGATCTCGATGATTAAGCATACTTCGGACAGATGTTTCACCAAGATTATCGTAGAAAATGCATATCTCAGCTTGAAACCCGACCGAAACCAAGATATCTCCGGTTCGGCATGTCAAACGTACTGTGGAGTGGTGAAAACACCAGAAAACGTGTTTCGTGCATTAAGTAGCTCGAAAAGAGCGATCTAGTTGATTCTGCATACTTCTGACAAAAGACCCACCAAGATTATCGCAGAAAATGCATATCTCAGCTGGAAACACCACGAAAATCAAGATATCGCCTGTTCTGCATATCAAGCGCACTGTGGACTGGTGAAAACAACCAGAGAACGTGTTTCTCGCATTAACTAGCTCGAAAAGAGCGATCTCGATGATTCAGCATACTTCGGACAGAAGTCTCACCAAGATTATCGCAGGAAATGCATATCTCAGCTTGAAATCCGACGAAATCCAAGATGTCGCCTGTTCTGCATATCAAACGCACTGTGGAGTGGCGAAAACACCAGATAACGTGTTACTCGCATTAAATAGCTCGAAAAGAGCGATCTAGATGATTCTGGATACTTCTGACTGAAGTCTCACCAAGATTATCGCAGGAAATGCATATCTCAGCTTGAAACCCCACGAAAACCAAGATATCTCCGGTTCTGCATATCCAACGAACTGTGGAGTGGTGAAAACCCCAGAAAACGTTTTTCTCGCATTAAATAGCTCGAAAAGAGCGCTCTCGATGATTCTGCATATTTCTAACCGATGTCTCACCAAGATTATCGTAGAAAATGCATATCTCAGCTTGAAACCCGACGAAAACCAAGATATCGCTGGTACTGCATATCAAACGCACTGTGGAGTGGTGAAAACACCAGATAACGTGTTTCTCGCATTAAATAGCTCGAGAAGAGCGTTCTCGAAGATCCTGCATACTTCTGACAAAAGACCCACCAAGATTATCGCAGAAAATGCATATATCAGCTGGCAACACCACGAAAATCAAGATATCACCTGTTCTGCATATCAAACGCACTGTGGAGTGGTGAAACAACAAGAGAACGTGTTTCTCGCATTAAATAGCTCGAAAAGAGCGATCTCGATGATTCAACATACTTCGGACAGAAGTCTCACCAAGAATATCGCAGGAAATGCATATCTCAGCTTGAAACCCGACGAAAACCGAGTTATCTCCGGTTCTGCACATCAAACGTACCGTGGAGTGGTGAAAACACCAGAAAACGTGTTTCGCGCATTAAGTAGCTCGAAAAGAGCGTTCTCGAAGATCCTGCATACTTCTGACAAAAGACCCACCAAGATTATCGCAGAAAATGCATATATCAGCTGGAAACACCACGAAAATCAAGATATCGCCTGTTCTGCATATCAAACGCACTGTGGAGTGGTGAAAACAACAAGACAACGTGTTTCTCGCATTAAATAGCTCGAAAAGAGCGATCTCGATGATTCAGCATACTTCGGACAGAAGTCTCACCAAGAATATCGCAGGAAATGCATATCTCATCTTGAAACCCGACGAAAACCGAGTTATCTCCGGTTCTGCACATCAAACGTACCGTGGAGTGGTGAAAACACCAGAAAACGTGTTTCGCGCATTAAGTAGCTCGAAAAGAGCGTTCTCGAAGATTCTGCATACTTCTGACAGAAGTCTCACCAGGATTATCGTAGAAAATGCATATCTCAGCTTGAAACCCCACGAAAACCAAGATATCGCCGGTTCTGCATATCCAACGCACTGTGGAGTGCTGAAAACACCAGATAACGTGTTTGTCGCAATAAGTAGCTCGAAAAGAGCGTTCTCGAAGATCCTGCATACTTCGGACAGACGTCTCACCAAGATTATCGCAGGAAATGCATATCTCAGCTTGAAACCCCACGAAAACCAAGATATCTCCGGTTCTGCATATCAAACGCACTGTGGAGTGGTGAAAACCCCAGAAAACGTGTTTCTCGCATTAAATAGCTCGAATAGAGCGATATGGATGATTCTTCATACTTCGGACAGAAGTCTCAACAAGATTATCGTAAAAAATGCATATCTCAGCATAAACCCCACGAAAACCAAGATACCGCCGGTTCTGCATATCAAACGCACTGTGGATTGGTGAAAACACCAGATAACGTGTTTTGCGCATTCAATAGCTCGATACGAGCGATCTCGATGATTAAGCATACTTCGGACAGATGTTTCACCAAGATTATCGTAGAAAATGCATATCTCAGCTTGAAACCCGACCGAAACCAAGATATCTCCGGTTCGGCATGTCAAACGTACTGTGGAGTGGTGAAAACACCAGAAAACGTGTTTCGTGCATTAAGTAGCTCGAAAAGAGCGATCTAGTTGATTCTGCATACTTCTGACAAAAGACCCACCAAGATTATCGCAGAAAATGCATATCTCAGCTGGAAACACCTCGAAAATCAAGATATCGCCTGTTCTGCATATCAAGCGCACTGTGGACTGGTGAAAACAACCAGAGAACGTGTTTCTCGCATTAACTAGCTCGAAAAGAGCGATCTCGATGATTCAGCATACTTCGGACAGAAGTCTCACCAAGATTATCGCAGGAAATGCATATCTCAGCTTGAAACCCGACGAAATCCAAGATGTCGCCTGTTCTGCATATCAAACGCACTGTGGAGTGGCGAAAACACCAGATAACGTGTTACTCGCATTAAATAGCTCGAAAAGAGCGATCTAGATGATTCTGGATACTTCTGACTGAAGTCTCACCAAGATTATCGCAGGAAATGCATATCTCAGCTTGAAACCCCACGAAAACCAAGATATCTCCGGTTCTGCATATCCAACGAACTGTGGAGTGGTGAAAACCCCAGAAAACGTTTTTCTCGCATTAAATAGCTCGAAAAGAGCGCTCTCGATGATTCTGCATATTTCTATCCGATGTCTCACCAAGATTATCGTAGAAAATGCATATCTCAGCTTGAAACCCGACGAAAACCAAGATATCGCTGGTACTGCATATCAAACGCACTGTGGAGTGGTGAAAACACCAGATAACGTGTTTCTCGCATTAAATAGCTCGAGAAGAGCGTTCTCGAAGATCCTGCATACTTCTGACAAAAGACCCACCAAGATTATCGCAGAAAATGCATATATCAGCTGGAAACACCACGAAAATCAAGATATCGCCTGTTCTGCATATCAAACGCACTGTGGAGTGGTGAAAACAACAAGAGAACGTGTTTCTCGCATTAAATAGCTCGAAAAGAGCGATCTGGATGATTCAACATACTTCGGACAGAAGTCTCACCAAGAATATCGCAGGAAATGCATATCTCAGCTTGAAACCCGACGAAAACCGAGTTATCTCCGGTTCTGCACATCAAACGTACCGTGGAGTGGTAAAAACACCAGAAAACGTGTTTCGCGCATTAAGTAGCTCGAAAAGAGCGTTCTCGAAGATTCTGCATACTTCTGACAGAAGTCTCACCAGGATTATCGTAGAAAATGCATATCTCAGCTTGAAACCCGACCGAAACCAAGATATCTCCGGTTCTGCATGTCAAACGTACTGTGGAGTGGTGAAAACACCAGAAAACGTGTTTCGTGCATTAAGTAGCTCGAAAAGAGCGATCTAGATGATTCTGCATACTTCTGACAAATGACCCACCAAGATTATCGCAGAAAATGAATATATCAGCTGGAAACACCACGAAAACCAAGATATTGCTGGTACTGCATATCAAACGCACTGTGGAGTGGTGAAAACACCAGATAACGTGTTTCTCGCATTAAATAGCTCGAGAAGAGCGTTCTCGAAGATTCTGCATACTTCTGACAAAAGACCCACCAAGATTATCGCAGAAAATGCATATATCAGCTGGAAACACCACGAAAATCAAGATATCGCCTGTTCTGCATATCAAACGCACTGTGGAGTGGTGAAAACAACAAGAGAACGTGTTTCTCGCATTAAATAGCTCGAAAAGAGCGATCTCGATGATTCAACATACTTCGGACAGAAGTCTCACCAAGAATATCGCAGGAAATGCATATCTCAGCTTGAAACCCGACGAAATCCAAGATGTCGCCTGTTCTGCATATCAAACGCACTGTGGAGTGGCGAAAACACCAGATAACGTGTTACTCGCAATAAATAGCTCGAAAAGAGCGATCTAGATGATTCTGCATACTTCTGACTGAAGTCTCACCAAGATTATCGCAGGAAATGCATATCTCAGCTTGAAACCCCACGAAAACCAAGATATCTCCGGTTCTGCATATCCAACGAACTGTGGAGTGGTGAAAACCCCAGAAAACGTTTTTCTCGCATTAAATAGCTCGAAAAGAGCGCTCTCGATGATTCTGCATATTTCTATCAGATGTCTCACCAAGATTATCGTAGAAAATGCATATCTCAACTTGAAACCCGACGAAAACCAAGATATTGCTGGTACTGCATATCAAACGCACTGTGGAGTGGTGAAAACACCAGATAACGTGTTTCTCGCATTAAATAGCTCGAGAAGAGCGTTCTCGAAGATCCTGCATACTTCTGACAAAAGACCCACCAAGATTATCGCAGAAAATGCATATATCAGCTGGAAACACCACGAAAATCAAGATATCGCCTGTTCTGCATATCAAACGCACTGTGGAGTGGTGAAAACAACAAGAGAACGTGTTTCTCGCATTAAATAGCTCGAAAAGAGCGATCTCGATGATTCAGCATACTTCGGACAGAAGTCTCACCGAGAATATCGCAGGAAATGCATATCTCAGCTTGAAACCCGACGAAAACCGAGTTATCTCCGGTTCTGCACATCAAACGTACCGTGGGGTGGTGAAAACACCTGAAAACGTGTTTCGCGCATTAAGTAGCTCGAAAAGAGTGTTCTCGAATATTCTGCATACTTCTGACAGAAGTCTCACCAGGATTATCGTAGAAAATGCATATCTCAGCTTGAAACCCGACCGAAACCAAGATATCTCCGGTTCTGCATGTCAAACGTACTGTGGAGTGGTGAAAACACCAGAAAACGTGTTTCGTGCATTAAGTAGCTCGAAAAGAGCGATCTAGATGATTCTGCATACTTCTGACAAAAGACCCACCAAGATTATCGCAGAAAATGCATATATCAGCTGGAAACACCACGAAAATCAAGATATCGCCTGTTCTGCATATCAAACGCACTGTGGAGTGGTGAAAACAACAAGAGAACCTGTTTCTCGCATTAAATAGCTCGAAAAGAGCGATCTCGATGATTCAGCATACTTCGGACAGAAGTCTCACCAAGAATATCGCAGGAAATGCATATCTCAGCTTGAAACCCGACGAAAACCGAGTTATCTCCGGTTCTGCACATCAAACGTACCGTGGAGTGGTGAAAACACCAGAAAACGTGTTTCGCGCATTAAGTAGCTCGAAAAGAGCGTTCTCGAAGATTCTGCATACTTCTGACAGAAGTCTCACCAGGATTATCGTAGAAAATGCATATGTCAGCTTGAAACCCGACCGAAACCAAGATATCTCCGGTTCTGCATGTCAAACGTACTGTGGAGTGGTGAAAACACCAGATAACGTGTTTCGTGCATTAAGTAGCTCGTAAAGAGCGATCTAGATGATTCTGCATACTTCTGACAAAAGACCCACCAAGATTATCGCAGAAAATGCATATATCAGCTGGAAACACCACGAAAATCAAGATATCGCCTGTTCTGCATATCAAACGCACTGTGGAGTGGTGAAAACAACCAGAGAACGTGTTTCTCGCATTAAATAGCTCGAAAAGAGCGATCTCGATGATTCAGCATACTTCGGACAGAAGTCTCACCAAGATTATCGCAGGAAATGCATATCTCTGCTTGAAACCCCACGAAAACCAAGATATCTCCGGTTCTGCATATCTAACGAACTGTGGAGTGGTGAAAACACCAGAAAACGTTTTTCTCGCATTAAATAGCTCGAAAAGTGCGATCTCGATGTTTCAGCATACTTCTGACAAAAGACCCACCAAGATTATCGCAGAAAATGCGTATATCAGCTGGAAACACCACGAAAATCAAGATATCGCCTGTTCTGCATATCAAACGAACTGTGGAGTGGTGAAAACACCAGATAACGTGTTTCTCGCATTAAATAGCTCGAATAGAGCGACATGGATGATTCTTCATACTTCGGACAGAAGTCTCAACAAGATTATCGTAAAAAATGCATATCTCAGCTTGAAACCCCACGAAAGCCAAGATATCGCTGGTTCTGCATATCAAACGCACTGTGGAGTGGTGAAAACCCCAGAAAACGAGTTTCTCGCATTAAATAGCTCGAAAAGAGCGCTCTCGATGTTTCTGCATACTTCGGACAGATGTTTCACCAAGATTATCGTAGAAAATGCATATCTCAGCTTGAAACCCGACAGAAACCAAGATATCTCCGGTTCTGCATATCCAACGAACTGTGGAGTGGTGAAAACCCCAGAAAACGAGTTTCTCGCATTAAATAGCTCGAAAAGAGCGCTCTCGATGTTTCTGCATACTTCGGACAGATGTTTCACCAAGATTATCGTAGAAAATGCATATCTCAGCTTGAAACCCGACAGAAACCAAGATATCTCCGGTTCTGCATGTCAAACGTACTGTGGAGTGGTGAAAACACCAGAAAACGTGTTTCGTGCATTAAGTAGCTCGAAAAGAGCGATCTAGATGATTCTGCATACTTCTGAAAAAAGACGCACCAAGATTATCGCAGAAAATGCATATCTCAACTGGAAACACCACGAAAATCAAGATATCGCCTGTTCTGCATATCAAACGCACTGTGGAGTGGTGAAAAAAACCAGAGAACGTGTTTCTCGCATTAAATATCTCGAAAAGAGCGATCCCGATGATTCAGCATACTTCGGACAGAAGTCTCACCAAGATTATCGCAGAAAATGCATATCTGAGCTTGAAACCCCACGAAAACCAAGATATCGTCGGTTCTGCATATCATACGCACTGTGGAGTGGTGAAAACACCAGATAACGTGTTTCTCGCCTTAAATAGCTCGAAACGAGCGATCTCGATGATTAAGCATACTTCGGACAGAGGTCTCACCAAGATTATCGCAGAAAATGCATATCTCAGCTTGAAACCCCACGAAAACCAAGATATCGCTGGATCTGCATATCAAACGCACTGTGGAGTGGTGAAAACACCAGATAACGTGTTTCTCGCATTAAATAGCACGAAAACAGCGATTTCTGTGATTCTGCAAACTTCTCACAGAAGAATATCCAAGATTATCGCAGGAAATGCATATCTCAGCTTGAAACCCCACGAAAACCAAGATATCTCCGGTTCTGCATATCCAACGAACTGTGGAGTGGTGAAAACCCCAGAAAACCTGTTTCTCGCATTAAATTGCTCGAAAACAGCGCTCTCGACGTTTCTGCATACTTCGGACAGATGTTTCACCAAGCTTATCGTAGAAAATGCATATCTCAGCTTGAAACCCCACGAAAACCAAGATATCGCCGGTTCTGCATATAAAACGCACTGTGGAATCTTGAAAACACCAGAAAACTTGTTTGTTCGCATTAAATAGCTCGAAAAGAGCGATCTAGATGATTCTGCATACTTCTGACGGAAGTCTCACCAAGAGTATCGCAGAAAATTCATATCTCAGCTTGAAAACCCACGAAAAGCAAGATTTCGCCGGTTCTGCATGTCAAACGTACTGTAAAGTGGTGAATACACCAGAAAACATGTTTCTCGCATTAACTAGCTCGAAAAGAGCGATCTCGATGTTTCAGCATACTTCGGACAGAAGTCTCACCAAGATTATCGCAGAAAATGCATATCTCAGCTGGAAACACCACGAAAACCAAGATATCTCCGGTTCTGCATATCCAACGAACTGTGGAGTGGTGAAAACCCCAGAAAACGAGTTTCTCGCATTAAATAGCTCGAAAAGAGCGCTCTCGATGTTTCTGCATACTTCGGACAGAAGTCTCACCAAGATTATCGCAGAAAATGCATATCTCAGCTGGAAACACCACGAAAACCAAGATATCTCCGGTTCTGAATATCCAACGAACTGTGGATTGGTGAAAACCCCAGAAAACGAGTTTCTCGCATTAAATAGCTCGAAAAGAGCGCTCTCCATGTTTCTGCATACTTCGGACAGATGTTTCACCAAGATTATCGTAGAAAATGCATATCTCAGCTTGAAACCCGACAGAAACCAAGATATCTCCGGTTCTGCATGTCAAACGTACTGTGGAGTGGTGAAAACACCAGAAAACGTGTTTCGTGCATTAAGTAGCTCGAAAAGAGCGATCTAGATGATTCAGCATACTTCGGACAGAGGTCTCACCAACATTATCGCAGAAAATGCATATCTCAGCTGGAAACACCACGAAAATCAAGATATCGCCTGTTCTGCATATCAAACGCACTGTGGAGTGGTGAAAACAACCAGAGAACGAGTTTCTCGCATTAAATATCTCGAAAAGAGCGATCTCGATGTTTCTGCATACTTCGGACAGCGGTCTCAACAAGATTATGGCCGAAAATGCATCTCTCAGCTTGAAACCCCACGAAAACCAAGATATCTCCGGTTCTGCACATCCAACGAACTGTGGTGTGGTGAAACCCCCAGAAAACGTGTTTCTCGCATTAAATAGCTCGAAAAGAGCGCTCTCGATGTTTCTGCATACTTCGGACAGAAGTTTCACCAAGATTATCGCAGAAAATGCATATCTTAGCTTGAAACCCCACGAAAACCAAGATATCGTCGGTTCTGCATATCATGCGCACTGTGGAGTGGTGAAAACACCAGATAACGTGTTTCTCGCATTCAATAGCTCGATACGAGCGATCTCGATGATTAAGCATACTTCGGACAGAAGTCTCAACAAGATTATCGCAGAAAATGCATATCTCAGCATGAAACCCTACGAAAACCAAGATATCTCCGGTTCTGCACATCCAACGAACTGTGGTGTGGTGAAAACCCCAGAAAACGTGTTTCTCGCATTAAATACCTCGAAAAGAGCGCTCTCGATGTTTCTGCATACTTCGGACAGAAGTCTCACCAAGATTATCGCAGAAAATGCATATCTGAGCTTGAAACCCCACGAAAACCAAGATATTGTCGGTTCTGCAAATCAAACGCACTGTGGAGTGGTGAAAACACCAGATAACGTGTTTCTTGCATTAAATAGCTCCAAAAGAGCGATTCCGAAGATTCTGTATGCTTCTGGCAGAAGTCTTACCAAGATAATCGTCGAAAATGCATATCTCAGCTTGAAACCCGACGAAATCCAAGATGTCGCCTGTTCTGCATATCAAACGCACTGTGGAGTGGCGAAAACAACAGATAACGTGTTTCTCGCATTAAATAGCTCGACAAGAGGGATCTCGATGATTCTGCATACTTCTGACAGAAGACACACCAAGATTATCGCAGAAAATGCATATCTCAGCTGGAAACACCACGAAAATCAAGATATCGCCGGTTCTGCATATAAAACGCACTGTGGAATCTTGAAAACACCAGAAAACTTGTTTGTTCGCATTAAATAGCTCGAAAAGAGCGATCTAGATGATTCTGCATACTTCTGACGGAAGTCTCACCAAGAGTATCGCAGAAAATTCATATCTCAGCTTGAAAACCCACGAAAAGCAAGATTTCGCCGGTTCAGCATGTCAAACGTATTGTGGAGTGGTGAATACACCAGAAAACGTGTTTCTCGCATTAACTAGCTCGAAAAGAGCGATCTCGATGATTCTGCATACATCGGACAGAAGTCTCAACAAGATTATCGCAGAAAATGCATATCTCAGCTTGAAACCCCACGAAAACCAAGATATGTACTGTTCTGCATATCAAACGCACTGTGGAGTGGTGAAAACACCAGATAACGAGTTTCTCGCATTAAATAGCTCGAAAAGAGCGCTCTCGATGTTTCTGCATACTTCGGACAGATGTTTCACCAAGATTATCGTAGAAAATGCATATCTCAGCTTGAAACCCGACAGAAACCAAGATATCTCCGGTTCTGCATGTCAAACATACTGTGGAGTGGTGAAAACACCAGAAAACGTGTTTCGTGCATTAAGTAGCTCGAAAAGAGCGATCTAGATGATTCTGCATACTTCTGAAAAAAGACGCACCAAGATTATCGCAGAAAATGCATATCTCAGCTGGAAACACCACGAAAATCAAGATATCGCCTGTTCTGCATATCAAACGCACTGTGGAGTGGTGAAAACAACCAGAGAACGTGTTTCTCGCATTAAATATCTCGAAAAGAGCGATCCCGATGATTCAGCATACTTCGGACAGAGGTCTCACCAAGATTATCGCAGAAAATGCATATCTCAGCTTGAAACCCCACGAAAACCAAGATATCGCTGGATCTGCATATCAAACGCACTGTGGAGTGGTGAAAACACCAGATAACGCGTTTCTCGCAATAAATAGGTCGAAAAGAGCGATCTCGATGCTTCTGCATACTTCGGACAGCGGTCTCAACAAGATTATGGCAGAAAATGCATATCTCAGCTTGAAACCCCACGAAAACCAAGATATCTCCGGTTCTGCACATCCAACGAACTGTGGTGTGGTGAAACCCCCAGAAAACGTGTTTCTCGCATTAAATAGCTCGAAAAGAGCGCTCTCGATGTTTCTGCATACTTCGGACAGAAGTCTCACCAAGATTATCGCAGAAAATGCATATCTTAGCTTGAAACCCCACGAAAACCAAGATATCGTCGGTACTGCATATCATGCGCACTGTGGAGTGGTGAAAACACCAGATAACGTGTTTCTCGCATTCAATAGCTCGATACGAGCGATCTCGATGATTAAGCATACTTCGGACAGAAGTCTCAACAAGATTATCGCAGAAAATGCATATCTCAGCATGAAAACCTACGAAAACCAAGATATCTCCGGTTCTGCACATCCAACGAACTGTGGTGTGGTGAAAACCCCAGAAAACGTGTTTCTCGCATTAAATAGCTCGAAAAGAGCGCTCTCGATGTTTCTGCATACTTCTGACGGAAGTCTCACCAAGAGTATCGCAGAAAATTCATATCTCAGCTTGAAAACCCACAAAAAGCAAGATTTCGCCGGTTCTGCATGTCAAACGTACTGTGGAGTGGTGAAAACACCAGAAAACGTGTTTCGTGCATTAAGTAGCTCGAAAAGAGCGATCTAGATGATTCTGCATACTTCTGAAAAAAGACCCACCAAGATTATCGCAGAAAATGCATATCTCAGCTGGAAACACCACGAAAATCAAGATATCGCCGGATCTGCATATAAAACGCACTGTGGAATCTTGAAAACACCAGAAAACTTGTTTGTTCGCATTAAATAGCTCGAAAAGAGCGATCTAGATGATTCTGCATACTTCTGACGGAAGTCTCACCAAGAGTATCGCAGAAAATTCATATCTCAGCTTGAAAACCCACGAAAAGCAAGATTTCGCCGGTTCAGCATGTCAAACGTACTGTGGAGTGGTGAATACACCAGAAAACGTGTTTCTCGCATTAACTAGCTCGAAAAGAGCGATCTCGATGATTCTGCATACATCGGACAGAAGTCTCAACAAGATTATCGCAGAAAATGCATATCTCAGCTTGAAACCCCACGAAAACCAAGATATGTACTGTTCTGCATATCAAACGCACTGTGGAGTGGTGAAAACACCAGATAACGTGTTTCTCGCACTAACTAGCTCGAAAAGAGCGATCTCGATGATTCAGCATACTTCGGACAGAAGTCTCACCAAGATTAACGCAGAAAATGCATATCTCAGCTTGAAACCCCACGAAAACCAAGATATCGCCGGTTCTGCATATAAAACGCACTGTGGAATCTTGAAAACACCAGAAAACTTGTTTGTTCGCATTAAATAGCTCGAAAGGAGCGATCTAGATGATTCTGCATACTTCTGACGGAAGTCTCACCAAGAGTATCGCAGAAAATTCATATCTCAGCTTGAAAACCCACGAAAAGCAAGATTTCGCCGGTTCTGCATGTCAAACGTACTGTGGAGTGGTGAGTACACCAGAAAACGTATTTCTCGCATTAACTAGCTCGAAAAGAGCGATCTCGATGTGTCAGCATACTTCGGACAGAAGTCTCACCAAGATTATCGCAGAAAATGCATATCTCAGCTGGAAACACCACGAAAACCAAGATATCTCCGGTTCTGCATATCCAACGAACTGTGGAGTGGTGAAAACCCCAGAAAACGAGTTTCTCGCATTAAATAGCTCGAAAAGATCGCTCTCGATGTTTCTGCATACTTCGGACAGATGTTTCACCAAGATTATCGTAGAAAATGCATATCTCAGCTTGAAACCCGACAGAAACCAAGATATCTCCGGTTCTGCATGTCAAACGTACTGTGGAGTGGTGAAAACACCAGAAAACGTGTTTCGTGCATTAAGTAGCTCGAAAAGAGCGATCTAGATGATTCTGCATACTTCTGGAAAAAGACGCACCAAGATTATCGCAGAAAATGCATATCTCAACTGGAAACACCACGAAAATCAAGATATCGCCTGTTCTGCATATCAAACGCACTGTGGAGTGGTGAAACCCCCAGAAAACGTGTTTCTCGCATTAAATAGCTCGAAAAGAGCGCTCTCGATGTTTCTGCATACTTCGGACAGAAGTCTCACCAAGATTATCGCAGAAAATGCATATCTTAGCTTGAAACCCCACGAAAACCAAGATATCGTCGGTTCTGCATATCATGCGCACTGTGGAGTGGTGAAAACACCAGATAACGTGTTTCTCGCATTCAATAGCTCGATACGAGCGATCTCGATGATTAAGCATACTTCGGACAGAAGTCTCAACAAGATTATCGCAGAAAATGCATATCTCAGCATGAAACCCTACGAAAACCAAGATATCGTCGGTTCTGCAAATCAAACGCACTGTGGAGTGGTGAAAACACCAGATAACGTGTTTCTTGCATTAAATAGCTCCAAAAGAGCGATTCCGAAGATTCTGTATGCTTCTGGCAGAAGTCTTACCAAGATAATCGTCGAAAATGCATATCTCAGCTTGAAACCCGACGAAATCCAAGATGTCGCTTGTTCTGCATATCAAACGCACTGTGGAGTGGCGAAAACAACAGATAACGTGTTTCTCGCATTAAATAGCTCGACAAGAGGGATCTCGATGATTCTGCATACTTCTGACAGAAGACACACCAAGATTATCGCAGAAAATGCATATCTCAGCTGGAAACACCACGAAAATCAAGATATCGCCGGTTCTGCATATAAAACGCACTGTGGAATCTTGAAAACACCAGAAAACTTGTTTGTTCGCATTAAATAGCTCGAAAAGAGCGATCTAGATGATTCTGCATACTTCTGACGGAAGTCTCACCAAGAGTATCGCAGAAAATTCATATCTCAGCTTGAAAACCCACGAAAAGCAAGATTTCGCCGGTTCAGCATGTCAAACATACTGTGGAGTGGTGAATACACCAGAAAACGTGTTTCTCGCATTAACTAGCTCGAAAAGAGCGATCTCGATGATTCTGCATACATCGGACAGAAGTCTCAACAAGATTATCGCAGAAAATGCATATCTCAGCTTGAAACCCCACGAAAACCAAGATATGTACTGTTCTGCATATCAAACGCACTGTGGAGTGGTGAAAACACCAGATAACGAGTTTCTCGCATTAAATAGCTCGAAAAGAGCGCTCTCGATGTTTCTGCATACTTCGGACAGATGTTTCACCAAGATTATCGTAGAAAATGCATATCTCAGCTTGAAACCCGACAGAAACCAAGATATCTCCGGTTCTGCATGTCAAACATACTGTGGAGTGGTGAAAACACCAGAAAACGTGTTTCGTGCATTAAGTAGCTCGAAAAGAGCGATCTAGATGATTCTGCATACTTCTGAAAAAAGACGCACCAAGATTATCGCAGAAAATGCATATCTCAGCTGGAAACACCACGAAAATCAAGATATCGCCTGTTCTGCATATCAAACGCACTGTGGAGTGGTGAAAACAACCAGAGAACGTGTTTCTCGCATTAAATATCTCGAAAAGAGCGATCCCGATGATTCAGCATACTTCGGACAGAGGTCTCACCAAGATTATCGCAGAAAATGCATATCTCAGCTTGAAACCCCACGAAAACCAAGATATCGCTGGATCTGCATATCAAACGCACTGTGGAGTGGTGAAAACACCAGATAACGCGTTTCTCGCAATAAATAGGTCGAAAAGAGCGATCTCGATGCTTCTGCATACTTCGGACAGCGGTCTCAACAAGATTATGACAGAAAATGCATATCTCAGCTTGAAACCCCACGAAAACCAAGATATCTTCGGTTCTGCATATCATGCGCACTGTGGAGTGGTGAAAACACCAGATAACGTGTTTCTCGCATTCAATAGCTCGATACGAGCGATCTCGATGATTAAGCATACTTCGGACAGAAGTCTCAACAAGATTATCGCAGAAAATGCATATCTCAGCATGAAAACCTACGAAAACCAAGATATCTCCGGTTCTGCACATCCAACGAACTGTGGTGTGGTGAAAACCCCAGAAAACGTGTTTCTCGCATTAGATACCTCGAAAAGAGCGCTCTCGATGTTTCTGCATACTTCGGGCAGAAGTCTCAACAAGATTATCGCAGAAAATGCATATTTCAGCTTGAAACCCCACGAAAACCAAGATATGTACTGTTCTGCATATCCAACGCACTGTGGAGTGGTGAAAACACCAGATAACGTGTTTCTCGCATTAAATAGCTCGAATAGAGCGACATGGATGATTCTTCATACTTCGGACAGAAGTCTCAACAAGATTATCGTAAAAAATGCATATCTCAGCTTGAAACCCCACGAAAGCCAAGATATCGCTGGTTCTGCATATCAAACGCACTGTGGAGTGGTGAAAACACCGGATAAGGTTTTCTCGCATTAACTAGCTCGAAAAGAGCGATCTCGATGTTTCAGCATACTTCGGACAGAAGTCTCAACAAGATTATCGCAGAAAATGCATATCTCAGTGTGAAACCCCACGAAAACCAAGATATCGCCGGTTCTGCATATCCAACGAACTGTGGAGTGGTGAAAACTCCAGAAAACCTGTTTGCCGCATTAAATAGCTCGAAAAGAGCGCTCTCGACGTTTCTGCATACTTCGGACAGATGTTTCACCAAGCTTATCGTAAAAAATGCATATCTCAGCTTGAAACCCCAAGAAAACCAAGATATCGCCTGTTCTGCATATCAAACGCACTGTGGAGTGGTGAAAACACCAGATAACGTGTTTCTCGCATTAAGTAGCACGAAAACAGCGATTTCTGTGATTCTGCAAACTTCTCACAGAAGAATATCCAAGATTATCGCAGGAAATGCATATCTCAGCTTGAAACCCCACGAAAACCAAGATATCTCCGGTTCTGCATATCCAACGAACTGTGGAGTGGTGAAAACCCCAGAAAACCTGTTTCTCGCATTAAATTGCTCGAAAAGAGCGCTCTCGACGTTTCTGCATACTTCGGACAGATGTTTCACCAAGCTTATCGTAGAAAATGCATATCTCAGCTTGAAACCCCACGAAAACCAAGATATCGCCGGTTCTGCATATAAAACGCACTGTGGAATCTTGAAAACACCAGAAAACTTGTTTGTTCGCATTAAATAGCTCGAAAAGAGCGATCTAGATGATTCTGCATACTTCTGACGGAAGTCTCACCAAGAGTATCGCAGAAAATTCATATCTCAGCTTGAAAACCCACAAAAAGCAAGATTTCGCCGGTTCTGCATGTCAAACGTACTGTGGAGTGGTGAAAACACCAGAAAACGTGTTTCGTGCATTAAGTAGCTCGAAAAGAGCGATCTAGATGATTCTGCATACTTCTGAAAAAAGACCCACCAAGATTATCGCAGAAAATGCATATCTCAGCTGGAAACACCACGAAAATCAAGATATCGCCGGATCTGCATATAAAACGCACTGTGGAATCTTGAAAACACCAGAAAACTTGTTTGTTCGCATTAAATAGCTCGAAAAGAGCGATCTAGATGATTCTGCATACTTCTGACGGAAGTCTCACCAAGAGTATCGCAGAAAATTCATATCTCAGCTTGAAAACCCACGAAAAGCAAGATTTCGCCGATTCAGCATGTCAAACGTACTGTGGAGTGGTGAATACACCAGAAAACGTGTTTCTCGCATTAACTAGCTCGAAAAGAGCGATCTCGATGATTCTGCATACATCGGACAGAAGTCTCAACAAGATTATCGCAGAAAATGCATATCTCAGCTTGAAACCCCACGAAAACCAAGATATGTACTGTTCTGCATATCAAACGCACTGTGGAGTGGTGAAAACACCAGATAACGTGTTTCTCGCACTAACTAGCTCGAAAAGAGCGATCTCGATGATTCAGCATACTTCGGACAGAAGTCTCACCAAGATTAACGCAGAAAATGCATATCTCAGCTTGAAACCCCACGAAAACCAAGATATCGCCGGTTCTGCATATAAAACGCACTGTGGAATCTTGAAAACACCAGAAAACTTGTTTGTTCGCATTAAATAGCTCGAAAGGAGCGATCTAGATGATTGTGCATACTTCTGACGGAAGTCTCACCAAGAGTATCGCAGAAAATTCATATCTCAGCTTGAAAACCCACGAAAAGCAAGATTTCGCCGGTTCTGCATGTCAAACGTACTGTGGAGTGGTGAGTACACCAGAAAACGTATTTCTCGCATTAACTAGCTCGAAAAGAGCGATCTCGATGTGTCAGCATACTTCGCACAGAAGTCTCACCAAGATTATCGCAGAAAATGCATATCTCAGCTGGAAACACCACGAAAACCAAGATATCTCCGGTTCTGCATATCCAACGAACTGTGGAGTGGTGAAAACCCCAGAAAACGAGTTTCTCGCATTAAATAGCTCGAAAAGAGCGCTCTCGATGTTTCTGCATACTTCGGACAGATGTTTCACCAAGATTATCGTAGAAAATGCATATCTCAGCTTGAAACCCGACAGAAACCAAGATATCTCCTGTTCTGCATGTCAAACGTACTGTGGAGTGGTGAAAACACCAGAAAACGTGTTTCGTGCATTAAGTAGCTCGAAAAGAGCGATCTAGATGATTCAGCATACTTCGGACAGAGGTCTCACCAACATTATCGCAGAAAATGCATATCTCAGCTGGAAACACCACGAAAATCAAGATATCGCCTGTTCTGCATATCAAACGCACTGTGGAGTGGTGAAAACAACCAGAGAACGTGTTTCTCGCATTAAATATCTCGAAAAGAGCGATCTCGATGTTTCTGCATACTTCGGACAGCGGTCTCAACAAGATTATGGCAGAAAATGCATATCTCAGCTTGAAACCCCACGAAAACCAAGATATCTCCGGTTCTGCACATCCAACGAACTGTGGTGTGGTGAAACCCCCAGAAAACGTGTTTCTCGCATTAAATAGCTCGAAAAGAGCGCTCTCGATGTTTCTGCATACTTCGGACAGAAGTCTCACCAAGATTATCGCAGAAAATGCATATCTTAGCTTGAAACCCCACGAAAACCAAGATATCGTCGGTTCTGCATATCATGCGCACTGTGGAGTGGTGAAAACACCAGATAACGTGTTTCTCGCATTCAATAGCTCGATACGAGCGATCTCGATGATTAAGCATACTTCGGACAGAAGTCTCAACAAGATTATCGCAGAAAATGCATATCTCAGCATGAAACCCTACGAAAACCAAGATATCTCCGGTTCTGCACATCCAACGAACTGTGGTGTGGTGAAAACCCCAGAAAACGTGTTTCTCGCATTAAATACCTCGAAAAGAGCGCTCTCGATGTTTCTGCATACTTCGGACAGAAGTCTCACCAAGATTATCGCAGAAAATGCATATCTGAGCTTGAAACCCCACGAAAACCAAGATATCGTCGGTTCTGCAAATCAAACGCACTGTGGAGTGGTGAAAACACCAGATAACGTGTTTCTTGCATTAAATAGCTCCAAAAGAGCGATTCCGAAGATTCTGTATGCTTCTGGCAGAAGTCTTACCAAGATAATCGTCGAAAATGCATATCTCAGCTTGAAACCCGACGAAATCCAAGATGTCGCCTGTTCTGCATATCAAACGCACTGTGGAGTGGCGAAAACAACAGATAACGTGTTTCTCGCATTAAATAGCTCGACAAGAGGGATCTCGATGATTCTGCATACTTCTGACAGAAGACACACCAAGATTATCGCAGAAAATGCATATCTCAGCTGGAAACACCACGAAAATCAAGATATCGCCGGTTCTGCATATAAAACGCACTGTGGAATCTTGAAAACACCAGAAAACTTGTTTGTTCGCATTAAATAGCTCGAAAAGAGCGATCTAGATGATTCTGCATACTTCTGACGGAAGTCTCACCAAGAGTATCGCAGAAAATTCATATCTCAGCTTGAAAACCCACGAAAAGCAAGATTTCGCCGGTTCTGCATGTCAAACGTACTGTAAAGTGGTGAATACACCAGAAAACGTGTTTCTCGCATTAACTAGCTCGAAAAGAGCGATCTCGATGTTTCAGCATACTTCGGACAGAAGTCTCACCAAGATTATCGCAGAAAATGCATATCTCAGCTGGAAACACCACGAAAACCAAGATATCTCCGGTTCTGCATATCCAACGAACTGTGGAGTGGTGAAAACCCCAGAAAACGAGTTTCTCGCATTAAATAGCTCGAAAAGAGCGCTCTCGATGTTTCTGCATACTTCGGACAGAAGTCTCACCAAGATTATCGCAGAAAATGCATATCTCAGCTGGAAACACCACGAAAACCAAGATATCTCCGGTTCTGCATATCCAACGAACTGTGGATTGGTGAAAACCCCAGAAAACGAGTTTCTCGCATTAAATAGCTCGAAAAGAGCGCTCTCGATGTTTCTGCATACTTCGGACAGATGTTTCACCAAGATTATCGTAGAAAATGCATATCTCAGCTTGAAACCCGACAGAAACCAAGATATCTCCTGTTCTGCATGTCAAACGTACTGTGGAGTGGTGAAAACACCAGAAAACGTGTTTCGTGCATTAAGTAGCTCGAAAAGAGCGATCTAGATGATTCAGCATACTTCGGACAGAGGTCTCACCAACATTATCGCAGAAAATGCATATCTCAGCTGGAAACACCACGAAAATCAAGATATCGCCTGTTCTGCATATCAAACGCACTGTGGAGTGGTGAAAACAACCAGAGAACGTGTTTCTCGCATTAAATATCTCGAAAAGAGCGATCTCGATGTTTCTGCATACTTCGGACAGCGGTCTCAACAAGATTATGGCAGAAAATGCATATCTCAGCTTGAAACCCCACGAAAACCAAGATATCTCCGGTTCTGCACATCCAACGAACTGTGGTGTGGTGAAACCCCCAGAAAACGTGTTTCTCGCATTAAATAGCTCGAAAAGAGCGCTCTCGATGTTTCTGCATACTTCGGACAGAAGTCTCACCAAGATTATCGCAGAAAATGCATATCTTAGCTTGAAACCCCACGAAAACCAAGATATCGTCGGTTCTGCATATCATGCGCACTGTGGAGTGGTGAAAACACCAGATAACGTGTTTCTCGCATTCAATAGCTCGATACGAGCGATCTCGATGATTAAGCATACTTCGGACAGAAGTCTCACCAAGATTATCGCAGAAAATGCATATCTGAGCTTGAAACCCCACGAAAACCAAGATATCGTCGGTTCTGCAAATCAAACGCACTGTGGAGTGGTGAAAACACCAGATAACGTGTTTCTTGCATTAAATAGCTCCAAAAGAGCGATTCCGAAGATTCTGTATGCTTCTGGCAGAAGTCTTACCAAGATAATCGTCGAAAATGCATATCTCAGCTTGAAACCCGACGAAATCCAAGATGTCGCCTGTTCTGCATATCAAACGCACTGTGGAGTGGCGAAAACAACAGATAACGTGTTTCTCGCATTAAATAGCTCGACAAGAGGGATCTCGATGATTCTGCATACTTCTGACAGAAGACACACCAAGATTATCGCAGAAAATGCATATCTCAGCTGGAAACACCACGAAAATCAAGATATCGCCGGTTCTGCATATAAAACGCACTGTGGAATCTTGAAAACACCAGAAAACTTGTTTGTTCGCATTAAATAGCTCGAAAAGAGCGATCTAGATGATTCTGCATACTTCTGACGGAAGTCTCACCAAGAGTATCGCAGAAAATTCATATCTCAGCTTGAAAACCCACGAAAAGCAAGATTACGCCGGTTCAGCATGTCAAACGTACTGTGGAGTGGTGAATACACCAGAAAACGTGTTTCTCGCATTAACTAGCTCGAAAAGAGCGATCTCGATGATTCTGCATACATCGGACAGAAGTCTCAACAAGATTATCGCAGAAAATGCATATCTCAGCTTGAAACCCCACGAAAACCAAGATATGTACTGTTCTGCATATCAAACGCACTGTGGAGTGGTGAAAACACCAGATAACGAGTTTCTCGCATTAAATAGCTCGAAAAGAGCGCTCTCGATGTTTCTGCATACTTCGGACAGATGTTTCACCAAGATTATCGTAGAAAATGCATATCTCAGCTTGAAACCCGACAGAAACCAAGATATCTCCGGTTCTGCATGTCAAACATACTGTGGAGTGGTGAAAACACCAGAAAACGTGTTTCGTGCATTAAGTAGCTCGAAAAGAGCGATCTAGATGATTCTGCATACTTCCGAAAAAAGACGCACCAAGATTATCGCAGAAAATGCATATCTCAGCTGGAAACACCACGAAAATCAAGATATCGCCTGTTCTGCATATCAAACGCACTGTGGAGTGGTGAAAACAACCAGAGAACGTGTTTCTCGCATTAAATATCTCGAAAAGAGCGATCCCGATGATTCAGCATACTTCGGACAGAGGTCTCACCAAGATTATCGCAGAAAATGCATATCTCAGCTTGAAACCCCACGAAAACCAAGATATCGCTGGATCTGCATATCAAACGCACTGTGGAGTGGTGAAAACACCAGATAACGCGTTTCTCGCAATAAATAGGTCGAAAAGAGCGATCTCGATGCTTCTGCATACTTCGGACAGCGGTCTCAACAAGATTATGGCAGAAAATGCATATCTCAGCTTGAAACCCCACGACAACCAAGATATCTCCGGTTCTGCACATCCAACGAACTGTGGTGTGGTGAAACCCCCAGAAAACGTGTTTCTCGCATTAAATAGCTCGAAAAGAGCGCTCTCGATGTTTCTGCATACTTCGGACAGAAGTCTCACCAAGATTATCGCAGAAAATGCATATCTTAGCTTGAAACCCCACGAAAACCAAGATATCGTCGGTTCTGCATATCATGCGCACTGTGGAGTGGTGAAAACACCAGATAACGTGTTTCTCGCATTCAATAGCTCGATACGAGCGATCTCGATGATTAAGCATACTTCGGACAGAAGTCTCAACAAGATTATCGCAGAAAATGCATATCTCAGCATGAAAACCTACGAAAATCAATATGTCGCCGGTTCTGCAAATCAAACGCACTGTGGAGTGGTGAAATCACCAGATAACGTGTTTCTTGCATTAAATAGCTCCAAAAGAGCGATTCCGAAGATTCTGTATGCTTCTGACTGAAGTCACACCAAGATTATCGCAGAAAATCCATATCTCAGCTTGAAACCTCACGAACACCATGTTATCTCCGGTTCTGCACATCAAACGTACTCTGGAGTGGTGAAATCACCAGAAAACGTGTTTCTCGCATTAAGCAGCTCGAAAAGAGCGTTCTCGAAGATTCTGCATAGTTCTGACGGAAGTCTCACCTAGAGTATCGCAGAAACTTCATATCTCAGCTTGAAAACCCGCGAAAAGCAAGATTTCGCCGATTCTGCATGTCAAACGTACTGTGGAGTGGTGAATACACCAGAAAACGTGTTTCTCGCATTAAATAGCTCGAAAGGAGCGATCTCGATGATTCTGCATACTTCTGACTGAAGTCTCACCAATATTATCGCAGAAAATGTATATCTCAGCTTGAAACCTCACGAAAATCAATATGTCGCCGGTTCTGCAAATCAAACGCACTGTGGAGTGGTGAAAACAACCAGATAACGTGTTTCTCGCATTAAGTAGCTCGAACAGAGCGTTCTCGAAGATTCTGCATACTTGTGACAGAAGTCTCACCAAGATTATCGTAGAAAATGCATATCTGAGCTTGAAATCCGACCGAAACCATGATATCTCCGGTTCTGCATGTCAAACGTACTGTGGAGTGGTGATTTACACCAGAAAACGTGTTTCTCGCATTAAGTAGCTCGAAAAGAGCGATCTAGATGATTCTGCATACTTCTGACAGAAGACTCACCATGATTATCGCAGAAAATGCATATCTCAGCTGGAAACACCACGAAAATCAAGATAACGCCGGTTCTGCATATCAAACGCACTGTGGAATGTTGGAAACACCAGAAAACTTGTTTTGTCGCATTAAGTAGCTCGAAACGAGCGATCTAGATGATTGTGCATACTTCTGACTGAAGTCTCACCAAGATTATCGCAGAAAATGCATATCTCAGCTGGAAACACCACGAAAATCAAGATATCGCCTGTTCTGCATATCAAACGCACTGTGGAGTGGTGAAAAAACCAGATAACGTGTTTCTCGCATTAAATAGCTCGAAAAGAGCGATCCCGATGATTCTGCATACTTCTGACAGAAGTCTCACCAAGATTATCGCAGGAAATGCATATCTCAGCTTGAAACCCCACGAAAACCAAGATATATCCGGTTCTGCATATCCAGCGAACTGTGGAGTGGTGAAAACCCCAGAAAACGAGTTTCTTGCATTAAATAGCTCGAAAAGGGCGCTCTCGATGTTTCTGCATACTTCGGACAGATGTTTCACCGCGATTATCGTAGAAAATGCATATCTCAGCTTGAAACCCGACCGAAACCAAGATATCTCCGGTTCGGCATGTCAAACGTACTGTGGAGTGGTGAAAACACCAGAAAACGTGTTTCGTGCATTAAGTAGCTCGAAAAGAGCGATCTAGTTGATTCTGCATACTTCTGACAAAAGACCCACCAAGATTATCGCAGAAAATGCATATCTCAGCTGGAAACACCACGAAAATCAAGATATCGCCTGTTCTGCATATCAAACGCACTGTGGAGTGGTGAAAACAACCAGAGAACGTGTTTCTCGCATTAACTAGCTCGAAAAGAGCGATCTCGATGATTCAGCATACTTCGGACAGAAGTCTCACCAAGATTATCGCAGGAAATGCATATCTCAGCTTGAAACCCGACGAAATCCAAGATGTCGCCTGTTCTGCATATCAAACGCACTGTGGAGTGGCGAAAACACCAGATAACGTGTTACTCGCATTAAATAACTCGAAAGGGGGGTCTCGATGATTCTGTATACTTCTGACATAAGTCCCACCAAGATTATCGCAGAAAATGCATATCTCAGCTGGAAACACCATGAAAATCAAGATATCGCCTGTTCTGCATATCAAACGCACTGTGGAATGGTGATAAGAACCAGAGAACGTGTTTCTCGCATTAAATACCTCGAAAAGCGCGATCTCGATGATTCAGCATACTTCGGACAGAAGTCTCACCAAGATTATCGCAGAAAATGCATATCTCAGCTTGAAACCACACGAAAACCAAGATATCTCCGGTTCTGCATATAAAACGCACTGTGGAATCTTGAAAACACCAGAAAACCTGTTTGTTCGCATTAAATAGCTCGAAAAGAGCGATCTAGATGATTCTGCATACTTCTGACGGAAGTCTCACCAAGAGTATCGCAGAAAATTCATATCTCAGCTTGAAAACCCACGAAAAGCAAGATTTCGCCGGTTCTGCATGTCAAACGTACTGTGGAGTGGTGAGTACACCAGAAAACGTATTTCTCGCATTAACTAGCTCGAAAAGAGCGATCTCGATGTGTCAGCATACTTCGGACAGAAGTCTCACCAAGATTATCGCAGAAAATGCATATCTCAGCTGGAAACACCACGAAAACCAAGATATCTCCGGTTCTGCATATCCAACGAACTGTGGAGTGGTGAAAACCCCAGAAAACGAGTTTCTCGCATTAAATAGGTCGAAAAGAGCGCTCTCGATGTTTCTGCATACTTCGGACAGAGGTCTCACCAAGATTATCGCAGAAAATGCATATCTCAGCTTGAAACCCCACGAAAACCAAGATATCGCTGGATCTGCATATCAAACGCACTGTGGAGTGGTGAAAACACCAGATAACGCGTTTCTCGCAATAAATAGGTCGAAAAGAGCGATCTCGATGTTTCTGCATACTTCGGACAGCGGTCTCAACAAGATTATGGCAGAAAATGCATATCTCAGCTTGAAACCCCACGAAAACCAAGATATCGTCGGTTCTGCATATCATGCGCACTGTGGAGTGGTGAAAACACCAGATAACGTGTTTCTCGCATTCAATAGCTCGATACGAGCGATCTCGATGATTAAGCATACTTCGGACAGAAGTCTCAACAAGATTATCGCAGAAAATGCATATCTCAGCATGAAAACCTACGAAAACCAAGATATCTCCGGTTCTGCACATCCAACGAACTGTGGTGTGGTGAAAACCCCAGAAAACGTGTTTGTCGCATTAAATACCTCGAAAAGAGCGCTCTCGATGTTTCTGCATACTTCGGACAGAAGTCTCACCAAGATTATCGCAGAAAATGCATATCTGAGCTTGAAACCCCACGAAAACCAAGATATCGTCGGTTCTGCAAATCAAACGCACTGTGGAGTGGTGAAATCACCAGATAACGTGTTTCTTGCATTAAATAGCTCCAAAAGAGCGATTCCGAAGATTCTGTATGCTTCTGGCAGAAGTCTCACCAAGATAATCGTCGAAAATGCATATCTCAGCTTGAAACCCGACGAAATCCAAGATGTCGCCTGTTCTGCATATCAAACGCACTGTGGAGTGGCGAAAACAACAGATAACGTGTTTCTCGCATTAAATAGCTCGACAAGAGGGATCTCGATGATTCTGCATACTTCTGACAGAAGACACACCAAGATTATCGCAGAAAATGCATATCTCAGCTGGAAACACCACGAAAATCAAGATATCGCCTGTTCTGCATATCAAACGCACTGTGGAGTGGTGAAAACAACCAGAGAACGTGTTTCTCGCATTAAATATCTCGAAAAGAGCGATCCCGATGATTCAGCATACTTCGGACAGAGGTCTCACCAAGATTATCGCAGAAAATGCATATCTCAGCTTGAAACCCCACGAAAACCAAGATATCGCTGGATCTGCATATCAAACGCACTGTGGAGTGGTGAAAACACCAGATAACGCGTTTCTCGCAATAAATAGGTCGAAAAGAGCGATCTCGATGTTTCTGCATACTTCGGACAGCGGTCTCAACAAGATTATGGCAGAAAATGCATATCTCAGCTTGAAACCCCACGAAAACCAAGATATCTCCGGTTCTGCACATCCAACGAACTGTGGTGTGGTGAAACCCCCAGAAAACGTGTTTCTCGCATTAAATAGCTCGAAAAGAGCGCTCTCGATGTTTCTGCATACTTCGGACAGAAGTCTCACCAAGATTATCGCAGAAAATGCATATCTTAGCTTGAAACCCCACGAAAACCAAGATATCGTCTGTTCTGCATATCATGCGCACTGTGGAGTGGTGAAAACACCAGATAACGTGTTTCTCGCATTCAATAGCTCGATACGAGCGATCTCGATGATTAAGCATACTTCGGACAGAAGTCTCAACAAGATTATCGCAGAAAATGCATATCTCAGCATGAAAACCTACGAAAACCAAGATATCTCCGGTTCTGCACATCCAACGAACTGTGGTGTGGTGAAAACCCCAGAAAACGTGTTTGTCGCATTAAATACCTCGAAAAGAGCGCTCTCGATGTTTCTGCATACTTCGGACAGAAGTCTCACCAAGATTATCGCAGAAAATGCATATCTGAGCTTGAAACCCCACGAAAACCAAGATATCGTCGGTTCTGCAAATCAAACGCACTGTGGAGTGGTGAAATCACCAGATAACGTGTTTCTTGCATTAAATAGCTCCAAAAGAGCGATTCCGAAGATTCTGTATGCTTCTGGCAGAAGTCTCACCAAGATAATCGTCGAAAATGCATATCTCAGCTTGAAACCCGACGAAATCCAAGATGTCGCCTGTTCTGCATATCAAACGCACTGTGGAGTGGCGAAAACAACAGATAACGTGTTTCTCGCATTAAATAGCTCGACAAGAGGGATCTCGATGATTCTGCATACTTCTGACAGAAGACACACCAAGATTATCGCAGAAAATGCATATCTCAGCTGGAAACACCACGAAAATCAAGATATCGCCGGTTCTGCATATAAAACGCACTGTGGAATCTTGAAAACACCAGAAAACTTGTTTGTTCGCATTAAATAGCTCAAAAAGAGCGATCTAGATTATTCTGCTAACTTCTGACTGAAGTCTCACCAAGACTATCGCAGAAAATCCATATCTCAGCTTGAAACCTCACGAAAATCAATATGTCGCCGGTTCTGCAAATCAAACGCACTGTGGAGTGGTGAAAACAACCAGATAACGTGTTTCTCGCATTAAGTAGCTCGAAAAGAGCGTTCCCGAAGATTCTGCATACTTGTGACAGAAGTCTCACCAAGATTATCGTAGAAAATGCATATCTCAGCTTGAAATCCGACCGAAACCATGATATCTCCGGTTCTGCATGTCAAACGTACTGTGGAGTGGTGATTTACACCAGAAAACGTGTTTCTCGCATTAAGTAGCTCGAAAAGAGCGATCTAGATGATTCTGCATACTTCTGACAGAAGTCTCACCAAGATTATCGCAGGAAATGCATATCTCAGCTTGAAACCCCACGAAAACCAAGATATATCCGGTTCTGCATATCCAGCGAACTGTGGAGTGGTGAAAACCCCAGAAAACGAGTTTCTTGCATTAAATAGCTCGAAAAGGGCGCTCTCGATGTTTCTGCATACTTCGGACAGATGTTTCACCGCGATTATCGTAGAAAATGCATATCTCAGCTTGAAACCCGACCGAAACCAAGATATCTCCGGTTCGGCATGTCAAACGTACTGTGGAGTGGTGAAAACACCAGAAAACGTGTTTCGTGCATTAAGTAGCTCGAAAAGAGCGATCTAGTTGATTCTGCATACTTCTGACAAAAGAGCCACCAAGATTATCGCAGAAAATGCATATCTCAGCTGGAAACACCACGAAAATCAAGATATCGCCTGTTCTGCATATCAAACGCACTGTGGAGTGGTGAAAACAACCAGAGAACGTGTTTCTCGCATTAACTAGCTCGAAAAGAGCGATCTCGATGATTCAGCATACTTCGGACAGAAGTCTCACCAAGATTATCGCAGGAAATGCATATCTCAGCTTGAAACCCGACGAAATCCAAGATGTCGCCTGTTCTGCATATCAAACGCACTGTGGAGTGGCGAAAACACAAGATAACGTGTTACTCGCATTAAATAACTCGAAAGGGGGGTCTCGATGATTCTGTATACTTCTGACATAAGTCCCACCAAGATTATCGCAGAAAATGCATATCTCAGCTGGAAACACCATGAAAATCAAGATATCGCCTGTTCTGCATATCAAACGCACTGTGGAATGGTGATAAGAACCAGAGAACGTGTTTCTCGCATTAAATACCTCGAAAAGCGCGATCTCGATGATTCAGCATACTTCGGACAGAAGTCTCACCAAGATTATCGCAGAAAATGCATATCTCAGCTTGAAACCACACGAAAACCAAGATATCTCCGGTTCTGCATATAAAACGCACTGTGGAATCTTGAACACACCAGAAAACCTGTTTGTTCGCATTAAATAGCTCGAAAAGAGCGATCTAGATGATTCTGCATACTTCTGACGGAAGTCTCACCAAGAGTATCGCAGAAAATTCATATCTCAGCTTGAAAACCCACGAAAAGCAAGATTTCGCCGGTTCTGCATGTCAAACGTACTGTGGAGTGGTGAGTACACCAGAAAACGTATTTCTCGCATTAACTAGCTCGAAAAGAGCGATCTCGATGTGTCAGCATACTTCGGACAGAAGTCTCACCAAGATTATCGCAGAAAATGCATATCTCAGCTGGAAACACCACGAAAACCAAGATATCTCCGGTTCTGCATATCCAACGAACTGTGGAGTGGTGAAAACCCCAGAAAACGAGTTTCTCGCATTAAATAGCTCGAAAAGAGCGCTCTCGATGTTTCTGCATACTTCGGACAGATGTTTCACCATGATTATCGTAGAAAATGCATATCTCAGCTTGAAACCCGACTGAAACCAAGATATCTCCGGTTCTGCATGTCAAACGTACTGTGGAGTGGTGAAAACACCAGAAAACGTGTTTCGTGCATTAAGTAGCTCGAAAAGAGCGATCTAGATGATTCTGCATACTTCTGAAAAAAGACGCACCAAGATTATCGCAGAAAATGCATATCTCAGCTGGAAACACCACGAAAATCAAGATATCGCCTGTTCTGCATATCAAACGCACTGTGGAGTGGTGAAAACAACCAGAGAACGTGTTTCTCGCATTAAATATCTTGAAAAGAGCGATCCCGATGATTCAGCATACTTCGGACAGAGGTCTCACCAAGATTATCGCAGAAAATGCATATCTCAGCTTGAAACCCCACGAAAACCAAGATATCTCCGGATCTGCACATCCAACGAACTGTGGTGTGGTGAAACCCCCAGAAAACGTGTTTCTCGCATTAAATAGCTCGAAAAGAGCGCTCTCGATGTTTCTGCATACTTCGGACAGAAGTCTCACCAAGATTATCGCAGAAAATGCATATCTTAGCTTGAAACCCCACGAAAACCAAGATATCGTCGGTTCTGCATATCATGCGCACTGTGGAGTGGTGAAAACACCAGATAACGTGTTTCTCGCATTCAATAGCTCGATACGAGCGATCTCGATGATTAAGCATACTTCGGACAGAAGTCTCAACAAGATTATCGCAGAAAATGCATATCTCAGCATGAAAACCTACGAAAACCAAGATATCTCCGGTTCTGCACATCCAACGAACTGTGGTGTGGTGAAAACCCCAGAAAACGTGTTTCTCGCATTAAATACCTCGAAAAGAGCGCTCTCGATGTTTCTGCATACTTCGCACAGAAGTCTCACCAAGATTATCGCAGAAAATGCATATCTGAGCTAGAAACCCCACGAAAACCAAGATATCGTCGGTTCTGCAAATCAAACGCACTGTGGAGTGGTGAAATCACCAGATAACGTGTTTCTTGCATTAAATAGCTCCAAAAGAGCGATTCCGAAGATTCTGTATGCTTCTGGCAGAAGTCTCACCAAGATAATCGTCGAAAATGCATATCTCAGCTTGAAACCCGACGAAATCCAAGATGTCGCCTGTTCTGCATATCAAACGCACTGTGGAGTGGCGAAAACAACAGATAACGTGTTTCTCGCATTAAATAGCTCGACAAGAGGGATCTCGATGATTCTGCATACTTCTGACAGAAGACACACCAAGATTATCGCAGAAAATGCATATCTCAGCTGGAAACACCACGAAAATCAAGATATCGCCGGTTCTGCATATAAAACGCACTGTGGAATCTTGAAAACACCAGAAAACTTGTTTGTTCGCATTAAATAGCTCAAAAAGAGCGATCTAGATTATTCTGCTAACTTCTGACTGAAGTCTCACCAAGACTATCGCAGAAAATCCATATCTCAGCTTGAAACCTCACGAAAATCAATATGTCGCCGGTTCTGCAAATCAAACGCACTGTGGAGTGGTGAAAACAACCAGATAACGTGTTTCTCGCATTAAGTAGCTCGAAAAGAGCGTTCTCGAAGATTCTGCATACTTGTGACAGAAGTCTCACCAAGATTATCGTAGAAAATGCATATCTCAGCTTGAAATCCGACCGAAACCATGATATCTCCGGTTCTGCATGTCAAACGTACTGTGGAGTGGTGATTTACACCAGAAAACGTGTTTCTCGCATTAAGTAGCTCGAAAAGAGCGATCTAGATGATTCTGCATACTTCTGACAGAAGACTCACCAAGATTATCGCAGAAAATGCATATCTCAGCTGGAAACACCACGAAAATCAAGATATCGCCGGTTCTGCATATCAAACGCACTGTGGAATGTTGGAAACACCAGAAAACTTGTTTTGTCGCATTAAGTAGCTCGAAACGAGCGATCTAGATGATTGTGCATACTTCTGACTGAAGTCTCACCAAGATTATCGCAGAAAATGCATATCTCAGCTGGAAACACCACGAAAATCAAGATATCGCCTGTTCTGCATATCAAACGCACTGTGGAGTGGTGAAAAAACCAGATAACGTGTTTCTCGCATTAAATAGCCCGAAAAGAGCGATCCCGATGATTCTGCATACTTCTGACAGAAGTCTCACCAAGATTATCGCAGGAAATGCATATCTCAGCTTGAAACCCCACGAAAACCAAGATATATCCGGTTCTGCATATCCAGCGAACTGTGGAGTGGTGAAAACCCCAGAAAACGAGTTTCTTGCATTAACTAGCTCGAAAAGGGCGCTCTCGATGTTTCTGCATACTTCGGACAGATGTTTCACCGCGATTATCGTAGAAAATGCATATCTCAGCTTGAAACCCGACCGAAACCAAGATATCTCCGGTTCGGCATGTCAAACGTACTGTGGAGTGGTGATAACACCAGAAAACGTGTTTCGTGCATTAAGTAGCTCGCAAAGAGCGATCTAGTTGATTCTGCATACTTCTGACAAAAGACCCACCAAGATTATCGCAGAAAATGCATATCTCAGCTGGAAACACCACGAAAATCAAGATATCGCCTGTTCTGCATATCAAACGCACTGTGGAGTGGTGAAAACAACCAGAGAACGTGTTTCTCGCATTAACTAGCTCGAAAAGAGCGATCTCGATGATTCAGCATACTTCGGACAGAAGTCTCACCAAGATTATCGCAGGAAATGCATATCTCAGCTTGAAACCCGACGAAATCCAAGATGTCGCCTGTTCAGCATATCAAACGCACTGTGGAGTGGCGAAAACACCAGATAACGTGTTACTCGCATTAAATAACTCGAAAGGGGGGTCTCGATGATTCTGCATACTTCTGACAGATGTTTCACCATGATTATCGTAGAAAATGCATATCTCAGCTTGAAACCCGACAGAAACCAAGATATCTCCGGTTCTGCATGTCAAACGTACTGTGGAGTGGTGAAAACACCAGAAAACGTGTTTCGTGCATTAAGTAGCTCGAAAAGAGCGATCTAGATGATTCTGCATACTTCTGAAAAAAGACGCACCAAGATTATCGCAGAAAATGCATATCTCAGCTGGAAACACCACGAAAATCAAGATATCGCCTGTTCTGCATATCAAACGCACTGTGGAGTGGTGAAAACAACCAGAGAACGTGTTTCTCGCATTAAATATCTCGAAAAGAGCGATCCCGATGATTCAGCATACTTCGGACAGAGGTCTCACCAAGATTATCGCAGAAAATGCATATCTCAGCTTGAAACCCCACGAAAACCAAGATATCGCTGGATCTGCATATCAAACGCACTGTGGAGTGGTGAAAACACCAGATAACGCGTTTCTCGCAATAAATAGGTCGAAAAGAGCGATCTCGATGTTTCTGCATACTTCGGACAGCGGTCTCAACAAGATTATGGCAGAAAATGCATATCTCAGCTTGAAACCCCACGAAAACCAAGATATCTCCGGTTCTGCACATCCAACGAACTGTGGTGTGGTGAAACCCCCAGAAAACGTGTTTCTCGCATTAAATAGCTCGAAAAGAGCGCTCTCGATGTTTCTGCATACATCGGACAGAAGTCTCACCAAGATTATCGCAGAAAATGCATATCTTAGCTTGAAACCCCACGAAAACCAAGATATCGTCGGTTCTGCATATCATGCGCACTGTGGAGTGGTGAAAACACCAGATAACGTGTTTCTCGCATTCAATAGCTCGATACGAGCGATCTCGATGATTAAGCATACTTCGGACAGAAGTCTCAACAAGATTATCGCAGAACATGCATATCTCAGCATGAAAACCTACGAAAACCAAGATATCTCCGGTTCTGCACATCCAACGAACTGTGGTGTGGTGAAAACCCCAGAAAACGTGTTTCTCGCATTAAATACCTCGAAAAGAGCGCTCTCGATGTTTCTGCATACTTCGGACAGAAGTCTCACCAAGATTATCGCAGAAAATGCATATCTGAGCTTGAAACCCCACGAAAACCAAGATATCGTCGGTTCTGCAAATCAAACGCACTGTGGAGTGGTGAAATCACCAGATAACGTGTTTCTTGCATTAAATAGCTCCAAAAGAGCGATTCCGAAGATTCTGTATGCTTCTGGCAGAAGTCTCACCAAGATAATCGTCGAAAATGCATATCTCAGCTGGAAACACCACGAAAACCAAGATATCTCCGGTTCTGCATATCCAACGAACTGTGGAGTGGTGAAAACCCCAGAAAACGAGTTTCTCGCATTAAGCAGCTCGAAAAGAGCGTTCTCGAAGATTCTGCATAGTTCTGACGGAAGTCTCACCTAGAGTATCGCAGAAACTTCATATCTCAGCTTGAAAACCCTCGAAAAGCAAGATTTCGCCGATTCTGCATGTCAAACGTACTGTGGAGCGGTGAATACACCAGAAAACGTGTTTCTCGCATTAAATAGCTCGAAAGGAGCGATCTCGATGATTCTGCATACTTCTGACTGAAGTCTCACCAATATTATCGCAGAAAATGTATATCTCAGCTTGAAACCTCACGAAAATCAATATGTCGCCGGTTCTGCAAATCAAACGCACTGTGGAGTGGTGAAAACAACCAGATAACGTGTTTCTCGCATTAAGTAGCTCGAAAAGAGCGTTCTCGAAGATTCTGCATACTTGTGACAGAAGTCTCACCAAGATTATCGTAGAAAATGCATATCTCAGCTTGAAATCCGACCGAAACCATGATATCTCCGGTTCTGCATGTCAAACGTACTGTGGAGTGGTGATTTACACCAGAAAACGTGTTTCTCGCATTAAGTAGCTCGAAAAGAGCGATCTAGATGATTCTGCATACTTCTGACAGAAGACTCACCAAGATTATCGCAGAAAATGCATATCTCAGCTGGAAACACCACGAAAATCAAGATATCGCCGGTTCTGCATATCAAACGCACTGTGGAATGTTGGAAACACCAGAAAACTTGTTTTGTCGCATTAAGTAGCTCGAAACGAGCGATCTAGATGATTGTGCATACTTCTGACTGAAGTCTCACCAAGATTATCGCAGAAAATGCATATCTCAGCTGGAAACACCACGAAAATCAAGATATCGCCTGTTCTGCATATCAAACGCACTGTGGAGTGGTGAAAAAACCAGATAACGTGTTTCTCGCCTTAAATAGCCCGAAAAGAGCGATCCCGATGATTCTGCATACTTCTGACAGAAGTCTCACCAAGATTATCGCAGGAAATGCATATCTCAGCTTGAAACCCCACGAAAACCAAGATATATCCGGTTCTGCATATCCAGCGAACTGTGGAGTGGTGAAAACCCCAGAAAACGAGTTTCTTGCATTAACTAGCTCGAAAAGGGCGCTCTCGATGTTTCTGCATACTTCGGACAGATGTTTCACCGCGATTATCGTAGAAAATGCATATCTCAGCTTGAAACCCGACCGAAACCAAGATATCTCCGGTTCGGCATGTCAAACGTACTGTGGAGTGGTGAAAACACCAGAAAACGTGTTTCGTGCATTAAGTAGCTCGAAAAGAGCGATCTAGTTGATTCTGCATACTTCTGACAAAAGACCCACCAAGATTATCGCAGAAAATGCATATCTCAGCTGGAAACACCACGAAAATCAAGATATCGCCTGTTCTGCATATCAAACGCACTGTGGAGTGGTGAAAACAACCAGAGAACGTGTTTCTCGCATTAACTAGCTCGAAAAGAGCGATCTCGATGATTCAGCATACTTCGGACAGAAGTCTCACCAAGATTATCGCAGGAAATGCATATCTCAGCTTGAAACCCGACGAAATCCAAGATGTCGCCTGTTCAGCATATCAAACGCACTGTGGAGTGGCGAAAACACCAGATAACGTGTTACTCGCATTAAATAACTCGAAAGGGGGGTCTCGATGATTCTGCATACTTCTGACAGATGTTTCACCATGATTATCGTAGAAAATGCATATCTCAGCTTGAAACCCGACAGAAACCAAGATATCTCCGGTTCTGCATGTCAAACGTACTGTGGAGTGGTGAAAACACCAGAAAACGTGTTTCGTGCATTAAGTAGCTCGAAAAGAGCGATCTAGATGATTCTGCATACTTCTGAAAAAAGACGCACCAAGATTATCGCAGAAAATGCATATCTCAGCTGGAAACACCACGAAAATCAAGATATCGCCTGTTCTGCATATCAAACGCACTGTGGAGTGGTGAAAACAACCAGAGAACGTGTTTCTCGCATTAAATATCTCGAAAAGAGCGATCCCGATGATTCAGCATACTTCGGACAGAGGTCTCACCAAGATTATCGCAGAAAATGCATATCTCAGCTTGAAACCCCACGAAAACCAAGATATCGCTGGATCTGCATATCAAACGCACTGTGGAGTGGTGAAAACACCAGATAACGCGTTTCTCGCAATAAATAGGTCGAAAAGAGCGATCTCGATGTTTCTGCATACTTCGGACAGCGGTCTCAACAAGATTATGGCAGAAAATGCATATCTCAGCTTGAAACCCCACGAAAACCAAGATATCTCCGGTTCTGCACATCCAACGAACTGTGGTGTGGTGAAACCCCCAGAAAACGTGTTTCTCGCATTAAATAGCTCGAAAAGAGCGCTCTCGATGTTTCTGCATACTTCGGACAGAAGTCTCACCAAGATTATCGCAGAAAATGCATATCTTAGCTTGAAACCCCACGAAAACCAAGATATCGTCGGTTCTGCATATCATGCGCACTGTGGAGTGGTGAAAACACCAGATAACGTGTTTCTCGCATTAAATAGCTCGACAAGAGGGATCACGATGATTCTGCATACTTCTGACAGAAGACACACCAAGATTATCGAAGAAAATGCATATCTCAGCTGGAAACACCACGAAAATCAAGATATCGCCGGTTCTGCATATAAAACGCACTGTGGAATCTTGAAAACACCAGAAAACTTGTTTGTTCGCATTAAATAGCTCAAAAAGAGCGATCTAGATTATTCTGCTAACTTCTGACTGAAGTCTCACCAAGATTATCGCAGAAAATCCATATCTCAGCTTGAAACCTCACGAACACCATGTTATCTCCGGTTCTGCACATCAAACGTACTCTGGAGTGGTGAAATCACCAGAAAACGTGTTTCTCGCATTAAGCAGCTCGAAAAGAGCGTTCTCGAAGATTCTGCATACTTCTGACGGAAGTCTCACCTAGAGTATCGCAGAAACTTCATATCTCAGCTTAAAAACCCGCGAAAAGCAAGATTTCGCCGATTCTGCATGTCAAACGTACTGTGGAGCGGTGAATACACCAGAAAACGTGTTTCTCGCATTAAATAGCTCGAAAGGAGCGATCTCGATGATTCTGCATACTTCTGACTGAAGTCTCACCAATATTATCGCAGAAAATGTATATCTCAGCTTGAAACCTCACGAAAATCAATATGTCGCCGGTTCTGCAAATCAAACGCACTGTGGAGTGGTGAAAACAACCAGATAACGTGTTTCTCGCATTAAGTAGCTCGAAAAGAGCGTTCTCGAAGATTCTGCATACTTGTGACAGAAGTCTCACCAAGATTATCGTAGAAAATGCATATCTCAGCTTCAAATCCGACCGAAACCATGATATCTCCGGTTCTGCATGTCAAACGTACTGTGGAGTGGTGATTTACACCAGAAAACGTGTTTCTCGCATTAAGTAGCTCGAAAAGAGCGATCTAGATGATTCTGCATACTTCTGACAGAAGACTCACCAAGATTATCGCAGAAAATGCATATCTCAGCTGGAAACACCACGAAGATCAAGATATCGCCGGTTCTGCATATCAAACGCACTGTGGAATGTTGGAAACACCAGAAAACTTGTTTTGTCGCATTAAGTAGCTCGAAACGAGCGATCTAGATGATTGTGCATACTTCTGACTGAAGTCTCACCAAGATTATCGCAGAAAATGCATATCTCAGCTGGAAACACCACGAAAATCAAGATATCGCCTGTTCTGCATATCAAACGCACTGTGGAGTGGTGAAAAAACCAGATAACGTGTTTCTCGCATTAAATAGCTCGAAAAGAGCGATCCCGATGATTCTGCATACTTCTGACAGAAGTCTCACCAAGATTATCGCAGGAAATGCATATCTCAGCTTGAAACCCCACGAAAACCAAGATATATCCGGTTCTGCATATCCAGCGAACTGTGGAGTGGTGAAAACCCCAGAAAACGAGTTTCTTGCATTAACTAGCTCGAAAAGGGCGCTCTCGATGTTTCTGCATACTTCGGACAGATGTTTCACCGCGATTATCGTAGAAAATGCATATCTCAGCTTGAAACCCGACCGAAACCAAGATATCTCCGGTTCGGCATGTCAAACGTACTGTGGAGTGGTGAAAACACCAGAAAACGTGTTTCATGCATTAAGTAGCTCGAAAAGAGCGATCTAGTTGATTCTGCATACTTCTGACAAAAGACCCACCAAGATTATCGCAGAAAATGCATATCTCAGCTGGAAACACCACGAAAATCAAGATATCGCCTGTTCTGCATATCAAACGCACTGTGGAGTGGTGAAAACAACCAGAGAACGTGTTTCTCGCATTAACTAGCTCGAAAAGAGCGATCTCGATGATTCAGCATACTTCGGACAGAAGTCTCACCAAGATTATCGCAGGAAATGCATATCTCAGCTTGAAACCCGACGAAATCCAAGATGTCGCCTGTTCTGCATATCAAACGCACTGTGGAGTGGCGAAAACACCAGATAACGTGTTACTCGCATTAAATAACTCGAAAGGGGGGTCTCGATGATTCTGTATACTTCTGACAGAAGACACACCAAGCTTATCGCAGAAAATGCATATCTCAGCTGGAAACACCACGAAAATCAAGATATCGCCGGTTCTGCATATAAAACGCACTGTGGAATCTTGAAAACACCAGAAAACTTGTTTGGTCGCATTAAATAGCTCGAAAAGAGCGATCTAGATGATTCTGCATACTTCTGACAGAAGACACACCAAGCTTATCGCAGAAAATGCATATCTCAGCTGGAAACACCACGAAAATCAAGATATCGCCGGTTCTGCATATAAAACGCACTGTGGAATCTTGAAAACCCCAGAAAACGTGTTTCTCGCATTAAATAGCACGAAAAGAGCGCTCTCGATGATTCTGCATATTTCTAACAGAAGTCTCACCAAGATTATCGTAGAAAATGCATATCTCAGCTTGAAACCCGACGAAAACCAAGATATCGCTGGTACTGCATATCAAACGCACTGTGGAGTGGTGAAAACAACCAGAGAACGTGTTTCTCGCATTAACTAGCTCGAAAAGAGCGATCTCGATGATTCAGCATACTTCGGACAGAAGTCTCACCAAGATTATCGCAGGAAATGCATATCTCAGCTTGAAACCCGACGAAATCCAAGATGTCGCCTGTTCTGCATATCAAACGCACTGTGGAGTGGCGAAAACACCAGATAACGTGTTACTCGCATTAAATATCTCGAAAGGGGGGTCTCGATGATTCTGTATACTTCTGACAGAAGACACACCAAGCTTATCGCAGAAAATGCATATCTCAGCTGGAAACACCACGAAAATCAAGATATCGCCGGTTCTGCATATAAAACGCACTGTGGAATCTTGAAAACACCAGAAAACTTGTTTGGTCGCATTAAATAGCTCGAAAAGAGCGATCTAGATGATTCTGCATACTTCTGACTGAAGTCTCACCAAGATTATCGCAGGAAATGCATATCTCAGCTTGAAAACCCCACGAAAACCAAGATATCTCCGGTTCTGCATATCCAACGAACTGTGGAGTGGTGAAAACCCCAGAAAACGTGTTTCTCGCATTAAATAGCACGAAAAGAGCGCTCTCGATGATTCTGCATATTTCTAACAGAAGTCTCACCAAGATTATCGTAGAAAATGCATATCTCAGCTTGAAACCCGACGAAAACCAAGATATCGCTGGTACTGCATATCAAACGCACTGTGGAGTGGTGAAACCACCAGATAACGTGTTTCTCGCATTAATTAGCTCGAGAAGAGCGTTCTCGAAGATCCTGCATACTTCTGACAAAAGACCCACCAAGATTATCGTAGAAAATGCATATATCAGCTGGAAACACCTCGAAAATCAAGATATCGCCTGTTCTGCATATCAAACGCACTGTGGAGTGGTGAAAACAACAAGAGAACGTGTTTCTCGCATTAAATAGCTCGAAAAGAGCGATCTCGATGATTCAGCATACTTCGGACAGAAGTCTCACCAAGATTATCGCAGGAAATGCATATCTCAGCTTGAAACCCGACGAAAACCGAGTTATCTCCGGTTCTGCACATCAAACGTACCGTGGAGTGGTGAAAACACCAGAAAACGTGTTTCGCGCATTAAGTAGCTCGAAAAGTGCGATCTCGATGATTCTGCATACTTCTAACAGAAGCCTCACCAAGATTATCGCAGAAAATGCATATCTCAGCTTGAAATCCCACGAAAACCAAGATATCGCCGGTTCTGCATATCAAACGCACTGTGGAGTGGTGAAAACACCAGATAACGTGTTTCTCGCATTAAATAGCTCGAGAAGAGCGTTCTCGAAGATCCTGCATACTTCTGACAGAAGTCTCAACAAGATTATCGCAGAAAATGCATATCTCAGCATGAAAACCTACGAAAACCAAGATATCTCCGGTTCTGCACATCCAACGAACTGTGGTGTGGTGAAAACCCCAGAAAACGTGTTTCTCGCATTAAATACCTCGAAAAGAGCGCTCTCGATGTTTCTGCATACTTCGGACAGAAGTCTCACCAAGATTATCGCAGAAAATGCATATCTGAGCTTGAAACCCCACGAAAACCAAGATATCGTCGGTTCTGCAAATCAAACGCACTGTGGAGTGGTGAAATCACCAGATAACGTGTTTCTTGCATTAAATAGCTCCAAAAGAGCGATTCCGAAGATTCTGTATGCTTCTGGCAGAAGTCTCACCAAGATAATCGTCGAAAATGCATATCTCAGCTTGAAACCCGACGAAATCCAAGATGTCGCATGTTCTGCATATCAAACGCACTGTGGAGTGGCGAAAACAACAGATAACGTGTTTCTCGCATTAAATAGCTCGACAAGAGGGATCTCGATGATTCATTATACTTCTGACAGAAGACACACCAAGATTATCGAAGAAAATGCATATCTCAGCTGGAAACACCACGAAAATCAAGATATCGCCGGTTCTGCATATAAAACGCACTGTGGAATCTTGAAAACACCAGAAAACTTGTTTGTTCGCATTAAATAGCTCAAAAAGAGCGATCTAGATTATTCTGCTAACTTCTGACTGAAGTCTCACCAAGATTATCGCAGAAAATCCATATCTCAGCTTGAAACCTCACGAACACCATGTTATCTCCGGTTCTGCACATCAAACGTACTCTGGAGTGGTGAAATCACCAGAAAACGTGTTTCTCGCATTAAGCAGCTCGAAAAGAGCGTTCTCGAAGATTCTGCATAGTTCTGACGGAAGTCTCACCTAGAGTATCGCAGAAACTTCATATCTCAGCTTGAAAACCCGCGAAAAGCAAGATTTCGCCGATTCTGCATGTCAAACGTACTGTGGAGCGGTGAATACACCAGAAAACGTGTTTCTCGCATTAAATAGCTCGAAAGGAGCGATCTCGATGATTCTGCATACTTCTGACTGAAGTCTCACCAATATTATCGCAGAAAATGTATATCTCAGCTTGAAACCTCACGAAAATCAATATGTCGCCGGTTCTGCAAATCAAACGCACTGTGGAGTGGTGAAAACAACCAGATAACGTGTTTCTCGCATTAAGTAGCTCGAAAAGAGCGTTCTCGAAGATTCTGCATACTTGTGACAGAAGTCTCACCAAGATTATCGTAGAAAATGCATATCTCAGCTTCAAATCCGACCGAAACCATGATATCTCCGGTTCTGCATGTCAAACGTACTGTGGAGTGGTGATTTACACCAGAAAACGTGTTTCTCGCATTAAGTAGCTCGAAAAGAGCGATCTAGATGATTCTGCATACTTCTGACAGAAGACTCACCAAGATTATCGCAGAAAATGCATATCTCAGCTGGAAACACCACGAAAATCAAGATATCGCCGGTTCTGCATATCAAACGCACTGTGGAATGTTGGAAACACCAGAAAACTTGTTTTGTCGCATTAAGTAGCTCGAAACGAGCGATCTAGATGATTGTGCATACTTCTGACTGAAGTCTCACCAAGATTATCGCAGAAAATGCATATCTCAGCTGGAAACACCACGAAAATCAAGATATCGCCTGTTCTGCATATCAAACGCACTGTGGAGTGGTGAAAAAACCAGATAACGTGTTTCTCGCATTAAATAGCTCGAAAAGAGCGATCCCGATGATTCTGCATACTTCTGACAGAAGTCTCACCAAGATTATCGCAGGAAATGCATATCTCAGCTTGAAACCCCACGAAAACCAAGATATATCCGGTTCTGCATATCCAGCGAACTGTGGAGTGGTGAAAACCCCAGAAAACGAGTTTCTTGCATTAACTAGCTCGAAAAGGGCGCTCTAGATGTTTCTGCATACTTCGGACAGATGTTTCACCGCGATTATCGTAGAAAATGCATATCTCAGCTTGAAACCCGACCGAAACCAAGATATCTCCGGTTCGGCATGTCAAACGTACTGTGGAGTGGTGAAAACACCAGAAAACGTGTTTCATGCATTAAGTAGCTCGAAAAGAGCGATCTAGTTGATTCTGCATACTTCTGACAAAAGACCCACCAAGATTATCGCAGAAAATGCATATCTCAGCTGGAAACACCACGAAAATCAAGATATCGCCTGTTCTGCATATCAAACGCACTGTGGAGTGGTGAAAACAACCAGAGAACGTGTTTCTCGCATTAACTAGCTCGAAAAGAGCGATCTCGATGATTCAGCATACTTCGGACAGAAGTCTCACCAAGATTATCGCAGGAAATGCATATCTCAGCTTGAAACCCGACGAAATCCAAGATGTCGCCTGTTCTGCATATCAAACGCACTGTGGAGTGGCGAAAACACCAGATAACGAGTTACTCGCATTAAATAACTCGAAAGGGGGGTCTCGATGATTCTGTATACTTCTGACAGAAGACACACCAAGCTTATCGCAGAAAATGCATATCTCCGCTGGAAACACCACGAAAATCAAGATATCGCCGGTTCTGCATATAAAACGCACTGTGGAATCTTGAAAACACCAGAAAACTTGTTTGGTCGCATTAAATAGCTCGAAAAGAGCGATCTAGATGATTCTGCATACTTCTGACTGAAGTCTCACCAAGATTATCGCAGGAAATGCATATCTCAGCTTGAAAACCCCACGAAAACCAAGATATCTCCGGTTCTGCATATCCAACGAACTGTGGAGTGGTGAAAACCCCAGAAAACGTGTTTCTCGCATTAAATAGCACGAAAAGAGCGCTCTCGATGATTCTGCATATTTCTAACAGAAGTCTCACCAAGATTATCGTAGAAAATGCATATCTCAGCTTGAAACCCGACGAAAACCAAGATATCGCTGGTACTGCATATCAAACGCACTGTGGAGTGGTGAAACCACCAGATTACGTGTTTCTTGCATTAAATAGCTCCAAAAGAGCGATTCCGAAGATTCTGTATGCTTCTGGCAGAAGTCTCACCAAGATAATCGTCGAAAATGCATATCTCAGCTTGAAACCCGACGAAATCCAAGATGTCGCCTGTTCTGCATATCAAACGCACTGTGGAGTGGCGAAAACACCAGATAACGTGTTACTCGCATTAAATAACTCGAAAGGGGGGTCTCGATGATTCTGTATACTTCTGACAGAAGACACACCAAGCTTATCGCAGAAAATGCATATCTCAGCTGGAAACACCACGAAAATCAAGATATCGCCGGTTCTGCATATAAAACGCACTGTGGAATCTTGAAAACACCAGAAAACTTGTTTGGTCGCATTAAATAGCTCGAAAAGAGCGATCTAGATGATTCTGCATACTTCTGACTGAAGTCTCACCAAGATTATCGCAGGAAATGCATATCTCAGCTTGAAAACCCCACGAAAACCAAGATATCTCCGGTTCTGCATATCCAACGAACTGTGGAGTGGTGAAAACCCCAGAAAACGTGTTTCTCGCATTAAATAGCACGAAAAGAGCGCTCTCGATGTTTCTGCATACTTCGGACAGAAGTCTCACCAAGATTATCGCAGAAAATGCATATCTGAGCTTGAAACCCCACGAAAACCAAGATATCGTCGGTTCTGCAAATCAAACGCACTGTGGAGTGGTGAAATCACCAGATAACGTGTTTCTTGCATTAAATAGCTCCAAAAGAGCGATTCCGAAGATTCTGTATGCTTCTGGCAGAAGTCTCACCAAGATAATCGTCGAAAATGCATATCTCAGCTTGAAACCCGACGAAATCCAAGATGTCGCCTGTTCTGCATATCAAACGCACTGTGGAGTGGCGAAAACAACAGATAACGTGTTTCTCGCATTAAATAGCTCGACAAGAGGGATCTCGATGATTCTGCATACTTCTGACAGAAGACACACCAAGATTATCGAAGAAAATGCATATCTCAGCTGGAAACACCACGAAAATCAAGATATCGCCGGTTCTGCATATAAAACGCACTGTGGAATCTTGAAAACACCAGAAAACTTGTTTGTTCGCATTAAATAGCTCAAAAAGAGCGATCTAGATTATTCTGCTAACTTCTGACTGAAGTCTCACCAAGATTATCGCAGAAAATCCATATCTCAGCTTGAAACCTCACGAACACCATGTTATCTCCGGTTCTGCACATCAAACGTACTCTGGAGTGGTGAAATCACCAGAAAACGTGTTTCTCGCATTAAGCAGCTCGAAAAGAGCGTTCTCGAAGATTCTGCATAGTTCTGACGGAAGTCTCACCTAGAGTATCGCAGAAACTTCATATCTCAGCTTGAAAACCCGCGAAAAGCAAGATTTCGCCGATTCTGCATGTCAAACGTACTGTGGAGCGGTGAATACACCAGAAAACGTGTTTCTCGCATTAAATAGCTCGAAAGGAGCGATCTCGATGATTCTGCATACTTCTGACTGAAGTCTCACCAATATTATCGCAGAAAATGTATATCTCAGCTTGAAACCTCACGAAAATCAATATGTCGCCGGTTCTGCAAATCAAACGCACTGTGGAGTGGTGAAAACAACCAGATAACGTGTTTCTCGCATTAAGTAGCTCGAAAAGAGCGTTCTCGAAGATTCTGCATACTTGTGACAGAAGTCTCACCAAGATTATCGTAGAAAATGCATATCTCAGCTTCAAATCCGACCGAAACCATGATATCTCCGGTTCTGCATGTCAAACGTACTGTGGAGTGGTGATTTACACCAGAAAACGTGTTTCTCGCATTAAGTAGCTCGAAAAGAGCGATCTAGATGATTCTGCATACTTCTGACAGAAGACTCACCAAGATTATCGCAGAAAATGCATATCTCAGCTGGAAACACCACGAAAATCAAGATATCGCCGGTTCTGCATATCAAACGCACTGTGGAATGTTGGAAACACCAGAAAACTTGTTTTGTCGCATTAAGTAGCTCGAAACGAGCGATCTAGATGATTGTGCATACTTCTGACTGAAGTCTCACCAAGATTATCGCAGAAAATGCATATCTCAGCTGGAAACACCACGAAAATCAAGATATCGCCTGTTCTGCATATCAAACGCACTGTGGAGTGGTGAAAAAACCAGATAACGTGTTTCTCGCATTAAATAGCTCGAAAAGAGCGATCCCGATGATTCTGCATACTTCTGACAGAAGTCTCACCAAGATTATCGCAGGTAATGCATATCTCAGCTTGAAACCCCACGAAAACCAAGATATATCCGGTTCTGCATATCCAGCGAACTGTGGAGTGGTGAAAACCCCAGAAAACGAGTTTCTTGCATTAACTAGCTCGAAAAGGGCGCTCTCGATGTTTCTGCATACTTCGGACAGATGTTTCACCGCGATTATCGCAGGAAATGCATATCTCAGCTTGAAACCCGACGAAAACCGAGTTATCTCCGGTTCTGCACATCAACCGTACCGTGGACTGGTGAAAACACCAGAAAACGTGTTTCGCGCATTAAGTAGCTCGAAAAGTGCGTTCTCGAAGATTCTGCATACTTCTGACAGAAGTCTCACCAGGATTATCGTAGAAAATGCATATCTCAGCTTGAAACCCGACCGAAACCAAGATATCGCCTGTTCTGCATATCAAACGCACTGTAGAGTGGTGAAAAAACCAGAATAACGTGTTTCTCGCATTAAATAGCTCGAAAAGAGCGATCCCGATGATTCTGCATACTTCTGACAGAAGTCTCACCAAGATTATCGCAGGAAATGCATATCCAGCTTGAAACCCCACGAAAACCAAGATATATCCGGTTCTGCATATCCAGCGAAGTGTGGAGTGGTGAAAACCCCAGAAAACGAGTTTCTTGCATTAAATAGCTCGAAAAGAGCGCTCTCGATGTTTCTGCATACTTCGGACAGATGTTTCACCAAGATTATCGTAGAAAATGCATATGTCAGCTTGAAACCCCACCGAAACCAAGATATCTCCGGTTCGGCATGTCAAACGTACTGTGGAGTGGTGAAAACACCAGAAAACGTGTTTAGTGCATTAAGTAGCTCGAAAAGAGCGATCTGGTTGATTCTGCATACTGCTGACAAAAGACCCACCAAGATTATCGCAGAAAATGCATATCTCAGCTTGAAACCCGACGAAAACCGAGTTATCTCCGGTTCTGCACATCAAACGTACCGTGGAGTGGTGAAAACACCAGAAAACGTGTTTCGCGCATTAAGTAGCTCGAAAAGAGCGATCTAGATGATTCTGCATACTTCTGACTGAAGCCTCACCAAGATTATCGCAGGAAATGCATATCTCAGCTTGACACCCCACGAAAACCAAGATATCGCCGGTTCTGCATATCAAACGCACTGTGGAGTGGTGAAAACACAGGATAAGGTTTTTCTCGCATTAACTAGCTCGAAAAGAGCGATCTCGATGTTTCAGCATACTTCGGACAGAAGTCTAACCAAGATTATCGCAGAAAATGCGTATCACAGCTTGAAACCCCACGAAAACCAAGATATCGCCGGTTCTGCATATCATACGCACTGTGGAGATGTGAAAACACCAGATAACGTGTTTCTCGCATTCAATAGCTCGAAAAGAGCGTTCTCGAAGATCCTGCATACTTCTGACTGAAGTCTCACCAAGATTATCGTAGAAAATGCATATCTCAGCTTGAAACCCGACGAAAACCAAAATATCGCCGGTTCTGCATGTCAAGCGTACTGTGGAGTGGTGATAACACCAGAAAACGTGTTTGGTGCATTAAGTAGCTCGAAAAGAGCGATCTAGATGATTCTGCATACTTCTGACTGAAGTCTCACCAATATTATCGCAGAAAATGCATATCTCAGCTTGAAACCCGAACGAAACCAAGACATCTGCGGTTCTGCATGTCAAACTTACCGTGGAGTGGTGAAAACACCAGAAAACGTGTTTCGCGCATTAAGTAGCTCGAAAAGAGCGATCTCGATGATTCTGCATACTTCTGACAAGAGACCCACCAAGATTATCGCAGAAAATGCATATCTCAGCTGGAAACCCCACGAAAACCAAGATATCTCCGGTTCTGCATATCCAGCGAACTGTGGAGTGGTGATAACCCCAGAAAACGAGTTTCTCGCATTAAATAGCTCGAAAAGAGCGCTCTCGATGTTTCTGCATACTTCTAACAGAAGTCTCACCAAGATTATCGCAGAAAATGCATATCTCAGCTTGAAATCCCACGAAAACCAAGATATCAGCGGTTCTGCATATCAAACGCACTGTGGAGTGGTGAAAACACCGGATAAGGTTTTTCTCGCATTAACTAGCTCGAAAAGAGCGCTCTCGATGTTTCTGCATGCTTCGGACAGATGTTTCACCAAGATTATCGTAAAAAATGCAGATCTCAGCTTGAAACCCCACGAAAACCAAGATATCGCTGGTACTGCATATCAAACGCACTGTGGAATGGTGATAACAACCAGAGAACGTGTTTCGTGCATTAAGTAGCTCGAAAAGAGCGATCTAGATGATCCTGCGTACTTCTGACAAGAGACCCACCAAGATTATCGCAGAAAATGCATATCTCAGCTGGAAACCCCACGAAAACCAAGATATCTCCGGTTCTGCATGTCAACCGTACTGTGGAGTGGTGAAAACACCAAAAAACGTGTTTCGTGCATTAAGTAGCTCGAAAAGAGCGTTCTCGAAGATTCTGCATACTTCGGACAGAAGTCTCACCAAGATTATCGCAGAAAATGCATATCTCTGCTTGAAACCCCACGAAAACCAAGATATCTCCGGTTCTGCATGTCAACCGTACTGTGGAGTGGTGAAAACACCAGAAAACGTGTTTAGTGCATTAAGTAGCTCGAAAAGAGCGCTCTCGATGATTCTGCATATTTCTAACAGAAGTCTCACCAAGATTATCGTAGAAAATGCATATCTCAGCTTGAAACCCGACGAAAACCAAGATATCGCTGGAACTGCATATCAAACGCACTGTGGAGTGGTGATACCACCAGATAACGTGTTTCTCGCATTAAATAGCTCGAGAAGAGCGTTCTCGAAGATCCTGCATACTTCTGACAAAAGACCCACCAAGATTATCGCAGAAAATGCATATATCAGCTGGAAACACCACGAAAACCAAGATATCGCCGGTTCTGCATATCATACGCACTGTGGAGAAGTAAAAACACCAGATAACGTGTTTCTCGCATTCAATAGCTCGAAAAGAGCGTTCTCGAAGATCCTGCATACTTCTGACTGAAGTCTCACCAAGATTATCGTAGAAAATGCATATCTCAGCTTGAAACCCGACGAAAACCAAAATATCGCCGGTTCTGCATGTCAAGCGTACTGTGGAGTGGTGAAAACACCAGAAAACGTGTTTCGTGCATTAAGTAGCTCGAAAAGAGCGATCTAGATGATTCTGCATACTTCGGACAGAAGTCTCACCAAGATTATCGCAGAAAATGCATATCTCTGCTTGAAACCCCACGAAAACCAAGATATCTCCGGTTCTGCATGTCAACCGTACTGTGGAGTGGTGAAAACACCAGAAAACGTGTTTCGTGCATTAACTAGCTCGAAAAGAGCGATCTCGATGTTTCAGCATACTTCGGACAGAAGTCTCACCAAGATTATCGCAGAAAATGCATATCTCTGCTTGAAACCCCACGAAAACCAAGATATCGCCGGTTCTGCATATCATACGCACTGTGGAGAAGTAAAAACACCAGATAACGTGTTTCTCGCATTCAATAGCTCGAAAAGAGCGTTATCGAAGATCCTGCATACTTCTGACTGAAGTCTCACCAAGATTATCGTCGAAAATGCATATCTCAGCTTGAAACCCGACGAAAACCAAGATATCTCCGGTTCTGCATATCCAGCGAACTGTGGAGTGGTGATAACCCCAGAAAACGAGTTTCTCGCATTAAATAGCTCGCAAAGAGCGCTCTCGATGTTTCTGCATACTTCTAACAGAAGTCTCACCAAGATTATCGCAGAAAATGCATATCTCAGCTTGAAATCCCACGAAAACCAAGATATCGCCGGTTCTGCATATCAAACGCACTGTGGAGTGGTGAAAACACCGGATAAGGTTTTTCTCGCATTAACTAGCTCGAAAAGAGCGCTCTCGATGTTTCTGCATACTTCTAACAGAAGTCTCACCAAGATTATCGCAGAAAATGCATATCTCAGCTTGAAATCCCACGAAAACCAAGATATCAGCGGTTCTGCATATCAAACGCACTGTGGAGTGGTGAAAACACCGGATAAGGTTTTTCTCGCATTAACTAGCTCGAAAAGAGCGCTCTCGATGTTTCTGCATGCTTGGGACAGATGTTTCACCAAGATTATCGTAAAAAATGCAGATCTCAGCTTGAAACCCCACGAAAACCAAGATATCGCTGGTACTGCATATCAAACGCACCGTGGAATGGTGATAACAACCAGAGAACGTGTTTCGTGCATTAAGTAGCTCGAAAAGAGCGATCTAGATGATTCTGCGTACTTCTGACAAGAGACCCACCAAGATTATCGCAGAAAATGCATATCTCAGCTGGAAACCCCACGAAAACCAAGATATCTCCGGTTCTGCATGTCAACCGTACTGTGGAGTGGTGAAAACACCAAAAAACGTGTTTCGTGCATTAAGTAGCTCGAAAAGAGCGTTCTCGAAGATTCTGCATACTTCGGACAGAAGTCTCACCAAGATTATCGCAGAAAATGCATGTCTCTGCTTGAAACCCCACGAAAACCAAGATATCTCCGGTTCTGCATGTCAACCGTACTGTGGAGTGGTGAAAACACCAGAAAACGTGTTTCGTGCATTAAGTAGCTCGAAAAGAGCGCTCTCGATGATTCTGCATATTTCTAACAGAAGTCTCACCAAGATTATCGTAGAAAATGCATATCTCAGCTTGAAACCCGACGAAAACCAAGATATCGCTGGAACTGCATATCAAACGCACTGTGGAGTGGTGATACCACCAGATAACGTGTTTCTCGCATTAAATAGCTCGAGAAGAGCGTTCTCGAAGATCCTGCATACTTCTGACAAAAGACCCACCAAGATTATCGCAGAAAATGCATATATCAGCTGGAAACACCACGAAAACCAAGATATCGCCGGTTCTGCATATCATACGCACTGTGGAGAAGTAAAAACACCAGATAACGTGTTTCTCGCATTCAATAGCTCGAAAAGAGCGTTCTCGAAGATCCTGCATACTTCTGACTGAAGTCTCACCAAGATTATCGTAGAAAATGCATATCTCAGCTTGAAACCCGACGAAAACCAAAATATCGCCGGTTCTGCATGTCAAGCGTACTGTGGAGTGGTGAAAACACCAGAAAACGTGTTTCGTGCATTAAGTAGCTCGAAAAGAGCGATCTAGATGATTCTGCATACTTCGGACAGAAGTCTCACCAAGATTATCGCAGAAAATGCATATCTCTGCTTGAAACCCCACGAAAACCAAGATATCTCCGGTTCTGCATGTCAACCGTACTGTGGAGTGGTGAAAACACCAGAAAACGTGTTTCGTGCATTAACTAGCTCGAAAAGAGCGATCTCGATGTTTCAGCATCCTTCGGACAGAAGTCTCACCAAGATTATCGCAGAAAATGCATATCTCAGCTTGAAACCCCACGAAAACCAAGATATCGCCGGTTCTGCATATCATACGCACTGTGGAGAAGTAAAAACACCAGATAACGTGTTTCTCGCATTCAATAGCTCGAAAAGAGCATTCTCGAAGATCCTGCATACTTCTGACTGAAGTCTCACCAAGATTATCGTCGAAAATGCATATCTCAGCTTGAAACCCGACGAAAACCAAGATATCTCCAGTTCTGCATATCCAGCGAACTGTGGAGTGGTGATAACCCCAGAAAACGAGTTTCTCGCATTAAATAGCTCGAAAAGAGCGCTCTCGATGTTTCTGCATACTTCTGACAAAAGACCCACCAAGATTATCGCAGAAAATGCATATATCAGCTGGAAACACCACGAAAACCAAGATATCGCCGGTTCTGCATATCATACGCACTGTGGAGAAGTAAAAACACCAGATAACGTGTTTCTCGCATTCAATAGCTCGAAAAGAGCGTTCTCGAAGATCCTGCATACTTCTGACTGAAGTCTCACCAAGATTATCGTAGAAAATGCATATCTCAGCTTGAAACCCGACGAAAACCAAAATATCGCCGGTTCTGCTTGTCAAGCGTACTGTGGAGTGGTGAAAACACCAGAAAACGTGTTTCGTGCATTAAGTAGCTCGAAAAGAGCGATCTAGATGATTCTGCATACTTCGGACAGAAGTCTCACCAAGATTATCGCAGAAAATGCATATCTCTGCTTGAAACCCCACGAAAACCAAGATATCTCCGGTTCTGCATGTCAACCGTACTGTGGAGTGGTGAAAACACCAGAAAACGTGTTTCGTGCATTAACTAGCTCGAAAAGAGCGATCTCGATGTTTCAGCATACTTCGGACAGAAGTCTCACCAAGATTATCGCAGAAAATGCATATCTCAGCTTGAAACCCCACGAAAACCAAGATATCGCCGGTTCTGCATATCATACGCACTGTGGAGAAGTAAAAACACCAGATAACGTGTTTCTCGCATTCAATAGCTCGAAAAGAGCGTTATCGAAGATCCTGCATACTTCTGACTGAAGTCTCACCAAGATTATCGTCGAAAATGCATATCTCAGCTTGAAACCCGACGAAAACCAAGATATCTCCGGTTCTGCATATCCAGCGAACTGTGGAGTGGTGATAACCCCAGAAAACGAGTTTCTCGCATTAAATAGCTCGAAAAGAGCGCTCTCGATGTTTCTGCATACTTCTAACAGAAGTCTCACCAAGATTATCGCAGAAAATGCATATCTCAGCTTGAAATCCCACGAAAACCAAGATATCGCCGGTTCTGCATATCAAACGCACTGTGGAGTGGTGAAAACACCGGATAAGGTTTTTCTCGCATTAACTAGCTCGAAAAGAGCGCTCTCGATGTTTCTGCATACTTCTAACAGAAGTCTCACCAAGATTATCGCAGAAAATGCATATCTCAGCTTGAAATCCCACGAAAACCAAGATATCAGCGGTTCTGCATATCAAACGCACTGTGGAGTGGTGAAAACACCGGATAAGGTTTTTCTCGCATTAACTAGCTCGAAAAGAGCGCTCTCGATGTTTCTGCATGCTTCGGACAGATGCTTCACCAAGATTATCGTAAAAAATGCAGATCTCAGCTTGAAACCCCACGAAAACCAAGATATCGCTGGTACTGCATATCAAACGCACCGTGGAATGGTGATAACAACCAGAGAACGTGTTTCGTGCATTAAGTAGCTCGAAAAGAGCGATCTAGATGATTCTGCGTACTTCTGACAAGAGACCCACCAAGATTATCGCAGAAAATGCATATCTCAGCTGGAAACCCCACGAAAACCAAGATATCTCCGGTTCTGCATGTCAACCGTACTGTGGAGTGGTGAAAACACCAAAAAACGTGTTTCGTGCATTAAGTAGCTCGAAAAGAGCGTTCTCGAAGATTCTGCATACTTCGGACAGAAGTCTCACCAAGATTATCGCAGAAAATGCATATCTCTGCTTGAAACCCCACGAAAACCAAGATATCTCCGGTTCTGCATGTCAACCGTACTGTGGAGTGGTGAAAACACCAGAAAACGTGTTTCGTGCATTAAGTAGCTCGAAAAGAGCGCTCTCGATGATTCTGCATATTTCTAACAGAAGTCTCACCAAGATTATCGTAGAAAATGCATATCTCAGCTTGAAACCCGACGAAAACCAAGATATCGCTGGAACTGCATATCAAACGCACTGTGGAGTGGTGATACCACCAGATAACGTGTTTCTCGCATTAAATAGCTCGAGAAGAGCGTTCTCGAAGATCCTGCATACTTCTGACAAAAGACCCACCAAGATTATCGCAGAAAATGCATATATCAGCTGGAAACACCACGAAAACCAAGATATCGCCGGTTCTGCATATCATACGCACTGTGGAGAAGTAAAAACACCAGATAACGTGTTTCTCGCATTCAATAGCTCGAAAAGAGCGTTCTCGAAGATCCTGCATACTTCTGACTGAAGTCTCACCAAGATTATCGTAGAAAATGCATATCTCAGCTTGAAACCCGACGAAAACCAAGATATCTCCGGTTCTGCATATCCAGCGAACTGTGGAGTGGTGATAACCCCAGAAAACGAGTTTCTCGCATTAAATAGCTCGAAAAGAGCGCTCTCGATGTTTCTGCATACTTCTAACAGAAGTCTCACCAAGATTATCGCAGAAAATGCATATCTCAGCTTGAAATCCCACGAAAACCAAGATATCGCCGGTTCTGCATATCAAACGCACTGTGGAGTGGTGAAAACACCGGATAAGGTTTTTCTCGCATTAACTAGCTCGAAAAGAGCGCTCTCGATGTTTCTGCATACTTCTAACAGAAGTCTCACCAAGATTATCGCAGAAAATGCATATCTCAGCTTGAAATCCCACGAAAACCAAGATATCAGCGGTTCTGCATATCAAACGCACTGTGGAGTGGTGAAAACACCGGATAAGGTTTTTCTCGCATTAACTAGCTCGAAAAGAGCGCTCTCGATGTTTCTGCATGCTTCGGACAGATGCTTCACCAAGATTATCGTAAAAAATGCAGATCTCAGCTTGAAACCCCACGAAAACCAAGATATCGCTGGTACTGCATATCAAACGCACCGTGGAATGGTGATAACAACCAGAGAACGTGTTTCGTGCATTAAGTAGCTCGAAAAGAGCGATCTAGATGATTCTGCGTACTTCTGACAAGAGACCCACCAAGATTATCGCAGAAAATGCATATCTCAGCTGGAAACCCCACGAAAACCAAGATATCTCCGGTTCTGCATGTCAACCGTACTGTGGAGTGGTGAAAACACCAAAAAACGTGTTTCGTGCATTAAGTAGCTCGAAAAGAGCGTTCTCGAAGATTCTGCATACTTCGGACAGAAGTCTCACCAAGATTATCGCAGAAAATGCATATCTCTGCTTGAAACCCCACGAAAACCAAGATATCTCCGGTTCTGCATGTCAACCGTACTGTGGAGTGGTGAAAACACCAGAAAACGTGTTTCGTGCATTAAGTAGCTCGAAAAGAGCGCTCTCGATGATTCTGCATATTTCTAACAGAAGTCTCACCAAGATTATCGTAGAAAATGCATATCTCAGCTTGAAACCCGACGAAAACCAAGATATCGCTGGAACTGCATATCAAACGCACTGTGGAGTGGTGATACCACCAGATAACGTGTTTCTCGCATTAAATAGCTCGAGAAGAGCGTTCTCGAAGATCCTGCATACTTCTGACAAAAGACCCACCAAGATTATCGCAGAAAATGCATATATCAGCTGGAAACACCACGAAAACCAAGATATCGCCGGTTCTGCATATCATACGCACTGTGGAGAAGTAAAAACACCAGATAACGTGTTTCTCGCATTCAATAGCTCGAAAAGAGCGTTCTCGAAGATCCTGCATACTTCTGACTGAAGTCTCACCAAGATTATCGTAGAAAATGCATATCTCAGCTTGAAACCCGACGAAAACCAAAATATCGCCGGTTCTGCATGTCAAGCGTACTGTGGAGTGGTGAAAACACCAGAAAACGTGTTTCGTGCATTAAGTAGCTCGAAAAGAGCGATCTAGATGATTCTGCATACTTCGGACAGAAGTCTCACCAAGATTATCGCAGAAAATGCATATCTCTGCTTGAAACCCCACGAAAACCAAGATATCTCCGGTTCTGCATGTCAACCGTACTGTGGAGTGGTGAAAACACCAGAAAACGTGTTTCGTGCATTAACTAGCTCGAAAAGAGCGATCTCGATGTTTCAGCATCCTTCGGACAGAAGTCTCACCAAGATTATCGCAGAAAATGCATATCTCAGCTTGAAACCCCACGAAAACCAAGATATCGCCGGTTCTGCATATCATACGCACTGTGGAGAAGTAAAAACACCAGATAACGTGTTTCTCGCATTCAATAGCTCGAAAAGAGCATTCTCGAAGATCCTGCATACTTCTGACTGAAGTCTCACCAAGATTATCGTCGAAAATGCATATCTCAGCTTGAAACCCGACGAAAACCAAGATATCTCCGGTTCTGCATATCCAGCGAACTGTGGAGTGGTGATAACCCCAGAAAACGAGTTTCTCGCATTAAATAGCTCGAAAAGAGCGCTCTCGATGTTTCTGCATACTTCTAACAGAAGTCTCACCAAGATTATCGCAGAAAATGCATATCTCAGCTGGAAACCCCACGAAAACCAAGATATCTCCGGCTCTGCATGTCAACCGTACTGTGGAGTGGTGAAAACACCAGAAAACGTGTTTCGTGCATTAAGTAGCTCGAAAAGAGCGATCTAGATGATTCTGCATACTTCTGACATAAGACCCACCAAGATTATCGCAGAAAATGCACATCTCAGCTGGAAACACCATGACAATCAAGATATCGCCTGTTGTGCATATCAAACGCACTGTGGAATGGTGATAACAACCAGAGAACGTGTTTCTCGCATTAAATACCTCGAAAAGCGCGATCTCGATGATTCAGCATACTTCGGACAGAAGTCTCACCAACATTATCGCAGAAAATGCATATCTCTGCTTGAAACCCCACGAAAACCAAGATATCTACTGTTCTGCATATCCAACGAACTGTGGAGTGGTGAAAACACCAGAACACGTGTTTCGCGCATTAAGCAGCTCGAAAAGAGCGTTCTCGAAGATTCTGCATACTTCGGGCAGAAGTCTCACTAAGATTATCGCAGAAAATGCATATCTCTGCTTGAAACCCCACGAAAACCAAGATATCTACTGTTCTGCATATCCAACGAACTGCGGAGTGGTGAAAACACCAGAAAACGTGTTTAGCGCATTAAGTAGCTCGAAAAGAGCGTTCTCGAAGATTCTGCATACATCGGACAGAAGTCTCACCAAGATTATCGTAGAAAATGCACATCTCAGCTGGAAACACCATGACAATCAAGATATCGCCGGTTCTGCATATCAAATGCACTGTGGAGTGGTGAAAACACCAGATAACGTGTTTCTCGCACTAACTAGCTCGAAAAGAGCGTTCTCGAAGATCCTGCATACTTCTGACAGAAGTCTCACCAAGATTATCGTAGAAAATGCATATCTCAGCTTGAAACCCGACGAAAACCGAGTTATCTCCGGTTCTGCACATCAAACGTACCGTGGAGTGGTGAAAACACCAGAAAACGTGTTTCGCACATTAAGTAGCTCGAAAAGAACGTTCTCGAAGATTCTGCATACATCTGACAGAAGTCTCACCAGGATTATCGTAGAAAATGCATATCTCAGCTTGAAACCCCACGAAAACCAAGATATCTACTGTTCTGCATATCCATCGAACTGTGGAGTGGTGAAAACCCCAGAAAACGTGTTTCTCGCATTAAATAGCTCGAAAAGAGCGTCCTCGAAGATTCTGCATACTTCTGACAGAAGTCTCACCAGGATTATCGTAGCAAATGCATATCTCAGGTTGAAACCCGACCGAAACCAAGATATCTCCTGTTGTGCATGTCAAACGTACTGTGGAGTGGTGAAAACACCAGAAAACGTGTTTCGTGCATTAAGTAGCTCGAAAAGAGCGATCTAGGTGATTCTGCATACTTCTGACTGAAGTCTCACCAATATTATCGCAGAAAATGCATATCTCAGCTCGAAACCTCACGAAAATCAAGATGTTGCCGGTTCTGCATATAAAACGCACTGTGGGGTGGTGAAAACACCAGATAACGTGTTTCTCGCATTAAATAGCTCGAAAAGAGCGTTCTCTAAGATCCTGCAAACTTCTGACAGAAGTCTCACCAAGATTATCGTAGAAAATGCATATCTCAGCTTGAAACCCCACGAAAACCAAGATATCTACTGTTTTGCATATCAAACGCACTGTGGAGTGGTGAAAACACCAGATAACGTGTTTCTCGCACTAACTAGCTCGAAAAGAGCGATCTCGATGATTCAGCATACTTCGTACAGAAGTCTCACCAAGATTATCGCAGAAAATGCATATCTCAGCTTTAAACCCCACGAAAACCAAGATATCGCCGGTTCTGCATATCAGACGCACTGTGGAGTGGTGAAAACACCAGATAACGTGTTTCTCGCACTAACCAGCTCGAAAAGAGCGATCTCGATGATTCAGCATACTTCTAACAGAAGTCTCACCAAGATTATCGCAGAAAACGCATATCTCAGCTTGAAACCCCACGAAAACCAAGATATCGCTGGTTCTGCATATCAAACGCCATGTGGAGTGGTGAAAACACCGGATAAGGTTTTTCTCGCATTAACTAGCTCGAAAAGAGCGATCTCGATGTTTCAGCATACTTCGGACAGAAGTCTCACCAAGATTATCGCAGAAAACGCTTATCTCAGCTTGAAACCCCACGAAAACCAAGATATCGCCGGTTCTGCATATCAAACCAACTGTGGAGTGGTGAAAACACCAGATAACGTATTTCTCGCATTAAATAGCTCGAAACGAGCGATCTCGATGATTAAGCATACTTCGGACAGTAGTCTCACCAAGATTATCGTAAAAAATGCATATCTCAGCTTGAAACCCCACGAAAACAAAAATATCTACTGTTCTGCATATCAAACGCACTGTGGAGTGGTGAAAACACCAGATAACGTGTTTCTCGCACTAACTGGCTCGAAAAGAGCGATCTCGATGATTCAGCATACTTCGAACTGATGTCTCACAAAGCTTATCGTAGAAAATGCATATCTCAGCTTGAAACCCGACGAAAACCAAAATATCTCCGGTTCTGCATATCCAACGCACTGTGGAGTGGTGAAAACACCAGATAACGTGTTTCCGCCTTAAATAGCTCGAAACGAGCGATCTCGATGATTCTGCATACTTCGGACAGAAGTCTCAACAAGATTATCGCAGAAAATGCATATCTCAGCTTGAAACCCGACGAAAACCAAAATATCTCCGGTTCTGCATATCCAACGCACTGTGGAGTGGCGAAAACACCAGATAACGTGTTTCCGCGTTAAATAGCTCGAAACGAGCGATCTCGATGATTCTGCATACTTCGGACAGAAGTCTCAACAAGATTATCGCAGAAAATGCATATCTCAGCTTGAAACTCCACGAAAACCAAGATATCTACTGTTCTGCATATCATACGCACTGGTGGAGTGGTGAAAACACCGGATAAGGTTTTTCTTGCATTAACTAGCTCGAAAAGAGCGATCTCGATGTTTCAGCATACTTCGGACAGAAGTCTCACAAAGATTATCGCAGAAAATGCATATCTCAGCTTGAAACCCCACGAAAACCAAGATATCGCCGGATCTGCATATCAAACGCACTGTGGAGTGGTGAAAACACCGGATAAGGTTTTTCTCACATTAACTAGCTCGAAAAGAGCGATCTCGATGTTTCAGCATACTTCGGACAGAAGTCTCACCAAGATTATCGCAGAAAATGCATATCTCAGCTTGAAACCCTACGAAAACCAAGATGTCGCCGGTTCTGCATATCAAACGCACTGTAGAGTGGTGAAAACACCAGAAAACGTGTTTCTCATATTAAGTAGCTCGAAAAGAGCGTTCTCGATGATGCAGCATACTTCGGACAGAAGTCTCACCAAGATTATCGCAGAAAATGCATATCTCCGCTTTAAAACCCACGAAAACCAAGATATCGTCGGTTCTGCATATCAAACGCACTGTGGAGTGGTGAAAACACCAGATAACGTGTTTCTCGCATTAAATAGCTCGAAACGAGCGATCTCGATGATTCTGCATACTTCGGACAGAAGTCTCACCAAGGTTATCGTAAAAAATGCATATCTCAGCTTGAAACCCCACGAAAGCCAAGATATCGCTGGTTCTGCATATCAAACGCACTGTGGAGTGGTGAAAACACCGGATTAGGTTTTTCTCGCAATAACTAGCTCGAAAAGAGCGATCTCGATGTGTCAGCATACTTCGGACAGAAGTCTCACCAAGATTATCGCAGAAAATGCATATCTCAGCTTGAAACCCCACGAAAACCAAGATATCGCCGGTTCTGCATATCCAACGAACTGTGGAGTGGTGAAAACACCAGAACACGTGTTTCGCGCATTAAGTAGCTCGAAAAGAGCGTTCTCGAAGATTCTGCATACTTCGGGCAGAAGTCTCACTAAGATTATCGCAGAAAATGCATATCTCTGCTTGAAACCCCACGAAAACCAAGATATCTACTGTTCTGCATATCCAACGAACTGCGGAGTGGTGAAAACACCAGAAAACGTGTTTAGCGCATTAAGTAGCTCGAAAAGAGCGTTCTCGAAGATTCTGCATACATCGGACAGAAGTCTCACCAAGATTATCGCAGAAAATGCATATCTCTTCTTGAATCCCCACGAAAACCAAGATATCTACTGTTCTGCATATCCAGCGAACTGTGGAGTGGTGAAAACACCAGAAAAAGTGTTTAGCGCATTAAGTAGCTCGAAAAGAGCGTTCTCGAAGATTCTGCATACATCTGACAGAAGTCTCACCAGGATTATCGTAGAAAATGCACATCTCTGCTGGAAACACCATGACAATCAAGATATCGCCTGTTGTGCATATCAAACGCACTGTGGAATTGTGATAACAACCAGAGAACGTGTTTCTCGCATTAAATACCTCGAAAAGCGCGATCTCGATGATTCAGCATACTTCGGACAGAAGTCTCACCAACATTATCGCAGAAAATGCATATCTCTGCTTGAAACCCCACGAAAACCAAGATATCTACTGTTCTGCATATCCAACGAACTGTGGAGTGGTGAAAACACCAGATAACGTGTTTCTCGCACTAACTAGCTCGAAAAGAGCGTTCTCGAAGATGCTGCATACTTCTGACAGAAGTCTCACCAAGATTATCGTAGAAAATGCATATCTCAGCTTGAAACCCGACGAAAACCGAGTTATCTCCGGTTCTGCACATCAAACGTACCGTGGAGTGGTGAAAACACCAGAAAACGTGTTTCGCACATTAAGTAGCTCGAAAAGAACGTTCTCGAAGATTCTGCATACATCTGACAGAAGTCTCACCAGGATTATCGTAGAAAATGCATATCTCAGCTTGAAACCCCACGAAAACCAAGATATCTACTGTTCTGCATATCCATCGAACTGTGGAGTGGTGAAAACCCCAGAAAACGTGTTTCTCGCATTAAATAGCTCGAAAAGAGCGTCCTCGAAGATTCTGCATACTTCTGACAGAAGTCTCACCAGGATTATCGTAGCAAATGCATATCTCAGGTTGAAACCCGACCGAAACCAAGATATCTCCTGTTGTGCATGTCAAACGTACTGTGGAGTGGTGAAAACACCAGAAAACGTGTTTCGTGCATTAAGTAGCTCGAAAAGAGCGATCTAGGTGATTCTGCATACTTCTGACTGAAGTCTCACCAATATTATCGCAGAAAATGCATATCTCAGCTCGAAACCTCACGAAAATCAAGATGTTGCCGGTTCTGCATATAAAACGCACTGTGGGGTGGTGAAAACACCAGATAACGTGTTTCTCGCATTAAATAGCTCGAAAAGAGCGTTCTCTAAGATCCTGCAAACTTCTGACAGAAGTCTCACCAAGATTATCGTAGAAAATGCATATCTCAGCTTGAAACCCCACGAAAACCAAGATATCTACTGTTTTGCATATCAAACGCACTGTGGAGTGGTGAAAACACCAGATAACGTGTTTCTCGCACTAACTAGCTCGAAAAGAGCGATCTCGATGATTCAGCATACTTCGTACAGAAGTCTCACGAAGATTATCGCAGAAAATGCATATCTCAGCTTTAAACCCCACGAAAACCAAGATATCGCCGGTTCTGCATATCAGACGCACTGTGGAGTGGTGAAAACACCAGATAACGTGTTTCTCGCACTAACCAGCTCGAAAAGAGCGATCTCGATGATTCAGCATACTTCTAACAGAAGTCTCACCAAGATTATCGCAGAAAACGCATATCTCAGCTTGAAACCCCACGAAAACCAAGATATCGCTGGTTCTGCATATCAAACGCCATGTGGAGTGGTGAAAACACCGGATAAGGTTTTTCTCGCATTAACTAGCTCGAAAAGAGCGATCTCGATGTTTCAGCATACTTCGGACAGAAGTCTCACCAAGATTATCGCAGAAAACGCTTATCTCAGCTTGAAACCCCACGAAAACCAAGATATCGCCGGTTCTGCATATCAAACCAACTGTGGAGTGGTGAAAACACCAGATAACGTATTTCTCGCATTAAATAGCTCGAAACGAGCGATCTCGATGATTAAGCATACTTCGGACAGTAGTCTCACCAAGATTATCGTAAAAAATGCATATCTCAGCTTGAAACCCCACGAAAACAAAAATATCTACTGTTCTGCATATCAAACGCACTGTGGAGTGGTGAAAACACCAGATAACGTGTTTCTCGCACTAACTGGCTCGAATAGAGCGATCTCGATGATTCAGCATACTTCGAACTGATGTCTCACAAAGCTTATCGTAGAAAATGCATATCTCAGCTTGAAACCCGACGAAAACCAAAATATCTCCCGTTCTGCATATCCAACGCACTGTGGAGTGGTGAAAACACCAGATAACGTGTTTCCGCCTTAAATAGCTCGAAACGAGCGATCTCGATGATTCTGCATACTTCGGACAGAAGTCTCAACAAGATTATCGCAGAAAATGCATATCTCAGCTTGAAACCCGACGAAAACCAAAATATCTCCGGTTCTGCATATCCAACGCACTGTGGAGTGGCGAAAACACCAGATAACGTGTTTCCGCGTTAAATAGCTCGAAACGAGCGATCTCGATGATTCTGCATACTTCGGACAGAAGTCTCAACAAGATTATCGCAGAAAATGCATATCTCAGCTTGAAACTCCACGAAAACCAAGATATCTACTGTTCTGCATATCATACGCACTGGTGGAGTGGTGAAAACACCGGATAAGGTTTTTCTTGCATTATCTAGCTCGAAAAGAGCGATCTCGATGTTTCAGCATACTTCGGACAGAAGTCTCACATAGATTATCGCAGAAAATGCATATCTCAGCTTGAAACCCCACGAAAACCAAGATATCGCCGGATCTGCATATCAAACGCACTGTGGAGTGGTGAAAACACCGGATAAGGTTTTTCTCGCATTAACTAGCTCGAAAAGAGCGATCTCGATGTTTCAGCATACTTCGGACAGAAGTCTCACCAAGATTATCGCAGAAAATGCATATCTCAGCTTGAAACCCTACGAAAACCAAGATGTCGCCGGTTCTGCATATCAAACGCACTGTAGAGTGGTGAAAACACCAGAAAACGTGTTTCTCATATTAAGTAGCTCGAAAAGAGCGTTCTCGATGATGCAGCATACTTCGGACAGAAGTCTCACCAAGATTATCGCAGAAAATGCATATCTCCGCTTTAAAACCCACGAAAACCAAGATATCGTCGGTTCTGCATATCAAACGCACTGTGGAGTGGTGAAAACACCAGATAACGTGTTTCTCGCATTAAATAGCTCGAAACGAGCGATCTCGATGATTCTGCATACTTCGGACAGAAGTCTCACCAAGGTTATCGTAAAAAATGCATATCTCAGCTTGAAACCCCACGAAAGCCAAGATATCGCTGGTTCTGCATATCAAACGCACTGTGGAGTGGTGAAAACACCGGATAAGGTTTTTCTCGCAATAACTAGCTCGAAAAGAGCGATCTCGATGTGTCAGCATACTTCGGACAGAAGTCTCACCAAGATTATCGCAGAAAATGCATATCTCAGCTTGAAACCCCACGAAAACCAAGATATCGCCGGTTCTGCATATCCAACGAACTGTGGAGTGGTGAAAACACCAGAACACGTGTTTCGCGCATTAAGTAGCTCGAAAAGAGCGTTCTCGAAGATTCTGCATACTTCGGGCAGAAGTCTCACTAAGATTATCGCAGAAAATGCATATCTCTGCTTGAAACCCCACGAAAACCAAGATATCTACTGTTCTGCATATCCAACGAACTGCGGAGTGGTGAAAACACCAGAAAACGTGTTTAGCGCATTAAGTAGCTCGAAAAGAGCGTTCTCGAAGATTCTGCATACATCGGACAGAAGTCTCACCAAGATTATCGCAGAAAATGCATATCTCTTCTTGAATCCCCACGAAAACCAAGATATCTACTGTTCTGCATATCCAGCGAACTGTGGAGTGGTGAAAACACCAGAAAAAGTGTTTAGCGCATTAAGTAGCTCGAAAAGAGCGTTCTCGAAGATTCTGCATACATCTGACAGAAGTCTCACCAGGATTATCGTAGAAAATGCACATCTCAGCTGGAAACACCATGACAATCAAGATATCGCCTGTTGTGCATATCAAACGCACTGTGGAATTGTGATAACAACCAGAGAACGTGTTTCTCGCATTAAATACCTCGAAAAGCGCGATCTCGATGATTCAGCATACTTCGGACAGAAGTCTCACCAACATTATCGCAGAAAATGCATATCTCTGCTTGAAACCCCACGAAAACCAAGATATCTACTGTTCTGCATATCCAACGAACTGTGGAGTGGTGAAAACACCAGATAACGTGTTTCTCGCACTAACTAGCTCGAAAAGAGCGTTCTCGAAGATGCTGCATACTTCTGACAGAAGTCTCACCAAGATTATCGTAGAAAATGCATATCTCAGCTTGAAACCCGACGAAAACCGAGTTATCTCCGGTTCTGCACATCAAACGTACCGTGGAGTGGTGAAAACACCAGAAAACGTGTTTCGCACATTAAGTAGCTCGAAAAGAACGTTCTCGAAGATTCTGCATACATCTGACAGAAGTCTCACCAGGATTATCGTAGAAAATGCATATCTCAGCTTGAAACCCCACGAAAACCAAGATATCTACTGTTCTGCATATCCATCGAACTGTGGAGTGGTGAAAACCCCAGAAAACGTGTTTCTCGCATTAAATAGCTCGAAAAGAGCGTCCTCGAAGATTCTGCATACTTCTGACAGAAGTCTCACCAGGATTATCGTAGCAAATGCATATCTCAGGTTGAAACCCGACCGAAACCAAGATATCTCCTGTTGTGCATGTCAAACGTACTGTGGAGTGGTGAAAACACCAGAAAACGTGTTTCGTGCATTAAGTAGCTCGAAAAGAGCGATCTAGGTGATTCTGCATACTTCTGACTGAAGTCTCACCAATATTATCGCAGAAAATGCATATCTCAGCTCGAAACCTCACGAAAATCAAGATGTTGCCGGTTCTGCATATAAAACGCACTGTGGGGTGGTGAAAACACCAGATAACGTGTTTCTCGCATTAAATAGCTCGAAAAGAGCGTTCTCTAAGATCCTGCAAACTTCTGACAGAAGTCTCACCAAGATTATCGTAGAAAATGCATATCTCAGCTTGAAACCCCACGAAAACCAAGATATCTACTGTTTTGCATATCAAACGCACTGTGGAGTGGTGAAAACACCAGATAACGTGTTTCTCGCACTAACTAGCTCGAAAAGAGCGATCTCGATGATTCAGCATACTTCGTACAGAAGTCTCACCAAGATTATCGCAGAAAATGCATATCTCAGCTTTAAACCCCACGAAAACCAAGATATCGCCGGTTCTGCATATCAGACGCACTGTGGAGTGGTGAAAACACCAGATAACGTGTTTCTCGCACTAACCAGCTCGAAAAGAGCGATCTCGATGATTCAGCATACTTCTAACAGAAGTCTCACCAAGATTATCGCAGAAAACGCATATCTCAGCTTGAAACCCCACGAAAACCAAGATATCGCTGGTTCTGCATATCAAACGCCATGTGGAGTGGTGAAAACACCGGATAAGGTTTTTCTCGCATTAACTAGCTCGAAAAGAGCGATCTCGATGTTTCAGCATACTTCGGACAGAAGTCTCACCAAGATTATCGCAGAAAACGCTTATCTCAGCTTGAAACCCCACGAAAACCAAGATATCGCCGGTTCTGCATATCAAACCAACTGTGGAGTGGTGAAAACACCAGATAACGTATTTCTCGCATTAAATAGCTCGAAACGAGCGATCTCGATGATTAAGCATACTTCGGACAGTAGTCTCACCAAGATTATCGTAAAAAATGCATATCTCAGCTTGAAACCCCACGAAAACAAAAATATCTACTGTTCTGCATATCAAACGCACTGTGGAGTGGTGAAAACACCAGATAACGTGTTTCTCGCACTAACTGGCTCGAATAGAGCGATCTCGATGATTCAGCATACTTCGAACTGATGTCTCACAAAGCTTATCGTAGAAAATGCATATCTCAGCTTGAAACCCGACGAAAACCAAAATATCTCCCGTTCTGCATATCCAACGCACTGTGGAGTGGTGAAAACACCAGATAACGTGTTTCCGCCTTAAATAGCTCGAAACGAGCGATCTCGATGATTCTGCATACTTCGGACAGAAGTCTCAACAAGATTATCGCAGAAAATGCATATCTCAGCTTGAAACCCGACGAAAACCAAAATATCTCCGGTTCTGCATATCCAACGCACTGTGGAGTGGCGAAAACACCAGATAACGTGTTTCCGCGTTAAATAGCTCGAAACGAGCGATCTCGATGATTCTGCATACTTCGGACAGAAGTCTCAACAAGATTATCGCAGAAAATGCATATCTCAGCTTGAAACTCCACGAAAACCAAGATATCTACTGTTCTGCATATCATACGCACTGGTGGAGTGGTGAAAACACCGGATAAGGTTTTTCTTGCATTATCTAGCTCGAAAAGAGCGATCTCGATGTTTCAGCATACTTCGGACAGAAGTCTCACATAGATTATCGCAGAAAATGCATATCTCAGCTTGAAACCCCACGAAAACCAAGATATCGCCGGATCTGCATATCAAACGCACTGTGGAGTGGTGAAAACACCGGATAAGGTTTTTCTCGCATTAACTAGCTCGAAAAGAGCGATCTCGATGTTTCAGCATACTTCGGACAGAAGTCTCACCAAGATTATCGCAGAAAATGCATATCTCAGCTTGAAACCCTACGAAAACCAAGATGTCGCCGGTTCTGCATATCAAACGCACTGTAGAGTGGTGAAAACACCAGAAAACGTGTTTCTCATATTAAGTAGCTCGAAAAGAGCGTTCTCGATGATGCAGCATACTTCGGACAGAAGTATCACCAAGATTATCGCAGAAAATGCATATCTCCGCTTTAAAACCCACGAAAACCAAGATATCGTCGGTTCTGCATATCAAACGCACTGTGGAGTGGTGAAAACACCAGATAACGTGTTTCTCGCATTAAATAGCTCGAAACGAGCGATCTCGATGATTCTGCATACTTCGGACAGAAGTCTCACCAAGGTTATCGTAAAAAATGCATATCTCAGCTTGAAACCCCACGAAAGCCAAGATATCGCTGGTTCTGCATATCAAACGCACTGTGGAGTGGTGAAAACACCGGATAAGGTTTTTCTCGCAATAACTAGCTCGAAAAGAGCGATCTCGATGTTTCAGCATACTTCGGACAGAAGTCTCACCAAGATTATCGCAGAAAATGCATATCTCAGCTTGAAACCCCACGAAAACCAAGATATCGCCGGTTCTGCATATCCAACGAACTGTGGAGTGGTGAAAACACCAGAACACGTGTTTCGCGCATTAAGTAGCTCGAAAAGAGCGTTCTCGAAGATTCTGCATACTTCGGGCAGAAGTCTCACTAAGATTATCGCAGAAAATGCATATCTCTGCTTGAAACCCCACGAAAACCAAGATATCTACTGTTCTGCATATCCAACGAACTGCGGAGTGGTGAAAACACCAGAAAACGTGTTTAGCGCATTAAGTAGCTCGAAAAGAGCGTTCTCGAAGATTCTGCATACATCGGACAGAAGTCTCACCAAGATTATCGCAGAAAATGCATATCTCTTCTTGAATCCCCACGAAAACCAAGATATCTACTGTTCTGCATATCCAGCGAACTGTGGAGTGGTGAAAACACCAGAAAACGTGTTTAACGCATTAAGTAGCTCGAAAAGAGCGTTCTCGAAGATTCTGCATACATCTGACAGAAGTCTCACCAGGATTATCGTAGAAAATGCACATCTCAGCTGGAAACACCATGACAATCAAGATATCGCCTGTTGTGCATATCAAACGCACTGTGGAATTGTGATAACAACCAGAGAACGTGTTTCTCGCATTAAATACCTCGAAAAGCGCGATCTCGATGATTCAGCATACTTCGGACAGAAGTCTCACCAACATTATCGCAGAAAATGCATATCTCTGCTTGAAACCCCACGAAAACCAAGATATCTACTGTTCTGCATATCCAACGAACTGTGGAGTGGTGAAAACACCAGATAACGTGTTTCTCGCACTAACTAGCTCGAAAAGAGCGTTCTCGAAGATCCTGCATACTTCTGACAGAAGTCTCACCAAGATTATCGTAGAAAATGCATATCTCAGCTTGAAACCCGACGAAAACCGAGTTATCTCCGGTTCTGCACATCAAACGTACCGTGGAGTGGTGAAAACACCAGAAAACGTGTTTCGCACATTAAGTAGCTCGAAAAGAACGTTCTCGAAGATTCTGCATACATCTGACAGAAGTCTCACCAGGATTATCGTAGAAAATGCATATCTCAGCTTGAAACCCCACGAAAACCAAGATATCTACTGTTCTGCATATCCATCGAACTGTGGAGTGGTGAAAACCCCAGAAAACGTGTTTCTCGCATTAAATAGCTCGAAAAGAGCGTCCTCGAAGATTCTGCATACTTCTGACAGAAGTCTCACCAGGATTATCGTAGCAAATGCATATCTCAGGTTGAAACCCGACCGAAACCAAGATATCTCCTGTTGTGCATGTCAAACGTACTGTGGAGTGGTGAAAACACCAGAAAACGTGTTTCGTGCATTAAGTAGCTCGAAAAGAGCGATCTAGGTGATTCTGCATACTTCTGACTGAAGTCTCACCAATATTATCGCAGAAAATGCATATCTCAGCTCGAAACCTCACGAAAATCAAGATGTTGCCGGTTCTGCATATAAAACGCACTGTGGGGTGGTGAAAACACCAGATAACGTGTTTCTCGCATTAAATAGCTCGAAAAGAGCGTTCTCTAAGATCCTGCAAACTTCTGACAGAAGTCTCACCAAGATTATCGTAGAAAATGCATATCTCAGCTTGAAACCCCACGAAAACCAAGATATCTACTGTTTTGCATATCAAACGCACTGTGGAGTGGTGAAAACACCAGCTAACGTGTTTCTCGCACTAACTAGCTCGAAAAGAGCGATCTCGATGATTCAGCATACTTCGTACAGAAGTCTCACCAAGATTATCGCAGAAAATGCATATCTCAGCTTTAAACCCCACGAAAACCAAGATATCGCCGGTTCTGCATATCAGACGCACTGTGGAGTGGTGAAAACACCAGATAACGTGTTTCTCGCACTAACCAGCTCGAAATGAGCAATCTCGATGATTCAGCATAGTTCTAACAGAAGTCTCACCAAGATTATCGCAGAAAACGCATATCTCAGCTTGAAACCCCACGAAAACCAAGATATCGCTGGTTCTGCATATCAAACGCCATGTGGAGTGGTGAAAACACCGGATAAGGTTTTTCTCGCATTAACTAGCTCGAAAAGAGCGATCTCGATGTTTCAGCATACTTCGGACAGAAGTCTCACCAAGATTATCGCAGAAAACGCTTATCTCAGCTTGAAACCCCACGAAAACCAAGATATCGCCGGTTCTGCATATCAAACCAACTGTGGAGTGGTGAAAACACCAGATAACGTATTTCTCGCATTAAATAGCTCGAAACGAGCGATCTCGATGATTAAGCATACTTCGGACAGTAGTCTCACCAAGATTATCGTAAAAAATGCATATCTCAGCTTGAAACCCCACGAAAACAAAAATATCTACTGTTCTGCATATCAAACGCACTGTGGAGTGGTGAAAACACCAGATAACGTGTTTCTCGCACTAACTGGCTCGAAAAGAGCGATCTCGATGATTCAGCATACTTCGAACTGATGTCTCACAAAGCTTATCGTAGAAAATGCATATCTCAGCTTGAAACCCGACGAAAACCAAAATATCTCCGGTTCTGCATATCCAACGCACTGTGGAGTGGTGAAAACACCAGATAACGTGTTTCCGCCTTAAATAGCTCGAAACGAGCGATCTCGATGATTCTGCATACTTCGGACAGAAGTCTCAACAAGATTATCGCAGAAAATGCATATCTCAGCTTGAAACCCGACGAAAACCAAAATATCTCCGGTTCTGCATATCCAACGCACTGTGGAGTGGCGAAAACACCAGATAACGTGTTTCCGCGTTAAATAGCTCGAAACGAGCGATCTCGATGATTCTGCATACTTCGGACAGAAGTCTCAACAAGATTATCGCAGAAAATGCATATCTCAGCTTGAAACTCCACCAAAAACCAAGATATCTACTGTTCTGCATATCATACGCACTGGTGGAGTGGTGAAAACACCGGATAAGGTTTTTCTTGCATTAACTAGCTCGAAAAGAGCGATCTCGATGTTTCAGCATACTTCGGACAGAAGTCTCACAAAGATTATCGCAGAAAATGCATATCTCAGCTTGAAACCCCACGAAAACCAAGATATCGCCGGATCTGCATATCAAACGCACTGTGGAGTGGTGAAAACACCGGATAAGGTTTTTCTCGCATTAACTAGCTCGAAAAGAGCGATCTCGATGTTTCAGCATACTTCGGACAGAAGTCTCACCAAGATTATCGCAGAAAATGCATATCTCAGCTTGAAACCCTACGAAAACCAAGATGTCGCCGGTTCTGCATATCAAACGCACTGTAGAGTGGTGAAAACACCAGAAAACGTGTTTCTCATATTAAGTAGCTCGAAAAGAGCGTTCTCGATGATGCAGCATACTTCGGACAGAAGTCTCACCAAGATTATCGCAGAAAATGCATATCTCCGCTTTAAAACCCACGAAAACCAAGATATCGTCGGTTCTGCATATCAAACGCACTGTGGAGTGGTGAAAACACCAGATAACGTGTTTCTCGCATTAAATAGCTCGAAACGAGCGATCTCGATGATTCTGCATACTTCGGACAGAAGTCTCACCAAGGTTATCGTAAAAAATGCATATCTCAGCTTGAAACCCCACGAAAGCCAAGATATCGCTGGTTCTGCATATCAAACGCACTGTGGAGTGGTGAAAACACCGGATAAGGTTTTTCTCGCAATAACTAGCTCGAAAAGAGCGATCTCGATGTTTCAGCATACTTCGGACAGAAGTCTCACCAAGATTATCGCAGAAAATGCATATCTCAGCTTGAAACCCCACGAAAACCAAGATATCGCCGGTTCTGCATATCATACGCACTGTGGAGTGGTGCAAACCCCAGAAAACGTGTTTCTCGCATTAAATAGCTCGAAAAGTGCGATCTCGATGATTCTGCATACTTCGGACAGAAGTCACAACAAGGTTATCGCAGAAAATGCATATTTCAGCTTGAAACCCCACGAAAACCAAGATATCGCCGGATCTGCATATCGAACGCACTGTGGAGTGGTGAAAACACCGGATAAGGTTTTTTCTCGCATTAACTAGCTCGAAAACAGCGATCTCGATGTTTCTGCATACCTCGGACAGAAGTCTCACCAAGATTATCGCAGAAAATGCATATCTCAGCTTTAAACCCCACGAAAACCAAGATGTCGCCGGTTCTGCATATCAAACGGACTGTGGAGTGGTGAAAACACCGGATAAGGTTTTTCACGCATTAACTAGCTCGAAAAGAACCATCTCGATGATTCAGCATACTTCGGACAGAAGTCTCACCAAGATTATCGCAGAAAATGCATATTTCAGCTTGAAAACCCACGAAAACAAAAATATCTACTGTTCTGCATATCAAACGCACTGTGGAGTGGTGAAAACACCAGATAACGTGTTTCTCGCACTAACTAGCTCGAAAAGAGCGATCTCGATGATTCAGCATACTTCGAACTGATGTCTCACAAAGCTTATCGTAGAAAATGCATATCTCAGCTTGAAACCCGACGAAAACCAAAATATCTCCGGTTCTGCATATCCAACGCACTGTGGAGTGGTGAAAACACCAGATAACGTGTTTCCGCATTAAATAGCTCGAAACGAGCGATCTCGATGATTCTGCATACGTCGGACAGAAGTCTCAACAAGATTATCGCAGAAAATGCATATCTCAGCTTGAAACCCCACGAAAACAAAGATATCTACTGTTCTGCATATCATACGCACTGTGGAGTGGTGAAAACACCGGATAAGGTTTTTCTCGCATTAACTAGCTCGAAAAGAGCGATCTCGATGATTCTGCATACTTCGGACAGAAGTCTCAACAAGATTATCGCAGAAAATGCATATCTCAGCTTGAAACCCCACGAAAACAAAGATATCTACTGTTCTGCATATCATACGCACTGTGGAGTGGTGAAAACACCGGATAAGGTTTTTCTCGCATTAACTAGCTCGAAAAGAGCGATCTCGATGTTTCAGCATACTTCGGACAGAAGTCTCACATAGATTATCGCAGAAAATGCATATCTCAGCTTGAAACCCCACGAAAACCAAGATATCGCCGGATCTGCATATCAAACGCACTGTGGAGTGGTGAAAACACCGGATAAGGTTTTTCTCGCATTAACTAGCTCGAAAAGAGCGATCTCGATGTTTCAGCATACTTCGGACAGAAGTCTCACCAAGATTATCGCAGAAAATGCATATCTCAGCTTGAAACCCTACGAAAACCAAGATGTCGCCGGTTCTGCATATCAAACGCACTGTAGAGTGGTGAAAACACCAGAAAACGTGTTTCTCATATTAAGTAGCTCGAATAGAGCGTTCTCGATGATGCAGCATACTTCGGACAGAAGTCTCACCAAGATTATCGCAGAAAATGCATATCTCCGCTTTAAAACCCACGAAAACCAAGATATCGTCGGTTCTGCATATCAAACGCACTGTGGAGTGGTGAAAACACCAGATAACGTGTTTCTCGCATTAAATAGCTCGAAACGAGCGATCTCGATGATTCTGCATACTTCGGACAGAAGTCTCACCAAGGTTATCGTAAAAAATGCATATCTCAGCTTGAAACCCCACGAAAGCCAAGATATCGCTGGTTCTGCATATCAAACGCACTGTGGAGTGGTGAAAACACCGGATAAGGTTTTTCTCGCAATAACTAGCTCGAAAAGAGCGATCTCGATGTTTCAGCATACTTCGGACAGAAGTCTCACCAAGATTATCGCAGAAAATGCATATCTCAGCTTGAAACCCCACGAAAACCAAGATATCGCCGGTTCTGCATATCCAACGAACTGTGGAGTGGTGAAAACACCAGAACACGTGTTTCGCGCATTAAGTAGCTCGAAAAGAGCGTTCTCGAAGACTCTGCATACTTCGGGCAGAAGTCTCACTAAGATTATCGCAGAAAATGCATATCTCTGCTTGAAACCCCACGAAAACCAAGATATCTACTGTTCTGCATATCCAACGAACTGCGGAGTGGTGAAAACACCAGAAAACGTGTTTAGCGCATTAAGTAGCTCGAAAAGAGCGTTCTCGAAGATTCTGCATACATCGGACAGAAGTCTCACCAAGATTATCGCAGAAAATGCATATCTCTTCTTGAATCCCCACGAAAACCAAGATATCTACTGTTCTGCATATCCAGCGAACTGTGGAGTGGTGAAAACACCAGAAAACGTGTTTAACGCATTAAGTAGCTCGAAAAGAGCGTTCTCGAAGATTCTGCATACATCTGACAGAAGTCTCACCAGGATTATCGTAGAAAATGCACATCTCAGCTGGAAACACCATGACAATCAAGATATCGCCTGTTGTGCATATCAAACGCACTGTGGAATTGTGATAACAACCAGAGAACGTGTTTCTCGCATTAAATACCTCGAAAAGCGCGATCTCGATGATTCAGCATACTTCGGACAGAAGTCTCACCAACATTATCGCAGAAAATGCATATCTCTGCTTGAAAACCACGAAAACCAAGATATCTACTGTTCTGCATATCCAACGAACTGTGGAGTGGTGAAAACACCAGATAACGTGTTTCTCGCACTAACTAGCTCGAAAAGAGCGTTCTCGAAGATCCTGCATACTTCTGACAGAAGTCTCACCAAGATTATCGTAGAAAATGCATATCTCAGCTTGAAACCCGACGAAAACCGAGTTATCTCCGGTTCTGCACATCAAACGTACCGTGGAGTGGTGAAAACACCAGAAAACGTGTTTCGCACATTAAGTAGCTCGAAAAGAACGTTCTCGAAGATTCTGCATACATCTGACAGAAGTCTCACCAGGATTATCGTAGAAAATGCATATCTCAGCTTGAAACCCCACGAAAACCAAGATATCTACTGTTCTGCATATCCATCGAACTGTGGAGTGGTGAAAACCCCAGAAAACGTGTTTCTCGCATTAAATAGCTCGAAAAGAGCGTCCTCGAAGATTCTGCATACTTCTGACAGAAGTCTCACCAGGATTATCGTAGCAAATGCATATCTCAGGTTGAAACCCGACCGAAACCAAGATATCTCCTGTTGTGCATGTCAAACGTACTGTGGAGTGGTGAAAACACCAGAAAACGTGTTTCTCATATTAAGTAGCTCGAAAAGAGCGTTCTCGAAGATCCTGCATACTTCGAACTGATGTCTCACAAAGCTTATCGTAGAAAATGCATATCTCAGCTTGAAACCCGACGAAAACCAAAATATCTCCGGTTCTGCATATAAAACGCACTGTGGGGTGGTGAAAACTCCAGATAACGTGTTTCTCGCATTAAATAGCTCGAAAAGAGCGTTCTCTAAGATCCTGCAAACTTCTGACAGAAGTCTCACCAAGATTATCGTAGAAAATGCATATCTCAGCTTGAAACCCCACGAAAACCAAGATATCTACTGTTTTGCATATCAAACGCACTGTGGAGTGGTGAAAACACCAGATAACGTGTTTCTCGCACTAACTAGCTCGAAAAGAGCGATCTCGATGATTCAGCATACTTCGTACAGAAGGCTCACCAAGATTATCGCAGAAAATGCATATCTCAGCTTTAAACCCCACGAAAACCAAGATATCGCCGGTTCTGCATATCAGACGCACTGTGGAGTGGTGAAAACACCAGATAACGTGTTTCTCGCACTAACCAGCTCGAAAAGAGCGATCTCGATGATTCAGCATAGTTCTAACAGAAGTCTCACCAAGATTATCGCAGAAAACGCATATCTCAGCTTGAAACCCCACGAAAACCAAGATATCGCTGGTTCTGCATATCAAACGCCATGTGGAGTGGTGAAAACACCGGATAAGGTTTTTCTCGCATTAACTAGCTCGAAAAGAGCGATCTCGATGTTTCAGCATACTTCGGACAGAAGTCTCACCAAGATTATCGCAGAAAACGCTTATCTCAGCTTGAAACCCCACGAAAACCAAGATATCGCCGGTTCTGCATATCAAACCAACTGTGGAGTGGTGAAAACACCAGATAACGTATTTCTCGCATTAAATAGCTCGAAACGAGCGATCTCGATGATTAAGCATACTTCGGACAGTAGTCTCACCAAGATTATCGTAACAAATGCATATCTCAGCTTGAAACCCCACGAAAACAAAAATATCTACTGTTCTGCATATCAAACGCACTGTGGAGTGGTGAAAACACCAGATAACGTGTTTCTCGCACTAACTGGCTCGAAAAGAGCGATCTCGATGATTCAGCATACTTCGAACTGATGTCTCACAAAGCTTATCGTAGAAAATGCATATCTCAGCTTGAAACCCGACGAAAACCAAAATATCTCCGGTTCTGCATATCCAACGCACTGTGGAGTGGTGAAAACACCAGATAACGTGTTTCCGCCTTAAATAGCTCGAAACGAGCGATCTCGATGATTCTGCATACTTCGGACAGAAGTCTCAACAAGATTATCGCAGAAAATGCATATCTCAGCTTGAAACCCGACGAAAACCAAAATATCTCCGGTTCTGCATATCCAACGCACTGTGGAGTGGCGAAAACACCAGATAACGTGTTTCCGCGTTAAATAGCTCGAAACGAGCGATCTCGATGATTCTGCATACTTCGGACAGAAGTCTCAACAAGATTATCGCAGAAAATGCATATCTCAGCTTGAAACTCCACCAAAAACCAAGATATCTACTGTTCTGCATATCATACGCACTGGTGGAGTGGTGAAAACACCGGATAAGGTTTTTCTTGCATTAACTAGCTCGAAAAGAGCGATCTCGATGTTTCAGCATACTTCGGACAGAAGTCTCACAAAGATTATCGCAGAAAATGCATATCTCAGCTTGAAACCCCACGAAAACCAAGATATCGCCGGATCTGCATATCAAACGCACTGTGGAGTGGTGAAAACACCGGATAAGGTTTTTCTCGCATTAACTAGCTCGAAAAGAGCGATCTCGATGTTTCAGCATACTTCGGACAGAAGTCTCACCAAGATTATCGCAGAAAATGCATATCTCAGCTTGAAACCCTACGAAAACCAAGATGTCGCCGGTTCTGCATATCAAACGCACTGTAGAGTGGTGAAAACACCAGAAAACGTGTTTCTCATATTAAGTAGCTCGAAAAGAGCGTTCTCGATGATGCAGCATACTTCGGACAGAAGTCTCACCAAGATTATCGCAGAAAATGCATATCTCCGCTTTAAAACCCACGAAAACCAAGATATCGTCGGTTCTGCATATCAAACGCACTGTGGAGTGGTGAAAACACCAGATAACGTGTTTCTCGCATTAAGTAGCTCGAAACGAGCGATCTCGATGATTCTGCATACTTCGGACAGAAGTCTCACCAAGGTTATCGTAAAAAATGCATATCTCAGCTTGAAACCCCACGAAAGCCAAGATATCGCTGGTTCTGCATATCAAACGCACTGTGGAGTGGTGAAAACACCGGATAAGGTTTTTCTCGCAATAACTAGCTCGAAAAGAGCGATCTCGATGTTTCAGCATACTTCGGACAGAAGTCTCACCAAGATTATCGCAGAAAATGCATATCTCAGCTTGAAACCCCACGAAAACCAAGATATCGCCGGTTCTGCATATCATACGCACTGTGGAGTGGTGAAAACCCCAGAAAACGTGTTTCTCGCATTAAATAGCTCGAAAAGTGCGATCTCGATGATTCTGCATACTTCGGACAGAAGTCACAACAAGGTTATCGCAGAAAATGCATATTTCAGCTTGAAACCCCACGAAAACCAAGATATCGCCGGATCTGCATATCGAACGCACTGTGGAGTGGTGAAAACACCGGATAAGGTTTTTTCTCGCATTAACTAGCTCGAAAACAGCGATCTCGATGTTTCTGCATACCTCGGACAGAAGTCTCACCAAGATTATCGCAGAAAATGCATATCTCAGCTTTAAACCCCACGAAAACCAAGATGTCGCCGGTTCTGCATATCAAACGGACTGTGGAGTGGTGAAAACACCGGATAAGGTTTTTCACGCATTAACTAGCTCGAAAAGAACCATCTCGATGATTCAGCATACTTCGGACAGAAGTCTCACCAAGATTATCGCAGAAAATGCATATTTCAGCTTGAAAACCCACGAAAACAAAAATATCTACTGTTCTGCATATCAAACGCACTGTGGAGTGGTGAAAACACCAGATAACGTGTTTCTCGCACTAACTAGCTCGAAAAGAGCGATCTCGATGATTCAGCATACTTCGAACTGATGTCTCACAAAGCTTATCGTAGAAAATGCATATCTCAGCTTGAAACCCGACGAAAACCAAAATATCTCCGGTTCTGCATATCCAACGCACTGTGGAGTGGTGAAAACACCAGATAACGTGTTTCCGCATTAAATAGCTCGAAACGAGCGATCTCGATGATTCTGCATACTTCGGACAGAAGTCTCAACAAGATTATCGCAGAAAATGCATATCTCAGCTTGAAACCCCACGAAAGCAAAGATATCGCTGGTTCTGCATATCAAACGCACTGTGGAGTTGGTGAAAACACCGGATAAGGTTTTTCTCGCATTAACTAGCTCGAAAAGAGCGATCTCGATGATTCAGCATACTTCGGACAGAAGTATCACCAAGATTATCGCAGAAAATGCATATTTCAGCTTGAAACCCCACGAAAACCAAGATGTCGCCGGTTCTGCATATCAAACGCACTGTGGAGTGGTGAAAACACCAGAAAACGTGTTTCTCATATTAAGTAGCTCGAAAAGAGCGTTCTCGATGATTCAGCATACTTCGGACAGAAGTATCACCAAGATTATCGCAGAAAATGCATATTTCAGCTTGAAACCCCACGAAAACCAAGATGTCGCCGGTTCTGCATATCAAACGCACTGTGGAGTGGTGAAAACACCAGAAAACGTGTTTCTCATATTAAGTAGCTCGAAAAGAGCGTTCTCGATGATTCAGCATACTTCGGACAGATGTCTCACCAAGATTATCGTAAAAAATGCATATCTCAGCTCGAAACCCCACGAAAACCAAGATGTCGCCGGTTCTGCATATCAAACGCACTGTGGAGTGGTGAAAACACCAGAAAACGTGTTTCTCATATTAAGTAGCTCGAAAAGAGCGTTCTCGATGATTCAGCATACTTCGGACAGAAGTATCACCAAGATTATCGCAGAAAATGCATATTTCAGCTTGAAACCCCACGAAAACCAAGATGTCGCCGGTTCTGCATATCAAACGCACTGTGGAGTGGTGAAAACACCAGAAAACGTGTTTCTCATATTAAGTAGCTCGAAAAGAGCGTTCTCGATGATTCAGCATACTTCGGACAGAAGTCTCAACAAGATTATCGCAGAAAATGCATATCTCAGCTTGAAACCCCACGAAAACAAAGATATCTACTGTTCTGCATATCATACGCACTGTGGAGTGGTGAAAACACCGGATAAGGTTTTTCTCGCATTAACTAGCTCGAAAAGAGCGATCTCGATGTTTCAGCATACTTCGGACAGAAGTCTCACAAAGATTATCGCAGAAAATGCATATCTCAGCTTGAAACCCCACGAAAACCAAGATATCGCCGGATCTGCATATCAAACGCACTGTGGAGTGGTGAAAACACCGGATAAGGTTTTTCTCGCATTAACTAGCTCGAAAAGAGCGATCTCGATGTTTCAGCATGCTTCGGACAGAAATCTCACCAAGATTATCGCAGAAAAGCATATCTCAGCTTGAAACCCCACGAAAGCAAAGATATCGCTGGTTCTGCATATCAAACGCACTGTGGAGTTGGTGAAAACACCGGATAAGGTTTTTCTCGCATTAACTAGCTCGAAAAGAGCGATCTCGATGATTCAGCATACTTCGGACAGAAGTATCACCAAGATTATCGCAGAAAATGCATATTTCAGCTTGAAACCCCACGAAAACCAAGATGTCGCCGGTTCTGCATATCAAACGCACTGTGGAGTGGTGAAAACACCAGAAAACGTGTTTCTCATATTAAGTAGCTCGAAAAGAGCGTTCTCGAAGATCCTGCATACTTCGAACTGATGTCTCACAAAGCTTATCGTAGAAAATGCATATCTCAGCTTGAAACCCGACGAAAACCAAAATATCTCCGGTTCTGCATATCCAACGCACTGTGGAGTGGTGAAAACACCAGATAACGTGTTTCCGCATTAAATAGCTCGAAACGAACGATCTCGATGATTCTGCATACTTCGGACAGAAGTCTCAACAAGATTATCGCAGAAAATGCATATCTCAGCTTGAAACCCCACGAAAACAAAGATATCTACTGTTCTGCATATCATACGCACTGTGGAGTGGTGAAAACACCGGATAAGGTTTTTCTCGCATTAACTAGCTCGAAAAGAGCGATCTCGATGATTCTGCATACTTCGGACAGAAGTCTCAACAAGATTATCGCAGAAAATGCATATCTCAGCTTGAAACCCCACGAAAACAAAGATATCTACTGTTCTGCATATCATACGCACTGTGGAGTGGTGAAAACACCGGATAAGGTTTTTCTCGCATTAACTAGCTCGAAAAGAGCGATCTCGATGTTTCAGCATACTTCGTACAGAAGTCTCACAAAGATTATCGCAGAAAATGCATATCTCAGCTTGAAACCCCACGAAAACCAAGATATCGCCGGATCTGCATATCAAACGCACTGTGGAGTGGTGAAAACACCGGATAAGGTTTTTCTCGCATTAACTAGCTCGAAAAGAGCGATCTCGATGTTTCAGCATACTTCGGACAGAAGTCTCACCAAGATTATCGCAGAAAAGCATATCTCAGCTTGAAACCCTACGAAAACCAAGATGTCGCCGGTTCTGCATATCAAACGCACTGTGGAGTGGTGAAAACACCAGAAAACGTGTTTCTCATATTAAGTAGCTCGAAAAGAGCGTTCTCGATGATTCAGCATACTTCGGACAGAAGTCTCACCAAGATTATCGCAGAAAATGCATATCTCCGCTTTAAACCCCACGAAAACCAAGATATCGCCGGTTCTGCATATCAAACGCACTGTGGAGTGGTGAAAACACCAGATAACGTGTTTCTCGCATTAAATAGCTCGAAACGAGCGATCTCGATGATTCTGCATACTTCGGACAGAAGTCTCACCAAGATTATCGTAAAAAATGCATATCTCAGCTTGAAACCCCACGAAAGCCAAGATATCGCTGGTTCTGCATATCAAACGCACTGTGGAGTGGTGAAAACACCGGATAAGGTTTTTCTCGCATTAACTAGCTTGAAAAGAGCGATCTCGATGTTTCAGCATACTTCGGACAGAAGTCTCACAAAGATTATCGCAGAAAATGCATATCTCAGCTTGAAACCCCACGAAAACCAAGATATCGCCGGATCTGCATATCAAACGCACTGTGGAGTGGTGAAAACACCGGATAAGGTTTTTCTCGCATTAACTAGCTCGAAAAGAGCGATCTCGATGTTTCAGCATGCTTCGGACAGAAATCTCACCAAGATTATCGCAGAAAAGCATATCTCAGCTTGAAACCCCACGAAAGCAAAGATATCGCTGGTTCTGCATATCAAACGCACTGTGGAGTTGGTGAAAACACCGGATAAGGTTTTTCTCGCATTAACTAGCTCGAAAAGAGCGATCTCGATGATTCAGCATACTTCGGACAGAAGTATCACCAAGATTATCGCAGAAAATGCATATTTCAGCTTGAAACCCCACGAAAACCAAGATGTCGCCGGTTCTGCATATCAAACGCACTGTGGAGTGGTGAAAACACCAGAAAACGTGTTTCTCATATTAAGTAGCTCGAAAAGAGCGTTCTCGAAGATCCTGCATACTTCGAACTGATGTCTCACAAAGCTTATCGTAGAAAATGCATATCTCAGCTTGAAACCCGACGAAAACCAAAATATCTCCGGTTCTGCATATCCAACGCACTGTGGAGTGGTGAAAACACCAGATAACGTGTTTCCGCATTAAATAGCTCGAAACGAACGATCTCGATGATTCTGCATACTTCGGACAGAAGTCTCAACAAGATTATCGCAGAAAATGCATATCTCAGCTTGAAACCCCACGAAAACAAAGATATCTACTGTTCTGCATATCATACGCACTGTGGAGTGGTGAAAACACCGGATAAGGTTTTTCTCGCATTAACTAGCTCGAAAAGAGCGATCTCGATGATTCTGCATACTTCGGACAGAAGTCTCAACAAGATTATCGCAGAAAATGCATATCTCAGCTTGAAACCCCACGAAAACAAAGATATCTACTGTTCTGCATATCATACGCACTGTGGAGTGGTGAAAACACCGGATAAGGTTTTTCTCGCATTAACTAGCTCGAAAAGAGCGATCTCGATGTTTCAGCATACTTCGTACAGAAGTCTCACAAAGATTATCGCAGAAAATGCATATCTCAGCTTGAAACCCCACGAAAACCAAGATATCGCCGGATCTGCATATCAAACGCACTGTGGAGTGGTGAAAACACCGGATAAGGTTTTTCTCGCATTAACTAGCTCGAAAAGAGCGATCTCGATGTTTCAGCATACTTCGGACAGAAGTCTCACCAAGATTATCGCAGAAAAGCATATCTCAGCTTGAAACCCTACGAAAACCAAGATGTCGCCGGTTCTGCATATCAAACGCACTGTGGAGTGGTGAAAACACCAGAAAACGTGTTTCTCATATTAAGTAGCTCGAAAAGAGCGTTCTCGATGATTCAGCATACTTCGGACAGAAGTCTCACCAAGATTATCGCAGAAAATGCATATCTCCGCTTTAAACCCCACGAAAACCAAGATATCGCCGGTTCTGCATATCAAACGCACTGTGGAGTGGTGAAAACACCAGATAACGTGTTTCTCGCATTAAATAGCTCGAAACGAGCGATCTCGATGATTCTGCATACTTCGGACAGAAGTCTCACCAAGATTATCGTAAAAAATGCATATCTCAGCTTGAAACCCCACGAAAGCCAAGATATCGCTGGTTCTGCATATCAAACGCACTGTGGAGTGGTGAAAACACCGGATAAGGTTTTTCTCGCATTAACTAGCTTGAAAAGAGCGATCTCGATGTTTCAGCATACTTCGGACAGAAGTCTCACCAAGATTATCGCAGAAAATGCATATCTCAGCTTGAAACCCCACGAAAGCAAAGATATCGCTGGTTCTGCATATCAAACGCACTGTGGAGTTGGTGAAAACACCGGATAAGGTTTTTCTCGCATTAACTAGCTCGAAAAGAGCGATCTCGATGATTCAGCATACTTCGGACAGAAGTATCACCAAGATTATCGCAGAAAATGCATATTTCAGCTTGAAACCCCACGAAAACCAAGATGTCGCCGGTTCTGCATATCAAACGCACTGTGGAGTGGTGAAAACACCAGAAAACGTGTTTCTCATATTAAGTAGCTCGAAAAGAGCGTTCTCGATGATTCAGCATACTTCGGACAGAAGTATCACCAAGATTATCGCAGAAAATGCATATTTCAGCTTGAAACCCCACGAAAACCAAGATGTCGCCGGTTCTGCATATCAAACGCACTGTGGAGTGGTGAAAACACCAGAAAACGTGTTTCTCATATTAAGTAGCTCGAAAAGAGCGTTCTCGATGATTCAGCATACTTCGGACAGATGTCTCACCAAGATTATCGTAAAAAATGCATATCTCAGCTCGAAACCCCACGAAAACCAAGATGTCGCCGGTTCTGCATATCAAACGCACTGTGGAGTGGTGAAAACACCAGAAAACGTGTTTCTCATATTAAGTAGCTCGAAAAGAGCGTTCTCGATGATTCAGCATACTTCGGACAGAAGTATCACCAAGATTATCGCAGAAAATGCATATTTCAGCTTGAAACCCCACGAAAACCAAGATGTCGCCGGTTCTGCATATCAAACGCACTGTGGAGTGGTGAAAACACCAGAAAACGTGTTTCTCATATTAAGTAGCTCGAAAAGAGCGTTCTCGATGATTCAGCATACTTCGGACAGAAGTCTCAACAAGATTATCGCAGAAAATGCATATCTCAGCTTGAAACCCCACGAAAACAAAGATATCTACTGTTCTGCATATCATACGCACTGTGGAGTGGTGAAAACACCGGATAAGGTTTTTCTCGCATTAACTAGCTCGAAAAGAGCGATCTCGATGTTTCAGCATACTTCGGACAGAAGTCTCACAAAGATTATCGCAGAAAATGCATATCTCAGCTTGAAACCCCACGAAAACCAAGATATCGCCGGATCTGCATATCAAACGCACTGTGGAGTGGTGAAAACACCGGATAAGGTTTTTCTCGCATTAACTAGCTCGAAAAGAGCGATCTCGATGTTTCAGCATGCTTCGGACAGAAATCTCACCAAGATTATCGCAGAAAAGCATATCTCAGCTTGAAACCCCACGAAAGCAAAGATATCGCTGGTTCTGCATATCAAACGCACTGTGGAGTTGGTGAAAACACCGGATAAGGTTTTTCTCGCATTAACTAGCTCGAAAAGAGCGATCTCGATGATTCAGCATACTTCGGACAGAAGTATCACCAAGATTATCGCAGAAAATGCATATTTCAGCTTGAAACCCCACGAAAACCAAGATGTCGCCGGTTCTGCATATCAAACGCACTGTGGAGTGGTGAAAACACCAGAAAACGTGTTTCTCATATTAAGTAGCTCGAAAAGAGCGTTCTCGAAGATCCTGCATACTTCTGACAGAAGTCTCACCAAGATTATCGTAGAAAATGCATATCTCAGCTTGAAACCCGAAGAAAACCGAGTTATCTCCGGTTCTGCACATCACACGTTCCGTGGAGTGGTGAAAACACCAGAAAACGTGTTTCGCGCATTAACTAGCTCGAAAAGAGCGTTCTCGAATATTCTGCATACTTCTGACAGAAGTCTCACCAGGATTATCGTAGAAAATGCATATCACAGCTTGAAACCCGACCGTAACCACGATATCTCCGGTTCTGCATGTCAAACGTACTGTGGAGTGGTGAAAACACCAGAAAACGTGTTTCTCGCATTAAGTAGCTCGAAAAGAGCGATCTAGATGATTCTGCATACTTCTGAAAAAAGACCCACCAAGATTATCGCAGAAAATGCATATCTCAGCTGGAAACACCACGAAAACCAAGATATCTCCGGTTCTGCATATCCAACGAACTGTGGAGTGGTGAAAACCCCAGAAAACGAGATTCTCGCATTAAGTAGCTCGAAAAGAGCGATCTAGATGATTCTGCATACTTCTGAAAAAAGACCCACCAAGATTATCGCAAAAAATGCATATCTCAGCTGGAAACACCACGAAAATCAAGATATCGTCGGTTCTGCATATCATACGCACTGTGGAGTGGTGAAAACACCAGATAACGTGTTTCTCGCCTTAAATAGCTCGAAACGAGCGATCTCGATGATTAAGCATACTTCGGACAGAGGTCTCACCAAGATTATCGCAGAAAATGCATACCTCAGCTTGAAACCCCACGAAAACCAAGATATCTCCGGTTCTGCACATCCAACGAACTGTGGAGTGGTGAAAACACCAGATATCGTGTTTCTCGCATTAAATAGGTCGAAAAGAGCGATCTCGATGTTTCTGCATACTTCGGACAGGGGTCTCACCAAGATTATCGCAGAAAATGCATATCTCAGCTTGAAACCCCACGAAAACCAAGATATCACCGGTTCTGCACATCCAACGAACTGTGATGTGGTGAAAACCCCAGAAAACGTGATACTCGCATTAAATAGCTCGAAAAGAGGGATCTCGATGATTCTGCATACTTCTGACAGAAGTATCAAAAAGATTATCGTAGAAAATGCATATCTCAGCTTGAAACCCGACGAAATCCAAGATTTTGCCGGTTCTGCATATCAAACGCACTGTGGAGTGGTGAAAACACCAGATAACGTGTTTCCCGCATTAAATAGCTCGAAAAGAGGGATCTCGATGATTCTGCATACTTCTGACAGAAGACTCACAAAGATTATCGCAGAAAATGCATATCTCTGCTTGAAACCCGACCGAAACCAGGATATCTTCGGTTCTGCATGTCAAACGTACTGTGGAGTGGTGAATACACCAGAAAACGTGTTTCTCGCATTAAGTAGCTCGAAAAGAACGTTCTCGAAGATTCTGCATACTTCTGACAGAAGTATCACCAAGATTATCGTAGAAAATGCATATCTCAGCTTGAAACCCGACGAAATCCAAGATTTTGCCGGTTCTGCATATCAAACGCACTGTGGAGTGGTGAAAACACCAGATAACGTGTTTCCCGCATTAAATAGCTCGAAAAGAGGGATCTCGATGATTCTGCATACTTCTGACAGAAGCCTCACAAACATTATCGCAGAAAATGCATATCTCTGCTTGAAACCCGACCGAAACCAGGATATCTTCGGTTCTGCATGTCAAACGTACTGTGGAGTGGTAAATACACCAGAAAACGTGTTTCTCGCATTACGTAGCTCGAAAAGAGCGATCTCGAAGATTCTGCATACTTCTGACAGAAGTATCACCAAGATTATCGTCGAAAATGCTTATCTCAGCTTGAATCCCGACCGTAACCAAGAGATCTCCGGTTCTGCATGTTAAACGCACTGTGGAGTGGCGAAAACCCCGGATAACGTGTTTCTCGCATTAAGTAGCTCGAAAAGAGCGATCTCGATGATTGTGCCTACTTCTGACTGAAGTCTCACCAAGATTATCGCAGAAAATGCATATCTCAGCTTGAAACCCGACCGAAACCAGGATATCTTCGGTTCTGCATGTCAAACATACTGTGGAGTGGTGAATACACCAGAAAACGAGTTTGTCGCATTAAGTAGCTCGAACAGAGCGTTCTCGATGATTCTGCATACTTCTGACAGAAGTCTCACCAAGATTATCGTAGAAAATGCATATCTCAGCTTGAAACCCGACGAAATCCAAGATTTTGCCGGTTCTGCATATCAAACGCACTGTGGAGTGGTGAAAACACCAGATAACGTGTTTCCCGCATTAAATAGCTCGAAAAGAGGGATCTCGATGATTCTGCATACTTCTGACAGAAGACTCACAAAGATTATCGCAGAAAATGCATATCTCTGCTTGAAACCCGACCGAAACCAGGATATCTACGGTTCTGCATGTCAAACGTACTGTGGAGTGGTGAATACACCAGAAAACGTGTTTCTCGCATTAAGTAGCTCGAAAAGGGCGATCTCGAAGATTCTGCATACTTCTGACAGAAGTATCACCAAGATTATCGTAGAAAATGCATATCTCCGCTTGAATCCCGACCGTAACCAAGAGATCTCCGGTTCTGCATGTCAAACGCACTGTGGAGTGGCGAAAACCCCAGATAACGTGTTTCTCGCATTAAGTAGCTCGAAAAGAGCGATCTCGATGATTGTGCATACTTCTGACTGAAGTCTCACCAAGATTATCGCAGAAAATGCATATCACAGCTGGAAACCCGACCGAAACCAAGATATCTCCGGTTCTGCATGTCGAACGTACTGTGGAGTGGTGAATACACCAGAAAACGTGTTTCTCGCATTAAATAGCTCGAAACGAGCGATCTAGATGATTCTGCATACTTCTGACAGAAGACTCACCAAGATTATCGCAGAAAATGCATATCTCAGCTACAAACCCCACGAAGACCAAGATATCTACTGTTCTGCATATCAAACGCACTGTCGAGTGGTGAAAACACCAGATAACGTGTTTCTCGCACTAACTAGCTCGAAAAGAGCGATCTCGATGATGCAGCATACTTCGGACAGATGTTTCACCAAGATCATCGTAGAAAATGCATATCTCAACTTGAAACCCGACGAAAACCAAACATCGCCGGTTCCGCATATCAAACCAACTGTGGAGTGGTGAATACACCAGACAACGTGTTTCTCGCTTTTAATAGCTCGAAAAGTGCGATCTCGATGATTCTGCATACTTCGGACAGAAGTCTCACCAAGATTTTCGCAGAAAATGCATATCTCTGCTTGAAACCCCACGAAAACCCAGATATCGCTGGTTCTGCATGTCAAACGCACTGTGGAGTGGTGAAAACACCAGATAACGTGTTTCTCGCATTAAATAGCTCGAAAAGAGCGCTCCTGATGTTTCTGCATACTTCGGACAGATGTTTCACCAAGATTATCGCAGAAAATGCATATCTCAGCTTGAAACCCCACGAAAACCAAGATATCACCGGTTCTGCACATCCAACGAACTGTGATGTGGTGAAAACCCCAGAAAACGTGTTTCTCGCATTAAATAGCTAGAAAAGAGCGCTCTCGATGTTTCTGCATACTTCGGACAGAAGTCTCACCAAGATTTTCGCAGAAAATGCATATCTCTGCTTGAAACCCCACGAAAACCCAGATATCGCTGGTTCTGCATGTCAAACGCACTGTGGAGTGGTGAAAACACCAGATAACGTGTTTCTCGCATTAAATAGCTCGAAAAGAGCGCTCCTTATGTTTCTGCATACTTCGGACAGATGTTTCACCAAGATTATCGCAGAAAATGCATATCTCAGCTTGAAACCCCACGAAAACCAAGATATCACCGGTTCTGCACATCCAACGAACTGTGATGTGGTGAAAACCCCAGAAAACGTGTTACTCGCATTAAATAGCTCGAAAAGAGCGCTCTTGATGTTTCTGCATACTTCGGACAGATGTTTCACCAAGATTATCGTAGAAAATGCATATCTCAACTTGAAACCCGACGAAAACCAAACATCGCCGGTTCCGCATATCAAACCAACTGTGGAGTGGTGAAAACACCAGACAACGTGTTTCTCGCATTAAATAGCTCGAAAAGTTGCGATCTCGATGATTCTGCATACTTCGGACAGAAGTCACACCAAGATTATCGCAGAAAATGCATATGTGAGCTTGAAACCCCACTAAACCCAAGATATCGCTGGTTCTGCATATCAAACGCACTGTGGAGTGGTGAAAACACCAGATAACTTGTTTCTCGCATTAAATAGCTCAAAAAGAGCGATCTCGATGATTCTGCATACTTCGGAAAGAAGTCTCACCAAGATTATCGCAGAAAATGCATATCTCAGCTTGAAACCCCACGAAAACCAAGATATCTCCGATTCAGCATATCCAACGAACTGTGGAGTGGTGAAAACCCCAGAAAACGAGTTTCTCGCATTAAATAGCTCGAAAAGAGCGCTCTCGATGTTTCTGCATACATCGGACAGATGTCTCACCAAGCTTATCGTAGAAAATGCATAGCTCAGCTTGAAACCCGACGAAATCCAAGATTTTGCCGGTTCTGCATATCAAACGCACTGTGGAGTGGTGAAAACACCAGATAACGGGTTTCCCGCATTAAGTAGCTCGAAAAGAGCGTTCTCGATGATTCTGCATACTTCTCATAGAGGAAACACCAAGATTATCACAGAAAATGCATATCTCAGCTTGAAACCCGACGAAAACCAAAATATCTCCGGTTCTGCATATCCAACGCACTGTGGAGTGGTGAATACACCAGATAACGTGTTTCTCGCATTAAATAGCTCGAAACGAGCGATCTCGATGATTCTGCATACTTCGGACAGAACTCTCAACAAGGTTCTCGCAGAAAATGCATATCTCAGCTTGAAACCCCACGAAGACCAAGATATCTACTGTTCTGCATATCAAACGCACTGTGGAGTGGTGAAAACACCAGATAACGTGTTTCTCGCACTAACTAGCTCGAAAAGAGCGATCTCGATGATTCAGCATACTTCGGACAGAAGTCTCACCAAGATTACCGCAGAAAATGCATATCTCAGCTTGAAACCCCACGAAAACCAAGATATCGCCGGTTCTGCATATCAAACGCACTGTGGAGTGGTGAAAACACCAGATAACGTGTTTCTCGCATTAAATAGCTCGAAAAGTGCGATCTCGATGATTCTGCATACTTCTAACAGAAGTCTCACAAAGATTATCGCAGAAAATGCATATCTCTGCTTGAAACCCCCACGAAAACCAAGATATCTACTGTTCTGCATATCCAACGAACTGTGGAGTGGTGAAAACCCCAGATAACGTGTTTCTCGCATTAAATAGCTCGAAACGAGCGATCTAGATGATTCTGCATACTTCTGACAGAAGACTCACCAAGATTATCGCAGAAAATGCATATCTCAGCTACAAACCGCACCAAAACCAAGATATCGCCGGTTCTGCATTTCAGACGCACTGTGGAGTGGTGAAAAAACCAGAAAACGGGTTTCTCGCATTAAGTAGCTCGAAAAGAGCGTTCTCGATGATTCTGCATACTTCTCATAGAGGAAACACCAAGATTATCGTAGAAAATGCATATCTCTGCTTGAAACCCCACGAAAACCAAGATATCGCCAGGTTCTGCATATCAAACGCACTGTGGAGTGGTGAAAACACCAGATAACGTGTTTCTCGCATTAAATAGCTCGAAAAGTGCGATCTCGATGATTCTGCATACTCCTAACAGAAGTCTCACAAAGATTATCGCAGAAAATGCATATCTCTGCTTGAAACCCCCACGAAAACCAAGATATCTACTGTTCTGCATATCCAACGAACTGTGGAGTGGTGAAAACCCCAGATAACGTGTTTCTCGCATTAAATAGCTCGAAACGAGCGATCTAGATGATTCTGCATACTTCTGACAGAAGACTCACCAAGATTATCGCAGAAAATGCATATCTCAGCTACAAACCCCACCAAAACCAAGATATCGCCGGTTCTGCATTTCAGACGCACTGTGGAGTGGTGAAAAAACCAGAAAACGGGTTTCTCGCATTAAGTAGCTCGAAAAGAGCGTTCTCGATGATTCTGCATACTTCTCATAGAGGAAACACCAAGATAATCGCAGAAAATGCATATCTCAGCTTGAACCCCGACGAAAGCCAAGATGTCGCCGGTTCTGCATATCAAACGCACTGTGGAGTGGTGAAAACACCAGATAACGTGTTTCTCGCATTAAATAGCTCGAAAAGAGCGATCCCGATGATTCTGCATACTTCTGACAGAAGTCTCACCAAGATTATCGTAAAAAATGCATATCTCAGCTTGAAACCCGACGAAATCCAAGATGTCGCCGGTTCTGCACATAAAACGTTCTGTGGAGTGGTGAAAACACCAGAAAACGTGTTTCTCGCATTAAGTAGCTCGAAACGAGCGATCTAGATGATTCTGCATACTTCTGACTGAAGTCTCACTAATATTATCGCAAAAAATGCATATCTCACCTTGAAACCTCACGAAAATCAAGATGACGCCGGTTCTGCATATCAAACGCACTGTGGAGTGGTGAAAACAACCAGATAACGTGTTTCTCGCATTAAATAGGTCGAAAAGAGCGATCCCGATGATTCTGCATACTTCTGACAGAAGTCTCACCAAGATTATCGTAGAAAATGCATATCTCAGCTTGATACCCGACGAAAGCCAAGATGTCGCCGGTTCTGCACATCAAACGCACTGTGGAGTGGTGAAAACAACCAGAGAACGTGTTTCTCGCATTAAATAGCTCGAAAAGAGCGATCTCGATGATTCAGCATATTTCGGACAGGAGTCTCACCAAGATTATCGCAGGAAATGCATATCTCAGCTTGAAACCCCACGAAAACCAAGATATCTCCTGTTCTGCATATCCAACGAACTGTGGAGTGGTGAAAACCCCAGAAAACGAGTTTCTCGCATTAAATAGCTCGAAAAGAACGATCTCGAAGATCCTGCATACTTCTGACAGAAGTCTCACCAAGATTATCGTAGAAAATGCATGTCTCAGCTTGAAACCCGACGAAAACCGAGTCATCTCCGGTTCTGCACATCAAACGTACCGTGGAGTGGTGAAAACACCAGAAAACGTATTTCGCGCATTAAGTAGCTCGAAAAGAGCGTTCTCGAAGATTCTGCATACTTCTGACAGAAGTTTCACCAGGATTATCGTAGAAAATGCATATCTCAGCTTGAAACCCGACCGAAACCAAGATAGCTCCGGTTCTGCATGTCAAACGTACTATGGAGTGGTGAAAACACCAGAAAACATGTTTCGTGCATTAAGTAGCTCAAAAAGAGCGATCTAGATGATTCTGCATCCTTCTGACTGAAGTCTCACCAATATTATCGCAGAAAATGCATATCTCAGCGTGAAACCCGACGAAAACCGAGTTATCTCCGGTTCTGCACATCAAACGTACCGTGGAGTGATGAAATCACCAGAAAACGTGTTTCGTGCATTAAATAGCTCGAAAAGAGCGCTCTCGATGTTCCTGCATACTTCGGACAGAAGTCTCACCAAGATTATCGCAGAAAATGCATATCTCAGCTTGAAACCCCACGAAAACCAAGATATCGCCGGTTCTGCATATCAAACGCACTGTGGAGTGGTAAAAACACCGGATAAGGTATTTCTCGCATTAACTAGCACGAAAAGAGCGATCTCGATGTTTCAGCATACTTCGGACAGAAGTCTCACCAAGATTATCGCAGAAAATGCATATCTCACCTTGAAACCCCACGAAAACCAAAATATCGCCGGTTCTGCATATCATACGCACGGTGGAGTGGTGAAAACACCAGATAACGTGTTTCTCGCATTAAATAGCTCGAAACGAGCGATCTCGATGATTAAGCATACTTCGGACAGAAGTCTCACCAAGATTATCGCAGAAATTGCATATCTCAGCTTGAATCCCCACGAAAACCAAGATATCGCTGGTTCTGCATATCAAACGCACTGTGGAGTGCTGAAAACACCAGATAACGTGTTTCTCGCATTAAATAGCTCGAATAGAGCGATCTCGATGATTAAGCATACTTCGGACAGAAGTCTCACCAAGATTATCGTAAAAAATGCATATCTCAGCTTGAAACCCCACAAAAACCAAGATATCGCCGGTTCTGCATATCAAACGCACTGTGGAGTGGTGAAAACACCAGATAACGTGTTTCTCGCATTAAATAGCTCCAAAAGTGCTATCTCGATGATTCTGCATACTTCGGACAGAAGTCTCACCAAGATTATCGCAGAAAATGCATATCTGTGCTTGAAACCCCACGAATACCACGATATCGTCGGTTCTGCATAGCATACGCACTGTGGAGTGGTGAAAACACCAGATAACGTGTTTCTCGCATTAAATAGCTCGAAAAGTGCGATCTCGATGATTCTGCATACTTCGGACAGAAGTCTCACCAAGATTATCGCAGAAAATGCATATCTCAGCTTGAAACCCCACGAAAACCAAGATATCGCCGGTTCTGCATGTCAAACGTACTGTGGAGTGGTGAAAACACCAGAAAACGTGTTTCGTGCATTAGGTAGCTCGAAAGGAGCGATCTAGATGATTCTGCATACTTCTGACTGAAGTCTAACCAATATTATCGCAGAAAATGCATATCTCAGCTGGAAACACCACGAAAATCTAGATATCGCCGGTTCTGCATATCAAACGCACTGTGGAGTGGTGAAAACAACCAGAGAACGTGTTTCTCGCATTAAATAGCTCGAAAAGAGCGATCTCGATGATTCTGCATACTTCTGACAAAAGACCCACCAAGATTATCGCAGAAAATGCATATCTCAGCTGGAAACACCATGCGAATCAAGATATCGCCTGTTCTGCATATCAAACGCACTGTGGAATAGTAGAAAACAGCCAGAGAACGTGATTCTCGCATTAAATAGCTCGAAAGGAGCGATCTCGATGATTCAGCATACATCGGACAGAAGCCTCACCAAGATTATCGCAGGAAATGCATATCTCAGCTTGAAATGCCACGAAAACCAAGATATCGCTGGTTCTGCATGTCAATCGCACTGTGGAGTGGTGAAAACACCAGATAACGTGTTTCTCGCATTAAATAGCTCGAAAAGAGCGACCTAGATGATTCAGCATACTTCGGACAGAAGTCTCACCAAGATTATCGTAGAAAATGCATATCTCAGCTTGAACCCCGACGAAATCAAAGATGTCGCCGGTTCTGCATATCAAACGCACTGTGGAGTGGTGAAAACACCAGAAAACGAGTTTCTCGCATTAAATAGCTCGAAAAGAGCGCTCTCGATGTTTCTGCATACTTCGGACAGGGGCTTCACCAAGATTATCGTAGAAAATGCATATCGCTGCTTGAAACCCCACGAAAACCAAGATATCTACTGTTCAGCATATCCAACGAACTATGGAGTGGTGAAAACCCCAGAAAACGTGTTTCTTGCATTAAATAGCTCGAAAAGAGTGCTCTCGACGTTTCTGCATACTTCGGACAGATGTTTCACCAAGCTTATCGTAGAAAATGCATATCTCAGCTTGAAACCCGACGATAGCCGAGTTATCTCCGTTTCTGCACATCAAACGTACCGTGGAGTGGTGAAAACACCAGAAAACGTGTTTCGGGGATTAAGTAGCTCGAAAAGAGCGATCTAGATGATTCTGCATTCTTCTGACTGATGTCTCACCAATATTATCGTAGAAAATGCATGTCTCAGCTTGAAACCCGACGAAAACCGAGTCATCTCCGGTTCTGCACATCAAACGTACCGTGGAGTGGTGAAAACACCAGAAAACGTATTTCGCGCATTAAGTAGCTCGAAAAGAGCGTTCTCGAAGATTCTGCATACTTCTGACAGAAGTTTCACCAGGATTATCGTAGAAAATGCATATCTCAGCTTGAAACCCGACCGAAACCAAGATAGCTCCGGTTCTGCATGTCAAACGTACTATGGAGTGGTGAAAACACCAGAAAACATGTTTCGTGCATTAAGTAGCTCAAAAAGAGCGATCTAGATGATTCTGCATCCTTCTGACTGAAGTCTCACCAATATTATCGCAGAAAATGCATATCTCAGCGTGAAACCCGACGAAAACCGAGTTATCTCCGGTTCTGCACATCAAACGTACCGTGGAGTGATGAAATCACCAGAAAACGTGTTTCGTGCATTAAATAGCTCGAAAAGAGCGCTCTCGATGTTCCTGCATACTTCGGACAGAAGTCTCACCAAGATTATCGCAGAAAATGCATATCTCAGCTTGAAACCCCACGAAAACCAAGATATCGCCGGTTCTGCATATCAAACGCACTGTGGAGTGGTAAAAACACCGGATAAGGTATTTCTCGCATTAACTAGCACGAAAAGAGCGATCTCGATGTTTCAGCATACTTCGGACAGAAGTCTCACCAAGATTATCGCAGAAAATGCATATCTCACCTTGAAACCCCACGAAAACCAAAATATCGCCGGTTCTGCATATCATACGCACGGTGGAGTGGTGAAAACACCAGATAACGTGTTTCTCGCATTAAATAGCTCGAAACGAGCGATCTCGATGATTAAGCATACTTCGGACAGAAGTCTCACCAAGATTATCGCAGAAATTGCATATCTCAGCTTGAATCCCCACGAAAACCAAGATATCGCTGGTTCTGCATATCAAACGCACTGTGGAGTGCTGAAAACACCAGATAACGTGTTTCTCGCATTAAATAGCTCGAATAGAGCGATCTCGATGATTAAGCATACTTCGGACAGAAGTCTCACCAAGATTATCGTAAAAAATGCATATCTCAGCTTGAAACCCCACAAAAACCAAGATATCGCCGGTTCTGCATATCAAACGCACTGTGGAGTGGTGAAAACACCAGATAACGTGTTTCTCGCATTAAATAGCTCCAAAAGTGCTATCTCGATGATTCTGCATACTTCGGACAGAAGTCTCACCAAGATTATCGCAGAAAATGCATATCTGTGCTTGAAACCCCACGAATACCACGATATCGTCGGATCTGCATAGCATACGCACTGTGGAGTGGTGAAAACACCAGATAACGTGTTTCTCGCATTAAATAGCTCGAAAAGTGCGATCTCGATGATTCTGCATACTTCGGACAGAAGTCTCACCAAGATTATCGCAGAAAATGCATATCTCAGCTTGAAACCCCACGAAAACCAAGATATCGCCGGTTCTGCATGTCAAACGTACTGTGGAGTGGTGAAAACACCAGAAAACGTGTTTCGTGCATTAGGTAGCTCGAAAGGAGCGATCTAGATGATTCTGCATACTTCTGACTGAAGTCTAACCAATATTATCGCAGAAAATGCATATCTCAGCTGGAAACACCACGAAAATCTAGATATCGCCGGTTCTGCATATCAAACGCACTGTGGAGTGGTGAAAACAACCAGAGAACGTGTTTCTCGCATTAAATAGCTCGAAAAGAGCGATCTCGATGATTCTGCATACTTCTGACAAAAGACCCACCAAGATTATCGCAGAAAATGCATATCTCAGCTGGAAACACCATGCGAATCAAGATATCGCCTGTTCTGCATATCAAACGCACTGTGGAATGGTAGAAAACAGCCAGAGAACGTGATTCTCGCATTAAATAGCTCGAAAGGAGCGATCTCGATGATTCAGCATACATCGGACAGAAGCCTCACCAAGATTATCGCAGGAAATGCATATCTCAGCTTGAAATGCCACGAAAACCAAGATATCGCTGGTTCTGCATGTCAATCGCACTGTGGAGTGGTGAAAACACCAGATAACGTGTTTCTCGCATTAAATAGCTCGAAAAGAGCGACCTAGATGATTCAGCATACTTCGGACAGAAGTCTCACCAAGATTATCGTAGAAAATGCATATCTCAGCTTGAACCCCGACGAAATCAAAGATGTCGCCGGTTCTGCATATCAAACGCACTGTGGAGTGGTGAAAACACCAGAAAACGAGTTTCTCGCATTAAATAGCTCGAAAAGAGCGCTCTCGATGTTTCTGCATACTTCGGACAGGGGCTTCACCAAGATTATCGTAGAAAATGCATATCGCTGCTTGAAACCCCACGAAAACCAAGATATCTACTGTTCAGCATATCCAACGAACTATGGAGTGGTGAAAACCCCAGAAAACGTGTTTCTTGCATTAAATAGCTCGAAAAGAGTGCTCTCGACGTTTCTGCATACTTCGGACAGATGTTTCACCAAGCTTATCGTAGAAAATGCATATCTCAGCTTGAAACCCGACGATAGCCGAGTTATCTCCGTTTCTGCACATCAAACGTACCGTGGAGTGGTGAAAACACCAGAAAACGTGTTTCGGGCATTAAGTAGCTCGAAAAGAGCGATCTAGATGATTCTGCATTCTTCTGACTGATGTCTCACCAATATTATCGAAGAAAATGCATATCTCAGCTCGAAACCTCACGAAAATCAAGATGTTGCCGGTTCTGCATATCAAACGCACTGTGGAGTGGTGAAACCAACCAGAAAACGTGTTTCTCGCGTTAAATAGCTCGAAAAGGCCGATCACGATGATTCTGCATACTTCTGACAGAAGTCTCACCAAGATTATCGTAGAAAATGCATATCTCAACTTGAACCCCGACGAATTCAAAGATGTCGCCGGTTCTGCATATCAAACGCATTGTGGAGTGGTAAAAACACCAGATAACGTGTTTCTCGCATTAAATATCTCGAAAAGAGCGATCTAGATGATTCTGCATACTTCTGACAAAAGACCCACCAAGATTATCGCAGAAAATGCATATCTCAACTTGAAACCCGACGAAAACCGAGTTATCTCCGGTTCTGCACATCAAACGTACCGTGGAGTGGTGAAAACACCAGAAAACGTGTTTGGCGCATTAAGTATCTCGAAAAGAGCGTTCTCGAAGATTCTGCATACTTCTGACAGAAGTCTCACCAGGATTATTGTAGAAAATGCATATCTCAGCTTGAAACCCGGCCGAAACCAAGATATCTCCGGTTCTGCATGTCAAACGTACTGTGGAGTGGTGAAAACACCAGAAAACGTGTTTCCTGCATTAAGTAGCACGAAAAGAGCGATCTAGATGATTCTGCATACTTCTGACTGATGTCTCACCAATATGATCGCAGAAAATGCATATCTCAGCTCGAAACCTCACGAAAATCAAGATGTTGCCGGTTCTGCATATCAAACGCACTGTGGAGTGGTGAAAAGAACCAGGGAACGTGTTTCTCGCGTTAAATAGTTCGAAAAGACCGATCACGATGATTCTGCATACCTCTGACAGACGTCTCACCAAGATTATCGTAGAAAATGCATATCTCAACTTGAACCCCGAGGAAATCAAAGATGTCGACGGTTCTGCATATCAAACGCACTGTGGAGTGGTGAAAACACCAGATAACGTGTTTCTCGCAATAAATAACTAGAAAAGAGCGCTCTCGATGTTTCTGCATACTTCGGACAGAAGTCTCAACAAGATTATCGCAGAAAATGCATATCTCAGCTTGAAACCCCACGAAAACCAAGATATCTACTGTTCTGCATATCAAATGCACTGTGGAGTGGTGAAAACACTAGATAACGTGTTTCTCGCATTAAATAGCTCGAAAAGAGCGCTCTCGATGTTTCTGCATACATCGGACAGAAGTCTCACCAAGATTATCGCAGGAAATGCATATCTCAGCTTGAAACCCCCACGAAAACCAAGATATCTCCGGTTCTGCATATCCAACGAACAGTGGAGTGTTCAAAACCCCAGAAAACGAGTTTCTCGCATTAAATAGCTCGAAAAGTGCGCTCTCGATGTTTCTGCATACTTCGGACAGATGCTTCACCAAGATTATCGTAGAAAATGCATATCTCAGCTTGAAACCCGACGAAAACCAAAATATCGCCGGTTCTGCATATCATACCAACTGTGGAGTGGTGAAAACACCAGATAACGTGTTTCTCGCATTAAATAGCTCGAAAAGTGCGATCTCGATGATTCTGCATACTTCTAACAGAAGTCTCACCAAGATTATCGCAGAAAATGCATATCTCGGCTTGAAACCCCACGAAAACCAAGATATCGCTGGTTCTGCATATCAAACGCACTGTGGAGTGGTGAAAACACTAGATAACGTGTTTCTCGCATTAAATAGCTCGAAAAGAGCGATCTAGATGATTCAGCATACTTCGGACAGAAGTCGCACCAAGATTATCGCAGGAAATGCATATCTCAGCTTGAAACCACACGAAAACCAAGATATCTCCGGTTCTGCATATCCAACGGACTGTGGAGTGGTGAAAAGAACCAGGGAACGTGTTTCTCGCGTTAAATAGCTCGAAAAGGCCGATCACGATGATTCTGCATACCTCTGACAGAAGTCTCACCAAGATTATCGTAGAAAATGCATATCTCAACTTGAACCCCGAGGAAATCAAAGATGTCGACGGTTCTGCATATCAAACGCACTGTGGAGTGGTGAAAACACCAGATAACGTGTTTCTCGCAATAAATAACTAGTAAAGAGCGCTCTCGATGTTTCTGCATACTTCTGACAAAAGACCCACCAAGATTATCGCAGAAAATGCATATCTCAACTTGAAACCCGACGAAAACCGAGTTATCTCCGGTTCTGCACATCAAACGTACCGTGGAGTGGTGAAAACACCAGAAAACGTGTTTCGCGCATTAAGTATCTCGAAAAGAGCGTTCTCGAAGATTCTGCATACTTCTGACAGAAGTCTCACCAGGATTATCGCAGAAAATGCATATCTCAGCTTGAAACCCCACGAAAACCAAGATATCGCCGGTTCTGCATGTCAAACGTACTGTGGAGTGGTGAAAACACCAGAAAACGTGTTTCGTGCATTAGGTAGCTCGAAAGAAGCGATCTAGATGATTCTGCATACTTCTGACTGAAGTCTCACCAATATTATCGCAGAAAATGCATATCTCAGCTGGAAACACCACGAAAATCTAGATATAGCCGGTTCTGCATAGCATACGCACTGTGGAGTGGTGAAAACACCAGATAACGTGTTTCTCGCATTAAATAGCTCGAAAAGTGCGATCTCGATGATTCTGCATACTTCGGACAGAAGTCTCACCAAGATTATCGCAGAAAATGCATATCTCAGCTCGAAACCTCACCAAAATCAAGATGTTGCCGGTTCTGCATATCAAACGCACTGTGGAGTGGTGAAAGCAACCAGAAAACGTGTTTCTCGCGTTAAATAGCTCGAAAAGGCCGATCACGATGATTCTGCATACTTCTGACAGAAGTCTCACCAAGATTATCGTAGAAAATGCATATCTCAACTTGAACCCCGACGAATTCAAAGATGTCGCCGGTTCTGCATATCAAACGCATTGTGGAGTGGTAAAAACACCAGATAACGTGTTTCTCGCATTAAATAGCTCGAAAAGAGCGATCTAGATGATTCTGCATACTTCTGACAAAAGACCCACCAAGATTATCGCAGAAAATGCATATCTCAACTTGAAACCCGACGAAAACCGAGTTATCTCCGGTTCTGCACATCAAACGTACCGTGGAGTGGTGAAAACACCAGAAAACGTGTTTCGCGCATTAAGTATCTCGAAAAGAGCGATCTAGATGATTCTGCATACTTCTGACTGATGTCTCACCAATATGATCGCAGAAAATGCATATCTCAGCTCGAAACCTCACGAAAATCAAGATGTTGCCGGTTCTGCATATCAAACACACTGTGGAGTGGTGAAAAGAACCAGGGAACGTGTTTCTCGCGTTAAATAGCTCGAAAAGGCCGATCACGATGATTCTGCATACTTCTGACAGAAGTCTCACCAAGATTATCGTAGAAAATGCATATCTCAACTTGAACCCCGAGGAAATCAAAGATGTCGACGGTTCTGCATATCAAACGCACTGTGGAGTGGTGAAAACACCAGATAACGTGTTTCTCGCAATAAATAACTCGAAAAGAGCGCTCTCGATGTTTCTGCATACTTCGGACAGAAGTCTCAACAAGATTATCGCAGAAAATGCATATCTCAGCTTGAAACCCCACGAAAACCAAGATATCTACTGTTCTGCATATCAAACGCACTGTGGAGTGGTGAAAACACCAGATAACGTGTTTCTCGCATTAAATAGCTCGAAAAGAGCGCTCTCGATGATTCAGCATACATCGGACAGAAGTCTCACCAAGATTATCGCAGGAAATGCATATCTCAGCTTGAAACCCCACGAAAACCAAGATATCTCCGGTTCTGCATATCCAACGAACAGTGGAGTGTTCAAAACCCCAGAAAACGAGTTTCTCGCATTAAATAGCTCGAAAAGTGCGCTCTCGATGTTTCTGCATACTTCGGACAGATGCTTCACCAAGATTATCGTAGAAAATGCATATCTCAGCTTGAAACCCGACGAAAACCAAAATATCGCCGGATCTGCATATCATACCAACTGTGGAGTGGTGAAAACACCAGATAACGTGTTTCTCGCATTAAATAGCTCGAAAAGTGCGATCTCGATGATTCTGCATACTTCTAACAGAAGTCTCACCAAGATTATCGCAGAAAATGCATATCTCGGCTTGAAACCCCACGAAAACCAAGATATCTACTGTTCTGCATATCCAACGAACTGTGGAGTGGTGAAAACCCCAGAAAACGTGTTTCTCGCATTAAATAGCTCGAAAAGAGCGCTCTCGACGTATCTGCATACTTCGGACAGATGTTTCACCAAGCTTATCGTAGAAAATGCATATCTCAGCTTGAAACCCGACGAAAACCAAGATATCGCCGGTTCTGCATATCCAACGCACTGTGGAGTGGTGAAAACCCCCTGAAAACGTGTTTCTCGCATTAAATAGCTCGAATAGAGCGATCTCGATAATTCTTCATACTTCGGACAGAAGTCTCACCACGATTATCGTAAAAAATGCATATCTCAGCTTGAAACCCCACGAAAGCCAAGATATCGTTGGTTCTGCATATCAAACGCACTGTGGAGTGGTGAAAACACCGGATAAGGTTTTTCTCGCATTAACTAGCTCGAAAAGAGCGATCTCGATGTTTTAGCATACTTTGGACAGAAGTCTCACCAAGATTATCGCAGAAAATGCATATCTCACCTTGAAACCCCACGAAAACCAAGATATCGCTGGTTCTGCATATCAAACGCACTGTGGAGTGGTGAAAACACTAGATAACGTGTTTCTCGCATTAAATAGCTCGAAAAGAGCGATCTAGATGATTCAGCATACTTCGGACAGAAGTCGCACCAAGATTATCGCAGGAAATGCATATCTCAGCTTGAAACCACACGAAAACCAAGATATCTCCGGTTCTGCATATCCAACGAACTGTGGAGTGGTGAAAATCCCAGAAAACGAGTTTCTCGCATTAAATAGCTCGAAAAGAGCGCTCTCGATGTTTCTGCATACTTCGGACAGATGTTTCACCAAGATTATCGTAGAAAATGCATATCTCAGCTTGACACCCGACGAAAACCAAAATATCGCCGGTTCTGCATATCAAACCAAATGTGGAGTGGTGAAAACACCAGATAACGTGTTTCTCGCACTAACTAGCTCGAAAAGAGCGATCTCGATGATTCTGCATACTTCGGACAGAAGTCTCACCAAGATTATCGTAGAAAATGCATATCTCAGCTTGAACCCCGACGAAATCAAAGATGTCGCCGGTTCTGCATATCAAACGCACTGTGGAGTGGTGAAAACACCAGAAAACGAGTTTCTCGCATTAAATAGCTCGAAAAGAGCGCTCTCGATGTTTCTGCATACTTCGGACAGGTGCTTCACCAAGATTATCGTAGAAAATGCATATCGCTGCTTGAAACCCCACGAAAACCAAGATATCTACTGTTCAGCATATCCAACGAACTATGGAGTGGTGAAAACCCCAGAAAACGTGTTTCTTGCATTAAATAGCTCGAAAAGAGTGCTCTCGACGTTTCTGCATACTTCGGACAGATGTTTCACCAAGCTTATCGTAGAAAATGCATATCTCAGCTTGAAACCCGACGATAGCCGAGTTATCTCCGGTTCTGCACATCAAACGTACCGTGGAGTGGTGAAAACACCAGAAAACGTGTTTCGCGCATTAAGTATCTCGAAAAGAGCGTTCTCGAAGATTCTGCATACTTCTGACAGAAGTCTCACCAGGATTATCGTAGAAAATGCATATCTCAGCTTGAAACCCGACCGAAACCAAGATATCTCCGGTTCTGCTTGTCAAACGTACTGTGGAGTGGTGAAAACACAAGAAAACCTGTTTCGGGCATTAAGTAGCTCGAAAAGAGCGATCTAGATGATTCTGCATTCTTCTGACTGATGTCTCACTAATATTATCGAAGAAAATGCATATCTCAGCTCGAAACCTCACGAAAATCAAGATGTTGCCGGTTCTGCATATCAAACGCACTGTGGAGTGGTGAAAGCAACCAGAAAACGTGTTTCTCGCGTTAAATAGCTCGAAAAGGCCGATCACGATGATTCTGCATACTTCTGACAGAAGTCTCACCAAGATTATCGTAGAAAATGCATATCTCAACTTGAACCCCGACGAATTCAAAGATGTCGCCGGTTCTGCATATCAAACGCATTGTGGAGTGGTAAAAACACCAGATAACGTGTTTCTCGCATTAAATAGCTCGAAAAGAGCGATCTAGATGATTCTGCATACTTCTGACAAAAGACCCACCAAGATTATCGCAGAAAATGAATATCTCAACTTGAAACCCGACGAAAACCGAGTTATCTCCGGTTCTGCAACATCAAACTTACCGTGGAGTGGTGAAAACACCAGAAAACGTGTTTCGCGCATTAAGTATCTCGAAAAGAGCGTTCTCGAAGATTCTGCATACTTCTGACAGAAGTCTCACCAGGATTATTGTAGAAAATGCATATCTCAGCTTGAAACCCGGCCGAAACCAAGATATCTCCGGTTCTGCATGTCAAACGTACTGTGGAGTGGTGAAAACACCAGAAAACGTGTTTCCTGCATTAAGTAGCTCGAAAAGAGCGATCTAGATGATTCTGCATACTTCTGACTGATGTCTCACCAATATGATCGCAGAAAATGCATATCTCAGCTCGAAACCTCACGAAAATCAAGATGTTGCCGGTTCTGCATATCAAACGCACTGTGGAGTGGTGAAAAGAACCAGGGAACGTGTTTCTCGCGTTAAATATCTCGAAAAGGCCGATCACGATGATTCTGCATACTTCTGACAGAAGTCTCACCAAGATTATCGTAGAAAATGCATATCTCAACTTGAACCCCGAGGAAATCAAAGATGTCGACGGTTCTGCATATCAAACGCACTGTGGAGTGGTGAAAACACCGGATAAGGTTTTTCTCGCATTAACTAGCTCGAAAAGAGCGATCTCGATGTTTTAGCATACTTTGGACAGAAGTCTCACCAAGATTATCGCAGAAAATGCATATCTCAGCTTGAAACCCCACGAAAACCAAGATATCGCCGGTTCTGCATATCACACGCACTGTGGAGTGGTGAAACACCAGATAACGTGTTTCTCGCATTGAATAGCTCGAAACGAGCGATCTCGACAATTAAGCATACTTCGGACAGAAGTCTCAACAAGATTATCGCAGAAAATGCATATCTCAGCTTGAAACCCCACGAAAACCAAGATATCTACTGTTCTGCAAATCAAACGCACTGTGGAGTGGTGAAAACACCAGATAACGTGTTTCTCGCACTAACTAGCTCGAAAAGAGCGATCTCGATGATCAGCATACTTCTGACTGAAGTCTCACCAATATTATCGCAGAAAATGCATATCTCAGCTTGAAACCCCACGAAAACCAAGATATCGCTGGTTCTGCAAATCAAACGCACTGTGGAGTGGTGAAAACACCAGATAACGTGTTTCTCGCACTAACTAGCTCGAAAAGAGCGATCTCGATGATCAGCATACTTCTGACTGAAGTCTCACCAATATTATCGCAGAAAATGCATATCTCAGCTTGAAACCCCACGAAAACCAAGATATCGCTGGTTCTGCATATCAAACGCACTGTGGAGTGGTGAAAACACTAGATAACGTGTTTCTCGCATTAAATAGCTCGAAAAGAGCGATCTAGATGATTCAGCATACTTCGGACAGAAGTCGCACCAAGAATATCGCAGGAAATGCATATTTCAGCTTGAAACCACACGAAAACCAAGATATCTCCGGTTCTGCATATCCAACGAACTGTGGAGTGGTGAAAATCCCAGAAAACGAGTTTCTCGCATTAAATAGCTCGAAAAGAGCGCTCTCGATGTTTCTGCATACTTCGGACAGATGTTTCACCAAGATTATCGTAGAAAATGCATATCTCAGCTTGACACCCGACGAAAACCAAAATATCGCCGGTTCTGCATATCAAACCAAATGTGGAGTGGTGAAAACACCAGATAACGTGTTTCTCGCACTAACTAGCTCGAAAAGAGCGATCTCGATGATTCTGCATACTTCGGACAGAAGTCTCAACAACATTATCGCAGAAAATGCATATCTCAGCTTGAAACCCGACGAAAACCGAGTCATCTCCGGTTCTGCACATCAAACGTAGCGTGGAGTGGTGAAAACACCAGATAACGTGTTTCTCGCATTAAACAGCTCGAATAGAGCGCTCTCGATGTTTCTGCATACTTCGGACAGATGTTTCACCAAGATTATCGTAGAAAATGCATATCTCAGCTTGAAACCCGACGAAAACCAAAATATCGCCGGTTCTGCATATCAAACCAACTGTGGAGTGTTGAAAACACCAGATAACGTGTTTCTCGCATTAAATAGCTCGAAAAGTGCGATCTCGATGATTCTGCATACTTCTAACAGAAGTCTCACCAAGATTATCGCAGAAAATGCATATCTCTGCTTGAAACCCCACGAAAACCAAGATATCTACTGTTCAGTATATCCAAGGAACTATGGAGTGGTGAAAACCCCAGAAAACGTGTTTCTCGCATTAAATAGCTCGAAAAGAGTGTCTCGACGTTTCTGCATACTTCGGACAGATGTTTCACCAAGCTTATCGTAGAAAATGCATATCTCAGCTTGAAACCCCACGAAAACCAAGGTATCTACTGTTCTGCATATCAAACGCACTGTGGAGCGGTGAAAACACCAGATAACGTGTTTCTCGCACTACCTAGCTCGAAAAGGGCGATCTCGATGATTCAGCATACTTCGGACAGAAGCCTCAGCAAGATATCGCAGGAAATGCATATCTCAGCTTGAAACCACACGAAAACCAAGATATCTCCGGTTCTGCATATCCAACGAACTGTGGAGTGGTGAAAAGAACCAGGGAACGTGTTTCTCGCGTTAAATAGCTCGAAAAGGCCGATCACGATGATTCTGCATACCTCTGACAGAAGTCTCACCAAGATTATCGTAGAAAATGCATATCTCAACTTGAACCCCGAGGAAATCAAAGATGTCGACGGTTCTGCATATCAAACGCACTGTGGAGTGGTGAAAACACCAGATAACGTGTTTCTCGCAATAAATAACTAGAAAAGAGCGCTCTCGATGTTTCTGCATACTTCTGACAAAAGACCCACCAAGATTATCGCAGAAAATGCATATCTCAACTTGAAACCCGACGAAAACCGAGTTATCTCCGGTTCTGCACATCAAACGTACCGTGGAGTGGTGAAAACACCAGAAAACGTGTTTCGCGCATTAAGTATCTCGAAAAGAGCGTTCTCGAAGATTCTGCATACTTCTGACAGAAGTCTCACCAGGATTATCGCAGAAAATGCATATCTCAGCTTGAAACCCCACGAAAACCAAGATATCGCCGGTTCTGCATGTCAAACGTACTGTGGAGTGGTGAAAACACCAGAAAACGTGTTTCGTGCATTAGGTAGCTCGAAAGAAGCGATCTAGATGATTCTGCATACTTCTGACTGAAGTCTCACCAATATTATCGCAGAAAATGCATATCTCAGCTGGAAACACCACGAAAATCTAGATATCGCCGGTTCTGCATAGCATACGCACTGTGGAGTGGTGAAAACACCAGATAACGTGTTTCTCGCATTAAATAGCTCGAAAAGTGCGATCTCGATGATTCTGCATACTTCGGACAGAAGTCTCACCAAGATTATCGCAGAAAATGCATATCTCAGCTTGAAACCCCACGAAAACCAAGATATCGCCGGTTCTGCATGTCAAACGTACTGTGGAGTGGTGAAAACACCAGAAAACGTGTTTCGTGCATTAGGTAGCTCGAAAGGAGCGATCTAGATGATTCTGCATACTTCTGACTGAAGTCTCACCAATATTATCGCAGAAAATGCATATCTCAGCTGGAAACACCACGAAAATCTAGATATCGCCGGTTCTGCATATCAAACGCACTGTGGAGTGGTGAAAACAACCAGAGAACGTGTTTCTCGCATTAAATAGCTCGAAAAGAGCGATCTCGATGATTCTGCATACTTCTGACAAAAGACCCACCACGATTATCGCAGAAAATGCATATCTCAGCTGGAAACACCATGCGAATCAAGATATCGCCTGTTCTGCATATCAAACGCACTGTGGAATGGTAGAAAACAGCCAGAGAACGTGATTCTCGCATTAAATAGCTCGAAAGGAGCGATCTCGATGATTCAGCATACTTCGGACAGAAGCCTCACCAAGATTATCGCAGAAAATGCATATCTCGGCTTGAAACCCCACGAAAACCAAGATATCTACTGTTCTGCATATCCAACGAACTGTGGAGTGGTGAAAACCCCAGAAAACGTGTTTCTCGCATTAAATAGCTCGAAAAGAGCGCTCTCGACGTATCTGCATACTTCGGACAGATGTTTCACCAAGCTTATCGTAGAAAATGCATATCTCAGCTTGAAACCCGACGAAAACCAAGATATCGCCGGTTCTGCATATCCAACGCACTGTGGAGTGGTGAAAACCCCCTGAAAACGTGTTTCTCGCATTAAATAGCTCGAATAGAGCGATCTCGGTAATTCTTCATACTTCGGACAGAAGTCTCACCACGATTATCGCAGAAAATGCATATCTCAGCTGGAAACACCACGAAAATCTAGATATCGCCGGTTCTGCATAGCATACGCACTGTGGAGTGGTGAAAACACCAGATAACGTGTTTCTCGCATTAAATAGCTCGAAAAGTGCGATCTCGATGATTCTGCATACTTCGGACAGAAGTCTCACCAAGATTATCGCAGAAAATGCATATCTCAGCTTGAAACCCCACGAAAACCAAGATATCGCCGGTTCTGCATGTCAAACGTACTGTGGAGTGGTGAAAACACCAGAAAACGTGTTTCGTGCATTAGGTAGCTCGAAAGGAGCGATCTAGATGATTCTGCATACTTCTGACTGAAGTCTCACCAATATTATCGCAGAAAATGCATATCTCAGCTGGAAACACCACGAAAATCTAGATATCGCCGGTTCTGCATATCAAACGCACTGTGGAGTGGTGAAAACAACCAGAGAACGTGTTTCTCGCATTAAATAGCTCGAAAAGAGCGATCTCGATGATTCTGCATACTTCTGACAAAAGACCCACCACGATTATCGCAGAAAATGCATATCTCAGCTGGAAACACCATGCGAATCAAGATATCGCCTGTTCTGCATATCAAACGCACTGTGGAATGGTAGAAAACAGCCAGAGAACGTGATTCTCGCATTAAATAGCTCGAAAGGAGCGATCTCGATGATTCAGCATACTTCGGACAGAAGCCTCACCAAGATTATCGCAGAAAATGCATATCTCGGCTTGAAACCCCACGAAAACCAAGATATCTACTGTTCTGCATATCCAACGAACTGTGGAGTGGTGAAAACCCCAGAAAACGTGTTTCTCGCATTAAATAGCTCGAAAAGAGCGCTCTCGACGTATCTGCATACTTCGGACAGATGTTTCACCAAGCTTATCGTAGAAAATGCATATCTCAGCTTGAAACCCGACGAAAACCAAGATATCGCCGGTTCTGCATATCCAACGCACTGTGGAGTGGTGAAAACCCCCTGAAAACGTGTTTCTCGCATTAAATAGCTCGAATAGAGCGATCTCGGTAATTCTTCATACTTCGGACAGAAGTCTCACCACGATTATCGTAAAAAATGCATATCTCAGCTTGAAACCCCACGAAAGCCAAGATATCGTTGGTTCTGCATATCAAACGCACTGTGGAGTGGTGAAAACACCGGATAAGGTTTTTCTCGCATTAACTAGCTCGAAAAGAGCGATCTCGATGTTTTAGCATACTTTGGACAGAAGTCTCACCAAGATTATCGCAGAAAATGCATATCTCAGCTTGAAACCCCACGAAAACCAAGATATCGCCGTTTCTGCATATCACACGCACTGTGGAGTGGTGAAACACCAGATAACGTGTTTCTCGCATTGAATAGCTCGAAACGAGCGATCTCGATAATTAAGCATACTTCGGACAGAAGTCTCAACAAGATTATCGCAGAAAATGCATATCTCAGCTTGAAACCCCACGAAAACCAAGATATCTACTGTTCTGCAAATCAAACGCACTGTGGAGTGGTGAAAACACCAGATAACGTGTTTCTCGCACTAACTAGCTCGAAAAGAGCGATCTCGATGATCAGCATACTTCTGACTGAAGTCTCACCAATATTATCGCAGAAAATGCATATCTCAGCTTGAAACCCCACGAAAACCAAGATATTGCTGGTTCTGCATATCAAACGCACTGTGGAGTGGTGAAAACACTAGATAACGTGTTTCTCGCATTAAATAGCTCGAAAAGAGCGATCTAGATGATTCAGCATACTTCGGACAGAAGTCGCACCAAGATTATCGCAGGAAATGCATATCTCAGCTTGAAACCACACGAAAACCAAGATATCTCCGGTTCTGCATATCCAACGAACTGTGGAGTGGTGAAAATCCCAGAAAACGAGTTTCTCGCATTAAATAGCTCGAAAAGAGCGCTCTCGATGTTTCTGCATACTTCGGACAGATGTTTCACCAAGATTATCGTAGAAAATGCATATCTCAGCTTGACACCCGACGAAAACCAAAATATCGCCGGTTCTGCATATCAAACCAAATGTGGAGTGGTGAAAACACCAGATAACGTGTTTCTCGCATTAAATAACTCGAAAAGCGCGATCTCGATGATTCTGCATACTTCTAACTGAAGTCTCACGAAGATTATCGCCGAAAATGCATATCTCTGCTTGAAAACCCACAAAACCAAGATATCTACTGTTCTGCATATCCAACGAACTGTGGAGTGGTGAAAACCCCAGAAAACGTGTTTCTCGCATTAAATAGCTCGAAAAGAGCGCTCTCGACGTTTCTGCATACTTCGGACAGATGTTTCACCAAGCTTATCGTAGAAAATGCATATCTCAGCTTGAAACCCGACGAAAACCAAGATATCGCCGGTTCTGCATATCCAACGCACTGTGGAGTGGTGAAAACCCCCTGAAAACGTGTTTCTCGCATTAAATAGCTCGAATAGAGCGATCTCGATAATTCTTCATACTTCGGACAGAAGTCTCACCACGATTATCGTAAAAAATGCATATCTCAGCTTGAAACCCCACGAAAGCCAAGATATCGTTGGTTCTGCATATCAAACGCACTGTGGAGTGGTGAAAACACCGGATAAGGTTTTTCTCGCATTAACTAGCTCGAAAAGAGCGATCTCGATGTTTTAGCATACTTTGGACAGAAGTCTCACCAAGATTATCGCAGAAAATGCATATCTCACCTTGAAACCCCACGAAAACCAAGATATCGCTGGTTCTGCATATCAAACGCACTGTGGAGTGGTGAAAACACTAGATAACGTGTTTCTCGCATTAAATAGCTCGAAAAGAGCGATCTAGTTGATTCAGCATACTTCGGACAGAAGTCGCACCAAGATTATCGCAGGAAATGCATATCTCAGCTTGAAACCACACGAAAACCAAGATATCTCCGGTTCTGCATATCCAACGAACTGTGGAGTGGTGAAAATCCCAGAAAACGAGTTTCTCGCATTAAATAGCTCGAAAAGAGCGCTCTCGATGTTTCTGCATACTTCGGACAGATGTTTCACCAATATTATCGAAGAAAATGCATATCTCAGCTCGAAACCTCACGAAAATCAAGATGTTGCCGGTTCTGCATATCAAACGCACTGTGGAGTGGTGAAAGCAACCAGAAAACGTGTTTCTCGCGTTAAATAGCTCGAAAAGGCCGATCACGATGATTCTGCATACTTCTGACAGAAGTCTCACCAAGATTATCGTAGAAAATGCATATCTCAACTTGAACCCCGACGAATTCAAAGATGTCGCCGGTTCTGCATATCAAACGCATTGTGGAGTGGTAAAAACACCAGATAACGTGTTTCTCGCATTAAATAGCTCGAAAAGAGCGATCTAGATGATTCTGCATACTTCTGACAAAAGACCCACCAAGATTATCGCAGAAAATGCATATCTCAACTTGAAACCCGACGAAAACCGAGTCATCTCCGGTTCTGCACATCAAACGTACCGTGGAGTGGTGAAAACACCAGAAAACGTGTTTCGCGCATTAAGTATCTCGAAAAGAGCGTTCTCGAAGATTCTGCATACTTCTGACAGAAGTCTCACCAGGATTATTGTAGAAAATGCATATCTCAGCTCGAAACCTCACGAAAATCAAGATGTTGCCGGTTCTGCATATCAAACGCACTGTGGAGTGGTGAAAAGAACCAGGGAACGTGTTTCTCGCGTTAAATAGCTCGAAAAGGCCGATCACGATGATTCTGCATACTTCTGACAGAAGTCTCACCAAGATTATCGTAGAAAATGCATATCTCAACTTGAACCCCGAGGAAATCAAAGATGTCGACGGTTCTGCATATCAAACGCACTGTGGAGTGGTGAAAACACCGGATAAGGTTTTTCTCGCATTAACTAGCTCGAAAAGAGCGATCTCGATGTTTTAGCATACTTTGGACAGAAGTCTCACCAAGATTATCGCAGAAAATGCATATCTCAGCTTGAAACCCCACGAAAACCAAGATATCGCCGGTTCTGCATATCACACGCACTGTGGAGTGGTGAAACACCAGATAACGTGTTTCTCGCATTGAATAGCTCGAAACGAGCGATCTCGATAATTAAGCATACTTCGGACAGAAGTCTCAACAAGATTATCGCAGAAAATGCATATCTCAGCTTGAAACCCCACGAAAACCAAGATATCTACTGTTCTGCAAATCAAACGCACTGTGGAGTGGTGAAAACACCAGATAACGTGTTTCTCGCACTAACTAGCTCGAAAAGAGCGATCTCGATGATTCTGCATACTTCGGACAGAAGTCTCAACAACATTATCGCAGAAAATGCATATCTCAGCTTGAAACCCGACGAAAACCGAGTAATCTCCGGTTCTGCACATCAAACGTAGCGTGGAGTGGTGAAAACACCAGATAACGTGTTTCTCGCATTAAACAGCTCGAATAGAGCGCTCTCGATGTTTCTGCATACTTCGGACAGAAGCCTCAGCAAGATATCGCAGGAAATGCATATCACAGCTTGAAACCACACGAAAACCAAGATATCTCCGGTTCTGCATATCCAACGAACTGTGGAGTGGTGAAAAGAACCAGGGAACGTGTTTCTCGCGTTAAATAGCTCGAAAAGGCCGATCACGATGATTCTGCATACCTCTGACAGAAGTCTCACCAAGATTATCGTAGAAAATGCATATCTCAACTTGAACCCCGAGGAAATCAAAGATGTCGACGGTTCTGCATATCAAACGCACTGTGGAGTGGTGAAAACACCAGATAACGTGTTTCTCGCAATAAATAACTAGAAAAGAGCGCTCTCGATGTTTCTGCATACTTCTGACAAAATACCCACCAAGATTATCGCAGAAAATGCATATCTCAACTTGAAACCCGACGAAAACCGAGTTATCTCCGGTTCTGCACATCAAACGTACCGTGGAGTGGTGAAAACACCAGAAAACGTGTTTCGCGCATTAAGTATCTCGAAAAGAGCGTTCTCGAAGATTCTGCATACTTCTGACAGAAGTCTCACCAGGATTATCGCAGAAAATGCATATCTCAGCTTGAAACCCCACGAAAACCAAGATATCGCCGGTTCTGCATGTCAAACGTACTGTGGAGTGGTGAAAACACCAGAAAACGTGTTTCGTGCATTAGGTAGCTCGAAAGAAGCGATCTTGATGATTCTGCATACTTCTGACTGATGTCTCACCAATATTATCGCAGAAAATGCATATCTCAGCTGGAAACACCACGAAAATCTAGATATCGCCGGTTCTGCATAGCATACGCACTGTGGAGTGGTGAAAACACCAGATAACGTGTTTCTCGCATTAAATAGCTCGAAAAGTGCGATCTCGATGATTCTGCATACTTCGGACAGAAGTCTCACCAAGATTATCGCAGAAAATGCATATCTCAGCTTGAAACCCCACGAAAACCAAGATATCGCCGGTTCTGCATGTCAAACGTACTGTGGAGTGGTGAAAACACCAGAAAACGTGTTTCGTGCATTAGGTAGCTCGAAAGGAGCGATCTAGATGATTCTGCATACTTCTGACTGAAGTCTCACCAATATTATCGCAGAAAATGCATATCTCAGCTGGAAACACCACGAAAATCTAGATATCGCCGGTTCTGCATATCAAACGCACTGTGGAGTGGTGAAAACAACCAGAGAACGTGTTTCTCGCATTAAATAGCTCGAAAAGAGCGATCTAGATGATTCTGCATACTTCTGACAAAAGACCCACCAAGATTATCGCAGAAAATGCATATCTCAACTTGAAACCCGACGAAAACCGAGTTATCTCCGGTTCTGCACATCAAACGTACCGTGGAGTGGTGAAAACACCAGAAAACGTGTTTCGCGCATTAAGTATCTCGAAAAGAGCGATCTAGATGATTCTGCATACTTCTGACTGATGTCTCACCAATATGATCGCAGAAAATGCATATCTCAGCTCGAAACCCCACGAAAACCAAGATATCTACTGTTCTGCATATCAAACGCACTGTGGAGTGGTGAAAACACCAGATAACGTGTTTCTCGCATTAAATAGCTCGAAAAGAGCGCTCTCGATGATTCAGCATACATCGGACAGAAGTCTCACCAAGATTATCGCAAGGAAATGCATATCTCAGCTTGAAACCCCACGAAAACCAAGATATCTCCGGTTCTGCATATCCAACGAACAGTGGAGTGTTCAAAACCCCAGAAAACGAGTTTCTCGCATTAAATAGCTCGAAAAGTGCGCTCTCGATGTTTCTGCATACTTCGGACAGATGCTTCACCAAGATTATCGTAGAAAATGCATATCTCAGCTTGAAACCCGAAGAAAACCAAAATATCGCCGGTTCTGCATATCATACCAACCGTGGAGTGGTGAAAACACCAGATAACGTGTTTCTCGCATTAAATAGCTCGAAAAGTGCGATCTCGATGATTCTGCATACTTCTAACAGAAGTCTCACCAAGATTATCGCAGAAAATGCATATCTCGGCTTGAAACCCCACGAAAACCAAGATATCGCTGGTTCTGCATATCAAACGCACTGTGGAGTGGTGAAAACACTAGATAACGTGTTTCTCGCATTAAATAGCTCGAAAACAGCGATCTAGATGATTCAGCATACTTCGGACAGAAGTCGCACCAAGATTATCGCAGGAAATGCATATCTCGGCTTGAAACCCCACGAAAACCAAGATATCGCTGGTTCTGCATATCAAACGCACTGTGGAGTGGTGAAAACACCAGATAACGTGTTTCTCGCAATAAATAACTCGAAAAGAGCGCTCTCGATGTTTCTGCATACTTCGGACAGATGTTTCACCAAGATTATCGTAGAAAATGCATATCTCAGCTTGACACCCGACGAAAACCAAAATATCGCCGGTTCTGCATATCAAACCAAATGTGGAGTGGTGAAAACACCAGATAACGTGTTTCTCGCACTAACTAGCTCGAAAAGAGCGATCTCGATGATTCTGCATACTTCGGACAGAAGTCTCACCAAGATTATCGTAGAAAATGCATATCTCAGCTTGAACCCCGACGAAATCAAAGATGTCGCCGGTTCTGCATATCAAACGCACTGTGGAGTGGTGAAAACACCAGAAAACGAGTTTCTCGCATTAAATAGCTCGAAAAGAGCGCTCTCGATGTTTCTGCATACTTCGGACAGGTGCTTCACCAAGATTATCGCAGAAAATGCATATCTCAGCTTGAAACCCCACGAAAACCAAGATATCTACTGTTCTGCAAATCAAACGCACTGTGGAGTGGTGAAAACACCAGATAACGTGTTTCTCGCACTAACTAGCTCGAAAAGAGCGATCTCGATGATCAGCATACTTCTGACTGAAGTCTCACCAATATTATCGCAGAAAATGCATATCTCAGCTTGAAACCCCACGAAAACCAAGATATCGCTGGTTCTGCATATCAAACGCACTGTGGAGTGGTGAAAACACTAGATAACGTGTTTCTCGCATTAAATAGCTCGAAAAGAGCGATCTAGATGATTCAGCATACTTCGGACAGAAGTCGCACCAAGATTATCGCAGGAAATGCATATCTCAGCTTGAAACCACACGAAAACCAAGATATCTCCGGTTCTGCATATCCAACGAACTGTGGAGTGGTTAAAATCCCAGTAAACGAGTTTCTCGCACTAAATAGCTCGAAAAGAGCGCTCTCGATGTTTCTGCATACTTCGGACAGATGTTTCACCAAGATTATCGTAGAAAATGCATATCTCAGCTTGACACCCGACGAAAACCAAAATATCGCCGGTTCTGCATATCAAACCAAATGTGGAATGGTGAAAACACCAGATAACGTGTTTCTCGCATTAAATAACTCGAAAAGCGCGATCTCGATGATTCTGCATACTTCTAACAGAAGTCTCACGAAGATTATCGCCGAAAATGCATATCTCTGCTTGAAAACCCACAAAACCAAGATATCTACTGTTCTGCATATCCAACGAACTGTGGAGTGGTGAAAACCCCAGAAAACGTGTTTCTCGCATTAAATAGCTCGAAAAGAGCGCTCTCGACGTTTCTGCATACTTCGGACAGATGTTTCACCAAGCTTATCGTAGAAAATGCATATCTCAGCTTGAAACCCGACGAAAACCAAGATATCGCCGGTTCTGCATATCCAACGCACTGTGGAGTGGTGAAAACCCCCTGAAAACGTGTTTCTCGCATTAAATAGCTCGAATAGAGCGATCTCGATAATTCTTCATACTTCGGACAGAAGTCTCACCACGATTATCGTAAAAAATGCATATCTCAGCTTGAAACCCCACGAAAGCCAAGATATCGTTGGTTCTGCATATCAAACGCACTGTGGAGTGGTGAAAACACCGGATAAGGTTTTTCTCGCATTAACTAGCTCGAAAAGAGCGATCTCGATGTTTTAGCATACTTTGGACAGAAGTCTCACCAAGATTATCGCAGAAAATGCATATCTCACCTTGAAACCCCACGAAAACCAAGATATCGCTGGTTCTGCATATCAAACGCACTGTGGAGTGGTGAAAACACTAGATAACGTGTTTCTCGCATTAAATAGCTCGAAAAGAGCGATCTAGATGATTCAGCATACTTCGGACAGAAGTCGCACCAAGATTATCGCAGGAAATGCATATCTCAGCTTGAAACCACACGAAAACCAAGATATCTCCGGTTCTGCATATCCAACGAACTGTGGAGTGGTGAAAATCCCAGAAAACGAGTTTCTCGCATTAAATAGCTCGAAAAGTGCGCTCTCGATGTTTCTGCATACTTCGGACAGATGTTTCACCAAGATTATCGTAGAAAATGCATATCTCAGCTTGACACCCGACGAAAACCAAAATATCGCCGGTTCTGCATATCAAACCAAATGTGGAGTGGTGAAAACACCAGATAACGTGTTTCTCGCACTAACTAGCTCGAAAAGAGCGATCTCGATGATTCTGCATACTTCGGACAGAAGTCTCACCAAGATTATCGTAGAAAATGCATATCTCAGCTTGAACCCCGACGAAATCAAAGATGTCGCCGGTTCTGCATATCAAACGCACTGTGGAGTGGTGAAAACACCAGAAAACGAGTTTCTCGCATTAAATAGCTCGAAAAGAGCGCTCTCGATGTTTCTGCATACTTCGGACAGGTGCTTCACCAAGATTATCGTAGAAAATGCATATCGCTGCTTGAAACCCCACGAAAACCAAGATATCTACTGTTCAGCATATCCAACGAACTATGGAGTGGTGAAAACCCCAGAAAACGTGTTTCTTGCATTAAATAGCTCGACAAGAGTGCTCTCGACGTTTCTGCATACTTCGGACAGATGTTTCACCAAGCTTATCGTAGAAAATGCATATCTCAGCTTGAAACCCGACGATAGCCGAGTTATCTCCGGTTCTGCACATCAAACGTACCGTGGAGTGGTGAAAACACCAGAAAACGTGTTTCGCGCATTAAGTATCTCGAAAAGAGCGTTCTCGAAGATTCTGCATACTTCTGACAGAAGTCTCACCAGGATTATCGTAGAAAATGCATATCTCAGCTTGAAACCCGACCGAAACCAAGATATCTCCGGTTCTGCTTGTCAAACGTACTGTGGAGTGGTGAAAACACAAGAAAACGTGTTTCGGGCATTAAGTAGCTCGAAAAGGGCGATCTAGATGATTCTGCATTCTTCTGACTGATGTCTCACCAATATTATCGAAGAAAATGCATATCTCAGCTCGAAACCTCACGAAAATCAAGATGTTGCCGGTTCTGCATATCAAACGCACTGTGGAGTGGTGAAAGCAACCAGAAAACGTGTTTCTCGCGTTAAATAGCTCGAAAAGGCCGATCACGATGATTCTGCATACTTCTGACAGAAGTCTCACCAAGATTATCGTAGAAAATGCATATCTCAACTTGAACCCCGACGAATTCAAAGATGTCGCCGGTTCTGCATATCAAACGCATTGTGGAGTGGTAAAAACACCAGATAACGTGTTTCTCGCATTAAATAGCTCGAAAAGAGCGATCTAGATGATTCTGCATACTTCTGACAAAAGACCCACCAAGATTATCGCAGAAAATGCATATCTCAACTTGAAACCCGACGAAAACCGAGTTATCTCCGGTTCTGCACATCAAACGTACCGTGGAGTGGTGAAAACACCAGAAAACGTGTTTCGCGCATTAAGTATCTCGAAAAGAGCGTTCTCGAAGATTCTGCATACTTCTGACAGAAGTCTCACCAGGATTATTGTAGAAAATGCATATCTCAGCTTGAAACCCGGCCGAAACCAAGATATCTCCGGTTCTGCATGTCAAACGTACTGTGGAGTGGTGAAAACACCAGAAAACGTGTTTCCTGCATTAAGTAGCTCGAAAAGAGCGATCTAGATGATTCTGCATACTTCTGACTGATGTCTCACCAATATGATCGCAGAAAATGCATATCTCAGCTCGAAACCTCACGAAAATCAAGATGTTGCCGGTTCTGCATATCAAACGCACTGTGGAGTGGTGAAAAGAACCAGGGAACGTGTTTCTCGCGTTAAATAGCTCGAAAAGGCCGATCACGATGATTCTGCATACTTCTGACAGAAGTCTCACCAAGATTATCGTAGAAAATGCATATCTCAACTTGAACCCCGAGGAAATCAAAGATGTCGACGGTTCTGCATATCAAACGCACTGTGGAGTGGTGAAAACACCGGATAAGGTTTTTCTCGCATTAACTAGCTCGAAAAGAGCGATCTCGATGTTTTAGCATACTTTGGACAGAAGTCTCACCAAGATTATCGCAGAAAATGCATATCTCAGCTTGAAACCCCACGAAAACCAAGATATCGCCGGTTCTGCATATCACACGCACTGTGGAGTGGTGAAACACCAGATAACGTGTTTCTCGCATTGAATAGCTCGAAACGAGCGATCTCGATAATTAAGCATACTTCGGACAGAAGTCTCAACAAGATTATCGCAGAAAATGCATATCTCAGCTTGAAACCCCACGAAAACCAAGATATCTACTGTTCTGCAAATCAAACGCACTGTGGAGTGGTGAAAACACCAGATAACGTGTTTCTCGCACTAACTAGCTCGAAAAGAGCGATCTCGATGATCAGCATACTTCTGACTGAAGTCTCACCAATATTATCGCAGAAAATGCATATCTCAGCTTGAAACCCCACGAAAACCAAGATATCGCTGGTTCTGCATATCAAACGCACTGTGGAGTGGTGAAAACACTAGATAACGTGTTTCTCGCATTAAATAGCTCGAAAAGAGCGATCTAGATGATTCAGCATACTTCGGACAGAAGTCGCACCAAGAATATCGCAGGAAATGCATATCTCAGCTTGAAACCACACGAAAACCAAGATATCTCCGGTTCTGCATATCCAACGAACTGTGGAGTGGTGAAAATCCCAGAAAACGAGTTTCTCGCATTAAATAGCTCGAAAAGAGCGCTCTCGATGTTTCTGCATACTTCGGACAGATGTTTCACCAAGATTATCGTAGAAAATGCATATCTCAGCTTGACACCCGACGAAAACCAAAATATCGCCGGTTCTGCATATCAAACCAAATGTGGAGTGGTGAAAACACCAGATAACGTGCTTCTCGCATTAAATAACTCGAAAAGCGCGATCTCGATGATTCTGCATACTTCTAACAGAAGTCTCACGAAGATTATCGCCGAAAATGCATATCTCTGCTTGAAAACCCACAAAACCAAGATATCTACTGTTCTGCATATCCAACGAACTGTGGAGTGGTGAAAACCCCAGAAAACGTGTTTCTCGCATTAAATAGCTCGAAAAGAGCGCTCTCGACGTTTCTGCATACTTCGGACAGATGTTTCACCAAGCTTATCGTAGAAAATGCATATCTCAGCTTGAAACCCGACGAAAACCAAGATATCGCCGGTTCTGCATATCCAACGCACTGTGGAGTGGTGAAAACCCCCTGAAAACGTGTTTCTCGCATTAAATAGCTCGAATAGAGCGATCTCGATAATTCTTCATACTTCGGACAGAAGTCTCACCACGATTATCGTAAAAAATGCATATCTCAGCTTGAAACCCCACGAAAGCCAAGATATCGTTGGTTCTGCATATCAAACGCACTGTGGAGTGGTGAAAACACCGGATAAGGTTTTTCTCGCATTAACTAGCTCGAAAGGAGCGATCTCGATGTTTTAGCATACTTTGGACAGAAGTCTCACCAAGATTATCGCAGAAAATGCATATCTCACCTTGAAACCCCACGAAAACCAAGATATCGCTGGTTCTGCATATCAAACGCACTGTGGAGTGGTGAAAACACTAGATAACGTGTTTCTCGCATTAAATAGCTCGAAACGAGCGATCTCGATAATTAAGCATACTTCGGACAGAAGTCTCAACAAGATTATCGCAGAAAATGCATATCTCAGCTTGAAACCCCACGAAAACCAAGATATCTACTGTTCTGCAAATCAAACGCACTGTGGAGTGGTGAAAACACCAGATAACGTGTTTCTCGCACTAACTAGCTCGAAAAGAGCGATCTCGATGATCAGCATACTTCTGACTGAAGTCTCACCAATATTATCGCAGAAAATGCATATCTCAGCTTGAAACCCCACGAAAACCAAGATATCGCTGGTTCTGCATATCAAACGCACTGTGGAGTGGTGAAAACACTAGATAACGTGTTTCTCGCATTAAATAGCTCGAAAAGAGCGATCTAGATGATTCAGCATACTTCGGACAGAAGTCGCACCAAGAATATCGCAGGAAATGCATATCTCAGCTTGAAACCACACGAAAACCAAGATATCTCCGGTTCTGCATATCCAACGAACTGTGGAGTGGTGAAAATCCCAGAAAACGAGTTTCTCGCATTAAATAGCTCGAAAAGAGCGCTCTCGATGTTTCTGCATACTTCGGACAGATGTTTCACCAAGATTATCGTAGAAAATGCATATCTCAGCTTGACACCCGACGAAAACCAAAATATCGCCGGTTCTGCATATCAAACCAAATGTGGAGTGGTGAAAACACCAGATAACGTGCTTCTCGCATTAAATAACTCGAAAAGCGCGATCTCGATGATTCTGCATACTTCTAACAGAAGTCTCACGAAGATTATCGCCGAAAATGCATATCTCTGCTTGAAAACCCACAAAACCAAGATATCTACTGTTCTGCATATCCAACGAACTGTGGAGTGGTGAAAACCCCAGAAAACGTGTTTCTCGCATTAAATAGCTCGAAAAGAGCGCTCTCGACGTTTCTGCATACTTCGGACAGATGTTTCACCAAGCTTATCGTAGAAAATGCATATCTCAGCTTGAAACCCGACGAAAACCAAGATATCGCCGGTTCTGCATATCCAACGCACTGTGGAGTGGTGAAAACCCCCTGAAAACGTGTTTCTCGCATTAAATAGCTCGAATAGAGCGATCTCGATAATTCTTCATACTTCGGACAGAAGTCTCACCACGATTATCGTAAAAAATGCATATCTCAGCTTGAAACCCCACGAAAGCCAAGATATCGTTGGTTCTGCATATCAAACGCACTGTGGAGTGGTGAAAACACCGGATAAGGTTTTTCTCGCATTAACTAGCTCGAAAGGAGCGATCTCGATGTTTTAGCATACTTTGGACAGAAGTCTCACCAAGATTATCGCAGAAAATGCATATCTCACCTTGAAACCCCACGAAAACCAAGATATCGCTGGTTCTGCATATCAAACGCACTGTGGAGTGGTGAAAACACTAGATAACGTGTTTCTCGCATTAAATAGCTCGAAAAGAGCGATCTAGATGATTCAGCATACTTCGGACAGAAGTCGCACCAAGATTATCGCAGGAAATGCATATCTCAGCTTGAAACCACACGAAAACCAAGATATCTCCGGTTCTGCATATCCAACGAACTGTGGAGTGGTGAAAATCCCAGAAAACGAGTTTCTCGCATTAAATAGCTCGAAAAGAGCGCTCTCGATGTTTCTGCATACTTCGGACAGATGTTTCACCAAGATTATCGTAGAAAATGCATATCTCAGCTTGACACCCGACGAAAACCAAAATATCGCCGGTTCTGCATATCAAACCAAATGTGGAGTGGTGAAAACACCAGATAACGTGTTTCTCGCACTAACTAGCTCGAAAAGAGCGATCTCGATGATTCTGCATACTTCGGACAGAAGTCTCAACAAGATTATCGCAGAAAATGCATATCTCAGCTTGAAACCCGACGAAAACCGAGTCATCTCCGGTTTTGCACATCAAACGTAGCGTGGAGTGGTGAAAACACCAGATAACGTGTTTCTCGCACTAACTAGCTCGAAAAGAGCGATCTCGATGATCAGCATACTTCTGACTGAAGTCTCACCAATATTATCGCAGAAAATGCATATCTCAGCTTGAAACCCCACGAAAACCAAGATATCGCTGGTTCTGCATATCAAACACACTGTGGAGTGGTGAAAACACTAGATAACGTGTTTCTCGCATTAAATAGCTCGAAAAGAGCGATCTAGATGATTCAGCATACTTCGGACAGAAGTCGCACCAAGAATATCGCAGGAAATGCATATCTCAGCTTGAAACCACACGAAAACCAAGATATCTCCGGTTCTGCATATCCAACGAACTGTGGAGTGGTGAAAATCCCAGAAAACGAGTTTCTCGCATTAAATAGCTCGAAAAGAGCGCTCTCGATGTTTCTGCATACTTCGGACAGATGTTTCACCAAGATTATCGTAGAAAATGCATATCTCAGCTTGACACCCGACGAAAACCAAAATATCGCCGGTTCTGCATATCAAACCAAATGTGGAGTGGTGAAAACACCAGATAACGTGCTTCTCGCATTAAATAACTCGAAAAGCGCGATCTCGATGATTCTGCATACTTCTAACAGAAGTCTCACGAAGATTATCGCCGAAAATGCATATCTCTGCTTGAAAACCCACAAAACCAAGATATCTACTGTTCTGCATATCCAACGAACTGTGGAGTGGTGAAAACCCCAGAAAACGTGTTTCTCGCATTAAATAGCTCGAAAAGAGCGCTCTCGACGTTTCTGCATACTTCGGACAGATGGTTCACCAAGCTTATCGTAGAAAATGCATATCTCAGCTTGAAACCCGACGAAAACCAAGATATCGCCGGTTCTGCATATCCAACGCACTGTGGAGTGGTGAAAACCCCCTGAAAACGTGTGTCTCGCATTAAATAGCTCGAATAGAGCGATCTCGATAATTCTTCATACTTCGGACAGAAGTCTCACCACGATTATCGTAAAAAATGCATATCTCAGCTTGAAACCCCACGAAAGCCAAGATATCGTTGGTTCTGCATATCAAACGCACTGTGGAGTGGTGAAAACACCGGATAAGGTTTTTCTCGCATTAACTAGCTCGAAAGGAGCGATCTCGATGTTTTAGCATACTTTGGACAGAAGTCTCACCAAGATTATCGCAGAAAATGCATATCTCACCTTGAAACCCCACGAAAACCAAGATATCGCTGGTTCTGCATATCAAACGCACTGTGGAGTGGTGAAAACACTAGATAACGTGTTTCTCGCATTAAATAGCTCGAAAAGAGCGATCTAGATGATTCAGCATACTTCGGACAGATGTCGCACCAAGATTATCGCAGGAAATGCATATCTCAGCTTGAAACCACACGAAAACCAAGATATCTCCGGTTCTGCATATCCAACGAACTGTGGAGTGGTGAAAATCCCAGAAAACGAGTTTCTCGCATTAAATAGCTCGAAAAGAGCGCTCTCGATGTTTCTGCATACTTCGGACAGATGTTTCACCAAGATTATCGTAGAAAATGCATATCTCAGCTTGACACCCGACGAAAACCAAAATATCGCCGGTTCTGCATATCAAACCAAATGTGGAGTGGTGAAAACACCAGATAACGTGTTTCTCGCACTAACTAGCTCGAAAAGAGCGATCTCGATGATTCTGCATACTTCGGACAGAAGTCTCAACAAGATTATCGCAGAAAATGCATATCTCAGCTTGAAACCCGACGAAAACCGAGTCATCTCCGGTTTTGCACATCAAACGTAGCGTGGAGTGGTGAAAACACCAGATAACGTGTTTCTCGCATTAAACAGCTCGAAAAGAGCGCTCTCGATGTTTCTGCATACTTCGGACAGATGTTTCACCAAGATTATCGTAGAAAATGCATATCTCAGCTTGAAACCCGACGAAAACCAAAATATCGCCGGTTCTGCATATCAAACCAACTGTGGAGTGGTGAAAACACCAGATAACGTGTTTCTCGCATTAAATAGCTCGAAAAGTGCGATCTCGATGATTCTGCATACTTCTAACAGAAGTCTCACCAAGATTATCGCAGAAAATGCATATCTCTGCTTGAAACCCCACGAAAACCAAGATATCTACTGTTCAGTATATCCAAGGAACTATGGAGTGGTGAAAACCCCAGAAAACGTGTTTCTCGCATTAAATAGCTCGAAAAGAGTGCTCTCGACGTTTCTGCATACTTCGGACAGATGTTTCACCAAGCTTATCGTAGAAAATGCATATCTCAGCTTGAAACCCCACCAAAACCAAGGTATCTACTGTTCTGCATATCAAACGCACTGTGGAGTGGTGAAAACACCAGATAACGTGTTTCTCGCACTACCTAGCTCGAAAAGGGCGATCTCGATGATTCAGCATACTTCGGACAGAAGCCTCAGCAAGATATCGCAGGAAATGCATATCTCAGCTTGAAATGCCACGAAAACCAAAATATCGCCGGTTCTGCATATCAAACCAACTGTGGAGTGGTGAAAACACCAGATAACGTGTTTCTCGCATTAAATAGCTCGAAAAGTGCGATCTCGATGATTCTGCATACTTCTAACAGAAGTCTCACCAAGATTATCGCAGAAAATGCATATCTCTGCTTGAAACCCCACGAAAACCAAGATATCTACTGTTCAGTATATCCAAGGAACTATGGAGTGGTGAAAACACCAGATAACGTGTTTCTCGCAATAAATAACTCGAAAAGAGCGCTCTCGATGTTTCTGCATACTTCGGACAGAAGTCTCAACAAGATTATCGCAGAAAATGCATATCTCAGCTTGAAACCCCACGAAAACCAAGATATCTACTGTTCTGCATATCAAACGCACTGTGGAGTGGTGAAAACACCAGATAACGTGTTTCTCGCATTAAATAGCTCGAAAAGAGCGCTCTCGATGATTCAGCATACATCGGACAGAAGTCTCACCAAGATTATCGCAGGAAATGCATATCTCAGCTTGAAACCCCACGAAAACCAAGATATCTCCGGTTCTGCATATCCAACGAACAGTGGAGTGTTCAAAACCCCAGAAAACGAGTTTCTCGCATTAAATAGCTCGAAAAGTGCGCTCTCGATGTTTCTGCATACTTCGGACAGATGCTTCACCAAGATTATCGTAGAAAATGCATATCTCAGCTTGAAACCCGACGAAAACCAAAATATCGCCGGATCTGCATATCATACCAACTGTGGAGTGGTGAAAACACCAGATAACGTGTTTCTCGCATTAAATAGCTCGAAAAGTGCGATCTCGATGATTCTGCATACTACTAACAGAAGTCTCACCAAGATTATCGCAGAAAATGCATATCTCGGCTTGAAACCCCACGAAAACCAAGATATCTACTGTTCTGCATATCCAACGAACTGTGGAGTGGTGAAAACCCCAGAAAACGTGTTTCTCGCATTAAATAGCTCGAAAAGAGCGCTCTCGACGTTTCTGCATACTTCGGACAGATGTTTCACCAAGCTTATCGTAGAAAATGCATATCTCAGCTTGAAACCCGACGAAAACCAAGATATCGCCGGTTCTGCATATCCAACGCACTGTGGAGTGGTGAAAACCCCCTGAAAACGTGTTTCTCGCATTAAATAGCTCGAATAGAGCGATCTCGATTATTCTTCATACTTCGGACAGAAGTCTCACCACGATTATCGTAAAAAATGCATATCTCAGCTTGAAACCCCACGAAAGCCAAGATATCGTTGGTTCTGCATATCAAACGCACTGTGGAGTGGTGAAAACACCGGATAAGGTTTTTCTCGCATTAACTAGCTCGAAAAGAGCGATCTCGATGTTTTAGCATACTACTAACAGAAGTCTCACCAAGATTATCGCAGAAAATGCATATCTCGGCTTGAAACCCCACGAAAACCAAGATATCTACTGTTCTGCATATCCAACGATCTGTGGAGTGGTGAAAACCCCAGAAAACGTGTTTCTCGCATTAAATAGCTCGAAAAGAGCGCTCTCGACGTTTCTGCATACTTCGGACAGATGTTTCACCAAGCTTATCGTAGAAAATGCATATCTCAGCTTGAAACCCGACGAAAACCAAGATATCGCCGGTTCTGCATATCCAACGCACTGTGGAGTGGTGAAAACCCCCTGAAAACGTGTTTCTCGCATTAAATAGCTCGAATAGAGCGATCTCGATTATTCTTCATACTTCGGACAGAAGTCTCACCACGATTATCGTAAAAAATGCATATCTCAGCTTGAAACCCCACGAAAACCAAGATATCGCCGGTTCTGCATATCACACGCACTGTGGAGTGGTGAAACACCAGATAACGTGTTTCTCGCATTGAATAGCTCGAAACGAGCGATCTCGATAATTAAGCTTACTTCGGACAGAAGTCTCAACAAGATTATCGCAGAAAATGCATATCTCAGCTTGAAACCCCACGAAAACCAAGATATCTGCTGTTCTGCAAATCAAACGCACTGTGGAGTGGTGAAAACACCAGATAACGTGTTTCTCGCACTAACTAGCTCGAAAAGAGCGATCTCGATGATCAGCATACTTCTGACTGAAGTCTCAACAATATTATCGCAGAAAATGCATATCTCAGCTTGAAACCCCACGAAAACCAAGATATCGCTGGTTCTGCATATCAAACGCACTGTGGAGTGGTGAAAACACTAGATAACGTGTTTCTCGCATTAAATAGCTCGAAAAGAGCGATCTAGATGATTCAGCATACTTCGGACAGAAGTCGCACCAAGATTATCGCAGGAAATGCATATCTCAGCTTGAAACCACACGAAAACCAAGATATCTCCGGTTCTGCATATCCAACGAACTGTGGAGTGGTGAAAATCCCAGAAAACGAGTTTCTCGCATTAAATAGCTCGAAAAGAGCGCTCTCGATGTTTCTGCATACTTCGGACAGATGTTTCACCAAGATTATCGTAGAAAATGCATATCTCAGCTTGACACCCGACGAAAACCAAAATATCGCCGGTTCTGCATATCAAACCAAATGTGGAGTGGTGAAAAAACCAGATAACGTGTTTCTCGCATTAAATAACTCGAAAAGCGCGATCTCGATGATTCTGCATACTTCTAACAGAAGTCTCACGGAGATTATCGCCGAAAATGCATATCTCTGCTTGAAAACCCACAAAACCAAGATATCTACTGTTCTGCATATCCAACGAACTGTGGAGTGGTGAAAAACCCCAGAAAACGTGTTTCTCGCATTAAATAACTCGAAAAGCGCGATCTCGATGATTCTGCATACTTCTAACAGAAGTCTCACGGAGATTATCGCCGAAAATGCATATCTCTGCTTGAAAACCCACAAAACCAAGGTATCTACTGTTCTGCATATCAAACGAACTGTGGAGTGGTGAAAATCCCAGAAAACGAGTTTCTCGCATTAAATAGCTCGAAAAGAGCGCTCTCGATGTTTCTGCATACTTCGGACAGAAGTCTCAACAAGATTATCGCAGAAAATGCATATCTCAGATTGAAACCCGACGAAAACCGAGTCATCTCCGGTTCTGCACATCAAACGTAGCGTGGAGTGGTGAAAACACCAGATAACGTGTTTCTCGCATTAAACAGCTCGAAAAGAGCGCTCTCGATGTTTCTGCATACTTCGGACAGATGTTTCACCAAGATTATCGTAGAAAATGCATATCTCAGCTTGAAACCCGACGAAAACCAAAATATCGGCGGTTCTGCATATCAAACCAACTGTGGAGTGGTGAAAACACCAGATAACGTGTTTCTCGCATTAAATAGCTCGAAAAGTGCGATCTCGATGATTCTGCATACTTCTAACAGAAGTCTCACCAAGATTATCGCAGAAAATGCATATCTCTGCTTGAAACCCCACGAAAACCAAGATATCTACTGTTCAGTGTATCCAAGGAACTATGGAGTGGTGAAAACCCCAGAAAACGTGTTTCTCGCATTAAATAGCTCGAAAAGAGTGCTCTCGACGTTTCTGCATACTTCGGACAGATGTTTCACCAAGCTTATCGTAGAAAAAGCATATCTCAGCTTGAAACCCCACGAAAACCAAGGTATCTACTGTTCTGCATATCAAACGCACTGTGGAGTGGTGAAAACACCAGATAACGTGTTTCTCGCACTACCTAGCTCGAAAATGGCGATCTCGATCATTCAGCATACTTCGGACAGAAGCCTCAGCAAGATATCGCAGGAAATGCATATCTCAGCTTGAAATGCCACGAAAACCAAGATATCGCTGGTTCTGCATGTCAAACGCACTGTGGAGTGGTGAAAACACCAGATAACGTGTTTCTCGCATTAAATAGCTCGAAAGGAGCGATCTCGATGATTCAGCATACTTCGGACAGAAGCCTCACCAAGATTATCGCAGGGAATGCATATCTCAGCTTGAAATGCCACGAAAACCAAGATATCACTGGTTCTGCATGTCAAACGCACTGTGGAGTGGTGAAAACACCAGAAAACGAGTTTCTCGCATTAAATAGCTCGAAAAGAGCGATCTCGATGATTCTGCATACTTCTGACTAAAGACCCACCAAGATTATCGCAGAAAATGCATATCTCAGCTGGAAACACCATGCAAATCAAGATATCGCCTGTTCTGCATATCAGACGCACTGTGGAATGGTGAAAACAACCAGAGAACGTGTTTCTCGCACTAAATAGCTCGAAAGGAGCGATCTCGATGATTCTGCATACTTCTAACAGAAGTCTCACCAAGATTATCGCAGAAAATGCATATCTCTGCTTGAAACCCCACGAAAACCAAGATATCTACTGTTCAGTATATCCAAGGAACTATGGAGTGGTGAAAACACCAGATAACGTGTTTCTCGCAATAAATAACTCGCAAAGAGCGCTCTCGATGTTTCTGCATACTTCGGACAGAAGTCTCAACAAGATTATCGCAGAAAATGCATATCTCAGCTTGAAACCCCACGAAAACCAAGATATCTACTGTTCTGCATATCAAACGCACTGTGGAGTGGTGAAAACACCAGATAACGTGTTTCTCGCATTAAATAGCTCGAAAAGAGCGCTCTCGATGATTCAGCATACATCGGACAGAAGTCTCACCAAGATTATCGCAGGAAATGCATATCTCAGCTTGAAACCCCACGAAAACCAAGATATCTCCGGTTCTGCATATCCAACGAACAGTGGAGTGTTCAAAACCCCAGAAAACGAGTTTCTCGCATTAAATAGCTCGAAAAGTGCGCTCTCGATGTTTCTGCATACTTCGGACAGATGCTTCACCAAGATTATCGTAGAAAATGCATATCTCAGCTTGAAACCCGACGAAAACCAAAATATCGCCGGATCTGCATATCATACCAACTGTGGAGTGGTGAAAACACCAGATAACGTGTTTCTCGCATTAAATAGCTCGAAAAGTGCGATCTCGATGATTCTGCATACTACTAACAGAAGTCTCACCAAGATTATCGCAGAAAATGCATATCTCGGCTTGAAACCCCACGAAAACCAAGATATCTACTGTTCTGCATATCCAACGAACTGTGGAGTGGTGAAAACCCCAGAAAACGTGTTTCTCGCATTAAATAGCTCGAAAAGAGCGCTCTCGACGTTTCTGCATACTTCGGACAGATGTTTCACCAAGCTTATCGTAGAAAATGCATATCTCAGCTTGAAACCCGACGAAAACCAAGATATCGCCGGTTCTGCATATCCAACGCACTGTGGAGTGGTGAAAACCCCCTGAAAACGTGTTTCTCGCATTAAATAGCTCGAATAGAGCGATCTCGATTATTCTTCATACTTCGGACAGAAGTCTCACCACGATTATCGTAAAAAATGCATATCTCAGCTTGAAACCCCACGAAAGCCAAGATATCGTTGGTTCTGCATATCAAACGCACTGTGGAGTGGTGAAAACACCGGATAAGGTTTTTCTCGCATTAACTAGCTCGAAAAGAGCGATCTCGATGTTTTAGCATACTTTGGACAGAAGTCTCACCAAGATTATCGCAGAAAATGCATATCTCAGCTTGAAACCCCACGAAAACCAAGATATCGCCGGTTCTGCATATCACACGCACTGTGGAGTGGTGAAACACCAGATAACGTGTTTCTCGCATTGAATAGCTCGAAACGAGCGATCTCGATAATTAAGCTTACTTCGGACAGAAGTCTCAACAAGATTATCGCAGAAAATGCATATCTCAGCTTGAAACCCCACGAAAACCAAGATATCTGCTGTTCTGCAAATCAAACGCACTGTGGAGTGGTGAAAACACCAGATAACGTGTTTCTCGCACTAACTAGCTCGAAAAGAGCGATCTCGATGATCAGCATACTTCTGACTGAAGTCTCAACAATATTATCGCAGAAAATGCATATCTCAGCTTGAAACCCCACGAAAACCAAGATATCGCTGGTTCTGCATATCAAACGCACTGTGGAGTGGTGAAAACACTAGATAACGTGTTTCTCGCATTAAATAGCTCGAAAAGAGCGATCTAGATGATTCAGCATACTTCGGACAGAAGTCGCACCAAGATTATCGCAGGAAATGCATATCTCAGCTTGAAACCACACGAAAACCAAGATATCTCCGGTTCTGCATATCCAACGAACTGTGGAGTGGTGAAAATCCCAGAAAACGAGTTTCTCGCATTAAATAGCTCGAAAAGAGCGCTCTCGATGTTTCTGCATACTTCGGACAGATGTTTCACCAAGATTATCGTAGAAAATGCATATCTCAGCTTGACACCCGACGAAAACCAAAATATCGCCGGTTCTGCATATCAAACCAAATGTGGAGTGGTGAAAAAACCAGATAACGTGTTTCTCGCATTAAATAACTCGAAAAGCGCGATCTCGATGATTCTGCATACTTCTAACAGAAGTCTCACGGAGATTATCGCCGAAAATGCATATCTCTGCTTGAAAACCCACAAAACCAAGATATCTACTGTTCTGCATATCCAACGAACTGTGGAGTGGTGAAAAACCCCAGAAAACGTGTTTCTCGCATTAAATAACTCGAAAAGCGCGATCTCGATGATTCTGCATACTTCTAACAGAAGTCTCACGGAGATTATCGCCGAAAATGCATATCTCTGCTTGAAAACCCACAAAACCAAGGTATCTACTGTTCTGCATATCAAACGAACTGTGGAGTGGTGAAAATCCCAGAAAACGAGTTTCTCGCATTAAATAGCTCGAAAAGAGCGCTCTCGATGTTTCTGCATACTTCGGACAGAAGTCTCAACAAGATTATCGCAGAAAATGCATATCTCAGCTTGAAACCCGACGAAAACCGAGTCATCTCCGGTTCTGCACATCAAACGTAGCGTGGAGTGGTGAAAACACCAGATAACGTGTTTCTCGCATTAAACAGCTCGAAAAGAGCGCTCTCGATGTTTCTGCATACTTCGGACAGATGTTTCACCAAGATTATCGTAGAAAATGCATATCTCAGCTTGAAACCCGACGAAAACCAAAATATCGGCGGTTCTGCATATCAAACCAACTGTGGAGTGGTGAAAACACCAGATAACGTGTTTCTCGCATTAAATAGCTCGAAAAGTGCGATCTCGATGATTCTGCATACTTCTAACAGAAGTCTCACCAAGATTATCGCAGAAAATGCATATCTCTGCTTGAAACCCCACGAAAACCAAGATATCTACTGTTCAGTATATCCAAGGAACTATGGAGTGGTGAAAACCCCAGAAAACGTGTTTCTCGCATTAAATAGCTCGAAAAGAGCGATCTCGATGATTCTGCATACTTCTGACTAAAGACCCACCAAGATTATCGCAGAAAATGCATATCTCAGCTGGAAACACCATGCAAATCAAGATATCGCCTGTTCTGCATATCAGACGCACTGTGGAATGGTGAAAACAACCAGAGAACGTGTTTCTCGCATTAAATAGCTCGAAAGGAGCGATCTCGATGATTCAGCATACTTCGGACAGAAGCCTCACCAAGATTATCGCAGGGAATGCATATCTCAGCTTGAAATGCCACGAAAACCAAGATATCACTGGTTCTGCATGTCAAACGCACTGTGGAGTGGTGAAAACACCAGAAAACGAGTTTCTCGCATTAAATAGCTCGAAAAGAGCGATCTCGATGATTCTGCATACTTCTGACTAAAGACCCACCAAGATTATCGCAGAAAATGCATATCTCAGCTGGAAACACCATGCAAATCAAGATATCGCCTGTTCTGCATATCAGACGCACTGTGGAATGGTGAAAACAGCCAGAGAACGTGTTTCTCGCATTAAATAGCTCGAAAGGAGCGATCTCGATGATTCTGCATACTTCTAACAGAAGTCTCACCAAGATTATCGCAGAAAATGCATATCTCTGCTTGAAACCCCACGAAAACCAAGATATCTACTCTTCAATATATCCAAGGAACTATGGAGTGGTGAAAACCCCAGAAAACGTGTTTCTCGCATTAAATAGCTCGAAAAGAGTGCTCTCGACGTTTCTGCATACTTCGGGCAGATGTTTCACCAAGCTTATCGTAGAAAATGCATATCTCAGATTGAAACCCGACGAAACCCGAGTTATCTCCGGTTCTGCACATCAAACGTACCGTGGAGTGGTGAAAACACCAGATAACGTGTTTCTCGCATTAAACAGCTCGAAAAGAGCGCTCTCGATGTTTCTGCATACTTCGGACAGATGTTTCACCAAGCTTATCGTAGAAAATGCATATCTCAGCTTGAAACCCGACGAAAACCAAAATATCGCCGGTTCTGCATATCAAACCAACTGTGGAGTGGTGAAAACACCAGATAACCTGTTTCTCGCATTAAATAGCTCGAAAAGTGCGATCTCGATGATTCTGCATACTTCTAACAGAAGTCTCACCAAGATTATCGCAGAAAATGCATATCTCTGCTTGAAACCCCACGAAAACCAAGATATCTACTGTTCAGTATATCCAAGGAACTATGGAGTGGTGAAATCCCCAGAAAACGTGTTTCTCGCATTAAATAGCTCGAAAAGAGTGCTCTCGACGTTTCTGCATATTTCGGACAGATGTTTCACCAAGCTTATCGTAGAAAATGCATATCTCAGCTTGAAACCCCACGAAAACCAAGGTATCTACTGTTCTGCATATCAAACGCACTGTGGAGTGGTGAAAACACCAGATAACGTGTTTCTCGCACTACCTAGCTCGAAAAGGGCGATCTCGATGATTCAGCATACTTCGGACAGAAGCCTCGGCAAGATATCTCAGGAAATGCATATCTCAGCTTGAAATGCCACGAAAACCAAGATATCGCTGGTTCTGCATGTCAAACGCACTGTGGAGTGGTGAAAACACCAGTTAACGTGTTTCTCGCATTAAATAGCTCGAAAGGAGCGATCTCGATGATTCAGCATACTTCGGACAGAAGCCTCACCAAGATTATCGCAGGGAATGCATATCTCAGCTTGAAATGCCACGAAAACCAAGATATCACTGGTTCTGCATGTCAAACGCACTGTGGAGTGGTGAAAACACCAGATAACGTGTTTCTCGCATTAAATAGCTCGAAAAGAGCGATCTAGATGATTCAGCATACTTCGGACAGAAGTCTCACCAAGATTATCGTAGAAAATGCATATCTCAGCTTTAACCCCGACGAAATCAAAGATGTCGCCGGTTCTGCATATCAAACGCACTGCGGAGTGGTGAAAACACCAGAAAACGAGTTTCTCGCATTAAATAGCTCGAAAAGAGCGCTCTCGATGTTTCTACATACTTCTAACAGAAGTCTCACCAAGATTATCGCAGAAAATGCATATCTCTGCTTGAAACCCCACGAAAACCAAGATATCTACTCTTCAGTATATCCAAGGAACTATGGAGTGTTGAAAACCCCAGAAAACGTGTTTCTCGCATTAAATAGCTCGAAAAGAGTGTTCTCGACGTTTCTGCATACTTCGGACAGATGTTTCACCAAGCTTATCGTAGAAAATGCATATCTCAGCTTGAAACCCGACGAAAGCCGAGTTATCTCCGGTTCTGCACATCAAACGTACCGTGGAGTGGTGAAAACACCAGAAAACGTGTTTCGCGCATTAAGTATCTCGAAAAGAGCGTTCTCGAAGATTCTGCATACTTCTGACAGAATTCTCACCAGGATTATCGTAGAAAATGCATATCTCAGCTTGAAACCCGACCGAAACCAAGATATCTCCGGTTCTGCATGTCAAACGTACTGTGGAGTGGTGAAAACACAAGAAAACGTGTTTCGTGCAATAAGTAGCTCGAAAAGTGCGATCTAGATGATTCTGCATACTTCTGACTGATGTCTCTCCAATATTATCGCAGAAAATGCATATCTCAGCTCGAAACCTCACGAAAATCAAGATGTTGCCGGTTCTGCATATCAAACGCACTGTGGAGTGGTGAAAGCAACCAGAGAACGTGTTTCTCGCGTTAAATAGCTCGAAAAGGCCGATCACGATGATTCTGCATTCTTCTGACAGAAGTCTCACCAAGATTATCGTAGAAAAAGCATATCTCAACTTGAAACCCGACGAAATCAAAGATGTCGCCGGTTATGCATATCAAACACATTGTGGAGTGGTAAAAACACCAGATAACGTGTTTCTCGCATTAAATAGCTCGAAAAGCGCGATCTCGATGATTCTGCATACTTCTAACAGAAGTCTCACGAAGATTATCGCCGAAAATGCATATCTCTGCTTAAAAACCCACAAAACCAAGATATCTACTGTTCTGCATATCCAACGAACTGTGGAGTGGCGAAAACCCCAGAAAACGTGTTTCTCGCATTAAATAGCTCGAAAAGAGCGCTCTCGATGTTTCTGCATACTTCGGACAGATGCTTCACCAAGCTTATCGTAGAAAATGCATATCTCAGCTTGAAACACGACGTAAACCAAAATATCGCCGGTTCTGCATATCCAACGCACTGTGGAGGGGTGAAAACACCAGATAACGTGTTTCTCGCATTAAGAAGCTCGAAACGAGCGATCTCGATGATTCTGCATACTTCGGACAGAAGTCTCAACAAGATTATCGCAGAAAATGCATACCTCAGCTTGAAACCCGACGAAAACCGAGTCATCTCCGGTTCTGCACATCAAACGTACCGTGGAGTGGTGAAAACACCAGATAACGTGTTTCTCGCATTAAACAGCTCGAAAAGTGCGCTCTCGATGTTACTGCATACTTTGGACAGATGTTTCACCAAGCTTATCGTAGAAAATGCATATCTCAGCTTGAATCCCCACGAAAACCAAGGTATCTACTGTTCTGCATATCAAACGCACTGTGGAGTGGTGAAAACACCAGATAACGTGTTTCTCGCACTACCTAGCTCGAAAAGGGCGATCTCGATGATTCAGCATACTTCGGGCAGAAGCCTCAGCAAGATATCGCAGGAAATGCATATCTCAGCTTGAAATGCCACGAAAACCAAGATATCGCTGGTTCTGCATGTCAAACGCACTGTGGAGTGGTGAAAACACCAGATAACGTGTTTCTCGCATTAAATAGCTCGAAAAGAGCGATCTAGATGATTCAGCATACTTCTAACAGAAGTCTCACCAAGATTATCGCAGAAAATGCATATCTCTGCTTGAAACCCCACGAAAACAAACATATCTACTGTTCAGTATATCCAAGGAACTATGGAGTGGTGAAAACCCCAGAAAACGTGTTTCTCGCATTAAATAGCTCGAAAAGAGTGCTCTCGACGTTTCTGCATACTTCTGACAGAAGTCTCACCACGATTATCGTAGAAAATGCATATCTCAGCTTGAAACCCGACCGAAACCAAGATATCTCCGGTTCTGCATGTCAAACGTACTGTGGAGTGGAGAAAACACCAGAAAACGTGTTTCGTGCATTAAGTAGCTCGAAAAGAGCGATCTAGATGATTCTGCATTCTTCTGACTGATGTCTCACCAATATTATCGCAGAAAATGCATATCTCAGCTCGAAACCTCACGAAAATCAAGATGTTGCCGGTTCTGCATATCAAACGCACTGTGGAGTGGTGAAAGCAACCAGAGAACGTGTTTCTCGCGTTAAATAGCTCGAAAAGGCCGATCACGATGATTCTGCATTCTTCTGACAGAAGTCTCACCAAGATTATAGTAGAAAAAGCATGTCTCAACTTGAAACCCGACGAAATCAAAGATGTCGCCGGTTATGCATATCAAACACATTGTGGAGTGGTAAAAACACCAGATAACGTGTTTCTCGCATTAAATAGCTCGAAAAGAGCGATCTAGATGATTCTGCATACTTCTGACAAAAGACCCACCAAGATTATCGCAGAAAATGCATATCTCAACTTGAAACCCGACGAAAACCGAGTTATCTCCGGTTCTGCACATCAAACGTACCGTGGAGTGGTGAAAACACCAGAAAACGTGTTTCGCGCATTAAGAAGCTCGAAACGAGCGATCTCGATGATTCTGCATACTTCGGACAGAAGTCTCAACAAGATTATCGCAGAAAATGCATATCTCAGCTTGAAACCCCACGAAAACCAAGATATCTCCGGTTCTGCATATCCAACGAACTGTGGAGTGGTGAAAACCCCAGAAAACGAGTTTCTCGCATTAAATAGCTCGAAAAGAGCGCTCTCGATGTTTCTGCATACTTCGGACAGATGTTTCACCAAGATTATCGTAGAAAATGTATATCTCAGCTTGAAACCCGACGAAAACCAAAATATCGCCGGTTCTGCATATCAAACCAACTGTGGAGTGGTGACAACACCAGATAACATGTTTCTCGCATTAAATAGCTCGAAAAGTGCGATCTCGATGATTCTGCATACTTCTAACAGAAGTCTCACCAAGATTATCGCAGAAAATGCATATCTCAGCTCGAAACCCGACGAAAACCGAGTTATCTCCGGTTCTGCACATCAAACGTACCGTGGAGTGGTGAAAACACCAGAAAACGTGTTTCGCGCATTATGTATCACGAAATGAGCGTTCTCGAAGATTCTGCATACTTCTGACAGATGCCTCACCAGGATTATCGTAGAAAATGCATATCTCAGCTTGAAACCCGACCGAAACCAAGATATCTCCGGTTCTGCATGTCAAACGTACTGTGGAGTGGAGAAAACACCAGAAAACGTGTTTCGTGCATTAAGTAGCTCGAAAAGAGCGATCTAGATGATTCTGCATACTTCTGACAAAAGACCCACCAAGATTATCGTAGAAAATGCATATCTCAACTTGAACCCCGACGAAATCAAAGATGTCGCCGGTTCTGCATATCAAACGCACTGTGGAGTGGTGAAAATAACCAGAGAACGTGTTTCTCGCATTAAATAGCTCGAAAAGAGCGATCTCGAAGATCCTGCATACTTCTGACAGAAGTCTCACCAAGATTATCGTAGAAAATGCATATCTCAGCTTGAAACCCGACGAAAACCGAGTTATCTCCGGTTCTGCACATCAAACGTACCGTGGAGTGGTGAAAACACCAGAAAACGTGTTTCGCGCATTATGTATCACGAAATGAGCGTTCTCGAAGATTCTGCATACTTCTGACAGAAGCCTCACCAGGATTATCGTAGAAAATGCATATCTCAGCTTGAAACCCGACCGAAACCAAGATATCTCCGGTTCTGCATGTCAAACGTACTGTGGAGTGGAGAAAACACCAGAAAACGTGTTTCGTGCATTAAGTAGCTCGAAAAGAGCGATCTAGATGATTCTGCATTCTTCTGACTGATGTCTCACCAATATTATCTCAGAAAATGCATATCTCAGCTCGAAACCTCACGAAAATCAAGATCTTGCCGGTTCTGCATATCAAACGCACTGTGGAGTGGTGAAAGCAACCAGAGAACGTGTTTCTCGCGTTAAATAGCTCTAAAAGGCCGATCACGATGATTCTGCATACTTCTGACAGAAGCCTCACCAAGATTATCGTAGAAAATGCATATCTCAACTTGAACCCCGACGAAATCAAAGATGTCGCCGGTTCTGCATGTCAAACGTACTGTGGAGTGGTGAAAACACCAGAAAACGTGTTTCGTGCATTAGGTAGCTCGAAAGGAGCGATCTAGATGATTCTGCATACTTCTGACTGAAGTCTCACCAATATTATCGCAGAAAATGCATATCTCAGCTGGAAACACCACGAAAATCTAGATATCGCCGGTTCTGCATATCAAACGCACAGTGGAGTGGTGAAAACAACCAGAGAACGTGTTTCTCGCATTAAATAGCTCGAAAAGAGCGATCTCGATGATTCTGCATACTTCTGACAAAAGACCCACCAAGATTATCGCAGAAAATGCATATCTCAGCTGGAAACACCATGCAAATCAAGATATCGCCTGTTCTGCATATCAAACGCACTGTGGAATGGTGAGAACAACCAGAGAAAGTGTTTCTCGCATTAAATAGCTCGAAAGGAGCGATCTCGATGATTCAGCATACTTCGGACAGAAGCCTCACCAAGATTATCGCAGGAAATGCATATCTCAGCTTGAAATGCCACGAAAACCTAGATATCGCTGGTTCTGCATGTCAAACGCACTGTGGAGTGGTGATAACACCAGATAACGTGTTTCTCGCATTAAATAGCTCGAAAAGAGCGATCTAGATGATTCAGCATACTTCGGACAGAAGTCACACCAAGATTATCGTAGAAAATGCATATCTCAGCTTGAACCCCGACGAAATCAAAGATGTCGCCGGTTCTGCATATCAAAAGGACTGTGGAGTGGTGAAAACACCAGAAAACGAGTTTCTCGCATTACATAGCTCGAAAAGAGCGCTCTCGATGTTTCTGCATACTTCGGACAGATGTTTCACCAAGCTTATCGTAGAAAATGCATATCTCAGCTTGAAACCCGACGAAAGCCGAGTTATCTCCGGTTCTGCACATCAAACGTACCGTGGAGTGGTGAAAACACCAGAAAACGTGTTTCGCACATTAAGTATCTCGAATAGAGCGTTCTCGAAGATTCTGCACACTTCTGACAGAAGTCTCACCAGGATTATCGTAGAAAATGCATATCTCAGCTTGAAACCCGACCGAAACCAAGATATCTCCGGTTCTGAACATCAATCGTACCGTGGAGTGGTGAAAACACCAGAAAACGTGTTTCGCACATTAAGTAGCTCGAGAAGAGCGTTCTCGAAGATTCTGCATACTCCTGACAGAAGTCTCACCAGGATTATCGTAGAAAATGCATATCTCAGCTTGAAACCCCACGAAAACCAAGATATCTACTGTTCTGCATATCCAACGAACTGTGGAGTGTTGAAAACCTCAGAAAACGTGTTTCTCGCATTAAATAGCTCGAACAGAGCGTTCTCGAAGATCCTGCATACTTCTGACGGAAGTCTCACCAAGATTATCGTAGAAAATGCATATCTCAGCTTGAAACCCGACGAAAACCGAGTTATCTCCGGTTCTGCACATCAAACGTACCGTGGAGTGGTGAAAACACCAGAAAACGTGTTTCGCGCATTCAGTAGCTCGAAAAGAGCCTTCTCGAAGATTCTGCATACTTCTGACAGAAGTCTCACCAGGATTATCGTAGAAAATGCATATCTCAGCCTGAAACCCGACCGAAACCGCGATATCTCCGGTTCTGCATGTCAAACGTACTGTGGAGTGGTGAAATCACCAGAAAACGTGTTTCGTGCATTAAGTAGCTCGAAAAGAGCGATCTAGATGATTCTGCATAATTCTGACAAAAGACCCACCCAGATTATCGCAGAAAATGCATATCTCAGCTTGAAACACCACGAAAACCGAGTTATCTCCGGTTCTGCAAATCACACGTACCGTGGAGTGGTGAAAACACCAGAAAAAAAGTTTCTCGCATTAAATAGCTCGAAAAGAGCGCTCTCGATGTTTCTGCATACTTCTGACAGAAGTCTCACCAAGATTATCGTAGAAAATGCATATCTCAGCTGGAAACACCACGAAAATCAATATATCGCCTGTTCTGCATTTCAAACGCACTGTGGAGTGGTGAAAACAATCAGAGAACGTGTTTCTGGCACTAACTAGCTCGAAAAGTGCGATCTCGATGATTCTGCATATTTCTAACAGAAGTCTCACCAAGATTATCGCAGAAAATGCATATCTCAGCTTGAAACCCCACGAAAACCAAGATATCTCCGGTTCTGCATATCCAACGAACTGTGGAGTGGCGAAAACCCCAGATAACGTGTTTCTCGCATTAAATAGCTCGAAAAGTGCGATCTCGATGATTCTGCATACTTCTAACAGAAGTCTCACCAAGATTATCGCAGAAAATGCATATCTCAGCTCGAAACCTCACGATAATCAAGATGTTGCCGGTTCTGCATATCCAACGAACTGTGGAGTGGTGAAAACCTCAGAAAACGTGTTTCTCGCATTAAATAGCTCGAAAAGAGCGCTCTCGATGTTTCTGCATACTTTGGACAGATGTTTCACCAAGCTTATCGTAGAAAATGCATATCTCAGCTTGAAACCCGACCGAAACCAAGATATCTCCGGTTCTGCATGTCAAACGTACTGTGGAGTGGTGAAAACACCAGAAAACGTGATTCGTGGATTAAGTAGCTCGAAAAGAGCGATTAGTTGCTTCTGCATCCTTCGGACAGAAGTCTCAACAAGATTATCGCAGAAAATGCATATCTCAGCTCGAAACCTCACGAAAATCAAGATGTTGCCGGTTCTGCATATCAAACGCACTGTGGAGTGGTGAAAACACCAGAAAACGTGTTTCTCGCATTAAATAGCTCGAAAAGAGCGTTCTCGAAGATCCTGCATACTTCTGACAGAAGTCTCACCAAGATTATCGCAGAAAATGCATATCTCAGCTTGAAACCCCACGAAAACCAAGATATCTCCGGTTCTGCATATCCAACGAACTGTGGAGTGGTGAAAACCCCAGAAAACGAGTTTCTCGCATTAAATAGCTCGAAAAGAGCGCTCTCGATTTTTCTGCATACTTCGGACAGATGTTTCACCAAGATTATCGTAGAAAATGCATATCTCAGCTTGAAACCCCACGAAAACCAAGATATCGCCGGTTCTGCATATCAAACCAACTGTGGAGTGGAGAAAACCCCAGAAAACGTGTTTCTCGCATTAAATAGCTCGAAAAGTGCGGTCTCGATGATTCTGCATACTTCTAACAGAAGTCTCACCAAGATTATCGCAGAAAATGCATATCTCAGCTCGAAACCTCACGAAAATCAAGATGTTGCCGGTTCTGCATATCAAACGCACTGTGGAGTGGTGAAAACAACCAGAGAACGTGCTTCTCGCATTAAATAGCTCGAATAGTGCGATCTCGATGATTCTGCATACTTCGGTCAGAAGTCTCACCAAGATTATCGTAAAAAATGCATATCTCAGCTTGAAACCCCACGAAAACCAAGATATCGCTGGTACTGCATATCAAACGCACTGTGGAGTGGTGAAAACACCAGATAACGTGTTTCTCGCATTAAATAGCTCGAAAAGAGCGTTCTCGAAGATCCTGCATACTTCTGACAGAAGTCTCACCAAGATTATCGTAGAAAATGCATATCTCAGCTTGAAACCCCACGAAAACCAAGATATCGCCGGTTCTGCATATCAAACCAACTGTGGAGTGGAGAAAACCCCAGAAAACGTGTTTCTGGCACTAACTTGCTCGAAAAGAGCGATCACGATGATTCAGCATACTTCGGACAGAAGTCTCACCAAGATTATCGCAGAAAATGCATATCTCAGCTTGAAACCCGACGAAAACCAAAATATCGCCGGTTCTGCATATCAAACCAACTGTGGAGTGGTGATAACACCAGATAACGTGTTTCTCGCATTAAATAGCTCGAAAAGTGCGATCTCGATGATTCTGCATACTTCTAACAGAAGTCTCACCGAGATTATCGCAGAAAATGCATATCTCTGCTCGAAACGTCACGAAAATCAAGATGTTGCCGGTTCTGCATATCAAACGCACTGTGGAGTGGTGAAAACAACCAGAGAACCTGCTTCTCGCATTAAATAGCTCGAATAGTGCAATCTCGAAGATTCTGCATACTTCGGACAGAATACTCAACAAGATTATCGCAGAAAATGCATATCTCAGCTTGAAACCCCACGAAAACCAAGATATCTACTGTTCTGCATATCAAACGCACTGTGGAGTGGTGAAAACACCAGATAACGTGTTTCTCGCACTAACTAGCTCGAAAAGAGCGATCTCGATGATACAGCATACTTCGGACAGAAGTCTCACCAAGATTATCGCAGGAAATGCATATCTCAGCTTGAAACCCCACGAAAACCGAGATATCTCCGGTTCTGCATATCCAACGAACTGTGGAGTGATGAAAACACCAGATAACGTGTTTCTCGCATTAAATAGCTCGAAAAGCGCGATCTCGATGATTCTGCATACTTCTAACAGATGTCTCACCAAGATTATCGCAGAAAATGCATATCTCAGCTTGAAACCCCACGAAAACCAAGATGTCGCCGGTTCTGCATATCAAACGCACTGTGGAGTGGTGAAAACACCAGAAAACGTGTTTCTCGCATTAAATAGCTCGAAACGAGCGATCTCGATGATTCTGCATACTTCGGACAGAAGTCTCACCAAGATTATCGCAGAAAATGCATATCTCAGCTTGAAACCTCACGAAAACCAAGATATCTACTGTTCTGCATATCAAACGCACTGTGGAGTGGTGAAAACACCAGATAACGTGTTTCTCGCACTAACTAGCTCGAAAAGAGCGATCTCGATGATACAGCATACTTCGGACAGAAGTCTCACCAAGATTATCGCAGGAAATGCATATCTCAGCTTGAAACCCCACGAAAACCAAGATATCGCCGGTTCTGCATATCCAACGAACTGTGGAGTGGTGAAAACACCAGACAACGTGTTTCTCGCATTAAATAGCTCGAAAAGCGCGATCTCGATGATTCTGCATACTTCTAACAGATGTCTCACCAAGATTATCGCAGAAAATGCATATCTCAGCTTGAAACCCCACGAAAACCAAGATGTCGCCGGTTCTGCATATCAAACGCACTGTGGAGTGGTGAAAACACCAGAAAACGTGTTTCTCGCATTAAATAGCTCGAAACGAGCGATCTCGATGATTCTGCATACTTCGGACAGAAGTCTCACCAAGATTATCGCAGAAAATGCATATCTCAGCTTGAAACCCCACGAAAACCAAGATGTCGCCGGTTCTGCATATCAAACGCACTGTGGAGTGGTGAAAACACCAGAAAACGTGTTTCTCATATTAAGTAGCACGAAAAGAGCGTTCTCGAAGATCCTGCATACTTCTGACAGAAGTCTCACCAAGATTATCGTAGAAAATGCATATCTCAGCTTGAAACCCCACGAAAACCAAGATATCGCAGGTTCTGCATATCAAACGCACTGTGGAGTGGTGAAAACACCAGATAACGTGTTTCTCGCATTAAATAGCTCGAAAAGTGCGATCTCGATGCTTCTGCATACTTCTTACAGAAGTCTCACCAAGATTATCGCAGAAAATGCATATCTCTGCTTGAAACCCCACGCAAACCAAGATATCTCCTGTTCTGCATATCCAAAGAACTGTGGAGTGTTGAAAACCCCAGAAAACGTGTTTCTCGCATTAAATAGCTCGAAAAGAGCGCTCTCGATGTTCCTGCATACTTCGGACAGATGTCTCACCAAGCTTATCGTACAAAATGCATATCTCAGCTTGAAACCCGACGAAAACCAAAATATCGCCGGTTCTGCATATCAAACCAACTGTGGAGTGGTGAAAACACCAGATAACGTGTTTCTCGCATTAAATAGTTCGAAAAGTGCGATCTCGATGATTCTGCATACTTCTAACAGAAGTCTCACCAAGATTATCGCAGAAAATGCATATCTCAGCTTGAAACCCCACGAAAACCAAGATATCTACTGTTCTGCATATCAAACGCACTGTGGAGTGGTGAAAACACCAGATAACGTGTTTCTCGCATTGAATAGCTCGAAACGAGCGATCTCGATGATTCTGCATACTTCGGACAGAAGTCTCAACAAGATTATCGCAGAAAATGCATATCTCAGCTTGAAACCACACGAAATCAAGATATCTACTGTTCTGCATATCAAACGCACTGTGGAGTGGTGAAAACACCAGATAACGTGTTTCTCGCACCAACTAGCTCGAAAAGAGCGATCTCGATGATACAGCATACTTCGGACAGAAGTCTCACCAAGATTATCGCAGGAAATGCATATCTCAGCTTGAAACCCCACGAAAACCAAGATATCTCCGGTTCTGCATATCCAACGAACTGTGGAGTGGTGAAAACACCAGATAACGTGTTTCTCGCATTAAATAGCTCGAAAAGCGCGATCTCGATGATTCTGCATACTTCTAACAGATGTCTCACCAAGATTATCGCAGAAAATGCATATCTCTGCTTGAAACCTCGCGAAAACCAAGATATCTACTGTTCTGCATATCCAAGGAACTGTGGAGTGGTGAAACCCCCAGAAAACGTGTTTCTCGCATTAAATACCTCGAAAAGAGCGCTCTCGATGTTTCTGCATACTTCGGACAGGTGTTTTACCAAGCTTATCGTAGAAAATGCATATCTCAGCTTGAAACCCGAAGGAAACCAAAATATCTCCGGTTCTGCATATCCAACGCAGTGTGGAGTGGTGAAAACACCAGATAACGTGTTTCTCGCATTCAGTAGCTCGAAACGAGCGATCTCAATGATTCTGCATACTTCGGACAGAAGTCTCAACAAGATTATCGCAGAAAATGCATATCTCAGCTTGAAACCCCACGAAAACCAAGGTATCTACTGTTCTGCATATCAAACGCACTGTGGAGTGGTTAAAACACCAGATAACGTGTTTCTCGCACTAGCTAGCTCGAAAAGAGCGATCTCGAAGATTCTGCATACTTCTGACAGAAGTCTCACCAGGATTATCGTAGAAAATGCATATCTCAGCTTGAAACCAGACCGAAACCAAGATATCTCCGGTTCTGCATGTCAAACGTACTGTGGAGTGGTGAAAACACCAGAAAACGTGTTTCGTGCATTATGTAGCTCGAAAAGAGCGATCTAGATGATTCTGCATACTTCTGACTGAAGACTCACCAATATTATCGCAGAAAATGCATATCTCAGCTCGAAACCTCACGAAAATCAAGATGTTGCCGGTTCTGCATATCAAACGCACTGTGGAGTGGTGAAAACAACCAGAGAACGTGTTTCTCGCGTTAAATAGCTCGAAAAGGCCGTTGACGATGATTCTGCATACTTCTGACAGATGTCTCACCAAGATTATCGTAGAAAATGCATATCTCAACTTGAACCCCGACGAAATCAAAGATGTCGCCGGTTCTGCATATCAAACGCACTGTGGAGTGGTGAAAACACCAGATAACGTGTTTCTCGCATTAAATAGCTCGAAAAGAGCGACCTAGATGATTCTGCATACTTCTGACAAAAGACCCACCAAGATTATCGCAGAAAATGCATATCTCAGCTGGAAACAGCACGAAAATCAAGATATCGCCGGTTCTGCATATCAAACGCACTGTGGAGTGGTGAAAACAACCAGAGAACGTGTTTCTCGCAATAAATAGCTCGAAAAGAGCGCTCTCGATGTTTCTGCATACTTCGGACAGAAGTCTCAACAAGATTATCGCAGAAAATGCATATCTCAGCTTGAAACTCCACGAAAACCAAGATATCTACTGTTCTGCATATCAAACGCACTGTGGAGTGGTGAAAACACCAGATAACGTGTTTCTCGCATTAAATAGCTCGAAAAGAGCGCTCTCGATGTTTCTGCATACTTCGGACAGATGTTTCACCAAGATTATCGTAGAAAATGCATATCTCAGCTTGAAACCCGACGAAAACTAAAATATCGCCGGTTCTGCATATCAAACCAGCTGTGGAGTGGTGAAAACACCAGATAACGTGTTTCTCGCATTAAATAGCTCGAAAAGTGCGATCTCGATGATGCTGCATACTTCTAACAGAAGTCTCACCAAGATTATCGCAGAAAATGCATATCTCTGCTTGAAACCCCACGTAAACCAAGATATCTACTGTTCTGCATATCCAACGAACTGTGGAGTGGTGAAAACCCCAGAAAACGTGTTTCTCGTATTAAATAGCTCGAAAAGAGCGCTCTCGACGTTTCTGCATACTTCGGACAGATGTTTCACCAAGCTTATCGTAGAAAATGCATATCTCAGCTTGAAACCCGACGAAATCCAAAATATCTCCGGTTCTGCATATCCAACGCACTGTGGAGTGGTAAAAACACCAGAAAACGTGTTTCTCGCATTAAATAGCTCGAAACGAGCGATCTCGATGATTCTGCATACTTCGGACAGAAGTCTCAACACGATTATCGCAGAAAATGCATATCTCAGCTTGAAACCCCACGAAAACCAAGATATCTACTGTTCTGCATATGCAACGAACTGTGGAGTGGTGAAAACCCCAGAAAACGTGCTTCTCGCATTAAATAGCTCGAAAAGAGCGCTCTCGATGTTTCTGCATACTTTGGACAGATGTTTCACCAAGCTTATCGTAGAAAATGCATATCTCAGATTGAAACCCCACGAAAACCAAGAACTCTACTGTTCTGCATATCCAACGAACTGTGGAGTGGTGAAAACACCAGATAACGTGTTTCTCGCATTAAATAGCTCGAAAAGCGCGATCTCGATGATTCTGCATACTTCTAACAGATGTCTCACCAAGATTATCGCAGAAAATGCATATCTCAGCTTGAAACCCGACGAAAACCAAAATATCGCCGGTTCTGCATATCAAACCAGCTGTGGAGTGGTGAAAACACCAGATAACGTGTTTCTCGCATTAAATAGCTCGAAAAGTGCGATCTCGATGATGCTGCATACTTCTAACAGAAGTCTCACCAAGATTATCGCAGAAAATGCATATCTCTGCTTGAAACCCCACGTAAACCAAGATATCTACTGTTCTGCATATCCAACGAACTGTGGAGTGGTGAAAACCCCAGAAAACGTGTTTCTCGTATTAAATAGCTCGAAAAGAGCGCTCTCGACGTTTCTGCATACTTCGGACAGATGTTTCACCAAGCTTATCGTAGAAAATGCATATCTCAGCTTGAAACCCGACGAAATCCAAAATATCTCCGGTTCTGCATATCCAACGCACTGTGGAGTGGTAAAAACACCAGAAAACGTGTTTCTCGCATTAAATAGCTCGAAACGAGCGATCTCGATGATTCTGCATACTTCGGACAGAAGTCTCAACACGATTATCGCAGAAAATGCATATCTCAGCTTGAAACCCCCCGAAAACCAAGATATCTACTGTTCTGCATATCCAACGAACTGTGGAGTGGTGAAAACCCCAGAAAACGTGTTTCTCGCATTAAATAGCTCGAAAAGAGCGCTCTCGATGTTTCTGCATACTTCGGACAGAAGTCTCAACAAGATTATCGCAGAAAATGCATATCTCAGCTTGAAACCCCACGAAAACCAAGATATCTACTGTTCTGCATATCCAACGAACTGTGGAGTGGTGAAAACCCCAGAAAACGTGTTTCTCGCATTAAATAGTTCGAAAAGAGCGATCCAGATGATTCTGCATTCTTCTGACAAAAGACCCACCAAGATTATCGCAGAAAATGCATATCTCAGCTGGAAACAGCACGTAAATCATGATATCGCCGGTTTTGCATATCAAACGCACTGTGGAGTGGTGAAAACAACCAGATAACGTGTTTCTCGCACTAACTAGCTCGAAAAGAGCGATCTCGATGATTCAGCATACTTCGGACAGAAGTCTCACCAAGATTATCGCGGAAAATGCATATCTCAGCTTGAAACCCCTCGAAAACCAAGATATCGCCGGTTCTGCATATCAAACGCACTGTGGAGTGGTGAAAACACCGGATAAGGTTTTTCTCGCATTAGCTAGCACGAAAAGAGCGATCTCGATGTTTCAGCATACTTCGGACAGAAGTCTCACCAAGATTATCGCAGAAAATGCATATCTCACCTTGAAACCCCACGAAAACCAAAATATCGCCGGTTCTGCATATCATACGCACTGTGGAGTGGTGAAAACACCAGATTACGTGTTTCTCGCATTAAATAGCTCGACAAGAGCGTTCTCGAAGATTCTGCATGCTTCTGACAGAAGTCTCACCAAGATTATCGTAGAAAATGCATATCTCAGCTTGAAACCCGACGAAAACCGAGTTAACTCCGGTTCTGCACATCAAACGTACCGTGGAGTGGTGAAAACACCAGAAAACGTGTTTCGCGCATTAAGTAGCTCGAAAAGAGCGTTCTCGAAGATTCTGCTTACTTCTGACAGATGTCTCACCAGGATTATCGTAGAAAATGCATATGTCAGCTGGAAACACCACGAAAATCAAGATATCGCCTGTTCTGCATATCAAACGCACTGTGGAGTGGTGAAAACAACCAGAGAACGTGTTTCTCGCATTAAGTAGCTCGAAAAGAGCGATCTCGATGATTCAGCATACTTCCGACAGAAGTCTCACAAAGATTATCGTAGGAAATGCATATCTCATCTTGAAGCACTACGAAAACCAAGATATCTCCTTTTCTGCATATCCAACGAACTGTGGAGTGGTGAAAACCCCAGAAAACGAGTTTCGTGCATTAAATAGCTCGAAAAGAGCGCTCTCGATGTTTCTGCATACTTCGGACAGATGTTTCACCAAGATTATCGTAGAAAATGCATATCTCAGCTTGAAACCCGACCGAAACCAAGATATCTCCGGTTCTGCATGTCAAACGTACTGTGGAGTGGTGAAAACACCAGAAAACGTGTTTCGTGCATTAAGTAGCTCGAAAAGAGCGATCTAGTTGATTCTGCATACTTCTGACAAAAGACCCACCAAGATTATCGCAGAAAATGCATATCTCAGCTGGAAACACCACGGAAATCAAGATATCGCCTGTTCTGCATATCAAACGCACTGTGGAGTGGTGAAAACAAACAGAGAACGTGTTTCTCGCATTAAATAGCTCGAGACGGGCGATCTCGATGATTCAACATACTTCGGAATGACGTCTCACCAAGATTATCGCAGGAAATGCATATCTCATCTTGAAATCCCACGAAAACCAAGATATCTCCGGTTCTGCATATCCAACGAACTGTGGAGTGGTGAAAACCCCAGAAAACGAGTTTCTCGCATTAAATAGCTCGAAAGGAGCGCTCTCGATGTTTCTGCATACTTCGGACAGATGTTTCACCAAGATTATGGTAGAAAATGCATATCTCAGCTTGAAACCCGACCGAAACCAAGATATCTCCGGTTCTGCATGTCAAACGTACTGTGGAGTGGTGAAAACACCAGAAAACGTGTTTCGTGCATTAAGTAGCTCGAAAAGAGCGATCTAGTTGATTCTGCATACTTCTGACAAAAGACCCACCAAGATTATCGCAGAAAATGCATATCTCAGCTGGAAACACCACGAAAATCAAGATATCTCCGGTTCTGCATATCCAACGAACTGTGGAGTGGTGAAAACCCCAGAAAACGAGTTTCTCGCATTAAATAGCTCGAAAAGAGCGCTCTCGATGTGTCTGCATACTTCGGACAGATGTTTCACCAAGATTATCGTAGAAAATGCATATCTCAGCTTGAAACCCGACGAAAACCAAAATATCGCCGGTTCTGCATATCAAACCAACTGTGGAGTGGTGAAAACACCAGATAACGTGTTTCTCGCATTAAATAGCTCGAAAAGAGCGATCTCGATGATTCTGCATACTTCTAACAGAAGTCTCACCAAGATTATCGCAGAAAATACATATCTCAGCTTGAAACCCCACGAAAACGAAGATATCGCCGGTTTTGCATATCAAACGCACTGTGGAGTGGTGAAAACAACGGATAAGGTTTTTCTCGCATTAACTAGCTCGAAAAGAGCGATCTCGATGTTTCAGCATACTTCGGACAGAAGTCTCACCAAGATTATCGCAGAAAATGCATATCTCAGCTTGAAACCCTACGAAATCCAAGATATCGCCGGTTCTGCATATCTTACGCACTGTGGAGTGGTGAAAACACAAGATAACGTGTTTCTAGCATTAAATAGCTCGAAAAGAGCGTTCTCGAAGATCCTGCATACTTCTGACAGAAGTCTCACCAAGATTATCATAGAAAATGCATATCTCAGCTTGAAACCCGACCGAAACCAAGATATCTCCGGTTCTGCATGTCAAACGTACTGTGGAGTGGTGAAAACACCAGAAAACGTGTTTCGTGCATTAAGTAGCTCGAAAAGAGCGATCTAGTTGATTCTGCATACTTCTGACAAAAGACCCACCAAGATTATCGCAGAACATGCATATCTCAGCTGGAAACACCACGAAAATCAAGATATCTCCGGTTCTGCATATCCAACGAACTGTGGAGTGGTGAAAACCGCAGAAAACGAGTTTCTCGCATTAAATAGCTCGAAAAGAGCGCTCTCGATGTGTCTCCATACTTCGGACAGATGTTTCACCAAGATTATCGTAGAAAATGCATATCTCAGCTTGAAACCCGACCGAAACCAAGATATCTCCGGTTCTGCATGTCAAACGTACTGTGGAGCGGTGAAAACACCAGAAAACGTGTTTCGTGCATTAAATAGCTCGAAAAGAGCGCTCTCGATGTTTCTGCATACTTCGGACAGAAGTCTCAACAAGATTATCGCAGAAAATGCATATCTCAGCTTGAAACCCCACGAAAACGAAGATATCGCCGGTTCTGCATATCAAACGCACTGTGGAGTGGTGAAAACACCGGAGAAGGTTTTTCTCGCATTAACCAGCACGAAAAGAGCGATCTCGATGTTTCAGCATACTTCGGACAGAAGTCTCACCAAGATTATCGCAGAAAATGCATATCTCACATTGAAACCCCACGAAAACCATAATATCGCCGGTTCTGCATATCTTACGCACTGTGGAGTGGTGAAAACACCAGATTACGTGTTTCTCGCATTAAATAGCTCGAAAAGAGCGTTCTCGAAGATCCTGCATACTTCTGACAGAAGTCTCAATAAGATTATCGTAGAAAATGCATATCACAGCTTGAAACCCTACGAAAACCGAGTTATCTCCGGTTCTGCACATCAAACGTACTGTGGAGTGGTGAAAACACCAGAAAACGTGTTTCTCGCATTAAATAGCTCGAAAGGAGCGCTCTCGATGTTTCTGCATACTTCGGACAGATGTTTCACCAAGAGTATCGTAGAAAATGCATATCTCAGCTTGAAACCCGACCGAAACCAAGATATCTCCGGTTCTGCATGTCAAACGTACTGTGGAGTGGTGAAAACACCAGAAAACGTGTTTCGTGCATTAGGTAGCTCGAAAAGAGCGATCTAGTTGATTCTGCATACTTCTGACAAAAGACCCACCAAGATTATCGCAGAACATGCATATCTCAGCTGGAAACACCACGAAAATCAAGATATCTCCGGTTCTGCATATCCAACGAACTGTGGAGTGGTGGAAACCCCAGAAAACGAGTTTCTCGCATTAAATAGCTCGAAAAGAGCGCTCTCGATGTGTCTGCATACTTCGGACAGATGTTTCACCAAGATTATCGTAGAAAATGCATATCTCAGCTTGAAACCCGACGAAAACCAAAATATCGCCGGTTCTGCATATCAAACCAACTGTGGAGTGGTGAAAACACAAGATAACGTGTTTCTCGCATTAAATAGCTCGAAAAGAGCGTTCTCGAAGATCCTGCATACTTCTGACAGAAGTCTCACCAAGATTATCATAGAAAATGCATATCTCAGCTTGAAACCCGACGAAAACCGAGTTATCTCCGGTTCTGCACATCAAACGTACCGTGGAGTGGTGAAAACACCAGAGAACGTATTTCGCGCATTATGTAGCTTGAAACGAGCGTTCTCGAAGATTCTGCATACTTCTGACAGATGTCTCACCAGGATTATCGTAGAAAATGCATATCTCAGCTTGAAACCCGACCGAAACCAAGATATCTGCGGTTCTGCATGTCAAACGTACTGTGGAGTGGTGAAAACACCAGAAAACGTGTTTCGTGCATTAAATAGCTCGAAAAGAGCGCTCTCGATGTTTCTGCATCCTTCGGACAGAAGTCTCAACAAGATTATCGCAGAAAATGCATATCTCAGCTTGAAACCCCACGAAAACGAAGATATCGCCGGTTCTGCATATCAAACGCACTGTGGAGTGGTGAAAACACCGGAGAAGGTTTTTCTCGCATTAACCAGCACGAAAAGAGCGATCTCGATGTTTCAGCATACTTCGGACAGAAGTCTCACCAAGATTATCGCAGAAAATGCATATCTCACATTGAAACCTCACGAAAACCATAATATCGCCAGTTCTGCATATCATACGCACTGTGGAGTGGTGAAAACACCAGATTACGTGTTTCTCGCATTAAATAGCTCGAAAAGAGCGTTCTCGAAGATTCTGCATACTTCTGACTGAAGTCTCACCAAGATTATCGTAGAAAATGCATATCTCAGCTTGAAACCCGACGAAAACCGAGTTATCTCCGGTTCTGCACATCAAACGTACCGTGGAGTGGTGAAAACACCAGAAAACGTGTTTCGCGCATTAAGTAGTTCGAAAAGAGCGTTCTCGAAGATTTTGCATACTTCTGACAGAAGTCTCACCAGGACTATCGTAGAAAATGCATATCTCAGCTGGAAACACCACGAAAATCAAGATATCGCCGGTTCTGCATGTCAAACGTACTGTGGAGTGGTGAAAACACCAGAAAACGTGTTTCGTGCATTAAGTAGCTCGAAAAGAGCGATCTAGATGATTCTGCATACTTCGTACAGAAGTCTCACCAAGATTATCGCAGAAAATGCATATCTCAGCTTGAAACCCCACGAAAACCAAGATATATACTGTTCTGCATATCAAACGCACTGTGGAGTGGTGAAAACACCAGATAACGTGTTTCTCGCATTAGCTAGCTCGAAAAGAGCGTTCTCGATGATTCTGCATACTTCTCATAGATGAAACATCAAGATTATCGCAGAAAATGCATCTTTCAGCTGGAAACCCCACGAAAACCAAGTTATCGGCGGCTCCACATATCAAACGCACTGAGGAGTTGTCAAAACACCAGATAACGTGTTTCTCGCATTAAATAGCTCGAAAAGTGCGATCTCGAAGATTCTGCATACTTCTGACAGAAGTCTCACCAGGATTATCGTAGAAAATGCATATCTCAGCTTGAAACCCGACGAAAACCGAGTTATCTCCGGTTCTGCACATCAAACGTACCGTGGAGTGGTGAAAACACCAGAAAACGTGTTTCGCGCATTAAGTAGTTCGAAAAGAGCGTTCTCGAAGATTTTGCATACTTCTGACAGAAGTCTCACCAGGACTATCGTAGAAAATGCATATCTCAGCTGGAAACACCACGAAAATCAAGATATCGCCGGTTCTGCATGTCAAACGTACTGTGGAGTGGTGAAAACACCAGAAAACGTGTTTCGTGCATTAAGTAGCTCGAAAAGAGCGATCTAGATGATTCTGCATACTTCGTACAGAAGTCTCACCAAGATTATCGCAGAAAATGCATATCTCAGCTTGAAACCCCACGAAAACCAAGATATATACTGTTCTGCATATCAAACGCACTGTGGAGTGGTGAAAACACCAGATAACGTGTTTCTCGCATTAGCTAGCTCGAAAAGAGCGTTCTCGATGATTCTGCATACTTCTCATAGATGAAACATCAAGATTATCGCAGAAAATGCATCTTTCAGCTGGAAACCCCACGAAAACCAAGTTATCGGCGGCTCCACATATCAAACGCACTGAGGAGTTGTCAAAACACCAGATAACGTGTTTCTCGCATTAAATAGCTCGAAAAGTGCGATCTCGAAGATTCTGCATACTTCTGACAGAAGTCTCACCAGGATTATCGTAGAAAATGCATATCTCAGCTTGAAACCCGACCGAAACCAAGATATCTCCGGTTCTGCATGTCAAACGTACTGTGGAGTGGTGAAAACACCAGAAAACGTGTTTCGCGCATTAAGTAGTTCGAAAAGAGCGTTCTCGAAGATTTTGCATACTTCTGACAGAAGTCTCACCAGGACTATCGCAGAAAATGCATATCTCAGCTGGAAATACCACGAAAACCGAGTTATCTCCGGTTCTGCACATCAAACGTACCGTGGAGTGGTGAAAACACCAGAAAACGTGTTTCGTGCATTAAGTAGCTCGAAAAGAGCGCTCTCGATGTTTCTGCATACTTCGGACAAATGTTTCACCAAGAGTATCGTAGAAAATGCATATCTCAGCTTGAAACCCGACGAAAACCAAAATATCGCCGGTTCTGCATATCAAACCAACTGTGGAGTGGTGAAAACACCAGATAACGTGTTTCTCGCATTAAATAGCTCGAAATGTGCGATCTCGATGATTCAGCATACTTCGGACAGAAGTCTCACCAAGATTATCACATAAAATGCATATCTCAGCTTGAAACCCCACGAAAACCAAGATATCGCCGGTTCTGCATATCATACGCACTGTGGAGTGGTGAAAACAGCAGATAACGTGCTTCTCGCATTAAATAGCTCGAAACGAGCGATCTTGATGATTAAGCATACTTCGGACAAATGTCTCACCAAGATTATCGTAAAAAATGCATATCTCAACTAAACCCCACGAAAACCAAGATATCGCTGGTACTGCATATCAAACGCACTGTGGACTGGTGAAAACACCAGATAACGTGATTCTCGCATTAAATAGCTCGAAAGGAGCGATCTCGATGATTCTGCATACTTCGGACAGAAGTCTCACCATGATTATCGCAGAAAATGCATATCTCAGCTTGAAACCCCACGAAAACCAAGATATCTCCGGTTCTGCATATCCAACGAACTGTGGAGTGGTGAAAACCCCAGAAAACGAGTTTCTCGCATTAAATAGCTCGAAAAGAGCGCTCTCGATGTTTCTGCATACTTCGGACAGATGTTTCACCAAGATTATCGTAGAAAATGCATATTTCAGCTTGAAACCTGACGAAAACCAAAATATCGCCGGTTCTGCATATCAAACCAACTGTGGAGTGGTGAAAACACCAGATAACGTGTTTCTCGCATTAAATTGCTCGAAAAGCGCGATCTCGATGATTCTGCATACTTCTAACAGAAGTCTCACCAAGATTATCGCAGAAAATGCAAATCTCAGCTTGAAACCCCACGAAAACCAAGATATCGCCGGTATTACATATCAAACGCACTGTGGAGTGGTGAAAACACCGGATAAGGTTTTTCTCGCATTAAATAGCTCGAAAAGAGCGATCTAGATGATTCAGCATACTTCGGACAGAAGTCTCACCAAGATTATCGCAGGAAATGCATGTCTCAGCTTGAAACGCCACGAAAACCAGGATATCTCCGGTTCTGCATATCCAACGAACTGTGGAGTGGTGAAAACCACAGAAAACGTGTTTCTCGCTTTAAATAGATCGAAAAGAGCGCTCTCGATGTTTCTGCATACTTCGGACAGATGTTTCACCAAGCTTATCGCAGAAAATGCATATCTCAGCTTGAAACCCCACGAAAACCAAGATATCTACTGTTCTGCATATCAAACGCACTGTGGAGTGGTGAAAACACCAGATAACGTGTTTCTCGCATTAAATTGCTCGAAAAGCGCGATCTCGAAGATTCTGCATACTTCTGACAGAAGTCTCACCAGGATTATCGTAGAAAATGCATATCTCAGCTTGAAACCCGACCGAAACCAAGATATTTTCCGGTTCTGCATGTCAAACGTACTGTGGAGTGGTGAAAACACCAGAAAACCTGTTTCGTGCATTAAGTAGCTCGAAACGAGCGTTCTCGTAGATTCTGCATACTTCTAACAGAAGTCTCACCATGATTATCGCAGAAAATGCATATCTCTGCTAGAAACCCCACGAAAACCAAGATATCTCCTGTTCTGCATATCCAACGAACTGTGGAGTGGTGAAAACCCCAGATATGGTGTTTCTCGCATTAAATAGCTCGAAAAGAGCGATCTCGATGATTAAGCATACTTCGGACAGAAGTCTCACCATGATTATCGCAGAAAACGCATATCTCAGCTTGAAACCCGACGAAAACCAACATATCGTCGGTTCTGCAAACATACGCACTGTGGAGTGGTGAAAACACCAGATAACGTGTTTCTCGCATTATATAGCTCGAAAAGAGCGATCTAGATGATTCAGCATACTTCGGACAGAAGTCTCACCAAGATTATCGCAGGAAATGCATATCTCAGCTTGAAACGCCACGAAAACCAAGATATCTCCGGTTCTGCATATCCAACGAACTGTGCAGTGGTGAAAACCACAGAAAACGTGTTTCTCGCATTAAATAGCTCGAAAAGAGCGCTCTCGATGTTTCTGTATACTTCTGACTGATGTCTCACCAATATTATCGCAGAAAATGCATATCTCAGCTTGAATCCACACGAAAACCAAGATATCTCCGGTTCTGCATATCCAACGAACTGTGGAGTGGTGAAAACCCCCAGAAAACGAGTTTCTCGCATTAAATAGCTCGAAAAGTGCGCTCTCGATGTTTCTGCATACTTCGGACAGATGTTTCACCAAGATTATCGTAGAAAATGCATATTTCAGCTTGAAACCTGACGAAAACCAAAATATCGCCGGTTCTGCATGTCAAACGCACTGTGGAGTGGTGAAAACACCAGATAACGTGTTTCTCGCATTAAATAGCTCGAAAAGTGCGATCTCGATGATTCTGCATACTTCTAACAGAAGTCTCACCAAGATTATCGCAGAAAATGCAAATCTCAGCTTGAAACCCCACGGAAACCAAGATATCGCCGGTTTTGCATATCAAACGCACTGTGGAGTGGTGAAAACACCGGATATGGTTTTTCTCGCATTAACTAGCTCGAAAAGAGCGATCTCGATGTTTCAGCATACTTCGGACAGAAGTCTCAGCAAGATTATCGTAGAAAATGCATATCTCAGCTTGAAACCCGACGAAAACCGAGTTATCTCCGGTTCTGCACATCAAACGTACCGTGGAGTGGTGAAAACACCAGAAAACGTGTTTCGCGCATTAAGTAGCTCGAAAAGAGCATTCTCGAAGATTCTTCATACTTCTGACAGAAGTCTCACCAGGATTATCGCAGAAAATGCATATCTCAGCTGGAAACACCACGAAAATCAAGATATCGCCGGTTCTGCATATCAAACCAACTGTGGAGTGGTGAAAACACCAGATAACGTGGTTCTCGCATTAATTAGCTCGAAACGAGCGATCTAGATGATTCTGCATACTTCTGACTGAAGTCTCACCAATATTATCGCAGAATATGCATATCTCAGCTTGAAACCCTACGAAAACCGAGTTATCTCCGGTTCTGCACATCAAACGTACTGTGGAGTGGTGAAAACACCAGAAAACGTGTTTCTCGCATTAAATAGCTCGAAAGGAGCGCTCTCGATGTTTCTGCATACTTCGGACAGATGTTTCACCAAGATTATCGTAGAAAATGCATATCTCAGCTTGAAACCCGACCGAAACCAAGATATCTCCGGTTCTGCATGTCAAACGTACTGTGGAGTGGTGAAAACACCAGAAAACGTGTTTCGTGCATTAAGTAGCTCGAAAAGAGCGATCTAGTTGATTCTGCATACTTCTGACAAAAGACCCACCAAGATTATCGCAGAACATGCATATCTCAGCTGGAAACACCACGAAAATCAAGATATCTCCGGTTCTGCATATCCAACGAACTGTGGAGTGGTGGAAACCCCAGAAAACGAGTTTCTCGCATTAAATAGCTCGAAAAGAGCGATCTCGATGTTTCAGCATACTTCGGACAGAAGTCTCACCAAGATTATCGCAGAAAATGCATGTCTCAGCTTGAAACGCCACGAAAACCAAGATATCTCCGGTTCTGCATATCCAACGAACTGTGGAGTGGTGAAAACCACAGAAAACGTGTTTCTCGCATTAAATAGCTCGAAATGTGCGATCTCGATGATTCAGCATACTTCGGACAGAAGTCTCACCAAGATTATCACAGAAAATGCATATCTCAGCTTGAAACCCCACGAAAACCAAGATATCGCCGGTTCTGCATATCATACGCACTGTGGAGTGGTGAAAACAGCAGATAACGTGCTTCTCGCATTAAATAGCTCGAAACGAGCGATCTTGATGATTAAGCATACTTCGGACAAAAGTCTCACCAAGATTATCGTAAAAAATGCATATCTCAGCTTGAAACCCCACGAAAACCAAGATATCGCTGGTTCTGCATACCAAACGCACTGTGGGGTGCTGAAAACACCAGATAACGTGTTTGTCGCATTAATTAGCTCGAAACGAGCGATCTAGATGATTCTGCATACTTCTGACTGAAGTCTCACCAATATTATCGCAGAATATGCATATCTCAGCTTGAAACCCTACGAAAACCGAGTTATCTCCGGTTCTGCACATCAAACGTACTGTGGAGTGGTGAAAACACCAGAAAACGTGTTTCTCGCATTAAATAGCTCGAAAGGAGCGCTCTCGATGTTTCTGCATACTTCGGACAGATGTTTCACCAAGATTATCGTAGAAAATGCATATCTCAGCTTGAAACCCGACCGAAACCAAGATATCTCCGGTTCTGCATGTCAAACGTACTGTGGAGTGGTGAAAACACCAGAAAACGTGTTTCGTGCATTAAATAGCTCGAAAAGAGCGATCTCGATGATTCTGCATACTTCGGACAGAAGTCTCACCATGATTATCGCAGAATATGCATATCTCAGCTGGAAACACCACGAAAATCAAGATATCGCCGGTTCTGCATATCAAACCAACTGTGGAGTGGTGAAAACACCAGATAACGTGTTTCTCGCATTAATTAGCTCGAAACGAGCGATCTAGATGATTCTGCATACTTCTGACTGAAGTCTCACCAATATTATCGCAGAATATGCATATCTCAGCTTGAAACCCTACGAAAACCGAGTTATCTCCGGTTCTGCACATCAAACGTACTGTGGAGTGGTGAAAACACCAGAAAACGTGTTTCTCGCATTAAATAGCTCGAAAGGAGCGCTCTCGATGTTTCTGCATACTTCGGACAGATGTTTCACCAAGATTATCGTAGAAAATGCATATCTCAGCTTGAAACCCGACCGAAACCAAGATATCTCCGGTTCTGCATGTCAAACGTACTGTGGAGTGGTGAAAACACCAGAAAACGTGTTTCGTGCATTAAGTAGCTCGAAAAGAGCGATCTAGTTGATTCTGCATACTTCTGACAAAAGACCCACCAAGATTATCGCAGAACATGCATATCTCAGCTGGAAACACCACGAAAATCAAGATATCTCCGGTTCTGCATATCCAACGAACTGTGGAGTGGTGGAAACCCCAGAAAACGAGTTTCTCGCATTAAATAGCTCGAAAAGAGCGCTCTCGATGTGTCTGCATACTTCGGACAGATGTTTCACCAAGATTATCGTAGAAAATGCATATCTCAGCTTGAAACCCGACGAAAACAAAAATATCGCCGGTTCTGCATATCAAACCAACTGTGGAGTGGTGAAAACACCAGATAACGTGTTTCTCGCATTAGCTAGCTCGAAAAGAGCGTTCTCGATGATTCTGCATACTTCTCATAGATGAAACATCAAGATTATCGCAGAAAATGCATCTTTCAGCTGGAAACCCCACGAAAACCAAGTTATCGGCGGCTCCACATATCAAACGCACTGAGGAGTTGTCAAAACACCAGATAACGTGTTTCTCGCATTAAATAGCTCGAAAAGTGCGATCTCGAAGATTCTGCATACTTCTGACAGAAGTCTCACCAGGATTATCGTAGAAAATGCATATCTCAGCTTGAAACCCGACGAAAACCAAAATATCGCCGGTTCTGCATATCAAACCAACTGTGGAGTGGTGAAAACACCAGATAACGTGTTTCTCGCATTAAATAGCTCGAAATGTGCGATCTCGATGATTCAGCATACTTCGGACAGAAGTCTCACCAAGATTATCACAGAAAATGCATATCTCAGCTTGAAACCCCACGAAAACCAAGATATCGCCGGTTCTGCATATCATACGCACTGTGGAGTGGTGAAAACAGCAGATAACGTGCTTCTCGCATTAAATAGCTCGAAACGAGCGATCTTGATGATTAAGCATACTTCGGACAAAAGTCTCACCAAGATTATCGTAAAAAATGCATATCTCAGCTTGAAACCCCACGAAAACCAAGATATCGCTGGTTCTGCATACCAAACGCACTGTGGGGTGCTGAAAACACCAGATAACGTGTTTGTCGCATTAAATAGCTCGAATAGAGCGATCTCGATGAGTCTGCATACTTCGGACAGAAGTCTCACCAAGATTATCGTAAAAAATGCATATCTCAACTAAACCCCACGAAAACCAAGATATCGCTGGTACTGCATATCAAACGCACTGTGGACTGGTGAAAACACCAGATAACGTGATTCTCGCATTAAATAGCTCGAAAAGAGCGATCTCGATGATTCTGCATACTTCGGACAGAAGTCTCACCATGATTATCGCAGAAAATGCATATCTCAGCTTGAAACCCCACGAAAACCAAGATATCTCCGGTTCTGCATATCCAACGAACTGTGGAGTGGTGAAAACCCCAGAATACGAGTTTCTCGCATTAAATAGCTCGAAAAGAGCGCTCTCGATGTTTCTGCATACTTCGGACAGATGTTTCACCAAGATTATCGTAGAAAATGCATATTTCAGCTTGAAACCTGACGAAAACCAAAATATCGCCGGTTCTGCATATCAAACCAACTGTGGAGTGGTGAAAACACCAGATAACGGGTTTCTCGCATTAAATAGCTCGAAAAGTGCGATCTCGATGATTCTGCATACTTCTAACAGAAGTCTCACCAAGATTATCGCAGAAAATGCAAATCTCAGCTTGAAACCCCACGAAAACCAAGATATCGCCGGTTTTGCATATCAAACGCACTGTGGAGTGGTGAAAACACCGGATAAGGTTTTTCTCGCATTAAATAGCTCGAAAAGAGAGATCTAGATGATTCAGCATACTTCGGACAGAAGTCTCACCAAGATTATCGCAGGAAATGCATGTCTCAGCTTGAAACGCCACGAAAACCAAGATATCTCCGGTTCTGCATATCCAACGAACTGTGGAGTGGTGAAAACCACAGAAAACGTGTTTCTCGCTTTAAATAGCTCGAAAAGAGCGCTCTCGATGTTTCTGCATACTTCGGACAGATGTTTCACCAAGCTTATCGCAGAAAATGCATATCTCAGCTTGAAACCCGACGAAAACCAAGATATCTACTGTTCTGCATATCAAACGCACTGTGGAGTGGTGAAAACACCAGATAACGTGTTTCGCGCATTAAGTAGCTTGAAACGAGCGTTCTCGAAGATTCTGCATACTTCTGACAGATGTCTCACCAGGATTATCGTAGAAAATGCATATCTCAGCTTGAAACCCGACCGAAACCAAGATATCTGCGGTTCTGCATGTCAAACGTACTGTGGAGTGGTGAAAACACCAGAAAACGTGTTTCGTGCATTAAATAGCTCGAAAAGAGCGCTCTCGATGTTTCTGCATCCTTCGGACAGAAGTCTCAACAAGATTATCGCAGAAAATGCATATCTCAGCTTGAAACCCCACGAAAACGAAGATATCGCCGGTTCTGCATATCAAACGCACTGTGGAGTGGTGAAAACACCGGAGAAGGTTTTTCTCGCATTAACCAGCACGAAAAGAGCGATCTCGATGTTTCAGCATACTTCGGACAGAAGTCTCACCAAGATTATCGCAGAAAATGCATATCTCACATTGAAACCTCACGAAAACCATAATATCGCCAGTTCTGCATATCATACGCACTGTGGAGTGGTGAAAACACCAGATTACGTGTTTCTCGCATTAAACAGCTCGAAAAAAGCGTTCTCGAAGATTCTGCATACTTCTGACAGAAGTCTCACCAAGATTATCGTAGAAAATGCATATCTCAGCTTGAAACCCGACGAAAACCGAGTTATCTCCGGTTCTGCACATCAAACGTACCGTGGAGTGGTGAAAACACCAGAAAACGTGTTTCGCGCATTAAGTAGCTCGAAAAGAGCGTTCTCGAAGATTTTGCATACTTCTGACAGAAGTCTCACCAGGACTATCGTAGAAAATGCATATCTCAGCTGGAAACACCACGAAAATCAAGATATCGCCGGTTCTGCATATCCAACGAACTGTGGAGTGGTGAAACCCCAGAAAACGAGTTTCTCGCATTAAATAGCTCGAAAAGAGCGCTCTCGATGTTTCTGCATACTTCGGACAGATGTTTCACCAAGATTATCGTAGAAAATGCATATCTCCGCTTGAAACCCGACGAAAACCGAGTTATCTCCGGTTCAGCACATCAAACGTACCATGGAGTGGTGAAAACACCAGAAAACGTGTTTCGCGCATTAAGTAGCTCGAAAAGAGCGTTCTCGAAGATTCTACATACTTCTGACAGAAGTCTCACCAGGATTATCGTAGAAAATGCATATCTCAGCTTGAAACCCGACCGAAACCAAGATATCTCCGGTTCTGCATGTCAAACGTACTGTGGAGTGGTGAAAACACCAGAAAACGTGTTTCGTGCATTAAGTAGCTCGAAAAGAGCGATCTAGATGATTCTGCATACTTCTCATAGATGAAACATCAAGATTATCGCAGAAAATGCATCTTTCAGCTGGAAACCCCACGAAAACCAAGTTATCGGCGGCTCCACATATCAAACGCACTGAGGAGTTGTCAAAACACCAGATAACGTGTTTCTCGCATTAAATAGCTCGAAAAGTGCGATCTCGAAGATTCTGCATACTTCTGACAGAAGTCTCACCAGGATTATCGTAGAAAATGCATATCTCAGCTTGAAACCCGACGAAAACCAAAATATCGCCGGTTCTGCATATCAAACCAACTGTGGAGTGGTGAACACCAGATAACGTGTTTCTCGCATTAAATAGCTCGAAATGTGCGATCTCGATGATTCAGCATACTTCGGACAGAAGTCTCACCAAGATTATCACAGAAAATGCATATCTCAGCTTGAAACCCCACGAAAACCAAGATATCGCCGGTTCTGCATATCATACGCACTGTGGAGTGGTGAAAACAGCAGATAACGTGCTTCTCGCATTAAATAGCTCGAAACGAGCGATCTTGATGATTAAGCATACTTCGGACAAAAGTCTCACCAAGATTATCGTAAAAAATGCATATCTCAGCTTGAAACCCCACGAAAACCAAGATATCGCTGGTTCTGCATACCAAACGCACTGTGGGGTGCTGAAAACACCAGATAACGTGTTTGTCGCATTAAATAGCTCGAATAGAGCGATCTCGATGAGTCTGCATACTTCGGACAGAAGTCTCACCAAGATTATCGTAAAAAATGCATATCTCAACTAAACCCCACGAAAACCAAGATATCGCTGGTACTGCATATCAAACGCACTGTGGACTGGTGAAAACACCAGATAACGTGATTCTCGCATTAAATAGCTCGAAAAGAGCGATCTCGGTGATTCTGCATACTTCGGACAGAAGTCTCACCATGATTATCGCAGAAAATGCATATCTCAGCTTGAAACCCCACGAAAACCAAGATATCTCCGGTTCTTCATATCCAACGAACTGTGGAGTGGTGAAAACCCCAGAAAACGAGTTTCTCGCATTAAATAGCTCGAAAAGAGCGCTCTCGATGTTTCTGCATACTTCGGACAGATGTTTCACCAAGATTATCGTAGAAAATGCATATTTCAGCTTGAAACCTGACGAAAACCAAAATATCGCCGGTTCTGCATATCAAACCAACTGTGGAGTGGTGAAAACACCAGATAACGGGTTTCTCGCATTAAATAGCTCGAAAAGTGCGATCTCGATGATTCTGCATACTTCTAACAGAAGTCTCACCAAGATTATCGCAGAAAATGCAAATCTCAGCTTGAAACCCCACGAAAACCAAGATATCGCCGGTTTTGCATATCAAACGCACTGTGGAGTGGTGAAAACACCGGATAAGGTTTTTCTCGCATTAAATAGCTCGAAAAGAGCGATCTAGATGATTCAGCATACTTCGGACAGAAGTCTCACCAAGATTATCGCAGGAAATGCATGTCTCAGCTTGAAACGCCACGAAAACCAAGATATCTCCGGTTCTGCATATCCAACGAACTGTGGAGTGGTGAAAACCACAGAAAACGTGTTTCTCGCTTTAAATAGCTCGAAAAGAGCGCTCTCGATGTTTCTGCATACTTCGGACAGATGTTTCACCAAGCTTATCGCAGAAAATGCATATCTCAGCTTGAAACCCCACGAAAACCAAGATATCTACTGTTCTGCATATCAAACGCACTGTGGAGTGGTGAAAACACCAGATAACGTGTTTCTCGCATTAAATTGCTCGAAAAGCGCGATCTCGAAGATTCTGCATACTTCTGACAGAAGTCTCACCAGGATTATCGTAGAAAATGCATATCTCAGCTTGAAACCCGACCGAAACCAAGATATTTTCCGGTTCTGCATGTCAAACGTACTGTGGAGTGGTGAAAACACCAGAAAACCTGTTTCGTGCATTAAGTAGCTCGAAACGAGCGTTCTCGAAGATTCTGCATACTTCTAACAGAAGTCTCACCATGATTATCGCAGAAAATGCATATCTCTGCTAGAAACCCCACGAAAACCAAGATATCTCCTGTTCTGCATATCCAACGAACTGTGGAGTGGTGAAAACCCCAGATATGGTGTTTCTCGCATTAAATAGCTCGAATAGAGCGATCTCGATGATTAAGCATACTTCGGACAGAAGTCTCACCATGATTATCGCAGAAAACGCATATCTCAGCTTGAAACCCGACGAAAACCAACATATCGTCGGTTCTGCAAACATACGCACTGTGGAGTGGTGAAAACACCAGATAACATTTTTCTCGCATTAAATAGCTCGAAAAGAGCGATCTAGATGTTTCAGCATACTTCGGACAGAAGTCTCACAAAGATTATCGCAGAAAATGCATATCTCAGCATGAAACCCCAGGAAAACCAAGATATCGCCGGTTCTGCATATAAAACGCACGGTGGAGTGGTCAAAACACCAGAAAAATTGTTTTTTCGCATTAAGTAGCTCGAAACGAGCGTTCTCGATGTTTCTGCATACTTCGGCAGAAGTCTCACCAATATTATCGCAGAATATGCATATCTCAGCTTGAAACCCGACGAAAACCAAGATGTCGCCGGTTCTGCATATCAAACGCACTGTGGAGTGGTGAAAACACCAGAAAACTCGTTTTTTCGCATTAAATAGCTCGAATAGAGAGTTCTCGATGATTCTGCATACTTCTCATAGATGAAACACCAACATCATCGCAGAAAATGCATATTTCAGCTGGAAACCCCACGAAAACCAAGTTATCGGCGGCTCTACAAATCAAACACACTGTGGAGTGGTGAAAACTCCAGATAACGTGTTTCTCGCATTAAATAGCTCGCAAAGAGCGATCTCGATGATTCTGCATACTTCTGACAGAACAGTCACCAAGATTATCGCAGAAAATGCATATCTCAGCTGGAAACACCAAGAAAATCAAGATATCGCCGGTTCTGCATATAAAACGCACGGTGGAGTGGTCAAAACACCAGAAAAATTGTTTTTTCGCATTAAGTAGCTCGAAACGAGCTTTCTCGATGTTTCTGCATACTTCGGCAGATGTCTCACCAAGATTATCGCAGAAAATGCATATCTGAGCTTGAAACCCCACGAAAACCAAGGTATCGTCGGTTCAGCATATCATACGTACTGTGGAGTGGTGAAAACACCAGAAACGTGATTCTCGCATTAAATAGCTCGAAACGAGCGATCTCGATGATTAAGCATACTTCGGACAGAAGTCTCACCAAGATTATCGCAGAAAATGCATATCTCAGCTTGAAACCCCACGAAAACCAAGATATCGCCGGTTCAGCATATCAAACGCACTGTGGAGTGGTGAAAACACCAGATAACATTTTTCTCGCATTAAATAGCTCGAAAAGAGCGATCTAGATGTTTCAGCATACTTCGGACAGAAGTCTCACAAAGATTATCGCAGAAAATGCATATCTCAGCATGAAACCCCAGGAAAACCAAGATATCGCCGGTTCTGCATATCAAACGCACTGTGGAGTAGTGAAAACAACCAGATAACGTGTTTCTCGCATTAGATAGCTCGAAACGAGCGATCTCGATGATTCTGCATGCTTCGGACAGAAATCTCACCAAAATTATCGTAAAAAATGCATATCTCAGCTTGAAACCCTACGAAAACCAAGATATCGCTGTGTTCTGCATATCAAACGCACTGTGGAGTGGTGAAAACCCCAGAAAACGTGTTCCTAGCATTAAATAGCTCGAATAGAGCGATCTCGATGATTCTTCATACTTCGGACAGAAGTCTCACCAAGATTATCGTAAAAAATGCATATCTCAGCTTGAAACCCCACGAAAGCCGAGATATCGCTGGTTCTGCATATCAAACGCACTGTGGAGTGGTGAAAACACCGGATAAGCTTTTTCTCGCATTAACTAGCTCGAAAAGAGCGAGCTCGATGTTTCAGCATACTTCGGACAGAAGTCTGACCAAGATTATCGCAGAAAATGCATATCTCAGCTTGAAACCCCACGAAAACAAAGATATCGCTGGTTCTGCATATCAAACGCACTGTGGAGTGGTGAAAACACCAGATAACGTGTTTCTCGCATTAAATAGCTCGAAAAGAGCGCTCTTGATGTTTCTGCATACTTCGGACAGATGTTTCACCAAGATTATGGTAGAAAATGCATATCTCAGCTTGAAACCCGACGAAAACCAAACATCGCCGGTTCTGCATATCAAACGCACTGTGGAGTGGTGAAAACACCAGATAACGTGTTTCTCGCATTAAATAGCTCGAAACGAGCGATCTCGATGATTCTGCATACTTCGGACAGAATTCTCAACAAGATTATTGCAGTAAATGCATATCTCAGCTTGATACCCCACGAAAACCAGGATATCTACTATTCTGCATATCAAACGCACTGTGGAGTGGTGAAAACACCAGATAACGTGTTTCTCGCATCAAATAGCTCGAAAAGAGCGCTCTCGATGTTTCTGCATACTTCGGACAGATGTTTCACCAAGATTGTCGTAGAAAATGCATATCTCAGCTTGAAACCCGAAGAAAACCAAAATATCGCCGGTTCTGCATATCAAACCAACTGTGGAGTGGTGAAAACACCAGATAACGTGTTTCTCGCATTAAATAGCACGAAAAGTGCGATCTCGATGATTCTGCATACTTCTAACAGAAGTCTCACCAAGATTATCGCAGAAAATGCATATCTCTGCTTGAATCCCCACGAAAACCAAGATATCTACTGTTCTGCATATCCAACGAACTGTGGAGTGGTGAAAACCCCAGAAAACGTGTTTCTCGCATCAAATAGCTCGAAAAGAGCGCTCTCGATGTTTCTGCATACTTCGGACATATGTTTCACCAAGATTGTCGTAGAAAATGCATATCTCAGCTTGAAACCCGAAGAAAACCAAAATATCGCCGGTTCTGCATATCAAACGCACTGTGGAGTGGTGAAAACACCAGATAACGTGTTTCTCGCATCAAATAGCTCGAAAAGAGCTCTCTCGATGTTTCTGCATACTTCGGACAGATGTTTCACCAAGATTATCGTAGAAAATGCATATCTCAGCTTGAAACCAGACGAAAACCAAAATATCGCCGGTTCTGCATATCAAACCAACTGTGGAGTGGTGAAAACACCAGATAACGTGTTTCTCGCATTAAATAGCACGAAAAGTGCGATCTCGATGATTCTGCATACTTCTAACAGAAGTCTCACCAAGATTATCGCAGAAAATGCATATCTCTGCTTGAATCCCCACGAAAACCAAGATATCTACTGTTCTGCATATCCAACGAACTGTGGAGTGGTGAAAACCCCAGAAAACGTGTTTCTCGCATCAAATAGCTCGAAAAGAGCGCTCTCGATGTTTCTGCATACTTCAGACAGATGTTTCACCAAGCTTATCGTAGAAAATGCATATGTCAGCTTGAAACCCGACGAAAACCAAAATATCTCCGGTTCTGCATATCACACGCACTGTGGAGTGGTGAAAACACCAGATAACGTGTTTCTCGCATTAAATAGGTCCAAACGAGCGATCTCGATGATTAAGCATACTTCTAACAGAAGTCTCACCATGATTATCGTAGAAAATGCATATCTCTGCTAGAAACCCCATGAAAACCAAGATATCTCCTGTTCTGCATATACAACGAACTGTGGAGTGGTTAAAACACCAGATAACTTGTTTCTCGCATTAAATAGCTCGAAAAGAGCGATCTCGATGATTCTGCATAGTGCGGACAGAAGTCTCAACAAGATTATCGCAGAAATTGCATATCTCAGCTTGAATCCCCACGAAAACCAGGATATCGGTGGTTCTGCATATCAAACGCACTGTGGAGTGCTGAAAACACCAGATAACGTGTTTCTCGCATTAAATAGCTCGAAACAAGCGATCTCGATGATTCTGCATACTTCGGACAGAAGTCTCAACAAGATTATTGCAGTGAATGCATATCTCAGCTTGATACCCCACGAAAACCAGGATATCTACTATTCTGCATATCAAACGCACTGTGGAGTGGTGAAAACACCAGATAACGTGTTTCTCGCATCAAATAGCTCGAAAAGAGCGCTCTCGATGTTTCTGCATACTTCGGACAGATGTTTCACCAAGATTGTCGTAGAAAATGCATATCTCAGCTTGAAACCCGAAGAAAACCAAAATATCGCCGGTTCTGCATATCAAACCAACTGTGGAGTGGTGAAAACACCAGATAACGTGTTTCTCGCATTAAATAGCACGAAAAGTGCAATCTCGATGATTCTGCATACTTCTAACAGAAGTCTCACCAAGATTATCGCAGAAAATGCATATCTCTGCTTGAATCCCCACGAAAACCAAGATATCTACTGTTCTGCATATCCAACGAACTGTGGAGTGCTGAAAACCCCAGAAAACGTGTTTCTCGCATCAAATAGCTCGAAAAGAGCGCTCTCGATGTTTCTGCATACTTCAGACAGATGTTTCACCAAGCTTATCGTAGAAAATGCATATCTCAGCTTGAAACCCGACGAAAACCAAAATATCTCCGGTTCTGCATATCATACGCACTGTGGAGTGGTGAAAACACCAGATAACGTGTTTCTCGCATTAAATAGGTCCAAACGAGCGATCTCGATGATTAAGCATACTTCTAACAGAAGTCTCACCATGATTATCGCAGAAAACGCATAGCTCAGCTTGAAACCCGACGAAAACCAACATATCGTCGGTTCTGCAAACATACGCACTGTGGAGTGGTGAAAACACCAGATAACGTGTTTCTCGCATTATATAGCTCGAAAAGAGCGATCTAGATGATTCAGCATACTTCGGACAGAAGTCTCACCAAGATTATCGTAAAAAATGCATATCTCAGCTTGAAACCCCACGAAAACCCAGATATCGCTGGTGCTACATAACGAACGCACTGTGGAGTGCTGACAACACCAGATAACGTGCTTCTCGCATTAAATAGCTCGAAAAGTGCGATCTCGATGATTCTGCATACTTCGGACAGTAGTCTCACCATGATTATCGTAAAAAATGCATATCTCAGCTGGAAACCCCACGAAAACCAAGATATCGCTGGTTCTGCATATCAAACGCACTGTGGAGTGGTGAAAACACCAGAAAACGTGTTTCTCGCATTAAATAGCTCGAAAAGAGCGCTCTCGATGTTTCGGCATACTTCGGACAGATGTTTCAACAAGATTATCGCAGAAAATGCATATCTCAGCTTGAAACCCCACGAAAACCAAGATATCGCTGGTTCTGCATATCAAACGCACTGTGGAGTGGTGGAAACACCAGATAACGTGTTTCTCGCATTTAATAGCTCGAAACGAGCGATCTCGATGATTCTGCATACTTCGGACAGAAGTCTCACCAAGATTATCGTAAAAAATGCATATCTCAGCTTGAAACCCCACGAAAACCAAGATATCGCTGGTACTGCATATCAAACGCACTGTCGAGTGGTGAAAACACCAGATAACGTGTTTCTCGCATTAAATAGCTCGAAAAGAGCGTTCTCGAAGATCCTGCATACTTCTGACAGAAGTCTCACCAAGATTATCGTAGAAAATGCATATCTCAGCTTGAAACCCGACGAAAACCGAGTTATCTCCGGTTCTGCATATCCAACGAACTGTGGAGTGGTGAAAACCCCAGAAAACGAGTTTCTCGCATTAAATAGCTCGAAAAGAGCGCTCTCGATGTTTCTGCATACTTCGGACAGATGTTTCACCAAGATTATCGTTGAAAATGCATATCTCAGCTTGAAACCCGACGAAAACCGAGTTATCTCCGGTTCTGCATATCCAACGAACTGTGGAGTGGTGAAAACCCCAGAAAACGAGTTTCTCGCATTAAATAGCTCGAAAAGAGCGCTCTCGATGTTTCTGCATACTTCGGACAGAAGTCTCACCAAGATTATCGCAGAAAATGCATATCTCAGATTGAAACCCCACGAAAACCAAGATATCGCTGGTTCTGCATATCAAACGCACTGTGGAGTGGTGAAAACACCATATAACGTGTTACTCGCATTAACTAGCACGGAAAGAGCGTTCTGGATGATTCTGCATACTTCTCATAGATGAAACACAAAGATTATCGCAGAAAATGCATATTTCAGCTGGAAACCCAACGAAACCGTATATATTGCAGTTTCCGCATGTCAAACGCACTGTGGAGTGCTGAAAACACAACAAAACCTGTTTTTCGCATTCAATAGCACGAAAACAGCGATTTCGGTGATTCTGCATACTTGTCACAGAAGAATCATGAGGAATATCACTGAAAATGCATATCTCCTCTGGAAACCCCACGAAAACCAAGATATCGCCGGTCCTGCATATCAAACGCCCTGCGGAGTGATGAAAACACCAGATAACGTGTTTCTCGCATTAAATAGCTCGAAACGAGCGATCTAGACGATTCTGCATACTTCTGACTGAAGTCTCACCAATATTATCGCAGAAAATGTATATCTCAGCATGAAACCCGACCGAAACCAAGATATCTCCGTTTCTGCATGTCAAACGTACTGTGGAGTGGTCAAAACACCAGAAAACTAGTTTTCTCGCATTAAATAACTCGAAACGAACGATCTAGATGATTCTGCATACTTCTGACTGAAGTCTCACCAATATTATCGCAGAAAATGCATATCTCAGCTTGAAGCCCGTCGAAAACCAAGATGTCGCCGGTTCTGCATATCAACCGCACTGTGGAGTGATGAAAACACCAGATAACGTGTTTCTCGCATTAATTAGCTCGAAACGAGCGATCTAGATGATTCTGCATACTTCTGACTTAAGTCTCACCAATATTATCGCAGAAAATGCATATCTCTGCTAGAAACCCCACGAAAACCAAGATATCGCCGGTTCTGCATATCAAACGCACTGTGGAGTGGTGAAAACAACCAGATAACGTGTTTCTCGCATTAATTAGCTCGAAAAGAGCGTTCTGGATGATTCTGCATACTTCTCATAGATGAAACACAACGATTATCGCAGAAAATGCATATTTCAGCTGGAAACCCCACGAAAACCAAGTTATCGGCGGCTCTACATATCACACGAACTGTGGAGTGGTCAAAACACCAGATAACGTGTTTCTCGCATTAAATAGCTCGAAAAGAGCTATATCGATGATTCTGCATACTTTGGACAGAAGTCTCACCAATATTATCGCAGAAAATGCATATCTCAGCTTGAATCCTCACGAAAATCAAGATGTCGTCGGTTCTGCATAGCAAACGCACTGTGGAGTGGTGAAAACAACCAGATAACGTGTTTCTCGCATTAATTAGCTCGAAACGAGCGATCTAGATGATTCTGCATACTTCTGACTGAAGTCTCACCAATATTATCGCAGAATATGCATATCTCAGCTTGAAACCCGACGAAAACCAAGATGTCGCCGGTTCTGCATATCAAACGCACTGTGGAGTGGTGAAAACACCAGAAAACTCGTTTTTTCGCATTAAATAGCTCGAATAGAGAGTTCTCGATGATTCTGCATACTTCTCATAGATGAAACACCAACATCATCGCAGAAAATGCATATTTCAGCTGGAAACCCCACGAAAACCAAGTTATCGGCGGCTCTACATATCAAACGCACTGTGGAGTGGTCAAAACACCAGAAAACTTGTTTTTTCGCATTAAATAGCTCGAAACGAGCGATCTAGATGATTCTGCAAACTTCTGACAGAAGTCTCACCAAGATTATCGTAGAAAATGCATATCTCAGCTTGAAACCCGACGAAATCCAAGATGTCGCCGGTTCTGCATATCAAACGCACTGTGGAGTGGTGAAAACAACCAGATAACGTATTTCTCGCATTAAATAGCTCGAATAGAGAGTTCTCGATGATTCTGCATACTTGTCATAGATGAAACACCAACATCATCGCAGAAAATGCATATTTCAGCTGGAAACCCCACGAAAACCAAGTTATCGGCGGCTATACATATCAAACGCACTGTGGAGTGGTCAAAACACCAGAAAACTTGTTTTTTCGCATTAAATAGCTCGAAACGAGCGATCTAGATGATTCTGCAAACTTCTGACAGAAGTCTCACCAAGATTATCGTAGAAAATGCATATCTCAGCTTGAAACCCGACGAAATCTAAGATGTCGCCGGTTCTGCATATCAAACGCACTGTGGAGTGGTGAAAACTCCAGATAACGTGTTTCTCGCATTAAATAGCTCGCAAAGAGCGATCTCGATGATTCTGCATACTTCTGACAGAACAGTCACCAAGATTATCGCAGAAAATGCATATCTCAGCTGGAAGCACCACGAAAACCAATGTATCGTCGGTTCAGCATATCATACGTACTGTGGAGTGGTGAAAACACCAAATAACGTGTTTCTCGCATAAAATTGCTCGAAAAGTGCGATCTCGATGATTCTGCATACTTCGGACAGAAGTCTCACCAAGATTATCGCAGAAAATGCTTATCTCTGCTTGAAACCTCACGAAAACCAAGTTATCTCCGGTTCTGCACATCAAACCTTACTGTGGAGTGGTGAAAACACCAGAAAACGTGTTTCTCGCATTACGTAGCTCGAAAAGAGCGATCTAGATGATTCTGCAAACTTCTGACAGAAGTCTCACCAAGATTATCGTAGAAAATGCATATCTCAGCTTGAAACCCGACGAAATCCAAGATGTCGCCGGTTCTGCATATCAAACGCACTGTGGAGTGGTGAAAACAACCAGATAACGTGTTTCTCGCATTAAATAGCTCGAATAGAGAGTTCTCGATGATTCTGCATACTTCTCATAGATGAAACACCAACATCATCGCAGAAAATGCATATTTCAGCTGGAAACCCCACGAAAACCAAGTTATCGGCGGCTCTACATATCAAACGCACTGTGGAGTGGTCAAAACACCAGAAAACTTGTTTTTTCGCATTAAATAGCTCGAAACGAGCAATCTAGATGTTTCTGCAAACTTCTGACAGAAGTCTCACCAAGATTATCGTAGAAAATGCATATCTCAGCTTGAAACCCGACGAAATCCAAGATGTCGCCGGTTCTGCATATCAAACGCACTGTGGAGTGGTGAATACACCTGAAAACGTGTTTCTGGCATTAAATAGATCGAAAAGAGCGATCTAGATGATTCTGCATACTGCTGACAGAAGACTCACCAAGGTTATCGCAGAAAATGCATATCTCAGCTGGAAACACCACGAAAATCAAGATATCGCCGGTTCTGCATATAAAACGCACTGTGGAATGTTGAAAACACCAGAAAACTTGTTTCTTGGCATTAAATAGCTTGAAAAGAGCGATCTAGATGATCCTGCATACTTCTGACAGAAGTCTCACCAAGATTATCGTAGAAAATGCATATCTCAGCTTGTAACCTCACCAAAATCAAGATGTCATCGGTTCTGCATATCAAACGCACTGTGGGGTGGTGAAAACACCAGAAAACGTGTTTCTCGCATTAAATAGCGCGAAAAGAGCGATCTAGATGATTCTGCATACTGCTGACAGAAGACTCACCAAGGTTATCGCAGAAAATGCATATCTCAGCTGGAAACACCACGAAAATCAAGATATCGCCGGTTCTGCATATCAAACGCACTGTGGAATGTTGAAAACACCAGAAAACTTGTTTTTTCGCATTAAATAGCTCGAAACGACCGATCTAGATGATTCTGCATACTTCTGACTGAAGTCTCACCAATATTATCGCAGAAAATGCATATCTCAACTTGAAACCCGACGAAATCCAAGATGTCGCCGGTTCTGCATATCAAACGCACTGTGGGGTGGTGAAAACACCAGAAAACGTGTTTCTCGCATTAACTAGCTCGAAAAGAGCGATCTCGATGTTTCTGCATACTTCTCATAGATGAAACACAAAGATTATCGCAGAAAATGCATATTTCAGCTGGAAACCCCACGAAAACCAAGTTATCGGCGGCTCTACATATCAAACGCACTGTGGAATGTTGAAAACACCAGAAAACTTGTTTTTTCGCATTAAATAGCTCGAAACGGGCGATCTAGATGATTCTGCATACTTCTGACTGAAGTCTCACCGATATTATCGCAGAAAATGCATATCTCAACTTGAAACCCGACCGAAACCAAGATATCTCCGTTTCTGCATGTCAAACGTACTGTGGAGAGGTGAATACACCTGAAAACGTGTTTCTGGCATTAAATAGCTCGAAAAGAGCGATCTAGATGATTCTGCATACTTCTGACTGAAGTCTCACCAAGATTATCGCAGAAAATGCATATCTCAGCTTGAAACCCGACGAAATCCAAGATGTCGCCGGTTCTGCATATCAAACGCACTGTGGAGTGGTCAAAACACCAGAAAAGTTGTTTTTTCGCATTAAATAGCTCGAAAAGAGTGATCTAGATGATTCTGCATACTGCTGACAGAAGACTCACCAAGATTATCGCAGAAAATGCATATCTCAACTTGAAACCCGACGAAATCCAAGATGTCCCCGGTTCTGCATATCAAACGCACTGTGGGGTGGTGAAAACACCAGAAAACGTGTTTCTGGCATTAACTAGCTCGAAAAGAGCGATCTCGATGTTTCTGCATTCTTCTCATAGATAAAACACCAAGATTATCGCAGAAAATGCATATTTCAGCTGGAAACCCTACGAAACCCAAGATGTCGCCGGTTCTGCATATCAAACGCACTGTGGAGTGGTCAATACACCAGATAACGTGGTTCTCGCATTAAATAGCTCGAAAAGAGTGATCTAGATGGTTCTGCATACTGCTGACAGAAGACTCACCAAGATTATCGCAGAAAATGCATATCTCAGATGGAAACACCACGAAAATCAAGATATCGCCGGTTCTGCATATCAAACGCACTGTGGAATGTTGAAAACACCAGAAAACTTGTTTTTTCGCATTAAATAGCTCGAAACGAGCGATCTAGATGATTCTGCATACTTCTGACTGAAGTCTCACCAATAATATCGCAGAAAATGCATATCTCAACTTGAAACCCGACCGAAACCAAGATATCTCCGTTTCTGCATGTCAAACGTACTGTGGAGTGGTGAATACACCTGAAAACGTGTTTCTGGCATTAAATAGCTCGAAACGAGCGATCTAGATGATTCTGCATACTTCTGACTGAAGTCTCACCAATATTATCGCAGAAAATGCATATCTCAGCTAGAAACCTCACGAAAATCAAGATGTCGCCGGATCTGCATATCAAACGCACTGTGGTGTGGTGAAAACCCCAGAAAACGTGTTTCTCGCATTAAATAGCACGAAAAGTGCGATCTCGATGATTCTGCATACTTCGGACAGAAGTCTCACCAAGATTGCCGCAGAAAAAGCATACCTCAGAATGAAAACCGACGAAAACCAAGATTTCGCCATTTCTGCATATCAAACGCACTGTGGGGTGGTGAAAACACCAGAAAACGTGTTACTCGCATTAACTAGCTCGAGAAGAGCGATCTCGATGATTCTGCATACTTCGGACAGATGTCTCACCAAGATTATCTCAGAAAATCCATATCTGAGCTTGAAACCCCACGAAAACCAAGATATCGTCGGTTCTGCATATCATACGCACTGTGGAGTGGTGAAAACACCAGATAACTTGTTTCTCGCATTAAATAGCTGGAATAGAGCGATCTCGATGATTCTGCATACTTCTGACACAAGACTCACAAAGATTATCGCAGCAAATGCATATCTCAGCTTGAAACCCGACCGAAACCAAGATATCTCCGTTTCTGCATGTCAAACGTACTGTGGAGTGGTGAATACGCCAGAAAACGTGTTTCTCGCATTAAGTATCTCGAAAAGAGCGATCTCGATGATTCTGCATACTTCTGACAGAAGACTCACAAAGATTATCGCAGAAAATGCATATTTCAGCTGGAAACCCCACGTAAACCAAGTTATCGGCGGCTCTACATATCAAACGCACTGTGGAGTGGTCAAAACACCAGATAACGTGTTTCTCGCATTAAATAGCTCGAATAGAGCGATCTCGATGATTCTGCATACTTCTGACTGAAGTCTCACCAATATTATCGCAGAAAATGCATATCTCAGCTTGAAACCCGACGAAAACCACGATGTCGCCGGTTCTGCATATCGAACGCACTGTGGGGTGGTGAAAACACCAGAAAACGTGTTTCTCGCATTAAATAGCTCGAAAAGAGCGATCTAGATGATTCTGCATACTTCTGACAGAAGACTCACCAAGATTAACGCAGAAAATGCATATCTCAGCTGGAAACCCCACGAAAACCAAGATATCGCCGGTTCTGCATATCAGACGCACCGTGGAGTGGTGAAAACACCAGAAAACGTGTTACTCGCATTAACTAGCTCGAAAAGAGCGTTCTGGATGATTCTGCATACTTCTCAGACATGAAACACAAAGATTATCGCAGAAAATGCATATTTCAGCTGGAAACCCCACGAAAACCAAGTTATCGGCGGCTCTACATATCAAACGCACTGTGGAGTGGTCAAAACACCAGATATCGTGTTTCTCGCATTAAATAGCTCGAAAAGAGCGATATCGATGATACTGCATACTTCGGACTGAAGTCTCACAAATATTATCGCAGAAAATGCATATCTCAGCTGGAAACCCCACGAAAACCAAGATATCTTCGGTTCTGAATATCAGACGCACTGTGGAGTGGTGAAAACAACCAGATAACGTGTTTCTCGCATTAAATAGCTCGAAAAGAGCGTTCTCGATGATTCTGCATACTTCTCATAGATGACACACCAAGATTATCGCAGAAAATGCATATTTCAGGTGGAAACCCCACGAAAACCAAGTTAGCGGCGGCTCTACATATCAAACGCACTGTGGAGTGGTCAAAACACCATATAACGTGTTGCTCGCATTAAATAGCTCGAAAAGAGCGATATCGATGATACTGCAAACTTCGGCCAGAAGTCTCACCAATATTATCGCAGAAAATGCATATCTCAGCTTGAAACCTCTCGAAAATCTTGATGTTGCCGGTTCTGCATATCAAACGCACCGTGGAGTCGTGAAATCAACCAGATAACGTGTTTGTCGCATTAAATAGCTCGAAAACAGAGATCCCGATGATTCTGCATACTTCTGACAGAAGTCTCACCAAGATTATCGTAGAAAATGCATATCTCAGGTTGATACCCGACGAAAGCCAAGATGTCGCCGGTTCTGCATCTCAAACGTACTGTGGGGTGGTGAATACACCAGAAAACGTGTTTCTCGCATTAAATAGCTCGAAAAGAGCGATCTAGATGATTCTGCATACTTCTGACAGAAGTCTCACCATGGTTATTGTAGAAAATGCATATCTCAGCTGCAAACACAACGAAAATCAAGATATCGCCGGTTCTGCATATCAAACGCACTGTGGAATGTTGAAAACACCAGCAAACTTGTTTTTTCGCATTAAATACCTCGAAACGAGCGATCTAGACGATTCTGCATACTTCTGACTGAAGTCTCACCAATATTATCGCAGAAAATGCATATCGCAGCTTGAAACCTCTCGAAAATCAAGATGTTGCCGGTTCTGCATATCAAACGCACCGTGGAGTCGTGAAATCAACCAGATAACGTGTTTGTCGCATTAAATAGCTCGAAAACAGAGATCCCGATGATTCTGCATACTTCTGACAGAAGTCTCACCAAGATTATCGTAGAAAATGCATATCTCAGGTTGATACACGAGGACAGCCAAGATGTCGCCTGTTCTGCATCTCAAACGTACTGTGGGGTGGTGAATACACCAAAAAACGTGTTTCTTGCATTAAGTAGCTCGAAAAGAGCCTTCTCGAAGATTCTGCATACTTCTGACAGAAGTCTCACCAAGATTATCGTACAAAATGCATATCTCAGCTTGAACCCCGACGAAATCCAAGATGTCTCCAGTTCTGCATGTCAAACGCACTGTGGAGTGGTGAAAACACCAGATAACGTGTTTCTCAGTCTAAGTAGCTCGAAAAGAGCGATCCCGATGATTCTGCACACTTCTGACAGACACCTCACCACGATTATCGTAGAAAATGCATATCTCAGCTTGAAACCCGACCGAAACCAAGATATCTCCGGTTCTGCATGTCAAACGTACTGTGGAGTGGTGAATACACCAGACAACGTGTTTCTCGCATTAAACAGCTCGAACAGAGCGATCTAGATGATTCTGCATACTTCTGCCAGAAGTCTCACCAAGATTATGGTAGAAAATGCATATCTCAGTTTGATAAAAGACGAAAGCCAAGATGTCGCCGGTTCTGCATATCAAACGCACTGTGGTGTGGTGAAAACACCAGATAACGTGTTTCTCGCATTAAATATCTCGAAAAGAGCGATCCCGATGATTCTGCATACTTCTGACAGAAGTCTCACCAATATTATCGCAGGAAATGCATATCTCATCTTGAAACCCCACGAAAACCAAGATATCTCCGGTTCTGCATATCCAACGAACTGTGGAGTGGTGAAAACCCCAGAAAACGTGTTTCTCGCATTAAATAGCACGAAAAGTACGATCTCGATGACTCTGCATACTTCGGACAGAAGTCTCACCAAGATTATAGCAGAAAATGCATATCTGAGCTTGAAACCCCACGAAAACCAAGATATCGTCGGTTCTGCATATCATACGCACTGTGGAGTGGTGAAAACGCCAGATAACGTGTTTCTCGCATTAAATAGCTCGAAAAGTACGATCTCGATGACTCTGCATACTTCGGACAGAAGTCTCACCATGATTATCGTAAAAAATGCATATCTCAGCTTGAAACCCCACGAAAACCAAGATTTCGCTGGTTCTGCATATCAAACGCACTGTGGAGTGGTGAAAACACCAGATAACGTGTTTCTCGCATTAAATAGCTCGCAAAGAGCGATCTCGATGACTCTGCATACTTCGGACGGAAGTCTCACCAACATTATCGTAAAAAATGCATATCTCAGCTTGAAACCCCACGAAAACCCAGATATCGCTGGTTCTGGATATCAAACGCACTGTGGAGTGCTGAAAACACCAGATAACGTGTTTGTCGCATTAAATAGCTCGAAGAGATCGATCTCGATGATTCTGCATACTTCGGACAGAAGTCTCACCATGATTATCGTAAAAAATGCATATCTCAGCTTGAAACCCCACGAAAACCAAGATTTCGCTGGTTCTGCATATCAAACGCACTGTGGAGTGGTGAAAACACCAGATAACGTGTTTCTCGCATTAAATAGGTCGAAAAGAGCGATCTGGATGTTTCTGCATACTTCGGACAGAGGTCTCACCAAGATTATCGCAGAAAATGCATATCTCTGCTAGAAACCCCACGAAAACCAAGATATCTCCTGTTCTGCATATCCACCGATCTGTGGAGTGGTGAAAACACCAGAAAACGTGTTTCTCGCATTAAATAGCTCGAAAAGTACGATCTCAATGACTCTGCATACTTCGGACAGAAGTCTCACCAAGATTATCGCAGAAAATGCATATCTGAGCTTGAAACCCCACGAAAACCAAGATATCGTCGGTTCTGCATATCGTACGCACTGTGGAGTGGTGAAAACACCAGATAACGTGTTTCTCGCATTAAATAGCTGGAAAAGTACGATCTCGATGACTCTGCATACTTCGGACAGAAGTCTCACCAAGATCATCGCAGAAAATGCATATCTGAGCTTGAAACCCCACGAAAACCAAGATTTCGCTGGTTCTGCATATCAAACGCACTGTGGAGTGGTGAAAACACCAGATAACGTGTTTCTCGCATTAAATAGCTCGCAAAGAGCGATCTCGATGACTCTGCATACTTCGGACGGAAGTCTCACCAAGATTATCGTAAAAAATGCATATCTCAGCTTGAAACCCCACGAAAACCCAGATATCGCTGGTTCTGGATATCAAACGCACTGTGGAGTGCTGAAAACACCAGATAACGTGTTTGTCGCATTAAATAGCTCGAAGAGAGCGATCTCGATGATTCTGCATACTTCGGACAGAAGTCTCACCATGATTATCGTAAAAAATGCATATCTCAGCTGGAAACCCCACGAAAACCAAGATTTCGCTGGTTCTGCATATCAAACGCACTGTGGAGTGGTGAAAACACCAGATAACGTGTTTCTCGCATTAAATAGGTCGAATAGAGCGATCTCGATGTTTCTGCATACTTCGGACAGAGGTCTCACCATGATTATCGTAAAAAATGCATATCTCAGCTTGAAACCCCACGAAAACCAAGATTTCGCTGGTTCTGCATATCAAACGCACTGTGGAGTGGTGAAAACACCAGATAACGTGTTTCTCACATGAAATAGGTCGAAAAGAGCGATCTCGATGTTTCTGCATACTTCGGACAGAGGTCTCACCAAGATTATCGCAGAAAATGCATATCTCTGCTAGAAACCCCACGAAAACCAAGATATCTCCTGTTCTGCATATCCAACGATCTGTGGAGTGGTGAAAACACCAGAAAACGTGTTTCTCGCATTAAATAGCTCGAAAAGTACGATCTCGATGACTCTGCATACTTCGGACAGAAGTCTCACCAAGATTATCGCAGAAAATGCATATCTGAGCTTGAAACCCCACGAAAACCAAGATATCGTCGGTTCTGCATATCGTACGCACTGTGGAGTGGTGAAAACGCCAGATAACGTGTTTCTCGCATTAAATAGCTCGAAAAGTACGATCTCGATGACTCTGCATACTTCGGACAGAAGTCTCACCATGATTATCGTAAAAAATGCATATCTCAGCTTGAAACCCCACGAAAACCAAGATTTCGCTGGTTCTGCATATCAAACGCACTGTGGAGTGGTGAAAACACCAGATAACGTGTTTCTCGCATTAAATAGCTCGCAAAGAGCGATCTCGATGACTCTGCATACTGCTGACAGAAGACTCACCAAGGTTATCGCAGAAAATGCATATCTCAGCTGGAAACACCACGAAAATCAAGATATCGCCGGTTCTGGATATCAAACGCACTGTGGAATGTTGAAAACACCAGAAAACTTGTTTTTTCGCATTAAATAGCTCGAAACGAGCGATCTAGATGATTCTGCATACTTCTGACTGAAGTCTCACCAATATTATCGCAGAAAATGCATATCTCAGCTTGAAACCTCTCGAAAACCAATTTATCTCCGGTTCTGCACATCAAACGTACTGTGGAGTGGTGAAAACACCAGATGACTTGTTTCTCGCATTAAATAGCTCGAAAAGAGGGATCTCGATGATTCTGCATACTTCTGACAGAAGACTCACCAAGATTATCGCAGAAAATGCATATCTCAGCTGGAAACACCACGAAAATCAAGATATCGCCGGTTCTGCATATAAAACGCACTGTGGAATGTTGAAAACACCAGAAAACTTGTTTCTTGGCATTAAATAGCTTGAAAAGAGCGATCTAGATGATCCTGCATACTTCTGACTGAAGTCTCACCAATATTATCGCAGAAAATGCATATCTCAACTTGAAACCCGACGAAATCCAAGATGTCGCCGGTTCTGCATATCAAACGCACTGTGGGGTGGTGAAAACACCAGAAAACGTGTTTCTCGCATTAACTAGCTCGAAAAGAGCGATCTCGATGTTTCTGCATACTTCTGACAGAAGACTCACCAAGATTATCGCAGAAAATGCATATCTCAGCTGGAAACACCACGAAAATCAAGATATCGCCGGTTCTGCATATCAAACGCACTGTGGAATGTTGAAAACACCAGAAAACTTGTTTTTTCGAATTAAATAGCTCGAAACGAGCGATCTAGATGACTCTGCATACTTCTGACTGAAGTCTCACCAATAATATCGCTGAAAATGCATATCTCAACTTGAAACCCGACCGAAACCAAGATATCTCCGTTTCTGCATGTCAAACGCACTGTGGAATGTTGAAAACACCAGAAAACTAGTTTTTTCGCATTAAATAGCTCGAAACGGGCGATCTAGATGATTCTGCATACTTCTGACTGAAGTCTCACCAAGATTATCGCAGAAAATGCATATCTCTGCTAGAAACCCCACGAAAACCAAGATATCTCCTGTTCTGCATATCCAACGATCTGTGGAGTGGTGAAAACACCAGAAAACGTGTTTCTCGCATTAAATAGCTCGAAAAGTACGATCTCAATGACTCTGCATACTTCGGACAGAAGTCTCACCAAGATTATCGCAGAAAATGCATATCTGAGCTTGAAACCCCACGAAAACCAAGATATCGTCGGTTCTGCATATCGTACGCACTGTGGAGTGGTGAAAACACCAGATAACGTGTTTCTCGCATTAAATAGCTGGAAAAGTACGATCTCGATGACTCTGCATACTTCGGACAGAAGTCTCACCAAGATCATCGCAGAAAATGCATATCTGAGCTTGAAACCCCACGAAAACCAAGATTTCGCTGGTTCTGCATATCAAACGCACTGTGGAGTGGTGAAAACACCAGATAACGTGTTTCTCGCATTAAATAGCTCGCAAAGAGCGATCTCGATGACTCTGCATACTTCGGACGGAAGTCTCACCAAGATTATCGTAAAAAATGCATATCTCAGCTTGAAACCCCACGAAAACCCAGATATCGCTGGTTCTGGATATCAAACGCACTGTGGAGTGCTGAAAACACCAGATAACGTGTTTGTCGCATTAAATAGCTCGAAGAGAGCGATCTCGATGATTCTGCATACTTCGGACAGAAGTCTCACCATGATTATCGTAAAAAATGCATATCTCAGCTGGAAACCCCACGAAAACCAAGATTTCGCTGGTTCTGCATATCAAACGCACTGTGGAGTGGTGAAAACACCAGATAACGTGTTTCTCGCATTAAATAGGTCGAATAGAGCGATCTCGATGTTTCTGCATACTTCGGACAGAGGTCTCACCATGATTATCGTAAAAAATGCATATCTCAGCTTGAAACCCCACGAAAACCAAGATTTCGCTGGTTCTGCATATCAAACGCACTGTGGAGTGGTGAAAACACCAGATAACGTGTTTCTCACATGAAATAGGTCGAAAAGAGCGATCTCGATGTTTCTGCATACTTCGGACAGAGGTCTCACCAAGATTATCGCAGAAAATGCATATCTCTGCTAGAAACCCCACGAAAACCAAGATATCTCCTGTTCTGCATATCCAACGATCTGTGGAGTGGTGAAAACACCAGAAAACGTGTTTCTCGCATTAAATAGCTCGAAAAGTACGATCTCGATGACTCTGCATACTTCGGACAGAAGTCTCACCAAGATTATCGCAGAAAATGCATATCTGAGCTTGAAACCCCACGAAAACCAAGATATCGTCGGTTCTGCATATCGTACGCACTGTGGAGTGGTGAAAACGCCAGATAACGTGTTTCTCGCATTAAATAGCTCGAAAAGTACGATCTCGATGACTCTGCATACTTCGGACAGAAGTCTCACCATGATTATCGTAAAAAATGCATATCTCAGCTTGAAACCCCACGAAAACCAAGATTTCGCTGGTTCTGCATATCAAACGCACTGTGGAGTGGTGAAAACACCAGATAACGTGTTTCTCGCATAAAATAGCTCGCAAAGAGCGATCTCGATGACTCTGCATACTGCTGACAGAAGACTCACCAAGGTTATCGCAGAAAATGCATATCTCAGCTGGAAACACCACGAAAATCAAGATATCGCCGGTTCTGGATATCAAACGCACTGTGGAATGTTGAAAACACCAGAAAACTTGTTTTTTCGCATTAAATAGCTCGAAACGAGCGATCTAGATGATTCTGCATACTTCTGACTGAAGTCTCACCAATATTATCGCAGAAAATGCATATCTCAGCTTGAAACCTCTCGAAAACCAATTTATCTCCGGTTCTGCACATCAAACGTACTGTGGAGTGGTGAAAACACCAGATGACTTGTTTCTCGCATTAAATAGCTCGAAAAGAGGGATCTCGATGATTCTGCATACTTCTGACAGAAGACTCACCAAGATTATCGCAGAAAATGCATATCTCAGCTGGAAACACCACGAAAATCAAGATATCGCCGGTTCTGCATATAAAACGCACTGTGGAATGTTGAAAACACCAGAAAACTTGTTTCTTGGCATTAAATAGCTTGAAAAGAGCGATCTAGATGATCCTGCATACTTCTGACTGAAGTCTCACCAATATTATCGCAGAAAATGCATATCTCAACTTGAAACCCGACGAAATCCAAGATGTCGCCGGTTCTGCATATCAAACGCACTGTGGGGTGGTGAAAACACCAGAAAACGTGTTTCTCGCATTAACTAGCTCGAAAAGAGCGATCTCGATGTTTCTGCATACTTCTGACAGAAGACTCACCAAGATTATCGCAGAAAATGCATATCTCAGCTGGAAACACCACGAAAATCAAGATATCGCCGGTTCTGCGTATCAAACGCACTGTGGAATGTTGAAAACACCAGAAAACTTGTTTTTTCGAATTAAATAGCTCGAAACGAGCGATCTAGATGACTCTGCATACTTCTGACTGAAGTCTCACCAATAATATCGCTGAAAATGCATATCTCAACTTGAAACCCGACCGAAACCAAGATATCTCCGTTTCTGCATGTCAAACGCACTGTGGAATGTTGAAAACACCAGAAAACTAGTTTTTTCGCATTAAATAGCTCGAAACGGGCGATCTAGATGATTCTGCATACTTCTGACTGAAGTCTCACCAATATTATCGCAGAAAATGCATATCTCAACTTGAAACCCGACCGAAACCAAGATATCTCCGTTTCTGCGTGTCAAACGTACTGTGGAGTGGTGAATACACCTGAAAACGTGTTTCTGGCATTAAATAGCTCGAAAAGAGCGATCTAGATGATTCTGCATACTGCTGACAGAAGACTCACCAAGGTTATCGCAGAAAATGCATATCTCAGCTGGAAACACCACGAAAATCAAGATATCGCCGGTTCTGCATATCAAACGCACTGTGGAATGTTGAAAACACCAGAAAACTTGCTTTTTCGCATTAAATAGCTCGAAACGAGCGATCTAGATGATTCTGCATACTTCTGACTGAAGTCTCACCAATAATATCGCAGAAAATGCATATCTCAACTTGAAACCCGACCGAAACCAAGATATCTCCGTTTCTGCGTGTCAAACGTACTGTGGAGTGGTGAATACACCTGAAAACGTGTTTCTGGCATTAAATAGCTCGAAAAGAGCGATCTAGATGATTCTGCATACTGCTGACAGAAGACTCACCAAGGTTATCGCAGAAAATGCATATCTCAGCTGGAAACACCACGAAAATCAAGATATCGCCGGTTCTGCATATCAAACGCACTGTGGAATGTTGAAAACACCAGAAAACTTGCTTTTTCGCATTAAATAGCTCGAAACGAGCGATCTAGATGATTCTGCATACTTCTGACTGAAGTCTCACCAATAATATCGCTGAAAATGCATATCTCAACTTGAAACCCGACCGAAACCAAGATATCTCCGTTTCTGCATGTCAAACGTACTGTGGAGTGGTGAATACACCAGAAAACGTGTTTCTGGCATTAACTAGCTCGAAAAGAGCGATCTCGATGTTTCTGCATTCTTCTCATAGATAAAACACCAAGATTATCGCAGAAAATGCATATTTCAGCTGGAAACCCTACGAAACCCAAGATGTCGCCGGTTCTGCATATCAAACGCACTGTGGAGTGGTCAATACACCAGATAACGTGGTTCTCGCATTAAATAGCTCGAAAAGAGTGATCTAGATGGTTCTGCATACTGCTGACAGAAGACTCACCAAGATTATCGCAGAAAATGCATATCTCAGATGGAAACACCACGAAAATCAAGATATCGCCGGTTCTGCATATCAAACGCACTGTGGAATGTTGAAAACACCAGAAAACTTGTTTTTTCGCATTAAATAGCTCGAAACGAGCGATCTAGATGATTCTGCATACTTCTGACTGAAGTCTCACCAATAATATCGCAGAAAATGCATATCTCAACTTGAAACCCGACCGAAACCAAGATATCTCCGTTTCTGCATGTCAAACGTACTGTGGAGTGGTGAATACACCTGAAAACGTGTTTCTGGCATTAAATAGCTCGAAAAGAGCGATGTAGATGATTCTGCATACTGCTGACAGAAGACTCCCCAAGATTATCGCAGAAAATGCATATCTCAGCTTGAACCCCGACGAAATCCGAGATGTCGCCGGTTCTGCATGTCAAACGCACGGTGGAGTGGTGAAAACAACCAGACAACGTGTTTCTCGCATTAAATAGCTCGAAACGAGCGATCTAGATGATTCTGCATACTTCTGACTGAAGTCTCACCAATATTATCGCAGAAAATGCATATCTCAGCTAGAAACCTCACGAAAATCAAGATGTCGCCGGTTCTGCATATCAAACGCACTGTGGAGTTGTGGAAACACCAGATAACGAGTTTCTCGCATTAAATAGCACGAAAAGTGCGATCTCGATGATTCTGCATACTTCTGACAGATATCACACCAAGATTATCGTTGAAAATGCATATCTCAGCTTGAAACCCCACGAAAACCAAGATATCGCTGGTTCTGTATATCAAACGCACTGTGGAGTGGTGAAAACACCAGATAACGGGGTTCTCGCATTAAATAGCTCGAAAAGAGCGATCTCGATGATTCTGCATACTTCGGACAGAAGTCTCACCAAGATTATCGCAGAAAATGCATATCTCAGCTTGAAACCCCACGAAAACCAAGATATCTCCGGTTTTGCATATCCAACGAACTGTGGTGTGGTGAAAACCCCAGAAAACGTGTTTCTCGCATTAAATAGCTTGAAAAGAGCGCTCACGATGTTTCTGCATACTTCGGACAGAAGTCTCACCAAGATTATCGCAGAAAATGCATATCTGATCTTGAAACCCCACGAAAACGAAGATATCGTCGGTTCGGCATATCATACCCACTGTGGAGTGGTGAAAACACCAGATAACGTGTTTCTCGAATTAAATAGCTCGATACGAGCGATCTCGATGAATAAGCATGCTTCTGACAGAAGTCTCACCAAGATTATCGCAGAAAATGCATATCTCAGCTTGAAACCCCACGAAAACAAAGATATGGCTGGTTCTGCATATAAACGCAATGCGGAGTGCTGAACACACCAGATATCGTGTTTCTCGCATTAAATAAATCGAATAGAGCGATCTCGATGATTAAGCATACTTCTGACTGAAGTCTCACCAATATTATCGCAGAAAATGCATATCTCAGCTAGAAACCTCACGAAAATCAAGATGTCGCCGGTTCTGCATATCAAACGCACTGTGGAGTTGTGGAAACACCAGATAACGTGTTTCTCGCATTAAATAGCACGAAAAGTGCGATCTCGATGATTCTGCATACTTCGGACAGAAGTCTCACCAAGATTGCCGCAGAAAAAGCATACCTCAGAATGAAAACCGACGAAAACCAAGATTTCGCCATTTCTGCATATCTAACGCACTGTGGAGTGGTCAAAACACCAGATAACGTGTTTCTCGCATTAAATAGCTCGAGAAGAGCGATCTCGATGATTCTGCATACTTCTGACAGATGTCACACCAAGATTATCGTTGAAAATGCATATCTCAGCTTGAAACCCGACGAAAATCAAGATGTCGCCGATTCTGCATATCAAACGCACTGTGAAGTGGTGAAAACAACCAGATAACGTGTTTCTCGCATTAAATAGCTCGAAACGTGCGATCTAGATGATTCTTCATACTTCGGACAGAAGTCTCACCAAGATTGCCGCAGAAAAAGCATACCTCAGAATGAAAACCGACGAAAACCAAGATTTCGCCATTTCTGCATATCAAACGCACTGTGGGGTGGTGAAAACACCAGAAAACGTGTTACTCGCATTAACTAGCTCGAGAAGAGCGATCTCGATGATTCTGCATACTTCGGACAGATGTCTCACCAAGATTATCTCAGAAAATCCATATCTGAGCTTGAAACCCCACGAAAACCAAGATATCGTCGGTTCTGCATATCATACGCACTGTGGAGTGGTGAAAACACCAGATAACTTGTTTCTCGCATTAAATAGCTGGAATAGAGCTATCTCGATGATTCTGCATACTTCTGACACAAGACTCGCAAAGATTATCGCAGCAAATGCATATCTCAGCTTGAAACCCGACCGAAACCAAGATATCTCCGTTTCTGCATGTCAAACGTACTGTGGAGTGGTGAATACGCCAGAAAACGTGTTTCTCGCATTAAGTATCTCGAAAAGAGCGATCTCGATGATTCTGCATACTTCTGACAGAAGACTCACAAAGATTATCGCAGAAAATGCATATTTCAGCTGGAAACCCCACGTAAACCAAGTTGTCGGCGGCTCTACATATCAAACGCACTGTGGAGTGGTCAAAACACCAGATAACGTGTTTCTCGCATTAAATAGCTCGAATAGAGCGATCTCGATGATTCTGCATACTTCTGACAGAAGACTCACCAAGATTAACGCAGAAAATGCATATCTCAGCTGGAAACCCCACGAAAACCAAGATATCGCCGGTTCTGCATATCAGACGCACCGTGGAGTGGTGAAAACACCAGAAAACGTGTTACTCGCATTAACTAGCTCGAAAAGAGCGTTCTGGATGATTCTGCATACTTCTCAGACATGAAACACAAAGATTATCGCAGAAAATGCATATTTCAGCTGGAAACCCCACGAAAACCAAGTTATCGGCGGCTCTACATATCAAACGCACTGTGGAGTGGTCAAAACACCAGATAACGTGTTTCTCGCATTAAATAGCTCGAAAAGAGCGATATCGATGATACTGCATACTTCGGACTGAAGTCTCACAAATATTATCGCAGAAAATGCATATCTCAGCTGGAAACCCCACGAAAACCAAGATATCTTCGGTTCTGAATATCAGACGCACTGTGGAGTGGTGAAAACAACCAGATAACGTGTTTCTCGCATTAAATAGCTCGAAAAGAGCGTTCTCGATGATTCTGCATACTTCTCATAGATGACACACCAAGATTATCGCAGAAAATGCATATTTCAGGTGGAAACCCCACGAAAACCAAGTTAGCGGCGGCTCTACATATCAAACGCACTGTGGAATGGTCAAAACACCATATAACGTGTTGCTCGCATTAAATAGCTCGAAAAGAGCGATATCGATGATACTGCAAACTTCGGCCAGAAGTCTCACCAATATTATCGCAGAAAATGCATATCTCAGCTTGAAACCTCTCGAAAATCTTGATGTTGCCGGTTCTGCATATCAAACGCACCGTGGAGTCGTGAAAACAACCAGATAACGTGTTTGTCGCATTAAATAGCTCGAAAACAGCGATCCCGATGATTCTGCATACTTCTGACAGAAGTCTCACCAAGATTATCGTAGAAAATGCATATCTCAGGTTGATACCCGACGAAAGCCAAGATGTCGCCGGTTCTGCATCTCAAACGTACTGTGGGGTGGTGAATACACCAGAAAACGTGTTTCTCGCATTAAATAGCTCGAAAAGAGCGATCTAGATGATTCTGCATACTTCTGACAGAAGACTCACCATGGTTATTGTAGAAAATGCATATCTCAGCTGCAAACACAACGAAAATCAAGATATCGCCGGTTCTGCATATCAAACGCACTGTGGAATGTTGAAAACACCAGCAAACTTGTTTTTTCGCATTAAATACCTCGAAACGAGCGATCTAGATGATTCTGCATACTTCTGACTGAAGTCTCACCAATATTATCGCAGAAAATGCATATCGCAGCTTGAAACCTCTCGAAAATCAAGATGTTGCCGGTTCTGCATATCAAACGCACCGTGGAGTCGTGAAATCAACCAGATAACGTGTTTGTCGCATTAAATAGCTCGAAAACAGAGATCCCGATGATTCTGCATACTTCTGACAGAAGTCTCACCAAGATTATCGTAGAAAATGCATATCTCAGGTTGATACACGAGGACAGCCAAGATGTCGCCTGTTCTGCATCTCAAACGTACTGTGGGGTGGTGAATACACCAAAAAACGTGTTTCTTGCATTAAGTAGCTCGAAAAGAGCCTTCTCGAAGATTCTGCATACTTCTGACAGAAGTCTCACCAAGATTATCGTACAAAATGCATATCTCAGCTTGAACCCCGACGAAATCCAAGATGTCTCCAGTTCTGCATGCCAAACGCACTGTGGAGTGGTGAAAACACCAGATAACGTGTTTCTCAGTCTAAGTAGCTCGAAAAGAGCGATCCCGATGATTCTGCACACTTCTGACAGACACCTCACCACGATTATCGTAGAAAATGCATATCTCAGCTTGAAACCCGACCGAAACCAAGATATCTCCGGTTCTGCATGTCAAACGTACTGTGGAGTGGTGAATACACCAGACAACGTGTTTCTCGCATTAAACAGCTCGAACAGAGCGATCTAGATGATTCTGCATACTTCTGCCAGAAGTCTCACCAAGATTATGGTAGAAAATGCATATCTCAGTTTGATAAAAGACGAAAGCCAAGATGTCGCCGGTTCTGCATATCAAACGCACTGTGGTGTGGTGAAAACACCAGATAACGTGTTTCTCGCATTAAATATCTCGAAAAGAGCGATCCCGAAGATTCTGCATACTTCTGACAGAAGTCTCACCAATATTATCGCAGGAAATGCATATCTCATCTTGAAACCCCACGAAAACCAAGATATCTCCGGTTCTGCATATCCAACGAACTGTGGAGTGGTGAAAACCCCAGAAAACGTGTTTCTCGCATTAAATAGCACGAAAAGTACGATCTCGATGACTCTGCATACTTCGGACAGAAGTCTCACCAAGATTATAGCAGAAAATGCATATCTGAGCTTGAAACCCCACGAAAACCAAGATATCGTCGGTTCTGCATATCATACGCACTGTGGAGTGGTGAAAACGCCAGATAACGTGTTTCTCGCATTAAATAGCTCGAAAAGTACGATCTCGATGACTCTGCATACTTCGGACGGAAGTCTCACCAAGATTATCGTAAAAAATGCATATCTCAGCTTGAAACCCCACGAAAACCCAGATCTCGCTGGTTCTGGATATCAAACGCACTGTGGAGTGCTGAAAACACCAGATAACGTGTTTGTCGCATTAAATAGCTCGAAGAGATCGATCTCGATGACTCTGCATACTTCGAACGGAAGTCTCACCAAGATTATCGTAAAAAATGCATATCTCAGCTTGAAACCCGACCGAAACCAAGATACCTCCGGTTCTGCATGTCAAACGTACTGTGGAGTGGTGAATACACCAGACAACGTGTTTCTCGCATTAAACAGCTCGAACAGAGCGATCTAGATGATTCTGCATACTTCTGCCAGAAGTCTCACCAAGATTATGGTAGAAAATGCATATCTCAGTTTGATAAAAGACGAAAGCCAAGATGTCGCCGGTTCTGCATATCAAACGCACTGTGGTGTGGTGAAAACACCAGATAACGTGTTTCTCGCATTAAATATCTCGAAAAGAGCGATCCCGATGATTCTGCATACTTCGGACAGAAGTCTCACCATGATTATCGTAAAAAATGCATATCTCAGCTTGAAACCCCACGAAAACCAAGATTTCGCTGGTTCTGCATATCAAACGCACTGTGGAGTGGTGAAAACACCAGATAACGTGTTTCTCGCATTAAATAGGTCGAAAAGAGCGATCTGGATGTTTCTGCATACTTCGGACAGAGGTCTCACCAAGATTATCGCAGAAAATGCATATCTCTGCTAGAAACCCCACGAAAACCAAGATATCTCCTGTTCTGCATATCCAACGATCTGTGGAGTGGTGAAAACACCAGAAAACGTGTTTCTCGCATTAAATAGCTCGAAAAGTACGATCTCAATGACTCTGCATACTTCGGACAGAAGTCTCACCAAGATTATCGCAGAAAATGCATATCTGAGCTTGAAACCCCACGAAAACCAAGATATCGTCGGTTCTGCATATCGTACGCACTGTGGAGTGGTGAAAACACCAGATAACGTGTTTCTCGCATTAAATAGCTGGAAAAGTACGATCTCGATGACTCTGCATACTTCGGACAGAAGTCTCACCAAGATTATCGCAGAAAATGCATATCTGAGCTTGAAACCCCACGAAAACCAAGATTTCGCTGGTTCTGCATATCAAACGCACTGTGGAGTGGTGAAAACACCAGATAACGTGTTTCTCGCATTAACTAGCTCGAAAAGAGCGATCTCGATGTTTCTGCATACTTCTCATAGATGAAACACAAAGATTATCGCAGAAAATGCATATTTCAGCTGGAAACCCCACGAAAACCAAGTTATCGGCGGCTCTACATATCAAACGCACTGTGGAATGTTGAAAACACCAGAAAACTTGTTTTTTCGCATTAAATAGCTCGAAACGGGCGATCTAGATGATTCTGCATACTTCTGACTGAAGTCTCACCGATATTATCGCAGAAAATGCATATCTCAACTTGAAACCCGACCGAAACCAAGATATCTCCGTTTCTGCATGTCAAACGTACTGTGGAGAGGTGAATACACCTGAAAACGTGTTTCTGGCATTAAATAGCTCGAAAAGAGCGATCTAGGTGATTCTGCATACTTCTGACTGAAGTCTCACCAAGATTATCGCAGAAAATGCATATCTCAGCTTGAAACCCGACGAAATCCAAGATGTCGCCGGTTCTGCATATCAAACGCACTGTGGAGTGGTCAAAACACCAGAAAAGTTGTTTTTTCGCATTAAATAGCTCGAAACGAGCGATCTAGATGATTCTGCATACTTCTTACTGAAGTCTCACCAATATTATCGCAGAAAATGCATATCTCAGCTAGAGACATCACGAAAACCAAGATGTCGCCGGTTCTGCATATCAAACGCACTGTGGGGTGGTGAAAACACCAGAAAACGTGTTTCTCGCATTAAATAGCGCGAAAAGAGCGATCTAGATGATTCGGCATACTTCTGACAGAAGACTCACCAAGATTATCGCAGAAAAAGCATATCTCAGCTGGAAACACCACGAAAATCAAGATATCGCCGGTTCTGCATATCAAACGCACTGTGGAATGTTGAAAACACCAGAAAACTTGTTTTTTCGCATTAAATAGCTCGAAACGAGCGATCTAGATGACTCTGCATACTTCTGACTGAAGTCTCACCAATAATATCGCTGAAAATGCATATCTCAACTTGAAACCCGACCGAAACCAAGATATCTCCGTTTCTGCATGTCAAACGCACTGTGGAATGTTGAAAACACCAGAAAACTAGTTTTTTCGCATTAAATAGCTCGAAACGGGCGATCTAGATGATTCTGCATACTTCTGACTGAAGTCTCACCAATATTATCGCAGAAAATGCATATCTCAACTTGAAACCCGACCGAAACCAAGATATCTCCGTTTCTGCGTGTCAAACGTACTGTGGAATGGTGAAAACACCAGATAACGTGTTTCTCGGATTAAATAGCTCGAAAAGAGCGATCTCGATGATTGTGCATTCTTCGGACAGAAGTCTCACCAAGATTATCGTAGAAAATGCATATCTGAGCTTGAAACCCCACGAAAACCAAGATATCGTCGGTTCTGCATATCATACGCAATGTGGAGTGGTGAAAACACCAGATAACGTGTTTCTCGCATTAAATAGCTCGAAAAGTGCGATCTCGATGATTCTGCATGCTTCGGACAGAAGTCTCATCAAGATCATCGCAGAAAATGCATATCTGAGCTTGAAGCCACACGAAAACCAAGATATCGCTGGTTCTGCATATCAAACGCACTGTGGAGTGGTGAAAACACCAGATAACGTGTTTCTCGCATTAAATAGCTCGAATAGAGCGATCTCGATGATTCTGCATCCTTCGGACAGAAGTCTCACCAAGATTATCGTAAAAAATGCATATCTCAGCTTGAAACCCCACGAAAACCAAGATATCTCCGGTTCTGCACATCCAACGAACTGTGGTGTGGTGAAAACCTCAGAAAACGTGTTTCTCGCATTAAATTACTCGAAAAGAGCGATCTCGATGATTCTGCATACTTCGGACAGAAGTCTCACCAAGATTATCGTAAAAAATGCATATCTCAGCTTGAAACCCCTCGAAAGCCAAGATATCGCTGGTTCTGCATATCAAACGCACTGTGGAGTGGTGAAAACACCAGACAAGGTTTTTTCGCATTAAATAGCTCGAAACGAGCGATCTAGATGATTCTGCATACTTCTGACTAAAGTCTCACCAAGATTATAGCAGAAAATGCATATCTCAGCTTGAAACCCGACGAAATCAAGATGTTGCCGGTTCTGCATATCAAACGCACTGTGGAGTGGTCAAAACACCAGAAAAGTTGTTTTTTCGCATTAAATAGCTCGAAACGAGCGATCTAGATGATTCTGCATACTTCTGACTGAAGTCCCACCAATATTATCGCAGAAAATGCATATCTCAGCTTGAAACCTCACGAAAATCAAGATGTCGCCGGTTCTGCATATTAAACGCACTGTGGAGTGGTGAAAACAAACAGACAACGTGTTTCTCGCATTAAATAGCTTGAAACGAGCGATCTAGATGATTCTGCATACTTCTGACTGAAGTCTCACCAATATTATCGCAGAAAATGCATATCTCAGCTTGAAACCTTACGTCAATCAAGATGGCGCCGGATCTGCATATCAAACGCACTGTGGAGTGGTCAATACACCAGATAACGTGTTTCTCGCATTACATAGCACGAAAAGTGCGATCTCGATGATTCTGCATACTTCTGACAGATATCACACCAAGATTATCGTTGAAAATGCATATCTCAGCTTGAAACCCCACGAAAACCAAGATATCGCTGGTTCTGTATATCAAACGCACTGTGGAGTGGTGAAAACACCAGATAACGGGGTTCTCGCATTAAATAGCTCGAAAAGAGCGATCTCGATGATTCTGCATACTTCTGACTGAAGTCCCACCAATATTATCGCAGAAAATGCATATCTCAGCTTGAAACCTCACGAAAATCAAGATGTCGCCGGTTCTGCATATTAAACGCACTGTGGAGTGGTGAAAACAAACAGACAACGTGTTTCTCGCATTAAATAGCTTGAAACGAGCGATCTAGATGATTCTGCATACTTCGGACAGAAGTCTGACCAAGATTATCGCAGAAAATGCATATCTCAGCTTGAAACCCCACGAAAACCAAGATATCTCCGGTTTTGCATATCCAACGAACTGTGGTGTGGTGAAAACCCCAGAAAACGTGTTTCTCGCATTAAATAGCTCGAAAAGAGCGCTCACGATGTTTCTGCATACTTCGGACAGAAGTCTCACCAAGATTATCGCAGAAAATGCATATCTGATCTTGAAACCCCACGAAAACGAAGATATCGTCGGTTCGGCATATCATACCCACTGTGGAGTGGTGAAAACACCAGATATCGTGTTTCTCGCATTAAATAAATCGAATAGAGCGATCTCGATGATTAAGCATACTTCTGACTGAAGTCTCACCAATATTATCGCAGAAAATGCATATCTCAGCTAGAAACCTCACGAAAATCAAGATGTCGCCGATTCTGCATATCAAACGCACGGTGGAGTGGTGAAAACAACCAGATAACGTGTTTCTCGCATTAAATAGCTCGAAACGAGCGATCTAGATGATTCTGCATACTTCTGACTGAAGTCTCACCAATATTATCGCAGAAAATGCATATCTCAGCTAGAAACCTCACGAAAATCAAGATGTCGCCGGTTCTGCATATCAAACGCACTGTGGAGTTGTGGAAACACCAGATAACGTGTTTCTCGCATTAAATAGCACGAAAAGTGCGATCTCGATGATTCTGCATACTTCGGACAGAAGTCTCACCAAGATTGCCGCAGAAAAAGCATACCTCAGAATGAAAACCGACGAAAACCAAGATTTCGCCATTTCTGCATATCTAACGCACTGTGGGGTGGTGAAAACACCAGAAAACGTGTTACTCGCATTAACTAGCTCGAGAAGAGCGATCTCGATGATTCTGCATACTTCGGACAAATGTCTCACCAAGATTATCTCAGAAAATCCATATCTGAGCTTGAAACCCCACGAAAACCAAGATATCGTCGGTTCTGCATATCATACGCACTGTGGAGTGGTGAAAACACCAGATAACTTGTTTCTCGCATTAAATAGCTGGAATAGAGCGATCTCGATGATTCTGCATACTTCTGACACAAGACTCACAAAGATTATCGCAGCAAATGCATATCTCAGCTTGAAACCCGACCGAAACCAAGATATCTCCGTTTCTGCATGTCAAACGTACTGTGGAGTGGTGAATACGCCAGAAAACGTGTTTCTCGCATTAAGTATCTCGAAAAGAGCGATCTCGATGATTCTGCATACTTCTGACAGAAGACTCACAAAGATTATCGCAGAAAATGCATATTTCAGCTGGAAACCCCACGTAAACCAAGTTATCGGCGGCTCTACATATCAAACGCACTGTGGAGTGGTCAAAACACCAGATAACGTGTTTCTCGCATTAAATAGCTCGAATAGAGCGATCTCGATGATTCTGCATACTTCTGACTGAAGTCTCACCAATATTATCGCAGAAAATGCATATCTCAGCTTGAAACCCGACGAAAACCACGATGTCGCCGGTTCTGCATATCGAACGCACTGTGGGGTGGTGAAAACACCAGAAAACGTGTTTCTCGCATTAAATAGCTCGAAAAGAGCGATCAAGATGATTCTGCATACTTCGGACTGAAGTCTCACCAATATTATCGCAGAAAATGCATATCTCAGCTTGAAACCCGACGAAAACCACGATGTCGCCGGTTCTGCATATCGAACGCACTGTGGGGTGGTGAAAACACCAGAAAACGTGTTTCTCGCATTAACTAGCTCGAAAAGAGCGTTCTGGATGATTCTGCATACTTCTCAGACATGAAACACAAAGATTATCACAGAAAATGCATATTTCAGCTGGAAACCCCACGAAAACCAAGTTATCGGCGGCTCTACATAACAAACGCACTGTGGAGTGGTCAAAACACCAGATAACGTGTTTCTCGCATTAAATAGCTCGAAAAGAGCGATATCGATGATACTGCATACTTCGGACTGAAGTCTCACAAATATTATCGCAGAAAATGCATATCTCAGCTGGAAACCCCACGAAAACCAAGATATCTTCGGTTCTGAATATCAGACGCACTGTGGAGTGGTGAAAACAACCAGATAACGTGTTTCTCGCATTAAATAGCTCGAATAGGGCGATCTCGATGATTCGGCATACTTCTGACAGAAGACTCACCAAGATTATCGGAGAAAATGCATATCCCAGCTGGAAACCCCACGAAAACCAAGATATCGCCGGTTCTGCATATCAGACGCACTGTGCAGTGGTGAAAACACCAGAAAACGTGTTTCTCGCATTAACTAGCTCGAAAAGAGCGTTCTCGATGATTCTGCATACTTCTCATAGATGACACATCAAGATTATCGCAGAAAATGCATATTTCAGGTGGAAACCCCACGAAAACCAAGTTAGCGGCGGCTCTACATATCAAACGCACTGTGGAGTGGTCAAAACACCATATAACGTGTTGCTCGCATTAAATAGCTCGAAAAGAGCGATATCGATGATACTGCAAACTTCGGCCAGAAGTCTCACCAATATTATCGCAGAAAATGCATATCTCAGGTTGATACACGAGGACAGCCAAGATGTCGCCTGTTCTGCATCTCAAACGTACTGTGGGGTGGTGAATACACCAAAAAACGTGTTTCTTGCATTAAGTAGCTCGAAAAGAGCCTTCTCGAAGTTTCTGCATACTTCTGACGGAAGTCTCACCAAGATTATCGTACAAAATGCATATCTCAGCTTGAACCCCGACGAAATCCAAGATGTCTCCAGTTCTGCATGTCAAACGCACTGTGGAGTGGTGAAAACACCAGATAACGTGTTTCTCAGTCTAAGTAGCTCGAAAAGAGCGATCCCGATGATTCTGCACACTTCTGACAGACACCTCACCACGATTATCGTAGAAAATGCATATCTCAGCTTGATACCCGACGAAAGCCAAGATGTCGTCGGTTCTGCATATCAAACGCACTGTGGAGTGGTGAAAACACCAGAAAACGTGTTTCTCGCATTAAATAGCTCGAAAAGTGCGATCTCGATGATTCTGCATACTTCGGACAGAAGTCTCACCAAGATTATCGCAGAAAATGCTTATCTCAGCTTGAAACCTCACGAAAACCTAGTTATCTCCGGTTCTGCACATCAAACCTTACTGTGGAGTGGTGAAAACACCAGAAAACGTGTTTCTCGCATTACGTAGCTCGAAAAGAGCGTTCTCGACGATTCTGCATACTTGTGACAGAAGTCTCACCAAGATTATCGTAGAAAATGCATATCTCAGCTTGATACCCGACGAAAGCCAAGATGTCGTCGGTTCTGCATATCAAACGCACTGTGGAGTGGTGAAAACACCAGATAACGTGTTTCTCGCATTAAATAGTTCGAAAAGAGCGATCCCGAAGATTCTGTATGCTTCTGACAGAAGTCTCACCAAGATTATCGTAGAAAATGCATATCTCAGTTTGAACCCCGACGAAATCCAAGATGTCGCCTGTTCTGCATATCAAACGCACTGTGGAGTGGCGAAAACACCAGATAACGTGTTTCTCGCATTAAATAGCTTGACATGAACGATCTCGATGATTCTGCATACTTCTGACCGAAGTCTCACCAAGATTATAGTAGAAAATGGATATCTCAGCTTGAACCCCGACGAAATCCAAGATGTCGCCGGTTCTGCATATCAAACGCACTGTGGAGTCGTGAAAACAACCAGACAACGTGTTTCTCGCATTAAATACCTCGAAAAGAGCGATCCCGATGATTCTGCATACTTCTCATAGATGAAACACCAACATCATCGCAGAAAATGCATATTTCAGCTGGAAACCCCACGAAAACCAAGTTATCGGCGGCTCTACATATCAAACGCACTGTGGAGTGGTCAAAACACCAGAAAACTTGTTTTTTCGCATTAAATAGCTCGAAAAGAGCTATATCGATGATTCTGCATACTTTGGACAGAAGTCTCACCAATATTATCGCAGAAAATGCATATCGCAGCTTGAATCATCACGAAAATCAAGATGTCGTCGGTTCTGCATAGCAAACGCACTGTGGAGTGGTGAAAACAACCAGATAACGTGTTTCTCGCATTAATTAGCTCGAAACGAGCGATCTAGATGATTCTGCATACTTCTGACTGAAGTCTCACCAATATTATCGCAGAATATGCATATCTCAGCTTGAAACCCGACGAAAACCAAGATGTCGCCGGTTCTGCATATCAAACGCACTGTGGAGTGGTGAAAACACCAGAAAACTCGTTTTTCGCATTAAATAGCTCGAAAAGAGCTATATCGATGATTCTGCATACTTTGGACAGAAGTCTCACCAATATTATCGCAGAAAATGCATATCGCAGCTTGAATCATCACGAAAATCAAGATGTCGTCGGTTCTGCATAGCAAACGCACTGTGGAGTGGTGAAAACAACCAGATAACGTGTTTCTCGCATTAATTAGCTCGAAACGAGCGATCTAGATGATTCTGCATACTTCTGACTGAAGTCTCACCAATATTATCGCAGAATATGCATATCTCAGCTTGAAACCCGACGAAAACCAAGATGTCGCTGGTTCTGCATATCAAACGCACTGTGGAGTGGTGAAAACACCAGAAAACTCGTTTTTCGCATTAAATAGCTCGAATAGAGTGTTCTCGATGATTCTGCATACTTCTCATAGATGAAACACCAACATCATCGCAGAAAATGCATATTTCAGCTGGAAACCACACGAAAACCAAGTTATCGGCGGCTCTACATATCAAACGCACTGTGGAGTGGTCAAAACACCAGAAAACTTGTTTTTTCGCATTAAATAGCTCGAAACGAGCGATCTAGATGATTCTGCAAACTTCTGACAGAAGTCTCACCAAGATTATCGTAGAAAATGCATATCTCAGCTTGAAACCCGACGAAATCCAAGATGTCGCCGGTTCTGCATATCAAACGCACTGTGGAGTGGTGAAAACAACCAGATAACGTGTTTCTCGCATTAAATAGCTCGAATAGAGAGTTCTCGATGATTCTGCATACTTCTCATAGATGAAACACCAACATCATCGCAGAAAATGCATATTTCAGCTGGAAACCCCACGAAAACCAAGTTATCGGCGGCTCTACATATCAAACGCACTGTGGAGTGGTCAAAACACCAGAAAACTTGTTTTTTCGCATTAAATAGCTCGAAACGAGCGATCTAGATGATTCTGCAAACTTCTGACAGAAGTCTCACCAAGATTATCGTAGAAAATGCATATCTCAGCTTGAAACCCGACGAAATCCAAGATGTCGCCGGTTCTGCATATCAAACGCACTGTGGAGTGGTGAATACACCTGAAAACGTGTTTCTGGCACTAAATAGCTCGAAAAGAGCGTTCTCGACGATTCTGCATACTTGTGACAGAAGTCTCACCAAGATTATCGTAGAAAATGCATATCTCAGCTTGATACCCGACGAAAGCCAAGATGTCGTCGGTTCTGCATATCAAACGCACTGTGGAGTGGTGAAAACACCAGATAACGTGTTTCTCGCATTAAATAGTTCGAAAAGAGCGATCCCGAAGATTCTGTATGCTTCTGACAGAAGTCTCACCAAGATTATCGTAGAAAATGCATATCTCAGTTTGAACCCCGACGAAATCCAAGATGTCGCCTGTTCTGCATATCAAACGCACTGTGGAGTGGCGAAAACACCAGATAACGTGTTTCTCGCATTAAATAGCTTGACAAGAACGATCTCGATGATTCTGCATACTTCTGACCGAAGTCTCACCAAGATTATAGTAGAAAATGGATATCTCAGCTTGAACCCCGACGAAATCCAAGATGTCGCCGGTTCTGCATATCAAACGCACTGTGGAGTCGTGAAAACAACCAGACAACGTGTTTCTCGCATTAAATACCTCGAAAAGAGCGATCCCGATGATTCTGCATACTTCTGACAGAAGTCTCACCAAGATTATCGTTGAAAATGCATATCTCATCTTGAATCCCGACCGAAACCAAGATATCTCCGGTTCTGCATGTCAAACGTACTGTGGTGTGGTGAATACACCAGAAAACGTGTTTCTTGCATTAAATAGCTCGAAAAGAGCGATCTAGATGATTCTACATAATTCTGACAGAAGACTCACCAATATTATCGCAGAAAATGTATATCTCAGCTGGAAACACCACGAAAATCAAGATATCGCCGGTTCTGCATATCAAACGCACTGTGGAATGTTGAAAACATCAGAAAACTTGTTTTTTCGCATTAAATAGCTCGAAACGAGCGGTCTAGATGATTCTGCATACTTCTGACTGAAGTCTCACCAATATTATCGCAGAAAATGCATATTTCAGCTGGAAACCCCACGAAAACCAAGTTATCGGCGGCTCTACATATCACACGCACTGTGGAGTGGTCAAAACACCAGATAACGTGTTTCTCGCATTAAATAGCTCGAAAAGAGCTATATCGATGATTCTGCATACTTTGGACAGAAGTCTCACCAATATTATCGCAGAAAATGCATATCGCAGCTTGAATCATCACGAAAATCAAGATGTCGTCGGTTCTGCATAGCAAACGCACTGTGGAGTGGTGAAAACAACCAGATAACGTGTTTCTCGCATTAATTAGCTCGAAACGAGCGATCTAGATGATTCTGCATACTTCTGACTGAAGTCTCACCAATATTATCGCAGAATATGCATATCTCAGCTTGAAACCCGACGAAAACCAAGATGTCGCCGGTTCTGCATATCAAACGCACTGTGGAGTGGTGAAAACACCAGAAAACTCGTTTTTCGCATTAAATAGCTCGAATAGAGTGTTCTCGATGATTCTGCATACTTCTCATAGATGAAACACCAACATCATCGCAGAAAATGCATATTTCAGCTGGAAACCACACGAAAACCAAGTTATCGGCGGCTCTACATATCAAACGCACTGTGGAGTGGTCAAAACACCAGAAAACTTGTTTTTTCGCATTAAATAGCTCGAAACGAGCGATCTAGATGATTCTGCAAACTTCTGACAGAAGTCTCACCAAGATTATCGTAGAAAATGCATATCTCAGCTTGAAACCCGACGAAATCCAAGATGTCGCCGGTTCTGCATATCAAACGCACTGTGGAGTGGTGAAAACAACCAGATAACGTGTTTCTCGCATTAAATAGCTCGAATAGAGAGTTCTCGATGATTCTGCATACTTCTCATAGATGAAACACCAACATCATCGCAGAAAATGCATATTTCAGCTGGAAACCCCACGAAAACCAAGTTATCGGCGGCTCTACATATCAAACGCACTGTGGAGTGGTCAAAACACCAGAAAACTTGTTTTTTCGCATTAAATAGCTCGAAACGAGCGATCTAGATGATTCTGCAAACTTCTGACAGAAGTCTCACCAAGATTATCGTAGAAAATGCATATCTCAGCTTGAAACCCGACGAAATCCAAGATGTCGCCGGTTCTGCATATCAAACGCACTGTGGAGTGGTGAATACACCTGAAAACGTGTTTCTGGCATTAAATAGCTCGAAAAGAGCGATCTAGATGATTCTGCATACTGCTGACAGAAGACTCACCAAGGTTATCGCAGAAAATGCATATCTCAGCTGGAAACACCACGAAAATCAAGATATCGCCGGTTCTGCATATCAAACGCACTGTGGAATGTTGAAAACACCAGAAAACTTGTTTTTTCGCATTAAATAGCTCGAAACGAGCGATCTAGATGATTCTGCATACTTCTGACTGAAGTCTAACCAATATTATCGCAGAAAATGCATATCTCAGCTTGAAACCTCTCGAAAACCAATTTATCTCCGGTTCTGCACATCAAACGTGCTGTGGAGTGGTGAAAACACCAGATGACGTGTTTCTCGCATTAAATAGCTCGAAAAAAGGGATCTCGATGATTCTGCATACTTCTGACAGAAGACTCACCAAGATTATCGCAGAAAATGCATATCTCAGCTGGAAACACCACGAAAATCAAGATATCGCCGGTTCTGCATATAAAACGCACTGTGGAATGTTGAAAACACCAGAAAACTTGTTTCTTGGCATTAAATAGCTTGAAAAGAGCGATCTAGATGATCCTGCATACTTCTGACAGAAGTCTCACCAAGATTATCGTAGAAAATGCATATCTCAGCTTGTAACCTCACCAAAATCAAGATGTCGCCGGTTCTGCATATCAAACGCACTGTGGAATGTTGAAAACACCAGAAAACTTGTTCTGTTGCATTAAATAGCTCGAAACGAGCGATCTAGATGATTCTGCATACTTCTGACTGAAGTCTCACCAATATTATCGCAGAAAATGCATATCTCAACTTGAAACCCGACCGAAACCAAGATATCTCCGTTTCTGCATGTCAAACGTACTGTGGAGTGTTGAATACACCTGAAAACGTGTTTCTGGCATTAAATAGCTCGAAAAGAGCGATCTAGATGATTCTGCATACTGCTGACAGAAGACTCACCAAGGTTATCGCAGAAAATGCATATCTCAGCTGGAAACACCACGAAAATCAAGATATCGCCGGTTCTGCATATCAAACGCACTGTGGAATGTTGAAAACACCAGAAAACTTGTTTTTTCGCATTAAATAGCTCGAAACGAGCGATCTAGATGATTCTGCATACTTCTGACTGAAGTCTCACCAATATTATCGCAGAAAATGCATATCTCAACTTGAAACCCGACGAAATCCAAGATGTCGCCGGTTCTGCATATCAAACGCACTGTGGGGTGGTGAAAACACCAGAAAACGTGTTTCTCGCATTAACTAGCTCGAAAAGAGCGATCTCGATGTTTCTGCATCCTTCTCATAGATGAAACACAAAGATTATCGCAGAAAATGCATATTTCAGCTGGAAACCCCACGAAAACCAAGTTATCGGCGGCTCTACATATCAAACGCACTGTGGAATGTTGAAAACACCAGAAAACTAGTTTTTTCGCATTAAATAGCTCGAAACGGGCGATCTAGATGATTCTGCATACTTCTGACTGAAGTCTCACCAATATTATCGCAGAAAATGCATATCTCAACTTGAAACCCGACCGAAACCAAGATATCTCCGTTTCTGCATGTCAAACGTACTGTGGAGAGGTGAATACACCTGAAAACGTGTTTCTGGCATTAAATAGCTCGAAAAGAGCGATCTAGATGATTCTGCATACTTCTGACTGAAGTCTCACCAAGATTATCGCAGAAAATGCATATCTCAGCTTGAAACCCGACGAAATCCAAGATGTCGCCGGTTCTGCATATCAAACGCACTGTGGAGTGGTCAAAACACCAGAAAAGTTGTTTTTTCGCATTAAATAGCTCGATACGAGCGATCTAGATGATTCTGCATACTTCTGACTGAAGTCTCACCAATATTATCGCAGAAAATGCATATCTCAGCTAGAGACATCACGAAAACCAAGATGTCGCCGGTTCTGCATATCAAACGCACTGTGGGGTGGTGAAAACACCACAAAACGTGTTTCTCGCATTAAATAGCGCGAAAAGAGCGATCTAGATGATTCTGCATACTTCTGACAGAAGACTCACCAAGATTATCGCAGAAAATGCATATCTCAGCTGGAAACACCACGAAAATCAAGATATCGCCGGTTCTGCATATCAAACGCACTGTGGAATGTTGAAAACACCAGAAAACTTGTTTTTTCGCATTAAATAGCTCGAAACGAGCGATCTAGATGACTCTGCATACTTCTGACTGAAGTCTCACCAATAATATCGCAGAAAATGCATATCTCAACTTGAAACCCGACCGAAACCAAGATATCTCCGTTTCTGCATGTCAAACGCACTGTGGAATGTTGAAAACACCAGAAAACTAGTTTTTTCGCATTAAATAGCTCGAAACGAGCGATCTAGATGATTCTGCATACTTCTGACTGAAGTCTCACCAATATTATCGCAGAAAATGCATATCTCAACTTGAAACCCGACCGAAACCAAGATATCTCCGTTTCTGCGTGTCAAACGTACTGTGGAGTGGTGAATACACCTGATAACGTGTTTCTGGCATTAAATAGCTCGAAAAGAGCGATCTAGATGATTCTGCATACTGCTGACAGAAGACTCACCAAGGTTATCGCAGAAAATGCATATCTCAGCTGGAAACACCACGAAAATCAAGATATCGCCGGTTCTGCATATCAAACGCACTGTGGAATGTTGAAAACACCAGAAAACTTGCTTTTTCGCATTAAATAGCTCGAAACGAGCGATCTAGATGATTCTGCATACTTCTGACTGAAGTCTCACCAATATTATCGCAGAAAATGCATATCTCAACTTGAAACCCGACCGAAACCAAGATATCTCCGTTTCTGCATGTCAAACGTACTGTGGAGAGGTGAATACACCTGAAAACGTGTTTCTGGCATTAAATAGCTCGAAAAGAGCGATCTAGATGATTCTGCATACTTCTGACTGAAGTCTCACCAAGATTATCGCAGAAAATGCATATCTCAGCTTGAAACCCGACGAAATCCAAGATGTCGCCGGTTCTGCATATCAAACGCACTGTGGAGTGGTCAAAACACCAGAAAAGTTGTTTTTTCGCATTAAATAGCTCGAAACGAGCGATCTAGATGATTCTGCATACTTCTGACTGAAGTCTCACCAATATTATCGCAGAAAATGCATATCTCAGCTAGAGACATCACGAAAACCAAGATGTCGCCGGTTCTGCATATCAAACGCACTGTGGGGTGGTGAAAACACCACAAAACGTGTTTCTCGCATTAAATAGCGCGAAAAGAGCGATCTAGATGATTCTGCATACTTCTGACAGAAGACTCACCAAGATTATCGCAGAAAATGCATATCTCAGCTGGAAACACCACGAAAATCAAGATATCGCCGGTTCTGCATATCAAACGCACTGTGGAATGTTGAAAACGCCAGAAAACTTGTTTTTTCGCATTAAATAGCTCGAAACGAGCGATCTAGATGACTCTGCATACTTCTGACTGAAGTCTCACCAATAATATCGCAGAAAATGCATATCTCAACTTGAAACCCGACCGAAACCAAGATATCTCCGTTTCTGCATATCAAACGCACTGTGGAATGTTGAAAACACCAGAAAACTAGTTTTTTCGCATTAAATAGCTCGAAACGAGCGATCTAGATGATTCTGCATACTTCTGACTGAAGTCTCACCAATATTATCGCAGAAAATGCATATCTCAACTTGAAACCCGACCGAAACCAAGATATCTCCGTTTCTGCGTGTCAAACGTACTGTGGAGTGGTGAATACACCTGATAACGTGTTTCTGGCATTAAATAGCTCGAAAAGAGCGATCTAGATGATTCTGCATACTGCTGACAGAAGACTCACAAAGGTTATCGCAGAAAATGCATATCTCAGCTGGAAACACCACGAAAATCAAGATATCGCCGGTTCTGCATATCAGACGCACTGCGGAATGGTGAAAACACCAGATAACGTGTTTCTCGGATTAAATAGCTCGAAAAGAGCGATCTCGATGATTGTGCATTCTTCGGACAGAAGTCTCACCAAGATTATCGTAGAAAATGCATATCTGAGCTTGAAACCCCACGAAAACCAAGATATCGTCGGTTCTGCATATCATCCGCACTGTGGAGTGGTGAAAACACCAGATAACGTGTTTCTCGGATTAAATAGCTTGAAAAGAGCGATCTCGATGACTGTGCATTCTTCGGACAGAAGTCTCACCAAGATTATCGTAGAAAATGCATATCTGAGCTTGAAACCCCACGAAAACCAAGATATCGTCGGTTCTGCATATCATACGCACTGTGGAGTGGTGAAAACACCAGATAACGTGTTTCTCGCATTAAATAGCTCGAATAGAGCGATCTCGATGATTAAGCATACTTCGGACTGAAGTCTCACCAAGATTATCGCAGAAAATGCATATCTGAGCATGAAACCCCACGAAATCCAAGATATCTCTTGTTCTGCATATCCAACGAACTGTGGAGTGGTGAAAACCCCAGAAAACGTGTTTGTCGCATTAAATAGCTCGACAAGTACGATCTCGATGACTGCATACTTCGGACTGATGTCTCACCAAGATTATCGCAGAAAATGCATATCTGAGCTTGAAACCCCACGAAAACCAAGATATCGCTGGTTCTGCATATCAAACGCTCTGTGGAGTGGTGAAAACACCAGATAACGTGTTTCTCGCATTAAATAGGTCGAAAAGAGCGATCTCGATCATTCTGCATACTTCGGACAGAAGTCTCACCAAGATTATCGTAAAAAATGCATATCTCAGCTTGAAACCCCTCGAAAGCCAAGATATCGCTGGTTCTGCATATCAAACGCACTTTGGAGTGGTGAAAACACCAGACAAGGTTTTTCTCGCATTAAATAACTCGAATAGAGCGGTCTCGATGATTAAGCATACTTCGGACAGAAGTCTCACCACGATTATCGTAAAAAATGCATATCTCAGCTTGAAACCCCACAAAAACCAAGATATCGCCGGTTCTGCATATCAAACGCACTGTGGAGTGGTGAAAACACCAGATAACGTGTTTCTCGCATTAAATAGCACGAAAAGTGCGATCTCGATGATTCTGCATACTTCGGACAGAAGTCTCACCAAGATTATCGCAGAAAATGCATATCTGAGCTTGAAACCCCACGAAAACCAAGATATCGCTGGTTCTGCATATCAAACGCACTGTGGAGTTGTGAAAACACCAGATAACTTGTTTCTCGCATTAAATAGCTCGCAAAGAGCGATCTCGATGACTCTGCATACTTCGGACGGAAGTCTCACCAAGATTATCGTAAAAAATGCATATCTCAGCTTGAAACCCCACGAAAACCCAGATATCGCTGGTTCTGCATATCAAACGCACTGTGGAGTGCTGAAAACACCAGATAACGTGTTTGTCGCATTAAATAGCTCGAAAAGTGCGATCTCGATGATTCTGCATACTTCGGACAGAAGTCTCACCATGATTATCGTAAAAAATGCATATCTGAGCTTGAAACCCCACGAAAACCAAGATATCGTCGGTTCTGCATATCATACGCACTGTGGAGTGGTGAAAACCCCAGATAACGTGTTTCTCGGATTAAATAGCTCGAAAAGAGCGATCTCGATGATTGTGCATTCTTCGGACAGAAGTCTCACCAAGATTATCGTAGAAAATGCATATCTGAGCTTGAAACCCCACGAAAACCAAGATATCGTCGGTTCTGCATATCATCCGCACTGTGGAGTGGTGAAAACACCAGATAACGTGTTTCTCGGATTAAATAGCTTGAAAAGAGCGATCTCGATGACTGTGCATTCTTCGGACAGAAGTCTCACCAAGATTATCGTAGAAAATGCATATCTGAGCTTGAAACCCCACGAAAACCAAGATATCGTCGGTTCTGCATATCATACGCACTGTGGAGTGGTGAAAACACCAGATAACGTGTTTCTCGCATTAAATAGCTCGAATAGAGCGATCTCGATGATTAAGCATACTTCGGACTGAAGTCTCACCAAGATTATCGCAGAAAATGCATATCTGAGCATGAAACCCCACGAAATCCAAGATATCTCTTGTTCTGCATATCCAACGAACTGTGGAGTGGTGAAAACCCCAGAAAACGTGTTTGTCGCATTAAATAGCTCGACAAGTACGATCTCGATGACTGCATACTTCGGACTGATGTCTCACCAAGATTATCGCAGAAAATGCATATCTGAGCTTGAAACCCCACGAAAACCAAGATATCGCTGGTTCTGCATATCAAACGCTCTGTGGAGTGGTGAAAACACCAGATAACGTGTTTCTCGCATTAAATAGGTCGAAAAGAGCGATCTCGATCATTCTGCATACTTCGGACAGAAGTCTCACCAAGATTATCGTAAAAAATGCATATCTCAGCTTGAAACCCCTCGAAAGCCAAGATATCGCTGGTTCTGCATATCAAACGCACTTTGGAGTGGTGAAAACACCAGACAAGGTTTTTCTCGCATTAAATAACTCGAATAGAGCGGTCTCGATGATTAAGCATACTTCGGACAGAAGTCTCACCACGATTATCGTAAAAAATGCATATCTCAGCTTGAAACCCCACAAAAACCAAGATATCGCCGGTTCTGCATATCAAACGCACTGTGGAGTGGTGAAAACACCAGATAACGTGTTTCTCGCATTAAATAGCACGAAAAGTGCGATCTCGATGATTCTGCATACTTCGGACAGAAGTCTCACCAAGATTATCGCAGAAAATGCATATCTGAGCTTGAAACCCCACGAAAACCAAGATATCGCTGGTTCTGCATATCAAACGCACTGTGGAGTTGTGAAAACACCAGATAACTTGTTTCTCGCATTAAATAGCTCGCAAAGAGCGATCTCGATGACTCTGCATACTTCGGACGGAAGTCTCACCAAGATTATCGTAAAAAATGCATATCTCAGCTTGAAACCCCACGAAAACCCAGATATCGCTGGTTCTGCATATCAAACGCACTGTGGAGTGCTGAAAACACCAGATAACGTGTTTGTCGCATTAAATAGCTCGAAAAGTGCGATCTCGATGATTCTGCATACTTCGGACAGAAGTCTCACCATGATTATCGTAAAAAATGCATATCTGAGCTTGAAACCCCACGAAAACCAAGATATCGTCGGTTCTGCATATCATACGCACTGTGGAGTGGTGAAAACCCCAGATAACGTGTTTCTCGCATTAAATAGCTCGAATAGAGCGATCTCGATGATTAAGCATACTTCGGACTGAAGTCTCACCAAGATTATCGCAGAAAATGCATATCTCTGCTTGATACCCGACGAAAGCCAAGATGTCGCCGGTTCTGCATATCAGACGCACTGCGGAATGGTGAAAACACCAGATAACGTGTTTCTCGGATTAAATAGCTCGAAAAGAGCGATCTCGATGATTGTGCATTCTTCGGACAGAAGTCTCACCAAGATTATCGTAGAAAATGCATATCTGAGCTTGAAACCCCACGAAAACCAAGATATCGTCGGTTCTGCATATCATCCGCACTGTGGAGTGGTGAACACACCAGATAACGTGTTTCTCGCATTAAATAGCTCGAAAAGTGCGATCTCGATGATTCTGCATGCTTCGGACAGAAGTCTCACCAAGATTATCGCAGAAAATGCATATCTGAGCTTGAAGCCACACGAAAACAAAGATATCGCTGGTTGTGCATATCAAACGCACTGTGGAGTGGTGAAAACACCAGATAACGTGTTTCTCGCATTAAATAGCTCGAATAGAGCGATCTCGATGATTAAGCATACTTCGGACAGAAGTCTCACCAAGATTATCGTAAAAAATGCATATCTCAGCTTGAAACCCCACGAAAACCAAGATATCGTCGGTTCTGCATATCATACGCACTGTGGAGTGGTGAAAACACCAGATAACGTGCTTCTCGCATTAAATAGCTCGAAAAGTACGATCTCGATGACTCTGCATACTTCGGACAGAAGTCTCACCAAGATTATCCCAGAAAATGCATATCTGAGCTTGAAACCCCACGAAAACCAAGGTATCGTCGGTTCTGCATATCATACGCACTATGGAGTGGTGAAAACACCAGATAACGTGTTTGTCGCATTAAATAGCTCGAAAAGTGCAATATCGATGATTCTGCATACTTCGGTCTGAAGTCTCACCAAGATTATCGCAGAAAATGCATGTCTGAGCTTGAAACCCCACGAAAACCAAGATATCGCTGGTTCTGCATATCGAACGCACTGTGGAGTGCTGAAAACACAAGATAACGTGTTTCTCGCATTAAATAGCTGGAATAGGGCGATCTCGATGATGAAGCATACTTCGGACAGAAGTCTCACCAAGATTATCGTAAAAAATGCATATCTCAGCTTGAAACCCCACAAAAACCAAGATATCGCCGGTTCTGCATATCAAACGCACCGTGGAGTGGTGAAAACACCAGATAACGTGTTTCTCGCATTAAATAGGTCGAAAAGAGCGATCTCGATGTTTCTGCATACTTCGGACAGAGGTCTCACCATGATTATCGTAAAAAATGCATATCTCAGCTTGAAACCCCACGAAAACCAAGATTTCGCTGGTTCTGCATATCAAACGCACTGTGGAGTGGTGAAAACACCAGATAACGTGTTTCTCGCATTAAGTAGGTCGAAAAGAGCGATCTCGATGTTTCTGCATACTTCGGACAGAGGTCTCACCAAGATTATCGCAGAAAATGCATATCTCTGCTAGAAACCCCACGAAAACCAAGATATCCCCTGTTCTGCATATCCAACGATCTGTGAAGTGGTGAAAACCCCAGATAACGTGTTCCTCGCATTAAATAGCTCGAAAAGAGCGCTCTTGATGTTTCTGCATACTTCGGACAGATGCTTCACCAAGATTATTGTAGAAAATGCATATCTCAGCTTGAAACCCGACGAAAACCAAACATCGCCGGTTCTGCATATCAAACCAACTGTGGAGTGGTGAAAACACCAGACAACGTGTTTCTCGCATTAAATAGAACGAAAAGTGCGATCTCGATGATTCTGCATACTTCTAACAGAAGTCTCACCATGATTATCGCAGAAAATGCATATCTCTGCTAGAAACCCCACGAAAACCAAGATATCTCCTGTTCTGCATATCCAACGAACTGCGGAGTGGTGAAAACCCCAGAAAACGTGTTTCTCGCGTTGAATAGCTCGAAAAGTACGATCTCGATGACTCTGCATTCTTCGGACAGAAGTCTCACCAAGATTATCGCAGAAAATGCATATCTGAGCTTGAAACCCCACGAAAACCAAGATATCGCTGGTTCTGCATATCAAACGCACTGTGGAGTGGTGAAAACACCAGATAGCTTGTTTCTCGCATTAAATAGCTCGAAAAGAGCGATCTCGATGACTCTGCATACTTCGGACAGAAGTCTCACCAAGATTATCGCAGAAAATGCATATCTGAGCTTGAAACCCCACGAACACCAAGATATCGTCGGTTCTGCATATCATTCGCACTGTGGAGTGGTGAAAACACCAGATAACGTGTTTCTCGCATTAAATAGCTCGAAAAGTACGATCTCGATGACTCTGCATACTTCGGACAGAAGTCTCACCAAGATTATCGCAGAAAATGCATATCTGAGCTTGAAGCCACATGAAAACCAAGATATCGCTGGTTCTGAATATCAAACGCACTGTGGAGTGGTGAAAACACCAGATGACGTGTTTCTCGCATTAAATAGCTCGAATAGAGCGATCTCGATGATTCTGCATCCTTCGGACAGACGTCTCACCAAGATTATCGCAGAAAATGCATATCTCTGCTAGAAACCCCACGAAAACCAAGATATCTCCTGTTCTGCATATCCAACGATCTGTGGAGTGGTGAAAACCCCAGAAAACGTGTTTCTCGCATTAAATAGCTCGAAAAGTACGATCTCGATGACTCTGCATACTTCGGACAGAAGTCTCACCAAGATTATCGCAGAAAATGCATATCTGAGCTTGAAACCCCACGAAAACCAAGATATCGTCGGTTCTGCATATCACACGCACTGTGGAGTGGTGAAAACACCAGATAACGTGTTTCTCGCATTAAATAGCTCGAAAAGTACGATCGCGATGGCTCTGCATACTTCGGACAGAAGTCTCACCAAGATTATCGCAGAAAATGCATATCTGAGCTTGAAACCCCACGAAAACCAAGATATCGTCGGTTCTGCATATCATCCGCACTGTGGAGTGGTGAACACACCAGATAACGTGTTTCTCGCATTAAATAGCTCGAAAAGTGCGATCTCGATGATTCTGCATGCTTCGGACAGAAGTCTCACCAAGATTATCGCAGAAAATGCATATCTGAGCTTGAAGCCACACGAAAACAAAGATATCGCTGGTTGTGCATATCAAACGCACTGTGGAGTGGTGAAAACACCAGATAACGTGTTTCTCGCATTAAATAGCTCGAATAGAGCGATCTCGATGATTAAGCATACTTCGGACAGAAGTCTCACCAAGATTATCGTAAAAAATGCATATCTCAGCTTGAAACCCCACGAAAACCAAGATATCGTCGGTTCTGCATATCATACGCACTGTGGAGTGGTGAAAACACCAGATAACGTGCTTCTCGCATTAAATAGCTCGAAAAGTACGATCTCGATGACTCTGCATACTTCGGACAGAAGTCTCACCAAGATTATCCCAGAAAATGCATATCTGAGCTTGAAACCCCACGAAAACCAAGGTATCGTCGGTTCTGCATATCATACGCACTGTGGAGTGGTGAAAACACCAGATAACGTGTTTGTCGCATTAAATAGCTCGAAAAGTGCAATATCGATGATTCTGCATACTTCGGTCTGAAGTCTCACCAAGATTATCGCAGAAAATGCATGTCTGAGCTTGAAACCCCACGAAAACCAAGATATCGCTGGTTCTGCATATCGAACGCACTGTGGAGTGCTGAAAACACAAGATAACGTGTTTCTCGCATTAAATAGCTCGAAAAGTGCGATCTCGATGATTCTGCATGCTTCGGACAGAAGTCTCACCAAGATTATCGTAAAAAATGCATATCTCAGCTTGAAACCCCACAAAAACCAAGATATCGCCGGTTCTGCATATCAAACGCACCGTGGAGTGGTGAAAACACCAGATAACGTGTTTCTCGCATTAAATAGGTCGAAAAGAGCGATCTCGATGTTTCTGCATACTTCGGACAGAGGTCTCACCATGATTATCGTAAAAAATGCATATCTCAGCTTGAAACCCCACGAAAACCAAGATTTCGCTGGTTCTGCATATCAAACGCACTGTGGAGTGGTGAAAACACCAGATAACGTGTTTCTCGCATTAAATAGGTCGAAAAGAGCGATCTCGATGTTTCTGCATACTTCGGACAGAGGTCTCACCAAGATTATCGCAGAAAATGCATATCTCTGCTAGAAACCCCACGAAAACCAAGATATCTCCTGTTCTGCATATCCAACGATCTGTGAAGTGGTGAAAACCCCAGATAACGTGTTCCTCGCATTAAATAGCTCGAAAAGAGCGCTCTTGATGTTTCTGCATACTTCGGACAGATGTTTCACCAAGATTATTGTAGAAAATGCATATCTCAGCTTGAAACCCGACGAAAACCAAACATCGCCGGTTCTGCATATCAAACCAACTGTGGAGTGGTGAAAACACCAGACAACGTGTTTCTCGCATTAAATAGAACGAAAAGTGCGATCTCGATGATTCTGCATACTTCTAACAGAAGTCTCACCATGATTATCGCAGAAAATGCATATCTCTGCTAGAAACCCCACGAAAACCAAGATATCTCCTGTTCTGCATATCCAACGAACTGTGGAGTGGTGAAAACCCCAGAAAACGTGTTTCTCGCGTTGAATAGCTCGAAAAGTACGATCTCGATGACTCTGCATTCTTCGGACAGAAGTCTCACCAAGATTATCGCAGAAAATGCATATCTGAGCTTGAAACCCCACGAAAACCAAGATATCGCTGGTTCTGCATATCAAACGCACTGTGGAGTGGTGAAAACACCAGATAGCTTGTTTCTCGCATTAAATAGCTCGAAAAGAGCGATCTCGATGACTCTGCATACTTCGGACAGAAGTCTCACCAAGATTATCGCAGAAAAAGCATATCTGAGCTTGAAACCCCACGAAAACCAAGATATCGTCGGTTCTGCATATCATACGCACTGTGGACTGCTGAAAACACCAGATAACGTGTTTGTCGCATTAAATAGCTCGAAAAGTGCGATCTCGATGATTCTGCATACTGCGGACAGAAGTCTCACCATGATTATCGTAAAAAATGCATATCTGAGCTTGAAACCCCACGAAAACCAAGATATCGTCGGTTCTGCATATCATACGCACTGTGGAGTGGTGAAAACACCAGATAACGTATTTCTCGCATTCAATAGCTCGAAAAGTGCGATCTCAATGATTCTGCATACTGCGGACAGAAGTCTCACCATGATTATCGTAAAAAATGCATATCTGAGCTTGAAACCCCACGAAAACCAAGATATCGTCGGTTCTGCATATCATACGCACTGTGGAGTGGTGAAATCACCAGATAACGTATTTCTCGCATTCAATAGCTCGAAAAGTGCGATCTCGATGATTCTGCATACTTCGGTCTGAAGTCTCACCAAGATTATCCCAGAAAATGCATATCTGAGCTTGAAACCCCACGAAAACCAAGATATCGCTGGTTCTGCATATCAAACGCACTGTGGAGTGCTGAAAACACCAGATAACGTGTTCCTCGCATTAAATAGCTCGAAAAGAGCGCTCATGATGTTTCTGCATACTTCGGACAGATGATTCACCAAGATTATCGTAGAAAATGCATATCTCAGCTTGAAACCCGACGAAAACCAAACATCGCCGGTTCTGCATATCAAACCAACAGTGGAGTGGTGAAAACACCAGACAACTTGTTTCTCGCATTAAATAGATCGAAAAGTGCGATCTCGATGATTCTGCATACTTCTAACAGAAGTCTCACCATGATTATCGCAGAAAATGCATATCTCTGCTAGAAACCCCACGAAAACCAAGATATCTCCTTTTCTGCATATCCAACGAACTGTGGATTGGTGAAAACCCCAGAAAACGTGTTTCTCGCATTAAATAGCTCGAAAAGTACGATCTCGATGGCTCTGCATACTTCGGACAGAAGTCTCACCAAGATTATCGCATAAAATGCATATCTGAGCTTGAAACCCCACGAAAACCAAGATATCGCTGGTTCTGCATATCAAACGCACTGCGGAGTGGTGAAAACACCAGATAACTTGTTTCTCGCATTAAATAGCTCGCAAAGAGCGATCTCGATGACTCTGCATACATCGGACAGAAGTCTCACCAAGATTATCGTAAAAAATGCATATCTCTGCTTGATACCCGACGAAAGCCAAGATGTCGCCGGTTCTGCATATCAGACGCACTGTGGAATGGTGAAAACACCAGATAACGTGTTTCTCGCATTAAATAGCTCGAAAAGAGCGATCTCGATGACTGTGCATACTTCGGACAGAATTCTCACCAAGATTATCGCAGAAAATGCATATCTGAGCTTGAAACCCCACGAAAACCAAGATATCGTCGGTTCTGCATATCATACGCACTGTGGAGTGGTGAAAACACCAGATAACGTGTTTCTCGCATTAAATAGCTCGAATAGAGCGATCTCGATGATTAAGCATACTTCGGACTGAAGTCTCACCAAGATTATCGCAGAAAATGCATATCTGAGCTTGAAACCCCACAAAAACCAAGATATCGCCGGTTCTGCATATCAAACGCACCGTGGAGTGGTGAAAACACCAGATAACGTGTTTCTCGCATTAAATATGTCGAAAAGAGCGATCTCGATGTTTCTGCATACTTCGGACAGAGGTCTCACCATGATTATCGTAAAAAATGCATATCTCAGCTTGAAACCACACGAAAACCAAGATTTCGCTGGTTCTGCATATCAAACGCACTGTGGAGTGTTGAAAACACCAGATAACGTGTTTCTCGCATTAAATAGGTCGAAAAGAGCGATCTCGATGTTTCTGCATGCTTCGGACAGAGGTCTCACCAAGATTATCGCAGAAAATGCATATCTCTGCTAGAAACCCCACGAAAACCAAGATATCTCCTGTTCTGCATATCCAACGATCTGTGGAGTGGTGAAAACCCCAGAAAACGTGTTTCTCGCACTAATTGGCTCGAAAAGTACGATCTCGATGACTCTGCATACTTCGGACAGAAGTCTCACCATGATTATCGCAGAAAAAGCATATCTGAGCTTGAAACCACACGAAAACCAAGATTTCGCTGGTTCTGCATATCAAACGCGCTGTGGAGTGGTGAAAACACCAGATAACGTGTTTCTCGCATTAAATAGGTCGAAAAGAGCGATCTCGATGTTTCTGCATACTTCGGACAGATGTCTCACCATGATTATCGTAAAAAATGCATATCTCAGCTTGAAACCCCACGAAAACCAATATTTCGCTGGTTCTGCATATCAAACGCACTTTGGAGTGGTGAAAACACCAGATAACGTGTTTCTTGCAATAAATAGGTCGAAAAGAGCGATCTCGATGTTTCTGCATACTTCGGACAGAGGTCTCTCCAAGATTATCGCAGAAAATGCATATCTCTGCTAGAAACCCCACGAAAACCAAGATATCTCCTGTTCTGCATATCCAACGATCTGTGGAGTGGTGAAAACCCCAGAAAACGTGTTTCTCGCACTAATTGGCTCGAAAAGTACGATCTCGATGACTCTGCATACTTCGGACAGAAGTCTCTCCAAGATTATCGCAGAAAATGCATATCTCTGCTAGAAACCCCACGAAAACCAAGATATCTCCTGTACTGCATATCCAACGATCTGTGGAGTGGTGAAAACCCCACAAAACGTGTTTCTCGCATTAAATAGCTCGAAAAGTACGATCTCGATGACTCTGCATACTTCGGACAGAAGTCTCACCAAGATTATCGCAGAAAATGCATATCTGAGCTTGAAACCCCACGAAAACCAAGATATCGTCGGTTCTGCATATCATACGCACTGTGGAGTGGTGAAAACACCAGATAACGTGTTTCTCGCATTAAATAGCTCGAAAAGTACGATCTCGATGACTCTGCATACTTCGGACAGAAGTCTCACCAAGATTATCGCAGAAAATGCATATCTGAGCTTGAAACCCCACGAAAACCAAGATATCGTCGGTTCTGCATATCATACGCACTGTGGAGTGGTGAACACACCAGATAACGTGTTTCTCGCATTAAATAGCTCGAAAAGTGCGATCTCGATGATTCTGCATGCTTCGGACAGAAGTCTCACCAAGATTATTGCAGAAAATGCATATCTGAGCTTGAAGCCACATGAAAACCAAGATATCGCTGGTTCTGCATATCAAACGCATTGTGGAGTGGTGAAAACACCAGATAACGTGTTTCTCGCATTAAATAGCTCGAATAGAGCGATCTCGATGATTCTGCATCCTTCGGACAGAGGTTTCACCAAGATTATCGCAGAAAATGCATATCTGAGCTTGAAACCCCACGAAAACCAAGATATCTCCTGTTCTGCATATCCAACGATCTGTGGAGTGGTGAAAACCCCAGAAAACGTGTTTCTCGCATTAAATAGCTCGAAAAGTACGATCTCGATGACTCCGCATACTTCGGACAGAAGTCTCACCAAGATTATCGCAGAAAATGCATATCTGAGCTTGAAACCCCACGAAAACCAAGATATCGTCGGTTCTGCATATCATACGCACTGTGGAGTGCTGAAAACACCAGATAACGTGTTTCTCGCATTAAATAGCTGGAATAGAGCGATCTCGATGATTAAGCATACTTCGGACAGAAGTCTCACCAAGATTATCGTAAAAAATGCATATCTCAGCTTGAAACCCCACAAAAACCAAGATATCGCCGGTTCTGCATATCAAACGCACCGTGGAGTGGTGAAAACACCAGATAACGTGTTTCTCGCATTAAATAGCTCGAAAAGTGCGATCTCGATGATTCTGCATGCTTCGGACAGAAGTCTCACCAAGATTATTGCAGAAAATGCATATCTGAGCTTGAAGCCACATGAAAACCAAGATATCGCTGGTTCTGCATATCAAACGCATAGTGGAGTGGTGAAAACACCAGATAACGTGTTTCTCGCATTAAATAGCTCGAATAGAGCGATCTCGATGATTCTGCATCCTTCGGACAGAGGTCTCACCAAGATTATCGCAGAAAATGCATATCTCTGCTAGAAACCCCACGAAAACCAAGATATCTCCTGTTCTGCATATCCAACGATCTGTGGAGTGGTGAAAAACCCAGAAAACGTGTTTCTCGCATTAAATAGCTCGAAAAGTACGATCTCGATGACTCTGCATACTTCGGACAGAAGTCTCACCAAGATTATCGCAGAAAATGCATATCTGAGCTTGAAACCCCACGAAAACCAAGATATCTCCTGTTCTGCATATCCAACGAGCCGTGGAGTGGTGAAAACCCCAGAAAACGTGTTTCTCGCATTAAATAGCTCGAAAAGTACGATCTCGATGACTCCGCATACTTCGGACAGAAGTCTCACCAAGATTATCGCAGAAAATGCATATCTGAGCTTGAAACCCCACGAAAACCAAGATATCGTCGGTTCTGCATATCATACGCACTGTGGAATGCTGAAAACACCAGATAACGTGTTTCTCGCATTAAATAGCTGGAATAGAGCGATCTCGATGTTTAAGCATACTTCGGACAGAAGTCTCACCAAGATTATCGTAAAAAATGCATATCTCAGCTTGAAACCCCACAAAAACCAAGATATCGCCGGTTCTGCATATCACACGCACCGTGGAGTGGTGAAAACACCAGATAACGTGTTTCTCGCATTAAATAGGTCGAAAAGAGCGATCTCGATGTTTCTGCATACTTCGGACAGAGGTCTCACCATGATTATCGTAAAAAATGCATATCTCAGCTTGAAACCCCACGAAAACCAAGATTTCGCTGGTTCTGCATATCAAACGCACTGTGGAGTGGTGAAAACACCAGATAACGTGTTTCTCGCATTAAATAGGTCGAAAAGAGCGATCTCGATGTTTCTGCATACTTCGGACAGAGGTCTCACCAAGATTATCGCAGAAAATGCATATCTCTGCTAGAAACCCCACGAAAACCAAGATATCTCCTGTTCTGCATATCCAACGATCTGTGGAGTGGTGAAAACCCCAGAAAACGTGTTTCTCGCACTAATTGGCTCGAAAAGTACGATCTCGATGACTCTGCATACTTCGGACAGAAGTCTCACCCAGATTATCGCAGAAAAAGCATATCTGAGCTTGAAACCACACGAAAACCAAGATATCGTCGGTTCTGCATATCATACGCACTGTGGAGTGGTGAAAACACCAGATAACGTGTTTCTCGCATTAAATAGCTCGAAAAGTACGATCTCGATGACTCTGCATACTTCGGACAGAAGTCTCACCAAGATTATCGCAGAAAATGCATATCTGAGCTTGAAACCCCACGAAAACCAAGATATCGCTGGTTCTGCATATCAAACGCACTGTGGAGTGCTGTAAACACCAGATAACGTATTTCTCGCATTCAATAGCTCGAAAAGTGCGATCTCGATGATTCTGCATACTTCGGTCTGAAGTCTCACCAAGATTATCGCAGAAAATGCATATCTGAGCTTGAAACCCCACGAAAACCAAGATATCGCTGGTTCTGCATATCAAACGCACTGTGGAGTGCTGGAAACACCAGAAAACGTGTTTTTCGCATTCAATAGCACGAAAACAGCGATTTCGATGATTCCGCACACTTGTAACAGCAGAATCATGAAGATTATCACTGAAAATGCATATCTCAGCTGGAAACAACAACGATACCAAAGATATCGCAGTTTCCGCATGTCAAACGTTCTGTGGCGTGCTGAAAACACCAGAAAACGTGTTTTTCATATTCAATAGCACGAAAACAGCGATTTCGGTGATTCTGCACACTTGTAACAGCAGAATCATGAAGATTATCACTGAAAATGCATATCTCAGCTGGAAACAACAACGATATCGAAGATATCGCAGCTTCCGCATATCAAACGCACTGTGCAGTGCTGAAAACACCAGAAAACGTGTTTTTTGCATCCAATAGCACGAAAACAGCGATTTCGGTGATTCTGCACACTTATAACAGCAGAATCATGCAGATTATCACTGAAAATGCATATCTCAGCTGGTAACAACAACGATACCGAAGATATCGCAGCTTCCGCACATTAAACGCACTGTGGAGTGCTGAAAACACCAGAAAACGTGTTTTTCGCATTCAATAGCACGAAAACAGCGATTTCGGTGATTCTGCACACTTGTAACAGCAGAATCGTGAGGATTATCACTGAAAATGCATATCTCAGCTGGAAACAACAACGAGACCGAAAATATGGCAGTTTCCGCATATCAAACGCACGGTGGAGTGCTGCAAACACCAGAAAACGTGTTTTTCGCATTCAATAGCACGAAAACAGCGATTTCGGTGATTCTGCACACTTGTAACAGCAGAATCATGAAGATGATCACTGAAAATGCATATCTCAGCTGGAAACAACAACGATACCGAAGATATCGCAGCTTCCGCATATCAAACGCACTGTGCAGTGCTGAAAACACCAGAAAACGTGATTTTTGCATCCAATAGCACGAAAACAGCGATTTCGGTGATTCTGCACACTTATAACAGCAGAATCATGCAGATTATCACTGAAAATGCATATCTCAGCTGGTAACAACAACGATACCGAAGATATCGCAGCTTCCGCACATTAAACGCACTGTGGAGTGCTGAAAACACCAGAAAACGTGTTTTTCGCATTCAATAGCACGAAAACAGCGATTTCGGTGATTCTGCACACTTGTAACAGCAGAATCGTGAGGATTATCACTGAAAATGCATATCTCAGCTGGAAACAACAACGAGACCGAAAATATGGCAGTTTCCGCATATCAAACGCACGGTGGAGTGCTGCAAACACCAGAAAACGTGTTTTTCGCATTCAATAGCACGAAAACAGCGATTTCGGTGATTCTGCACACTTATAACAGCAGAATCATGCAGATTATCACTGAAAATGCATATCTCAGCTGGAAACAACAACGATACCGAAGATATCGCAGCTTCCGCACATCAAACGCACTGTGGAGTGCTGAAAACACCAGAAAACGTGTTTTTCGCATTCTATGGCACGAAAACAGCGATTTCGGTGATTCTGCACACTTGTAACAGCAGAATCATGAAGATTATCACTGAAAATGCATATCTCAGCTGGAAACAACAACGATACCGAAGATATGGCAGCTTCCGCATATCAAACGCACTGTGGAGTGCTGAAAACACCAGAAAACGTGTTTTTCGCATACAATAGCACGAAAACAGCGATTTCGGTGATTCTGCACACTTATAACAGCAGAATCATGCAGATTATCACTGAAAATGCATATGTCAGCTGGAAACAACAACGATACCTATGATATCGCAGCTTCCGCACATTAAACGCACTGTGGAGTGCTGAAAACACCAGAAAACGTGTTTTTCGCATTCAATAGCACGAAAACAGCGATTTCGGTGATTCTGCACACTTGTAACAGCAGAATCGTGAAGATTATCACTGAAAATGCATATCTCAGCTGGAAACAACAACGATACCGAAAATATGGCAGTTTCCGCATATCAAACGCACGGTGGAGTGCTGCAAACACCAGAAAACGTGTTTTTCGCATTCAATAGCACGATAACAGCGATTTCGGAGATTCTGCACACTTGTAACAGCAGAATCGTGAAGATTATCACTGAAAATGCATATCTCAGCTGGAAACAACAACGATACCGAAAATACGGCAGTTTCCGCATATCAAACGCACTGTGGAGTGCTGCTGCACACCAGAAAACGTGTTTTTCGCATTCAATAGCACGACAACAGCGATTTCGGTGATTCTGCACACTTGTAACAGCAGAATCATGAAGATGATCACTGAAAATGCATATCTCAGCTGGAAACAACAACGATGCCGAAGATATGGCAGCTTCCAGATATGAAACGCACTGTGGAGTGCTGCAAACACCAGAAAACGTGTTTTTCGCATTCAATAGCACGAAAACAGCGATTTCGGTGATTCTGCACATTTGTAACAGCAGAATCATGAAGATTGTCACTGAAAATGCATATCTCAGCTGGAAACAACAACGATACCGAAGATATGGCAGTTTCCGCATATCTAACGCACTGTGGAGTGCTGAAAACACCAGAAAACGTGTTTTTCGCATTCAATAGCACGAAAACAGCGATTTCGGTGATTCTGCACACTTGTAACAGCAGAATCATGAAGATTATCACTGAAAATGCATATCTCAGCTGGAAACAACAACGATACCGAAGATATCGCAGCTTCCGCATATCAAACGCACTGTGCAGTGCTGAAAACACCAGAAAACGTGTTTTTCGCATCCAATAGCACGTAAACAGCGATTTCGGTGACTCTGTACACTTGTAACAGCAGAATCATGAAGATTATCACTGAAAATGCATATCTCAGCTGGAAACAACAACGATACCGAAGATATCGCAGCTTCCGCATATCAAACGCACTGTGCGGTGCTGAAAACACCAGAAAACGTGTTTTTCGCATTCAGTAGCACGAAAACAGCGATTTCGGTGATTCTGCACACTTGTAACAGCAGAATCATGAAGATTATCGCTGAAAATGCATATCTCAGCTGGAAACAACAACGAAACCGAAGATATCGCAGCTTCCGCATATCGAACGCACTGTGGAGTGCTGAAAACACCAGAAAACGTGTTTTTCGCATTCAATAGCACGAAAACAGCGATTTCGGTGATTCTGCACACTTGTAACAGCAGAATCATGAAGATTATCACTGAAAATGCATATCTCAGCTGGAAACAACAACGATACCGAAGATATCGCAGCTTCCGCATATCAAACGTACTATGCAGTGCTGAAAACACCAGAAAACGTGTTTTTCGCATCCAATAGCACGAAAACAGCGATTTCGGTGACTCTGCACACTTGTAATAGCAGAATCATGAAGATTATCACCGAAAATGCATATCTCAGCTGGAAACAACAACGATACCGAAGATATGGCAGTTTCCGCATATCACACACACTGTGCAGTGCTGAAAACACCAGAAAACGTGTTTTTCGCATTCAATAGCAAGAAAACAGCGATTTCGGTGACTCTGCACACCTGTGACAGCAGAATCATGAAGATTATCACTGAAAATGCATATCTCAGCTGGAAACAACAACGATACCGAAGATATCGCAGTTTCCGCATATCAAACGCACTGTGGAGTGCTGAAAACACCAGAAAACGTGTTTCTCGCAATCAATAGCAGGAAAACAGCGATTTCGGTGATTCTGCACACTTGTAACAGCAGAATCATGAAGATTATCACCGAAAATGCATATCTCAGCAGGAAGCAACAACGATACCGAAGGTATCGCAGCTTCCGCATATCAAACGCACTGTGCAGTGCTGAAAACACCAGAAAACGTGTTTTTCGCATCCAATAGCACGAAAACAGCGATTTCGGTGACTCTGCACACTTGTGACAGCAGAATCATGAAGATTATCACTGAAAATGCATATCTCAGCTGGAAACAACAACGATACCGAAGATATGGCAGTTTCCGCATATCAAACGCACTGTGGAGTGCTGAAAACACCAGAAAACGTGTTTTTCACATTCAATAGTACGAAAACAGCGATTTCGGTGATTCTGCACACTTATAACAGCAGAATCATGCAGATTATCACTGAAAATGCATATCTCAGCTGGAAACAACAACGATACCGAAGATATCGCAGCTTCCGCATATCAAACGCACTGTGGAGTGCTGAAAACACCAGAAAACGTGTTTTTCGCATTCAATAGCACGAAAACAGCGATTTCGGTGATTCTGCACACTTGTAACAGCAGAATCATGAAGATTATCACTGAAAATGCATATCTCAGCTGGAAACAACAACGATACCGAAGATATGGCAGTTTCCGCATATCAATCGCACTGTGGAGTGCTGAAAACACCAGAAAACGTGTTTTTCGCATTCAATAGCACGAAAACAGCGATTTCGGTGATTCTGCACACTTGTAATAGCAGAATCATGAAGATATCACTGAAAATGCATATCTCAGCTGGAAACAACAACGATACCGCAGATATCGCAGTTTCCGCATATCAAACGCACTGTGGAGTGCTGAAAACACCAGAAAACGTGTTTTTCGCATCCAATAGCACGAAAAGAGCGATTTCGGTGACTCTGCACACTTGTAACAGCAGAATCATGAAGATTATCACTGAAAATGCATATCTCAGCTGGAAACAACAACGATACCGAAGATATGGCAGTTTCCGCATATCACACGCACTGTGCTGTGCTGAAAACACCAGAAAACGTGTTTTTCGCATTCAATAGCACGAAAACATCGATTTCGGTGATTCTGCACACTTGTAACAGCAGAATCATGAAGATTATCACTGAAAATGCATATCTCAGCTGGAAACAACAACGATACCGAAGATATCGCAGTTTCCGCATATCAAACGCACTGTGGAGTGCTGAAAACACCAGAAAACGTGTTTTTCGCATTCAATAGCACGAAAACAGCGATTTCGGTGACTCTGCACACCTGTGACAGCAGAATCTTGTAGATTATCACTGAAAATGCATATCTCAGCTGGAAACAACAACGATAACGAAGATATGGCAGTTTCCGCATATCAAACGCACTGTGGAGTGCTGAAAACACCAGAAAACGTGTTTTTCACATTCAATAGTACGAAAACAGCGATTTCGGTGATTCTGCACACTTATAACAACAGAATCATGCAGATTATCACTGAAAATGCATATCTCAGCTGGAAACAACAACGATACCGAAGATATCGCAGTTTCCGCATATCAAACGCACTGTGGAGTGCTGAAAACACCAGAAAACGTGTTTTTCACATTCAATAGCACGAAAACAGCGATTTCGGTGATTCTGCACACTTGTAACAGCAGAATCATGAAGATTATCACTGAAAATGCATATCTCAGCTGGAAACAACAACGATACCGAAGATATGGCAGTTTCCGCATATCAAACGCACTGTGGAGTGCTGAAAACACCAGAAAACGTGTTTTTCGCATTCAATAGCACGAAAACAGCGATTTCGGTGATTCTGCACACTTGTAACAGCAGAATCATGAAGATTATCACCGAAAATGCATATCTCAGCAGGAAGCAACAACGATACCGAAGATATCGCAGCTTCCGCATATCAAACGCACTGTGCAGTGCTGAAAAAACCAGAAAACGTGTTTTTCGCATTCAAAAGCACGAAAACAGCGATTTCGATGATTCTGCACATTTGTAACTGCAGAATCATGAAGATTATCACTGAAAATGCATATCTCAGCTGGAAACAACAACGATGCCGAAGATATCGCAGCTTCCGCAAATCAAACGCACTGTGCAGTGCTGAAAACACCAGAAAACGTGTTTTTCGCATCCAATAGCACGAAAACAGCGATTTCGGTGATTCTGCACGCTTATAACAGCACAATCATGCAGATTATCACTGAAAATGCATATCTCAGCTGGAAACAACAACGATGCCGAAGATATCGCAGCTTCCGCACATCAAACGCACTGTGGAGTGCTGAAAACACCAGAAAACGTGTTTTTCGCTTTCAATAGCACGAAAACAGCGATTTCGGTGATTCTGCACACTTGTAACAGCAGAATCATGAAGATTATCACTGAAAATGCATATCTCAGCTGGAAACAACAACGATACCGAAAATATGGCAGTTTCCGCATATCAAACGCACTGTGGAGTGCTGAAAACACCAGAAAACGTGTTTTTCGCATTCAATAGCACGAAAACAGCGATTTCGGTGATTCTGCACACTTGTAACAGCAGAATCATGAAGATGATCACTGAAAATGCATATCTCAGCTGGAAACAACAACGATGCCGAAGATATGGCAGCTTCCGCATATCAAACGCACTGTGGAGTGCTGAAAACACCAGAAAACGTGTTTTTCATATTCAACAGCACGAAAACAGCGATTTCGGTGATTCTGCACACTTGTAACAGCAGAATCATGAAGATTATCACTGAAAATGCATATCTCAGCTGGAAACAACAACGATACCGAAGATATGGCAGTTTCCGCATATCAAACGCACTGTGGAGTGCTGAAATCACCAGAAAACGTGTCTTTCGCATTCAAAAGCACGAAAACAGCGGTTTCGGTGATTCTGCACACTTGTAACAGCAGAATCATGAAGATTATCACTGAAAATGCATATCTCAGCTGGAAACAACAACGATACCGAAGATATGGCAGTTTCCGCATATCAAACGCACTGTGCAGTGCTGAAAACACCAGAAAACGTGTTTTTCGCATCCAATAGCACGAAAACAGCGATTTCGGTGATTCTGCACACTTATAACAGCAGAATCATACAGATTATCACTGAAAATGCATATCTCAGCTGGAAACAACAACGATACCGAAGATATGGCAGTTTCCGCATATCAAACGCACTGTGGAGTGCTGAAAACACCAGAAAACGTGTTTTTCGCATTCAAAAGCACGAAAACAGCGGTTTCGGTGATTCTGCACACTTGTAACAGCAGAATCATGAAGATTATCACTGAAAATGCATATCTCAGCTGGAAACAACAACGATACCGAAGATATCGCAGTTTCCGCATGTCAAACGTTCTGTGGCGTGCTGAAAACACCAGAAAACGTGTTTTTCGCATTCAAAAGCACGAAAACAGCGATTTCGGTGATTCTGCACATTTGTAACTGCAGAATCATGAAGATTATCACTGAAAATGCATATCTCAGCTGGAAACAACAACGATGCCGAAGATATCGCAGCTTCCGCATATCAAACGCACTGTGCAGTGCTGAAAACACCAGAAAACGTGTTTTTCGCATCCAATAGCACGAAAACAGCGATTTCGGTGATTCTGCACACTTATAACAGCACAATCATGCAGATTATCACTGAAAATGCATATCTCAGCTGGAAACAACAACGATACCGAAGATATGGCAGTTTCCGCATATCAAACGCACTGTGGAGTGCTGAAAGCACCAGAAAACGTGTTTTTCGCATTCAATAGCACGAAAACAGCGATTTCGGTGATTCCGCACACTTGTAACAGCAGAATCATGAAGATTATCACTGAAAATGCATATCTCAGCTGGAAACAACAACGATACCGAAGATATCGCAGTTTCCGCATGTCAAACGTTCTGTGGCGTGCTGAAATCACCAGAAAACGTGTTTTTCGCATTCAAAAGCACGAAAACAGCGATTTCGGTGATTCTGCACATTTGTAACAGCAGAATCATGAAGATTGTCACTGAAAATGTATATCTCAGCTGGAAACAACAACGATACCGAAGATATCGCAGTTTCCGCATGTCAAACGTTCTGTGGCGTGCTGAAAACACCAGAAAACGTGTTTTTCGCATTCAAAAGCACGAAAACAGCGATTTCGGTGATTCTGCACATTTGTAACAGCAGAATCATGAAGATTGTCACTGAAAATGTATATCTCAGCTGGAAACAACAACGATACCGAAGATATCGCAGTTTCCGCATGTCAAACGTTCTGTGGCGTGCTGAAATCACCAGAAAACGTGTTTTTCGCATTCAAAAGCACGAAAACAGCGATTTCGGTGATTCTGCACATTTGTAACAGCAGAATCATGAAGATTGTCACTGAAAATGTATATCTCAGCTGGAAACAACAACGATACCGAAGATATCGCAGCTTCCGCATATCAAACACACTGTGCAGTGCTGAAAACACCAGAAAACGTGTTTTTCGCATCCAATAGCACGAAAACAGCGATTTCGGTGACTCTGCACACTTGTAACAGCAGATTCATGAAGATTATCACTGAAAATGCATATCTCAGCTGGAAACAACAACGATACCGAACATATGGCAGTTTCCGCATATCAAACGCACTGTGGAGTGCTGAAAACACCAGAAAACGTGTTTTTCGCATTCAATAGCACGAAAACAGCGATTTCGGTGATTCTGCACACTTATAACAGCACAATCATGCAGATTATCACTGAAAATGCATATCTCAGCTGGAAACAACAACGATACCGAAGATATCGCAGCTTCCGCACATCAAACGCACTGTGGAGTGCTGAAAACACCAGAAAACGTGTTTTTCGCATTCAATAGCACGAAAACAGCGATTTCGGTGATTCTGCACACTTGTAACAGCAGAATCATGAAGATGATCACTGAAAATGCATATCTCAGCTGGAAACAACAACGATACCGAAGATATGGCAGTTTCCGCATATCAAACGCACTGTGGAGTGCTGAAAGCACCAGAAAACGTGTTTTTCGCATTCAATAGCACGAAAACAGCGATTTCGGTGATTCTGCACATTTGTAACAGCAGAATCATGAAGATTGTCACTGAAAATGTATATCTCAGCTGGAAACAACAACGATACCGAAGATATCGCAGCTTCCGCATATCAAACACACTGTGCAGTGCTGAAAACACCAGAAAACGTGTTTTTCGCATCCAATAGCACGAAAACAGCGATTTCGGTGACTCTGCACACTTGTAACAGCAGTATCATGAAGATTATCACTGAAAATGCATATCTCAGCTGGAAACAACAACGATACCGAACATATGGCAGTTTCCGCATATCAAACGCACTGTGGAGTGCTGAAAACACCAGAAAACGTGTTTTTCGCATTCAATAGCACGAAAACAGCGATTTCGGTGATTCTGCACACTTATAACAGCACAATCATGCAGATTATCACTGAAAATGCATATCTCAGCTGGAAACAACAACGATACCGAAGATATCGCAGCTTCCGCACATCAAACGCACTGTGGAGTGCTGAAAACACCAGAAAACGTGTTTTTCGCATTCAATAGCACGAAAACAGCGATTTCGGTGATTCCGCACACTTGTAACAGCAGAATCATGAAGATTATCACTGAAAATGCATATCTCAGCTGGAAACAACAACGATACCGAAGATATCGCAGTTTCCGCATGTCAAACGTTCTGTGGCGTGCTGAAAACACCAGAAAACGTGTTTTTCGCATTCAAAAGCACGAAAACAGCGATTTCGGTGATTCTGCACATTTGTAACAGCAGAATCATGAAGATTGTCACTGAAAATGTATATCTCAGCTGGAAACAACAACGATACCGAAGATATCGCAGCTTCCGCATATCAAACACACTGTGCAGTGCTGAAAACACCAGAAAACGTGTTTTTCGCATCCAATAGCACGAAAACAGCGATTTCGGTGACTCTGCACACTTGTAACAGCAGTATCATGAAGATTATCACTGAAAATGCATATCTCAGCTGGAAACAACAACGATACCGAACATATGGCAGTTTCCGCATATCAAACGCACTGTGGAGTGCTGAAAACACCAGAAAACGTGTTTTTCGCATTCAATAGCACGAAAACAGCGATTTCGGTGATTCTGCACACTTGTAACAGCAGAATCATGAAGATTATCACTGAAAATGCATATCTCAGCTGGAAACAACAACGATACCGAAGATATGGCAGTTTCCGCATATCAAACGCACTGTGGAGTGCTGAAAACACCAGAAAACGTGTTTTTCGCATTCAATTGCACGAAAACAGCGATTTCGGTGATTCTGCACGCTTGTAACAGCAGAATCATGAAGATTATCACTGAAAATGCATATCTCAGCTGGAAACAACGACGATACCGAAGATATCGCAGTTTCCGCATGTCAAACGTTCTGTGGCGTGCTGAAACCACCAGAAAACGTGTTTTTCGCATTCAAAAGCACGAAAACAGCGATTTCGGTGATTCTGCATATTTGTAACCGCAGAATCATGAAGATTATCACTGAAAATGCATATCTCAGCTGGAAACAACAACGATACCGAAGATATCGCAGCTTCTGCATATCAAACGCACTGTGCAGTGCTGAAAACACCAGAAAACGTGTTTTTCGCATTCAATAGCACGAGAACAGCGATTTCGGTGATTCTGCACACTTGTAACAGCAGAATCATGAAGATATCACTGAAAATGCATATCTCAGCTGGAAACAACAACGATACCGAAGATATCGCAGTTTCCGCATATCAAACGCACTGTGGAGTGCTGAAAACACCAGAAAACGTGTTTTTCGCATTCAATAGCACGAAAACAGCGATTTCGGTGATTCTGCACACTTGTAACAGCAGAATCATGAAGATATCACTGAAAATGCATATCTCAGCTGGAAACAACAACGATACCGAAGATATCGCAGTTTCCGCATATCAAACGCACTGTGGAGTGCTGAAAACACCAGAAAACGTGTTTTTCGCATTCAAAAGCACGAAAACAGCGGTTTCGGTGATTCTGCACACTTGTAACAGCAGAATCATGAAGGTTATCACTGAAAATGCATATCTCAGCAGGAAGCAACAACGATACCGAAGATATCGCAGCTTCCGCATATCAAACGCACTGTGGAGTGCTGAAAACACCAGAAAACGTGTTTTTCGCATTCAGTAGCACGAAAACAGCGATTTCGGTGATTCTGCACACTTGTAACAGCAGAATCATGAAGATTATCACTGAAAATGCATATCTCAGCTGGAAACAACAACGATACCGAAGATATGGCAGTTTCCGCATATCAAACGCACTGTGGAGTGCTGAAAGCACCAGAAAACGTGTTTTTCGCATTCAATAGCACGAAAACAGCGATTTCGGTGATTCCGCACACTTGTAACAGCAGAATCATGAAGATTATCACTGAAAATGCATATCTCAGCTGGAAACAACAACGATACCGAAGATATCGCAGTTTCCGCATGTCAAACGTTCTGTGGCGTGCTGAAAACACCAGAAAACGTGTTTTTCGCATTCAAAAGCACGAAAACAGCGAGTTCGGTGATTGTGCACATTTGTAACAGCAGAATCATGAAGATTGTCACTGAAAATGTATATCTCAGCTGGAAACAACAACGATACCGAAGATATCGCAGCTTCCGCATATCAAACACACTCTGCAGTGCTGAAAACACCAGAAAACGTGTTTTTCGCATCCAATAGCACGAAAACAGCGATTTCGGTGAATCTGCACACTTGTAACAGCAGTATCATGAAGATTATCACTGAAAATGCATATCTCAGCTAGAAACAACAACGATACCGAAGATATCGCAGCTTCCGCATATCAAACGCACTGTGGAGTGCTGAACAAACCAGAAAACGTGTTTTTCGCATTCAAAAGCACGAAAACAGCGATTTCGATGATTCTGCACATTTGTAACTGCAGAATCATGAAGATTATCACTGAAAATGCATATCTCAGCTGGAAACAACAACGATGCCGAAGATATCGCAGCTTCCGCATATCAAACGCACTGTGCAGTGCTGAAAACACCAGAAAACGTGGTTTTCGCATCCAATAGCACGAAAACAGCGATTTCGGTGACTCTGCACACTTGTAACAGCAGTATCATGAAGATTATCACTGAAAATGCATATCTCAGCTAGAAACAACAACGATACCGAAGATATCGCAGCTTCCGCATATCAAACGCACTGTGGAGTGCTGAAAAAACCAGAAAACGTGTTTTTCGCATTCAAAAGCACGAAACCAGCGATTTCGATGATTCTGCACATTTGTAACTGCAGAATCATGAAGATTATCACTGAAAATGCATATCTCAGCTGGAAACAACAACGATGCCGAAGATATCGCAGCTTCCGCATATCAAACGCACTGTGCAGTGCTGAAAACACCAGAAAACGTGTTTTTCGTATCCAATAGCACGAAAACAGCGATTTCGGTGATTCTGCACGCTTATAACAGCACAATCATGCAGATTATCACTGAAAATGCATATCTCAGCTGGAAACAACAACGATGCCGAAGATATCGCAGCTTCCGCACATCAAACGCACTGTGGAGTGCTGAAAACACCAGAAAACGTGTTTTTCGCTTTCAATAGCACGAAAACAGCGATTTCGGTGATTCTGCACACTTGTAACAGCAGAATCATGAAGATTATCACTGAAAATGCATATCTCAGCTGGAAACAACAACGATACCGAAAATATGGCAGTTTCCGCATATCAAACGCACTGTGGAGTGCTGAAAACACCAGAAAACGTGTTTTTCGCATTCAATAGCACGAAAACAGCGATTTCGGTGATTCTGCACACTTGTAACAGCAGAATCATGAAGATGATCACTGAAAATGCATATCTCAGCTGGAAACAACAACGATGCCGAAGATATGGCAGCTTACGCATATCAAACGCACTGTGGAGTGCTGAAAACACCAGAAAACGTGTTTTTCATATTCAATAGCACGAAAACAGCGATTTCGGTGATTCTGCACACTTGTAACAGCAGAATCATGAAGATTTTCACTGAAAATGCATATCTCAGCTGGAAACAACAACGATACCGAAGATATGGCAGTTTCCGCATATCAAACGCACTGTGGAGTGCTGAAATCACCAGAAAACGTGTCTTTCGCATTCAAAAGCACGAAAACAGCGGTTTCGGTGATTCTGCACACTTGTAACAGCAGAATCATGAAGATTATCACTGAAAATGCATATCTCAGCTGGAAACAACAACGATAACGAAGATATGGCAGTTTCCGCATATCAAACGCACTGTGCAGTGCTGAAAACACCAGAAAACGTGTTTTTCGCATCCAATAGCACGAAAACAGCGATTTCGGTGATTCTGCACACTTATAACAGCAGAATCATACAGATTATCTCTGAAAATGCATATCTCAGCTGGAAACAACAACGATACCGAAGATATGGCAGTTTCCGCATATCAAACGCACTGTGGAGTGCTGAAAACACCAGAAAACGTGTTTTTCGCATTCAAAAGCACGAAAACAGCGGTTTCGGTGATTCTGCACACTTGTAACAGCAGAATCATGAAGATTATCACTGAAAATGCATATCTCAGCTGGAAACAACAACGATACCGAAGATATCGCAGTTTCCGCATGTCAAACGTTCTGTGGCGTGCTGAAAACACCAGAAAACGTGTATTTCGCATTCAAAAGCACGAAAACAGCGATTTCGGTGATTCTGCACATTTGTAACTGCAGAATCATGAAGATTATCACTGAAAATGCATATCTCAGCTGGAAACAACAACGATGCCGAAGATATCGCAGCTTCCGCATATCAAACGCACTGTGCAGTGCTGAAAACACCAGAAAACGTGTTTTTCGCATCCAATAGCACGAAAACAGCGATTTCGGTGATTCTGCACACTTATAACAGCACAATCATGCAGATTATCACTGAAAATGCATATCTCAGCTGGAAACAACAACGATACCGAAGATATGGCAGTTTCCGCATATCAAACGCACTGTGGAGTGCTGAAAGCACCAGAAAACGTGTTTTTCGCATTCAATAGCACGAAAACAGCGATTTCGGTGATTCCGCACACTTGTAACAGCAGAATCATGAAGATTATCACTGAAAATGCATATCTCAGCTGGAAACAACAACGATACCGAAGATATCGCAGTTTCCGCATGTCAAACGTTCTGTGGCGTGCTGAAAACACCAGAAAACGTGTTTTTCGCATTCAAAAGCACGAAAACAGCGATTTCGGTGATTCTGCACATTTGTAACTGCAGAATCATGAAGATTATCACTGAAAATGCATATCTCAGCTGGAAACAACAACGATGCCGAAGATATCGCAGCTTCCGCATATCAAACGCACTGTGCAGTGCTGAAAACACCAGAAAACGTGTTTTTCGCATTCAAAAGCACGAAAACAGCGATTTCGGTGATTCTGCACATTTGTAACAGCAGAATCATGAAGATTGTCACTGAAAATGTATATCTCAACTGGAAACAACAACGATACCGAAGATATCGCAGTTTCCTCATGTCAAACGTTCTGTGGCGTGCTGAAATCACCAGAAAACGTGTTTTTCGCATTCAAAAGCACGAAAACAGCGATTTCGGTGATTCTGCACATTTGTAACAGCAGAATCATGAAGATTGTCACTGAAAATGTATATCTCAGCTGGAAACAACAACGATACCGAAGATATCGCAGCTTCCGCATATCAAACACACTGTGCAGTGCTGAAAACACCAGAAAACGTGTTTTTCGCATCCAATAGCACGAAAACAGCGATTTCGGTGACTCTGCACACTTGTAACAGCAGTATCATGAAGATTATCACTGAAAATGCATATCTCAGCTGGAAACAACAACGATACCGAACATATGGCAGTTTCCGCATATCAAACGCACTGTGGAGTGCTGAAAACACCAGAAAACGTGTTATTCGCATTCAATAGCACGAAAACAGCGATTTCGGTGATTCTGCACACTTATAACAGCACAATCATGCAGATTATCACTGAAAATGCATATCTCAGCTGGAAACAACAACGATACCGAAGATATCGCAGCTTCCGCACATCAAACGCACTGTGGAGTGCTGAAAACACCAGAAAACGTGTTTTTCGCATTCAATAGCACGAAAACAGCGATTTCGGTGATTCTGCACACTTGTAACAGCAGAATCATGAAGATTATCACTGAAAATGCATATCTCAGCTGGAAACAACAACGATACCGAAGATATGGCAGTTTCCGCATATCAAACGCACTGTGGAGTGCTGAAAGCACCAGAAAACGTGTTTTTCGCATTCAATAGCACGAAAACAGCGATTTCGGTGATTCCGCACACTTGTAACAGCAGAATCATGAAGATTATCACTGAAAATGCATATCTCAGCTGGAAACAACAACGATACCGAAGATATCGCAGTTTCCGCATGTCAAACGTTCTGTGGCGTGCTGAAAACACCAGAAAACGTGTTTTTCGCATTCAAAAGCACGAAAACAGCGATTTCGGTGATTCTGCACATTTGTAACAGCAGAATCATGAAGATTGTCACTGAAAATGTATATCTCAGCTGGAAACAACAACGATACCGAAGATATCGCAGCTTCCGCATATCAAACACACTGTGCAGTGCTGAAAACACCAGAAAACGTGTTTTTCGCATCCAATAGCACGAAAACAGCGTATTTAGGTGACTCTGCACACTTGTAACAGCAGTATCATGAAGATTATCACTGAAAATGCATATCTCAGCTGGAAACAACAACGATACCGAACATATGGCAGTTTCCGCATATCAAACGCACTGTGGAGTGCTGAAAACACCAGAAAACGTGTTTTTCGCATTCAATAGCACGAAAACAGCGATTTCGGTGATTCTGCACACTTGTAACAGCAGAATCATGAAGATTATCACTGAAAATGCATATCTCAGCTGGAAACAACAACGATACCGAAGATATGGCAGTTTCCGCATATCAAACGCACTGTGGAGTGCTGAAAACACCAGAAAACGTGTTTTTCGCATTCAATTGCACGAAAACAGCGATTTCGGTGATTCTGCACGCTTGTAACAGCAGAATCATGAAGATTATCACTGAAAATGCATATCTCAGCTGGAAACAACGACGATACCGAAGATATCGCAGTTTCCGCATGTCAAACGTTCTGTGGCGTGCTGAAACCACCAGAAAACGTGTTTTTCGCATTCAAAAGCACGAAAACAGCGATTTCGGTGATTCTGCATATTTGTAACCGCAGAATCATGAAGATTATCACTGAAAATGCATATCTCAGCTGGAAACAACAACGATACCGAAGATATCGCAGCTTCCGCATATCAAACGCACTGTGCAGTGCTGAAAACACCAGAAAACGTGTTTTTCGCATCCAATAGCACGAAAACAGCGATTTCGGTGATTCTGCACACTTATAACAGCAGAATCATGCAGTTTTTCACTGAAAATGCATATCTCAGCTGGAAAGAACAACGATACCGAAGATATCGCAGCTTCCGCATATCAAACGCACTGTCCAGTGCTGAAAACACCAGAAAACGTGTTTTTCGCATCCAATAGCACGAAAACAGCGATTTCGGTGATTCTGCACACTTATAACAGCACAATCATGCAGATTATCGCTGAAAATGCATATCTCAGCTGGAAACAACAACGATACCGAAGATATCGCAGCTTCCGCACATCAAACGCACTGTGGAGTGCTGAAAACACCAGAAAACGTGTTTTTTGCATTCAATAGCACGAAAACAGCGATTTCGGTGACTCTGCACACTTGTAACAGCAGTATCATGAAGATTATCACTGAAAATGCATATCTCAGCTGGAAACAACAACGATACCGAACATATGGCAGTTTCCGCATATCAAACGCACTGTGAAGTGCTGAAAACACCAGAAAACGTGTTTTTCGCATTCAATAGCACGAAAACAGCGATTTCGGTTATTCTGCACACTTATTACAGCACAATCATGCAGATTATCACTGAAAATGCATATCTCAGCTGGAAACAACAACGATACCGAAGATATCGCAGCTTCCGCACATCAAACGCACTGTGGAGTGCTGAAAACACCAGAAAACGTGTTTTTCGCATTCAATAGCACGAAAACAGCGATTTCGGTGATTCTGCACACTTGTAACAGCAGAATCATGAAGATTATCACTGAAAATGCGTATCTCAGCTGGAAACAACAACGATACCGAAGATATGGCAGTTTCCGCATATCAAACGCACTGTGGAGTGCTGAAAACACCAGAAAACGTGTTTTTCGCATTCAATTGCACGAAAACAGCGATTTCGGTGATTCTGCACACTTGTAACAGCAGAATCATGAGGATTATCACTGAAAATGCATATCTCAGCTGGAAACAACAACGATACCGAAGATATCGCAGTTTCCGCATGTCAATCGTTCTGTGGCGTGCTGAAAACACCAGAAAACGTGTTTTTCGCATTCAAAAGAACGAAAACAGCGATTTCGGTGATTCTGCACATTTGTAACAGCAGAATCATGAAGATTGTCACTGAAAATGTATATCTCAGCTGGAAACAACAACGATACCGAAGATATCGCAGCTTCCGCATATCAAACACACTGTGCAGTGCTGAAAACACCATAAAACGTGTTTTTCGCATCCAATAGCACGAAAACAGCGATTTCGGTGACTCTGCACACTTGTAACAGCAGTATCATGAAGATTATCACTGAAAATGCATATCTCAGCTGGGAACAACAACGATACCGAACATATGACAGTTTCCGCATATCAAACGCACTGTGGAGTGCTGAAAACACCAGAAAACGTGTTTTTCGCATTCAATAGCACGAAAACAGCGATTTCGGTGATTCTGCTCACTTGTAACAGCAGAATCATGAAGATTATCACTGAAAATGCATATCTCAGCTGGAAACAACAACGATACCGAAGATATGGCAGTTTCCGCATATCAAACGCACTGTGGAGTGCTGAAAACACCAGAAAACGTGTTTTTCGCATTCAATTGCACGAAAACAGCGATTTCGGTGATTCTGCACACTTGTAACAGCAGAATCATGAAGATTATCACTGAAAATGCATATCTCAGCTGGAAACAACGACGATACCGAAGATATCGCAGTTTCCGCATGTCAAACGTTCTGTGGCGTGCTGAAACCACCAGAAAACGTGTTTTTCGCATTCAAAAGCACGAAAACAGCGATTTCGGTGATTCTGCATATTTGTAACCGCAGAATCATGAAGATTATCACTGAAAATGCATATCTCAGCTGGAAACAACAACGATACCGAAGATATCGCAGCTTCCGCATATCAAACGCACTGTGCAGTGCTGAAAACACCAGAAAACGTGTTTTTCGCATCCAATAGCACGAAAACAGCGATTTCGGTGATTCTGCACACTTATAACAGCAGAATCATGCAGTTTTTCACTGAAAATGCATATCTCAGCTGGAAAGAACAACGATACCGAAGATATCGCAGCTTCCGCATATCAAACGCACTGTGCAGTGCTGAAAACACCAGAAAACGTGTTTTTCGCATCCAATAGCACGAAAACAGCGATTTCGGTGATTCTGCACACTTATAACAGCACAATCATGCAGATTATCGCTGAAAATGCATATCTCAGCTGGAAACAACAACGATACCGAAGATATCGCAGCTTCCGCACATCAAACGCACTGTGGAGTGCTGAAAACACCAGAAAACGTGTTTTTTGCATTCAATAGCACGAAAACAGCGATTTCGGTGATTCCGCACACTTGTAACAGCAGAATCATGAAGATTATCACTGAAAATGCATATCTCAGCTGGAAACAACAACGATACCGAAGATATGGCAGTTTCCGCATATCAAACGCACTGTGGAGTGCTGAAAACACCAGAAATCGTGTTTTTCACATTCAATAGCACGAAAACTGCGATTTCGGTGATTCTGCACACTTATGACAGCAGAACCATACAGATTATCACTGAAAATGCATATCTCAGCTGGAAACAACAACGATACCGTAGATATCGCAGTTTCCGCATATCAAACGCACTGTGGAGTGCTGAAAACACCAGAAAACGTGTTTTTAGCATTCAATAGCACGAAAACAGCGATTTCGGTGATTCTGCACACTTGTAACAGCAGAGTCATGAAGATTATCACTGAAAATGCATATCTCAGCTGGAAACAACAACGATACCGAAGATATCGCAGTTTCCGCATATCAAACGCACTGTGGAGAGCTGAAAACACCAGAAAACGTGTTTTTCGCATTCAATAGCACGAAAACAGCGATTTCGGTGATTCTGCACACTTGTAACAGCAGAGTCATGAAGATTATCACTGAAAATGCATATCTCAGCTGGAAACCACAACGATACCGAAGATATCGCAGTTTCCGCATATCAAACGCACTGTGGAGTGCTGAAAACACCAGAAAACGTGTTTTTCGCATTCAAAAGCACGAAAACAGCGATTTCGGTGATTCTGCACATTTGTAACAGCAGAATCATGAAGATTATCACTGAAAATGCATATCTCAGCTGGAAACAACAACGATACCGAAGATATCGCAGCTTCCGCATATCAAACGCACTGTGCAGTGCTGAAAACACCAGAAAACGTGTTTTTCGCATTCAAAAGCACGAAAACAGCGGTTTCGGTGATTCTGCACACTTGTAACAGCAGAATCATGAAGATTATCACTGAAAATGCATATCTCAGCTGGAAACAACAACGATACCGAAGATATCGCAGTTTCCGCATGTCAAACGTTCTGTGGCGTGCTGAAAACACCAGAAAACGTGTTTTTCGCATTCAAAAGCACGAAAACAGCGATTTCGGTGATTCTGCACATTTGTAACTGCAGAATCATGAAGATTATCACTGAAAATGCATATCTCAGCTGGAAACAACAACGATACCGAAGATATCGCAGCTTCCGCACATCAAACGCACTGTGGAGTGCTGAAAACACCAGAAAACGTGTTTTTTGCATTCAATAGCACGAAAGCAGCGATTTCGGTGATTCCGCACACTTGTAACAGCAGAATCATGAAGATTATCACTGAAAATGCATATCTCAGCTGGAAACAACAACGATACCGAAGATATGGCAGTTTCCGCATATCAAACGCACTGTGGAGTGCTGAAAACACCAGAAATCGTATTTTTCACATTCAATAGCACGAAAACTGCGATTTCGGTGATTCTGCACACTTATGACAGCAGAATCATACAGATTATCACTGAAAATGCATATCTCAGCTGGAAACAACAACGATACCGTAGATATCGCAGTTTCCGCATATCAAACGCACTGTGGAGTGCTGAAAACACCAGAAAACGTGTTTTTAGCATTCAATAGCACGAAAACAGCGATTTCGGTGATTCTGCACACTTGTAACAGCAGAGTCATGAAGATTATCACTGAAAATGCATATCTCAGCTGGAAACAACAACGATACCGAAGATATCGCAGTTTCCGCATATCAAACGCACTGTGGAGAGCTGAAAACACCAGAAAACGTGTTTTTCGCATTCAATAGCACGAAAACAGCGATTTCGGTGATTCTGCACACTTGTAACAGCAGAGTCATGAAGATTATCACTGAAAATGCATATCTCAGCTGGAAACCACAACGATACCGAAGATATCGCAGTTTCCGCATATCAAACGCACTGTGGAGTGCTGAAAACACCAGAAAACGTGTTTTTCGCATTCAAAAGCACGAAAACAGCGATTTCGGTGATTCTGCACATTTGTAACAGCAGAATCATGAAGATTATCACTGAAAATGCATATCTCAGCTGGAAACAACAACGATACCGAAGATATCGCAGCTTCCGCATATCAAACGCACTGTGCAGTGCTGAAAACACCAGAAAACGTGTTTTTCGCATTCAAAAGCACGAAAACAGCGGTTTCGGTGATTCTGCACACTTGTAACAGCAGAATCATGAAGATTATCACTGAAAATGCATATCTCAGCTGGAAACAACAACGATACCGAAGATATCGCAGTTTCCGCATGTCAAACGTTCTGTGGCGTGCTGAAAACACCAGAAAACGTGTTTTTCGCATTCAAAAGCACGAAAACAGCGATTTCGGTGATTCTGCACATTTGTAACTGCAGAATCATGAAGATTATCACTGAAAATGCATATCTCAGCTGGAAACAACAACGATGCCGAAGATATCGCAGCTTCCGCATATCAAACGCACTGTGCAGTGCTGAAAACACCAGAAAACGTGTTTTTCGCATTCAAAAGCACGAAAACAGCGATTTCGGTGATTCTGCACATTTGTAACAGCAGAATCATGAAGATTGTCACTGAAAATGTATATCTCAGCTGGAAACAACAACGATACCGAAGATATCGCAGTTTCCGCATGTCAAACGTTCTGTGGCGTGCTGAAATCACCAGAAAACGTGTTTTTCGCATTCAAAAGCACGAAAACAGCGATTTCGGTGATTCTGCACATTTGTAACAGCAGAATCATGAAGATTGTCACTGAAAATGTATATCTCAGCTGGAAACAACAACGATACCGAAGATATCGCAGCTTCCGCATATCAAACACACTGTGCAGTGCTGAAAACACCAGAAAACGTGTTTTTCGCATCCAATAGCACGAAAACAGCGATTTCGGTGACTCTGCACACTTGTAACAGCAGTATCATGAAGATTATCACTGAAAATGCATATCTCAGCTGGAAACAACAACGATACCGAACATATGGCAGTTTCCGCATATCAAACGCACTGTGGAGTGCTGAAAACACCAGAAAACGTGTTTTTCGCATTCAATAGCACGAAAACAGCGATTTCGGTGATTCCGCACACTTGTAACAGCAGAATCATGAAGATTATCACTGAAAATGCATATCTCAGCTGGAAACAACAACGATACCGAAGATATCGCAGTTTCCGCATGTCAAACGTTCTGTGGCGTGCTGAAAACACCAGAAAACGTGTTTTTCGCATTCAAAAGCACGAAAACAGCGATTTCGGTGATTCTGCACATTTGTAACAGCAGAATCATGAAGATTGTCACTGAAAATGTATATCTCAGCTGGAAACAACAACGATACCGAAGATATCGCAGCTTCCGCATATCAAACACACTGTGCAGTGCTGAAAACACCAGAAAACGTGTTTTTCGCATTCAATAGCACGAAAACAGCGATTTCGGTGATTCTGCACACTTGTAACAGCAGAATCATGAAGATTATCACTGAAAATGCATATCTCAGCTGGAAACAACAACGATACCGAAGATATGGCAGTTTCCGCATATCAAACGCACTGTGGAGTGCTGAAAACACCAGAAAACGTGTTTTTCGCATTCAATTGCACGAAAACAGCGATTTCGGTGATTCTGCACACTTGTAACAGCAGAATCATGAAGATTATCACTGAAAATGCATATCTCAGCTGGAAACAACGACGATACCGAAGATATCGCAGTTTCCGCATGTCAAACGTTCTGTGGCGTGCTGAAACCACCAGAAAACGTGTTTTTCGCATTCAAAAGCACGAAAACAGCGATTTCGGTGATTCTGCATATTTGTAACCGCAGAATCATGAAGATTATCACTGAAAATGCATATCTCAGCTGGAAACAACAACGATACCGAAGATATCGCAGCTTCCGCATATCAAACGCACTGTGCAGTGCTGAAAACACCAGAAAACGTGTTTTTCGCATCCAATAGCACGAAAACAGCGATTTCGGTGATTCTGCACACTTATAACAGCAGAATCATGCAGTTTTTCACTGAAAATGCATATCTCAGCTGGAAAGAACAACGATACCGAAGATATCGCAGCTTCCGCATATCAAACGCACTGTGCAGTGCTGAAAACACCAGAAAACGTGTTTTTCGCATCCAATAGCACGAAAACAGCGATTTCGGTGATTCTGCACACTTATAACAGCACAATCATGCAGATTATCGCTGAAAATGCATATCTCAGCTGGAAACAACAACGATACCGAAGATATCGCAGCTTCCGCACATCAAACGCACTGTGGAGTGCTGAAAACACCAGAAAACGTGTTTTTTGCATTCAATAGCACGAAAACAGCGATTTCGGTGATTCCGCACACTTGTAACAGCAGAATCATGAAGATTATCACTGAAAATGCATATCTCAGCTGGAAACAACAACGATACCGAAGATATGGCAGTTTCCGCATATCAAACGCACTGTGGAGTGCTGAAAACACCAGAAATCGTGTTTTTCACATTCAATAGCACGAAAACTGCGATTTCGGTGATTCTGCACACTTGTAACAGCAGAGTCATGAAGATTATCACTGAAAATGCATATCTCAGCTGGAAACAACAACGATACCGTAGATATCGCAGTTTCCGCATATCAAACGCACTGTGGAGTGCTGAAAACACCAGAAAACGTGTTTTTAGCATTCAATAGCACGAAAACAGCGATTTCGGTGATTCTGCACACTTGTAACAGCAGAGTCATGAAGATTATCACTGAAAATGCATATCTCAGCTGGAAACAACAACGATACCGAAGATATCGCAGTTTCCGCATATCAAACGCACTGTGGAGAGCTGAAAACACCAGAAAACGTGTTTTTCGCATTCAATAGCACGAAAACAGCGATTTCGGTGATTCTGCACACTTGTAACAGCAGAGTCATGAAGATTATCACTGAAAATGCATATCTCAGCTGGAAACCACAACGATACCGAAGATATCGCAGTTTCCGCATATCAAACGCACTGTGGAGTGCTGAAAACACCAGAAAACGTGTTTTTCGCATTCAAAAGCACGAAAACAGCGATTTCGGTGATTCTGCACATTTGTAACAGCAGAATCATGAAGATTATCACTGAAAATGCATATCTCAGCTGGAAACAACAACGATACCGAAGATATCGCAGCTTCCGCATATCAAACGCACTGTGCAGTGCTGAAAACACCAGAAAACGTGTTTTTCGCATTCAAAAGCACGAAAACAGCGGTTTCGGTGATTCTGCACACTTGTAACAGCAGAATCATGAAGATTATCACTGAAAATGCATATCTCAGCTGGAAACAACAACGATACCGAAGATATCGCAGTTTCCGCATGTCAAACGTTCTGTGGCGTGCTGAAAACACCAGAAAACGTGTTTTTCGCATTCAAAAGCACGAAAACAGCGATTTCGGTGATTCTGCACATTTGTAACTGCAGAATCATGAAGATTATCACTGAAAATGCATATCTCAGCTGGAAACAACAACGATGCCGAAGATATCGCAGCTTCCGCATATCAAACGCACTGTGCAGTGCTGAAAACACCAGAAAACGTGTTTTTCGCATTCAAAAGCACGAAAACAGCGATTTCGGTGATTCTGCACATTTGTAACAGCAGAATCATGAAGATTGTCACTGAAAATGTATATCTCAGCTGGAAACAACAACGATACCGAAGATATCGCAGTTTCCGCATGTCAAACGTTCTGTGGCGTGCTGAAATCACCAGAAAACGTGTTTTTCGCATTCAAAAGCACGAAAACAGCGATTTCGGTGATTCTGCACATTTGTAACAGCAGAATCATGAAGATTGTCACTGAAAATGTATATCTCAGCTGGAAACAACAACGATACCGAAGATATCGCAGCTTCCGCATATCAAACACACTGTGCAGTGCTGAAAACACCAGAAAACGTGTTTTTCGCATCCAATAGCACGAAAACAGCGATTTCGGTGACTCTGCACACTTGTAACAGCAGTATCATGAAGATTATCACTGAAAATGCATATCTCAGCTGGAAACAACAACGATACCGAACATATGGCAGTTTCCGCATATCAAACGCACTGTGGAGTGCTGAAAACACCAGAAAACGTGTTTTTCGCATTCAATAGCACGAAAACAGCGATTTCGGTGATTCCGCACACTTGTAACAGCAGAATCATGAAGATTATCACTGAAAATGCATATCTCAGCTGGAAACAACAACGATACCGAAGATATCGCAGTTTCCGCATGTCAAACGTTCTGTGGCGTGCTGAAAACACCAGAAAACGTGTTTTTCGCATTCAAAAGCACGAAAACAGCGATTTCGGTGATTCTGCACATTTGTAACAGCAGAATCATGAAGATTGTCACTGAAAATGTATATCTCAGCTGGAAACAACAACGATACCGAAGATATCGCAGCTTCCGCATATCAAACACACTGTGCAGTGCTGAAAACACCAGAAAACGTGTTTTTCGCATTCAATAGCACGAAAACAGCGATTTCGGTGATTCTGCACACTTGTAACAGCAGAATCATGAAGATTATCACTGAAAATGCATATCTCAGCTGGAAACAACAACGATACCGAAGATATGGCAGTTTCCGCATATCAAACGCACTGTGGAGTGCTGAAAACACCAGAAAACGTGTTTTTCGCATTCAATTGCACGAAAACAGCGATTTCGGTGATTCTGCACACTTGTAACAGCAGAATCATGAAGATTATCACTGAAAATGCATATCTCAGCTGGAAACAACGACGATACCGAAGATATCGCAGTTTCCGCATGTCAAACGTTCTGTGGCGTGCTGAAACCACCAGAAAACGTGTTTTTCGCATTCAAAAGCACGAAAACAGCGATTTCGGTGATTCTGCATATTTGTAACCGCAGAATCATGAAGATTATCACTGAAAATGCATATCTCAGCTGGAAACAACAACGATACCGAAGATATCGCAGCTTCCGCATATCAAACGCACTGTGCAGTGCTGAAAACACCAGAAAACGTGTTTTTCGCATCCAATAGCACGAAAACAGCGATTTCGGTGATTCTGCACACTTATAACAGCAGAATCATGCAGTTTTTCACTGAAAATGCATATCTCAGCTGGAAAGAACAACGATACCGAAGATATCGCAGCTTCCGCATATCAAACGCACTGTGCAGTGCTGAAAACACCAGAAAACGTGTTTTTCGCATCCAATAGCAAGAAAACAGCGATTTCGGTGATTCTGCACACTTATAACAGCACAATCATGCAGATTATCGCTGAAAATGCATATCTCAGCTGGAAACAACAACGATACCGAAGATATCGCAGCTTCCGCACATCAAACGCACTGTGGAGTGCTGAAAACACCAGAAAACGTGTTTTTTGCATTCAATAGCACGAAAACAGCGATTTCGGTGATTCCGCACACTTGTAACAGCAGAATCATGAAGATTATCACTGAAAATGCATATCTCAGCTGGAAACAACAACGATACCGAAGATATGGCAGTTTCCGCATATCAAACGCACTGTGGAGTGCTGAAAACACCAGAAATCGTGTTTTTCACATTCAATAGCACGAAAACTGCGATTTCGGTGATTCTGCACACTTGTAACAGCAGAGTCATGAAGATTATCACTGAAAATGCATATCTCAGCTGGAAACAACAACGATACCGAAGATATCGCTGCTTGCGCATATCAAACGTTCTGTGGCGTGCTGAAAACACAAGAAAACGTGTTTTTCGCATTCAAAAGCACGAAAACAGCGATTTCGGTGATTCTGCACATTTGTAACAGCAGAATCATGAAGATTATCACTGAAAATGCATATCTCAGCTGGAAACAACAACGATACCGAAGATAGCGCAGCTTCCGCATATCAAACGTTCTGTGGCGTGCTGAAAACACCAGAAAACCTGTTTTTCGCATTCAAAAGCACGAAAACAGCGATTTCGGTGATTCTGCACACTTATAGCAGCAGAATCATGCAGATTATCACTGAAAATGCATATCTCAGCTGGAAACAACAACGATACCGAAGATATCGCAGCTTCCGCATATCAAACGTTCTGTGGCGTGCTGAAAACACCAGAAAACCTGTTTTTCGCATTCAAAAGCACGAAAACAGCGATTTCGGTGATTCTGCACACTTATAACAGCAGAATCATACAGATTATCACTGAAAATGCATATCTCAGCTGGAAACAACAACGATACCGAAGATATCGCAGTTTCCGCATATCAAACGCACTGTGGAGTGCTGAAAACACCAGAAAACGTGTTTTTCGCATTCAATAGCACGAAAACAGCGATTTCGGTGATTCTGCACACTTGTAACAGCAGAATCATGACGATTATCACTGAAAATGCATATCTCAGCTGGAAACAACAACGATACCGAAGATATGGCAGTTTCCGCATATCAAACGCACTGTGGAGTGCTGAAAACACCAGAAAACGTGTTCTTCGCATTCAATAGCACGAAAACAGCGATTTCGGTGATTCTGCACACTTATAACAGCTGTTTTCGAGCTATTGAATGCGAAATCACGTTTTTTGGTGTTTTCAGCACTCCACAGTGCGTTTGACATGCGGAAACTGCGATATCTTCGTTTTCGTGGGGATTCTAGCTGAGATATGCATTTTCTGTAATAATCATCATGATTCTTCTGTGCCAAGTGCGCATAATCACCGAAATCGCTGTTTTCGTGGTGTTGAATGCGAAAAACACGTTTGCTGGTGTTATCAGCACTCCGGAGTGTGATTGATATGCGGAAACTGCGATATCTTCGGTTTCGTAGGGTTTCCAGCTGAGTTATGCATTTTCAGTGATAATCTTCATGATTGTTCTGTGACAAGTGTGCAGAATCACCGAAATCGCTGTATTCGTGCTATTGAATGCGAAAAACACGTTTCCTGGTGTTTTCAGCACTCCACTGTGCGTTTGACATGCAGAAACTGCAATATCTTCGTTTTCGTGGGGTTTCCAGCCGAGATATGCATTTTCAGTGATAATCTTCATGATTCTTCTGTGCCAAGTGCGCATAATCACCGACATCGCTGTTTTCGTGCTATTGAATGCGAATAACACGTTTCCTGGTGTTTTCAGCACTCCACGGTGCGTTTGACATGCAGAAACTGCATTATCTTCGTATTCGTGGGGATTCTAGCTGAGATATGCATTTTCTGTAATAATCTTCGAGTTTCTTCGGCGCCAAGTGCGCATAATCACCGAAATCGCTGTTTTCGTGGTGTTTAATGCGAAAAACACGTTTGCTGGTGTTATCAGCACTCCGGAGTGTGATTGATATGCGGAAACTGCGATATCTTCGGTTTCGTAGGGTTTCCAGCTGAGTTATGCATTTTCAGTGATAATCTTCATGATTGTTCTGTGACAAGTGTGCAGAATCACCGAAATCGCTGTTTTCGTGCTATTGAATGCGAAAAACACGTTTCCTGGTGTTTTCAGCACTCCACGGTGCGTTTGACATGCAGAAACTGCATTATCTTCGTATTCGTGGGGATTCTAGCTGAGATATGCATTTTCAGTAATAATCTTCGAGTTTCTTCGGCGCCAAGTGCGCATAATCACCGAAATCGCTGTTTTCGTGGTGTTTAATGCGAAAAACACGTTTGCTGGTGTTATCAGCACTCCGGAGTGTGATTGATATGCGGAAACTGCGATATCTTCGGTTTCGTAGGGTTTCCAGCTGAGTTATGCATTTTCAGTGATAATCTTCATGATTGTTCTGTGACAAGTGTGCAGAATCACCGAAATCGCTGTATTCGTGCTATTGAATGCGAAAAACACGTTTCCTGGTGTTTTCAGTACTCCACGGTGCGTTTGACATGCAGAATCTGCAATAGCTTCGTATTCGTGGGGTTTCTATCGGAGATATGTATTTTCAGTGATAATCTTCATGATTCTTCTGTGCCAAGTGCGCATAATCACCGAAATCGCTGTTTTTGTGGTGTTGAATGCGAAAAACACGTTTGCTGGTGTTTTCAGCACACCGGAGTGTGATTGATATGCGGAAACTGCGATATCTTCGGTTTCGTAGGGTTTCCAGCTGAGATATGCATTTTCAGTGATAATCTTCAGGATTCTTCTGTGCCAAGTGCGCAGAATCGCCGAAATCGCTGTTTTCGTGCTATTGAATGCGAAAAACACGTTTCCTGGTGTTTTCAGCACTCCACAGTGCGTGTGACATGCGGAAACTGCGATATCTTCGTTTTCGTGGGGTTTCCAGCTGAGATATGCATTTTCAGTGATAATCTTCATGATCCTTCTGTGCCAAGTGCGCATAATCACCGAAATCGCTGTTTTCGTGCTATTGAATGCGAAAAACACGTTTTCTGGTGTTTTGAGCACTCCACAGTGCGTTAGATATGCGGAAACCGCGATATCTTCGTTTTCCTGGGGTTTCCAGCTGAGTTATGCATTTTCAGTGATAATCTTCATGATTGTTCTGTGACAAGTGTTCAGAATCACCGAAATCGCTGTTTTCGTGCTATTGAATGCGAAAAACACGTTTCCTGGTGTTTTCAGCACTCCACGGTGCGTTTGACATGCAGAAACTGCAATAGCGTCGTTTTCGTGGAGTTTCCAGCTGAGATATGCATTTTCAGTGATAATCGTCGACATTCTTCTGTGACATGTGTGCAGAATCGCCGAAATCGCAGTTTTCGTTCTATTGAATGCGTAAGACACGTTTCCTAGTGTTTCAGCACACCACGGTGCGTTTGACATGCATAAACTGCAATATCTTCGTATTCGTGGGGTTTCTAGCTGAGATATGCATTTTCAGTGATAATCTTCATGATCCTTCTGTGCCAAGTCCGCATAATCACCGAAATTGCTGTTTTCGTGCTATTGAATGCGAAAAACACGTTTGCTGGTGTTATCAGCACTCCGGAGTGTGATTGATATGCGGAAACTGCGATATCTTTGGTTTCGTAGGGTTTCCAGCTGAGTTATGCATTTTCAGTGATAATCTTCAGGATTGATCTGTGACAAGTGTGCAGAATCACCGAAATCGCTGTTTTCGTGCTATTGAATGCGAAAAACACGTTTCCTGGTGTTTTCAGCACTCCACGGTGCGTTTGACATGCAGAAACTGCAATATCTTCGTATTCGTGGGGATTCTACCTGAGATATGCATTTTCAGTGATAATCTTCATGATTGTTCTGTGACAAGTGTGCATAATCACCGAAATCGCTGTTTTCGTGGTGTTGAATGCGAAAAACACGTTTCCTGGTGTTTTCAGCACTCCACAGTGCGTTTGACATGCGGAAACTGCGATATCTTGGTTTTCGTTGGGTTTCTAGCTGAGATATGCATTTTCAGTGATAATCGTCCACATTCTTCTGTGACATGTGTGCAGAATCGCCGAAATCGCTGTTTTCGTGCTATTGAATGCGAAAAACACGTATCCTGCTGTTTTCAGCACTCCACAGTGCGTTTGACATGCGGAAACTGCGATATCTTCGTTTTCGTTGGGTTTCCAGCTGAGATATGCATTTTCAGTGATAATCTTCATGATTCTTCTGTGCCAAGTGCGCATAATCACCGAAATCGCTGTTTTCGTGCTATTAAATGCGAAAAACACGTTTCCTGGTGTTTTCAGCACTCCACAGTGCGTTTGATATGCGGAAACCGCGATATCTTCGTTTTCGTTGGGTTTCCAGCTGAGATATGCATTTTCAGTGAAAATCTTCATGATTGTTCTGTGACAAGTGTGCAGAATCACCGAAATCGCTGTTTTCGTGCTATTGAATGCGAAAAACTCGTTTCCTGCTGTTTTCACCAATCCACAGTGCGTTTGATATGCGGAAAACGCGATATCTTCGTTTTCGTTGGGTTTCCAGCTGAGATATGCATTTTCAGTGATAATCGTCCACATTCTTCTGTGACATGTGTGCAGAATCGCCGAAATCGCTGTTTTCGATGCTATTGAATGCGAAAAACACGTTTCCTGCTGTTTTCAGCACTCCACAGTGCGTTTGACATGCGGAAACTGCGATATCTTCGTTTTCATGGGGTTTCCAGCTGAGATCTGCATTTTCACTGATAATCTTCATGATTGTTCTGTGACAAGAGTGCAGAATCACCGAAATCGCTGTTTTCGTGCGATTGAATGCGAAAAACACGTTTTCTGGGGTTTTCTGCACTCCACAGTGCGTTTGATATGCGGAAACTGCGATATCTTCGTTTTCGATGAGGTTTCCAGCTGAGATCTGCATTTTCACTGATAATCTTCATGATTGTTCTGTGACAAGTGTGCAGAATCGCCGAAATCGCTGTTTTCGTGCTATTGAAGGCGAAAAACACGTTTCCTGGTGTATTCATCACTCCACGGTGCGTTTGCCATGCATAAACAGCAATATCTTCGTATTCGTGGGGATTCTAGCTGAGATATGCATTTTCTGTAATAATCTTCGAGTTTCTTCTGCGCCAAGTGCGCATAATCACCCAAATCGCTGTTTTCGTGGTGTTTAATGTGAAACACACGTTTGCTGGTGTTATCAGCACTCCACAGTGCGTTTGACATTTGCGGAAACTAGGATATCTTCGTTTTCGTGGGGTTTCCAGCTGAGATATGCATTTTCAGTGATAATCTTCATGATTCTTCTGTGCCAAGTGCGCATAATCACCGAAATCGCTGTTTTCGTGGTGTTGAATGCGAAAAACACGTTTGCAGGTGTTTTCAGCACTCCACGGTGCGTTTGACATGCAGAAACTGCAATATCTTCGTATTCGTGGGGGATTCTAGCTGAGATATGCATTTCCTGTAATAATCTTCGAGTTTCTTCTGCACCAAGTGCGCATAATCACCGAAATCGCTGTTTTGGTGGTGTTGAATGCGAAGAACACGTTTGCTGGTGTTTTCAGCACTCCACAGTGCGTTTGATATGCGGAAACCGCGATATCTTCGTTTTCGTGGGGTTTCCAGCTGAGATATGCATTTTCAGTGATAATCGTCGACATTCTTCTGTGACATGTGTGCAGAATCGCCGAAATCGCTGTTTTCGTGCTATTGAATGCGAAAAACACGTTTCCTGGTGTTTTCAGCACTCCAGAGTGCGGTAGATATGCGGAAACCGCGATATCTTCGTTTTCGTGGGGTTTCCAGCCGAGATATGCATTTTCAGTGATAATCTTCATGATTCTGCTGTTACAAGTGTGCAGAATCACCGAAATCGCTGTTTTCGTGCTATTGAATGCGAAAAACACGTTTCCTGGTGTTTTCAGCACTCCACCTGCGTTTGACATGCATAAACTGCAATATCTTCGTTTTCGTGGGGTTTCCAGCTGAGATATGCATTTTCAGTGATAATCTTCATGATTCTTCTGTGCCAAGTGCGCATAACCACCGAAATTGCTGTTTTCGTGGTGTTGAATGCGAAAAACACGTTTGCTGGTGTTTTCAGCACTCCACAGTGCGTTTGACATGCAGAAACTGCAATATCTTCGTATTCGTGGGGATTCTAGCTGAGATATGCATTTTCAGTGATAATCGTCCACATTCTTCTGTGACATGTGTGCAGAATCGCCGAAATCGCTGTTTTCGTGCTATTGAATGCGAAAAACACGTATCCTGCTGTTTTCAGCACTCCACAGTGCGTTTGACATGCGGAAACTGCGATATCTTCGTTTTCGTTGGGTTTCCAGCTGAGATATGCATTTTCAGTGATAATCTTCATGATTCTTCTGTGCCAAGTGCGCATAATCACCGAAATCGCTGTTTTCGTGCTATTAAATGCGAAAAACACGTTTCCTGGTGTTTTCAGCACTCCACAGTGCGTTTGATATGCGGAAACCGCGATATCTTCGTTTTCATGGGGTTTCCAGCTGAGATCTGCATTTTCACTGATAATCTTCATGATTGTTCTGTGACAAGAGTGCAGAATCACCGAAATCGCTGTTTTCGTGCGATTGAATGCGAAAAACACGTTTTCTGGGGTTTTCTGCACTCCACAGTGCGTTTGATATGCGGAAACTGCGATATCTTCGTTTTCGATGAGGTTTCCAGCTGAGATCTGCATTTTCACTGATAATCTTCATGATTGTTCTGTGACAAGTGTGCAGAATCGCCGAAATCGCTGTTTTCGTGCTATTGAAGGCGAAAAACACGTTTCCTGGTGTATTCATCACTCCACGGTGCGTTTGCCATGCATAAACAGCAATATCTTCGTATTCGTGGGGATTCTAGCTGAGATATGCATTTTCTGTAATAATCTTCGAGTTTCTTCTGCGCCAAGTGCGCATAATCACCCAAATCGCTGTTTTCGTGGTGTTTAATGTGAAACACGCGTTTGCTGGTGTTATCAGCACTCCACAGTGCGTTTGACATTTGCGGAAACTAGGATATCTTCGTTTTCGTGGGGTTTCCAGCTGAGATATGCATTTTCAGTGATAATCTTCATGATTCTTCTGTGCCAAGTGCGCATAATCACCGAAATCGCTGTTTTCGTGGTTTTGAATGCGAAAAACACGTTTGCAGGTGTTTTCAGCACTCCACGGTGCGTTTGACATGCAGAAACTGCAATATCTTCGTATTCGTGGGGGATTCTAGCTGAGATATGCATTTCCTGTAATAATCTTCGAGTTTCTTCTGCACCAAGTGCGCATAATCACCGAAATCGCTGTTTTGGTGGTGTTGAATGCGAAGAACACGTTTGCTGGTGTTTTCAGCACTCCACAGTGCGTTTGATATGCGGAAACCGCGATATCTTCGTTTTCGTGGGGTTTCCAGCTGAGATATGCATTTTCAGTGATAATCGTCGACATTCTTCTGTGACATGTGTGCAGAATCGCCGAAATCGCTGTTTTCGTGCTATTGAATGCGAAAAACACGTTTCCTGGTGTTTTCAGCACTCCAGAGTGCGGTAGATATGCGGAAACCGCGATATGTTCGTTTTCGTGGGGTTTCCAGCTGAGATATGCATTTTCAGTGATAATCTTCATGATTCTTCTGTGCCAAGTGCGCATAATCACCGAAATCGCTGTTTTCGTGGTGTTGAATGCGAAAAACACGTTTGCTGGTGTTTTCAGCACTCCACAGTGCGTTTGACATGCAGAAACTGCAATATCTTCGTATTCGTGGGGATTCTAGCTGAGATATGCATTTTCTGTAATAATCTTCGAGTTTCTTCTGCGCCAAGTGCGCATAATCACCGAAATCGCTGTTTTCGTGGTGTTGAATGCGAAAAACACGTTTGCTGGTGTTTTCAGCACTCCACAGTGCGTTCGATATGCGGAAACCGCGATATCTTCGTTTTCATGGGGTTTCCAGCTGAGATATGCATTTTCAGTGATATTCTTCATGATTCTGCTGTTACAAGTGTGCAGAATCACCGAAATCGCTGTTTTCGTGCTATTGAATGCGAAAAACACGTTTCCTGGTGTTTTCAGCACTCCACGGTGCGTTTGACATGCAGAAACTGCAATATCTTCGTATTCGTTGGGATTCTAGCTGAGATATGCATTTTCTGTAATAATCTTCGAGTTTCTTCTGCGCCAAGTGCGCATAATCACCGAAATCGCTGTTTTCGTGGTGTTGAATGCGAAAAACACGTTTCCTGGTGTTTTCAGCACTCCACAGTGCGTTTGACATGCGGAAACTGCGATATCTTGGTTTTCGTTGGGTTTCTAGCTGAGATATGCATTTTCAGTGATAATCGTCCACATTCTTCTGTGACATGTGTGCAGAATCGCCGAAATCGCTGTTTTCGTGCTATTGAATGCGAAAAACACGTATCCTGCTGTTTTCAGCACTCCACAGTGCGTTTGACATGCGGAAACTGCGATATCTTCGTTTTCGTTGGGTTTCCAGCTGAGATATGCATTTTCAGTGATAATCTTCATGATTCTTCTGTGCCAAGTGCGCATAATCACCGAAATCGCTGTTTTCGTGCTATTAAATGCGAAAAACACGTTTCCTGGTGTTTTCAGCACTCCACAGTGCGTTTGATATGCGGAAACCGCGATATCTTCGTTTTCGTTGGGTTTCCAGCTGAGATATGCATTTTCAGTGAAAATCTTCATGATTGTTCTGTGACAAGTGTGCAGAATCACCGAAATCGCTGTTTTCGTGCTATTGAATGCGAAAAACTCGTTTCCTGCTGTTTTCACCAATCCACAGTGCGTTTGATATGCGGAAAACGCGATATCTTCGTTTTCGTTGGGTTTCCAGCTGAGATATGCATTTTCAGTGATAATCGTCCACATTCTTCTGTGACATGTGTGCAGAATCGCCGAAATCGCTGTTTTCGATGCTATTGAATGCGAAAAACACGTTTCCTGCTGTTTTCAGCACTCCACAGTGCGTTTGACATGCGGAAACTGCGATATCTTCGTTTTCATGGGGTTTCCAGCTGAGATCTGCATTTTCACTGATAATCTTCATGATTGTTCTGTGATAAGAGTGCAGAATCACCGAAATCGCTGTTTTCGTGCGATTGAATGCGAAAAACACGTTTTCTGGGGTTTTCTGCACTCCACAGTGCGTTTGATATGCGGAAACTGCGATATCTTCGTTTTCGATGAGGTTTCCAGCTGAGATCTGCATTTTCACTGATAATCTTCATGATTGTTCTGTGACAAGTGTGCAGAATCGCCGAAATCGCTGTTTTCGTGCTATTGAAGGCGAAAAACACGTTTCCTGGTGTATTCATCACTCCACGGTGCGTTTGCCATGCATAAACAGCAATATCTTCGTATTCGTGGGGATTCTAGCTGAGATATGCATTTTCTGTAATAATCTTCGAGTTTCTTCTGCGCCAAGTGCGCATAATCACCCAAATCGCTGTTTTCGTGGTGTTTAATGTGAAACACACGTTTGCTGGTGTTATCAGCACTCCACAGTGCGTTTGACATTTGCGGAAACTAGGATATCTTCGTTTTCGTGGGGTTTCCAGCTGAGATATGCATTTTCAGTGATAATCTTCATGATTCTTCTGTGCCAAGTGCGCATAATCACCGAAATCGCTGTTTTCGTGGTGTTGAATGCGAAAAACACGTTTGCAGGTGTTTTCAGCACTCCACGGTGCGTTTGACATGCAGAAACTGCAATATCTTCGTATTCGTGGGGGATTCTAGCTGAGATATGCATTTCCTGTAATAATCTTCGAGTTTCTTCTGCACCAAGTGCGCATAATCACCGAAATCGCTGTTTTGGTGGTGTTGAATGCGAAGAACACGTTTGCTGGTGTTTTCAGCACTCCACAGTGCGTTTGATATGCGGAAACCGCGATATCTTCGTTTTCGTGGGGTTTCCAGCTGAGATATGCATTTTCAGTGATAATCGTCGACATTCTTCTGTGACATGTGTGCAGAATCGCCGAAATCGCTGTTTTCGTGCTATTGAATGCGAAAAACACGTTTCCTGGTGTTTTCAGCACTCCAGAGTGCGGTAGATATGCGGAAACCGCGATATCTTCGTTTTCGTGGGGTTTCCAGCCGAGATATGCATTTTCAGTGATAATCTTCATGATTCTGCTGTTACAAGTGTGCAGAATCACCGAAATCGCTGTTTTCGTGCTATTGAATGCGAAAAACACGTTTCCTGGTGTTTTCAGCACTCCACCTGCGTTTGACATGCATAAACTGCAATATCTTCGTTTTCGTGGGGTTTCCAGCTGAGATATGCATTTTCAGTGATAATCTTCATGATTCTTCTGTGCCAAGTGCGCATAACCACCGAAATTGCTGTTTTCGTGGTGTTGAATGCGAAAAACACGTTTGCTGGTGTTTTCAGCACTCCACAGTGCGTTTGACATGCAGAAACTGCAATATCTTCGTATTCGTGGGGATTCTAGCTGAGATATGCATTTTCAGTGATAATCGTCCACATTCTTCTGTGACATGTGTGCAGAATCGCCGAAATCGCTGTATTCGTGCTATTGAATGCGAAAAACACGTATCCTGCTGTTTTCAGCACTCCACAGTGCGTTTGACATGCGGAAACTGCGATATCTTCGTTTTCGTTGGGTTTCCAGCTGAGATATGCATTTTCAGTGATAATCTTCATGATTCTTCTGTGCCAAGTGCGCATAATCACCGAAATCGCTGTTTTCGTGCTATTAAATGCGAAAAACACGTTTCCTGGTGTTTTCAGCACTCCACAGTGCGTTTGATATGCGGAAACCGCGATATCTTCGTTTTCATGGGGTTTCCAGCTGAGATCTGCATTTTCACTGATAATCTTCATGATTGTTCTGTGACAAGAGTGCAGAATCACCGAAATCGCTGTTTTCGTGCGATTGAATGCGAAAAACACGTTTTCTGGGGTTTTCTGCACTCCACAGTGCGTTTGATATGCGGAAACTGCGATATCTTCGTTTTCGATGAGGTTTCCAGCTGAGATCTGCATTTTCACTGATAATCTTCATGATTGTTCTGTGACAAGTGTGCAGAATCGCCGAAATCGCTGTTTTCGTGCTATTGAAGGCGAAAAACACGTTTCCTGGTGTATTCATCACTCCACGGTGCGTTTGCCATGCATAAACAGCAATATCTTCGTATTCGTGGGGATTCTAGCTGAGATATGCATTTTCTGTAATAATCTTCGAGTTTCTTCTGCGCCAAGTGCGCATAATCACCCAAATCGCTGTTTTCGTGGTGTTTAATGTGAAACACGCGTTTGCTGGTGTTATCAGCACTCCACAGTGCGTTTGACATTTGCGGAAACTAAGATATCTTCGTTTTCGTGGGGTTTCCAGCGGAGATATGCATTTTCAGTGATAATCTTCATGATTCTTCTGTGCCAAGTGCGCATAATCACCGAAATCGCTGTTTTCGTGGTTTTGAATGCGAAAAACACGTTTGCAGGTGTTTTCAGCACTCCACGGTGCGTTTGACATGCAGAAACTGCAATATCTTCGTATTCGTGGGGGATTCTAGCTGAGATATGCATTTCCTGTAATAATCTTCGAGTTTCTTCTGCACCAAGTGCGCATAATCACCGAAATCGCTGTTTTGGTGGTGTTGAATGCGAAGAACACGTTTGCTGGTGTTTTCAGCACTCCACAGTGCGTTTGATATGCGGAAACCGCGATATCTTCGTTTTCGTGGGGTTTCCAGCTGAGATATGCATTTTCAGTGATAATCGTCGACATTCTTCTGTGACATGTGTGCAGAATCGCCGAAATCGCTGTTTTCGTGCTATTGAATGCGAAAAACACGTTTCCTGGTGTTTTCAGCACTCCAGGGTGCGGTAGATATGCGGAAACCGCGATATCTTCGTTTTCGTGGGGTTTCCAGCTGAGATATGCATTTTCAGTGATAATCTTCATGATTCTTCTGTGCCAAGTGCGCATAATCACCGAAATCGCTGTTTTCGTGGTGTTGAATGCGAAAAACACGTTTGCTGGTGTTTTCAGCACTCCACAGTGCGTTTGACATGCAGAAACTGCAATATCTTCGTATTCGCGGGGATTCTAGCTGAGATATGCATTTTCTGTAATAATCTTCGAGTTTCTTCTGCGCCAAGTGCGCATAATCACCGAAATCGCTGTTTTCGTGGTGTTGAATGCGAAAAACACGTTTGCTGGTGTTTTCAGCACTCCACAGTGCGTTCGATATGCGGAAACCGCGATATCTTCGTTTTCATGGGGTTTCCAGCTGAGATATGCATTTTCAGTGATATTCTTCATGATTCTGCTGTTACAAGTGTGCAGAATCACCGAAATCGCTGTTTTCGTGCTATTGAATGCGAAAAACACGTTTCCTGGTGTTTTCAGCACTCCACGGTGCGTTTGACATGCAGAAACTGCAATATCTTCGTATTCGTTGGGATTCTAGCTGAGATATGCATTTTCTGTAATAATCTTCGAGTTTCTTCTGCGCCAAGTGCGCATAATCACCGAAATCGCTGTTTTCGTGGTGTTGAATGCGAAAAACACGTTTGCTGGTGTTTTCAGCACTCCACAGTGCGTTCGATATGCGGAAACCGCGATATCTTCGTTTTCATGGGGTTTCCAGCTGAGATATGCATTTTCAGTGATATTCTTCATGATTCTGCTGTTACAAGTGTGCAGAATCTCCGAAATCGCTGTTTTCGTGCTATTGAATACGAAAAACACGTTTCCTGGTGTTTTCAGCACTCCACGGTGCGTTTGACATGCAGAAACTGCAATATCTTCGTATTCGTGGGGATTCTAGCTGTGATATGCATTTTCTGTAATAATCTTCGAGTTTCTTCGGCGCCAAGTGCGCATAATCACCGAAATCGCTGTTTTCGTGCTATTGAATGCGAAAAACACGTTTGCTGGTGCTTTCAGCACTCCACGGTGCGTTTGACATGCAGAAACTGCAATATCTTCGTATTCGTGGGGTTTCCAGCTGAGATATGCATTTTCAGAAATAATCTTCATGATTCTTCTGTGCCAAGTGCGCATAATCACCGAAATCGCTGTTTTCGTGGTGTTGAATGCGAAAAACACGATTGCTGGTGTTTTCAGCACTCCACAGTGCGTTTGATATGCGGAAACCGCGATATCTTCGTTTTCGTGGGTTTTCCAGCTGAGATATGCATTTTCAGTGATAATCGTCGACATTCTTCTGTGACATGTGTGCAGAATCGCCGAAATCGCTGTTTTCGTGCTATTGAATGCGATAAAAACGTTTCCTAGTGTTTTCAGCAGTCCACGGTGCGTTTGCCATGCATAAACAGCAATATCTTCGTATTCGTGGGGATTCTAGCTGAGATATGCATTTTCTGTAATAATCTTCGAGTTTCTTCTGCGCCAAGTGCGCATAATCACCGAAATCGCTGTTTTGGTGGTGTTGAATGCGAAGAACACGTTTGCTGGTGTTTTCAGCACTCCACAGTGCGTTTGATATGCGGAAACCGCGATAGCGTCGTTGTCGTGGGGTTTCCAGCTGGGATATGCATTTTCAGTGATAATCGTCGACATTCTTCTGTGACATGTGTGCAGCATCGCCGAAATCGCTGCTTTCGTGCTATTGAATGCGAAAAACACGTTTCCTGGTGTTTTCAGCACTCCACGGTGCGTTTGACATGCATAAACTGCAATATCTTCGTTTTCGTGGGGTTTCCAGATGAGATATGCATTTTCAGCGATAATCTTCATGATTCTTCTGTGCCAAGTGCGCATAATCACCGAAATCGCTGTTTTCGTGGTGTTGGATGCGAAAAACACGTTTCCTGCTGTTTTCAGCACTCCACAGTGCGTTTGACGTGCGGAAACTGCGATATCTTCGTTTTCGTGGGGTTTCCAGCTGAGATATGCATTTTCAGCGATAATCTTCATGATTCTGCTGTTACAAGTGTGCAGAATCACCGAAATCGCTGTTTTCGTGCTATTGAATGCGAAAAACACGTTTCCTGCTGTTTTGAGCACTCCACAGTGCGTTTGACATGCGGAAACTGCGATATCTTCGTTTTCGTGGGGTTTCCAGCTGAGATATGCATTTTCAGTGGTAATATACACGATTCTTCTGTGCCAAGTGCGCATAATTACCGAAATCGCTGTTTTCGTGCTATTGAATGCGAAAAACACGTTTGCTGGTGTTATCTGCACTCCGGAGTGTGATTGATATGCGGAAACTGCGATATCTTCGTATTCGTGGGGTTTCTAGCTGAGATATGCATTTTCAGTGACAATCTTCAAGATTCTTCTGTGCCAAGTGCGTATAATCACCGAAATCGCTGTTTTCGTGGTGTTGAATGCGAAAAACACGTTTGCAGGTGTTTTCAGCACTCCACGGTGCGTTTGACGTGCAGAAACTGCAATATTTTCGTATTCGTGGGGATTCTAGCTGAGATATGCATTTACTGTAATAATCTTCGAGTTTCTTCTGCGGCAAGTGCGCATAATCACCGAAATCGCTGTTTTCGTGGTGTTTAATGCGAAAAACACGTTTGCTGGTGTTTTCAGCACTCCACAGTGCGTTTGATATTTGCGGAAACTAGGATATCTTCGTTTTCGTGGGGTTTCCAGCTGAGATATGCATTTTCAGTGATAATCTTCATGATTCTTCTGTGCCAAGTGCGCATAATCACCGAAATCGCTGTATTCGTGGTGTTGAATGCGAAAAACACGTTTGTAGGTGTTTTCAGCACTCCACGGTGCGTTCGACATGCAGAAACTGCAATATCTTCGTATTCGTGGGGATTCTAGCTGAGATATGCATTTTCTGTAATAATCTTCGAGTTTCTTCTGCGCCAAGTGCGCATAATCACCGAAATCGCAGTTTTGGTGGTGTTGAATGCGAAAAACACGTTTCCTGCTGTTTTCAGCACTCCACAGTGCGTTTGACATGCGGAAACTGCGATATCTTCGTTTTCGTGGGGTTTCCAGCTGAGATATGCATTTTCAGTGGTAATATTCACGATTCTTCTGTGCCAAGTGCGCATAATTACCGAAATCGCAGTTTTCGTGGTGTTGAATGCGAAAAACACGTCTGCTGGTGTTTTCAGCACTCCACGGTGCGTTTGACATGCAGAAACTGAAATAGCGTCTTTTTCGTGGGGCTTCCAGCTGAGATATGCATTTTCAGTGATAATCGTCGACATTCTTCTGTGACATGTGTGCAGAATCACCGAAATCGCTGTTTTCGTGCTATTGAATGCGAAAAACACGTTTCCTGCTGTTTTCAGCACTCCACGGTGCGTTTGACATGCAGAAACTGCAATATCTTCGTATTCGTGGGAATTCTAGCTGAGATATGCATTTTCTGTAATAATCTTCGAGTTTCTTCTGCGCCAAGTGCGCATAATCACCGAAATCGCTGTTTTCGTGGTGTTGAATGCGAAAAACACGTTTGCTGGTGTTATCTGAACTCCGGAGTGTGATTGATATGCGGAAACTGCGATATCTTCGGTTTCGTAGGGTTTCCAGCTGAGATATGCATTTTCAGTGATAATCTTCATGATTGTTCTGTGCCAAGTGCACATAATCACCGAAATCGCTGTTTTCGTGGTGTTGAATGCGAAAAACACGTTTGCAGGTGTTTTCAGCACTCCACGGTGCGTTAGACATGCAGAAACTGCAATATCTTCGTATTCGTGGGAATTCTAGCTGAGATATGCATTTTCTGTAATAAACTTCGAGTTTCTCTTGCGCCAAGTGCGCATAATCACCGAAATCGCTGTTTTCGTGGTGTTGAAAGCGAAAAACACATTTGCTGGTGTTTTCAGCACTCCGGAGTGCGTTTGATATGCGGAAACCGCGATATCTTCGTTTTCCTGGGGTTTCCAGCTGAGATATGCATTTTCAGTGATAATCGTCGACATTCTTCAGTGACATGTGTGCAGAATCGCCGAAATCGCTGTTTTCGTGCTATTGAATGCGAAAAACACGTTTCCTGCTGTTTTCAGCACTCCACAGTGCGTTTGACATGCAGAACCTGCAATAGCTTCGTATTCGTGGGGTTTCCAGCGGAGATATGCATTTTCAGTGATAATCTTCATGATTCTTCTGTGCCAAGTGCGCATAATCACCGAAATCGCTGTTTTCGTGGTGTTGAATGCGAAAAACACGTTTGCAGGTGTTTTCAGCACTCCACGGTGCGTTTGACATGCAGAAACTGCAATATCTTCGTATTCGTGGGGTTTCTATCGGAGATATGTATTTTCAGTGATAATCTTCATGATTCTTCTGTGCCAAGTGCGCATAATCACCGAAATCGCTGTTTTTGTGGTGTTGAATGCGAAAAACACGTTTGCTGGTGTTTTCAGCACACCGGAGTGTGATTGATATGCGGAAACTGCGATATCTTCGGTTTCGTAGGGTTTCCAGCTGAGATATGCATTTTCAGTGATAATCTTCAGGATTGATCTGTGACAAGTGTGCAGAATCACCGAAATCGCTGTTTTCGTGCTATTGAATGCGAAAAACACGTTTCCTGGTGTTTTCAGCACTCCACGGTGCGTTTGACATGCAGAAACTGCAATATCTTCGTATTCGTGGGGATTCTACCTGAGATATGCATTTTCAGTGATAATCTTCATGATTGTTCTGTGACAAGTGTGCATAATCACCGAAATCGCTGTTTTCGTGGTGTTGAATGCGAAAAACACGTTTCCTGGTGTTTTCAGCACTCCACAGTGCGTTTGACATGCGGATACTGCGATATCTTGGTTTTCGTGGGGTTTCTAGCTGAGATATGCATTTTCAGTGATAATCGTCCACATTCTTCTGTGACATGTGTGCAGAATCGCCGAAATCGCTGTTTTCGTGCTATTGAATGCGAAAAACACGTATCCTGCTGTTTTCAGCACTCCACAGTGCGTTTGACATGCGGAAACTGCGATATCTTCGTTTTCGTTGGGTTTCCAGCTGAGATATGCATTTTCAGTGATAATCTTCATGATTCTTCTGTGCCAAGTGCGCATAATCACCGAAATCGCTGTTTTCGTGCTATTAAATGCGAAAAACACGTTTCCTGGTGTTTTCAGCACTCCACAGTGCGTTTGATATGCGGAAACCGCGATATCTTCGTTTTCGTTGGGTTTCCAGCTGAGATATGCATTTTCAGTGAAAATCTTCATGATTGTTCTGTGACAAGTGTGCAGAATCACCGAAATCGCTGTTTTCGTGCTATTGAATGCGAAAAACTCGTTTCCTGCTGTTTTCACCAATCCACAGTGCGTTTGATATGCGGAAAACGCGATATCTTCGTTTTCGTTGGGTTTCCAGCTGAGATATGCATTTTCAGTGATAATCGTCCACATTCTTCTGTGACATGTGTGCAGAATCGCCGAAATCGCTGTTTTCGATGCTATTGAATGCGAAAAACACGTTTCCTGCTGTTTTCAGCACTCCACAGTGCGTTTGACATGCGGAAACTGCGATATCTTCGTTTTCATGGGGTTTCCAGCTGAGATCTGCATTTTCACTGATAATCTTCATGATTGTTCTGTGACAAGAGTGCAGAATCACCGAAATCGCTGTTTTCGTGCGATTGAATGCGAAAAACACGTTTTCTGGGGTTTTCTGCACTCCACAGTGCGTTTGATATGCGGAAACTGCGATATCTTCGTTTTCGATGAGGTTTCCAGCTGAGATCTGCATTTTCACTGATAATCTTCATGATTGTTCTGTGACAAGTGTGCAGAATCGCCGAAATCGCTGTTTTCGTGCTATTGAAGGCGAAAAACACGTTTCCTGGTGTATTCATCACTCCACGGTGCGTTTGCCATGCATAAACAGCAATATCTTCGTATTCGTGGGGATTCTAGCTGAGATATGCATTTTCTGTAATAATCTTCGAGTTTCTTCTGCGCCAAGTGCGCATAATCACTCAAATCGCTGTTTTCGTGGTGTTTAATGTGAAACACACGTTTGCTGGTGTTATCAGCACTCCACAGTGCGTTTGACATTTGCGGAAACTAGGATATCTTCGTTTTCGTGGGGTTTCCAGCTGAGATATGCATTTTCAGTGATAATCTTCATGATTCTTCTGTGCCAAGTGCGCATAATCACCGAAATCGCTGTTTTCGTGGTGTTGAATGCGAAAAACACGTTTGCAGGTGTTTTCAGCACTCCACGGTGCGTTTGACATGCAGAAACTGCAATATCTTCGTATTCGTGGGGGATTCTAGCTGAGATATGCATTTCCTGTAATAATCTTCGAGTTTCTTCTGCACCAAGTGCGCATAATCACCGAAATCGCTGTTTTGGTGGTGTTGAATGCGAAGAACACGTTTGCTGGTGTTTTCAGCACTCCACAGTGCGTTTGATATGCGGAAACCGCGATATCTTCGTTTTCGTGGGGTTTCCAGCCGAGATATGCATTTTCAGTGATAATCTTCATGATTCTGCTGTTACAAGTGTGCAGAATCGCCGAAATCGCTGTTTTCGTGCTATTGAATGCGAAAAACACGTTTCCTGGTGTTTTCAGCACTCCACCTGCGTTTGACATGCATAAACTGCAATATCTTCGTTTTCGTGGGGTTTCCAGCTGAGATATGCATTTTCAGTGATAATCTTCATGATTCTTCTGTGCCAAGTGCGCATAATCACCGAAATCGCTGTTTTCGTGGTGTTGAATGCGAAAAACACGTTTGCTGGTGTTTTCAGCACTCCACAGTGCGTTTGACATGCAGAAACTGCAATATCTTCGTATTCGTGGGGATTCTAGCTGAGATATGCATTTTCAGTGATAATCGTCCACATTCTTCTGTGACATGTGTGCAGAATCGCCGAAATCGCTGTTTTCGTGCTATTGAATGCGAAAAACACGTATCCTGCTGTTTTCAGCACTCCACAGTGCGTTTGACATGCGGAAACTGCGATATCTTCGTTTTCGTTGGGTTTCCAGCTGAGATATGCATTTTCAGTGATAATCTTCATGATTCTTCTGTGCCAAGTGCGCATAATCACCGAAATCGCTGTTTTCGTGCTATTAAATGCGAAAAACACGTTTCCTGGTGTTTTCAGCACTCCACAGTGCGTTTGATATGCGGAAACCGCGATATCTTCGTTTTCGTTGGGTTTCCAGCTGAGATATGCATTTTCAGTGAAAATCTTCATGATTGTTCTGTGACAAGTGTGCACAATCACCGAAATCGCTGTTTTCGTGCTATTGAATGCGAAAAACTCGTTTCCTGCTGTTTTCACCAATCCACAGTGCGTTTGATATGCGGAAAACGCGATATCTTCGTTTTCGTTGGGTTTCCAGCTGAGATATGCATTTTCAGTGATAATCGTCCACATTCTTCTGTGACATGTGTGCAGAATCGCCGAAATCGCTGTTTTCGATGCTATTGAATGCGAAAAACACGTTTCCTGCTGTTTTCAGCACTCCACAGTGCGTTTGACATGCGGAAACTGCGATATCTTCGTTTTCATGGGGTTTCCAGCTGAGATCTGCATTTTCACTGATAATCTTCATGATTGTTCTGTGACAAGAGTGCAGAATCACCGAAATCGCTGTTTTCGTGCGATTGAATGCGAAAAACACGTTTTCTGGGGTTTTCTGCACTCCACAGTGCGTTTGATATGCGGAAACTGCGATATTTTCGTTTTCGATGAGGTTTCCAGCTGAGATCTGCATTTTCACTGATAATCTTCATGATTGTTCTGTGACAAGTGTGCAGAATCGCCGAAATCGCTGTTTTCGTGCTATTGAAGGCGAAAAACACGTTTCCTGGTGTATTCATCACTCCACGGTGCGTTTGCCATGCATAAACAGCAATATCTTCGTATTCGTGGGGATTCTAGCTGAGATATGCATTTTCTGTAATAATCTTCGAGTTTCTTCAGCGCCAAGTGCGCATAATCACCCAAATCGCTGTTTTCGTGGTGTTTAATGTGAAACACACGTTTGCTGGTGTTATCAGCACTCCACAGTGCGTTTGACATTTGCGGAAACTAGGATATCTTCGTTTTCGTGGGGTTTCCAGCTGAGATATGCATTTTCAGTGATAATCTTCATGATTCTTCTGTGCCAAGTGCGCATAATCACCGAAATCGCTGTTTTCGTGGTGTTGAATGCGAAAAACACGTTTGCAGGTGTTTTCAGCACTCCACGGTGCGTTTGACATGCAGAAACTGCAATATCTTCGTATTCGTGGGGGATTCTTGCTGAGATATGCATTTCCTGTAATAATCTTCGAGTTTCTTCTGCACCAAGTGCGCATAATCACCGAAATCGCTGTTTTGGTGGTGTTGAATGCGAAGAACACGTTTGCTGGTGTTTTCAGCACTCCACAGTGCGTTTGATATGCGGAAACCGCGATATCTTCGTTTTCGTGGGGTTTCCAGCTGAGATATGCATTTTCAGTGATAATCGTCGACATTCTTCTGTGACATGTGTGCAGAATCGCCGAAATCGCTGTTTTCGTGCTATTGAATGCGAAAAACACGTTTCCTGGTGTTTTCAGCACTCCAGAGTGCGGTAGATATGCGGAAACCGCGATATCTTCGTTTTCGTGGGGTTTCCAGCCGAGATATGCATTTTCAGTGATAATCTTCATGATTCTGCTGTTACAAGTGTGCAGAATCACCGAAATCGCTGTTTTCGTGCTATTGAATGCGAAAAACACGTTTCCTGGTGTTTTCAGCACTCCACCTGCGTTTGACATGCATAAACTGCAATATCTTCGTTTTCGTGGGGTTTCCAGCTGAGATATGCATTTTCAGTGATAATCTTCATGATTCTTCTGTGCCAAGTGCGCATAATCACCGAAATCGCTGTTTTCGTGGTGTTGAATGCGAAAAACACGTTTGCTGGTGTTTTCAGCACTCCACAGTGCGTTTGACATGCAGAAACTGCAATATCTTCGTATTCGTGGGGATTCTAGCTGAGATATGCATTTTCAGTGATAATCGTCCACATTCTTCTGTGACATGTGTGCAGAATCGCCGAAATCGCTGTTTTCGTGCTATTGAATGCGAAAAACACGTATCCTGCTGTTTTCAGCACTCCACAGTGCGTTTGACATGCGGAAACTGCGATATCTTCGTTTTCGTTGGGTTTCCAGCTGAGATATGCATTTTCAGTGATAATCTTCATGATTCTTCTGTGCCAAGTGCGCATAATCACCGAAATCGCTGTTTTCGTGCTATTAAATGCGAAAAACACGTTTCCTGGTGTTTTCAGCACTCCACAGTGCGTTTGATATGCGGAAACCGCGATATCTTCGTTTTCGTTGGGTTTCCAGCTGAGATATGCATTTTCAGTGAAAATCTTCATGATTGTTCTGTGACAAGTGTGCAGAATCACCGAAATCGCTGTTTTCGTGCTATTGAATGCGAAAAACTCGTTTCCTGCTGTTTTCAGCAATCCACAGTGCGTTTGATATGCGGAAAACGCGATATCTTCGTTTTCGTTGGGTTTCCAGCTGAGATATGCATTTTCAGTGATAATTGTCCACATTCTTCTGTGACATGTGTGCAGAATCGCCGAAATCGCTGTTTTCGATGCTATTGAATGCGAAAAACACGTTTTCTGGGGTTTTCTGCACTCCACAGTGCGTTTGACATTTGCGGAAACTAGGATATCTTCGTTTTCGTGGGGTTTCCAGCTGAGATATGCATTTTCAGGGATAATCTTCATGATTCTTCTGTGCCAAGTGCGCATAATCACCGACATCGCTGTTTTCGTGGTGTTGAATGCGAAAAACACGTTTGCAGGTGTTTTCAGCACTCCACGGTGCGTTTGACATGCAGAAACTGCAATATCTTCGTATTCGTGGGGGATTCTAGCTGAGATATGCATTTCCTGTAATAATCTTCGAGTTTCTTCTGCACCAAGTGCGCATAATCACCGAAATCGCTGTTTTGGTGGTGTTGAATGCGAAGAACACGTTTGCTGGTGTTTTCAGCACTCCACAGTGCGTTTGATATGCGGAAACCGCGATATCTTCGTTTTCGTGGGGTTTCCAGCTGAGATATGCATTTTCAGTGATAATCGTCGACATTCTTCTGTGACATGTGTGCAGAATCGCCGAAATCGCTGTTTTCGTGCTATTGAATGCGAAAAACACGTTTCCTGGTGTTTTCAGCACTCCAGAGTGCGGTAGATATGCGGAAACCGAGATATCTTCGTTTTCGTGGGGTTTCCAGCCGAGATATGCATTTTCAGTGATAATCTTCATGATTCTGCTGTTACAAGTGTGCAGAATCACCGAAATCGCTGTTTTCGTGCTATTGAATGCGAAAAACACGTTTCCTGGTGTTTTCAGCACTCCACCTGCGTTTGACATGCATAAACTGCAATATCTTCGTTTTCGTGGGGTTTCCAGCTGAGATATGCATTTTCAGTGATAATCTTCATGATTCTTCTGTGCCAAGTGCGCATAATCACCGAAATCGCTGTTTTCGTGGTGTTGAATGCGAAAAACACGTTTGCTGGTGTTTTCAGCACTCCACGGTGCGTTTGACATGCAGAAACTGCAATATCTTCGTATTCGTGGGGGATTCTAGCTGAGATATGCATTTCCTGTAATAATCTTCGAGTTTCTTCTGCACCAAGTGCGCATAATCACCGAAATCGCTGTTTTGGTGGTGTTGAATGCGAAGAACACGTTTGCTGGTGTTTTCAGCACTCCACAGTGCGTTTGATATGCGGAAACCGCGATATCTTCGTTTTCGTGGGGTTTCCAGCTGAGATATGCATTTTCGGTGATAATCGTCGACATTCTTCTGTGACATGTGTGCAGAATCGCCGAAATCGCTGTTTTCGTGCTATTGAATGCGAAAAACACGTTTCCTGGTGTTTTCAGCACTCCAGAGTGCGGTAGATATGCGGAAACCGCGATATCTTTGTTTTCGTGGGGTTTCCAGCCGAGATATGCATTTTCAGTGATAATCTTCATGATTCTGCTGTTACAAGTGTGCAGAATCACCGAAATCGCTGTTTTCGTGCTATTGAATGCGAAAAACACGTTTCCTGGTGTTTTCAGCACTCCACCTGCGTTTGACATGCATAAACTGCAATATCTTCGTTTTCGTGGGGTTTCCAGCTGAGATATGCATTTTCAGTGATAATCTTCATGATTCTTCTGTGCCAAGTGCGCATAATCACCGAAATCGCTGTTTTCGTGGTGTTGAATGCGAAAAACACGTTTGCTGGTGTTTTCAGCACTCCACAGTGCGTTTGACATGCAGAAACTGCAATATCTTCGTATTCGTGGGGATTCTAGCTGAGATATGCATTTTCTGTAATAATCTTCGAGTTTCTTCTGCGCCAAGTGCGCATAATCACCGAAATCGCTGTTTTCGTGGTGTTGAATGCGAAAAACACGTTTGCTGGTGTTTTCAGCACTCCACAGTGCGTTCGATATGCGGAAACCGCGATATCTTCGTTTTCATGGGGTTTCCAGCTGAGATATGCATTTTCAGTGATATTCTTCATGATTCTGCTGTTACAAGTGTGCAGAATCACCGAAATCGCTGTTTTCGTGCTATTGAATGCGAAAAACACGTTTCCTGGTGTTTTCAGCACTCCACGGTGCGTTTGACATGCAGAAACTGCAATATCTTCGTATTCGTGGGGATTCTAGCTGAGATATGCATTTTCTGTAATAATCTTCGAGTTTCTTCTGCGCCAAGTGCGCATAATCACCGAAATCGCTGTTTTCGTGGTGTTGAATGCGAAAAACACGTTTGCTGGTGTTTTCAGCACTCCACAGTGCGTTCGATATGCGGAAACCGCGATATCTTCGTTTTCATGGGATTTCCAGCTGAGATATGCATTTTCAGTGATATTCTTCATGATTCTGCTGTTACAAGTGTGCAGAATCTCCGAAATCGCTGTTTTCGTGCTATTGAATGCGAAGAACACGTTTGCTGGTGTTTTCAGCACTCCACAGTGCGTTTGATATGCGGAAACCGCGATAGCTTCGTATTCGTGGGGTTTCCAGCTGAGATATGCATTTTCAGTGATAATCTTCGAGTTTCTTCGGCGCCAAGTGCGCATAATCACCGAAATCGCTGTTTTCGTGCTATTGAATGCGAAAAACACGTTTGCTGGTGTTTTCAGCACTCGACAGTGCGTTTAATATTTGCGGAAACTGCGATATCTTCGTTTTCGTGGGGTTTCCAGCTGAGATATGCATTTTCAGAAATAATCTTCATGATTCTTCTGTGCCAAGTGCGCATAATCACCGAAATCGCTGTTTTCGTGCTATTGAATGCGAAAAACACGTTTGCTGGTGCTTTCAGCACTCCACAGTGCGTTTGACATGCAGAAACTGCAATATCTTCGTATTCGTGGGGTTTCCAGCTGAGATATGCATTTTCAGAAATAATCTTCATGATTCTTCTGTGCCAAGTGCGCATAATCACCGAAATCGCTGTTTTCGTGGTGTTGAATGCGAAAAACACGTTTGCTGGTGTTTTCAGCACTCCACAGTGCGTTTGATATGCGGAAACCGCGATATCTTCGTTTTCGTGGGTTTTCCAGCTGAGATATGCATTTTCAGTGATAATCGTCGACATTCTTCTGTGACATGTGTGCAGAATCGCCGAAATCGCTGTTTTCGTGCTATTGAATGCGATAAAAACGTTTCCTAGTGTTTTCAGCACTCCACGGTGCGTTTGCCATGCATAAACAGCAATATCTTCGTATTCGTGGGGATTCTAGCTGAGATATGCATTTTCTGTAATAATCTTCGAGTTTCTTCTGCGCCAAGTGCGCATAATCACCGAAATCGCTGTTTTGGTGGTGTTGAATGCGAAGAACACGTTTGCTGGTGTTTTCAGCACTCCACAGTGCGTTTGATATGCGGAAACCGCGATATCTTCGTTTTCGTGGGTTTTCCAGCTGAGATATGCATTTTCAGTGATAATCGTCGACATTCTTCTGTGACATGTGTGCAGAATCGCCGAAATCGCTGTTTTCGTGCTATTGAATGCGATAAAAACGTTTCCTAGTGTTTTCAGCACTCCACGGTGCGTTTGCCATGCATAAACAGCAATATCTTCGTATTCGTGGGGATTCTAGCTGAGATATGCATTTTCTGTAATAATCTTCGAGTTTCTTCTGCGCCAAGTGCGCATAATCACCGAAATCGCTGTTTTGGTGGTGTTGAATGCGAAGAACACGTTTGCTGGTGTTTTCAGCACTCCACAGTGCGTTTGATATGCGGAAACCGCGATAGCGTCGTTGTCGTGGGGTTTCCAGCTGGGATATGCATTTTCAGTGATAATCGTCGACATTCTTCTGTGACATGTGTGCAGCATCGCCGAAATCGCTGTTTTCGTGCTATTGAATGCGAAAAACACGTTTCCTGGTGTTTTCAGCACTCCACGGTGCGTTTGACATGCATAAACTGCAATATCTTCGTTTTCGTGGGGTTTCCAGATGAGATATGCATTTTCAGCGATAATCTTCATGATTCTTCTGTGCCAAGTGCGCATAATCACCGAAATCGCTGTTTTCGTGGTGTTGGATGAGAAAAACACGTTTCCTGCTGTTTTCAGCACTCCACAGTGCGTTTGACTTGCGGAAACTGCGATATCTTCGTTTTCGTGGGGTTTCCAGCTGAGATATGCATTTTCAGCGATAATCTTCATGATTCTGCTGTTACAAGTGTGCAGAATCACCGAAATCGCTGTTTTCGTGCTATTGAATGCGAAAAACACGTTTCCTGCTGTTTTCAGCACTCCACAGTGCGTTTGACATGCGGAAACTGCGATATCTTCGTTTTCGTGGGGTTTCCAGCTGAGATATGCATTTTCAGTGGTAATATTCACGGTTCTTCTGTGCCAAGTGCGCATAATTACCGAAATCGCTGTTTTCGTGCTATTGAATTGCGAAAAACACGTTTGCTGGTGTTATCTGCACTCCGGAGTGTGATTGATATGCGGAAACTGCGATATCTTCGGTTTCGTAGGGGTTCCAGCTGAGATATGCATTTTCAGTGATAATCTTCATGATTATTCTGTGACAAGTGTGCAGAATCACCGAGATCGCTGTTTTCGTGCTATTGAATGCGAAAAACACGTTTCCTGGTGTTTTCAGAACTCCACGGTGCGTTTGACATGCATAAACTGCAATATCTTCGTATTCGTGGGTTTTCTAGCTGAGATATGCATTTTCAGTGACAATCTTCAAGATTCTTCTGTGCCAAGTGCGCATAATCACCGAAATCGCTGTTTTCGTGGTGTTGAATGCGAAAAACACGTTTGCAGGTGTTTTCAGCACTCCACGGTGCGTTTGACGTGCAGAAACTGCAATATTTTCGTATTCGTGGGGATTCTAGCTGAGATATGCATTTTCTGTTATAATCTTCGAGTTTCTTCTGCGGCAAGTGCGCATAATCACCGAAGTCGCTGTTTTCGTGGTGTTTAATGCGAAAAACACGTTTGCTGGTGTTTTCAGCACTCCACAGTGCGTTTGATATTTGCGGAAACTAGGATATCTTCGTTTTCGTGGGGTTTCCAGCTGAGATATGCATTTTCAGTGATAATCTTCATGATTCTTCTGTGCCAAGTGCGCATAATCACCGAAATCGCTGTTTTCGTGGTGTTGAATGCGAAAAACACGTTTGTAGGTGTTTTCAGCACTCCACGGTGCGTTCGACATGCAGAAACTGCAATATCTTCGTATTCGTGGGGATTCTAGCTGAGATATGCATTTTCTGTAATAATCTTCATGATTCTTCTGTGCCAAGTGCGCAGAATCACCGAGATCGCTGTTTTAGTGCTATTGAATGCGAAAAACCCGTTTCCTGGTGTTTTCAGCACTCCACGGTGCGTTTGACATGCAGATACTGCAATATCTTCGTATTCGTGGGGATTCTAGCTGAGATATGCATTTTCTGTAATAATCTTCGAGTTTCTTCTGCGCCAAGTGCGCATAATCACCGAAATCGCTGATTTCGTGCTATTGAATGCGAAAAACACGTTTCCTGGTGTTTTCAGCACTCCAGAGTGCGGTAGATATGCGGAAACCGCGATATCTTCGTTTTCGTGGGGTTTCCAGCCGATGTATGCATTTTCAGTGATAATCTTCATGATTCTGCTGTTACAAGTGTTCAGAATCACCGAAATCGCTGTTTTCGTGCTATTGAATGCGAAAAACACGTTTGCTGGTGTTTTCAGCACTCCACAGTGCGTTTGATATTTGCGGAAACTGCGATATCTTCGTTTTCGTGGGGTTTCCAGCTAAGATATGCATTTTCAGAAATAATCTTCATGATTCTTCTGTGCCAAGTGCGCATAATCACCGAAATCGCTGTTTTCGTGGTGTTGAATGCGAAAAACACGTTTGCTGGTGTTTTCAGCACTCCACAGTTCGTTCGATATGCGGAAACCGCGATATCTTCGTTTTCATGGGGTTTCCAGCTGAGATATGCATTTTCAGTGATATTCTTCATGATTCTGCTGTTACAAATGTGCAGAATCACCGAAATCGCTGTTTTCGTGCTATTGAATGCGAAAAACACGTTTGCTGGTGTTTTCAGCACTCCACAGTGCGTTCGATATGCGGAACCCACGATATCTTCGTTTTCGTGGGGTTTCCAGCCGAGATATGCATTTTCAGTGATAATCTTCATGATTCTGCTGTTACAAGTGTTCAGAATCACCGAAATCGCTGTTTTCGTGCGATTGAATGCGAAAAACACGTTTCCTGGTGTTTTCAGCACTCCACAGTGCGTTTGACATGCAGAAACTGCAATATCTTCGTATTCGTGGGAATTCTAGCTGAGATGTGCAGTTTCTGTAATAATCTTCGAGTTTCTTCGGCGCCAAGTGCGCATAATCACAGAAATCGCTGTTTTCGTGCTGTTGAATGCGAAAAACACGTTTGCTGGTGTTTTCAGCACTCCACAGTGCGTTTGATATTTGCGGAAACTGCGATATCTTCGTTTTCGTGGGGTTTCCAGCTGAGATATGCATTTTCAGAAATAATCTTCATGATTCTTCTGTGCCAAGTGCGCATAATCACCGAAATCGCTGTTTTCGTGGTGTTGAATGCGAAAAACACGTTTGCAGGTGTTTTCAGCACTCCACGGTGCGTGTGACATGCAGAAAGTGCAATATCTTCGTATTCGTGGGGATTCTAGCTGAGATATGCATTTTCTGTAATAATCTTCGAGTTTCTTCTGCGCCAAGTGCGCATAATCACCGAAATCGCTGTTTTCGTGGTGTTGAATGCGAAAAACACGTTTGCTGGTGTTATCTGCACTCCGGAGCGTGATTGATATGCGGAAACTGCGATATCTTCGGTTTCGTAGGGTTTCCATCTGAGATCGGCATTTTCAGTGATAATCTTTATGATTGTTCTGTGACAAGTGTGCAGAATCACCGAGATCGCTGTTTTCGTGCTATTGAATGCGAAAAACACGTTTCCTGGTGTTTTCAGCACTCCACGGTGCGTTTGACATGCAGAAACTGCAATATCTTCGTATTCGTGGGGATTCTAGCTGAGATATGCATTTTCTGTAATAATCTTCGAGTTTCTTCTGCGCCAAGTGCGCATAATCACCGAAATCGCTGTTTTCGTGGTGTTGAATGCGAAAAACACGTTTGCTGGTGTTTTCAGCACTCCGGAGTGCGTTTGATATGCGGAAACCGCGATATCTTCGTTTTCGTGGTGTTTCCAGCTGAGATATGCATTTTCAGTGATAATCGTCGACATTCTTCTGTGACATGCGTGCAGAATCGCCGTAATCGCTGTTTTCGTGCTATTGAATGCGAAAAACACGTTTCCTGGTGTTTTCAGCACACCAGAGTGCGGTAGATATGCGGAAACCGCGATATCTTCGTTTTCGTGGGGTTTCCAGCTGAGATATGCATTTCCAGCGATAATCTTCATGATTCTTTTGTGCCAAGTTCGCAAAATCACCGAAATCGCTGTTTTCGTTGTGTTGAATGCGAAAAACACGTTTGCAGGTGTTTTCAGCACTCCACGGTGCGTTGGACATGCAGAAACTGCAATATCTTCGTATTCGTGGGGATTCTAGCTGAGATATGCATTTTCTGTAATAATCTTCGAGTTTCTTCTGCGCCAAGTGCGCATAATCACCGAAATAGCTGTTTTCGTGCTATTGAATGCGATAAACACGTTTTCTGGTGTTTTCAGCACTCCACAGTGCGTTTGACATGCGGAAACTGCGATATCTTCGTTTTCGTGGGGTTTCCAGCTGAGATATGCATTTTCAGCGATAATCTTCATGATTCTTCTGTGCCAAGTGCGCATAATCACCGAAATCGCTGTTTTCGTGATGTTGAATGCGAAAAACACGTTTCCTGCTGTTTTCAGCACTCCACAGTGCGTTTGACGTGCGGAAACTGCGATATCTTCGTTTTCGTGGGGTTTCCAGCTGAGATATACATTTTCAGTGATAATCTTCATGATTCTGCTGTTACAAGTGTGCAGAATCACCGAAATCGCTGTTTTCGTGCTATTGAATGCGAAAAACACGTTACCTGCTGTTTTCAGCACTCCACAGTGCGTTTGACATGCGGAAACTGCGATATCTTCGTTTTCGTGGGGTTTCCAGCTGAGATATGCATTTTCAGTGGTAATATTCACGATTCTTCTGTGCCAAGTGCGCATAATCACCGAAATCGCTGTTTTCGTGGTGTTGAATGCGAAAAACACGTTTCCTGCTGTTTTCAGCACTCCACAGTGCGTTTGACTTGCGGAAACTGCGATATCTTCGTTTTCGTGGGGTTTCCAGCTGAGATATGCATTTTCAGTGATAATCTTCATGATTCTGCTGTTACAAGTGTGCAGAATCACCGAAATCGCTGTTTTCGTGCTATTGAGTGCGAAAAACACGTTTCCTGCTGTTTTCAGCACTCCACAGTGCGTTTGACATGCGGAAACTGCGATATCTTCGTTTTCGTGGGGTTTCCAGCTGAGATATGCATTTTCAGTGGTAATATTCACGATTCTTCTGTGCCAAGTGCGCATAATCACCGAAATCGCTGTTTTCGTGGTGTTGAATGCGAAAAACACGTCTGCAGGTGTTTTCAGCACTCCGGAGTGTGATTGGTTTGCGGAAACTGCGATATCTTCGTTCTCGTGGGGTTTCCAGCTGAGATATGCATTTTCAGAAATAATCTTCATGATTCTTCTGTGCCAAGTGCGCATAATCACCGAAATCGCTGTTTTCGTGCTGTTGAATGCGAAAAACACGTTTGCAGGTGTTTTCAGCACTCCACGTTGCGCTTGACATGCAGAAACTGCAATATCTCCGTATTCGTGGGGATTCTAGCTGAGATATGCATTTTCTGTAATAATCTTCGAGTTTCTTCTGCGCCAAGTGCGCATAATCACCGAAATCACTGTTTTCGTGGTGTTGAATGCGAAAAACACGTTTCCTGCTGTTTTCAGCACTCCACAGTGCGTTTGACTTGCGGAAACTGCGATATCTTCGTTTTCGTGGGGTTTCCAGCTGAGATATGCATTTTCAGTGATAATCTTCATGATTCTGCTGTTACAAGTGTGCAGAATCACCGAAATCGCTGTTTTCGTGCTATTGAATGCGAAAAACACGTTTCCTGCTGTTTTCAGCACTCCACAGTGCGTTTGACATGCGGAAACTGCGGTATCTTCGTTTTCGTGGGGTTTCCAGCTGAGATATGCATTTTCAGTGGTAATATTCACGATTCTTCTGTGCCAAGTGCGCATAATCACCGAAATCGCTGTTTTCGTGGTGTTGAATGCGAAAAACACGTCTGCAGGTGTTTTCAGCACTCCGGAGTGTGATTGATATGCGGAAACCGCGATAGCTTCGTATTCGTGGGGTTTCCAGCTGAGATATGCATTTTCAGTGATAATCGTCGACATTCTTCTGTGCCAAGTGCGCATAATCACCGAAATCGCTGTTTTCGTGGTGTTGAATGCGAAAAACACGTTTGCTGGTGTTTTCAACACTCCGGAGTGTGATTGATATGCGGAAACTGCGATATCTTCGTTTTCGTGTGGTTTCCAGCTGAGATATGCATTTTCTGTGATAATCTTCATGATTCTGCTGTTACAAGTGTGCAGAATCACCGAAATCGCTGTTTTCGTGCTATTGAATGCGAAAAACACGTTTCCTGGTATTTTCAGCACTCCACGGTGCGTTTGACATGCATAAACTGCAATATCTTCGTATTCGTCGGGTTTCTAGATGAGATATGCATTTTCAGTGATAATCGTCGACATTCTTCTGTGACAAGGGTGCAGAATCACTGAGATCGCTGTTTTCGCGCTATTGAATGCGAAAGACACGTTTCCTGGTGTTTTCAGCACTCCACGGTGCGTTTGACATGCAGAAACTGCAATATCTTCGTTTTCGTGGGGTTTCCAGCTGAGATATGCATTTTCAGTGATAATCTTCATGATTCTTCTGTGCCAAGTGCGCACAATCACCGAAATCGCTGTTTTCGTGCTATTAAATGCGAAAAACACGTTTGCTGGTGTTATCTGCACCCCGGAGTGTGATTGATATGCGGAAACTGCGATATCTTCGGTTTCGTAGGGATTATAGCTGAGATATGCATTTTCTGTAATAATCGTCGAGTTTCTTCTGCGCCAAGTGCGCATAATCACCGAAATTGCTGTTTTCGTGGTGTTTAATGCGAAAAACACGTTTGCTGGTGTTTTCAGCAATCCACAGTGCGTTTGATATTTGCGGAAACTGCGATATCTTCGTTTTCGTGGGGTTTCCAGCTGAGATATGCATTTTCAGTGATAATCTTCATGATTCTTCTGTACCAAGTGCGCATAATCACCGAAATCGCTGTTTTCGTGGTGTTGAATGCGAAAAACACGTTTGCAGGTGTTTTCAGCACTCCACGGTGCGTTTGACATGCAGAAACTGCAATATCTTCGTATTCGTGGGGATTCTAGCTGAGATATGCATTTTCTGTAATAATCTTCGAGTTTCTTCTGCGCCAAGTGCGCAGAATCACCGAAGTCGCTGTTTTGGTGGTGTTGAATGCGAAGAACACGTTTGCTGGTGTTTTCAGCACTCCACAGTGCGTTTGATATGCGGAAACCGCGATAGCTTCGTATTCGTGGGGTTTCCAGCTGAGATATGCATTTTCAGTGATAATCGTCGACATTATTCTGTGCCAAGTGCGCATAATCACCGAAATCGCTGTTTTCGTGCTATTGAATGCGAAAAACACGTTTGCTGGTGATATCTGCACTCCGGAGTGTGATTGATATGCGGAAACTGCGATATCTTCTGTTTCGTAGGGTTTCCCGCTGAGATGTGCATTTTCAGTGATAATCTTCATGATTATTCTGTGACAAGGGTGCAGAATCACTGAGATCGCTGTTTTCGCGCTATTGAATGCGAAAGACACGTTTCCTGGTGTTTTCAGCACTCCACGGTGCGTTTGACATGCAGAAACTGCAATATCTTCGTTTTCGTGGGGTTTCCAGCTGAGATATGCATTTTCAGTGATAATCTTCATGATTCTTCTGTGCCAAGTGCGCACAATCACCGAAATCGCTGTTTTCGTGCTATTAAATGCGAAAAACACGTTTGCTGGTATTATCTGCACCCCGGAGTGTGATTGATATGCGGAAACTGCGATATCTTCGGTTTCGTAGGGATTATAGCTGAGATATGCATTTTCTGTAATAATCGTCGAGTTTCTTCTGCGCCAAGTGCGCATAATCACCGAAATTGCTGTTTTCGTGGTGTTTAATGCGAAAAACACGTTTGCTGGTGTTTTCAGCAATCCACAGTGCGTTTGATATTTGCGGAAACTGCGATATCTTCGTTTTCGTGGGGTTTCCAGCTGAGATATGCATTTTCAGTGATAATCTTCATGATTCTTCTGTACCAAGTGCGCATAATCACCGAAATCGCTGTTTTCGTGGTGTTGAATGCGAAAAACACGTTTGCTGGTGTTTTCAGCACTCCACAGTGCGTTTGATATGCGGAAACCGCGATAGCTTCGTATTCGTGGGGTTTCCAGCTGAGATATGCATTTTCAGTGATAATCGTCGACATTCTTCTGTGCCAAGTGCGCATAATCACCGTAATCGCTGTTTTGGTGGTGTTGAATGCGAAGAACACGTTTGCTGGTGTTTTCAGCACTCCACAGTGCGTTTGATATGCGGAAACCGCGATATCTTCGTTTTCGTGGGGTTTCCAGCTGAGATATGCATTTTCAGTGATAATCGTCGACATTCTTCCGTGCCAAGTGCGCATAATCACCGAAATCGCTGTTTTGGTGGTGTTGAATGCGAAGAACACGTTTGCTGGTGTTTTCAGCACTCCACAGTGCGTTTGATATGCGGAAACCGCGATATCTTCGTTTTCGTGGGGTTTCCAGCTGAAATATGCATATTCAGTGATAATCTTCATGATTGCTCTGTGACAAGTGTGCAGAATCACCGAAATCGCTGTTTTCGTGCTATAGAATGCGAAAAACACGTTTTCTGGTGTTTTCAGCACTCCACAGTGCGTTAGATATGCGGAAACTGCGATATCTTAGTTTTCGTGGGGTTTCCAGCTGAGATATGCATTTTCAGTGATAATCTTCATGATTGCTTTGTGACAAGTGTGCAGAATCACCGAAATCGCTGTTTTCGTGCTATAGAATGCGAAAAACACGTTTTCTGGTGTTTTCAGCACTCCACAGTGCGTTAGATATGCGGAAACCGCGATATCTTCGTTTTCGTTGGGTTTCCAGCTGAGATATGCATTTTCAGTGATAATCGTCGACATTCTTCCGTGCCAAGTGCGCATAATCACCGAAATCGCTGTTTTCGTGCTATAGAATGCGAAAAACACGTTTTCTGGTGTTTTCAGCTCTCCACAGTGCGTTAGATATGCGGAAACTGCGATATCTTAGTTTTCGTGGGGTTTCCAGCTGAGATATGCATTTTCAGTGATAATCTTCATGATTCTTCTGTACCAAGTGCGCATAATCACCGAAATCGCTGTTTTCGTTCTATTGAATGCGAAAAACACGTTTGCTAGTGTTTTCAGCACTCGACAGTGCGTTTGACGTGCAGAAACTGCAATATCTTCGTATTCGTGGGGTTCCCAGCTGAGATATGCATTTTCAGAAATAATCTTCGAGTTTCTTCTGCGCCAAGTGCGCATAATCGCCGAAGTCACTGTTTTCGTGGTGTTGAATGCAAAAAACACGTTTGCTGGTGTTTTCAGCACTCCACAGTGCGTTTGATATGCGGAAACCGCGATATCTTCGTTTTCGTGGGGTTTCCAGCTGAGATATGCATTTTCAGTGATGATCGTCGACATTCTTCTGTGACATGCGTGCAGAATCGCCGAAATCGCTGTTTTCGTGCTATTGAATGCGAAAAACACGTTTTCTGGTGTATTCAGCACTCCACGGTGCGTTTGACATGCATAAACTGCAATATCTTCGTATTCGTCGGGTTTCTAGATGAGATATGCATTTTCAGTGATAATCGTCGACATTCTTCTGTGACATGCGTGCAGAATCGCCGAAATCGCTGTTGTCGTGCTATTGAATGCGAAAAACACGTTTCCTGGTGTTTTCAGCACTCCACGGTGCGTTTGACATGCATAAACTGCAATATCTTCGTATTCGTCGGGTTTCTAGATGAGATATGCATTTTCAGTGATAATCGTCGACATTCTTCTGTGACAAGGGTGCAGAATCACTGAGATCGCTGTTTTCGCGCTATTGAATGCGAAAGACACGTTTCCTGGTGTTTTCAGCACTCCACGGTGCGTTTGACATGCAGAAACTGCAATATCTTCGTTTTCGTGGGGTTTCCAGCTGAGATATGCATTTTCAGTGATAATCTTCATGATTCTTCTGTGCCAAGTGCGCACAGTCACCGAAATCGCTGTTTTCGTGCTATTAAATGCGAAAAACACGTTTGCTGGTGTTATCTGCACCCCGGAGTGTGATTGATATGCGGAAACTGCGATATCTTCGGTTTCGTAGGGATTATAGCTGAGATATGCATTTTCTGTAATAATCGTCGAGTTTCTTCTGCGCCAAGTGCGCATAATCACCGAAATTGCTGTTTTCGTGGTGTTTAATGCGAAAAACACGTTTGCTGGTGTTTTCAGCAATCCACAGTGCGTTTGATATTTGCGGAAACTGCGATATCTTCGTTTTCGTTTGGTTTCCAGCTGAGATATGCATTTTCAGTGATAATCTTCATGATTCTTCTGTACCAAGTGCGCATAATCACCGAAATCGCTGTTTTCGTGGTGTTGAATGCGAAAAACACGTTTGCAGGTGTTTTCAGCACTCCACGGTGCGTTTGACATGCAGAAACTGCAATATCTTCGTATTCGTGGGGATTCTAGCTGAGATATGCATTTTCTGTAATAATCTTCGAGTTTCTTCTGCGCCAAGTGCGCAGAATCACCGAAATCGCTGTTTTGGTGGTGTTGAATGCGAAGAACACGTTTGCTGGTGTTTTCAGCACTCCACAGTGCGTTTGATATGCGGAAACCGCGATAGCTTCGTATTCGTGGGGTTTCCAGCTGAGATATGCATTTTCAGTGATAATCGTCGACATTCTTCTGTGCCAAGTGCGCATAATCACCGAAATCGCTGTTTTCGTGCTATTGAATGCGAAAAACACGTTTGCTGGTGTTATCTGCACCCCGGAGTGTGATTGATATGCGGAAACTGCGATATCTTCGGTTTCGTAGGGATTCTAGCTGAGATATGCATTTTCTGTAATAATCTTCGAGTTTCTTCTGCGCCAAGTGCGCATAATCATCGAAATCGCTGTTTTCGTGGTGTTTAATGCGAAAAACACGTTTGCTGGTGTTTTCAGCACTCCACGGTGCGTTTGACATGCAGAAACTGCAATATCTTCGTATTCGTGGGGATTCTAGCTGAGATATGCATTTTCTGTAATAATCTTCGAGTTTCTTCTGCGCCAAGTGCGCAGAATCACCGAAATCGCTGTTTTGGTGGTGTTGAATGCGAAGAACACGTTTGCTGGTGTTTTCAGCACTCCACGGTGCGTTTGACATGCAGAAACTGCAATATCTTCGTTTTCGTGGGGTTTCCAGCTGAGATTTGCATTTTCAGTGATAATCTTCATGATTCTTCTGTGCCAAGTGCGCATAATCACCGAAATCGCTGTTTTCGTGCTATTGAATGCGAAAAACACGTTTGCTGGTGTTATCTGCACCCCGGAGTGTGATTGATATGCGGAAACTGCGATATCTTCGGTTTCGTAGGGATTCTAGCTGAGATATGCATTTTCTGTAATAATCTTCGAGTTTCTTCTGCGCCAAGTGCGCATAATCATCGAAATCGCTGTTTTCGTGGTGTTTAATGCGAAAAACACGTTTGCTGGTGTTTTCAGCACTCCACAGTGCGTTAGATATGCGGAAACTGCGATATCTTAGTTTTCGCGGGGTTTCCAACTGAGATATGCATATTCAGTGATAATCTTCATGATTGCTCTGTGACAAGTGTGCAGAATCACCGAAATCGCTGTTTTCGTGCTATAGAATGCGAAAAACACGTTTTCTGTTGTTTTCAGCACTCCACAGTGCGTTAGATATGCGGAAACCGCGATATCTTCGTTTTCGTTGGGTTTCCAGCTGAGATATGCATTTTCAGTGATAATCGTCGACATTCTTCCGTGCCAAGTGCGCACAATCACCGAAATCGCTGTTTTGGTGGTGTTGAATGCGAAGAACACGTTTGCTGGTGTTTTCAGCACTCCACAGTGCGTTTGATATGCGGAAACCGCGTTATCTTCGTTTTCGTGGGGTTTCCAGCTGAGATATGCATATTCAGTGATAATCTTCATGATTGCTCTGTGACAAGTGTGCAGAATCACCGAAATCGCTGTTTTCGTGCTATAGAATGCGAAAAACACGTTTTCTGGTGTTTTCAGCACTCCGCAGTGCGTTAGATATGCGGAAACTGCGATATCTTAGTTTTCGTGGGGTTTCCAGCTGAGATATGCATTTTCAGTGATAATCGTCGACATTCTTCCGTGCCAAGTGCGCATAATCACCGAAATCGCTATTTTGGTGGTGTTGAATACGAAGAACACGTTTGCTGGTGTTTTCAGCACTCCACAGTGCGTTTGATATGCGGAAACCGCGATATCTTCGTTTTCGTGGGGTTCCAGCTGAGATATGCATTTTCAGTGATAATCGTCGACATTCTTCCGTGCCAAGCGCGCATAATCACCGAAATCGCTATTTTGGTGGTGTTGAATGCGAAGAACACGTTTGCTGGTGTTTTCAGCACTCCACAGTGCGTTTGACATGCGGAAACTGCGATATCTTCATTTTCGTGTGGTTTCCAGCTGAGATATGCATATTCACTGATAATCTTCATGATTGCTTTGTGACAAGTGTGCAGAATCACCGAAATCGCTGTTTTCGTGCTATAGAATGCGAAAAACACGTTTTCTGGTGTTTTCAGCACTCCATAGTGCGTTAGATATGCGGAAACCGCGATATCTTCGTTTTCGTTGGGTTTCCAGCTGAGATATGCATTTTCAGTGATAATCGTCGACATTCTTCCGTGCCAAGTGCGCATAATCACCGAAATCGCTATTTTGGTGGTGTTGAATGCGAAGAACACGTTTGCTGGTGTTTTCAGCACTCCACAGTGCGTTTGATATGCGGAAACCGCGATATCTTCGTTTTCGTGGGGTTCCAGCTGAGATATGCATATTCAGTGATAATCTTCATGATTGCTCTGTGACAAGTGTGCAGAATCACCGAAATCGCTGTTTTCGTGCTATAGAATGCGAAAAACACGTTTTCTGGTGTTTTCAGCTCTCCACAGTGCGTTAGATATGCGGAAACCGCGATATCTTCGTTTTCGTGGGGTTTCCAGCTGAGATATGCATTTTCAGTGATGATCGTCGACATTCTTCTGTGACATGCGTGCAGAATCGCCGAAATCGCTGTTTTCGTGCTATTGAATGCGAAAAACACGTTTTCTGGTGTATTCAGCACTCCACGGTGCGTTTGACATGCATAAACTGCAATATCTTCGTATTCGTCGGGTTTCTAGATGAGATATGCATTTTCAGTGATAATCGTCGACATTCTTCTGTGACATGCGTGCAGAATCGCCGAAATCGCTGTTGTCGTGCTATTGAATGCGAAAAACACGTTTCCTGGTGTTTTCAGCACTCCACGGTGCGTTTGACATGCATAAACTGCAATATCTTCGTATTCGTCGGGTTTCTAGATGAGATATGCATTTTCAGTGATAATCTTCATGATTGTTCTGTGACAAGTGTGCAGAATCACCGAAATTGCTGTTTTCGTGCTATTGAATGCGAAAAACACGTTTCCTGGTGTTTTCAGCACTCCACGGTGCGTTTGACATGCAGAAACTGCAATATCTTCGTTTTCGTGGTGTTTCCAGCCGAGATATGCATTTTCAGTGATAATCTTCATGATTCTGCTGTTACAAGTGTTCAGAATCACCGAAATCGCTGTTATCGTGCTATTGAATGCGAAAAACACGTTTCCTGGTGTTTTCAGCACTCCACGGTGCGTTTGACATGCAGAAACTGCAATATCTTCGTTTTCGTGGGGTTTCCAGCTGAGATATGCATTTTCAGTGATAATCGTCGACATTCTTCTGTGCCAAGTGCGCATAATCACCGAAATCGCTGTTTTCGTGCTATTGAATGCGAAAAACACGTTTGCTGGTGATATCTGCACTCCGGAGTGTGATTGATATGCGGAAACTGCGATATCTTCTGTTTCGTAGGGTTTCCCGCTGAGATATGCATTTTCAGTGATAATCTTCATGATTATTCTGTGACAAGGGTGCAGAATCACTGAGATCGCTGTTTTCGCGCTATTGAATGCGAAAGACACGTTTCCTGGTGTTTTCAGCACTCCACGGTGCGTTTGACATGCAGAAACTGCAATATCTTCGTTTTCGTGGGGTTTCCAGCTGAGATATGCATTTTCAGTGATAATCTTCATGATTCTTCTGTGCCAAGTGCGCACAATCACCGAAATCGCTGTTTTCGTGCTATTAAATGCGAAAAACACGTTTGCTGGTGTTATCTGCACCCCGGAGTGTGATTGATATGCGGAAACTGCGATATCTTCGGTTTCGTAGGGATTATAGCTGAGATATGCATTTTCTGTAATAATCGTCGAGTTTCTTCTGCGCCAAGTGCGCATAATCACCGAAATCGCTGTTTTCGTGCTATTGAATGCGAAAAACACGTTTGCTGGTGATATCTGCACTCCGGAGTGTGATTGATATGCGGAAACTGCGATATCTTCTGTTTCGTAGGGTTTCCCGCTGAGATATGCATTTTCAGTGATAATCTTCATGATTGCTCTGTGACAAGTGTGCAGAATCACCGAAATCGCTGTTTTCGTGCTATAGAATGCGAAAAACACGTTTTCTGGTGTTTTCAGCTCTCCACAGTGCGTTAGATATGCGGAAACTGCGATATCTTAGTTTTCGTGGGGTTTCCAGCTGAGATATGCATTTTCAGTGATAATCTTCATGATTCTTCTGTACCAAGTGCGCATAATCACCGAAATCGCTGTTTTCGTGCTATTGAATGCGAAAAACACGTTTCCTGGTGTTTTCAGCACTCCACGGTGCGTTTGACATGCAGAAACTGCAATATCTTCGTTTTCGTGGGGTTTCCAGCTGAGACATGCATTTTCAGTAATAATCTTCGAGTTTCTTCGGCGCCAAGTGCGCATAATCACCGAAATCGCTGTTTTCGTTCTATTGAATGCGAAAAACACGTTTGCTAGTGTTTTCAGCACTCGACAGTGCGTTTGACGTGCAGAAACTGCAATATCTTCGTATTCGTGGGGTTCCCAGCTGAGATATGCATTTTCAGAAATAATCTTCGAGTTTCTTCTGCGCCAAGTGCGCATAATCGCCGAAGTCACTGTTTTCGTGGTGTTGAATGCAAAAAACACGTTTGCTGGTGTTTTCAGCACTCCACAGTGCGTTTGATATGCGGAAACCGCGATATCTTCGTTTTCGTGGGGTTTCCAGCTGAGATATGCATTTTCAGTGATGATCGTCGACATTCTTCTGTGACATGCGTGCAGAATCGCCGAAATCGCTGTTTTCGTGCTATTGAATGCGAAAAACACGTTTTCTGGTGTATTCAGCACTCCACGGTGCGTTTGACATGCATAAACTGCAATATCTTCGTATTCGTCGGGTTTCTAGATGAGATATGCATTTTCAGTGATAATCGTCGACATTCTTCTGTGACATGCGTGCAGAATCGCCGAAATCGCTGTTGTCGTGCTATTGAATGCGAAAAACAGGTTTCCTGGTGTTTTCAGCACTCCACGGTGCGTTTGACATGCATAAACTGCAATATCTTCGTATTCGTCGGGTTTCTAGATGAGATATGCATTTTCAGTGATAATCGTCGACATTCTTCTGTGACAAGGGTGCAGAATCACTGAGATCGCTGTTTTCGCGCTATTGAATGCGAAATACACGTTTCCTGGTGTTTTCAGCACTCCACGGTGCGTTTGACATGCAGAAACTGCAATATCTTCGTTTTCGTGGGGTTTCCAGCTGAGATATGCATTTTCAGTGATAATCTTCATGATTCTTCTGTGCCAAGTGCGCACAATCACCGAAATCGCTGTTTTCGTGCTATTAAATGCGAAAAACACGTTTGCTGGTGTTATCTGCACCCCGGAGTGTGATTGATATGCGGAAACTGCGATATCTTCGGTTTCGTAGGGATTATAGCTGAGATATGCATTTTCTGTAATAATCGTCGAGTTTCTTCTGCGCCAAGTGCGCATAATCACCGAAATTGCTGTTTTCGTGGTGTTTAATGCGAAAAACACGTTTGCTGGTGTTTTCAGCAATCCACAGTGCGTTTGATATTTGCGGAAACTGCGATATCTTCGTTTTCGTGGGGTTTCCAGCTGAGATATGCATTTTCAGTGATAATCTTCATGATTCTTCTGTACCAAGTGCGCATAATCACCGAAATCGCTGTTTTCGTGGTGTTGAATGCGAAAAACACGTTTGCAGGTGTTTTCAGCACTCCACGGTGCGTTTGACATGCAGAAACTGCAATATCTTCGAATTCGTGGGGATTCTAGCTGAGATATGCATTTTCTGTAATAATCTTCGAGTTTCTTCTGCGCCAAGTGCGCAGAATCACCGAAATCGCTGTTTTGGTGGTGTTGAATGCGAAGAACACGTTTGCTGGTGTTTTCAGCACTCCACAGTGCGTTTGATATGCGGAAACCGCGATAGCTTCGTATTCGTGGGGTTTCCAGCTGAGATATGCATTTTCAGTGATAATCGTCGACATTCTTCTGTGCCAAGTGCGCATAATCACCGAAATCGCTGTTTTCGTGCTATTGAATGCGAAAAACACGTTTGCTGGTGATATCTGCACTCCGGAGTGTGATTGATATGCGGAAACTGCGATATCTTCTGTTTCGTAGGGTTTCCCGCTGAGATATGCATTTTCAGTGATAATCTTCATGATTATTCTGTGACAAGGGTGCAGAATCACTGAGATCGCTGTTTTCGCGCTATTGAATGCGAAAGACACGTTTCCTGGTGTTTTCAGCACTCCACGGTGCGTTTGACATGCAGAAACTGCAATATCTTCGTTTTCGTGGGGTTTCCAGCTGAGATATGCATTTTCAGTGATAATCTTCATGATTCTTCTGTGCCAAGTGCGCACAATCACCGAAATCGCTGTTTTCGTGCTATTAAATGCGAAAAACACGTTTGCTGGTGTTATCTGCACCCCGGAGTGTGATTGATATGCGGAAACTGCGATATCTTCGGTTTCGTAGGGATTATAGCTGAGATATGCATTTTCTGTAATAATCGTCGAGTTTCTTCTGCGCCAAGTGCGCATAATCACCGAAATTGTTGTTTTCGTGGTGTTTCATGCGAAAAACACGTTTGCTGGTGTTTTCAGCAATCCACAGTGCGTTTGATATTTGCGGAAACTGCGATATCTTCGTTTTCGTGGGGTTTCCAGCTGAGATATGCATTTTCAGTGATAATCTTCATGATTCTTCTGTACCAAGTGCGCATAATCACCGAAATCGCTGTTTTCGTGGTGTTGAATGCGAAGAACACGTTTGCTGGTGTTTTCAGCACTTCACAGTGCGTTTGATATGCGGAAACCGCGATAGCTTCGTATTCGTGGGGTTTCCAGCTGAGATATGCATTTTCAGTGATAATCGTCGACATTCTTCTGTGCCAAGTGCGCATAATCACCGAAATCGCTGTTTTCGTGCTATTGAATGCGAAAAACACGTTTGCTGGTGATATCTGCACTCCGGAGTGTGATTGATATGCGGAAACTGCGATATCTTCTGTTTCGTAGGGTTTCCCGCTGAGATATGCATTTTCAGTGATAATCTTCATGATTATTCTGTGACAAGGGTGCAGAATCACTGAGATCGCTGTTTTCGCGCTATTGAATGCGAAAGACACGTTTCCTGGTGTTTTCAGCACTCCACGGTGCGTTTGACATGCAGAAACTGCAATATCTTCGTTTTCGTGGGGTTTCCAGCTGAGATATGCATTTTCAGTGATAATCTTCATGATTCTTCTGTGCCAAGTGCGCACAATCACCGAAATCGCTGTTTTCGTGCTATTAAATGCGAAAAACACGTTTGCTGGTGTTATCTGCACCCCGGAGTGTGATTGATATGCGGAAACTGCGATATCTTCGGTTTCGTAGGGATTATAGCTGAGATATGCATTTTCTGTAATAATCGTCGAGTTTCTTCTGCGCCAAGTGCGCATAATCACCGAAATTGCTGTTTTCGTGGTGTTTAATGCGAAAAACACGTTTGCTGGTGTTTTCAGCAATCCACAGTGCGTTTGATATTTGCGGAAACTGCGATATCTTCGTTTTCGTGGGGTTTCCAGCTGAGATATGCATTTTCAGTGATAATCTTCATGATTCTTCTGTACCAAGTGCGCATAATCACCGAAATCGCTGTTTTCGTGGTGTTGAATGCGAAGAACACGTTTGCTGGTGTTTTCAGCACTCCACAGTGCGTTTGATATGCGGAAACCGCGATAGCTTCGTATTCGTGGGGTTTCCAGCTGAGATATGCATTTTCAGTGATAATCGTCGACATTCTTCTGTGCCAAGTGCGCATAATCACCGAAATCGCTGTTTTCGTGCTATTGAATGCGAAAAACACGTTTGCTGGTGTTATCTGCACCCCGGAGTGTGATTGATATGCGGAAACTGCGATATCTTCGGTTTCGTAGGGATTATAGCTGAGATATGCATTTTCTGTAATAATCGTCGAGTTTCTTCTGCGCCAAGTGCGCATAATCACCGAAATTGCTGTTTTCGTGGTGTTTAATGCGAAAAACACGTTTGCTGGTGTTTTCAGCAATCCACAGTGCGTTTGATATTTGCGGAAACTGCGATATCTTCGTTTTCGTGGGGTTTCCAGCTGAGATATGCATTTTCAGTGATAATCTTCATGATTCTTCTGTGCCAAGTGCGCACAATCACCGAAATCGCTGTTTTCGTGCTATTAAATGCGAAAAACACGTTTGCTGGTGTTATCTGCACCCCGGAGTGTGATTGATATGCGGAAACTGCGATATCTTCGGTTTCGTAGGGATTATAGCTGAGATATGCATTTTCTGTAATAATCGTCGAGTTTCTTCTGCGCCAAGTGCGCATAATCACCGAAATTGCTGTTTTCGTGGTGTTTAATGCGAAAAACACGTTTGCTGGTGTTTTCAGCAATCCACAGTGCGTTTGATATTTGCGGAAACTGCGATATCTTCGTTTTCGTGGGGTTTCCAGCTGAGATATGCATTTTCAGTGATAATCTTCATGATTCTTCTGTACCAAGTGCGCATAATCACCGAAATCGCTGTTTTCGTGCTATTGAATGCGAAAAACACGTTTCCTGCTGTTTTCAGCACTCCACAGTGCGTTTGACATGCTGAAACTGCGATATCTTCGTTTTCGTGGGGTTTCCAGCCGAGATATGCATTTTCAGTGATAATCTTCATGATTCTGCTGTTACAAGTGTTCAGAATCACCGAAATCGCTGTTTTCGTGCTATTGAATGCGAAAAACACGTTTCCTGGTGTTTTCAGCACTCGACGGTGCGTTTGACATGCAGAAACTGCAATAGCGTCGTTTTCGTGGGGTTTCCAGCTGAGATATGCATTTTCAGTGATAATCGTCGACATTCTTCTGTGACATGTGTGCAGTATCGCCGAAATCGCTGTTTTCGTGCTATTGAATGCGAAAAACACGTTTCCTGGTGTTTTCAGCACTCCACGGTGCGTTTGACCAGCAGAGACTGCAATATCTTCGTATTCGTGGGGATTCTAGCTGAGATATGCATTTTCTGTAATAATCTTCGAGTTTCTTCTGCGCCAAGTGCGCATAATCACCGAAATCGCTGTTTTCGTGCTATTGAATGCGAAAAACACGTTTGCTGGTGATATCTGCACTCCGGAGTGTGATTGATATGCGGAAACTGCGATATCTTCGGATTCGTAGGGTTTCCAGCTGAGATATGCATTTTCAGTGATAATCTTCATGATTATTCTGTGACAAGGGTGCAGAATCACTGAGATCGCTGTTTTCGCGCTATTGAATGCGAAAGACACGTTCCCTGGTGTTTTCAGCACTCCACGGTGCGTTTGACATGCAGAAACTGCAATATCTTCGTTTTCGTGGGGTTTCCAGCTGAGATTTGCATTTTCAGTGATAATCTTCATGATTCTTCTGTGCCAAGTGCGCATAATCACCGAAATCGCTGTTTTCGTGCTATTGAATGCGAAAAACACGTTTGCTGGTGTTATCTGCACCCCGGAGTGTGATTGATATGCGGAAACTGCGATATCTTCGGTTTCGTAGGGATTCTAGCTGAGATATGCATTTTCTGTAATAATCTTCGAGTTTCTTCTGCGCCAAGTGCGCATAATCATCGAAATCGCTGTATTCGTGGTGTTTAATGCGAATAACACGTTTGCTGGTGTTTTCAGCACTCCACGGTGCGTTTGACATGCAGAAACTGCAATATCTTCGTATTCGTGGGGATTCTAGCTGAGATATGCATTTTCTGTAATAATCTTCGAGTTTCTTCTGCGCCAAGTGCGCAGAATCACCGAAATCGCTGTTTTGGTGGTGTTGAATGCGAAGAACACGTTTGCTGGTGTTTTCAGCACTCCACAGTGCGTTTGACCAGCAGAGACTGCAATATCTTCGTATTCGTGGGGATTCTAGCTGAGATATGCATTTTCTGTAATAATCTTCGAGTTTCTTCTGCGCCAAGTGCGCATAATCACCGAAATCGCTGTTTTCGTGCTATTGAATGCGAAAAACACGTTTGCTGGTGATATCTGCACTCCGGAGTGTGATTGATATGCGGAAACTGCGATATCTTCGGATTCGTAGGGTTTCCAGCTGAGATATGCATTTTCAGTGATAATCTTCATGATTATTCTGTGACAAGGGTGCAGAATCACTGAGATCGCTGTTTTCGCGCTATTGAATGCGAAAGACACGTTTCCTGGTGTTTTCAGCACTCCACGGTGCGTTTGACATGCAGAAACTGCAATATCTTCGTTTTCGTGGGGTTTCCAGCTGAGATTTGCATTTTCAGTGATAATCTTCATGATTCTTCTGTGCCAAGTGCGCATAATCACCGAAATCGCTGTTTTCGTGCTATTGAATGCGAAAAACACGTTTGCTGGTGTTATCTGCACCCCGGAGTGTGATTGATATGCGGAAACTGCGATATCTTCGGTTTCGTAGGGATTCTAGCTGAGATATGCATTTTCTGTAATAATCTTCGAGTTTCTTCTGCGCCAAGTGCGCATAATCACCGAAATCGCTGTTTTCGTGCTATTGAATGCGAAAAACACGTTTGCTGGTGATATCTGCACTCCGGAGTGTGATTGATATGCGGAAACTGCGATATCTTCGTTTTCGTGGGGTTTCCAGCCGAGATATGCATTTTCAGTGATAATCTTCATGATTCTGCTGTTACAAGTGTTCAGAATCACCGAAATCGCTGTTTTCGTGCTATTGAATGCGAAAAACACGTTTCCTGGTGTTTTCAGCACTCGACGGTGCGTTTGACCAGCAGAGACTGCAATATCTTCGTATTCGTGGGGATTCTAGCTGAGATATGCATTTTCTGTAATAATCTTCGAGTTTCTTCTGCGCCAAGTGCGCATAATCACCGAAATCGCTGTTTTCGTGCTATTGAATGCGAAAAACACGTTTGCTGGTGATATCTGCACTCCGGAGTGTGATTGATATGCGGAAACTGCGATATCTTCGGATTCGTAGGGGTTCCAGCTGAGATATGCATTTTCAGTGATAATCTTCATGATTATTCTGTGACAAGGGTGCAGAATCACTGAGATCGCTGTTTTCGCGCTATTGAATGCGAAAGACACGTTTCCTGGTGTTTTCAGCACTCCACGGTGCGTTTGACATGCAGAAACTGCAATATCTTCGTTTTCGTGGGGTTTCCAGCTGAGATTTGCATTTTCAGTGATAATCTTCATGATTCTTCTGTGCCAAGAGCGCATAATCACCGAAATCGCTGTTTTCGTGCTATTGAATGCGAAAAACACGTTTGCTGGTGTTATCTGCACCCCGGAGTGTGATTGATATGCGGAAACTGCGATATCTTCGGTTTCGTAGGGATTCTAGCTGAGATATGCATTTTCTGTAATAATCTTCGAGTTTCTTCTGCGCCAAGTGCGCATAATCATCGAAATCGCTGTTTTCGTGGTCTTTAATGCGAAAAACACGTTTGCTGGTGTTTTCAGCACTCCACGGTGCGTTTGACATGCAGAAACTGCAATATCTTCGTATTCGTGGGGATTCTAGCTGAGATATGCATTTTCTGTAATAATCTTCGAGTTTCTTCTGCGCCAAGTGCGCAGAATCACCGAAATCGCTGTTTTGGTGGTGTTGAATGCGAAGAACACGTTTGCTGGTGTTTTCAGCACTCCACAGTGCGTTTGATATGCGGAAACCGCGATAGCTTCGTATTCGTGGGGTTTCCAGCTGAGATATGCATTTTCAGTGATAATCGTCGACATTCTTCTGTGCCAAGTGCGCATAATCACCGAAATCGCTGTTTTCGTGGTGTTGAATGCGAAAAACACGTTTGCTGGTGTTTTCAGCACTCCGGAGTGTGATTGATATGCGGAAACTGCGATATCTTCGTTTTCATGGGGTTTCCAGCTGAGATATGCATATTCAGTGATAATCTTCATGATTGCTCTGTGACAAGTGTGCAGAGTCACCGAAATCGCTGTTTTCGTGCTATAGAATGCGAAAAACACGTTTTCTGGTGTTTTCAGCACTCCACAGTGCGTTAGATATGCGGAAACTGCGATATCTTAGTTTTCGTGGGGTTTCCAGCTGAGATATGCATTTTCAGTGATAATCTTCATGATTCTTCTGTACCAAGTGCGCATAATCACCGAAATCGCTGTTTTCGTGCTATTGAATGCGAAAAACACGTTTGCTGGTGTTATCTGCACCCCGGAGTGTGATTGATATGCGGAAACTGCGATATCTTCGGTTTCGTAGGGATTCTAGCTGAGATATGCATTTTCTGTAATAATCTTCGAGTTTCTTCTGCGCCAAGTGCGCATAATCATCGAAATCGCTGTTTTCGTGGTGTTTAATGCGAAAAACACGTTTGCTGGTGTTTTCAGCACTCCACGGTGCGTTTGACATGCAGAAACTGCAATATCTTCGTATTCGTGGGGATTCTAGCTGAGATATGCATTTTCTGTAATAATCTTCGAGTTTCTTCTGCGCCAAGTGCGCAGAATCACCGAAATCGCTGTTTTGGTGGTGTTGAATGCGAAAAACACGTTTGCTGGTGTTTTCAGCACTCCACAGTGCGTTAGATATGCGGAAACTGCGATATCTTAGTTTTCGCGGGGTTTCCAACTGAGATATGCATATTCAGTGATAATCTTCATGATTGCTCTGTGACAAGTGTGCAGAATCACCGAAATCGCTGTTTTCGTGCTATAGAATGCGAAAAACACGTTTTCTGTTGTTTTCAGCACTCCACAGTGCGTTAGATATGCGGAAACCGCGATATCTTCGTTTTCGTTGGGTTTCCAGCTGAGATATGCATTTTCAGTGATAATCGTCGACATTCTTCCGTGCCAAGTGCGCACAATCACCGAAATCGCTGTTTTGCTGGTGTTGAATGCGAAGAACACGTTTGCTGGTGTTTTCAGCACTCCACAGTGCGTTTGATATGCGGAAACCGCGTTATCTTCGTTTTCGTGGGGTTTCCAGCTGAGATATGCATATTCAGTGATAATCTTCATGATTGCTCTGTGACAAGTGTGCAGAATCACCGAAATCGCTGTTTTCGTGCTATAGAATGCGAAAAACACGTTTTCTGGTGTTTTCAGCACTCCGCAGTGCGTTAGATATGCGGAAACTGCGATATCTTAGTTTTCGTGGGGTTTCCAGCTGAGATATGCATTTTCAGTGATAATCTTCATGATTCTTCTGTACCAAGTGCGCATAATCACCGAAATCGCTGTTTTCGTGGTGTTGAATGCGAAAAACACGTTTGCAGGTGTTTTCAGCACTCCACGGTGCGTTTGACATGCAGAAACTGCAATATCTTCGTATTCGTGGGGATTCTAGCTGAGATATGCATTTTCTGTAATAATCTTCGAGTTTCTTCTGCGCCAAGTGCGCATAATCACCGAAATCGCTGTTTTGTTGGTGTTGAATGCGAAGAACACGTTTGCTGGTGTTTTCAGCACTCCGGAGTGTGATTGATATGCGGAAACTGCGATATCTTCGTTTTCATGGGGTTTCCAGCTGAGATATGCATTTTCAGTGATAATCTTCATGATTCTGCTGTTACAACTGTGCAGAATCACCGAAATCGCTGTTTTCGAGCTATTGAATGCGAAAAACAAATTTTCTGGTGTTTTCAGCACTCCACAGTGGGTTTGATATGCGCAAACCGCGATATCTTCGTTTTCGTGGGGTTTCCAGCTGAGATATGCAGATTCAGTGATAATCTTCATGATTGCTCTGTGACAAGTGTGCAGAATCACCGAAATCGCTGTTTTCGTGCTATAGAATGCGAAAAACACGTTTTCTGGTGTTTTCAGCACTCCACAGTGCGTTAGATATGCGGAAACTGCGATATCTTAGTTTTCGTGGGGTTTCCAGCTGAGATATGCATTTCCAGTGATAATCGTCGACATTCTTCTGTGACATGTGTGCAGAATAGCCGAAATCGCTATTTTCGTGCTATTGAATGCGATAAACACGTTTCCTGCTGTTTTCAGCACTCCACAGTGCGTTTGTCATGCGGAAACTGCGATATCTTCGTTTTCGTGGGGTTTCCAGCCGAGATATGCATTTTCAGTGATAATCTTCATGATTCTGCTGTTACAAGTGTTCAGAATCACCGAAATCGCTGTTTTCGTGCTATTGAATGCGAAAAACACGTTTCCTGGTGTTTTCAGCACTCCACGGTGCGTTTGACATGCAGAAACTGCAATATCTTCGTTTTCGTGGGGTTTCCAGCTGAGACATGCATTTTCAGTAATAATCTTCGAGTTTCTTCGGCGCCAAGTGCGCATAATCACCGAAATCGCTGTTTTCGTGCTATTGAATGCGAAAAACACGTTTGCTGGTGTTTTCAGCTCTCGACAGTGTGATTGATATGCGGAAACTGCGATATCTTCGGTTTCGTAGGGATTCTAGCTGAGATATGCATTTTCTGTAATAATCTTCGAGTTTCTTCTGCGCCAAGTGCGCATAATCATCGAAATCGCTGTTTTCGTGGTGTTTAATGCGAAAAACACGTTTGCTGGTGTTTTCAGCACTCCACGGTGCGTTTGACATGCAGAAACTGCAATATCTTCGTATTCGTGGGGATTCTAGCTGAGATATGCATTTTCTGTAATAATCTTCGAGTTTCTTCTGCGCCAAGTGCGCAGAATCACCGAAATCGCTGTTTTGGTGGTGTTGAATGCGAAGAACACGTTTGCTGGTGTTTTCAGCACTCCACAGTGCGTTTGATATGCGGAAACCGCGATAGCTTCGTATTCGTGGGGTTTCCAGCTGAGATATGCATTTTCAGTGATAATCTTCGAGTTTCTTCGGCGCCAAGTGCGCATAATCACCGAAATCGCTGTTTTCGTGCTATTGAATGCGAAAAACACGTTTGCTGGTGTTTTCAGCACTCGACAGTGCGTTTAATATTTGCGGAAACTGCGATATCTTCGTTTTCGTGGGGTTTCCAGCTGAGATATGCATTTTCAGAAATAATCTTCATGATTCTTCTGTGCCAAGTGCGCATAATCACCGAAATCGCTGTTTTCGTGGTGTTGAATGCGAAAAACACGTTTGCAGGTGTTTTCAGCACTCCACGGTGCGTTTGACATGCAGAAACTGCAATATCTTCGTATTCGTGGGGATTCTAGCTGAGATATGCATTTTCTGTAATAATCTTCGAGTTTCTTCTGCGCCAAGTGCGCATAATCACCGACATCGCTGTTTTCGTGGTGTTGAATGCGAAACACACGTTTGCAGGTGTTTTCAGCACTCCACGGTGCGTTTGACATGCAGAAACTGCAATATCTTCGTTTTCGTGGGGTTTCCAGCTGAGGTATGCATTTTCAGCGATAATCTTCATGATTCTTCTGTGCCAAGTGCGCATAATCACCGAAATCGCTGTTTTCGTGGTGTTGAATGCGAAAAACACGTTTGCAGGTGTTTTCAGCACTCCACGGTGCGTTTGACCTGCAGAAACTGCAATATCTTCGTATTCGTGGGGATTCTAGCTGAGATATTCATTTTCTGTAATAATCTTCGACATTCTTCTGTGACATGCGTGCAGAATCGCCGAAATCGCTGTCTTCGTGCTATTGAATGCGAAAAACACGTTTTCTGGTGTTTTCAGCACTCCACAGTGCGTTAGATATGCGGAAACCGCGATATCTTCGTTTTCGTGGGGTTTCCAGCCGAGATATGCACTTTCAGTGATAATCTTCGTGATTCTGCTGTTACAAGTGTTCAGAATCACCGAAATCGCTGTTTTCGTGTCATTGAATGCGAAAAACACGTTTCCTGGTGTTTTCAGCACTCCACGGTGTGGTAGATATGCGGAAACCGCGATATCTTCGTTTTCGTGGGGTTTCCAGCCGAGATATGCATTTTCAGTGATAATCTTCATGATTCTGCTGTTACAAGTGTTCAGAATCACCGAAATCGCTGTTTTCGTGTCATTGAATGCGAAAAACACGTTTGCTGGTGTTATCTGCACTCCGTAGTGTGATTGATATGCGGAAACTGCGATATCTTCGGTTTCATAGGGTTTCCAGCTGAGATATGCATTTTCAGTGATAATCTTCTTGATTGTTCTGTGCCAAGTGCGCATAATCACCGAAATCGCTGTTTTCGTGGTGTTGAATGCGAAAAACACGTTTGCAGGTGTTTTCAGCACTCCACGGTGCGTTTGACATGCAGAAACTGCAATATCTTCGTATTCGTGGGGATTCTAGCTGAGATATGCATTTTCTGTAATAATCTTCGAGTTTCGTCTGCGCCAAGTGTGCATAATCACCGAAATCGCGGTTTCCGTGCTATTGAATGCGAAAAACACGTTTTGTGGTGTTTTCAGCACTCCACAGTCCGTTTGATATGCGGAAACCGCGATATCTTCGTTTTCGATGGGTTTCCCGCTGAGATATGCATTTTCAGTGATAATCGTCGTCATTCTTCTGTGACATGCGTGCAGAATCGCCGAAATCGCTGTTTTCGTGCTATTGAATGCGAAAAACACGTTTCCTGCTGTTTTCAGCACTCCACAGTGCGTTTGACATGCGGAAACTGCGATATCTTCGTTTTCGTGGGGAGTCTAGCTGAGATATGCATTTTCTGTAAAAATCTTCATGATTCTTCTGTGCCAAGTGCGCATAATCACCGAAATAGCTGTTTTCGAGCTATTGAATGCGAAATCACGTTTTCTGGTGTTTTCAGCTCTCCACAGTGCGTTTGACATGCGGAAACTGCGATATCTTCGTTTTCGTGGGGAGTCTAGCTGAGATGTGCATTTTCTGTAAAAATCTTCATGATTCTTCTGTGCCAAGTGCGCATAATCACCGAAATCGCTGTTTTGTTGGTGTTGAATGCGAAGAACACGTTTGCTGGTGTTTTCAGCACTCCGGAGTGTGATTGATATGCGGAAACTGCGATATCTTCGTTTTCATGGGGTTTCCAGCTGAGATATGCATTTTCAGTGATAATCTTCATGATTCTGCTGTTACAACTGTGCAGAATCACCGAAATCGCTGTTTTCGAGCTATTGAATGCGAAAAACAAATTTTCTGGTGTTTTCAGCACTCCACAGTGGGTTTGATATGCGCAAACCGCGATATCTTCGTTTTCGTGGGGTTTCCAGCTGAGATATGCAGATTCAGTGATAATCTTCATGATTGCTCTGTGACAAGTGTGCAGAATCACCGAAATCGCTGTTTTCGTGCTATAGAATGCGAAAAACACGTTTTCTGGTGTTTTCAGCACTCCACAGTGCGTTAGATATGCGGAAACTGCGATATCTTAGTTTTCGTGGGGTTTCCAGCTGAGATATGCATTTCCAGTGATAATCGTCGACATTCTTCTGTGACATGTGTGCAGAATAGCCGAAATCGCTATTTTCGTGCTATTGAATGCGATAAACACGTTTCCTGCTGTTTTCAGCACTCCACAGTGCGTTTGTCATGCGGAAACTGCGATATCTTCGTTTTCGTGGGGTTTCCAGCCGAGATATGCATTTTCAGTGATAATCTTCATGATTCTGCTGTTACAAGTGTTCAGAATCACCGAAATCGCTGTTTTCGTGCTATTGAATGCGAAAAACACGTTTCCTGGTGTTTTCAGCACTCCACGGTGCGTTTGACATGCAGAAACTGCAATATCTTCGTTTTCGTGGGGTTTCCAGCTGAGACATGCATTTTCAGTAATAATCTTCGAGTTTCTTCGGCGCCAAGTGCGCATAATCACCGAAATCGCTGTTTTCGTGCTATTGAATGCGAAAAACACGTTTGCTGGTGTTTTCAGCTCTCGACAGTGTGATTGATATGCGGAAACTGCGATATCTTCGGTTTCGTAGGGATTCTAGCTGAGATATGCATTTTCTGTAATAATCTTCGAGTTTCTTCTGCGCCAAGTGCGCATAATCATCGAAATCGCTGTTTTCGTGGTGTTTAATGCGAAAAACACGTTTGCTGGTGTTTTCAGCACTCCACGGTGCGTTTGACATGCAGAAACTGCAATATCTTCGTATTCGTGGGGATTCTAGCTGAGATATGCATTTTCTGTAATAATCTTCGAGTTTCTTCTGCGCCAAGTGCGCAGAATCACCGAAATCGCTGTTTTGGTGGTGTTGAATGCGAAGAACACGTTTGCTGGTGTTTTCAGCACTCCACAGTGCGTTTGATATGCGGAAACCGCGATAGCTTCGTATTCGTGGGGTTTCCAGCTGAGATATGCATTTTCAGTGATAATCTTCGAGTTTCTTCGGCGCCAAGTGCGCATAATCACCGAAATCGCTGTTTTCGTGCTATTGAATGCGAAAAACACGTTTGCTGGTGTTTTCAGCACTCGACAGTGCGTTTAATATTTGCGGAAACTGCGATATCTTCGTTTTCGTGGGGTTTCCAGCTGAGATATGCATTTTCAGAAATAATCTTCATGATTCTTCTGTGCCAAGTGCGCATAATCACCGAAATCGCTGTTTTCGTGGTGTTGAATGCGAAAAACACGTTTGCAGGTGTTTTCAGCACTCCACGGTGCGTTTGACATGCAGAAACTGCAATATCTTCGTATTCGTGGGGATTCTAGCTGAGATATGCATTTTCTGTAATAATCTTCGAGTTTCTTCTGCGCCAAGTGCGCATAATCACCGACATCGCTGTTTTCGTGGTGTTGAATGCGAAACACACGTTTGCAGGTGTTTTCAGCACTCCACGGTGCGTTTGACATGCAGAAACTGCAATATCTTCGTTTTCGTGGGGTTTCCAGCTGAGGTATGCATTTTCAGCGATAATCTTCATGATTCTTCTGTGCCAAGTGCGCATAATCACCGAAATCGCTGTTTTCGTGGTGTTGAATGCGAAAAACACGTTTGCAGGTGTTTTCAGCACTCCACGGTGCGTTTGACCTGCAGAAACTGCAATATCTTCGTATTCGTGGGGATTCTAGCTGAGATATTCATTTTCTGTAATAATCTTCGACATTCTTCTGTGACATGCGTGCAGAATCGCCGAAATCGCTGTCTTCGTGCTATTGAATGCGAAAAACACGTTTTCTGGTGTTTTCAGCACTCCACAGTGCGTTAGATATGCGGAAACCGCGATATCTTCGTTTTCGTGGGGTTTCCAGCCGAGATATGCACTTTCAGTGATAATCTTCGTGATTCTGCTGTTACAAGTGTTCAGAATCACCGAAATCGCTGTTTTCGTGTCATTGAATGCGAAAAACACGTTTCCTGGTGTTTTCAGCACTCCACGGTGTGGTAGATATGCGGAAACCGCGATATCTTCGTTTTCGTGGGGTTTCCAGCCGAGATATGCATTTTCAGTGATAATCTTCATGATTCTGCTGTTACAAGTGTTCAGAATCACCGAAATCGCTGTTTTCGTGTCATTGAATGCGAAAAACACGTTTGCTGGTGTTATCTGCACTCCGTAGTGTGATTGATATGCGGAAACTGCGATATCTTCGGTTTCATAGGGTTTCCAGCTGAGATATGCATTTTCAGTGATAATCTTCTTGATTGTTCTGTGCCAAGTGCGCATAATCACCGAAATCGCTGTTTTCGTGGTGTTGAATGCGAAAAACACGTTTGCAGGTGTTTTCAGCACTCCACGGTGCGTTTGACATGCAGAAACTGCAATATCTTCGTATTCGTGGGGATTCTAGCTGAGATATGCATTTTCTGTAATAATCTTCGAGTTTCGTCTGCGCCAAGTGTGCATAATCACCGAAATCGCGGTTTCCGTGCTATTGAATGCGAAAAACACGTTTTGTGGTGTTTTCAGCACTCCACAGTCCGTTTGATATGCGGAAACCGCGATATCTTCGTTTTCGATGGGTTTCCCGCTGAGATATGCATTTTCAGTGATAATCGTCGTCATTCTTCTGTGACATGCGTGCAGAATCGCCGAAATCGCTGTTTTCGTGCTATTGAATGCGAAAAACACGTTTCCTGCTGTTTTCAGCACTCCACAGTGCGTTTGACATGCGGAAACTGCGATATCTTCGTTTTCGTGGGGAGTCTATCTGAGATATGCATTTTCTGTAAAAATCTTCATGATTCTTCTGTGCCAAGTGCGCATAATCACCGAAATAGCTGTTTTCGAGCTATTGAATGCGAAATCACGTTTTCTGGTGTTTTCAGCTCTCCACAGTGCGTTTGACATGCGGAAACTGCGATATCTTCGTTTTCGTGGGGAGTCTAGCTGAGATGTGCATTTTCTGTAAAAATCTTCATGATTCTTCTGTGCCAAGTGCGCATAATCACCGAAATCGCTGTTTTCGTGGTGTTGAATGAGAAAAACACGTTTGCTGGTGTTATCAGCACTCCGGAGAGTGATTGATATGCGGAAACTGCGATATCTTCGGTTTCGTAGGGTTTCCAGCTGAGTTATGCATTTTCAGTGATAATCTTCATGATTGTTCTGTGACAAGTGTGCAGAATCACCGAAATTGCTGTTTTCGTGCTATTGAATGCGAAAAACACGTTTCCTGGTGTTTTCAGCACTCCACGGTGCGTTTGACATGCAGAAACTGCAATATCTTCGTTTTCGTGGTGTTTCCAGCCGAGATATGCATTTTCAGTGATAATCTTCATGATTCTGCTGTTACAAGTGTTCAGAATCACCGAAATCGCTGTTGTCGTGCTATTGAATGCGAAAAACACGTTTCCTGGTGTTTTCAGCACTCCACGGTGCGTTTGACATGCAGAAACTGCAATAGCTTCGTATTCGTGGGGTTTCTAGCTGAGATATGCATTTTCAGTAATAATCTTCGAGTTTCTTCTGTGCCAAGTGCGCATTATCATCGACATCGCTGTTTTCGTGCTATTGAATGCGAAAACACGTTTCCTGGTGTTTTCAGCACTCCACGGTGCGTTTGACATGCAGAAACTGCATTATCTTCGTATTCGTGGGGATTCTCGCTGAGATATGCATTTTCTGAAAAAATCTTCATGATTCTTCTGTGCCAAGTGCGCATAATCACCGAAATAGCTGTTTTCGAGCTATTGAATGCGAAATCACGTTTTCTGGTGTTTTCAGCTCTCCACAGTGCGTTTGACATGCGGAAACTGCGATATCTTCGTTTTCGTGGGGAGTCTAGCTGAGATATGCATTTTCTGTAAAAATCTTCATGATTCTTCTGTGCCAAGTGCGCATAATCACCGAAATCGCTGTTTTCGTGGTGTTGAATGCGAAAAACACGTTTGCTGGTGTTATCAGCACTCCGGAGAGTGATTGATATGCGGAAACTGCGATATCTTCGGTTTCGTAGGGTTTCCAGCTGAGTTATGCATTTTCAGTGATAATCTTCATGATTGTTCTGTGACAAGTGTGCAGAATCACCGAAATTGCTGTTTTCGTGCTATTGAATGCGAAAAACACGTTTCCTGGTGTTTTCAGCACTCCACGGTGCGTTTGACATGCAGAAACTGCAATATCTTCGTTTTCGTGGTGTTTCCAGCCGAGATATGCATTTTCAGTGATAATCTTCATGATTCTGCTGTTACAAGTGTTCAGAATCACCGAAATCGCTGTTATCGTGCTATTGAATGCGAAAAACACGTTTCCTGGTGTTTTCAGCACTCCACGGTGCGTTTGACATGCAGAAACTGCAATAGCTTCGTATTCGTGGGGTTTCTAGCTGAGATATGCATTTTCAGTAATAATCTTCGAGTTTCTTCTGTGCCAAGTGCGCATTATCATCGACATCGCTGTTTTCGTGCTATTGAATCCGAAAACACGTTTCCTGGTGTTTTCAGCACTCCACGGTGCGTTTGACATGCAGAAACTGCATTATCTTCGTATTCGTGGGGATTCTAGCTGAGATATGCATTTTCTGTAATAATCTTCGAGTTTCTTCTGCGCCAAGTGCGCATAATCACCGAAATCGCTGTTTTCGTGCTATTGAATGCGAAAAACACGTTTCCTGGTGTTTTCAGTACTCCACGGTGCGTTTGACATGCAAAAACTGCAATAGCTTCGTATTCGTGGGGTTTCTAGCTGAGATATGCATTTTCAGTAATAATCTTCGAGTTTCTTCTGTGCCAAGTGCGCATAATCACCGAAATCGCTGTTTTCGTGGTGTTGAATACGAAAAACACGTTTGCTGGTGTTATCTGCACTCCGGAGTGTGATTAATATGCGGAAACTGCGATATCTTCGGTTTCATAGGGTTTCCAGCTGAGATATGCATTTTCAGTGATAATCTTCATGATTGTTCTGTGCCAAGTGCGCATAACCACCGAAATCGCTGTTTTCGTGGTGTTGAATGCGAAAAACACGTTTGCAGGTGTTTTCAGCACTCCACGGTGCGTTTGACACGCAGAAACTGCAATATCTTCGTATTCGTGGGGATTCTAGCTGAGATATGCATTTTCTGTAATAATCTCCGAGTTTCTTCTGTGCCAAGTGCGCATAATCACCGAAATCGCTGTTTTCGTGGTGTTGAATGCGAAAAACACGTTTGCAGGTGATTTCAGCACTCCACGGTGCGTTTGGCATGCAGAAACTGCAATATCTTCGTATTCGTGGGGATTCTAGCTGAGATATGCATTTTCTGTAATAATCTTCGAGTTTCTTCTGTGCCAAGTGCGCATAATCACCGAACTCGCTGTTTTCGTGGTGTTGAATGCGAAAAACACGTTTCCTGCTGTTTTCAGCACTCCACAGTGCGTTTGACATGCGGAAACTGCGATATCTTCGTTTTCGTGGGGTTTCCAGCTGAGATATGCATTTTCAGCGATAATCTTCATGATTCTTCTGTGCCAAGTGCGCATAATCACCGAAATCGCTGTTTTCGTGGTGTTGAATACGAAAAACACGTTTGCTGGTGTTTTCAGCACTCCACAGTGCGTTTGATATTTGCGGAAACTGCGATATCTTCGTTTTGCTGGGGTTTCCAGCTGAGATATGCATTTTCAGTGATAATCGTCGACATTCTTCAGTGACATGCGTGCAGATTCGCCGAAAACGCTGTTTTCGTGGTGTTGAATGCGAAAAACACGTTTGCAGGTGTTTTCAGCACTCCACGGTGCGTTTGACATGCAGAAACTGCAATATCCTCGTATTCGTGGGGATTCTAGCTGAGATATGCATTTTCTGTAATAATCTCCGAGTTTCTTCTGTGCCAAGTGCGCATAATCACCGAAATCGCTGTTTTCGTGGTGTTGAATGCGAAAAACACGTTTGCAGGTGTTTTCAGCACTCCACGGTGCGTTTGACATGCAGAAACTGCAATATCTTCGTATTCGTGGGGATTCTAGCTGAGATATGCATTTTCTGTAATAATCTTCGAGTTTCTTCTGTGCCAAGTGCGCATAATCACCGAAATCGCTGTTTTCGTGGTGTTGAATGCGAAAAACACGTTTCCTGCTGTTTTCAGCACTCCACAGTGCGTTAGACATGCGGAAACTGCGATATCTTCGTTTTCGTGGGGTTTCCAGCTGAGATATGCATTTTCAGCGATAATCTTCATGATTCTTCTGTGCCAAGTGCGCATAATCACCGAAATCGCTGTTTTCGTGGTGTTGAATGCGAAAAACACGTTTGCAGGTGTTTTCAGCAGTCCACGGTGCGTTTGACATGCAGAAGCTGCAATATCTTCGTATTCGTGGGGATTCTAGCTGAGATATGCATTTTCTGTAATAATCTTCGAGTTTCGTCTGCGCCAAGTGCGCATAATCACCGAAATCGCCGTTTTCGTGCTATTGAATGCGAAAAACACTTTTTCTGGTGTTTTCAGCACTCCACAGTGCGTTTGACATGCGGAAACTGCGATATCTTCGTTTTCCTGGGGTTTCCAGCTGAGATATGCATTTTCAGTGATAATCGTCGACATTCTTCAGGGACATGCGTGCAGAATCGCCGAAATCGCTGTTTTCGTGGTGTTGAATGCGAAAAACACGTTTGCAGGTGTTTTCAGCACTCCACGGTGCGTTTGACATGCAGAAACTGCAATATCTTCGTATTCGTGGGGATTCTAGCTGAGATATGCATTTTCTGTAATAATCTCCGAGTATCTTCTGTGCCAAGTGCGCATAATCACCGAAATCGCTGTTTTCGTGGTGTTGAATGCGAAAAACACGTTTGCAGGTGTTTTCAGCACTCCACGGTGCGTTTGACATGCAGAAACTGCAATATCTTCGTATTCGTGGGGATTCTAGCTGAGATATGCATTTTCTGTAATAATCTTCGAGTTTCTTCTGTGCCAAGTGCGCATACTCACCGAAATCGCTGTTTTCGTGGTGTTGAATGCGAAAAACACTTTTTCTGGTGTTTTCAGCACTCCACAGTGCGATTGATATGCGGAAACCGCGATATCTTCGTTTTCGTTGGGTTTCCCGCTGAGATATGCATTTTCAGTAATAATCTTCGAGTTTCTTCTGTGCCATGTGCGCATAATCACCGACATCGCTGTTTTCGTGCTATTGAATGCGAAAAACACGTTTCCTGGTGTTTTCAGCACTCCACGGTGCGTTTGACATGCAGAAACTGCATTATCTTCGTATTCGTGGGGATTCTAGCTGAGATATGCATTTTCTGTAACAATCTTCGAGTTTCTTCTGCGCCAAGTGCGCATAATCACCGAAATCGCTGTTTTCGTGGTGTTTAATGCGAAAAACACGTTTGCTGGTGTTTTCAGCACTCCACAGTGCGTTTGATATTTGCGGAAACTGCGATATCTTCGTATTCGAGGGGATTCTAGCTGAGATATGCATTTTCAGTGATAATCGTCGACATTCTTCTGTGACATGCGTGCAGAATCGCCGAAATCGCTATTCTCGTGCTATTGAATGCGAAAAACACGTTTCCTGCTGTTTTCAGCACTCCACAGTGCGTTTGACATGCAGAAACTGCAATAGCTTCGTATTCGTGGGGTTTCCAGCTGAAATATACATTTTCAGTGATAATCTTCATGATTCTTCTGTGCCAAGTGCGCATAATCACCGAAATCGCTGTTTTCGTGGTGTTGAATGCGAAAAACACGTTTGCAGGTGTTTTCAGCACTCCACGGTGCGTTTGACATGCAGAAACTGCAATATCTTCGTATTCGTGGGGTTTCTATCTGAGATATGCATGTTCAGTGATAATCTTCATGATTCTTCTGTGCCAAGTGCGCATAATCCCCGAAATCGCTGTTTTCGTGGTGTTGAATGCGAAAAACACGTTTGCTGGTGTTATCTGCACTCCGGAGTGTGATTGATATGCGGAAACTACGATATATTCGGTTTCGTAGGGTTTCCAGCTGAGATATGCATTTTCAGTGATAATCTTCATGATTGTTCTGTGCCAAGTGCGCATAATCACCGAAATCGCTGTTTTCGTGGTGTTGAATGCGAAAAACACGTTTGCAGGTGTTTTCAGCACTCCACGGTGCGTTTGACATGCAGAAACTGCAATATCTTCGTATTAGTGGGGATTCTAGCTGAGATATGCATTTTCTGTAATAATCTCCGAGTTTCTTCTGTGCCAAGTGCGCATAATCACCGAAATCGCTGTTTTCGTGGTGTTGAATGCGAAAAACACGTTTGCAGGTGTTTTCAGCACTCCACGGTGCGTTTGACATGCATAAACTGCAATATCTTCGTATTCGTGGGGTTTCTAGCTGAGATATGCATTTTTAGTGATAATCTTCATGATTCTGCTGTTACAAGTGTTCAGAATCACCGAAATAGCTGTTTTCGTGCTATTGAATGCGAAAAACACGTTTCCTGGTGTTTTCAGCACTCCACGGTGCGTTTGACATGCAGAAAGTGCAATACCTTCGTATTCGTGGGAATTCCAGCTGAGATATGCATTTTCTGTAATAATCTTCCAGTTTCTTTTGCGCCAAGTGCGCATAATCACCGAAATCGCTGTTTTCGTGGTGCTGAAAGCGAAAAACACGTTTGCTGGTGATTTCAGCACTCCGGAGTGCGTTTGATATGCGGAAACCGCGATATCTTCGTTTTCCTGGGGTTTCCAGCTGAGATATGCATTTCCAGTGATAATCGTCGACATTCTTCAGGGACATGCGTGCAGAATCGCCGAAATCGCTGTTTTCGTGCTATTGAATGCGAAAAACACGTTTCCTGCTGTTTTCAGCACTCCACGGTGCGTTTGACATGCATAAACTGCAATATCTTCGTTTTCGTGGGGTTTCCAGCTGAGATATGCATTTTCAGCGATAATCTTCATGATTCTTCTGTGCCAAGTGCGCATAATCACCGGAATAGCTGTTTTCGAGCTATTGAATGCGAAATCACGTTTTCTGGTGTTTTCAGCACTCCACAGTGCGTTTGACATGCGGAAACTGCGATATCTTCGTTTTCGTGGGGATTCTAGCTGAGATATGCATTTTCTGTAATAATCTTCATGATTCTTCTGTGCCAAGTGCGCATAATCACCGAAATCGCTGTTATCGTGGTGTTGAATGCGAAAAACACGTTTGCTGGTGTTATCAGCACTCCGGAGTGTGATTGATATGCGGAAACTGCGATATCTTCGGTTTCGTAGGGTTTCCAGCTGAGTTATGCATTTTCAGTGATAATCTTCATGATTGTTCTGTGACAAGTGTGCAGAATCACCGAAATCGCTGTATTCGTGCTATTGAATGCGAAAAACACGTTTCCTGGTGTTTTCAGCACTCCACGGTGCGTTTGACATGCAGAAACTGCAATATCTTCGTATTCGTGGGGTTTCTAGCTGAGATATGCATTTTCAGTAATAATCTTCGAGTTTCTTCTGTGCCAAGTGCGCATTATCATCGACATCGCTGTTTTCGTGCTATTGAATGCGAAAAACACGTTTCCTGGTGTTTTCAGCACTCCACGGTGCGTTTGACATGCAGAAACTGCATTATCTTCGTATTCGTGGGGATTCTAGCTGAGATATGCATTTTCTGTAATAATCTTCGAGTTTCTTCTGCGCCAAGTGCGCATAATCACCGAAATCGCTGTTTTCGTGCTATTGAATGCGAAAAACACGTTTCCTGGTGTTTTCAGTACTCCACGGTGCGTTTGACATGCAAAAACTGCAATAGCTTCGTATTCGTGGGGTTTCTAGCTGAGATATGCATTTTCAGTAATAATCTTCGAGTTTCTTCTGTGCCAAGTGCGCATAATCACCGAAATCGCTGTTTTCGTGGTGTTGAATGCGAAAAACACGTTTGCTGGTGTTATCTGCACTCCGGAGTGTGATTGATATGCGGAAACTGCGATATCTTCGGTTTCATAGGGTTTCCAGCTGAGATATGCATTTTCAGTGATAATCTTCATGATTGTTCTGTGCCAAGTGCGCATAACCACCGAAATCGCTGTTTTCGTGGTGTTGAATGCGAAAAACACGTTTGCAGGTGTTTTCAGCACTCCACGGTGCGTTTGACATGCAGAAACTGCAATATCTTCGTATTCGTGGGGATTCTAGCTGAGATATGCATTTTCTGTAATAATCTCCGAGTTTCTTCTGTGCCAAGTGCGCATAATCACCGAAATCGCTGTTTTCGTGGTGTTGAATGCGAAAAACACGTTTACAGGTGTTTTCAGCACTCCACGGTGCGTTTGGCATGCAGAAACTGCAATATCTTCGTATTCGTGGGGATTCTAGCTGAGATATGCATTTTCTGTAATAATCTTCGAGTTTCTTCTGTGCCAAGTGCGCATAATCACCGAACTCGCTGTTTTCGTGGTGTTGAATGCGAAAAACACGTTTCCTGCTGTTTTCAGCACTCCACAGTGCGTTTGACATGCGGAAACTGCGATATCTTCGTTTTCGTGGGGTTTCCAGCTGAGATATGCATTTTCAGCGATAATCTTCATGATTCTTCTGTGCCAAGTGCGCATAATCACCGAAATCGCTGTTTTCGTGGTGTTGAATGCGAAAAACACGTTTGCTGGTGTTTTCAGCACTCCACAGTGCGTTTGACATGCGGAAACTGCGATATCTTCGTTTTCGTGGGAATTCTAGCTGAGATATGCATTTTCTGTAATAATCTTCATGATTCTTCTGTGCCAAGTGCGCATAATCACCGAAATCGCTGTTTTCGTGGTGTTGAATGCGAAAAACACGTTTGCTGGTGTTATCTGCACTCCGGAGTGTGATTGATATGCGGAAACTGCGATATCTTCGTTTTCGTGGGGTTTCCAGCTGAGATATGCATTTTCAGTGATAATCGTCGACATTCTTCAGGGACATGCGTGCAGAATCGCCGAAATCGCTGTTTTCGTGGTGTTGAATGCAAAAAACACGTTTGCAGGTGTTTTCAGCACTCCACGGTGCGTTTGACATGCAGAAACTGCAATATCTTCGTATTCGTGGGGATTCTAGCTGAGATATGCATTTTCTGTAATAATCTCCGAGTTTCTTCTGTGCCAAGTGCGCATAATCACCGAAATCGCTGTTTTCGTGGTGTTGAATGCGAAAAACACGTTTGCAGGTGTTTTCAGCACTCCACGGTGCGTTTGACATGCAGAAACTGCAATATCTTCGTATTCGTGGGGATTCTAGCTGAGATATGCATTTTCTGTAATAATCTTCGAGTTTCTTCTGTGCCAAGTGCGCATAATCACCGAAATCGCTGTTTTCGTGGTGTTGAATGCGAAAAACACGTTTCCTGCTGTTTTCAGCACTCCACAGTGCGTTTGACATGCGGAAACTGCGATATCTTCGTTTTCGTGGGGTTTCCAGCTGAGATATGCATTTTCAGCGATAATCTTCATGATTCTTCTGTGCCAAGTGCGCATAATCACCGAAATCGCTGTTTTCGTGGTGTTGAATGCGAAAAACACGTTTGCAGGTGTTTTCAGCAGTCCACGGTGCGTTTGACATGCAGAAACTGCAATAGCGTCGTTTTCGTGGGGCTTCCAGCTGAGATATGCATTTTCAGTGATAATCGTCGACATTCTTCTGTGACATGTGTGCAGAATCGCCGAAATCGCTGTTTTCGTGCTATTGAATGCGAAAAACACGTTTCCTGCTGTTTTCAGCACTCCACGGTGCGTTTGACATGCAGAAACTGCATTATCTTCGTATTCGTGGGAATTCTAGCTGAGATATGCATTTTCTGTTATAATCTTCGAGTTTCTTTTGCGCCAAGTGCGCATAATCACCGAAATCGCTGTTTTCGTGGTGTTGAAAGCGAAAAACACGTTTGCTGGTGTTTTCAGCACTCCGGAGTGCGTTTGATATGCGGAAACCGCGACATCTTCGTTTTCCTGGGGTTTCCAGCAGAGATATGCATTTTCAGTGATAATCGTCGACATTCTTCAGTGACATGCGTGCAGAATCACCGAAATCGCTGTATTCGTGCTATTGAATGCGAAAAACACGTTTGCTGGTGTTTTCAGCACTCCACAGTGCGTTTGACATGCAGAAACTGCAATAGCTTCGTATTCGTGGGGTTTCTAGCTGAGATATGCATTTTCAGTAATAATCTTCGAGTTTCTTCTGTGCCAAGTGCGCATAATCACCGACATCGCTGATTTCGTGCTATTGAATGCGAAAAACACGTTTCCTGGTGTTTTCAGCACTCCACGGTGCGTTTGACATGCAGAAACTGCAATAGCGTCGTTTTCGTGGGGCTTCCAGCTGAGATATGCATTTTCAGTGATAATCGTCGACATTCTTCTGTGACATGTGTGCAGAATCGCCGAAATCGCTGTTTTCGTGCTATTGAATGCGAAAAACACGTTTCCTGCTGTTTTCAGCACTCCACGGTGCGTTTGACATGCAGAAACTGCATTATCTTCGTATTCGTGGGAATTCTAGCTGAGATATGCATTTTCTGTAATAATCTTCGAGTTTCTTTTGCGCCAAGTGCGCATAATCACCGAAATCGCTGTTTTCGTGGTGTTGAAAGCGAAAAACACGTTTGCTGGTGTTTTCAGCACTCCGGAGTGCGTTTGATATGCGGAAACCGCGACATCTTCGTTTTCCTGGGGTTTCCAGCAGAGATATGCATTTTCAGTGATAATCGTCGACATTCTTCAGTGACATGCGTGCAGAATCACCGAAATCGCTGTTTTCGTGCTATTGAATGCGAAAAACACGTTTCCTGGTGTTTTCAGCACTCCACGGTGCGTTTGACATGCAGAAACTGCAATAGCGTCGTTTTCGTGGGGCTTCCAGCTGAGATATGCATTTTCAGTGATAATCGTCGACATTCTTCTGTGACATGTGTGCAGAATCGCCGAAATCGCTGTTTTCGTGCTATTGAATGCGAAAAACACGTTTCCTGCTGTTTTCAGCACTCCACGGTGCGTTTGACATGCAGAATCTGCATTATCTTCGTATTCGTGGGAATTCTAGCTGAGATATGCATTTTCTGTAATAATCTTCGAGTTTCTTTTGCGCCAAGTGCGCATAATCACCGAAATCGCTGTTTTCGTGGTGTTGAAAGCGAAAAACACGTTTGCTGGTGTTTTCAGCACTCCGGAGTGCGTTTGATATGCGGAAACCGCGACATCTTCGTTTTCCTGGGGTTTCCAGCAGAGATATGCATTTTCAGTGATAATCGTCGACATTCTTCAGTGACATGCGTGCAGAATCACCGAAATCGCTGTTTTCGTGCTATTGAATGCGAAAAACACGTTTCCTGGTGTTTTCAGCACTCCACGGTGCGTTTGACATGCAGAAACTGCAATAGCGTCGTTTTCGTGGGGCTTCCAGCTGAGATATGCATTTTCAGTGATAATCGTCGACATTCTTCTGTGACATGTGTGCAGAATCGCCGAAATCGCTGTTTTCGTGCTATTGAATGCGAAAAACACGTTTCCTGCTGTTTTCAGCACTCCACGGTGCGTTTGACATGCATAAACTGCAATATCTTCGTTTTCGTGGGGTTTCCAGCTGTGATATGCATTTTCAGCGATAATCTTCATGATTCTTCTGTGCCAAGTGCGCATAATCACCGGAATAGCTGTTTTCGCGCTATTGAATGCGAAATCACGTTTTCTGGTGTTTTCAGCACTCCACAGTGCGTTTGACATGCGGAAACTGCGATATCTTCGTTTTCGTGGGGATTCTAGCTGAGATATGCATTTTCTGTAATAATCTTCATGATTCTTCTGTGCCAAGTGCGCATAATCACCGAAATCGCTGTTTTCGTGGTGTTGAATGCGAAAAACACGTTTGCTGGTGTTATCAGCACTCCGGAGTGTGATTGATATGCGGAAACTGCGATATCTTCGGTTTCGTAGGGTTTCCAGCTGAGTTATGCATTTTCAGTGATAATCTTCATGATTGTTCTGTGACAAGTGTGCAGAATCACCGAAATCGCTGTATTCGTGCTATTGAATGCGAAAAACACGTTTCCTGCTGTTTTCAGCACTCCACGGTGCGTTTGACATGCAGAAACTGCAATATCTTCGTTTTCGTGGGGTTTCCAGCCGAGATATGCATTTTCAGTGATAATCTTCATGATTCTGCTGTTACAAGTGTTCAGAATACCGAAATCGCTGTTTTCGTGCTATTGAATGCGAAAAACACGTTTCCTGGTGTTTTCAGCACTCCACGGTGCGTTTGACATGCAGAAACTGCATTATCCTCGTATTCGTGGGGATTCTATCTGAGATATGCATTTTCTGTAATAATCTTCGAGTTTCTTCTGCGCCAAGTGCGCATAATCACCGAAATCGCTATTTTCGTTGTGTTTAATGCGAAAAACACGTTGGCTGGTGTTTTCAGCACTCCACAGTGCGTTTGATATTTGCGGAAACTGCGATATCTTCGTATTCGAGGGGATTCTAGCAGAGATATGCATTTTCAGTGATAATCGTCGACATTCTTCGGTGACATGCGTGCTGAATCGCCGAAATCGCTATTTTCGTGCTATTGAATGCGAAAAACACGTTTCCTGCTGTTTTCAGCACTCCACTGTGCGTTTGACATGCAGAAACTGCAATAGCTTCGTATTCGTGGGGTTTCCAGCTGAAATATGCATTTTCAGTGATAATCTTCATGATTCTTCTGTGCCAAGTGCGCATAATCACCGAAATCGCTGTTTTCGTGGTGTTGAATGCGAAAAACACGTTTGCAGGTGTTTTCAGCACTCCACGGTGCGTTTGACATGCAGAAACTGCAATATCTTCGTATTCGTGGGGTTTCTATCTGAGATATGCATTTTCAGTGATAATCTTCACGATTCTTCTGTGCCAAGTGCGCATAATCACCGAAATCGCTGTTTTCGTGGTGTTGAATGCGAAAAACACGTTTGCTGGTGTTATCTGCACTCCGGAGTGTGATTGATATGCGGAAACTACGATATCTTCGGTTTCGTACGGTTTCTATCTGAGATATGCATGTTCAGTGATAATCTTCATGATTCTTCTGTGCCAAGTGCGCATAATCACCGAAATCGCTGTTTTCGTGGTGTTGAATGCGAAAAACACGTTTGCTGGTGTTATCTGCACTCCGGAGTGTGATTGATATGCGGAAACTACGATGTCTTCGGTTTCGTAGGGTTTCCAGCTGAGATATGCATTTTCAGTGATAATCTTCATGATTGTTCTGTGCCAAGTGCGTATAATCACCGAAATCGCTGTTTTCGTGGTGTTGAATGCGAAAAACACGTTTGCAGGTGTTTTCAGCACTCCACGGTGCGTTTGACATGCAGAAACTGCAATATCTTCGTATTCGTGGGGATTCTAGCTGAGATATGCATTTTCTGTAATAATCTTCGAGTTTCTTTTGCGCCAAGTGCGCATAATCACCGAAATCGCTGTTTTCGTGGTGTTGAAAGCGAAAAACACGTTTGCTGGTGTTTTCAGCACTCCGGAGTGCGTTTGATATGCGGAAACCGCGACATCTTCGTTTTCCTGGGGTTTCCAGCAGAGATATGCATTTTCAGTGATAATCGTCGACATTCTTCAGTGACATGCGTGCAGAATCACCGAAATCGCTGTTTTCGTGCTATTGAATGCGAAAAACACGTTTCCTGGTGTTTTCAGCACTCCACGGTGCGTTTGACATGCAGAAACTGCAATAGCGTCGTTTTCGTGGGGCTTCCAGCTGAGATATGCATTTTCAGTGATAATCGTCGACATTCTTCTGTGACATGTGTGCAGAATCGCCGAAATCGCTGTTTTCGTGCTATTGAATGCGAAAAACACGTTTCCTGCTGTTTTCAGCACTCCACGGTGCGTTTGACATGCATAAACTGCAATATCTTCGTTTTCGTGGGGTTTCCAGCTGTGATATGCATTTTCAGCGATAATCTTCATGATTCTTCTGTGCCAAGTGCGCATAATCACCGGAATAGCTGTTTTCGCGCTATTGAATGCGAAATCACGTTTTCTGGTGTTTTCAGCACTCCACAGTGCGTTTGACATGCGGAAACTGCGATATCTTCGTTTTCGTGGGGATTCTAGCTGAGATATGCATTTTCTGTAATAATCTTCATGATTCTTCTGTGCCAAGTGCGCATAATCACCGAAATCGCTGTTTTCGTGGTGTTGAATGCGAAAAACACGTTTGCTGGTGTTATCAGCACTCCGGAGTGTGATTGATATGCGGAAACTGCGATATCTTCGGTTTCGTAGGGTTTCCAGCTGAGTTATGCATTTTCAGTGATAATCTTCATGATTGTTCTGTGACAAGTGTGCAGAATCACCGAAATCGCTGTATTCGTGCTATTGAATGCGAAAAACACGTTTCCTGCTGTTTTCAGCACTCCACGGTGCGTTTGACATGCAGAAACTGCAATATCTTCGTTTTCGTGGGGTTTCCAGCCGAGATATGCATTTTCAGTGATAATCTTCATGATTCTGCTGTTACAAGTGTTCAGAATACCGAAATCGCTGTTTTCGTGCTATTGAATGCGAAAAACACGTTTCCTGGTGTTTTCAGCACTCCACGGTGCGTTTGACATGCAGAAACTGCATTATCCTCGTATTCGTGGGGATTCTATCTGAGATATGCATTTTCTGTAATAATCTTCGAGTTTCTTCTGCGCCAAGTGCGCATAATCACCGAAATCGCTATTTTCGTTGTGTTTAATGCGAAAAACACGTTGGCTGGTGTTTTCAGCACTCCACAGTGCGTTTGATATTTGCGGAAACTGCGATATCTTCGTATTCGAGGGGATTCTAGCAGAGATATGCATTTTCAGTGATAATCGTCGACATTCTTCGGTGACATGCGTGCTGAATCGCCGAAATCGCTATTTTCGTGCTATTGAATGCGAAAAACACGTTTCCTGCTGTTTTCAGCACTCCACTGTGCGTTTGACATGCAGAAACTGCAATAGCTTCGTATTCGTGGGGTTTCCAGCTGAAATATGCATTTTCAGTGATAATCTTCATGATTCTTCTGTGCCAAGTGCGCATAATCACCGAAATCGCTGTTTTCGTGGTGTTGAATGCGAAAAACACGTTTGCAGGTGTTTTCAGCACTCCACGGTGCGTTTGACATGCAGAAACTGCAATATCTTCGTATTCGTGGGGTTTCTATCTGAGATATGCATTTTCAGTGATAATCTTCACGATTCTTCTGTGCCAAGTGCGCATAATCACCGAAATCGCTGTTTTCGTGGTGTTGAATGCGAAAAACACGTTTGCTGGTGTTATCTGCACTCCGGAGTGTGATTGATATGCGGAAACTACGATATCTTCGGTTTCGTACGGTTTCTATCTGAGATATGCATGTTCAGTGATAATCTTCATGATTCTTCTGTGCCAAGTGCGCATAATCACCGAAATCGCTGTTTTCGTGGTGTTGAATGCGAAAAACACGTTTGCTGGTGTTATCTGCACTCCGGAGTGTGATTGATATGCGGAAACTACGATGTCTTCGGTTTCGTAGGGTTTCCAGCTGAGATATGCATTTTCAGTGATAATCTTCATGATTGTTCTGTGCCAAGTGCGTATAATCACCGAAATCGCTGTTTTCGTGGTGTTGAATGCGAAAAACACGTTTGCAGGTGTTTTCAGCACTCCACGGTGCGTTTGACATGCAGAAACTGCAATATCTTCGTATTCGTGGGGATTCTAGCTGAGATATGCATTTTCTGTAATAATCTCCGAGTTTCTTCTGTGCCAAGTGCGCATAATCACCGAAATCGCTGTTTTCGTGGTGTTGAATGCGAAAAACACGTTTGCTGGTGTTTTCAGCACTCCGGAGTGCGTTTGATATGCGGAAACCGCGATATCTTCGTTTTCCTGGGGTTTCCAGCTGAGATATGCATTTTCAGTGATAATCGTCGACATTCTTCAGTGACATGCGTGCAGAATCGCCGAAATCGCTATTTTCGTGCTATTGAATGCGAAAAACACGTTTCCTGGTGTTTTCAGCACTCCACGGTGCGTTTGACATGCAGAAACTGCAATAGCGTCGTTTTCGTGGGGCTTCCAGCTGAGATATGCATTTTCAGTGATAATCGTCGACATTCTTCTGTGACATGTGTGCAGAATCGCCGAAATCGCTGTTTTCGTGCTATTGAATGCGAAAAACACGTTTCCTGCTGTTTTCAGCACTCCACTGTGCGTTTGACATGCAGAAACTGCAATAGCTTCGTATTCGTGGGGTTTCCAGCTGAAATATGCATTTTCAGTGATAATCTTCATGATTCTTCTGTGCCAAGTGCGCATAATCACCGAAATCGCTGTTTTCGTGGTGTTGAATGCGAAAAACACGTTTGCAGGTGTTTTCAGCACTCCACGGTGCGTTTGACATGCATAAACTGCAATATCTTCCTATTCGTGGGGTTTCTAGCTGAGATATGCATTTTCAGTGATAATCTTCACGATTCTTCTGTGCCAAGTGCGCATAATAACCGAAATCGCTGTTTTCGTGGTGTTGAATGCGAAAAACACGTTTGCTGGTGTTTTCAGCACTCCGGAGTGCGTTTGATATGCGGAAACCGCGATATCTTCGTTTTCCTGGGGTTTCCAGCTGAGATATGCATTTTCAGTGATAATCGTCGACATTCTTCAGTGACATGCGTGCAGAATCGCCGAAATCGCTATTTTCGTGCTATTGAATGCGAAAAACACGTTTCCTGGTGTTTTCAGCACTCCACGGTGCGTTTGACATGCAGAAACTGCAATAGCGTCGTTTTCGTGGGGCTTCCAGCTGAGATATGCATTTTCAGTGATAATCGTCGACATTCTTCTGTGACATGTGTGCAGAATCGCCGAAATCGCTGTTTTCGTGCTATTGAATGCGAAAAACACGTTTCCTGGTGTTTTCAGCACTCCACGGTGCGTTTGACATGCAGAAACTGCAATATCTTCGTATTCGTGGGGTTTCTAGCTGAGATATGCATTTTCAGTGATAATCTTCATGATTCTGCTGTTACAAGTGTTCAGAATCACCGAAATCGCTGTTTTCGTGCTATTGAATGCGAAAAACACGTTTCCTGGTGTTTTCAGCACTCCACGGTGCGTTTGACATGCAGAAACTGCAATAGCGTCGTTTTCGTGGGGCTTCCAGCTAAGATATGCTTTGTCAGTGATAATCGTCGACATTCTTCTGTGACATGTGTGCAGAATCGCCGAAATCGCTGTTTTCGTGCTATTGAATGCGAAAAACACGTTTCCTGGTGTTTTCAGCACTCCACGGTGCGCTTGACATGCAGAAACTGCAATATCTTCGTATTCGTGGGAATTCTAGCTGAGATATGCATTTTCTGTAATAATCTTCGAGTTTCTTCTGCGCCAAGTGCGCATAATCACCGAAATCGCTGTTTTCGTGGTGTTGAATGCGAAAAACGCGTTTGCTGGTGTTATCTGCACTCCGGAGTGTGATTGATATGCGGAAACTACGATATCTTCGGTTTCGTACGGTTTCCAGCTGAGATATGCATTTTCAGTGATAATCTTCATGATTGTTCTGTGCCAAGTGCGCATAATCACCGAAATCGCTGTTTTCGTGGTGTTGAAAGCGAAAAACACGTTTGCTGGTGTTTTCAGCACTCCGGAGTGCGTTTGATATGCGGAAACCGCGATATCTTCGTTTTCCTGGGGTTTCCAGCTGAGATATGCATTTTCAGTGATAATCGTCGACATTCTTCAGTGACATGCGTGCAGAATCGCCGAAATCGCTATTTTCGTGCTATTGAATGCGAAAAACACGTTTCCTGGTGTTTTCAGCACTCCACGGTGCGTTTGACATGCAGAAACTGCAATAGCGTCGTTTTCGCGGGGCTTCCAGCTGAGATATGCATTTTCAGTGATAATCGTCGACATTCTTCTGTGACATGTGTGCAGAATCGCCGAAATCGCTGTTTTCGTGCTATTGAATGCGAAAAACACGTTTCCTGGTGTTTTCAGCACTCCACGGTGCGTTTGACATGCAGAAACTGCAATATCTTCGTATTCGTGGGAATTCTAGCTGAGATATGCATTTTCTGTAATAATCTTCGAGTTTCGTTTGCGCCAAGTGCGCATAATCACCGAAATCGCTGTTTTCGTGGTGCTGAAAGCGAAAAACACGTTTGCTGGTGTTTTCAGCACTCCGGAGTGCGTTTGATATGCGGAAACCGCGATATCTTCGTTTTCCTGGGGTTTCCAGCTGAGATATGCAATTTCAGTGATAATCGTCGACATTCTTCAGTGACATGCGTGCAGAATCGCCGAAATCGCTGTTTTCGTGCTATTGAATGCGAAAAACACGTTTCCTGCTGTTTTCAGCACTGCACGGTGCGTTTGATATGCGGAAACCGCGATATCTTCGTTTTCGTGGGGATTCTAGCTGAGATATGCATTTTCAGCGATAATCTTCCTGATTCTTCTGTGCCAAGTGCGCATAATCACCGGAATAGCTGTTTTCGAGCTATTGAATGCGAAATCACGTTTTCTGGTGTTTTCAGCACTCCACAGTGCGTTTGACATGCGGAAACTGCGATATCTTCGTTTTCGTGGGGATTCTAGCTGAGATATGCATTTTCAGCGATAATCTTCCTGATTCTTCTGTGCCAAGTGCGCATAATCACCGGAATAGCTGTTTTCGAGCTATTGAATGCGAAATCACGTTTTCTGGTGTTTTCAGCACTCCACAGTGCGTTTGACATGCGGAAACTGCGATATCTTCGTTTTCGTGGGGATTCTAGCTGAGATATGCATTTTCTGTAATAATCTTCATGATTCTTCTGTGCCAAGTGCGCATAATCACCGAAATCGCTGTTTTCGTGGTGTTGAATGCGAAAAACACGTTTGCAGGTGTTTTCAGCACTCCACGGTGCGTTTGACATGCAGAAACTGCAATATCTTCGTATTCGTGGGAATTCTAGCTGAGATATGCATTTTCTGTAATAATCTTCGAGTTTCTTTTGCGCCAAGTGCGCATAATCACCGAAATCGCTGTTTTCGTGGTGTTGAAAGCGAAAAACACGTTTGCTGGTGTTTTCAGCACTCCGGAGTGCGTTTGATATGCGGAAACCGCGATATCTTCGTTTTCCTGGGGTTTCCAGCTGAGATATGCATTTTCAGTGATAATCGTCGACATTCTTCAGTGACATGCGTGCAGAATCGCCGAAATCGCTATTTTCGTACTATTGAATGCGAAAAACACGTTTCCTGGTGTTTTCAGCACTCCACGGTGCGTTTGACATGCAGAAACTGCAATAGCGTCGTTTTCGTGGGGCTTCCAGCTGAGATATGCATTTTCAGTGATAATCGTCGACATTCTTCTGTGACATGTGTGCAGAATCGCCGAAATCGCTGTTTTCGTGCTATTGAATGCGAAAAACACGTTTCCTGGTGTTTTCAGCACTCCACGGTGCGTTTGACATGCAGAAACTGCAATATCTTCGTATTCGTGGGAATTCTAGCTGAGATATGCATTTTCTGTAATAATCTTCGAGTATCTTTTGCGCCAAGTGCGCATAATCACCGAAATCGCTGTTTTCGTGGTGCTGAAAGCGAAAAACACGTATGCTGGTGTTTTCAGCACTCCGGAGTGCGTTTGATATGCGGAAACCGCGATATCTTCGTTTTCCTGGGGTTTCCAGCTGAGATATGCATTTTCAGTGATAATCGTCGACATTCTTCAGTGACATGCGTGCAGAATCGCCGAAATCGCTGTTTTCGTGCTATTGAAATCGAAAAACACGTTTCCTGCTGTTTTCAGCACTCCACGGTGCGTTTGACATGCATAAACTGCAATATCTTCGTTTTCGTGGGGATTCTAGCTGAGATATGCATTTTCTGTAATAATCTTCATGATTCTTCTGTGCCAAGTGCGCATAATCACCGAAATCGCTGTTTTCGTGGTGTTGAATGCGAAAAACACGTTTGCTGGTGTTATCAGCACTCCGGAGTGTGATTGATATGCGGAAACTGCGATATCTTCGGTTTCGTAGGGTTTCCAGCTGAGTTATGCATTTTCAGTGATAATCTTCATGATTGTTCTGTGACAAGTGTGCAGAATCACCGAAATCGCTGTATTCGTGCTATTGAATGCGAAAAACACGTTTCCTGGTGTTTTCAGCACTCCACGGTGCGTTTGACATGCAGAAACTGCAATATCTTCGTTTTCGTGGGGTTTCCAGCAGAGATATGCATTTTCAGTGATAATCTTCATGATTCTGCTGTTACAAGTGTTCAGAATCACCGAAATCGCTGTTTTCGTGCTATTGAATGCGAAAAACACGTTTCCTGGTGTTTTCAGCACTCCACGGTGCGTTTGACATGCAGAAACTGCAATAGCGTCGTTTTCGTGGGAATTCTAGCTGAGATATGCATTTTCTGTAATAATCTTCGAGTTTCTTTTGCGCCAAGTGCGCATAATCACCGAAATCGCTGTTTTCGTGCTATTGAATGCGAAAAACACGTTTCCAGCTGTTTTCAGCACTCCACGGTGCGTTTGACATGCAGAAACTGCAATATCTTCGTATTCGTGGGAATTCTAGCTGAGATATGCATTTTCTGTAATAATCTTCGAGTTTCTTTTGCGCCAAGTGCGCATAATCACCGAAATCGCTGTTTTCGTGGTTTTGAAAGCGAAAAACACGTTTGCTGGTGTTTTCAGCACTCCACAGTGCGTTTGATATTTGCGGAAACTGCGATATCTTCGTATTCGAGGGGATTCTAGCTGAGATATGCATTTTCAGTGATAATCGTCGACATTCTTCTGTGACATGCGTGCAGAATAGCCGAAATCGCTATTTTCGTGCTATTGAATGCGAAAAACACGTTTCCTGCTGTTTTCAGCACTCCACAGTGCGTTTGACATGCAGAAACTGCAATAGCTTCGTATTCGTGGGGTTTCCAGCGGAGATATGCATTTTCAGTGATAAACTTCATGATTCTTCTGTGCCAAGTGCGCATAATCACCGAAATCGCTGTTTTCGTGGTGTTGAATGCGAAAAATACGTTTGCAGCTGTTTTCAGCACTCCACGGTGCGTTTGACACGCAGAAACTGCAATATCTTCGTATTCGTGGGGTTTCTATCTGAGATATGCATTTTCAGTGATAATCTTCATGATTCTTCTGTGCCAAGTGCGCATAAACTCCGAAATCGCTGTTTTCGTGGTGTTGAATGCGAAAAACACGTTTGCTGGTGTTATCTGCACTCCGGAGTGTGATTGATATGCGGAAACTGCGATATCTTCGGTTTCGTAGGGTTTCCAGCTGAGATATGCATTTTCAGTGATAATCTTCATGATTGTTCTGTGCCAAGTGCGCATAATCACCGAAATCGCTGTTTTCGTGGTGTTGAATGCGAAAAACACGTTTGCAGGTGTTTTCAGCACTCCACGGTGCGTTTGACATGCAGAAACTGCAATATCTTCGTATTCGTGGGAATTCTAGCTGAGATATGCATTTTCTGTAATAATCTTCGAGTTTCTTTTGCGCCAAGTGCGCATAATCACCGAAATCGCTGTTTTCGTGGTGTTGAAAGCGAAAAACACGTTTGCTGGTGTTTTCAGCACTCCGGAGTGCGTTTGATATGCGTAAACCGCGATATCTTCGTTTTCCTGGGGTTTCCAGCTGAGATATGCATTTTCAGTGATAATCGTCGACATTCTTCAGTGACATGTGTGCAGAATCGCCGAAATCGCTGTTTTCGTGCTATTGAATGCGAAAAACACGTTTCCTGCTGTTTTCAGCACTCCACGGTGCGTTTGACATGCATAAACTGCAATATCTTCGTATTCGTGGGGTTTCTAGCTGAGATATGCATTTTCAGTGATAATCTTCATGATTCTGCTGTTACAAGTGTTCAGAATCACCGAAATCGCTGTTTTCGTGCTATTGAATGCGAAAAACACGTTTCCTGGTGTTTACAGCACTCCACGGTGCGTTTGACATGCAGAAACTGCAATAGCGTCGTTTTCGTGGGGCTTACAGCTGAGATATGCATTTTCAGTGATAATCGTCGACCTTCTTCTGTGACATGTGTGCAGAATCGCCGAAATCGCTGTTTTCGTGCTATTGAATGCGAAAAACATGTTTCCTGCTGTTTTCAGCACTCCACGGTGCGTTTGACATGCAGAAACTGCAATATCTTCGTATTCGTGGGAATTCTAGCTGAGATATGCATTTTCTGTAATAATCTTCGAGTTTCTTTTGCGCCAAGTGCGCATAATCACCGAAATCGCTGTTTTCGTGGTGTTGAAAGCGAAAAACACGTTTGCTGGTGTTTTCAGCACTCCGGAGTGTGTTTGATATGCGGAAACCGCGATATCTTCGTTTTCCTGGGGTTTCCAGCTGAGATATGCATTTTCAGCGATAATCTTCATGATTCTTCTGTGCCAAGTGCGCATAATCACCGAAATCGCTGTTTTCGTGGTGATGAATGCGAAAAACACGTTTGCTGGTGTTATCAGCACTCCGGAGTGTGATTGATATGCGGAAACTGCGATATCTTCGGTTTCGTAGGGTTTCCAGCTGAGATATGCATTTTCAGCGATAATCTTCATGATTCTTCTGTGCCAAGTGCGCATAATCACCGAAATCGCTGTTTTCGTGCTATTGAATGCGAAAAACATGTTTCCTGCTGTTTTCAGCACTCCACGGTGCGTTTGACATGCAGAAACTGCAATATCTTCGTTTTCGTGGGGTTTCCAGCCGAGATATGCATTTTCAGTGATAATCTTCACGATTCTGCTGTTACAAGTGTTCAGAATCACCGAAATCGCTGTTTTCGTGCTATTGAATGCGAAAAACACGTTTCCTGGTGATTTCAGCACTCCACGGTGCGTTTGACATGCAGAAACTGCAATAGCTTCGTATTCGTGGGGTTTCTAGCTGAGATATGCATTTTCAGTATTAATCTTCGAGTTTCTACTGTGCCAAGTGCGGATTATCATCGACATCGCTGTTTTCGTGCTATTGAATGCGAAAAACACGTTTCCTGCTGTTTTCAGCACTCCACAGTGCGTTCGACATGCAGAAACTGCAATAGCTTCGTATTCGTGGGGTTTCCAGCTAAAATATGCATTTTCAGTGATTATCTTCATGATTCTTCTGTGCCAAGTGCGCATAATCACCGAAATCGCTGTTTTCGTGGTGTTGAATGCGAAAAACATGTTTGCAGGTGTTTTCAGCACTCCACGGTGCGTTTGACATGCAGAAACTGCAATATCTTCGTATTCGTGGGGTTTCTATCTGAGATATGCATTTTCAGTGATAATCTTCATGATTCTTCTGTGCCAAGTGCGCATAATCACCGAAATCGCTGTTTTCGAGGTGTTGAAAGCGAAAAACACGTTTGCTGGTGTTTTCAGCACTCCGGAGTGCGTTTGATATGCGGAAACCGCGATATCTTCGTTTTCCTGGGGTTTCCAGCTGAGATATGCATTTTCAGTGATAATCGTCGACATTCTTCAGTGACATGTGTGCAGAATCGCCGAAATCGCTGTTTTCGTGCTATTGAATGCGAAAAACACGTTTCCTGCTGTTTTCAGCACTCCACGGTGCGTTTGACATGCATAAACTGCAATATCTTCGTATTCGTGGGGTTTCTAGCTGAGATATGCATTTTCAGTGATAATCTTCATGATTCTGCTGTTACAAGTGTTCAGAATCACCGAAATCGCTGTTTTCGTGCTATTGAATGCGAAAAACACGTTTCCTGGTGTTTACAGCACTCCACGGTGCGTTTGACATGCAGAAACTGCAATAGCGTCGTTTTCGTGGGGCTTACAGCTGAGATATGCATTTTCAGTGATAATCGTCGACCTTCTTCTGTGACATGTGTGCAGAATCGCCGAAATCGCTGTTTTCGTGCTATTGAATGCGAAAAACACGTTTCCTGCTGTTTTCAGCACTCCACGGTGCGTTTGACATCCAGAAACTGCAATATCTTCGTATTCGTGGGAATTCTAGCTGAGATATGCATTTTCTGTAATAATCTTCGAGTTTCTTTTGCGCCAAGTGCGCATAATCACCGAAATCGCTGTTTTCGTGGTGTTGAAAGCGAAAAACACGTTTGCTGGTGTGTTCAGCACTCCGGAGTTCGTTTGATATGCGGAAACCGCGATATCTTCGTTTTCCTGGGGTTTCCAGCTGAGATATGCATTTTCAGTGATAATCGTCGACATTCTTCAGTGACATGAGTGCAGAATCGCCGAAATCGCTGTTTTCGTGCTATTGAATGCGAAAAACACGTTTCCTGCTGTTTTCAGCACTCCACGGTGCGTTTGACATGCATAAACTGCAATATCTTCGTTTTCGTGGGGTTTCCAGCTGAGATATGCATTTTCAGCGATAATCTTCATGATTCTTCTGTGCCAAGTGCGCATAATCACCGAAATCGCTGTTTTCGTGGTTATGAATGCGAAAAACACGTTTGCTGGTGTTATCAGCACTCCGGAGTGTGATTGATATGCGGAAACTGCGATATCTTCGGTTTCGTAGGGTTTCCAGCTGAGTTATGCATTTTCAGTGATAATCTTCATGATTGTTCTGTGACAAGTGTGCAGAATCACCGAAATCGCTGTTTTCGTGCTATTGAATCCAAATAACACGTTTCCTGGTGTTTTCAGCACTCCACGGTGCGTTTGACATGCAGAAACTGCAATATCTTCGTTTTCGTGGGGTTTCCAGCCGAGTTATGCATTTTCAGTGATAATCTTCATGATTCTGCTGTTACAAGTGTTCAGAATCACCGAAATCGCTGTTTTCGTGCTATTGAATGCGAAAAACACGTTTCCTGGTGTTTTCAGCACTCCACGGTGCGTTTGACATGCAGAAACTGCAATAGCTTCGTATTCGTGGGGTTTCTAGCTGAGATATGCATTTTCAGTATTAATCTTCGAGTTTCTACTGTGCCAAGTGCGGATTATCATCGACATCGCTGTTTTCGTGCTATTGAATGCGAAAAACACGTTTCCTGCTGTTTTCAGCACTCCACAGTGCGTTTGACATGCAGAAACTGCAATAGCTTCGTATTCGTGGGGTTTCCAGCTGAAATATGCATTTTCAGTGATTATCTTCATGATTCTTCTGTGCCAAGTGCGCATAATCACCGAAATCGCTGTTTTCGTGGTGTTGAATGCGAAAAACACGTTTGCAGGTGTTTTCAGCACTCCACGGTGCGTTTGACATGCAGAAACTGCAATATCTTCGTATTCGTGGGGTTTCTATCTGAGATATGCATTTTCAGTGATAATCTTCATGATTCTTCTGTGCCAAGTGCGCATAATCACCGAAATCGCTGTTTTCGTGGGGTTGAATGCGAAAAACACGTTTGCTGGTGTTATCTGCACTCCGGAGTGTGATTGATATGCGGAAACTGCGATATCTTCGGTTTCGTAGGGTTTCCAGCTGAGATATGCATTTTCAGTGATAATCTTCATGATTGTTCTGTGCCAAGTGCGCATAATCACCGAAATCGCTGTTTTCATGGTGTTGAAAGCGAAAAACACGTTTGCTGGTGATTTCAGCACTCCTGGAGTGCGTTTGATATGCGGATACCGCGATATCATCGTTTTCCTGGGGTTTCCAGCTGAGATATGCATTTTCAGTGATAATCGTCGACATTCTTCAGTGACATGCGTGCAGAATCGCCGAAATCGTTGTTTTCGGGCTACTGAATGCGAAAAACACGTTTCCTGCTTTTTTCAGCACTCCACGGTGCGTTTGACATGCATAAACTGCAATATCTTCGTATTCGTGGGGTTTCTAGCTGAGATATGCATTTTCAGTGATAATCTTCATGATTCTGCTGTTACAAGTGTTCAGAATCACCGAAATCGCTGTTTTCGTGCTATTGAATGCGAAAAACACGTTTCCTGCTGTTTTCAGCACTCCACGGTGCGTTTGACATGCAGAAACTGCAATAGCGTCGTTTTCGTGGGGCTTCCAGCTGAGATATGCATTTTCAGTGATAATCGTCGACATTCTTCTGTGACATGTGTGCAGAATCGCCGAAATCGCTGTTTTCGTGCTATTGAATGCGAAATACACGTTTCCTGCTGTTTTCAGCACTCCACTGTGCGTTTGACATGCAGAAACTGCAATATTTTCGTATTCGTGGGAATTCTAGCTGAGATATGCATTTTCTGTAATAATCTTCGAGTTTCTTCTGCGCCAAGTGCGCATAATCACCGAAATCGCTGTTTTCGTGGTGTTTAATGCGAAAAACACGTTTGCTGGTGTTTTCAGCACTCCACAGTGCGTTTGATATTTGCGGAAACTGCGATATCTTCGTTTTCCTGGGGTGTCCAGCTGAGATATGCATTTTCAGTGATAATCGTCGACCTTCTTCTGTGACATGTGTGCAGAATCGCCGAAATCGCTGTTTTCGTGCTATTGAATGCGAAAAACACGTTTCCTGCTGTTTTCAGCACTCCACTGTGCGTTTGACATGCAGAAACTGCAATATTTTCGTATTCGTGGGAATTCTAGCTGAGATATGCATTTTCTGTAATAATCTTCGAGTTTCTTCTGCGCCAAGTGCGCATAATCACCGAAATCGCTGTTTTCGTGGTGTTTAATGCGAAAAACACGTTTGCTGGTGTTTTCAGCACTCCACAGTGCGTTTGATATTTGCGGAAACTGCGATATCTTCGTTTTCCTGGGGTGTCCAGCTGAGATATGCATTTTCAGTGATAATCGTCGACCTTCTTCTGTGACATGTGTGCAGAATCGCCGAAATCGCTGTTTTCGTGCTATTGAATGCGAAAAACACGTTTCCTGCTGTTTTCAGCACTCCACTGTGCGTTTGACATGCAGAAACTGCAATATTTTCGTATTCGTGGGAATTCTAGCTGAGATATGCATTTTCTGTAATAATCTTCGAGTTTCTTCTGCGCCAAGTGCGCATAATCACCGAAATCGCTATTTTCGTGGTGTTTAATGCGAAAAACACGTTTGCTGGTGTTTTCAGCACTCCACAGTGCATTTGATATTTGCGGAAACTGCGATATCTTCGTATTCGAGGGGATTCTAGCTGAGATATGCATTTTCAGTGATAATCTTCATGATTCTGCTGTTACAAGTGTTCAGAATCACCGAAATCGCTGTTTTCGTGCTATTGAATGCGAAATACACGTTTCCTGCTGTTTTCAGCACTCCACTGTGCGTTTGACATGCAGAAACTGCAATATTTTCGTATTCGTGGGAATTCTAGCTGAGATATGCATTTTCTGTAATAATCTTCGAGTTTCTTCTGCGCCAAGTGCGCATAATCACCGAAATCGCTGTTTTCGTGGTGTTTAATGCGAAAAACACGTTTGCTGGTGTTTTCAGCACTCCACAGTGCGTTTGATATTTGCGGAAACTGCGATATCTTCGTTTTCCTGGGGTGTCCAGCTGAGATATGCATTTTCAGTGATAATCGTCGACCTTCTTCTGTGACATGTGTGCAGAATCGCCGAAATCGCTGTTTTCGTGCTATTGAATGCGAAAAACACGTTTCCTGCTGTTTTCAGCACTCCACTGTGCGTTTGACATGCAGAAACTGCAATATTTTCGTATTCGTGGGAATTCTAGCTGAGATATGCATTTTCTGTAATAATCTTCGAGTTTCTTCTGCGCCAAGTGCGCATAATCACCGAAATCGCTGTTTTCGTGGTGTTTAATGCGAAAAACACGTTTGCTGGTGTTTTCAGCACTCCACAGTGCGTTTGATATTTGCGGAAACTGCGATATCTTCGTTTTCCTGGGGTGTCCAGCTGAGATATGCATTTTCAGTGATAATCGTCGACCTTCTTCTGTGACATGTGTGCAGAATCGCCGAAATCGCTGTTTTCGTGCTATTGAATGCGAAAAACACGTTTCCTGCTGTTTTCAGCACTCCACTGTGCGTTTGACATGCAGAAACTGCAATATTTTCGTATTCGTGGGAATTCTAGCTGAGATATGCATTTTCTGTAATAATCTTCGAGTTTCTTCTGCGCCAAGTGCGCATAATCACCGAAATCGCTATTTTCGTGGTGTTTAATGCGAAAAACACGTTTGCTGGTGTTTTCAGCACTCCACAGTGCATTTGATATTTGCGGAAACTGCGATATCTTCGTATTCGAGGGGATTCTAGCTGAGATATGCATTTTCAGTGATAATCTTCATGATTCTGCTGTTACAAGTGTTCAGAATCACCGAAATCGCTGTTTTCGTGCTATTGAATGCGAAAAACACGTTTCCTGCTGTTTTCAGCACTCCACGGTGCGTTTGACATGCAGAAACTGCAATAGCGTCGTTTTCGTGGGGCTTCCAGCTGAGATATGCATTTTCAGTGATAATCGTCGACATTCTTCTGTGACATGTGTGCAGAATCGCCGAAATCGCTGTTTTCGTGCTATTGAATGCGAAAAACACGTTTCCTGGTGTTTTCAGCACTCCACGGTGCGTTTGACATGCAGAAACTGCATTATCTTCGTATTCGTGGGGATTCTAGCTGAGATATGCATTTTCTGTAATAATCTTCGAGTTTCTTCTGCGCCAAGTGCGCATAATCACCGAAATCGCTGTTTTCGTGGTGTTTAATGCGAAAAACACGTTTGCTGGTGTTTTCAGCACTCCACAGTGCGTTTGATATTTGCGGAAACTGCGATATCTTCGTTTTCCTGGGGTGTCCAGCTGAGATATGCATTTTCAGTGATAATCGTCGACCTTCTTCTGTGACATGTGTGCAGAATCGCCGAAATCGCTGTTTTCGTGCTATTGAATGCGAAAAACACGTTTCCTGCTGTTTTCAGCACTCCACTGTGCGTTTGACATGCAGAAACTGCAATATTTTCGTATTCGTGGGAATTCTAGCTGAGATATGCATTTTCTGTAATAATCTTCGAGTTTCTTCTGCGCCAAGTGCGCATAATCACCGAAATCGCTATTTTCGTGGTGTTTAATGCGAAAAACACGTTTGCTGGTGTTTTCAGCACTCCACAGTGCATTTGATATTTGCGGAAACTGCGATATCTTCGTATTCGAGGGGATTCTAGCTGAGATATGCATTTTCAGTGATAATCGTCGACATTCTTCTGTGACATGCGTGCAGAATCGCCGAAATCGCTATTTTCGTGCTATTGAATGCGAAAAACACGTTTCCTGCTGTTTTCAGCACTCCACAGTGCGTTTGACATGCAGAAACTGCAATAGCTTCGTATTCGTGGGGTTTCTAGCTGAGATATGCATTTTCAGTAATAATCTTCGAGTTTCTTCTGTGCCAAGTGCGCATAATCACCGACATCGCTGTTTTCGTGCTATTGAATGCGAAAAACACGTTTCCTGCTGTTTTCAGCACTCCACGGTGCGTTTGACATGCATAAACTGCAATATCTTCGTTTTCGTGGGGTTTCCAGCTGAGATATGCATTTTCAGCGATAATCTTCATGATTCTTCTGTGCCAAGTGCGCATAATCACCGAAATCGCTGTTTTCGTGGTGATGAATGCGAAAAACACGTTTGCTGGTGTTATCAGCACTCCGGAGTGTGATTGATATGCGGAAACTGCGATATCTTCGGTTTCGTAGGGTTTCCAGCTGAGTTATGCATTTTCAGTGATAATCTTCATGATTGTTCTGTGACAAGTGTGCAGAATCACCGAAATCGCTGTTTTCGTGCTATTGAATGCAAATAACACGTTTCCTGGTGTTTTCAGCACTCCACGGTGCGTTTGACATGCAGAAACTGCAATATCTTCGTTTTCGTGGGGTTTCCAGCCGAGATATGCATTTTCAGTGATAATCTTCATGATTCTGCTGTTACAAGTGTTCAGACTTACCGAAATCGCTGTTTTCGTGCTATTGAATGCGAAAAACACGTTTCCTGGTGTTTTCAGCACTCCACGGTGCGTTTGACATGCAGAAACTGCAATAGCTTCGTATTCGTGGGGTTTCTAGCTGAGATATGCATTTTCAGTATTAATCTTCGAGTTTCTACTGTGCCAAGTGCGGATTATCATCGACATCGCTGTTTTCGTGCTATTGAATGCGAAAAACACGTTTCCTGCTGTTTTCAGCACTCCACAGTGCGTTTGACATGCAGAAACTGCAATAGCTTCGTATTCGTGGGGTTTCCGGCTGAAATATGCATTTTCAGTGATTATCTTCATGATTCTTCTGTGCCAAGTGCGCATAATCACCGAAATCGCTGTTTTCGTGGTGTTGAATGCGAAAAACACGTTTGCAGGTGTTTTCAGCACTCCACGGTGCGTTTGACATGCAGAAACTGCAATATCTTCGTATTCGTGGGGTTTCTATCTGAGATATGCATTTTCAGTGATAATCTTCATGATTCTTCTGTGCCAAGTGCGCATAATCACCGAAATCGCAGTTTTCGTGGTGTTGAATGCGAAAAACACGTTTGCTGGTGTTATCTGCACTCCGGAGTGTGATTGATATGCGGAAACTGCGATATCTTCGGTTTCGTAGGGTTTCCAGCTGAGATATGCATTTTCAGTGATAATCTTCATGATTGTTCTGTGCCAAGTGCGCATAATCACCGAAATCGCTGTTTTCATGGTGTTGAAAGCGAAAAACACGTTTGCTGGTGATTTCAGCACTCCGGAGTGCGTTTGATATGCGGAAACCGCGATATCATCGTTTTCCTGGGGTTTCCAGCTGAGATATGCATTTTCAGTGATAATCGTCGACATTCTTCAGTGACATGCGTGCAGAATCGCCGAAATCGTTGTTTTCGGGCTACTGAATGCGAAAAACACGTTTCCTGCTTTTTTCAGCACTCCACGGTGCGTTTGACATGCATAAACTGCAATATCTTCGTATTCGTGGGGTTTCTAGCTGAGATATGCATTTTCAGTGATAATCTTCATGATTCTGCTGTTACAAGTGTTCAGAATCACCGAAATCGCTGTTTTCGTGCTATTGAATGCGAAAAACACGTTTCCTGGTGTTTTCAGCACTCCACGGTGCGTTTGACATGCAGAAACTGCAATAGCGTCGTTTTCGTGGGGCTTCCAGCTGAGATATGCATTTTCAGTGATAATCGTCGACATTCTTCTGTGACATGTGTGCAGAATCGCCGAAATCGCTGTTTTCGTGCTATTGAATGCGAAATACACGTTTCCTGCTGTTTTCAGCACTCCACTGTGCGTTTGACATGCAGAAACTGCAATATTTTCGTATTCGTGGGAATTCTAGCTGAGATATGCATTTTCTGTAATAATCTTCGAGTTTCTTCTGCGCCAAGTGCGCATAATCACCGAAATCGCTATTTTCGTGGTGTTTAATGCGAAAAACACGTTTTCTGGTGTTTTCAGCACTCCACAGTGCATTTGATATTTGCGGAAACTGCGATATCTTCGTATTCGAGGGGATTCTAGCTGAGATATGCATTTTCAGTGATAATCGTCGACATTCTTCTGTGACATGCGTGCAGAATCGCCGAAATCGCTATTTTCGTGCTATTGAATGCGAAAAACACGTTTCCTGCTGTTTTCAGCACTCCACAGTGCGTTTGACATGCAGAAACTGCAATAGCTTCGTATTCGTGGGGTTTCTAGCTGAGATATGCATTTTCAGTAATAATCTTCGAGTTTCTTCTGTGCCAAGTGCGCATAATCACCGACATCGCTGCTTTCGTGCTATTGAATGCGAAATACACGTTTCCTGCTGTTTTCAGCACTCCACTGTGCGTTTGACATGCAGAAACTGCAATATTTTCGTATTCGTGGGAATTCTAGCTGAGATATGCATTTTCTGTAATAATCTTCGAGTTTCTTCTGCGCCAAGTGCGCATAATCACCGAAATCGCTATTTTCGTGGTGTTTAATGCGAAAAACACGTTTTCTGGTGTTTTCAGCACTCCACAGTGCATTTGATATTTGCGGAAACTGCGATATCTTCGTATTCGAGGGGATTCTAGCTGAGATATGCATTTTCAGTGATAATCGTCGACATTCTTCTGTGACATGCGTGCAGAATCGCCGAAATCGCTATTTTCGTGCTATTGAATGCGAAAAACACGTTTCCTGCTGTTTTCAGCACTCCACAGTGCGTTTGACATGCAGAAACTGCAATAGCTTCGTATTCGTGGGGTTTCTAGCTGAGATATGCATTTTCAGTAATAATCTTCGAGTTTCTTCTGTGCCAAGTGCGCATAATCACCGACATCGCTGCTTTCGTGCTATTGAATGCGAAAAACACGTTTCCTGGTGTTTTCAGCACTCCACGGTGCGTTTGACATGCAGAAACTGCATTATCTTCGTATTCGTGGGGATTCTAGCTGAGATATGCATTTTCAGTGATAATCGTCGACATTCTTCTGTGACATGCGTGCAGAATCGCCGAAATCGCTATTTTCGTGCTATTGAATGCGAAAAACACGTTTCCTGCTGTTTTCAGCACTCCACAGTGCGTTTGACATGCAGAAACTGCAATAGCTTCGTATTCGTGGGGTTTCTAGCTGAGATATGCATTTTCAGTAATAATCTTCGAGTTTCTTCTGTGCCAAGTGCGCATAATCACCGACATCGCTGTTTTCGTGCTATTGAATGCGAAAAACACGTTTCCTGCTGTTTTCAGCACTCCACGGTGCGTTTGACATGCATAAACTGCAATATCTTCGTTTTCGTGGGGTTTCCAGCTGAGATATGCATTTTCAGCGATAATCTTCATGATTCTTCTGTGCCAAGTGCGCATAATCACCGAAATCGCTGTTTTCGTGGTGATGAATGCGAAAAACACGTTTGCTGGTGTTATCAGCACTCCGGAGTGTGATTGATATGCGGAAACTGCGATATCTTCGGTTTCGTAGGGTTTCCAGCTGAGTTATGCATTTTCAGTGATAATCTTCATGATTGTTCTGTGACAAGTGTGCAGAATCACCGAAATCGCTGTTTTCGTGCTATTGAATGCAAATAACACGTTTCCTGGTGTTTTCAGCACTCCACGGTGCGTTTGACATGCAGAAACTGCAATATCTTCGTTTTCGTGGGGTTTCCAGCCGAGATATGCATTTTCAGTGATAATCTTCATGATTCTGCTGTTACAAGTGTTCAGAATCACCGAAATCGCTGTTTTCGTGCTATTGAATGCGAAAAACACGTTTCCTGGTGTTTTCAGCACTCCACGGTGCGTTTGACATGCAGAAACTGCAATAGCTTCGTATTCGTGGGGTTTCTAGCTGAGATATGCATTTTCAGTATTAATCTTCGAGTTTCTACTGTGCCAAGTGCGGATTATCATCGACATCGCTGTTTTCGTGCTATTGAATGCGAAAAACACGTTTCCTGCTGTTTTCAGCACTCCACAGTGCGTTTGACATGCAGAAACTGCAATAGCTTCGTATTCGTGGGGTTTCCAGCTGAAATATGCATTTTCAGTGATTATCTTCATGATTCTTCTGTGCCAAGTGCGCATAATCACCGAAATCGCTGTTTTCGTGGTGTTGAATGCGAAAAACACGTTTGCAGGTGTTTTCAGCACTCCACGGTGCGTTTGACATGCAGAAACTGCAATATCTTCGTATTCGTGGGGTTTCTATCTGAGATATGCATTTTCAGTGATAATCTTCATGATTCTTCTGTGCCAAGTGCGCATAATCACCGAAATCGCAGTTTTCGTGGTGTTGAATGCGAAAAACACGTTTGCTGGTGTTATCTGCACTCCGGAGTGTGATTGATATGCGGAAACTGCGATATCTTCGGTTTCGTAGGGTTTCCAGCTGAGATATGCATTTTCAGTGATAATCTTCATGATTGTTCTGTGCCAAGTGCGCATAATCACCGAAATCGCTGTTTTCATGGTGTTGAAAGCGAAAAACACGTTTGCTGGTGATTTCAGCACTCCGGAGTGCGTTTGATATGCGGAAACCGCGATATCATCGTTTTCCTGGGGTTTCCAGCTGAGATATGCATTTTCAGTGATAATCGTCGACATTCTTCAGTGACATGCGTGCAGAATCGCCGAAATCGTTGTTTTCGGGCTACTGAATGCGAAAAACACGTTTCCTGCTTTTTTCAGCACTCCACGGTGCGTTTGACATGCATAAACTGCAATATCTTCGTATTCGTGGGGTTTCTAGCTGAGATATGCATTTTCAGTGATAATCTTCATGATTCTGCTGTTACAAGTGTTCAGAATCACCGAAATCGCTGTTTTCGTGCTATTGAATGCGAAAAACACGTTTCCTGGTGTTTTCAGCACTCCACGGTGCGTTTGACATGCAGAAACTGCAATAGCGTCGTTTTCGTGGGGCTTCCAGCTGAGATATGCATTTTCAGTGATAATCGTCGACATTCTTCTGTGACATGTGTGCAGAATCGCCGAAATCGCTGTTTTCGTGCTATTGAATGCGAAATACACGTTTCCTGCTGTTTTCAGCACTCCACTGTGCGTTTGACATGCAGAAACTGCAATATTTTCGTATTCGTGGGAATTCTAGCTGAGATATGCATTTTCTGTAATAATCTTCGAGTTTCTTCTGCGCCAAGTGCGCATAATCACCGAAATCGCTATTTTCGTGGTGTTTAATGCGAAAAACACGTTTTCTGGTGTTTTCAGCACTCCACAGTGCATTTGATATTTGCGGAAACTGCGATATCTTCGTATTCGAGGGGATTCTAGCTGAGATATGCATTTTCAGTGATAATCGTCGACATTCTTCTGTGACATGCGTGCAGAATCGCCGAAATCGCTATTTTCGTGCTATTGAATGCGAAAAACACGTTTCCTGCTGTTTTCAGCACTCCACAGTGCGTTTGACATGCAGAAACTGCAATAGCTTCGTATTCGTGGGGTTTCTAGCTGAGATATGCATTTTCAGTAATAATCTTCGAGTTTCTTCTGTGCCAAGTGCGCATAATCACCGACATCGCTGCTTTCGTGCTATTGAATGCGAAAAACACGTTTCCTGGTGTTTTCAGCACTCCACGGTGCGTTTGACATGCAGAAACTGCATTATCTTCGTATTCGTGGGGATTCTAGCTGAGATATGCATTTTCTGTAATAATCTTCGAGTTTCTTCTGCGCCAAGTGCGCATAATCACCGAAATCGCTGTTTTCGTGGTGTTTAATGCGAAAAACACGTTTGCTGGTGTTTTCAGCACTCCACAGTGCGTTTGATATTTGCGGAAACTGCGATATCTTCGTTTTCCTGGGGTGTCCAGCTGAGATATGCATTTTCAGTGATAATCGTCGACATTCTTCAGTGACATGCGTGCAGAATCGCCGAAATCGCTGTTTTCGTGCTACTGAATGCGAAAAACACGTTTCCTGCTGTTTTCAGCATTCGACGGTGCGTTTGACATGCATAAACTGCAATATCTTCGTATTCGTGGGGTTTCTAGCTGAGATATGCATTTTCAGTGATAATCTTCATGATTCTGCTGTTACAAGTGTTCAGAATCACCAAAATCGCTGTTTTCGTGCTATTGAATGCGAAAAACCCGTTTCCTGGTGTTTTCAGCACTCCACGGTGCGTTTGACATGCAGAAACTGCAATAGCGTCGTTTTCGTGGGGCTTCCAGCTGAGATATGCATTTTCAGTGATAATCGTCGACATTCTTCTGTGACATATGTGCAGAATCGCCGAAATCGCTGTTTTCGTGCTATTGAATGCGAAAAACACGTTTCCTGCTGTTTTCAGCACTCCACGGTGCGTTTGACATGCAGAAACTGCAATATCTTCGTATTCGTGGGAATTCTAGCTGAGATATGCTTTTTCTGTAATAATCTTCGAGTTTCTTCTGCGCCAAGTGCGCATAATCACCGAAATCGCTGTTTTCGTGGTGTTTAATGCGAAAAACACGTTTGCTGGTGTTTTCAGCACTCCACAGTGCGTTTGATATTTGCGGAAACTGCGATATCTTCGTATTCGAGGGGATTCTAGCTGAGATATGCATTTTCAGTGATAATAGTCGACATTCTTCAGTGACATGCGTGCAGAATCGCCGAAACCGCTGTTTTCGTGCTATTGAATGCGAAAAACACGTTTCCTGCTGTTTTCAGCACTCCACGGTGCGTTTGACATACATAAACTGCAATATCTTCGTTTTCGTGGGGTTTCCAGCTGAGATATGCATTTTCAGCGATAATCTTCATGATTCTTCTGTGCCAAGTGCGCATAATCACCGGAATAGCTGTTTTCGAGCTATTGAATGCGAAATCACGTTTTCTGGTGTTTTCAGCACTCCACAGTGCGTTTGACATGCGGAAACTGCGATATCTTCGTTTTCGTGGGGATTCTACCTGAGATATGCATTTTCTGTAATAGTCATCATGATTCTTCTGTGCCAAGTGCGCATAATCACCGAAATCGCTGTTTTCGTGGTGTTGAACGCGAAAAACACGTTTGCTGGTGTTATCAGCACTCCGGAGTGTGATTGATATGCGGAAACTGCGATATCTTCGGTTTCGTAGGGTTTCCAGCTGAGTTATGCATTTTCAGTGATAATCTTCATGATTGTTCTGTGACAAGTGTGCAGAATCACCGAAATCGCTGTATTCGTGCTATTGAATGCGAAAAACACGTTTCCTGGTGTTTTCAGCACTCCGGAGTGCGTTTGATATGCGGAAACCGCGATATCTTCGTTTTCCTGGGGTTTCCAGCTGAGATATGCATTTTCAGTGATAATCGTCGACATTCTTCAGTGACATGCGTGCAGAATCGCCGAAATCGCTGTTTTCGTGCTATTGAATGCGAAAAACACGTTTCCTGCTGTTTTCAGCACTCCACGGTGCGTTTGACATGCATAAACTGCAATATCTTCGTTTTCGTGGGGTTTCCAGCTGAGATATGCATTTTCAGCGATAATCTTCATGATTCTTCTGTGCCAAGTGCGCATAATCACCGGAATAGCTGTTTTCTAGCTATTGAATGCGAAATCACGTTTTCTGGTGTTTTCAGCACTCCACAGTGCGTTTGACATGCGGAAACTACGATATCTTCGTTTTCGTGGGGATTCTAGCTGAGATATGCATTTTCTGTAATAATCATCATGATTCTTCTGTGCCAAGTGCGCATAATCACCGAAATCGCTGTTTTCGTGGTGTTGAATGCGAAAAACACGTTTGCAGGTGTTTTCAGCACTCCACGGTGCGTTTGACATGCAGAAACTGCAATATCTTCGTATTCGTGGGGTTTCTATCTGAGATATGCATTTTCAGTGATAATCTTCATGATTCTTCTGTGCCAAGTGCGCATAATCACCGAAATCGCTGTTTTCGTGGTGTTGAATGCGAAAAACACGTTTGCTGGTGTTATCTGCACTCCGGAGTGTGATTGATATGCGGAAACTGCGATATCTTCGGTTTCGTAGGGTTTCCAGCTGAGATATGCACTTTCAGTGATAATCTTCATGATTGTTCTGTGCCAAGTGCGCATAATCACCGAAATCGCTGTTTTCGTGGTGTTGAATGCGAAAAACACGTTTGCAGGTGTTTTCAGCACTCCACGGTGCGTTTGACATGCAGAAACTGCAATATCTTCATATTCGTGGGAATTCTAGCTGAGATATGCATTTTCTGTAATAATCATCGAGTTTCTTTTGCGCCAAGTGCGCATAATCACCGAAATCGCTGTTTTCGTGGTGTTGAAATCGAAAAACACGTTTGCTGGTGTTTTCAGCACTCCGGAGTGCGTTTGATATGCGGAAACCGCGATATCTTCGTTTTCCTGGGGTTTCCAGCTGAGATATGCATTTTCAGTGATAATCGTCGACATTCTTCAGTGACATGCGTGCAGAATCGCCGAAATCGTTGTTTTCGTGCTATTGAATGCGAAAAACACGTTTCCTGCTGTTTTCAGCACTCCACGGTGCGTTTGACATGCATAAACTGCAATATCTTCGTATTCGTGGGGTTTCTAGCTGAGATATGCATTTTCAGTGATAATCTTCATGATTCTGCTGTTACAAGTGTTCAGAATCACCGAAATCGCTGTTTTCGTGCTATTGAATGCGAAAAACACGTTTCCTGGTGTTTTCAGCACTCCACGGTGCGTTTGACATGCAGAAACTGCAATAGCGTCGTTTTCGTGGGGCTTCCAGCTGAGATATGCATTTTCAGTGATAATCGTCGACATTCTTCTGTGACATGTGTGCAGAATCGCCGAAATCGCTGTTTTCGTGCTATTGAATGCGAAAAACACGTTTCCTGCTGTTTTCAGCACTCCACTGTGCGTTTGACATGCAGAAACTGCAATATTTTCGTATTCGTGGGAATTCTAGCTGAGATATGCATTTTCTGTAATAATCTTCGAGTTTCTTTTGCGCCAAGTGCGCATAATCACCGAAATCGCTGTTTTCGTGCTATTGAATGCAAAAAACACGTTTCCTGGTGTTTTCAGCACTCCACGGTGCGTTTGACATGCATAAACTGCAATATCTTCGTTTTCGTGGGGTTTCCAGCTGAGATATGCATTTTCAGCGATAATCTTCATGATTCTTCTGTGCCAAGTGCGCATAATCACCGGAATAGCTGTTTTCGAGCTATTGAATGCGAAATCACGTTTTCTGGTGTTTTCAGCACTCCACAGTGCGTTTGACATGCGGAAACTGCGATATCTTCGTTTTCGTGGGGATTCTAGCTGAGATATGCATTTTCTGTATTAATCATCATGATTCTTCTGTGCCAAGTGCGCATAATCACCGAAATCGCTGTTTTCGTGGTGTTGAAAGCGAAAAACACGTTTCCTGCTGTTTTCAGCACTGCACGGTGCGTTTGACATGCATAAACTGCAATATCTTCGTTTTCGTGGGGTTTCCAGCTGAGATATGCATTTTCAGCGATAATCTTCATGATTCTTCTGTGCCAAGTGCGCATAATCACCGGAATAGCTGTTTTCTAGCTATTGAATGCGAAATCACGTTTTCTGGTGTTTTCAGCACTCCACAGTGCGTTTGACATGCGGAAACTGCGATATCTTCGTTTTCGTGGGGATTCTAGCTGAGATATGCATTTTCTGTAATAATCATCATGATTCTTCTGTGCCAAGTGCGCATAATCACCGCAATCGCTGTTTTCGTGGTGTTGAATGCGAAAAACACGTTTGCTGGTGTTATCAGCACTCCAGAGTGTGATTGATATGCGGAAACTGCGATATCTTCGGTTTCGTAGGGTTTCCAGCTGAGTTATGCATTTTCAGTGATAATCTTCATGATTGTTCTGTGACAAGTGTGCAGAATCACCGAAATCGCTGTATTCGTGCTATTGAATGCGAAAAACACGTTTCCTGGTGTTTTCAGCACTCCACGGTGCGTTTGACATGCAGAAACTGCAATATCTTCGTTTTCGTGGGGTTTCCAGCCGAGATATGCATTTTCAGTGATAATCTTCATGATTCTGCTGTTACAAGTGTTCAGAATCACCGAAATCGCTGTTTTCGTGCTATTGAATGCGAAAAACACGTTTCCTGGTGTTTTCAGCACTCCACGGTGCGTTTGACATGCAGAAACTTTCATTATCCTCGTATTCGTGGGGATTCTTGCTGAGATATGCATTTTCTGTAATAATCTTCGAGTTTCTTCTGCGCCAAGTGCGCATAATCACCGAAATCGCTATTTTCGTGGTGTTTAATGCGAAAAACACGTTTCCTGGTGTTTTCAGCACTCCACAGTGCATTTGATATTTGCGGAAACTGCGATATCTTCGTATTCGAGGGGATTCTAGCTGAGATATGCATTTTCAGTGATAATCGTCGACATTCTTCTGTGACATGCGTGCAGAATCGCCGAAATCGCTATTTTCGTGCTATTGAATGCGAAAAACACGTTTCCTGGTGTTTTCAGCACTTCACGGTGCGTTTGACATGCAGAAACTGCATTATCTTCGTATTCGTGGGGATTCTAGCTGAGATATGCATTTTCTGTAATAATCTTCGAGTTTCTTCTGCGCAAGTGCGCATAATCACCGAAATCGCTGTTTTCGTGGTGTTTAATGCGAAAAACACGTTTGCTGGTGTTTTCAGCACTCCACAGTGCGTTTGATATTTGCGGAAACTGCGATATCTTCGTTTTCCTGGGGTTTCCAGCTGAGATATGCATTTTCAGTGATAATCGTCGACATTCTTCAGTGACATGCGTGCAGAATCGCCGAAATCGCTGTTTTCGTGCTACTGAATGCGAAAAACACGTTTCCTGCTGTTTTCAGCATTCGACGGTGCGTTTGACATGCATAAACTGCAATATCTTCGTATTCGTGGGGTTTCTAGCTGAGATATGCATTTTCAGTGATAATCGTCGACATTCTTCTGTGACATGTGTGCAGAATCGCCGAAATCGCTGTTTTCGTGCTATTGAATGCGAAAAACACGTTTCCTGGTGTTTTCAGCACTCCACGGTGCGTTTGACATGCATAAACTGCAATATCTTCGTTTTCGTGGGGTTTCCAGCTGAGATATGCATTTTCAGCGATAATCTTCATGATTCTTCTGTGCCAAGTGCGCATAATCACCGGAATAGCTGTTTTCGAGCTATTGAATGCGAAATCACGTTTCCTGGTGTTTTCAGCACTCCACAGTGCATTTGATATTTGCGGAAACTGCGATATCTTCGTATTCGAGGGGATTCTAGCTGAGATATGCATTTTCAGTGATAATCGTCGACATTCTTCTGTGACATGCGTGCAGAATCGCCGAAATCGCTATTTTCGTGCTATTGAATGCGAAAAACACGTTTCCTGGTGTTTTCAGCACTTCACGGTGCGTTTGACATGCAGAAACTGCATTATCTTCGTATTCGTGGGGATTCTAGCTGAGATATGCATTTTCTGTAATAATCTTCGAGTTTCTTCTGCGCCAAGTGCGCATAATCACCGAAATCGCTGTTTTCGTGGTGTTTAATGCGAAAAACACGTTTGCTGGTGTTTTCAGCACTCCACAGTGCGTTTGATATTTGCGGAAACTGCGATATCTTCGTTTTCCTGGGGTTTCCAGCTGAGATATGCATTTTCAGTGATAATCGTCGACATTCTTCAGTGACATGCGTGCAGAATCGCCGAAATCGCTGTTTTCGTGCTACTGAATGCGAAAAACACGTTTGCTGGTGTTTTCAGCACTCCACAGTGCGTTTGATATTTGCGGAAACTGCGATATCTTCGTATTCGAGGGGATTCTAGCTGAGATATGCATTTTCAGTGATAATCGTCGACATTCTTCAGTGACATGCGTGCAGAATCGCCGAAATCGCTGTTTTCGTGCTATTGAATGCGAAAAACACGTTTCCTGCTGTTTTCAGCACTCCACGGTGCGTTTGACATGCATAAACTGCAATATCTTCGTTTTCGTGGGGTTTCCAGCTGAGATATGCATTTTCAGCGATAATCTTCATGATTCTTCTGTGCCAAGTGCGCATAATCACCGGAATAGCTGTTTTCGAGCTATTGAATGCGAAATCACCTTTTCTGGTGTTTTCAGCACTCCACAGTGCGTTTGACATGCGGAAACTGCGATATCTTCGTTTTCGTGGGGATTCTAGCTGAGATATGCATTTTCTGTAATAATCATCATGATTCTTCTGTGCCAAGTGCGCATAATCACCGAAATCGCTGTTTTCGTGGTGTTGAATGCGAAAAACACGTTTGCTGGTGTTATCAGCACTCCGGAGTGTGATTGATATGCGGAAACTGCGATATCTTCGGTTTCGTAGGGTTTCCAGCTGAGTTATGCATTTTCAGTGATAATCTTCATGATTGTTTTGTGACAAGTATGCAGAATCACCGAAATCGCTGTATTCGTGCTATTGAATGCGAAAACCACGTTTCCTGGTGTTTTCAGCACTCCACGGTGCGTTTGACATGCAGAAACTGCAATAGCTTCGTATTCGTGGCGTTTCTAGCTGAGATATGCATTTTCAGTAATAATCTTCGAGTTTCTTCTGTGCCAAGTGCGCATAATCACCGACATCGCTGTTTTCGTGCTATTGAATGCGAAAAATACGTTTCCTGGTGTTTTCAGCACTCCACGGTGGGTTTGACATGCAGAAACTGCATTATCTTCGTATTCGTGGGGATTCTAGCTGAGATATGCATTTTCTGTAATAATCTTCCAGTTTCTTCTGTGACATGTGTGCAGAATCGCCGAAATCGCTGTTTTCGTGCTATTGAATGCGAAAAACACGTTTCCTGCTGTTTTCAGCACTCCACGGTGCGTTTGACATGCAGAAACTGCAATATCTTCGTATTCGTGGGAATTCTAGCTGAGATATGCATTTTCTGTAATAATCTTCGAGTTTCTTCTGCGCCAAGTGCGCATAATCACCGAAATCGCTGTTTTCGTGGTGTTTAATGCGAAATACACGTTTGCTGGTGTTTTCAGCACTCCACAGTGCGTTTGATATTTGCGGAAACTGCGATATCTTCGTATTCGAGGGGATTCTAGCTGAGATATGCATTTTCAGTGATAATCGTCGACATTCTTCTGTGACATGCGTGCCGAATCGCCGAAATCGCTATTTTCGTGCTATTGAATGCGAAAAACACGTTTCCTGGTGTTTTCAGCACTTCACGGTGCGTTTGACATGCAGAAACTGCATTATCTTCGTATTCGTGGGGATTCTAGCTGAGATATGCATTTTCTGTAATAATCTTCGAGTTTCTTCTGCGCCAAGTGCGCATAATCACCGAAATCGCTGTTTTCGTGGTGTTTAATGCGAAAAACACGTTTGCTGGTGTTTTCAGCACTCCACAGTGCGTTTGATATTTGCGGAAACTGCGATATCTTCGTTTTCCTGGGGTTTCCAGCTGAGATATGCATTTTCAGTGATAATCGTCGACATTCTTCAGTGACATGCGTGCAGAATCGCCGAAATCGCTGTTTTCGTGCTACTGAATGCGAAAAACACGTTTCCTGCTGTTTTCAGCATTCGACGGTGCGTTTGACATGCATAAACTGCAATATCTTCGTATTCGTGGGGTTTCTAGCTGAGATATGCATTTTCAGTGATAATCGTCGACATTCTTCTGTGACATGTGTGCAGAATCGCCGAAATCGCTGTTTTCGTGCTATTGAATGCGAAAAACACGTTTGCTGCTGTTTTCAGTACTCCACGGTGCGTTTGACATGCAGAAACTGCAATATCTTCGTATTCGTGGGAATTCTAGCTGAGATATGCATTTTCTGTAATAATCTTCGTGTTTCTTCTGCGCCAAGTGCGCATAATCACCGAAATCGCTGTTTTCGTGGTGTTTAATGCGAAAAACACGTTTGCTGGTGTTTTCAGCACTCCACAGTGCGTTTGATATTTGCGGAAACTGCGATATCTTCGTATTCGAGGGGATTCTAGCTGAGATATGCATTTTCAGTGATAATCGTCGACATTCTTCAGTGACATGCGTGCAGAATCGCCGAAATCGCTGTTTTCGTGCTATTGAATGCGAAAAACACGTTTCCTGCTGTTTTCAGCACTCCACGATGCGTTTGACATGCATAAACTGCAATATCTTCGTTTTCGTGGGGTTTCCAGCTGAGATATGCATTTTCAGCGATAATCTTCATGATTCTTCTGTGCCAAGTGCGCATAATCACCGGAATAGCTGTTTTCGAGCTATTGAATGCGAAATCACGTTTTCTGGTGTTTTCAGCACTCCACAGTGCGTTTGACATGCGGAAACTGCGATATCTTCGTTTTCGTGGGGATTCTAGCTGAGATATGCATTTTCTGTAATAATCATCATGATTCTTCTGTGCCAAGTGCGCATAATCACCGAAATCGCTGTTTTCGTGGTGTTGAATGCGAAAAACACGTTTGCTGGTGTTATCAGCACTCCGGAGTGTGATTGATATGCGGAAACTGCGATATCTTCGGTTTCGTAGGGTTTCCAGCTGAGTTATGCATTTTCAGTGATAATCTTCATGATTGTTCTGTGACAAGTATGCAGAATCACCGAAATCGCTGTATTCGTGCTATTGAATGCGAAAAACACGTTTCCTGGTGTTTTCAGCACTCCACGGTGCGTTTGACATGCAGGAACTGCAATAGCTTCGTATTCGTGGCGTTTCTAGCTGAGATATGCATTTTCAGTAATAATCTTCGAGTTTCTTCTGTGCCAAGTGCGCATAATCACCGACATCGCTGTTTTCGTGCTATTGAATGCGAAAAATACGTTTCCTGGTGTTTTCAGCACTCCACGGTGCGTTTGACATGCAGAAACTGCATTATCTTCGTATTCGTGGGGATTCTAGCTGAGATATGCATTTTCTGTAATAATCTTCGAGTTTCTTCTGTGACATGTGTGCAGAATCGCCGAAATCGCTGTTTTCGTGCTATTGAATGCGAAAAACACGTTTCCTGCTGTTTTCAGCACTCCACGGTGCGTTTGACATGCAGAAACTGCAATATCTTCGTATTCGTGGGAATTCTAGCTGAGATATGCATTTTCTGTAATAATCTTCGAGTTTCTTCTGCGCCAAGTGCGCATAATCACCGAAATCGCTGTTTTCGTGGTGTTTAATGCGAAATACACGTTTGCTGGTGTTTTCAGCACTCCACAGTGCGTTTGATATTTGCGGAAACTGCGATATCTTCGTATTCGAGGGGATTCTAGCTGAGATATGCATTTTCAGTGATAATCGTCGACATTCTTCTGTGACATGCGTGCAGAATCGCCGAAATCGCTGTTTTCGTGCTATTGAATGCGAAAAACACGTTTCCTGCTGTTATCAGCACTCCACAGTGCGTTTGACATGCGGAAACTGCGATATCTTCGTTTTCGTGGGGTTTCCAGCCGAGATATGCATTTTCAGTGATAATCTACATGATTGTTCTGAGACAAGTGTGCAGAATCACCGAAATCGCTGTTTTCGTGCTATTGAATGCGAAAAACACGTTTCCTGGTGTTTTCAGCACTCCACGGTGCGTTTGACAAGCAGAAACTGCAATAGCGTCGTTTTCGTGGAGTTTCCAGCTGAAATATGCATTTTCAGTGATAATCGTCGACATTCTTCTGTGACATGTGTGCAGAATCGCCGAAATCGCAGTTTTCGTTCTATTGAATGCGAAAAACACGTTTCCTAGTGTTTTCAGCACACCACGGTGCGTTTGACATGCATAAACTGCAATATCTTCGTATTCGTGGGGTTTCTAGCTGAGATATGCATTTTCAGTGATAATCTTCATGATCCTTCTGTGCCAAGTGCGCATAATCACCGAAATTGCTGTTTTCGTGCTATTGAATGCGAAAAACACGTTCGCTGGTGTTATCAGCACTCCGGAGTGTGATTGATATGCGGAAACTGCGATATCTTTGGTTTCGTAGGGTTTCCAGCTGAGTTATGCATTTTCAGTGATAATCTTCATGATTGATCTGTGACAAGTGTGCAGAATCACCGAAATCGCTGTTTTCGTGCTATTGAATGCGAAAAACACGTTTCCTGGTGTTTTCAGCACTCCACAGTGCGTGTGACATGCGGAAACTGCGATATCTTCGTTTTCGTGGGGTTTCCAGCTGAGATATGCATTTTCAGTGATAATCTTCATGATTGTTCTGTGACAAGTGTGCAGAATCACCGAAATCGCTGTTTTCGTGCTATTGAATGCGAAAAACAAGTTTTCTGGTGTTTTCAGAACTCCACAGTGCGTTTGACATGCGGAAACTGCGATATCTTCGTTTTCGTGGGGTTTCTAGCTGAGATATGCATTTTCAGTGATAATCGTCGACATTCTTCTGTGACATGCGTGCAGAATCGCCGAAATCGCTGTTTTCGTGCTATTGAATGCGAAAAACACGTTTCCTGCTGTTATCAGCACTCCACAGTGCGTTTGACATGCGGAAACTGCGATATCTTCGTTTTCGTGGGGTTTCCAGCCGAGATATGCATTTTCAGTGATAATCTACATGATTGTTCTGAGACAAGTGTGCAGAATCACCGAAATCGCTGTTTTCGTGCTATTGAATGCGAAAAACACGTTTCCTGGTGTTTTCAGCACTCCACGGTGCGTTTGACATGCAGAAACTGCAATAGCGTCGTTTTCGTGGAGTTTCCAGCTGAAATATGCATTTTCAGTGATAATCGTCGACATTCTTCTGTGACATGTGTGCAGAATCGCCGAAATCGCAGTTTTCGTTCTATTGAATGCGAAAAACACGTTTCCTAGTGTTTTCAGCACACCACGGTGCGTTTGACATGCATAAACTGCAATATCTTCGTATTCGTGGGGTTTCTAGCTGAGATATGCATTTTCAGTGATAATCTTCATGATCCTTCTGTGCCAAGTGCGCATAATCACCGAAATTGCTGTTTTCGTGCTATTGAATGCGAAAAACACGTTTGCTGGTGTTATCAGCACTCCGGAGTGTGATTGATATGCGGAAACTGCGATATCTTTGGTTTCGTAGGGTTTCCAGCTGAGTTATGCATTTTCAGTGATAATCTTCATGATTGATCTGTGACAAGTGTGCAGAATCACCGAAATCGCTGTTTTCGTGCTATTGAATGCGAAAAACACGTTTCCTGGTGTTTTCAGCACTCCACAGTGCGTGTGACATGCGGAAACTGCGATATCTTCGTTTTCGTGGGGTTTCCAGCTGAGATATGCATTTTCAGTGGTAATCTTCATGATTGTTCTGTGACAAGTGTGCAGAATCACCGAAATCGCTGTTTTCGTGCTATTGAATGCGAAAAACAAGTTTTCTGGTGTTTTCAGAACTCCACAGTGCGTTTGACATGCGGAAACTGCGATATCTTCGTTTTCGTGGGGTTTCTAGCTGAGATATGCATTTTCAGTGATAATCGTCGACATTCTTCTGTGACATGCGTGCAGAATCGCCGAAATCGCTGTTTTCGTGCTATTGAATGCGAAAAACACGTTTCCTAGTGTTTTCAGCACACCACGGTGCGTTTAACATGCATAAACTGCAATATCTTCGTATTCGTGGGGTTTCTAGCTGAGATATGCATTTTCAGTGATAATCTTCATGATCCTTCTGTGCCAAGTGCGCATAATCACCGAAATTGCTGTTTTCGTGCTATTGAATGCGAAAAACACGTTTGCTGGTGTTATCAGCACTCCGGAGTGTGATTGATATGCGGAAACTGCGATATCTTCGGTTTCGTAGGGTTTCCAGCTGAGTTATGCATTTTCAGTGATAATCTTCATGATTGATCTGTGACAAGTGTGCAGAATCACCGAAATCGCTGTTTTCGTGCTATTGAATGCGAAAAACACGTTTCCTGGTGTTTTCAGCACTCCGCGGTGCGTTTGACATGCAGAAACTGCAATATCTTCGTATTCGTGGGGATTCTAGCTGAGATATGCATTTTCAGTGATAATCTTCATGATTGTTCTGTGACAAGTGTGCATAATCACCGAAATCGCTGTTTTCGTGGTGTTGAATGCGAAAAACACGTTTCCTGGTGTTTTCAGCACTCCACAGTGCGTTTGACATGCGGAAACTGCGATATCTTGGTTTTCGTTGGGTTTCTAGCTGAGATATGCATTTTCAGTGATAATCGTCCACATTCTTCTGTGACATGTGTGCAGAATCGCCGAAATCGCTGTTTTCGTGCTATTGAATGCGAAAAACACGTATCCTGCTGTTTTCAGCTCTCCACAGTGCGTTTGACATGCGGAAACTGCGATATCTTCGTTTTCGTTGGGTTTCCAGCTGAGATATGCATTTTCAGTGATAATCTTCATGATTCTTCTGTGCCAAGTGCGCATAATCACCGAAATCGCTGTTTTCGTGCTATTGAATGCGAAAAACACGTTTCCTGCTGTTTTCAGCAATCCACAGTGCGTTTGATATGCGGAAAACGCGATATCTTCGTTTTCGTTGGGTTTCCAGCTGAGATATGCATTTTCAGTGATAATCATCCACATTCTTCTGTGACATGTGTGCAGAATCGCCGAAATCGCTGTTTTCGTGCTATTGAATGCGAAAAACACGTTTCCTGCTGTTTTCAGCACTCCACAGTGCGTTTGACATGCGGAAACTGCGATATCTTCGTTTTCATGGGGTTTCCAGCTGAGATCTGCATTTTCACTGATAATCTTCATGATTGTTCTGTGACAAGAGTGCAGAATCACCGAAATCGCTGTTTTCGTGCGATTGAATGCGAAAAACACGTTTTCTGGGGTTTTCTGCACTCCACAGAGCGTTTGATATGCGGAAACTGCTATATCTTCGTTTTCGATGAGGTTTCCAGCTGAGATCTGCATTTTCACTGATAATCGTCCACATTCTTCTGTGACATGTGTGCAGAATCGCCGAAATCGCTGTTTTCGTGCTATTGAATGCGAAAAACACGTTTCCTGCTGTTATCAGCACTCCACAGTGCGTTTGACATGCGGAAACTGCGATATCTTCGTTTTCGTGGGGTTTCCAGCCGAGATATGCATTTTCAGTGATAATCTACATGATTGTTCTGAGACAAGTGTGCAGAATCACCGAAATCGCTGTTTTCGTGCTATTGAATGCGAAAAACACATTTCCTGGTGTTTTCAGCACTCCACGGTGCGTTTGACATGCAGAAACTGCAATAGCGTCGTTTTCGTGGAGTTTCCAGCTGAAATATGCATTTTCAGTGATAATCGTCGACATTCTTCTGTGACATGCGTGCAGAATCGCCGAAATCGCAGTTTTCGTTCTATTGAAAGTGAAAAACACGTTTCCTAGTGTTTTCAGCACACCACGGTGCGTTTGACATGCATAAACTGCAATATCTTCGTATTCGTGGGGTTTCTAGCTGAGATATGCATTTTCAGTGATAATCTTCATGATCCTTCTGTGCCAAGTGCGCATAATCACCGAAATTGCTGTTTTCGTGCTATTGAATGCGAAAAACACGTTTGCTGGTGTTATCAGCACTCCGGAGTGTGATTGATATGCGGAAACTGCGATATCTTTGGTTTCGTAGGGTTTCCAGCTGAGTTATGCATTTTCAGTGATAATCTTCATGATTGATCTGTGACAAGTGTGCAGAATCACCGAAATCGCTGTTTTCGTGCTATTGAATGCGAAAAACACGTTTCCTGGTGTTTTCAGCACTCCACAGTGCGTGTGACATGCGGAAACTGCGATATCTTCGTTTTCGTGGGGTTTCCAGCTGAGATATGCATTTTCAGTGATAATCTTCATGATTGTTCTGTGACAAGTGTGCAGAATCACCGAAATCGCTGTTTTCGTGCTATTGAATGCGAAAAACAAGTTTTCTGGTGTTTTCAGAACTCCACAGTGCGTTTGACATGCGGAAACTGCGATATCTTCGTTTTCGTGGGGTTTCTAGCTGAGATATGCATTTTCAGTGATAATCGTCGACATTCTTCTGTGACATGCGTGCAGAATCGCCGAAATCGCTGTTTTCGTGCTATTGAATGCGAAAAACACGTTTCCTAGTGTTTTCAGCACACCACGGTGCGTTTAACATGCATAAACTGCAATATCTTCGTATTCGTGGGGTTTCTAGCTGAGATATGCATTTTCAGTGATAATCTTCATGATCCTTCTGTGCCAAGTGCGCATAATCACCGAAATTGCTGTTTTCGTGCTATTGAATGCGAAAAACACGTTTGCTGGTGTTATCAGCACTCCGGAGTGTGATTGATATGCGGAAACTGCGATATCTTTGGTTTCGTAGGGTTTCCAGCTGAGTTATGCATTTTCAGTGATAATCTTCATGATTGATCTGTGACAAGTGTGCAGAATCACCGAAATCGCTGTTTTCGTGCTATTGAATGCGAAAAACACGTTTCCTGGTGTTTTCAGCACTCCGCGGTGCGTTTGACATGCAGAAACTGCAATATCTTCGTATTCGTGGGGATTCTAGCTGAGATATGCATTTTCAGTGATAACCTTCATGATTGTTCTGTGACAAGTGTGCATAATCACCGAAATCGCTGTTTTCGTGGTGTTGAATGCGAAAAACACGTTTCCTGGTGTTTTCAGCACTCCACAGTGCGTTTGACATGCGGAAACTGCGATATCTTGGTTTTCGTTGGGTTTCTAGCTGAGATATGCATTTTCAGTGATAATCGTCCACATTCTTCTGTGACATGTGTGCAGAATCGCCGAAATCGCTGTTTTCGTGCTATTGAATGCGAAAAACACGTATCCTGCTGTTTTCAGCTCTCCACAGTGCGTTTGACATGCGGAAACTGCGATATCTTCGTTTTCGTTGGGTTTCCAGCTGAGATATGCATTTTCAGTGATAATCTTCATGATTCTTCTGTGCCAAGTGCGCATAATCACCGAAATCGCTGTTTTCGTGCTATTGAATGCGAAAAACACGTTTCCTGGTGTTTTCAGCACTCCACAGTGCGTTTGATATGCGGAAACCGCGATATCTTCGTTTTCGTTGGGTTTCCAGCTGAGATATGCATTTTCAGTGAAAATCTTCATGATTGTTCTGTGACAAGTGTGCAGAATCACCGAAATAGCTGTTTTCGTGCGATTGAATGCGAAAAACACGTTTTCTGGGGTTTTCTGCACTCCACAGAGCGTTTGATATGCGGAAACTGCTATATCTTCGTTTTCGATGAGGTTTCCAGCTGAGATCTGCATTTTCACTGATAATCGTCCACATTCTTCTGTGACATGTGTGCAGAATCGCCGAAATCGCTGTTTTCGTGCTATTGAATGCGAAAAACACGTTTCCTGCTGTTTTCAGCACTCCACGGTGCGTTTGACATGCAGAAACTGCAATAGCTTCGTATTCGTGGGGTTTCCAGCGGAGATATGCATTTTCAGTGATAATCTTCATGATTCTTCTGTTCCAAGTGCGCATAATCACCGAAATCGCTGTATTCGTGGTGTTGAATGCGAAAAACACGTTTGCAGGTGTTTTCAGCACTCCACGGTGCGTTTGACATGCAGAAACTGCAATATCTTCGTATTCGTGGGGTTTCTAGCTGAGATATGCATTTTCAGTGATAATCTTCATGATCCTTGTGTGCCAAGTGCGCATAATCGCCGAAATCGCAGTTTTCGTTCTATTGAATGCGAAAAACACGTTTCCTAGTGTTTTCAGCACACCACGGTGCGTTTGATATGCATAAACTGCAATATCTTCGTATTCGTGGGGTTTCTAGCTGAGATATGCATTTTCAGTGATAATCTTCATGATCCTTCTGTGCCAAGTGCGCATAATCACCGAAATTGCTGTTTTCGTGCTATTGAATGCGAAAAACACGTTTGCTGGTGTTATCAGCACTCCGGAGTGTGATTGATATGTGGAAACTGCGATATCTTTGGTTTCGTAGGGTTTCCAGCTGAGTTATGCATTTTCAGTGATAATCTTCATGATTGATCTGTGACAAGTGTGCAGAATCACCGAAATCGCTGTTTTCGTGCTATTGAATGCGAAAAACACGTTTCCTGGTGTTTTCAGCACTCCGCGGTGCGTTTGACATGCAGAAACTGCAATATCTTCGTATTCGTGGGGATTCTAGCTGAGATAGGCATTTTCAGTGATAATCTTCATGATTGTTCTGTGACAAGTGTGCATAATCACCGAAATCGCTGTTTTCGTGGTGTTGAATGCGAAAAACACGTTTCCTGGTGTTTTCAGCAGTCCACAGTGCGTTTGACATGCGGAAACTGCGATATCTTGGTTTTCGTTGGGTTTCTAGCTGAGATATGCATTTTCAGTGATAATCGTCCACATTCTTCTGTGACATGTGTGCAGAATCACCGAAATCGCTGTTTTCGTGCTATTGAATGCGAAAAACACGTATCCTGCTGTTTTCAGCTCTCCACAGTGCGTTTGACATGCGGAAACTGCGATATCTTCGTTTTCGTTGGGTTTCCAGCTGAGATATGCATTTTCAGTGATAATATTCATGATTCTTCTGTGCCATGTGCGCGTAATCACCGAAATCGCTGTTTTCGTGCTATTGAATGCGAAAAACACGTTTCCTGGTGTTTTCTGCACTCCACAGTGCGATTGATATGCGGAAACCGCGATATCTTCGTTTTCGTTGGGTTTCCAGCTGAGATATGCATTTTCAGTGAAAATCTTCATGATTGTTCTGTGACAAGTGTGCAGAATCACCGAAATCGCTGTTTTCGTGCTATTGAATGCGAAAAACACGTTTCCTGCTGTTTTCAGCACTCCACAGTGCGTTTGACATGCGGAAACCGCGATATCTTCGTTTTCGTTGGGTTTCCAGCTGAGATATGCATTTTCAGTGATAATCATCGACATTCTTCTGTGACATGTGTGCAGAATCGCCAAAATCGCTGTTTTCGTGCTATTGAATGCGAAAAACACGTTTCCTGCTGTTTTCAGCACTCCACAGTGCGTTTGACATGCGGAAACCGCGATATCTTCGTTTTCGTTGGGTTTCCAGCTGAGATATGCATTTTCAGTGATAATCGTCGACATTCTTCTGTGACATGTGCGCAGAATCGCCGAAATCGCTGTTTTCGTGCTATTGAAAGCGAAAAACACGTTTCCTGCTGTGTTCAGCACTCCACAGTGCGTTTGACATGCGGAAACTGCGATATCTTCGTCTTCATGGGGTTTCCAGTTGAGATATGCATTTTCAGTTGAAATCTTCATGATTCTGCTGTTACAAGTGTGCAGAATCACCGAAACTGCTGTTTTCGTGCTATTGAATGCGAAAAACACGTTTCCTGGTGTTTTCAGCACTCCACAGTGCGTTTGATATGCGGAAACCGCGATATCTTCGTTTTCGTTGGGTTTCCAGCTGAGATATGCATTTTCAGTGATAATCGCCCACATTCTTCTGTGACATGTGTGCAGAATCGCCGAAATCGCTGTTTTCGTGCTATTGAATGCGAAAAACACGTTTCTTGCTGTTTTCAGCACTCCACAGTGCGTTTGACATGCGGAAACTGCGATATCTTCGCTTTCATGGGGTTTCCAGCTGAGATCTGCATTTTCACTGATAATCTTCATGATTGTCCTGTGACAAGTGTGCAGAATCACCGAAATCGCTGTTTTCGTGCGATTGAATGCGAAAAACACGTTTTCTGGGGTTTTCTGCACTCCACAGAGCGTTTGATATGCGGAAACTGCTATATCTTCGTTTTCGATGAGGTTTCCAGCTGAGATCTGCATTTTCACTGATAATCGTCCACATTCTTCTGTGACATGTGTGCAGAATCGCCAAAATCGCTGTTTTCGTGCTATTGAATGCGAAAAACACGTTTCCTGCTGTTTTCAGCACTCCACAGTGCGTTTGACATGCGGAAACCGCGATATCTTCGTTTTCGTGGGGTTTCCAGCTGAGATATGCATTTTCAGTGATAATCCTCATGATTGTTCTGTGACAAGTGTGCAGAATCACCGAAATCGCTGTTTTCGTGCTATTGAATGCGAAAAACAAGTTTTCTGGTGTTTTCAGAACTCCACGGTGCGTTTGACATGCAGAAACTGCAATATCTTCGTATTCGTGGGGTTTCTATCTGAGATATGTATTTTCAGTGATAATCTTCATGATTCTTCTGTGCCAAGTGCGCATAATCACCGAAATCGCTGTTTTTGTGGTGTTGAATGCGAAAAACACGTTTGCTGGTGTTTTCAGCACACCGGAGTGTGATTGATATGCGGAAACTGCGATATCTTCGGTTTCGTAGGGTTTCCAGCTGAGATATGCATTTTCAGTGATAATCTTCATGATTCTTCTGTGCCAAGTGCGCAGAATCGCCGAAATCGCTGTTTTCGTGCTATTGAATGCGAAAAACACGTTTCCTGGTGTTTTCAGCACTCCACAGTGCGTGTGACATGCGGAAACTGCGATATCTTCGTTTTCGTGGGGTTTCCAGCTGAGATATGCATTTTCAGTGATAATCTTCATGATTGTTCTGTGACAAGTGTGCAGAATCACCGAAATCGCTGTTTTCGTGCTATTGAATGCGAAAAACAAGTTTTCTGGTGTTTTCAGAACTCCACAGTGCGTTTGACATGCGGAAACTGCGATATCTTCGTTTTCGTGGGGTTTCTAGCTGAGATATGCATTTTCAGTGATAATCGTCGACATTCTTCTGTGACATGCGTGCAGAATCCCCGAAATCGCTGTTTTCGTGCTATTGAATGCGAAAAACACGTATCCTGCTGTTTTCAGCTCTCCACAGTGCGTTTGACATGCAGAAACTGCAATATCTTCGTATTCGTGGGGATTCTAGCTGAGATATGCATTTTCAGTGATAATCTTCATGATTGTACTGTGACAAGTGTGCATAATCACCGAAATCGCTGTTTTCGTGGTGTTGAATGCGAAAATCACGTTTCCTGGTGTTTTCAGCACTCCACAGTGCGTTTGACATGCGGAAACTGCGATATCTTGGTTTTCGTTGGGTTTCTAGCTGAGATATGCATTTTCAGTGATAATCGTCCACATTCTTCTGTGACATGTGTGCAGAATCGCCGAAATCGCTGTTTTCGTGCTATTGAATGCGAAAAACACATTTCCTGGTGTTTTCAGCACTCCACGGTGCGTTTGACATGCAGAAACTGCAATATCTTCGTATTCGTGGGGTTTCTAGCTGAGATATGCATTTTCTGTTGTAATCTTCGAGTTTCGTCTGTGCCAAGTGCGCATAATCACCGAAATCGCTGTTTTCGTGCTATTAAATGCGAAAAACACGTTTTCAGGTGTTTTCAGCAATCCACAGTGCGTTGATATGCGGAAACCGCGATATCTTCGTTTTCGTTGGGATTCCAGCTGAGATATGCATTTTCAGTGATAATCGTCGACATTCTTCTGTGACATGTGTGCAGAATCGCCAAAATCGCTGTTTTCGTGCTATTGAATGCGAAAAACACGTTTCCTGCTGTTTTCAGCACTCCACAGTGCGTTTGACATGCGGAAACCGCGATATCTTCGTTTTCGTTGGGTTTCCAGCTGAGATATGCATTTTCAGTGATAATCGTCGACATTCTTCTGTGACATGTGCGCAGAATCGCCGAAATCGCTGTTTTCGTGCTATTGAAAGCGAAAAACACGTTTCCTGCTGTGTTCAGCACTCCACAGTGCGTTTGACATGCGGAAACTGCGATATCTTCGTCTTCATGGGGTTTCCAGCTGAGATATGCATTTTCAGTTGAAATCTTCATGATTCTGCTGTTACAAGTGTGCAGAATCTCCGAAACTGCTGTTTTCGTGCTATTGAATGCGAAAAACACGTTTCCTGGTGTTTTCAGCACTCCACAGTGCGTTTGATATGCGGAAACCGCGATATCTTCGTTTTCGTTGGGTTTCCAGCTGAGATATGCATTTTCAGTGAAAATCTTCATGATTGTTCTGTGACAAGTGTGCAGAATCACCGAAATCGCTGTTTTCGTGCTATTGAATGCGAAAAACACGTTTCCTGCTGTTTTCAGCAATCCACAGTGCGTTTGATATGCGGAAACCGCGATATCTTCGTTTTCGTTGGGTTTCCAGCTGAGATATGCATTTTCAGTCATAATCGCCCACATTCTTCTGTGACATGTGTGCAGAATCGCCGAAATCGCTGTTTTCGTGCTATTGAATGCGAAAAACACGTTTCTTGCTGTTTTCAGCACTCCACAGTGCGTTTGACATGCGGAAACTGCGATATCTTCGTTTTCATGGGGTTTCCAGCTGAGATCTGCATTTTCACTGATAATCTTCATGATTGTCCTGTGACAAGTGTGCAGAATCACCGAAATCGCTGTTTTCGTGCGATTGAATGCGAAAAACACGTTTTCTGGGGTTTTCTGCACTCCACAGTGCGTTTGATATGCGGAAACTGCGATATCTTCGTTTTCGTTGGGTTTCCAGCTGAGATATGCATTTTCAGTGATAATCGTCCACATTCTTCTGTGACATGTGTGCAGAATCGCCGAAATCGCTGTTTTCGTGCTATTGAATGCGAAAAACACGTTTCCTGCTGTTTTCAGCACTCCACAGTGCGTTTGACATGCGGAAACCGCGATATCTTCGTTTTCGTTGGGTTTCCAGCTGAGATATGCATTTTCAGTGAAAATCTTCATGATTGTTCTGTGACAAGTGTGCAGAATCACCGAAATCGCTGTTTTCGTGCTATTGAATGCGAAAAACACGTTTCCTGGTGTTTTCAGCACTCCGCGGTGCGTTTGACATGCAGAAACTGCAATATCTTCGTATTCGTGGGGATTCTAGCTGAGATAGGCATTTTCAGTGATAATCTTCATGATTGTTCTGTGACAAGTGTGCATAATCACCGAAATCGCTGTTTTCGTGGTGTTGAATGCGAAAAACACGTTTCCTGCTGTTTTCAGCACTCCACAGTGCGTTTGACATGCGGAAACCGCGATATCTTCGTTTTCGTTGGGTTTCCAGCTGAGATATGCATTTTCAGTGATAATCATCGACATTCTTCTGTGACATGTGTGCTGAATCGCCAAAATCGCTGTTTTCGTGCTATTGAATGCGAAAAACACGTTTCCTGCTGTTTTCAGCACTCCACAGTGCGTTTGACATGCGGAAACCGCGATATCTTCGTTTTCGTGGGGTTTCCAGCTGAGATATGCATTTTCAGTGATAATCCTCATGATTGTTCTGTGACAAGTGTGCAGAATCACCGAAATCGCTGTTTTCGTGCTATTGAATGCGAAAAACAAGTTTTCTGGTGTTTTCAGAACTCCACGGTGCGTTTGACATGCAGAAACTGCAATATCTTCGTATTCGTGGGGTTTCTATCTGAGATATGTATTTTCAGTGATAATCTTCATGATTCTTCTGTGCCAAGTGCGCATAATCACCGAAATCGCTGTTTTTGTGGTGTTGAATGCGAAAAACACGTTTGCTGGTGTTTTCAGCACACCGGAGTGTGATTGATATGCGGAAACTGCGATATCTTCGGTTTCGTAGGGTTTCCAGCTGAGATATGCATTTTCAGTGATAATCTTCATGATTCTTCTGTGCCAAGTGCGCAGAATCGCCGAAATCGCTGTTTTCGTGCTATTGAATGCGAAAAACACGTTTCCTGGTGTTTTCAGCACTCCACAGTGCGTGTGACATGCGGAAACTGCGATATCTTCGTTTTCGTGGGGTTTCCAGCTGAGATATGCATTTTCAGTGATAATCTTCATGATTGTTCTGTGACAAGTGTGCAGAATCACCGAAATCGCTGTTTTCGTGCTATTGAATGCGAAAAACAAGTTTTCTGGTGTTTTCAGAACTCCACAGTGCGTTTGACATGCGGAAACTGCGATATCTTCGTTTTCGTGGGGTTTCTAGCTGAGATATGCATTTTCAGTGATAATCGTCGACATTCTTCTGTGACATGCGTGCAGAATCCCCGAAATCGCTGTTTTCGTGCTATTGAATGCGAAAAACACGTATCCTGCTGTTTTCAGCTCTCCACAGTGCGTTTGACATGCAGAAACTGCAATATCTTCGTATTCGTGGGGATTCTAGCTGAGATATGCATTTTCAGTGATAATCTTCATGATTGTACTGTGACAAGTGTGCATAATCACCGAAATCGCTGTTTTCGTGGTGTTGAATGCGAAAATCACGTTTCCTGGTGTTTTCAGCACTCCACAGTGCGTTTGACATGCGGAAACTGCGATATCTTGGTTTTCGTTGGGTTTCTAGCTGAGATATGCATTTTCAGTGATAATCGTCCACATTCTTCTGTGACATGTGTGCAGAATCGCCGAAATCGCTGTTTTCGTGCTATTGAATGCGAAAAACACGTTTCCTGCTGTTTTCAGCACTCCACAGTGCGTTTGACATGCGGAAACTGCGATATCTTCGTTTTCATGGGGTTTCCAGCTGAGATCTGCATTTTCACTGATAATCTTCATGATTGTTCTGTGACAAGAGTGCAGAATCACCGAAATCGCTGTTTTCGTGCGATTGAATGCGAAAAACACGTTTTCTGGGGTTTTCTGCACTCCACAGTGCGTTTGATATGCGGAAACTGCTATATCTTCGTTTTCGATGAGGTTTCCAGCTGAGATCTGCATTTTCGCTGATAATCGTCCACATTCTTCTATGACATGTGTGCAGAATCGCCGAAATCGCTGTTTTCGTGCTATTGAATGCGAAAAACACGTTTCCTGGTGTTTTCAGCACTCCACGGTGCGTTTGACATGCAGAAACTGCAATATCTTCGTATTCGTGGGGTTTCTAGCTGAGATATGCATTTTCTGTTGTAATCTTCGAGTTTCGTCTGTGCCAAGTGCGCATAATCACCGAAATCGCTGTTTTCGTGCTATTAAATGCGAAAAACACGTTTTCAGGTGTTTTCAGCAATCCACAGTGCGTTGATATGCGGAAACCGCGATATCTTCGTTTTCGTTGGGATTCCAGCTGAGATATGCATTTTCAGTGATAATCGTCGACATTCTTCTGTGACATGTGTGCAGAATCGCCAAAATCGCTGTTTTCGTGCTATTGAATGCGAAAAACACGTTTCCTGCTGTTTTCAGCACTCCACAGTGCGTTTGACATGCGGAAACCGCGATATCTTCGTTTTCGTTGGGTTTCCAGCTGAGATATGCATTTTCAGTGATAATCGTCGACATTCTTCTGTGACATGTGCGCAGAATCGCCGAAATCGCTGTTTTCGTGCTATTGAAAGCGAAAAACACGTTTCCTGCTGTGTTCAGCACTCCACAGTGCGTTTGACATGCGGAAACTGCGATATCTTCGTCTTCATGGGGTTTCCAGCTGAGATATGCATTTTCAGTTGAAATCTTCATGATTCTGCTGTTACAAGTGTGCAGAATCTCCGAAACTGCTGTTTTCGTGCTATTGAATGCGAAAAACACGTTTCCTGGTGTTTTCAGCACTCCACAGTGCGTTTGATATGCGGAAACCGCGATATCTTCGTTTTCGTTGGGTTTCCAGCTGAGATATGCATTTTCAGTGAAAATCTTCATGATTGTTCTGTGACAAGTGTGCAGAATCACCGAAATCGCTGTTTTCGTGCTATTGAATGCGAAAAACACGTTTCCTGCTGTTTTCAGCAATCCACAGTGCGTTTGATATGCGGAAACCGCGATATCTTCGTTTTCGTTGGGTTTCCAGTTTAGATATGCATTTTCAGTCATAATCGCCCACATTCTTCTGTGACATGTGTGCAGAATCGCCGAAATCGCTGTTTTCGTGCTATTGAATGCGAAAAACACGTTTCTTGCTGTTTTCAGCACTCCACAGTGCGTTTGACATGCGGAAACTGCGATATCTTCGTTTTCATGGGGTTTCCAGCTAAGATCTGCATTTTCACTGATAATCTTCATGATTGTCCTGTGACAAGTGTGCAGAATCACCGATATCGCTGTTTTCGTGCGATTGAATGCGAAAAACACGTTTTCTGGGGTTTTCTGCACTCCACAGTGCGTTTGATATGCGGAAACTGCGATATCTTCGTTTTCGTTGGGTTTCCAGCTGAGATATGCATTTTCAGTGATAATCGTCCACATTCTTCTGTGACATGTGTGCAGAATCGCCGAAATCGCTGTTTTCGTGCTATTGAATGCGAAAAACACGTTTCCTGCTGTTTTCAGCACTCCACAGTGCGTTTGACATGCGGAAACCGCGATATCTTCGTTTTCGTGGGGTTTCCAGCTGAGATATGCATTTTCAGTGATAATCCTCATGATTGTTCTGTGACAAGTGTGCAGAATCACCGAAATCGCTGTTTTCGTGCTATTGAATGCGAAAAACAAGTTTTCTGGTGTTTTCAGCACTCCACAGTGCGTGTGACATGCGGAAACTGCGATATCTTCGTTTTCGTGGGGTTTCCAGCTGAGATATGCATTTTCAGTGATAATCTTCATGATTGTTCTGTGACAAGTGTGCAGAATCACCGAAATCGCTGTTTTCGTGCTATTGAATGCGAAAAACAAGTTTTCTGGTGTTTTCAGAACTCCACTGTGCGTTTGACATGCGGAAACTGCGATATCTTCGTTTTCGTGGGGTTTCTAGCTGAGATATGCATTTTCAGTGATAATCGTCGACATTCTTCTGTGACATGCGTGCAGAATCCCCGAAATCGCTGTTTTCGTGCTATTGAATGCGAAAAACACGTATCCTGCTGTTTTCAGCTCTCCACAGTGCGTTTGACATGCAGAAACTGCAATATCTTCGTATTCGTGGGGATTCTAGCTGAGATATGCATTTTCAGTGATAATCTTCATGATTGTACTGTGACAAGTGTGCATAATCACCGAAATCGCTGTTTTCGTGGTGTTGAATGCGAAAATCACGTTTCCTGGTGTTTTCAGCACTCCACAGTGCGTTTGACATGCGGAAACTGCGATATCTTGGTTTTCGTTGGGTTTCTAGCTGAGATATGCATTTTCAGTGATAATCGTCCACATTCTTCTGTGACATGTGTGCAGAATCGCCGAAATCGCTGTTTTCGTGCTATTGAATGCGAAAAACACGTTTCCTGCTGTTTTCAGCACTCCACAGCGCGTTTGACATGCGGAAACTGCGATATCTTCGTTTTCATGGGGTTTCCAGCTGAGATCTGCATTTTCACTGATAATCTTCATGATTGTTCTGTGACAAGAGTGCAGAATCACCGAAATCGCTGTTTTCGTGCGATTGAATGCGAAAAACACGTTTTCTGGGGTTTTCTGCACTCCACAGTGCGTTTGATATGCGGAAACTGCTATATCTTCGTTTTCGTTGGGTTTCCAGCTGAGATATGCATTTTCAGTGAAAATCTTCATGATTGTTCTGTGACAAGTGTGCAGAATCACCGAAATCGCTGTTTTCGTGCTATTGAATGCGAAAAACACGTTTCCTGCTGTTTTCAGCAATCCACAGTGCGTTTGATATGCGGAAACCGCGATATCTTCGTTTTCGTTGGGTTTCCAGCTGAGATATGCATTTTCAGTCATAATCGCCCACATTCTTCTGTGACATGTGTGCAGAATCGCCGAAATCGCTGTTTTCGTGCTATTGAATGGGAAAAACACGTTTCTTGCTGTTTTCAGCACTCCACAGTGCGTTTGACATGCGGAAACTGCGATATCTTCGTTTTCATGGGGTTTCCAGCTGAGATCTGCATTTTCACTGATAATCTTCATGATTGTCCTGTGACAAGTGTGCAGAATCACCGAAATCGCTGTTTTCGTGCGATTGAATGCGAAAAACACGTTTTCTGGGGTTTTCTGCACTCCACAGTGCGTTTGATATGCGGAAACTGCGATATCTTCGTTTTCGTTGGGTTTCCAGCTGAGATATGCATTTTCAGTGATAATCGTCCACATTCTTCTGTGACATGTGTGCAGAATCGCCGAAATCGCTGTTTTCGTGCTATTGAATGCGAAAAACACGTTTCCTGCTGTTTTCAGCACTCCACAGTGCGTTTGACATGCGGAAACCGCGATATCTTCGTTTTCGTGGGGTTTCCAGCTGAGATATGCATTTTCAGTGATAATCCTCATGATTGTTCTGTGACAAGTGTGCAGAATCACCGAAATCGCTGTTTTCGTGCTATTGAATGCGAAAAACAAGTTTTCTGGTGTTTTCAGAACTCCACGGTGCGTTTGACATGCAGAAACTGCAATATCTTCGTATTCGTGGGGTTTCTATCTGAGATATGTATTTTCAGTGATAATCTTCATGATTCTTCTGTGCCAAGTGCGCATAATCACCGAAATCGCTGTTTTTGTGGTGTTGAATGCGAAAAACACGTTTGCTGGTGTTTTCAGCACACCGGAGTGTGATTGATATGCGGAAACTGCGATATCTTCGGTTTCGTAGGGTTTCCAGCTGAGATATGCATTTTCAGTGATAATCTTCATGATTCTTCTGTGCCAAGTGCGCAGAATCGCCGAAATCGCTGTTTTCGTGCTATTGAATGCGAAAAACACGTTTCCTGATGTTTTCAGCACTCCACAGTGCGTGTGACATGCGGAAACTGCGATATCTTCGTTTTCGTGGGGTTTCCAGCTGAGATATGCATTTTCAGTGATAATCTTCATGATTGTTCTGTGACAAGTGTGCAGAATCACCGAAATCGCTGTTTTCGTGCTATTGAATGCGAAAAACAAGTTTTCTGGTGTTTTCAGAACTCCACAGTGCGTTTGACATGCGGAAACTGCGATATCTTCGTTTTCGTGGGGTTTCCAGCTGAGATATGCATTTTCAGTGATAATCTTCATGATTGTTCTGTGACAAGTGTGCAGAATCACCGAAATCGCTGTTTTCGTGCTATTGAATGCGAAAAACAAGTTTTCTGGTGTTTTCAGAACTCCACAGTGCGTTTGACATGCGGAAACTGCGATATCTTCGTTTTCGTGGGGTTTCTAGCTGAGATATGCATTTTCAGTGATAATCGTCGACATTCTTCTGTGACATGCGTGCAGAATCCCCGAAATCGCTGTTTTCGTGCTATTGAATGCGAAAAACACGTATCCTGCTGTTTTCAGCTCTCCACAGTGCGTTTGACATGCAGAAACTGCAATATCTTCGTATTCGTGGGGATTCTAGCTGAGATATGCATTTTCAGTGATAATCTTCATGATTGTACTGTGACAAGTGTGCATAATCCCCGAAATCGCTGTTTTCGTGGTGTTGAATGCGAAAATCACGTTTCCTGGTGTTTTCAGCACTCCACAGTGCGTTTGACATGCGGAAACTGCGATATCTTGGTTTTCGTTGGGTTTCTAGCTGAGATATGCATTTTCAGTGATAATCGTCCACATTCTTCTGTGACATGTGTGCAGAATCGCCGAAATCGCTGTTTTCGTGCTATTGAATGCGAAAAACACGTTTCCTGCTGTTTTCAGCACTCCACAGTGCGTTTGACATGCGGAAACTGCGATATCTTCGTTTTCATGGGGTTTCCAGCTGAGATCTGCATGTTCACTGATAATCTTCATGATTGTTCTGTGACAAGAGTGCAGAATCACCGAAATCGCTGTTTTCGTGCGATTGAATGCGAAAAACACGTTTTCTGGGGTTTTCTGCACTCCACAGTGCGTTTGATATGCGGAAACTGCTATATCTTCGTTTTCGATGAGGTTTCCAGCTGAGATCTGCATTTTTGCTGATAATCGTCCACATTCTTCTGTGACATGTGTGCAGAATCGCCGAAATTGCTGTTTTCGTGCTATTGAATGCGAAAAACACGTTTCCTGGTGTTTTCAGCACTCCACGGTGCGTTTGACATGCAGAAACTGCAATATCTTCGTATTCGTGGGGTTTCTAGCTGAGATATGCATTTTCTGTTGTAATCTTCGAGTTTCGTCTGTGCCAAGTGCGCATAATCACCGAAATCGCTGTTTTCGTGCTATTAAATGCGAAAAACACGTTTTCAGGTGTTTTCAGCAATCCACAGTGCGTTGATATGCGGAAACCGCGATATCTTCGTTTTCGTTGGGATTCCAGCTGAGATATGCATTTTCAGTGATAATCGTCGACATTCTTCTGTGACATGTGTGCAGAATCGCCAAAATCGCTGTTTTCGTGCTATTGAATGCGAAAAACACGTTTCCTGCTGTTTTCAGCACTCCACAGTGCGTTTGACATGCGGAAACCGCGATATCTTCGTTTTCGTTGGGTTTCCAGCTGAGATATGCATTTTCAGTGATAATCGTCGACATTCTTCTGTGACATGTGCGCAGAATCGCCGAAATCGCTGTTTTCGTGCTATTGAAAGCGAAAAACACGTTTCCTGCTGTGTTCAGCACTCCACAGTGCGTTTGACATGCGGAAACTGCGATATCTTCGTCTTCATGGGGTTTCCAGCTGAGATATGCATTTTCAGTTGAAATCTTCATGATTCTGCTGTTACAAGTGTGCAGAATCTCCGAAACTGCTGTTTTCGTGCTATTGAATGCGAAAAACACGTTTCCTGGTGTTTTCAGCACTCCACAGTGCGTTTGATATGCGGAAACCGCGATATCTTCGTTTTCGTTGGGTTTCCAGCTGAGATATGCATTTTCAGTGAAAATCTTCATGATTGTTCTGTGACAAGTGTGCAGAATCACCGAAATCGCTGTTTTCGTGCTATTGAATGCGAAAAACACGTTTCCTGCTGTTTTCAGCAATCCACAGTGCGTTTGATATGCGGAAACCGCGATATCTTCGTTTTCGTTGGGTTTCCAGCTGAGATATGCATTTTCAGTCATAATCGCCCACATTCTTCTGTGACATGTGTGCAGAATCGCCGAAATCGCTGTTTTCGTGCTATTGAATGCGAAAAACACGTTTCTTGCTGTTTTCAGCACTCCACAGTGCGTTTGACATGCGGAAACTGCGATATCTTCGTTTTCATGGGGTTTCCAGCTAAGATCTGCATTTTCACTGATAATCTTCATGATTGTCCTGTGACAAGTGTGCAGAATCACCGAAATCGCTGTTTTCGTGCGATTGAATGCGAAAAACACGTTTTCTGGGGTTTTCTGCACTCCACAGTGCGTTTGATATGCGGAAACTGCGATATCTTCGTTTTCGTTGGGTTTCCAGCTGAGATATGCATTTTCAGTGATAATCGTCCACATTCTTCTGTGACATGTGTGCAGAATCGCCGAAATCGCTGTTTTCGTGCTATTGAATGCGAAAAACACGTTTCCTGCTGTTTTCAGCACTCCACAGTGCGTTTGACATGCGGAAACCGCGATATCTTCGTTTTCGTGGGGTTTCCAGCTGAGATATGCATTTTCAGTGATAATCCTCATGATTGTTCTGTGACAAGTGTGCAGAATCACCGAAATCGCTGTTTTCGTGCTATTGAATGCGAAAAACAAGTTTTCTGGTGTTTTCAGAACTCCACTGTGCGTTTGACATGCGGAAACTGCGATATCTTCGTTTTCGTGGGGTTTCCAGCTGAGATATGCATTTTCAGTGATAATCTTCATGATTGTTCTGTGACAAGTGTGCAGAATCACCGAAATCGCTGTTTTCGTGCTATTGAATGCGAAAAACAAGTTTTCTGGTGTTTTCAGAACTCCACTGTGCGTTTGACATGCGGAAACTGCGATATCTTCGTTTTCGTGGGGTTTCTAGCTGAGATATGCATTTTCAGTGATAATCGTCGACATTCTTCTGTGACATGCGTGCAGAATCCCCGAAATCGCTGTTTTCGTGCTATTGAATGCGAAAAACACGTATCCTGCTGTTTTCAGCTCTCCACAGTGCGTTTGACATGCAGAAACTGCAATATCTTCGTATTCGTGGGGATTCTAGCTGAGATATGCATTTTCAGTGATAATCTTCATGATTGTACTGTGACAAGTGTGCATAATCACCGAAATCGCTGTTTTCGTGGTGTTGAATGCGAAAATCACGTTTCCTGGTGTTTTCAGCACTCCACAGTGCGTTTGACATGCGGAAACTGCGATATCTTGGTTTTCGTTGGGTTTCTAGCTGAGATATGCATTTTCAGTGATAATCGTCCACATTCTTCTGTGACATGTGTGCAGAATCGCCGAAATCGCTGTTTTCGTGCTATTGAATGCGAAAAACACGTTTCCTGCTGTTTTCAGCACTCCACAGCGCGTTTGACATGCGGAAACTGCGATATCTTCGTTTTCATGGGGTTTCCAGCTGAGATCTGCATTTTCACTGATAATCTTCATGATTGTTCTGTGACAAGAGTGCAGAATCACCGAAATCGCTGTTTTCGTGCGACTGAATGCGAAAAACACGTTTTCTGGGGTTTTCTGCACTCCACAGTGCGTTTGATATGCGGAAACTGCTATATCTTCGTTTTCGTTGGGTTTCCAACTGAGATATGCATTTTCAGTGAAAATCTTCATGATTGTTCTGTGACAAGTGTGCAGAATCACCGAAATCGCTGTTTTCGTGCTATTGAATGCGAAAAACACGTTTCCTGATGTTTTCAGCACTCCACAGTGCGTGTGACATGCGGAAACTGCGATATCTTCGTTTTCGTGGGGTTTCCAGCTGAGATATGCATTTTCAGTGATAATCTTCATGATTGTTCTGTGACAAGTGTGCAGAATCACCGAAATCGCTGTTTTCGTGCTATTGAATGCGAAAAACAAGTTTTCTGGTGTTTTCAGAACTCCACAGTGCGTTTGACTTGCGGAAACTGCGATATCTTCGTTTTCGTGGGGTTTCTAGCTGAGATATGCATTTTCAGTGATAATCGTCGACATTCTTCTGTGACATGCGTGCAGAATCCCCGAAATCGCTGTTTTCGTGCTATTGAATGCGAAAAACACGTATCCTGCTGTTTTCAGCTCTCCACAGTGCGTTTGACATGCAGAAACTGCAATATCTTCGTATTCGTGGGGATTCTAGCTGAGATATGCATTTTCAGTGATAATCTTCATGATTGTACTGTGACAAGTGTGCATAATCACCGAAATCGCTGTTTTCGTGGTGTTGAATGCGAAAATCACGTTTCCTGGTGTTTTCAGCACTCCACAGTGCGTTTGACATGCGGAAACTGCGATATCTTGGTTTTCGTTGGGTTTCTAGCTGAGATATGCATTTTCAGTGATAATTGTCCACATTCTTCTGTGACATGTGTGCAGAATCGCCGAAATCGCTGTTTTCGTGCTATTGAATGCGAAAAACACGTTTCCTGCTGTTTTCAGCACTCCACAGTGCGTTTGACATGCGGAAACTGCGATATCTTCGTTTTCATGGGGTTTCCAGCTGAGATCTGCATTTTCACTGATAATCTTCATGATTGTTCTGTGACAAGAGTGCAGAATCACCGAAATCGCTGTTTTCGTGCGATTGAATACGAAAAACACGTTTTCTGGGGTTTTCTGCACTCCACAGTGCGTTTGATATGCGGAAACTGCTATATCTTCGTTTTCGATGAGGTTTCCAGCTGAGATCTGCATTTTCGCTGATAATCGTCCACATTCTTCTGTGACATGTGTGCAGAATCGCCGAAATCGCTGTTTTCGTGCTATTGAAGGCGAAAAACACGTTTCCTGGTGTTTTCAGCACTCCACGGTGCGTTTGACATGCAGAAACTGCAATATCTTCGTATTCGTGGGGTTTCTAGCTGAGATATCCATTTTCTGTTGTAATCTTCGAGTTTCGTCTGTGCCAAGTGCGCATAATCACCGAAATCGCTGTTTTCGTGCTATTAAATGCGAAAAACACGTTTTCAGGTGTTTTCAGCAATCCACAGTGCGTTGATATGCGGAAACCGCGATATCTTCGTTTTCGTTGGGATTCCAGCTGAGATATGCATTTTCAGTGATAATCGTCGACATTCTTCTGTGACATGTGTGCAGAATCGCCAAAATCGCTGTTTTCGTGCTATTGAATGCGAAAAACACGTTTCCTGCTGTTTTCAGCACTCCACAGTGCGTTTGACATGCGGAAACCGCGATATCTTCGTTTTCGTTGGGTTTCCAGCTGAGATATGCATTTTCAGTGATAATCGTCGACATTCTTCTGTGACATGTGCGCAGAATCGCCGAAATCGCTGTTTTCGTGCTATTGAAAGCGAAAAACACGTTTCCTGCTGTGTTCAGCACTCCACAGTGCGTTTGACATGCGGAAACTGCGATATCTTCGTCTTCATGGGGTTTCCAGCTGAGATATGCATTTTCAGTTGAAATCTTCATGATTCTGCTGTTACAAGTGTGCAGAATCTCCGAAACTGCTGTTTTCGTGCTATTGAATGCGAAAAACACGTTTCCTGGTGTTTTCAGCACTCCACAGTGCGTTTGATATGCGGAAACCGCGATATCTTCGTTTTCGTTGGGTTTCCAGCTGAGATATGCATTTTCAGTGAAAATCTTCATGATTGTTCTGTGACAAGTGTGCAGAATCACCGAAATCGCTGTTTTCGTGCTATTGAATGCGAAAAACACGTTTCCTGCTGTTTTCAGCAATCCACAGTGCGTTTGATATGCGGAAACCGCGATATCTTCGTTTTCGTTGGGTTTCCAGCTGAGATATGCATTTTCAGTGATAATCGCCCACATTCTTCTGTGACATGTGTGCAGAATCGCCGAAATCGCTGTTTTCGTGCTATTGAATGCGAAAAACACGTTTCTTGCTGTTTTCAGCACTCCACAGTGCGTTTGACATGCGGAAACTGCGATATCTTCGTTTTCATGGGGTTTCCAGCTGAGATCTGCATTTTCACTGATAATCTTCATGATTGTCCTGTGACAAGTGTGCAGAATCACCGAAATCGCTGTTTTCGTGCGATTCAATGCGAAAAACACGTTTTCTGGGGTTTTCTGCACTCGACAGTGCGTTTGATATGCGGAAACTGCGATATCTTCGTTTTCGTTGGGTTTCCAGCTGAGATCTGCATTTTCACTGATAATCTTCATGATTGTTCTGTGACAAGTGTGCAGAATCGCCGAAATCGCTGTTTTCGTGTTATTGAATGCGAAAAACACGTTTCCTGCTGTTTTCAGCACTCCACAGTGCATTTGACATGCGGAAACCGCGATATCTTCGTTTTCGTTGGGTTTCCAGCTGAGATATGCATTTTCAGTGATAATCGTCCACATTCTTCTGTGACATGTGTGCAGAATCGCCGAAATCGCTGTTTTCGTGCTATTGAATGCGAAAAACACGTTTCCTGGTGTTTTCAGCACTCCACGGTGCGTTTGACATGCAGAAACTGCAATATGTTCGTATTCGTGGGGTTTCTAGCTGAGATATGCATTTTCTGTTGTAATCTTCGCGTTTCGTCTGTGCCAAGTGCGCATAATCACCGAAATCGCTGTTTTCGTGCTATTGAATGCGAAAAACACGTTTTCTGCTATTTTCAGCACTCCACAGTGCGTTTGACATGCGGAAACCGCGATATCTTCGTTTTCGTTGGGTTTCCAGCTGAGATATGCATTTTCAGTGATAATCGTCGGCATTCTTCTGTGACATGTGTGCAGAATCGCCGAAATCGCTGTTTTCGTGCCATTGAAAGCGAAAAACACGTTTCCTGCTGTGTTCAGCACTCCACAGTGCCTTTGACATGGGGAAACAGCGATATCCTCGTTTTCGTGGGGTTTCCAGCTGTGATATGCATTTCCAGTGATAATCTTCATGATTCTGCTGTCACAAGTGTGCAGAATCACCGAAATCGCTGTTTTCGTGCTATTGATTGCGAAAAACACGTTTCCTGGTGTTTTCAGCACTCCACAGTGCGTGTGACATGCAGAAACTGCGATATCTTCGTTTTCGTGGGGTTTCCAGCTGAGATATGCATTTTCAGTGATAATCTTCATGATTCTGCTGTTACAAGTGTGCATAATCACCGAAATCGCTGTTTTCGTGGTGTTGAATGCGAAAAACACGTTTGCTGGTGTTTTCAGCACTCCGGAGTGTGATTGATATGCGGAAACTGTGATATCTTCGGTTTCGTAGGGTTTCCACCTGAGATATGCATTTTCAGTGATAATCTTCATGATTCTTCTGTGCCAAGTGCGCATAATCACCGAAATCGCTGTTTTCGTGCTATTGAATACGAAAAACTCGTTTCCTGGTGTTTTCAGCACTCCACAGTGCGTTTGACATGGGGAAACTGCGATATCCTCGTTATCGTGGAGTTTCCAGCTGAGATATGCATTTTCAGTGATAATCTTCATGATTCTGCTGTCACAAGTGTGCAGAATCGCCGAAATCGCTGTTTTCGTGCCATTGAAAGCGAAAAACACGTTTCCTGCTGTGTTCAGCACTCCACAGTGCCTTTGACATGGGGAAACTGCGATATCCTCGTTTTCGTTGGGTTTCCAGCTGAGATATGCATTTTCAGTGATAATCTTCATGATTGTTCTGTGACAAGTGTGCAGAATCACCGAAATCGCTGTTTTCGTGCTATTGAATGCGAAAAACACGTTTCCTGGTGTTTTCAGCACTCCACGGTGCGTTTGACATGCAGAAACTGCAATATCTTCATATTCGTGGGGTTTCTAGCTGAGATATGCATTTTCTGTAGTGATCTTCGAGTTTCTTCTTTGCCAAGTGCGCATGATCACCGAAATCGCTGTTTTCGTGCTATTGCTATGCGAAAAACACGTTTTCTGGGGTTTTCCGCACTCCACAGTGCGTTTGATATGCGGAAACTTCGATATCTTCGTTTTCGTGGGGTTTCCATCTGAGATATGCATTTTCAGTGATAATCGTCGACATTCTTCTGTGACATGTGTGCAGAATCGCCGAAATCGCTGTTTTCGTGCCATTGAAAGCGAAAAACACGTTTCCTGCTGTGTTCAGCACTCCACAGTGCCTTTGACATGGGGAAACTGCGATATCCTCGTTTTCGTGGGGTTTCCAGCTGAGATATGCATTTTCAGTGATAATCTTCATGATTCTGCTGTCACAAGTGTGCAGAATCACCGAAATCGCTGTTTTCGTGCTATCGATTTCGAAAAACACGTTTCCTGGTGTTTTCAGCACTCCACAGTGCGTGTGACATGCGGAAACTGCGATATCTTCGTTTTCGTGGGGTTTCCAGCTGAGATATGCATTTTCAGTGATAATCTTCATGATTGTTCTGTGACAAGTGTGCAGAATCACCGAAATCGCTGTTTTCGTGCTATTGAATGCGAAAAACACGTTTCCTGGTGTTTTCAGCACTCCACGGTGCGTTTGACATGCAGAAACTGCAATATCTTCATATTCGTGGGGTTTCTAGCTGAGATATGCATTTTCTGTAGTGATCTTCGAGTTTCTTCTTTGCCAAGTGCGCATGATCACCGAAATCGCTGTTTTCGTGCTATTGCTATGCGAAAAACACGTTTTCTGGGGTTTTCCGCACTCCACAGTGCGTTTGATATGCGGAAACTTCGATATCTTCGTTTTCGTGGGGTTTCCATCTGAGATATGCATTTTCAGTGATAATCGTCGACATTCTTCTGTGACATGTGTGCAGAATCTCCGAAATCGCTGTTTTCGTGCTATTGAATGCGAAAAACACATTTCCTGGTGTTTTCAGCACTCCACGGTGCGTTTGACATGCAGAAACAGCAATATCTTCGTATTCGTGGGGATTCTAGTTGAGATATGCATTTTCAGTGATAATCGTCGACATTCTTCTGTGACATGTGTGCAGAATCGCCGAAATCGCTGTTTTCGTGCCATTGAAAGCGAAAAACACGTTTCCTGCTGTGTTCAGCACTCCACAGTGCCTTTGACATGGGGAAACTGCGATATCCTCGTTTTCGTGGGGTTTCCAGCTGAGATATGCATTTTCAGTGATAATCTTCATGATTCTGCTGTCACAAGTGTGCAGAATCACCGAAATCGCTGTTTTCGTGCTATCGATTTCGAAAAACACGTTTCCTGGTGTTTTCTGCACTCCACAGTGCGTGTGACATGCGGAAACTGCGATATCTTCGTTTTCGTGGGGTTTCCAGCTGAGATATGCATTTTCAGTGATAATCTTCATGATTCTGCTGTTACAAGTGTGCATAATCACCGAAATCGCTGTTTTCGTGGTGTTGAATGCGAAAAACACGTTTGCTGGTGTTTTCAGCACTCCGGAGTGTGATTGATATGCGGAAACTGTGATATCTTCGGTTTCGTAGGGTTTCCAGCTGAGATATGCATTTTCAGTGATAATCTTCATGATTCTTCTGTGCCAAGTGCGCATAATCACCGAAATCGCTGTTTTCGTGCTATTGAATGCGAAAAACTCGTTTCCTGGTGTTTTCAGCACTCCACAGTGCGTTTGACACGGGGAAACTGCGATATCCTCGTTATCGTGGGGTTTCCAGCTGAGATAATCATTTTCAGTGATAATCTTCATGATTCTGCTGTCACAAGTGTGCAGAATCACCGAAATCGCTGTTTTCGTGCTATTGATTGCGAAAAACACGTTTGCTGGTGTTTTCAGCACTCCGGAGTGTGATTGATATGCGGAAACTGCGATATCTTCGTTTTCGTAGGGTTGCCAGCTGAGATATGCATTTTCAGTGATAATCTTCATGATTCTGCTGTTACAAGTGTGCATAATCACCGAAATCGCTGTTTTCGTGGTGTTGAATGCGAAAAACACGTTTGCTGGTGTTTTCAGCACTCCGGAGTGTGATTGATATGCGGAAACTGTGATATCTTCGGTTTCGTAGGGTTTCCAGCTGAGATATGCATTTTCAGTGATAATCTTCATGATTCTGCTGTTACAAGTGTGCAGAATCACCGAAATCGCTGTTTTCGTGCTATTGAATGCGAAAAACACGTTTTCTGCTGTTTTCAGCACTCCGCAGTCTGTTTGACATGCGGAAACCGCGATATCTTCGTTTTCGTTGGGTTTCCAGCTGAGATATGCATTTTCAGTGATAATCGTCGACATTCTTCTGTGACATGTGTGCAGAATCGCCGAAATCGCTGTTTTCGTGCCATTGAAAGCGAAAAACACGTTTCCTGCTGTGTTCAGCACTCCACAGTGCATTTGACATGGGGAAACTGCGATATCCTCGTTTTCGTGGGGTTTCCAGCTGAGATATGCATTTTCAGTGATAATCTTCATGATTCTGCTGTCACAAGTGTGCAGAATCACCGAAATCGCTGTTTTCGTGCTATTGATTGCGAAAAACACGTTTTCTGGTGATTTCAGCAATCCACAGTGCGTTTGATATGCGGAAACCGCGATATCTTCGTTTTCGTTGGGTTTCCAGCTGAGATATGCATTTTCAGTGATAATCGTCCACATTCTTCTGTGACATGTGTGCAGAATCGCCGAAATCGCTGTTTTCGTGCTATTGAATGCGAAAAACACGCTTCCTGCTGTTTTCAGCACTCCACAGTGCGTTTGACATGCGGAAACTGCGATATCTTCGTTTTCATGGGGTTTCCAGCTGAGATCTGCATTTTCACTGATAATCTTCATGATTATTCTGTGACAAGTGTGCAGAATCACCGAAATCGCTGTTTTCGTGCTATTGAATGCGTAAAACATGTTTTCTGCTGTTTTCAGCACTCCACAGTGCGTTTGACATGCGGAAACTGCGATATCTTCGTTTTCGTGGGGTTTCCAGCTGAGATATGCATTTTCAGTGATAATCTTCGAGTTTCGTCTGTGCCAAGTGCGCATAATCACCGAAATCGCTGTTTTCGTGCTATTAAATGCGAAAAACACGTTTTCTGGTGTTTTCAGCAATCCACAGTGCGTTTGATATGCGGAAACCGCGATATCTTCGTTTTAGTTGGGTTTCCAGCTGAGATATGCATTTTCAGTGATAATCGTCGACATTCTTCTGTGACATGTGTGCAGAATCGCCGAAATCGCTGTTTTCGTGCTATTGAATGCGAAAAACACGTTTCCTGCTGTTTTCAGAACTCCACGGTGCGTTTGACATGCAGAAACTGCAATATCTTCGTATTCGTGGGAATTCTAGCTGAGATATGCATTTTCTGTAATAATCTTCGAGTTTCTTCTGCGCCAAGTGCGAATAATCACCGAAATCGCTGTTTTCGTGGTGTTTAATGCGAAAAACACGTTTGCTGGTGTTTTCAGCACTCCACAGTGCGTTTGATATTTGCGGAAACTGCGATATCTTCGTATTCGAGGGGATTCTAGCTGAGATATGCATTGTCAGTGATAATCGTCGACATTCTTCAGTGACATGCGTGCAGAATCGCCGAAATCGCAGTTTTCGTGCTATTGAATGCGAAAAACACGTTTCCTGCTGTTTTCAGCACTCCACGGTGCGTTTGACATGCATAAACTGCAATATCTTCGTTTTCGTGGGGTTTCCAGCCGAGATATGCATTTTCAGTGATAATCTACATGATTGTTGTGAGACAAGTGTGCAGAATCACCGAAATCGCTGTTTTCGTGCTATTGAATGCGAAAAACACGTTTCCTGGTGTTTTCAGCACTCCACGGTGCGTTTGACATGCAGAAACTGCAATAGCGTCGTTTTCGTGGAGTTTCCAGGTGAAATATGCATTTTCAGTGATAATCGTCGACATTCTTCTGTGACATGTGTGCAGAATCGCCGAAATCGCAGTTTTCGTTCTATTGAATGCGAAAAACACGTTTCCTAGTGTTTTCAGCACACCACGGTGCGTTTGACATGCATAAACTGCAATATCTTCGTATTCGTGGGGTTTCTAGCTGAGATATGCATTTTCAGTGATAATCTTCATGATCCTTCTGTGCCAAGTGCGCATAATCACCGAAATTGCTGTTTTCGTGCTATTGAATGCGAAAAACACGTTTGCTGGTGTTATCAGCACTCCGGAGTGTGATTGATATGCGGAAACTGCGATATCTTTGGTTTCGTAGGGTTTCCAGCTGAGTTATGCATTTTCAGTGATAATCTTCATGATTGATCTGTGACAAGTGTGCAGAATCACCGAAATCGCTGTTTTCGTGCTGTTGAATGCGAAAAACACGTTTCCTGGTGTTTTCAGCACTCCACAGTGCGTGTGACATGCGGAAACTGCGATATCTTCGTTTTCGTGGGGTTTCCAGCTGAGATATGCATTTTCAGTGATAATCTTCATGATTGTTCTGTGACAAGTGTGCAGAATCACCGAAATCGCTGTTTTCGTGCTATTGAATGCGAAAAACAAGTTTTCTGGTGTTTTCAGAACTCCACAGTGCGTTTGACATGCGGAAACTGCGATATCTTCGTTTTCGTGGGGTTTCTAGCTGAGATATGCATTTTCAGTGATAATCGTCGACATTCTTCTGTGACATGCGTGCAGAATCGCCGAAATCGCTGTTTTCGTGCTATTGAATGCGAAAAACACGTTTCCTAGTGTTTTCAGCACACCACGGTGCGTTTAACATGCATAAACTGCAATATCTTCGTATTCGTGGGGTTTCTAGCTGAGATATGCATTTTCAGTGATAATCTTCATGATTGTTCTGTGACAAGTGTGCATAATCACCGAAATCGCTGTTTTCGTGGTGTTGAATGCGAAAAACACGTTTCCTGGTGTTTTCAGCACTCCACAGTGCGTTTGACATGCGGAAACTGCGATATCTTGGTTTTCGTTGGGTTTCTAGCTGAGATATGCATTTTCAGTGATAATCGTCCACATTCTTCTGTGACATGTGTGCAGAATCGCCGAAATCGCTGTTTTCGTGCTATTGAATGCGAAAAACACGTATCCTGCTGTTTTCAGCTCTCCACAGTGCGTTTGACATGCGGAAACCGCGATATCTTCGTTTTCGTTGGGTTTCCAGCTGAGATATGCATTTTCAGTGATAATCGTCGACATTCTTCTGTGACATGTGCGCAGAATCGCCGAAATCGCTGTTTTCGTGCTATTGAAAGCGAAAAACACGTTTCCTGCTGTGTTCAGCACTCCACAGTGCGTTTGACATGCGGAAACTGCGATATCTTCGTCTTCATGGGGTTTCCAGCTGAGATATGCATTTTCAGTTGAAATCTTCATGATTCTGCTGTTACAAGTGTGCAGAATCTCCGAAACTGCTGTTTTCGTGCTATTGAATGCGAAAAACACGTTTCCTGGTGTTTTCAGCACTCCACAGTGCGTTTGATATGCGGAAACCGCGATATCTTCGTTTTCGTTGGGTTTCCAGCTGAGATATGCATTTTCAGTGAAAATCTTCATGATTGTTCTGTGACAAGTGTGCAGAATCACCGAAATCGCTGTTTTCGTGCTATTGAATGCGAAAAACACGTTTCCTGCTGTTTTCAGCAATCCACAGTGCGTTTGATATGCGGAAACCGCGATATCTTCGTTTTCGTTGGGTTTCCAGCTGAGATATGCATTTTCAGTCATAATCGCCCACATTCTTCTGTGACATGCGTGCAGAATCGCCGAAATCGCTGTTTTCGTGCTATTGAATGCGAAAAACACGTTTCCTAGTGTTTTCAGCACACCACGGTGCGTTTAACATGCATAAACTGCAATATCTTGGTATTCGTGGGGTTTCTAGCTGAGATATGCATTTTCAGTGATAATCTTCATGATTGTTCTGTGACAAGTGTGCATAATCACCGAAATCGCTGTTTTCGTGGTGTTGAATGCGAAAAACACGTTTCCTGGTGTTTTCAGCACTCCACAGTGCGTTTGACATGCGGAAACTGCGATATCTTGGTTTTCGTTGGGTTTCTAGCTGAGATATGCATTTTCAGTGATAATCGTCCACATTCTTCTGTGAGATGTGTGCAGAATCGCCGAAATCGCTGTTTTCGTGCTATTGAATGCGAAAAACACGTATCCTGCTGTTTTCAGCTCTCCACAGTGCGTTTGACATGCGGAAACCGCGATATCTTCGTTTTCGTTGGGTTTCCAGCTGAGATATGCATTTTCAGTGATAATCGTCGACATTCTTCTGTGACATGTGCGCAGAATCGCCGAAATCGCTGTTTTCGTGCTATTGAAAGCGAAAAACACGTTTCCTGCTGTGTTCAGCACTCCACAGTGCGTTTGACATGCGGAAACTGCGATATCTTCGTCTTCATGGGGTTTCCAGCTGAGATATGCATTTTCAGTTGAAATCTTCATGATTCTGCTGTTACAAGTGTGCAGAATCTCCGAAACTGCTGTTTTCGTGCTATTGAATGCGAAAAACACGTTTCCTGGTGTTTTCAGCACTCCACAGTGCGTTTGATATGCGGAAACCGCGATATCTTCGTTTTCGTTGGGTTTCCAGCTGAGATATGCATTTTCAGTGAAAATCTTCATGATTGTTCTGTGACAAGTGTGCAGAATCACCGAAATCGCTGTTTTCGTGCTATTGAATGCGAAAAACACGTTTCCTGCTGTTTTCAGCAATCCACAGTGCGTTTGATATGCGGAAACCGCGATATCTTCGTTTTCGTTGGGTTTCCAGCTGAGATATGCATTTTCAGTCATAATCGCCCACATTCTTCTGTGACATGTGTGCAGAATCGCCGAAATCGCTGTTTTCGTGCTATTGAATGCGAAAAACACGTTTCTTGCTGTTTTCAGCACTCCACAGTGCGTTTGACATGCGGAAACTGCGATATCTTCGTTTTCATGGGGTTTCCAGCTGAGATCTGCATTTTCACTGATAATCTTCATGATTGTCCTGTGACAAGTGTGCAGAATCACCGAAATCGCTGTTTTCGTGCGATTGAATGCGAAAAACACGTTTTCTGGGGTTTTCTGCACTCCACAGTGCGTTTGATATGCGGAAACTGCGATATCTTCGTTTTCGTTGGGTTTCCAGCTGAGATATGCATTTTCAGTGATAATCGTCCACATTCTTCTGAGACATGTGTGCAGAATCGCCGAAATCGCTGTTTTCGTGCTATTGAATGCGAAAAACACGTTTCCTGCTGTTTTCAGCACTCCACAGTGCGTTTGACATGCGGAAACCGCGATATCTTCGTTTTCGTGGGGTTTCCAGCTGAGATATGCATTTTCAGTGATAATCCTCATGATTGTTCTGTGACAAGTGTGCAGAATCACCGAAATCGCTGTTTTCGTGCTATTGAATGCGAAAAACAAGTTTTCTGGTGTTTTCAGCACTCCACAGTGCGTGTGACATGCGGAAACTGCGATATCTTCGTTTTCGTGGGGTTTCCAGCTGAGATATGCATTTTCAGTGATAATCTTCATGATTGTTCTGTGACAAGTGTGCAGAATCACCGAAATCGCTGTTTTCGTGGTGTTGAATGCGAAAATCACGTTTCCTGGTGTTTTCAGCACTCCACAGTGCGTTTGACATGCGGAAACTGCGATATCTTCGTTTTCGTGGGGTTTCTAGCTGAGATATGCATTTTCAGTGATAATCGTCGACATTCTTCTGTGACATGCGTGCAGAATCCCCGAAATCGCTGTTTTCGTGCTATTGAATGCGAAAAACACGTATCCTGCTGTTTTCAGCTCTCCACAGTGCGTTTGACATGCAGAAACTGCAATATCTTCGTATTCGTGGGGATTCTAGCTGAGATATGCATTTTCAGTGATAATCTTCATGATTGTACTGTGACAAGTGTGCATAATCACCGAAATCGCTGTTTTCGTGGTGTTGAATGCGAAAATCACGTTTCCTGGTGTTTTCAGCACTCCACAGTGCGTTTGACATGCGGAAACTGCGATATCTTGGTTTTCGTTGGGTTTCTAGCTGAGATATGCATTTTCAGTGATAATCGTCCACATTCTTCTGTGACATGTGTGCAGAATCGCCGAAATCGCTGTTTTCGTGCTATTGAATGCGAAAAACACGTTTCCTGCTGTTTTCAGCACTCCACAGCGCGTTTGACATGCGGAAACTGCGATATCTTCGTTTTCATGGGGTTTCCAGCTGAGATCTGCATTTTCACTGATAATCTTCATGATTGTTCTGTGACAAGAGTGCAGAATCACCGAAATCGCTGTTTTCGTGCGATTGAATGCGAAAAACACGTTTTCTGGGGTTTTCTGCACTCCACAGTGCGTTTGATATGCGGAAACTGCTATATCTTCGTTTTCGTTGGGTTTCCAGCTGAGATATGTATTTTCAGTGATAATCTTCATGATTCTTCTGTGCCAAGTGCGCATAATCACCGAAATCGCTGTTTTTGTGGTGTTGAATGCGAAAAACACGTTTGCTGGTGTTTTCAGCACACCGGAGTGTGATTGATATGCGGAAACTGCGATATCTTCGGTTTCGTAGGGTTTCCAGCTGAGATATGCATTTTCAGTGATAATCTTCATGATTCTTCTGTGCCAAGTGCGCAGAATCGCCGAAATCGCTGTTTTCGTGCTATTGAATGCGAAAAACACGTTTCCTGGTGTTTTCTGCACTCCACAGTGCGTGTGACATGCAGAAACTGCGATATCTTCGTTTTCGTGGGGTTTCCAGCTGAGATATGCATTTTCAGTGATAATCTTCATGATTGTTCTGTGACAAGTGTGCAGAATCACCGAAATCGCTGTTTTCGTGCTATTGAATGCGAAAAACAAGTTTTCTGGTGTTTTCAGAACTCCACAGTGCGTTTGACATGCGGAAACTGCGATATCTTCGTTTTCGTGGGGTTTCTAGCTGAGATATGCATTTTCAGTGATAATCGTCGACATTCTTCTGTGACATGCGTGCAGAATCCCCGAAATCGCTGTTTTCGTGCTATTGAATGCGAAAAACACGTATCCTGCTGTTTTCAGCTCTCCACAGTGCGTTTGACATGCAGAAACTGCAATATCTTCGTAATCGTGGGGATTCTAGCTGAGATATGCATTTTCAGTGATAATCTTCATGATTGTACTGTGACAAGTGTGCATAATCACCGAAATCGCTGTTTTCGTGGTGTTGAATGCGAAAATCACGTTTCCTGGTGTTTTCAGCACTCCACAGTGCGTTTGACATGCGGAAACTGCGATATCTTGGTTTTCGTTGGGTTTCTAGCTGAGATATGCATTTTCAGTGATAATCGTCCACATTCTTCTGTGACATGTGTGCAGAATCGCCGAAATCGCTGTTTTCGTGCTATTGAATGCGAAAAACACGTTTCCTGCTGTTTTCAGCACTCCACAGTGCGTTTGACATGCGGAAACTGCGATATCTTCGTTTTCATGGGGTTTCCAGCTGAGATCTGCATTTTCACTGATAATCTTCATGATTGTTCTGTGACAAGAGTGCAGAATCACCGAAATCGCTGTTTTCGTGCGATTGAATGCGAAAAACACGTTTTCTGGGGTTTTCTGCACTCCACAGTGCGTTTGATATGCGGAAACTGCTATATCTTCGTTTTCGATGAGGTTTCCAGCTGAGATCTGCATTTTCGCTGATAATCGTCCACATTCTTCTGTGACATGTGTGCAGAATCGCCGAAATCGCTGTTTTCGTGCTATTGAATGCGAAAAACACGTTTCCTGGTGTTTTCAGCACTCCACGGTGCGTTTGACATGCAGAAACTGCAATATCTTCGTATTCGTGGGGTTTCTAGCTGAGATATCCATTTTCTGTTGTAATCTTCGAGTTTCGTCTGTGCCAAGTGCGCATAATCACCGAAATCGCTGTTTTCGTGCTATTAAATGCGAAAAACACGTTTTCAGGTGTTTTCAGCAATCCACAGTGCGTTGATATGCGGAAACCGCGATATCTTCGTTTTCGTTGGGATTCCAGCTGAGATATGCATTTTCAGTGATAATCGTCGACATTCTTCTGTGACATGTGTGCAGAATCGCCAAAATCGCTGTTTTCGTGCTATTGAATGCGAAAAACACGTTTCCTGCTGTTTTCAGCACTCCACAGTGCGTTTGACATGCGGAAACCGCGATATCTTCGTTTTCGTTGGGTTTCCAGCTGAGATATGCATTTTCAGTGATAATCGTCGACATTCTTCTGTGACATGTGCGCAGAATCGCCGAAATCGCTGTTTTCGTGCTATTGAAAGCGAAAAACACGTTTCCTGCTGTGTTCAGCACTCCACAGTGCGTTTGACATGCGGAAACTGCGATATCTTCGTCTTCATGGGGTTTCCAGCTGAGATATGCATTTTCAGTTGAAATCTTCATGATTCTGCTGTTACAAGTGTGCAGAATCTCCGAAACTGCTGTTTTCGTGCTATTGAATGCGAAAAACACGTTTCCTGGTGTTTTCAGCACTCCACAGTGCGTTTGATATGCGGAAACCGCGATATCTTCGTTTTCGTTGGGTTTCCAGCTGAGATATGCATTTTCAGTGAAAATCTTCATGATTGTTCTGTGACAAGTGTGCAGAATCACCGAAATCGCTGTTTTCGTGCTATTGAATGCGAAAAACACGTTTCCTGCTGTTTTCAGCAATCCACAGTGCGTTTGATATGCGGAAACCGCGATATCTTCGTTTTCGTTGGGTTTCCAGCTGAGATATGCATTTTCAGTGATAATCGCCCACATTCTTCTGTGACATGTGTGCAGAATCGCCGAAATCGCTGTTTTCGTGCTATTGAATGCGAAAAACACGTTTCTTGCTGTTTTCAGCACTCCACAGTGCGTTTGACATGCGGAAACTGCGATATCTTCGTTTTCATGGGGTTTCCAGCTGAGATCTGCATTTTCACTGATAATCTTCATGATTGTCCTGTGACAAGTGTGCAGAATCACCGAAATCGCTGTTTTCGTGCGATTCAATGCGAAAAACACGTTTTCTGGGGTTTTCTGCACTCCACAGTGCGTTTGATATGCGGAAACTGCGATATCTTCGTTTTCGTTGGGTTTCCAGCTGAGATCTGCATTTTCACTGATAATCTTCATGATTGTTCTGTGACAAGTGTGCAGAATCGCCGAAATCGCTGTTTTCGTGTTATTGAATGCGAAAAACACGTTTCCTGCTGTTTTCAGCACTCCACAGTGCATTTGACATGCGGAAACCGCGATATCTTCGTTTTCGTTGGGTTTCCAGCTGAGATATGCATTTTCAGTGATAATCGTCCACATTCTTCTGTGACATGTGTGCAGAATCGCCGAAATCGCTGTTTTCGTGCTATTGAATGCGAAAAACACGTTTCCTGGTGTTTTCAGCACTCCACGGTGCGTTTGACATGCAGAAACTGCAATATGTTCGTATTCGTGGGGTTTCTAGCTGAGATATGCATTTTCTGTTGTAATCTTCGCGTTTCGTCTGTGCCAAGTGCGCATAATCACCGAAATCGCTGTTTTCGTGCTATTGAATGCGAAAAACACGTTTTCTGCTATTTTCAGCACTCCACAGTGCGTTTGACATGCGGAAACCGCGATATCTTCGTTTTCGTTGGGTTTCCAGCTGAGATATGCATTTTCAGTGATAATCGTCGGCATTCTTCTGTGACATGTGTGCAGAATCGCCGAAATCGCTGTTTTCGTGCCATTGAAAGCGAAAAACACGTTTCCTGCTGTGTTCAGCACTCCACAGTGCCTTTGACATGGGGAAACAGCGATATCCTCGTTTTCGTGGGGTTTCCAGCTGTGATATGCATTTCCAGTGATAATCTTCATGATTCTGCTGTCACAAGTGTGCAGAATCACCGAAATCGCTGTTTTCGTGCTATTGATTGCGAAAAACACGTTTCCTGGTGTTTTCAGCACTCCACAGTGCGTGTGACATGCGGAAACTGCGATATCTTCGTTTTCGTGGGGTTTCCAGCTGAGATATGCATTTTCAGTGATAATCTTCATGATTCTGCTGTTACAAGTGTGCATAATCACCGAAATCGCTGTTTTCGTGGTGTTGAATGCGAAAAACACGTTTGTTGGTGTTTTCAGCACTCCGGAGTGTGATTGATATGCGGAAACTGTGATATCTTCGGTTTCGTAGGGTTTCCACCTGAGATATGCATTTTCAGTGATAATCTTCATGATTCTTCTGTGCCAAGTGCGCATAATCACCGAAATCGCTGTTTTCGTGCTATTGAATACGAAAAACTCGTTTCCTGGTGTTTTCAGCACTCCACAGTGCGTTTGACATGGGGAAACTGCGATATCCTCGTTATCGTGGGGTTTCCAGCTGAGATATGCATTTTCAGTGATAATCTTCATGATTCTGCTGTCACAAGTGTGCAGAATCGCCGAAATCGCTGTTTTCGTGCCATTGAAAGCGAAAAACACGTTTCCTGCTGTGTTCAGCACTCCACAGTGCCTTTGACATGGGGAAACTGCGATATCCTCGTTTTCGTTGGGTTTCCAGCTGAGATATGCATTTTCAGTGATAATCTTCATGATTGTTCTGTGACAAGTGTGCAGAATCACCGAAATCGCTGTTTTCGTGCTATTGAATGCGAAAAACACGTTTCCTGGTGTTTTCAGCACTCCACGGTGCGTTTGACATGCAGAAACTGCAATATCTTCATATTCGTGGGGTTTCTAGCTGAGATATGCATTTTCTGTAGTGATCTTCGAGTTTCTTCTTTGCCAAGTGCGCATGATCACCGAAATCGCTGTTTTCGTGCTATTGCTATGCGAAAAACACGTTTTCTGGGGTTTTCCGCACTCCACAGTGCCTTTGACATGGGGAAACTGCGATATCCTCGTTTTCGTTGGGTTTCCAGCTGAGATATGCATTTTCAGTGATAATCTTCATGATTGTTCTGTGACAAGTGTGCAGAATCACCGAAATCGCTGTTTTCGTGCTATTGAATGCGAAAAACACGTTTCCTGGTGTTTTCAGCACTCCACGGTGCGTTTGACATGCAGAAACTGCAATATCTTCATATTCGTGGGGTTTCTAGCTGAGATATGCATTTTCTGTAGTGATCTTCGAGTTTCTTCTTTGCCAAGTGCGCATGATCACCGAAATCGCTGTTTTCGTGCTATTGCTATGCGAAAAACACGTTTTCTGGGGTTTTCCGCACTCCACAGTGCGTTTGATATGCGGAAACTTCGATATCTTCGTTTTCGTGGGGTTTCCATCTGAGATATGCATTTTCAGTGATAATCGTCGACATTCTTCTGTGACATGTGTGCAGAATCTCCGAAATCGCTGTTTTCGTGCTATTGAATGCGAAAAACACATTTCCTGGTGTTTTCAGCACTCCACGGTGCGTTTGACATGCAGAAACTGCAATATCTTCGTATTCGTGGGGATTCTAGTTGAGATATGCATTTTCAGTGATAATCGTCGACATTCTTCTGTGACATGTGTGCAGAATCGCCGAAATCGCTGTTTTCGTGCCATTGAAAGCGAAAAACACGTTTCCTGCTGTGTTCAGCACTCCACAGTGCCTTTGACATGGGGAAACTGCGATATCCTCGTTTTCATGGGGTTTCCAGCTGAGATATGCATTTTCAGTGATAATCTTCATGATTCTGCTGTCACAAGTGTGCAGAATCACCGAAATCGCTGTTTTCGTGCTATCGATTTCGAAAAACACGTTTCCTGGTGTTTTCAGCACTCCACAGTGCGTGTGACATGCGGAAACTGCGATATCTTCGTTTTCGTGGGGTTTCCAGCTGAGATATGCATTTTCAGTGATAATCTTCATGATTCTGCTGTTACAAGTGTGCATAATCACCGAAATCGCTGTTTTCGTGGTGTTGAATGCGAAAAACACGTTTGCTGGTGTTTTCAGCACTCCGGAGTGTGATTGATATGCGGAAACTGTGATATCTTCGGTTTCGTAGGGTTTCCACCTGAGATATGCATTTTCAGTGATAATCTTCATGATTCTTCTGTGCCAAGTGCGCATAATCACCGAAATCGCTGTTTTCGTGCTATTGAATATGAAAAACTCGTTTCCTGGTGTTTTCAGCACTCCACAGTGCGTTTGACATGGGGAAACTGCGATATCCTCGTTATCGTGGGGTTTCCAGCTGAGATATGCATTTTCAGTGATAATCTTCATGATTCTGCTGTCACAAGTGTGCAGAATCGCCGAAATCGCTGTTTTCGTGCCATTGAAAGCGAAAAACACGTTTCCTGCTGTGTTCAGCACTCCACAGTGCCTTTGACATGGGGAAACTGCGATATCCTCGTTTTCGTTGGGTTTCCAGCTGAGATATGCATTTTCAGTGATAATCTTCATGATTGTTCTGTGACAAGTGTGCAGAATCACCGAAATCGCTGTTTTCGTGCTATTGAATGCGAAAAACACGTTTCCTGGTGTTTTCAGCACTCCACGGTGCGTTTGACATGCAGAAACTGCAATATCTTCATATTCGTGGGGTTTCTAGCTGAGATATGCATTTTCTGTAGTGATCTTCGAGTTTCTTCTTTGCCAAGTGCGCATGATCACCGAAATCGCTGTTTTCGTGCTATTGCTATGCGAAAAACACGTTTTCTGGGGTTTTCCGCACTCCACAGTGCGTTTGATATGCGGAAACTTCGATATCTTCGTTTTCGTGGGGTTTCCATCTGAGATATGCATTTTCAGTGATAATCGTCGACATTCTTCTGTGACATGTGTGCAGAATCTCCGAAATCGCTGTTTTCGTGCTATTGAATGCGAAAAACACATTTCCTGGTGTTTTCAGCACTCCACGGTGCGTTTGACATGCAGAAACTGCAATATCTTCGTATTCGTGGGGATTCTAGTTGAGATATGCATTTTCAGTGATAATCGTCGACATTCTTCTGTGACATGTGTGCAGAATCGCCGAAATCGCTGTTTTCGTGCCATTGAAAGCGAAAAACACGTTTCCTGCTGTGTTCAGCACTCCACAGTGCCTTTGACATGGGGAAACTGCGATATCCTCGTTTTCGTGGGGTTTCCAGCTGAGATATGCATTTTCAGTGATAATCTTCATGATTCTGCTGTCACAAGTGTGCAGAATCACCGAAATCGCTGTTTTCGTGCTATCGATTTCGAAAAACACGTTTCCTGGTGTTTTCAGCACTCCACAGTGCGTGTGACATGCGGAAACTGCGATATCTTCGTTTTCGTGGGGTTTCCAGCTGAGATATGCATTTTCAGTGATAATCTTCATGATTCTGCTGTTACAAGTGTGCATAATCACCGAAATCGCTGTTTTCGTGGTGTTGAATGCGAAAAACACGTTTGCTGGTGTTTTCAGCACTCCGGAGTGTGATTGATATGCGGAAACTGTGATATCTTCGGTTTCGTAGGGTTTCCAGCTGAGATATGCATTTTCAGTGATAATCTTCATGATTCTTCTGTGCCAAGTGCGCATAATCACCGAAATCGCTGTTTTCGTGCTATTGAATGCGAAAAACTCGTTTCCTGGTGTTTTCAGCACTCCACAGTGCGTTTGACACGGGGAAACTGCGATATCCTCGTTATCGTGGGGTTTCCAGCTGAGATAATCATTTTCAGTGATAATCTTCATGATTCTGCTGTCACAAGTGTGCAGAATCACCGAAATCGCTGTTTTCGTGCTATTGATTGCGAAAAACACGTTTGCTGGTGTTTTCAGCACTCCGGAGTGTGATTGATATGCGGAAACTGCGATATCTTCGTTTTCGTAGGGTTGCCAGCTGAGATATGCATTTTCAGTGATAATCTTCATGATTCTGCTGTTACAAGTGTGCATAATCACCGAAATCGCTGTTTTCGTGGTGTTGAATGCGAAAAACACGTTTGCTGGTGTTTTCTGCACTCCGGAGTGTGATTGATATGCGGAAACTGTGATATCTTCGGTTTCGTAGGGTTTCCAGCTGAGATATGCATTTTCAGTGATAATCTTCATGATTCTGCTGTTACAAGTGTGCAGAATCACCGAAATCGCTGTTTTCGTGCTATTGAATGCGAAAAACACGTTTTCTGCTGTTTTCAGCACTCCGCAGTCTGTTTGACATGCGGAAACCGCGATATCTTCGTTTTCGTTGGGTTTCCAGCTGAGATATGCATTTTCAGTGATAATCGTCGACATTCTTCTGTGACATGTGTGCAGAATCGCCGAAATCGCTGTTTTCGTGCCATTGAAAGCGAAAAACACGTTTCCTGCTGTGTTCAGCACTCCACAGTGCATTTGACATGGGGAAACTGCGATATCCTCGTTTTCGTGGGGTTTCCAGCTGAGATATGCATTTTCAGTGATAATCTTCATGATTCTGCTGTCACAAGTGTGCAGAATCACCGAAATCGCTGTTTTCGTGCTATTGATTGCGAAAAACACGTTTTCTGGTGATTTCAGCAATCCACAGTGCGTTTGATATGCGGAAACCGCGATATCTTCGTTTTCGTTGGGTTTCCAGCTGAGATATGCATTTTCAGTGATAATCGTCCACATTCTTCTGTGACATGTGTGCAGAATCGCCGAAATCGCTGTTTTCGTGCTATTGAATGCGAAAAACACGCTTCCTGCTGTTTTCAGCACTCCACAGTGCGTTTGACATGCGGAAACTGCGATATCTTCGTTTTCATGGGGTTTCCAGCTGAGATCTGCATTTTCACTGATAATCTTCATGATTTTTCTGTGACAAGTGTGCAGAATCACCGAAATCGCTGTTTTCGTGCTATTGAATGCGTAAAACATGTTTTCTGCTGTTTTCAGCACTCCACAGTGCGTTTGACATGCGGAAACTGCGATATCTTCGTTTTCGTGGGGTTTCCAGCTGAGATATGCATTTTCAGTGATAATCTTCGAGTTTCGTCTGTGCCAAGTGCGCATAATCACCGAAATCGCTGTTTTCGTGCTATTAAATGCGAAAAACACGTTTTCTGGTGTTTTCAGCAATCCACAGTGCGTTTGATATGCGGAAACCGCGATATCTTCGTTTTAGTTGGGTTTCCAGCTGAGATATGCATTTTCAGTGATAATCGTCGACATTCTTCTGTGACATGTGTGCAGAATCGCCGAAATCGCTGTTTTCGTGCTATTGAATGCGAAAAACACGTTTCCTGCTGTTTTCAGTACTCCACGGTGCGTTTGACATGCAGAAACTGCAATATCTTCGTATTCGTGGGAATTCTAGCTGAGATATGCATTTTCTGTAATAATCTTCGAGTTTCTTCTGCGCCAAGTGCGAATAATCACCGAAATCGCTGTTTTCGTGGTGTTTAATGCGAAAAACACGTTTGCTGGTGTTTTCAGCACTCCACAGTGCGTTTGATATTTGCGGAAACTGCGATATCTTCGTATTCGAGGGGATTCTAGCTGAGATATGCATTGTCAGTGATAATCGTCGACATTCTTCAGTGACATGCGTGCAGAATCGCCGAAATCGCTGTTTTCGTGCTATTGAATGCGAAAAACACGTTTCCTGCTGTTTTCAGCACTCCACGGTGCGTTTGACATGCATAAACTGCAATATCTTCGTTTTCGTGGGGTTTCCAGCTGAGATATGCATTTTCAGCGATAATCTTCATGATTCTTCTGTGCCAAGTGCGCATAATCACCGGAATAGCTGTTTTCGAGCTATTGAATGCGAAATCACGTTTTCTGGTGTTTTCAGCACTCCACAGTGCGTTTGACATGCGGAAACTGCGATATCTTCGTTTTCGTGGGGATTCTAGCTGAGATATGCATTTTCTGTAATAATCATCATGATTCTTCTGTGCCAAGTGCGCATAATCACCGAAATCGCTGTTTTCGTGGTGTTGAATGCGAAAAACACGTTTGCTGGTGTTATCAGCACTCCGGAGTGTGATTGATATGCGGAAACTGCGATATCTTCGGTTTCGTAGGGTTTCCAGCTGAGTTATGCATTTTCAGTGATAATCTTCATGATTGTTCTGTGACAAGTATGCAGAATCACCGAAATCGCTGTATTCGTGCTATTGAATGCGAAAAACACGTTTCCTGGTGTTTTCAGCACTCCACGGTGCGTTTGACATGCAGAAACTGCAATAGCTTCGTATTCGTGGCGTTTCTAGCTGAGATATGCATTTTCAGTAATAATCTTCGAGTTTCTTCTGTGCCAAGTGCGCATAATCACCGAAATCGCTGTTTTCGTGGTGTTGAATGCGAAAAACACGTTTGCTGGTGTTTTCAGCACTCCGGAGTGTGATTGATATGCGGAAACTGTGATATCTTCGGTTTCGTAGGGTTTCCAGCTGAGATATGCATTTTCAGTGATAATCTTCATGATTCTTCTGTGCCAAGTGCGCATAATCACCGAAATCGCTGTTTTCGTGCTATTGAATGCGAAAAACTCGTTTCCTGGTGTTTTCAGCACTCCACAGTCCGTTTGACACGGGGAAACTGCGATATCCTCGTTATCGTGGGGTTTCCAGCTGAGATAATCATTTTCAGTGATAATCTTCATGATTCTGCTGTCACAAGTGTGCAGAATCACCGAAATCGCTGTTTTCGTGCTATTGATTGCGAAAAACACGTTTGCTGGTGTTTTCAGCACTCCGGAGTGTGATTGATATGCGGTAACTGCGATATCTTCGTTTTCGTAGGGTTGCCAGCTGAGATATGCATTTTCAGTGATAATCTTCATGATTCTGCTGTTACAAGTGTGCATAATCACCGAAATCGCTGTTTTCGTGGTGTTGAATGCGAAAAACACGTTTGCTGGTGTTTTCAGCACTCCGGAGTGTGATTGATATGCAGAAACTGCAATAGCTTCGTATTCGTGGGGTTTCCAGCGGAGATATGCATCTTCAGTGATAATCTTCATGATTCTTCTGTGCCAAGTGCGCATAATCACCGAAATCGCTGTTTTCGTGGTGTTGAATGCGAAAAACACGTTTGCAGGTGTTTTCAGCACTCCACGGTGCGTTTGTCATGCAGAAACTGCAATATCTTCGTATTCGTGGGGTTTCTATCTGAGATATGTATTTTCAGTGATAATCTTCATGATTCTTCTGTGCCAAGTGCGCATAATCACCGAAATCGCTGTTTTCGTGGTGTTGAAAGCGAAAAACACGTTTGCTGGTGTTATCTGCACTCCGGAGTGCGTTTGATATGCGGAAACCGCGATATCTTCGTTTTCCTGGGGTTTCCAGCTGATATATGCATTTTCAGTGATAATCGTCGACATTCTTCAGTGACATGTGTGCAGAATCGCCGAAATCGCTGTTTTCGTGCTATTGAATGCGAAAAACACGTTTCCTGCTGTTTTCAGCACTCCACAGTGCGTTTGACATGCGGAAACTGCGATATCTTCGTTTTCGTGGGGTTTCTAGCTGAGATATGCATTTTCAGTGATAATCGTCGACATTCTTCTGTGACATGCGTGCAGAATCGCCGAAATCGCTGTTTTCGTGCTATTGAATGCGAAAAACACGTTTCCTGCTGTTATCAGCACTCCACAGTGCGTTTGACATGCGGAAACTGCGATATCTTCGTTTTCGTGGGGTTTCCAGCCGAGATATGCATTTTCAGTGATAATCTACATGATTGTTCTGAGACAAGTGTGCAGAATCACCGAAATCGCTGTTTTCGTGCTATTGAATGCGAAAAACACGTTTCCTGGTGTTTTCAGCACTCCACGGTGCGTTTGACATGCAGAAACTGCAATAGCGTCGTTTTCGTGGAGTTTCCAGGTGAAATATGCATTTTCAGTGATAATCGTCGACATTCTTCTGTGACATGTGTGCAGAATCGCCGAAATCGCAGTTTTCGTTCTATTGAATGCGAAAAACACGTTTCCTAGTGTTTTCAGCACACCACGGTGCGTTTGACATGCATAAACTGCAATATCTTCGTTTTCGTGGGGTTTCCAGCTGAGATATGCATTTTCAGCGATAATCTTCATGATTCTTCTGTGCCAAGTGCGCATAATCACCGGAATAGCTGTTTTCGAGCTATTGAATGCGAAATCACGTTTTCTGGTGTTTTCAGCACTCCACAGTGCGTTTGACATGCGGAAACTGCGATATCTTCGTTTTCGTGGGGATTCTAGCTGAGATATGCATTTTCTGTAATAATCATCATGATTCTTCTGTGCCAAGTGCGCATAATCACCGAAATCGCTGTTTTCGTGGTGTTGAATGCGAAAAACACGTTTGCTGGTGTTATCAGCACTCCGGAGTGTGATTGATATGCGGAAACTGCGATATCTTCGGTTTCGTAGGGTTTCCAGCTGAGTTATGCATTTTCAGTGATAATCTTCATGATTGTTCTGTGACAAGTATGCAGAATCACCGAAATCGCTGTATTCGTGCTATTGAATGCGAAAAACACGTTTCCTGGTGTTTTCAGCACTCCACGGTGCGTTTGACATGCAGAAACTGCAATAGCTTCGTATTCGTGGCGTTTCTAGCTGAGATATGCATTTTCAGTAATAATCTTCGAGTTTCTTCTGTGCCAAGTGCGCATAATCACCGAAATCGCTGTTTTCGTGGTGTTGAATGCGAAAAACACGTTTGCTGGTGTTTTCAGCACTCCGGAGTGTGATTGATATGCGGAAACTGTGATATCTTCGGTTTCGTAGGGTTTCCAGCTGAGATATGCATTTTCAGTGATAATCTTCATGATTCTTCTGTGCCAAGTGCGCATAATCACCGAAATCGCTGTTTTCGTGCTATTGAATGCGAAAAACTCGTTTCCTGGTGTTTTCAGCACTCCACAGTCCGTTTGACACGGGGAAACTGCGATATCCTCGTTATCGTGGGGTTTCCAGCTGAGATAATCATTTTCAGTGATAATCTTCATGATTCTGCTGTCACAAGTGTGCAGAATCACCGAAATCGCTGTTTTCGTGGTGTTGAATGCGAAAAACACGTTTGCTGGTGTTATCAGCACTCCGGAGTGTGATTGATATGCGGAAACTGCGATATCTTCGGTTTCGTAGGGTTTCCAGCTGAGTTATGCATTTTCAGTGATAATCTTCATGATTGTTCTGTGACAAGTATGCAGAATCACCGAAATCGCTGTATTCGTGCTATTGAATGCGAAAAACACGTTTCCTGGTGTTTTCAGCACTCCACGGTGCGTTTGACATGCAGAAACTGCAATAGCTTCGTATTCGTGGCGTTTCTAGCTGAGATATGCATTTTCAGTAATAATCTTCGAGTTTCTTCTGTGCCAAGTGCGCATAATCACCGAAATCGCTGTTTTCGTGGTGTTGAATGCGAAAAACACGTTTGCTGGTGTTTTCAGCACTCCGGAGTGTGATTGATATGCAGAAACTGCAATAGCTTCGTATTCGTGGGGTTTCCAGCGGAGATATGCATCTTCAGTGATAATCTTCATGATTCTTCTGTGCCAAGTGCGCATAATCACCGAAATCGCTGTTTTCGTGGTGTTGAATGCGAAAAACACGTTTGCAGGTGTTTTCAGCACTCCACGGTGCGTTTGTCATGCAGAAACTGCAATATCTTCGTATTCGTGGGGTTTCTATCTGAGATATGTATTTTCAGTGATAATCTTCATGATTCTTCTGTGCCAAGTGCGCATAATCACCGAAATCGCTGTTTTCGTGGTGTTGAAAGCGAAAAACACGTTTGCTGGTGTTATCTGCACTCCGGAGTGCGTTTGATATGCGGAAACCGCGATATCTTCGTTTTCCTGGGGTTTCCAGCTGATATATGCATTTTCAGTGATAATCGTCGACATTCTTCAGTGACATGTGTGCAGAATCGCCGAAATCGCTGTTTTCGTGCTATTGAATGCGAAAAACACGTTTCCTGCTGTTTTCAGCACTCCACAGTGCGTTTGACATGCGGAAACTGCGATATCTTCGTTTTCGTGGGGTTTCTAGCTGAGATATGCATTTTCAGTGATAATCGTCGACATTCTTCTGTGACATGCGTGCAGAATCGCCGAAATCGCTGTTTTCGTGCTATTGAATGCGAAAAACACGTTTCCTGCTGTTATCAGCACTCCACAGTGCGTTTGACATGCGGAAACTGCGATATCTTCGTTTTCGTGGGGTTTCCAGCCGAGATATGCATTTTCAGTGATAATCTACATGATTGTTCTGAGACAAGTGTGCAGAATCACCGAAATCGCTGTTTTCGTGCTATTGAATGCGAAAAACACGTTTCCTAGTGTTTTCAGCACACCACGGTGCGTTTGACATGCATAAACTGCAATATCTTCGTATTCGTGGGGTTTCTAGCTGAGATATGCATTTTCAGTGATAATCTTCATGATCCTTCTGTGCCAAGTGCGCATAATCACCGAAATTGCTGTTTTCGTGCTATTGAATGCGAAAAACACGTTTGCTGGTGTTATCAGCACTCCGGAGTGTGATTGATATGCGGAAACTGCGATATCTTTGGTTTCGTAGGGTTTCCAGCTGAGTTATGCATTTTCAGTGATAATCTTCATGATTGATCTGTGACAAGTGTGCAGAATCACCGAAATCGCTGTTTTCGTGCTGTTGAATGCGAAAAACACGTTTCCTGGTGTTTTCAGCACTCCACAGTGCGTGTGACATGCGGAAACTGCGATATCTTCGTTTTCGTGGGGTTTCCAGCTGAGATATGCATTTTCAGTGATAATCTTCATGATTGTTCTGTGACAAGTGTGCAGAATCACCGAAATCGCTGTTTTCGTGCTATTGAATGCGAAAAACAAGTTTTCTGGTGTTTTCAGAACTCCACAGTGCGTTTGACATGCGGAAACTGCGATATCTTCGTTTTCGTGGGGTTTCTAGCTGAGATATGCATTTTCAGTGATAATCGTCGACATTCTTCTGTGACATGCGTGCAGAATCGCCGAAATCGCTGTTTTCGTGCTATTGAATGCGAAAAACACGTTTCCTAGTGTTTTCAGCACACCACGGTGCGTTTAACATGCATAAACTGCAATATCTTCGTATTCGTGGGGTTTCTAGCTGAGATATGCATTTTCAGTGATAATCTTCATGATTGTTCTGTGACAAGTGTGCATAATCACCGAAATCGCTGTTTTCGTGGTGTTGAATGCGAAAAACACGTTTCCTGGTGTTTTCAGCACTCCACAGTGCGTTTGACATGCGGAAACTGCGATATCTTGGTTTTCGTTGGGTTTCTAGCTGAGATATGCATTTTCAGTGATAATCGTCCACATTCTTCTGTGACATGTGTGCAGAATCGCCGAAATCGCTGTTTTCGTGCTATTGAATGCGAAAAACACGTATCCTGCTGTTTTCAGCTCTCCACAGTGCGTTTGACATGCGGAAACTGCGATATCTTCGTTTTCGTTGGGTTTCCAGCTGAGATATGCATTTTCAGTGATAATCTTCATGATTCTTCTGTGCCAAGTGCGCATAATCACCGAAATCGCTGTTTTCGTGCTATTGAATGCGAAAAACACGTTTCCTGGTGTTTTCAGCACTCCACAGTGCGTTTGATATGCGGAAACCGCGATATCTTCGTTTTCGTTGGGTTTCCAGCTGAGATATGCATTTTCAGTGAAAATCTTCATGATTGTTCTGTGACAAGTGTGCAGAATCACCGAAATCGCTGTTTTCGTGCTATTGAATGCGAAAAACACGTTTCCTGCTGTTTTCAGCAATCCACAGTGCGTTTGATATGCGGAAAATGCGATATCTTCGTTTTCGTTGGGTTTCCAGCTGAGATATGCATTTTCAGTGATAATCATCCACATTCTTCTGTGACATGTGTGCAGAATCGCCGAAATCGCTGTTTTCGTGCTATTGAATGCGAAAAACACGTTTCCTGCTGTTTTCAGCACTCCACAGTGCGTTTGACATGCGGAAACTGCGATATCTACGTTTTCATGGGGTTTCCAGCTGAGATCTGCATTTTCACTGATAATCTTCATGATTGTTCTGTGACAAGATTGCAGAATCACCGAAATCGCTGTTTTCGTGCGATTGAATGCGAAAAACACGTTTTCTGGGGTTTTCTGCACTCCACAGAGCGTTTGATATGCGGAAACTGCTATATCTTCGTTTTCGATGAGGTTTCCAGCTGAGATCTGCATTTTCACTGATAATCGTCCACATTCTTCTGTGACATGTGTGCAGAATCGCCGAAATCGCTGTTTTCGTGCTATTGAATGCGAAAAACACGTTTCCTGCTGTTTTCAGCACTCCACGGTGCGTTTGACATGCAGAAACTGCAATAGCTTCGTATTCGTGGGGTTTCCAGCGGAGATATGCATTTTCAGTGATAATCTTCATGATTCTTCTGTGCCAAGTGCGCATAATCACCGAAATCGCTGTATTCGTGGTGTTGAATGCGAAAAACACGTTTGCAGGTGTTTTCAGCACTCCACGGTGCGTTTGACATGCAGAAACTGCAATATCTTCGTATTCGTGGGGTTTCTAGCTGAGATATGCATTTTCAGTGATAATCTTCATGATCCTTCTGTGCCAAGTGCGCATAATCGCCGAAATCGCAGTTTTCGTTCTATTGAATGCGAAAAACACGTTTCCTAGTGTTTTCAGCACACCACGGTGCGTTTGACATGCATAAACTGCAATATCTTCGTATTCGTGGGGTTTCTAGCTGAGATATGCATTTTCAGTGATAATCTTCATGATCCTTCTGTGCCAAGCGCGCATAATCACCGAAATTGCTGTTTTCGTGCTATTGAATGCGAAAAACACGTTTGCTGGTGTTATCAGCACACCACAGTGCGTTTGACATGCGGAAACTGCGATATCTTCGTTTTCATGGGGTTTCCAGCTGAGATCTGCATTTTCACTGATAATCTTCATGATTGTTCTGTGACAAGAGTGCAGAATCACCGAAATCGCTGTTTTCGTGCGATTGAATGCGAAAAACACGTTTTCTGGGGTTTTCTGCACTCCACAGAGCGTTTGATATGCGGAAACTGCTATATCTTCGTTTTCGATGAGGTTTCCAGCTGAGATCTGCATTTTCACTGATAATCGTCCACATTCTTCTGTGACATGTGTGCAGAATCGCCGAAATCGCTGTTTTCGTGCTATTGAATGCGAAAAACACGTTTCCTGCTGTTTTCAGCACTCCACAGTGCGTTTGACATGCGGAAACCGCGATATCTTCGTTTTCGTGGGGTTTCCAGCTGAGATATGCATTTTCAGTGATAATCCTCATGATTGTTCTGTGACAAGTGTGCAGAATCACCGAAATCGCTGTTTTCGTGCTATTGAATGCGAAAAACAAGTTTTCTGGTGTTTTCAGAACTCCACGGTGCGTTTGACATGCAGAAACTGCAATATCTTCGTATTCGTGGGGTTTCTATCTGAGATATGTATTTTCAGTGATAATATTCATGATTCTTCTGTGCCAAGTGCGCATAATCACCGAAATCGCTGTTTTTGTGGTGTTGAATGCGAAAAACACGTTTGCTGGTGTTTTCAGCACACCGGAGTGTGATTGATATGCGGAAACTGCGATATCTTCGGTTTCGTAGGGTTTCCAGCTGAGATATGCATTTTCAGTGATAATCTTCATGATTCTTCTGTGCCAAGTGCGCAGAATCGCCGAAATCGCTGTTTTCGTGCTATTGAATGCGAAAAACACGTTTCCTGGTGTTTTCAGCACTCCACAGTGCGTGTGACATGCGGAAACTGCGATATCTTCGTTTTCGTGGGGTTTCCAGCTGAGATATGCATTTTCAGTGATAATCTTCATGATTGTTCTGTGACAAGTGTGCAGAATCACCGAAATCGCTGTTTTCGTGCTATTGAATGCGAAAAACAAGTTTTCTGGTGTTTTCAGAACTCCACAGTGCGTTTGACATGCGGAAACTGCGATATCTTCGTTTTCGTGGGGTTTCTAGCTGAGATATGCATTTTCAGTGATAATCGTCGACATTCTTCTGTGACATGCGTGCAGAATCCCCGAAATCGCTGTTTTCGTGCTATTGAATGCGAAAAACACGTATCCTGCTGTTTTCAGCTCTCCACAGTGCGTTTGACATGCAGAAACTGCAATATCTTCGTATTCGTGGGGATTCTAGCTGAGATATGCATTTTCAGTGATAATCTTCATGATTGTTCTGTGACAAGTGTGCATAATCACCGAAATCGCTGTTTTCGTGGTGTTGAATGCGAAAATCACGTTTCCTGGTGTTTTCAGCACTCCACAGTGCGTTTGACATGCGGAAACTGCGATATCTTGGTTTTCGTTGGGTTTCTAGCTGAGATATGCATTTTCAGTGATAATCGTCCACATTCTTCTGTGACATGTGTGCAGAATCGCCGAAATCGCTGTTTTCGTGCTATTGAATGCGAAAAACACGTTTCCTGCTGTTTTCAGCACTCCACAGTGCGTTTGACATGCGGAAACTGCGATATCTTCGTTTTCATGGGGTTTCCAGCTGAGATCTGCATTTTCACTGATAATCTTCATGATTGTTCTGTGACAAGAGTGCAGAATCACCGAAATCGCTGTTTTCGTGCGATTGAATGCGAAAAACACGTTTTCTGGGGTTTTCTGCACTCCACAGTGCGTTTGATATGCGGAAACTGCTATATCTTCGTTTTCGATGAGGTTTCCAGCTGAGATCTGCATTTTCGCTGATAATCGTCCACATTCTTCTGTGACATGTGTGCAGAATCGCCGAAATCGCTGTTTTCGTGCTATTGAATGCGAATAACACGTTTCCTGGTGTTTTCAGCACTCCACGGTGCGTTTGACATGCAGAAACTGCAATATCTTCGTATTCGTGGGGTTTCTAGCTGAGATATGCATTTTCTGTTGTAATCTTCGAGTTTCGTCTGTGCCAAGTGCGCATAATCACCGAAATCGCTGTTTTCGTGCTATTAAATGCGAAAAACACGTTTTCAGGTGTTTTCAGCAATCCACAGTGCGTTGATATGCGGAAACCGCGATATCTTCGTTTTCGTTGGGATTCCAGCTGAGATATGCATTTTCAGTGATAATCGTCGACATTCTTCTGTGACATGTGTGCAGAATCGCCAAAATCGCTGTTTTCGTGCTATTGAATGCGAAAAACACGTTTCCTGCTGTTTTCAGCACTCCACAGTGCGTTTGACATGCGGAAACCGCGATATCTTCGTTTTCGTTGGGTTTCCAGCTGAGATATGCATTTTCAGTGATAATCGTCGACATTCTTCTGTGACATGTGCGCAGAATCGCCGAAATCGCTGTTTTCGTGCTATTGAAAGCGAAAAACTAGTTTCCTGCTGTGTTCAGCACTCCACAGTGCGTTTGACATGCGGAAACTGCGATATCTTCGTCTTCATGGGGTTTCCAGCTGAGATATGCATTTTCAGTTGAAATCTTCATGATTCTGCTGTTACAAGTGTGCAGAATCTCCGAAACTGCTGTTTTCGTGCTATTGAATGCGAAAAACACGTTTCCTGGTGTTTTCAGCACTCCACAGTGCGTTTGATATGCGGAAACCGCGATATCTTCGTTATCGTGGGGTTTCCAGCTGAGATATGCATTTTCAGTGAAAATCTTCATGATTGTTCTGTGACAAGTGTGCAGAATCACCGAAATCGCTGTTTTCGTGCTATTGAATGCGAAAAACACGTTTCCTGCTGTTTTCAGCAATCCACAGTGCGTTTGATATGCGGAAACCGCGATATCTTCGTTTTCGTTGGGTTTCCAGCTGAGATATGCATTTTCAGTGATAATCGCCCACATTCTTCTGTGACATGTGTGCAGAATCGCCGAAATCGCTGTTTTCGTGCTATTGAATGCGAAAAACACGTTTCTTGCTGTTTTCAGCACTCCACAGTGCGTTTGACATGCGGAAACTGCGATATCTTCGTTTTCATGGGGTTTCCAGCTGAGATCTGCATTTTCACTGATAATCTTCATGATTGTCCTGTGACAAGTGTGCAGAATCACCGAAATCGCTGTTTTCGTGCGATTGAATGCGAAAAACACGTTTTCTGGGGTTTTCTGCACTCCACAGTGCGTTTGATATGCGGAAACTGCGATATCTTCGTTTTCGTTGGGTTTCCAGCTGAGATATGCATTTTCAGTGATAATCGTCCACATTCTTCTGTGACATGTGTGCAGAATCGCCGAAATCGCTGTTTTCGTGCTATTGAATGCGAAAAACACGTTTCCTGGTGTTTTCAGCACTCCACGGTGCGTTTGACATGCAGAAACTGCAATATCTTCGTATTCGTGGGGTTTCTAGCTGAGATATGCATTTTCTGTTGTAATCTTCGCGTTTCGTCTGTGCCAAGTGCGCATAATCACCGAAATCGCTGTTTTCGTGCTACTGAATGCGAAAAACACGTTTTCTGCTATTTTCAGCACTCCACAGTGCGTTTGACATGCGGAAACCGCGATATCTTCGTTTTCGTTGGATTTCCAGCTGAGATATGCATTTTCAGTGATAATCGTCGGCATTCTTCTGTGACATGTGTGCAGAATTGCCGAAATCGCTGTTTTCGTGCCATTGAAAGCGAAAAACACGTTTCCTGCTGTGTTCAGCACTCCACAGTGCCTTTGACATGGGGAAACAGCGATATCCTCGTTTTCGTGGGGTTTCCAGCTGTGATATGCATTTCCAGTGATAATCTTCATGATTCTGCTGTCACAAGTGTGCAGAATCACCGAAATCGCTGTTTTCGTGCTATTGATTGCGAAAAACACGTTTCCTTGTGTTTTCAGCACTCCACAGTGCGTGTGACATGCGGAAACTGCGATATCTTCGTTTTCGTGGGGTTTCCAGCTGAGATATGCATTTTCAGTGATAATCTTCATGATTCTGCTGTTACAAGTGTGCATAATCACCGAAATCGCTGTTTTCGTGGTGTTGAATGCGAAAAACACGTTTGCTGGTGTTTTCAGCACTCCGGAGTGTGATTGATATGCGGAAACTGTGATATCTTCGGTTTCGTAGGGTTTCCAGCTGAGATATGCATTTTCAGTGATAATCTTCATGATTCTTCTGTGCCAAGTGCGCATAATCACCGAAATCGCTGTTTTCGTGCTATTGAATACGAAAAACTCGTTCCCTGGTGTTTTCAGCACTCCACGGTGCGTTTGACATGCAGAAACTGCAATATCTTCGTATTCGTGGGGTTTCTAGCTGAGATATGCATTTTCTGTAGTGATCTTCGAGTTTCTTCTGTGCCAAGTGCGCATGATCACCGAAATCGCTGTTTTCGTGCTATTGCTATGCGAAAAACACGTTTTCTGGGGTTTTCCGCACTCCACAGTGCGTTTGATATGCGGAAACTTCGATATCTTCGTTTTCGTGGGGTTTCCATCTGAGATATGCATTTTCAGTGATAATCGTCGACATTCTTCTGTGACATGTGTGCAGAATCTCCGAAATCGCTGTTTTCGTGCTATTGAATGCGAAAAACACATTTCCTGGTGTTTTCAGCACTCCACGGTGCGTTTGACATGCAGAAACTGCAATATCTTCGTATTCGTGGGGATTCTAGTTGAGATATGCATTTTCAGTGATAATCGTCGACATTCTTCTGTGACATGTGTGCAGAATCGCCGAAATCGCTGTTTTCGTGCCATTGAAAGCGAAAAACACGTTTCCTGCTGTGTTCAGCACTCCACAGTGCCTTTGACATGGGGAAACTGCGATATCCTCGTTTTCGTGGGGTTTCCAGCTGAGATATGCATTTTCAGTGATAATCTTCATGATTCTGCTGTCACAAGTGTGCAGAATCACCGAAATCGCTGTTTTCGTGCTGTTGATTTCGAAAAACACGTTTCCTGGTGTTTTCAGCACTCCACAGTGCGTGTGACATGCGGAAACTGCGATATCTTCGTTTTCGTGGGGTTTCCAGCTGAGATATGCATTTTCAGTGATAATCTTCATGATTCTGCTGTTACAAGTGTGCATAATCACCGAAATCGCTGTTTTCGTGGTGTTGAATGCGAAAAACACGTTTGCTGGTGTTTTCAGCACTCCGGAGTGTGATTGATATGCGGAAACTGTGATATCTTCGGTTTCGTAGGGTTTCCAGCTGAGATATACATTTTCAGTGATAATCTTCATGATTCTTCTGTGCCAAGTGCGCATAATCACCGAAATCGCTGTTTTCGTGCTATTGAATGCGAAAAACTCGTTTCCTGGTGTTTTCAGCACTCCACAGTGCGTTTGACACGGGGAAACTGCGATATCCTCGTTATCGTGGGGTTTCCAGCTGAGATAATCATTTTCAGTGATAATCTTCATGATTCTGCTGTCACAAGTGTGCAGAATCACCGAAATCGCTGTTTTCGTGCTATTGATTGCGAAAAACACGTTTGCTGGTGTTTTCAGCACTCCGGAGTGTGATTGATATGCGGAAACTGCGATATCTTCGTTTTCGTAGGGTTGCCAGCTGAGATATGCATTTTCAGTGATAATCTTCATGATTCTGCTGTTACAAGTGTGCATAATCACCGAAATCGCTGTTTTCGTGGTGTTGAATGCGAAAAACACGTTTGCTGGTGTTTTCAGCACTCCGGAGTGTGATTGATATGCGGAAACTGTGATATCTTCGGTTTCGTAGGGTTTCCAGCTGAGATATACATTTTCAGTGATAATCTTCATGATTCTTCTGTGCCAAGTGCGCATAATCACCGAAATCGCTGTTTTCGTGCTATTGAATGCGAAAAACTCGTTTCCTGGTGTTTTCAGCACTCCACAGTGCGTTTGACACGGGGAAACTGCGATATCCTCGTTATCGTGGGGTTTCCAGCTGAGATAATCATTTTCAGTGATAATCTTCATGATTCTGCTGTCACAAGTGTGCAGAATCACCGAAATCGCTGTTTTCGTGCTATTGATTGCGAAAAACACGTTTTCTGGGGTTTTCTGCACTCCACAGTGCGTTTGATATGCGGAAACTGCTATATCTTCGTTTTCGTTGGGTTTCCAGCTGAGATATGCATTTTCAGTGATAATCGTCGACATTCTTCTGTGACATGTGCGCAGAATCGCCGAAATCGCTGTTTTCGTGCTATTGAAAGCGAAAAACACGTTTCCTGCTGTGTTCAGCACTCCACAGTGCGTTTGATATGCGGAAACCGCGATATCTTCGTTTTCGTGGGGTTTCCAGCTGAGATATGCATTTTCAGTGAAAATCTTCATGATTGTTCTGTGACAAGTGTGCAGAATCACCGAAATCGCTGTTTTCGTGCTATTGAATGCGAAAAACACGTTTCCTGCTGTTTTCAGCAATCCACAGTGCGTTTGATATGCGGAAACCGCGATATCTTCGTTTTCGTTGGGTTTCAAGCTGAGATATGCATTTTCAGTGATAATCGCCCACATTCTTCTGTGACATGTGTGCAGAATCGCCGAAATCGCTGTTTTCGTGCTATTGAATGCGAAAAACACGTTTCTTGCTGTTTTCAGCACTCCACAGTGCGTTTGACATGCGGAAACTGCGATATCTTCGTTTTCATGGGGTTTCCAGCTGAGATCTGCATTTTCACTGATAATCTTCGTGATTGTCCTGTGACAAGTGTGCAGAATCACCGAAATCGCTGTTTTCGTGCGATTGAATGCGAAAAACACGTTTTCTGGGGTTTTCTGCACTCCACAGTGCGTTTGATATGCGGAAACTGCGATATCTTCGTTTTCGTTGGGTTTCCAGCTGAGATATGCATTTTCAGTGATAATCGTCCACATTCTTCTGTGACATGTGTGCAGAATCGCCGAAATCGCTGTTTTCGTGCTATTGAATGCGAAAAACACGTTTCCTGGTGTTTTCAGCACTCCACGGTGCGTTTGACATGCAGAAACTGCAATATCTTCGTATTCGTGGGGTTTCTAGCTGAGATATGCATTTTCTGTTGTAATCTTCGCGTTTCGTCTGTGCCAAGTGCGCATAATCACCGAAATCGCTGTTTTCGTGCTATTGAATGCGAAAAACACGTTTTCTGCTATTTTCAGCACTCCACAGTGCGTTTGACATGCGGAAACCGCGATATCTTCGTTTTCGTTGGATTTCCAGCTGAGATATGCATTTTCAGTGATAATCGTCGGCATTCTTCTGTGACATGTGTGCAGAATCGCCGAAATCGCTGTTTTCGTGCCATTGAAAGCGAAAAACACGTTTCCTGCTGTGTTCAGCACTCCACAGTGCCTTTGACATGGGGAAACAGCGATATCCTCGTTTTCGTGGGGTTTCCAGCTGTGATATGCATTTCCAGTGATAATCTTCATGATTCTGCTGTCACAAGTGTGCAGAATCACCGAAATCGCTGTTTTCGTGCTATTGATTGCGAAAAACACGTTTCCTGGTGTTTTCAGCACTCCACAGTGCGTGTGACATGCGGAAACTGCGATATCTTCGTTTTCGTGGGGTTTCCAGCTGAGATATGCATTTTCAGTGATAATCTTCATGATTCTGCTGTTACAAGTGTGCATAATCACCGAAATCGCTGTTTTCGTGGTGTTGAATGCGAAAAACACGTTTGCTGGTGTTTTCAGCACTCCGGAGTGTGATTGATATGCGGAAACTGTGATATCTTCGGTTTCGTAGGGTTTCCAGCTGAGATATGCATTTTCAGTGATAATCTTCATGATTATTCTGTGCCAAGTGCGCATAATCACCGAAATCGCTGTTTTCGTGCTATTGAATACGAAAAACTCGTTTCCTGGTGTTTTCAGCACTCCACAGTGCCTTTGACATGGGGAAACTGCGATATCCTCGTTTTCGTTGGGTTTCCAGCTGAGATATGCATTTTCAGTGATAATCTTCATGATTGTTCTGTGACAAGTGTGCAGAATCACCGAAATCGCTGTTTTCGTGCTATTGAATGCGAAAAACACGTTTCCTGGTGTTTTCAGCACTCCACGGTGCGTTTGACATGCAGAAACTGCAATATCTTCGTATTCGTGGGGTTTCTAGCTGAGATATGCATTTTCTGTAGTGATCTTCGAGTTTCTTCTGTGCCAAGTGCGCATGATCACCGAAATCGCTGTTTTCGTGCTATTGCTATGCGAAAAACACGTTTTCTGGGGTTTTCCGCACTCCACAGTGCGTTTGATATGCGGAAACTTCGATATCTTCGTTTTCGTGGGGTTTCCATCTGAGATATGCATTTTCAGTGATAATCGTCGACATTCTTCTGTGACATGTGTGCAGAATCTCCGAAATCGCTGTTTTCGTGCTATTGAATGCGAAAAACACATTTCCTGGTGTTTTCAGCACTCCACGGTGCGTTTGACATGCAGAAACTGCAATATCTTCGTATTCGTGGGGATTCTAGTTGAGATATGCATTTTCAGTGATAATCGTCGACATTCTTCTGTGACATGTGTGCAGAATCGCCGAAATCGCTGTTTTCGTGCCATTGAAAGCGAAAAACACGTTTACTGCTGTGTTCAGCACTCCACAGTGCCTTTGACATGGGGAAACTGCGATATCCTCGTTTTCGTGGGGTTTCCAGCTGAGATATGCATTTTCAGTGATAATCTTCATGATTCTGCTGTCACAAGTGTGCAGAATCACCGAAATCGCTGTTTTCGTGCTGTTGATTTCGAAAAACACGTTTCCTGGTGTTTTCAGCACTCCACAGTGCGTGTGACATGCGGAAACTGCGATATCTTCGTTTTCGTGGGGTTTCCAGCTGAGATATGCATTTTCAGTGATAATCTTCATGATTCTGCTGTTACAAGTGTGCATAATCACCGTAATCGCTGTTTTCGTGGTGTTGAATGCGAAAAACACGTTTGCTGGTGTTTTCAGCACTCCGGAGTGTGATTGATATGCGGAAACTGTGATATCTTCGGTTTCGTAGGGTTTCCAGCTGAGATATACATTTTCAGTGATAATCTTCATGATTCTTCTGTGCCAAGTGCGCATAATCACCGAAATCGCTGTTTTCGTGCTATTGAATGCGAAAAACTCGTTTCCTGGTGTTTTCAGCACTCCACAGTGCGTTTGACACGGGGAAACTGCGATATCCTCGTTATCGTGGGGTTTCCAGCTGAGATAATCATTTTCAGTGATAATCTTCATGATTCTGCTGTCACAAGTGTGCAGAATCACCGAAATCGCTGTTTTCGTGCTATTGATTGCGAAAAACACGTTTGCTGGTGTTTTCAGCACTCCGGAGTGTGATTGATATGCGGAAACTGCGATATCTTCGTTTTCGTAGGGTTGCCAGCTGAGATATGCATTTTCAGTGATAATCTTCATGATTCTGCTGTTACAAGTGTGCATAATCACCGAAATCGCTGTTTTCGTGGTGTTGAATGCGAAAAACACGTTTGCTGGTGTTTTCAGCACTCCGGAGTGTGATTGATATGCGGAAACTGTGATATCTTCGGTTTCGTAGGGTTTCCAGCTGAGATATGCATTTTCAGTGATAATCTTCATGATTCTGCTGTTACAAGTGTGCAGAATCACCGAAATCGCTGTTTTCGTGCTATTGAATGCGAAAAACACGTTTTCTGCTGTTTTCAGCACTCCGCAGTCCGTTTGACATGCGGAAACCGCGATATCTTCGTTTTCGTTGGGTTTCCAGCTGAGATATGCATTTTCAGTGATAATCGTCGACATTCTTCTGTGACATGTGTGCAGAATCGCCGAAATCGCTGTTTTCGTGCCATTGAAAGCGAAAAACACGTTTCCTGCTGTGTTCAGCACTCCACAGTGCATTTGACATGGGGAAACTGCGATATCCTCGTTTTCGTGGGGTTTCCAGCTGAGATATGCATTTTCAGTGATAATCTTCATGATTCTGCTGTCACAAGTGTGCAGAATCACCGAAATCGCTGTTTTCGTGCTATTGATTGCGAAAAACACGTTTTCTGGTGATTTCAGCAATCCACAGTGCGTTTGATATGCGGAAACCGCGATATCTTCGTTTTCGTTGGGTTTCCAGCTGAGATATGCATTTTCAGTGATAATCGTCCACATTCTTCTGTGACATGTGTGCAGAATCGCCGAAATCGCTGTTTTCGTGCTATTGAATGCGAAAAACACGCTTCCTGCTGTTTTCAGTACTCCACAGTGCGTTTGACATGCGGAAACTGCGATATCTTCGTTTTCATGGGGTTTCCAGCTGAGATCTGCATTTTCACTGATAATCTTCATGATTTTTCTGTGACAAGTGTGCAGAATCACCGAAATCGCTGTTTTCGAGCTATTGAATGCGTAAAACATGTTTTCTGCTGTTTTCAGCACTCCACAGTGCGTTTGACATGCGGAAACTGCGATATCTTCGTTTTCGTGGGGTTTCCAGCTGAGATATGCATTTTCAGTGATAATCTTCGAGTTTCGTCTGTGCCAAGTGCGCATAATCACCGAAATCGCTGCTTTCGTGCTATTAAATGCGAAAAACACGTTTTCTGGTGTTTTCAGCAATCCACAGTGCGTTTGATATGCGGAAACCGCGATATCTTCGTTTTAGTTGGGTTTCCAGCTGAGATATGCATTATCAGTGATAATCGTCGACATTCTTGTGTGACATGTGTGCAGAATCGCCGAAATCGCTGTTTTCGTGCTATTGAATGCGAAAAACACGTTTCCTGCTGTTTTCAGCACTCCACAGTGCGTTTGACATGCGGAAACCGCGATAACTTCGTTTTCGTTGGGTTTCCAGCTGAGATATGCATTTTCAGTGATAATCGTCGACATTCTTCTGTGACATGTGTGCAGAATCTCCGAAATCGCTGTTTTCGTGCTATTGAATGCGAAAAACACATTTCCTGGTGTTTTCAGCACTCCACGGTGCGTTTGACATGCAGAAACTGCAATATCTTCGTATTCGTGGGGATTCTAGTTGAGATATGCATTTTCAGTGATAATCGTCGACATTCTTCTGTGACATGTGTGCAGAATCGCCGAAATCGCTGTTTTCGTGCCATTGAAAGCGAAAAACACGTTTCCTGCTGTGTTCAGCACTCCACAGTGCGTGTGACATGCGGAAACTGCGATATCTTCGTTTTCGTGGGGTTTCCAGCTGAGATATGCATTTTCAGTGATAATCTTCATGATTCTGCTGTTACAAGTGTGCATAATCACCGAAATCGCTGTTTTCGTGGTGTTGAATGCGAAAAACACGTTTGCTGGTGTTTTCAGCACTCCGGAGTGTGATTGATATGCGGAAACTGTGATATCTTCGGTTTCGTAGGGTTTCCAGCTGAGATATGCATTTTCAGTGATAATCTTCATGATTCTTCTGTGCCAAGTGCGCATAATCACCGAAATCGCTGTTTTCGTGCTATTGAATGCGAAAAACTCGTTTCCTGGTGTTTTCAGCACTCCACAGTGCGTTTGACATGGGGAAACTGCGATATCCTCGTTATCGTGGGGTTTCCAGCTGAGATATGCATTTTCAGTGATAATCTTCATGATTCTGCTGTCACAAGTGTGCAGAATCACCGAAATCGCTGTTTTCGTGCTATTGATTCCGAAAAACACGTTTGCTGGTGTTTTCAGCACTCCGGAGTGTGATTGATATGCGGAAACTGCGATATCCTCGTTATCGTGGGGTTTCCAGCTGAGATATGCATTTTCAGTGATAATCTTCATGATTCTTCTGTGCCAAGTGCGCAGAATCGCCGAAATCGCTGTTTTCGTGCCATTGAAAGCGAAAAACACGTTTCCAGCTGTGTTCAGCACTCCACAGTGCCTTTGACATGGGGAAACTGCGATATCCTCGTTTTCGTGGGGTTTCCAGCTGAGATATGCATTTTCAGTGATAATCTTCATGATTCTGCTGTCACAAGTGTGCAGAATCACCGAAATCGCTGTTTTCGTGCTATTGATTGCGAAAAACACGTTTCCTGGAGTTTTCAGCACTCCACAGTGCGTGTGACATGCGGAAACTGCGATATCTTTGTTTTCGTGGGGTTTCCAGCTGAGATATGCATTTTCAGTGATAATCTTCATGATTCTGCTGTTACAAGTGTGCATAATCACCGAAATCGCTGTTTTCGTGGTGTTGAATGCGAAAAACACGTTTGCTGGTGTTTTCAGCACTCCGGAGTGTGATTGATATGCGGAAACTGTGATATCTTCGGTTTCGTAGGGTTTCCAGCTGAGATATGCATTTTCAGTGATAATCTTCATGATTCTTCTGTGCCAAGTGCGCATAATCACCGAAATCGCTGTTTTCGTGCTATTGAATGCGAAAAACTCGTTTCCTGGTGTTTTCAGCACTCCACAGTGCGTTTGACATGGGGAAACTGCGATATCCTCGTTATCGTGGGGTTTCCAGCTGAGATATGCATTTTCAGTGATAATCTTCATGATTCTGCTGTCACAAGTGTGCAGAATCACCGAAATCGCTGTTTTCATGCTATTGATTCCGAAAAACACGTTTGCTGGTGTTTTCAGCACTCCGGAGTGTGATTGATATGCGGAAACTGCGATATCTTCGTTTTCGTAGGGTTTCCAGCTGAGACATGCATTTTCAGTGATAATCTTCATGATTCTGCTGTTACAAGTGTGCATAATCACCGAAATCGCTGTTTTCGTGGTGTTGAATGCGAAAAACACGTTTGCCGGTGGTTTCAGCACTCCGGAGTGTGATTGATATGCGGAAACTGTGATATCTTCGGTTTCGTAGGGTTTCCAGCTGAGATATGCATTTTCAGTGATAATCTTCATGATTCTGCTGTTACAAGTGTGCAGAATCACCGAAATCGCTGTTTTCGTGCTATTGAATGCGAAAAACACGTTTTCTGCTGTTTTCAGCACTCCACAGTGCGTTTGACATGCGGAAACCGCGATATCTTCGTTTTCGTTGGGTTTCCAGCTGAGATATGCATTTTCAGTGATAATCGTCGACATTCTTCTGTGACATGTGTGCAGAATCGCCGAAATCGCTGTTTTCGTGCCATTGAAAGCGAAAAACACGTTTCCTGCTGTGTTCAGCACTCCACAGTGCCTTTGACATGGGGAAACTGCGATATCCTAGTTTTCGTGGGGTTTCCAGCTGAGATATGCATTTTCAGTGATAATCATCATGATTCTGCTGTCACAAGTGTGCAGATTCACCGAAATCGCTGTTTTCGTGCTATTGATTGCGAAAAACACGTTTCCTGGTGTTTTCAGCACTCCACAGTGCGTGTGACATGCGGAAACTGCGATATCTTCGTTTTCGTGGGGTTTCCAGCTGAGATATGCATTTTCAGTGATAATCTTCATGATTCTGCTGTTACAAGTGTGCATAATCACCGAAATCGCTGTTTTCGTGGTGTTGAATGCGAAAAACACGTTTGCTGGTGTTTTCAGCACTCCGGAGTGTGATTGATATGCGGAAACTGCGATATCTTCGTCTTCATGGGGTTTCCAGCTGAGATATGCATTTTCAGTTGAAATCTTCATGATTCTGCTGTTACAAGTGTGCAGAATCACCGAAACTGCTGTTTTCGTGCTATTGAATGCGAAAAACACGTTTCCTGGTGTTTTCAGCACTCCACAGTGCGTTTGATATGCGGCAACCGCGATATCTTCGTTTTCGTTGGGTTTCCAGCTGAGATATGCATTTTCAGTGATAATCTTCATGATTGTTCTGTGACAAGTGTGCAGAATCACCGAAATCGCTGTTTTCGTGGTGTTGAATGCGAAAAACACGTTTGCTGGTGTTTTCAGCACTCCGGAGTGTGATTGATATGCGGAAACTGTGATATCTTCGGTTTCGTAGGGTTTCCAGCTGAGATATGCATTTTCAGTGATAATCTTCATGATTCTGCTGTCACAAGTGTGCAGATTCACCGAAATCGCTGTTTTCGTGCTATTGATTGCGAAAAACACGTTTCCTGGTGTTTTCAGCACTCCACAGTGCGTGTGACATGCGGAAACTGCGATATCTTCGTTTTCGTGGGGTTTCCAGCTGAGATATGCATTTTCAGTGATAATCTTCATGATTCTGCTGTTACAAGTGTGCATAATCACCGAAATCGCTGTTTTCGTGGTGTTGAATGCGAAAAACACGTTTGCTGGTGTTTTCAGCACTCCGGAGTGTGATTGATATGCGGAAACTGCGATATCTTCGTCTTCATGGGGTTTCCAGCTGAGATATGCATTTTCAGTTGAAATCTTCATGATTCTGCTGTTACAAGTGTGCAGAATCACCGAAACTGCTGTTTTCGTGCTATTGAATGCGAAAAACACGTTTCCTGGTGTTTTCAGCACTCCACAGTGCGTTTGATATGCGGCAACCGCGATATCTTCGTTTTCGTTGGGTATCCAGCTGAGATATGCATTTTCAGTGATAATCTTCATGATTGTTCTGTGACAAGTGTGCAGAATCACCGAAATCGCTGTTTTCGTGGTGTTGAATGCGAAAAACACGTTTGCTGGTGTTTTCAGCACTCCGGAGTGTGATTGATATGCGGAAACTGTGATATCTTCGGTTTCGTAGGGTTTCCAGCTGAGATATGCATTTTCAGTGATAATCTTCATGATTCTGCTGTCACAAGTGTGCAGATTCACCGAAATCGCTGTTTTCGTGCTATTGATTGCGAAAAACACGTTTCCTGGTGTTTTCAGCACTCCACAGTGCGTGTGACATGCGGAAACTGCGATATCTTCGTTTTCGTGGGGTTTCCAGCTGAGATATGCATTTTCAGTGATAATCTTCATGATTCTGCTGTTACAAGTGTGCATAATCACCGAAATCGCTGTTTTCGTGGTGTTGAATGCGAAAAACACGTTTGCTGGTGTTTTCAGCACTCCGGAGTGTGATTGATATGCGGAAACTGCGATATCTTCGTCTTCATGGGGTTTCCAGCTGAGATATGCATTTTCAGTTGCAATCTTCATGATTCTGCTGTTACAAGTGTGCAGAATCACCGAAACTGCTGTTTTCGTGCTATTGAATGCGAAAAACACGTTACCTGGTGTTTTCAGCACTCCACAGTGCGTTTGATATGCGGCAACCGCGATATCTTCGTTTTCGTTGGGTTTCCAGCTGAGATATGCATTTTCAGTGATAATCTTCATGATTGTTCTGTGACAAGTGTGCAGAATCACCGAAATCGCTGTTTTCGTGCTATTGAATGCGAAAAACACGTTTCCTGCTGTTTTCAGCACTCCACAGTGCGTGTGACATGCGGAAACTGCGATATCTTCGTTTTCGTGGGGTTTCCAGCTGAGATATGCATTTTCAGTGATAATCTTCATGATTCTGCTGTTACAAGTGTGCATAATCACCGAAATCGCTGTTTTCGTGGTGTTGAATGCGAAAAACACGTTTGCTGGTGTTTTCAGCACTCCGGAGTGTGATTGATATGCGGAAACTGCGATATCTTCGTCTTCATGGGGTTTCCAGCTGAGATATGCATTTTCAGTTGAAATCTTCATGATTCTGCTGTTACAAGTGTGCAGAATCACCGAAACTGCTGTTTTCGTGCTATTGAATGCGAAAAACACGTTTCCTGGTGTTTTCAGCACTCCACAGTGCGTTTGATATGCGGCAACCGCGATATCTTCGTTTTCGTTGGGTTTCCAGCTGAGATATGCATTTTCAGTGATAATCTTCATGATTGTTCTGTGACAAGTGGTCAGAATCACCGAAATCGCTGTTTTCGTGGTGTTGAATGCGAAAAACACGTTTGCTGGTGTTTTCAGCACTCCGGAGTGTGATTGATATGCGGAAACTGTGATATCTTCGGTTTCGTAGGGTTTCCAGCTGAGATATGCATTTTCAGTGATAATCTTCATGATTCTGCTGTCACAAGTGTGCAGATTCACCGAAATCGCTGTTTTCGTGCTATTGATTGCGAAAAACACGTTTCCTGGTGTTTTCAGCACTCCACAGTGCGTGTGACATGCGGAAACTGCGATATCTTCGTTTTCGTGGGGTTTCCAGCTGAGATATGCATTTTCAGTGATAATCTTCATGATTCTGCTGTTACAAGTGTGCATAATCACCGAAATCGCTGTTTTCGTGGTGTTGAATGCGAAAAACACGTTTGCTGGTGTTTTCAGCACTCCGGAGTGTGATTGATATGCGGAAACTGCGATATCTTCGTCTTCATGGGGTTTCCAGCTGAGATATGCATTTTCAGTTGAAATCTTCATGATTCTGCTGTTACAAGTGTGCAGAATCACCGAAACTGCTGTTTTCGTGCTATTGAATGCGAAAAACACGTTTCCTGGTGTTTTCAGCACTCCACAGTGCGTTTGATATGCGGCAACCGCGATATCTTCGTTTTCGTTGGGTATCCAGCTGAGATATGCATTTTCAGTGATAATCTTCATGATTGTTCTGTGACAAGTGTGCAGAATCACCGAAATCGCTGTTTTCGTGGTGTTGAATGCGAAAAACACGTTTGCTGGTGTTTTCAGCACTCCGGAGTGTGATTGATATGCGGAAACTGTGATATCTTCGGTTTCGTAGGGTTTCCAGCTGAGATATGCATTTTCAGTGATAATCTTCATGATTCTGCTGTCACAAGTGTGCAGATTCACCGAAATCGCTGTTTTCGTGCTATTGATTGCGAAAAACACGTTTCCTGGTGTTTTCAGCACTCCACAGTGCGTGTGACATGCGGAAACTGCGATATCTTCGTTTTCGTGGGGTTTCCAGCTGAGATATGCATTTTCAGTGATAATCTTCATGATTCTGCTGTTACAAGTGTGCATAATCACCGAAATCGCTGTTTTCGTGGTGTTGAATGCGAAAAACACGTTTGCTGGTGTTTTCAGCACTCCGGAGTGTGATTGATATGCGGAAACTGCGATATCTTCGTCTTCATGGGGTTTCCAGCTGAGATATGCATTTTCAGTTGCAATCTTCATGATTCTGCTGTTACAAGTGTGCAGAATCACCGAAACTGCTGTTTTCGTGCTATTGAATGCGAAAAACACGTTACCTGGTGTTTTCAGCACTCCACAGTGCGTTTGATATGCGGCAACCGCGATATCTTCGTTTTCGTTGGGTTTCCAGCTGAGATATGCATTTTCAGTGATAATCTTCATGATTGTTCTGTGACAAGTGTGCAGAATCACCGAAATCGCTGTTTTCGTGCTATTGAATGCGAAAAACACGTTTCCTGCTGTTTTCAGCACTCCACAGTGCGTTTGACATGCGGAAACTGCGATATCTTCGTTTTCGTGGGGTTTCCAGCTGAGATATGCATTTTCAGTGATAATCTTCACGATTCTACTATGCCAAGTGCGCATAATCACCGAAATCGCTGTTTTCGTGCTACTAAATGCGAAAAACACGTTTTCTGGTGTTTTCAGCAATCCACAGTGCGTTTGATATGCGGAAACCGCGATATCTTCGTTTTCGTTGAGTTTCCAGCTGAGATATGCATTTTCAGTGATAATCGTCCACATTCTTCTGTGACATGTGTGCAGAATCGCCGAAATAGCTGTTTTCGTGCTATTGAATGCGAAAAACACGCTTCCTGCTGTTTTCAGCACTCCACAGTGCGTTTGACATGCGGAAACTGCGATATCTTCGTTTTCATGGGGTTTCCAGCTGAGATCTGCATTTTCACTGATAATCTTCATGATTTTTCTGTGACAAGTGTGCAGAATCCCCGAAATCGCTGTTTTCGAGCTATTGAAAGCGAAAAACACGTTTCCTGCTGTGTTCAGCACTCCACAGTGCGTTTGACATGCGGAAACTGCGATATCTTCGTCTTCATGGGGTTTCCAGCTGAGATATGCATTTTCAGTTGAAATCTTCGTGATTCTGCTGTTACAAGTGTGCAGAATCACCGAAACTGCTGTTTTCGTGCTATTGAATGCGAAAAACACGTTTCCTGGTGTTTTCAGCACTCCACAGTGCGTTTGATATGCGGAAACTGCGATATCTTCGTTTTCGTTGGGTTTCCAGCTGAGATATGCATTTTCAGTGATAATCGTCGACATTCTTCTGTGACATGCGTGCAGAATCGCCGAAATCGCTGTTTTCGTGCTATTGAATGCGAGAAACACGTTTTCTGCTGTTTTCAGCACTCCACAGTGCGTTTGACATGCGGAAACCGCGATATCTTCGTTTTCGTTGGGTTTCCAGCTGAGATATGCATTTTCAGTGATAATCGTCGACATTCTTCTGTGACATGTGTGCAGAATCGCCGAAATCGCTGTTTTCGTGCCATTGAAAGCGAAAAACACGTTTCCTGCTGTGTTCAGCACTCCACAGTGCGTGTGACATGCGGAAACTGCGATATCTTCGTTTTCGTGGGGTTTCCAGCTGAGATATGCATTTTCAGTGATAATCTTCATGATTCTGCTGTCACAAGTGTGCAGTATCACCGAAATCGCTGTTTTCGTGCTATTGATTGCGAAAAACACGTTTGCTGGTGTTTTCAGCACTCCGGAGTGTGACTGATATGCGGAAACTGCGATATCTTCGTTATCGTGGGGTTTCCCGCTGAGATATACACTTTCAGTGATAATCTTCATGATTCTTCTGTGCCAAGTGCGCATAATCACCGAAATCGCTGTTTTCGTGCTATTGAATGCAAAAAACTCGTTTCCTGGTGTTATCAGCACTCCACAGTGCGTTTGACATGGGGGAACTGCGATATCCTCGTTTTCGTGGGGTTTCCATCTGAGATATGCATTTTCAGTGATAATCTTCATGATTCTTCTGTGCCAAGTGTGCAGAATCACCGAAATCGCGGTTTTCGTGCTATTGAATTGCGAAAAACACGTTTTCTGGGGTTTTCTGCACTCCACAGTGCGTTTGATATGCGGAAACTGCGATATCTTCGTTTTCGTTGGGTTTCCAGCTGAGATATGCATTTTCAGTGATAATCGTCGACATTCTTCTGTGACATGTGTGCAGAATCGCCGAAATCGCTGTTTTCGTGCTATTGAATGCGAAAAACACGTTTCCTGCTGTTTTCAGCACTCCACAGTGCGTTTGACATGCGGAAACCGCGATATCTTCGTTTTCGTTGGGTTTCCAGCTGAGATATGCATTTTCAGTGATAATCGTCCACATTCGTCTGTGACATGTGTGCAGAATCGCCGAAATCGCTGTTTTCATGCTATTGAATGCGAAAAACACGTTTCCTGGTGTTTGCAGCACTCCACGGTGCGTTTGACATGCAGAAACTGCAATATCTTCGTATTCGTGGGGTTTCTAGCTGAGATATGCATTTTCTGTTGTAATCTTCGAGTTTCGTCTGTGCCAAGTGCGCATAATCACCGAAATCGCTGTTTTCGTGCTATTAAATGCGAAAAACACGTTTTCTGGTGTTTTCAGCAATCCACAGTGCGTTTGATATGCGGAAACCGCGATATCTTCGTTTTCGATGGGTTTCCAGCTGAGATATGCATTTTCAGTGATAATCGTCGACATTCTTCTGTGACATGTGTGCAGAATCGCCGAAATCGCTGTTTTCGTGATATTGAATGCGAAAAACACGTTTCCTGCTGTTTTCAGCACTCCACAGTGCGTTTGACATGCGGAAACTGCGATATCTTCGTCTTCATGGGGTTTCCAGCTGAGATATGCATTTTCAGTTGAAATCTTCATGATTCTGCTGTTACAAGTGTGCAGAATCACCGAAATTGCTGTTTTCGTGCTATTGAATGCGAAAAACACGTTTGCTGGTGTTTTCAGCACTCCGGAGTGTGATTGATATGCGGAAACTGCGATATCTTCGTCTTCATGGGGTTTCCAGCTGAGATATGCATTTTCAGTTGAAATCTTCATGATTCTGCTGTTACAAGTGTGCAGAATCACCGAAACTGCTGTTTTCGTGCTATTGAATGCGAAAAACACGTTTCCTGGTGTTTTCAGCACTCCACAGTGCGTTTGATATGCGGCAACCGCGATATCTTCGTTTTCGTTGGGTATCCAGCTGAGATATGCATTTTCAGTGATAATCTTCATGATTGTTCTGTGACAAGTGTGCAGAATCACCGAAATCGCTGTTTTCGTGGTGTTGAATGCGAAAAACACGTTTGCTGGTGTTTTCAGCACTCCGGAGTGTGATTGATATGCGGAAACTGTGATATCTTCGGTTTCGTAGGGTTTCCAGCTGAGATATGCATTTTCAGTGATAATCTTCATGATTCTGCTGTCACAAGTGTGCAGATTCACCGAAATCGCTGTTTTCGTGCTATTGATTGCGAAAAACACGTTTCCTGGTGTTTTCAGCACTCCACAGTGCGTGTGACATGCGGAAACTGCGATATCTTCGTTTTCGTGGGGTTTCCAGCTGAGATATGCATTTTCAGTGATAATCTTCATGATTCTGCTGTTACAAGTGTGCATAATCACCGAAATCGCTGTTTTCGTGGTGTTGAATGCGAAAAACACGTTTGCTGGTGTTTTCAGCACTCCGGAGTGTGATTGATATGCGGAAACTGCGATATCTTCGTCTTCATGGGGTTTCCAGCTGAGATATGCATTTTCAGTTGCAATCTTCATGATTCTGCTGTTACAAGTGTGCAGAATCACCGAAACTGCTGTTTTCGTGCTATTGAATGCGAAAAACACGTTACCTGGTGTTTTCAGCACTCCACAGTGCGTTTGATATGCGGCAACCGCGATATCTTCGTTTTCGTTGGGTTTCCAGCTGAGATATGCATTTTCAGTGATAATCTTCATGATTGTTCTGTGACAAGTGTGCAGAATCACCGAAATCGCTGTTTTCGTGCTATTGAATGCGAAAAACACGTTTCCTGCTGTTTTCAGCACTCCACAGTGCGTTTGACATGCGGAAACTGCGATATCTTCGTTTTCGTGGGGTTTCCAGCTGAGATATGCATTTTCAGTGATATTCTTCACGATTCTACTATGCCAAGTGCGCATAATCACCGAAATCGCTGTTTTCGTGCTACTAAATGCGAAAAACACGTTTTCTGGTGTTTTCAGCAATCCACAGTGCGTTTGATATGCGGAAACCGCGATATCTTCGTTTTCGTTGAGTTTCCAGCTGAGATATGCATTTTCAGTGATAATCGTCCACATTCTTCTGTGACATGTGTGCAGAATCGCCGAAATAGCTGTTTTCGTGCTATTGAATGCGAAAAACACGCTTCCTGCTGTTTTCAGCACTCCACAGTGCGTTTGACATGCGGAAACTGCGATATCTTCGTTTTCATGGGGTTTCCAGCTGAGATCTGCATTTTCACTGATAATCTTCATGATTTTTCTGTGACAAGTGTGCAGAATCCCCGAAATCGCTGTTTTCGAGCTATTGAAAGCGAAAAACACGTTTCCTGCTGTGTTCAGCACTCCACAGTGCGTTTGACATGCGGAAACTGCGATATCTTCGTCTTCATGGGGTTTCCAGCTGAGATATGCATTTTCAGTTGAAATCTTCGTGATTCTGCTGTTACAAGTGTGCAGAATCACCGAAACTGCTGTTTTCGTGCTATTGAATGCGAAAAACACGTTTCCTGGTGTTTTCAGCACTCCACAGTGCGTTTGATATGCGGAAACTGCGATATCTTCGTTTTCGTTGGGTTTCCAGCTGAGATATGCATTTTCAGTGATAATCGTCGACATTCTTCTGTGACATGTGTGCAGAATCGCCGAAATCGCTGTTTTCGTGCCATTGAAAGCGAAAAACACGTTTCCTGCTGTGTTCAGCACTCCACAGTGCGTGTGACATGCGGAAACTGCGATATCTTCGTTTTCGTGGGGTTTCCAGCTGAGATATGCATTTTCAGTGATAATCTTCATGATTCTGCTGTCACAAGTGTGCAGTATCACCGAAATCGCTGTTTTCGTGCTATTGATTGCGAAAAACACGTTTGCTGGTGTTTTCAGCACTCCGGAGTGTGACTGATATGCGGAAACTGCGATATCTTCGTTATCGTGGGGTTTCCCGCTGAGATATACACTTTCAGTGATAATCTTCATGATTCTTCTGTGCCAAGTGCGCATAATCACCGAAATCGCTGTTTTCGTGCTATTGAATGCAAAAAACTCGTTTCCTGGTGTTTTCAGCACTCCGGAGTGTGATTGATATGCGGAAACTGCGATATCTTCGTCTTCATGGGGTTTCCAGCTGAGATATGCATTTTCAGTTGCAATCTTCATGATTCTGCTGTTACAAGTGTGCAGAATCACCGAAACTGCTGTTTTCGTGCTATTGAATGCGAAAAACACGTTACCTGGTGTTTTCAGCACTCCACAGTGCGTTTGATATGCGGCAACCGCGATATCTTCGTTTTCGTTGGGTTTCCAGCTGAGATATGCATTTTCAGTGATAATCTTCATGATTGTTCTGTGACAAGTGTGCAGAATCACCGAAATCGCTGTTTTCGTGCTATTGAATGCGAAAAACACGTTTCCTGCTGTTTTCAGCACTCCACAGTGCGTTTGACATGCGGAAACTGCGATATCTTCGTTTTCGTGGGGTTTCCAGCTGAGATATGCATTTTCAGTGATATTCTTCACGATTCTACTATGCCAAGTGCGCATAATCACCGAAATCGCTGTTTTCGTGCTACTAAATGCGAAAAACACGTTTTCTGGTGTTTTCAGCAATCCACAGTGCGTTTGATATGCGGAAACCGCGATATCTTCGTTTTCGTTGAGTTTCCAGCTGAGATATGCATTTTCAGTGATAATCGTCCACATTCTTCTGTGACATGTGTGCAGAATCGCCGAAATAGCTGTTTTCGTGCTATTGAATGCGAAAAACACGCTTCCTGCTGTTTTCAGCACTCCACAGTGCGTTTGACATGCGGAAACTGCGATATCTTCGTTTTCATGGGGTTTCCAGCTGAGATCTGCATTTTCACTGATAATCTTCATGATTTTTCTGTGACAAGTGTGCAGAATCCCCGAAATCGCTGTTTTCGAGCTATTGAAAGCGAAAAACACGTTTCCTGCTGTGTTCAGCACTCCACAGTGCGTTTGACATGCGGAAACTGCGATATCTTCGTCTTCATGGGGTTTCCAGCTGAGATATGCATTTTCAGTTGAAATCTTCGTGATTCTGCTGTTACAAGTGTGCAGAATCACCGAAACTGCTGTTTTCGTGCTATTGAATGCGAAAAACACGTTTCCTGGTGTTTTCAGCACTCCACAGTGCGTTTGATATGCGGAAACTGCGATATCTTCGTTTTCGTTGGGTTTCCAGCTGAGATATGCATTTTCAGTGATAATCGTCGACATTCTTCTGTGACATGTGTGCAGAATCGCCGAAATCGCTGTTTTCGTGCCATTGAAAGCGAAAAACACGTTTCCTGCTGTGTTCAGCACTCCACAGTGCGTGTGACATGCGGAAACTGCGATATCTTCGTTTTCGTGGGGTTTCCAGCTGAGATATGCATTTTCAGTGATAATCTTCATGATTCTGCTGTCACAAGTGTGCAGTATCACCGAAATCGCTGTTTTCGTGCTATTGATTGCGAAAAACACGTTTGCTGGTGTTTTCAGCACTCCGGAGTGTGACTGATATGCGGAAACTGCGATATCTTCGTTATCGTGGGGTTTCCCGCTGAGATATACACTTTCAGTGATAATCTTCATGATTCTTCTGTGCCAAGTGCGCATAATCACCGAAATCGCTGTTTTCGTGCTATTGAATGCAAAAAACTCGTTTCCTGGTGTTATCAGCACTCCACAGTGCGTTTGACATGGGGGAACTGCGATATCCTCGTTTTCGTGGGGTTTCCATCTGAGATATGCATTTTCAGTGATAATCTTCATGATTCTTCTGTGCCAAGTGTGCAGAATCACCGAAATCGCGGTTTTCGTGCTATTGAATTGCGAAAAACACGTTTTCTGGGGTTTTCTGCACTCCACAGTGCGTTTGATATGCGGAAACTGCGATATCTTCGTTTTCGTTGGGTTTCCAGCTGAGATATGCATTTTCAGTGATAATCGTCGACATTCTTCTGTGACATGTGTGCAGAATCGCCGAAATCGCTGTTTTCGTGCTATTGAATGCGAAAAACACGTTTCCTGCTGTTTTCAGCACTCCACAGTGCGTTTGACATGCGGAAACCGCGATATCTTCGTTTTCGTTGGGTTTCCAGCTGAGATATGCATTTTCAGTGATAATCGTCGACATTCTTCTATGACATGTGTGCAGAATCGCCGAAATCGCTGTTTTCGTGATATTGAATGCGAAAAACACGTTTCCTGCTGTTTTCAGCACTCCACAGTGCGTTTGACATGCGGAAACTGCGATATCTTCGTCTTCATGGGGTTTCCAGCTGAGATATGCATTTTCAGTTGAAATCTTCATGATTCTGCTGTTACAAATGTGCAGAATCACCGAAATTGCTGTTTTCGTGCTATTGAATGCGAAAAACACGTTTCCTGGTGTTTTCAGCACTCCACAGTGCGTTTGATATGCGGAAACCGCGATATCTTCGTTTTCGTTGGGTTTCCAGCTGAGATATGCATTTTCAGTGATAATCTTCATGATTGTTCTGTGACAAGTGTGCAGAATCACCGATATCGCTGTTTTCGTGCTATTGAATGCGAAAAACACGTTTCCTGCTGTTTTCAGCACTCCACAGTGCGTTTGACATGCGGAAACTGCGATATCTTGGTTTTCGTTGGGTTTCTAGCTGAGATATGCATTTTCAGTGATAATCGTCGACATTCTTCTGTGACATGCGTGCAGAATCGCCGAAATCGCTGTTTTCGTGCTATTGAATGCGAAAAACACGTTTCCTGGTGTTTTCAGCACTCCACGGTGCGTTTGACATGCAGAAACTGCAATATCTTCGTATTCGTGGGGTTTCTAGCTGTGATATGCATTTTCTGTTGTAATCTTCGAGTTTCGTCTGTGCCAATTGCGCATAATCACCGAAATCGCTGTTTTCGTACTATTAAATGCGAAAAACACGTTTTCAGGTGTTTTCAGCAATCCACAGTGCGCTTGATATGCGGAAACCGCGATATCTTCGTTTTCGTTGGGATTCCAGCTGAGATATGCATTTTCAGTGATAATCGTCGACATTCTTCTGTGACATGTGTGCAGAATCGCCAAAATCGCTGTTTTCGTGCTATTGAATGCGAAAAACACGTTTCCTGCTGTTTTCAGCACTCCACAGTGCGTTTGACATGCGGAAACCGCGATATCTTCGTTTTCGTTGGGTTTCCAGCTAAGATATGCATTTTCAGTGATAATCGTCGACATTCTTCTGTGACATGTGCGCAGAATCGCCGAAATCGCTGTTTTCGTGCTATTGAAAGCGAAAAACACGTTTCCTGCTGTGTTCAGCACTCCACAGTGCGTTTGACATGCGGAAACTGCGATATCTTCGTCTTCATGGGGTTTCCAGCTGAGATATGCATTTTCAGTTGAAATCTTCATGATTCTGCTGTTACAAGTGTGCAGAATCACCGAAACTGCTGTTTTCGTGCTATTGAATGCGAAAAACACGTTTCCTGGTGTTTTCAGCACTCCACAGTGCGTTTGATATGCGGAAACCGCGATATCTTCGTTTTCGTTGGGTTTCCAGCTGAGATATGCATTTTCAGTGAAAATCTTCATGATTGTTCTGTGACAAGTGTGCAGAATCACCGAAATCGCTGTTTTCGTGCTATTGAATGCGAAAAACACGTTTCCTGCTGTTTTCAGCAATCCACAGTGCGTTTGATATGCGGAAACCGCGATATCTTCGTTTTCGTTGGGTTTCCAGCTGAGATATGCATTTTCAGTGATAATCGCCCACATTCTTCTGTGACATGTGTGCAGAATCGCCGAAATCGCTGTTTTCGTGCTATTGAATGCGAAAAACACGTTTCCTGCTGTTTTCAGCACTCCACAGTGCGTTTGACATGCGGAAACCGCGATATCTTCGTTTTCGTTGGGTTTCCAGCTGAGATATGCATTTTCAGTGATAATCGTCGACATTCTTCTGTGACATGTGTGCAGAATCGCCGAAATCGCTGTTTTCGTGCTATTGAAAGCGAAAAACACGTTTCCTGCTGTGTTCAGCACTCCACAGTGCGTTTGACATGCGGAAACTGCGATATCTTCGTCTTCATGGGGTTTCAAGCTGAGATATGCATTTTCAGTGATAATCTTCATGATTCTGCTGTTACAAGTGTGCAGAATCACCGAAACTGCTGTTTTCGTGCTATTGAATGCGAAAAACACGTTTCCTGGTGTTTTCAGCACTCCACAGTGCGTTTGATATGCGGAAACCGCGATATCTTCGTTTTCGTTGGGTTCCCAGCTGAGATATGCATTTTCAGTGATAATCTTCATGATTGTTCTGTGACAAGTGTGCAGAATCACCGAAATCGCTGTTTTCGTGCTATTGAATGCGAAAAACACGTTTCCTGCTGTTTTCAGCACTCCACAGTGCGTTTGACATGCGGAAACCGCGATATCTTCGTTTTCGTTGGGTTTCCAGCTAAGATATGCATTTTCAGTGATAATCGTCGACATTCTTCTGTGACATGTGCGCAGAATCGCCGAAATCGCTGTTTTCGTGCTATTGAAAGCGAAAAACACGTTTCCTGCTGTGTTCAGCACTCCACAGTGCGTTTGACATGCGGAAACTGCGATATCTTCGTCTTCATGGGGTTTCCAGCTGAGATATGCATTTTCAGTTGAAATCTTCATGATTCTGCTGTTACAAGTGTGCAGAATCACCGAAACTGCTGTTTTCGTGCTATTGAATGCGAAAAACACGTTTCCTGGTGTTTTCAGCACTCCACAGTGCGTTTGATATGCGGAAACCGCGATATCTTCGTTTTCGTTGGGTTTCCAGCTGAGATATGCATTTTCAGTGAAAATCTTCATGATTGTTCTGTGACAAGTGTGCAGAATCACCGAAATCGCTGTTTTCGTGCTATTGAATGCGAAAAACACGTTTCCTGCTGTTTTCAGCAATCCACAGTGCGTTTGATATGCGGAAACCGCGATATCTTCGTTTTCGTTGGGTTTCCAGCTGAGATATGCATTTTCAGTGATAATCGCCCACATTCTTCTGTGACATGTGTGCAGAATCGCCGAAATCGCTGTTTTCGTGCTATTGAATGCGAAAAACACGTTTCCTGCTGTTTTCAGCACTCCACAGTGCGTTTGACATGCGGAAACCGCGATATCTTCGTTTTCGTTGGGTTTCCAGCTGAGATATGCATTTTCAGTGATAATCGTCGACATTCTTCTGTGACATGTGTGCAGAATCGCCGAAATCGCTGTTTTCGTGCTATTGAAAGCGAAAAACACGTTTCCTGCTGTGTTCAGCACTCCACAGTGCGTTTGACATGCGGAAACTGCGATATCTTCGTCTTCATGGGGTTTCAAGCTGAGATATGCATTTTCAGTGATAATCTTCATGATTCTGCTGTTACAAGTGTGCAGAATCACCGAAACTGCTGTTTTCGTGCTATTGAATGCGAAAAACACGTTTCCTGGTGTTTTCAGCACTCCACAGTGCGTTTGATATGCGGAAACCGCGATATCTTCGTTTTCGTTGGGTTCCCAGCTGAGATATGCATTTTCAGTGATAATCTTCATGATTGTTCTGTGACAAGTGTGCAGAATCACCGAAATCGCTGTTTTCGTGCTATTGAATGCGAAAAACACGTTTCCTGCTGTTTTCAGCACTCCACAGTGCGTTTGACATGCGGAAACCGCGATATCTTCGTTTTCGTTGGGTTTCCAGCTGAGATATGCATTTTCAGTGATAATCTTCATGATTGTTCTGTGACAAGTGTGCAGAATCACCGAAATCGCTGTTTTCGAGCTATTGAATGCGAAGAACACGTTTTCTGGGGTTTTCAGCACTCCACAGTGCGTTTGATATGCGGAAACTGCGATATCTTCGTTTTCGTTGGGTTTCCAGCTGAGATATGCATTTTCAGTGATAATCGTCGACATTCTTCTGTGACATGTGTGCAGAATCGCCGAAATCGCTGTTTTCGTGCTATTGAATGCGAAAAACACGTTTCCTGCTGTTTTCAGCACTCCACAGTGCGTTTGACATGCGGAAACCGCGATATCTTCGTTTTCGTTGGGTTTCCAGCTGAGATATGCATTTTCAGTGATAATCTTCATGATTCTGCTGTTACAAGTGTGCATAATCACCGAAATCGCTGTTTTCGTGGTGTTGAATGCGAAAACACGTTTGCTGGTGTTTTCAGCACTCCGGAGTGTGATTGATATCCGGAAACTGTGATATCTTCGGTTTCGTAGGGTTTCCAGCTGAGATATGCATTTTCAGTGATAATCTTCATGATTCTTCTGTGCCAAGTGCGCATAATCACCGAAATCGCTGTTTTCGTGCTATTGAAAGCGAAAAACACGTTTCCTGCTGTTTTCAGCAATCCACAGTGCGTTTGATATGCGGAAACCGCGATATCTTCGTTTTCGTTGGGTTTCCAGCTGAGATGTGCATTTTCAGTGATAATCTTCATGATTGTTCTGTGACAAGTGTGCAGAATCACCGAAATCGCTGTTTTCGTGCTATTGAATGCGAAAAACACGTTTCCTCGTGTTTTCAGCACTCCACAGTGCGTTTGATATGCGGAAACCGCGATATCTTCGTTTTCGTTGGGTTCCCAGCTGAGATATGCATTTTCAGTGATAATCTTCATGATTGTTCTGTGACAAGTGTGCAGAATCACCGAAATCGCTGTTTTCGTGCTATTGAATGCGAAAAACACGTTTCCTGCTGTTTTCAGCACTCCACAGTGCGTTTGACATGCGGAAACCGCGATATCTTCGTTTTCGTTGGGTTTCCAGCTGAGATATGCATTTTCAGTGATAATCTTCATGATTGTTCTGTGACAAGTGTGCAGAATCACCGAAATCGCTGTTTTCGAGCTATTGAATGCGAAGAACACGTTTTCTGGGGTTTTCAGCACTCCGGAGTGTGATTGATATCCGGAAACTGTGATATCTTCGGTTTCGTAGGGTTTCCAGCTGAGATATGCATTTTCAGTGATAATCGTCGACATTCTTCTGTGACATGTGTGCAGAATCGCCGAAATCGCTGTTTTCGTGCTATTGAAAGCGAAAAACACGTTTCCTGCTGTTTTCAGCAATCCACAGTGCGTTTGATATGCGGAAACCGCGATATCTTCGTTTTCGTTGGGTTTCCAGCTGAGATATGCATTTTCAGTGATAATCTTCATGATTGTTCTGTGACAAGTGTGCAGAATCACCGAAATCGCTGTTTTCGTGCTATTGAATGCGAAAAACACGTTTCCTCGTGTTTTCAGCACTCCACAGTGCGTTTGATATGCGGAAACCGCGATATCTTCGTTTTCGTTGGGTTTCCAGCTGAGATATGCATTTTCAGTGATAATCGTCGACATTCTTCTGTGACATGTGTGCAGAATCGCCGAAATCGCTGTTTTCGTGCTATTGAATGCGAAAAACACGTTTCCTGCTGTTTTCAGCACTCCACAGTGCGTTTGACATGCGGAAACCGCGATATCTTCGTTTTCGTTGGGTTTCCAGCTGAGATATGCATTTTCAGTGATAATCTTCATGATTCTGCTGTTACAAGTGTGCATAATCACCGAAATCGCTGTTTTCGTGGTGTTGAATGCGAAAACACGTTTGCTGGTGTTTTCAGCACTCCGGAGTGTGATTGATATCCGGAAACTGTGATATCTTCGGTTTCGTAGGGTTTCCAGCTGAGATATGCATTTTCAGTGATAATCGTCGACATTCTTCTGTGACATGTGTGCAGAATCGCCGAAATCGCTGTTTTCGTGCTATTGAAAGCGAAAAACACGTTTCCTGCTGTTTTCAGCAATCCACAGTGCGTTTGATATGCGGAAACCGCGATATCTTCGTTTTCGTTGGGTTTCCAGCTGAGATATGCATTTTCAGTGATAATCTTCATGATTGTTCTGTGACAAGTGTGCAGAATCACCGAAATCGCTGTTTTCGTGCTATTGAATGCGAAAAACACGTTTCCTCGTGTTTTCAGCACTCCACAGTGCGTTTGATATGCGGAAACCGCGATATCTTCGTTTTCGTTGGGTTCCCAGCTGAGATATGCATTTTCAGTGATAATCTTCATGATTGTTCTGTGACAAGTGTGCAGAATCACCGAAATCGCTGTTTTCGTGCTATTGAATGCGAAAAACACGTTTCCTGCTGTTTTCAGCACTCCACAGTGCGTTTGACATGCGGAAACGGCGATATCTTCGTTTTCGTTGGGTTTCCAGCTGAGATATGCATTTTCAGTGATAATCTTCATGATTGTTCTGTGACAAGTGTGCAGAATCACCGAAATCGCTGTTTTCGAGCTATTGAATGCGAAGAACACGTTTTCTGGGGTTTTCAGCACTCCACAGTGCGTTTGATATTCGGAAACTGCGATATCTTCGTTTTCGTTGGGTTTCCAGCTGAGATATGCATTTTCAGTGATAATCGTCGACATTCTTCTGTGACATGTGTGCAGAATCGCCGAAATCGCTGTTTTCGTGCTATTGAATGCGAAAAACACGTTTCCTGCTGTTTTCAGCACTCCACAGTGCGTTTGACATGCGGAAACCGCGATATCTTCGTTTTCGTTGGGTTTCCAGCTGAGATATGCATTTTCAGTGATAATCTTCATGATTCTGCTGTTACAAGTGTGCATAATCACCGAAATCGCTGTTTTCGTGGTGTTGAATGCGAAAACACGTTTGCTGGTGTTTTCAGCACTCCGGAGTGTGATTGATATCCGGAAACTGTGATATCTTCGGTTTCGTAGGGTTTCCAGCTGAGATATGCATTTTCAGTGATAATCTTCATGATTCTTCTGTGCCAAGTGCGCATAATCACCGAAATCGCTGTTTTCGTGCTATTGAATACGAAAAACTCGTTACCTGGTGTTTTCAGCACTCCACAGTGCGTTTGACATGCATAAACTGCAATATCTTCGTATTCGTGGGGTTTCTAGCTGAGGTATGCATTTTCAGTTATAATCTTCATGATCCTTCTGTGCCAAGTGCGCATAATCACCGAAATTGCTGTTTTCGTGCTATTGAATGCGAAAAACACGTTCGCTGGTGTTATCAGCACTCCGGAGTGTGATTGATATGCGGAAACTGCGATATCTTGGTTTTCGTTGGGTTTCTAGCTGAGATATGCATTTTCAGTGATAATCGTCCACATTCTTCTGTGACATGTGTGCAGAATCGCCGAAATCGCTGTTTTCGTGCTATTGAATGCGAAAAACACGTTTCCTGGTGTTTTCAGCACTCCACAGTGCGTTTGATATGCGGAAACCGCGATATCTTCGTTTTCGTTGGGTTTCCAGCTGAGATATGCATTTTCAGTGAAAATCTTCATGATTGATCTGTGACAAGTGTGCAGAATCACCGAAATCGCTGTTTTCGTGCTATTGAATGCGAAAAACCCGTTTCCTGCTGTTTTCAGCAATCCACAGTGCGTTTGATATGCGAAAAACGCGATATCTTCGTTTTCGTTGGGTTTCCAGCTGAGATATGCATTTTCAGTGATAATCGTCCACATTCTTCTGTGACATGTGTGCAGAATCGCCGAAATCGCTGTTTTCGTGCTATTGAATGCGAAAAACACGTTTCCTGCTGTTTTCAGCACTCTACAGTGCGTTTGACATGCGGAAACTGCGATATCTTCGTTTTCATGGGGTTTCCAGCTGAGATCTGCATTTTCACTGATAATCTTCATGATTGTTCTGTGACAAGAGTGCAGAATCACCGAAATCGCTGTTTTCGTGCGATTGAATGCGAAAAAAACGTTTTCTGGGGTTTTCTGCACTCCACAGTGCGTTTGATATGCGGAAACTGCGATATCTTCGTTTTCGATGAGGTTTCCAGCTGAGATCTGCATTTTCACTGATAATCTTCATGATTGTTCTGTGACTAGTGTGCAGAATCGCCGAAATCGCTGTTTTCGTGCTATTAAATGCGAAAAACACGTTTCCTGCTGTTTTCAGCACTCCACAGTGCGTTTGACATGCGGAAACCGCGATATCTTCGTTTTCGTTGGGTTTCCAGCTGAGATATGCATATTCAGTGATAATCGTCCACATTCTTCTGTGACATGTGTGCAGAATCGCCGAAATCGCTGTTTTCGTGCTATTGAATGCGAAAAACACGTTTCCTGGTGTTTTCAGCACTCCACGGTGCGTTTGACATGCAGAAACTGCAATATCTTCGTATTCGTGGGGTTTCTAGCTGAGATATGCATTTTCTGTTGTAATCTTCGAGTTTCGTCTGTGCCAAGTGCGCATAATCACCGAAATCGCTGTTTTCGTGCTATTAAATGCGAAAAACACGTTTTCAGGTGTTTTCAGCAATCCACAGTGCGCTTGATATGCGGAAACCGCGATATCTTCGTTTTCGTAGGGATTCCAGCTGAGATATGCATTTTCAGTGATAATCGTCGACATTCTTCTGTGACATGTGTGCAGAATCGCCAAAATCGCTGTTTTCGTGCTATTGAATGCGAAAAACACGTTTCCTGCTGTTTTCAGCACTCCACAGTGCGTTTGACATGCGGAAACCGCGATATCTTCGTTTTCGTTGGGTTTCCAGCTGAGATATGCATTTTCAGTGATAATCGTCGACATTCTTCTGTGACATGTGCGCAGAATCGCCGAAATCGCTGTTTTCGTGCTATTGAAAGCGAAAAACACGTTTCCTGCTGTGTTCAGCACTCCACAGTGCGTTTGACATGCGGAAACTGCGATATCTTCGTCTTCATGGGGTTTCCAGCTGAGATATGCATTTTCAGTTGAAATCTTCATGATTCTGCTGTTACAAGTGTGCAGAATCACCGAAACTGCTGTTTTCGTGCTATTGAATGCGAAAAACACGTTTCCTGGTGTTTTCAGCACTCCACAGTGCGTTTGATATGCGGAAACCGCGATATCTTCGTTTTCGTTGGGTTTCCAGCTGAGATATGCATTTTCAGTGAAAATCTTCATGATTGTTCTGTGACAAGTGTGCAGAATCACCGAAATCGCTGTTTTCGTGCTATTGAATGCGAAAAACACGTTTCCTGCTGTTTTCAGCAATCCACAGTGCGTTTGATATGCGGAAATCGCGATATCTTCGTTTTCGTTGGGTTTCCAGCTGAGATATGCATTTTCAGTGATAATCGCCCACATTCTTCTGTGACATGTGTGCAGAATCGCCGAAATCGCTGTTTTCGTGCTATTGAATGCGAAAAACACGTTTCCTGCTGTTTTCAGCACTCCGCAGTGCGTTTGACATGCGGAAACCGCGATATCTTCGTTTTCGTTGGGTTTCCAGCTGAGATATGCATTTTCAGTGATAATCGTCGACATTCTTCTGTGACATGTGTGCAGAATCGCCGAAATCGCTGTTTTCGTGCTATTGAAAGCGAAAAACACGTTTCCTGCTGTGTTCAGCACTCCACAGTGCGTTTGACATGCGGAAACTGCGATATCTTCGTCTTCATGGGGTTTCAAGCTGAGATATGCATTTTCAGTGATAATCTTCATGATTCTGCTGTTACAAGTGTGCAGAATCACCGAAACTGCTGTTTTCGTGCTATTGAATGCGAAAAACACGTTTCCTGGTGTTTTCAGCACTCCACAGTGCGTTTGATATGCGGAAACCGCGACATCTTCGTTTTCGATGAGGTTTCCAGCTGAGATCTGCATTTTCACTGATAATCTTCATGATTGTTCTGTGACAAGTGTGCAGAATCGCCGAAATCGCTGTTTTCGTGCTATTAAATGCGAAAAACACGTTTCCTGCTGTTTTCAGCACTCCACAGTGCGTTTGACATGCGGAAACCGCGATATCTTCGTTTTCGTTGGGTTTCCAGCTGAGATATGCATTTTCAGTGATAATCTTCATGATTCTGCTGTTACAAGTGTGCATAATCACCGAAATCGCTGTTTTCGTGGTGTTGAATGCGAAAACACGTTTGCTGGTGTTTTCAGCACTCCGGAGTGTGATTGATATCCGGAAACTGTGATATCTTCGGTTTCGTAGGGTTTCCAGCTGAGATATGCATTTTCAGTGATAATCTTCATGATTCTTCTGTGCCAAGTGCGCATAATCACCGAAATCGCTGTTTTCGTGCTATTGAATACGAAAAACTCGTTACCTGGTGTTTTCAGCACTCCACAGTGCGTTTGACATGCATAAACTGCAATATCTTCGTATTCGTGGGGTTTCTAGCTGAGGTATGCATTTTCAGTTATAATCTTCATGATCCTTCTGTGCCAAGTGCGCATAATCACCGAAATTGCTGTTTTCGTGCTATTGAATGCGAAAAACACGTTCGCTGGTGTTATCAGCACTCCGGAGTGTGATTGATATGCGGAAACTGCGATATCTTGGTTTTCGTTGGGTTTCTAGCTGAGATATGCATTTTCAGTGATAATCGTCCACATTCTTCTGTGACATGTGTGCAGAATCGCCGAAATCGCTGTTTTCGTGCTATTGAATGCGAAAAACACGTTTCCTGGTGTTTTCAGCACTCCACAGTGCGTTTGATATGCGGAAACCGCGATATCTTCGTTTTCGTTGGGTTTCCAGCTGAGATATGCATTTTCAGTGAAAATCTTCATGATTGATCTGTGACAAGTGTGCAGAATCACCGAAATCGCTGTTTTCGTGCTATTGAATGCGAAAAACCCGTTTCCTGCTGTTTTCAGCAATCCACAGTGCGTTTGATATGCGGAAAACGCGATATCTTCGTTTTCGTTGGGTTTCCAGCTGAGATATGCATTTTCAGTGATAATCGTCCACATTCTTCTGTGACATGTGTGCAGAATCGCCGAAATCGCTGTTTTCGTGCTATTGAATGCGAAAAACACGTTTCCTGCTGTTTTCAGCACTCCACAGTGCGTTTGACATGCGGAAACTGCGATATCTTCGTTTTCATGGGGTTTCCAGCTGAGATCTGCATTTTCACTGATAATCTTCATGATTGTTCTGTGACAAGAGTGCAGAATCACCGAAATCGCTGTTTTCGTGCGATTGAATGCGAAAAAAACGTTTTCTGGGGTTTTCTGCACTCCACAGTGCGTTTGATATGCGGAAACTGCGATATCTTCGTTTTCGATGAGGTTTCCAGCTGAGATCTGCATTTTCACTGATAATCTTCATGATTGTTCTGTGACAAGTGTGCAGAATCGCCGAAATCGCTGTTTTCGTGCTATTAAATGCGAAAAACACGTTTCCTGCTGTTTTCAGCACTCCACAGTGCGTTTGACATGCGGAAACCGCGATATCTTCGTTTTCGTTGGGTTTCCAGCTGAGATATGCATATTCAGTGATAATCGTCCACATTCTTCTGTGACATGTGTGCAGAATCGCCGAAATCGCTGTTTTCGTGCTATTGAATGCGAAAAACACGTTTCCTGGTGTTTTCAGCACTCCACGGTGCGTTTGACATGCAGAAACTGCAATATCTTCGTATTCGTGGGGTTTCTAGCTGAGATATGCATTTTCTGTTGTAATCTTCGAGTTTCGTCTGTGCCAAGTGCGCATAATCACCGAAATCGCTGTTTTCGTGCTATTAAATGCGAAAAACACGTTTTCAGGTGTTTTCAGCAATCCACAGTGCGCTTGATATGCGGAAACCGCGATATCTTCGTTTTCGTAGGGATTCCAGCTGAGATATGCATTTTCAGTGATAATCGTCGACATTCTTCTGTGACATGTGTGCAGAATCGCCAAAATCGCTGTTTTCGTGCTATTGAATGCGAAAAACACGTTTCCTGCTGTTTTCAGCACTCCACAGTGCGTTTGACATGCGGAAACCGCGATATCTTCGTTTTCGTTGGGTTTCCAGCTGAGATATGCATTTTCAGTGATAATCGTCGACATTCTTCTGTGACATGTGCGCAGAATCGCCGAAATCGCTGTTTTCGTGCTATTGAAAGCGAAAAACACGTTTCCTGCTGTGTTCAGCACTCCACAGTGCGTTTGACATGCGGAAACTGCGATATCTTCGTCTTCATGGGGTTTCCAGCTGAGATATGCATTTTCAGTTGAAATCTTCATGATTCTGCTGTTACAAGTGTGCAGAATCACCGAAACTGCTGTTTTCGTGCTATTGAATGCGAAAAACACGTTTCCTGGTGTTTTCAGCACTCCACAGTGCGTTTGATATGCGGAAACCGCGATATCTTCGTTTTCGTTGGGTTTCCAGCTGAGATATGCATTTTCAGTGAAAATCTTCATGATTGTTCTGTGACAAGTGTGCAGAATCACCGAAATCGCTGTTTTCGTGCTATTGAATGCGAAAAACACGTTTCCTGCTGTTTTCAGCAATCCACAGTGCGTTTGATATGCGGAAATCGCGATATCTTCGTTTTCGTTGGGTTTCCAGCTGAGATATGCATTTTCAGTGATAATCGCCCACATTCTTCTGTGACATGTGTGCAGAATCGCCGAAATCGCTGTTTTCGTGCTATTGAATGCGAAAAACACGTTTCCTGCTGTTTTCAGCACTCCACAGTGCGTTTGACATGCGGAAACCGCGATATCTTCGTTTTCGTTGGGTTTCCAGCTGAGATATGCATTTTCAGTGATAATCGTCGACATTCTTCTGTGACATGTGTGCAGAATCGCCGAAATCGCTGTTTTCGTGCTATTGAATGCGAAAAACACGTTTCCTGGTGTTTTCAGCACTCCACAGTGCGTTTGATATGCGGAAACCGCGACATCTTCGTTTTCGATGAGGTTTCCAGCTGAGATCTGCATTTTCACTGATAATCTTCATGATTGTTCTGTGACAAGTGTGCAGAATCGCCGAAATCGCTGTTTTCGTGCTATTAAATGCGAAAAACACGTTTCCTGCTGTTTTCAGCACTCCACAGTGCGTTTGACATGCGGAAACCGCGATATCTTCGTTTTCGTTGGGTTTCCAGCTGAGATATGCATTTTCAGTGATAATCTTCATGATTCTGCTGTTACAAGTGTGCATAATCACCGAAATCGCTGTTTTCGTGGTGTTGAATGCGAAAACACGTTCGCTGGTGTTTTCAGCACTCCGGAGTGTGATTGATATCCGGAAACTGTGATATCTTCGGTTTCGTAGGGTTTCCAGCTGAGATATGCATTTTCAGTGATAATCTTCATGATTCTTCTGTGCCAAGTGCGCATAATCACCGAAATCGCTGTTTTCGTGCTATTGAATACGAAAAACTCGTTACCTGGTGTTTTCAGCACTCCACAGTGCGTTTGACATGCATAAACTGCAATATCTTCGTATTCGTGGGGTTTCTAGCTGAGGTATGCATTTTCAGTTATAATCTTCATGATCCTTCTGTGCCAAGTGCGCATAATCACCGAAATTGCTGTTTTCGTGCTATTGAATGCGAAAAACACGTTCGCTGGTGTTATCAGCACTCCGGAGTGTGATTGATATGCGGAAACTGCGATATCTTGGTTTTCGTTGGGTTTCTAGCTGAGATATGCATTTTCAGTGATAATCGTCCACATTCTTCTGTGACATGTGTGCAGAATCGCCGAAATCGCTGTTTTCGTGCTATTGAATGCGAAAAACACGTTTCCTGGTGTTTTCAGCACTCCACAGTGCGTTTGATATGCGGAAACCGCGATATCTTCGTTTTCGTTGGGTTTCCAGCTGAGATATGCATTTTCAGTGAAAATCTTCATGATTGATCTGTGACAAGTGTGCAGAATCACCGAAATCGCTGTTTTCGTGCTATTGAATGCGAAAAACCCGTTTCCTGCTGTTTTCAGCAATCCACAGTGCGTTTGATATGCGGAAAACGCGATATCTTCGTTTTCGTTGGGTTTCCAGCTGAGATATGCATTTTCAGTGATAATCGTCCACATTCTTCTGTGACATGTGTGCAGAATCGCCGAAATCGCTGTTTTCGTGCTATTGAATGCGAAAAACACGTTTCCTGCTGTTTTCAGCACTCCACAGTGCGTTTGACATGCGGAAACTGCGATATCTTCGTTTTCATGGGGTTTCCAGCTGAGATCTGCATTTTCACTGATAATCTTCATGATTGTTCTGTGACAAGAGTGCAGAATCACCGAAATCGCTGTTTTCGTGCGATTGAATGCGAAAAAAACGTTTTCTGGGGTTTTCTGCACTCCACAGTGCGTTTGATATGCGGAAACTGCGATATCTTCGTTTTCGATGAGGTTTCCAGGTGAGATCTGCATTTTCACTGATAATCTTCATGATTGTTCTGTGACAAGTGTGCAGAATCGCCGAAATCGCTGTTTTCGTGCTATTAAATGCGAAAAACACGTTTCCTGCTGTTTTCAGCACTCCACAGTGCGTTTGACATGCGGAAACCGCGATATCTTCGTTTTCGTTGGGTTTCCAGCTGAGATATGCATATTCAGTGATAATCGTCCACATTCTTCTGTGACATGTGTGCAGAATCGCCGAAATCGCTGTTTTCGTGCTATTGAATGCTAAAAACACGTTTCCTGGTGTTTTCAGCACTCCACGGTGCGTTTGACATGCAGAAACTGCAATATCTTCGTATTCGTGGGGTTTCTAGCTGAGATATGCATTTTCTGTTGTAATCTTCGAGTTTCGTCTGTGCCAAGTGCGCATAATCACCGAAATCGCTGTTTTCGTGCTATTAAATGCGAAAAACACGTTTTCAGGTGTTTTCAGCAATCCACAGTGCGCTTGATATGCGGAAACCGCGATATCTTCGTTTTCGTAGGGATTCCAGCTGAGATATGCATTTTCAGTGATAATCGTCGACATTCTTCTGTGACATGTGTGCAGAATCGCCAAAATCGCTGTTTTCGTGCTATTGAATGCGAAAAACACGTTTCCTGCTGTTTTCAGCACTCCACAGTGCGTTTGACATGCGGAAACCGCGATATCTTCGTTTTCGTTGGGTTTCCAGCTGAGATATGCATTTTCAGTGATAATCGTCGACATTCTTCTGTGACATGTGCGCAGAATCGCCGAAATCGCTGTTTTCGTGCTATTGAAAGCGAAAAACACGTTTCCTGCTGTGTTCAGCACTCCACAGTGCGTTTGACATGCGGAAACTGCGATATCTTCGTCTTCATGGGGTTTCCAGCTGAGATATGCATTTTCAGTTGAAATCTTCATGATTCTGCTGTTACAAGTGTGCAGAATCACCGAAACTGCTGTTTTCGTGCTATTGAATGCGAAAAACACGTTTCCTGGTGTTTTCAGCACTCCACAGTGCGTTTGATATGCGGAAATCGCGATATCTTCGTTTTCGTTGGGTTTCCAGCTGAGATATGCATTTTCAGTGATAATCGCCCACATTCTTCTGTGACATGTGTGCAGAATCGCCGAAATCGCTGTTTTCGTGCTATTGAATGCGAAAAACACCTTTCCTGCTGTTTTCAGCACTCCACAGTGCGTTTGACATGCGGAAACCGCGATATCTTCGTTTTCGTTGGGTTTCCAGCTGAGATATGCATTTTCAGTGATAATCGTCGACATTCTTCTGTGACATGTGTGCAGAATCGCCGAAATCGCTGTTTTCGTGCTATTGAAAGCGAAAAACACGTTTCCTGCTGTGTTCAGCACTCCACAGTGCGTTTGACATGCGGAAACTGCGATATCTTCGTCTTCATGGGGTTTCAAGCTGAGATATGCATTTTCAGTGATAATCTTCATGATTCTGCTGTTACAAGTGTGCAGAATCACCGAAACTGCTGTTTTCGTGCTATTGAATGCGAAAAACACGTTTCCTGGTGTTTTCAGCACTCCACAGTGCGTTTGATATGCGGAAACCGCGACATCTTCGTTTTCGATGAGGTTTCCAGCTGAGATCTGCATTTTCACTGATAATCTTCATGATTGTTCTGTGACAAGTGTGCAGAATCGCCGAAATCGCTGTTTTCGTGCTATTAAATGCGAAAAACACGTTTCCTGCTGTTTTCAGCACTCCACAGTGCGTTTGACATGCGGAAACCGCGATATCTTCGTTTTCGTTGGGTTTCCAGCTGAGATATGCATATTCAGTGATAATCGTCCACATTCTTCTGTGACATGTGTGCAGAATCGCCGAAATCGCTGTTTTCGTGCTATTGAATGCGAAAAACACGTTTCCTGGTGTTTTCAGCACTCCACGGTGCGTTTGACATGCAGAAACTGCAATATCTTCGTATTCGTGGGGTTTCTAGCTGAGATATGCATTTTCTGTTGTAATCTTCGAGTTTCGTCTGTGCCAAGTGCGCATAATCACCGAAATCGCTGTTTTCGTGCTATTAAATGCGAAAAACACGTTTTCAGGTGTTTTCAGCAATCCACAGTGCGCTTGATATGCGGAAACCGCGATATCTTCGTTTTCGTAGGGATTCCAGCTGAGATATGCATTTTCAGTGATAATCGTCGACATTCTTCTGTGACATGTGTGCAGAATCGCCATAATCGCTGTTTTCGTGCTATTGAATGCGAAAAACACGTTTCCTGCTGTTTTCAGCACTCCACAGTGCGTTTGACATGCGGAAACCGCGATATCTTCGTTTTCGTTGGGTTTCCAGCTGAGATATGCATTTTCAGTGATAATCGTCGACATTCTTCTGTGACATGTGCGCAGAATCGCCGAAATCGCTGTTTTCGTCCTATTGAAAGCGAAAAACACGTTTCCTGCTGTGTTCAGCACTCCACAGTGCGTTTGACATGCGGAAACTGCGATATCTTCGTCTTCATGGGGTTTCCAGCTGAGATATGCATTTTCAGTTGAAATCTTCATGATTCTGCTGTTACAAGTGTGCAGAATCACCGAAACTGCTGTTTTCGTGCTATTGAATGCGAAAAACACGTTTCCTGGTGTTTTCAGCACTCCACAGTGCGTTTGATATGCGGAAACCGTGATATCTTCGTTTTCGTTGGGTTTCCAGCTGAGATATGCATTTTCAGTGAAAATCTTCATGATTGTTCTGTGACAAGTGTGCAGAATCACCGAAATCGCTGTTTTCGTGCTATTGAATGCGAAAAACACGTTTCCTGCTGTTTTCAGCAATCCACAGTGCGTTTGATATGCGGAAACCGCGATATCTTCGTTTTCGTTGGGTTTCCAGCTGAGATATGCATTTTCAGTGATAATCGCCCACATTCTTCTGTGACATGTGTGCAGAATCGCCGAAATCGCTGTTTTCGTGCTATTGAATGCGAAAAACACGTTTCCTGCTGTTTTCAGCACTCCACAGTGCGTTTGACATGCGGAAACCGCGATATCTTCGTTTTCGTTGGGTTTCCAGCTGAGATATGCATTTTCAGTGATAATCGTCGACATTCTTCTGTGACATGTGTGCAGAATCGCCGAAATCGCTGTTTTCGTGCTATTGAAAGCGAAAAACACGTTTCCTGCTGTGTTCAGCACTCCACAGTGCGTTTGACATGCGGAAACTGCGATATCTTCGTCTTCATGGGGTTTCAAGCTGAGATATGCATTTTCAGTGATAATCTTCATGATTCTGCTGTTACAAGTGTGCAGAATCACCGAAACTGCTGTTTTCGTGCTATTGAATGCGAAAAACACGTTTCCTGGTGTTTTCAGCACTCCACAGTGCGTTTGATATGCGGAAACCGCGACATCTTCGTTTTCGATGAGGTTTCCAGCTGAGATCTGCATTTTCACTGATAATCTTCATGATTGTTCTGTGACAAGTGTGCAGAATCACCGAAATCGCTGTTTTCGTGCTATTGAATGCGAAAAACACGTTTCCTCGTGTTTTCAGCACTCCACAGTGCGTTTGATATGCGGAAACCGCGATATCTTCGTTTTCGTTGGGTTCCCAGCTGAGATATGCATTTTCAGTGATAATCTTCATGATTGTTCTGTGACAAGTGTGCAGAATCACCGAAATCGCTGTTTTCGTGCTATTGAATGCGAAAAACACGTTTCCTGCTGTTTTCAGCACTCCACAGTGCGTTTGACATGCGGAAACCGCGATATCTTCGTTTTCGTTGGGTTTCCAGCTGAGATATGCATTTTCAGTGATAATCTTCATGATTGTTCTGTGACAAGTGTGCAGAATCACCGAAATCGATGTTTTCGAGCTATTGAATGCGAAGAACACGTTTTCTGGGGTTTTCAGCACTCCACAGTGCGTTTGATATGCGGAAACTGCGATATCTTCGTTTTCGTTGGGTTTCCAGCTGAGATATGCATTTTCAGTGATAATCGTCGACATTCTTCTGTGACATGTGTGCAGAATCGCCGAAATCGCTGTTTTCGTCCTATTGAAAGCGAAAAACACGTTTCCTGCTGTGTTCAGCACTCCACAGTGCGTTTGACATGCGGAAACTGCGATATCTTCGTCTTCATGGGGTTTCCAGCTGAGATATGCATTTTCAGTTGAAATCTTCATGATTCTGCTGTTACAAGTGTGCAGAATCACCGAAACTGCTGTTTTCGTGCTATTGAATGCGAAAAACACGTTTCCTGGTGTTTTCAGCACTCCACAGTGCGTTTGATATGCGGAAACCGTGATATCTTCGTTTTCGTTGGGTTTCCAGCTGAGATATGCATTTTCAGTGAAAATCTTCATGATTGTTCTGTGACAAGTGTGCAGAATCACCGAAATCGCTGTTTTCGTGCTACTGAATGCGAAAAACACGTTTCCTGCTGTTTTCAGCAATCCACAGTGCGTTTGATATGCGGAAACCGCGATATCTTCGTTTTCGTTGGGATTCCAGCTGAGATATGCATTTTCAGTGATAATCTTCATGATTGTTCTGTGACAAGTGTGCAGAATCACCGAAATCGCTGTTTTCGAGCTATTGAATGCGAAGAACACGTTTTCTGGGGTTTTCAGCACTCCACAGTGCGTTTGATATGCGGAAACTGCGATATCTTCGTTTTCGTTGGGTTTCCAGCTGAGATATGCATTTTCTGTGAAAATCGTCGACATTCTTCTGTGACATGTGTGCAGAATCGCCGAAATCGCTGTTTTCGTGCTATTGAATGCGAAAAACACGTTTCCTGCTGTTTTCAGCACTCCACAGTGCGTTTGACATGCGGAAACCGCGATATCTTCGTTTTCGTTGGGTTTACAGCTGAGATATGCATTTTCAGTGATAATCTTCATGATTCTGCTGTTACAAGTGTGCATAATCACCGAAATCGCTGTTTTCGTGGTGTTGAATGCGAAAAACACGTTTGCTGGTGTTTTCAGCACTCCGGAGTGTGATTGATATCCGGAAACTGTGATATCCTCGGTTTCGTAGGGTTTCCAGCTGAGATATGCATTTTCAGTGATAATCTTCATGATTCTTCTGTGCCAAGTGCGCATAATCACCGAAATCGCTGTTTTCGTGCTATTGAATACGAAAAACTCGTTACCTGGTGTTTTCAGCACTCCACAGTGCGTTTGACATGGGGAAACTGCGATATCCTCGTTATCGTGGGGTTTCCAGCTGAGATGTGCATTTTCAGTGATAATCTTCATGATTCTGCTGTCACAAGTGTGCAGAATCACCGAAATCGCTGTTTTCGTGCTATTGAATGCGAAAAACACGTTTCCTGCTGTTTTCAGCACTCCACAGTGCGTTTGACATGCGGAAACCGCGATATCTTCGTTTTCGTTGGGTTTCCAGCTGAGATATGCATTTTCAGTGATAATCGTCGACATTCTTCTGTGACATGTGTGCACAATCGCCGAAATCGCTGTTTTCGTGCTATTGAAAGCGAAAAACACGTTTCCTGCTGTGTCCAGCACTCCACAGTGCGTTTGACATGCATAAACTGCAATATCTTCGTATTCGTGGGGTTTCTAGCTGATGTATGCATTTTCAGTGATAATCTTCATGATCCTTCTGTGCCAAGTGCGCATAATCACCGAAATTGCTGTTTTCGTGCTATTGAATGCGAAAAACACGTTTGCTGGTGTTATCAGCACTCCGGAGTGTGATTGATATGCGGAAACTGCGATATCTTGGTTTTCGTTGGGTTTCTAGCTGAGATATGCATTTTCAGTGATAATCGTCCACATTCTTCTGTGACATGTGTGCAGAATCGCCGAAATCGCTGTTTTCGTGCTATTGAATGCGAAAAACACGTTTCCTGCTGTTATCAGCACTCCACAGTGCGTTTGACATGCGGAAACTGCGATATCTTCGTTTTCGTGGGGTTTCCAGCTGAGATATGCATTTCCAGTGATAATCTTCATGATTGATCTGTGACAAGTGTGCAGAATCACCGAAATCGCTATTCTCGTGCTATTGAATGCGAGAAACACGTTTCCTGGTGTTTTCAGCACTCCACGGTGCGTTTGACATGCAGAAACTGCAATATCTTCGTATTCGTGGGGATTCTAGCTGAGATATGCATTTTCAGTGATAATCTTCATGATTGTTCTGTGACAAGTGTGCATAATCACCGAAATCGCTGTTTTCGTGGTGTTGAATGCGAAAAACACGTTTCCTGGTGTTTTCAGCACTCCACAGTGCGTTTGACACGCGGAAACTGCGATATCTTGGTTTTCGTTGGGTTTCTAGCTGAGATATGCATTTTCAGTGATAATCGTCCACATTCTTCTGTGACATGTGTGCAGAATCGCCGAAATCGCTGTTTTCGTGCTATTGAATGCGAAAAACACGTATCCTGCTGTTTTCAGCACTCCACAGTGCGTTTGACATGCGGAAACTGCGATATCTTCGTTTTCGTTGGGTTTCCAGCTGAGATATGCATTTTCAGTGATAATCTTCATGATTCTGCTGTTACAAGTGTGCATAATCACCGAAATCGCTGTTTTCGTGGTGTTGAATGCGAAAAACACGTTTGCTGGTGTTTTCAGCACTCCGGAGTGTGATTGATATCCGGAAACTGTGATATCTTCGGTTTCGTAGGGTTTCCAGCTGAGATATGCATTTTCAGTGATAATCTTCATGATTCTTCTGTGCCAAGTGCGCATAATCACCGAAATCGCTGTTTTCGTGCTATTGAATACGAAAAACTCGTTACCTGGTGTTTTCAGCACTCCACAGTGCGTTTGACATGGGGAAACTGCGATATCCTCGTTATCGTGGGGTTTCCAGCTGAGATATGCATTTTCAGTGATAATCTTCATGATTCTGCTGTCACAAGTGTGCAGAATCACCGAAATCGCTGTTTTCGTGCTATTGAATGCGACGAACACGTTTCCTGCTGTTTTCAGCACTCCACAGTGCGTTTGACATGCGGAAACCGCGATATCTTCGTTTTCGTTGGGTTTCCAGCTGAGATATGCATTTTCAGTGATAATCGTCGACATTCTTCTGTGACATGTGTGCAGAATCGCCGAAATCGCTGTTTTCGTGCTATTGAAAGCGAAAAACACGTTTCCTGCTGTGTTCAGTACTCCACATTGCGTTTGACATGCGGAAACTGCGATATCTTCGTCTTCATGGGGTTTCCAGCTGAGATATGCATTTTCAGTGATAATCTTCATGATTCTGCTGCTACAAGTGTGCAGAATCACCGAAACTGCTGTTTTCGTGCTATTGAATGCGAAAAACACGTTTCCTGGTGTTTTCAGCACTCCACAGTGCGTTTGATATGCGGAAACCGCGATATCTTCGTTTTCGTTGGGTTTCCAGCTGAGATATGCATTTTCAGTGATAATCTTCATGATTGTTCTGTGACAAGTGTGCAGAATAACCGAAATCGCTGTTTTCGTGCTATTGAATGCGAAAAACACGTTTCCTGCTGTTTTCAGCACTCCACAGTGCGTTTGACATGCGGAAACCGCGATATCTTTTTTTTCGTTGGGTTTCCAGCTGAGATATGCATTTTCAGTGATAATCGTCGACATTCTTCTGTGACAAGTGTGCAGAATCACCGAAATCGCTGTTTTCGAGCTATTGAATGCGAAGAACACGTTTTCTGGGGTTTTCAGCACTCCACAGTGCGTTTGATATGCGGAAACTGCGATATCTTCGTTTTCGTTGGGTTTCCAGCTGAGATATGCATTTTCAGTGATAATCGTCGACATTCTTCTGTGACATGTGTGCAGAATCGCCGAATTCGCTGTTTTCGTGCTATTGAATGCGAAAAACACGTTTTCTGCTGTTTTCAGCACTCCACAGTGCGTTTGACATGCGGAAACCGCGATATCTTCGTTTTCGTTGGGTTTCCAGCTGAGATATGCATTTTCAGTGATAATCGTCGACATTCTTCTGTGACATGTGTGCAGAATCGCCGAAATCGCTGTTTTCGTGCCATTGAAAGCGAAAAACACGTTTCCTGCTGTGTTCAGCACTCCACAGTGCCTTTGACGTGGGGAAACAGCGATATCCTCGTTTTCGTGGGGTTTCCAGCTGAGATATGCATTTTCAGTGATAATCTTCATGATTCTGCAGTTACAAGTGTGCATAATCACCGAAATCGCTGTTTTCGTGGTGTTGAATGCGAAAAACACGTTTGCTGGTGTTTTCAGCACTCCGGAGTGTGATTGATATGCGGAAACTGTGATATCTTCGGTTTCGTAGGGTTTCCAGCTGAGATATGCATTTTCAGTGATAATCTTCATGATTCTTCTGTGCCAAGTGCGCATAATCACCGAAATCGCTGTTTTCGTGCTATTGAATGCGAAAAACTCGTTTCCTGGTGTTTTCAGCACTCCACAGTGCGTTTGACATGGGGAAACTGCGATATCCTCGTTATCGTGGGGTTTCCAGCTGAGATATGCATTTTCAGTGATAATCTTCATGATTCTGCTGTCACAAGTGTGCAGAATCACCGAAATCTCTGTTTTCGTGCTATTGATTGCGAAAAACACGTTTGCTGGTGTTTTCAGCACTCCGGAGTGTGATTGATATGGGGAAACTGCGATATCTTCGTTTTCGTAGGGTTTCCAGCTGAGATATGCATTTTCAGTGATAATCTTCATGATTCTGCTGTTACAAGTGTGCATAATCACCGAAATCGCTGTTTTCGTGGTGTTGAATGCGAAAAACACGTTTGCTGGTGTTTTCAGCACTCCGGAGTGTGATTGATATGCGGAAACTGTGATATCTTCGGTTTCGTAGGGTTTCCAGCTGAGATATGCATTATCAGTGATAATCTTCATGATTCTGCTGTTATAAGTGTGCAGAATCACCGAAATCGCTGTTTTCGTGCTATTGAATGCGAAAAACACGTTTTCTGCTGTTTTCAACACTCCACAGTGCGTTTGACATGCGGAAACCGCGATATCTTCGTTTTCGTTGGGTTTCCAGCTGAGATATGCATTTTCAGTGATAATCGTCGACATTCTTCTGTGACATGTGTGCAGAATCGCCGAAATCGCTGTTTTCGTGCCATTGAAAGCGAAAAACACGTTTCCTGCTATGTTCAGCACTCCACAGTGCCTTTGACATGGGGAAACTGCGATATCCTCGTTTTCGTGGGGTTACCAGCTGAGATATGCATTTTCAGTGATAATCTTCATGATTCTGCTGTCACAAGTGTGCAGAATCACCGAAGTCGCTGTTTTCGTGCTATTGATTGCAAAAAACACGTTTCCTGGTGTTTTCAGCACTCCACAGTGCGTGTGACATGCGGAAACTGCGATATCTTCGTTTTCGTGGGGTTTCCAGCTGAGATATGCATTTTCAGTGATAATCTTCATGATTGTTCTGTGACAAGTGTGCAGAATCACCGAAATCGCTGTTTTCGTGCTATTGAATGCGAAAAACACGTTTCCTGCTGTTTTCAGCACTGCACAGTGCGTTTGACATGCGGAAACTGCGATATCTTCGTCTTCATGGGGTTTCCAGCTGAGCTATGCATTTTCAGTTGAAATCTTCATGATTCTGCTGTTACAAGTGTGCAGAATCACCGAAACTGCTGTTTTCGTGCTATTGAATGCGAAAAACACGTTTCCTGGTGTTTTCAGCTCTCCACAGTGCGTTTGATATGCGGCAACCGCGATATCTTCGTTTTCGATGGGTTTCCTGCTGAGATATGCATTTTCAGTGATAATCTTCATGATTGTTCTGTGACAAGTGTGCAGAATCACCGAAATCGCTGTTTTCGTGCTATTGAATGCGAAAAACACGTTTCCTGCTGTTTTCAGCACTGCACAGTGCGTTTGACATGCGGAAACTGCGATATCTTCGTTTTCGTGGGGTTTCCAGCTGAGATATGCATTTTCAGTGATAATCTTCACGATTCTACTTTGCCAAGTGCGCATAATCACCGAAATCGCTGTTTTCGTGCTATTAAATGCGAAAAACACGTTTTCTGGTGTTTTCAGCAATCCACAGTGCGTTTGATATGCGGAAACCACGATATCTTCGTTTTCGTTGGGTTTCCAGCTGAGATATGCATTTTCAGTGATAATCGTCCACATTCTTCTGTGACATGTGTGCAGAATCGCCGAAATCGCTGTTTTCGTGCTATTGAATGCGAAAAACACGCTTCCTGCTGTTTTCAGCACTCCACAGTGCGTTTGACATGCGTAAACCGCGATATCTTCGTTTTCGTTGGGTTTCCAGCTGAGATATGCATTTTCAGTGATAATCGTCGACATTCTTCTCTGACATGTGTGCAGAATCGCCGAAATCGCTGTTTTCGTGCTATTGAAAGCGAAAAACACGTTTCCTGCTGTGTTCAGCACTCCACAGTGCGTTTGACATGCGGAAACTGCGATATCTTCGTCTTCATGGGGTTTCCAGCTGAGATATGCATTTTCAATTGAAATCTTCGTGATTCTGCTGTTACAAGTGTGCAGAACCACCGAAACTGCTGTTTTCGTGCTATTGAATGCGAAAAACACGTTTGCTGGTGTTTTCAGCACTCCGGAGTGTGATTGATATGCGGAAACTGCGATATCTTCGTTTTCGTAGGGTTTCCAGCTGAGATATGCATTTTCAGTGATAATCTTCATTATTCTGCTGTTACAAGTGTGCATAATCACCGAAATCGCTGTTTTCGTGGTGTTGAATGCGAAAAACACGTTTGCTGGTGTTTTCAGCACTCCGGAGTGTGATTGATATGCGGAAACTGTGATATCTTCGTTTTCGTTGGGTTTCCAGCTGAGATATGCATTTTCAGTGATAATCGTCGACATTCTTCTGTGACATGTGTGCAGAATCGCCGAAATCGCTGTTTTCGTGCCATTGAAAGCGAAAAACACGTTTCCTGCTATGTTCAGCACTCCACAGTGCCTTTGACATGGGGAAACTGCGATATCCTCGTTTTCGTGGGGTTACCAGCTGAGATATGCATTTTCAGTGATAATCTTCATGATTCTGCTGTCACAAGTGTGCAGAATCACCGAAATCGCTGTTTTCGTGCTATTGATTGCAAAAAACACGTTTCCTGGTGTTTTCAGCACTCCACAGTGCGTGTGACATGCGGAAACTGCGATATCTTCGTTTTCGTGGGGTTTCCAGCTGAGATATGCATTTTCAGTGATAATCTTCATGATTCTGCTGTTACAAGTGTGCATAATCACCGAAATCGCTGTTTTCGTGGTGTTGAATGCGAAAAACACGTTTGCTGGTGTTTTCAGCACTCCGGAGTGTGATTGATATGCGGAAACTGCGATATCTTCGTCTTCATGGGGTTTCCAGCTGAGCTATGCATTTTCAGTTGAAATCTTCATGATTCTGCTGTTACAAGTGTGCAGAATCACCGAAACTGCTGTTTTCGTGCTATTGAATGCGAAAAACACGTTTCCTGGTGTTTTCAGCTCTCCACAGTGCGTTTGATATGCGGCAACCGCGATATCTTCGTTTTCGTTGGGTTTCCTGCTGAGATATGCATTTTCAGTGATAATCTTCATGATTGATCTGTGACAAGTGTGCAGAATCACCGAAATCGCTGTTTTCGTGCTATTGAATGCGAAAAACACGTTTCCTGCTGTTTTCAGCACTCCACAGTGCGTTTGACATGCGGAAACCGCGATATCTTCGTTTTCGTTGGGTTTCCAGCTGAGATATGCATTTTCAGTGATAATCGTCGACATTCTTCTGTGACATGTGTGCAGAATCGCCGAAATCGCTGTTTTCGTGCCATTGAAAGCGAAAAACACGTTTCCTGCTGTGTTCAGCACTCCACAGTGCCTTTGACGTTGGGAAACAGCGATATCCTCGTTTTCGTGGGGTTTCCAGCTGAGATATGCATTTTCAGTGATAATCTTCATGATTCTGCAGTTACAAGTGTGCATAATCACCGAAATCGCTGTTTTCGTGGTGTTGAATGCGAAAAACACGTTTGCTGGTGTTTTCAGCACTCCGGAGTGTGATTGATATGCGGAAACTGTGATATCTTCGGTTTCGTAGGGTTTCCAGCTGAGATATGCATTTTCAGTGATAATCTTCATGATTCTTCTGTGCCAAGTGCGCATAATCACCGAAATCGCTGTTTTCGTGCTATTGAATGCGAAAAACTCGTTTCCTGGTCTTTTCAGCACTCCACAGTGCGTTTGACATGGGGAAACTGCGATATCCTCGTTATCGTGGGGTTTCCAGCTGAGATATGCATTTTCAGTGATAATCTTCATGATTCTGCTGTCACAAGTGTGCAGAATCACCGAAATCGCTGTTTTCGTGCTATTGATTGCGAAAAACACGTTTGCTGGTGTTTTCAGCACTCCGGAGTGTGATTGATATGGGGAAACTGCGATATCTTCGTTTTCGTAGGGTTTCCAGCTGAGATATGCATTTTCAGTGATAATCTTCATGATTCTGCTGTTACAAGTGTGCATAATCACCGAAATCGCTGTTTTCGTGGTGTTGAATGCGAAAAACACGTTTGCTGGTGTTTTCAGCACTCCGGAGTGTGATTGATATGCGGAAACTGTGATATCTTCGGTTTCGTAGGGTTTCCAGCTGAGATATGCATTTTCAGTGATAATCTTCATGATTCTGCTGTTACAAGTGTGCAGAATCACCGAAATCGCTGTTTTCGTGCTATTGAATGCGAAAAACACGTTTTCTGCTGTTTTCAACACTCCACAGTGCGTTTGACATGCGGAAACCGCGATATCTTCGTTTTCGTTGGGTTTCCAGCTGAGATATGCATTTTCAGTGATAATCGTCGACATTCTTCTGTGACATGTGTGCAGATTCGCCGAAATCGCTGTTTTCGTGCCATTGAAAGCGAAAAACACGTTTCCTGCTATGTTCAGCACTCCACAGTGCCTTTGACATGGGGAAACTGCGATATCCTCGTTTTCGTGGGGTTACCAGCTGAGATATGCATTTTCAGTGATAATCTTCATGATTCTGCTGTCACAAGTGTGCAGAATCACCGAAATCGCTGTTTTCGTGCTATTGATTGCAAAAAACACGTTTCCTGGTGTTTTCAGCACTCCACAGTGCGTGTGACATGCGGAAACTGCGATATCTTCGTTTTCGTGGGGTTTCCAGCTGAGATATGCATTTTCAGTGATAATCTTCATGATTCTGCTGTTACAAGTGTGTATAATCACCGAAATCGCTGTTTTCGTGGTGTTGAATGCGAAAAACACGTTTGCTGGTGTTTTCAGCACTCCGGAGTGTGATTGATATGCGGAAACTGCGATATCTTCGTCTTCATGGGGTTTCCAGCTGAGCTATGCATTTTCAGTTGAAATCTTCATGATTCTGCTGTTACAAGTGTGCAGAATCACCGAAACTGCTGTTTTCGTGCTATTGAATGCGAAAAACACGTTTCCTGGTGTTTTCAGCTCTCCACAGTGCGTTTGATATGCGGCAACCGCGATATCTTCGTTTTCGATGGGTTTCCTGCTGAGATATGCATTTTCAGTGATAATCTTCATGATTGTTCTGTGACAAGTGTGCAGAATCACCGAAATCGCTGTTTTCGTGCTATTGAATGCGAAAAACACGTTTCCTGCTGTTTTCAGCACTGCACAGTGCGTTTGACATGCGGAAACTGCGATATCTTCGTTTTCGTGGGGTTTCCAGCTGAGATATGCATTTTCAGTGATAATCTTCGAGTTTCGTCTGTGCCAAGTGCGCATAATCACCGAAATCGCTGTTTTCGTGCTATTAAATGCGAAAAACACGTTTTCTGGTGTTTTCAGCAATCCACAGTGCGTTTGATATGCGGAAACCGCGATATCTTCGTTTTCGTTGGGTTTCCAGCTGAGATATGCATTTCCAGTGATAATCGTCCACATTCTTCTGTGACATGTGTGCAGAATCGCCGAAATCGCTGTTTTCGTGCTATTGAATGCGAAAAACACGCTTCCTGCTGTTTTCAGCACTCCACAGTGCGTTTGACATGCGGAAACCGCGATATCTTCGTTTTCGTTGGGTTTCCAGCTGAGATATGCATTTTCAGTGATAATCGTCGACATTCTTCTCTGACATGTGTGCAGAATCGCCGAAATCGCTGTTTTCGTGCTATTGAATGCGAAAAACACGTTTCCTGCTGTTTTCAGCTCTAAACAGTGCGTTTGATATGCGGCAACCGCGATATCTTCGTTTTCGATGGGTTTCCTGCTGAGATATGCATTTTCAGTGATAATCTTCACGATTCTACTTTGCCAAGTGCGCATAATCACCGAAATCGCTGTTTTCGTGCTATTAAATGCGAAAAACACGTTTTCTGGTGTTTTCAGCAATCCACAGTGCGTTTGATATGCGGAAACCGCGATATCTTCGTTTTCGTTGGGTTTCCAGCTGAGATATGCATTTCCAGTGATAATCGTCCACATTCTTCTGTGACATGTGTGCAGAATCGCCGAAATCGCTGTTTTCGTGCTATTGAATGCGAAAAACACGTTTGCTGGTGTTTTCAGTACTCCGGAGTGTGATTGATATGCGGAAACTGTGATATCTTCGGTTTCGTAGGGTTTCCAGCTGAGATATGCATTTTCAGTGATAATCTTCATGATTCTTCTGTGCCAAGTGCGCATAATCACCGAAATCGCTGTTTTCGTGCTATTGAATGCGAAAAACTCGTTTCCTGGTGTTTTCAGCACTCCACAGTGCGTTTGACATGGGGAAACTGCGATATCCTCGTTATCGTGGGGTTTCCAGCTGAGATATGCATTTTCAGTGATAATCTTCATGATTCTGCTGTCACAAGTGTGCAGAATCACCGAAATCGCTGTTTTCGTGCTATTGATTGCGAAAAACACGTTTGCTGGTGTTTTCAGCACTCCGGAGTGTGATTGATATGGGGAAACTGCGATATCTTCGTTTTCGTAGGGTTTCCAGCTGAGATATGCATTTTCAGTGATAATCTTCATGATTCTGCTGTTACAAGTGTGCATAATCACCGAAATCGCTGTTTTCGTGGTGTTGAATGCGAAAAACACGTTTGCTGGTGTTTTCAGCACTCCGGAGTGTGATTGATATGCGGAAACTGTGATATCTTCGGTTTCGTAGGGTTTCCAGCTGAGATATGCATTTTCAGTGATAATCGTCGACATTCTTCTGTGACATGTGTGCAGAATCGCCGAAATCGCTGTTTTCGTGCCATTGAAAGCGAAAAACACGTTTCCTGCTGTGTTCAGCACTCCACAGTGCCTTTGACGTGGGGAAACAGCGATATCCTCGTTTTCGTGGGGTTTCCAGCTGAGATATGCATTTTCAGTGATAATCTTCATGATTCTGCAGTTACAAGTGTGCATAATCACCGAAATCGCTGTTTTCGTGGTGTTGAATGCGAAAAACACGTTTGCTGGTGTTTTCAGCACTCCGGAGTGTGATTGATATGCGGAAACTGTGATATCTTCGGTTTCGTAGGGTTTCCAGCTGAGATATGCATTTTCAGTGATAATCTTCATGATTCTTCTGTGCCAAGTGCGCATAATCACCGAAATCGCTGTTTTCGTGCTATTGAATGCGAAAAACTCGTTTCCTGGTGTTTTCAGCACTCCACAGTGCGTTTGACATGGGGAAACTGCGATATCCTCGTTATCGTGGGGTTTCCAGCTGAGATATGCATTTTCAGTGATAATCTTCATGATTCTGCTGTCACAAGTGTGCAGAATCACCGAAATCGCTGTTTTCGTGCTATTGATTGCGAAAAACACGTTTGCTGGTGTTTTCAGCACTCCGGAGTGTGATTGATATGGGGAAACTGCGATATCTTCGTTTTCGTAGGGTTTCCAGCTGAGATATGCATTTTCAGTGATAATCTTCATGATTCTGCTGTTACAAGTGTGCATAATCACCGAAATCGCTGTTTTCGTGGTGTTGAATGCGAAAAACACGTTTGCTGGTGTTTTCAGCACTCCGGAGTGTGATTGATATGCGGAAACTGTGATATCTTCGGTTTCGTAGGGTTTCCAGCTGAGATATGCATTTTCAGTGATAATCTTCATGATTCTGCTGTTACAAGTGTGCAGAATCACCGAAATCGCTGTTTTCGTGCTATTGAATGCGAAAAACACGTTTTCTGCTGTTTTCAACACTCCACAGTGCGTTTGACATGCGGAAACCGCGATATCTTCGTTTTCGTTGGGTTTCCAGCTGAGATATGCATTTTCAGTGATAATCGTCGACATTCTTCTGTGACATGTGTGCAGAATCGCCGAAATCGCTGTTTTCGTGCCATTGAAAGCGAAAAACACGTTTCCTGCTATGTTCAGCACTCCACAGTGCCTTTGACATGGGGAAACTGCGATATCCTCGTTTTCGTGGGGTTACCAGCTGAGATATGCATTTTCAGTGATAATCTTCATGATTCTGCTGTCACAAGTGTGCAGAATCACCGAAATCGCTGTTTTCGTGCTATTGATTGCAAAAAACACGTTTCCTGGTGTTTTCAGCACTCCACAGTGCGTGTGACATGCGGAAACTGCGATATCTTCGTTTTCGTGGGGTTTCCAGCTGAGATATGCATTTTCAGTGATAATCTTCATGATTCTGCTGTTACAAGTGTGCATAATCACCGAAATCGCTGTTTTCGTGGTGTTGAATGCGAAAAACACGTTTGCTGGTGTTTTCAGCACTCCGGAGTGTGATTGATATGCGGAAACTGCGATATCTTCGTCTTCATGGGGTTTCCAGCTGAGCTATGCATTTTCAGTTGAAATCTTCATGATTCTGCTGTTACAAGTGTGCAGAATCACCGAAACTGCTGTTTTCGTGCTATTGAATGCGAAAATCACGTTTCCTGGTGTTTTCAGCTCTCCACAGTGCGTTTGATATGCGGCAACCGCGATATCTTCGTTTTCGATGGGTTTCCTGCTGAGATATGCATTTTCAGTGATAATCTTCATGATTGTTCTGTGACAAGTGTGCAGAATCACCGAAATCGCTGTTTTCGTGCTATTGAATGCGAAAAACACGTTTTCTGGTGTTTTCAGCAATCCACAGTGCGTTTGATATGCGGAAACCGCGATATCTTCGTTTTCGTTGGGTTTCCAGCTGAAATATGCATTTCCAGTGATAATCGTCCACATTCTTCTGTGACATGTGTGCAGAATCGCCGAAATCGCTGTTTTCGTGCTATTGAATGCGAAAAACACGCTTCCTGCTGTTTTCAGCACTCCACAGTGCGTTTGACATGCGGAAACCGCGATATCTTCGTTTTCGTTGGGTTTCCAGCTGAGATATGCATTTTCAGTGATAATCGTCGACATTCTTCTCTGACATGTGTGCAGAATCTCCGAAATCGCTGTTTTCGTGCTATTGAATGCGAAAAACACATTTCCTGGTGTTTTCAGCACTCCACGGTGCGTTTGACATGCAGAAACTGCAATATCTTCGTATTCGTGGGGATTCTAGTTGAGATATGCATTTTCAGTGATAATCGTCGACATTCTTCTGTGACATGTGTGCAGAATCGCCGAAATCGCTGTTTTCGTGCCATTGAAAGCGAAAAACACGTTTCCTGCTGTGTTCAGCACTCCACAGTGCCTTTGACATGGGGAAACTGCGATATCCTCGTTTTCGTGGGGTTTCCAGCTGAGATATGCATTTTCAGTGATAATCTTCATGATTCTGCTGTCACAAGTGTGCAGAATCACCGAAATCGCTGTTTTCGTGCTATTGATTGCGAAAAACACGTTTCCTGGTGTTTTCAGCACTTCACAGTGCGTGTGACATGCGGAAACTGCGATATCTTCGTTTTCGTGGGGTTTCCAGCTGAGATATGCATTTTCAGTGATAATCTTCATGATTCTGCTGTTACAAGTGTGCATAATCACCGAAATCGCTGTTTTCGTGGTGTTGAATGCGAAAAACACGTTTGCTGGTGTTTTCAGCACTCCGGAGTGTGATTGATATGCGGAAACTGTGATATCCTCGTTTTCGTGGGGTTACCAGCTGAGATATGCATTTTCAGTGATAATCTTCATGATTCTGCTGTCACAAGTGTGCAGAATCACCGAAATCGCTGTTTTCGTGCTATTGATTGCAAAAAACACGTTTCCTGGTGTTTTCAGCACTCCACAGTGCGTGTGACATGCAGAAACTGCGATATCTTCGTTTTCGTGGGGTTTCCAGCTGAGATATGCATTTTCAGTGATAATCTTCATGATTCTGCTGTTACAAGTGTGCATAATCACCGAAATCGCTGTTTTCGTGGTGTTGAATGCGAAAAACACGTTTGCTGGTGTTTTCAGCACTCCGGAGTGTGATTGATATGCGGAAACTGCGATATCTTCGTCTTCATGGGGTTTCCAGCTGAGCTATGCATTTTCAGTTGAAATCTTCATGATTCTGCTGTTACAAGTGTGCAGAATCACCGAAACTGCTGTTTTCGTGCTATTGAATGCGAAAAACACGTTTCCTGGTGTTTTCAGCTCTCCACAGTGCGTTTGATATGCGGAAACCGCGATATCTTCGTTTTCGTTGGGTTTCCAGCTGAGATATGCATTTTCAGTGATAATCGTCGACATTCTTCTCTGACATGTGTGCAGAATCTCCGAAATCGCTGTTTTCGTGCTATTGAATGCGAAAAACACATTTCCTGGTGTTTTCAGCACTCCACGGTGCGTTTGACATGCAGAAACTGCAATATCTTCGTATTCGTGGGGATTCTAGTTGAGATATGCATTTTCAGTGATAATCGTCGACATTCTTCTGTGACATGTGTGCAGAATCGCCGAAATCGCTGTTTTCGTGCCATTGAAAGCGAAAAACACGTTTCCTGCTGTGATCAGCACTCCACAGTGCCTTTGACATGGGGAAACTGCGATATCCTCGTTTTCGTGGGGTTTCCAGCTGAGATATGCATTTTCAGTGATAATCTTCATGATTCTGCTGTCACAAGTGTGCAGAATCACCGAAATCGCTGTTTTCGTGCTATTGATTGCAAAAAACACGTTTCCTGGTGTTTTCAGCACTCCACAGTGCGTGTGACATGCAGAAACTGCGCTATCTTCGTCTTCATGGGGTTTCCAGCTGAGATATGCATTTTCAATTGAAATCTTCGTGATTCTGCTGTTACAAGTGTGCAGAACCACCGAAACTGCTGTTTTCGTGCTATTGAATGCGAAAAACACGTTTGCTGGTGTTTTCAGCACTCCGGAGTGTGATTGATATGCGGAAACTGCGATATCTTCGTTTTCGTAGGGTTTCCAGCTGAGATATGCATTTTCAGTGATAATCTTCATTATTCTGCTGTTACAAGTGTGCATAATCACCGAAATCGCTGTTTTCGTGGTGTTGAATGCGAAAAACACGTTTGCTGGTGTTTTCAGCACTCCGGAGTGTGATTGATATGCGGAAACTGTGATATCTTCGTTTTCGTTGGGTTTCCAGCTGAGATATGCATTTTCAGTGATAATCGTCGACATTCTTCTGTGACATGTGTGCAGAATCGCCGAAATCGCTGTTTTCGTGCCATTGAAAGCGAAAAACACGTTTCCTGCTATGTTCAGCACTCCACAGTGCCTTTGACATGGGGAAACTGCGATATCCTCGTTTTCGTGGGGTTACCAGCTGAGATATGCATTTTCAGTGATAATCTTCATGATTCTGCTGTCACAAGTGTGCAGAATCACCGAAATCGCTGTTTTCGTGCTATTGATTGCAAAAAACACGTTTCCTGGTGTTTTCAGCACTCCACAGTGCGTGTGACATGCAGAAACTGCGATATCTTCGTTTTCGTGGGGTTTCCAGCTGAGATATGCATTTTCAGTGATAATCTTCATGATTCTGCTGTTACAAGTGTGCATAATCACCGAAATCGCTGTTTTCGTGGTGTTGAATGCGAAAAACACGTTTGCTGGTGTTTTCAGCACTCCGGAGTGTGATTGATATGCGGAAACTGCGATATCTTCGTCTTCATGGGGTTTCCAGCTGAGCTATGCATTTTCAGTTGAAATCTTCATGATTCTGCTGTTACAAGTGTGCAGAATCACCGAAACTGCTGTTTTCGTGCTATTGAATGCGAAAAACACGTTTCCTGGTGTTTTCAGCTCTCCACAGTGCGTTTGATATGCGGCAACCGCGATATCTTCGTTTTCGTTGGGTTTCCTGCTGAGATATGCATTTTCAGTGATAATCTTCATGATTGTTCTGTGACAAGTGTGCAGAATCACCGAAATCGCTGTTTTCGTGCTATTGAATGCGAAAAACACGTTTCCTGCTGTTTTCAGCACTCCACAGTGCGTTTGACATGCGGAAACTGCGATATCTTCGTTTTCGTGGGGTTTCCAGCTGAGATATGCATTTTCAGTGATAATCTTCACGATTCTACTTTGCCAAGTGCGCATAATCACCGAAATCGCTGTTTTCGTGCTATTAAATGCGAAAAACACGTTTTCTGGTGTTTTCAGCAATCCACAGTGCGTTTGATATGCGGAAACCGCGATATCTTCGTTTTCGTTGGGTTTCCAGCTGAGATATGCTTTTTCAGTGATAATCGTCCACATTCTTCTGTGACATGTGTGCAGAATCGCCGAAATCGCTGTTTTCGTGCTATTGAATGCGAAAAACACGCTTCCTGCTGTTTTCAGCACTCCACAGTGCGTTTGACATGCGGAAACCGCGAGATCTTCGTTTTCGTTGGGATTCCAGCTGAGATATGCATTTTCAATTGAAATCTTCGTGATTCTGCTGTTACAAGTGTGCAGAATCACCGAAACTGCTGTTTTCGTGCTATTGAATGCGAAAAACACGTTTCCTGCTGTTTTCAGCACTCCACAGTGCGTTTGACACGCGGAAACCGCGATATCTTCGTTTTCGTTGGGTTTCCAGCTGAGATATGCATTTTCAGTGATAATCGTCGACATTCTTCTGTGACATGTGTGCAGAATCGCCGAAATCGCTGTTTTCGTGCTATTGAAAGCGAAAAACACGTTTCCTGCTGTGTTCAGCACTCCACAGTGCGTTTGACATGCGGAAACTGCAATATCTTCGTCTTCATGGGGTTTCCAGCTGAGATATGCATTTTCAGTTGAAATCTTCGTGATTCTGCTGTTACAAGTGTGCAGAATCACCGAAACTGCTGTTTTCGTGCTATTGAATGCGAAAAACACGTTTCCTGGTGTTTTCAGCACTCCACAGTGCGTTTGATATGCGGAAACCGCGATATCTTCGTTTTCGTGGGGTTTCCAGCTGAGATATGCATTTTCAGTGATAATCTTCATGATTGTTCTGTGACAAGTGTGCAGAATCACCGAAATCGCTGTTTTCGAGCTATTGAATGCGAAAAACACGTTTTCTGGGGTTTTCAGCACTCCACAGTGCGTTTGATATGCGGAAACTGCGATATCTTCGTTTTCGTTGGGTTTCCAGCTGAGATATGCATTTTCAGTGATAATCGTCGACATTCTTCTGTGACATGTGTGCAGAATCTCCGAAATCGCTGTTTTCGTGCTATTGAATGCGAAAAACACATTTCCTGGTGTTTTCAGCACTCCACGGTGCGTTTGACATGCAGAAACTGCAATATCTTCGTATTCGTGGGGATTCTAGTTGAGATATGCATTTTCAGTGATAATCGTCGACATTCTTCTGTGACATGTGTGCAGAATCGCCGAAATCGCTGTTTTCGTGCCATTGAAAGCGAAAAACACGTTTCCTGCTGTGTTCAGCACTCCACAGTGCCTTTGACATGGGGAAACTGCGATATCCTCGTTTTCGTGGGGTTTCCAGCTGAGATATGCATTTTCAGTGATAATCTTCATGATTCTGCTGTCACAAGTGTGCAGAATCACCGAAATCGCTGTTTTCGTGCTATTGATTGCGAAAAACACGTTTCCTGGTGTTTTCAGCACTTCACAGTGCGTGTGACATGCGGAAACTGCGATATCTTCGTTTTCGTGGGGTTTCCAGCTGAGATACGCATTTTCAGTGATAATCTTCATGATTCTGCTGTTACAAGTGTGCATAATCACCGAAATCGCTGTTTTCGTGGTGTTGAATGCGAAAAACACGTTTGCTGGTGTTTTCAGCACTCCGGAGTGTGATTGATATGCGGAAACTGTGATATCTTCGGTTTCGTAGGGTTTCCAGCTGAGATATGCATTTTCAGTGATAATCGTCGACATTCTTCTGTGACATGTGTGCAGAATCGCCGAAATCGCTGTTTTCGTGCCATTGAAAGCGAAAAACACGTTTCCTGCTGTGTTCAGCACTCCACAGTGCCTTTGACGTGGGGAAACAGCGATATCCTCGTTTTCGTGGGGTTTCCAGCTGAGATATGCATTTTCAGTGATAATCTTCATGATTCTGCAGTTACAAGTGTGCATAATCACCGAAATCGCTGTTTTCGTGGTGTTGAATGCGAAAAACACGTTTGCTGGTGTTTTCAGCACTCCGGAGTGTGATTGATATGCGGAAACTGTGATATCTTCGGTTTCGTAGGGTTTCCAGCTGAGATATGCATTTTCAGTGATAATCTTCATGATTCTTCTGTGCCAAGTGCGCATAATCACCGAAATCGCTGTTTTCGTGCTATTGAATGCGAAAAACTCGTTTCCTGGTGTTTTCAGCACTCCACAGTGCGTTTGACATGGGGAAACTGCGATATCCTCGTTATCGTGGGGTTTCCAGCTGAGATATGCATTTTCAGTGATAATCTTCATGATTCTGCTGTCACAAGTGTGCAGAATCACCGAAATCGCTGTTTTCGTGCTATTGATTGCGAAAAACACGTTTGCTGGTGTTTTCAGCACTCCGGAGTGTGATTGATATGGGGAAACTGCGATATCTTCGTTTTCGTAGGGTTTCCAGCTGAGATATGCATTTTCAGTGATAATCTTCATGATTCTGCTGTTACAAGTGTGCATAATCACCGAAATCGCTGTTTTCGTGGTGTTGAATGCGAAAAACACGTTTGCTGGTGTTTTCAGCACTCCGGAGTGTGATTGATATGCGGAAACTGTGATATCTTCGGTTTCGTAGGGTTTCCAGCTGAGATATGCATTTTCAGTGATAATCTTCATGATTCTGCTGTTACAAGTGTGCAGAATCACCGAAATCGCTGTTTTCGTGCTATTGAATGCGAAAAACACGTTTTCTGCTGTTTTCAACACTCCACAGTGCGTTTGACATGCGGAAACCGCGATATCTTCGTTTTCGTTGGGTTTCCAGCTGAGATATGCATTTTCAGTGATAATCGTCGACATTCTTCTGTGACATGTGTGCAGAATCGCCGAAATCGCTGTTTTCGTGCCATTGAAAGCGAAAAACACGTTTCCTGCTATGTTCAGCACTCCACAGTGCCTTTGACATGGGGAAACTGCGATATCCTCGTTTTCGTGGGGTTACCAGCTGAGATATGCATTTTCAGTGATAATCTTCATGATTCTGCTGTCACAAGTGTGCAGAATCACCGAAATCGCTGTTTTCGTGCTATTGATTGCAAAAAACACGTTTCCTGGTGTTTTCAGCACTCCACAGTGCGTGTGACATGCGGAAACTGCGATATCTTCGTTTTCGTGGGGTTTCCAGCTGAGATATGCATTTTCAGTGATAATCTTCATGATTCTGCTGTTACAAGTGTGCATAATCACCGAAATCGCTGTTTTCGTGGTGTTGAATGCGAAAAACACGTTTGCTGGTGTTTTCAGCACTCCGGAGTGTGATTGATATGCGGAAACTGCGATATCTTCGTCTTCATGGGGTTTCCAGCTGAGCTATGCATTTTCAGTTGAAATCTTCATGATTCTGCTGTTACAAGTGTGCATAATCACCGAAATCGCTGTTTTCGTGGTGTTGAATGCGAAAAACACGTTTGCTGGTGTTTTCAGCACTCCGGAGTGTGATTGATATGCGGAAACTGTGATATCTTCGGTTTCGTAGGGTTTCCAGCTGAGATATGCATTTTCAGTGATAATCGTCGACATTCTTCTGTGACATGTGTGCAGAATCGCCGAAATCGCTGTTTTCGTGCCATTGAAAGCGAAAAACACGTTTCCTGCTGTGTTCAGCACTCCACAGTGCCTTTGACGTGGGGAAACAGCGATATCCTCGTTTTCGTGGGGTTTCCAGCTGAGATATGCATTTTCAGTGATAATCTTCATGATTCTGCTGTCACAAGTGTGCAGAATCACCGAAATCGCTGTTTTCGTGCTATTGATTGCAAAAAACACGTTTCCTGGTGTTTTCAGCACTCCACAGTGCGTGTGACATGCAGAAACTGCGCTATCTTCGTCTTCATGGGGTTTCCAGCTGAGATATGCATTTTCAATTGAAATCTTCGTGATTCTGCTGTTACAAGTGTGCAGAACCACCGAAACTGCTGTTTTCGTGCTATTGAATGCGAAAAACACGTTTGCTGGTGTTTTCAGCACTCCGGAGTGTGATTGATATGCGGAAACTGCGATATCTTCGTTTTCGTAGGGTTTCCAGCTGAGATATGCATTTTCAGTGATAATCTTCATTATTCTGCTGTTACAAGTGTGCATAATCACCGAAATCGCTGTTTTCGTGGTGTTGAATGCGAAAAACACGTTTGCTGGTGTTTTCAGCACTCCGGAGTGTGATTGATATGCGGAAACTGTGATATCTTCGTTTTCGTTGGGTTTCCAGCTGAGATATGCATTTTCAGTGATAATCGTCGACATTCTTCTGTGACATGTGTGCAGAATCGCCGAAATCGCTGTTTTCGTGCCATTGAAAGCGAAAAACACGTTTCCTGCTATGTTCAGCACTCCACAGTGCCTTTGACATGGGGAAACTGCGATATCCTCGTTTTCGTGGGGTTACCAGCTGAGATATGCATTTTCAGTGATAATCTTCATGATTCTGCTGTCACAAGTGTGCAGAATCACCGAAATCGCTGTTTTCGTGCTATTGATTGCAAAAAACACGTTTCCTGGTGTTTTCAGCACTCCACAGTGCGTGTGACATGCAGAAACTGCGATATCTTCGTTTTCGTGGGGTTTCCAGCTGAGATATGCATTTTCAGTGATAATCTTCATGATTCTGCTGTTACAAGTGTGCATAATCACCGAAATCGCTGTTTTCGTGGTGTTGAATGCGAAAAACACGTTTGCTGGTGTTTTCAGCACTCCGGAGTGTGATTGATATGCGGAAACTGCGATATCTTCGTCTTCATGGGGTTTCCAGCTGAGCTATGCATTTTCAGTTGAAATCTTCATGATTCTGCTGTTACAAGTGTGCAGAATCACCGAAACTGCTGTTTTCGTGCTATTGAATGCGAAAAACACGTTTCCTGGTGTTTTCAGCTCTCCACAGTGCGTTTGATATGCGGCAACCGCGATATCTTCGTTTTCGTTGGGTTTCCTGCTGAGATATGCATTTTCAGTGATAATCTTCATGATTGTTCTGTGACAAGTGTGCAGAATCACCGAAATCGCTGTTTTCGTGCTATTGAATGCGAAAAACACGTTTCCTGCTGTTTTCAGCACTCCACAGTGCGTTTGACATGCGGAAACTGCGATATCTTCGTTTTCGTGGGGTTTCCAGCTGAGATATGCATTTTCAGTGATAATCTTCACGATTCTACTTTGCCAAGTGCGCATAATCACCGAAATCGCTGTTTTCGTGCTATTAAATGCGAAAAACACGTTTTCTGGTGTTTTCAGCAATCCACAGTGCGTTTGATATGCGGAAACCGCGATATCTTCGTTTTCGTTGGGTTTCCAGCTGAGATATGCTTTTTCAGTGATAATCGTCCACATTCTTCTGTGACATGTGTGCAGAATCGCCGAAATCGCTGTTTTCGTGCTATTGAATGCGAAAAACACGCTTCCTGCTGTTTTCAGCACTCCACAGTGCGTTTGACATGCGGAAACCGCGAGATCTTCGTTTTCGTTGGGATTCCAGCTGAGATATGCATTTTCAATTGAAATCTTCGTGATTCTGCTGTTACAAGTGTGCAGAATCACCGAAACTGCTGTTTTCGTGCTATTGAATGCGAAAAACACGTTTCCTGCTGTTTTCAGCACTCCACAGTGCGTTTGACACGCGGAAACCGCGATATCTTCGTTTTCGTTGGGTTTCCAGCTGAGATATGCATTTTCAGTGATAATCGTCGACATTCTTCTGTGACATGTGTGCAGAATCGCCGAAATCGCTGTTTTCGTGCTATTGAAAGCGAAAAACACGTTTCCTGCTGTGTTCAGCACTCCACAGTGCGTTTGACATGCGGAAACTGCAATATCTTCGTCTTCATGGGGTTTCCAGCTGAGATATGCATTTTCAGTTGAAATCTTCGTGATTCTGCTGTTACAAGTGTGCAGAATCACCGAAACTGCTGTTTTCGTGCTATTGAATGCGAAAAACACGTTTCCTGGTGTTTTCAGCACTCCACAGTGCGTTTGATATGCGGAAACCGCGATATCTTCGTTTTCGTGGGGTTTCCAGCTGAGATATGCATTTTCAGTGATAATCTTCATGATTGTTCTGTGACAAGTGTGCAGAATCACCGAAATCGCTGTTTTCGAGCTATTGAATGCGAAAAACACGTTTTCTGGGGTTTTCAGCACTCCACAGTGCGTTTGATATGCGGAAACTGCGATATCTTCGTTTTCGTTGGGTTTCCAGCTGAGATATGCATTTTCAGTGATAATCGTCGACATTCTTCTGTGACATGTGTGCAGAATCTCCGAAATCGCTGTTTTCGTGCTATTGAATGCGAAAAACACATTTCCTGGTGTTTTCAGCACTCCACGGTGCGTTTGACATGCAGAAACTGCAATATCTTCGTATTCGTGGGGATTCTAGTTGAGATATGCATTTTCAGTGATAATCGTCGACATTCTTCTGTGACATGTGTGCAGAATCGCCGAAATCGCTGTTTTCGTGCCATTGAAAGCGAAAAACACGTTTCCTGCTGTGTTCAGCACTCCACAGTGCCTTTGACATGGGGAAACTGCGATATCCTCGTTTTCGTGGGGTTTCCAGCTGAGATATGCATTTTCAGTGATAATCTTCATGATTCTGCTGTCACAAGTGTGCAGAATCACCGAAATCGCTGTTTTCGTGCTATTGATTGCGAAAAACACGTTTCCTGGTGTTTTCAGCACTTCACAGTGCGTGTGACATGCGGAAACTGCGATATCTTCGTTTTCGTGGGGTTTCCAGCTGAGATACGCATTTTCAGTGATAATCTTCATGATTCTGCTGTTACAAGTGTGCATAATCACCGAAATCGCTGTTTTCGTGGTGTTGAATGCGAAAAACACGTTTGCTGGTGTTTTCAGCACTCCGGAGTGTGATTGATATGCGGAAACTGTGATATCTTCGGTTTCGTAGGGTTTCCAGCTGAGATATGCATTTTCAGTGATAATCGTCGACATTCTTCTGTGACATGTGTGCAGAATCGCCGAAATCGCTGTTTTCGTGCCATTGAAAGCGAAAAACACGTTTCCTGCTGTGTTCAGCACTCCACAGTGCCTTTGACGTGGGGAAACAGCGATATCCTCGTTTTCGTGGGGTTTCCAGCTGAGATATGCATTTTCAGTGATAATCTTCATGATTCTGCAGTTACAAGTGTGCATAATCACCGAAATCGCTGTTTTCGTGGTGTTGAATGCGAAAAACACGTTTGCTGGTGTTTTCAGCACTCCGGAGTGTGATTGATATGCGGAAACTGTGATATCTTCGGTTTCGTAGGGTTTCCAGCTGAGATATGCATTTTCAGTGATAATCTTCATGATTCTTCTGTGCCAAGTGCGCATAATCACCGAAATCGCTGTTTTCGTGCTATTGAATGCGAAAAACTCGTTTCCTGGTGTTTTCAGCACTCCACAGTGCGTTTGACATGGGGAAACTGCGATATCCTCGTTATCGTGGGGTTTCCAGCTGAGATATGCATTTTCAGTGATAATCTTCATGATTCTGCTGTCACAAGTGTGCAGAATCACCGAAATCGCTGTTTTCGTGCTATTGATTGCGAAAAACACGTTTGCTGGTGTTTTCAGCACTCCGGAGTGTGATTGATATGGGGAAACTGCGATATCTTCGTTTTCGTAGGGTTTCCAGCTGAGATATGCATTTTCAGTGATAATCTTCATGATTCTGCTGTTACAAGTGTGCATAATCACCGAAATCGCTGTTTTCGTGGTGTTGAATGCGAAAAACACGTTTGCTGGTGTTTTCAGCACTCCGGAGTGTGATTGATATGCGGAAACTGTGATATCTTCGGTTTCGTAGGGTTTCCAGCTGAGATATGCATTTTCAGTGATAATCTTCATGATTCTGCTGTTACAAGTGTGCAGAATCACCGAAATCGCTGTTTTCGTGCTATTGAATGCGAAAAACACGTTTTCTGCTGTTTTCAACACTCCACAGTGCGTTTGACATGCGGAAACCGCGATATCTTCGTTTTCGTTGGGTTTCCAGCTGAGATATGCATTTTCAGTGATAATCGTCGACATTCTTCTGTGACATGTGTGCAGAATCGCCGAAATCGCTGTTTTCGTGCCATTGAAAGCGAAAAACACGTTTCCTGCTATGTTCAGCACTCCACAGTGCCTTTGACATGGGGAAACTGCGATATCCTCGTTTTCGTGGGGTTACCAGCTGAGATATGCATTTTCAGTGATAATCTTCATGATTCTGCTGTCACAAGTGTGCAGAATCACCGAAATCGCTGTTTTCGTGCTATTGATTGCAAAAAACACGTTTCCTGGTGTTTTCAGCACTCCACAGTGCGTGTGACATGCGGAAACTGCGATATCTTCGTTTTCGTGGGGTTTCCAGCTGAGATATGCATTTTCAGTGATAATCTTCATGATTCTGCTGTTACAAGTGTGCATAATCACCGAAATCGCTGTTTTCGTGGTGTTGAATGCGAAAAACACGTTTGCTGGTGTTTTCAGCACTCCGGAGTGTGATTGATATGCGGAAACTGCGATATCTTCGTCTTCATGGGGTTTCCAGCTGAGCTATGCATTTTCAGTTGAAATCTTCATGATTCTGCTGTTACAAGTGTGCAGAATCACCGAAACTGCTGTTTTCGTGCTATTGAATGCGAAAAACACGTTTCCTGGTGTTTTCAGCTCTCCACAGTGCGTTTGATATGCGGCAACCGCGATATCTTCGTTTTCGATGGGTTTCCTGCTGAGATATGCATTTTCAGTGATAATCGTCGACATTCTTCTGTGACATGTGTGCAGAATCGCCGAAATCGCTGTTTTCGTGCCATTGAAAGCGAAAAACACGTTTCCTGCTATGTTCAGCACTCCACAGTGCCTTTGACATGGGGAAACTGCGATATCCTCGTTTTCGTGGGGTTACCAGCTGAGATATGCATTTTCAGTGATAATCTTCATGATTCTGCTGTCACAAGTGTGCAGAATCACCGAAATCGCTGTTTTCGTGCTATTGATTGCAAAAAACACGTTTCCTGGTGTTTTCAGCACTCCACAGTGCGTGTGACATGCGGAAACTGCGATATCTTCGTTTTCGTGGGGTTTCCAGCTGAGATATGCATTTTCAGTGATAATCTTCATGATTCTGCTGTGACAAGTGTGCAGAATCACCGAAATCGCTGTTTTCGTGCTATTGAATGCGAAAAACACGTTTCCTGCTGTTTTCAGCACTGCACAGTGCGATTGACATGCGGAAACTGCGATATCTTCGTTTTCGTGGGGTTTCCAGCTGAGATATGCATTTTCAGTGATAATCTTCACGATTCTACTTTGCCAAGTGCGCATAATCACCGAAATCGCTGTTTTCGTGCTATTAAATGCGAATAACACGTTTTCTGGTGTTTTCAGCAATCCACAGTGCGTTTGATATGCGGAAACCGCGATATCTTCGTTTTCGTTGGGTTTCCAGCTGAGATATGCATTTCCAGTGATAATCGTCCACATTCTTCTGTGACATGTGTGCAGAATCGCCGAAATCGCTGTTTTCGTGCTATTGAATGCGAAAAACACGCTTCCTGCTGTTTTCAGCACTCCACAGTGCGTTTGACATGCGGATACCGCGATATCTTCGTTTTCGTTGGGTTTCCAGCTGAGATATGCATTTTCAGTGATAATCGTCGACATTCTTCTCTGACATGTGTGCAGAATCGCCGAAATCGCTGTTTTCGTGCTATTGAAAGCGAAAAACACGTTTCCTGCTGTGTTCAGCACTCCACAGTGCGTTTGACATGCGGAAACTGCGATATCTTCGTCTTCATGGGGTTTCCAGCTGAGATATGCATTTTCAATTGAAATCTTCGTGATTCTGCTGTTACAAGTGTGCAGAACCACCGAAACTGCTGTTTTCGTGCTATTGAATGCGAAAAACACGTTTGCTGGTGTTTTCAGCACTCCGGAGTGTGATTGATATGCGGAAACTGCGATATCTTCGTTTTCGTAGGGTTTCCAGCTGAGATATGCATTTTCAGTGATAATCTTCATTATTCTGCTGTTACAAGTGTGCATAATCACCGAAATCGCTGTTTTCGTGGTGTTGAATGCGAAAAACACGTTTGCTGGTGTTTTCAGCACTCCGGAGTGTGATTGATATGCGGAAACTGTGATATCTTCGTTTTCGTTGGGTTTCCAGCTGAGATATGCATTTTCAGTGATAATCGTCGACATTGTTCTGTGACATGTGTGCAGAATCGCCGAAATCGCTGTTTTCGTGCCATTGAAAGCGAAAAACACGTTTCCTGCTATGTTCAGCACTCCACAGTGCCTTTGACATGGGGAAACTGCGATATCCTCGTTTTCGTGGGGTTACCAGCTGAGATATGCATTTTCAGTGATAATCTTCATGATTCTGCTGTCACAAGTGTGCAGAATCACCGAAATCGCTGTTTTCGTGCTATTGATTGCAAAAAACACGTTTCCTGGTGTTTTCAGCACTCCACAGTGCGTGTGACATGCAGAAACTGCGATATCTTCGTTTTCGTGGGGTTTCCAGCTGAGATATGCATTTTCAGTGATAATCTTCATGATTCTGCTGTTACAAGTGTGCATAATCACCGAAATCGCTGTTTTCGTGGTGTTGAATGCGAAAAACACGTTTGCTGGTGTTTTCAGCACTCCGGAGTGTGACTGATATGCGGAAACTGCGATATCTTCGTCTTCATGGGGTTTCCAGCTGAGCTATGCATTTTCAGTTGAAATCTTCATGATTCTGCTGTTACAAGTGTGCAGAATCACCGAAACTGCTGTTTTCGTGCTATTGAATGCGAAAAACACGTTTCCTGGTGTTTTCAGCTATCCACAGTGCGTTTGATATGCGGCAACCGCGATATCTTCGTTTTCGTTGGGTTTCCTGCTGAGATATGCATTTTCAGTGATAATCTTCATGATTGTTCTGTGACAAGTGTGCAGAATCACCGAAATCGCTGTTTTCGTGCTATTGAATGCGAAAAACACGTTTCCTGCTGTTTTCAGCACTCCACAGTGCGTTTGACATGCGGAAACTGCGATATCTTCGTTTTCGTGGGGTTTCCAGCTGAGATATGCATTTTCAGTGATAATCTTCACGATTCTACTTTGCCAAGTGCGCATAATCACCGAAATCGCTGTTTTCGTGCTATTAAATGCGAAAAACACGTTTTCTGGTGTTTTCAGCAATCCACAGTGCGTTTGATATGCGGAAACCGCGATATCTTCGTTTTCGTTGGGTTTCCAGCTGAGATATGCTTTTTCAGTGATAATCGTCCACATTCTTCTGTGACATGTGTGCAGAATCGCCGAAATCGCTGTTTTCGTGCTATTGAATGCGAAAAACACGCTTCCTGCTGTTTTCAGCACTCCACAGTGCGTTTGACATGCGGAAACCGCGAGATCTTCGTTTTCGTTGGGATTCCAGCTGAGATATGCATTTTCAATTGAAATCTTCGTGATTCTGCTGTTACAAGTGTGCAGAATCACCGAAACTGCTGTTTTCGTGCTATTGAATGCGAAAAACACGTTTCCTGCTGTTTTCAGCACTCCACAGTGCGTTTGACACGCGGAAACCGCGATATCTTCGTTTTCGTTGGGTTTCCAGCTGAGATATGCATTTTCAGTGATAATCGTCGACATTCTTCTGTGACATGTGTGCAGAATCGCCGAAATCGCTGTTTTCGTGCTATTGAAAGCGAAAAACACGTTTCCTGCTGTGTTCAGCACTCCACAGTGCGTTTGACATGCGGAAACTGCAATATCTTCGTCTTCATGGGGTTTCCAGCTGAGATATGCATTTTCAGTTGAAATCTTCGTGATTCTGCTGTTACAAGTGTGCAGAATCACCGAAACTGCTGTTTTCGTGCTATTGAATGCGAAAAACACGTTTCCTGGTGTTTTCAGCACTCCACAGTGCGTTTGATATGCGGAAACCGCGATATCTTCGTTTTCGTGGGGTTTCCAGCTGAGATATGCATTTTCAGTGATAATCTTCATGATTGTTCTGTGACAAGTGTGCAGAATCACCGAAATCGCTGTTTTCGAGCTATTGAATGCGAAAAACACGTTTTCTGGGGTTTTCAGCACTCCACAGTGCGTTTGATATGCGGAAGCTGCGATATCTTCGTTTTCGTTGGGTTTCCAGCTGAGATATGCATTTTCAGTGATAATCGTCGACATTCTTCTGTGACATGTGTGCAGAATCTCCGAAATCGCTGTTTTCGTGCTATTGAATGCGAAAAACACATTTCCTGGTGTTTTCAGCACTCCACGGTGCGATTGACATGCAGAAACTGCAATATCTTCGTATTCGTGGGGATTCTAGTTGAGAAATGCATTTTCAGTGATAATCGTCGACATTCTTCTGTGACATGTGTGCAGAATCGCCGAAATCGCTGTTTTCGTGCCATTGAAAGCGAAAAACACGTTTCCTGCTGTGTTCAGCACTCCACAGTGCCTTTGACATGGGGAAACTGCGATATCCTCGTTTTCGTGGGGTTTCCAGCTGAGATATGCATTTTCAGTGATAATCTTCATGATTCTGCTGTCACAAGTGTGCAGAATCACCGAAATCGCTGTTTTCGTGCTATTGATTGCGAAAAACACGTTTCCTGGTGTTTTCAGCACTTCACAGTGCGTGTGACATGCGGAAACTGCGATATCTTCGTTTTCGTGGGGTTTCCAGCTGAGATATGCATTTTCAGTGATAATCTTCATGATTCTGCTGTTACAAGTGTGCATAATCACCGAAATCGCTGTTTTCGTGGTGTTGAATGCGAAAAACACGTTTGCTGGTGTTTTCAGCACTCCGGAGTGTGATTGATATGCGGAAACTGTGATATCTTCGGTTTCGTAGGGTTTCCAGCTGAGATATGCATTTTCAGTGATATTCTTCATGATTCTTCTGTGCCAAGTGCGCATAATCACCGAAATCGCTGTTTTCGTGCTATTGAATGCGAAAAACTCGTTTCCTGGTGTTTTCAGCACTCCACAGTGCGTTTGACATGGGGAAACTGCGATATCCTCGTTATCGTGGGGTTTCCAGCTGAGATATGCACATTCAGTGATAATCTTCATGATTCTGCTGTCACAAGTGTGCAGAATCACCGAAATCGCTGTTTTCGTGCTATTGATTGCGAAAAACACGTTTGCTGGTGTTTTCAGCACTCCGGAGTGTGATTGATATGCGGAAACTGCGATATCTTCGTTTTCATGGGGTTTCCAGCTGAGATCTGCATTTTCACTGATAATCTTCATGATTTTTCTGTGACAAGTGTGCAGAATCACCGAAATCGCTGTTTTCGTGCTATTGAATGCGTAAAACATGTTTTCTGCTGTTTTCAGCACTCCACAGTGCGTTTTACATGCGGAAACTGCGATATCTTCGTTTTCGTGGGGTTTCCAGCTGAGATATGCATTTTCAGTGATAATCTTCGAGTTTCGTCTGTGCCAAGTGCGCATAATCACCGAAATCGCTGTTTTCGTGCTATTAAATGCGAAAAACACGTTTTCTGGTGTTTTCAGCAATCCACAGTGCGTTTGATATGCGGAAACCGCGATATCTTCGTTTTAGTTGGGTTTCCAGCTGAGATATGCATTTTCAGTGATAATCGTCGACATTCTTCTGTGACATGTGTGCAGAATCGCCGAAATCGCTGTTTTCGTGCTATTGAATGCGAAAAACACGTTTCCTGCTGTTTTCAGCACTCCACAGTGCGTTTGATATGCGGAAACCGCGATATCTTCGTTTTCGTAGGGTTTCCAGCTGAGATATGCATTTTCAGTGATAATCTTCATGATTGTTCTGTGACAAGTGTGCAGAATCACCGAAATCGCTGTTTTCGAGCTATTGAATGCGAAAAACCGGTTTTCTGGGGTTTTCAGCACTCCACAGTGCGTTTCATATGCGGAAACTGCGATATCTTCGTTTTCGTTGTGTTTCCAGCTGAGATATGCATTTTCAGTGATAATCGTCGACATTCTTCTGTGACATGCGTGCAGAATCGCCGAAATCGCTGTTTTCGTGCTATTGAATGCGAGAAACACGTTTTCTGCTGTTTTCAGCACTCCACAGTGAGTTTGACATGCGGAAACCGCGATATCTTCGTTTTCGTTGGGTTTCCAGCTGAGATATGCATTTTCAGTGATAATCGTCGACATTCTTCTGTGACATGTGTGCAGAATCGCCGAAATCGCTGTTTTTGTGCCATTGAAAGCGAAAAACACGTTTCCTGGTGTGTTCAGCACTCCACAGTGCCATTGACATGGAGAAACTGCGATATCCTCGTTTTCGTGGGGTTTCCAGCTGAGATATGCATTTTCAGTGGTAATCTTCATGATTCTGCTGTCATAAGTGTGCAGAATCACCGAAATCGCTGTTTTCGTGCTATTGATTGCGAAAAACACGTTTCCTGGTGTTTTCAGCACTCCACAGTGCGTGTGACATGCGGAAACTGCGGTATCTTCGTTTTCGTGGGGTTTCCAGCTGAGATATGCATTTTCAGTGATAATCTTCATGATTCTGCTGTCACAAGTGTGCAGAATCACCGAAATCGCTGTTTTCGTGCTATTGATTGCGAAAAACACGTTTGCTGGTGTTTTCAGCACTCCGGAGTGTGACTGATATGCGGAAACTGCGATATCTTCGTTATCGTGGGGTTTCCCGCTGAGATATACACTTTCAGTGATAATCTTCATGATTCTTCTGTGCCAAGTGCGAATAATCACCGAAATCGCTGTTTTCGTGCTGTTGAATGCGAAAAACACGTTCCCTGCTGTTTTCAGCACTCCACAGTGCGTTTGACATGCGGAAACTGCGATATCTTCGTATTCGTGGTGTTTCTAGCTGAGATATGCATTTTCTGTAGTAATCTTCGAGTTTCTTCTGCGCCAAGTGCGCATAATCACCGAAATCGCTGTTTTCGTGCTATTGAATGCGAAAAACACGTTTTCTGGGGTTTTCAGCACTCCACAGTGCGTTTGATATGCGGAAACTGCGATATCTTCGTTTTCGTTGGGTTTCCAGCTGAGATATGCATTTTCAGTGATAATCGTCGTCATTCTTCTGTGACATGTGTGCAGAATCGCCGAAATCGCTGTTTTCGTGCATTTGAAAGCGAAAAACACGTTTCCTGCTGTGTTCAGCACTCCACAGTGCCTTTGACATGCGAAAACTGCGATATCTTCGTTTTCGTTCGGTTTCCAGCTGAGATATGCATTTTCAGTGATAATCTTCATGATTCATCTGTGCCAAGTGCGCATAATCACCGAAATCGCTGTGTTCGTGGTGTTGAATGCGAAAAACACGTTCGCTGGTGTTTTCAGCACTCCACAGTGCGTTTGACATGCGGAAACTGCGATATCTTCGTTTTCATGGGGTTTCCAGCTGAGATATGCATTTTCAGTGATAATCGTCGACATTCTTCTGTGCCAAGTGCGCATAATCACCGAAATCGCTGTTTTCGTGCTACTGAATGCGAAAAACACGTTTTCTGGTGTTTTCGGCACTCCACAGTGCGATTGATATGCGGAAACCGCGATATCTTCGTTTTCGTTGGGTTTCCAGCTGAGATATGCATTCTCAGTGATAATCGTCGACATTCTTCTGTGACATGTGTACAGAATCGCCGAAATCGCTGTTTTCGTGCTATTGAAAGCGAAAAACACGTTTCCTGCTGTTTTCAGCACTCCACAGTAAGTTTGATATGCGGAAACCGCGATATCTTCGTTTTCGTTGGGTTTCCAGCTGAGATATGCATTTTCAGTGATAATCTTCATGATTGTTCTGTGACAAGTGTGCAGAATCACCGAAATCGCTGTTTTCATGCTATTGAATGCGAAAAACTCGTTTCCTGCTATTTTCAGCACTCCACAGTGCGTTTGACATGCGGAAACTGCGATATCTTCGTTTTCGTGGGGTTTCCAGCTGAGATATGCATTTTCAGTGATAATCGTCCACATTCTTCTGTGACATGTGTACAGAATCGCCGAAATCGCTGTTTTCCTGCTATTGAAAGCGAAAAACACGTTTCCTGCTGTGTTCAGCACTCCACGGTGCGTTTGACATGCAGAAACTGCAATATCTTCGTATTCGTGGGGTTTCTAGCTGAGATATGCATTTTCTGTTGTAATCTTCGAGTTTCGTCTGTGCCAAGTGCGCATAATCACCGAAATCGCTGTTTTCGTGCTATTGAAAGCGAAAAGCACGTTTCCTGCTGTGTTCAGCACTCCACAGTGCGTTTGACATGCGGAAACTGCGATATCTTCGTTTTCGTGGGGTTTCCAGCTGAGATATGCATTTTCAGTGAAAATCTTCATGATTGTTCTGTGACAAGTGTGCAGAATCACCGAAACTGCTGTTTTCGTGCTATTGAATGCGAAAAACACGTTTCCTGGTGTTTTCAGCACTCCACAGTAAGTTTGATATGCGGAAACCGCGATATCTTCGTTTTCGTTGGGTTTCCAGCTGAGATATGCATTTTCAGTGATAATCTTCATGATTCTGCTGTTATAAGTGTGCTGAATCACCGAAATCGCTGTTTTCGTGTTGTTGAATGCGAAAAACACGTTTCCTGCTGTTTTCAGCACTCCACAGTGCGTTTGACATGCGGAAACTGCGATATCTTCGTATTCGTGGGGTTTCTAGCTGAGATATGCATTTTCTGTAGTAATCTTCGAGTTTCTTCTGCGCCAAGTGCGCATAATCGCCGAAATCGCTGTTTTCGTGCTATTGAAAGCGAAGAACACGTATCCTGCTGTGTTCAGCACTCCACAGTGCGTTTGACATGCGGAAGCTGCGATATCTTCGTTTTCGTTGGGTTTCCAGCTGAGATATGCATTTTCAGTGATAATCTTCATGATTCTTCTGTGCCAAGTGCGCATAATCACCAAAATCGCTGTTTTCGTGGTGTTGAATGCGAAAAACACGTTTGCTGGTGTTTTCAGCACTCCGGAGTGTGATTGATATGCGGAAACTGCGATATCTTCGTCTGCATGGGGTTTCCAGCTGAGATATGCATTTTCAGTTGAAATCTTCATGATTCTGCTGTTACAAGTGTGCAGAATCACCGAAACTGCTGTTTTCGTGCTATTGAATGCGAAAAACACGTTTCCTGGTGTTTTCAGCACTCCACAGTAAGTTTGATATGCGGAAACCGCGATATCTTCGTTTTCGTTGGGTTTCCAGCTGAGATATGCATTTTCAGTGATAATCTTCATGATTGTTCTGTGACAAGTGTGCAGAATCACCGAAATCGCTGTTTTCATGTTATTGAATGCGAAAAACTCGTTTCCTGCTATTTTCAGCACTCCACAGTGCGTTTGACATGCGGAAACTGCGATATCTTCGTTTTCGTGGGGTTTCCAGCTGAGATATGCATTTTCAGTGATAATCGTCCACATTCTTCTGTGACATGTGTACAGAATCGCCGAAATCGCTGTTTTCGTGCTATTGAAAGCGAAAAACACGTTTCCTGCTGTGTTCAGCACTCCACGGTGCGTTTGACATGCAGAAACTGCAATATCTTCGTATTCGTGGGGTTTCTAGCTGAGATATGCATTTTCTGTTGTAATCTTCGAGTTTCGTCTGTGCCAAGTGCGCATAATCACCGAAATCGCTGTTTTCGTGCTATTGAAAGCGAAAAACACGTTTCCTGCTGTGTTCAGCACTCCACAGTGCGTTTGACATGCGGAAACTGCGATATCTTCGTTTTCGTTGGGTTTCCAGCTGAGATATGCATTTTCAGTGATAATCGTCCACATTCTTCTGTGACATGTGTGCAGAATCGCCGAAATCGCTGTTTTCGTGCTACTGAATGCGAAAAACACGTTTCCTGCTGCTTTCAGCACTCCACAGTGCGTTTGACATGCGGAAACTGCGATACCCTCGTTTTCATGGGGTTTCCAACTGAGATCTGCATTTTCAGTGATAATCTTCATGATTGTTCTGTGACAAGTGCGCAGAATCACCGAAATTGCTGTTTTCTTGCTATTGAATGCGAAAAACACGTTTTCTGGGGTTTTCAGCACTCCACAGTGCGTTTGATATGCGGAAACTGCGATATCTTCGTTTTCGTTGGGTTTCCAGCTGAGATATGCATTTTCAGTGATAATCGTCGACATTCTTCTGTGACATGTGTGCAGAATCGCCGAAATCGCTGTTTTCGTGCTATTGAATGCGAAAAACACGTTTCCTGCTGTTTTCAGCACTCCACAGTGCGTTTGACATGCGGAAACCGCGATATCTTCGTTTTCGTTGGGTTTCCAGCTGAGATATGCATTTTCAGTGATAATCTTCATGATTGTTCTGTGACAAGTGTGCAGAATCACCGAAATCGCTGTTTTCGTGCTATTGAATGCGAAAAACACGTTTTCTGGGGTTTTCAGCACTCCACAGTGCGTTTGATATGCGGAAACTGCGATATCTTCGTTTTCGTTGGGTTTCCAGCTGAGATATGCATTTTCAGTGATAATCGTCGACATTTTTCTGTGACATGTGTGCAGAATCGCCGAAATCGCTGTTTTCGTGCATTTGAAAGCGAAAAACACGTTTCCTGCTGTGTTCAGCACTCCACAGTGCCTTTGACATGCGAAAACTGCGATATCTTCGTTTTCGTTGGGTTTCCAGCTGAGATATGCATTTTCAGTGATAATCTTCATGATTCATCTGTGCCAAGTGCGCATAATCACCGAAATCGCTGTGTTCGTGGTGTTGAATGCGAAAAACACGTTCGCTGGTGTTTTCAGCACTCCACAGTGCGTTTGACATGCGGAAACTGCGATATCTTCGTTTTCATGGGGTTTCCAGCTGAGATATGCATTTTCAGTGATAATCGTCGACATTCTTCTGTGCCAAGTGCGCATAATCACCGAAATCGCTGTTTTCGTGCTATTGAATGCGAAAAACACGTTTTCTGGTGTTTTCGGCACTCCACAGTGCGATTGATATGCGGAAACCGCGATATCTTCGTTTTCGTTGGGTTTCCAGCTGAGATATGCATTCTCAGTGATAATCGTCGACATTCTTCTGTGACATGTGTGCAGAATCGCCGAAATCGCTGTTTTCGTGCATTTGAAAGCGAAAAACACGTTTCCTGCTGTGTTCAGCACTCCACAGTGCCTTTGACATGCGAAAACTGCGATATCTTCGTTTTCGTTGGGTTTCCAGCTGAGATATGCATTTTCAGTGATAATCTTCATGATTCATCTGTGCCAAGTGCGCATAATCACCGAAATCGCTGTTTTCGTGCTATTGAATGCGAAAAACACGTTTCCTGGTGTTTTCAGCACTCCACAGTGCGTTTGACATGGGGAAACTGCGATATCCCCGTTATCGTGGGGTTTCCAGCTGAGATATGCAATTTCAGTGATAATCTTCATGATTCTGCTGTCACAAGTGTGCAGAATCACCGAAATCGCTGTTTTCGTGCTATTGATTGCGAAAAACACGTTTGCTGGTGTTTTCAGCACTCCGGAGTGTGATTGATATGCGGAAACTGCGATATCTTCGTTTTCGTAGGGTTTCCAGCTGAGATATGCATTTTCAGTGATAATCTTCTTGATTCTGCTGTTACAAGTGTGCATAATCACCGAAATCGCTGTTTTCGTGGTGTTGAATGCGAAAAACACGTTTGCTGGTGTTTTCAGCACTCCGGAGTGTGATTTATATGCGGAAACTGTGATATCTTCGGTTTCGTAGGGTTTCCAGCTGAGATATGCATTTTCAGTGATAATCTTCATGATTCTGCTGTTACAAGTGTGCAGAATCACCGAAATCGCTGTTTTCGTGCTATTGAATGCGAAAAACACGTTTTCTGCTGTTTTCAGCACTCCACAGTGCGTTTGACATGCGGAAACCGCGATATCTTCGTTTTCGTTGGGTTTCCAGCTGAGATATGCATTTTCAGTGATAATCGTAGACATTCTTCTGTGACATGTGTGCAGAATCGCCGAAATCGCTGTTTTCGTGCCATTGAAAGCGAAAAACACGTTTCCTGCTGTGTTCAGCACTCCACAGTGCCTTTGACATGGGGAAACTGCGATATCCTCGTTTTCGTGGGGTTTCCAGCTGAGACATGCATTTTCAGTGATAATCTTCATGATTCTGCTGTCACAAGTGTGCAGAATCACCGAAATCGCTGTTTTCGTGCTATTGATTGCGAAAAACACGTTTCCTGGTGTTTTCAGCACTCCACAGTGCGTGTGACATGCGGAAACTGCGATATCTTCGTTTTCGTTGGGTTTCCAGCTGAGATATGCATTTTCAGTGATAATCTTCATGATTGTTCTGTGACATGTGTGCAGAATCGCCGAAATCGCTGTTTTCGTGCTATTGAATGCGAAAAACACGCTTCCTGCTGTTTTCAGCACTCCACAGTGCGTTTGACATGCGGAAACTGCGATATCTTCGTTTTCATGGGGTTTCCAGCTGAGATATGCATTTTCAGTGATAATCTTCGAGTTTCGTCTGTGCCAAGTGCGCATAATCACCGAAATCGCTGTTTTCGTGCTATTAAATGCGAAAAACACGTTTTCTGGTGTTTTCAGCACTCCACAGTGCGTGTGACATGCGGAAACTGCGATATCTTCGTTTTCGTTGGGTTTCCAGCTGAGATATGCATTTTCAGTGATAATCTTCATGATTCTGCTGTCACAAGTGTGCAGAATCACCGAAATCGCTGTTTTCGTGCTATTGATTGCGAAAAACACGTTTGCTGGTGTTTTCAGCACTCCGGACTGTGACTGATATGCGGAAACTGCGATATCTTCGTTATCGTGGGGTTTCCCGCTGAGATATACACTTTCAGTGATAATCTTCATGATTCTTCTGTGCCAAGTGCGCATAATCACCGAAATCGCTGTTTTCGTGCTATTGAATGCGAAAAACTCGTTTCCTGCTGTTATCAGCACTCCACAGTGCGTTTGACATGGGGAAACTGCGATATCCTCGTTTTCGTGGGGTTTCCAGCTAAGATATGCATTTTCAGTGATAATCTTCATGATTCTTCTGTGCCAAGTGTGCAGAATCACCGAAATCGCTGTTTTCGTGCTATTGAATTGCGAAAAACACGTTTTCTGGGGTTTTCTGCACTCCACAGTGCGTTTGATATGCGGAAACTGCGATATCTGCGTTTTCGTTGGGTTTCCAGCTGAGATATGCATTTTCAGTGATAATCGTCGACATTCTTCTGTGACATGTGTGCAGAATCGCCGAAATCGCTGTTTTCGTGCTATTGAATGCGAAAAACACGTTTCCTGCTGTTTTCAGCACTCCACAGTGTGTTTGACATGCGGAAACCGCGATATCTTCGTTTTCGTTGGGTTTCCAGCTGAGGTATGCATTTTCAGTGATAATCGTCCACATTCTTCTGTGACATGTGTGCAGAATCGCCGAAATCGCTGTTTTCATGCTATTGAATGCGAAAAACACGTTTCCTGGTGTTTTCAGCACTCCACGGTGCGTTTGACATGCAGAAACTGCAATATCTTCGTATTCGTGGGGTTTCTAGCTGAGATATGCATTTTCTGTTGTAATCTTCGAGTTTCGTCTGTGCCAAGTGCGCATAATCACCGAAATCGCTGTATTCGTGCTATTAAATGCGAAAAACACGTTTTCTGGTGTTTTCAGCAATCCACAGTGCGTTTGATATGCGGAAACCGCGATATCTTCGTTTTCGTTGGGTTTCCAGCTGAGATATGCATTTTCAGTGATAATCGTCGACATTCTTCTGTGACATGTGTGCGGAATCGCCGAAATCGCTGTTTTCGTGCTATTGAATGCGAAAAACACGTTTCCTGCTGTTTTCAGCACTCCACAGTGCGTTTGACATGCGGAAACCGCGATATCTTCGTTTTCGTTGGGTTTCCAGCTGAGATATGCATTTTCAGTGATAATCGTCGACATTCTTCTGTGACATGTGTGCAGAATCGCCGAAATCGCTGTTTTCGTGCTATTGAAAGCGAAAAACACGTTTCCTGCTGTGTTCAGCACTCCACAGTGCGTTTGACATGCGGAAACTGCGATATCTTCGTCTTCATGGGGTTTCCAGCTGAGATATGCATTTTCAGTTGAAATCTTCGTGATTCTGCTGTTACAAGTGTGCAGAATCACCGAAACTGCTGTTTTCGTGCTATTGAATGCGAAAAACACGTTTCCTGGTGTTTTCAGCACTCCACAGTGCGTTTGATATGCGGAAACCGCGATATCTTCGTTTTCGTTGGGTTTCCAGCTGAGATATGCATTTTCAGTGATAATCTTCATGATTGTTCTGTGACAAGTGTGCAGAATCACCGAAATCGCTGTTTTCGAGCTATTGAAAGCGAAAAACACGTTTTCTGGGGTTTTCAGCACTCCACAGTGCGTTTGATATGCGGAAACTGCGATATCTTCGTTTTCGTTGGGTTTCCAGCTGAGATATGCATTTTCAGTGATAATCGTCGACATTCTTCTGTGACATGTGTGCAGAATCGCCGAAATCGCTGTTTTCGTGCTATTGAATGCGAAAAACACGTTTCCTGCTGTTTTCAGCACTCCACAGTGCGTTTGACATGCGGAAACCGCGATATCTTCGTTTTCGTTGGGTTTCCAGCTGAGATATGCATTTTCAGTGATAATCTTCATGATTGTTCTGTGACAAGTGTGCAGAATCACCGAAATCGCTGTTTTCATGTTATTGAATGCGAAAAACTCGTTTCCTGCTATTTTCAGCACTCCACAGTGCGTTTGACATGCGGAAACTGCGATATCTTCGTTTTCGTGGGGTTTCCAGCTGAGATATGCATTTTCAGTGATAATCGTCCACATTCTTCTGTGACATGTGTACAGAATCGCCGAAATCGCTGTTTTCGTGCTATTGAAAGCGAAAAACACGTTTCCTGCTGTGTTCAGCACTCCACGGTGCGTTTGACATGCAGAAACTGCAATATCTTCGTATTCGTGGGGTTTCTAGCTGAGATATGCATTTTCTGTTGTAATCTTCGAGTTTCGTCTGTGCCAAGTGCGCATAATCACCGAAATCGCTGTTTTCGTGCTATTGAAAGCGAAAAGCACGTTTCCTGCTGTGTTCAGCACTCCACAGTGCGTTTGACATGCGGAAACTGCGATATCTTCGTTTTCGTGGGGTTTCCAGCTGAGATATGCATTTTCAGTGAAAATCTTCATGATTGTTCTGTGACAAGTGTGCATAATCACCGAAATCGCTGTTTTCGTGCTATTGAAAGCGAAAAGCACGTTTCCTGCTGTGTTCAGCACTCCACAGTGCGTTTGACATGCGGAAACTGCGATATCTTCGTTTTCGTGGGGTTTCCAGCTGAGATATGCATTTTCAGTGAAAATCTTCATGATTGTTCTGTGACAAGTGTGCAGAATCACCGAAACTGCTGTTTTCGTGCTATTGAATGCGAAAAACACGTTTCCTGGTGTTTTCAGCACTCCACAGTAAGTTTGATATGCGGAAACCGCGATATCTTCGTTTTCGTTGGGTTTCCAGCTGAGATATGCATTTTCAGTGATAATCTTCATGATTCTGCTGTTATAAGTGTGCTGAATCACCGAAATCGCTGTTTTCGTGTTGTTGAATGCGAAAAACACGTTTCCTGCTGTTTTCAGCACTCCACAGTGCGTTTGACATGCGGAAACTGCGATATCTTCGTATTCGTGGGGTTTCTAGCTGAGATATGCATTTTCTGTAGTAATCTTCGAGTTTCTTCTGCGCCAAGTGCGCATAATCACCGAAATCGCTGTTTTCGTGCTATTAAATGCGAAAAACACGTTTTCTGGTGTTTTCAGCAATCCACAGTGCGTTTGATATGCGGAAACCGCGATATCTTCGTTTTCGTTGGGTTTCCAGCTGAGATATGCATTTTCAGTGATAATCGTCGACATTCTTCTGTGACATGTGTGCAAAATCGCCGAAATCGCTGTTTTCGTGCTATTGAAAGCGAAGAACACGTATCCTGCTGTGTTCAGCACTCCACAGTGCGTTTGACATGCGGAAGCTGCGATATCTTCGTTTTCGTTGGGTTTCCAGCTGAGATATGCATTTTCAGTGATAATCTTCATGATTCTTCTGTGCCAAGTGCGCATAATCACCAAAATCGCTGTTTTCGTGGTGTTGAATGCGAAAAACACGTTTGCTGGTGTTTTCAGCACTCCGGAGTGTGATTGATATGCGGAAACTGCGATATCTTCGTCTTCATGGGGTTTCCAGCTGAGATATGCATTTTCAGTTGAAATCTTCATGATTCTGCTGTTACAAGTGTGCAGAATCACCGAAACTGCTGTTTTCGTGCTATTGAATGCGAAAAACACGTTTCCTGGTGTTTTCAGCACTCCACAGTAAGTTTGATATGCGGAAACCGCGATATCTTCGTTTTCGTTGGGTTTCCAGCTGAGATATGCATTTTCAGTGATAATCTTCATGATTGTTCTGTGACAAGTGTGCAGAATCACCGAAATCGCTGTTTTCATGTTATTGAATGCGAAAAACTCGTTTCCTGCTATTTTCAGCACTCCACAGTGCGTTTGACATGCGGAAACTGCGATATCTTCGTTTTCGTGGGGTTTCCAGCTGAGATATGCATTTTCAGTGATAATCGTCCACATTCTTCTGTGACATGTGTACAGAATCGCCGAAATCGCTGTTTTCGTGCTATTGAAAGCGAAAAACACGTTTCCTGCTGTGTTCAGCACTCCACGGTGCGTTTGACATGCAGAAACTGCAATATCTTCGTATTCGTGGGGTTTCTAGCTGAGATATGCATTTTCTGTTGTAATCTTCGAGTTTCGTCTGTGCCAAGTGCGCATAATCACCGAAATCGCTGTTTTCGTGTTATTGAAAGCGAAAAACACGTTTCCTGCTGTGTTCAGCACTCCACAGTGCGTTTGACATGCGGAAACTGCGATATCTTCTTTTTCGTTGGGTTTCCAGCTGAGATATGCATTTTCAGTGATAATCGTCCACATTCTTCTGTGACATGTGTGCAGAATCGCCGAAATCGCTGTTTTCGTGCTACTGAATGCGAAAAACACGTTTCCTGCTGCTTTCAGCACTCCACAGTGCGTTTGACATGCGGAAACTGCGATACCCTCGTTTTCATGGGGTTTCCAACTGAGATCTGCATTTTCAGTGATAATCTTCATGATTGTTCTGTGACAAGTGCGCAGAATCACCGAAATTGCTGTTTTCTTGCTATTGAATGCGAAAAACACGTTTTCTGGGGTTTTCAGCACTCCACAGTGCGTTTGATATGCGGAAACTGCGATATCTTCGTTTTCGTAGGGTTTCCAGCTGAGATATGCATTTTCAGTGATAATCGTCGACATTCTTCTGTGACATGTGTGCAGAATCGCCGAAATCGCTGTTTTCGTGCTATTGAATGCGAAAAACACGTTTCCTGCTGTTTTCAGCACTCCACAGTGCGTTTGACATGCGGAAACCGCGATATCTTCGTTTTCGTTGGGTTTCCAGCTGAGATATGCATTTTCAGTGATAATCTTCATGATTGTTCTGTGACAAGTGTGCAGAATCACCGAAATCGCTGTTTTCGTGCTATTGAATGCGAAAAACACGTTTTCTGGGGTTTTCAGCACTCCACAGTGCGTTTGATATGCGGAAACTGCGATATCTTCGTTTTCGTTGGGTTTCCAGCTGAGATATGCATTTTCAGTGATAATCGTCGACATTCCTCTGTGACATGTGTGCAGAATCGCCGAAATCGCTGTTTTCGTGCATTTGAAAGCGAAAAACACGTTTCCTGCTGTGTTCAGCACTCCACAGTGCCTTTGACATGCGAAAACTGCGATATCTTCGTTTTCGTTGGGTTTCCAGCTGAGATATGCATTTTCAGTGATAATCTTCATGATTCATCTGTGCCAAGTGCGCATAATCACCGAAATCGCTGTGTTCGTGGTGTTGAATGCGAAAAACACGTTCGCTGGTGTTTTCAGCACTCCACAGTGCGTTTGACATGCGGAAACTGCGATATCTTCGTTTTCATGGGGTTTCCAGCTGAGATATGCATTTTCAGTGATAATCGTCGACATTCTTCTGTGCCAAGTGCGCATAATCACCGAAATCGCTGTTTTCGTGCTATTGAATGCGAAAAACACGTTTTCTGGTGTTTTCGGCACTCCACAGTGCGATTGATATGCGGAAACCGCGATATCTTCGTTTTCGTTGGGTTTCCAGCTGAGATATGCATTCTCAGTGATAATCGTCGACATTCTTCTGTGACATGTGTGCAGAATCGCCGAAATCGCTGTTTTCGTGCTATTGAATGCGAAAAACACGTTTCCTGCTGTTTTCAGCACTCCACAGTGCGTTTGACATGCGGAAACTGCGATATCTTCGTTTTCGTTGGGTTTCCAGCTGAGATATGCATTTTCAGTGATAATCGTCGACATTCTTCTGTGCCAAGTGCGCATAATCACCGAAATCGCTGTGTTCGTGGTGTTGAATGCGAAAAACACGTTCGCTGGTGTTTTCAGCACTCCACAGTGCGTTTGACATGCGGAAACTGCGATATCTTCGTTTTCATGGGGTTTCCAGCTGAGATATGCATTTTCAGTGATAATCGTCGACATTCTTCTGTGCCAAGTGCGCATAATCACCGAAATCGCTGTTTTCGTGCTATTGAATGCGAAAAACACGTTTTCTGATGTTTTCGGCACTCCACAGTGCGATTGATATGCGGAAACCGCGATATCTTCGTTTTCGTTGGGTTTCCAGCTGAGATATGCATTCTCAGTGATAATCGTCGACATTCTTCTGTGACATGTGTGCAGAATCGCCGAAATCGCTGTTTTCGTGCTATTGAATGCGAAAAACACGTTTCCTGCTGTTTTCAGCACTCCACAGTGCGTTTGATATGCGGAAACTGCGATATCTTCGTTTTCGTGGGGTTTCCAGCTGAGATATGCATTTTCAGTGAAAATCTTCATGATTGTTCTGTGACAAGTGTGCAGAATCACCGAAACTGCTGTTTTCGTGCTATTGAATGCGAAAAACACGTTTCCTGGTGTTTTCAGCACTCCACAGTAAGTTTGATATGCGGAAACCGCGATATCTTCGTTTTCGTTGGGTTTCCAGCTGAGATATGCATTTCCAGTGATAATCTTCATGATTCTGCTGTTATAAGTGTGCTGAATCACCGAAATCGCTGTTTTCGTGTTGTTGAATGCGAAAAACACGTTTCCTGCTGTTTTCAGCACTCCACAGTGCGTTTGACATGCGGAAACTGCGATATCTTCGTATTCGTGGGGTTTCTAGCTGAGATATGCATTTTCTGTAGTAATCTTCGAGTTTCTTCTGCGCCAAGTGCGCATAATCACCGAAATCGCTGTTTTCGTGCTATTAAATGCGAAAAACACGTTTTCTGGTGTTTTCAGCAATCCACAGTGCGTTTGATATGCGGAAACCGCGATATCTTCGTTTTCGTTGGGTTTCCAGCTGAGATATGCATTTTCAGTGATAATCGTCGACATTCTTCTGTGACATGTGTGCAAAATCGCCGAAATCGCTGTTTTCGTGCTATTGAAAGCGAAGAACACGTATCCTGCTGTGTTCAGCACTCCACAGTGCGTTTGACATGCGGAAGCTGCGATATCTTCGTTTTCGTTGGGTTTCCAGCTGAGATATGCATTTTCAGTGATAATCTTCATGATTCTTCTGTGCCAAGTGCGCATAATCACCAAAATCGCTGTTTTCGTGGTGTTGAATGCGAAAAACACGTTTGCTGGTGTTTTCAGCACTCCGGAGTGTGATTGATATGCGGAAACTGCGATATCTTCGTCTTCATGGGGTTTCCAGCTGAGATATGCATTTTCAGTTGAAATCTTCATGATTCTGCTGTTACAAGTGTGCAGAATCACCGAAACTGCTGTTTTCGTGCTATTGAATGCGAAAAACACGTTTCCTGGTGTTTTCAGCACTCCACAGTAAGTTTGATATGCGGAAACCGCGATATCTTCGTTTTCGTTGGGTTTCCAGCTGAGATATGTATTTTCAGTGATAATCTTCATGATTGTTCTGTGACAAGTGTGCAGAATCACCGAAATCGCTGTTTTCATGTTATTGAATGCGAAAAACTCGTTTCCTGCTATTTTCAGCACTCCACAGTGCGTTTGACATGCGGAAACTGCGATATCTTCGTTTTCGTGGGGTTTCCAGCTGAGATATGCATTTTCAGTGATAATCGTCCACATTCTTCTGTGACATGTGTACAGAATCGCCGAAATCGCTGTTTTCGTGCTATTGAAAGCGAAAAACACGTTTCCTGCTGTGTTCAGCACTCCACGGTGCGTTTGACATGCAGAAACTGCAATATCTTCGTATTCGTGGGGTTTCTAGCTGAGATATGCATTTTCTGTTGTAATCTTCGAGTTTCGTCTGTGCCAAGTGCGCATAATCACCGAAATCGCTGTTTTCGTGTTATTGAAAGCGAAAAACACGTTTCCTGCTGTGTTCAGCACTCCACAGTGCGTTTGACATGCGGAAACTGCGATATCTTCTTTTTCGTTGGGTTTCCAGCTGAGATATGCATTTTCAGTGATAATCGTCCACATTCTTCTGTGACATGTGTGCAGAATCGCCGAAATCGCTGTTTTCGTGCTACTGAATGCGAAAAACACGTTTCCTGCTGCTTTCAGCACTCCACAGTGCGTTTGACATGCGGAAACTGCGATACCCTCGTTTTCATGGGGTTTCCAACTGAGATCTGCATTTTCAGTGATAATCTTCATGATTGTTCTGTGACAAGTGCGCAGAATCACCGAAATTGCTGTTTTCTTGCTATTGAATGCGAAAAACACGTTTTCTGGGGTTTTCAGCACTCCACAGTGCGTTTGATATGCGGAAACTGCGATATCTTCGTTTTCGTAGGGTTTCCAGCTGAGATATGCATTTTCAGTGATAATCGTCGACATTCTTCTGTGACATGTGTGCAGAATCGCCGAAATCGGTGTTTTCGTGCTATTGAATGCGAAAAACACGTTTCCTGCTGTTTTCAGCACTCCACAGTGCGTTTGACATGCGGAAACCGCGATATCTTCGTTTTCGTTGGGTTTCCAGCTGAGATATGCATTTTCAGTGATAATCTTCATGATTGTTCTGTGACAAGTGTGCAGAATCACCGAAATCGCTGTTTTCGTGCTATTGAATGCGAAAAACACGTTTTCTGGGGTTTTCAGCACTCCACAGTGCGTTTGATATGCGGAAACTGCGATATCTTCGTTTTCGTTGGGTTTCCAGCTGAGATATGCATTTTCAGTGATAATCGTCGACATTCTTCTGTGACATGTGTGCAGAATCGCCGAAATCGCTGTTTTCGTGCATTTGAAAGCGAAAAACACGTTTCCTGCTGTGTTCAGCACTCCACAGTGCCTTTGACATGCGAAAACTGCGATATCTTCGTTTTCGTTGGGTTTCCAGCTGAGATATGCATTTTCAGTGATAATCTTCATGATTCATCTGTGCCAAGTGCGCATAATCACCGAAATCGCTGTGTTCGTGGTGTTGAATGCGAAAAACACGTTCGCTGGTGTTTTCAGCACTGCACAGTGCGTTTGACATGCGGAAACTGCGATATCTTCGTTTTCATGGGGTTTCCAGCTGAGATATGCATTTTCAGTGATAATCGTCGACATTCTTCTGTGCCAAGTGCGCATAATCACCGAAATCGCTGTTTTCGTGCTATTGAATGCGAAAAACACGTTTTCTGGTGTTTTCGGCACTCCACAGTGCGATTGATATGCGGAAACCGCGATATCTTCGTTTTCGTTGGGTTTCCAGCTGAGATATGCATTCTCAGTGATAATCGTCGACATTCTTCTGTGACATGTGTGCAGAATCGCCGAAATCGCTGTTTTCGTGCTATTGAATGCGAAAAACACGTTTCCTGCTGTTTTCAGCACTCCACAGTGCGTTTGACATGCGGAAACTGCGATATCTTCGTTTTCGTTGGGTTTCCAGCTGAGATATGCATTTTCAGTGATAATCGTCGACATTCTTCTGTGCCAAGTGCGCATAATCACCGAAATCGCTGTGTTCGTGGTGTTGAATGCGAAAAACACGTTCGCTGGTGTTTTCAGCACTCCACAGTGCGTTTGACATGCGGAAACTGCGATATCTTCGTTTTCATGGGGTTTCCAGCTGAGATATGCATTTTCAGTGATAATCGTCGACATTCTTCTGTGCCAAGTGCGCATAATCACCGAAATCGCTGTTTTCGTGCTATTGAATGCGAAAAACACGTTTTCTGATGTTTTCGGCACTCCACAGTGCGATTGATATGCGGAAACCGCGATATCTTCGTTTTCGTTGGGTTTCCAGCTGAGATATGCATTCTCAGTGATAATCGTCGACATTCTTCTGTGACATGTGTGCAGAATCGCCGAAATCGCTGTTTTCGTGCTATTGAATGCGAAAAACACGTTTCCTGCTGTTTTCAGCACTCCACAGTGCGTTTGATATGCGGAAACTGCGATATCTTCGTTTTCGTTGGGTTTCCAGCTGAGATATGCATTTTCAGTTATAATCTTCATGATTCTTCTGTGCCAAGTGCGCATAATCACCGAAATCGCTGTTTTCGTGCTATTGAAAGCGAAAAACACGTTTCCTGCTGTGTTCAGCACTCCACAGTGCGTTTGACATGCGGAAGCTGCGATATCTTCGTTTTCGTTGGGTTTCCAGCTGAGATATGCATTTTCAGTGATAATCTTCATGATTCATCTGTGCCAAGTGCGCATAATCACCGAAATCGCTGTTTTCGTGGTGTTGAATGCGAAAAACACGTTTGCTGGTGTTTTCAGCACTCCGGAGTGTGATTGATATGCGGAAACTGCGATATCTTCGCCTTCATGGGGTTTCCAGCTGAGATATGCATTTTCAGTTGAAATCTTCATGATTCTGCTGTTACAAGTGTGCAGAATCACCGAAACTGCTGTTTTCGTGCTATTGAATGCGAAAAACCCGTTTCCTGGTGTTTTCAGCACTCCACAGTGCGTTTGATATGCGGAAACCGCGATATCTTCGTTTTCGTTGGGTTTCCAGCTGAGATATGCATTTTCAGTGATAATCTTCATGATTGTTCTGTGACAAGTGTGCAGAATCACCGAAATCGCTGTTTTCATGCTATTGAATGCGAAAAACTCGTTTCCTGCTATTTTCAGCACTCCACAGTGCGTTTGACATGCGGAAACTGCGATATCTTCGTTTTCGTGGGGTTTCCAGCTGAGATATGCATTTTCAGTGATAATCGTCCACATTCTTCTGTGACATGTGTACAGAATCGCCGAAATCGCTGTTTTCGTGCTATTGAAAGCGAAAAACACGTTTCCTGCTGTGTTCAGCACTCCACGGTGCGTTTGACATGCAGAAACTGCAATATCTTCGTATTCGTGGGGTTTCTAGCTGAGATATGCATTTTCTGTTGTAATCTTCGAGTTTCGTCTGTGCCAAGTGCGCATAATCACCGAAATCGCTGTTTTCGTGCTATTGAAAGCGAAAAACACGTTTCCTGCTGTGTTCAGCACTCCACAGTGCGTTTGACATGCGGAAACTGCGATATCTTCGTTTTCGTGGGGTTTCCAGCTGAGATATGCATTTTCAGTGATAATCGTCCACATTCTTCTGTGACATGTGTACAGAATCGCCAAAATCGCTGTTTTCGTGCTATTGAAAGCTAAAAACACGTTTCCTGCTGTGTTCAGCACTCCACGGTGCGTTTGACATGCAGAAACTGCAATATCTTCGTATTCGTGGGGTTTCTAGCTGAGATATGCATTTTCTGTTGTAATCTTCGAGTTTCGTCTGTGCCAAGAGCGCATAATCACCGAAATCGCTGTTTTCGTGCTATTGAAAGCGAAAAACACGTTTCCTGCTGTTTTCAGCACTCCACAGTGCGTTTGACATGCGGAAACTGCGATATCTTCGTCTTCATGGGGTTTCCAGCTGAGATATGCATTTTCAGTTGAAATCTTCATGATTCTGCTGTTACAAGTGTGCAGAATCGCCGAAATCGCTGTTTTCGTGCTATTGAACGCGAAAAACACGTATCCTGCTGTTTTCAGCACTCCACAGTGCGTTTGACATGCGGAAACTGCGATATCTTCGTTTTCGTTAGGTTTCCAGCTGAGATATGCATTTTCAGTGATAATCTTCATGATTCTGCTGTTACAAGTGTGCAGAATCGCCGAAATCGCTGTTTTCGTGCTATTGAACGCGAAAAACACGTATCCTGCTGTTTTCAGCACTCCACAGTGCGTTTGATATGCGGAAACCGCGATATCTTCGTTTTCGTTGGGTTTCCAGCTGAGATATGCATTTTCAGTGATAATCGTCCACATTCTTCTGTGACATGTGTACAGAATCGCCGAAATCGCTGTTTTCGTGCTATTTAAAGCGAAAAACACGTTTCCTGCTGTGTTCAGCACTCCACGGTGCGTTTGACATGCAGAAACTGCAATATCTTCGTATTCGTGGGGTTTCTAGCTGAGATATGCATTTTCTGTAGTAATCTTCGAGTTTCTTCTGCGCCAAGTGCGCATAATCACCAAAATCGCTGTTTTCGTGGTGTTGAATGCGAAAAACACGTTTGCTGGTGTTTTCAGCACTCCGGAGTGTGATTGATATGCGGAAACTGCGATATCTTCGTCTTCATGGGGTTTCCAGCTGAGATATGCATTTTCAGTTGAAATCTTCATGATTCTGCTGTTACAAGTGTACAGAATCGCCGAAATCGCTGTTTTCGTGCTATTGAAAGCGAAAAACACGTTTCCTGCTGTGTTCAGCACTCCACGGTGCGTTTGACATGCAGAAACTGCAATATCTTCGTATTCGTGGGGTTTCTAGCTGAGATATGCATTTTCTGTTGTAATCTTCGAGTTTCGTCTGTGCCAAGTGCGCATAATCACCGAAATCGCTGTTTTCGTGCTATTGAAAGCGAAAAACACGTTTCCTGCTGTGTTCAGCACTCCACAGTGCGTTTGACATGCGGAAACTGCGATATCTTCGTTTTCGTTGGGTTTCCAGCTGAGATATGCATTTTCAGTGATAATCGTCCACATTCTTCTGTGACATGTGTACAGAATCGCCGAAATCGCTGTTTTCGTGCTATTGAAAGCGAAAAACACGTTTCCTGCTGCTTTCAGCACTCCACAGTGCGTTTGAGATGCGGAAACTGCGATATCCTCGTTTTCATGGGGTTTCCAACTGAGATCTGCATTTTCAGTGATAATCTTCATGATTGTTCTGTGACAAGTGCGCAGAATCACCGAAATCGCTGTTTTCTTGCTATTGAATGCGAAAAACACGTTTTCTGGGGTTTTCAGCACTCCACAGTGCGTTTGATATGCGGAAACTGCGATATCTTCGTTTTCGTTGGGTTTCCAGCTGAGATATGCATTTTCAGTGATAATCGTCGACATTCTTCTGTGACATGTGTGCAGAATCGCCGAAATCGCTGTTTTCGTGCTATTGAATGCGAAAAACACGTTTCCTGCTGTTTTCAGCACTCCACAGTGCGTTTGACATGCGGAAACCGCGATATCTTCGTTTTCGTTGGGTTTCCAGCTGAGATATGCATTTTCAGTGATAATCTTCATGATTGTTCTGTGACAAGTGTGCAGAATCACCGAAATCGCTGTTTTCGTGCTATTGAATGCGAAAAACACGTTTTCTGGGGTTTTCAGCACTCCACAGTGCCTTTGACATGCGAAAACTGCGATATCTTCGTTTTCGTTGGGTTTCCAGCTGAGATATGCATTTTCAGTGATAATCTTCATGATTCATCTGTGCCAAGTGCGCATAATCACCGAAATCGCTGTGTTCGTGGTGTTGAATGCGAAAAACACGTTCGCTGGTGTTTTCAGCACTCCACAGTGCGTTTGACATGCGGAAACTGCGATATCTTCGTTTTCATGGGGTTTCCAGCTGAGATATGCATTTTCAGTGATAATCGTCGACATTCTTCTGTGCCAAGTGCGCATAATCACCGAAATCGCTGTTTTCGTGCTACTGAATGCGAAAAACACGTTTTCTGGTGTTTTCGGCACTCCACAGTGCGATTGATATGCGGAAACCGCGATATCTTCGTTTTCGTTGGGTTTCCAGCTGAGATATGCATTCTCAGTGATAATCGTCGACATTCTTCTGTGACATGTGGGCAGAATCGCCGAAATCGCTGTTTTCGTGCTATTGAATGCGAAAAACACGTTTCCTGCTGTTTTCAGCACTCCTCAGTGCGTTTGACATGCGGAAACTGCGATATCTTCGTTTTCGTTGGGTTTCCAGCTGAGATATGCATTTTCAGTGATAATCTTCATGATTCTTCTGTGCCAAGTGCGCATAATCACCGAAATCGCTGTTTTCGTGATATTGAATGCGAAAAACACGTTTCCTGGTGTTTTCAGCACTCCACAGTGCGTTTGATATGCGGAAACCGCGATATCTTCGTTTTCGTTGGGTTTCCAGCTGAGATATGCATTTTCAGTGATAATCCTCATGATTCTGCTGTTACAAGTGTGCAGAATCACCGAAATCGCTGTTTTCGTGCTGTTGAATGCGAAAAACACGTTTCCTGCTGTTTTCAGCACTCCACAGTAAGTTTGATATGCGGAAACCGCGATATCTTCGTTTTCGTTGGGTTTCCAGCTGAGATATGCATTTTCAGTGATAATCTTCATGATTGTTCTGTGACAAGTGTGCAAAATCGCCGAAATCGCTGTTGTCGTGCTATTGAAAGCGAAGAACACGTATCCTGCTGTGTTCAGCACTCCACAGTGCGTTTGACATGCGGAAGCTGCGATATCTTCGTTTTCGTTGGGTTTCCAGCTGAGATATGCATTTTCAGTGATAATCTTCATGATTCTTCTGTGCCAAGTGCGCATAATCACCAAAATCGCTGTTTTCGTGGTGTTGAATGCGAAAAACACGTTTGCTGGTGTTTTCAGCACTCCGGAGTGTGATTGATATGCGGAAACTGCGATATCTTCGTCTTCATGGGGTTTCCAGCTGAGATATGCATTTTCAGTTGAAATCTTCATGATTCTGCTGTTACAAGTGTGCAGAATCACCGAAACTGCTGTTTTCGTGCTATTGAATGCGAAAAACACGTTTCCTGGTGTTTTCAGCACTCCACAGTAAGTTTGATATGCGGAAACCGCGATATCTTCGTTTTCGTTGGGTTTCCAGCTGAGATATGCATTTTCAGTGATAATCTTCATGATTGTTCTGTGACAAGTGTGCAGAATCACCGAAATCGCTGTTTTCATGTTATTGAATGCGAAAAACTCGTTTCCTGCTATTTTCAGCACTCCACAGTGCGTTTGACATGCGGAAACTGCGATATCTTCGTTTTCGTGGGGTTTCCAGCTGAGATATGCATTTTCAGTGATAATCGTCCACATTCTTCTGTGACATGTGTACAGAATCGCCGAAATCGCTGTTTTCGTGCTATTGAAAGCGAAAAACACGTTTCCTGCTGTGTTCAGCACTCCACGGTGCGTTTGACATGCAGAAACTGCAATATCTTCGTATTCGTGGGGTTTCTAGCTGAGATATGCATTTTCTGTTGTAATCTTCGAGTTTCGTCTGTGCCAAGTGCGCATAATCACCGAAATCGCTGTTTTCGTGCTATTGAAAGCGAAAAACACGTTTCCTGCTGTGTTCAGCACTCCACAGTGCGTTTGACATGCGGAAACTGCGATATCTTCGTTTTCGTTGGGTTTCCAGCTGAGATATGCATTTTCAGTGATAATCGTCCACATTCTTCTGTGACATGTGTGCAGAATCGCCGAAATCGCTGTTTTCGTGCTAGTGAATGCGAAAAACACGTTTCCTGCTGCTTTCAGCACTCCACAGTGCGTTTGACATGCGGAAACTGCGATACCCTCGTTTTCATGGGGTTTCCATCTGAGATCTGCATTTTCAGTGATAATCTTCATGATTGTTCTGTGACAAGTGCGCAGAATCACCGAAATCGCTGTTTTCTTGCTATTGAATGCGAAAAACACGTTTTCTGGGGTTTTCAGCACTCCACAGTGCGTTTGATATGCGGAAACTGCGATATCTTCGTTTTCGTTGGGTTTCCAGCTGAGATATGCATTTTCAGTGATAATCGTCGACATTCTTCTGTGACATGTGTGCAGAATCGCCGAAATCGCTGTTCTCGTGCTATTGAATGCGAAAAACACGTTTCCTGCTGTTTTCAGCACTCCACAGTGCGTTTGACATGCGGAAACTGCGATATCTTCGTTTTCGTTGGGTTTCCAGCTGAGATATGCATTTTCAGTGATAATCTTCATGATTGTTCTGTGACAAGTGTGCAGAATCACCGAAATCGCTGTTTTCGTGCTATTGAATGCGAAAAACACGTTTTCTGGGGTTTTCAGCACTCCACAGTGCGTTTGATATGCGGAAACTGCGATATCTTCGTTTTCGTTGGGTTTCCAGCTGAGATATGCATTTTCAGTGATAATCGTCGACATTCTTCTGTGACATGTGTGCAGAATCGCCGAAATCGCTGTTTTCGTGCATTTGAAAGCGAAAAACACGTTTCCTGCTGTATTCAGCACTCCACAGTGCCTTTGACATGCGAAAACTGCGATATCTTCGTTTTCGTTGGGTTTCCAGCTGAGATATGCATTTTCAGTGATAATCTTCATGATTCATCTGTGCCAAGTGCGCATAATCACCGAAATCGCTGTGTTCGTGGTGTTGAATGCGAAAAACACGTTCGCTGGTGTTTTCAGCACTCCACAGTGCGTTTGACATGCGGAAACTGCGATATCTTCGTTTTCATGGGGTTTCCAGCTGAGATATGCATTTTCAGTGATAATCGTCGACATTCTTCTGTGCCAAGTGCGCATAATCACCGAAATCGCTGTTTTCGTGCTATTGAATGCGAAAAACACGTTTTCTGGTGTTTTCGGCACTCCACAGTGCGATTGATATGCGGAAACCGCGATATCTTCGTTTTCGTTGGGTTTCCAGCTGAGATATGCATTCTCAGTGATAATCGTCGACATTCTTCTGTGACATGTGTGCAGAATCGCCGAAATCGCTGTTTTCGTGCTATTGAATGCGAAAAACACGTTTCCTGCTGTTTTCAGCACTCCACAGTGCGTTTGACATGCGGAAACTGCGATATCTTCGTTTTCGTTGGGTTTCCAGCTGAGATATGCATTTTCAGTGATAATCGTCGACATTCTTCTGTGCCAAGTGCGCATAATCACCGAAATCGCTGTGTTCGTGGTGTTGATTGCGAAAAACACGTTCGCTGGTGTTTTCAGCACTCCACAGTGCGTTTGACATGCGGAAACTGCGATATCTTCGTTTTCATGGGGTTTCCAGCTGAGATATGCATTTTCAGTGATAATCGTCGACATTCTTCTGTGCCAAGTGCGCATAATCACCGAAATCGCTGTTTTCGTGCTATTGAATGCGAAAAACACGTTTTCTGGTGTTTTCGGCACTCCACAGTGCGATTGATATGCGGAAACCGCGATATCTTCGTTTTTGTTGGGTTTCCAGCTGAGATATGCATTCTCAGTGATAATCGTCGACATTCTTCTGTGACATGTGTGCAGAATCGCCGAAATCGCTGTTTTCGTGCTATTGAATGCGAAAAACACGTTTCCTGCTGTTTTCAGCACTCCACAGTGCGTTTGACATGCGGAAACTGCGATATCTTCGTTTTCGTTGGGTTTCCAGCTGAGATATGCATTTTCAGTTATAATCTTCATGATTCTTCTGTGCCAAGTGCGCATAATCACCGAAATCGCTGTTTTCGTGCTATTGAAAGCGAAAAACACGTTTCCTGCTGTGTTCAGCACTCCACAGTGCGTTTGACATGCGGAAGCTGCGATATCTTCGTTTTCGTTGGGTTTCCAGCTGAGATATGCATTTTCAGTGATAATCTTCATGATTCTTCTGTGCCAAGTGCGCATAATCACCGAAATCGCTGTTTTCGTGGTGTTGAATGCGAAAAACACGTTTGCTGGTGTTTTCAGCACTCCGGAGTGTGATTGATATGCGGAAACTGCGATATCTTCGCCTTCATGGGGTTTCCAGCTGAGATATGCATTTTCAGTTGAAATCTTCATGATTCTGCTGTTACAAGTGTGCAGAATCACCGAAACTGCTGTTTTCGTGCTATTGAATGCGAAAAACCCGTTTCCTGGTGTTTTCAGCACTCCACAGTGCGTTTGATATGCGGAAACCGCGATATCTTCGTTTTCGTTGGGTTTCCAGCTGAGATATGCATTTTCAGTGATAATCTTCATGATTGTTCTGTGACAAGTGGGCAGAATCACCGAAATCGCTGTTTTCATGCTATTGAATGCGAAAAACTCGTTTCCTGCTATTTTCAGCACTCCACAGTGCGTTTGACATGCGGAAACTGCGATATCTTCGTTTTCGTGGGGTTTCCAGCTGAGATATGCATTTTCAGTGATAATCGTCCACATTCTTCTGTGACATGTGTACAGAATCGCCGAAATCGCTGTTTTCGTGCTATTGAAAGCGAAACACACGTTTCCTGCTGTGTTCAGCACTCCACGGTGCGTTTGACATGCAGAAACTGCAATATCTTCGTATTCGTGGGGTTTCTAGCTGAGATATGCATTTTCTGTTGTAATCTTCGAGTTTCGTCTGTGCCAAGTGCGCATAATCACCGAAATCGCTGTTTTCGTGCTATTGAAAGCGAAAAACACGTTTCCTGCTGTGTTCAGCACTCCACAGTGCGTTTGACATGCGGAAACTGCGATATCTTCGTTTTCGTGGGGTTTCCAGCTGAAATATGCACTTTCAGTGATAATCGTCCACATTCTTCTGTGACATGTGTACAGAATCGCCGAAATCGCTGTTTTCGTGCTATTGAAAGCGAAAAACACGTTTCCTGCTGTGTTCAGCACTCCACGGTGCGTTTGACATGCAGAAACTGCAATATCTTCGTATTCGTGGGGTTTCTAGCTGAGATATGCATTTTCTGTTGTAATCTTCGAGTTTCGTCTGTGCCAAGAGCGCATAATCACCGAAATCGCTGTTTTCGTGCTATTGAAAGCGAAAAACACGTTTCCTGCTGTGTTCAGCACTCCACGGTGCGTTTGACATGCAGAAACTGCAATATCTTCGTATTCGTGGGGTTTCTAGCTGAGATATGCATTTTCTGTTGTAATCTTCGAGTTTCGTCTGTGCCAAGAGCGCATAATCACCGAAATCGCTGTTTTCGTGCTATTGAAAGCGAAAAACACGTTTCCTGCTGTTTTCAGCACTCCACAGTGCGTTTGACATGCGGAAACTGCGATATCTTCGTCTTCATGGGGTTTCCAGCTGAGATATGCATTTTCAGTTGAAATCTTCATGATTCTGCTGTTACAAGTGTGCAGAATCTCCGAAACTGCTGTTTTCGTGCTATTGAATGCGAAAAACACGTTTCCTGGTGTTTTCAGCACTCCACAGTAAGTTTGATATGCGGAAACCGCGATATCTTCGTTTTCGTTGGGTTTCCAGCTGAGATATGCATTTTCAGTGATAATCTTCATGATTGTTCTGTGACAAGTGTGCAGAATCACCGAAATCGCTGTTTTCATGTTATTGAATGCGAAAAACTCGTTTCCTGCTATTTTCAGCACTCCACAGTGCGTTTGACATGCGGAAACTGCGATATCTTCGTTTTCGTGGGGTTTCCAGCTGAGATATGCATTTTCAGTGATAATCGTCCACATTCTTCTGTGACATGTGTACAGAATCGCCGAAATCGCTGTTTTCGTGCTATTGAAAGCGAAAAACACGTTTCCTGCTGTGTTCAGCACTCCACGGTGCGTTTGACATGCAGAAACTGCAATATCTTCGTATTCGTGGGGTTTCTAGCTGAGATATGCATTTTCTGTTGTAATCTTCGAGTTTCGTCTGTGCCAAGTGCGCATAATCACCGAAATCGCTGTTTTCGTGCTATTGAAAGCGAAAAACACGTTTCCTGCTGCTTTCAGCACTCCACAGTGCGTTTGACATGCGGAAACCGCGATATCTTCGTTTTCGTTGGGTTTCCAGCTGAGATATGCATTTTCAGTGATAATCGTCGACATTCTTCTGTGACATGTGTGCAGAATCACCGAAATCGCTGTTTTCTTGCTATTGAATGCGAAAAACACGTTTTCTGGGGTTTTCAGCACTCCACAGTGCGTTTGATATGCGGAAACTGCGATATCTTCGTTTTCGTTGGGTTTCCAGCTGAGATATGCATTTTCAGTGATAATCGTCGACATTCTTCTGTGACATGTGTGCAGAATCGCCGAAATCGCTGTTTTCGTGCTATTGAATGCGAAAAACACGTTTCCTGCTGTTTTCAGCACTCCACAGTGCGTTTGACATGCGGAAACCGCGATATCTTCGTTTTCGTTGGGTTTCCAGCTGAGATATGCATTTTCAGTGATAATCGTCCACATTCTTCTGTGACATGTGTGCAGAATCGCCGAAATCGCTGTTTTCGTGCTACTGAATGCGAAAAACACGTTTCCTGCTGCTTTCAGCACTCCACAGTGCGTTTGACATGCGGAAACTGCGATATCCTCGTTTTCATGGGGTTGCCAACTGAGATCTGCATTTTCAGTGATAATCTTCATGATTGTTCTGTGACAAGTGCGCAGAATCACCGAAATCGCTGTTTTCTTGCTATTGAATGCGAAAAACACGTTTTCTGGGGTTTTCAGCACTCCACAGTGCGTTTGATATGCGGAAACTGCGATATCTTCGTTTTCGTTGGGTTTCCAGCTGAGATATGCATTTTCAGTGATAATCGTCGACATTCTTCTGTGACATGTGTGCAGAATCGCCGAAATCGCTGTTTTCGTGCTATTGAATGCGAAAAACACGTTTCCTGCTGTTTTCAGCACTCCACAGTGCGTTTGACATGCGGAAACCGCGATATCTTCGTTTTCGTTGGGTTTCCAGCTGAGATATGCATTTTCAGTGATAATCTTCATGATTGTTCTGTGACAAGTGTGCAGAATCACCGAAATCGCTGTTTTCGTGCTATTGAATGCGAAAAACACGTTTTCTGGGGTTTTCAGCACTCCACAGTGCGTTTGATATGCGGAAACTGCGATATCTTCGTTTTCGTTGGGTTTCCAGCTGAGATATGCATTTTCAGTGATAATCGTCGACATTCTTCTGTGACATGTGTGCAGAATCGCCGAAATCGCTGTTTTCGTGCATTTGAAAGCGAAAAACACGTTTCCTGCTGTGTTCAGCACTCCACAGTGCCTTTGACATGCGAAAACTGCGATATCTTCGTTTTCGTTGGGTTTCCAGCTGAGATATGCATTTTCAGTGATAATCTTCATGATTCATCTGTGCCAAGTGCGCATAATCACCGAAATCGCTGTGTTCGTGGTGTTGAATGCGAAAAACACGTTCGCTGGTGTTTTCAGCACTCCACAGTGCGTTTGACATGCGGAAACTGCGATATCTTCGTTTTCGTTGGGTTTCCAGCTGAGATATGCATTTTCAGTGATAATCTTCATGATTCTTCTGTGCCAAGTGCGCATAATCACCGAAATCGCTGTTTTCGTGCTATTGAATGCGAAAAACACGTTTCCTGGTGTTTTCAGCACTCCACAGTGCGTTTGATATGCGGAAACCGCGATATCTTCGTTTTCGTTGGGTTTCCAGCTGAGATATGCATTTTCAGTGATAATCTTCATGATTCTGCTGTTATAAGAGTGCTGAATCACCGAAATCGCTGTTTTCGTGCTGTTGAATGCGAAAAACACGTTTCCTGCTGTTTTCAGCACTCCACAGTGCGTTTGACATGCGGAAACTGCGATATCTTCGGATTCGTGGGGTTTCTAGCTGAGATATGCATTTTCTGTAGTAATCTTCGAGTTTCTTCTGCGCCAAGTGCGCATAATCACCGAAATCGCTGTTTTCGTGCTATTAAATGCGAAAAACACGTTTTCTGGTGTTTTCAGCAATCCACAGTGCGTTTGATATGCGGAAACCGCGATATCTTCGTTTTCGTTGGGTTTCCAGCTGAGATATGCATTTTCAGTGATAATCGTCGACATTCTTCTGTGACATGTGTGCAAAATCGCCGAAATCGCTGTTTTCGTGCTATTGAAAGCGAAAAACACGTTTCCTGCTGTGTTCAGCACTCCACGGTGCGTTTGACATGCAGAAACTGCAATATCTTCGTATTCGTGGGGTTTCTAGCTGAGATATGCATTTTCTGTTGTAATCTTCGAGTTTCGTCTGTGCCAAGAGCGCATAATCACCGAAATCGCTGTTTTCGTGCTATTGAAAGCGAAAAACACGTTTCCTGCTGTTTTCAGCACTCCACAGTGCGTTTGACATGCGGAAACTGCGATATCTTCGTCTTCATGGGGTTTCCAGCTGAGATATGCATTTTCAGTTGAAATCTTCATGATTCTGCTGTTACAAGTGTGCAGAATCTCCGAAACTGCTGTTTTCGTGCTATTGAATGCGAAAAACACGTTTCCTGGTGTTTTCAGCACTCCACAGTAAGTTTGATATGCGGAAACCGCGATATCTTCGTTTTCGTTGGGTTTCCAGCTGAGATATGCATTTTCAGTGATAATCTTCATGATTGTTCTGTGACAAGTGTGCAGAATCACCGAAATCGCTGTTTTCATGTTATTGAATGCGAAAAACTCGTTTCCTGCTATTTTCAGCACTCCACAGTGCGTTTGACATGCGGAAACTGCGATATCTTCGTTTTCGTGGGGTTTCCAGCTGAGATATGCATTTTCAGTGATAATCGTCCACATTCTTCTGTGACATGTGTACAGAATCGCCGAAATCGCTGTTTTCGTGCTATTGAAAGCGAAAAACACGTTTCCTGCTGTGTTCAGCACTCCACGGTGCGTTTGACATGCAGAAACTGCAATATCTTCGTATTCGTGGGGTTTCTAGCTGAGATATGCATTTTCTGTTGTAATCTTCGAGTTTCGTCTGTGCCAAGTGCGCATAATCACCGAAATCGCTGTTTTCGTGCTATTGAAAGCGAAAAACACGTTTCCTGCTGCTTTCAGCACTCCACAGTGCGTTTGACATGCGGAAACCGCGATATCTTCGTTTTCGTTGGGTTTCCAGCTGAGATATGCATTTTCAGTGATAATCGTCGACATTCTTCTGTGACATGTGTGCAGAATCACCGAAATCGCTGTTTTCTTGCTATTGAATGCGAAAAACACGTTTTCTGGGGTTTTCAGCACTCCACAGTGCGTTTGATATGCGGAAACTGCGATATCTTCGTTTTCGTTGGGTTTCCAGCTGAGATATGCATTTTCAGTGATAATCGTCGACATTCTTCTGTGACATGTGTGCAGAATCGCCGAAATCGCTGTTTTCGTGCTATTGAATGCGAAAAACACGTTTCCTGCTGTTTTCAGCACTCCACAGTGCGTTTGACATGCGGAAACCGCGATATCTTCGTTTTCGTTGGGTTTCCAGCTGAGATATGCATTTTCAGTGATAATCGTCCACATTCTTCTGTGACATGTGTGCAGAATCGCCGAAATCGCTGTTTTCGTGCTACTGAATGCGAAAAACACGTTTCCTGCTGCTTTCAGCACTCCACAGTGCGTTTGACATGCGGAAACTGCGATATCCTCGTTTTCATGGGGTTTCCAACTGAGATCTGCATTTTCAGTGATAATCTTCATGATTGTTCTGTGACAAGTGCGCAGAATCACCGAAATCGCTGTTTTCTTGCTATTGAATGCGAAAAACACGTTTTCTGGGGTTTTCAGCACTCCACAGTGCGTTTGATATGCGGAAACTGCGATATCTTCGTTTTCGTTGGGTTTCCAGCTGAGATATGCATTTTCAGTGATAATCGTCGACATTCTTCTGTGACATGTGTGCAGAAGCGCCGAAATCGCTGTTTTCGTGCTATTGAATGCGAAAAACACGTTTCCTGCTGTTTTCAGCACTCCACAGTGCGTTTGACATGCGGAAACCGCGATATCTTCGTTTTCGTTGGGTTTCCAGCTGAGATATGCATTTTCAGTGATAATCTTCATGATTGTTCTGTGACAAGTGTGCAGAATCACCGAAATCGCTGTTTTCGTGCTATTGAATGCGAAAAACACGTTTTCTGGGGTTTTCAGCACTCCACAGTGCGTTTGATATGCGGAAACTGCGATATCTTCGTTTTCGTTGGGTTTCCAGCTGAGATATGCATTTTCAGTGATAATCGTCGACATTCTTCTGTGACATGTGTGCAGAATCGCCGAAATCGCTGTTTTCGTGCATTTGAAAGCGAAAAACACGTTTCATGCTGTGTTCAGCACTCCACAGTGCCTTTGACATGCGAAAACTGCGATATCTTCGTTTTCGTTGGGTTTCCAGCTGAGATATGCATTTTCAGTGATAATCTTCATGATTCATCTGTGCCAAGTGCGCATAATCACCGAAATCGCTGTGTTCGTGGTGTTGAATGCGAAAAACACGTTCGCTGGTGTTTTCAGCACTCCACAGTGCGTTTGACATGCGGAAACTGCGATATCTTCGTTTTCGTTGGGTTTCCAGCTGAGATATGCATTTTCAGTGATAATCTTCATGATTCTTCTGTGCCAAGTGCGCATAATCACCGAAATCGCTGTTTTCGTGCTATAGAATGCGAAAAACACGTTTCCTGGTGTTTTCAGCACTCCACAGTGCGTTTGATATGCGGAAACCGCGATATCTTCGTTTTCGTTGGGTTTCCAGCTGAGATATGCATTTTCAGTGATAATCTTCATGATTCTGCTGTTATAAGAGTGCTGAATCACCGAAATCGCTGTTTTCGTGCTGTTGAATGCGAAAAACACGTTTCCTGCTGTTTTCAGCACTCCACAGTGCGTTTGACATGCGGAAACTGCGATATCTTCGGATTCGTGGGGTTTCTAGCTGAGATATGCATTTTCTGTAGTAATCTTCGAGTTTCTTCTGCGCCAAGTGCGCATAATCACCGAAATCGCTGTTTTCGTGCTATTAAATGCGAAAAACACGTTTTCTGGTGTTTTCAGCAATCCACAGTGCGTTTGATATGCGGAAACCGCGATATCTTCGTTTTCGTTGGGTTTCCAGCTGAGATATGCATTTTCAGTGATAATCGTCGACATTCTTCTGTGACATGTGTGCAAAATCGCCGAAATCGCTGTTTTCGTGCTATTGAAAGCGAAAAACACGTTTCCTGCTGTGTTCAGCACTCCACAGTGCGTTTGACATGCGGAAGCTGCGATATCTTCGTTTTCGTTGGGTTTCCAGCTGAGATATGCATTTTCAGTGATAATCTTCATGATTCTTCTGTGCCAAGTGCGCATAATCACCGAAATCGCTGTTTTCGTGGTGTTGAATGCGAAAAACACGTTTGCTGGTGTTTTCAGCACTCCACAGTGCGATTGATATGCGGAAACCGCGATATCTTCGTTTTCGTTGGGTTTCCAGCTGAGATATGCATTTTCAGTGATAATCGTCGACATTCTTCTGTGACATGTGTGCAGAATCGCCGAAATCGCTGTTTTCGTGCTATTGAATGCGAAAAACACGTTTCCTGCTGTTTTCAGCACTCCACCGTGCGTTTGATATGCGGAAACCGCGATATCTTCGTTTTCGTTGGGTTTCCAGCTGAGATATGCATTTTCAGTGATAATCTTCATGATTCTGCTGTTACAAGTGTGCAGAATCACCGAAATCGCTGTTTTCGTGCTATTGAATGCGAAAAACACGTTTCCTGCTGTTTTCAGCACTCCACGGTGCGTTTGACATGCAGAAACTGCAATATCTTCGTATTCGTGGGGTTTCTAGCTGAGATATGCATTTTCTGTAGTAATCTTCATGATTCTGCTGTTACAAGTGTGCAGAATCACCGAAATCGCTGTTTTCGTGCTATTGAATGCGAAAAACACGTTTCCTGCTGTTTTCAGCACTCCACAGTGCGTTTGACATGCGGAAACTGCGATATCTTCGTTTTCGTGGGGTTTCCATCTGAGATATGCATTTTCAGTGATAATCTTCATGATTCTGCTGTTACAAGTGTGCAGAATCACCGAAATCGCTGTTTTCGTGCTATTGAAAGCGAAAAACACGTTTCCTGCTGTGTTCAGCACTCCACGGTGCGTTTGACATGCAGAAACTGCAATATCTTCGTATTCGTGGGGTTTCTAGCTGAGATATGCATTTTCTGTTGTAATCTTCGAGATTCGTCTGTGCCAAGTGCGCATAATCACCGAAATCGCTGTTTTCGTGCTATTGAAAGCGAAAAACACGTTTCCTGCTGTGTTCAGCACTCTACAGTGCGTTTGACATGCGGAAACTGCGATATCTTCGTTTTCGTTGGGTTTCCAGCTGAGATATGCATTTTCAGTGATAATCTTCATGATTGTTCTGTGACAAGTGTGCAGAATCACCGAAATCGCTGTTTTCATGTTATTGAATGCGAAAAACTCGTTTCCTGCTATTTTCAGCACTCCACAGTGCGTTTGACATGCGGAAACTGCGATATCTTCGTTTTCGTGGGGTTTCCAGCTGAGATATGCATTTTCAGTGATAATCGTCCACATTCTTCTGTGACATGTGTACAGAATCGCCGAAATCGCTGTTTTCGTGCTATTGAAAGCGAAAAACACGTTTCCTGCTGTGTTCAGCACTCCACAGTGCGTTTGACATGCGGAAACTGCGATATCTTCGTTTTCGTTGGGTTTCCAGCTGAGATATGCATTTTCAGTGATAATCGTCCACATTCTTCTGTGACATGTGTGCAGAATCGCCGAAATCGCTGTTTTCGTGCTACTGAATGCGAAAAACACGTTTCCTGCTGCTTTCAGCACTCCACAGTGCGTTTGACATGCGGAAACTGCGATATCTTCGTTTTCGTTGGGTTTCCAGCTGAGATATGCATTTTCAGTGATAATCGTCCACATTCTTCTGTGACATGTGTGCAGAATCGCCGAAATCGCTGTTTTCGTGCTACTGAATGCGAAAAACACGTTTCCTGCTGCTTTCAGCACTCCACAGTGCGTTTGACATGCGGAAACTGCGATATCCTCGTTTTCATGGGGTTTCCAACTGAGATCTGCATTTTCAGTGATAATCGTCCACATTCTTCTGTGACATGTGTGCAGAATCGCCGAAATCGCTGTTTTCGTGCTACTGAATGCGAAAAACACGTTTCCTGCTGCTTTCAGCACTCCACAGTGCGTTTGACATGCGGAAACTGCGATATCCTCGTTTTCATGGGGTTTCCAACTGAGATCTGCATTTTCAGTGATAATCTTCATGATTGTTCTGTGACAAGTGCGCAGAATCACCGAAATCGCTGTTTTCTTGCTATTGAATGCGAAAAACACGTTTTCTGGGGTTTTCAGCACTCCACAGTGCGTTTGATATGCGGAAACTGCGATATCTTCGTTTTCGTTGGGTTTCCAGCTGAGATATGCATTTTCAGTGATAATCTTCATGATTGTTCTGTGACAAGTGTGCAGAATCACCGAAATCGCTGTTTTCGTGCTATTGAATGCGAAAAACACGTTTTCTGGGGTTTTCAGCACTCCACAGTGCGTTTGATATGCGGAAACTGCGATATCTTCGTTTTCGTTGGGTTTCCAGCTGAGATATGCATTTTCAGTGATAATCGTCGACATTCTTCTGTGACATGTGTGCAGAATCGCCGAAATCGCTGTTTTCGTGCTATTGAATGCGAAAAACACGTTTCCTGCTGTTTTCAGCACTCCACAGTGCGTTTGACATGCGGAAACCGCGATATCTTCGTTTTCGTTGGGTTTCCAGCTGAGATATGCATTTTCAGTGATAATCTTCATGATTGTTCTGTGACAAGTGTGCAGAATCACCGAAATCGCTGTTTTCGTGCTATTGAATGCGAAAAACACGTTTTCTGGGGTTTTCAGCACTCCACAGTGCGTTTGATATGCGGAAACTGCGATATCTTCGTTTTCGTTGGGTTTCCAGCTGAGATATGCATTTTCAGTGATAATCGTCCACATTCTTCTGTGACATGTGTGCAGAATCGCCGAAATCGCTGTTTTCGTGCTACTGAATGCGAAAAACACGTTTCCTGCTGTGTTCAGCACTCCACAGTGCGTTTGACATGCGGAAACTGCGATATCTTCGTTTTCGTTGGGTTTCCAGCTGAGATATGCATTTTCAGTGATAATCGTCCACATTCTTCTGTGACATGTGTGCAGAATCGCCGAAATCGCTGTTTTCGTGCTACTGAATGCGAAAAACACGTTTCCTGCTGCTTTCAGCACTCCACAGTGCGTTTGACATGCGGAAACTGCGATATCCTCGTTTTCATGGGGTTTCCAACTGAGATCTGCATTTTCAGTGATAATCTTCATGATTGTTCTGTGACAAGTGCGCAGAATCACCGAAATCGCTGTTTTCTTGCTATTGAATGCGAAAAACACGTTTTCTGGGGTTTTCAGCACTCCACAGTGCGTTTGATATGCGGAAACTGCGATATCTTCGTTTTCGTTGGGTTTCCAGCTGAGATATGCATTTTCAGTGATAATCGTCGACATTCTTCTGTGACATGTGTGCAGAATCGCCGAAATCGCTGTTTTCGTGCTATTGAATGCGAAAAACACGTTTCCTGCTGTTTTCAGCACTCCACAGTGCGTTTGACATGCGGAAACCGCGATATCTTCGTTTTCGTTGGGTTTCCAGCTGAGATATGCATTTTCAGTGATAATCTTCATGATTGTTCTGTGACAAGTGTGCAGAATCACCGAAATCGCTGTTTTCGTGCTATTGAATGCGAAAAACACGTTTTCTGGGGTTTTCAGCACTCCACAGTGCGTTTGATATGCGGAAACTGCGATATCTTCGTTTTCGTTGGGTTTCCAGCTGAGATATGCATTTTCAGTGATAATCGTCGACATTCTTCTGTGACATGTGTGCAGAATCGCCGAAATCGCTGTTTTCGTGCATTTGAAAGCGAAAAACACGTTTCCTGCTGTGTTCAGCACTCCACAGTGCCTTTGACATGCGAAAACTGCGATATCTTCGTTTTCGTTGGGTTTCCAGCTGAGATATGCATTTTCAGTGATAATCTTCATGATTCATCTGTGCCAAGTGCGCATAATCACCGAAATCGCTGTGTTCGTGGTGTTGAATGCGAAAAACACGTTCGCTGGTGTTTTCGGCACTCCACAGTGCGATTGATATGCGGAAACCGCGATATCTTCGTTTTCGTTGGGTTTCCAGCTGAGATATGCATTCTCAGTGATAATCGTCGACATTCTTCTGTGACATGTGTGCAGAATCGCCGAAATCGCTGTTTTCGTGCTATTGAATGCGAAAAACACGTTTCCTGCTGTTTTCAGCACTCCACAGTGCGTTTGACATGCGGAAACTGCAATATCTTCGTTTTCGTTGGGTTTCCAGCTGAGATATGCATTTTCAGTGATAATCTTCTTGATTCTTCTGTGCCAAGTGCGCATAATCACCGAAATCGCTGTTTTCGTGCTATTGAATGCGAAAAACACGTTTCCTGGTGTTTTCAGCACTCCACAGTGCGTTTGATATGCGGAAACCGCGATATCTTCGTTTTCGTTGGGTTTCCAGCTGAGATATGCATTTTCAGTGATAATCTTCATGATTCTGCTGTTATAAGAGTGCTGAATCACCGAAATCGCTGTTTTCGTGCTGTTGAATGCGAAAAACACGTTTCCTGCTGTTTTCAGCACTCCACAGTGCGTTTGACATGCGGAAACTGCGATATCTTCGTATTCGTGGGGTTTCTAGCTGAGATATGCATTTTCTGTAGTAATCTTCGAGTTTCTTCTGCGCCAAGTGCGCATAATCACCGAAATCGCTGTTTTCGTGCTATTAAATGCGAAAAACACGTTTTCTGGTGTTTTCAGCAATCCACAGTGCGTTTGATATGCGGAAACCGCGATATCTTCGTTTTCGTTGGGTTTCCAGCTGAGATATGCATTTTCAGTGATAATCGTCGACATTCTTCTGTGACATGTGTGCAAAATCGCCGAAATCGCTGTTTTCGTGCTATTGAAAGCGAAAAACACGTTTCCTGCTGTGTTCAGCACTCCACAGTGCGTTTGACATGCGGAAGCTGCGATATCTTCGTTTTCGTTGGGTTTCCAGCTGAGATATGCATTTTCAGTGATAATCTTCATGATTCTTCTGTGCCAAGTGCGCATAATCACCGAAATCGCTGTTTTCGTGGTGTTGAATGCGAAAAACACGTTTGCTGGTGTTTTCAGCACTCCGGAGTGTGATTGATATGCGGAAACTGCGATATCTTCGCCTTCATGGGGTTTCCAGCTGAGATATGCATTTTCAGTTGAAATCTTAATGATTCTGCTGTTACAAGTGTGCAGAATCACCGAAACTGCTGTTTTCGTGCTATTGAATGCGAAAAACCCGTTTCCTGGTGTTTTCAGCACTCCACAGTGCGTTTGATATGCGGAAACCGCGATATCTTCGTTTTCGTTGGGTTTCCAGCTGAGATATGCATTTTCAGTGATAATCTTCATGATTCTGCTGTTATAAGTGTGCAGAATCACCGAAACCGCTGTTTTCGTGCTATTAAATGCGAAAAACACGTTTTCTGGTGTTTTCAGCACTCCACAGTGCGTTTGATATGCGGAAACCGCGATATCTTCGTTTTCGTTGGGTTTCCAGCTGAGATATGCATTTTCAGTGATAATCGTCCACATTCTTCTGTGACATGTGTGCAGAATCACCGAAACCGCTGTTTTCGTGCTACTGAATGCGAAAAACACGTTTTCTGGTGTTTTTAGCACTCCACAGTGCGTTTGATATGCGGAAACCGCGATATCTTCGTTTTCGTTGGGTTTCCAGCTGAGATATGCATTTTCAGTGATAATCGTCGACATTCTTCTGTGACATGTGTGCAAAATCGCCGAAACCGCTGTTTTCGTGCTATTGAATGCGAATAACACTTTTCCTGGTGTTTTCAGCACTCCACGGTGCGTGTGACATGCAGAAACTGCAATATCTTCGTATTCGTGGGGTTTCTAGCTGAGATATGCATTTTCTGTTGTAATCTTCGAGTTTCGTCTGTGCCAAGTGCGCATAATCACCGAAATCGCTGTTTTCGTGCTATTAAATGCGAAAAACACGTTTTCTGGTGTTTTCAGCAATCCACAGTGCGTTTGATATGCGGAAACCGCGATATCTTCGTTTTCGTTGGGTTTCCAGCTGAGATATGCATTTTCAGTGATAATCGTCGACATTCTTCTGTGACATGTGTGCAGAATCGCCGAAATCGCTGTTTTCGTGCTATTGAATGCGAAAAACACGTTTCCTGCTGTTTTCAGCACTCCACAGTGCGTTTGACATGCGGAAACTGCGATATCTTCGTCTTCATGGGGTTTCCAGCTGAGATATGCATTTTCAGTTGAAATCTTCATGATTCTGCTGTTACAAGTGTGCAGAATCACCGATATCGCTGTTTTCGTGCTATTGAATGCGAAAAACACGTTTCCTGCTGTTTTCAGCACTCCACGGTGCGTTTGACATGCAGAAACTGCAATATCTTCGTATTCGTGGGGTTTCTAGCTGAGATATGCATTTTCTGTAGTAATCTTCGAGTTTCTTCCGTGCCAAGTGCGCATAATCACCGAAATCGCTGTTTTCGTGTTATTGAATGCGAAAAACACGTTTTCTGGTGTTTTCAGCACTCCACAGTGCGATTGATATGCGGAAACCGCGATATCTTCGTTTTCGTTGGGTTACCAGCTGAGATATGCATTTTCAGTGATAATCGTCGACATTCTTCTGTGACATGTGTGCAGAATCGCCGAAATCGCTGTTTTCGTGCTATTGAATGCGAAAAACACGTTTCCTGCTGTTTTCAGCACTCCACAGTGCGTTTGATATGCGGAAACCGCGATATCTTCGTTTTCGTTGGGTTTCCAGCTGAGATATGCATTTTCAGTGATAATCTTCATGATTCTGCTGTTACAAGTGTGCAGAATCACCGAAATCGCTGTTTTCGTGCTATTGAATGCGAAAAACACGTTTCCTGCTGTTTTCAGCACTCCACGGTGCGTTTGACATGCAGAAACTGCAATATCTTCGTATTCGTGGGGTTTCTAGCTGAGATATGCATTTTCTGTAGTAATCTTCATGATTCTGCTGTTACAAGTGTGCAGAATCACCGAAATCGCTGTTTTCGTGCTATTGAATGCGAAAAACACGTTTCCTGCTGCTTTCAGCACTCCACAGTGCGTTTGACATGCGGAAACTGCGATATCCTCGTTTTCATGGGGTTTCCAACTGAGATCTGCATTTTCAGTGATAATCTTCATGATTGTTCTGTGACAAGTGCGCAGCATCACCGAAATCGCTGTTTTCTTGCTATTGAATGCGAAAAACACGTTTTCTGGGGTTTTCAGCACTCCACAGTGCGTTTGATATGCGGAAACTGCGATATCTTCGTTTTCGTTGGGTTTCCAGCTGAGATATGCATTTTCAGTGATAATCGTCGACATTCTTCTGTGACATGTGTGCAGAATCGCCGAAATCGCTGTTTTCGTGCTATTGAATGCGAAAAACACGTTTCCTGCTGTTTTCAGCACTCCACAGTGCGTTTGACATGCGGAAACCGCGATATCTTCGTTTTCGTTGGGTTTCCAGCTGAGATATGCATTTTCAGTGATAATCTTCATGATTGTTCTGTGACAAGTGTGCAGAATCACCGAAATCGCTGTTTTCGTGCTATTGAATGCGAAAAACACGTTTTCTGGGGTTTTCAGCACTCCACAGTGCGTTTGATATGCGGAAACTGCGATATCTTCGTTTTCGTTGGGTTTCCAGCTGAGATATGCATTATCAGTGATAATCGTCGACATTCTTCTGTGACATGTGTGCAGAATCGCCGAAATCGCTGTTTTCGTGCATTTGAAAGCGAAAAACACGTTTCCTGCTGTGTTCAACACTCCACAGTGCCTTTGACATGCGAAAACTGCGATATCTTCGTTTTCGTGGGGTTTCCAGCGGAGATATGCATTTTCAGTAATAATCTTCATGATTCTGCTGTTACAAGTGTGCAGAATCACCGAAATCGCTGTTTTCGTGCTATTGAATGCGAAAAACACGTTTCCTGGTGTTCTCAGCACTCCACGGTGCGTTTGACATGCAGAAACTGCAATATCTTCGTATTCGTGGGGTTTCTAGCTGAGATATGCATTTTCTGTAGTAATCTTCGAGTTTCTTCTGTGCCAAGTGCGCATAATCACCGAAATCGCTGTTTTCGTGTTATTGAATGCGAAAAACACGTTTTCTGCTGTTTTCAGCACTCCACAGTGCGATTGATATGCGGAAACCGCGATATCTTCGTTTTCGTTGGGTTTCCAGCTGAGATATGCATTTTCAGTGATAATCGTCGACATTCTTCTGTGACATGTGTGCAGAATCGCCGAAATCGCTGTTTTCGTGCTATTGAATGCGAAAAACACGTTTCCTGCTGTTTTCAGCACTCCACAGTGCGTTTGATATGCGGAAACCGCGATATCTTCGTTTTCGTTGGGTTTCCAGGTGAGATATGCATTTTCAGTGATAATCGTCGACATTCTTCTGTGGCATGTGTGCAGAATCGCCGAAATCGCTGTTTTCGTGCTATTGAAAGCGAAAAACACGTTTCCTGCTGTGTTCAGCACTCCACAGTGCGTTTGACATGCGGAAGCTGCGATATCTTCGTTTTCGTTGGGTTTCCAGCTGAGATATGCATTTTCAGTTGAAATCTTCATGATTCTTCTGTGCCAAGTGCGCATAATCACCGAAATCGCTGTTTTCGTGGTGTTGAATGCGAAAAACACGTTTGCTGGTGTTTTCAGCACTCCGGAGTGTGATTGATATGCGGAAACTGCGATATCTTCGACTTCATGGGGTTTCCAGCTGAGATATGCATTTTCAGTTGAAATCTTCATGATTCTGCTGTTACAAGTGTGCAGAATCACCGAAACTGCTGTTTTCCTGCTATTGAATGCGAAAAACACGTTTCCTGGTGTTTTCAGCACTCCACAGTAAGTTTGATATGCGGAAACCGCGATATCTTCGTTTTCGTTGGGTTTCCAGCTGAGATATGTATTTTCAGTGATAATCTTCATGATTGTTCTGTGACAAGTGTGCAGAATCACCGAAATCGCTGTTTTCATGCTATTGAATGCGAAAAACACGTTTCCTGGTGTTCTCAGCACTCCACGGTGCGTTTGACATGCAGAAACTGCAATATCTTCGTATTCGTGGGGTTTCTAGCTCAGATATGCATTTTCTGTAGTAATCTTCGAGTTTCTTCTGTGCCAAGTGCGCATAATCACCGAAATCGCTGTTTTCGTGTTATTGAATGCGAAAAACACGTTTTCTGCTGTTTTCTGCACTCCACAGTGCGATTGATATGCGGAAACCGCGATATCTTCGTTTTCGTTGGGTTTCCAGCTGAGATATGCATTTTCAGTGATAATCTTCATGATTCTTCTGTGCCAAGTGCGCATAATCACTGAAATCGCTGTTTTCGTGCTATTGAATGCGAAAAACACGTTTCCTGGTGTTTTCAGCACTCCACAGTGCGTATGATATGCGGAAACCGCGATATCTTCGTTTTCGTTGGGTTTCCAGCTGAGATATGCATTTTCAGTGATAATCTTCATGATTCTGCTGTTATAAGTGTGCTGAATCACCGAAATCGCTGTTTTCGTGCTGTTGAATGCGAAAAACACGTTTCCTGCTGTTTTCAGCACTCCACAGTGCGTTTGATATGCGGAAACCGCGATATCTTCGTTTTCGTTGGGTTTCCAGCTGAGATATGCATTTTCAGTGATAATCTTCATGATTCTGCTGTTACAAGTGTGCAGAATCACCGAAATCGCTGTTTTCGTGCTATTGAATGCGAAAAACACGTTTCCTGCTATTTTCAGCACTCCACAGTGCGTTTGACATGCAGAAACTGCAATATCTTCGTATTCGTGGGGTTTCTAGCTGAGATATGCATTTTCTGTAGTAATCTTCATGATTCTGCTGTTACAAGTGTGCAGAATCACCGAAATCGCTGTTTTCGTGCTATTGAATGCGAAAAACACGTTTCCTGCTGTTTTCAGCACTCCACAGTGCGTTTGACATGCGGAAACTGCGATATCTTCGTTTTCGTGGGGTTTCCATCTGAGATATGCATTTTCAGTGATAATCTTCATGATTCTGCTGTTACAAGTGTGCAGAATCACCGAAATCGCTGTTTTCGTGCTATTGAAAGCGAAAAACACGTTTCCTGCTGTGTTCAGCACTCCACGGTGCGTTTGACATGCAGAAACTGCAATATCTTCGTATTCGTGGGGTTTCTAGCTGAGATATGCATTTTCTGTTGTAATCTTCGAGTTTCGTCTGTGCCAAGTGCGCATAATCACCGAAATCGCTGTTTTCGTGCTATTGAAAGCGAAAAACACGTTTCCTGCTGTGTTCAGCACTCCACAGTGCGTTTGACATGCGGAAACTGCGATATCTTCGTTTTCGTTGGGTTTCCAGCTGAGATATGCATTATCAGTGATAATCGTCGACATTCCTCTGTGACATGTGTGCAGAATCCCGAAATCGCTGTTTTCGTGCATTTGAAAGCGAAAAACACGTTTCCTGCTGTGTTCAGCACTCCACAGTGCCTTTGACATGCGAAAACTGCGATATCTTCGTTTTCGTTGGGTTTCCAGCTGAGATATGCATTTTCAGTGATAATCTTCATGATTCTTCTGTGCCAAGTGCGCATAATCACCGAAATCGCTGTGTCCGTGGTGCTGAATGCGAAAAACACGTTCGCTGGTGTTTTCAGCACTCCACAGTGCGTTTTACATGCGGAAACTGCGATATCTTCGTTTTCATGGGGTTTCCAGCTGAGATATGCATTTTCAGTGATAATCGTCGACATTCTTCTGTGACATGTGTGCAAAATCGCCGAAACCGCTTTTTTCGTGCTATTGAATGCGAATAACACGTTTCCTGGTGTTTTTAGCACTCCACAGTGCGTTTGACATGCGGAAACTGCGATATCTTCGTATTCGTGGGGTTTCTAGCTGAGATATGCATTTTCTGTAGTAATCTTCGAGTTTCTTCTGCGCCAAGTGCGCATAATCACCGAAATCGCTGTTTTCGTGCTATTAAATGCGAAAAACACGTTTTCTGGTGTTTTCAGCAATCCACAGTGCGTTTGATATGCGGAAACCGCGATATCTTCGTTTTCGTTGGGTTTCCAGCTGAGATATGCATTTTCAGTGATAATCGTCGACATTCTTCTGTGACATGTGTGCAAAATCGCCGAAATCGCTGTTTTCGTGCTATTGAAAGCGAAAAACACGTTTCCTGCTGTGTTCAGCACTCCACAGTGCGTTTGACATGCGGAAGCTGCGATATCTTCGTTTTCGTTGGGTTTCCAGCTGAGATATGCATTTTCAGTGATAATCTTCATGATTCTTCTGTGCCAAGTGCGCATAATCACCGAAATCGCTGTTTTCGTGGTGTTGAATGCGAAAAACACGTTTGCTGGTGTTTTCAGCACTCCGGAGTGTGATTGATATGCGGAAACTGCGATATCTTCGCCTTCATGGGGTTTCCAGCTGAGATATGCATTTTCAGTTGAAATCTTAATGATTCTGCTGTTACAAGTGTGCAGAATCACCGAAACTGCTGTTTTCGTGCTATTGAATGCGAAAAACCCGTTTCCTGGTGTTTTCAGCACTCCACAGTGCGTTTGATATGCGGAAACCGCGATATCTTCGTTTTCGTTGGGTTTCCAGCTGAGATATGCATTTTCAGTGATAATCTTCATGATTCTGCTGTTATAAGTGTGCAGAATCACCGAAACCGCTGTTTTCGTGCTATTAAATGCGAAAAACACGTTTTCTGGTGTTTTCAGCACTCCACAGTGCGTTTGATATGCGGAAACCGCGATATCTTCGTTTTCGTTGGGTTTCCAGCTGAGATATGCATTTTCAGTGATAATCGTCCACATTCTTCTGTGACATGTGTGCAGAATCACCGAAACCGCTGTTTTCGTGCTACTGAATGCGAAAAACACGTTTTCTGGTGTTTTTAGCACTCCACAGTGCGTTTGATATGCGGAAACCGCGATATCTTCGTTTTCGTTGGGTTTCCAGCTGAGATATGCATTTTCAGTGATAATCGTCGACATTCTTCTGTGACATGTGTGCAAAATCGCCGAAACCGCTGTTTTCGTGCTATTGAATGCGAATAACACGTTTCCTGGTGTTTTCAGCACTCCACGGTGCGTGTGACATGCAGAAACTGCAATATCTTCGTATTCGTGGGGTTTCTAGCTGAGATATGCATTTTCTGTTGTAATCTTCGAGTTTCGTCTGTGCCAAGTGCGCATAATCACCGAAATCGCTGTTTTCGTGCTATTAAATGCGAAAAACACGTTTTCTGGTGTTTTCAGCAATCCACAGTGCGTTTGATATGCGGAAACCGCGATATCTTCGTTTTCGTTGGGTTTCCAGCTGAGATATGCATTTTCAGTGATAATCGTCGACATTCTTCTGTGACATGTGTGCAGAATCGCCGAAATCGCTGTTTTCGTGCTATTGAATGCGAAAAACACGTTTCCTGCTGTTTTCAGCACTCCACAGTGCGTTTGACATGCGGAAACTGCGATATCTTCGTCTTCATGGGGTTTCCAGCTGAGATATGCATTTTCAGTTGAAATCTTCATGATTCTGCTGTTACAAGTGTGCAGAATCACCGATATCGCTGTTTTCGTGCTATTGAATGCGAAAAACACGTTTCCTGCTGTTTTCAGCACTCCACGGTGCGTTTGACATGCAGAAACTGCAATATCTTCGTATTCGTGGGGTTTCTAGCTGAGATATGCATTTTCTGTAGTAATCTTCGAGTTTCTTCCGTGCCAAGTGCGCATAATCACCGAAATCGCTGTTTTCGTGTTATTGAATGCGAAAAACACGTTTTCTGGTGTTTTCAGCACTCCACAGTGCGATTGATATGCGGAAACCGCGATATCTTCGTTTTCGTTGGGTTACCAGCTGAGATATGCATTTTCAGTGATAATCGTCGACATTCTTCTGTGACATGTGTGCAGAATCGCCGAAATCGCTGTTTTCGTGCTATTGAATGCGAAAAACACGTTTCCTGCTGTTTTCAGCACTCCACAGTGCGTTTGATATGCGGAAACCGCGATATCTTCGTTTTCGTTGGGTTTCCAGCTGAGATATGCATTTTCAGTGATAATCTTCATGATTCTGCTGTTACAAGTGTGCAGAATCACCGAAATCGCTGTTTTCGTGCTATTGAATGCGAAAAACACGTTTCCTGCTGTTTTCAGCACTCCACGGTGCGTTTGACATGCAGAAACTGCAATATCTTCGTATTCGTGGGGTTTCTAGCTGAGATATGCATTTTCTGTAGTAATCTTCATGATTCTGCTGTTACAAGTGTGCAGAATCACCGAAATCGCTGTTTTCGTGCTATTGAATGCGAAAAACACGTTTCCTGCTGCTTTCAGCACTCCACAGTGCGTTTGACATGCGGAAACTGCGATATCCTCGTTTTCATGGGGTTTCCAACTGAGATCTGCATTTTCAGTGATAATCTTCATGATTGTTCTGTGACAAGTGCGCAGCATCACCGAAATCGCTGTTTTCTTGCTATTGAATGCGAAAAACACGTTTTCTGGGGTTTTCAGCACTCCACAGTGCGTTTGATATGCGGAAACTGCGATATCTTCGTTTTCGTTGGGTTTCCAGCTGAGATATGCATTTTCAGTGATAATCGTCGACATTCTTCTGTGACATGTGTGCAGAATCGCCGAAATCGCTGTTTTCGTGCTATTGAATGCGAAAAACACGTTTCCTGCTGTTTTCAGCACTCCACAGTGCGTTTGACATGCGGAAACCGCGATATCTTCGTTTTCGTTGGGTTTCCAGCTGAGATATGCATTTTCAGTGATAATCTTCATGATTGTTCTGTGACAAGTGTGCAGAATCACCGAAATCGCTGTTTTCGTGCTATTGAATGCGAAAAACACGTTTTCTGGGGTTTTCAGCACTCCACAGTGCGTTTGACATGCAGAAACTGCAATATCTTCGTATTCGTGGGGTTTCTAGCTGAGATATGCATTTTCTGTAGTAATCTTCGAGTTTCTTCTGTGCCAAGTGCGCATAATCACCGAAATCGCTGTTTTCGTGTTATTGAATGCGAAAAACACGTTTTCTGCTGTTTTCAGCACTCCACAGTGCGATTGATATGCGGAAACCGCGATATCTTCGTTTTCGTTGGGTTTCCAGCTGAGATATGCATTTTCAGTGATAATCGTCGACATTCTTCTGTGACATGTGTGCAGAATCGCCGAAATCGCTGTTTTCGTGCTATTGAATGCGAAAAACACGTTTCCTGCTGTTTTCAGCACTCCACAGTGCGTTTGATATGCGGAAACCGCGATATCTTCGTTTTCGTTGGGTTTCCAGCTGAGATATGCATTTTCAGTGATAATCGTCGACATTCTTCTGTGGCATGTGTGCAGAATCGCCGAAATCGCTGTTTTCGTGCTATTGAAAGCGAAAAACACGTTTCCTGCTGTGTTCAGCACTCCACAGTGCGTTTGACATGCGGAAGCTGCGATATCTTCGTTTTCGTTGGGTTTCCAGCTGAGATATGCATTTTCAGTTGAAATCTTCATGATTCTTCTGTGCCAAGTGCGCATAATCACCGAAATCGCTGTTTTCGTGGTGTTGAATGCGAAAAACACGTTTGCTGGTGTTTTCAGCACTCCGGAGTGTGATTGATATGCGGAAACTGCGATATCTTCGACTTCATGGGGTTTCCAGCTGAGATATGCATTTTCAGTTGAAATCTTCATGATTCTGCTGTTACAAGTGTGCAGAATCACCGAAACTGCTGTTTTCCTGCTATTGAATGCGAAAAACACGTTTCCTGGTGTTTTCAGCACTCCACAGTAAGTTTGATATGCGGAAACCGCGATATCTTCGTTTTCGTTGGGTTTCCAGCTGAGATATGTATTTTCAGTGATAATCTTCATGATTGTTCTGTGACAAGTGTGCAGAATCACCGAAATCGCTGTTTTCATGCTATTGAATGCGAAAAACACGTTTCCTGGTGTTCTCAGCACTCCACGGTGCGTTTGACATGCAGAAACTGCAATATCTTCGTATTCGTGGGGTTTCTAGCTGAGATATGCATTTTCTGTAGTAATCTTCGAGTTTCTTCTGTGCCAAGTGCGCATAATCACCGAAATCGCTGTTTTCGTGTTATTGAATGCGAAAAACACGTTTTCTGCTGTTTTCTGCACTCCACAGTGCGATTGATATGCGGAAACCGCGATATCTTCGTTTTCGTTGGGTTTCCAGCTGAGATATGCATTTTCAGTGATAATCTTCATGATTCTTCTGTGCCAAGTGCGCATAATCACTGAAATCGCTGTTTTCGTGCTATTGAATGCGAAAAACACGTTTCCTGGTGTTTTCAGCACTCCACAGTGCGTATGATATGCGGAAACCGCGATATCTTCGTTTTCGTTGGGTTTCCAGCTGAGATATGCATTTTCAGTGATAATCTTCATGATTCTGCTGTTATAAGTGTGCTGAATCACCGAAATCGCTGTTTTCGTGCTGTTGAATGCGAAAAACACGTTTCCTGCTGTTTTCAGCACTCCACAGTGCATTTGATATGCATAAATTGCAATATTTTCGGATTCGTGGGGTTTCTAGCTGAGATATGCATTTTCTGTAGTAATCTTCGAGTTTCTTCTGTGCCAAGTGCGCATAATCACCGAAATCGCTGTTTTCGTGCTATTGAATGCGAAAAACACGTTTTCTGGTGTTTTCAGCACTCCACAGTGCGTTTGACATGCGGAAACCGCGATATCTTCGTTTTCGTTGGGTTTCCAGCTGAAATATGCATTATCAGTGATAATCGTCGACATTCTTCTGTGACATGTGTGCAGAATCGCCGAAATCGCTGTTTTCGAGCATTTGAAAGCGAAAAACACGTTTCCTGCTGCTTTCAGCACTCCACAGTGCGTTTGACATGCGGAAACTGCGATATCCTCGTTTTCATGGGGTTTCCAACTGAGATCTGCATTTTCAGTGATAATCTTCATGATTGTTCTGTGACAAGTGCGCAGAATCACCGAAATCGCTGTTTTCTTGCTATTGAATGCGAAAAACACGTTTTCTGGGGTTTTCAGCACTCCACAGTGCGTTTGATATGCGGAAACTGCGATATCTTCGTTTTCGTTGGGTTTCCAGCTGAGATATGCATTTTCAGTGATAATCGTCGACATTCTTCTGTGACATGTGTGCAGAATCGCCGAAATCGCTGTTTTCGTGCTATTGAATGCGAAAAACACGTTTCCTGCTGTTTTCAGCACTCCACAGTGCGTTTGACATGCGGAAACCGCGATATCTTCGTTTTCGTTGGGTTTCCAGCTGAGATATGCATTTTCAGTGATAATCTTCATGATTGTTCTGTGACAAGTGTGCAGAATCACCGAAATCGCTGTTTTCGTGCTATTGAATGCGAAAAACACGTTTTCTGGGGTTTTCAGCACTCCACAGTGCGTTTGATATGCGGAAACTGCGATATCTTCGTTTTCGTTGGGTTTCCAGCTGAGATATGCATTTTCAGTGATAATCGTCGACATTCTTCTGTGACATGTGTGCAGAATCGCCGAAATCGCTGTTTTCGTGCTATTGAATGCGAAAAACACGTTTCCTGCTGTTTTCAGCACTCCACAGTGCGTTTGACATGCGGAAACCGCGATATCTTCGTTTTCGTTGGGTTTCCAGCTGAGATATGCATTTTCAGTGATAATCTTCATGATTGTTCTGTGACAAGTGTGCAGAATCACCGAAATCGCTGTTTTCGTGCTATTGAATGCGAAAAACACGTTTTCTGGGGTTTTCAGCACTCCACAGTGCGTTTGATATGCGGAAACTGCGATATCTTCGTTTTCGTTGGGTTTCCAGCTGAGATATGCATTATCAGTGATAATCGTCGACATTCTTCTGTGACATGTGTGCAGAATCGCCGAAATCGCTGTTTTCGTGCATTTGAAAGCGAAAAACACGTTTCCTGCTGTGTTCAGCACTCCACAGTGCCTTTGACATGCGAAAACTGCGATATCTTCGTTTTCGTGGGGTTTCCAGCGGAGATATGCATTTTCAGTAATAATCTTCATGATTCTGCTGTTACAAGTGTGCAGAATCACCGAAATCGCTGTTTTCGTGCTATTGAATTCGAAAAACACGTTTCCTGGTGTTCTCAGCACTCCACGGTGCGTTTGACATGCAGAAACTGCAATATCTTCGTATTCGTGGGGTTTCTAGCTGAGATATGCATTTTCAGTGATAATCGTCGACATTCTTCTGTGACATGTGTGCAGAATCGCCGAAATCGCTGTTTTCGTGCTATTGAATGCGAAAAACACGTTTCCTGCTGTTTTCAGCACTCCACAGTGCGTTTGATATGCGGAAACCGCGATATCTTCGTTTTCGTTGGGTTTCCAGCTGAGATATGCATTTTCAGTGATAATCGTCGACATTCTTCTGTGACATGTGTGCAGAATCGCCGAAATCGCTGTTTTCGTGCTATTGAAAGCGAAAAACACGTTTCCTGCTGTGTTCAGCACTCCACAGTGCGTTTGACATGCGGAAGCTGCGATATCTTCGTTTTCGTTGGGTTTCCAGCTGAGATATGCATTTTCAGTTGAAATCTTCATGATTCTTCTGTGCCAAGTGCGCATAATCACCGAAATCGCTGTTTTCGTGGTGTTGAAAGCGAAAAACACGTTTGCTGGTGTTTTCAGCACTCCGGAGTGTGATTGATATGCGGAAACTGCGATATCTTCGACTTCATGGGGTTTCCAGCTGAGATATGCATTTTCAGTTGAAATCTTCATGATTCTGCTGTTACAAGTGTGCAGAATCACCGAAACTGCTGTTTTCCTGCTATTGAATGCGAAAAACACGTTTCCTGGTGTTTTCAGCACTCCACAGTAAGTTTGATATGCGGAAACCGCGATATCTTCGTTTTCGTTGGGTTTCCAGCTGAGATATGTATTTTCAGTGATAATCTTCATGATTGTTCTGTGACAAGTGTGCAGAATCACCGAAATCGCTGTTTTCATGCTATTGAATGCGAAAAACACGTTTCCTGGTGTTCTCAGCACTCCACGGTGCGTTTGACATGCAGAAACTGCAATATCTTCGTATTCGTGGGGTTTCTAGCTGAGATATGCATTTTCTGTAGTAATCTTCGAGTTTCTTCTGTGCCAAGTGCGCATAATCACCGAAATCGCTGTTTTCGTGTTATTGAATGCGAAAAACACGTTTTCTGCTGTTTTCTGCACTCCACAGTGCGATTGATATGCGGAAACCGCGATATCTTCGTTTTCGTTGGGTTTTCAGCTGAGATATGCATTTTCAGTGATAATCTTCATGATTCTTCTGTGCCAAGTGCGCATAATCACTGAAATCGCTGTTTTCGTGCTATTGAATGCGAAAAACACGTTTCCTGGTGTTTTCAGCACTCCACAGTGCGTTTGATATGCGGAAACCGCGATATCTTCGTTTTCGTTGGGTTTCCAGCTGAGATATGCATTTTCAGTGATAATCTTCATGATTCTGCTGTTATAAGTGTGCTGAATCACCGAAATCGCTGTTTTCGTGCTGTTGAATGCGAAAAACACGTTTCCTGCTGTTTTCAGCACTCCACAGTGCGTTTGATATGCGGAAACCGCGATATCTTCGTTTTCGTTGGGTTTCCAGCTGAGATATGCATTTTCAGTGATAATCTTCATGATTCTGCTGTTACAAGTGTGCAGAATCACCGAAATCGCTGTTTTCGTGCTATTGAATGCGAAAAACACGTTTCCTGCTGTTTTCAGCACTCCACAGTGCGTTTGACATGCGGAAACTGCGATATCTTCGTTTTCGTGGGGTTTCCATCTGAGATATGCATTTTCAGTGATAATCTTCATGATTCTGCTGTTACAAGTGTGCAGAATCACCGAAATCGCTGTTTTCGTGCTATTGAAAGCGAAAAACACGTTTCCTGCTGTGTTCAGCACTCCACGGTGCGTTTGACATGCAGAAACTGCAATATCTTCGTATTCGTGGGGTTTCTAGCTGAGATATGCATTTTCTGTTGTAATCTTCGAGTTTCGTCTGTGCCAAGTGCGCATAATCACCGAAATCGCTGTTTTCGTGCTATTGAAAGCGAAAAACACGTTTCCTGCTGTGTTCAGCACTCCACAGTGCGTTTGACATGCGGAAACTGCGATATCTTCGTTTTCGTTGGGTTTCCAGCTGAGATATGCATTATCAGTGATAATCGTCGACATTCCTCTGTGACATGTGTGCAGAATCCCGAAATCGCTGTTTTCGTGCATTTGAAAGCGAAAAACACGTTTCCTGCTGTGTTCAGCACTCCACAGTGCCTTTGACATGCGAAAACTGCGATATCTTCGTTTTCGTTGGGTTTACAGCTGAGATATGCATTTTCAGTGATAATCTTCATGATTCTTCTGTGCCAAGTGCGCATAATCACCGAAATCGCTGTGTTCGTGGTGCTGAATGCGAAAAACACGTTCGCTGGTGTTTTCAGCACTCCACAGTGCGTTTGACATGCGGAAACTGCGATATCTTCGTTTTCATGGGGTTTCCAGCTGAGATATGCATTTTCAGTGATAATCGTCGACATTCTTCTGTGACATGTGTGCAAAATCGCCGAAACCGCTTTTTTCGTGCTATTGAATGCGAATAACACGTTTCCTGGTGTTTTTAGCACTCCACGGTGCGTGTGACATGCAGAAACTGCAATATCTTCGTATTCGTGGGGATTCTAGCTGAGATATGCATTTTCTGTAATAATCTTCGAGTTTCTTCTGCGCCCAGTGCGCATAATCATCGATATCGCTGTTTACGTGCTATTGAATGCGAAAAACACGTTTCATGGTGATTTCAGCACTCCACAGTGCGTTTGACATGCGGAAACTGCGATATCTTCGTTTTCGTGGGGTTTCCAGCTGAGATATGCGTTTTCAGTGATAATCTTCATGATTGTTCTGTGACAAGTGTGCAGAATCACCCAAATCGCTGTTTTCGTGCTATTGAATGCGAAAAACACGTTTTCTGGTGTTTTCAGCACTCCACAGTGCATTTGATATGCATAAATTGCAATATTTTCGGATTCGTGGGGTTTCTAGCTGAGATATGCATTTTCTGTAGTAATCTTCGAGTTTCTTCTGTGCCAAGTGCGCATAATCACCGAAATCGCTGTTTTCGTGCTATTGAATGCGAAAAACACGTTTTCTGGTGTTTTCAGCACGCCACAGTGCGTTTGATATGCTGAAACCGCGATATCTTCGTTTTCGTTGGGTTTCCAGCTGAGATATGCATTTTCAGTGATAATCGTCCACATTCTTCTGTGACATGAGTGCAGAATCGCCGAAATCGCTGTTTTCGTGCTATTGAATGCGAAAAACACGTTTCCTGGTGTTTTCAGCACTCCACGGTGCGTTTGATATGCGGAAACTGCGATATCTTCGTATTCGTGGGGATTCTAGCTGAGATATGCATTTTCTGTAGTAATCTTCGAGTTTCTTCTGTGCCAAGTGCGCATAATCACCGAAATCGCTGTTTTCGTGCTATTAATTGCGAAAAACACGTTTTCTGGTGTTTTCAGCACTCCACAGTGCGTTTGATATGCGGAAACCACGATATCTTCGATTTCGTTGGGTTTCCAGCTAAGATATGCATTTTCAGTGATAATCTTCCACATTCTTCTGTGACATGTGTGCAGAATCGCCGAAATCGCTGTGTTCGTACTATTGAATGCGAAAAACACGTTTCCTGCTGTTTTCAGCACTCCACATTGCGTTTGACATGCGGAAACTGCGATATCTTCGTTTTCATGGGGTTTCCAGCTGAGATCTGCATTTTCACTGAGAATCTTCATGATTGTTCTGTGACAAGTGTGCAGAATCACCGAAATCGCTGTTTTATTCCTATTGAATGCGAAAAACACGTTTCCTGGTGTTTTCAGCACTCCACAGTGCGTTTGACATGCGGAAACTGCGATATCTTCGTTTTCGTGGGGTTTCTAGCTGAGATATGCATTTTCTGTAGTAATCTTCATGATTCTGCTGTTACAAGTGTGCAGAATCACCGAAATCGCTGTTTTCGTGCTATTGAATGCGAAAAACACGTTTCCTGCTGTTTTCAGCACTCCACAGTGCGTTTGACATGCGGAACCTGCGATATCTTCGTTTTCGTGGGGTTTCCATCTGAGATATGCATTTTCAGTGATAATCTTCATGATTCTGCTGTTACAAGTGTGCAGAATCACCGAAATCGCTGTTTTCGTGCTATTGAAAGCGAAAAACACGTTTCCTGCTGTGTTCAGCACTCCACGGTGCGTTTGACATGCAGAAACTGCAATATCTTCGTATTCGTGGGGTTTCTAGCTGAGATATGCATTTTCTGTTGTAATCTTCGAGTTTCGTCTGTGCCAAGTGCGCATAATCACCGAAATCGCTGTTTTCGTGCTATTGAAAGCGAAAAACACGTTTCCTGCTGTGTTCAGCACTCCACAGTGCGTTTGACATGCGGAAACTACGATATCTTCGTTTTCGTTGGGTTTCCAGCTGAGATATGCATTATCAGTGATAATCGTCGACATTCCTCTGTGACATGTGTGCAGAATCGCCGAAATCGCTGTTTTCGTGCATTTGAAAGTGAAAAACACGTTTCCTGCTGTGTTCAGCACTCCACAGTGCCTTTGACATGCGAAAACTGCGATATCTTCGTTTTCGTTGGGTTTCCAGCTGAGATATGCATTTTCAGTGATAATCTTCATGATTCTTCTGTGCCAAGTGCGCATAATCACCGAAATCGCTGTGTTCGTGGTGCTGAATGCGAAAAACACGTTTGCTGGTGTTTTCAGCACTCCACAGTGCGTTTGACATGCGGAAACTGCGATATCTTCGTTTTCATGGGGTTTCCAGCTGAGATATGCATTTTCAGTGATAATCGTCGACATTCTTCTGTGAGATGTGTGCAGAATCGCCGAAATCGCTGTTTTCGTGCTATTGAATGCGAAAAACACGTTTCCTGCTGTTTTCAGCACTCCACAGTGCGTTTGACATGCGGAACCTGCGATATCTTCGTTTTCGTGGGGTTTCCATCTGAGATATGCATTTTCAGTGATAATCTTCATGATTCTGCTGTTACAAGTGTGCAGAATCACCGAAATCGCTGTTTTCGTGCTATTGAAAGCGAAAAACACGTTTCCTGCTGTGTTCAGCACTCCACGGTGCGTTTGACATGCAGAAACTGCAATATCTTCGTATTCGTGGGGTTTCTAGCTGAGGTATGCATTTTCTGTTGTAATCTTCGAGTTTCGTCTGTGCCAAGTGCGCATAATCACCGAAATCGCTGTTTTCGTGCTATTGAAAGCGAAAAACACGTTTCCTGCTGTGTTCAGCACTCCACAGTGCGTTTGACATGCGGAAACTACGATATCTTCGTTTTCGTTGGGTTTCCAGCTGAGATATGCATTATCAGTGATAATCGTCGACATTCCTCTGTGACATGTGTGCAGAATCGCCGAAATCGCTGTTTTCGTGCATTTGAAAGTGAAAAACACGTTTCCTGCTGTGTTCAGCACTCCACAGTGCCTTTGACATGCGAAAACTGCGATATCTTCGTTTTCGTTGGGTTTCCAGCTGAGATATGCATTTTCAGTGATAATCTTCATGATTCTTCTGTGCCAAGTGCGCATAATCACCGAAATCGCTGTGTTCGTGGTGCTGAATGCGAAAAACACGTTTGCTGGTGTTTTCAGCACTCCACAGTGCGTTTGACATGCGGAAACTGCGATATCTTCGTTTTCATGGGGTTTCCAGCTGAGATATGCATTTTCAGTGATAATCGTCGACATTCTTCTGTGAGATGTGTGCAGAATCGCCGAAATCGCTGTTTTCGTGCTATTGAATGCGAAAAACACGTTTCCTGCTGTGTTCAGCACTCCACAGTGCGTTTGACATGCGGAAACTGCGATATCTTCGTTTTCATGGGGTTTCCAGCTGAGATATGCATTTTCAGTGATAATCGTCGACATTCTTCTGTGAGATGTGTGCAGAATCGCCGAAATCGCTGTTTTCGTGCTATTGAATGCGAAAAACACGTTTCCTGCTGTTTTCAGCACTCCACAGTGCGTTTGACATGCGGAAACCGCGATATCTTCGTATTCGTGGGGATTCTAGCTGAGATATGCATTTTCTGTAATAATCTTCGAGTTTCTTCGGCGCCCAGTGCGCATAATCATCGATATCGCTGTTTACGTGCTATTGAATGCGAAAAACACGTTTTCTTGTGTTTTCAGCACTCCACAGTGCGTTTGATATGCGGAAACCGCGATATCTTCGTTTTCGTTGGGTTTCCAGCTGAGATATGCATATTCAGTGATAATCTTCATGATTGTTCTGTGAAAAGTGTGCAGAATCACCGAAATCGCTGTTTTCGTGCTATTGAATGCGAAAAACACGTTTTCTGATGTTTTCAGCACTCCACAGTGCGTTTGATATGCGGAAACCGCGATATCGTCGTTTTCGTTTGGTTTCCAGCTGAGATATGCATTATCAGTGATAATCGTCGACATTCTTCTGTGCCATGTGTGCAGAATCGCCGAAATCGCTGTTTTCGTGCATTTGAAAGCGAAAAACACGTTTCCTGCTGCTTTCAGCACTCCACAGTGCGTTTGACATGCGGAAACTGCGATATCCTCGTTTTCATGGGGTTTCCAACTGAGATCTGCATTTTCAGTGATAATCTTCATGATTGTTCTGTGACAAGTGCGCAGAATCACCGAAATCGCTGTTTTCTTGCTATTGAATGCGAAAAACACGTTTTCTGGGGTTTTCAGCACTCCACAGTGCGTTTGATATGCGGAAACTGCGATATCTTCCTTTTCGTTGGGTTTCCAGATGAGATATGCATTTTCAGTGATAATCGTCGACATTCTTCTGTGACATGTGTGCAGAATCGCCGGAATCGCTGTTTTCGTGCTATTGAATGCGAAAAACACGTTTCCTGCTGTTTTCAGCAATCACAGTGCGTTTGACATGCGGAAACCGCGATATCTTCGTTTTCGTTGGGTTTCCAGCTGAGATATGCATTTTCAGTGATAATCGTCCACATTCTTCTGTGACATGAGTGCAGAATCGCCGAAATCGCTGTTTTCGTGCTATTGAATGCGAAAAACACGTTTCCTGGTGTTTTCAGCACTCCACGGTGCGTTTGATATGCGGAAACTGCGATATCTTCGTATTCGTGGGGATTCTAGCTGAGATATGCATTTTCTGTAGTAATCTTCGAGTTTCTTCTGTGCCAAGTGCGCATAATCACCGAAATCGCTGTTTTCGTGCTATTAATTGCGAAAAACACGTTTTCTGGTGTTTTCAGCACTCCACAGTGCGTTTGATATGCGGAAACCACGATATCTTCGATTTCGTTGGGTTTCCAGCTAAGATATGCATTTTCAGTGATAATCTTCCACATTCTTCTGTGACATGTGTGCAGAATCGCCGAAATCGCTGTGTTCGTACTATTGAATGCGAAAAACACGTTTCCTGCTGTTTTCAGCACTCCACATTGCGTTTGACATGCGGAAACTGCGATATCTTCGTTTTCATGGGGTTTCCAGCTGAGATCTGCATTTTCACTGAGAATCTTCATGATTGTTCTGTGACAAGTGTGCAGAATCACCGAAATCGCTGTTTTATTCCTATTGAATGCGAAAAACACGTTTCCTGGTGTTTTCAGCACTCCACAGTGCGTTTGACATGCGGAAACTGCGATATCTTCGTTTTCGTGGGGTTTCTAGCTGAGATATGCATTTTCTGTAGTAATCTTCATGATTCTGCTGTTACAAGTGTGCAGAATCACCGAAATCGCTGTTTTCGTGCTATTGAATGCGAAAAACACGTTTCCTGCTGTTTTCAGCACTCCACAGTGCGTTTGACATGCGGAACCTGCGATATCTTCGTTTTCGTGGGGTTTCCATCTGAGATATGCATTTTCAGTGATAATCTTCATGATTCTGCTGTTACAAGTGTGCAGAATCACCGAAATCGCTGTTTTCGTGCTATTGAAAGCGAAAAACACGTTTCCTGCTGTGTTCAGCACTCCACGGTGCGTTTGACATGCAGAAACTGCAATATCTTCGTATTCGTGGGGTTTCTAGCTGAGATATGCATTTTCTGTTGTAATCTTCGAGTTTCGTCTGTGCCAAGTGCGCATAATCACCGAAATCGCTGTTTTCGTGCTATTGAAAGCGAAAAACACGTTTCCTGCTGTGTTCAGCACTCCACAGTGCGTTTGACATGCGGAAACTACGATATCTTCGTTTTCGTTGGGTTTCCAGCTGAGATATGCATTATCAGTGATAATCGTCGACATTCCTCTGTGACATGTGTGCAGAATCGCCGAAATCGCTGTTTTCGTGCATTTGAAAGTGAAAAACACGTTTCCTGCTGTGTTCAGCACTCCACAGTGCCTTTGACATGCGAAAACTGCGATATCTTCGTTTTCGTTGGGTTTCCAGCTGAGATATGCATTTTCAGTGATAATCTTCATGATTCTTCTGTGCCAAGTGCGCATAATCACCGAAATCGCTGTGTTCGTGGTGCTGAATGCGAAAAACACGTTTGCTGGTGTTTTCAGCACTCCACAGTGCGTTTGACATGCGGAAACTGCGATATCTTCGTTTTCATGGGGTTTCCAGCTGAGATATGCATTTTCAGTGATAATCGTCGACATTCTTCTGTGAGATGTGTGCAGAATCGCCGAAATCGCTGTTTTCGTGCTATTGAATGCGAAAAACACGTTTCCTGCTGTTTTCAGCACTCCACAGTGCGTTTGACATGCGGAACCTGCGATATCTTCGTTTTCGTGGGGTTTCCATCTGAGATATGCATTTTCAGTGATAATCTTCATGATTCTGCTGTTACAAGTGTGCAGAATCACCGAAATCGCTGTTTTCGTGCTATTGAAAGCGAAAAACACGTTTCCTGCTGTGTTCAGCACTCCACGGTGCGTTTGACATGCAGAAACTGCAATATCTTCGTATTCGTGGGGTTTCTAGCTGAGGTATGCATTTTCTGTTGTAATCTTCGAGTTTCGTCTGTGCCAAGTGCGCATAATCACCGAAATCGCTGTTTTCGTGCTATTGAAAGCGAAAAACACGTTTCCTGCTGTGTTCAGCACTCCACAGTGCGTTTGACATGCGGAAACTACGATATCTTCGTTTTCGTTGGGTTTCCAGCTGAGATATGCATTATCAGTGATAATCGTCGACATTCCTCTGTGACATGTGTGCAGAATCGCCGAAATCGCTGTTTTCGTGCATTTGAAAGTGAAAAACACGTTTCCTGCTGTGTTCAGCACTCCACAGTGCCTTTGACATGCGAAAACTGCGATATCTTCGTTTTCGTTGGGTTTCCAGCTGAGATATGCATTTTCAGTGATAATCTTCATGATTCTTCTGTGCCAAGTGCGCATAATCACCGAAATCGCTGTGTTCGTGGTGCTGAATGCGAAAAACACGTTTGCTGGTGTTTTCAGCACTCCACAGTGCGTTTGACATGCGGAAACTGCGATATCTTCGTTTTCATGGGGTTTCCAGCTGAGATATGCATTTTCAGTGATAATCGTCGACATTCTTCTGTGAGATGTGTGCAGAATCGCCGAAATCGCTGTTTTCGTGCTATTGAATGCGAAAAACACGTTTCCTGCTGTGTTCAGCACTCCACAGTGCGTTTGACATGCGGAAACTGCGATATCTTCGTTTTCATGGGGTTTCCAGCTGAGATATGCATTTTCAGTGATAATCGTCGACATTCTTCTGTGAGATGTGTGCAGAATCGCCGAAATCGCTGTTTTCGTGCTATTGAATGCGAAAAACACGTTTCCTGCTGTTTTCAGCACTCCACAGTGCGTTTGACATGCGGAAACCGCGATATCTTCGTATTCGTGGGGATTCTAGCTGAGATATGCATTTTCTGTAATAATCTTCGAGTTTCTTCGGCGCCCAGTGCGCATAATCATCGATATCGCTGTTTACGTGCTATTGAATGCGAAAAACACGTTTTCTTGTGTTTTCAGCACTCCACAGTGCGTTTGATATGCGGAAACCGCGATATCTTCGTTTTCGTTGGGTTTCCAGCTGAGATATGCATATTCAGTGATAATCTTCATGATTGTTCTGTGAAAAGTGTGCAGAATCACCGAAATCGCTGTTTTCGTGCTATTGAATGCGAAAAACACGTTTTCTGATGTTTTCAGCACTCCACAGTGCGTTTGATATGCGGAAACCGCGATATCGTCGTTTTCGTTTGGTTTCCAGCTGAGATATGCATTATCAGTGATAATCGTCGACATTCTTCTGTGCCATGTGTGCAGAATCGCCGAAATCGCTGTTTTCGTGCATTTGAAAGCGAAAAACACGTTTCCTGCTGCTTTCAGCACTCCACAGTGCGTTTGACATGCGGAAACTGCGATATCCTCGTTTTCATGGGGTTTCCAACTGAGATCTGCATTTTCAGTGATAATCTTCATGATTGTTCTGTGACAAGTGCGCAGAATCACCGAAATCGCTGTTTTCTTGCTATTGAATGCGAAAAACACGTTTTCTGGGGTTTTCAGCACTCCACAGTGCGTTTGATATGCGGAAACTGCGATATCTTCCTTTTCGTTGGGTTTCCAGATGAGATATGCATTTTCAGTGATAATCGTCGACATTCTTCTGTGACATGTGTGCAGAATCGCCGGAATCGCTGTTTTCGTGCTATTGAATGCGAAAAACACGTTTCCTGCTGTTTTCAGCAATCACAGTGCGTTTGACATGCGGAAACCGCGATATCTTCGTTTTCGTTGGGTTTCCAGATGAGATATGCATTTTCAGTGATAATCGTCGACATTCTTCTGTGACATGTGTGCATCATCGCCGAGACCGCTGTTTTCGTGCTATTGAATGCGAATAACACGTTTCCTGGTGTTTTCAGCACTCCACGGTGCGTGTGACATGCAGAAACTGCAATATCTTCGTATTCGTGGGGATTCTAGCTGAGATATGCATTTTCTGTAATAATCTTCGAGTTTCTTCGGCGCCCAGTGCGCATAATCATCGATATCGCTGTTTACGTGCTATTGAATGCGAAAAACACGTTTTCTTGTGTTTTCAGCACTCCACAGTGCGTTTGATATGCGGAAACCGCGATATCTTCGTTTTCGTTGGGTTTCCAGCTGAGATATGCATTTTCAGTGATAATCTTCATGATTGTTCTGTGAAAAGTGTGCAGAATCACCGAAATCGCTGTTTTCGTGCTATTGAATGCGAAAAACACGTTTTCTGATGTTTTCAGCACTCCACAGTGCGTTTGATATGCGGAAACCGCGATATCGTCGTTTTCGTTTGGTTTCCAGCTGAGATATGCATTTTCAGTGATAATCGTCGACATTCTTCTGTGACATGTGTGCAGAATCGCCGAAATCGCTGTTTTCGTGCTATTGAAAGCGAAAAACACGTTTCCTGGTGTGTTCAGCACCCCACAGTGCGTTTGACATGCGGAAACTGCGATATCTTCGTTTTCGTGGCGTTTCCAGCTGAGATATTCATTTTCAGTGATAATCTTCATGAATGTTCTGTGACAAGTGTGCAGAATCACCGAAATCGCTGTTTTCGTGCTATTGAATACGAAGAACACGTTTGCTGGTGTATTCAGCTCTCCACAGTGCGTTTGATATGCGGAAACCGCGATATCTTCGTTTTCGTTGGGTTTCCAGCTGAGATATGCATTTTCAGTGACAATCGTCGACATTCTTCTGTGACATGTGTGCAAAATCGCCGAAACCGCTTTTTTCGTGCTATTGAATGCGAATAACACGTTTCCTGGTGTTTTTAGCACTCCACGGTGCGTGTGACATGCAGAAACTGCAATATCTTCGTATTCGTGGGGATTCTAGCTGAGATATGCATTTTCTGTAATAATCTTCGAGTTTCTTCTGCGCCCAGTGCGCATAATCATCGATATCGCTGTTTACGTGCTATTGAATGCGAAAAACACGTTTCATGGTGATTTCCGCACTCCACAGTGCGTTTGACATGCGGAAACTGCGATATCTTCGTTTTCGTGGGGTTTCCAGCTGAGATATGCGTTTTCAGTGATAATCTTCATGATTGTTCTGTGACAAGTGTGCAGAATCACCCAAATCGCTGTTTTCGTGCTATTGAATGCGAAAAACACGTTTTCTGGTGTTTTCAGCACTCCACAGTGCATTTGATATGCATAAATTGCAATATTTTCGGATTCGTTGGGTTTCTAGCTGAGATATGCATTTTCTGTAGTAATCTTCGAGTTTCTTCTGTGCCAAGTGCGCATAATCACCGAAATCGCTGTTTTCGTGCTATTGAATGCGAAAAACACGTTTTCTGGTGTTTTCAGCACGCCACAGTGCGTTTGATATGCTGAAACCGCGATATCTTCGTTTTCGTTGGGTTTCCAGCTGAGATATGCATTTTCAGTGATAATCGTCCACATTCTTCTGTGACATGAGTGCAGAATCGCCGAAATCGCTGTTTTCGTGCTATTGAATGCGAAAAACACGTTTCCTGGTGTTTTCAGCACTCCACGGTGCGTTTGATATGCGGAAACTGCGATATCTTCGTATTCGTGGGGATTCTAGCTGAGATATGCATTTTCTGTAGTAATCTTCGAGTTTCTTCTGTGCCAAGTGCGCATAATCACCGAAATCGCTGTTTTCGTGCTATTAATTGCGAAAAACACGTTTTCTGGTGTTTTCAGCACTCCACAGTGCGTTTGATATGCGGAAACCACGATATCTTCGTTTTCGTTGGGTTTCCAGCTGAGATATGCATTTTCAGTGATAATCTTCCACATTCTTCTGTGACATGTGTGCAGAATCGCCGAAATCGCTGTTTTCGTGCTATTGAATGCGAAAAACACGTTTCCTGCTGTTTTCAGCACTCCACAGTGCGTTTGATATGCGGAAACCGCGATATCTTCGTTTTCGTGGGGATTCCATCTGAGATATGCATTCTCTGTGATAATCGTCGACATTCTTCTGTGACATGTGTGCAGAATCACCGAAATCGCTGTTTTCGTGCTATTGAATGCGAAAAACACGTTTCCTGCTGTTTTCAGCACTCCACGGTGCGTTTGACATGCAGAAACTGCAATATCTTCGTATTCGTGGGGTTTCTAGCTGAGATATGCATTTTCTGTAGTAATCTTCATGATTCTGCTGTTACAAGTGTGCAGAATCACCGAAATCGCTGTTTTCGTGCTTTGAATGCGAAAAACACGTTTCCTGCTGTTTTCAGCACTCGACAGTGCGTTTGACATGCGGAAACTGCGATATCTTCGTTTTCGTGGGGTTTCCATCTGAGATATGCATTTTCAGTGATAATCTTCATGATTCTGCTGTTACAAGTGTGCAGAATCACCGAAATCGCTGTTTTCGTGCTACTGAAAGCGAAAAACACGTTTCCTGCTGTGTTCAGCACTCCACGGTGCGTTTGACATGCAGAAACTGCAATATCTTCGTATTCGTGGGGTTTCTAGCTGAGATATGCATTTTCTGTTGTAATCTTCGAGTTTCGTCTGTGCCAAGTGCGCATAATCACCGAAATCGCTGTTTTCGTGCTATTGAAAGCGAAAAACACGTTTCCTGCTGTGTTCAGCACTCCACAGTGCGTTTGACATGCGGAAACTGCGATATCTTCGTTTTCGTTGGGTTTCCAGCTGAGATATGCATTATCAGTGATAATCGTCGACATTCTTCTGTGACATGTGTGCAGAATCGCCGAAATCGCTGTTTTCGTGCATTTGAAAGCGAAAAACACGTTTCCTGCTGTGTTCAGCACTCCACAGTGCCTTTGACATGCGAAAACTGCGATATCTTCGTTTTCGTTGGGTTTCCAGCTGAGATATGCATTTTCAGTGATAATCTTCATGATTCTTCTGTGCCAAGTGCGCATAATCACCGAAATCGCTGTGTTCGTGCTGCTGAATGCGAAAAACACGTTCGCTGGTGTTTTCAGCACTCCACAGTGCGTTTGACATGCGGAAACTGCGATATCTTCGTTTTCGTTGGGTTTCCAGATGAGATATGCATTTTCAGTGATAATCGTCGACATTCTTCTGTGACATGTGTGCAGAATCGCCGGAATCGCTGTTTTCGTGCTATTGAATGCGAAAAACACGTTTCCTGCTGTTTTCAGCACTCACAGTGCGTTTGACATGCGGAAACCGCGATATCTTCGTTTTCGTTGGGTTTCCAGATGAGATATGCATTTTCAGTGATAATCGTCGACATTCTTCTGTGACATGTGTGCAAAATCGCCGAAACCGCTGTATTCGTGCTATTGAATGCGAATAACACGTTTCCTGGTGTTTTCAGCACTCCACGGTGCGTGTGACATGCAGAAACTGCAATATCTTCGTATTCGTGGGGATTCTAGCTGAGATATGCATTTTCTGTAATAATGTTCGAGTTTCTTCTGCGCCCAGTGCGCATAATCATCGATATCGCTGTTTACGTGCTATTGAATGCGAAAAACACGTTTTCTTGTGTTTTCAGCACTCCACAGTGCGTTTGATATGCGGAAACCGCGATATCTTCGTTTTCGTTGGGTTTCCAGCTGAGATATGCATTTTCAGTGATAATCTTCATGATTGTTCTGTGAAAAGTGTGCAGAATCACCGAAATCGCTGTTTTCGTGCTATTGAATGCGAAAAACACGTTTTCTGATGTTTTCAGCACTCCACAGTGCGTTTGATATGCGGAAACCGCGATATCGTCGTTTTCGTTTGGTTTCCAGCTGAGATATGCATTTTCAGTGATAATCGTCGACATTCTTCTGTGACATGTGTGCAGAATCGCCGAAATCGCTGTTTTCGTGCTATTGAAAGCGAAAAACACGTTTCCTGGTGTGTTCAGCACCCCACAGTGCGTTTGACATGCGGAAACTGCGATATCTTCGTTTTCGTGGCGTTTCCAGCTGAGATATGCATTTTCAGTGATAATCTTCATGAATGTTCTGTGACAAGTGTGCAGAATCACCGAAATCGCTGTTTTCGTGCTATTGAATACGAAGAACACGTTTGCTGGTGTATTCAGCTCTCCACAGTGCGTTTGATATGCGGAAACCGCGATATCTTCGTTTTCGTTGGGTTTCCAGCTGAGATATGCATTTTCAGTGATAATCGTCGACATTCTTCTGTGACATGTGTGCAAAATCGCCGAAACCGCTTTTTTCGTGCTATTGAATGCGAATAACACGTTTCCTGGTGTTTTTAGCACTCCACGGTGCGTGTGACATGCAGAAACTGCAATATCTTCGTATTCGTGGGGATTCTAGCTGAGATATGCATTTTCTGTAATAATCTTCGAGTTTCTTCTGCGCCCAGTGCGCATAATCATCGATATCGCTGTTTACGTGCTATTGAATGCGAAAAACACGTTTCATGGTGATTTCAGCACTCCACAGTGCGTTTGATATGCGGAAACCACGATATCTTCGTTTTCGTTGGGTTTCCAGCTGAGATATGCATTTTCAGTGATAATCTTCCACATTCTTCTGTGACATGTGTGCAGAATCGCCGAAATCGCTGTTTTCGTGCTATTGAATGCGAAAAACACGTTTCCTGCTGTTTTCAGCACTCCACATTGCGTTTGACATGCGGAAACTGCGATATCTTCGTTTTCATGGGGTTTCCAGCTGAGATCTGCATTTTCACTGAGAATCTTCATGATTGTTCTGTGACAAGTGTGCAGAATCACCGAAATCGCTGTTTTAGTCCTATTGAATGCGAAAAACACGTTTCCTGGTGTTTTCAACACTCCACAGTGCGTTTGACATGCGGAAACTGCGATATCTTCGTTTTCGTGGGGTTTCCCGCTGAGATATGCATTTTCAGTGATAATCTTCATGATTCTGCTGTTACAAGTGTGCAGAATCACCGGAATCGCTGTTTTCGTGCTATTGAATGCGAAAAACACGTTTCCTGCTGTGTTCAGCACTCCACGGTGCGTTTGACATGCAGAAACTGCAATATCTTCGTATTCGTGGGGTTTCTAGCTGAGATATGCATTTTCTGTTGTAATCTTCGAGTTTCGTCTGTGCCAAGTGCGCATAATCACCGAAATCGCTGTTTTCGTGCTATTGAAAGCGAAAAACACGTTTCCTGCTGTGTTCAGCACTCCACAGTGCGTTTGACATGCGGAAACTGCGATATCTTCGTTTTCGTTGGGTTTCCAGCTGAGATATGCATTATCAGTGATAATCGTCGACATTCTTCTGTGACATGTGTGCAGAATCGCCGAAATCGCTGTTTTCGTGCATTTGAAAGCGAAAAACACGTTTCCTGCTGTGTTCAGCACTCCACAGTGCCTTTGACATGCGAAAACCACGATATCTTCGTTTTCGTTGGGTTTCCAGCTGAGATATGCATTTTCAGTGATAATCTTCCACATTCTTCTGTGACATGTGTGCAGAATCGCCGAAATCGCTGTTTTAGTCCTATTGAATGCGAAAAACACGTTTCCTGGTGTTCTCAACACTCCACAGTGCGTTTGACATGCGGAAACTGCGATATCTTCGTTTTCGTGGGGTTTCCCGCAGAGATATGCATTTTCAGTGATAATCTTCATGATTCTGCTGTTACAAGTGTGCAGAATCACCGAAATCGCTGTTTTCGTGCTATTGAATGCGAAAAACACGTTTCCTGCTGTTTTCAGCACTCCACGGTGCGTTTGACATGCAGAAACTGCAATATCTTCGTATTCGTGGGGTTTCTAGCTGAGATATGCATTTTCTGTAGTAATCTTCATGATTCTGCTGTTACAAGTGTGCAGAATCACCGAAATCGCTGTTTTCGTGCTTTGAATGCGAAAAACACGTTTCCTGCTGTTTTCAGCACTCCACAGTGCGTTTGACATGCGGAAACTGCGATATCTTCGTTTTCGTGGGGTTTCCATCTGAGATATGCATTTTCAGTGATAATCTTCATGATTCTGCTGTTACAAGTGTGCAGAATCACCGAAATCGCTGTTTTCGTGCTACTGAAAGCGAAAAACACGTTTCCTGCTGTGTTCAGCACTCCACGGTGCGTTTGACATGCAGAAACTGCAATATCTTCGTATTCGTGGGGTTTCTAGCTGAGATATGCATTTTCTGTTGTAATCTTCGAGTTTCGTCTGTGCCAAGTGCGCATAATCACCGAAATCGCTGTTTTCGTGCTATTGAAAGCGAAAAACACGTTTCCTGCTGTGTTCAGCACTCCACAGTGCGTTTGACATGCGGAAACTGCGATATCTTCGTTTTCGTTGGGTTTCCAGCTGAGATATGCATTATCAGTGATAATCGTCGACATTCTTCTGTGACATGTGTGCAGAATCGCCGAAATCGCTGTTTTCGTGCATTTGAAAGCGAAAAACACGTTTCCTGCTGTGTTCAGCACTCCACAGTGCCTTTGACATGCGAAAACTGCGATATCTTCGTTTTCGTTGGGTTTCCAGCTGAGATATGCATTTTCAGTGATAATCTTCATGATTCTTCTGTGCCAAGTGCGCATAATCACCGAAATCGCTGTGTTCGTGCTGCTGAATGCGAAAAACACGTTCGCTGGTGTTTTCAGCACTCCACAGTGCGTTTGACATGCGGAAACTGCGATATCTTCGTTTTCGCTGGGTTTCCAGATGAGATATGCATTTTCAGTGATAATCGTCGACATTCTTCTGTGACATGTGTGCAGAATCGCCGGAATCGCTGTTTTCGTGCTATTGAATGCGAAAAACACGTTTCCTGCTGTTTTCAGCACTCACAGTGCGTTTGACATGCGGAAACCGCGATATCTTCGTTTTCGTTGGGTTTCCAGATGAGAAATGCATTTTCAGTGATAATCTTCATGTTTGTTCTGTGAAAAGTGTGCAGAATCACCGAAATCGCTGTTTTCGTGCTATTGAATGCGAAAAACACGTTTTCTGATGTTTTCAGCACTCCACAGTGCGTTTGATATGCGGAAACCGCGATATCGTCGTTTTCGTTTGGTTTCCAGCTGAGATATGCATTTTCAGTGATAATCGTCGACATTCTTCTGTGACATGTGTGCAGAATCGCCGAAATCGCTGTTTTCGTGCTATTGAAAGCGAAAAACACGTTTCCTGGTGTGTTCAGCACCCCACAGTGCGTTTGACATGCGGAAACTGCGATATCTTCGTTTTCGTGGGGTTTCCAGCTGAGATATGCGTTTTCAGTGATAATCTTCATGATTGTTCTGTGACAAGTGTGCAGAATCACCCAAATCGCTGTTTTCGTGCTATTGAATGCGAAAAACACGTTTTCTGGTGTTTTCAGCACTCCACAGTGCATTTGATATGCATAAATTGCAATATTTTCGGATTCGTGGGGTTTCTAGATGAGATATGCATTTTCTGTAGTAATCTTCGAGTTTCTTCGGTGCCAAGTGCGCATAATCACCGAAATCGCTGTTTTCGTGCTATTGAATGCGAAAAACACGTTTTCTGGTGTTTTCAGCACGCCACAGTGCGTTTGATATGCTGAAACCGCGATATCTTCGTTTTCGTTGGGTTTCCAGCTGAGATATGCATTTTCAGTGATAATCGTCCACATTCTTCTGTGACATGAGTGCAGAATCGCCGAAATCGCTGTTTTCGTGCTATTGAATGCGAAAAACACGTTTCCTGGTGTTTTCAGCACTCCACGGTGCGTTTGATATGCGGAAACTGCGATATCTTCGTATTCGTGGGGATTCTAGCTGAGATATGCATTTTCTGTAGTAATCTTCGAGTTTCTTCTGTGCCAAGTGCGCATAATCACCGAAATCGCTGTTTTCGTGCTATTAATTGCGAAAAACACGTTTTCTGGTGTTTTCAGCACTCCACAGTGCGTTTGATATGCGGAAACCACGATATCTTCGTTTTCGTTGGGTTTCCAGCTGAGATATGCATTTTCAGTGATAATCTTCCACATTCTTCTGTGACATGTGTGCAGAATCGCCGAAATCGCTGTTTTCGTGCTATTGAATGCGAAAAACACGTTTCCTGCTGTTTTCAGCACTCCACATTGCGTTTGACATGCGGAAACTGCGATATCTTCGTTTTCATGGGGTTTCCAGCTGAGATCTGCATTTTCACTGAGAATCTTCATGATTGTTCTGTGACAAGTGTGCAGAATCACCGAAATCGCTGTTTTAGTCCTATTGAATGCGAAAAACACGTTTCCTGGTGTTTTCAACACTCCACAGTGCGTTTGACATGCGGAAACTGCGATATCTTCGTTTTCGTGGGGTTTCCCGCTGAGATATGCATTTTCAGTGATAATCTTCATGATTCTGCTGTTACAAGTGTGCAGAATCACCGAAATCGCTGTTTTCGTGCTATTGAATGCGAAAAACACGTTTCCTGCTGTGTTCAGCACTCCACGGTGCGTTTGACATGCAGAAACTGCAATATCTTCGTATTCGTGGGGTTTCTAGCTGAGATATGCATTTTCTGTTGTAATCTTCGAGTTTCGTCTGTGCCAAGTGCGCATAATCACCGAAATCGCTGTTTTCGTGCTATTGAAAGCGAAAAACACGTTTCCTGCTGTGTTCAGCACTCCACAGTGCGTTTGACATGCGGAAACTGCGATATCTTCGTTTTCGTTGGGTTTCCAGCTGAGATATGCATTATCAGTGATAATCGTCGACATTCTTCTGTGACATGTGTGCAGAATCGCCGAAATCGCTGTTTTCGTGCATCTGAAAGCGAAAAACACGTTTCCTGCTGTGTTCAGCACTCCACAGTGCCTTTGACATGCGAAAACTGCGATATCTTCGTTTTCGTTGGGTTTCCAGCTGAGATATGCATTTTCAGTGATAATCTTCATGATTCTTCTGTGCCAAGTGTGCAGAATCACCGAAATCGCTGTTTTCGTGCTATTGAATGCGAAAAACACGTTTTCTGGGGTTTTCAGCACTCCACAGTGCGTTTGATATGCGGAAACTGCGATATCTTCGTTTTCGTTGGGTTTCCAGCTGAGATATGCATTTTCAGTGATAATCGTCGACATTCTTCTGTGACATGTGTGCAGAATCACCGAAATCGCTGTTTTCGTGCTATTGAATGCGAAAACACGTTTCCTGCTGTTTTCAGCACTCCACAGTGCGTTTGACATGCGGAAACCGCGATATCTTCGTTTTCGTTGGGTTTCCAGCTGAGATATGCATTTTCAGTGATAATCTTCATGATTGTTCTGTGACAAGTGTGCAGAATCACCGAAATCGCTGTTTTCGTGCTATTGAATGCGAAAAACACGTTTTCTGGGGTTTTCAGCACTCCACAGTGCGTTTGATATGCGGAAACTGCGATATCTTCGTTTTCGTTGGGTTTCCAGCTGAGATATGCATTTTCAGTGATAATCGTCGACATTCTTCTGTGACATGTGTGCAGAATCGCCGAAATCGCTGTTTTCGTGCTATTGAATGCGAAAACACGTTTCCTGCTGTTTTCAGCACTCCACAGTGCGTTTGACATGCGGAAACCGCGATATCTTCGTTTTCGTTGGGTTTCCAGCTGAGATATGCATTATCAGTGATAATCGTCGACATTCTTCTGTGACATGTGTGCAGAATCGCCGAAATCGCTGTTTTCGTGCATTTGAAAGCGAAAAACACGTTTCCTGCTGCTTTCAGCACTCCACAGTGCGTTTGACATGCGGAAACTGCGATATCCTCGTTTTCATGGGGTTTCCAACTGAGATCTGCATTTTCAGTGATAATCTTCATGATTGGTCTGTGACAAGTGCGCAGAATCACCGAAATCGCTGTTTTCTTGCTATTGAATGCGAAAAACACGTTTTCTGGGGTTTTCAGCACTCCACAGTGCGTTTGATATGCATAAATTGCAATATTTTCGGATTCGTGGGGTTTCTAGCTGAGATATGCATTTTCTGTAGTAATCTTCGAGTTTCTTCTGTGCCAAGTGCGCATAATCACCGAAATCGCTGTTTTCGTGCTATTGAAAGCGAAAAACACGTTTCCTGCTGTGTTCAGCACTCCACAGTGCGTTTGACATGCGGAAACTGCGATATCATCGTTTTCGTTGGGTTTCCAGCTGAGATATGCATTATCAGTGATAATCGTCGACATTCTTCTGTGACATGTGTGCAGAATCGCCGAAATCGCTGTTTTCGTGCATTTGAAAGCGAAAAACACGTTTCCTGCTGTGTTCAGCACTCCACAGTGCCTTTGACATGCGAAAAATGCGATATCTTCGTTTTCGTTGGGTTTCCAGCTGAGATATGCATTTTCAGTGATAATCTTCATGATTCTTCTGTGCCAAGTGTGCAGATTCACCGAAATCGCTGTTTTCGTGCTATTGAATGCGAAAAACACGTTTTCTGGGGTTTTCAGCACTCCACAGTGCGTTTGATATGCGGAAACTGCGATATCTTCGTTTTCGTTGGGTTTCCAGCTGAGATATGCATTATCAGTGATAATCGTCGACATTCTTCTGTGACATGTGTGCAGAATCGCCGAAATCGCTGTTTTCGTGCATTTGAAAGCGAAAAACACGTTTCCTGCTGTGTTCAGCACTCCACAGTGCCTTTGACATGCGAAAACCACGATATCTTCGTTTTCGTTGGGTTTCCAGCTGAGATATGCATTTTCAGTGATAATCTTCCACATTCTTCTGTGACATGTGTGCAGAATCGCCGAAATCGCTGTTTTCGTGCTATTGAATGCGAAAAACACGTTTCCTGCTGTTTTCAGCACTCCACAGTGCGTTTGATATGCGGAAACCGCGATATCTTCGTTTTCGTGGGGATTCCATCTGAGATATGCATTCTCTGTGATAATCGTCGACATTCTTCTGTGACATGTGTGCAGAATCACCGAAATCGCTGTTTTCGTGCTATTGAATGCGAAAAACACGTTTCCTGCTGTTTTCAGCACTCCACGGTGCGTTTGACATGCAGAAACTGCAATATCTTCGTATTCGTGGGGTTTCTAGCTGAGATATGCATTTTCTGTAGTAATCTTCATGATTCTGCTGTTACAAGTGTGCAGAATCGCCGAAATCGCTGTTTTAGTCCTATTGAATGCGAAAAACACGTTTCCTGGTGTTCTCAACACTCCACAGTGCGTTTGACATGCGGAAACTGCGATATCTTCGTTTTCGTGGGGTTTCCCGCAGAGATATGCATTTTCAGTGATAATCTTCATGATTCTGCTGTTACAAGTGTGCAGAATCACCGAAATCGCTGTTTTCGTGCTATTGAATGCGAAAAACACGTTTCCTGCTGTTTTCAGCACTCCACGGTGCGTTTGACATGCAGAAACTGCAATATCTTCGTATTCGTGGGGTTTCTAGCTGAGATATGCATTTTCTGTAGTAATCTTCATGATTCTGCTGTTACAAGTGTGCAGAATCACCGAAATCGCTGTTTTCGTGCTTTGAATGCGAAAAACACGTTTCCTGCTGTTTTCAGCACTCCACAGTGCGTTTGACATGCGGAAACTGCGATATCTTCGTTTTCGTGGGGTTTCCATCTGAGATATGCATTTTCAGTGATAATCTTCATGATTCTGCTGTTACAAGTGTGCAGAATCACCGAAATCGCTGTTTTCGTGCTACTGAAAGCGAAAAACACGTTTCCTGCTGTGTTCAGCACTCCACGGTGCGTTTGACATGCAGAAACTGCAATATCTTCGTATTCGTGGGGTTTCTAGCTGAGATATGCATTTTCTGTTGTAATCTTCGAGTTTCGTCTGTGCCAAGTGCGCATAATCACCGAAATCGCTGTTTTCGTGCTATTGAAAGCGAAAAACACGTTTCCTGCTGTGTTCAGCACTCCACAGTGCGTTTGACATGCGGAAACTGCGATATCTTCGTTTTCGTTGGGTTTCCAGCTGAGATATGCATTATCAGTGATAATCGTCGACATTCTTCTGTGACATGTGTGCAGAATCGCCGAAATCGCTGTTTTCGTGCATTTGAAAGCGAAAAACACGTTTCCTGCTGTGTTCAGCACTCCACAGTGCCTTTGACATGCGAAAACTGCGATATCTTCGTTTTCGTTGGGTTTCCAGCTGAGATATGCATTTTCAGTGATAATCTTCATGATTCTTCTGTGCCAAGTGCGCATAATCACCGAAATCGCTGTGTTCGTGCTGCTGAATGCGAAAAACACGTTCGCTGGTGTTTTCAGCACTCCACAGTGCGTTTGACATGCGGAAACTGCGATATCTTCGTTTTCGCTGGGTTTCCAGATGAGATATGCATTTTCAGTGATAATCGTCGACATTCTTCTGTGACATGTGTGCAGAATCGCCGGAATCGCTGTTTTCGTGCTATTGAATGCGAAAAACACGTTTCCTGCTGTTTTCAGCACTCACAGTGCGTTTGACATGCGGAAACCGCGATATCTTCGTTTTCGTTGGGTTTCCAGATGAGAAATGCATTTTCAGTGATAATCTTCATGTTTGTTCTGTGAAAAGTGTGCAGAATCACCGAAATCGCTGTTTTCGTGCTATTGAATGCGAAAAACACGTTTTCTGATGTTTTCAGCACTCCACAGTGCGTTTGATATGCGGAAACCGCGATATCGTCGTTTTCGTTTGGTTTCCAGCTGAGATATGCATTTTCAGTGATAATCGTCAACATTCTTCTGTGACATGTGTGCAGAATCGCCGAAATCGCTGTTTTCGTGCTATTGAAAGCGAAAAACACGTTTCCTGGTGTGTTCAGCACCCCACAGTGCGTTTGACATGCGGAAACTGCGATATCTTCGTTTTCGTGGGGTTTCCAGCTGAGATATGCGTTTTCAGTGATAATCTTCATGATTGTTCTGTGACAAGTGTGCAGAATCACCCAAATCGCTGTTTTCGTGCTATTGAATGCGAAAAACACGTTTTCTGGTGTTTTCAGCACTCCACAGTGCATTTGATATGCATAAATTGCAATATTTTCGGATTCGTGGGGTTTCTAGATGAGATATGCATTTTCTGTAGTAATCTTCGAGTTTCTTCGGTGCCAAGTGCGCATAATCACCGAAATCGCTGTTTTCGTGCTATTGAATGCGAAAAACACGTTTTCTGGTGTTTTCAGCACGCCACAGTGCGTTTGATATGCTGAAACCGCGATATCTTCGTTTTCGTTGGGTTTCCAGCTGAGATATGCATTTTCAGTGATAATCGTCCACATTCTTCTGTGACATGAGTGCAGAATCGCCGAAATCGCTGTTTTCGTGCTATTGAATGCGAAAAACACGTTTCCTGGTGTTTTCAGCACTCCACGGTGCGTTTGATATGCGGAAACTGCGATATCTTCGTATTCGTGGGGATTCTAGCTGAGATATGCATTTTCTGTAGTAATCTTCGAGTTTCTTCTGTGCCAAGTGCGCATAATCACCGAAATCGCTGTTTTCGTGCTATTAATTGCGAAAAACACGTTTTCTGGTGTTTTCAGCACTCCACAGTGCGTTTGATATGCGGAAACCACGATATCTTCGTTTTCGTTGGGTTTCCAGCTGAGATATGCATTTTCAGTGATAATCTTCCACATTCTTCTGTGACATGTGTGCAGAATCGCCGAAATCGCTGTTTTCGTGCTATTGAATGCGAAAAACACGTTTCCTGCTGTTTTCAGCACTCCACATTGCGTTTGACATGCGGAAACTGCGATATCTTCGTTTTCATGGGGTTTCCAGCTGAGATCTGCATTTTCACTGAGAATCTTCATGATTGTTCTGTGACAAGTGTGCAGAATCACCGAAATCGCTGTTTTAGTCCTATTGAATGCGAAAAACACGTTTCCTGGTGTTTTCAACACTCCACAGTGCGTTTGACATGCGGAAACTGCGATATCTTCGTTTTCGTGGGGTTTCCCGCTGAGATATGCATTTTCAGTGATAATCTTCATGATTCTGCTGTTACAAGTGTGCAGAATCACCGAAATCGCTGTTTTCGTGCTATTGAATGCGAAAAACACGTTTCCTGCTGTGTTCAGCACTCCACGGTGCGTTTGACATGCAGAAACTGCAATATCTTCGTATTCGTGGGGTTTCTAGCTGAGATATGCATTTTCTGTTGTAATCTTCGAGTTTCGTCTGTGCCAAGTGCGCATAATCACCGAAATCGCTGTTTTCGTGCTATTGAAAGCGAAAAACACGTTTCCTGCTGTGTTCAGCACTCCACAGTGCGTTTGACATGCGGAAACTGCGATATCTTCGTTTTCGTTGGGTTTCCAGCTGAGATATGCATTATCAGTGATAATCGTCGACATTCTTCTGTGACATGTGTGCAGAATCGCCGAAATCGCTGTTTTCGTGCATTTGAAAGCGAAAAACACGTTTCCTGCTGTGTTCAGCACTCCACAGTGCCTTTGACATGCGAAAACTGCGATATCTTCGTTTTCGTTGGGTTTCCAGCTGAGATATGCATTTTCAGTGATAATCTTCATGATTCTTCTGTGCCAAGTGTGCAGAATCACCGAAATCGCTGTTTTCGTGCTATTGAATGCGAAAAACACGTTTTCTGGGGTTTTCAGCACTCCACAGTGCGTTTGATATGCGGAAACTGCGATATCTTCGTTTTCGTTGGGTTTCCAGCTGAGATATGCATTTTCAGTGATAATCGTCGACATTCTTCTGTGACATGTGTGCAGAATCACCGAAATCGCTGTTTTCGTGCTATTGAATGCGAAAACACGTTTCCTGCTGTTTTCAGCACTCCACAGTGCGTTTGACATGCGGAAACCGCGATATCTTCGTTTTCGTTGGGTTTCCAGCTGAGATATGCATTTTCAGTGATAATCTTCATGATTGTTCTGTGACAAGTGTGCAGAATCACCGAAATCGCTGTTTTCGTGCTATTGAATGCGAAAAACACGTTTTCTGGGGTTTTCAGCACTCCACAGTGCGTTTGATATGCGGAAACTGCGATATCTTCGTTTTCGTTGGGTTTCCAGCTGAGATATGCATTTTCAGTGATAATCGTCGACATTCTTCTGTGACATGTGTGCAGAATCGCCGAAATCGCTGTTTTCGTGCTATTGAATGCGAAAACACGTTTCCTGCTGTTTTCAGCACTCCACAGTGCGTTTGACATGCGGAAACCGCGATATCTTCGTTTTCGTTGGGTTTCCAGCTGAGATATGCATTATCAGTGATAATCGTCGACATTCTTCTGTGACATGTGTGCAGAATCGCCGAAATCGCTGTTTTCGTGCATTTGAAAGCGAAAAACACGTTTCCTGCTGCTTTCAGCACTCCACAGTGCGTTTGACATGCGGAAACTGCGATATCCTCGTTTTCATGGGGTTTCCAACTGAGATCTGCATTTTCAGTGATAATCTTCATGATTGGTCTGTGACAAGTGCGCAGAATCACCGAAATCGCTGTTTTCTTGCTATTGAATGCGAAAAACACGTTTTCTGGGGTTTTCAGCACTCCACAGTGCGTTTGATATGCATAAATTGCAATATTTTCGGATTCGTGGGGTTTCTAGCTGAGATATGCATTTTCTGTAGTAATCTTCGAGTTTCTTCTGTGCCAAGTGCGCATAATCACCGAAATCGCTGTTTTCGTGCTATTGAAAGCGAAAAACACGTTTCCTGCTGTGTTCAGCACTCCACAGTGCGTTTGACATGCGGAAACTGCGATATCATCGTTTTCGTTGGGTTTCCAGCTGAGATATGCATTATCAGTGATAATCGTCGACATTCTTCTGTGACATGTGTGCAGAATCGCCGAAATCGCTGTTTTCGTGCATTTGAAAGCGAAAAACACGTTTCCTGCTGTGTTCAGCACTCCACAGTGCCTTTGACATGCGAAAAATGCGATATCTTCGTTTTCGTTGGGTTTCCAGCTGAGATATGCATTTTCAGTGATAATCTTCATGATTCTTCTGTGCCAAGTGTGCAGATTCACCGAAATCGCTGTTTTCGTGCTATTGAATGCGAAAAACACGTTTTCTGGGGTTTTCAGCACTCCACAGTGCGTTTGATATGCGGAAACTGCGATATCTTCGTTTTCGTTGGGTTTCCAGCTGAGATATGCATTATCAGTGATAATCGTCGACATTCTTCTGTGACATGTGTGCAGAATCGCCGAAATCGCTGTTTTCGTGCATTTGAAAGCGAAAAACACGTTTCCTGCTGTGTTCAGCACTCCACAGTGCCTTTGACATGCGAAAAATGCGATATCTTCGTTTTCGTTGGGTTTCCAGCTGAGATATGCATTTTCAGTGATAATCTTCATGATTCTTCTGTGCCAAGTGTGCAGATTCACCGAAATCGCTGTTTTCGTGCTATTGAATGCGAAAAACACGTTTTCTGGGGTTTTCAGCACTCCACAGTGCGTTTGATATGCGGAAACTGCGATATCTTCGTTTTCGTTGGGTTTCCAGCTGAGATATGCATTTTCAGTGATAATCGTCGACATTCTTCTGTGACATGTGTGCAGAATCGCCGAAATCGCTGTTTTCGTGCTATTGAATGCGAAAACACGTTTCCTGCTGTTTTCAGCACTCCACAGTGCGTTTGACATGCGGAAACCGCGATATCTTCGTTTTCGTTGGGTTTCCAGCTGAGATATGCATTTTCAGTGATAATCTTCATGATTGTTCTGTGACAAGTGTGCAGAATCACCGAAATCGCTGTTTTCGTGCTATTGAATGCGAAAAACACGTTTTCTGGGGTTTTCAGCACTCCACAGTGCGTTTGATATGCGGAAACTGCGATATCTTCGTTTTCGTTGGGTTTCCAGCTGAGATATGCATTTTCAGTGATAATCGTCGACATTCTTCTGTGACATGTGTGCAGAATCGCCGAAATCGCTGTTTTCGTGCTATTGAATGCGAAAACACGTTTCCTGCTGTTTTCAGCACTCCACAGTGCGTTTGACATGCGGAAACCGCGATATCTTCGTTTTCGTTGGGTTTCCAGCTGAGATATGCATTATCAGTGATAATCGTCGACATTCTTCTGTGACATGTGTGCAGAATCGCCGAAATCGCTGTTTTCGTGCATTTGAAAGCGAAAAACACGTTTCCTGCTGCTTTCAGCACTCCACAGTGCGTTTGACATGCGGAAACTGCGATATCCTCGTTTTCATGGGGTTTCCAACTGAGATCTGCATTTTCAGTGATAATCTTCATGATTGGTCTGTGACAAGTGCGCAGAATCACCGAAATCGCTGTTTTCTTGCTATTGAATGCGAAAAACACGTTTTCTGGGGTTTTCAGCACTCCACAGTGCGTTTGATATGCGGAAACTGCGATATCTTCGTTTTCGCTGGGTTTCCAGCTGAGATATGCATTTTCAGTGATAATCGTCGACATTCTTCTGTGACATGTGTGCAGAATCGCCGAAATCGCTGTTTTCGTGCTATTGAATGCGAAAAACACGTTTCCTGCTGTTTTCAGCACTCCACAGTGCGTTTGTCATGCGGAAACCGCGATATCTTCGTTTTCGTTGGGTTTCTAGCTGCGATATGCATTTTCAGTGATAATCTTCATGATTGTTCTGTGACAAGTGTGCAGAATCACCGAAATCGCTGTTTTCGTGCTATTGAATGCGAAAAACACGTTTTCTGGGGTTATCAGCACTCCACAGTGCGTTTGATATGCGGAAACTGCGATATCTTCGTTTTCGTTGGGTTTCCAGCTGAGATATGCATTTTCAGTGATAATCGTCGACATTCTTCTGTGACATGTGTGCAGAATCGCCGAAATCGCTGTTTTCGTGCTATTGAATGCGAAAACACGTTTCCTGCTGTTTTCAGCACTCCACAGTGCGTTTGACATGCGGAAACCGCAATATCTTCGTTTTCGTTGGGTTTCCAGCTGAGATATGCATTATCAGTGATAATCGTCGACATTCTTCTGTGACATGTGTGCAGAATCGCCGAAATCGCTGTTTTCGTGCTATTGAATGCGAAAAACACGTTTCCTGCTGTTTTCAGCACTCCACAGTGCGTTTGACATGCGGAAACTGCGATATCTTCGTTTTCGTTGGGTTTCCAGCTGAGATATGCATTTTCAGTGATAATCTTCATGATTCTTCTGTGCCAAGTGCGCATAATCACCGAAATCGCTGTTTTCGTGCTATTGAATGCGAAAAACACGTTTTCTGGGGTTATCAGCACTCCACAGTGCGTTTGATATGCGGAAACTGCGATATCTTCGTTTTCGCTGGGTTTCCAGCTGAGATATGCATTTTCAGTGATAATCGTCGACATTCTTCTGTGACATGTGTGCAGAATCGCCGAAATCGCTGTTTTCGTGCATTTGAAAGCGAAAAACACGTTTCCTGCTGCTTTCAGCACTCCACAGTGCGTTTGACATGCGGAAACTGCGATATCCTCGTTTTCATGGGGTTTCCAACTGAGATCTGCATTTTCAGTGATAATCTTCATGATTGGTCTGTGACAAGTGCGCAGAATCACCGAAATCGCTGTTTTCTTGCTATTGAATGCGAAAAACACGTTTTCTGGGGTTTTCAGCACTCCACAGTGCGTTTGATATGCGGAAACTGCGATATCTTCGTTTTCGCTGGGTTTCCAGCTGAGATATGCATTTTCAGTGATAATCGTCGACATTCTTCTGTGACATGTGTGCAGAATCGCCGAAATCGCTGTTTTCGTGCTATTGAATGCGAAAAACACGTTTCCTGCTGTTTTCAGCACTCCACAGTGCGTTTGTCATGCGGAAACCGCGATATCTTCGTTTTCGTTGGGTTTCCAGCTGCGATATGCATTTTCAGTGATAATCTTCATGATTGTTCTGTGACAAGTGTGCAGAATCACCGAAATCGCTGTTTTCGTGCTATTGAATGCGAAAAACACGTTTTCTGGGGTTATCAGCACTCCACAGTGCGTTTGATATGCGGAAACTGCGATATCTTCGTTTTCGTTGGGTTTCCAGCTGAGATATGCATTTTCAGTGATAATCGTCGACATTCTTCTGTGACATGTGTGCAGAATCGCCGAAATCGCTGTTTTCGTGCTATTGAATGCGAAAACACGTTTCCTGCTGTTTTCAGCACTCCACAGTGCGTTTGACATGCGGAAACCGCAATATCTTCGTTTTCGTTGGGTTTCCAGCTGAGATATGCATTATCAGTGATAATCGTCGACATTCTTCTGTGACATGTGTGCAGAATCGCCGAAATCGCTGTTTTCGTGCTATTGAATGCGAAAAACACGTTTCCTGCTGTTTTCAGCACTCCACAGTGCGTTTGACATGCGGAAACTGCGATATCTTCGTTTTCGTTGGGTTTCCAGCTGAGATATGCATTTTCAGTGATAATCTTCATGATTCTTCTGTGCCAAGTGCGCATAATCACCGAAATCGCTGTTTTCGTGCTATTGAATGCGAAAAACACGTTTCCTGGTGTTTTCAGCACTCCACAGTGCGTTTGATATGCGGAAACCGCGATATCTTCGTTTTCGTTGGGTTTCCAGCTGAGATATGCATTTTCAGTGATAATCTTCATGATTCTGCTGTTATAAGTGTGCTGAATCACCGAAATCGCTGTTTTCGTGCTGTTGAATGAAAAACACGTTTCCTGCTGTTTTCAGCACTCCACAGTGCGTTTGACATGCGGAAACTGCGATATCTTCGTATTCGTGGGGTTTCTAGCTGAGATATGCATTTTCTGTAGTAATCTTCGAGTTTCTTCTGCGCCAAGTGCGCATAATCACCGAAATCGCTGTTTTCGTGCTATTAAATGCGAAAAACACGTTTTCTGGAGTTTTCAGCAATCCACAGTGCGTTTGATATGCGGAAACCGCGATATCTTCGTTTTCGTTGGGTTTCCAGCTGAGATATGCATTTTCAGTGATAATCGTCGACATTCTTCTGTGACATGTGTGCAGAATCGCCGAAATCGCTGTTTTCGTGCTATTGAATGCGAAAACACGTTTCCTGCTGTTTTCAGCACTCCACAGTGCGTTTGACATGCGGAAACCGCGATATCTTCGTTTTCGTTGGGTTTCCAGCTGAGATATGCATTATCAGTGATAATCGTCGACATTCTTCTGTGACATGTGTGCAGAATCGCCGAAATCGCTGTTTTCGTGCATTTGAAAGCGAAAAACACGTTTCCTGCTGCTTTCAGCACTCCACAGTGCGTTTGACATGCGGAAACTGCGATATCCTCGTTTTCATGGGGTTTCCAACTGAGATCTGCATTTTCAGTGATAATCTTCATGATTGGTCTGTGACAAGTGCGCAGAATCACCGAAATCGCTGTTTTCTTGCTATTGAATGCGAAAAACACGTTTTCTGGGGTTTTCAGCACTCCACAGTGCGTTTGATATGCGGAAACTGCGATATCTTCGTTTTCGCTGGGTTTCCAGCTGAGATATGCATTTTCAGTGATAATCGTCGACATTCTTCTGTGACATGTGCGCAGAATCGCCGAAATCGCTGTTTTCGTGCTATTGAATGCGAAAAACACGTTTCCTGCTGTTTTCAGCACTCCACAGTGCGTTTGTCATGCGGAAACCGCGATATCTTCGTTTTCGTTGGGTTTCCAGCTGCGATATGCATTTTCAGTGATAATCTTCATGATTGTTCTGTGACAAGTGTGCAGAATCACCGAAATCGCTGTTTTCGTGCTATTGAATGCGAAAAACACGTTTTCTGGGGTTATCAGCACTCCACAGTGCGTTTGATATGCGGAAACTGCGATATCTTCGTTTTCGTTGGGTTTCCAGCTGAGATATGCATTTTCAGTGATAATCGTCGACATTCTTCTGTGACATGTGTGCAGAATCGCCGAAATCGCTGTTTTCGTGCTATTGAATGCGAAAACACGTTTCCTGCTGTTTTCAGCACTCCACAGTGCGTTTGACATGCGGAAACCGCAATATTTTCGTTTTCGTTGGGTTTCCAGCTGAGATATGCATTATCAGTGATAATCGTCGACATTCTTCTGTGACATGTGTGCAGAATCGCCGAAATCGCTGTTTTCGTGCTATTGAATGCGAATAACACATTTCCTGCTGTTTTCAGCACTCCACAGTGCGTTTGACATGCGGAAACTGCGATATCTTCGTTTTCGTTGGGTTTCCAGCTGAGATATGCATTTTCAGTGATAATCTTCATGATTCTTCTGTGCCAAGTGCGCATAATCACCGAAATCGCTGTTTTCGTGCTATTGAATGCGAAAAACACGTTTCCTGGTGTTTTCAGCACTCCACAGTGCGTTTGATATGCGGAAACCGCGATATCTTCGTTTTCGTTGGGTTTCCAGCTGAGATATGCATTTTCGGTGATAATCTTCATGATTCTGCTGTTATAAGTGTGCTGAATCACCGAAATCGCTGTTTTCGTGCTGTTGAATGCGAAAAACACGTTTCCTGCTGTTTTCAGCACTCCACAGTGCGTTTGACATGCGGAAACTGCGATATCTTCGTATTCGTGGGGTTTCTAGCTGAGATATGCATTTTCTGTAGTAATCTTCGAGTTTCTTCTGCGCCAAGTGCGCATAATCACCGAAATCGCTGTTTTCGTGCTATTAAATGCGAAAAACACGTTTTCTGGTGTTTTCAGCAATCCACAGTGCGTTTGATATGCGGAAACCGCGATATCTTCGTTTTCGTTGGGTTTCCAGCTGAGATATGCATTTTCAGTGATAATCGTCGACATTCTTCTGTGACATGTGTGCAGAATCGCCGAAATCGCTGTTTTCGTGCTATTGAATGCGAAAACACGTTTCCTGCTGTTTTCAGCACTCCACAGAGCGTTTGACATGCGGAAACCGCAATATCTTCGTTTTCGTTGGGTTTCCAGCTGAGATATGCATTTTCAGTTGAAATCTTCATGATTCTGCTGCTACAAGTGTGCAGAATCACCGAAAATGCTGTTTTCGTGCTATTGAATGCGAAAAACACGTTTCCTGGTGTTCTCAGCACTCCACGGTGCGTTTGACATGCAGAAACTGCAATATCTTCGTATTCGTGGGGTTTCTAGCTGAGGTATGCATTTTCTGTAGTAATCTTCGAGTTTCTTCTGTGCCAAGTGCGCATAATCACCGAACTCGCTGTTTTCGTGCTATTGAATGCAAAAAACACGTTTTCTGGTGTTTTCAGCACTCCACAGTGCGATTGATATGCGGAAACCGCGATATCTTCGTTTTCGTTGGGTTTCCAGCTGAGATATGCATTTTCAGTGATAATCGTCGACATTCTTCTGTGACATGTGTGCAGAATCGCCGAAATCGCTGTTTTCGTGCTATTGAATGCGAAAAACACGTTTCCTACTGTTTTCAGCACTCCACAGTGCGTTTGACATGCGGAAACTGCGATATCTTCGTTTTCGTTGGGTTTCCAGCTGAGATATGCATTTTCTGTTGAAATCTTCATGATTCTTCTGTGCCAAGTGCGCATAATCACCGAAATCGCTGTGTTCGTGGTGTTGAATGCGAAAAACACGTTCGCTGGTGTTTTCAGCACTCCACAGTGCGTTTGACATGCGGAAACTGCGATATCTTCGTATTCGTTGGGTTTCCAGCGGAGATATGCATTTTCAGTAATAATCTTCATGATTCTGCTGTTACAAGTGTGCAGAATCACCGAAATCGCTGTTTTCGTGCTATTGAATGCGAAAAACACGTTTCCTGGTGTTTTCAGCACTCCACGGTGCGTTTGACATGCAGAAACTGCAATATCTTCGTATTCGTGGGGTTTCTAGCTGAGATATGCATTTTCAGTGATAATCGTCGACATTCTTCTGTGACATGTGTGCAGAATCGCCGAAATCGCTGTTTTCGTGCTATTGAATGCGAAAACACGTTTCCTGCTGTTTTCAGCACTCCACAGTGCGTTTGACATGCGGAAACCGCGATATCTTCGTTTTCGTTGGGTTTCCAGCTGAGATATGCATTATCAGTGATAATCGTCGACATTCTTCTGTGACATGTGTGCAGAATCGCCGAAATCGCTGTTTTCGTGCTATTGAATGCGAAAAACACGTTTCCTGCTGTTTTCAGCACTCCACAGTGCGTTTGACATGCGGAAACCGCGATATCTTCGTTTTCGTTGGGTTTCCAGCTGAGATATGCATTTTCAGTGATAATCGTCGACATTCTTCTGTGACATGTGTGCAGAATCGCCGAAATCGCTGTTTTCGTGCTATTGAATGCGAAAACACGTTTCCTGCTGTTTTCAGCGCTCCACAGTGCGTTTGACATGCGGAAACCGCGATATCTTCGTTTTCGTTGGGTTTCCAGCTGAGATATGCATTTTCAGTGATAATCGTCGACATTCTTCTGTGACATGTGTGCAGAATCGCCGAAATCGCTGTTTTCGTGCTATTGAATGCGAAAACACGTTTCCTGCTGTTTTCAGCACTCCACAGTGCGTTTGACATGCGGAAACCGCGATATCTTCGTTTTCGTTGGGTTTCCAGCTGAGATATGCATTATCAGTGATAATCGTCGACATTCTTCTGTGACATGTGTGCAGAATCGCCGAAATCGCTGTTTTCGTGCTATTGAATGCGAAAAACACGTTTCCTGGTGTTTTCAGCACTCCACGGTGCGTTTGACATGCAGAAACTGCAATATCTTCGTATTCGTGGGGTTTCTAGCTGAGATATGCATTTTCAGTGATAATCGTCGACATTCTTCTGTGACATGTGTGCAGAATCGCCGAAATCGCTGTTTTCGTGCTATTGAATGCGAAAAACACGTTTCCTGCTGTTTTCAGCACTCCACAGTGCGTTTGACATGCGGAAACCGCGATATCTTCGTTTTCGTTGGGTTTCCAGCTGAGATATGCATTTTCAGTGATAATCTTCATGATTGTTCTGTGACAAGTGTGCAGAATCACCGAAATCGCTGTTTTCGTGCTATTGAATGCGAAAAACAGGTTTTCTGGGGTTTTCAGCCCTCCACAGTGCGTTTGATATGCGGAAACTGCGATATCTTCGTTTTCGTTGGGTTTCCAGCTGAGATATGCATTTTCAGTGATAATCGTCGACATTCTTCTGTGACATGTGTGCAGAATCGCCGAAATCGCTGTTTTCGTGCTATTGAATGCGAAAACACGTTTCCTGCTGTTTTCAGCACTCCACAGTGCGTTTGACATGCGGAAACCGCGATATCTTCGTTTTCGTTGGGTTTCCAGCTGAGATATGCATTATCAGTGATAATCGTCGACATTCTTCTGTGACATGTGTGCAGAATCGCCGAAATCGCTGTTTTCGTGCATTTGAAAGCGAAAAACACGTTTCCTGCTGCTTTCAGCACTCCACAGTGCGTTTGACATGCGGAAACTGCGATATCCTCGTTTTCATGGGGTTTCCAACTGAGATCTGCATTTTCAGTGATAATCTTCATGATTGGTCTGTGACAAGTGCGCAGAATCACCGAAATCGCTGTTTTCTTGCTATTGAATGCGAAAAACACGTTTTCTGGGGTTTTCAGCACTCCACAGTGCGTTTGATATGCGGAAACTGCGATATCTTCGTTTTCGTTGGGTTTCCAGCTGAGATATGCATTTTCAGTGATAATCGTCGACATTCTTCTGTGACATGTGTGCAGAATCGCCGAAATCGCTGTTTTCGTGCTATTGAATGCGAAAAATACGTTTCCTGCTGTTTTCAGCACTCCACAGTGCGTTTGACATGCGGAAACCGCGATATCTTCGTTTTCGTTGGGTTTCCAGCTGCGATATGCATTTTCAGTGATAATCTTCATGATTGTTCTGTGACAAGTGTGCAGAATCACCGAAATCGCTGTTTTCGTGCTATTGAATGCGAAAAACACGTTTTCTGGGGTTATCAGCACTCCACAGTGCGTTTGATATGCGGAAACTGCGATATCTTCGTTTTCGTTGGGTTTCCAGCTGAGATATGCATTTTCAGTGATAATCGTCGACATTCTTCTGTGACATGTGTGCAGAATCGCCGAAATCGCTGTTTTCGTGCTATTGAATGCGAAAACACGTTTCCTGCTGTTTTCAGCACTCCACAGTGCGTTTGACATGCGGAAACCGCAATATCTTCGTTTTCGTTGGGTTTCCAGCTGAGATATGCATTATCAGTGATAATCGTCGACATTCTTCTGTGACATGTGTGCAGATTCGCCGAAAACGCTGTTTTCGTGCTACTGAATGCGAAAAACTCGTTTCCTGCTGTTTTCAGCACTCCACAGTGCGTTTGACATGCGGAAACAGCGATATCTTCGTTTTCGTTGGGTTTCCAGCTGAGATATGCATTTTCAGTGATAATCTTCATGATTCTTCTGTGCCAAGTGCGCATAATCACCGAAATCGCTGTTTTCGTGCTATTGAATGCGAAAAACACGTTTCCTGGTGTTTTCAGCACTCCACAGTGCGTTTGATATGCGGAAACCGCGATATCTTCGTTTTCGTTGGGTTTCCAGCTGAGATATGCATTTTCAGTGATAATCTTCATGATTCTGCTGTTATAAGTGTGCTGAATCACCGAAATCGCTGTTTTCGTGCTGTTGAATGCGAAAAACACGTTTCCTGCTGTTTTCAGCACTCCACAGTGCGTTTGACATGCGGAAACTGCGATATCTTCGTATTCGTGGGGTTTCTAGCTGAGATATGCATTTTCTGTAGTAATCTTCGAGTTTCTTCTGCGCCAAGTGCGCATAATCACCGAAATCGCTGTTTTCGTGCTATTAAATGCGAAAAACACGTTTTCTGGTGTTTTCAGCAATCCACAGTGCGTTTGATATGCGGAAACCGCGATATCTTCGTTTTCGTTGGGTTTCCAGCTGAGATATGCATTTTCAGTGATAATCGTCGACATTCTTCTGTGACATGTGTGCAGAATCGCCGAAATCGCTGTTTTCGTGCTATTGAATGCGAAAACACGTTTCCTGCTGTTTTCAGCACTCCACAGTGCGTTTGACATGCGGAAACCGCAATATCTTCGTTTTCGTTGGGTTTCCAGCTGAGATATGCATTTTCAGTTGAAATCTTCATGATTCTGCTGCTACAAGTGTGCAGAATCACCGAAACTGCTGTTTTCGTGCTATTGAATGCGAAAAACACGCTTCCTGGTGTTTTCAGCACTCCACAGTAAGTTTGATATGCGGAAACCGCGATATCTTCGTATTCGTTGGGTTTCCAGCTGAGATATGCATTTTCAGTGATAATCTTCATGATTCTTCTGTGCCAAGTGCGCATAATCACCGAAATCACTGTTTTCGTGGTGTTGAATGCGAAAAACACGTTTGCTGGTGTTTTCAGCACTCCGGAGTGTGATTGATATGCGGAAACTGCGATATCTTCGACTTCATGGGGTTTCCAGCTGAGATATGCATTTTCAGTTGAAATCTTCATGATTCTTCTGTGCCAAGTGCGCATAATCACCGAAATCGCTGTGTTCGTGGTGTTGAATGCGAAAAACACGTTCGCTGGTGTTTTCAGCACTCCACAGTGCGTTTGACATGCGGAAACTGCGATATCTTCGTTTTCATGGGGTTTCCAGCTGAGATATGCATTTTCAGTGATAATCGTCGACATTCTTCTGTGACATGTGTGCAGAATCGCCGAAATCGCTGTTTTCGTGCTATTGAAAGCGAAAAACACGTTTCCTGCTGTGTTCAGCACTCCACAGTGCGTTTGACATGCGGAAACCGCGATATCTTCGTATTCGTTGGGTTTCCAGCTGAGATATGCATTTTCAGTGATACTCGTCCACATTCTTCTGTGACATGTGTGCAGAATCGCCGAAATCGCTGTTTTCGTGCTATTGAATGCGAAAAACACATTTCCTGCTGTTTTCAGCACTCCACAGAGTGTTTGACATGCGGAAACTGCGATATCTTCGTTTTCGTGGGGTTTCCAGCGGAGATATGCATTTTCAGTAATAATCTTCATGATTCTGCTGTTACAAGTGTGCAGAATCACCGAAATCGCTGTTTTCGTGCTATTGAATGCGAAAAACACGTTTCCTGGTGTTTTCAGCACTCCACAGTGCGTTGGACATGCTGCAACTGCGATATCTTCGTTTTCATGGGGTTTCCAGCTGAGATATGCATTTTCAGTTGAAATCTTCATGATTCTGCTGTTACAAGTGTGCAGAATCAGTGAAACCGCTGTTTTCGTGCTATTGAATGCGAAAAACACGTTTCCTGGTGTTTTCAGCACTCCACGGTGCGTTTGACATGCAGAAACTGCAATATCTTCGTATTCGTGGGGTTTCTAGCTGAGATATGCATTTTCTGTAGTAATCTTCGAGTTTCTTCTGTGCCAAGTGCGCATAATCACCGAAATCGCTGTTTTCGTGCTATTGAATGCGAAAAACACGTTTTCTGGTGTTTTCAGCACTCCACAGTGCGTTTGACATGCGGAAACCGCGATGTCTTCGTTTTCGTTGGGTTTCCAGCTGAGATATGCATTTTCAGTGATAATCGTCCACATTCTTCTGTGACATGTGTGCAGAATCGCCGAAATCGCTGTTTTCGTGCTATTGAATGCGAAAAACACGTTTCCTGCTGTTTTCAGCACTCCACATTTCGTTTGACATGCGGAAACTGCGATATCTTCGTTTTCATGGGGTTTCCAGCTGAGATCAGCATTTTCACTGATAATCTTCATGATTGTTCTGTGACAAGTGTGCAGAATCACCGAAATCGCTGTTTTAGTCCTATTGAATGCGAAAAACACGTTTCCTGGTGTTTTCAGCACTCCACAGTGCGTTTGACATGCGGAAACTGCGATATCTTCGTTTTCGTGGGGTTTCCCGCTGAGATATGCATTTTCAGTGATAATCTTCATGATTCTGTTGTTCCAAGTGTTCAGAATCACCGAAATCGCTGTTTTCGTGCTATTGAATGCGAAAAACACGTTTCCTGCTGTTTTCAGCACTCCACACTGCGTTTGACATGCGGAAACCGCGATATCTTCGTTTTCGTTGGGTTTCCAGCTGTGATATGCATTTTCAGTGATAATCGTCGACATTCTTCTGTGACATGTGTGCAGAATCGCCGAAATCGCTGTTTTCGTGCTATTGAATGCGACAAAACACATTTCCTGCTGTTTTCAGCACTCCACAGAGAGTTTGACATGCGGAAACTGCGATATCTTCGTTTTCGTGGGGTTTCCAGCGGAGATATGCATTTTCAGTAATAATCTTCATGATTCTGCTGTTACAAGTGTGCAGAATCACCGAAATCGCTGTTTTCGTGCTATTGAATGCGAAAAACACGTTTCCTGCTGTTTTCAGCACTCCACAATGCGTTTGACATGCGGAAACTGCGATATCTTCGTTTTCGTGGGGTTTCCATCTGAAATATGCATTTTCAGTGATAATCTTCATGATTCTGCTGTTACAAGTGTGCAGAATCACCGAAATCGCTGTTTTCGTGCTATTGAAAGCGAAAAACACGTTTCCTGCTGTGTTCAGCACTTCACGGTGCGTTTGACATGCAGAAACTGCAATATCTTCGTATTCGTGGGGTTTCTAGCTGAGATATGCATTTTCTGTTGTAATCTTCGAGTTTCGTCTGTGCCAAGTGCGCATAATCACCGAAATCGCTGTTTTCGTGCTATTGAAAGCGAAAAACACGTTTCCTGCTGTGTTCAGCACTCCACAGTGCGTTTGACATGCGAAAACTGCGATATCTTCGTTTTCGTTGGGTTTCCAGCTGAGATATGCATTTTCAATGATAATCGTCGACATTCTTCTGTGACATGTGTGCAGAATCGCCGAAATCGCTGTTTTCGTGCTATTGAATGCGAAAACACGTTTCCTGCTGTTTTCAGCACTCCACACTGCGTTTGACATGCGGAAACCGCGATATCTTCGTTTTCGTTGGGTTTCCAGCTGTGATATGCATTTTCAGTGATAATCGTCGACATTCTTCTGTGACATGTGTGCAGAATCGCCGAAATCGCTGTTTTCGTGCTATTGAATGCGAAAAACACATTTCCAGCTGTTTTCAGCACTCCACAGAGCGTTTGACATCCGGAAACAGCGATATCTTCGTTTTCGTGGGGTTTCCAGCAGAGATATGCATTTTCAGTAATAATCTTCATGATTCTGCTGTTACAGGTGTGCAGAATCACCGAAATCGCTGTTTTCGCGCTATTGAATGCGAAAAACACGTTTCCTGGTGTTTTCAGCACTCCACGGTGCGTTTGACATGCAGAAACTGCAATATCTTCGTATTCGTGGGGTTTCTAGCTGAGATATGCATTTTCTGTAGTAATCTTCGAGTTTCTTCTGTGCCAAGTGCGCATAATCTCCGAAATCGCTGTTTTCGTGCTATTGAATGCGAAAAACACGTTTTCTGGTGTTTTCAGCACTCCACAGTGCGTTTGACATGCGGAAACCGCGATGTCGTCGTTCTCGTTGCGTTTCCAGCTGAGATATGCATTTTCAGTGATAATCGTCCACATTCTTCTGTGACTTGTGTGCAGAATCGCCGAAATCGCTGTTTTCGTGCTATTGAATGCGAAAAACACATTTCCTGCTGTTTTCAGCACTCCACAGAGCGTTTGACATCCGGAAACAGCGATATCTTCGTTTTCGTGGGGTTTCCAGCAGAGATATGCATTTTCAGTAATAATCTTCATGATTCTGCTGTTACAGGTGTGCAGAATCACCGAAATCGCTGTTTTCGCGCTATTGAATGCGAAAAACACGTTTCCTGGTGTTCTCAGCACTCCACGGTGCGTTTGACATGCAGAAACTGCAATATCTTCGTATTCGTGGGGTTTCTAGCTGAGATATGCATTTTCTGTAGTAATCTTCGAGTTTCTTCCGTGCCAAGTGCGCAGAATCACCGAAATCGCTGTTTTCGTGCTACTAAATGCGAAGAACACGTTTTCTGGTGTTTTCAGCAATCCACAGTGCGTTTGACATGCGGAAACTGCGATATCTTCGTTTTCGTGGCATTTCCAGCTGAGATATGCATTTTCAGTGATAATCTTCATGAATGTTCTGTCACAAGTGTGCAGAATCACCGAAATCGCTGTTTTAGTGCTATTGAATGCGAAAAACACGTTTCGTGGTGATTTCAGCACTCCACAGTGCGTTTGACATGCGGAAACTGCGATATCTTCGTTTTCGTGGGGTTTCCAGCTGAGATCTGCATTTTCAGTGATAATCTTCATGATTGTTCTGTGACAAGTGCGCAGAATCACCGAAATCGCTGTTTTCGTGCTATTGAATGCGAAAAACACGTTTTCTGGGGTTTTCAGCAATCCAAAGTGCGTTTGACATGCGGAAACCGCGATATCTTCGTTTTCGTTGGGTTTCCAGCTGAGATATGCATTTTCAGTGATAATCGTCGACATTCTTCTGTGACATGTGTGCAGAATCGCCGAAATCGCTGTTTTCGTGCTATTGATTGCGAAAAACACGTTTCCTGCTGTTTTCAGCACTCCACAGTGCGTTTGACATGCGGAAACCGCGATATCTTCGTTTTCGTTGGGTTTCCAGCTGAGATATGCATTTTCAGTGATAATCTTCATGATTGTTCTGTGAAAAGTGTGCAGAATCACCGAAATCCCCGTTTTCGTGCTATTGAATGCGAAAAACACGTTTCCTGGTGTTTTCAGCACTCCACAGTGCGTTTGACATGCGGAAACTGCGATATCCTCGTTTTCATGGGGTTTCCAGCTGAGATCTGCATTTTCAGTGATAATCTTCATGATTGTTCTGTGACAAGTGCGCAGAATCACCGAAATCGCTGTTTTCGTGCTATTGAATGCGAAAAACACGTTTTCTGGGGTTTTCAGCAATCCAAAGTGCGTTTGACATGCGGAAACCGCGATATCTTCGTTTTCGTTGGGTTTCCAGCGGAGATATGCATTTTCAGTAATAATCTTCATGATTCTGCTGTTACAAGTGTGCAGAATCACCGAAATCGCTGTTTTCGTGCTATTGAATGCGAAAAACACGTTTCCTGCTGTTTTCAGCACTCCACAATGCGTTTGACATGCGGAAACTGCGATATCTTCGTTTTCGTGGGGTTTCCATCTGAAATATGCATTTTCAGTGATAATCTTCATGATTCTGCTGTTACAAGTGTGCAGAATCACCGAAATCGCTGTTTTCGTGCTATTGAAAGCGAAAAACACGTTTCCTGCTGTGTTCAGCACTTCACGGTGCGTTTGACATGCAGAAACTGCAATATCTTCGTATTCGTGGGGTTTCTAGCTGAGATATGCATTTTCTGTTGTAATCTTCGAGTTTCGTCTGTGCCAAGTGCGCATAATCACCGAAATCGCTGTTTTCGTGCTATTGAAAGCGAAAAACACGTTTCCTGCTGTGTTCAGCACTCCACAGTGCGTTTGACATGCGAAAACTGCGATATCTTCGTTTTCGTTGGGTTTCCAGCTGAGATATGCATTTTCAATGATAATCGTCGACATTCTTCTGTGACATGTGTGCAGAATCGCCGAAATCGCTGTTTTCGTGCTATTGAATGCGAAAACACGTTTCCTGCTGTTTTCAGCACTCCACACTGCGTTTGACATGCGGAAACCGCGATATCTTCGTTTTCGTTGGGTTTCCAGCTGTGATATGCATTTTCAGTGATAATCGTCGACATTCTTCTGTGACATGTGTGCAGAATCGCCGAAATCGCTGTTTTCGTGCTATTGAATGCGAAAAACACATTTCCAGCTGTTTTCAGCACTCCACAGAGCGTTTGACATCCGGAAACAGCGATATCTTCGTTTTCGTGGGGTTTCCAGCAGAGATATGCATTTTCAGTAATAATCTTCATGATTCTGCTGTTACAGGTGTGCAGAATCACCGAAATCGCTGTTTTCGCGCTATTGAATGCGAAAAACACGTTTCCTGGTGTTTTCAGCACTCCACGGTGCGTTTGACATGCAGAAACTGCAATATCTTCGTATTCGTGGGGTTTCTAGCTGAGATATGCATTTTCTGTAGTAATCTTCGAGTTTCTTCTGTGCCAAGTGCGCATAATCTCCGAAATCGCTGTTTTCGTGCTATTGAATGCGAAAAACACGTTTTCTGGTGTTTTCAGCACTCCACAGTGCGTTTGACATGCGGAAACCGCGATGTCGTCGTTCTCGTTGCGTTTCCAGCTGAGATATGCATTTTCAGTGATAATCGTCCACATTCTTCTGTGACTTGTGTGCAGAATCGCCGAAATCGCTGTTTTCGTGCTATTGAATGCGAAAAACACATTTCCTGCTGTTTTCAGCACTCCACAGAGCGTTTGACATCCGGAAACAGCGATATCTTCGTTTTCGTGGGGTTTCCAGCAGAGATATGCATTTTCAGTAATAATCTTCATGATTCTGCTGTTACAGGTGTGCAGAATCACCGAAATCGCTGTTTTCGCGCTATTGAATGCGAAAAACACGTTTCCTGGTGTTCTCAGCACTCCACGGTGCGTTTGACATGCAGAAACTGCAATATCTTCGTATTCGTGGGGTTTCTAGCTGAGATATGCATTTTCTGTAGTAATCTTCGAGTTTCTTCCGTGCCAAGTGCGCAGAATCACCGAAATCGCTGTTTTCGTGCTACTAAATGCGAAGAACACGTTTTCTGGTGTTTTCAGCAATCCACAGTGCGTTTGACATGCGGAAACTGCGATATCTTCGTTTTCGTGGCATTTCCAGCTGAGATATGCATTTTCAGTGATAATCTTCATGAATGTTCTGTCACAAGTGTGCAGAATCACCGAAATCGCTGTTTTAGTGCTATTGAATGCGAAAAACACGTTTCGTGGTGATTTCAGCACTCCACAGTGCGTTTGACATGCGGAAACTGCGATATCTTCGTTTTCGTGGGGTTTCCAGCTGAGATCTGCATTTTCAGTGATAATCTTCATGATTGTTCTGTGACAAGTGCGCAGAATCACCGAAATCGCTGTTTTCGTGCTATTGAATGCGAAAAACACGTTTTCTGGGGTTTTCAGCAATCCAAAGTGCGTTTGACATGCGGAAACCGCGATATCTTCGTTTTCGTTGGGTTTCCAGCTGAGATATGCATTTTCAGTGATAATCGTCGACATTCTTCTGTGACATGTGTGCAGAATCGCCGAAATCGCTGTTTTCGTGCTATTGATTGCGAAAAACACGTTTCCTGCTGTTTTCAGCACTCCACAGTGCGTTTGACATGCGGAAACCGCGATATCTTCGTTTTCGTTGGGTTTCCAGCTGAGATATGCATTTTCAGTGATAATCTTCATGATTGTTCTGTGAAAAGTGTGCAGAATCACCGAAATCCCCGTTTTCGTGCTATTGAATGCGAAAAACACGTTTCCTGGTGTTTTCAGCACTCCACAGTGCGTTTGACATGCGGAAACTGCGATATCCTCGTTTTCATGGGGTTTCCAGCTGAGATCTGCATTTTCAGTGATAATCTTCATGATTGTTCTGTGACAAGTGCGCAGAATCACCGAAATCGCTGTTTTCGTGCTATTGAATGCGAAAAACACGTTTTCTGGGGTTTTCAGCAATCCAAAGTGCGTTTGACATGCGGAAACTGCGATATCTTCGGTTTCGTAGGGTTTCCAGCTGAGATATGCATTTTGAGTGATAATCTTCATGATTCTTCTGTGCCAAGTGCGCATAATCACCGAAATCGCTGTTTTCGTGGTGTTGAATGCGAAAAACACGTTTGCTGGTGTTTTCAGCACTCCGGAGTGTGATTGATATGCGGAAACTGTGATATCTTCGGTTTCGTAGGGTTTCCAGCTGAGATATGCATTTTCAGTGATAATCTACATGATTCTTCTGTGCCAAGTGCGCATAATCACCGAAATCGCTGTTTTCGTGGTGTTGAATGCGAAAAACACGTTCGCTGGTGCTTTCAGCACTCCACAGTGCGTTTGACATGCGGAAACTGCGATATCTCCGTTTTCATGGGGTTTCCAGCTGAGATATGCATTTTCAGTGATAATCGTCGACATTCTTCTGTGACATGTGTGCAGAATCGCCGAAATCGCTGTTTTCGTGCTATTGAAAGCGAAAAACACCGTTTACTGCTGTGTTCAGCACTCCACAGTGCCTTTGACATGCGGAAACTGCGATATCTTCGTTTCCGTTGGGTTTCCAGCTGAGATATGCATTTTCAGTGATAATCGTCCACATTCTTCTGTGACATGTGTGCAGAATCACCGAAACCGCTGTTTTCGTGCTATTGAATGCGAAAAACACGTTTCCTGCTGTTTTCAGCACTCCACAGTGCGTTTGACATGCGGAAACTGCGATATCTTCGTTTTTGTTGGGTTTCCAGCTGAGATATGCATTTTCAGTGATATTCTTCATGATTCTTCTGTGCCAAGTGCGCATAATCACCGAAATCGCTGTTTTCGTGGTGTTGAATGCGAAAAACACGTTTGCTGGTGTTTTCAGCACTCCGGTGTGTGACTGATATGCGGAAACTGCGATATATTCGTTTTCGTGGGGTTTCTAGCTGAGATATGCATTTTCTGTAGTAATCTTCGAGTTTCTTCTGTGCCAAGTGCGCATAATCACCGAAATCGCTGTTTTCGTGCAATTGAATGCGAAAAACACGTTTTCTGGTGTTTCCAGCACTCCACAGTGCGTTTGATATGCGGAAACCGCGATATCTTCGTTTTCGTTGGGGTTCCAGCTGAGATATGCATTTTCAGTAATAATCGTCCACATTCTTCTGTGACATGTGTGCAGAATCGCCGAAATCGCTGTTTTCGTGCTATTGAATGCGAAAAACACGTTTTCTGGTGTTTCCAGCACTCCACAGTGCGTTTGACATGCGGAAACTGCGATATCTTCGTTTTCGTTGGGTTTCCAGCTGAGATATGCATTTTCAGTGATAATCGTCCACATTCTTCTGTGACATGTATGCAGAATTGCCGAAATCGCTGTTTTCGTGGTGTTGAATGCGAAAAACACGTTTGCTGGTGTTTTCAGCATTCCGGAGTGTGATTGATATGCGGAAACTGCGATATCTTCGGTTTCGTATGGTTTCCAGCTGAGATATGCATTTTGAGTGATAATCTTCATGATTCTTCTGTGCCAAGTGCGCATAATCACCGAAATCGCTGTTTTCGTGGTGTTGAATGCGAAAAACACGTTTGCTGGTGTTTTCAGCACTCCGGAGTGTGATTGATATGCGGAAACTGTGATATCTTCGGTTTCGTAGGGTTTCCAGCTGAGATATGCATTATCAGTGATAATCTTCATGATTCTTCTGTGCCAAGTGCGCATAATCACCGAAATCGCTGTTTTCGTGGTGTTGAATGCGAAAAACACGTTTTCTGGTGTTTTCCGCACTCCACAGTACGTTTGATATGCGGAAACCGCGATATCTTCGTTTTCGTGGGGTTTCCAGCTGAGATATGCATTTTCTGTGATAAACGTCGGCATTCTTCTGTGACATGTATGCAGAATTGCCGAAATCGCTGTTTTCGTGCTATTGAATGCGAAAAACACGTTTCCTGGTGTTTTCAGCACTCCACAGTGCTTTTGACATGCGGAAACTGCGATATCCTCGTTTTGATGGGGTTTCCAGATGAGATCTGCATTTTCAGTGATAATCTTCATGATTGTTCTGTGACAAGTGCGCAGAATCACCGAAATCGCTGTTTTCGTGCTATTGAATGCGAAAAACACGTTTTCTGGGGTTTTCAGCAATCCAAAGTGCGTTTGACATGCGGAAACCGCGATATCTTCGTTTTCGTTGGGTTTCCAGCTGAGATATGCATTTTCTGTGATAAACGTCGGCATTCTTCTGTGACATGTATGCAGAATTGCCGAAATCGCTGTTTTCGTGCTATTGAATGCGAAAAACACGTTTCCTGGTGTTTTCAGCACTCCACAGTGCTTTTGACATGCGGAAACTGCGATATCCTCGTTTTGATGGGGTTTCCAGATGAGATCTGCATTTTCAGTGATAATCTTCATGATTGTTCTGTGACAAGTGCGCAGAATCACCGAAATCGCTGTTTTCGTGCTATTGAATGCGAAAAACACGTTTTCTGGGGTTTTCAGCAATCCAAAGTGCGTTTGACATGCGGAAACCGCGATATCTTCGTTTTCGTGGGGTTTCCAGCTGAGATATGCATTTTCTGTGATAAACGTCGACATTCTTCTGTGACATGTATGCAGAATTGCCGAAATCGCTGTTTTCGTGCTATTGAATGCGAAAAACACGTTTCCTGGTGTTTTCAGCACTCCACAGTGCGTTTGACATGCGGAAACTGCGATATCCTCGTTTTCATGGGGTTTCCAGCTGAGATCTGCATTTTCAGTGATAATCTTCATGATTGTTCTGTGACAAGTGCGCAGAATCACCGAAATCGCTGTTTTCGTGCTATTGAATGCGAAAAACACGTTTTCTGGGGTTTTCAGCAATCCAAAGTGCGTTTGACATGCGGAAACCGCGATATCTTCGTTTTCGTTGGGTTTCCAGCTGAGATATGCATTTTCAGTGATAATCGTCGACATTCTTCTGTGACATGTGTGCAGAATCGCCGAAATCGCTGTTTTCGTGCTATTGATTGCGAAAAACACGTTTCCTGCTGTTTTCAGCACTCCACAGTGCGTTTGACATGCGGAAACCGCCATATCTTCGTTTTCGTTGGGTTTCCAGCTGAGAAATGCATTGTCAGTGATAATCTTCATGATTGTTCTGTGAAAAGTGTGCAGAATCACCGAAATCGCTGTTTTCGTGCTATTGAATGCGAAAAACACGTTTCCTGGTGTTTTCAGCACTCCACAGTGCGTTTGACATGCGGAAACTGCGATATCCTCGTTTTCATGGGGTTTCCAGCTGAGATCTGCATTTTCAGTGATAATCTTCATGATTGTTCTGTGACAAGTGCGCAGAATCACCGAAATCGCTGTTTTCGTGCTATTGAATGCGAAAAACACGTTTTCTGGGGTTTTCAGCAATCCAAAGTGCGTTTGACATGCGGAAACTGCGATATCTTCGGTTTCGTAGGGTTTCCAGCTGAGATATGCATTTTGAGTGATAATCTTCATGATTCTTCTGTGCCAAGTGCGCATAATCACCGAAATCGCTGTTTTCGTGGTGTTGAATGCGAAAAACACGTTTGCTGGTGTTTTCAGCACTCCGGAGTGTGATTGATATGCGGAAACTGTGATATCTTCGGTTTCGTAGGGTTTCCAGCTGAGATATGCATTTTCAGTGATAATCTACATGATTCTTCTGTGCCAAGTGCGCATAATCACCGAAATCGCTGTTTTCGTGGTGTTGAATGCGAAAAACACGTTCGCTGGTGCTTTCAGCACTCCACAGTGCGTTTGACATGCGGAAACTGCGATATCTCCGTTTTCATGGGGTTTCCAGCTGAGATATGCATTTTCAGTGATAATCGTCGACATTCTTCTGTGACATGTGTGCAGAATCGCCGAAATCGCTGTTTTCGTGCTATTGAATGCGAAAAACAAGTTTCCTGCTGTTTTCAGCACTCCACAGTGCGTTTGACATGCGGAAACCGCGATATCTTCGTTTTCGTTGGGTTTCCAGCTGAAATATGCATTTTCAGTGATAATCTTCATGATTCTTCTGTGCCAAGTGCGCATAATCACCGAAATCGCAGTTTTCGTGGTGGGAATGAGAAAAACACGTTTGCTGGTGTTTTCAGCACTCCGGAGTGTGATTGATATGCGGAAACTGCGATATCTTCGTTTTCGTTGGGTTTCCAGCTGAGATATGCATTTTCAGTGATAATCATCCACATTCTTCTGTGACATGTGTGCAGAATCGCCGAAATCGCTGTTTTCGTGCTATTGAATGCGAAAAACACGTTTCCTGGTGTTTTCAGCACTCCACAGTGCGTTTGACATGCGGAAACTGCGATATCCTCGTTTTCATGGGGTTTCCAGCTGAGATCTGCATTTTCAGTGATAATCTTCATGATTGTTCTGTGACAAGTGCGCAGAATCACCGAAATCGCCGTTTTCGTGCTATTGAATGCGAAAAACACGTTTTCTGGGGTTTTCAGCAATCCACAGTGCGTTTGATATGCGGAAACCGCGATATCTTCGTTTTCGTTGGGTTTCCAGCTGAGATATGCATTTTCAGTGATAATCGTCCACATTCTTCTGTGACATGTGTGCAGAATCGCCGAAATCGCTGTTTTCGTGCTATTGAATGCGAAAAACACGTTTTCTGGGGTTTGCAGCACTCCACAGTGCGTTTGATATGCGGAAACTGCGATATCTTCGTTTTCGTTGGGTTTCCAGCTGAGATATGCATTTTCAGTGATAATCGTCGACATTCTTCTGTGACATGTGTGCAGAATCGCCGAAATCGCTGTTTTCGTGCTATTGAATGCGAAAAACACGTTTCCTGCTGTTTTCAGCACTCCACAGTGCGTTTGACATGCGGAAACCGCGATATCTTCGTTTTCGTTGGGTTTCCAGCTGAGATATGCATTTTCAGTGATAATCTACATGATTCTTCTGTGCCAAGTGCGCATAATCACCGAAATCGCTGTTTTCGAGGTGTTGAATGCGAAAAACACGTTCGCTGGTGCTTTCAGCACTCCACAGTGCGTTTGACATGCGGAAACTGCGATATCTCCGTTTTCATGGGGTTTCCAGCTGAGATATGCATTTTCAGTGATAATCGTCGACATTCTTCTGTGACATGTGTGCAAAATCGCCGAAATCGCTGTTTTCGTGCTATTGAAAGCGAAAAACACCGTTTACTGCTGTGTTCAGCACTCCACAGTGCGTTTGACATGCGAAAACTGCGATATCTTCGTTTTCGTTGGGTTTCCAGCTGAGATATGCATTTTCAGTGATAATCGTCCACATTCTTCTGTGACATGTGTGCAGAATCACCGAAACCGCTGTTTTCGTGCTATTGAATGCGAAAAACACGTTTCCTGCTGTTTTCAGCACTCCACAGTGCGTTTGACATGCGGAAACTGCGATATCTTCGTTTTTGTTGGGTTTCCAGCTGAGATATGCATTTTCAGTGATATTCTTCATGATTCTTCTGTGCCAAGTGCGCATAATCACCGAAATCGCTGTTTTCGTGGTGTTGAATGCGAAAAACACGTTTGCTGGTGTTTTCAGCACTCCGGTGTGTGACTGATATGCGGAAACTGCGATATATTCGTTTTCGTGGGGTTTCCAGCTGAGATATGCATTTTCAGTGATAATCTTCATGATTTTGCTGTTACAAGTGTGCAGAATCACCGAAATCGCTGTTTTCGTGCTATTGAATGCGAAAAACACGTTTTCTGGTGTTTTCAGCACTCCGGAGTGTGATTGATATGCGGAAACTGCGATATCTTCGGTTTCGTAGGGTTTCCAGCTGAGATATGCATTTTGAGTGATAATCTTCATGATTCTTCTGTGCCAAGTGCGCATAATCACCGAAATCGCTGTTTTCGTGGTGTTGAATGCGAAAAACACGTTTGCTGGTGTTTTCAGCACTCCGGAGTGTGATTGATATGCGGAAACTGCGATATCTTCGGTTTCGTAGGGTTTCCAGCTGAGATATGCATTTTGAGTGATAATCTTCATGATTCTTCTGTGCCAAGTGCGCATAATCACCGAAATCGCTGTTTTCGTGGTGTTGAATGCGAAAAACACGTTTGCTGGTGTTTTCAGCACTCCGGAGTGTGATTGATATGCGGAAACTGTGATATCTTCGGTTTCGTAGGGTTTCCAGCTGAGATATGCATTTTCAGTGATAATCTTCATGATTCTTCTGTGCCAAGTGTGCAGAATCACCGAAATCGCTGTTTTCGTGCTATTGAATGCGAAAAACACGTTTTCTGGTGTTTTCCGCACTCCACAGTGCGTTTGATATGCGGAAACCGCGATATCTTCGTTTTCGTGGGGTTTCCAGCTGAGATATGCATTTTCTGTGATAAACGTCGACATTCTTCTGTGACATGTATGCAGAATTGCCGAAATCGCTGTTTTCGTGCTATTGAATGCGAAAAACACGTTTCCTGGTGTTTTCAGCACTCCACAGTACGTGTGACATGCACTAACTGCAATATCTTCGTATTCGTGGGGATTCTAGCTGAGATATGCATTTTCTGTAGTAATCGTCGAGTTTCTTCTGTGCCAAGTGCGCATGATCACCGAAATCGCTGTTTTCGTGCTATTAATTGCGAAAAACACGTTTTCTGGTGTTTTCATCACTCCACGGTGCGTTTGACATGCAGAAACTGCAATATCTTCGTATTCGTGGGGTTTCTAGCTCAGATGTGCATTTTCTGTAGTAATCTTCGAGTTTCTTCTGTGCCAAGTGCGCATAATCACCGAAATCGCTGTTTTCGTGCTATTAATTGCGAAAAACACGTTTTCTGGTGTTTTCAGCACTCCACAGTGCGTTTGATATGCGGAAACCGCGATATCTTCGTTTTCGTTGGGTTTACAGCTGAGATATGCATTTTCAGTGATAATCGTCCACATTCTTCTGTGACATGTGTGCAGAATCGCCGAAATCGCTGTTTTCGTGCTATTGAATGAGAAAAACACGTTTCCTGCTGTTTTCAGCACTCCACAGTGCGTTTGATATGCGGAAACCGCGATATCTTCGTTTTCGTGGGGATTCCATCTGAGATATGCATTCTCTGTGATAATCGTCGACATTCTTCTGTGACATGTGTGCAGAATCACCGAAATCGCTGTTTTCGTGCAATTGAATGCGAAAAACACGTTTCCTGGTGTTTTCAGCACTCCACGGTGCGTTTGACATGCACTAACTGCAATATCTTCGTATTCGTGGGGATTCTTGCTGAGATATGCATTTTCTGTAGTAATCTTCGAGTTTCTTCTGTGCCAAGTGCGCATAATCACCGAAATCGCTGTTTTCGTGCTATTAATTGGGAAAAACACGTTTTCTGGTGTTTTCAGCACTCCACAGTGCGTTTGATATGCGGAAACCGCGATATCTTCGTTTTCGTTGGGTTTCCAGCTGAGATATGCATTTTCAGTGATAATCGTCCACATTCTTCTGTGACATGTGTGCAGAATTGCCGAAATCGCTTTTTCGTGCTATTGAATGCGAAAAACACGTTTCCTGCTGTTTTCAGCACTCCACAGTGCGTTTGATATGCGGAAACCGCGATATCTACGTTTTCGTTGGGTTTCCAGCTGAGATATGCATTTTCAGTGATAATCTTCATGATTGATCTGTGACAAGTGTGCAGAATCACCGAAATCGCTGTTTTCGTGCTATTGAATGCGAAAAACACGTTTCCTGGTGTTTTCAGCACTCCACAGTGCGTGTGACATGCACTAACTGCAATATCTTCGTATTCGTGGGGATTCTAGCTGAGATATGCATTTTCTGTAGTAATCTTCGAGTTTCTTCTGTGCCAAGTGCGCATAATCACCGAAATCGCTGTTTTCGTGCTATTAATTGCGAAAAACACGTTTTCTGGTGTTTTCAGCACTCCACGGTGCGTTTGACATGCAGAATCTGCAATATCTTCGTATTCGTGGGGTTTCTAGCTCAGATGTGCATTTTCTGTAGTAATCTTCGAGTTTCCTCTGTGCCAAGTGCGCATAATCACCGAAATCGCTGTTTTCGTGCTATTAATTGCGAAAAACACGTTTTCTGGTGTTTTCAGCACTCCACAGTGCGTTTGATATGCGGAAACCGCGATATCTTCGTTTTCGTTAGGTTTCCAGCTGAGATATGCATTTTCAGTGATAATCGTCCACATTCTTCTGTGACATGTGTGCAGAATCGCCGAAATCGCTGTTTTCTTGCTATTGAATGCGAAAAACACGTTTCCTGCTGTTTTCAGCACTCCACAGTGCGTTTGATATGCGGAAACCGCGATATCTTCGTTTTCGTGGGGATTCCATCTGAGATATGCATTTTCTGTGATAATCGTCGACATTCTTCTGTGACATGTGTGCAGAATCACCGAAATCGCTGTTTTCGTGCAATTGAATGCGAAAAACACGTTTCCTGGTGTTTTCAGCACTCCACGGTGCGTTTGACATGCACTAACTGCAATATCTTCGTATTCGTGGGGATTCTAGCTGAGATATGCATTTTCTGTAGTAATCTTCGAGTTTCTTCTGTGCCAAGTGCGCGTAATCACCGAAATCGCTGTTTTCGTGCTATTAATTGCGAAAAACACGTTTTCTGGTGTTTTCAGCACTCCACAGTGCGTTTGATATGCGGAAACCGCGATATCTTCGTTTTCGTTGGGTTTCCAGCTGAGATATGCATTTTCAGTGATAATCGTCCACATTCTTCTGTGACATGTGTGCAGAATTGCCGAAATCGCTGTTTTCGTGCTATTGAATGCGAAAAACACGTTTCCTGCTGTTTTCAGCACTCCACAGTGCGTTTGATATACGGAAACCGCGATATCTTCGTTTTCGTTGGGTTTCCAGCTGAGATATGCATTTTCAGTGATAATCTTCATGATTGTTCTGTGACAAGTGTGCAGAATCACCGAAATCGCTGTTTTCGTGCTATTGAATGCGAAAAACACGTTTCCTGGTGTTTTCAGCACTCCACAGTGCGTGTGACATGCGGAAACAGCGATATCTTCGTTTTCGTGGGGTTTCCAGCTGAGATATGCATTTTCAGTGATAATCTTCATGATTCTGCTGTTACAAGTGCGCATAATCACCGAAATCGCTGTTTTCGTGCTATTGAATGCGGAAAATACGTTTCCTGGTGTTTTCAGCTCTCCGGTGTGTGATTGATATGCGGAAACTGCGATATCTTCGGTTTCGTAGGGTTTCCAGCTGAGATATGCATTTTCAGTGATAATCGTCCACATTCTTCTGTGACATGTGTGCAGAATCGCCGAAATCGCGGTTTTCGTGCTATTGAAAGCGAAAAACACGTTTCCTGCTGTGTTCAGCACTCCACAGTGCGTTTGACATGCGGAAACTGCGATATCTTCGTTTTCGTGGCGTTTCCAGCTGAGATATGCATTTTCAGTGATAATCTTCATGGATGTTCTGTGACAAGTGTGCAGAATCACCGAAATCGCTGTTTTAGTGCTATTGAATGCGAAAAACACGTTTCATGGTGATTTCAGCACTCCACAGTGCGTTTGACATGCGGAAACTGCGATATCTTCGTTTTCGTGGGGTTTCCAGCTCAGATATGCGTTTTCAGTGATAATCTTCATGATTGTTCTGTGACAAGTGTGCAGAATCACCCAAATCGCTGTTTTCGTGCTATTGAATGCGAAAAACACGTTTTCTGGTGTTTTCAGCACTCCACAGTGCGTTTGATATGCATAAACTGCAATATCTTCGGATTCGTGGGGTTTCTAGCTGAGATATGCATTTTCTGTAGTAATCTTCGAGTTTCTTCTGTGCCAAGTGCGCAGAATCACCGAAATCGCTGTTTTCGTGCTATTGAATGCGAGAAACACGTTTCCTGGTGTTTTCAGCACTCCACAGTGCGTTTGACATGCGGAAACTGCGATATCTTCGTTTTCGTGGGGTTTCCAGCTGAGATATGCATTTTCAGTGATAATCGTCCACATTCTTCTGTGACATGTGTGCAGAATCGCCGAAATCGCTGTTTTCGTTCTATAGAATGCGAAAACCACGTTTTCTGGTGTTTTCAGCACTCCACAGTGCGTTTGTCATGCGGAAACAGCGATATCTTCGTTTTCGTGGAGTTTCCAGCAGAGATATGCATTTTCAGTTATAATCTTCATGATTGTTCTGTGACAAGTGTGCAGAATCACCGAAATCGCTGTTTTCGTGCTATTGAATGCGAAAAACACGTTTCCTGGTGTTTTCAGCACTCCACAGTGCGTGTGACATGCGGAAACAGCGATATCTTCGTTTTCGTGGGGTTTCCAGCTGAGATATGCATTTTCAGTGATAATCTTCATGATTCTGCTGTTACAAGTGCGCATAATCACCGAAATCGCTGTTTTCGTGCTATTGAATGCGAAAAACACGTTTCCTGCTGTTTTCAGCACTCCACAGTGCGTTTGATATGCGGAAACTGCGATATCTTCGTTTTCGTGGGGTTTCCAGCTGAGATATGCATTTTCAGTGATAATCGTCCACATTCTTCTGTGACATGTGTGCAGAATCGCCGAAATCGCTGTTTTCGTTCTATAGAATGCGAAAACCACGTTTTCTGGTGTTTTCAGCACTCCACAGTGCGTTTGTCATGCGGAAACAGCGATATCTTCGTTTTCGTGGAGTTTCCAGCAGAGATATGCATTTTCAGTTATAATCTTCATGATTCTGCTGTTACAAGTACGCATAATCACCGAAATCGCTGTTTTAGTGCTATTGAATGCGAAAAACACGTTTCATGGTGATTTCAGCACTCCACAGTGCGTTTGACATGCGGAAACTGCGATATCTTCGTTTTCGTGGGGTTTCCAGCTGAGATATGCATTTTCAGTGATAATCTTCATGATTCTGCTGTTACAAGTGCGCATAATCACCGAAATCGCTGTTTTCGTGCTATTGAATGCGAAAAACACGTTTCCTGCTGTTTTCAGCACTCCACAGTGCGTGTGACATGCGGAAACAGCGATATCTTCGTTTTCGTGGGGTTTCCAGCTGAGATATGCATTTTCAGTGATAATCTTCATGATTCTGCTGTAACAAGTGCGCATAATCACCGAAATCGCTGTTTTCGTGCTATTGAATGCGAAAAACACGTTTCCTGCTGTTTTCAGCACTCCACAGTGCGTTTGATATGCGGAAACTGCGATATCTTCGTTTTCGTGGGGTTTCCAGCTGAGATATGCATTTTCAGTGATAATCGTCCACATTCTTCTGTGACATGTGTGCAGAATCGCCGAAATCGCTGTTTTCGTTCTATAGAATGCGAAAACCACGTTTTCTGGTGTTTTCAGCACTCCACAGTGCGTTTGTCATGCGGAAACAGCGATATCTTCGTTTTCGTGGAGTTTCCAGCAGAGATATGCATTTTCAGTTATAATCTTCATGATTGTTCTGTGACAAGTGTGCAGAATCACCGAAATCGCTGTTTTCGTGCTATTGAATGCGAAAAACACGTTTTCTGGTGTTTTCAGCACTCCACAGTGCGTTTGATATGCATAAACTGCAATATCTTCGGATTCGTGGGGTTTCTAGCTGAGATATGCATTTTCTGTAGTAATCTTCGAGTTTCTTCTGTGCCAAGTGCGCAGAATCACCGAAATCGCTGTTTTCGTGCTATTGAATGCGAAAAACACGTTTCATGGTGATTTCAGCACTCCACAGTGCGTTTGACATGCGGAAACTGCGATATCTTCGTTTTCGTGGGGTTTCCAGCTGAGATATGCATTTTCAGTGATAATCTTCATGATTCTGCTGTTACAAGTGCGCATAATCACCGAAATCGCTGTTTTCGTGCTATTGAATGCGAAAAACACGTTTCCTGCTGTTTTCAGCACTCCACAGTGCGTGTGACATGCGGAAACAGCGATATCTTCGGTTTCGTAGGGTTTCCAGCTGAGATATGCATTTTGAGTGATAATCTTCATGATTCTTCTGTGCCAAGTGCGCATAATCACCGAAATCGCTGTTTTCGTGGTGTTGAATGCGAAAAACACGTTTGCTGGTGTTTTCAGCACTCCGGAGTGTGATTGATATGCGGAAACTGTGATATCTTCGGTTTCGTAGGGTTTCCAGCTGAGATATGCATTTTCAGTGATAATCTACATGATTCTTCTGTGCCAAGTGCGCATAATCACCGAAATCGCTGTTTTCGTGGTGTTGAATGCGAAAAACACGTTCGCTGGTGCTTTCAGCACTCCACAGTGCGTTTGACATGCGGAAACTGCGATATCTCCGTTTTCATGGGGTTTCCAGCTGAGATATGCATTTTCAGTGATAATCGTCGACATTCTTCTGTGACATGTGTGCAGAATCGCCGAAATCGCTGTTTTCGTGCTATTGAATGCGAAAAACAAGTTTCCTGCTGTTTTCAGCACTCCACAGTGCGTTTGACATGCGGAAACCGCGATATCTTCGTTTTCGTTGGGTTTCCAGCTGAAATATGCATTTTCAGTGATAATCTTCATGATTCTTCTGTGCCAAGTGCGCATAATCACCGAAATCGCAGTTTTCGTGGTGGGAATGAGAAAAACACGTTTGCTGGTGTTTTCAGCACTCCGGAGTGTGATTGATATGCGGAAACTGCGATATCTTCGTTTTCGTTGGGTTTCCAGCTGAGATATGCATTTTCAGTGATAATCATCCACATTCTTCTGTGACATGTGTGCAGAATCGCCGAAATCGCTGTTTTCGTGCTATTGAATGCGAAAAACACGTTTCCTGGTGTTTTCAGCACTCCACAGTGCGTTTGTCATGCGGAAACTGCGATATCCTCGTTTTCATGGGGTTTCCAGCTGAGATCTGCATTTTCAGTGATAATCTTCATGATTGTTCTGTGACAAGTGCGCAGAATCACCGAAATCGCCGTTTTCGTGCTATTGAATGCGAAAAACACGTTTTCTGGGGTTTTCAGCAATCCACAGTGCGTTTGATATGCGGAAACCGCGATATCTTCGTTTTCGTTGGGTTTCCAGCTGAGATATGCATTTTCAGTGATAATCGTCCACATTCTTCTGTGACATGTGTGCAGAATCGCCGAAATCGCTGTTTTCGTGCTATTGAATGCGAAAAACACGTTTTCTGGGGTTTGCAGCACTCCACAGTGCGTTTGATATGCGGAAACTGCGATATCTTCGTTTTCGTTGGGTTTCCAGCTGAGATATGCATTTTCAGTGATAATCGTCGACATTCTTCTGTGACATGTGTGCAGAATCGCCGAAATCGCTGTTTTCGTGCTATTGAATGCGAAAAACACGTTTCCTGCTGTTTTCAGCACTCCACAGTGCGTTTGACATGCGGAAACCGCGATATCTTCGTTTTCGTTGGGTTTCCAGCTGAGATATGCATTTTCAGTGATAATCTACATGATTCTTCTGTGCCAAGTGCGCATAATCACCGAAATCGCTGTTTTCGTGGTGTTGAATGCGAAAAACACGTTCGCTGGTGCTTTCAGCACTCCACAGTGCGTTTGACATGCGGAAACTGCGATATCTCCGTTTTCATGGGGTTTCCAGCTGAGATATGCATTTTCAGTGATAATCGTCGACATTCTTGTGTGACATGTGTGCAGAATCGCCGAAATCGCTGTTTTCGTGCTATTGAAAGCGAAAAACACCGTTTACTGCTGTGTTCAGCACTCCACAGTGCGTTTGACATGCGAAAACTGCGATATCTTCGTTTTCGTTGGGTTTCCAGCTGAGATATGCATTTTCAGTGATAATCGTCCACATTCTTCTGTGACATGTGTGCAGAATCACCGAAACCGCTGTTTTCGTGCTATTGAATGCGAAAAACACGTTTCCTGCTGTTTTCAGCACTCCACAGTGCGTTTGACATGCGGAAACTGCGATATCTTCGTTTTTGTTGGGTTTCCAGCTGAGATATGCATTTTCAGTGATATTCTTCATGATTCTTCTGTGCCAAGTGCGCATAATCACCGAAATCGCTGTTTTCGTGGTGTTGAATGCGAAAAACACGTTTGCTGGTGTTTTCAGCACTCCGGTGTGTGACTGATATGCGGAAACTGCGATATATTCGTTTTCGTGGGGTTTCCAGCTGAGATATGCATTTTCAGTGATAATCTTCATGATTTTGCTGTTACAAGTGTGCAGAATCACCGAAATCGCTGTTTTCGTGCTATTGAATGCGAAAAACACGTTTTCTGGTGTTTTCAGCACTCCGGAGTGTGATTGATATGCGGAAACTGCGATATCTTCGGTTTCGTAGGGTTTCCAGCTGAGATATGCATTTTGAGTGATAATCTTCATGATTCTTCTGTGCCAAGTGCGCATAATCACCGAAATCGCTGTTTTCGTGGTGTTGAATGCGAAAAACACGTTTGCTGGTGTTTTCAGCACTCCGGAGTGTGATTGATATGCGGAAACTGCGATATCTTCGGTTTCGTAGGGTTTCCAGCTGAGATATGCATTTTGAGTGATAATCTTCATGATTCTTCTGTGCCAAGTGCGCATAATCACCGAAATCGCTGTTTTCGTGGTGTTGAATGCGAAAAACACGTTTGCTGGTGTTTTCAGCACTCCGGAGTGTGATTGATATGCGGAAACTGTGATATCTTCGGTTTCGTAGGGTTTCCAGCTGAGATATGCATTTTCAGTGATAATCTTCATGATTCTTCTGTGCCAAGTGTGCAGAATCACCGAAATCGCTGTTTTCGTGCTATTGAATGCGAAAAACACGTTTTCTGGTGTTTTCCGCACTCCACAGTGCGTTTGATATGCGGAAACCGCGATATCTTCGTTTTCGTGGGGTTTCCAGCTGAGATATGCATTTTCTGTGATAAACGTCGACATTCTTCTGTGACATGTATGCAGAATTGCCGAAATCGCTGTTTTCGTGCTATTGAATGCGAAAAACACGTTTCCTGGTGTTTTCAGCACTCCACAGTACGTGTGACATGCACTAACTGCAATATCTTCGTATTCGTGGGGATTCTAGCTGAGATATGCATTTTCTGTAGTAATCGTCGAGTTTCTTCTGTGCCAAGTGCGCATGATCACCGAAATCGCTGTTTTCGTGCTATTAATTGCGAAAAACACGTTTTCTGGTGTTTTCATCACTCCACGGTGCGTTTGACATGCAGAAACTGCAATATCTTCGTATTCGTGGGGTTTCTAGCTCAGATGTGCATTTTCTGTAGTAATCTTCGAGTTTCTTCTGTGCCAAGTGCGCATAATCACCGAAATCGCTGTTTTCGTGCTATTAATTGCGAAAAACACGTTTTCTGGTGTTTTCAGCACTCCACAGTGCGTTTGATATGCGGAAACCGCGATATCTTCGTTTTCGTTGGGTTTACAGCTGAGATATGCATTTTCAGTGATAATCGTCCACATTCTTCTGTGACATGTGTGCAGAATCGCCGAAATCGCTGTTTTCGTGCTATTGAATGCGAAAAACACGTTTCCTGCTGTTTTCAGCACTCCACAGTGCGTTTGATATGCGGAAACCGCGATATCTTCGTTTTCGTGGGGATTCCATCTGAGATATGCATTCTCTGTGATAATCGTCGACATTCTTCTGTGACATGTGTGCAGAATCACCGAAATCGCTGTTTTCGTGCAATTGAATGCGAAAAACACGTTTCCTGGTGTTTTCAGCACTCCACGGTGCGTTTGACATGCACTAACTGCAATATCTTCGTATTCGTGGGGATTCTTGCTGAGATATGCATTTTCTGTAGTAATCTTCGAGTTTCTTCTGTGCCAAGTGCGCATAATCACCGAAATCGCTGTTTTCGTGCTATTAATTGGGAAAAACACGTTTGGTGGTGTTTTCAGCACTCCACAGTGCGTTTGATATGCGGAAACCGCGATATCTTCGTTTTCGTTGGGTTTCCAGCTGAGATATGCATTTTCAGTGATAATCGTCCACATTCTTCTGTGACATGTGTGCAGAATTGCCGAAATCGCTTTTTCGTGCTATTGAATGCGAAAAACACGTTTCCTGCTGTTTTCAGCACTCCACAGTGCGTTTGATATGCGGAAACCGCGATATCTACGTTTTCGTTGGGTTTCCAGCTGAGATATGCATTTTCAGTGATAATCTTCATGATTGTTCTGTGACAAGTGTGCAGAATCACCGAAATCGCTGTTTTCGTGCTATTGAATGCGAAAAACACGTTTCCTGGTGTTTTCAGCACTCCACAGTACGTGTGACATGCACTAACTGCAATATCTTCGTATTCGTGGGGATTCTAGCTGAGATATGCATTTTCTGTAGTAATCTTCGAGTTTCTTCTGTGCCAAGTGCGCATAATCACCGAAATCGCTGTTTTCGTGCTATTAATTGCGAAAAACACGTTTCCTGGTGTTTTCAGCACTCCACAGTGCGTGTGACATGCACTAACTGCAATATCTTCGTATTCGTGGGGATTCTAGCTGAGATATGCATTTTCTGTAGTAATCTTCGAGTTTCTTCTGTGCCAAGTGCGCATAATCACCGAAATCGCTGTTTTCGTGCTATTAATTGCGAAAAACACGTTTTCTGGTGTTTTCAGCACTCCACAGTGCGTTTGATATGCGGAAACCGCGATATCTTCGTTTTCGTTAGGTTTCCAGCTGAGATATGCATTTTCAGTGATAATCGTCCACATTCTTCTGTGACATGTGTGCAGAATCGCCGAAATCGCTGTTTTCTTGCTATTGAATGCGAAAAACACGTTTCCTGCTGTTTTCAGCACTCCACAGTGCGTTTGATATGCGGAAACCGCGATATCTTCGTTTTCGTGGGGATTCCATCTGAGATATGCATTTTCTGTGATAATCGTCGACATTCTTCTGTGACATGTGTGCAGAATCACCGAAATCGCTGTTTTCGTGCAATTGAATGCGAAAAACACGTTTCCTGGTGTTTTCAGCACTCCACGGTGCGTTTGACATGCACTAACTGCAATATCTTCGTATTCGTGGGGATTCTAGCTGAGATATGCATTTTCTGTAGTAATCTTCGAGTTTCTTCTGTGCCAAGTGCGCGTAATCACCGAAATCGCTGTTTTCGTGCTATTAATTGCGAAAAACACGTTTTCTGGTGTTTTCAGCACTCCACAGTGCGTTTGATATGCGGAAACCGCGATATCTTCGTTTTCGTTGGGTTTCCAGCTGAGATATGCATTTTCAGTGATAATCGTCCACATTCTTCTGTGACATGTGTGCAGAATTGCCGAAATCGCTGTTTTCGTGCTATTGAATGCGAAAAACACGTTTCCTGCTGTTTTCAGCACTCCACAGTGCGTTTGATATACGGAAACCGCGATATCTTCGTTTTCGTTGGGTTTCCAGCTGAGATATGCATTTTCAGTGATAATCTTCATGATTGTTCTGTGACAAGTGTGCAGAATCACCGAAATCGCTGTTTTCGTGCTATTGAATGCGAAAAACACGTTTCCTGGTGTTTTCAGCACTCCACAGTGCGTGTGACATGCGGAAACAGCGATATCTTCGTTTTCGTGGGGTTTCCAGCTGAGATATGCATTTTCAGTGATAATCTTCATGATTCTGCTGTTACAAGTGCGCATAATCACCGAAATCGCTGTTTTCGTGCTATTGAATGCGGAAAATACGTTTCCTGGTGTTTTCAGCTCTCCGGTGTGTGATTGATATGCGGAAACTGCGATATCTTCGGTTTCGTAGGGTTTCCAGCTGAGATATGCATTTTCAGTGATAATCGTCCACATTCTTCTGTGACATGTGTGCAGAATCGCCGAAATCGCGGTTTTCGTGCTATTGAAAGCGAAAAACACGTTTCCTGCTGTGTTCAGCACTCCACAGTGCGTTTGACATGCGGAAACTGCGATATCTTCGTTTTCGTGGCGTTTCCAGCTGAGATATACATTTTCAGTGATAATCTTCATGGATGTTCTGTGACAAGTGTGCAGAATCACCGAAATCGCTGTTTTAGTGCTATTGAATGCGAAAAACACGTTTCATGGTGATTTCAGCACTCCACAGTGCGTTTGACATGCGGAAACTGCGATATCTTCGTTTTCGTGGGGTTTCCAGCTGAGATATGCATTTTCAGTGATAATCGTCCACATTCTTCTGTGACATGTGTGCAGAATCGCCGAAATCGCTGTTTTCGTTCTATAGAATGCGAAAACCACGTTTTCTGGTGTTTTCAGCACTCCACAGTGCGTTTGTCATGCGGAAACAGCGATATCTTCGTTTTCGTGGAGTTTCCAGCAGAGATATGCATTTTCAGTTATAATCTTCATGATTGTTCTATGACAAGTGTGCAGAATCACCGAAATCGCTGTTTTCGTGCTATTGAATGCGAAAAACACGTTTCCTGGTGTTTTCAGCACTCCACAGTGCGTGTGACATGCGGAAACAGCGATATCTTCGTTTTCGTGGGGTTTCCAGCTGAGATATGCATTTTCAGTGATAATCTTCATGATTCTGCTGTTACAAGTGCGCATAATCACCGAAATCGCTGTTTTCGTGCTATTGAATGCGAAAAACACGTTTCCTGCTGTTTTCAGCACTCCACAGTGCGTTTGATATGCGGAAACTGCGATATCTTCGTTTTCGTGGGGTTTCCAGCTGAGATATGCATTTTCAGTGATAATCGTCCACATTCTTCTGTGACATGTGTGCAGAATCGCCGAAATCGCTGTTTTCGTTCTATAGAATGCGAAAACCACGTTTTCTGGTGTTTTCAGCACTCCACAGTGCGTTTGTCATGCGGAAACAGCGATATCTTCGTTTTCGTGGAGTTTCCAGGAGAGATATGCATTTTCAGTTATAATCTTCATGATTCTGCTGTTACAAGTGCGCATAATCACCGAAATCGCTGTTTTAGTGCTATTGAATGCGAAAAACACGTTTCATGGTGATTTCAGCACTCCACAGTGCGTTTGACATGCGGAAACTGCGATATCTTCGTTTTCGTGGGGTTTCCAGCTGAGATATGCATTTTCAGTGATAATCTTCATGATTCTGCTGTTACAAGTGCGCATAATCACCGAAATCGCTGTTTTCGTGCTATTGAATGCGAAAAACACGTTTCCTGCAGTTTTCAGCACTCCACAGTGCGTGTGACATGCGGAAACAGCGATATCTTCGTTTTCGTGGGGTTTCCAGCTGAGATATGCATTTTCAGTGATAATCTTCATGATTCTGCTGTTACAAGTGCGCATAATCACCGAAATCGCTGTTTTCGTGCTATTGAATGCGAAAAACACGTTTCCTGCTGTTTTCAGCACTCCACAGTGCGTTTGATATGCGGAAACTGCGATATCTTCGTTTTCGTGGGGTTTCCAGCTGAGATATGCATTTTCAGTGATAATCGTCCACATTCTTCTGTGACATGTGTGCAGAATCGCCGAAATCGCTGTTTTCGTTCTATAGAATGCGAAAACCACGTTTTCTGGTGTTTTCAGCACTCCACAGTGCGTTTGTCATGCGGAAACAGCGATATCTTCGTTTTCGTGGAGTTTCCAGCAGAGATATGCATTTTCAGTTATAATCTTCATGATTGTTCTGTGACAAGTGTGCAGAATCACCGAAATCGCTGTTTTCGTGCTATTGAATGCGAAAAACACGTTTTCTGGTGTTTTCAGCACTCCACAGTGCGTTTGATATGCATAAACTGCAATATCTTCGGATTCGTGGGGTTTCTAGCTGAGATATGCATTTTCTGTAGTAATCTTCGAGTTTCTTCTGTGCCAAGTGCGCAGAATCACCGAAATCGCTGTTTTCGTGCTATTGAATGCGAGAAACACGTTTCCTGGTGTTTTCAGCACTCCACAGTGCGTTTGACATGCGGAAACTGCGATATCTTCGTTTTCGTGGGGTTTCCAGCTGAGATATGCATTTTCAGTGATAATCGTCCACATTCTTCTGTGACATGTGTGCAGAATCGCCGAAATCGCTGTTTTCGTTCTATAGAATGCGAAAACCACGTTTTCTGGTGTTTTCAGCACTCCACAGTGCGTTTGTCATGCGGAAACAGCGATATCTTCGTTTTCGTGGAGTTTCCAGCAGAGATATGCATTTTCAGTTATAATCTTCATGATTGTTCTGTGACAAGTGTGCATAATCACCGAAATCGCTGTTTTCGTGCTATTAATTGCGAAAAACACGTTTTCTGGTGTTTTCAGCACTCCACAGTGCGTTTGATATGCGGAAACCGCGATATCTTCGTTTTCGTTAGGTTTCCAGCTGAGATATGCATTTTCAGTGATAATCGTCCACATTCTTCTGTGACATGTGTGCAGAATCGCCGAAATCGCTGTTTTCTTGCTATTGAATGCGAAAAACACGTTTCCTGCTGTTTTCAGCACTCCACAGTGCGTTTGATATGCGGAAACCGCGATATCTTCGTTTTCGTGGGGATTCCATCTGAGATATGCATTTTCTGTGATAATCGTCGACATTCTTCTGTGACATGTGTGCAGAATCACCGAAATCGCTGTTTTCGTGCAATTGAATGCGAAAAACACGTTTCCTGGTGTTTTCAGCACTCCACGGTGCGTTTGACATGCACTAACTGCAATATCTTCGTATTCGTGGGGATTCTAGCTGAGATATGCATTTTCTGTAGTAATCTTCGAGTTTCTTCTGTGCCAAGTGCGCGTAATCACCGAAATCGCTGTTTTCGTGCTATTAATTGCGAAAAACACGTTTTCTGGTGTTTTCAGCACTCCACAGTGCGTTTGATATGCGGAAACCGCGATATCTTCGTTTTCGTTGGGTTTCCAGCTGAGATATGCATTTTCAGTGATAATCGTCCACATTCTTCTGTGACATGTGTGCAGAATTGCCGAAATCGCTGTTTTCGTGCTATTGAATGCGAAAAACACGTTTCCTGCTGTTTTCAGCACTCCACAGTGCGTTTGATATACGGAAACCGCGATATCTTCGTTTTCGTTGGGTTTCCAGCTGAGATATGCATTTTCAGTGATAATCTTCATGATTGTTCTGTGACAAGTGTGCAGAATCACCGAAATCGCTGTTTTCGTGCTATTGAATGCGAAAAACACGTTTCCTGGTGTTTTCAGCACTCCACAGTGCGTGTGACATGCGGAAACAGCGATATCTTCGTTTTCGTGGGGTTTCCAGCTGAGATATGCATTTTCAGTGATAATCTTCATGATTCTGCTGTTACAAGTGCGCATAATCACCGAAATCGCTGTTTTCGTGCTATTGAATGCGGAAAATACGTTTCCTGGTGTTTTCAGCTCTCCGGTGTGTGATTGATATGCGGAAACTGCGATATCTTCGGTTTCGTAGGGTTTCCAGCTGAGATATGCATTTTCAGTGATAATCGTCCACATTCTTCTGTGACATGTGTGCAGAATCGCCGAAATCGCGGTTTTCGTGCTATTGAAAGCGAAAAACACGTTTCCTGCTGTGTTCAGCACTCCACAGTGCGTTTGACATGCGGAAACTGCGATATCTTCGTTTTCGTGGCGTTTCCAGCTGAGATATGCATTTTCAGTGATAATCTTCATGGATGTTCTGTGACAAGTGTGCAGAATCACCGAAATCGCTGTTTTAGTGCTATTGAATGCGAAAAACACGTTTCATGGTGATTTCAGCACTCCACAGTGCGTTTGACATGCGGAAACTGCGATATCTTCGTTTTCGTGGGGTTTCCAGCTCAGATATGCGTTTTCAGTGATAATCTTCATGATTGTTCTGTGACAAGTGTGCAGAATCACCCAAATCGCTGTTTTCGTGCTATTGAATGCGAAAAACACGTTTTCTGGTGTTTTCAGCACTCCACAGTGCGTTTGATATGCATAAACTGCAATATCTTCGGATTCGTGGGGTTTCTAGCTGAGATATGCATTTTCTGTAGTAATCTTCGAGTTTCTTCTGTGCCAAGTGCGCAGAATCACCGAAATCGCTGTTTTCGTGCTATTGAATGCGAGAAACACGTTTCCTGGTGTTTTCAGCACTCCACAGTGCGTTTGACATGCGGAAACTGCGATATCTTCGTTTTCGTGGGGTTTCCAGCTGAGATATGCATTTTCAGTGATAATCGTCCACATTCTTCTGTGACATGTGTGCAGAATCGCCGAAATCGCTGTTTTCGTTCTATAGAATGCGAAAACCACGTTTTCTGGTGTTTTCAGCACTCCACAGTGCGTTTGTCATGCGGAAACAGCGATATCTTCGTTTTCGTGGAGTTTCCAGCAGAGATATGCATTTTCAGTTATAATCTTCGAGTTTCTTCTGCGTCAAGTGCGCATAATCACTGAAATCGCTGTTTTCGTGCTATTGAATGCGAAAAACACGATTCCTGCTGTTTTCAGCACTCCACAGTACGTTTGACATGCGGAAACTGCGATATCTTCGTTTTCGTAGGGTTTGCAGCTGAGATATGCATTTTCAGTGATAATCTTCATGATTCTTCTTTGCCAAGTGCGCATAATCACCGAAATCGCTGTTTTCGTGCTATTGAATGCGAAAAACACGTTTCCTGGTGTTTTCAGCACTCCACGGTGCATTTGACATGCACAAACAGCAATATCTTCGAATTCGTGGGGATTCCAGCTGAGATATGCATTTTCTGTAATAATCTTCATGATTCTGCTGTTACAAGTGTGCAGAATCACCGAAATCGCTGTTTTCGTGCTACTAAATGCGGAAAACACGTTTCCTGGTGTTTTCAGCACTCCACGGTGCGTTTGATATGCAGAAACTGCAATATCTTCGTATCCGTGGGGATTCTAGCTGAGATATGCATTTTCAGTGATAATCGTCGACATTCTTCTGTGACATGTGTGCAGAATCGCCGAAATCGCTCTTTTCGTGCTATTGAAAGCGAAAAACACGTTTCCTTCTGTGTTCAGCACTACACAGTGCGTTTGATATGCATAAACTGCAATATCTTCGTATTCGTGGGGTTTCTAGCTGAGATATGCATTTTCAGTGATAATCTTCATGATTCTTCTGTGCCAAGTGCGCATAATCACCGAAATCACTGTTTTCGTGGTGTTGAATGCGAAAAGCACGTTTGCTGCTGTTTTCAGCTCTCCGCAGTGAGATTGATATGCGGAAACTGCGATATCTTCATTTTCGTGGGGTTTCCAGCTGAGATATGCATTTTCAGTGATAATCTTCATGATTCTTCTGTGCCAAGTGCGCATAATCACCGAAATCGCTGTTTTCGTGGTGTTGAATGCGCAAAACACGCTTGCTGGTGTTATCAGCACTCCGGAGTGTGATTGATATGCGGAAACTGCGGTATCTTCGGTTTCGTAGGGTTTCCAGCTGTGATATGCATTTTCAGTGTTAATCTTCATGATTGTTCTGTGACATGTGTACAGAATCACCGAAATCGCTGTTTTCGTGCTATTGAATACGAAAATCACAGTTCCTGGTGTTTTCAGCTCTCCACGGTGCGTTTGACATGCAGAAACTGCAATATCTTCGTATTCGTGGGGTTTCTAGCTGAGATATACATTTTCTGTCGTAATCTTCGAGTTTCTTCTGTGCCAAGTGCGCATAATCACCGAAATCGCTGTTTTCGTGCTATTCAATGCGAACAACACGTTTCCTGCTGTTTTCAGCACTCCACAGTGCGTTTGACATGCGGAAACCGCGATATCTTCGTTTTCGTTGGGTTTCCAGCTGAGATATGCATTTTCAGTGATAATCGTCGACATTCTTCTGTGACATGTGTGCAGAATCGCCGAAATCGCTGTTTTCGTGCTATTGAATGCGAAAAACACGTTTCCTGCTATTTTCAGCACTCCACAGTGCGTTTTACATGCGGCAACTGCCATATCTTCGTTTTCGTGGGGTTTCCAGCTGAGATATGCATTTTCAGTGATAATCTTCATGATTGTTCTGTGACAAGTGTGCAGAGTCACCGAAATCGCTGTTTTCGTGCTACTGAATGCGAAGAACACGTTTTCTGGTGTATTCAGCACTCCACGGTGCGTTTGATATGCGGAAACCGCGATATCTTCGTTTTCGTGGGGTTTCCAGCATAGATATGCATTTTCAGTGATAATCTTCATGATTCTTCTGTGCCAAGTGCGCATAATCACTGAAATCGCTGTTTTTGTGCTATTGAATGCGAAAAACACGTTTCCTGGTGTTTTCAGCACTCCACGGTGCGTTTGACATGCAGAAACTGCAACATCTTCGTATTCGTGGGGTTTCTAGCTGAGATATGCATTTTCAGTGATAATCTTCATGATTCTTCTGTGCCAAGTGCGCATAATCACCGAAATCGCTGTTTTCGTGCTATTGAATGCGAAGAACACGTTTGCTGGTGTATTCAGCACTCCACAGTGAGTTTGATATGCGGAAACCGCGATATCCTCGTTTTCGTGGGGTTTCCAGCAGAGATATGCATTTTCAGTGATAATCTTCATTATTCTTCTGTGCCAAGTGCGCATAATCACCGAAATCGCTGTTTTCGTGCTACTGAATGCGAAAAACACGTTTATTTGGTGTTTACAACACTCCACAGTGCGTTTGACATGCGGAAACTGCGATATCATCGGTATCGTTGTGTTTCCAGCCGAGATATGCATTTTCAGTGATAATCGTCGACATTCTTCTGTGACATGTGTGCAGAATTGCCGAAATCGCTGTTTTCGTGCTATTGAATGCGAAAAACGCGTTTTCTGCTGTTTTCAGCACTCCACAGTGCGTTTGACATGCGGAAACTGCGATATCTTCGTTTTCGTGGGGTTTCCAGCTGAGATATGCATTTTCAGTGATAATCTTCATGATTGCTCTGTGACAAGTGTGCATAATCACCGAAATCGCTGTTTTCGTGCTATTGAATACGAAGAACACGTTTGCTGGTGTATTCAGCTCTCCACAGTGCGTTTGATATGCGGAAACCGCGATATCCTCGTTTTCGTGGGGTTTCCAGCAGAGATATGCATTTTCAGTGATAATCTTCATGATTATTCTGTGACAAGTGTGCATAATCACCGAAATCGCTGTTTTCGTGCTATTGAATACGAAGAACACGTTTGCTGGTGCATTCAGCACTCCACAGTGCGTTTGATATGCGGAAACCGCGATATCCTCGTTCTCGTGGGGTTTCCAGCAGAGATATGCATTTTCAGTGATAATCTTCATGATTCTTCTGTGCCAAGTGCGCAGAATCACCGAAATCGCTGTTTTTGTGCTATTGAATGCGAAAATCACGTTTTCTGGTGTTTTCAGCACTCCACAGTGCGTTTGTCATGCGGAAAATGCGATATCTTCGTTTTCATTGGTTTTCCAGCTCTGATACGAATTTTCTACGATAATCATGGATATGCTTACGTGAGAAGTATGCAGAATCACCGAAAACGCAGTTTTCGTGCTATTGAATGCGAAAAACACGTTTCCTGGTGTTTTCAGCACTCCACGGTGCGTTTGACATGCAGAAACTGCAATATCTTCGTATTCGTGGGGTTTCTAGCTGAGATATGCATTTTCAGTGATAATCTTCATGATTCTTCTGTGCCAAGTGCGCATGATCACCGAAATCGCTGTTTTCGTGCTATTGAATGCGAAGAACACGTTTGCTGGTGTATTCAGCACTCCACAGTGAGTTTGATATGCGGAAACCGCGATATCCTCGTTTTCGTGGGGTTTCCAGCAGAGATATGCATTTTCAGTGATAATCTTCATGATTCTTCTGTGCCAAGTGCGCATAATCACCGAAATCGCTGTTTTCGTGCTATTGAATGCGAAAAACTCGTTTTCTGGTGTTTTCAGAACTCCACAGTGCGTCTGATATGCGGAAACCGCGATATCTTCGTTTTCGTGGGGTTTCCAGCTGAGATATGCATTTTCAGTGATGATCTTCATGATTCTTCTGTGCCAAGTGCGCATAATCACCGAAATCGCTGTTTTCGTGCTACTGAATGCGAAAAACACGTTTATTTGGTGTTTACAACACTCCACAGTGCGTTTGACATGCAGACACTGCGATATCATCGGCATCGCTGTGTTTCCAGCTGAGATATGCATTTTCAGTGATAATCGTCGACATTCTTCTGTGACATGTGTGCAGAATCGCCGAAATCGCTGTTTTCGTGCTATTGAATGCGAAAAACGCGTTTCCTGCTGTTTTCAGCACTCCGCAGTGCGTTTGACATGCGGAAACTGCGATATCTTCGTTTTCGTGGGGTTTCCAGCTGAGACATGCATTTTCTACGATAATCTCGGGTATTCTTACCTGAGAAGTATGCAGAATCACCGAAATCGCTGTTTGCATGCTACTGAATGCGAAAACCACGTTTTCTGGTGGTTTCAGTACTACACAGTGCGTTTGATATGAGGAAACTGCGATATCTGCGGTTTCATTGGGTTTCCAGCTAAGATATGCATTTTCAGTGATAATCTTCGTGATTCTACTGTGACAAGTGTGCAGAATCCCCAAAATCGCTGTTTTCGTGCTATAGAATGCGAAAACCACGTTTTCTGGTGTTTTCAGCACTCCACAGTGCGTTTGTCATGCGGAAACAGCGATATCTTCGTTTTCGTGGAGTTTCCAGCAGAGATATGCATTTTCAGTGATAATCTTCATGATTCTTCTGTGCCAATGTCGTATAATCACCGAAATCGCTGTTTTCGTGCTATTGAATGCGAAAAACACGTTTTCTGGTGTTTTCAGCACTCCACAGTGCGTTTGATATGCGGAAACTGCGATATCTGCGGTTTCATTGGGTTTCCAGCTCAGATACGCATTTTCAGTGATAATCTTCATGATTCTTCTGTGCCAAGTGCGCATGATCACCGAAATCGCTGTTTTCGTGCTATTGAATGTGAAGAACACGTTTGCTGGTGTATTCAGCACTCCACAGTGAGTTTGACATGCAGACACTGCGATATCATCGGCATCGTTGTGTTTCCAGCTGAGATATGCATTTTCAGTGATAATCGTCGACATTCCTCTGTGACATTTGTGCAGAATCGCCGAAATCGCTGTTTTCGTGCTATTGAATGCGAAAAACTCGTTTTCTGGTGTTTTCAGAACTCCACAGTGCGTCTGATATGCGGAAACCGCGATATCTTCGTTTTCGTGGGGTTTCCAGCTGAGATATGCATTTTCAGTGATAATCGTCGACATTCCTCTGTGACATTTGTGCAGAATCGCCGAAATCGCTGTTTTCGTGCTATTGAATGCGAAAAACGCGTTTCCTGCTGTTTTCAGCACTCCACAGTGCGTTTGACATGCAGACACTGCGATATCATCGGCATCGTTGTGTTTCCAGCTGAGATATGCATTTTCAGTGATAATCGTCGACATTCCTCTGTGACATTTGTGCAGAATCGCCGAAATCGCTGTTTTCGTGCTATTGAATGCGAAAAACGCGTTTCCTGCTGTTTTCAGCACTCCACAGTGCGTTTGACATGCGGAAACTGCGATATCTTCGTTTTCGTGGGGTTTCCAGCTGAGATATGCATTTTCAGTGTTCATCTTCATGATTGTTCTGTGACATGTGTGCAGAATCGCCGAAATCGCTGGTTTCGTGCTATTTATTGCGAAAATCGCGTTTCCTGCTGTTTTCAGCACTCCACAGTGCGTTTGACATGCGGAAACTACGATATCTTCGTTTTCGTGGGGTTTCCAGCTGAGATATGCATTTTCAGTGATAATCTTCATGATTCTTCTGTGCCAAGTGCGCATAATCACGGAAATCGCTGTTTTGTGCTACTGAATGCGAAAATCACGTTTATTTGGTGTTTACAACACTACACAGTGCGTTTGACATGCAGACACTGCGATATCATCCGTATCGTTGTGTTTCCAGCTGAGATATGCATTTTCAGTGATAATCGTCGACATTCTTCTCTGACAAGTGTGCAGAATCGCCGAAATCGCTGTTTTCGTGCTATTGAATGCGAATAACACGTTTCCTGCTGTTTTCAGCACTCCACAGTGCGTTTGACATGCGGAAACTGCGATATCGTCGTTTTCGTTGGGTTTCCAGCTGAGATACGCATTTTCTACGATAATCTTGGATATTCTTACGTTGGAAGTATGCAGAATCACCAAAATCGCTGTTTTCGTGCTATTGAATACGAAGAACACGTTTTCTGGTGTATTCAGCACTCCACAGTGCGTTTGATATGCGGGAACTGCGATATCTGCGGTTTCATTGGTTTTCCAGCTCAGATACGCATTTTCTACGATAATCTTGGATATTCTTACGTGGGAAGTATGCAGAATCACCGAAATCGCTGTTTTCGTGCTGTTGAATGCGAATAACACGTTTTCTGGTGTTTTCAGCACACTACAGTACGTTTGACATGCGGAAACTGCGATATAGTCGTTTTCATTGGTTTTCCAGCTAAGATACGCATTTTCTACGATAATCTTGGATATTCTTACGTGAGAAGTATGCATAATTACCGAAATCGCTGTTTTCGTGCTATTGAGTGCGAAAAACACGTTTTCTCGTGTTTTCAGCACTCCACAGTGCGTCTGTTTTGCGGAAACCGCGATATCTTCGTTTTCGTGGGGTTTCCAGCTGAGATATGCATTTTCAGTGATAATCGTCGACATTCTTCTCTGACATGTGTGCAGAATCGCCGAAATCGCTGTTTTCGTGCTATGGAATACGAAAAACACGTTTCCTGGTGCATTCAGCACTCCACAGTGCGTTTGACATGCGGAAACTGCGATATCTGCGGTTTCATTGGTTTTCCAGCTCAGATACGCATTTTCTACGATAATCTTGGATATTCTTACGTGGGAAGTATGCAGAATCACCGAAATCGCTGTTTTCGTGCTGTTGAATGCGATAAACACGTTTCCTGGAGTTTTCAGCACTCCGCGGTGCGTTTGACATGCGGAAACTGCGATATCATCGGTATCGTTGTGTTTCCAGCCGAGATATGCATTTTCAGTGATAATCGTCGACATTCTTCTGTAACATGTGTGCAGAATCGCCGAAATCGCTGTTTTCGTGCTATTGAATGCGAAAAACACGTTTCCTGGTGTATTCAGCACTCCACTGTGCGTTTGATATGCGGAAACTGCGATATCTGCGGTTTCATTGGTTTTCCAGCTGAGACATGTATTTTTACGATAATCTTGCATATTCTTCTGTGAGCTGTATTCAGAATCACTAAGTCGCAGTTTTCGTGCTCTTGAATGCGAAATACACGTTTTCTGGTGTTTTCAGCACACTACAGTGAGTTTGACATGCGGAAACTGCGATATCGTCGTTTTCGTTGGGTTTCCAGCTGAGACATGTATTTTTACGACAATCTTGCATATTCTTCTGTGAGCTGTATTCAGAATCACAAAGTCGCTGTTTTCGTGCTATTGAATGCGAAAAACACGTTTCCTGGTGTATTCAGCACTCCACAGTGCGTTTGACATGCGGAAACAGCGCTATCTGCGGTATCATTGGTTTTCCAGCTCAGATACGCATTTTCAGTGATTATCTTCATGATTCTTCTATGACAAGTGTGCAGAATCACCGAAATCGCTGTTTGCGTGCTATTGAATGCGAAAACCACGTTTCCTGCTGTTTTCAGCACTCCACAGTGCGTTTGACATGCGGAAACCGCGATATCTTCGTTTTCGTTGGGTTTCCAGCTGAGATATGCATTTTCAGTGATAATCTTCATGATTGTTCTGTGAAAAGTGTGCAGAATCACCGAAATCGCTGTTTTCGTGCTATTGAATGCGAAAAACACGTTTTGTGGTGTTTTCAGCACTCCATAGTGCGTTTGATATGCGGAAACTGCGATATCTGCGGTTTCATTGGGTTTCCAGCTAAGATATGCATGTGCAGTGATTATCTTCATGATACTTCTATGACAAGTGTGCAGAATCACCGAAATCGCTGTTTGCGTGCTATTGAATGCGAAAACCACGTTTCCTGGTGTATTCAGCACTCCACAGTGCGTTTGACATTCGGAAACTGCGATATCTTCGTTTTCGTGGGGTTTCCAGCTGAGATATGCATTTTCAGTGATAATCTTCATGATTCTGCTGTTACCAGTGCGCATAATCACCGAAATCGCTGTTTTCGATCTATTGAATGCGAAAAACACGTTTTCTGATGTTTTCAGCACACTACAGTGCGTTTGACATGCGGAAACTGCGATATCGTCGTTTTCGTTGGGTTTCCAGCTGAGATACGCATTTTCTACGATAATCTTGGATATTCTTACGTGAGAAGTATGCAGAATCACCAAAATCGCAGTTTTCGTGCTATTGAATGCGAAAAACACGTTTTCTGATGTTTTCAGCACACTACAGTGCGTTTGACATGCGGAAACTGCGATATCGTCGTTTTCGTTGGGTTTCCAGCTGAGATACGCATTTTCTACGATAATCTTGGATATTCTTGCGTGGGAAGTATGCAGAATCACTAAGTCGCTGTTTTCGTGCTATTGAATGCGAAAAACACGTTTTCTGGTGTTTTCAGCACTCCATAGTGCGTTTGATATGCGGAAACTGCGATATCTGCGGTTTCATTGGGTTTCCAGCTAAGATATGCATTTTCAGTGATTATCTTCATGATACTTCTATGACAAGTGTGCAGAATCGCCGAAATCGCTGTTTTCGTACTGTTGAATGCGAAAAACACGTTTCCTGGTGTATTCAGCTCTCCACAGTGCGTTTGACATCCGGAAACTGCGATATCTGCAGTTTCACTGGGTTTCCAGCTAAGATATGCATTTTCAGTGATTATCTTCATGATTCTTCTATGACAAGTGTGCAGAATCACCGAAATCGCTGTTTGCGTGCTATTGATTGCGAAAAACACGTTTTCTGATGTTTTCAGCACACTACAGTGCGTTTGACATGCGGAAACTGCGATATCGTCGTTTTCGTTGGGTTTCCAGCTGAGATACGCATTTTCTACGATAATCTTGGATATTCTTACGTGAGAAGTATGCAGAATCACCAAAATCGCAGTTTTCGTGCTATTGAATGCGAAAAACACGTTTTCTGATGTTTTCAGCACACTACAGTGCGTTTGACATGCGGAAACTGCGATATCGTCGTTTTCGTTGGGTTTCCAGCTGAGATACGCATTTTCTACGATAATCTTGGATATTCTTGCGTGGGAAGTATGCAGAATCACTAAGTCGCTGTTTTCGTGCTATTGAATGCGAAAAACACGTTTTCTGGTGTTTTCAGCACTCCATAGTGCGTTTGATATGCGGAAACTGCGATATCTGCTGTTTCATTGGGTTTCCAGCTAAGATATGCATTTTCAGTGATTATCTTCATGATACTTCTATGACAAGTGTGCAGAATCGCCGAAATCGCTGTTTTCGTACTGTTGAATGCGAAAAACACGTTTCCTGGTGTATTCAGCTCTCCACAGTGCGTTTGACATCCGGAAACTGCGATATCTGCAGTTTCACTTGGTTTCCAGCTAAGATATGCATTTTCAGTGATTATCTTCATGATTCTTCTATGACAAGTGTGCAGAATCACCGAAATCGCTGTTTGCGTGCTATTGATTGCGAAAAACACGTTTTCTGATGTTTTCAGCACTCCATAGTGCGTTTGATATGCGGAAACTGCGATATCTGCGGTTTCATTGGGTTTCCAGCTAAGATATGCATTTTCAGTGATTATCTTCATGATACTTCTATGACAAGTGTGCAGAATCACCGAAATCGCTGTTTGCGTGCTATTGAATGCGAAAACCACGTTTCCTGGTGTATTCAGCACTCCACAGTGCGTTTGACATGCGGAAACTGCGATATCTTCGTTTTCGTGGGGTTTCCAGCTGAGATATGCATTTTCAGTGATAATCTTCATGATTCTGCTGTTACCAGTGCGCATAATCACCGAAATCGCTGTTTTCGTTCTATTGAATGCGAAAAACACGTTCTCTGGTGTTTTCAGCACTCCACACTGCGTTTGATACGCGGAAACTGCGATATCTGCGGTTTCATTGGGTTTCCAGCTAAGATATGCATTTTCAGTGATTATCTTCATGATTCTTTTATGACAAGTGTGCAGAATCACTAAGTCGCTGTTTTCGTGCTATTGAATGCGAAAAACACGTTTTCTGGTGTTTTCAGCACTCCACAGTGCGTTTGACATGCGGAAACTGCGATATCTGCGGTTTCATTGGTTTTCCAGCTCAGATACGCATTTTCTACGATAATCTTGGATATTCTTACGTGGGAAGTATGCAGAATCACCGAAATCACTGTTTTCGTGCTGTTAAATGCGAATAACACGTTTTCTGGTGTTTTCAGCACACTACAGTGCGTTTGACATGCGGAAACTGCGATATCGTCGTTTTCGTTGGGTTTCCAGCTGAGACATGTATTTTTACGATAATCTTCATGATTGTTCTGTGACAAGTGCGCAGAATCACCGAAATCGCTGTTTGCGTGCTATTGAATGCGATAAACACGTTTCCTGGTGTTCTCAGCACTCCGCGGTGCGTTTGACATGCGGAAACTGCGATATCATCGGTATCGTTGTGTTTCCTGCCGAGATATGCATTTTCAGTGATAATCGTCGACATTCTTCTGTGACGTGTGCAGAATCGCCGAAATCGCTGTTTTCGTGCTATTGAATGCGAAAAACACGTTTTCTGGTGTTTTCAGCACTCCACAGTGCGTTTGATATGCGGAAACTGCGATATCTGCGGTTTATTGGGTTTCCAGCTAAGATATTCATTCTCAGTGATAATTGTCATGATTCTTCTGTGACAAGTGTGCAGAATCACCGAAATCGCTGTTTTCGTGCTATTGAATGCGAAAAACACGTTTCCTGGTGTATTCAGCAATCCACAGTGCGTTTGACATGCGGAAACTGCGATATCTTCGTTCTCGGGGGGTTACCAGCTGAGATATGCATTTTCAGTGATAATCTTCATGATTGTTCTGTGACAAGTGCGCAGAATCACCGAAATCGCTGTTTGCGTGCTATTGAATGCGATAAACACGTTTTCTGGTGTTCTCAGCACTCCACAGTGCGTTTGATATGCGGAAACTGCGATATCTGCGGTTTCATTGGGTTTCCAGCTAAGATATTCATTTGCAGTGATAACTGTCATGATTCTTCTGTGACAAGTGTGCAGAATCACCGAAATCGCTGTTTTCGTGCTCTTGAATGCGAAAAACACGTTTTCTGCTGTATTCAGCAATCCACAGTGCGTTTGACATGCGGAAACTGCGATATCTTCGTTTTCGTGGGGTTTCCAGCTGAGATATGCATTTTCAGTGATAATCTTCATGATTCTGCTGTTACAAGTGCGCATAATCACCGAAATCGCTGTTTTCGTTCTATTGAATGCGAAAAACACGTTCTCTGGTGTTTTCAGCACTCCACACTGCGTTTGATATGCGGAAACTGCGATATCTGCGGTTTCATTGGGTTTACAGCTAAGATATTCATTTTCAGTGATAATTGTCATGATTCTTCTGTGACAAGTGTGCAGAATCACCGAAATCGCTGTTTTCGTGCTGTTGAATGCGAAAAACACGTTTCCTGGTGTATTCAGCTCTCCACAGTGCGTTTGATATGCGGAAACTGCGATATCTGCGGTTTCATTGGGTTTCCAGCTAAGATATTCATTTTCAGTTATAATTGTCATGATTCTTCTGTGACAAGTGTGCAGAATTACCGAAATCGCTGTTTTCGTGCTGTTGATTGCGAAAAACACGTTTTCTGATGTTTTCAGCACACTACAGTGCGTTTGACATGCGGAAACTGCGATATCGTCGTTTTCGTTGGGTTTCCAGCTGAGATACGCATTTTCTACGATAATCTTGGATATTCTTACGTGAGAAGTATGCAGAATCACCAAAATCGCAGTTTTCGTGCTATTGAATGCGAAAAACACGTATTCTGATGTTTTCAGCACACTACAGTGCGTTTGACATGCGGAAACTGCGATATCGTCGTTTTCGTTGGGTTTCCAGCTGAGATACGCATTTTCTACGATAATCTTGGATATTCTTGCGTGGGAAGTATGCAGAATCACCGAAATCGCTGTTTTCGTGCTATTGAATGCGAAAAACACGTTTCCTGGTGTATTCAGCAATCCACAGTGCGTTTGACATGCGGAAACTGCGATATCTTCGTTTTCGTGGGGTTACCAGCTGAGATATGCATTTTCAGTGATAATCATCATGATTGTTCTGTGACAAGTGCGCAGAATCACCGAAATCGCTGTTTGCGTGCTATTGAATGCGATAAACACGTTTTCTGGTGTTCTCAGCACTCCACAGTGCGTTTGATATGCGGAAACTGCGATATCTGCGGTTTCATTGGGTTTCCAGCTAAGATATTCATTTTCAGTGATAACTGTCATGATTCTTCTGTGACAAGTGTGCAGAATCACCGAAATCGCTGTTTTCGTGCTCTTGAATGCGAAAAACACGTTTTCTGCTGTATTCAGCAATCCACAGTGCGTTTGACATGCGGAAACTGCGATATCTTCGTTTTCGTGGGGTTTCCAGCTGAGATATGCATTTTCAGTGATAATCTTCATGATTCTGCTGTTACAAGTGCGCATAATCACCGAAATCGCTGTTTTCGTTCTATTGAATGCGAAAAACACGTTCTCTGGTGTTTTCAGCACTCCACACTGCGTTTGATATGCAGAAACTGCGATATCTGCGGTTTCATTGGGTTTACAGCTAAGATATTCATTTTCAGTGATAATTGTCATGATTCTTCTGTGACAAGTGTGCAGAATCACCGAAATCGCTGTTTTCGTGCTGTTGAATGCGAAAAACACGTTTTCTGGTGTTTTCAGCACTCCAAAGTGCGTTTGATATGCGGAAACTGCGATATCTGCGGTTTCATTGGGTTTCCAGCTAAGATATTCATTTTCAGTGATAATTGTCATGATTCTTCTGTGACAAGTGTGCAGAATTACCGAAATCGCTGTTTTCGTGCTGTTGAATGCGAAAAACACGTTTTCTGGTGTTTTCAGCACTCCACAGTGCGTTTGATATGCGGAAACTGCGATATCTTCGTTTTCGTGGGGTTTCCAGCTGAGATATGCATTTTCAGAGATAATCTTCATGATTCTGCTGTTACAAGTGCGCATGATCACCGAAATCGCTGTTTTCGTGCTATTGAATGCGAAAAACACGTTTTCTGGTGTTTTCAGCACTCCACAGTGCGTTTGATATGCGGAAACTGCGATATCTTCGTTTTCGTGGGGTTTCCAGCTGAGATATGCATTTTCAGTGATAATCTTCATGATTGTTCTGTGACAAGTGCGCAGAATCACCGAAATCGCTGTTTGCGTGCTATTGAATGCGATAAACACGTTTCCTGGTGTTCTCAGCACTCCGCGGTGCGTTTGACATGCGGAAACTGCGAGAACATCGGTATCGTTGTGTTTCCAGCCGAGATATGCATTTTCAGTGATAATCGTCGACATTCTTCTGTGACGTTTGCAGAATCGCCGAAATCGCTGTTTTCGTGCTATTGAATGCGAAAAACACGTTTTCTGATGTTTTCAGCACTCCACAGTGCGTTTGATATGCGGAAACTGCGATATCTGCGGTTTCATTGGGTTTCCAGCTAACATATGCATTTTCAGTGATTATCTTCATGATTCTTTTATGACAAGTGTGCAGAATCACTAAGTCGCTGTTTTCGTGCTGTTGAATGCGAATAACACGTTTTCTGGTGTTTTCAGCACACTACAGTGCGTTTGACATGAGGAAACTGCGATATCGTCGTTTTCGTTGGGTTTCCAGTTGAGACATGTATTTTTACGATAATCTTGCATATTTTTCTGTGAGCTGTATTCAAAATCACTCAGTCGCTGTTTTCGTGCTATTGAATGCGAAAAACACGTTTTCTGGTGTTTTCAGCACTCCACAGTGCGTTTGATATGCGGAAACTGCGATATCTTCGGTTTCGTAGGGTTTCCAGCTGAGATATGCATTTTCAGTGATAATCGTCGACATTCTTCTGTGACATGTGTTCGGAATCGCCGAAATCGCTGTTTTCGTGCTACTGAATGCGAAAAACACGTTTCCTGGTGTATTTAGCAATCCACAGTGCGTTTGACATGCGGAAACAGCGATATCTTCGTTTTCGTGGGGTTTCCAGCTGAGATATGCATTTTCAGTGATAATCTTCATGAATCTGCTGTTACAAGTGCGCATAATCACCGAAATCGCTGTTTTCGAGCGAATGAATGCGAAAAACACGTTTTCTGGTGTATTCAGCACTCCACAGTGCGTTTGACATGCTGAAACTGCGATATCTTGGTTTTCGTGGGGTTTCCAGGTGAGATATGCATTTTCAGTGATAATCTTCATGATTCTGCTGTTACAAGTGCGCATAATCACCGAAATCGCTGTTTTCGTGCTAATGAATGCAAAAAACACGTTATCTGGTGTTTTCAGCACTCCACAGTGCGTTTGATATGCGGAAACTGCGATATCTGCGGTTTCATTGGGTTTCCAGCTAAGATATGCATTTTCAGTGATTATCTTCATGATTCTTTTATGACAAGTGTGCTGAATCACTAAGTCGCTGTTTTCGTGCTGTTGAATGCGAAAAACACGTTTCCTGGTGTATTCAGCACTCCACAGTGCGTTTGACATGCGGAAACTGCGATATCTTCGTTTTCGTGGGGTTTCCAGCTGAGATATGCATTTTCAGAGATAATCTTCATGCTTCTGCTGTTACAAGTTTGCAAAATCACCGAAATCGCTGTTTTCGTGCTACTGAATGCGAAAAACACGTTTTCTGGTGTTTTCAGCACTCCACAGTGCGTTTGATATGCGGAAACTGCGATACCTGCGGTTTCATTGGGTTTCCAGCTAACATATGCATTTTCAGTGATTATCTTCATGATTCTTTTATGACAAGTGTGCAGAATCACTAAGTCGCTGTTTTCGTGCTGTTGAATGCGAATAACACGTTTTCTGGTGTGTTCAGCACACTACAGTGCGTTTGACATGAGGAAACTGCGATATCGTCGTTTTCGTTGGGTTTCCAGCTGAGATACGCATTTTCTACGATAATCTTGGATATTCTTGCGTGGGAAGTATGCAGAATCACTAAGTCGCTGTTTTCGTGCTATTGAATGCGAAAAACACGTTCTCTGGTGTTTTCAGCACTCCACACTGCGTTTGATATGCGGAAACTGCGATATCTGCGGTTTCATTGGGTTTACAGCTAAGATATTCATTTTCAGTGATAATCATCATGATTGTTCTGTGACAAGTGCGCAGAATCATCGAAATCGCTGTTTGCGTGCTATTGAATGCGATAAACACGTTTTCTGGTGTTCTCAGCACTCCACAGTGCGTTTGATATGCGGAAACTGCGATATCTGCGGTTTCATTGGGTTTCCAGCTAAGATATTCATTTTCAGTGATAACTGTCATGATTCTTCTGTGACAAGTGTGCAGAATCACCGAAATCGCTGTTTTCGTGCTCTTGAATGCGAAAAACACGTTTTCTGCTGTATTCAGCAATCCACAGTGCGTTTGACATGCGGAAACTGCGATATCTTCGTTTTCGTGGGGTTTCCAGCTGAGATATGCATTTTCAGTGATAATCTTCATGATTCTGCTGTTACAAGTGCGCATAATCACCGAAATCGCTGTTTTCGTTCTATTGAATGCGAAAAACACGTTCTCTGGTGTTTTCAGCACTCCACACTGCGTTTGATATGCAGAAACTGCGATATCTGCGGTTTCATTGGGTTTACAGCTAAGATATTCATTTTCAGTGATAATTGTCATGATTCTTCTGTGACAAGTGTGCAGAATCACCGAAATCGCTGTTTTCGTGCTGTTGAATGCGAAAAACACGTTTTCTGGTGTTTTCAGCACTCCAAAGTGCGTTTGATATGCGGAAACTGCGATATCTGCGGTTTCATTGGGTTTCCAGCTAAGATATTCATTTTCAGTGATAATTGTCATGATTCTTCTGTGACAAGTGTGCAGAATTACCGAAATCGCTGTTTTCGTGCTGTTGAATGCGAAAAACACGTTTTCTGGTGTTTTCAGCACTCCACAGTGCGTTTGATATGCGGAAACTGCGATATCTTCGTTTTCGTGGGGTTTCCAGCTGAGATATGCATTTTCAGAGATAATCTTCATGATTCTGCTGTTACAAGTGCGCATGATCACCGAAATCGCTGTTTTCGTGCTATTGAATGCGAAAAACACGTTTTCTGGTGTTTTCAGCACTCCACAGTGCGTTTGATATGCGGAAACTGCGATATCTTCGTTTTCGTGGGGTTTCCAGCTGAGATATGCATTTTCAGTGATAATCTTCATGATTGTTCTGTGACAAGTGCGCAGAATCACCGAAATCGCTGTTTGCGTGCTATTGAATGCGATAAACACGTTTCCTGGTGTTCTCAGCACTCCGCGGTGCGTTTGACATGCGGAAACTGCGAGAACATCGGTATCGTTGTGTTTCCAGCCGAGATATGCATTTTCAGTGATAATCGTCGACATTCTTCTGTGACGTTTGCAGAATCGCCGAAATCGCTGTTTTCGTGCTATTGAATGCGAAAAACACGTTTTCTGATGTTTTCAGCACTCCACAGTGCGTTTGATATGCGGAAACTGCGATATCTGCGGTTTCATTGGGTTTCCAGCTAACATATGCATTTTCAGTGATTATCTTCATGATTCTTTTATGACAAGTGTGCAGAATCACTAAGTCGCTGTTTTCGTGCTGTTGAATGCGAATAACACGTTTTCTGGTGTTTTCAGCACACTACAGTGCGTTTGACATGAGGAAACTGCGATATCGTCGTTTTCGTTGGGTTTCCAGTTGAGACATGTATTTTTACGATAATCTTGCATATTTTTCTGTGAGCTGTATTCAAAATCACTAAGTCGCTGTTTTCGTGCTATTGAATGCGAAAAACACGTTTTCTGGTGTTTTCAGCACTCCACAGTGCGTTTGATATGCGGAAACTGCGATATCTTCGGTTTCGTAGGGTTTCCAGCTGAGATATGCATTTTCAGTGATAATCGTCGACATTCTTCTGTGACATGTGTTCGGAATCGCCGAAATCGCTGTTTTCGTGCTACTGAATGCGAAAAACACGTTTCCTGGTGTATTTAGCAATCCACAGTGCGTTTGACATGCGGAAACAGCGATATCTTCGTTTTCGTGGGGTTTCCAGCTGAGATATGCATTTTCAGTGATAATCTTCATGAATCTGCTGTTACAAGTGCGCATAATCACCGAAATCGCTGTTTTCGAGCGAATGAATGCGAAAAACACGTTTTCTGGTGTATTCAGCACTCCACAGTGCGTTTGACATGCTGAAACTGCGGTATCTTGGTTTTCGTGGGGTTTCCAGGTGAGATATGCATTTTCAGTGATAATCTTCATGATTCTGCTGTTACAAGTGCGCATAATCACCGAAATCGCTGTTTTCGTGCTAATGAATGCAAAAAACACGTTATCTGGTGTTTTCAGCACTCCACAGTGCGTTTGATATGCGGAAACTGCGATATCTGCGGTTTCATTGGGTTTCCAGCTAAGATATGCATTTTCAGTGATTATCTTCATGATTCTTTTATGACAAGTGTGCTGAATCACTAAGTCGCTGTTTTCGTGCTGTTGAATGCGAAAAACACGTTTCCTGGTGTATTCAGCACTCCACAGTGCGTTTGACATGCGGAAACTGCGATATCTTCGTTTTCGTGGGGTTTCCAGCTGAGATATGCATTTTCAGAGATAATCTTCATGCTTCTGCTGTTACAAGTTTGCAAAATCACCGAAATCGCTGTTTTCGTGCTACTGAATGCGAAAAACACGTTTTCTGGTGTTTTCAGCACTCCACAGTGCGTTTGATATGCGGAAACTGCGATACCTGCGGTTTCATTGGGTTTCCAGCTAACATATGCATTTTCAGTGATTATCTTCATGATTCTTTTATGACAAGTGTGCAGAATCACTAAGTCGCTGTTTTCGTGCTGTTGAATGCGAATAACACGTTTTCTGGTGTGTTCAGCACACTACAGTGCGTTTGACATGAGGAAACTGCGATATCGTCGTTTTCGTTGGGTTTCCAGTTGAGACATGTATTTTTACGATAATCTTGCATATTGTTCTGTGAGCTGTATTCAAAATCACTAAGTCGCTGTTTTCGTGCTATTGAATGCGAAAAACACGTTTTCTGGTGTTTTCAGCACTCCACAGTGCGTTTGACATGCGGAAACTGCGATATCGTCGTTTTCGTTGGGTTTCCAGCTGAGATACGCATTTTCTACGATAATCTTGGATATTCTTACGTGAGAAGTATGCAGAATCACCAAAATCGCAGTTTTCGTGCTATTGAATGCGAAAAACACGTATTCTGATGTTTTCAGCACACTACAGTGCGTTTGACATGCGGAAACTGCGATATCGTCGTTTTCGTTGGGTTTCCAGCTGAGATACGCATTTTCTACGATAATCTTGGATATTCTTGCGTGGGAAGTATGCAGAATCACTAAGTCGCTGTTTTCGTGCTATTGAATGCGAAAAACACGTTCTCTGGTGTTTTCAGCACTCCACACTGCGTTTGATATGCGGAAACTGCGATATCTGCGGTTTCATTGGGTTTACAGCTAAGATATTCATTTTCAGTGATAATTGTCATGATTCTTCTGTGACAAGTGTGCAGAATCACCGAAATCGCTGTTTTCGTGCTGTTGAATGCGAAAAACACGTTTTCTGGTGTTTTCAGCACTCCAAAGTGCGTTTGATATGCGGAAACTGCGATATCTGCGGTTTCATTGGGTTTCCAGCTAAGATATGCATTTTCAGTGATTATCTTCATGATACTTCTATAACAAGTGTGCAGAATCACCGAAATCGCTGTTTGCGTGCTATTGAATGCGAAAACCACGTTTCCTGGTGTTCTCAGCACTCCGCGGTGCGTTTGACATGCGGAAACTGCGATATCATCGGTATCGTTGTGTTTCCTGCCGAGATATGCATTTTCAGTGATAATCGTCGACATTCTTCTGTGACGTGTGCAGAATCGCCGAAATCGCTGTTTTCGTGCTATTGAATGCGAAAAACACGTTTTCTGGTGTTTTCAGCACTCCACAGTGCGTTTGATATGCGGAAACTGCGATATCTGCGGTTTATTGGGTTTCCAGCTAAGATATTCATTCTCAGTGATAATTGTCATGATTCTTCTGTGACAAGTGTGCAGAATCACCGAAATCGCTGTTTTCGTGCTATTGAATGCGAAAAACACGTTTCCTGGTGTATTCAGCAATCCACAGTGCGTTTGACATGCGGAAACTGCGATATCTTCGTTTTCGTGGGGTTACCAGCTGAGATATGCATTTTCAGTGATAATCTTCATGATTGTTCTGTGACAAGTGCGCAGAATCACCGAAATCGCTGTTTGCGTGCTATTGAATGCGATAAACACGTTTTCTGGTGTTCTCAGCACTCCACAGTGCGTTTGATATGCGGAAACTGCGATATCTGCGGTTTCATTGGGTTTCCAGCTAAGATATTCATTTTCAGTGATAACTGTCATGATTCTTCTGTGACAAGTGTGCAGAATCACCGAAATCGCTGTTTTCGTGCTCTTGAATGCGAAAAACACGTTTTCTGCTGTATTCAGCAATCCACAGTGCGTTTGACATGCGGAAACTGCGATATCTTCGTTTTCGTGGGGTTTCCAGCTGAGATATGCATTTTCAGTGATAATCTTCATGATTCTGCTGTTACAAGTGCGCATAATCACCGAAATCGCTGTTTTCGTTCTATTGAATGCGAAAAACACGTTCTCTGGTGTTTTCAGCACTCCACACTGCGTTTGATATGCGGAAACTGCGATATCTGCGGTTTCATTGGGTTTACAGCTAAGATATTCATTTTCAGTGATAATTGTCATGATTCTTCTGTGACAAGTGTGCAGAATCACCGAAATCGCTGTTTTCGTGCTGTTGAATGCGAAAAACACGTTTTCTGGTGTTTTCAGCACTCCAAAGTGCGTTTGATATGCGGAAACTGCGATATCTGCGGTTTCATTGGGTTTCCAGCTAAGATATTCATTTTCAGTGATAATTGTCATGATTCTTCTGTGACAAGTGTGCAGAATTACCGAAATCGCTGTTTTCGTGCTGTTGAATGCGAAAAACACGTTTTCTGGTGTTTTCAGCACTCCACAGTGCGTTTGATATGCGGAAACTGCGATATCTGCGGTTTCATTGGGTTTCCAGCTAAGATATTCATTTTCAGTGATAACTGTCATGATTCTTCTGTGACAAGTGTGCAGAATCACCGAAATCGCTGTTTTCGTGCTCTTGAATGCGAAAAACACGTTTTCTGCTGTATTCAGCAATCCACAGTGCGTTTGACATGCGGAAACTGCGATATCTTCGTTTTCGTGGGGTTTCCAGCTGAGATATGCATTTTCAGTGATAATCTTCATGATTCTGCTGTTACAAGTGCGCATAATCACCGAAATCGCTGTTTTCGTTCTATTGAATGCGAAAAACACGTTTTCTGGTGTTTTCAGCACTCCACAGTGCGTTTGACATGCGGAAACTGCGATATCTGCGGTTTCATTGGTTTTCCAGCTCAGATACGCATTTTCTACGATAATCTTGGATATTCTTACGTGGGAAGTATGCAGAATCACCGAAATCGCTGTTTTCGTGCTGTTGAATGCGAATAAAACGTTTTCTGGTGTTTTCAGCACTCCACAGTGCGTTTGATATGCGGAAACTGCGATATCTGCGGTTTCATTGGGTTTCCAGCTCACATATGCATTTTCAGTGATTATCTTCATGATTCTTTTATGACAAGTGTGCAGAATCACTAAGTCGCTGTTTTCGTGCTGTTGAATGCGAATAACACGTTTTCTGGTGTTTTCAGCACACTACAGTGCGTTTGACATGAGGAAACTGCGATATCGTCGTTTTCGTTGGGTTTCCAGTTGAGACATGTATTTTTACGATAATCTTGCATATTTTTCTGTGAGCTGTATTCAAAATCACTCAGTCGCTGTTTTCGTGCTATTGAATGCGAAAAACACGTTTTCTGGTGTTTTCAGCACTCCACAGTGCGTTTGATATGCGGAAACTGCGATATCTTCGGTTTCGTAGGGTTTCCAGCTGAGATATGCATTTTCAGTGATAATCGTCGACATTCTTCTGTGACATGTGTGCGGAATCGCCGAAATCGCTGTTTTCGTGCTACTGAATGCGAAAAACACGTTTCCTGGTGTATTTAGCACTCCACAGTGCGTTTGACATGCGGAAACAGCGATATCTTCGTTTTCGTGGGGTTTCCAGCTGAGATATGCATTTTCAGTGATAATCTTCATGATTCTGCTGTTACAAGTGCGCATAATCACCGAAATCGCTGTTTTCGAGCGAATGAATGCGAAAAACACGTTTTCTGGTGTATTCAGCACTCCACAGTGCGTTTGACATGCTGAAACTGCGATATCTTGGTTTTCGTGGGGTTTCCAGGTGAGATATGCATTTTCAGTGATAATCTTCATGATTCTGCTGTTACAAGTGCGCATAATCACCGAAATCGCTGTTTTCGTGCTACTGAATGCAAAAAACACGTTATCTGGTGTTTTCAGCACTCCACAGTGCGTTTGATATGCGGAAACTGCGATATCTGCGGTTTCATTGGGTTTCCAGCTAAGATATGCATTTTCAGTGATTATCTTCATGATTCTTTTATGACAAGTGTGCAGAATCACTAAGTCGCTGTTTTCGTGCTGTTGAATGCGAATAACACGTTTTCTGGTGTTTTCAGCACACTACAGTGCGTTTGACATGAGGAAACTGCGATATCGTCGTTTTCGTTGGGTTTCCAGTTGAGACATGTATTTTTACGATAATCTTGCATATTTTTCTGTGAGCTGTATTCAAAATCACTCAGTCGCTGTTTTCGTGCTATTGAATGCGAAAAACACGTTTTCTGGTGTTTTCAGCACTCCACAGTGCGTTTGATATGCGGAAACTGCGATATCTTCGGTTTCGTAGGGTTTCCAGCTGAGATATGCATTTTCAGTGATAATCGTCGACATTCTTCTGTGACATGTGTGCGGAATCGCCGAAATCGCTGTTTTCGTGCTACTGAATGCGAAAAACACGTTTTCTGGTGTATTCAGCACTCCACAGTGCGTTTGACATGCGGAAACTGCGATATCTTCGTTTTCGTGGGGTTTCCAGCTGAGATATGCATTTTCAGTGATAATCTTCATGATTCTGCTGTTACAAGTGCGCATAATCACCGAAATCGCTGTTTTCGTTCGATTGAATGCGAAAAACACGTTCTCTGGTGTTTTCAGCACTCCACACTGCGTTTGATATGCGGAAACTGCGATATCTGCGGTTTCATTGGGTTTACAGCTAAGATATTCATTTTCAGTGATAATTGTCATGATTCTTCTGTGACAAGTGTGCAGAATCACCGAAATCGCTGTTTTCGTGCTGTTGAATGCGAAAAACACGTTTTCTGGTGTTTTCAGCACTCCAAAGTGCGTTTGATATGCGGAAACTGCGATATCTGCGGTTTCATTGGGTTTCCAGCTAAGATATTCATTTTCAGTGATAATTGTCATGATTCTTCTGTGACAAGTGTGCAGAATTACCGAAATCGCTGTTTTCGTGCTGTTGAATGCGAAAAACACGTTTTCTGGTGTTTTCAGCACTCCACAGTGCGTTTGATATGCGGAAACTGCGATATCCTTGTTTTCGTGGGGTTTCCAGCTGAGATATGCATTTTCAGAGATAATCTTCATGCTTCTGCTGTTACAAGTTTGCAAAATCACCGAAATCGCTGTTTTCGTGCTACTGAATGCGAAAAACACGTTTTCTGGTGTTTTCAGCACTCCACACTGCGTTTGATATGCGGAAACTGCGATATCTGCGGTTTCATTGGGTTTACAGCTAAGATATTCATTTTCAGTGATAATTGTCATGATTCTTCTGTGACAAGTGTGCAGAATCACCGAAATCGCTGTTTGCGTGCTATTGAATGCGATAAACACGTTTCCTGGTGTTCTCAGCACTCCGCGGTGCGTTTGACATGCGGAAACTGCGAGAACATCGGTATCGTTGTGTTTCCAGCCGAGATATGCATTTTCAGTGATAATCGTCGACATTCTTCTGTGACGTTTGCAGAATCGCCGAAATAGCTGTTTTCGTGCTATTGAATGCGAAAAACACGTTTTCTGATGTTTTCAGCACTCCACAGTGCGTTTGATATGCGGAAACTGCGATATGTGCGATTTCATTGGGTTTCCAGCTAACATATGCATTTTCAGTGATTATCTTCTTGATTCTTTTATGACAAGTGTGCAGAATCACTAAGTCGCTGTTTTCGTGCTGTTGAATGCGAATAACACGTTTTCTGATGCATTCAGCACTCCACAGTGCGTTTGACATGCGGAAACTGCGATATCTGCGGTTTCATTGGTTTTCCAGCTCAGATACGCATTTTCTACGATAATCTTGGATATTCTTACGTGGGAAGTATGCAGAATCACCGAAATCGCTGTTTTCGTGCTGTTGAATGCGATAAACACGTTTCCTGGAGTTTTCAGCACTCCGCGGTGCGTTTGACATGCGGAAACTGCGATATCATCGGTATCGTTGTGTTTCCAGCCGAGATATGCATTTTCAGTGATAATCGTCGACATTCTTCTGTAACATGTGTGCAGAATCGCCGAAATCGCTGTTTTCGTGCTATTGAATGCGAAAAACACGTTTCCTGGTGTATTCAGCACTCCACTGTGCGTTTGATATGCGGAAACTGCGATATCTGCGGTTTCATTGGTTTTCCAGCTGAGACATGTATTTTTACGATAATCTTGCATATTCTTCTGTGAGCTGTATTCAGAATCACTAAGTCGCAGTTTTCGTGCTCTTGAATGCGAAATACACGTTTTCTGGTGTTTTCAGCACACTACAGTGAGTTTGACATGCGGAAACTGCGATATCGTCGTTTTCGTTGGGTTTCCAGCTGAGACATGTATTTTTACGACAATCTTGCATATTCTTCTGTGAGCTGTATTCAGAATCACAAAGTCGCTGTTTTCGTGCTATTGAATGCGAAAAACACGTTTCCTGGTGTATTCAGCACTCCACAGTGCGTTTGACATGCGGAAACAGCGCTATCTGCGGTATCATTGGTTTTCCAGCTCAGATACGCATTTTCAGTGATTATCTTCATGATTCTTCTATGACAAGTGTGCAGAATCACCGAAATCGCTGTTTGCGTGCTATTGAATGCGAAAACCACGTTTCCTGCTGTTTTCAGCACTCCACAGTGCGTTTGACATGCGGAAACCGCGATATCTTCGTTTTCGTTGGGTTTCCAGCTGAGATATGCATTTTCAGTGATAATCTTCATGATTGTTCTGTGAAAAGTGTGCAGAATCACCGAAATCGCTGTTTTCGTGCTATTGAATGCGAAAAACACGTTTTGTGGTGTTTTCAGCACTCCATAGTGCGTTTGATATGCGGAAACTGCGATATCTGCGGTTTCATTGGGTTTCCAGCTAAGATATGCATGTGCAGTGATTATCTTCATGATACTTCTATGACAAGTGTGCAGAATCACCGAAATCGCTGTTTGCGTGCTATTGAATGCGAAAACCACGTTTCCTGGTGTATTCAGCACTCCACAGTGCGTTTGACATTCGGAAACTGCGATATCTTCGTTTTCGTGGGGTTTCCAGCTGAGATATGCATTTTCAGTGATAATCTTCATGATTCTGCTGTTACCAGTGCGCATAATCACCGAAATCGCTGTTTTCGATCTATTGAATGCGAAAAACACGTTTTCTGATGTTTTCAGCACACTACAGTGCGTTTGACATGCGGAAACTGCGATATCGTCGTTTTCGTTGGGTTTCCAGCTGAGATACGCATTTTCTACGATAATCTTGGATATTCTTACGTGAGAAGTATGCAGAATCACCAAAATCGCAGTTTTCGTGCTATTGAATGCGAAAAACACGTTTTCTGATGTTTTCAGCACACTACAGTGCGTTTGACATGCGGAAACTGCGATATCTTCGTTTTCGTGGGGTTTCCAGCTGAGATATGCATTTTCAGTGATAATCTTCATGATTCTGCTGTTACAAGTGCGCATAATCACCGAAATCGCTGTTTTCGAGCGAATGAATGCGAAAAACACGTTTTCTGGTGTATTCAGCACTCCACAGTGCGTTTGACATGCTGAAACTGCGATATCTTGGTTTTCGTGGGGTTTCCAGGTGAGATATGCATTTTCAGTGATAATCTTCATGATTCTGCTGTTACAAGTGCGCATAATCACCGAAATCGCTGTTTTCGTGCTACTGAATGCAAAAAACACCTTTCCTGGTGTATTCAGCACTCCACAGTGCGTTTGACATGCGGAAACTGCGATATATTCGTTTTCGTGGGGTTTCCAGCTGAGATATGCATTTTCAGAGATAATCTTCATGCTTCTGCTGTTACAAGTTTGCAAAATCACCGAAATCGCTGTTTTCGTGCTACTGAATGCGAAAAACACGTTTTCTGGTGTTTTCAGCACTCCACAGTGCGTTTGATATGCGGAAACTGCGATATCTGCGGTTTCATTGGGTTTCCAGCTAACATATGCATTTTCAGTGATTATCTTCATGATTCTTTTATGACAAGTGTGCAGAATCACTAAGTCGCTGTTTTCGTGCTGTTGAATGCGAATAACACGTTTTCTGGTGTTTTCAGCACACTACAGTGCGTTTGACATGAGGAAACTGCGATATCGTCGTTTTCGTGGGGTTTCCAGCTGAGATATGCATTTTCAGTGATAATCTTCATGATTCTGCTGTTACAAGTGCGCATAATCACCGAAATCGCTGTTTTCGTGCTACTGAATGCGAAAAACACGTTTCCTGGTGTATTTAGCACTCCACAGTGCGTTTGACATGCGGAAACAGCGATATCTTCGTTTTCGTGGGGTTTCCAGCTAAGATATGCATTTTCAGTGATTATCTTCATGATTCTTTTATGACATGTGTGCGGAATCGCAGAAATCGCTGTTTTCGTGCTATTTAATGCGAAAAACACGTTTCCTGGTGTATTCAGCACTCCACAGTGCGTTTGATATGCGGAAACAGCGATATCTGCGGTTTCATTGGGTTTCCTGCTAAGATATGCATTTTCAGTGATAATCGTCATGATTCTTCTGTGACAAGTGTGCAGAATCCCCGAAATCGCTGTTTTCGTGCTATTGAATGCGAAAACCACGTTTTCTGCTGTTTTCAGCACTCCACAGTGCGTTTGACATGCGGAAGCTGCGATATCTTCGTTTTCGTGGGGTTTCCAGCTGAGATATGCATTTTCAGTGATAATCTTCATGATTCTGCTGTTACAAGTGCGCATAATCACCGAAATCGCTGTTTTCGTGCTATTGAATGCGAAAAACACGTTTTCTGGTGTTTTCAGCACTCCACAGTGCGTTTGATATGCGGAAACTGCGATATCTGCGGTTTCATTGGGTTTCCAGCTAAGATATTCATTTTCAGTGATAATTGTCATGATTCTTCTGTGACAAGTGTGCAGAATCACCGAAATCGCTGTTTTCGTGCTGTTGAATGCGAAAAACACGTTTTCTGGTGTTTTCAGCACTCCACAGTGCGTTTGATATGCGGAAACTGCGATATCTGCGGTTTCATTGGGTTTCCAGCTAAGATATTCATATTCAGTGATAATTGTCATGATTCTTCTGTGACAAGTGTGCAGAATTACCGAAATCGCTGTTTTCGTGCTGTTGAATGCGAATAACACGTTTTCTCGTGTTTTCAGCACACTACAGTGAGTTTGACATGCGGAAACTGCGATATCGTCGTTTTCGTTGGGTTTCCAGCTCAGACATGTATTTTTACGATAATCTTGCATATTCTTCTGTGAGCTGTATTCAGAATCACTAAATCGCTGTTTTCGTGCTATTGAATGCGGAAAACACGTTTTCTGGTGTTTTCAGCACTCCACAGTGCGTTTGATATGCGGAAACTGCGATACCTGCGGTTTCATTGGTTTTCCAGCTCAGATACGCATTTTCTACAATAATCTTGGATATTCTTACGTGGTAAGTATGCAGAATCACGGAAATCGCTGTTTTCGTGCTGTTGAATGCGAAAAACACGTTTTCTGGTGTTTTCAGCACTCCACAGTGCGTTTGATATGCGGAAACTGCGATATCGTCGTTTTCGTTGGGTTTCCAGCTGAGACATGTATTTTTACGATAATCTTGCATATTCTTCTGTGAGCTGTATTCAGAATGACTAAGTCGCTGTTTTCGTGCTATTGAATGCGATAAACACGTTTTCTGGTGTATTCAGCACTCTACAGTGAGTTTGACATGCTAAAAACTGCGATATCTTCGTTTTCGTGGGGTTTCCAGCTGAGATATGCATTTTCAGTGATAATCTTCATGATTCCTCTGTTACAAGTGCGCATAATCACCGAAATCGCTGTTTTCGTGCTATTGAATGCGAAAAACACGTTTTCTGGTGTTTTCAGCACTCCACAGTGCGTTTGATATGCGGAAACTGCGATATCTGCGGTTTCATTGGGTTTCCAGCTGAGATATGCATTTTCAGTGATTATATTCATGATTCTTTTATGACAAGTGTGCAGAATCACTAAGTCGCTGTTTTCGTGCTGTTGAATGCGAATAACACGTTTTCTGGTGTTTTCAGCACACTACAGTGCGTTTGACATGAGGAAACTGCGATATCGTCGTTTTCGTCGGGTTTCCAGTTGCGACATGTATTTTTACGATAATCTTGCATATTCTTCTGTGAGCTGTATTCAAAATCACTAAGTCGCTGTTTTCGTGCTATTAAATGCGAAAAACACGTTTTCTGGTGTTTTCAGCACTCCACAGTGCGTTTGATATGCGGAAACTGCGATATCGTCGGTTTCGTAGGGTTTCCAGCTGAGATATGCATTTTCAGTGATAATCTTCATGATTGTTCTGTGACAAGTGTGCAGAATCACCGAAATCGCTGTTTTCGTGCTATTGAATGCGATAAACTCGTTTGCTGGTGTTCTCAGCACTCCGCGGTGCGTTTGACATGCGGAAACTGCGATATCATCGGTATCGTTGTGTTTCCAGCCGAGATATGCATTTTCAGTGATAATCGTCGACATTCTTCTGTGACATGTGTGCGGAATCGCCGAAATCGCTGTTTTCGTGCTACTGAATGCGAAAAACACGTTTCCTGGTGTATTCAGCACTCCACAGTGCATTTGACATGCGGAAACAGCGATATCTTCGTTTTCGTGGGGTTTCCAGCTGAGATATGCATTTTCAGTGATAATCTTCATGATTCTGCTGTTAGAAGTGCGCATAATCACCGAAATCGCTGTTTTCGAGCGAATGAATGCGAAAAACACGTTTCCTGGTGTATTCAGCACTCCACAGTGCGTTTGACATGCGGAAACTGCGATATCTGCGGCTTCATTGGGTTTCCAGCCAAGATACGCAATTTCTACGATAATCTTGCATAATCTTCTGTTAGCTGTATTCAAAATCACTAAGTCGCTGTTTTCGTGCTATTGAATGCGAAAAACACGTTTTCTGGTGTTTTCAGCACTCCACAGTGCGTTTGATATGCGGAAACTGCGATATCTTCGGTTTCGTAGGGTTTCCAGCTGAGATATGCATTTTCAGTGATAATCTTCATGATTGTTCTGTGACAAGTGTGCAGAATCACCGAAATCGCTGTATTCGTGCTATTGAATACGATAAACTCGTTTCCTGGTGTTCTCAGCACTCCGCGGTGCGTTTGACATGCGGAAACTGCGATATCATCGGTATCGTTGTGTTTCCAGCCGAGATATGCATTTTCAGTGATAATCGTCGACATTCTTCTGTGACATGTGTGCGGAATCGCCGAAATCGCTGTTTTCGTGCTACTGAATGCGACAAACACGTTTCCTGGTGTATTCAGCACTCGACAGTGTGTTTGACATGCGGAAACAGCGATATCTTTGTTTTCGTGGGGTTTCCAGCTGAGATATGCATTTTCAGTGATAATCTTCATGATTCTGCTGTTACAAGTGCGCATAATCACCGAAATCGCTGTTTTCGAGCGAGTGAATGCGAAAAACACGTTTTCTGGTGTATTCAGCACTCCACAGTGCGTTTGACATGCGGAAACTGCGATATCTTCGTTTTCGTGGGGTTTCCAGCTGAGATATGCATTTTCAGTGATAATCATCATGATTCTGCTGTTACAAGTGCGCATAATCACCGAAATCGCTGTTTTCGCGCTATTGAATGCGAAAAACACGTTTTCTGGTGTTTTCAGCTCTCCACAGTGCGTTTGATATGCGGAAACTGCGATATCTGCGGTTTCATTGGGTTTCCAGCTAAGATATGCATTTTCAGTGATTATCTTCATGATTCTTTTATGACAAGTGTGCAGAATCACTAAGTCGCTGTTTTCGTGCTGTTGAATGCGAATAACACGTTTTCTGGTGTTTTCAGCACACTACAGTGCGTTTGACATGCGGAAACTGCGATATCGTCGTTTTCGTTGGGTTTCTAGTTGAGACATGTATTTTTACGATAATCTTGCATATTCTTCGGTGAGCTGTATTCAGAATCACTAAGTCGCTGTTTTCGTGCTATTGAATGCGAAAATCACGTTTTCTGGTGTTTTCTGCACTCCACAGTGCGTTTGACATGCGGAAACTGCGATATCTTCGTTTTCGTGGGGTTTCCAGCTGAGATATGCATTTTCGGTGATAATCTTCATGATTCTGCTGTTATAAGTGCGCATAATCACCGAAATCGCTGTTTTCGTGCTATTGAATGCGATAAACACGTTTCCTGGTGTTCTCAGCACTCCGCGGTGCATTTGACATGCGGAAACTGCGATATCATCGGTATCGTTGTGTTTCCAGCCGAGATATGCATTTTCAGTGATAATCATCGACATTCTTCTGTGACATGTGTGCAGAATCCCCGAAATCGCTGTTTTCGTGCTATTGAATGCGAAAAACCCGGTTCCTGGTGTATTCAGCACTCCACAGTGCGTTTGTCATGCGGAAACTGCGATATCTTCGTTTTCGTGGGGTTTCCAGCTGAGATATGCATTTTCAGTGATAATCTTCATGATTCTGCTGTTACAAGTGCGCATAATCACCGAAATCGCTGTTTTCGTGCTATTGAATGCGAAAAACACGTTTTCTGGTGTTTTCAGCACTCCACAGTGCGTTTGATATGCGGAAACTGCGATATCTGCGGTTTCATTGGGTTTCCAGCTAAGATATGCATTTTCAGTGATAATCGTCATGATTCTTCTGTGACAAGTGTGCAGAATCCCCGAAATCGCTGTTTTCGTGCTATTGAATGCGAAAAACACGTTTTCTGGAGTTTTCAGCACTCCACAGTGCGTTTGATATGCGGAAACTGCGATATCTTCGGTTTCGTGTGGTTTCCAGCTGAGATATGCATTTTCAGTGATAATCTTCATGATTCTGCTGTTACAAGTGCGCATAATCACCGAAATCGCTGTTTTCGTGCTATTGAATGCGAAAAACACGTTTTCTGGTGTTTTCAGCACTCCACAGTGCGTTTGATATGTGGAAACTGCGATATCTGCGGTTTCATTGGGTTTCCAGCTAAGATATGCATTTTCAGTGATTATCTTCATGATTCTTTTATGACAAGTGTGCAGAATCACTAAGTCGCTGTTTTCGTGCTATTGAATGCGAAAAACTCGTTTTCTGGTGTTTTCAGCACTCCACAGTGCGTTTGACATGCGGAAACTGCGATATCTGCGGTTTCATTGGTTTTCCAGCTCAGATACGCATTTTCTACGATAATCTTGGATATTCTTACGTTGGAAGTATGCAGAATCACTAAGTCGCTGTTTTCGTGCTATTGAATGCGAAAAACACGTTTTCTGGTGTTTTCAGCACTCCACAGTGCGTTTGATATGCGGAAACTGCGATAACTGCGGTTTCATTGGTTTTCCAGCTCAGATACGTATTTTCAGTGATTATCATCATGATTCCTCTATGACAAGTGTGCAGAATCACCGAAATCGCTGTTTGCGTGCTATTGAATGCGAAAACCACGTTTTCTGGTGTTTTCAGCACTTCACAGTGCGCTTGATATGCGGAAACTGCGATATCTGCGGTTTCAGTGGTTTTCCAGCTCAGATACGCATTTTCTACGATAATCTTGGATATTCTTACGTGAGAAGTGTGCAGATTCACCGAAATCGCTGTTTTCGTGCTATTGAATGCGATAAACACGTTTCCTGGTGTTCTCAGCACTCCGCGGTGCATTTGACATGCGGAAACTGCGATATCATCGGTATCGTTGTGTTTCCAGCCGAGATATGCATTTTCAGTGATAGTCATCGACATTCTTCTGTGACATGTGTGCAGAATCGCCGAAATCGCTGTTTTCGTGCTATTGAATGCGAAAAACGCGTTTCCTGGTGTTTTCAGCACTCCACAGTGCGTTTGATATGCGGAAACTGCGATATCTGCGGTTTCATTGGGTTTCCAGCTAAGATATGCATTTTCAGTGATAATCTTCATGATTCCGCTGTTACAAGTGCGCATAATCACCGAAATCGCTGTTTTCGTGCTATTGAATGCGAAAAACACGTTCTCTGGTGTTTTCAGCACTCCACAGTGCGTTTGATATGCGGAAACTGCGATATCTGCGGTTTCATTGGGTTTCCAGCTAAGATATGCATTTTCAGTGATAATCTTCATGATTCCGCTGTTACAAGTGCGCATAATCACCGTAATCGCTGTTTTCGTGCTATTGAATGCGAAAAACACGTTCTCTGGTGCTTTCAGCACTCCACAGTGCGTTTGATAGGCGGAAACTGCGATATCTTCGGTTTCGTAGTGTTTCCAGCCGAGATATGCATTTTCAGTGATAATCGTCCGAATTCTTCTGTGACATGTGTGCAGAATCGCCGAAATCGCTGTTTTCGTGCTATTGAATGCGAAAAACACGTTTCCTGGTGTATTCAGCACTCCACAGTGCGTTTGACATGCGGAAACTGCGATATCTGCGGTTTCATTGGGTTTCCAGCTAAGATATGCATTTTCAGTGATTATCTTCATGATTCTTTTATGACAAGTGTGCAGAATCACTAAGTCGCTGTTTTCGTGCTGTTGAATGCGAATAACACGTTTTCTGGTGTTTTCAGCACACTACAGTGCGTTTGACATGCGGAAACTGCGATATCGTCGTTTTCGTTGGGTTTCTAGTTGAGACATGTATTTTTACGATAATCTTGCATATTCTTCGGTGAGCTGTATTCAGAATCACTAAGTCGCTGTTTTCGTGCTATTGAATGCGAAAATCACGTTTTCTGGTGTTTTCTGCACTCCACAGTGCGTTTGACATGCGGAAACTGCGATATCTTCGTTTTCGTGGGGTTTCCAGCTGAGATATGCACTTTCGGTGATAATCTTCATGATTCTGCTGTTATAAGTGCGCATAATCACCGAAATCGCTGTTTTCGTGCTATTGAATGCGATAAACACGTTTCCTGGTGTTCTCAGCACTCCGCGGTGCATTTGACATGCGGAAACTGCGATATCATCGGTATCGTTGTGTTTCCAGCCGAGATATGCATTTTCAGTGATAATCATCGACATTCTTCTGTGACATGTGTGCAGAATCCCCGAAATCGCTGTTTTCGTGCTATTGAATGCGAAAAACCCGGTTCCTGGTGTATTCAGCACTCCACAGTGCGTTTGTCATGCGGAAACTGCGATATCTTCGTTTTCGTGGGGTTTCCAGCTGAGATATGCATTTTCAGTGATAATCTTCATGATTCTGCTGTTACAAGTGCGCATAATCACCGAAATCGCTGTTTTCGTGCTATTGAATGCGAAAAACACGTTTTCTGGTGTTTTCAGCACTCCACAGTGCGTTTGATATGCGGAAACTGCGATATCTGCGGTTTCATTGGGTTTCCAGCTAAGATATGCATTTTCAGTGATAATCGTCATGATTCTTCTGTGACAAGTGTGCAGAATCCCCGAAATCGCTGTTTTCGTGCTATTGAATGCGAAAAACACGTTTTCTGGAGTTTTCAGCACTCCACAGTGCGTTTGATATGCGGAAACTGCGATATCTTCGGTTTCGTGTGGTTTCCAGCTGAGATATGCATTTTCAGTGATAATCTTCATGATTCTGCTGTTACAAAAGCGCATAATCACCGAAATCGCTGTTTTCGTGCTATTGAATGCGAAAAACACGTTTTCTGGTGTTTTCAGCACTCCACAGTGCGTTTGATATGTGGAAACTGCGATATCTGCGGTTTCATTGGGTTTCCAGCTAAGATATGCATTTTCAGTGATTATCTTCATGATTCTTTTATGACAAGTGTGCAGAATCACTAAGTCGCTGTTTTCGTGCTATTGAATGCGAAAAACTCGTTTTCTGGTGTTTTCAGCACTCCACAGTGCGTTTGACATGCGGAAACTGCGATATCTGCGGTTTCATTGGTTTTCCAGCTCAGATACGCATTTTCTACGATAATCTTGGATATTCTTACGTTGGAAGTATGCAGAATCACTAAGTCGCTGTTTTCGTGCTATTGAATGCGAAAAACACGTTTTCTGGTGTTTTCAGCACTCCACAGTGCGTTTGATATGCGGAAACTGCGATAACTGCGGTTTCATTGGTTTTCCAGCTCAGATACGTATTTTCAGTGATTATCATCATGATTCCTCTATGACAAGTGTGCAGAATCACCGAAATCGCTGTTTGCGTGCTATTGAATGCGAAAACCACGTTTTCTGGTGTTTTCAGCACTTCACAGTGCGCTTGATATGCGGAAACTGCGATATCTGCGGTTTCAGTGGTTTTCCAGCTCAGATACGCATTTTCTACGATAATCTTGGATATTCTTACGTGAGAAGTGTGCAGAATCACCGAAATCGCTGTTTTCGTGCTATTGAATGCGATAAACACGTTTCCTGGTGTTCTCAGCACTCCGCGGTGCATTTGACATGCGGAAACTGCGATATCATCGGTATCGTTGTGTTTCCAGCCGAGATATGCATTTTCAGTGATAGTCATCGACATTCTTCTGTGACATGTGTGCAGAATCGCCGAAATCGCTGTTTTCGTGCTATTGAATGCGAAAAACGCGTTTCCTGGTGTTTTCAGCACTCCACAGTGCGTTTGATATGCGGAAACTGCGATATCTGCGGTTTCATTGGGTTTCCAGCTAAGATATGCATTTTCAGTGATAATCTTCATGATTCCGCTGTTACAAGTGCGCATAATCACCGAAATCGCTGTTTTCGTGCTATTGAATGCGAAAAACACGTTCTCTGGTGTTTTCAGCACTCCACAGTGCGTTTGATATGCGGAAACTGCGATATCTGCGGTTTCATTGGGTTTCCAGCTAAGATATGCATTTTCAGTGATAATCTTCATGATTCCGCTGTTACAAGTGCGCATAATCACCGAAATCGCTGTTTTCGTGCTATTGAATGCGAAAAACACGTTCTCTGGTGCTTTCAGCACTCCACAGTGCGTTTGATAGGCGGAAACTGCGATATCTTCGGTTTCGTAGTGTTTCCAGCCGAGATATGCATTTTCAGTGATAATCGTCGGAATTCTTCTGTGACATGTGTGCAGAATCGCCGAAATCGCTGTTTTCGTGCTATTGAATGCGAAAAACACGTTTCCTGGTGTATTCAGCACTCCACAGTGCGTTTGACATGCGGAAACTGCGATATCTTCGTATTCGTGGGGTTTCCAGCTGAGATATGCATTGTCAGTGATAATCTTCATGATTCTGCTGTTACAAGTGCGCATAATCACCGAAATCGCTGTTTTCGTGCTATTGAATGCGAAAAACACGTTTTCTGGTGTTTTCAGCACTCCACAGTGCGTTTGATATGCGGAAACTGCGATATCGTCGTTTTCGTTGGGTTTCCAGCTGAGACATGTATTTTTACGATAATCTTGCATATTCTTCTGTGAGCTGTATTCAGAATCACTAAGTCGCTGTTTTCGTGCTATTGAATGCGAAAAACGCGTTTCCTGGTGTATTCAGCACTCCACAGTGCGTTTGACATGCGGAAACTGCGATATCTTCGTTTTCGTGGGGTTTCCAGGTGAGATATGCATTTTCGGTGATAATCTTCATGATTCTGCTGTTACAAGTGCGCATAATCACCGAAATCGCTGTTTTCCTGCTATTGAATGCGATAAACACGTTTCCTGGTGTTCTCAGCACTCCGCGGTGCATTTGACATGCGGAAACTGCGATATCATCGGTATCGTTGTGTTTCCAGCCGAGATATGCATTTTCAGTGATAATCGTCGGAATTCTTCTGTGACATGTGTGCAGAATCGCCGAAATCGCTGTTTTCGTGCTATTGAATGCGAAAAACACGTTTCCTGGTGTATTCAGCACTCCACAGTGCGTTTGACATGCGGAAACAGCGATATCTTCGTATTCGTGGGGTTTCCAGCTGAGATATGCATTGTCAGTGATAATCTTCATGATTCTGCTGTTACAAGTGCGCATAATCACCGAAATCGCTGTTTTCGTGCTATTGAATGCGAAAAACACGTTTTCTGGTGTTTTCAGCACTCCACAGTCCGTTTGATATGCGGAAACTGCGATATCGTCGTTTTCGTTGGGTTTCCAGCTGAGACATGTATTTTTACGATAATCTTGCATATTCTTCTGTGAGCTGTATTCAGAATCACTAAGTCGCTGTTTTCGTGCTATTGAATGCGAAAATCACGTTTTCTGGTGTTTTCAGCACTCCACAGTGCGTTTGATATGCGGAAACTGCGATATCTTCGGTTTCGTAGGGTTTCGAGCTGAGATATGCATTTTCAGTGATAATCTTCATGATTGTTCTGTGACAAGTGTGCAGAATCCCCGAAATCGCTGTTTTGGTGCTATTGAATGCGAAAACCACGTTTTCTGGTATTCTCAGCACTCCGCGGTGCGTTTGACATGCGGAAACTGCGATATCATCGGTATCGTTGTGTTTCCAGCCGAGATATGCATTTTCAGTGATAATCGTCGACATTCTTCTGTGACATGTGTGCAGAATCGCCGAAATCGCTGTTTTCGTGCTATTGAATGCGAAAAACACGGTTCCTGGTGTATTCAGCACTCCACAGTGCGTTTGACATGCGGAAACTGCGGTATCTTCGTTTTCGTGGGGTTTCCAGCTGAGATATGCATTTTCAGTGATAATCTTCATGATTCTGCTGTTACAAGTGCGCATAATCACCGAAATCGCTGTTTTCGTGCTATTGAATGCGAAAAACACGTTTTCTGGTGTTTTCAGCACTCCACAGTGCGTTTGATATGCGGAAACTGCGATATCTGCGGTTTCATTGGGTTTCCAGCTAAGATATGCATTTTCAGTGATAATCGTCGGAATTCTTCTGTGACATGTGTGCAGAATCGCCGAAATCGCTGTTTTCGTGCTATTGAATGCGAAAAACACGTTTCCTGGTGTATTCGGCACTCCACAGTGCGTTTGACATGCGGAAACTGCGATATCTTCGTATTCGTGTGGTTTCCAGCTGAGATATGCATTTTCAGTGATAATCTTCATGATTCTGCTGTTACAAGTGCGCATAATCACCGAAATCGCTGTTTTCGTGCTATTGAATGCGTAAAACACGTTTCCTGGTGTTCTCAGCACTCCGCGGTGCGTTTGACATGCGGAAACTGCGATATCATCGGTATCGTTGTGTTTCCAGCCGAGATATGCATTTTCAGTGATAATCGTCGACATTCTTCTGTGACATGTGTGCAGAATAGCCGAAATCGCTGTTTTCGTGCTATTGAATGCGAAAAACACGTTTTCTGGTGTTTTCAGCACTCCACAGTGCGTTTGATATGCGGAAACTGCGATATCTTCGGTTTCGTAGGGTTTCCAGACGAGGTATGCATTTTCAGAGATAATTGTCGGAATTCTTCTGTGACATGTGTGCAGAATCGCCGAAATCGCTGTTTTCGTGCTATTGAATGCGAAAAACACGTTTCCTGGTGTATTCAGCACTCCACAGTGCGTTTGACATGCGGAAACTGCGATATTTTCGTATTCGTGGGGTTTCCAGCTGAGATATGCATTGTCAGTTATAATCTTCATGATTCTGCTGTTACAAGTGCGCATAATCACCGAAATCGCTGTTTTCGTGCTATTGAATGCGTAAAACACGTTTCCTGGTGTTCTCAGCACTCCGCGGTGCGTTTGACATGCGGAAACTGCGATATCATCGGTATCGTTGTGTTTCCAGCCGAGATATGCATTTTCAGTGATAATCGTCGACATTCTTCTGTGACATGTGTGCAGAATAGCCGAAATCGCTGTTTTCGTGCTATTGAATGCGTAAAACACGTTTCCTGGTGTATTCGGCACCCCACAGTGCGTTTGACATGCGGAAACTGCGATATCTTCGTTTTCGTGGGGTTTCCAGCTGAGATATGCATTTTCAGTGATAATCTTCATGATTCTGCTGTTACAAGTGCGCATAATCACCGAAATCGCGGTTTTCGTGCTATTGAATGCGAAAAACACGTTTTCTGGTGTTTTCAGCACTCCACAGTGCGTTTGATATGCGGAAACTGCGATATCTTCGGTTTCGTAGGGTTTCCAGACGAGGTATGCATTTTCAGTGATAATCGTCGGAATTCTTCTGTGACATGTGTGCAGAATCGCCGAAATCGCTGTATTCGTGCTATTGAATGCGAAAAACACGTTTCCTGGTGTATTCAGCACTCCACAGTGCGTTTGACATGCGGAAACTGCGATATCTTCGTATTCGTGGGGTTTCCAGCTGAGATATGCATTGTCAGTTATAATCTTCATGATTCTGCTGTTACAAGTGCGCATAATCACCGAAATCGCTGTTTTCGTGCTATTGAATGCGAAAAACACGTTTTCTGGTGTTTTCAGCACTCCACAGTGCGTTTGATATGCGGAAACTGCGATATCGTCGTTATCGTTGGGTTTCCAGCTGAGACATGTATTTTTACGATAATCTTGCATATTCTTCTGTGAGCTGTATTCAGAATCACTAAGTCGCTGTTTTCGTGCTTTTGAATGCGAAAATCACGTTTTCTGGTGTTTTCAGCACTCCACAGTGCGTTTGACATGCGGAAACTGCTATATCGTCGTTTTCGTTGGGTTTCCAGCTGAGACATGTATTTTTACGATAATCTTGCATATTCTTCTGTGAGCTGTATTCAGAATCACTAAGTCGCTGTTTTCGTGCTATTGAATGCGAAAATCACGTTTTCTGGTGTTTTCAGCACTCCACAGTGCGTTTGATATGCGGAAACTGCGACATCTTCGGTTTCGTAGGGTTTCCAGCTGAGACATGTATTTTTACGATAATCTTGCATATTCTTCTGTGAGCTGTATTCAGATTCACTAAGTCGCTGCTTTCGTGCTATTGAATGCGAAAAACACGTTTTCTGGTGTTTTCAGCACTCCACAGTGCGTTTGATATGCGGAAACTGCGATATCTTCGTTTTCGTGGGGTTTCCAGCTAAGATACGCATTTTCAGTGATTATCTTCATGATACTTCTATGACAAGTGTGCAGAATCACCGAAATCGCTGTTTGCGTGCTGTTGAATGCGAATAACACGTTTTCTGGTGTTTTCAGCACACTACAGCGCGTTTGACATGCGGAAACTGCGATATCGTCGTTTTCGTTGGGTTTCCAGCTGAGACATGTATTTTTACGATAATCTTGCATATTCTTCTGTGAGCTGTATTCAGAATGACTAAGTCGCTGTTTTCGTGCTATTGAATGCGAAAAACACGTTTTCTGGTGTTTTCAGCACTCCACAGTGCGTTTGATATGCGGAAACTGCGATATCTTCGTTTTCGTGGGGTTTCCAGTTAAGATACGCATTTTCAGTGATTATCTTCATCATACTTCTATGACAAGTGTGCAGAATCACTAAGTCGCTGTTTTCGTGCTATTGAATGCGAAAAACACGTTTTCTGCTGTTTTCAGCACACTACAGTGCGTTTGATATGCGGAAACTGCGATATCTGCGGATTCATTGGTTTTCCAGCTCAGATACGCATTTTCTACGATAATCTTGGATATTCTTACGTGGGAAGTATGCAGAATCACGGAAATCGCTGTTTTCGTGCTGTTGAATGCGAATAACACGTTTTCTGGTGTTTTCAGCACACTACAGTGCGTTTGACATGCGGAAACTGCGATATCGTCGTTTTCGTTGGGTTTCCAGCTGAGACATGTATTTTTACGATAATCTTGCATATTCTTCTGCGAGCTGTATTCAGAATCACTAAGTCGCTGTTTTCGTGCTATTGAATGCGAAAATCACGTTTTCTGGTGTTTTCAGCACTCCACAGTGCGTTTGATATGCGGAAACTGCGATATCTTCAGTTTCGTAGGGTTTCCAGCTGAGACATGTATTTTTACGATAATCTTGCATATTCTTCTGTGAGCTGTATTCAGAATCACCAAGTCGCTGTTTTCGTGCTATTGAATGCGAAAAACACGTTTTCTGGTGTTTTCAGCACTCCACAGTGCGTTTGATATGCGGAAACTGCGATATCTGCGGCTTCATTAGTTTTCCAGCTCAGATACGCATTTTCAGTGATTATCTTCATGATTCTTCTATGACAAGTGTGCAGAATCACCGAAATCGCTGTTGGCGTGCTACTGAATGCGAAAACCGCGTTTTCTGGTGTTTTCAGCACTTCACAGTGCGTTTGCTATGCGGAAACTGCGATATCTGCGGTTTCATTGGTTTTCCAGCTCAGATACGCATTTTCTACGATAATCTTGGATATTCTTACGTGGGAAGTATGCAGAATCACCGAAATCGCTGTTTTCGTGCTATTGAATGCGAAAACCACGTTTTCTGGTGTTTTCGGCACTACACAGTGCGTTTGATATGCGGAAACTGCGATATCTGCGGTTTCATTGGGTTTCCAGCCAAGATGCGCAATTTCTACGATAATCTTGGATATTCTTACGTGAGAAGGATGCAGTATCACCAAAATCGCTGTTTTCGTGCTATTGAATGCGAAAAACACGTTTTCTGGTGTTTTCAGCACACTACAGTGCGTTTGACATGCGGAAACTGCGATATCATCGTTTTCGTTGGGTTTCCAGCTCAGAGATGTATTTTTACGATAATCATACATATTCTTCTGTGAGCTGTATTCAGAATCACTAAATCGCTGTTTTCGTGCTATTGAATGCGGAAAACACGTTTTCTGGTGTTTTCAGCTCTCCACAGTGCGTTTGATATGCGGAAGCTGCGATATCTGCGGTTTCATTGGTTTTCCAGCTCAGATACGCATTTTCTACGATAATCTTGGATATTCTTACGTGGGAAGTATGCAGAATCACCGAAATCGCTGTTTTCGTGCTGTTGAATGCGAATAACACGTTTTCTGGTGTTTTCAGCACACTACAGTGCGTTTGACATGCGGAAACTGCGATATCGTCGTTTTCGTTGGGTTTCCAGCTGAGACATGTATTTTTACGATAATCTTGCATATTCTTCTGTGAGCTGTATTCAGAATCACTAAGTCGCTGTTTTCGTGCTATTGAATGCGAAAAACACGTTTTCTGGTGTTTTCAGCACTCCACAGTGCGTTTGATATGCGGAAACTGCGATATCTGCGGCTTCATTGGTTTTCCAGTTCAGATACGCATTTTCAGTGATTATCTTCATGATTCTTCTATGACAAGTGTGCAGAATCACCGAAATCGCTGTTTGCGTGCTATTGAATGCGAAAACCACGTTTTCTGGTGTTTTCGGCACTTCACAGTGCGCTTGATATGCGGAAACTGCGATATCTGCGGTTTCATTGGGTTTCCAGCCAAGATACGCATTTTCTACGATAATCTTGGATATTCTTACGTGGGAAGTATGCAGAATCACCGAAATCGCTGTTTACGTGCTGTTGCATGCGAATAACACGTTTTCTGGTGTTTTCAGCACTCCACAGTGCGTTTGACATGCGGAAACTGCGACATCTTCGTTTTCGTAGGGTTTCCAGCTGAGACATGCATTTTTTACGACAATCTTGGATATTCTTTTGTGAGAAGTATGCAGAATCACTGAAATCGCTATTTCGTGTTATCTAATGCGAAAAACACGTTTTCTGGAGGTTTGAGCACTCCACAGTGCGTTTGATGTGCGGAAACTGCGATATCTGCGGTTTCATTGGTTTTCCAGCTGAGATACGCATTTTCAGTGATTATCTTCATGATTCTTCTATGACAAGTGTGCAGAATCACCGAAATCGCTGTTTTTGTGCTAATGAATGCGAAAACCACGTTTTCTGGTGTTTTCGGCACTTCACAGTGCGTTTGATAAGCGGAAACTGCGATATCTGCGGTTTCATTGGGTTTCCAGCCAAGATACGCAATTTCTACGATAATCTTGGATATTCTTACGTGAGAAGGATGCAGTATCACCAAAATCGCTGTTTTCGTGCTATTGAATGCGGAAAACACGTTTTCTGGTGTTTTCAGCACTCCACAGTGCGTTTGATATGCGGAAACTGCGATATCTGCGGTTTCATTGGTTTTCCAGCTCAGATACGCATTTTCTACGATAATCTTGGATATTCTTACGTGGGAAGTATGCAGAATCACCGAAATCGCTGTTTTCGTGCTATTGAATGCGAAAACCACGTTTTCTGGTGTTTTCGGCACTTCACAGTGCGTTTGATATGCGGAAACTGCGATATCTGCAGTTTCATTGGTTTTCCAGCTCAGATACGCATTTTCTACGATAATCTTGGATATTCTTACGTGGGAAGTATGCAGAATCACGGAAATCGCTGTTTTCGTGCTGTTGAATGCGAATAACACGTTTTCTGGTGTTTTCAGCACACTACAGTGCGTTTGACATGCGGAAACTGCGATATCGTCGTTTTCGTTGGGTTTCCAGCTGAGACATGTATTTTTACGATAATCTTGCATATTCTTCTGCGAGCTGTATTCAGAATCACTATGTCGCTGTTTTCGTGCTATTGAATGCGAAAATCACGTTTTCTGGTGTTTTCAGCACTCCACAGTGCGTTTGATATGCGGAAACTGCGATATCTTCAGTTTCGTAGGGTTTCCAGCTGAGACATGTATTTTTACGATAATCTTGCATATTCTTCTGTGAGCTGTATTCAGAATCACTAAGTCGCTGTTTTCGTGCTATTGAATGCGAAAAACACGTTTTCTGGTGTTTTCAGCACTCCACAGTGCGTTTGATATGCGGAAACTGCGATATCTGCGGCTTCATTAGTTTTCCAGCTCAGATACGCATTTTCAGTGATTATCTTCATGATTCTTCTATGACAAGTGTGCAGAATCACCGAAATCGCTGTTGGCGTGCTACTGAATGCGAAAACCGCGTTTTCTGGTGTTTTCAGCACTTCACAGTGCGTTTGCTATGCGGAAACTGCGATATCTGCGGTTTCATTGGTTTTCCAGCTCAGATACGCATTTTCTACGATAATCTTGGATATTCTTACGTGGGAAGTATGCAGAATCACCGAAATCGCTGTTTTCGTGCTATTGAATGCGAAAACCACGTTTTCTGGTGTTTTCGGCACTACACAGTGCGTTTGATATGCGGAAACTGCGATATCTGCGGTTTCATTGGGTTTCCAGCTCAGATACGCATTTTCTACGATAATCTTGGATATTCTTACGTGGGAAGTATGCAGAATCACCGAAATCGCTGTTTTCGTGCTGTTGAATGCGAATAACACGTTTTCTGGTGTTTTCAGCACACTACAGTGCGTTTGACATGCGGAAACTGCGATATCGTCGTTTTCGTTGGGTTTCCAGCTGAGACATGTATTTTTACGATAATCTTGCATATTCTTCTGTGAGCTGTATTCAGAATCACTAAGTCGCTGTTTTCGTGCTATTGAATGCGAAAAACACGTTTTCTGGTGTTTTCAGCACTCCACAGTGCGTTTGATATGCGGAAACTGCGATATCTGCGGTTTCATTGGTTTTCCAGCTCAGATACGCATTTTCTACGATAATCTTGGATATTCTTACGTGGGAAGTATGCAGAATCACCGAAATCGCTGTTTTCGTGCTATTGAATGCGAAAACCACGTTTTCTGGTGTTTTCGGCACTTCACAGTGCGTTTGATATGCGGAAACTGCGATATCTGCAGTTTCATTGGTTTTCCAGCTCAGATACGCATTTTCTACGATAATCTTGGATATTCTTACGTGGGAAGTATGCAGAATCACGGAAATCGCTGTTTTCGTGCTGTTGAATGCGAATAACACGTTTTCTGGTGTTTTCAGCACACTACAGTGCGTTTGACATGCGGAAACTGCGATATCGTCGTTTTCGTTGGGTTTCCAGCTGAGACATGTATTTTTACGATAATCTTGCATATTCTTCTGCGAGCTGTATTCAGAATCACTATGTCGCTGTTTTCGTGCTATTGAATGCGAAAATCACGTTTTCTGGTGTTTTCAGCACTCCACAGTGCGTTTGATATGCGGAAACTGCGATATCTTCAGTTTCGTAGGGTTTCCAGCTGAGACATGTATTTTTACGATAATCTTGCATATTCTTCTGTGAGCTGTATTCAGAATCACTAAGTCGCTGTTTTCGTGCTATTGAATGCGAAAAACACGTTTTCTGGTGTTTTCAGCACTCCACAGTGCGTTTGATATGCGGAAACTGCGATATCTGCGGCTTCATTAGTTTTCCAGCTCAGATACGCATTTTCAGTGATTATCTTCATGATTCTTCTATGACAAGTGTGCAGAATCACCGAAATCGCTGTTGGCGTGCTACTGAATGCGAAAACCGCGTTTTCTGGTGTTTTCAGCACTTCACAGTGCGTTTGCTATGCGGAAACTGCGATATCTGCGGTTTCATTGGTTTTCCAGCTCAGATACGCATTTTCTACGATAATCTTGGATATTCTTACGTGGGAAGTATGCAGAATCACCGAAATCGCTGTTTTCGTGCTATTGAATGCGAAAACCACGTTTTCTGGTGTTTTCGGCACTACACAGTGCGTTTGATATGCGGAAACTGCGATATCTGCGGTTTCATTGGGTTTCCAGCTCAGATACGCATTTTCTACGATAATCTTGGATATTCTTACGTGGGAAGTATGCAGAATCACCGAAATCGCTGTTTTCGTGCTGTTGAATGCGAATAACACGTTTTCTGGTGTTTTCAGCACACTACAGTGCGTTTGACATGCGGAAACTGCGATATCGTCGTTTTCGTTGGGTTTCCAGCTGAGACATGTATTTTTACGATAATCTTGCATATTCTTCTGTGAGCTGTATTCAGAATCACTAAGTCGCTGTTTTCGTGCTATTGAATGCGAAAAACACGTTTTCTGGTGTTTTCAGCACTCCACAGTGCGTTTGATATGCGGAAACTGCGATATCTGCGGCTTCATTGGTTTTCCAGTTCAGATACGCATTTTCAGTGATTATCTTCATGATTCTTCTATGACAAGTGTGCAGAATCACCGAAATCGCTGTTTGCGTGCTATTGAATGCGAAAACCACGTTTTCTGGTGTTTTCGGCACTTCACAGTGCGCTTGATATGCGGAAACTGCGATATCTGCGGTTTCATTGGGTTTCCAGCCAAGATACGCATTTTCTACGATAATCTTGGATATTCTTACGTGGGAATTATGCAGAATCACCGAAATCGCTGTTTTCGTGCTGTTGCATGCGAATAACACGTTTTCTGGTGTTTTCAGCACTCCACAGTGCGTTTGACATGCGGAAACTGCGACATCTTCGTTTTCGTAGGGTTTCCAGCTGAGACATGCATTTTTTACGACAATCTTGGATATTCTTTTGTGAGAAGTATGCAGAATCACTGAAATCGCTATTTCGTGTTATCTAATGCGAAAAACACGTTTTCTGGAGGTTTGAGCACTCCACAGTGCGTTTGATGTGCGGAAACTGCGATATCTGCGGTTTCATTGGTTTTCCAGCTCAGATACGCATTTTCAGTGATTATCTTCATGATTCTTCTATGACAAGTGTGCAGAATCACCGAAATCGCTGTTTTTGTGCTAATGAATGCGAAAACCACGTTTTCTGGTGTTTTCGGCACTTCACAGTGCGTTTGATAAGCGGAAACTGCGATATCTGCGGTTTCATTGGGTTTCCAGCCAAGATACGCAATTTCTACGATAATCTTGGATATTCTTACGTGAGAAGGATGCAGTATCACCAAAATCGCTGTTTTCGTGCTATTGAATGCGAAAAACACGTTTTCTGGTGTTTTCAGCACACTACAGTGCGTTTGACAAGCGAAAACTGCGATATCGTCGTTTTCGATGGGTTTCCAGCTGAGACATGTATTTTTACGATAATCTTGCATATTCTTCTGTGAGCTGTATTCAGAATCACTAAGTCGCTGTTTTCGTGCTATTGAATGCGAAAAACACGTTTTCTGGTGTTTTCAGCACTCCACAGTGCGTTTGACATGCGGAAACTGCGACATCTTCGTTTTCGTAGGGTTTCCAGCTGAGACATGCATTTTTTACGACAATCTTGGATATTCTTTTGTGAGAAGTATGCAGAATCACTGAAATCGCTATTTCGTGTTATCTAATGCGAAAAACACGTTTTCTGGAGGTTTGAGCACTCCACAGTGCGTTTGATGTGCGGAAACTGCGATATCTGCGGTTTCATTGGTTTTCCAGCTCAGATACGCATTTTCAGTGATTATCTTCATGATTCTTCTATGACAAGTGTGCAGAATCACCGAAATCGCTGTTTTTGTGCTAATGAATGCGAAAACCACGTTTTCTGGTGTTTTCGGCACTTCACAGTGCGTTTGATAAGCGGAAACTGCGATATCTGCGGTTTCATTGGGTTTCCAGCCAAGATACGCAATTTCTACGATAATCTTGGATATTCTTACGTGAGAAGGATGCAGTATCACCAAAATCGCTGTTTTCGTGCTATTGAATGCGAAAAACACGTTTTCTGGTGTTTTCAGCACACTACAGTGCGTTTGACAAGCGAAAACTGCGATATCGTCGTTTTCGATGGGTTTCCAGCTGAGACATGTATTTTTACGATAATCTTGCATATTCTTCTGTGAGCTGTATTCAGAATCACTAAGTCGCTGTTTTCGTGCTATTGAATGCGAAAAACACGTTTTCTGGTGTTTTCAGCACACTACAGTGCGTTTGATATGCGGAAACTGCGATATCTGCGGTTTCATTGGGTTTCCAGCCAAGATACGCAATTTCTACGATAATCTTGGATATTCGTACGTGAGAAGGATGCAGTATGACCAAAATCGCTGTTTTCGTGCTATTGAATGCGAAAAACACGTTTTCTGGTGTTTTCAGCACACTACAGTGCGTTTGACAAGCGAAAACTGCGATATCGTCGTTTTCGATGGGTTTCCAGCTGAGACATGTATTTTACGATAATCTTGCATATTCTTCTGTGAGCTGTATTCAGAATCACTAAGTCGCTGTTTTCGTGCTACTGAATGCGAAAAACACGTTTTCTGGTGTTTTCAGCACACTACAGTGCGTTTGATATGCTGAAACTGCGATATCTGCGGTTTCATTGGTTTTCCATCTCAGATACGCATTTTCTACGATAATCTTGGATGTTCTTACCTGGGAAGTATGCAGAATCACCGAAATCGCTGTTTTCGTGCTGTTGCATGCGAATAACACGTTTTCTGGTGTTTTCAGCACTCCACAGTGCGTTTGACATGCGGAAACTGCGACATCTTCGTTTTCGTAGGGTTTCCAGCTGAGACATGCATTTTTTACGACAATCTTGGACATTCTTTTGTGAGAAGTATGCAGAATCACTGAAATCGCTATTTCGTGTTATCTAATGCGAAAAACACGTTTTCTGGAGGTTTGAGCACTCCACAGTGCGTTTGATATGCGGAAACGTCGTCATGTTCGTTTTCGTGGGGGTTACAGCTGAGATATGCATTTTCAGTGATTATCTTCATGATTCTTCTGTGACAAGTGCGCAGAACCACAGAAATCGCTGTTTTCCTGCTATTTAATGTGAAAACCACATTTTCTGGTGTTTTCAGCACTCCACAGTGCGTTTGATATGCGGAAACTGCGATATCTGCGGTTTCATTGGTTTTCCAGCTCAGATACGCATTTTCTACGATAATCTTGGATATTCTTACGTGGGAAGTATGCAGAATCACGGAAATCGCTGTTTTCGTGCTGTTGATTGCGAATAACACGTTTTCTGGTGTTTTCAGCACACTACAGCGCGTTTGACATGCGGAAACTGCGATATCGTCGTTTTCGTTGGGTTTCCAGCTGAGACATGTATTTTTACGATAATCTTGCATGTTCTTCTGTGAGCTGTATTCAGAATCACTAAGTCGCTGTTTTCGTGCTATTGAATGCGAAAATCACGTTTTCTGGTGTTTTCAGCACTCCACAGTGCGTTTGATATGCGGAAACTGCGATATCTTCAGTTTCGTAGGGTTTCCAGCTGAGACATGTATTTTTACGATAATCTTGCATATTCTTCTGTGAGCTGTATTCAGAATCACTAAGTCGCTGTGTTCGTGCTATTGAATGCGAAAAACACGTTTTCTGGTGTTTTCAGCACTCCACAGTGCGTTTGATATGCGGAAACTACGATATCTGCGGCTTCATTGGTTTTCCAGCTCAGATACGCATTTTCAGTGATTATCTTCATGATTCTTCTATGACAAGTGTGCAGAATCACCGAAATCGCTGTTTGCGTGCTATTGAATGCGAAAACCACGTTTTCTGGTGTTTTCGGCACTTCACAGTGCGTTTGATATGCGGAAACTGCGATATCTGCGGTTTCATTGGGTTTCCAGCCAAGATACGCATTTTCTACGATAATCTTGGATATTCTTACGTGGGAAGTATGCAGAATCACCGAAATCGCTGTTTTCGTGCTGTTGTTTGCGAATAACACGTTTTCTGGTGTTTTCAGCACTCCACAGTGCGTTTGACATGCGGAAACTGCGACATCTTCGTTTTCGTAGGGTTTCCAGCTGAGACATGCATTTTTTACGGCAATCTTGGATATTCTTTTGTGAGAAGTATGCAGAATCACTGAAATCGCTATTTCGTGTTATCTAATGCGAAAAACACGTTTTCTGGAGGTTTGAGCACTCCACAGTGCGTTTGATATGCGGAAACGTCGTCATGTTCGTTTTCGTGGGGGTTACAGCTGAGATACGCATTTTCAGTGATTATCTTCATGATTCTTCTATGACAAGTGTGCAGAATCACCGAAATCGCTGTTTGCGTGCTATTGAATGCGAAAACCACGTTTTCTGGTGTTTTCAGCACTTCATAGTGCGTTTGATATGCGGAAACTGCGATATCTGCGGTTTCATTGGTTTTTCAGCTCAGATACGCATTTTCTACGATAATCTTGGATATTCTTACGTGGGAAGTATGCAGAATCACGGAAATCGCTGTTTTCGTGCTGTTGATTGCGAATAACACGTTTTCTGGTGTTTTCAGCACACTACAGCGCGTTTGACATGCGGAAACTGCGATATCGTCGTTTTCGTTGGGTTTCCAGCTGAGACATGTATTTTTACGATAATCTTGCATGTTCTTCTGTGAGCTGTATTCAGAATCACTAAGTCGCTGTTTTCGTGCTATTGAATGCGAAAATCACGTTTTCTGGTGTTTTCAGCACTCCACAGTGCGTTTGATATGCGGAAACTGCGATATCTGCGGTTTCATTGGGTTTCCAGCCAAGATACGCAATTTCTACGATAATCTTGGATATTCTTACGTGAGAAGGATGCAGTATCACCAAAATCGCTGTTTTCGTGCTATTGAATGCGAAAAACACGTTTTCTGGTGTTTTCAGCACACTACAGTGCGTTTGACAAGCGAAAACTGCGATATCGTCGTTTTCGATGGGTTTCCAGCTGAGACATGTATTTTTACGATAATCTTGCATATTCTTCTGTGAGCTGTATTCAGACTCACTAAGTCGCTGTTTTCGTGCTGTTGAATGCGAATAACACGTTTTCTGGTGTTTTCAGCACACTACAGTGCGTTTGACATGCGGAAACTGCGATATCGTCGTTTTCGTTGGGTTTCCAGCTGAGACATGTATTTTTACGATAATCTTGCATATTCTTCTGCGAGCTGTATTCAGAATCACTAAGTCGCTGTTTTCGTGCTATTGAATGCGAAAATCACGTTTTCTGGTGTTTTCAGCACTCCACAGTGCGTTTGATATGCGGAAACTGCGATATCTTCAGTTTCGTAGGGTTTCCAGCTGAGACATGTATTTTTACGATAATCTTGCATATTCTTCTGTGAGCTGTATTCAGAATCACTAAGTCGCTGTTTTCGTGCTATTGAATGCGAAAAACACGTTTTCTGGTGTTTTCAGCACTCCACAGTGCGTTTGATATGCGGAAACTGCGATATCTGCGGCTTCATTAGTTTTCCAGCTCAGATACGCATTTTCAGTGATTATCTTCATGATTCTTCTATGACAAGTGTGCAGAATCACCGAAATCGCTGTTGGCGTGCTACTGAATGCGAAAACCGCGTTTTCTGGTGTTTTCAGCACTTCACAGTGCGTTTGCTATGCGGAAACTGCGATATCTGCGGTTTCATTGGGTTTCCAGCCAAGATGCGCAATTTCTACGATAATCTTGGATATTCTTACGTGAGAAGGATGCAGTATCACCAAAATCGCTGTTTTCGTGCTATTGAATGCGAAAAACACGTTTTCTGGTGTTTTCAGCACACTACAGTGCGTTTGACATGCGGAAACTGCGATATCGTCGTTTTCGTTGGGTTTCCAGCTCAGAGATGTATTTTTACGATAATCATACATATTCTTCTGTGAGCTGTATTCAGAATCACTAAATCGCTGTTTTCGTGCTATTGAATGCGGAAAACACGTTTTCTGGTGTTTTCAGCTCTCCACAGTGCGTTTGATATGCGGAAGCTGCGATATCTGCGGTTTCATTGGTTTTCCAGCTCAGATACGCATTTTCTACGATAATCTTGGATATTCTTACGTGGGAAGTATGCAGAATCACCGAAATCGCTGTTTTCGTGCTGTTGAATGCGAATAACACGTTTTCTGGTGTTTTCAGCACACTACAGTGCGTTTGACATGCGGAAACTGCGATATCGTCGTTTTCGTTGGGTTTCCAGCTGAGACATGTATTTTTACGATAATCTTGCATATTCTTCTGTGAGCTGTATTCAGAATCACTAAGTCGCTGTTTTCGTGCTATTGAATGCGAAAAACACGTTTTCTGGTGTTTTCAGCACTCCACAGTGCGTTTGATATGCGGAAACTGCGATATCTGCGGCTTCATTGGTTTTCCAGTTCAGATACGCATTTTCAGTGATTATCTTCATGATTCTTCTATGACAAGTGTGCAGAATCACCGAAATCGCTGTTTGCGTGCTATTGAATGCGAAAACCACGTTTTCTGGTGTTTTCGGCACTTCACAGTGCGCTTGATATGCGGAAACTGCGATATCTGCGGTTTCATTGGGTTTCCAGCCAAGATACGCATTTTCTACGATAATCTTGGATATTCTTACGTGGGAAGTATGCAGAATCACCGAAATCGCTGTTTTCGTGCTGTTGCATGCGAATAACACGTTTTCTGGTGTTTTCAGCACTCCACAGTGCGTTTGACATGCGGAAACTGCGACATCTTCGTTTTCGTAGGGTTTCCAGCTGAGACATGCATTTTTTACGACAATCTTGGATATTCTTTTGTGAGAAGTATGCAGAATCACTGAAATCGCTATTTCGTGTTATCTAATGCGAAAAACACGTTTTCTGGAGGTTTGAGCACTCCACAGTGCGTTTGATGTGCGGAAACTGCGATATCTGCGGTTTCATTGGTTTTCCATCTCAGATACGCATTTTCTACGATAATCTTGGATGTTCTTACGTGGGAAGTATGCAGAATCACGGAAATCGCTGTTTTCGTGCTGTTGAATGCGAATAACACGTTTTCTGGTGTTTTCAGCACACTACAGTGCGTTTGACATGCGGAAACTGCGATATCGTCGTTTTCGTTGGGTTTCCAGCTGAGACATGTATTTTTACGATAATCTTGCATATTCTTCTGCGAGCTGTATTCAGAATCACTAAGTCGCTGTTTTCGTGCTATTGAATGCGAAAATCACGTTTTCTGGTGTTTTCAGCACTCCACAGTGCGTTTGATATGCGGAAACTGCGATATCTTCAGTTTCGTAGGGTTTCCAGCTGAGACATGTATTTTTACGATAATCTTGCATATTCTTCTGTGAGCTGTATTCAGAATCACTAAGTCGCTGTTTTCGTGCTATTGAATGCGAAAAACACGTTTTCTGGTGTTTTCAGCACTCCACAGTGCGTTTGATATGCGGAAACTGCGATATCTGCGGCTTCATTAGTTTTCCAGCTCAGATACGCATTTTCAGTGATTATCTTCATGATTCTTCTATGACAAGTGTGCAGAATCACCGAAATCGCTGTTGGCGTGCTACTGAATGCGAAAACCGCGTTTTCTGGTGTTTTCAGCACTTCACAGTGCGTTTGCTATGCGGAAACTGCGATATCTGCGGTTTCATTGGTTTTCCAGCTCAGATACGCATTTTCTACGATAATCTTGGATATTCTTACGTGGGAAGTATGCAGAATCACCGAAATCGCTGTTTTCTTGCTATTGAATGCGAAAACCACGTTTTCTGGTGTTTTCGGCACTACACAGTGCGTTTGATATGCGGAAACTGCGATATCTGCGGTTTCATTGGGTTTCCAGCCAAGATGCGCAATTTCTACGATAATCTTGGATATTCTTACGTGAGAAGGATGCAGTATCACCAAAATCGCTGTTTTCGTGCTATTGAATGCGAAAAACACGTTTTCTGGTGTTTTCAGCACACTACAGTGCGTTTGACATGCGGAAACTGCGATATCGTCGTTTTCGTTGGGTTTCCAGCTCAGAGATGTATTTTTACGATAATCATACATATTCTTCTGTGAGCTGTATTCAGAATCACTAAATCGCTGTTTTCGTGCTATTGAATGCGGAAAACACGTTTTCTGGTGTTTTCAGCTCTCCACAGTGCGTTTGATATGCGGAAGCTGCGATATCTGCGGTTTCATTGGTTTTCCAGCTCAGATACGCATTTTCTACGATAATCTTGGATATTCTTACGTGGGAAGTATGCAGAATCACCGAAATCGCTGTTTTCGTGCTGTTGAATGCGAATAACACGTTTTCTGGTGTTTTCAGCACACTACAGTGCGTTTGACATGCGGAAACTGCGATATCGTCGTTTTCGTTGGGTTTCCAGCTGAGACATGTATTTTTACGATAATCTTGCATATTCTTCTGTGAGCTGTATTCAGAATCACTAAGTCGCTGTTTTCGTGCTATTGAATGCGAAAAACACGTTTTCTGGTGTTTTCAGCACTCCACAGTGCGTTTGATATGCGGAAACTGCGATATCTGCGGCTTCATTGGTTTTCCAGTTCAGATACGCATTTTCAGTGATTATCTTCATGATTCTTCTATGACAAGTGGGCAGAATCACCGAAATCGCTGTTTGCGTGCTATTGAATGCGAAAACCACGTTTTCTGGTGTTTTCAGCACTTCACAGTGCGTTTGATATGCGGAAACTGCGATATCTGCGGTTCATTGGTTTTTCAGCTCAGATACGCATTTTCTACGATAATCTTGGATATTCTTACGTGGGAAGTATGCAGAATCACCGGAATCGCTGTTTTCGTGCTATTGAATGCGAAAATCACGATTTCTGGTGTTTTCAGCACTCCACAGTGCGTTTGATATGCGGAAACTGCGATATCTGCGGTTTCCTTGGTTTTCCAGCTCAGATACTCATTTTCAGTGATTATCTTCATGATTCTTCTATGACAAGTGTGCAGAATCACCGAAATCGCTGTTTGCGTGCTATTGAATGCGAAAACCACGTTTTCTGGTGTTTTCGGCACTTCACAGTGCGCTTGATATGCGGAAACTGCGATATCTGCGGTTTCATTGGGTTTCCAGCCAAGATACGCATTTTCTACGATAATCTTGGATATTCTTACGTGGGAAGTATGCAGAATCACCGAAATCGCTGTTTTCGTGCTGTTGCATGCGAATAACACGTTTTCTGGTGTTTTCAGCACTCCACAGTGCGTTTGACATGCGGAAACTGCGACATCTTCGTTTTCGTAGCGTTTCCAGCTGAGACATGCATTTTTTACGACAATCTTGGATATTCTTTTGTGAGAAGTATGCAGAATCACTGAAATCGCTATTTCGTGTTATCTAATGCGAAAAACACGTTTTCTGGAGGTTTGAGCACTCCACAGTGCGTTTGATGTGCGGAAACTGCGATATCTGCGGTTTCATTGGTTTTCCAGCTCAGATACGCATTTTCAGTGATTATCTTCATGATTCTTCTATGACAAGTGTGCAGAATCACCGAAATCGCTGTTTTTGTGCTAATGAATGCGAAAACCACGTTTTCTGGTGTTTTCGGCACTTCACAGTGCGTTTGATATGCGGAAACTGCGATATCTGCGGTTTCATTGGGTTTCCAGCCAAGATACGCAATTTCTACGATAATCTTGGATATTCTTACGTGAGAAGGATTCAGTATGACCAAAATCGCTGTTTTCGTGCTATTGAATGCGAAAAACACGTTTTCTGGTGTTTTCAGCACACTACAGTGCGTTTGACAAGCGAAAACTGCGATATCGTCGTTTTCGATGGGTTTCCAGCTGAGACATGTATTTTACGATAATCTTGCATATTCTTCTGTGAGCTGTATTCAGAATCACTAAGTCGCTGTTTTCGTGCTACTGAATGCGAAAAACACGTTTTCTGGTGTTTTCAGCACACTACAGTGCGATTGATATGCTGAAACTGCGATATCTGCGGTTTCATTGGTTTTCCAGCTCAGATACGCATTTTCTACGATAATCTTGAATGTTCTTACCTGGGAAGTATGCAGAATCACCGAAATCGCTGTTTTCGTGCTGTTGCATGCGAATAACACGTTTTCTGGTGTTTTCAGCACTCCACAGTGCGTTTGACATGCGGAAACTGCGACATCTTCGTTTTCGTAGGGTTTCCAGCTGAGACATGCATTTTTTACGACAATCTTGGACATTCTTTTGTGAGAAGTATGCAGAATCACTGAAATCGCTATTTCGTGTTATCTAATGCGAAAAACACGTTTTCTGGAGGTTTGAGCACTCCACAGTGCGTTTGATATGCGGAAACGTCGTCAGGTTCGTTTTCGTGGGGGTTACAGCTGAGATATGCATTTTCAGTGATTATCTTCATGATTCTTCTGTGACAAGTGCGCAGAACCACAGAAATCGCTGTTTTCCTGCTATTTAATGTGAAAACCACATTTTCTGGTGTTTTCAGCACTCCACAGTGCGTTTGATATGCGGAAACTGCGATATCTGCGGTTTCATTGGTTTTCCAGCTCAGATACGCATTTTCTACGATAATCTTGGATATTCTTACGTGGGAAGTATGCAGAATCACGGAAATCGCTGTTTTCGTGCTGTTGATTGCGAATAACACGTTTTCTGGTGTTTTCAGCACACTACAGCGCGTTTGACATGCGGAAACTGCGATATCGTCGTTTTCGTTGGGTTTCCAGCTGAGACATGTATTTTTACGATAATCTTGCATGTTCTTCTGTGAGCTGTATTCAGAATCACTAAGTCGCTGTTTTCGTGCTATTGAATGCGAAAATCACGTTTTCTGGTGTTTTCAGCACTCCACAGTGCGTTTGATATGCGGAAACTGCGATATCTTCAGTTTCGTAGGGTTTCCAGCTGAGACATGTATTTTTACGATAATCTTGCATATTCTTCTGTGAGCTGTATTCAGAATCACTAAGTCGCTGTGTTCGTGCTATTGAATGCGAAAAACACGTTTTCTGGTGTTTTCAGCACTCCACAGTGCGTTTGATATGCGGAAACTACGATATCTGCGGCTTCATTGGTTTTCCAGCTCAGATACGCATTTTCAGTGATTATCTTCATGATTCTTCTGACAAGTGTGCAGAATCACCGAAATCGCTGTTTGCGTGCTATTGAATGCGAAAACCACGTTTTCTGGTGTTTTCAGCACTTCACAGTGCGTTTGATATGCGGAAACTGCGATATCTGCGGTTTCATTGGTTTTTCAGCTCAGATACGCATTTTCTACGATAATCTTGGATATTCTTACGTGGGAAGTATGCAGAATCACCGAAATCGCTGTTTTCGTGCTGTTGAATGCGAATAACACGTTTTCTGGTGTTTTCAGCACACTACAGTGCGTTTGACATGCGGAAACTGCGATATCGTCGTTTTCGTTGGGTTTCCAGCTCAGAGATGTATTTTTACGATAATCTTACATATTCTTCTGTGAGCTGTATTCAGAATCACTAAATCGCTGTTTTCGTGCTATTGAATGCGGAAAACACGTTTTCTGGTGTTTTCAGCTCTCCACAGTGCGTTTGATATGCGGAAGCTGCGATATCTGCGGTTTCATTGGTTTTCCAGCTCAGATACGCATTTTCTACGATAATCTTGGATATTCTTACGTGGGAAGTATGCAGAATCACCGAAATCGCTGTTTTCGTGCTGTTGAATGCGAATAACACGTTTTCTGGTGTTTTCAGCACACTACAGTGCGTTTGACATGCGGAAACTGCGATATCGTCGTTTTCGTTGGGTTTCCAGCTGAGACATGTATTTTTACGATAATCTTGCATATTCTTCTGTGAGCTGTATTCAGAATCACTAAGTCGCTGTTTTCGTGCTATTGAATGCGAAAATCACGTTTTCTGGTGTTTTCAGCACTCCACAGTGCGTTTGATATGCGGAAACTGCGATATCTTCAGTTTCGTAGGGTTTCCAGCTGAGACATGTATTTTTACGATAATCTTGCATATTCTTCTGTGAGCTGTATTCAGAATCACTAAGTCGCTGTTTTCGTGCTATTGAATGCGAAAAACACGTTTTCTGGTGTTTTCAGCACTCCACAGTGCGTTTGATATGCGGAAACTGCGATATCTGCGGCTTCATTGGTTTTCCAGTTCAGATACGCATTTTCAGTGATAATCTTCATGATTCTTCTATGACAACTGTGCAGAATCACCGAAATCGCTGGTTGCGTGCTATTGAATGCGAAAACCACGTTTTCTGGTGTTTTCAGCACTTCACAGTGCGTTTGATATGCGGAAACTGCGATATCTGCGGTTTCATTGGTTTTTCAGCTCAGATACGCATTTTCTACGATAATCTTGGATATTCTTACGTGGGAAGTATGCAGAATCACCGAAATCGCTGTTTTCGTGCTATTGAATGCGAAAAACACGTTTTCTGGTGTTTTCTGCACTCCACAGTGCGTTTGATATGCGGAAACTGCGATATCTGCGGTTTCCTTGGTTTTCCAGCTCAGATACTCATTTTCAGTGATTATCTTCATGATTCTTCTATGACAAGTGTGCAGAATCACCGAAATCGCTGTTTGCGTGCTATTGAATGCGAAAACCACGTTTTCTGGTGTTTTCGGCACTTCACAGTGCGTTTGATATGCGGAAACTGCGATATCTGCGGTTTCATTGGGTTTCCAGCCAAGATACGCATTTTCTACGATAATCTTGGATATTCTTACGTGGGAAGTATGCAGAATCACCGAAATCGCTGTTTTCGTGCTGTTGTTTGCGAATAACACGTTTTCTGGTGTTTTCAGCACTCCACAGTGCGTTTGACATGCGGAAACTGCGACATCTTCGTTTTCGTAGGGTTTCCAGCTGAGACATGCATTTTTTACGGCAATCTTGGATATTCTTTTGTGAGAAGTATGCAGAATCACTGAAATCGCTATTTCGTGTTATCTAATGCGAAAAACACGTTTTCTGGAGGTTTGAGCACTCCACAGTGCGTTTGATATGCGGAAACGTCGTCATGTTCGTTTTCGTGGGGGTTACAGCTGAGATATGCATTTTCAGTGATTATCTTCATGATTCTTCTGTGACAAGTGCGCAGAACCACAGAAATCGCTGTTTTCGTGCTATTTAATGTGAAAACCACATTTTCTGGTGTTTTCAGCACTCCACAGTGCGTTTGATATGCGGAAACTGCGATATATGCGGTTTCATTGGTTTTCCAGCTCAGATACGCATTTTCTACGATAATCTTGGATATTCTTACGTGGGAAGTATGCAGAATCACGGAAATCGCTGTTTTCGTGCTATTGAATGCGAAAATCACGTTTTCTGGTGTTTTCAGCACTCCACAGCGCGTTTGATATGCGGAAACTGCGATATCTTCAGTTTCGTAGGGTTTCCAGCTGAGACATGTATTTTTACGATAATCTTGCATATTCTTCTGTGAGCTGTATTCAGAATCACTATGTCGCTGTTTTCGTGCTATTGAATGCGAAAAACACGTTTTCTGGTGTTTTCAGCACTCCACAGTGCGTTTGAAATGCGGAAACTACGATATCTGCGGCTTCATTGGTTTTCCAGCTCAGATACGCATTTTCAGTGATTATCTTCATGATTCTTCTATGACAAGTGTGCAGAATCACCGAAATCGCTGTTTGCGTGCTATTGAATGCGAAAACCACGTTTTCTGGTGTTTTCAGCACTTCACAGTGCGTTTGATATGCGGAAACTGCGATATCTGCGGTTTCATTGGTTTTTCAGCTCAGATACGCATTTTCTACGATAATCTTGGATATTCTTACGTGGGAAGTATGCAGAATCACTAAGTCGCTGTTTTCGTGCTATTGAATGCGAAAATCACGTTTTCTGGTGTTTTCAGCACTCCACAGTGCGTTTGATGTGCGGAAACTGCGATATCTTCAGTTTCGTAGGGTTTCCAGCTGAGACATGTATTTTTACGATAATCTTGCATATTCTTCTGTGAGCTGTATTCAGAATCACTAAGTCGCTGTGTTCGTGCTATTGAATGCGAAAAACACGTTTTCTGGTGTTTTCAGCACTCCACAGTGCGTTTGATATGCGGAAACTGCGATATCTGCGGTTTCCTTGGTTTTCCAGCTCAGATACGCAATTTCTACGATAATCTTGGATATTCTTACGTGAGAAGGATGCAGAATCACCGAAATCGCTGTTTTCGTGCTATTGAATGCGAAAAACACGTTTTCTGGTGTTTTCAGCACTCCACAGTGCGTTTGATATGCGGAAACTGCGATATCTGCGGTTTCCTTGGTTTTCCAGCTCAGATACTCATTTTCAGTGATTATTTTCATGATTCTTCTATGACAAGTGTGCAGAATCACCGAAATCGCTGTTTGCGTGCTATTGAATGCGAAAACCACGTTTTCTGGTGTTTTCGGCACTTCACAGTGCGTTTGATATGCGGAAACTGCGATATCTGCGGTTTCACTGGGTTTCCAGCCAAGATACGCAATTTCTACGATAATCTTGCATATTGTTCTGTGAGCTGTATTCAGAATCACTAAGTCGCTGTTTTCGTGCTATTGAATGCGAAAAACACGTTTTCTGGAGTTTTCAGCACACTACAGTGCGTTTGATATGCGGAAACTGCGATATCTGCGGTTTCCTTGGTTTTCCAGCTCAGATACTCATTTTCAGTGATTATTTTCATGATTCTTCTATGACAAGTGTGCAGAATCACCGAAATCGCTGTTTTCGTGCTATTGAATGCGAAAAACACGTTTTCTGGTGTTTTCAGCACTCCACAGTGCGTTTGATATGCGGAAACTGCGATATCTGCGGTTTCCTTGGTTTTCCAGCTCAGATACTCATTTTCAGTGATTATTTTCATGATTCTTCTATGACAAGTGTGCAGAATCACCGAAATCGCTGTTTTCGTGCTATTGAATGCGAAAAACACGTTTTCTGGTGTTTTCAGCACTCCACAGTGCGTTTGATATGCGGAAACTGCGATATCTGCGGCTTCATTGGTTTTCCAGTTCAGATACGCATTTTCAGTGATTATCTTCATGATTCTTCTATGACAAGTGTGCAGAATCACCGAAATCGCTGTTTGCGTGCTATTGAATGCGAAAACCACGTTTTCTGGTGTTTTCAGCACTTCATGGTGCGTTTGATATGCGGAAACTGCGATATCTGCGGTTTCATTGGTTTTTCAGCTCAGATACGCATTTTCTACGATAATCTTGGATATTCTTACGTGGGAAGTATGCAGAATCACCGAAATCGCTGTTTTCGTGCTATTGAATGCGAAAAACACGTTTTCTGGTGTTTTCAGCACTCCACAGTGCGTTTGATATGCGGAAACTGCGATATCTGCGGTTTCCTTGGTTTTCCAGCTCAGATACTCATTTTCAGTGATTATTTTCATGATTCTTCTATGACAAGTGTGCAGAATCACCGAAATCGCTGTTTGCGTGCTATTGAATGCGAAAACCACGTTTTCTGGTGTTTTCGGCACTTCACAGTGCGTTTGATATGCGGAAACTGCGATATCTGCGGTTTCACTGGGTTTCCAGCCAAGATACGCAATTTCTACGATAATCTTGCATATTGTTCTGTGAGCTGTATTCAGAATCACTAAGTCGCTGTTTTCGTGCTATTGAATGCGAAAAACACGTTTTCTGGAGTTTTCAGCACACTACAGTGCGTTTGATATGCGGAAACTGCGATATCTGCGGTTTCATTGGGTTTCCAGCCAAGATACGCAATTTCTACGATAATCTTGGATATTCTTACGTGAGAAGGATGCAGTATCACCAAAATCGCTGTTTTCGTGCTATTGAATGCGAAAAACACGTTTTCTGGTGTTTTCAGCACACTACAGTGCGTTTGACAAGCGAAAACTGCGATATCGTCGTTTTCGATGGGTTTCCAGCTGAGACATGTATTTTTACGATAATCTTGCATATTCTTCTGTGAGCTGTATTCAGAATCACTAAGTCGCTGTTTTCGTGCTATTGAATGCGAAAAACACGTTTTCTGGTGTTTTCAGCACACTACAGTGCGTTTGACATGCGGAAACTGCGACATCTTCGTTTTCGTAGGGTTTCCAGCTGAGACATGCATTTTTTACGACAATCTTGGACATTCTTTTGTGAGAAGTATGCAGAATCACTGAAATCGCTATTTCGTGTTATCTAATGCGAAAAACACGTTTTCTGGAGGTTTGAGCACTCCACAGTGCGTTTGATATGCGGAAACGTCGTCATGTTCGTTTTCGTGGGGGTTACAGCTGAGATATGCATTTTCAGTGATTATCTTCATGATTCTTCTGTGACAAGTGCGCAGAACCACAGAAATCGCTGTTTTCGTGCTATTTAATGTGAAAACCACATTTTCTGGTGTTTTCAGCACTCCACAGTGCGTTTGATATGCGGAAACTGCGATATGTTAGTTTTCGAGAGGGTTACAGCTGACATATGCATTTTCAGTGATTATCTTCATGATTCTTCTGTGACAAGTGTGCAGAATCACCGAAATCGCTGTTTTCGTGCTATTTAATGTGAAAACCACGTTTTCTGGTGTTTTCAGCTCTCCACAGTGCGTTTGATATGCGGAAGCTGCGATATCTGCGGTTTCATTGGTTTTCCAGCTCAGATACGCATTTTCTACGATAATCTTGGATATTCTTACGGTGGAAGTATGCAGAATCACCGAAATCGCTGTTTCGTGCTGTTGCATGCGAATAACACGTTTTCTGGTGTTTTCAGCACTCCACAGTGCGTTTGACATGCGGAAACTGCGACATCTTCGTTTTCGTAGGGTTTCCAGCTGAGACATGCATTTTTTTCGACAATCTTGGATATTCTTTTGTGAGAAGTATGCAGAATCACTGAAATCGCTATTTCGTGTTATCTAATGCGAAAAACACGTTTTCTGGAGGTTTGAGCACTCCACAGTGCGTTTGATATGCGGAAACGTCGTCATGTTCGTTTTCGTGGGGGTTACTGCTGAGATATGTATTTTCAGTGATTATCTTCATGATTCTTCTGTGACAAGTGCGCAGAACCACAGAAATCGCTGTTTTCGTGCTATTTAATGCGAAAACCACGTTTTCTGGAGCTTTGTGCACTCCACAGTGCTTTTGATATGCGGAAACTGCGATATGTTAGTTTTCGAGAGGGTTACAGCTGACATATGCATTTTCAGTGATTATCTTCATGATTCTTCTGTGACAAGTGTGCAGAATCACCGAAATCGCTGTTTTCGTGCTATTTAATGTGAAAACCACGTTTTCTGGTGTTTTCAGCTCTCCACAGTGCGTTTGATATGCGGAAGCTGCGATATCTGCGGTTTCATTGGTTTTCCAGCTCAGATACGCATTTTCTACGATAATCTTGGATATTCTTACGGTGGAAGTATGCAGAATCACCGAAATCGCTGTTTCGTGCTGTTGAATGCGAATAACACGTTTTCTGGTGTTTTCAGCACACTACAGTGCGTTTGACATGCGGAAACAGCGATATCGTCGTTTTCGTTGGGTTTCCAGCTGAGACATGTATTTTTACGATAATCTTGCATATTCTTCTGTGAGCTGTATTCAGAATCACTAAGTCGCTGTTTTCGTGCTATTGAATGCGAAAATCACGTTTTCTGGTGTTTTCAGCACTCCACAGTGCGTTTGATATGCGGAAACTGCGATATCTGCGGCTTCATTGGTTTTCCAGTTCAGATACGCATTTTCAGTGATTATCTTCATGATTCTTCTGTGACAAGTGTGCAGAATCACCGAAATCGCTGTTTTCGTGCTATTTAATGTGAAAACCACGTTTTCTGGTGTTTTCAGCTCTCCACAGTGCGTTTGATATGCGGAAGCTGCGATATCTGCGGTTTCATTGGTTTTCCAGCTCAGATACGCATTTTCTACGATAATCTTGGATATTCTTACGTGGGAAGTATGCAGAATCACCGAAATCGCTGTTTTCGTGCTATTGAATGCGAAAAACACGTTTTCTGGTGTTTTCAGCACTCCACAGTGCGTTTGATATGCGGAAACTGCGATATCTGCGGTTTCCTTGGTTTTCCAGCTCAGATACTCATTTTCAGTGATTATCTTCATGATTCTTCTATGACAAGTGTGCAGAATCACCGAAATCGCTGTTTGCGTGCTATTGAATGCGAAAACCACGTTTTCTGGTGTTTTCGGCACTTCACAGTGCGTTTGATATGCGGAAACTGCGATATCTGCGGTTTCATTGGGTTTCCAGCCAAGATACGCAATTTCTACGATAATCTTGGATATTCTTACGTGAGAAGGATGCAGTATCACCAAAATCGCTGTTTTCGTGCTATTGAATGCGAAAAACACGTTTTCTGGTGTTTTCAACACACTACAGTGCGTTTGACAAGCGAAAACTGCGATATCGTCGTTTTCGATGGGTTTCCAGCTGAGACATGTATTTTTACGATAATCTTGCATATTCTTCTGTGAGCTGTATTCAGAATCACTCAGTCGCTGTTTTCGTGCTATTGAATGCGAAAAACACGTTTTCTGGTGTTTTCAGCACACTACAGTGCGTTTGATATGCGGAAACTGCGATATCTGCGGTTTCATTGGGTTTCCAGCCAAGATACGCAATTTCTACGATAATCTTGGATATTCTTACGTGGGAAGTATGCAGAATCACGGAAATCGCTGTTTTCGTGCTGTTGAATGCGAATAACACGTTTTCTGGTGTTTTCAGCACACTACAGCGCGTTTGGTATGCGGAAACTACGATATCTGCGGCTTCATTGGTTTTCCAGCTCAGATACGCATTTTCAGTGATTATCTTCATGATTCTTCTATGACAAGTGTGCAGAATCACCGAAATCGCTGTTTGCGTGCTGTTGCATGCGAATAACACGTTTTCTGGTGTTTTCAGCACTCCACAGTGCGTTTGACATGCGGAAACTGCGACATCTTCGTTTTCGTAGGGTTTCCAGCTGAGACATGCATTTTTTACGACAATCTTGGACATTCTTTTGTGAGAAGTATGCAGAATCACTGAAATCGCTATTTCGTGTTATCTAATGCGAAAAACACGTTTTCTGGAGGTTTGAGCACTCCACAGTGCGTTTGATATGCGGAAACGTCGTCATGTTCGTTTTCGTGGGGGTTACAGCTGAGATATGCATTTTCAGTGATTATCTTCATGATTCTTCTGTGACAAGTGCGCAGAACCACAGAAATCGCTGTTTTCTTGCTATTTAATGTGAAAACCACATTTTCTGGTGTTTTCAGCACTCCACAGTGCGTTTGATATGCGGAAACTGCGATATCTGCGGTTTCATTGGTTTTCCAGCTCAGATACGCATTTTCTACGATAATCTTGGATATTCTTACGTGGGAAGTATGCAGAATCACGGAAATCGCTGTTTTCGTGCTGTTGAATGCGAATAACACGTTTTCTGGTGTTTTCAGCACACTACAGCGCGTTTGACATGCGGAAACTGCGATATCGTCGTTTTCGTAGGGTTTCCAGCTGAGACATGTATTTTTACGATAATCTTGCATATTCTTCTGTGAGCTGTATTCAGAATCACTAAGTCGCTGTTTTCGTGCTATTGAATGCGAAAAACACGTTTTCTGGTGTTTTCAGCACTCCACAGTGCGTTTGATATGCGGAAGCTGCGATATCTGCGGTTTCATTGGTTTTCCAGCTCAGATACGCATTTTCTACGATAATCTTGGATATTCTTACGTGGGAAGTATGCAGAATCACCGAAATCGCTGTTTTCGTGCTGTTGAATGCGAATAACACGTTTTCTGGTGTTTTCAGCACACTACAGTGCGTTTGACATGCGGAAACTGCGATATCGTCGTTTTCGTTGGGTTTCCAGCTGAGACATGTATTTTTACGATAATCTTGCATATTCTTCTGTGAGCTGTATTCAGAATCACTAAGTCGCTGTTTTCGTGCTATTGAATGCGAAAATCACGTTTTCTGGTGTTTTCAGCACTCCACAGTGCGTTTGATATGCGGAAACTGCGATATCTTCAGTTTCGTAGGGATTCCAGCTGAGACATGTATTTTTACGATAATCTTGCATATTCTTCTGTGAGCTGTATTCAGAATCACTAAGTCTCTGTTTTCGTGCTATTGAATGCGAAAAACACGTTTTCTGGTGTTTTCAGCACTCCACAGTGCGTTTGATATGCGGAAACTGCGATACCTGCGGTTTCATTGGGTTTCCAGCTGAGACATGTATTTTTACGATAATCTTGCATATTCTTCTGTGAGCTGTATTCAGAATCACTAAGTCGCTGTTTTCGTGCTATTGAATGCGAAAAACACGTTTTCTGGTGTTTTCAGCACTCCACAGTGCGTTTGATATGCGGAAACTGCGATATGTTCGTTTTCGAGGGGGTTACAGCTGACATATGCATATTCAGTGATTATCTTCATGATTCTTCTGTGACAAGTGTGCAGAATCACCGAAATCACTGTTTTCGTGCTATTGAATGCGAAAACCACGTTTTCTGGTGTTTTCAGCACACTACAGTGCGATTGATATGCGGAAACTGCGATATCTGCGGTATCATTGGGTTTCCAGCTCAGACATGTATTTTTACGATAATCTTGCATATTCTTCGGTGAGCTGTATTCAGAATCACTAAAACGCTGTTTTCGTGCTATTGAATGCGGAAAACACGTTTTCTGGTGTTTTCAGCACTCCACAGTGCGTTTGACATGAGGAAACTGCGACATCTTCGTTTTCGTTGGGTTTCCAGCTTAGATATGCATTTTCAGTAATAATCTTCATGATTCTTCTGGGACAAGTGTGCAGAATCCCCGAAATCGCTGTTTTCGTGCTATTGAATGCGAAAACCGCGTTTTCTGGTGTGTTCGGCACTCCACAGTGCGTTTGATATGCCGAAACAGCGATATCTGCGGTTTCATTGGGTTTCCAGCTAAGATATGCATTTTCAGTGATAATCTTCGTGATTCTACTGTGACAAGTGTGCAGAATCCCCGAAATCGCTGTTTTCGTGCTATTGAATGCGAAAACCGCGTTTTCTGGTGTTTTCAGCACTCCACAGTGCGTTTGATATGCGGAAACTGCGATATCTGCGGTTTCATTGGGTTTCCAGCTAAGATATGCATTTTCAGTGATAATCTTCGTGATTCATCTGTGACAAGTGCGCAGAATCCCCAAAATCGCTGTTTTCGTGCTATTGAATGCGAAAATCACGTTTTCTGGTGTTTTCAGCACTCCACAGTGCGTTTGTCATGCGGAAAATGCGATATCTTCGTTTTCGTTGGGTTTCCAGGTGAGTCATTCATTTTCGACGACAATCTTGGATATTCTTTTGTGAGAAGTATTCAGAATCACTGAAATCGCTATTTCGTGTTATTTAATGCGAAAAACACGTTTTCTGGAGCTTTGAGCACTCCACAATGCGTTTGACATGCAGAAACTGCGATATCTTCGTTTTCGTTGGGTTTCCAGCTGAGACATGCATTTTCGACGACAATCTTGGATATTCTTTTGTGAGAAGTATGCAGAATCACTGAAACCGCTATTTCGGGTTATTTAATGCGAAAAAAACGTTTTCTTGTGTTTCAGCACTCCACAGAGCGTTTGATATGCAGAACTGGGGATATCTTCGTTTTCGTGGGTTTCCAGCTGAGATATGCATTTTCTACGATGATATCCGTTACTCTTCTGTGACAAGTATGCAGAATCACCGAAATCGCGCTTTTGGACCTATTTAATTCGAAATAACACGTTTCATGGTGTTTCAGCACTCCACAGTGCGTTTGATATGCAGAACCGGCGATATCTTCGTTTTGTGGGGTTTCCAGCTGAGATATGCATTTTCTACGATGATATCCGTTATTCTTCTGTGACAAGTGTGCAGAATCACCGATATCTCGCTTTTGGTGCTATTTAATGCGAAATAACAGCTTTTATGGTGTTTCAGCACTCCACAGTGCGTTTGATATGCAGAACATGCGATATCTTTGTTTTCGAGGGTTTCCAGCTGAGATATGCATTTTCTACGATGATATCCGTTATTCTTCTGTGACAAGTGTGCAGAATCACCGATATCTCGCTTTTGGTGCTATTTAATGCGAAATAACAGCTTTTATGGTGTTTCAGCACTCCACAGTGCGTTTGATATGCAAAACCGGCGATATCTTCGTTTTCGAGGGTTTCCAGCTGAGATATGCATTTTCTACGATGATATCAGTTATTCTTCTGTGACAAGTGTGCAGAATCACCGATATCGCGCTTTTGGTGCTATTTAATGCGAAATAACAGGTTTTATGGTGTTTCAGCACTCCACAGTGCGTTTGATATGCAGAACCAGCGATATCTTCGTTTTCGAGGGTTTCTAGCTGAGATATGCATTTTCTACGATGATATCCGTTATTCTTCTGTGACAAGTGTGCAGAATCACCGATATCGCGCTTTTGGTGCTATTTAATGCGAAATAACAGGTTTTATGGTGTTTCAGCACTCCACAGTGCGTTTGATATGCAGAACCGGCGATATCTTCGTTTTGTGGGGTTTCCAGCTGAGATATGCATTCTCTACGATGATATCCATTATTCTTCTGTGACAAGTGTGCAGAATCAGCGATATCGCGCTTTTGGTGCTATTTAATGCGAAATAACAGGTTTTATGGTGTTTCGGCACTCCACAGTGCGTTTGATATGCAGAACCGGCGATATCTTCGTTTTCGAGGGTTTCCAGCTGAGATATGCATTTTCTACGATGATATCCGTTACTCTTCTGTGACAAGTATGCAGAATCACCGAAATCGCGCTTTTGGACCTATTTAATTCGAAATAACACGTTTCATGGTGTTTCAGCACTCCACAGTGCGTTTGATATGCAGAACCGTAGATATCTTCGTTTTCGAGGGTTTCCAGCTGAGATATGCATTTTCTACGATGATATCCGTTATTCTTCTGTGGCAAGTGTGCAGAATCACCGATATCGCGCTTTTGGTACTATTTAATGCGAAATAACAGGTTTTATGGTGTTTCAGCACTCCACAGTGCGTTTGATATGCAGAACAGCGATATCTTCGTTTTGTGGGGTTTCCAGCTGAGATATGCATTTTCTACGATGATATCCGTTATTCTTCTGTGACAAGTATGCAGATTCTCCGAAATCGCGCTTTTGGTCCTATTTAATGCGAAATAACACGTTTTCTGGTGTTTCAGCACTCCACAGTGCGTTTAATATGCAGAACAGGGGATATCTTCGTTTTCGAGGGTTTCCAGCTGAGATATGCATTTTCTACGATGATATCCGTTATTCTTCTGTGACAAGTGTGCAGAATAACAGAAAACGCTGGTAAACTGCTATTTAACGCGAAACAACACGTTTTCTGGTGTTTCAACACTCCACAGTGCGTTTGATATGCAGAACCGGCGATATCTTCGTTTTGTGGGGTTTCCAGCTGAGATATGCATTTTCTACGATGATATCCGTTATTCTTCTGTGACAAGTGTGCAGAATCACCGATATCGCGCTTTTGGTGCTATTTAATGCGAAATAACAGGTTTTATGGTGTTTCAGCACTCCACAGTGCGTTTGATATGCAGAACCAGCGATATCTTCGTTTTCGAGGGTTTCCAGCTGAGATATGCATTTTCTACGATGATATCCGTTATTCTTCTGTGACAAGTGTGCAGAATCACCGATATCGCGCTTTTGGTGCTATTTAATGCGAAATAACAGGTTTTATGGTGTTTCAGCACTCCACAGTGCGTTTGATATGCAGAACCGGCGATATCTTCGTTTTGTGGGGTTTCCAGCTGAGATATGCATTTTCTACGATGATATCCGTTATTCTTCTGTGACAAGTGTGCAGAATCAGCGATATCGCGCTTTTGGTGCTATTTAATGCGAAATAACACGTTTTACGGTGTTTCAGCACTCCACAGTGCGTGTGATATACAGAACCGGCGACAGCATCGTTTTCGTGGGGCTTCCAGCTGACATATGCATTTTCTACGACGATATTCGTGATTCTTCTGTCACAAGTATGTAGAATCACAGAAAACGCTGGTAAACTGCTATTTAAGGCGAAACAACACGTTTTCTTGTGTTTCAGCACTCCACAGTGCGTTTGATATGCAGAACCGGCGATATCTTCGTTTTGAGGGGATTCCAGCTGAGATATGCATTTTCTACGATGATATCCGTTATTCTTCTGTGACAAGTGTGCAGAATCACCGATATCGCGCTTTTGGTGCTACATAATGCGAAATAACACGTTTTACGGTGTTTCAGCACTCCACAGTGCGTTTGATATGCAGAACAGGGGATATCTTCGTTTTCGAGGGTTTCCAGCTGAGATATGCATTTTCTACGATGATATCCGTTATTCTTCTGTGACAAGTGTGCAGAATCACCGATATCGCGCTTCTGGTGCTATATAATGCGAAATAACAGGTTTTATGGTGTTTCAGCACTCCACAGTGCGTTTGATATGCAGAAGATGCGATATCTTTGTTTTCGAGGGTTTCCAGCTGAGATATGCATTTTCTACGATGATTTCCGTTATTCTTCTGTGACAAGTGTGCAGAATCACCGATATCGCGCTTTTGGTGCTATATAATGCGAAATAACAGGATTTATGGTTTTTCAGCACTCCACAGTGCGTTTGATATGCAGAACCGGCGATATCTTCGTTTTGTGGGGTTTCCAGATGAGATATGCATTTTCTACGATGATATCCATTATTCTTCTGTGACAAGTATGCAGATTCACCGAAATCGCGCTTTTGGTCCTATTTAATGCGAAATAACACGTTTTCTGTTGTTTCAGCACTCCACAGTGCGTTTGATATGCAGAACCGGCGATATCTTCGTTTTGTGGGGTTTCCAGCTGAGATATGCATTTTCTACGATGATATCCGTTATTCTTCTGTGACAAGTATGCAGATTCACCGAAATCGCGCTTTTGGTCCTATTTAATGCGAAATAACACGTTTTCTGGTGTTTCAGCACTCCACAGTGCGTTTAATATGCAGAACAGGGGATATCTTCGTTTTCGAGGGTTTCCAGCTGAGATATGCATTTTCTACGATGATATCCGTTATTCTTCTGTGACAAGTGTGCAGAATAACAGAAAACGCTGGTAAACTGCTATTTAACGCGAAACAACACGTTTTCTGGTGTTTCAACACTCCACAGTGCGTTTGATATGCAGAACCGGCGATATCTTCGTTTTGTGGGGTTTCCAGCTGAGATATGCATTTTCTACGATGATATACGTCATTCTTCTCTGACAGGTATGCAGAATCACAGAAAACGCTGGTAAACTGCTATTTAACGCGAAACAACACGTTTTCTGGTGTTTCAACACTCCACAGTGCGTATCATATGCAGGACCGGTGATATCTTCGTTTTCGAGGGTTTCCAGCTGAGATATGCATTTTCTACGATGATATCCGTTATTCTTCTGTGACAAGTGTGCAGAATCACCGATATCGCGCTTTTGGTGCTATTTAATGCGAAATAACAGGTTTTATGGTGTTTCAGCACTCCACAGTGCGTTTGATATGCAGAACCGGCGATATCTTCGTTTTCGAGGGTTTCCAGCTGAGATATGCATTTTCTACGATGATATCCGTTATTCTTCTGTGACAAGTGTGCAGAATCACCGATATCGCGCTTTTGGTGCTATTTAATGCGAAGTAACAGGTTTTATGGTGTTTCAGCACTCCACAGTGCGTTTGATATGCAGAACCGGCGATATCTTCGTTTTGTGGGGTTTCCAGCTGAGATATGCATTCTCTACGATGATATCCATTATTCTTCTGTGACAAGTGTGCAGAATCAGCGATATCGCGCTTTTGGTGCTATTTAATGCGAAATAACAGGTTTTATGGTGTTTCGGCACTCCACAGTGCGTTTGATATGCAGAACCGGCGATATCTTCGTTTTCGAGGGTTTCCAGCTGAGATATGCATTTTCTACGATGATATCCGTTATTCTTCTGTGACAAGTGTGCAGAATCACCGATATCGCGCTTTTGGTGTTATTTAATGCGAAATAACACGTTTTCTTGTGTTTCAGCACTCCACAGTGCGTTTGATATGCAGAACCGGCGATATCTTCGTTTTGAGGGGATTCCAGCTGAGATATGCATTTTCTACGGTGATATCCATTATTCTTCTGTGACAAGTATGCAGATTCACCAAAATCGCGCTTTTGGTCCTATTTAATGCGAAATAACACGTTTTCTGGTGTTTCAACACTCCACAGTGCGTTTGAACTGCAGAACCGGCGATATCTTCGTTTTCGTGGGGTTTCCACCTGAGATATGCATTTTCTACGATGATATCCGTTATTCTTTTGTGACAACTATGCAGAATCACCGAAATCGCGCTTTTGGTGCTATTTAATGCGAAATAACACGTTTTACGGTGTTTCAGCACTCCACAGTGCGTGTGATATACAGAACCGGCGACAGCATCGTTTTCGTGGGGCTTCCAGCTGACATATGCATTTTCTACGACGATATTCGTGATTCTTCTGTCACAAGTATGTAGAATCACAGAAAACGCTGGTAAATTACTATTTAAGGCGAAACAACACGTTTTCTTGTGTTTCAGCACTCCACAGTGCGTTTGATATGCAGAACCGGCGATATCTTCGTTTTGAGGGGATTCCAGCTGAGATATGCATTTTCTACGATGATATCCGTTATTCTTCTGTGACAAGTATGCAGATTCACCGAAATCGCGCTTTTGGTCCTATTTAATGCGAAATAACACGTTTTCTGTTGTTTCAGCACTCCACAGTGCGTTTGATATGCAGAACAGGGGATATCTTTGTTTTCGAGGTTTTCCAGATGAGATATGCATTTTCTACGATGATATCCGTTATTCTTCTGTGACAAGTGTGCAGAATCATCGATATCGCGCTTTTGGTGCTATTTAATGCGTAATAACACGTTTTACGGTGTTTCGGCACTCCACAGTGCTTTTGATATGCAGAACCGGCGATATCTTCGTTTTGTGGGGTTTCCAGCTGAGATATGCATTTTCTACGATGATATCCGTTATTCTTCTGTGACAAGTATGCAGATTCACCGAAATCTCGCTTTTGGTCCTATTTAATGCGAAATAACACGTTTTCTGGTGTTTCAGCACTCCACAGTGCGTTTAATATGCAGAACAGGGGATATCTTCGTTTTCGAGGGTTTCCAGCTGAGATATGCATTTTCTACGATGATATCCGTTATTCTTCTGTGACAAGTGTGCAGAATAACAGAAAACGCTGGTAAACTGCTATTTAACGCGAAACAACACGTTTTCTGGTGTTTCAACACTCCACAGTGCGTTTGATATGCAGAACCGGCGATATCTTCGTTTTGTGGGGTTTCCAGCTGAGATATGCATTTTCTACGATGATATTCGTCATTCTTCTCTGACAGGTATGCAGAATCACAGAAAACGCTGGTAAACTGCTATTTAACGCGAAACAACACGTTTTCTGGTGTTTCAACACTCCACAGTGCGTATCATATGCAGGACCGGTGATATCTTCGTTTTCGAGGGTTTCCAGCTGAGATATGCATTTTCTACGATGATATCCGTTATTCTTCTGTGACAAGTGTGCAGAATCACCGATATCGCGCTTTTGGTGCTATTTAATGCGAAATAACAGGTTTTATGGTGTTTCAGCACTCCACAGTGCGTTTGATATGCAGAACCGGCGATATCTTCGTTTTCGAGGGTTTCCAGCTGAGATATGCATTTTCTACGATGATATCCGTTATTCTTCTGTGACAAGTGTGCAGAATCACCGATATCGCGCTTTTGGTGCTATTTAATGCGAAATTACAGGTTTTATGGTGTTTCAGCACTCCACAGTGCGTTTGATATGCAGAACCGGCGATATCTTCGTTTTGTGGGGTTTCCAGCTGAGATATGCATTCTCTACGATGATATCCATTATTCTTCTGTGACAAGTGTGCAGAATCAGCGATATCGCGCTTTTGGTGCTATTTAATGCGAAATAACAGGTTTTATGGTGTTTCGGCACTCCACAGTGCGTTTGATATGCAGAACCGGCGATATCTTCGTTTTCGAGGGTTTCCAGCTGAGATATGCATTTTCTACGATGATATCCGTTATTCTTCTGTGACAAGTGTGCAGAATCACCGATATCGCGCTTTTGGTGTTATTTAATGCGAAATAACACGTTTTCTTGTGTTTCAGCACTCCACAGTGCGTTTGATATGCAGAACCGGCGATATCTTCGTTTTGAGGGGATTCCAGCTGAGATATGCATTTTCTACGATGATATCCATTATTCTTCTGTGACAAGTATGCAGATTCACCAAAATCGCGCTTTTGGTCCTATTTAATGCGAAATAACACGTTTTCTGGTGTTTCAACACTCCACAGTGCGTTTGAACTGCAGAACCGGCGATATCTTCGTTTTCGTGGGGTTTCCACCTGAGATATGCATTTTCTACGATGATATCCGTTATTCTTTTGTGACAACTATGCAGAATCACCGAAATCGCGCTTTTGGTGCTGTTTAATGCGAAATAACACGTTTTACGGTGTTTCAGCACTCCACAGTGCGTGTGATATGCAGAACCGGCGACAGCATCGTTTTCGTGGGGCTTCCAGCTGACATATGCATTTTCTACGACGATATTCGTGATTCTTCTGTCACAAGTATGTAGAATCACAGAAAACGCTGGTAAACTGCTATTTAAGGCGAAACAACACGTTTTCTTGTGTTTCAGCACTCCACAGTGCGTTTGATATGCAGAACCGGCGATATCTTCGTTTTGAGGGGATTCCAGCTGAGATATGCATTTTCTACGATGATATCCATTATTCTTCTGTGACAAGTATGCAGATTCACCAAAATCGCGCTTTTGGTCCTATTTAATGCGAAATAACACGTTTTCTGGTGTTTCAACACTCCACAGTGCGTTTGAACTGCAGAACCGGCGATATCTTCGTTTTCGTGGGGTTTCCACCTGAGATATGCATTTTCTACGATGATATCCGTTATTCTTTTGTGACAACTATGCAGAATCACCGAAGTCGCGCTTTTGGTGCTATTTAATGCGAAATAACACGTTTTACGGTGTTTCAGCACTCCACAGTGCGTGTGATATACAGAACCGGCGACAGCATCGTTTTCGTGGGGCTTCCAGCTGACATATGCATTTTCTACGACGATATTCGTGATTCTTCTGTCACAAGTATGTAGAATCACAGAAAACGCTGGTAAACTGCTATTTAAGGCGAAACAACACGTTTTCTGGTGTTTTCAGCACTCCACAGTGCGTTTGATATGCAGAACCGGCGATATCTTCGTTTTCGAGGGTTTCCAGCTGAGATATGCATTTTCTACTATGATATCCTTTATTCTTCTGTGACAAGTGTGCAGAATCACCGATATCGCGCTTTAGGTGCTATTTAATGCGAAATAACAGGTTTTATGGTGTTTCAGCACTCCACAGTGCGTTTGATATGCAGAAGCGGCGACAGCTTCGTTTTCGTGGGGCTTCCAGCTGACATATGCATTTTCTACGATGATATTCGTGATTCTTCTGTGACAAGTATGTAGAATCACAGAAAACGCTGGTAAACTGCTATTTAAGGCGAAACAACACGTTTTCTGGAGTTTTCAGCACTCCACAGTGCGTTTGACACGCGGAAACTGCGATATCTTCGTTTTCGTTGGGTTTCCAGCTGAGACATGCATTTTCGACGACAATCTTGGATATTCTTTTGTGAGAAGTATGCAGAATCACTGAAATCGGTACTTCGTGCTATTGAATGCGAATCCCACGTTTTCTGGTGTTTTCAGTACTCCACAGTGCGTTTGATATGCAGAACCGGCGATATCTTCGTTTTGTGGGGTTTCCAGCTGAGATACGCATTTTCTACGATGATATCCATTATTCTTCTGTGACAAGTGTGCAGAATCACCGATATCGCGCTTTTGGTGCTATTTAATGCGAAATAACAGGTTTTATGGTGTTTCAGCACTCCACAGTGCGTTTGATATGCAGAACCGGCGATATCTTTGTATTCGAGGGTTTCCAGCTGCAATATGCATTTTCTACGATGATATCCGTTATTCTTCTGTGACAAGTGTGCAGAATCACCGATATCGCGCTTTTGGTGCTACATAATGCGAAATAACAGGTTTTATGGTGTTTCAGCACTCGACAGTGTGTTTGATATGCAGAACCGGCGATATCTTCGTTTTCGAGGGTTTCCAGGTGAGATATGCATTTTCTACGATGATATCCATTATCCTTCTGTGACAAGTGTGCAGAATCTGCGATATCGCGCTTTTGGTGCTATTTAATGCGAAATAACAGGTTTTATGGTGTTTCGGCACTCCACAGTGCGTTTGATATGCAGAACCGGCGATATCTTCGTTTTCGAGGGTTTCCAGCTAAGATATGCATTTTCTACGATGATATCCATTAATCTTCTGTGGCAAGTGTACCGAATCACCGATATCGCGCTTTTGGTGCTATTTAATGCGAAATAACACGTTTTCTTGTGTTTCAGCAATCCACAGAGCGTTTGATATGCAGGACTGGGGATATCTTCGTTTTCGTGGGTTTCCAGCTGAGATATGCATTCTCTGCTATGATATTCGTGATTCTTCCGTGAGAAGTCTGCAGAATCACCAAAACCGCTCTTCTGGAGCAATTTTATACGAGAAACACTTTTTCTGGTGTTTTCAGCACGCTACATTGCGTTTGAACTGCAGAACCGGCGATATCTTCGTTTTCGAGGGTTTCCAGCTGAGATATGCATTTTCTACGATGATATCCGTTATTCTTCTCTGACAAGTATGCAGAATCACAGAAAACGCTGGTAAACTGCTATTTAACGCGAAACAACACGTTTTCTGGCGTTTCAGCACTCCACGGTGCGTTTGATATGCAGAACAGGGGATATCTTCGTTTTCGAGGGTTTCCAGCTGAGATATGCATTTTCTACGATGATATCCGTTATTCTTCTGTGACAAGTGTGCAGAATCACCGATATCGCGCTTTTGGTGCTATATAATGCGAAATAACAGGCTTTATGGTGTTTCAGCACTCCACATTGCGTTTGATATGCAGAACCGGCGATATCTTCGTTCTCGAGGGTTTCCAGCTGAGATATGCATTTTCTACGATGATATCCGTTATTCTTCTGTGACAAGTGTGCAGAATCACCGATATCGCGCTTTTGGTGCTATTTAATGCGAAATAACAGGTTTTATGGTGTTTCAGCACTCCACAGTGCGTTTGATATGCAGAACCGGCGATATCATCGTTTTCGAGGGTTTCCAGCTGAGATATGCATTTTCTACGATGATAACCGTTATTCTTCTGTGACATGTGTGCAGAATCACCGATATCGCGCTTTTGTTGCTATTTAATGCGAAATAACAGGTTTTATGGTGTTTCAGCACTCCACAGTGCGTTTGATATGCAGAACCGGCGATATCTTCGTTTTGTGGGGTTTCCAGCTGAGATATGCATTTTCTACGATGATATCCATTATTCTTCTGTGGCAAGTGTACCGAATCACCGATATCGCGCTTTTGGTGCTATTTAATGCGAAATAATACGTTTTCTAGTGTTTCAGCAATCCACAGAGCGTTTGATATGCAGGACTGGGGATATCTTCGTTTTCGTGGGTTTCCAGCTGAGATATGCATTCTCTGCTATGATATTCGTGATTCTTCCGTGAGAAGTCTGCAGAATCACCAAAACCGCTCTTCTGGAGCAATTTTATACGAGAAACACTTTTTCTGGTGTTTTCAGCACGCTACATTGCGTTTGAACTGCAGAACCGGCGATATCTTCGTTTTCGAGGGTTTCCAGCTGAGATATGCATTTTCTACGATGATATCCGTTATTCTTCTGTGACAAGTGTGCAGAATCACCGATATCGCGCTTTTGGTGCTATTTAATGCGAAATAACAGGTTTTATGGAGTTTCAGCACTCCGCAGTGCGTTTTATATGCAGAACCGGCGATATCTTCGTTTTCGAGGGTTTCCAGCTGAGATATGCATTTTCTACGATGATATCCGTTATTCTTCTGTGACAAGTGTGCAGATTCACCGATATCGCGCTTTTGGTGCTATTTAATGCGAAATAACAGGTTTTATGGTGTTTCAGCACTCCACAGTGCGTTTGATATGCAGAACCGGCGATATCTTCGTTTTCGAGGGTTTCCAGCTGAGATATGCATTTTCTACGATGATAACCGTTATTCTTCTGTGACAAGTCTGCAGAATCACCGATATCGCGCTTTTGGTGCTATTTAATGCGTAATAACACGTTTTACGGTGTTTCAGCACTCCACAGTGCGTTTGATATGCAGAACCGGCGATATCATCGTTTCGTGGGGTTTCCAGGTGAGATATGCATTTTCTACGATGATATCCATTATTCGTCTGTGGCAAGTGTACCGAATCACCGATATCGCGCTTTTGGAGCTATTTAATGCGAAATAACACGTTTTCTAGTGTTTCAGCAATCCACAGAGCGTTTGATATGCAGGACTGGGGATATCTTCGTTTTCGTGGGTTTCCAGCTGAGATATGCATTCTCTGCTATGATATTCGTGATTCTTCCGTGAGAAGTCTGCAGAATCACCAAAACCGCTCTTCTGGAGCAATTTTATACGAGAAACACTTTTTCTGGTGTTTTCAGCTCGCTGCATTGCGTTTGAACTGCAGAACCGGCGATATCTTCGTTTTCGAGGGTTTCCAGCTGAGATATGCATTTTCTACGATGATATCCGTTATTCTTCTGTGACAAGTGTGCAGAATCACCGATATCGCGCTTTTGGTGCTATTTAATGCGAAATAACAGGTTTTATGGTTTTTCAGCACTCCACAGTGCGTTTGATATGCAGAACCGGCGATATCTTCGTTTTGTGGGGTTTCCAGCTGAGATATGCATTTTCTACGATGATATCCATTATTCTTCTGTGGCAAGTGTACCGAATCACCGATATCGCGCTTTTGGTGCTGTTTAATGCGAAATAACAGGTTTTATGGAGTTTCAGCACTCCGCAGTGCGTTTTATATGCAGAACCGGCGATATCTTCGTTTTCGAGGGTTTCCAGCTGAGATATGCATTTTCTACGATGATATCCGTTATTCTTCTGTGACAAGTGTGCAGATTCACCGATATCGCGCTTTTGGTGCTATTTAATGCGAAATAACAGGTTTTATGGTGTTTCAGCACTCCACAGTGCGTTTGATATGCAGAACCGGCGATATCTTCGTTTTCGAGGGTTTCCAGCTGAGATATGCATTTTCTACGATGATATCCGTTATTCTTCTGTGACAAGTATGCAGATTCACCGATATCGCGCTTTTGGTCCTATTTAATGCGAAATAACACGTTTTCTGGTGTTTCAGCACTCCACAGTGCGTTTAATATGCAGAACAGGGGTTATCTTCGTTTTCGAGGGTTTCCAGCTGAGATATGCATTTTCTACGATGATATCCGTTATTCTTCTGTGACAAGTGTGCAGAATCACCGATATTCCGCTTTTGGTGCTATTTAATGCGAAATAACACGTTTTACGGTGTTTCAGCACTCCACAGTGCGTGTGATATACAGAACCGGCGACAGCTTCGTTTTCGTGGTGCTTCCAGCTGACATATGCATTTTCTACGATGATATCCGTTATTCTTCTGTGACAACTATGCAGAATCACCGAAATCGCGCTTTTGGTGCTATTTAATGCGAAATAACACGTTTTACGGTGTTTCAGCACTCCACAGTGCGTTCGATATGCAGAACCGGCGATATCTTCATTTTCGAGGGTTTGCAGCTGAGATATGCATTTTCTACGATGATATCCGTTATTCTTCTGTGACAAGTGTGCAGAATCACCGAAATCGCGCTTTTGGTGCTATTTAATGCGAAATAACACGTTTTACGGTGTTTCAGCACTCCACAGTGCGTTTGATATGCAGAACCGGCGATACCTTCATTTTCGAGGCTTTGCAGCTGAGATATGCATTTTCTACGATGATATCCGTTATTCTTCTGTGACAAGTGTGCAGAATCACCGAAATCGCGCTTTTGGTGCTATTTAATGCGAAATAACACGTTTCTGGTGTTTCAGCACTCCACAATGCGTTTGATGTGCAGATACGGCGATATCTTCGTTTTCGTGGGTTTCCAGCTGAGATATGCATTTTCTACGATGATATTCGTTATTCTTCTGTGACAAGCATGCAGAATCACAGAAAACGCTGGTAAACTGCTATTTAACGCGAAACAACACGTTTTCTGGTGTTTCAGCACCCCACAGAGCGTTTGATATGCAGAACCGGCGATGTCTTCGTTTTCGGGGGGTTTCCAGCTGAGATATGCATTTTCTACGATAATCTTATTGATTCTTCTGTGACAAGTATGCAGAATCACCGAAATTGCGCTTTTGGTCCTATTTAATGCGAAATAACACGTTTTCTGGTGTTTCAGCACTCCACAGTGCGTTTAATATGCAGAACAGGGGTTATCTTCGTTTTCGAGGGTTTCCAGCTGAGATATGCATTTTCTACGATGATATCCATTATTCTTCTGTGGCAAGTGTACCGAATCACCGATATCGCGCTTTTGGAGCTATTTAATGCGAAATAACACGTTTTCTAGTGTTTCAGCAATCCACAGAGCGTTTGATATGCAGGACTGGGGATATCTTCGTTTTCGTGGGTTTCCAGCTGAGATATGCATTCTCTGATATGATATTCGTGATTCTTCCGTGAGATGTCTGCAGAATCACCAAAACCGCTCTTCTGGAGCAATTTTATACGAGAAACACTTTTTCTGGTGTTTTCAGCTCGCTGCATTGCGTTTGAACTGCAGAACCGGCGATATCTTCGTTTTCGAGGGTTTCCAGCTGAGATATGCATTTTCTACGATGATATCCGTTATTCTTCTGTGACAAGTGTGCAGAATCACCGATATCGCGCTTTTGGTGCTATTTAATGCGAAATAACAGGTTTTATGGTTTTTCAGCACTCCACAGTGCGTTTGATATGCAGAACCGGCGATATCTTCGTTTTGTGGGGTTTCCAGCTGAGATATGCATTTTCTACGATGATATCCATTATTCTTCTGTGGCAAGTGTACCGAATCACCGATATCGCGCTTTTGGTGCTATTTAATGCGAAATAACACGTTTTCTTGTGTTTCAGCAATCCACAGAGCGTTTGATATGCAGGACTGGGGATATCTTCGTTTTCGTGGGTTTCCAGCTGAGATATGCATTCTCTGCTATGATATTCGTGATTCTTCCGTGAGTAGTCTGCAGAATCACCAAAACCGCTCTTCTGGAGCAATTTTATACGAGAAACACTTTTTCTGGTGTTTTCAGCACGCTACATTGCGTTTGAACTGCAGAACCGGCGATATCTTCGTTTTCGAGGGTTTCCAGCTGAGATATGCATTTTCTACGATGATATCCGTTATTCTTCTGTGACAAGTGTGCAGATTCACCGATATCGCGCTTTTGGTCCTATTTAATGCGAAATAACACGTTTTCTGGTGTTTCAGCACTCCACAGTGCGTTTAATATGCAGAACAGGGGTTATCTTCGTTTTCGAGGGTTTCCAGCTGAGATATGCATTTTCTACGATGATATCCGTTATTCTTCTGTGACAAGTGTGCAGAATCACCGATATCGCGCTTTTGGTGCTATTTAATGCGAAATAACACGTTTTACGGTGTTTCAGCACTCCACAGTGCGTGTGATATACAGAACCGGCGACAGCTTCGTTTTCGTGGTGCTTCCAGCTGACATATGCATTTTCTACGATGATATCCGTTATTCTTCTGTGACAACTATGCAGAATCACCGAAATCGCGCTTTTGGTGCTATTTAATGCGAAATAACACGTTTTACGGTGTTTCAGCACTCCACAGTGCGTTTGATATGCAGAACCGGCGATATCTTCATTTTCGAGGGTTTGCAGCTGAGATATGCATTTTCTACGATGATATCCGTTATTCTTCTGTGACAAGTGTCCAGAATCACCGAAATCGCGCTTTTGGTGCTATTTAATGCGAAATAACACGTTTTACGGTGTTTCAGCACTCCACAGTGCGTGTGATATACCGAACCGGCGACAGCTTGGTTTTCGTGGGGCTTCCAGCTGAGATATGCATTTTCTACGATGATATCCGTTATTCTTCTGTGACAAGTGTACAGAATCACCGATATCGCGCTTTTGGTGCTATTTAATGCGAAATAACACGTTTTACGGTGTTTCAGCACTCCACAGTGCGTTTGATATGCAGAACCGGCGATATCTTCATTTTCGAGGGTTTGCAGCTGAGATATGCATTTTCTACGATGATATCCGTTATTCTTCTGTGACAACTATGCAGAATCACCGAAATCGCGCTTTTGGTGCTATTTAATGCGAAATAACACGTTTTACGGTGTTTCAGCACTCCACAGTGCGTGTGATATACAGAACCGGCGACAGCTTCGTTTTCGTGGGGCTTCCAGCTGAGATATGCATTTTCTACGATGATATCCGTTATTCTTCTGTGACAAGTGTACAGAATCACCGATATCGCGCTTTTGGTGCTATTTAATGCGAAATAACACGTTTTACGGTGTTTCAGCACTCCACAGTGCGTTTGATATGCAGAACCGGCGATATCTTCATTTTCGAGGGTTTGCAGCTGAGATATGCATTTTCTACGATGATATCCGTTATTCTTCTGTGACAACTATGCAGAATCACCGAAATCGCGCTTTTGGTGCTATTTAATGCGAAATAACACGTTTTACGGTGTTTCAGCACTCCACAGTGCGTGTGATATACAGAACCGGCGACAGCTTCGTTTTCATGGGGCTTCCAGCTGAGATATGCATTTTCTACGATGATATCCGTTATTCTTCTGTGACAAGTGTACAGAATCACCGATATCGCGCTTTTGGTGCTATTTAATGCGAAATAACACGTTTTACGGTGTTTCAGCACTCCACAGTGCGTTTGATATGCAGAACCGGCGATATCTTCATTTTCGAGGGTTTGCAGCTGAGATATGCATTTTCTACGATGATATCCGTTATTCTTCTGTGACAACTATGCAGAATCACCGAAATCGCGCTTTTGGTGCTATTTAATGCGAAATAACACGTTTTACGGTGTTTCAGCACTCCACAGTGCGTGTGATATACAGAACCGGCGACAGCTTCGTTTTCGTGGGGCTTCCAGCTGAGATATGCATTTTCTACGATGATATCCGTTATTCTTCTGTGACAAGTGTGCAGAATCGCCGAAATCGCGCTTTTGGTGCTATTTAATGCGAAATAACACGTTTTACGGTGTTTCAGCACTCCACAGTGCGTTTGATATGCAGAACCGGCGATATCTTCATTTTCGAGGGTTTGCAGCTGAGATATGCATTTTCTACGATGATATCCGTTATTCCTCTGTGACAACTATGCAGAATCACCGAAATCGCGCTTTTGGTGCTATTTAATGCGAAATAATACGTTTTACGGTGTTTCAGCACTCCACAGTGCGTGTGATATACAGAACCGGCGACAGCTTCGTTTTCGTGGGGATTCCAGCTGAGATATGCATTTTCTACGATGATATCCGTTATTCTCCTGTGACAAGTGTACAGAATCACCGATATCGCGCTTTTGGTGCTATTTAATGCGAAATAACACGTTTTACGGTGTTTCGGCACTCCACAGTGCGTTTGATATGCAGAACCGGCGATATCTTCATTTTCGAGGGTTTGCAGCTGAGATATGCATTTTCTACGATGATATCCGTTATTCTTCTGTGACAAGTGTGCAGAATCACTGAAATCGCGCTTTTGGTGCTATTTAATGCGAAATAACACGTTTTACGGTATTTCTGCACTCCACAGTGCGTGTGATATACAGAACCGGCGACAGCTTCGTTTTCGTGGGGCTTCCAGCTGAGATATGCATTTTCTACGATGATATCCGTTATTCTTCTGTGACAAGTGTACAGAATCACCGATATCGCGCTTTTGGTGCTATTTAATGCGAAATAACACGTTTTACGGTGTTTCAGCACTCCACAGTGCGTTTGATATGCAGAACCGGCGATATCTTCGTTTTTATGGGATTTCCAGCTGAGATATGCATTTTCTACGATAATCTTGGTGCTTCTTCTGTGAGAAGTATGCCGAATCACAGAAAATTCTGGTTAATTGCTATTTAATGCGAAATAACACGTGTTTCGGTGTTTCAACACTCCACAGTGCGTATGATACGCAGAACCGGCGACAGCTTCGTTTTCGTGGGGCTTCCAGCTGAGATTTGCATTTTCTACGACGATATTCGTGATTCTTCTGTGAAAAGTATGCGGAATCACCGAATTCGCGCTTTTGGAGCTATTTAATTCGTGAGACACAATTTCTGGTGTTTTCAGCACTCCACAGTGCGTTTGATGTGCAGATACGGCGATATCTTCGTTTTCGTGGGTTTCCAGCTGAGATATGCATTTTCTAGGATGATATTCGTGATTCTTCTGTGACAAGTATGCAGAATCACCGAAATCGCGCTTCTAGAGCTATTTAAGGCGAAACAACACGTTTTCTGGTGTTTCAGCACTCCACAGTGTGTTTGGAATGCAGAACAGGCGACAGCTTCGTTTTCGTGGGGCTTCCAGCTGACCTATGCATTTCCTACGATGATATTCGTTATTCTTCTGTGACAAGTATGCAGAATCACAGAAAAAGATGGTAAACTGCTATTTAACGCGAAACAACACGTTTTCTGGTGTTTCAACACTCCACAGTGCGTATCATATGCAGGACCGGTGATATCTTCGTTTTCGTGGGGTTTCCAGCTGAGATATGCACTTTCTACGATGATATCCGTTATTCTTCTGTGACAAGTATGCAGAATCACCGATATCGCGATTTTCGTCCTATTTAATGCGAGAGACACAATTTCTGGTGTTTTCAGCACTCCACAGTGCGTGTGATATACAGAACCGGCGACAGCTTCGTTTTCGTGGGGCTTCCAGCTGAGATATGCATTTTCTACGATGATATCCGTTATTCTTCTGTGACAAGTGTACAGAATCACCGATATTGCGCTTTTGGTGCTATTTAATGCGAAATAACACGTTTTACGGTGTTTCAGCACTCCACAGTGCGTTTGATATGCAGAACCGGCGATATCTTCATTTTCGAGGGTTTGCAGCTGAGATATGCATTTTCTACGATGATATCCGTTATTCTTCTGTGACAAGTGTGCAGAATCACCGAAATCGCGCTTTTGGTGCTATTTAATGCGAAATAACACGTTTTACGGTGTTTCAGCACTCCACAGTGCGTGTGATATACAGAACCGGCGACAGCTTCGTTTTCGTGGGGCTTCCAGCTGAGATATGCATTTTCTACGATGATATCCGTTATTCTTCTGTGACAAGTGTACAGAATCACCGATATCGCGCTTTTGGTGCTATTTAATGCGAAATAACACGTTTCTGGTGATTCAGCACTCCACAATGCGTTTGATGTGCAGATACGGCGATATCTTCGTTTTCGTGGGTTTCCAGCTGAGATATGCATTTTCTACGATGATATTCGTTATTCTTCTGTGACAAGCATGCAGAATCACAGAAAACGCTGGTAAACTGCTTTTTAACGCGTAACAACACGTTTTCTGGTGTTTCAGCACCCCACAGAGCGTTTGATATGCAGAACCGGCGATATCTTCGTTTTCGGGGGGTTTCCAGCTGAGATATGCATTTTCTACGATAATCTTATTGATTCTTCTGTGACAAGTATGCAGAATCACCGAAATTGCGCTTTTGGTCCTATTTAGTGCGAAATAACACGTTTCTGGTGTTTCAGTACTCCACAGAGCGTTTGATATGCAGAGCCGGCGATATCTTCGTTTTCGTGGGTTTTCCAGCTGAGATATGCATTTTCTACGATGATATCCGTTATTCTTCTGTGACAAGTATGCAGAATCACCGAAATCGCGCTTCTGGACCTATTTAATTCGAAATAACTCATGGTGTTTCAGCACTCCACAGTGCGTTTGAAATGCAGAACCGGCGATATCTTCGTTTTTATGGGATTTCCAGCTGAGATATGCATTTTCTACGATAATCTTGGTGCTTCTTCTGTGAGAAGTATGCCGAATCACAGAAAATGCTGGTTAATTGCTATTTAATGCGAAATAACACGTTTTCTGGTGTTTCAGCACTCCACGGAGCGTTTGATATGCTGAACTGGGGATATCTTCGTTTTCGTGGGTTTCCAGCTGAGATGTGCATTTTCTACGATGATATCCGTTATTCTTCTGTGACAAGTATGCAGAATCACCGAAATCGCGCTTCTGGACCTATTTAATTCGAAATAACATGCTTCATGGTGTTTCAGCACTCCACAGTGCGTTTGATATGCAGAACCGGCGATATCTTCGTTTTTATGGGATTTCCAGCTGAGATATGCATTTTCTACGATAATCTTGGTGCTTCTTCTGTGAGAAGTACGCCGATTCACAGAAAATGCTGGTTAATTGCTATTTAATGCGAAATAACACGTGTTTCGGTGTTTCAACACTCCACAGTGCGTATGATACGCAGAACCGGCGACAGATTCGTTTTCGTGGGGCTTCCAGCTGAGATATGCATTTTCTACGACGATATTCGTGATTCTTCTGTGAAAAGTATGCGGAATCACCGAATTCGCGCTTTTGGAGCTATTTAATTCGTGAGACACAATTTCTGGTGTTTTCAGCTCTCCACAGTGCGTTTGATGTGCAGATACGGCGATATCTTCGTTTTCGTGGGTTTCCAGCTGAGATATGCATTTTCTACGATGATATTCGTGATTCTTCTGTGACAAGTATGCAGAATCACCGAAATCGCGCTTCTAGAGCTATTTAAGGCGAAACAACACGTTTTCTGGTGTTTCAGCACTCCACAGTGTGTTTGGAATGCAGAACAGGCGACAGCTTCGTTTTCGTGGGGCTTCCAGCTGACCTATGCATTTTCTACGATGATATTCGTTATTCTTCTGTGACAAGTATGCAGAATCACAGAAAACGATGGTAAACTGCTATTTAACGCGAAACAACACGTTTTCTGGTGTTTCAACACTCCACAGTGCGTATCATATGCAGGACCGGTGATATCTTCGTTTTCGTGGGGTTTCCAGCTGAGATATGCACTTTCTACGATGATATCCGTTATTCTTCTGTGACAAGTATGCAGAATCACCGATATCGCGATTTTGGTCCTATTTAATGCGAGAGACACAATTTCTGGTGTTTTCAGCACTCCACAGTACGTTTGATGTGCAGAACCGGCGATATCTTGGTTGGCGTGGGGTTTCCAGCTGAGATATGCATTGTCTACGATGATATTCGTGATTCTTCTGTGACAAGTATGCAGAATCACAGAAGACGCTGGTAAACTGCTATTTAACGCGAAACAACACGTTTTCTGGTGTTTTCAGCACTCCACAGCGCGTTTGATGTGCAGAACCGGCGATATCTTCGTTTTCATGGGGTTTCCAGCTGAGATATGCACTTTCTACGATGATATCCGTTATTCTTCTGTGACAAGTATGCAGAATCACCGATATCGCGATTTTGGTCCTATTTAATGCGAGAGACACAATTTCTGGTGTTTTCAGCACTCCACAGTGCGTTTGATGTGCAGAACCGACGATATCTTCGTTTTCGTGGGGTTTCCAGCTGAGATATGCATTGTCTACGATGATATTCGTGATTCTTCCGTGACAAGTGTGCAGAATCACCGATATCGCGCTTTTGGTGCTATTTAATGCGAAATAACACGTTTTCTGGTGTTTCACCACTTCACAGTGCGTTTGATATGCAGAACCAGCGATATCTTCGTTTTCATGGGTTTTCCAGCTGAGATATGCACTTTCTACGATGATATCCGTTATTCTTCTGTGACAAGTATGCAGAATCACCGATATCGCGATTTTGGTCCTATTTAATGCGAGAGACACAATTTCTGGTGTTTTCAGCACTCCACAGTGCGTTTGATGTGCAGAACCGGCGATATCTTCGTTGGCGTGGGGTTTCCAGCTGAGATATGCATTGTCTACGATGATATTCGTGATTCTTCTGTGACAAGTATGCAGAATCACAGAAGACGCTGGTAAACTGCTATTTAACGCGAAACAACACGTTTTCTGGTGTGTTCAGCACTCCACAGCGCGTTTGATGTGCAGAACCGGCGATATCTTCGTTTTCATGGGGTTTCCAGCTGAGATATGCATTTTCTACGATGATATTCGTGATTCTTCTGTGACAAGTATGCAGAATCACCGATATCGCGATTTTGGGGCTATTTAATGCGAAATAACACGTTTTCCGATGTTTCGGCACTCCACAGTTCGTTTGATATGCAGAACCGACGATATCTTCGTTTTCGTGGGGTTTCCAGCTGAGATATGCATTGTCTACGATGATATTCGTGATTCTTCCGTGACAAGTGTGCAGAATCACCGATATCGCGCTTTTGGTGCTATTTAATGCGAAATAACACGTTTTCTGGTGTTTCACCACTTCACAGTGCGTTTGATATGCAGAACCAGCGATATCTTCGTTTTCATGGGTTTTCCAGCTGAGATATGCATTTTCTACGATGATATTCGTGATTCTTCTGTGACAACTATGCAGGATCACCGAAATCGCGCTTTTGGTCATATTTAATGCGAGATAACACGTTTTATGGTGTTTCAGCACTCCACAGTGCGTTTGATATGCAGAACCGGCGATATCTTCGATTTCGTTGTGTTTCTAGCTGACGTATGCATTTTCTACGATGATATTCGTGATTCTTCGGTGACAAGTATGTAGAATCACAGAAAACGCTGGTAAACTGCTATTTAAGGCGAAACAACACGTTTTCTGGTGTTTTCAGCACTCCACAGCGCGTTTGATGTGCAGAACCGGCGATATCTTCGTTTTCATGGGGTTTCCAGCTGAGATATGCATTTTCTACGATGATATTCGTGATTGTTCCGTGGCAAGTGTGCAGAATCACCGATATCGCGCTTTTGGTGCTATTTAATGCGAAATAACACGTTTTACGGTGTTTCAGCACTCCACACTGCGTGTGATATACAGAACCGGCGACAGCTTCGTTTTCGTGGGGCTTCCAGCTGAGATATGCATTTTCTACGATGATATCCGTTATTCTTCTGTGACAAGTGTACAGAATCACCGATATCGCGATTTTGGTGCTATTTAATGCGAAATAACACGTTTTACGGTGTTTCAGCACTCCACAGTGCGTTTGATATGCAGAACCGGCGATATCTTCATTTTCGAGGGTTTGCAGCTGAGATATGCATTTTATACGATGATATCCGTTATTCTTCTGTGACAAGTGTGCAGAATCGCCGAAATCGCGCTTTTGGTGCTATTTAATGCGAAATAACACGTTTTACGGTGTTTCAGCACTCCACAGTGCGTGTGATATACAGAACCGGCGACAGCTTCGTTTTCGTGGGGCTTCCAGCTGAGATATGCATTTTCTACGATGATATCCGTTATTCTTCTGTGACAAGTGTACAGAATCACCGATATCGCGCTTTTGGTGCTATTTAATGCGAAATAACACGTTTTACGGTGTTTCAGCACTCCACAGTGCGTTTGATATGCAGAACCGGCGATATCTTCATTTTCGAGGGTTTGCAGCTGAGATATGCATTTTCTACGATGATATCCGTTATTCTTCTGTGACAACTATGCAGAATCACCGAAATCGCGCTTTTGGTGCTATTTAATGCGAAATAACACGTTTTACGGTGTTTCAGCACTCCACAGTGCGTGTGATATACAGAACCGGCGACAGCTTCGTTTTCATGGGGCTTCCAGCTGAGATATGCATTTTCTACGATGATATCCGTTATTCTTCTGTGACAAGTGTACAGAATCACCGATATCGCGCTTTTGGTGCTATTTAATGCGAAATAACACGTTTTACGGTGTTTCAGCACTCCACAGTGCGTTTGATATGCAGAACCGGCGATATCTTCATTTTCGAGGGTTTGTAGCTGAGATATGCATTTTCTACGATGATATCCGTTATTCTTCTGTGACAACTATGCAGAATCACCGAAATCGCGCTTTTGGTGCTATTTAATGCGAAATAACACGTTTTACGGTGTTTCAGCACTCCACAGTGCGTGTGATATACAGAACCGGCGACAGCTTCGTTTTCGTGGGGCTTCCAGCTGAGATATGCATTTTCTACGATGATATCCGTTATTCTTCTGTGACAAGTGTGCAGAATCGCCGAAATCGCGCTTTTGGTGCTATTTAATGCGAAATAACACGTTTTACGGTGTTTCAGCACTCCACAGTGCGTTTGATATGCAGAACCGGCGATATCTTCATTTTCGAGGGTTTGCAGCTGAGATATGCATTTTCTACGATGATATCCGTTATTCCTCTGTGACAACTATGCAGAATCACCGAAATCGCGCTTTTGGTGCTATTTAATGCGAAATAATACGTTTTACGGTGTTTCAGCACTCCACAGTGCGTGTGATATACAGAACCGGCGACAGCTTCGTTTTCGTGGGGATTCCAGCTGAGATATGCATTTTCTACGATGATATCCGTTATTCTCCTGTGACAAGTGTACAGAATCACCGATATCGCGCTTTTGGTGCTATTTAATGCGAAATAACACGTTTTACGGTGTTTCAGCACTCCACAGTGCGTTTGATATGCAGAACCGGCGATATCTTCATTTTCGAGGGTTTGCAGCTGAGATATGCATTTTCTACGATGATATCCGTTATTCTTCTGTGACAAGTGTGCAGAATCACTGAAATCGCGCTTTTGGTGCTATTTAATGCGAAATAACACGTTTTACGGTATTTCTGCACTCCACAGTGCGTGTGATATACAGAACCGGCGACAGCTTCGTTTTCGTGGGGCTTCCAGCTGAGATATGCATTTTCTACGATGATATCCGTTATTCTTCTGTGACAAGTGTACAGAATCACCGATATCGCGCTTTTGGTGCTATTTAATGCGAAATAACACGTTTTACGGTGTTTCAGCACTCCACAGTGCGTTTGATATGCAGAACCGGCGATATCTTCGTTTTTATGGGATTTCCAGCTGAGATATGCATTTTCTACGATAATCTTGGTGCTTCTTCTGTGAGAAGTATGCCGAATCACAGAAAATTCTGGTTAATTGCTATTTAATGCGAAATAACACGTGTTTCGGTGTTTCAACACTCCACAGTGCGTATGATACGCAGAACCGGCGACAGCTTCGTTTTCGTGGGGCTTCCAGCTGAGATTTGCATTTTCTACGACGATATTCGTGATTCTTCTGTGAAAAGTATGCGGAATCACCGAATTCGCGCTTTTGGAGCTATTTAATTCGTGAGACACAATTTCTGGTGTTTTCAGCACTCCACAGTGCGTTTGATGTGCAGATACGGCGATATCTTCGTTTTCGTGGGTTTCCAGCTGAGATATGCATTTTCTAGGATGATATTCGTGATTCTTCTGTGACAAGTATGCAGAATCACCGAAATCGCGCTTCTAGAGCTATTTAAGGCGAAACAACACGTTTTCTGGTGTTTCAGCACTCCACAGTGTGTTTGGAATGCAGAACAGGCGACAGCTTCGTTTTCGTGGGGCTTCCAGCTGACCTATGCATTTCCTACGATGATATTCGTTATTCTTCTGTGACAAGTATGCAGAATCACAGAAAAAGATGGTAAACTGCTATTTAACGCGAAACAACACGTTTTCTGGTGTTTCAACACTCCACAGTGCGTATCATATGCAGGACCGGTGATATCTTCGTTTTCGAGGGGTTTCCAGCTGAGATATGCACTTTCTACGATGATATCCGTTATTCTTCTGTGACAAGTATGCAGAATCACCGATATCGCGATTTTCGTCCTATTTAATGCGAGAGACACAATTTCTGGTGTTTTCAGCACTCCACAGTGCGTGTGATATACAGAACCGGCGACAGCTTCGTTTTCGTGGGGCTTCCAGCTGAGATATGCATTTTCTACGATGATATCCGTTATTCTTCTGTGACAAGTGTACAGAATCACCGATATTGCGCTTTTGGTGCTATTTAATGCGAAATAACACGTTTTACGGTGTTTCAGCACTCCACAGTGCGTTTGATATGCAGAACCGGCGATATCTTCATTTTCGAGGGTTTGCAGCTGAGATATGCATTTTCTACGATGATATCCATTATTCTTCTGTGACAAGTGTGCAGAATCACCGAAATCGCGCTTTTGGTGCTATTTAATGCGAAATAACACGTTTTACGGTGTTTCAGCACTCCACAGTGCGTGTGATATACAGAACCGGCGACAGCTTCGTTTTCGTGGGGCTTCCAGCTGAGATATGCATTTTCTACGATGATATCCGTTATTCTTCTGTGACAAGTGTACAGAATCACCGATATCGCGCTTTTGGTGCTATTTAATGCGAAATAACACGTTTCTGGTGATTCAGCACTCCACAATGCGTTTGATGTGCAGATACGGCGATATCTTCGTTTTCGTGGGTTTCCAGCTGAGATATGCATTTTCTACGATGATATTCGTTATTCTTCTGTGACAAGCATGCAGAATCACAGAAAACGCTGGTAAACTGCTTTTTAACGCGTAACAACACGTTTTCTGGTGTTTCAGCACCCCACAGAGCGTTTGATATGCAGAACCGGCGATATCTTCGTTTTCGGGGGGTTTCCAGCTGAGATATGCATTTTCTACGATAATCTTATTGATTCTTCTGTGACAAGTATGCAGAATCACCGAAATTGCGCTTTTGGTCCTATTTAGTGCGAAATAACACGTTTCTGGTGTTTCAGTACTCCACAGAGCGTTTGATATGCAGAGCCGGCGATATCTTCGTTTTCGTGGGTTTTCCAGCTGAGATATGCATTTTCTACGATGATATCCGTTATTCTTCTGTGACAAGTATGCAGAATCACCGAAATCGCGCTTCTGGACCTATTTAATTCGAAATAACTCATGGTGTTTCAGCACTCCACAGTGCGTTTGAAATGCAGAACCGGCGATATCTTCGTTTTTATGGGATTTCCAGCTGAGATATGCATTTTCTACGATAATCTTGGTGCTTCTTCTGTGAGAAGTATGCCGAATCACAGAAAATGCTGGTTAATTGCTATTTAATGCGAAATAACACGTTTTCTGGTGTTTCAGCACTCCACGGAGCGTTTGATATGCTGAACTGGGGATATCATCGTTTTCGTGGGTTTCCAGCTGAGATGTGCATTTTCTACGATGATATCCGTTATTCTTCTGTGACAAGTATGCAGAATCACCGAAATCGCGCTTCTGGACCTATTTAATTCGAAATAACATGCTTCATGGTGTTTCAGCACTCCACAGTGCGTTTGATATGCAGAACCGGCGATATCTTCGTTTTTATGGGATTTCCAGCTGAGATATGCATTTTCTACGATAATCTTGGTGCTTCTTCTGTGAGAAGTACGCCGATTCACAGAAAATGCTGGTTAATTGCTATTTAATGCGAAATAACACGTGTTTCGGTGTTTCAACACTCCACAGTGCGTATGATACGCAGAACCGGCGACAGATTCGTTTTCGTGGGGCTTCCAGCTGAGATATGCATTTTCTACGACGATATTCGTGATTCTTCTGTGAAAAGTATGCGGAATCACCGAATTCGCGCTTTTGGAGCTATTTAATTCGTGAGACACAATTTCTGGTGTTTTCAGCTCTCCACAGTGCGTTTGATGTGCAGATACGGCGATATCTTCGTTTTCGTGGGTTTCCAGCTGAGATATGCATTTTCTACGATGATATTCGTGATTCTTCTGTGACAAGTATGCAGAATCACCGAAATCGCGCTTCTAGAGCTATTTAAGGCGAAACAACACGTTTTCTGGTGTTTCAGCACTCCACAGTGTGTTTGGAATGCAGAACAGGCGACAGCTTCGTTTTCGTGGGGCTTCCAGCTGACCTATGCATTTTCTACGATGATATTCGTTATTCTTCTGTGACAAGTATGCAGAATCACAGAAAACGATGGTAAACTGCTATTTAACGCGAAACAACACGTTTTCTGGTGTTTCAACACTCCACAGTGCGTATCATATGCAGGACCGGTGATATCTTCGTTTTCGTGGGGTTTCCAGCTGAGATATGCACTTTCTACGATGATATCCGTTATTCTTCTGTGACAAGTATGCAGAATCACCGATATCGCGATTTTGGTCCTATTTAATGCGAGAGACACAATTTCTGGTGTTTTCAGCACTCCACAGTACGTTTGATGTGCAGAACCGGCGATATCTTGGTTGGCGTGGGGTTTCCAGCTGAGATATGCATTGTCTACGATGATATTCGTGATTCTTCTGTGACAAGTATGCAGAATCACAGAAGACGCTGGTAAACTGCTATTTAACGCGAAACAACACGTTTTCTGGTGTTTTCAGCACTCCACAGCGCGTTTGATGTGCAGAACCGGCGATATCTTCGTTTTCATGGGGTTTCCAGCTGAGATATGCACTTTCTACGATGATATCCGTTATTCTTCTGTGACAAGTATGCAGAATCACCGATATCGCGATTTTGGTCCTATTTATTGCGAGAGACACAATTTCTGGTGTTTTCAGCACTCCACAGTGCGTTTGATGTGCAGAACCGACGATATCTTCGTTTTCGTGGGGTTTCCAGCTGAGATATGCATTGTCTACGATGATATTCGTGATTCTTCCGTGACAAGTGTGCAGAATCACCGATATCGCGCTTTTGGTGCTATTTAATGCGAAATAACACGTTTTCTGGTGTTTCACCACTTCACAGTGCGTTTGATATGCAGAACCAGCGATATCTTCGTTTTCATGGGTTTTCCAGCTGAGATATGCACTTTCTACGATGATATCCGTTATTCTTCTGTGACAAGTATGCAGAATCACCGATATCGCGATTTTGGTCCTATTTAATGCGAGAGACACAATTTCTGGTGTTTTCAGCACTCCACAGTGCGTTTGATGTGCAGAACCGGCGATATCTTCGTTGGCGTGGGGTTTCCAGCTGAGATATGCATTGTCTACGATGATATTCGTGATTCTTCTGTGACAAGTATGCAGAATCACAGAAGACGCTGGTAAACTGCTATTTAACGCGAAACAACACGTTTTCTGGTGTGTTCAGCACTCCACAGCGCGTTTGATGTGCAGAACCGGCGATATCTTCGTTTTCATGGGGTTTCCAGCTGAGATATGCATTTTCTACGATGATATTCGTGATTCTTCTGTGACAAGTATGCAGAATCACCGATATCGCGATTTTGGGGCTATTTAATGCGAAATAACACGTTTTCCGATGTTTCGGCACTCCACAGTTCGTTTGATATGCAGAACCGACGATATCTTCGTTTTCGTGGGGTTTCCAGCTGAGATATGCATTGTCTACGATGATATTCGTGATTCTTCCGTGACAAGTGTGCAGAATCACCGATATCGCGCTTTTGGTGCTATTTAATGCGAAATAACACGTTTTCTGGTGTTTCACCACTTCACAGTGCGTTTGATATGCAGAACCAGCGATATCTTCGTTTTCATGGGTTTTCCAGCTGAGATATGCATTTTCTACGATGATATTCGTGATTCTTCTGTGACAACTATGCAGGATCACCGAAATCGCGCTTTTGGTCATATTTAATGCGAGATAACACGTTTTATGGTGTTTCAGCACTCCACAGTGCGTTTGATATGCAGAACCGGCGATATCTTCGATTTCGTTGTGTTTCTAGCTGACGTATGCATTTTCTACGATGATATTCGTGATTCTTCGGTGACAAGTATGTAGAATCACAGAAAACGCTGGTAAACTGCTATTTAAGGCGAAACAACACGTTTTCTGGTGTTTTCAGCACTCCACAGCGCGTTTGATGTGCAGAACCGGCGATATCTTCGTTTTCATGGGGTTTCCAGCTGAGATATGCATTTTCTACGATGATATTCGTGATTGTTCCGTGGCAAGTGTGCAGAATCACCGATATCGCGATTTTGGTCCTATTTAATGCGAAATAACACGTTTTCTGGTGTTTCACCACTTCACAGTGCGTTTGATATGCAGAACCGGCGATATCTTCGTTTTCGTGGGGTTTCCAGCTGAGATATGCACTTTCTACGATGATATCCGTTATTCTTCTGTGACAAGTATGCAGAATCACCGATATCGCGATTTTGGTCCTATTTAATGCGAGAGACACAATTTCTGGTGTTTTCAGCACTCCACAGTGCGTTTGATGTGCAGAACCGGCGATATCTTCGTTGGCGTGGGGTTTCCAGCTGAGATATGCAATGTCTACGATGATATTCGTGATTCTTCTGTGACAAGTATGCAGAATCACAGAAGACGCTGGTAAACTGCTATTTAACGCGAAACAACACGTTTTCTGGTGTTTCAGCACTCCACAGTGCGTTTGATATGCAGAACAGGGGATGTCTTTGTTTTCGAGGGTTTCCAGCTGAGATATGCATTTTCTACGATGATATCCGTTATTCTTCTGTGACAAGTGTGCAGAATCACCGATATCGCGCTTTTGGTGCTACATAATGCGAAATAACAGGTTTTATGGTGTTTCAGCACTCCACAGTGCGTTTGATATGCAGAACCGGCGATATCTTCGTTTTCGAGGGTTTCCAGCTGAGATATGCATTTTCTACGATGATATCCGTTATTCTTCTGTGACAAGTGTGCAGAATCACCGATATCGCGCTTTAGGTGCTATTTAATGCGAAATAACAGGTTTTATGGTGTTTCAGCATTCCACAGTGCGTTTGATATGCAGAACCGGCGATATCTTCGTTTTGTGGGGTTGCCAGCTGAGATATGCATTTTGTACGATGATATCCGTTATTCTTCTGTGACAAGTGTGCAGAATCACCAATATCGCGCTTTTGGTGCTATTTAATGCGAAATAACACGTTTTACGGTGTTTCAGCACTCCACAGTGCGTGTGATATACAGAACCGGCGACAGCTTCGTTTTCGTGGGGCTTCCAGCTGAGATATGCATTTTGTTCCGTCCATCCGACGGAATATACATGCTATTATATTTCTCTGCTTCTTCAGATTGCCAAGGTTTTCTTTTTCTCCTAATGAGAACATTGTTCGACCGCGTAACGGTTAAGACATTCAAAGGCATTGTCACAAATGAGTTGATTAACGCTCAGTGACACAAAAGGCTGTTCACGAAATAGACGGAAAAACACTCGATTAGAGCAGTCCCGTTCTATGATCGTTAGCACCTACTGGTAATTTCACGTTTTAATTTTCCTCGCCACGGGACACCGCGAACCCTCGAGGCAGCCTACCTGCCTCGAATCATGTCCCGTAACCTTTTTGGCTATTTTTCTCATTAGCGCACCACCGCGCTTTCCCTTTCTTCTGAAATTTGGGAAAAGTTCCTACTGCACCCGCACCAATCGGAACGTTTTGGAGTTTCGTCTCCCACCTAAAGAAATCCACCTATTACCGCTTTGCTTTGGCATTCTGAGAAGTATAAATATAGGCAGAAACCCTTCGCGAATTCAGTCAAATACAAGTAGTCAAATACAAGTAGTCAAACACAAGTAGTCAAATACAAGTAGTCAAATACAAACAGTCAAGTACAAAGAGTCAAATACAAACAGTCAAGTAAAATCAGTCAAGTACAACATAAGTACAAATATCGAATCAGTACAACATAAGTACGATATTCAATCAGTACAACATAAGTACAATAAAGAGTACATCACGTACAGTCAGTGATCGGTACTCAGGGAACACAGAGTGACAGTGAGCGTCAGGGTGTTACCTTAGTTAGTGAGACAACGAAGTAAGAGTACACGTGGCTCTTCGTGCAAGAGAAAGTTTTCTATCTAGTTTAAACCGCGTTTCAACCAGGTTTTCAAACGACGATATCGAGACAACCACTAGTATCTTAGCTTAGTGTCTACTGACAATAACAATCTGCTGCATAACATTAATTTGTCGTGCAGCGTAGCCAGAAGCATCGAGGCAACGCGATTTTGTATCGGTGCGAGGCCACATTTTATGGTCCTTCGAGCAGGATCCTGTGATCCGAAACCAGCAAGTGCAAACGACTGTGAAGTGCCAGTGAAGTGACTTCTACAATCTACGTTCAGCGGCAAATATATCCCCGTAGAAAGTAATAGTTCACCGCTTCATCATGGCAACAGACGACGCACAACGCCTCAAACATCTCATCAGACGGAGAATTGGAATCAAATCACACATCACCATGTTTGAGAGATATCTGAGAGGCTATGAACAACAGCCTAACCCCGCGGTGCTGAGGAGTAGATTTCAAAGGATGAGAGAAGTCTACTTAACCTTCGAAGAAATTCAGGCGGCGATCGAGGTACTACAAGAAGACGCTGATCACGAAACTGAGCGCTTCGAAGTGGAGGAGCGGTACATAGAAGCCAGCATTACAATGGACAAATGGCTGACCGAATCTCAGCCGCCAGAAGTCAACGTCGCCGCAGCAGCCAGTTGCTGCACCCCTGCACCGTCATCAACAGGACTGCAGGTTAACTTACCGAAGGCTGATCTACCAAACTTTAGTGGTAAATTTGAAGAATGGCTATCGTTCAAGGACAAATTCACATCAATGATCGACAGTCAAGATGCCTTCAGTAAAGTGCAAAAATTTCATTATTTGCGATCAGCTCTGTCGGGTGAAGCTGCGAAGGTCATCGCAGCCATGGAAACGACAGAGCAGAATTATAGCAAGGCTTGGCAACTGCTCCAAGATACCTATGCTAACGAAGGGCTGATTATTGCACGCCACACCGATCTCTTGGTCGAAACGCCGTCAGTAGAACAAGAGACAGCTGCAGGACTCCGCGACTTCGTGAGTCACGTCTTGCAGCATTTGAGATCGTTAACGACACTCGGCGTTCCAGTCGAACATTGGGATCATCTCCTGATGTCAATTCTGCTGCCCAAGCTCGCGCAGCAGACCAGGATGGCGTACGACAGCACACTGAAGGACAAGGAGACGCCAAAGATTAGCGGTCTCATGGAATTCCTCCGCCAACGATCACGGAGGCTGGAGACGTCCGCGAGCAGTAGAACAAACTTCCAGACCAGCAGAGTATCACCAAGGATATCACCCACGCCGCAGAGGAAACAAATAAAGAGAAATCCCAACATTTCTCCGAGGAAGAATTCTAAAGTCTTCGTCACCACCACGCCATTTAAAAATTGCGCGTTATGTAAGGACAAGGCGCATACGATACATCGCTGCGAAGAATTCCACGCGCTATCCGTCGGCGAAAGAATCAACGCGGCAAGGAAGGAAAAACTGTGTCTTAAGTGCCTTCGAACTGGACATTCAACCAAGGAGTGCACTTCGTCCCAGTGCAGGATCTGTAACTTGGACCACAACACCCTCCTACATCTGCCGAGGAGGGGGAGAAGATCGCCAACGCCACCGAAGAAGCATGGACCGACGACAGCTGCGGCATCCACCAGCGTAACGTGACGATCGGAACCAGGAAGTCGCGGATGCACTTCCCTTTCAGCTCGCACAGCATCCACCGAGTTGATGACAACAGCAAAGCTAAAGATATACGACAAATCGAAAAATTTAGTATGTTGCAGGGCCCTGTTAGACACGTGTTCAACAGCCAACTTCATGTCTGAAAAAATGGCGACCAGGCTTCAGCTGAAACGAAGAAGATGTTCCATCCCGATTGGAGCGCTCAACCAGATGGCAACATCAAGCAGCCACATCGTGACGACATCGATACGTTCGAACATCAACGGATGGGAGAAAAAGCTCGATTTCCTCGTCATCCCGAGCATTTCGGAGCTGGAGCCACAGCAGCCCATTAACAGGAATTCTGTCCAGATTCCAGCAAATCTGAAACTTGCTGATCCAGAATTCCATAGGCCCGCACCTATCGACCTTTTGCTTGGGACTGGTCCAACATTGGCCTTGTTCAGCGTCGGACAAATCAAGTTGTCGCCGCCGCAAGGGCCGGACCTCGTTCTTCAGAAGACTCTGTTAGGATGGATTCTTGGAGGTAGCATCCTGTCTCCAACAAGCTGGGACAACGAGAAGTCTTCAACCTCCACGGACATCCACCTCGAAAACGACAGATGTCATCAAATATCCCACTGGTCCAGCGACGCTGAACAGTCTCCAACGAGCCGAGACAACAATGCAGCATCAAAGAATTGTCAACTCAGTCGATTGGAATTCGACATGAAACAATTCTGGGAGATCGAAGAGGGACCATCAAAACCTCATCTCTCCATGGAAGAAAAGGCCTGCGAGAACCACTTCCAGCAGCACGTGCATCGAGACGTTGCTGGAAGATACGTAGTCGCCCTTCCATTCAATCAAATTAAAGAACGATTGGGAAATTCACGCACCAGAGCCTTGAAACGGTTCAACAGTCTTCAACGCCGTTTCAAGCAGGATCCCATCTTCAAGGAACGCTATACAGCAGTCATGCAGGAGTATCTGGACCTCGGGCACATGTCACTAGTGCAAAAACCAACAGATACCAGTGGTTTCTTCTTACCTCATCATGCAGTGATCAAGGAAACCAGCATGACGACGAAGCTTCGCGTGGTCTTCGATGGTTCGGCAAAAACCGACTCTGGCATCTCTCTGAACGACGCCCTCATGGTCGGTCCAACCATTCAAGACGATCTAGTGTCGCACATTCTCCGATTTCGTCTCCATAATTATGTGTTAACTGGTGACATCGAGAAAATGTATCGACAGTTCTTAGTGCGCGATGAAGATCGAAAGTTCCAACGAATCCTTTGGACGGATTCAAGTGGTGAAGTGAAATCGTTTCAATTGAACACTGTTACGTTCGGATTAGCACCGGCCCCATTTTTGGCCACTCGCTGCCTTCAACAATTGGCAGACGACGAAGGACACCACTACAACTACGCGGGAAGTGTTTTGAAACGCGACTTGTATGTGGACGACCTATTAACAGGTGCAGCCACCCTCCAGGAAGCCATGGTACTCAGAGATGAACTCATCGACCTATTGCAACAAGCAGGTCTGAGCATTCGTCAATGGGCTTCGAATGCACCGACGCTTCTCCAGGGACTACCTGAAGGTCATGTCAACGTGAAGCTGCAATCCCACGATGACAAAACAGTGAAAACACTCGGAGTCGCTTGGAACTCACAACAAGACTCCATTGTGTACACAGTGAAATCGATCACTGTCAAAGAAAGAATCACGAAGAGGATGATTCTTTCGGAAATCGCAAAGATCTTCGATCCCTTGGGATTACTTGGTCCAGTCATCATCACTGCAAAACTCATCATGCAGAGGCTGTGGCAACTTAAATTGGATTGGGATGAATCTGTACCCACCAACATCCACACCGCCTGGACCAACTACCATACTCAGCTCAGTCTATTGAATGACTTGTCGTTCGAACGTCATCTACTTCTGCCGCACGCAGTCGACGTTCAGTTACACGGATTTTGCGATGCCAGCGAGAATGGATATGGAGCATGCATCTATCTTCGCTCCAGGGACAACAGTGGTGAAGTTCAATCCAGATTGTTGTGTGCAAAATCTCGTGTCGCTCCACTCAAGGCAGTGACTGTGCCTCGTTTGGAATTATGTGGTGCCCATCTCTTGGCTAAATTGTACCACAGTGTCCTACGGTCCATCCATGTAAAGATCAATCGAGCTATCTTCTGGACCGATTCTACAATTACTCTACATTGGATCAACGCCTCGCCTCATCTGTTGAAGACCTTTGTGGCAAACCGAGTTTCTGAAATTCAAGACAAGACAGCTCCGTACGTGTGGAGACACGTTCCAACGGAAGACAATCCTGCTGATTCGCTGTCCCGAGGCCAACTGCCAGCCGAATTTATACAGAATTCGATCTGGAAAACTGGACCCATGTGGCTCACGGATGAAGAACACATCTGGCCACACCTCAGCTTGCCCAGTCTCAACATCATCCCAGAGACAAAACTCAAGACTTGTCTAACAACGAGGCCAACTCCATCGGAAATTCTGCTGCGATATTCGTCAATCGCTAAGCTTCGAAGAATCGTCGCTTACTGTCTCCGCTTCAAACGAGACAACCATTTCAAGGGATCGTTGTGTCCAGAAGAAATATCCGCTGCTAATAAAACCATCCTACGTTTGGTACAACGAGAATGCTTTGCCGAAGAAGTTCAAGATCTTTCTCAAGGACGAAGAGTTCATCGGAAGAGCAAACTCACCATGCTGGACCCGTTCCTCGATCGAGACGGCGTAATCAGAGTAGGAGGACGTTTGAAGCATGCGAGCATCCCTTTCTCACAACAGCATCCAATGGTACTTCCACGCTCTCATCATGTGACAACTCTCATCATTCAAGATGATCACACACGAAACCTGCATGCCGGAGTTCAAGCTACTCTCTACAGTGTGAGACAACGGTACTGGATAATCGATGGCCGCAATCAAACAAGAAGAGTCATCCGGCAGTGTATAAAGTGTTCTCGTGCCAAACCACCTTCGACGGAATACATCATGGGCAATCTCCCCAAGGCTCGAGTCAACGAAGCTCGGCCATTCAACAACGTTGGCGTAGATTATTGTGGTCCATTCTACATCAAGGAGAAAAAATTCCGAAATAGGAATAAAATCAAGGTGTACGTCGCAGTCTTCATCTGCCTCACCGTGAAGGCAGTCCATCTTGAATTGGTCAGCGATCTGACCAGTGACGCGTTCATCGCAGCCCTTCGAAGATTCATCGGCCGCCGCGGAAAACCTCGACTCATCAGTTCCGATAACGGCACCAACTTCGTCGGAGCAAATTCGCACCTTGAAGAACTTCAACGCTTGGTCAACTCGCAGGAGCATCAACAGAAGATCAACTCCTATTTAAACAACGAAGGCATCAAATGGAGCTTCATTCCACCAAGGTCACCACACTTCGGAGGTCTATGGGAAGCAGCCGTGAAGTCCTTCAAACATCATTTAAGGCGAGTTGTCGGAAATGAATTATTAACATTCGAAGCGTTCAACACCCTTTTGATTGAGATCGAAGCCGTTTTAAATTCAAGGCCTCTCTCTCCAATGTCAGTTGATCCGAGAGACCTATCCGCGTTAACGCCAGGTCATTTCTTGATCAACACTGCATTAACCACACTTCCGGAGATTGATTTCAGGGAAACACCATCCAACCGGCTCTCAGTTTGGCAGCATTTGCAGAAAATCAAACGAGATTTCTGGACAAGATGATCCAAGGAGTACCTGAATGAACTCAACATCCGGCATAAATGGACCAGCGGCAACCATGGAATCGGAGAAGGAACCCTCGTCGTCATCAAGGAAGACAACGTTCCTCCCATGCAATGGGCTCTAGGCAGAGTCTCCACCGTCCACCCTGGCTCCGACGGCATCATCAGGACCGTCACCATCAACACAGCTCATGGATCCATTAAACGAAATGTCCAACGCTTAGCACCGTTACCAGTAGACGTATGTAAAAGCGGAGATAATTGTGGTTGATCGGTATCCTCTCAACGGGGGGAGTATGTTCCGTCCATCCGACGGAATATACATGCTATTATATTTCTCTGCTTCTTCAGATTGCCAAGGTTTTCTTTTTCTCCTAATGAGAACATTGTTCGACCGCGTAACGGTTAAGACATTCAAAGGCATTGTCACAAATGAGTTCATTAACGCTCAGTGACACAAAAGGCTGTTCACGAAATAGACGGAAAAACACTCGATTAGAGCAGTCCCGTTCTATGATCGTTAGCACCTACTGGTAATTTCACGTTTTAATTTTCCTCGCCACAGGACACCGCGAACCCTCGAGGCAGCCTACCTGCCTCGAATCATGTCCCGTAACCTTTTTGGCTATTTTTCTCATTAGCGCACCACCGCGCTTTCCCTTTCTTCTGAAATTTGGGAAAAGTTCCTACTGCACCCGCACCAATCGGAACGTTTTGGAGTATCGTCTCCCACCTAAAGAAATCCACCTATTACCGCTTTGCTTTGGCATTCTGAGAAGTATAAATATAGGCAGAAACCCTTCGCGAATTCAGTCAAATACAAGTAGCCAAATACAAGTAGTCAAATACAAGTAGTCAAATACAAGTAGTCAAATACAAACAGTCAAGTACAAAGAGTCAAATACAAACAGTCAAGTAAAATCAGTCAAGTACAACATAAGTACAAATATCGAATCAGTACAACATAAGTACGATATTCAATCAGTACAACATAAGTACAATAAAGAGTACATCACGTACAGTCAGTGATCGGTACTCAGGGAACACAGAGTGACAGTGAGCGTCAGGGTGTTACCTTAGTTAGTGAGACAACGAAGTAAGAGTACACGTGGCTCTTCGTGCAAGAGAAAGTTTTCTATCTAGTTTAAACCGCGTTTCAACCAGGTTTTCAAACGACGATATCGAGACAACCACTAGTATCTTAGCTTAGTGTCTACTGACAATAACAATCTGCTGCATAACATTAATTTGTCGTGCAGCGTAGCCAGAAGCATCGAGGCAACGCGATTTTGTATCGGTGCGAGGCCACACATTTTCTACGATGATATCCGTTATTCTTCTGTGACAAGTGTACAGAATCACCGATATCGCGCTTTTGGTGCTATTTAATGCGAAATAACACGTTTTACGGTGTTTCAGCACTCCACAGTACGTTTGATATGCAGAACCGGCGATATCTTCATTTTCGAGGGTTTGCAGCTGAGATATGCATTTTCTACGATGATATCCGTTATTCTTCTGTGACAAGTGTGCAGAATCACCGAAATCGCGCTTTTGGTGCTATTTAATGCGAAATAACACGTTTTACGGTGTTTCAGCACTCCACAGTGCGTGTGATATACAGAACCGGCGACAGCTTCGTTTTCGTGGGGCTTCCAGCTGAGATATGCATTTTCTACGATGATATCCGTTATTCTTCTGTGACAAGTGTACAGAATCACCGATATCGCGCTTTTGGTGCTATTTAATGCGAAATAACACGTTTCTGGTGTTGCAGCACTCCACAATGCGTTTGATGTGCAGATACGGCGATATCTTCGTTTTCGTGGGTTTCCAGCTGAGATATGCATTTTCTACGATGATATTCGTTATTCGTCTGTGACAAGCATGCAGAATCACAGAAAACGCTGGTAAACTGCTATTTAACGCGAAACAACACGTTTTCTGGTGTTTCAGCACCCCACAGAGCGTTTGATATGCAGAACCGGCGATATCTTCGTTTTCGGGGGGTTTCCAGCTGAGATATGCATTTTCTACGATAATCTTATTGATTCTTCTGTGACAAGTATGCAGAATCACCGAAATTGCGCTTTTGGTCCTATGTAATGCGAAATAACACGTTTCTGGTGTTTCAGTACTCCACAGAGCGTTTGATATGCAGAGCCGGCGATATCTTCGTTTTCGTGGGTTTTCCAGCTGAGATATGCATTTTCTACGATGATATCCGTTATTCTTCTGTGACAAGTATGCAGAATCACCGAAATCGCGCTTCTGGACCTATTTAATTCGAAATAACATGCTTCATGGTGTTTCAGCACTCCACAGTGCGTTTGAAATGCAGAACCGGCGATATCTTCGTTTTTATGGGATTTCCAGCTGAGATATGCATTTTCTACGATAATCTTGGTGCTTCTTCTGTGAGAAGTATGCCGAATCACAGAAAATGCTGGTTAATTGCTATTTAATGCGAAATAACACGTTTTCTGGTGTTTCAGCACTCCACGGAGCGTTTGATATGCTGAACTGGGGATATCTTCGTTTTCGTGGGTTTCCAGCTGAGATATGCATTTTCTAAGATGATATCCGTTATTCTTCTGTGACAAGTATGCAGAATCACCGAAATCGCGCTTCTGGACCTATTTAATTCGAAATAACATGCTTCATGGTGTTTCAGCACTCCACAGCGCGTTTGATGTGCCGAACCGGCGATATCTTCGTTTTCATGGGGTTTCCAGCTGAGATATGCATTTTCTACGATGATATTCGTGATTCTTCTGTGACAAGTATGCAGAATCACCGATATCGCGATTTTGGGGCTATTTAATGCGAAATAACACGTTTTCCGATGTTTCGGCACTCCACAGTTCGTTTGATATGCAGAACCGACGATATCTTCGTTTTCGTGGGGTTTCCAGCTGAGATATGCATTGTCTACGATGATATTCGTGATTCTTCCGTGACAAGTGTGCAGAATCACCGATATCGCGCTTTTGGTGCTATTTAATGCGAAATAACACGTTTTCTGGTGTTTCACCACTTCACAGTGCGTTTGATATGCAGAACCAGCGATATCTTCGTTTTCATGGGTTTTCCAGCTGAGATATGCATTTTCTACGATGATATTCGTGATTCTTCTGTGACAACTATGCAGAATCACCGAAATCGCGCTTTTGGTCATATTTAATGCGAGATAACACGTTTTATGGTGTTTCAGCACTCCACAGTGCGTTTGATATGCAGAACCGGCGATATCTTCGATTTCGTGGTGTTTCTAGCTGACGTATGCATTTTCTACGATGATATTCGTGATTCTTCTGTGACAAGTATGTAGAATCACAGAAAACGCTGGTAAACTGCTATTTAAGGCGAAACAACACGTTTTCTGGTGTTTTCAGCACTCCACAGCGCGTTTGATGTGCAGAACCGGCGATATCTTCGTTTTCATGGGGTTTCCAGCTGAGATATGCATCGTCTACGATGATATTCGTGATTCTTCCGTGACAAGTGTGCAGAATCACCGATATCGCGCTTTTGGTGCTATTTAATGCGAAATGACACGTTTTCTGGTGTTTCACCACTTCACAGTGCGTTTGATATGCAGAACCGGCGATATCTTCGTTTTCATGGGTTTTCCAGCTGAGATATGCATTTTCTACGATGATATTCGTGATTTTTCTGTGACAAGTATGCAGATTCACCGAAATCGCGCTTTTGGTGCTATTTAATGCGGCATAACAGGTGTTAAGGTGTTTTCTGCACTCCGCAGTGCGTATGATATGCAGAACCGGCGATATCTTCGTTTTCATGGGTTTTCCAGCTGAGATATGCATTTTCTACGATGATATTCGTGATTTTTCTGTGACAAGTATGCAGATTCACCGAAATCGCGCTTTTGGTGCTATTTAATTCGAAATAACACGTTTTATGGTGTTTCAGCACCCCACAGTGCGTTTGATATGCAGAGCCGGCGATATCTTCGTTTTCGTGGAGTTTCCAGCTGAGATATGCATTTTCTACGATGATATTCGTTATTCTTCTGTGACAAGTATGCAGAATCACAGAAAACGCTGGTAAACTGCTATTTAACGAGAAACAACACGTTTTATGGTGTTTCAGCACCCCACAGTGCGTTTGATATGCAAAACCGGCGATGTCTTCGTTTTCACGGGGTTTCCAGCTGAGATATGCATTTTCTACGATGATATCCGTTATTCTTCTGTGACAAGTATGCAGATCCACCGATATCGCGCTTTTGGTGCTACTTAAAACGAAATAGCACGTTTCTGGTGGTTCAGTACTCCTCAGAGTGTTTGATATGCAGAGCCGGCGATATCTTCGTTTTGGTGGGGTTTCCAGGTGTGATATGCATTTTCTACGATGATATCCGTTATTCCTCTGTGACAAGTATGCAGATCCACCGATATCGCGCTTTTGGTGCTATTTAACGCGAAATAGCACGTTTCTGGAGGTTCAGTAATCCACAGAGCGTTTGATATGCAGAGCCGGCGTTATCTTCGTTTTCGTGGGGTTTCCAGCTGAGATATACATTTTCTACGATGATATTCGTTATTCTTCTGTGACAAGTATGCAGAATCACAGAAAACGCTGGTAAACTCCTATTTAACGCGAAACAACACGTTTTCTGGTGTTTCAACACTCCACAGTGCGTTTGATATGCAGAACCGGCGTTATCTTCGTTTTCGAGGGTTTCCAGCTGAGATATGCATTTTCTACGATGATATCCATTATTCTTCTGTGACAAGTATGCAGATTCACCGATATCGCGCTTTTGGTCCCATTTAATGCGAAATAACACGTTTTCTGGTGTTTCAGCACTCCACAGTGCGTTTAATATGCAGAACAGGGGTTATCTTCGTTTTCGAGGGTTTCCAGCTGAGATATGCATTTTCTACGATGATATCCGTTATTCTTCTGTGACAAGTGTGCAGAATCACCGATATCGCGCTTTTGGTGCTATTTAATGCGAAATAACAGGTTTTATGGTGTTTCGGCACTCCACAGTGCGTTTGATATGCAGAACCGGCGATATCTTCGTTTTCGAGGGTTTCCAGCTGAGATATGCATTTTCTACGATGATATCCGTTATTCTTCTGTGACAAGTGTGCAGAATCACCGATATCGCGCTTTTGGTGCTATTTAATGCGAAATAACAGGTTTTATGGTGTTTCGGCACTCCACAGTGCGTTTGATATGCAGAACCGGCGATATCTTCGTTTTCGAGGGTTTCCAGCTGAGATATGCATTTTCTACGATGATATCCGTTATTCTTCTGTGACAAGTGTGCAGAATCACCGATATCGCGCTTTTGGTGCTATTTAATGCGAAATAACAGGTTTTATGGTGTTTCGGCACTCCACAGTGCGTTTGATATGCAGAACCGGCGATATCTTCGTTTTCGAGGGTTTCCAGCTGAGATATGCATTTTCTACGATGATATCCGTTATTCTTCTGTGACAAGTGTGCAGAATCACCGATATCGCGCTTTTGGTGCTATTTAATGCGAAATAACAGGTTTTATGGTGTTTCGGCACTCCACAGTGCGTATGATATGCAGAACCGGCGATATCTTCGTTTTCGTGGGGTTTCCAGCTGAGATATGCATTTTCTACGATGATATCCGTTATTCTTCTGTGACAAGTATGCAGAACCACCGATATCGCGCTTTTGGTGCTATTTAATGCGGCATAACAGGTGTTATGGTGTTTTCTGCACTCCACAGTGCGTTTGATATGCAGAACAGGCGACAGCTTCGTTTTTGTGGGGCTTTCAGCTGACATATGCATTTTCTAGGATGATATCCATTATTCTTCTGTGACAAGTATGCAGAATCACCGAAATAGCGCTTTTGGTCCTATTTAATGCGAAATAACACGGTTTATGGTGTTTCAGCACTCCGCAGTGCGTTTGAACTGCAGAACAGGCGACAGCTTCGTTTTCGTGGGACTTCCAGCTGAGATATGCATTTTCTAGGATGATATCCATTATTCTTCAGTGACAAGTATGCAGAATCACCGAAATAGCGCTTTTGGTCCTATTTAATGCGAAATAACACGGTTTATGGTGTTTCAGCACTCCACAGTGCGTTTGATATGCAGAAAAGGCGACAGCTTCGTTTTCGTGTGGCTTCCAGCTGAGATATGCATTTTCTAGGATGATATCCATTATTCTTCAGTGACAAGTATGCAGAATCACCGAAATAGCGCTTTTGGTCCTATTTAATTCGAAATAACACGTTTTATGGTGTTTCAGCACCCCACAGTGCGTTTGATATGCAAAACCGGCGATGTCTTCGTTTTCACGGGGTTTCCAGCTGAGATATGCATTTTCTACGATGATATCCGTTATTCTTCTGTGACAAGTATGCAGATCCACCGATATCGCGCTTTTGGTGCTACTTAAAACGAAATAGCACGTTTCTGGTGGTTCAGTACTCCTCAGAGTGTTTGATATGCAGAGCCGGCGATATCTTCGTTTTCGTGGGGTTTCCAGGTGTGATATGCATTTTCTACGATGATATCCGTTATTCCTCTGTGACAAGTATGCAGATCCACCGATATCGCGCTTTTGGTGCTATTTAACGCGAAATAGCACGTTTCTGGAGGTTCAGTAATCCACAGAGCGTTTGATATGCAGAGCCGGCGTTATCTTCGTTTTCGTGGGGTTTCCAGCTGAGATATACATTTTCTACGATGATATTCGTTATTCTTCTGTGACAAGTATGCAGAATCACAGAAAACGCTGGTAAACTCCTATTTAACGCGAAACAACACGTTTTCTGGTGTTTCAACACTCCACAGTGCGTTTGATATGCAGAACCGGCGATATCTTCGTTTTGTGGGGTTTCCAGCTGAGATATGCATTTTCTACGATGATATCCATTACTCTTCTGTGACATGTATGCAGAATCACCGAAATCGCGCTTTTGGTGCTATTTAATGCGAAATAACAGGTTTTATGGTGTTTCAGTACTCCACAGAGCGTTTGATATGCAGAGCCGGCGTTATCTTCGTTTTCGAGGGTTTCCAGCTGAGATATGCATTTTCTACGATGATATCCGTTATTCTTCTGTGACAAGTGTGCAGAATCACCGATATCGCGCTTTTGGTGCTATTTGATACGAAATAACAGCTTTTATGGTGTTTCAGCACTCCACAGTGCGTTTGATATGCAGAACCGGCGATATCTTCGTTTTCGAGGGTTTCCAGCTGAGATATGCATTTTCTACGATGATATCCGTTATTCTTCTGTGACAAGTGTGCAGAATCACCGATATCGCGCTTTTGGTGCTATTTAATGCGAAATAGCAGGTTTTATGGTTTTTCAGCACTCCACAGTGCGTTTGATATGCAGAACCGGCGATATCTTCGTTTTGTGGGGTTTCCAACTGAGATATGCATTTTCTACGATGATATCCATTATTCTTCTGTGACAAGTATGCAGATTCACCGATATCGCGCTTTTGGTCCTATTTAATGCGAAATAACACGTTTTCTGGTGTTTCAGCACTCCACAGTGCGTTTAATATGCAGAACAGGGGTTATCTTCGTTTTCGAGGGTTTCCAGCTGAGATATGCATTTTCTACGATGATATCCGTTATTCTTCTGTGACAAGTGTGCAGAATCACCGATATCGCGCTTTTGGTGGTATTTAATGCGAAATAACAGGTTTTATGGTGTTTCGGCACTCCACAGTGCGTTTGATATGCAGAACCGGCGATATCTTCGTTTTCGAGGGTTTCCAGCTGAGATATGCATTTTCTACGATGATATCCATTATCCTTCTGTGACAAGTGTGCAGAATCAGCGATATCGCGCTTTTGGTGCTATTAAATGCGAAATAACAGGTTTTATGGTTTTTCAGCACTCCACAGTGCGTTTGATATGCAGAACCGGCGATATCTTCGTTTTCGAGGGTTTCCAGCTGAGATATGCATTTTCTACGATGATATCCGTTATTCTTCTGTGACAAGTATGCAGATTCACCGATATCGCGCTTTTGGTCCTATTTAATGCGAAATAACACGTTTTCTGGTGTTTCAGCACTCCACAGTGCGTTTAATATGCAGAACAGGGGTTATCTTCGTTTTCGAGGGTTTCCAGCTGAGATATGCATTTTCTACGATGATATCCGTTATTCTTCTGTGACAAGTGTGCAGAATCACCGATATCGCGCTTTTGGTGCTATTTAATGCGAAATAACAGGTTTTATGGTGTTTCGGCACTCCACAGTGCGTTTGATATGCAGAACCGGCGATATCTTCGTTTTCGAGGGTTTCCAGCTGAGATATGCATTTTCTACGATGATATCCATTATCCTTCTGTGACAAGTGTGCAGAATCAGCGATATCGCGCTTTTGGTACTATTTAATGCGAAATAACAGGTTTTATGGTGTTTCGGCACTCCACAGTGCGTTTGATATGCAGAACCGGCGATATCTTCGTTTTCGAGGGTTTCCAGCTGAGATATGCATTTTCTACGATGATATCCGTTATTCTTCTGTGACAAGTGTGCAGAATCACCGATATCGCGCTTTTGGTGCTATTTAATGCGAAATAGCAGGTTTTATGGTTTTTCAGCACTCCACAGTGCGTTTGATATGCAGAACCGGCGATATCTTCGTTTTCGAGGGTTTCCAGCTGAGATATGCATTTTCTACGATGATATCCGTTATTCTTCTGTGACAAGTGTGCAGAATCACCGATATCGCGCTTTTGGTGCTATTTAATGCGAAATAGCAGGTTTTATGGTTTTTCAGCACTCCACAGTGCGTTTGATATGCAGAACCGGCGATATCTTCGTTTTGTGGGGTTTCCAACTGAGATATGCATTTTCTACGATGATATCCATTATTCTTCTGTGACAAGTATGCAGATTCACCGATATCGCGCTTTTGGTCCTATTTAATGCGAAATAACACGTTTTCTGGTGTTTCAGCACTCCACAGTGCGTTTAATATGCAGAACAGGGGTTATCTTCGTTTTCGAGGGTTTCCAGCTGAGATATGCATTTTCTACGATGATATCCGTTATTCTTCTGTGACAAGTGTGCAGAATCACCGATATCGCGCTTTTGGTGCTATTTAATGCGAAATAACAGGTTTTATGGTGTTTCGGCACTCCACAGTGCGTTTGATATGCAGAACCGGCGATATCTTCGTTTTCGAGGATTTCCAGCTGAGATATGCATTTTCTACGATGATATCCGTTATTCTTCTGTGACAAGTATACAGAATCACCGATATCGCGCTTTTGGTGCTATTTAATGCGAAATAACAGGTTTTATGGTGTTTCAGCACTCCACAGTGCGTGTGATATACAGAACCGGCGACAGCTTCGTTTTCGTGGGACTTCCAGCTGACATATGCATTTTCTACGATGATATTCGTGATTCTTCTGTGACAAGTATGTAGAATCACAAAAAACGCTGGTAAACTGCTATTTAAGGCCAAACAACCCGTTTTCTGGTGTTTTCAGCACTCCACAGTGCGTTTGATGTGCAGAACCGGCGATATCTTCGTTTTCGAGGGTTTCCAGTTGAGATATGCATTTTCTACTATGATATCCGTTATTCTTCTGTGACAAGTGTGCAGAATCACCGATATCTCGCTTTTGGTGCTATTTAATGCGAAATAACAGGTTTTATGGTGTTTCAGCACTCCACAGTGCGTTTGACATGCAGAACCGGCGATATCTTCGTTTTCGATGGTTTCCAGCTGAGATATGCATTTTCTACGATGATATCCGTTATTCTTCTGTGACAAGTGTACAGAATCACCGATATCTCGCTTTTGGTGCTATTTAATGCGAAATAACCCGTTTTACGGAGTTTCAACACTCCACAGTGCGTTTGATATGCAGAACCGGCGATATCTTCGTTTTCGAGGGTTACCAGCTGAGATATGGATTTTCTACGATGATATCCGTTATTCTTCTGTGGCAAGTGTGCAGAATCACCGATAACGCGCTTTTGGTGCTATTTAATGCGCAATAACACGTTTTACGGTGTTTCAGCACTCCACAGTGCGTTTGATATACAGAACCGGCGAGATCTTCGTTTTGTGGGGTTTCCAGCTGAGATATGCATTTTCTACGATGATATCCATTATTCTTCTGTGACAAGTATGCAGATTCACCGAAATCGCGCTTTTGGTGCTATTTAATGAGAAATAGCAGGTTTTATGGTGTTTCAGCACTCCACAGTGCGTTTGATATGCAGAACCGGCGATATCTTCGTTTTGTGGGGTTTCCAGCTGTGATATGCATTTTCTACGATGATATCCGTTATTCTTCTGTGACAAGTGTGCAGAATCACCGATATCGCGCTTTTGGTGCTATTTAATGCGAAATAACAGGTTTTATGGTGTTTCAGCACTCCACAGTGCGTTTGATATGCAGAACCGGCGATATCTTCGTTTTCGAGGGTTTCCAGCTGAGATATGCATCTTCTACGATGATATCCGTTATTCTTCTGTGACAACTATGCAGAATCACCGAAATCGCGCTTTTGGTGCTATTTAATGCGACATAACACGTTTTCTGGTGTTTTCAGCACTCCACAGCGCGTTTGATGTGCAGAACCGGCGATATCTTCGTTTTCATGGGGTTTCCAGCTGAGATATGCATCGTCTACGATGATATTCGTGATTCTTCCGTGACAAGTGTGCAGAATCACCGATATCGCGCTTTTGGTGCTATTTAATGCGAAATGACACGTTTTCTGGTGTTTCACCACTTCACAGTGCGCTTGATATGCAGAACCGGCGATATCTTCGTTTTCATGGGTTTTCCAGCTGAGATATGCATTTTCTACGATGATATTCGTGATTTTTCTGTGACAAGTGTGCAGAATCAGCGATATCGCGCGTTTGGTGCTATTTAATGCGAAATAACAGGTGTTATGGTGTTTTCTGCACTCCGCAGTGCGTATGATATGCAGAACCGGCGATATCTTCGTTTTCGTGGGGTTTCCAGCTGAGATATGCATTTTCTACGGTGATATCCGTTATTCTTCAGTGACAAGTATGCAGAATCACAGAAAACGATGGTAAACTGCTATTTAACGCGAAACAACACGTTTTCTGGGGTTTCAACACTCCACAGTGCGTATCATATGCAGGACCTGTGATATCTTCGTTTTCGTGGGGTTTCCAGCTGACCTATGCATTTTCTACGATGATATTCGTGATTCTTCTGTGACAAGTATGCAGATTCACCGAAATCGCGCTTTTGGTGCTAGTTAATGCGCAATGGCACGTTTTCTGGTGTTTCAGCACTCTACAGAGCGTTTGATATGCAGAGCCGCCGATATCTTCGTTTTCGTGAGGTTTCCAGCTGAGATATGCATTTTCTACGATGATATTCGTGATTCTTCTGTGACAAGTATGCAGATTCACCGAAATCGCGCTTTTGGTGCTATTTAATGCGGCATAACAGGTGTTAAGGTGTTTTCTGCACTCCGCAGTGCGTATGATATGCAGAACCGGCGATATGTTCGTTTTCGTGAGGTTTCCAGCTGAGATATGCATTTTCTACGATGATATTCGTGATTCTTCTGTGGCAAGTGTGCAGATCCACCGATATCGCGCTTTTGGTGCTATTTAATGCGGAATAACAGGTGTTATGGTGTTTTCTGCACTCCACAGTGCGTTTGATATGCAGAACAGGCGACAGCTTCGTTTTCGTGGGGCTTCCAGCTGAGATATGCATTTTCTAGGATGATATCCATTATTCTTCTGTGACAAGTATGCAGAATCACCGAAATAGCGCTTTTGGTCCTATTTAATGCGAAATAACACGGTTTATGGTGTTTCAGCACTCCACAGTGCGTTTGAACTGCAGAACAGGCGACAGCTTCGTTTTCGTGGGGCTTCCAGCTGAGATATGCATTTTCTAGGATGATATCCATTATTCATCAGTGACAAGTATGCAGAATCACCGAAATAGCGCTTTTGGTCCTATTTAATGCGAAATAACACGGTTTATGGTGTTTCAGCACTCCACAGTGCGTTTGATATGCAGAAAAGGCGACAGCTTCGTTTTCGTGTGGCTTCCAGCTGAGATATGCATTTTCTAGGATGATATCCATTATTCTTCAGTGACAAGTATGCAGAATCACCGAAATAGCGCTTTTGGTCCTATTTAATTCGAAATAACACGTTTTATGGTGTTTCAGCACCCCACAGTGCGTTTGATATGCAGAGCCGGCGATATCTTCGTTTTCGTGGAGTTTCCAGCTGAGATATGCATTTTCTACGATGATATTCGTTATTCTTCTGTGACAAGTATGCACAATCACAGAAAACGCTGGTAAACTGCTACTTAAAACGAAATAGCACGTTTCTGGTGGTTCAGTACTCCTCAGAGTGTTTGATATGCAGAGCCGGCGATATCTTCGTTTTCGTGGGGTTTCCAGCTGTGATATGCATTTTCTACGATGATATCCGTTATTCTTCTGTGACAAGTATGCAGATCCACCGATATCGCGCTTTTGGTGCTATTTAACGCGAAATAGCACGTTTCTGGAGGTTCAGTAATCCACAGAGCGTTTGATATGCAGAGCCGGCGTTATCTTCGTTTTCGTGGGGTTTCCAGCTGAGATATACATTTTCTACGATGATATTCGTTATTCTTCTGTGACAAGTATGCAGAATCACAGAAAACGCTGGTAAACTCCTATTTAACGCGAAACAACACGTTTTCTGGTGTTTCAACACTCCACAGTGCGTTTGATATGCAGAACCGGCGATATCTTCGTTTTGTGGGGTTTCCAGCTGAGATATGCATTTTCTACGATGATATCCATTACTCTTCTGTGACATGTATGCAGAATCACCGAAATCGCGCTTTTGGTGCTATTTAATGCGAAATAACAGGTTTTATGCTGTTTCAGTACTCCACAGAGCGTTTGATATGCAGAGCCGGCGTTATCTTCGTTTTCGAGGGTTTCCAGCTGAGATATGCATTTTCTACGATGATATCCGTTATTCTTCTGTGACAAGTGTGCAGAATCACCGATATCGCGCTTTTGGTGCTATTTAATGCGAAATAGCAGGTTTTATGGTTTTTCAGCACTCCACAGTGCGTTTGATATGCAGAACCGGCGATATCTTCGTTTTGTGGGGTTTCCAACTGAGATATGCATTTTCTACGATGATATCCATTATTCTTCTGTGACAAGTATGCAGATTCACCGATATCGCGCTTTTGGTCCTATTTAATGCGAAATAACACGTTTTCTGGTGTTTCAGCAGTCCACAGTGCGTTTAATATGCAGAACAGGGGTTATCTTCGTTTTCGAGGGTTTCCAGCTGAGATATGCATTTTCTACGATGATATCCGTTATTCTTCTGTGACAAGTGTGCAGAATCACCGATATCGCGCTTTTGGTGCTATTTAATGCGAAATAACAGGTTTTATGGTGCTTCGGCACTCCACAGTGCGTTTGATATGCAGAACCGGCGATATCTTCGTTTTCGAGGGTTTCCAGCTGAGATATGCATTTTCTACGATGATAACCGTTATTCTTCTGTGACAAGTGTGCAGAATCACCGATATCGCGCTTTTGTTGCTATTTAATGCGAAATAACAGGTTTTATGGTGTTTCAGCACTCCACAGTGCGTTTGATATGCCGAACCGGCGATATCTTCGTTTTGTGGGGTTTCCAGCTGAGATATGCATTTTCTACGATGATATCCATTATTCTTCTGTGACAAGTGTGCAGAATCAGCGATATCGCGCTTTTGGTGCTATTTAATGCGAAATAACAGGTTTTATGGTGTTTCGGCACTCCACAGTGCGTTTGATATGCAGAACCGGCGATATCTTCGTTTTCGAGGGTTTCCAGCTGAGATATGCATTTTCTACGATGATATCCATTATTCTTCTGTGACAAGTGTACCGAATCACCGATATCGCGCTTTTGGTGCTATTTAATGCGAAATAACAGGTTTTATGGTGTTCCAGCACTCCACAGTGCGTGTGATATACAGAACCGGCGACAGCTTCGTTTTCGTGGGGCTTCCAGCTGACATATGCATTTTCTACGATGATATTCGTGATTCTTCTGTGACAAGTATGTAGAATCACAAAAAACGCTGGTAAACTGCTATTTAATGCCAAACAACACGTTTTCTGGTGTTTTCAGCACTCCACAGTGCGGTTGAAGTGCAGAACCGGCGATATCTTCGTTTTCGAGGGTTTCCAGTTGAGATATGCATTTTCTACTATGATATCCGTTATTCTTCTGTGACAAGTGTGCAGAAACACCGATATCTCGCTTTTGGTGCTATTTAATGCGAAATAACAGGTTTTATGGTGTTTCAGCACTCCACAGTGCGTTTGACATGCAGAACCGGCGAGATCTTCGTTTTCGAGGGTTTCCAGCTGAGATATGCATTCTCTACGATGATATCCGTTATTCTTCTGTGACAAGTGTACAGAATCACCGATATCGCGCTTTTGGTGCTATTTAATGCGCAATAACACGTTTTACGGTGTTTCAGCACTCCACAGTGCGTTTGATATACAGAACCGGCGATATCTTCGTTTTGTGGGGTTTCCAGCTGAGATATGCATTTTCTACGATGATATCCATTATTCTTCTGTGACAAGTATGCAGATTCACCGAAATCACGCTTTTCGTGCTATTTAATGAGAAATAGCAGGTTTTATGGTGTTTCAGCACTCCACAGTGCGTTTGATATGCAGAACCGGCGATATCTTCGTTTTCGAGGGTTTCCAGCTGAGATATGCATTTTCTACGATGATATCCGTTATTCTTCTGTGACAAGTGTGCAGAATCACCGATATCGCGCTTTAGGTGCTATTTAATGCGAAATAACAGGTTTTATGGTGTTTTAGCACTCCACAGTGCGTTTGATATGCAGAACCGGCGATATCTTCGTTTTCGTGGAGTTTCCACATGAGATATGCATTTTCTACGATGATATCCGTTATTCTTTTGTGACAAGTGTGCAGAATCACCGATATCGCGCTTTTGGTGCTATTTAATGCGAAATAACAGGTTTTATGGTGTTTTAGCACTCCACAGTGCGTTTGATATGCAGAACCGGCGATATCTTCGTTTTCGTGGAGTTTCCACATGAGATATGCATTTTCTACGATGATATCCGTTATTCTTCTGTGACAAGTGTGCAGAATCACCGATATCGCGCTTTTGGTGCTATTTAATGCGAAATAACAGGTTCTATGGTGTTTCAGCACTCCACAGTGCGTTTGATATGCAGAACCGGCGATATCTTCGTTTTCGAGGATTTCCAGCTGAGATATGCATTTTCTACGATGATATGCATTATCCTTCTGTGACAAGTGTGCAGAATCAGCGATATCGCGCTTTTGGTGCTATTTAATGCGAAATAACAGGTTTTATGGTGTTTCGGCACTCCACAGTGCGTTTGATATGCAGAACCGGCGATATCTTCGTTTTCGAGGGTTTCCAGCTGAGATATGCATTTTCTACGATGATATCCGTTATTCTTCTGTGACAAGTGTGCAGAATCACCGATATCGCGCTTTAGGTGCTATTTAATGCGAAATAACACGTTTTACGGTGTTTCAGCACTCCACAGTGCGTTTGATATACAGAACTGGCGATATCTTCGTTTTGTGGGGTTTCCAGCTGAGATATGCATTTTCTACGATGATATCCGTTATTCTTCTGTGACAAGTGTGCAGAATCAGCGATATCGCGCTTTTGGTGCTATTTAATGCGAAATAACAGGTTTTATGGTGTTTCGGCACTCCACAGTGCGTTTGATATGCAGAACCGGCGATATCTTCGTTTTCGAGGGTTTCCAGCTGAGATATGCATTTTCTACGATGATATCCGTTATTCTTCTGTGACAAGTGTGCAGAATCACCGATATCGCGCTTTTGGTGCTATTTAATGCGCAATAACACGTTTTACGGTGTTTCAGCACTCCACAGTGCGTTTGATATACAGAACCGGCGATATCTTCGTTTTGTGGGGTTTCCAGCTGAGATATGCATTTTCTACGATGATATCCGTTATTCTTCTGTGACAAGTGTGCAGAATCAGCGATATCGCGCTTTTGGTGCTATTTAATGCGAAATAACAGGTTTTATGGTGTTTCGGCACTCCACAGTGCGTTTGATATGCAGAACCGGCGATATCTTCGTTTTCGAGGGTTTCCAGCTGAGATATGCATTTTCTACGATGATATCCGTTATTCTTCTGTGACAAGTGTGCAGAATCACCGATATCGCGCTTTAGGTGCTATTTAATGCGAAATAACAGGATTTATGGTGTTTCAGCACTCCACAGTGCGTTTGATATGCAGAACCGGCGATATCTTCGTTTTCGTGGAGTTTCCACATGTGATATGCATTTTCTACGATGATATCCGTTATTCTTCTGTGACAAGTGTGCAGAATCACCGATATCGCGCTTTTGGTGCTATTTAATGCGAAATAACACGTTTTCTGGTGTTTCAGCACTCCACAGTGCGTTTAATATGCAGAACAGGGGTTATCTTCGTTTTCGAGGGTTTCCAGCTGAGATATGCATTTTCTACGATGATATCCGTTATTCTTCTGTGACAAGTGTGCAGAATCACCGATATCGCGCTTTTGGTGCTATTTAATGCGAAATAACAGGTTCTATGGTGTTTCAGCACTCCACAGTGCGTTTGATATGCAGAACCGGCGATATCTTCGTTTTCGAGGGTTTCCAGCTGAGATATGCATTTTCTACGATGATATGCATTATCCTTCTGTGACAAGTGTGCAGAATCAGCGATATCGCGCTTTTGGTGCTATTTAATGCGAAATAACAGGTTTTATGGTGTTTCGGCACTCCACAGTGCGTTTGATATGCAAAACCGGCGATATCTTCGTATTCGAGGGTTTCCAGCTGAGATATGCATTTTCTACGATGATATCCGTTATTCTTCTGTGACAAGTGTGCAGAATCACCGATATCGCGCTTTAGGTGCTATTTAATGCGAAATAACAGGTTTTATGGTGTTTCAGCACTCCACAGTGCGTTTGATATGCAGAACCGGCGATATCTTCGTTTTCGTGGAGTTTCCACATGAGATATGCATTTTCTACGATGATATCCGTTATTCTTCTGTGACAAGTGTGCAGAATCACCGATATCGCGCTTTAGGTGCTATTTAATGCGAAATAACAGGTTTTATGGTGTTTCAGCACTCCACAGTGCGTTTGATATGCAGAACCGGCGATATCTTCGTTTTCGTGGAGTTTCCACATGAGATATGCATTTTCTACGATGATATCCGTTATTCTTCTGTGACAACTATGCAGGATCACCGAAATCGCGCTTTTGGTACTATTTTATGCGAAATAACACGTTTTACGGCGTTTCAGCACTCCACAGTGCGTTTGATATGCAGAACCGGCGATATCTTCGTTTTCGAGGGTTTCCAGCTGAGATATGCATTTTCTACGATGATATCCGTTATTCTTCTGTGACAAGTGTGCAGAATCACCGATATCGCGCTTTAGGTGCTATTTAATGCGAAATAACAGGTTTTATGGTGTTTCAGCACTCCACAGTGCGTTTGATATGCAGAACCGGCGATATCTTCGTTTTCGTGGAGTTTCCACATGAGACATGCATTTTCTACGATGATATCCGTTATTCTTCTGTGACAACTATGCAGAATCACCGAAATCGCGCTTTTGGTGCTATTTAATGCGAAATAACACGTTTTACGGTGTTTCAGCACTCCACAGTGCGTTTGATATGCAGAACCGGGGTTATCTTCGTTTTCGAGGGTTTCCAGCTGAGATATGCATTTTCTACGATGATATCCGTTATTCTTCTGTGACAAGTGTGCAGAATCACCGATATCGCGCTTTAGGTGCTATTTAATGCGAAATAACAGGTTTTATGGTGTTTCGGCACTCCACAGTGCGTTTGATATGCAGAACCGGCGATATCTTCGTTTTCGAGGGTTTCCAGCTGAGATATGCATTTTCTACGATGATATCCGTTATTCTTCTGTGACAAGTGTGCAGAATCACCGATATCGCGCTTTTGGTGCTATTTAATGCGAAATAACAGGTTTTATGGTTTTTCAGCACTCCACAGTGCGTTTGATATGCAGAACCGGCGATATCTTCGTTTTGTGGGGTTTCCAGGTGAGATATGCATTTTCTACGATGATATCCATTATTCTTCTGTGACAAGTATGCGGATTCACCGATATCGCGCTTTTGGTCCTATTTAATGCGAAATAACACGTTTTCTGGTGTTTCAGCACTCCACAGTGCGTTTAATATGCAGAACAGGGGTTATCTTCGTTTTCGAGGGTTTCCAGCTGAGATATGCATTTTCTACGATGATATCCGTTATTCTTCTGTGACAAGTGTGCAGAATCACCGATATCGCGCTTTTGGTGCTATTTAATGCGAAATAGCAGGTTTTATGGTTTTTCAGCACTCCACAGTGCGTTTGATATGCAGAACCGGCGATATCTTCGTTTTGTGGGGTTTCCAGCTGAGATATGCATTTTCTACGATGATATCCATTATTCTTCTGTGACAAGTGTACCGAATCACCGATATCGCGCTTTTGGTGCTATTTAATGCGAAATAACACGTTTTCTTGTGTTTCAGCAATCCACAGAGCGTTTGATATGCAGGACAGGGGATATCTTCGTTTTCGTGGGTTTCCAGCTGAGATATGCATTCTCTGCTATGATATTCGTGATTCTTCCGTGAGAAGTCTGCAGAATCACCAAAACCGCTCTTCTGGAGCAATTTTATACGAGAAACACTTTTTCTGGTGTTTTCAGCACGCTACATTTCGTTTGAACTGCAGAACCGGCGATATCTTCGTTTTCGAGGGTTTCCAGCTGAGATATGCATTTTCTACGATGATATCCGTTATTCTTCTGTGACAACTATACAGAATCACCGATATCGCGCTTTTGGTGCTATTTAATGCGAACTCACACGTCTTACGGTGTTTCAGCACTCCACAGTGCGTGTGATATACAGAACCGGCGACAGCTTCGTTTTCGTGGGGCTTCCAGCTGACATATGCATTTTCTACGATGATATTCGTGATTCTTCTGTGACAACTATGCAGAATCACCGAAATCGCGCTTTTGGTGCTATTTAATGCGAAATAACACGTTCTACGGTGTTTCAGCACTCCACAGTGCGTTTGATATGCAGAACCGGCGATATCTTCGTTTTCGAGGGTTTCCAGTTGAGATATGCATTTTCTACTATGATATCCGTTATTCTTCTGTGACAAGTGTGCAGAATCACCGATATCTCGCTTTTGGTGCTATTTAATGCGAAATAACAGGTTTTATGGTGTTTCAGCACTCCACAGTGCGTTTGATATGCAGAACCGGCGATATCTTCGTTTTCGAGGGTTTCCAGCTGAGATATGCATTTTCTACGATGATATTCGTTATTCTTCTGTGACAAGTATGCAGAATCACCGATATCGCGATATTGGTGCTATTTAATTCGAAATAACACGTTTTACGGAGTTTCAACACTCCACAGTGCCTTTGATATGCAGAACCGGCGATATCTTCGTTTTCGAGGGTTTCCAGCTGAGATATGCATTTTCTACGATGATATCCGTTATTCTTCTGTGGCAACTGTGCAGAATCACCGATATCGCGCTTTTGGTGCTACATAATGCGAAATAACAGGTTTTATGGTGTTTCAGCACTCCACAGTGCGTTTGATATGCAGAACCGGCGATATCTTCGTTTTCGAGGATTTCCAGCTGAGATATGCATTTTCTACGGTGATATCCGTTATTCTTATGTGACAAGTGTACAGAATCACCGATATCGCGCTTTTGGTGCTATTTAATGCGTAATAACACGTTTTACGGTGTTTCAGCACTCCACAGTGCGTTTGATATGCAGAACCGGCGATATCTTCGTTTTCGTGGAGTTTCCACCTGAGATATGCATCTTCTACGATGATATCCGTTATTCTTCTGTGACAACTATGCAGAATCACCGAAATCGCGCTTTTGGTGCTATTTAATGCGAAATAACACGTTTTACGGTGTTTCAGCACTCCACAGTGCGTTTGATATGCAGAACCGGCGATATCTTCGTTTTCGAGGGTTTCCAGCTGAGATATGCATTTTCTACGATGATATCCGTTATTCTTCTGTGACAAGTGTGCAGAATCACCGATATCGCGCTTTTGGTGCTACATAATGCGAAATAACAGGTTTTATGGTGTTTCAGCACTCCACAGTGCGTTTGATATGCAGAACCGGCGATATCTTCGTTTTCGAGGGTTTCCAGCTGAGATATACATTTTCTACGGTGATATCCGTTATTCTTCTGTGACAAGTGTACAGAATCACCGATATCGCGCTTTTGGTGCTATTTAATGCGTAATAACACGTTTTACGGTGTTTCAGCACTCCACAGTGCGTTTGATATGCAGAACCGGCGATATCTTCGTTTTCGTGGAGTTTCCACCTGAGATATGCATCTTCTACGATGATATCCGTTATTCTTCTGTGACAACTATGCAGAATCACCGAAATCGCGCTTTTGGTGCTATTTAATGCGAAATAACACGTTTTACGGTGTTTCAGCACTCCACAGTGCGTTTGATATGCAGAACCGGCGATATCTTCGTTTTCGAGGGTTTCCAGCTGAGATATGCATTTTCTACGATGATATCCGTTATTCTTCTGTGACAAGTGTGCAGAATCACCGATATCGCGCTTTAGGTGCTATTTAATGCGAAATAACAGGTTTTATGGTGTTTCAGCACTCCACAGTGCGTTTGATATGCAGAACCGGCGATATCTTCGTTTTCGTGGAGTTTCCACATGAGATATGCATTTTCTACGATGATATCCGTTATTCTTCTGTGAAAACTATGCAGAATCACCGAAATCGCGCTTTTGGTGCTATTTAATGCGAAATAACACGTTTTACGGTGTTTCAGCACTCCAGAGTGCGTTAGATATGCAGAACCGGCGATATCTTCGTTTTCGAGGGTTTCCAGCTGAGATATGCATTTTCTACGATGATATCCGTTATTCTTCTGTGACAAGTATGCAGAATCACCGATATCGCGCTTTTGGTGCTATTTAATGCGAAATAACACGTTTTACGCTGTTTCAGCACTCCACAGTGCGTTTGATATGCAGAAGCGGCGATATCTTCGTTTTCGAGGGTTTCCAGCTGAGATATGCATTTTCTACAATGATATCCGTTATTCTTCTGTGGCAAGTGTGCAGAATCACCGATATCGCGCTTTTGGTACTATTTAATGCGAAATAACAGGTTTTATGGTGTTTCAGCACTCCACAGTGCGTTTGATATGCAGAACCGGCGATATCTTCGTTTTCGTGGAGTTTCCACCTGAGATATGCATCTTCTACGATGAAATCCGTTATTCTTCTGTGACAACTATGCAGAATCACCGAAATCGCGCTTTTGGTGCTATTTAATGCGAAATAACACGTTTTACGGTGTTTCAGCACTCCACAGTGCGTTTGATATGCAGAACCGGCGATATCTTCGTTTTCGAGGGTTTCCAGCTGAGATATGCATTTTCTACGATGATATCCGTTATTCATCTGTGACAAGTGTGCGGAATCACCGATATCGCGCTTTAGGTGCTATTTAATGCGAAATAACAGGTTTTATGGTGTTTCAGCACTCCACAGTGCGTTTGATATGCAGAACCGGCGATATCTTCGTATTCGAGGGTTTCCAGCTGAGATATGCATTTTCTACGGTGATATCCGTTATTCTTCTGTGACAAGTGTACAGAATCACCGATATCGCGCTTTTGGTGCTATTTAATGCGTAATAACACGTTTTACGGTGTTTCAGCACTCCACAGTGCGTTTGATATGCAGAACCGGCGATATCTTCGTTTTCGTGGAGTTTCCACCTGAGATATGCATCTTCTACGATGATATCCGTTATTCTTCTGTGACAACTATGCAGAATCACCGAAATCGCGCTTTTGGTGCTATTTAATGCGAAATAACACGTTTTACGGTGTTTCAGCACTCCGCAGTGCGTTTGATATGCAGAACCGGCGATATCTTCGTTTTCGAGGGTTTCCAGCTGAGATATGCATTTTCTACGATGATATCCGTTATTCTTCTGTGACAAGTGTGCAGAATCACCGATATCGCGCTTTAGGTGCTATTTAATGCGAAATAACAGGTTTTATGGTGTTTCAGCACTCCACAGTGCGTTTGATATGCAGAACCGGCGATATCTTCGTTTTCGTGGAGTTTCCACATGAGATATGCATTTTCTACGATGATATCCGTTATTCTTCTGTGACAACTATGCAGAATCACCGAAATCGCGCTTTTGGTGCTATTTAATGCGAAATAACACGTTTTACGGTGTTTCAGCACTCCACAGTGCGTTAGATATGCAGAACCGGCGATATCTTCGTTTTCGAGGGTTTCCAGCTGAGATATGCATTTTCTACGATGATATCCGTTATTCTTCTGTGACAAGTGTGCAGAATCACCGATATCGCGCTTTTGGTGCTATTTAATGCGAAATAACACGTTTTACGCTGTTTCAGCACTCCACAGTGCGTTTGATATGCAGAAGCGGCGATATCTTCGTTTTCGAGGGTTTCCAGCTGAGATATGCATTTTCTACGATGATATCCGTTATTCATCTGTGACAAGTGTGCGGAATCACCGATATCGCGCTTTAGGTGCTATTTAATGCGAAATAACAGGTTTTATGGTGTTTCAGCACTCCACAGTGCGTTTGATATGCAGAACCGGCGATATCTTCGTATTCGAGGGTTTCCCGCTGAGATATGCATTTTCTACGGTGATATCCGTTATTCTTCTGTGACAAGTGTACAGAATCACCGATATCGCGCTTTTGGTGCTATTTAATGCGTAATAACACGTTTTACGGTGTTTCAGCACTCCACAGTGCGTTTGATATGCAGAACCGGCGATATCTTCGTTTTCGTGGAGTTTCCACCTGAGATATGCATCTTCTACAATGATATCCGTTATTCTTCTGTGACAACTATGCAGAATCACCGAAATCGCGCTTTTGGTGCTATTTAATGCGAAATAACACGTTTTACGGTGTATCAGCACTCCGCAGTGCGTTTGATATGCAGAACCGGCGATATCTTCGTTTTCGAGGGTTTCCAGCTGAGATATGCATTTTCTACGATGATATCCGTTATTCTTCTGTGAGAAGTGTGCAGAATCACCGATATCGCGCTTTTGGTGCTATTTAATGCGAAATAACACGTTTTACGGTGTTTCAGCACTCCACAGTGCGTTTGATATGCAGAACCGGCGATATCTTCGTTTTCGAGGGTTTCCAGCTGAGATAGCATTTTCTACGATGATATCCGTTATTCTTCTGTGACAAGTGTGCGGAATCACCGATATCGCGCTTTAGGTGCTATTTAATGCGAAATAACAGGTTTTATGGTGTTTCAGCACTCCACAGTGCGTTTGATATGCAGAACCGGCGATATCTTCGTTTTCGAGGGTTTCCAGCTGAGATATGCATTTTCTACGATGATATCCGTTATTCTTCTGTGAGAAGTGTGCAGAATCACCGATATCGCGCTTTTGGTGCTATTTAATGCGAAATAACACGTTTTACGCTGTTTCAGCACTCCACAGTGCGTTTGATATGCAGAAGCGGCGATATCTTCGTTTTCGAGGGTTTCCAGCTGAGATATGCATTTTCTACGATGATATCCGTTATTCATCTGTGACAAGTGTGCGGAATCACCGATATCGCGCTTTAGGTGCTATTTAATGCGAAATAACAGGTTTTATGGTGTTTCAGCACTCCACAGTGCGTTTGATATGCAGAACCGGCGATATCTTCGTATTCGAGGGTTTCCAGCTGAGATATGCATTTTCTACGGTGATATCCGTTATTCTTCTGTGACAAGTGTACAGAATCACCGATATCGCGCTTTTGGTGCTATTTAATGCGTAATAACACGTTTTACGGTGTTTCAGCACTCCACAGTGCGTTTGATATGCAGAACCGGCGATATCTTCGTTTTCGTGGAGTTTCCACCTGAGATATGCATCTTCTACGATGATATCCGTTATTCTTCTGTGACAACTATGCAGAATCCCCGAAATCGCGCTTTTGGTGCTATTTAATGCGAAATAACACGTTTTACGGTGTTTCAGCACTCCACAGTGCGTTTGATATGCAGAACAGGGGATATCTTTGTATTCGAGGGTTTCCAGCTGAGATATGCATTTTCTACGATGATATCCGTTATTCTTCTGTGACAAGTGTGCAGAATCACCGATATCGCGCTTTAGGTGCTATTTAATGCGAAATAACAGGTTTTATGGTGTTTCAGCACTCCACAGTGCGTTTGATATGCAGAACCGGCGATATCTTCGTTTTCGTGGAGTTTCCACATGAGATGTGCATTTTCTACGATGATATCCGTTATTCTTCTGTGACAACTATGCAGAATCACCGAAATCGCGCTTTTGGTGCTATTTAATGCGAAATAACACGTTTTACGGTGTTTCAGCACTCCACAGTGCGTTTGATATGCAGAACAGGGGATATCTTTGTATTCGAGGGTTTCCAGCTGAGATATGCATTTTCTACGATGATATCCGTTATTCTTCTGTGACAAGTGTGCAGAATCACCGGTATCGCGCTTTTGGTGCTACATAATGCGAAATAACAGGTTTTATGGTGTTTCAGCACTCCACAGTGCGTTTGAAATGCAGAACCGGCGATATCTTCGTTTTCGAGGGTTTCCAGCTGAGATATGCATTTTCTACGGTGATATCCGTTATTCTTCTGTGACAAGTGTACAGAATCACCGATATCGCGCTTTTGGTGCTATTTAATGCGTAATAACACGTTTTACGGTGTTTCAGCACTCCACAGTGCGTGTGATATGCAGAACCGGCGATATCTTCGTTTTCGTGGAGTTTCCACCTGAGATATGCATCTTCTACGATGATATCCGTTATTCTTCTGTGACAACTATGCAGAATCACCGAAATCGCGCTTTTGGTGCTATTTAATGCGAAATAACACGTTTTACGGTGTTTCAGCACTCCACAGTGCGTGTGATATGCAGAACCGGCGATATCTTCGTTGGCGTGGGGTTTCCAGCTGAGATATGCATTGTCTACGATGATATTCGTGATTCTTCTGTGACAAGTATGCAGAATCACAGAAGACGCTGGTAAACTGCTATTTAACGCGAAAGAACACGTTTTCTGGTGTTTTCAGCACTCCACAGCGCGTTTGATGTGCAGAACCGGCGATATCTTCGTTTTCATGGGGTTTCCAGCTGAGATATGCATTTTCTACGATGATATTCGTGATTCTTCCGTGACAAGTGTGCAGAATCACCGATATCGCGCTTTTGGTGCTATTTAATGCGAAATAACACGTTTTACGGTGTTTCAGCACTCCACAGTGCGTTTGATATGCAGAACCGGCGATATCTTCGTTTTCGAGGGTTTCCAGCTGAGATATGCATCTTCTACGATGATATCCATTATTCTTCTGTGACAAGTGTGCAGAATCACCGATATCGCGCTTTTGGTGCTATTTAATGCGTAATAACACGTTTTACGGTGTTTCAGCACTCCACAGTGCGTTTGATATGCAGAACAGGGGATATCTTTGTATTCGAGGGTTTCCAGCTGAGATATGCATTTTCTACGATGATATCCGTTATTCTTCTGTGACAAGTATGCAGAATCACCGAAATCGCGCTTTTGGTGCTATTTAATGCGAAATAACACGTTTTACGGTGTTTCAGCACTCCACAGTGCGTGTGATATACAGAACCGGCGACAGCTTCGTTTTCGTGGGGCTTCCAGCTGAGATATGCATTTTCTACGATGATATCCGTTATTCTTCTGTGACAAGTGTACAGAATCACCGAAATCGCGCTTCTGGACCTATTTAATTCGAAATAACATGCTTCATGATGTTTCAGCACTCCACAGTGCGTTTGATATGCAGAACCGGTGATATCTTCGTTTTTATGGGATTTCCAGCTGAGATATGCATTTTCTACGATAATCTTGGTGCTTCTTCTGTGAGAAGTATGCCGAATCACAGAAAACGATGGTAAACTGCTATTTAACGCGAAACAACACGTTTTCTGGTGTTTCAGCACTCCACAGTGCGTTTGATATGCAGAACAGGGGATATCTTTGTACTCGAGGGTTTCCAGCTGAGATATGCATTTTCTACGATGATATCCGTTATTCTTCTGTGACAAGTATGCAGAATCACCGATATCGCGATTTTGGTCCTATTTAATGCGAGAGACACAATTTCTGGTGTTTTCAGCACTCCACAGTGCGTTTGATGTGCAGATACGGCGATATCTTCGTTTTCGTGGGTTTCCAGCTGAGATATGCATTTTCTACGATGATATTCGTGATTCTTCTGTGACAAGTATGCAGAATCACCGAAATCGCGCTTCTAGAGCTATTTAAGGCGAAACAACACGTTTTCTGGTGTTTCAGCACTCCACAGTGTGTTTGGAATGCAGAACAGGCGACAGCTTCGTTTTCGTGGGGCTTGCAGCTGACCTATGCATTTTCTACGATGATATCCGTTATTCTTCTGTGACAAGTGTACAGAATCACCGATATCGCGCTTTTGGTGCTATTTAATGCGAAATAACACGTTTTATGGTGTTTCAGCACTCCACAGTGGGTTTGATATGCAGAACCGACGATATCTTCGTTTTCGTGGGGTTTCCAGCTGAGATATGCATTGTCTACGATGATATTCGTTATTCTTCTGTGACAAGTATGCAGAATCACAGAAAACGCTGGTAAACTCCTATTTAACGCGAAACAACACGTTTTCTGGTGTTTCAACACTCCACAGTGCGTTTGATATGCAGAACCGGCGATATCTTCGTTTTCATGGGGTTTCCAGCTGAGATATGCATTTTCTACGATGATATCCGTTATTTCTCTGTGACAAGTATGCAGATCCACCGATATCGCGCTTTTGGTGCTATTTAACGCGAAATAGCACGTTTCTGGAAGTTCAGTAATCCACAGAGCGTTTGATATGCAGAGCCGGCGTTATCTTCGTTTTCGTGGGGTTTCCAGCTGAGATATACATTTTCTACGATGATATTCGTTATTCTTCTGTGACAAGTATGCAGAATCACAGAAAACGCTGGTAAACTCCTATTTAACGCGAAACAACACGTTTTCTGGTGTTTCAACATTCCACAGTGCGTTTGATATGCAGAACCGGCGATATCTTCGTTTTGTGGGGTTTCCAGCTGAGATATGCATTTTCTACGATGATATCCATTATTCTTCTGTGACATGTATGCAGAATCACCGAAATCGCGCTTTTGGTCCTATTTAATGCGATCTAACACGGTTTATGGTGTTTCAGCACTCCACAGTGCGTTTGATATGCAGAACAGGCGACAGCTTCGTTTTCGTGGGGCTTCCAGCTGAGATATGCATTTTCTAGGATGATATCCATTATTCTTCTGTGACAAGTATGCAGAATCACCGAAATAGCGCTTTTGGTCCTATTTAATGCGAAATAACACGGTTTATGGTGTTTCAGCACTCCGCAGTGCGTTTGATATGCAGAACAGGCGACAGCTTCGTTTTCGTGGGGCTTCCAGCTGAGATATGCATTTTCTAGGATGATATCCATTATTCTTCTGTGACAAGTATGCAGAATCACCGAAATAGCGCTTTTGGTCCTATTTAATGCGAAATAACACGTTTTATGGTGTTTCAGCACCCCACAGTGCGTTTGATATGCAGAGCCGGCGATATCTTCGTTTTCGTGAGGTTTCCAGCTGAGATATGCATTTTCTACGATGATATTCGTTATTCTTCTGTGACAAGTATGCAGAATCACAGAAAACGCTAGTAAACTGCTATTTAACGAGAAACAACACGTTTTATGGTGTTTCAGCACCCCACAGTGCGTTTGAAATGCAAAACCGGCGATATCTTCGTTTTCACGGGGTTTCCAGCTGAGATATGCATTTTCTACGATGATATTCGTGATTCTTCTGTGGCAAGTGTGCGGAATCACCGATATCGCGCTTTTGGTGCTATTTAATGAGAAATTACAGGTTTTATGGTGTTTCAGTACTCCACAGAGCGTTTGATATGCAGAGCCGGCGATATCTTCGTTTTCGTGGGGTTTCCAGCTGAGATATGCATTTTCTACGATGATATTCGTTATTCTTCTGTGACAAGTATGCAGATCCACCGATATCGCGCTTTTGGTGCTATTTAACGCGAAATAGCACGTTTCTGGAGGTTCAGTAATCCACAGAGCGTTTGATATGCAGAGCCGGCGTTATCTTCGTTTTCGTGGGGTTTCCAGCTGAGATATACATTTTCTACGATGATATTCGTTATTCTTCTGTGACAAGTATGCAGAATCACAGAAAACGCTGGTAAACTCCTATTTAACGCGAAACAACACGTTTTCTGGTGTTTCAACATTCCACAGTGCGTTTGATATGCAGAACCGGCGATATCTTCGTTTTGTGGGGTTTCCAGCTGAGATATGCATTTTCTACGATGATATCCATTATTCTTCTGTGACATGTATGCAGAATCACCGAAATCGCGCTTTTGGTCCTATTTAATGCGATCTAACACGGTTTATGGTGTTTCAGCACTCCACAGTGCGTTTGATATGCAGAACAGGCGACAGCTTCGTTTTCGTGGGGCTTCCAGCTGAGATATGCATTTTCTAGGATGATATCCATTATTCTTCTGTGACAAGTATGCAGAATCACCGAAATAGCGCTTTTGGTCCTATTTAATGCGAAATAACACGGTTTATGGTGTTTCAGCACTCCGCAGTGCGTTTGATATGCAGAACAGGCGACAGCTTCGTTTTCGTGGGGCTTCCAGCTGAGATATGCATTTTCTAGGATGATATCCATTATTCTTCTGTGACAAGTATGCAGAATCACCGAAATAGCGCTTTTGGTCCTATTTAATGCGAAATAACACGTTTTATGGTGTTTCAGCACCCCACAGTGCGTTTGATATGCAGAGCCGGCGATATCTTCGTTTTCGTGAGGTTTCCAGCTGAGATATGCATTTTCTACGATGATATTCGTTATTCTTCTGTGACAAGTATGCAGAATCACAGAAAACGCTAGTAAACTGCTATTTAACGAGAAACAACACGTTTTATGGTGTTTCAGCACCCCACAGTGCGTTTGATATGCAAAACCGGCGATATCTTCGTTTTCACGGGGTTTCCAGCTGAGATATGCATTTTCTACGATGATATTCGTGATTCTTCTGTGGCAAGTGTGCGGAATCACCGATATCGCGCTTTTGGTGCTATTTAATGCGAAATAACAGGTTTTATGGTGTTTCAGTACTCCACAGAGCGTTTGATATGCAGAGCCGGCGATATCTTCGTTTTCGTGGGGTTTCCAGCTGAGATATGCATTTTCTACGATGATATTCGTTATTCTTCTGTGACAAGTATGCTGAATCACCGAAATCGCGCTTTTGGTCCTATTTAATGCGATCTAATACGGTTTATGGTGTTTCAGCACTCCACAGTGCGTTTGATATGCAGAACCGGCGATATCTTCGTTTTGTGGGGTTTCCAGCTGAGATATGCATTTTCTACGATGATATCCATTATTCTTCTGTGACAAGTATGCTGAATCACCGAAATCGCGCTTTTGGTCCTATTTAATGCGATCCAATACGGTTTATATTGTTTCAGCGCTCCACAGTGCGTTTGATATGCAGAACCGGCGATATCTTCGTTTTGTGGGGTTTCCAGCTGAGATATGCATTTTCTACGATGATATCCATTATTCTTCTGTGACAAGTATGCTGAATCACCGAAATCGCGCTTTTGGTCCTATTTAATGCGATCTAACACGGTTTATGGTGTTTCAGCGCTCCACAGTGCGTTTGATATGCAGAACCGGCGATATCTTCGTTTTGTGGGGTTTCCAGCTGAGATATGCATTGTCTACGATGATATCCATTATTCTTCTGTGACATGTATGCAGAATCACCGAAATCGCGCTTTTGGTCCTACTTAATGCGATCTAACACGGTTTATGGTGCTTCAGCACTCCACAGTGCGTTTGATATGCAGAACAGGCGACAGCTTCGTTTTCGTGGGGCTTCCAGCTGAGATATGCATTTTCTCGGATGATATCCATTATTCTTCTGTGACAAGTATGCAGAATCACCGAAATTGCGCTATTGGTCCTATTTAATGCGTAATAACACGTTTTATGGTGTTTCAGCACCCCACAGTGCGTTTGATATGCGGAACCGCCGATATCATCGTTTTGTGGGGTTTCCAGCTGAGATATGCATTTTCTACGATGATATCCATTATTCTTCTGTGATAAGTATGCTGAATCACCGAAATCGCGCTTTTGGTCCTATTTAATGCGATCTAATACGGTTTATTGTGTTTCAGCGCTCCACAGTGCGTTTGATATGCAGAACCGGCGATATCTTCGTTTTGTGGGGTTTCCAGCTGAGATATGCATTGTCTACGATGATATCCATTATTCTTCTCTGACATGTATGCAGTATCACCGAAATCGCGCTTTTGGTGCTACTTAATGCGAAATAACAGGTTTTATGGTGTTTTCTGCACCCCACAGTGCGTTTGATATGCGGAACCGCCGATATCATCGTTTTGTGGGGTTTCCAGCTGAGATATGCATTTTCTACGATGATATCCATTATTCTTCTGTGACAAGTGTGCAGAACCACCGAAATCGCGCATTTGGTCCTATTTAATGCGAAATAACACGTGTTTCGGTGTTTCAACACTCCACAGTGCGTATGATACGCAGAACCGGCGACAGCTTCGTTTTCGTGGGGCTTCCAGCTGAGATATGCATTTTCTACGACGATATTCGTGATTCTTCTGTGAAAAGTATGCGGAATCACCGAATTCGCGCTTTTGGAGCTATTTAATTCGTGAGACACAATTTCTGGTGTTTTCAGCACTCCACAGTGCGTTTGATGTGCAGATACGGCGATATCTTCGTTTTCGTGGGTTTCCAGCTGAGATATGCATTTTCTACGATGATATTCGTGATTCTTCTGTGACAAGTATGCAGAATCACCGAAATCGCGCTTCTAGAGCTATTTAAGGCGAAACAACACGTTTTCTGGTGTTTCAGCACTCCACAGTGTGTTTGGAATGCAGAACCGGTGATATCTTCGTTTTCGTGGGGTTTCCAGCTGAGATATGCACTTTCTACGATGATATTCGTGATTCTTCTGTGACAAGTATGCAGAATCACAGAAGACGCTGGTAAACTGCTATTTAACGCGAAACAACACGTTTTCTTGTGTTTCAACACTCCACAGTGCGTTTGATATGCAGAACCGGCGATATCTTCGTTTTCATGGGGTTTCCAGCTGAGATATGCATTTTCTACGATGATATCCGTTATTTCTCTGTGACAAGTATGCAGATCCACCGATATCGCGCTTTTGGTGCTATTTAACGCGAAATAGCACGTTTCTGGAGGTTCAGTAATCCACAGAGCGTTTGATATGCAGAGCCGGCGTTATCTTCGTTTTCGTGGGGTTTCCAGCTGAGATATACATTTTCTACGTTGATATTCGTTATTCTTCTGTGACAAGTATGCAGAATCACAGAAAACGCTGGTAAACTCCTATTTAACGCGAAACAACACGTTTTCTGGTGTTTCAACATTCCACAGTGCGTTTGATATGCAGAACCGGCGATATCTTCGTTTTGTGGGGTTTCCAGCTGAGATATGCATTTTCTACGATGATATCCATTATTCTTCTGTGACAAGTATGCAGAATCACCGAAATAGGGCTTTTGGTCCTATTTAATGCGAAATAACACGGTTTATGGTGTTTCAGCACTCCGCAGTGCGTTTGATATGCAGAACAGGCGACAGCTTCGTTTTCGTGGGGCTTCCAGCTGAGATATGCATTTTCTAGGATGATATCCATTATTCTTCTGTGACAAGTATGCAGAATCACCGAAATAGCGCTTTTGGTCCTATTTAATGCGAAATAACACGTTTTATGGTGTTTCAGCACCCCACAGTGCGTTTGATATGCAGAGCCGGCGATATCTTCGTTTTCGTGAGGTTTCCAGCTGAGATATGCATTTTCTACGATGATATTCGTTATTCTTCTGTGACAAGTATGCAGAATCACAGAAAACGCTAGTAAACTGCTATTTAACGAGAAACAACACGTTTTATGGTGTTTCAGCACCCCACAGTGCGTTTGATATGCAAAACCGGCGATATCTTCGTTTTCACGGGGTTTCCAGCTGAGATATGCATTTTCTACGATGATATTCGTGATTCTTCTGTGGCAAGTGTGCGGAATCACCGATATCGCGCTTTTGGTGCTATTTAATGCGAAATAACAGGTTTTATGGTGTTTCAGTACTCCACAGAGCGTTTGATATGCAGAGCCGGCGATATCTTCGTTTTCGTGGGGTTTCCAGCTGAGATATGCATTTTCTACGATGATATTCGTTATTCTTCTGTGACAAGTATGCTGAATCACCGAAATCGCGCTTTTGGTCCTATTTAATGCGATCTAATACGGTTTATGGTGTTTCAGCACTCCACAGTGCGTTTGATATGCAGAACCGGCGATATCTTCGTTTTGTGGGGTTTCCAGCTGAGATATGCATTTTCTACGATGATATCCATTATTCTTCTGTGACAAGTATGCTGAATCACCGAAATCGCGCTTTTGGTCCTATTTAATGCGATCTAATACGGTTTATGGTGTTTCAGCACTCCACAGTGCGTTTGATATGCAGAACCGGCGATATCTTCGGTTTGTGGGGTTTCCAGCTGAGATATGCATTTTCTACGATGATATTCGTGATTCTTCTGTGACAAGTATGCAGAATCACCGAAATCGCGCTTCTAGAGCTATTTAAGGCGAAACAACACGTTTTCTGGTGTTTCAGCACTCCACAGTGTGTTTGGAATGCAGAACAGGCGACAGCTTCGTTTTCGTGGGGAGTCCAGCTGACCTATGCATTTTCTACGATGATATTCGTGATTCTTCTGTGACAAGTACGCAGATCCACCGATATCGCGCTTTTGGTGCTACTTAAAGCGAAATAGCACGTTTCTGGTGGTTCAGTACTCCTCAGAGTGTTTGATATGCAGAGCCGGCGATATCTTCGTTTTCGTGGGGTTTCCAGCTGAGATATGCATTTTCTACGATGATATCCGTTATTCTTCTGTGACAAGTGTGCAGAATCACCGAAATCGCGCTTTTGGTGCTATTTAATGCGAAATAACAGGTTTTATGGTGTTTCAGTACTCCACAGTGCGTATGATACGCAGAACCGGCGACAGCTTCGTTTTCGTGGGGCTTCCAGCTGAGATATGCATTTTCTACGACGATATTCGTGATTCTTCTGTGAAAAGTATGCGGAATCACCGAATTCGCGCTTTTGGAGCTATTTAATTCGTGAGACACAATTTCTGGTGTTTTCAGCACTCCACAGTGCGTTTGATGTGCAGATACGGCGATATCTTCGTTTTCGTGGGTTTCCAGCTGAGATATGCATTTTCTACGATGATATTCGTGATTCTTCTGTGACAAGTATGCAGAATCACCGAAATCGCGCTTCTAGAGCTATTTAAGGCGAAACAACACGTTTTCTGGTGTTTCAGCACTCCACAGTGTGTTTGGAATGCAGAACCGGTGATATCTTCGTTTTCGTGGGGTTTCCAGCTGAGATATGCACTTTCTACGATGATATTCGTGATTCTTCTGTGACAAGTATGCAGAATCACAGAAGACGCTGGTAAACTGCTATTTAACGCGAAACAACACGTTTTCTGGTGTTTCAACACTCCACAGTGCGTTTGATATGCAGAACCGGCGATATCTTCGTTTTCATGGGGTTTCCAGCTGAGATATGCATTTTCTACGATGATATCCGTTATTTCTCTGTGACAAGTATGCAGATCCACCGATATCGCGCTTTTGGTGCTATTTAACGCGAAATAGCACGTTTCTGGAGGTTCAGTAATCCACAGAGCGTTTGATATGCAGAGCCGGCGTTATCTTCGTTTTCGTGGGGTTTCCAGCTGAGATATACATTTTCTACGTTGATATTCGTTATTCTTCTGTGACAAGTATGCAGAATCACAGAAAACGCTGGCAAACTCCTATTTAACGCGAAACAACACGTTTTCTGGTGTTTCAACATTCCACAGTGCGTTTGATATGCAGAACCGGCGATATCTTCGTTTTGTGGGGTTTCCAGCTGAGATATGCATTTTCTACGATGATATCCATTATTCTTCTGTGACATGTATGCAGAATCACCGAAATCGCGCTTTTGGTCCTATTTAATGCGATCTAACACGGTTTATGGTGTTTCAGCACTCCACAGTGCGTTTGATATGCAGAACAGTCGACAGCTTCGTTTTCGTGGGGCTTCCAGCTGAGATATGCATTTTCTAGGATGATATCCATTATTCTTCTGTGACAAGTATGCAGAATCACCGAAATAGAGCTTTTGGTCCAATTTAATGCGAAATAACACGGTTTATGGTGTTTCAGCACTCCGTAGTGCGTTTGATATGCAGAACAGGCGACAGCTTCGTTTTCGTGGGGCTTCCAGCTGAGATATGCATTTTCTAGGATGATATCCATTATTCTTCTGTGACAAGTATGCAGAATCACCGAAATAGCGCTTTTGGTCCTATTTAATGCGAAATAACACGTTTTATGGCGTTTCAGCACTCCACAGTGCGTTTGATATGCAGAACCGGCGATATCTTCGTTTTGTGGGGTTTCCAGCTGAGATATGCATTTTCTACGATGATATCCATTATTCTTCTGTGACAAGTATGCAGAATCACCGAAATAGCGCTTTTGGTCCTATTTAATGCGAAATAACACGTTTTATGGCGTTTCAGCACTCCACAGTGCGTTTGATATGCAGAGCCGGCGATATCTTCGTTTTCGTGAGGTTTCCAGCTGAGATATGCATTTTCTACGATGATATTCGTTATTCTTCTGTGACAAGTATGCAGAATCACAGAAAACGCTAGTAAACTGCTATTTAACGAGAAACAACACGTTTTATGGTGTTTCAGCACCCCACAGTGCGTTTGATATGCAAAACCGGCGATATCTTCGTTTTCACGGGGTTTCCAGCTGAGATATGCATTTTCTACGATGATATTCGTGATTCTTCTGTGGCAAGTGTGCGGAATCACCGATATCGCGCTTTTGGTGCTATTTAATGCGAAATAACAGGTTTTATGGTGTTTCAGTACTCCACAGAGCGTTTGATATGCAGAGCCGGCGATATCTTCGTTTTCGTGGGGTTTCCAGGTGAGATATGCATTTTCTACGATGATATTCGTTATTCTTCTGTGACAAGTATGCTGAATCATCGAAATCGCGCTTTTGGTCCTATTTAATGCGATCTAATACGGTTTATGGTGTTTCAGCACTCCACAGTGCGTTTGATATGCAGAACCGGCGATATCTTCGTTTTGTGGGGTTTCCAGCTGAGATATGCATTTTCTACGATGATATCCATTATTCTTCTGTGACAAGTATGCTGAATCACCGAAATCGCGCTTTTGGTTCTATTTAATGCGATCTAATACGGTTTATGGTGTTTCAGCACTCCACAGTGCGTTTGATATGCAGAACCGGCGATATCTTCGTTTTGTGGGGTTTCCAGCTGAGATATGCATTTTCTACGATGATATTCGTGATTCTTCTGTGACAAGTATGCAGAATCACCGAAATCGCGCTTCTAGAGCTATTTAAGGCGAAACAACACGTTTTCTGGTGTTTCAGCACTCCACAGTGTGTTTGGAATGCAGAACCGGTGATATCTTCGTTTTCGTGGGGTTTCCAGCTGAGATATGCACTTTCTACGATGATATTCGTGATTCTTCTGTGACAAGTATGCAGAATCACAGAAGACGCTGGTAAACTGCTATTTAACGCGAAACAACACGTTTTCTGGTGTTTCAACACTCCACAGTGCGTTTGATATGCAGAACCGGCGATATCTTCGTTTTCATGGGGTTTCCAGCTGAGATATGCATTTTCTACGATGATATCCGTTATTCTTCTGTGACAAGTGTGCAGAATCACCGAAATCGCGCTTTTGGTGCTATTTAATGCGAAATAACAGGTTTTATGGTGTTTCAGTACTCCACAGTGCGTATGATACGCAGAACCGGCGACAGCTTCGTTTTCGTGGGGCTTCCAGCTGAGATATGCATTTTCTACGACGATATTCGTGATTCTTCTGTGACAAGTACGCAGATCCACCGATATCGCGCTTTTGGTGCTACTTAAAGCGAAATAGCACGTTTCTGGTGGTTCAGTACTCCTCAGAGTGTTTGATATGCAGAGCCGGCGATATCTTCGTTTTCGTGGGGTTTCCAGCTGAGATATGCATTTTCTACGATGATATTCGTGATTCTTCTGTGACAAGTATGCAGAATCACAGAAGACGCTGGTAAACTGCTATTTAACGCGAAACAACACGTTTTCTGGTGTTTCAACACTCCACAGTGCGTTTGATATGCAGAACCGGCGATATCTTCGTTTTGTGGGGTTTCCAGCTGAGATATGCATTTTCTACGATGATATTCGTGATTCTTCTGTGACAAGTATGCAGAATCACCGAAATCGCGCTTCTAGAGCTATTTAAGGCGAAACAACACGTTTTCTGGTGTTTCAGCACTCCACAGTGTGTTTGGAATGCAGAACAGGCGACAGCTTCGTTTTCGTGGGGAGTCCAGCTGACCTATGCATTTTCTACGATGATATTCGTGATTCTTCTGTGACAAGTACGCAGATCCACCGATATCGCGCTTTTGGTGCTACTTAAAGCGAAATAGCACGTTTCTGGTGGTTCAGTACTCCTCAGAGTGTTTGATATGCAGAGCCGGCGATATCTTCGTTTTCGTGGGGTTTCCAGCTGAGATATGCATTTTCTACGATGATATCCGTTATTCTTCTGTGACAAGTGTGCAGAATCACCGAAATCGCGCTTTTGGTGCTATTTAATGCGAAATAACAGGTTTTATGGTGTTTCAGCACTCCACAGTGCGTTTGATGTGCAGATACGGCGATATCTTCGTTTTCGTGGGTTTCCAGCTGAGATATGCATTTTCTACGATGATATTCGTGATTCTTCTGTGACAAGTATGCAGAATCACCGAAATCGCGCTTCTAGAGCTATTTAAGGCGAAACAACACGTTTTCTGGTGTTTCAGCACTCCACAGTGTGTTTGGAATGCAGAACCGGTGATATCTTCGTTTTCGTGGGGTTTCCAGCTGAGATATGCACTTTCTACGATGATATTCGTGATTCTTCTGTGACAAGTATGCAGAATCACAGAAGACGCTGGTAAACTGCTATTTAACGCGAAACAACACGTTTTCTGGTGTTTCAACACTCCACAGTGCGTTTGATATGCAGAACCGGCGATATCTTCGTTTTCATGGGGTTTCCAGCTGAGATATGCATTTTCTACGATGATATCCGTTATTTCTCTGTGACAAGTATGCAGATCCACCGATATCGCGCTTTTGGTGCTATTTAACGCGAAATAGCACGTTTCTGGAGGTTCAGTAATCCACAGAGCGTTTGATATGCAGAGCCGGCGTTATCTTCGTTTTCGTGGGGTTTCCAGCTGAGATATACATTTTCTACGTTGATATTCGTTATTCTTCTGTGACAAGTATGCAGAATCACAGAAAACGCTGGCAAACTCCTATTTAACGCGAAACAACACGTTTTCTGGTGTTTCAACATTCCACAGTGCGTTTGATATGCAGAACCGGCGATATCTTCGTTTTGTGGGGTTTCCAGCTGAGATATGCATTTTCTACGATGATATCCATTATTCTTCTGTGACATGTATGCAGAATCACCGAAATCGCGCTTTTGGTCCTATTTAATGCGATCTAACACGGTTTATGGTGTTTCAGCACTCCACAGTGCGTTTGATATGCAGAACAGTCGACAGCTTCGTTTTCGTGGGGCTTCCAGCTGAGATATGCATTTTCTAGGATGATATCCATTATTCTTCTGTGACAAGTATGCAGAATCACCGAAATAGAGCTTTTGGTCCAATTTAATGCGAAATAACACGGTTTATGGTGTTTCAGCACTCCGTAGTGCGTTTGATATGCAGAACAGGCGACAGCTTCGTTTTCGTGGGGCTTCCAGCTGAGATATGCATTTTCTAGGATGATATCCATTATTCTTCTGTGACAAGTATGCAGAATCACCGAAATAGCGCTTTTGGTCCTATTTAATGCGAAATAACACGTTTTATGGCGTTTCAGCACCCCACAGTGCGTTTGATATGCAGAGCCGGCGATATCTTCGTTTTCGTGAGGTTTCCAGCTGAGATATGCATTTTCTACGATGATATTCGTTATTCTTCTGTGACAAGTATGCAGAATCACAGAAAACGCTAGTAAACTGCTATTTAACGAGAAACAACACGTTTTATGGTGTTTCAGCACCCCACAGTGCGTTTGATATGCAAAACCGGCGATATCTTCGTTTTCACGGGGTTTCCAGCTGAGATATGCATTTTCTACGATGATATTCGTGATTCTTCTGTGGCAAGTGTGCGGAATCACCGATATCGCGCTTTTGGTGCTATTTAATGCGAAATAACAGGTTTTATGGTGTTTCAGTACTCCACAGAGCGTTTGATATGCAGAGCCGGCGATATCTTCGTTTTCGTGGGGTTTCCAGCTGAGATATGCATTTTCTACGATGATATTCGTTATTCTTCTGTGACAAGTATGCTGAATCATCGAAATCGCGCTTTTGATCCTATTTAATGCGATCTAATACGGTTTATGGTGTTTCAGCACTCCACAGTGCGTTTGATATGCAGAACCGGCGATATCTTCGTTTTGTGGGGTTTCCAGCTGAGATATGCATTTTCTACGATGATATCCATTATTCTTCTGTGACAAGTATGCTGAATCACCGAAATCGCGCTTTTGGTTCTATTTAATGCGATCTAATACGGTTTATGGTGTTTCAGCACTCCACAGTGCGTTTGATATGCAGAACCGGCGATATCTTCGTTTTGTGGGGTTTCCAGCTGAGATATGCATTTTCTACGATGATATTCGTGATTCTTCTGTGACAAGTATGCAGAATCACCGAAATCGCGCTTCTAGAGCTATTTAAGGCGAAACAACACGTTTTCTGGTGTTTCAGCACTCCACAGTGTGTTTGGAATGCAGAACAGGCGACAGCTTCGTTTTCGTGGGGAGTCCAGCTGACCTATGCATTTTCTACGATGATATTCGTGATTCTTCTGTGACAAGTACGCAGATCCACCGATATCGCGCTTTTGGTGCTACTTAAAGCGAAATAGCACGTTTCAGGTGGTTCAGTACTCCTCAGAGTGTTTGATATGCAGAGCCGGCGATATCTTCGTTTTCGTGGGGTTTCCAGCTGTGATATGCATTTTCTACGATGATATCCGTTATTTCTCGGTGACAAGTATGCAGAATCACCGAAATAGCGCTTTTGGTCCTATTTAATGCGAAATAACACGTTTTATGGTGTTTCAGCACCCCACAGAGCGTTTGATATGCAGAGCCGGCGATATCTTCGTTTTCGTGGGGTTTCCAGCTGAGATATGCATTTTCTACGATGATATCCGTTATTCTTCTGTGACAAGTGTGCAGAATCACCGAAATAGAGCTTTTGGTCCTATTTAATGCGAAATAACACGGTTTATGGTGTTTCAGCACTCCGCAGTGCGTTTGATATGCAGAACAGGCGACAGCTTCGTTTTCGTGGGGCTTCCAGCTGAGATATGCATTTTCTAGGATGATATCCATTATTCTTCTGTGACAAGTATGCAGAATCACCGAAATAGCGCTTTTGGTCCTATTTAATGCGAAATAACACGTTTTATGGTGTTTCAGCACCCCACAGTGCGTTTGATATGCAGAACCGGCGATATCTTCGTTTTCATGAGGTTTCCAGCTGAGATATGCATTTTCTACGATGATATTCGTTATTCTTCTGTGACGAGTATGCAGAATCACAGAAAACGCTAGTAAACTGCTATTTAACGAGAAACAACACGTTTTATGGTGTTTCAGCACCCCACAGTGCGTTTGATATGCAAAACCGGCGATATCTTCGTTTTCACGGGGTTTCCAGCTGAGATATGCATTTTCTACGATGATATTCGTGATTCTTCTGTGGCAAGTGTGCGGAATCACCGATATCGCGCTTTTGGTGCTATTTAATGCGAAATAACAGGTTTTATGGTGTTTCAGTACTCCACAGAGCGTTTGATATGCAGAGCCGGCGATATCTTCGTTTTCGTGGGGTTTCCAGCTGAGATATGCATTTTCTACGATGATATTCGTTATTCTTCTGTGACAAGTATGCTGAATCACCGAAATCGCGCTTTTGGTCCTATTTAATGCGATCTAATACGGTTTATGGTGTTTCAGCACTCCACAGTGCGTTTGATATGCAGAACCGGCGATATCTTCGTTTTGTGGGGTTTCCAGCTGAGATATGCATTTTCTACGATGATATCCATTATTCTTCTGTGACAAGTATGCTGAATCACCGAAATCGCGCTTTTGGTCCTATTTAATGCGATCTAATACGGTTTATGGTGTTTCAGCACTCCACAGTGCGTTTGATATGCAGAACCGGCGATATCTTCGTTTTGTGGGGTTTCCAGCTGAGATATGCATTTTCTACGATGATATTCGTGATTCTTCTGTGACAAGTATGCAGAATCACCGAAATCGCGCTTCTAGAGCTATTTAAGGCGAAACAACACGTTTTCTGGTGTTTCAGCACTCCACAGTGTGTTTGGAATGCAGAACAGGCGACAGCTTCGTTTTCGTGGGGAGTCCAGCTGACCTATGCATTTTCTACGATGATATTCGTGATTCTTCTGTGACAAGTACGCAGATCCACCGATATCGCGCTTTTGGTGCTACTTAAAGCGAAATAGCACGTTTCTGGTGGTTCAGTACTGCTCAGAGTGTTTGATATGCAGAGCCGGCGATATCTTCGTTTTCGTGGGGTTTCCAGCTGTGATATGCATTTTCTACGATGATATCCGTTATTTCTCTGTGACAAGTATGCAGAATCACCGAAATAGCGCTTTTGGTCCTATTTAATGCGAAATAACACGTTTTATGGTGTTTCAGCACCCCACAGAGCGTTTGATATGCAGAGCCGGCGATATCTTCGTTCTCGTGGGGTTTCCAGCTGAGATATGCATTTTCTACGATGATATCCGTTATTCTTCTGTGACAAGTGTGCAGAATCACCGAAATCGCGCTTTTGGAGCTATTTAATGCGAAATAACACGTTTTACGGTGTTTCAGCACCCCACAGTGCGTTTGATATGCAGAGCCGGCGATATCTTCGTTTTCGTGAGGTTTCCAGCTGAGATATGCATTTTCTACGATGATATTCGTTATTCTTCTGTGACAAGTATGCAGAATCACAGAAAACGCTAGTAAACTGCTATTTAACGAGAAACAACACGTTTTATGGTGTTTCAGCACCCCACAGTGCGTTTGATATGCAAAACCGGCGATATCTTCGTTTACACGGGGTTTCCAGCTGAGATATGCATTTTCTACGATGATATTCGTGATTCTTCTGTGGCAAGTGTGCGGAATCACCGATATCGCGCTTTTGGTGCTATTTAATGCGAAATAACAGGTTTTATGGTGTTTCAGTACTCCACAGAGCGTTTGATATGCAGAGCCGGCGATATCTTCGTTTTCGTAGGGTTTCCAGCTGAGATATGCATTTTCTACGATGATATCCGTTATTCTTCTGTGACAAGTGTGCAGAATCACCGAAATCGCGCTTTTGGTGCTATTTAATGCGAAATAACACGTTTTACGGTGTTTCAGCACTCCACAGTGCGTGTGATATACAGAACCGGCGACAGCTTCGTTTTCGTGGGGCTTCCAGCTGAGATATGCATTTTCTACGATGATATCCGTTATTCTTCTGTGACAAGTGTGCAGAATCACCGAAATCGCGCTTCTGGACCTATTTAATTCGAAATAACATGCTTCATGGTGTTTCAGCACTCCACAGTGCGTTTGATATGCAGAACCGGTGATATCTTCGTTTTTATGGGATTTCCAGCTGAGATATGCATTTTCTACGATAATCTTGGTGCTTCTTCTGTGAGAAGTATGCCGAATCACAGAAAACGATGGTAAACTGCTATTTAACGCGAAACAACACGTTTTCTGGTGTTTCAGCACTCCACAGTGCGTTTGATATGCAGAACAGGGGATATCTTTGTATTCGAGGGTTTCCAGCTGAGATATGCATTTTCTACGATGATATGCGTTATTCTTCTGTGACAAGTATGCAGAATCACCGATATCGCGATTTTGGTCCTATTTAATGCGAGAGACACAATTTCTGGTGTTTTCAGCACTCCACAGTGCGTTTGATGTGCAGATACGGCGATATCTTCGTTTTCGTGGGTTTCCAGCTGAGATATGCATTTTCTACGATGATATTCGTGATTCTTCTGTGACAAGTATGCAGAATCACCGAAATCGCGCTTTTGGTGCTATTTAATGCGAAATAACAGGTTTTATGGTGTTTCAGTACTCCACAGTGTGTTTGGAATGCAGAACAGGCGACAGCTTCGTTTTCGTGGGGCTTGCAGCTGACCTATGCATTTTCTACGATGATATTCGTGATTCTTCTGTGACAAGTATGCAGAATCACCGAAATCGCGCTTCTAGAGCTATTTAAGGCGAAACAACACGTTTTCTGGTGTTTCAGCACTCCACAGTGTGTTTGGAATGCAGAACAGGCGACAGCTTCGTTTTCGTGGGGCTTGCAGCTGACCTATGCATTTTCTACGATGATATCCGTTATTCTTCTGTGACAAGTGTACAGAATCACCGATATCGCGCTTTTGGTGCTATTTAATGCGAAATAACACGTGTTTCGGTGTTTCAACACTCCACAGTGCGTATGATACGCAGAACCGGCGACAGCTTCGTTTTCGTGGGGCTTCCAGCTGAGATATGCATTTTCTACGACGATATTCGTGATTCTTCTGTGAAAAGTATGCGGAATCACCGAATTCGCGCTTTTGGAGCTATTTAATTCGTGAGACACAATTTCTGGTGTTTTCAGCACTCCACAGTGCGTTTGATGTGCAGATACGGCGATATCTTCGTTTTCGTGGGTTTCCAGCTGAGATATGCATTTTCTACGATGATATTCGTGATTCTTCTGTGACAAGTATGCAGAATCACCGAAATCGCGCTTCTAGAACTATTTAAGGCGAAACAACACGTTTTCTGGTGTTTCAGCACTCCACAGTGTGTTTGGAATGCAGAACAGGCGACAGCTTCGTTTTCGTGGGGCTTCCAGCTGACCTATGCATTTTCTACGATGATATTCGTTATTCTTCTGTGACAAGTATGCAGAATCACAGAAAACGATGGTAAACTGCTATTTAACGCGAAACAACACGTTTTCTGGTGTTTCAACACTCCACAGTGCGTATCATATGCAGGACCGGTGATATCTTCGTTTTCGTGGGGTTTCCAGCTGAGATATGCACTTTCTACGATGATATCCGTTATTCTTCTGTGACAAGTATGCAGAATCACCGATATCGCGATTTTGGTCCTATTTAATGCGAGAGACACAATTTCTGGTGTTTTCAGCACTCCACAGTGCGTTTGATGTGCAGAACCGGCGATATCTTCGTTGGCGTGGGGTTTCCAGCTGAGATATGCATTGTCTACGATGATATTCGTGATTCTTCTGTGACAAGTATGCAGAATCACAGAAAACGCTGGTAAACTCCTATTTAACGCGAAACAACACGTTTTCTGGTGTTTCAACATTCCACAGTGCGTTTGATATGCAGAACCGGCGATATCTTCGTTTTGTGGGGTTTCCAGCTGAGATATGCATTTTCTACGATGATATCCATTATTCTTCTGTGACATGTATGCAGAATCACCGAAATCGCGCTTTTGGTCCTATTTAATGCGATCTAACACGGTTTATGGTGTTTCAGCACTCCACAGTGCGTTTGATATGCAGAACAGGCGACAGCTTCGTTTTCGTGGGGCTTCCAGCTGAGATATGCATTTTCTAGGATGATATCCATTATTCTTCTGTGACAAGTATGCAGAATCACCGAAATAGCACTTTTGGTCCTATTTAATGCGAAATAACACGGTTTATGGTGTTTCAGCACTCCGCAGTGCGTTTGATATGCAGCACAGGCGACAGCTTCGTTTTCGTGGGGCTTCCAGCTGAGATATGCATTTTCTAGGATGATATCCATTATTCTTCTGTGACAAGTATGCAGAATCACCGATATCGCGATTTTGGTCCTATTTAATGCGAGAGACACAATTTCTGGTGTTTTCAGCACTCCACAGTGCGTTTGATGTGCAGAACCGGCGATATCTTCGTTGGCGTGGGGTTTCCAGCTGAGATATGCATTGTCTACGATGATATTCGTGATTCTTCTGTGACAAGTATGCAGAATCACAGAAAACGCTGGTAAACTCCTATTTAACGCGAAACAACACGTTTTCTGGTGTTTCAACATTCCACAGTGCGTTTGATATGCAGAACCGGCGATATCTTCGTTTTGTGGGGTTTCCAGCTGAGATATGCATTTTCTACGATGATATTCGTGATTCTTATGTGACAAGTATGCAGATCCACCGATATCGCGCTTTTGGTGCTACTTAAAGCGAAATAGCACGTTTCTGGTGGTTCAGTACTCCTCAGAGTGTTTGATATGCAGAGCCGGCGATATCTTCGTTTTCGTGGGGTTTCCAGCTGTGATATGCATTTTCTACGATGATATCCGTTATTTCTCTGTGACAAGTATGCAGATCCACCGATATCGCGCTTTTGGTGCTATTTAACGCGAAATAGCACGTTTCTGGAGGTTCAGTAATCCACAGAGCGTTTGATATGCAGAGCCGGCGTTATCTTCGTTTTCGTGGGGTTTCCAGCTGAGATATACATTTTCTACGATGATATTCGTTATTCTTCTGTGACAAGTATGCAGAATCACAGAAAACGCTGGTAAACTCCTATTTAACGCGAAACAACACGTTTTCTGGTGTTTCAACACTCCACAGTGCGTTTGATATGCAGAACCGGCGATATCTTCGTTTTGTGGGGTTTCCAGCTGAGATATGCATTTTCTACGATGATATCCATTATTCTTCTGTGACATGTATGCAGAATCACCGAAATCGCGCTTTTGGTCCTATTTAATGCGATCTAACACGGTTTATGGTGTTTCAGCACTCCACAGTGCGTCTGATATGCAGAACAGGCGACAGCTTCGTTTTCGTGGGGCTTCCAGCTGAGATATGCATTTTCTAGGATGATATCCATTATTCTTCTGTGACAAGTATGCAGAATCACCGAAATAGCGCTTTTGGTCCTATTTAATGCGAAATAACACGGTTTATGGTGTTTCAGCACTCCGCAGTGCGTTTGATATGCAGCACAGGCGACAGCTTCGTTTTCGTGGGGCTTCCAGCTGAGATATGCATTTTCTAGGATGATATCCATTATTCCTCTGTGACAAGTATGCAGAATCACCGAAATAGCGCTTTTGGTCCTATTTAATGCGAAATAACACGTTTTATGGTGTTTCAGCACCCCACAGTGCGTTTGATATGCAGAGCCGGCGATATCTTCGTTTTCGTGAGGTTTCCAGCTGAGATATGCATTTTCTACGATGATATTCGTTATTCTTCTGTGACAAGTATGCAGAATCACAGAAAACGCTAGTAAACTGCTATTTAACGAGAAACAACACGTTTTATGGTGTTTCAGCACCCCACAGTGCGTTTGATATGCAAAACCGGCGATATCTTCGTTTTCACGGGGTTTCCAGCTGAGATATGCATTTTCTACGATGATATGCGTGATTCTTCTGTGGCAAGTGTGCGGAATCACCGATATCGCGCTTTTGGTGCTATTTAATGCGAAATAACAGGTTTTATGGTGTTTCAGTACTCCACAGAGCGTTTGATATGCAGAGCCGGCGATATCTTCGTTTTCGTGGGGTTTCCAGCTGAGATATGCATTTTCTACGATGATATTCGTTATTCTTCTGTGACAAGTATGCTGATTCACCGAAATCGCGCTTTTGGTCCTATTTAATGCGATCTAATACGGTTTATGGTGTTTCAGCACTCCACAGTGCGTTTGATATGCAGAACCGGCGATATCTTCGTTTTGTGGGGTTTCCAGCTGAGATATGCATTTTCTACGATGATATCCATTATTCTTCTGTGACAAGTATGCTGAATCACCGAAATCGCGCTTTTGGTCCTATTTAATGCGATCTAATACGGTTTATGGTGTTTCAGCACTCCACAGTGCGTTTGATATGCAGAACCGGCGATATCTTCGTTTTGTGGGGTTTCCAGCTGAGATATGCATTTTCTACGATGATATTCGTGATTCTTCTGTGACAAGTATGCAGAATCACCGAAATCGCGCTTCTAGAGCTATTTAAGGCGAAACAACACGTTTTCTGGTGTTTCAGCACTCCACAGTGTGTTTGGAATGCAGAACAGGCGACAGCTTCGTTTTCGTGGGGAGTCCAGCTGACCTATGCATTTTCTACGATGATATTCGTGATTCTTCTGTGACAAGTATGCAGATCCACCGATATCGCGCTTTTGGTGCTACTTAAAGCGAAATAGCACGTTTCTGGTGGTTCAGTACTCCTCAGAGTGTTTGATATGCAGAGCCGGCGATATCTTCGTTTTCGTGGGGTTTCCAGCTGTGATATGCATTTTCTACGATGATATCCGTTATTTCTCTGTGACAAGTATGCAGATCCACCGATATCGCGCTTTTGGTGCTATTTAACGCGAAATAGCACGTTTCTGGAGGTTCAGTAATCCACAGAGCGTTTGATATGCAGAGCCGGCGTTATCTTCGTTTTCGTGGGGTTTCCAGCTGAGATATACATTTTCTACGATGATATTCGTTATTCTTCTGTGACAAGTATGCAGAATCACAGAAAACGCTGGTAAACTCCTATTTAACGCGAAACTACACGTTTTCTGGTGTTTCAACACTCCACAGTGCGTTTGATATGCAGAACCGGCGATATCTCCGTTTTGTGGGGTTTCCAGCTGAGATATGCATTTTCTACGATGATATCCATTATTCTTCTGTGACATGTATGCAGAATCACCGAAATCGCGCTTTTGGTCCTATTTAATGCGATCTAACACGGTTTATGGTGTTTCAGCACACCACAGTGCGTTTGATATGCAGAACAGGCGACAGCTTCGTTTTCGTGGGGCTTCCAGCTGAGATATGCATTTTCTAGGATGATATCCATTATTCTTCTGTGACAAGTATGCAGAATCACCGAAATAGCGCTTTTGGTCCTATTTAATGCGAAATAACACGGTTTATGGTGTTTCAGCACTCCACAGTGCGTTTGATATGCAGAACCGGCGATATCTTCGTTTTGTGGGGTTTCCAGCTGAGATATGCATTTTCTACGATGATATCCATTATTCTTCTGTGACAAGTATGCTGAATCACCGAAATCGCGCTTTTGGTCCTATTTAATGCGATCTAACACGGTTTATGGTGTTTCAGCGCTCCACAGTGCGTTTGATATGCAGAACCGGCGATATCTTCGTTTTGTGGGGTTTCCAGCTGAGATATGCATTGTCTACGATGATATCCATTATTCTTCTGTGACATGTATGCAGAATCACCGAAATCGCGCTTTTGGTCCTACTTAATGCGATCTAACACGGTTTATGGTGCTTCAGCACTCCACAGTGCGTTTGATATGCAGAACAGGCGACAGCTTCGTTTTCGTGGGGCTTCCAGCTGAGATATGCATTTTCTCGGATGATATCCATTATTCTTCTGTGACAAGTATGCAGAATCACCGAAATTGCTCTATTGGTCCTATTTAATGCGAAATAACACGGTTTATGGTGTTTCAGCACTCCACAGTGCGTTTGATATGCAGAACCGGCGATATCTTCGTTTTGTGGGGTTTCCAGCTGAGATATGCACTTTCTACGATGATATTCGTGATTCTTCTGTGACAAGTATGCAGAATCACCGAAATCGCGCTTCTAGAGCTATTTAAGGCGAAACAACACGTTTTCTGGTGTTTCAGCACTCCACAGTGTGTTTGGAATGCAGAACAGGCGACAGCTTCGTTTTCGTGGGGAGTCCAGCTGACCTATGCATTTTCTACGATGATATTCGTGATTCTTCTGTGACAAGTATGCAGATCCACCGATATCGCGCTTTTGGTGCTACTTAAAGCGAAATAGCACGTTTCTGGTGGTTCAGTACTCCTCAGAGTGTTTGATATGCAGAGCCGGCGATATCTTCGTTTTCGTGGGGTTTCCAGCTGTGATATGCATTTTCTACGATGATATCCGTTATTTCTCTGTGACAAGTATGCAGATCCACCGATATCGCGCTTTTGGTGCTATTTAACGCGAAATAGCACGTTTCTGGAGGTTCAGTAATCCACAGAGCGTTTGATATGCAGAGCCGGCGTTATCTTCGTTTTCGTGGGGTTTCCAGCTGAGATATACATTTTCTACGATGATATTCGTTATTCTTCTGTGACAAGTATGCAGAATCACAGAAAACGCTGGTAAACTCCTATTTAACGCGAAACAACACGTTTTCTGGTGTTTCAACACTCCACAGTGCGTTTGATATGCAGAACCGGCGATATCTTCGTTTTGTGGGGTTTCCAGCTGAGATATGCATTTTCTACGATGATATCCATTATTCTTCTGTGACATGTATGCAGAATCACCGAAATCGCGCTTTTGGTCCTATATAATGCGATCTAACACGGTTTATGGTGTTTCAGCACTCCACAGTGCGTTTGATATGCAGAACAGGCGACAGCTTCGTTTTCGTGGGGCTTCCAGCTGAGATATGCATTTTCTAGGATGATATCCATTATTCTTCTGTGACAAGTATGCAGAATCACCGAAATAGCGCTTTTGGTCCTATTTAATGCGAAATAACACGGTTTATGGTGTTTCAGCACTCCGCAGTGCGTTTGATATGCAGCACAGGCGACAGCTTCGTTTTCGTGGGGCTTCCAGCTGAGATATGCATTTTCTAGGATGATATCCATTATTCTTCTGTGACAAGTATGCAGAATCACCGAAATAGCGCTTTTGGTCCTATTTAATGCGAAATAACACGTTTTATGGTGTTTCAGCACCCCACAGTGCGTTTGATATGCAGAGCCGGCGATATCTTCGTTTTCGTGAGGTTTCCAGCTGAGATATGCATTTTCTACGATGATATTCGTTATTCTTCTGTGACAAGTATGCAGAATCACAGAAAACGCTAGTAAACTGCTATTTAACGAGAAACAACACGTTTTATGGTGTTTCAGCACCCCACAGTGCGTTTGATATGCAAAACCGGCGATATCTTCGTTTTCACGGGGTTTCCAGCTGAGATATGCATTTTCTACGATGATATGCGTGATTCTTCTGTGGCAAGTGTGCGGAATCACCGATATCGCGCTTTTGGTGCTATTTAATGCGAAATAACAGGTTTTATGGTGTTTCAGTACTCCACAGAGCGTTTGATATGCAGAGCCGGCGATATCTTCGTTTTCGTGGGGTTTCCAGCTGAGATATGCATTTTCTACGATGATATTCGTTATTCTTCTGTGACAAGTATGCTGAATCACCGAAATCGCGCTTTTGGTCCTATTTAATGCGATCTAATACGGTTTATGGTGTTTCAGCACTCCACAGTGCGTTTGATATGCAGAACCGGCGATATCTTCGTTTTGTGGGGTTTCCAGCTGAGATATGCATTTTCTACGATGATATCCATTATTCTTCTGTGACAAGTATGCTGAATCACCGAAATCGCGCTTTTGGTCCTATTTAATGCGATCTAATACGGTTTATGGTGTTTCAGCACTCCACAGTGCGTTTGATATGCAGAACCGGCGATATCTTCGTTTTGTGGGGTTTCCAGCTGAGATATGCATTTTCTACGATGATATTCGTGATTCTTCTGTTACAAGTATGCAGAATCACCGAAATCGCGCTTCTAGAGCTATTTAAGGCGAAACAACACGTTTTCTGGTGTTTCAGCACTCCACAGTGTGTTTGGAATGCAGAACAGGCGACAGCTTCGTTTTCGTGGGGAGTCCAGCTGACCTATGCATTTTCTACGATGATATTCGTGATTCTTCTGTGACAAGTATGCAGATCCACCGATATCGCGCTTTTGGTGCTACTTAAAGCGAAATAGCACGTTTCTGGTGGTTCAGTACTCCTCAGAGTGTTTGATATGCAGAGCCGGCGATATCTTCGTTTTCGTGGGGTTTCCAGCTGTGATATGCATTTTCTACGATGATATCCGTTATTTCTCTGTGACAAGTATGCAGATCCACCGATATCGCGCTTTTGGTGCTATTTAACGCGAAATAGCACGTTTCTGGAGGTTCAGTAATCCACAGAGCGTTTGATATGCAGAGCCGGCGTTATCTTCGTTTTCGTGGGGTTTCCAGCTGAGATATACATTTTCTACGATGATATTCGTTATTCTTCTGTGACAAGTATGCAGAATCACAGAAAACGCTGGTAAACTCCTATTTAACGCGAAACAACACGTTTTCTGGTGTTTCAACACTCCACAGTGCGTTTGATATGCAGAACCGGCGATATCTTCGTTTTGTGGGGTTTCCAGCTGAGATATGCATTTTCTACGATGATATCCATTATTCTTCTGTGACATGTATGCAGAATCACCGAAATCGCGCTTTTGGTCCTATTTAATGCGATCTAACACGGTTTATGGTGTTTCAGCACTCCACAGTGCGTTTGATATGCAGAACAGGCGACAGCTTCGTTTTCGTGGGGCTTCCAGCTGAGATATGCATTTTCTAGGATGATATCCATTATTCTTCTGTGACAGGTATGCAGAATCACCGAAATAGCGCTTTTGGTCCTATTTAATGCGAAATAACACGGTTTATGGTGTTTCAGCACTCCACAGTGCGTTTGATATGCAGAACCGGCGATATCTTCCTTTTGTGGGGTTTCCAGCTGAGATATGCATTTTCTACGATGATATCCATTATTCTTCTGTGACAAGTATGCTGAATCACCGAAATCGCGCTTTTGTTCCTATTTAATGCGATCTAACACGGTTTATGGTGTTTCAGCGCTCCACAGTGCGTTTGATATGCAGAACCGGCGATATCTTCGTTTTGTGGGGTTTCCAGCTGAGATATGCATTGTCTACGATGATATCCATTATTCTTCTGTGACATGTATGCAGAATCACCGAAATCGCGCTTTTGGTCCTACTTTATGCGATCTAACACGGTTTATGGTGCTTCAGCACTCCACAGTGCGTTTGATATGCAGAACAGGCGACAGCTTCGTTTTCGTGGGGCTTCCAGCTGAGATATGCATTTTCTCGGATGATATCCATTATTCTTCTGTGACAAGTATGCAGAATCACCGAAATTGCGCTATTGGTCCTATTTAATGCGTAATAACACGTTTTATGGTGTTTCAGCACCCCACAGTGCGTTTGATATGCGGAACCGCCGATATCATCGTTTTGTGGGGTTTCCAGCTGAGATATGCATTTTCTACGATGATATCCATTATTCTTCTGTGATAAGTATGCTGAATCACCGAAATCGCGCTTTTGGTCCTATTTAATGCGATCTAATACGGTTTATGGTGTTTCAGCGCTCCACAGTGCGTTTGATATGCAGAACCGGCGATATCTTCGTTTTGTGGGGTTTCCAGCTGAGATATGCATTGTCTACGATGATATCCATTATTCTTCTCTGACATGTATGCAGTATCACCGAAATCGTGCTTTTGGTGCTACTTAATGCGAAATAACAGGTTTTATGGTGTTTTCTGCACCCCACAGTGCGTTTGATATGCGGAACCGCCGATATCATCGTTTTGTGGGGTTTCCAGCTGAGATATGCATTTTCTACGATGATATCCATTATTCTTCTGTGATAAGTATGCTGAATCACCGAAATCGCGCTTTTGGTCCTATTTAATGCGATCTAATACGGTTTATGGTGTTTCAGCGCTCCACAGTGCGTTTGATATGCAGAACCGGCGATATCTTCGTTTTGTGGGGTTTCCAGCTGAGATATGCATTGTCTACGATGATATCCATTATTCTTCTCTGACATGTATGCAGTATCACCGAAATCGTGCTTTTGGTGCTACTTAATGCGAAATAACAGGTTTTATGGTGTTTTCTGCACCCCACAGTGCGTTTGATATGCGGAACCGCCGATATCATCGTTTTGTGGGGTTTCCAGCTGAGATATGCATTTTGTACGATGATATCCATTATTCTTCTGTGACAAGTGTGCAGAACCACCGAAATCGCGCTTTTGGTCCTATTTAATGCGAAATAACACGTGTTTCGGTGTTTCAACACTCCACAGTGCGTATGATACGCAGCACCGGCGACAGCTTCGTTTTCGTGGGGCTTCCAGCTGAGATATGCATTTTCTACGACGATATTCGTGATTCTTCTGTGAAAAGTATGCGGAATCACCGAATTCGCGCTTTTGGAGCTATTTAATTCGTGAGACACAATTTCTGGTGTTTTCAGCACTCCACAGTGCGTTTGATGTGCAGATACGGCGATATCTTCGTTTTCGTGGGTTTCCAGCTGAGATATGCATTTTCTACGATGATATTCGTGATTCTTCTGTGACAAGTATGCAGAATCACCGAAATCGCGCTTCTAGAGCTATTTAAGGCGAAACAACACGTTTTCTGGTGTTTCAGCACTCCACAGTGTGTTTGGAATGCAGAACCGGTGATATCTTCGTTTTCGTGGGGTTTCCAGCTGAGATATGCACTTTCTACGATGATATTCGTGATTCTTCTGTGACAATTATGCAGAATCACAGAAGACGCTGGTAAACTGCTATTTAACGCGAAACAACACGTTTTCTGGTGTTTCAACACTCCACAGTGCGTTTGATATGCAGAACCGGCGATATCTTCGTTTTCATGGGGTTTCCAGCTGAGATATGCATTTTCTACGATGATATCCGTTATTTCTCTGTGACAAGTATGCAGATCCACCGATATCGCGCTTTTGGTGCTATTTAACGCGAAATAGCACGGTTCTGGAGGTTCAGTAATCCACAGAGCGTTTGATATGCAGAGCCGGCGTTATCTTCGTTTTCGTGGGGTTTCCAGCTGAGATATACATTTTCTACGTTGATATTCGTTATTCTTCTGTGACAAGTATGCAGAATCACAGAAAACGCTGGTAAACTCCAATTTAACGCGAAACAACACGTTTTCTGGTGTTTCAACATTCCACAGTGCGTTTGATATGCAGAACCGGCGATATCTTCGTTTTGTGGGGTTTCCAGCTGAGATATGCATTTTCTACGATGATATCCATTATTCTTCTGTGACAAGTATGCTGAATCACCGAAATCGCGCTTTTGGTCCTATTTAATGCGATCTAACACGGTTTATGGTGTTTCAGCGCTCCACAGTGCGTTTGATATGCAGAACCGGCGATATCTTCGTTTTGTGGGGTTTCCAGCTGAGATATGCATTGTCTACGATGATATCCATTATTCTTCTGTGACATGTATGCAGAATCACCGAAATCGCGCTTTTGGTCCTACTTAATGCGATCTAACACGGTTTATGGTGCTTCAGCACTCCACAGTGCGTTTGATATGCAGAACAGGCGACAGCTTCGTTTTCGTGGGGCGTCCAGCTGAGATATGCATTTTCTCGGATGATATCCATTATTCTTCTGTGACAAGTATGCAGAATCACCGAAATTGCGCTATTGGTCCTATTTAATGCGAAATAACACGGTTTATGGTGTTTCAGCACTCCACAGTGCGTTTGATATGCAGAACCGGCGATATCTTCGTTTTGTGGGGTTTCCAGCTGAGATATGCATTTTCTACGATGATATTCGTGATTCTTCTGTGACAAGTATGCAGAATCACCGAAATCGCGCTTCTAGAGCTATTTAAGGCGAAACAACACGTTTTCTGGTGTTTCAGCACTCCACAGTGTGTTTGGAATGCAGAACAGGCGACAGCTTCGTTTTCGTGGGGAGTCCAGCTGACCTATGCATTTTCTACGATGATATTCGTGATTCTTCTGTGACAAGTATGCAGATCCACCGATATCGCGCTTTTGGTGCTACTTAAAGCGAAATAGCACGTTTCTGGTGGTTCAGTACTCCTCAGAGTGTTTGATATGCAGAGCCGGCGATATCTTCGTTTTCGTGGGGTTTCCAGCTGTGATATGCATTTTCTACGATGATATCCGTTATTTCTCTGTGACAAGTATGCAGATCCACCGATATCGCGCTTTTGGTGCTATTTAACGCGAAATAGCACGTTTCTGGAGGTTCAGTAATCCACAGAGCGTTTGATATGCAGAGCCGGCGTTATCTTCGTTTTCGTGGGGTTTCCAGCTGAGATATACATTTTCTACGATGATATTCGTTATTCTTCTGTGACAAGTATGCAGAATCACAGAAAACGCTGGTAAACTCCTATTTAACGCGAAACAACACGTTTTCTGGTGTTTCAACACTCCACAGTGCGTTTGATATGCAGAACCGGCGATATCTTCGTTTTGTGGGGTTTCCAGCTGAGATATGCATTTTCTACGATGATATCCATTATTCTTCTGTGACATGTATGCAGAATCACCGAAATCGCGCTTTTGGTCCTATTTAATGCGATCTAACACGGTTTATGGTGTTTCAGCACTCCACAGTGCGTTTGATATGCAGAACAGGCGACAGCTTCGTTTTCGTGGGGCTTCCAGCTGAGATATGCATTTTCTAGGATGATATCCATTAATCTTCTGTGACAAGTATGCAGAATCACCGAAATAGCGCTTTTGGTCCTATTTAATGCGAAATAACACGTTTTATGGTGTTTCAGCACCCCACAGTGCGTTTGATATGCAGAGCCGGCGATATCTTCGTTTTCGTGAGGTTTCCAGCTGAGATATGCATTTTCTACGATGATATTCGTTATTCTTCTGTGACAAGTATGCAGAATCACAGAAAACGCTAGTAAACTGCTATTTAACGAGAAACAACACGTTTTATGGTGTTTCAGCACCCCACAGTGCGTTTGATATGCAAAACCGGCGATATCTTCGTTTTCACGGGGTTTCCAGCTGAGATATGCATTTTCTACGATGATATGCGTGATTCTTCTGTGGCAAGTGTGCGGAATCACCGATATCGCGCTTTTGGTGCTATTTAATGCGAAATAACAGGTTTTATGGTGTTTCAGTACTCCACAGAGCGTTTGATATGCAGAGCCGGCGATATCTTCGTTTTCGTGGGGTTTCCAGCTGAGATATGCATTTTCTACGATGATATTCGTTATTCTTCTGTGACAAGTATGCTGAATCACCGAAATCGCGCTTTTGGTCCTATTTAATGCGATCTAATACTGTTTATGGTGTTTCAGCACTCCACAGTGCGTTTGATATGCAGAACCGGCGATATCTTCGTTTTGTGGGGTTTCCAGCTGAGATATGCATTTTCTACGATGATATCCATTATTCTTCTGTGACAAGTATGCTGAATCACCGAAATCGCGCTTTTGGTCCTATTTAATGCAATCTAATACGGTTTATGGTGTTTCAGCACTCCACAGTGCGTTTGATATGCAGAGCCGGCGATATCTTCGTTTTCGTAGGGTTTCCAGCTGAGATATGCATTTTCTACGATGATATCCGTTATTCTTCTGTGACAAGTGTGCAGAATCACCGAAATCGCGCTTTTGGTGCTATTTAATGCGAAATAACACATTTTACGGTGTTTCAGCACTCCACAGTGCGTGTGATATACAGAACCGGCGACAGCTTCGTTTTCGTGGGGCTTCCAGCTGAGATATGCATTTTCTACGATGATATCCGTTATTCTTCTGTGACAAGTGTGCAGAATCACCGAAATCGCGCTTCTGGACCTATTTAATTCGAAATAACATGCTTCATGGTGTTTCAGCACTCCACAGTGCGTTTGATATGCAGAACCGGTGATATCTTCGTTTTTATGGGATTTCCAGCTGAGATATGCATTTTCTACGATAATCTTGGTGCTTCTTCTGTGAGAAGTATGCCGAATCACAGAAAACGATGGTAAACTGCTATTTAACGCGAAACAACACGATTTCTGGTGTTTCAGCACTCCACAGTGCGTTTGATATGCAGAACAGGGGATATCTTTGTATTCGAGGGTTTCCAGCTGAGATATGCATTTTCTACGATGATATGCGTTATTCTTCTGTGACAAGTATGCAGAATCACCGATATCGCGATTTTGGTCCTATTTAATGCGAGAGACACAATTTCTGGTGTTTTCAGCACTCCACAGTGCGTTTGATGTGCAGATACGGCGATATCTTCGTTTTCGTGGGTTTCCAGCTTAGATATGCATTTTCTACGATGATATTCGTGATTCTTCTGTGACAAGTATGCAGAATCACCGAAATCGCGCTTTTGGTGCTATTTAATGCGAAATAACAGGTTTTATGGTGTTTCAGTACTCCACAGTGTGTTTGGAATGCAGAACAGGCGACAGCTTCGTTTTCGTGGGGCTTGCAGCTGACCTATGCATTTTCTACGATGATATTCGTGATTCTTCTGTGACAAGTATGCAGAATCACCGAAATCGCGCTTCTAGAGCTATTTAAGGCGAAACAACACGTTTTCTGGTGTTTCAGCACTCCACAGTGTGTTTGGAATGCAGAACAGGCGACAGCTTCGTTTTCGTGGGGCTTCCAGCTGACCTATGCATTTTCTACGATGATATTCGTTATTCTTCTGTGACAAGTATGCAGAATCACAGAAAACGATGGTAAACTGCTATTTAACGCGAAACAACACGTTTTCTGGTGTTTCAACACTCCACAGTGCGTATCATATGCAGGACCGGTGATATCTTCGTTTTCGTGGGGTTTCCAGCTGAGATATGCACTTTCTACGATGATATCCGTTATTCTTCTGTGACAAGTATGCAGAATCACCGATATCGCGATTTTGGTCCTATTTAATGCGAGAGACACAATTTCTGGTGTTTTCAGCACTCCACAGTGCGTTTGATGTGCAGAACCGGCGATATCTTCGTTGGCGTGGGGTTTCCAGCTGAGATATGCATTGTCTACGATGATATTCGTGATTCTTCTGTGACAAGTATGCAGAATCACAGAAAACGCTGGTAAACTCCTATTTAACGCGAAACAACACGTTTTCTGGTGTTTCAACATTCCACAGTGCGTTTGATATGCAGAACCGGCGATATCTTCGTTTTGTGGGGTTTCCAGCTGAGATATGCATTTTCTACGATGATATTCGTGATTCTTCTGTGACAAGTATGCAGATCCACCGATATCGCGCTTTTGGTGCTACTTAAAGCGAAATAGCACGTTTCTGGTGGTTCAGTACTCCTCAGAGTGTTTGATATGCAGAGCCGGCGATATCTTCGTTTTCGTGGGGTTTCCAGCTGTGATATGCATTTTCTACGATGATATCCGTTATTTCTCTGTGACAAGTATGCAGATCCACCGATATCGCGCTTTTGGTGCTATTTAACGCGAAATAGCACGTTTCTGGAGGTTCAGTAATCCACAGAGCGTTTGATATGCAGAGCCGGCGTTATCTTCGTTTTCGTGGGGTTTCCAGCTGAGATATACATTTTCTACGATGATATTCGTTATTCTTCTGTGACAAGTATGCAGAATCACAGAAAACGCTGGTAAACTCCTATTTAACGCGAAACAACACGTTTTCTGGTGTTTCAACACTCCACAGTGCGTTTGATATGCAGAACCGGCGATATCTTCGTTTTGTGGGGTTTCCAGCTGAGATATGCATTTTCTACGATGATATCCATTATTCTTCTGTGACATGTATGCAGAATCACCGAAATCGCGCTTTTGGTCCTATTTAATGCGATCTAACACGGTTTATGGTGTTTCAGCACTCCACAGTGCGTTTGATATGCAGAACAGGCGACAGCTTCGTTTTCGTGGGGCTTCCAGCTGAGATATGCATTTTCTAGGATGATATCCATTATTCTTCTGTGACAAGTATGCAGAATCACCGAAATAGCACTTTTGGTCCTATTTAATGCGAAATAACACGGTTTATGGTGTTTCAGCACTCCGCAGTGCGTTTGATATGCAGCACAGGCGACAGCTTCGTTTTCGTGGGGCTTCCAGCTGAGATATGCATTTTCTAGGATGATATCCATTATTCTTCTGTGACAAGTATGCAGAATCACCGATATCGCGATTTTGGTCCTATTTAATGCGAGAGACACAATTTCTGGTGTTTTCAGCACTCCACAGTGCGTTTGATGTGCAGAACCGGCGATATCTTCGTTGGCGTGGGGTTTCCAGCTGAGATATGCATTGTCTACGATGATATTCGTGATTCTTCTGTGACAAGTATGCAGAATCACAGAAAACGCTGGTAAACTCCTATTTAACGCGAAACAACACGTTTTCTGGTGTTTCAACATTCCACAGTGCGTTTGATATGCAGAACCGGCGATATCTTCGTTTTGTGGGGTTTCCAGCTGAGATATGCATTTTCTACGATGATATTCGTGATTCTTCTGTGACAAGTATGCAGATCCACCGATATCGCGCTTTTGGTGCTACTTAAAGCGAAATAGCACGTTTCTGGTGGTTCAGTACTCCTCAGAGTGTTTGATATGCAGAGCCGGCGATATCTTCGTTTTCGTGGGGTTTCCAGCTGTGATATGCATTTTCTACGATGATATCCGTTATTTCTCTGTGACAAGTATGCAGATCCACCGATATCGCGCTTTTGGTGCTATTTAACGCGAAATAGCACGTTTCTGGAGGTTCAGTAATCCACAGAGCGTTTGATATGCAGAGCCGGCGTTATCTTCGTTTTCGTGGGGTTTCCAGCTGAGATATACATTTTCTACGATGATATTCGTTATTCTTCTGTGACAAGTATGCAGAATCACAGAAAACGCTGGTAAACTCCTATTTAACGCGAAACAACACGTTTTCTGGTGTTTCAACACTCCACAGTGCGTTTGATATGCAGAACCGGCGATATCTTCGTTTTGTGGGGTTTCCAGCTGAGATATGCATTTTCTACGATGATATCCGTTATTTCTCTGTGACAAGTATGCAGATCCACCGATATCGCGCTTTTGGTGCTATTTAACGCGAAATAGCACGTTTCTGGAGGTTCAGTAATCCACAGAGCGTTTGATATGCAGAGCCGGCGTTATCTTCGTTTTCGTGGGGTTTCCAGCTGAGATATACATTTTCTACGATGATATCCATTATTCTTCTGTGACATGTATGCAGAATCACCGAAATCGCGCTTTTGGTCCTATTTAATGCGATCTAACACGGTTTATGGTGTTTCAGCACTCCACAGTGCGTTTGATATGCAGAACAGGCGACAGCTTCGTTTTCGTGGGGCTTCCAGCTGAGATATGCATTTTCTAGGATGATATCCATTATTCTTCTGTGACAAGTATGCAGAATCACCGAAATAGCGCTTTTGGTCCTATTTAATGCGAAATAACACGGTTTATGGTGTTTCAGCACTCCGCAGTGCGTTTGATATGCAGCACAGGCGACAGCTTCGTTTTCGTGGGGCTTCCAGCTGAGATATGCATTTTCTAGGATGATATCCATTATTCTTCTGTGACAAGTATGCAGAATCACCGAAATAGCGCTTTTGGTCCTATTTAATGCGAAATAACACGTTTTATGGTGTTTCAGCACCCCACAGTGCGTTTGATATGCAGAGCCGGCGATATCTTCGTTTTCGTGAGGTTTCCAGCTGAGATATGCATTTTCTACGATGATATTCGTTATTCTTCTGTGACAAGTATGCAGAATCACAGAAAACGCTAGTAAACTGCTATTTAACGAGAAACAACACGTTTTATGGTGTTTCAGCACCCCACAGTGCGTTTGATATGCAAAACCGGCGATATCTTCGTTTTCACGGGGTTTCCAGCTGAGATATGCATTTTCTACGATGAAATGCGTGATTCTTCTGTGGCAAGTGTGCGGAATCACCGATATCGCGCTTTTGGTGCTATTTAATGCGAAATAACAGGTTTTATGGTGTTTCAGTACTCCACAGAGCGTTTGATATGCAGAGCCGGCGATATCTTCGTTTTCGTGGGGTTTCCAGCTGAGATATGCATTTTCTACGATGATATTCGTTATTCTTCTGTGACAAGTATGCTGATTCACCGAAATCGCGCTTTTGGTCCTATTTAATGCGATCTAATACGGTTTATGGTGTTTCAGCACTCCACAGTGCGTTTGATATGCAGAACAGGCGATATCTTCGTTTTGTGGGGTTTCCAGCTGAGATATGCATTTTCTACGATGATATCCATTATTCTTCTGTGACAAGTATGCTGAATCACCGAAATCGCGCTTTTGGTCCTATTTAATGCGATCTAATACGGTTTATGGTGTTTCAGCACTCCACAGTGCGTTTGATATGCAGAACCGGCGATATCTTCGTTTTGTGGGGTTTCCAGCTGAGATATGCTTTTTCTACGATGATATTCGTGATTCTTCTGTGACAAGTATGCAGAATCACCGAAATCGCGCTTCTAGAGCTATTTAAGGCGAAACAACACGTTTTCTGGTGTTTCAGCACTCCACAGTGTGTTTGGAATGCAGAACAGGCGACAGCTTCGTTTTCGTGGGGAGTCCAGCTGACCTATGCATTTTCTACGATGATATTCGTGATTCTTCTGTGACAAGTATGCAGATCCACCGATATCGCGCTTTTGGTGCTACTTAAAGCGAAATAGCACGTTTCTGGTGGTTCAGTACTCCTCAGAGTGTTTGATATGCAGAGCCGGCGATATCTTCGTTTTCGTGGGGTTTCCAGCTGTGATATGCATTTTCTACGATGATATCCGTTATTTCTCTGTGACAAGTATGCAGATCCACCGATATCGCGCTTTTGGTGCAATTTAACGCGAAATAGCACGTTTCTGGAGGTTCAGTAATCCACAGAGCGTTTGATATGCAGAGCCGGCGTTATCTTCGTTTTCGTGGGGTTTCCAGCTGAGATATACATTTTCTACGATGATATTCGTTATTCTTCTGTGACAAGTATGCAGAATCACAGAAAACGCTGGTAAACTCCTATTTAACGCGAAACAACACGTTTTCTGGTGTTTCAACACTCCACAGTGCGTTTGATATGCAGAACCGGCGATATCTTCGTTTTGTGGGGTTTCCAGCTGAGATATGCATTTTCTACGATGATATCCATTATTCTTCTGTGACATGTATGCAGAATCACCGAAATCGCGCTTTTGGTCCTATTTAATGCGATCTAACACGGTTTATGGTGTTTCAGCACTCCACAGTGCGTTTGATATGCAGAACAGGCGACAGCTTCGTTTTCGTGGGGCTTCCAGCTGAGATATGCATTTTCTAGGATGATATCCATTATTCTTCTGTGACAAGTATGCAGAATCACCGAAATAGCGCTTTTGGTCCTATTTAATGCGAAATAACACGGTTTATGGTGTTTCAGCACTCCACAGTGCGTTTGATATGCAGAACCGGCGATATCTTCGTTTTGTGGGGTTTCCAGCTGAGATATGCATTTTCTACGATGATATCCATTATTCTTCTGTGACAAGTATGCTGAATCACCGAAATCGCGCTTTTGGTCCTATTTAATGCGATCTAACACGGTTTATGGTGTTTCAGCGCTCCACAGTGCGTTTGATATGCAGAACCGGCGATATCTTCGTTTTGTGGGGTTTCCAGCTGAGATATGCATTGTCTACGATGATATCCATTATTCTTCTGTGACATGTATGCAGAATCACCGAAATCGCGCTTTTGGTCCTACTTAATGCGATCTAACACGGTTTATGGTGCTTCAGCACTCCACAGTGCGTTTGATATGCAGAACAGGCGACAGCTTCGTTTTCGTGGGGCTTCCAGCTGAGATATGCATTTTCTCGGATGATATCCATTATTCTTCTGTGACAAGTATGCAGAATCACCGAAATTGCGCTATTGGTCCTATTTAATGCGAAATAACACGGTTTATGGTGTTTCAGCACTCCACAGTGCGTTTGATATGCAGAACCGGCGATATCTTCGTTTTGTGGGGTTTCCAGCTGAGATATGCACTTTCTACGATGATATTCGTGATTCTTCTGTGACAAGTATGCAGAATCACCGAAATCGCGCTTCTAGAGCTATTTAAGGCGAAACAACACGTTTTCTGGTGTTTCAGCACTCCACAGTGTGTTTGGAATGCAGAACAGGCGACAGCTTCGTTTTCGTGGGGAGTCCAGCTGACCTATGCATTTTCTACGATGATATTCGTGATTCTTCTGTGACAAGTATGCAGATCCACCGATATCGCGCTTTTGGTGCTACTTAAAGCGAAATAGCACGTTTCTGGTGGTTCAGTACTCCTCAGAGTGTTTGATATGCAGAGCCGGCGATATCTTCGTTTTCGTGGGGTTTCCAGCTGTGATATGCATTTTCTACGATGATATCCGTTATTTCTCTGTGACAAGTATGCAGATCCACCGATATCGCGCTTTTGGTGCTATTTAACGCGAAATAGCACGTTTCTGGAGGTTCAGTAATCCACAGAGCGTTTGATATGCAGAGCCGGCGTTATCTTCGTTTTCGTGGGGTTTCCAGCTGAGATATACATTTTCTACGATGATATTCGTTATTCTTCTGTGACAAGTATGCAGAATCACAGAAAACGCTGGTAAACTCCTATTTAACGCGAAACAACACGTTTTCTGGTGTTTCAACACTCCACAGTGCGTTTGATATGCAGAACCGGCGATATCTTCGTTTTGTGGGGTTTCCAGCTGAGATATGCATTTTCTACGATGATATCCATTATTCTTCTGTGACATGTATGCAGAATCACCGAAATCGCGCTTTTGGTCCTATTTAATGCGATCAAACACGGTTTATGGTGTTTCAGCACTCCACAGTGCGTTTGATATGCAGAACAGGCGACAGCTTCGTTTTCGTGGGGCTTCCAGCTGAGATATGCATTTTCTAGGATGATATCCATTATTCTTCTGTGACAAGTATGCAGAATCACCGAAATAGCGCTTTTGGTCCTATTTAATGCGAAATAACACGGTTTATGGTGTTTCAGCACTCCGCAGTGCGTTTGATATGCAGCACAGGTGACAGCTTCGTTTTCGTGGGGCTTCCAGCTGAGATATGCATTTTCTAGGATGATATCCATTATTCTTCTGTGACAAGTATGCAGAATCACCGAAATAGCGCTTTTGGTCCTATTTAATGCGATCTAACACGGTTTATGGTGTTTCAGCGCTCCACAGTGCGTTTGATATGCAGAACCGGCGATATCTTCGTTTTGTGGGGTTTCCAGCTGAGATATGCATTTTCTACGATGATATCCATTATTCTTCTGTGACAAGTATGCTGAATCACCGAAATCGCGCTTTTGGTCCTATTTAATGCGATCTAATACGGTTTATGGTGTTTCAGCACTCCACAGTGCGTTTGATATGCAGAACCGGCGATATCTTCGTTTTGTGGGGTTTCCAGCTGAGATATGCATTTTCTACGATGATATCCATTATTCTTCTGTGACAAGTATGCTGAATCACCGAAATCGCGCTTTTGGTCCTATTTAATGCGATCTAATACGGTTTATGGTGTTTCAGCACTCCACAGTGCGTTTGATATGCAGAACCGGCGATATCTTCGTTTTGTGGGGTTTCCAGCTGAGATATGCATTTTCTACGATGATATTCGTGATTCTTCTGTTACAAGTATGCAGAATCACCGAAATCGCGCTTCTAGAGCTATTTAAGGCGAAACAACACGTTTTCTGGTGTTTCAGCACTCCACAGTGTGTTTGGAATGCAGAACAGGCGACAGCTTCGTTTTCGTGGGGAGTCCAGCTGACCTATGCATTTTCTACGATGATATTCGTGATTCTTCTGTGACAAGTATGCAGATCCACCGATATCGCGCTTTTGGTGCTACTTAAAGCGAAATAGCACGTTTCTGGTGGTTCAGTACTCCTCAGAGTGTTTGATATGCAGAGCCGGCGATATCTTCGTTTTCGTGGGGTTTCCAGCTGTGATATGCATTTTCTACGATGATATCCGTTATTTCTCTGTGACAAGTATGCAGATCCACCGATATCGCGCTTTTGGTGCTATTTAACGCGAAATAGCACGTTTCTGGAGGTTCAGTAATCCACAGAGCGTTTGATATGCAGAGCCGGCGTTATCTTCGTTTTCGTGGGGTTTCCAGCTGAGATATACATTTTCTACGATGATATTCGTTATTCTTCTGTGACAAGTATGCAGAATCACAGAAAACGCTGGTAAACTCCTATTTAACGCGAAACAACACGTTTTCTGGTGTTTCAACACTCCACAGTGCGTTTGATATGCAGAACCGGCGATATCTTCGTTTTGTGGGGTTTCCAGCTGAGATATGCATTTTCTACGATGATATCCATTATTCTTCTGTGACATGTATGCAGAATCACCGAAATCGCGCTTTTGGTCCTATTTAATGCGATCTAACACGGTTTATGGTGTTTCAGCACTCCACAGTGCGTTTGATATGCAGAACAGGCGACAGCTTCGTTTTCGTGGGGCTTCCAGCTGAGATATGCATTTTCTAGGATGATATCCATTATTCTTCTGTGACAGGTATGCAGAATCACCGAAATAGCGCTTTTGGTCCTATTTAATGCGAAATAACACGGTTTATGGTGTTTCAGCACTCCACAGTGCGTTTGATATGCAGAACCGGCGATATCTTCCTTTTGTGGGGTTTCCAGCTGAGATATGCATTTTCTACGATGATATCCATTATTCTTCTGTGACAAGTATGCTGAATCACCGAAATCGCGCTTTTGTTCCTATTTAATGCGATCTAACACGGTTTATGGTGTTTCAGCGCTCCACAGTGCGTTTGATATGCAGAACCGGCGATATCTTCGTTTTGTGGGGTTTCCAGCTGAGATATGCATTGTCTACGATGATATCCATTATTCTTCTGTGACATGTATGCAGAATCACCGAAATCGCGCTTTTGGTCCTACTTTATGCGATCTAACACGGTTTATGGTGCTTCAGCACTCCACAGTGCGTTTGATATGCAGAACAGGCGACAGCTTCGTTTTCGTGGGGCTTCCAGCTGAGATATGCATTTTCTCGGATGATATCCATTATTCTTCTGTGACAAGTATGCAGAATCACCGAAATTGCGCTATTGGTCCTATTTAATGCGTAATAACACGTTTTATGGTGTTTCAGCACCCCACAGTGCGTTTGATATGCGGAACCGCCGATATCATCGTTTTGTGGGGTTTCCAGCTGAGATATGCATTTTCTACGATGATATCCATTATTCTTCTGTGATAAGTATGCTGAATCACCGAAATCGCGCTTTTGGTCCTATTTAATGCGATCTAATACGGTTTATGGTGTTTCAGCGCTCCACAGTGCGTTTGATATGCAGAACCGGCGATATCTTCGTTTTGTGGGGTTTCCAGCTGAGATATGCATTGTCTACGATGATATCCATTATTCTTCTCTGACATGTATGCAGTATCACCGAAATCGTGCTTTTGGTGCTACTTAATGCGAAATAACAGGTTTTATGGTGTTTTCTGCACCCCACAGTGCGTTTGATATGCGGAACCGCCGATATCATCGTTTTGTGGGGTTTCCAGCTGAGATATGCATTTTGTACGATGATATCCATTATTCTTCTGTGACAAGTGTGCAGAACCACCGAAATCGCGCTTTTGGTCCTATTTAATGCGAAATAACACGTGTTTCGGTGTTTCAACACTCCACAGTGCGTATGATACGCAGCACCGGCGACAGCTTCGTTTTCGTGGGGCTTCCAGCTGAGATATGCATTTTCTACGACGATATTCGTGATTCTTCTGTGAAAAGTATGCGGAATCACCGAATTCGCGCTTTTGGAGCTATTTAATTCGTGAGACACAATTTCTGGTGTTTTCAGCACTCCACAGTGCGTTTGATGTGCAGATACGGCGATATCTTCGTTTTCGTGGGTTTCCAGCTGAGATATGCATTTTCTACGATGATATTCGTGATTCTTCTGTGACAAGTATGCAGAATCACCGAAATCGCGCTTCTAGAGCTATTTAAGGCGAAACAACACGTTTTCTGGTGTTTCAGCACTCCACAGTGTGTTTGGAATGCAGAACCGGTGATATCTTCGTTTTCGTGGGGTTTCCAGCTGAGATATGCACTTTCTACGATGATATTCGTGATTCTTCTGTGACAATTATGCAGAATCACAGAAGACGCTGGTAAACTGCTATTTAACGCGAAACAACACGTTTTCTGGTGTTTCAACACTCCACAGTGCGTTTGATATGCAGAACCGGCGATATCTTCGTTTTCATGGGGTTTCCAGCTGAGATATGCATTTTCTACGATGATATCCGTTATTTCTCTGTGACAAGTATGCAGATCCACCGATATCGCGCTTTTGGTGCTATTTAACGCGAAATAGCACGGTTCTGGAGGTTCAGTAATCCACAGAGCGTTTGATATGCAGAGCCGGCGTTATCTTCGTTTTCGTGGGGTTTCCAGCTGAGATATACATTTTCTACGTTGATATTCGTTATTCTTCTGTGACAAGTATGCAGAATCACAGAAAACGCTGGTAAACTCCAATTTAACGCGAAACAACACGTTTTCTGGTGTTTCAACATTCCACAGTGCGTTTGATATGCAGAACCGGCGATATCTTCGTTTTGTGGGGTTTCCAGCTGAGATATGCATTTTCTACGATGATATCCATTATTCTTCTGTGACAAGTATGCTGAATCACCGAAATCGCGCTTTTGGTCCTATTTAATGCGATCTAACACGGTTTATGGTGTTTCAGCGCTCCACAGTGCGTTTGATATGCAGAACCGGCGATATCTTCGTTTTGTGGGGTTTCCAGCTGAGATATGCATTGTCTACGATGATATCCATTATTCTTCTGTGACATGTATGCAGAATCACCGAAATCGCGCTTTTGGTCCTACTTAATGCGATCTAACACGGTTTATGGTGCTTCAGCACTCCACAGTGCGTTTGATATGCAGAACAGGCGACAGCTTCGTTTTCGTGGGGCGTCCAGCTGAGATATGCATTTTCTCGGATGATATCCATTATTCTTCTGTGACAAGTATGCAGAATCACCGAAATTGCGCTATTGGTCCTATTTAATGCGAAATAACACGGTTTATGGTGTTTCAGCACTCCACAGTGCGTTTGATATGCAGAACCGGCGATATCTTCGTTTTGTGGGGTTTCCAGCTGAGATATGCATTTTCTACGATGATATTCGTGATTCTTCTGTGACAAGTATGCAGAATCACCGAAATCGCGCTTCTAGAGCTATTTAAGGCGAAACAACACGTTTTCTGGTGTTTCAGCACTCCACAGTGTGTTTGGAATGCAGAACAGGCGACAGCTTCGTTTTCGTGGGGAGTCCAGCTGACCTATGCATTTTCTACGATGATATTCGTGATTCTTCGGTGACAAGTATGCAGATCCACCGATATCGCGCTTTTGGTGCTACTTAAAGCGAAATAGCACGTTTCTGGTGGTTCAGTACTCCTCAGAGTGTTTGATATGCAGAGCCGGCGATATCTTCGTTTTCGTGGGGTTTCCAGCTGTGATATGCATTTTCTACGATGATATCCGTTATTTCTCTGTGACAAGTATGCAGATCCACCGATATCGCGCTTTTGGTGCTATTTAACGCGAAATAGCACGTTTCTGGAGGTTCAGTAATCCACAGAGCGTTTGATATGCAGAGCCGGCGTTATCTTCGTTTTCGTGGGGTTTCCAGCTGAGATATACATTTTCTACGATGATATTCGTTATTCTTCTGTGACAAGTATGCAGAATCACAGAAAACGCTGGTAAACTCCTATTTAACGCGAAACAACACGTTTTCTGGTGTTTCAACACTCCACAGTGCGTTTGATATGCAGAACCGGCGATATCTTCGTTTTGTGGGGTTTCCAGCTGAGATATGCATTTTCTACGATGATATCCATTATTCTTCTGTGACATGTATGCAGAATCACCGAAATCGCGCTTTTGGTCCTATTTAATGCGATCTAACACGGTTTATGGTGTTTCAGCACTCCACAGTGCGTTTGATATGCAGAACAGGCGACAGCTTCGTTTTCGTGGGGCTTCCAGCTGAGATATGCATTTTCTAGGATGATATCCATTAATCTTCTGTGACAAGTATGCAGAATCACCGAAATAGCGCTTTTGGTCCTATTTAATGCGAAATAACACGTTTTATGGTGTTTCAGCACCCCACAGTGCGTTTGATATGCAGAGCCGGCGATATCTTCGTTTTCGTGAGGTTTCCAGCTGAGATATGCATTTTCTACGATGATATTCGTTATTCTTCTGTGACAAGTATGCAGAATCACAGAAAACGCTAGTAAACTGCTATTTAACGAGAAACAACACGTTTTATGGTGTTTCAGCACCCCACAGTGCGTTTGATATGCAAAACCGGCGATATCTTCGTTTTCACGGGGTTTCCAGCTGAGATATGCATTTTCTACGATGATATGCGTGATTCTTCTGTGGCAAGTGTGCGGAATCACCGATATCGCGCTTTTGGTGCTATTTAATGCGAAATAACAGGTTTTATGGTGTTTCAGTACTCCACAGAGCGTTTGATATGCAGAGCCGGCGATATCTTCGTTTTCGTGGGGTTTCCAGCTGAGATATGCATTTTCTACGATGATATTCGTTATTCTTCTGTGACAAGTATGCTGAATCACCGAAATCGCGCTTTTGGTCCTATTTAATGCGATCTAATACTGTTTATGGTGTTTCAGCACTCCACAGTGCGTTTGATATGCAGAACCGGCGATATCTTCGTTTTGTGGGGTTTCCAGCTGAGATATGCATTTTCTACGATGATATCCATTATTCTTCTGTGACAAGTATGCTGAATCACCGAAATCGCGCTTTTGGTCCTATTTAATGCAATCTAATACGGTTTATGGTGTTTCAGCACTCCACAGTGCGTTTGATATGCAGAGCCGGCGATATCTTCGTTTTGTGGGGTTTCCAGCTGAGATATGCATTTTCTACGATGATATCCGTTATTCTTCTGTGACAAGTGTGCAGAATCACCGAAATCGCGCTTCTGGACCTATTTAATTCGAAATAACATGCTTCATGGTGTTTCAGCACTCCACAGTGCGTTTGATATGCAGAACCGGTGATATCTTCGTTTTTATGGGATTTCCAGCTGAGATATGCATTTTCTACGATAATCTTGGTGCTTCTTCTGTGAGAAGTATGCCGAATCACAGAAAACGATGGTAAACTGCTATTTAACGCGAAACAACACGATTTCTGGTGTTTCAGCACTCCACAGTGCGTTTGATATGCAGAACAGGGGATATCTTTGTATTCGAGGGTTTCCAGCTGAGATATGCATTTTCTACGATGATATGCGTTATTCTTCTGTGACAAGTATGCAGAATCACCGATATCGCGATTTTGGTCCTATTTAATGCGAGAGACACAATTTCTGGTGTTTTCAGCACTCCACAGTGCGTTTGATGTGCAGATACGGCGATATCTTCGTTTTCGTGGGTTTCCAGCTTAGATATGCATTTTCTACGATGATATTCGTGATTCTTCTGTGACAAGTATGCAGAATCACCGAAATCGCGCTTTTGGTGCTATTTAATGCGAAATAACAGGTTTTATGGTGTTTCAGTACTCCACAGTGTGTTTGGAATGCAGAACAGGCGACAGCTTCGTTTTCGTGGGGCTTGCAGCTGACCTATGCATTTTCTACGATGATATTCGTGATTCTTCTGTGACAAGTATGCAGAATCACCGAAATCGCGCTTCTAGAGCTATTTAAGGCGAAACAACACGTTTTCTGGTGTTTCAGCACTCCACAGTGTGTTTGGAATGCAGAACAGGCGACAGCTTCGTTTTCGTGGGGCTTCCAGCTGACCTATGCATTTTCTACGATGATATTCGTTATTCTTCTGTGACAAGTATGCAGAATCACAGAAAACGATGGTAAACTGCTATTTAACGCGAAACAACACGTTTTCTGGTGTTTCAACACTCCACAGTGCGTATCATATGCAGGACCGGTGATATCTTCGTTTTCGTGGGGTTTCCAGCTGAGATATGCACTTTCTACGATGATATCCGTTATTCTTCTGTGACAAGTATGCAGAATCACCGATATCGCGATTTTGGTCCTATTTAATGCGAGAGACACAATTTCTGGTGTTTTCAGCACTCCACAGTGCGTTTGATGTGCAGAACCGGCGATATCTTCGTTGGCGTGGGGTTTCCAGCTGAGATATGCATTGTCTACGATGATATTCGTGATTCTTCTGTGACAAGTATGCAGAATCACAGAAAACGCTGGTAAACTCCTATTTAACGCGAAACAACACGTTTTCTGGTGTTTCAACATTCCACAGTGCGTTTGATATGCAGAACCGGCGATATCTTCGTTTTGTGGGGTTTCCAGCTGAGATATGCATTTTCTACGATGATATTCGTGATTCTTCTGTGACAAGTATGCAGATCCACCGATATCGCGCTTTTGGTGCTACTTAAAGCGAAATAGCACGTTTCTGGTGGTTCAGTACTCCTCAGAGTGTTTGATATGCAGAGCCGGCGATATCTTCGTTTTCGTGGGGTTTCCAGCTGTGATATGCATTTTCTACGATGATATCCGTTATTTCTCTGTGACAAGTATGCAGATCCACCGATATCGCGCTTTTGGTGCTATTTAACGCGAAATAGCACGTTTCTGGAGGTTCAGTAATCCACAGAGCGTTTGATATGCAGAGCCGGCGTTATCTTCGTTTTCGTGGGGTTTCCAGCTGAGATATACATTTTCTACGATGATATTCGTTATTCTTCTGTGACAAGTATGCAGAATCACAGAAAACGCTGGTAAACTCCTATTTAACGCGAAACAACACGTTTTCTGGTGTTTCAACACTCCACAGTGCGTTTGATATGCAGAACCGGCGATATCTTCGTTTTGTGGGGTTTCCAGCTGAGATATGCATTTTCTACGATGATATCCATTATTCTTCTGTGACATGTATGCAGAATCACCGAAATCGCGCTTTTGGTCCTATTTAATGCGATCTAACACGGTTTATGGTGTTTCAGCACTCCACAGTGCGTTTGATATGCAGAACAGGCGACAGCTTCGTTTTCGTGGGGCTTCCAGCTGAGATATGCATTTTCTAGGATGATATCCATTATTCTTCTGTGACAAGTATGCAGAATCACCGAAATAGCACTTTTGGTCCTATTTAATGCGAAATAACACGGTTTATGGTGTTTCAGCACTCCGCAGTGCGTTTGATATGCAGCACAGGCGACAGCTTCGTTTTCGTGGGGCTTCCAGCTGAGATATGCATTTTCTAGGATGATATCCATTATTCTTCTGTGACAAGTATGCAGAATCACCGATATCGCGATTTTGGTCCTATTTAATGCGAGAGACACAATTTCTGGTGTTTTCAGCACTCCACAGTGCGTTTGATGTGCAGAACCGGCGATATCTTCGTTGGCGTGGGGTTTCCAGCTGAGATATGCATTGTCTACGATGATATTCGTGATTCTTCTGTGACAAGTATGCAGAATCACAGAAAACGCTGGTAAACTCCTATTTAACGCGAAACAACACGTTTTCTGGTGTTTCAACATTCCACAGTGCGTTTGATATGCAGAACCGGCGATATCTTCGTTTTGTGGGGTTTCCAGCTGAGATATGCATTTTCTACGATGATATTCGTGATTCTTCTGTGACAAGTATGCAGATCCACCGATATCGCGCTTTTGGTGCTACTTAAAGCGAAATAGCACGTTTCTGGTGGTTCAGTACTCCTCAGAGTGTTTGATATGCAGAGCCGGCGATATCTTCGTTTTCGTGGGGTTTCCAGCTGTGATATGCATTTTCTACGATGATATCCGTTATTTCTCTGTGACAAGTATGCAGATCCACCGATATCGCGCTTTTGGTGCTATTTAACGCGAAATAGCACGTTTCTGGAGGTTCAGTAATCCACAGAGCGTTTGATATGCAGAGCCGGCGTTATCTTCGTTTTCGTGGGGTTTCCAGCTGAGATATACATTTTCTACGATGATATTCGTTATTCTTCTGTGACAAGTATGCAGAATCACAGAAAACGCTGGTAAACTCCTATTTAACGCGAAACAACACGTTTTCTGGTGTTTCAACACTCCACAGTGCGTTTGATATGCAGAACCGGCGATATCTTCGTTTTGTGGGGTTTCCAGCTGAGATATGCATTTTCTACGATGATATCCGTTATTTCTCTGTGACAAGTATGCAGATCCACCGATATCGCGCTTTTGGTGCTATTTAACGCGAAATAGCACGTTTCTGGAGGTTCAGTAATCCACAGAGCGTTTGATATGCAGAGCCGGCGTTATCTTCGTTTTCGTGGGGTTTCCAGCTGAGATATACATTTTCTACGATGATATCCATTATTCTTCTGTGACATGTATGCAGAATCACCGAAATCGCGCTTTTGGTCCTATTTAATGCGATCTAACACGGTTTATGGTGTTTCAGCACTCCACAGTGCGTTTGATATGCAGAACAGGCGACAGCTTCGTTTTCGTGGGGCTTCCAGCTGAGATATGCATTTTCTAGGATGATATCCATTATTCTTCTGTGACAAGTATGCAGAATCACCGAAATAGCGCTTTTGGTCCTATTTAATGCGAAATAACACGGTTTATGGTGTTTCAGCACTCCGCAGTGCGTTTGATATGCAGCACAGGCGACAGCTTCGTTTTCGTGGGGCTTCCAGCTGAGATATGCATTTTCTAGGATGATATCCATTATTCTTCTGTGACAAGTATGCAGAATCACCGAAATAGCGCTTTTGGTCCTATTTAATGCGAAATAACACGTTTTATGGTGTTTCAGCACCCCACAGTGCGTTTGATATGCAGAGCCGGCGATATCTTCGTTTTCGTGAGGTTTCCAGCTGAGATATGCATTTTCTACGATGATATTCGTTATTCTTCTGTGACAAGTATGCAGAATCACAGAAAACGCTAGTAAACTGCTATTTAACGAGAAACAACACGTTTTATGGTGTTTCAGCACCCCACAGTGCGTTTGATATGCAAAACCGGCGATATCTTCGTTTTCACGGGGTTTCCAGCTGAGATATGCATTTTCTACGATGAAATGCGTGATTCTTCTGTGGCAAGTGTGCGGAATCACCGATATCGCGCTTTTGGTGCTATTTAATGCGAAATAACAGGTTTTATGGTGTTTCAGTACTCCACAGAGCGTTTGATATGCAGAGCCGGCGATATCTTCGTTTTCGTGGGGTTTCCAGCTGACATATGCATTTTCTACGATGATATTCGTTATTCTTCTGTGACAAGTATGCTGATTCACCGAAATCGCGCTTTTGGTCCTATTTAATGCGATCTAATACGGTTTATGGTGTTTCAGCACTCCACAGTGCGTTTGATATGCAGAACAGGCGATATCTTCGTTTTGTGGGGTTTCCAGCTGAGATATGCATTTTCTACGATGATATCCATTATTCTTCTGTGACAAGTATGCTGAATCACCGAAATCGCGCTTTTGGTCCTATTTAATGCGATCTAATACGGTTTATGGTGTTTCAGCACTCCACAGTGCGTTTGATATGCAGAACCGGCGATATCTTCGTTTTGTGGGGTTTCCAGCTGAGATATGCATTTTCTACGATGATATTCGTGATTCTTCTGTGACAAGTATGCAGAATCACCGAAATCGCGCTTCTAGAGCTATTTAAGGCGAAACAACACGTTTTCTGGTGTTTCAGCACTCCACAGTGTGTTTGGAATGCAGAACAGGCGACAGCTTCGTTTTCGTGGGGAGTCCAGCTGACCTATGCATTTTCTACGATGATATTCGTGATTCTTCTGTGACAAGTATGCAGATCCACCGATATCGCGCTTTTGGTGCTACTTAAAGCGAAATAGCACGTTTCTGGTGGTTCAGTACTCCTCAGAGTGTTTGATATGCAGAGCCGGCGATATCTTCGTTTTCGTGGGGTTTCCAGCTGTGATATGCATTTTCTACGATGATATCCGTTATTTCTCTGTGACAAGTATGCAGATCCACCGATATCGCGCTTTTGGTGCAATTTAACGCGAAATAGCACGTTTCTGGAGGTTCAGTAATCCACAGAGCGTTTGATATGCAGAGCCGGCGTTATCTTCGTTTTCGTGGGGTTTCCAGCTGAGATATACATTTTCTACGATGATATTCGTTATTCTTCTGTGACAAGTATGCAGAATCACAGAAAACGCTGGTAAACTCCTATTTAACGCGAAACAACACGTTTTCTGGTGTTTCAACACTCCACAGTGCGTTTGATATGCAGAACCGGCGATATCTTCGTTTTGTGGGGTTTCCAGCTGAGATATGCATTTTCTACGATGATATCCATTATTCTTCTGTGACATGTATGCAGAATCACCGAAATCGCGCTTTTGGTCCTATTTAATGCGATCTAACACGGTTTATGGTGTTTCAGCACTCCACAGTGCGTTTGATATGCAGAACAGGCGACAGCTTCGTTTTCGTGGGGCTTCCAGCTGAGATATGCATTTTCTAGGATGATATCCATTATTCTTCTGTGACAAGTATGCAGAATCACCGAAATAGCGCTTTTGGTCCTATTTAATGCGAAATAACACGGTTTATGGTGTTTCAGCACTCCACAGTGCGTTTGATATGCAGAACCGGCGATATCTTCGTTTTGTGGGGTTTCCAGCTGAGATATGCATTTTCTACGATGATATCCATTATTCTTCTGTGACAAGTATGCTGAATCACCGAAATCGCGCTTTTGGTCCTATTTAATGCGATCTAACACGGTTTATGGTGTTTCAGCGCTCCACAGTGCGTTTGATATGCAGAACCGGCGATATCTTCGTTTTGTGGGGTTTCCAGCTGAGATATGCATTGTCTACGATGATATCCATTATTCTTCTGTGACATGTATGCAGAATCACCGAAATCGCGCTTTTGGTCCTACTTAATGCGATCTAACACGGTTTATGGTGCTTCAGCACTCCACAGTGCGTTTGATATGCAGAACAGGCGACAGCTTCGTTTTCGTGGGGCTTCCAGCTGAGATATGCATTTTCTCGGATGATATCCATTATTCTTCTGTGACAAGTATGCAGAATCACCGAAATTGCGCTATTGGTCCTATTTAATGCGAAATAACACGGTTTATGGTGTTTCAGCACTCCACAGTGCGTTTGATATGCAGAACCGGCGATATCTTCGTTTTGTGGGGTTTCCAGCTGAGATATGCACTTTCTACGATGATATTCGTGATTCTTCTGTGACAAGTATGCAGAATCACCGAAATCGCGCTTCTAGAGCTATTTAAGGCGAAACAACACGTTTTCTGGTGTTTCAGCACTCCACAGTGTGTTTGGAATGCAGAACAGGCGACAGCTTCGTTTTCGTGGGGAGTCCAGCTGACCTATGCATTTTCTACGATGATATTCGTGATTCTTCTGTGACAAGTATGCAGATCCACCGATATCGCGCTTTTGGTGCTACTTAAAGCGAAATAGCACGTTTCTGGTGGTTCAGTACTCCTCAGAGTGTTTGATATGCAGAGCCGGCGATATCTTCGTTTTCGTGGGGTTTCCAGCTGTGATATGCATTTTCTACGATGATATCCGTTATTTCTCTGTGACAAGTATGCAGATCCACCGATATCGCGCTTTTGGTGCTATTTAACGCGAAATAGCACGTTTCTGGAGGTTCAGTAATCCACAGAGCGTTTGATATGCAGAGCCGGCGTTATCTTCGTTTTCGTGGGGTTTCCAGCTGAGATATACATTTTCTACGATGATATTCGTTATTCTTCTGTGACAAGTATGCAGAATCACAGAAAACGCTGGTAAACTCCTATTTAACGCGAAACAACACGTTTTCTGGTGTTTCAACACTCCACAGTGCGTTTGATATGCAGAACCGGCGATATCTTCGTTTTGTGGGGTTTCCAGCTGAGATATGCATTTTCTACGATGATATCCATTATTCTTCTGTGACATGTATGCAGAATCACCGAAATCGCGCTTTTGGTCCTATTTAATGCGATCAAACACGGTTTATGGTGTTTCAGCACTCCACAGTGCGTTTGATATGCAGAACAGGCGACAGCTTCGTTTTCGTGGGGCTTCCAGCTGAGATATGCATTTTCTAGGATGATATCCATTATTCTTCTGTGACAAGTATGCAGAATCACCGAAATAGCGCTTTTGGTCCTATTTAATGCGAAATAACACGGTTTATGGTGTTTCAGCACTCCGCAGTGCGTTTGATATGCAGCACAGGTGACAGCTTCGTTTTCGTGGGGCTTCCAGCTGAGATATGCATTTTCTAGGATGATATCCATTATTCTTCTGTGACAAGTATGCAGAATCACCGAAATAGCGCTTTTGGTCCTATTTAATGCGAAATAACACGTTTTATGGTGTTTCAGCACCCCACAGTGCGTTTGATATGCAGAGCCGGCGATATCTTCGTTTTCGTGAGGTTTCCAGCTGAGATATGCATTTTCTACGATGATATTCGTTATTCTTCTGTGACAAGTATGCAGAATCACAGAAAACGCTAGTAAACTGCTATTTAACGAGAAACAACACGTTTTATGGTGTTTCAGCACCCCACAGTGCGTTTGATATGCAAAACCGGCGATATCTTCGTTTTCACGGGGTTTCCAGCTGAGATATGCATTTTCTACGATGATATGCGTGATTCTTCTGTGGCAAGTGTGCGGAATCACCGATATCGCGCTTTTGGTGCTATTTAATGCGAAATAACAGGTTTTATGGTGTTTCAGTACTCCACAGAGCGTTTGATATGCAGAGCCGGCGATATCTTCGTTTTGTGGGGTTTCCAGCTGAGATATGCATTTTCTACGATGATATTCGTTATTCTTCTGTGACAAGTATGCTGAATCACCGAAATCGCGCTTTTGGTCCTATTTAATGCGATCTAATACGGTTTATGGTGTTTCAGCACTCCACAGTGCGTTTGATATGCAGAACCGGCGATATCTTCGTTTTGTGGGGTTTCCAGCTGAGATATGCATTTTCTACGATGATATCCATTATTCTTCTGTGACAAGTATGCTGAATCACCGAAATCGCGCTTTTGGTCCTATTTAATGCGATCTAATACGGTTTATGGTGTTTCAGCACTCCACAGTGCGTTTGATATGCAGAACCGGCGATATCTTCGTTTTGTGGGGTTTCCAGCTGAGATATGCATTTTCTACGATGATATCCATTATTCTTCTGTGACATGTATGCAGAATCACCGAAATCGCGCTTTTGGTCCTATTTAATGCGATCTAACACGGTTTATGGTGTTTCAGCACTCCACAGTGCGTTTGATATGCAGAACAGGCGACAGCTTCGTTTTCGTGGGGCTTCCAGCTGAGATATGCATTTTCTAGGATGATATCCATTATTCTTCTGTGACAAGTATGCAGAATCACCGAAATAGCGCTTTTGGTCCTATTTAATGCGAAATAACACGGTTTATGGTGTTTCAGCACTCCACAGTGCGTTTGATATGCAGAACCGGCGATATCTTCGTTTTGTGGGGTTTCCAGCTGAGATATGCATTTTCTACGATGATATCCATTATTCTTCTGTGACAAGTATGCTGAATCACCGAAATCGCGCTTTTGTTCCTATTTAATGCGATCTAACACGGTTTATGGTGTTTCAGCGCTCCACAGTGCGTTTGATATGCAGAACCGGCGATATCTTCGTTTTGTGGGGTTTCCAGCTGAGATATGCATTGTCTACGATGATATCCATTATTCTTCTGTGACATGTATGCAGAATCACCGAAATCGCGCTTTTGGTCCTACTTAATGCGATCTAACACGGTTTATGGTGCTTCAGCACTCCACAGTGCGTTTGATATGCAGAACAGGCGACAGCTTCGTTTTCGTGGGGCTTCCAGCTGAGATATGCATTTTCTCGGATGATATCCATTATTCATCTGTGACAAGTATGCAGAATCACCGAAATTGCGCTATTGGTCCTATTTAATGCGTAATAACACGTTTTATGGTGTTTCAGCACCCCACAGTGCGTTTGATATGCGGAACCGCCGATATCATCGTTTTGTGGGGTTTCCAGCTGAGATATGCATTTTCTACGATGATATCCATTATTCTTCTGTGATAAGTATGCTGAATCACCGAAATCGCGCTTTTGGTCCTATTTAATGCGATCTAATACGGTTTATGGTGTTTCAGCGCTCCACAGTGCGTTTGATATGCAGAACCGGCGATATCTTCGTTTTGTGCGGTTTCCAGCTGAGATATGCATTGTCTACGATGATATCCATTATTCTTCTCTGACATGTATGCAGTATCACCGAAATCGTGCTTTTGGTGCTACTTAATGCGAAATAACAGGTTTTATGGTGTTTTCTGCACCCCACAGTGCGTTTGATATGCGGAACCGCCGATATCATCGTTTTGTGGGGTTTCCAGCTGAGATATGCATTTTGTACGATGATATCCATTATTCTTCTGTGACAAGTGTGCAGAACCACCGAAATCGCGCTTTTGGTCCTATTTAATGCGAAATAACACGTGTTTCGGTGTTTCAACACTCCACAGTGCGTATGATACGCAGAACCGGCGACAGCTTCGTTTTCGTGGGGCTTCCAGCTGAGATATGCATTTTCTACGACGATATTCGTGATTCTTCTGTGACAAGTATGCAGAATCACCGAAATCGCGCTTCTAGAGCTATTTAAGGCGAAACAACACGTTTTCTGGTGTTTCAGCACTCCACAGTGTGTTTGGAATGCAGAACCGGTGATATCTTCGTTTTCGTGGGGTTTCCAGCTGAGATATGCACTTTCTACGATGATATTCGTGATTCTTCTGTGACAAGTATGCAGAATCACAGAAGACGCTGGTAAACTGCTATTTAACGCGAAACAACACGTTTTCTGGTGTTTCAACACTCCACAGTGCGTTTGATATGCAGAACCGGCGATATCTTCGTTTTCATGGGGTTTCCAGCTGAGATATGCATTTTCTACGATGATATCCGTTATTTCTCTGTGACAAGTATGCAGATCCACCGATATCGCGCTTTTGGTGCTATTTAACGCGAAATAGCACGGTTCTGGAGGTTCAGTAATCCACAGAGCGTTTGATATGCAGAGCCGGCGTTATCTTCGTTTTCGTGGGGTTTCCAGCTGAGATATACATTTTCTACGTTGATATTCGTTATTCTTCTGTGACAAGTATGCAGAATCACAGAAAACGCTGGTAAACTCCAATTTAACGCGAAACAACACGTTTTCTGGTGTTTCAACATTCCACAGTGCGTTTGATATGCAGAACCGGCGATATCTTCGTTTTGTGGGGTTTCCAGCTGAGATATGCATTTTCTACGATGATATCCATTATTCTTCTGTGACAAGTATGCTGAATCACCGAAATCGCGCTTTTGGTCCTATTTAATGCGATCTAACACGGTTTATGGTGTTTCAGCGCTCCACAGTGCGTTTGATATGCAGAACCGGCGATATCTTCGTTTTGTGGGGTTTCCAGCTGAGATATGCATTGTCTACGATGATATCCATTATTCTTCTGTGACATGTATGCAGAATCACCGAAATCGCGCTTTTGGTCCTACTTAATGCGATCTAACACGGTTTATGGTGCTTCAGCACTCCACAGTGCGTTTGATATGCAGAACAGGCGACAGCTTCGTTTTCGTGGGGCTTCCAGCTGAGATATGCATTTTCTCGGATGATATCCATTATTCTTCTGTGACAAGTATGCAGAATCACCGAAATTGCGCTATTGGTCCTATTTAATGCGAAATAACACGGTTTATGGTGTTTCAGCACTCCACAGTGCGTTTGATATGCAGAACCGGCGATATCTTCGTTTTGTGGGGTTTCCAGCTGAGATATGCATTTTCTACGATGATATTCGTGATTCTTCTGTGACAAGTATGCAGAATCACCGAAATCGCGCTTCTAGAGCTATTTAAGGCGAAACAACACGTTTTCTGGTGTTTCAGCACTCCACAGTGTGTTTGGAATGCAGAACAGGCGACAGCTTCGTTTTCGTGGGGAGTCCAGCTGACCTATGCATTTTCTACGATGATATTCGTGATTCTTCTGTGACAAGTATGCAGATCCACCGATATCGCGCTTTTGGTGCTACTTAAAGCGAAATAGCACGTTTGTGGTGGTTCAGTACTCCTCAGAGTGTTTGATATGCAGAGCCGGCGATATCTTCGTTTTCGTGGGGTTTCCAGCTGTGATATGCATTTTCTACGATGATATCCGTTATTTCTCTGTGACAAGTATGCAGATCCACCGATATCGCGCTTTTGGTGCTATTTAACGCGAAATAGCACGTTTCTGGAGGTTCAGTAATCCACAGAGCGTTTGATATGCAGAGCCGGCGTTATCTTCGTTTTCGTGGGGTTTCCAGCTGAGATATACATTTTCTACGATGATATTCGTTATTCTTCTGTGACAAGTATGCAGAATCACAGAAAACGCTGGTAAACTCCTATTTAACGCGAAACAACACGTTTTCTGGTGTTTCAACACTCCACAGTGCGTTTGATATGCAGAACCGGCGATATCTTCGTTTTGTGGGGTTTCCAGCTGAGATATGCATTTTCTACGATGATATCCATTATTCTTCTGTGACATGTATGCAGAATCACCGAAATCGCGCTTTTGGTCCTATTTAATGCGATCTAACACGGTTTATGGTGTTTCAGCACTCCACAGTGCGTTTGATATGCAGAACAGGCGACAGCTTCGTTTTCGTGGGGCTTCCAGCTGAGATATGCATTTTCTAGGATGATATCCATTATTCTTCTGTGACAAGTATGCAGAATCACCGAAATAGCGCTTTTGGTCCTATTTAATGCGAAATAACACGGTTTATGGTGTTTCAGCACTCCGCAGTGCGTTTGATATGCAGCACAGGCGACAGCTTCGTTTTCGTGGGGCTTCCAGCTGAGATATGCATTTTCTAGGATGATATCCATTATTCTTCTGTGACAAGTATGCAGAATCACCGAAATAGCGCTTTTGGTCCTATTTAATGCGAAATAACACGTTTTATGGTGTTTCAGCACCCCACAGTGCGTTTGATATGCAGAGCCGGCGATATCTTCGTTTTCGTGAGGTTTCCAGCTGAGATATGCATTTTCTACGATGATATTCGTTATTCTTCTGTGACAAGTATGCAGAATCACAGAAAACGCTAGTAAACTGCTATTTAACGAGAAACAACACGTTTTATGGTGTTTCAGCACCCCACAGTGCGTTTGATATGCAAAACCGGCGATATCTTCGTTTTCACGGGGTTTCCAGCTGAGATATGCATTTTCTACGATGATATGCGTGATTCTTCTGTGGCAAGTGTGCGGAATCACCGATATCGCGCTTTTGGTGCTATTTAATGCGAAATAACAGGTTTTATGGTGTTTCAGTACTCCACAGAGCGTTTGATATGCAGAGCCGGCGATATCTTCGTTTTCGTGGGGTTTCCAGCTGAGATATGCATTTTCTACGATGATATTCGTTATTCTTCTGTGACAAGTATGCTGAATCACCGAAATCGCGCTTTTGGTCCTATTTAATGCGATCTAATACGGTTTATGGTGTTTCAGCACTCCACAGTGCGTTTGATATGCAGAACCGGCGATATCTTCGTTTTGTGGGGTTTCCAGCTGAGATATGCATTTTCTACGATGATATCCATTATTCTTCTGTGACAAGTATGCTGAATCACCGAAATCGCGCTTTTGGTCCTATTTAATGCGATCTAATACGGTTTATGGTGTTTCAGCACTCCACAGTGCGTTTGATATGCAGAACCGGCGATATCTTCGTTTTGTGGGGATTCCAGCTGAGATATGCATTTTCTACGATGATATTCGTGATTCTTCTGTGACAAGTATGCAGAATCACCGAAATCGCGCTTCTAGAGCTATTTAAGGCGAAACAACACGTTTTCTGGTGTTTCAGCACTCCACAGTGTGTTTGGAATGCAGAACAGGCGACAGCTTCGTTTTCGTGGGGAGTCCAGCTGACCTATGCATTTTCTACGATGATATTCGTGATTCTTCTGTGACAAGTATGCAGATCCACCGATATCGCGCTTTTGGTGCTACTTAAAGCGAAATAGCACGTTTCTGGTGGTTCAGTACTCCTCAGAGTGTTTGATATGCAGAGCCGGCGATATCTTCGTTTTCGTGGGGTTTCCAGCTGTGATATGCATTTTCTACGATGATATCCGTTATTTCTCTGTGACAAGTATGCAGATCCACCGATATCGCGCTTTTGGTGCTATTTAACGCGAAATAGCACGTTTCTGGAGGTTCAGTAATCCACAGAGCGTTTGATATGCAGAGCCGGCGTTATCTTCGTTTTCGTGGGGTTTCCAGCTGAGATATACATTTTCTACGATGATATTCGTTATTCTTCTGTGACAAGTATGCAGAATCACAGAAAACGCTGGTAAACTCCTATTTAACGCGAAACAACACGTTTTCTGGTGTTTCAACACTCCACAGTGCGTTTGATATGCAGAACCGGCGATATCTTCGTTTTGTGGGGTTTCCAGCTGAGATATGCATTTTCTACGATGATATCCATTATTCTTCTGTGACATGTATGCAGAATCACCGAAATCGCGCTTTTGGTCCTATTTAATGCGATCTAACACGGTTTATGGTGTTTCAGCACTCCACAGTGCGTTTGATATGCAGAACAGGCGACAGCTTCGTTTTCGTGGGGCTTCCAGCTGAGATATGCATTTTCTAGGATGATATCCATTATTCTTCTGTGACAAGTATGCAGAATCACCGAAATAGCGCTTTTGGTCCTATTTAATGCGAAATAACACGGTTTATGGTGTTTCAGCACTCCACAGTGCGTTTGATATGCAGAACCGGCGATATCTTCGTTTTGTGGGGTTTCCAGCTGAGATATGCATTTTCTACGATGATATCCATTATTCTTCTGTGACAAGTATGCTGAATCACCGAAATCGCGCTTTTGGTCCTATTTAATGCGATCTAACACGGTTTATGGTGTTTCAGCGCTCCACAGTGCGTTTGATATGCAGAACCGGCGATATCTTCGTTTTGTGGGGTTTCCAGCTGAGATATGCATTGTCTACGATGATATCCATTATTCTTCTGTGACATGTATGCAGAATCACCGAAATCGCGCTTTTGGTCCTACTTAATGCGATCTAACACGGTTTATGGTGCTTCAGCACTCCACAGTGCGTTTGATATGCAGAACAGGCGACAGCTTCGTTTTCGTGGGGCTTCCAGCTGAGATATGCATTTTCTCGGATGATATCCATTATTCTTCTGTGACAAGTATGCAGAATCACCGAAATTGCGCTATTGGTCCTATTTAATGCGTAATAACACGTTTTATGGTGTTTCAGCACCCCACAGTGCGTTTGATATGCGGAACCGCCGATATCATCGTTTTGTGGGGTTTCCAGCTGAGATATGCATTTTCTACGATGATATCCATTATTCTTCTGTGATAAGTATGCTGAATCACCGAAATCGCGCTTTTGGTCCTATTTAATGCGATCTAATACGGTTTATGGTGTTTCAGCGCTCCACAGTGCGTTTGATATGCAGAACCGGCGATATCTTCGTTTTGTGGGGTTTCCAGCTGAGATATGCATTGTCTACGATGATATCCATTATTCTTCTCTGACATGTATGCAGTATCACCGAAATCGTGCTTTTGGTGCTACTTAATGCGAAATAACAGGTTTTATGGTGTTTTCTGCACCCCACAGTGCGTTTGATATGCGGAACCGCCGATATCATCGTTTTGTGGGGTTTCCAGCTGAGATATGCATTTTGTACGATGATATCCATTATTCTTCTGTGACAAGTGTGCAGAACCACCGAAATCGCGCTTTTGGTCCTATTTAATGCGAAATAACACGTGTTTCGGTGTTTCAACACTCCACAGTGCGTATGATACGCAGAACCGGCGACAGCTTCGTTTTCGTGGGGCTTCCAGCTGAGATATGCATTTTCTACGACGATATTCGTGATTCTTCTGTGAAAAGTATGCGGAATCACCGAATTCGCGCTTTTGGAGCTATTTAATTCGTGAGACACAATTTCTGGTGTTTTCAGCACTCCACAGTGCGTTTGATGTGCAGATACGGCGATATCTTCGTTTTCGTGGGTTTCCAGCTGAGATATGCATTTTCTACGATGATATTCGTGATTCTTCTGTGACAAGTATGCAGAATCACCGAAATCGCGCTTCTAGAGCTATTTAAGGCGAAACAACACGTTTTCTGGTGTTTCAGCACTCCACAGTGTGTTTGGAATGCAGAACCGGTGATATCTTCGTTTTCGTGGGGTTTCCAGCTGAGATATGCACTTTCTACGATGATATTCGTGATTCTTCTGTGACAAGTATGCAGAATCACAGAAGACGCTGGTAAACTGCTATTTAACGCGAAACAACACGTTTTCTGGTGTTTCAACACTCCACAGTGCGTTTGATATGCAGAACCGGCGATATCTTCGTTTTCATGGGGTTTCCAGCTGAGATATGCATTTTCTACGATGATATCCGTTATTTCTCTATGACAAGTATGCAGATCCACCGATATCGCGCTTTTGGTGCTATTTAACGCGAAATAGCACGGTTCTGGACGTTCAGTAATCCACAGAGCGTTTGATATGCAGAGCCGGCGTTATCTTCGTTTTCGTGGGGTTTCCAGCTGAGATATACATTTTCTACGTTGATATTCGTTATTCTTCTGTGACAAGTATGCAGAATCACAGAAAACGCTGGTAAACTCCAATTTAACGCGAAACAACACGTTTTCTGGTGTTTCAACATTCCACAGTGCGTTTGATATGCAGAACCGGCGATATCTTCGTTTTGTGGGGTTTCCAGCTGAGATATGCATTTTCTACGATGATATCCATTATTCTTCTGTGACATGTATGCAGAATCACCGAAATCGCGCTTTTGGTCCTATTTAATGCGATCTAACACGATTTATGGTGTTTCAGCACTCCACAGTGCGTTTGATATGCAGAACAGGCGACAGCTTCGTTTTCGTGGGGCTTCCAGCTGAGATATGCATTTTCTAGGATGATATCCATTATTCTTCTGTGACAAGTATGCAGAATCACCGAAATAGAGCTTTTGGTCCTATTTAATGCGAAATAAAACGGTTTATGGTGTTTCAGCACTCCGCAGTGCGTTTGATATGCAGAACAGGCGACAGCTTCGTTTTCGTGGGGCTTCCAGCTGAGATATGCATTTTCTAGGATGATATCCATTATTCTTCTGTGACAAGTATGCAGAATCACCGAAATAGCGCTTTTGGTCCTATTTAATGCGAAATAACACGTTTTATGGTGTTTCAGCACCCCACAGTGCGTTTGATATGCAGAGCCGGCGATATCTTCGTTTTCGTGAGGTTTCCAGCTGAGATATGCATTTTCTACGATGATATTCGTTATTCTTCTGTGACAAGTATGCAGAATCACAGAAAACGCTAGTAAACTGCTATTTAACGAGAAACAACACGTTTTATGGTGTTTCAGCACCCCACAGTGCGTTTGATATGCAAAACCGGCGATATCTTCGTTTTCACGGGGTTTCCAGCTGAGATATGCATTTTCTACGATGATATTCGTGATTCTTCTGTGGCAAGTGTGCGGAATCACCGATATCGCGCTTTTGGTGCTATTTAATGCGAAATAACAGGTTTTATGGTGTTTCAGTACTCCACAGAGCGTTTGATATGCAGAGCCGGCGATATCTTCGTTTTCGTGGGGTTTCCAGCTGAGATATGCATTTTCTACGATGATATTCGTTATTCTTCTGTGACAAGTATGCTGAATCACCGAAATCGCGCTTTTGGTCCTATTTAATGCGATCTAATACGGTTTATGGTGTTTCAGCACTCCACAGTGCGTTTGATATGCAGAACCGGCGATATCTTCGTTTTGTGGGGTTTCCAGCTGAGATATGCATTTTCTACGATGATATCCATTATTCTTCTGTGACAAGTATGCTGAATCACCGAAATCGCGCTTTTGGTCCTATTTAATGCGATCTAATACGGTTTATGGTGTTTCAGCACTCCACAGTGCGTTTGATATGCAGAACCGGCGATATCTTCGTTTTGTGGGGTTTCCAGCTGAGATATGCATTTGCTACGATGATATTCGTGATTCTTCTGTGACAAGTATGCAGAATCACCGAAATCGCGCTTCTAGAGCTATTTAAGGCGAAACAACACGTTTTCTGGTGTTTCAGCACTCCACAGTGTGTTTGGAATGCAGAACAGGCGACAGCTTCGTTTTCGTGGGGAGTCCAGCTGACCTATGCATTTTCTACGATGATATTCGTGATTCTTCTGTGACAAGTACGCAGATCCACCGATATCGCGCTTTTGGTGCTACTTAAAGCGAAATAGCACGTTTCTGGTGGTTCAGTACTCCTCAGAGTGTTTGATATGCAGAGCCGGCGATATCTTCGTTTTCGTGGGGTTTCCAGCTGTGATATGCATTTTCTACGATGATATCCGTTATTTCTCTGTGACAAGTATGCAGATCCACCGATATCGCGCTTTTGGTGCTATTTCACGCGAAATAGCACGTTTCTGGAGGTTCAGTAATCCACAGAGCGTTTGATATGCAGAGCCGGCGTTATCTTCGTTTTCGTGGGGTTTCCAGCTGAGATATACATTTTCTACGATGATATTCGTTATTCTTCTGTGACAAGTATGCAGAATCACAGAAAACGCTGGTAAACTCCTATTTAACGCGAAACAACACGTTTTCTGGTGTTTCAACACTCCACAGTGCGTTTGATATGCAGAACCGGCGATATCTTCGTTTTGTGGGTTTTCCAGCTGAGATATGCATTTTCTACGATGATATCCATTATTCTTCTGTGACATGTATGCAGAATCACCGAAATCGCGCTTTTGGTCCTATTTAATGCGATCTAACACGGTTTATGGTGTTTCAGCACTCCACAGTGCGTTTGATATGCAGAACAGGTGACAGCTTCGTTTTCGTGGGGCTTCCAGCTGAGATATGCATTTTCTAGGATGATATCCATTATTCTTCTGTGACAAGTATGCTGAATCACCGATATCGCGCTTTTGGTGCTATTTAATGCGAAATAACAGGTTTTATGGTGTTTCAGTACTCCACAGAGCGTTTGATATGCAGAGCCGGCGATATCTTCGTTTTCGTGGGGTTTCCAGCTGAGATATGCATTTTCTACGATGATATTCGTTATTCTTTTGTGACAAGTATGCTGAATCACCGAAATCGCGCTTTTGGTCCTATTTAATGCGATCTAATACGGTTTATGGTGTTTCAGCACTCCACAGTGCGTTTGATATGCAGAACCGGCGATATCTTCGTTTTGTGGGGTTTCCAGCTGAGATATGCATTTTCTACGATGATATCCATTATTCTTCTGTGACAAGTATGCTGAATCACCGAAATCGCGCTTTTGGTCCTATTTAATGCGATCTAATACGGTTTATGGTGTTTCAGCACTCCACAGTGCGTTTGATATGCAGAACCCTCGATATCTTCGTTTTGTGGGGTTTCCAGCTGAGATATGCATTTTCTACGATGATATTCGTGATTCTTCTGTGACAAGTATGCAGAATCACCGAAATCGCGCTTCTAGAGCTATTTAAGGCGAAACAACACGTTTTCTGGTGTTTCAGCACTCCACAGTGTGTTTGGAATGCAGAACAGGCGACAGCTTCGTTTTCGTGGGGAGTCCAGCTGACCTATGCATTTTCTACGATGATATTCGTGATTCTTCTGTGACAAGTATGCAGATCCACCGATATCGCGCTTTTGGTGCTACTTAAAGCGAAATAGCACGTTTCTGGTGGTTCAGTACTCCTCAGAGTGTTTGATATGCAGAGCCGGCGATATCTTCGTTTTCGTGGGTTTTCCAGCTGTGATATGCATTTTCTACGATGATATCCGTTATTTCTCTGTGACAAGTATGCAGATCCACCGATATCGCGCTTTTGGTGCTATTTAACGCGAAATAGCACGTTTCTGGAGGTTCAGTAATCCACAGAGCGTTTGATATGCAGAGCCGGCGTTATCTTCGTTTTCGTGGGGTTTCCAGCTGAGATATACATTTTCTACGATGATATTCGTTATTCTTCTGTGACAAGTATGCAGAATCACAGAAAACGCTGGTAAACTCCTATTTAACGCGAAACAACACGTTTTCTGGTGTTTCAACACTCCACAGTGCGTTTGATATGCAGAACCGGCGATATCTTCGTTTTGTGGGGTTTCCAGCTGAGATATGCATTTTCTACGATGATATCCATTATTCTTCTGTGACATGTATGCAGAATCACCGAAATCGCGCTTTTGGTCCTATTTAATGCGATCTAACACGGTTTATGGTGTTTCAGCACTCCACAGTGCGTTTGATATGCAGAACAGGCGACAGCTTCGTTTTCGTGGGGCTTCCAGCTGAGATATGCATTTTCTAGGATGATATCCATTATTCTTCTGTGACAAGTATGCAGAATCACCGAAATAGCGCTTTTGGTCCTATTTAATGCGAAATAACACGGTTTATGGTGTTTCAGCACTCCACAGTGCGTTTGATATGCAGAACCGGCGATATCTTCGTTTTGTGGGGTTTCCAGCTGAGATATGCATTTTCTACGATGATATCCATTATTCTTCTGTGACAAGTATGCTGAATCACCGAAATCGCGCTTTTGGTGCTATTTCACGCGAAATAGCACGTTTCTGGAGGTTCAGTAATCCACAGAGCGTTTGATATGCAGAGCCGGCGTTATCTTCGTTTTCGTGGGGTTTCCAGCTGAGATATACATTTTCTACGATGATATTCGTTATTCTTCTGTGACAAGTATGCAGAATCACAGAAAACGCTGGTAAACTCCTATTTAACGCGAAACAACACGTTTTCTGGTGTTTCAACACTCCACAGTGCGTTTGATATGCAGAACCGGCGATATCTTCGTTTTGTGGGTTTTCCAGCTGAGATATGCATTTTCTACGATGATATCCATTATTCTTCTGTGACATGTATGCAGAATCACCGAAATCGCGCTTTTGGTCCTATTTAATGCGATCTAACACGGTTTATGGTGTTTCAGCACTCCACAGTGCGTTTGATATGCAGAACAGGTGACAGCTTCGTTTTCGTGGGGCTTCCAGCTGAGATATGCATTTTCTAGGATGATATCCATTATTCTTCTGTGACAAGTATGCTGAATCACCGATATCGCGCTTTTGGTGCTATTTAATGCGAAATAACAGGTTTTATGGTGTTTCAGTACTCCACAGAGCGTTTGATATGCAGAGCCGGCGATATCTTCGTTTTCGTGGGGTTTCCAGCTGAGATATGCATTTTCTACGATGATATTCGTTATTCTTCTGTGACAAGTATGCTGAATCACCGAAATCGCGCTTTTGGTCCTATTTAATGCGATCTAATACGGTTTATGGTGTTTCAGCACTCCACAGTGCGTTTGATATGCAGAACCGGCGATATCTTCGTTTTGTGGGGTTTCCAGCTGAGATATGCATTTTCTACGATGATATCCATTATTCTTCTGTGACAAGTATGCTGAATCACCGAAATCGCGCTTTTGGTCCTATTTAATGCGATCTAATACGGTTTATGGTGTTTCAGCACTCCACAGTGCGTTTGATATGCAGAACCCTCGATATCTTCGTTTTGTGGGGTTTCCAGCTGAGATATGCATTTTCTACGATGATATTCGTGATTCTTCTGTGACAAGTATGCAGAATCACCGAAATCGCGCTTCTAGAGCTATTTAAGGCGAAACAACACGTTTTCTGGTGTTTCAGCACTCCACAGTGTGTTTGGAATGCAGAACAGGCGACAGCTTCGTTTTCGTGGGGAGTCCAGCTGACCTATGCATTTTCTACGATGATATTCGTGATTCTTCTGTGACAAGTATGCAGATCCACCGATATCGCGCTTTTGGTGCTACTTAAAGCGAAATAGCACGTTTCTGGTGGTTCAGTACTCCTCAGAGTGTTTGATATGCAGAGCCGGCGATATCTTCGTTTTCGTGGGTTTTCCAGCTGTGATATGCATTTTCTACGATGATATCCGTTATTTCTCTGTGACAAGTATGCAGATCCACCGATATCGCGCTTTTGGTGCTATTTAACGCGAAATAGCACGTTTCTGGAGGTTCAGTAATCCACAGAGCGTTTGATATGCAGAGCCGGCGTTATCTTCGTTTTCGTGGGGTTTCCAGCTGAGATATACATTTTCTACGATGATATTCGTTATTCTTCTGTGACAAGTATGCAGAATCACAGAAAACGCTGGTAAACTCCTATTTAACGCGAAACAACACGTTTTCTGGTGTTTCAACACTCCACAGTGCGTTTGATATGCAGAACCGGCGATATCTTCGTTTTGTGGGGTTTCCAGCTGAGATATGCATTTTCTACGATGATATCCATTATTCTTCTGTGACATGTATGCAGAATCACCGAAATCGCGCTTTTGGTCCTATTTAATGCGATCTAACACGGTTTATGGTGTTTCAGCACTCCACAGTGCGTTTGATATGCAGAACAGGCGACAGCTTCGTTTTCGTGGGGCTTCCAGCTGAGATATGCATTTTCTAGGATGATATCCATTATTCTTCTGTGACAAGTATGCAGAATCACCGAAATAGCGCTTTTGGTCCTATTTAATGCGAAATAACACGGTTTATGGTGTTTCAGCACTCCACAGTGCGTTTGATATGCAGAACCGGCGATATCTTCGTTTTGTGGGGTTTCCAGCTGAGATATGCATTTTCTACGATGATATCCATTATTCTTCTGTGACAAGTATGCTGAATCACCGAAATCGCGCTTTTGGTCCTATTTAATGCGATCTAACACGGTTTATGGTGTTTCAGCGCTCCACAGTGCGTTTGATATGCAGAACCGGCGATATCTTCGTTTTGTGGGGTTTCCAGCTGAGATATGCATTGTCTACGATGATATCCATTATTCTTCTGTGACATGTATGCAGAATCACCGAAATCGCGCTTTTGGTCCTACTTAATGCGATCTAACACGGTTTATGGTGCTTCAGCACTCCACAGTGCGTTTGATATGCAGAACAGGCGACAGCTTCGTTTTCGTGGGGCTTCCAGCTGAGATATGCATTTTCTCGGATGATATCCATTATTCTTCTGTGACAAGTATGCAGAATCACCGAAATTGCGCTATTGGTCCTATTTAATGCGTAATAACACGTTTTATGGTGTTTCAGCACCCCACAGTGCGTTTGATATGCGGAACCGCCGATATCATCGTTTTGTGGGGTTTCCAGCAGAGATATGCATTTTCTACGATGATATCCATTATTCTTCTGTGATAAGTATGCTGAATCACCGAAATCGCGCTTTTGGTCCTATTTAATGCGATCTAATACGGTTTATGGTGTTTCAGCGCTCCACAGTGCGTTTGATATGCAGAACCGGCGATATCTCCGTTTTGTGGGGTTTCCAGCTGAGATATGCATTGTCTACGATGATATCCATTATTCTTCTCTGACATGTATGCAGTATCACCGAAATCGCGCTTTTGGTGCTACTTAATGCGAAATAACAAGTTTTATGGTGTTTTCTGCACCCCACAGTGCGTTTGATATGCGGAACCGCCGATATCATCGATTTGTGGGGTTTCCAGCTGAGATATGCATTTTCTACGATGATATCCATTATTCTTCTGTGACAAGTGTGCAGAACCACCGAAATCGCGCTTTTGGTCCTATTTAATGCGATCTAACACGGTTTATGGTGTTTCAGCACTCCACAGTGCGTTTGATATGCAGAACAGGCGACAGCTTCTTTTTCGTGGGGCTTCCAGCTGAGATATGCAGTCTCTACCTTAATATTCGTGATTCTTCTGTGAGAAGTATGCAGAATCTACGAAACCGCTGCTTTACTGCTATTTAATGCGAAAAAACAAGTTTTCTGGTGTTTTCAGGTCTCCACAGTGAGCATTATATGCAGAACCGTCGATACCTTCGTTGGCGTGCGGTTTCCAGCTGAGATATGCATTTTCTACGATAATCTTTGTGATTCTTCTGCGAGAAGTACGCAGACTCACCGAAATCCAGGTGTTAGAGCTCATTAATGCGAAATAATACGTGTTCTGGTGTTTTCAGCACTCCTCCTTGCTTATGATATGCAGAACCGTCGATATCTTCGTTTTGTGGGGTTTGCAGCTGAGATATGCATTTTCTAAGATGATATCCATTATTTTTCTGTGACAAGTATGCTGAATCAAAGAGGACGCTGGTAAACTGCTATTTAACACGAAACAACACGTTTTATGGTGTTTCAGCACTCCACAGTGCGTTTGATATGCAGAACCGGCGATATCTTCGTTTTCATGGGGTTTCCAGCTGAGATATGCATTTTCTACGATGATATCCATTATTCTTCGCTGACAAGTATGCACAATCACCGAAATCTCGCTTTTGGTCCTATTTAATGCGATCTAACACGTTTTATGGTGTTTCAGCACCCCACAGTGCGTTTGATATGCAGAACCGGCGATATCTTCGTTTTGTGGGGTTTCCAGCTGAGATATGCATTTTCTACGATGATATCCATTATTCTTCTCTGACATGTATGCAGTATCACCGAAATCGCGCTTTTGGTCTTATTTAATGCGAAATAGCACGTTTCTGGTGGTTCAGTACTCCACAGAGCGTTTGATATGCAGAGCCGGCGATATCTTCGTTTTCGTGGGGTTTCCAGATGAGATATACATTTTCTACGATGATATTCGTTATTCTTCTGTGACAAGAATGCAGAATCACAGAAAACGCTGGTAAACTGCTATTTAACGCGAAACAATACGTTTTCTGGTGTTTCAACACTCCACAGTGCGTTTGATATGCAGATCCGGCGATATCTTCGTTTTGTGGGGTTTCCAGCTGAGATATGCATTTTCTACGATGATATCCATTATTCTTCTGTGACAAGTATGCTGAATCACCGAAATCGCGCTTTTGGTCCTATTTAATGCGATCTAACACGGTTTATGGTGTTTCAGCACTCCACAGTGCGTTTGATATACAGAACCGGCGATATCTTCGTTTTGTGGGGTTTCCAGCTGAGATATGCATTTTCTATGATGATATCCATTATTCTTCTCTGACATGTATGCACAATCACCGAAATCTCGCTTTTGGTCCTATTTAATGCGATCTAACACGTTTTATGGTGTTTCAGCACCCCACAGTGCGTTTGATATGCGGAACCGCCGATATCTTCGTTTTGTGGGGTTTCCAGCTGAGATATGCATTTTCTACGATGATATCCATTATTCTTCTGTGACAAGTATGCTGAATCACCGAAATCGCGCTTTTGGTCCTATTTAATGCGATCTAATACGGTTTATGGTGTTTCAGCACTCCAGAGTGCGTTTGATATGCAGAACCGGCGATATCTTCGTTTTGTGGGGTTTCCAGCTGAGATATGCATTTTCTACGATGATATTCGTGATTCTTCTGTGACAAGTATGCAGAATCACCGAAATCGCGCTTCTAGAGCTATTTAAGGCGAAACAACACGTTTTCTGGTGTTTCAGCACTCCACAGTGTGTTTGGAATGCAGAACCGGTGATATCTTCGTTTTCGTGGGGTTTCCAGCTGAGATATGCACTTTCTACGATGATATTCGTGATTCTTCTGTGACAAGTATGCAGAATCACAGAAGACGCTGGTAAACTGCTATTTAACGCGAAACAACACGTTTTCTGGTGTTTCAACACTCCACAGTGCGTTTGATATGCAGAACCGGCGATATCTTCGTTTTCATGGGGTTTCCAGCTGAGATATGCATTTTCTACGATGATATCCGTTATTTCTCTGTGACAAGTATGCAGATCCACCGATATCGCGCTTTTGGTACTATTTAACGCGAAATAGCACGTTTCTGGAGGTTCAGTAATCCACAGAGCGTTTGATATGCAGAGCCGGCGTTATCTTCGTTTTCGTGGGGTTTCCAGCTGAGATATACATTTTCTACGTTGATATTCGTTATTCTTCTGTGACAAGTATGCAGAAACACAGAAAACGCTGGTAAACTCCTATTTAACGCGAAACAACACGTTTTCTGGTGTTTCAACATTCCACAGTGCGTTTGATATGCAGAACCGGCGATATCTTCGTTTTGTGGGGTTTCCAGCTGAGATATGCATTTTCTACGATGATATCCATTATTCTTCTGTGACATGTATGCAGAATCACCGAAATCGCGCTTTTGGTCCTATTTAATGCGATCTAACACGATTTATGGTGTTTCAGCACTCCACAGTGCGTTTGATATGCAGAACAGGCGACAGCTTCGTTTTCGTGGGGCTTCCAGCTGAGATATGCATTTTCTAGGATGATATCCATTATTCTTCTGTGACAAGTATGCAGAATCACCGAAATAGAGCTTTTGGTCCTATTTAATGCGAAATAAAACGGTTTAAGGTGTTTCAGCACTCCGCAGTGCGTTTGATATGCAGAACAGGCGACAGCTTCGTTTTCGTGGGGCTTCCAGCTGAGATATGCATTTTCTAGGATGATATCCATTATTCTTCTGTGACAAGTATGCAGAATCACCGAAATAGCGCTTTTGGTCCTATTTAATGCGAAATAACACGTTTTATGGTGTTTCAGCACCCCACAGTGCGTTTGATATGCAGAGCCGGCGATATCTTCGTTTTCGTGAGGTTTCCAGCTGAGATATGCATTTTCTACGATGATATTCGTTATTCTTCTGTGACAAGTATGCAGAATCACAGAAAACGCTAGTAAACTGCTATTTAACGAGAAACAACACGTTTTATGGTGTTTCAGCACCCCACAGTGCGTTTGATATGCAAAACCGGCGATATCTTCGTTTTCACGGGGTTTCCAGCTGAGATATGCATTTTCTACGATGATATGCGTGATTCTTCTGTGGCAAGTGTGCGGAATCACCGATATCGCGCTTTTGGTGCTATTTAATGCGAAATAACAGGTTTTATGGTGTTTCAGTACTCCACAGAGCGTTTGATATGCAGAGCCGGCGATATCTTCGTTTTCGTGGGGTTTCCAGCTGAGATATGCATTTTCTACGATGATATTCGTTATTCTTCTGTGACATGTATGCTGAATCACCGAAATCGCGCTTTTGGTCCTATTTAATGCGATCTAATACGGTTTATGGTGTTTCAGCACTCCACAGTGCGTTTGATATGCAGAACCGGCGATATCTTCGTTTTGTGGGGTTTCCAGCTGAGATATGCATTTTCTACGATGATATCCATTATTCTTCTGTGACAAGTATGCTGAATCACCGAAATCGCGCTTTTTGTCCTATTTAATGCGATCTAATACGGTTTATGGTGTTTCAGCACTCCACAGTGCGTTTGATATGCAGAACCGGCGATATGTTCGTTTTGTGGGGTTTCCAGCTGAGATATGCATTTGCTACGATGATATTCGTGATTCTTCTGTGACAAGTATGCAGAATCACCGAAATCGCGCTTCTAGAGCTATTTAAGGCGAAACAACACGTTTTCTGGTGTTTCAGCACTCCACAGTGTGTTTGGAATGCAGAACAGGCGACAGCTTCGTTTTCGTGGGGAGTCCAGCTGACCTATGCATTTTCTACGATGATATTCGTGATTCTTCTGTGACAAGTACGCAGATCCACCGATATCGCGCTTTTGGTGCTACTTAAAGCGAAATAGCACGTTTCTGGTGGTTCAGTACTCCTCAGAGTGTTTGATATGCAGAGCCGGCGATATCTTCGTTTTCGTGGGGTTTCCAGCTGTGATATGCATTTTCTACGATGATATCCGTTATTTCTCTGTGACAAGTATGCAGATCCACCGATATCGCGCTTTTGGTGCTATTTAACGCGAAATAGCACGTTTCTGGAGGTTCAGTAATCCACAGAGCGTTTGATATGCAGAGCCGGCGTTATCTTCGTTTTCGTGGGGTTTCCAGCTGAGATATACATTTTCTACGATGATATTCGTTATTCTTCTGTGACAAGTATGCAGAATCACAGAAAACGCTGGTAAACTCCTATTTAACGCGAAACAACACGTTTTCTGGTGTTTCAACACTCCACAGTGCGTTTGATATGCAGAACCGGCGATATCTTCGTTTTGTGGGGTTTCCAGCTGAGATATGCATTTTCTACGATGATATCCATTATTCTTCTGTGACATGTATGCAGAATCACCGAAATCGCGCTTTTGGTCCTATTTAATGCGATCTAACACGGTTTATGGTGTTTCAGCACTCCACAGTGCGTTTGATATGCAGAACAGGCGACAGCTTCGTTTTCGTGGGGCTTCCAGCTGAGATATGCATTTTCTAGGATGATATCCATTATTCTTCTGTGACAAGTATGCAGAATCACCGAAATAGCGCTTTTGGTCCTATTTAATGCGAAATAACACGTTTTATGGTGTTTCAGCACCCCACAGAGCGTTTGATATGCAGAGCCGGCGATATCTTCGTTTTCGTGAGGTTTCCAGCTGAGATATGCATTTTCTACGATGATATTCGTTATTCTTCTGTGACAAGTATGCAGAATCACAGAAAACGCTAGTAAACTGCTATTTAACGAGAAACAACACGTTTTATGATGTTTCAGCACCCCACAGTGCGTTTGATATGCAAAACCGGCGATATCTTCGTTTTCACGGGGTTTCCAGCTGAGATATGCATTTTCTACGATGATATTCGTGATTCTTCTGTGGCAAGTGTGCGGATTCACCGATATCGCGCTTTTGGTGCTATTTAATGCGAAATAACAGGTTTTATGGTGTTTCAGTACTCCACAGAGCGTTTGATATGCAGAGCCGGCGATATCTTCGTTTTCGTGGGGTTTCCAGCTGAGATATGCATTTTCTACGATGATATTCGTTATTCTTCTGTGACAAGTATGCTGAATCACCGAAATCGCGCTTTTGGTCCTATTTAATGCGATCTAATACGGTTTATGGTGTTTCAGCACTCCACAGTGCGTTTGATATGCAGAACCGGCGATATCTTCGTTTTGTGGGGTTTCCAGCTGAGATATGCATTTTCTTCGATGATATCCATTATTCTTCTGTGACAAGTATGCTGAATCACCGAAATCGCGCTTTTGGTCCTATTTAATGCGATCTAATACGGTTTATGGTGTTTCAGCACTCCACAGTGCGTTTGATATGCAGAACCCTCGATATCTTCGTTTTGTGGGGTTTCCAGCTGAGATATGCATTTTCTACGATGATATTCGTGATTCTTCTGTGACAAGTATGCAGAATCACCGAAATCGCGCTTCTAGAGCTATTTAAGGCGAAACAACACATTTTCTGGTGTTTCAGCACTCCACAGTGTGTTTGGAATGCAGAACAGGCGACAGCTTCGTTTTCGTGGGGAGTCCAGCTGACCTATGCATTTTCTACGATGATATTCGTGATTCTTCTGTGACAAGTATGCAGATCCACCGATATCGCGCTTTTGGTGCTACTTAAAGCGAAATAGCACGTTTCTGGTGGTTCAGTACTCCTCAGAGTGTTTGATATGCAGAGCCGGCGATATCTTCGTTTTCGTGGGTTTTCCAGCTGTGATATGCATTTTCTACGATGATATCCGTTATTTCTCTGTGACAAGTATGCAGATCCACCGATATCGCGCTTTTGGTGCAATTTAACGCGAAATAGCACGTTTCTGGAGGTTCAGTAATCCACAGAGCGTTTGATATGCAGAGCCGGCGTTATCTTCGATTTCGTGGGGTTTCCAGCTGAGATATACATTTTCTACGATGATATTCGTTATTCTTCTGTGACAAGTATGCAGAATCACAGAAAACGCTGGTAAACTCCTATTTAACGCGAAATAACACGGTTTATGGTGTTTCAGCACTCCACAGTGCGTTTGATATGCAGAACCGGCGATATCTTCGTTTTGTGGGGTTTCCAGCTGAGATATGCATTTTCTACGATGATATCCATTATTCTTCTGTGACAAGTATGCTGAATCACCGAAATCGCGCTTTTGGTCCTATTTAATGCGATCTAACACGGTTTATGGTGTTTCAGCGCTCCACAGTGCGTTTGATATGCAGAACCGGCGATATCTTCGTTTTGTGGGGTTTCCAGCTGAGATATGCATTGTCTACGATGATATCCATTATTCTTCTGTGACATGTATGCAGAATCACCGAAATCGCGCTTTTGGTCCTACTTAATGCGATCTAACACGGTTTATGGTGCTTCAGCACTCCACAGTGCGTTTGATATGCAGAACAGGCGACAGCTTCGTTTTCGTGGGGCTTCCAGCTGAGATATGCAGTTTCTACCTTAAGATTCGTGATTCTTCTGTGAGAAGTATGCAGAATCTACGGAACCGCTGCTTTACTGCTATTTAATGCGAAAAAACACGTTTTCTGGCGTTTTCAACACTCCACAGTGAGCATTATATGCAGAACCGTCGATATCTCCGATGTCGCGGCGTTTCCAGCTGAGATATGCATTTTCTACGATGATATCCATTATTCTTCTGTGACAAGTATGCTGAATCACCGAAATCGCGATTTTGGTCCTATTTAATGCGATCTAACACGGTTTATGGTGTTTTCAACACTCCACAGTGAGCATTATATGCAGAACCGTCGATATCTCCGATGTCGCGGCGTTTCCAGCTGAGATATGCATTTTCTACGATGATATCCATTATTCTTCTGTGACAAGTATGCTGAATCACCGAAATCGCGATTTTGGTCCTATTTAATGCGATCTAACACGGTTTATGGTGTTTCAGCACTCCACAGTGCGTTTGATGTGCAGAACAGGCGACAGCTTCGTTTTCGTGGGGCTTCCAGCTGAGATATGCATTTTATAGGATGATATCCATTATTCTTCTGTGACAAGTATGCAGAATCACCGAAATTGCGCTTTTGGTCCTATTTAATGCGAAATAACACGTTTTATGGTGTTTCAGCACCCCACAGTGCGTTTGATATGCAGAACCGGCGATATATTCGTTTTCATGGGGTTTCCAGCTGAGATATGCATTTTCTACGATGATATTCGTGATTCTTCTGTGGCAAGTGTGCAGAATCACCGATATCGCGCTTTTGGTGCTATTTAATGCGAAATAACAGGTTTTATGGTGTTTTCTGCACCCCACAGTGCGTTTGATTTGCGGAACCGCCGATATCTTCGTTTTGTGGGGTTTCCAGCTGAGATATGCATTTTCTACGATGATATCCATTATTCTTCTGTGACAAGTATGCTGAATCACCGAAATCGCGCTTTTGGTCCTATTTAATGCGATCTAACACGGTTTATGGTGTTTCAGCACTCCACAGTGCGTTTGATATACAGAACCGGCGACAGCTTCGTTTTCGTGGGGTTTCCAGCTGAGATATGCAGTTTCTACCTTAAGATTCGTGATTCTTCTGTGAGAAGTATGCAGAATCTACGAAACCGCTGCTTTACTGCTATTGAATGCGAAAAAACACGTTTTCTGGTGTTTTCAGCACTCCACAGTGAGCATTATATGCAGAACCGTCGATATCTCCGATGTCGCGGCGTTTCCAGCTGAGATATGCATTTTCTACGATGATATCCATTATTCTTCTGTGACAAGTATGCTGAATCACCGAAATCGCGCTTTTGGTCCTATTTAATGCGATCTAACACGGTTTATGGTATTTCAGCACTCCACAGTGCGTTTGATATGCAGAACCGGCGATATCTTCGTTTTGTGGGGTTTCCAGCTGATATATGCATTTTCTACGATGATATGCATTATTCTTCTGTGACATGTATGCAGAATCACCGAAATCGCGCTTTTGGTCCTATTTAATGCGATATAACACGGTTTATGGTGTTTCAGCACTCCACAGTGCGTTTGATATGCAGAACAGGCGACAGCTTCGTTTTCGTGGGGCTTCCAGTTGAGATATGCATTTTCTACGATAATATTCGTTATTCTTCTGTGACAAGTATGCAGAATCACAGAAAACGCTGGTAAACTGCTATTTAACGCGAAATAACACGTTTTCTGGTGTTTCAGCACTCCACAGTGCGTTTGATTTGCAGAAAAGGCGATATCTTCGTTTTTGTGGGGTATCCAGCTGAGATATGCAGTTTCAACGATAATCTTGGTGATTCTTCTGTGAGAAATATGTAGAATCACCGTTATCGATGGTTTAGTGCTATTTAATGCGAAATAACGCGTTTTCTGGTGTTTTCAGAACTCCTCATTGCTTATGATATGCAGAACCGGCGATATTTTCGTTTTCGTGGAGTTTCCTGCTGAGACATGCATTTTCTACTATATGCTCCGTGATTCTTCGGTGAGAAATAAGCAGAATCACCAAAATCGCTGGTTTAGTGCTGTTTAGTGCGAAATAACGCGTTTTCTGGTATTTCAGCACTCCACAGTGCGTTTGATTTGCAGAAAAGGCGATATCTTCGTTTTTGTGGGGTATCCAGCTGAGATATGCAGTTTCAACGATAATCTTGGTGATTCTTCTGTGAGAAATATGTAAAATCACCGTTATCGATGGTTTAGTGCTATTTAATGCGAAATAACACGTTTTCTGATGTTCGCATCAATCCACAGTGCGTATGATATGCAGTACCGCCGATATCTTAGTTTTCGTGCGGTTTCCAGCTGAGACATGAATTTTCTGCGATAAACTTCGTGATTCCCCTGCGCGAATTATGCAGAATCACCAAAATCGCTGGTTTAGTGCTAGTGTAACGTCGGCACACCGACCTCCGACCCTATCGACCCTCACTCTGCGTACCCGTAGTCAACAAGTATATATTCCCTACACTATATGTATACCACTAGTCGATAAGCCCTATATTATCCACCGTAGACATTATGCATGAGTCGGTATGTATGCATCCTACAGTATCAACTATAGTTATACTCCGCATAGGATAAGCCGATACACTATATTACCGACAATCTAACTCTCCAATATTATTCCTCTAATTCTTTATTGTTAACTTCAAGTTCGACGTTAAGTTTTTTATTCTTAATTATTAGTTTATTGCATAGCGTGTAGTTCATGCATTTTAGTGTTAAGTGCTGTATTGAATAAACATATTGTTAAACAAATAAATCTGTGTGGTCCATTCATGCCAACACCGTATCCATCCACTTGCGCTCGACATCTTCAAGGTTGCAGAAGCTAAAGAGTATCGACATTTGAGTAGGAGCAACAGGTTCCCAGGTCAGTCATGAACGGTACGAGTCACGAGGACTAAAAGTAAGTAATTGTATTTTTATTTTTGAACGTCACTCTGCTAAGACGTGACACTGCATATCAAACGTACTGTGGAGTGGTGAAAACACCAGAAAACTTGTTTTTTCGCATTAAATCGCATAAAAGCTACGATTTCGGTGATTATGCATACTTCTCACAGAAGACTCACCAAGATTATCGCAGAAAATGCATATTTCAGCTGGAAACCCCGAAAAAACCAAGATATCGATGGTTCTGCATATCAAACGTACTGTGAAGTGGGGAGAACACCAGAAAACGTGTTTTTTCGCATTATATGGCACTAAACCAGCGATCTCGGCGATACTGCATACTTTTCACAGAAGAAACACCAAGATTATCGTAGAAAATGCATATCTCAGCTGGAAACCCCGCGTAAATCAAGATATCGCCGGTTCTGCATATCAAACGTACTGTGGAGTGGTGAAAACACCAGATAACGTGTTTCTCGCATTAAATAGCTCAAAAAGAGCGAAATCGACGATTCTGCATACTTTTCACAGAAGAAACACCAAGATTATCGCAGAAAATGCATATCTCAGCTTGAAACCCGACGAAAATCAAGATATCGATGGTTCTGCATATCAAACGTACTGTGAAGTGGGGAAAACACCAGAAAACGTGTTTTTTCGCATTATATGGCACTAAACCAGCGATCTCGGCGATACTGCAAGCTTCTCACATAAGAAACACCAAGATTATCGCATAAAATGCGTATCTCAGCTGGGAACCCCGCGACAACCAAGATATCACCGCTTCTGCGTATCAAACGCACTGTGCAGTGGTGAAAACACCAGACAACGTGTTACTCGCATTAAATAGCTCCAAAAGAGCGATTTCGATGGTTCAGCATACTTTTCACAGAAGAAACACCAAGATTATCGCAGAAAATGCATATCTCAGTTTCAAAACCCACGAAAACCAAGATATCGCCGGTTCTGCATATCAAACGTACTGTGGAGTGGTGAAAACACCAGATAACGTGTTTCTCGCTTTAAGTAGCTCCAAAAGGGAGAAATTGACGATTCTGCATACTTCTCACAGAAGAAACACCAAGATTATCGCAGAAAATGCATATCTCAGCTGGAAACCCCGCGACAACCAAGATATCGCCGCTTCTGCATATCAAACGCACTGTGGAGTGGTGAAAACACCAGCATACGTGTTTCTCGCATTACATAGCTCCAAAAGAGCGATTTCGATGGTTCAGCATACTTCTCACGGAAGAAACACCAAGATTATCGCAGAAAATGCATATCTCAGCTGAAAACCCCGCGAAAATCAAGATATCGCCGCTTCTGCGTATCAAACGCACTGTGGAGTGGTGAAAACACCAGACAACGTGTTACTCGCATTAAATAGCTCCAAAAGATCGATTTCGATGGTTCAGCATACTTTTCACAGAAGAAACACCAAGATTATCGTAGAAAATGCATATCTCAGCTGGAAACCCCGCGTAAATCAAGATATCGCCGGTTCTGCATATCAAACGCACTGTGGTGTGGTGAAAACACCAGAAAATGTGTATCTCGCATTAAATGGCACTAAACCAGCGATGTCGGCGATACTGCACACTTTTCACAGAAGAAACACCAAGACTATCGCAGAAAATGCATAACTCAGCTTGAAACCCCGCGAAAATCAAGATATCGCCGGTTCTGCATATCAAACGCACTGTGGAGTGGTGAAAACAGCAGATAACGTGTTTCTCGCATTGAATAGCTCCAAAAGAGCGAAGTCGACGATTATGCATACTTCTCACAGAAGAAACACCAAGACTATCGCAGAAAATGCATAACTCAGCTTGAAACCCCGCGAAAATCAAGATATCGCCGGTTCTGCATATCAAACGCACTGTGGAGTGGTGAAAACACCAGATAACGTGTTTCTCGCATTAAATAGCTCCAAAAGAGCGATTTCGATGATTCTGCATACTTTTCACAGAAGAAACACCAAGACTATCGCAGAAAATGCATAACTCAGCTTGAAACCCCGCGAAAATCAAGATATCGCCGGTTCTGCTTATCAAACGCACTGTGGAGTGCTGAAAACACCAGAATGCGTGTTTCTCGCGTTATATAGCTCCAAAAGAGCGACTTCGGTGATTCTGCACACTTGTCACAGAAGAATCACGATGATTATCGCAGAAAATGCATATCTCAGGTGGAAACCCCGCGACAACCAAGATATCGCCGCTTCTGCATATCAAACGCACTGTGGAGTGGTGAAAACACCAGCATACGTGTTTCTCGCATTACCTAGCTCCAAAAGAGCGATTTCGATGATTCTGCATACTTCTCACAGAAGAAACACCAAGATTATCGTAGAAAATGCTTATCTCAGCTTGAAACCCGACGGAAATCAAGATATCACCGGTTCTGCATATCAAACGCACTGTGGAGTGGTGAAAACACCAGATAACGTGTTTCTCGCATTAAATAGCTCCAAAAGAGCGAAATCGACGATTATGCATACTTCTCACAGAAGAAACACCAAGACTATCGCAGAAAATGCATAACTCAGCTTGAAACCCCGCGAAAATCAAGATATCGCCGGTTCTGCACATCAAACGCACTGTGGAGTGGTGAAAACTCTAGATAACGTGTTTCTCGCATTAAGTAGCTCCAAAAGAGCGAAATCGACGATTCTGCATCCTTCTCATAGAAGAAACACCAAGATTATCGTAGAAAATGCTTATCTCAGCTTGAAACCCGACGGAAATCAAGATATCACCGGTTCTGCATATCAAACGCACTGTGGAGTGGTGAAAACACCAGATAACGTGTTACTCGCATTAAATAGCTCCAAAAGAGCGATTTCGATGATTCTGCATACTTTTCACAGAAGAAACACCAAGACTATCGCAGAAAATGCATAACTCAGCTTGAAACCCCGCGAAAATCAAGATATCGCCGGTTCTGCTTATCAAACGCACTTACCGTTCATGACTGACCTGGGAACCTGTTGCTCCTACTCAAATGTCGATACTCTTTAGCTTCTGCAACCTTGAAGATGTCGAGCGCATGTGGATGGATACGGTGTTGGCATGAATGGACCAGACAGATTCCAGTTTAACAATATGTTTATTCTATATAGCACTTAACACTAAAATACATGAACTACACACTCTGCACTAAACTAATAATTAAGAATAAAAGACTTAACGTAGAACTTGAAGTTAACAATAATGAATTGGAAGAATAATATTGGAGTGTTAGAAGTGGCACGATTGTATGCCATGAGTACGCGGAGTCGAATACGTGTAGACGAGAACTGCTTTCCCGCTGCCGGTAGCGGGAGGTAGCGCTGTAGTCGTGGAGTAGTGGGGGTTAGAAGAGTGGTGGGGGTGCGGTGCTAGCGCATCCTCGTGGATGCCTATGGTTCGTTTTGGCGATTGTCGGTAATATAGTGTATCGGCTTACCCTATGCCGAGTATAACAATAGTTGATAATGTAGGATGCAAACTTACCGACTAATGCTTAATGTCTACGGTGGATAATACAGGCTTATCGACTAGTGGTATACATATAGTGTAGGTAATATATACTTATTGACTACGGGTACGCAGAGTGAGGGTCGGTACGGTCGGAGGTCGGTGTGCCGACGTTACAGCCGTATCACCGATATCGCTGTTTTCGTGCTAATGAATGCGAAAAACGCGTTTTCTGCTGTTTTCAGAACTTCACAGTGCGTTTGATATGCCGAAACAGCGATATCTTCGTTTTCCTGAGGTTTCCAGCTGAGATATGCATTTTCTACGATAATCTTGGTGATTCTTCTGTGAGAAGTAAGCAGAATCACCGAAATCGCTGGTTTACTGCTACTTAATGCGAAGTAGCACGTTTTCTGGTGTTTTCAGCACTCCGCAGTGCGTTTGATATGCGCAAACGGCGATACCTTCAGTTTTGTGGGTATTTCCAGCTGAGATATGCATTTTCTACGATAATCTTGGTATTCTTCTGTGAGAACTATGCAGAATCACAGAAATCGCTGGTTTACTGCTACTTAATGCGAAGTAGCACGTTTTCTGGTGTTTTCAGCAATCCACAGTGCGTATGATATGCTGAACCGGCGACATCTTCGTTTACGTGGGTTTTCCATCTGAGATGTGCATTCTCTTCGATAATCTTCGTGATTCTTCGGTGACAAGCACAGAGAATCACCGAAATCCAGGTGTTAGTGCTATTTAATTCGGAAAACATGTTTTCTGGTGTTTCCATCACTCCACAGTGCATTTGATATGCAGAACCGGCAATATCTACGATTTCGTGGTCTTTCTAGCTGAGATGTGCATTTTCCACGACAATCTTGGTGATTCTTCTGTGAGAAGTATGCAGAATCACCGTAATCGATGGCTTACTGCTATTTAATGCGAAAAACATGTTTTCTGGTGTTTCCATCACTCCACAGTGCATTTGATATGCAGAACCGGCAATATCTACGAATTCGTGGCCTTTCCAGCTGAGATGTGCATTTTTCACGACAATCTTGGTGATTCTTCTGTGAGAAGAATGCAGAATCACCGAAATCGCTCTTTTGGAGCTATTTTATGTGTTACGTCCCGGATCGCGCTAACAGGCAAAACCAGGATCGAGCACAACAATTTGCTGTCCTTTAAACGTCCACGCAGCGCGTACGTCTGCGTCTGACGGGGTCTCTCGCTTATTCAATTGAATTGTATTGGTTACTCACCTCAACTCCTGGTTGATCAGCAGACTTGAGGTTGGACGTGGTAGATATATTTCCGTAACGCGCATTCGGATTGGAAGTAGGAATAATTAGAATTTTAATTATACTACTGTAGCGGTCATGGCACCGCATACGCCACTGCATATCCCTATTCCTTCTTATTCTCATCCTTTTCATTTTCTACATTTCCCACGCTTGCTCCAGGGCCTGGTCTAGGCCTGGTTAGTGTCCACCCTTAGGCCCTCGCAAACCTCTTCACTTTCCCTACTTTTTATGACTCTTTTCCGCTGTCTTTCGTTCTCCGAATTTCTCCACGATTTCTACGCTTTCCCCTACTTCTCGATTTTCTCTCTTCTTTTCCATAATTGCATCTCCTTCTATACCCTTTCCCCTTTTTCCGGGGAATGACTTAAAAAGCAGAAGTAGGAGGCGGCAACCGAGATTACGGCTAAGACACCGCGACACGCGCCACGAAACCGTCCGTACGCGAACTATCACGAAGCATAATAAAAAAATAAAGAACAGTGGAATTATATTCACGAGGCGTTTATTTATAATACACTAGCCTACCTATCCACAATTGGTGACCCCGACGTGATCGGTTCGCGAATCCCGTGTTTAGTGCCTTCCGATAAGAAAACTTACAGTGCTGTTAGTGCGAGAGTGTCGAGAATCCGAATAAAAATAAGTGCACAGTGATAATGGACAACAACATCAACGCAAATGCACCCACCCGCGTACCAGCGGCGGTGGACCGCGTCGCCGTACGAATACCCGAGTTTTGCCCAGGCGATCCGGAAATGTGGTTTTCGATGGTCGAAAGAAGTTTTGATGCATCCGGGGTGACGTCAGAGACGACGAAGTTCGGATACATCCTCGGCGCGTTGCATGCGCGTTACGCCGCGGAAGTGAGGGATATAATCATGAACCCTCCGGCGGAGGAGCCGTATAAAAAATTAAAGGCGGAATTCATCCGTCGCCTCAGCGTATCCCAGGAACAAAAGACGCGGCGACTATTGGAACACGAGGAAATCGGGGACAGGAAGCCGTCTCAATTCCTGCGGCACCTGCGTGAATTAGCAGGTACCTCAATTTCAGACGGTGTATTGCGGACTCTGTGGACGGGCCGACTACCTAGCAATATGCAGGTAATTTTAGCCACGCAGCGGGACACCGACTTAGACAAAGTGGCAGAATTAGCGGATACCATAGCGGAAACAGTGATGCCACGCGTACACGTAGCGGAGGCCTCAATTCCGCGCTCGTCCGCCCCCCGCCAACCACCCCCGTCGGACCAAAACTTAGAGGCGCTACTAAATGTAAAAATGGCGCAAATGGCGCTCTCTTTGAGGCAGGAGATTTCAGCGATACGCGAATCGCTACTGAACGACGGACCGCCCCCTCGACGTAGGTGGATTCACCGTCGCCGACCACGCTCCAACTATCGCGGACGGTCTACATCGCGATCACGAGAGCGTAGTTTCAGGGGGCGATCTACGTACGAGGACCAACCCGATTACCAAGGGAAATGTTGGTATCACTGGCGCTACGGCCCTGACGCGCATAAATGTGTTTCACCGTGCAATTGGAGTACAGCCCAGGGAAACGAACAGGAAGGTCGTTGATGACGGCCAACGACCCTAGCCCAGCGTCCCGCCGTCTTTTCGTCATGGACAGCACCTCCAAAATACAATTTTTGGTGGATACTGGAGCCGATCTGTGCGTTTTCCCGCGCCAATCGCTGCGCGGGCCGCGAGAAAGGTCTAGCTACCAGTTGACGGCAGCGAACGGAACCGTTATCAGCACATACGGTACAGTGACGCTGAATTTACATCTCGGTCTCCGACGGGAGTTTATTTGGCGATTCGTGGTCGCGGATGTATCAAAGCCCATAATCGGAGTGGACTTTCTCGACCACTTCGATCTTATGGTAGACATCCGCAACCGTCGCCTCGTCGATCGAATGACCGCACTAACTGTCCGAGGAAAACAGGCCGATATGGAAGGGCCGTCGGTGAAAACGGTAATTGGGACTTCCATTTATCACCAGCTGCTATCTCGGATACCGGAATTAACACGGCCTAGCGGTACTCCGAACCAGACCACGCACCAAACGGTGCATTACATCAAAACTACCCCTGGACCACCCGTTTCCAGCAAACCACGACGGCTTGCACCGGATCGGCTCAGGGCGGCCAAGAAGGAGTTCGAGGTGATGATGAAAATGGGCATTGCCCGTCCATCGAAAAGTTCGTGGTCATCACCCCTCCATATGGTGCAAACGCAAGATCAATCCCCGACAGGTATCCCGTACGCCACATCGAAGACTTCGCTCAACAGCTGCATGGAAAAAAGGTATTCTCTACAATAGACCTGGTCCGAGCCTACAACCAAATTCCGGTAGCCCCGGAAGATATTGAAAAAACAGCCATCACAACACCTTTTGGACTTTTTGAATTTCCATACATGTCATTCGGGCTGCGGAACGCGGCGCAAACATTCCAAAGATTCATCGACGAAATTTTACGCGATTTTGAATTCTGCTACGCATATATAGATGACATTTTAGTCGCCTCGGCATCTCAAGCTGAGCACCTTCGCCATTTAGAGGCATTATTTAAGCGACTGAAAGAATACGGTATCGTTATAAATCCTAATAAATGTACCTTCGGAAAGGAAGAGGTAAAATTTCTCGGCTACCGGGTTAACGAAAATGGCACTCAACCTCTACCTGAAAAGGTAGAGGCTATTAAATCATTTCCAGTTCCGAAAACCGCGAAGGATTTGAGACAATTTTTAGGCATCATAAACTTTTATCGCCGGTTCATTTTCAATGCTGCTTACTTTCAAGCCCCCCTGAACGACCTACTGGTTGGTAATGTAAAGGGTAAGGCTCCAATAACCTGGACATCGGAAGCGCGTCGGGCATTTGAAAACTCTAAAAATAGTTTGATAAAAGCAACCCTGCTCGCGCATCCCGAGGCCAATGCTCCGTTAGCACTTACCTGCGACGCCTCTGACTTCACCGTAGGGGCTGTTTTACAACAGCACATCGGCAACGACTGGCAACCACTTGCATTCTTCTCAAAAAAATTAGGATCTGCCGAAAAGAAGTATTCCGCTTACGACCGGGAACTACTTTCTATTTACTTAGCCATTAAACATTTCAAACACATGATTGAAGGAAGACATTTTACTATATTCACAGACCACAAACCCATAACTTTTGCCTTCAGACAAAAACTAGATAAATGCTCTCCACGTCAATTCCGATATCTTGATTATATTGCACAGTTTTCCACCGACATCCAACATATTTCCGGGAAAGATAACGTCGTTGCCGATGCCCTGTCTAGAATAGAAGCGGTCGGTCAGTTGATTAATTTCGAGGAATTGGCGAAATCGCAGACTCGGGATGCGGAGCTACAAAAGTTATTAGAAAGCGAATCCAGCTTACGATTACGGAAAGTTTCATTGCCCGGCACGTCTTCCGATATTTTTTGTGATATCTCGACTAAAACAGTAAGACCATTCGTTACTCCTCCTTTCCGACGTTCTATTTTTAATACGCTACACGGCTTATCGCACCCGGGAATCAACGCGACGGTCAAACTCGTAACACAGCGTTATGTTTGGCCGTCGATCAAAAGTGACGTCCGTGAGTGGACACGTAATTGTATACCGTGTCAAAAATCAAAAATCAGCCGACACGTTACCGCACCGTTAAATCAGTTTCTTAGACCTTCCGCCCGATTCGAGCATATTCATTTAGATATTGTGATTATGCCAGTGTCGGAAGGGTACAGGTATTGTTTGACCTGCGTAGACAGGTATACTCGATGGCCGGAAGCGTTCCCAATGATCGACCAGGAGGCACAAACCGTGGCTCGAACCTTTTATGACGGTTGGGTTGCGCGGTTTGGTGCCCCCTTACGAATTACTACCGATCAGGGAAGACAATTCGAATCCAAATTATTTCACGCTCTCAACAACCTAATGGGAGCTAAACACCTCCGCACCACGGCATATCATCCTGCAGCCAATGGAATGGTGGAGCGTTTCCACCGACAATTTAAAGCTGCCATAAAATGCCACGAATCAGCTAAATGGACCGAAACACTTCCGATAGTTTTACTCGGCATACGTTCCGCCTGGAAGGAAGACCTCAACGCTAAATCAGCTGAATTAGTATATGGCGAGCCACTGAGGTTACCAGGAGAATTTTTGTCTCCGCAGGTAGCCGAAACCAGAGAAGACGTTTCCGATTTCATCCGTAAACTACGCAATCATTTTTTCCGACTGAGTCCGATTCATGCCTCGCACCATTCCGCCAACCGTACATTCATTTTTAAAGATCTCAGTACTTCAACGCACGTCTTTCTTCGAACCGATTCGGCAAAAACCATTTTACAGCCCGCGTACGAGGGTCCATATGCCGTGATGCGCCGAGGTGACAAAACGTTTACAATAAAAATCAAAGACAAAGAAGTAACCGTGTCCATCAACAGGTTAAAGCCTGCATATATCCTGGCGGAAAACATACCCAATCCCACCATTCCACCAAACCGACCGGTCACTCAAACAAATAGTACTAACAATACACCTGATGTACTTCCAGGGGTTAGACGTTCAGGTAGACGCGTACGTTTCCCCGACCGACTTCAAATTACGCACTAATTTATACCAGCCTATATACACCTGCGTCACCAGGTGACAGTTTACACAAAATATCTAACAAAAGATCTTTACTAAATCAAAATTGGGACGCCAACCAGCCATAGAGTAGCGATATTTATATGCAGTATAATTGTAAGCATTAGGATAAGGGTACATATTAACGCAACTTCAATTCTATTATACGTCGTATATTACTCTATATGCATTACGTTTCATGTAATTTCTTTTCCTATACTCATGTTAGCGGTGTAGTATATATGTATGTAAAACGTTGTGTGTTCAATTTCTGTATATCTAGCACTATTTATCATTAAGTTATTTGCATATGTATTTTAATCGTGTACGGACAGGTTTACTATTGTATTCCGCGTTAGCATGCATTCGTTATATTTTACTATGCGTCTATTTTTATGTCCTGGAGTTATACTAAATTTTCGTAATTGCCTCAATTACTGGCAGGGGGGTAATGTAGCGGTCATGGCACCGCATACGCCACTGCATATCCCTATTCCTTCTTATTCTCATCCTTTTCATTTTCTACATTTCCCACGCTTGCTCCAGGGCCTGGTCTAGGCCTGGTTAGTGTCCACCCTTAGGCCCTCGCAAACCTCTTCACTTTCCCTACTTTTTATGACTCTTTTCCGCTATCCTTCGTTCTCCGAATTTCTCCACGATTTCTACGCTTTCCCCTACTTCTCGATTTTCTCTCTTCTTTTCCATAATTGCATCTCCTTCTATACCCTTTCCCCTTTTTCCGGGGAATGACTTAAAAAGCAGAAGTAGGAGGCGGCAACCGAGATTACGGCTAAGACACCGCGACACGCGCCACGAAACCGTCCGTACGCGAACTATCACGAAGCATAATAAAAAAATAAAGAACAGTGGAATTATATTCACGAGGCGTTTATTTATAATACACTAGCCTACCTATCCACACTACTATATAACTTTAATACACTTAGTGATTATAGAATACAATGGAATTATAACTTAGAAATAGGTAGTAATACAAGATATAGAATACAAGTTAAAGAATACTGGATATAGAATACAAGTTAAATAATACTAGATATAAAAACGCGGTGATGTGAGCTCCTCGAGCTCCGGGCTGAGACTGACTGAGTGGCTGGCGGAATGGCTTAATTATACTGTGAGGTTGTTGGCGCGGGGTGTGGTGTAGATATGATAGCGGAGGAATTTGTCTGGAGGAGATTAGGACACGTGTGGCTTGGATCGTGGGAGTCAGGATGTTTATGAGATAACAATATAGCGTATGACCGTCAGGTCCAGGTCGCATATCCAACGCTCTTACGGGGCTAGGATTAACACTAAACTGTTTATGAGATAACAGAGGAATGCGATAAGGAGAGGCCTGGGAATCGGGACACGTGCATGATGCCGTCATGGGATTGATATGCGGCGGGGGATTAGGTCTGGCGGTCGGCGGATGTTTGGGAGATAAGGAATTGGAGTGAAATGCGAGTATGGGAACGCAATGTGTTGTCTGGTGGCTTAGTCTAGAAGGTTCGGTTGGCTTATTCTAGTGTTACATTATATCTTATCTCTACGTACTTATTCGAGTAGTGTAACGTCGGCTATACCGACGACTCCCTACCTTACCCTCTATTCTGCACTATCACTACATTACCATTTACCTATAGTCAGTAAGCACGCATATATCCGTAGTCGCTAAGCTAAAAACCTAAAGCATCAACCACAGCTATCTCACTCCTCGACTCAATTCCTAGAACTCACCGTCAGCTTGTTCCATCCCTATCCTTCAACTCCTATCTTCCTTCAAGTATCCAGAGTCAGCAATCCCACGCTCGCTCGCGCTATCTCTCCCGAGGTATGCGGTGCCAGCAGTCTCACGCTGGCTTATCCTCTCCATTATCACTCTCCGCATCCACATCCGACTGCTATAAAGATAGCTCCGCATCGCCCAGTAGTCAGTAAGCTCAACTCCGGAGCTCAGTAACGAGCTACCGTCCGCGACGATCATGTCGCGCTACTATTTCTTTGTATTACTAAATCTTGTCAGGAGTAAGTCAAACTCCGATGCTCAGACACGAGCTACCGTCTTCCACATCGCGCTACTAATTCTTGTATTACTATATCTAATTCTATATCACACTGTATGCTAAGTCTGTATTTAAGTATATTAAAGTGTAACTTGTAACGTAAATTCACCTTTATCTATTCATATTCCTAAACAACGTGCGCGCTTCGAATCATCGTCGACACCAAGCCTGCAGCAAACGAGGAGTTACAGTACAGTGACATCGTGAGTTTGAGGTAAGCCGTTACGACATTTTGATCAATAACCGAGAGTCCCCGTTAGACGCAGACGCACGAGCGGCGTGAACGTTAAAGAACGGCATTTTAGTGCGCGATCCTCGACTTTCGCCAATCCGCGCAGTCCGGGACGTGACACGTGCAATTATTTCTCAGTCTTTTGAGCCACGCGGCGCTTACATCCGTCGTCTGCTCGGGCTTCACGGTCTGATGGTTCGCGTCGCGGTAAATAGGCTGATGGTCTTACCTGTAGACAATGCTCGTCGTAGAGGAGTCGTCTCCTTCGTTCGACGTACCCGTCGTACCTGGGGTCGTCGATGCAAATGTCCTCCAGGATCGGAAGGCCAGGTTCGAATTCCACTGTTTCTCCTGCGGGCTCAACGGGCGGTCCGTCGGTAAGCTGCGACTCGCGGTTGAAGACGCGTGCGTCGGGGGTGTACCGATGTAGTCGCGTAATTGTTTCCGTATTTGATATTTCCTACCGGCGCGGCGATGGCGTGGCATCTAGAGCGGCTCGGTTGTAATGCGAAATGGGATTTATTCCTGTTTTAGCGAAGCTTCTCTGATTGTTCTCTTACACGTGCCGGGGTCAGCACCTCTCACCCTGAGTGTCCCGTGCCGGGGTCAGCACCGCTGGATGGGATACTAGAAAGATCCCTTTTCGATGAATTCATATTGAACTTGTATTAACGCACGAGATGCCGTTCGACGTAGGAGCGAGGTGATTAATAGTGACACTGAATTTATTTGAGTATATATCTTTATCTGTATTTTCCACACTTTGTACACTGTTTGATTTGATGAACTCTGTGGTTCGTACGCTAAGGTTATACGCTAAGAAATTAGCGCTAGGTTGAAACGCTATGTTAAACGCGATGTGACTGACGCTGTGAGATACGCTAAGTTGAAACGCTATGTTAAACGCGATGCGACTGAAGCTGTGAGAGCCGTAGTTAAAAGCTAGGAAGGCGCGAATCGGTCCGCGACTGCATCCATCCGTCTCGCTGGAGGGGAAGATGCAGGCTGGCTAGGGAGGTGGAACCTTCCCCTCAGTTCGCTGACGTGGGCTCGTTCGCTGGTGGAGGCGCGACACGGACGGTGGTCGGTGTCGCCATGTGTGTGAGGCAGGCGGTGCTCCTACCTCCTATGTTTCCTTGCTGCTGTCTGCTGTGATGTGGTTGAATTTCGCTTCCTAATTCTATTTTATTCTAAGGAGCATGCGGTCATGTACAATTATGCTTATTTTACGTACGCGTATTACAATGTTATGCGAATACGCGGCTTAACCTAATTCCACGTCGGTCGGTCGACGTCACAACGTTTCCTTCTGAAATGTGCATTTTCTACGATAATCTTCGTGATTCTTGTGTTAGAAGTATGCAGAATCACCGAAACCGCTGTTTTAGCGCTATTTTATGCTAAAACACTTGTTTTCTGTTGCTTTCAGCACTCCACATTGCTTTTGATATGCTGAACCGGCGATACCTTCGTTTTCGCGGCGTTTACAGCTGAAATATGCATTTTCTACGATAATCTTCGTGATTCTTGTGTTAGAAGTATGCAGAATCACCGAAACCGCTGTTTTAGCGATGTTTAAGGCGAAAACAATAGTTATCTGGTGTTTTCAGTACTACACCATACGTATGGTGTGCTGACTCGACGATATCTCTGTTTTTGCGGCATCTTCACCTGAAATATGCATTCTCTACGATAATCTTGGTGATTTGTGTGTGAGGTGGATGCTGATCCTACAATATCTTCGTTTTCGCAGCGTTTCCAACTGAAATATGCCTCTTCTTCGACAACTCTCCGCGATTCTGCTGTGAGACGGATGCTGAACCGACATCGTCGTGCTCGTGGCGTTTCCAGCTGAAATATGCTTTTCTACGACAAATCTCCGCCATTCTGCTGTGAAAGTGATGCAGAATCGCCGCAATCGTTGTTTTTGCGCTATCTAATGCGAAAACACTTGGGTTCCTGTGTTTTCAATACGCCACTTTGCGTTTGGTATGCTGAACCGACGATATCTTCATTTTCGCGGCGTCTATAGCGGAAATATGCCTTTTCTGGAATAATCGTCGTGATTCTACTGTGAGTAGGATGCAGAATCGCCAAAATCGTTGTTTTAGTGTTATCTAATGGGAAAACGCCTGTTTTCTTGTGTTTCCAGTGCTGCACCATACGTTTGATATGCTGAAACGACAATACCGTCGTTTTTGCGGCATCTTCAGCTGAAATACGCGTTTTCTACGAAAGATCTTCATGATTCTGCTGTGCCAGGCATACAGGATGACCGATATCGTTGTCGCAGTGCTATTTTATGCGAAAACACACGGTTTCTGGTGTTTTCAGTATTGCACCATGCGGTTGATACGCAGAACCGGCGATATCTTCGTTTACGTGCTGTCTGAAACGGAGATATGCGTTGTTACGTCTGCGACGTTGGAGTTAGCTGGTAGATACTGAGTGATAGTGACGATGAAACACAGCTAACGCTCTAGAATAAAAACGTAGAAGATAAGTATATAACCGAACACTCTAGAATAAGAACGTAGAGATAAGATGTAATGTAACACTAGAATAAGCCGACCGGTCCTTCTAAACTATGCCACCAGCTAAACACATTCCATTCCCATACTCATATTACACCTCAATTCCTTATCTCACAAACATCTGCCGACCGACCGACCTAATCTCCTCCAGACGAATTCCAGGCTTATCATATCTTCACCACTCCCCGCAATCCTACACTCCACTAGTATAAATATCCCATAGACGAACAGTCTCTGAACAGCCTCAGTCCGGAACTCGAGGAGCTCACTTCACCGCGTTTCTATATCTTGCGATTCTATGTCTTGCGTTTCTATATCCAGCGATTCTATATCTTATATTTCCATTCCTTACTATATCTACTAAGTCATAAGTGTATTGTATTCTACCTCTTCTAAGTGTATTAAAGTTCAAATAGTATTGTAATTCTAATTCTAATCATTCTGATTCCTATACCGAGTGCGCGCTACGGAAACATACCGACCACATTCAGCATCAAGTCTGCCGTGCAACCAAGAGTTGAGGTAAGTAGTCGCGACAATCCAAGCGAATTGCGAGATTCCCCGTTAGACGCAGACGGAAGCGCTGCGTGGACGTTTAAAGAACGGCTATTTGTTGTGCTCGACCTTGGTTTTTGCCTATTAGCGCGATCCGGGACGTAACAACTGGTGACAGCGGTGGGATAGGCTGTTCACTCTCGCGAATCACATTCATTGTGATTGATTACCGGTGATCCTTACCGACTTCTTCCACGTGTTACGTCACGGATGACCAAGACTCCGAGGCGATGATACCTGACCTTATATCCGTTCGCTACGTACTCGATAGTCAACCTTTTTGGCCACGTAGTGCTTGCGTCTACGTTTGCACGGGACACTGTGGTATTTGCTCCTATCTCTGTACTCACCTGTGTATATCGCCCTATCGTTTCGTGCGCTCTTCTCGCTACACAAGATGCTCTGAGAATTTTCAAGACGATCGCTGTTGATTCGTCGATGCGTAGAATGCCGTTGAAGCGCAGATCGCAGCAGTTGGTTATCGTATCAAGTGATGCGTAGGATGCCGTTATGGCGCAGACCGCAGCAAGTGTCGTCTTGGACCAGTTAATGCGGAGAATGTAGTAAGTGTCGAAATACCTTAGTAATCGACGTAGATTTAGTAGATGCCGTTGCGGCGATGTAGTACATGTCGAAGTACGTTAGTAATCGACGTAGATTTAGTAAATGACGTTGCGGCTTCGTAGGATATGGTAAAGCGAATTAACAACGCTTGATATAGAAACTGGTATATTTAACCCTTGATATAGAAACGCTTGATACAGTAACGTTTGATATAGTAACGCTTAATATAGTAACGCTGTGACGATCGATTGGCGCGAGTGCCAATCGACACGTCCAGACCAGATCGGGCTGGACGGCTCTGGACGACTCCCTGATGAACGGGTGGCTATTTTATATTGTTAGAGTGTAGGATTGCGGAGAGTGGTAAGGATGTCAGATGACTTCGTGGAACTGCGGTAACTAGAATTTAAATGTTTATGTCTCGAGAGAATGTTTATAAAATAAAGGGTTCTTGGAATGTTTCAAGGATAGTCATGACATTATATGTCAGGTGGACGTTTATAGATGAAAATTTCTCAGAGGGTATTGTGTTTCCGCGGATGTTTAGAGTTGGAAAGTTCTTGGTATTGTGGTTTAGCGGATGTTTATAACATGGAAGGTTCTTGGAACAGAGGGTATTATGTTTTAGCGGATGTTTATAAGATAAAAAGGTTCTAAAATATACGGTGAGGATTTGGCTAGTAGGATCAAGTGTCGTGGCTTAACGCTAAGTATGGTGTTAGGTTATAATTGGTCTTACTTGCTATGTTAGTGTGAGTATAGATAATAGTGTGTGTGTGGTTAATATATGGTGTTAAGTTATAATTGGTCTTGCTTGCTATGTTAGTGTGAGTACAGATAATAATGGTTAATATATATCTTATAACTAACTCCACGTCGTCGCAAGACGTAACAGTATGTAGAACCCGCGACATCTTCGTTTTCGGGCCGTTTTAAGCGGACATATGCGTTTTCTACGAAAAAACTTCGTGATTCTGCTGTGCTAAGCATGCAAAACGGCCGATATCGTGATTTTGCTGCTGTTTCGTGCGAAAACACTTGTTTTCTGGTGCTTTTGTCACGACCCGGATTGCACGAATTGGCAAAAATCGGGGATCGGGTACAACAAATGCCGTTCTTTAACGTTCACGCAGCACGGCCGTCTGCGTCTAGCGGGAGCTCTAGGTTATTGATTAAATTGTCGAAATGACTTACCTCAAACTCACGATTGCACTGTAAACCAGATGTAGAATGCGGTAGGCGACTGTAGCCGAGATTCGTCAATTGACGTTTTAGATTCTTGATTTAAATACTTAATTGCGTGTACTTAGTTGGGGTTTAAGTGAGAAGATTTGGAGTAATTAATACTTGGAATTTAATATAATACTTATTGAGACAGAGTTAACTTAGACTTAGTAACACACAAGATTTAGTAATATAAGAAATAATAGTACAAGGAATAGTAGCACGACAGTGTAGCTCGTGTCTGAGCTCCGGAGATTGACTGACTAACCGAACTGGCTGACCCGAACTGCCGAGTGCAGTTGATGATGGCTTATTTATATGGTCAGAGTGTGGAGTTGCGGGGAGTGGTGAAAGTGACGATAAGATGCGGGAGCGTGGGACTGCTGAGTGGACGTTCTAGGAATAACAGTGGAGATAAGATATGGGAGCCTGAGACTGCTGACGGATGTATGCGAGATAAGGAGTTGGAAACTGGATAGGTGTGGGATAGAATAAATGTCTTGAACTGTGGAATTCGGAGCTGATGCAACCTCGCGGGGGTTGCGGGATTAGGTTACAGGGTATAGCTGTGGTCGATATTGTAGGGTACTGGCTTACCGACTACGGATATTTGTGTGCATATCGACTATGGATATATGTGTACTTATCGACTATACGTATATGGTAATGCGGCGGTCCTGCAGAATAGAGGGTAAGGTAGGGAGCCGTCGGTATGACCGACGTTACACTTTCAGTATTCCACCATGCGTATGGTACGCAGAACCGGCGATATCTTCGTTCTCGTGCTGTCTGAAGAGGAAAAACGCGTTTTCTACGAAAAATCTGCTGTTTTTAGTATGCCGATTCACCGAAATCGTTGTTTCAGTGCTATTTTATGCGAAAGCACACGGTTTCTGGTGTTTTCAGTTTTCTACCATGCGTTTGGTATGCCGAACCGGCGATATCTTCGTTTTGGTTCTGTTTGAAGCGGAAATATGCGTTTTCTACGAAAAATCTTGGCGATTCTGTTGTGCTAAATATACAGCTTCGCCGAAATCGTTGTTTTAATGCTATTTCAGGCAAAAACACTTGCTTTCTGATATGTTCAGTATTGCACCTTGCGTTTGCTATGCAGAACCGACGATATGTAACGTCGGTCATACCGACGGCTCCCTACCTTACCTTCTATTTTGCAGGACCGCCGCATTACCATATACGCATAATCGATAAGTACACATATACCCATAGTCGATAAGTCCATATGAATCTGTAGTCGATAAGCACACATACATCCGTAGTCGGTAAGCTAGTACCGTACATTATCGACCATAGCCATACTCTGTAATACTGCGTTCCCGCAATCTCCGGCAAGGTTGCGTCAGCACCGAATTCCATAGTCCAAGATACCTATTTCATCCCACACCTATCCAATTTCCAGTTCCTTATCTCACATACATCCGTCAGTAGTCTCACGCTCCCATATCTTATCTCGAATTCCCAAAACGTCCACTCAGCAGTTTCACGCTCCCATAGCTTATCTCGAATACCCGAAACGTCCACTCAGCATTCTCACACTCCCATATCTTACCTCGAATTCCCAAAACGTCCACTCAGCAGTTCCACGCTTCCGTATCTTATCGGCACCTTCACCACTCCGCGCAACTCCACACTCTGACCATTTAAATAAGCCATCGCCAACGGCAGCCACTCAGTTGAGTCCCAATGCCGGTTCAGTTCGGTACCAATCTGAACTCCAATCAGTTAGTAAACTGTCTCACTCTCGCGAATTCTACCAAAACTTATCACTGTATCTTACTATATCAAACATTTATAATCTTAGTCCTTAGTTAATAGTTGTGTAAACCAGTTTAGATATTTAGGAATTAAATCATTTATTATTACAAATCTCCTCTATGTCTGCAATATCAAAATCATTCTCATACTACGGAAACGCGTTCCTCCTACTACTTCGAAACCGCTCCTGGACAACAAGAAGCAGCGAAGCTACATCGAGACTGGTACGTATTACGGTGATATAAGTGTTATACAGGGTGTCCCAGAACTAGTGTAATATCCGGAAATGGGGGGAAGCTGAGGTGATTCTGAACAACCTTTTCCTTTACCAAAATGTTGTTTGAAGCTTCGTCATTGAGTTATTAACGAAAAATACTGGCCAATCACAGCGCCCAGAGACCGCGGGATCAACCACGTATGCACGTACTAGCACAGCATAGGTATCACGGCAAATGTTGTGTCATTTTAAATTAAGAATAATGTGAAATTATTCGTCATTCATGAATAACAAACAAATTAGTAAGTCGTTTAATAACTGAGTTCGATACTTTTATTCGTTATCCGAAAAGAATAAAACGTTTTATTAATTATGAAAACATGTTTTTTTTTTACACTTTGACGTCTGCACGTGTGATAGAAAATCTTTCGTCTGCCGCCGGTATGTCTCGCGTAGATTCTACTATCTGTTACCAGCCTTTTTCGCACGATCGTTCATATTGTAATTACAATGTACCGTATCAGGGCATGAAAATTTTAATAACTCTTACTTGATCCTGGCACCCGATTTACACGAAATTTCGAGGATCTGTATAAATAGATTTAACCTTTTTTATTACAATAGAAATATTTCTACGCGATATCAACGTGGTGTCACCAGACGGCATGGTGTTAACAGCACATTTTCAGGTGACTAAATTGTTTTAAGAAAAACGATTTGTCTAACTAATGTTAGAAAAAAATAATTAAACTCACCCATTCGTCCACGAAATAACCTGCTTCGATGGAAATGGATCGTTAACACTGGATCCTCGGTGTCGATCCTGACCTATCCAGGCAATCCTCAACAGCTGATGTTACGGCCGGGTCGGTGAACTCACTTTACAGCACGATCGATCATTTTCGGTGACTTCTTAGAGACTGCCGATTTTGTTTATTCTCCGTGCCTTCTTCGTTCGCCGGGATGCACTTCGCAATACCGAGCAGCGGCAACTCTCGCATTGCCATTACATTGCGCGAATATAAAAAACATTTCATAATACTCGGCGTTTCTACGTGGCATGTTGCTCGTCTAGTTAGCAAAATAAATCTGAGAGCTTAAGCGTTTTGTGGATCCTAGGTGGACGTTCGGTAATGAAGGGGAATAGTTACAATACAACGGAAAAGAAATGTTTATTGTACTGCCATGAGACGACGTAAAAAACTCGAGTCGTTTCAAATAAACATCAAATAAACCGACGGCGCAAAACGTCGCGCCCGGTAAGAATCAAAACCAATACGTCGGAAACCTCTGAGGACTGCTGGGGCCGGGCCTGAGTAAGCGTGCGTGTGTGTGTGTGTATATGATGTGTGCGTGTAAGGGCCTACAAAATAAGCGAGGCAAGTCGCCGAAAAGGCAAGTGATGGTCTCAATGTGTTGTAAAAATCATCCCGGCGAACAAGCACCAAGCACGGCAGCCTTCCGCCAGAGAAGTGCGCCGAAGGCACGGAGAATAAACAAAATCGGCAGTCTCTAAGAAGTCACCGAAAATGATCGATCGTGCTGTAAAGTGAGTTCACCGACCCGGCCGTAATATCAGCTGTTGAGGATTGCCTGGATAGGTCAGGATCGACACCGAGGATCCAGTGTTAACGATCCATTTCCATCGAAGCAGGTTATTTCGTGGACGAATGGGTGAGTTTAATTATTTTTTTCTAACATTAGTTAGACAAATCGTTTTTCTTAAAACAATTTATTCACCTGAAAATGTGCTGTTAACACCATGCCGTCTGGTGACACCACGTTGATATCGCGTAAAAATATTTCTATTGTAATAAAAAAGGTTAAATCTATTTATACAGATCCTCGAAATTTCGTGTAAATCGGGTGCCAGGATCAAGTAAGAGTTATTAAAATTTTCATGCCCTGATACGGTACATTGTAATTACAATATGAACGATCGTGCGAAAAAGGCTGGTAACAGATAGTAGAATCTACGCGAGACATACCGGCGGCAGACGAAAGATTTTCTATCACACGTGCAGACGTCAAAGTGTTAAAAAAAAACATGTTTTCATAAATAATAAAACGTTTTATTTCTTTCGGATAACGAATAAAAGTATCGAACTCAGTTATTAAACGACTTACTAATTTGTTTGTTATTCATGAATGACGAATAATTTCACATTATTCTTAATTTAAAATGACACAACATTTGCCGTGATACCTATGCTGTGCTAGTACGTACATACGTGGTTGATCCCGCGGTCTCTGGGCGCTGTGATTGGCCAGTGTTTTTCGTTAATAACTCAAAAACGAAGCTTCAAACATTTTGGTAAAGGAAAAGGTTGTTCAGAATCACCTCAGCTACTCCCCATTTCCGGATGTTACACTAGTTCTGGGACACCCTGTATATACAGGGTATTTCACCTCACTTGACCACCTTAAATGTATCGCTTATTTTGTATGATAGAAAAAATGTCAGGGGGAGAAAATATTCTGTTCAATGGACCAATTTTTTTTCTCAAGATCATTTGTTTCGAGATTTCAAGGTTATCTTGTTTTTTTTTTAAATGGGACTGCATATTTTCACTACAACATTCTTATAGCTTATAAAAAAACGAATCAAACGAGGTGCAATGTTGACCTTCACGTTACCTTTAGCGAGGAAATTATGAAATGTTTGTCAGCAACTTCAGTACGCGTTCGGGGACGGTAAATGAAGGAATTTCAATTTCATAGAAACAGTGTACCGTGTAATTGTCCCTGGTGCTTGTAAACAGACATTCGTATTCTCCTTTCATCGGTTGAAGTATGTTTACAAGCATTATTATCAAAGCGATAATCTTAGCAGAAGATTATCGCTTTACAATCAGTAGCAGCACAACAAGCTATGGTATCGGTATCAGTGCAATAAACTTATCCATCATGTACACTACAGCAGAAAAAGTTAAAATGATTTTAATCTACGGAGAATCAGGAAGGAACTTGACGCATGCACAACGGTTGTATGAAGAAAGACATCCTAATCGTCGCGTTCCTTCCAGACGAAATTTTAACCGTATAGTAAAATTATTTACTGAATCAGCAGTGTCGTTTCACCTAAAAGAATGTCTGTTTACAAGCACCAGGGACAATTACACGGTACACTGGTTCAATGAAATTGAAATTCCTTCATTTACCGTCCCCGAACGCGTACTGAAGTTGCTGACAAACATTTCATAATTTCCTCGCTAAAGGTAACGTGAAGGTCAACATTGCACCTCGTTTGATTTGCTTTTTTATAAGCTATAAGACTGTTGTAGTGAAAATATGCAATCTCATTTAAAAAAACACGATGACCTTGATATCTCGAAACAAATGACTTTGAGAAAAAAAATTTGCCCATCACCGTATTGGCGCCTTCGAACAGAATATTTACTCCCCCTGACATTTTTTCTATCATACAAAATAAGCGACACATTTAAGGTGATCAAGTTAGGTGAAATACTCTGTATAACACTAATATACTATATAATAATAATTATATATTTAAAAGAATAATGTAATATAATTTTTGTCACAGGTACGATGGTCACGGTGCTGACGAGCAACCGAACAGTGCCCGAAGGCACGCGTACAGAGTTCTCACTAGAATGACTATGAACAGAATGAACATGGTGGACGTTGGGTGGAGGCGTATTTATAATGGTAGTATGTGGAGTCGCGGGGGAAGAAAGGTGGCGGAGCGGTGATAACGGCTGCGTGGCCTTTCTTGGAAATAGATTAGATTGTTGAGAGGATGTTTGAAGTAGATTAGCAAAAGGATGTTTATGTGAGATTAACGAAGGGATGTTATTGTTGGATTATTTCTATGAAAAGGATATTGGTATCGGTACGGGGAACTCGACGGGCGGTCGAGTTGTCGTAAACAAGATCGTAAAGTATCAAGTGACTCGGTCGGTCATACACGGATCGGGTGACTCGATGGTCGATCGGACGGTTGGCGTAAACAAGGCCATAAACTTAATGATACGGTTACAATGGATAATATAAGATAATGAATATTCTTAGTCTAAGGATTATATAGAATATGATTAACGTCTAATGGTTACAAAGGTTCCTTAGTCTAAAGGTTAGTGTTATAATATCTTATTCTATGTTATTGTGTTCGTGTAATATAGTGTAAGAGGAGGCTAATTCAAACGTCGTCACACTTCCGGCGCTGGGGAAAAACAATTTTATCGAAGACAAAATTTTTGCGTATATGGGAATTCGTGAGCTGATGAGAATCGGTCGGCCAATTTGTTAAATTTTGTGTTGTGCTCTGTTAACGAGCTTGCATACATTACAATATCGTCTAAGTAGACGAACATCTCATTCCCCTGTAAAACCGACAGGACGGAATCCATCAGTCTCTGGAAGGTTGATGGTGCGTTCCGAAGGCCAAAAGATATTCTATTGAATTGATAGTGTCCGTATGGCGTGGAGAAAGCTGTTTTCTCGGCGTCTTTCTCAGCGATACCGATCTGGTTGGAACCCGCTAGCTAAGTCGAACGTGCGAAAGTATTTCGTGCTACCCAATTGGTCTAATATTTCCGTAATATTTGGGAGGGGGTAGGCGTCTGCTACCGAATTTTCATTTAGAGATCGGTAATCGATTACCATCCGCCAACGTTTGTTTCCCTGCGAGTTGGGCTTATTTGGTACCAACCACAGAAGTGAATTATACAGTGAAGTTGATGGACGGATTATGTCGTTTTCGAGCAAGTCGGCAACCTGTCTTGTAATTTTCTAGCGGCGTATCGGGGGATAACGGTATTGCTTTATATGAATGAGTTCGTTATTTATAGTGGAAATTTTATGCTCAATTGCCGTGGTTTTGCCCAACCGATCACCGGGGAGATGAAACAAGTCGTGGTTCGCTTCTACCAATGTTTCGACGGTCGAGTATTCCTCGTCGTTCACGTGATCGAAGCGAAGAAGTTGTTTCACCAGCTCTGAACGGGGCAATATTTGTTTGGCGCAGAAACCTGTGTCATTACTAAGAAAGATACCCGGTCCGCAGGGTAACCTAACCTAACGCTGCTGGGTTGTAATTTATTACATCTGGATCTGTAAATTTCGATTCCCTTTCGTTAAACCGGTTTGTAATTGGTATGGTAGATTTCGTAGTGCTTGTAGGTAAGGTGGATGCGGTGGATATGGTTGATTTAGTAACATTGGTCGGTACGGTAGATTCAGTGGTTATGGTATATTTAGTAGCGTTGGTCGGTACGGCAGTTTTGGTAGATTTAGTAGCGGTGGTAGGAATAGTAGATTTCGTGGGATTGGAAGAAGTGGTAGATTTAGTAGAGTTGGTAAATTTGGTAAAATTGGTAGAACTGGCAGGATTAGTAGAATTGGTAGATTTAGTAAAATTGGTAGAATTTTTATATTTGGTATATACAGTAAGGTTGGTACATATACCAGATTTAGTAGAGTTAGTAGGTATAGACGGTTTAGTAAAATTCGTACGTTCAGCGAACTTCACTGACAAAGGAAGTCCGCGAACGGTCCGGCTTCGATTTTGATGAAACTTTGTACACTTATAAAGCAGCTAAAAATAATCGACACGTATTTTTTTTAGCTGCGGTAACTCGAGTTTAAGGGGTGAAACCACCCCTTGAAGTTTTGGGTCAAAACGGCTATCTCGAAAACGGAAAGACATACGAAAAAATTGTCAATGGGCGAGGTTAATGGTTTCTTATGTACAATAACATGGTGTTAACAAATTTAACAAAATACAGTTTGTTTATAACAAAAAAAAATGTATTAACTTAATTTTTTATTTTATTGAAATTTTCATAATGACAAAAAATGACGAGCATTTTATTCCAAATCCATTAGTATATAACATTTTAAAATTGCCTCCTACAGTTTTTTGCAGATTTTGATGATTTACATCTTGCGCGCACATCCACTATGGTAGTAGCCGTTCTAACTTTGATTTTAATGAAGCATTGTAGGCTTGCACTAAATTATACAGTAACAAGTAACAATGACAGTAACAAGTTTCTTAACAGCAATGAAAAGATTAATTGTTTTTATTATTCACCTATGACAGCGTGGCAAAGGTGGAGCGATTTATAAATTATAAATACATACAGTGTGTATAGCAATTATTCTATGTAGTTTCGACAATAGTGGTACTCGTCGAAAAAATGTTTGAGACATAAAGATTTCTTACACCATGCGCATTTAATTATTGCCACGTCACCGCAAATATGGCATCTTGGTTCATTTTCAACAGAATAGCAGTACTCAACAGGATTCTGGAATGCATTTGGTTTTCCATCTATATATCCAGATTTATACCAGGAGTATTTAATAAATTTATGGAAGCTCGGCAGTTAAGAGTAATTGTGCATGAAGTATATTTACGGCGATAGGCTTTACAAGCGAGAGATGTAGAAAATTTACAAACATTTAAAGCCGGACATACTTGGCTACATACTTTTAAAACGAGGTTTAGATTAGTGTCCAGAAAAATTACCAGATTTGTAACCACAAATATGGTAAATCAAGAAGACGATATTCATTTGTAATGCAGTGCATTCGTGATGTAAAATCATATATAGCCCGAAATGAACCACTCAATGTTTACAATTCCGATCAAAGTGGTTTTAATTTGGAATTAGATTCAGGGCGCACTTTGGCTGAAGAAGGTATAAAAATCGTAGAAGGAGGTGTTCAATCAGTGTCATCCACCACTCATAGTTACACCATCCAGCCAACCATTTCAGCCGATGGACAATTACTGTCACCATTATTTATTGTACTCAAAGAGAGTACAGGACATTTCGGGCCGATTGTGGAACAACATTTATTTCGCCCTGACAATGTATATCTTGCAGCTTCAAAGTTAGGAAAATTAACTACGGACCATTTCAAGACCTGGTTAAGAGAGATTTACTTCGCAAATACTGGGCCCGCAACAGTTCTAATTCTTGATTCCTGGAGTGGTCACTGTAACAAGACAGTGAACGTAGTTACTCCCGAGGGTAAAAACGTAAAACTTTTTGTAATACCGAAAGGTGGAACAAAGTATGTTCAACCACTGGATGTTTACGGATTCCGCACTTGGAAAAATTTCGTCGGCCGATTTTCCGATAAAGTTCAATCTCTGGTCCACAATCAATTTTCATCGCCAAGGTTCCAAAATTTTATTAAATACTGCTGGTATAAATCTGGATATATAGATGGAAAACCAAATGCATTCTAGAATCCTGTTGAGTACTGCTATTCTGTTGAAAATGAACCAAGATGCCATATTTGCGGTAACGTGGCAATAATTAAATGCGCATAGTGTAAGAAATCTTTATGTCTCAAACATTTTTTCGACGAGTACCACTATTGTCGAAACTACATAGAATAATTGCTATACACACTGTATGTATTTATAATTTATAAATCGCTCCACCTTTGCCACGATGTCATAAGTAAATAATAAAAACAATTAATCTTTTCATTGCTGTTAAGAAACTTGTTACTGTCATTGTTACTTGTTACTGTATAATTTAGTGCAAGCCTACAATGCTTCATTAAAATCAAAGTTAGAACGGCTACTACCATAGTGGATGTGCGCGCAAGATGTAAATCATCAAAATCTGCAAAAAACTGTAGGAGGCAATTTTAAAATGTTGTATACTAATGGATTTGGAATAAAATGCTCGTCATTTTTTGTCATTATGAAAATTTCAATAAAATAAAAAATTAAGTTAATAAATTTTTTTTTGTTATAAACAAACTGTATTTTGTTAAATTTGTTAACACCATGTTATTGTACATAAGAAACCATTAACCTCGCCCATTGACAATTTTTTCGTATGTCTTTCCGTTTTCGAGATAGCCGTTTTGACCCAAAACTTCAAGGGGTGGTTTCACCCCTTAAACTCGAGTTACCGCAGCTAAAAAAAAATACGTGTCGATTATTTTTGGCTGCTTTATAAGTGTACAAAGTTTCATCAAAATCGAAGCCGGACCGTTCGCGGACTTCCCTTGTGAGTCGCCCGGCGCGTGGATGTTTCGATATCCGGTAGCCCGCGCTGAGTCGGTGTTCGGCGCGATACGCGCGGAACGACGAAGCTGTTTCGTTTCGCACGGTATCACCGTTCTGGAATGTGCCTTCGGTTGGTCTCGGCTTATCGCATCCGGCGAGACTTATCTCTTCCAATGTAGCTGACGGCGTTGGAATTTTAATTTGGTCGCTGGCTGTATTAAATACACGCGCGTATGCTTTCCCATGGTGATCAGCAACTAATGCATCGCCTAGATAAACACCTGGGACCACATCGAACCTGGCAAGAAGTGGAGTGGTTAAGGGTTCTGACTGTGGAATCGCTGCACATTCTTTTTAGCCGTGAGTACAAAATTATTTCGGTGTATATTTTAAGAGAATAGTTGCTTAAAATATTTGTAAAATGTTTTGAAGTCAATGCTGTTCATTGACACATAGTTTGGAATTGAAAAAAATATATAATAAAAAAAGTAAGTATGGCAAGGCACGAACTCACGGCTAAAAAAAATGTGCAGCGATTTCACGGTCAGAACCCTTAACCACTCCACCAACTACGCTGTTGAAAATAAGTTAAATGTTTCGAGATATACTGAACATATTGCTTTTATTAGTTCAATTTATTCAACTTCTTCAATTTGTATACTGTTTCTTCGAATGTAAAAATGTTCAAGGTTGTACGATATACATACTGTATGCAGAAAATGTAAAAATTCGAAGTAGAAGTTACTTTTTCACGCAAAATACCTGAAAAATATCGGTTTTTAATTTTTTTGACAACGGCGCACCAATCTAAAAAATATGAAAAAAATTGAAGATGATGTTCATGCTAATACGCTGCTATTGAAAAAATATAAAAAAGCGCTACTTTTTGCAAAAGATATCTGCATTTTTTTGCGTTTTTTTATTTTTTACAACTAGGATTTGCAACGAAAAAATCGACAAAAATTCCCCAAGATGTGCCTTCATGTGTGTAATATGTCAGAGTTGTTTCAGAAGTTTTGCGTATCACTAAATAGGAAAAATAGTCCAAAAACTGATAATTCGAATTTACCCTGTAACTACCCCCATGGTTGAGCTAGAGAGTTGAAACTTGGTGTCACATGATTTCTTTTGGTAAGCTATCGAATAATACATCGTACCACCAAATCGGTTGGAGGGCACTTTTGACCCCCTTAGCCTGCTAGACCCTTTAAAATATGAACATATTCATAAATATATGACAACAATTTAATCACTTAAATAAAATGCGTAAAAACATATGATATCTAGATATTTACTTCATTATTTTATATTACTTTACATACCAATCCCTCAAAAACACTAAGACTGCTTTCCTTTTTCTCCCACATTAAGTTGTCTATAATCTTGTTCCTTGATTTACTCACATACATGACAAACTTTTATTCTTCATACAAAATCCTCATTGTTTTCAATTTTGAAGTTATTTCAATTTCCTTTGATTTTACCATGCTCAGTCCTTGTGCTCATGCTAATTTTTATTTGCTGTCAGGAATTGTGCTTCCTAAACTGTGCAATTATTTATTTCTTGTCATTAAATTATTTGTAGTTAATTTCACAGAATGCTTTAGTTTTCCTAGTGTTTCTTTTTTCTACAGATTTCAAATTAAGCAATCTTGAACGTTGCTTGTGTTTCGTCAACATCCTTTCAAAAAGATATTTATTCCTTTTCAAGCTTAGAATGTGCATTCAATGATGACTCAAAATTTTTACTTAGTTCAGTCATTAAATTTTTCAATATTATCATTGCTTTTTCTGTTTCCTTTGTGTATATATCGATAAGGTCCTTACATTTCTGAATATCTTTCATATTTTCATCTAGTATTTTGTAAAGTTCTTCTAATTTAGATTTTTCCAACAATAAGTATTTAAATAATTTATCAAAATTAACAAAAAGTAGTTTACTAAGTCTTTTTATAACGCCAATGAAATAAACTTTACTGTTTCTTAAAGTCACAGTATTAGCTTCCTATCTTTTATTTATTTGTACTAATTCTACATGAAGCGATTGACTGTGTTTTTGTATCTATGATCACTTAGTTCTTTTCTTTTTTATCACTATGAATTTCTTTCATTTTATTCTTAAAATCTAATCAATCTTTTTCATCTAATTAAGAACATCTAATTCATTGATTTTACTTTCTTCTTGTACAAATACTTTTGCTATATTAAATCTGCTAAACAAAATGATTCATAAAATTTAAATAAAATACAATTTTAAAATTAAGTTACCTCTGGTAACAATAAAGTACAATTAACTTCGAGAGTGGGTTAGTCTACTATAATATTCCCCATTATATATTTTACGTAAATTATTAATATAATTCGAATAACATCACTTATTACAAGAAATATAAGTAAAAAGTAATTTATGTAAATACACAAATACCTGTCTTATATTTAATGTTGTTATGAAAGTGGCAAATGTACTTGTTGCGTGATGCGCCCTTTTTCCGACTCGAGTGTCGGAGTAACGCCGTGTAAGGTGGAAATTCCTGACTCGTGCGACTTTCGGTGGTCCACGAGGGAACTGTCCACTTCGCCGGGCAACTTAATCGGCCGGCGACTAATCAATTCGCAAACCACGAGCTTCGGAAGGAAGTTGCTCGAGTCTAGATGAGATCGATCGAGATTTTTCTGTGTGTATCACAGACGAGTTTCTTTTAAGACGATTTGACTTTTCTGTTTGAGACGAGGTTGACTTTGTTCTACGACGAGGTTTGTTTTTGACTGCGACGAGGTTTGTTTTTTGACTGCGACGAGTTTGTTTTTTTTTGACTGACTTTTCGGAGGATGATTCCTCCCGAGGGAAGCGCGAGTTCCCTCTCTCCGCTTCGAGGCTTCGATGGGGGTGAAGCACAAAATTTGACCTAATTGGTCAACCTTGTCTCCACCCCATCAGAGATAGAAACGAGGGAAGGGGCACGCGTACCACCATGCACTTCCGTGACTAACGCGAAGTCCTCGGTTTTCTCGATACTTTATGGCAGGGCCTGGCTGGCGTCTCGAGAGTTTAGCCCTAACGGCGCCATGCCACAAGTGCCGAGACTTGACCGTTCGACGCTGCAAAAGGGGCTTCTATTGTATTCGCGTAGTGTTACAACCGTCGAAGTCCTTGTCAAGGTTTACGTACCTTGCGTAAGAACTCCGACGGTGCATCCTTGGTGGCATAGATGGGACCTACATCCACGATTGGAAGTAGGCCATTGAAAAGGTTTATTTTACGAATTCTTGGTTTCCGGTGTCCCCTTTGAAACGTCGATGGACTTACATCTGCAACGCAGATATATATTCATCGAGCATGTACGAGCAGGAATTTAAGTGGTGAAAATTATTATTTTCTAAGAAAGCTACAAGTGCGATGCATGATGGCATTCGTCCTTTGTTACGACGTAACAGTACTTCTATACAAAAATTTCCGGGTAAAAATAAAGCATATTTCACTATTATTTTGTTTACAAATGCTAATAATAATGTTAATTTAAAATAATAAATAAATCGCATCTACAGATTACATACCCTTTACCCGCAACAAGTTGGCGACTCAAAACATTTACGCTCTCACTCTGTTCCACCTCTCCTGCTACCACATGCATTGTTGCCATTGGCTACAGCCAGCGACAGAGGTTGACGACGAGCATATCGAGATGAAGTGAAATAGAATGATGACTTTACAGCATGTACGTAGCCTCCCAATTAAACTGTCAAGTATTGTTGGTAGGTTTGGTATTAACTGCAAGGCTACGCCAGTGCTGTGAAATCTATTTCACTTTGTCTCGATGTGCTCGTCGTCGTTCTTTGTCACTGGCTGTAGCCAATAACGACACGCATTTGGTAGCAGGAGACATAGAATAAAGTAAGAGCACATCTTGCTCGCCAACTCGTTGCGGTCAAGGGGTACACGAACAATACAGGGTGTCCCAGAACTAGTGTAACATCCGGAAATGGGGAGTAGCTGAGGTGATTCTGAACAACCTTTTCCTTTACCAAAATGTTTGAAGCTTCGTTTTTGAGTTATTAACGAAAAACACTGGCCAATCACAGCGCCCAGAGACCGCGGGATCAACCACGTATGCACGGCTCTTATACACGGGCGCTCGGTCGGGCTCCCGGCACACGTACTGGCACAGCATGGATATCGTGGCAAATGTTGTGTCATTTTAAATTGAGAATAATGTGAAATTATTCGTTATTCATGAGTAACAAACAAATTAGTAAGTCGTTTAATAACTTCGTTCGATACTTTTATTCGTTATCCGAAAGAAATAAAACGTTTTATTATTTATGAAAACATGTTTTTTTTTAACACTTTGACGTCTGCACGTGTGATAGAAAATCTTTCGTCTGCCGCCGGTATGTCTCGCGCAGATTCTACTATCTGTTACCAGCCTTTTTCGCACGATCGTTCATATTGTAATTACAATGTACCGTATCAGGGCATGAAAATTTTAATAACTCTTACTTGATCCTGGCACCCGATTTACACGAAATTTCGAGGATATGTATAAATAGATGTAAGCTTTTTTATTACAATAGAAATATTTCTACGCGATATCAACGTGGTGTCACCAGACGGCATGGTGTTAACAGCACATTTTCAGGTGAATAAATTGTTTTAAGAAAAACGATTTGTCTAACTAATGTTAGAAAAAAATAATTAAACTCACCCATTCGTCCACGAAATAACCTGCTTCGATGGAAATGGATCGTTAACACTGGATCCTCGGTGTCGATCCTGACCTATCCAGGCAATCCTCAACAGCTGATGTTACGGCCGGGTCGGTGAACTCACTTTACAGCACGATGGATCATTTTCGGTGACTTCTTAGAGACTGCCGATTTTGTTTATTCTCCGTGCCTTCGGCGCGCTTCTCTGGCGGAAGGCTGCCGTGCTTGGTGCTTGTTCGCCGGGATGATTTTTACAACACATTGAGACCATCACTTGCCTTTTCGGCGACTTGCCTCGCTTATTTTGTAGGCCCTTACACGCACACATCATATACGCACACACACGCACGCTTACTCAGGCCCGGCCCCAGCAGTCCTCAGAGGTTTCCGACGTATTGGTTTTGATTCTTACCGGGCGCGACGTTTTGCGCCGTCGGTTTATTTGATGTTTATTTGAAACGACTCGAGTTTCTACGTCGTCTCATGGCAGTACAATAAACATTTCTTTTCCGTTGTATTGTAACTATTCCCCTTCCTTACCGAACGTCCACCTAGGATCCACAAAACGCTTAAGCTTTCAGATTTATTTTGCTAACTAGACGAGCAACATGCCACGTAGAAACGCCGAGTATTATGAAATGTTTTTTATATTCGCTCAATGCAATGGCAATGCGAGAGTTGCCGCTGCTCGGTACCGCGAAGTGCATTCCGGCGAACGTAGAAGGCACGGAGAATAAACAAAATCGGTAGTCTCTAAGAAGTCACCGAAAATGATCGATCGTGCAGTGAAGTGCACTCTCTAAGCGCTGTGATTGGCCAGTGTTTTTCGTTAATAACTCAAAAACGAAGCTTCAAACAACATTTTGGTAAAGGAAAAGTTTGTTCAGAATCACCTCAGCTACCCCCCATTTCCGGATGTTACACTGATTCTGGGACACCCTGTATAATGGACGAATGTTATTCATTTGTGTTCCTGTGATAATATACATCATATATGATTAATATACATCATATTTAAATGTAAACTTATAACATATACTTGATTACTAATTATAACATGGCGACCTGTGATTGGAAAAGTAAAAATAATTTATATTATAAAATACATTACACATATTATACATACGTACAATGATGATGAAATAAAAACAATGATGTTGGATACCAACCTACCATGACGTAACTCATGAATACCGCTCACACATAATTTTTCAACGCACCGCAAACACTCATTTCGTTAAATATTTTGTACCTAGGGCCTTTGCTACTTTCCTAAACCCTTTATCTCGACCCCTCTCTACTCTCTTCTACGTCTTCTTCTAAACTCTACGTATATAGCAACTCCAAAAGCAAAAATTGTCATAATTATTAATATCACCGTAGAACTTACATGTTAGAAACTTGGATAACCCTCTCCTTAAAATTTTGAAAAGTTTTGTACGCATTCTATCACCTGGCATCCAACAATGTATACAAACTGTAATTTAAGTTGCAATGCTCATTTTTCATTACAAAATACAATTTTCATGAAAATTAACTTCGTAAATCATTATATTTAACGAAATCAACTAAACTAAACTTATATTTTCTACTGTCTCCATTTACTTTTTTATACAAAAAAAGTGCTTGAATTTTATTTGATATAACGTCTAAATGCTTCTTACTATTTTACTTCTTATTAGTAGAATTATTTAATTTAATTCATATCAAACTATTTAATTTACTGATACAATAATTAAGAATACATAAATTGTATAAGTACGAAAATAATAATCTCTAGCTGAATGATAAAAAAGATTAGTTAAAATTCATAAATTAATATATTTATACATACATTTTGCTTTATAACATCAAAAATATTTATATAATTATATTCACATAATTATATTGTAAATATAATTTTTCTAAAAAGTACTTTCAAACAAAAAATAAACAACTCTTTTTCATTGCATAATGCGTTCGCAATTATTTATTACATCATAAATAATTATAATGAAACAATTGATTTTTAATTTTGTAACAAAATAGAATATGTTGTACAAATAATAATAAGAAAAATATTTAATACAGTAGACTCCGTGGCGCAACGGTAGCGCGTCTGACTCCAGATCAGAAGGTTGCGTGTTCAAATCACGTCGGGGTCAATTCGGAATTTTTATTTTTCTTTATAAAAAATTAATTTAAAAACAAAATTAAAAAGAATATACATTTACTTCAAACAAAACAATTTCAACTATGATAAATGTTTAATTAATTTTCTTTCTAAACGTATAAATAAAGTGAACATAACCTCCTTTTGTATTAAGTATTGTGAATAAAACGCATACATGAGTATGTCTATTTTGGAATGAATCTAGACTAACCGTATAGATTGGTAATAATGCTATCATACTTCTAATTCTTTTTTAAACATATTTATAAATTTGTATTAATAAATTGATAAAGTAACTTTAGCTATTCTTTAGAAAATAGGCATAAACAAATGCATATTTTTTCATTTCTTTAATCAAACGCATGATTGAAGTTTTAAAATAAAAATAAAATGGGTAAAGAAAACGATTCTGATAACTCAAAAAAAAGGAGGAAATCAGTTAGTGGAAATTCTGGTTTATCTCTAACAGATGGAGATATGTATAAGGTAAGAAAATCCTGAATGATATTTTTTTTTCATTTTAAATACATGTATTTTTATGTAGGTTATAATTAGCTACGAAGAAAAGGAAGCTGTAGAACGTTTACCAGAAAGCGACTCAGAAAATTTTTTATCTACTTGTGATAATATACGTAAAGCTATGAATAAAATTGCAAAGTTAAAAGCTAATGGAGAAATAAATGTTTGTATTTCAGTTAAAAAACAGAACTTTGATTATTGAATTGTTAGATTATAAATTAATTTTTCTAAAATTCAAACTGTACTTTTTTTTAGGTCAAAGATGAAACACGTGAGTTACAAATTCAAACATCACTGGCATTCATTGAACTTAAGAAATTGAATAGAATGGAAAAATTTCGTACAAAATTTGCAAGAGATTCCCTTGTATCTTCAAAAAGTAGTGTTGACAGTCGACATTTACATTTACAAAATTTATTATATGAAGTAATGCACTTAAAAAAAGAAGTTGTTAAATGCCTTCAATTCAAGTAATTATTGTTTTCTTTAAATTTCTTACATAGAAATATCTGTATAATCATATATACTATGTACATTTTAATTATATAGGTCTAAGGATGAATTAATACAACTTGTATCCGAAGAAGAATTTTATAAAGAAGCACCTGAAAATATTTGCAGACCAGTATGAGATATATTATAATTAAAGTCAATTTTTCTTTATAATATTGTATGTTAATGTTTTTAGGAAATTACAAATCACAATCCTCATCAATTAAGACTCGCACGTTTAGAATGGGAACTAACACAAAGAAAACAACTAGCTGCTTTATGTGATGAATTGACAGAAAATAAAAAAATAGTAGCATCAAATATTGGTTCTAAACAAACTCGTCTTGAAAGTCTTGCACCACAGCTTCGCTCAATATTAGAAGTAATTTTCATATTTGTAAAGTGTAATTTGTTAACAATTGCTAATTAAATTATTATTAATTTTTTAGGCAAGTAAAACATTACAAGAGAGTCTTGGTTTGCCTTTGGATAAAATTAGACAAGAACATCACAAAGCAACATTACTTGCATCCCCACTGTATGTTCTTTATGCAAAGGCATCTGCATACAGGGATGCATATGGTACATTTTTATATATTATTCTAATGTTTTATGTTTTATGGATTCTATAATATTGTTTTTTATTATTATAGATCATTCTATAATAGTAAAGGTGGAAGGCGACGAAGAAGATGCGAAGCGTGCAAGTAATCAGGATGGATTGCAAGAGTCTGATTCAGATCCTGAAATTGTTTCTGAAAATGTAATCGAAGAAACTCATGTACACAAAAAGAGGCACTATAGATTATCTAAAGAAGCCAGACAAGAAGAGAAAAAAACTAAATTATTACAGAGACATCCTTTAAATGTGAAGATAGTTGTTAAATTAAAAAGTTAGTAATTAAACATATTAGTAATTGTAAACTGAAATTAAGCATTTAAAAATACTATTTTTTTTTTCAGATGAAACAAAGCTGACATTGCAGTTCTTTTATATGATGTATTTGAAAGTTGTAACTGTGGAATCAAAATTAAAAACTGAAGGTATTGGGGGCATTAGCACTGGGTATATAATTTCTTTATGCATCACTAATATAAATATTGTTGCTTTTGTTTTAAAATTCTTTAACAAATTTTTTTTAGTAGAGACATGCTTGTATCAGAATCGATTTTGCGCGAATTGTATCCACGAGATTTAGGATTAGAAAGTCCAAATCCTGCTAATTATTATCAATTAAACCGATATAATTTGGGTCAATTTTCATCACTTGGATTAGGACTTCCATATAAATGGGCACAAAGAATGGCTGGATTACACTTCATTTCGCCTGATGCTCGTGAACAGAAGGTACATTTTTGTAATGTACAATATTATATATAGTATTAAAGTATTTACAAAAGGTTAAAATAACAATAATTTGTAGCTTGCGAGTTATGAAGTAACACAAGATAGCGTTGAAAGTGTACTAAGAGAAATTAAGAGGCGAGTGATAGCAAGATTAGAACTATGCACGGAAATCCGACAGTTAGAATCCGGAAATTTACCGGTACTTAATAACAATAATGACCTTTTACCTCAAAAACTTAGTACAATTTTACAAAAGTTTTCAACTATTTCATGGAATAATTACTGTAATTCCATAAATTCTATATTTCAAGAACAAGGATTAGTATCTTCATTGGATATGTTTTATGAAGCTAATCTGCGTCGAGGAAATAGTAAGATATTATAAAATTATTCTATATATAAATGTTCATAAGATTTTTATTATTATGAATTCTATATATAAGCTATATTTCTTTTAGACGAATTAATTGCAAAAATAGCTATAAAGCCTGATTATCCAAAAATAGCACCAGTATTTAGTATAAGTATGAACCCTACAGTAATTGCAGCTGCTGATGTTTTAAGAGATATTGAAAGAGAAGTGAATATTATGTGGATAAAATCACCAACATTATCTGCACAACTTCAACGATTGCGTGCGTGTTTTGACATATATCTAGAGTCAGAAAATATTGTACCAAAAGATAAAATTTTCTTTCATTCTGTAAAGGGACGAACTCGTGCGAGGCCATACAAATATTTAGAATTAGGTGGTGGAATTTTTATTCACCGTTAATTTAATACAATGTAATACAAATATAATACAAGAAAAAGATTTTCAACGGAATATATTTATGATGATATATAAATATTTAAAAAATTCATCATGAATATATTACATTCTAACAACTGTACTGTTCATTTATTGTTTATGGAAATAAAAAGAAATTGTACAGAAACTACTTAAACTGAAGGTGAAAGAATTGGGTATAATGCTAGTTTCCCAGAGTTTTTTGTCAAATATGCTTGGAATTGATGTTTTAATTTTTTATTTTCTGTACAAAGTTTATTACTTTCCCTTTTCAACAAAATATTGTTTACCTTTATATGATTATAATGTTCCCAAAAATTATTAACTTTAATACATGATTCAGGGACCTGAAATAGTTTATATAGGATATTATTATAATGTTAGTTAATAAACTTTTTATTGATACTTACATTAATATCTGCAAACTCAGTATATACTGCATTTTGTATAAAATATTTTTTCAAAATAAAAGATAATGGTTCCAAAGAAGAGCATATTCTAATTATTTCGATGATTGCAGAACCTTTCTCTACAGTTTTCTGTAAATGCTACAAAAGAAAATGGAAAAAATGTTACCAAAATATGAAAATAAAATAAAATAAAATAATAATAGTACATAGTTTTTTACTTTTAAAACTTCGTTACTTGTAACAATTAACTGTTTTAATTGTGATGAATCTATCATTTGGGTTACAGCGAATTTGTGTTTAATATTTTTAAATCTCTTCTTTACACGTATATCTTCTATTTTAAGTTTTGTAATTCGTTCTTTGCTGTTCAGTGATAATATTTCTATGTTGTACTTTAAACTTTCAATGATAGTCTGCAGCTGTAAATGTACTTCTGGATATTGTAATATACATGTTTGATGAGCAATATTTTGTTCTTTTAAATACTCATATTGTTTCTTTTTACTTTCAATCATACTTTTATAATTATCTATTATTTTACATAACTGTTGCCAAAGATCTTCCGCGCTTAAAAAAGAATGCTGTACAAGATCCGATACAATGTCTTCTTCCTAATATTTAACGAAATCATGTATAAAATTTTGGTTAGTAGCTTCTTATGCTCTAGATTAATATTATTACCAAATACAAAATACTGCAAACATTAACAGCATTTTGTGTTCTTCTTATTGATAATGTTTTATCAAGAATGATGACTTTTCTTGTTATATTATTAAAAATCTCCTTATAACTGTGCTGTACATGATTTTCCAGCTGAGGTAAATTAACTATATCATTATTTTTAATGTTATTAAACTCGTACATTTTATGTAAAGCTTTCAATTTTTGTTTATATTGTCCTACATAGAAATTACCGTCATAAGTTTGTAAAATATAACATAAAATTGTGGATTAATAATTCCATATAAACAATTAAAAAATACCAATCATATTTTTCATTAATACAATATGAGCATCTTGAAGTTTTCTATGATCTGCATTTGCTGTTTTTAATTCACTATGTAAATAAGAAATTGTTGCATCTTTAATTTTTATTACTCTATCAAAAGTTGTACACAGATGTTTTACATTTTCATGAAGTTCTTTACATTTTATTAATCGTAGAAAATATCTCCATTTTTCATTAATTTTAGCAGTATTTAATTTTGAAGATATTTCTTCGTGTTTTAATTTATTCTAAAATAATTTATAATATTAAAGAGTTTTAATAAGAATGTTCTCCAACATTCACAAACATCAAGTAATTTTGTACCTTAGTGAAAGTAGCGATTAATTGTTGTTTACGTCTTTTAGCTTCTAGTTCAAATTCAGTACGGTGTTGCATATAACGAACACGTTCTTCCTCATTCATTTGAGCAAATTTACTTCCTTTTGTTTTCCTCTTTTTTATCATCTTTATATAAGTTATATCTTACCTAATCAAAGAAGTTATACTCTACTTACTATGAAGTTATATATTTCTCTATATTTATTATATACTGTGCAGAATAAATTAATTTGTGAAAATATGATATATCTTTAATGTACTTACATGTAAGTCACGTACATCAATGTACCTACTGTTCAGAGTATATTCATTACCAACAAATAAATTGTACTCAATAATGCTTTTAATGTAATGAGTATACTAATATGTTTGATCAATAGAAATAAATAGTATTTCATTTTATTTTCTAACTTAAGCATATTTTTAAATCAACAAAGAATATTGTTCCATAATGAAGTTATAATTTCATATCAGCTCACAAATTGTTTTGTTGTAAAATTAATATTCACAAAAAGTAAACTTTTTTGTATAAAAACTATTATTTTAGTTTTTAATGTTATTCATCTTTCTTTATTATTCAGTAATTACTCAAAACTGTATATGTATATTGTTGTATTCCATAGAACTTGATTTCTAACGTTCGACTTATTATATTTGATAATTACACGATAGGAGAGCTAGCGGCACTTAGACGAAAGAACTAATCAGCGTCGTACAATCGATTATTTATTCAAAGTCCAATGACGTTCATTACGTGAAGCTGCTCCAGAAAATCTGTATTGGCGGAAAACGGTCCGTAGGATATAGGTTTAATAAACAGAAGAGTAAAGATTACTTTGGGCCCAGGGGTTAATAAAACACGAGACAACGAGGTCTAGGTTCAGGGGTGAGTAATATCAAATTGCTGATGTGGATTGTTTGCTGTTTAGGAAAGTAAAGGCCGGATGACTTAAAACCAATAGGTGTGATAAGCGTGGTGTACAACAATATGTACATTGTGGCAATTCTGCGTATTATGTGATTTTGAAGAGTTAGAATTGTAAACCTGAAAAGGTAACAAATTCGAACATGTAACTTGATAAATTGAAATCGACATCATTTTTACAAACACTCGCAACGGAGAGGTCGAGATTAGAGCAAGTTAATCTTAGGGAATTCGGAATTTTTCTGACTGGAAATTCCTATGCGAGAATTAACATAGGTTGTGTAAAGAACTTTATTCGTAATTTCCATTGCGAGAATATGGATATTGGAATTTTAATTGATTATGAGCGGAGGTAGTGCTGTCAGAGTTTCATTTTCTTGGGAATGAGGTAATTTATAATAGAGACCCTTTAAGACTCACGAGCTAGTTAATCCGCATATTTTTAATTAATAAGAAGTGTTCCATTCGCGTATCGTGTTATAGACAATCTTTTGGGAACAGTGATCTGCGTCCAATTAACCTAATTAGAAAAGGGTGATTTCAGTGAAAGTAGCTCAAGAATGTTTACTTTTCAATAATATAATTAAATTTCTAAATTCCAACAATAATCTATTGTTTATTTACTGTTGTAAATCGTGTCTGACGGTAGTAAGTGTGATGTATCTATACCGACTGAAATTGTGTGGTGGTTGCGTATATATTCGTATGTCGAAGAGGGTGTGGTTGTGGGAGTGTTTTTGTGGTTGAAGATGATTGGTGAAGATTGACAATTTTTAACTTGAGGAATTGTGGGTGTGGAAAAAGGTAGGCTGATGGTAGAGGTGACATTCGCAGGGGGTGATGAGTTAGCGAGCGGTATAGGCAATAAAGTCATTAGGCCGATAAATCTGGTAGATCATGCTAACTAAAATACCGAAAGTGGAATGAATGGATCCTTGTCCCTGAATGAAACACACGGTGCTACGACATCGGTTGGCCAAATGTCTTTAGTGCTGTTACGTGTCTTATTGCAGAGTGTCTAGGATTTGGGAAAGGAAAAAAGTTAAAATAAATTATGGTTCGGTACCGAACAAAGAGTGCTTCAGATATAGCTTTCATTGATTTGAATGAAAGGGCATAGGAGGATGATTTTTAATTATTTTAATTTTTTTAGTAGCAGTATCTTAACATAACTACGACCCTCATATTTTTTCAGAGTTTTTGGTAAGATTGAAGTCTTTCTTATTAAAAAAAATTTAAGACTTTTTTTTAAATTTTCTTAATGTAAGTTTATAGCGCTCATTGTACTATTAAACTTTTACCTAAACCATTCTTTTCTAATTACGATTCACGCTGCTCCTTTGTTATTTTTTCGGAGTTTGTTGCTTTTTAAAAACTTCTTTGATGCTTTCCGTTTCCCTAACTGGCTAATTACCGTTTTAGTGTTAACCAATCAGGAAATTTTCTATCAAATCGCTGTTTGTCCTTTTACATCTTTGACGAGTTTTTTCAGATATTGCGATGTGATTTGGTGGGGGATATGTTGACCGTGAAAGTTTGACATCACTCGAAATAGATTTTTAAAAGTTTCACTTTGGTTGTCGAAATAATTCTACGCTATCGAAGCAATTCTAGCCTTTCACAAATATTAGAAAAAGTACGATTGACTTCCACAAGAGAAAAATATCCTCCAATTGGTTAAAACACGATGTAGTAGTGATAGAACGTTTCTTCAAAAAGCAAAATTTATGACATTCAACTTTCTTTGTTAGGACCTTTGTTTCTATGTCTAGCTCGAAATTGACAAAGAACACTTTTAGTTTTCATTTCGTACATACGTATGAGTCTGTGAATATTATAGCATACAATGATTGTTTATCAGCGAATTCTATGTATTATGTTTATTATATGTGTAGTGTATGCTGCGTTTGCAGTACAAAATCGAGTATGCATTTGTAAAACTTTTCAATATACACTTATGTCATGGCGAAGCAATAACAGTACCGTAGAAATCGGTAATACAGATTACTGTGCCGAATGTTTCGGTCTTCTTTTCGACGATTTGTACGAAATAAAATGCGGATTGTGTTTGATTTTGAGGACTACTGTATCTCCCGTGTCTTCTCTTGATCAACTCTCATAACTCCTGTAACTCCCGGAAATGGGGGGCTGCTGGGGTGACTATGAACAACTTTTTCCTTTACTAAGATGTTGGTTGAAGCTTCGTCTTTAAATTATTAACGAAAAACACTGGCCAATCAAAGCGCACGTAAAACACGCACTCAATCACGAGAGCGTGGCTCTCAATCGCCGCGCTCAGTCGTGGTCGTGAACAAACGCTTTAGCACAGCGTGAGTATCGCGGCAAATGTTACATCGTCTTAAATTAAAAATAATGTGGAATTATTCGTTATTCGCAAATAACAAATAAATTAATAAGCCATTTAATAATTGTGTTCGATACTTTTATTTGTTATTCAAAAGGAATAAAGTACAGGGTGCGGCAGAAATAACTCCCTCATTTCAAAGCAGGATTAAAAAAAAGTGATACGAGGTATCATCAGAAACTTTTTATTTCCCAAATCTAGGTATAAAACAGTTTTTTTACTTTAAGTTTTAAAAATTATATCGTCCAAATGGTTAGGTTAGGCTGACGGCCGATACACATTTGGAGCCGTTCTTGGAAGTTTTCCATCACTCTCACTAGCATGTCGGACGAAATTCCTTCAATTTCTTCTTGAATTGCCTCCTTTAGTTGATTCAAGGATGTAGGATGATCTTTGAAAACCTCGGCCTTAAGGTACCCCCACAAAAAAAAGTCACAGGGACTTAAATCAGGCGAGCGCGGTGGCCACTGAACTGCCTCGTGTAAGGAGATCACTCAACCTGGAAACTTCTCCTGCAAAATTTCGCGCGGACGACGTGCTGTATGGGCCGTAGCTCCATCCTGCTGGAACCAGAAGTCCTCTAGATTGTGCTTTTGCCTACACTCTTCATTTTTCGGGCACAGAAAATTTTCCAGCATGTTACAGTATCGATTGGAATTAACAGTAACTGTGACTCCACCTTCTTCAAAAAAGTAAGGCCCAATGATGCTTATAAACGACATAGCACACCAAACGGTCACTTTTGGGCTGTGAAGAGGTAGTGCATGGAGTTCCCGAGGGTTTTCAGCAGCCCAGTAGCGAAAATTTTGTTTATTAACAATCCCAGAAAGGTGGAAATGAGCTTCATCGCTACTCCACAGAATACCAGTGGGAGGCACAGTTGCGAGGATCGCTTTACAACAATCCAGACGTCTTCCATAGTCTGCTGTAGACAATTTCTGACAAACCATAATCTTATATGGATGCAAATGAAGGTCAGTATGTAAAATTCGCCTCACAGTTCTTTCCGAAATTCCAAGAGCTTTAGCATGTTTCCGTGCTGAACGCGCTGGAGACAGCTCAATGGAAGCCCTCACAGCAGCAATGTTCTCGGATGTTCTCACATTTTTGGGATGTCCGGCTGGTTTTCTCTTCAGTGCAGATCCTGTTGCTCTTACTCTTCAAACCCACAGCAAAATTGTTTTTCGGTCTGGAACACTTTCATTCACACGTAAACCGAACCGCGTGCGGAACTCCCTCTGCGTCGCAATTACAGACTCGCCATTTTTAAAGAAAGCCTCCACTACAAAGACTCGATGCTCACCTGACCACGACATCATGACGACTGAAAACTATATCATATACCCTTCCTATTGGAATGTACCGTTTCCCTCTGCGTGCTATGTGGACCATACGGTGATTTTTCTAAATGTGGGAGTTATTTCTGCCGCACCCTGTATTTTATTGCTTATGACAAAAATGTTTTCTTAGCAGCAAGTTTTCAAGTAGATAAATTATGTTTTAAGAAAAACGATTTGGATAACTAATTTTAGAAAAAGCTAGTTAAACTTACCCATTCGTCTACGAAATAACCTACTTCGACGGAAGTGAGTCGTTAACACAGTCGGTCCTTGTGCCGATCCTGACCTTTCAAGACTGATGTTACGGCCGAATCGGTAAACTCGGAATATGGAAATTATACATCTACGCAATGTGACCGCTGATACTTCAAGATGAGGGAATCTGGAGGGGATTAAGTAGAGTTAGAGGCCTAGGGACCATCGTCGCTTGCTATCGCTTCATCTCATTCTGTTTCAATGTTTGTCCTTAGCGACGTTCGTTTGTCTCTGGCACACGCGTGATGCCGTCGCCGTTAATTCTGTCGCAAAGTAGTCAAACTTTGCTTAAGGTGCAGCATCGAAGTGTGCCTACTTCATGGTACCCTTTAATGTAGTATGAAAATTCAATTTGTTGATTCAGGGCTTACTTGGTTATATGTAGGAACAATAAATCCTGTCGAATCATCCCTAAATCTTACAGTGGAAAGAAACAGTGGCCGTGCAATGAAAGTGATCGTGCAGTGAAGTGAGTTCACTGATCCGCCCGTAACATCAACTATTGAGGATTGTCTTGAAAAGTCAGGATCGGCATAAGTTCCCAGTGTTAAAGATTCACTTCCGTCGAAGAAAGTTATTTTGTAGACGAATAAGTAAGTTTAACTAGCTTTTTCTAAAATTAGTTATCCAAATCGTTTTTCTTAAAACATAATTTATCCACTTGAAAACGTGCTGTTAAAAAAGACATTTTTTTCGTAATAAAAAGCTTTATTCCTTTCGGATAACGAATAAAAATATCGAACACAAGTATTGAAGCACTTATTAGTTTATTTGTTATTCACGAATAACGAGTAATTCCACGTTATTCTTAATTTAAAACGATGTAATATTTTCCGCGATGCCCACACTATGCTAATGCGTTTGTTCACGGCTACGACCGAGGGCGGTAATTGAGAGCCACGCGCTAGTGATTGAGTGCACGCTCTGATTGGCCAGTGTTTTTCGTTAATAATTCAGAGATGAAGCTTCAACCAACATCTTCGTAAAGGAAAAAGTTGTTTACAGTCACCCCAGCAACCCCCCATTTCCGGGAATTACACTAGTTACGGGACACCCTGTATACTTATGGACTAAGGATTCGACGATACGATACCAATCCCATTTGATACAGTACAATGTGACGCGAAAATCGTAATGAAGTTCTAGAACAGAACCTTGTGACAGAAAGATATATTAGATGAGTGGTCTATTCAATGTTTTGTTTGTGATTTCAGCTTTTTGAACTCTTCTGGTAATTTATACACGCAGCAATGTACGCATGTACTACGTCAACTGCTTTATGTCCGAACTACGATTTAACAACATGCTAAATTCCTTATCTTATACTGTAAAGAGTATGAGTCACATTTAAATGTAATATAGAAGTATGATTATCTATAGAATTAGGTTATTTAGTTTGTTATAAATGTTCATATACATGGCTTAGTGCATTGGAATTAGAAAGGTGGATTCACACGAGGGTTGCGGAGTGCGAACCTTATAGCTGATTTGCATGAACGTAAAGCGTAGACGTCACACGCATGCAACCGTGTTAGATGTGCACGACTTGTATCTAACTTAGTTTCTATAACAATAAAATTGAAGTGGAGAAACTTTGTTTCATTCATAAGTAAAATTTGAGCAGTACTATTCAACATTATTTATTTCCGCTATGAGAATGCGTCTTTATTGCTTCATATAAAATTTTAACAAAAACTATCTTTATGTTTCGTAATTAAAGTTCTGAATGTCAGATCTAAACAAAAAACGTAAGAAGTAGATTGTACTATATTTACTTGATATGTGATAATACATGAATTAGTATATATTTTATTCTATTACTAAATTGTAAAAATACATTAATGTATTTGAAAAATGATGGAAATAAATTGGTATGTATTGTCTATTTTTATGTAAACATTTATAATTGACAGATATTTAGAAAGTGCTTAATTTGTTACATTTTTTGTAGGATTGGAAAACCTGTGGATTACAAAACAATACGATTTGCATCGTTAGAAGAAGCAACAGATCATCCTCTAAAACCTGTCACTGTTATGGTAAAATATAATTCAACAACAGGAATGAAGATTTAAAAGCATTTTATCATCTGAGTTGTAACGTTCTATCGTATATAACTTTAGTAGTATAAAATATATTTATTTGATTGCTGATTTTATATTTGGAAAGTAACATATTAAAAATAGTTATTTATTTTCTTTGTTTATTCTTTATATTTTTATAGGTAATGTTTTATAAATTTCATACAATGTTAATATATTGTGAATTATATGTTTACAGTTAATTGATGGACGTAGTGGAGTTAAACGCAATATATTACGAAGTACAAGTACCGGTTCTTCAACTGCTACACCAACGCCAACTCATACACCAATTTCTGCGAATTCCTTAGCAGATCCATTGTTAAGTCATTCTTCTTTTGATGGATCTGACCCCCTTTCACAATTTGCTAGAGAAGAATTAGATCCTTTATCTAAAATGGCTGCAGATGAGGTTCATTGATTATATTTTTTACATTTATAATTCTTTGCATTGTACATTATATATACTTCAAAATACAATTTTTACATTATAGTGGGATTATTCTTCCAATGTTGTAGCCACTGGTAAAAAGTCTAGGGATACTGCTGAAGAATTAGTAGAACCTTGGTCAACAAGACGAGCTGCAATATTAAACAAATACACAACTTTGGAGAAATTATCAATTGTTACTAGTTTTTTGTCAGGTGGTGAAAAAGGTATTATTTCCTTTGATAATAAATGATATTCAACAAATCAAAATCAAATCCATGTAAATGCATTTGTTACAGTTGTTAAAGTTCAACCAAGTACTGGAATGGTTGATAAAGTACGAACAAGATTGGAACAGTTGGACGATTTTGAAGAAGGATCTATTAGACAAATGTTAGATTTGTCACAGCAACAATATACTGCTAGAATTGAACAATTAAATAACGAGCTTGTACAAGCATGGCATTCCGATCAAAGAGTTAAAGCACTTAAAATTGCAATTCAGGTTCTTATTTTTATTTATTTCTTACTATTCACATTAAAAAGAAAAATTTAATTATTGTGGAATAATTTCAGTGTGCCAAATTATTAGTAGACACATCTGTTATGGCCTTTTACCCCAGCAAATTTGTTCTTATCACAGATATTTTAGATATTTTTGGAAAACTTGTTTATGAAAGGTTAAAAGTTAAAGCTGAATATTACAAGTTAGTATTATCTCATTTCAATATTATTATATGACTTTTGTTTAGTACATATAAATATACAGGAATTATAATTCCAACTATTATATAATATTTTTCTTGCATAAATTGACTATCGTCGTTATTGTACACATAGAAAGAAATATACATGTTATACACATGTCACATCTTACGTGTGTATTACAGAAATATTTTATTACATTGTTTTATTATTGTTTAAATATTGTATTAAATATTTTATTATTATTTAAACATTCGATAAATTATCCGTATTAGTAATTACATTTACATGTAATTACTGTTATTGTTTATATTTAATAAATATTATTCACATTTATAATAAGAATTAAAGATGTTTCCAACATGAATGTTTTGTTATTATAAAATACAGTACATATTGGAATTTTAAAACACCTAAATGTGATACAAATGTATCAGTGTTGTTCAAAATTTAGAATAATGAAGAAAATCTATATGAGAAAATTATAAACTTATAACTAATATTGCTACTGTACTTCGTACATTGTTACATTTTTCAAAAAAGTTTTGTTATATGGTATACGCTTTTTATCTTATTTTGTATTTAAAAGAAGTATGTTAAAAGATATACTACTTTTATTATATTCTAAAATCATTTCATGTGCATTTACTTTTCAGACCAGGAAGTAAACTGCCCACTAGCTTACCGGATAATTTTACACCTGACATGGTACCTGAAAATGCGAAAGAAACTTGTAGAAATTGGTTTTACAAAATAGCGTCAATAAGAGAACTAGTTCCACGTCTTTATGTTGAAATGGCAATAATAAAGTCTTATAGCTTTTTAACAGCAAGGTAAAGTATCAGTCTTTCTCTCTTTCTTTCTCTTTCTCTCGTTACACACACATACACATTTATACGAAGTTCATATTTTCAGTGAATTTAATACAGCCTTATTACGAATAACTCGAATGATAAGAGGCATTGGAAATCCTCTTATAGCTGTATATGCGAGATGTTATTTGTGTCGTGTGGGATTAGCTTTAAACAAAACATCTGATTTTGAATTTGTAAGAGAAAACTTTTACGATTTTCTCTTTACATATCAACAATTGTTTGGTCCATTTGTGAAGAATGAATTAATTAAGCAAAATATGACTTTATATTCTTATTTAAATCTTTATTCACCAGCTTTGGATTGGATTTTGCAAGTATTGGTAGCTACAACTTCTGAGAATCTTTTAGAACATGTACTCGTTCAATGTAAAAACCAAGCAAATAGGTAAGTGTGTATATTTAACTCTTCTATAGGATAGAAAGACCAACTTTATCCACCTTAAACATCTTCATTATTTCAAGTAATGAAAGAAAACATTATTTACAAAAATTGTATAGTTACAAGAATTTGAAATGTGGTAGGATGAATATAATCTAATATTTCAACGTTGAAACTGAAGGAAAAAATTTGAGGGGCCAAGCGCGAGAATCGAACCCATGATTTTTTCAGCCGGTAAGCCGGACATTATTCATAACCGTGACGCCCCTTTTATTTCCATGCTGTTATTATTTCTTTTGATGAGTATGGATCATCTAATCCTAAAATTTCGCTACTCTACCTAACTTGAGCATAAAAAATTTAGTTCTTAATTTAAAAAAGAAAAATTGATATCCGGATATCTATGCTTCCGCCTGTAAATAAACTGCTGCTATTTTTCTTGCAATTATGTAACTTTTGTAGGCAATGTAGTTGTTTACAAGGAAAGGTCATGAACGGTTCGACTTTGATTCGGATGAAACTTTGTAAAATTGAAGAATAGCCAAAACTGTTGGAAATTTATTTTTTTAACTGCAATAATTTCATTTTAACGGGTAAAAACACCCTCCAAAGTTTGACCACTTAAGAATTCATTTGGGAAGGATTGCAGATAGAAAAAAACTGTTTAACACAAATTGAATAGCTTTTTAACATGTTAAAAGAAATTGCTACAGCCAACAATCTGTTTTTAAAAATATTTAAAGAAATTGCGTCAGTCATGTTTATTTGAAAAAATATAGCTACTCTGCATATAATAAAAACATAACATTTTTTTATTGCAAAGTCGACTGTGTGTGTGTGTGTGTGTGTGTAAAATTACCTCATTAGTTAACACAAAAAGTCTATTCTCTTTCTGGTCGAGACTGGACTTGCGTTAAATATTACAGCTTCTTGTAGTATTAGTGTTAACGCTACTCTGCATATTGTTAAAATTTATTAGTGTATAAAGTAATATATAAATATAAATTAACTGATAGCTAATTATTATATAGTGTGTCCCCACAATTGTAGAACAACTGATAAGGGTTTAGGATTTATGAAAAAAGAAATCAAAATTTTCAAATAAATGTTTTACATAAAAAACTTATTTTTCAAGAAAAATGACTTTAAACATTTGTCAGGAAAGTATGCATGTACTATCTATAGCAAAAATTGTAATATTCCATAAAAAATGCATAACTTAATTCACAGTGCAGCTAAGGGAGCAATATTTCAAACAATTGCAATAGTAGTAAAAATCTTAAAAAGTAATTGTCTCAATCTTGTTTACGAAACCATCTTAATGAAATAAAAAATGATAGAAAAAGCTAATATTACAATCCAGTGGAAAATAAGATAAAAAAATTGATAGGAGGATATTCTTCATATTTATAAACACAAACACGGATAAGTACGTGCTATGTATTGATTCGTTGGGCTGAAACATTACAGTTATTAAACGCTTACGTTATTACGCACGTAACTGATGGGTCTTCAAAGTGTTTTTTTTTTTTTTCGAATACTCGTATGAAAAACGTTATTCGACAATTTTAACTTATTTTTTCATAAGGAATCACCCTTTCCCTATTGTCGGGATTCCTTGTATAAATATAAATTTATTAATAATAAAATTAATAGAGTGCTCGTTTTAAACCATGATATTAATATTCATGTCTGAAACAATATGATAAAATTATAATCCTTTGTTCACAATCAGTTTTCATCATCTAAATTCAGAATTTCATAAATTACTCGTGGTTCAGGAACTAGTACATAGACGAAAGACCAGGAAATTCTAGTATACTATTACTTAGTTCAAACCAAATCAAAATGCAGTATTTGTGATGAAATAATGGTAATTAAATGCGGTCTGTACAAGAAACCTTTATTGTAACCATGTTTTTGACAAGCACCACTATTGTAGAGATTATATAGAATAATTACAAAATTACAGATGTATTAATACTTTGAACACTTATGGGAATTTTACATGAAAAAAAAAATATATATATATGAAAACTGATAATATGTAAATATACATAAAATACCGAAAATAAGAAAGCACATGTTACAAAAGTTCAAAGGGTAAAACAAGTCTCTATTTAAACTTTACTTATTCTAGTGCTTGTACTTATTGAAGTATGAATTTATAGAAATTGTTTTAATAACACTATTACGAAGAGTATTATTGACGCTAGTCCACTATTGGCCGACAAGAAAATGGAATTTTTGTGTTAACTGATGAAGCACTATACATGTCTATATACCGTTGATTTTGGAATAAAAAAAATGCAATTTTTTTGTTATATGGCAGAGTCACTATATTTTTCAAATAAACTTGGCTGACACGACTTTTTTAAATAGATTTAAAAATTATTTACTGATTCCAACAATTTCTTTTAACATGTTAGAAACTATTCAATTTTTGTTAAACAATTTTTTTTATCTGTAACCCGTTCCGAATAGTAACCCTTTCCAAGCTCATAAAGAATCAAACTTTAGAGGGTGATTTCATCCCTTAAACTTAAATTAACACAGTAAACAAAGTATGTATCTAATATTTTTGGCTGTTCTTGAAGTCTACAAAGTTTCATTTAAATCGGAGCCGAACCGATTGGGATTTTTACTTGTTAGTACTGAAAACAATCAATATAGGTTTAATCGGGATACAGTTGGCGGATACTTTGTATATCTCCACATTATGTAGCTTTATTACAATCGAATTATCGAAATTTGTTTTTTTAGTTCGTTATTACTGAACAGTGTTTTAACAGCATTTAAGCCATCATATGTTGCGGGACGTGCAATGGATTTTATGAATTTAATAATTGCAGCTGAAGATGATGGTAACTAAATGTTTATAGTCAACTAAATTGTCTAAATATTCTTTAAAATATAGGCGTTTATATGTTTTTAACACTCATTTTTCAGGTTTCCCACAATATCTTTTGTACCGCAGTTTAGGTGAAAGCCTTGTACAAGAATCACCACTAAAAGAAGATTGTCAATCAATCCTTAATATGATATGGAAACATATAACAGATTTAACAAATCCTAACAAATTTATGCATTGCGTTGAAGTTTGGATTCAATTTACTGCTATCCATTTTTCTGTAAATTTAATACTTTTGTTTAAAAACAGAAATTGAAGAGACAAAAATATTTATATTTTGCAATTTTCATGTTACAGGTAAATGAACTAAATCTATTTTTTGGTAAAATAATTGATCGGCTTAATCCAAACAAAAATTTTGAACATTATTATCTACAGTTGCAAAATATTATTGAAAAAGTAATATGTCACACACAAGATTTTGAATCATTACTTGCTATGGTAATCATATCTTATTCATTATTGTTTATATTTATTTTTTATTTTTATGTGATGTGAATAAAATTTTCTAGAATAACTTTTTCAGGATAATTTCTTACCTCTAATAGATTTGTTTCATAAGGAAAGCATTAAGGTTGAAGTGTGTAAAACTGTAATAGAAGGTTTAAGTGCTCAAACTGGTCCTATTACTGACCCTATTATTATAAATGCTCTTATGTTTATTGCAAAAATAATGCATGATTCCGTTAGGTAACTGTCTTGTTTGATTAATATACATGAGCTTATTTATTTAATATGTAGTGTATATATGTAGTCTAACAATAAGATCATTTTAGTGCACTGACTGTGGAAGATGAAAAACGACAAATTGGTCAACTTATATGTTCCTTAGTGCAACGTGTTGATTATGGACGTGATTTTGAAAAACAACTTAATTTTTACGCTGAAGCAAGGGCAGTTTTTCCAAATCTCGATAGTGTCCATATACAACTTGTTCAGGTAGTTAATTTTTCAATAAAAATTGTAATATGAGGTGTACATAATTAATATTTTTATCTTGAATATTTAGTGTGTAAATAGATTATCAGTTGATACTAGAAAGATTGTTCGTGGGCATCATACAAGAAGAACGTCAGCTTTTGTACGTGCTTGTGCTGCCTTTTGTTTTATTACGATTCCGTCACTAACTTTAGTTCACACACGGCTTCAATTGTATCTACTGTCTGGCCAAGTTGCACTCTTAAATCAATGCTTAGGTCAAGGTAATTAATTATGATTCGATATTTACAATATTTACTATATACAAATATAATGTATGTAGAGATGTGTACATATGTAACTAAAAATTGTTTTGTTAGCTGATGCATGTTTCAAGGCTGCGTTAAGCTTAGTTCCAGAAATGCCCAAAACAATAGATATAGATGGAAGACAAAAAAGTTCACAACCTTACTTACTTTCATATTTGTCAAATTTTTTATCAACACTACTGGTTGTACCGGTATGGATTTATGTATAGTGTTACAAAAACTTTATTATTATAACATTATGTGTAATATGAAAAATATTATTAATTAAAATATATGACAATTTTGTAGGACAGTCCAGAACATGGTGTTTTGTACTTGATGAGAGGTTTACTTAATGCTGTTCAACGATGTTTCGAGGAAAATACATTGACGAAAACATATTTATATTTACGTGTACTTGATTTATTGTCAACAGTCGTGCAAGAAAATTATCCATACCACGTTGATAAGGTATTTAAAACAAAAAGAAATGAGAATACCTGAATGAAATTGTTGCAATGTTACATTATAAATTTTATTACATATTTAGATTGATTCTAACGATAAATTGTATGGATCCGATCAAAAATTTATAAGTGAAGTAAACAAAATAAGTTCCAAAATTGTAGAAGAAATTTTATCTCACTTAAAATACCTTGGATCTACCGATCAACTCGAAAAACAAGTAGCTCTTGCACTTGAGCTCTTTAATTGTTTTGTTATTAGAGCAAATTTACGTGATCCACAATTAGCGTACATGGCTGTAAATTTGTGGAATTTATCTCAACGATATGATTTTGTAGATTCAAAAGTAAAAGTAAGCAGAAATCATGTAATAAGTCTTTACAGGCAATACTTTTTATAGTAAAATTTAAAAAATCCTTCTTTTCCCTTCCAGATGAAAATGATAGCATACATGGTGCAGAAAAGTCATCATAAAGAGTACGAACATTTCTCGGAAGTTTTAAAAAAGATGTTGAAATAATATAACAGAGAATTGGAATGACATGTACATTACAGAAGGAATAGAAAAGGAATTCGAAATGATTAACGAATGGATTTAATTTCCTTATAATCGTTCCTTTGAAAGATATATTGATACTACATTCAATTTCATTTCATTGTGGCAACATTTGTTGTATATTAACCCTTTGACTGCGGAATTCTCAACTAAACGAAACGTGGCCAATCGCGCAGCGCTTTAATTGTAACAGCCGTCCATATATTTATTCATGATGGATGTAAAATTTATTTGAATTATATTAGACTTTAGAGGAAAAATACATTGAACAGGAAGCGCTAGCTCATGAAAGGCAGACTTGATAATGTGCATAGTTTCGAACTTTTATTTAAATAAATGAATGATGCCTATAAGCATTGTTTGCATCGAAAGAGCAGCTTTTGCTGGATATCTATAGGTGCCGTTTGCAGTCAAAAGGTTAAAGAATGATTTTAAATCATGATTACTATCAGGTCAATCAATTTGGCTGAGTATCAAAGTATGCTATGTTATGATAGAGTAAATTATATTATGTTACCTATTTTTTTGTTTTTACATAAATAAAGTAACATTTATATATTGATTATTGTGTATTTTATGGCACGTTAAAATTACTATAAAAATAATGAAAAATTATATAATCTCTTTTAATGGAAGACTTGATTCTGGAAGCCACGAAAAATGCATTTCAACTTGCAACTTCTTTAAAATTATTATTGTTTTAAAATGGATCGAAGAGCATCTATAAATATGTCAGCATGCTTTTCTGTAAATGTCAAGGCGGGTCTTAATCTTATCGCTGTAGTTCCACATCCACCAGTTTGGATACCTTTCCAATAAGAAATTACTTTTTGATTATATGTAATTAAAGTAAAACTATTAGTTTATATTAGAAAACTATTACCTTTGGCTAAAAGTTTCTTAATCACTGTATCTCGCAGTTCAGATGAAGTACAATTAAACGCAATGAACGTTCCACGTCCACGTACTGAATTAATCATTGTGGAAAATTCATTCTGCAAGTTCATCAATTGCTTTAATGTATAATCACCAACAGTCGTGACCCTTTGTAAAAGATTTTCCTCTCTTATTGTTTTCAATACTGCTTCAAGCAATATTATTTTGCTGGGATCTCCCATCCACGTATTAAATACACGATAGGACTGCTTAGGTCTGTAAGATACATTGGCTACAGTTGATGGGCAAATACAAAATTTGTTAAAATGATTTTCAACTAATAAAATATGTTTAAATGAGTATACTTGAAAGATTCAACGTGAAAATAGCCACCCAATTGCATCTTTTTGCTGAAAGTAACTAAATCTGGAGGAATTTCTAAATTGAAATGTTCGTGGCACCACATTTTACCCGTTGGGCCACCACCTGTTTGTACTTCATCGATTAATAATGCTGCGCTGTGCTAAAAGAATAACAAAAATACGTTCATTATAACGGAAAAATATTGTATTTTAGAATTTTGGAAGGTAACACCGTATAGTAATACTACTCGACGAATTATAATACCAAATTATTACTTGTCTTGTTATGTGTCGTAATGCTTGGAAAAATTCAGGAGATCCGTGATTATCACCACCTTCCGCTTGAATTGGTTCAACTATTACGCCAGCAATTGGCATTTTTTTTTCAATTTTATACTTTTCAAATAATTCTTCTACCTAAAAAAAAAAAAATGATAAAAAGCTCTATAATAAACAGGATAAGTTGAAAGTCAATTAAATCTCATAAGAACAAACATGATTATGTACCTCAGCTAGACATCGTTTATCTTCTTGTTGATTTTCTCGCATATTTTCACTCAAAGGATATTTATATGCAGGAAACGATGCAATGGGCCAGTCAAAAGCCGGGATATCTATCTTGTGAATGTATTTACTGTGTGTTGTTGAAAGAGAACCCAACGTTCGTCCGTGAAATGCACCTGTTGTTAATATTTTAGTTATTGTTTCATTTCATTTAACATAAAAGTACCTTTTTTGAAGTTTAAATGATTAATTTAAATTTAACATGGTAAGATTCCCTTTTATTTTCTTTTTCAATTACCTTTGAATGAAAGTATGGAAAATTGTGGAGTGCCAGGAACTTGATTCATCATACACGTTTCCATTTCTTCTTTAGTAAATGGAGCACCCTTCCTTTGTTTTTCAGCATACCAAATGAAAATTGTTTTAAATGCATTTTCATTGGAACAAGAACCACACATCATTGTTGTAACATGAGACAATCCTGAAGGAGCAACCTTTAACATAATAGTCATTTTTATCACACTTGCAAAATACTTACATTTAAAAAAAAAGTCTAAGCATTATTAAATAAATATATACATGTAATAGGTGCTACCTACTTCTTTGTGGAGTAAAATTTTCTTTAGCCTACTTGGCCAGTCCTTACCAGGAAAGACACCTAATGCTGGTCGATTTGCTATAATTTTCTGTAAAAAGTGTAAACGTATATTTTGAATTGTTCAATGATAAAATATTACAATGTTAATTATTAGATTATTAGTAGTTGTAACTACTTTTACGTGGATTTCTATACAGAGTAATATGTGATAAAGTAAAAGAAACTTAAAATAAAAATGATATGAAAATATGCAAAGTACAATATTCTGTTCACCTGATTGACAGGATCGTTAAGAGCTTCTAACATAGCTGGATGATTGTAGCCCAGAGGCATTGATGAAATTTGCATGTAAACATCGAGTAGAGTGTTTCCATCGACATCCATTATATAGTTACCTATTGATTTTTCGTAGTCTGCGAAGAATTGTACGGAAGAGGCTTGCTGCAATCACAGATTTCACATGTAACTCATGTTGCATACATATATAACTCTAGTATACATATTTAGAGAATATTAAATGTTACAAATAATGTGTAATTCATTTTATCACTCGAGCGTAATAACTGATTACACGTAAAGGTATGATAACTTTTAAAGCTACTAAAGGTAGGTGGTTCGTAGTAGGTACTTTATTCTTACTACAATTTTCTTTTTAAGAATTTTTACTTATTTATGTTTTTTCGTTACAAAGTATGGTAAGTCGTGATCAACAGAATTTCAATGCATGTTGCGAATGTAATAGCAATAAGAAAAGCAGCAACAATAAAATATCCATGTAAATTGAAATAAGAAAATTGTAGATATCGATAGCGAAGCGATATATTAACAATCGTAAACGTACTTGTATTGTATTGAGTTCTTGCAATAAAGTACGTGATTGGGGCCCTGGTATTTCTGTTGTGACCATTGGTTCTTTTGGTTCCTTCGATAAAGATCCGGTTAGGCACCTTTTCCAAGAAATTGTATGTCCTACGTGAAAGTCATGATCAAGTCATTCTTTTTTTTTACTTTTAACAAATGCTGCATTTAAATTAATGCCATAGTTTATTATCATGAGAAATGTTATTCATGTTCCTTTCATCGATCTACTATTTTTTGCGTACGTATTATCTACTTTTTTATTTGTTTACGTATTATTTTTTTCAAATGATTAAATCTTTCGTATGTACGAAAATATGTGCGCACATAATATATTTATATTTACTCCTTATACTGTTTATAATATATTTTTATGCTTTCTTCCTTGTACAGAATTAATTAAAAATAATTAAATATTTGATCAACAGTTAGATATATAAAATAATAAAGTTTCTGAAGCAATACGTGATACAGTGTGTTCGATTGAAATCAACGTGTTTTAATGCCTTCTATCTAGATGTCAAGTGTAATCTACCACAATTCCGTCACAATAACGTTTATCTTGAAGTAATGCAGCGTAACAAGTAGTGGAATGCTGACTTGAATCATGATGTTCAACCCCAATGTTAATAAATCGAATGTTTAAACTCATCAATGTTAGTTGAAAGTAATTGGTTGTCGTATTGACGTACTTGTATGGAACGTACACGTTGATAGTCCCATTTCCTATTCCGGTTCTACTGATTATAATGCTTATAAGATTATTGTTATCGTGTATTTAATTTCTGTCTTTAGAAATCTTTATCGTAAGGAATAGCAATAATGGCACGTATCATATCCAATTTTAGAGTGTCAGCAATTTAGATGATTGTATTTGTCGGTCATAAAAGATCATTTTCGACCTTCGACAAACTTTATAGATGGTACAAATGAACGTGTTTGAAACCATATGATACCTGAACTTATTTTAAAATCTGTGTGGGTGTTGAAATATTGTTATGTATATTAAGAAAAATATTTGCTATAACATGCATGCTTTAATGAAGCTATTGCGGAATTATCCACTCTTTCGTATATTTTATGGTGCGTGTGTGTGTACGCGCGCGCGCGTGTGTAATTCGCTAAAACATTACAAATACATCAATTAATTGTACTTTTCGACAGTACACATCATTCTTGTTAATTGTAATTTAAATTTGGAGTTTATTTTTGGAAGTCAACAAGGTCGATAAAGAAGCTTACAAATATTCAAACAAATACATGTGCGTGTAAGTACACAACGGTAGTTCGCCCAATTGTATGATATTTCAGATTTCGATAAGATAAATGGCGAAATGGGTGTGAAATTTTTTTGAGATAAAATAGATATAAATAAGACTTAGAAATCGAGAAAGGATTAACAGAACTGTAAAACTCGACGATATTCAATTACTGAGAAAAAAGATATTTATCTAAGATGGATTAAAGCTCTGCTTTAAATAGATAGGCATATATATTTTGCGTAAAATATTCAATTTTTTACTTGAATAAAAAAACTAATTGAGTTTGAGAAAATGAAAACAAAATTCTTCACATCGATAGTGTTCTATCGTGCGTGGTTAAAACAAAAATGTATCACGTGTTAGAGAGTAATATAAATTTATACTAATATAATAAGATTGATATTGTATTATGCTTTCTGGATTAACATTTTAGTCTTAAAAAGCTTAAAATATATTTGGAGAAATGTACAATAATAAATATAAATTCCAAAATTCGTTCCTATCTACGGTGTAATTTGCAGATACTTTCTTCAATGTCTACTTTAAATCTGATTAGCTACTTGATCAGTAAAAATTTAAATAATTCCTCTCCAACCTATACTTATTCAAAAATCAGCGAAAACGATAAAATATTCACGTAGAGGTGCGTGTGCATTTGAGAAAAGGTTCGTCAATTCATTTTACGTCACGAAATGACACAAGAAACTGAACAGAAAAAAAGATTCACAGTGGAGAGCGGAGTTATCGATTCTCCGGTTATACTGTGCGCGAACTGATCTACTCCAAAAATTACCAACTCTCGTACCGTTTCAGTTGTTTGAGTGATTGAACAAGATTACGAGCGAGTATAAAATTGGACGAAATGAATATTATAGAATAATCATAAAAATACCATTGAACAATTGCCGTGAAAATGTTCGAGCACAGAGAATAATTTGACACTTATTAGCAAGCATCTTGCGTTCACGAGGGTGGTCTGGAGCTTAATTTTCACGAGAGTTCACCCTTTCGTGACCGCGTAATCGTTACTCCAAGTACAGCTTTCTCGCGAAAGGATAGATACGCACTGGTCACCGATACAACTCTTCTAATCCTTGCGTAGGAAATGCTTAATTGTTCCCGAGACTGTACGAACATTCACGAATCAGTTCCACTTTAACCACGGATTCTTGAATAAACGTTAGGCGATATAACTACTATCCGTTTGTTTGAATCATCAAATTTTCTCAAATTTAAATTATCACTTCAAGGAAAATGACAATTAGGATGAAAGCATATGTTGACGGTTCGCGCTCGATTCACGATCTGCGGATGGATACGTTTAACTATATACCGATAAATACTTGAATTTCCTGCAGCACGTTTTCGAGCATGCACGGACATGTACGAACTTTCACGAGTGTTTAAACGCAATGGCGCGACCTACGTGCACGAATGTGTCGTAAATAAGTTTTTGTTATCAAACGATTCGATTCAGAATGATTTTTAGCAAGCAATTTACTTATTTATGTCTATATAAATTTGAATGTAAGCGTTTCCAACGTAATCTACTTACGTTCTTCTATGCTCTTTGATTTCGATAAAGATACAATGAAATTAAAACGGAACGAAGAAACATTCTATAATATATCGGAATGAATATTTATATATTTGCTTCATTTTTATTTTTACGAATAATAATAGAATGTATTATTTTATTGATTTTGAAACTTATCAACAGATGAAGAAAAGAAAGGAAAAAAGTACTTGCATAAATCCGAGAAATTGGCTTTCCCCTTACACAGTTCTTTAGAATACCAGACTTTAAAATACCATTGCGTTTCGTGCAACGCATAAAAATAATACTGTCAATTGTTTTACCAAAGAACAAGAGTGAAAGTAAGATTTTCGTACTTTTCTTAACGCTTAATTCACGATATTCCCGAAATTGACTCGTTATAAGATATCGGGAAGTCGTACGAATATTTACATCATGGATATTCGTTCTATTATTTCTTATCTATTTGGATTACCAACATAATTTGAATAAATCTAAAGCCTGAAAATAATACCTACTCTGTAAGATGGAATTGTTTATTTCATTTAATTTAGAATAAATATCCTTTGAAAATTTTATAATATTTGGATCTGATGTACTGATTCTTGAAAGTAATTGAAATATTCACTTAAGAAATTCCAATCTGTTGTTTAAACTTCTTTGGTTTTATTTCGTATGATCCTCCTAAGTTGAACATGTATTCTGGTTGAAAAAGGTTGTATTTATAAAAAGGTTATATTTATAAATCTTCGGAGAAAGTCAAACTTATTTGGTGAAAGATTATGAATTTGATTTGTTTCTGTTTCTCGATTTCGTTGATTTATACTTAAGTAGACGCATCATCCTAACATACCTGGAAACCACACCTTGTTAGTGGTTTGCTCTCAGATACTGGGTGGTGGTAGTCAAGTTTTTCGGCAGTGGCGAGCCACGGTATGTCGCATGAGCATTATTCGTTCACGCCAACGCATTCGGGTCGGTTCGTTCGACTACGTGACATCGTGACCGCACAATACTCGCCGCACATTTCGATCGATTTCAAATAATCATATTTTGCAAATATCTGAGCGTCAAACGGATTAAAGAGTACGTTTCTTATTTGAACTATCCACAAGATTTAAAAGTAACATCGAGGCGAAAAAAAAACACTTTCTATCTTTCAAGTCTTCCTCGATTTGGCAAACGAGTGACCTAGACAGTTTTCACCTACATAATTGTTCGGTCACCAACATTAAAGACTCCGATCACGCGCACATCGGTAAGTATTTTGTCGTTTTTCTGATACTGATTGCACATTATTTTATGAAATTTATGCGGTTTCACCACGAGGATAATTTATTTTAGCATTCAGTTGAAAAAAACAAATACTTTACGCGGGAAACGTAAAAGTTAAGAAATCATTAGTAATGTATATTTCCCTTCGAATATAAATATAATAACAATGTTATGCGTGTACACTATAAACTATCATATTTTTTTACCATGTGCATGTAACAAATTATTGGTTAAATTGTTTAAAAATTTGGTCTAATTTCGAATTTGAAAAATATTTTACTAAATTAACGGTGGAATCGTTTTTGTGTTTATTACACTTCTATTTTTCTCTCGACCTTGACTGTAACCTCGACTGAAAGAGGAACCGTCATTCCTTTCTCTCGTTTTTACTATTTTAACATAATTTCGATATTCCTTTTGCCATTAAATTAAATTTAATGCAATTAGCGTAGAAACTAAAATCAGAAAGATTTATCTTCAAATAATCCCTGTATAATCGTAAATTATGCATATAAATAATAAAACATCTAACTTTGTTACGCCTGATGGTCGATATCCAAATGTATAATGTATATGCGATAGGTAGAACATTCCATGACATGTCACTTGATTATTCGAAAGTGTATTTATACTTTACGAAAGAATTGCCGATTAAGTAATTTCAAATTCTCGAGAACTACTGAAGATTCATTGTTCGTTGGTACCTTTCATCCGCTGACTATTGTCACCTGAAACACCTGCTTCAAGAGAATTACGTTCAGTAAATATTAAAAAGTAACTAGAAAATGTTTTGATTATGTGAATATGATATTTAAAACACTTTGGTTTGACCTTTTCTTTTAAATTGTGTGTAACATTTTAGAAGTTAATGTGTGTGCTCTCATGCGCGCATAATAAAAGCAAAATGGTATTAATAAAGTTAACGATTATCTTTTTTTTTAATTTTTCTTTAAAATTTAATAAGTTGTTACGATGTAAGTGTAAAAATTGCTTACTCTACATTTAGTTGTGATAGGAAACTTCTTTAAAAAATAAAACGCAATTTCTAATTATCTTGATTATAACCATTAATTATTTGCAAAAATAACGCAAAAGTTACGCTTGTTTAATAACACATGCATCCATATTTTAGTTATTATCAACCTTTAAAACCATTGAAATACTTTTAATTCCATTTTCCTGTTATTACATAAATGACTCACACGTACCATAATCATGAGTACTGATTTATTTCCTCCACGATTCAAATACTTTCGGTTTTTTTTTTTAGTAAAAGTCGATAACACTCTAACCAGATAGTTTATTCTTTGTGCAAACGTGATTCGATATAATTTAAGAATCACCTCCTATGTACTAACGGAACATAGATTTATAAAGCAGTTTAAATAAAACAACAAATAGATACATAAACGGGTACAAAGAGATTTATACACAATTTATTGTATTTATTCATGTTTATAAAATATATTCGTATTTAGTTGTAAAATATAACTAAATTAAATACTTTACGAAAAATCTGTATGATTTCAAATTACGTAAAAATATATCATTACAAAATAATAAATAAATAAATAAATTATAAACATATATATGTTAATACATGTGTGTGTGTGTGTGTGTGTGTGTGTGTGTGTGTGCGCGCGCGCGCGTGTGTGTGTGTGTGTTTACCGTATTATATTTTTATACAGTTTTCCGAAATTATTGAAGTTTTTTGAATAATTATGCTATTGTTTAAATGAAATTAACATTCGCATAGTAGATGTAATATTTCCACAATAAAAATACGAATTTTTGTTGTTTTCTAGTTTTATAAGAAATATGTATTGTTTATCTGTTTCTTCTTACAGTTTATGTTTCACATTATTTTAAGCAGAAAGAGTATAACGATTTAAAATAAATTTGATTTAATTGTTAATGATTATATTGAATAGTGATCTTCATTTTTAAAGTGATTGTAATCTTTCTTGTTTTCCACTTGTTTGTATTTAATACAATATAAGTTTTATAGTATTACTATTATTTTTCCCTTTCTGTTATTTTACATGCGTCTTATTCAATACTCGAATTAATTTGAAAATTATTAGTGAACAAAGTTCAAAGTAATGAATAAAGTTCAAACAATGTAATTTGAATAGACAAGTAAATATATTAACATCATAGCGTGTATATGCTCTTCCTGTACAAAATTTTCAACTTAGATTCTCGACAGCAATATAAATTACTGTACTTTCCAATAATTCTTGTTGAAACACGTACCGTATAACGGTGTTAGCTCCGATTATGGTAACATAAACAGATAAAAAAACATTAATTACTATTCTGTTGTGGATAAGTTTGTTATAGATAGTAACAATGTTTCGTTTAATAACTTTTCCCTTGTAAAAATATTAAATCTTTTGTAAAATATTGAATCCGATTATCGTGTACCACTGCAAGGAGATATACGATTACATAAAGTTTCTGTTTTCGACGTTTTCTTTTTACACAGAGAACGAAAATTATATGTTGCAGTGTAATTACGGCGTTGAGATACCTTTATGCTTAGTTTTTCGTATATAGAATTATGTAGAAATCGCACTGATTTTCTTTATCATATATTTCTTATTTCATTCTTTTGTTCTTTTATTTTTCTCCAGCGATGAAACAGTCGTCAATCTGTTTTGTCGCGTAAAAGCAAATTACTTTTCTTTGTTGCGACCTTATCTTGCTTTTATTATAATTTGTAACGATCTTTAACTATAATCTCAATTTCTTTTAAAGACATTTAAATTTAATTTTTATGATTCATTTGCATAGCATACACGCAACAAAATCATTCCAAATTTGATCAATTGTAGCCTATTATATATATAATCCAAGTATTCTAACATTTTCTGATAATTAATGTCACATTAGGGAACTAGTGTAATTAAATAATTATTTAATTATATTTAAAATTAACTGGATTAGTGAAACTGTTTGATACATTCAAAGAGAAATATACGCAGAGAAAACGTGATAATTCTTATTAAGCAGCTTTGAGTTACCAAATCGTTGATCCTAATTAAGACATTTGTCTTAAAAGCAATTATACAAATATTTTAATTATTGTAGTTATTACTAAAATTGTTTGTATGTTTACATCACATTATTATAGTACTGTGCGTGATATATGTGTTTATCCAGAGATTGTAAGATTTCTGTTCATTGTTGGTATAAATTCTTTTTTAATAAGCTTATAATTTTTTTTTTAATAAGCTTGTTTGAACAATTAATGCTCGTTTAATTATTTTCTCACGGAAAAAGGAGAAAAATGTGATCGTGAAAAATGTGGTTGTGTATAATTTAGGAAAAAAGCAATGTGAAATTGCTATAGAACAACATGAGAAACATCTCACGATCTTATAAGAAGCATAAGTTTGTTAAGATACGAGTAAAACAGATCTGGTTAACCTTCGTTATACTGGAGAAAGGTAGCACATCGTTTTATCTTGAGTCGTTGAATTATGTTAATAAAGAACAAACTAACAATAAGTTAACAAATATTGGAATGCACTTTGCATAGCTTTACGTAAGAGCATTAATTCTATCTTAAGGGAAGTTAAAGTAATAAATTGCTCTTAATAACTAACGATAGACGATAAATAAGTGTTTTGCGTGTATGTTAACGTCAAAATATATTTTAATCCGACACTTTCTTCCAGAATAATTTTGTACCTTAGTTCTTAAGGAATCAAGGGATGAGATAAACTATCGCACAGCGTTCAGTTTTATTGATCAGATTTTGTTGTTAATTATGAATCTTAACAAGGAAATGACTGTAGCTTTCATCTTTGTAAACATTCTATTACATTTTATATTATTTTGCACTTTAGCGTATTTCATGTTTTGCGTACCGCTAGAAATATATAGGCTGGTATCCTTATTCTCATGAATGAAAACCTAGAGTACTATATAGAATTTAATAGTTAAAAGAATATTAAACGGAACATTTCGAATTTTACTATACATAATCATTGCATTTCGAAGTTTTAATTTCAATATACTCCAAGTGTTCTTTTAATTTTATATTTTTACGGTGTTTTATTCCTTATGTTTTAACTCATTCACTTTGTCAAGAAAGGGTTATCGAAAATAGTTATTAAATTATCAATACAAGAACGTAAAGTAAAATTTTGAGAACTTGATAGAACTGAAGTTAGCTAAAGTCCATTAAATTGCCTGTTTACATATACTACGTTATAACTATAACAAACAAGCATTTAATAAAGCTTTTCAGATCATTTTAATACTATCAACTTACAAGCAATAGTTATAGATCGTTGTAGTATTTTGAAGATAATTTGCAGTTCTATTTAACGAATTTGACAGAATTAGTTATTTATATTGAATCTTTACGTATCTTCGTATTAACCACATCTTCTCAACAATGCATCCGTAGATGTAACAAGAATATAATAATTTATCATGCGGTGATTTATTATTGAAAGTACTGTAATGCTTTTTTTTAAATACATATAGTGTTTTATCCGAGCAGCGTTGAATTATATTCCAAACAAAAGTATGTTTAGTCAATAATTATGGTGAATAATTTAATAAAACGGTCAGAGTATATTCAGTATGACGATGAGTTTTATAAGCTAATTTAGTGACGTGTTCATACACGTGCAAAAATACTAACATTGGATGATGGATTAATGTCATTCCCAATGTTTTCTCATATCATTCAATACTTTAATTTAATGTTCGTTGCATTTTCAATGATATTGGAAAAAGTAAAAGTTAAGCATGCAGTGATATAAATAAATAAAAAGAAACGGACCATTATACACAATGGATTTTGTTTTCGGTTTTATGGAACCATTACTTTCCTATCAAGAAACAACAGAATTAGTACAAATTCTATTTAATGAAATTGTCATCTGAAGATTTTTTATTTACAGTTCTAGCAATCACATAATATCTTTCTTTTATAATGTATATATAAAATTATATTACATATACATGTATACATATACAGAGCGTCCCATTCAAATTGATCTCCACGACTATTTTCGAAATTACTACAGCCAGTTCAGACGATTGGTTTTTTTAACCGATTGAATACTTTTGCCAAAAATCCAACTCTCACACATATGCTTACTTCCTTTGTTTATTTGTTTATTTTGTTATTTGCAGTCTGATCAGATGAACGTGAATACGTTGTTCATTATTATTTGATATTGCGGTCGCCATAAAAAAAAAAGTAGCAACTGAAGATACTGGGTAGATCCTATTGTGAAAAATAGATGAATGTAGAATAAACTATACTAGATCCTTTAATTCATATGTTTGAGGTGAATGTATGATGAAAATGCGAAAACATGTAAATGCTATTTTATTACTGATTCGGCAAAAATACCAAATTAGTCAAAAAACCACATCGTCTAAACTATTTGTTAATGATACTGATAGTTGTTTCATATAAAAGTTGAGTAGTTTCGAATGGGATATCATTTGATATGACTAGCTTTTTTATGACTAGGCGCATAGAGAACATATGAAGATTAAATTCTTTTGAATTAACCTGTATCTTTTTTTTATTACACTAATCGATGTTGTTCGTTATTCCCTATAAATGCCATTCATTTAAGAAGTATTTTAATTTCAATTAAAATAAAGGAACGACTTTTCTGAGCTATGTTAAATGAAAGGTATTCCAATTGTTATATTGGACGAGACGGATGTGTTAAATTTCTACCGATATCATTGAATTAACGCCATACAATTTTTTTTTATGGAGATATTTAAAAAACAAAGTTTATTAAGAAGAATATACTACATCGAACAACTTGAAGCAGAGAATCCTTTAGACATGTCAATAAATTTTTAGAAAAGATATTATTTATTAGTTTATTTGGAGAACAAGATAATCTCTGTATTCAGGTTGAACGGTATACTCTAGAATATCAAGTTTAAGAAATTAAACATCTTATTACTAGTACCATTTCATAATATTGAAATTAAAACATCTTTTAAATTAATGTTTTTTTTGCATAAATAGCTTCATAGTTTTTCATAAGCAATGACGAGTTGCATTGATTAATGTATTAGAAAATATATGATTCTATTTAAAAAGAAAACTTTGACTTTTAATGTACTCTACGCATCTACGTAAAAAAAACTACTTATATCAAATTATGTGTCTCTTAAAATCATTCAACTTTTATTTGGAACATTTATCGATATCATCAACAATTTCAAAGATAATTTGTAGGCACATTTGTGATTTAAATAGGATATCCTGTGTGTGCGTTTAAAACAAGAGTTGCAGGGTATGGAGTGTACAATAGATATCAGTAAAAATAATTTCGAAAACAATTTGTTTTCATGGTGAAATTGAAGTCACCTTGGGTTTTACAAATAGGAACACATTTGTTTTTACCATATTTACAGGACATCGAGACGAATTCAAAACACATATTACATGATATTTTTACTAACATATTACTCGATTTACAGTAGCGGAAATAAAGTGCATTTTTCTTATGTTTTAGTCGTGTATTTACATTCAGTAATCTCTTCGGTGTAAAATAATGTTTACACTGTCTTAAAGTCAAATACGACGAAAAGCTAAATATGTCACATTTCCACCCTGGAGATAACACCCTGTATATATATATTAAACAAAATATACACACACACACACACACACACATTATGTAAAAAAAGTACCCGGAATTTTTCATTTGAAAGTACCGTGGCACATGTATTAAAACAATTTTTTGTATGTAAATAGAATTCGATAACGATCTATCAACTAGTGTATTTACAGTAGCTGTTTATATCAGTCGACTTCAAGTGTGTTCTGCGATTTTTACAATGGATAAAGCTGTCGAGCAAAGAATTTATCTTGAATTTTGCATTTCTAACGAAATTTCTTGTGGCAAAGCTTGAAAATGTTACGAAAAGCCTATGGTGAGTCGTGCCACTCAAACACGCAAGAGTACGAATAGTATAAGATATTTAAAGAGGATCGAGAAGAAGTTCAGGATATGCCGCGTTCCGACTGACCGTTAACGGCTTCGACTGACGAAAACATCGAAAAAATCAAGAAAATAGCGTCGTTTGAGTGTTAGAGAAGTGGTTCATGAACTGGAAATGTCTCACATGTCCGTGCATAACATTTTGACTGAAGTTTTGGGAATGAGACAATTTGTATCGAAAGAGCTAAATTTTTTACAAAAAGAGCATCGAAGAGTGATTGCTGAAGACATGATTCCGCGAGTCTAGTATCCATAGTTCTAGTAACACTACCTTCATAAAACGCATTATAACTGGTGATGAAACATGGGTTTATAAGTGACATGTAAACAAGTCAACAAGCTTCGGAATATCGCTTCAATACCGGACCGAAACCCAAAAAGCCGCGTCAAAGTTGCTCAAAAATAAAGGTCATGCTGACTGTTTTCTTCGATTATCGTGGTGTTGTTCATTCGGAATTCCTTCCGATAAACAAATGGTCAACAAAGAATATTATTTGAGCGTCATGAGACGTTTACGTCAAACTATTCGTTAAAAATGGCTAGATTTGTGGAAACACAATTCTTGAATTTTGCACCACGATAATGCTCCGTCATCATCGATATTGGTACGCGAATTTTTGGCCAAAAACTCAACAAAATTTGATCGATCAAGCACCGTATTCACCAGATAGCGCCGTGTTACTTTTTCCTATTTCCTAAATTGAAATTACCATTTCGTGGAAGGCGTTTTGAGTCGATTGAAGTCATAAAAGAGAATTCGTAGAAGCAGCTGAAGGCTACACATTCTTCAGCGTTTGAGAAATGTTTTGAAAACTGAGAAAAACGTTGACATATGTGTATTGCATCAGATGGGGTCTATTTTGAAAGTAACAAAATAAATTTTGACGAATAAATAAGTAGTTTGTGTTTTATTTACAAACTCCGAGTACTTTAAAGGACGTAAAGTAGGCGAAAATAATTGGATTGCCATAACTCGACCTAATTGGCACTATACATATGTACAATATGTACCTTATACACCTACTTTCATATACTCAACATTTCATTACTCCTAACTGAAAGTCATCCGTCTGTCATTTATTCACGATGTTCTTTGATTGAATTGCTTTTTGTAACGTAAAGGGAAAAAGAACTTCGGGATACAATTAGAATCATTACAAATGAAGATTGTCAAATGCAAATCGATTTTTTCTTTATGAAACTTTAAAGTATTGTTGAAACCTTTACTTTCAGAACATGGTTCATTGTCCTACTATTTTATTAATATAAGTCATTTCAAGGCTATCATTTAATTTATTAAGATTATTGCTACTATGCTGTTTTATCATCTGTATCGTAATAGTAATACATACTACCAAAAATAATAATAATAATAATAATATCGACCATGACAAGAATGAAAATTGAGAGATACTAATAGTTTATAACAAAGCAAATTAATAATGCTTTCATAAGCATTGAAATAAATATTTGATTGTTCTATTCTTTAGTTGTGTTGAAGTTTCGTAAAATGTCATACTTTGACCAGTTGATCAGAAAAAATATTAATAAATCATAATTATAAAAAAAATGATATTGTAAAATGTATTAATATATATAAACTTTTATTTTAGGTGATCATGATTACAAGATATCGATGCCCGAACATATTTTCTGTTGTGCTTTATTTTTTACTCCAGGTAAGTAAATTCAAAATGTTTAGATACTAGAATATAATTATTTTTAAAAGTATAGGATTGTTAGATAAACTATTTTACGGCACTCTGTCCATATATTCACAGAAATGTAAAACACTTATTAAATGTATTCCAGATTCATTATTTGGATTTTTAATATTCAACGTTCTGTTTATGTATAACATTCATTATGATTTGAACTATTTTCTTAGTAAATGATAATTTAATCATCTTCGATAAATATGACATTGTTTCGGTACAGTGAAATGTGTATCCTTAGAGTTCCTTTTGCTTCTACCAAATTAGCTTGTTTCTGAAAACTGTCATATTATTAGTATCTCTGCATTCGATTTATATAAAGTGAAATTTCTATTAATTTACCGATGTTAACTTGACAAAAAATACGGATCGGTGATGTAACTGCGCATGGTTATGTGGTTTTTTTTGCCAGTGGCAAAGAAAGTCTACCGTAATAACACGTTTTACAAGAGCGGTGACCTAAAATTATCAAGTACAGCTGTCAGTTGTTCGATTTATTTTTACGCTATCGTATATTATAACACACCTGTCAGAATGTTTCTCTTGTATCACGAAGGGTGCATACTTTTTGTTTACGGTTTTGAGATTCGACGACTGTGAGGAAGTGATATATTATGAATATTCAAGAATTTATGAGTCAGCTATGTCGATAATTCATTTATTTGGCATTTGACTCGTAAACATACAAGCAATGATAATTTATAAAAATTCATGAAACATGTAATAAGAAACGATAATAATAAATTAATACGGTACATTTCATGGATTTATTTGAATTGTTGATATTTATTGTATTTACGAATTATACCATGTACCTTATTATACGAGCGCTTCATTTATCATTATTTTGCATTAAGCAAATTTGCTCAATCTGTTTTCGCACTTCGTATTATTTTTACAAACAAATTACAATGTTTATAATTGTAAAAAACAATAATTTTAAAGGTATCTAATTACATTCACGTAAGCGGTCATGGACGTTTAATGGACCCGCCGGCACGAAACAGTATGTGGCGTTTTGGCTATCCAAATCCTGTCAATTACAACGATAATGAACTGTTCTGTGGCGGGTATGCAGGTTTGTTACTTGATATTTAATTACTTTTTACATTGGACCAGTAAGTGAAAGATAAACAATAACAAAGCTTGACGTATTTTTATCGCGAATAACCTACGGCTGAAGATTTATATTATGTTATATAAAAAAAAATTCAATGGTTGTGTTTAAAGACTACGCATACAAGAGGAGAATTTTTTTAGCCGAAGAGTGTTTAACGAATGACAAAATACTTAAATATTATATATTGTTTTCAATTGTACTTGTGTATTGTTCCTAAACTTGTTGAAAGATTATAGGCTCGTTATTGTTTAGTACAATGGGTGGAGAATAAAGGTGAATGTGGAATTTGCGGTGATGCTTATCATCTGAAAGAACCAAGACCACATGAAGCGGGCGGTGAATATGCAAAGGGCACTATTGTGAGACATTATACCGTTGGTCAGGTAATTTGACATTTTCTTTCATTATTATCATCTTTAATTATACCCATTAGATTAACATACAATTGTAATCACTGTCTGTGGGAACACCCTTCCGATAAGTTAACGTATACATTGGAAAAGTAATAATTTCTTTATTTTTGTTTTTTACAATTTTTAGCACAATTTGTGGGTTCGTACACATTTGAAATAAGATAATACCGAATATATTACTACTCAAAACTGTTCGTTTTACTTTTCAAACATATTTTCGTTTGCTCGATAAATTGAATACGCAATAGGTAGAAGCAAAACTTTTATATTTAAAATGAAAATCTGAAATAACAGCGTAGTATGAAAGATTTTGTATATAACTTTTATTGTTCTGCATTTATGCAAAGAATATGTAGTTTATTATGTAGCAAATAAATCGTCCACTTTATGAATTCATATATACTTGGATTACCCCAATGTAATTTTAAGTGCAATTTCCAAAATTTTTAAAGTAGTTTTGTTGTTTGTTTTTAATATATTATAATATGCTATATCATTAAAAAGTACTCAAATTCACCTTGATATCTTAACCCTTTTGTTACGGCAGATTTGAGTACGTAACGCACGTGGTGAAAAGTAAAATCTTAGTTGTGAAATTTGTTAAATTATTTTCATAATTTTAAAAACTTTAATTTTGCTTCGATAATTAAAACGAAAGTGCGTAAAGGATGAAATTAAGGATTAAATTAAGATGAAAGAGAGCAGTAACAGAAGAGTACGAGCAAGTGCCTCTAAAGTGCCTATAGGAGCCAACAGTAATGAAAGGGTTAAAAAAGTGAAGGCATAAAAATATCAACATACGTCCACTCGATAAAACCCTTTGAATACAACATATTTTACATAAAATATTTTCTGATAAAATCAACAGATAACAAATTATTTCAAATGGTAATTTCTATTAATTCACCCTATTTATTATCTTAATAAATATCTAACTATGAAAGAATAATATTTAGGCTGGAATTTAATTTTATAAAAAATAATCCTTTAGCTACGAAGAGTGCACATATTGAATGATTCACCTACTTATTTCAATATATACTTATCTCAATACATATTCATTTTACACACAAGTATTATACCTTAATACTTTAGCTTTCGAAAAATATAGGCTGTTCTATTAAGAAAGAATCATGGTGACATATAGGAAAAAAGACACAATTCACATATGTCCCCTTGAAATCATGCAACTTTTGTTTTGCACGTGATTTCCTACAGTATATATTTTCATACGAGTAATTTCGGATTGTCAAGTTAGCTAAATTACTCTATATTCTATACTATACACCGAGGGATTCATAAAATTGCTGTAACTGAATCTTTTTATCTACTTTGTATACTTAAGTATATTCTAATCCAAATATTAGATATTTACAATAGAAGTATACCACAGACAAGCATAATTTATGCCATTAAAAATGCTAACGCAAATTTATACACTGATATCTAAGCATACATGCAATATTCCACATGTTTTTGTAAGAACTGAAAAGAGAAGAAAATTGAGATACAAATGTACACATTAGATACATCAGATAACATTGTATAGGCATTCAGTACTTCTATTTAAGTTTTCGAATGCTTGGATCCCTTTATTTTTCTCAATACTCTTGCTTACACAACTGCTAATTTTAGGACCGTGTCATATTTTTTCTAATGAATATAGATAAACTGTATAATAATAATTTAACAATGCATACAATCAGGAAAAAGTCAATGATTTTATATATTTTGTCATATGATACTAAATATTTACATAAATTGTTCATTTAAAGTTTTTCAAAAGATATGTTTTTAAAATTAAAAAACAAAACTTTAATTATTTTTAGGCAATAACAAATAGACAATATATAATCATAATTCAAATTCTATATATGCTCTCTATTTGCTTATCATGTTTTTACAAGGAACATCATTCAACTAACAAATGAAATTCTTAAAGATTTGCATACTGCTAATGAACCTCAAAATATTGGAAACATACTTTTTCATACTCAAGTGATCACAGCTTAATGTCTGTTTCGCGGGCATTGTAAGATTAGGTGACAGTTGCTGTATTGTTAACTAAACCTTTTTATAAGACCACATATAGCACGAGGAAGCGTTAGACTTTACAATCTTTTTAAAATGTGTTCAAAATCATGATACTCGTACGCTCGAAAAAACGAAAATCCTGACACTAAGATTTCATAAAGGAAAATATCAATGCACTAGAAAATAAATTTATTGCTCAGTTTAATTGGATGGTCATCATTTTTTCACACTTCCCAGTAATTTTTGAGGATAGGGAAAAATAAATATTTATGACTCTTACTTTTTATTACATGTACCAACAAAACCCTGTTAAAGATAATTATGTTGTCTACTATCTGTCCGCAACGAGTTGGCGAGTGAAAATGTTTACGCTCTCACTCTGTTCCACCTCTCCTGCTACCACATGCGTTGCTGCTATTGGCTACAGCCAGCGACAAAGATCGACGACAAGCATATCAAGATGAAGTGAAATAGAACGATGACTTTATAGCATTGACGTAGTCTCCCAATTAAACTGTCAACTATTGTTGGTAGGTTTAGTATTAACTGAGAGGCTACGCCAGTGCTGTGGAATCTTCTACTTCACTTTGTCTCGATGTGCTCATCGTCGTCCTTTGTCACTGGCTGTAGCCAATAACGACAACGCATTTGGTAGCAGGAGAGGTGGAATAAAGTGAGAGCACATCATCCCACTCGCCAACTCGTTGCGGACAAATAGTAGAAAATGTGTACAAAGTTATGCCTTTGCTAATCATAGTGGCGCCACCTATGATATTGCTTAAAAAATTCTACTAATGAAACAAAAAATTTGTCTAATGAAATAAGTTTTATATGTAACATTCTTGTTTTCATTTCTGCTTGTTCTTGAATTATTTGAGCTAGTAATTTTATAATTAGAAGTACATACACATTTAATATTTTCAAATTGTCCTGTGAATTTGTATGTAATGTTCTATAAACACCAGCTTATCTTAGCTGATTGATGTATCTTATTAAATAGCCATAATTCATGTAACATGCAATAATGAACATTTAATTAATCTTTATTATACTTCCTTATACTAGTGCATATGATATTCGAATTCATAGGATATCGATGTCGAGGTTGAACTTACAGCAAACCATTTAGGACGATTCGAAATGTATCTTTGTCCAAACAACAACCCAAGGAGTGAGGCAACCCGAGACTGCTTTGATAGGTAAAAGATGCTTCTACGATACCAAATGTGTTATCAAATTAATTACTAATGAGTACCATATAAGTATATTGTTAAAATTAAAAGTAGAAGAATAATACTTATTCTTTCGAGGTATCCATTATATATTTCCGGAACTCGGGACGTCCGATTTGAGATACCTACAGATACTGAAAGGAAAGCTATATTCCGGTATAAAGTAACTTTACCAGCCTATGTTACCTGTACACAATGTGTAGTACAATGGAACTATTATACTGGTTTGTATTATCAACATTTTATAAGATTGATTATTACTGTTTATAAATTATTTTTGCATTATACTTCTTTCTATGGTAAAAATTAATAGGTCCTGATTTTTTGGACTTTGAGAGAAAAAAAAATTAAAAAATCACGCTAGCTATTTGTTCTCACGCTGAAACTTGATGCGAGTGAGCGCCTGGCGAATGAGGTCCATGGATAAACCCGTGCGCGCGAGTGCATTATTAGCAATACTAACTTTATTTATGCTATTGGTTCCTTTTATACATTTGGTGCTTATACATGGTTCGGGTTTCTGGGGGTGGTTCGTAGGGGAGATATTGATAAGTAGTCTTCGTTAGTCACGGAAGATCTGGTCGGGGTGAGTAATGCTAGTCTAAATATTTTGTACAATTCCTTGGTTAGTCATGACCTTATCAAGAAGGATGGCGTTTGGACGTTACATGTTCCATTTAAATCAATTTAGCATTGTTTCCTGATAGTCATACAGGGTGAACCATAATCCGTGGGCATAATTTTAGTGATTAATTCAGTTGTTACGTACCTTTCGTACCTCAAGACCCCCGGTTTCGGTCAGTCCATTGAAGGAGTTTACCTGGGATAGGGGCTACAATAGTGAGCACCATAGAATTTAATTTACACACGTTTATTTTAAGAATTTGGTATAAGCGTGTTTCTGGATGCGAGGATAAAAAAAACTAACCGCCGCGCTGAGCGCACGTTCGGTTTTTAAAGATGCTTTCCTCGCCTGCCCTCGGGGTAGTGGAAATGAGTTGGAAAAGGAAGACTTGAGACAAGGATGGATGATTGGGAAATTTTCCGGACAGTACAGCGAGCCCACCTAAGTTTAGACAATTCCCCTTTTTTGATATAGAAGAGTATCGGAGACATGAACCAGACGTGTGGCACTCTGACACGGCCATCCTCGAGCGTCGGGCCCTCGGTGCCCAGTACAGTCTCGAGTGACTCGCCCGGCTCTTACCCGATTTATTGCACCAAATTTGGGTGGCCTTTAGCTGTAATTGTTTGGAGGAATTTGGGTAAGTGCAGAGGGTTTGGCTATTGTAAGATTTCTATGGTTTCCCCGAAGACAAGAGAGGTTCGCTAGATCTGACGATTACGGACGTAACGCCGTATATAAAAATAATAAAAGAAATTGATGTCAAATCTTGTTTTCAAATTACAAGCGCTTCTGTCATCCAGTAATTTTTTTAATAAACTAAGCTCTTCATTTCTGTGAAAACAGACGAACAATTAGTTCAGCACGAAAACGGCTATAACTCAGAGACGAAGTCACATAGGACAAAAATTTATAGGAACTTTTTTTTTTACTATTTCTGAATGCTGAATCCATCACTGAAATTATGCTCTCATATTATGTTAGACTCTGTACATATACTTGGAGTCTTATTTCTTTTGTAGAATCACAATTAGTTTTATTGCAGGTCAAGATGCTTTGACAATTTCAAAGCCAAGCTTGTTTTCTTTAAACGAACAAAAGAAAGTATCTTTATATTTTTACATATGTATCAATTGATGTGCTAATACGTTCGTATGAAAAAATCGTTGATTGAAAAGATATTAGATATTATTCATTTGAGTCCCATGCAGCGCAATCACGCTATTAAGATTTCATATCGGAAAGACCCACAAAGTACATTTGACCGATATGGACAACTAATGGTGTATTTGGATTCTGCCGAAAACAGAGCGCTCAACTTTCCTTGTGCTTGTCTGTCGCATCATTATTTTTTCTCATGTAAACCGTATCAGTAATACATTTTGTTTCTAGTTAATATTATTTTCAATCTAAGACATACTAAGACAAGTGCTATCGCGTCACTCGGATCTTTTCGACTAGATTTTTCTAAAACCCTTAGAACTCAAACGATTATATTGGGTTGTTCAAAAAGTTCATAGTGTTTATGACAAATGATGTTAGTAATGCTCTTGGTAATTAGCATTTGTCATTAGTGTTAGTATGTGTCGATATAATCTTAAAATCCATAATTTCAGACATTATGTAAAAAAAAAGATAATAAAATTTTGTAGCGTATAGTTGGCGGAGAGCTGTACAGGATGTGGAGGTTCGGCAAAACGTCACCCAAAAACGGTTAAGGACTGAACGAATTAGAGTAAAGTAGGTTTAGTTGCTGATCTACGTAAAAAATTTCCTGATCTAGCAGAAAATTGTTCCAGTGCGCAGGGTTGGTCCTGGAAGCAGTCCTGGTGATCGAGAATGCTGTCGTTAGTTTGTTATTAAAAAGGGAAAACGTCCCAGAGCGCAGGGTGACCCTGAAAGCAGATTTCGCTTAGTTGATGTGTCGAAAATCGACTGACTTTCTTGTTTTTTATAATGTAGTTTTCTGGAGTATGTCTTCCTTATGCATTAAAAGAAGAATAAAGACGTTAGGTGTCACATATAAGTAGTAATAGTATTCACACCATGCAGTAGGATGCAGAAACAAGAAAAATTGCAAAAAACCTGCAAAACAGAAGGTTTTGGGGGGGAGGGGTTGTGGAGGTAGCGAGGTTTGGGATATGTGGGTGGGTATGTAAACCATGCAATGGAGGGTGGAGTCAACTAAGAAGAGTTGGGGACAGGTGAGATAGGGGTAAGTATTCAGGCATACATACAAATAAAATTAAAAAATTAAGCAAGCTGAATCCCAATGCCGTTCACACTCGTGCAGGTAGCTTGGGTTATTAAGTGGCATACGTACCTTTGGGCTATATGATAATAGGTGGGGTGTAAATGTGGCAGTTTGCTATAATTATTCACTGAGTATGCTGCAACGATATATTTGATTAGCGTGTAAATATATGTGGTTTTGGTCCTGGCGTGAATGTCAGCGGTAGAGTGATCCAAGGGGAGGTTTAAAATGGTTTTAAGAGCGCGGTTTTGGAGGCATTGCAGAGATAGGAGGTATGAATGTGCGGCTATGGCCCAGATCTAAGCGCCGTACATCATGACAGGACGTATACAGGCTTTGTAAATAAGGATTTTGAGGTTTAGAGGAAGTACCAACTTGTGGCCAATTAGAGATCTAGAGGTTTGAAGGGCTTGGGAGGCCTTTTTTCGCCTATCAGCAACGGCAGGCCCCCATGTCATTTTGCGATCGAGCGTTAACCCAAGATAATTGACTGTGTCGTTCTGAGGGGGAAAGGTAGGGTAAGACAAAGGAGCGGTACTCCATACACTTTCGACTTCGTTTTAACTTGACCCGAAAGGGGTGAACATTTATTTAGTAACGAGAGTAACAATAAAGACTATATGGTAACAATATCCAGAAATACAATAATATAATGAATGGTGTAGGGCGAACGATCGAGTAGCACGGTGTTCTATCGATCGTCGCATACCACCCTCTCCGCGCTTTCGCCGGTCTCTTGGTTTATATGCCCCTATCCTTAAACAAGGACAGGGAGCAAGCCAAGCTACCAAAAAGCGCGCGAAAGGAAAATGCGCGGGCGAAAAAGCGCGCGTAAAAAAGAGCGCCAACTTTCTCTTCAGGGAAAACCCTGATCCGTGCGAATCTGGCTACCAGATGCGAGAACTGACCATAGCCAGACTCGCACGGCCTTGGCGGATATGTTGCTGAGGGCAAACGAATTTTCATTGGCGCGGCTACAGTTCCATTTAATGTGGGAGTTTCTGATTTGGAAACAAGGGAGGTTCTGGCTGGAACTACACTGGTCTTTCTGGTAAAAAGAATGGCCTTTGTTTTTTCACAGTTTATAGTGAGTTTCCATTTGAAAAAGTAGTTCTCGAGTAGGTCGAGTTGTTTCTGTGTTTTACGGAATAGATTTGCAAGTTGCCAGGAGGAGGCCATAACTGCTGTATCGTCGACATAGAGCACGAGCGTGGTGTCTGTGGCACAGGGTTTATGAAGATTAGGAAGTGCAGAGGTCCCAGCACAGAGCCCTGGGGAACATCAGATTTTATGTGGACAAGTTGAGATTTTTCGTTGACAATTTTTACAAAAGTGAATCGGTCAGTTAGATACCAGCAAATAAGTTTGATTATGGAGGGGTGAAAGTCGGCTGCAACTAATTTGTATATGAGTCCGTTGTGCCATATAGAGTCGAAAGTTTTCTGTAGGTCAATTAGGACCATGGCAGAGAGTCTATTAATATCCGCGTGTATTAGGCTACTTATGAGCTGTAGGAATATGGTGGAATATTTATTACGGAAACCGAATTGTTGATCGTTCAAGATCTTATTGTTCTGGATGTGAGTGTCCATCATTCTACAGATAATTTTCTCAAAGCTTTTGCTGATGACTGATAAGAGGCTGATTCGTCTGTAATTGTTGGCATCCCTATGATTTCTTCTTGGCTTAGGGATAGGAACGGCTTTGACTACTTTCCATTCAGAAGGGAAATATTATAGGATAATAGAGGCTTTAAAAACATAGTATAGCTGGAGAAAGACCTTGTGAGACGCATGCTTAATCATGGCAGGAGATACACCATCGGGTCCGATGGATTTTTTTTGTGTTAAGTTTGGTTGCTAGAGTTGCTATTATACTAAGAGAATTGAATTGCAGAATTTGTATGGGAGAGAATGGGTTGAGATGTTCGCGTATATAGAAATGTTTCAATTCGTGGTTGATTTTGGTCTGTAACCAGGAGGTGACTTTGTAGGCTTGATCGTGAACTGATTGGAAGTGTTTTGTAAAAGCTTCGGCCTTTTGAGAGTCTAGAGCAAGAGTGTCGCCGCGCTCATCGATGGCGAGGAGGGGATAGTGAGTCTCTTTTGGTTATTTTATTGTGGAGAGGCTAAAAAGTGTGATTAGAGGTGTTATGTGTTCTCAAATTTCGTCAGCTTTTAATTGAATGATTTTATTTTTTATGTGTTTAGATAAGTGTTTGAATTGTTGTAAAAAGATGAGGTTTCCAATTTTTTGCCATTTTCTCTGGACAGAGCTCCTAAGGGTGATATCCCTTTTCAGCTGTGGATCGGGAGGGACAAATCTGTTGTTGGAGGGTACCAGTTCGGTTGATTTCCGGTAGCAACTTTTGAGAAAGCTACTTACTTTGAGGATGGCGCTCTCTATGTTTTCTAGCTTAGTTTCGAAAGAGAGTTTTACCGAAAGATCAGAATACTTGATCCAGTCGGTTAGTAGTGTGGAGGCTGTGAAGTATGAATTAAAGGGGTAGGTAGGAAGCCTGCTGAGAAGCACTGGCCGCTGATCTGATTGAAGGTCTTCAGATATCTAAATTTGGAATCTCGAGAGGCTGTTGGTGATGAAGAGGTCCAGAGCAGAGAGTAGTCGGTTTGGCGGGTGATGTATGACGGGGGGGGGGGGGATTATATTGTAAACTGCCTGGTTAGCATGTGTCTTTGGAATGGATCCGTTTCTATTATAAGTATGATTGTTCCAGGATTAGTACTTGACATTTCAAGCCCTGCTATAAATGTGGTCCATCGGCAGGAAAGCTTGTCATGTACTTCGGGGGATATTCTAACATTTGGGGGGTAGTACGCCGACATGAAGATTAGATTTGATGGAATAAGTTTGACAGCAATAGCTTCAACATTATCGATATTCGGGAGGGAGAACGGGATATAGTTTAGGTTTTTGTGAACTATGATTGCAACGCTTCCGTGGGCAGTGCCGTCCGGCCTGTAACGTCTGGAAATGTTGTAATTTTGGAGGATTGTATTTTTGTCTACAGTAAGCCAGGTCTCCTGGATCATGGCCACCGAGACATTGTTAATGTAGAGAAACGTTTCTAGTTCAGTGAGTTTATTGTAGAAGGAACATGCGTTCCAAGTAAGGAAGTTTCCTGGGGGTAGGAGGGAAGGGAACAGGTTTCTTAACCGAATAGGAGCTGAATAGCTTCTACTAGAGTCACTTCGAATTTATCCATGTTGGATTGACAGGAAGCAAGTTTGTTTCTTATGTTAAAAAATATTAGGATGACCTTGGTGAAAAGTTGCATCAGGAAGCTGCCGATGTCAGCGTTTTGTAAGGTGAGGGAGTTGAGGTTTTGGTTCAAAGAGTTAGTGATAGTGTTGTTCTGAGCAGAGTTTCTGTTGCCAGCAAGGGCATCTCGGTAAGAAATAGGTTGGGGGAGGGGAGACTGAGGGTATGCCGTTGGAGGCAGTTCCCCTTAGCAGTGAAGAACTATTTCGCCGGCAGTTAGTGGTTTACGAAGTGAGGCGGGGGGGGAGGGAAACGCCGGGGAATCCAGCTCCCATTTGACCGGCATTGGGAGGAGATCTCCTGGCAAGGTCGGCTGTAAGTCTAGGACACCTAGAAAAGTTGGCAGTGTGTTCTTCGCTACAATTGGCACATTTGGATGGGAAGAGTAGCTCTTTCTTACATTCAGCAGTAGGGTGGAATTGGCTACATTTTACACATTTAAGTGTTTTATTACAATTTGCAGAGGAATGACCAAAGGCCTGGCATCTAAAACACTGAGTGTATGTATTCTGGTTGTAATATCTCTCCCAGTAGATTCTATAATAGAATACGCTGTTAATCTTGGTTATTGAACTGAATTTAGTGGAGGGGGGAAGGAGATTTTATAGAAGCAGCAGCCGTTGTTTTCTTTGAGTAGTGTACAGCTAACAGGCAGAAGGCTTTGCAGCTTGAAGTCGTCTAATATGAGTTCAATATCAATTTTAGGTAAGCCTTTGGAGATTGCAACTATTTGTTTTTCTGAGAGGAGTGAGTAAGTGTGGAATTGAATTCCTATGTCACGGAAAGCATCTCATGCAGCAATGAAGTGGGTTTGTTCAGAGAAATTAATTCGAGTTTGGTCGCCTAGACATTTCGGGGAGAATTTATTCCCTACAATTGAGAATAATTTTTGGCTGAAACTGTATAATCCATCCGTCGGAATGTAAACGTAGATGGGGGGAGGACGGGAGCTCTTACTAGGAGTCGAGCCATCGGTGAGGTGAGGACAGGCCGGTGTTCGAGTTCCGTTGGTATCCGTTAATGAAGTAGAGGGGAGGGAGGCCGAAGAAACTGAACCGGGATCCAACGCAATGTTTGCAATGGATTCTGCTAGCAAGCAGAATCTGTTGCTAGTTGGTATGACGAATGTGTCGTTGGCTGAGTCCATGTGAGGAAGGGGGGAGGGGCGGGGGGACTTTAGCGACCCTCCATATCAGTAATTTTAAATCTTTTGGTGGAGCTCATTAATATGGAATCTGCAGACTTACCTAAAAGGTGTTCTGAATTTCCGAGCCCAGGGTCAGACACAGGTACACACTTTCCCGATTTAACGTGCGGCACCTGCCCGTAGGCTTATCTACACGGCCCCCATGGGCGTGGGATTGGGATACGCCCAATCAGCGCGTTCACGCCGAAACATGAACTACCAGTATGGTGCCAGGTTGTAAGGCCCAGCACCAGGCCACTGGTTGGACCCAGGGACTTTCTACGCTGTACCAGCTATGCAGACTGGTTCCTGAGCTGTTGGGACGCAGCTCACCCGCCGGAACCCTAGAAAAAGGAGCTCCTGACTAGCATGCGGCCTTCAACCACTGCCACCGCGATGTTCCTATCCATGACCCGGCCGAGGTTTCAGCTTCATGAGCCCCCGGTCCCTGCGATACCGATTTACATCACCGGTCGGATGTTTGTAGCCTAGAAAAAGGGCTACTACCAGTTTGACGGCCCTACAGCCATCAACACTGGTTAGCCAGCGCTTCGAGTGCGTGGAGACGCTACTCTCCAAAGGATCCATACAGGAGTCGACCCGTAGGTCTTTAACCTGTGGTATTCCTTCTACGCCTCAGAACACCTTAGTATTAAACACTACGTCGGTCGCGCATTCTTCGCCTGAACACACACACGCGGCATACCTACAGAAGTATTCATACTTTTCCTTGCATTCTAACACACCACTCACATTCACACGTCCATCATCATGCACACGCACACCACATTCACTCAAGTTTCTCACATCATCGTACAAGGGACATTCGTGCAACACATGTTTCCAATCTTCACATTCCGCTTCACACCCACATCTCTCACTCTCACACAATCCCCATTTCATCAAAAACGCATTCATACTCCCTTATTCAGTCATCAAGAAACACGCATACACACCGGGATCGAAGCATACATTCCGCTCTGCAAATCTGACATTCTTTATATATTTATACGTCACTCCGCCATTCACACTCTCATCCCATCTTCTCTGCCAGAGCTCATACAGCCTTTCATTCATCAATCTCATGCATTCATTCAAAGTCTTTCCACGCACATCATCATTCGACAAAACATCTCTTTCGCTCAATTCCACACCATGCCTTATTTTATACATCATTCCTCTTCTCACACATTCAAGGTCCCAAGGTAAACCACCTATCAACACTTGCATCGCTTCAGTCGAGACTGTTCTATACACATTCAGACACGCATACAAAACCACTCTTTGACATCTATTCATTAATTCCCGTGCATACTCAAACTCCATTATTTCATCCCATACGCTCGCACTATACATCACGCTAGCTACAAACAAACCCTTATAAATAATTCGCATTGCACGCTTTTTCATACCTTATTCATACCTCAACACTCACCTCATTTGCCCAACCACATTTGTAACCATTTTCCTCAGATACTCCAGATGCACCTTAAAACGCATTCTCACACTCATCCATACACTCAGATACTTCACACACTCAACATACTTCAATTGTTTCCTATACATGCGGATTACTGGATGCCTTGTACCAGCCTAACTGCCTTTCAATAACATTATTACAGTTCTGCTCTCAGACACACTTACACCTACACTCACATCCCATTCATTCACAATTCTCATCCACTCTGTTCCCTTTCGCTCCAGTTCCACTCGGCTCTGTCCCTCGATCATCAGCGTACGCCACATACTCACATCCACACTCCATCAGCTCCCACAGGAGCCCACCCATCATCAAATTCCATATGAATGGACCACAGATGGACCCCTGCGGGCAGCCACATGCAACATCCTTCCATACCACATCATTCACCCCAACCATACACGCTCTTCTTGCATTAAAGTAATCGGCCCACAATCCGATTTCTTCACATCCAATAGCATTAAGCTTCTCAAGCTCGCGATCCGATTCTAAGTAGTCAAATGCATCCCTAAGTCTAAAAAAACACCCAAAACATACTTGCACTCATTCCTATACACACACTCTTTCATACGCATCCACGCAGTCTCTACTGGCTGGGCATCACACATTCTTCCACTCGCTTTACATTCAACTCGCTTCACCATCATTCGTTCCAAGGTTTTTCCCAACATAGGTAGCAGGCTTATAGATCTATAAGACGCAGGGTCCGATCTCACTCTCTCCGGGGACTTTATCAACGCTACCACATTCGCTCTCTTCCATTCATCAGGAAAACGAGAGGTTTTCAGACATGCATCAAATACTCTCATCAGACACTCTGGAATGGCTCTCCAAATCATTCTCAGCATTTCCGCATTCACCCTATTTGGCCGGATGTCTTACGCAATCGCATCATTCGCACAGCTTCGTTCACTTCATCCAATTCAAAGTTTCTCACTGTCATGTCACAACGCACACGCAACTTCAAACCACCGACACGCGAATCTGGGAAGAACTTGTTCAACAATACGCATACACTCTCTTTCCATGTACTCGTCATCCGCCCATCAACTTTTATTACACTCAGTTTCTCTCTTCCATTCTTACCGCGGCATATTCTGTAAACAGGTCCCCATGGTCGAGCAATCACTCACGAACTCTTTTTTCTTATTTTTCTCCTGGGTTGGTGTGTTGCGGAGCCTGGAGTTTTGTGGCTGCCCTATAACCCGTGATGTGCCTGAAATTTTATGTACTAGTTTTGCTTGTTGATTTTCTGATTTGTAGTCATGCGTTGTACAGGATAAAAGTTTCAAAAAAATGATGCCATGTTGGTTAGTTTGTTTGTTAACCCTCCGACTACTGCAGCACAGGCTCCTGGGCCGGAGTCACTTCTGACTCACACCGATACTTTACTAATACATATGAATGGTTGCTCGAACGCCTCACTAATACGACTCAGCCAGTGACGGCCGTTCGAGCTCTTGGCTTTCACCAATACATTGTTAGGACCTATCTCTAGCTGTATGAATTTTCGTTATACATATAGGAAAAAATAACATAATGAATTGTTAAAAAAAAAGAATATTTTTTATTGTACATTTCATTCGTTACACATATTACACAAAATCGTTTGACTTTTTGTGCAGTGATTATTACATACATGACAAATCGTTCATTTTTTTGAGAGGTAGACATTTTACCAAGTAATAAAAGAACAAAAATAACAAAACAATAACAAAAATAACGGAAATAATGAATAATAAACTAGTAAAAATATATAATCGAACTCTTGGCGCACGTCTTTTTCTCTCAAAGTGTTGGATACAATAATCGGCCTCAAAGCTAGCGACGTTTTCCGTTATGGAATTATGGTGGTGGTAGTGTCTGGCGGTCTCTTTGCTACTAAACAGACAACTTTGTTACTGTGTGCGTTACCATTGTCAAGTTTCAAGCCGACGCAATGCGTTGCACGAGTCACGAATGACTCCGGCCTAGGAGGCGGAGGGTTAAGCAGAGGATTGCTTTTGGAAGGCATGGGATGTTTCTTCTATTCTTAAGTGGAATTTTGTTTATGTCATAGTTTCCTATGCTGGCGATTAGTAGGTTTGAGTAATTGAGTCTGAAGGTGTTTTGGGTTAATGTTTTGATATGTGCATACAGTTCTTGTATATTTGCCATTTCATGAAGTTCTGTTACTGGGTAATCTCTTGGAGTATTTAGAATTATGTGAAGGAATCTATTTTGGGTTCTTTGCGCTAGTTGTATGTATGATTTTGGTTCTGCTACCCATGCTTGTGATCTGTATGTTAACATTGATCTGACGGATGCTTTATACCGAAGTATTTTGTTGTTATTTGGCTGCCCTATCCTATTAATGGGTATAGCGGTCTGATAGTTGCTAGTGATTGTTTGACCCGGTCTTAGATGGCCTGCTTCGAGGTGAGTTTGTTGTCCAGTATTACACCTAGGTATTTTACCTGTTTTGCCAATGTAATTTGCTAGTTTATGGCTGTGAGTTGAGGTGGTGGATTTGCTTTTTTGTTAGTGAAAAGGTTTGCTTCTGTTTTGGTAATATTGATTGTTAGTTTCCAGTGGGAAAAGTATTGTAGTACCTAGTTTAGCTGTGTGTAGTTTTTTCGCTGCTTGGTGCGGTTGCCAAGAAGAGGTGAAGATTGCTGTATCGTCTGCGTATACAGGTTGTCCCAGAACTAATGTAACATCCGGAAAAGGGGGGTAGCTGAGGTGATTCTGAACAACCTTTTCCTTTACCAAAATGTTGTTTGAAGCTTTGTTTTCGAGTTATTAACGAAAAACACTGACCAATCACAGCGCCCAGAGACCGCGGGCTCAACCACGTATGCACGGCTTTTATACACGGGCGCTCGGTCGGGCTCCCGGCACACGTACTGGCACAGCATGGATATCGCGGCAAATGTTGTGTCATTTTAAATTGAGAATAATGTGAAATTATTCGTTATTCATGAGTAACAAATAAACTAATAAGTCGTTTAATAACTGCGTTCGATACTTTTATTCGTTATTCGAAAGAAATAAAGCGTTTTATTATTTATGAAACAAATTTTTTTTTAACAGCACATTTTCAGGTGAACAAATTGTTTTAAGAAAAACGATTTGTATAACTAATGCTAGAAAAAAATAATTGAACTTACCCATTCGTCCACGAAATAGCTTGCTTCGACGAAAGTAGGTCGGTAAGGCTGGATCCTCGTGTCGATCCTGACCTATCCAACAATTCTCAACAGCCGATGTTCTGGCCGAATCGATGAATTCACTTCGCCGCACGATCGATATTTTTCGGTGACTTCTTAGAAACTACCGATTTTGTTTTTTCTCCATGCCTTCGGCGCGGTTCTCTGGCGAAAGGCTGCCGTGCTTGATGCTTGTTCGCCGGAATGATATATTATTAAACTAATTGTAACATCCACAGTTTTATAACTATTAATTTCAAAAAATTTAGAATTGAATACACGATAATGTGGCTTATAAATTTGAATGGTATATCATCCACATTCACGAACGTGATAATAACTCTGTTCGATACTTTTATTCGTTATCCGAAAGGAATAAAATGTTTTATTATTGTTAGAAAAGTCCAAAACGCGAAGGCTTGAGTGGGCCATGTGCAGTCTTTCGCTGCGTTTCCACTTCCTAGGGATGGTTCTGCCTCAAGGCTAAGAAAGACCATATTGTCAAGGGGGTCCTCCTGACTAGGATTTTTCAGGGAAGACAGAATTGTATCAGCATTCGCGAAGTATAGTTCAAAATACAAGCTTTTACTTTTTTTAACCACCCACGTTCATTTCTTATTCAACCGCTCACCACCGTTATCCTGATTTTTCTTACTATGCTGTGCCAGTACGTGTGCCGGGAGCCCGACCGAGCGCCCGTGCATACGTGGTTGAGCCCGCGGTCTCTGGGAGCTGTGATTGGTCAGTGTTTTTCGTTAATAACTCGAAAACGAAGCTTCAAACAACATTTTGGTAAAGGAAAAGGTTGTTCAGAATCACCTCAGCTACCCCCCTTTTCCGGATGTTACACTAGTTCTGGGACACCCTGTATATCTGTGTGAACTTGTTCATTTCTGGATATATCGTTCATATAGATGTTAAATAATAGAGGCCCCAGGATCGAGCCCTGGGGAACTCCTGCTGTGATTGGTGTTGGGGATGAGAGTTCTTCAAGTATGGAGACTCGGGTATACCGGTTGGTTAGGAAGCTTAATAGGACTTTGGTTAGTGGTTTTGGTGTGTGGATTGTATTGAGTTTTAGTATTAACCCTTCGTGCCACGTGGTATCGAATGCTTTTTGTATATCAAGTAGGGCCATAGCAGTTATTCTATTTTTGTTGTGGAATGTCCTAGTTTGAAACCAAATTTCTCATTGTTTATTGTTTGATGCTTTGCGAGATGCTTTGTAAATTCAGCTATTATAATTTTTTCAAATATTTTACTGAGATTGCTGAGGAGACATGGGTCTGTAGTTTGAGGGTTGCGTTTAATTTTTGGCAGCTTCTGGGTAGGGAATGACCTTGGCGATTTTCCATGGGTCTGGGAAGTAGGATAATTGATATGACTGTCTGTATATGTAATATAGCTGTATTATTGATTTTTTGTTGTGTTTTTTAATTTGGGTGAGTGTCATTTTGTCTAGTCCTGGGACTGTGTTGGTTTTGAGTGCTTTTATGCAGCGTTTGATGGAGTTTGGGGTGATGAATGGTGTGCTTATCTGTTGATTTGTGTTTTGGAAGGCTGTAGTTGTTTCTTGAGCTAATTTGTCGTATGGGAAGGTTTTGTAGCTAGTGGCTTGCTACATTTGGTGGAAGGTTTATGCTAGTGGGTCTACTTTTTCTTTATTAGTATAGGCTGTGTATGTTTGGTTTATGAGAGGTGGGATGTACCTAGGTTTATTCTGAAAGATTTTGTAGACATCCTAGAGTGTATTGTCAGTGGGTTTTAGATTTTTTTGTTTCTGGTGCTATTGCTATTGTTTTAAAGTGGTTATATATTTGTTAATTTGTGCCGTGAGGATGCTTTTGGCGAGCTTATATTCTGTATGGTCTGCTTTTGGTATTTTCTACGGGCTTTGTTTCTAGCTTTTATCAATTTTATCAGGTGTTGAGTTGGTGTGAATGTTTTAGTATGAACTTTGGTTTTGGTGATAGCCTGATTGTATGCTCTTTGTATGGTTGATTGTAATTTGCGAATTTTCCTGTTGATATTTGCAGTGGTATCAATATGCGAGTTGATGCTATGTGTGGTACATAGCTTTCTGTACAATTCCCAATTCGTGTTTAGTAGTGTTTTGTTGGTGAAAGTGGTGCTACTGCTGGTAAACGTGAGTATGATGGGTAGATGGTTTGATGGAAGGTCCTGTATTGTTTGGCAGGTTTAGGTAGCTATGTTTGAAAGATAGATGTCTATGTTGGAGAGCCGGGAGTTTGGAGTTTTGTATGAGTAAGTGTCACTATGCAAAATTTGGTAGTTATTATTTTGGACGTGGTTGTATAGTGTGGTACCGCTTGGGTTTGTGTAGAAATTATTCCGTGATCTGTGCTTGGCGTTTAAGTTTCCTCCTATGAGGTATGAGAGTTTGTGATTTGTTAGTGCATCCAGCTGTTGTATGTTTATTCTGTATTTTGGGGAATGGTATGCTGCGCCAATGATGATTGACGGTTTGGTTTTGATTTGTAAAAATATTGCTTCTAAGTTTCCTGTATGCGGCTGTGGGGTGTGTTCTATCGGAAGGTTGTTGTGGGATAGAATTGCTACTCCTCCACCCAAGTCTCTTTGCCTGTCATTTCTGGTTATTTTGTAATCTTTGATATGAAGTCTGATGGCTTAAGTCAGGTTTCAGTTATTAATACTACGTCAATACAGTGTGTTTCTAGAAAAAGTTTTAGTTCCTGGTTTTTGTTTTTTATGCTTGTGGCATTCCAAAGTAAAATTTTCTTTGGTAATTTAGTCATCTAACTGAGAGGTTACTTCCAAGAAGACCATGAGCCTTTCTGAGTTGGTATTATAATTCTGTAACTTAGAAACTAACTGTCTGCAGGCTGTGAGCATTATTTTTAAATTGTAGAGTGATTTTAATTGATTGACTGTGCTGAATAAGCCATTAATGTCTGTTAAGTCATTTTGTGCTGTGGGGTTGCTTGTTGGTTGTGGTTGTTGTTGGGTTGTTTGTGCCATTATCTGTGCATATGATTTTAGTAGGGGTGGAGGAGTGAGTGTTGCTTGGGAAACTGGGTTGTGCCTGGGTAGTTCTCTTGGGGAGAAGTGTTGTGTTGGGAGTAGGTTTTGAATGTTATTTGTGTTGTGGTAATGTGCAGTTGGCAGTTGCGTGTGGGTGTGGGTCTTTTTCTTGCTAAAGTAAGCTAGTAGTGCAGGACATTGGCTGTAATTTTCAGGGTGGATTGAAACATTTGCAATTGAAACATTTGACCGGGGTGTCTCTTGTTTTGGAGCACTCTTTGGTTTCGTGATTACCTGCGCATTAACACAGTTTGGATTTTTATTACAGTTAGAGGACATATGTCCATGCTCTTGGCAGCGGTAACTTTGGACGAAGGGTTTTATGGAGTTGTATTTTTCCCAGTAGATTCTGGATTTATAAATGTGTCCTACACTTCTTATCTGTTGAGGGGTGGTTCCTGGCACGAAAGTTATTTTGTAAGCTGGGTATTCGATTAGGTTAGGTCGTCTTTTTGAATTTTCAGTATTCGGTGCGTCTTTTTGAATTTCTCTACACGTGATGGAATTTAAGTTGTGTACCTTAAGCTCGTCCAGGGTGTCTAGTGTATTAATCTTTGGGAGCCCTTTGAGGACCATGGAAGTGGTCTTCTTATTGGGTAAGGAGTACATGTGGAATTGAGTATTACTGTTTGTATAAAATTGGCGGAATCTGGAACGATTGTCTAATATTTTGAAGATGATTTTCGTTTGGGTGCCGAAGAATTTTGTTTGGAAATTATCTCCAAACGTGTTCAGCAAAGATTTTATTAGCGTTGGAAACTCATTAGGTTTTATTTTGGTGTTAATGTAGATCGGGGGTGATTTGGTGTGTATATCTGATTCTTTGGAGTTTGTGCTGGTGGTGCTGGCTGTTTTTTGGGTTGTGTTATGAGACGGGGCGTTTGCGGGGTGGGATTGATTTTGTGTAGTATCTGTGTGGTTAACAAATCAGTTTGTTAAGGCCTGGTAGGGGTTTGACGCGGGGATGTTGGGTTCGTGTTCTAACTCCATACCTGTGTTTGAGGTGGTTTTAGCGGCTGTATTCGTGGTGGTATTCTTGGTGAGGTTGGAACTGGTAGAGTCACTCAGCGATACCGAGCGTCTTCTTCAGTTTAGCACTAACTGGTAAGGGCTGTCAGCCTTTCCTGCATACTGTCTCGCCACTTTGATTTTTGAAGTGGTAGTAGTATTGTCTCTTGTGTGTGGTTCCGTCCTTTTTATGGCCTTGGCGCCTTCCACTGCCTGGGGGGTGGTGGGGTGCGGTGGGTCCAGGTTTGTTGCCAGGTGAAGGTGTTGTTGGGTAGCCGGCCTTCCCGGGTCAGTTGTGTCGTTGATTTCGTGCTCACTCAACTTGTATCACTGTGCACTTGTTTAGCTTATGTATGTATACAATAGAGAACAAGTTCGTTTTCAATAATTTTATGACAATATTACTCAAAATCTTAGTGAATCCCTATGATACTGAGTGTTCACTAGTCCCTGGTCTGAGTGACTGGCCTTCTTGCCGATTGCAGTCCTTTTTATACTGTTTTTTTTTTTTTTTTTTGGTAGCGAGGCCGAACCAATAAGCGTTGACCGGGTAGTGCGAGTCATTTTTTACGACTCTTCGTACCTGAGGGCGAACGGTCGCACTCGCTGACTTACACGTATACTTAGATCTAGAGTCTATCATTTCACGATGGTGCACTGTGTTACAATTTATTAATATTTTGTGTGCGTAAGAACAGAAAGAAAATGGAGAACAGGAAAGTACATTTCTCGGCACTTAATCTTTCACTACTATTATATATAAATATGTTTAACTTTATATATGAGCAAGATTAACTAGTGTTTTTTAATATTAGATATCCAAATCGTTTTTCTTAAAACATAATTTATCCACCTGAAAACTTTCTGTTAAAAAAACATTTTTTTCATAAGTAATGAAACACTTTATTCCTTTCGGATAACGAATAAAAGTATCGAACGCAGTTATTAAACGACTTACTAATTTATTTGTAATTCATGAATAGCGAATAATTTCACATTATTCTTAATTTAAAATGACATAACATTTGCCGCGATACCTATGCTGTGCCAGTACGTGTGCCAGGAGCCCGACCGAGCGCCCGTATATAAGAGCCGTGCATACGTGGTTGAGCGCGCGGTCTCCGGGCGTTCTGATTGGACAGTGTTTTTCGTTAATAACTCAAAAACGAAGCTTCAAACAACATTTTGGTAAAGGAAAAGGTTGTTCAGAATCACCTTAGCTACCCCCCATTTTCGGATGTTACACTTTTTCTGGGACACCCTGTATAGTTCTTTTGTGATAGTACCGGTGATTGAATTTTTAAAGTCAACTTGATTTTTTTATGTAGGAAACTGTGCCTTATTGTTTGTAAGATGGGAGCACTTTTTGAAACAAGTTCGAAGATGTGCAATATGATGTACAATGTACATCCATCCTACGGAAGGTCATAGGTTACTTCTTTCTATACAGGGTGTTCATACTATCTAGTAATAATAGAGAGCGGTTCTCTTGTAAATAGTAAATATTAGAAAAAACTGAAAGCGGATAAAGTAGTACTGTTTTTTGCAAGGAACGTATGTAACATTTATTTTCATTTCTGACCTTGTAATATCTTGACAGTTATTACAGCTTATACAAGTGGCTTATTTGTCTTGACACACGCTTTCATATGATATAAAAAAGAATATTTTATATTTAATATAAAATTATAATAATTATATTATATTAAAAATATAATAATATTTTTTATTTCCAAAGAAAACGCTGGCTAGTAATAGCTTGAACACATTCTATAAGGGCTCAAGGACTCACAAGGGAAGTCCGCGAACGGTCCGACTTCGATTTTGATGAAACTTTGTACACTTATAAAGCAGCCAAAAATAATCGACACGTATGTTTTTTTAGCTGCGGTAACTCGAGTTTAAGGGGTGAAACCACCCCTTGAAGTTTTGGGTCAAAACGGCTATCTCGAAAACGGAAAGACATACGAAAAAATTGTCAATGGGCGAGGTTAATGGTTCGCGGACTTCCCTTGTCAGACTAATATGGCTCTTAAGTATACAGTTCTGCTGGTAGAAAATCGATGGAATGAATTTAGAAGCTGATAGAAGACGAAAATCAAGAATAAAAAAGTTGCGTTTGAAGCTTCGGTGTTTAGTTATTAACGTTAAAATATATGACTATAACCGAGTAAACTTCCTTACACTAACAAATGTATGTCAAGAGAAGACACACGGGATACAACGGTCCTCAAACTCAAAGGACACATGGGCCGATACCTTATTTCAGAAGAAAGATTTGGTATCGTAAACTGCATTACCGACTTCTGTAATACTGTCGTTTGCTTCATCATAACACATGTGTATGTTGAAAAGTTTTGCAAATCTGCATTCTATTTTGTACTACAAATGCAACATACAGTTTGCACATAACAAACATAATACACAGAAACCACCGATGAACAATCACTGTATAGTACAACATTGACAGATGCACGCGCATCTGCAAAATAAAAATTAAAAAACACAGAAAAGGAAAAGAAATTAAAGAAAAATGTTATAAACTTTAATAAATCTTATTAAAAGTTCATAACGGTAAACGCGTTGAGCAACTCTTCAAAAGTTCTGCTTTCATTATCGAAAATATACTCTTCTTTCAAAGTTTCCACTATTAACCTTCCAACGTTTTATAAACACATCTGATGACCACCGATTCATTGTAATACCCTTGATTAATAGCGTGCTTTCAGATATTGAGACGGCTTCTTATTAATTTTGAGGTAGACGTAGAAAAAAAAAGTATTGACAAAGCAAGTTGAATGTCGTAAATTATCTTTCCGAATAAACGTTTTATCACAATCAAGTCATGTTTTAACCAATTAGAGGGTGCTTTTTCTTGCGGAAGCTAACCGTACCTTTTCTGATTTTTGTAAATAGCTAGAATAATTTTGGTAGAACAGTTGTATACAGTTCAATTTCTAATTTCTAGTTTTTTATTTATAATTCCCTTATTTTTTTTTTTATTTTTCATTTCTTACGTGTGGGTGTGTATGTGATTATTGTAATGCATAGTAAGGTAAAAGCACCAGTAGTTGACCAGTTAAGAGATTTTTTTGTGTAAATAGTACTAACTGTTTACATTTTTATCGGATAGAGAGTCTCTATGGGTGAAAATGCTCGTTGAACTTCCTATATTATATAACGCAGCATATTATTTTCTAAAAGTTATATTATACAAATTTAATAAATATTTATGAAAAGTCAATAATTGCGTTAGAAGTTGACCGTTTCTGAAAATGAGAGAACTAGTAATTGACCATATGTGAATTAGTAGATGACCACTTATACTAGAACCAAAATCAACAAAAGCACTCACTTTAATATTGTTTATTCTTACATCAATTAGAAGAAATAACAAGTAAAAGGACAAATACAAATAAAAAGAAGTTAATTTCTGAAATTTAATAAAAAATAAAGTTGATTAATTTCATATCGAATCTAATTCAGGCACAGAGTAAATATTTCGCGTTTTGCTCGCTTTAATAGGGTCATTGATATGAAAAAGTACATTTTCCCATTCGTAATCTAATATATCAGGACTTTCTGGCCATTTCCACAATCGCCCATGCTTTTGCATAGAAGATATAGTCGCTTTAGTTTCAGTAACACAAAGGATTTTTCCCAGAAAGTATTCACCTTCGTATAAAAATATTACATGTTCATTAACATCTTTTTTAACGGCTACCGATTTATTGCTGTCCAATATTTCTTTTCTTTCCAACATATTTTCTTCAGTAGGCTCCTCATTATCTTCACTATCTACACATTCGGGTATTTCACAGCTAGTGTCTGAACTTTCAGATGAATATTGTAAAACTTTCTTCGCGTTTTTTCGTTTCGGTTGACATGCTTCGAGTTTTTTAGCTCTTTCCTTTTCTTCCTTATTTCTTTGCCTTTTCGCAGCTCGCTCTTTTTTCAATTGTTCCTCCTCTTCTTTCTTCTTCATCTTGTTTAAAACATATTTTTGAAACAGCTCTCCGGATACAATAGAAGGCATTCTTTCTTTTGCTATTTTCTTCTTCTTTATATTTTGATTTCTTATGCCTGAATAATAAAAATGTTTTTCAAATGGGCTTGGGATTGTATGTGAACTGCTAGTACAAGGAACATCATCTGAATTACTTGTATTGAGATAGAAAGTTCCCGTCAGCGTTTTGATACAGTGCAGGTAAAGGACTGACATTGTTTGAAATAGCATTATTATTCAAAAATTTCTCACTTGGATCGTCTTCCACTAAAAATTGCAGGGCTGGAATAATATCGGCATTCGAAGATCGTTCATCTTCAGCATCTTCATCGAGAGGTAACACTGCTGTTTCATCGTTTACAGGTTTCTCAGTTGAAGTAGATAATTTTTCTAACTCTATTTGGGTTTTTTTCCATAACAGAAATAAAGATCTGTCCTGTGGATCCCCAGACCACTGTTCTGATGAGCACTGAAAAGTATTAAGTATTTCCAATTCAATATTATCGTTTAAAAATTGCCTTGTCGAAAGTAATTTATCCGTGGCAATTGTGTCTCCGTACTAATCTCAATTTCTTTTTCTTGTTCCGGTATCTTAACTGCTAGCGGATTCCACGGATATAAGCCACATTTTCGAAATCCATTGCACAGAATACTTTCATTCACAGTATTGTCAATCACTTCTTTAAGTAATTTCGGAAAATCTTTCTTTCTCAACGTTAGAGCATCAAGATTCTGGAGCCTCCACTCATGCACTTTTTTCTTCCAGCCTTCTTTCAGAATTCTGAAAACGGCAACATCCAGAGGTTGTAATAGATGGGTGGCGTTGGGGTAGAGAGCCACCAAAATAATACCATATTTTTCACAAAATTGGCTTGTTTGCAAACTTAAATGCGAAACGTGTCAATCAATAAAAAGAATTACAGGTAATGTAACTTTGATCTTTATCAGCCATGGGTGGAACATATTGGCAATAAATTCAAAAAACGCCTCACAGGTCATCCAACCCGAATCGCTTTTGCCTAAACCCCATTCTTTTGGAAAATTGTGAACAATTTCTTGTGGTGTGCGTGTGTATTTGAATAATACTGTTCTAGGTGCAACTAAACCACTGGCACTGCATGTTAATAAGGCTGTTATACATTCTTTTTCATCAGCATTCACTTGCTGATAAACAGTTTTAGCTCCTTTTTTCGCTAATACTTTATTACCCTTTGGATTTAGGAAGAACCCTGTTTCGTCACAGTTAAAAATGCGAGATGAGTCATCTAAAATCTTTTCAAAACTGTGTTCTTTTAAATAATTATAAACTCCAGAAAACTAGTTCTGTAGTTCAGTATTAGTGACCGATGCGCGTGAAACTGTCAGGTTTTGGGAAATTCTGTTTGATACCGTAGAGTTTCTTCGTAAAAATGCCTTTAGCCACGTTTTCCCAGGGCGATCATTTTTAAATGGATTTGGACGTTTCGCTTCTTTTACGAAGCGCTGCACACTGATTATAAGTTCATCAGGTGTATTGGAAAACCTGCAGCAGCCATTTTTTCAATCCATTGAGATATTTCAACCTCCTCTATTTTGCTTAAAATTAGAGGAGGTCCCATGTTTCTTTCTATAGGTGACTAGTATACAAAGTATACTTTGCCACTTTGTTGATTTTAATAATATTACGTAGTGATTTAAGATAGTGGAAACTAAATGATGTTAATAATTGACTGCAGGGTGAGTTAATAGTTGACCACGGGGTCAACTACTAAAACACATTATACTATAAAAGTGAGCGTTCTGTCCCTTGTTTCTAATGAAATTATATGTAAAATGGATATAATATAATTAGTATATAAATTTTATTCATTTGTGTTAGTAATTGATCATGTCTGTCAACTTCTAAAAATAATCAGAATAATACGATTCAGTAGTTGACCCGTCGGTCAATTACATTTTTGATATTGGGATGAGAAAAACAGTGCGTTTAATGAATGTACAATTCAATGACAAATAAATAGTGAAAGTTTCAAGCATAAAAAGTCAAAAGCTGAAAAATTACTTACCGTGAACTAGATACCTTTTCTTAATGATAACGTTAAGAAAGTTATAATGTGAAGGAATACGATTGACATTACTAATATTAATCGTTCGTAGTTAAGATAAACAGTCGTATCCAAGAAAAAGTATACTGGCATCGCGCTAGTAGTGGGAGTAGCACATGTACCGTACTTCTCTCGAAGGAACATTATTTAAAAAAAGCTTATTTTTCACGTTTTAGTGAAAAGTAGTCAACTACTGATACAAGGTCAATTACTGGTGCTTTTACATTAATTGTTTTTCAGTGATTTGTGCGTATTGTGTTTTATGTATGCAGTGTACGTCGTGTTTGGGTTCTTTTATAGACTATGTATGTTTGATATAGAAGTATATAAAGTATGTGGTTTACTGTATGAACACTTACGATGCATGCGTATATTTCTTTGAGGACAATTGCGATGCGTACATTTTTTAATCACTTATCCGTATAAGTTCATGGGCTGAAGGAGATTAATCCTCTTCACTCAGTAATTACATAAACCGTGCTTCGATATACATCGTGTTACACTTCTTTAAACTCGTTTCAGAAAAAATTATAACATTGTAAATAATATAGTATTCTATTTAAAAAGATCTAGTTGACCTTAAAATTTCCCCCAACATTGCATGCGCAAGAAAACTATATACAGTATACATAAAAACTTATACAAATTTTATTTACTTGATAAGACTATGATAAATTTTCTTCATTCAAATTGACAATAAGAATATTATTAGGCAACATGTGGGGCACTTGTGAAAATGGAACTGAAGCTAATGGATGTGGGAGACCAGAGACGTTTCGAAATTGCGCCGATGTGAGCATCATTACCAGCACAGCTGGTGTGCCACCCCTCTTTGTACAGCAGGATAATCCCTTTTTGCTTTATTACAAAGACTACCGTTCACCAAATAACATATTTCCACTCGTCATCAGGTATATATTCTTTCAATCTACAATATATAAATAATGAAATATTCGTGTTTCGATAAGCGATTTACTAACAATGAGAGGTTTTAGCTTTCAAGAGTGAAATTATACACAGAAAAGAAACACATTTATCTTACAATAGAAATTGTTGCAAGAGTTAATGTAATTTTGCGAAGATTTCACAATGAAAATTCAACATGAATCGTAGAATGACATTAAATCTACCTGCTCGCAGAATTACACGAGGGCACGTCAAAACCCGCGGTTGAACAACAGTAAAAATCACAAACATTAGAAAGCTACTTATATGTATATTTACTCTCATTTTATCCGTGATAACTGTATTACTACTAGTAAATTCGTGATTATTAAGGTTAAAATATGATTTTGCAGGACAAATATTTCAATTTATGTATACCAACCCTATTCAAAAGTGAAAAAGTGTACCTTATACGATCTTGTTTTTCTACATATCGTGTTACCTTTTTCTGGTGGAAGAAACACATAGGAAATACTAATATTGTTTTTGCGTGTATTCTAGAAGACAAATTCTATTGGCTGATTAAGACTACTTCTCCATCGTTATTTTAAACACTAAAGAAGTTCTTAAATTTTTAATTCTGATGTTATTTTTAAGTTCATCAAGTAATTTGGAAACTTTTGAGCTTGTCGTGCAACTTTAAAACTTGTTATTATCCAAAACTGTGTAATCATAGCTTTTCGATACGAAGCAATAAACGGCGAGTTTGTCGGTAAAGAAGTTTTTTTATTTCTGCAAAATATACATTAACAGTAAGCTAGGTAACATTACCTGATGCACACATGATACGTAAATAACATTAACAATCAGTGTTTTCATTTCAGATCGCAGGTGTGCATGCCTGCATCTCTTTATCGACGTATACCTGGTATGAACGACTGGTGTCAAACTAACTGTCTTCGTTATCCTCCTAACTGCCCAACATCTATTTGTCAATGCCCGTAAGTTGTTACAAATAGCAGCAGCATTTCACAAATTCTTCGGAAGGATTTGATATCAAATGACTTTGAAGCCTGAAAATTATTCTTAAATTCCTTCTTAATATTCTTCTTTCGTTCTCCAAGAATTATCATTTTATATTTAACTGAAGCGACTAAAGTTAATTTCTTTTTTATTTAATTATAACTAAGTAGTTTAATATTATTTAACTAATAAAGTACAACATGATTTAAAGAAAGAAGAAATTAAATTTTTCAAAAATTAACATATTTTTCTATGTACATTTTAATAGGGAAGTGTGCGATGCGATTGGAGAGATTGCTGGTAGAGACGGTGCAAGCGTTTATTGTATGGATAAGTGTCTCGTCTACCCATCCAACTGTCCTTCTCATCGTTGTCGCTGTTATTAAATAAACGCATTAAAATTACACATTTGGCAATAGTAATTTTTCTATGATTAAAGTTACTGTATCATATATTGGTGCAAGAAACAATTTTTGTACAACCTTAATTGCGTTTATCATTTTCTAATTTTGGTCCCATGTTAACGATCAATTCAATTCTAATTTTAACAAAATGTTTATATCAACTTCAATTAAACTTTCTAACAGGAGCAAGAATACCTAATAATGATAGCAAAAGTTATATAACTTCTTTATATTCATTAATTACGAGGTATTCATTTAAAAAAATTATAATAAGTACACGTAAATGTGTTTGACTCACAATTAGCTATATTTATTCATTACTAGATGAAATAATCTTTAAAGGATTAATAAAAATTGTAAATGTTCGATGTCCTTTTCGCAATGATTTAGTAATTTTACTTTATTTTACAATTTATTGCTTTACCTATTTGTTTTTTTTGCATAATAAACAGGTAAATAATATTTCATTATTTTGATCGAAATATGTGACATACAAAACTATATTCCCTCCTCAATTTTTGAGAAATTTTAATTTTTTGTTTTTATATAAATAAAGGAGTTTGTTCTTCATATGTTAATGCTCGTAAAAGAATGATTTTTTCTTTTAAATCTTATTACACAGATTTATAGGTCTCAATAAATATGGTATAACTTTTACTTCAACCATTTTTTGATATCTTTTGTTCTTTATGATCTATTGTACAAGCATTTACATATAAGGGACGATTCAGCTAAAACGTTTGGTTTCTTAAAGTAAAAAATGAGTACGAACGAATTACAGCTAAATTCTTAGGTAAAGTTTCATCAAAATCGGTGTGTATCAATTATCGGGGTTCCTTTGTTAGTTAAGACTGAACAAATAAGTAAAATTTCCTTTATTTTTAATGATATCAGAAGTGTTTGAAACACAGTTCAAACGGATTGAAAAGAAAGTATCATAAACAGAAAACTTTCTTATGATCATTCTTTTATTTTCGAATATTTTAAGGCCACCGATTTTTTTTGTTTTAAGATCATTGTCTAGAACGAGAGATCACCGATTATGAAACTGTAGCGACCAGCTACAAGCCCACACTTGGCGCACAGATGACCAGCGCGATTTATGACATGCATCCTGGCAAAACTATTTTTGAGGAAACCGCTTTATGTTATTTAGCTTTTCATAAATATTACAATGCATGTTTTTCGTAGAAACTTTCACCGACGGCTCAATAGTAAATTGCCTTGTCATAAACGAAGATTTCCGAAAGGTTCGCCGTACAAGGTCACGAGGCCGAACATGTATATACATATCCCAGGTACCGAACCTAGAGGAAATTCCGCTGCGTTGCCAAGTTTCGTACGGCGAACTCACCCCCCCCCCCCCCCCCCCATTAGAAAGCCTCGGCGTCCTGGAAAAAGCGCGCCAAGGGCGTAAAGGACAAGTGTAGGCTAAGTAACGAATTTCCTAATTGGTTAACACCGACGCATCGGGTTAACCAATCAGGAAGAACGTCGAAAAAAGCGTCAAGGTAACTTGAGGAAAGCTCGAGGGGACGAGTCAGTCTTCGACGGATCTCTAAAATAGACACTTCAAATAAAAAGAAACTTCATCGCAACTGTGGGGTGTATTCTACCCATAACACGATCCCCTCCTATAAACCCTTAAAATACTACAAAACTCTTTAGAATGTTTCTCAATCAATGTAGTATTCAATTATTTTTTGTCAGGTAACTTTTTCTGTTTTTTTTTTCAAGGTAATTGGTATTTTTTATCTGGGAAGCACGTATTTTTTCTACTGCATCTTATTATAGATAAAAAGATACATTTGAATATATCTGAATCTTTATCTACAGATGACTTTGAATATCAAAAATGTAATGAACTTGTAAGACAATGCTAGGACGGTTCTTACTCCATAGATGTTATTCAGATGTCAATACATGACTTTACAACAAATCTTTTAAAAAGTTTTCGTTTCATAAACAAATGAATACATATCACAATGTTAAGCACTTGTACACTAACTTCTGCGTGCTTTTGAATTATTGCACTTGGTACCGTCTAAATATAAATTGAGATCTGCTGTCTGAATGAATCTCGCTGATTCGAGATTCTGACTGATTTTTGATCTGACTATGTTCTAACTAATGATACTGTGTTTCTGATTTAAAAAAGGCGCTGACTACCCTAAACATACTCCTTTATCATGTCGTCCCTTCTCCAGTTCCTCAAAAATTTGAAGAAGGGATGCTAAGGGAGGTTCCTAAAAATGCTGTAAGTGACCAACCCCGTATCAGACCCTTCCATTGCACTCGAAGCGAGAAATGTCTTAGAGCGGGGGTGATGAAGTTGATCATTTCCTGGTGGAAAGGCAACAAGGGGTAGAATCGCTCCAGGTCAGCTTTGACACTTCGTTTCGCTCAAAGAAAAAGGTACCGAGTGACCTCGGTATGGTCTGTTTTCGAAGACCCTGTCGAACGTGACTTATGATACCTTGCCTTATTGACTGAACAATAGTCTATCCTTTAATATTTTAAAGTCTAAGTACCGCATGTTAGCTGCAGACCAATCTGCCAAACTAACCGGTTTGCTAAAATGAAAATCACGTATCATAAAATCGTCTCCTTGCTGTCCTAACACACAAATTAAAGTTTTGTGGAGGTCATGGCACCGCATACGCCACTGCATATTCTATTTCTATTCCTTCTTACTCACAGATTCTCATTTTGTAATCACTGTGAAATGTTCAATATATATTTTTCCCACCAAATGTCATAATTCAAGGGGATAAGATCAAATAAAGTCGGAAGTCATAAAATAAAGGACCACCCTAATGAACACTTACGATGCAAGCGTGAACTTCTTTATAAATAATTGCGGTGTGTACATTTAATTACTTATTCATATAAGTTCGTGAGCTGGAGAAGACCATTATGAATTCTGTCCACTCGGAAATTCGATATGCTTTTATGCATTTCGGCGAGTAGACAGATTTAATGTTTAAATTATAATTTTTCTTATAAAATTTTGTAGATTCGTTTATTGTGCTGAATGTCAGTTATCTTTTTTACCGATTTGCACAGCCATGTACCAAATACCTTTTATACTAAATAAAACTTAAATATTTTGCATATATCTTTGGAAAATATATATAAATATTACTATTGTACATCTAAAACATTGTACTTTCATAAAAAAATATTTACAAACGTATCTAAAACAGCAGAACACAATTATGTTCGAAATTGACAAAATCATTGAAATTTAAAAACTAACTCAAATGCAGTACGAATCTCCCTTATCAAATTATTCTGAAATTTTACGTGTAATATTTTCTTACTAAGTGATGATTTAAGGAGGCAAGATTAAAAATATCGGAGGTCGAACAATAAGGACCATCCCAATCTACGTACATATGTACTCGCTATCCTGACCAGTTACCTGTGGAAAAAACACTGCGAACAGCAGTCGAAAGAGTCAAGGGCAGATGTGTAAGGAGTATTGAAAAGAATACTTGATTTAATCTCACTATAATATATTTAATATTAGGACATTCTATTGACAGTTTAAAATAACACGCATGTACCATGTGTGTGTGTATATATATACACACACACATACATACACTGGGTGAGTCTCATAACATGACGACTTCAAATATCTCGTAAATTATTTGCTGTACGAAAAAAATGTTTCAGACAAAAGTTGCGTGATTTCCTGGAGACATGCAGTACTCTAATTGATTTCTCACTTCTTTGCTACATATGTATATATATATACACACACACACGCACGCGCGCACGCACACAGAGGCTGCTTAGCAACTGATGGTAGAAAATTCAGGGGTAATTCTAGAAACCGATATAAGACGAAAATCGAGAATAAAAAAATTGCGTTCGTTGTTTAGTTATTACATCTAAAAATATGACTGTAAGCTAGCAATCCACCTTACACAAACGAAAACAGTTCAAGAGAAAACACAGTCTACAGTAGAACTCGAAACTAAAGACACATAGCAATAAAGTCGGTGCAAAAGAAAACTGACATTTGATATCATAGACGATTCTACAACACTTTATAAGAAAAATCGTAGAATCAACATTAAATCTGCCTATTTACGAAAATCCATAAAAGTACATTGAAGTGCGCCCCTGGTGATTATTGAGTAGAAAGGATTAATGTTTTCTGCAGCTGATGAACTTATACGTAGACGTAATTAAAAAGTGTACACACTGCAATTGTTCAGAAAGAAATACACACATGCATCGTACATACTCGTACAGAAACCCACACTTCATGTATATCCATAACAAGTTCACTCAATTTGGAGTATCCGTAAAAGTGTCAAAGTATATCATACATAGTGCAAATAAAACATTACACTATACACATAATACGAACAAATTATTGAAAAACAATTACTATGCATTACAGTATTTTCATATACACGTGTACACACAAAAATGAAAAATAAAAAAGGATCAAAAAGTAAAAGAAATAGAGAAATTGTAAGTTGCAAATTAAAACTACTATAATATGCAGTATATTAAAATTAACCGATCGTGCTAAACTAAAAGAATTGAATTAAACTAAACGCTTATCATACAGAATAACTTTTTAAAAGTTTCACTTTTGTTGTTGAAATAATTCTGTTCTCTCAAAGCTGTTTTAGCCATTTATGAAAATAAAAAAAGCTCCCACAAGAGAAAAGCAACACCCTTCAATTGATTAAAATATGACATGGTGGAAATATTCTATTTCGTTTCACGTTTATTCAAAAAGTAGAATTTATGACATTCGACGTTCTTTGCCACTACCTTTACTTTCTACGTGTAGCTTGAAATTGACAAGGAATAGTTATATTTGGAAACACACTTTTTACCAAGGATATTAGAATGCAGAAAGTGAAGACAGTGATCACCAGATTTGTCTAAAAAACGTTAGAAGGATAACAATGGTCGCTTTAAAAGGGTAGTATAATTTCAGCAACGATAGCAAAACTTTTGGGGAGCTACTCAATGTGTTGGAGTTACAAACTTTTAATAAGATTTAAGTCATTCTTTTTTAGCCTTTCCAGTTTTTTGTGTTGTTTAGTTTTCATTTCAGTTGCTTGTGTGTATTACATTCGTTGTGTACATACTACATGCTGCATTTACAATGCATTTGTAAACGTTTTCGACTTGTTTCTGTGGCATCGAGAAGCAAACAGCTGTAACATAGAAATCGGTAATGCAATTTCCGGTACCGAATATTTAACCCCCTTTTTGACGATTTGTACAAAATAAGATATCGGCCCATGTGTCTGGGTTTAAGTAACACTGTACCTTGTTTTTTTTTCTCTTAACCTATTCGTTGGTGTAAAAAGGTTTACTAGGCTACGGTCATATTTTTAAACATTAATAATTAAATAACGAAGCCTCAAACACAATTTTTTTATTCTTGATTTTCGTCTTATATTGGCTTCAAGAATCACACTTCATTTTCTATCAGCAGTTGCCGAACACCCTGTATATATGTATAACGAATAACATCCTTCCTACCTTTACGTATACGTATGCTTGTACAATGCCTACATATACGTAAAAGCAGCTACACTTAACGAAACAATCAGTTATTTAATTACGCATCGTAAAACTTTTTTAAGACAACAATTCTTTCCATAAACATCATGGTACACTGTACACGAGTGCATACAGTATTCATCATTCATCAGGTGTATTTCAGTATCTCAGTGAAAACTCGTAGCTTTAATCGGTCTCGACTAATATAAATAATACGTTGGCTCAACATTATAGAGTTTGTCCTTTCTTCGTGACTATACGTCATTAACACTTTACAAAACTATATACACTAAAGCCTTTTATACTCTATAACATGTTTTCAAGTTTCTAAATGGTAACACTTTTTGTTTATTTCATCTTTTGACATACTTTAATATATGCGGTAATAATTTGGTAATTAGTTACTAAATGTCTTCTTTAACAAATTAATATAGCTTAAACATAAATCGTGATAGACATAGTGAGACATTAGCGCAAGTAGTACAATATGTCTAATATAAAGATCATACTTCTTTTTCTCTTCTCCTCTGTTTGTTGCTTTTTCTTATCCCATCCTTGTATTTATATTCTAATATCGTTTTAGCAGCTATTTAATGTCCATAATTCATTTAGAATGAGACAAATTCTATATTTATACTTGGATTCCATTACATTTTAGACTTATTTTAATCTCCCTTTTTCGTATTATCGCATAAACAGTAGACCAATTCTTATTAACTTCCTCATGCAAACTTTTAACAATTTCTTTTTCATTTGTAGACGCTTTTTGTTATTTACTTCTTATTCTAATTCTCTTTATAATTTTCTCGATCTCCAATATGTCAGTACAGAAAAAGTTCAAAAGGATCACACCTACAATTTTCCTTTTATTTACACGGACTACAATTCATTGTCAAACATCAATACATGAGGAGTATCGAAAGTTAAAGGACTGAAACGCAGAAATCGCATTAGGATGTATTCGAAGCAATTATAATTCATGTTCTGTTAGTTTTGAAGCAACAACTTCATTGATGATTCAATTTAAAAGTTTCATTCAAACTTTATGTTTTTGTGTGACAATCTTTCCATTATAATCACTTATGATTAAAAATTACAACCCAAAATTTGTTAGAATTGTTACAGCTAGAAAATAGAATGGTTACAAAAACATTTATGGTTCAACTAATTAAAAAAATGTTTTCACAGTAAAAAAGCAACATATCCTGGAATAAATTTTATCGATGCAATAAAAGTTTCTACACTATTATCTGAATTGTAATAGTAATTTACTAGATACATACATATCTTTACACACTCGTTAAGACAACTTGGTGATGAATCCACTTAATATAAAATGCCGATAAAATATCTTGGGACACATTAAGGATCGCTGAAATCTTGAATCCACTATCCTTTCCTCACCAATATATCACTTAAAATTATTCTCAGTTTTATCAATGCTATTTGCTCTTTTCTTGTTCTTTTTTTCATTACAATGATGAAACAATTCTATTCTAAAACGTTAGTCTTAGAACTTGTTACATTCATTTTTGTAGATGAGGCGAAATTCAGGTACATTTTCAGTCTTCTGCTGGTAAACATGGCTCATTTTCATTTACTTATTTAGATTAAACAAATAGATAGTAATAAGAAAAAAAGGCATAAAAAAATTATAATTTTTCATCAATCTTAAAGAAATTAAAGAATACATAAAAGAAAATTAAGAATATTCTATTGTTAGATGCTCCCAATTCTTTGATTTCATACGTTGTATTGAATGAATATCAATTCAGTTATTTATCATTATATAATTATATAAAGATATAGATATTCACTTTGATTATAAGAATTTTCCAAATTAAAAATAATTGATTATTTTCTGGTGTTTATACATATATAATTATAGTCTACATCACATCTGAGCTAAGTTTACCCCTAAATTACGCTATATTTTAAGTTATATTTGTACTATTAGCGAATCTAGAGATGAATGAGAAACAAGAGGTACATTCTGATTGTTTTGCTTTGTACATGATTAACAAAATGTGAGCTTAAATCGACTTAAAATATAAAAAGCACGAATAATCTCTACTATCAAATAAAAGAATCTGTTCTTTCCATGATTTTCTTTTTCTTACCTTTTACCCCAGAATGTGAACAAAATGTTTATAATTAAATCACAGTCTAGAATGTATCATTTCGTATCATAAAACAAGGACAATTAAGTTAGAATAAAATATAACTTACAAGTGAGTTGTTTCAATAGCTTTTGCATTTAAATATCAGCTTTTCTTTACTTATATTTGTAAATCATGGTATAATTAGTGTCTTCAAATGATAATAGAATATTGTAAAACACTGCTTTGCAAAAAATTACCTAATAATACATATTGTTATTTCATCTCTTCAAAATAATCTTAAAGTAATTATTAAACATTATAACTTGTATTTTATGTCATTTACGAACATTGTCTTTTTTATATTCATAATACTGGTATTTATTTGCATGTATATATGTATAACTGCTAGTGAAAAAATAAACGCCAAGTGGTGATGTATATATCATCAAATATTTACATACGCGTTATTATAACATTTTAGTTTGTCCATTAAATGTTCATTTTACCAATTATTACAAACATTCCGAGAATTAAAGGAAACGTTAAATAAGATGGCGTTTGGAGATTCAGGACGCACAACGATCCTTTCGATTGCCCCTTGTACAATAACAAGATCTTGAAACTATAGGTGAGTGGAATGTATTTTAATGTAGATTCACGATTGAACCCGTAACCAATAGAACTATCATTGCATAAAATGTCATTGCAAAAAGGGAACAAAACTAGACTTTTTTATTTACTTCAAAGGTTATCTGCGAATAATTGTTGCATGCTACATCAAATGAGACTTTGTCAAAAATAATCCATCGCAGTCCGTGAATAAAAGTCACACTTCATTCAAGTCAGTCATAGTCGACGGAACTATCTTTACTAATTCGTGATTGACAAATTTCAATACCTATGCCATATCATAGTCATTCTAACTCGTATATTATATTCACATTTTCATAGATATTATGAACTGCAATATATCATTCTCATCTTATTACCAACTACTTATTTTTAATAGGGATGTTTACAATAGTTAAATTGAGCTCTTGAATTAACAGTACGATCATCATGAATATGTCAAACTCCTTAATACTAGCCTCGAGTGCCCGGATTGCTTCTACGAAATGTATCACTATCTTTTATAAACAAACGCACTTTCTTGTCGTTACAAATACAATAATCTATTGCAGTTTGAAAACGCAAACATTTATTTCACGTATATACAGTGAACATTTTACTGACTGAATTATAATAATTCCTTTTAATGTAATCTTTAAGGATAAAATTGATCTTCACCATTTCTCGTAATAAGCATTTTTCAATAAAAACGGAATGATCGATGGAAACTTGTTAATATACTTTAGCAACACCTTCATCTTATGTCTTATATTCGTTGATCATTAATCGAATGTTTGTCACATAAATTACAGTCAGACTGACCTATTTCTTTAATTAAATTATATTCCACAAACACAATTGTTTTTGAGTGGTGGGGAGATAAGTGGATAGGGGGGAGGGGTATAATATCATTGTTTTGCATATTTATCATTTAATTCTGTACGGAATTGCCATTTAAACGAAATTTTATTGAGACAAATGGGTACTACCTACAATATTATCATCTTAATTTTTACGATGCGATGCAATATTTTCGTTATAGCGGTTAACAATCATCGCACATAAATTCCATAAAGAGGGAGAAATTGTATCGTAAAGTATTATTTGTAACTTTCTTCAATTTTACTTAATTGAAACACAAGGGACCTCGATACTGGGGCAGTAACAGTATAGAGAATCCAGCGTTTCTAAATGCTACATTTCGCGAATAGATGTTTTTAGAGAACAAGGCTCGATATTTTAGGCAACAAACAAACGAATCGCTATTATTATACTCTTTTTCCATATCTTTTCTTTTCGTTCTTTACATTTAACTTCATCTAATTACAAACAGCGAGTAATTATGGTTTATATATTGAGTTTCTACGATTCAGTTTTGCTTTACTTATACTCTTTAAAGTTAATAATCGTTAACAGGCCGTTATAACTCCAGGCCGTAAGCAGACTAAAATTACATTAAATTAAACATTTGCCATTAGTCACTTACAATGTATCGGTAAACCTATAGCTAACACTTAGTTTGAGTAACACTGAAATATCACAACGTTAAAGTGATCTTATTACAAGCTGCAATCTAAACCACTTACACGTTTAACGTATAATTTAGAGTTTAAAATTACTTGATTGAACAATGCACCATTGGGATTTAATTGTACATACATGTATCATCGTAAAACTTTTCGTCAATTATCAACTTGTATACATCATTGACAATTTAATTTTAATCTGCATCTAGACAAATGAAAAATTTTCTCCAATAATACCAAGCTATAATTTTTCCTTTGAAAACAGCATTAAAGAAATGTGCGAACTGCAGGATTGGTCAACGGGCTCATAGTTGACTGCCACCTTTAGACACACCATTGTATTTAAAATTTTTGCAATATTTGAAGTAAACAAGAATTTTCTCTCCCAATAATACACGTTGTCTTATCAAATATATTTACTCTCCTACCGGAATAGAGAAATAGCTTTAAACACCGTGAATCGAACTTCATTGTTCAGAAGACTGACACGGTATTATTTGTAGTTGATTTAGTCACGTCGCATTTTTTCTATAGGTTCGTTACATCAAATACTAGAATTTATTACATCTAAAAATCATATTTCGTTCGAATCTACGTGTAGTAAAAGAAAAAGAAAAGTGATACAGATTTTTAGTACAATATACCTAACCCACATGTTCTGTTGCATTCACCAAGGCGAACAAAATGGTCAAATGTTTTCCAGAATATTAAGCATTATCTGCTTCGGTGAAATCTGTGTGTCATCATTCGAGTGTAAGAAATTTAATGGGGTATAGACACGCGAGTACCCTCCCTTCGAAGTGTTTACAAAGATTTGCGTTTCCGTTTTTCTTTTCGATCGAAATGATTTTCTTTTTCGAACATTATGGATAAATATATAAACATATAATATTCTAAAAACTAGTCAGTCTGTCTTTAACAATTAAGTGAAAAGAAGAAAATGAAAAGTAAAACTAAGAGAGAGTCGCGCAGTATCTCTTACATATTACCTCGGGCACTCGAGCTTGGTACAGCGAAAGAAAATGGAAATTAAAGTTGTGAATGTTTATATGTAAAATGTATGTTTAGTACCAATGCAAAGTTATAAGTACCCTAAAGTCGCATAGGTTTTCACATAGGGTGCATCCACTCTACAGTTTTCCCTGAAACAAATTATGAAAGTTCAGCGCATTAGTTGAAATATAGTAGATACTATGAACGCGGTTCGGATCAGACAACGATAAGTTAACAGAAACTTAACAAGCTTTTGAAAATGATCTCAATTCCAATGATTCTTATCATTAATGAATTATAATTATAATATAACAATATAAGAGCGAGTAAAATAGCGAATTTTTTAAGTAATTATCGAACATTTTCCTATTATACAGGGTGTCCCAGAACTAGTGCAACATCCGAAAATGAGAGGTAGCTGAGGTGATTCTGAACAACTTTTTCCTTTACCAAAATGTTGTTTGAAGCTTCGTTTTTGAGTTATTAACGAAAAACACTGGCCAATCACAGCGCCCAGAGACCGCGCGCTCAACCACGTATGCACTGCTCTTATATACGGGCGCTCGGTCGGGCTCCCGGCACACGTACTGGCACAGCATGGATATCGCGGCAAATGTTGTGTCATTTTAAATTGAGAATAATGTGAAATTATTCGTCATTCGTGAATAACAAACAAATTAGTAAGTCGTTTAATAACTGCGTTCGATACTTTTATTCGTTATCCGAAAGGAATAAAACGTTTTATTACTTATGAAAAAATGTTCTTTTTTAACACTTTGACGTCAGCACGTGTGATAGAAAACCTTTCGTCTGCCGCCGGTATGTCTCGCGTACATTCTACTATCTGTTACCAGCCTTTTTCGCACGATCGTTCATGTTGTAATTACAATGTACCGTATCAGGGCATGAAAGTTTTAATAACTCTTACTTGATCCTGGCACCCGATTTACACGAAGTTTCGAGGATATGTATAAATAGATGTAAGCTTTTTTATTACAATAGAAATATCTCTACGCGACACCAACGTGGTGTCACCAGACGGCATGGTATTAACAGCACATTTTCAGGTGAATAAATTGTTTTAAGAAAAACGATTTGTCTAACTAATGTTAGAAAAAAATAATTAAACTCACCCATTCGTCCACGAAATAACCTGCTTCGATGGAAATGGATCGTTAACACTGGATCCTCGGTGTCGATCATGACCTATCCAGGCAATCCTCAACGGCTGATGTTACGGCCGGGTCGGTGAACTCACTTCACTGTACGATCGATAATTTTCGGTGACATCTTAAAGACTACCGATTTTGTTTATTCTCCGTGCCTTCGGCGCGCTTCTCTGGCGGAAGGCTGCCGTGCTTGGTGCTTGTTCGCCGGGATGATTTTTACCTAACACATTGAGACCATCACTTGCCTTTTCGGCGACTTGTCTCGCTTACTTTGTAGGCCCTTACACGCACACATCATACACACACAGACACACACACGCACGCTTCTCAGGCCCGGCCCCGGCAGTCCTCAGAGGTTTCCGACGTATTGGTTTTGATTCTTACCGGGCGCGACGTTTTGCGCCGTCGGTTTATTTGATGTTTATTTGAAACGACTCGAGTTTCTACGTCGTCTCATGGCAGTACAATAAACATTTCTTTTCCGTTGTATTGTAACTATTCCCCTTCCTTACCGAACGTCCACCTAGGATCCACAAAACGCTTAAGCTCTCAGATTTATTTTGCTAACTAGACGAGCAACATGCCACGTAGAAACGCCGAGTATTATGAAATGTTTTTTATATTCGCGCAATGTAATGGCAATGCGAGAGTTGCCGCTGCTCGGTATTGCGAAGTGCATCCCGGCGAACGAAGAAAGCACGGAGAATAAACAAAATCGGTAGTCCTTAAGATGTCACCGAAAATTATCGATCGTACAGTGAAGTGAGTTCACCGACCCGGCCGTAACATCAGCCGTTGAGGATTGCCTGGATAGGTCATGATCGACACCGAGGATCCAGTGTTAACGATCCATTTCCATCGAAGCAGGTTATTTCGTGGACGAATGGGTAAGTTTAATTATTCTTTTCTAACATTAGTTAGACAAATCGTTTTTCTTAAAACAATTTATTCACCTGAAAATGTGCTGTTAACACTATGCCGTCTGGTGACACCACGTTGGTGTCGCGTAGAGATATTTCTATTGTAATAAAAAAGCTTACATCTATTTATACATATCCTCGAAACTTCGTGTAAATCGGGTGCCAGGATCAAGTAAGAGTTATTAAAATTTTCATGCCCTGATACGGTACATTGTAATTACAATATGAACGATCGTGCGAAAAAGGCTGGTAACAGATAGTAGAATGTACGCGAGACATACCGGCGGCAGACGAAAGGTTTTCTATCACACGTGCAGACGTCAAAGTGTTAAAAAAGAACATTTTTTCATAAGTAATAAAACGTTTTATTCCTTTCGGATAACGAATAAAAGTATCGAACGCAGTTATTAAACGACTTACTAATTTGTTTGTTATTCATGAATGACGAATAATTTCACATTATTCTCAATTTAAAATGACACAACATTTGCCGCGATATCCATGCTGTGCCAGTGCGTTTGCGGGTACCCCGGCCGAGCGCCCGTGTATAAAAGCCATGCATACGTGGTTGAGCGCGCGGTCTCTGGGCGCTGTAATTGGCCAGTGTTTTTCGTTAATAGCTCAAAAAGGAAGCTTCAAACAACATTTTGGTAACGGAAAAGGTTGTTCAGACTCACCTCAGCTACCTCTCATTTTCGGATGTTGCACTAGTTCTGGGACACCCTGTATTGACGTGAAAAATTATTTTGTCAAATCGAAAACGATGCAAAATGTCAGGGCACTTTGTGTTAGTTGTACATACCCTGCTGAGTTGTCAGTGTATCAAGTATAAGTAACAGTGTGTCAGCGTCCATATGTTCATTGTAATTAAAAATCTATTACATCCTGATTGTTCATTATCGTGTCTTTAAAATTTGGTCCTTGGTGTGAAGAGTAACATTATGGTACGTTAATTACTATTGAGCCAAGCACTTAAAAACCAATTAAGTATTTGATGTTTTTCCTGGACATAAAGTTAATTCTATATCAAGAAATAAAAAGTTCGAATTTTCAAAAATAACAAATTTGTCGATCGTATTATAAATTTAGAATAAATAAACAGTCAATACCAAATTCTTGTTGGGACCTTACCACCTAAATTGCCTGCACTGGAACTCCCATTAAGAATATAAGCAGGTACTTTGTCTCATTTCAGAAGGTCTTTGTCTTTATCTTTGAAGGTTTGTGTCATTACAAAAGTTTTATCAATTAAGCTTCTGTTAAATCATTCTGCTTTGTCGTATTACTTAGGCAGTTATGGAATTGTATAGTCAATATAAGTACCATTTACTTTGTACAATTTTCTAACTTCATGGAAGATATACTCTTTACCATTATCATAACTCAATATTGATATCTCCAAATTTGGTTTAAACCATTAATATGTATTCTTATTAATCTTTAATTTTCCAATTCCACCTATCATTTGACTGTTCTTGGACAGTCTCATCCTCCTTAGAATTCATTGTTCTGGTATATCTCTTTTTCTCAATTTCTGCTCTTAATTTAGTCTTTACTATGCCAAATTTCAGTGTATGCTGTGGCATATTTCCCAATATTGTTATTACTATTTCATATGATTTAGGCATTACTAACAATAGACTCCACACAATATCTTGTTCTCTTGTTTCAGCATCTGTTACCTTTAGTTATCTAATTACCTCATTAAATTCTGTTAGAAACGTATCCAGATTATTTAATTTAAGGATTACTTAACCATTTACATAGAATTAATTGTTTTGGTATTCCTTTTTTTTCACATCAATCTAAACTTTTCCACATATTGTATATTATTACTATCTCTAACATAGTCAATTTACGAATCGTGTAAGCATAATACTGTTACGTCGGCCGCCCTGCCTGGTGCGCGGGAGCGCCGACGCTTCTTCGTGGTTCATGGTTTTGTTGAAGACACGTTTATTTACAAACTAACTTATATACAACGTTTAACAGTTTTAATGACAAGAAGTTATATCCGTTCCCGTATCACAGTTTCGCGGCTCGATCACTTCTGCGTAATCTATATTCTCGGTCGGTAAGGACCGACCGTTTTCTCTTCATTCCGGCGCGAGCACCAGCAAGCCTTGGAGATATACGGGGTGCTCGCAACAATACAATAAAATATTTACACAAATTATCTCCTTTCCGGACCAAATTTCAATAGACTTTCGGTATAATGGAATCCTTTAAACTCATCATTATTTATCCAGCCTATTACATCCTTTTCGTTTAACAACGTAGTTATTCTAAATTTCCATATAACATAATTATTTGAGTTCAGAGCTCGATATTAAGATTATTTTTTCTATTCATGGTTACTTTTACTATTATTTTTGACTTTATACCAATTGTTATGTTCTTTTACAAGTCGTAATTTGAGTCCTAACCTCTTCTTTGAATTAGCTTTGGTATAACAGAATATGATTGCACTAACTCAATGAACAACGGAACTTAACTTAGATCTATATTTATATATATTTAAGTTAAAAATGCTGTCACAAACTTTAACTTTAGGTTTTTAGGATACAGTAGGACGTCAATTATAATTCTGCAGAATTCGTACTGCTCCATTACTTTCTAAAGCTAAAAATGCGTTAGATATTGTATTAAAATAGGCAAAAGCACAAAAAGAAATAGATGAAGTCCAAGTATTTATCCTAGAAGAAATGGGACAAGTAATAATATCAAAACAAGATTAATGTATTTTTTAAATTACATTATGCTTTTCCTACTTCTTTTTTTTAAATTTAAGATTAATGTAGCATTGCATTTGTTGTTTGCTTTTGCATATAATAAACATAATATATGGATATATAATATATTAAAAAATTGTTTGATCTTTACTTGTTTCGTGACATATTTGCAAATTTGGTTGTTCTAGTCCAATTATCCGAAAAATCAGTTATCGGGATGAGTTTGTCTTCCTAGTATTTCGGATAATCGTCGTTCTACTGTATTAGATCAGAACTTTCAAGATGTTCAAGAGTACTAAGCTTTGAATTATGTTTGGAGTGGTTTGAATTTTTCGTCATGAATACTGATTTAACGCAATTCGAAGTGTTTTAAATCCCACTACTACTTGTGTAGCTTTTACAATTTTATAACAGCATAACCTCTTTCTATAAAGTTATTTTATTTTTTGGAAATGATACGAGCAAAAACATATATACAGTGAGTCACAGCTAAAATCGTAGACAGCATATGAAAATACGTTTCATGTGATAAAAGATGTCAGAGAAAATGGAAGAAAAAAATTATGGATATACATTGTAGATATATTTTTACTATATATTCATTATATAGTAATGTCGTGTACTCACGTCGATTTGCGGTATGTTGCAAACTTAGACTACGAGGAATATTTCGGATGATTTTTAACGTGGCCTGAAGCGGTCACGGAGTAGCTTATCTCGAACGTTATGGTATAAAAACTTGGTAGTTCGTTCAGTGCTCGGACTGTTTGAATACTCGGTTAAGGTGTTGGTTGATATTCGTAATAAACTTGATCGTACGTTCAGTGCTCAGACTGATTCAATATTTTGTTGTTTCGTGGTTAGCGTTCGGAATGAAACTGATTGGAAAAATCAGAGGAAGACACGCATCTCAGTTACTGAGGGCGGAGTTAAAGTTGAAAGTGAAAAAATGGGAGAATAAGAAATTGATTATTGGTCGTAGGGTGTTTCTCAAGAAGATGGAGAGAGGGTTCAAAAGGATGGTAGAAGGTGGTGGTAGAAAGTGGTGGTAGAAGGATGAGGTGTCAGAGTTTTGGGAAATTCCGGAAAAATAGGAGATCGGACATTAGAGAAAGAAAGCAATAGTTTTGTAATTAGAAAGTCGGACAATGGATAGTAAACTGAGTTCTGGTGGTCGTTTGGGTATGAAGTTACCGAGGATACGCGCTTAATGACGGCCCCGGCTAATCCTATGGGTCGCGGATTCTTCAGGCCCGTCTTACAATTTCTTTAGAATATTAAAATAAAAGAAAAGAGAAAGGCTCAATCCCGAATAAAGGAAATGTTCGGTACGGAACAAGTAATATAAAGAAGAAAAAAATATTCCTAGGTACAGAAAAAATAAAGCTACTGTAACTCGGCCCGAAAAACAACTCACAGCTAAAATCAGACGGTACGGTATTCCGCAAGGCGAATCCCTCAAAATAAATGAAGAATTTCAAATTCACATTCACATCACAAGCGCACTTAGTTTGTAAAATAACCAATAATAATACTTTTCTGTGCGACACAACGAGTTTTTGCTTTTGTCTCGCCGTTGATTGGGCGAATGAGGATGTGAACTTAGGTATAAAAGAGGGATTGTTTCTTGTTTTTTTTTTTTTTTTTTGCAAAAACAGTCTTTACTCGGCTACCCTTGGCAGACGCATCCTAGCTATCCCTGACCTATACACAGCGAACAAATTCTAAGACATTACCCCTGACTACGACAAATAGAGCAGAAGGATCATAGCCATCCTGACCCTAGTGCCTCGTAAATTAAACACCCTTCCTTACCGACAACATCCTACATCCGACTTCGATAAAACTTGGCAAATCTAAAACTAAAAATCTTTGCTCTCGTGCGCCAGTCAGGTAGCGACATTTCATTGTCAAAGGTCGAGTAGAAGTGCACGTTACAATTGACGCCCAACGTGGGATTCGATAAGTAGACGCGTTACATATTGTTTTAGTGAAAGTACATTATTTTAGTTTGTTACTAAGAGTTATGTAGCGTCTTAAGTTGAAAATTAAAAGAAAAAGTGAAAGATATTAAAGATGAAGCAGACAATAGTAGAGGAGCGGCAAATTGTCTTAAGAAGTTTTGAAAGTGGCAAAAGCTATCGTGTAATTGCAAAAATTATTAACAGAAATAAGTTAGTACTATCCGGTATATTGTTGAACGCTATCAGGAAAAAGATAGGATAACAGACCAAACAAAAACAGCCCCAAATAAAAAATTCAATGCTCATGATAAAAGATGGACAGTAAGGAAAATTAAAGAAAATCCAAGACTTAGTGCTCCTAAACTTGCAATTGAGGTGAAAAAATATCTGAGCAAGATTGTTAATATGGAAACAGTAATAAGAGTTTTACGAAACTTCATATAATTTTTATGGTTGTACAGTCTGAAACAAATCACTCGTTAGCGTTAAGAGTAGAAGAATATTAGATTTCGCAAGAGAATATTTAAATAAACATTTCAATTTTTAGAAACAAGTTTTGTTTACTGACGAAAGTAAATCTTACGTTTTGTATGTAGATAGCAAAATTAAGTCGCCCAAATGAAGAATTTAAAATAACAAATTTTAAGTCTACTACTAAACACGGAGGTGCATGAGTAATGGTCTGAGAAACCATGTATGCTGCTGGAGTAAATAGTTTGAAGTTTATTGAAAGTAATATGAATAAACACGACTATTTAAATATTTTGAAAGAAAATTTAAAACATAGTGCCGAAAAATTAGGAATTTTGGACTGTCTTAAATTATATAGGGGTAAGCCACTCAAAAAGTGGCAATTATATGTTAGATATGACATAGGGATTGTCAGATTTGATATAGTGATGCGTACTCGTTGAAAGTTTTGGGATAAGGGCCATGCCGTCTTTTATAGTCCTCTTACCAGAAGATGCTACATCTTCTCTACTCTGTGGCCAGATCCTTTGAAAACATCCTTATCGCTTTACAGTGCTATGCAGCACTATGACTTCGGGTTATCGGCCACACGCACATATCAATACGTAAACAGAAGATCTGCGACCCTTAGAAGTCGTCACGCCTTAAATATCAACTACCGCCCAGCTCAAGTCCGATGACAAACATATAGTCCGGAGTATCAGTAACCCAAAGAACCCTAAGAAGTGGATTAAAGTCCTTGAACGCATTAACCTCTGACACATGTTCAGCGCTAACATATGTATAGTCGGGGCCAAGATATAGCGAGGTCGTAAAATCGGTCAGGAGTCAAAGTAAACATGTTTTAGCTGCCGAAACATGGAAATTGACAGAAATACGAGCAGTTAAGGGCTTGAAACCATGGTCAGGACCGTACGAAGAATTTTTGTATCCAGCGTCAATGTATCTTGTATGATATATCAAAGAAAAAATTCTTAATCACATTACAATTTTTCTTTCTTGTTTTCTAATTTATTGAGTTCCAATAGATGTTTACAGTTTGAAAGTCGAACTGATTCTAATATATTTTCTAAAAACTGCGTACAGCTAGAACAAATTAGGGTTTTTCCGTCTGGGAGAAGCCGCTTTTAGAGGTACGAGTACAGGTAAAGGTTTTATTGAGGCCTTTAATATTTTAAACACCAAATCATATGCTACCATTCATTTATTGTTAGAACCCTCAAGCAGACTGCAACGCACGGCCCAACTGTATATACAGTCGGGGCCAAGATATAGCGAGGTCGTAAATTAAGCCCTTAAGAAACGGCACCTATTGATGCTGCGACACTTAGGGCCGTGCGTTGCAGTCTGCTTGAAGGTTCTAACAATAAATGAATGGTAGCATATGATTTGGTGTTTAAAATATTAAAGGCCTCAATAAAACCTTTACCTGTACTCGTACCTCTAAAAGCGGCTTCTCCCAGACGGAAAAACCCTAATTTGTTCTAGCTGTACGCAGTTTTTAGAAAATATATTAGAATCAGTTCGACTTTCAAACTGTAAACATCAATTGGAACTCAATAAATTAGAAAATAAGAAAGACAAATTGTAATGTGATTAAGAATTTTTTCTTTGATATATCATACAAGATACATTGACGCTGGATACAAAAATTCTTCGTACGGTCCTGACCATGGTTTCAAGCCCTTAACTGCTCGTATTTCTGTCAATTTCCATGTTTCGGCAGCTAAAACATGTTTACTTTGACTCCTGACCGATTTTACGACCTCGCTATATCTTGGCCCCGACTATATATACAATTGTTCAAAAGTGATTAATATCCTTAGTTATCTGCACCAAATCTGATAGCACCTGATCTGCACCTAACCCCAAGTTTACCAAACAATTGGTAAAATCAATGCCAACAAGATTTCGAAGTGTTGAATGTAATGGGGGAACCCAACAAAGTATTCATTTTTAATTTAAATAAAGTTTCTAACAAGTTTCTACAATCATGTATAATTTTAGCTGTGAGCTGTTTTCCAGCCTAAGTTAGGTTAGGTATAGTAACAATAAAATAGTAACTTTATTTTTTCTGTAGCTAGGAATATTATTTTCTTTTTTATATTACTATATAATAAGTATAAACAAAATTTACAATGTATATTCATCATTTTTTTTTCTTTCATTTAATTCCTGACATTTATTACCACATCAAATATTTCTATATGCGGTATACGATTTTGGCTGTGCCTCGCTACTGTATATTGTCGTTTTATGAACTCTATGACCCAATTCATCTCACAGATTTTCAGTTCCTTCCTAACTATTCTACTGTGATAGCCTTTGGCTCTGAGTACTCTTCATACGTTTCCTGTACTGACTATAGCACCCAGCTCTTCGTACAATTCATTTGTTACTTTTGGAGCATTCAATCTAGAATATTTTTTAATTTTTCTAACGATTATCCATCTTGCATGGTCGTCAAGAATTCTTGAACGACCTATTTGAAGCCTAGAGCCGATTTTGTCTTCATCTCAATATCTTTTACTAATATTCTGCACAGAACTTCTGAATATTTTAAAACGTTCCGTTACTTCTCGTATTGATTTATGCTGTTCATAATTATAAATCACTATCGTATTTCAAAAGATACGTTTTTACTACGACTCAGTTTGATCAAATACACTAAAAAAATATTATTCATATGTCAAATAGTTTAAAAGAAGTCATTAAAAATAAAAAAATATCAAACAAAACATTAAAGAAATATGCTAGATGTATTATTTTTATTTTATAACTTAAACTAATAAAGTGTCCCAATATTTTTGTGATCAACTGTATTTCCTTTTTTATTGGATCTTATAGCAGATATTAAAATGCATTCAAGCATGTGTCAGTTATGATCTTGGAAAGACATTAAACATTTGTGATGAAATTCCAAGATAATATTAGGAATGTGATTTTAATGTTTATGTTATAAATGCTCAAAATAATATCCATCGACTAGTGATACATTTGCTAACATTCACTATAAGACACAATAGAAACAATTATACAGAATGTACTACTGACTTTGTTAGAAAGCAATATCTCCATTATTTTTCTTTATGCTATGGGGAAATGTCAAAGGAACAAATCATTTTGTTCGAGAGTATACATATTGTATACGTTGTATACTTTTTGGAAAAAAAAACTCCCACCTAACTTAACATTAAAAAAGCTGCTCGAAAAGAAATGACCGTACAAAAAGAATTTTCCTTTCACGGTATTTCTCCTATCATACCATTCAAATTGCGTTTCAAACATTTTTAATATTATTAAAAACAAATGATTATGCTGAGAAACTTTTTATATTTGAAACTTAATACTAAAATATTTACTTATGTATTAGGTTGTAACATGAAATGTCCAATTTTTAGCAGTAAATTCAAACACGATATTCATATTTTTCGCTGTGAGACGGCGCTCGAACTCATGCTTCGCTTCAATCACATACATATGTATACATATAGCGAGGTATTATATCAAACATTGTATGTGCAACTGTTCGTCCAGTAACAAAGTGCGTGACCACACATTTCTCCCAGTAAGTGTAACTATAAAAGTGGTTAGCATTTTTCTTTTTTTAATTTTTGCCCATATAAATAATAGATCATGTTGCGTCTAGAAGATCCGTGTTTCACCATGAATTTAATATTTAAGTTAGTCCTCATAAAAACAGCCTTTAGCGAAGCTGACCCATAGCAGAAATAACTTTATGAAACCATTGAAAACATTTTTCTTCCTTACAAGCTATTTAGAGGCAATTGTCCTTTTTTACTTTATACTGGGATTAGTATTTTCACTTTAAAATGTTTTAAAAAATTGCATCGAAATAAATAAACAAATATGTTATAAGTTTATAATATTGAATTGTTATGTTTTTGCTACTGAATTTTTGTTTTATAAGTTATGTTTATAATGTTGAAATAAAATAAAATAAAGCCTACTTCTTTTTCAATTAAACCCTTAACTTGTGCGCTCGAGTTAATTCGAGCGCGCTAAACAGGCCAAACTGTGCACACTCGAGATAATTCGAGCGGCGTTGTATTTTATGCTGCTATAATTTTTCACACTGTATAATCGAGAATTGAAAATAACAATGTGAAAGCTAAGAAAAAAAATCGTTTTATTGATATTTATCATTTACATAGGATTGTAAGCTATAACACTTATTTATTCAAGAATAAATAATTGTTTTCTGCAATGTGGATCAAAATCCAAAATTAACATAAAAATTTTTTATTTTTTTTATTTTTTTGCCAAGACAATGTTCTAAAGTGTTTTTTACGTAAAAAAAAATTGATTTTTTTGGCCGGTTTTTTTCAAAAAAACTGTGCGTTAAGGGGTTAATATACGTTACATTTCCATTATTTAAAGTTTCAACTATATGGCAATTTTTTCTAATTACTAAACGAACTACATTTTTTATGTTGCGCAGCGTCTGATCGAATATTCAAGTATGATCCACCGGTGGTGCACGCCGGCGTGAACATGTTAAATAAACATAACTTTTTTAATATTAAATTTTATTAATTAAAGTAAGAACCATTACAATCCACACATTTTTTTTTCCAATTAGTTAGAAATTGTTTAATTCCATTTTTATAAAAATTCGGAGTTCTGGTGATAATAAATTGTTTAAAGGCATTTTCGACAATTTCTTGATTCACAAACATTTTCTCGCTGAGGAAATGGATTAGATATTTAAAAAAATGATAATTAGTCGGTGACAGGTCAGATGAATATGATGGCCAAGGTGAAGTTCCGTATTTTAAGCTATTCAGCTTTTGCACCGTTCTTTATGAAACATGCGATCGAGCATTATCATGAAGCAGAATTTGAGCCCATTCGGTTGACTAATGCCGGATGTTTTTATCCGGAATTTTAGTGCGTCGCCTCAATTTCGGCACAATACTTCTACGCTGTAATTGTTTTACCCAGCCTTAACAAATTATAGTGGATCACACCAATTAATGATCGCCAAACTGAGAATCATTATCTTCCTTGGATGCAAGGCTGGCTTTGGCATATGTTATTGGGCTTCATCTGTATCCAACCATTGAGCAGAAGGTTGTCTATTGTCATACAATATCTATTTTTCATTGCCAGTGACAATGCGATTCAAAACGGTTCCCTATCATTTCGAATTAACAGTGATTTGCTTATGTCTTGACATTGGAGCTTTTGCCGTTCGTTAGGTTCATGTGGCACCTACTTATTAAGTGTTTCCATTTTGTCAATCGATTTCACGTGACGTGAAATCATCATGGCACTAACTGTTCGTCGCGTATTTGCTTTAATAGCAAGCTGCAACTGATCATCGTTATTGGAAGGGTCTGGTCTTCCACGTGGTTCAAAAACGAGGCTTTCATCTCCGGCATCGAATTTTTGAAACCACCGACACACTGTATGTTGGTTAACTGTGTCATTACCGAATGCAGTATTTATGTTTCGAGCAGTTACTGTTGCGTTATGACTACTTTTTCAGTCGTATAAAAAAAGGTACGCGAAAATCACGTTGATTCATGGTAGAAAACAAGATAATCAAAAGAAAAGTTGGCAGTATAAACAAAACAAATGAAGACTGAATTTGACAAAAGAAAGCCTATTCTTGAGGTTGTATTTAAAACATCTCCAAAGTATTGAGATAACAGAATCGGGCATTTCATATGTTATAACCTAATACATGTAATTTTAACTAATCAGTTCAAATAGCAATTTTTAAACAGAACGATATATTTTCACAAGTACAGTAGAGAACAGTTAAAAGCTGCAATATGATTGTTATGAAACCGTAATTGGGTATAGAAAGCTAAATCGTTATAAAAATTAATAGTAATTCAATGATATTTTATATGGCACCCACTTATCGTTGTTATCAGTGTTAAAAGAGATTATAAAATTAATGTTAGAATTGAACTTCGTCATTGGACAGAAGAATTTTGTTCAAAATAATTTTTTCAATGCTTTCATAATTAAAAAAAGGAAGAAACAAAGTATTCATGTTTAACTGATCAAAAAAGCTTGTCATTCTTGTTGTATTTTGCTTTCTTTCTGTCTGTATATGCGTATGTCTTTTAATATTTCTAACTTTCAATCGAAGATGCGTTTGCATTGTGTTATTTACCGTATACAGTTATTTGCTGAACACACTATTTTTCTTACAATTAGCTATTCCCGCTTTTCATTGCTCTTATATTGTATGAACAATTCTCCATTTTGAATATAGCAATATATCTTACAGTTATAAGCATAAAACAAATATAAGTAAATATTATAATGAATTAAATAGAAAAATGTATGCTTACTCGTCTTCCCACGGGCACACTTCGTTAACGTTATTGTCACACTTTTGCTGAGTCGTTGGTTGAGTGGCGGATGCTATTTGGTCGTCCTGTTGGGTGTCCGGCTCCCAAACAGGAACAACCTGTGCCTCCTCCAACGATTCCTCGGTCTCCATGTCTACCTCAGTAAAAATTGCTGAATTTCTCTCGGAGGTAGCTGCTGCTTGATCACCTCTATCAGGCTCCAATTCTCGCTTCTTCTTTGCAATTTCTTTCCCCTCTTCCTTTATTACTCCAGTCGCACTGTTGTTGTTTGTTTTCTCTACTACTTCAATTGTTGAATTGTCGCTTGGTAGATCACCTACGATAGCGCTAATGCTTATCAGAGGAGCTTTAGTCAAAGTTTTCGTCGACACTTCCCTCTCGAACGATGAAACTTTCGATCTCGTGTTACTTTCAACTACCTCGGAAATACCTTTTCCACTTGTAGATGTCCCCGTCGATTTCTCAGTTATCACGTGAGAAGGCTCGATCGAATGTTGCGGCGAAGATGGATAGTTACAGAACGAAGCAGATGGTCGACCGATCTCCGCGAGCTTTATTCTTCCACTGGTTGAGCCGATTGAATAGTTCCGCGTTGCTATCGTGAATCCACCACTAGATCGTTCTACGGTTGTTGTTGCACCAACTGCATTAAACAATTATGATCAAGTTACCAAGTGTTGCGCGCGCCTCGTTCGATGAAATTTCAAGTTCATTCATTCCCTTATTCATAATTTTCTGATATCATAATACATATTGCGTCGCTGAGAAAGTTCCGTCCGATTTCATCGTTTGAATTCCAATAATCATAATTCCTCCAGAAGTTAATATATTTATTTAAAATAACAATCGATACATCTTCATCAACATTTTCCTTATTTAGTACCATCTATAAAAGATAGGTAAGGCAGAAAAAATGAACAAGTAGGTTCCACATAAGTTGTTCGGATAATCGGCAAAAGTTTCCTGTCTCCATTTGCTCTTCACATACTTGTAGAACATTAAAGACCTTTTCCTTGACAAAATTGGGTACTTCACGATAATCGGGAATGATCTAAGCAATAGTTGGATCTTCACGAATCGCCCACATACTTTTCAAAACTTAAAGCACATCCAAAGTAGATCGTGCTATCTGTTTGGTGAAAAAGGGAAATGATTAGGGCGTATGAGTAGAATAATGTACTTAGCAAAATGTATAAAAAGCTATTAGATATCCATCGAGTACTAGTCTACAGAAATTCTTTTACATGATCATGCCGACCGTACATATCATTAATTTACAATGCAAAAGTTAAATGACTTAGGATATGAAGTTTTACAACATCCATTTTATTCTCTGAACCTTTTGCCAACAGATTATCATCTGTTCAAACATTTTGGTCATCCTAACAAGGAAAAAGCATTTAGAAATGAACGCAATGTGTAACAAACTTTCCTGGACTTTGTTAATTCTAGAACACGTACCTTTCCTATAGATGACATAAATGAATTAGTACAATATGAGCAAAGAGATATCATTTGTAATGATTTTTATTTTGAGTAAGCATGGGAACTTTTGATGGAATTATACTTATTTGAATACAGACAACAAAGAATTCTGGCAGAACTTTCCCAAAGACTTAATATTACATTTATATACGCATCTATTCTTTGTTTCCAATCTAGCAAATGATATTTATATACTGTAACTTATAATAATAATAATAATAATAATTGTAAATGTTTTTATAATTGTGTAAAAATAGCAGGTCGTAACAGTTACCTGTACTACTACTGTGTTGCAAGCTGCAAGACTTTCGAAGATGTTCAGAAACTTCTGCTATCGCCAGACTGATGTCGGATGAAGAACTACAGGAATCCAATTGTGTCGAGTTTTTACGAGATGCACGTACAACTTCCATAGATTGAGACGATTGTTCAATCAAATGGTTGCCTTCTTCCCCTTGACTTTCAACCGACGATGTTATTCCACATGACATTGGATGCTGTGGCAGTGTGGAATCCATGACGTGTTCTATACTCGGTCCTGAAGCCGCGTCCCACGGACAGACGTCGTCCATAGGGCGAGCCACCGTTTCGGACGTGCCAACATCCCTGACAACACGAACTTTATTATACGATTTAATTTTCACTTTTTCTTTTCAGCAAAATATCACGACGTCTTGTTGTTTCTTCGTGTGTCCGTAAACCATGCAATATAGAGTTGTATTGTACAACGGACAAGATGGAGGAACACGCTTTCGTAAATTATACGTTTGGAAGAATTAGAAAGGAATATCGTAATTGTTGTTCCTTTTTGTTTATACTGCTAAGGGGAGTCAAGACATGTTATTCAAAAAACATGTTATTCAAAGTACATGTTATTCAAAAAACAAGAAAACATCTTTTAAAAGATTTAACAGGTGGGAAATATAATTTGGTAGAATGGAATTACTTTAAGGATATGAATAATTGAAATCTGAAATTCGATAAGTAATTGTCTGTAGATGTACATCTTTAAAATATATTTGGCCACCAATTGAATTGATCACATAAAAAAATCAAGTGTTCGACGAATAAATAGTTGATGTAAACGATCATTCAGATCAATTACAAAAGATATTTCAATAGTATCGAATGACAAATTTTTCAATTAAACAAACAACTTTTTTAACGTAAGTCAATTTTAATCTTGGTAGAAAAGAAAAAGGAACAATGATTAATTGTTCGAATGCATCAAGATCTTACGAAGTATGTTGCGAATGAAGAAGAACTGACCAAATACGCGCTGACTAAAAGAGATCAAAACGGTGCTGGCGAAAAAATGTACGAGATACGGTAAAAGAGAATGGGCGAATCGAGTAATATTTGTAAATAATATGGTGACGTCACATTAACAACAAAAGCAGAAAATTAAGAAAGGAAAGTAAACGATATGTACAAAAGATACAATACTGAAACTGAAATAGCTAAAATGCAATAATGGAAGAAAGTTGTTAAAAAGGATAGTAAAAATGCGTTATCCTTCACACATTGAGAATAATTGGAGAATATTAGAAAACATTAACAGTTTAGTATGTTTTGCATACAACATACGTTTTTTAGAAGTGCTCAACAACACCTTGAAAAAAGATGACGGACAACAGGGTTTATTAAAAATTGAAAACAAGTCCAGAGATTCGGTATTCACATACTTATCCAAGAAAACTACAAAACTGTTCCGAGGACTTACTGAACACTATGCAGAATAGGCCTCGTAGGAATCTTTACAAGTCGAGCCAGATCTCCCCTGAAAATACCGCACTGATAAAACCTATCTTTTCGACCAGTTATTATTATGCAACAGATACAAGATTCGATTGTATCTCAGCTATCTAGGCTACAGTTTGTGTTTATTTTTCTTTCAAATTATGTACTTTATTATATATTTGAACACAAATGTCATGTGAGTAATACATAGAAGATAAATCATTAGAGACATTTTTTTAAATGATTGATACTAATTTTTTATGGAGGTTACAAATTTTACACTTAATATGTAAAATATATTATACATGTATCTACTTCGATTACTTTTCTTTCTATGAAATAAACAAATTGATTACAGATTGACTGTAAAGAACATAAAATTGTAAAAATGTATTTGGACTTGATGTGCCTATCAATATACATACAGTGAGGGACTAAAGTTTAAATACACTAAAGTGGAAATACACAAACATCGCTTAAAATGAAAGTAAAGCATTTCAACACAAATGTAAGTACGCAGTTTATTTATAGTTGAATAATAAACAATAACGAAAACTAAAAAAATTTATTTTGTCGCGTAGATAACAGCAAATTCGCCAGAAATGAAAAAATACGCTGGACAAAAGTTTAAATACAATACAAAAGATATTTGTGTCGCAACTGTTTGTGGGATTTTTCCAAACAAAGTACCGTTCTATTTGCTGACTCACTCACTTACGTAGTTTTAGTCAGTATTAATCCTGATTTCATCCGTGTCGGTCGACTTAAAAACAAAAGAATGGGTAAAGGAAAGCAAATAGAGTCTAGTGCAAAAAATTTAATAATTAAACATTTTGAAGAAGGCGAATCCTACCGACATATAGGAAAAGTTTTGAATTTGTCATATGTAAGTGTGCAAAATATTATAAGAAAATATAAAACTTACAAAACAGTGGAAAACAGGCCCAGAACTGGACGACCCAAGAAACTTTCGCGCCGAGATGTTAGCCTTATTTTAAAGGAAGTGGAGAAAAATCCGAAAATAAGTGCGCCAAAGTTAGCCGGTAGTATTGCTGCAGTATCAGGCAAACATGTTCACCCGAAAACTGTACAAAGAGCTTTACGGGATAAGGGCTATCGAAGCAGAGTTCCACGTAAGAAACCTCTTATTTCCGACAAAAATCGGCGGCTTCGTCTAGATTTTGCAAAGAAGTACAAGGATATGGGTGAGGACTTTTGGAGAAGAGTCCTATTTACAGATGAATCGAAATTTAATATTTTTGGCAGCGATGGTCGCGCAAAAGTTTGGCGCAAGCCCGGCACAGCACTTCAAACAAAAAATTTAATACCGACCGTTAAGCATGGTGGCGGTAGTGTGATGGTTTGGGGAGCGATTGCAGCAGCTGGAGTAGAACATTTAGCTTTTATCGATGGTATACTAGACAGACACCTCTATAAAAGTATATTAGAGAAACATTTGCAGCCTTCTGTAAGATAGCTTGGGTATTGGAAGAGATTGAATATTCCAACAGAACAACGACCCCAAGCATACCGCGCGTTTGGTGAAGGATTGGTTACTGTATCATGCTCCACATCAGCTCTGTAGTCCTCCCCAATCACCGGACTTAAACCCAATAGAGCACGTTTGGGAATTATTGGCTCGAAAAATTGATCATACCACTGTAAAAAGCAAAGAATCCCTTAAATAAGCTCTAACAAAGGCCTGGTCGGAAATCACGATATCCGAAACAGAAAATTTAATTCTATCTTTTCTATATTTCTATCTATGCCACGTCGTCTAAGGGCAGTCATTGAAGCTCGGGGCGGACCAACCAAATATTAATTTAAGTTTACATTTTTCAATTTAATTAAAACTAGCCAAAAGAGATGATATATCTTTTGTATTGTATTTAAACTTTTGTCCAGCGTATTTTTTCATTTCTGGCGAATTTGCTGTTATCTATGTGACAAAATAAATTTTTTTAGTTTCCGTTACTGTTTATTATTCAACTATAAATAAACTGCGTACTTACATTTGTGTTGAAATGCTTTACTTTCATTTTAAGCGATGTTTGTGTATTTCCACTTTAGTGTATTTAAACTGTAGTCCCTCACTGTATATCCACATATAATAAGTGCTTGGCAACTGTTTGCAGAAAGTTTAAGATGTGATTCTAGTAGCGGATTTAACACTAATCTGTCAGAATATGAATATTCACTTAGTTGAAGAGGAATATTAACTTTATATGTAGTAATTAAGCACGATGTGATAGTAAATCGCACGATGCGATAACCGGTTGAAAACTGTCTTCAAAACTCCCATAATAAACAAACCTCGTTGGAGAATTGAATTGCTTTTCACGTATTTTAGAAAACGCAAAATCCTTTAAAACACTTCAAAATGAGCCCATCAAATGCTTGGTGAGCGTCTTGAATATTCGATCGAGAATGCATGTTGATTTAACAAATATCGTTTTAATCAGGCTAAAATTTTTATCCCATTCTGTATATACTAACAAATATATTTTATGCAATTCTCATAATCGTTTCTTAATTGTTTTGACAATCTTGGAAGCATGGCGCTTATAGTATTATTAGCGTCAAGGTAAATTTGTCCTTGGATGATTCTAGGAATCAGAAATAAATCCAAAATAAAAATATTGCGCCTGAGGCTTCGCTATTTGATTGTTAACATTTAAAAATATTGTTACGAGCATCATGTATAATGGCATGGCTTATTAGTGTTCGTCTCGGAAACGAAAAAACCGTAAATAATCGATTTATTAGTCTACTCTGACTCGGAAACAAACTAGTTTAAGAGTTATCATAAAGTTGTAAAACAACTTTACTATTGCAAGGTGTGTTCAATTAATTAAACGAGTCGTGTTGTGTTTATGTATTTATTTTATAAGATTAAACAAAGAAGCGCTGACACCTAATAATATGATCGTAACCTCCCAAACCTCTTTACACCAACGAATATAGGTTAAGTAAAGATACAGGAGGTACAGAAATTCTCAAACCCAATAATACATGTGCGGAAGAAATGTAAATTACATGACTGACTTCTACAGTACTATCGTTTACTTTACCATAGCACAAGTGTATGTTGGAAAGTTTCTCAGAGTCCATTGTGTATTACAAGTGCAACATACACTAATACATACAATAAACACAAACCACTGATAAACAATCACTACAGAATATACTATTCACAGACATACGCGCGTGCACAAAAGGAAAACTAAAAAACTAAAGAAAGAGGGATTAATCTATTATACATTAAAAGTTTATGTAACTGTAAATGCATTGAATAGCTCCTCAAAAGTTTCACTTTCGTTATCGAGATTATACTGTCTGTTAGGTGTTTCCTGTGGCCAAATTTATGGCATTGCTACAAGTGGCTACTTGTTTGCAGACAACTACGTTCCTTTAGATTTAGATAGTAACCAGCCATCAACATTGCCTGCAAACTTAATCGTTAAGACCAGGCATATCATAAATCCTGGAATTTGCAAAGGGGCAAATTGTAAGTGGCTTGGAACCTTGGCATTGTCGGTGGGCTATTTTAAGGTGACAGAGTCTAGGCCTTGCAGAGATCACATAGGATGAACACTTTTTGTCGTCATTGTGCACTCTACCCTCAAGATAGCTTGCTAAAGGTGAAATGAAAGGTCTAAATGCACCGGAGAAAATTGATTGGTGATCAAAAAATTAGAGAATCACCAATTAGAGTGTTTCGAAGGTGAATCAAAGTCTCTGAGACCAAGGATCAGGAAGACTTTGCGAGAAAACCTTTCGCAACCACAGTGAGTAGACCTTTAAAACTAGTATAGTATAGTATACCTTGCCATAGACTTTGTAAAAATAGTGCAAATATATTGCTTATAGTTAGTGTTTTATTACAAAACTGATCCTTTGAGTTGTCTGCACATCATGTGCAAATTTTTACAAGGTTTGAACGGCACCAGTTAATCACGGCAATTAATATTGTCCTTTTAAAACTTCCACTTCACTTGAGCATCTCGTAGGATAAGTTTCAATGTGCTCTTATACATTTTTGTGAACAGGTTGGATAATCTATGATTTTCCTTATAAAGTGTCACAGAATCGTTTACGGCGCCCAATATGTTTCTTTCTCTACCAACTTCTACGACGTAAATTACCATGTATTGTTGGGTTTAATGATTATTATATTCCGCTCCTGTCTTCGCTTTACCTATATTCGTTGGTTTAAAGATTTGTTCTCTAAACTACAATCATATTTTTAAATGTTAATATCTAAACAACGAAACCGCAGGCGCAATCTTTTTATTCTCAATTTTCGTTCTATATCGGCTTCTAGAATCGCCTCTTACATTTTCTACCAACAATTGCCGAACTCCCTGTATGTAGATATCAGTTAAAGTTACATTAGTAATATCTACTGGAAGATTTGATGCGTGCTACTGAAATGGTGTTGTAGTTATTTTTCTTTTTATGTAAAAAGTTATCACTTCATTGATTGGAGAGTAGAAATGCAAAGATGGAAATGGAAATGGAAAAGAAAGGTATAAAAAGAATTCAAATATATTCGTATACCCAGTGAGTATCACTCGTTTCAAAAGCTATCAAACTGACTGTTTACCTGTATGGAATATCTGCGAGATTCGACTGACTGTGAGAATGCGGCACTCTAGGCGTTGAAGTTGTTTCTCGAACACCACAAACAGCTAATTCGTGGGCGGATCCGGAAAGGCTTCGATCGCTTCCTCTGCGCTTACTACCACTACCACTACATACAGCGTGTTGTTGCAAACCAATAGTTGTTGGAGCTGAAGTCGAAGAAACTTTCTTCTTGGTTTGTCCGCCAAAGACGAAAAATCTGTAAAACATATATAACAAATAAAATTACATTCATATTTACAGATATTCAAGTGTTATAATTACAATTATTACATTTAAAACGAGTAAAAGGAAAGAAAAGTGCACCTTTTTCTTTGTAAAGGTTGCACACCGGCGGCTAGAAGGTTTCTATACTGATCAGAACGAATAAATCTTGGATAACAATCCTTTTTCAAAAGTAATGTATATACATGTTCAGCAGCGGAATCGAATGTAAATCTATTTGGATTTTTCATTTCTTGATGAATCTTTTCCATTGTCTTTCCGTCAATATTTATTTCGCAAGGAGCTCCAGGTGCCAAGAATTCTCTGGGTAAACGGAATTGATTATTCTGCAGTCGTGCATCATTTGATTGTCTGTGGTATAAACAAATGATAGACTATCAAATGCTAGTTTATTGTACATACTTGAAGATTTTGTTGACTTTGTCTGGTATTTGAGCTTGAAAGCTGTGCCTTAAATCTTTAACCGCTAACCAAAATCGGATATTTTCATGGCTGTACTCTTTTCTCAAGTAATTTGTAAACTCTTGCAAACCTGCGAGATGTGATACACAAAGTCAAAATAGAAATGTTTGTAATATTAATTCACTTAAAAATTCTTTTGATTTTTCTTACATTGTTCGCCTTAAAAGTTGAAACAAAATAAAAATAAAACAAAATAACCAAAAAGAAACAGATATGACAAAACTTTCAGTTGGATATTTTAAACACAGCTTGACAGAAGATAGTCGTTGATAATTATTTTATTTTAATATCTACAATAACATGATATTGTAGTGTAGAATGAGTAAATGGCAAAAAACCATTTACCTGTAGGATCAGACATTAACTCTTCCATTGATAATGCCCAACGCTTGACACGCTTCTCCGTAGGAACTTCCACCCTGCGTATAATAATAAATAAACTGCATAAAATTGTTCTAACAAGAATATTTTACAAGCAGAGCTTGTATACTTTACCGTAAAGCATACATATTTGTATCAGAAATTTTAATTACGTTTAAAATACTAACAGAGGACTGTTCAGCTGCCAGTATGTTTGATCATCAGTGATCCATGGGTTGGAGGGTTGTGGTTGTACAAACATTGGGTCGTATTCCACATATGTTTCGAAGTATGATTTCAAATTTTCAATTGCAGCCGAAACCTTTATTCTTGTACGCGTTAAACTGTTTTTTAATAGAGCCACCTATTAATAATTCAATAAAAATATATGTACTGTTATTATAACAATATACAGAGTGCTTGGTAACAATTGGTACAAAATGTAAAAGGTGATTCTACAAATTAAAGTGAGACTAAAATCAAAAATCACAAAATTGCATAGAGAACTGTGGCTATGCAAACGTCTCTACACCAACTGATGTAGAGCATGTCAAGACACAAGGGTGATGAAGATTTCAACGCATACGTCATATGACTAACAACTTACATCGTACAAGTTGCAGAGAAAAAGAAAAGTGACATTGAAGACCATGAACAACATTACCGATTTTTACGACGTTACCTTTTGCTTCACCACAGTACAGCTACATTCTGGAAAGTTCTTTAAATCAATATGCCACTGTATGCAGTAATATAATAAGCACAATGTACACTATACATGCTATATGTGCAGTAGATACAAATTATTAACAAACAATCGTTATGCACTGTGTAGGACGTCTGTTTTATCTGAATACAATGAAATATCTTTTAAGGAAGTGACGTTACAAAAAAAAAAAATGTATTAACAAGTTATTTGGTATAAAGAAGAGCGTTATGTGGTGCAAATAGTTTTTTCGTACATGGCATAATAAGGAATATTGACCTTAAGGTCAACTTATTTCTTTTAAATGGAGTGCTATATTTTTTTATACATAATATAGTAGTGTGTTAAGACAAGTTCAAAGAGCTGCTAATGAAAGCGCTACTTCTCTGAAGAAGTTACTATCAAGTAAAGCTAGTAAATAGTTACAGGCTATAAAGTAATGACATTCATTTATTATACCTTACAATGTGTTCAATTTTGAATTATAGAAAACTTTCTTCTATAGATACCCCCTCCATATGTCCTCGATTGTTGTGAAAATATTTTTTCAGTTACCTGGTAAATTTTGCTTCAATATTTTGTAACATTTCTTTCAGTATCCTTTTGATTCAGTTGCATACAATGTCAAATAGACTTAGCAAGTCAACGCGACAATGAGAAGTGTGGTGATTCGACTAGATTCTTAGTTTTTCGTAATTTTATGACCTTCTATGGAAAGGAAATGACATTATTAGCAACTCTGAATTCGTCTTAACACACACAATCATATTATGTATAAATAAATATAGCATCCTATTTAAAATAGTTAAGTTGACTTTGAAATATCCCTCATCACGCGACTTGAAAAAAAAAATATTACACCACATAACACCCTCCTCTATACCCAGCAATTTTTGTTAATACGTTTTTTTCGTACTTTCACTTTCTTAAGGGATATTTTACTGTGCCCAGATAAAACAGACACCCTGTATACGGAGTGTCTCATAACTCCTGTAACTCCCGGAAATGGAGGGTTGCTGGGGTGCCTCTGTATAACTTTTTTCTTTACCAAAATGTTGGTTGAAGTTTTGTTTTGAATTATTAACGAAAAATACTAGCCAATCAGAACGTGCGCTCAATCACGAGAGCGTGGCTCTCAACTACTGCGCTCGGTCGTGTTCCTGAACAAACGCATTGGCACAGCGTGGGTATTGTGGCAAATGTTACATCGTCTCAAATTCAGAGTACTGTGGAATTATTCGTTACCCGAAAAGAATAAAGTGCTTTATTACTTATGAAAAAAGAAAAGGTTTTTTAACAGCACGATTTCAGATGGATAAATTATGTTTTAAGAAAAACGATTTTGATGACTAACGTTAGAAAAAGCTAGTTAAACTTACCCATTCGTTCACGAATTAACCTGCTTCGACGGAAGTGGGTCGATGATGCTGGGTCATTGTGCCGATCCTGACCTTTCCAGGCATCTTTAACAGCTGATGTTACGGCCGGGTCAGTGAACTCACTTCACTGCACGGTCCCTTTCATTGCACGGCCACTTTTACTTTCCATAGTAAGCTTTAGGAATGATTCGACAGGATTTCTTATTCCTACGTGTAACTAAATCGGTCACTCAGTGATAAATACAGAATTGTGTAACGAAAAGTTGATCTCACGCCCGAATCAACGAATTGAATTTTCACACTACATTAAAGGGTGCCATAAGGTAGGCTTACTTCGGTACTGTATCGTAAGCAAGGGAAAGTTCGTCTATTTTGCGACGAAATTGGTGGCGACAACATCACGTGTGTGCCACACAAACGAATTGAGGACTTCCCACGCAGGGACCTCTAAACGGCAGCGGCGCAGTATCCCCCCCCCCCCCCGTATAAGTAGGCCGAAGGCTCTGAGGTAAGTGTAACTTATGACACCTTCTGGTGTGTGGGGGCATTCTTCGCTATTGGGGCCCGTAGCGACGAAAACCACGCGATCGCCCTCAGTGAAGTGACCGTGCAGTGAAGTTTCAGGGTCCCTCATCTTGAGGTGCCTGTCGTCAAAGTGCATAGACGTACAATTTCCACATTCGTGAGGAGTACATTGAACTATGTAAACATGCAATTTCTTCTGGGCAAAATTGGATTCTTTATAACACGTGTTCTTGACAACAATTGTTATGCAAAATTTATGGAAATTATATTATGGAAAGTATAAAAACTCTCCGATTTTCTTAACAATGTAAACTTTGAATCTACGTCTACGTCAATGCGTTCGAATCGTCCCTTGCTATCGCTTCACCTCATTCTGTTTCAATGTTTGTCCTTAGCGACGTTTGTTTGTCTCTGGCACACGCGTGATGCCGTCGCCGTTAATTCCGTCGCAAAGTAGTCGAACTTTTCTTTGCTTAAGGTGCAGCATCGAAGTGTGCCTACTTCATGGCACCCTTCAATGTAATGTGAAAATTCAATTCGTTGATTCAAGACCAACTTGGTTACATGTAGGATTAATAAAGCCTGTCGAATTATCACTAAATTTTACAGTGGAAAGAAACAGTGGCCGTGTAATGAAAGTGACCGTGCAGCGAAGTAAGTTCATCGACTCGGCCGTAACATCAGCTGTTGAGGATTGTCTTGAAAAATTAGGATCGGCACAATAACCTAGTGTCAACGATTCACTTCCGTCGAAGCAAGTTATTTCGTGGACGAATGAGTAAGTTTAATTAGCTTTTTATAACATTAGTCATCAGAATCGTTTTTCTTAAAACATAATTTATCCATCTGAAATCGTGCTGTTAACCCTTTGCACTCGAGAGGTGACTCTCAGTCACCACTTGGTCCGATACAGCAACCCGAATGACAATTAAAAGGCGATTAACAACTGTTCTTTCTTAAACAGATATATTTCCCCTTTATAATTTAAATGGTTCACTTATATGCACTTGATAACACAGCATTGTGTTTAATTAAAATTATTATTTCATATACTGGTCTGTCTTTGATGTTTATAAAGATCGAGCCAAATGACGGAATTAATAACAGTGAAGATAAGCTCGATTTTAAATTATCTAAAGACCAAATCAATGATTTCATAAATGAGAGATATGAATGAAATAATTGGTTCGAGAAAACGAAAGATTAGAATAACAGTAAAAAGTGTAACTAATTCTGACAACACACGGGAAAGACAGAGTTCAGATAGATACTACAGATTCTCAGAGAAGATCAAGAAGAATAAAGTTTAGAAACAATGAAAAACACTACAGAATCGCAAGTAGCTGTAAATTATAACAGAGCCATTGGATTTCTCGAACTTGAATCGACGTAACCATAGATGAAACATAAGTAATTATGCTGAAAAGAAACTAAGAAAAATACAACTCCAGCGCAAAAGCTTCGAGCGCAAAGGGTTAAAAAACCTTTTTTTTCATAAGTAATAAAACACTTTATTCCTTTCGAATAACGAATAATTCTACAGTATTCTTAATTTAAGATGATGTAACATTTGCCGCGATACTCATGCTGTGCCAATGCGTTTGCTCACGATCACGGTCAGGCGTGGTGATTGAGAGCCACGCTCTCGTGGTTGAGCGCGCGCTCTTCGGGCGCTCTATTTGGCCAGTGTTTATCGTTAATAATTCAAAAACAAAGCTTCAACAAACATTTTGGTAAAGGAAAAAGTTGTTTGGAGGCACTTCAGCAACCCCCTTTTTTCGGGAGTTAGAGGAGTTATGAGACATCCTGTATATTACTGTATGCGATAAGCTACACATTTGAAGATCTTTCCAAATGACACCTGTAATATGGTAAATCACGCGGTAGCGCAGCAGAAATTGGTAATGTTATTTGCAGCTTTGAATGTTGTTGTTTTCTTCTCTGTGACTTGTATGAGATAAGCTGCCAATTATGTGTTGCTTGCATTCAGAATCTTCGCAACACTTGTTCTGACGTGCTCTATATTCATTGGTGTAGGGAAGTGGGCTCCACTGCTGGGTTATTTTTAAATGTTAACAGCTGAAAAACGAAATTCTAAATGCCGTTTTGTTATTCTTAAGCTTCTTGTTAATTTCTGTTAACGTTTCCTTTTTACGCCACATGGAAGATTGCATAAATGAGGTATAAAACATTTTTCACTGATTCTTTTAATCGAGTAATTTTTGCGTTACAGTTGTGATACTGTAAACACATTATGGTAGGTGTTAATATTACTAAAATTTGTAACATTTAAAAACTGATATTATGACATTGAGTTGAATGCAAAAGAAGTTAGAGATAAAGCTAAAGAAAAAAATTTACCTCACGTTGTAGGTCGGTTAAAGTACGTTTACGTGACGGAGGACGTGAAAGTCCAGGACGAAAACGTGTAGGTACGGGTGCTACTTCAAGACTACTAAGGCAACCAGGCGGTGGCCTGTAAACTCTCCAAAATGCTCGTTCCTGTGAATCGCTCACTATTTTATCCCCCTTTTTTCGTTCCTTCGATAAGCGTACCTGGACCCACAACATTAATAACATTTCAAGAAGTTACATGCTCGAATGTGCAAGGTTCTAACTACATGTAAAACAAACAAATGAATGGAAATATAATTTAATGAAATAAGTATTTCCAAAGCTTCCTTGAAAACTTACAATTATTTTACTTTTAATTTGTTAATAGATTCGTTATAAGTATAATAACCAACTGGCCCAATTAACTTTCAGTTTCATACTTACAAAGGACCATCCTGAAGTGTAATAGTCGGCATAATAATTTTATAAAACTTTGGCTTAAGCTGTAGTGCTTAAAAAAGCATTAGTCATTTTACCTGCAATCATCTACACTGAATGAGTGAAAATTGCCCTAAAAATTACAAGTAACAAACCTACTTGGCCCGACATTATGTAAACTATTAGAAATAGAAAAACAGTGTAAATAAATGGGTTTTGTATTTTTGAATATCGAATGTAGCTATGTAGGCTGATATAAAGAAAGACTATTTATGCTTGTAAGAACAACTTAAAAACGCTGATCTATAGATATAGTAGTAGCAAATACCAAAAAATAAGATATTTAAAACAAAAAAAAATTTGTTCGCCTCTTACATATCTTATCAAATAAACACTTTATGCGTTATAAATTAAAAATCCGTAAAAAATGTCAAATTTGAAAATTTGAAAGGTGCACTGGATTGAAAGCAAACTTCAAGTATACTTAATTTTTTCAGTATACTTTTACTGTTGCTGAGTCTTTAATTTTTCATTTTTTACTATTAATTTCTTTTTTATCTTTACTTTTCCCTACTCTGAATTTTCGGTAAGTTATTGTCACTCGTTTAATTAAGAAATGTAATAGGTTATTTCCTCTCTATTAAGGATTAGTCAAAATCAGCAATTATCAGTACAGTTGTCGTTTAGCTATACTAAATCAACTAATAATGAGTTTCAGTGAATGCATGCGAAAATAAATTATCGAAATGATTCACCTGTTCTTCGGCTTGAAGTTGTATAATATCCCACTTGTTCTGCAAATTTCTACGTAAGCTGTTTAAAGCTTCCTAAGAGAATAAATTATTTACAGAATACATGGAAACACGCGTATCAGTTGTTTCAAATAAATCTATTGAAATGTACATACGATTTCATAATCCTCAAGAGCATGGCGTTGCTTGTTTCTTAAAGTTCTCTTAGATAGATAAATAGCATACTCCACATTATCAGGGGTTTTACGCTGCCATGGCCAATAACATGGTGTCTATTTGTTAAATAAAAAATTATCTATTAATAATTTGATGGGTGAGCATATAAAAACTATAATGCAGGTATCCCCCGGTAGTTAGAATCCGAGAGAATGTCGTGTTATGTAAAACAAAGGACTAGTACAAAAAATAGGATTAGATTCAAAAAATTAACATATATACGTATACTATTTTTTTTTTTTTTCATAACAAAGAGCTTCACGAATATTTTATAAAATGAAGTTTGATATTCAATATTGAGTTCTTTATAATGCAATGATACATGAAATATTGAAATGAAGTAGCCCCAATCCATAAATTTACATATTGTTTCTATTAATGTTAGTTGTGAAAAATGTTATCAAGATTTTTTCAGAAAAAAATTTCGAGTTGCTACTTTCTTATAGCGAAGAAACTTTCGAGTGCAAATGTTAATAATCCATGAACCAAAAGTGAATTAAAAATTTTAATATTCTAAAATTCTATACGCAAATCTGAGACAACACATACGCTTGTTTGAATGAGAAATATCGAAGTGCCTGCGTTTAAAAATTCTCATTACGTGCCGTTTTGTACGGGGTCTTTCCAATTCTCGAACCATATTAGAGCGAAACCGTGTTATAGGAATGCCGTTTTGTATGCAGATTTTCTAAATTCTCTAATTCTCTAACTATTTTAGAGAAAATCTGTGTTGTAGGGATACCGCGTTGTACGGGAGATACCTGTATATTATTGTATAAACAGTATTTTAACTTTGTTTTCTTTTTACAGTACGTCACAGAAATATTCGTAGTCCCTTTGAAACAGAATGATTCTTAAAATGAGACAAAACGATTTGAGTTTTTTTTTTTTAACTAGAAGGATTAGTTTACCAGGTGACGTATAAAACGTTTGTTAAGAACATTGCAATTGATCAGAATTTAAAAAAAAAAAAGTCGCTTTTTACAACTTTTTTATTTGAGCCTGTAATAAAAATTTAAAGGATATATTTTGTAGATCTATGTGAGTTCTATACATGCTGAAAATTTTCTCGAAATAGGTCGATACAGAAATACGCGACAGGCATTAAAAGATTTAAGAATTTAGATTTACTGCAGTTGTAGTCCGAAAATCGTAAAAAACTTCAATTTTCGCCATTTTTAACTGTTTCAAGCTTATAATAACGTTAACCGATCATAGTGATTAAAAAAGTTATTCTGTTTTAAAGGGGGTACGAATACTTCCGTGACCAACTGTATGTAACATTGTATTCTATTTAAAGAGTTGATTAACATACAATTGGTAACGTCCTAACTTATGGTACTAAATGAAAAACGAATGTTATATGCCGAACTTTTTCTTTTACTTCTGTCAATTTTTCTATAGATAGGTTCGAACCAAACAGTTGATGGATTAAAGTTTGCCAACATATTGTATTAGAATTGTGCATTAGTATGCATGCGTACTATACAGGGTGTCCCGTAACTAGTGTAACTTCCGAAAAGAAAGGTTGCTGCGCTGGCTCTGTACAACTGTTTCCTTTACCAAAATGTTGGTCGAAGCTTCGTTTTTGAATTATTAACAAAAAACACTGGCCAATCAGAGCGTGCGCTCAACCACGAGAGCGTGGCTCTCAACTACCGTGCTCGATCGTGGTCCTGAACAAATGCATTGGCACAGCGTGCGTATTGCGGCAAATGTTACATCGTTTTAAATTAAGAATAATGTAGAATTATTCGTTACTCATGAATAACAAATAAACTAATAAGTCGTTTAATAACTGTGTTCGATTCTTTTATTCGTTATCCAAAAGGAATAAAGTGTTTTATTACTTATGAAAAAAAAGGTTTTTTAACAGCACGATTTCAGATGGATAAATTATGTTTTAAGAAAAACGATTCTGATGACTAATGTTATAAAAAGCTAATTAAACTTACTCATTCGTCCACGAAATAACTTGCTTCGACGGAAGTGAATCGTTGACACTAGGTTATTGTGCCGATCCTAATTTTTCAAGACAATCCTCAACAGCTGATGTTACGGCCGAGTCGATGAACTTACTTCGCTGCACGGTCACTTTCATTACACGGCCACTGTTTCTTTCCACTGTAAAATTTAGTGATAATTCGACAGACTTTATTAATCCTACATGTAACCAAGTTGGTCTTGAATCAACGAATTGAATTTTCACATTACATTGAAAGGTGCCATGAAGTAGGCACACTTCGATGCTGCACCTTAAGCAAAGAAAAGTTCGACTACTTTGCGACGGAATTAACGGCGACGGCATCACGCGTGTGCCAGAGACAAACAAACGTCGCTAAGGACAAACATTGAAACAGAATGAGGTGAAGCGATAGCAAGGGACGATTCGAACGCATTGACGTAGACGTAGATTCAAAGTTTACATTGTTAAGAAAATCGGAGAGTTTTTATACTTTCCATAATATAATTTCCATAAATTTTGCATAACAATTGTTGTCAAGAACACGTGTTATAAAGAATCCAATTTTGCCCAGAAGAAATTGCATGTTTACATAGTTCAATGTACTCCTCACGAATGTGGAAATTGTACGTCTATGCACTTTGACGACAGGCACCTCAAGATGAGGGATCCTGAAACTTCACTGCACGGTCACTTCACTGAGGGCGATCGCATGGTTTTCGTCGCTACGGGCCCCAATAGCGAAGAATGCCCCCACACACCAGAAGGTGTCATAAGTTACACTTACCTCAGAGCCTTCGGCCTACTTATACGGTGGGGGGGGGGGGGGGGATACTGCGCCGCTGCCGTTTAGAGGTCCCTGCGTGGGAAGTCCTCAATTCGTTTGTGTGGCACACACGTGATGTTGTCGCCACCAATTTCGTCGCAAAATAGACGAACTTTCCCTTGCTTACGATACAGTACCGAAGTAAGCCTACCTTATGGCACCCTTTAGTGTAGTGTGAAAATTCAATTCGTTGATTCGGGCGTGAGATCAACTTTTCGTTACACAATTCTGTATTTATCACTGAGTGACCGATTTAGTTACACGTAGGAATAAGAAATCCTGTCGAATCATTCCTAAAGCTTACTATGGAAAGTAAAAGTGGCCGTGCAATGAAAGGGACCGTGCAGTGAAGTGAGTTCACTGACCCGGCCGTAACATCAGCTGTTAAAGATGCCTGGAAAGGTCAGGATCGGCACAATGACCCAGCATCATCGACCCACTTCCGTCGAAGCAGGTTAATTCGTGAACGAATGGGTAAGTTTAACTAGCTTTTTCTAACGTTAGTCATCAAAATCGTTTTTCTTAAAACATAATTTATCCATCTGAAATCGTGCTGTTAAAAAACCTTTTCTTTTTTCATAAGTAATAAAGCACTTTATTCTTTTCGGGTAACGAATAATTCCACAGTACTCTGAATTTGAGACGATGTAACATTTGCCACAATACCCACGCTGTGCCAATGCGTTTGTTCAGGACCACGACCGAGCGCAGTAGTTGAGAGCCACGCTCTCGTGATTGAGCGCACGTTCTGATTGGCTAGTATTTTTCGTTAATAATTCAAAACAAAACTTCAACCAACATTTTGGTAAAGAAAAAAGTTATACAGAGACACCCCAGCAACCCTCAATTTTCAGGAATTACACTAGTTACGGGACACCCTGTATAATTTAGCTTGACATGGAATATGTTTACATAGTGCAATAAATTTATTTGTTTAAATGAAATATTTTAACGAATATATACTACTGGCACTTCTGGAATTTTTTCTAAATTTTCTTTTGTATCTTTATACGAGTAAGCTTGTTAGAATAGAAAAATCAAATATTTTCGTATACTTAAGACTTTTATCCCGTTGATTCCAACACATTGCATATTATTTCGTAAAAATGAAACATGATATGTTTTTAATCAAGGAATTTTCAAAGTAGGCCATTCTGAATTAAATTCTATACAAGGTAATGCCTCTAATATGATCACCTTAGTTTAATCTGCTAGTAGTGGATCGATCGATTTTATTTTTATATCGCATCATATAGTTCAAAAATGCCTTAAGGATGGTTATAGTACATATTTTTTCGTACTTTTGGTAGTCAACCTTAATTTTTTATAAATAAACCCGCAGTACTTTTATACCCATATTTTAGCGGATGTTGAAACAAATTCAACTAGTATAATAAAGAATATTTCTTCTTCTCTGAAGGAATGATACACTGAAGAAAGGTATACAGAAAAAAGTGATTTTGCGACCCTGGATAACATGCGATGTCTCTAATTAAATATTTCGAAGGGTATACCAAGATAAAATGGTTAAAAGTGCCCTTAAATCGAATTTAATTGACAATGCACCTTTCAATAGCTTACCAAAAGAAAACGTGCATCAAGTTTAAATCCTTTATTTCAATTGGGATGGTAGTTGGGAGGATAAATTCGAATTATTGGTTTTTATTACATTTTCCCTATGTACTGGTGCGTAAAAATTCTGAAAAATTCGATAATATTGTAAACATGCTTAGTTATAAATTGTGAATTCTTTCAGATTTTTTCGTTGCAATACCTAAGTGTAAAAGATTGAAAATGCAAAAAGATGTCGAAAAATACAGATTTTGCGTTGAAGTTTTCAAGCGATTACATTTTTATTTTCACACTGAATAGTTGGATGTTGACCTGACTGTTATCCTGAATTTTTTCAAATTTTTCGGTAAGGTACGTCGAATTTAATATAAAAAAAGAAACAAAAAAAAAATCAAAAACCGGTATGTTCCAGTTATTTTGTGAGAAAACGATGAATACTTTTAAGTTTTGCAGTTCTTTTATATTATGAGTGTATTATGTGATTTTTAACATTTCTGCATCCAACAGAGTAATATACAAATGAAGGAAATTAAGTTAATTTAATTAATTGAAAGTGTATACGCACCTTATCATTCGAAATATTAGCAAGTTCACCAACATTGTAGCTAGCGTTATGTCTAGCGGTTGAGATACATGGTCGTAAAACGACTCGAAACTTATTTCTTTTTGTCGTAGGTTTGCTCTCCACAAGGGTCTAATTCTTTTTTTTTTTACGAAATAATTTTTTTTGAAATTATTAAATATATAACACTAAACAATATTCAACTAAAAATTGCCCCAAAAGAATTTTGTAAACATTTTATCATAAAGTATACATACAAATAATTTTGGAATACGTTTTTACTTCACTCGTTCTTTGACCTGATGGTTTGGTCTAGCTACAGATAATTTTTAATATTTTGTAAATGGAAGAAATGTGTGGTATTATTGCAGTTTATAAAAGTTTATAAAACTTTTATAAGTATAAGTAATATAAATATATGTTATATTACTTTTTGTTTGCGATTTTACAAAATAATTCTACTTGAGGCAATAATTTACTGTCCATTTCGTGATGAAGAAGTTTATATTTTTGTTCTATTAACCTGTGAACTTCTTTAACTTCTTGTAACTGGTCAAGAGGCATTTGATTCTGCAGTTGTGAGTTGACTACGTTTTCTTTCAATGCCAGCATTATCACTTGAAAACCCAATTTTTCCAAACATGATTAGGATGAAATGTCTTCAGGTTTCATAAGACTTTGCAGGCCATTTGAGTCTTGCAAAATGATTTTCGTCATTTGAGCATCATTTTAATGTGCATATCAACGATATATTCAATTGTTATGTAGATGGTAAACGATTTACACAGCGAAACTTTTTTCTGACACGTTGATACTCATTATTAAGTACTCTTTTGATGCCGAATATATGTACCATCGAAAATCAGTGCTAATTAATTTGTAATATTATACAGCTGTTTAGAAATATCGGAGGTTTCATTATGCATTAAGGGGGATTGTTGAGTGACAGTTTCAAACATCGATTTTTCATTTTTCGCAGAAATGAATAATACAATGCTTTAAAAATATGTTCCGAAAATTTGAAGGTAAAATTCACAAAAATAATAGAGTTACAACCTATTTTAGTAATACGGTTCAAGTGTAAAATGGTAAACGGTGAGTAGCCCAATCGACAGATGACGAATAAGGGATCAAGGATCGAGTTACTTATGTATATGAAACTAATAATCGAAATTTGGCATCATGTGTCAAGAATATGTGATGTTCATGTGAAAATGATAAAAAGTGCAGTATAATTGATGAGTGACAGTGCTTTTGTAAATGCTATGATTTCATGTCTAGTTTTCAAACACCTTCATTGTGAATTACCGACAATAGATATGTATTCCTACTTTTTTAGCTGTTGCAGTATTCCACGAAGGTTTTCATACAATTTTGTATATAATAGAAGCAATGGACATAAGAATTTGTAAACAGCGGAAAATATTCGATAATAATTATAAGAAAAAATGTTTACTTAAAACGGAGTATCGAAGTTCCGAAAGTACTAAGAAAGCTTGTACTGCTCGCTAAATGAACAAAATCACTCAATAAGAGATGTTTAAGAAAGAAAAATTATTTTATGGCGCTAAAATAGCAGAAACATTTTATAAATCAAACCAATTATTTATAAGTATTGCGAAACATTATTAAAAATTTTAAACGCGTTTTTCTCAAAATAAAATTTTTCAAATTGGCGTCCAAAATAACTCGAAAACTATTTGACCTATTGAATTCAAATAAAGCTCCTTGTGTGGAGCTGTAATCATCATCAGAAATGTATTATCCTGTATACATTTTTCTAGGGACTGAACTTAAAATTTTGATATTATTGATTACTTACAACAATTTCCTCATCAATATAAAATAAAATTTTTCTAAAAAAAAAAAAATAATGATTTTCCTTAATATAAGGAAAATTATAACTATAAATCTCGCAAATTTTGTATCTCTTTTTACATTTGGTTCAGGTACAACTCAAAATATCTAACTTTAACAAGAAACTTTTTCTGTTTCACTGAGATGATTATCATAGATGCTACAAGGGACGCAAACGGGAGTTGCATCGTTGAAAATATTAACAAAAATGTGCAAAAATAATTAGGACAATCAGAAAAAATGGAAATGAAAAAAATTTGATCTTTAATTTAAAAATGCTTATTTCCATCCCCAGTAAAATTTAATCTAATATCATAAATTATTTTTTCGGAAAAAATGTATAAATATAGGTTACTTTTAGGGTTTATATTCGACAATCCCCCCTTAGGTATTCGCGAAAAAGACGCCGAATTCGAAGTGGTTAGCTAAAATATCTTTCTCGAATGACTAACCCGATTTATAAAAATTAAATACTTGTTTATCGTGCTCTAAATCAAGAATTGCTACTATCATACTAAGTGCGTATGCACTTTCAATTAATTAAAATAACTTAATTTCCATCATTCATATATTACTATGTTAAATGAAGAGATATTAAAAATCACATAACTAATAAATATCGGTTTTTGATTTTTTTAATTACAGCGCCTCCTACTGAAAAATCTGAAAAAAATGATGAGAGCAGTCTAACTATTTTTTACGCATTATTAAATAAGTAAAAATTAATAATTAGAATTTACCATGTAACTACTCTCCTGGTTAACATAAAGGGTTAACAGTTTGTGCATGATATTTTCTTTTGGTAAGCTAATGAATGATGCATTGCCACATAAAATCGGTTCAAGGGTACTTTTAACCACTTTATCCTGCTATACCCGTAACGCAAGTTCACATTGCGTACTCAACAAATGGTGCTCATCAATTGCAATATACTCACGTAACGCCAAATGAGTGGTTTAATGCTTTTTGTGACATCTATACGCGTTTTTATTATGGAGATATTTTTTTTTTACTAACATTTTATCGAACGGAAGCCTATTAATCGGCTTTTTGTTGCCAACGCAATAAATTAATTAACCCTCGCCAAGCCAATGCCTGATTACTTCTGACCCATATCTTAATTACCCTATAATAAGAAAAAGTGTACGATATGGTAAAGCCCTCTTGCAAATTTTGATCTAAAATTTTTAAAGCTGTAAGAATAAGCGCGATAGCAAAAACCGAGCCAGTATTGAACAGAATGAGCCGGTCGGTAAAGTGCTAAGATACTTTTTTTATTATTTTTTCTTAGTTAAGATGAAGAAAAAGATAATTCATGATGCTTACCGAATTTATCTCAATATCCATTCAAATATAATCGTAAAAATTTGAAAGACACTATTAAGCCATATTATACGTCACAAAATTTCGCTCGGTCCAGTAACAACAGAATAATCTATGGTGATCACGTTAGGCGACTCATACTCTATATTAATTAATAAGCGAAATCTACTGTGTTATTAATCCCTTTAGATGCTTATAATATCGTGTGAGACGTATTGTAAAGAATTCGAGCCAAACATTGAAACAACGAGCGAGGTTCGTGGTATACTCCTGGTCAAAATGATAGCACATGTGTGCTATCTTTAATTTTTCAGAGACAACTTAGGATTTCTAAATGTAGCAAATAGTACATAAATGCCACGACGCAGGAAGGAGGATCTGTTATTAAATAAGGTCGTTCTCACCAATATTCACTGTACATAGAGGAAACGCGTAAATTCTAGAAGCGAAATGACAGCACATTCGCAAAATCTACACGTATACGTATTTAGGTCAATAGAAAAGATTGCATCATAATTAATGGGTATAATCGCTTTGAATTTCTATTACTTCGACCATCCGGTGTGGTAAGATTTTTATAGCTTTTTGATGATACTCTGTGACAAATTATCCCATTCTCCCATAATAAATTCTCTTAATTGTTAAACATTATCGTATTGCTGTCCATTCTTGTACATAGCTCCTGGGAGTTCTCCCCAACAATTTTCGATCATTTTTAAATCTAGGGAACGTAAAAGCCATAACATAACAAATATGTTTTCTCTTTCAAAAAGTGTTTGCACAACTTTAGCCCGGTGAATGGCAGAATTATCACGAAAAATAAATTTGCCTTTGGTAATTAGTTGTACATGTTTATCGATTTGGTTTGAGATTAAATTTATATATTTCTAGCTATTCGTTTTCCCTTCAATGAATCATATATCAATGTTGTCTTTGTATCCGATTCCGGACTAAATCATTACCACCCATTTGACGTCGTTTTTCAACATTTTTTTTTCTCGTAAATCATGGTAATAGTACGATAATCCATCAGGAGCATCCACATTAAACTACTTTTCGTCAGTAAATAATATACGTTTCCAGTTCTTCTTCCACTGAATATATTCTTTTGCGAATATCAATCGTTGCTCTTTATGTTGCTTTGTTAGCAGAAATTTTTGTTTCATTTTCAATCTTTGAATAAACTTGCACTTATGAAGTGGCGGCCACGGTGGACACTTCGGACATTCGCAGTGACACCTGCTTTACGAGCAATTTCTCGTGAAGTTAATGTTAAGTTTGAGGCAACACGTATCTTCCCGTTCTGATAGCGTTGGCGGTCTTCTACAACTTTTTCTCCTCCCATAATTTGCAGCGTCTTTTAATAAATTATATATTACTTTGCAGCTTCTCTTAACAATCTGCTAGATTTTGGAAACAGTTAGATTTTGATATTTTTAATATCATCCGATTAATCGTTCATTCTTACAATCTCGAATTCACTTAATTTCTTTTCGGGGCCCATGTAAACACTTAATTGTAAGACGTGACACTTATTGTTAATTGTTGAATATCAACAGAAAATTTAAATGTGTTATTATTTCGCCTCCGGAATTTACGCGTTTCCTCTATATATAGTGAATGTTAGCGAGAACGACCTTATTTAATAACAGATTCCTTCTTCCTGTGACGTGGTATTTGTGTATTATTTGCTACATTTAGAAATCCTAAGTTATGTCTGAGAAATTAAAGATAGCACACATGCGCTATCATTTTGTCCAAGAGTGTATGTTTATTGATTCAAACATAAGGAGTACGAGACAGGCTCGTGACAACTAGATTTGGTCAAACGTAAATAAGAGTTACGTAGTTAACTTTTGTTATTGATTGTGCATAAATCATAGTGCAAAGGATTAAATATTACTAGAAAATTATGAGTACTTTTATAAGTACTTCCTTGCTAAAACACTAATTTATCTAAGAAACTTTCAATAACATATAAAGTACGTTTAGTTTAACAACGTAGAAAATGTGATAGAAAACTCTATGATTTGCATATTAAGATTATCAATAAAATGAAACTATATTCAATACATTTATTATATTTATAATGTTATTTATACAGAGATTGTCTGTTACAGAGATCCTTGTTGTCTCGTAATGCCTTGGTCTTCTTAAAAGATGTGATTATTGAGATAAAATGAATAAAAATGAGACCTATAAATATGATAATAAAAACGAATATATACTGGTATTGCAAAGCTATACTCGCTGTATTCAGAATGATTATTATTCTCTTGTACTTGTCGGAAATTATAATTTTATATGTAAGGTGTCCGATTTTAATCTATAAATGTGAATTACCGGAAACACAAATAGCTTGATACAATTTTATAGGAAATAATTGATAAGTGAATAAAATATTATAAATGGTCATCCAAATGTGACGCTTAGATGTCAGCACTTCATGTCTCTTCAAATGACATAAGCCGTTTTGTTTTAGCAAATGGTAATACACTTTTAACCATGGACAGGTTATATATTGCAGCAACGCATTTACAGTATCCAAACTTATTACGAAAATGGAAGTTCTTTGAAAAATACTTATTGCAAAATTCGTGATATTTTTGGTGTAAATAATCGGTCAAATCAGCCATCAATTCAAAGATTAATGAAAAAATTCGAAGATGCTGGTTGTTTTATTGATAAAACAAAACGTTGAAGATTACAAACTGTGCGCACAAATGAAAATACTCCTGCTGTAAGCAAAAGTGTTGAAAATGGGTCGACACCAATTTCACGTCGTTCGTAAGAATTGGGCATATCGCATAGCTCTGTATGGAGGATTTTGCATACAAATTTGTATTTACACGCATTCAAATTCAATCAATTCAGGAATTGAAAAAAAGAAACCATTTACAACGTCGTAATTTTGCTAGTTGAATAACTGAACAACGAACAACTAATTCGTTGTTTTCAAACAAAATTTTGTTTAATGATGAAGCTAATTTCACAATGGATGGATTCGTTAATAAGCAAAATTGTCGTATTTGGGGTGATGAAAATCTTTGTATTATTCATGAAATATCTCTATACTCACAAAAAGTTACTGTTTGGTGTGCATTTCGAGCAAATTCATTGGACCATTCAATGAATACCAATCAATATTGAGTGAGTCTTGTCAGAATTGAATCACATTGATGTGTCTGATGTCTATTTCTAACAAAATGGTGCTACGTGTCACACAACTCTAGAAAACATTCATTTTTTGCAATCGAAATGTTGTCAATATGTAATTTTACGAAATGGAGAAATTTTTTTGTGGGTTTTTTTGGAAAAGTTGAGCTTATGCTAACAAGTCAAAGACAGTTAATAAACTAAAGAACAACATTTGAATTCCAATTCCTGGAATAACTCCAGCAACCTGTCAAAAAGTTATTGAAACTTTCGATAATCGAATTGATACCTGCAGATGCAGTCGTAGCGCACCTTTGAATGATATTCTGTTCCATGCATAATTGCAATGGATCATACTTAACAAAAAAAGTTTGTGTTTTATTAAAAAGAAACATGTAGGTGTGTTTTTTTGAATGATTCTGGACAATTCTATGTAATAGGGGATTGTCGAGCTCCAAGAATAACTGATATTTATGAATGTAAAAAAAAAATCATTTATGATATTGGATTAACTTCTATATAGCATGGAAAAAGGCATTTTTACTTGCAGAAAACAATTTTTTTGTTTTCTTTTTATTATTCTTATTATTTTTGCACATTTTGTTAACATTTTCAATGATGCAACTTCTATTGACGTCTCACATAGTAGATAAACAAATAATTTACGCTGGGATCAAACCTAATTTAAAAAATTGAAAAAAATTGCGAGATTTATGTTAAGGAAAGTTAAACTTTTGTTTCGATAAATTGTAGTTTGCATCGATGAGAAAATTGTTGTAATTAATCAATAAAATCAATATTTTAGGTTCAGTCTTTAGAGAAATGTATAACGAATAAAATGAAGCTGTTTGAAATTGACCAGTCAATTAATTTTGAGAAAAACACGTTCAAAATTTTTAATGACGGTTTAAGATTTTTACAGCTAAATAATTAATTTACAGAATCAGTCTCCATAAGTAGTCCCTCTTTTTCATTTTTTTTTTTTTTCAAAACTCTCTTGCTCGACAATTTTGTCCATTTAGCGAACAGTACGCTCTACTTTAAGCAGATGTTTTTTGTTACAATTATCAACGAATATCTTGTACTGTTTAACAATTCTTATATCCATTGCTTCCATTATATGTAAAATAGGATGAAAATCTTCTTTGAATACTAGACTAGATCATAATATGTTATTAACTTTTTTAGAAGTGCGTCTGTAGGTTGTTCTTTTACTCTAAGCTTCTTCTTTTCTTTAAGATTTCTCAATCGCATACCCAGTCTTTTCCCCACGTGTCCCACAGATTCACTATTCTTTCAAGATTATTATAGAATCATTCTGATTGATTTCATAAACACAAGTAACACGATCCTCGATCACTTATTCATTATCTATTGTTCAGATTACTTATCGCTTATCGTTTCACATTTGACACGTGTAATTAAATAGGCTGTAACTCCGTTATGTTTGCGAATTTAATATTTAAATTTTGAGAATATATTTTTGAAATATTGTATTATCGTTTTGTGGGGAAAATGGAAAATCAATTTATTTAAACTTAACAATCCGTTCTTAACCTATTTGCATCATCGCTCTACTTAAGCTACCGCGTTGAAACATCAGCGACGTTCAACTGAGGACTGACTCGTATCACCGCGCGCGGTCGATCGTATGTGCTGACAGTCGCGGCTCGCGGAATTTTCCGCGCTCGGTGATAGCAGACAGTCGCGGCTCGCGGATTATTCCGCGCTTGGTGATAGCAGACAGTCGTGGCTCGCGGATTATTCCGCGCTTGGATGCAAATGGATTAAGAAAATGTGTCATCTTTATATTACCTCTTCACATCTATCTATAAAGAAACTAATTACACCAAATTACCTTTTCGAAATCATTCACTTTCTATCTGAATCATTTTACACACACACACACACACACCTCTTTTTTTTTTAGGTACATGCGTTCGGAGATTTCGAGGTCAATTTCGTTTTTTTAAATAAAATGCTATATTTTTTATGCCAAAATATTGAAGAGCGTTAAATTTTGAGTAAAAAAGTACTGACTTTTATTAACCGTAAAATTAACGAATAATTTCACTTTATTTCTTGAACATGGTTTGTGCGTAATTCAAGTTGGAGAATGAATACCAGCAAAGATTTCTGTAAAACCGCGGAGTTTACGTGACAATGTTTATCAACATAATCGCAATCACCTATTCTGTTCGTGATACAGTATTGAAATTATCATCGGTATTTTTTCGTGAGTATCTCAATAAGATAAAAGTAAAAATGAAATTTAGTAATTGTGTAGAAGTGAATATGCTCTTAGTTTATGGTGAGTGCCATAGAAATGCAACCAGAGTGGTAACTATGCATGCCGGAATTTATTCTGCACGAAATCAATCATGTTGATTGATATTCGAGACACTTTGTAAATCGTTTTGAGAAACCGAAAGTTTTAACGTTACCAAATGTAACGTAACCAAAACTACTACTTGTGGAAAGAATACTATTGGGGTCCTAGCAACTGTGACAGAAGATTCTTATATCAGTATACAACAGTTTTTACGAGATTCTGATATTAGCAAAACAAGTGTGCTTCGAATTCTTCATAATAAAAAATATCATCCATATTACCTAGTACTTGATCATGAGCTGCACGGATTATGAAAATTGCATATGAAGCAACTCGGCAATACCAGCAACTCGGAGCTACTTTATCGCGAAAACGTGAACTTACAAACCGTCATATTGTATAGTATAGCTTTGGAACCAAGTAAAGTATTACAATGATATTTGATTTATATGAATTTGTAGACATCGAGAAACATATATTTGCAAACAAACAAAATCAACATTTTATTTCTTATAATTTTGTACAGTATGATAAATTTTGAAGCATTCCCCAGTATGCATTGCAGGCTGATTAGTGCATGTTTCACAATAATAAGTCGTTTGACGTCTTTCACCTAGTATTTTCCTGTCAGAATAAAGAATACAGTCCCGTTTTCTTTTTCTCACATTGGCATATGTAGTTTGCTATTCAGACTATTGTCCGCCGAAGATGTGGATGGACGTGCTCTTGGTTTATTTTTTTTTTTATATACTTAGTAATTATACCATATTTTAATCTGATTTCTTGTGCTATTTCAACAGAAAACTTCAGGGAAATATGCATTTCCCAAAACGTTGATCTGGAATAAGTTGATTCCCTATAATCACTATAAAAATTTGATGTCCCCTCAGAGGGATATGCTAGAATTGCGATGTCCCTTCAGAGGGGATAACGGAGTGCAAATGGTTAATTTGAGAAGCATGTACTGCTGGACATCAAAAAGTCCTCACTGATTGAAAGAAGTTGATCATTAACGTTAATGTGTGGTGTAACATACTCGGCAATCAATTAATTAGACCATATTTTATTAGTAACCGATTAACGAGACAAAGATATTTTAGTTTTTTACGTGATATTTTATCAACTTTATTAGAAAATGTACAAAAATCTGGAACTAACTAACCCGCACATTATGCACTTCTAGCAAGGCAAGTGCTGGACAGATAATAAAATCAATGGATCGGCCGTGGTGGAGAATTTTTGTGGCCACAATATACACCAGATCTAACGCTGGTAGACTACTTTCTATCGGGTACATTACAAAATATGGTGTATCATGAACCAACAACAACACCAAAGAATATGAAAGAACGAATTCATGAAGCATGCAGTATGCTTGCTGCAAAAACAATTTAGAGTGCAGTTTCTTTGTTGATTAATAGATTACATCAGTGTATTAATGTGAATGGACACCATTTCGACCACCTACGTTAGTGAAAGGAAGAAGTCTTACGGAAATCTCTGCTGATATTAAATCTCCGACTTGATTTATGCACAGACCATTTTCACGAAACAAAGTGAAATTATTCGTTAAATATTAAGTTTACGCTTAATAAAGGTCAGTAATATTTTACTCAAGATTTAACGTTCTTCGATATTTTGGCATAAAAAATATAGTATTTCATTTGAAAAAACGAAATTAATCTTGAAATCACCGAAACACTTCCACCTACAAAACGAATATACATATACATATACACATTACATCATATATCTCTTTAAACCATACAATTTTTTTTATAAAAAAAAAATTTCCGTGGTCCACCTTGTTTATTAAAATCGGTCACCCGGTATACAAAGTATAAGTTTTGAAAATTACATTGAATTGAAGAATTTGCATTTGGAAGATTAAACGAGATAAAGGGAATTATTAAATTAGCCGCATTAATACACGCAGGTGTAAATTCAAGTATAGAAAAAATTACCCAGATGACCAATTAATTTAAAAAAAGTAACGGGTGAAAATATTCTAAAATACTCTTTCTCCTAATAACTGAAATCAGTACCATTCTAGAAAAATGGCGTCAATGTTCGTCATATGTAACTCCAAAAATAGAAAATAAATTATATTTTGACTGTGATAATATGGTTGGAAGAGAGGAACTGAAATAAAAGAAAATAAGTGAAAAAGAAAAAATGCCCGTTTCGTTCTTGAGCCTTCTAAAGTGAATTCATCAGTAAGATATCCTAGAAGACCCGTGTCTTAGACGCAGAAAACGATAGGACACGTATTAGAAATTGTATGTACTTACAGGGTGTCCCGTAACTAGTATAACGCCCAGAAATTGGGGATTGCTGGGGTGACTTTGAACAACTTTTTCCTTTACTAAAATGTTGGTTAAAACTTCGTTTTCGAATTATTAACGAAAAACACTGGCAAATCATTTTTACATTCGAACAGTATACAAATTGAAGAAGTTGAATAAATTGAACTAATAGAAGCAGTATGTTCATTATATCTCGAAACATTTAACTTATTTTCAACAGCGCGGTTGGTGAAGTGGTTAAGGGTTCTGACCGTGAAATCGCTGCACATTTTTTTTAGCCGTGAGTTCGTGCCTTGCCATATTTACTTTTTTTATTATATATTTTTTTCAATTCCAAACTATGTGTCAATGAACAGCATTTACTTAAAAACATTTTACAAATATTTTAAGCAACTTTTGTCTTAAAATATACACCGAAATAATTTTGATGTATCATAAACCTCCTTTTCATAATATCCTTAATAATATACGTAGTAATTGCCTTTCGATTTAACCAAGGGATGTTTAGGTCTTTCTAATACATTGTCCTCTTCCTAATGGGCCCTGCGTACTGAATACTTGATAGAAAACCCAAAAAATAATAATTTTGAAAGATGAAGAAATCCACTTCCCCCACACGTACTTATTAAGAATAAGACATCAAAACTTAAAAAATGTTAAATAGTACCGTAATTAAGAGAATATGTGAGCAGAGAAATAATGCAATAAAAAGTACATCAAAATTATTTCGGTGTATATTTTAAGACAAAACTTGCTTAAAATATTTGTAAAATGTTTTTAAGTCAATGCTGTTCATTGACACATAGTTTGGAATTGAAAAAAATATATAATAAAAAAAGTAAGTATGGCAAGGCTCGAGAATTTACGGCTAAAAAAAACGTGCAGCGATTCCATGATCAGAACCCTTAACCACTCCACCAACCACGCGCTGTTGAAAATAAGTCAAATGTTTCGAGATATACTGAACATACTGCTTTTATTAGTTCAGTTTATTGAACTTCTTCAATTTGTATACTGTTTCTTCGAATGTAAAAATGTTCAAGGTTGCACGATATACACACTGTATGCAAAAAATGTAAAAATTCGAAGTAAAAGTTACTTTTACACGCGAAATACCTTAAAAATATCGGTTTTTAATTTTTTTGACAACGGCGCAACAATCCAAAAAATATGAAAAAAATTGAGGTGATGATCATGCTGATATGCTGCTATTAAAAAAATATAAAAAAGCGCTATTTTTTTTTTCAAAAGATCCGCATTTTTTTGCCTTTTTTATTTTTTACAACTAGGATTTGCAACGAAAAAATCAGAAAAAATTTCCTAAGATGTGCTTTCACATGTGTAATATATCAAAATTTTTCAGAAGTTTTGCGATTCACTAAATAGGGAAAATAGTCCAAAAACTGATAATTCGAATTTACCCTGTAACTACCCCCACGGTCGAGCTAGAGGGTTGAAACTTAATGTCACATGTTTTCTTTTGGTAAGCTATCGAATGATGTATCGCACCACTAAATCGGTTGGAAGGCACTTTTGACCCCCTTAGCCTGTTAGACCCTTTCGGAGTAAGTGACACTAATTTCAGTTATTAGGAAGTAAAGTACTATAATTTCTAACCATTATTATTATTATTTTTTTTTTAATAATATATAATCATCTGCGTATCTTCTTTTGTTATCGAAAATTTTCTGCAAATTTTTAACAAATCTTCTATATGTACATTCTCTTGATTATTGGATTAAACGTGGAAGTTTCCGAGTTACTGTTTAAATTTCCAGATTTAACTTTATTGAATTTTCTGTTGGTGAAAATACTTTAAAGAAGAGAGTTTTTACTTATCAGCCAATAAGTTAGTAAGGTACGAAGAAAAGAATTTCTAATGCATTAAAAAACAATTTAAATACTTTTGTGGCTGTAAACGATGATTTCAAAATATACATTCAAACAAGTTTAGAACGATGTATTCGAAGATTTGCAGAGATTAGCCCATTACATCCCATTTTCACATGTTTCAATAAAATTACGAAACATATTGAATCATTGAAACTACACTCCGGGACAAAAAGATAGCACATCTTACATTTTTTATAGTTTGATATTAAAAACTGATCGAAAGACACATTTTATGTTATTACTAGTCTTGAGCATGCCTGTACGTACAGCATGCTGAATGTCATCAACAATACTCACTTCGACAACATTCTGCAAATGCAAACGTAAATATTGTGGTACGCAAGTGGGACAAAATGATAGCACAAGCACAAAGTCTGCGTTCCTCAGTTATATATGAGCCACAGAATATCAAGCGTCGAACGTAAATCGTAATTGGTGAAATGTGTAGTAACATTGTGTGATTTAGTTTTGTTAAAAGAGGCAATAAATTAGTAAAAATGGGCCGTGGAAAGAAACTCAATGCTTCCGAAATACAGACAATATTGAAATTAAAGAATGAGCAGTATTCAGTAGCCCAAATATCAAAAGTAATAAACAGGAGTTGCAAAGTAATCATGAATTTATTAAAAGATTCAGAAAATTATGGGAAAAAAGAAAGTTCCGGGCGTCCGCTCGCGATAACGAGCAATATTAAGGGCGGCATCAAATTCAAAGATAACTGCGAGACAAATTGCACACAGTGTTGGTATAGACACTAACGTTAAGAACGTGAGACGCGTTTTAAAAAGGTGCAAACACTTAGTAAGAAAAAAATTGCAAAAGAAGCCGTGGTTGAATAAGCAACATAAAACTAATCGTCTGCGATTTGCAGAGAAACATATACATATGAGCAAAAAATTGCGAAGAGTCATATTTACGGACGAAAAAAGATTCAATTTGGATGGACCTGATGGCCTGAATTATTATTATCATGATTTAAGGAAGGAGCAACAAATTCTGAGCCGTAGACAAATGGGAGGTGGCGGCATGATTTGGTCCGATATAGGCTATTATGGGAAAATGGACATAAACTTTATTAGTGGAAAATTAAATAGCACAAGATATTTGGAAATGATTGACCAGCAAATAAACGCATACGCCACAAAAATTGCTGGAGATAAATTCATTTTCCAGCATGATAACGCCGCAGTTCATACCGCAAAGATAGTGAATGCATACTTTTCTTCAAAAAAGATCAGTATTCTAGACTGGCCAGCAAGATCTCCCGACCTCAACATTATTAAAAATTGTTGGGGGAATCTTGCCAAGGCTGTATATAAGAACGGTAGACAATTTCAAACTGTTACGGAATTAAAACAGTGTATTCAGGAGGAGTGGGAAAACTTAACACCAAAAAGTATAAAAAAATTGTATAAATCCTTACCAAATAGGATGCTTGCCGTCATTAATTCTAAAGGAGGTGCAACAAAATATTAAATACAAAGTGTCGTTCACAAATTTGTTAATATTTTAAGTTTTTATGTATATGTGCTATCATTTTGTCCCACTAGATTTTGGCAAAAGTACAATTTTCTTTAATTAAAATTAAATGAATAGATAAAGTTCCATTTTATTTTACTTATACCTATTAACAAACCTACTCTAAAGTAATGTAGAGGGAAAAATTTCGGTTACAATGTAAAAATAAATTGGAATTATGAAAACCTTAATCTGTGCTATCTTTTTGTCCCGGAGTGTAATCTCATTAGACTTAACCATTTTACAGAAAAAATATACCATGTAGCACTTAATAAAATCGTACTGATTCTCAAATAATCCTAATGCTTCCCAAAAGTGAATTTATACCTACACGCTTTACTGTTACCCTTCACCTTCTTCAATTTTCTACAAAAAAATTTTCTAATTCAACATTCTTTTCGAAATATGCGCATATGTAGACTAAAACGAATCACCTTTACGTGTAATGTATGAGATTTGATTAGCGGAATGATGTGCGTATAAGTGGTGTTGCGCGCAGTAACAAGAATAAAGCAAAACATTACGGTGGCTAGGTAAACTAAAGGACGGTAAATAAGCGGATTAGGTAGGCCAGGATAAGACAAAACATAGGAAACACAGACAGGTTAATGAGTTTTATATCAAGAAAGAAAGATAAAAAGTGGTAAGTATAAAATAGCGGTTAAGAAAACAAATAGGTAGAGTACTTGTAATATGAAGTATTATGCAAGTTGGTATGGAAGTTTGAAGAAGGATAGGTACAGAGATGACTAAAGGACGGGAAGGATACAAAACTCTTTAGAAAAGAGCATAGACTTAGGGAGGAGCAGAAGAGAGATGCGAAGTTAGAAGAAATAATAGAAGGAAACAATATAATATTGTATATGATAAAATTGATAAATGTGAAAGAAAAATTGGTAAAGCCCAGAAATGAAATGAGAGAAAGGAAAGTGAATAGAAGAAAAGAAAACTGTATGAAAAAATTATAAAGTTAGAAAATATATTACAGGAAACAAAACAAGGTAAGGAACATATATTGAAAAGGTAGAAAGAAAAACAAAGGAAATGGAAAAGAGAACGAAAAAAAAGATAACAGACTGAATAGAAAATTAATCCATTTGGATAATAAGATAATAAAACAGGCAAAAGTATTGCGGATACAGGGAAAAAGAGGAATGGTAGAAAAATACAAAAGAAAGGAAAAATGTAAAAGGGGGAACAATTAGTAGTTAGAATAGAATGGACAAAAGCAGTGAGAGGGAGAGCAGGTCTATTAAAAAAAAAAAATGTAAATAAAGGATAATTGGGGGATGTATGGACACTATACTGTGTAGAAGGTATAAGAAAGTTTAATTAGTATATAGAAAAGTTATTGGAATAAAAGAAGAAATAGATAATAGAAACATGAATGCAAGAGTAGGTTAAAAGAGCAGAATTATGTATTACAATAAGACATAGTTGGGGAATTTATGTAGAAAAAAGATTAGATTAGGCAATTGCAGTTGGTGAAAAGCAAATGGCAGTATATATTAAATTGTAATATGGAAAGGGATAAACAAGGCGAGTGCACATTTGTCGAGGTAAGGGTCAATTTTCCATTAAGTGTGATGTATGCGCGGCCGGAAAAGCGAAAATAAAAAGTAGAAAAAATCGTCATGTGGAACAAAGAAAGCAGTGGAGGAATATGGAAAAGCGTGGAAGGAATAAGATATGTAGGTGAAGGAATGTAATATGTATGGAAAGAGTTGAAAGATGAGATGCAAAGTATTTTGGTTGTAAAATAAACTAAGTGGAAGAAAAGTGGATTCAAAGTGCAACTTGGCAGGATAAAGAGTGTAACAGACAAAAGACAAAAGTATAAACGGCATATAGAAAAAGGAAAAGTAGAGAGCAGAAGGAAGCGAAAATTTTCTCTACGAGAAAGAGTGTAGAGGTACAATGATTGAAAAGAAAAAATAAATGATAAAGGAAAATAATGAAATAGGGAAGTACTGAAAGTTATATCTGGAGATTCATAAATAAGAAAAAGAGAAAACGTAAACAGCTAGGAAAAAAGAAATTAAAAAAGGATAGTGGAAGAAACAATTTAAAAGTTAGTTGAATGGGACAGAGGAGAAGGTTGTACGCAGAAAAATAGAATATGATAAAAAAAAGGTGAAGAATAAAAATAGATAAAAAATGAGGAAATAGAAGAAATCGCAAAGTTTTCCTTAAATGAAGAAAAGAGGGCAATATCATATTGCATAATTTTGAATAAAGGAAGAAATACTCAAGTTAAGAAAAGGTTAGTATTAAATGTAGAAAAGAATAAAATGCTGATATTTGGTAAAGAAAGAATAAAAAGGAGAATGGAGTGATAAAGAAAAAGTTAGGAGATAAAAGTAGTGAAGGAATTTATGTATACCTAGGGTTTGAATTACAAGAGAATGAGATGAATGAACATGAATGAATACAGTAAATTCTTTCATATTATTTCTATGCCAATTCTACACCTATCTATATATTATTCCTGCGCTTGTTATCTTTATTGGAGTCAGTTAAGGATGCATGTTTGTAATATCACACAGTGGCACAGTTCTTTTAGTAAGAGTTGATGGTTGGATAATTGATAATACAGTAGTACAATCTTTTCAATTTCAATTTTTCTCTCGAAATTTTTTTAGCATATTAGTGACATTTTTCTGATTAAAATAAGACCAAACACGACATAATTTGGATTATATTTACTCACTTTATTTAAAATTTCATAAATGTGATAGTTTTACTGAGTTACAAAATTTCAACAATTATAAATTAGAAGTATAAAAATTTCATAACATTATAAGATTTCAAAAATTACAAAAATTTTATAACAGTTGAGCATTAATTTTTATTACAGCGTCTTTGTGTATTTGTGTTGTCACATCGATACACTAACTTCTAAACCTTTCTCAACTGTCAGACTCTCATTCCATCCTTTTCTTTTAGGAACTATCACCAGCAACAAAGTTTTCTCTACCTGTGTTGTTCACTTTTGGTTTCAAGCTGACAGACAATATCAGAGGAATTACTGTATAGTCATATGGAAAATATGGAGTACTAGGAGAAAGTATTTTTAATAACAATTTCAGAAGGAGGGTATTTTTGTTCGACTATTCGATCGAATGGAATTATACTATATGGTGCAGAGATTCTTCAATGAAAAGAAAGAGAAATGCTAAGCACATTATAACTAAAATACATAAAATGGTGTCTAAGTATAGATAAATAGTCAACGGATTAGATTAGGTAATTTTTGGAATGGTATCTATATCTAATTTTCTTTTTACACAATTTCGAAATAATAGGGCTTACAAGGGAAGGGCCCAAGGTGTGACGCGAGCTTTTCGATGAGCCTTTGCACAGTGATAGAGCATGAAAAACTGAAGTGAATGATACCCGGTTTTGGGGGCCGATAAGTTATAGTTTACGAGATATTCAACATTAAAGTTATTATTGTTCCTTACCTAGTGAAGTATGAGTAGGTTTGTCAACAGCGAATACGGCGTGGTTGGTAAAGTGTCAGCGTAGTAACTTTTTTGTCGCGAGTTCGAGTCCCATTGAAACACTTTTACACTACTATTTTTTTTTCACTTTCTTTTATAAATACATTTATTAAATATGATTTATTTATAACTAATGTTCGGATATATTTTTTAAAAACACAATAATAACTTGCACAAAATCTGGCAAACTACAATCGAATACATACGAACAATATTTGGACACAGTAATTTTGCCATATGTGGGGGAGGAACCATTTTTATATATACTGGACTCATGGGGTGGACAAACGAAACAAGAACTGCACGATAGGAAATTTAAAGATAGTAATGATTTACCTACATGCACCTTGAAAGTAATTCCACCTAAATGTACACCTATATGCCAACCCTGTGATGTCTATTTTTACCGTCAAGTGAAAAATTATATTCGAAAAATACAAAATTGTTGGACTTCAAATAATCAGTGCCGTGATTTAACTTCAAGAAATAATATAATAAAAATTCAGTCCTTGATACATAATCAGTTACAAGCACCAATTTACAGTGACATGATAAGGTAAATGTAACTATATTTCTTCACGTAATTATGTTTACTTGTTCCTATAATGAATTTCAATATATTTATCTCTATTCTAGATATGCTTGGTACGCATCACGGCTATTAGACAATCGACTACATTTTATTAACGTAAATCAAGCGGCATTCCCAGTAGAATTAAATAAACAATTCTGCAGTTGTGAATCTAAATCATTCATTCGATGTACATGGTGCTTAAAATTTTTATGTTTCCACTGCTTTTTCGAAAACTATCACCCAAGTTCATGCACATCGTACATTCAAAGTGGAAATTAAATTGTTTACTTTAAAAAATATATCCGAACATTAGTTGTAAATAAATCATATTTAACAAATGTATTTATAAAAGAAAGTGAAAAAAAAATAGTAGTGTAAAAGTGTTTCAATGGGACTCGAACTCGCGACAAAAAAGTTACTACGCTGACACTTTACCAACCACGCCGTATTCGCTGTTGACAAACCTAGTCATACTTCACTAGGTAAGGAACAATAATAACTTTAATGTTGAATATCTCGTAAACTATAACTCATCGGCCCCCAAAACCGGGTATCATTCGCTTCAGTTTTTCATGCTCTATCACTGTGCAAAGGCTCATCGAAAAACTCGAGTCACACCTTGGGCCCTTCCCTTGTTAGAGAACAAAAGTGATTCTATTTTTATATATTTTGATTTAACAACATTTGTTAAAACGATAGATACATGCAGTGTTGGATAAAAGTATTGGCACAATATGATGCTATAATACAAATACTTATAACTACTGAACAAATTAATTTAAAGACGAAGTATTTTAATATATTCATTTATTATCTATCTTAGTTTATTATATAACAAGAACCAATGATATAAATACAGTTGTACCCAAAATAAGAGCGAAAATATGTTGCTTGAACATTTTATATTTATAAAAGTATTAGCACAGAATAAAATAAACAATGTATCGTCGTCTTTTCCAATAATTCCCGATCGTCATTTGGAAATAACGGTAGGGAATCCCCCGTTAGTCATTTGTTACGATGCTCGATCGTTTAAGCTTGAAATTTGTATGTACTGTGAAACATGGAGGTGGTAGTTTAATAGTATAAGAATGTATAGCGACATCGGGAGTAGGAGAACTTGTGTTTATCGATGGCATTATCAATAAACATGCATATTTAAATACGTGAGAAGAAAATCTTTTCCTAGGAGTTTTTATTTTCAACAGGATTGAGATTCTAAGCAAATGGCATATATTGTCCACCAATGGATAGTATACAGGGTGTCCCAGAACTAGTGCAACATCCGAAAATGAGAGGTAGCTGAGGTGAGTCTGAACAACCTTTTCCTTTACCAAAATGTTGTTTGAAGCTTCGTTTTTGAGCTATTAACGAAAAACACTGGCCAATCACAGCGCCCAGAGACCGCGCGCTCAACCACGTATGCATGGCTTTTATACACGGGCGCTCGGCCGGGGTACCGGCAAACGCACTGGCACAGCATGGGTATCGCGGAAAATGTTATGTCATTTTAAATTAAGAATAATGTGAAATTATTCGTTATTTGTGAATTACAAATAAATTAGTAAGTCGTTTAATAACTGCGTTCGATACTTTTATTCGTTATCCGAAAGGAATAAAACGTTTTATTACTTATGAAAAAGTTTTTTTTTTTAACACTTTGACGTCTGCACGTGTGATAGAAAATCTTTCATCAGCCGCCGGTATGTCTCGCGTAGGTTTTACTATTTGATACCAGCCTTTTCCGCACGATCGTTTTTCATATTGTAATTACAATGTACCGTATCAGGGCATAAAAATTTCAATAACTCTTACTGGATCCTGTCACCCGATTTACACGAAATTTCAAGAATCTGTATAAATAGATGTAAGCTTTTTTATTACAATAGAAATATTTCTACGCGATACCAACGTGGTGTCACCAGACGGCATAGTGTTAACAGTACATTTTCAGGTGAATAAATTGTTTTAAGGAAAACGATTTGTCTAACTAATGTTAGAAAAGAATAATTAAACTTACCCATTCGTCCACGAAATAACCTGCTTCGATGGGAATGGATCGTTAACACTGGATCCTCGGTGTCGATCATGACCTATCCAGGCAATCCTCAACGGCTGATGTTACGGCCGGGTCGGTGAACTCACTTCACTGTACGACCGATAATTTTCGGTGACATCTTAAAGACTACCGATTTTGTTTATTCTCCGTGCCTTCTTCGTTCGCCGGGATGCACTTCGCAATACCGAGCAGCGGCAACTTTCGCATTGCCATTACATTGCGCGAATATAAAAAACATTTCATAATACTCGGCGTTTCTACGTGGCATGTTGCTCGTCTAGTTAGCAAAATAAATCTGAGAGCTTAAGCGTTTTGGGGATCCTAGGTGGACGTTCGGTAAGGAAGGGGAATAGTTACAATACAACAGAAAAGAAATGTTTATTGTACTACCATGAAACGACGTAGAAACTCGAGCCGTTTCAAATAAACATCAAATAAACCGACGGCGCAAAACGTCGCGCCCAACACGTGCCAGTACGTGTGCCGGGAGCCCGACCGAGCGCCCGTGTATAAGAGCCGTACATACGTGGTTGAGCGCGCGGTCTCTGGGTGCTGTGATTGGCCAGTGTTTTTCGTTAATAACTCAAAAACGAAGCTTCAAACAACATTTTGGTAAAGGAACAGGTTGTTCAGAATCACCTCAGCTACCCCCCATTTTCGGATGTTACACTAGTTCTGGGACACCCTGTATAACACTGCGCGTACTTTAAACACACCACCTCAAAGTCCAGATATTAAACCAATTGAGTACGTGTGGAATGAGTTTGAAAAAAGAATAAGCAAACAAAATATTACAAGTGAAATTAAATTAAGAAAAGTTATTCTGCAGGAGTGAAACAATATTGAGTCAGAATTTAAAAAAAAGGGTCTAGCAGGTTAAGGGGGTCAAAAGTGCCCTCCAACCGATTTGGTAGTGCGATGCACCATTCGATAGCTTACCAAAAGAAAACATGTGACACCAAGTTTCAACCCTCAACCTCGACCGTGGGGGTAGTTACAGGGTAAATTCTAATTATCAGTTTTTGGACTATTTTCCCTATATAGTGATACGCAAAACTTCTGAAAAAAGTTTGACATATTACATACATGAAGGCACATCTTAGGGAACTTTTCCCGACTTTTTCGTTGCAAATCCTGGTTGTAAAAAATAAAAAACGCAAAAAAATGCAGATATCTTTTGAAAAAAAAAATAGCGCTTTTTTAATATTTTTTTAATAGCAGCGTATTAGCATGATCATCATCCTCAATTTTTTTCATATTTTTTGGGTTGGTGCGCCGTTGTCAAACAAATTAAAAACCGATATTTTTAAGGTATTTCGCGTGTAAAAGTAACTTCTACTTCGAATTTTCTCCATACAGTGTGTATATCGTGCAACTTCGAACATTTTTACATTCGAAGAAACAGTATACAAATTGAAGAAATTCAATAAACTGAACTAATAAAAGCAGTATGTTCAGTATATGTCAAAAAATTTACCTCCTTTTCAATGGCGTTATTGATGGAGTGGTTAAGGGTTCTGACTATGGAATCGCTACACATTTTTTAGCCGTGAGTTCCAACCCTACCCCATAGTCATTTTTTTTTTATATTATTTATTTCTTTAATTCCTAACTATATCTCAATAAATAGCATTTACTTAAAAACATTTTACAAATATTTTAAGCAACTTTTTTGTCTTAAAATATACGTTAAAATAATTTTGGAGTACTTTTTATTGCATCGTTTCTGTGCCCACATATTCTCTAATTCACAGTACTATTTAATATTTTAAAAGTTTTAATGTCTCTCATAAGTAATAACTACGTGTGGATTCAACACTTGGACAATAATAGGGTGGTTTCCACGACTCGAATTACCAATTTCATTTTTTAATATTTGTAAAAGACGGACACCGACATTATCTTGAATATATCTGGTTTCAATTACCTGTATCATAAACTTCGTCTTCATAATATGCGCAACAACATGCTTAGTAATTACATTTTAATTTGACCAAGGAATGAATAGGTCTTTCCAATACATTGTCTCTTCCTAATGGGCCCTGTGTACTAAATACTTGGTAAAAAACCTAAAAAATAATAATTTTGAAAGAAGAAGAAGTCCACTTCCCGCACACGTAGTTGTTAATTATAAGAGACAGTAAAACTTTTAAAATATTAAATAGTACTGTGAATAAGAGAATATGTGGGCACAGAAACGATGCAATAAAAAGTACTACAAAATTATTTTAATGTATATTTTAAGACAAAAAGTTGCTTAAAATATTTGTAAAATGTTTTTAAATAAATGCTATTTATTGAGATATAGTTAGGAATTAAAGAAAGAAATAATATAAAAAAAAATGACTATGGGGTAGGGTTGGAACTCACGGCTAAAAAATGTGTAGCGATTCCATAGTCAGAACCCTTAACCACTCCACCAATAACGCCATTGAAAAGGAGGTAAATTTTTTGACATATGCTGAACATACTGCTTTTATTAGTTCAGTTTATTGAATTTCTTCAATTTGTATACTGTTTCTTCGAACGTAAAAATGTTCAAGGTTGCACGATATACAGGGTGTCCCGGTTAAATGAGTACAGCAGGATATCTCGGAAGGAGTTGTAGTTATTAATACTAGGTTTACGGGCTCTTCTTGCGTGAACCAGAAATAGAATTTTTGTTTCCAAAAATCGATTCGTTAGAGACAACATAATTGTATATTACTAACGTATTTACAAATTCGCATATATTTTCGTATCATTCCATAAATAAAAGTGAGAAAAAGTTGCTGAGAAATAATAGCAATTGTTTTTGTAATTTCTCTCGTGAAATCTCAAATCCGTCAAATTAACGTGTCCCGTACACCTAGTGTTAAAAATGTGTTCGTACAAAAGTTGTTTTGTAGGACGGGCTACATCATGTAGCAATAATTGTTTTTTTGTGGGTGGAGTAGTAGAGGAGATCTGAAGGTCAATCTAATTTTCTTAAATGGAATGCTATATTTTTTTCTTCAGAAAGTAACAGCTGGCACTAAGACAAATCCAAAGAGGTGCTATAATGTAGTATTCTGAGTTCGATAAAGGTAAATCGTTAGCTTATGTTTACGTTGTGCATCGGCTGACGGCAGACAGCTAGCAACCGCTGCTGAGCAGCGTCGAATGCGTCGGTATCAAGTTACTGCAATTATGATATTATAAACAGAGATTGAAGATTATTGCTAAAGCCATAAAGTATCAATTGCAATTTTCACTTACTAGTTAAATAATTTTTTATCCTTCTACATGTTCACCATCATTGGAAATACATATTTGTAATCTTTTTAAAAATTGTTTCTCAACACTTTTTAACATTTCCTCTGATATTGATCTGCATGCGGTCGTAATTCTTGTTTGTAAATCATTTACGTTTTCTACTGGTGTCTGAAAGACTATTTCTTTTAAATAGCCCCACAGAAAAAAATCACACGGAGAAAGATCTGGCGACCTTGGAGGCCATGCAATTGGTCCGCCACATCCAATCCATTTATTTTAGAATTTAATATTTAGCCAGTTACGAACTGCTATAGCATAATGGGGAGAAGCTCCATCTTGTTGAAACCAAAGATTTTGTCTTTGTATTATTGGCATTGCTCAGCAGCGGTTGCTAGCTGTCTGCCGTCAGCCGATGCACAACGTAAACATAAGCTAACGATTTACCTTTATCGAACTCAGAATACTACATTATAGCACCTCTTTGGATTTGTCTTAGTGCCAGCTGTTACTTTCTGAAGAAAAAAATATAGCATTCCATTTAAGAAAATTAGATTGACCTTCAGATCTCCTCTACTACTCCATCCACAAAAAAACAATTATTGCTACATGATGTAGCCCGTCCTACCAAACAACTTTTGTACGAACACATTTTTAATAACTACAACTCCTTCCGAGATATCCTGCTGTACTCGCTTAACCAGGACACCCTGTACACACTGTATGCAGAAAATGTAAAAATTCGAAGTAAAAGTTACTTTTTCACGCGAAATACCTTAAAAATATCGATTTTTTAATTTTTTGACATCGGCGCACCAATCTAAAACATATGAAAAAAATTGAGGATGATGATCATGCTAATACGCTGCTATTAAAAAAATATTAAAAAAGCGCTATTTTTTTTTTCAAAAGATATCTGCATTTTTTTGCGTTTTTTATTTTTTACAACCAGGATTTGCAACGAAAAAGTCGGGAAAAGTTTCCTAAGATGTGCCTTCATGTATGTAATATGTCAAACTTTTTTCAGAAGTTTTGCGTATCACTATATAGGGAAAATAGTCCAAAAACTGATACTTCGAATTTACCCTGTAACTACCCCCACGGTCGAGGTTGAGGGTTGAAACTTGGTGTCACATGTTTTCTTTTGGTAAGCTATCGAATGGTGCATCGCACTACCAAATCGGTTGGAGGGCACTTTTGACCCCCTTAACCTGCTAGACCCCCTCTATTCAATACCTCGAAGACTAAAAGAAGTCCTTGAAAAGAAAAGAGTACTAACAAAATATTAAGACTCCGTTTTAATTAGTTATAAGTATCATTATTCCTCTATGTCAATACGTTTGTTCACCTATACAGTGGGTCAAAAAAGTATTGGCACACCCAGTTTTGTTCGAATATCTTTAAACTATAAAGTAATTTATTAATATTAATTACGTTTATTAGTGCTTTTTGACACACATGAATAGTACGTTTACTGAGAATTCTCAGTTATTTGTTGTGAGGAAGTAAAGTGAAGAAAACGAAAATTCCATAGTCAAAAAAGTATTGGCACACGTGTGATGTTATTGAGGAAAGCAGAATAATAAACAATATGAACGATATTGAACTTATCTAATATTTGGTGTACATACCTTTGGCCTTAATTACGGCTTGTAATTGATTAGGCATCGATTCGACAAGTTTTGGTGTAATTTCCGATGAAATGTTAGACCACTCTTCTAAAAGCGTCGCTTTTAGGTGATTTTTATTCTTTATTTTCTTTTTTTTTTGGATTTTTAAATCTATAATATGCCAAAGATTTTCTATCGGATTAATATCCGGCGACTGAGGTGGTGTACGGAGTTGTTTTGGTACATTATACAATAACCATGCTCTTGTTTTCCTTGCCGTGTGCTTCGGGTCGTTGTCTTGTTGGAAAAAAAACTTTCCGTCTATGCTCATTTTTGTTGCACTCGTTAATAAATTATTTCGCAACACGTCGATATAGACGTCTGCATTCATATTACTGTCAATGAAAACCAAATTTCCTACTCCATGGTATGACATGCAGCCCCATACCATGACGTGACCACCACCGTGTTTTACTGTAGGAATAATATTCTTTTGATTTAATTCGGTGTTCGGTTTTCTCCGTACAAATCTTTTTCCATCAGAGCCGAAAAGATTAAATTTGCTCTCATCCGAGAAAATAACCGTCTTCCAAAATTCCATTGTCTTATTTATATATTTTTATAAACCCGAACCGTTTCTCCCTATTCTTCTCATTAATGAGCGGTTTTTTTCTCGCTGCACTACTATAAGTTTCCACAGAATGTAAAACATTTCGGACTATTTGGGCACTCGCTTCTTTTCCCGAATATGTTGCGATGTCAACAGCTAAATTTTTGGCACTTACAAAAGGATTTTTTATAGCTTCTTTGACAATGTCTCTTCGTTCTCTAGTTGTAAGCACTTGTGGACGACCTGATCGAGGTTTGTTCTCGACGCTACCAGTTTCCTTAAATTTTTTTATTACATTTCTCACTGTCAAGAAACTTAAATTTAATGAATTACCGATTTTTCGGTAACTTTCACTACTTTTATACAATGAAATAATTTCATTTCGCACGCACAAGGATAACTCATTCTTCTTCGTAAATATGATTGTTGTTCAAAGTGTAAACACAAACTAACTGTGTTAACTGAGGGAAGCAATTCATAACAATGTTTAAATTTACGTTCCTAGAACCGAATTTGTCGCGTAAGAAAGCGAGTAACTCTTATCCTTATAGTAAAACGGTACGTGTGCCAATACTTTTTTGACTATGAAATTTTCGTTTTCTTCACTTTACTTCCTTACAACAAACAACTGAGAATTCTCAATAAACATATTATTCATGTGTGTCAAAAGGCACTAATAAACGTAATTAATATTAATAGATTACTTTATAGTTTAAAGATATTCGAAGAAAACTGGGTGTGTCAATACTTTTTTGACTCACTGTAAAATACTCGAGTAACATATTTTTGCTATTATTTTGGTTATAACTTTATTTATATTATTGATTCTTGTTATATAATAAACTACAATAGATAACAAATGAATATATTAAAAAATTTTGTCTTTAAATAAATTTGTTTAGTAGTTGGAAGTATTTGTATCATAATAATCGTACTGTGCCAATACTTTTGTCCAGCAATGTACATACATATGTACTTGAATTTTGGAAAATCCCCCTGATATTTTAACCCTTTGTCTGAATTTCATACTTAGTGACATACCATCTCTTAAAAGAAAGGTACATATGTATATATTTCAAATAAGTATTTGAAATATAATATTCAATAATTTTGTTTTATTTGCAAAGAACTTATTGTTCGTATCGGGTTTTTACGTGTGAAACCATTCTTCAATTTTTTCATATGCACTGTATCTTCTTTTACTCGGTTTTCTTTTAAACGATTCTTTTTGGAATCAAGCATAGTAACATAGTTAAGGATGGTAAAACATAAAATTAAGAAAATTAAGTAAAGTAAAGGAGTGTGTAAAGAGAGTGGAACAATGACAGAGAAGAACTTTTATTACAAGTCAAGTCCATTTCTTGGTTTTAAGGCTGAAATTACTAATAAACCAACTAATTCAATATGTATAATATAGTATAATTCTTCACGACTTCAAACTTTATGAAAAGAAACTAGTAACTTGAATTTTTATTACTGAAAAATGAAAATTTAGTGCATATGATGGTGCATATAGTAATGTAGGAAGTCAATTTGTTGGAGCTTCATCTCTACGTTTTATCCATCGATTTGAATAGTGAACATTCATTTGGAGATCTACTTAACTGCAGGTTTCGAATAGTATTAATCTTTTTGGACATATTCTCATTTGACACCATATTCAATTACTTTCTTTAACAAAACTAAAGAGTTATAAGAAATTCTGTAGTTGAACAAATTATTTGATATATAGAATAAATTTACTGTTACGTCTGAACTCTTCTTAAATATACAAGTATATATTGTTTATCTCAGTAATCTATAGACAGTCTAACAGATCTTTAGAGTATATTGACATATTAATTCAGAATGGCTTCTTGAATAGGCTGTAAGAATTTGTTGAATGTTTTACAAAGCAGCATATAAATATATAATTACATGTGCGTACGCATCATCATGTATAGACATATTATTTGATGTAATTACACGATTCTCAGACATAATAAGACAAATACGATACCTGAAATCTATACAGAGAACTATCATCCTTTACGGTGAGTGTCTTGGAGTCATTCACCGGGAAGAAGTAGCCATACTGGCAGAGTTGATTGGCAATATGGACCGCCTCTACTGTCAACATAACAATTTACTTTCATACCTGGCGGAATCGTTGCGTTTCACAGAATGCACTAAGTGATACCTAATTACGTGCAACTTTCCTCTAGTCTCTGCCACATTGCACGTACGCCGCGTGATGAGTAACAATTAACACACAACCAATGATTCAGAACGAATATTTGGAGTAGCGCATGCTTTTTCAACATAAAAGGCCACGTGTCACTGAAGAAATTCATAAATTTTCCCTTTTATTTTACTAGAAAATTGTAGTCAATTAACAGAAAATGGTAATTATTCGGAATAGGAGGTTCCTCACCGATTTTCCACAGTTTTTAAATATGTTGTCAAGGACGTCATTCTAAACAATTTTTTCTTGTATATATATTTTTTAAATTCATGTATATATATTGTGTGTGCACGTGTATACATATACATAATAAACTATACATATATAAAAGATTGCTATTATACCATAAAATATCGTCTATACGTATGCTTCCGTGCAATCTTTTTTTTTTTACAAATATCTCGGAAACTAAGGCCAAGCGGCGGATATATGTATAAGAAAAAGTTGTTTAGAATAACGTCCTTGACAAGATATTCAAGATTCATCGAAATTGGTGAGGAGCGCCCTATTCCGAATAAATATCCAAAAAATCACTATAAAGGTGAGGTTCTTTTTGCAAACAAATGATGGACTTAAAAGCAAAGTCTATCATATCAATTTGTGTAACACTTTAATAAGTATAAAGAGTGATAACAATAGGTGAATAAAATTTTAAAGCGTGATTTGGCGGGACAGAATTAAATGAAGATCAAAACTGATAAAGTTGCGATTGCGATTTTCTTGTTTAGTTCTAAAAACTTAAAGTTTTCGAGAACGCCGCCGGACCTTGGCAATTTGTCATATGCCGGACGCTATAAAGTAGATCTGTAAGCGAGGTTGTAATTGTTACCACGTAAAAACACTGATAAATTTCTCATTATTATACTTACGGTATATTTAGGTGATTTTTGAGAAATTTCTATAACTGAAAAGGGTGTCGCAATCATAATTTTGTTATTATTAATTTTCATTTTATTTTATCATGTAGAATTATCACTTAAAAATTCTCCCGGCAAGTACAAAATATTTTGGATGTATAAAATTGTTACAATAAGAATAATAAGTAGTGGAAAATATGAAAGATTAAAATATTACACTGAAATATGATAGTGATAATAGTTTAATATGAATGTACAAAGTGTTAAAAAAAGTAGGATTACAAACTTTGAAGTTATACATTACTCTGCACGGTGGATAACAAATTTTTAAATAACGAATGCATTACTTTCTAGAGATTTGAATCATAAATACATGCAAAGTAACTGGTAATTAAAACGTAAAAAAAAAAATGGATTGGATTCATAAAGAAATCACTAAACGTAAAAAAAAAACATTATAAGTGTATAGATTTGTATTTATATGTTCAATTGCTAAAAAATTAGAATGCTGCACATAGATGAATGTACACTAAAGTATTTGTTTTAATAACATAAGGTAAGAAATCGATTCAATAACTAAATATATACTATATTGTTGTACAGGGTGTAAAAAGTGTCACGGAGAAAAGATGAACCTGTTTTAATCTATACATTCGGATTCTTGGAGATTTATTAAAAATTCTCCGTAAAATTGTTTATGAAATAAAAAAACTAAGTTCTATGTATTCCTTTTGACTACATTTCACTAGAAAGGGAAAAAGGAGAAAAGGAGGAACCGTATATTATATGCAGAGTGTCCCATAACTGATGGTACAATCAGGGTTTGATTCTAGGTGAAAAATTGAATCGAAAATGTGGAATAAAATTGTTTCATTTAATGCTTTGTTTCCGAAAAAGATCTGTTTGAAAATTCGTTTAATTCACAAATTACTGAAAGTGATGACAATGTTCTCACATCCACACAATTGTGCTGTCCTTATTTTTCTTCAAATGTCTTCCAACGTATCATTACGGAAATTAATGATACGACCAGATATCATAGCAGCTAGGCTGTTCTGCCATCACGATCAAATAGATTACTAGTACGGAGAATTTTCATTCAAAAAGTATTTTATTTCAGCCAAAGCTTGATCAAATACACGTGTACTTGACGAATTTTCATGCTAAGTTTTCTGAAAAATGAAGCTTCAAATGAATAAATTTTATTCTGTATTTTCAATTCAATTTGTCACCTAGAATCAATCCCTACTTGTATCATCAGTTATGGGACACCCTGCGCGCGCACACGCACACACACGTTTCCGCGAAATAAATTGTCAATGTTTATAAACAAACGAAATTGAGCCACGTAAGAGTAGAATTCTCACTTTACACCAGTACTGTTCAACCTAACAATAAGCTATATTACAGTGCTTACGATTAGGCTCTTTCCCTCACTTCGCTCCGTTTCAATTCACTAACGCACACGCATGTTAGCGTGAATGTGCATTTTCTTCAACATTTACTAATAACGCCAAAAGGGAGTCCAGTTTAACAGTCCAAAAAATAAGCGATCTTTAAGGAGCTATTCTCTCTTGGAGGGATAAAAAAAAATCGATCTTCCTTTTATTGCTTTTTTCTGAAGTGATATCTTAGAAATGTATTCCCGAAATTTTATGCTTCGATTCAAAGAAATGACAAAATAACGATTTTAAGAATGTGACGTATTGTCGGAAATATTTGTAAGCGGAAGGCACATTTGCGAATTACATAAACCACCTTTGAATCAAAAAGTTTCAGAAATTATTCGGTTGATATATGAAGACTTAACATTGACCAATTTATTAGAAAAATGTTTAGGTGCATATATCTAAAATGACAATAAAAATATAAATTCATTAATTTGAACATTTAACGCATTTTTTTCGAAATAATGTTTTGAAAATTGGCTCTTATGATTTCTCAATAGCAAGTTAATTAATTTCTTTCAAATTTTACATATATGTACATACAAAAAATAGATACACCTTTATCTTTCATGCTAGAAATATCAATATCTGTAATAGCTTTTTGTGTCGCTTATAGAAGTTAAAATTTTCATAATAATGTTTTCTATGCTTTGCAAAGATGCCATTTTGGTAAAACACGTTTTTTTTTTACTTTATTCTAGTAAAAAAGATAACCGTACTCGGATAGATTAAGATTATCGTTGACTTTTTTGTTTAAGATGAATACAATGTGAATTGTGGAAGATATCCAAAATGATATTGCGGCAAACATGTATTGCAATAATAACATAAGTAATAATAAAGATAATTACATAAAAATTACACTGTGTCTTCTTGATAACCAAACACGTATATAAAATATTATATTCCTCGATTTATAATAATTTGATAATTTTATATCATAAATATTGTCTAAAAATGACACCTCCAGAGAAAAATACCACCTTCAACATTCTTTTTTTTTCTTTTTTGTATGAACTAGTAAAATAAAGATAATGTAATACATCTTTTTATACAAGGAGGTATCCTTAGACTATAATACAAAAATTTTGTGTCGCGTAATTTGTAACTATATTTTATTGTAAATTTTGTTAGTATAAAGCGTAGCTCATGCCGAAGTTATTTGAAAGCAAGACAACCCAAATAATACATTTGTTGTTCTTTGATAATTTATACTGGGATTGAACCAACTTGTAAAAAAAGAAACTAAAACTTGAAAGTGGTATTACAGTTGTTAAGAAAATGTCAGTCTTTTTACCAAAGGAATCAATTTTATATTGTTTATCAAAACATTACAAATAAAGATAAAATATTGATTGATGATTCAATATCGGAAGAAATGTATATCGAATTGTATGGACATTAAATTTTGAAGTTGATCGGTCGATTACATTTCGAGTTATCCTGCACGCCAATTTGGAAAATGTGTTCAAATTCCTGACACATTTCCGTAAGTGATTGTAACTTCATTACTTTCGTGAATTCATCTTTAATATTATAAGACCACATATTTAAGATGACGCACTTTCAATGATACATTTTCAATTTATGCGGAAGTTAATTTATACAAATTTGATTTTTCGACATTTTCAAACTCGACACTTAATCAGTAGGATCTATCAGACATGTGTAACATGACGTAATAGTATTGTGAAACTGCTCGCGAACAGTATCGAGGCTGAAATAATATTACGCATAACAAAATTCGATACGCCGCAAACGTTCGTTGTGTTTTTTGTTATTCGGTAATCGTGCTTGATCGGGTTTGAATCTAGAAATACAAAAACAATTATAATCAATACGTGCTTAGCACAAATTAGTTGATGATTTAAGGTAATTTCATTAAACTTATGTCTGCTATCGGCGCCTACAGACGCTCTATGAAAGTGCTTGCCGTGTAATATGAGCGCCTATAATGAACCTCTGGGTACTATTAGCGTCTTTAGGCACTCGCTATTTCAATTTATAATCATGTTATTTACCTTACAAATATAAAGCATAAAATATCGAGCAAAAATATTTTAGCTAACGTCACACACAGTGGGCCGTATTAATATTCGGATACCGTGGTACTTGAAAATTTTTTGCCATATATCTTTATTGTTTCTGGAATTAATGAACTAGTTGTTTTTTAACGAGTCAGAATATTTATTTTAAAGGATAGGAACATAATTATTTATATAATTTATATATTTTTCCTGTTAATCAATGTTAAATGAAATAATATTTAATATTGAGGTCGCAAAAATATTTGGACACTCCTTAAGCCGAATACGTTAATCGGTAGCAATGTTTGTAAACTGTTATAAGATAATACTATCTCGTACATTGATTAACGAGAAAAGCGTACAAATAAAATAAACAAAAATTATGTTCCTATCTGTTGAAGTAAGACCGATATCCTTAAAAAAAACTTCGCATGCAAAAGTATCAGTGTCGACCGTTTCTAACCGAAAAAGACAGTTGAAGGCGATGGACGTTGCGAGACGCGCGGTATGGGGGAAAGGCCCTACAGAAATATTGAAGGCTGCATTCGATTATTCTGTGAGTGAGTTCGACACCATAAGAGTCGGTGGAACAGGACGTGAATAGTCCTGGTATATTTCTGTCAGCGTTCAATTGTAATTATCTAAATATTAATAATAATAAAATATAACCTGCTTCTAAAGTATAACTGTCAACACTATCCTTTAAAATAAGTGTTCTGACTTATTAAAAAACAACGAGCTCGTTAATTCCACAAACAATAAAGATATATGGCAAAAATTTCTCAACTACTACGTTGTCCAAATATTAATACGGCTCACTGTATAGTGGTAATTTAATTCGTGAATATGTTTAATACATAATTATAACTGTAGGGAATAGGCGTCAGCGGACAGGAAGGTTCTCGAAACTCCCATGTAAACGAAATATACAATCGACGGTCAGGGAAGTATTCGAGAATTTTCCTGTGTTACCAACCCCGTACGAATGATTATGTGTGTGTACGAGTGACTGATAGGAATGATTGTGTACGGCACGTCAACGAGAGTGTGAGGTGATTCGCGAATGTTCCGCAGTCGTTGATGTAAAAGATCGTGGCCGCGGCGCGACAGGGCTTTTTGGACGAAAAGTAAGAAACGAGAAACAAAACACACGGTACCACGAAAACGATACGTCGCGTATATTTTAATAAAGAATAGATACGTAAGAAATTCTACTCCTACATAACTTGGCCACACAACGAATGCTTTACTTTTGAGTTGGCCAGCAGTCAAAAGGTTAATAAGCTTGGCTTAATCAGAAATGCAGAGATCCTGCAGCCATATACACGTGTAGCAATTTTTTAACTTTTCTGGCTACAGGCTTAGATCGTCGATTTTAGTGTGGAAAAATATTTAATTAACTAATTCAAGGATATTAAAGTCAGGCGTTCTTATTATAAACTCAAAGTTTCGATGTTGGACTCAACAATTGTTTATCGTCATAATAAATAATATATTTTGGTATAACGGGCAAAATACGGACTAGTAATGGAACGACAAATACCAAAACCTTTGCGACATAGTTACAAACTGAATTGATTTTAGACTCGATACAGACGAGTTAGTTTTGTCCGCGTGATTTTCCATTGTACGTTTGGGCAGTACACTGCATTACATGGGTGAACGCAGACGAGCAAGTAAACTCGCAACGATTGCTTGTAAGTTCGCCTCACTCTGTTTACACAGTCATATTCCACTGTCCCAACTACGTTGGCGCATACAGGGTGTCATCTAACTCTGCTACTTAAAGGGTCTAGCAGGTTAAGTGTGACGGGACAAAAAAATCGAAATTTTTTTTTGCATTTTTCAACTCTATTCCATCATAGAATTGATATCTAATCGCTGGTAAAGTCGATTTTCACTTTGTCATCTAACTCTGCTACAGGGTGTCATCTAACTCTGCTACTTAAAGGGTCTAGCAGTTACAGTGTGACGGGACAAAAAAATCGAAATTTTTTTTTGCATTTTTCAACTCTATTCCATCATAGAATTGATATCTAATCGCTGGTAAAGTCGATTTTCACTTTGTCGAGTCAGACAGCGCTTCAAAGTAGGAGCGTTTGGCTCTAGCACGGTCATGTACAAAAACTTTAAACGCGTTTTTCTCGAAACGACATTTTCTCACCTGGCGGAAGTGATTTCGGAAAAACGGCTTAACCAATCGAGCTAAAATTTGTACGGCATATTCAGCATATGTATGGCTATCGCCGGAACTAGAATTATTAAAAAATATTAACATTAACTTATATTTTTACCCGAATTATAGCGGAAAAAACGTGTTTTTCGAAAACTTTTGCAAAAAACGGTGCCATTTTGTTAATTTGCAATATAAAATAATAATTCTAGTTCAGGCGATAGCGACACTCATACAGATTAAGAATCTTTTTGAATTTTTTGTTTCTGATCACTTGGAGAACTCAAATCACTTCCGCCAGCAATATACAGTCTGTCCGATAAGAACGTGTCCGACTTGACACCCACTTAGTCAATGGTTATACTCCTAATTCTTGTGCCATCAGGTAGAGGACAGCTTTCCTCTAAATGCTTTAGCGAAAAACATTCAGTTTTCCCAGAGTTTCCGACTGTGAACGACATCGTCTCCAAACGTTACTTTGAAAAGCATCATGAGTGCTGCGTATGCATCGTGCTTTGAAGCAGTGTTCTTGTGTAAACACCCAAAAAGACCGAAAATGTCATATGCTGCCGTTGGTAAATATAAGGGCAAATCAAAAACATTTGTTAGAAAGTGGGTGGTGCGGTATGAAAGTACAAAAACTGTTGATGATCTACCGGATCGTGGCGTAAAGCGAAAGTTTTCGGAAAAGGACGATAAGCGGATATTGACTCTATTTTCGAAGAATACTGGACTATCACTGCGTCAGGGACAGATGAAACTAGAAGAGAAAGGGTTAAACATTTCTCTAGACACTATCCAACGTCACCTTCAGGCTCATGACATAAAATGGCGGAGCACAATCAAGAAACCTCTGTTGACCGAAAAACACGCGAAGGCACGACTCGCGTGGGCGAAGGAAAATGTTAATCGAGATTGGAGTAAGGTTATATTTTCTGATGAAGCATTTTCTGATGACTTCGTGGAAGACAAGTGACCACAACAAAGCGGTTGATACGACAAATTCGCCGCATTTGGAGGTCCTTACCTCAAAAATATGCCATCAACTTGGTGGAAAGTATGCCTCAGACATGTCAATCCATTATCGATGATGCAGGCGATTGGACACGTTATTAATATAATTGCATCTCAGTTCTATGTCTGCAGAATATACGTACGTATTTTAAAATTTGAATAAATCAATTTTTCAACTAATTATGCCGGACACGCTTTAATCGGACAGACTGTACTTTTTTTCCCAAGGCTTTACATAATAATAAATTGTTAAATAAATATACACTTATATACAACAAAAAAAATTGTTTTCTATTCTCTAAGAATGTTCCTTTCAGCGAAATAAATGCTTGTACAAATACATGCAATAGCTTTAAAAAAGAAAAATTATTAAAGATAGCTTATTTTTTGAGCCGTCACACTGTAATAGCCCCTTAAGGGAGTCAAAAGTGCCCTCTAATCGATTTGGTGGTGTATCTAACCGATAGCTTACCAAAAGAAAATATGACACCAAGTTTCAACCCTCAAACTCGACCGTGGGGGTAGTTACAGGGTAAATTCGAAGTATCAGTTTTTGGACTATTTTCCCTATTTAGTGAAACGCAAAACTTCTGAAAAAAATTTGACATATTACATACATGAAGGCACATCTTAGGAAATTTTTCCCGACTTTTTCGTTGCAAATCCTGGTTGTAAAAAATAAAAAACGCAAAAAATGCAGATATCTTTTGAAAAAAAAAAATAGCGCTTTTTTTATATTTTTTTAATAGCAGCATATCAGCATGATCATCACCTCAATTTTTTTCATATTTTATGGATCGGTGCGCCGTTGTCAAAAAAATTAAAAACCGATATTTTTAAGGTATTTCGAATGAAAAAGTAACTTTTACTTCGAATTTTTACATTTTTTGCATACAGTGTGTATATCGTGCAACCTTGAACATTTTTACATTCGAAGAAACAGTATACAAATTGAAGAAGTTCAATAAACTGAACTAATAAAAGCAATATGTTCAGTATATCCCGAAACATTTGACTTATTTTCAACAGCGTGGTTGGTGGAGTGGTTAAGGGTTCTGATAATTTTGATGTATCATAAACCTCCTTTTCATAATATCCTTAATAATATACGTAGTAATTGCCGTTCGATTTAACCAAGGGATGTTTAGGTCTTTCCAATACATTGTCCTCTTCCTAATGGGCCCTGCGTACTGAATACTTGATAGAAAACCCAAAAAATAATAATTTTGAAAGATGAAGAAATCCACTTCCCCCACACGTACTTATTAAGAATAAGACATCAAAACTTAAAAAATGTTAAATAGTACCGTAATTAAGAGAATATGTGAGCAGAGAAATAATGTAATAAAAAGTACATCAAAATTATTTCGGTGTATATTTTAAGACAAAACTTGCTTAAAATATTTGTAAAATGTTTTTAAGTCAATGCTGTTCATTGACACATAGTTTGGAATTGAAAAAAATATATAATAAAAAAAGTAAGTATGGCAAGGCTCGAGAATTTACGGCTAAAAAAAACGTGCAGCGATTCCATGATCAGAACCCTTAACCACTCCACCAACCACGCGCTGTTGAAAATAAGTCAAATGTTTCGAGATATACTGAACATACTGCTTTTATTAGTTCAGTTTATTGAACTTCTTCAATTTGTATACTGTTTCTTCGAATGTAAAAATGTTCAAGGTTGCAGATATACACACTGTATGCAAAAAATGTAAAAATTCGAAGTAAAAGTTACTTTTACACGCGAAATACCTTAAAAATATCGGTTTTTAATTTTTTTGACAACGGCGCACCAACCCAAAAAATATGAAAAAAATTGAGGATGATGATTATGCTAATACGCTGCTATTAAAAAAATATAAAAAAAGCGCTATTTTTTTTTTCAAAAGATATCCGCATTTTTTGCCTTTTTCATTTTTTACAACTAGGATTTGCAACGAAAAAATCAGAAAAAATTTCCTAAGATGTGCCTTCATGTGTGTAATATGTCAAATTTTGTTCAGTTTTGCGTTTCACTAAATAGGGAAAATAGTCCAAAAACTGATACTTCAAATTTACCCTGTAACTACCCCCAAGGTCGAGTTTGAGGGTTGAAACTTGGTGTCACATGTTTTCTTTTGGTAAGCTATCGAATGATACATCGCACCACCAAATCGGTTGGAGGGCACTTTTGACCCCCTTAACCTGCTAGACTCTTTATTCGTAAACTATTTATTGTATCAAAAAAGTTTTCAAACGAATGTTATTTAATATCAAGTGGGGCATACAATGTAATAATTAGTTTTGTAATAGTTCGTTTTTTTATCGAGATGTGGCGGCCCATGCACGTGTACACCGCCGGACCGCCGCAACATTGTATTCCGAAACTCGCGGCCGACGTGGCAGTCGCCGCCAGCGAAGTATTGCGGCCTAACGAGTCGACGGTCCTCGGAAACATAGGACGATCGGAAAACCGATTGCGAGGGCAGCCGTCCCGGCACGCGGCCCAGTCGACGACGACCCTTTGAATTGTGTGTGCGATCATCACGCGGAATGTGCAGTGGGTAAAATACAATAAGTATTTGCACACCCGGTTTTTGGTAAATAACTCTACACAAAGAAGGGGAGTTTACATTTACAAACAGTTTACATTTAATTTTTCACCAATTTGGCGATAACTTTGGCCTTCATTACGTAATAAAACGATTTTTTCCCGTGTGGATGTTGAAAGTATAGATATTTTCGGCGATATGATTTCTCTGTGGATTGTAATCGTCAACTAAACCAAGAATGTTTACTAGACCATTCCCGTGAATGCTTTGTTTACATTTAGCTAAGAACTTACTAATGTCGTTTTATAAGCACATTGATAATAGTAACGCTGATGTGCAAATACTTATTTGACTACGAAATTTCTGTTTTCGTTAATTTATTTTTTCATTGATAATTTTTTGAGATTCTTATTAACATAGGTTTTGCTTATTTCTAATAAGCTATCAAATAAAGTATTTTGTAACAGTATTCCCCTTCTTTGTGTAGAGTTATTTAACAAAAACCGGGTGTGCAAATACTTATTTTACCCACTGTAATAGAGTTTCGCAGCACTTACCACTATGTTCATTGACCCGCGCACCTACAGAGATATAAAGGTCACTTTGAATTTTTATATATTATGACGTGTAATATTTGAACTTGTGGTTCGAGAATACTGAATGATGAGTAAAACGCTATGAGGTATATGGGATTAAAAACAGATTATTACTGAAATATTCCTTAATTAATCTTTAATGTAAGCAATACTCAAAATACTGTTCATTACATCGGATACAAATGCGTAGGCGATCAACGAGAACGAATGATACACGTTCAAGTGTTTCAAATGTTGTATCATTACATGTTCTAATCGCCTTCATGTGGTTTACAATAAACCTCATTTTTTAAAGGCCTCCAAAGAAAATAATCAAGTGGCGTTAAATCCGAAGATTGAGCTGGTCATGAAGTTTGTCCTCCACGTTCAATCCATCGATTACAGAATTATCTTTGCAATGTTTAACGTGCTTTCTTGTACATAATGTGTAAGACAACCGTCTTGCTGATACCAGATTGTTGAAATTGTGTGTACCGGTAAACCTGATAGTAAATATGGTGGTAGTGTTTCAGACAAGAAGATGGAATACTTGTATCTTGTTAAATATCTCTCAATAAAATACGATTCAATTATATTTTATTGTCAATTATACCACTGTATGAACTTTTCATGTGCAAACTTCTCATCATCTTTTACTGAAGAATATCTTAGTAATTATTAGTTTTTAGCGCTATATGCCTTATAGTTTTTTACTCATCATTCAATACTCTTTCGAACTACGAGATCAAATATTACGTATCATGATATAAAAATGCAAGGTGTCCTTAATATCTTGATAAAAAAGCGGACTATCACAAAACTAATGATTACATTGTATGTCCCGCTTGATACCAAACAACATTCGTTTGAACATTTTTTTGATACAAGTAGTTTAGGAATAAAAGGTCTAACAGGATAAGCATAGGCAAACGGACCCCAAACCATTTTTCATTTTTGTGGTTGCTAAACAATGCTTCTTGCCTGAAAAGTCATTTTGTAAAATTTCAGATCTCTACCCCTTCGTTTAAGGGTGACATGAGGGTAAAACTCTTAAACTGTTTTATTTTCTCAGTTATTACTTAAGATATTTAAATGAAAAATATATATAAAAGAGCTACTGATTGGCTTAACTTGAGATATTTTTTCAGAATTATAAATCAATTATTAAGGGTAGAAAAAAATAATTAATCTTTGGGGATGATTTTTATAAACCAACCTTTGAGTGACCACCTTACAAAAAATTATAAATAATGCTCTATTATCGACTTATTAATATGTAAAGGTTTCAACTGTAGAGAAATGTATAGATTTTACGAAACTACTTACTATCTTTAACGTGGTTTTAACTTAAACTTCAAGGTATGTATTGTCTAGGACAATATTTAGTACACAATGATTATTAATAATTATTAATTTCAAAATAAGATTTAATAGATATTTTGTACGTGTTTGTGCGTAATTTGATGCACGATCCACTCTTTACCGTTCGTATCACCGCGTACAGAACTTTACGCGACACAGTTTAAAGTGCTCATAAAGACGGCCATATTAAATAAAAATTCAAAATTGTCAAATGATATACCATAATAATTTTTTAAGTATCCTGTATCTTATACATACAAGTTATTTAATAATTATTGTTGTCTGTGTAAATGTTGATTGTCTTCTATTTCTTAGAATTTAATATTTGTATAAATAACTCAATAATGTTGTTATCGCGTTCCTTTCTCCAATTTAATTATATATAAAAATAATAAATTGCAATAAACATAAATATAGCATTTGTTATTTTAATAGATTTGTTACAATTTATAATAAGATTATACGATTTTTAAAAGATGTATGTTAATATTAAATTTTACAATATAGACATAGTTTAATATGAGTGCTTCTATGTGTGCTCCACACAATTTCATTCGTAGAAAAATGATAACAATATTCTTTTTGCACCGTTTTTTTTACGCCCTGTACTTTATCATTTCTATGAAATAAGGACATTCGTGACCTACAACATCAGATATACCTGCTTTGTTATGATGAAAATTATTTTCTTCCTATTAACATATTTGCATTACTTTGCTAAAACAGAAGGTCGGTCTGTTCACAAAAAAATGTTTATAATGAAAGTGCACCTGATCTCAAGTGTATAAAAAACACATTGTAATAAAACTTTGAAGTAACGCATAGCGGTTTACTCCATTCCTTATGTAATTCAATTCATTTACTCGTCAATTCAAAATTAAACTTAAAGTTGGATAATATAAATAAAAAACCTTGTAATTTCTGCAAGTAAAATTATCATAAAAGAAATGTATAAAGATCCTTTAAAATGAATTAAAGCAGAAATTTAATTAGAGTAGTCACTTGCTGTGATATACCTAATAAGTCATAATGAGAGAGAATCTTTTCATCGGTGATGGACTATTCCGGCATTTAATATAAATAGATTTATGCATTACGTTATGTATCCTGAAAATTTCGTACCCTTTCTTATGATATTCTGCACATTTTGACTAATATTTTGAGTTTACTATACAAAGAACGTCTTCCTTTATTATTAAAGTTCTACTATCATTTTAATTTTATTATTATTTCAAATGATTCGTAAATTGGTCATAGTACGTTTTTCCTATTATGTGTATTTCTTTGAAAGTTAAAAAGAATATTACTTTTTTTTTTTCAAATACCGTGACTTCAAATGATTCTAAAATCATTAGCTTGTAGATTGTAAAAGCATAAGCTTTCTCACCTCATACAATTCGTTCAATGTATGTATGGTTTTGCACATGTATTTTGTAATTATAACACTCACTTTACGTACGTTTTACGTTCGCCATAAAAATTTTATAAAAGTAACACACAGGGTAATTCACCTAATGCGAAAATTTTAATTTATTCGCAAATTACTGACTATATCAAAATATATTTTAAACAAAAGTTATATGGTATTAAATGGGGCATATAACGCAATAATGTTTTTTTATTACGTTATATTTTTATTAATATCTAATAGACGTCTTCGGTTTTTAGATGGAATGCCCAATATTTCTTTTTGAATTTCGATAAAGTATTAAATACTGCATAAAAAAAGTACTGTGATATAGGATCTAAAGTGAACAGTTTCTGAGATACAAGTAAAATACGTTTTATTTTAAATGGTGTTTGAGTTATTGTCTGTTATATTATGTCGAGTCATAAGTAACTTCCGTTTTTTTATCAGACATTTATTTTTCTCTCATTAAATAACAAAATTATATTAATTTATTATGTATTCACCACTATTATCTATAACCTTCTCCCATCTTCCTGGCAGTTTATCAATTCCTTGCTTGTAAAATGTGGTTGGTTTGGACTGGAAGAAGTTTTCGACAGCCTGCCTGACTTGCTCTTCAGAATTGAAGGTTTTTCCATTCAAAAAGTTTTGTAAGGAACAGAAAAGGTGGTAGTCTGTCGGGGCAAGATCCGGGGAGTAAGGTGGATGTGGTAAAACAGACCATCCAAGCTGAAGAATTTTTTCTTGGGTCACCCTTGCTGTATGTGGTCGCGCATTGTCGTGTAAAAGAATGACGTTTTTGTGATTGACGAGTGCAGCACGCTTTTCATGGAGTTTCTCTTGCACTCTTTGCAACTGCTGAACGTATCTATCCGCAGTAATCGTTTTTGACTTCAACAACTCGTGGTGAATTATTCCTTGACAATCCCACCATACACACAATAAAATCTTTTTGCCATGGATGTTTGCTTTCGGATCTGGTAGGGGTGGTTGATCCTTATCAAGCCACTGTCTTTTGCAGACTATATTGTCATAGGTAACCCATTTTTCATTGCCTGTTACAATCCTGTTTAAAAAAGGCTCAATTTTTACCCGTGAGAGCAGACTTGTGGCGATTGACATGCGATCTTCTTTATTCCGTTCACTGAGATTGTGAGGTACCCATACTCCTAACTTGCTGACTTTCCCTAATTTCTCCAGGTGGCGGTTAACAGTTGATTGTGATGTATTCAACCTTTCTGCTATACCTCTTGTTGATTGACGTGGATTTTGCTCCAATATTGCCTTTAAAAGGTTGTCGTCAAAGTCGGAAGGACGTCCCGCCCTCGGTTCGTCTTTTAAGGTCGTATCTCCAGAACGGAATTTTATAAACCAATTTCTAACTGCCCGATCAGTTATTAGCCCTTATCAGCTATACTGCCCTTCACCATATATACTGCATATTTTCTCAGCTGTCGCCTTAGCACTATTGCCTTGTTTAAATTCCCAAAGCATTACATGACGAATATGTACTTTTTGACTCTCCATTTCAGAGGTTAAAGAAAACAGTTTAATGTAACGTGTATCACACAAAACAGTTGACAAAAGACTAACTGAAGCCTCGTCTATATAGTGAAAACAAAAACTTGTTGTCATGGTAATTCATAGCGGGTAGATACGAACAATAGATTCTACTTAGCTGCATCGGAAGTTACTTATGACTCGACCTAATAGTTAATGTAACTACGTAATCGAGTAATGAATGAATGAGACACTTTTTTAAGTGTATCCGTTGTTATTGCAGCATATGTGGCTACGATACGATCCTGTATATTTTCCAGGGTTGTTGGTGACTAGCGAAAAACTTCATTCTTCAGCATCTCACAAAGAAAATAGTCAAACGGTATTAAATCTGGCAACCGAGCTGGCCACAAAATGTTATATCTTGATCAATTCAACGGTTTGGACACAACCTGTCGAAGCTTGCCGTGTATGATGTGCCGGACATCCAACAAGCATGTTATTACCTGCATCCTACCAGCAGGTAGTACATTGTTAATCGTATTTGAAGTGGAAGATTAATAAACAAATCTATTAATGTTTCAGAGAGAAAACTGGAATACATTTGCTCTGTTGAAGTACCATTAAGAAAATACGTTACAACGATACGATGACCAATTATACTATACCAAACGTTCAAACTCCACTGGCATTAATTGTCAATCTCAAAATCCAATGGGGATTTTCTGTTGACCAGTTAACCATATTTCTTATGTAGACCTTTAGCGATAAATTGGCGGGTGCGAGCGGTGCGCCGGTCCTCGAGGGCGCGAGACCGGGAAGGGACCCCGGGCCTCACCGTGGCCGAGAGGGCTCGTCCAGGCATCGCGTTAATATTTTTGTACGCGCCGAATTGCGAAGGCACAGGGGGACTCTGGACGGGACGCGCGTTAGCGAATTCGGGTAAAAAGAAAAGGGACCCAAGCCAGGTCATCACGTACCCTGGAAAAAACCCTGAAGTGAAAGTACGAGGGAGTCGCTTGATTTTTGAAAAGGTCAGTTGTAGCGTAGACACGACCATTGAAGGGTATAGAAATAGCCGCGCCTGTACGACACGCCGTGCCTGACAAATAAAGATATCTGTATAGAAAAGCTTACACTTAAGTTCACTTGTCCGTGATTTGTAAATGTAGGTCCGTCAGCGAGTAAAATGTTTTGCAGAAATGTACCAACCCCATATTTACTATTCGACGCAAGAACCACTAACAAAATTATACACGATGAAAATACATTCTGAATTTAAGGAATAATGTAAGACTGATCAATAAAAAACTCTCGTTGGCTTCGTAAAATTAATCATCAACGTTGACAAAGTTAGTCCAACAACGCTAATACGAATACTAATTAAAATAACGCGTATTTTACTGATATTTCAGAAACTGTTCACTTCAGATCTTTTATGATATAGCATTATTTTATGCAACATTTAATATTTTATCGAAATCGGGAAGAACGTCCCCCTTGCTTAGAATATTTTTTCATACAGCCACTGATTTACAAGAAAATTGCTGAACACCCTGTATACAGGGTAATTCACCTAACATTAGGTTCGCAACTGTTGATAAAAAATTCAAGGAGTGATTCTAGAAGCCGATATAAGCCAAAAATCCAGAATAAAAGAATTACATTTGAGGCTTCGTTGTTTAGTTATTAACGTTCAAAAATATAACTGTAGCCGAGCAAACCTTACACCAACGAATATAGGCCAAGAGAAGACATGGGAGGTACAACGGTCCTCAAACCCAAAGAAACATGGGACATCTTATTTTGTACAAGTCAAAAAGGAAGTAGGAACATTCGGCATCATAAACTGCATTATCGCCTTCTACGGTACTACTATTTACTTTATGACAACATAGAGTATGTACACAACAAACATAATATACCCAAACCACTTATAAGCAATGATTGTACATTACGAAATTATGAAATAACATTATGAAATAAAAATTAAGAAACACAGAAAACGGAAAAAAACCGAAGAAAAGTGAATTAAATCTTATTTAAAATTTATAATTGTAACGGCGTTGAGCAGCTCCTCAAAAGTATCGCTTTCATTGTCGAAATTATACTGTTCTTTCAAAGCTTCCACTAAGGGCTTGCAATCCCACGTTATTTTTAACCCCGCGGGATTTTTACGGAGTTACTTTCAATCCCGCGGGGTCCTTCAGAATTAAAAATTTGATGTAGGTACATTTAATAAGGAAACAAATCTTATTTTCTGAAATAATCATCTTTAATCATAGAAATCAAAAGCAACTCTAGATATAAACTTAAGACAGTTTCTTTTTTAAGAGAACGAATTGTTGCAGTAATTAGTTTTAATTACTGAAATTTTCCAGTTTTATTAAACTACTAACTAACAAATTTTTAACAATAGTAATTAAATGTTCAAATTACAAACAAAATTTTAATGTGTAGAATTTTGAAAATATGATCTCAAAAAGCAAAGACTTAATTATTTCATATCCTAGGCTGCTCTTCACGTTATTACAAAGATACCCTGCAGCGGAAAAAGCTCGTTTAGCCTCTACACTTGTAGGAGTAATAGTCAATAAATATTCGTAAGCCATGCATAAATATTTTCCTCTTGTGCCATCGCTTTCAAAGGTATCTATTTCTTCAAAATTTTACCAATATCTTCTGACAAACTCTTCAATTCAATTACTTCAGAATAGTCTTTTTGCAATTTGAATTCTAACTCTTCTCGTAGGAATAAATTAGGCTGTTATTCCTCTTCGGAAATGTCCATCTTGGGTTTCTTCGAATTAGTTAGTAGTTATGCAGTATCGAACTTATTTAGATTATTATCCTTACATGTATTACTAAGAACTCTTTCTAACAGGTTTTTTATTTCTTTGCGCGTTACGGTTTTCATTCAAATCATGTTCATTTGGATTCAGAAATCAATTCAATTTTGAATTCAAACATTAGACATGAATCATTAATCCAGATTTTGTGAATAAACTAATGTTCCACTTAAATCCGTGCAACGTTGTTTTATTCTTTCACAAAATGCTGTAGCTAAATCAGTGCTAAGAAGAGTAGATTGATCATCCAATTTTTCCAGTATCAAACGAAATGTTGTTTCTGCAATGATCAAAGTTGAATCTCTTTTGCATATCACTTTGAGACCCAACTTTACTGGTTTCAAACATAATTTTAAATCATTTAGTTTGGACCACTCTTCATTGGTGAAATATATTTCCAATTTTATATCGATCAAAGCTTTGCTTATGCACAATCTTAGATTGTAAAAGCATTCTAGCATGTTAAGTAGATTATTCCATTGAGTCTTAGAATCTAAAATTAGTTCTAATCTTTTGCAGTGTTCTTTCTGCACATATTTCTGCAAATGAATATCATTTTTTGTCAGTGACTTTTTAAAAACCTTCACAATCTTCCTCACTTTTGCAGTAAGATCTCCATAATTTAAAACAACTACAAATGTAAGACTTGAAGTTACTGATAAGCCACCCTCGTCATCCTCTTCGTCAGGCATATTAAGTTGTATTTGTGTTTCTTTTAATGATTCTTACACCAAATTTTTTCTATATAAAATAATGGCAAGTTGTATATCATATGCATAACAGAGTTGTTGATAACAAGGCATAAGTCTACCAATCTTTGCCATCAGACTTGCTCCATCAGTAGTTATACCAATGTCATCTTTAATGTTTAGATTAAAGTTCTTCAGACATACCTCAACCACGCTGACTCAGTACTCTGTCATATATGAACCTTGGATTCGAACTAAGTCAAGATTAAAGTGTTTCTCTTTATAATGCACATTTATATTTAAGTATCTCCAATTCTTTCAAGATGTCCATTCATCAAATGTTAATGAAAACTTTTGGTTTTGTTTTTGAAGTTTTGCAAATCTATTTATCATATCAGCTTTTATAGAATCTAAGAATGCAACAACTATGGATCTTATTGTATTAGACAAAGTTGGAAGTCTAAAACCACTTTTCAAAAACGAATATCTTAAATTAAATATAGGTTTGCAGAAAGCATTGAATGTGAAACCACTCTTAGCAACCATTCAAGATATCATTTTTTCCATGGAATTCTCTTCGATGAAAAGATCGTCAATTATTTTAGCCTTTTTCTTTAGTATTATGTTTTCACAATTGTGGACAATCTTCAGTTCAGGTACTGTACATGATACATTATACAAATCCTTTTTCGATGTAGAAAAATAGCCTTCTTCGCTTGCGACTTTAAATCTATGCAATGTTTGCTTTTTAAATGAGTCAATAATCCTTTTCTTGATAGTTGACCTATTTTTAAAATGGCATAACACTTCAAACATTTGCCATTTTTAACAGTATCACTTTTCACAAAATACTCCCAAATAGTTTTATTAGTATTTCCATTTTCACCATCACACATCGATTCTTTACTAGATCACATATTTTGTTTACACTAGTAATATCAATTAAAACAACGCGTAGGATAATATGTACGTTAAATAAATAACAAAAAAAATGAATAAATAATTTGCAAATTCTATAAATGAAATACGGAACATGGAACAGTGCGACGATGGTAAAAGTGAGGGGAGCGAATTCGCGAAACAAAGTAACATCGTATTACGCACGCTTCATATTTTGGTACATTTTAAAAGAAGTTCATCGTGCACGTCATTACTTGCATAATTTTGATTACACATGCAACCCTGCAAACACTGCGGAATTTCGCAACTCTTTTCTAACTTATCTAACTATCTAATTTGTGGGATCCAAAAATGGCACGGAATCTTGTGGGATTGTGGGATCTCATTTTTCGAGATTGCAATCCCTATTTCCATTGTTAACCTTTCAACGTTATTTAGGCACATCTGACGACCACCATTTTAACTTTTTCTATTGTAAAACCCTTGCTTGAATCTATGCTTCCACATATTGAGACTCTTATTTGTTAATTTCGAAGTAGACATAGAAAACAAAGATTCTGGCAAAGAAAGTTGAATATCGTAAATTTTACTTTCTGAATAAACGTTTTACCACCACCACCACATGTCATGTTTTAACCAATTTGAGGGTATTTAGGGGGGGAGCCGATCATACTTTTTTTAATTTCTATAAATAGCTAAAATAGTTTTAGAACAGAATTATTTCGATAACTGAACGTAGAGCTTATTTTAGTTTCATTTTTTCAATTTAGCATAATCAGACAGTTAATTTTAGTTTACTGCATAATAATGTAGTTTCAATTTGTAATTTATAATTTATTATTTATAATTTCTTTATTTGTTTTTTACGTTTTGCCCCCTTCTTATTCTTTATTTCGTGTGTGCGCGTATATATGAGAATATTGTAATGCACAGTAATTGTTTTTCAATGATTTGTGCATATTATGTGTGTAGTACATGTTTTATGTGCATAATGTACATCGTGTTCGGATTCTTTTACGGAATTTCACAATATGTCTGCACTTGCTATAGGGAATATATGGACTATGTAGATTCCTGTATGAACACATACGATGCATGAGTGTACTTTTTGCATGGACATTTGCAGTGTGTACAATGTACATAAGAAGTATATGTCACAACTACCACAGTGAGAATCTACACCTTTAGATCAGTAGAGATCTGTTACAAAAGTGGACTGCAAAATTGACCTTGATCTTTTTCTACAATGAGAAATTTTTTTGCATTGCATCATGTAGTACTCATTGTGAGGAATAATATAATGTTCTTATACTTTGCAATAAAGTATAGAATAAATAACATGCTACTGACGAAGTAACAGAAAATTAAAGTTTTGCTAGGAAAATATATCATTATTCAGTGAGGAATAATCGAAAAACATTGCAAAAGACATTTCAAAACATTGTGATTTTCAGCGACTAGATCATTTAGTAAGCAAGAATTAATGTTAGGTCATCTTACTAAACACCAAAAGTACAGTGCATCTATCGGTGTAAAAAGAAATTTATTTGTCTACATCATTAACAAGTATAACATATCTGCAATTTCTATGGACTAGTATAACATATCTGCAATTTCTTCACTTCTTGAGTGAACTACATCAAGTTATACCATTCCACAGATGTCACTCCATTTACTTTATGCATGGTAGTGTCCCTCCTCATGAAAGTTTTGTAATGCGATAGATAAGACGCAGACCTGCTCCATACCTGTGACCTTCTCATTCTCCAGATTTGGCACCACTAGACTTTTCTTTCTTTGGAGAGCACTAATAAAATACTCTTATGAAAAATTTTATGACCATTAGATTTCTTTCTTACATTATGTCTATGTTTTAGACCTACAATATTATTAGCCGTACTTACTTAATTTCTTCGGCTTCTATTTCTTCGTCTAACCCATAAAACAGCACTGTTTTGACTTATTAGTCTCAATTATTCCTCACTGAATAATGATATAGTTCCCTAGTTAAACTTTAATTTTATGTTGCTTCGTCAATAGTATGTTATATATTTTATACCTGATTGTAAAATATAAGAACATTATAAATAAAGTGTATTTATAAGTGATAGAAACTTTAACACCGTTTTTTATCTAAGCGGTTAATTTGGGACCCATGGTTTCTTTCAGACTTTTGTTTTTCGTGATAAGTACTCCAGGATACAACGAAAAAGAATGTTGACCTTGTAACAAAAGGATTAAGATCAATTTTACAGTTCACTTTTTTAAGAGGTCTCCACCGATTCAGAGGTGTAGAAATCATATAAGGCGCGCTTCGATATGCTCTTATGGATTTCAGCGAGTAAGTAGGTTTAACGTTTAATTTACGATTTTTCTTATACAGTGTCGCAGAATCGTTTATGGTGCTAAATGCGCTTTCTTTTTACCGATTTGTACTGCCGCGTGTCGTCGAGTTTGTGGATCACTGTATTCCCCGTGTCTATACTTGAGCTATATTTGTTGGTGTAAGCAGATTTGCTAGTCTACAGATATATTTTTAAACATCAATAACTGTACAATAAAACCTTAAGCGCGATTTTTTTAGCTTTGTTTTTTATGTTATATTGACTTCTAGAATCACTTCTTAAATTTTCTACCAACAGATATCCGAACATTCTGTATACATTTGTATACAAGGATTTAATCTTCTTACATAAATATCTCGAAAGATATGAAAAATATGAAGTTATATCTTAAAGTTGTAAGATATTGTGGGGAACAGATTATACTGTCATTGATTTGACCATATAATGACACTGGAAAATCTTGCAGTGACCAACTTTGAATTGTTAAACTGAAATTCGTTTTTTAAATTATACCTTCTTGTAGCTAGATGTCTATGTTCTTCTTCTTATAAATATTGCAACTCTAAATGCGTGTTCGTTATTTATATTAAACAATCCAACTTGGAATAATATAAAAGAATAGAAAGTAAGAAGAATTTTTCTGCTGGAGCTAAGTAACAAATTCGTTAAATATCAAATTGAAGACAGAAGTTTAAATATAACGGGATTTAAAGAAAAGAAAAAAAAAACATTATGTATGCTTTAAAAGTTTTTACTAGAAAGAGACACACCAAACACAGCAAAAAATACAGAACCAACAAAAAAGGGACGATGTTATCAATGTGTGAAGCAAGCTAAAAACAAAGGAATAAAATGTAAAAGTTAAAACCAGAGTTGCTATAAATGCAAGAATCACGTTTAACATCAGAAGAATTAGGTTCAAATTAATTTCATGTTAGTACACATTCCATCTTATAATATATTATTTTATAAGTATACATAAAATGCAATGCAGAAGATATGCTATATTGTGCACAAAGTATAAGATGCTGAAAATGTTATAAAACTGTAATGGGTTTAAAACTTTGTTATGGGTTCAGGCCCCCCCCCCCCCCTCCCCTCTCTGTACTCCGTACGACGGCTTGTGGTTTGAGAGTTCTAGAATCAACTTGGTAGATACTAAACTAACTTTGAGGATTCATATCGCGGGAACAGGTTATGCAAAAGATATGTTTAGGTAGTATTTCGAAAACTTTTAGGTGCCAGCTACAAGTTAGAAATGTAGGTTTTAATTTAAAAATTCGAAGTTGACCTCTGCAAGCTTTTTCAATGTCATCACAAGGTCACATAAATGACAACATAATTTATTCTGAAAGACTTGATATTTTTTATATTTTTTGAAATATTTGCCTAGGGAGATAAAAATGGGATACATCTATACTGGTATATCTTCAAATGCAATGTAGAATGTTCAGGTGTCTGTTTAAACTTAATTTGAGTAAGCCCCAAATACATCAACGATAAACAAAATAAACTGCATTTGAAATTTCAACTATTTTTTATCCTTATAATATCAAATTACACTCTTCATACAATGATCAATCAAATAATTACCCCTCTCCATTATAAATTCTTTATATCAGATCTATTTTACTTCATATTTTTAACAAAATAAGATAGAAGATACTATATTATGAAATATAGTATCTTTTTTATTTTGATAAAACTTGTCTAGATTTATTTATAATTTTGAAACACTTCAAATGTTGGTGAAGCTTTGAAATTGTCATTGAATAACAAAAAAAAATGCAATACATACTTCATGTTCTTTACTAATTTTAGCTGTTGGTTCTATTATTACTTCTATAAATAAATAACATAATTGTCTTCAGTTTATCATCTCAGACAAGAATCATGCCAATAACATTGTGTGTAATATATAAAAAAGACTTTATTCTATTCACATATTCTGAAGATTATTAAAAGTTTTTATCTTTATAAATGAGATGCAAGAAAAATGCACAATACAGAAACTTAAAATATCGATTACAGTTATGTTCTTTTGATTAAGTTTTTAAATATACAAAGTAAATATACAAATTACTTTATTTTTTTATTTTATATTTTATATAAGAATACAAAAATCTTCATGTTCTCTGTTTTTTTCTTTCTCTTTGACTATCACAGTTTTTTCCACATTTGAAGTTATTTAAATGTAGCCATAGCATACTTATCCGAATTGAATTTTTAGTCAGCCACAACAATAACATAACAAAAATATGCTGTTATACCAAAAGAATTGCCCCGATGTCCTTGAACAAAAAAAAGGACAGTATGATATTTGCCATACTGAATGGAATAACTTTTCCTTAAGATACAGAGAGTGATAGAGGTGTGCAACCAGATAAAAAGAAGGAAACACATTATATAATGGGGACTATTCACAATCAGCAATAGAAAAACAAATATACATACATAAAATTCTTAAAAAATATAAGGTAATTTATGTAAATACATTAAAATGGTAATGCTTTATTGTTTTACTTGATAGTATTACTTGTTCAGGTTGATTGTATTTAGAATTAAAATAAAAGTTGTCAAAAAACTTGGTTTATGAGAAAATGGTGTTTAAATATTTGTCAACTATGCGAGCATTTGATAGCGAATAATAAATGCTATATAAAGAACAGCAAAGGACATCTGCAAATAAATTGCTGGTGTTCTCTTACTAAATAATTTAATATTTCTCTAAGTTTGGGGTTATTCAATGTGGCAATTTTTATTGGTCCACCTTATATAAGAAAAGTATTAATAAATGAAATATATGCATCAAGATTAGAAACACGGATAAAAAATAAGTTAATGGTTATAAAAATTGTTTAATGAAAATTTTATAACTTGGTATGATTTTACATTTATAAATATGAAGATTAAGCATTTAATTATTTCTTTAATTAAATGCTTTATAAGATAAAGCATTTAATTTAAGAAACTGTTACTTGCTCACAATATTATAAAATTATTATTATATTTACTAAATAATGATATAAAAAATGTGAGAAATAAATCAGTATTCTCTTTTTATTTTTTATGCTATTTGCAGATAGAGGATATTTTCAAAGCAAACAATCAAACTGCTTCAACATATTTTATGAATCAAACTAAAAGCACAACAGCGTAGCATCTAGTGATTCAAAGAGCAAAAGAATTGTTCACTTTCCATTTATCCATTTGTTATATTATAGCGGTACTTAGAAACATTTGTTGGAAATTAAAAAAAGAGGCTGTATTTAAGCATTCTTATAAGAAATAAAGTCCAAACATCATAACATTTTATACACTTGCCTTTATGTTGTATTTAAATTAGTGTTGAAAAGCTATTTCATGTAGTGCAAATACTAACTGAAATGTAACCATTACGCACATCTTTGCTTCTACATTTAAATAGTATATTGTTTCTTGCTATTACATTTCTGAATTTTGCATAGAAATTATGAAAATGAAACAGCTGTTAAAAGTGTCGTGTCCACTGAAATATTGTGCTATTATTCGTCATTTGATAAGAAAATAAATTTCTGATTGTAAAATTCATAAAGAATTGATAATCACATATGAAAATATCATGTCTCTCAAAGAAGAAATGTTCGATTTGTTAAGCAAGGAAAAGTCAAGATGTGCACCGTGCACACTAATAAACAAATAAAGTGAGAGACAAGTCTGGTGAAAAATATACTCGAAATTGAAATGTAGAAAAACAGAAAAAAATGTTCGGTATCCTCAAATCAATTGCTCATAAAATTTTATCTAAACAATTTTGAAAACGAAGAGCAACTTACCAAGTTCATGAAACAATGAATCCACTTACAAGACATCCTACTTATCAAAGAATGAAGGATATTTGTTTACCGATAGGACAAGTTTCTCAATTGGCACAAGAATTATACAAAAACATAATTCATACGGTGATTAATTATTTTTATGGAATATTTGAGTTTTGGAAATAATAACTTTATTTTTTAAAGCACTTGGTACTTTTCTAGACGGCTGCCGTGCATACATGTGGATTTTGCTGTTCCCAATTCCTTTTGTAAATATACTTTCATTGTACAATACTTTTAATAGAAAAAAATTCATCTACTACTCTTTATACTTATCATTCACACAATTCTAATTGTTTATGGATGTTTGTTCTTATACTAATCTACATATAATGTTACCAACTATTAATATCGAAACTGTAGACCAAGGTATTTGCAATTGGCGTGAACTTACAAGGGAAGTCCGCGAACGGTCCGGCTTCGATTTTGATGAAACTTTGTACACTTATAAAGCAGCCAAAAATAATGGACACGTATTTTGTTTTAGCTGCGGTAACTCGAGTTTAAGGGGTGAAACCACCCCCTTGATGTTTTGGCTCGAAACGGCTATCTCGAAAACGGAAAGACATACGAAAAAATTGTTAATGGGCGAGGTTAACGGTTTCTTATGTACAATAACATGGTGTTAAAAAATTTAACAAAATACAGTTTGTTTATAACAAAAAAAAATTTATTAACTTAATTTTTTATTTTATTGAAATTTTCATAATGACAAAAAATGACGAGTATTTTATTCCAAATCCATCAGTATATAACATTTTAAAATTGCCTCTTACAGTTTTGCAGATTTTGATGATTTACATCTTGCGCGCACATCCACTATGGTAGTAGCCGTTCTAACTTTGATTGTAATGAAGCATTGTAGGCTTGCACTAAATTATACAGTAACAACTAACAAGTAACAAGTAACAATGACAGTAACAAGTTTCATAACAGCAATGAAAAGATTAATTGTTTTTATTATTCACCTGACATCGTGGCAAAGGTGGAGCGATTTATAAATTATACCTAAATACATACAGTGTGTATAGCAATTATTCTATGTAGTTTCGACAATAGTGGTACTCGTCGAAAAAATGTTTGAGATATAAAGATTTCTTACACCATGCGCATTTAATTATTGCCTCGTCACCACAAATATGGCATCTTGGTTCATTTTTAACAGAATAGCAGTACTCAACAGGATTCTGGAATGCATTTGGTTTTTCATCTATATATCCGGATTTATACCAGGAGTATTTAATAAATTTATGGAAGCTCGGCAGTTAAGAGTAATTGTGCATGAAGTAGATTTACGGCGATGGGCTTTACAAGCGAGAGATATAGAAAATTTACAAACATTTAAAGCCGGACATACTTGGCTACATACTTTTAAAATGACGTTTAGATTAGTGTCCAGAAAAATTACCAGATTTGTAACCACAAATATGGTAAATCGAGAAGATGATATTCATTTGCAATGCAGTGCATTCGTGAATGAAGTAAAATCATATATAGCCCGAAATGAACCACTCAATGTTTACAATTCCGATCAAAGTGGTTTTAATTTGGAATTACATTCAGAGCGCACTTTGGCTGAAGAAGGTATAAAAATCGTAGAAGGAGGTGTTCAATCAGTGTCATCTACCACAATCTATATCTTGCAGCTTCAAAGTCAGGAAAATTAACTACGGACCATTTCAACACCTGGTTAAGAGAGATTTACTTCGCAAATACTGGGCCCACAACAGTTCTAATTCTTGATTCTTGGTGTGGTTACTGTAACAAGACAGTGAACGAAGTTACTCCCGAGGGTAAAAACGTAAAACTTTTTATAATACCAAATGGTGGAACAAAGAATGTTCAACCACTGGATGTTTACGGTTTCCGCAATTGGAAAAATTTCGTCCGTCGATTTTCCGATATAGTTCTCATTTTAAATCACGACATTAATCTCTACGCTAGGAATAATATAATCAAACTTCAATCTTTGGTCCACAATCAATTTTCATCGCCAGGGTTCCAAAATTTTATTAAATACTCCTGGTATAAATCCGGATATATAGATGAAAAACCAAATGCATTCCAGAATCCTGTTGAGTACTGGTATTCTGTTGAAAATGAACCAAGATACCATATTTGCGGTAACGTGGCAATAATTAAATGCGCATGGTGTAAGAAATCTTTATGTCTCAAACATTTTTTCGACGAGTACCACTATTGTCGAAACTACATAGAATAATTGCTATACACACTGTATGTATTTAGGTATAATTTATAAATCGCTCCACCTTTGCCACGATGTCATAGGTGAATAATAAAAACAATTAATCTTTTCATTGCTGTTATGAAACTTGTTACTGTCATTGTTACTTGTTACTTGTTAGTTGTTACTGTATAATTTAGTGCAAGCCTACAATGCTTCATTACAATCAAAGTTAGAACGGCTACTACCATAGTGGATGTGCGCGCAAGATGTAAATCATCAAAATCTGCAAAACTGTAAGAGGCAATTTTAAAATGTTATATACTGATGGATTTGGAATAAAATACTCGTCATTTTTTGTCATTATGAAAATTTCAATAAAATGAAAAATTAAGTTAATAAATTTTTTTTGTTATAAACAAACTGTATTTTGTTAAATTTTTTAACACCATGTTATTGTACATAAGAAACCATTAACCTCGCCCATTAACAATTTTTTCGTATGTCTTTCCGTTTTCGAGATAGCCGTTTCGAGCCAAAACATCAAGGGGGTGGTTTCACCCCTTAAACTCGAGTTACCGCAGCTAAAACAAAATACGTGTCGATTATTTTTGGCTGCTTTATAAGTGTACAAAGTTTCATCAAAATCGAAGCCGGACCGTTCGCGGACTTCCCTTGTTAGTCAAAGGTTTAATTTCTTCTATTTTCTGCAAATAAACTTAAAATTATTTTAAAGTGACGTTAACTGCTGACGCATAATACTATCTATTTAACATCATTCGGATATGTATATGTTAGGAAAAGAACGTGAATGTAATGAGTACTCCCCATAATGTGACTCATTTCTATTACATAATTTCTGTTGGTATTTCTTTGCAGTAGCTTCAGTATTCCCATTACAACGGGCGTAAACAAAATGTTTATAATGCATATCCTCTGCGTTCAGGAACAGTTTGCAATTGATTGTTGCGAACCGCGAAAGAATTTTATTTCTTTCTAATTGATTTATCCAGAGACATAGGACATAGATAAGATAGAATGAAAAAAAAAATATTAAACTGATTTTAATTTTTTAATTAAACTATTTAACTGAAGTACGTGAACAAATTGAATAAACTGGAGAACTAACAAGTTTCAAATATTTGAGATATTTTATCAGAAAAGAATTAAAATTTCTCTGAAAAGGGGAACGAGAGAATTTAGTTTTCATAAAAAAATGATTTCTTCAAAACAGTATTTTTATAGATTTATAGGTTTCAAGAAACAGTATAACATTTATTTTAACCATTTTTTTATATGTTTTATCTGTTATGATTTATGAGCACTTACATGGAAAGGTCGGTTCGGATAAGAAGGTTGATTTCTCCATTAAAGAAAAGATACCAGTACGAATAAATTATGACTAAATTCTTAGATAGGTCTAATGAGCACTTATAGAAAGAGTCTAGCAGACTAAATGGAACAAAAGTGCCCTTCAACCAATTTTGTTATGCGATCATTGGATCATTGGATAGCTTATCAAAAGAAAACATTTGATACAAAGTTTCCACCCTCTAGTATTCATCGCGGAGGTAGTTACAGGGTAAATTCAGATCATCAGTTTCTGGAATATTTTCCCTATTTAGTGATGCGTAAAAATTCTGAAAAAAAATCACACATATTGAGATACACATATATGAAGACATATATTAAGAAATTTGTTCGATTTTTTCGTAAATCCTAGCTGTATAAAAATATAAAATGCAAAAAAATGCGGATATCTTTTGAAATATAAATATAGCTATTTTTATATTTCTTTAGTAACAGTATAACTATCATCTTCAATTTTTTTTTCAAATTTTTTCGGAAGAGTATGCCGTAGTTAAAAAAATTAAAAACCCATATTTGTAAGATACTTCGCGTGAAAAAGCAACTTCTATTTCGAATTTTCTTTATATAGTGCGCCAATTATGCTCTTATCATAAATTTCGTCTTCATAATATTGTTAATAATATGCGTAGGGCCTGGTGTACTGAAGCCTTGATAGAAAACCCAAAAAATAATAATTTTGATTTAAACTCTTTCCTTTCCGTCACAAGTTATTCAATATAAGAGATATTAAAACTTTTAAAATGTTAAATGTTAAACAGTGTTAAATAGTAATTAAGAGAATATATGGCCACAGAATAATTACTCCAAAGAAGTACTCCAAAATAATTTGTGTGTATATTTTAAATCAAAATATTCTTAACATATTTCCAAAATGTTTTTAAATAAATGCTATTCATTGGTATGTAGCTAGGAATTAAAAAAAGTAATATAATAAAATAAAAGTGAGAATGACAAGGCTCGAATTCACGGCTAAAATAATGCTATTGAAAACAACTTAAATGTTCTAGAATATAATGTATATATATAGATAGCTGTATTAGTTAGGTTAATTTAACTTCTTCAATTTATATACTGTTCTTTTGAACGTAAAAGTGTCTAAGATATGTATAATATACACACGGTATGAAGAAAATGTAAAAATTCGAAGTAGAAGTTACTTCACCGTGCAAAATACTTTAAAAATGTCGGGTTTTCATTTTTTTAACTGCGGCATAATCTTCCGAAAAATCTGAAAAAAATTGAGGATGATAGTTATGTTAATATACTGTTACTAAAGAAATATTAAAAATAGCTATATTTATATTTCAAAGGATATCTGCATTTTTTACATTTTATATTTTTTACAACTAGAATTTACGAGAAAACCAGACAAAATTCCCAACATGTACCTTCATACATGCAATATGCCATATTTTTTCAGAATTTTTGTGCATCACTAAATAGTTTGCGTTAAAATAATCCAAAAACTGATGATTCAAATTTACCCTCAATTACCTCCCCGATGATGCTAGAAGGTTGAAACGTGGTGTAAAATGTTTTCTTTTGGTAAGCTATCGAATGGTCCATCGCACAACCAAATTGGTTGAAGGGCACTTTTGACCTCCTTAGCCTGCTAGACCTTTTTATCAAAATCGACATGTATCAGTCGCCAGGTTTCCCTTATAAGGATTCCAATTGATGTCACGTTGTAAACAGGAATTTTTAAAGATAGATTTACTCCCTACGGGAGTTTCATTCTCTGTCCTTAGAATAATGAAAACCATAAAAATACCAAATGTATGAAAGTCATCTCTTCCACAATATAAAGTGCCTAACCAAATCCAGGTATCACATACTCTTTACTACAGGAGTGCGTTAAAAGCTCGAGCAAAGTGCAACGTTACAACTCATCGAAATTCTCAATGGTTACTATAAAAATTTGTCTAATTTTTAAGCATCGGGTCCCGACTCGTGTCTAAACCATTGCACTGAACTTTAGTAGACTTCTTTGTGTGGTTGACAAATGGTCAATATTCGAATGTTACGTTGAAATTTTCTCTATTTCGATTGAAGCAATATTGATTGAACAATTCAAATTGAACAATTTCAAATAATAAAACAGAACTCGCATATATACAAAATACGTAATAAACATTGACCTATTTTAATAATAAATCCATTACTATTGCTTGTTCATGTTTAATACTTTCTTACTTTTATAATTTCATATGTTTATACCATATTTTTTCTTATATCTACCCGTAGACAAATAGATTGTTTAATTCGGAGATATTCTGTATGTACGCTAAGAAATAATTTCATTTCTATTACTTAAAAATCCTGATTGCTAATACTTGATAGCTTTAGAAATATTTTGATTTATTCATATATTGGTAGAAGAAAAGAACATAACAATTATCAACATAAAGGTGTGGGAAACACACACGTACACACACACGCGCGCGCGCGTGTGCATGTGCTTCTACTGTACAGTTAACATAATACTTTTAAATACAGATGTTGTATATGTATATTAACTTTATGTTTCTATCTTTTTTTGTGAGACACTCGTTTATTTTAGTTAAAAAAATTACATCTACGTGTTCCTATGGGTAAAGAATATACGCGCAATGTACAAAATTATTACACTAATATTTTTTGTAGAACGCACGTACAGGTGATAGAATCTATTGCATAACAAATGAATTGCTGCAAAGTAATAATTTGATCTTGTACTTAACTTCAAGTTCTCTTTTATTTTCATTTGCTCTATGTTCATAAAAGTTACATCTTTTTGTCAATTTTATAAGAAATGTAAATTTATGACGCACAAAACTGTTCACTAATGTACAATGGGAAATTAAACCAAAGAAAGATATAATTTTATGCAATTTTATTAATACATATATGTTTATTTATTTCAAGTTGCTTTAATTATTTTATATACTACATAAATACAGTCATTCCAACAGTTTTATCAATCCTATCTTGGTTTCATTAATTTTTTTTTTATTAATTCTGTTTTATTAATTTCTTCTCTGTAAAAGAAGAGATTTTTGTATGACATGATATGATGTAAATAAATTAAAATGAATTTGTGAAAAATAATTAAAGTATTGAGTAATAAAAACTGTACTGGAAGTCAGCTGTAAGTTTACTTTCGAACAAAATATTTTTGTATATTACTGAATTTTGTGTTCTTACAGTTCATTTGCCGAGAGTAATGAAAATTCCTTGCACTATTTATATTTCTAAGAAAAAGAGAAAAAATGTTTATTCCCAATAATATTATTAATATAATCACAATGACTTTGAATGGTCATTTTGATTTCAAGGTATATATTACATTTAGGAAGTGTAAATCTTTTTAGAGTTTAAAGAAATCAACATTTAAAGAAAATTGCTTTTAAATTGTTTTTGATGGTTAAGGTTAAAGCATATTATATCGTGCAAAGTTTTCTTGAAAAATCAATTAACGTAACTGCCATAATCATAAATTGTTATACTTGCAAGCTTTAATTCAATACAATTACATGGTGCGACGTGATAATTTTGCACATTAAAAGCTGCACTGTTTTTTAGTTAGAGGCAACGAAAAGCAAATGCCAAGGTAGAAACCAAATAAAAAAGGAAAAAAGAAGACTTAAAAGCGAAGCATACATCCATTCAGGATGATAAGGATATTAAGGATTATATGGTATCGAACAGAATAGTTTAATGAAGCAATTGGTAAAACAAAAATAAAAATGCAACGGCAGGGTGTAAATAATGTGATCGATTAATCGATCATTAGCTTAATACCATTAAGGCATCACGGAAAAGTTGATAAACGTTCGTTCGGCATATTTTTGAATTTGAAATTTCGTACCTGATTCCTCGATGGAAAGCCGCTCCATCAGCCACTCGATGAGGTCGTAACCTGCAACACGCAGGCAGCCTACTGTAGTGTCCTGGCCGTGATGGCCGCTTACGCTTACTCCACAACGCAGGTACCGATGGCACTCACCCATGAAAGCTGAGGGGATTGAGGTGAGAAATTGTTTTTGGCTGCGCACGGGTACCCCATTCTCAGGGTCTTGCATCTCCCGCACCAGCCCCTCCATCTGTAATAAACATAACAAATTGATTGATATTTGTTCCCTACGTTTCAGTTACCTGTTCCGTGTTTCACACTTGCTCGTGGCATGTTAGCATATCCTACATGACATCCTATTGTACCATAATTATCCTACCTATTATCACCTGTTAAAAACAGACCAAATAACTAAGAAATCAAGCCATTTCTAACACAAGATTTATAACTTTCAAAAGGAATAGTCTTTTTGCTAAGAGAACTTAAATCATTAAAATATACGTAAACTAATGATTCGACAGTTTAATTTATGTTTGCCTTGATTGCAACTGCAAAATGACATTACTTTAAAAATAATTTTCCTGTCTATCAGACAATTTCATTTTCCTTTTAAATTGCCATCTTTTTCAAAGCCTCAACAACTTTTTACGAAGACGAAGGTTTGATCATAAAAGAGAAGAGGCCACAGCGTTATTTCATATTGTGGAAGTCATTAAATATGTTTCACAGTTAATAGGACGGTCAAATACAATTTAGCTTACTGAAGGCATGCGGCATACGTTTTTATCTGGTAAATTCGAGTCTCATGATTTTATTACGAGTTGCAATATTTCTGCAAAAAAACTGTTTGCAGTGCATTTGCAATTCCTTGTCATAACAAACAACTTTTATAAGAATTGATATTTATAATTTCTTACAAGATATTCCTCTGTTTTCAGTTAAAATACAGCATTATGCAAATAAAATGCCATACAACGAGTTTACAATTGTGGTAATCATATAATGTGCAAATGCAATTTCCCCAACGTTTTACTTAAGCCATAATATTTATACCATTTATAAAGATACTTCTTTTATTACAACCTATGTATATAAAGCTTTCCTTTTTATTAAAATCTGGCAGTATCTTTTCTGAGAATCACAATTTTTCTGCATTTTTTAAACTCAAGAAAATATGAAGAAGACATGAAAATCGTATAAAAAATCTAAAATATAGAAAAATATATGTTACAAAAAGTTTAATGTTTATGATTTTTACCGTACGTTGGGTTTCCATGTCCAGTTTTGATCAAAAATTGTAGCCACTGATCATTTTCATAAAAAAAAAACATTTAATTTATTAGAATACCTCCTCTCCCTGAAGGTGTGTAGAAAATCTAACATCGGAAAAATTTGCACTCATATACAAAATTTAAAACAAATTTGTCTTATGTGATTTTATATGTACACATTTTAGATAGAGTTCTTTAATGTTACAACTTGAACCTGGAAAGTTTTTCTGACATTGTACTTAGATTATCAGAAAGAATAGCAGCTTCTTATATAAAATGTTCACTAAAATTTGGAAAGTCCAATTGTAGTAATATACAGTATGATGATATATAGGGTGCCCGGTAATTGGTAGAAAATTTAATGAGTAATTTTAGAAGCGCATAAAGAACGAAAATCAAAAATAAAAATATTGCGTTTGAGGCTTCGTTGTTTAGTTGTTAACATTTAAAAACTACGATTGTAGGCTAGCAATCCGCCTTACATAAATGAAAATAAGTCAAGACAAGACACAATCTACAGTGGTCCTCAAAACTAAAGGCACATGGCAGTATAAATCGGTACAATTATTATTGTCATTCGGAGCTTCCTGGCGTTACGCGCAGCTCTGCTGTGCCCAGTGTACTGCTTATAATCAGCAGGTGGTGGAGGCGAAGGATTATGCGCGTTGATAGTGAGAATTGGAAAAACCCCCTCCTCACCTTTTACGAGTCATTGGAAGGTATAGTATAAATCGATGCAAAAGAAAACACATTTGGTAGCATAGACGATTCTATGATACTTTATAAGAAAAATCGTAGATGGAATATTAAACTTGCCTATTGGCTGAAATCCGTAAAAGCATATCGAATCGTGTTCTATATGGTTTCCGAGTGGAGAGGATAATGTCTTCTTTAGTTCATGATCTTATACGGATAAATAATTGCAAGATGTACACGCCACAATTATCTACAGAAAGTACACGCATGTATCACACGTGTCCATATGAAAATCAATGTACTTCACGAATGTCCACAAGACTACATATATCCCGGAAGCTACATAAATATTATATATCCTTGTGTGCCTACTGTTTGATGCGTTTGGAGTACAAAATGGAGTACACATTTGTAGAACTTTTCGACATACATCTATCTCATGGTCAAGCAAATGGTCGTATATTAGAAGTCAATAACATGTCTACGGTGCCGAATGTTTCTGTCTTCCTATCAAACGTTAATAACTAAACAACGAAACCTCAAACACATTTTTTTTATTTTTTATTTTGGTTTTATATAGGTTTTTAGAATCACATCTTAAATTTTCTACTAATAGTTGTCAAACATTCTGTACAATATATACATATATTTTACATTTTTATATTATATTACATTGTTAGAAAATTTGAATGTTTCTTATATTTTCTTATGTAAATTTCATTGCGATATTTTTATTTGATCAAAAGTTTTTATTTTTTATGGGAAAATTTAAAATTCTCTATAAACTATTGCTTACGCTTACAAGATTTATGTTGCTAAATAGCGGCAAAGTCACATTTTTTGGATGAATAGTCTAGGTGGAAAATAGTGTTAATGTTCCCTACAACTAAATGTAAGAATCACAAGTTCCAAAAGATAAAGCGTCAAAATACTGTAGCATCAGTCTATTACTCTCTAATTATAAAAGCAAGACTGTTTTTTGTTTTTCTATATCAATAACTCCGCGTCAATTTCTTCTATTGGATCGTATAACTGATAATGTTGTGTACGACCACTTCAAATTTCATGACCATATGACGTACGGTTCGTGTGAAGGAACAGTTTCAATAGGTACTAGTTGTTAGCTGTTGTCACTAATAAAACAAGGTGCCCCGCGATCTTTTAGAAGAGTAATAAATTAACGTTACATTTCTCGTGAAACTTGGAAAAAGTGATTCGGAAATCGTTTACACGTTATGAAGACGATAGTATGCAACAAGGAACGATTTGCAAATGAATAAAAAGGTTTCAGGAAGGAAGCGAAATCGATTTTCGGGAAGGTCGGTCTTTCATATTGTGTACAGACAGAAACATTTAACGCGTGCAAAATCTCCTGTTGACTGACACAAGAATCACTCTACATGCATGACCGTTGAACAGCTAAGCATTAGTAAAGGAAGTATTTTTGAACTATTACATAAACGTGTATGCTGAGAAGTGAGAATTATGGGAAAGAAATCAGTGAGTTTTCTACCATAACAACGCACCAGCCCATGTAACTTCTTGTTCTTAAAAGTCAATAATATCATACGGGGTATAAATATCATACAACGAAATATGACGAGGGTGCTAAAAGCATTTTGAACGAAGAGCTAGAATATTGTTTTTTGGCGTAATGAAAACGACGCTTGGTTAACTATATAGATGCGACAGGAGAGTACTTTTAAGGTCGATTTTTAGAAAATTCAAATAATGAAAGTAAATAATTTTTATAAATTTTTCCTATGAACTTTTTGTCCATACCTCATATTAATATTGATGAGGGAAAGTAAAAAAAAGATGGAGAAATGGATGGAGATATGGAACGAATTTACACACGAAGTTTTATTGTATAACTCTGTTTTAATATAAATACAAAATTTCAAGTCGATCAGATACTTAATTTACGAATTATCACTTAATAAGCAAGTCAATCGGGGAAAGAAAACGTCAAACACGCAGAAATTTGAGCTTTACGCCGTTAGCAAGTTAGCTTACAAATCAAGAAAAATCATTCTGAAAGAAATATCAGCGGTATATGGAGACTCTTTGTTCTAGAAAAACCATGGTTTGAAATTAATACAACTTTTTCAAGCAAGGTAGATATTCAATCGAAAACGATCCATATTTCAAGCTGCCTGTTGTATCAATTTCAGTGAAAATCGCAGAAAAAGTGGAATAATTAGTATTGTCAAGCGTAAAAATCATTTAATTTTCATTCAATGTACACAATACTTACAATTTTTATGCTTTGAATGTTTTTACAACAATCACCGTCTGTGTTAATGTACATCTTACTATGAAAACATGTGGGCAGTACTCCTACGCTTCACTGCAAGAGGGACAGATACATGACCATTCTCACTAGTGTTAGTTAAGAGTCCTGTTTCTATATATCAACAACTTCCAACTTGAAACCATACCCACGTCTAAGGCACGCATCTCCTAGGATATCTTACTCCTAAGTCCACTAGGAGGCCCCAGGACGGCAGGCAAACGCATCTCTTTCCTTTTTCGCTTATCCTCTCTATCTAATTCTTCTTCTTCTTTTAACCAATCACATGCCACCACATAATTGAATATTATGTTTAAAAAAAAAGTATGTATTTAAGTATTTGAAGATTTGTTATAAATAGTAGATCACATATGTGTTTAAAAAATCTATTATATATACAAATAGAAGAAATAACATAGAAAAGTTTTTTCAACAGGATTCGAGCTTGTGATAAAAGAGGCCAACGTGCGAGCAGCCTGAACCAATTCATCCAACTTTATCGGATGTGCTTGCTGTTGGTAAAGATTGCCAAATTTTCGAAGATAAGGGTGGGCCGTAATTTTAATGTCAAATACCTTATAAATTATTGATCATTGCAGTATTTGAAGCTCTGTCATTGTGCAAAAGCTTATAAAGAAGCACGGTTTATAATTTATCGCTACTAAAAATAAGCTTGCAGCTGTCGAGAATTTCGTCTTTAAAATTTTACAATTGCTGCAAGCTGAAAATCTTATCTGTTGAAATTAGTGTAGTATCGGGGCCTTCATACCCATCAAATAGTAACAATAACAACAAGGAAAACAAGAGAACGCCTTGGTTATGGGCGTAGAGTATCGGCTTGCCGTACCGGAGGTCGTGGGTTCTCGGTTCTCGCTTGGTCATCTCAAATTTTTCCTCTGTTACAGTATCAGTTTACAAGGCGTGAAAAGCTATATAAATATTCGAGAGGTGCTATATACAGGATGTCCCAGAACTAGTGTAACATCCAGAAATGGAAACATTCTCGAAATTTCGTGTAAATCGGGTGACCAGATCAAGTAAGAGTTATTAAAATTTTCATGCCCTGATACAGTACATTCTAATTACAATATGAAGAACGATCGTGCGAAAAAGACTCATAACAGATAGTAGAACCTACGCGAGACATATCAGCGGCAGACGTGCAGACGTCAAAGTGTTAAAAAAAAAAATTTTTTCATAAGTAATAAAACGTTTTATTCCTTTCGCATAACGAATAAAAGTATCGAACGCAGTTATTAAACGACTTATTAGGTTATTTGTTATTCATGAATAACGAATAATTTCACATTATTCTTAATTTAAAATGACATAACATTTTCCGCGATACCTATGCTGTGTCAGTACGTGTGCCGGGATTCCGACTGAGCGTCCGTGTATAAGAGCCGTGCATACGCGGTTGAGTGCGCGGTCTTCCGGCGCTCTGATCGGCCAGTGTTTATCGTTAATAACTCAAAAACGAAGCTTCAAACAACATTTTTGTAAAGGAAAAGGATGTTCAGAATCACCTCAGCTACCCCCCTTTCCTGGATGTTGCACTTGTTCTGGGACATCCTGTATAAAGCAATTAACGATAGAGAGAAGGAAAGCAACGATGAGGATAGAGATGATGTAAGAGGTGTAAGAAGGCAAAAAACCATAATAATATACAGTGAATGTGAAAGCAATAGTGATACCGCAAAAGCACAGGAAGTTCAGAATGGATAACGTGCATAGAATCAGAAGATATACCGCGAAGAATACAGTTTGTACCCAGGGATAAATTCGCAGGACCTCAAGTATCTTCAGACATAAAAGAACCATTGGATTTTTTTAAGCTATTTTTTTTTTATCGATGAACTTATTAATGAAATAGTATGTGAAACACATAATTATGCTACAAGAAAGTTAGAAGGAAAGGCGTATTCGATACTACGAACTTGTCCCGACAGCCGAGGATGCACCTTGGCGATTGTTTTATAAAATACCATACAAAGCAACAATACAGAGCTTAATATTTAATCAATTTTCTTCTTTGAGATGTAAAGATACACAAACTATTAAAATATAAAAGTTTTATACGTTAATTTATATATGATATCATTTTAACTTAGCTGTAAGGAATTCATCAAATCAAAGGGTTCATACATACATACATACATACATATACGGTCTCTATCATACTACAGACAGAACGTTTAAGGTTGAAAAAATGATTAACACACCTTGTCGAAGGCGCAAGGCCTGTGAACGCGTAACTCCTTCTCCTTTTGTTGTTGATTGTTAGAAGCCTCCATCGCGATCGAGGCTGCCCTCTGCGACGCTGGCAGGAGCTGTGACAATATTGATGGCGGAGGGGGCTGGGGAGTTGGGCCGGAGACGGGTCTACCCGAACTCCATGGGGCTCTGGCCCCATCCCATCACTCCAGTCACCCCCGCACGCCCACTGAAAATTTCAAAAAATTATTTCAGATTGCAAATATATGAACAATAAATATATAAGTGCATCTTGTTTATCTTGAAACTTATATCATAATGAGATATTCTTCAGCCTTTCGTTTTTAATTTATGTATATTTAAATGTGTTTTAATCAAATGCTAGGGAAGATTTCTTTCTCTTAGTTAAAAATTTCGATTTGTATTCTGTTCACAAGATTGAATTAAGTTTTGACGAAATGTGCATACGAGCGCGTCAACTTGTATACGTACTTTATTCAATTATATCTTAATTCATGTGAAAATCCTAAAAATTTTTTTATAAATTAGAATTGTTTATTTAAAAACCTCTAATCCTATCATTTTGATGAGTGATTCTTTTGATACGAGTAATGTTTGGTACAGTGTTAGTTTACATATAAATATAAATAAGCAGTATAAGATAAGTTTCGCAAATGTTTTAAAGCGTTTGAAATAAAAGAATATGAAGGAAGGTTTAGAAAATAAGTAAATATAACACTAAAGATATAAAAATAAATGCTTGTCTGTTGAATTTACATTCAATACAAGAATCGATTTGTCATTACCTAAGCAATGAATATGTTTTTGTTAAACATTATAGATTGTGAAAGATTTTAATTAATGTTTTCATCATGTTATGTACTTTTATTAAGTATATTATGCTTTTACGTGAAAGTGTATACTACATTTATATATTTGTTTATATAAAATCTATGAATAAATTTTTTTAAACTTTTAATTATTAAAAATTAATTATTATTTGGGGTAATGGATTCTAATTTTTTCTATTCGCAGTCGTAAAATACTATTTTCTTATAAATTAAAATAGGATTGCGTATTCGAAAACAGATTTCCTGAATGAGTTTTGAAGAATATATATGTGTACATATGAGTACATGTGAATAAAAAATAAGTTCGTCTTGATTTTAATGTTAATCTGAAATAAATATTCGAATTCCAATTTATGATACCATAACAAATGTATCACTACACAGTCTTGTAATTTTTCATTAGCCTAAAGGCAAACCAAACATCTTCTGCCGACATGCTCTTGAATCAAATTACATTGATATAAAAATCAATTAAAGGTAAAAAAGTTTTCCACTATTTAGAAATGAAATAACTAAAAAAAGAGAAAATGCATAGTTTTATAAGAAAATAAATATTTCAAAAATGATTTAAAAAAAAAAGAATTATATTATCGAAAAGTAATTTTAGTTTTCATACGTTGATTATAGGTATACCATGTAATGCAAATTTAAACGATTAGTATCTGGGCATTAAAAGTTACTGACAAATATCGTTTTATCTGTTATATTTCTACTATATATTTTATCATTGAGAATCATCATGCTAACCAAACTTTTTTCAAGAAGTTATATTCTTCTCCGTATAAATGTTGCAAGTGCAGGCATTCTATATAAAACTCGTATATTTAACACAGAATAATCTGAATAACGTGATTATTCAAATAACTAATTCCCTTGTTTTCAACGATACAGGAAAGCTTCCGGAAAAAATTGTTGGTATATTTCAATAGTCTAGCATTACAACTGATAAGGTCAGTCAATGTTTACATTAGTTATATATTATAGGTCTAATTTTAAGTTATACTAATATTAGCAAATATGAATACTTCTTCATGAAAGATATGCAACTAAGTTACGAGGAAACAGTTTCAAACCTAAATTTCTTACTTTGAAATCATTTTAAAATATAAGCACATTAACATATGCTCAAAATACACTACAAATATCATTTTCTTATTTCTAGACGGAAAAATTGTTTTCAATCGTGAATAATGTAAAATGAGTCAAATATTTCGGCAATCGTAACATTACCCATGAAATTAAGTTCGATAATACCATGAAACAAGAATTAAATAAAAGTTTTAAATAAAAGCTTTCAATAGAATATACATGATAAAAAAATAATTAACCAACTATACTGAAATGGTTTCTACTGTTCGATTTTTACTTACCATGTAACAGTTCTGCATGTATGTACATAACACAATTATAACAAATAATATTATCCGTATTGTAGTACTCTTCATATGGAAACAAATGCAGAATTGTGGTTGGAAAAAGAATAAAAACAAATAAGTGATATATTGCTGGTGTTAAAATAGTAATATCTTAATGATCATTATCAAGTTACCTTCATCGCACGCATGCGCGCGTGCACACACAACATACACGTACAAAATTAAAACATTCTACCGTTTTAATTTTTTGTATCATCTTTTAAGTATATGTTATTGTAAGTAAAAAAAATGTATCATAGGAACAAAATGCAATTATATTATTGTTGTTATCAAAAAAATTTATTTCAGAAATTTATATGTGTTATTTAAAATTATTAAAATCGATACTTTCTGTTTGATATTTTGACAAACAATTCAGAAAATAGTTTCGTTTATCCTGGTATTACAGAAACGTTGTAAAGGATACTAAATAAATACACTCTAATTAGTTTAAGTTTACGAAGGAACGGAATGAACAGTAGAAATGAAGATTTATTTCAAACTGTCATTAAAGTTAATACTGAATTTTCCATGAAAGAATGGTGATTCTCGTTCAGCGTAAGCTATAATTTTTACGATATTTATATATTACATTTGTAAGTTGTATATAATTTGATAAAACTTCATAAGGAACGGATAAACGTAATAAAAAAAAAGCAATTGCAAAGAATGAGAAGAGCGTGCAGTTCGATAATACGGAAGTACATTCTCAGCGTTCGACTTTCGTTGAATTGTTGTAAGAACGACGATACCGAATACACGGGAACAATGATAACAAACGATTTTGTACTTTCAAAAGCATATCAGTACAGAATCGCTGTAATAATCTATGCTTTTTGAATCATGCGTTGGCGATAAATAAACGATTAGATCATGATATAACTACATAATATGTCTACGAAATTAATGAAAGTTTATTACAAATATTTCAGTAACAACGTATTCTTTAAACATCAACACTACTTCTTGCCGGAAGTTTTCATGTTCCGTGAATTTTGGAAATGCGCATCGAGAAAAACTGCGTCGTGACCCGGTTCACTTTCCTTAAGCTTTCGGTCATCGTCGGAATACGTGATCGATATTTATTGTAGCTCTTTGATACGGCATTTTTCGACTTGTGATTTGTTTTGCACTTTTCCAAACGAAGGAAGAATGTGTATCTAGGGGTGAAATTCACGCTATATATCGAGAAAGTTGCTGCATATTAATCGCGCGTAGCACCATGACAATCATTTGTATTTTCATCATTTTCATTCGTTTGCTTAAATGACTCGACTAATTAATTAATGCTGATGCAATAGCATTGACAAAATAAAAGACAGAAAAAAAGGAGAAAGAAGAAGAAACAATAATAGGTCGAAGGAATGAAAGGAATCGGGTGGAATTTGAGGTAAATTCCATGATAAAAGAAATTGTTAAAAATTGATTGAAAGAGGTAGACAACGACTACGATTTCCGTAATAGAGGACACAGAAATTTAGAAAATTCTTGTGGACAAAAAGAAATCGATGCTGAGAACTTTCGTGTAATGGTAGATGAAAGAAGGAAGTGTGGAATGTGAATGTAAGGACAGGAATTTTTTCATAGAGATCGACATTAAGAGAAGGAACAATGAACGTTGCATTGGTCACAAGGTCGAGTCTGATTGTGATAATTACTACTCACTCGACGAGTCAGGGCAGTGTAGCTTCATATACGTGTCTCGTAGTGTATATCAGGCCATCGGAGCACGGCTGAGCTCGTGGCCCTTCTTCCGTAGCTTCGAATCTAAAGCCACCGTCCGCACTGTATGCCGTCGAGGCAGCACCGCGCACGCACACCCACGCTACACCATCCTCAGCACCAGCACTAGCACCACCAGCAGTACCGACACGAGAACCAACCACGACAGCGATACCGCTAACGCTTCTACACCGAACATTTTCCACGGCGACGGCGGCTGCTAACCAAACGAAGACAGAGATATTTGGCCCTGAGGTGGGGATGATAGATCCACGAGGAAAGAGACTGACAAGAAAAAAAAATAGAAGAAAAAACGGCTGAGACTTGTCGGGAAAGAGTTTGTTACACTCCACACCCCTCCGCTGTGATTTTTCCTACTAGATGCGTGCGAGCTGTACAGGCTCTTGCTGTTATACATAAAGACGAACAAGTATGTTTTTCTACAGATATTTAAATTGTTCACGCGTTTTTCAGGATGCAGAACTAAAGCACAAAACACATACATGCATGCACACGCACACACACACGCACACACAAAATATCACTGTCTTTTCGAAATAATTCGTCACGTCACATTTCACCGCCACTGTCCGTCATTGTCGACGACGACGGTGACGGCGGTAGATCCGATTATTAAACAAACGGATCTGTAGCGTCGATACCGTGTTCAAGTTCCAACGTTAGCTTCGCGGAAGTCGAACCTCGCAGACATGTCGTCGGCGTAGAATGTCCTCCACTCGGTCCGGCTTCGGATGTTCTCGTGTTCGTTCGTCGAGTATTACCGCGTACTTTCGGCCGAGAATCGGAGCCACTCGGTACCCCTTCGAACTTCCACAGCCTCCCTGAAGCCTGCTCAAATCCGTCACCCTTTCAACGAGCGAGAAGACCGGCGCGCCGTTTAGCCGAGTTACTCCGAACTTTATTGATGAAGGACACATACACCAAGACTCCTGGTGATATAGGTATTAGTATGTCGACTAGTACAGAGGTCGCCCGTGTTCTACCTCGCGTCACCTGTTTTCCGGTTTCGTCAATTCTTCCAAGAAAAATATAGCAACTATTATCTTCCTCGTGTATTATCTTTATCATCTAAACTTAGTGTTAATCAACCATTTTCTAACCATTTTATAGATACATATCTAAATAAGTAAATTTAGAAGAAATTATTGCCGAAGTAGTTTATAAACTTTTTCAACCTGTTATTTTGCATATTCAAGCTATCGTTTTGATTAAATTTTAATTACCTTGTATGACAAGTAAAGGAAACATAATTCATTTTTAATATTTAGTCATTTTTATTACAATAATATTACTTAATTTGTCGCAAATTAAATGTTATCAATTCAAATTTAAAGAAACAGTAAATAAATATAGATTGCAGTACTAATTTGTAATGTCATTTAAAATAAAATTATCTCTTGCTGTCTGCTATCTTGCATTTGCTAACTCAGGGTCGAATTACTTTTTAAATATACTTCAATTTGATGTAAATAATTACAAGTATTTTTACAAAATATTAAATCTGACACGTTTAATCCTGTTTAAATTAAAATACATCGCTCTACCCTTTTAATATTATTAGGATACAAATTTAGTTTTTTGAAAGAGTATAATATTGTTTAATAATCTATTTACACTAAACGCTTATGTAACACGGCGGAATACATTGAAACTAGAATGTGTTTCATTTTATGAAACATTGCTTTAGTTACGGATGCATCGACTATTTATTTTTATTTCTTATTGGGTAGGCAGAATATTTTAACTTCAGAGACATTCCACGATTCACCATCACTATATTATTATTTGGTGAACAAATTTAAACAAACACTTTTTTTAATTTTTTCAGATTTTTTTATAAAGATTTATTACTTCTTCACATGTAAATGTTGTACAAATAATAAATATATAGGGTATACTTTAAATGTACGATGTGGAAGTAAATATATGATAATAGTATTACTGCTAATACAATATCAACAATAATAATTAATTATTCATATATAGATATTGTACCGTGTTATAATTTAGGCATTTGTTGAGCGTAATATTACAATCTATCAATGATGTAATCTCTCGTAATACAATAAGTTTCCGTCATTAATCCGTATCTAGTGCGTATTTGGCATGATTCATTTAAAAATTTCTGTGATTACAGAATAAGCATAAAATTATATCATTACCACTGCATGAACATATCTAACTGTGTGTACATACAACGTAAGATGGTAAATATGCCATAGTATCGCTTATTCCGTATTTTACTTAGAACACTTTATTACGACTGATTACTTTATTGGCATTTCAAATCTACTTCAATACTATTCTTCCTTGTTATTTCGACGTTGTAACGTATCCGAATCGTTAAATGCAGAAACTCTTATTACTTTCTAATTCTATTGAGACTATTGAAAATCACTATTGTACAATTACCATTACTATAGTTTATCAGTGTAGAATTTGCATATGATAGTTAATTAAAGTACAAAAATCAATATTAAAAAATATAATTAAGGGGACAATTATTAATACGAAAATAGGAAAATGAAGAATAATTTCATAGGAGAGTGATAAATTTTAAGCAAATGAATATAACATTTAAAATATCAATTACAAATAACTTATAATACATGCTGCATTGTTGAAAAATTTCTCTAGAAAGAAAAGAATCGGCCAAAGTGTAAAAATCAAATAAAAAGATAAATAAAATAGAACAGTGTGGATTACTATAAAAAAAGGAAAAAATAAAAAGGAAAAAGATGCGAAAAACGTTTCACAAGTAATACAATACATTTCAAGACAATTAGTGTTCTGAAAACTTGTATTTTATTAAATATATTAGTATATATTTATTAATGTTCTGAAAAAGTTTATTAAATAAAATATTATTAAATAAAATATAATTTTTATTATGAACGATGAGATTAACCAAAAAATATTTACGAATTTAAAACTAAAGGAGTCAAACTGCAAAGAAAAGCATGATAATGTAAGTGTACAAATAAGCTGGTAAAACGTTTCACAACATTTTCAAAGCCAACTATGTAGTAAACTTCCTAATTAAGATTTTTTCAATGACCTTAGTGGACAAAATAAGTTTGTGAAGAGAAAATTTATGGTAGATTGACCAACCGCGGATCAAAGAACAGTGAAATGGTGATGGACTCGTAAGAAATAAAACACTAATAGAATAATGTATGCATTTATTCTTTGTATTTGAAATATAAAAACTTTGAATATTATAATAACATTTGTAGTCTAATATTTCATCGTTTGTCGTACCTACTGTATTGCTCGTTGAAAATATTTAGTAAAACGATGAAATTAGCAGCAAATAATCAATAAAACATTACAAAAAGATAAAACTATATGGAAAGGTGACGAAGGAATAATTCTGCGGGTCCTGCTTGACCTTGGCACACCAATGGCTTCACAGAGGCCAGTGAGCTATAGCGAAACATTCTGCACATGTGCGGTGTAGTCGATGAGATATTCTAAAGCAGTGACGTAACAAATTACTTGTAATTACTATTCATATCAATGTTGATACTTTTCTTTATTATAATCATTTGATTCACGTATGTCGTTGTTCCAATACAAGATCATTTGGGAAGAGATTCATATATCATTTTTGTGAATTAATACATTAATAAAAACAAATCTGGTTTTCCCGAAAACTGTATTATTCTTTCTTTTTTAATATTTATTTATCAACGCTCTTATTAAAAAAAGATGGTCTTCTATTACATGTTTAATTTATTAGGTATTTTGTCAATCACATATTTAAGTTCAGTATCAATATAATATTTTGTTATTAATAGATTGTTAAGAATTATTTGAAGTTTTGTATAAACAGTTGTATCATTTATGTAATAATTACCTTGCTAAATCAATTTTATATCATAGACACTTACAACATCACTCGTTTCAGCGACTCTAATTAATACTATAATATTGTATTTCAAGTTTCAAAAATAGGAATTAATATCCCGACGTAATAAGCTGTCTAACACAAGTCAAGAGAATAACAAGTAATGCGAGATTACACCAGGAACCTTTACGTTAATACGCTACTGCACTGGGGACTTATTGATCAACGATCAGTATACATATGTACTAAAGTTTTGCGCACGCCATTCCATGGAACGTGACTGTCAGTTTATGACTTCTAACGTTCCATCTGGTCTCACATTTTATTTTCAAATATTATGTATAATTTTACGTTTAATTAATATTATTTGTTTCTAGTAAATGTATGTTTCTTCTTTTGTATGAGTTTACAAATTCTATCGTTCGGTTTTATTATAGAAGCCCACTCACTTATTTATTATTTCATGTACTTCAAAGAATAACTCATCAATTGGAGGATTTGCATCCATTAATATTGTAATAACGTTTCTTTGTTTTGCAATTATTTGGTTTTATTTTAATAATACATTACATTTTGGTTATAGTCATTCGATATGCCTCTCTTCTCGCTTACCAAAATATTAACGCAAAAGTCATTCTTGTACTATGAGATTTGACGTTAAAACAAAAAGTATTTGCCACGTAATTATTTCATGTTTAACAAGAAGAGCTCTCTGCCTACTATTTAGTGAAACCGCTACTTCATAGATCTCGTCAAAACCGATACACCTATTCCTCTCCGTCGCACACTACTAATAATTTATGACAAAACATGATCAGATTTCAGTTAGAATATACATTATTAATTTTGGATCGCTTACAAAGAAATTACGGTGGCACAGCTGTTACATTCTCCCACATGTAATTATTTCCTACTTCGGACTTTGTCAATTCAAGTCCCCATATCGTGACACGTTATGTATTATTTACACTAATTTTTTTATATTATTTATACTAACAGTTCCAAGCAAATCTAAACAAATGTTTAAAAATAAACGTAATAAAATTATATTTATCCTTTTTATTATATTTTCATTTACATATATTTTTACACTAGTATTATTTATATTGGTTAGAATAACAATATTTGCAAAACATAATTTCCCTTAACAATAATAAGATGTACAGTTACGTTTAGTCAAAAAAATATTGTTTATTTTTTACATATTCGAAAATTCACTTATACATACATACATATATCATGTTGAATATGCGATTGGAAAGAATAATGAAATCAATCCAAAGAACATTTCTCCAATTTTCTGTGGATCAATTTTCATATGTTCTTGCCCACTGGAGCCGTTTTATTTTATTCTTCATTTTCAACAACGGGTTTTTTTATGCCATACATCCCAAAAGGCCACTTTCATGAAGTCATCGTTTCACGGTCGTTAGAGATACATCGTTCGACACATTGCAACTTAATTTCTGCAGCTAATTCGAATGCACTTTTTCGATGATTACGTTTACCGATCATTTGTAAGTAATAATTTTCAACGTTTGTTGTCTTTTTTGGACGTTTTGACCGCTTTTGAGACAAATAACTACCCGTAGCAATAAATTTCTTTAGTACGTAATCAATGGTAGGCTTGAAAATTCCTGTTCTTTTAGCAATCTTTTTAACGGAATATCCTCCTTCCAAAAAAGTAATGATTTTTGAACGATTTGCAACAGATACTTCTTTATTATAGCTAGCTATTACGATTATTTAAGAACTCAAATGAAAATGACTAACAATAAAAGTGAACGAATTTGTGGCTCTACGTTCTTGTTTATTTTATGTGGAAAGATGCTCACACACCAAAACACTTAAATAACCCCAACATAAATAGAGATTAAGAGAAAAATTCAATATCTCCAATGCTTTCAAAAATTCGTACACTGAAATCTGTTTGCATTGATGCGTCTGGAGTGGACGAAATGGACATGGTTTGCATTGTCGTATTAAATAAATTTGTTGAACAGTTATTTTCCCCGTTTAAATAAAAAGTATTGAAGATTCAGGTGTTGTCTTAATCTGATATAAGAAAAAAGAAATATAAAAATTCAGTAAGTTGTGCAAATTATCACATAATTGACGCAAGTTGCAAGTGTCCTAATACTTACGGACGAGAGTGTACATACATAGTGACGGAACTCACTTTCTGTGAATGACAAAATGAAAATCGCTGAAAAACTATTCCTGCAAGTCAACAATGAAAAATGCAGAAACTTACGATACAAATTATTTTAGTTCCATATAACGCTTTGAGAGCAATAGTATGTATAATCCGGGCCATGATATAGTGAAGTCGTAAAATTGGTTAGGCGTTAGAGTAAATATATTTCAGTTGTCAAAACAAACGAATTAACAGAAATATAGGCAGATAAGGGGTTAAAACCAAGATCAGGATTGTAAAAAAAAGAACTTTCATTTAATGTTAATGTATCTTGTAAAGTATATGGAAAGAAAAATTCATACTTACTTTACAAATAAAAGTCTAACTAAGGTCTTTAACATCTTAATTTACCTACTTGTAGTATATGTACATGTAGGTAGAAAATGCAAGAAGATTGTGTAGTGTGGACAAAGAAAACAATTCTAAATATTTTTAATAGTAACTAATATTTACATATTTTCCATTTGTAAATGAAATACCATTTATTAATTGAAATATCAAATTATATGTTACCATACACTTATTATTGGAACCCTAAAACAGAGTGTAACGCACGGCCCTTAATACCGCAACACGAAACCGTGTCCATCTTAAAAGTTTAATTTACTACCTCGCCGTATCGTGGGCTGGACCATACTTTCGTGTGCGATGAGTTTACTTATTTTCTCTATTTTTTATTGTTTTCGTTGTTTTAGTATATTTTTATCTTTTTTATTACTATTATTTTACTTTATTTCGTTGGTTCCTTTCATGTTCTATCGATACTGCCAACAAAAAAGCAATCTCTTCTTGTTAAATTTTCCGAAGGTGTTCATAAATATAAAGAACCGTCGGGTGATGTAAGAGTATCGAATAGCGATGTTAAATAAAAAATGTACGATTTTGAACCCGATGATGTCTCAGATGTACCTGAATCTACAGAAAATATAGTTTCAACAGACCATATTGTAATACATTTAATAACTGAATAAAGAATAAATATAATTCTTTTCACAATTCACAAGGCTTTAATTCTTCTGTAATTTACAAAGTGTTCCTAACGTAACTTGAAACCACCCAACTAGGAGCGTATCGGTGAGGTTTTCGAACACGATTAATGGGTACGCTGTGTTAGGGCATAAAATATCGACATTAGTCAAAAATGACTCTGGCACAGGACTTTGTTTTAGTAGCCAGTTAAGAGAAATATATGTAACTGTGACGGTATTCCTACGCTCCACTACCAAAGGGCTGAAGACATGACCATTCTCATTAGTTCTCATTAAAGCTCCTATTATAGACGTATGTACATTAAAATTTAATATTTAGTCGTATCTATTGCTGTATGTATATAAAAACATAATACACAAGAAAAAGAAAACAGGCTACGCGTTGCGATACCAATACAACGGAGAACCAACAGACCACTACGATCTTTTTATTTCTAAAGAATAACAAATGACCACAGAATTAATTAAGAAGGAATGTTTTACTAATGAATCAAATCTAATCAGTGTTTCAAATACTTATACATATTGCAGCTCTAAATGCGTATTCGTTATTTATAATGAACAATCGGATTTGGAATAATACAGGGTGTCCCAGAACAAGTGTAACATCCAGGAAAGGGGGGTAGCTGAGGTGATTCTGAACATCCTTTTCCTTTACCAAAATGTTGTTTGAAGCTTCGTTTTTGAGTTATTAACGATAAACACTGGCCGATCACAGCGCCCGAAGACCGCGCACTCAACCGCGTATGCACGGCTCTTATACACGGGCGCTCAGTCGGGATCCCGGCACACGTACTAGCACAGAATAGGTATCGCGGAAAATGTTAAGTCATTTTAAATTAAGAATAATGTGAAATTATTCGTTATTCATGAATAACAAACAAATTAGTAAGTCGTTTAATAACTGCGTACGATACTTTTATTCGTTATCCGAAAGAAATAAAACGTTTTATTATTTATGAAAAAATGTTTTATTTTAACAACACGTTTTCAAGTAAATAAATTGTTTTAAGAAAAACGATTTGGATAACTAATGTTAGAAAAAAGTTAATTAAACTTACCGATTCGTCCACGAATTAAACTGCTTCGATGGAAGTGAATCGTTGACACTAGGTTCTTGTGCCGATCCTGACTTTTCAAGACAATCTTCAACAGCTGATGTTATGGCCGGGTCAGTGAACTCACTTCATTGCACGGCCACTGTTTCTTTCCACTGTAAGATTTAGGGATGATTCGACAGGATTTATTGTTCCTACATATAACCAAGTAAGTCCTGAATCAACAAATTGAATTTTCATACTACATTAAAGGGTACCATAAAGTAAGCTCACTTTGATACTGTACCATAAGCAAGGGAAAGTTCGACTATTTTGCGACGGAATTAGTGGCGGCTGCATCACACGTGTGTCAGACAAACGAACGTCGTTAAGGACAAACATTGAAACAGAATGAAGTGAAGCAATAGCAAGGTACTGTGATGCCCGGTTGGCTCCAGTTCCTCGGATATCAGATCAAATAATGGGGTAACACTAAATTTTAATCAATTAGAGATCGTCGTTGCGTAGAAACAGAACTTTATTAATGTGTAGTATGACGTGCGCGTGATAGAACAGAGACTGCCTCGAGGATCGAAAAATAGAGCTATTTAAGGGTTTGGAAAAATGAACTTTGGGATATGACTGTGTGAGAGAGTTGAGAGGAGAGTTGGAAGATGACGAGTCTAGTGTGACTAATAGTGAAAGTTGGTGACTAGTTGTGGATACAGATAGCATGTGATCTTCTTTTGTTTAACGTTCTTTATTTCTTTTCGGGGATTCCTGGAGGGGAATATCAGATAGGGGGAAGCGTACGATTTTAGCTGTGAGATATTTTCTGCACTGTATTATAGTAACTTCATTTTTTTTATGTTAAGCAATGTTCATTTCTTTTGTCATTATTACACAACAAATATAGATATATTTAGAATATTTATCCGCCTTACTTTTATTCGAAATCATCCTCAAACTTCTGTTTTTTTTAATGAAACATACACTAATGTTCCGAAGTATTGCATGCCTACTATAAAATGTATAGCGTGGTGCGAAATCGGCTGTTAGGGGTGTAAAAATCGAGGAACCAGATATAATATGACAAGCGAGCGTTACGCCATTTTGTTACGAAGGATTGCATCACTTTTATTCCACATTATTGCGACATCCGCTGTTAGAAATGACAGAAACGTAAAAAATCTGTCAGTTCGTTATTCGTTGCCGCTGTGTGCTGGTCGAGTGTAGAAGTATTTTTGCCAACAATTAACCAAACAGTATGGTCAAGCCGCGTGAGTTGTCACCTGCAACGAAGAAATGCATCGAAGTTTTATATAAAGAAGGTCTGAATATGACACAAATTGCTCAAAGACTGAACTGCCATCGTTCTACTGTTAGTCGCAACGTCGCAAAGCTTTCAATGTTTGGAAACATGGATAATTTACCACGTCCTGGGCGACCTCGCATATCAACGCCAAGGGATGACAAGATTCTTCGCCGTTTAAGTCGTAAATCCCGGTTTGCTACATCATGGGACTTGTCGCAGGAGTGGAAAGCTGCAACAGGTGTAGTCGCAAGTCCATGTGTTGTTCGAAAAAGGCTTTGTGAAGTTGGAATTTTGGCTCATAAAGTCAAGAAAAAACCATTACTAACACAAAAAATAAAGAAGGCAAGATTGGCGTGGGCCAAAAAGTATCGCAGTTGAACAAAAGAACAGTGGCAACGGGTAATGTTTACGGATGAAAGCCGTTTTTCATTATCTAGTGATCACCCTCAATTCGTACGGTGCGCATCGAACGAACGATATCTTCCGGAATGCCTTCTGAGGTCTAAAAAATATACCTCATCTGTAATGATTTGGGGTGCAATCACCTACAAAGGCGTTGGAAGGCTGTGTTTTGTGGAAAATACAATGAATTCCGACCAGTATGAACTTGTTGTTAGAGATCATGTCGTTAACACAGCCAAAGATGCATTTGGTGGGGAGCCATACATTTTTCAACAAGATCTGGCACCTTGTCACACATCCCGACAAGTAATTATATTTTTTGTTAAATATCCGTATAATATTTAACGCGTGTCATTGAATTTAAACTGGTAGAATGTTCAATACATTCCATTTCATTACAAAATATCCCGGCATTTCATTCTTTCAGTTGCGACGAATCTTTTCTGAACTGAAAATACAAGTGTTGGAATGGCCTGGGAATTCACCAGACCTTAACCCGATTGAGAATGTATGGCGTTTAATGGGTCTTGAGGTTCAAAAATTACGTCCTTCAACAGAAACAGAACTGCGGGAGGTGATTGATCGTGCGTGGCACAATAAAATTAATACAGATGTTGTTCGAAAGCTCATCGACAGCATGCCAAATAGAATTCAAGGTGTTATTAAAGCAAAAGGCGACGCTACGAAATATTAACAATTTCGGCTAAATTTCTGATATTTCATTACTGTATCCATTATGTACTCGTTAAGGCAGGTGTGTATATGTTCTATCATCGGAGTATCTATATCCATCACATGCGATTAAATTTCATTAACTGCCACTTTTCAACTCTTATTTTGTTCCTATATTTATCACCACTTATTTCTAGTACCTTATCCTCCTCGTAGGTTATACATATATTATTCTAAATCTATTAATTCTGCAAATTCTGATCAATTCAGCGTGCGTGCAATACTTTAGAACACTAGTGTATTTTCATATGTGGTGTACGATTTTGGCTGTGACTCACTGTATGTACATCGGCTCTTTTTCAAACTTTAATGGCCATTTATAACTTGTTACGTACGCGTTCTACCCGAAATGTACGGCGCCTAGTGTTTAGTGCACACACCCCGGATAGTTACCAAGAAAAGGGTAAACGAGCGACTTCCGCTCTCACAAAAATCTAGCGTTCTCTACAACCAAAAACTGTAGTTTTTCGGTGTATGAAATAGCATGATTTTCGACACTCTGGGGCAGTCTCGAACTCAGTTTCTGAACAGAACGTTGCTCTATCCGTCAAAGTATTGACACGAGCAAGATCAGGTTCCAATCCCCTTCGAGTATTGTAACGTCGCGTACGTATTTCGTAAGTGTCAATCAGATAACACTGTCTACGACTCCTCCACGCTCTCACCGCGTCAAGTCGAGAAGGAAGATTCTTGCCGAGTCAAGAATCGACTAACTATTAATATTGTTCTAAATTTCATTGTAGTAAGATTCAAGTCACTTGAGTATCAAATCATTCCTTGTAATTATAATAAAATATAGTAATATAGAGTCATACTCGTGTTTATATTCAATTCAACCCATCCTGAATAGTATAGTGACGTACTAGCTAAACCCACGACAGATACACCTTTACCGCTCGAAGTATATAAAGGACTATGACTCGCGAATATCAAATACAGTGGACTCCCGTACAACGCGGGGGATACGTTCTGCGTAATAGGAAATCGTTATACGGGACATACTTGATTAGACCAATTTATGTAACTTCAAGCACGCCCAGCCTTGAAAATTGAGTGATTGTCTATCCCCATATTTTCAATCTAAAAATGATCTGGAAAAAGAACTGTTTTTAATCAACGATAACAATCAAGACGAAACTATGGACTATTCAAGCGATGAATCTGTACAACCAGTATTAACAAGCCGTCATTAGAACTTATTTGTTGATATTTCCGATAGTGAATAAATGTTAAATACTGAGGTGCATAGATGTATTTTTATTTTTATTAAAAGTTGAATAAAATTATTTTTCTTATATCTTTAAATGTGTATTTATTACTATTTTTTTATAACCGTTGCTTCGTCAGCTTAAAAAATCAGAGACTATGTGAAAATGTTAAATTTATCTTACGCGTTATACGGGACTGTTTATCACGCTATATGAGTACTAGTCGCCATTTTTTCGTCGCGTTATACGAATTCGCTTTTTACGGGAGCGCGTTATACGGGAGTCCACTGTACCTTGATATTCGGTGACACATGGCGTTAACTATACGCTAAGTGGTCCATCTCCTTCGGCTACCTTCGTTAACCATACGTTGACTTGTCCGAGTCCTCCTATCTGTACCCACGTCTACAGCGGATCGGGAATAACGCACGCTTTCATATTAGGATCAAACCCGAACGATGTCACGAGACTGATGATAACGGTCGAATTCCGCGAGCACCTAACAACTGGTGACAGTCATTCGGATACGCGAGCTGTAACCTTTAACAAATCATTCAAAACTACAAAATTTAATAACTGTATACAGTAAGGTATCCAGGATTTTCTCCTCTATCTTTTAAGACTAAATTGAACTTCCTAGCGTATTAGATTTTCACATAATATCTCATTTTTGCCTAAAATCGTGTGTTTTTACAAAAACCCATATTTTTTTAAAACTGAGGGTAATCTGCTAATCTACTAACTAGTCACTAGTGGCTAGTTTTTAACAATTGTCTTAAACGCGGTTTATATGTGTTTTTAATGCATCGACAATGCGCTGATTGGTTGACGGTAGAAGGGAAAACGGGGCGACGAAAATGTGGATGTCTAACTGGTGAATAGAATTGTGAAAGGGTAGCGGGAATGATCGGGAGCGGAGGTGGTGAGTAACTTCTCATCCGTACTGGGAAAGGTCCAAGGTAAAGTCAGCGTGGTACCGTTGATCGGTTCACCGTGGCCGTCCGACTCTTGGGTCTCCCACAGCTTATAACACGGTAATTGCTATTGAGAGAGAAAATTAATTTTGCTAATACTAAGGTCGCGTACCACTTATTCAGGCACGGGTAAAACTCTACCTTCTTAAAAATAGCGTCTATAGGAGATCGTATCATAAACTGGTTCTAATGAAGCCTTAACAGACACTGTAAATAAATTTTTATTCTAAAGCTTTTTACGTAGAATATCGAGCTTGAAAATCTAAGGTAGTACCATTACATTTCTTGAAGTTTATCTAGTATATTAACTTGTTATCTATCTACAAATGAATACACTCATGTTAAATTTGAATATTCCATTCTCACCACTTAGTGTTTGTAGCTAATTGTACCGAAACCAAACATGTTGTTAAGGAAAATGAATAGATGTTGCCAGAGTAAGCAAGACGTAGTGTTTGAATTAGGTAATATGCGCGTTGTAATGGGTCGTGCAAATAACAAAAATATTCCTTTTTACAATTTTCATGACGTTCTCCCGATAAAAATGTGTCTAAATACGACATAAATCGTATAGTATTAACACATTTTACCGAGTGTAGCAATTTAGTAATAAAGGTAAGAGATAATTATAATTAACAATAAATAATTATATCATACATTAATTGAATAAACCTTAGTTTTCTTCTTTAAGAATAAAATGATAGAACTTTCCTATCAACCTAATATAACTACAATTACTTCTACTCGTATTCGTACATCATATCGACATTTATTGTAAAAAAAAAAGATTACTTTTCTTAGGGATATTTTTTTATTTAAGTTCAGTAGAATTCATTATTATGTCTACTTACAAAGTAGTTTTATTTTTCATTATTTAAAAATATATTAAAAAGGAAAAGAATCCATATCCATAAAAGTCATCTCTCAGACAAATTCGTACAACCAACAAACAAACAATAATATGCATCCTAGGGAATGTTTACATTATATCGGGAATATTCCACTTATTGGGAATAAAATAAAAGACAAGTGGCACTTATTTTTTGGTAATCAATAAACAAAATTGTCACGCCGTAACAATAGACGAAATGCGATCATGCATTATACTTGTTTGCTATTCTCAGAAAATGACAATTCTAATATACGTAAATCCCTGTTCGTACATGCTCGATCATACATCTGCCTTGCAATGGCCTACTTCCAATCGTGGATGTATGTACGTCTCATCTATGCCACCAAGAATACGCCATCGGAGTTCTTACATTACTATACGTAAGGTATGTACGTAAACCTTGACAAGGACTTCGACGGTCGTAATACTACGCGAAACAATAAATGCCCCTTTTGAAGCGTCGAACGGTAAAGTCTCGGCACTTGTGGCATGGCGCCGATAGGGCTAGACTCTCGAGACACTAGCCAGGCTAGCATAAAGTATCGAGAAATCCGAGGACTTTCGCGTTAGTCACGGAAAGTGCATGACGGTACGCGTGCTCCTTCCCTCGTTTCTAGCTCTGATGGGGTGGACCAATTAAATCAAAATTTGTGCTTCACCCCCATCAGAGCTTTGGGTCGTAGAGAGGGAAATTGCGCTTCCCTTAGGAGGAATCGCCCTCCGGGAAAACAGAAAGAAAACAAACCTTGCCTTCGACAAAATGAAAAAGAAACTCGTCTTCGATACAGAAGAACAACTCGACCGTTCTCGACACAGATTACCGGAGTCAGACTTGTCTTCGATTCAAGGTTATTTTTATACTCGATCAGCTTCCTTCTGAAGCTCGTGGTTGCGATCTGATTAATTCGCCGGCCAATTAAGTTGCTCGGCGAAGTGGACGTCTCCCTCGTGGACTATCGAAAGTCGCACGAGTCCAGAAACTCCACCTTTCATGGCGTTACTCAAAAGAAAAATTAAGGATCAGTGCGAATAACGTGGGAATCTCTATTAATTTCATTTTTTACGAAGATACTGATTCTAAGCATAAAACTTGTACAATCCGAGAGAAGCTACTATACAATTTCAATATGAAGTAAGAAATGTAGGCCAACTCCAAGGAAAATTAAACTTAAAGTGGAAAAATATTAATCGTGACAGTACAAACAAATTTATTCAATCTATGCCAAATAGATTCCTTGAAGTAACGAGGAACAAGGGCTGCCAAGCAAAGTATTAATTCATCGCATTTTATTACTTTTACTAGTTGAAATATGTTTTTTCCCTTATCTGCGATTAAAACCATGAAAAATGGTTTTTGTGGATAGTAACATTCTTCTTCCATTTTTTGTATTTTTAAACAATTAAAAATAAAACTGCTTTGTAAATAAATGTAAGATAGTGTAATGATAAATTCTGCTGAACATAAATAAAAAATATTTCTAAGGAAAGTGTTTTTTCTTTGTTTTATTTATACTAAATTTCCGTATGATGTACCAATACAAATAGGAGTAACTACAGTGACTCGTATTAATATTCGGACACCACAGTGTTCTATCAATTATTACCCTCTAACTTCGACCATAATTGAACTAACAAATTTTTTTATTTTTGTTATAATAAATTATATACTCTTTTTTGCAGGAACGCCAATTTTGTTTATTTAAACTAATTTGTTTATTGTATAACAAATAATATGTCGGGAAATGTACAATTTGTACGTCGCAAAAATATTCGGACACCGAGTGTGTATCCGTATTTCTTAAGTACATTTCTTCAGTTTCACTAGTGTTTACAAACATATATTGAGCAAGGCGTAAAGCATGCTTCGAAATATCAGTTATTATTCGAAAGTCATTAGGATCAGGCAGAAATTTTGAACATGAAACGAAAAAGCAAAAATAGTTCGTTTGACGTGCGTCAATTAGTTCTTTTCAACCGTGAAAAAGGAAAATCTTACAGGGAAATCGGCGCTCTTTTAAATTTAAGCAAGAGTACTGTGGCAGACATTATAAAAAGGTACAATCGTGAAGATCGGATCGAGTCAATTCCTCGAAAAGGACGGCCAAAGATACTCGACGATCGAGATAAACGGAATACTGTAAGAAAAATAAAAAAGGATCCTGCTTTAAGTGCTCCTAAGTTAAGTACTGAATTATTTGGAGAATCAGGAAAGAAAGTTCATCCAGATACGGTACGTCGAGTGTTAAAGGAATATGGATATAATGGTAGAGTAGCACGTAAAAAGCCATATATAAATGAGGCGAATCGTAAGAAAAGATTAGCATTTGCCAAACAATTTATTAGCAAAGAACAATCCTGGTGGAATGATGTTGTTGTTGCTGATGAAAGTAAATTCAATATATTTGGATCTGATGGACGAAAAATGGTTTGGCGTAAGCGGAATCAGGAGCTTAATTGTAGAAATTTAAATCCAACAACTAAACATGGAGGTGGAAGTGTTTTGGTTTGTGGTTGTATTTCGTCGAAAAGAGTTGGGGAGTTGGTTTTTATAGATGGAATTATGGATAAGAATAAATATTTAGACATTTTAAAACAAAATCTAAAAAAAAGTGTAACAGCAATGGACATTGAAGAGACATTTAAGTTTTATCAAGATAATGATCCGAAACATAAAGCCAGGATAGTTCAGGAATATCTATTGTATAATTGCCCTCACGTATTACATCCACCACCACAATCACCGGATTTAAATCCAATTGGGAACTTATGGGATTATCTGGACAGGAAGGTTCGACAAACACCAATCAGGTCGAAGGAAGAATTAAAGCATCGATTATTAGAAGAATGGAAATGTATCACGCAAAATTATTTGCAACATATTACAATCAACATGCCAAATCGATTACATGTTATTAAACAGAACGGCTATCCAACAAAATATTAACATATTAAAAGTTCATATAATATATACATATGTACTTTTTATGTAAAATTATTGTAGAAAATTAAATGTCCGAATATTTTTGCGACGTACAAATTGTACATTTCCCAACATATTATTTATTATACAATAAACAAATTAGTTTAAATAAACAAAATTGGCGTTCCTGCAAAAAAGAGTATATAATTTATTATAACAAAAATAAGAAAATTTGTTAGTTCAATTATGGTCGAAGTTAGAGGGTAATAATTGATAGAACACTGTGGTGTCCGAATATTAATACGAGTCACTGTATATGTACAGTAGCGGACAAAAGTTTAAGACGATGATTTGTAAACCGGATTACAAACATCTTATACGCATATTGTTCTTCTATTCGGTTTGTCTCTTTGGAATAACATAGTTGTATGTTTGACCTTCGTAACCTCAGACCGTCAGTTGTTAAATACAAACAATGTAGGAGTTACAACAGTTAGTTACCGCTTAGCACTTGTAAACAGTGGACATTAGTTTAAGACGATCTGTGTAAAACGTGAGTATGAGTACAATTTTTGAACATTTTGATTCTGGAATGTCAAAATCATTGTTTAGTGTACCTTTTATTGCTTAAAATTCATTTAGGTAGGAACAGACTACGGGTAAATCAAAGAATTTACTTGAAAACGAAAGGGAACAAATCGTAAGGCTGCGAAAGCAAAGTAAAACCTTCACCGAAATAGCAAATATAGTGAACAGGTCAGAAACGGTTTGTAAGCAAGCTTGGTATAAATTTTTAAAGACAGGCATGTTAGCGACGATGTCTTTCCAAGGGTCGCCGAAGGCAATTAGCCCGACGCTATTTTGCTTTCGTACGATTTATGGCAGGGACTTAGTCTGTGTGTGGCCAGTGTGAATGACAATATGCAGACATCCGGCGATGGCTAGTGACTCGAAGTTACGTAGCTATCGGGTGTCGTAGATATGTTTGTTTAGAAGAATGCAAGAGAAAGTTTGGGGGTGGCAAGCAGCCCGACGTTGCGTTGCCTTAAGGGTGTGATTGTCGTTCCTAAAGGAGCTGGCCACGGAGTGGGGAGGGCAAGGATGCCTTCTGGTAAGAGGACTGTGAGAAACAGCACGGCACTTACCCCAGAACTTCGGAACAGAGTAAATCTAATAGAGTGATTGACCACCACATCCTAGTTTACCATAGAACACTGCTAACAGGCATGTATTGCGATCAACCGAAAAATGGAAGACCACGGAAAACAACACCGAAAATGGATCGCTGGATTCATCGATTGAGCGAAAAGGATCGTTTTCGTAGTGCAAATAATATTACTGCGGAGACAAACTATGAAAACGATACACAAATTAGTGCTAGAACTGTTAGGAGAAGACTTTAACTTAAGAGGACGAAAATCCCAAAAGAAACCACTGCTGAGTTTTAGGAATCGAAAAAGACGACTTGCATTTGCTAAAGCTCATAAGCATTGGACAAGTGAAGATTGGCAAAAGGTATTGTTTCCACACGAATCGAAATTCAATCGCGTCTGTTCTGACGGGATACGGTACGTTAGACGTCGAATTGGCGAAAGTTTGAAAACACAGTGCGTTTTAAAAACTCTTAAATATGGTGGTGGAAACGTTATGGTGTGGGCGTGTTTTTTCTCGAGATGGCCCTGGTCCGATATGTCGTATCAATGGAATTATGGACCGTTTTCAATACATGGACATACTCAAGAACACAATGTTGCCTTTTGCACGCAACAATATGAGTGATGATTTTATTTTTCAAAATGATAATGATCCGAAGCACACGGCTCGGGTTGTGAAACAGTTTTTTCAAGAAGAAAATATTACCGTGCTGCCGTGGCCGTCGCAATCACCAGACATTAATCCAATCGAGAACTTGTGGAGCATCATGAAAAAGACAGTACAAGGTTATAAACCGAAAAATTTAAATGAACTTTACTCTACAATTGAAACAGCTTGGAGTAATATTGCGGTAGATCAATGTAAAAAATTAATAGATTCTATGCCAAGAAGATGTACCGAAGTGATAAGAAATAACGGATATTGGACAAAATATTGAATTTAAACAAAACTTGTGTATATTTTTTTACCAAAAATTAATATTTTTTGTGTAGTCTTAAACTTTTAACCGACGAAATATTATACAGATTTTGTTCCTTTTTTTGTAACTTCGCTACTGAGCAAAAGTGTATAAACAAATGTTGTGACCTAAGTATAAAGAAAACAATTGAGCCGGAAAAGATTAAGATATCGGAGACAAATATTTACAAACAAAACCAGTATAAAAGGAACGAGGAAACCGAGGCGAGGATTCATTATTATTTCATTCATTCTTGCATTCAGTCGTTACTGTTCAAGAGTCGAGTCGCGTGTCAATCCGCTTATCTGTAATTAACATTAAGTGTAATCCAAGAGTAGTGTATAAGTTGTAATAAAATAATTTTTTTAAAAACAAAAATTCTTCGTCTTCGCCTGTGACAATGTCTAATTAGTTAATACCAAAAGTAGAACACTGTATTTATATTTTTTATGGAAAGTAAATCAATTATTTATTTTTTCCATTTCGTCTTAATCTTTTGTCCGCTACTGTATGTATGTATTATACACGCAGAAGCATAGAATTCTGTACTTCACATACGATTATATAATATTCTATTCTATGCTTTATTTGCAATTTCACTGTAAATTTGGTTTTAATTCCAACCACTCCTAATGTTGTAATCTTATTTTATGCTGAATCGATAACGTTGGGAATTGCAGATACTGAAGAACATCGACATGCTCCAATGACGTGAGAATAAAAAAATGCATTGGATGATAATTCTATTCTCTACCTGGTCTGTGGTTTTACTACTGTCAAAAAATCGTGAACCGTTTTAACTGCACAATCAAATACATATATCATTACACAAATTTAGCAAAGGAGGATCTTTCAGATATGTCGACTTTACCATCTTTGATGGCTAGATTGAATCTAATTCCTAAGCTCACTGCTTTAAATTGTGGGGACCTTAACTAACTGCTGATCTTTTTACAGGATCGGTATTTCAAAATACGATGGGACACAAAGTCGCATAAAGTAATTGGTCTATTCTAGGGCTCTTACTATTGCTCGGATCTACGGGCGCCTGACATTGATTATACGGATATGGGACTTAATTGGAATCTGAGTATGTGAATTTATCCGAGTATCCGAGTACTCACTCAAGATAGATCCAAGTATCTGAATATACCCGATTATTTGGATGCTTATTCTTTCTATTCGGTTATCTGTATATTACATACAGTAGACAGCAAAAGTATTCATACACCCATATAAACCATAAATAAATATTAATATAAACTGTTTATATTCATCCAAACACAAACTTATTAAGTTATTTGTGAAACTACATCTGTTTCGTTGTCCTTAGTGTGTTATTTTTCGTCTTTCAGACACAGATCTGGAAATTGTTCGGTTCTACGCAGCAGTTGTAAATTTGGGAGGCCATCGAGCACTTTAGCTTTCATTTAGAAGTTCGACGCTTTTCTTTCCGTGGTTATCGTCCACACTTGTTTACGATATTTCAACATCTCGGGTTTTTCGTTTCCTCTTCGGTATGTTTTGCTGGCGACGAAGCGTTGCCCAGACTTATTATCTGCTGCGTTTATTGCTCGAGACATGCGAGTTTGAAACTAAAGTGACTGTCGACTTGGGGGTGTCACTTTAGTTTCTATCTTTGTTTAATGGTTTACCAATCACGGATAGTTAACCACTTTCCTTGTCGAAATCGAATTTGTAATGATCCAATCCGCTTGTCTCACCCCGGCTTAACGTATCCTAACCGAGGATTCTTGGACTTTTTTGAGGCCTCGAGAGTCAGAATCCATTCTGCCACACAGATAGAACTACCAGAATCATTCAGCATAGTATTTAGAAACGGTACATTCGTTCGTCTAGTGCGTCCATTGCTCGGCAGACACTCACACACTGGAAATATAAAAATTCGGATAATAGTAAATTATTCTTCCCTTACACGGAAGTGGTCCTTCGAGGCATTAGTTAGTCAGCACAGACGTGCAAATTCAGCCAAGCTCGAAAGATCGCAAGATCTATCACGAGTAGACACAACAACATCTATTATTAACCCTAGCATTCCCAAGCTTCGAGCCGTCACGCGGAGTCTCAACGGGGGGTTCCTCGAACTTTCTGCTTATTTTATTTTTATTTTGCGAATTTCTTGCTTATTAATCCTAGAAAAATTGTTTTTTGAAAAAAATTGTGTAATATTTTATCATTATGATACTTTATGAACTATACAGCATATTTTTTGCATTATATTTATATGTATATTAATTTAAAAAAAATAATATTATAAGATAGAGTGTATACTAACATGAAACTAGTTTGAACTTGATCCTTCTTGTGATTCGTCTGATGCTAAACATGAATTGCAGCCTACAATATTTTTTGAATGCTTTCTACATATGTAATTCTTATATGTATAGCAGCTTTGCTTTGGTTTCGATAAGTTATCATATTTTATTCGTTTGTTTTTTGCCTCCTTCATACATTGATAGCATCTTCCCCTTTTGATTGGTTCTATACCTTTTGCTATTTTTATTCTGAGTTACTTTCCAATCAAAACTTATAAAGCATATATAACGTTTGTTTGTAATCCTATAGAGTTCATACTTCTGGTTTCTTTTTTTTTCTTTACCTCCTTTTTGTAGTTACATTTTGTCATTATGGACATTAGAAATTAGGTGTAATTATTTGCCTCTTCATTCTCTCATTTATACACACACAGGCACATCCATTCTCACACACAAATTCTGTTTAGCTTCCCATCGAAGCTCTCTGGTTTTTAAGAGTTTGTTGCAATTATGTCTACCGGATGTTTTCTTTTTAATCTTCTTGGTCCTGTTTTATAGCATGCTTTGACCGTGTTGTTTAGATGTGTGTCTATTCTCTTTTTATATGCTATGCCAAGGAGGTGTACCTCTTCTTTAACTGATGAGATGTGAGATTTTCGAATGTCATTGTTGCAAATGTACCATGCTACATCTCGTAGCATTCTAAGTACTCTGGCTGGAGCAATTTCAATTTGTTTTATATGTCTATTGGCGGCAGACACCTAAAGCGATACTCCATGTCCAGATTGGTTTAATGAGCAAGGCATATAATTGTTTTTTGAGTTCGATTTTGAGCTTTGATTTTCTATTTAATAGCCAGTAGAGCTGTTCTGTTACATATTTTATTTTTTTCGTTGTTTCCTTTATGTGCTCTTTCCAGGTGAGTTTTCTGTCTGGTATTAGTACGAGATATTTTATGTTTTCTTTTGTTGGAATTATTTCCCTACCGATTCTTATTTCTGTTGAAGTTAGTGAGCTCAATGTGAAACATACATTTTATACTTTTCTGGATGTTAATTTTTATCTGTTTGTTATCCATCCAGTTTTTAATTTTTCGTACTTTTTGCGTAATCAATGTGCTTTTTTCTGTTATCACTGTATTATCTGCAAAGGCGAAAATGTCTTTACCTAGCTCTGATGTATCTGCTGTGTATATTAAGTACAGGATCGGTCCAAGTACATTACCCTGAGGTACATCTGTTTCGTAGTTTTTAACAAATGAGTATGCTTCGTTGATCTTGATGTAAAAGTGCTTAGTGTAAAAGGCTTTTTCTATGTCTGTGAATATACAGTTGCAGTGTTGGTGGTTCTCGAATGAAGTTAATATTTGTTGTACTATTTTATGGGTTTATTCAATGGTATTGTGGCCCTTCCTGAAACAAAATTTGTACTCAGGGATTAATTGTCTGCCTTCTATTTCGACTTGTAAATATTTTAGGATTCTTCTTTCCATTATCTTGGATAAGATGGGGAGTAAAGATATTAGTCTGTAGGATTTAGGTACATCTGGTGGTTTTTTGGAGTTTTTGGATAAGGATAATTTCAGCACATTTCCAGGCTACAGGAAAGTAATCAATTCTTAGGTTCGGTTAATATATATGCTATAATATTCTTAAAATGTCAATTTCAATTATATAATATCTTATAATATTCTTAAAATATCACATTTGTTCATCGCTATGACCCAAAGAGATACAAACGTGTAATGTAAACAAGGACAATAAGGTTAAGGTTTTAGTATATTAGATGATCACTCTTCACAGAATGGAGCAGGTTCCTTTGTTACTGGACATGGCTGGCATTTCCTATTTTTTGAAAAAGAAATTGTTAAGGTTGATTATACGAGGTGAAACTGATAGTTTCCATTCTGTTTCCCATTGAAGTTTTAATTTGTTTTCTGCACATTTGATTGTCATCCATGAAGAGGTCAGTTTGGTGATTGGCCGGAGTATTTGAGCCTCATTTTCTTTGCTAATCTGTATGTAAATGGACAAAGATCGGTATATACAGCTTGTCTGCTGCTCGTTTTTTCTGAATACCTCTACAGACTTGACATGGTCGTAAATCATAGAGTGATAGGACACTGTAGATAACTTAGTAACTGTAGAAACTAGGATTAGTTTCAACAATTCACCTTCCGGCAATGAACGGTCTCTTTGTTACAGAATTAAACGTGACATAAATTTACATATATTCAACAGTGCTTCGATACATTCGCGACATGTTGATTAAAATAAAACTCTAATGAAATTATAAATTGCATTTGAAATGTCAAAGCCAGTTAACCAAGGTTTGTAGATTCTGAATCTTTTTTATTAGAATTTTAATGCTGAAATACCTAGTATACGTCATGTATATGGACTCTTCTTTTGTGTATATCACTTTTGTGATATGTATGAATTTATTATTAATTATTATAAATTAATAATATATATAAATTGACATGAAGTGCATGGATTTCTATATGAACACGTGCGGGTGCATGCGACTGTTCTTTCCTAGTCGCACTCAAATACAAATTACTTCTTTTTCTGCCCTTAATAAACTCTGAGTTGATTTATAATTCTGAAAAATATCTCAAATAAAGCTAATCCATACCTCTTTCATTTGTTTTCCATCTAAATATTTTAAATAATAACTAGGAAAATAAAGAAAAAGATTTAGGCTTATTCTCATATTATCCTTAAACAAAGGGGTACAGATTTCAAACTTTGCACAGTGGTTTTTCAGGTAAAAAATATTGTTTAGTAAATAACAAAAATAAACTGAAATAAAAGTGACCTGACGGCCACTTACCGATGCTTACCCTGCTTTAAGGAAAGATTCAAATCTTTTAAAGGTACTTAATAATGCACGCTGCATCAGCCATTTAGCAGATGTCTAAAAGATGCCTTTTGATGATCCATACTTCGTCATTTAGCGTAAAGACAGAGTATGTATATTGTTACTAAAGTAAATATATCAACATCTCATTTAACCCCTTTGCATGGTAGGTATGTGTTCTTCCATTTTTTTTTTTCTGGCATGGCTATTTAACACACTTTGTTAATTTCTTTTATCATTTTTTGCACCTTATTCCCTAATACCTTATCTTTTAATTCTTCCATATCTTCTATAGCTGCTCTTGCCTTGTGATCCAATTTACTAATTTCCCACCTACTTGCTTCCTTATTTCACTTTCATTCCTATCTTCTTTTATTTCATATTGTTGAGAGCACCCCGTATATCTCCAAGGCCTGCTGGTGCTCGCGTCGGAACGAAGAGAAGACGGTCGGACCTTACCGACCGTGTATATCGATTTATCAAGAAGTGACCGAGTTGCGAGACCGTGATACGGAAACCAACATAATTCCTTGTTATTGTTACTGTTAAACATTGTAAACAAGCTAGCTTGTGAATAAAGTGTTACTACAAAATAATGGACTCTGAAGGAGCGTCGGCACCCCCGCGCACTCGGCGGGTCAGCCAGCGCAACAATCTTATATTAATTCATGATCGCTCAGACTTTCTACGTCCAATACCCTGCATTTTCTGATTGTATTAGCAGCCTCTATTGTCGCGATCGTTATATCCACTATTGATTCACCGGCGGCTTTTTTGCATGTAGTCCTATAGCCCTGATTACAGCATGTTAGATCTAGTTCCCACATGCTCTTCATAATTATTTTCCCTCTCTATTATTTCTTGTACTGCCTACTTCTCCCGTCCATATCTCTGATTTAGCGTTCATGTCCCCAGCGATTATAATTTCTTTATTTTTCCTTCTCCGTAATTTAATTATACTAACTTAACATAACCTAACCTTTTTTTGTTTAACGAAGAGGGGAAATGCGTTACGCATACCCAGACGACTAGTGTAGGACTCCTATCCTGCACTATCGCAGTCTACCCACTAAAACCCCTTCCTCGATTACTCACTCTTCCCTATTGGCGCTCGGAACTTACTATTTACTTTGAGCGCCAGGCCGTCTCTACCGATGGCGATAGTGCCTCCAATTCTCATGCCGGCGGAGGTGAGGACAATATCCTTCATCACAGCCTTCACACACTCACTCATGCATTGAAATTAAAGTTTGCGCCCGCGGAAGGTCGCGCGCGCACGCGCTTCCGTTCGTATTTACACTTCGCTCATTCATACTTCACCCGTTCGTTCTTACATGAAGTACACTCTTGCTATCCTGAATTCGATATAAAAATAAAGTAAAACCAAATTAAATAACAGTAAAATAAAATAAAGAAAGAAAAATAAAAGTGTGGTAAAATAATGTAAAATAGATAGAAATCAAAATAACAATAAACTAATACAGAATAGGTTAAAATTGTTAAAGTTGAATAATTTATATAATAAAGTTGACTAATATAATAGAGTTGAATAAACACACACACACGTGCGCGCACGCACACGCTCACAAATACTCATGTTACTTGTTTTCATTGCATTTAGCATTTTCTATGCAAATTTTTCCGATATCATACCGCCGACAAGATGGCTGTCGTCCATTTGCCTAATCGATCGCAAATTTAAATCAACCGAAAATTCTGAATTTATTTTTCCTGTACTCACGTGTTTAGGAAGAATTTTTGAACCTTCTTACGCATAAAACAGTTGAATTTGAGAGAAAATAATAAAATAATTGGTGGCAGGGAACTGTTTACCTACAAGCTCAGTACCATATAAATCGGAATACTCCTAATAGTAATCAGTTCTAAAAGCACTTGTCCAATGTAAAGTACTCGCATACGCGATTCTCAAGCTCGAATATTCAGAATCGTTGTAATTTATTATTTACCTTGTGGCGTTCTTGGAAAATTAACTTCTTGAATTTGAGGAAGGTAAAAATAGATCGTTCACCACGTACAGCGTTTGATTTCGAAGTACTCAAAGGATTATGTTAATATGAATTTGATGTAGCTCGTGTGTACTGCCGTACTGAGCCAACTGAATGATTGACAAATGCTTGTTGCCTTTCTAACTTTGTGTGTTTTATTTTATGTAAGACTGAATGGTCGCTTTTACTTATAGATGGTTTCTTTATGGTGACTGTTTCTCAACTGCTCGTCTTTCGAGTGCTCGTTTTAGCCCTCGAAAGCGTTTGAGTAAAAGTACGCTGATTGGTGAATATTTTCTAATATTCATCGCCAATCAGCGTGCCTAATTTTCTCGCCAACTCCTTCCAGTGCGCCCTTAGCGCGCCTTTCCCTGGTGGAGTGGGAGATGATTCTAAGGGGTAGCCAAATGTTTATAATAATTCGGGAAATACCCCCGGGTGACTCATCGGCTAGCGAACCGTTACAGACGGATGTACCCTTCGGAAACCCGTGGTTTATGGCATGTTCTTAAGCTATTGAGCGCGAAAGGTACGAATGGCTAAAAACTCTAATTAAGGAATTCTACCGGCCCTCGCTAGGATGGACGTTAAAGCATAAAAATAATAAATTAAATCCTAAGCTCAAAAACGGCCTGTTGGTGCGATCGTGCCATAAACTGTTACTAAGAAAACCTAACAGATTAACTAATTACTAACGTTGTTAAATGATATTCTTAGAACACGATTGTGGCCAGAATCATGTGCACTAAACTGTTGGATGCCAAATTATCGAAATTCTGCGGTACATCGATAGGATTACAATGATTTCCGTAGAAATAAAAGAAAATAAATGTAGCAGCGACATTTTTCTTTGATCTTCAGTCATTTTTGGATATACTGCAATTATAATTCCTCCTGTGTACACGCATTACATTTCCATTGCTCTTTTCACCTTATTTGGTTTAAAAAATGTTACGATTGGTTGTAAGATGGTTGTAAGATATCTGCAGCTGAAGCGCAAGAGGAGATAGAAGAAGTACAGTCAGGAAAAGAGAAGATGAGGTATTATTATTAAAATCAAAGTAACATCGGGAAAATTTCGTTGTAGGTTTTGCAATGTAATTATATTTAAATTCTTACGAAAAGTAAATAATTTATAAATGTTACCGATTTTAGTATGAAAAGGAAACGGGAAGCACATTAGTGCAGGATCCAGAAACTGGTTTTGTGAGAAAATCAACAAAAATTAGGTTGTTTCTTTCTAGGATATTTCTTCAAGTATTTACATTAACTTTTCTTGCAGAATGGGGAGACTGTTCGCAACTCACAACTATTATACGTGCAGCAAGAGAAGTAAAGAACACTGAAATGTGAAACTTATTATTGTAGCATTGTGTATAAAGAAATTCTTATTTTTAATTGAAACGAGAAAGAGAAACTAAAAATCATTTATTACTATTAGCATGTTTACGGAATCATAATTGGTGGAATATTAGGACATTCGTTTTGTACAGGAATGACAGTATTAGGAGGCAGAATGATTGCTCAGAAAATTTCAGTACGAACAAGTAAAGATTAACAGATCAAAGATTTGCAAAGGAAGTCAAATTTTAGAAACAATTTTATTAAATATTAACGACGAAATCATGAAACTCGAATGACGAATTTGAAAAGCTTTTTATTATTTATAGTGACTATACTTGGCGGAGTAGTATTTCTACTATTTGCTGTAACAGCACTGTTTGCCAATCCGATAGAAGATGTATAAAAGTAATATACAGTATTCGTGTAGCTGTATATAAAAGTAATAGATAATTTACATTAAATTATGTTCAAAAAGTATTTTTATATTCAGCATATTATGTTAAAAATTATATCGATGAAAATATTCACTAACGTCAAGGGAGTTTATAAAAATTAAACGATACAACATAACAAGCATTAAGCAGTACTTTATAAAGTAAAGATAAATACAATTATTGTAAGATATTTTATGTTAAGTGTACATACACGATCTATTTACACTACGCAGATTTATCATGAAATTTTTTAAGATGTTTTATGTTAAATTATCATCATTATTATTCACTAATACTGTGTTATTTTATCATGAAAAGTTAACGTATTAAATCTACATTCGTATATCGGGGTTACGAATATGGGGAAACGTTCTTTTTATAGCAAGATTAAATTTTAATTAAATAAACAATTATAATATTTCTTATATAAATATAGAATTAGCGAAAAAAACAAGCTTACAATATGTAATAAAAAGTGGATTTATTTTTAAAAGAAGTAACGAAATATAAATCAGCTACAAACTCAATCGTAATACTTCTTACAGCATAATCATAGTTTTCAAATACCGATAAATACGAGTGGTATAATACGTTCGCAATTATTTTGCGTATTGTAACATATAAACTTCGTGTAATTAGTAGAATTACAACGTACACATACAGTCGCGTCGGTATTTAAGTTGACGCTTACATTTGCAGAAGAATATAAGTAAAAAAATGTGATAAATGTCAATGTAATATCAGTTGGTAAGAAAAATATATTTATTCAGTCTTTATAATTCCAATTGAAATCATCATTTGATTTTATAACAAAAACAGTAATAAAATTAACACCTTTCTTCATTTTTGTTGATATCAGAAATTAAGTGGACGCTGTAGATAAATCATATAACACTGTAATAAACTACAGAAAAATAGCAAATGTTGGTATAATTAGTATGAGATTTGATAACCCTTCACTTTTATCACTTCTAGTAAGCGATTGGGGATACTATTTATTAATTTTGTTAGCGTTTGTGCAGCAATCTGACTTCACGTGTTCTTCAGGGCTGTGGTGAACTTGAATTTTGCATATCGTTCACTTTTTGGTATTTGCCGCTCTAATTCATCCCATACATGCTCGATGGGATTCAAATCAGGACTCTGAGGTGACCAAGAAAGTACTGAGATATTGTTTTCTTCCAAAAATTGCTTAACTATTCTTGCCGTATGTTTTGGGTCATGGTCGTGTTGGAACACGTAGGGCCTCTCAACTCCGAATTTTTCCATAGATTGAAATAAATTTTCCTTCAGTAATTCTATACAGGGTGTCCCAGAACTAGTGTAACATCCGGAAATGGGGGGTAGCTGAGGTGATTCTGAACAACCTTTTCCTTTACCAAAATGTTGTTTGAAGCTTCGTTTTCGAGTTATTAACGAAAAACTCTGACCAATCACAGAGCCCAGAGACCGCGGGCTCAACCACGTATGCACGACTTTTATACACGGGCGCTCGGTTGGGCTCCCGGCACACGTACTGGCACAGCATAGGTATCGCGGAAAATGTTATGTCATTTTAAATTAAGAATAACGTGAAATTATTCGTTATTCATGAATAACAAATAAACTATTAAGTCGTTTAATAACTGCGTTCGATACTTTTATTCGTCATCCGAAAGAAATAAAACGTTTTATTATTTATGAAAACAATTTTTTTTAACAGCACATTTTCAGGTGAATAAATTGTTTTAAGAAAAACGATTTGTATAACTAATGCTAGAAAAAAATAATTGAAATATCGTCCACGAAATAGCTTGCTTCGACGAAAGTAGGTCGGTAAAGCTGGATCCTCGTGTCGATCCTGACCTATCCCACAATTTTCAACAGCCGATGTTCTGGCTGAGTCGATGAACTCACTTCGCCGCACAATCGATATTTTTCGGTGACTTCTTAGAAACTGTCGATTTTGTTTTTTCTCCGTGCCTTCGGCGCGGTTCTCTGGCGAAAGGCTGCCGTGCTTGGTGCTTGTTCGCCGGAATGATTTATTATTAAACTAATTGTAACATCCACACTTTTATAACGATTAACTTCAAAAAATTTAGAAATGAATACACGATAATGTGGCTTATAAATTTGAATGGTATATCATCCACATTCACGAACGTGATAATAAGTCTGTTCGATACTTTTATTCGTTATTCGAAAGGAATAAAATGTTTTATTATTGTTAGAAAAGTCCAAAAAGCGAAGGCTTGAGTGGGCCATGTGCAGTCTTTCGCTGCGTTTCCACCTCCTACGGATGGTTCTGCCTCAAGGCTAAGAAAGACCATATTGTCAAGGGGGTCCTTCTGACTAGGATTTTTCAGGGAAGACAGAATTGTATCAGCCATCGCGAAGTATAGTCAAACCACAAGCTTTCACTCTTTTTAACCACCCACGTTCATTTCTTATTCAAACGTTCACCACCGTTATCCTGATTTTCCTTACATTATTTAAAAAAATTAAAAACATTTCGTAGTACTCTGCGTTCGTACGCGGCATGTTGCTCGTTCAGTTAGCAAAATAAATCTGAGAGCTTAAGCGTTTTGTGGATCTTAGGTGGACGTTTGGTAAGGAAGGGGAATAGTTACAATACAACGGAAAAGAAATGTTTATTGTACTGCCATGAGAAACTCGAAACAGTTTCAAATAAACATCAAATAAACCGACGGTGCAAAACGTTGCGCCGGCAAGAGTCAAAACAGATAAGTCGGAAACATTTGAGGACCGCCGGATTCGGGTGTGAATAAGTGAGCGCGTGTGTGTGTATGTATGCATGTATGTGTGTGTGTGTGTATGTATGTGCACGTATAAGGGCTTACAAAGTAAGCGAGGCAAGTCGCTGAAAAAGCAAGTGGTGGTTTGAAAGTAGTGAGACGAACACTAAGAGTGCCGTCAGAATGGCACAAAACGTACCCGTGAACGAATGGGCGAGTTTAATTATTTTTTCCTAGCATTAGCTATCGAAATCGTTTTATTTCACAGCATATTTTATCTATTTGAAAACGTGCTGTTAAAAGAAAAAAACATTTTTTTCGTAAATAATGTAAGGAAAATCAGGATAACGGTGGTGAACGTTTGAATAAGAAATGAACGTGGGTGGTTAAAAAGAGTGAAAGCTTGTGTTTTGAACTATACTTCGCGAGTGCTGATACAATTCTGTCTTCCCTGAAAAATTCTAGTCAGAAGGACCCCCTTGACAATATGGTGTTAAGGCGTGGGCGTCTGATCGCCCCGGTTTCCCCTTTTAGTAAGGGTTACGGTTCGCGTTCCGAACGGTCGTCAGTCTGACTGTTAGGTGCTTGCGGAATTTGTCCGTTATCATCAGCCTCGTGACGTCGTTCGGGGTTTTGGTCCTAATACAAACGCGCGTTGCCCGATTCGCGGTAGATAGAGGTATAGACAGGAGGGTTCGGACGAACCTCCGTATGGCTAACGGAGGGAGCCGAAGGAGGTGGACCACTAGCGTATAGTCAACGCCGCGTGATCCCGGATGTGAAGGTGTCTAGGTGTAAGACAGGAGGGTTCGGACGAACCTCCGTATGGCTAACGGAGGGAGCCGAAGGAGATGGTCTATTCGGGAATGGATAACGACGCGTGACACACGAGGATGTGTCGGTGTATTATAGGAGGGTTCGGACGAACCTCCGTATGGCTAACGGAGGGAGCCGAAGGAAGTGGACCACTAGCGTATAGTCAACGCTGCGTGCCACCGGACAGTGTGTCTTAGGTGAGATAGGAAGTCTCGGACGAACCTCCGTATGGCTAACGGAGGGAGCCGAAGGAGATGGATCACTAGCGTGTGGTTAACGCCGTGTTCCACCGGATATCAAGGTATTTTGGTATTCGCGAGTCGTAGTCGTTGATATACCTCGAGCGGTAAAGGTATATCTGTCGTGGGGTTAGCTAGTACGTTACTAAATTAGTCAGGATAGGTTTAATTGAATATAGACACGAAATGGATTCTATATCACTATATTCTAATATAATTACAAGGACTAATTGGTACAAGGTTATAGTTAGTCGATTCTTGACTCGGCAAGAATCTTCCTTCTCGACTTTAACGCGGTGAGAACGCGGAGGAGTCAGTACAGTATTATCTGATAGACACTTACGAAGTACGTTCGCGACGTTAGTATGCTCGAAGGGGACTGGAACCCGATCTTGCTCGTATCTATACTCTGACGGACAGAGTAACGTTATGCTCAGAAAACTGGATTTGAGACTGCCCCCGAGCGTCGAAAATCATGCCCTTTTATACACCGAAAACTAAGGTTTTTGGTGGTGGGGAACGTTTGATTTCCGTGGGAATGGAATGTTCTTCCATCCCCTGGCTAGACGACTGTCGGGGGGTGCGTGCTAGACTAAACATTAGGCGCCACACGTTTCGGGTAAGACGCGTACGTAACACGGATAACGAATAAAAGTATCGAACGCAGTTATTAAACTACTTACTAATTTATTTGTTATTCATGAATAACGAATAATTTCACATTATTCTTAATTTAAAATGATATAACATTTTTTGCAATACCCATGCTGTTCCGTCCGATGCGGAACAATACGGTAAAAATCCTCGAAGATTCGTTTACGACATGGACGTGCCTACCAATTTAATTTCGCGATTAGCTTTTTTCGAGTTTTAGTTTATTTTTTTTATAGTGTGCAATTTCACCTTAAGAGTAATAAAATGTATTCAGTCGTTCGAGTTTTTCAAACAATAGCATAGACTTTCACTTTCGTTCGTTCAAACAATCGGCCATGTCGTAAACCGGGAACGTCCGAAGGGTCGACCAAACCTCGTTCTAACGGTTTCTGCATTCGAAGGTCAACCTGGAGGAAAAACCCGAGGTCATTGTCGAACCCTCGAGGACCTCCCCCCGAACGAGGCCTTAGCCCTCACTCCCGCACCAAGAGGGCTGGCCAAAGGGCGTTTTTCAACGTCTTCGCGTTTTTAATCGTACGCTGATTGGAAATTCGGAAAAAGCCAATCAGCGTACTCGAAGCAACCTAAAGGTGCCGACGCGAACACCGACGGGACAAGACTAAACTCTTGAGAACACGCTTGAACCGACTCTTAAACCGACTCTTGAACCGACTCTTGAAAAAGACTTAAAACCGAAGCTTCGAACATCGTCGAAGAAGCTTCACTCACGAAATTCGAGAATCCATTCGTCTCAAAACGCACAATATTTGATCTAGTCTCAACCGTTCGGAGACTAGACTCGAACCACTCGATTTCTGAAGAAATTTGGAAATTGAAGCGTCGCGACCATCGACGAGACATACAGTTAAGCTGGGCCTTACAACCCCGGCCGAGGAATATTAATCCGCGTTCGGTGATCGCGTACGGGCGAGCAATCTAGCGAGATTGTCACGCTACGAAACACATGCTGTGCCAGTGCGTTTGTCAGGATCCCGACCGAGTACCCGTGAATAAGAACCACGCTTGTGTCACGTAATCTGGACTTTTTAAGAATTAATGACAAGGTACTGGTTACAAAGTTTTAATCGCAAGTTATCACCGGTACAGTCGTTTGACGATAAGGTTGCCGCGCCTCAGTGTTTGGAGTTTTTATACGGTAACAATAACAAGAGTGGGGAGCTTGAAGTTCGATTCCCCATCGGTCTAGTGGTGTCGTGTATTATCAGGTGGTACCATGTGTATCTTGAGGTAAGGTAGATCGTTATAGTGTCGTATATTGTCAGGTGATGCCATGTGAATTTTGAAGTGAGAAATGTCGTTACACTTGCGCGGTTAAGCGCGCGCTCTCCAGGCGCTCTGATTGGTCAGTGTTTTTTAACTCAAAAACGAATTTTCAAACAACATTTTGGTAAAGGAAAAAGGTTGCTTAAAATTACCTTAGCTACCCCCCAGTTCTGGATGTTACACTCTTTCTGAGATACCCTGTATATAAACTTACAGAACGCTAGAAAATAGTTGTAGAAATAAATAGTGACTATTTGTCGTACAAATAAAATTATTTTCCAAGAAAGTTTTCAATCTTTAAACATTCGCTTAAAATCCATACGAACGTCATATATTCCAATCATCGAATCAGCAGTAATATGTAAAAGTAATGAAATCTTTCAATTTTCTAATAGTTGACACTTTAATTGGGAGGCTACGCCATTACTATGGAATCATTCTATTTCACTTTGTTTCGATATGCTCGTTGTTCTTTGTCACTGGTTGTAGCCAATAATGACAACGCATTTAATAGCAGGAGAGGTGGAACAGAGTGAGAACACATAACCTCGTTAACCAACTTCTGGCGAAAGAATTGTATGTAACGTTAAAGTTAGTTCTAGGGATTCGGTCAAAATCGACGCACTTCGGTGTACGTTACTTAAAGATATTTTAATCTTTAGAAATATGACTAATGAAAATAAATATAAACAATTTTGTCGTGATCACAATAGAAGTAGATAAACAATGGATCACGAAGAAGGGTTTCTTAATACGTTTTTTGCTCAAGTTCCATAATCGTGTACTGACAAAGCCAAAGAATTAATTGTGAGTAATTATTGAAAAATGTCTTCAAACTGATTAATAATGTAACAGGGGATCAATTTAATTTTCATATGAGGCTTTAGAAATTTTAATTTAATATACAGGGTGTCCTGCGCAACTGGAACAAGCTGTACTTTCTAAACAGTTGGGAATAGAAGATATAAGTAAAAGTTAAATGGCATCAGATGGTGCATAATATGCAACTAATTTTGTGCACCTTTGTGCATTAGTGCATCAGAAAAATGCAACTGCACTTTTTTTTTAGTGGAAACCTATGTTTCTAACTATACCGATCGATGCAGTTTCTTCTGCTTTGCATAAAAGTATTAACATACTTATACCCTGAACTTATTTGTTAGGAAGTTATCGAAGCTAAAAGTTCTCTGAATTATTTTAGTCTCTTGGCAAGTGTTCAGAATACCTACATTATTTTCCGATAATGTATGTATAATTGTTCCAATAATGTATGATAATGTATGTATGTAATTACGAATAGATAACCTCAGGGAAGAGAACAAATAATTGTTATTAGCTTACACAAACAGAAAATTTATTAATAAAATTTGTTAACACATTCTATGTGCTTTTTGATGATTACTATGTACTATAAGAGGAGTTTTTAATAATATAATATGATTAAATTAAATTGGCTTTTTATACTGGAATCCTGAAAAGTACTGTTAAATAGTAGAAAAGTACTGTAACAGTCAATGTGTTAATTCCTTATTTACGACAAAAAAAAATTGAATATTTTTGTTATCCTCAGCACATATTGTTTATTTAAGGAAATTAAGGTTTCAGAAACGTCATAACTTAAAGATGAATGATAATGAATCTGAATGTTCGAACTTGAGAAACATATATGTATCCATAGTCTATGCAAATCATTTTCGCTGGGCACATAAATGCGTCCATAGCACTTGGAGGGTTTAAATAATAATAGTATTTGTTTAATGCATAGAATTAACGTTTTTTTGGAATTCATTAAGAACAGTGTATGAATCTCTGAAGTCTAATTTGAAAAGAGTCTAGGAAATGACCAGAGGAACAAATTCCGTTGGTACAACAGTTGCAGAGGTTTATAATCAACTGTGCCAATATATTACAGCAAAGATACAGCTGATAGATTTGTTAGTATGTTGTTATTCTAATTTGTTGTTAAATATCTCATGTAATATTGTTTGATTACAGTTATGAAAAAATGTATAATATGAGTATCAATAGTAAAACTATGAAATATCTGGAATTATTGCAATGTATTGACCAAATAGTGGAAACCCATTCTTTGTCTTGTTCTCATTTAGCATTAACTGCTATTAAAACAAGCTTAACGTAAGTATAATTGAAAAAAGTATATTACGAATGAGAAACTAAGTCATAGTTATAATTCAAACTTCTTAAGATTAGGTTGGAGTGTGAAATATTGGTGCAATTAACAAAGGCACAGGTTGAACTTCAACATCGGAGACTCCTATCAATGTTAATGGCTCTTTATAGTGCATAGGCACGACTGTCTGCTTGGGAAAGAACTTTGCAAAGTAAAGAGGTGAGCGATATGAATAAATGGTTTAGTAGCCTAAGCGGGTCAAAAGTGCCCTCCAACCGATTTGATGGTGCGATAGCTTACCAAAAGAAAACGTGGCACCAAGTTTCAACCTTCTAGCTTGACCATGGGAGTAGGTACAAGGCAAATTCAAATTATCAGTTTTTGGACTATTTTCCCTATTTAGTGCTAAGCAAAACTTCTGAAACATATCTGACATATTACATACATGAAGGCACATCTTAGGGAATTTTTTTCCGATTTTTTCGTTGCAGATCCTAGTTATGAAACATAAAAAACGCAAAAAAATGTGGATATCTTTTGAAAAAAAAAAAATATTATTTTTATATTTTTTTTAGTAGCAGTATATCAGCGCAACTATTGTTGCGCCCCGTCAGTTTTACGGAGTACATGGACTAGCTTAGATTCTGTAGCGTTTGAAGAATTGGAATTCACCGATCGTCGAGTGGAGGAAAGGCTTTTGTTTAGAGTTGTTTTTACAAGTTTAGTTTTCTACATCTATCTGTCGAAGACTGTCGACGATTCTGCTTGCCCCGGGCGGTTCTCTTGTCAATCTATTCTCAATCGGAAAGTAAGTTGACGCAATGAAATTTTTTATTTTTTCATTCAAATTCATGAATACAATTGCTTGCCAATTATATTAAAGTACGTGGTTGTTTATAAGATACTTTTAACATACAGTAAGGAGCAAAACTGAACACACATACGATATTTTTACAAAAATTAATTTTTATTCGATGTTTGTATATAGAATAGAAAAAAACAAAATACATAGCATTAAGAACAATGATTTAGCTTTCCAAAAAGATTTTACTGATCAGAATATCATTATTATTTTGATAAATATAAATATTTTTCGTGTAGTCGGTTTTGCACCGCATTAGGACGTAACGTAAAAATAGTTTTAGTAAACAATGACCGGTGTTATCCGAGGTTGGATGTACTCTAGTAGATGTACGGTTGTTGTTCGTGCAGTAACACGCATTAACATACTGTCATGAAACCATTGACGAAAACTGCGAAAGATAGTATTATTTCTCAATTAAGAGCCAGCTTATCAACGCGAAAAGTTGCCAAAAAGTTTGCGGTCAGTCAGAGTGTAGTACATAAAATACGAAAACGATATTGTAATGAAGTTCCAACATCTCTAGGAGGACGACCAAAATTATTGTCTTGTCAGGATAAACGACGACTAACAAAATATATAACTTCGGAAGTCGCAACGACGGCATCAATGGCTGCAAAGTTGTTAGAAAACGACGTTGGAAAGAAAATAAGCAAATGGACAGCTCGAAGAGTATTAAAAGAAGCTAATTTTTTATCAATGGAGAAGAAGAAGAAACCTGCACTATCACAGAAAAATATTAAAGCTCGTTTGAGTTTCGTCAAGAAATATATAAAATGGAATACAGAGCAATGGAAGACCATAATTTTTTCAGACGAGTCTAAAATAAATCGAATTTTGTCGGATGGACGTTTTTGGTGTTGGAGAAGGAAAAGTGAATCCCTTATGCCTCGTCATGTTAAACAGACAATCACATTTGGTGGTGGTTCACTCATGATATGGGGTTGTATTACGGCGTATGGTGTAGGTCCATTGCATCGAATTGAAAGCACAGTGAACCAGTACACTTACAAGAACATTTTAGAACAGAATTTATTGGATGTTGTTGAAAATATGCCGGTACAAGAATGTGATGTTGTTTTCCAACACGATAACGCCCCCAGTCATTCTGAAAAAACCGTCAAAAATTGGCTTGGTACTCAACAATTACAAACTATAGCATGGCCTGCTCAAAGTCCAGACTTAAATCCTATAGAAAATGTTTGGGCATATTTAAAAATGAAACTAGCGAATGAGTACAGTGCTCCAGCAATGTATCCAACAATGATTTGTGGCAAAGAGTGCAACAACAATGGTATTCTATTACTCCAGAATACTGCGAAAATATAATTTCGAGTATGCCTAAACTAATTCAAGCCACTATCAAGGCCAAAGGCATGTGGACAAAATATTAAATATAAAATGTATCAAAATATGAAAATATGTTTACTTCAAAATGAATTGCGGTGCAAAACCGACTACACGAAAAATATTTATATTTATCAAAATAATAATGATATTCTGATCAGTAAAATCTTTTTGGAAAGCTAAACCATTGTTCTTAATGCTATGTATTTTGTTTTTTTCTATTCTATATACAAACATCGAATAAAAATTAATTTTTGTAAAAATATCGTATGTGTGTTCAGTTGTGCTCCTTACTGTATAATGTTTACAACAATAAATAGTTGTTATTTGTAGTATGCCTAAAACTAGGGAGTTACAAGTGACTGAGCGAATTCAAGTTTATGAAAGAAGAATGGAAGAGAAGAGTCTACAGCAAATAGCGGTAGAGTTTGGAATATCAAAAGAAGGTGTCCGAAAAATACGTGAAAAATTAAAAAATACAGGTAAACCGGAAAATATGGTAAGATCAGGTAGAAAGAGAAAAACATCTGTTCGTCAAGATCGGCAAATCGTTAAGGAAGTTAAATAAAATCCGTTTATAAGTGCAAGACAAATAAAGGAAAATGTGTCATTGCCAATATCCATTACGCAAATTAAATCACGCATCCACGAAATAAGTTTACATGGACACATATCAAGAAAAAGGCCTTACATTTCTAAGGTAAATACTCAAAAACGTTTGAACTTTGCAAGAGAAAATTATAAAAAACCAATTTCGTTTTGGAAATCAATAATATGGAGCGATGAGTCTAAATTTGAGTTAAATTCAAATAACAGAAGGAAATATGTTTGGAGAAAAAAAGGTCAGGCATTTGAACAAAAATTAATAACACCCACTATTAAACATGGCGGTGGCAGTATAATGATATGGAGTTGTTTTAATGACAACCAAGTTGGAAATTTAGCAGTAATCGATGGAAAACTTACTGCTGCTAAATATACAGGGTGTCCCAGAACTAGTGTAACATCCGGAAATGGGGGGTAGCTGAGGTGATTCTGAACAACCTTTTCCTTTACCAAAATGTTGTTTGAAGCTTCGTTTTCGAGTTATTAACGAAAAACTCTGACCAATCACAGAGCCCAGAGACCGCGGGCTCAACCACGTATGCACGGCTTTTATACACGGGCGCTCGGTTGGGCTCCCGGCACACGTACTGGCACAGCATAGGTATCGCGGAAAATGTTGTCATTTTAAATTAAGAATAACGTGAAATTATTCGTTATTCATGAATAACAAATAAACTATTAAATCGTTTAATAACTGCGTTCGATACTTTTATTCGTCATCCGAAAGAAATAAAACGTTTTATTATTTATGAAAACAATTTTTTTTTAACAGCACATTTTCAGTTGAATAAATTGTTTTAAGAAAAACGATTTGTATAACTAATGCTAGAAAAAAATAATTGAAATATCGTCCACGAAATAGCTTGCTTCGACGAAAGTAAGTCGGTAAGGCTGGATCCTCGTGTCGATCCTGACCTATCCAACAATTTTCAACAGCCGATGTTCTGGCCGAGTCGATGAACTCACTTCGCCGCACGATCGATATTTTTCGGTGACTTCTTAGAAACTGTGGATTTTGATTTTTCTCCATGCCTTCGACGCGGTTCTCTGGCGAAAGGCTGCCGTGCTTGGTGCTTGTTCGCCGGAATGATTTATTATTAAACTAATTGTAACATCCACAGTTTTATAACTATTAATTTCAAAAAATTTAGAATTGAATACACGATAATGTGGCTTATAAATTTGAATGGTATATCATCCACATTCACGAACGTGATAATAACTCTGTTCGATACTTTTATTCGTTATTCGAAAGGAATAAAATGTTTTATTATTGTTAGAAAAGTCCAAAAAGCGAAGGCTTGAGTGGACCATGTGCAGTCTTTCGCTGCGTTTCCACCTCCTAGGGATGGTTCTGCCTCAAGGCTAAGAAAGTCCATTGTTACGTACGCGTCTTACCCGAAACGTGTGGCGCCTAATGTTTAGTCTAGCACGCACCCCCCGACAGTCGTCTAGCCAGGGGATGGAAGAACATTCCATTCCCACGGAAATCAAACGTTCCCCACCACCAAAAACCTTAGTTTTCGGTGTATAAAAGGGCATGATTTTCGACGCTCGGGGGCAGTCTCAAATCCAGTTTTCTGAGCATAACGTTACTCTGTCCGTCAGAGTACAGATACGAGCAAGATCGGGTTCCAGTCCCCTTCGAGCATACTAACGTCGCGAAAAAAATATATCCGAACATTAGTTGTAAATAAATCATATTTAACAAATGTATTTATAAAAGAAAGTGAAAAAAAAATAGTAGTGTAAAAGTGTTTCAATGGGACTCGAACTCGCGACAAAAAAGTTACTACGCTGACACTTTACCAACCACACCGCATTCGCTGTTGACAAATCTACTCATACTTCACTAGGTAAGGAACAATAATAACTTTAATGTTGAATATCTCGTAAACTATAACTCCCATAACGTAACTATAAACAGTTACTGTAATAATAACTCCCGTAACGTAAACATAAACGTAACTATACCCCAAAACCGGGTATCATTCGTTTCAGTTTTTCATGCTCTATCACTGTGCAAAGGCTCATCGAAAAACTCGCGTCACACCTTGGGCCCTTCCCTTGTTAGACTAACGAAGGACAGTAGCGCTTCTGTTACGTTTACATTTTAGACGTAAACATCGGATTAGATCGCTTCTTAGAATTAATCGCTTATTGTGTCCGAATATTTTTGTAACGCGTAAAATAGACATCGTTTTGTTTATTCTTCATTACGTAAGGACATATTGCAATTACAAAATAATTTTTTATGTTTCTGTTGTCTATAATAAATAAGTTAACATGGTAAAAAACTAGTGAATAAATATTTTAATAATTCAGGAAGATATAAAGCATTATACTTAAAAGTATTATAGTGTCCGAATATTAAAGTGAGTAACTGTAGATGATATTCGTCCACGGACGATCACTTAAAGAACATCAAGAAAGACTTAGGCAAATTTTCGAGGGACTAAGAAACTGTGGATTCAAATTACAGCCCAATAAATGTCAATTTTTACGTAAAGAAACCATTTATCTAGGACATGTAATTACAGAAGAGGGCATAAAATCACACCCCTCCAAATTGGACGCGGTAAAAAATTTTCCAATACCGAAGAAGGTTAAAGATATTCAATCTTTTCTAGGGTTAGCAAGCTATTACCGGAAATTCATAGAACACTTTTCGAAAATTGCAAAACCCCTAACAGTTATTAAAGAAATATATAGAATTCACATGGACAGATCTAGAACAGGAAGCCTTTGATATATTAAAGGAAAAATTGACTACAGCACCACTTTTACAATACCCCGACTTTTCCAAACCTTTCATATTAACTACAGACGCATCAGATCAAGCCGTAGGTGCAATATTGTCAGAGAACCACGGCGGAAAAGACTTTGTTTGGTTGCGTCACAGCGTCGACGAGTATTTCCGCGACGATAGTATGACGCGGACTTCGAACTGGTTTCTTTTTGGTGGATTCCAGTGAAGTCTTTCGAAGTATGCAATTGGATAGTGGACTGTATGGATTTTTAATTGTATCAAACACAATATTGAACAACGATATAGATTTATTATAACTAGTTTAACGAGATATGTACAATATTGATGTCTGTGTCGAATGTGCATAATAACTTGTAAAAGTAACTGTTGATGCTTGTAATAATAATCTGAAGTGTCTGTGCATGCTATTTTATAAATTTGGTGTGTGCTTCTATTTGCTGTTTAAAATGTGTAGTGGAGGAGGTTGAAGTGTGTTGATTGGATTTTTGTGAGTATACCGGGGGTAACTGTCGTGTCGAGAGGGTAGGGAGATTGTTGTTAACTATTTGTTATATTGTAGGGTCGAGTCATGGTTCATCTGGTCGGTCGGTAGGCTGCCGCTTCTGGTGGCCAGATGAGAGGGTTTCCGAAATTTCCTGTTATAAGTGTAAATTTGCAAGCCGTGTCGCCTAAACCTTCGCCTTGAATGGGTTTAGGTTTTTACACCCGAACAGACTTACCACTCAAATAGAGTCCTAAATAAAGCAGAAACCAAGTACAGTACGACGAAAAAAAAATTATTAGCTATTGTTTGGGCAACCCAACACTTTCGGTCTTACTTGTACGGAACTAAATTTACGATAGTAACCGATCACAAACCACTCACTTGGCTTTTTAGTGTAAAAGATCCGGGATCTAGATTGATTAGGTGGCGCCTAAGATTAGAAGAATATAATTAGGATATCCGATAGAGTTTAATGTGAATCCTAGCACCGTAGGTGCGACCGCGCCCTGATGGGCATACTCTACATTTCGTAACCTTCTCTATACTTCTAGTTTGGCCACTACTCCGAAAAGGGCGATGGAAAAATTCAGCAACGCCACTGAGCGTTTACAGCGGAGACGAGCCTTTTAGTCATGTTCTAGTCGGTGTGGTTTCGAGCAACTCTCCTGAAACTCACTCCGGCTAGTCCATGTCCACGGGGAACAACGGAAAGGCGGGCTCGTTCGGTGCACGCAAGCACCGCGTTCTGACATTTAGGGCGATGAGGATGGAGTGTGGGAGGTGATGAGGGATTGAGGATGAGGTTTTTGGTACTGGGTATTAAAGGACTTCTTTTTTTTCCTTCCTCCGCTTCTCCGTCTCTCTCTTCCTGCCTATCCCTCTCTCTCTTTCCCGCAACCCGCAACCGGTGTTGTCCCTAACACGCTTAACGGTCTAACGCGATTTCCCGTTTTCTACTCTTGTTTCGCATAGCTCTCTGTAGCACAAACAGACGAGTCCTACCCGTCGAATCCCTTGAAGTAGAGGGATTCTTCGCAGAACCTGGCGAAGATGGAGAAGGTCCCTTCCGACGACACGAAGTATTGTGTCACCTTTGGCCAGCTCCACTTGCTGAGTGGGACCAAGTCCCGCAGAGCCTCTCTCTGCGGATCGTACAGAGGACATTCAAGAACGAAGTGCCTCACGCTGTCCGCCGCACTGTCGCAATCGCAGGTTTGTCATCGACAACTTAGTACGCTAGAAGACCAGACCGGAAGTTACCATGACCTGTGAGAGCTTGTGTCGTCCAGTGGTTCGACCTGATCTACCGGGAGCACGCCGTCTACCACGCAGAGGCCCTCCCACGACGCACGCCGGTAGGCCGACGTCATCGCGATGAGGACCCTGCGCTGCATGGACCTGAGTACCTTCAGGTCCCTCCTCACACAGAGGTCTGACCAGCTTGCAGCGGCATATGCCACTACCGGAAGGACAGCCCCCTTCTATATCGTGGAGAGGGCTCCGAAGCGAAGACCCCAGCGACACCTCGCTAGCCTACCTAATTTGCCGAAGATCGACTCGACCTTGTCGCCTGAGGTACTGGCAGTGGGTGTGGACATCTATGCCGCTATCGAAGTGGATGCCAAGGTAATCTAACGGCGGATTTAAACTTTATGGTTGTACCTCCTACACGGATGCTCGGTGACCTACTAGCATGGTCCATCTTAGTTCTACGGATTGCCTTGTATTTACAGTCGGGACGGGCTCCTCCCCGTCTGACTATCTTGGCTCTGTCTATCCAGCCGCTTCGAAGGAATATAGCTTCGGACCTGCGGGCTGGGATTTCCAGCTTAGCCTCCCTACACCAGTTCCAGGCCACATCGGCGATCCTTTGACCTGCAAGTTCTAGATCGCGCTGCGTGTTGCCGCCTACAACGTCCAGGAGGTCGTTCGCGTAGGCGACGAAGCTGTCGCCCACTGACCTCTCCAAATTCCTTAGTAAGTCGTCAAACATGAAGTTCCAATAGGCGGGGCCAAGGACTGATCCCTGAGGGTAGCCCATGGTGGCTCGCTTGGACATCTCGTCGCTACCTATTCTAAGACTTACCCAACGGTCGCCAAGGTAATTGCTCATTACTTCGAAAACATTTCGCGGAAAGTCCTTTGCCTTAAGGGCATCTAGAACTAACGACCACCAGGCGTTATCAAAAGCTCCCCAGATGTCGAATAGCAGAGCTACTACATGGCGGTGCTCGGAAGCATAGACCATACGTCGTAGCTCCACGATGACATCCTCCGTCGACCTTCCGGCTGTGAATCCGAACTGCTACTCGAAGATTCGTCCCAGGACAAGCGAGGTCTGGGTGAGTCGCTTCATGAGAAGCTTCTCGTAGAGTTTCCCTACGACGGAGAGGAGGCATATGGATCTGTAGCTCTTCGGGTTGACAGGCAGGATGTTTCCACGTGGGTGAACGAGGATATGTTGTTTAATTGATCTTAAGTTGGTCGTGCTGACCTACGTTTGTATAGCCGTGTCCCATAGGGACGGGGGGAAGGGTGCACCAGCCGTGGCAGCGGCAACAGCAGGAATAGATGTGAGAATAGTATCTTCAATCTTCAATCTTCTAAGCTTATTATTCACGATCTGTAATTCAGCAGCAGCGAGCGAGCACGTTCGTAACGGTCGAGCGTCGAGTACAGAGGAAGATTGTCTGGCTTCTTTTTTTTTTTTTATGTCTTCTTTTCACCTGGAAATATTAGAGTACCATCTGGAGTATATCCTCCTTGTACACTAGAAAAAAAGAGACGTTAGTTATAATTAATTGAAGAACCTGGTGTGAAACCACTCAGGAAGGTAGGATTCATACAGGAAAAGTTGCAAAAAACCTGCGAAACAAAAAGATTGTCTGGCTTCCTCGCCGATTGCAGCCTTTTTTATAGCGTTTTGGGATAGCGAGGCTGAACCAATGAGCGTTGATCGGGCAACGCGAGTCATTTATTTATGACGTCCCCCCCCCCCCCCCCCCAGTACCAGAGGACGGAAAGTCGTACTGGTTGGCTTACGCGTGTACGTACTTAGATTTAGAGTCTCTAGTTTCACGATAGTGTACTGTGTTACAAACTCTTATTGCCTCTAAATTACACTTAAACGAAAGGATAGAGATCTGAGATTTTGTAGAACAACCTTTCAGGCAAAGAATATTGTTTAACAAACAATAAAAATAAAAAATAGCCTGGAAGCCGTTTACTTATGCCTATCTTGCTAGACCCTTTTACTATAGAATCATGAATTTTTATGACATTTTCTGTGATATCATCATCGTAATAAATACTCAATTATCATCGAATGTTTCATTGAAACCTTGTCTGATAAAATAAAACTGGGTTGTCAAGGTTCTACGCGATAACGTTGTCGCGTGCGTAGATGATATCCGTGTGGGGGTGCCGGCTACATGGTTGAACGAACACTCACGCACTGCACTGTTACCCGCCAATATAATATTGGGCAACTGTTTCGACTGAATGGTAGAACACTACAATGCGAGCAATACATCAATTCGTTGTCTCAAAAAATAGTCTTTCTTCGCGATCGTGTCATAAACTGTGCCAAACAGAAAATCGGCTTTCTGTTTCTTCGGACGGAACAGCGTCGTGATATAAGGAAATTCGCATGAAATGGTATACGCAGTTTATTTAAATTTTTACATTCAAACTTAATATTTTGGTTAAATTTCCATACCTGTCAAGAAAATGTACAACAGGTTCTCGTTACGTAAAGTGGAAATGAATAAATTCATGCAAGCACGACAAAAACTATCATAAAGTATTCCTAAAATAATTTTAACCGTCATACTTACAATTAGAGCAACATAAGAGCAGATTACTCTTGTCTTTTTGTGGATAAGCGCGGGAACTTTTTTGATCAATAGGTTGTTATTGTTGTAGTGTAGCACTATATCCAACGATTTTTTCAGTATTCGTACTCTCGCCATTGTATTTCAGCTTTTCCGATATAAATTAATAATATAAATTTGTACGACACTCCATTGAGGACTTACAGCTCACTACTGTGGGATTGAAAGGTTTGCGAGATCAGAATCGCGAACAGATGCAAATAAAATATATTTATTGAAACAAAAAAGGAAAATAATACAATAAACTACAAGACTGCACGTAAACTACACTAAATAAACTACACGTTCTCGACGGTTCTACACTATTCCACGCTGTTCCCCGCTAGACTGTTCTCGTCCCCCGAAATCACACACACCTCAACTTAACTCACACACATCTAAATCTAATTCACACACATACCTAAATCTAGCGGCTTGCTGATAGCCTCCGAAAAACATAATATGATGGTTTCCCAGACTACCGTCGTTTGCAGCCTGGGAAAACACTTAAAAATGCTCGCTCGCCGAGCATCCGCGACTCAAGCGATTCGACCACACGCACGCGCACATCTATACCCATGTCTCAACACAACATTATAATATATATACGTTCATTCTTTTACACTCCGACACTACTATTGGAACTTTATGCGTGTATAAATAAATCAACCGTTGTCCAGAACGAGTTGGCGACCCAAAACATTTACGCTCTCACTCTGTTCCACCTTTTCTGCTGCCACATGCATTGTCATTAGTGCCTAGAGTCAGCGACGAAGGATGACGACGAGCATATCGAGATGAAGTGAAATAGAATGATGACTTTACAGCAGTTAAACTGTCGAGTATTAGGAAATTCAAACATTTCCTTACTTTTACGTATTACCGCTGATTCGAATATACGACATATTAGATAACGGAAAAAGTTTGTGTGGATTTTAAGTGAATGTTTAAACATTCAAAACATTCTTGGAAAATAATTTTATTTTTATGACAAATAGTCACTATTTATTTCTACAACTATTTTCTAGCGTTCTATAAGTTTATATATTCCTTCTTTGAAAAAATTTGGAGATTTCTTGCAAAATATAAATTTACTCCTAATTTCACGATTTAAAAAAAAAATCGCGCACTTTTTTCGGTACTGAATATGTTACTGTTTGATCTCATTTTAATATTTTTGTGCTTTAGTTTAATGTCAATTTACTGCTTCTTTTGTGCTTTAACATAGTTTTATTTTTAATTGTGTTAACCCTTTCATACCGAACGCTAGATATATCCGGCATCCACGCCTAAAGAAAGCGTTAAAAACAATGAAGTTTCTCAATAGCAATTCAAAAAGCCAAACTGGAGCACAGAGTCCAACCAGTTATCAGGAAATCGTTCGGGACCGGAGACTGAAACAAACGCTTCGTTATCACGTTTTCGAAAACTTGTAGATAACGTTAATGCAGCACCCTTGGAAAACGATATAGTACTCGATAAGAATCTGTTAAAACGTTTTAAAAAAGTGCACACTTATCAGATAGACTTAATTACGATAGATAACTCAAGTGAATCCGGAAACGAAGAGGAATAACGAAAAATTCGAGGACGAATATATTTTTCTAATTAGAATGATTCAGCGATACAGTAACGCCTTAAAGCATCAAGAATTGCTCGCAAGAACACCTCCCTAGTTTTCCGATGCTCAGGTAGAAATGAAGCTACTCTGCCGATAGCATTAGCATCGTTAGAGAGTTAATTCATAAAATCGAAGCATTGGCCAATATTCGGAAGTTCCGCTAGTTAAATTCCATGTTAAAGAGAAATGCTTTTGTTCAACCGTTAGGCATTTCTAATGTAAATTGTAACGTTGCGCGGAAAACTTTATCCGTTTGACTGCAAAGGACCTTGCAAATATTCGCGCGGAAAGCGGTGCGATCGCGTTTCCTTCATTTTTCCGTTCTTTTTTCGTTTTTGTTACTTTTGTAGGGCGATAAATAAAAACAATGTTCCTTAACAACAGCTCTGAGGCTTGTGAAAGCAAGGAGTTTAATTTACAACCTCGATAAACGGTAACAGTAGCGACTTGCATTGACAAAATCTGAACGTGCAGTTAGTTCGACACTGCGCACCAATTAGCTGACACTTTTAGGCAATGAACAAGGCAACCGCGATCGTGATATCTAAGATTGCAATTCTATTACAGATCACCACTTTAAAGATGGTTTTAAGTAACCTATTTCCAAAAAGCAATCGCACACTGCGTTACGACGATTACCAGACGATACATATTGCGATCTGCTTGCGCTCGAAACTTCAGTTGAACGCGTAGAATCGCGAGACACGCTAATCATACAGAGTGAGTCTCCCAACTTGACGACTTCAAATAACCCGTTTACGCAAAATTTGATTATTTATCCGAATCCGAGAAAAAATATTAGATGTTCCATTGAAAATACGGAAGGTAGTCTTAATATCTGCATAAAAAAGTAAGGTAATCAAAAACAGATTAGAGGACTGTAAGTGCCCCTAGATACCATGCAACATTTGTTTGAAACTTTTTTTTGTACAACGAATAACTTACGTGTTATTTGAATTGATTCGTGTTAAAAGATTCTCTCTGTATACAGGATGGAGCACTTAAAACAGAACACCTGAATAACTTGCTTGTTTTTGAAGTTAGAAGAAAATGCCTCTGGCCAAACTTATTTGGTATCCAGGGACTGATCATCTGATGTTACTTTACTGACATCTGAGTTTTTTTATTGACGGAGGCGTCAAGGAGATATGAAGGTCAACTCTGTTTTTTTAAATGGAACTTTCTACTCTGCATTGGACGGGATAATGAAAGTTTAACTAATTATGAATTGTTCAACCTGTGAAACCGTTACTGGAGATTGCTACCAACGACAATTGTTCTGCTCAAGTTAAGAATAGGAAAGAAAACATTAGTACACTGGCAGACAAGAACGTCCTGTGATATTGCTGCATGACAACACTAGGCCACATATAGCTTCTTCGACAAATGAGTATTGGATGAGACGTTTTGCAGCATCCGGAGTACTCACCAGGCATTTGTCCTTCATATTTCCACATTTTCCGATCGACGCAACGTACGTTATCGGGTACCCACTTCCAATCAATCGAGGAGATTGAATAATGGCTCGACGATTAGATTTTGTCTAAATGTTCAATTTTTCCACATTGGAATTCATCGGGTTCTTGATAAATGACTGAAAGTTATGCGAAGCAACGGTGAATATCTTTATTGAACAACTTGCTGCACTTTTTTTTTTTAAATGAACTTTAAGTTTCACAGAAAAACTTGGATTATATTCGTTTGTACACCTAATATGTTATCACGTAAATTAGACATTCGGACGAAGCGTGAATGGAATATACGCGTTTCAATCAAAGAAATCATCGACCGGGTTTCGCGCCCTTTTTAAGCAACATTGTAAGATTTTAGAAAATTCAAGTAATGAAACTTAGGTGATAAACTGCCCGCAAACAATCCGTAATGGAAATAACAATGCAATTTCTTTTGTGTTATTAGTAAAAGCGCCTGGCCCACACTGTAAAGGGGCTCACTTTCTTTAAGAATGCGCAGATTTTCTGAAATTACCCCTTTCGACCCGTCGTTTACCACGTTAAGCGTGCCGTCAGTTTCTTAGAACGCACAATGAACCCTTCTTTTTTTAGTGGTGTCAGTTTGTGGTTAGATTTGTCTGTACTCTGTAATCAAATACTTGAATGGTCGCTGTCTAAACCGGAAGCACTGCAAAATCAGCTCCGCGCTTAACCCCTTACAGTACCAATTAGATAAGTGAAAACGCGTGCAATACCAACCGAAATGGTCGAGAAAGATGTTCAGAAAGATGTGCAGAAATGGCAAAAAATTACGACGTCAATTAAAGACGTTACATTTAAGTCTCGATTATCGTGTTCATATTTGACTCGACCTCCATTCCACGAGTCAAACTTGTGATGTTCATATTTAGCCCGAATTTGATTCCACAAGTTAGACTCGCCATATCCGTGTTTGGCTAATATTTGATTTCACGAGTCAGACTCGTGATATTCATGTTTGGTGCGAAATTGCTATCACGAGATAGACTCGTCAACGTACGACAAGGAGTTAATGTGTTAAAGGCATAACAGAGCCGAGTGTGCTTTAATTTTTTTTTTCCAAGTAAGACACATTAGTCGAACTCCTGCATTCGCTAAGTCAGAAAAAAATGTAATACTTGTTAAAATTTCCTATTGTCCCTAGATAGCGTAAGTTTAATATCAGCTTCAGATCAAGTAGAAAACATACAGGATGCGTTCTCGAAGTACGAGCAACTCGATAGATGTTAACGATCAAGCGTTACCACCGAGAAGAATGAATTGTGAAAAACGCATAATATTGTCAACGGCGATTGCATATATTCACGACCGTTAGGATTTTAATCGTGAATATCGAGTCTTGTTATATCAAGGATTTCAAGTTAATATTGTATATTATTACCGAGCGATTTTGCGAGAAAATTGGAATTTCGCGATGCACTGGAAGCACTTTAATATCAGAAATTGGTCTTGCACAACAAAAACGATCCTTGGAAAAATGCAGGCAGAAATAGTAACGGATACAAAGTGTCGCTGACATGTTTAACCCTAGGATGCTTAAGGGAGAGTCTAAAAATCTACATAGAATTTAAAACATTAATTAAAAAAAAAAAAGAAGAATTTACTTAGGGATCTAGTGGTCTAGGTTTGTGTCAGAAGGATGTTTTATTTAATAATTATACACAAACAAATTAAAGATCGTGTTTTTTTGTTTCTGAAATTGCAGTTTAAATTCAATGTGGACTCGCAAGGCATACTTGTGACAAATCAAGTAACCATTACGCTGTAATGTAATGTGATTTTGAACTACATGTACAGCTATTTAAGCTTATAACATTTAATTGTATATCTTCTGAGGCTAGTACGAACTTGTATATTTGTTTTATTTTATATTATTACTTGCTAATTGTAATAAAGATTCTTCTAGTGAAGATTCAGAGTACATAAGCACGCTTGTTCAAGATATTTTCATTTTAATATTAAGTTTTATAGTTTTAATATTTAATGTATTTGTTAAGGCTCTAAATGCTTAGTATTACTTTGGAATATAAAGAAACGTACTTCGGGCAGAGAAAAATACATTTTTCACATTCTTTCTTATGTGGGCACAAAATGACCCTCCCCTAAGCTGACCTTTCACCTTCCAAAAACTTAAGCGTCCTAGGGCTAATAATACATCCAAAATCAATTGCTATTTCCGATACCTATCAATTGTCCACTGGCCGATCCTCCATCTGCTCAACAGTGAGACGTAAATTTGTGGATTGGGGAATGCTCCTCTACAAGATTTAATTTGTATTGGACTCTATCGTATGGACCAAGGATCTTCCACAATCCGAAAAACTCCTTTAGATTGGATTCTTGTCTGAAGAACCAGTGGACTTTTTTTTGAACCATAGCAACACACATCATGCAACCTCGTGACCAATATAGGTATGCAGTTACGACAATTTTGGGAGATCGAACAAGTCGACATAAATCAGAGTGCTGAGTGCCAAAACTTGAAAAAAAGAAGATGAATGTGAGAAAAATTTCATAATAATAACAACAAAACGTGATTCAACAAGCCGTTACCTGGTACGAATCCCTTTCGCCGATATAATATACAAGCTAAGCGATCCAGATCGAATAACTGAAGAACGTCCGGCGAGACTCGAAAGAAAATTCGACTGAAGTATATAAAATTCACGAAGGAGCATGGGACATACGACAGAAATGTTAGGCGAATCCAATAGAGATGAAGTATTGGACATCTTGCAGTATTCAAAGAAGACAATGAATGTGAACCCGTATTGACACACGAAATGCCTCGCGGGTGAGCTTCTCGCCGTGTTCGACATGCACCACATTATAACCTTATTACTTCCGATCGAAAATTAACTGTTACCACAAAAACGGGCGATGGAAAAATCCAGCAGCGTCGCCAAGCGTTCCCAGCAAATTTAAGCGCCTTAGTTCCAACCTAGTAAATGTAGCAAGGCAAATATCTCTACACGAGGCATGCTAGTTTGCATCCACGAGGAACCACAGTCTTACGCATGACAAGATTACAGTGACACGGCCCTGAAAAGACTTCTGAAGATGGTTTTACACTAGCCGACACTAAAGATCAGTTCAATAGAATCTCCTCAACCACGTCCAGTTGTGTGTGTTGTGTACCTATGTATATATTAGAAAGTTCTGTCCGATAATGTCATCTCGAGCTTCATCACCTATGAACGTGTTTGTTTGAAACATGTGTGGCTGCGTCTCTTTGCCATCGTATTTTTACATAGTGCTCTTTTAAATTTGCGAAAACAATATTATCATCATTTCGGTATTAAGTGAGATTCGTTCATGTGAATATGTCTGTTGGTAAAGTTCCTTTATGGCATTGCATTCTGTATGAATTCCAGCCAGGTAGAAATGCTGCAGAAGCGTGTAAAAATTTGGTGAACGTTTTTGGTGAAAATACAGTTTCCGACAAAACGTGCAGAAGATATTTCGAAAAATTTGAGGCAAGCGACTTCAACTTTAACGACAAGCCACGCTCTGAGAGACCAGATGACGATGTTGTTAGGACTATTATACAGCCAGATCCTTTTGCGGAAATGCTCAACTCATCGCGACCAACCATTTCGGACCACGTTTAGAAACTTGGATTGATGTATAAGTATTCCAGATGGGTGCCTCATGAGTTAAGTGAACAAAATTTAGACAATCGAGAGTTTGCACATCTATGCCTGCTCGGGACAAAAACGAACCGGATGATAATCGGTGATAAAAAGTGGATTACATATATATTGTATATTATGAGCACAAGAGTATACTGTGAGTCTGGACCTTTTCCCTCCACCTCGAAACAGAGTTTGATTGTCAACGAGAAAATGCTGTGTGTATGTATAGTGGGACATCCTAGGACCAACACACTATGAGCTTCTTAATCCCAAAGAAAGGCTCAATTCGGAAATGTATTGCCAACATATGGATGAGTTTGTTAAGTATAACGAATAGATTATACATTTATATATGGGTGACACTGCAACACTGTCTTTTGTTTTTTTTATGGTCATCTTCTAGTGTATCTCGGTAGAAGACGCACATGGCCTTTTGTGTCTGATCTTTGTATATACTTATTAAAATAAATATATATTAAGTTAACCAACTTATTTAACAGAGTTGAACGAAGTACACAAGGAAAAGAGACTGACATTGGTCAGTAGGAAGCGAGTCATACTGCAGCCAGGCCGTATACTGGGAAAATCACAGACTTGGGTCTAGTGCCATCTGATTATCAGTTGTTTCTCTCTGGAAAATTTTTTAAGCGAAAGGAAATTAAAAAAAGAAACAGCTTATTACACAGCTTATGATCTAGCTTAATGGTAATGAATTGTTACTTTACAATGGGTTTCTTACAAAATGATTCCTGTTGTTTTGTCTTCGCTTCTTTTATACTTTTAAAAGTTCATTCTGACTCATTCTTTATTTCATTCTATGAGTCACATTTTCCCGCTTGCGAAGCTCCGAGCTCATGTGAGGAGTTTTGTTTTACCAATTAGTATTTATGGGACAAATATACCCTGTGCATAGTATTCCATTTAATATTTCCGGTTTGCTTTCTTGGACGAGTAAAAAATTTTCAATACGCTCGGTGCATTGGAATGCACTTGATGGATTCATATTTTGATTATTAAATACTATGCATTGATGCTATTTTAGGTATTGTTGGTATTGATGTTAGTGTATGTGTTATGTTTAGCGCATAATCATCGTTTAAATTTTGGTGACACCACGTTGGTGTCGCGTAGAAATATTTCTATTGTAATTATCGAGAGCTTACATCTATTTATACAGATCCTCGAAATTTCGTGTAAATCGGGTGACCGGATCAAGTAAGAGTTATTAAAATTTTCATGCTCTGATACGGTACATTGTAATTACAATATGAAAAACGATCTGGTAACAGATAGTAGAATCTACGCGAGACATACCGGTGGCAGATGAAACATTTTCTATCATACGTGCAGACGTCAAAGTGTTAAAAAAAAAACATTTTTTCATAAGTAATAAAACGTTTTATTCCTTTCGAATATCGAATAAAAGTATCGAACGCAGTTATTAAACGACTTATTAGGTTATTTGTTATTCATGAATAACGAATAATTTCACATTATTCTTAATTTAAAATGACATATTAATAACATTTTCCGCGATACCTATGCTGTGCCAGTACGTATATTGGGGTCCCGACCGAGCGCCTGTGTATAAGAGCCGTGCATACGCGATTGAGCGCGCGATCTTTGGGCGCTCTGATTGGCCAGTGTTTATCGTTAATAACTCAAAAACGAAGCTTCAAACAACATTTTGGTAAAGGAAAAGTGTTACGAACACACAGCCATTTCCCCACACATTACATCATTATCATCATCATCGTTATTATTGTTATTATTACTATTATCATTGTTATTATTGTTAGTGCGTTCGCATTATTGGGAGTGTGAAGGAATGAATGTATTGTAATGTGTGGATGTGGTAGTGTAGTCGAGTCGCAAGCGAATGGTGGATACTCGGCGAGCGAACGGCGGAGGCCTGTGAGGCTTCTTGTGTTTTTCCCGGGCTGGAAAACGACGGTAACCCGAGAAACTACAGCATTATTTTTCTGGCAAAAAGCATGGAGAGTCGATTATTATTTTATCATCACATTTGTGAAGACGTACATTGGTTCGATATAAACGATTAATAAAGACGATATCTACCGTTACGGCCTGCTCCGTAACAAAAAGGTTGTTCAGAATCACCTCAGCTACCCCCCATTTCCGGATGTTACACTTGTTCTGGGACACCCTGTAGATACATCACACTTACTACCGTCAGACATGATTTACTGCTATAGATTATTATTGAAATTCAGAAATTGAATTATATTATTGAAAAGTAAACATTCTTGAAGTACCTTCACTGAAATAATCCTTTTCTAATTAGGTTTGCGTAATTAATTTGATGCAGATCACCGTTCCCAAAAAAGTCGTCTATAACACGATACAGGAACAGAACACCAGCAATGATAGGTAAGAATCCAGGGCTAATTGGTCTTTTAAAGAAAGAGGAGACAATTTCCGATTTTATGACCATACATTAGGAGAACATCTCGTTGCAAAGTATTTTAATTTTGATCGTGTGTTTAAATCTGCTATAAAAATCGTAAATTACATTCGTATTAATGCAAAGAACTATCGCCAATTTGTATATTTTATTGAAGAACTCGATTTAAATTAACAACCAAATGATTCATCTTTGTATTGTATGTAAGGTGGCTATCAACATGCAATGTGCTAATCAAATTGGTTGAGTTATTCACACCTATTGCAAAGGGATATAGGATTTAACGTTTTTTACTGATACAATGAAACATCTAAAATATCTGAACGATTCACTTCAAAGAAAAGATAAAAATATATGCCGAATTTACTCAAAGTATATTTAGTTTTCAGAAGAAATTACAAGTTTTTCAAAAGGATATAAGTGGAAACACCTTCAATTATTTTTCACGCTTGAAAAGTGTAACTTCGAAATCTGGTATTCTTCCAAAAGATATGGACATTTATCAAGCGAAATTAGAAAATCTCTTCGATGATTTTAAAAACAGATTCGAAAATTTACAAAAATTAAAACCATCTATCGCTGTTTTATTGAATCCGTTCGAGATTGATGTAGTTAACGACAGATTTTCGCTTTTAAAAAATTTATTTTACGAACCAGCACTAAGAGAAATGGAGTTAATAGTATTACAAGAAGATGAATGTCTTAAAATAATTTACAAATCTACGAAATCGGTTAATGAGTTTTGGAGATATATCCCTACAATAAAATATGGACACTTAAAAAGTGCAGCATGCCGCATATTATCCACATTTGGTTCTACATATGATTGTGAATATTTATATTCGGCTATGAAGTATCAAATACGAACATCGTTCAAAATTAACAAACCAACATCTAAAGGAATTAATACGAAGTGCACTTACGACATATGAACCGAATTTTAAACAACTAGTGCTCCAATTACAAGTTCACAAACCTACCAAAGTTATTAATAATTAATTAATTAAAGCAAAACATTTATGTGTATATTAATGTAGCATCGGGGACTCCATATCCAACAAATAGTAACAATAATAACGAAGAAAATAACAGGGCGCCTTGGCTACGGGCGTAGAATCCCGGCTTGCCGTGCCGCAGGTCCCCTGCGTTCGATTTTTCTCGGCTTGGTCCATCGTATTTTCCCCTCTATTATTACATTAACAATTAACATATGTATTATTAAATATATGTAAAAAATAATATTTAAATAATGAACTAAAAACATTTGCACGTATTAATTGATGAAGTAGAAAAATATGGCTCTCTAGTATTTCTGATCGACGAAATATGGGTCCTGCCATGATAAGGTTTGGCCACCATTGGTTTATAACAAAGCCAGTATATTCGGATACATTGTCACAATCAGTAGCGTCTAAAATTAAACAGTATTAACATCTGTAAGAGGATAATAGGTCGAAAGAGCATAAAAGTTACCGTTGGAAAGAGTGGAACATAATTATAAACTTGCATAATTAATGTAAAATCTTTCGGAAATTTCTCGAATCGTCGGTAGACTATGATTTACAATTTAAGGCATGACTGAACGAGATGGATCACGTAAAACAGTACAAAACGATACTAAAAGCGGACGTTCGCGAAAACTTACTTGGTACACCGAACGAGTTCTTGTCTGTATAATCATAAAAAATCCTAAATTAGGTGCGACTCGCAGATGAGCTCGATAATTAATTTTATAAATGTCGATATTACAAATAGTTCTATTAGGAATTGTTTACAAAAACATGGGCATCATGGCAGTGGCACGCAGAAAATATTTCATCATCTAACGAAATAGGAAGGAAAGATAGAATTCATGAAAATTTACAGAAACACAGGCATGGATTACTGGAATCGTGTAAGTTTTACAGATGAGAAAGTAAATTTAACATCTTTGGCTCGGATGGATGCTGTACTATATGGAGGACAAAAGAAATCAAGAATATAATATTCAAAACTTATAGTCTACCATTAACAGTGCATGAGTGCTGCTGATATTGAAGAATTACATTTTATAGATGGGATAATGGACCACCATATGTACATCAATATTTTAAAAACCCACCTTCATGTCAGTGCAGAAAAAATTGGAATCAAAAATAATTTTATCTTAGTGCAAGACAATGATTCTAAGCACGTTGCTTATAGTACTAAGATGTGGATTCTGTACAATACCCCGTCATATAGGAAAACCCCTCCACAGTCAACGGACATTAATCCTATGGAGTACTTGTGGGATTATTTTGAAAAGAAAAAACGAAAACATAATATTTCTTTGAAAGAAACTTTAAAAAGTGCAATAAAAGAGGAATGGTACAAAATTACAGCAGACTAATGCTAAAGTTGATTAATTCAATGCCAAGGAGGTGTGAAACACAATAAATGGAATTCTCTTAGATATTTTCAAAAATTATGTGAATATCTAGGTTCGTATTTTTATAAAATTTATTGTAAATATTTATAGAAATGTGTATAAATTATTTGTATTAAGAAATTTTATTAATAAACCGAGCTATACGAAGTTTCCTTTGGAATTATTCGCTGTGCAAATATTTTTTACACCCACTGTATATCCTAATCAGTCTTGAATTCTTTGTATATAAATAAACAACTATAGAAGTTACAATAATGCATGTTAAATGATTGAAAAACTAATATTATAATTGTACATTTTTTAAAAATCCTATTTAAAAATATATCTATTACATTTTTCTTTCTCTTTGATACAAAATTACAGTATTACAGATTAATCAATTTGTAGCATCGGACAGTGAGTTAAGAGTAAGAAACAATTGAAAGGCTTTTTGCAAAAACTGATCAGTTCCACTTTTTGGCAAAAATTTACATCTCACGTAAATATTAATGATATTCTACATTAACGGTCAGAAGTAAACAGTTCTGAGAGTTAAATATCAAAATAATGGAATTTTTTTAGATGTAAAAATAGTTATCTCCAGAGCTGTCAGAATTTCTACCAATTCAGACATCGATTTTATCATTAATCCACAGGTTCCTCTTTAAACTGACTGATTAATAGAGTAACAATTGACATAAAACAATTAAGCAAAAAAAAAAAGATTATGTGGCAAAAGAGTATTAAATGTAAGGAATTTATAGTGTTTATTACTTTTATGTGTATCAATAAATATATATAAAACTGTGTTTGGAGATTTTGCTTTGTCAAATTTTAATTGTAGGGTAAAAAATAGACAGCTCCATTAAAGTTAAAAAAGTATTATTAGTATTGTTGTGACAAATCAAAGCACGTTTGTCGCAAAATATTTAATTTAAAAGAGTATTAATAATATAATCTGTACATATTTAAATGATTTTTGCAAAATTTTTTATAATTTACTTTGTTAGATAATTTTTCTTGATATTATAAAGTTTTAAATAATGGAATTGATTGGTTTTTGCACCAAGCGAACTTTCGATTGTTTCACTTTTATGCATAATTTAAAAATAATTTTCAAAAATATTTTATACGTACATTTAATTTTATACAAGCAAATTATCTATTAGAGTCATTTTTGTTTATTCCTTTGCTAACATTATTTTTACAATATTTACAATTTTAAAAACATTAAAGTAACAATTACAACAAACATTATAATTTAAAAAATTATTAATTTTACTTAACTGAAATATAAAAATAATTTATTGTATAACATGAAAATTAATATCTGTGTCATATATGTATATGATAATTATGTATTTAATTTCTAAAAAGTAATAATTTAAAACTTAAATTTATACATACTTTTCTAAAACAAAGTTCTGTTACTATAGCATATATACTATACCCTATCAGAGTATAAATAATAATAATATAAACTCTATGATGCTATCTATAGTCATTTATATATACTTCTTAACAGTCAAATTATATTATATTTCATATTATACTAAAAAAATATTAAAATAAAATTGCATGCTCCAATCTCAAATATTATAGTCACTAGTCAGTTAATAAATTAAATTCATTAATGAATTAAAATAGAAGCAAACACATACATAACCTAAGATAATAGGAGATATGTGGTTGGCCACGATACCACGTATTTTACATATAAGGTGAAATAAATAAACTCACTGATTAGTCAACAGAAAAGAGATAGTACACTTGTTAGTAAGGATTGTTAAAAATGTAAAAAGAAAGGGAGCGTTTAACAGGTCGAATTTATAATGTTAAAGAGAGAAACCCAATAGAAGAATGAGAAAGAGAGAGCGGGATATGGTGATGTCAAATTAAGTGCATGCTATTTGTGGCGTTTCAGTCGCTAAGTTGCACGCGTATCGTAGATGTTATGTTGATCGGTCTTAATTAGTGCTAGCCCATACTTTTTTTGTTTGAATGTGAAAATATATAAATATTGTTGGTTTGCTCTTGTCATCGTGAATCTCATGTGTAAAAAATTTTCCAATTATATCATTTGCTGATTGATACGTGTACTGGCAGTAGTTACCTATGAGATTAAGGTTATAAAAATTGGTTGGTTATTTAGTGTATCGCAGTGTGGACGAGTTTCTTGAAAGATATATAGTAATAGGACATGTTTTCCTGTGTGATTGCATGAAATGAAGTGGAGTAAAAAATGATGTCATTCATATTTGGTTGAAGAATATAGACTACAGCTTCAAAGGTAGACGTAAAAATTGAAACTACTGGTAGAAGCAGAAAGGGGTCATGCGAATGACGTAAGGTAACGAATTTCCGTATGGATAAATAATTTGTAAGAATTATCAAATTAGATAAACGAAAGAGAAAAAAACGAGGAATTTTTATTCAAGGAAAAATATATTTTTAGAATGAAATATTATTAATATTAATATATAATTACAAATTGTTTGTTTAACAACAGAAATAATTTGATACTTGACATACAGCTTTTAACTCTTTCTTATTACCGCGTCTACATGGTATGCTATTAAAAAGGATTCAAATATTTTTATTACATATTTTTTCAAACATTGTGTAATTTAAAAGGATATGTAATAATTGAAGCACCAGATTTATCTAATGAATAATAAGTAAAATTCACATATTTAAAAAAAATGCACAATTAAACTTTTGGTAAAAGTTGACAAAAATTTGCACAGTACGGATTATTTTTCTTTTGACATATTGTAAAGGGTACATTTTCAAGTAACACATGCTTTGAATTTTATGGCAGTTGCTTTTGGTTCTTAAAGTATGCAAATTTGTGAACTATACTTACTTTGAAATTTTTATATTAAAAGAAAGTAATTCTGGGTTTAAATGCAAAATGGGTTTTGGGTTAGGTTAGGTTAGAATTTCATCGGCCAGGGAGTGTACGGGGAAAGCTTTATAGCAGAAATCTTGCAAATATATATCAAGGTTAAAATCATAAAGACTAGTTTTAATCATAAAGATTATTTTTAAAATATTTCAAAATCGAATATCTCAAAATTCAAAACATGTGTTATTTAAAAATATACGCTTTATAATATATGTTAAAAGAAAAATAATATGAGCTGTATAAGTTATCAATTTTTACCAAAAAGTTTTGTTTGCTGCACTATGTATACATAATGAGATATCCTATTGAACATATTGTGTATATGTTATGTACAAAGATATGATATGTATATTTTATGTAATTATGTAATATACATTTTATTAATAACTTACCTCTTATTATTCTAAAACATACTTGTACTTATTTTTTGCTCACATGTCTTTCTCATAAATATTTCTCATGAATTATTAGACTCCTTTATTCTTGTTTCTTAATTAAAATTTAGTGTCCTCTTTTTAATTATGTTTATCTTTTATTAATTAATGAGTAAAAATGTATATAGGATAGCCATATTATGACAATTTTCTCTATATGCACCTGGAATGAAGTACACACACACACACACACACACACACACGCATATGTATACATATATATATATATATATATATAAATAATATATTTTAATTTATATAAGATTATTGTGCCATAAATACTTTTAGATGGATGTAAAGTTTTATGCTTGTTCATTTGTACACGTTTTTGAGTATAAGTTATTTTAGTAATGTTTACAATACTTTAAATGTCGATATTTTGAGAAAATAATGTTCCAAAAACAGAATAATTTTGATAGAAATTTACAAATTTCTTTATTTATATATCATGGAAAGTATAGAAGCAGAAACAATATTAAATACTTTTGTCTTGTTAAGGTAAATTAAAAAAAATAAGGTAAAGTTGTCATCCATTTATGGAAGCAATTGGTGGAGCAAAAAATATATTAAGATACTTTACAAAATTTTGAAGTAAGATGTAATAGTACTAATATATTTTATAAAGAGAAAAAAATGTTTGTTCTTCTGTAATATGTATGTAATATGTATGTAGTTTATTACTATATATTTATATATTTAGTAATATATAGTAAAAAACGTAGTGTATATAATATATATATATATATATATATATATATATTTTTATACTATATATAAAAATATATAGTACATATACTATATACACTATACATTTTTTACTATATGTATGTGTGCGCGCGCGTGTGTGTGTATTACTTACAAGCAAAGTTCAGCAACCTGAAAATTAAAGGAAAATTAAATCTAAATATTTATAAAACTGTATGAAGATATTACAAAAAAAAGTCAAATTGAGGATTTTTCTGGGAAAAGGGTCTATAGATCTATAAGCCCTTTTTCAGTAAATCATAATTAATTAATTGTTATATATCTAGAAATGTTCTTCTAAAATTGTGTCTCCATATTTTGACAATTGAAATAAATACAGTATGTTTTGTTTACTTGTTTGGTTGGTCTCAGTTCCATTGAAAAAGAAAAAGAAAAATGTTTGCGATTTATATAAATAATTACATGATGAAAGCTGTCAGTGATTTAAAAAGAAAGTTTAAAGAAAGTAATAAATCATAACAAAAGGTATTCAGCATTAAAATTTCTTGGAAATGATATTTTCCATTTTATTCTAACAGTTGAATTACCATAAAATGTTCATTTTATTAGTAAATATATATAATAATTATATTTCTTTTATATTTCTAACATATTTATTATTCAATTACTCCTTCCATCATTTATGGAAGAGGAGCCCATATAACTGTTAAAATCTATTAGTTTATTTTCAAAATGATATTATTGTACATTATAAATTCATATGTTATAAAAATAATAACATTTTTTAGGAGTCATGTAATTAACAATTCAAACATAGCAATATATGAGCTGCTCAGAAACAAAAGTGATTAACATCACTTTTATAAGGTTTTTCAATTTTAGTACCAAAGCACGTAATTTGTGCTGAAATTTTTGTAAGTAATATTTAATTTAGTTTTGCGAAGTTAGTCACTTTGGATTTTAAGCAACTGATGTTGGAAAAAGTAAAACTACAATTTACTTAATTTGTCATTTCAGCTTATGTGTCCTTTTTCCAGAAATGTTCTTAATTCAAGGTCGTGTATTTTTGATGTTCCACATTGTGATGATAAAGAATTTTGGTAGAACTTTTCTTTCTTTTGTTTTTTTCAAAATATACCCCTGCTGTTGCTTTTTTGAAATTTTGTTACTACCACAATGTAAGATATCAAAAACCATACAACTTTGACATAAAAATTTTGTTTTTTCGTATCATGTAGGGTTTTACAATCATTCGTGATAATGTGGAAAACGTCTTTGAGGAGATATTTTCACCCGTAGAATTGTTCCATTGTGGAAATAAGAAATACTTTCATTTCAACCACATTTCTGCTGAGCTTAAAATTTTTTTGAATTTTCGAGTTTCCGAACTTCCTTTATTAGTGACTCTGTATAAAAATCCTTTTAGTACATGTTTCACATTTTTTATAGTATATTTGATTTTTATATACATATGGGTGAATTACCATGATTAATTTCATTCAAATGGATTCACATCTCATAGTTTCTGATTTTTAAATAAAATGGAAGGCACCTATGCCATATTTATGTTTTATTTAATTATTTACAACATTCATATATTAATTATTGTATAAATGATATGTAAATTATATTACATTTTATTTGTTTTTTCTTACAAACAATACACACTGTAAATATAATTAATTAACATTTTCTTTTTGTTTAAAATTAAAATACTTCAAGATATCAGATAATAATTAGAAGTGTAATTATTGCTTTCATAGGTAACTGAATTTGATTTGATTTAAACTTTTTCTTTTCCTTTGTAGTACTTTTCTTCTAACAAAGGTAATTAAAGCAATGACTATTAATTTTCATTATAGTTCAGTAGTGTTGACTGCTATGACTTTAGTAAGTATGTCGAGAAGCATGTGTATAAATTTCACAGCGCAATAGTGAAAGGGAGTATAAGGGAAACTCAGAGTTGACCTAAATGTGGGGGCGGGGGGGGGGGGGGGGGGAATATCCGTTTAAATTGCTTTCATCGCATTGGGTTACGGCAAAATTGTTAAGTTATATGTACACATAATGCCCATGCAAAACTAATGCCCATAATTTATACGTAAAAACGAACAAAAGGTATAACGATCGGGTATCTTGTATTCTATCATATAGTACATTGACACAAGGTCTGTAAAACCAAGCATTAATTAAATTAAATTGCATTAAAGAGTGATCATTTTTGCCACTCGTATTTTGTGAATATAGTTTGTGACAGTATAAGAATATTTTGTTTTTCAATTTTTACAATTAGTTACTGATAATTACAGTAGAACCCCGGTAACTCGAACCTTCATAACTTGATAATCGCTAAGTTTTTGTTCGTTTCCTTTCGCTCCGTTATAAAAACTGTTGTAAATCCAAATATAAAATTCCTATAACTCAAATTATTTGTTATATGTTTAGATGTGTTATTTTGTCTTTCCAACTCGAATTCAGAGAAATTCATCTTCTGCAAATCAAAGTTTACCTTTATAAGTTGAAGTTTTATTTACGCTGCCTCTGGAATTCGAAATATATATCGTGTCTCCATTCTTTGTATGAAAAGTAATTATCTTTGTCGTGCCCATGACCTTCACATACAAAGCTGTGTATCCCTTTAAAAATACAGTGCTGTTTAACATTTTTTCTCGATAGACTCTAAATATTGAAGATAGAAAGTTTGAAAAGTAATAGTTTTCAAAGAGGAAAAATTCCCCTTCCACCATTGACAATTCCGGCAGTGACTTACAAGCTGCCGATTAATATTTTTTCAAGATATCTGAGTCACTTTTTTCTGGATAATTCTTTTTGTTTTTTTATAAATGTTCACAGCGTACGATACTGTGTCAAGTAAACAACTTTTCATAAAAATGTAAGAATAATATGTAAAAACTACGCATATCGATTTTTTTTAAATTTCAATATTCATTTACAACCATTCAAAGCTACAAATAATAATAACCTTAAACACTGTTATATTTAGAAACCTCTCATTTTTGCTCAAAATTCTGCTTTTGGATTCTTGTATTTAGGGCAAGAAGCTTCATAAGGATTAGTCAGTGGATACTACAAAACAGAAAATAAATGTTTTTTTTGTTGGAAAATGTTGTTACAAATAAGAAGTTTTGTAACAAATCTCACATATCCATTTAATGTAGACAATATTAAACAGTATGGTAATTGAGAGAATACGTAGTCACAAAAATAATAGACTAAAAGGTTCTCTAAAATTATTTTTGTGTATACTTTAAATCAAAATATCTTTAAAATATTTTCAAAATGTTTTTAAATCAATATTATTCATCGACTTGCACTTAAAAATCAAAAAAATATGTAATTAATGCAATAAAGTATGATTCGAACAAGATTCGAACGTATAACTGAAAAATTTCTACAGATTCCGTAGTTGGATATTACCTAACCTAATTACTACTCCAATTACGTTATTGTAAATACAGCTTTTTTTTTTTAAATAAAATAATTGGAACAAATCAGTTTTTAATTTTTTTTTAATAATGACGTAATTTTTCCAAAACTTTGGAAAAATTTGTTCCCTCTGGTTGAGGAGGTAATTGAAATTTTCCTGTTTTCTGTTGGTAAAAAATCGAATGGTTGTTCGCCAGACTGATTGGACTCAACCGTTTTAATGCCGAACAACAATATATCGTTCTTAGGTACACTTGGTAAAAATGCCAACGACGATATATCGTTGCTTATGCGATGGCACTTTACTATTCGTATTAATGCTAAATAAATTATTTGTGTGAGTAATAGTAAGTAAATATTTTCAACACATTTTCAATAGCCGGATAACTATAAATGTTTATAATAATATTAGAATGTTATTCCATCGACGTTATACTAGCTACACGAATCACTTGTTTTGTAACAGGTAATCCTCCTGATACGTGTTGTGCATCATGGAATTATCATTTACTTTTGTTTTGATAGTAATAATTTTATTACAAATAATTGAAAATGCAGTATTTATGCTTTATACTGCGGATTCTGCATCAAACTATGACCAAACGAAGATTCTTCTTACTTGCAAATACTGTTTATGAAAGAAAACTGATCTTTCCATTTTTTCTAATGATTTTTAATAAATATTATTAATATGATATTCAACAAATATTTAAATACAATTAGCATTGATTCATTCTCCCCTTATTTCGTAATATGTTCCTTTTTGAATTTTGTAAATATCATTCTTAGTTTCTTTTTTTGTGATTTTTTTCTCAAACCTTACTAAATTACATCAAACTGGTTCGGTATTTTTATCTTAAGTACAATTCTTTCGATCGGCACTAAAAGGGTTAAGGGTTCTTTTGACTTCCTTATTCTACTATGCTCATTGAAGTTTTGCTCTATCTTATACTATTACGAAAGAAACGTGAAATTTTTAGAGCTAATTTCACTAGAACTTTTGCATATTGACACGTTTCATCTTAGCTGCTATTCGACGAGGCCAACGAACTCATGCAGGGCAGTAGAAAGTCCTTTTCATAAGTATAATGCACATAAGTAGTTCATTAAGTATTTGAGCCATAATGTGATACAGTTTTTTTACATTTCTTAATTATTAACGCGGCTATACAGCTTTAAAAAAGTCAACGTTAGAAACATTAAAAAATAAAATTATCATTTACAATTTTATTGTTATCTGAATTTAACTAATTTATGACTGGATTAAATATATTAAGTGTAGATCTGAATTGTCCCAAATTTCATTTCGATATTGCTGATATTTTTGTAATTATACATTATTTAATATTTTTCATTCTCATTCTTAATTTTAAAATATGTTCAGTAAAGTTCAGTGTTCTTTCTGATATCATTAAACACATAAAGTTTTTACCTTTAACATAAAAAAATTAGCACTGATGTTTCGCTTTCTATGTTATTACGGATATCACGAAATAATCTCATCTCAGTTTTAAAAAGTATACAAGGCATAGTGCCGCGGCTTTCGAGAACTCTAACATCAAGTTCAATCATCTATACTATGTACAATGTACTAATAGTAGAAATTAAAAAAGAAAAGGATAACTATATCATTTCATCACGTAGGCTTTAGCCACGTAGCAGACGCTCGGTAGAATGGTGTGCGTGCTTCTACACAAACGATGATTAAAGGGACTGCGAGGACTGATTCGAAAGCTGGGCCGAAGTGACTTTTCTTCCCTACCTATCCAAAATGTAAATATTCAATACCAGAATTTAAAAAAACCTATTATGAAATAGCTGCTAATGCTATTGAACTTTCTAAACCCATTACTTTACAATATTTAATACATAACACAATTATATAAGGAACAATTGTTCCGATATTAAATGTAGTGATAATATTTTCATTCACCAATGAGATGTTCACACAGTCACTGCCATTTCGATTTATTCTCCGTAAAAATCTTGTCTGTCCACTTGCTTTTATCTGTCCGCCACCACTATTTATACTGTATTGTAATTTGTTATTTTTTCAGGAATTTCAGATTGTGCAATTATATTCTGTTACACGCGACTCCATAATACACAGAAATGCACCAATAGTAATAACACTAATCACGCACATTGTATTGGTAATCAAAACACACATAACGATAGTCATAACAAAATTACTATTAGCATTATTTATAATACTAAGGCAACTATTATTACTATTTATGCAGTAACTACAAATGCTAGAACTAAAAAGTACTGCAATAGTTGTTTTATATAAATGTATTATATATTAACACTGCGCTCAAGGTAGATCGTCGTGGAGGTTTTAGTGGATCAAAATCCCCCCCCCCCCCAAGTTCGGAATCTTCTGAAGATGTCCTTCATGCAAAACAAATAAAAAAGAAATTATGTAAGTAGGTCCCCTGAAGTGCTCCTATATAGGGTGTCCCAGAACCAATGTAACATCCAGAAATGGGGAGTAGCTGAGGTGATTCTGAACAACCTTTTCCTTTACCAAAATGTTATTTGAAGCTTCGTTTTTGAGTTATTAACGAAAAACACTGGCCAATCACAGCGCCCTGTCTGTGATTCAATGATCAATTCGAGCTGTTGTTAAAAAGAATTTTTTCATTTATTAAAAATTCAAAGTAACGTAAACGAGAAAAGGAAAGAAAAGACGAAAGAAGCGCGATCGCGCCGCTTGGCATTCTTCGACTGAATTTTTACAAAGGTCCGTGGCACTCAAACGGTTAAAGACTGCTGATTTTGTATATTCTCCGTGCCTTCGTTCGCCGGGATGCATTTTGCGGTACCGAGCAGCAGCAACTCTCGCATTGCCATTGCATTGCGCGAATATAATAAACATTTCATAATACTCGGCGTTTCTACGTGGCATGTTGCTTGTCTAATTAGCAAAATAAATTTGAGAGCTTAAGCGTTTTGTGGATCCTAGATGGACGTTTGGTAAGGAAGGGGAATAGTTACAATACAACAGAAAAGAAATGTTGATTGTACTGCCATGAGACGACGTAGAAACTCGAGCCGTTTCAAATAAACATCAAACACACCGACGGCGCAAAATGTCGCGCCCGGCAAGAATCAAACCAATATATCGGAAGCCTCTGAGGACTGCTGGGGCCGAGCGTGAGTAAGCGTGCGTGTGTGTGTATGTGGGCATGTAAGGGCCTACAAAGTAAGCGAGGCAAGTCGCCGAAAAGGCAATTGATGGTCTGAATGTGTTGTAAAAATCATCCCGGCAAACAAGCACCAAGCACGGCAGCCTTCCGCCAGAGAAGCGCGCCGAAGACACGGAGAATAAACAAAATCGGCAGTCTCTAAGAAGTCACCGAAAATTATCGATCGTGCAGTGAAGTGAGTTCACCGACCCAGCCGTAACATCAGCTGTTGAGGATTGCCTGGATAGGTCAGGATCGATACCGAGGATCCAGTGTTAACGATCCATTTCTATCGAAGCAGGTTATTTCGTGAACGAATGGGTAAGTATAATTATTTTTTTCTAACATTAATTATACAGATCGTTTTTCTTAAAACAATTCATTCACCTAAGGTAAACATTTAATATTTTCACGAAAATATGCTGTTAACACTGTGCCGTCCAATGACACCACGTTGGTATCGCGTAGAAATATTTCTATTGTAATAAAACAGCTTACATCTATTTATACAGATCCTCGAAATTTCGTGTAAATCGGGTGACAGGATCAAGTAAGAATTATTAAAATTTTCATGCCCTGATACGGTACATTGTAATTACAATGTGAAAAACGATCGTACGAAAAAGGCTGATAACAGATAGTAGAATCTACGCGAGATCATACCGGCGGCAGACGAAAGGTTTTCTATCACACGTGCAGACGTCAGTGTTAAAAAAAAAAAACATTCTTTTCATAAGTAATAAAATGTTTTATTCCTTTCGGGTAACGAATAAAAGTATCGAACGCAGTTATTAAACCACTTATTAGTTTATTTGTTATTCATGAATAACGAATAATTTCACATTATTCTTAATTTAAAATGACATAACATTTTCCGTGATACCTATGCTGTGCCAGTACGTGTTCCAGGAGCCCGACCGAGCGCCCGTGTATAAGAGCCGTGCATACGTGGTTGAGCGCGCGGTCTCTGAGCGCTGTGATTGGTCAGTGTTTTTCGTTAATAACTCAAAAACGAAGCTTCAAACAACATTTTGGTAAAGGAAAAGGTTGTTCAGAATCACCTCAGCATTTCCGGATGTTACACTAGTTCTGGGACACCCTATATAAACGACTTCACTTGGTTTGGCTCTGCCTTCGAATCAGTGGATTCTTTGGGTTCTTTAAACCTTGCTGCCTCTTTAATCGTCGTTTGTATAGGAGCACGCACGCTATTCTACTGAGCGTTTGCTACGCGGCTAGATCCTATGGGGTGGTAAAACCTAGTCCATACGTATAGCTCTACACAATCAAATCTTGGCAAAAGTTTATCAACGTATATCTCGGAAACTATTTGTTTGCGGCATATGGCTTCTTTCAGATTTTTTCTCTTCTTACCGAGTAGAATACGTTGGTTTAAAAAACATTTAACATTACTTTTCATTGTTATTGAGGGGGAAAGGTAGGATAAAACAAAAGGAGCGGTGCTCCATACACTTTCGACCTCGTTTTAATTCGACGCCAAAGGGGTGAACATTTATTTTATACAGGAGTGACAATGAAACTATATGCACTATGAAACAATATAAGATAGCGATACTATAATACGATTCGTGGTGTAGGGCGAACGACCGAGTAGTACTGGTGTTCTACCGATCGTCGCTTACCACTCTGTTCGCGCTTTCGCCGGTCCCTTAGCTTATATGCCCCTATCCTTAAACAAGGATAGGGAGCAAGCCAAGCTACCGAAAAGCGCGCGAAAAGGAAATGCGCGGGTGAAAAAGCGCGCGTAAAAAAGGGCGCCAACTTTCCCTTCAGGGAAAACCCTGATCCGTGCGAATCTGGCTATCAGATGCGAGAACTGACCATAGCCAGACTCGCACGGCCTTGGCGGAAATGTTGCTGAAGGCAAACAATTTTCCATTGGCGTGGCTACATTATAAACAATTTTGCGGACACTTTTTTTACTAATGTCCAGAGGTGTAGATTCACTCCCTAAAGACACGACCATGACTTTTTGTACACCCTGTATACTTCTGTAAAAAGATATAAAAGGATTTTTTTGTTAACCCCTTACATACAGAGTGCTTATTTTATCTGAATACAGTGAAATATCTTTTAAAAGGGTGATGTTACAGAAAAATGTTTTAACAAAAGCTTTTTGATATAGAGGAGGATGTTATGTGGTTAACAGTTTTTTTTTTGTACCTGGTATGGTGGGGGGTATTTCAGTGTCAATTTAATTTTTTTAAATGGAATGCTATATTTTTTTTATACATAATACAATAATGCGTGTTAAGACGAGTTCAAGGAGCTACTGATAAGGTTATTTCTTTTCATAGAAGGTCGTAAAATTACAAAAAACCGGGAGTCGGTTCACCAAATTTTCCTCACTGTTGCTTTGACTTGCTAAATCTGTTTGACCTTGTATGCAACTGAGTAGAAAAAATATTAAGAGAAATCTAAAAAAATATTGCAACAGAATTTATTGATTTTCAAACGACTGGAAAAATGTCTTTACAACAATGAAAGAGATGTAGAGGGGGTATCCATAGAAAGAAGCTTTCAATAATTTAAAATTGAATCCATTGGTAGGTATAAATGAACGTCATTACTTTTGCTAGTGTTTGATGGAATTGTGACGTGATGCTTGATTGATCAGTGCACAAACTTTCGAACTGCGCTCATGACAAATTAACGACGTGGAGGCTGCTTTATTTTGATGTTGACTGGTTGTGGTGTTAGATAATGTTTGATGTTTTAACATTTAACTTTTAACATTTATACAAAAACTGGTTGATGTGTGATAGTGTGATGTTTGGTGTTCTTGATCTCTGTTCGAACTGTCTCAGAGTGTTCGTGTTCGCTGTTTTATTAATTTGGTGTGTGTTATGATTGGTGGTCTGAATGTGTAGTAGGTGGTGGAAATGTATGGTGATTAGTTTTCCGGCGTGTTTGAAGTGTGCCTGTCTGGTGGTGTAGAAATGGAAATTGTTGTTACATTTGTTATATTGCTGTTTTGAAGGTATCGATGTCGAAAGTCTGTTTATGGTTCTAGCGCATGTCGTGTCTGGGTGTGAGAGTCTTCGAATTTCTAGCAGTAATAAAACAATTTAGTAGCTGTGTCGGCTAAGATCTTGCCGTAGAAAATATTATTTTTATGAACGAAAATTAATGTATTGTTCAGCTTATCTGTACGGCCGAATAGCCAGCTTTACTTAATAATAGTTTCTTCAGAGGAAAAGAATTTTTCTAATAGTCGTATCTGTTTTGGTCAGTTGTGTAAATATCAAATAGGCTTATTGTTAGCGGGCCAACGTGATAGTGAGGAACGTGTGGTGATACGACTTCCGGTTTTTCGCAATTTTAGGACTTTCCGTGAAAGGAAATAACCTTATAGAAACTTCTTAAACACGTCTTAATATACAGTGACGCACGAAATTGATCAAATACTTTCCTTTGTTATACTTTTTATTTAATCAACATGTAGCGACTAATTATAGATTTTTGGAAATGCATTTGATCAATAATTGAAGTTGCTATCTTAATAAAAAAAAATACAGAACGTATCGGAAATATTATTTATTAGAACAATAATTAAACGATAAACAGAATACTGAATTTGATCAATAACGTGACTTAGCATCTAATAGTTTTAATATTTTGTATATCCGCCTTCGGCATCAGTAACAGCTTGAGTTCTCCTGGGTATACTTTCAATGAGTGTTTTACATTGTTCAGTTGTAATTTGATTCCACTTCTTCAAAACATTTTCCCATAATAAAGACAAGTTGGAATTTGTCTCTTGGAAATCAGCAATTTCTTTTTTTAATTGGCTCCAAAGATTTTCAATTGGTTTTAGGTCTGGTGACTAAAGGTGGCCATTCTAAAACATTAAACCCTTTACTTTGGAGCTATTGTTATTTCCTCAAATTTTGTTTAATCGGAGGTGGGATTGTTCAATCATCTCACTGATTCTCAATTCAAAAAAAAGGTGGTACGCACAGTAGTCTATCCTATTACTATATTTCAATATACAAAAAGGTGACGAGTCGAAGAATGTTTTTACTTGTGGAGCTTGTCCGTTCAATACAAAATTTGTTCTTATTCTAATATGTTGTCCCCGGGGAGTGTTCCACAATACCTCGGAGACAGGATGCTTTTTGGGGGTGAGGCACTCGGATAGGTTAATATGCATTTTCCGATTGTGGTGGGGAAGGTAGCTGTCAGATACTATTGGATAAAACCTCTCATGCGAGGACTCGCGAAAAGTGCCACTTCCCAGACCATGGGTCACTCTCAGGTACCAAGCGTACCCTTGAGTGACGCATGCGGAAATTCCGAGGGCCTTGAAACCATGAGGGTAGCAGACAATAACTTTAAGAAACGCTTCGGCTCTAGTGACCATATGCGCACACAATCGAACACTAGACAAAGGTGAAAACTTCAGGCTCGAAGGTCAGACAATAAGACAAAAATACAAATTCTTACATGAAAGTCGCAATTGCCGTAGTGTCATAAAGTTACCGTTGCTACGAAACTAATAAATACTACACAATGCTCGAGCTAATAAAAAGACAAAAAATATATAATGAACGTAGAATTTTAAGACTTGAGGGGCAGGTATACCCCGCGAAGTCTTAATATTGGCTATGAATGCTATTTGGGTCTTGTCTATTTTTTCTGTGGGGCTACTTAAAAGAAATAGTCTTTCAGACACCAGTAGAAAACGTAAATGATTTACAAACAAGAATTACGACCGCATGCAGATCAATATCAGAGGAAATGTTAAAAAGTGTTGAGAAACAATTTTTAAAAAGATTACAAATATGTATTTCCAATGATGGTGAACATGTAGAAGGATAAAAAATTATTTAACTAGTAAGTGAAAATTGCAATTGATACTTTATGGCTTTAGCAATAATCTTCAATCTCTGTTTATAATATCATAATTGCAGTAACTTGATACCGACGCATTCGACGCTGCTCAGCAGCGGTTGCTAGCTGTCTGCCGTCAGCCGATGCACAACGTAAACATAAGCTAACGATTTACCTTTATCGAACTCAGAATACTACATTATAGCACCTCATTGGATTTGTCTTAGTGCCAGCTGTTACTTTCTGAAGAAAAAAATATAGCATTCCGTTTAAGAAAATTAGATTGACCTTCAGATCTCCTCTACTACTCCACCCACAAGAAAACAATTATTACTACATGATGTAGCCCGTCCTACCAAACAACTTTTGTACGAACACATTTTTAATAACTACAACTCCTTCCGAGATATCCTGCTGTACTCACTTAACCGGGACACTCTGTGTATACATATAGAAGGATACTCGACAATGAGAGAGAACGATAGGGACTGGTAATAAATACTTAATGTAATGAAACTGCTATAGAATGATACGAATACTGTGAACAATATGAAGATATGAACGAACAACGAAATATAAAATAGGATGCTAATACAAAATACTACAAGTACGGTCAACAACAAACAAAGATATGAGATATAATAGAAACGAAATATAAAGGAACACGCAGTTATTGGTTAATCTGACCGATAGCCGGAATAAGATGAACTTAAAATTAATCTTGCACCCAGCTGGACCTTAACCCTTTAGGTGATCTTCACTCAGTTCTGTGAACATGATTCAATTTGCTCGTCTTCTTCGGAGGATGGCGTCATAGGAAGAGGGCAGAGCTTCTTAACGCAGCGCTTATATTCTCCCGCCTTGGTTTTGACGGTGGCTATCCTGGAGATGCCGTCTGGACCTGGATGGGTGACGATGATTCGCCCGAGTTTCCAGTGCAGAGGAGGTAGGTTGTCTTCCCTGATGACAAACCATCGTACCAGGTTGGAGGCTGTGGATAGAATTCGACTGCCATTTGTTTCGAATCGTTAACTGCTGTAGATATTCTTTTTGCCATCTGCGCCAAAAATGTTGACGCAACTTCTGAGCGTGTTGCCAGGCTGATAAACGGTTTGAAGCTGTGTCCGTGAAGTCCATCTGCGGAAAGCTCGTTAGCGGAACACCAATTAGGAAATGGTTAGGAGTCAATGGTTGCAGGTCATTAGGATCAGGAGACATAGGCGTGAGAGGGCGAGAATTAAGTATTGCTTCGATTTCGATGATGCAAGTCTCTAATTGCTCAAAGGTTAACAGCGTGTTTCCTACAGTGCGGACTAGGTGGTGTTTAAAGGACTTTACTGCCGCTTCCCAGAGGCCGCCGAAATAAGGCGACCGCGGCGGAATAAAGCTCCAGGTAATACCTTGTCCCAATAGAAATTCTTGAACAGTTTTATTGTGTTCGGCCGATTGGAATTTCTTGTATAGCATAATAAGCTTCTTGCTCGCCCCGATAAAATTCGTCGCGTTGTCGGAATGGATTGTTTTTGATATCCCTCTCCTAGAGAAAAGTCTTTTTAAGCACGCAATAAAGGCTTCTGTGGTCAGATCGCTGACCAATTCGAGGTGCACTGCCTTGGTGCTCATACAAACGAAAATGGCGACGTAAACTTTAATTTTATTGCGATTACGAAATCGTTTTTCCTTGATATATAACGGACCGCAATAATCGACACCGACCTTATGGAAAGGTCGAGAACTAGATACGCGGCTTTGTGGAAGATCCTCCATTATGTAATCTACACCCCGTGGTTTCGCGCGAAAACATCGAACACATTTATGAATGATCATTCTGGTAACATTTCGGCCGTCGAGTGGCCAGAAGAATTCGCGAACGGAGTACAGAGTTGCTTGGGTTCCCGCGTGTTTGAGTCTTTCGTGTTCCTCGCGAATGATAAGATGCGTTATATGGTGATCGGGGGGTAGCAAAATTTGATGTCTTTTTTCTTCTGGCAATGCCGAATGGATTAGTCTGCCGCCTACTCGAAGGAGTCCCTGTCTGTCTACGAAAGGTTTTAACGGGTTCAGCCGCCTTTTATTATTGACTCGCCCACTTACTTTTAGCGAATGGATTTCCTTTGCAAAGGCGGTTGACTGCGTGATTAGAACGAGAATTCGAGTCGCATCCTCGAGCTCTATCGCGGTGATAGGACCAATATGTCTTTGCGATTTATTTTTTAAATTATGGACAAAACGCAACACGTACGCAATTACCCGTTTGAGGGTTTTTACTGAATTATAACGCTTTATAACATCCTCGCCGAAAAGGAGTTGTTTTATGGAAACCGGAGTCGCGATAATTTTGCGATTTTCTGGAAGTTCGCGTAAGTGAAATTTCTCTTGAGGCCACAATTCTTCATCGTGGGAGAGCCAATCAGGACCAATTTTCCATATCCTAGTATCTAAAAGTTCTTGAGGCGTTTGACCTCTCGATATTAGGTCTGCAGGATTGTCTTGCGTGGGTACATGTCGCCACTCGCAAAATTTAGAAAGATTTTGAATCTCCGCGATTCGATTAGCCACGAAAGTTTTTAATAAATGGGGTTCTGTATTTATCCAATGAAAAGTTATCGTTGAATCTGACCACAGATAAACTTGATTGATTTCAATGTGAAGACTTAGCTTGATTGCTGTATACAAACGTGCTAATAAAAGGGCAGCGCATAACTCTAAACGTGGCAATGTCAGCGGGGTCACCGGAGCCACTCTCGATTTTGAGCACACTAACGAAACATAATTGTTACCGTGAATGTAGGTTGAACGCAGATAGATGCAAGCCCTGTATGCCTTTTCGCTTGCATCGCAGAAGCCATGTATTTGCATTTTGACGGAATCAGGCGCGATAATGAGCCGATTAAAGTTTACATTGCTCAAGAGTGATAGCTGTTCCTTAAATTGCAACCAAGCGGTATGTATATCTACTGGGATTGATTCATCCTATGAAACTCCAGCTTTTCATAGAAGCTGAATCGTTATCTTTGCCTTTACAATAATTGGACCGAGTAGTCCTAAGGGATCGAATAATTTTGCAATTTGCGAAAGAATTGAACGTTTGGTCACGGGCCTTGACGACTCAGGTGAATTGACCTTGTATTAGGTTGTCCCATAAGTTTCTCCAGCGTCACGCTATGAATGATTCTAACTAGCTATGTTTATATAAACATGCAGGCTTATCTCTTAGCCGTTTATGGCATCGGTTTCAGTCGTCCCAGAGCTCTTTCAAAGTACGTTTGGTTGGTGACAAAGTTTCTTTTAAAATTTTTTTTGCACCGTTCAATATGGAGAGCCAAAAGAAGCATTTGCGGCATGTTATGCTTCATTGCTTTAAAAAAGGCAATAATGCAATGGACACAGCAGGCGAGATTTGCACCGTTTACGGGAGTGGTCCTACGACTATTAGGACCGTCCACAATTGGTTTAAGAAATTTAGAGCTGGCAATTTCGAGTTGAAAGATGAAGACCGCAGCGGCCGCTCAGAAACGACGGATACGGATCTTATCAAGACTATGCTCGCTGAAAATCCACGATATAGTATGCGTGAGATAGTGAATGCTACTAACATTCCCAAGACAACGGTACATAAGCATTTAATCAAGATGGGATATGCGAATTGATATGAAGTTTGGGTTCCACACCTATTGACGGAGACCGGCCTTATGAACCGCGTCTCTACGTGCGATTTGCTTCTCCAGCGACATGAAAGAAATCCTTTCTTAAAGAGGCTTGTCACTGGAGACGAAACTTGGATTTTGTATCAGAATGTGCATCGAAAACGTACTTGGACTAAGGAAAATAGAGCTTCAACTGTTGCGAAGCCTGGACTTCATCCGAAGAAGGTTCTTTTGTGCATTTGGTGGGACTGGAAAGGTGTAGTGTACTACGAGCTCCTTCCTCAAGGTGATACGATCAATGCTGACAAATATTGCAATCAACTCGATCAATTGAAAGGCGCCATAACAGAAAAACGGTCAGAATTGGCGAACCGACGAGGCGTCGTTTTCCATCACGACAACGCAAGACCGTATGTTACGTTGGCCGTAAGGCAAAAATTATTACAGTTTGATTGGGACGTTCTACCTCATCCTCCGTACTCCCCAGACCTTGCTCCATCCGATTATTACTTGTTCCTCTTCTTAAAAAATTCTATCCGTGGTAAATCTTTCAAATCCATAAGCGAAATAAAAACGCACCTAGATGAATATTTTGCAAGTAAGCTTCAACAATTTTGGAAAGAGGGCATAATAAGGCTTCCTGAGAGACGGAAGAAGGTTATGGAACAGAACGGTTCATGTTGTAAAATAATTGTATAAAAAATATATAAAAAATAAATAAAGTTTATTCCAGTGCGTTGTACAGCGAATATAAGATACGTGACGAGAGCCGTATGGAAATACAATGTAATGTCGAGCCACGAGGCTCTCGGCTTTATACAATATTAGAAAAAGAAACAGAAGACTGTCGCATCGTCGGCGCGGCCAGCCTGGCATCGTCGAATTCCAACACCCTTCCTCGACGATGATCACCTTGGCTCTACTGGGTGGTCAATCCGCAGCCTTCCGCGATGCTCTTCAACTTTACTCTGCCTAGTGGTTTTGTCAAAATGTCTGCAGCCATTTGCTCTGTAGGGCAGTATTGGTAGTCCATGATTCCCTGTACCTGTAACTCTTTAACAAAATGATATTTTGTGTCGATATGTTTTGTTCTATGATTGAACTTGTTGTTGCATATAAGTTTAAGACAACTTTGATTGTCTTCGAAAATTGGTGTCCTCTCTTGGACTTTCCCCGTAAAGTCCTCCAGCAGACGGCGTACCCACAAACCTTCTTGTGATGCCTCGGCAAGTGCAACGTACTCTGCTTCTGTGGACGATAAAGCCACGCATGCCTGTTTCCGGCAGCTCCAACTTATTGGTGCTCCATAATATTTGAATATGTAACCACTATTTGATTTTCTATCGGATCTATTTTGAGCCCAATCTGCGTCCGCAAAGCCAATCAAACCCTTCTTGGCATCTCGTTGACCGAGCCGTAATTCATAATGAATTGTGCTCTTTAAGTAACGGACGACCCTTTTCGCCTCTGTCCAATCAACTGTTGTTGGCTCTTTGTTGTGTTGGCTCAAGATCGCAACGCTCGCCGAAATATCAGGCCGAGTATTAACAGCTAGATATAATAGCCCTCCGATCAGCTGTTGATACTTTTCATTTTTTGGCATCGGTGGTGAGCCTTCTCTATTTTTGACATATCCTAAATCTAACGGTATGCTGGAACCTTTTGCATCTTCTAAACTAAATCTGTTTAGAAGTTTCTGTATGTATTTGGTTTGCTTCATACGGTAAAAACCATCTTTGTCTTTTTCTATTTCTATAGAGAGATAGTGCTTTAATAATCCGAGATCAGTGAGATGAAATTGCTTTGCCAAACAATTTGCTGCTTCATTAATAAAGTCTACAGATTTTGCGGCGATCAGAATGTCGTCTACGTAAATAATTAAATAAATTGCTTGTCCCTTATAACGCTTTGTATACAAGCACGGATCTGTTTTGCTTTGTATATACCCGTTTTCTTTTAATTGGTCATTTAACTGATCGTTCCATACCTTGGCTGCTTGCTTCAATCCGTAAATGCCCTTCCTCAATTTGCAGACGTGATCTTCCTTGCCTGGTATGCTGTAGCCTTTGGGCTGCTCCATATACATATATCGCTTCTGTTAAATTTCCATTCAGAAACGCCGTTTTTGCATCGAAATGTTTCATCAGCATATTTTTCAAACCTGCAATTGCTAAAAAAGTTCTTAAGGTTGTTTGTCTTACCACAGGTGCAAACACTTCATCGTAATCGACACCGTATTTTTGAGAAAAACCACGTGCAACAAGTCGAGCTTTATGTCTTTTTATAGTCCCGTCACTGTTGTGTTTTACCTTATACACCCATTTACACGTAACAATGTTTTTATTTTCCGGTTTCGGCACTACATCCCATACATTATTTTTCTTTAAAGAAGCAATTTCTTCGTCCATGGCCTTTTTCCATTGAATTTTATCGGGTCCAGATAATGCTTCCTTTAGATCCCTCGGCTCGCTTCCTTTGATTGTTACTTTGTTTAGGGAAGCCATATACCTATCTGATGGCACACCACGGTTCGGCCTCTCTGATCGTCTGCACTGTTGACGTTCTTCAGTTGTTGGAGCCTCAACCATATCTTCTGCTTCGAAGAAATCTTCTGAGCTGTGTTCTTCCGATGATTCCTCTTCGGATTCTTCACATTCTAGGCTCTCTTGACCATCTTCTCCATGGTTTATCGTTTTCGGAAGAGTGACTTCGTTGCTCGTCGTGTCAATCAGTTTATTTGTTTTATCTAAAAACATCACATCGCGGCTGATTTTAATTCTATTGGTATCCCTGTCTAGCAATCTGTAGGCCTTTGATTCTTCGGAATAACCAACGAAAACGTATTTTTCTGCTTTATTGTCCAGTTTTTTCCGCTGCTCTTTATGACCGCGGAGGTTGGATCGAGTGACATGTGCATGCTGTCTGGATTACCTGATTCTTCAGGTGTTAGTGAAGGGTCGTTGGATGCCCATTTTCGAATGAGAAATCCGCCCTTTTGTAATAGTGCGATTAGATCGTCGCGAAGAAATGCGACTTCCTGACGCGTATTTGCCCTTGTTAATATTGGGTTGTTCGGAAAGTAATTTCGTTTTTTCCCGTCAGAGGACTTAATTACGTTTTTTCGAAACCAACTTCACACTTAAGCCGCATAACCATTATATGTCTTGAGAGCTGATATTGCAAGGCTTGTGTGTGAAAAAGTTCTATTAATTCTACGCAGTAGTTTTTGGTTGGTGCCCTTTTAAATATGGAGAGCAATAAGCAGCATTTTCGTCATATTTTACTTTTTTACTTCAGAAAAGGTAAAAATGCTGTCCAAGCGAGAAAAAAATTGACGGATGTGTATGGAGAAGGCGTGTTAACAGTACGCCAGTGCCAGAACTGGTTTGCAAAATTTCGATCCGGCAATTTTGATGTCGAAGATGCACCACGGTCTGGAAGGCCGGTCGAAGCTGACAAAGATGCGATAAAGGCATTAGTTGATGCAAATCGGCGAATAACCACACGAGAGATCGGTGAGAGATTAAATTTGTCGAATTCGACTGTTTATGGCCATTTGAAAGGCATGGGCTTAACCTCGAAGCTCGATGTGTGGGTGCCCCATGTCCTTACGGAGCGAAATTTGTGTCGTCGCGTTGACGCGTGTGATTCGCTCCTCAAACGTCAAGAAAATGATCCATTTTTGAAGCGGATTATTACTGGGGACGAAAAATGGGTTGTATACAACAATGTTAAACGCAAGAGGTCATGGAGCAGAAAAGATGAACCGGCTCAAAGCGTGTCAAAAGCCAACATTCACCAAAAAAAGGTGATGCTCTCCGTTTGGTGGGATGTCAAAGGAATCGTTTTTTTTGAGCTTTTGCCGGACAATACAACGATTAATTCAGAAGTCTATTGTCATCAGCTGGACAAATTGAATGATTCACTTAAAGAGAAGAGGCCCGAATTAATCAACAGGAAGGGTGTAGTGTTCCACCAGGATAATGCGAGACCTCACACAAGTTTGGTCACTTGCCAAAAACTTTTATAGCTTGAATGGGACGTACTGCAACATCCACCATATTCTCCAGATCTGGCGCCTTCCGACTACTATTTGTTCCGGTCCCTGCAAAATTTTTTGGATGGCAAAACCTTTACCTCAAATGAAGATGTCAAAAACCACCTGAACCAGGTTTTTGCCAGCAAGGACCAAAACTTTTATGAGAGGGGAATTATGTTACTGCCAGAAAGATGGCAAAAGGTGTTGGACCAGAATGGCCAATATATAATTTAATAAAATATTTATTCATTATACGAAAACTGTCTTTCATGTTCCCCAAAAAAAACGAAATGACTTTCCGAACAACCCAATAGATCGTCTACGTAAAAGTCCCGCTTCAGCACGGCGGCTGCAGCGGGATGCTGATTACCTTCGTCGTCAGCAAGTTGATGAAGGGTGTGAATAGCTAGAAACGGCGCACAGGAAGTACCGTATGTAACGGTATCAAGACAGAATTCATTGATCCCTTCATCGATTTTCGGTAGGTTGTGTTTGAATATATTACAGCATATAAAATTATATAAAAACACGAAGTTCGTACATATTCTGAAAGATTATTGTTTCACGTGTCTTTTGAAAGTCCATTCATTGCAATTATTAATTGCTTTGCTAAGAAAATATATAGTTATATAGTTTTGAAGATCTAAGGAAATAGAGTACACTTCTGACATTGAATATTTTTCTTTCAACGAAAAGATATTGGTAAAACATTAAATTATGTATGTCATGTTTAAAGAGGTAGTAGCCTGTCAGAAAAAATTCTTCGCAAACGGTTGACAACATCTAAAAGTGGAAATTCCGATATTAAAGAAGAAAAAAATAAAGAAACAAAGTTTTTGGTAAAACGGAATTTTTCAATTTCCTGAAAAACGACGAAAAATTGTAAAATTAAAAAATACATACCTTACAGAACAAAAAGAAAGACTTTGAAGTATGAAATTGGCTTATTTACTTAAAAATCGGCACGAATTTTCCGGACAACCCAATACTATCTTCTTTTATTACCGCGTGATGAGGGAGATAGAATCCAGGCATAGTGAGGGTTTTATTTTTTAGTAACGACAAATGCTTTAAGCCCTTGTACTCGTCTAAGAACTCGCAGTACTTCACCTTTAACTGGGGATTTTTTTCGAAACGTTTCTCTAGAAAGTAAAAACGACGAAGAGCCATAGAACGAGACTCTCCTAATTTTTCTTTATTTTCATTAAATGGTAGCTTAACGATATACCGACTCCCTGAGTCGCGTTGCGTATGACTTTTAACGTGCGCCTCACATGCTTGCTCTTCCCTGGACCATAACTTGGTCGACGGAACGTCCTCCAATTCCCAAAATTTAGCGAGATTTGCGTCAAAGGGAGTTGAATGCATCGTAAAATGGCATTGTACGTTGCTTCTTGGAGGGAAACTATTTATCTCCCCTGCGACAATCCAACCGAGTTGAGTTTTTTGTAAAACAGCGTCAGGGAAGTTTTTTAATGAAATTTGTCCTACGCATAAAAGCTTGTAAAACAACTTAACGCCAATAAGCACCTCGATTTCCGACGGCTCGTAGAATTCGGGGTCAGATAGGACTATGTTTTTTGGAATATCGAGATTTGTTCGATTGATTGTGATTGAAGGCATGGTTTTTGTGATTTGATTTAGAACGAGAAATTCGACAGACTTGGAATATTTGTTGAATGGCGACTTTAATGTTGCCGATACCGAGTGCTTTATCTCAGTTGAAATATCTTCAATACCAGAGACTGAGATGTTCACTGATTTTCTGGGTAAGTTTAAGAACGAAGCTACCTCTTCGATTATAAAATGTGCCTGTGCTCCGGCATCTAGAAACGCTCGACATGTTTTGGATTTTCCTTTAGCATTAACTATATCTACGAGAGCGGTGGCTAGCAACCCTTCTGACGACACGTGGGCGTGCAAATTGACGACGGACTGATTTGAAGCGGCGGGTTTTGCGACGCGAGTCTCTTCAGATGACTGCCTTTCAAAGTGCAAAAGAATGTTGTGCTTCTTCTGGCACCTACGACACGGTGCTCCGGTGCAATCGACGACGCGATGATTGGAACGCAAGCAATTTATACAAAGATTAGCCCCTTTTGCGGAATCGAAACGCGCTGACGGTGATAATTTTTTAAAGGTTTCGCAATCATAAATTGAATGTTTTCCTTTACAATGAGGACAAGGGAATTTTATGGTTGAGGAAAGGAACGCGTGTTGTGAACGATGTTTTGTATGAGCATGAGGGATTCTTTTTTCCGACAAATTCTGAGATCCGGCCAGGTCTTGATAAGATTTCACTTCTTCAAATTGTGCGCGTCGTTGTAGAAATGCCAGCAATTCTTGAAGCGTGGGATTTATCGACTCGCAACTGGAGTCTTCCCACTTTTCACGAAGAAAATTGTTTAAACTTTGACTAATTATTTCTATTAAAAGGGTATCCCAATGATCAACGGGTTCCTTCAAGGCTTCGAGTGCTCTGACATGTTTTTGCACTTGATCGAGCAGCGAACGAACAGGAAAATCCTTCGAAATATGCTTTAAATTCAACAACGCCTTGACATGAGTTTGCCGAATGATTTTAGGATTATCATATCGTTCTTTCAACAACCCCCAAGCAACCTTGTAGTTTTCCGAAGACAACTCAATCGATGCAAGGATTTCCGCGGCTTCATCTTTCAAACAACCCTTCAAATAATAGAGTTTTTCTATATCCGGAATATCCTTGTCGTCGTCAACAAGTGATTTAAATAGGTCATGGAACCCTAACCACGATTCATAGGATCCGCTAATCGGAAAATTTACTCGCGGGAGGCATCTTTTAGGGAGTTGAACGATGCTTGTAGGAGATTCACGAAAAACGCCTTGTAAGGACGTTGAAGGGATCGCCTCAGTTACATAACTTGTTGGCGGTTGGATTGCCTTCATAAACAATGTAGCTTGGCCATACGCGATGTACAGTAAGACCCCGCTTAACGCGGGGAATACGTTCCAATAAGTTCCAGCGCTAAACGAAACAGCGTTAAACGAGGCAACTTAACACGTAAATAATGGGGATCAGTGAAACAGAACAGAGAATAAGAAAATTTATCAGTTCTTTTTTGTTTTATTTTGCAACATTTGTTGTTAAATACTTTTTAATATATTGAGTATAGACTTATTTATTCCTAATATCGATTTTTATTCATAAAACATTCATGAAGATAAAAAAAAATTCGAGTAAGGATCTCATGTTTGTGACGAGGAAGGTTCTTCCTCATTTGATATTCTTTGTTTTTTTGTGACGAAGTCATCTAAAGTCGTCTGTCTTTTCCTGTTTCGTTCAGCAAGCAGTTGTCGATAGCAAGATACCGCATCAATAACACTTCGTCTTGCCTTTGAACTTCTATCCAAATTTAAATCATTTTGTACAAATTGATCCATAATTTCCGTTATAGTGACGAAACTTTTTTTTAGAAAATCCGTTGAGAGTTCTTTTTGCTCCTCATCTTCAGAAACGCTAACTTCGCCGTCTTCGTGCACTTGTTGTTCTACGAATTCTTTAAGATCGTCGTTGGAAGGACTTTCACCAGTTGTAACTTGCAATAATTCTTCAATATCCTGCGCATTTATATTGAGGGGGAAAGGTAGGGTAAACAAAGGAGCGGTACTCCATACACTTTCGACCTCGTTTTAGCTTGACGCAAAAGGGGTGAACATTTATTTAATAAGAGAGAGAGTGACAATGAAACTATATGGTAACAATAATACAATTCGTGGTGTAGGGCGAACGACCGAGTAGTACGGCGTTCTACCGATCGTCGCTTACCACTCTGTCCGCGCTTTCGCCGGTCCCTTGGCTTATATGCCCCTATCCTTAAACAAGGACAGGGAGCAAGCCAAGCTACCAAAAAAGCGCGCGAAAAGGAAATGCGCGGGTGAAAAAGCGCGCGTAAAAAAGGCGCCAACTTTCTCTTTAGGGAAAACCCTGATCCGTGCGAATCTGGCTACCAGATGCAAGAACTGACCATAGCCAGACTCGCACGGCCTTGGCGGAAATGTTGCTGAAGGCAAACAATTTTCCATTGGCGTAGCTACAATATTATCCAACCCTGTTTCATCAGCTAGCTTGACAATTTCGTCGACATCAACAATGGACTCTCTTGTGTCAACATCTTTGCTTAGCTCCGGCCATACATTCTTCCATACTCCTTTCAAACATTTCTCGGTCACCTCATTCCAGGAGAGATTGATGTTGTCTACAGCATCCATGATATTGTAGTTTTTCCAAAAATCTCTAATAGATTGTTTATCTTTTCCATCGGTTTTATCAATCAGTTGTCGAAATGTCCGCCAGAGATAATAAGCTTTAAAATTTGATATTACGCCTTGATCCATTGGTTGGATCAACGAAGTTGTATTTGACGGTAGAAAACCCACTTCTACTGGAATGCATGTTGTTAAGTCGGACAAATGCGTTGGATGGCTTGGAGCATTATCAATCAAAAGTAAAGCTTTCGGTTCTAGGTTTTTAAATTCGCAGTAGCGTTTAACAGACGGGCAAAAATGTTCGGTAAACCAATTCTGGAAAATTTTCATAGTGATCCAAGATTTTTTATTGGACTGCCAAATTACTGGTAAAGTTGATTTTGAAATTCCCTTCATTGCTCTTGGAGTTTTGGAATGATAGACAAGCAGCGGTTTTAATTTGAAGTCTCCATTAGCGTTACCACCCAGTAGAAGTGTTAAACGATCTTTTGAAGCTTTAAATCCTGGTGCTCGCTTTTCTTCACGGGACAAAAATGTACGTTTTGGCATTCTCTTCCAAAAAAGGCCCGTTTCATCAAAATTGAAAACTAATTCAGGAGGATAATTCCCTCGTTCAATGATTGCTTTTAATGTTGCTGGAAATGCAGCAGCTGCTTTTGTATCTCCACTTGCCGCTTCTCCAGTAATCTGTATGTTATGAAGATGGTTTCTATTTTTAAATCTATGGAACCACCCTCGACTAGCTACAAAATTTTCACTGGTGTCGCCTTTTTCATTTTGAATATGGTTAAAAATTGTTCTCGCCTTTTCCATTATAATTACTTGACTTAATGGCATATTGTGTTCAACTTCATCGTCAATCCAGATGGAAAGTCGTTTTTCCATTTCCTCAATCACATTACTTCTAGAACGGGTAATTTTTGTTGCAGAAGTTGTTGTGGTTGTAGTTGCCGATGACACGATTTTTCCTTTATTTTTTTAAATTGTCCGTATTGTTGAAGTCGACAAATTTAATGCAGTGTCGACATCGGATTGCCGTTGGCCTGCATCTAATCGTTTTAACATCTGCATTTTAGTTTCCAGCGAAATGCTTTTTTTTGTCGCTTTACTTTCTTTTTCTTTGCAATCACCCATTGTAAGAACTAAAGATTGCCGAATTTATCACAATAAAATAAAATATGTTTATATCTTTATACACCTAGTAACGTTGATGACAGCTAATAAATCAACTGTGACGCAGGAAAATGCGTTCGTACTGTGACTGCGACTTCGGGGAATACAGTTGGAACCTTTATTCTGGACAGACTAACAAAAGAGCGTTGAAAAAGATACATAGTGTGCACCGTCGCTACATAGTGCACCGCTTTTGGTTAGTGCATGGCCGTTTCATTTGCACACATATACAACAAGTACCAATACTGTGCGCGATTTCGGGGAATTCCAATACTACCGCGTAATACTGAAACAGCGTTAAGCGGAGCAGCGTTAAGCAGGGTCTTACTGTAATACATTTCTTCGTATTCTGTACACGTAACCGCGAGATGAGGATCATCCACAAGGGCTTCTAATTCGGTACAAGATTTTCCGAACTCTACAAATTCCCTGTCGACGTCGTGCATTCTCTTCTCTAAACTAGGAGAATCACGTTCCGCGATATATCCATCGACATATTTCGCGAAATTCGTTAGTTTTCTTTTCGAACTGGCGATTTTGCCTTTGAGCTGTTGTATATTTTCAGCCATTTCCGCGATTTCAGTAAATTGTTAACCCCGAGCAAATAGATTCTTACGGCGTTCTGATGAGGATACGAACTACTGGATGGGATCAATTGGTGGTACGATAACTTGCCTACCTTGACGATGAATCTCGACTCGGTGATGTGATGTATGATGAAACGGCCGATTCTTCAATGATTTGGAGTGTGGAATCTTACTCCTCCCTCGGTACTTGGATGGGCCTCGGTGTGTTGACAGAGAATTTTCTATATTCTCTCCTTGGTGGCTTGCTTACAGCGGGATCTTGTACGGTCCCACTTTGTTTCGACTTTTGATGACAGCGACAAGATTTTGTAGTCACTTGTGACTCACTATGACACTTGCCAGAAAGCACGACACTTGCTATTGGCACGATAATTTCGATATTCACTTCCGAACTCGTCGTTAACGTTTTTCGACATTCACTGAACACTCACTACTGTGCCAATCCGGCTCGAAGGACCATGTTATTTCCTCAAATTTTGTTTAATCGGAGGATTGTTCAATCGTCTCACTGATTCCCAATTCAAAAAAAAGGTGGTACGCACAGTAGTCTATCCTATTACTATATTTCAATATACAAAAAGGTGACGAGTCGAAGAATGTTTTTACTTGTGGAGCTTGTCCGTTCAATACAAAATTTGTTCTTATTCTAATATGTTGTCCCCGGGGAGTGTTCCACAATACCTCGGAGACAGGATGCTTTTTGGGGGTGAGGCACTCGGATAGGTTAATATGCATTTTCCGATTGTGGTGGGGAAGGTAGCTGTCAGATACTATTGGATAAAACCTCTCATGCGAGGACTCGCGAAAAGTGCCACTTCCCAGACCATGGGTCACTCTCAGGTACCAAGCGTACCCTTGAGTGACGCATGCGGAAATTCCGAGGGCCTCGGAACAATGAGGGTAGCAAACAATAACTTTAAGAAACGCCTCGGCTCTGGTGACCATATGCGCACACAATCGAACACCAGACAAAGGTGAAAACTTTAGGCTCGAAGGCCAGACAATAAGACAAAAAACTACGAATTCTTCCATGAAAGTCGCGATTACCGTGGTGTCATAAAGTTACTGTTGCTACGAAAATAATTAATACGACACAAGGCTCGAGCCAATAAACAGGAAAAGATATATAATAAATTGTCTCGTAGAATTCTAAGACTCGAGGGGCAGGTATACCCCGTGACGTCTTAACAGCCATGATTTGGTAATCCGAGCCGTATGCTTGGGATCATTATCGTGTTGGAAAATGGTGTCCCTTATATTTAGTTGCAGCTTTTGCATACTTCTTACCAAGGAGGTGTTTAAAATATTTACATAATCCTGTGCCGCCATTCTCCCATCTATACGATGAACAATACCTACACCTAAGGCAGTCATGCAGCCCCATACCATAATGTTTCCTACCTCTAATTGTATTGTAGGACGAACAAGTCGTCGGCTTAACTTGTCAGTTTGTTTTTTCCAGATCCATTCTTTAACATCAGATCCAAATCTATTTATTTTAGTCTCATCCGACCAAATTACGCGTTCCCAGTCTTGTAAAGAAAAGTTCGCGTAGTGTTTGGCAAATTTTAAACGTAACATCATGTGTCGTTTTTTTAAGAGCGGGTTTTTAACTTTGGCTCTTGCCTTCATGCCGGCTTCTCGTAATGCTCTCCGAACTCCTTCAGCATTAATGTATATGTTATCAAATTGTTTTCAATCTATTTTTTATTTGTACGGCATTATCTACTTCTCCTGACCTTATAGAATGAATTATACTACGCTTAATAGTGTCGGAAAGTTTCGGCTTACGGCCAGCTTTATTCTTCGCGACATTCTCTGCATATTTTTTTCTAATATTGCTAATCATCCTACCGAATATTGATATTTATTTGCTAGTGTTCTATGTGAAACACCTGGCTTAAGTTCTTTTACGATCTCTTGTACGACATTTTGAGCGATTGGTTTCACTATACAAAATATTATTATGTATTAATAAAAAAAATAATATTGTATAAGCTATTACACAATTCGTGCGTATATGTTACTTACTGACTATAATTGAATAATCTAGTGCATAATAAGCGAAAAAGAAGGTTAACAGGAACCAAAAAAATTCTTATGCTTTGAAGATTTAAACTCACAAAATCGATCAAGTGCAGTAAGCAACAGTTCGGACACTACTACTAGCTAGATCTGAAAGACTAGATCAACTAACTTCGTATACGGCGTCAAGGCGTCAAGGGGAGATGTAAACAAACAACCTACGTGACTTTGTTCGAGCGTTAACTGTTTTAAGAAAGCTGTATTTTAAGAAAACTAGAAACGATGCTAATATGTGCTTAATTTCGTGAGTCACTGTACATTATCATATTATGTATAAACAAATATATCATTCTATTTAAAAAAATTAAATTGACCTGGAAATATCCCCCCACCACACCATACACAAACAAGTATTTACACCACATAACATGCTGTTGTGCCCACGTCAGTTTTACGGAGTATATGGGCTAGCTTAGATTCTGGAGCGTTTGAAGAATTGGAATTCACCGATCGTCGAGTGGAGGAAAGGCTTTTGTTCAGAGTTGTTTTTACAAGTTTGGTTTTCTACGTCTGTCTGTCGAAGATTGTCGAAGATTCTGCTTGCCCCGGGCGGTTCTCGCGTCTTTTATAAAATGGTCCTATGATAGTCTCATTAGTGGGGATGACCATATTTGGTCATAAGTTTGAACGCATAAGTTTAATCGTTCTTGGTAGCCTTGATATCCACGTCTCGCTGATTCTGCAAGCTATTTGATGGAGAAATAGTCGTTCCCAGGCTGGTAGGCACGATCCAGGAGTCGTTTTCGGTTGGTGTGCACGTGTCACTAGTTTTGCACATTCTGGTTAGTCTCGCTAGAGAACGGTGAGCGCTTATCAGAGCACAACAATGCCCCTCTATACCAAACAACTTTTGTTGATACATTTTTTTTTTTAGTCACATCACTTCCTGAAAAAATATTTCACTATATTCAGATGAAACAGACACCCTGTATACATTCCTTATATGTATTATTATTATTGTTGATGCTCGCAGTAGTTTGTAGGAAGGCTTTCGAGCTTTTGTTGAGCTTGCACGTAGTATGCTGACTTTATTTAACAAATTTTTCGAAGAATCACCCAATGTCTGAATTGGGAACTACTGCAAAACTTGCTAATCACTTGACTATTGGACTGTTCTAACTATTCTACCTGACTGTTTTCTTTGACTGCTGATTCTATTCTGTTTGTCGTCTCAGGACTCGTCCTCTCCTAATACGCGTTCGGGTAGGTTCACGCCGATTGGTGAATGTTTGATAATATTCGTTACCAATCAGCGTACCTAATTTTCTCGCTACCTTCTTTCAGTGCGCCCTTAGCGCACTTTACCCTGGAAGAGTGGAAGATGATTCCGAGAGGTGGGTAAATGTTTATAATAATTTGGGAAATTTCTCCGGGTAACTCATCGGTTAACGGACCGTTACATATAAATGTATCTTTGGAAAACTCGAAGTTTGTTGCATGTTCTTAAGCTATTGAGCGCGAAAGGCACGAATGGTTAAAACTCTAATAAAACAAAAAAATCCTAAACAGCCTCAAAAACAACCTTTCGATGCGATCGTGTCATAAACCGTTACTAAGAAACCCTAACAATTATTACTATTATTATTATTATTATTATCATTATCATTATCATTATCATTATCATCATTATTGTATTAGACTTTCGCCCATTACAAGCTTAGGTAATAAGTGATTTATAGGTATAGGTAACAATAATTATGATAGTTCCTAGTTATATGTACGTCGTTTGTTACACTAATATGTGGTACCATATTGCCTCTAATATAGTCATATTATTTTAATATTCTAAACAGATTGCTCTAATTTTCATTGCACTCCTTATGAAATAAAATACGTTTTTTACGTCCTCTTCGGTGTTCGGTCTCATAGTAGATACTGTTTGTACCTGTATAACTTTTTGGTGTACATTAAGCATTCTTTTAGAATATGTTCTATAGTTTCTGATTTCTTATTATTACATATTTGGTATAGTTTTTCTTTGTTTATATTCTGTGGTTCTTCACTTAGGATGATTATTCTCCATTGCTTTCTTCCTGCCAGTCTTGCTTATGACTGGGTTTTTTTGAATTTAATTTGGAGGTTCATTTTTGGATATTGTTCTTTACCTTTTATGCTTAGTTTTTTTTATCTCTTTATAGTTGGAGTTGTATGAGAAATTCTTTGTTTTTCTTATATCTTTTTTCTGTAGTCTTCTCTTTATTATTTCTAATATCCTAGTTTTGTTGTTGGTTAATTTTCTCTGCTCTTAGGTCCTGTAGTGCTTCCCCGCCGTAGCCATGGTGTTCTAGTCTTGTTCTGATTTGTGTGAACCAATTCATTTTATTTTCGGGGTTTTTTGTGTTAATTTCTATTAGTTTGTTGTAGCATTTTCGTGGAAATCTCTGTTATTTCATTTTTAAGATTCTAATCCAGTAATTCATTGTTCTTTTTAATACTTTCAGCTCTAGCTTTGTCCTTCCACTTCCTAGTCTTGTCATGTATCCTGGTGTGCAGTTTGATAACTTTAGTAAGCTTTTGAGGAATCCTGTGTAAACCTTTTCTACTTTATCTGTGTATCGTATTCCCCACATGCCTGCTCTGCAGAGTAGTGTAGTTAGTGCTATTGCTTCATAAAGCTTAATCGCAGTCACCCAGATTGTACACTTAGTTGCAATTAGTGGCTTCCATATTGTGCCTGTTGCCATTTTGGCTTTTGATATATAATAAAATGTTTCACTACTGCAGGGAAGGTGCCTGTTTTTATAATTAAGATGTTCAAGTATGTATACGCTGCCACAGTATACTCCTCTGTAATTATTTTGTCTTCTTGTTTTGCTGCATTCCAATATTTTAGTCTTTCCTATATTAACTATTAGCCTATTCTCCTTCCTATAAGGTGTTCAGTTTTTCTTGCATATCTATTGGGTTGCAAGATACAGTCAGTCCCATAAGTATTCGTACCCTTATTGCTTGAAAAAAAAATTTGTTGAAATTAAATGATGCAGGTAAGATTTTGCAATAACTCTTTTGTTACGAATGAACATATATATAAACTTTATTTGTACAAACTTTTAACAAAATTGGGTTATTGATAACAAAAATATATTAATTTTAATCTACATAGTACATAATAACAGTCCACAAAAGTATTCGTACCGGTATACATCTTATAAGAAAAATCGCATATTATAATAGCTTATTATTTTTTTAGTATTTCGTCGGTCCACCGTTGTGCTTAATTATTTCAATTAATCTATTTTGCATACTTTTTATTAATTTTTCAGTGGTACTTTGTTCAATACGATTCCAAACTTCCAGAATTTTTTCTTTTAGTATTTGTTTATTTGAAATATAATATTTGCATAGTCTTTTCTCTATTTCTGCCCACAAATTTTCTATAGGATTCACATCCGGACTCTGAGGTGGTGTGGATAAAAAATGAGGAATGTGATAAAGTATCCACTCACGAATTAGTTGAGCAGTATGCTTCGGGTTGTCATGTTGAAAGTAATAATCGTCTTGCATACCCAGTTTAATTGCACTTTCTTGCAGATTTTGTTCAAGAATACTTTTATATTTATATTTATCCATAAGTCCATCAATGAATACAAGATTACCCACTCCGGATGCTACCATGCAGCCCCAAACCATCACCGAGCCTCCGCCGTGCTTCACAGTCGGTCGTAGATTTTTTAATTCTAGTTCTTTGTTGGGCTTTCTCCAAACTTTTCCTGTTCCGTCACATCCAAAAATATTAAACTTGGATTCATCCGAGAAAATAACTTTTTGCCAAAAGGTATTACTCTTATTTACGTATTCTTTCGAAAATGCTAATCTCTTTGCTCTGTTAATTTTATTAATAAAGGGCTTTTTCCTAGCTGCTCGACCATGAAAATTTTCAGATCTTAATATTCTCCGACAAGTTTCAGCAGAAACTGTTTTATTAACCCTTGTTTAGGCAACCGAAATGTTCACCGTTGCTGGGCAACCGGGTACCCAGCTACCCCACGTGTCTTGTTCCGATACATAGGATATGTAGAGATAATTTTACTTCTTTTCATTTCCGCTATTTTCGATTTTCTCTTCCTACAATATTTTAGGTATAGTTTCAAACGATTTGAGAGAAAATATTATCCGAAACTACAATAATTTCATTATAAGGTCAATAGTTCTTACGATCCGCATCTATGCATTCACCCTCGCTCTCCGTGTCTTTGGGACGATGGCAGAGTGATGCAGAGTCTCTTATCTTGTATATATAAACAAGTATAGGAACCCACGAAACGAACTAGATGACGAAATGAAGAACTGAATCAGTTTGAATCAGTTTTTTGTATGGGTAGGATCTGTATCGTGAAAACGTTTCCTGTACAGTTTTGTTCTTCACAGCAAAGTGTCTGCATGAAATATAGTTGTTGAATATTTATTTGCTAAATATATACAAGGTTTGATCTAAGTATATATTTATTAATTACTAGTGTATAGGTTTACAAAACGAACAGAAGTGCTGTTCTTAGCTTGAAGGATTTCAATGAACTATTCATGTCTCGGAAAAGAACCGAGACGCTCAAGGGGTGCAATAAAACCGGGTGTAATTCTGACTCTTCAGGTAATACTGACCCTTGCGAGGGAGGGGACTGCACCAACAAACGCAAATATCTATTACATTAAACATTATATATATATATATATATATATATATATTGCTTATTCTCAACAATAGTTTTCCGCTTCTATAAGTGATTTCTATAATCCTACGTAAAAATGGAAGAACTGTCAGCAGAAGAATTTTCAAGGTAAATCAAATCTACATATAATACATCAAAATAATTATCAATTTAGTATACCAAAGTAGCATATCGAACTTGTGTGTAAAATTGTTTTTAGATTATCTCGGGCAGAACAGGATATTTATTTAGCGACATTATTGGGAGAAGAATATTCTTCTGATAATACATCATTGGATGGTGAGGATAAAGATTGGTTGCCGGGGCCACAAACAGGATCACTGAATGATGAAGTTTCTGACACCGAGCAGAATATTGACGAAGAGCAGATAAATGCAGTAACGACCGAAGAGTCACCGGAAGATGACGAAGATCGTATAAATACAGAAAGAGAAGATAATAATTCATCTCAAACTGTTTTTGTTGCTAAGGATGGAACCATCTGGAACAACGAACCACCATCTCACCATCAAACACCATCTTACAATATCATTCGAGAAAGAAGTGGTCTACATCGATCTACACACATGTTATCGATTCGGGATACTTTCAATTTTATTTTTTCAAATGAAATGATGGACATTATTGTAAGACACACGAATCGAAAGGCGACTGCTGACATATGTCACGCAGATCATATAAAAAAACGCAGAAAAACAAGAAAAAGCTGTCAGAAGTGCACACAACCAGTTTGCGATGAGCATGCAAACACTATTACAATATGTAAACATTGTCCAGTTAATATTTAATAATTACGATCTCAACTGTTTATGTTAAAAAATAAATACAATCGAGAATTTTATATTGTGTATAATTTCTTTGTCAAATTTCCATTCATAACTAGTCTAAATATACTTCCTCCTCTATGGCTACCCGGGTACGCTGGTTGTGTAACAAGCGTATACACAGGTTTGAAGCTTAATTATTTAAAATATATTGTATATTTTATTATTCACAAAACATGAATCGACGCAGAAGAGTTCAAAGAATGGGGATCCAGAGCGACTTCGTGATATTTTGTCAAGACCATAAAAAAATAGTACAGGAAATACAGAAATGAGTACCTGGGTACCCAGTTATGCACACAAGTGTTAAACAAGTTGTTGCACATTGTGACTAACTTAGAGGCGCTAATTCTTGGATTTTTTTGCACTTGACGTATTAAAGTCTTTCCTTCCCGAGCAGTTAAAATCTTTGGTTTTCCAACACGTTTTTTGTTTAACAAAATATTATTAGTTTTTACACGTTTAATTATGTATTGGATAGTAGATTTACTTCTGCCAATAAATTGTGCTATCTCAACCTAACTCTTGCCCTCTTGGTGCAATTTAAAAATTATTTTACGCTCTTCTACAGTAGTCTCGGCCTTCTTTCGACTCATTTTCGATTATCAATGTTATTTCGACAAAGTTTTGACTAAGACTAAGTAACTGAAGCTCAATTATTCGACTATGACCTCTGGGAATCATCTTCAAAGTGAAACAATGTTTAGAAGCAAAATAAACTCAACTCTGTCAAGCATGGTACGAATACTTTTGTGGTCTGTTATTATGTATTATGTAGATTAAAATTAATATAATTTTGTTATCAATAATTAAATTTTGTTAAAATTTTGTATACATATAGTTTATGCATCTGTTTATTCGCAACAAAAAACTTACTGCAGAATCTTACATGTATCACTTGATATCAGCAAATTTCTCTCATATGCAACGGGGGTACGAATACTTATGAGACTGACTGTACGTTCTTTGGAGTGAAAAAGTTAAATGTCAGGTTTGAGTGCCTCAGACTTTCTTAAACGCGGATTATACTTTCCTTATGAAGAAACGGGTTTAACGTGACCAACTTGCTGCCTTTGCAAATTCTTCCTTTTTTTCTTAAGTCATAGAGTTCTTGGTAGTGTGCACAGGTAGGGTAAGGTATTATAAAAACGCCTCCGTTAATACGGTTTCTCCATTGTCATTTATTTTACTACATAACGGTTCGTGTACGGACGTTTTGTGACGCGTGTCCGGTGTCTTAGGCAGGCCGTACACCAAAGATACATCAAACACGCAACACGCAACATGCGACGTAAGGTAAATACCGCCGCGCATATACTTTTACCGCATAGAACCTATTAAAATATACATATAGCTACTTCCTCTACCATCGTATACCAGACACGCATGTTACACTTGTTGCGCGATATCAACTGCGTGCGATATTTTGTGCGTGCCTTGCCGCAGTATGTGTCACGCGTATGAGGAGACAATTTCAGTTTTTCATTTGTTAAAAATCTCTGAAAATGCAGTTTTTAATATTAATTTTGTTAAAGCCATTGAGAATCATTCTTGTTTATGGAATTATACATTGACAGAGTATAGTAAACGTAATTTGACAGAAAAGGCTTGGATAGAAGTGGGAAAAGAAGTGAACAATTCTGGTAAGTATAAACAGTTTTATTTAATGTTCTATAATAATTTTAGGCATATTTCCATTGTATTGGTATTGATCCTTTCGACGTCATAAAATATGTATGTATGATGTAGCCAGTGATTTGCGAAGTTTCATAGCTAATGTTGTTTCGCGATATCCATCTTCAACTTCATTTATTATTTGTTGGTGATTCACTATATCTTCAAAACACTCTAAACTAATGATTTTTCCTTCCCGTATTCTAATAAAATTATGTAAAACATACAACATTACATTACACTACAACAAATCGGTGTCTCAAAAATACGGAACTGATACAAGTATTCCGAATTCACATTCTATGCTCCTCCTTCCACGTGAAAGCCTGAAGTTAAAGATTCTTCTGGTAGTATTTAAAACTCTTTGGGGGTATGGTCTCATCAAAGACGGCATTAATGGAAATGCTTCATCTCCACATATGTAACATGGAAAAAGCTCTCCATTTTCATTATTTGGTAAATGCAACGGCTGAGGGATTCCTGGGTTTTGTTTTTTTAGTAACTTGTCGATATGCAAAGATTTAAAAACAGCCCCGTCACTATTGCGACCCAAGTTACCTAAGTCAATTGTTGTGAATAAACTGTCTGCGTTAGCAGTAGCCATTAAAATCATAGAAAAATAGCCTTTATAATTAAAATTACTGGATTCACTATTCGCAAATTTTTTTACACGAATGTGTTTTCCATCAATTGCGGCTACACAATTTGGTAAATTCCACAATTCATAATATCGTTGAGCATTGTTTTTCCAAATATCTTCGTTAGGAGTTGGCATGAATAACGGTTGCAACCCTTGCCATATAGCCGGAGTTATTTCTTTGACTATTCTACCAATTGTAGTATCTCCTCGGTAAAACTGGAATGAAAGACTTTTAAAACTACTTCCTGTCGCCAAATATCTGAAAAAAATAAATATTTTTCTATATCTGATTTCACAAACGTGAATATTTCAAATATTCACGTAATATTACAAAAAAGTAAATATTTCAAATACATTTTTGAAATTATAATATTACTTGATTTCTGTTCTTATGTACTATTGTAAATTTTGTCTGTTTCATTTAACTGTTTTTAGCAGATTTTTTCTTTCTAGTATCTAACTGTCGAGAACGCTGGCGAAACATCCGAGGAGCATTTTTGCGATCATTAAAAAATCCACCAAGCGGATCTGGTGCAAATTCTAAGAAAAAATACTACCTAAATGAATACCTGGAATTTCTTTTGCCTTACATACAAAATAAACCCAGTACTGGAAATTTAGAAACGGCAAGCGGATGTAGCGATAATTTAGAAGGCACAAATAACGAATTCAAAGAACACACAGAAAATTAACAACTTAATGAACACCAAACCGAAGGCATCACAAAATCTAATTCTCTGTTTGATATGCCAAACAACAATATTCAAGAATCAAGCGCTGACAAATCTTTGATCATAGCTCACAAATTTAAAAAACAAAAACTTCAATCTCCTGCAACGACTTCAAGCGATGCTGATGCTGCTTTTATTGAATGGCTCAAAAATAAAAAGACAAAGGAAAATACCCAAGAGGATGCAAACATGTCATTTCTACCCAGTTTGTTGCCAGATATGTCAAAAATGACTGAAAAACAAAACCGACGATTTAGGCAAAAAGTTATAGGCCTCATAGACGATATATGTACTTGAAGACGCAGATATTCGCTCCTATCATTTATCAACTTCAAATACATATTCGGTATCGTCGTTCACAAGTAATCCAGAGCCAAGTTCAAGTAACTCTACGCAACCTTCAACGCCAAATTTCAATTATTCTGCACAATATCCAGTGCGAAATGAATGGCCCATAAGAAGAGAGGAAAATAAGAGGGAATATTTAACTCATTTTGACTTACAAAGAAATTTAAATAATAATTATTTTTACTAGAGGAAAATATTGAGTTTATACTTTGTACTATATTTTTATAATATTTACCTTAATGTAATTAATAAACGTTCTTTTGGAGGAATTGCTTCTCGATAGTGGGTATCCAATTTTTTAATTCTCGGTCCTATAGTTTCCACCGACACTTTAAAACTCTCCTGGCTCATTCTATAAAACTCTTTAATTTTCTCAGGATTGAGAGTGAGCTGCTCTTGTGCAGCTATTGCCGGGCTATGCCTTAAATTATCAACAAATAGAGGATTAATCCAATATCGACGGATTCTATTTCTTCGTTTACTACGTCGCAAATATTCCCAAGCTATCACAACATCTTCCTCGGACGATGACATTTTAGTAAATCTTTCAATATTTGCTGCACTGGTTTACGCGGTTTAGCAACATGTGACATTTACCTTACGTCGCATGTTACGTCTTGCGTGTTTGATGTATCTTTGGAGTACGGCCTGACTTAGTTCTAACTTCTTCTCTAGCCTCCTCACTCCTCCTTTTTAAGTCCTTCGTCAGAAAAGGGGAAAAGGTATAGAAGGAGAGGCAATCATAGAGAAGAAGAGAGAAAATCGAGAAGTAGAGGAAAGCGTAGAAGTTGTGGAAAATTTCGGAGAGCGAAAGAGCATGAATTCGTAATAACTGTTTTGTTTCAGCATTCTTTCCACTTTTTGTTTCAGATTGTTGTAAACAAGGCTAGTAGAATTGAATATGCAAAGATACACAACAGAACAGCGAACAAAAATCATCGAATTTTATTTTGAAAATCAACGGTCAATTGTTTTGACACAGCGTGCGCGTATCGTCGATATTTCAATGTGCCGACGGCACCACAGTGCCAACGATACGTCGTTTGGTTGCAAATTTTCGGCAAGGAGGGTCAGTAAGGAACCTCCACATTACAGGAAGACCTCGTACGGTGCACACAAAGGAAAATATCCAATGTGTACTGGACAGTATACAGGATAGTCCAGCAACATCAACAAGGATACGCTCGGCTCAACTCGGGCTATCGTGGAGGTCCCTTCAGAGAATTTTAGCCACATTGCACATGTTCCCATATAAGGTCCAGCTTGTACAAGAATTGAAGCCGGTAGACTACGCGCAACGGATGGATTATGTCATTTCGTTGCTTGAAAAACAAGACCAGAACCCCGATTTCATCCATAATTTGATAATGAGCGATGAAGCTCATTTCGAATTAAATGGTTTTGTAAACAAGCAAAACTGCAGGATATGGGCTACGGAGAATCCAAGAGCAGTTCATCGGCGACAGTTACACCCACTCGAGTGTACTGTTTGGTGCGGGATCCGAAAGGATCATTGGTCCATATTTTTTCGAAAGTGAAGCCGGTGATGCAGTTACCATCAATGCTGCTCAATATCGGGCAATGCTAGAAAATTTTTTGAGGCCAGCTGTGGAAAACCATCCACAACTGTGGTTTCAACAAGATGGAGCCACAGCGCATACTGCAAGAGAAACAATGGCTTTGTTAAGAGACATCTTTGGCGAACGCATTATTTCGCGCAATAGTGACTTCAACTGGCCACTGCGTTCACCGGACTTAACCGCTCCCGACTGTTTTCTTTAGGCGTATTTGAAAGAGCGAGTGTACGTCAATAAGCCAGCGACCATTCTCCAACTGAAAACTAATATTCGCAATGAAATCCGTGCAATAATACCTGCATTTTTGCGAAAAGTCATGGAAAATGTGTTAGAAAAAGCACGAATGTGTAAAGCGGAAAATGGCTGCCATTTGCGAGATGTAATCTTTCACGTCTAGTTCAATAAAATTCCTCTTCTGTACACTATATTTTCTCCAATATGTATTTATTTCACTCTAAAACAAAAAAAGTTATTACGAATTCAAACCATAAAGGTCATTTTGCGCGACCCTGTAGAACAACCGTCTCGTTCGGCGATCGAACAACGACTCCTCTTAAATATTTCCGGTCGCTAGCGAAACGACCCGCCAATCAATACATCGACACCAACGATTCAAGGGAGCACCTTGAATGACTCGCCAACTTCATGTCGGCGTGAGCACCTTCAGTCGACGCACCATTTGTACACTTGTTTCTTTTTTCTTTGTACTCTTTTTTTGTTGACTGACACCTTTTAACTGAATTACAAAGCTATGACGACGTAAACAAAATGCAAACGGGGGAATTCTCACAGTAATATGTTTAAAATTTACTAGATTTATTAGATATTCGTATTTTGTTATAAGTATACGAACACTTTTATGATATCCATACTTCGTTTTTCCCTTTATCTGTTAAAATATTGTAGTGTAAAACCCATCAACTCGTAACAATAACAACGAGGAAAACAAAAGGTATGGGCGCCTTGGGTATGGGCGTAGAGTTCCGGCTTGCCGTGCCGGAGGTCGTAGGTTCTCCATTCCCGCTTGGTCCCTCGTATTTTTCCTCTGTTACTACAATATTTCTATAAAATAATAGTTTTTGATATAGTATAGTTCATATTACCACATATATTAATAAACAATATAATACATCCCTATCAATTCTGGAAACTGCTTCTGTGATGAGAGCGTTCCCGTTATCTCTGACTTGCGATCGGTGGATCTAACTTAATTAACTAGTCATCGAAATAAGTATAATTAAATAAAACTTTTATATTTTTTACTTTATGGTTGCTCAAAAATAGCATAGATTGTCGTACGTATCATAAAGTCGAATCCTAACATTACGGCTTGCGTCGTAATATGTATGTCGTCCACCTTGAACGAGTACTTTCGAAATAAGCGGATCGTATAAAAAAGATTTGTGATTACTAATGCGGGCGTGAGTGTATTTGCACATTTAAATTCTATATCCTGTACAAACATATATTACATTAGTGTATAAAAGTATAGTGTCTGATGTATGCTATACTAGTATAGTAATATGTACAATATTAATAAAAACAGGAAGGTATAATATACTGTAATATACACTATATTGCTAGCCTGCGTATTATAGCTTGGATAAAGACTGTTGCTAAGTTACATTTCCTCCAGTGGTAAAGAAGAAAGTTCTTTAACATCTTGCGCTAGAATAACGCGCGACGCACGTCAAGATGTTTTTGTTCCAACATCGCTAACGACATGTTATGCACACAATATTGACTATTTCTGTTTTGCCTAGGCATTTTGATATCACTAATTAATTTTGAAAACGAAGAATGAGGAAATACACTGTATTCCATCAAAAAAACGCTTGAAAACTGATGTTACATAGAATATAACATCGCTTTGAAGGAGATACCAACATTATAAGTATCTCAACATAAACATAACAGAAACAGAACATAACAACATAAACAGAATAGACTTTATCAGAAGAAGAAGGGCTGATATACGGAGCAGGAGAATTTTAGTCGTAACATCAAAATGAAAAACCTTATTGGTTCGACAAAAATAAAAATTTTGGTCTGAAATTTTGTTTACAGTATATGTAAGTAATATTACATAGATAAGTGTATGGATTTAACACTTTGATAAGTTTTGGAAATGTTGGGTACCGTGTTCTTATTTACTACTCAGTTAAAAGGCGTCACGGTCTTTCTTCAACCCAATGCGGAATGGGATGAAGGTTGTAGTAAAAATGTTTAGTTGTGATTGTTGATCGATTATAAGTTGCTGCGCTTTATTGTGGAGCAGCAGTTTGGCTTCTGATTATAACGTTTTTCGACTACTGGTTCCACTTCTCGTTACAAGGCTTTTTTTGACGTACAGGTTTGGTTTTTCTTTGACTACTTTGGCTACTTTATACATTTTTTCGGAGCTGCATATTATCCTTATTTTCCGAAATAAGGTCCCTTTTGCAAGCTTCTATTTGCAGGCATAACCGGCGACGCAGGTTAACGGGTGGGGTCATCGGTCACATCAATTTTTTGTGTTTGAGGACACGACAGGAAAAAAAAATTGTTTTTCACCGAAGAAAAATTTGAATATGAATTCAATTTTAGCACGATTCAGTTCAATGTATAAAGTGATACAAAACCACTTAATTTTAAAGGGGTGTAGGAGGCTAAGAGGGTCAAATGTGCTATTCAACTAATTTGGTTGTGCCATGGACCATTCGATAGCTTGCTAAAAGAAAACATTCGACACCAAGTTACAACCCTCTAGCTAGACGGGGGGGGGGGGGGGGGGGAGTTACAGGGTAAATTCGGATCATGCTTTTGAATTATTTTCCCTATTTACCGATATGCTAAAATACTGAAAAAATTCGTCACATTGCATATATGAAGGGACATGTAAAGGAATTTTTTTTGTTGCACATCCTAGGTGTAAAGAATAAACAATACGAAAAAAATGCGGATATCTTTTGAAATATAAATATATCTGTTCCTCTAATGCCGAACGCTTGAATTTTTCTTAAATAAATAAGAAAAAATAATATTTTAGTTTTTTTGTTCTACTTTATTTATAAGTTAACAATATTAGAAATCTAAATAAAGGAACAAAATAATCAACATTATCATAATAGTTAACTTAAATAAACGTTGAACTTTGGTATATGATTTTGAGAGATGATTAAGTGGCACCCAGTACTGGACACAGTAAATCTAACTACCTTAACACGTTGACCGCTACAGTGGTCATATGTGGTCGCAAATTGTTTCTCCTGTAGTGCCACGGTGGTCATCGGTAACCGGAGTGTTTTAAATGTTTATAATTGTAAAAGTTGAATAAACATTGGCAGTTACTGAATTTTGTACATCATCGTTGATTAGAGAATACTTTGAAAGAAAATATGCACTGTTCAACAATTAAACATTTTTGTTAGAAGATAAAAAATGAAAGGCTAATTTTTATCAAATCTTCTATCTATCAATGTATTGTATTAAAGTGTTAAGGGTTACTGTTCGCGTTCCGAACGGACGTCAGTATGTTGTTAGGTGTTTGCGGAATTCGACCATTATCACCAGCCTCGTGACGTCGTTCGGGTTTGGTCCTAATATAAAAGCGCGTGTTTCCCGATTCGCGGTAGACGTGGGTATAGATAGGAGGGCTCGGACATGCCAACGTATGGTTAACGAAGGTAGCCGAAGAAGATGGTCCACTAGCGTATAGTTAACACCGTATGCCACCGGATATGAAGGTATTTGGTATTCGCGAATCACAGTCGTTGATGTACCTCGAGCGGTACAGGTATATCTGTCGTGGTACGTATACGTGTTAGCTGGTACGTTACTATACTATTCAGGATAGGTTTAATTGAATATAGACATGAGTATGACTCTATACTACTATATTCTATTATAATTACAAGGACTGATTCGATACAACATTTATAGCTAGCCGATTCTTGACTCGGTAAGAATCTTCCTTCTCGACTTTACGCGGTGAGAGCGCGGAGGAGTCGTTACAGTATTATCTGATTGACACTTACGAAATACGTACGCGACGTTAGAATGCTCGAAGGGGACTGGAACCCGATCTTGCTCGTATCAATACTCTGACGGACAGAGTAACGTTATGTTCAGAGACTGAGTTCGAGCCTGCCCCCGAGTGTCGAAAATCATGCCCTTTTATACACCGAAAAACTAAGATTTTTGGTGGTGGAGAACGTTAGATTTCCGTGGGAATGGAATGCGAGCTCGTCCCTTGGCTTGGTGACTATCGGGGGGTGCATGCTAGACTAAACATTCGGCGCCGTATGTTTCGAGTACAACGCGTACGTAACAAAAGCATTTCAAACATAGATGCGGCCGATCGATACAATTTGGGCAATATGTAGTAACCTTTTTGGTCCGATTCCGAAACCAAAAAACTAAACAGTAATATAAATACGAAAACACAAAATTTAAATTTGTACGGTTTGACAATAGAGGAAACCGTTCTCTCCGGAACCAGGGGACAGTGAATGCATTAAACAACAATTTTTTTTTTTTTGTAAAAATCAGTTCACTGTCTACATAAAATACAAAGATAATGTAAAAAATACTTACAACGAGATATAGTAACACAATTCACACGTTTTTTGGCCAAGAGAATTCATAATTATAATCCTTTATGGTTTAGACGATGCACCACATTCTCGTAAAACGCAACAAAACGCAACAGTGAATCGATCTCTTTAACTGTACACACATGCGATTAGAACGTATTGAAACCGGATCATCGTTTTTTCTATCCCCACCACCGCTTATGTGGGGTAACGGCTCGCTAGCATTTCAACTGTCGCATACAGGGTGTCTCATAACCTAACTCAGGCTGTGTCAATGCGTTGAATCACGACCACGACCGAGCGCGGCGAATGAGATCCACGCTCTCGCGGTTGATCGCGCGCTCTACAGGTGCTCTGTTTGACCAGTGTTTTTCGTTAATAATTCAAAAACGAAGCTTCAACCAACATTTTGATAAAGAAAAAAGTTGTTCAGAGTCACTTCAACAACTCCCCATTTCTGGGAGTTACAGGAGTTATGAGACACCTTGTATATAGTTGTCCGGTGTTTGGTGCCTTCTGAAGTTAATGGAACTTCCCCTATCATATACTATCTATTATCTATATTATATATTATCTATTTTAGTAGTAGTATATTAACATAATCATTATCTTCAATTTTTTCAGATTTTTCAAAAGGGCGAGCCGCAGTTAAAAAAGTAAAAATCCGATATTTTTAAGGTATTTTGCGCAGAAAAGTAATTTCTATTTCGAATTTTTACATTTTCTTTATGCAGTGTATATATTATGCAATTTTAAACATTTATACATTCGAAAGAACAGCATGAAGAAATTAATTTAACTCAACTAATAAAGCTATCTGTGTACATTATATTCTAAAACATTTAACGTGTTTTCAATCGTGTTGTTAGTGCAGCAGTTACCTTCACACTGTGGAACGGCTCGACACTTCTTAACCGTGACTTCGATCATGCCATACTCACTTTTTTTTTATTATATTGTTTTTTTTTCAATACCAGATAAGCGAAGGTATTCAAGACTTGGGCAATAATTTCATTTTTCAATATCTGTAAAATACGGACATCGAGACGATCTAAAAGATAGCTAGTTTCAGTTGCCCGTATCATAAACTTCATCTTCATAATATGGGTAGTAATTTCCTTTTGATTCGACTACATAAGGGGTTGATTAAGTCTTTCCAATACAGCGTCTCTTCCCGATGAGTCCTGTATGCTGAAGACTTCATAGCTTGGTTTGCGACTGCTTATAGTAAGGTCTATGAGGGCCGCTCTTGCCAGGACGTAGACAGCCTAAGCAAAGACTGTTCTATATGTTCTTATTACCTTCACTAATATTAGTCTTTATGCCGCAAAGAATACGTTCTTAATACTACTGTGGGTTCGTTGCTTATCAAACCATACGCAAATTGTAAATGTGTAATCTTGTGTGAACAAGGTTTATTCCGGTGTCTGAACTGAAGTGAAGTGTTTAGGTTTGAACTGAAGTGAAGTCTTTACTTTTTTTTTCTTTTTTTCATTAAACGAGGAGTAAGAGAAAGGTCAGTGACACTGCACCGGACGGTTTCCCTTGTGAATCGTATCTATTGGCGAGGGCCAATTTACCGACAGAATAATAAGATGGCATTACCGACCATAGTAGTAGTTTTATGTAGCGATGATAGATGCGGAAGAATTGTCAAAAAAACCGCAGACTATGAGTAAAGAATTGATTTGGCACAGTACCGTGAGCATGCAGTCAGCAGGAATTGAGACAATCATCACCTAGCAGTGGGATCAGACGTAAGACGTAATGCATTGTCTGTCCAGGGTTATGTCCTCTGCATCGGGAATCGAACTTTGATTTTATAGGGGATAATATCCTTCTGATACGTTCTAGTTAGCCTGACCAAAGGATTTTCATGATTGTCTACTTGGTAGTTGGAAATTAGTTTTTTTATGAAGTCGGAGATTAAAGGAACCGAGGTGATTTCGTGTAGCGTTAAGGTAGGGAAATCCTGGGGTTTGTTTAAAATGAATTCCAAAATTTTGTTTTGAACTCTTTGGTCATTCTTCCGGGTAGATTTGAAAACAAGATTTCACTAAATTTGGCAGCCGTATACGAGGACTGGCCGAATACACATTTTGTAAATATTGATTCGGATGGAAGTTTTAAGTGGAGACCTATAACCAATATGGGCAGAAAGAAAACCAAAGACTTTTAGTGTTTTAGTGATGCGATCTGTAAACCAATTTAACCTCTGATCAAGCATGACTCCAACGTACTTAACAGAATTGGACTATGGGATTGGGTGACCGTTCATCACAAATTAAAACCTGTTTTTGGCCACAGTATGGTTTTTTCCGCGGGTGAAAAGGATAGCCTGTGTTTTGTTCTCGTTAACAACTAGTTTCCATACTTTGAAGTAGTTAAGAACCGAATCTAAATATGCCTGGAGACAAGGAAATAACAATAGCGGGTTCTTAGAAAAGGAAAAAACAGCGGTGTCATCAGCAAACAATGCCAGTAGGCAGTTGAACGCCGTTGGTATGTCATTTATGTATAAGTTAAAGAGGACGGGACCAAGGATTGAGCCCTGTGGAACTTCAGCCAGAACGTCATATTCCTTGGAACATGAGCCGCGAAGGTGTACGAACATTCTCCTGTTCTCCAGGTAGGAGCTCATTAGCCAGACGAAGCTGGAGTTCAGACCAATCTGGTTGAGTTTGAACAGCAAGGCACCGTGCCAAACCGTGTTGAAGGCCTTCGACAAGTCCAGGAGAACCATTGCAGCACAACGCCTGGTATTGAATTGCTGGGTAATCATCTGAGCAATTCTAATCTGCTGGATAGTCGAATGGCACCGTCTAAAGCCACACTGTTGATTTTTCATGGTTTTATTAACGCTAAGATAAGTATTAAGGATTTCTAATAAGCATTTTTCGAAGACCTTGCCTGGGATGAAGAGTAGACTGATTGGTCTGTAGCTTGTAACATGATCGCGCGGTTTACCGAGTTTTTGTATGGGAGTTATCTTCCACGCACGTGGAAAATAGCCAAGAGAGGCCGAGCTTAGGAAAATATAATAGAGCTGACAAAAAACCATCTTGGAAGCGTGCTTTAACATAAGCGATGTGATTCTGTCGGGCCCAGGAGCCTTACGATTACCCAATTGGGTGACAGATCTGGCAATGGAAGCAGGTGTGAAGATCACGTTTCTGGGGATTCCTCCCGAGTCGCGAGCCAGGGAGGTTAAAAAACTATCTATGGCAACGGAACGCGGCGAGTATAAGTTGAAAGCGGAGTTGTGAATATCGATAAAGACTTTGGCCAGGGCCTCAACTTTTTCCGTATCGGAACAAGCAGTGTCGTGTCCGGTGGTCAGCGGAGGCAGGTCTCTAGGTTGATTACTAGAGGATATCCTACGCTTGATTGCCATAGTGATATCACGAATGTGCTCTGCATAGGGAGCCTGTCCATGTGTTTGGCTGTGTAGCCTTAGTTGCCTTCTTAGTCTGATTAGGGATAATAATTCGTCGTCAGCCACAAGATGTAGATGTTTGGTGACGGAGTTGTCATGCTTAGTGGTGGCGCGTTTGTGGCAAGCATGCAAAAAAGACGATATGGTATTGACAGAGTTGTCGATGTCTTCGACAGTATTGAGATGTGCTTTTATATGAAAATTTTTGGTGAACTTGTGGTACAAGTCCCAGTCAGTAACTCTGTCTAGACCTTTAAATTTTTCAGGACGGGCAACTGATAAGAGGACGGGCAAGTGATCAGAGTTAAAGCGATCATTAACCTCGCAGAGAAAGTCGTGTTGGCAATTGGTGAGGAAAAAGTCGATTGTTGTAGGTTGACGATTAGGCGTTTTGTGAGTAAAGGAGTTAGGATGAACGACGCGATATGTGGAGGAAATCATATGATTGAAAAGGATGCTGCCGGCTTTGTTGTTGCGAAAATTGTTCCAGGAAGTATGCACCGCGTTCCAATCACCACCGATTAGAAAAGGAGAACCAATTCTTTCCATAGTGTTTAGGTTGCTAGTCGAGAGTCCCGAGTTTGGTGGAGAATAAACCACTCCAGGTTAGGACTGTTAATTTTTATAAAGCACGCCTCGCAAGATAAGCCTGCCGCGCCACTAATTACAGTGAATTCGATAGAATTGTGCACTATGATAGCAACTCCACCTCCCCGACAAGGGCGATCAGAGCGGACGATAGTGTAGCGGTATAAAAAAGGAGGCGTTTGGGATTAGCCAGGTTTCAGTTACTAATACTACTTCTGCCTGCAAGTCGGCAATGGCTAGGAGTAATTCGTTTCGCTTCGGTAGCAACAATTGAGCATTCCAAAGCAAAACCCTAGGGAACATTTTGATCTATGTTTTGAAAGATCGACCAGAAGGCCTGAAATTTCTCGACCTGAGCCCGGCATTCACGGAATTTGACGATCAGAGCGCGGATCAGATCCAACATATAATTTATGTCGACCAAGGAGTTTAGTTCCTTCATGGCAGTCATTAGCTCAATCATGGGTCCAGTCCCCCCGCTAGTTGGACAGGTTGGGGAAGGATTTTCACTGGAGAACCCGTGTGGCCGTTTGCCTATCACGATACTGGCGTACATACCGCGAGAAGTGACCGGAGGCAGTGACCCGGTAGGCGCCAATATGCGTGCGTTCTCTGTCCTGTTTATTAGGACAATACCCTGGGAATGATTAGAATTTAGTTGTCGAGCTTGTAAGTAGGACGCCAGAGAGGGACATCCAGAAAAGTTGGCTGCGTGGTCACCTCCACAATTGGTGCATTTGCGTGGAGTGTCAAATAGTTTGGTGCACTCCGAAGTGTGGTGGCCACCCGCACATTTTACACATTGGGGAGGGAAATTGCAGTTAGTGGCTGAGTGCCCAAAGGATTGACATCTAAAACACTGTGTGTGTTTTTTGTTTAACCAGAATTTGTCTCAGTACACTCTGGTATTGAAAAGATAGTTTACTTTGTTAATTTGATTTACGGAAGTACCAGGCTGGAAGTTGACACGGTAAATTACAAAATTTTTGTTGATATTTGTATTTGGGCGCTTTAGAGAAATACAGGAGGACGGGTTTAACCCTTGGAACTTGATTTCAGCAATAATATCTTCATTGGGAGTGTCTGGAAGTCCCTTGAGAACCATGCTCAAGGCTTTCTCGGAGTTGATAGTAAAGATGAAAAAGGAGATTCTATTTTCTCGTAGAGCAGATTGAAACTGTTTGTGGGTATCGACTTTGTCGAACTGTAGACGAAGTTTGTTGCCAAGGTACTTAATTTTGAATGTTTTTCCAAAGGACTCCGCTAATTCGCGCTCAAATTCTGCAATGTTGTAATTGAAATTTGAAATGTAAAGTGGGGGAGGCTTAACAGTAATTTTGTGGTTGACGTTATCTATGTTGACGATACGAGGCAGGGCACTACGAACTTTTGTTGAGTCAGATGTACCATCTGAGCGTGAGGTCAGTATTGCCGTGTTTACTAACGTGCTTTCGGTGGGTCGAAAGGCTGCTAAGACCGAGAATCTGTTTGATACAGGGACTGTGGGGACTGAGTCAGCTTCCATGTTGTTGTCAACAGTGGGATTGTCCTTGTTGACGTTCGTTATGGAAGTTTCTGAAGAACTCGCAACGTTGGAGATTTTGTTGGGAGGAGCTGGGAGCGGCAAAATGTCATTCTTGCGTTTGTGTGTATTACGCGAAGATGTTTTTTTTACTTTACCCTTGGTTTTGGGAGTGAGGGCTACCGCTGCAGTGGAAGAGTTAGAGTCGTCGGACTCAACGTATTGATCCGGCAGAGCCGGTTGCAAGTCGAATTGTACGGAGGACATATCCCTCGACAATGAATTGATTTTGTCAATGACGTTAGTACTTATCGTTTCGGAAGTGATAACAGACTTTAATTGAAGATCAAGGTTCAGAGGGTCGTCCGGATTATTGTTGGTCAGAGGCTGGATTTTTACCAGATCACTGGCTGTTGCATCTGCTAAGCGACGAATGTTGTTCGCTGTCAGTGCAATTCCGGATTTTACAGGAGCATGCCCGGTCGGAAATAAGTCAACTCTTTTGGGGTTGGCTTTGGAGCGCCTAACCGGCGGTACCAGACTGACAAGTAACAAACTAATGAACAAAAAATAATAAAGTAAAAGAACTACCCTAGAAGAACTATAATAAACAAAAGATTACACCACAGCACTGTACAGAATATAAAAATTAGAAACTGAATCTCGATTTGAACACTATATGACGAACGTAAACACGGAGCGAGTCAGCAACACGTCTGCTCTCTGCCAATGTAAACATTGGACTGAAGTTTGAAGTTGCAATATAGCTTTTAAGTGAAGTCTTTACTTTTTTCGGGCGTCCTTATATAATATATACCCTTTCCTCGCGCGCGGACCGTGGAGAGTGCTCTTTCGGTACACGCTCCTATTTAGACTCGCACCCTATTGGCGCGTGTTTGTATTGTTACTTATTGACGCGGATCTAGTTGTGACTTATTCTCTATTGGAGCGCACTAGTTATACGCTACACTACTTCGCAAAATAGCATCGGTTCAGATAGGTGCCCCATGTATCATCACGGTTTCCCACACGCGGTATCACAGGATCCTGCACCTATTGCCTGGACCTCGCATATTAGTCATAACACTCCCCAGTACTTGCTAGCTTTCGTTATTACACCATTCATATGTTGTCGGTAGCTCTTTTTACAACCTATGTTAAATCCTAAAAATACTTTATCACACTTCGTAACCTGGGAGGTGTTCATATTCACACCTATTCCCAGAGCTATTCTGGGTTCTGTTAGCTGGATCATTTCCGTCTTAGCTCATGCTATTCTCAGTCCTCTGTTCATCACCCACTTCTTAATCACTGGCACCACATGTTCCATGACTCTCCATATTATTTCATGGTTCATACCAGTGTTATTTTCTTAAAAGCAAGCCATACTGATTTTTCCTGCAGTTTAATGAAATTTAAAAAATGTTTTTGACCATGCAACGATTACGCATCGCTACAGCATTGTCGAGACGGTATAGGCGAGCGATAGCTGCGTGGCGGCAAAACACCGTGTACATGTTGCCGACGGTTATGTCCTCGATCTATTCGTATATCTATACATTTTCTGAATGCTTTCTTCATAAGAAATGTCTACAGAATCCCATACTGTCAGTGTAATTATACTTATTCATAATGCCGTCCATAAATTTTAAATCACCGACACCTGGCAGCAAACATGCATCTTCAAATCGTGGCAAATCCTTCTTCATTATGTTTCTATGGAGTTTACATTTTTGACATTAAATTGTTCATTTGGCGGGTACCATACCGTTATTTTTCCATCTGAGTAGAAATTACTAGATTTGCTTTTCATCAGTGAATATTACTTTTTTCCAATAATCAAAATCTTTAACTAACTGTAGAGTCTTCCAATAAGAGCAATAGAACTTCGGATTGAAATGAAACGAAAAATATGGAAGATAATCTAGTACTCACTACTTTATTTTAAAGTACATTTGATGGCATTATACATGAAATGCAATTTCGTATTATAAATGCAATTTGCTGGAATGAATATGACAAACCTAATTTTCAATGTCTTTGACACAGAAATCAGGTTGTATCTTACCGATAACACGAATAATGTTTGCTTGGAAATCAACAGTTTGTGGATTGTTGGAATAAACAGGAGTGTTTGGTAGCAGGACTTCTCCAAACGGTAATTCAAAGACGTGGGAAAGAGTGTTTAAAAAAAAGTAGCGTCGATTCACTGTGGTACTATTGTTTTGTTTATTACTATTGCTACGCTAGACTGATTACACTATTTCTTTTTGGCGAGGTTTGAATTTACTATGCCTCTTGTTGAGGTGGTTATTCCGAGGTGAGAATTCGATATACAGCATCTCTGGGCGAGAACTCAAAATGCAATATTCTCTTGGTGAGAAATCAGTTTACAATGTCGTAAGATTTCGTAGTCCATGTCCATGAAAGCCGTGTTCCTCGCCGAATCACCCTGATTGGTAATTTCTAAAATGGTTTCCCGTCAATCAGTTTTTCTCCGATGCATTGACACCTCCTTTCCGTTGCACCCTAGAGGCGCTATTTTAGGAAAGAAATGCACAATGACCGAAAAAGTGTTTGGTGAAGGAATGTTTAGGAGTCCTATGGAATTTTTTCAAGGTTTGGATTTTCTCACGTAAAGTGTGCCATCGGTCACGAAAATATCGAAGCCCACTTATCCCTTGACCTCTTGAAGACTCCAGGATTTTATGGCTCCTTGAGTCCTAGTGACCGAGTGTCACAGAAAAGAGGACTCTATTGTCTGTTGGGAACAAAATAGTTGCTTGCGACGTAATCACTTGTGAGGCCATAAATCCGGCTACAGAACTCCCATAATATATCCTGTTTAGAAGATTAAACAAAAAGACTTAACATGGCTCCACACGAAAAAGTCTAATGGCATCAAGTTGCAAGATCTTGGTAGTCAGTTAACAGCTGTATTTCTCGATATAATTCTATGCTTGAACTTCGAACTCGATAGGTGCGGCAGAAGTGTGGCATGTAGTATCATCTTGTTGAAACCACATTTCAGATAAATCAAATCCATCTAATTCACGCCAAAGGAAAGGTGAAATCATCGAACGGTAATGCTCATCAGTAACAGTTACAGTCACACCTTTTTCATTTTCAAAAAAGTAAGGGTCAATGACTTCACCAGCAGAAAAACCACACCAAACGATAACTTTCTTTGGAAACAATAATCACTCGACGACTGATAGAAGGCTAGCATTTCTTCAAATTCGGCAATAGTGTTTATTAACAAAACCACCCATCACAGAAGATGATTTTTGTGGCGAAAATTGGGTTTGCCGTATGCACTCCACCAAACATAATCGTGATAGTCCTTTATATGATATTGTATTTCATGTATAATGCCATCAAATGTACTTATTGCTTAGCAAACTTTAATCTTCTTTTCCTATTCTTTTCATTGATAAGTGCTTTGTTCCGGGATGTATGGCTGTAAATGTTATCACTCCTAATATTCTTCTTACTGTTTCTGGATTTGCAAATGTTCCTAAATAATTGTGTATTTCATTTGTGAGCTTGGAAGCTCTTAGTTTATGATTATTTTTAACGTTTCTCAATATCCACTTTTCATCATAGTTATTGAACTTCCTGTTTGGTACTTTTCTTGACTTATTTGTTAACTATTTTCTTATAGATATCCTTTTCTAATATACTGAACAGTACTAGCTTTTCTATTACTAAGATCAGTAATTTCACGATAGCTGTTTCCCTCTTCAAAATGTGCGATTACAATTTTTCTTTCTTCTATCGTTGTTAGGGCCTTGATCGACAGCTCGGTTGCAAGGGCCCGTTAAAATTTGCACGTGATGTGCCGACTAATCTTTTTATTGAATAGCTAGTGGACTGTATTTCTCTAAATATAAACTTCGGTTGATATTTGCGCGGTGCAGCTATTTTCAATGTTTCTTTTTCTGTGATTCAAAGGTATCTGCGGAGGAGTCTCCGTGGTCCCGGTGACGCGGAGACTCTGCAAAACGACAAAAAAGCTGATTGGCCCTTCCGAAATATGTTTCTTGCCAATCAGCTTTGCTCCAGTGCATTTGTGCCTCCTTCCAGTTCGCCCTTAGCGCGCTGACTTAGGGAGGAGTACACAATGACCGGAGAGGGTGTTGGGTGGACGGTTTCCTGGAATCCTGTGGAACCTCCGCGGGGCCTGGACTTCGTCATCCCCAAGTGGCCCACAGCTGAGGACGCGAAGCCACTTTCACTTTAGCCCTTTGGAGATACCAGGATTTATGACATCCGGGGTCCTAGAGCTGATTGCAGGCAACGCTCTTTGTTTACTTCTAACAAAGCCATTGCCTGCAACGCGCGACCACTCGGTTGGTGCCATAAACCCTGTTACAGGATACGCCTTAACAATCGTTGTTTGCTTCATTACTTGTTTGCTTACTAACGATATAGAATTATCCAAATGCGACACCTAGATTTCAGCACTATATAACATTTACATGTCATATCTTTAAAAATAACATAAGCCGTTTTGTTTTAATAAAAGGTAGTACAATTTTAACCATGGAGAGATATACGTCGCAGCAACGCATTTACATTATTGAAACTTACTATGAAAATGGGCATTCTTTGCTCCATTGTTTTTAAACAACATTTTTTTTTTGTGATGAAGCTTATTTTACTATAGATGGATTGATTAATAAGCAAAATTATCGTATCTGGAGTGATACAAATCCTTGTGTTATTCATGAAAAATCTCTACACCCTCAAAAAGTCTGTTTAGTGTGCATTTAGAGCAAGTAGAATCATTGGACCCTTTGTTTCGAAGATGATGCTAGAAATGCTATTATTGTCGTGCAAAAATTTCTCGCATCTTATTTTTTGCGTCTTTGTCGAATTATATACTACAAATGCATTGAAAAATGCACAATTCATCATATACATAGCTAAGCGCTTTGTCCAGTTCACTGTTTTACGCAAAATACTATAGTAGAGCAAATACTGATCGGCCCGATCTACTCCTTTCATGTACTTGTTGTAGTCGATCAGAGCATTTGGCTTTATAATTTTTTGTCTCTTGGTATGATCAACATTACTACTTTCTTTCATTTCCGCGGAATGGATTGAAGAGACGAGACTGACTTCTTTCTTAGATTGCCAAACTTATACCAATATATCTTTTGTTCTGCGAAAGATTGTTTTTCCTTTTTTCAAATTAGTTTTTTTCAGGCACTCTGATAGACCTCTATTCTTCCTAATGGTTCCGCAAATTCGTATTTTTTTTTTGTAAAAGGGCTTCCGTGTTATCGACGCTGTTGTAGTAATTATCCATATACAAATGGTGCCAGACATCAGTATATGGCGAAACTACTGTGCGTATCGTTTCGATCAACCGTGATCCTTGAGCTGCATAAACTTGAAAATTGCAAATATAACCTGTGTCGCTTTCAGACAATATTCGTATGAGTAGGCCGTATTTTATAATTTTTCCAACATTGTAAACTCTAAAAAACAATGGTCCTCTCCAAGGTATTATGCCTTCATCTAACGATACTTGTTGTTTTGGTTTGTAAATGTTATTAAATTTTTCAACAAAATAATTTAGTATAGGCCCGACTTTGAATAATCGATCAGATTCGTCTGTGATGTCTTCATTGTTATTGAAATGCCAAGCCTTCCATATTTGGCGAAATCTATCCCTTGACATAGTTTTTGAAAAAAAAAAACGGCGTACTTGTGCAGGGATCAGTTGACCAATAATCGTCTCGTGCATCTTTACGAGCTTGTCCCATGAAAATAATAAGCCCCAAAAATTTCTTCATCTCCAGAATCGTAATATCTCTCAATTTCATGTTTTTGGGAGATATTTTGAACTGATTCATATTTTGATAATAATATCTGTTTGATTCCGTGACTAAATATGCAAAAAAGTCGTCGCCTATAAATAACTGTACTGCATCAGCTGTGGATTCAGGAATATTAGCCATATCAGTTATCCCAGGATGACCCAAAAACTCTTCAAGGACTGGAGGATTGTCAATCGATGACCATTGTTAGGCTGAACTCGAGCCCTGAATATTGCACTACGTGCCGTCTATAATCTTCTTGAAGGATCACCCAAAGGTTGATAACGGCTTTGGGACCGTAATAACGAGTGAACGCGTTCCGTGGAATAACGATATTTATTCTATTGTTAAATATTTGATGGAGAGTGTGTATGAGCGTGTGTACGTGTAGGTGTTTGTATAAAAAGGTTTGAAGTTTCTATTAATTCTAATGTTCTATGCTTAGTAAAACTAACTGTGTTCTCTCTATGATCTATTCTTTCTGACTGTCTTGTCTTTATAATCTGTATTTCATAACTCACTCTAAAAACCCTGTCCGGTCCCAGCACTCCCGTTTCCATTTCCTCGTGTCCTCCCTTCCATTGCGCCCTTGGCGTGTGTCTTTTCTGGAAGGAGAACTGGGTTCTTCCCTAGAGAAAGTGGGAGAGATGGGGGTGACTAACTGTTCACCGTTAGGAAAAAAACCTCAGACTTGGTGACGTCGTCTTTCGCCAGGTCACCGTTCGGGTCTTCGGGGTTTATGACATGGCCTGTGTTACCGAGTCCCAAATTCTATGAACTAGCGAAACATGATTAAAAAAGTAAAAAAAGGGAAAAACTAATTTTGTCACGTACCATCCTAATGCTGGTGCACGGGTGGTATGCGCATTCAACAAGGGTCTCAAAGATAACTGCCTGCCTGCTCCATGTCATAAACCTCGGAAAGCTAAACTCTAACATGCTGGCCCCCTTAAACGCACGATGTACGTTCAATATCTTAACATATATTATTTACATACTGCGGAGCCAAAACAAAAAACGCGTTACATTTATATTAGCTTAGGTGCTGTTCGCGGGTTCCCTTTGTTAACTATTCTATTTTCTATAATTTGTCTGATACTACTGTGTGTATGTGCCGTATAATTATGTTATCGTTACAATAATTCGTATATCTTATTCTATTTCTGGTTCGGACTGTTCCTGTACTTGCATCGGTAGGATGCAAATCTTCGTTCTTGACCTTTTGTACAGGCCGGTTGCTGTCCTTATCGTAACTATCCGCGTTTCTCCATCCTTGCCCTTATGTAGCTCTGTTATTCTGCCCAGAGCCCACCGTAAGGGTGGTAAGTTGTCTTCCTTTATCACAACGAGGCTGCCTTTCGTCAGGTGCTGAGTGGATGGCGTTTTCCATTTATAGCGTTGCTGGAGGTGGTGGAGGTATTCCTTTTGCCATCGCTTCCAAAAGTGCTGGAACATTTGCTGCAACAACTGATATCTGTTTAGCCGGTTCATTTTGACGTCTGTGATGTTCTGATTTGGCAGGGCGCAGAGGGCAGTGCCAATTAAAAAGTGTCCAGGAGTTAGGGGATTTAGGTCATGTGGATCGGAAGAACTGGGACTTAAGGGGCGTGAATTTAAACAGGATGCTATTTGAGTCAATAGCGTAGAAAGTTCTTCGTACGTTAATCTTTGCTCCCCTATGACGCGACTGAGATGATATTTTGTTAATCTAACGGCGCTTTCCCAAAGACCTCCAAAGTGTGGTGCTTGGGGAGGTATAAGGTGCCACTGTATCTGTTTTTCACTTAAAAGTTTTGTAATTTGCGAATTGTGCTCTTTACTTCTAATTAATTTGTCTAAGTCTGACAATCTATTTTTTGCTCCGACAAAGCTTGTACCGTTGTCGGAAACAATACTTTGGCAAATGCCTCTGCGTGCAATGAATCGGTTAAGGCATTTTAGAAAGTTTTCTGTACTGAGATCTGTAGCTAATTCAATATGTGTTGCCTTTGTGACAAAACATACGAAAATGCATGCATAGGACTTTAATGTAATTTTACTACGAGTACGGTCCTTTGTAATGAACGGACCGGCGTAATCAACACCACAGGTGGGAAATGGACGGTCGGGTGTTACTCGGTTTGCAGGAAATTGACCCATCGGGTATTGTACCGCTCGCGGTTTCGCCCTGAAGCACCTCACGCAGATTCTAAGAATTCTTTTCAAATTTCGAGTGCGATTGATCGGCCAAAATCGTTCACGGAGGGATGCGACTACCTGCTGACATCCTGCGTGAAGTAATCTATTGTGTTCGTTTTTAATTATTAAATCTGTTAAAGCGTGCTTTGCGGGCAATACTGTTGGATGTCTTTTGTGGTATGAGATTGACGCGTTACTTAGCCTTCCGCCTACTCTAATTATTCCTAAAGTGTCTAAGTATGGTGCTAATGAATGTAAGAAACTCTGTTTTGCAATACCTTTATCTTTCGTTAATGCGTCTATTTCAGTATGGAATCTTTCCCTTTGCGCTGTTCGAATTAAATATTCTTGAACTGTCTGTAATTCTGTAACTATCAAATATGTGTTTCCGCGGTTTGTTGGACCATCACGATTATTTCTGTTTCCTGCCCGAGCATTTTTTATAAATCGGAGGCAGTACCCTGTCATTCTTAACAATCGCGTATAATGGGAGTATCGAATGAATAGCTCATTGCTGCTACAGATTAGTGTTGTTATAGTCATTGGCCTTGCCTTTTCTTCCGGAATGGCAGTTGTTGTTTGTGTTGACCGCGGTCAATGTGCTGACTCCTCTGACAGCCAAAATGGACCTAGCCACCAGAGGTCATTATTATTTAACAATTTTGGACTATTACCACGGGATATTACGTCTGCGGAATTGTCTTGGGAACTCACGTGTGCCCAGCTATTTGACTCTGTTATTTCTTGAATTTGGCTTACCCTATTTGCGACGAATGTTTTCCATCTGCTCGCATCGCCGCGAATCCATGCAAGCGCGATTGTGGAATCGCACCAATATTTTTCCTTGATAATTGTAACGCGAAGCGCGGTTCTAACCCTTTTCATCAGCTGTGCTAGAAGTAATGCGCCACATAATTTTAATCTCGGCAGTGATATCACCCTTAGGGGGGCTACTCGAAACTTTGAACATAATATCCTAGTCTCCCATGTACACTGCCTCTCATAAGTATGTGGACACTTAACGCGTTCACGAAATTTGTGATATATAATGTATATTTCGATTATTAAATAATGTTTGTTGCTAAATTCTATTAGGTATATGTATGTAATGTATTCTAGTAGTACTAATTTAACAATTTAGTTATGCAATTTTCTTAAATAAATAAAAGTCTATCCGGTGGGTGGAAAGCTACGTTATATATCGTTGTGTGCGTACGGTTTGTAAGGCTGTTTTCTCGCAGGTTACGGTGACTGCACCACTTGAGTGAGGTCTGTTGCCTTCTTCAGAGTAACATAAACATTTGTAAATATAATTCGAAACGAAAGAATATTAGATAAGAGCATAGCGATCACTCTGGTGATCTGCCTAGATCAGTTCAGTTTAAATACTTGTAAGAGCACGATGTGCACGAAAAGAAGCGAAATAAGCGTAGAAATGCGTTCGAAAATAGTTACTTTATCGAAAGAAGGGTATTCTATAAGGAATATTGCCGAAAAAGTAGGAGTTTCGAAGTCTTGTGTGAGCTACAGCATTAAAAGGTCCGGTGTTGCAGGAGTTTATTCCACTGTAAAAAGACCTGGAAGACCCAGAAGAACAACTGAGGCAGAAGATCGCCATATCATAACTATAAGTAAAAGAAATAGGAGAGACACAGCCCCCGAAATAACTGCAGAAATTAATAATTCTAGGGACCGCACAATTTCGGTTTCGACAGTAAAAAGGCGTCTTAAGGAGGACGGTCTTAGAGGCTGTGTTGCAGTGAAAAAACCGTTGTTAAAATAACAAAATAAGAAATAGAGGCTTCAGTGGGCTAAATGCCATAAAAATTAGGCACTGGAAGACTGGGACAAGGTGTTATGGTCTGATGAATCAAAGTTCGAAGTGTTTGGCTCCAAGCGACGTGTTTTTGTGCGCTGAAAAGTTTCTGAAAAACTAAATGACAATTGTGTAGTGCCCACAGTTAAGCATGGGGGTCGTTCTGTGATGGTATGGGGATGCTTTAGGAACACTATGACTGGAGATTTAGTAAAAATAAACGGAATTTTAAGAAAAGAAGGGTATTTGAAGATTCTGAGAGAACATGCAATTCCATCTGGACATCGCATAATTGGTCACAATTTTACATTTATGCACGACAATGACCCGAAGCACACTTCTAAAATATGTAGAAATTATTTACTGCAATTGCAAGAGAATTTTGAAGTGAAAATGATGGTATGGCCACCCCAATCGCCCGATTTGAATCCTATAGAAAAACTATGGGATCACATAGATAGACAAGTTCGAAAACGATGTCCCAAGTCAGAAAAACATTTGTGGGAAATCTTACAATCTGAGTGGAACCTCATTGATATAGAAATAATGAAAAAGTTATAAAATATCTTCTCTAATACTGTACGAGCCAAAATACATACAAAGTAATCAAATTTACCAAAGATGTCATAATTTTTTTCAGTTAGATATAAGATCTAAGGAAGTGTCCACATACTATTCAGGTAGTGTACCTGAACCGATGCTCGACCGCAGGTAAACGCACGCCCCGTACGCCCTTTCGGAAGCGTCTGTGAATCCATGCAACTCTATTCCCTTTGCACCGTGCAGTGCTCTCCTAGGAATTTTTAATTCACCTAAATGTGATAATTCCTGTCTATAATCTGACCATTGAGTACTCAACTCCTGAGATACGGATTCATCCCAACCTGTGTTAATTTGCCACAACTGCTGCATAATTAATTTCGCTCGCGTGATGGCAGGGCCAATCAAACCCAATGGGTCGAAAATTTGAGCTATCTTCGATAAAATTATTCTTTTCGGGATTCTATTTTGTAGGGGTGAGGTTACTCGAAAATATAATTCATCCCTTGCCGATGACCAATATAAACCAAGTATTTTTGATTCACTATCTGCGCTCAATTGTTTGTCTAGGACTTCCGGTGAGGGTTTCTCGGCGTTTGGGCAATTTGTGGTCCATTTTCTCAATTGCAAACCTGCGTTATGCAATATGGTTAACAGATTTCTCTGTGTTTCTTCTAGTTCTGATATTGTATCCAGGCCAGTAAGTAAATCGTCAACGTAGAAATCATTGAATTACATGCCTCGGTTTCAGCGATTTACCTCTTCGTTTCCACCCCATCTCATTCCATCAGATGCAAATAAATTAATTTTAGTCTCATCAGACCAAATGACATTTTTCTATTGTTCATAAGTCCAATCTTTATACCTTTTAGCAAAAGCAAAGCGAGCTTTAATATTTTTCTTTGCAATGAACGGTTTTTTTGGTTTCTTGAATGCCTGAAAATCTATATCCTTCAAAGCTTTTCTGGCTGTTCATCGACTTATGATTTTTCCGGTATCCCTTGACAATATTTTAGCAGCCATTGCTGCTGAATTTGCCTTACCAGATACAATAGAATGCTCCAAACGTCTAGCATCTCGCTTAGACAAAATCTTCTTCCGTCCGGCTTTAATGAAACATTTGTTATTACAATCTTTTCTTCTTAATCTTTGAACACTAGATTGACTGACACTATATTTTTGAGCCACTACACGAGTAGAAAAGCCTTGTAGAATGCGGGTAATGACTTTATCCCTAATATTCCTTGTTATTTTTCGCATTTTATGTAACCATTCTAGACAACGTCTGAACAATAGCTAACGCTCTGTTTCTTAGCTTGTGTTTGCAGTAACATGTCTAGAGGTCACGAATAACTCACTTGTGTTTACTATTTCTATGTTTACATCCATTCAAGTACTTTTTATTTGTGTTTGTCTGTTGTACAAGATTGCGGTGCAAAATTGAATCTATCAGAAAATTGTATATGTTCGACATAATTTATTATTTATATTGAATCTATAAACATAACAATTAGACAATAAAAGTAATATTAAAAAAAAATTGTTTTGTAAAGAATATATGTTTAAAGAAGGAAATAAAAAAAATCCTTCAAAGTGGAAACATTGACTCAATTTTGCTCCTTAATGTATGTATTAATTTTAGAAATGAAATTCGAAACATTTGTACATATTTTTGATAGTAATAGATGAATATTATTATTATTATAAATATAACAGATTGTACTTTTGTTAAGAAATATACACTAATACTTCTAAAATAGCAGAATATGATTATATTCGAAACTGACGTGAAATCACAAAAATTTCAAAACAAACTCATATGTGACACGGGTTATTGTTGCCTAATCACTCTGAAATTTTGTACATATTATTTTCTCACTAAGTGTCATAATTTGGGGGAATAAGACCAAAAAATGTTCGAAAACAATTTTTGAACCTTATAGCTAAGGACCATCCTAGTGTAGATATCTCTATATAAATTTACACAAAAATCCACGAATGTTTTAGAAGAAAAATGAGCAAGAAAGACATCATCTTTAGTGTATTGTTTAAACAAATGGTCTCTTTATAAATTTACATGCTCAGTTGCAAGTTTTTTATGCAAGCATCCTTTATGTTAACTACTTTCAATAATTTTGTTATGTGTACACAATGAACAGTGATGATAGTCATCTGACTATTATCGCAAAAATCTCACATGTTTGTATGTTTGTGATTCATTACAGAATCATTGTGCAAGGCTTCAACGACAGGATATCGTGATTTCGTTCATATAAACATCAAAGCAGAGTTAGAAGATTTCTAAAATAAAACCAAAATACAAGATGGGTGAAAGACGAGGTACAAAAGCGCTAGAACTCTGGTGTCGACGAATAACCGAAGGTTATGCTGGTGTAAATGTGCAAAATATGACAACTTCTTGGAAAGACGGCCTCGCCTTTTGTGCAATGATTCATCATTTCCGACCAGATCTGATGTAAGTAAAAGAACTATAAGTTATATTTTTTTAAATCAATAAGAAATTGTATTCTACGTTATTATCAACATCTATAACACTTTGAATATTGAAAAAAACAACGAAAAACTGCTCCCGTTAGATTGTGAGTGTGAGTAGACATTAGTGCGTTTATAAAAGAGGAGGTTTTTTGTGTGGAGAAGGGAATAGAATATAGAGAAAGATTGTTAGTTATGGTAGTCAGGTAGGTAACAAGCAGGTAGGTTAGAAGAAGCTCAATCACATGCTGAGAGGAAGTAGGCGCAATGAGGTAAAGTAAAACAAGATAAAATAGGTATAGAGAAAAAGGAGATAGGACAAAGTAAGAAAGTTTAGGAAAAAAAAAACATATTATGAAGTAATGTGAGATTACTCACGTAATCACATTACACTTGCTATTATATTTAAGGATGGAAAAACAAGCAAGGATGGAAAAATAATGAAAAAAGGTTAGTCCATAAATTCGTACGCATTGATATCATATACAGGGTGTCCCAGAACTAGTGTAACATCCGGAAATGGGGGGTAGCTGAGGTGATTCTGAACAACCTTTTCCTTTACCAAAATGTTGTTTGAAGCTTCGTTTTCGAGTTATTAACGAAAAACACTGACCAATCACAGCGCCCAGAGACCGCGGGCTCAACCACGTATGCACGGCTTTTATACACGGGCGCTCGGTCGGGCTCCCGGCACACACGTACTGGCACAGCATAGGTATCGCGGAAAATGTTATGTCATTTTAAATTAAGAATAATGTGAAATTATTCGTTATTCATGAATAACAAATAAACTAATAAGTCGTTTAATAACTGCGTTCGATACTTTTATTCGTTATTCGAAAGAAATAAACCGTTTTATTATTTATGAAAAAAAGTTTTTTTTAACAGCACATTTTCAAGTGAATAAATTGTTTTAAGAAAAACGATTTGTATAACTAATACTAGAAAAAAAATAATTGAACTTACCCATTCGTCCACGAAATAGCTTGCTTCGACGAAAGTAGATCGGTAAGACTGGATCCTCGTGTCGATCCTGACCTATCCAACAATTTTCAACAGCCGATGTTCTGGCCGAGTCGATGAACTCACTTCGCCGCACGATCGATATTTTTCGGTGACTTCTTAGAAACTGTCGATTTTGTTTTTTCTCCGTGCCTTCGGCGCGGTTCTCTGGCGAAAGGCTGCCGTGCTTGGTGCTTGTTCGCCGAAATGATTTATTATTAAACTAATTGTAACATCCACAGTTTTATAACTATTAATTTTAAAAAATTTAGAATTGAATACACAATAATGTGGCTTATAAATTTGAATGGTATATCATCCACATTCACGAACGTAATAATAACTCTGTTCGATACTTTTATTCGTTATTCGAAAGGAATAAAATGTTTTATTATTGTTAGAAAAGTTCCTAAAGCGAAGGCTTGAGTGGGCCATGTGCAGTCTTTCGCTGCGTTTCCACCTCCTAGGGATGGTTCTGCCTCAAGGCTAAGAAAGGCCATATTGTCAAGGGGGTCCTCCTGACTAGGATTTTTCAAGGAAGACAGAATTGTATCAGCCATCGCGAAGTATAGTTCAAAATACAAGCTTTCACTCTTTTTAACCACCCTCGTTCATTTCTTATTCAACCGCTCACCACCGTTATCCTGATTTTTCTTACATTATTTACGTAATTTCACATTATTCTTAATTTAAAATGACATAACATTTTCCGCGATACCTATGCTGTGCCAGTACGTGTGTGCCGGGAGCCCGACCGAGCGCCCGTGTATAAAAGCCGTGCATACGTGGTTGAGTTCGCGGTCTCTGGGCGCTGTGATTGGTCAGTGTTTTTCGTTAATAACTCGAAAACGAAGCTTCAAACAACATTTTGGTAAAGGAAAAGGTTGTTCAGAATCACCTCAGCTACCCCCCATTTCCGGATGTTACACTAGTTCTGGGACACCCTGTATGTGTATGATGGAAGCTAAAGTCCTTTTACACAAATAGAATTAAAGAATTATCTGTAAAATTGCCACAACTTGTTGACAAAGAAGAAAACAACATCACTGATTAAAATAGTAAAATGTGCTTTATTTGCATTATTTCAAAGTTTCTCAAAAAATACGCATAAAATATGTTACGGTCTGCGAGGGTTCTGGTACGGAGTAATGCGTGGATTACTTGATTTTATGATTGAGCAGCATAATAGATTGGAGATTCTAACTGACCGAATGTTTCCATGGAGTAATCGGTGGTATGGTTAACACCGGCTGCATGTATAAAATAAAAGATAGAAGGTCCTCGCAAATTCATAATTGTCGATATACTTCGAGCCGTAAACGTGTATATTCGTGAATCTTTCTTTGTTGCGCTACTAATATTACTCAGAATGTGTATTGAAATGAACGAATATTAACAATATTATTAACAATATTAACTATAATTAAATAAAAATGTACAAAGTTTGAATGAGTGAAACGGTAGCCAATTCTTGATACAGCAAGAATATCCTTTCTCGACGTTACACGGTGGGTGTGCGGAGGAGTCTTAGGCGGCATTATCTAGTTAACACTTACATAGAGTATAGAGATACATAGTTTTATACTTGAAGGGGAATGAAATCTGATCTTGTTTTGCGTCAAAATTTCGACTGTCAGAATAACTAATCGGGGACTGGTCGTATCAGGGTTCTCTTGTTCCAGTCACGGCGGGAGGACGCAGAAAAACGTCTTCCCACCACAGCTCCAATGATACCTTTTTGTTTACCTGGATAATGGTCGGAGACAGAAAGAAAAAGAGATAAAGAACAGAATACATAATAAAAAAGGGTATCGCTAGTGCTTTGGTGAGAAAACGTTTTCCCGCGTCTTTCCGCTGTGACTCGAGTGAGTCCACCTCAGTCGTATAGTGGGAGTGCTTTGGGAGGAGAAATTTGCTTGTGAGCAAGAAGTTACGCAGTAGTCAGGAATAAATGTATCGACACACCTGGCTTTTAATTATAAAAACGTGTACAAATCAAGGGAAAAACGCAATACCGGGTTAATTTTTTTATTAATCATAACTATTGAATCTATAATTTTAGAATAGTATACATATATTTTGATTGATTACATAATAAAGAAAAACAATAAAATATACATTAATAGTAGTTTTTACTGAGATAAAGTATTCATATATTTAAAAACATATCATATTATTGTTTCCTATGAGCCTAATATTTCGTGTACAATTTCTTATTGTTTATAACTGTTTTTAATCGATTTGGCAATGAATGTACCAATCCTTTTGTAGTTTCTAGACTTACTTTGTTCCATTCCATTAACAGCACTTGTTTCAATTGCTATTTACTCGTTATGTAGTGTTTTTGAACATATTTTCCCAAATGAGCCCAACGATGCTCAGTTGGGTTCAAATCTGCGGATTGTCGTGGGGTTGATAACGTACGTGGAGCATTAAAAACGATCCACTGCTGTACTAAGTAAGCGGTATACTTAGGGTCATTGTCTTGCTAGAAGACAATATTTCTCCCAAGATTTAATATTTGCACACCTTTTTTTAAATTATTTTTTAAAATATCTAAATAAATATATTGATCCATTATATTATAGACACGTTCATCAACCCTGCTTGAGTTCATGCAACCTCAAATCATTATCCTACCACCCCCATGTTTCACAATACTCTGTATGTTCTTTGGCTCTAGTTGGCGTTAAAACGTCTCTAAACTAAAATACGCATATCATTTTAAAAAATGTTGAATTTGAACTTATCAAAAAGTAATACTGAAAATGCTGAAAAATATGTTAAAGGCGTGTGTAAATAAGGGTTTGTTAAGAAGAATGATGGTACGTACAAACGCAATGCAAGAAAATGTAGAAAGAGGAAAGGGAAGGTGAAGAAAATGAATTAATAATTAAGCTCGATGGCGAAAATGTAATTTATGACGTATTGCGTTGCGCATGACAAAAGAAATCTTATAAGTTAGAATTGACTATTGAGATACTTTTAAGTTAAATTCTAAATTAGACTAAGGACTAATTTAAGTTACTGCGACTTCAAGCCCTTCATAAAAAGAAATAAAAAAAAAACCCACTGAAATTTAACATATTTATTTTAAATAATTTGTATAATGTTCAAAACATTCTTGTCGACGTATTACAAGAGAATTTATTCGGTGTATATAAAAATCCGAATCTCTAAGAGCGAAAAGGGCGCAAATGAATCTCTCGAATCCAATTTTAGTTTTACACTCGAAGAAAATAATATTTACAGTTTGGCGATCTATTTCGAAATTATTTCTCTATAGTTCCCTAAGACGAGGTTGCCTACAAAAACTAGAGATAGAGCAACCTGGTTTGATTAACAGTAAAGGCATCCTTTTGCATGACAATGCCAAACTGCACGTACTAAGCACAGCTATACCAAAATTGTATCAACTAAGTACTGAAGTTCTACCTTATTCTTTACATTCCTCTGATCTCGCATTCTCCTTATCTTCAACCGATTTTCACTTTTTCCACTGCTTTCACCATTTTATTACATGCAACTGATTTAATGATAAAAGGATATTGATTTTTTTTTTCTTTTAGAGGTTTAGATTTATATAGACATGGAATTAATACTCTTGTAATACGTTGGAAAACGTGTACTGAACATTATGGAAATTATTTTAAATAAAATGAGTAGCTGTTTTGAAATGAACGGCTCAAATCCACGGAAATTTTCAATATGATATAATAATAATCATACACTATATTGTGCATAACTGGAAAGAAGATGAGCGGAAGGAATACAGGTCCAATTGATCAGAATAAAGGGGACAAGTCTTTCTCAACACGTATTTTCGAGACTAGTGCCTCATTTATGGAAACGATCATATATATTAATCAGATCGTGTGAAAGGTGGAATGTACAGAGTACTCTTTTGCCCCTGTGCCGTTCTGCTAGTTTTTTTTTTTTTTCAGTTCCGCACAATACATACAATACTTACCTGGCCACTATATTATGGGCATACTCAATTTTCAACATTTGCTGCTTTTTTAGTAAAATACTGAAGCTATGGCGCATTTGGTAAGTATAAATTTTGCAGTGTTCGGTTTTTTGGAATGTTGTTAATGATATGAAGTGAGTTTCGTGTAGGTAAAATTATTTTACATTGAGTTCTGTGTGAAAGCAAAGTAAGTATATTTTTTTCATTTATTGTTTCGTTGAAGAGGGAACATATATAATAGCAAAATTTGTAGAAATTTGTTATAAGCTTCTTTTCTAGACGTTTTGAGAAATCTGCAAAGATAAGTTTTTATTTCGTACATTATTCTCGAAGAGATATTTTTGATCTTTATAGCAAAAGCTTCATTTAAAAAAATTTTAAAATGAGCGAAAAACCAGATCTTTTTAGGATCAGAAAATCGATTTATGGATTTCTTACAGGAGGATAAATTCCATAGTCATAGAAGAATAGCAGGACTGGAAGGGGCTTACAGAAAGGCACGGATACAGTGAAATCTAAATGAGGTCATCAAGACACGAACCGTACTCGTCCGGGCATAATTGCCACGGTTGCAGTTAAGTGGGATTGAAGAAATTGGAGAAGCTTCTACGCAATACAAAAGTAGCATACAAAAATCTGTACGAATCCTTGCGCGCCGTAGCACAAAAGTGATAAAATGGGGGCAATTTGACTACATTTTGTGAAACAGTTTCACAACTTTGTTATCGATAACTGGAAAAAAGTACAATTCAATCGCATTACTGCGATTAATTTCTCATTCCCAGATGTAAGTCCATTTGAAAATGTGGTTCACCTCAAAACTAGTTTACCAACAATCCGTTTCCACTAAAGCTGTCCTTATCTAAAAAGTGTGATGTTGTACACTGAAAATAAAGTGGTGTTGCATTTCAAGTATGCCCTCAAAAATCAAGGCTACTATCAATAGTCACAAATGTCACGCAAGATATTAAAAATTGTTCTGCAACTTCAATAAAATTGGTAAACAGAGATTTCAGACTTTTTATTGATACTCATATCGTTACATTTTATAGAAGCAAAACCTACAATAAATAAGTTTCTGAAATTGAAATTTGTATAAAATCTTGAGTTCCCATATTGGAGTGGCAAGGTACTGTATACTGTGTGTAGAAGTCCTAATTCGTATCCCGGGAAGTCAAAGAGAGAGAATAATAAGTATTACCAGAAATATAAATAATCATTAAATTAAAAAATGATAGAATAGCTGTTGCATGCATATGCAGCGATGTGTCAAAATCAATTTTCTTGGAAACGAAGGTTCTTATATAAAAACTTTATTTTGCAATTTTGATTGATTTTTTTCAAAAGGAATCATTTTTTCTCTGATCGTCCAATAATTACTGGAATACCCTGCATTTTGCCAACTCGTGTGAAATGTATAGGTTAAAAATTTTATTAGAAACAAGATTAAATGTTATGAACAGGTTAAATTTGTGTCAAGTGTTTGTTAAATCATTACAGTTTTATTAAAATTTCCTGGTACAGAAGTTGACGGAGTAGGCAGTGATATAATCAGCAAATCAGTCGCATAATCTGCACACTGGAGAATCCCTCTGGGCTCGTGAGCAAGCCGCCCACTCTGATATCAAGGTGCTGGTGGTCAGCAGCGCGGGAGTTAGGCCTAAGGGTGAGCAGATCCAGTGCCCACTGATTATGCATACGTCGTGTTGTGGGTTGTTATGCTTGCAGTGATAAAGTAATGTCTAGGTTTTGACTTTTGGCTTGAATGCTCGTGATTGTAGTGTAAACAATGTAATGAAAACTTTCTAAAAACTATCTTCAAATTCCCAATCACCTTAAAAACTGTAGTTATTTTTCAAAACATAATTAGTTGTCTATAATTTGTTACCCTAAAGATACGATTCTTTAGAAAGTGGATGTAGATAAAATGGATTAGGAAAGAGATAAAACGTATAGAACGGGAAGAATAAAGTGCTATATTCATTACTTTGACAGTATACTGTGCTGTGTCTTTTATGATATTCATATTTTATGCGATAAACAATTATGGTACGATGCAGAAACATGGTATGTTAAAAGTCATCGCAAGACGAATGCCGAGAAGGTTCATGTCGCTTCAAGAACATCAGCATGTCAAGTGTTCGCGTCAGCTTTCAGACTTTTGTAGAGATAAGAAACAAAAACAATTTTATATTGAATTTTTATTAATCTTTTAACCATCTAATAAAATCATGGATCACAGTAAAAGAAATGTATATTTTACGCGTGTTTGTTTAATAACTACGTTATGCGTGATAACTTTTGAAGCACGAAGTACATAACCCTACACCACAGACCTAAAAATATTTCATTCCTTTCTAACTTTCTTCCTAAAAATCTCTCTCGATCTAAACTGTTCGGTACTCGACGCTCCGGCTGTGACTGTTACGGGATAAACTGTTAAAGGGTTAAAGATGAAATTTGAGTTCGTCATTATGGGCTTGAGTCAAAACAAGGAAGATCATGGCCATTGTTTTTTTTTTTTAATACAGAGAGTTCCCTGCTGATTGAGAACAAAGATAAAGTCACACTAACTGGAGAGTACTATATTCGGCTGCTGAAACAGTAAAAAAAAAGCTGTAATGAATAAAAGAAGAGGAAAGAATAACAAAGATATACTGCTCTTACACGACATCGTGTCTGTGCAAAAGTGCAATATTGCAATGGCTGCCTTCAATCAGTGTGATTTTCAAGCCCTAAACTACCATCCGCTCAATCCAGATTTGTAAAACTATTATTTGTTCTCAAAAATTAAAGAAGATCTTCAAGGAAAGAAACTTAGAGATAATAAATAGACCAAGGTAGCGATTGCGACTCATTTTGAGACGAAAGAAAAAACATTTTTATGAGAGAATAAATTCATTTGGAAATCTGAGAAGTGTATTATTATGTTTAAATGGGAATGCATCGCAAAAAAAGTAGTACCACATTTGGTTTACCCATCTTCTTCTTCATTCTGTGAATTTTTTTACACCTATTCAGATTGAATTTCAAATTTTGCAACTAAAACAATTAATTTTTTTTTTTTTCATTTTCCATAAGTCTCATTCTTATGAGCAGTTGTATACTATTTAGAGGTGAGAAAATTGCTAACGGGATGGCACAGAGGCAAGAGTGAATACTTCCTTCGAACTATTTCTTTCTTCCGTCACGCAGTGCTATATGAGCGAATTCGCTGATGTCACATTCGGCCAATAACGAAAATACATATGTATGCCCCATCCCTACGACTGTGTTAGAGAAGAAGGTGGATCTATTCTATTATCATAAAATATAGCATTGTTAAATTATATTCGTTCATTCCGATATGCTTATTCTGAGTAATATCAGTAACAATACAGAAAGCCCCTAAACATGTACAATATTTACCGCTTAAGGGGAGACTTCTAGGTAGGAAGCCGAAATTAAGCCAATTTTCAAGAATTATTTTGAAGCATAAGGAATGAATAAATATTTTTAAGGTTTTGAGGACTATTTAATAAATACTTCAACTTCAGTTTGAAATTTTTTTTTGTAAATAAAATACAAAACAGCGGAAGTACAGCATGATGTCCTACAAGCGTCGTGAATCGACTTCTAAAACGGTGACACTCTAGTGTCAATTCTTATTATCTGAAACAGCCAAGCAAAGAAATCTGATTAGTATATAGCTGTAGTAAATGGATGACCTTAAAATATTGAAGAAAAATTAAAAATCGGGAAAACGGCAGACATCAGAACAAAAGGCTTAATATTTTAAAGAAAAATTGTACTCTTCTTTGCAGTAAAAAAAAAAATGTTTATTTCCGTGATTTTAACTTACTATTAGGTTCGTCCAGGAGATACTACTACCGTTAAAATGTGTACAAAATTTCAGTCCGATCAGTTGAGTAGCTTTGAGTAATCGTGTACCGATTTTCAACTTAGCGAAAAAACAACTTTCGAGAAAATCATGTTTAAAGTTTCGGGAAGAGAAAAATGTATGATTTTGTGACTTACTGGCTAGTCTGCTATTCCAGCACAGTACAGTAATCCTTCAGCTTCCTCAAAATAGTCATTTTGCTCCACCAGCTGCTCTCTACGCGTTTTGCAGGCCTCTTTTGTGGACAACGAGTTGCGCCTCTTTTGCCTCTGAATTCGGCGCTGATTGGTTTTCTCGGCATAATCCATTGCTTGTTTTCCAATTGTCAGCTGTAGTTTTTGCATTATTTTTAGGATTGAAAAATACCCCTCGTTAAAAATGCTACCTGCTCTAAATCCAGTGACTTCCATTATTTTCAATTCAGGATGGAGGTGTTTCGGAGCCAAACGCCAGACGGTCGAGTTGAAGCTCTCATTAGCATTTTGCGTATGACCGCCTAAAGATCTCTGCAGCAAATCTTCATTCGACAATTCTTCGAGAATGGAAAGAATATGCTTCTGCACATCGGGGTGAAGAGGTGGAGGATGATTCAAATTATCAGTGCTTGTTCCTAGTGCTTCGGCTTTTTTCTATTTGCACCAACTTTCTTCTCCTGTCGGACAATGCTCGTGGCTCGGAGTTTCGTTTGTTGAGCGCAAATGGTAATATGTAGCCATTATAGCGTTTTCCATATCGGTAACACTGATTACATTTCTTCTAATAGCTAATCCATCATAAGATTGAAGTTTTTTGATAAGGGCATCTGTTAACTTCCCTTTATCACCTAGTTTACTTGTCTTTTTAACATTTCGAAACCGAGTACCCATTCTCTTCTTTACGTGGCCAATGCACTCACTTTTTTTGACTTGAAATTCATCACTTCAAACAGGGATGGTAAATAAACAGTTCCCTGGTATTATACCAGCACGCGCGTCTCGAATCGGGGCGATGGTGGATCACGGGTGCAGGCTCTCACAGCAGTAGCTTTGTGCTCCACTCAAAATATCAATGCGTTTCATATTCTATAGGCTCCAAAGTAACTTTTTAAGCAATAAAAAAAAATGACGTTTTTGACTCCTCCTACAAAGAAGTCCCCCTTAAGGTATATTGAAATTACTAATGTGTGAAGTGCTTATAGCTTTATCCTAAGTTGTTACCTGGTGTTAGCAACATACCAGTTGGACAACCGGTTACCCGGATACCGATATTTCTATATTTCCATTAATAATTTGTTATGTTGCGAAGATATCGCAAAACCGCTCCGGATCCTCATTAATTGGAAGGTTTACCGTCGTTTTGCGGTTTCAGAATAAAAATTTATACAAAATATTTCAAATAATAAAGTTTTAATTTTATTTATACATTTGTTGAATAACTGTAATGCCTAGATAGCCATACAAGTCAAATTGTAATTGAATGATTATGCTGGAAAGTTTTACAATAAAATTATGCAAAATACACAATTACAACATGGACGATTGACTTCAAGCATTGAATTATATTCTAATTTCGGGTGATTGCTTCACTTGAATTATTCAAAACAGCATTTGATGTACTGTAGAAAGAAAAAACTGAGAATTACGAGAAAGTATGAAAATAAAATTATCGCTGTATATCTGATATATCGAAACCGAATGCTTGAGGTACCCGGGTACCTCAGTTGTCCAACAAGCGTAAACATTTTGGTTGTTCATATAAGGACACTGTGTAGCAAATTTGCGCTAAATAAAGAACTTTTCATAAACATGCAAAAGTATCGTGTAGAAGGTATGCACATCGGCTCTTTTTTAAACTTTAACGGTCATGTATAACCATTTAAAACCACAAAATTTAATAATTGTGTACACTAGTATATTCAAAACACTCTCCCCTATTTTTTAAGACTCAATTGAACTCCCTACTAGCGTATTAGGTTTTCTCGTAATACCTCATTTTTGCTCAAAATCGAGTGTTTTTACAAAAACCCATATTTTTTAAAAACTGCTGGCGATAGAGAAATTCTGCTTTGGATTCGTGTTTAGGTCGAGAAACTCTTCAGAAATCGCGCAATGGATATTACAGATTTTTCTGGAGGTTAAAATTTGTTGAATAGTATAATCAATACAACTTTCAAATCGAAATATTCAGGATGGCATTCGCAAACTACCAGAAAAATAATTAAATTTTTATATTAAATAAATTTTATATTAATTATATTTATATTTAAATAAATATAGCAAAAGATCGTCAACAGTAACGAAATTATTTTGATTATTGATTTGTTCTCATTCTCTTTAAATAAAACCTTGATTGTACCCAAAAAGGGGAAAGAATTTATTTCTGCACCTAGTTTAATTCTGTTTTAACCACACGACCAAGTGATTTCGGCATAACTCTGGATCTAAGCCTTTACAGCCGTAACAGCGAATACAATACAATAAGTCTTGCATTCCTTCCGTTAATCAACTTCTCATCTCTGCATAGTACACGTACGCCAATATGTTATATGCAGAGCATCAGTGCAGCACTTCCTGGGCGGTATTCTACATGCGAGTATAACGGAATGACTAATAACGGAAAGATTAATGTCTGAACGGCTAAGCTTTAGAGCTTAGTATAGATATGTCTGCAGTAATACGGATATTTTTATGCCTTTAATAAAAGATAGAATTCATTAATTTCTTTTTAGTGTATGATGTAGATAAATTCGAATTCGAGAAAGAAATTAAGCGATAATGGCCATTGAAAGTGATGGATATGAAATTTATTGAAACATGGGCACAAAGCATTGATGCTTGAACTTATAGTCACCGACACTTGATTGAACGCAATGATATTTTCGCTGTATTTGTGTTAAACGAATTTCAAATTAATATTTTATTTTTCCAATATGATAGACCTTATTTAATGAAAGTTTATATATTTGCTTTGTGAAGTTATTTACTTAGTATAAATATATTCACTTTTTTAAAAGAAAAAGTAAGAATAATCTTGCGACATTTGAATAAACATAATATAATTAAAACACACAAATACGGTGTTATCGCAACAATTATACTTTATTAATATTTTTTATATCCATTGTTATTTATAATTAAAAATTCACGTATGTGAAATCACAATGATCTCTCTATATAGTTAAATGATATGCCGTTTCATTCCTTTTCCATAGTATTTATGAGCTTTCCTTGAGAAGAATATTGTCTATTACTCATATATACCTTCCTTGATGAGTATCCCTAAACAGTTTCATTTACATTTATGCCGTGTGGTAATGCTGCGCACTGTAAATAGGTCATTTCCTCCTCTTCAAATTAGTTTTTAATTAACTTTGCGGCATGTATTGCAATGTTATCCTGTTCAAAAATCCATTCAATGTCTTTTATAATGTCCAAAATTCTAGTTTCTGCTGTTTTCAATAATTTCACTTATATTTTTGAATTTTGTCACCCTTTCATGACTTTTACGCTCACGACGCGTTTAAAGCTTATGGCTCCCTAAATCATGAAGGAGCCTCCTTGGTGTTATCTATGTAAAAAAATTCTTTCTTCCTTTCTTAAGTCGTAATAATAATATGAGTACTCATCTAGGTCGCTAGAAGTTAAACTTCTTTTCGTCAGAAAAGATTACTCTTTGCCATTGTCTTACCCAATTCATATCTTTCCTGGCAAATTCGAGACTATTTTCTTTATGACGGTCCTTCTAACATGGCTTTTTCTTTAAACATCTTTTTTTTAATAGTAGCTATCTCGGCAATTTGCTTTGCACTATAAGCAGAATTTGATGCGATACGCAAAAACGATCTTTTATCTCTTATCAATCAGGTTTCTTTAGTTCTGCCTTTGTATAATTTTCTGTAACTTTCACTATTTTTCAAGTAAGAAACGTATAAGAAATTCACTTCTATTTAATCTTCTTGCAATTTTTCTGTTGAAATACCCTTCTTTTGTTAACACTAGAATTTTTCCAATTTCTGTACAGTTCCACTGTTTTCTACGTCCCATTATTGCGTTTTTCTCACAACTCTTTAACTTGCCGTTGTAATATACATAAAACGTAAAATCTTATATACATAAAACATTGTATAGAGGGTGGTCCACATATCTTGAGACAGGTCAATATCCTCTAAACAAGGCATCGTTGGAAAAAATGTTTCAGACAAAAGTTGTCATGTGTCAGGGGGCAAATTGGATTTTTTCAGTGGGCGGTTCTGAAGGTCATATGAAGGTCAATTTTATTTTTTTAAATGGGACCCCCCATTTTTTATTATACTATCATATTCTGTAGGAGAAAATAGGTAACTTTTGTTCGAAAGATTTTTTCGTAGATCGTCAACTTCCCGAGATAAACCATTAAATATTTAAGAGGATGTGATGGGTAAAAACACGTATAAGGAGCATTGTATTTATAATCGCTTTATAATTTTCAACAAATATTTGAAGGGTGATGTGGTTATATGGCGTATTCAGTTAATGACGCGAATGTGCTTAAAAAGGAATTTATTCTGCTTTGTACAATGTTACTTAATATTTAACGCTTTGATCGACTCCCGCAGCAGACTGGTCCTCGTTGTTTCGCCGGACCACCAGCTAGCTTCTCTAGGCCCGTTCGAAGGAATTACTTTTTCTAATTGGCTAAACGGGAAATCCGTTTAAGCCAATTAGACTTTTTTGTGGAAATTCCACCGCTCACTCTTTTACGCCCTTAGCGTGGTTTTCCGAGAGTGGGGAAGCAACTTGGTGAGAGTGATATTTCCTGCGTAGATTCGGCAAAGCAGCGGGCCCCGCGGTTCCTGTCGATACGTGCGACATGTAGGTTTACGAACCTCAATCGGCAGGCCCTTGAGGGACCCTCGGTTTAGGATTCCTACGAACGTTATTGAGATTGTCGAGAGAGTTTACGTAAGGGACGGGTAAAATTTCAACGTCCTTATTACTGATAGACAAACGACTTCTCAAAAATAGCTTCGCTGGCGGGAGAGTCCTAAACAGTGCTAGCTTGTTCTTGAGATTTCCAAGTGTTTTTCCTGCTAGCCGTCTGCCCGCCGAATGTTTATTACGCAGGTATGTAGCGTGCCGCTACATATTTTTATTTATTATTTAAGAAAGTGCTCAAAGCGTTGACCACCGACCTCAAGACATTTTTCAACACGTTTAATGAAGGCTTGAGTTACAATTGACAGAGTTTCTCTGTTGATATTTATACAAACATTCCTGATTCTATATTTATACAAACATTCCTTATCTTTGATGTATCCCTATAAGAAATAATCGGATGATGTCAAATCGGGGGATCTTGCAGGCCATAGTACGGGTCCACCACGACCTACCCAACGACCGTTGTGATTCCTGTTTAATATTTCTCGCGCTCTAATGAAATAATAGGCAGGACAACCATCATGTTGAAACCACGTAGTTGTTCGTTGTTCCAAAGCGAAATCCTCTAATAGATCAGGAAGCACTCGATTTAAAAAGTCTTGATACTTTTGACCGGTAATAACATTAATCATGCATATTGCACTGATAATAAAACACACACGACGACAATCATAATAAAATTACTATTACCATTATTTATGATATTAGGGCCACCACTATTATTATTTATACAGTAACTACAAATATTAGAACTAAAAAATACTGAAATAAATATCTAAAGAATGATAAAAATGTCTGAAATCTATGATCGCTTTGAGGTGCTCTTTCAACCGTTGTCAAAATAACTCTGACCCGTTTAGAGAAATTTTATTATAACACGTGTTTCTATCTAATCTTCAAACACTAACTTTCGCTGTGCTAATATCGTTTGACTTTTCCTATTGTCCTTTGTATGGTGTCTTTTCAACGGCAAGTGAAAAACCGTAAGCTGAATAATAGCAATGCCTTCTGTCCATAGCAAAAGGATATTGTGACTTTTAAAACGCACGTGTCTTTTCCCCGATGTCTGAGCAACAGTAGGCAGAAACATGAAGTAGGACTGTGGAGTCACTTTCTCTATTCTCCTCTACCTCCCTTAAAAATTTTTCTAGTGGAAGAACACGTGAAGTTTGTAAATCCTTACTATCATTTTCGAATTCCAGTATGCAAGAGTTGTTGAATGTTTATGAGGTGGGTATTTGATTTATTTGAGGGTACAAGACTGTTGATTTCTTTATCAATTAATGCTTGGAGCTGAGTCCAGTCGGCTTTGTGACATTTCCACCTGGGTGTATCGATATTTATAGTACTAATACTGTTTAAAGAGATTGAAAACTGATCGCTGTCCAGGAGTTCAGGGGAGGCTTGCCATTCGATTAGATCCGCTATGTCAGGGGTATAAAAGGAGAGATCAATAGAACTTGACTTGCCGGTTGCTGCGTTAAAATGTGTAGAGTCTTTATTATTTAAGAGGAATAAGTCTTTCTCATTTAGAAACTTCTTAATTAGTCGACCTCTTTTATCCGTTTTATATGGACTCCAAAGGATGTTATGACTATTAAAATCTCCTAAAACAATGCAGGGTTTGAGGAGTTGTTTTAATAGATCCAATAATTCCTTGTGTTGCAGTTGGTAACCAATTGGAATATGTACATTACAAAAGTGATCATTCTGTTTGCTAAAAAGAAAATAACTGGCATTGCTTCTAAGTTAATGCCTAAGGAAACATTCGTTTTGTAAGTAGCTTTTCGTATAAATACCCATTTCACCACTCGCAGAAGCACAATTCCTTCTGTTTTTATGTGAAACTTCAAAACTTTTAATATTTGTGCAACTAGAATTTTTGAAATTAGTCTTTTGGGTACAGATTATATCCGCATTTTTGTCCCTTATGAGTTTCTGGAGATATTTATAATGTGGCTTCAACCCGTTAATATTCCATTGGATTATTTTGGAGCTCATTTGGTACAATTGACAAATTCAATATTAATCTGCTGGCAGTTTTCGTCTTCTTCAGACGAAGTAGGACATGGAGACGGTAGTTCCACCAACAGTGACTTTTTTAATTTATTAATGATTCGTAAGAATCTGTTTTTAATACACTTGTCTTTTAAGAGGGAATATAATTCTTCTATTAGTGATATCATCTCTTCTGTGTTTTCCGCATGCTCATTTGCTGTTTCTCTTGTTGCTTGAGATCCGTGAGTTTTTTCCATGAAACTTTTAAATTCTAAAAAATTAAACCGGGACTTGGGATTGTTTAAAATGTCCTGAAGGAATGATAGCATTTTTTTCGAGCGATTTCGCTGGATTGTCAATATCTTTAGTTTTTCTCAATTTCTTTGGTTGTTTAAGTGGTAGTTCCGTATGTTCCTTTGTTTCTTGCATCATGATATTTGATTTAGTCGATTTTTACGAAATTGTCATACTATCCTAAGATCTAGCTCGTTTTTCTGCGATGTTTTTGGAGTCTTGGTACGTGTTTCCCTTGAGACGTACAATTTGAAGTACTTCGCCAGAACCAGTGTCAGGTGTATGGTCTTCAACTGTATTTTTAGTCTCGGTTTGGTTCAGACTAATTGTATTTTCAGTTTTATTTTCGATACCGTCAGTTGGTGTGCGGTTTTTTGCAAGATGTCCATCTTGCTTGCATATAAAGCATTTTAGTCTTTCGGAAGATGTGTTTGGTATCGTGATCTTATTCGCTCAGTTGGAAGATATCACGGTGTTTGTTCACCCCAATGAGGGATAAAATGATGGTGATAATAATTAATATTTAGTCGAGGTTGTAGTTTTTATAAGTAGCTGCGTTTATTGCTGTGCAGCGATTCGGTTCTGAGTACAATGTATCTGGTATACTGGTTCGGTTTTCGTTGACTACTTTCTGCCTCTTTTTCTGCTAGTATTGAGTGGATCGGGTACTGCCTTTATACAATTTTCCGGAGCTACAAGTTCAAGAAAAGGGCCAATCAACGCTTTTCCCCAAAACAGATCCCCTTCGTGAACTTCTATTGGCAAGTAGGTACAGGCGACGCAGGTCAACGGTTAGGATGATTGGCCGCGTTAGAATTCGTGTTTGAGGACACGACAAGATAGGTAGATGAAATGTGTGGTATCTTAGTAAGTAATTTGTATAGAGCCTGGAATTTGTTGTACATCATTAGGGTGAATGTAAACTTGTCGCCGAAAACGAAGTATATGGGTATATCCTTGTTCTATTAAACCCGCTCTTAAGAAGGACACAGGATTCTCTCCTAACATCGAGTTTGTCAAGTATTCCTTCGATTATAGTATATGGGATTGTAGGATAAACGTTTGGGAAAATAAATTGTTTATGTTTAACTAAGAAGGGGCGGGTTTTTACCGATTGATTTGCGATATTAATCTTTGTATACTTGCAGGTTCTCATCGGCTATATGCTTGCTAACCAGAAAGATACAGATTCTGTTGTTCGATATTCTGGAAGCAAATCGAATGTTTGTTGGATTTGTTAGGTTTCCAACTGCTTTTATGTATTCTTTGAGTTCAATGCCGCTTTTGCTTTTTAGGAACATATTATTTCGAATAACTGAATCGTAGCTAGCTTTGTTGAAACTTTCGCCATTGAAACCTTCGATTACTGGTTTTTGGAAATGACTCCTTTAGACAGAGGTCATTTCAGTGTCATTGCTACAAGAGCAACCACTAATCGCGTATTCCTTGTACTAATTTCCGCACGATATTTTAATGTGCTTTTCTGCCTCAATACTGTATAACGATAACAACTGTAAACGAGCAAGCAGTCGAGGTCAAACATGTTTATATTCGCATTTACTGATTGAATACGTCCGCACTCGTCAACAGTCAATAGCCAACTGATTGCAACAGTTGTTGTTTATATAAATGTGTTATATACTAACATCACGCTCAAGATAGATCGTCGCAGAGATTTTAGTAGATAGAGATTCCCCCCAAGAAATTCGTAATCTTCTGAAGATTTCTTTCACGTAAAAACAAAAACAAAAATTTGTGGAAATAGATAGGTCCCCTGAACTGCTCCTACATAAACGACTTCACTTGGTTCGGCCCTGCCTTCGAATCAGTGGATCGTTTGAGTTCTTTAAACTTTGCAGCCCCTTTAACCATCGTTTGAGTAGGAGCACATACACCATTCTACGGAGCGTCTGCTACACGTCTAGATCCTATGCGATGGTAGGGTCTAATCAACACGTATAGCTCTACACAATCAAATCTTGGCAAAAGTTTATCAACGTATATCTCGGAAACTATTTGTTTATGGCATATGGCTCCTTTCAAACCTTTTCTCTTCTTGTCGAGCAGAATATGTTGGTGTAAAAAAAATGTAACATTAGTTTTTATTGTTATAAACAATTTTGCAGACTCTTTTTTTACAAATGTTCACCATGACCATGAGTTGTTTTAAAACCCTGTACATACAATGTTTACATGTCATTTCTTTTCAAGTGACGTAAGCCGTTTTGTTTTAGTAAAAGGTAGTACAATTTTAAGCATGGGCAGGTATACATTGCAGCAACGTATTTGCATTATTCAAAATTATTATGAACAGAGGCGTTCTTTGTTCCATTGTTTTCAAGCAAACTTTAATTTAGTGATAAAGCTCATTTTGCAATATATATAGATACGTTAACAAGTACAATTGTTGTATCTGGGGTGATGAAAGCCCTCGTATTATTCATAAAAACTCTGTACACCCACAAAAAGTCACTGTTTGTGTACATTTTGGGCAAATGGAGTCATTGGACCATTTTTCTTCAAAGATGGTGCTAGAAATGCTCCTGCTGTGCATGCTGAGCGATATCAATCAATCAAAATCATCAAATCATATTGATGTATCTAATGTTTATTTACAAGACTGTGATACGTATCACGCACTTCAAGATCAGTTTTTATGATTGAACTTTCGTCAGTGTGTAATTTCACGAAATGCAAATTTCACTTAGCTTCTAAGATAATACGATTTAACATCGTTAAATTTTTTTGTGGGGTTTTTTGAAAAATTGAGTTTATACTAACAAGCCAAAAACAATTACTAACCTAAAGAACAACATTTGAGATGCAGTTTATGACATAATTCAAATAACACATCAATAAGCCATTACAAATTTCGATAGCCGCATTGATGTCTGTAGACACAGTCATGGTGCACATTTGAATGATATTTTGATTGGTATACAATTGTAATGGATCATACTTTTAATGAAAAAAAAAAAAATTGAAAAATTCCAAATAGTCTGTGTTTTATTAAAAAGAAACATGTAGACGTGTAAGATGGGTGACCTCATAGATACTTCTTTTGAAACATGGCTGTAGATTTAGTATATACACGTAGCAAGAAATATATAAAATACGGAACATGTCCATTAGTGTTTCTTTATCCAGAAAAATGGAGTGAAACGAAATCATTTAGAGAATCGAAAACGTCTTACAAGAGAAGCACGTTGGCTGATACACGCCGATTTTTATGAAACTTTGCATGTGTTCCTTAGATCAACCTAAAAAATTTTCAATAACTTGTTCGTGCCCGCTTTTTACTTAAAGGAAAAGATGATTATTTTTTTAGAATTAAGTCTTTCATTCGAGCCGACTTTTCTGTTTATAGGGCTTATACATTCTAAAAGACAAAAGATATAAAAAAGATGGTGGAAATAAAAGTTATATCGTATCTATAAATTTGTGTAAATTTTTTTTTTAAATTCACTTATTTACATAAATTAAATTCCCTACTCCCCCTCTGTTTTTTGAAATTTTAATATTTTTTTTATGAGTAAAGGCACCTATTTTTCATAAATTTAGCGGTATACTGCAGTATACTTGTTCGAGACGAAGAAACCATGTTATAGATGCTGAGAGTAGGAATACTTGTTATCAGTTATAATTTTTCCTTTTTAACTTGGTTTAAGCGGCATAATAGAGAAAATGAAATTTACATGAGAGAAACTCTTACATTGAGAAGTTTTAATGCTTTTTCCTACAAAGTGATCCGCAAACAGAGTGATACTAACAAGGGACATCACCCAAACGTTACACGCCGATTTCGATGAAACTTTTATGTTGTAGAACTTGAAAAAATATTTGACACGTATTTTTTTTTATGTGCGAATATCCACTCTAAAGAGGTAAAGACAGCTCTTAAATTGGGGTAGAAAAAGCTATTTTTGCAAATATCTCGGAAACTATTAGTCGTAGGCAAGAAATTCTAAATGCGAATTGTGCTGTTTTAGAAGGCCAATAATATGGCGTAAGCAGATTTTTGAAAAATTAGTTTATTTAAAAAATATGTTAAAAATTAACATTTGTTGCAAATTTTGTTTGTAAAATGTTGGACTATTTTTATCAAATTTCACATATGTAAACTACAGTTCTAAACAAAGAATACGGATAGATCGGAATTTTTAATTTCATTCGTGCAAAAGATATTGTTACGGTTGGAATTATGTATACGCACATTTTATACCTGTCGATTCCCTTCGGGTGCAGGGTTGATTTCTATACATAATATTCGGGAAATTGTATCATATTACATATTTTTTATGATCTCTTGGATGGCAAAGGTTAACACAACAGGTAAAAATGTTCAGTACGGTAGTATTCGTTGTTCGGAAGACCTAATGACAATTATGACTATGCGAAGCACAGTTTGATAATCCCGTTGACTTTAGCTTCAAACAAATCGAAATCTGATCGATTTACGCCAACGTATAATTGTGCAGGAATAACGTATGGAATGCTTAAAACAAAAACGCAGAAAAAAAGCGACAGAAAAAAATGCTTACAAAGATTACAAAAATGTATTTTAAATACTATTATTCTCCTTAGGATCTTATTATTATCCTCTATGGGACATGCAGAAAACTAACGATCTTAAAATAGAAGAGAACGCATAAACACAAAATCGGCTGAGTTTGCTTCGAGCATTCATGGTGAACAGATCGAAGCGAGAGCGTGCGGTGCATGTTGCGTATATTGCGTTTACCGTTCACAGTGAAATTAAAACAAGTGAGGGCGGTTGGAAACAACGTTGGAAGAACAAAGACGGGAAGTGTACGTCGTTTATAGCTACAATCCCGTTATATCGTCTGTCACAGTGACACTGTCCATTTTTGGATTCGATTTATTAAATTGATGTTATAGGTTTAGATAGAGATATAACGATATATATTCTATAACTATATATTCTATATAAATATATATTATATATATATAACTGTTATTAATACACACTGGTCTGGTCCATAATGACAATGATCAATGATCGCTCCGCTTTGTCGCGTGCCTCTTTTATACCTTGACCTATCGTTTATTTCGTCTGAAATGCTGCGTAGCCTTTCTTATCTTTGTTTAGTCTAGCTTGAAATTGTGTCTCACCTTGAGGCAGGTCACAACAGTTAATAAATAAATAAAACACTTAGATCCGAACAGGACTATATCACTGTAACAGAACAGCCAAAATTACAAATCGCCTACCAAAATTATTACATTCCGACCTTGGCGAACTAGAAAAACAAGAAGAATACAAAAAAAGTTCGCAGAAGCAAAGAACATTCCCACAGATGACCACGCCGCATCCAGGTACGACAAGACGGATTATAGAAGCAGAAGGTATTACCATGAGCAATTCAGATGAAGATCTGGAAGAAGAGGTTCAATGGATAAGAACAACAAAATAAAAGCGCAAAGCCACAGACCAATGAGCCGAAACAAACGAAACCACACAACCACGGAAAACACAAAAACAAAACGTGAACCCGGTGAGCCAGAAACCAACTGAAAAAGAGTTAATTACTCCAAAACCCCCGCCAATATTTATATCAAACATAACAAATCTGATAAACCTACACGAGATTGTAAAAAAATCTTTAAATAATAATAACACCAATCTCGATTATAAAGCCCTGGCCAACAATGTTATAAAAGTAAGAGTAGATAACATCGAAAGCTTCTGGAATTATCAAGGAAGCACTAACTAAATACGAAATGAACTTTTTATACATACCAGATTAAAAATGAAAAACCATTAAGAGCTGTTGTTCGACACATACATTGGTTCATAGAAGAAAAAGATATACATGATGCACTGAAAAGCAAAGGCTTCAGTGTAAGAAGAGTTACAAATGTCCTCGGCAGGAAAGCAAAAAACAAACTCAATCTCTTCTTCGTGGACTTCGAGCTAGAAGAAAAAAGTAAAAAGATATTCGAATTAGACAATTTATTAAACATGAAAATAAAAGTTGAACCACCACGTAAATCACTGGATATACCACAATGCAAAAGATGTCACCAGTTCTCGCACACAAAAGCACACTGCAATCACACACCAAAATACGTCAAATGCATTCAGAAATATGACTCAAAAACGTGCTAAAAGCCAAAAGGCAAACCAGAAAAATGTGTCAATTACGGGAAAGGCCACCTTACTATTTACAGAGTCTGCTTGGAATACAAGGAACTACAAAAACTAAAAATACAAAATACAAAATCTCCAGGGGGAAAATAAACGATTTAGTATGTCTGTCAGCAACGAAATTTCATGGGCCCAAAAAGCTGCCACAAACACAATTATGAAGCGAGCAACGCGCGGTAGCCTAGATAGTTTTTCTTAGCCACGTAGCCAACTGTAATACAGCAGAAATAAAGAGGATAAAGATCTCACACACTGAGCAATAATTTGAAATCAATTAATAAATTCTCTACGCAAACTAATGATTCTAACGCATCTGTCTCTTGAATCTGTAATCACCTAACATATCACATTGCTACTATCACTTTGCACACGTATTTCCGAAGAGCGTAGTAAATATATCGAAACAATGAATCTAGCAAACAATAAAAATCTCACCATCTGTAATAACCCCTAAAAAGCTTTGCGAAGGGTTAAGCAATTATAAGGGTGAATTTAAACTTACTATACCAGCAAATTATAAAAATTCATTCCGCTTCCAATACAACACCAAAATGCATCCATTTTTTTGTATATCGAGCCAAGACAACCGTACCTACTCTTACATATCTCAATCCAAAACCCAATATTGTAACACACCTATTAAGTGTGCAAATAAGTTCAGTACCTTTTTATTCAATCGATCATAATTTTGGTTTGAATTTGAATTTTTTCCCGCTCTTTCTGGCGTCTTAAAGTGTGTATCTTCAACTTAAAAAAAACTTCATTGACTGCTACAGTACCATTGACCAAGCCAACAAACCAGTCACAAACATTATGGCCTGTGATAAGCATCATTTGCGTCACTGCATCCTTTTCACGTTCCAAATGAAGGAAACGGCTGTTGATACCGCTCGCGTGATCTGTGAAACGCTGGATAAGGGCATTGTGATGTACTAAACGCGTAAAAAGTGGTGTCAAAGATTTAAAAGTGGCAATATTAATTTGGAAGATGAAGAATGGAGTTGGAGCAAAAAACCCAACGCAATCGCAAGAAGAACTAGCGGAACTGATCGGTGTCATAAGACAATCGATATCTATTCATTTGAAGAAGTTGAGAAAAATTCAGAAACTGGGGCGTTGAGTCTCTCATGAACTAAACGAAGGAAACAAGAAATACAGAACGGATACGGTGGAATCTTTGCTTTCACGCTTCGAAAGGAAGAGGTTTCTACATAAGATAATAGCAGGTGAAGAAATATACGACGACCCAAAACGGTGGAAATCATGTCCTGGAGAATTTTCCACATCGATGGCCAAATCCAGTATTCACATTAAAAAAGTTATGCTTTCAATTTAGTGGGTTTTCAAGGGCGTGGTACATTATGAACTTTTAGATTATTACCAGCAACAATTAATGAATTTACACGATGAATTGGGGAGAGAACGGCCTTTTATAGGCCAAGGAACCAGGCACGTGATTCTGCAGCATGATAACACTCGGCCGCACGTTGTACAAAAGATGAGAGACAATCTATGCGTTTGGATGGGAAGTCATGCAACATGTGGCATATTTCCCAGACCTGGTCCTAACAGATTACCATCTATTTAGGTTCCTCCAATCCTGTTTATCTAGCGAACACTTCAATTCCGTCGAAGAGATGGATACACTTATAAAGCAGCCAAAAATAAGCGACACGTATTTTTTTTAGCTGCGGTAACTCGAGTTTAAGGGGTGAAACCACCCCTTGAAGTTTTGGCTCGAAACGGCTATCTCGAAAACGGAAAGACATACGAAAAAATTGTTTATGGGCGAGGTTAATGGTTTCTTATGTACAATAACATGGTGTTAAAAAGTTTAACAAAATGCAGTTTGTTTATAACAAAAAAAATTTATTAACTTAATTTTTCATTTTATTGAAATTTTCATAATGACAAAAAATGACGAGTATTTTATTCCAAATCCATTAGTATATAACATTTTAAAATTGCCTCTTACAGTTTTGCAGATTTTGATGATTTACATCTTGCGCGCACATCCATTATGGTAGTAGCCGTTCTAACTTTGATTTTAATGAAGCATTGTAGGCTTTCACTAAATTATACAGTAACTATACTATAATATAGCTATACTATAACTAACTATACTATAACTAACTATACTATATTAAATTTTATGATATAAAAAATGGTATTATATTCCATAATTTGTAATATTCTATACTTCAAAATAGAATAATATAATATCTAATGAAGAGCGTTACATTTTAATTAGTTAGTAAGTACACTATGTTACAATGTTTGAAAATTTAAGATTAATGGTTTATTTTAAGTAATATGCTTATAGTTGAGATTTCGAAAATGTCTTTAATTGTTGTTACGAAACAACAATTTAACAGTGTGAAAAAGGTTGTTATGCGTCGCATATGAAAAGCAACATGAAAATATTAGGTGTAGAGATGAGTTCTTACCGACTGTTGGGTGCAGTCAAAGTTTAATTCGGAAAGAATTGTAGAATTTCAATCGTTAATGGTTTATCTGATGATTTTTAACTTTTTGTAGCAATTACGATTAACAAATTACATGGACTGGAGTAGCAATAATGCAATTCACAACATAATGGCAATTCGATTACAATCTACAACAGCTCGACATTACAACTCGTACCAACTTGTTTTCCAGAAAAACGCTTCCTTCCTCTTTTCCTTTTATCTCCATTTTCCTATCAAGAATAATAAATGCGTCGGTGGGCCTTGCGCGCTTTCCAGGTCCTTCGCGAAAGAGTCTGGTTTATGTCCTTTTTCCCTTTTATCGTTCTCTTTTCTCTGCCCTTTAGAGTAACGCAGACAGAAGTCAACATTTCATTGTATTACAGAATGTAAGCGGATCAATCATCGGAATGATTTGCATTATTGTTGATGACCTTCTACCATTTTTCTGGTAATTTCCGAATGCCATCACGAATATTTCAATTTATGTAATTACACTGATTATGTGACTCCAGTCGAAAGGAATTTATTTCTACACCTAATAGTTTCAGTTTTAGTCACGTTTACAATATACTTACTGTTAAGCTTGACAAAACGGTTGCACATACGCATTGCCAGCAACATATACTATGTATAGAAATTAACCCTTTGCGAACGGAGCTGCCTGTAAGAATGAACATCGCTAGGGTATAGGACCATTGACGCATTTTGTCAAAAGTAAACACTTGTTTGATGTATGTGTTATAAAAACTAAAAATTTTATTACATATAGAAAAGGTATTTTGCCAGGTTAATACATTTTATTGTTTTGTCGAACAGATGTTACAATCATATTCAGATGTTTTGAATATCGTATATATGAGAATATAAAATTCTTATATATTTAAAAACTGTAAACGTAGAGATAAATTTTTATGTGAATTAGACGCTGTGTTGACTTTAGTGAAAGATTGACGACACAAAAAGAAAAGCGCGCTAAGGTATTCATAATCAAGTTTTTATAAAATTTAAAAGGAAATAAGATTTGAATTCTGAGAATTTCTGAATCTCTTTCTCATTTCTGCAGGATGTATTTTACACTACGGACTTACGTGCCTTATTGTATAAAAACGATAAATACGCATGGGCGGTTATATACCGACACGCGTCCGCAAAGGGTTAAGATAGGTTAGAACATAACAAGGTTCATCTTATAACCGCATCAGTTCTTACAAAACACAATATACATAGAATAGAGAAATATGAAAAAGAACAAACAAATAAAAAGAAATTAGCAGAGACTATAGTCTTTCATATATGTATTGTTTTATCAAGTACGAGATTAAATATTATTTACTTTGGTAAAGGGATTACCCGTTACTACCAGATACAAAAAAAATTCATTTTTTCTGTTTGTACTCAAAATATTCTCTCCAAGAGTTCTGTGAAAATTCACCAAAAATATGAAATCAAAAAGACTGGAGAGAATATTATATGAAAATAAATTCTAAAACATATTAACAGATTTAGATATTTTGATCATCTTAATGAACATTTAAATTGATAATTTTATGCACTATTTTTCGGTGTGAAACCTTGTATGCAATTATTACTACCAGTTATACAATTAAAATATTATTATGTTATTATAAGTATCGAAGTTATATTACTTCAAAATTACGTTATGTCATGACATTATGAATTTGCTTATAATAAATCAATTTTAATGACTAATAAGAATAATCTATTCGTTATTTTGATTACAGTAATTTCGATGATTTAGACAAGAACGACGTGTACGGGAACAATGAACTGGCTTTCAGAGTAGCAGAACAACATCTCGGAATTCCAGCACTTTTGGATGCAGAAGACATGGCCTCTTGCTCTGTACCTGATCGATTGTCAATTCTTACCTACTTGTCACAATTTTATCAGACTTTTAGTGGTAAGTGTATAAAGAGAAATACATATAATGAATTTATCAATCATTATTTATTTTTTATACACGCAAATGTATTTTCCGTTTTTTCAACTAAAATTATACATATATATATATTTTTAAAATGAAGTCAACAATTTTGTATATTACTGTAGATGTAGTACTACATGTTGTCGATTGCACATAAATAGTTCTTATACTAATTTAATATTTGTTAAGAATTATTTTTAAAAATTGTCCAACATTTTGATAGTAAATAACAAAGTGTTGTAATAACTAACAGACTGTATTTAAATAAATTGGGTAATTCGATAAATTTTTATTTTTCTTATTTGTAAGAGAAAGAATTAGATTAGTAATTGTCTTAGTCCCTTATGGGCCTCTGGTTTCATAATATCTGACCTAACCACGGTTGAGATCGAGGGTTGAAACTTGGTATCAAATGTTTTCTTTCGGTAAACTATTACAAGTCCGATTCGATTTAAGGGAACTTTTAGCTCCCTTAACTTGCTATATGTGCTTTGGAGTATATGCGGAGCAGCACTCAAAATAATGAATAACTTAGGTGAAGTTATGAATCGGTAGAGCATTACAACTATGGGTTATCTCAATTACATGGCTGAATAAAATGTTTTAAAACGTCACTACACTTACAGTAGCTCATGAAAGTATTCGAATTCCCTTTAAAACAAAATAACTAGTTTTAAATTGGACCAAACGACTTGAGCATTTTTGAGAAGTTAGAAGGATTAGTTCAATTTGTTCAAATTGCTCGAAATTCAATTTGATCAAAGATTCTTTTTCTTTCAGAAATTATATATAATTCAAATGACTGTACCAAGGGGGGACCTTTATGTAGGAAGCCAAAATTAAGCCAATTTTCAAGAATTATTTTGAAGCACAAGGAATGAATAAATATTTTTAAGGTTTTGAGGACTATTTAATAAATTCTTCAACTTCAGTTTGAAATTTTTTTTTGTAAATAAAATACAAAATGGAGGAGGTACAGCATGATGTCCTACAAGCGTCGTGAATCGACTTCTAAAACGGTGACACTCTAGTGTCGATTCTTATTATTTGAAACAGCCAAGCAAAGAAATCTGATTAGTATATAGCTGTAGTAAATGGATGACCTTAAAATATTGAAGAAAAATTAAAAATCGGGAAAACGGCAGACCTCAGAACAAAAAGCTTAATATTTTAAAGAAAAATTGTACTCTTTTTTGCAGTAAAAAAAATGTTTATTTCTGTGATTTTAACTTACTTTTAGGTTCGTCCAGGAGACACTACTACCGTTAAAATGTGTACAAAATTTCAGTCCGATCAGTTGAGTAGCTTTGAGTAATCGGGTACCGATTTTCAACTTAGCGAAAAAACAACTTTCGAGAAAATCATGTTTAAAGTTTCGGTAAGAGAGAAATGTATGATTTTGTGACTTACTGGCTAGTCTGCTATTCCAGCACCGTACAGTAATCCTTCAGCTTCCTCAAAATAATCATTTTGCTCCACCAGCTGCTCTCTACGTGTTTTGCAGGCCTCTTTTGTGGACAACGAGCTGAACCTCTCTTGCCTCTGAATTCGGCGCTGATTGGTTTTCTCGGCATAATCCATTGCTTGTTTTCCAATTGTCAGCTGTAGTTTTTGCATTATTTTTAGGATTGAAAAATACCCTTCGTTAAAAATGCTACTTGCTCTAAATGCAGCGATTTCCATTATTTTCAATTCAGGATGGAGGTGTTTCGGAGCCAAACGCCAGACGGGGTCGAGTTGAAGCTCTCATTAGCATTTTGCGTATGACCGCCTAAAGATCTCTGCAGCAAGTCTTCATTCGACAATTTTTCGAGAATGGAAAGAATATGCTTCTGCACATCGGGGTGAAGAGGTGGAGGATGATTCAAATTATCAGTGCTTGTTCCTAGTGCTTCGGCTTTTTTCCATTTGCACCAACTTTCTTCTCCTGTCGGACAATGCTCGTGGCTCGGATTTTCGTTTGTTGAGCACAAATGGTAATATGTAGCCATTATAGCGTTTTTCATATCGGTAACACTGATTACATTTCTTCTAATAGCTAATCCATCATAAGATTGAAGTTTTTTGATAAGGGCATCTGTTAACTTCCCTTTATCACCTAGTTTACTTGTCTTTTTAACATTTCGAAACCGAGTACCCATTCTCTTCTTTACGTGGCCAATGCACTCACTTTTTTTGACTTGAAATTCATCACTTCAAACAGGTATGGTAAATAAACAGTTCCTTGGTATTATACCAGCGTGCGCGTCTCGAATCGGCGCGATGGTGGATCACAGGTGCAGGCTCTCACAGCAGTAGCTTTGTGCTCCGTACAAAATACCAATGGGTTTCATATTCTATAGGTTCCAAAGTACCTTTTTAAGCAATAAAAAAAAAATGACGTTTTTGACTCCTCCTACATAGAGGTCCCCCCTTAAAGAACTTTTTTGTGATCAAAATCACCATGAATTTGAAGATTGAAGTTTCCTCTTTTATAACAGCTCCATAAAAGTTGACATAGGAAGCTGCCCCTTAAGAGTATGATTTTCTGTTAGTTAGAATTACTGTTTGATCTAACTCACTCTGCGGCCAACTAATTTTCGTTGCTTTCTAGGTGATTCTTATTCCTCATTCTAACCAGAAACCTTTTATTATTCATTTTGTCTCAGTTGAAAATCTTTTTACGCTCGAGTGATTTATATGTTCTTTATTGAGATCATTGTAAATTGTTAAATTGTTCTAAGACAACGAGTTATTTTTCGAGGAAATACCAAAACGTTTTAGAATATAAGAAAAAATTAAATAACATCAACAGACATTGGATATCAGCTAAGCCCTATTTGGAACACTCTCTTCCGGGTTTTTTAATTGTTCAGTTCATCAATTAAAATTACCTGATTGGTAACCAGTGAACCGTGATATGAACACAGTACACTTATAGTGTTACGGCGTAAAACTAATTACAAGTAAAGCCATTGTACATATTTCACCTTCTTTGAATGTATAGCGACGATTGCCCCTTTTGTAGTAGGATTAAGAATTTTACCTCGGCCGTGTTAATTTTCTTTTACCTTGGCCGAGTCAAGGCGACTAATAAAATATTACCTGCTACGGTCAAGGCATGGGGAAAATCCGACACATGCTACTTGAAGGTACTCGCAGTACCTGAGAGTCACGGCGGCTTCCCCTACCAAATTAAAACAACCAATCAGCTGCCGTCATTCCCATTTTCACATGTCCACATTTATTATTTAAGCACGAATTCTTTCCAAAAGAACAGAGATTCTAAAAAACTATCAGCTATTCCATACACAAAATATTATCACCAGTCTAAACGCGTTTTTTAATTCAACAGTTGTAGAATAAATTTAAAGTTTAAGTGTTATGTATACTCGTGACATGATTTTTTCACCACCTTCCAGTATCCAATTTCAACAACTATTCAATCGTCATTAACGTTGACGTTTGAAGTGAGCATACCCGAAAGACTCTCTTTCACAATACAAATTGTTAAATTGCTCACGCCTAGACATATAGGATCGAATCCACAAGACAGGCAGCATTCTCAGCATGTCATGATACCTTGATGGAGCTAACCTGCAATGTTGGCGAAACGTCAGAACCAAAGCAATATTGAATGCATCTTAATCTGGAATCCTCGAATAGTAATTGATTTATTTTGTGTACGAGGTTGAGCAAAATGAATTAAAATTTCCTTTTCTGAAATAACGTATTTATTGCCCCACGACTTTTCTCTGATGACTTCTTCGGCAGCCTATTTTCTTTCTATTTATTAACTTCGCCTTAGTGAGAGTTGTGCCTATTAACTCTAGGTCAGTTTACCAACATAACTCGTTTATGCTTCTATTTACTATAAAGTATCTTAGATTAATGTTTGTCAATAGCATAAGTAGTTGCAGAGAAAAAATTTTCAAGCAATCTGTATTACAGTGTAGAAGAGTTTTATACTTCTTTACTATTCTGTAACACTGTCCAACAAAAGAAAATTCATTTTCTGTTTTGCAATATCTTCGCCTTAAGTACGAATCCAGCAATAGAATTGCTTCATTATTCACAGTTTTCAAAGGAGACGAACTCTTGCAAATATGCACTATTTTGGGAAAAGAGGACATATTACCTGAAAATTAAAAACATTAGAAACAGTGTGCATAGTTACTGTTGCTTGTGATTTTGAATGATTGTAAATGAGTATCGAAGTTTTAAGAAAAAAAAAAAAAAAAAAAAAAAAAGCAATGTACGTAGTTTTTATGTATTGTTCTTATATGTCTACAAAAAGTTGTTTATTTGACATGAATTTGTTACACAGAATTGAATCTTATGGACATTTGAAGAAGGAACAATTCGGAAAGAGTGTTGGGACGGTTTTTAACTTAAACAGGTTAAGAAAATATTAGTCAACAACATGTGCGTGATGTTTTGCTTCCATGTTCATCTGCCTTAACTCCTTAGTGCCGTAACTAAGTACGTGTAATCGACCAATCAATAATGTTGTTCCATAGAGTACCCACCTTCTATGTCCAGAAATCTCCGCTTAATGTTTGTTCGTTTACCCCGGTTTATATTCGCGGAGTCATCCTCATCAATTTTTTGAACTGCTTCAATGCAGCTAACGTATGCGTTATCTCTGGTTCATGATCGATAGCCTGAGCTTAACCAAGGAATTATCGAAATAAGAAAAATCAAATTTTTATAATTTTCTACTTTATGATTATAAGATTATTTTAATCAAACTACTGAGATTTTTTCAATGAAAACGATACGAAACATGATTACATACGCAGAGGAACAGAAAACTGGTCGATTTTTTATTTGGTACCGTTTATGATATGCTTGCTAAGAAGGAAAGATTTTTGGGTTAGCGAGGTTTCTGTATTGTCTGCGTTTTTCATACACATCCCGCCAAGAACATCAGGGAAAAAGTTTCTTTACAAACGGTCGTATGAAGTTAATTTTTTCGTGCTCAATAACCGAAGACGTATCATAAAACCATTTATTTAAGGGTTAATTCAACAGCGGATTCTAACAATGTAAAGTACCGTTGCCCTACTTTTTATAGAAAAAAGAGCACTAACAGCGCACTGGAAAAGGGTGTTCGCGATATCTGTTGTACAAGTTGATTAGTAATTAGTATTTTTCGTTAGAACCAATCAGCATGTCATCCACTTCAGTAACGATCGGGCAAACTGCTAAGGAGTCTTTCTTTGTCTTTCAAACTGGCAGTCTATCGTCAGATATCATTCGAAATATTTTTATACAGATACTTACTAAGACAATCTTTTCATCGTTCGGAAAAACACATGTCGCTTAAACTCCGATCGTTCGGGATTTTAACGACACGTTCTATATTCTATCGTTGATTGTTCGAGACGATATCGAGTATTTCTTTCCTATACCTGACGGTCCACAGTGCCAATCGTTTTTGTGACGCAATTCGTTCACCGAGTCCAGCATACGGGTATTCGACAGTAGAACACTCATGCATAGTGTTCTACTTTTCATTCGGATCAGTTATCTAATATTAGAGTTTGCACATAAAAGTTCGCGACCCGAGACTTAGCAAAGTCGAAACCAAGCACCACGCCACATAAGTTACATACAAAATTATGCGAAACACTTCTAATGGGTCGTTCTTGCTCTCGATGTGTTTCATTCGGTTTGAATATGTCACTCTCAGAGAGATAATTCCAAGCAATTCCTGAAACACCTATCACCTTCAGATAGTGTTGGCAATGGAGAACCAAATCAGCGAACATTAAGCGGAGACTACTGTATAATATTCAATTCTTCTTTTTTGTGATTTTTTATTTTTTATTTCTTCATATATTCTTGGATACTAATCGTCAAATTATGAAGAACTTGTACATTATTTTCAATTAGCAAAACTTTTTGATTATATTAACAAAATTTTACATCATTCCTAGTTTTATGTGCAGCAGCGGTAAATATATCTTCTTTGAATTGATAGGGTTGCCATATTTTATATTTTTTTTCTCCTGCAATTAATTTATATCGCGGTGTCCAAGCCTTTCTTTAGTTGTCGATTACTGATCGATTACGCATAGTTACAGTAGACAAATAATGGACGCATGGCGGCAGAGCACAATGTACACGTTGCCGGACCAATATTTTCTCAACCTGTTAAGTTAACACTTTACCGACCGGTAGCCTATTAATCGGCTTTTTGTCCTCAACGCTTACCGACCGACAACCTATAAATCGGCTTTTTGTCTCCAACGCTTACCGACCGATCGTCTATTAAGGAGTAACGCCACTCTAGAATTTTGAAAAATATCGATGTTTTTTGCTTAAACAATGCTTTATTATGTGTAGAATATGAGAAAAAAGTTTTAAGTGGAGGAAAAATCGGAAATACAAATTTTTTTAAGTGGACTGCAACCACTAGCAGCGCGCTGCAGGTGTGCTTATTGCAACTCGTGGAAACGCGCGCGATAGTCACCTATTGTAATGTATTTGTTGTGACGCCATACGTAACGACACGTGTTTCCGCTTTATTTCGAAGCAGGAAATTGTTTATTCATTAAACTATTATTATTTATTAAGAAAGTTATTTCTTATCATACACTTTGACCCACTACCTATTCCCAAAATAGTTTTCATGTACTTTGATTGTGCTTTAAATAGTAATAAATAATATTTTGATAAATGAAACATACTGTAGCGGCTTCTTCGCTACCATACCTTTTTAGCTACATAGGAAGAAATCACTGTATTAACTCTTTGAGGCATGGATTTCAGATCAAAAATAGACCCATGTTGCACAGGAATTTTTTCGGGTTTTAAATGAAACAAAATTGGTATATTTTTATTAATAAATGTATAACATCATGTAAAAACATAACAAAATAGTGATTAGTGATAGTGAAATAGTGATTGTTTGAAGATATTAACAACTGCTTTACATAAATAGGGCGAAATATAAACCTATGCACATGCAGCTACGGCAAGATTTCGAGGTGGGACATTTTTGTCCCACCGTGCCGTGAAATACATCAAAAAGGTGGGGCACTTTAATCCCGCCGTGCCTCAAAGAGTTAAACTTGACCCAGGTCAGTGCCGAATCGCACATCCGATGACCGTTTCCGAAGGTCTGGGTTTTTCCCGTAATTACCATGCCAAGAATTCTCAATTTTTCTGGGAATTCTCACTTTCATCAACGCCCTTTTTGGAGTGCTATCTGTATTCTTCTAGGCAGAAGCTATATAATCCCGTGGAAATGCGAAAACAAAGAATTCGCTCTTGAGATTTTATACCGTACCTGTGTTACTGCACGAACGATCTGCATTTTTGTGTTAACAGTGAAAATATACATTCTTCCGCGAAAATGAGTGCGAAAGCAGATTGTAAATCTAGAAAGAATAGAAAAGAAACTTGTGGATATTCGAAGAAGAAAGGTATCTCACGGAAAAGGCCGTTGAACAGATTTGAAATGGAATCCCGAATTAAAGAAAACGTTAGTACATCTTCCAAAAAAGTTAAATCTCCTGAAGATATTGATGTGGATCCAATATTTGGCTATAGAATATTAAACTTTGCTACTGTTTTCTCTGCTATTTCTAAAGTTAATCAAATGCAAAACATGCAATGGGAATACAAAATATGAGAGTGGCAAACGTGGTTTGGGATTCAAAATCAGTGTTTCGTATGGAAATGGTACTGATACAACTATTTCTAACAGCCCATTTGTTGATAAAGCGTATGAGATCAATCGTCGAATTATTCTCGCTATGCGGTTATTAAGTATTGGTCTCAATGCCACCGAGAAATTTTGTGCATTCATGGAGCTTTCTCGGCCGATTTTCCATTCCTTTTACGATAAAGTTGTGCAGACGATCAGTGCTGCAACTAGTGCTGTGGGCACAAATAGCATGAGAAATGCAGTGGAAACTGAAAAGACAGAATCAGAAGGGAAAAAAAGAACACAAATCATCTAACAGTTTCAGGCGATGGATCGTGGAGAAAACGTGGCTTCACATTATTATTTGGAGTGTCGACTCTTATCGGATAGTTCTCTGGAAAAGTAGTCGATATGGTTGTCAAATCAAAGTGTTGCAAGTCCTGCGAGTTTTGGAAAAAACACAATTGACACCGAATATGCAGAATGGAAAGAGTAGCACGATGAAGAGTGAGAAGTAAATCACGAGGGATCTGTTGGTAAGATGGAGGTCGACGCGATGATTGAAATGTTTTGACACTCAACATCATTATATAATATAAAGTACCAATATTATATTGGTGATGGGGACTCTAACACCTTTAAAGGTATTTTAGATGCAAAGCCATACGATGATATCGACATACAGAGAAAGAGATGCATCGATCACGTACAAAAACGCATGGGTACGAGATTACGGAATTTAAAAAACCAAGCAAAGGGTCTCAAAGGAAAAGGAAACTTAACGGGAAAACTTATCGATAAGTTGAACATTTATTACGGTTTAGCCATCCGTCGGCACCATGAATCTGTCGAAAAAATGCGAGAAGCTATTTGGGCGACATTGTATATATCACAAAATATCAACTGATGAAAACCCGCAGCATGGCAAGTGCCCACTTGATGAGGACTCCTGGAGCTCCTGGCAAAAGGCGAAGGCTACCGGCACATTATGTAGATGAATATAAGCACAAACCTCCAATGTCGGAAATAGTATTCTCAGCTGTGAAACCCGTATATGAAGAACTTACCAGCGACGATTTATTGACGTGCTGTATCGATGGCTTCACGCAAAACTGCAACGAAAGTTTTAATTCAGTGATGTGGTCCATGGCTCCGAAAACCGTATCCAGTGGCAAAAATATACTTGACATTGCCGCAAATATGGTTGTTTATATATACAATGACGAACTATCAAGTATATTGCAAGTAATGAAAGCCTTGGACATGTCTATAGAAGAAAATTGTTATAACTTCTGCCTTCAAGCCAACGTCCGACGCATACAGTTTTCGAAGCGATAATTAAATGAAGCTGGAAAAATGGCCAAACTGAATCTCAGATCCAGCCGGAAGGAAGAGGATGAGGAGTATATTAATATAGAAGGCTAATTGTATGGTCGCTGATTAAAGGTATATAACAAATTTCTTATGCTGAATGGCAATCAAAACTTTAAACGCGTTTTTCTCGTAATCACTTTATTTGAACTGGCCGGAAACATAACTCAAAAAGTTTTTAACTAATCGACTTGAAATTTTGTGGAGAGCTTCACAATAACATAACTCAGCGAAAATCGTAGGGGTTTTTTGATTAATTAACAACTTATTTTTTATTAACAATTTAATACTACATTTTTTGTTATTTTTTCAAAATTTTTTTCATATCTTTACTAAATTAACAATAATTAATATTTTTTAATTTCTCTACGATGTTCCCTAGATGTTGGTACATAATATCAGAAATTTTTTTATTGTGTGTGTTAGGACCATCCGTTAATGAAAACCCTTTCCGGCCATGCAGCCTTCTGAAAAAAGGTGTTGTTGCTTACCAGCACCTGCAACTGTCATTTTCGATCCAAATTGTTTAAAAAATTTTACAAACCTTCTTAAAAACATTTATAATAAAACTTTTTTGTTCCTGACCTTATACCTTGTATAGTTTTTATTTTAAAAATTCCCGAAAATCACCTCTTTTTCCGACCTCTGGAGTGGCATTACCTCGACAGTAATAAATCGAAGTAATCGGCTTCTTGCTTCGAACGGTAGCCTGTGAATCGGTTGTCATGGCAACCAATAATTTGTTATCTATTATTGAGGTATAAGTGTTAGATTGTACTACTGTAAGCTCCCATATTATTATAATGTTTTAAATATTAAATACCCTTCGCGATGAATAAAAGAAACGATATTGGAGAGTTATATTTAGATAATCTGTCAGATTGTTCTGACAGTTATTCAGTAAATGATAGCGGTGATGCAAGTAGTGCCAGTGATGTAATTATTCGAAAGCGACGTGGTGCATTGCAACTAGAATATAGTGATTCAGAGGACGATGATCCAAATGACATTGAAGTCAACGATGGTACAAAGTCGACGAACAATGAACCAAGAATTTTGGAACTTTTCGAGACAGCTCCAGAAAGTATAATTGACTGTGCAAATTTATTAATTGGAAATGACTTTTTTGAATACTTGATGAGGGAATCTAATAGGTGTCATTATCAAGTCTTAGATAAATATACAGTAATATTAAAAACGAGGAAATGGACAGATATCACGATACCAAAGATGAAGAAATTTTTAGGACTAATAGTTTTAATGGAACAAATAAAAAAGAATGCTCTCTACGACTATTGGTCAATTGATGCAAGCATAGAAACTTCATATTTCTCGCAAGTAATAAGCAGGAACAGATTTTTATAAATAATGTAGAGCTGACATTTTTGTAATGATAAGGATACTCCTCTCAATTCGAATAGGCTTGTTAAAGTTCAGCCTGTTATTGATTATTTAAAAAAAAAAGTTTAATGAAGTCTATAAACCATTTCAACAATTGTCTTTGGATGAATGTAGAATTCCTTCGAGAGGTACACTTTCGATTAAAACGTATAATCTAGCAAAAGTAACAAAATATGGAATACTTGTAAGAGTGCTGTGTGAAGCTGTTACAGGATATGTTTGCAATTTTCACGTGTATGCTGCCGAAGGAAAAAGATTAGAAGACACTGTTTTAACGGTTGTTGAATCTTATAAGAACATGTGGCACCATATTTATCAAGATAATTACTACAACAGTGTCAATATGTCTAAAACTCTTCTACAAAACAAAATCCTAATATGTGGAACAATTAGAAAAAATAGAGATCATCTATTATCTCTCCAAATAATAAAACTTTCAAGAGGTCAACATGTATTTCATAGAAACCAAGATATTTTACTAGGAATATGGAATAATGGCAAAAGAAACGTTAATATGATTTGAACAATACATTCGGCACAATTGTTGGAATACAGAAATAGAAATAAAAGCTTAAATGACCCAATACAAAAGCCTGAATTAGTAATAAATTATAACAAATATATAAAGGGCGTAGATCGCGCGGATCAATATCTATCATATTATTCTATTTTTAGGAAGACGAAAAAGTGGACTAAACGAGTTATAATATTTTTTATCAAATGTGCACTTTTTAATTCGTTTAGAGCATATACAGTGCTAAATGGAAAAAAGATTAGGTATAAAAACTTCCTGCACAAAGTGGCAGTTTCTTGGATAAGAAATTGTGACTCTAAGGGAAATGATGAAGATTTATCAAATACAGCAAATACTTCTAAGCCCACAAGGAGAACATCCAGATTAGACCATCCTGAAAGACTTAAATTTTGGAAAGCATAAACTTGTAAATGTAGTAACTAGTGGTCGAAGTGAAAAACCCCAAGGACAATGTAGAGTTTGTGCAATTAAAAAAGAAGAAGTAGAACATACTTTGTCTGTAAATTTTTCAATGTTCCATTACATAAAGGTGAGTATTTTGAGCGATATCACAGTTTAAAAATGATTAAATTATTAATTATTAAAAACATCACAGTAAAAAAATACTAAATTATTACTTATTTGAAGAAGATTATTATATGAATTAAGGGATCTTATGTAAATATTAATCTGAAAACAATTCTTACAAAAATATAAATATGTTATTAGATTTAATTACCCTATAATAATGAAAAGCAAAGAATATAGTAAGTACTTTCACAAAATTTGATTTAACATTTCTATAAGCATAAGCAAAAGCGCATATATGTAAGTATTCGTGCGCGAAAGTCTAAGCCGAAACAAAGCCGGTATCAGGGAAATGTTTACGACCGAATGACCGATGGGACGTACAGTGGGCCAAAAAAGTATTGGCACACCCAGTTGTCTTCAAATATCTTTAAATTATAAAGTAATCTATTAATATTAACTATGTTTATTAGTGCCTTTTCACACACATGAATACTATGTTTACTGAGAATTCTCAGTTACATATTTGTTGTAAGGAAGTAAAGTGAAAAAAACGAAAATTCCATAGTCAAAAAAGTATTGGCACACGTGTGATGTTATTGAGGAAAGCACAATAATAAACAATATGAACAATATTGAACTTACCTAATATTTGGTGTGCATACCTTTGGCCTTAATTACGGCTTGTAATCAATTAGGCATCGATTCGACAAGTTTTTGTGTAATTTCCGATGAAATGTTAGACCACTCTTCTAAAAGCGTCGCTTTTAGGTCATTTTTATTTTTTATTTTCTTTTTTCGGATTTTTAACCAGTTAACTGTGGCGATCTTACGAGTTAGCTCTCAGGAAGTTATGAATCTAACTCAAATTATTTGTAATTTTTATTTGCTTGTTTCATTTCGTCTTGACCTCTAAACATTTTAAACATATTAAAATTTACGAATATAATTTAGTTTTCGCCAAAATTACAATTTAAATATCAAATTGTAACAAAATTTTACGTATGACGGATATAGTCGTCATGACACAAAATTCTGCCACATCTCCATGACGGATATAGTCGTCAAACACACTTAACTGGTTAAATCTATAATATGCCAAAGATTTTCTATCGGATTAATATCCGACGACTGAGGTGGTGTAGGGAGTTGTTTTGGTACATTATACAATAACCATGCTCTTGTTTTCCTTGTCGTGTGCTTTGGGTCGTTGTCTTGTTGGAAAAAAAACTTTCCGTCTATGCCCATTTTTGTTGCATTCGTTAATAAATTATTTCGCAACACGTCGATATAGACGTCTGCATTCATATAACCGTCAATGAAAACCAAATTTCCTAATCCATGGTATGGCATACAGCCCCATACCATGACGTGACCACCACCGTGTTTTACTGTAGGAATAATATTCTTTTAATTTAATTCGCTGTTCGGTTTTCTCCGTACAAATCTTTTTCCATCAGAGCCGAAAAGATTAAATTTGCTCTCATCCGAGAAAATAATCGTCTGTACATGTACGTACATATTGATCGATCAACAGGATGACCGATTACTGCGTATATACTTGTGTTTAGTTGCGTTTGTGTCCTTGAATTAACTGGCTATTGATGCACTATGTGCTCTGTTTATAATAAAATTTCATAGTAAGTTTTCTTTGAGACATGTTGATTCATTATTGCAAGAAGCTTGGACGTCATCAATCAGCATGTCTAAACGATCGCGATCACCTTCTTCTCACGCCCTTAACGCGTTAATCTGGAGAAGGGGTGACCATAGGTTTGGCAGATGTTTAGCAATAGGGCAATATTTTCTTTAGATAATGACCGCGTCGATCATTTTGACTGTTACAATTAATTATCAAGTTACCCTTTGGGATTATAATTATAAACGCGCTCAGTTTATAATAGGTTTATTGATCATAATCAGTAATTAATTGAGGACGAGAGATTTGAGTTGTAAACTCAGTGTTATCTCGCCGGAACTTACTTCAATCCTCGAAAATATTTCAACAATGAAACAAAGTCCCAATCTCAAAACTAGCTTCCTTTGTAAGCGTATCATAAATCGTATCATTGAAAGTTTATGTAAAAATTTATATTTTTGAAGAAAATTGCAATTTTTCAATTATAACGTGTGGTTGAACCTTTTGTTGCACTTGTTATAATTTATTTCTTATAGATTGTAGAATGTTGAATTCAAATCTGGTAAAAGAATTTGTCGAACCCTGTAAGATTTTAAGAAAAATGCGACTTAAGTGAACAAATCAATAAAAATTGTAGTTTTTCTGGTTTACATGCGTTGATAACAGTTTAAATTTATCAATTGTATTTATTCAAATGAAATGCAGGATAGGTAGAATACTTAAATACTTTGAATGATACAACATAAAAAGTTTACATGTTGTAACCGCTCAATGTATCGCTGTCACTCCCTTTTCCTTCGATCACAATGGATATAGCAGTACCCTTTATCAATTATCTACTATTTCAAAGATGCAAATGTATCCTGGCCTAAATTATATAGAAAATACATAAAATTATTTTGATGACAAAATAGCAGAAAAAATAAGATGCTAGATATTTTTAAACGAGCATTGTATCTAATTGGTCCAGGTATCTCGCTAATTCTAATACACTATCGATTGAAATCTTACTGTGTAATGCTCGTACTTAATTGCCGAACTGTTACGCGATGTATTTCACACTTCGCGTTACACTCAGTGTGAAATTTAGTGAACAAAATCGGAACTTGTTAAAGTTGTGTAAAATAATTTATTTGCTAACAAAGATTGGCTAGACTAAGATATTTGACTAAAATGATGTGTAATTCTAACGAATATCTTTTTGTGAAAATATTGGTAACAATGTTTTTGGATGCTTTGCATTTAAGCTTTTATAGGCTAGGTTCCCTTTGCTATTGGTTAGCTTGCTGTGTGTGGGGTGAGTCTGAGTTTTGAGAGTGGGGTATCGGTCCTTCTAAGGAAAGGGATTGTTGTTGAAAATTACATTTTTTGGGATCTGGAAGATCCTCAGGCTTGCTTAACCCTTTTAGTGCCGGACGACGATATATCGTCGTTCGCTACAATTGCCAAAAGTGCCAACGACGATATATCGTTGCGCGTGTAATAGCGCCTTATTCGTCGCATTGCGAGAAAGCTTTATCTCAAAATAGATTTATAAATGATCTATAAATGATCTAATTTGTTTGTAAATGATCTAATTTCGTTGCAAAAGAATTTAGAAACCGGTTTGGGTGTGACTTTTTACACATTCTACGCCGGTGAGTGCCGAGACTCTGTTTACGCTGGAGCGATAAGATGGAAACTCGACATCAGATAATCTCCTAGCACCGAAGTCAAAATGTTTATGATAGCTTTCTGAGAGTTCGTATGCCACGCCGTGCATCGAGACTAAAATCTTTCTTTCAGTCTTTGCTTGACCTTTATAAAGAACGTTTCTAAGCAGTATTCGAAAACCGTGACGTTTTTCATACAATATTTTTGCAAAAGCTGCGCCCTTTTACAAATATGGACGAGGCAGAATTAGTTCGAGTTATCGACGCGCTCGAAATAAGTGAAGAAGATGCTGATAGTGATGATCAGTTATGTGTACTAAGACCCAAGTCTTGTAGCAGATAAAATCCGTTTGTCGCCCGCACTGTACCATCGAGTTATCTTTTATTTTTGTGTGTGAAATATCATAAATTTTTTTACAAAATAAATTGGAAATGCAAATTATATATGCGTACTAAGTGGTTTATATAAAGTTATGATGAAACGATGCCTTTTCCTATGTGTAAAAACCTTTTGAAAGAGAGAACTCAATTTTTATATTTTTTGTAATGATTTATAGTTATGTTATTCATATGATTTTCAATTGATATTAAAAAATTAGTGTCATTGCTTTATTCTCTATTTCGTCCTGAATACGTTGCAATTTCAATCATGTAAATATCATTTGTAGTTTGGTTTTTATGAGCGTTTTTTCAAACCCTTGTATATTTGTCAAATTCGGCCGGTTATATTTGCATAGGCACTCGTTTTTCGCCCGGCACTAAAAGGGTTAATAATAAACTAGTTTCGCTCTAGGTCTCTCTACGGGTGGGGGGGGGGGGGGTAGGCACGGTACCTCGGTCTGACGGTCAAATGCAACTAATTAATTTTATAACGATAATCCGCCAGACCGAAGGTTCGTCACACTTGCATTGCAATGCAACACTTACTAAGAGAAGAATATAATCAGAAGTAAACGAATTTGTTGACGAGAGGAAAGCAAAGGGTCTAGCAGGTTAAGGGGGTCAAAAGTGCCCTCCAACCGATTTGGTAGTGCGATACACCATTCGATAGCTTACCAAAAGTAAACATGTGACACCAAGTTTCAACCCTCAAACTCAACCGTGGAGGTAGTTACAGGGTAAATTCTAATTATCAGTTTTTGGACTATTTATCCCTATTTAACGAATCGCAAAACTTCTGAAAAAAATCTGACATATTACACACATGAAGGCACATCTTAGGGAATTTTTTCCAATTTTTTCGTTGCAAATCCTAGCTGTAAGGGTTAGGTTGAGTTTGAGGGTTGAAACTTTGTGTCACATGTTTCCTTTTGGTAAGCTATCGAATGGTGTATCGCACTACCAAATCGGTTGGAGGGCACTTTTGACCCCCTTTAACCTGCTAGACCCTTTAAAGGAATGAATACTTACGTCATTTCTTGTAAAAATGAAAGTGTAGTTATGAGAAAATCTATATTTAGTTTGAAATACATTTCAGGCAGCTGACCGAAAGAAGTGGTACTATATTAAACGTTTACATGTAAACTTTTTAATTTGCATAATTCAAAGTATTCAAGTATTCTACTCTTTTTGTACTGCATATGAATAAATACAATTTATCTTATACAATAAATTGTAAATTTAAACTAAAGTGTTAATAATGTATGTAAACCAGAAAAATTACGATTTTTGTCACTTTTGATGTTTGAGATAATTTAAAAATCATTTGCATTTTTAAAATATATAAATGCACGTTAAAGAAATCACTATGAAAATTAATGTATTTCCATTTTGTATGACAGTACAAACAATAAAATCGAATCCAGGAGGTGTGTTTATAAGTACATGTATTATATGTATATGTCCTTTATTATACGAGATTTTTTTCAAATTCGCAGGATTTGTCGATAACATTAAAAAACGAAAGTGTGTAGAATTTTAGCTTTCTATCTTGAACAGTTTTCAAGATATTTCATATTAAAGTTTTGAAAAATTGAATAAAATTAAGCGCCATGTCCTCACTTTAATCTTATTAATTCAACTTTGTTCAAAGGTAGTGCTTCGATCTTCAGCCTATTTTAAAAACAAAGAAATAGTCTTTCTGAATATGTACATGCAACCTTATTTATTGTTAACAAATATAACAATATATGATGCTAAAATTTTAACAGATGATTACACACTGTTCCCATCCAAAAAACAATTTGAAAGAAATACTAATGGGTTCTCTGAACTTCAGTCTGTAAAATGAGATTCTCAGAATGACAGAGAGATTTCGGAAACATTGGACAAAAATAAAGTTTACCATGATGTACGTCGTTTAGCGCATTCGTCCAATTTTTCAAAATTTTAATATTAATATTTTAATATTAAATATCTCGAAAACCGTTCAAGATAGGAAACTAAAATTTCCCATAGTTAAGTTTCTTAAGATTAACAACAAATCTTGCAAGATTGAAAAAATATTGGTGAATATGAGCATGTTTTTGTGGGATGTGATGTGGAATACAGATCGTACATGAAAATATAAATAAAAGATAGAAATATATTTAGACATATCAAAGTTGAATTTTTCCTTGCAAAACGTTATATAACATTATAACACATAATCGTGTGGGAATCTGTCTATCTTTTGAATATGTTGTTTTATTAGCTACTTCTTACATTTTACTTGAAATGTATGTACAAGTTACATTGTTTCTTTTTTTCAATTTTCTAGGTTCGTCTCCAACTCGACTCGCAATGAGTAGGACTACAGAAACTGTGGACGGAAGAATCACACAAATACCCGAATCTCCGAAAGAAAAGGTACAGAAGCCTTTGTTGTATGAAACATAGAAAATTAATGGATTTTTCTTAAGTCAAGTCTGATTAGTTTTTAAAAAATTCAGCAACGTTGAACTATCGCTATATAAGTTTCAGTTTTACACTTACCATGATATAGTATAGTTAATATTCCTTCCATTAGTAAATATGTGAATACAGGGCATTTATTATGACATTATAGGTCGAGTCAGTATATTGATTTCATTGATATAAGGACTCTCCTCCTAAAGAAAAGAAAACAGGATCACACCTGCGTGAATAATTCATTTAAGTTACACATACATTTTTTCTTGTACGCATAAATTTTTTATGTAGAATATATCTGCATGTGATACATTGCAATTATAAAGTTCTATTATTAATGTTAAAATAGAATAGTAAAACTGAGAAGGGACATTTGCACATGCATATATTTTTATGCTAAAATTTAAACTTCCTTTATTTACTGATCGTCTTGATTAGCAGTTTGTCATATTCCATCCATTTCAGGTTTCGTAGAAATACGTTTATGCTACTTATACCTTTGAAAATAATAGAGTATACTCGAATTTATCTACAAAAGATCTTCTATTATAAAAAGTAATGAATTCTTTACATATGTACAATTTATGTTGCTTCAAAATGAAAATTTTGATGATATGTATTGTACAGTATGAGGCCAACTCAACATCTCCTATTTTAAAACTGCATAAATATGGTTATATTATCAAAGGGGATATCGATTGTCAATATAAGATATTGTTATATAAAGAATGTTGCATAGTTCACTAGCAAATGCCAATAATATATTATGCACAATGGCACACACAGCCTCTGTCTTAGAATAATAAAACAATTTTTGTACAGATTTTAATTACGCTACTTTACTAATTAATACTACAGCCATTTATAGCATCAAAGATTAGGGAAATTTTTATTCTGAATACTCGCAGAGAATTTATCGTTTTGTATATAACTGTAGTTGGTAAAAAGATGTAAGATGAATTGTAAATTCAGTCAAGTAGCAAAAAGCAGTAAGCTTCCAATGTCGATATTTCTTAGTGTAAAAAAATACTGGGTTATGTATGATATCTAAAGGTATGAAATAATATATCAAAACATCTTATGGTCGAACTTGAAATGTGTACTTGCTCAATACCCATTTGAACTTATAACTCATAGTATATCTCCTCAACTCACTAAACGTACATGTATACCATTGACAATGGATAGAGTTCTTAATTTAATGTAAAAAATAATACATTCTTCATTGTAAGAGAAATATTTTCGTTGCAAATTTATTTCTATGTGAGTCTTGAATTTTCCATTTACATGTGTTATAATTAATAATGGTACAGTAGAACTATGCAAAGTGATTGGAAAGACTCTTCTTGTTTAAAGCAAGAAAAAATATATTTTTATACGTATTCATTCATTTATTTATTCGTTCATTCAATAATTCAGTCATTCATTCATGATTTAATTTATTCATTCGCCTCCACCCCACAAATCCTAAGACTTTCTGATTAATGTTCTATCAAGCTCAAACTTGTAATGGCTTCATCAAATACTGTGTAATTCAATTACAGCAAAACTAATTTCAGATAGTTATCACTCATTTTACCTACCGTAGTTACTAGCAGGTACATTCCAAGAAAAATAAGGTCACAATTACTTTTTAATGTTAACGCAATTTGTCGCTTTTCCTCGGAGTTGTGAAGATCAAGTTGGCGTTGGTGTTCTGCTGCACGAATAACTATGGATTCACGCCGATTCACAATTTGTTTACCAAACTATTAGTATGATTAAGTCGATATAAAATCGAGAACATTAGGATCAGTTCGCGATAATGTCGAATATTTATTTAAACGAAATATCAAATTGAATATTTCTCATGCCTTTTCTGTCGTTCATTTCTATAATAATTCTGTAAGAGCGGACGGTAACATGATTACAAATCAGTATGTTTTTTCACTCTTAAAAAGTTCTTTCCCTTTCACAAGTAGTACCGCCTACTTTGGAAATTCCAGGTAGAATTTACAATAGTGGTGCAGCGTATTGACGCTATTGGGGAAGTTAGGTCAAAGAGCGAATATTTTTGGTATGTACTGATTGATGTCTTCGTTACATTGTGACTTTGTAATACGTCAGTGACTATCAACTCAGGTGCAAAGATTATGAGGCTATTCTTATTATGAGGCATTTCTAGGTCTCGAATTCTAGCTTACATTGTTGACTTTGACATGAAGAAATGTTTATTTAACTTATTCAAAGACATTGAAGCAACGTTTTTGTATGTTATAAGCTTAAATAATTTCTATGGAAAACAAATTTTATAGTGCCCATGGAAAGATTTTTATACCGATCAATTTCAAACAACACTTCGTAAAATTACGACTTATTAACGAATTTTTGTATAACGATATGCTTTCACAGATCTTTAGAATAGATATCGTTTATAAAGACATGAGGTATTAGCGTACTTTATAAAATTAATAAGAAAATTTAAAAATTGACAGAAATATACAAGTATACAAATATACAAATAAAAAAATTCGTTTTGATTTTATAATTGCCACAAATCTTCTAGACATTTTTCTAGAATTAACTAAATCCTATGTTATTTAAGGTATTTTGTTCTATTATTCCTTGAGAATGGTTTTTAAACCTTTTTTAAAGGAAAGGTTCTAGCAAGCTAAAGGGGTCAAAAGTGCCCTCCATCCAATTTAGTTATATGATGGATTATTCGATAGCTTACCAAAAGAAAACATGTGACACCAAGTTTCAATCCTGTAGCTCGACCGTCGGGGTAGGTGCAGGGTAAATTCGAATTATCAGGTTTTGAACTATTTCTTCTATTTAGTGATACGCAAGAATTCTAAAAAAATCTGACATATTGTATATAGGAAGACAGATTTTAGGGAATCTTTTTCGATTTTTTCATTGCAAGTCCTAGTTGTAAAAAAATTTTTTTAAATGCAAAAAATATGGATATCTTTTGAAACCGAAATGTAGCTATTTTGATGTTTTTTAGTAGCAGTATATTAACATAACCATCATGCTCAATTTTTTTTTTTAAATGCTTCAGAAGCGTACGCCGCAGTTAAAAAAACTAAAAACCAATATTTTCAAGATATTTGGCATAGAAAAATAACTTCTACTTCTGCTTGTTTCCTACAATGTAGTTGGTGCAGCGGTTAAGCTTTTGACTGTGGAATCGCTGGATACTTTTTAGCCGCCAGTTCGAGCCTTTACATACTTCCTTTTTTTTTTATTATATTATGACGCGGGTTTTAGTGTCTTTGGTTGGGTGGGGTTTTGGCCGACTACAACTAAATATCGCAACCTCGCGAGAACACTGTGCCACTATTATCTGTACTACCGCACTCGTCTGCAGCGTTAAATGTCTGTTTTCTGTTTGTCTTTGTCACTCGTTCACTATCGCACGTTCACAAAAGGGCGTGGAAACGTTGCCTCGTGGTCCGAGTTTGTCCACTCCAGGGAGCAAAGTCGGAGCCAGGCAGGATTTTTGTCCGTTTGATGTCCACACAAGGGAGCGTCTTGGAGCAATTATCCGTTTTTGTCCATAAAAATCATAAATCGGCCGTCTTTTTATCGTTGCTGGGGGTCCTTTGGGCCAGCGCGAATGATGGAGTGGGGGAGTGAGATAGTGTGGATGTCGATAAGGGAGGGTGACGAAGGAAGTGACGAGCACTACCCTCTTTACGGGGTGCGCTACAATATTATTTTTTCTGATACTAGTAGCGAACGTATTCAAGGCTTGAGCAATAATAGAGTGATTTCCACGACTACTTTAACTTTTCAATATCCGTAAAAGACGGACAGCAAGACCATCTGGAAAATATAATCTCCTTAATAATGTGCGTAGTAATTTCCTTTCGATTTGGCCAAGAGCTGATTACGTCTTTCCAATATCTTGTCTCTTCCTGATGGGCCTAGTATACTGAAGCCTTAATAGAAAACCCCAAAAAAATGATAATTTTGAAAGAGGGAAAAATCCTTTCTTTCCCGCCACACGCAATTATTAAATATAAGAGACATTAAAACTCTTAAAATGTTAAATGTTAAATAAGGTTAAATAGTAATTAAGAGAATATGTGGCCACAGAAACGGTGCAATAAAGAGTACTCCAAAACAATTTTTGTGTATATTTTAAGTCAAAATATTCTTAAAACATTTCCGAAATTAAAATAAATACTATTCATTGATATGTAATTGAGAATTAAAAAAAATAATATAATAAAAAAAAGTGAGTAATGGCAAAGCTCGAAGTCGTCGCTAAAAATTATCCAAATGGTTCCACAATTAAAAACTTAACCGCTCCACCAAACACACTATTGAAAACAAGTTAGATGTTTTAGAATATAGTGTGCACATAGTTTTTATTAGTTGAGTTATTTCAACTGTTTCAATTTGTACATTGTTCTTTTGAATGTAAAAATGTTTAAGATTGCATATAATATGATATACACACTGCATAAGATACACACTACATAGTATACGCACTGCATAAAGATAATGTAAAAATTCGAAGAAGTACCTTTTCCACGTGAAATACTTTAAAAATATAAATTTTTAATTTTTTTTATCTGCGGCGTTCTCTTTCGAAAATTCTGAAAAATTGAAGATGATGTTTATGTTAATATACTACTCCTAAAAAAATATAAAAATAACTATATTTATATTTCAAAACGTATCCACATCTTTAGCATTTATTTATTTTATACAATTAGGATTTGCAATGAAAAAATCGGAAGAAATTCTCTTACATCTGTCTTCATATATAAAATATGTCAGATTTTTTCAGAATCATCAACTAAACATTATAGAAGGAATAGTCCAAAAACTGATAATTCGAATTTACCCTGTAACTACCCCCACGGTCGAGCTAGAGGATTGAAACTTGGTGTCACATGTTTTGTTTTGGTAAGCTATCGAATGGTCTATCATACAATTCAATTGGTGGAAGGGCACTTTTGACCCTCTTAGCCTGCTAAACCCTTTGGTAGTAATTATTTATATCGTCTCCGGAAGAAAACAGAAACATTCATTGTATAGAGTGCGGCCGAATAACATATAGAAGCGAACACGAGGTGATTCTTTATGAAAAAATGAGAACAAAATATGGAATACAATTTTTTTATTTAAGGCTTAGTTTTCGAGAAAATCGAGTTTGAAAATCCGATGCGTATGTATGCCGTTACAGCTAAGTTACGGTTCATTAAGCAACGTAAAACGCGTATGGGTTACTATTAGTGATAAAAAAAAAAAGGGGTCAGACGAAACTTGCTTGGTTATGAGGGTGGCATAATTTTATGTTAATAGCTTTTTTTGTAGGTGGACGCCTAGAGGACATATAAAGGGGAACTCTGTTTTTTAAATTAAAATGGTATACTTTTCTATGTACTATCTTAATAGGGCCTTTCAAGATGCGTACAGTGACCTTCGACTCATGGTCACTGTAGATCGTTGAAGAGTATTTTCCATCGCAGTAGATCTTATAGTTGAAAAATATGCAAAGAAATATAAATTCAACGATACTTACAATTAAACACAATTAAAATTTACAAAAATACATGTTGATAAACATACCTTCATTGTTTAATTTACACGATGTCCTACTAATAAGAAATTCACCTTTGGGCTGAAAACCATCTAGATATTAAATGCTCCGTTTAATTTTATGGTTCAAAGTTCAAGACTGAATTACCTTAACATCAAGGAATAGTAAATGTGGTTCAAAGACCTTTAGTTGGCTTGTTAGCTTCAATCTTTCTGACAGTGGGGAAGCTATGAGGTAGAAACTACAGACTGGAGGAATAAACTGCACATTTAGATACTTCGAAGCACTTAGGTGCAAGCGAACTAGTTGTAAATTTGTCTAAACTGGATTCATAAGTGTTTCCATTAACCCCTCGGATACGATGGCCGTACATTGCGCCATACCAACTTATGTTTCTCCACTAGCGGTCAAAGTCCGTAGATTTCACAGTGTGTCAAAACACCTGTCTAATCGCATAAAAGTGTAACTTTGTCTGAAAAGTTCAGTATAGGTTGATGACAACAAACAAAATCATTAATAATTATGACTTTTTTTATATGATTTTCTTTATAAACTCGAAATATCTAAAACAAAAACTGAATTATAGAATTTACAAAAGTTCAAAAATTATACTATAAACATTTTATTTACTACTGTCACTAGTTTTAATTTTACATTAAATATAAATTTAAAGATACAAAATATGAATACATCTTTATATTCTTAGAAGTATTTACATGGTTGTCAGCCTTTCACAAGTAATAAACTAATACGGGTAATTAAGATTTTTAACTCGCAACAATCAGAAAAATGTCTACATCTAAACTCTTCTGATTTGAAAGCGAATGTTTACTAATGGTAAACCATAAACTGTGCTCTAGTTTGCAGACTGCACGCGGATAATCCACGAACTTGAAAATTAAATTGAAAAAATATAGCAAACTGCAGGATGAGGTTTTTCAGAATCAAAAGAACGAAAAATTCGGACTACAATATGACAATAAAGCTGTGATCAATCCGCATCAATTCGTATAGTTTTACTTCAAAAACTAAGGTATACACAGTCAAAAGTTGACTATCTTCGAGTATGCCCACTCTGAAGTATCAACAAATTTTTTAAATCTTCCTCCATAGTAGCTAAAGTATGTACCTTCTTTTACAAAATCCATGACACGTAAAACAATTTACTGTTAACATCGCCATTTAACAAACGAGAACCATCAATCGCTAAATGGCATTTTAAATAACTGTATAGAAACTAAGAATCTTTAGGAATTAAAGAACATGAAAAAACCGAAAATTAAATAGTAGAAAATGATCAAAATTTCAGGTTTTGCGTGGTTGGACTGCTAGTGGTCATAACTTTAAGCGTTTCTTTGTCACTGACACAAGATTCTCTCCTTCCTGCTTTATACTCTGTCTATATCTTTCGTATATTATGATGGCTAAATCCTTGACAGAGTTTAGATTTACGTAGAGCCATTCAAGACTGAAAATGCAATTCAGTTCTATCAATTGTAACCATGGTTTCAACAAGTGAAGACATTACCGTGAAAGAATTTGGAAATACAAGTTAAAGCAGTGAATTTACAGATTCTGAAGATGAATCTAACTATGCAGCAGCAGTGGGCGATCAGGTAACTGCTAGGGATAAACTTGAAGAAATGTTTTCAAATGGGAAAGAACAAGATATTTCATAGAAAGATATGGATGGTTAGAATAGAAGCTATAAACGTAACATATGCAGTGTTAATATTTCAATTGTTTTTCACTGAAAACTTTGTGAAATATATTGTTAATGAAATAAATAAGTATACTGAACAGTATGTGAAAAAGTTGTTGCAAGTATACAATGGATACCAGTGTCAGTAAACGAATTGTATGTGTTTCTTGAATTATAAATTTTTGTAAATTTAGTTTATTACAGGGCGAGATAAAACCTGCGTAATAAATGTATAGCGAATAGAGAACGTGACAAGAGCCGTACGGAATTACAATGTATCGCGAACTTTTTTTTTTATTTTTCACCTGAAAGTTGAGTAGTGCCGCATGGAGTAATTCCTCCTTATGCACTGAAAAGTATTAAGGCGTTAGTTAACATTGAGATTATAAAATTGGAATGAAACCATGCAGGAGCTTGAGAATCATGCAGGAAAAGTTGCAAAAAACCTGCGAAACAAAGAATAGGCTGAGGTACGGGGCAAATGAAGGGGGGGTGGGAATCCATAACAATCTGGAGGCATAGAAAATCACAGCAAGGCCGGCGCCCGAACATGAAGTACAGCAAGGAAGCAAAGTTAAATAAGGTAAAATATGGCAAAACAAGGCAAAAACAAATCCAACTCGATCAATCCACTACTCCCTCGGGCGCTCCAGTGGCACTCGTACCTTTAACTTATATGGTAGAAGATGAGGTTTGAAAGTGGCCGTGTCTCTGACCAGTCTGTTAGGGTGTTCTTCAACTTTATAGCCTGAAATTATACGATTGATTAGTACATTGATTCGGTTGACTCCAGCTCTTCTGTGTAGGTCTTTCGTGGAGTGATCCGAGGGTAAGTTAAGAATGATCTTGAGTGCACGATTTTGGAGCCTTTGAAGGGAGAGGAGAGGAGTGCGGGCGGTCGAGGACCATATCTGTGCACCATACAACATTACAGGTCGAATGCAAGTACAATATAAATGTATCTTAAGATGAAGCGGAAGTTTGGATTTGGGTCCTATTAGGACTCTGGAGGCCTAGAGGGCCCTGAAGGTCTTGTCATGTCTGTCGGCCACTGCAGGACCCCACGTGACCCTCCGTCAAGCACCAGGCCAAGGTATCGGGTAGAGTTGCTCCAGACAATGTCACTGTTGTTTATTTTAAGGGGAGGGAGGCTTTGACTGTTACCCACACTGAGCTTCCTGGTGAAAACAACTGCATTAGTTTTGTTGACGTTGACAGTGAATTTCCAGTTGCCAAAATAGGCAACCAGGAGGTCTAGCTGTGTCTGCAATTTACGAGTGAGGTTTTCTATTTGCCAGGAGGAGGCCAGAACGGCCGTGTCATCTGCGTAAAGCGCTAGTGAAGTGTCTGTTGTCTGTGGGAAATCGTTGATGTATAGTAGAAAAAGTAGTGGTCCTAGTACGGAGCCCTGAGGGACTTCTGCTTTGATGTGGATCTGTTGGGATTTGTCGTTCGCTATTTGAACGTAGAAGGATCGGTCGGTTAAGTACCAGTGAATGAGTTTAATAAGGGAGGGGAGAAAATTCATTTGGAATAATTTGTATGCTTACCCGTTATGTCAGACTGAATCAAAGACTTTTTGGTGGTCAATGAGGACCATAGCGGAGAGTCTATTGGTGTTCATGCTATGGGAGTGGTGTTGGGCAACTCTAATTAATTGTTAAATTGTGGAGTGTTTGTTGCGAAATCCGAACTGTTGGTCTATTAAGATTTGGTGTATGGTGTTGTGGAATTCCAGCATTTTGTAAATAATTTTTTCGAATATTGTGCCGTTCATCGAAAGATGACTGATGGGTCGGTAATTGTCTGCGATCGTTCTGTCTCCCCCTGGTTTAGGGATTGGGACGGTTCTGCCCACTTTCCATTGAGAGGGGAAGTAGGAAGCAATGATTGATGCTCTGTATATGTAGTGAAGTTGGAGGTAGACCCTATGGGAGGCAAATTTGATCATGGCTACGGAGATTCCGTCTGGACCGGCGGCCTTGTTGGCTTTGAGTTTACTGGCAAGATCTGCGATGATCTTGGGTGAAACGTGTAGGAGAAGCTCGTTTGGGGGGGGGGGGGGGGATTGAAATGTTCTTTATGGTGGAAGTCTCGTAGTGCACGATTAACCTCAGCCTGCAGGGGGGAAGTTGTTAGGTAGGCACGATCGTGAACCGTTCTGAAATGGTCTGCAAAGACTTGAACTTTCTGAGAGTTTAGAGCAATGACGTTATTGTGCTTGTCTATAAGAGAAGGTATTGTGGTCTTTTTCTTGACGATTTTATTATAAATGGGCGAGAAGGTATGATTCGAGGTACTTGCGTTCTGAATTTGAGTCTGGATTTCTTTTGCTTTAAGTTCAATGATTTTGGATTTGATATGTTTGATGAGGGAGTTGGAATAGTGGAGGTATGTCGGATCTCCCCCACTTTGCCATTTTTTCCTGGCAGCGTTGCGGAGGGCTATTACTTTTTTCAGTTGAGGATCGGGAGTGACAAATCTGTTACTGGATGAGACTAGTTCTGTTGCGTTCCGAAGGCATTTTTTGAGGGACTTGCTTAAGGTTTGAATGGCTTGGTCGATACTGTTGTGGATAGGTAGGCTAGGGTATTATAAATAAACGCCTCGTGAATACAATTCCACTGTTCTTTATTTTTTATTATACTTCGTGATAGTTCGCGTACGGACGGTTTCGTGGCGCGTGTCGCGGTGTCTTAGCCGTCATCTCTCTTGCCGCCTCCTACTTCTGCTTTTTAAGTCATTCCCCGGAAAAAGGGGAAAGGGTATAGAAGGAGATGCAATTATGGAAAAGAAGAGAGAAAATCGAGAAGTAGGGGAAAGCGTAGAAATCGTGGAGAAATTCGGAGAACGAAGGACAGCGGAAAAGAGTCATAAAAAGTAGGGAAAGTGAAGAGGTTTGCGAGGGCCTAAGGGTGGACACTAACCAGGCCTAGACCAGACCCTGGAGCAAGCGTGGGAAATGTAGAAAATGAAAAGGATGAGAATAAGAAGGAATAGGGATATGCAGTGGCGTATGCGGTGCCATGACCGCTACACTGTTCTTGTTCGTAAGATTGGTCTCCAGCGGAATTCTGGAGGACAAGGTATTATATTTATCCTAGTTGGTGACTGGGATTGAGGAGGTGAGATTTGAATTTTGGGGGAGAGGGGGGGGGGTGATTAGAAGGACTGGTCTATGGTCAGATTGTAGGTCGTCCACTGTTTCAGGTTGAAATTTAATTGCCCAGTTGGTTATGAAAAAGTCGAGGGTAAACGGCAGGGAGTTAGATCTGAAATGAGTAAAGGTGGGGGGGGGGGGATGAGATCGTATACAGCTTGATCAGCGTGCCTCCTTAGGATTGTCTCGTTTCTGTTAAAGGTATGGTTGTTCCAAGATTGATGCTTTGCATTGAGGTCGAATCCAGCTAAGAACGTGGTTCGACGACAGAAGAGTTTGTTAAGTGTGTCTGATGTTATCATGACGGGGGGGGGGGGGGGCAGCATACCGACATGAAAATTATTTGGATGGAATGATTTTAATAGCTATGGCCTCCACGTCTCCGGTGTCTGGTAGAGGAAACGGAATGAATTTTAGGTTTTTGTGAATCATTATAGCTTCTCCACCGCGGGCTGTGCGGTCTGGCCTGTCGCATCTGATGATATTGTAATTTTGTAGGGTAACTGTTCACCAGTAAGCCAGGTCTCTTACAGAGGAGTCACAGAGACATTGTTAAGCTTCAAGAACAACTCTAGTTCCGTGAGTTTGTGCAGGAGGGAACATGCGTTTCAGGTAGTGAAGTTTCCCTCTACCTGGGGGCGTGAGGGAGAAGAGGGTTTATCCTAAGAGTTGTTGAATGGCTTCCAGAATAACCTCGATTTTTTCGAGGTTCGATTGACAGTTTTGGAATCTGTTTTTTAAGCCAAAGATAGGGAGGGCTTTGACACAGAGTTGGATTAGGAAGTTGGCGAATTCACCTTGCTGAGGAGGTTGCTGTTCTGGGGCATGTCCAGAAGCAGATTGGCGATGTGGGGGAAGGATGTTACCAACGAGTGTATCCTGGTATGATCTAGCTTGAGTTTGGGTAAAAGGGGAAGAAGTACTGGTTGCGGCTTCATTGAATATGGGGAAGCTGCGATTGGTCGGTCCTCTGGGGCCTGAAGTGAGTGGGTGGCGGGATTTATCGTTTTTCCTATGGGTAAGATTTGACTGGGGCGCAGTCCGCTTTGCGAGGTAAGCTAGTAGGCGCGGACATTGGGAGAAGTTTGCTGATTGGTTGCCACCACAGTTGGTGCATTTGGGGGGGGGGGGGAGGTCTTTTTTACACTCCGCGGTAGCATAAGGCAGACCACACTTCACACACTTGTGGTCCTTGTTGCAATTCAACGAGGAGTGTTCAAAGGCTTGACATCTATAGCACTGAATGTAAGGTTTCCTATGGTTAAATAAACTCGACAGTAAAATACATAACCGGTGTGGTTGATTTAAGAAAAGGGGGAGAAGGGGGGAAAGGTGATTTTATATAAGCAACGTCCGTTGCTTTCCTTGAAAATGCTGGCAGAGGTCGAGTTGAGGCCCTGTTTCTTGAGGTCATCCAGGATGAGCTCGGTATGTAAGTGCGGGAGTCCTTTGAGGATTACTACCGTGGGTTTCTCAGAGGGAAGGGTGTATGTGTGGAATTGTACATCCTTGTCGCGAAAAGAGTCGCGAGCGGCAATAAAGTGTTCCTGTTCGAAGAAGTTAATTCTAGTCTGGTCACCTAGACATTTTAACGTAAAGCTGTTGCCTACGGTTTTAAATAAGCTGTGACTGAGGTTATAGATTTCGGTTGAGGCTAACCTGACGTAGAGGGGCGGGGGCCGCGAGGTCCTGCCGGTGGCTGGGGCTGACCCGAAAGGGGGGGGGGACGAATCGCAGTGCGCGCGCCGCCCGCCGGGGAGGCAGAAGACTTATTGCCGTAGGAGGGACCCGGCGCATGCGCAGAGTTTATCGAGATGGTGTCCTCTACTGCAGGGACGGCGGCAATTGTTTCGGCCAAGACCGCGAATCTGTTGTTAGCGGTTACATTAAACATTTCGGAATCTTCCAAGGTATTAGAAGCAATCGGGACTGGATCGGATGTTTTGAGTTTTTTAATGGAATTCATGATACTGTTGGTTGGGGACTTACCACCTAGGTAATCCGGGTTAGAGGTCCCGCTGATGAGGTTAGACTCCCATCATGTGGAGGCTGCACTGGGAGGTAGAGAAATGGAAGTGCGGCACGAGCGCTTCCCGCCTGGGTTGAGATGCTGGCGGTCAGCCAGCGACGGACCGGGCTCTTGTTCAGTCCTTATCTTGGCTTGATGGTTTAGGGCAAATGTTTAGTTAATCCTTGGTTGCTTCCAGCTCAGGGCTTCTGAGGGCAACGGAGACAGCAAGCTGACCGTTCGCGAGGCACGATTGGGCAGCGGCTGCACAATAGTGGGTCGTCGATATCCCTGGGGATTTCGAAGCAGGTGGCTTCGTTGATTTTCTTCCCTTTACACTCTTGAGTCCTCGCTAGTCGCTCGGCAAGGCACGTCCGTACAGGTCGAGCGCACGAAGCAGAATGAACAGTTTTGACCAGTTGAATGATGCTGAAACAGTTTTGACGACAGTTTTTGAAACGAATCTGAATTACAATGTATCGCGATCCACGAGACTCCCGGCTTTATATTAACAGAAACGAACAGTAGACTATCGCATGGTCGGCGCGGCCGGCCCGACATCGTCGAATTCCAACACCCTTCCTCGACGATGATCTCCTTGGCTCTACTGGGTGGTCAATCCGCAGCCTTCCGCGATGCTCTTCAACTTTATTCTGCCTAGTGGTTTTGTCAACATATCTGCAGTCATTTGCTCTGTAGGGCAGTATTGGTAGTCCATGATTCCCTGTACCTGCAACTCTTTAACAAAATGATATTTTGTGTCGATGTGTTTTGTTCTATGATTGAACCTGTTGTTGCATATAAGTTTAAGACAACTTTGATTGTCTTCCAAAATTGATGTCCACTCTTGGACTTTCCCCGTAGTCTTCCAGCAGACGGCGTATCCACAACCCTGATCTTGTGATGCCTCGGCAAGTGCAACGTACTTTGCTTCTTTGGACGACAAAGCCACACATGCCTGTTTCCGGCAGCTCCAACTTATTGGTGCTCCATAATACTTGAATAGGTAACCGCTATTTGATTTTCTATCGGATTTATTTTGAGCCCAATCTGCGTCCGCAAAGCCAATCAAATCCTTCTTGGCATCTCGTTGACCGAGCCGTAATTCATAATGAATTGTGCTCTTTAAGTAACGGACGACCCTCTTCGCCTCTGTCCAGTCAACTGTTGTTGGCTCTTTATTGTGTTGGCTCAGGATCGCAACGCTTGCCGAAATATCAGTTCGAATATTAACAGCTAGATATAATAGCGCTCCGATCAACTGTTGATACTTTTCATTTTTTGGCATCGGTGGTGAGCCTTCTCTATTTTTTACATATCCTAAATCTAAATGTATGCTGGAACCTTTTGCATCTTCTAAATCAAATCTGTTTAGAAGTTTCTGTATGTATTTAGTTTGCTTCATACGGTAAAAACCATCTTTATCAGCGGCCCGACATCGTCGAATTCCAACATAAATAATTGCTTATAGGAATTGTAAATCAGACAACTTTGAACTGCTATGTTTCGGCTTCAAGAAATACTATATGTAAATTTTGATATTTTACCGAAAGTAATATACAAAATAATTAATTTGGCGAAAATATTTCAATACAAGAGTTCCTGACATTATGGAAAGAAAGACTTATTTTCAAATAATACGTATCATTGAAGGCTTCAAAAAACCAGCCATTTATAGAATTTTGTGATTTATTCTGGAAAGGACATACAACTAAATTCAATATTTATAATTTCAATCATAAACAAAACCACAGCAACAGTTTTGCATTTGTTCAAGTTTATTCTTAATCGAGGTCGCACAGTGTAGATGGATAATTACTACAGTTCTTCATATTTACCAAAATTATTGAAAAGCCAAATATATGGATTAGGCTGGAACACTTCATAATTGTAGGAGAAATATTCCACAATGTATAAAAGAAAGAAACTAAAAAGAAGATGATATAATAGCAATTTTCCATGATAACATTGTCATATTGAGAATGGTAGGACAAACAACTAGTTACCATGATTTCAATTTACCATAAAATTAACACTAAAACAATAAATGAGCGAAGTACAAAAATAATAAAAAGGCAAAAATTGTATAAGTTACAATAACAAGATTGGAAAAGGTTTATTTAATTATTTGATGTAAAGTATTAGATGCTCCATACTTACCTCATTGAATAAAAGAAACTGGAAGAATGATATCCCAAACTACTCCGACGACTTCTGCATACTTATAGCAATTAATTTCATTTTGAATTTCAAGATTCTATTTGTAGAACGTTGTCCTCGATCACACAGTTATCTAAAATAAATTATATTATAGATTTTGAAGCTTTGAGGGGTTGTCACTTTGAAGAAAAAAAATTGTTTTTAAATATTAAACTTGAAAAATTAACTTTTAGCTACGAGAAGCGGTTTCCAGACCACTGTACGTCATAGGATGATACTATGAAATTAGAGACCCACTTTAGCCAAAAAACTAAATCATGTACAGATACAATACCCAAAGTTATAAATTTTAACAAGAGCAGAGCACATCGGATTTCAAAGTTAAAAGTCTAAAAAGTTCCTTTCATGTCTTGCAATTGATTTCCTTTTGTTCACGCTATCTTGGTAATTCCCAGAAAGCATTGACATTTTTAACAAGGCAATATGCAACATCAAGAAAGCAAGCATGCAATATTCCATTTGACTTCTGGTGACATCCTCACAGTACGAAACAGGGAAGAAAAAGAAAAACTGTGTATTAGTGTCGAAACTATATGGGCTTGTGTTGTGTGAAGGTAATTCAAGATCTTTTGGAGGCCATCAGCGACATTCAAAATCATTTGGGGTCATATCTCAAAGTCAATTAAGGTAAATAATCATCTGTTTTTAAGATATATGAAGTGTAAAATTCAGTAATTTATCTTCACGGTTTTATGTGTAATCGCCTTTCTATTGTAATAAATACATTTATCTAGCTTTTGCTAGTAACAACAAGCGTCTGTTCTTACTGACTACTTACTATTCATCACTGATGATGATGCAATTCGTATTAATATAATAATTGGTATTGTCGAAGCATTAGAATACAAGTTAGATGATTAATAATTAACCGAACCTCGATTCGGCGTTGTCATTGTTGTCTTTGCGTAGAATACATTACAAAATTACGTGAAACATTTAAAGAAAATTCACCGAAAACTGTAAACGATTATTGGAATGGAAAATTGCTACAACGCTTAATTAGTGAGGAGAAGGCACGAAAATTATCTACCGTTATTACCTTTGAAGGAAACGAAAAACTCTTCGACATTCCTGCAACAACAAAATGTAATGGTAGAAAACAAGCGACAGTTAGTTACAAAATTGAGAATTAACAAATATAGGACGATTTCAAGTTGCTTGTATTACATTAAAACAAGTGATTAAACGGGATTTATTATACTTTCCATACCATTGCCATATTTACGAAATAATTTTATGAAGCATATTCGAAGAGAAAATGCCGAAATCTTCAGTACCTGAAATTCTAATATTTAAGAAATTTCAAAGAGTTTGAGTAAAAATTAATAAATCACATTTTCGGTCAAGAATAGAAAATAAGTGTCTGTGAAAAGCTTTAGGACATATTAAAAAAACGAAGTAAATAAACAATATATTTTATAAATTTTGGAAGAACACCCACAATGCTACTCCGATGCAACTAAATCTAAGTTAATAAAAATTATTTATTAACAAATATGTATTATTTGAATTTATATTAAGTTCCTTATACTTATAGTATAAGTATCTATTCTTCATTGTATATTTAATACCTATAAGAGTATAATAATATTTTGTTCATCATTTTATAAATAACTAAAATTTTAATTCATGGTTACTTATATAATTATAAGGAAATAGCAATTTTCGTAAATAAAACATATTATAGCCGTAAGCAAATATGATTCCTGCAGTTGTGTATGGTGGCTTAAGGACTGCTTTATACATTTATCTACAGTGAGTCACAGCCAAAATCATACATCACATATACGAATACGTTTCATCTTGTGAAAAAGTTCAGGGAAGATATGGAGGAAAAATATCATGAATCTATTGTAAATGTATTTATATTTATTATGTAGTAGTATCAAAAGAAACAAAGCTGTCTAAATACAAAAAAAAAACAAAGTTACTATGATTCAGTCTGGAAAACGTCTCACAGCTAAAATCGTACAGTGTACCGGAAGGTCCTCCTGGAACGCGTCGACGACCGAGTGTTTTTGCACGAAAGGGTGTTTGTTGTATGTATTTTGTAGTATTCCCCAAGGGAAATCCTTGAAAACAAATGAAAATTATGGAACAAATGAAAGATTACATTGTTTGGCTTATTCGCAATTGTCGTTTAGCGTCGTAAAGTTCGTAGTTGAAAAAAAAGAGGAAGATAGCAATTGTCGTGTACTCGCGTCGATTTGCGGTATGTTGCAAACTTAGACTACGAGGAATATTTCAGATGATTTTTAACGTGGCCTGAAGCGGTCACGGAGTAGCTTATCTCGAACGTTATGGTATAAAAACTTGGTAGTTCGTTCAGTGCTCGGACTGTTTGAATACTCGGTTAAGGTGTTGGTAGATATTCGTAATAATGCTTGATCGTACGTTCAGTGCTCGGACTGATTCAATATTTTGTTGTTTCGTGGTTAGCGTTCGGAATGAAACTGATTGGAAAAATCGGAGGAAGACACGCATCTCAGTTACTGAGGGCGGAGTTAAAGTTGGAAGTGAAAAAATGGGAGAATAAGAAATTGATTATTGGTCGTAGGGTGTTTCTCAAGAAGATGGAGAGAGGGTTAAAAAAGATGGTAGAAGGTGGTGGTAGAAAGTGGCGGTAGAAGGATAAGGTGTCAGGGTTTTGGGAAATTCCGGAAAAATAGGAGATCGGACATTAGAGAAAGAAAGCAATAGTTTTGTAATTAGAAAGTCGGACAATGGATAGTAAACTGAGTTCTGGTGGTCGTTTCGAATCGAAGAATCGCGGATTCTTCAGGCCCGTCTTACAATTTCTTTAGAATATTATAATAAAAAGAAGAGAAAGGCTCAATCCCGAATAAAGGAAATGTTCGGTGCGGAACAGCAATAATGAAGCAGACAACGATAGAAGAAATTTTCGAAGTGGAAAAAGCTATCGTGAAATTGCGAATATTATTGGTAGAAGTGTCAGTACTGTTCAGTACATTGTAAAACGATACCAAAACGAAAATAGAAGTAATGCATCAAGAAAAGCTCCAAACAAAAAGTTCAACGCGTACGATGAAAGATGGATAATACAAAAAATGAAAGAGAATTCGAAGATCAGTGTACCTAAACTTACTAATAAAGTAGAAACATATTTAGGGAAAAGTATAAATCCAGAAACAATAAGAAGAATACTCAGAAAACATAATTTTCATGGTCGTACAGCTCGGAATAAGCCTCTTATAAACGAGAAGAATAGAAGGAAGAGATTAGATTTCGCAAGAGAATATTTATACAAAGATTTTGATTTTTGGAAAGAAACTATATTTATGGACGAAAGTAAATTTAACATATTTCATTCAGATGGAAAAATTACGGCGTAACGTCGAGCAAATGAGGAGTTTAAAATACAAAATTTAAACCATACCGTGAAACATGGAGGGCAATCAGTAATGGTCTGGGGCTGCATGTCCGCTGCCGAAGTGGGTAACTTAGAATTTATCGAAGGTAATATGAATACATATGATTACATAAATATTTTGAAAAAGAATTTGAGGGACAGTGCCGAAAGATTTGGGATTTTGAATTCGTTTAAGTTTTATAGCGACAATGATCCCAAACACACATCGCATGTAGCCAAAATGTGAGTACTGTATAATTGTCCTAAAATACTAAACACACGTCCACAATCACCTGATTTGAACGTGATAGAGCACGTCTGGAATGAATTAGAGATTAGAATCCGGAAACATACTATTAAAAATAAAAATGGTTTAAAAAGGTTATTAATGAAGGAATGGAGCAAAATTGAACCCAGTTTTACTGAGAAATTGGTAAAATGTAGAATGTAGTCGTGGGCACCCAACAAAATACTACTTTTTAATTTAAACAAATTGTTGGTCACTTTTCTACAAATGTACGATTTTAACTGTGAGACGTTTTCTAGACTGAATCATAGTAACTTTGTTTTTTTTATATTTAGACAACTTTGTTTCTTTTGATACTACTACATGATAAATATAGATACATTTACAATACAGATTCAGGATATTTTTCCCCCATATCTTCCCTAAACTTTTTCACGAGATGACACGTATTCGTATATGTGATGTACGATTTTGGCTGTCTCACAGTACATACTAACGTTAGAAATAAAACTTAATACTTCTGTACATGTTTCTGACTGTAATATGTAATATTATTATAAACATAAGACATTAATTATTAATGTTACTTTTATTACATTTTACTTAATTTTTTAATTTATATTTTAATTAAGAAATATTCTATAATATTTTTAAAAGTAGCGGATTATATTCAAAACTGACGTGAAATTATACAATAAAAATTTAAAAACTTTAACTCAAATGCGGCACGGGTTTTTGTTGTTCAATCACTCTAAAATTTTGTACATAACATTTTTTCATCAAGTGCCATGGATTTATAGAGATATGACTAAAAAAGGAATCGAAAACAATGTTTTACCCCTATAGATAAGGACCGCTATTCTTGCCGGCTGCACGAAGAGAAAGACGAAATTCTGTGCCGTATCTGAGAGGTTAATTAATGTCAAACAAAAACCAACGTTTCGTTTCATTTGCAGTGAAAAAGTCATTTCGTGAATATGTAGACTATGAGAATAAAGCTTCGAGAATAATTTTTCTAAATTTTATATTAACAGTGAAAGAGATGTGAAACCATCTTGTCTAAGATAGTCCGTTTGAAACTGTGCACACACATTCTAGAGTTAAATCCATCAATTATAACATTTCTAGTACAGACTATTCTGTGTCACTTTTCTTATTCGCGGTACACTACTTTGAATTTTCAAAACTGATTGAGAATTTATTCTTTTATGGTTTCTTTTATTCGAGGGAATGAGAAAAGTCACAATGAAACGAATAAAGCGAATACCCCAACATTGTGATGGATTGTGAATTTAGAAACTTTTTCATCACAGTTATTCATGGGTCTTTACTTTTAACCACATTCCATTTTTCACATAACATGGAACTTAAAGTATTTTTACGTGAATCAACTTGCACGAAGATTAAAATGCTTGAAAATATTTATTTTTCACATGTAGAGTAAATGGGGGGTTAAACACTTGTCATAATAATTTGTGACGGAAACCAAATTATTCTCTAAACTTTATTGTCACTTCTCATATAATGAAAAATGGAACAAATTTCTGGTTTCAGTAAAGTGGAAACACAGTTGTGTTAGCTAATTACGACAAATGTGGTTGCAGATGTCTGCTGTTAAACTATGTCAGATTAAAAATGAATTGCATCAATTTTTTCTTTCTCCTTTGTTTCTGGTAGAGAGATTCGTTATACATATTTTACGGTGATACTGCAAGCAAGTATTAATCCTGTAAAGACGATGAACTCATGTATACGTTCATAAAAAGCTATGAACGCAGCAAATAGTTATTTATTTTCAAGTAATACAAATTTTTAATATGGCCATGAATTCATGTACGCATACTTGTGAAATGATTGAATTAAAATTGATATGATTGAATTAAAAAAAGGATTAGACTGATGTAGTTACATGCTATACTAGTAATCAGTATCTTGGTACATAGTCCTCTGTTTGCAAAGGGCTAAGATATAGTTGGCACAAAAGTATAATATTTAATAGTTCCAATACCACTCACAATCACAGAATGATTGGATTTCTATTACTTCATACCAAAAACTTCTCTTATAAAATATTAATAATGTGGAAAAGTATTACTGGACAAAACTTGACGTGTCATTAAGAGGACCTACTATCCTGGCAAACTTATGGTTTGTCCATAAAGATTTTACTTACGTTGGTCGATGTTGAGTGAGTGTGGTTATAGAATTCACAATAAAGTGAATATCGTTACTAACAATTTAAATCCTTCAAATCATTTCTTTTTTCGAATTGCTAGGACAAATGACATTTTTGCTATAGCAATTGCATACTTTTATTATAATAATATTCTTGTAATATATGATATGTTAATTGTAAAATGACCTTGAATGAGGAAAAATTGTAATAATTGATAGGAAACAAAACATTGAAATTTGTTTTATTAACTTTGTGATTTTGTCGAATACACTGAATAAAATCTAAATGTACTTACTATCATGGTGCGAATAATAACAATGCGTGAACTTAAAGTTCTGTTAGATAGGTGTGATAAATCTTGTTGCACGCTTGATTTTTTAAATAACCCAATAAGAAATATACAAGCAGAAATATTAGATTGATCAATAAATTTTTCAAGTATGGTCAATATGTAGAACATTGTTTAAATGTTTGCATAATTATAGAATAAATATTTTCAGCACTACAAAGGTCATATACAGTGGCTCACGAAAGTATTCGAACGCTTACATATGCAAACTTGAATGGCCGAAATAATGTACATTAAAGTAATTTGCTTAGACAAGTAGATATCAATAGGAAGATGGTAGTCTTAAGATTATGTCAGTAAAATTTGAAAAGGATTCAACAACGTAGGTAGGAGTTATGATACATTTATTAGAAACACGCATTGTAAGTGACTCACAAAAGTATTTGAACGCTACATACATATATCATTAAATTATTTAATATTAATATTTTGTTGGACCACCTTTAGCAGCAATAATGTGTCTCAATCGACCTTCCATACTGTAAACTAATGATTTTGTAAAACTACACTCGACAGAGTTCCATATTTCTATAATTTTATCTTTCAATACTTGCTTTGAGGTTATCTGAAATTTATTTAATCTTTTTCCGATTTCAGCCCATAAATTTTTAATCGGATTTATGTCTGGACTTTGCGGTGGAGTAATTAACGTGTGTGGTGTGTTATATACGATCCATTCTTTCACAATTCTAGCAGTATGCTTAGGATCGTTATCTTGCTGAAAGTGGAAATCTTTCAATAATCCTAATTTACGGGCACTTTCTTTAAGGTTATTTTTTAAAATATTTAAATACTTATATTTATCAAGTATTCCATCAATAAATATCAAATTTCCGGTGCCACTGGTAGCCATGCACTTCCACACCATGACCGATCCACCTCCGTGTTTTACTATTTGATGTAAATGTCGAATTTCCAGTTCCGTATTTGGTTTTCTCCACTCATAATTTTGACCATCTGAGCCAAAAATGTTAAACTCTGACTCGTCTGAAAAGATGACTTTATCCCAAAAAGAATTATCTTTATTAATATAGGTTTTTGCAAAAGGCAATCTTTTTTTACGATTTACCGCATTAATATATGGCTTCTTTCGCGATACTCTGCCATGAAAATCATTGTTTCGTAAGATTCGTCGACATAATTCCGGGTGAACTTCTTTATGAAACATATCAGCTACCATACTTGCGAGTTGAGGAGCGGATGTAGTAGGATTTTTGTTTAATTCGCGAATGATAATTTTCTCTTCTCTTCCAGTCAATTTCTTTGGTCGACCTGATCGAGCTTTGTTTGATAGTGTTCCCTCATTCTTTGACTTTTTTATGATATAATGTATTGTGGACTTACTTCTGTTCACAATTCCGGCAATCTCATTATATGATTTGCCGTCCTCATGTAATCGGAATATTATTTCTCTTTCACACTTTTTTGTTTCAGACTTTTTGGTATTCATTTTAAATACTATTGTGCACACTTTTACATTACTGTTACTAAAACGATATCCTAACATCAAATGAACGTACCAATATTTTCATTTAGCAAAGTTTGCATTCGGTGCAAAGGAAGATGAAAAACTATCAACAGTGTTACAGCGTTTGAATACTTTTGTGAGACACTTATCATGAATGTTTCTAATAAATGTATCATAACTCCTGTCTGTATTATTGAATCATTTTCAAATTTTACTGATGTAATCTTGAGACTTTCCCGTCATTATAGATACCAAATTGTTTTAACAAATTAGTTTAGTACACCTCATTTTATCAATTGAAATTTGTAAATGTAAGCGTTCGAATACTTTCGTGTGCCACTGTATGTGTATTCCAAATGTGAACTTTCAGGATTAGTAAATTACACTAAAAATTGCCTGCCTACTGTTACATTTTAAGAAACAAATGTATAAGGAACAAATTCAATTTGTTAATCTTCGTCTTGCAGATGGAATTTTTTAAACATGGCACAAATTTTTTTTTCTTGTCTTACCACATATCTTTATTCTTCAGGAGGAAAATTGGACTTAGTGGGACAATATAAAGCTGAAATATTCTGCTAGAAGGTAATTTTGCTTTGTCGTTTATTTTGTTGCATGCCCATTTTGTTCTCTATACAAATTGAAATTCCTGTATATCTCTTTGCATGCATGCTGTTAATAACATTTCTCTACATATTTGATATAAAGCAATTTTTTTTTACTATAAATTATATATTATATGAAGGTAGATTTGAATGAAATTTTATAATAATACGAAAGTATATAAGAATATACAGTGTGCAGTGTTTATAGATATTAATGCTTTTGTACAGTAGTGACATATTAAACCATTTGCATATTATAAATTGAATGTAGTACTTATAAGATTAATAAAATAAAATGTAGAATAAATATTCACGTTATTCAAAGTTTGAACCTCGTTATTTGTGTTTAGAAAACAATAAAAGGGTAAAACGTTCACTAATTGCATGAATAATTTATTTATTCTTTTTATTCTTCATTTCACAGTAGAAGTATATTTACACAAAAATAACTTTTGATGTGATATTTTTTATTTAAATCAGCTTCAGCGTACTTTTTTGCGATTGGTCAAGTGTGATTAATCACCAGGTTGAAAGTATCCATCGTTCATTGTAAAAGGTGTTTTGATGAATGTTATATGATTTCAGCAAATAAATCAAAGTTTTCTAAGTGTTATCGATACAAGCAATAAACCTCTAGGAAATATGTTCAATAGGTACATTATTTAGTCTTTTATGTGAGAAATTTTACAAGAATAAAATAGACGTTTTGTTGTACATTAGTTATGTTAGCTAAATTATTGATAATAAATCATTTTTTATTTTAGCTTTCAACTTATTCTCATCATTTAATTTATAGTCTCCATAACTCTATTGTATTTTCATAAATACCGGTAATCAAGTTAGAAATGAACATCGTAATGTTTACATTCAAAAATTCAGACCAACAGAAGCGAGCACTTCCCTGGTCAGTTCACTGTCAAGTAAATTTGAAAATTGATTATTTTAAGAACTACACATCGCAAAATAATTGTAGATGTATTGATGCATAAAGAATCTTGTCTTATTACATGTCCAAATTCAAAAACTTAGTTGGATTACAAATCAGTATGCAGTGTTCATCACATCTTTCGAAAATCTGTTAAACGCTATTGTAATTCGTTTATGTTTATCAACATATTCGGGCATTCCCAGAAAAGATTGTAACACTTCTTCATATGGCGCGGTTCAGAAGTTTTCAGGAATTATCTTTATTTCCTTAGATATATACATATTTGTAATTCTTGTTTTGTTTCCATGTAATGCAAATTCACATCGTTTTCAAATCATCTTGTTATAGTTATTTTTAGGAAACATTTTGGCTAAGTAAGCACAAATTTCGCAATGTATTATTCCTTATGTATACGGTAGTAATTTTATATGTCTAATTGAAAATCTTTTAAATTTCCTTACGTCTTCATTGTATTTTTATGTGTTGCGTGAAATAATATACATTGCACGAATACCCAATTTTTCGTATTAATGTACGCTTTGGTGAGTAGTAGAACTTAATTTTCGATTCGGTTGAGCTAATCCTTTTATAAATATACATGTAAATTACTTTTTTGTGTTTGATTTTCATTATTTATTCATTTATTTATACGTAATTCCTGTCTTGCAGTTTAGGATGGTTTCCGGTTTACCTTATTTCTACTGTATACTTATTTCGTTGTTGTTACAATTATCTTGTATATTTACATGCTTATATGTGCCGTACTATGTGATATCTATAGAGGGTGTCCCAGAAAAAGTGTAACATCCGGAAATGGGGGGTAGCTGAGGTGATTCTGAACAACCTTTTCCTTTACCAAAATGTTGTTTGAAGCTTCGTTTTTGGGTTATTAACGAAAAGCACTGGCCAATCACAGCGTCTGGAGGCCGCGCGCTCAACCGCGTATGCATGGTTCTTATACACGGGCGCTCGGTCGGGGTCCCGGCAAACGAACTGGCACAGCATGGGTATCGCGGAAAATGTTATATCGTTTTAAATTAAGAATAATGTGAAATTATTCGTTATTCATGAATAACAAATAAACTAATAAGTCGTTTAATAACTGTGTTCTATACTTTTATTCGTTATCCGAAAGGAATGTTTCATTACTTATGAAAAAATACATAATTTTTTTAACAGCACGTGTTTAGGTGGGTAAATTATGTTTTGAGGAAAACGATTTAGATATCTAATTTTAAAAAAAGCTGATTAAACTTATCCATTCGTCCGCGAATTAACATACTTCAACAGAAGTAAGTCGTTAACACCCGAGTTATTGTGTTAATAATAACAGATACTAATCTTTCCAGGCAACCCTCAACAGCTGATCTTACGGCCGAATCGGTAAACTCATTTCATTGCACGGCCACTTTTACTTTTTACTGTAATATTTAGGGATGATTCAACAGGATTTATTGTTCTTATGTGTAACCAGGTCACTCAGTGGTGAATGAATACAGTACAGTGAATCAACGAATTGAATTTTCAAATTACATTGACACTGGGTCATTGTAATCGATTTAATCTTGGGTGATCCTGACCTTTCGCAAGTATAAAAAACATTTCATAATATTACGCGTTTGTACTATACATGTTGCTCGTTTGATTAGCAGAACGACTCTGCCAGCTTAAGCATTTCCTGGTAGGACGTTCGTTAAGGAACAGAAAATTGTTACAATAAAACTGTGGCGCCGGGCGGCATGACAAAGGTGGAAACAATTTATCGACGATCGGTCGGCGCGTTTCAAGTTACACGCGTCGATGAGGCTTCTTCTAGAAAAGACCATGTTGATATTTTTTGTCAGCCACGCGAAACGCGCCCTCCCCCCTTCCTCCCCTCCGGAGAAACGCGTCGAAGACGCGGAGAATAGAGAAAATCAGCAGTCTCTAAGAAATCACCGAAAGGTATCGAACGTATAGTGAAGTGAGGTTTCCGACCCGACCGTAACATCAGCTGTTGAGGATTGCCTGCAAAGGTCAGAATCGGTACACTAACGCAGTGTTAACGACCTAGTTTCGTCAAAGCAGGTTAATTCGTGGACGAATGGGTAAGTTTAACTAGCTTTTATGACCTACATCAAGGTGAAAACAACCAGTAGATATGTAGACTAAACAAGATAAGGAAAGGACACGCAATGTCCAAGGCAAAACATGAGATAAGTAAGAGTATAAAAGGGGCACGCGACAAACAGAGGAATCATAACCGATTCAGATTCATAACGGTTAACATTGTATATACAAGCATAGTGTTTAAGTGGTGTAAATAAAAGTTTTTTAAAAAAACAAAATCTGTCGTCTTCGCCTGTGACACTTTTTCTAATATTAGTTATCCAAATCGTTTTTCCTAAAAACATAATTTATCTACCTGAAAAAGTGCTGTTAAAGAAACATTTTTTTCATAAATTTTATTCCTTTCGGATAACAAATAAAAGTATCGAACACAGTTATTAAACGACTTACTAGTTGATTTATTATTCATAAATAACGCTTAATTCCACATTATTTTTAATTTAGGATGATGTAATATTTTCCGCAATACCCACGCTGTGCCAGTGTGTTTGTTCGTGGCCACGACTGACAATGAGCATGACGATTGAGAGCCACGCTTTTGTGGATGAGTGCGCGCTCTACGCGCGTTCTGATTGGCCAGTGTTTTTCGTTAATAACTCAAAAACGAAGCTTCAACCAACATTTTGGTAAAAGAAAAAGTTATTCGGAGTCACCCCAGTAACCCTCCATTTCTGGGAGTTATACTAGTTACGGGACACCCTGTATATAAAGTAACAACCTTAAAATGTTTTTGATCCTTTCATATGCAAAAAATTTAATTACAACAAGAATTTTGCTCCGTACGATACTTCAGATTTTTTTAATAATATTTTTTAATAACGTTTTTTAATAACTTTTTTTAATAACGTTTCTCGGCGCAAATGATCACCACTTCGAACATCTTCTATAATGTAAAATAGTTTATTTTACTACCACATTTGACCTTGCATGATCTAAGATGAGCTTGCTAAGGTCATCTTAACACTGACTATCACATCGCGATAAAAAATACAGCATTTAGAGATGACCTTGATATATCCTCTATACCTCGATCCATGCAGAAAATATTTGTATCACAATATGTACCCCTCTATACTATGCAAGTTTTATATATAACATTTTTTGATATTATTACAAATAACGGCAATATTCAAGATGGACATAATTATTGCCCCACACTGTATAAAATATTGTTTGAAAACCAAATGAGCTCACCACAATATTTTTCTTTTCAGTATAATTTTAATATACTGTTATCAAAAGCGATTAAATTATCTGCAGTAAATCATTCGATTTTTGATCTCGAAATATAAACAAAACGGGGAAATAATCGCTGTCCATAAATTTAGAAAAGAATAAATTCAATAAGTTATGTTTCTTCTAACAATCGTTAATCCAATCAATTCTAATTACCTCTATTAAGAAATACAATTCCAAAAGCATTTACTCTTTATCTTATATATTTCTGCTTTCGCATTCTGTAATTTTGTTTCTACTTTCTGAACTAGTAAAAAAAAAAAAAAAAAGAAAGAACTATTACATATATTCTCTTTTTCCCCCCTGTATGAAACTAGCGTTTTATGATTAGTACTTTTATTGAAATAAGATTTATGTTCTAAAATGGTAATTTTTCTGTTTTATCGATCTCCACTGTTGCTCCTATGTTACTTTTGGATTCGATTTTGAAACCTGTATCTCCAGAAACTAATAACAATTCTTCGTTTAGAAAGTCTCCGTTTGGTGCCAAACGTTACCTTAAAATTTTTCCGTTTCTCTTCATATTGTAATAGAAGATAATGGATAGTTGATTCGTACCATACTAAATGTTTTACGGTGTTTTGTTGTTGTTGCTTTCGCGATGAAAGTTGTGTTAATTTATTGCTAATTTTGGAGTGCTTTTTCAAACCAATATCATGGAAGAAGTAAAGGCAGATATTCCCATTTTTCTGGATGAGATATTCTATTTAATCTTTATATCTTCATTCTATTTGATATTATATTTAAACCAACTAGATATTAAATAACCTCTTTAGAATCATGGATTTCTGCTGAAAAATAAAATTCAACACATATTATCTGAAAATTCTTAACTACATTATTATTTGGGTTAGTGAATAGTTTTATGTTCGTCAAATACTCTGCAAGCACCTTTTCACATTTTTCGCGTTTATTTTGCAATTTAATTTCTTATTGCTGCTCACACTATCACCTTGCCTCATCTTCCATAGTATGCTGAGAAGAAGTTATTTTTTTAGTTCTCAATTTCTGTCAATAACTATATAGTGCTTTGTGTTTAGTTTCTTACGCACCCTCTTGAATAGCAAAGAGGGATAGCGCACGAAGCGAATACATTCCATTTTCACAAAATCTAACTTACTACATTACAAAAAATTACAGTTTTTGGGAATATATAAGAAGCACAGTTTTGAAACTTTGTCTTTCATTAGGACGTTACGCTGACAATCGAAACAGAATCGAGTTGTATTCCCCTTCAAGCATTGAAACAGTATCTTTATACACAAAATAAGTGTCAACTAAATAATATTGTTTAAGACTCCCCCACGCACTTGCCATGCAAAGTCGGGAAATGATATTCTTGTCAAGTTAAGAATTGTCTAGCGTTTCATTCATTTAACTTTATATTTTTTCATATCTAATTTTATAGTAGTTTCACGTTAAATAAATTTACATAAAGATTGTAGAATGGAACGCGATAGTAAGGATAGCGATATTACTCGTCTATGCTCAAGAAAAGGAAAGCGAGGAACAAGTGAAGATAAACAAACTGATAGTATATGTAGCGATATCGTTGGTTGCGACATCGATATCGAATTGATTTCTACAGATGCAGTCGTGGTGCATATTTGAATGATATTCTGTTCCACGTATAATTGTTATTAGGGTCCTTAACCGATTGATAATTGTTAGGCTCGTTGAATTTCCACGTGGTGTGCCAACTATTAGTGAACTGTTTTATTTGTATAGTACAAAAACTCCTGACAATTCTTTGGAAAGGTTTGATCTTAAACGAAAACTAAACTGTATCTCTTACGAGTTCTAAATTGTATCTGCCAGATAGCGAGGCGAAGAAGAAAGTGATTAGTCTTTTTCCCTTTTTCTCTGATTGCAAATCAGTTTTCCTTCAGTACATTTGAATCTTCTCCCAATTCGCCCTTAGCACACTGACTTCGGGGAGGGGTACAGTTTAATGTGAAATTCAGTGGCGCCTGGCATATCTCTGCTACCTCGCCCAGAAGGGCATACGCGGCCCTTCCCCTAGTTTCTACTTCAAGCTAGTTTGGCCACTGCCCCGACAATGGCGATAGAAAAATCCAGCAGCGCTTTTAGATTTTTTTTTTGTTACTTTCTATGCGTTTTACAGTGGATTCGAGCCCTTTAGTTATGACCTAGCATGTATGGTCGGGCAGTGTGGTTAGGTCGCTCTGCACCACCCAAGCTAGTCCACATCCACAGCGAACTGCAGAGAGGCGGACTCGTTCGATGCACGCAAGCACCACCCTCTGACCCTCGTGTGCGGCGGAATTGAGAGTTGGAGTTAGGAGAGACGGGGCCGTGACGGGAATTATCTGTCTAGATGGTCTGACATAATAGAATTGTCTCTTTTTGGTATGGTTTCGTTGTAGAACGTGGAAGAAATAACGAGCCGCCGTGCCGCCGTTTCGCTTCCTCCGAGGGGAAACTCACATAGGGGAGTTTACCATGCCACTCGTTTTTCTTTTTCTTTTTTGTTTTAAATAGTAGTTTGAAGCCTTGGAAACAAGATGCAAACGATCCCAGCCTTTAAAACAACCTATTTTCGGGTATAAACGATGTAGGCCCAGCCGTATACCTACATGCGTACTGTATTTGCACGCTCCGAAACATTGCACCAGACAAAATATTTATTTTATAGTGGAGATGGCGATAGCAAGACTTACAAAGCTATCGTTGACTCGTGTCCGTAGGGTAATATTGACATAATAAAAAAAGAGTGTGTAGGGCACGTGAAGGATGCATATGATGTCGTCAGAAATAACGTTCCGAAACTTTAAAACGCGTTTTTCTCGAAAATAGGTTTTCAGAAACGGTGTGCACAATATCTCGGAATCTGACTAACCGATTTCTATGAAATTTGGTACGTATCTTTAGTGTAACATTTTTTAGGCATTGACGATCGATTTTTTTTTATTGTTAACAATTTCGAGAAATATAAACAAAACACCTAGAAATTTTTGGTATATATTCGATAGATCAAAAACAAATAGCTGCTATTTTCATAATTTTCACAAAGACGGTAATGTTAGATTGTCAATGCGTAGAGAATACTGTGTACTTTTAAACTTTTTTCGATTTTTTGTTGCTGCTAATCCTGTTCGGCTGGAATCATACACACCGATAGGCAATTTAAAAAAAAGTTATGTAAAAGGATACCGTCGAAAAGTTAAATAAAAGCCTTTTTTAATGTTATTTCACGTACTTCGTAATGTGCTGAAATAAGCTACAACAACTTATGTCAATCAAATATGTATTTTTCTTTTTATCGTTCCTCCAAACTATTAGTAATTTTTAAACTTATCAAACTGTCCTGCCCCCTTAAAGTAGCCGCTCTGTTGGGGGGGCTCGTCCCCTCTTGACATCGTGGGGAGAGGTACATAATGACTAGAGAGACTGTTCGGTGGATAGGTTCATGGAATCCTGTTGAACCTACGCCGAGGCATGGGCTTTGTTATCCTAAAATGGCCCACTTACAAAGATGCGAATGCAAAGCCACTTTCACTTTGCCCCTTTAGAGATTCTGGAATTTATGGCATCCTGGATCCTAGAGAGCTGGTTGCAGGTAACTCCGTAAACATTTTTTGTTTATTTCTAACAAAGCTAGTTGCCTGCAATTGGTGACCACTTGATAAAAGATTTTACTTTCGCCCTGTCGATGCAGGTTCATTTTATCAAACGTAAAGAGATATCTTATACTGTTATAAACAGTGTTATCTGAAATCTGTCATTACGGTTTGAAGCGTAAGAAAAATCAGGATAAAGGTAATGAGCGGTTGAATCAGAAATAAATGAGGGCGGTTAGATAGAGTGAAAGCTATATTCTCGACTGTACTTAGCGATATAATACAATTCTAAATTGTGCTAATACAATTCTGTTGTCTCTGAAAAATCCTAGTCAAGAGGACCCCCTTGACAATATGGCCTTTCTTAACCTTGAGGCAGAACCATCCCTCGGAAGGGGAAACATAGCAAAAGATTGCACATGATCCACTGAAGCGTTCGCTTTTTGAACTTTTCTAACATTCGGCCATACTGAAAATAAGCTCTGTCCTGAGACTTTACAATAAAGTTTTTTTTTTTGACGTTGTTTAATAATAATTTGTTGTAACGCGATACCGTTGCATCGTTTTGACCGCCACCCCCCTGCCTGAGACACACGTCGAGTCCGTCCGGTTCGGTGTTAATTCGTATGGATTACCGTTGTATTCCTCTATGATCATTGCCTAGGGTGCTTCGCACCCATGCTCAGCAATTTTGACACCTTCGTGTCATGACGCATGTCGCGTCTAAAGAGAGAGCTCATCGGATGGTTTCCGTCGAAACCGTTCTGATGACATCGTCTGACTCCCTCTCGACAAGTGCATTGGACCGTTGTCCCTGACTCGCTGGAGCCTTGCCTGGTCGCCGGGTGAGACGTTCTTCTCGATGCTGATCGAAAGCCTCATGTTTTCGGTTCGCCTTGGCCTTTCTGTAACTCAACTCAAACATGTGACATTGTATTCAAGTATCGCTAGTTACAAACTACCGACTACTCTTACTGAAATCTACGATACGGTAAATAAAAAAGAATACAGGATAGCTTCAACATCACGTGTCGTGATCAGCCCCTTGGATCGCTATCCATGGCTTGATTCTATCTGCTGCAACGACTGTTCGTAGGCGCTTTACCCCTTCTCGTAGATCTTCCACTTCGTACCTGTCGTTCGATAGCACTGTCCGAATTCGGAACGGCCCTTTGTACTTCGGCAGCAACTTTCGGTTACCTCTCGTTGATGAGTCGCTCATGACCTGCACCAACACCAGTTCGTCGACCGTATACCTGCGAGCTTCCCTTCGCGTACGACCATACCTCTCCTTTTGTACTTTCTGTTCTTTTGAGATGTGGCTACTGATATCTTCATGTAGTACTTGCAAATCTAGCCGATCCATTTCTTCTCGTATGGCGTTCAATATCGTTCCTTCCGCCATTGTCTTCGTATCGCATCTAATCAATGCTTTTCATCGGTGCGGTGTCGATACTTTCGTTGTGCATGGTGATAATGGCACTTTGCACCTTCTTGACCTGCGTATCCCAATCTCGTGGGTCTTGATCTGCTGCACTTGTTGCTAGAGCGTCGATGATAGTTTTATTATACCGTTCGACTTGTCCGTTTCCCCTTGGTATGACTACTGCATTAAGCACGTGCCTGATACCGTACGTTGCACCTAATGTCGCGACCCTCTTTGAGGTGAAGCTTGTCCCTCGATCGCTCATTATCCTTGTCGGTACGCCAAACAAGTACATTAAATTCAATAATACCTTCTTAGTATGCCTAGTCTTCTGGTCCTTCACAGGTTCCACAATGGTAAACTTCGTGAATGCATCTACTGTTACAAGCAAATATTTATTTCCCTTCCTACTCGTTTCGAACGGTCCTACGTGGTCAATGTGTAGTGTATGGAATGGTATCGGTACCCTCTCGATCGTATTTAGTTTACACTATTTCTTTCCTGACGTATGTTTGTAGTACGTGCAACTCAAACACGCTTTCACATATTTATCAACGAATCGTCGCGTACCAGCAAACCAATAGTTTTGCTGAATCCGTTCCAGTGTCTTTTCCGCACTTAAATGTTTGGCATCGTAGTGACATAATCTGCATATCTGCAGCCTTGCGTCCTTTGGAACAATCCAAGCTATTTTAATCGTTTGAGTCCCAAGCAGCGCGATTGCGCTGTTGAGATTTTATGTCGAGAAAACCCAGCACATTTCAAGCATTGTGGACAACTGACGGTGCGTTACCGATTGTCGAAGCCGCGCGCTCAGATTTACTGACGCAAGTACATCACACAGCTCCTTTTAACCCTTGTGTGTATAACCGGGTACCCAGGTACCCATTTCTGTATTGTCTGTACTATTTTTTTATGGTCTTGACAAAATATCACAAAGTCGCTCTGGATCCCCATTCTTTGAACTCTTCTGCGTCGATTCATGTTTTCTAAAAAACAAAATATACAATATATTTTAAATAATTAAGCTTCAAACCTGTATATACGCTTGTTACACAACCAGGGCACCCGGGTAGCCATAGAGGAGGAAGTATATTTAGACTAGTTATGAATGGAAATTTTACGAATAAATTATACGCAATATAAAATTCTTGATTGTATTTATTTTTTAACATAAACAGTTGAGATCGTAATTGTTAAATATTAACTGGACAACTTTTACATATTGTAATAGTGTTGGCATGCTCATCGCAAATTGGTTGTGTGCACTTCTGACAGCTTTTTCTTGTTTTTCTGCGTTTTTTTATATGATCTGCGTGACATATGTCAGCAGTCGCCTTTCGATTCGTGTGTCTTACAATAATGTCCATCATTTCATTTGAAAAAATAAAATTGAAAGTATCCCGAATCGATAAAATGTGTGTAGATCGATGTGGACCACTTCTTTCTCGAATGATATTGTAAGATGATGTTTGATGGTGAGATGGTGGTTCGTTGTTCCAGATGGTTCCATCCTTAGCAACAAAAACAGTTTGAGATGAATTATTATCTTCTCTTTCTGTATTTATACGATCTTCGTCATCTTCCGGTGACTCTTCGGTCGTTACTGCATTTATCTGCTCTTCGTCAATATTCTGCTCGGTGTCAGAAACTTCATCATTCAGTGATCCTATTTGTAGCCCTGGCAACCAATCTTTATCCTCACCATCCAATGATATATTATCAGAAGAATATTCTTCTCCCAATAATGTCGCTAAATAAATATCCTTTTCTGCCCGAGATAATCTAAAAACAATTTTACACACATGTTCGATGTGCTACTTTGGTATACTAAATTGATAATTATTTTGATGTATTATGTGTAGATTTGAGTTACCTTGAAAATTCTTCTATTGACAGTTCTTCCATTTTTACATAGGACTATAGAAATCACTTATAGAAGTGGAAAACTATATTTCATGCACACATTTAACTATGAAGAACAAAACTGTACAGGAAACGTTTTCACGATACAGATCTTACCCGTACAAAAAACGGATTCAAACTGATTCAGTTCTTCATTTCGTCATCTAGTTCGTTTCGTGGGTTCCTATACTTGTTTATATATACAAGATAAGAGACTCTGCATCACTCTGCCATCGCCCCAAAGACATGGAAAGCGAGGGTGAATGCATAGATGCGGATCGTAAGAACTATTGTAGTTTCGAATAATATTTTCCGAAAATATTAAATCGTTTGAATTTTATCTCAAATCGTTTGAAACTATACCTAAAATATTGTAGGAAGAGAAAATCGAAAATAGCGGAAATGAAATGAAGTAAAATTATCTCTACATATCCTATGTATCGGAATAAGACACGTGGGGTACCCAGGTACCCGGTTGCCCAGCAACGGTGAATATTTCGGTTGCCTACACAAGGGTTAATGTAAATAGTACATTTTACAATAGGTAGAATAATACTGTAATAATGCAATAATACATTACAAAATAAAAATTTTTATTTTATTGTTATCTTCTCAATAATTTTTATCGAACAAAACTTGAGATATTTATAAATTTACAGTACGCATATGTAATAATACAGATGTATTTTATAAAATAACGACTTACAAATTAACAATATTTTTGTGTTATGAACAAACAATTTAAATGGAGAGTAACACTTATAATTTGCAACATCGGTGTTTATCAAAACATATTGGATGGATTCCTTTTTTACATCGCACGCAAATTAAATGTGATCTTTTTATTGCATTTTTGGTGCTGCAGACTACGGATTGTCGCAAGTTACGTTGTGGCAACTTTACTAAGCCAAATATTTTTTCCTTTACCTAACTATGTGCTTGCTTTTCGTTCATCCACTAACACTCAATTTCAAAAATAATATTCGACATAAAATCTAACCGAAATATTGCTTTACTCTTAACTCTTTCCTTGTAGATTATATATGCATTTAAAACCATGCGATTGATTATGTTAAAGGCTACCTTTTTCCAATATTTAACTAATCTTCGTTCATCGAGATAGGTATACAGCATTTTATCCGATACATCGGCACCACCCATGAAGGCATTGTAAGATTGAATAATAGCGGGTTTTGTCGAACGTATTTCTCTGCCATGTCGATTTTTTGTTATAGTCACATTTTGCTCTTCTGCTTTCGTTGAAATTAATAATACAGGATTACACTTTTTTTTTTCGCGATACGCACAGAACAATACTTCATTGTTTCGAAAATATTTTACCTCGTTTACATTAGTTTGTTTCAAGTTATCGGGAATACATTTCTTATTCCTTCTAATAGTTCCAGTTAAATAAGTATCCATAGAATATAAATATCTAGCTAATTCTAAGCTAGTAAAAAAGTTGTCGACAAAAATGTGATGCCCCTTATTCAAACAATTACTATCTTTTAATAAATTTACCACAACCAATTTTACCACAACAAAATTTACCATCCAAGTCCAAGCTTTTTTCTATCACTAGTAGTTGTTTCTTTTGCACCTTTATAGCAAGAGAACACCAAACAATATTTTGAAATGGAATCACACAGCATCCAGAATTTTATTCCCCAACGATGATGCTTTTTATTTGGCAAGTATTGTGTTATGCTAGAATGACATAGTGTCCCAATTAACGACTCATCAATTGATAATTTTTTGTGTGGTTTATAATGTAATTTGAAGAACATTCTTCGAAACCACGGTATGTTACGTGAATTTTCGGACCAATACGAACGTATATTCGGTTTTCTTGTAATTCCCATTTCCAACACCACTGCTATAAATGCCTTCATCTCTAAAACGGTAACTGGTGTCCAAATCCCTGTTTCAAATGATTCTAATTCTCTGGATAAATGCCTCGAACACTCCGCATATTTATTAATTTCTTCAACTATTAGTGACTATAGTGTCGAATCAAAGAATAGTTTAAAGTATTCAATGGGTTTACTCTGGCTAGAGAAGTTACATCGCGAACCAGATTCTTCGCTATACTCGACAGAATCACGTTGATTAGAAACGTCTTCAGCAACTAGTAGACTGTTCAGTGGACATTGATGCGATAAATCACTATCACTATCCTCTGAAGTACTCAAAATGCGTTGTCTTTTGCGCTTTACAGGAAAAATGTAGTCGTCATCATCGTCAATAATATGATCACATGGATTTGTGATTATGCTCATAGATTTTCTTTTTCGATTCATTGTACCTTTTTGGGGATACACCAAATTTTAAAAAGTTAACCGTTTGAGTGCCACGTGTCTTAGCTGTTTTCCCGTCCAAAAGTGCCAAGGAGCGCTTTTTCGCTTGTCTTATTCCTTACCCAATAATGCCAAGCGGCGCGACAGCGCTTGTCTTATTTTCCGATTAAAAATGCCAAGGAGCGCTATTGCGCTGTTTTCTGCTCTATACGGTAAGCAGTAATTTTTTCAATTCAGTGTTGTTCCGACATCTTTCTGAGCATAAGTACAGATAACAGCGTCTTTAAATAATATAAAAATATAATTTAAATATTTTATTGCATGTATAAAAGGTATGTACAGTAAAATTTTCACTAATTTTTTATGTAATCTACAGTATAATTTTTTTTAATTTTTATTTGATGACCTTCAGCAATTCAATGGCTTCTAAACGTAAAACGAGCAGTATAACAGAGGAGTCGAATTACGATAGCGATGATAGTGAAGTTGTAATTTTTAAAAGAAGAAGGATTAATGCCATCGACGATTCTGTTTCTGATATTAATATCCCTAATACTGGTGACATTTCGAAATATATTATGATTACGGAAAATGAATATATTGACCAAGGCAATCCATTCCAATTCATTGAAATGTCGGGACCGCAATACCGTTTATCTAACAGAGCTAAACCGATTGAATATTTTAATCTCTTTTTCACTAATTCTCTTTGGGCAATGATGGTTGAGGAAACAAACAGATATTCAGAAGAATTGTTATCAAAATCCACAAGAACTGATAAGTCTAGAATGGTAAATTGGTATCCAGTCACTATCCTGGAACTGAAGGCATTTGTAGCCGTACTATTGGAAATGGGGATAACAAATAAGCCAACAATATATTCATATTGGACTGAAAGTTCTAGAGCTATACCTTGGTTTAAAAAGATGTTCCCAAGGAACAGATTTCAAAATATTTTAAGATGTTTTCATATCGTTAATAATAAAAAGTGTTTTCCACCGGGACATGAAAAATATGACGTATGTGCTAAATTTGCATTGAGCACGCCAATCGGATGTTTCAAACATATTACACTCCACACAAAATGTTGTCTATTGATGAATCTTTATTGGGAACACTGTGTCACTCAAGTATTACGCAATATTTACTAAACAAGAAACATCATAAATAGGGCATCAAGTTCTGGATGCTTTGTGATGCAATATCAAAATATTGTATATCGTTTTACTGTTATCAAGGTGCAAAGTCAAAGAATTCGCAAAATGGGCTTGGTTATGACGTTGTAAGAATATTACTGCAAGATGCTGATTGTTTAGACAAAGGATATCATGTATATGTTGACAATTTTTTACAAGCACTGCGTTAGCTAAATTTTTACATTCAAGAAATACCTATATAACGGGAACAATCAAGAGAAATAGGAAAGATATTCCCAAGAAAGCTAAAGAATTAAAAGTTGGAGAAACGAAATATTTTCGCAACGGCGAGGTACTTCTATATGCACATCGTGAAAAAAAGAGTTCGAAGAACCCTGTTTTGTTAATTTCTACAGAGGCATTGGCAGCGAATGTAACAGTAACTCAAAATCGCTATGAAAGAGAAAGACAAAAAACAAAACCACATATTATCAATTCATATAATAATCATATGGGTGGTGTAGACGAGTCGGACAAAATGTTATATACATATTTGGACGAACGTCGTACGCTAAAGTACTGGAAAAAAGTGACCTTCAACATATTTTCAAGAATGGTGTTAAATTCGTATTTGTTGTACAAGGAAACTATGGGAAGAGAAGCAATGTCACGACTCCAATATACATTGAATATCATTTCTGAAATAGAACATGAATAGTTACGAACAAGGGAAGATGAATTCAACATAAGGGGGAAAAAGGCATACGGATTAGAAAAACTACCAAGACGCAATTTGAGGCGTTGCGTAGTCTGCAGTACCAAAAACAGTGCTATTAGAAGGTCTAGATTAATTTGTGTAGCATGCAAGAAAGGTTTGCATGCATTGTGTTTTGGCAAGCATATTTGTACATTTTAATGATATTTGCATCCAAATGTTCGACTGAAATTAAAATTCGTTCTTTTACCAGCTGTCTCATTCTTTTACTTTTACCTAAAATGGAATGGTAACCGTAAAGTCGCATATCGTCGGAAACCGAGCGTGTCGCGGTTATCGGCTTCGCAGTCTAGAGCGCTGGCACTGTTCGAGCGATACAGAAGAAGCGCAAAATCGCTCCTTGGCACTCAAACGGTTAAACAGTAAATCTAGATTAATTTTTTACTTACTTTTTGCGTTGCTTCGTCTAATCATTTTGAAACACACAATTATTAACAATGAGAAACACTTACGGAAGAATACGTCCGATCACTTTGCAAACTGCAATAAATGTGACGGAGCGATGAGAAAAGACGGGAATCACGTTACTTAACACATACAAGAAGCGCTATTGCTCTGATTGGGATTCATCGATATAAAATAAACAAAGCGCTATCGCGCCGCTTGGTATTTCTCGATATAAAATAAAACAAGCGCTATCGCGCTGCTTGGGTCTTTTCGTACTCATTTAGAGAAAGTGCGGTTGCGCTGTTTAAGATTCTTCGACAGTGTTTTTTCAATACCCCCTGGGACTGAAACGGTTAATGTTTGGCATGCGTCGATATACTTTACCCTTCTTCAACACATATTCTTTGAAATAGTGTTTCATTTTAGGGGACTTGTTGTTAGCGAAAATGGTTCGGATCCGTGATAATTGCTCGTTCTGCATTTAAGCGGCAACAATCCATTCAGATTCCGTGACATCCACGTAAAAGACTTTGAGGGGTGTCAGTTGAGGGTTTCGGCTAAGTGCGTCCACATGAGCCATCTTTGTCCCAGGTCGGTACAGGATTTCGAATATATATTCTTGTATCTCCAACCACCATCGACCGATGCGCGGTAATAAATCTTTCTTCGAAAACGTTGTACGTAATGCATTACAGTCGGTCACTACTTTAAATTTGGTGCCGATCAGGTAAACTCGAAAGTATCGTAATGCGAACACAACAGCCATTGTTTCCAATTCGTAAGAATGGTAATATCTTTGATCCGTCGTCGTTTTCTTACTAAAATGTACCACTACTGCCGTATTTCCGTCTTCCTGCTGTTGCAACAATATCGCTCCAACGCCTGTCGAGCTGATATCCGTGTGCAATTCTGTCGGTCAATTCGGGTTAAAAATGTACAAAACTGGTCTCATTGTTAGTTTCTGTTTTACTTGTTGGAAAGCACGCTCTTGGACTTCCTTCCATTGCCAGAGTACATTTTTACGCGTTAGGCGGGTTAAGGGTTTGTGGGTGCGCGGGCAAATGAACGACACGTGGTTGCTGTGTATCTCTTTATTCGTTTCGTGAGAGATAGTCGCACGCTCGATACAGAGGGTCGTCGTCGACTGGGCCTCGTGCTGGGAAGACTGCTCTCGGAATCGGTTTTCCGATCGTCCTCTGTTTCCGAGAGCCGTCGATCCGTTAGGCCGCCGTACTTCGTTAGCGACGGTTGCCACGTCGGCCGCGAATTTCATGATACAATTTTGTGGCGGTCCGGCGGTGTGCACGTGCACGGGCCGTCACAGGTTCCACAAGTATTGCAAAGTTCTTAATGAATTTCCGAAAATAGCTCTCCAGTTCCAAGAATTGACGTACCTGCTTGACGTTCTCGGGTCGGGGTATTTCCCTAACGGCACCAGTTTTTCGTTGACCTGGTCTCACGCCTTGTTCACTTATTTCTCGTCCAAAGTATTCAATGGTTTCTTGGAAGAAAGAACACTTTTCGAGCTTGAGGGTCAATCCATGTGCTCGGAAGGCCTCCAAAACTTGTCGAAGTCTGTCGATGCCTTCTTCAATTGCCTTCGACGGAACTATTACGTCGTCTATGTACGGGAAAGCTATTCTATTCTTAAGAGGTCCAAGGACTACGTCCATCAGCTTCGTGAAAACAACCGGCACGTTCGTCAAACCGAAAGGCATTCTTAAAAACTCGTAGTGCCCATCTAGTGTTACAAATGCAGTTTTCTGAACAGAATTTCCAGCAAGCGAAACTTGATAATAGTCCGACGCTAAATCAAGGCCTGTGTAGTGCTGATAGCCTCCTAGCTGGTTTATTTCGTCTTCCATGAGTGGCAAAGGCGACTAGTCCTTCTTGTGGCGGCATTTAATTTGCGGTAATCAACGCACATCCTAACATCTCCGGTTTTCTTCTTTACAAGCGTGATTGGGCTTGCATATGGTGACTCAGATTCTCCAATTATCCCGTTTGCTAATAAATCGGCAATAATTTCGCAAACAACCCTTTTTCCGATACCGCGAGCCGATAAGGGCGATACACGATCGGTTCGTCCGTGAGACATTTAAGTTCCATGACGATCGTGTTCATTTTTCCGAGATCGCGCATTGATGTCGAGATGCAATCGCGAAATTCCTCGAGTAACGCAATGCATAATCTACGCGCTTTTTTCCCGATGTTTCCCACATTTGGGAATGGATTTTCTTCGACGACGCAGATGTCCATTGCCGAAGTTACTTGCGGTCGTTTCGCATCTCTTGCATCGTTGAATGTAAGACGATTTCCTCGTTTTAGCATGACGACGTGATCTTGCTGAAAGAAGTCTCTTCCAAGTATTACGTCATACGCGGTGTACTCGTCCGGAATAATGCAAATCTACATTTGCGGCTACATTCTGTACTTTTACGGTAATTGTCGCGATTTGACTAATTACTACCGATTGACCCGCAAATCCTCTAAATACTGTGTCGTCTACTTTCTTCGTGTTAATAAGGAACTTCTTAATGACCGATGAGTGGACAATAGTGCACGCACTACCTGTGTCTATTAAGCTTTCTACTTTGTGTCCTTTGACACGAATATAAATTTGGTAAATATTTAACATAGAATTCCGTATAGGATTCCGTATGATATCTACCTCTTTCGGATGGCAATTCTCCCGTTTGTGCCCCAGCTTCTTGCACAGGCTGCATTCTACCTTTGCCTTGCGGCATTCTCGTGCCACGTGTCCAATTTTCCCGCAATTGTAGCACGATAGTCCTTTTCCTCGGCTCTTCCCCACGGTCTTCAATACTACGGTCCGCGATTCCGGCTCCTTCCTCTTCTTCTTCCCTGGCATGTTACCCATTGTACACATGTATACATATAAATCGTTCGGATCGGTGTGTTTTGCCGATCGTATCGTCCTCTCTAATGGCTCGTCCGGTACTCCGAAGATGACCATGTCGACAGTTTTCTCGTCGGAGAGACCAATGTTGAGTTTCCTGATCAGGTTTAATTTTTGGAAACAATAGTCTCACAATTGTTGTCCTGGTTTCGCCTCGGATAAATCTGCTTCCCGCAATAGTCGTGAGAATGGTATTGTCCACCGAAACTGCGCGACTAAAAAGACTTTTGTCTCGGCCCAGATGGTTGCGACTTGTATTCGTGTATCGTACCACTGGCAAGCATGACCTATTATTCCTCGACGCGATCAGTCTCATTATATACAAATCGTCCCACGAAAATCGAGCCGCAAGGTCATCCACGTGTCCCACCCAGTTTTCAATTGCGATATCCTCTTTGGATGAATCGTAAATTGGGATTAGTTGTTCATCCCCTGGTCGCATGTAAGAAGACGATTTCGCACGTGATGATGATTTTCACGAATTGATGCTCTCAGTTGCACGTTGTGCGTGATCGACGGTTGCATTGTTATTTCGCGAATCGCGTGGCTGCGATTGCGCACCTTGTTTTCGCAGGCTACGCGAGCGCACACGCGAACTACGCTTTTCCGGGCTACGCGACCGTGAACGCGAACTCGACTCCTGCCGTCGCGACGTATGCGATCTCACGCGCGATCGTCGCAGAAATTCCTCCATCATATTTTCAAGTCTACCCAGACGTGACTCCATGACGTTAGATGCCCTTTCGTCACCGTTGCAGATGCACGATGCACGTTCCATACTTCACTTATGTACTGATATACTGTAACGTTCACTCTTAACTGCTACTCTTATCACTAACTATTAGTGATGCACACATTTTTTTTCCCCGGTGATACTACTAGATTGTTTGTACACGGCACTCTGCACTTAATGTCTCTGCACAATGTACGCAATGTACTAATATTCGTATAACGGGGTAAATCTCGCTTCCGATTTATAAGGAAAATCAGGATAAAGGTAATGGGCGGTCGACTGAGAAATAAATGAGGGCGGTTAGATAGAGTGAAAGCTATATTCTCGACTATACTTAGCGAGTGCTAATACAATTCTGTCATCTCTGAAAAATCCTAGTCAAGAGAACCCCCTTGACAATATGGCATTTCTTAACCTTTTGAATACGGTACGCCACTATAGTGACTTCCCGTGGGTACCATCAATTTGAACGGTACGACACTATAGTGACATTCGTGGATATCATGATTTTGGACGGTATCATACGTTTTTTGCTTTATTTCTTATTTGTTTTGTGCCATCCGCGGCCCTGCGCGCCGACCCAGGGAGACAGAGTTGCGGACGAGCGCGCCGTACTTAAGAGGTTAACCTTGAGGCAGAACCATCCCTAGAAAGGGGAAACGCAGCAAAACACTGCACATGGCTCACTCGAGCGTTCGCTTTTTGGATTGTTCTAACAGAAGCAAAACCTAAAAATCGAATTTCTACCTTATCGCTCTAGCGTATACAGAGTGTCCCAGGTTTTAACGGCTGAAGTATGTGGTTATATGGCGTGTTCAGCAAAGACACGAATGTGTTTAAAAAAGGAATTTTATTACTACTCTATACAATGCGACTTAATACTTTTGCTAACTGTGCTTACGCGACTCCCGCAGCAGACTGGTCCTCGTTGCTTCGCCGGACCACCAGCTAGTTTTAGAAGGAATTACTTTTTCTAATTGGCTAAACGGGAAATCCGTTTAAGCCAATTAGACTTTTTTGTGGAAATTCCACCGCCCACTCTTTTACGCCCTTAGCGTGGTTTTCCGAGAGTGGGGAAGCAACTTGGTGAGAGTGATATTTCCTGCGTAGATTCGGCAAAGCAGCGGGGTGCCCCGCGGTCCCTGTCGATACGTGCAACATGTAGGTTTACGAACCTCAATCGGCAGGCTCTTGAGGGACCCTCGGTTTAGGATTCCTACGAACGTTATTGAGATTGTCGAGAGAGTTTACGTAAGGGACGGGTAAATTTCCAACGTCCTTATTACCGATTGACAAACGACTTCTCAAAAATAGCTTCGCTGGCGTGGGAGTCCTAAACAGTGCTAGCTTGTTCTTGAGATTTCCAAGTGTTTTTCCTGCTAGCCGTCTGCCCGCCGAATGTTTATTACGCAGGTATGTAGCGTGCCGCTACACGGCCAAACTTTGTTAGTATATTCTGTGGGTCTAAATAAGAAAAAAATATTATATAAACATAGGTAGTTTAAAGTTTTATTAAAAAGTTACGACAAAAATAAGAATTACATCGGGAACAATAACAGACATCAGTTTGACAAGTTACCGCGATACAATGTAGGAATAGATCAGTAATATTTACATTTAAGGGGGGGACACCACCCTGAGGCGTCAAAAAATAGGTAAAGTTTGAGAATTTTTTTATAAGTAATTCTTAAGTGAAAAATGTAGTCTGTCTCAGAGAATATAAATGTAACTTTCAGCTATATTTTTCAATTTTTTGAAAGTAAAATCTTACAAAATGACGAAGTTATTCGCTATTTCCGGAACCCTTTCTGGTGGATCATTGATTGTTGCCTGCCACAGTTGGCAAGAACTGGGTGGTCTGAAATATAAAAAATTTATTGATTTATAAACTAGAAACTATTATTTAAAATGTAGCGTACGATTTTGTTTTTTATAAACGTTTAAATTTGTTTTTCTTTGGATAAAAATGATTACTTTTTCTTCAAACTTCAGCCATTTCTACAGTTATTAAAATTTTCGAAAAATTCTATGCTACATTTTATATAATAGTTTCTAGTTTATAAATCAATAAATTTTTTGGTTTTTAATCTAAAATCGAATTTATCTTCACTGTCACTAATTCCGTCATTTGGTTAGATTTTTCTAAGCATCAAAGACAAACTAATGTGTGAAATAATAGTTTTATTTAAACACAGTGCTATACCATGAAGTCCATGTACGTGAAATATTTTAAAATGTAAAGAGGAAGAACATTTATTTGTAAAAGAAGAACTGTTAAGCGCCCCTTAATTGTTATTCGAGTTGCTGTATTGAACCAAGTGGCGGCTGAGAGTCGCCTCTCGAGTGTAAAGGTTTAATAAACTATTCGTTAAAATTGTTTGATACAATGATACACAACAATGGGAGTAGTGTGAATACAACGAGAAATGTATCACACAATTTAAAGTACAGAATTTCGCGTACATCACGTAATTTACAATTATTCGTAAAAGATATCCATCAGGCTGTGAAAAAATTCTCAGATCACGTGCAGAAAAAAGTAAAACAGTTAAATACTTTCATCATTGTAGTTTTCATAAAATTAATTCCATACTGTTTAACTTGAGGAAACTGAACGTAGTATATAAGATGTTCGCATATTTTTGGAAGAAAATTCAGAAGATTGTTCTAACAGTCAATATAAATCGAAAATCAAAAATAAAAGAACTACACTTGGACCTTAGTTTTTTTCAGTTATTGACGTTTAAAAATATCCGAATAAAATAACGAATATAGATCAAAAGAATCGCAGCGCGCGTTTTTGATGACTAAACTCGCGTATTACTTTCATCAGCTAAAATTAATCTTGGGTGAGTACTTTACCCAGAGTCTCGTGTCCCGAACAATGGACCTTGACTCAATAGGTTGTCGGCTGATATTAAACTCCAAACGAGTGAGTTTGATCTGATGAATCAGCTCGAATGTTGACGATTGCAAGACTGATACACGAATATGTAATAAAGACCTTTCTCCGAATGCTGAGAAAAGGCTGTTTCGTATGTATGTTCGACTACGCTTGTCTCGAGATGATTTCGAATGAAGACTTCTAATGAACGACTTTGATGAACAACTGACTCCTTAATAGTGTCACGGAATAATTCGCGGGACATTATGAGTCAAGCCACGGTAAGATATTTTAAAGGAAAAAACACGTACCAACGATTCTAACAATAAGCGTACTTAGAGTTTAATGAAGGTAAACGTGGAATGATGATACAATATAGTTCTGTGATAAAATCAAGACTGGTGTATTTCGTTGTGACAGGTGGTTATATACAGTTTTGTTATCTGGTATTGGGTACTTTCTAAGGGAAGTGTCATATTGTTTGTTATGTCTTGGGTGGTGTTAGGGTTGGGGTAAGGTAGGCTTCACAATAGTTTCGTCGCTCACTGCTAAAGAGTGTAACACGCTGATTGGTCACCCCCAAAAATTGGTACTTTCTAATCAACGTGATTGACATATCACGATCACCTTTCCAGTGCGCCCTTAGTGCGTTTTTCTGAAAAATGTAGAGCGGTACCTACTCAAACGCGCGACGTGCCGATGAATTTGGCAACGACATGGAATTTCCGCTGGATCTTGCTCTAATGGTACTTGCAACGATCGAAACGTTGAATAGAATTGATTCTTGGGAAACTTTTGCTTTTATGACACGTCCTCGGCTATTAAGAATAGAAAAAATAAACTTTACGTACGTTGGAAGACTAATTTCTCCCGATAAGAAATACCCGAAAAAAACTCAACAATAAACTAATGCATTCTCTAAAATAACGTTTCTTCGCGATCGTGTCATAAGCCGCGCCATACGGAAAAGGAACAAAAGTATTGTTCTGTTACGGTCAAAGCAAGAATCGCTTTGTGACTACCATTTATGTCATACTTTTTCTTACAAATGATCACTTTAAAAACGATACCAAGATTAAAACCGCAGTTAATTCATTTTTTGTAAATAAAGTTCAAGATTTTTACTCTAATAAAATGCTCTAATAAATTACTTATAATAAAATGTATAACCTTATAGAGCGTTAGAAAATAGTTACAATGGTAATTGTTTTGTTAAATAAAAGTATATTTCAAGAAAATGTAGATTACATAAATTTTGTATTATAAATCCACAAGAATTTATTCCGGTTATTAATACATTATTAACATACGGACGTGCACGTCCTGAATGGAAAATAAAAAAGCAAAGAAAACTTAAAAACGCTAAAGAAACATAAATTAAACCTATATATAAAGTACATTAAAATGTAATAAATTAAATTTAACTGATTATACCAAACTGAAATTGATTAACTTATTACTTTATAACTATAAAGCAATTTATAATTTGAAGACAAAAGTGCTATGTTCGATGATCACCTCTAAAATGATCTTTAATGAATCTTATGAATCCTTACCAATTTTCTTTAGACATATCTGGTGAACACAGTTTATATTTTCTCCATTGCAATATTCTTTTCAAAACCGTACTTTCCGATATTGCAAATGTTTCTTATCAGCATCAAACTAGGCATGGGAAAATAAGAACACTGGCTAAAGAAAATTGAGTGTCGTAAATTTTGTTTTCTGAATAAACATTTAACTATCACCACATCCTATGTGTTTTTCTTTTGAAAAAAACCATTCCCGTTTTTTCTAATTATTTTGAAAGGCTAAAACAGTTTCTAGAAGACAGAATTGCTTCTGATACCGCTTTTTCTTTTAGGAATGCAACGACGCATTCAGAAAATAAGGAGTATTTTTGTCCATTTTATTCTTCAACTCATTCATTTAGTTCACCATGAAAATCGGAACAAACAGAATCCTATCTTTTCTAGACATTGTAGTAACCAGAAAATGAAATGGTACATTAAGGTACAAGGTATATAAGAAACACACGCACGCGAACAAATATCTACATACCAACTCACATCACTACCTGTCACAAAAAGCTCGATGATTATTTTATTTAGTAAATTGAGCAATAAATGCGTGCGGAAAAGAACACTTCGATGATAAATTGGATCATACCACCAAAACTTTAATTCAGAATGGTGCTAAAAAACAAGGTATCATGAAAACAATCAAGAAATCGCAACACAACAATAACATAAGAAACAAAATCATGGAAAAACCATTCCCACACAAAACTTTCTTTTCATATATCAAAGGAGTAACCAACAGAATAAATAAAACTCTGAAAAAACACAAAATAAAGATAATATTTATCAGAGACAATCAAATAAAACAAGTGCTCAATTTTTGGGAAGGATTCAACATCGTCATTAGAAGCATCGAGTCTATGGAGTGGATTGCTCATGCGGAGTAGTGTACATTGGTAAAACCGAGAGGAGAGTGAGCATCAGATTCAAGAGTGGAAGGTGCACAAGATAAGAATATACACAATCGACCATAGCAGAGCACCATATAACCACAAGTTGAATTCAATAAATCTAGAATCATTGCTAAGATAACAGGGTATTTCCAAAGAAAATACCGAAAAACATTAGAAATGAGGAAAAACTCAAATAATATCAACAGAGGCACAGGATACCAACTTAGCCATATTTGAAACACTTTTCTCCCGGTTTATTAATTGTTCAACTGACCAATTAAAATTATTTAATTGGTGATCAGCGTACCGTGACACGAGATTATCAGTCTGTCACGATACCCTGATGAAGTTAACTTAGCGAAACGTCGGAACCAAAACAATATTAGTCACAGTTCTAACCCGAAAGCCTTGAATAGTAATTCTCTTTGAGCTTATTAAATTTTTTATTTTCCGTATTAGCTTTTCAAATCATTCTTCAACCTTTTTATTCTGTTTCTGCGCGCTACGTTTTCAATCTTGATACCTCTTTCTGTTTCCTTACTTAGATGTTTCAGATTTCTGTGGCTAGTTGCACATCTAGTTGTCAATTAAGTTACATATATAAGAAACGGAAAAGGTATTTGTACACTGACTTCCGCGTGCTTCCGAATTATTGCACTTGGTGCCGTCTAAATGTAAGTTGAAATTTGCTGTGGAATGAATCTCGCTGATTCGAGATTCTGAATGATTTCTGATTTGACTATGTTCTAATTAATAATACTGTATTTATGACTAAAAAAAGACGCTTACTACCCTAAACCTGCTCCTTTATCATGTCGCCCCTTCTCCAGTTTCTCAAAAATTTGAAGAAGGAATGCTAAGGAAGCTTCTTAAAAATGCTAGGTGACTAACCCCGTATCACCCTTCCATTGTGCCTGAAGCGCGAAATATCCTAGAGCGGGGGCGACGAAATTGATCCTTTCCTGGTGGAAATTTGGTAACAAGGGGGAAAATCCCGTCAGGTCAGCTCTGATTCTTCGTCTCGCTCGAAAAGAAAAGTACCAAATGCCCTCGGTATGGTCTGTTTTCGAAGACCCTTTCGGACGTGACTTATGATACTGTTGCGAGCACCCCGTATATCTCCAAAGCCTGCTGGTGCTCGCGCCGGAATGAAGAGAAGACGGTCGGTCCTTACCGACCGAGGATATCGATTACGCAGAAGTGACCGAGCCGCGAAACCGTGAAACGGGAACTGATATAACTTCTTACCATTATAACTGTTATACTCTGTTTATAAATTAGCTTGTAAATAAACGTGCTCGTAAAGAAACCATGAACCACGAAGAAGCGTTGGCGCCCCCGGGCACTAGGCGGGCCGGCCTACGTAACAATACCTTGCCTTACTAACTGAATAATAGTCTGTTCTTTAATATTTTACAGTCTAAGTGCCGCATGTTGGCCGCAGACCGGTCTGCCAAATTAAAAGTAACGGTTTGCTAAAATGAAAATCACGTATCATAAAATCGCCCCTTGCTGTCCTAACACGTTGTTTTTCGAATCTCATTGTTTTCATCACTCTTCATCGAAGTTAAGTCGCTTATACAAGGTGTCTCATAACTCCTGTAACGCCCGGAAATGGGGGGTTGCTGAAGTGATTCTGAACAACTTTTTCTTTTACTAAAATCTTTGTTGAAGCTTCGTTTTTGAATTATTAACGAAGAACACTAACCAATTAGAGCGCCCGTAGAGCGCGGCTCTCAATTGCCGCGCTCGGTCATGGGCGTGTTCCAATGCATTGGCACAACGTACATAGGTATCGTAGCAAATATTACGTCGTTGTAGCGTTACTAGTTTAAGAATAGAAAAAGTACGTCCGTACGCGAAGGATGTACCGCGCGGCGAGCGAGAGATCTCAGGTTAGGTGATTAGGCGACCCTAGCTTCTTCAACGGGTATAAAAGATCGGGTGTTTTCCAGAAAAAGTTTGTCGATATTCGGCAACCACCTTTGACATTGACATTTAACAGAGCAGACGACTCGTTCGCAGCTTGGCTCTCTGTAGTGCAGTGCAAAGTTCGTGATAAAGCCTAACGGAAACTGCATTCCTTTCCGATTACTCCTACACGGAGGCAACCGAGATTCTTACGAATGACCGGTACCCCAGTGTTCCTTATCCAGCAAAGGAAGACGTCCATGTCGGCACCTTTACTGTTCCTATCATCCCTCTCGAAGAAGCAGACGTAGCCCACGCGGTTCACGGCTCTTCTTACAAGGCCCCTACCAACCTGCAACCTCTGACACTCCGTTCCCTCTCTCCTTACCACTATCTACCTGATGGTTCGGCTTCGTCGAAACACCGTGCGCCGTCTGTTCTTGACCGCGAACCCACGTTTGCGACCGACAACCCACGAACTCGAACTTTGTAAACGGTCGTGTTACGTTAAGTGTCACGCGAGTATTACATATACGTTACATCAGTGATTCCCAAAGTGGGCGCCACCGTCCCCCGGTGGGTGCTGCAGCGATTCAGGGCGGCGGTGATGGCCACAGGGTCATTTGGGTGGCGATGAATAACTGTAAGGGGGCGGTGATAGTATAAAAGAACTGTGACGCAAATAGAGCCGAGGATTACTAAATTGGTAGCAGCACACCTGGTTCATCCTTCTCATTAAGATGATTTAGAATGTTTTAACTATTATTGTATTACATTCTATTCTGAGTTCAATAAATAGTTTCATAATTTCAAAGTTCAATGTTTCTAATTTACACCTTTCTTTACTATATTTTACGAAAAAGGTAGAAACATTAATACATATATATTTCCTATTAATTGCTATTAAAATTTAAAAAAAATTAATTTCTAGGGGGCGCTAAGTAATATTTTTTCTGGAAAGGGGGCGGTAGGACAAAAAAGTTTGGGAACCACTGCGTTACATCGTCTTAAATTAAAAATAGCGTGGAATTATTCGTTATCCAAAAGAAATAAAATGTTTTATTACTTATGAAAAAAATGTTTTTTAACAGCACGTTTTCAGATGGATAAATTGTGTTTTAAGAAAAACGATTTCGATAACTAATAATAGAAAAAGCTAGTTAAACTTACCCATTCGTCCACGAATTAACAGTAGGTTGTTAACACTGCGTTAATGTGCCGATCCCGACCTCCCCAGGCAATTCTCAATAGCTGATGTTACTGCCGGGTCGAAAAAACAACTTCACTGCACGATCGATAACTTTCGGTGACTTCTTAGAGACTGCCGATTTTCTCTATTCTCCACGCTTTCGATGCGCTTCTCCGGGGGGGGGGGGGGGGGGCGTTTCCCGTGGCTGACAAAAAAATATCAAAATGGTCTTTTCTAGAAGCCTCGTCGGCGCGTGTAATTTGAAACGCGCCAACTGATCGTAGGCAAATTGTTTCCGCCTCTGTCGTTCCGCCAGCCGCCACATTTTTATGGTAACAATTTTCCGTTCTATTATAACAGACGTCCATCTAGGACTCAGGATACGCTTGAGCTGGCTGAATCGTTCTGCTAACCAAACGAGCAACATGTATGGTACAAACACGTAATATCATGAAATGTTTTTTATATTTGCAAAAAGTCACAACGAACCAGTGTCAATGTAATATGAAAATTCAATTTGTTGATTCGGATGTGAGATCAATTTTTCGTTACGCAGTACTGCATTCATTCGCCACTGAGTGACCTGGTTACACGTGAGAATAATAAATCCTGTTGAATCATCCCTAAATATTGCAGTGAAAAGTAAAAGTGACCGTGCAATGAAGTGAGTTCACCGATCCAGCTGTAACATCAGCTGTTGAGGATTGCCTGGAAAGGTCAGGATCGATTATTATTAACACAATAATACAGTGTTAACAACCTACTTCCATCGCAGCAGGTTAATTCATGGACGAATGGGTAAGTTTAACTAGCTTCTTTTAAAATTAGATATTCAAATCGGTTTTCTTAAAACATAATTTATCCACTTGAAAACATGAGGTTAAAAAAAAACATTTTTTTCATAAGTAATGAAACATTTTATTTATTTTGGATAACGAATAAAAGTGTCGAATACAGTTATTAAACGACTTATTAGTTTATTTGTTATTCGTGAATAACGAATAATTCCACATTATTCTTAATTTAAAACGATTCGCCGCGATATCCACGCTATGCCAATGCGTTGGATCACGATGGAGCGGGGTGGTTGAAGGCCACACTTTAGTGGTTGAGCGCACGCTCTACGCGCACTCTGATTGGCCAGTGTTTTTTGTTAATAATTCAAAAACGAAGCTTCAACCAACATTTTGGTAAAGGAAAATGTTGTTCAGAGTCACCTCAGCAATTCCCTATTTCCGGGTGTTACAGGAGTTATGAGACACTCTGAATGTGTTTTATAAATCTTAAGGTTGATACTTCAAAACCACAAAACTGCGAAAGAATATTTATATTTAAACTGAATTAATTTATATTTCTAATATTTAAATATTACTGTTACGTCTGTCTGCGAATGCAGAGTTCACATTTTTTTACAGTAGAAAATATTATTACAAGAGAATACACTCGTTTATTGCTAGAATCAAAATAGAATGTAAATGTTTGTACGTTATATGTATGTAATATAAGAACCTTTTATACATCATTTTATATCTTTCATAGATATTCTTCCTACGTTTATATGTTTCAAAATTCGAAAATTTGAATTATTCTTGTCCCTGTATTCGCGTAGGTTTGCGGCGTATTGCAAACTTAGATCGCGATGCATAAAAATTGAATATTTCTGACGAGGCTTGAAGCAGTCCTGAAGTACTGTATCTCGAACATTATTGTATAAAACTTGACTGATCGTTCAGTGCTCGGACTGATTGAAGACTTGGTTGTTTATTGGTTGGCGTTTTGAACAAGACTGATTGGAAATTTGGAAGAGGACATGCATCTAAGTTACTGAAGGCGTAGGTAAATTTAGAAGGTGAAAAATCAGAAAATACAGAAAATTGATTATTGGCCGTAGGGCATCTTTTAAATAGAAAGTGTAGAGAGTAAAAATAGTGGTAGAAGGGCGAGGTGTCTAGGTTTTGGGATATGCTGGAAAAAAAGATCGAATATGAAAAAAAGAAAATATTATTTCAGTGATTAGAGAATCGAAACAATGGATGGTAAAACGGAGTTTGGAAACGTCGTTCAGTTGTGGTTGTACTGAAGGTACGCACTTCTAACAATCCTGTTAATCCTATGGGTCGCGGATCCTTCAGACCCGTTTTACAACTTCTTTGAAATATTAAAAAAAATATATATTCGGAACGAAACATAATTATGTGCATATAATTATTCATTTATCCTTAATAATTCTCTTGATTGCATTAAATATAGAAAATAAAAATTTGTTAATAAAATCAATTATGCTTAATTATCATAATTTTAGAAATATGATGAATATTGCTATATTATATCTGCATATGCACTTACAATTAAATGTGCATTATAAGAACGTCGATAGTTTTTTTTTTTTTTTGCTTCTATCAAGGTGTCAATGCTCGTGGCTGTTAAAGTAATAGTCAAGCCTTATTAAGTTTGCATATGGTGTGCCTTCTTAGATAAACTTCTCGAAGGACCATCCTGATGTATCAGAGAACAAAAAGCTGACTATTTAACCGTGTTACGATGGACTTTAATGTGTGTGAGCTCTGTGCTCTTTGACTAATTGGCTATATCGCGGGTGACTGTTCTCCTCGAGCCTACAAAATGATCTGATCTTTCCTTAGGCGTCGCGAAGATCTTCGAAACGCTTCCGACGAAGAACACGCTGATTGGCAAATAATTTGGAAAATCATTGACCAATTAGCGCATCTAGCCGTGCTGTCTACGATTTCCCAGTACGCCCTCAGCGCGATTTTTCCAAAAGAGTGGAAGACGGTCACGCAAAGAGAGTGAACGTTATTATAATAACAATCCGAGAATTTCCTTCAGGTGACTGTTCGGTAAAAAGACCGTTATGACGTGTCTTTAAGATATTGAACGCGAGGAGATTCAAAATCATAATAAACTAATTGTCTTCTCTCAGCAGGATGGACGACACGTGTGAATAGAAAACTAAATTCTTCAACTCAAAAGTAGTCGTTCGTTACGGGCATTATAACGGTAACTTGCAGATAATTCCATATTCAAATTTATATACTTTATTTCTTGCATTAACGATACTAATAAAAAATAACATAAAACGATCAGCTTTTAAATGGAGAAATATAGAATGAAATTAACTGTTTATGTCTTTATTTTCTTTTTAAGTTATCATAGATATCAGTATGGAAGAATATAATTTCTACAATACGTTATTTATAATAAACAGTTTTCTTAACTTAATGTTCACATTTTCACGCCTATATGTGATGTTTTACTTCATTCACATTTGCTACTTTCAAACACTTTTTGTAGGTTTATAGTAAAGCTTAACTAGATTTATCACCTACACAATCAATAAGCGAGACAGTGCTGATAATATTCTTGTAACCATGAGTAATTGTTAAATTTAACGCAACTTTCAGTTGAAAATTATAACAAAATTTCCACGTTGTCATACTATATTAATTAATTAACATTCTGTAGAAAATCTATATTTTCATACCCATGGGAAAGAAGCAATAACAGCGAGAAAAATAGAAAGGGAGCGTCTTGGTTATGGCCACAGAGTCCTGATTTGTCGATTCCGAGATCATTAGTGTTTGATTCCTGATTGGCCCCTCTTTCTCGGCCCCTACACTTGTAACTACATTAATAGACTAAATTGAACGTTATTAAAGTAAGGAAGTAAAACTTAGAGCAAATCTAAAAATTTATGAAAATAGGTGAAAAATCTTAAGGAAAATTATTTAATTTAAATAGTCTATCGTTACGTACCTTTTGTACCTTGGGTCTCCCGGTTTTGGTCAGTACATTGAAGGAGTTTATCTGAGATAGTAGGCTGTGATAGTGACTACCACAGAGTTGAATGCACCCAAGTTCATTTATAAGTTTAAAAATTTCGATGCAGGTGCGTCTCTTGGTGCGAGGATACAAAAACTGGTTCGCTGCAAGCGCGTCGTTTGTGAAGATGCTTCTCTCTCCTGTCTTCGGGGTGGTAGAAATGAATTAAAGAAGGAAAGATTAAGACGAAAATAAATGCTTGGGAAATTTTCCGGACAGTACAACAAGCCCACCGCAATTTAGAGATTTATGCCTTCCATAACTTCTTGGAGCATAGAAGGACATCGAAGATATGAACCAGAAGCATGGCATTCTGACACACGGGCATCCTCGAGCGTCAGGCTCTCGTTGTCTCGTACTTACCCGACTTATTGCACCAAACTTGGGTAGTCTTTTAATATAATTGTCCAAGGGAATTTTTGTAAATGCAGAAGGTTTAACTATTGTAGGATTTCTATGGTTTTTTCAAAAACAAGGACTTTAGTTGTCAGACTTGCTGGTTACGAACGTAACACTATAAACTATTTCATTCAAATTACATCACCAAGCAAATCGTTGTAATGGGTTCTTAATAAGAAAAGATTAATGTGTATGAATAAGTGTATCATAAAATATACATATATAAACGTATTATCCATATTTGTAAATTTGATCGATATTAAAGATATTTGGCTTTTTTTTCCAACTGCCGGTTCAAAAACAATACACAGATTAATGCTGCGAGATTGGTGTTCACAATTTAATGGTGGTGTAAACAATTTAAAGTGGATAGAAAAATTAGCTGTCATATTTATTGAAAGCTATAATATTTTCTATAAAAAGAAATCAAATATTGAAGTTAAGTAGCCGCGGAAACTACAAGTTTACAATACACTCTAAACTCTATAGTGTAGGGAGTGTAAGGAGGAAAGGGACGATAAGTCCGACCCGATAAGTCAATAAAATCCCAATATGTTGGATGATCGTTGTAAGGGTGTGCGTGCTCTTACACTTTTTCGCTAGCGGTTAGTGCCGATCGTTCTTACTATCTCCACTCTTTTCTATCCACATGCTGGTCTTCCTTCTTAAAGGGAAAACGTCTCGTCCCCCCTCTTCGAATTGGAAAAACGCCCGATGTTGCTCGTTCTGCCGAGCCTGGTTCTCGTCAAGCTAGAGGGGGGTGAGAGTGGTGTCCTTCGACAATCCCTACGCGCTACCTGGCCATCGTCCCGCTCGACGTGGCCTTCAACCCCCCAAACGCTTAAACTGCCTACAGTTCGGCCATCCTGACCTGTTAGCCGCCCCGGCTAACCCAAATACAACGATATCCCGTCCTTTACCTAAGGGTACTTACTACCTATTACATTCATATCATTCTTACATACATAGCATTCTCTAATTACAACGAATAAAATTATTTGACACACACAGTTCTTATCGCTATTAAATATTCAAAGTTCTTAAGAATTACACTGCAATATATGGTTTCATATCGTCCGGAGATAAAACACTATTGTACGGCAGTTACGTCACCTGAAACCCTTCGATATCACTAATTACATAACGTTCACAGCCTGAAACCTTTTTCACTACGTAAGGTCCTTTATATTTAGGTATCAACTTTTTATTAATACCTGCCGATGTATCAATGTTACTGATCATGACGTAACCTCCGGCGTTATATACTAGTGCGTCTTTCCGCTTATTATTATAACATTCCTCATTAGCCGTTTGTACCTTTTTAGTGTTTTCCGCTGCCCTTTCACGTATTGCCTCCAAATTTCTCTCTTCAGTCGACGTCGCTAATACAGGTTTCAACCACTCACTTAATTTACCTAGTTGTTCCACTCTAAACAGTAGACGGTTACGGGATTCTTTTGTCGTTCGGCAAGCCGTATTGTTCAACGCAAATTCTACCTGCTCAAGCACTCTATCCCATTTACTTGGCGTTTCACACAATTTTGCAAGCATCGGTATTATGGTGCGATTAAATCGTTCGACTTGACCATTCGCTCTAGGGGTGCCTACCGCAATCAACGTGTGTTGAACGTTTTTGTTTGTTAAAAATGCCTTGAAAGTGTTTGATGTAAACGCGGTTCCGCGATCTGTTATTATCCGTTTTGGGGTGCTATACCCCTGAAAATATTCCTTTAAGAATTTAACGACTTCCTGGGAGGCGGTCGATTTACAGGGAAATATCCTAATGAATTTAGTAAATCCGTCTATAATTACTAGTAAATGTCTGTAACCTCTTCCCATTTTTTCAAGCGGCCCAAGATGGTCAATATGGAGGGTATGGAACGACACTTTCCCTTTGTCAATATTATATAGGTATCGCGCTTGTTTTCCGTTAGGGGGTGAAAACTCTATGCACCGCAAGTAATTAGAAATGTATTCCCTAATTTTTCCCCGTAGATCCGGGAACTAATACAACTTAACAATATTATTAATAACCTTATCCTGACCCACGTGACCCAAATCATCGTGACACGTTCGTATTACCTTGTCTTCCATCGAACGAGGTACATTGAATAACAATTTCTTTGATTTATCCTTACGGTGTACTAATCCATTACGTAATTCTAAATGTTTTAATTCGGTTTTCGCTAATTCATCTCGGATTTTCCTAATTTCGGGGTCCTTATCCTGACATACGGATAGCGTCTGCTCAAAAGTATTGCCCTCAACTACTAAAACACCATGGCAACGGCTAAGTGCATCAACGTGATTCATTCTTTTCCTTGGCCTGTGCTGAATTTCATAATCGAAATTTTGCAGATATAGAGCCCACCGGGAAATTCGTGGATTCACGTTTTACTTACTTACAGTTAGTGTCAACCGGAAACTGTCACAATCCGTAAATATTTTAAAATGTATCCCACTCAGATAAATTCTAAATTTCTTAATTGCGTTTACTACTACGAGACATTCCAACTCGAAGCTATGATTTAAATCTTAGCCCCGTAGGGACATCGGGTATGCTACCTCGCCTTGACGGCAAACGCTCAAACCTACTCCACCGTTTTTAGTTTGGCCACTACCCCGAAAATGGCGATGGAAAAATCCAGCAGCGTCACTGTGCGTTTCCAGTGGGTCCGAGCCCTTTAGTTACGACCTAGAATGTGGGAACTAGGGGTACCACTTGTCCGCCACACGCTTAGTCCGCATCCATGGGGAACCATGGGAAGGCGGGCTCGTTCGATGCACGCAAGCATCGCGCTCTGACCCTGAAGGCGATGGAATGTTGGGATTGGAATTAGGAGGGATGGGATGGGTAAGACACTCTTCGGTTGTGGTTCCATGAGTAATCTTGTACCCGAAGACTCGGTGACACCACCTCCGAGTCTTAACGCCACTAATACGATGGCGAGTCTTTATTTTTAACCTTAACGTCACTAATACGATGACGAGTTATTTAAAACGTCACTAATACGATGACGGGTCTTCTATTTGTTGGCTGCGCTACCCGCGCCCGACATCCAGAAGGAGCGATACCGGATGTCCAATCGGGACGGAACCGGACTGTCACCTGAAGAAACCATATCGGGGATTCTCGACCTCTGGAGTATCAGCCTGCTGGTCGCGAGCCCTTAATCTCCGATCCGTGTTTCATCGAGTCGCCTTAGATTACATACTGACTCCTCGTGGACTGAGTCACGGTTCGTGTTTAACGCCACTAATACGATGGCGAGTCTTTACGTCACTAATACAATGACGAGTCATGTTACCTTCGCAGAGGCAGTTCTTGGTTTCGCTCACGAAGGAGGACTTGTGACCCACGTAAAGGGGACTGCTTGCTTGTTCCGGGACGTGTTAGGTAGCCACCCAACCCCATGAACACTCCCGCCCTCGAAACTATGATATCTGGCCTCCACCGGTGTCGTTCGTTGGCTATAATATGCAATCGGTTTACAACATCCGTCTGCTTGCTTTTGAAGTACTATCGCGCCAAATTCCGACGTGCTCGCATCGCAATGTAATTCAGTTTCGGCCGTCGGAAAGTAAATCGATAGGATTGGTTTGTTTGCTAAAAAGGTTTTTAATGTCTCAAAAGCTTCGTTTTCCTTTTCCTCAAATACAAATTTAGCCTTTTTCTTAACCAGGTCGTATAATGGCTTCGCGATGATAAAAAATCCAGGTATAAATCGGCGGAAATAGCTGGCTAGGGACATAAAACGTAGGATATCTTTTGTGTTGCGCGGACACGGATAATTGAGAACGGCTTCGATATTGTCGTTATTCGGGCGAATTCCTTCAATACTGACACGGCACCCTAAATAATCGACTTCCGATTGCGCGAAAGCGCATTTGCTCAATTTAAATGTTAACCGATACCGGCCTGCTGTCTGAAAGACCTTTCTTAAAATTTCCAGATGTTCCTCGAGTATTTCCGTCGCGATTAAAAAAAAAAAAAAAATCATCAAAATATACCAATAACTTCCCGGTTCGAATTAGATCGCGGAATATCTTTTGTACAAATCGGGCAAAAGCTTTTGGCGCATTAGTCAATCCGAAGGGGCAAAACAAAAATTCGTATTGTCCGAGGGGCGTAACAAACGACGTAAATTTAATCGCTTCCGCCATCCGGACATTTTAATAATCGTTTTTCAAATCCAGTATCGTGTAATATCTCTTATTTTTCAGCCGGTCGATATTGTCGTCTATTAATTGACTCGGGAAATTATCTTTTATTGTAATTTTTGTTTAATTCGCGGAAATCTACATAAAGCCTGAGCTCGCTGCTCTTTTTTCTTACCAAAACAATCAGGCTGCTGTATGGCGATTCGCTTGGGTGGATGATTTGTCTAACAGGTCGTCTAAAATAATTTGTACTTTTTCCTTATTCGCTTAGGAGAGTCTCACCGCGGCCTGAAGCTAATTGGCTGATCGTGTTTCAAAACAATCTTCATGTCAAAGTCGATGCTGTTGGTACTAGATTCCTTAATGTGCCGATAATCTGACTGATACAATTCTTTGATGTTTTCAGCAATCGCGGGGACAATTTCCGGGTTGATACGCAATTTTTCCGGCGCAGTAAACGGTTCGCTCACACAATCGATATTCAAAATTTGCGCAATCGTCGAATCGAATTCGTTTGTATTTTTATTTTCTTTCTGCGATACTTTGAAACCGTTATCAACGGATACTTTGACTAACGGATTCGAGGAAAAATCCTGTCCTAATACCGCCATATAAGCCGTGGTATGATCCCGGAATTACGTAAAGCCTTAATTTTATGGGGATGCCTTCAACTTCAACCTCGCGTTCGACAAAGCCTAATATTTCCATACACGAGCCATTAATTCCCGTAAATTCATAATTGTTTTCCGGCAACGGAGTTTGCACTTCCACGGGTAGAAAACTGCTCTTAATGAAGCTAATCGGTGATCCCGAGTCCAACATCGCGCTTAAGGTATACTTACAATAGTGTTCGTTCTTATCAATTATCGAGTAACTAAGCGAGAGTAGATACGGCGCTGGGAATGTTGTTTGGACCATTTTTGCCGATGTCGTCGGCCTAGGGTCCTGCGGTACGCTGCTTCTCCCCCGCTGACTCTCTATCCGTCGCGGGCAATCCGTCACTCGTTGCGTCGTAGATCCACATCCAAAACAGGATCCACGTTCTCGTTTTTTTGGTTTTGGGCACATGCCCCGTTTCCCCACAATTGAAACACCGTCTTCTTCTGCATCTCAAGTTTCTCCCTCGACTCATAGTTCCCTCTTAGCGGTTTCTTGTCACTATGGACAACTTTCCGCGGATACAAGGTGACTTTCTCAAACGATTCCAATAAGTCGGCGGTTGTTCAAAACCGTCCTATTCGAGCCTGATCTCGGAGCCATGGATCAGTGATACCGTCGATCAGGTAATCTATGATGTCGTTACTCGGGATCGGCTCACGATTTCCGAGAATTATTTTCTCATGGTAGTATTCGGAAAAATGTTCCCCTGTGATCCATACCCGGTTTTCAAATTCTTTTTGTAACGCTAATTTACTTGGTCGCTGATCAAACATTAATTTCATCTCCCGCAATAGCGTATCGATATCCATCGTGAGGTGCTCTGATCTCGAGTGGAACCAGTTCGCGGCGCGTCCCTTCAATTTAGAGCTGATTAACACTCTGGTCGCCTTATCGTCCAATTCATAGTTATCTTGGAGTAACCAAGAAACGACGCACTTGCTGCTCCCACTTCCAGAAAGTTCTGTCGCGAGCGTCAAACTCGCCCAATAAATCCTCTATGGCCCGTATGCTAATACTAGCAGCCACAGATCCTCGACTAGCGGTGGTTTCGGAGATTCCTGGAATGCCCGTCAACGGGTTGTTTAAGGCGGCTCGTTTCCGACGAAAGAGCTCCACCTCCCGTTGCAAAAGATCGCGCTCCAAACGCATCAACCTCCATTCGCGTTCCTGCATTTCTTCCTTCCTGGGTCTGTCATTGCGAAGAGGTTGTCATCTTCCTTCTTCCTCCTCACTGTCCCGTCGCTGTCGCTCACTTTCCGGAGCCGCACCCCTTTCTATTGCAATTACATTCCAGATATTGGAGTCAAAATCTTCCAACCTCAAAATTAATTCTGATTTTGAGCCTGACCCTGCCAAATTACGCGCTCGCAAAAACTCTCTCAATTCGTTGATAGTGTACTCCTTCGACATTTTTGGTGGCAAAGTTAACGTCGCTGTCCTCGCAAAATGCGCCAACGCGCTTGAATATCAGCTGCACAATCCGTCAATCCACCCTGAACAATATGTCACAATTGATTCACCTTTAACGCAATTGATCGAGAACAATAATTATCACTTTGAATCACAGTTTAACAGTAAAATAAAACAATACGACTTTTCCACTTGCACTCGCGACCCGTACTTAATTACAAGACCACTTCTTTATCCCATTTCTGATGTTTGTAGGGAGTATAAGGAGGAAAGGGAGGGTCGGATAAGTCAATAAAATCCCAATATGTTGGATGATCATTGTAAGGGTGTGCGTGCTCTTACACTTTTTCGCTAGCCGTCAGTGCCGATCGTTCTTACTATCTCCATTCTTTTCTATCCGCGTGCTGGTCTTCCCTCTTAAAGGGAAGACGTCCCGTCCCCCCTCTTCGAATTGGAAAAACCCCCCATGTTGCACGTTCTGCCGAGCCTGGTTCTCGTCAAGCTAGAGGAGGGTGAGGGTGGTGTCCTTCGACAATCCCTACGCGCTACCTGGCTATCGTCCCGCTCGACGTGGCCTTCGACCCTCTAAACTGCCTACAATGGAAAAATAACACGTGTTCGCTGTCGAGATCTTATAGGGAAAACAAAGACTTACATACATCGAAAAAAACATTTAGATAAGTGATACGCAGGTGATGCCATCTGATGGCGTGGCAGTTCAGTGTAAAGCCCTGCACGGAGGAATATTTCCAATACTCCCTCTTGAAGAATGAACCGCTTTTAATCCTCCGATATTCTGATTCCGACGACATTCAGATACTTTCAGTGTCTTACTTTTGATAATCTCTTCGTCAATCATTTTTCAGCGATCATTTTGTCGATTGATAACATTGTTCAACAAATTTTGACCTTCAAAAAAATCTGTAATAGCCATTGTGTAATCCTTATAAAGTTTCTTGTCCCAACCACGAATCCGCAAACAGAATTTCTCTATCACTCTCAGTTTTTGAAAAATATGGGTTTTTGTAAAAACACCCGATTTTGGGTAAAAATAAGATATTACGTAAAAACTTAATATGCTTGAAATTCAATTTAGCCTTAAAAAAGTCATTTTCTTTCATGGAAGGTGCACAGTCTGTAGAAAGCTTTTTACCAGAGGTAGCTAATTGTCGAATACAGTGACAGGACTTAAATTTTGTTAGCCAGCCGGTGTACTTGCCTTAAAATTTGGGTCACCATTTATTTACATATTTAATTCTATAGTTTTTTTTTTTACAAAAGAAATATCCATATATCTGGATATTGCCATTCTTTTACCTCTATCTTGAATAAACCATAGTAGTGCCCACATCTTTATTTTTCAGTTCCATTATACTTCTTTACTAAAAGCGGCCGAAAGTGCATCTTGCAAATAATTTCCAATTCATGCTTATGTTTTTTAATACCTGTGATTATGGATTTTCCAAGATTATATTTTTTTGCTAATTCTGTAGCACTCTCACCACTTTTTAATTTCTTTATTATTTCTGGTTTCGTTTCAATGGTTAGCACTATACGTTTACTGTTCAGATGTCAGTGTACATATGTACCGTGTGAACGTATCTAATGTCAATTTTAAATTAAATTTTATTATTACTGCAATAGTAAGGAAAGGTGTCTGTTTACATTGTTGGGAATAGAAATAATAAAATATTCAGATAGTATAATGTTCGGATAATAAGATATTTGGATAACGAGGGTTCCATTGTAATTGCTAAAAAGAGAACAAAATCATGCTATTGTCATCCGGTTCGGTAATCAAAAGTATTTTATTCGAAAATACTATAAATACAACATGTTTGTTACATGGAATAAATAGAAATAACAGAAAAAGTACGGTTCCACTTTTTTGCAATTAACACATTCATATTGTAGTATCGGAGCCCCCATATCCATCAAAAGTAACAATACCAAAAAATAAAACAAGAGGGCGCCTTGGCTATGGGCGTAGAATCCCGGTTTGCCGGACGGCGGCGGAGGTTAATGGGTTCGATTCCTGCGCCTCCCTTGGTTCCCTCAAAATTTTTTCCTCAGTTACTACAATATCTAAAACAAGGCTGGTGTTTCCGAACTCTTCTCTCCATCGTGTAAAAGTTTATATAGATACAATTACAAACATTCCACTTCCTCCACAATAGCCAATTATAGGAACTGAAGAACTTTATTAGAGGCAGCTGTATTTTATATAAAGAACGTAAAAGTTTTTAGAGAAGCATTAATTTTGTAATCTTTTTTTTATAATGTATGCTATTATCTTACTGTTAATATTATTTTCGAATATGGTACTACTTTTAAAGTAAATAATAGAATTGTATAATGAAAAAGATATAGTATCAATTAGAATTGCACAAGAAATTTCTAAGACTGAGAACTTATATAAAATTTACATCAAAATTTGGCATACATTGAAGCACGCTTTGGGTCTCTTCCGATTAATATATAAAAAAAAAAAGTAAGAAGATAGAAAAGTTCTTTTAACCACGTCAATAGAAATAACAGCCCAAATTACCGAAAACGTGAGAAAGCGAAAAACTTTTTTGTAAGAAACTTAGAAACAAATTTAATCGTATTATTGAAAAAAGAAACCCTCGTTACGATACGCTATCAAAAATTGCAAAAGTTCTACACCCATAAAACGAACGGTTAGAGAGCGTTCCGGCACGAAACCTGGACTAAATTGAAATATCTTCCAATTACATGTTATTATATAGAACGATAATTTTCTGTTTATCACTTATTGTTTCTATTAAACAATATCAGTTTAAAATAGAAAATCGTGAAGAAATGACTGTTATATATTACAACGCAAATTATAATAAATACAGGGTGAATTAGTAAAACGGAGCCGCTTGAACAACTATTTCAACTTTGAGATAGGTACAAATGGATGAACCAAAAATTATTTGATTTAAACGAATCTATTATGTGTTAGTCCGAACTTTTCATCAGATAGACACGCTTAGGAGATTTGAAAATCATCTTGATTTTTTTTAGATGTACATAACTATGTATTCTTCAACACCTACGATTGTAAGCCTTCTCAAAGCGATTTGAATGACCATAAGCATTTAAAGTCATTCAAGGTCACAGACGTAGTAATAATTGAAAAATAGACACTCCTAGTGAATGTATCTAAAATCGAGTAATAATACATTAATTTAAATAATAAACCTTTATAATTTAAATAATAAAGGTATATTCCAAATGTGGATCAGCCATAAAAAATCAGTGTCTGAAACATTCACCCACTGACTTCATTAAACTTTCACGTGTATGTTGCTTGGGTTATGCCAACAGAAACTCTTTGCATGCGTTCTCGTATATTTTCTTTAGTAGTAGATGGTTCACGATAAATCTCTTCTTTCAATTTTCCCTATAAAAAGAAATCCAATGATGTGAGGTCCAGTGATCGGGGTAACCAGTTTTGATATCTCGATTATCCAATCCAACGATTTTTAAATATTTCACACAAAATGTTAGTTACTCTACGAATAGAATGTGCCGGACAACCATCGTATTGATACCACAAATTTTGACAAATGTTTAGTGAAACATCTTTCAATAAATTAGACAATACTTCTGTAAAAAATGTTACGTTCTTGATTGAACGTCCTATCAGTGAAATATGGACCAATGATTCGATTATCAGCAATACCACACCAAACGTTAATTGACTAGGGTCCTTGATTTTGAATTCTCTTCAACTACCGCGGATTATCTGCAGATCAAAAAGTGTCTGCATAAAGTTTACTTACCATTTGTATTGATTCAGTTACAATTCTGTTAATAAAGCTCGGTTTTAAAAACTTTCACCATGAATGTTTATCTTTCGGTCATTACTACGTCCGTAACCTTGAGTTATCTTAATTGATTATGGTTATTGAAATCGTTCTAAGAAAGACTACAATCATAGGTGTTCAAAAATACATAGTTCCGTCTAAACAAATGAAAATGATTTTCAAATCTTCCAAGCATATTCATTTATTAAAAAATTTTGATTACCACACGAGAAATCCCTTGGAACCAAACAACTTTTATCTCAAACATTTCTACTTATTTCAAAAACTGGAAGAGTTATTTAGGTGATTCATTTTTACTGACTGACCCTGTATATACAGTGGTGTGCAAAAGTATCGGACCACAATATTTTTTTCTTAATAACTGTAGGATACGAAATTGTACAAGCAATTCCTTGTTACACAAATAGTATTTTGCACTAATCCGCATGAATATATAAGAATAATAAATCTCTAAGGGTAGTATAATGATCAATATCAATACATGTGCAAAGGTATGGGCTAAAACTAATTCTCAATATAAATTATGAATATTTATCAGTACAGAGAAAAGATTTACATTCTCTAACACTTATGCAATTGAAATATGTTATGGAACAACGCCGTGACTCGATACGTTTACACGCCACTGTATGTGCGTCATAAAATTACTGCTTATTTGTAAATACATGTGTAATACGTATATAATATATGTGTATACATCTTACATAGGATAGTTTTAAAATATTGTTTACAATTTATTGTATAAATATTTGCAGTCCAATTATAAGAAACACAATACTGTAACGTGGCGTTGAATATAACGCTCGAGTAGCTCGACCGTTTACACCTAGCGTAGCACGACCGTTCACACTTAGCATAGCACGACCGTTTACACCTAGCGTAGTACGACCGTTTACACTTAGCGTAGCACGACCGTTTATACTTAGCGTAGTACGACCGTTCACACACTTCTTTGCGGTCGCGGGTTGATAGTCGCAAGCGCGGGTTCGCGGTCAAGAACAGGATGCTTCGGCGAGGGAGAGCCCTCAGACAGATCACGGTGACACGACTCTACACTACACTACAGATAGTCGAGCTGCGAATGAGCCGTCTGCTCTGTGAGACGTAGTTGCCGAATATTGACTGTACACTACAGAGAACCGAGCTGCGAAATGAGCCGTCTGCTTTGTTAAGTGTGAATGCCGAATACCGACTTTCGACTGACTTTTCCTGTTTTTTATTTTTGGGGGGGGGGGGGTTATGCGGTGAGGTAGGGAGAGAGTGCCACCTGGAGTATATCCTCCTTATGCACTAAAAGAAGAGTAAGGACTTTAGATATCATGTGTGATTAGTTTTGATGTACAAACCATGCAGCAGGATGCAGAAGCAGGAAAAATTGCAAAAAACCTGCAGAAGCAGAAGGTAGTTAGCTGAGAACTTTGTGGGTCATGAACAAGGAACAAGGTTGTTTGGGTCATGAGATTTAGGATTGATGCTGGATATGTATCCCAGACCGAGAAGGGTGGAGTTTACAGTTGGGTGTTGGAATCCGGTGAGATCCAGGCTAGCGTTCTGTCATAACCAAGGGAAATAGGTGAAGAAATTAATTTAGATAGAAGAGATAAAATGATGAGATAGATGAATAAGACATAGGACATGAAGAAACGAAGTAGACGGGATCCCTTGTCCAATCACTCTCGTGCAAGCAGGTTGGAAGTTCAAGCATTTCTGTCTTTATTTTCAGCCAGCCCCAGTGGCATACGTACCTTAGGGTGGTAAGGCAAATGGTGTGGTTTGTATTTGGCGGTATCCCTGATTAACCTATTAGTGTGGTTTCCAACTGAGTATCCTGTAATGATATGTTTAATTAGAGTGTGTATATAAGTGGTGTTGGTTCTGGCATGAATATCAGCAGTAGAGTGATCCATGGGGAGATTTAAGATGATTTTGAGTGCGCGATTTTGGAGGCGTTGCAATGATAGGAGATGAGTCTGTGCAGCTATGGCCCATATCTGTGCGCCGTACATGATAACAGGACGTATATAGGCTTTGTATATAAGTATTTTGAGGTATAGAGGAAGTGCGGATTTATGGCAAATTAATGTTTTCGAGGATTAGAGGGCCTTTTTTTGTCTGTTGGCGACAGCAGGTCCCCATGTCATTTTGCGGTCGAGTGTTAATCCAAGGTAATTGACTGTGTCGTTCCATTCAATACATGAGTTTGTGATTCGGAGGGGAAGGAGGTTCAGACTGGAGGCTATGCTGGTTTTCCTGGTAAAGAGAATGGCCTTAGTTTTGCTACTGTTTACAGTGAGTTTCCAATTTAGAAGGTAGTTTTGGAGTAAATCTAATTGATTTTGTATCTTACGGAGTAGATTAGGGAGTTGCCAGGAGGAGGCCATGACTGCTGTATCATCGGCATAGAGTGCTAATGCAGTGTCTGGTGAACATGGTATACCATTTATGTAGATTAGAAAGAGGAGAGGTCCCAGTACAGAGTCTTGGGGAACGCCAGCTTTAATGTGAACCAGTTGAGATTTAACATTAGCAATTTTAACAAATGAGAAACGGTCAGTGAGGTACAGATGAATAAGTTTGATTAAGGCGGGGTGAAGGCCAGGTTTTATTAATTTGTGTATAAGCCCATTGTGCCATACAGAATCGAAGGCTTTTTGTAGATCGATTAGTACCATGGCAGAAAGTTTGTTGGTGTTCATGTTGTGGGCGTGATATTGGGCTACTCTTATGAATTGATGAGTGGTGGCGTGCTTGCTACGAAAACCGAATTGTTGTTCTTTCAAGATATTGTTAGTTTGACTATGTGAGTTCATTATTTTGTAGATAATTTTCTCGAAGATTTTACTGATAACTGATAGGAGGCTAATTGGTCTGTAGTTATTGGTTTCTTTGTGATTTTTCCCTGGCTTGGGAATGGGGATGATTTTAGCTACTTTCCATTGGGTAGGAAAGTATGTTAGGATGATAGAGGCTCTAAAGATGTAATACAGTTGGAGAAATACTTTATGAGACGCATGCTTTACCATTGCACGGGAAATATCGTCGGGTCCAATCGATCTTTTGGTGTTGAGTTCGGCTGCTAAGTTTGCTATTGCATCAGGCGAATTGTATTGCAGAATTTCAGAGGGGGAAGAGGGATTAGTGTGTTCCCGAGTGTAGAAAGTTTCTAGTTCACTATTGATTTTGGCCTGTATCGGAGAAGTAACTTGGTAAGCTTGGTCGTGAACAGACTGAAAGTGTTTTGCAAACGCTTCGGCTTTTTGAGGGCATCGCCGCTTGCATCGGTGAGGGTGGGGATAGTTGATCCTTTTTTGATGATTTTCTTGTAGAGTGGCCAAAAAGTGTGGTTTGTTGGGTTTACGTTTTTTATGTGTTCTTGAATTTCATTGGCTTTAAGTTGAATGATTTTAGTTTTAATATACTTGGATAATTGGATATAGTATTGTAAAAAGATGGGGTTTCCAGTTTTCTGCCATTTCTTCCTAGCAGCGTTTCTAAGGGTGATGGTCTTTTTTAGCTGTGGATCAGGGGGGACGAATCTGTTATTGGAGGGAACTAGTTCGGTAGATTTTCGGTGGCAGCTTTTAAGAACGCAGTTTAGTTTGAGAATGGCACGGTCAACGTTTTCTTTGTTGTCAAGCTTTGTGTCGAGGGTGAGTTTTGCTGTGTGACCACGATATTTGGTCCAATCAGTTAGCGGTGCAGAGCCTGTGAGATTAACACTATGGTGGTGGGTTGGAAGCGTAGTGAGAAGTACAGGCCGATGATCCGACTGGAGATCATCAGCCACTAGCGTCTGGAATCTAGCGAAACTGTTGGTGATGAAGAGGTCAAGAGTGGAGGGTAGCTGGTGTGGTGCGTAGCGAGTGAAGGATGGGGGGTAGATCAAGTCGTAAACTGCCTGGTCTGCATGGGTCCTGAGGATGGATCCATTTCTATTATAGGAATGATTGTTCCAGGATTGATGCTTGGCATTGAGATCAAACCCTGATATGAATGTGTTCCGCCGGCAGAAAAGTTTGTCTAGTACTTCGGGGGATAATTTGATGTTTGGGGGGCAGTATGCTGAGATAAAGATTAAATTCAGTGCAGTTATTTTGACAGCGATAGCCTCAATTTTGTCAGTATTAGGGAGTGGGAACGGAATAAAGTTTATGTTTTTGTGCACTATGATTGCAAGCCTCCTCGAGCTGTCCCGTCTGGTCTGTCGCGTCTGGAAATGTTATAATTTTGAAGGACTGTGGTTTTGTCTGTAGTAAACCAGGTTTCCTAGATCATGGCCACCGAGACGTTATTGGTATTGAGAAACATTTCTAGTTCTGTGAGTTTGTTATGGAGTGAACATGCGTTCCAAGTAAGGAAGTTTCCCGGGGGAGGGAGGGGTGGGAAGAGGATTCTAGCCGAATAGAAGCTGAATGGCTTCTAGAATTACTTCGAATTTATCCATGTTGGATTAACAGGAGGCGAGTTTGTTTTTAATATTGAGGAATATTGGGATGGCCTTAACGCAAAGTTGCATCAGGAAGCTGGTAATATCAGTATTTTGTGAGTTGAGTGGGTCAGGGATTGCATTTGAAGGGTTAGTGTTTGTGTTGGTGTTACTCTTTGCAGAATGTCGGTTGCCTGCGAGGGCGTCTCGATACGAGATTGGTTGGTGGGAGGGAGAGAGTGATGGTGATGGCGAGAGTGATGGCCGGCCAAAGGAGCCGGCTCCACTTGTAGGTAAGGAATTATTTATCCGACTGTTTGCGGGTGAGTTGATAGGGTGAGGTAGAGGGGGTGATGGTGGTTGAGGAGAGCTGGGGATTGCGGTTCCCGTATGACCAGAGTTGGGAAGGGATCTTTTACCGAAATGCGCTATCAGTCTCGGACATTTGGAAAAATTGGCAGTGTGTTCGCCGCCCGCAGTTGGCACATTTGAGTGGAGTGGAAAGCTCTTTTTTACACTCTGCTGTGGGGTGGGGTTGGTCACATTTTACGCATGTATGCGTTTTGTTGCAGTTAGCTGAGGAGTGCCCGCAGGCCTGACATCTGTAGCACTGGGTATAAGTCTTGTGGTTGTTGTACCTCTCCCAGTATACTCTGCAATAGAATACTAAGCTGATTTTGGTGATAGAACTGAATTTGGGGGTGGTGGGGGGGAGCTCTTATAGAAGCAGCGGCCACTGCTTTCTTTGAATAGTGCACAGCTGCCGGTCAGAAGGCCCTGCAGCTTGAGGTCGTCCAGGATAAGTTGAGGATCAATTCGTGGCAAGCCCTTTAGGACTACCACTATTTGTTTCTCCGATGGGAGTAAATACGTATGGAATTGAATTCCATTTTGGCGAAAAGCCTCCCGAGCCGCAATGAAGTGGGCCTGGTCTTGGAAATTAATTCGAGTCTGGTTGCCCAGACATTTCAAGGAGGACTTGTTTCCCACGGTGGCAAACAGCTTTTGGTTGAGGCTATGCAGTTGGTCAGCAGGAATTTGGACATAGAGGGGGGGGGGGGGGGTTCCTAGCAGGAGCCGCTCCATCGTTTGGTTGAGGACGGGCCGGTGTCCGGGCGCCATTGGTTTGAGCCGTAGGAGGAGATTTGGACGTAGAAGGGAGAGGGGTAGAAGAAGAAGAAGAATCCGCTGCCCGAGACGGCGGGATGTTTGCCATGGTTTCAGCAAGCAAGGAGAATCTATTGCTTGTTGGAATGGCAAAAGCGTGAAAGTTTGGTTCCGTGGGTGGAAGAGGGGGGGAGGGTGTGAGGGAGGTCCTCTACAATCCTCCGTATCACTGATTTTAAGCTTTTTTGTGGAGTTCATTGGTGCTGGGTTTGCAGACTTATCGCGCGGGTGTTCTGGATCCTCAGAGCAGGAATTAGGCACAGGTGTGACGGGAAGCTGCCATTCAGGAATACTATCCGTAGCAGCTGAAGTCGTAGTGGTGCGCGTGCGTTTTCCTATTGAAGGTGACGTCAGCCGGCGGGACGCCGGTAGGTGGGATGGTTCCACGTGGATGCAGGAGGTTATGTTTGGTTTATGTTTAGTTGATCCTAAATTTTTCGTGTTGGCCTACGTTAGTAAAGCGGTGCTCCGTATGGACGGTGTGATGCGTCCGCAGTCGCGGCAGCGGCAGAAACAGCAGCGGCGAGAACCGTGTCCCTCAGTCTTCAGTTCGCAATTCGCAATTCGCAATGGACAATGTATTCAGTAGCAGGAGGCACGTCCGTTTCGGTTGAGCGTCGCGCACAGAATGACAGAGAATGTGTGACCTGGACTACCTGAAAATGTTCTGCTGACTTTCGACTGACTTTTCCTGTAAAATACTCGATCTTTTATACTCGTTGGAGAAGCTAGGACCGCCCAATCAACGAATCATTAGCTTCTCGCACCGAGCGTTTTATGACCTGACCTGAGGTTTTCTCGCTCGCCGCGCGGTATACACCCTTCGCGTACGGACGTACTCTTTATCTTTTAAAAACTAGTAACGCTACAATACTTAATTTTTACGAGTACTATGTTTTAAAAGAATTGATACAAAATCGTTTGTTTCACTTTGTATTTTATTTTTTTTGTTTCCTTAGCTGCAAGTTTTCAATTACGTCCACTATTTAGGAGATTCGTGTAATATCCTTCGCAACGTTTCATTTGCTTAGGCATACGAGGAAGGAGTACATTTTCGCATCTGACGGTGAACATGTTAGTCAATGTTAAAGCTAATTCTCGAATAAAATCGGCACTATATTTATGAAACGGATTTCTATTAATAGGAATCTAATCCACGTTAAAAGGACAGAGTTACGTAGCAATTGTTGGTTTCAATCAAATTTTTACATGATATATTTTTTCGAAAACTATGAGCATGTTTTTTTTTCATTTTCATCGGTAATCAGTGAAATATTTACAGGTATAAAATGAGCCTCAAAATTGAGAACGAAAAACATATTTTCTCTAATATCTGGAAAATGTGTTTCAAATGAACGGTAGCTAACTAAATAATCTTTAAAAAAACTCTATCTATTTAAGTGATATATTAATAATATTTTATTCGTTTTTTCACTGTAACTTTGTAAATGTATAAAATGAACCAGAATGATAACTATAAAGAGTGTCCCATTTAACTTAAACATCCTAAATATCTCGCTTATTTTATATGATAAGAAAAAATGTCAGAGATGAACATTATTTTGTTCGAAGGAGTAAGTATTATGATAGGCAAAAGGTTTTTAAGATTAGGAGATTGTATATTTTTAGGATTATCGTTAACTGAGTAAACAAGTATAGAAGGTGAATCTCCTAACACGACGACTTCAAATAACTTGTAAGTTGTTCGTTGTACGAAAAAATATTTCAAACAAAATTTGTGTGGTATCTAGGTGACCCTAATATCTAAAAAAAAGAGTAAGGTAAAAAGACACATTAGAGCACTGTATGTTTCCCTAGATACCATGCAACTTTTATTTGAAATATTTGTTTACAAGTTATTTGAAATCATCATGTTAGGAGACTTGCCCTGTATACAATGAGACTCTGTTTATCCGACCTAGTATCGTCAGAATGTCCAATGCAAGCTAACCACATATCGTTTATCTGAACTCATGACATTTGTAAAGAAAATCGCGGTAATGAAGACTGATGACGAAGAAAATGACAAAGATGTCAATAATACTAACACGTTGAAAAGTATAAATACGGTAATAAAATTACTAAAAGCACAGCCAAAGTGAAACATGACAAATTTACAGTCTTAATAACATAAAGTTAAAAAGACGTTACAGTTATGAAATCCTCAAATACATTAACAAAAAACGTTATTCAATTGTACATAAAATTTTTTTTTTGTATAGATTGAAAGTATGTCACAAATATCACGAAAATGTAAATTAAAAATGTCAAGATCTGACTTTAGGGTATCAACAAATGCAAAAAGAAGGAAGAAAAGAGAGCAGTGGAGGATAACAGAATCGTTTGTTAAAAATGATCTTTATTATATAAAAATAAATTATAATAAATTAATGATAGATAATAATTATAAAAATTAATGTTAATAAATAATAATACTAATGAAATCATAATAATGGATGATTATCCATTATTATGTTTTAAGACGTTCCTTTATAATAAATGTTTAAACTGTGTCGCCGGTCAAGGTATGAGAGAAACAGTATTCGCTCATTAATTTAGTTAAATAGAATTAATTAAATTACTATCATCATTATAAAAAAATTTACTTTTTAAAATATTTGTAAATTACGTATCATTTCCACAATATATTATACATATGCACTATACGGAGCTGGAAAGATGACTAATGGTACAGAGAGATACTTCGTTCATACTGCTTGAAACTTTCGTCGCGTGATAATAAATAATCCAATTCGTCAATGTTATCGCAATGATAGTAAGTGTGTCCAATTTCTACAATTGTGTTAAAGGTGGGCCTGTAGGGACATAATTCAATCAGGATTATACCCGCATTCCTTCCAATCGTCATCTTTGATTGAAATGCGTACAATATACATATACAGTGGGTGTAAAAGTATTCGTATAGCAATCAATTTAAAAAGGGACCTCGTAAAATTGCTGTTTATTAACAATGTTTTTGTAAATAATAAGTATATACATATTTTTGGAAATCTGTAGAATAAACACAATGCAAAGAAAAGAAATTGATTACTTATGTGTATTGCGTTATTAACAATAAAAAACAGATAATCGACCGAAACATAGAAAATCAAACCTAAAAATATTAAATTTATTCTCGTCTGTGTACATCACTCTATTCTAGTATTCCATTAACGTCTTGATATTATTTTTTATAAATTATAATCTTTCTTCCTATTCGTTTCATTTTAAAAATATTTTATATAAGCCACCCAGCTGTGTTACCCTTGATTTCGTATAAAATTACGAACAAGTAAATTATTTTTAAAGTGTTCAACTATTTTTATGGCACTTATTTTTGAATTCTGTTTTATCATTCTAATTCGTCCAGTATATTAATTAATTTTCCGTGGACGTCTACTTCTTGTTTTTGTAGTCTTTTTCGTAATCCATATCTATCAATTGTATTTTGTATAGTAGGTCGAGGTCTGCTTACAATTTGTGAAATTTCTGTTAAACTTTTATATTGATTATGCAAATTAATAATTTAGAAGTATTTCTTCTTTCTTCTATCGTAGTTTCCGCACATTTTCGTCCCATTTTTCAATAATAATTTTGAATGCTACTAGTGTCAATGATGTTTCCAAACATACTAACAACATCAATTGTAATTACAAGGTAGTAATGCAATATGTTTATATTATGTACTCTACTGTAAGCAGTTTGAAATAAGAACCGCACAAATACTTATTGCTGCTATATTTTGGTCGATTTCTTGTTCTTTCTTGTTAATGTCGCAACTTACACAAATAATTAATTTTTTTTGGTATTGTATTTATTCTACATATTTCCAAGAATATGTGTACATTTACTGTTCATAAAACTATTGTTAATAAACAGCCATTTCACCAAGTCTTTTTTAAAATTGATCGTTGTACGAATACTTTTTACACCCACTGCATGTTGTCATTCAATTACGTTAAAGCATTTTAAGAGAGTGAAAAAACAGAACAATTCAGACGATCAAATTTACTGCTTACATATTGAAATAGGTGAATATAAATCCAGTTGTACGAACTTCAGCTCCTATTATACGAATGGAGAAACAATAGTGGGAATGAAGGTTATTGCACTCCTATTGTACAAATGATCCAGTTATCCAAATCGTCCTGTCCTCTGATCAAATAACTTTTTAAAGCACATTTGCAAAAAATTCGGATAGGTTTTCCATATGAAACTTGTTTTTTTCACACCCTCTTCTCTTAACTTATTACAAAATAATTTCCTAAAACAAAAAATTATCTCATGATTATAGCTGCAAGCTGCTGCACCTAAATTTTGGTTTAATTTCCACAGTAATGTTTCCTGAACCTAATACTAATAAAATTTTGATATACCCATCCATACCAAAAAAGTTACGACATTCTCATCTTGACCCAATGTAAACAATATCTAATTTTCATGTGACAATGTAATAGCAAATTACGATTTCAGTAGGAGGTAAAGAATCTAAAAGTTTTTAAGAAAAAAAGGAAACAAATAAATACTTATACTATGAGAATCCATGCTTAATTTGGAAAACAATATTCGGTTAGAAACACAACGTGGTATTAACACTCCAGACGTGAAGAAGACTAACTGAAACTTTGCCTTAGGAGCGTATCGACTCTGTATTGTTTATTTATCAAATGTTCTCAGATATAATGTCATCGAGGTCTATACCCTGTTGAGTTCATCTTAAGCGAGCATAAGCTTACGAATAGTCCTAATTTTGTCTCATAACATGTAAATTGTCGGATTAGTTCCGCCTATTTTATGGAAATGTCCTACTGTGCGATGCACCGAAAATCAGAAATAGCTTCGTCAAGTTGTGATAGTATTTGATCATAGTATTTTTGGACTATTGTTTGTCGATTACACTTTCAATGGTCAAAAATATAACTGATGAGCTATCTGAATTCTTAGAAGCCATTTTCATATCTCAAAGGTATTCAACGTGATTTCAACACGACGGATGTCCGGCTCACAATGCATTAATAGCCTGGCAAGTATAAAAACTAATAATTTCCACAATGGATCGATCACAAGATTTTTCACTTTTAGATTTCTTTTTCTGGGGCACGAGTATATCGATAATTTATGACATTCCCATAGAACCAAAAAACATGAAAGAACGTACTAGAACTGCATGTGCTAACATCAGTGAGCAAACTGCAAAGAGAGCCAGGGACTCGTTCATAAACCCTTTAGAGAAATGTATTGGTGTAGATAAACATCGTCTTGAGCATTTGTAAATTTTCCTTTCAGTGATCTTTTTATTATAGTTATTTCAGCATGTGTATCAATTGCCCAACTTTTATAATTTGTTTATGTTTGGGGGCATGTATAGGTTATAGTATCATATTGCGATGATGAAAATTTGTAATTTCATTAAGAAAAAAAACCTTAACGATCTTGAAATCTTGAAAACAAATAGCCTTGAGAAAATTTCTGCCTATCATAATGTTTTCCTCTTCGAACCAAATATTCTTTCCTCTGACACTTTTTCCTATCATAAACAATAAGCGAGATATTTAAGATGCTCAGGTTAGGTACAGTACTCTATATAATATACAGGGTGTTTCAAAACATGTAGGTATAACTTCAGGGATGAATTTAGTACGATAAAATAAAAAAAAAAATCTATAGCCGATATGACTTTGTTTCCGAATTATAGCCGTCTATGTCTTCCAATAATTCTTATGTCTCTTTTGACTGTTTCTTTAATTCCTTTAATTGTTTACACGTAATGCTTCTTTTCCTATGTACGACCTTCTGGTCTGCTATGTAAACACTATTTTGTAATTTATTCAAATCAGTTTAATACATGTTCTTGTTGATAATAGCATGTATGGAAATTTGCTAATACATATCATAATAATTTTAAGTGATCATCTAATACAATTCATAACACTTTGAGTGATAATATACGTTGAAGGAAGTCAGCAGTTTAGCCGAGAGTGACCACTTCGAACAATTTCGATGAACAATATTTTTTTCTTATTTTAGCGTACTGAATCTATCCTTAAAGTTATGCACACTTGTTTTGAAACACCTTGTATCTATGTTCTAAAATCTTTAATTAATCTTTCAATAAAAATTAAAACCAGTTGTTTACTTATATTTATGTCTACTCTTCGTCATTATATGCAGATGTTTTTAACGGTTTGTATAAACAACACGTTTATTACAATAATTCTAATATTTATCAGAAAATTTCAGAACGTCCATATTCTTCAGTTCGGTTCGTGGTTACATTCATGAATTTACTCCAAAATAAATCTGGAGTTTGTTGTGAGATATAAGTTTATTAAAAACTACACATCTTTGTGTCTTTAGAACAAAGGCAACTGTTTCAGAATTGTTTACAAAAGTAGTTGGGCTTTGTGCAAAAAAAAAATACAACTTTTACGCTTTAAACTTTTTCCTACTACAAAATTTTCACCCCAGAGTTTACGTTATTTTTATTCTCTAAATACACAAAATCGCTGATAGAAGAATGCTCATACAATATTTTTCGACAGTACAAGATTTTACTAAGCTCAGTGATTATTAATTAAATGGTTAATTAACACATGTACTTATCACATAATGAATCACAATTTTTAAAACTATATTGTATGGATAAATAAAAAGGCTTGTGATTGTACATATATTAGGCAGATTGAATGTGGCGAGCTTGACGTATTAAATAATAACATTAAATGTTTTGTTTGTTTTTTGTAATAAAGTGCATATAAACAAAATGTACGTTATGGAAAGAATGAAACTAAAATTATTTACAATGCTACAGGAGGTGCCGTGCATGGGAATACGAAAGGATCTCTGTGCCATATGCGGACTTCCAGTTTTTCTAGCGGAAAAATTGGTACTAGACCGCGTTGCTTACCATCGTACCTGCTTTCGCTGCGCACGATGTAGTAATCAATTAACCCTTGGTAATTACTACGAGACCGAGGAAGGACAACATTGCTGTGAAACATGCCCTGATGAAGAAATTCCATCGTTCGCTATACAACACTGTAGTGATTCTATAACATCTGATGAAACAGAAAAAGATATGCCAGATTCAACTCATACCCAATGTATTCTTGATGACGAAAACATGGACGAAGGAGTGATTGGTCATAATTCCATTCAAACAATGTTAAATACTAATGATTCTTCTGTTCCTGATATAATTGCACAAACTTCTCGATTAAGACTAAATTTCATATCTAATGAGCTACTCTCGGACAAGGGCGTGGAAACATTTACCGCTAATGAATCACCCATGAATGACAGCCTGAAAGGTGGTTTCGAGAAAAATCATGTAAATTTTCAAACAAAAAACGCAGACCTCACATTCCCTGTTAACGATAATTACAAGGAACAAGGACAAAAAGAAGAGAAATATGATTTTTATGTTGCTTCTTTAGAAGCAGAATCTCTCAGTATGAAAAGTACGGTTCAAGGAAAAAGTGGAGATTATACAACAACGAAGAGCCCCGATCATGATAAACTAAGCCTTACCGATGAAACGCAGAAAGAAGAATTAACTACAGTCTCAGTTCAGGATGTAAGTAAAGATAAATCAGTGTTTCATAATAACACTAAGGTATTGTTGCCTGAAACAATCAACGAATGTACGAACATTAAGAGTAGTATTTCTCTTGTTCAAAAGAGACGCATGATGTTTGAAAGTATGAAAGGTAATGCGGAAAAGAATGACACCAGACATCAAAGCATCGAAACATGTAAATTTAAACTACAAGTTGAGGAGCAAGATGTAGCAGAAGGAAAATATAAATGTTTACCAACTTCGTCAGATGCAACAAAGCTAATCGATTCATATGACGCATTAGGAAATAACACTGAGAATTCATATAGCGAGAAAAGCGAAAAGAGTCATGATATAACGACTCCGTCCATATCATTATCACATATACCGGTGGTATTGAAAAGTCCAAGTAATTCGTCATGTAAAGGAAGTAGCGTAGATCAAGCATCTGTAAAAATGAGCCCAAAAAAATACTACCCTGAAGATTTGAATCCTTTTAAATGTGACGAAGAGGAAGAAATTACTAATAATCCTATAACAATCGCAAAAACTTTAAAGACTACTAAAGATTCAAAAAATCCGTTTGAAAATGAGGAAGGTGAAGAAGAAGAAGTAGAAGAAGAAGAAGAACAAGGAGAAGAAGAAGAGGAAGAAGAAGAAGTAGTGGAAGGAGAAGAAGAAGAAGAAGAAGAAGAAGGGGAAGGAGGGAGAGGAGAAGGAGAAGGAGGAAATGTAGAAGAAACTGAAAAAAAGATGGAAATTATTCCACCAAAGCCAGCTACGAGGAATAACTTCAGCAACAAAAAAACAAGGCAACAGATTCTCACAGAGATGCCAATAAAGCGACGTTTGGTGGCACCTCAAATTAATTTAAATCCTTTTTGGAGCGATGAAGATGACCAGGATAGTGATGTGGAATCTAATGACAAATCATCCGACAGTGTGCCCATTCCTAAACCACGCACTATTAAGTACGTATTAGAATTAGAGTTTTTTAAATTAAATTCTTAAACAATTTTTATCTCATTAAATTTGCATTTTACGTCATATTGTTCCTTTTTAAAGAAAGCATCTTCCTCGGAAACAAATACCCTGTATATAATCTATCCCATCAAATGTAATTTTACATTTTTACATAATGGGTTAGCAGGCTAAGGGGGCTAAAAATGCCCTCCAACCGATTTGGTGATGCGATACACCATTCGATAGCTTATCAAAAGAGAACATGTGACTCCAAATTTCAACCCTCTAGCTCGACTTTGGGGATAGTTACAGGGTAAATTCGGATTATCAGTTTTTGGACTGTTTCTCCTATTTAGTGATACGCAAGAATTCTGAAAAAATCTGACATATTGTATATATGAAGACAGTTGTTAGGGAATTTTTTCAAATTTTTTCGTTGATAATCGTAGTTGTAAAAAATAAAAAACGTAACAAAATGCGGATATCTTTTGAAAAAAAAATAGCGCTTTTTTTATATTTTTGTAATAGCAGCATATTAGCATGATCATCATCCTCAATTTTTTTCGTATTTTTTGGAAGGGTGTGCCGTTGTCAAAAAAATTAAAAACTGATATTTTTAAGGTCGTGCTAGAGGGTTGAAACTTGGAGTCATATGTTTTCTTTTGGTGAGCTATTGAATGGTGTATCGCATCACCAAATCGGTTGGAGGGCACTTTTGACTCCCTTAGCCTGCTAGACCCTTTACAAAACCCCACATACTTCATTATTTTGTTACGTGTAAAGATACAAAGAAAAAACAAATGTTTCGGAAGAAAGCTACTGTATTTGAAGGAGAAAATTAAAGTATAGTGGTAAAGATCATGTCAGTTACACTTACTGACAAAAGTTAAGAAACAACGTAATCCTTTGGTAATTTTGGTATATTTTCTATTTTCTAATATACATAGGTTGAAACTAGAAATAGGATAATAAGCTAACATCCCATACATCAATAAACAATGAGTTTTTTTTCGAACGTACTTGTACAACAACGACAATAAAATTAAATCGTAGAAATAAGACAAAAGCTGCGTGACATAAGTTAAGAAACATACATTGCTTAAGTTATATAACCACTTTTAATAAAAACAACGATATGTAGATGTTTGTAATTTTCATAACAGTCTAATAAGATGTTGGATAACCCTTGGATTTGAGGACTGCATGGCATCTGCGTGGCATTAATTCAAATTAATCGAACACAAAACTCAGCCGGTATTTCTGGCCATATTTTCGTGAGTTTTTCCATTAATTCTACTTTATTGGTAAAAGAATGACTTCCCAATTGATGTCCAACGTAATCCCACAGATATCAAATTGTGTTCAAGTCCAGGGATTGACTTGGCCACTTGATTACATTAACATTTTATACTACAAGAAATGCCTTAACTAACTTAGAAGAAAGAAGAATGTTTAGGATCGTTATCGTGTTGAAATGACCACCCTGATAACATTTTTTCATTGGCTCATGGCAGCATATGATTTTGTAAGATGTCGCGATACACAAACCTATCCATTGTTTCTTTTATTTGTATTACACAATGGACGGGGGCCGTTACGTGAGAAACAACCCCACAGTATTACATTACCGCCACCAAATTTTACTGTCGGTTTTAGGTATTTAACATTAAACCGTTGTCCAGTAGGACGTCACACATTATTTTTAAAGTCGTTTCCAAACAGGTTGAACTTACTCTCATCACTCCGTACAATTTTTGACCACTCAGTAACAGTCCAATTAAGATGTTCTTTAGCAAACCGCAACCGAGCTGCTCTATTTTTCTTCGACACAAGTGGTTTCTTGCAGGCTTTGCGTGAAAAAAGATTATTTTCATCTAAACGACGGCTAACTGTCCTGCTACTAATGTTTTCCAGACCTAGTTGATTTTTAATTTCAGAAGCAGTATAAAATGGATTCGACTTAGAGAGCCTTGTAATTCGACGATCTAGCTTTTCAGTTGTTTTTCGCGGTCTGCCAATGCGCGATGCCGTTTTAACAGTTCCATATTTATCAAATCCTTTTATAATTTTGGTGATACCGCAACAATTCACACTAAACACTTTTGCTATGTCAATTTTTTTCTTGCCTTTCTTAAACATTTCAACTACTTTCAGCTTTTCAGCTTCTGTTAAATATTGCCTTCTTGTCATATTTAACACAAACTATAATATCAACTAGACTCAAAAAGGAGACTAAGTGTCTCGGAATATGTTTTTTTACATTGTGGGCTCAACTTATCACGAGATGTTTGTATGTTTCTTGACTTTTGTCACGCAGCCTTTATCTTGTTTCTTCGATTCAATTTAATTGTCGTCTTTGTACAAGTATGTTCGAAAAAAAACTGATTGTTTATTAATGTATGGAATGTTATTTTATTATACTATATTTATTTATCTTTATTTTATTATATAAAATTACCAAATGATTACGCTGTTTCTTAACTGTTGTCAGTAAGTGTATATGGTTTCCAAATTATACCAATAATAACATTTTTTCTTATTGAAAAACACTGTTTTGTTTACCGTGGGAAATATGATATTAAAAATAATCTTAGATGAAAATTTCACGATCAAATGATTGAGGTGGAAACTGGTCGTGGAATGAATAATATGAACAAAATAAACATTTTAATCATATGATTTATTAGTTTAATGTGTGCTCAAAATGTTCTCCACTTAATGCACTCATATATTTAGATGTAAAAAAGATGAGTGTCTAGCTCTCTATATTATTGTACTGTAGAATACATTATATTAAAGAATATATGTATAAAGTATTCATTTTTTATTCTATACATATTGTGTTCTTGATTGCATGATCGGAATTTATGAGGAATCGAAAGTTCAAGCATTCAGTTGCGATGTCTACTCGGCATTAAAGGCGATTGTCCTTATTGAAACGATATTATCGTTTCTCGGTTCAACAATTAGATTACATTTGAATAACATTTTAGCTAAGTGCAAGAATAATTTCTGAATTGTTCAAGTTATTGGAAACAGTTGATATGGTTCTATGATATGGCAAAGCGAAAGAAAACTCAGTGCAAGCATATTAGCAGTATACAAAAAAGGATCCGCATATAATTTTTCCCACTCGTTGCACATTTGATAACATGATTAAATTATGTTATGAATCAGGTAGTGTTCAAGCAGTTAAAAAATGTCATTCTAAGAAACAAACACACAATGGAAACGAAATTTCAATTTTAACAACTGTAACAGTGAATCCATATAGCAATACTTGACAAATTATGAGATATTCTGATATATCCAAATCCACTATTTAGTGATTACTCAAACATCATCGATTGTATCCTTATCATGAATTTCCGTTCATAAACCCTGCAAAAATCGCACATTGATGAACTATTTTCTGACGTTTTATTTAGTAATAAGTCAACGTTCATAAATTGTGGACATATAAATATGCATAATATGTATTATTGGGAAAAAGAAAATCCAAGGTAGCTTCGACAGATTTCTTGGCAGCGTTCATGGAATTTTAATGCGTAGTGTAGTTTATGAAAGAATCGCATTATTTGACAATACTTTCTTAATAAAAAAAATCTAGCAGGATAAGCATGAGTAAGCGGCCTCCAGATCATTTTTCGTTTTTATTAGCTGATAAACGATGCTTTTTGTCTAAAAAACCATTCTGCAAAATTTCAGATTTCTACTCCTTCGCTTAAGAGTGACATGAAAGTCATGTAAAGCCTCTAAATTGTTTTATTTATTTTTTCAGTTACCACTTAAGATATTTACATGAAAAATATGTGTAAAAGAATCACGGGTCAACTGTAGTTAAGGTATCTTTTCAGAATTATAAATCAATTATTAAGGGCAGAAAAAAATGATTTTTTGGGGATGGTTTTTGCAAAAAATCTTTACAGTGCCATCTTAAAAAATCACTAATAATGCTCTGTTATCGAGTTATTATATGTAGAAGTTACAAATTGATCAGGTAGGTGGAACATAGTTAAATAATTTAAAGGGTATTATGAATATACAATAGAGTTTTTTAAAGAGAAAGAGTACTTGTCGCAAAGCTGAATACATGTTATTTAAGTGCGACTAGGAAAGAACAATTGCAGTCTATTTGGGAAATTAAACTGCGAATAATAAGTATTTAGTATTAATTGTTTATCTGGGCACGGATAAGAAAGCGAGTCCTGAAGTGCAACGTAAGACTAACCAGCTCGTGAGATACGGAGATAAACGATACGAATATACGGTTCGAATTATTTACTGTTAAACGTTTGTTTCGCTGTAGCCATTTCTTTTTTACTAATGCTTTGTTATCAAATTATTACATATACAAATTTTAAGATAGTCGGTTGGTGGGGACCACAGTTAAATAATTTAAAGAAAATTTTAATATTATGAATTTTCAAAAAACGCACCTGAGACAGATAAGAGTGAGTATAAAATTTGCTAACACGTTCGCAAATCACAACTGTTGAATGTATTTTAAACAAAGCTTTATGCGCGCAGTATAACGTCATCTGATAAATTGCATGTCCAATGCCTTTCGAAATCCCGCTGATTATTCTTGCGGCGTGCTCCACAAGTTACTCTCTTGCCCAACCGCACACAAACAATTAATATCAGATACGCATCATTCACACTTCGATTTTCCAAATAGATCGCAGTTGTTCTTTCCAACTCGCACTTAAATGACGCGTATTCAGCCTTATGACAAGTACTATTTCTCTTCAAAGAACCACATAATCATAATATTCTTTAAATTATTAACTATGTTCCACTCACCTGATCAACTTGAAACTTCTACATATAATAATTCCATAATAGAGCAGTATTTGTGATTTTTGTTAAGGTGATCTCTCTAAGGGTTGTTTGCACAATTCATACCCAAAAAATTAATTTTTTTTCTGCCTTTAATAATTGATTTATAATTCTCAAAAAAATATCCTAAGTAAAGATAATCTGTAACTTTTTTTTTATATTTTTTAATTTAAATGTCGTAAGTAATGTAGGGATTGGTTTGACTTATCGGTTTGAAGATAATTATCCCAACGTGCTATCGGTGTGGGTTATTAGTTTATTGTATGATAGTGGGCTTTCTCTCTCTCTCTCTCTCTCTCTCTCCGTCTCTCTCTCTCTCTGTCTCTGTCTCACTGTCTTTCTCTCTGTATCTCGCTATGTTTCTCACTACGTTTCTCAATATCGCTCTTACTATGTCTCGCATCCTTTATATGTTAATTCTCACACACACTCACTTGCACACCTATTCTCGCGGTTATCGCACTTTACATTCTTTCTCTCTCACACGCACATTTTCTCTCTCTCATACTCACTCTCGGTGGGTCGTTCACCTATTTCCCGTGTTTTTCGGCTTTATTTACGCCTAGGTCGCTGACACCGGTGAGCGACCTACCTACGGGTCAGCTGACACGTTTTTGTCAGGTTTTTGCCAACGGTTCCGTTTCCCACAGTAATAACTGAGAAAATAAATAAAACAGTTTAGGGGTTTTACCCTCATATCACCTTTAAACGAAGGGATAGAGATCTGAAATTTTGCAGAATGGTTTTCCAAGCAAAACGCATTGTTTAGCAGTCAATAAAAGTAGAAAATAATATGGGAATCGATTACTCATGCTTATCTTGTTAGACCCTTTGAATGTGTACAAATATGCCGCAACTGAAAATAAAAAATCGTATTTCCAATTGTTAGGGATTGGGTTTATGACATGGTCGCCTATTCGCGTTATTTTTGAATGCGCCCTTTTTCTAGCTTTACGTTAATTAAATTTCTCTTTAAATTGGCGACGAAAACTAGGAAGCGTTTTATGGACATAGAAACATAAAGTTTTTGCGGGCCACATGCTTTCCTGGTGCCCACTCGTGACCATTCAATAACCATTGACATGTCATGACACCTTTCGCGTTACCCTGGCCGCTCAAGTCCCATTACGAGCGAGCTACCCTTGGAACCCATGCCCCCGCCAACGCGACATAGCACCACCCCGCCAGCTTGGGACTTCCAGGATGGGCGGTATGCTTACGGGCCCTGGAGGACTGTCCAGAGGGTAGTCACGCTCTAATTGGCGCAAAACATCACCTCCCACGCAACCACTTTTTTATAAACAGTGACACATCACACCAAAAAGAGAATATAATTAGGCAACAGTCAACACTACATACACACCATGCTAAGACATCAATTGTAAATATTCATTCTAAAATATATTGTTAAAATACGTGTGACATTCTTCATCTGAATCCGTATCACATCATTCATCAAATATCACCATCGAATCAGCGACAACTTAGCGCCACCACTCTCGAACATATTGCTTGTTCGAAGTACAAGACGCAACACCAATGCATATATAAACATTTTTTCGAATATGAATCATACAGAATTGTAGTTATTGTTCGGTACCGAACGTAACAATACAGGACACTTTTAAAATCATTAAACTTTCACTTTTCGGCTTTATAACACAAATGCTGGACTAGGCTTTTTTTAGAGTGCCTTTCTTTTCAATAGCCATCCCTTAATCAATCTCTGAAGGATGGTGATGTTGTGTGTTCGAATCAAGACGCGTGTAGGCTTAAAGAATATTTATTAATAATATGTACAATGTTATATTATAGTCCTTATTATAACGCGACGATTCTTTTATTCTGACTGTGACCTTGCGACTCTCACTGTAGACTGTCCGTCGCTGCTTCGCTGGTGTGAGTCCTAAGACGTGCTAGCTTTTGTTCTCGCAACTTTCGAGTGTTTTGCTTGCTAGCCATCTGCCTGCCGAATGTTCACTACGCAGGTATGTAGCATGCCGCTACAATCTCTTTACTCGAAGAGGAGGCCCAGAAGGTGTTCATGGTCATAGGTCCACTGCATTTTACGAACTATACGCCATTCTGGTATCCATCACTTCAGGGGGAAGATTTGTGTAACGTGTCGAAAATGATGTGATTTTTATGAATTTTTTCTCAGGAAACTATAGAATATTATCTTGAAACTTTTAGAATATTTTATTAAATATCTAAAATAGTAGAAAATATTTTTTAATAAAATAATTCGATTATTATAAAGTGTAGAGGTATTTTGCCGCCGCTTCGGCGTGGTAATAGTCAATTGACGTGCAGTTTAACGTCCGTTAAACTCGCCAAAAATAAAAAAATTCACAAAATTATGTGTAGTTTATAAAATTACGCTATAGATGAACTTAAATTTGTAAAATGAATATGGTGAGATATGTTGAGACTTAGAAAAAAACATCACAATTTTGGCGAGAAATTTTCATGTTAATTATACAATAAAACTAATTAAAATTAATAATATTTTCAAAACTGTTGGTTCATCCAGAACAAAATATATCAATCTACATGCTCGCATAGAGACAAGTTAATTGATTAAATATTTTTTGAGTTATGTTGCACCCTAGCTTGGTAAAAGCTATTTTGAGAAAAACGCGTTTAAAGTTTTAGGTTAAGAAAAGTACAAGTTCTTGGAAATTTACAGTCAGCTTTCGTTAGTCTGCTATCTCAGACCCATGCAGTAAACCTTCTGCTTCCTCTAAAAATTCTTGTCCTTCTCCCATCGCGATGTAAGTGTCAGCGAAAATTTTACGCTGTTGTGCAATACTGAATTCCAGCGTTTCATCATTTTTAGTATAGAATAATACCTTTCATTAAACACTCCAGCAGTTATAAAAGCGACGATTTCAACTATCTTTATACTGGAATTCAAATGTTTCGGAACTACACACCACACGCCAGAGTTAATGTGGGTCCGGGTTCAAGGATGACGTACAGCAATGATTTAAAACTGTTTTATTAAAACGAAATATAAAGTAGTTAGGTTATAATGCGTGATTCTTCACGGCACACCACATGGCGAGTTCTCTGCTCGATTAACCGGTACTGGGCGGAACCGCGCTAAGAAAAACAAAAGACCGCCGATCGTGTGAACACATGCACGCCACAGTTAAAACTTTCATTTACATTTTGCGTGTGCACGCCTACACACCTTTGTAGAAGAACTTGCCTTGACAAATTTTCATAAATTGGCAATAAATATTTTTGCAAATCTAGATGAAGTGCAGGCGGGTAGTCGAATCTTCCTCTTTATCTGCGGCCTCAGCTGTACGCCACTTACACTGCCGGCCAAAAATTTGGAACCACTCTATACTTTCTTATATTTTTTAGCATAAGTACTGGAATGTTGCTCTAACGGTTCTGTAATTATATCCTAAGTTTAGAGGCAGGTAGTAGAAAGTACTTTATGACTGTACTTGATACCTCCACCCCTTGTTTTGTTTATATATGTATGTCAGTGTAAACAATGCATAGACCCAAAGCGTTATTCGATAGCTGAAAAATACCAGCATGAACCATTCATTTTCACCGTTTGTGAGCTGTAATTTTTTTTTCTTAATAATTGTCATACTTGCAGTGGTAGTTTTTTTTATGACTAGTTAATGTATAAATAGTTAATGTGGACTTGTATACTCAGCTCAGTTTGAAATATCAACTCTCAGCTCCTAGTAGGCAGTTCTGGTGCATCGGCTTTTCATTCGTGGCAGTATGACGCCATTACAGTTTTTGTCATATCATTAGCTGAGTTAATATTTTTCCTTATTGCTAAACCATAATAACTTGTTGGTTTGTTTTATTAAAATATCTGTTAACTTACCTCTTCCTCCAAGTTTTTTCGTCCTTTTTATATTTCGAAGCCTTGTAATTGTACCCATTTGTTTTTCAACGTGATCAACATACTCAGTTTTGACGACTTGAAAATCATCACCACAAAGATTCGTAATTTAAAATTCCATTATCGGTTTTCAAGTCTTCGTCGCCAATATAATTTCCGTACTTTACTCCCAAGTTTTCTTCGAATTTTGCGAATATTTCTTGAATGCCGTCGACTTCCATTTTTCCTGCAGAACGGAAACGATTTGCGGCACATTCTTCTTCATGCACTTCGTATCATTGGAGATATTCTTCCATATTGTTTCTTTTTTTTTTTGTTCTTACCTTTCCAATATGTACAAACATGGCAGTACCTTCCTCTTATAATGAAGTTTATTACCTTGCCAACGGAATATTCTATAATTAAATGTAGTTACGTTGCACAGCGAAGAGAAGCCGCGTGTCTTCCAAGAACCATCACCATACACTTTCAAATTCAATGAACACCTTCCATTTTCAATATTTTCTTCTTTTTCTTCTTCAACAGCTTCTTTGTTCAAAGTAGTAAACACTGTATGCACTGCAGTATGAATATGTTCCACGAGAAAATTGTATACATTTCTCTTCCTACCGCGCCTGATATCCACTAAACCACAAAAAATATTTATCCTATGTATTTATCCTACCGATGTTTAGAAGTCTCATTACGAATATCATTCCCATATTAACTTCGTAACCATTATTGATAAAAGACAGAATTAATTTCTCTCCCACCACATTGACAAAAAACAATGATTTTAAAACCAAGACCTCGATTTCCTGATTTTTCAAATTTTACATTCTGATTGGTTGCGTCACAGCGTCGACGTTGGAAATTGCGACGATAAGATGACGCGGACTTCGAACTCTTGATTTTACAATCTCCAGTGAAGTCTTTCGAAGGATGCGATATAATGAGTGGACTGTATTGAATTTTTGATTGTCTCAAACACAATATTGAACAACTATATGGAATTTATTATAAATAGTTTTAACGATATGTACAATATTTATGTCTGTGTCGAAACGTGTATGATAACTTGTGAACGTGACTGTTGATGCTTGTAATGAATGAATGAAGTGTGTGCATGCTATTTTATCAACTTGGTTTGTGTTTCTATTCGCTGTGTAAACATATAGTGGAGGTGGTTGAAGTGTGTTGATTGAATTTTTGTGAGTATTCCGGGGATGACTGTCGTGTCGAGAGGGTAGGAAGATTGTTATTAACTATTTGTCATCTGGTAGGGTCGAGTCATGGTTCATCTGGTCGGTCGGTAGGCTGCCGCTTCTGGTGGCCAGATGAGAGGGTTTCCGAACTTTCCTGTTATTAATGCAAATTTGCGAGCTGTTGTCGCCAAAACCTTCGCCTTGAATGAGTTTGGGTTTTACAACCGAACACATTCTGCTTGCATTTTTTGCAATTAACAATTTCCGTAATTGCACTCAAAACTATAAAGAATTCAATAATACGATAATAATATGTTGAAGTAATAACAATATCTCCATTATTTGCAGCAGTAAACTTTTTCGCTGAGGTACTCTGTCCTGTGAAAGGGACTTCTTTATCGCTGTTCTGATTTCCTGCGAATGATCTTTTTCGTCGCCAAGATTGGCAATAAGTAACTTTTTTATCTCTTTTCGGATACATCCCTACGTAGTTGTATTAATGACACTCCACGCATGTTGGTGAAATAATGTCTTACTGCTTTGACTCTTTGATTCTATCTTACGAATTTGTTGTTCCTTCACTCTAAATTCATATTCCTCCTCTAAGGGGTGAATATAGGGATTGTCATAGGTGTGAGTTTTGATGAGAGACAAAAATGCCAATTGAAAAGAAAATTTTGGTCAACGCACAATATAAAGTCGCAAACCTGAGAATGTTAGAAACCATTGGTGTACACATCACAGAGTTTAGGCAATAATCCAGTATAACGGAATCTGTTACTTGCACTGATGTGACTCAAGTTTGCCCAGGTTTATAATACGTCAATTGTAATTAAGATGCAGTAAAAGATTCTGTATTCTCCATTTTTTTTAGCATTTTAGAATTCTGCTGGCTGTGAAGAGCAAATGATGAAAAAAAAGAACATAAATACACATATTAAATGCTTGATTGCGTATCCTAAAGTCGGCCTCCACAATCAACACTATCGCGAAAGCCGAAATTCACGGGACCTTAAAAAGTCCTTAAAAACTATAGCCATAATTACACAAATGTTCACAAAGCATACAGGAGCATTAACTCAAATTCGCTGCCTAAAACGAACAGTAGACCAAACAGAGAGAATGTTTACGCTGCCCGCCGCGCGCTTCAGTACATCTGCGTGACGCATAACTATAAAGTCAGTTATAGCTCCGTTAATACTTCGAATTTCAGTTTAAATATGTATGAACATATTCTTCAGATGTATTACTATTGATTTATCTGAAAACAGAAATCAATTTTTTTGACCCGCTGCACGAGTTTCCCCCCTCAACCGGTAATAATTAATGACGTGTCGTAAAGCTATACACAGAAACGAAAACAAAGTCCCATTGGGACCGATTACCCCGTGGGTCCGACTACTTGATTGCGCTTATATTCCACGCTGCCAACTCGGAACTTCCGGAGTGAGCAGAATGTTTATAATTCGCGTGTAGAATATCGCAAGTCCGGGATTTGTTCCACATCGTCACACTCCAAACACATTATTTAACATAAAAACAACCCTCTTACAAAAATAGTTAATAAAAAGTATTCAATCAGACACATGTACACAACTAGCATCTTATTAACATTTCATTATTATGTTAGTATTTTAATATATTTAAAGATACAGAATTTCAATCATTCGTTCTCCAACCCTTGAGTTCATTGAATCCAAAATTCTTCCGCACAAGAGTTACCGCGTCTTACTTATCGAGTTTTATAAATTCGGAAAATTCAACCGAATTGTAACGATTATACGGAGCAATCATAATCATAAGTTTCTTTCAAACCGTTATTATTTGTTGATAATTTTGGGAAATTAAACTACGTAAAATTTTAGCTTTCTGTTTCGGACGATTTTCGAGATATTTAATGTTAATTTTTGAAAAATTAAACGTAATCACCCGACATATCGTAAAATGCTTCATCTGCTTTATTACTTCGACTTTGTTCCAAGGTAGTGCTTCGATCTTAGGCGTTTATAAAGTTAAAGAAATACACTTTCCCAATATGTACAGTGCTGGACAAAAGTGTTGACACAGTATGATTGCTACTATACAAATACTTATAACTACTAAACAAATTGATTTAAAGAAAAAATTGTTTACCATATTCATTTATTATCTATCCTAGTTTATTGTATAACAAGAACTAATAATATAACTAAAGTAATACTCAAAATAATAGCAAGAATATATTACTTAGGTATTTTATAGGTGGACAAAAGTATTGGCACAGAATAAAATAAATAATATATCGTCGCCTTTTTTGACAATTCCCGGTTGAAAATAACGATAGGGGATCCCTGATTGGCTATTTGTTATAATGCTCAATATTTTAAGCTTGAAATTTTGGTTGTTAACAAGCAAAGAATTAAAATAGAATAATAGTGACTAGAGAAGCAAAAGGAACAATAATTGAATAAAGGAAAGTGATATTAAATTTACATAACATGGATAAATCTTACGGTGAAATTACAAAAGAAATCGTTTTACCGTTCGTTTTGTAATAAACGGTTTAAAAAAAAAACACCAAATGTCGAGAATCAGATAAGAAATGGTCGTCCTCCCAAACTTACAATTCGAAAAAAAGCGAAATTATAAATATAATAAAGAAAAATTCGAAAACTTTAATTCGTCTGAAATTGCGTCTATAATAAAAGACGAGTGTCAAAAACAAATAAGTATCAAACTTGGACGTAGAACATTAATAGATGCTGGTTAGTCTGCATGTGTTGCACGAAAAAAGCCTTACTTCAGCAAAATAAACTGAAGGAAAAATATTCGCAAAAGAATTTATTACGAAGGATACTAATTTTTAGTACAAAATTATATTTTCTGACGAAAGCAAATTCAACATTTTCAAATCAGATGGAAGAGTATTGGTGTGGAGAAAGGCCAACACAGAGGTGGATCAATGAAATTTGCATGTTACTGTGAAATATGGAGGTGGTGATTTAATGGTATAGGAGTGTATGGCGACATTGGGTGTAGGAGAATTTGTGTTTATCGGTGGCATTATGGATAAACATGTATATTTAAATATATTAAAAGAAAATCTTTTGAAAAGTACCTAAAAATTAAATTTTCGCAGGAATTTTGATTTTCAACAGGATTGAGATGCTAAGCATATGGCGTATATTGTTCATCAATGGATAGTATACAACACTGCGCATACTTTAAACACATCACCCCAAAGTCCGGATATGAATCCGATTAAGTACTTGTGGAGCGAACTTAAAAAAAATCAGGAAACACAGCATTACAAATTAAATTAAATTAAAAAAATTTCTTTCGTAAGAGTTGATCAATACTGAGCCTGAATTCACAAAAAATGTAGTCTATTCAATGCCACAAGGCTTAAAAGAAGTCCTTAAAAGGAGAGGACTGCCAACAAAATATTAAGGCTCTGTTTTAATTAATTATAAGTTATAAGGTTTTTCGTTTGCCTTTTGGATATATTTTTTTTCTGTAGGACAAAAATAGGATTTATTGGTTTTCGGTTAGGATAAAATGGTACAAATTGAAGAGAGTACAATTAAAGTTTTCATTACAAAAAATGCCTTGCTTTCGGACGTTCGGCTTTAAATAGCCGTACTCTCCCGTTATAATTTTTTATAAGTCAATGAATAGTTCGTGAGTAGGCGTCCGAGTGATCCCCTGTACTCTACCCTTTGGAAGGCAACCGGCGGATAATCCAGCCGTTCTCTCCTTTCCAAGGGTGACCCAGGTGTAATCCCCGTACTCTCCTGTGCTGTGGAAACGTCCGAAAACTAGGCTTCGAACTCTCTTCTCTAAAGGGCAACCGACGGATACCTTCGTTCTCTCCCTTCAGAATACAGCATGGAATGGGGCGCGCGAGTTTGTTCGCGATATTTATATTTGATCGTTGCTAATGGCGCGAAGATCATCAACAAAGCCGTCTTGCTACGCGATCTCTGCGGATCGCGATCTGGACCAACGCGCCGTGATTATTTTAACGACGAGAAGGATAGACCATCGTCCCCTCTCACTTCCTCTCAGACATAGGAATTTATCTATGCTCGCTGGTTGTTACAAAGTGTTATTATTCCTCTGTGCGAATACTTTTGTCTACCTATAAAATGTTCAAGTAACTTATTGTTGCTATTATTGTGTATATTACTTTATTTATATTATTGTTTCTTGTTATGCAATAAACGAAGATAGATAATAAACGAATATGTTAACACATTTTGTCTTTAAATTAATTTGTTTAGTAGTTATAAGTATTTGTATCATAACAATCATGCTCTGTCAATACTTTTGTCCAGCACTGTATATAAAATTTTATTTATTTATTAACAAATATAGCAGTATACGATGCTAAAGTTTTTAGAGTTGTTTCATACTGTTCTCAGCCACAGAACAATTTGAGAAAAATATCGTCTGAACTTTGATCTACAAGATAAGCTTTTCGAAATGATAGAGAGATTTCGGAAATATTGGGGAACGAATCAAGTTTATCATGATACATATCGTTGGAGCAGTATAAACACTAGCAGCAGACGAACAGATGCCGTGCATACTCACCACGTACAATGTATCACTTTTCTAAAGCGGATATCCCGCTGAAGCCTCGGATATCGGAGCAAATAATGGGGTAATACTAAATTTTAATCAATTAGAGATCGTCGTTGCGTAGAAACAGAACTTTATTAATGTGTGGTATGTGACGTGGGCGTGATAGAACAGAGACTGGCTCGAGGATGGAAAAATAGGGCTATTTAAGGGTTTGGAAAAATGAACTTTGGGATATGACTGTGTGGGAGAGTTGAGAGGAGAATTGGAAGGTGATGAATCCAGTGTGACTAATAATGAAAGTGGGTGACTAGTTGTGGATACAGATAACGGAAAGGACAAAAATACTTGAGGGTATAACAATAAGAATAACAGCAGACTATTCGTTTGCAATCTGTCCGCCGTAAATCATACAGTCACTCACAAAATTGAGCATAAACTCATGTTGGTAGCGAAAATTAGCGGGAAAATAGAGAAAAAATACATATTTGAATGTCAAAATGCAATATATATTTATTTGCATAATATAGAAAACAAGCAGTAAAAACATTTTTTAAATAACATCACCTATTTGCTTATATTTAACTGAAAATGTGAAAATATTGATATTTTTCTGAAATAAAATTGAGCGTACACGTAAAAAGTATCTAAAAAGTGTACAGTCAACCCTCCTATAACGCGGTACTCTCAGAACGCGATTTCCATATAACGCGGAACTGAAATTGCGACAGCCCTCCTATAACGCGGTACTCTTACAGCGCAGTTTCCGTTCAACAACGTCCCATCAGTTCTTTCCGTGCACCCAATGAATGACTTTAACTGGATATGTTTATAATTGTTTTATCCCGGCAGTGGAAATCTATACGATGGAAAAAAATTTGTATTTCAAAGTTTTATTGGTTCTTGATAACGCTGGTTGCCACACCATAGAACTGGATCATCCAAATGTGAAAATTGTCTTCCTTCCTCCTAACTGCACGTCATTAATACAACCTTTGGACCAAGGAGTCACTCAAACTTTAAAAATGTACTACACACGCCAATTTTTCCAAACCATTTTCGACAGATTCGAAAATAGTGAAAATAAAACTATTACTCAAGTGTGGAAGGATTTTTCTATTTTAGATTGTATTAGAACCGTTTCATCGGCCTGCGCGGAAATTAAACCATCAACGCTTAATGCGTGTTGGAAACCTCTTTTACCTCAAATGGTTCAAGCAATACAAGATGTTTCTACAATTTCAATCCCAGTTAAAGAAATAGTAAACATTGTTTCTCGTTTAAGCGACGAAGAATTTGCAGTAAACCATCAGGATGTAAGAGAACTAGTACTCGGGGAAGAAACTTTAGATGAGGAAGAACTGATGGAATTAATTGATGCATCTACCTCAAATGCATTGGTAAACGAAAATATGGAAAACGAATGGGTGCCAAATCTCGATTTACACGATGTGAAAAAAGGGCTAAATTTGGCTAATTTCGTTAATATTTCGTTAATAACTCAAAAACGAAGCTTCAAACAACATTTTGGTAAAGGAAAAGGTTGTTCAGAATCACCTCAGCTACCCCCCATTTCCGGATGTTACACTAGTTCTGGGACACCCTGTATATCGCTCAATCCAAATATGTTTACCATGTATTCAATAATTATGACTATTATCATTGTTTTCATCCTTTTTTCTTCTTTCACCCACTGTGTGTCACGCCTTATTTAATATTTGAAAAGAATTATATTTATACCTAAAAATTTGTTGAACTTGACAAACAGTATGCCTGATGCACACGTAAAAGTTTAATAATAAGGTATTGATTTGTTATGATTTCTATATCTCGCCGCGTATACAATTCTATTTATGATCACAACAATTTTATAGTGGTAGAAATGTTATCTGAAAGCATTAGGGAAGCAAAATACGAGGGAATCTCTACCATTTTGTATGAAACTCTTTTCTTTCTTTTTTATTTCTTTTATAGCTGTTGCACATTCGTGACAACATTTTTTCGTATACGAATATTGGCATAATTACACCAAAGCATGTATATTTGCATACAACAGTACGTGTTTTCGCCAAAAAATACAAGAAACATATCTTCACAAACATAAGAAAATGTTTTGTTTTCCTAAGAGAATCTCTTGCATTTTAATTCGTAGAATTAAGACGCGTAATCCACATACAGTAGAACCTCGGTATCAACGCCACTGAAAATTCTTGTATCGAGGTTCCTACAACTACCGGGGTAGCCAATCAACTGTAAAGGGTGTCTCAATAAGAACCGGAATTTTGATGAAGTGAGAAAACGCACTTCTTGGTTAGCAATAATATTTTTATTGTAATATGAAGTACAATATAAGAGGTTAAAGATGAAATAATATATCAGCCAAATGACCGCCAAGACTCCAGCGGCAAGCGTCTACTCTTGTAATAAAATTTTCGATTACATATTCACATTTCTGTACGTCAATTTGTTCAATACAGCGGCGAATTTCGTTTTTCAGAGCTAGGAGTGTCTGTGGATTATTAATATACACGTATACATATATATTATTAATGTACACGTTACTCTTCAAGTAACCCCACAAAAAGAAGTCGTAAGGTGTTAAATCGCACGACCGTGCTGGCCAGTTCTGATCTCCATACCGAGAGAATACACGACCTGGAAATTTGGTCTGCAATAACTGCATTGTTTCACATACTGTGTGGCAAGTCGCACCGTCCTGTTGGAACCATATGTCTCCCACATCCATATCTTCAACTTGAAGCAAAAAGAAATTCTCGAGCATCGCACGATAACGAATTGCATTCACCGTTACAGTAACACCAGCGTTCTCGAAGAAATAAGGCCCAATCACACCTCCAGCCAAAAATGCGCATCACACTGTCACTCTTTGTAGATGTATGGACTGTGTATGAATTACTTTTGGGTTTTCACTGCCCCAAATGCGACAATTTTATTTGTTCACACAAAGTCATTGATGTGGAAATGAACCTCGACGCTAAAGATTCTTTTCGTTAAAACTCATCATCCACTTGTTGAAATGTTTAATTGTTGTGCTCGGTGACGTATTGATGTTTTAGGATTTGTGGGTGCGCGGGCAAATAAATAATGCGTAGGTGCTACGTAGCTCTTTATTTGTTCGCGCGTGATAGTCGCACGCACGATACAGAGAGTCGTCGTCGACTGGCCTCGTGCCGGGACGACTGCTCTCGGAATCGGTTTTCCGATCGTCCTCTGTTTCCGAGGACCGTCGACCCGTTAGGCCGCCATATTTTGCTGGCGACGGTTGCCACGTCGGCCGCGAATCTCGAAATACAATGTTGCGGCGGTTCGGCGGTATGCACGTGCACGGGCCGCCACAGATTAATTGTTACACTTTCACTCACTGCAGTGATATTCTGTAATATTTTGTAATGGGTTTTCAGAATAAATAAACGTTACTCTAACAAACGTGTAACGTGGTATTTTTAAACACCTCTACGTATCACTGTGACAGATATCAAATATGGCGGTTTAAAACTTCGTAGTCAGTAAATGACGTGTAATTTAAAATTCCGGTTCTTATTGAGACACCCTTTATATCTCTCACTTCTACATATAAGTACATTAAGTCTACTAACACTTATTTCGCTTCCAACTGATGGCGATAAGATTTCTCGTAACTAATTTGAGCAATTATCTCTACTATGTGTTGACGATATGCAAAATATGAGATTCGAGTAAAAATATCAAAAGTGTTACTACCCAGGTTCTACTGTAAAATCTTAAATATTATAAAAATTAATACTTAATTCTGTGGGTATATTTTTAATAAATATTATCTGTTTTTCTTATAGACACGTCCAGGAAATGAATATGCATGACCAAAAACCAGATCAACATTACATTGACTTACACGCTTCGACTAGTTCTTTAAAAAGTACAGACTCAAGAACACATTCTGGAGGAGCTTATAGAAAGAAAAAACAAGCGCCATTACCGCCTGTCAAGAAAGAACAAAGTTTAGCGAATCAGCGTACATCTTCAGTGCCTAAACTACTTAATAACTCTGCTGGATATGACGTAATTTATCAAACATTTTGTTATTATATAATGCTTACACAGAAATTTACTATCGCATTTGTGATCCTATAAGCGGAGCGTGGTACCACCGCTCTTTTATATGATTTTCAGATTATGCACAATAGAAAAAGCAATCAGATTACATTAGACTATTGTAAATTATCTATTCAATATCAGTGAGGAGCAACACCATTCGCTCATTTTTAAACCGCTTCTCATGATGGATATCCCGATGTCACATTTTTTATATTTATGTCTTTTCAATATATTAGGTTGTGTAAAAAGTCCGTTCGCATTTCTTCACAAGAATATATAATCTTTTTATTTTAATATCAGACTGACCTGATCAATGAGATATGTACCATTTTGTTGTACGACCTTTTCACAGCTGTGTGGTTACTTAAGTATTTCTTTTTCATAAAATTGTTATGTTTTTTATTCAAAAATTCAGATATATGCATCTTTACATCTTCTGTGTTTTTAAACGATTTTCCATCAAGAAAATTTTGCAATATTCGAAATAAATAAAAATCAGATGATACCAAATTCGACGAGTATTGCGGATGGGGTAAAACATCCCACACAAACCGCATTAGTGTTTATTGTTTCATCAATGTTGTACGAGGCCGTGCGTTATCTTGGTGGAAAATAATTCCTTTTCTGAGTGCAAATGTATGTCGTTTTTCTTGTATTGCTGCTTTTAGATGATATAATTGTTCACAATACTTTCCGAAACTAACAGTCTGGTTATTTGGTAAGAGTTCGTAGTAAAGTATTCTCTTGTAATCCCATCAAGTCGAGAGCATTACGTTTTAGTGTGTGCAGTTCAGCTTTGGACGTTGTTAGTAGTTTTTATCTTGGCTTAGACCAATGTTTACTTGGTTTAACATTATCAAAAACAATCCATTTTTCATCAGCAATGACAAGTTGTTTTAAAGAAGGGCAATTTTTGTACTGCTTTAGTAATGAATCGCGAATCGAAATACGATCGAGCAAATTTTTTTGCTTTAGCTCATGGGGAATCCAAACGTCGTACTTATTCGTCATTTTGAGCTATTTCAAATGCAAAGAAATTGATTTTTGCGAAATATTTCATATGCTTGCAATCTTTCTAGTTGTGTCGCTTGGATTTTATTCAATACAATTTGCAACTTCAGCATCATGAATCTCTTTTGCCCAGCCACTTCATTGTTTGTCTTCCACATTCAAATTTCCACTATTGAATCTCTTAACACACTTTTGGATAGCACGTTTGTTGATAGCATCCTCATCATGCACATCACACTTTGTTTTCATATTTCTTCGATACCTTTTTTCTTTCGAAAATAAAAAAGGATTAGGTGCCGAAAATGAATATTCCATTCGTTCATCTTTAAACACTTGTGACTCGAATAATACTGAAACAGAACTGCTAAATGCTGAACGCAAATCATCTTTAGACTGTCCCGAATGAAATACGTTTCTCAGTTTTAGTCGAAATAAGTAAGATTATCAGATACCATTACTGAGAAGAGTAAACTGCCGTCGACGCGAACGGACTTTTCACACAACGTAGTACAAAAATAAATATCTCAAGGTGTAATGCTAACTTTCAACAAAGTTTTACATCATGATAGATGCCTAATAGTGTACAAGTTATTTAATATTACACTTTGTGAAATCGTTAAGTTATGCAAGTACGTAGTACAGATAAAGTACTTGGTTGTGAAAAGTTTTTGTTCACAGATTTAAATGCCGATGGTTCCATTTTTCGTTTTTCCTTAATAATTTATTTTGCCACGTGCATTTAAACTTTTAATCTTGGATTTATGTACAGTGCTGGACAACAATATTGGCACAGCATGATTGCTATAATACAAATACTCATAATTACTAAACAAATTGACTTAACGAAACAGTATTTTAACATATTCATTTATTATCTATCTTAATTTATTAACTAACAAGAACCAATAATATAAATAAATTTATACCTAACGTAATAGGAAAAATATGTTATTTGAGCATTTTATAAACAGACAAAAGTATTGGCACAGAATAGAATAAATAATGTATCGTCCCCTTTTTTCACAATTCCCGGTTGTCGTTTGAAAATATCGATAGGGGATCACCCGTTAGCTATTTGTTATGATGCTCGAGCATTTAAGCTTGAGATTTCGGTTGTTAATAAGCAAAAACTTAAAATAGAATAAGAATGACTAGAGAAGTAAAAGAAACAATTGAAAAAAGGAAAATGATATTAAATTTACATAACATGAATAAATCTTACGGTGAAATTGCAAAAGTTGTAAAAAAAAAGTTGTTTTAGTGTTCGTTCTATCATAAAACGGTTTAAAGATAGAGTAAACCATGAGAATCAGATAAGAAATGGTCATCCTCCCAAGTTGACAATTCGCGAAAAAGAAAAATTATAAAAATAATAAAGAAAAATCGAAAATTCGATTCGTCTGCAATTGCATCTATAATAAAAGATGAACGTCAAAAACAAATAAGTACCAAAATTGTACGTATAATATTAAAAGATGCTGGTTAGTCTGCATGTATTGCACGAAGAAAGACTTACATCAATAAAATAAATCGGAAAGAAAAGAAAAGAAAAGAATTTACGAAAAAATTTATTACGAAGGATACTAAATTTTTAATACAAAATTATATTTTTTGACGAAAGCAAATTCAACATTTTCAAATCAGATGGAAGAGTAGTGGTGTGGAGAAAGGCCAACACAGAGATGAATCAATGCAATTTGCATGCCACTGTGAAACATGGAGGTGGTGATTTATCACGAAATGATCACGCATGTCATAATTGGTGTCATCACCAATAATGACAACCCTTCTGCCATATTCCTATTATTGTATTAGAGAAGATCAGTCTATGGGTATATAACCCAATCAGACCCTTATTCCTTCAAGAGGATTTCTCTCCAGCTCTGTAATGTAGTTACTGATTGATTTTTTACACCACGAGCTGATGTAGCTTATTATTATTTTTAATTTATTTTTAGAAAACGCTTACTTTGTTGCACTTTGGACTAAATACAACCAATCGCGTATTCCCGTCTGCAAATAGATTAATTTACATTTAAATAGATAATAATATAAAGTACTACTATATGATTATTCATATACATATCAAGAATAATGGATTACTTGAAGAATTCACAGAGAAAAGCAACAAATACTTAATCAACATAAATTCTAAAATTAATTCTCTGAACGTAAAATCTATTTTTAAATTTATAAGTGTGCGATGTCGGAACTTTCTTCATAATACATTGACTGTAATTAGAAGACTCCGTTTAAAAGTAAACAAAGTCGTGGACTTACAAGGGAAGTCCGCGAACGGTCCGGCCTCGATTTTGATGAAACCTTGTACACTTATAAAGCAGCCAAAAATAATCGACACGTATTTTTTTTTAGCTGCGGTAACTCGAGTTTAAGGGGTGAAACCACCCCTTGAAATTTTGGCTCGAAACGGCTACCTCGAAAACGGAAAGACATACGAAAAAATTGTCAATGGGGGAGGTTAATGGTTTCTTATGTACAATAACACGGTGTTAAAAAATTTAACAAAATACAGTTTGTTTCTAACAAAAAAATTTATTAGCTTAATTTTTCATTTTATTGAAATTTTCATAATGACAAAAAATGACGAGCATTTTATTCCAAATCCATTAGTATATAACATTTTAAAATTGCCTCCTACAGTTTTGCAGATTTTGATGATTTACATCTTGCGCGCACATCCACTATGGTAGTAGCCGTTCTAACTTTGATTTTAATGAAGCATTGTAGACTTGCACTAAATTATACAGTAACAAGTAACAATGACAGTAACAAGTTTCTTAACAGCAATGAAAAGATTAATTGTTTTTATTATTCACCTATGACATCGTGGCAAAGGTGGAGCGATTTATAAATTATACCTAAATACATACAGTGTGTATAGCAATTATTCTATGTAGACTCGACAATAGTGGTACTCGTCGAAAAAATGTTTGAGACAAAGATTTCTTGCACTATGCGCATTTAATTATTGCAACGTCACCGCAAATATGGCATCTTGGTTCATTTTCAACAGAATAGCAGTACTCAACAGGATTCTGGAATGCATTTGGTTTTTCATCTCTACATCCGAATTTATACCAGGGGTATTTAATAAAATTTTGGAATCTTGGCGATGAAAATTGATTGTGGACCAAAGATTGAAATTTGATTATATTATTCGTAGCGTGGAGATTAATGTCGTGATTTAAAATGAGAACTACATCGGAAAATCGGCGGAGGAAATTTTTCCAAGTGCGGAAATCGTAAACATCCAGTGGTTGAACATACTTTGTTCCACCTTTTGGTATTATAAAAAGTTTTACGTTTTTACTCTCGGGAGTAACTTCGTTCACTATCTTGTTACAGTGACCACTCAAGGAATCAAGAATTAGAACTGTTGTGGGCCCAGTATTTGCGGAGTAAATCTCTCTTAACCAGGTCTTGAAATGGTCCGTAGTTAATTTTCCTGACTTTAAAGCTGCAAGATATACATTGTTAGGGCGAAATAAATGTTGTTCCACAATCGGCCCAAAATGTCTTTTACTCTCTTTGAGTACAATAAATAATGGTGACAGTAATTGTCCATCAGCTGGAATGGTTGGCTGGATGGTGTAACTATGAGTGGTGGATGACACTGATTGAACACCTCCTTCTACGATTTTTATATCTTCTTCAGCCAAAGTGCGCCCTGAATGTAATTCCAAATTAAAACCACTTTGATCGGAATTGTAAACATTGAGTGGTTCATTTCGGGCTATATATGATTTTACTTCATTCACGAATGCACTGCATTGCAAATGAATATCGTCTTCTCGATTTACCATATTTGTGGTTACAAATCTGGTAATTTTTCTGGACACTAATCCGGATATATAGATGAAAAACCAAATGCATTCCAGAATCCTGTTGAGTACTGCTATTCTGTTGAAAATCAACCAAGATGCCATATTTGCGGTGACGTGGCAATAATTAAATGCGCATGGTGTAAGAAATCTTTATGTCTCAAACATTTTTTCGACGAGTACCACTATTGTCGAGTCTACATAGAATAATTGCTATACACACTGTATGTATTTAGGTATAATTTATAAATCGCTCCACCTTTGCCACGATGTCATAGGCGAGTAATAAAAACAATTAATCTTTTCATTGCTGTTAAGAAACTTGTTACTGTCATTGTTACTTGTTACTTGTTACTGTATAATTTAGTGCAAGCTTACAATGCTTCATTAAAATCAAAGTTAAAACGGCTACTACCATAGTGGATGTGCGCGCAAGATGTAAATCATCAAAATCTGCAAAACTGTAAGAGGCAATTTTAAAATGTTATATACTAGTGGATTTGGAATAAAATGCTCGTCATTTTTTGTCATTATGAAAATTTCACTAAAATGAAAAATTAAGTTAATAAATTTTTTTGTTATAAACAAACTGTATTTGGTTAAATTTTTTAACACCGTGTTATTGTACATAAGAAACCATTAACCTCGCCCATTAACAATTTTTTTGTATGTCTTTCCGTTTTGACCCAAAACTTCAAGGGGTGGTTTCACCCTTTAAACTCGAGTTACCGCAGCTAAAAAAAAAATGTGTGTGGATTATTTTTGGCTGCTTTATAAGTGTACACAGTTTCATTAAAATCGAAGCCGGACCATTCGCGGACTTCCCTTGTTAGTACATGGACTTACAAGGGACATCACCCAAACATTACACACCGATTTCAATGAAACTTTTATATGTTGTAGAACTTGAAAAAATATTTGACACGTATTCTTTTTATGTGCGAATATCCACTCTAGAAAGGTGAAAACAGCCCTTAAATTTGGGGTTGGAAAAGTTATTTTCACAATTATCTCGGATCGTATTAGCCGTAGATAAGAAATTCGAAATGCAAATGTTGCTGTTTTAGAAGGCCAATAATATGGCGTAAGCAGATTTTTAAAAATCAGTGTATTTAAAAAATATGTTAAAAATTAACATTTTTTGCCATTTTTTTTTTATAAAATGTGGGACTATTTTTATCAAATTTCACATATGTGAGCTACAGTTCTAAACAAAGAATACGGATAGATCAGAATGTTTAATTTCATTCGTGCAAAAGATATTGTTACGGTTGGGATTATACGCACATTTTATGCTTGTCGATTCCCTTCGGGTACACGACTGATTTCTATACATAATATTCTGGCAATTGTATTAGATTACACATTTTTTATGATCTCTTGAATGGCAAAGGTTAACGCAGCAGGTAAAAATGTTCAGTATGGTAGTATTCGTTGTACGGAAGACCTAAGGACGATTATGATTATGCGAATTAAGATTTCGTTCGGGTAAAAGTGATTGTTCGTTTAGAGTCATTCGATTTTTACGGGAATATATCCATAAGAATGGTTAATGAAGGTTGTCCAGTGGAAAATTTTCAAGTTAAAATTGTAATTGCTCAATAGCTAGCGGGAGGAGGTGAGTGTGAGTGGTACCGTTTGACGCGCGTGAATTGCGGATTCGTTAGTCGCCATGAGTCACTGGTTAGGGTCGCACCGCGCGTTCGCGATCGAGCAATATTTGAAATGCGGTTGATCACTGATTCATGCGCGTCGTGCTTTTTGTACTCATTTCAACATTCGCCGAGTAAGTGATGGACTGAGCACGCAACTCATCTGGTCATGGGTGCAAAGATTTCGACAAGACAGAACAATGGTCAACCAAACTCCTCCAGGACCATTAACGTCAGCAGCGACGCCAGAACATTAGAAAATTATGCGAAATCCGCGTAAATCAATAAGAGAAGTTTCAGCCTCTACTGGAATAAAAAAGTCATCAGTGCACATTATTTTGAAAAATAAATTAAACTTCCATCCATACAAAATGCAAATCATGCAAACTCTGAAAGAAAATGACCATTCTTTACGTGAAACCTTCGCAAGAACAATGTTAGAACGTTTCCGAACAGCACGAACGCTTGGAAATATATTGTTTACAAATGAAGCAGATTTTCACATCGATGGCTATGTCAACAAACGGAACATGTGATATTGGAGCCCTGACAACTCCAAGGAACATCATCAAAAACGATTGCACTGATCAAAAACGACGGTGTGGTGTACATTTTCTGCCCGAGGAATAATTGACGCTTAGTTTTTTAACGAGCGAGACATAGTTACTACTGAGGTGTATTGCAGAATGATAGACGAGTTTTTGTTGTACAACTGCAGCTACTACCCGGATATAACAACAGAACACTATTTCAGCAAGACGGTGTCATGCCACATACAGCTAGAGTTTCGATGGTGAAGCTAAAGGCAATTTTCCCGCATAAATTGATCAGCAAGTATGGAGACATACCTTGGCCACCTCGCTCACCGGACATCACACCATGTAACTTTTTGTATGAGGATATCTCAAGTCTAAAGTCTACAGCAACAGCCCTCGAACAATCCAAGCCCTACACGAAAATGCATATGTATATGCTGTGAACTTGCTGCCATTGAACCTACGCTTTGCTCTCGCGTATTTAATCTCACAGTATATAATCTAAGAGTCCGACTGCAAGAGTGTGTACAAAGAAATGGACCTCAATTTGACGATATTATTTTTAAAAAGTAAAATCCACATTGTTAATCTTCATTTTGTACTAATAAAAAATAAGATTTATTTATTAGTTTTTTCCATTACATTTTTAAATTGAAAATTTTCCGCTGAGAAATTTGGTAAAATTGTAAAACTGGTAAAATTGTAAATGAACTGGTATTTCTCATCGATAAAGCGGTAGGAATAAAAACTATCAATATTTCACTTATAGGTTTTTCCTCGAAATGTGACTATACATAAGTACATGTAATAGCGGGTTTAGACGATGCACTTTTGTAACCGATCCAGTACTTTTACCGAATTGGTAATAATCCAAAGCAGTATTCACACGTTTCTGTATTTAAGCCGCACATCCAGTTCTTAACCATACCTACGAATTAATTAATTCGATATTGAGTCGGTATAATAGTACGTGTGTAGTATGTACGGGTATGTTGCAAATACAGAATTATATGAACACTGCCTTTAATTACTGTCGAATCGGCACGATTTCCAAAATAGTCAGAAAACTACATCGTCTGAACTGTCTGTAATTGAAAAATAGAATTTCATTTTCTTCGTGGTCATTGTAGATATAATATCTCTATCTTCTGGTACGCAGGTAATTTAAATTTTGAAACTCCCATTTTATAACATGTAATTTCGAAAATTGATTCTGCTCCATTGCACCATTTATTCTTGGTTTATGATGCTACTGACAATGTGCATCGTAATTTTACTCTCTAGTGCTAAAGGTTTTGTGTGTTCACCATTCAGAACAGTTTGTCGATATTAGTATTTATAGTTATAGATCTTTTTATTTCAAACATTTTTTGTCAGAGTCGAGGCACTGCCTAATTGTAAAATTACCTGCTGCAGTCATTGGTCGCCGCGTACGGGAGTTCCTATTCTCGTCACCAAATGATACACCCTACACCTAAAAGAGAATGACCGTTGTCTTGTAGATAATCACTGTTTCCCTAATTTCCTACTACTTTTTTGGACCAATTAGGTAAATCAGCAGTTTCCCCTTTCAAAGTTTATTGCAAAGGTGATCAGCCAATTCACATGTTTTACCCCTTCAACATACTGCTGCTGAGGTAAACCGGATTTAACATTTTAAGAAATCTTCAAAACAAATCAAACCATTTAGCAATTAGCTACCGCCGGAATATAGAATCACAGTGATTGTGTTGGTCGGTCGTAATACGTTTGTTACGAAGTGGTCTTCCAAGTGCTACTAATTAATCCGAAGTAATTAATAAGTGATGTGTATACATCAACAAGGCTAGAACGGTTTTCAAATCAACTAGTAGTGTTAACAGTCCATTCAGCTTTGAACGACCCATATTTAACTTTTTTATTAGTCCATATTTAGCTTTTTTATTTTTTATTCAACCAATTAACTGTTTCAGTATGAAAATAAATCCTGCTAATATCATAAGCATTTTAATAGATTCTTATCATTATGAAGATACAGTTCAGCGTACGCCTGTAAACGTCAAAGAAGTAGAATTAGTTCATATTATTACGGACTTAATTGACCGATATGCACAAGCCGGTTATGCAAAATTTGAAACAGAATAGGAATTATTGTTTGAACATGATGTAGATGAGGATAAATTTCCATCATGCAATCCACATGAGCCAGAAGTAGGTATAGAAGTAAGTGAATCTTCGTCTACTTCGCCTGATGAAAACACAACCGGAAGGGAATATATTGATTCTGATTACAAAAAGACTGCTAGGAACTTTTGGAAGAGTGGTAAGAAAAGACCATTATCTTTCAAAAGTGTACAATCGATATTTAGAAAATTAAAGAGCCGTCTACAGTTATATAGATGGGAGGAACAAAGTTAAAGTTAAGTTTATCAAGAGCGGTGGATCGCGAATTGATAAACTTAATAGTATTGCAAATATTACATTAGAAAAGCTTATTTTAGCTCGAAATAGAAATATCATAGTGTACGATATCGATTTAAGACGCTGGGCGTTACAGGAGAAACAAAAGTTGAATCTTGAAGGATTTCAAACATCACATACGTAGTTGTGGAAATTTAAGCAGGGTCATAATATTGTATCAAGAAAAACTACAAAATGTATTACAAGAAATTATTCTGAACGCTTGACTGATATAAACGCGAGAGCTGACGAATTTGTATCGAACATTTGTATCGTATTTCAATATTTCCATAGTTATGACGCAAAAAATATTTCCAATTCCGACCAAAGTGGATTTTAGCTAGAAATGCATTCTGGTAGGACGCTTTCCTGGAAAGGCGAAAAGCATACCTAATCAGTTATACAGTCATGACACATGGTTATACCATACAACCAACCATATCAAAAGATGGTCAACTTTTGTCTCCTCTGTTTATAGTATTAAAAGAAACAAATGGTCAACTAGGACTTCGGGTACAAAGTAGGATGTTTACGGTACCTAATGTTGTTATCGAGGCATCAGCACCAGGGAAATTAAACAAGGAGCTCCTGAGATAATGATTAAAGTCAGTATTTTTTCCACCTTCGCCAGAAAATAGTATCCTACTACTAGACTCATGGACAGAATATGATGAAAATTTAATAAGAAATGTTACCCCACCAAATAAAACTCTTACAGTTTTAAGTATTCCAAAAAGCACCACTGGATTGATACAGCCTTTGGATGTATACGGTTTTAGAATATGGAAAAATTTCGCGCGTAAAATATCAGATCTTGTACTTACATTGGATTTACAAATTAGTTTACATGCACGGGACACGTTTATCAAAATGCGCTCATTAATTCATAACCAATTATCCGCACCTAGGTACAAAGAACTGTTTAAGTATGCATGATTTCGGTATGGTTACATCAGTAACAGACTAGACTTTAGCTTCAACCAAATCGAAACCATGCATTGCTGAAATTGTCCACAGGTAGTTGCCGTAAAATATTCGTGGTGTAAAAGCCATTTGTGCTTCATACATTTTTTTGAAAATTTTCATTATTGTAACAACTACATACAATAACTTTTATAAAATATGGATAACAAATACAGATATCCGTTTTTATCGCTACCGTTTGTTAATAGTTTAGAAAACCATTTCAGAACAAAAATCACTCTTTTCAAAATTACAGAAAAATAAGCTCTTTTCAGAGCTACAGCAAAACCAGCTCTTTTCAGGGCTATCATGTTTTTACAAACGTGAAACAGCTCATAACGAACAGGGACAATTCTTTTTCTTGAACGAAATCTAAATTAATTATGAAGTGATCACGCTTCACATAAGCACAATCAACGTCATTAGGTCTTCCGTACAACGAATATTACCATCAGTACCGCCTTTACGACGCTTTATGGGGGCTCCGCACCTAAGGACTTCCAAATTTTTTTTTTAAATAAATTAGTATAAAAAAATAATATAAGTATAAACAAATAAGCATAAAATAACATAAGTATTATTAAATTATATAAATACAATAGAAATCAAATTGGCAGAGGTGTAAAATTCTGTAAAAATGTAGTTTTCTAAAGGATATGGCGGTATTTTCAGAATTATACAATGATCATTTTTGCTTTAATAAGAAATAAATTTCATGCTAACTAATCGCAAATTTTTAAGTTTATACACTGCGCTTTATTTATTAGCAGATTTCACATTAAGTGACAAATACACAGAATTTATACCATTTCACTTATTTTTTGAACAGTAAAACATGATTTTTGGTTATTACCTCGGACTCCGAAAACTCTAGGAGCGGCTCTGATTACCATACCGAACATTTTTACCTGCTGCTTACGTTTGCCATTCAAGAGATCATAAAAAATGTGTAATCTAATACAATTGTCAGAATATTATGTATAGAAATCAGTCGTGCACCTGAAGGGAATCGACAAGTATAAAATGTGCATATAATTCCAACCGTAACAATATCTTTTGCACAAATGAAATTAAACATTCCGATCTATCCGTATTCTTTGTTTAGAACTGTAGCTTATATATGTGAAATTTGATAAAAATAATTCCATATTTTATAAAAAAATTTGCAAAAATGTTAATTTTTAACATATTTTTTAAATACACTGATTTTTCAAAAATTTGCCTATGCCATATTATTGGCCTTCTAAAACAGCAACATTTGCATTTCGAAGTTCTTATCTACGGCTAATACGATCCGAGATAATTGTGAAAATAACTTTTCCAACCCCAAACTTAAGGGCTGTTTTCACCTTTCTCGAGTGGATATTCGCACATAAACAAAATACGTGTCAAATCTTTTTTCAAGTTTTACAACATATACAAGTTTCATCGAAATCGGCGTGTAATGTTTGGGTGATGTTCCTTGTCATTATAGCTGTGAATAGTAGATGTATGTCATATAATACAAGATAGATAATGAATATTTGAAAATGTACATCGATTTATGACCTGCAGAAGTCGGCCTTGTATTAAAGCAGTATTACAATTTGTATATTTGTAAAGAAACAACACGTATTGCTTTTATAGATTGTTTATTACTAATATTATTGCAATAGAGGAAATCTGCATCTGCAAATGTGACTGTGTAGTTACTACTGAAAGATGTTATATGAAAATAAACTGTTGTGTTCATCTGGAGCGTGGATGTGCATTGCGTGTTAGGGATTAGCTGACTAGCCTTTTGGTTACTTGATGTCCTCAAGTCAGCAAGGAGAACGATAAACTTCAGGTCAAAAAGTCGCTCCCCACTTACACACTGTAAGAAGTGTATATGCGCATCTTATCTATGGATTTCAACTAACAGAAAACGCTTTACATTGACAGGATTGATTAAGCATTCTTTACTTATTCGGATAAGTACTATGAGTTCCTATAGACTTAGAGTCTTTCTTATTAACACTGTCTATATTGTAACAATACATTTATTTTCCATAGTTTATTTATTTATTTAATTAACTTACAAGAGACATTACTTAAGAGAGTGCATGGATATTTTAAATTCAAGTTCAAAGAACAGGAATCCTTTTCCAGTTAATTATGAAAGTTTTATTCCTTAGAAAAAAAGGAATTCGTTGAAAAATAACGCGAAATGTTACGGCCCGTCCATGCAGGTAAATGTGAAGCATTAAAACTTTAAAGCCGTTTTTCTCGCAACCGTATTTTTCAAAACGGTGAACATCATAATTCGAGAGAGGATGTGTCGATATTTTCAGTTTAAATTTTAATTGAACTTACATAATATAATACTCTTCTCCATAAGGTGGAACTCGTTTACTAAGGTCGTGCAACTCTGAAAAGATTTATTAAACATTATTAGAGAAATTATTCCAGAAAGGATGAAAAAAGGTGACGTTTATTGAATAACATCGTAAATTTGTATTAACACGTTCCGTGCCACGTGTACCATCGATGGTACACGTTACATTTTCCATTCAAACTTACCACCGATGGTACAAGCTGACATATTTATTTAATGTGCTACAAACATGTATTTTGTAATAAGTTTAAGACTGTAGAATATATTTTTACAAAAAAAAAAATTAGGAATTATGAAAAAATGCAATATACAGGGTGTCCCGGTTAAGTGAGTACAGCAGGATATCTCGGAAGGAGTTGTAGTTATTAAAAATATGTTGGTACAAAAGTTGTTTGGTAGGACGGGCTACATCATGTAGTAATAATTGTTTTCTTATGGGTGGAGTAGTAGAGGAGATTTGAAGGTCAATCTAATTTTCTTAAATGGAATGCTATATTTTTTTCTTCAGAAAGTAACAGCTGGCACTAAGACAAATCCAAAGAGGTGCTATAATGTAGTATTCTGAGTTCGATAAAGGTAAATCGTTAGCTTATGTTTACGTTGTGCATCGGCTGACGGCAGACAGCTAGCAACCGCTGCTGAGCAATGCCAATAATACAAAGACAAAATCTTTGGTTTCAACAAGATGGAGCTTCTCCCCATTATGCTATAGCAGTTCGTAACTGGCTAAATATTAAATTCTAAAATAAATGGATGGAATGTGGCGGACCAATTGCATGGCCTCCAAGGTCGCCAGATCTTTCTCCGTGTGATTTTTTTCTGTGGGGCTATTTAAAAGAAATAGTCTTTCAGACACCAGTAGAAAACGTAAATGATTTACAAACAAGAATTACGACCGCATACAGATCAATATCAGAGGAAATGTTAAAAAGTGTTGAGAAACAATTTTTAAAAAGATTACAAATATGTATTCCCAATGATGGTGAACATGTAGAAGGATAAAAAATTATTTAACTAGTAAGTGAAAATTGCAATTGATACTTCATGGCTTTAGCAATAATCTTCAATCTCTGTTTATAATATCATAATTGCAGTAACTTGATACCGACGCATTCGACGCTGCTCAGCAGCGGTTACCAACTGTCTGCCGTCAGCCGATGCACAACGTAAACATAAGCTAACGATTTACCTTTATCGAACTCAGAATACTACATTATAGCACCTCTTTGGATTTGTCTTAGTGCCAGCTGTTACTTTCTGAAGAAAAAAATATAGCATTCCGTTTAAGAAAATTAGATTGACCTTCAGATCTCCTCTACTACTCCACCCACAAGAAAACAATTATTACTACATGATGTAGCCCGTCCTACCAAACAACTTTTGTACGAACACATTTTTAATAACTATAACTCCTTCCGAGATATCCTGCTGTACTCACTTAACCGGGACACCCTGTAGAACAAAGCAAATAGCCTAAATGAAAAGTCGAGTAAAAACGGCCGGCACGGAACGTGTTAAAATATTTCAACGAAGTTCCACCGTGTAGAATTTGAGTCAGTGAATACACGTGTTTAACGATTTTACTTTCAGATGAGTCATCCACCTAGAACCATGTTCACCGCCTAATTGACATGGCTTACTTCTGTACTTTGTATCGCACTTACTTTCTATTATTTTAGTGGTTTCTTACTTTTACAATACGTGTTGTATACATAATAAAGAACTACAAAATGTTTTGTGTATCTTATCCACTTTAACGTCTTCTTTAGTTTTGTAGATACAAAAAAATGTATGAGGAAAAAGTTGTTTAATTTAAAACGGCGAAAGATCATTTTTCAAATTTTTAATGTCATTGACGATTTTCTAATAATATTGGCATATTTTTATCATCGTACCCTTGAAATAACCTTGAGTAGAAAATTCGCGATAATTTGAAGAAAACTAAGATATTGAACATTTTCTTATTTTTATCCAAAATTTTTATCATTTTCCACTCAAAATTCCAATAAAGTATGTTCCTGAGTTTCAGCTTGGTTTGAAGACATGTTTAATGCTACTATTTCTAAAGTTTATAAACATCATACGAGTCGAAATACAATCACAATCGAGTCCAGACGTTAACGAAATCAATCGAAGATTCTACTGTTTCTTGTAAAAAATAAATACTCCGTGTAGAAAATATATGTATTATTACAATATATAAAGTGTTAATAAGAAGAAGTCTAAGTTTATAGACGTTCGTTGTACTCATTGAGGTAAGTAAAGAATGCTTAATCAATACTGTCAATGTAAAGCGTTTTCTGTTTGTTGAAATTCACCGATAAGATGCACATACTTAATTGATCCTGTGAACGTAAAATAAACTTGTTTTCCATTTGAATGCAAAACTGACTTCTACGGGTCATAGATTGACGTACATTTTCGAATATTCATTGTCTAACTCGTATTGTACGATATATACAGGGTGTTCGGTAACTGTTGGTAGAAAATCGAAGGGATGTTCTACAAACCGATATAAAACGAAAATCAAAAATAACAAAATTACACTTGAGGCTCCATTGTTTAATTATTAATGTTTAAAAGTATGACTGTAATCTAGGAAGTCTCCTTACATGAACGAATATAGGTCAAAAGGAAGATACGGGGGTACAGTGTTACTCAAATTTAACAACACGTAGCAGTAAAACCCGCTAACAAAGAAAACTGACGTTCAGCGCCTTAAACAATTCTATGACACTTAACGTAGATTAAACATCAAACCTGCCTACTCATTGAAATTTATAAAAACATATAAAGTACTCTCCAATTGGTTAAAACATAGCGCGGTGCCGGTAGAACGTTCGGAAAGCAATATTTACGATATTGAGCTTTCTGTTTCCTATGTCTAGCTCGAAATTTACAAGGAACAGTCTCAATATCTAGACACACGCTTTTAAACAAGGCTATTACAATGGAAAAAATAGGAACACTGTTCACCGGATGTATCTAAAAAATCTTGAAAGGTTAATGGTGGAACCTTCGACAGGACAATATATGTAATTTCGACAATGAAAGCAAAGTTTTTAAGAAACTGCGTAACACGTTTACAGTTACAAAGTTTCAATAAGAACGAATTTATTTTTCTTTAATCTTTTACAGTTTTCTGTGTTTTTTAGTTTTTTTTTTTCTAGTATCTGCGCATGTATCTGTGAATATTGTAGTGTACAATCATTGTTTATCAGTGGTTTTTGTGTTTTATATTTGTTGTGTGCATGCAATATGTTGTGTTTGCAGTAAAAATGGAATACACATTTATAGAACTTTTTAACAGGCACCTGCGCACTAAAGCATGGTGAAGTAAACAGTAGTACCGTAGAAGTAGGTAATGTAGTTTATGGTGCCGAATGTGTCTGTCTTCTTTTCGTCGCCTTGTACGAAATAAGTTGTCGACTATGTGTGATTAGCGTTAAAGAGGTTTGCTAGATTACAGTCATATTTTTAAACGTTAATAATTAAACAAACCTCAAATGCAATTTTCTTATTCTGAATTCTTGAATCACTCTTTTGTTTTTCTTTCAGTAATTGGCAAACACACGTATACATTTTCTTTCCACTACCTTATTTACTTTTAAACGGATTCTTCTAATTACAGTCAATGTATTACGAAAAAAGTTCCGACAACGAACACTTATAAATTTAAAAATAGATTTTACGTCCAAAGGATTAATTTTAGAATCTATGTTGGCTAAGCATTTGTTGCTTTTTAAGCAATCCATTATTCTTGATATGTGAATAACTCAATGTAAGAATAGATTACTATTGGTAGTGTTTTATATTATTATCTATGTAAGTGCAAATTAACATGTTTGCAAATACGCGATTGGTTGTATTTGGTTCAAAGTGAAATAAAGTAAATATTTTCTAAAAATAAATTAAAATATATACAATAATTAAAAATAATAATAAGCTGCTGCGACTCGCAGCATCAAAAATCGGTTGGCGAGAGCTAGACAGAAGTCTTCTTGAAGGAACGTGGATCTGATTGGGTTGGAGAATGTATTCTTACGTATAAAGAATTAGAAATGTCCCATTTTTTCAGTGACTTGACTGTTTACTTCTGCTCTGTTATGTGATTGACTCTTCGATGTCGCGTCCGTTTCTATAAGGCCGATTCTTTTTTTTTTGCGATTTACTAGCTATTTGTCGCTAGCCAATCAGGCGTTTTCTAACTAATTAAACGCGCCTTCTATTCCCAACGTCTTTGATGCACTTTATCCGGAAAGGGGTACATTTCGTGCTACGCACGCTTGCTACTGCAGGCTTTTGTAAACGCAATGGGGTTTCCTCCACGTCTAGGCCGTTCGCCAGGTCCGCTTGGCAGGTCCTTCAGAAATGCATGAAAGGAAAAATTCTAAATTATCAGGTCAGTCCATAACTTCGTGCGCATTAATAGCATGCATGGGATTCGCTATGACTCACTACTAAACCAATAAGGTTTTGAACCTGTCGAAACTTGTCGTCGCTTGACTAATGTATTAGTCAGTTTGTCACCAATTTTCGTAAACATCGGACGCATATTAGTACCCATAGAAAATGAATATTGATAATCAATACAAACGTGCTGTGTTTTATTTTTTATTTTCGTGTGGCGAATCTGTCAGATCTGCAGCGATAAAAATTAATAGTGTACATGGTGAACATACTACCAGTGTAAGGACTGCCAAGAAATGGTTTAAAAAATTTAAAGTTAGAGAAAGCAGTTTTTATGATGAACCCCGTTCAGGACGTCCTGTTAATTTTGATAACGACGTTCTTAAAAATCTTGTGGAGTTAGAGCCACAATTAACAGTGGATCAGATCGCAGAAAGGATGGATTCATCTCATGGAACAGTCTTTCGTCATTTAAAGGAGATTGGGAAAATATCCAAGCTTGGAAAGTGGCTACCGCATGAGCTATCCGAAGCCAATCTCCAGCAGCGAATAAACATCTGCACTTCCCTTTTGTCACGCTTCGAAAGAGAGCCATTTTTAGACCGTTTGGTAACAGGTGACGAAAAATGGATTATTTATCATAACGTCAGAAGAAAAAGACAATGCACAGATACAGATAAGCAGCCAATTCCAACAGCAAGGTGTCTTTACATCCTAAAAAGATACTTTTAAGTGTGTGGTGGGATATGTATGGTGTGATTTATTATGAACTGTTAGAACCAAATCAAACCATTAATGCAGATGTTTACAGTGAACAACTTTATCGTTTAAACTTAGAATTGATTAAAAAACGCCCGCGATTGGTGAATATCAAGAAAGTGTTGTTTCATCATGATAACGCTAGACCGCATACGGCTCGAACAACGCTGCAAAAAATTAGTGAATTGAATTGGGAACTTTTACCGCATCCTCCTTACTCCCCGGATATTGCCCCAAGTGATTTTCACTTATTTCGTGCCTTACAAAATTTTTTACTAGGGAAAAAGTTAAATTCTAAACAGGATGTACAAAATGAACTTTCAAGTTTTTTTGCATCAAAACCAAAGTTTTTCTACAGCAATGGAATTAAAAAGCTACCTGTAAGATGGCGAGAAATTGTAGATAGTGAAGGAAAATATATCACTGATTAAAATGTTAAATTGTGTTTTATTTACACTATTTAAAAATTTCCCAAAAATGCGCACGAACTTTTGGACTGACCTGATAGATACATTGTTCGCATCTGCATTAACAAAAAGACTAAAAACGGCTTTCTCAGAAACAGCTTCGCTGGCGGGCGTATTCTACATAGTGCAGGATAAATGTTTCCGCTTCTTTGTTCTACCACTGATCGCTACAGGATTATATACCTGTACATCCACCTTCTCTAATAGTCACAGAAATAGGGCACAAGTATTGCCATTATTTGTTAAACATGATAACATTGTTAAATCGGATCATTTATAGCATCGCGTGACGAAAGAATCAGACGGTGCAAGTGGCCTACCCTTCTTATTCCTAAAAGGAATACGGGTGTGATAAGATTATATCTCCATAAGCCTTTAACGTAATTGTTGAAATTAAGCGTACGCATTGTCATTATTGACCAAACACGATAACATGGACAAAGATCATATAGTATCATGTGACGGATGAGTCAGGCGGCACGAACAAAGTACTCCTCTTGCACCTGTGCCATTCCGAGGATAAAGTCGTAGACTCTGCACAGTATGGAAAGATATCCTGTGGGACGGCATAAGAGCAAGAGAAATACTTCGTTCGTACTGACTCTACCGTGTGGCAATTCTGTATGTATATATTCGATACATGGATATTATTGTGTCGGCCAATAATGACAATACGTGTGTCGTATTCCTACGATTAAATTAGAGAAGGGAAGCCTATAAGGATATAAATTAAGAAACTTCTTTCTATTCCTGCTTAATAACTTATGTAACATACGTTGTATGTAATCATAAATGGTAGTTGTCTATTTTTAAATTATTTTATAGGGTCATCCAATTTACGCGCCTATATGTATTCTTTTTTTTTTTAAATAAAACATAAACTATTTGAAATTTTTTCAAGTTGTTTCTTTTTATTGAAAGTATGATTCACTACAATTATATATGGAACAGAATATCATTCAAATACGCACTATAACTGCATCTGCAACATCAATTCGATTATTGAAATTTTCAATAATTTTTCGACATAGTGCTGCAGTCAATTCATGAATTGTAATGCGAATATTGTTCTTTTGGTCATTCAATGTTTCCGACTTATAAACATAAATTCAACTTTTCAAAAACCCCTACAAAACAAAATCTAACGAAGTTAAATCTCGCGTAATCTTGGATAAAAATTTCGATCGCAAAAATTAAATGTTTTCTTAAGTTGTGTAACGTGTAACATCTTTTTGTTGGAAACAGACATCAAACACATCAATATGATTCAATTCTGATCATAAAAAGTCACTCAATATCGATTGGTATCGCTCAGCATTCACAGTAACAGCATTTCTAGCATCATCTCCGAAGAAAAATGATCCAATGATTCCATTTTCCCAAAATACACACTAAATAGTGATTTTTTGATGGTGTACAAATTTTTCATGAATAACACAAGAATTTTCATCACTCCACATGTGACAATTTTGTTTATTAACAAATCCATCTATTGTGAAATGAGCTTTATCACTAAATAAAATTTTACTGAAAACAATGGAACAAAGAACACCCATTTTCATAATAAGTTTAAATAGTGTAAATGTGTTGTTGCAATGTATACCTGTCCATGGTTAAAACTGTACTATCTTCTGCTGAAATAAAATGACTTATACCATTTGAAAAGACGTGACATTGTACACTGCTAACATATAAGCGTCGCATTTAGATGACCCTATATATTGTTAGATTAATTATTATCTATTTACATATAAAATTATTCTTAATAATGACTCAAGTATATTTATTGTTTTCATCACTAGGAATCATCTTTGCACACAATACCTAAAGCACGTAAGATAAAACCAGCTCCACCACCACCAATTTCAACAAGTACTCCATATAATATGACACCTGTCTCAACAGTGAATTTTGAAGAATCTCCTATAGGTAAATTGCACAATGTGACTAAAGAGAATAATATATGGGAAGAACAAAAGACTAATAAAGATGAAGCAAATAGGAGTAGGCAAAATTGTACAAGCTTTTCCTGCGAAGAAAATTTTCATCATAAATCATACGTAGATAAAAGTATGGAAGGAAAGTGGAAAAGGAAAAAAGGGCCTGCTCCACCTTGTCCAATACCACACCGAAGAAAGGTAAATTCTCATGTATTTTGCATTAATTGAATTCATAGCAATAGTAATTGGTTAATAAGTGATCATTTAAGTGTGAAGTTTTCTTTACACATCACAATAAATGTTATACGGTGTAAGACAATTATATTAAGCAAAATGGTTTTATTTGACTAAATTAGAAGTAATACCGTTTTTCTTAATATTAAAAAAATATCTAATACAATGCACAAGATATACTCTGCGAAGAAATTGATAAAACTCTAAGGTAGTGTTTCCCATTTTCTTTTTTTTTTTTTTTGGATTATATAAACAGTATTTTAAATGAAAAAGTAACATACAGTTTAAGTAGAACCATTTTTAATTTGACTTTCTTTAGTAAATACAAATCGTATATTACACTTTGTGTATTATAAAACATAAATCGACAATTTTGATCATTTATCACCGACAATGATCATTTTTGGACTATATCGGTGATGAGATAACGAATCCAATATAATTTTTTAATTGGTTTCAAAAATATTTGAATTACCCCATGCGTGACATGCAACTCATATTGGGTAACACTGCTCTATAGTATTCATAGTAACTCATCCTAAGCCAAAAAAATCATAAACATTGCAAGATAATTCCAACAAGAAACGATTTCTCCTTTTGCAATTATCGAGTATTCTTTATTTTCTTTTTGGATTTCTTTCTGTAGACATTTGTGATATGTGTAGACTTTGCTATGAATCATAGCGTGTGTTTGTGAATACTTTGGTGAGAAATCAGTATGCGCGCTATATACATACATACATACATATATATATATATATATATATATATTAAGATTAAACACACGTGTATGTACAATTTTTTTCATTGCTTTCCTGTCCTTAGTCCGTCACTAAATTAGACTTCACGTTATGATAGACCTTGTACAGGATGAAGCATCTAAAGTAAGACAACTCGATATTATCGACAATTTTTCTTACAAGAAAGGGGCGAAGATATTTTAAAGTTATTACCTTATTTTTAAATAGAACTATGTATTTTTAATACACGCAAGTTGTTCCGTCCGATGCGGAACAATACGGTAAAAATCCTCGAAGGTCCGTTTACGACATGGACGTACCTTCAAATTTTATTTCGCGATTAGCTTTTTTCGAGTTTTAGTTTATTTTTTTATAGTGTGCAATTTCACCTTAAGAGTAGTAAAATGTATTCAGTCGTTTCGAGTTTTTCAAACAATAGCTTAGACTTTCACTTTCGTTCGTTCAACCAATCGACCATATCGTAAACCGGGAATGTCCGAAGGGTCGACTAAACCTCGTTCATAGCGGTTTCTGCAGTCGAAGGTCAACCTGGAGGAAATTCCCGAGGTCATCGTTGAACCATCGAAGACCTTCCCCCAAACAAGGTTATAGCCCTCACCCTCGCACCAAGAGGGCTGGCCAAAGGGCGTTATTTAACGCCTTCGTATTTTCAATCGTACGCTGATTGGAAATTCGTAAAAAGCCAATCAGCACACTCGAAGTAACCTGAAGGTGCCGTCGCGAACACCGACAGGGCAAGACGACACTTCTAGCAAGTCCCTCGAGCTTTGAACATCGTCGAAGAAGCTTCACTCACGAAATTCGAGAATCCATTCGTCTCGAAACGCACAATATTTGATCTAGTCTCAACCGTTCGGAGACTAGACTCGAAACACTCGATTTCTAAAGAAATTCGGAAATCGACGCGTCGCGACCATCAACGAAACCTAAAGTTAAGCTGGGCCTTACAACCCCAGCCGAGGAATATTAATCTGCGTTCGGTGATCGCGTACGGGTGAGCAATCATTCGAGATTGCCACGCTACGAAACAAAAGTATAGTCCACATCAAGATGTATTTAACGATCATAACCACTCAAGGTCAAACAAAGTCATGGTTAGTTTTTGATTTCTTTTTTTTTCTTTCTTTCTAACTTATATTGTGCCTCAACGAAGGAAATGGTCTTTCCATTCTTCAAAGCGCCATTCGTGATTTAAATAAACGCTTAGAATAACATTCCGAATACGATGGTGCTGCACATCTATAAGTTTTTGGCACTCGCCTAATAATATAAATACATCAAGAGCTTTTTGAAACTCCCTCATTTTTCACGAATATAAGTGCAATAATTGCAATAATTATGCTAGAATTAACAACAAGAATATTCTGAAGCATCGTAAGGACATTGCTAAGCAAAAAAAGATAATTGCGAAATGTTTACAAATCTAAGATTAAGCATCTACTAAATTGATTACTTTAGAAATAGATGCAGTTAGAAAGATGACAACTTTTTCTTTATCTATGAACTTGATCGATCTTGAGTGACTATAATCATTGAATTCATCTTGATGTGGATTATACTCTGTATTAAAAAATATATAGCTTCAATTTAAAAAAGCTGGTGACCTTGAAATATCAACCCTTTTAATATATAAAAAATTCAATTACCTCAAAAATCTTATCCCCTAGAATATTTTAGATTTTCTTGACATTTTTTTATATCACCAATATTTTCAATAATATCAAATGTGTGCCACCGACATTGGAATAATCCAAGGTACATGTAGTGTGTGTGTTTAATTCACATTTAATATATTTAAAAACAATTATTACCTCTTTGTTGCCTTAATAATTATCCTACAAGTGTTAATGCAGACAACGCGCATAAACGTTGTCAAAAAATGATAACGCAGTGAGGGGGTAATGCCCATTTCTAGACACTCTATACACGCTAAATACACACACTAGTCACACACACTACACATGCACTAAACACATGCACATTACACAAAATACAAGGTCAATTCTATAAACTTCTGGTCGTGTACCTTCAATTATTCAAATGGCGGTAGCACACTTTAAATAGCAGCAAAAAGTCTATAGAAAATTTATAGAAGAAAGACTGCTTTACAAAGCCATTTTAAAAACAAACTCGATAAAAACTTTTTGATCTCCGTAGAGTCGTTGAAATTTGTTAAATTAAAAAAAAAAAGGAAAAGCAACTTCAGTTGTCTATTTTGTTTCATAATATAAAAATATCTTTAAAAAAATTCAGTTCAACGATGTAAAAGCAGAAGCTTAATCCTTCAATGTGGGTCAGTATAATAATACCTAATTAAAAAGTTCAAAAATCGGAAATATCCTAGTTAAAATTTAGTAATCCTTTAATTTTGTGGAGTAATATATAAATTTCAACGATTTCTTAAATGTCTTCTTAATGTATGATTAAGAAGGTGAGTCTAAATCGTAGTCTTGCCTTCTGTGCGTGTTTTCTTTGGCACTTTTTTACTTTTTATTAGTGAATTTTGTAAGTGGATTTGTAAATAGTTTATGTAATATTTCAGATAAAAGTAATGTCTCTTAAGGACGTTAAATTGGAATTAGATGAAATAGAAATGCAACAACAAGGCTTGGAAAAACAAGGTGTACGATTGGAACAACTGATTAGAAGTAAATGTGAATCCGGATCCAGAAATAACGGTAATTATATTTGTAATATGTAAATATACAATATATGTATATCTTCGTGTAAGTATTTGGATACATATAGATGGACAACATAATTTGATCTATCAAGGAATCATATTCAACCTATTGTGCGGAAATATAAAAACGTTTCACAGGCAAGAGAGGTATAGTCCGAGTTTTCAATAGATGACACTAAATTATTTGTTTGCAAGTGACACTTGTTGCATATGGAAATTTCATAGCGGATAAAAAGAGTGATATCCAACTGCTATGTCGTCAGTACATTTTTATATTTCAACAGTTCTTACGTTATAAAAATACGGATTTTAAAAATGAGCGAAGAAAATATTCATTCACGTCATGTCATACTTTACGAATTCCGAAAGGATGTAACAATGTGAGCTGCTGTAAAAAATATTCAGAATGTTTACCAAGACTATACATCAGCTGTTCGTACAATAAAAGAATGGTCTGCAATATTTAGACATGGCGATTTTCAATTAAACGACGAGTTACTCTTTAATCGAGCTTCTTGGAAAAACGATGATGCTGTGCTTTATTTATTGCAAAATAATCCTCAAATTTGAACTGAAAAAATTGCAGAGAAACTTAACGTCAACAGTTCGACCAAAAGAAAATTATACAAAGCAAAGGAGATTATATAATTGACTAATAAAAAAAATTTCGCATGCCAAATTTGCTTGTATTTTAATGCGAAATCGAGTATTGTAAGGATATATATTTTTTTCTTTAAAGAAAACACAAGATTTTTTTCTGTAGGACAAAAAAAAAACAACAGGATTTATTGGATTTCGGTTAGGATAAAATGGTACAAATGGAAGAGAGTACAATTAAAGATTTCATTCCAAAAAAATGCCTTGGTTTCGGGCGTCCGGCTTTAAGCAGCCGTACTCTCCCGTTACAATTTTAATAAGTCAGTAAATAGTTCGATTGCAATTATCGTGAGTAGGCGTCCGGGTGGCCACCCGTACTCTACCGTTTGGAAGGCGACTGGCGGATAGTCCGTTCTCTCCTTTGCAAGGGTGACCCAGGTGTAATCCCCGTACTCTCCTATGCTGTGGAGACGTCCGAAAGCTAGGCTTCGAACTCTCCTCTCTAAAGGGCAACCGATGGATACCTTCGTTCTCTCCCTTCAGAATACAGCATGGAATGGGGCACGCGGGTTTGTTTGCGATATTTATATTTGATCGTTGCTAATGCCGCGAGGCTCATCAACAAGCCGTGTTGCTACGCGGTCTCCGCGGATCGCGATCTCGACCGATCTAGAACATTCCAACGCGCCGCGATTATTTTGACGACGAGAAGGACAGACATCGTCCCCTCTCGCTTTCTCTCAAATATAGGAATTTATCTATGCTCGCTGGTTGTTACAGTATTAGTTATCAGAAGCCAAAGTAAACAGGTTTCGGGTATCAGAACAACCAAATCGACAGAAACAAAAGCACTGAAGGGTCTGAAATCTTAAATTAAATATTATAAGTATTTCGAAGATTTAGTTTACGACATCGCTATATTGTGGCTCGAACTATAGAATCTTCCAATAAAAGAGATTGAACTTCGAATTAAAATGAAACGAAATTTATTTATTTATTTATTTATTTATTTGACGTAGTGAGCACTATCCTCGAATACATTTCATAATGAAAGTAATAGAATAAAAGAAATCAAATATCTCAGTAACGGTAAGTTTCAGGACAAATACAGTTCAGTACTTTTATAGTCAGAATATGCCAATCTATCGCAATCGAACATAAAAAATTAGACATTCGATTTAAAACAACAAAGGTGATCGCTATATCTTCTCTACGCCTCCACTTGCAAGAATACCATTTATACCGTATTGTATAGTTTCTTAAATCCTACAACTTCTGTAAGTAACATTTTCTTGTATTGTTTGAAATAACCGAGACATTTAACTGGATAGAGTTCGTGGGACACACTATATAAATGATCACCCCGAATGCGTTCGATGGAGTGAATACGACAGATTCAATTTTCAAGTATCTCACCGATAACGCGAATAATATTTGCTTTGAGATTATTAACAGTTTGTGTTGTTAGAATAAACCGGAGACTTAACATGGCCTTACAAGAAAACATCAAATTGCAAGATCTTGGTAGCCAGTTTTCAGCCGTATTTCTCGATATAATCTTATCGTTGAACTTCGATCTCGATAAAGCGATAGTGGCAGTAGAAGTGTGGTATATGGTACTATTTTGTTGAAACCATATTTTAGAGAAATCAAATCCATCAAATTCAAATCTATCTAAAGAAAAGATGAAATCATCGAACGGTAATGTTCACCAGTAACAGTTATAGTCGCAGTTTCTTCATTTTCAAAAAAGTAAGCGCCAATGACTCCACCAGTAGAAAAACCACAACAATTTCTTGGGGTGCAATAATTACTCGACTACTGATTGAGGATTAGCATCTCCCCGAATTCAGCAATTGTGTTTATTGACAAAGCCATCCATCCAAAAGTGAGCTTCATCACTGAAGATGATATTTGTGGCGAAAACTGGATTTGACGTATTCACTTCACCGAACGTAATCGTGGTAGTCCTTTATATGATATTGTACTTTATGCATAATGCCATCAAATGTACTTCAAAGACAAGATTATAAGACTAAATTTATAATAGTGTTTAAAGACCAGATAATAAAGCAGTGAATTATCTTTCCAACTAAATTTGGTCTTATTAGATTATCTTTCGCACTTTTCGTTTCATTTCATTTAGAAGTTCTATCCCTCTTATTGGAAGACCCTATACAGTTAGTTCGCACCGCTTGAATCGTTACGCGATGTTATATGATCAATGCCAATCTTATTGCGCCAACCAATAATGACAATACATGTGCCTTATTTTCTACAATTCTACAATTATGTTAGTGAAGGTGGGGCTATAGGAATATGATCCAATCAGATCCGTATTTCTTGCGCAGAACTTCTGCCTATCTCCGTAAAGCTTCTTATATTGTTTCTACTGGTCCTTTACTCATTGTCCCTACGCTCTTCTTACGTCTATCTATGTATTATTCCTGCACATGTTCTCTTCACTGAACTCAGTGAAGAATATGTATTTATAATGTAATACAACGGCGCAGTTCTTTTCACAAGATTGGATGCATCGATATTTTGTAATACAGCAATATAATTTTTTTTTTATTTCAGTTTTTTTGTCTGAAAATTTCGTTAGCATATTAGTAAGATTTTTCTGATTAAAATAAGATCAAACGTGACATAATTTGAATCGTATGTACTTTCTTTATTTAAGATTTCATAAATGTAAAAGTTTTACTGAGTTATAAAGTTTTAACAATTGCAAATTAGAAATTGTAGTGTACAGTCAGCGGAGAGCTGTACGAGGTGTAGTGGTTCGGTAAGCCGTCGCCCAAAACGGCAAGGACTCGAGGAATCCTCGTAAAGTAGGTTTAGTTGTTGCTCTACGTTAGATTTTCCTGATCTCCCAGAAATTGTTTCAATGCGCAGGGTTGACTCCGGAAGCAATCCTGACGATCGAGGATGTTGTCGTTAGCTCGGTATCAAAAAGAGAAAGAACGTTCCAGAGCGTAGGGTAGCCCCGGAAGCAGGTTTCGTTTAGATGATACACCGAAGATTGTCTGGCTTTCTTGCCGAAAATCGTCTATCTCTCTCTTTTTTTTTTCTTTTTTTTTCACCTGAAAGTAGTGAAGTGCCGCCTGGAGTACTTCCTCCTTATGCACTAGAAAATAAATTGGAGACGTTAGATACCATTAAGAACAAAGCTTGGAATGACACCATGCAGGAGCTTGAGAATCATGCAGGAAAAGTTTCAAAAAACCTGCGAAACTAAAACAAAATAGGCTGCGGTACAGGGCAGATGAAGGGGAGGGGGATGAGGATCCATTACAACCCGGAGGCATGGAAAATCACAGCGAAGCAGCGCCCGAACCTGAAGTAAGCAAAAGCAAGAACAAACAAGGCAAAAACAAAAACAAAAACACGGGAAAAACCGAATCCCATTTCGTCAATCAACTCATTCCCTTGGGCGCTCCAGTGGCACTCGTACCTTTAGCTTGTATGGGAGGAGGTGTGGTTTGAATGTGGCTATGTCTCTGACCAGTTTGTTGGGGTGATCTTCTACTTTGTAACCTGAAATTATACGGTTAATTAGTACATTGATTCGGCTGACTCCAGCTCTTCTGTGAAGGTCTTCCGTGGAGTGATCTGTGGATAGATTGAGTATTATCTTAAGTGCGCGGTTTTGGAGCGTCTGAAGGGAGAGGAGATGGGTGCGGGCTGTCGAGGACCATATCTGTGCTCCATACAGCATTATCGGACGAATACAAGTACAATATAAATGAATCTTGAGGGGCAGCGGAAATTTTGATTTGGGTCCAATTAGGATTGTGGAGGCCTGAATGGCCCTGAAGGCCTTGTCACGCCTGTCAGCCACCGCAGGACCCCACGTGATTCTCCGATCCAGCACCAGGCCAAGGTATCGGACAGAGTTGCTCCAGATGACATCAATATTATTTATTTTGAGGGGAGGGAGGCTAAGAGTTCTACCCACGCTGAGCTTTCTGGTGAAAAGGACTGCTTTAGTTTTGTTTACAATGAGGGTGAGTTTCCAGTTGTTAAAGAAGACAGCCAGGAGGTCTAGCTGAGTCTATAGTTTGCGGATAAGGTTTTCTATTTGCCAGGAGGAAGCCAGAACGGTCGTGTCGTCTGCGTAAATCGCTAGTGAAGTGTTTGGTGTCTGCGGGAGATCATTAATATATAGCAGGAAGAGTAGTGGACCAAGTACAGAGCCCTGAGGGACTCCTGCTTTGATGAGGATCTGTTGAGATTTTTCGTTCGCTAATTGGATTTAGAAAGAACGGTCGGTTAAGTACCAGTGAATGAGTTTGATAAGGGAGGGGTGAAAATTCATTCGGATTAGTTTGTAAACTATCCCGTTGTGCGAGACTGAATCGAAGGCTTTCTGGAGGTCGATGAGGACCATAGCGGAGAGTCTATTGGTGTTCAAGCTATGGGAGTGGAGTTGGGCGACTCTAATTAGCTGTTGAATTGTGGAGTGTTTGGAACGACAACCGAACTGTTGTTCTATTAGAATTTGGTATTTAGTGATGCGAGAATCCATCAATTTGTAAATAACTTTTTCAAATAACTTGCCGTTCATAGAGAGAAGGCAGATGGGCCGGTAGAACGTTCTGTCTCCCACTGGTTTCGCGATTGGGACTGTTCTACTCACTTTCCATTGCGAGGGAAAGTAGCCGAAAATCGTCTATCTCTCTTGCCGATTGCAGCCCTTTTTATACCGTCTTTGGGTAACGAGGCCGAAACAATCAGTGTTGACCAGGCAGCGCGAGCCATTTGTTTTATGCCCCCCCCCCCCCCCCGCACCTGAGAGCGAACAGTCGCACTCGCGAAGATTTTCTATCACACGTGCAGACGTCAAAGTGTTAAAAAAAAAAAAAAAAACTTTCATAAGTAATAAAATGTTTTATTCCTTTCGGATAACGAATAAAAGTATCGAACGCAGTTATTAAACGACTTATTAGGTTATTTGTTATTCATGAATAACGAATAATTTCACATTATTCTTAATTTAAAATGACATAACATTTTATGCGATACCTATGCTGTGCCAGTACGTGTGCTGGGATCCCGACCGAGCGCACGGTCTCCGGGCGCTCTGATTGGCCAGTGTTTTTCGTTAACAACTCAAAAACTAAGCTTTAAACAACATTTTGGTAAAGGAAAAGGTTGTTCAGAATCACCTCAGCTACCCCCCATTTCCGGATGTGATACTTGTTCTGGGATACCCTGTATAATTTCACGATGGGTACTGTGTTACAAAATTCTAAAATTTCATGACGGTACAAGATTTCGGAAATTACAAAAACTTGATGACATTACAAAAATTTTGTTAGTTGATCCAGCTCGTAATATTGTATCAAAGAATGCTAACCTGTTAACATCCAAAACACGTTTGTACTCCAATTAATAGGAGGAATAGAATGCCTCAATATGCAGTTTTATTCTGCTTCAAGTTTTTAAAATGTATCTTCTCATATTTTGATCTAAAAGAAGAACCAGTAATTTATTTCAAATTCAAAATGACCAATTTTTATGCTTTTAGTATTAATAAAATTAATAAAAAGGTACAAATATTTCATGTTAATAAGACCTATTGGAGATCTACTCGTGATCGATCTTGCGATCTTTCGAGGTTTGCTGAATTTGCACGTTTGTGCTAACCTAATCTAACCTAACTGCTTCGAAGGATCACTTCCGTGTATCGGAAGATTAAGTGATTATGAATTCTGAATGTCTACACTTTACAATATCTAAGTGTGTACCGAACGAATGCATACAATATTTCTCTTTTCTAGTGTTTCTCTATTGATACCTAATTCGATTCTATTGTTTCTGTTTCGATAGCCAAATGGTTCTACTGTTCCTATTTCGATAGCCGAATCTATGAAAAGTTCAAAGATTCCTCGGCCAGGATACATTTGGCGGGGGGTGAGACACGTGGATTAGATAGTTACAATTTCTACTTCGATGAGGGAGGTGGTTGACTATACCCGATTGATAAACTATTAAACAAAGACCGAACTAAAGTGACGCCCCCAAGTCAACAGTCACTCTCAAGTGTCGTCTGCACTCTTGAGTGACGCGCGCGGAAACTCACCTGTCTCGAAGCAATAAACGCAGCAGGTAATAAGTCTGGGCAGCGCTTTGTCGCTAACAAAACATACCGAAGTAGAAACCAAACACCCGAAAAGTTAAAATATAATACAGCAAACAGATGTAGACGATAGCCACGAGAAGAAAAGCATCGAACTTCTAAATGAACACCGAAGTGCTCGATGGTCTTCCAAATTTACAGCTGCTGCAAAGGGCTGAATAATTTCCGAACCCATGTCTGGAAAACGCAATAAATATAATAAGAACGACGAAAGAAGACCCTTCAATGCGTCAGAAAACATATGTGAAAAACTATAATCAATGCGACGGATGATGGCTGACATATACATACAGTATTGTGCAAAATCTTAGGCCACTGTGCAAAAAATTCATTATTCATAGTTTTGTGCACAATGTTCCAAAAACGGACTACAGCAACATAGGGCTCTTTTCGATCTGCGGAGTGGAAGAGACGCCAAGATCGGAAAAATTGTTATCCCGACTAATGTGGAAAACACGGCCGGCTACGTGAAGAATGAGATAGTGAGCGTGTGGCAATCCATATGAACTTCTTCCGACAAGGGCCGCATCATTTGTGCCTTTTACAGTAGGACTCAAGAGCGATTGGCCGCGTATTGGATGAGGTCAAATTACTTCACGACCCACGTACTCACAGGTCACGACAACTTCCACTTGCGTCTCTTGGCGTACGACGTTACTGATAACATTACCTGCGTTTGTAATAGTGTGATGGACAGCGTGGGCCATTTTATTCTAGAATACCCACTGTTCGACCTGTAGAGGGAGGCTCTGCGGATATTTGGTTTTACCCGGCGAGTGGAGATAGCCGTAGGCGGCTCAATACTTCGTGTCGTCTCCAAAGACCTTCTCTACCTTCGCCGGGTTCTGCGAGAAATCCCTCTATATTAAGAGATTTTCATATTAGTAAGTTAGAATTAGAAACGCGTTTCAGGATACACTCACCCGAGTAATGACGAATCGCACGGGCAGCACGCGTCGGAGACGCAAAGTTTGCCGATTTTGTTGCGTCGAACCCCCCTTCATTAAATTAGGCAGGCTAATTGAGTTCTTCTTTTGCAGGTCTATTTATTTTCTATTTTCAGGTCCTTAATTACCGATCTACTTTCTTCCCTTGATCATCCCTTACATTCCTTTCAACCTGTTGCGTCGTCGACTTGAATAAATTTTATGTTCAACTTTCTTGAACGCTTGGTTGTTGCCGGTGCAATATTTCGCAGAGTCCCTTTCGTCTCATAGAGTGTATGTTTAGTTTTGCCTCACAGGTCGTACTTTCGTTCGTTTTTTTTTTGTTCTTCTCGTTTTATGTCTCCAGGCTTTATTTATAAAAAAAATTCATAGCGTGGGTTGAACTATTTGGACGAATCAAAACTGTTTGTACCCCTTGGACAACCTCCCATAGGCCACGTGCAAGCTATCTACCCTGGAAATGCTTGGTTAGCAGGGTGGCTTGTGGCCGTGGCGGGGGAGTCAGGCCCAAAATGTAAGCAATCTTAACGGGACTCTTAGTGTATGTGTGTTTCTGCGGTCATAAAACGCTTTCTGCAACTCGACATTGGTTTACACATAGAAGGAATTTAACAAAGACTTAGAAAATCAAGCATCCTCAACAATAGCAGAGATGAGTCATCCGTGTTATAAAGTTGCGCCTTAACGGTTAGCTTCGCGTCGCAACACACCCTATACAGGGTTGAGCACGATGCGTGCATCGGTTGAGCCTTTCTCTCCATGGCTCCCTGTGGATGCAGAGTAGCTTACCTGGCTTACCACGCTTGCTAAGTGGTAACTAAAGAGCTCAAATCTGCTGAAAACACCCAGCGGCGCTGCTGGATTTTTCCATCTCCTGTTTTTAGGGCAGTAGCCAAACTAGGGTAATGGTTTAAAATGGAGTGTAAGGCGTGAAAACACATCCGCATGGCATTTAGTATGCCACCGGATTCACATTCACTGTTCTAGAAACGGTATTTAATCGTTCTCCTTTTAACGCACATACAATTGTTATCTTGGATTTCTATTATATTTTGATTATACTTAATCAATTTTCTAAGATAGACTTGAAAAAATATTTGCAATTACAGTTTTTAAACAAAGATGTTTATGCTACAGGAAAAAATAGAAAAGTGAAAACCGTTCTATCATCTTAATCAGTAAACTAAGACAAAGAAATACACTGTGAAAGAACTAACATCTAATATTCATAAGAGTTATAATACTAATAGTAGGTAAGGTTTACGTAATGTAAACATCTACCTCAAATCGTTCTTTCTAAATCTCGTATCCAGCCGCTGTGGAACTACACACGTCGAAGACGCCAAAATACCTCGAGAGTTTAATAGTTAAAGTCGAAACAAAGTTTAAAACTACAGAAAACTGCACTTCAAATTTACGTGCTCTTATTAACAATTGCATAAGCTTTCATGTAAAGAAAGTCCGATGTCTTTTACTTTCAATTATTTTTTTTCGAGCTTTGTCAAAGTTTAAATTGTTACAAACTTTGCACCCTTTGCGTATGGATTAAAATATTCTTACGACACATGTAAGCAACTGAAATATGTTTGCTTACCTATAAACAATATAATACAAATTTTGTATTTTCGTGTTCTATAATGAATAATTATAATAATTACTTTTACTTAAAATTTCATGATTTTGTCTTCGTAACACAATATCTGATCACAGAAATATCTGGAAGGAGAAATATATGTAGATTTTAAAACTTTAAAGGATTATTAATTTATAAAAAAAATTCGATTAAGTTTGCGAAATTTTATTGTATTTACGAATTACCGCCTATTATGTGATGCGAGGACGCGAAAAAACGTCTTTCTATGAGAGCTTCAGTGGTAGTCTTTCGTTTATGTAGCATATTTTCTGTTCTTTCTCTTCCTTTTTGTCTGTCTGGGACCGTTACCCAAGTAAACAAAAAATGTTATTGAAACTTGAAACTGTGGTGAGAAAACGTTTTTCCATGCCCTCTAGCAACGACTCCAGCGTATTAACCTCCCTTGCATAGAGGAGGTATTTTAGGAGGAAAAATTTGCGGGAGAGCAATAAGTTACGTAGTTCTGCCCTATGTTACATATATACGCGTGTCGACTGTCGACACAATTTTACTTTCTCAGCAATGCTAGACCAGAAGTATTATGTATGATATTTTGAAAATTACAGATGTTTCTATGGGTACTACAGATGTCGAAGAATTAATTTTGGAGTTATTTGCTTTGGTAAACGAAAAGAATGAACTATTCAGACGGCAGGCAGAATTGATGTTACTTCGGAGACAGCAGAGATTAGAAGAAGAGCATGCTGAAATAGAATATCAAATACGATGTTTGATGTCACAACATGAGTCAACCAAAACGGATTTCGACAAACAAAGAGAAGAAGCATTGATACAGAGGTACAATGTTATGATCGTTTATTAATTTGCATGGATTTAATATTTATCTTGTTGATCTGTATTTTTGGTCTTTAACCCTGCTGTCCTAAATGTAACGATAATTACATTCATACATACATATATGTAGTAACCGAGAAAAAACTTGAGAAATCAAGCGAGAATCGAGAACCCATGACCTCCGGCCCGGTAAGCCAGGACTCTACGTCCATATACATATAACAAGGAATGTTCGCGAACGGTCCGGCTTCGATTTTGATGAAATATTGTACACTTATAAAGCAGCCAAAAATAATCCACACGTGTTTTTTTTTAGCTGCGGTAACTCGAGTTTAAGGGGTGAGACCACCTCTTGAAGTTTTGGCTCGAAACGGCTACCTCGAAAACGGAAAGACATACGAAAAAATTGTCAATGGGCGAGGTTAATGGTTTCTTATGTACAGTAACATGGTGTTAAAAAGTTTAACAAAATACAGTTTGTTTATGACAAAAAAAATTTATTAACTTAATTTTTAATTTTATCGAAATTTTCATAATAACAAAAAATGACGAGCATTTTATTCCAAATCCATTAGTATATAACATTTTAAAATTACCTCTTACAGTTTATTGCCCTGACAATGTATATCTTGCAGCTTCAAAGCCAGGAAATTTAACTACGGTCCATTTCAAGACCTGGTTAAGAGAGATTTAGTTTGCAAATACTGGGCCCACAACAGTTCTAATCCTTGATTCCTGGAGTGGTCACTGTAAGAAGACAGTGAACGAAGTTACTCCCGAGGGCAAAAACGTAAAACTTTTTAGAATACCAAAAGGTGGAACAAAGTATGTTCAACCACTGGATGTTTTCGGTTTCCGCACTTGGAAAAATTTCGTCCACCGATTTTCCGATATAGTTCTCATTTTAAATCACAACATTAATCTCCACGCTAGGAATAATATAATCAAACTTCAATCTTTGGTCCACAATCAACTTTCATCGCCAGGGTTCCAAAATTTTATTAAATACTCCTGGTATAAATCCGGATATATAGATGAAAAACCAAATGCATTCCAGAATCCTGTTGAGTAGTGCTATTCTGTTGAAAATGAACCTAGATGCCATATTTGCGGTGACGTGGCAATAATTAAATGCGCATGGTGTAAGAAATCTTTATGTCTCAAACATTTTTTCGACGAGTACCACTATTGTCGAGTCTACATAGAATAATTGCTATACACACTGTATGTATTTAGGTATAATTTATAAATCGCTCCACCTTTGCCACGATGTCATAGGCGAGTAATAAAAACAATTAATCTTTTCAATGCTGTTAAGAAACTTGTTACTGTCATTGTTACTTGTTACTTGTTACTGTATAATTTAGTGCAAGCTTACAATGCTTCATTAAAATCAAAGTTAAAACGGCTACTACCATAGTGGATGTGCGCGCAAGATGTAAATCATCAAAATCTGCAAAACTGTAAGAGGCAATTTTAAAATGTTATATACTAGTGGATTTGGAATAAAATGCTCGTCATTTTTTGTCATTATGAAAATTTCACTAAAATGAAAAATTAAGTTAATAAATTTTTTTTTGTCATAAACAAACTGTATTTTGTTAAACTTTTTAACACCTTGTTATTGTACATAAGATACCATTAACCTCGCCCATTAACAATTTTTTCGTATGTCTTTCCGTTTTCGAGATAGCCGTTTCGAGCTAAAACTTCAAGGGGTGGTTTCACCCCTTAAACTCGAGTTACCGCAGCTAACAAAAAATACGTGTCGATTATTTTTGGCTGCTTTATAACTGTACAAAGTTTCATCAAAATCGAAGCCGGACCGTTCGCGAACATTGTAAAACGCTCTCTTGTTTATCTCATTGATATTGTTAATTTTTTTATGGACATGGAGAGACTCCGATACTACATATAAATATTATGGTTTTTAAATATTCCTTTATCATATTTAATCTATTCAAATTTTACGTTTACTTCTTTAATATTCTATATTTTGAAAGTATAAAATATTTCAAATTTTAAGAAAAAATTGTTTGTTACATACAATCAGCTGCAAAATTATTCGTCCACCTAATGTATTCGATGCATATGGAAATTGAAAGAAAATATAAACATAATTTTTAAATTGAATTGATGGAAAGAAATGTTTATTAGTATAAAACAATATACTACTAGCAAAAAGTAGTAATTATAGCACAAAAAGAGATATTTAATAGTATATTACAATATACCAGAAAATGAGACCGCGAAAGTATTCGTCCCTGTATAGTTTTTCTAATTATAATTACGTTACATTAAAATTAATTACTTAAAATCGAAGGCTTAATATTTAGTAGGATATCTCTTAAATTTAGTTATAATCTCAAGCCTGTTAGGTATTGATTTGACTACTTTTTCCGTCAAACTTGGTGATGTTCTGAGCCATTCCTCTTTGAATCGCTCTTTTAATTCTTCTTGATCTTTATGAGCCCTTACCCTTTTTTTTTTTTTTTAAGTTACTCCCCATAAATGTTCGATTGGGCTTATGTCTGGCGAATGGGTTAGTGTTTGCAGATGAAAATCACCAACCCCAGTCGCTAACATACACCCCCACACCATCAATGATATCCCTTCATGTTTTACCGTGGGTGTTAAATTTTCTGTATGCACTATTTGGGTTCCTCCATACTTTCCTGTCAAGGACATCAAAAATGCAAATTTTTGTTTCATTTGTAAAGATAACGCATTTTAAAAATTCTTCTGATTTAGAAACATATTCTTGTGCAAATTGTAATCTTTTTTTTCTATTTACTGCATTAATTCACGGCTTCTTACGGCTCACTCGATTTTTCAAACCAGCTTTGTGCAATACTCGTCGAACTGTATCCGCACTTGCTGGTCATCTTGATATTGGTTGCATATTCTTTAACAATTCAGACCCAGAAATGTGTGGATTTATTTTAACAGCTCTTAGTATCCTTGTCTCACCACGAGCCGTCAATTTTTTGGGCCTACCTGTTCGCTGTTTATTTATAATTATTTTTTGTTCTTTAAACTTTTTTAGAACATAGTGTACAGTAGTTCGAGGTCTTCCTATTACCGATGCTATTTGTCGTTCAGATTGGCCTTCTTTAAACAATTTAATCACAGTTTCACGTTCGGATAAAGAAGTCTCACTTTTCTTATGGTTCATGATGACTCTACTACCTTCTTTCGTGATTGCTTACGATGATCTGTAATGAACTGTTACTAGTTAAACAAAACACAATCGCCTGTAAAGACTGCTTTTTTATCTGATATCATATTTTAATATATGTATTATAATATAATAAACCTTTACATAGTATGTATGTATTATATTGTATATTTATATATATTAAATTTCTTCTTTTGTGCAATAATTATTCATTTTTGCGAGTTTTATATTTTTTTACATTAGTAAAGGTTTATTTCTGCATTTTTAATCTAAATATTGTGTTTGTATTGTCTTTCAGTTTCCACTATATACATCGAATATGTTAAATGTACGAATACTTTTGCGGTTGACCGTATGTATTCCTTGGATCATATTGGCCCGATATACGAAATAATATGAAAAGTTCGAAAATTGCGTTTGTTATCATTTTGATTGTTGAACTGTAATTTATATGTAACAAATTTTAGAGATATAACATCTAAATTATAACTTTCCCTAGAGTAAACACATCTTCTGTCCTGTTTTATACTTCAGTGTTGGTCGTAGAAATATTTTACATACTATTAGACTCACTATCTACTGATGACATCTTACATATTCAATATAAGCACTTCTCTTTCACACTGGTATCTCTCTAGTTTTTAAATTGATATTTGGTTTTCTAACACTCCAACACTTCTGATGCACACAAGTAATTCTATCACCCTCGTAATAAACTGAAAACTTTTCTTTTTAGACTTCAATTTCAGTTCAGTTCAAGGGAGCGAAGCATTCACATATTTTCATTACTCTTATTCTTTGTCCTAAAATCTGTAATTACAGTTGAACAATTTTCGTGTAATCAACAAATGTCAAAAGTGCACGAGGTGCTACTCAAAAGTTCCAGGTATTTGAATATTACGCACCACCCCCATAATACGACGTTCCGCCGCTAGGTCGTTCATGCACCGTAGCTCTGGCCGTGAATGTGTCACACTGCGTGATTGTAGAAATACCTAGAGCCGTTTGTTTACAGTAATGTTTTGAATGTTCTACGATTTTCATGGTGGCTCCGACCGAACATCAAAGAGTTTGCATTAAGTTTCGTTTTAATCTCGGCAAAACAGCGACTAAAGCCCATCAAATGTTGGTTCAAGTTTTTAGTGATGAAGTTTTAAGCAAATCAAGGACTTCTGAGTGGCACAAACGTTTTAGGAAGTGTCGTGAGTCTGTTGAAGACGATGAGCGTTCGAGCAGGCCATCATCTTGTATCATTTCACAAAACATTGCCAAGGTTCGTGAAATCATTCTTCAGGACAGAAGACAAACCATCCATAATGTAGCTGAAGCTATAGAAATGTTGTATGGGACATGCCAACGCATTTTGGCTGATGAACTCAATATGTGAAAAATTGCAGCAGAGTTTATCCCCCGACTCCTAATGCAGGACCAGCGTGACCAACGGAAGAACATCTGCACTAAGCTTCAACAAACTTGCAGAGGACCTAAACTGCTTGTTTAAGATTATAATCGGTTAGGTTAGGATTTAGAAACCTGGGTGTACGGTTACACCCAGGTTTCGGATCCGGAAAACAAACAGCAATCATCACAATGGAAGACAGCAACCTCTCCACGACCGAAAAGTTTTTGGCCAAAAACAAAGTGACAGTTCTACTCACTCACCATACTCACTGGACCTACCATCCAGTGACTTTTTCCTATTCTCATAGATGAAATGCAAGCTTAAGGGACATCGATTCGACACCGTAGAGGAAATATAATACAAGCGGAATCGCAAGAGGTGCTGAAGGCGCTTACTTCAGCCGACTTCAATGGGTGCATGCATTCCATCCATGGGAGAAACACTGGCAGCGGTGTATTGATTCAAATAGTGACTACTTTGAAGGAGACAATTACATTTTTAATTAATTTTTTATGATTCCTGGAACTTTTGGGTAGCACCTCATATATAAACATGAGTGATAGCAGTGAAGAAATTTCAGAAGAAATTCGTACAAGCAATGACAATTATGATTCATTTGAATCGAATAGTTCAGTGATCTGATAATTCAGGGGTTGGTTGAAAACCAATCGTTAGCGTATTATTATTTTTTAGAATGCAGTTGACATTAGTCTTAAAATGCCTTCGTATTGAAGGAAAAGTTGCAACGTATACAAAACCACAAGTCTTCTTTTAAGAATAATGTGGAATTATTCGTTATTCATGAATAACAAATAAACTAATAAGTCGTTTAATAACTGTGTTCGATTCTTTTATTCGTTATCCAAAAGGAATAAAGTGTTTTATTACTTATGAAGAAATGTTTTTTAACAGCACGTTTTCAAGTGGATAAAGTATGTTTTAAGAAAAACGATTTGGATAAGTAATGTTAAAAAAGCTAATTAAACTTACCCATTAGTTCACGAAATAACCTGCTTTGACAGAAGTGGTTTGTCGACACTGGGTTTTTGTGCCGATTCTGACCTTTCAAGACGATTTTCTCCATTTTCTGCGCCTTCAACGCGCTTTTCCGGGGGAAGGAGGCACGTTTCGCGTGACTGACAAAATAACATCAACACGGTCTTTTCTAGAAGCCTCGTCGGTGCGTGTATCCTGAAACGCGCTAACCGATCGTCGGCAAATCCTTTCCGCCTTTATCGTGCCGCCGACAGTTTTATTGCAACAATTTTCCGTTCCTTAACGAACATCCATCTAGAACGTAGGAAACACTTAAACTAATAGAGTCATTCTGCCGACCAAACGAGCAACATGTATCGTACAAACGCGGATTATTATGAAATGCTTCTTATATTTGCAAAAGGTCAGGATCGGCACAATGACCCAGTGTCAATGTAGTGTGAAAAATCAATTTGTTGATTCAGGCGTGAGATAAACTTCCGTTACGCAGTACTACATTCATTCGTCACTGAGTGACCGACTTGATTACATGTAGGAATAATAAATCCTATCGAATCATCCCCAAATCTTACTGTGGAAAGTAAAAGTGACCGTGAAATAAAAGGGACCGTTCAGTGAAGTGAGTTCATCGACCTGACCATAACATCAGCTGTTGAGAATTGCCTGGAAAGGTCAGAATCGGCACAATGACCCAGTGTTAACGATCCACTTCCATTGAAGCAGGTTCATTCCTGGACGAATGGATAAGTTGAATTAGTTTCTTCTAACATTGCTTATCCAAATCGTTTTTCTTAAAACATAATTTATCCACCTGAACACGTGCTGTTAAGAAAACATTTTTGTTATAAGTAATAAAACACTTTATTCTTTTCGGATAAGAAATAAAGATATCAAACAGTTGTTAAAAGACTTATTAGTTTATTTGTTATTCATGAATAACGAATCATGCCACATTATTCTTAATTTAAGACTATGTACCATTTGCAGCGATACCCATGTTGTGCCAATGCGTTTATTCAGGACCACGACTACGCGCGGCGGTTGAGAGCCATGCTCTCGGGGTTGAGCGCACATAAAGCTGATTGGCCAGTGTTTATTCGTTAATAATTCAAAAACGAAGATTCAACGAACATTTTGGTAAAGGAAAAAATTGTTCAAAGTCACCTCAACAACCCCCCCCCCCCTTTCCGGGAGTTACAGGAGTTATGATACACACAGCACCAATCAAAACCGCGCAATACTTGGTTCATGAAGCGCTAGAACGTCTGGGCTGCGTTTCGCAATCTAAAGGACGTCCATAGAAATTCGAATAGTCCGAAAAAGGGTGTAGTGATCGCGGTTTTGGAAACATCGTCTGGGTTCACTGGTACCTGATTGTATACCTGCACTAAATCCACCGTTGAGAAAATAGTCTTACAGGATAATTATCCGGCACAGGATATTTTTCCGGCATCGTTCTCGCGTTCAACCCTCGGTAGTCGCTGCATGGTCGCTATTCGTTGCCCTTCTTGAGAGCCAGGTGCGGGGTGATGACCAACAGCTCTGGAATCGACGCGCTGTTCCGTCTCTCACCATGATCTCGAATTCGACCTTTGTGATCCGCAGATTTTCGGGAGCAAGACGTCGCGGCTTGCAAGACACAGGGAGAGGGCGCGGTCCTAATGTGATAACAGGTCGTGTTGTTTATCACGTGGTGTCCTCCCGACGGTCGCACAATGCCCAAGAACTCGGCGAGAATCACGTGATATCTCGATCACCCGGACGTCATTTTGGCACTATCCCCGCGGCCCACAATTATACGTCCGGTCGTGATCAAGGTACTGACACCGTCGATCAGTTTCTTCGCCCGCAAATCGATGAGGAGGCCGAAAAAACTTAAAAAAATCCGCCCCGATTATCGGCATTGTGACGTCAGCGATAAAAAATCGTCAGGAAAAATTTCGTCGTAGTCCGAGATTCAGCTGCTAAGTAACATGGCCGTAGGTTGCAATCATCGAGCCATTTGTTGGTAGGTAGTTCTTTCTCATGGACAATCTACTCGCGCGCGTGGAAACACATGAACATGAGTTCGGAAAGGTTTTCCTTCTGTAACATGATCAGAATCGCTGTCACGCTTTCTAGAAGACGTCCCAACCATAAAGTCATTAAAAAATCGTCCGATACTGTACCACCCGCGAGATTTTGCAGCCGGCGTAAGAAAATCAACGGTGTCCGATCACCTATTTCCTCGTGCTCTAAGAGGTGGCGAATCTTTTGTTCTGTAGAGTCTAAGAGACGTCGAATTAACTCCACCTTCTGCGTCTTGTACATGTCGAACGTTAGCGGGTTATTGATTATATCAACCTCCACGTCAGCATACTGATCCTCCAAGTTCACGCTGACGTAGTGGTATTTCGTCGAATCCTGCGTTATCCCTGTCAACATGAACTGGAATTCCAGCTGCCTGAACCATGTCGCCTAACCTAACCCAGGTTCTTCTCCCAAAACGGCGGGACTCGGATAGCGATGGGTGCTATGATAGATGAGGGGGAAACGGTGTCGTCTGTGCCAACGGAACTCTCCATCGCTGAGTTGTTCTCTTGGTGTTCTGTTATTGTGACGACGTCGATACACGTCGCTATCGTTCAAACTCTCTGCGTTCCACGCACCGTGATTCGCACTGGCAAGAACGTTTTCGCGTAATTGTTGAAAACTCTGCCCTTGTGTGGCAGATCATCATGGGTCGCCAATTATGTGGGTAACGGGAAATCACGTTGTGTTGACGCATGATGAAAGGCTGCCGGAAACCGTCGTCGGCCCGGCTATCCCCGAAACGAAACTCGATTCCTTCGCCGTGTTCCTAAAATGGCCATCGACACCGGGACACGGTGGTGTTGTAACGACATCTTATGGAACAGCGAGGAACATTCCAAGCCCATCCTATTCCACACGACATATTTCACAATAAGCTGACGCAAGCTTCCAAAAATCCCTGATAAGGAAGTATATAAACCCAAGCGCTGGCCCACTAAAGGACACAACCAATATTGTGATCCTTTAGCGATGTACTATTTCTTTACGGAATAAATTAGCTTTTCATTGTACAGTCCCTGGCCATCGAATTAGGACCACGTACAGAAATTTCACTTTTATGCCTATAACAGTATGTTATATATGGAAAATTGTCTTAGGTCATTCAAATTATTACTAAATACGTCGATAATGATGTATATATAACAATTGATTTGTTACTATCGTGGTAATAATCAAATTCTCCCGACATGAATGCTATAGAAAATGTCTGGAGCCTACTTAAAAAAATAGTTTATGAATCTCCAAATACCACATTGTCACAGTTGAAAATAAAAATGACATATTTGGGAAAATAATGAAGATATAAAGCATATGACCAAGCAATGTATACGGAGCATACCGGAAAGGATACAAGCTGTCATCAAAGCAAAGGGTGGAAATACAAGATATTAACATGTGTTAACAATATTATGTACAGCAGTAGTGTATTATGTTAGTAGTTAATAAATTATATCATTACAATTTCAACAAGCTTTTTAATTTTATGGAAAACGCGAAAAATGCTTAAAATTTGTAGTGGTCCTAATTCGATGGCCAGGGACTGTAGAACTTGTCTCTTGAATATACTACTGTGTTTCTTTATAATAAATAAAAGTACTGAGACAACAGATTGAGTTCGTTACACATAAGTAGCCATCACGAAGTCTTGTTCTTCGGATTATATTCGAGTCACAATATTCATGACAATGTCGACGCCGACGATTGATATGTCCGACCTCGCTTATCTTGTAGTGCTGTATATGTATGTCGCACAGGCCGCCACAATTTCACTTGCCCGAAATACACATCACTATGTGACTTTCTGTGAGTACAGAGATTTTTTATAAGTAACACGAGGGTTTTCATTGCCCCAGATACGACAATTTTGCTTATTAACGAAACTATCCATTGTGAAATGAGCTTCATCACTAAACAAAATTTTGCTTAAAAACAATGGAAAAAAGAACGCTCATTTTCATAATATATAAGTGCATTGCTGGAATGTATGCTTGTCCATGGTTAAAATTGTACTATTTTCTACTAAAATAAAACGGCCTGTGTCGTTTAAAAAGACAACGTATAAACATTATACAGAGTTGACATCTAGGCGTTGCATTTGGACGACCTTATACTATTGTTTCTTCGTTGTTATTCCATAAATCCTTTTATGTTTCAGTCATATTTTGTAATAGTAAATAAAGAATATTTATATATTAATTATAAACGCTTTCTTTTGTTTTATCGAATTTTACGAAGGCAAATGAATGAAAAAATGAGCGGACGATTTTCAATGTGAGTCATTGTATATGCATAAATTAAGTACTGTACATAGTAGTAAAGCTCTGAATAATCCTAGAAGGTTCGAGATCTTGCAGAGCATGGCGTGTGTAAATATAAATGACAATTAACAGCAGGAATAAAAGGGTCACCCGGCGTTATGACGAAAGAGTTTTTGAAGAGTCCTGTGCGAGTTAGCGTCTCTGCGAGAATATGTTTTCCGTAAGCTTTGTGACTTCCTGAGTTCTTGCGCGGCTTTATGAGTGTGTGTATTCCTTTCCAGCAACGCAAGGAATTTAGTAAAAATGATTCCTATACTGTTAAAACTCCCTCATTGTTACGAACCAACATTTCTTCGTTAATTATTATTCAGATTTAACATTTCATCAATGTTATGTATGTACACAATTGTTTTATTTCATTTAATTTTTTTAATTTGTTCCACGAATAATTATGGTAATCATTACAATTATAGCAAATAGTTGAAGAGTACATATAATAAACTCTCAAGCATTTATTCTTGTTAATAGATTAATAGAAATCGTCGAAAGACGAAATGAAATTGTGGACTGTTTGGAAATGGATCGCCGTAGAGAAATAGAAGAAGACAAGAGTATACATCGACACATGGATCTGTTTGCTGGTAAATATAATGCTTATTATTTAATTAAGAGATATACTCCCGTTCATAAGTATTTACTTATCCGTTTAATCACAATGTTCTTGATTCCAATAAGCAACTTCATTTAACCAGTTTCCAAAGCAGAAGTCAGGGTCAGGATAGTTAACTTACTTTGTTACCCTTATTTTTTTTAAATACAATCTTCTTGAAAAATTGATCACATATTTGAATAAAAGAAACAAGTAGATGAATAAATACTTATGAACAGCAATGACGTATATTATATTAGTAACTTTTTTAATAGCCAGGAACAAAACTGAACCATTAAATAACGACAAGGATACAATTGAAAGGAAGAAACGAAAGACAATGAAACTGAAAGAAAAGGTAAAAGAGAAACAACTAAAGAAAACACTGAAGAAGGATATGGATAAGGATGTAGATGAATTTGAGTTGAAACTCAAACGTCATACTAAACGGAAATGGTTTTAGATTGCATTAATAATTTAATTTAAAACGGTACAATGTAAATTGCTAAAAAGTACTACCTCGAATAAGTTTGCCAGACTTTTTGAAATAGCAATCCTTCTTTACATGGTTACATATAAGCTATTAATTATATTTTCAAATGTATTGTTCAAGTTATATTTAAGATTTACAATTTTTTTTAATAAGATTATATACTCTTTATGTATATTATACATTTTGTTTATATAAAATGATTCACCCAAAACATGTCTTATGTTCTTAAAAATCCATCCATTAATACTGCATACATCATATTATGATAACTTTATACTCTGCACAAACAAAACAGATCAAATTATTGTAGTGCTCACACTTTTATATTTGAGACATTTTTGCGAGGTATTTTTATTATTTAATATGATATTTATTAATATACATATGTATGTATTATCACAGGTAAGTGTCATAAGATTATAGGTCCTATAATCCTGCTTGACTTTATTTCACATGTTCTGAAATATTGTGTTTGGTACCAAACCATAACTCGTTTGATATTTTTTAACGATTTGCTAAACACTATACTTTCCAAATCCTGGATACCCTGCAATAAGACACGTAGCAGCAATAAAGATATTTGGACAACCGATGTCGCAGCACTGTGCAAGAAAAAAGGTATCCATTCATTTCTACTTTCTGTATTTTAACCAGCATGAATTACCAGATATACACCATTCATCAAATCATTATACCCCTGCTGAAGTTACTCCTACCATCAACGCATTTCTTTCACACACCATTCCTAAAGTCAAAATTTGTCAACCTCCACCAATCATCATCTATAACTAAAACACACCTACAACCACAAATATAAATATAACCATCACTGCAATTTTCATTAATAGTACAGACACGTCACACACAACAGCCATTCACAATTTCCTTGTTATATATCTATATTTACTGTTAAAATTGACAAGTTTAATTATATCCTAAAAATAACAACTTTGTTAAGATACTTTCAATAAGAATCATCTCTCTAAATAGATTTGCGTGATTAGTTTAACGTAAATCGTCGGTATCACGATACACGAACGGTACATACTAATAGTGAAAAAATGAAAGATTTTGCTATGCCTTCTACGATTTAGTAATTGGCTTAAGAATTGCATTCAGTGCAATCCCAGTGAAATACAGAAAAGAGAGCTATCGTCATACAGTAAGTCACTATAAATAATTATTGACATATGTATATATTTAAAAAGGAAAGTGTCATTTGACTGATTCATCAAAGTTCTTTTAACTTTTACTATATGCGCTTTACACTCTAAGCTAACTGAACAATACAAAAAAATAACGATAGTTATTATAAACAAATAAGAATGACTATCTATAACAAAACCTATGTTTTTTTGAGCTCACCAAATTATTGACACATCTATAAAATTTAATTTTAGTAAAATACTTAAATATAAATTCACTTTTTATAACTTCATGGAATAGCCTTTCTATTTAATTATCTCTGGCAATCTGTCTAGTATTGATTCAACTAATTTTTTAAATATAATTCGCATCTATGAAATCCTATTTTGATTTCAGTGTAGCTTTCAAAAAGTGTTTGTTAGTTATCCCAAATTTATCCCAAATCATCTCACAATTAGTAGGATTGAGATCAGAGGATTGGGGAGCGGGTTAATAACTTCAAATCAATTATACAATAGTTATTCCCTTACAATACAATATATCCCTTACAATATATGCACTTTATGCTCGGGATCATTATCTTCATACAGTAGGAACTTTTCTAAAATACCTATTTTTGAGATACTCTGTTTTAAATTGTGTAACACAGTGCACTATCGCGACTATAGACTATATGTACGCGCCGTAAGCCAGTGAGTGCGACCGTCCGCCCTCGGGTACAGAGTCATAAAAAATGACTCTCACTACCCGGTCACGCTCATTGGCCTTGCTACCCAAAACGATATAAAAAGGACTGCAAACGACCAGGAAGTTAGTCGATTTTCGGCATATCTACGAAGCGGAATCTACTTCCAGGGCCACCTTGCGCTCCGGGACGTTTTTCCTTCTAAATTCCGAATTAATGGCGACACCCTCGATCACCAGGATTGCTTCCGGGACCAACCCTATGCACTGGAACGATGTCTGCGAGATCAGGAGAATTAACGTAGGACGACTAAACATACATTACGCTGATTCGTTCAGTGATATACCGTTTTGGGTGACGATTTACCGAACCACCACACTCCGTACAACTCTCCGCTGACTGTATGCTACAATTGTTTATTAAAATATCTAAATATATTGCCTATACTTTGTCCACGTAAGAGCATAACTGTTCTGCGCATCAGATCCCCATTATGCTGAACTTTCCTACTTCGACGATCACGACCCATAGTATATACGGTGGCGCGTAGTACTTTAACTGGACAGAACATCCATTTTTTCTCAACGTTTTATATGTTAGGTTTTCTTAGTAACGGTTTATGACACGATTGCACCAACAGGCTGTTTCTGAGTTTAGGATTTAATTTATTATTTTCATGCTTTAACGTCCACCCTAGTCGTCCTTAGCCGTACCCTAAACCACGGGTTTCTGAAGGGTACATTTGTATGTAACGGTTCGCTATCCGATGAGTCACTCGGAGGAATTTCCCGAATTATTTTATTATATTGTTTTTATGCTCACATATTCTCTTAATTACGGTACTATTTAACATTTTGAAAGTTTTAATGTCTTATACTTAATAAGTACGTGTGGGGGAAGTGGACTTTTTCGTCTTTCAAAATTAATATTTTTTGGGTTTTCTATCAAGTATTCAGTACGCAGGGCCTATTAGGAAGAGGACAATGTATTGGGAAAACCTAAACATCCCTTGGTTAAATCCAAAGGTAATTACTACATATATTATTAAGGATATTATGAAGACGAAGTTTATGATATGGATAATTGAAACCAGCTATTTTCAACATGATCTCGGTGTCCATCTTTTACAGATATTAAAAATCGATACTGGTAATTCGAGTCGTGGGAACCACCCTATTATTGCCTAAGTCTTGAATTATTTCGGTGTATATTTTAAGACAAAAGCTGTTTAAAATATTTGTAAAATGTTTTTAAATAAATGCTATTCATTGACACATAGTTTGGAAGTGAAAAAGATATATAATAAAAAAAATAAGTATGACAAGGCTCGAACTCATGGCTAAAAAATGTGCAGCGATTCTACAGTCAGAACCGTTTTTTGTTTTTTTTATAATATACGTTTATTATGCCCGAATAAATACAATATATACAAAAGAGATATAATAAATCGGAAAACGTACATAAGGATAACTATGGCTAAGGTACTATTTTGAGCCAATGGCTCTCACGTCGAGCTCTCGCGATCTTAACACTAATCTTATTCTACCGCGCTTATCGCTTAATATAACATTTATTCTTAAAGGTAACTTAAACTAGTGGGCAGTCTTATTTGTGTATAGAAAGGCACTTAAGAAAAACTATACATTTTTGGTTGCTTAACAACCGCAAAGAGGGTGAAGGGCACAGGAATGGAATAAGAAGAGGCGAGGAGGATAGGGTTCTATCTTATTTTACAGAAATACATATAAGTAAATTATAGTTATTTGTCTAGAGCCACCAGTATTTCTTGGCGTCTTTCCTATGGTTATTTTTCATATCTTGACTAGATAATTTGTGATTGAATCGCATTACTGAGTTCTTAAAATTTATGTTGCTATGGTATTGAATTCTTTTATTGTATGGTTTTCTACTGTAATGGTAAATAATTAGTATGTTTGTATTATTTTGTATGAGTCCCTATGCTATCTAGGTATAAGAATGATTCGGGTGGAATGTATTCTGTTCGCCTGGTCTTCTCGTGGTATTGCGGATTTTGGTAAACTGAACTGTAGATTAAGCTGTTTTCGCGAATATTATGAATATTCGCCCAGTGGTTCCGGATCAGTTTTAATATAAATAAATCTACTCTAATTATTTTTGATTCCTCGTATAGCGTGATGTTGCTGACTTTTTTTGTATGATTAGATTCTGGGATTCTAAACAAACTTAAACAAGCTCTAAGGCATCTTTGCTCGAAGAGCCTTAGCTTCTCCATTGTGGTGTCGCTAATGTTAAACCATATGACGCAACCGTATGTTAAGATTGGTCGTATAAATAATTTATAGCAAAGTAATTTTACTGATTTATGGAGTTCTCTGCAATAAAATAAACGCTTGTTGGCTGTTAATTCCTCAGATTTAGTTTAGTATGAGGTGGGAGTGTTTAATGGTTTCACTGATTCCCAAATCAAAATGAAGTAGAACGCACAGTTATGTATACAAGTACTGTATTTAACCGACGTATAAGATAAAACGTGATATACAAGGTGTGACGGTTCGGAGAATGTTTATAATTTTTCGGAGCTTGTCCGTTCAATACGATAAGTGTTCTTATTCTGACTTTTCTGTCCCCGTGGAATGTTCCACAACACCTCGGAGACAGGACGCTTTGCGGGGGTGAGGCATTCGGATAAGTTAATGTGCATTTGCCCGATTGTGGTGGGGAAGGTGGCTGTCAAATACCATTGGATAAAACATCTCATACGAGGACTCGCGAAAAGTGCCACCTCCCAGACCATGGGTCACTCTCAGGTACCAAGCGTGCCCTTGAGTGACGCACGCGGAAATTCCGAGGGCCTCGAAACAATGAGGGTAACAGACAATAACTTTAAGAAACGCTTCGGTTCTGGTGACCATATGCGCACACAATCGAACACTAGACAAAGGTGAAAACTTCAGGCTCGAAGGTCAGACAATAAGACAAAAATACAAATTCTTATATACATGAAAGTCGCAATTGCCGTAGTGCCATAAAGTTACCGTTGCTACGAAACTAATAAATACTACACAATGCTCGAGCTAATAAAAAGACAAAAAATATATAATGAACGTAGAATTCTAAGACTTGAGGGGCAGGTATACCCCGCGAAGTCTTAATATTGGCTATGAATGCTATTTGGGTCTTGTCTATTTGTATTTTGATATGATCATTGAAGTTTAATTTGAAATCCAGATGTGCGCCTAAATAACGGACTACTTTTTTGCGTAGTATTTTATTGATGCTACTGTTGCTGTCTTGTATGTTAAAGTTTTTGGAGTGTTTTCGTATGTCGTAGTTTGCATCGGATGTGGACGAAATGTAAGAACGGAATAATGTAGTTTCGCATTTACTTATGTTTAATTTTAATTGCCATGTATGAAAGAAGTCTTGAATTTTACCGAAAATGTCTTGCAAGTGGATTTTTATTTTTGACACTTTATTGTCCCGAACATAAACCAGGAGATCATCTGCGAATGCTATTGCATACTTTTTGTTGTCGTTATTCAGGCCATACATCTGTAGTAGGTCGCTTATGTATAAACTAAACAGAATGGGGGAATTCACAGTATCTTGTTGTAGGCTATTTTCGATTTTGAATGCTAGGGAACTGTTTACGGTGGAGCATATTCCATAGTATTTTTATTAAATAACTTACTAAAAAGAATTTCCTATTTTTATTAAATAACTTAGGAAATTCTTTTTTATAAGTTTAAAGAAAAGACCGTGGAGCCAAACTGTATCAAAAGCTTTCTCAAGGTCAACGCTACACTGACACAGTCACCAGCATTTCTTGCCCAGCATATATCTGAGGTAAATTTTGTGATCGCGTGTATTGTTGAATGTTTATATCTGAAGCCGAACTGATTTTTCGGAATTAGGCTGTTGGTTTTACAAAAGGAGTTTATTGTATCGTTTATTGTTTCGAGTACTTTACTGATATTGGGCAAGAGACTGATCGGTCAGTAACTGGCTGGGTCAGTGCCGTTTTTTCCTTTCTTTTTTATGGCTATTAATTTGGCAATTTTTCAGGCTGTGGGGAAATATGCCATATTTAGACAATTATTAAATAAGATGCTGTAATTGTACACGTACAATGGAGGTAGGTTCTTTAAAGCAATATTTGGTATGTTGTCAAAACTCGATGACTTTTTGTTATTCAGTTTTTTCAAAGTTGTTCCGTCCGATGCGGAACAATACGGTAAAAATCCTCGAAGGTTCGTTTACGACATGGACGTGCCTACCAATTTAATTTCGCGATTAGCTTTTTTTCGAGTTTTAGTTTATTTTTTTTATAGTGTGCAATTTCACCTTAAGAGTAATAAAATGTATTCAGTCGTTCGAGTTTTTCAAACAATAGCATAGACTTTCACTTTCGTTCGTTCAAACAATCGGCCATATCGTAAACCGGGAACGTCCGAAGGGTCGACCAAACCTCGTTCTAACGGTTTCTACATTCGAAGGTCAACCTGGAGGAAAAACCCGAGGTCATTGTCGAACCCTCGAGGACCTCCCCCCGAACGAGGCCTTAGCCCTCACTCCCGCACCAAGAGGGCTGGCCAAAGGGCGTTTTTCAACGTCTTCGCGTTTTTAATCGTACGCTGATTGGAAATTCGGAAAAAGCCAATCAGCGTACTCGAAGCAACCTGAAGGTGCCGACGCGATCACAGACGGGACAAGACTTCACTCTTGAGAACACGCTTGAACCGACTCTTGAAAAAGACTTCAAACCGAAGCTTCGAACATCGTCGAAGAAGCTTCACTCACGAAATTCGAGAATCCATTCGTCTCGAAACGCACAATATTTGATCTAGTTTCAACCGTTCGGAGACTAGACTCGAACCACTCGATTTCTGAAGAAATTTGGAAATTGAAGCGTCGCGACCATCGACGAGACATACAGTTAAGCTGGGCCTTACAACCCCGGTCGAGGAATATTAATCCGCGTTCGGTGATCGCGTACGGGCGAGCAATCTAGCGAGATTGTCACGCTACGAAACAAAAGTTATGATTAATTTACCAAAGGATGTAAAATAGTTGGGTGGAATGGTGTTCAGATTTGGGTTTTCCGCTGTGTTTGTATCACTGAATATGCATACTGTGTAATATGTCAGATTTGTTTTCAGAAGTTTTGCGTATCACTAAATAGGGTAAATAGTTCAAAAACTGATAATTCGAATTTACCCTATAATTACCCCCACGGTCGAGCTAGACGGTTGGAACTTGGTGTCACATATTTTTTTTTGGTAAGCTATCGAATGGTGTGTCGCACCACCAAATCGCTTGAAGGGCACTTTTGAGCCCCTTAGCCTACTAGACCCTTTAACAATGAGATTAGGCAAAACCAATTCAAAGTCGTTACTACACACGTATTGAATTCACGCACAGTATGTTCTCTCTGCAAAGGGGACCATTAATTACATAGCTGTATTAGTTTGTTAAGATTATCGCCCATTGAATGCCGAGCTCAAATTGAAGACCTGCATGTATGTATATACATATACATATGTGTTTTAACTGTCTCACAGAAGAACATCGCAGCATAAATTGCACACGAAGCTTATGTAAAAAATGTTCAAAGAAACGCAATGCACTGTTACACGTAGATTATCCTACAAATATACCAGATCAGATTAAAACAGCACCTACAACGTCAAGACAAAACACATCAAACGTAAACGCACACACTACCACAGATACGCACGTATCTGTAACCGTACAAACAGTCATCACTCTAGAAAATAAAGTAACAATATTGCCTTATTTTATATCAAAGACCACCACGGGGTAAATCAAGAATATTGTGCTCTATTAGATTCTTGTTCACAATCACATTTCATGTCGGAAAAACTAGCAAACAAATTACAATTAAACCGCGATAGGATATATATTCGAGTCTCCGGGATAAGTAAACTAGTAAAAAATATTGAATATCAGACGCATACAAACACAGTGTCTCGATTTAACAGTTTGTTAAATCGAGAAATTATGTTTCAATAAATCAATCTCTTGTTTAATTCTACCAACAATTACCGACAACATTCCTAACGGACCAGTAGATTCGTCATTATTAGGAATTCCATCGAAGATGTTCTTAGCAGATCCCTATTTTAACATTTCCCGAGAAGTTGACATGATTATCGGTGGAAATTTATTCTGGGTCTTGATGTATGTAAGGCGTCACTCTTTAGGGCACTGCCATCCATCATTACAAAAAACACAGCTAAGTTGGATTATTATGGAAAATTGGGAACTCTCTCCCTCTTTCGCGGAAGCACGTACAATTTGTCAATTATTAATAACGAACGAAGAAACACACAATCAATTAACGAAGTTCTGGGAAATAGAAAATGGCACTCGAACACACAAACATATCACATTTCTGTGAGGGACACTTTATCTCTACAGTAACACAAGATAAGGAAGGGAGGTACACTGTAGCAATTCGATTCAAGAAAAATTTAGAAATGTTAGGTAATTCGATCCAACATGCAGAGAAGAGACTGCTTAACCTAGAACACAAATTAGGTACACAATCCAATATTAAAGAAGAATACACTAAATTTTTAGAAGAATACGAGTCATTAAGACACATGAGCGAAATTACAGACAAAGAACAATTACACACAGGATACTATTTATCACATCATGCGGTATATAAAGCAAGCAGCACCGCTACAAAACTGCGCGTAGTTTTTTATGGTTCTGCCAAGACCACATCTGGGCTCTCATTAAATGATGTTCAATTCATCGGACCCGTAGTTCAAGATGACTTAATATCAATTCTATTACGATTCCGGAAGCATCGGTACGTTCTCTCAGCAGACGTCGCAATAATGTATTGTCAAATTTGGATACAAGAAAAAGATCGAAAATTTCAACAAATTCTTTGGCGTAAAAACGAGACAATTAAGGCAATACAGTTTCAACACAGTCACATATGGCACACCATTTTTTGCCACTAAGGTTTTCCAACACATTGGAGAAAGACACCAAACAACATATCCACTTTCTAGTCGTCCTATCCTACATGATTTTTATGTAGACGATTTATTAACCGGGACAGATTCTATCTCCGAAACCATACAATTAAAAACCGAATTAGGTAACATTCTTCGCTCTTCAGGCTTCGAGCTTCGAAAATGGGTTTCAAACGAAACGAGCATATTGTCACCTTAAACAGCGGATTCGAAACAATTACAAATTATATCAAATACCGCATCAAAAACATTAGGCTTATTTTGGAACTTCGATCAGGACATATTAACATTTTCAGTCAAAAACTCTACAAACTCACGCACCACAAAATGTTTTTGATCCCCTTGGTTTAATCGGCCCAGCGACAATTCAGGCCAAAACGATTCTCCAAGAATTATGGCAACTTCGCGTCTCCTGGGATGAATTACTACCTCAGCATCTTCACTCACAATGGAACACGTTTCGCGAAGAACTTATGCACATAAACAACATTAAAATTCCGAGATACGCTTTAACTGCAGATAATAAAAGAATCGAACTTCACGCCTTCTTCGATGCTTCAGAAAGGGCTTACGAAGCATGTGTTTATTTACGCACATTAGATAATCAAAACAGATGATCCACGCATTTATTATGTGCCAAATCAAAGGTTGCCCCCTCAAAGGTCATTAGCTTGCCGCGGTTAAAATTCTGCGGTGCTGAATTACTAACCCAGCTAGTAAAAAGGGTATGCACATCGATAGACATCGCATGTGATGAATACTATTGATGTGATTCAACAATCGTGCTCGCATAGATCAGTTCTCTATCAATACAACGGAATAGCTAATCGCGTAGTAGAAATATAATACAAAGGTCATCGCAAGGAAAATGGTCACACGTAGCCTCATCCGAAAACGCTACTGATATAATCTCATGAGGAATTAGCCTATCTTCTCTAGTCAACGACAGTCTTTGGTGGAATGGTCCATACTGGTTGCAAGAAAACATACCAGAACCGTGTCTCGATACTCACAATCAGCTCTCTACAGAGAGTGTATCCCAGGAATTTAGTATTAGTTGTATGGTCACTTCCGCTATAAACGTAGACATATTTAATAAATTTTCCTATTACTTGCGACTAACACGAGTAATTGCATATTGTCTTAAATTTTTAAATAACGCGCGCATTCAAATTCAAATTCATAAGAATATATCATCTTCAATTAAAGTGAACTCCAATCAGTGGTTAACGTCACAAGATTTAATTGAGTCAGAAGAAATAATCCTTAAAACGACTCAATGCATTCAATTCACTGACGAAATCAAACGTCTGCAAGCCGGTCAGACTGTAGCAAATACAAGCCCTTTAATCTCATTAAATCCATTCTTGGATAAAACCGGATTACTTAGGGTGGATGGTCGGCTTATAAACGCAAAGGTCTCATTCGATTATAAGCACCCGATCATTCTTCTAGCAAGACATCATATCACGAAATTAATTCTTATACACGAACACGTACGTTTGTTACATGCAGGTGTCAGGTAATCCTTTATTCTATTCGCAAGCGTTACTGGCACTTGTCTAACAAAAGGTTATTGAAAACTGTTTAGTGTTCGCTGAGTATGTCTGCCTCCCAACCCTTATAACGGTGATGTGTATTCCTATTGTACTGTGGGGTTTTTCCACACGCGCCTCGTCCCGCAACGTCCGTTGTCGTCAATTATTTTTTCTAGTCACGCGCGCTGTCCAGTGACCACCTACTTCGAGTTTCGTTCGCTACTGCCTCGAGATGGGCAAACCGACCCGCGTGCGAAATCGGAGGACCGGTTGGAAGGGCCGAAGGGCCTAACCTAACCATGGCAAACAACAAGATTCCCTCCTCGCTTGCATTTGTCTCTCGGAGACGTCCGTTTATCCGACGTCTGTTATATGAATATACATATATATTTTCGTGGCAGGGGCGTAGCGCCAACTTATTGCTGCCACAGTACCTATTTTCGCCTTTTTCTACATTTAGTTTCGAGAACTGTTAGTTCGTCTCGCAGCAGCAGTAACTTTATGACACCACGGTAATCGTAGTTTTTCAAGTTAAGAATTTACTTTCACTTTTTATTGCCTTGTTTTCGAGTTAGAAGCTTCGTCTTTTTTAATCTATACCTTTTTCGTGTCCATACGATCACCAGAGGCGAAGTGCTTCTTAAGGTTATTGTCTACTACGGTCATTATTCGAGGCACTCGGAATTTTCGCGTGCGTCACCCAAGGGTACGCTTGGTATTTTTCGTAAATAATAAAACATTTTATTCCTTTCGAATAACGAATAAAAGTATCGAACAGAGTTATTACCACGTTCGTGAATGTGGATGATATACCATTCAAATTTATAAGCCACATTATCGTGTATTCAATTCTAAATTTTTTGAAATTAATAGTTATAAAACTGTGGATGTTACAATTAGTTTAATAATAAATCATTCCGGCGAACAAGCACCAAGCACGGCAGCCTTTCGCCAGAGAACCGCGTCGAAGGCACGGAGAAAAAACAAAATCGACAGTTTCTAAGAAGTCACCGAAAAATATCGATCATGCGGCGAAGTGAGTTCATCGACTCGGCCAGAACATCGGCTGTTGAAAATTGTTGGATAGGTCAGGATCGACACGAGGATCCAGCCTTACCGATCTACTTTCGTCGAAGCAAGCTATTTCGTGGACGAATGGGTAAGTTCAATTATTTTTTTCTAGCATTAGTTATACAAATCGCTTTTCTTAAAACAATTTATTCACCTGAAAATGTGCTGTTAAAAAAAAATTTGTTTCATAAATAATAAAACGCTTTATTTCTTTCGAATAACGAATAAAAGTATCGAACGCAGTTATTAAACGACTTATTAGTTTATTTGTTATTCATGAATAACGAATAATTTCACATTATTTTTAATTTAAAATGACATAACATTTTCCGCGATACCTATGCTGTGCCAGTACGTGTGCCGGGAGCCCGACCGAGCGCCCGTGTATAAAAGCCGTGCATACGTGGTTGAGCCCGCGGTCTTTGGGCGCTGTGAATGGTAAGTGTTTTTCGTTAATAACTCGAAAACGAAGCTTCAAACAACATTTTGGTAAAGGAAAATGTTGTTTAGAATCACTTCAGCTATCCCCCATTTCCGGATGTTACACTAGTTCTGGGACACCCTGTATATATATTTGAATGATTTGAATAACACACTTGTGTCTTTAAAACTATGCATATTTACAAGATAAGTATGTTTGGTCTGTATCAGTATCTACTTGGATACGCCTACGTGTTTGTATGTGTGTACTGTTTATCTGATTTGTCTGATTTAAGAGTGTGCATGCTGTTTCATAAGCTTAATGTTTATTTTTGATTCGTTTCTGACGTGTGTAGAAGGTGGTTGAAGTGTGTTGATTGGTCTTCCTGTATTTTCGGGGGTGATGGTCTTGTCAAGGGAGTGGGAAAGTTGTTGAACAAGCTATTTGTTATATTGGAATACAAGTGATGGAAATTCTCGTCGTCAGGTAGGCTTAGCGCATGTAGTGTTCGACTTAGGCGGGCCTTCGACTTCGACTTTTGACACAGTTATGTAGGGATGACCGAGCGTGAATGCGTTGTTTGTATGAATGCGTTGTTTGTGTGAATGTGTGATCTGAGCGGTAAGGACCTGCGTGCCAGGTCGAGTGTTTGGGATAGCACGAAGGATATTGAATGAATGTTTAGTTTTAGTAATCAGGCGAGGAGTGCGCGAGTGCGCGTGTGTTTCTTTCTAACGAAAAGTATGCATGTATGCAAGACGACATTAGGGTGAATGCGAGGGAGCGAAGGACAGTGTGAATTCAGCGATTGATTAAGCGACATTCTAAGCGTAGCACGTAGTGCGATGATTAGGGTAATATACAGTATTAATAAATATAGCATAAAACGAAGTCCGTTCAAGCTTACTATCCCTCCTCACATAAATACCCTACAGTCATTGAGTATTCTGTGTCTTCGCAATTTGAGAGGTTCTTTACGACTGAACATGCCGCCCGCCTTGAACGGTCACGTGCAAAATGAATGTTTGTGATGTATGATTGTACAATTTTTGTTTTATGCCTGCGAATATGTTGTTATGAATATATTGTCACAGGCGAAGACTCGATGATTTATTTAAAAAAAAACTTTTTATTTACAAAACTTAATACTAAGGATTTCTTAACTGTCGTTACGTTACTAATGATCTTTAGCTAATGATCGCTCCTGTTGCTTCTTCTTGTCTTTTATACTCTTCGCTATCTTAAAGTGATTCATTTGTTTATCTTATCTCTGTTTACTTATTTTCTTAGTCACAATATACAACTGTGCGAATGATAATGAATGTGTGTGTATGGTGACATGATTATACTAATAATTAAAACTAACGATTAATCATGACATTACAAATAGTAACTAGTTTACATAAACTATTTACAAAGGATTGTTTGCAATACAATTAGGTGGGTTTGATTGACAGTGGTGCAAGTCGTTTTATACTACGCTCATACATGCCTTGTGGAGTCTGGATTGTGGCCAAGCAGACAACTCCATCCTCTCCTGGGTGGACTGCGATAATACGTCCAACTTTTTAATATAGGGGTGGACAATTTTCCTCCTTCATCGTCACCAGGATCCCTTCATTACTTATTGTGTTCTCTCCAATCTGCCACTTTCTTCGAGTATGAAGTTCTTGCAAATATTCCTTTTGCCACCTATTCCAAAAATCGTGTTTTAATTTTTGGATATGCTGCCATGGTGACAGCTTGTTGGTTGGTGTATCTGCAAAATCGTACTCGAATGGGTTTGTCAACGAATCTCCTATAAGGACATGGCTGGGTGATGGTGCTAGGAAGTCGTTAGAGTCAGAGGATAAAGGTCGGGAATTGAGAATTGCTTCTATTTCGACCACCAATGTATAAACTTATTCATAGGTGAACAATGCGTCACCTACCGTTTTGTATAAATGCTTTTTAAAGGATTTTATTGCAGCCTCCCAAAGGGTGCTAAAACGTGGAGAGCGAGGAGGGGAAAAATGCCACTCGATATTTTCTTTTGCAGTGTATTTCTGCATGTTGATCTTGTAATTTTGTGATGATAAGAATGCGTGGGTTTGCCTCATTTCCTTGCTTATGCCTACAAAATTACAGGCGTTTTGCGAATATATGTGACGTGGCCTTCCCCTTCTTGGAAGGAAACGCTTGAGAACCCCTAAACTCGATTCCGCGGTTAAATCAATTGCAAGTTTCAAATGTGTCACTTTGTTGCAAAGCACAAAAAGAACAACGATACGTTTTTAATTTTTTCAAGTTTCGCAACTTCTTTTCTCTTATGAACAAGGGACCGCAGTAATCAATTCTTATTGTTTCAAATGGCGGGGCTAAGATTACTCTATCTTGCGGTAAATTTCCCATCAAATACCGGAGTGTCTTGGGATTTCATTTGCAACACCGAATGCAATTATGAATAATGCGTTTGATAATAATTTTACCCTTTATTGGCCAATATTGTTGCCTGATCGCATATAAGGTGACTTACGCACTGACGTGCCAATGACACAAGTGCGTTTGTCTAACAATTAAGTCGGTTATATGGTGCGCATGGGGTACTATAACAGGATAGTTTTTATTGTATCTGACAATGAGTGGCGCGTGCCTTAGCCTACTCCCGACCCTGAGGTTACCGCTATCGTTAATGAATGGATTTAAACTCAATAGCCTGCTTTTCTTATTGAGAGGTTTACCCTTTTCTAAATTATGTATTTTACTCTCGAATGTTTGACGTTGTATTAAATGTATGGTGCGATTATGTGCGGCACGAATTTCCTACAGTGATAGGTTTCCGGTGAGTTTACTATTGTTCTTTCTTGTATTGTTTGCGAAATATAGAATATATGCACTTCCTTATTTAAGAATTTAATGCATGAATATTTTTGTAGCAAACTTCCTGCATTTTTTTGAGCAGGTAAGGCGATGATCTGTCTTTTCTCAGGCATCTGTGTAGGTTCTATGCCACTAGTTGGCCACAAGGCGCTATCCTTTGTTAACCAGTCCGGACTGTTTAACCATAGAATTCTTTGAATTAGTTGCGAGGGTAATTGACCTTTAGAAATGAAGTCTGCGGGATTGTCTAAGGTGTTGTCTGTACTTATGTGGCATGCGCGGTTTGGAATGGTTTAGAAAGGTTCCCCTTTTGCATTGATCACTCCCGTGACTATTCACCCCAATAATGTGTGTTGCAGTGTGACGGACATGTTGCATAATTTAAATGTGCCAGTTCTTAAGAGGTCGTAAAATAATGTGTTCCCAAGAAGTGCGTTTATTTCTCTTGGTCTATGTAATTCTGGATCTGTTAGTTGTATGTGTGTCGGGATCGTAAAGTCATTGCAGTTGTCTTGTCGGATCGGTAGTACTCCTGTGATTGCGGAAAGCGTAATGCAATTGGCCTACGATTCGAAACGGCTATTCATTGATTTTATTTTCATTGTCACTGTTCAGGAACTCCGAGTGGTGCCATAGGTTTATGGCCCGTCGCGGGGTATGCGCTATTTTTGACAAAGACCCAGCAGGAAGATTTACAAGGCCTTGCTGCTACGTTAAAAATGGAAGGTCTCGGCACTCGAGGATTCTAATTTTGCGATGGTCAAGAGCGAACAACGGGTTATCAACTATGTGGTAGCCACTCGATAAAAACTTTCTCTCTTTGCGCGGGAAAGGTTCACACGGGAAAAAAGAACCGCCAAGTTTAGGAAACACAAGGTCCGATCCTTCTGTTTCGCGTCCGTTCGTTTGCTTCCACCTTAGGACAACTTTCCTGCAGTTGGTGCAAAGGAAAATCGCGGTAGAAGAGCTCTGTCCACCAGCTCAGGAAAAAAACAGAAATCAATAGGACTCCAAGGGACAAACGTCAAGTAGATAGCGATCTGACAATCGATAGATATTGTAACGTAGAGATGTAGTTAACGCATCAGCAGGGACCGTCCCTTAATAGACACGCGTCAAAAAGAAATACAGTTCACTCAATCAGACTACTCGATCAGACGATCAAGGCGTCAGCGTGACATCTTTTCTTACGGTATCGGCTTGCAAGCTCCGCACAAACCGGCAGACACGAACAGTCACAAAGTATTCTGCGTGTGTTTTGAGTTAACCTAAACCTGAATACGATAATTTCATTTTTTGTTTGCTCAACAGTAGCCGATCGGCAAATCGCTGTATAATTAAATGCGTTTGTGATCCACTGTCTAATAATACGCGGCAAATGTGATCGTTGTATTTGTCTGTGATTTTAATTAATGCGGTTCCGAGCAAGACCTCTAAACTATAAGATACTGTTAAAACTGTTTTTGTGGGTTCGGCTGACGATGTCGATTGTTCATTTATTGGCGTAAAATTTTGTTTCTCGTTTGCAAAATGGAGTAATGTATGGTATCGTTTATCGCATTTCTTACAATTACCTAACCGGCAATTTATCGCAGAGTGATTGGCGTGAAGACAGTTCAGGTAAAGTTTTGCCTTTTTCGCGGTATTGAAACGTTCATGAACTTGCATTTGTAAACAATTACCGCATGCATATATTGGGTGATTCCCTTTACAGAGTATGCAATTGGTCTGATCGCTCCGTATGGATATGTATGATTGTTTATATGTCAGTGTTCTTGACCGTAACCGATTGTCTGATGTGTTGAATCGCGAATTGTTTAAGGCCTCTGAATCAATCTCGTCTCCGCTTGTTAATAAAAGTGAGCAATTGCTCGAGATGAGGAATTTCTTCATCCTCTAGTGTCATTTGCTTCCCCTATTTTTGTCTAGCCTTTTTGAAATATGATATACTAATATCGTATCCCAGTGTTCAATGAATTGGTTCAGTGCCTTTAATGCATTTATGTACACTTGTGCCTACTCAGACAAATGTCTGAGGTTGTTTAAAGAAAAACGAAGCTTCAATTAATATGTTAGTAAAGGAGAAAGTTTTTCAGAATCATCCCAGCAACCCCCTATTTCCGGAAATTACAAAAGTGATGAGACACCTTATAGTATGGACTGACGAAGCTACCTTTATGAGAGGAGGTGTTTTCAATTCAATTAGCCATGTTTGGGCATTAGAAAATCCATAAATTTTGCGACAAACAACTTTTCAATATCAGTTTCAATGTAATGTGTAGGCGGGAATTTATAATGATACGTTCTTAGGACCTTACATTTTACCAGAAAGACTGACTGCATCTTCGTTTTTAAATGTTTTGGATAACACTTTACCAAATCTTTTGGAAGAAGTTCTGCTCCTTTATCGTCAATGTATGTGGTTTCAATTAGATGACTGTTCGGCACATTACGCGAGACCTGTTAAAGAATGGTTGGACGAACATTTTCATGAAAGATGGATTGTTCGAGGGGGACACATTACTTGTCCCCGTCATCGCCAGATCTTACACCGCGATCTTATGCAGATCACCGTTACCAAAGTCGTCCATAACACGATACGAGAACAAAACAATTTGGTCCTTCAAACCGGATTCACGCGACAAACATTAAAGACCAGTGTAGTCCATTGCCAGGAAAATGATATTCGTGCAGTGATAAATATTCGTGTAAACAACCAGTGCTACAGTCAACAATGGCAACCAACGAAATCAAAGAACTCATCACACGACGCGCCGTAATCAAAGGACACCTCACGCAGTTCAAAAATTATTTAAATAAGTATAATGAAGACCCAGACCCCGTCAAACTAACGGTAAAAATAAATCGAGTAGTAAAAAGCTTTGAGACATTTGAAGAAGTCCAGCAAGCAATAGAAAACGTGGAAGGAATCAGCAATCAAGCGAAGAAGCGCGAGACAATGGAGGAACAGTATGACAACCTGATCACCGCAGCAGAAAAAATACTTAATCCTAGAGTCATAAACAGTCAAACATACGCTTCACCATCTACAACAGTTAACGGATCGAGCGAAGTAAAACTACCGAAAATTGACCTGCCACGGTTTGACGGTATACTGCAACAATGGCTGGCATTCAAAGCTCAATTCACGTCATTAGTCGACAGACAGGTAACACTCACAAATACGCAAAAATTACACTACCTAAAAGCGGCACTACTCGGGGAAGCAGCAGAAAAAAAAACTCAGTCAACATCATAGAAGAAAATTACGCACACGCGTAGGATCTATTAAATCAACATTACGCAAGTAAACGGTTTATTGTCTGGCGTCATGGCGAATTACTATTAGAAGTACCACCAATCGAACGTCATTCAGCCATGTCCATCTGCCGCTTCACCTACACTATCCGACAGTACGTGAAATCGTTAAAAACTATGGGACAACCCGTACATACATGGGACACACTAATAATATTAATCATTCTACCCAAGTTAGACAAAGAAACAAGAGTGGATTTCGAGAAAACCCTGTCAGCTGACGAAATCTCGACATTAAACTACCTGCTCAACTTTCTACTCGATAAGTCCAGATACTTGGACGCCGGCGATAAAAACACAAAGCAATCCACCATCAACACAAAACCTATAAAAATCATGCAACCAGATACCATCAAAAACCGTCCCAAGGTACACCAAACATTCAACACTACCGTCACATTATGCCCAATCTGCAAGAGTAATGTACATCGGGCTAGATAATTGCGCTAGAAAGTTACCCGAGCGACGTCTGTTACGCATGTGACACCATATTCAGACATCAGCGGTGTTCAACTGACGGTTGGCCCGTATCACCGCGTGCGGTTGTATATCGCAATGCTCTGCAACCGCTGTGCCGCGGCACACTAGTATAAAGTAAAATTTTTAAGAATGCAATGAAAATAGCTCAGATGCTTATATATTGACAACCAAACGTGAACTGTGTCATAGAAGAAAGTCGTGGTTCACGAAATATTCCGCGCTCGGTGATAGGAAACGACCGTCATCCGCGGAATATTCCGCTTACGGATGCAAATGGGTTAAGAAGTATAGCCATTGTTGTTACCAAATCCTGATCCTCAGATATTCCCAGTATGAGGGTTCAGTGTAACTAGGGAATCCGCCACACTACTGTAAGGACTGGCGACCAGCATTGTTAGCGTTCGACACGCCGTCTATTTAGCTAGGTTAAGTAGGTTAAGTAGTTACTAGTTACTAGTCATTAGGTTAAGATCTTTTAGGGCAGGGGTCGGGAACCTATGACCCGCGGGTCACCGAGTGACCCATTTGATAATTTCAAGTGACCCACTTTAGTTCCGAAAATAAAGTATAATATATAAAAATAAATTATAAAACATAAACATGAAACAAACATTGACAGAAACCAGACTTGACTAAATTGACGTCACAAGTTCAACATCAGGGGAGCCATTGATATCGAAGAGAACGTTTATAAATAAAGTTCATTCAACTATGTTTATAATTATTTTCTTAATAAAGTATATCTTATTATTTACTAAAAGACTGTTTTAATACGAAAATATCTCTGACCCAAACGTCTCTTTAATACTCACATTTTGATTGATTTTGACCCGCAGCCAAAAAAGGTTGCCGACCCCTGTTTTAGGGTCAAGTAGTTGGTAAGCTTAATTCTTAAGACGCACACTCAGGAAATAAAGAAAAGGTGTAGCAGTTCGCTGGAGGTCCAGTTAATGTAAAGAAGTACGTAATAAAGCTAAGTGCCAAAGTTAAGAGGGTTAATAAGGAGCGTCCTCATTATTATTCCTCCGGGGAAGCAAACATTAAATCACTATATTGGTACCGAAACTCATTTCGGAGGAATCCAAAATTTCTTCTTTTTTTTTCTTAACGAAGGAGGAGAAAGAAAAAAAGGATGCCAAACGACATTATATCGACGTCAGCAAAGACGTCGCCGCCGCCATGGACACCAAACAGGAAATCCAGGCGCATTAATTTAGAAATGTACAGCTCCCTGTTTTTTGAAAGGAGGAACCGCGACTCTGGTTTACCATGTTAGAGAGAATTCGCGACTTATAATGTGAAAGCGGACGCGGTTAAAAGTTCGGCAGTCGTAAAAAGTTTGGATCGGACGATCATGAAAATTATACTTGACGTGATAGAAGCCCCCGAGAATAGATCCACCTTCTATCACATCAAGCAAGCCTTGATAGAACGACTTGCGAAATCGGATGAGGCCAATTTGAGGAGGTTGCTTATTAATATTAAGCTTGGCAACAAAAAACCCTACCTGGAGGGTACGCACTTTGATCACTCTGGATATAGAGATTGCCCACAAAGGCTCAAGAACTATTGGATATAGTGGATGATGCCAGTCTTAGTAGATTCCCAAAACTCGCCGACAAGGTTACGGAGTGTTCGGGGGTGGCGGAAGTGGCCGCCATTTTCGACGTTAACCAAGCCACGAGGACATCAAGGAAGGACGCCATTTCGAAACCCTAAAATGTCGACTTGGCAGTTATTGTCTAGCGGTTAGATCGGCTTGAGTCACGTCTAACGAGACTCAACCGCAGCAGCGGCAAGAAAAGATATGTTAGGCGGAGAAGCGGATTTGCGGTCAAAGGAAACACCACGGGACGGCGGACACCGTGTCACGGGGGAAGACGAAAACTTATTTTAAAAAAATTAACTTTATTACAAACTTAGAGTTATACTTATTACAATAGACTTCTTGACACGTATAACGACAAAGAGAGATTTTGACTTGGAATGGAATTTACAATGGAATGAATGCTCGCTGTTTTCCTCAGCCTCTTTTATACCGTGTTCGCAAGTAAATATTTGTCTTCGATATTCTAAATTTATCTCGTTCGGTTATTTTCATTCGTGTAGGTCACAACTGTTATTATTATATCAGATTTGGAGAAGAGTCCTGGAAATACCGGAAGCCATGCTCGTAGACCGGACCGGACAAAAGGCGTCCGGAAAACTAGACGCAGCCCCCCACCTCGAGGCACAGGGAGACAGCTCAAAGAAATAACGCCTCATCATTACGAACCTGACGAAGCGCATCCAGTTTTTAGTAGATACAAGCGCAGACGTACCGGTCGCTCCTCGGGCGTTTGGGGGTAAGAGACCGGAAGCCGACACTTTCAAACTATACGCCGCGAATGCAATGATAAGTATTATTTTGTTTGATCGTTTTGGGCTTGGGGAAATTTGTTATCGCCGTGACTTTGTCAGGTAGCGGTTTCGTGGCCTGTTCGTTAACGGTATACCCGAGGAATTTATCTTTGTTGAGTTGATTACTATTCCATATCGGTCCAGGCGTACGAAAAATTGCCGAACATGTGTCGATAGATCTTTGAAACGTTTGAGCAGCGTTTCGTAGCCCGGACGGCATGGCTACGTATTCGAACAACCTGAACAGCATCGTTACCAGGATGTCGTCCGGATGTACCAGTATCTGGTGGTACGCGCGCACCAGATCTATTGTGGAAAATATCGTTTTTCCGGAAAACATCCGCGAAAAGTCGTCGATATGTGGTATTGGATAGCGATCGGGTATTGTACGGGTATTAAGAGCTGGATAGTCTCCGCAAGGCCTCCATCCGTTGTTCTTTTTCGGCACCATGTGAAGGGCCGAGGCTCACTGGTTCTTGGACGGTCGGATGTAGCCTTAACTCATCAGACTCTCAAATTCCGCTTTCGCAATTTTATGTAATTCAGGGGATAAACGTCGCGGTTTACAATACGCCGGTGGCCGGGCGGACGTGTGAATGTAATGTACTACGTCGTATTTTACCTGCAGGGAGTTTGCCGTCGGTCGCGTGATGGTTGAAAATTCTGCCAGAACTTGTTCGTAAGGAGAATTTCCACCGATGGTCCTCACGGATTCGGTGATGCTGGGCGGCGATCCTTCCCTTAGTTGTCAGCGACGTTGTCTGGTCCAAGAGACGTTTGTTCCGCAGATCCATGAGTAAGCCGAAGTGGCGCAGGAAGTCTACCCCGATAATAGATTTAGCGACGTCAGCGATGACAAACTTCCACCGGGGGGTGCGGCGGAAACCCAGGTCAACGTTGAATGTCCTCACCCCATAGGTACCGATGACCGTACTATTAGCCGCGAAGAACTTATAACTCGTCTTTTCAACTCGGTCTTTGACGCGTGTACGTGGATACACGCAAAGAACTGAGCCTGTATCGACCAAGTACTCCTCGTTGGATGTCCGGTCGATGACAAAGAGGCGGCTAGTTTTTCGGCCATCGCTGCTAGTCGCATTCAATATCGTCCTGTCTCGTTTCCCAAATCATGTCTGCACGATGAGTGACACTTCGTCGATACTTGACCAAATTTTCTATGGTATCAACAGTGTCTATTACGAGACAGAGATCTCTGGCAGTTGGTATTCGGGCTGCGTCCTCCCGACCAGCGCTGAGTGTTGCTGTCAGTCCGGTCCCGTGAGCGCGACTTTGTTAATTCGGCTATTTTCAGCTCCAGGTTCTCTAACCGTCTAATCAGTAGATCAGTGGTTTGTTTCATCGTTGTGCTCGCGACCTGCGATTTACTGGCCTCTTCGTGAATTTGGTCAGCGATGGCGGCCAGTGTATCTAAGGAGAGTGTCATCTCCAGTAGCCGTCTGCACCACAGGATTCTTAAGAAGTCTTCGGATACCGTCGAACCTGCTAAGTTTCTCAACCTGCAAAGAAACTGTGACGGTGTCCGGTTTCCAATTTCCTCTTGTTCCAGCAGCTGTTGGATTCTCTGGCCTTGAGACGTAGAGAGACGATGAATCAGCTCTCTCTCTTTACAGTTTCATATTTTCCCGCTTCTGGTGGAATGGAGAAAATATCATTAACTTCCAACGTGTACTTAGAGTCGAGGTGCGCTATCACGTGGAAAAACTTAATGTTATCTGATGTTATGCCACTTAAGGCGAATTGCGCCTCTAGTGAATCACACCTGCAGTTGTTCCGGCCAGAATGGCGGAACGCGGATGTCGACTCGATCTGCACTTCTGGTGACGCGGTGATGTTAATCGTCGCAGCAATACTCTCATTAATACGGCTTTGGTGCGTGTGGCTATTTTTATTAAGACAAAAACTTCGCACTCCACTACACTACACGAAAACTGTGATCACGTCAGGGTCACCAATGTAGGATTTAAGGAAGGGTTCGTGTTCAGGATAGAATACACCCACACAGTTAACTTTGTGAAGTTTCTTTTTTTATTTGAAGCGTTGGCTCGGAGGTCGGAGCATGACTGCCTCGTCTCCTCCAGCTTTCCTCAGTCTTCTTTGAAACTTTTCACTACTTTTCCTGATTAGTTAATCCGATGCGTAGGTATTAACCAATTAGGAATTTCGTTACTTAGTCTACGCTTGTCCTTTATGCACTTGGCGTGATTTTTCCAGGACCACGATGCTTTCTAGTAGGGGATGAATTCACCGTAGAAAACTTGGTAACGCAACGGAATTTCCTCTAAGTTCGGTACTTGTGATATGTACATGATCGGTCTCGTGGCCTTGTACGACAAACCCTTCGGAAATTTTAGTTTATGACGTGGCAATTTACTATTGAAGCCATCGGTGAAAGTTTCTACAAAAAACATGCTTTGTAATATTTAAGAAAAGTTAAACAGCTTAAATGGTTTCCTCAAACATAGTTTTGTTAGCGTCACGTCGTAAACCGCGCTGGTCATCTGTGCGCTAAGTGTGGGCTTGTACATAGCTGGCCGCTACAGCATTAGATTTGGGATTGCGCCGCAATTTTTCCTGACGGTTTATTCTGGCGGATATCGCTAAACCAATAATAGGAGCCGATTTCCTTCATTTTTATAAGTTGTTGGTAGATTTAAGAGGCAAAAAATTGTTAGATGGAAATGTAGGGATATTTAGAAGCAGCACAACTGCGAGAAGCGACGAACCCACCGTTTCCACAATAGACCGGAATGGTACTTTTAACAATTTACTAAAAGAATTCGTAGATATTACAAGGCCAACCTCTAGGAAGGGTATTAATCCTTTGCGCTCGAGGCCTTTTTCGCTCGAGCGAACCAGCAACTCGAGACGAGTTAGCCGCTCCTACTTGTTTCGTGTGTTTTTTACAGCTAGCTTAAAATGATTTCAGACACAATTTAACACTTTAAAGTTGTATATTTTAACATTTTACATATCTTCATATTTCAAAGAAGGACATTTGTTAAACATTAAGTTCTATATTTTTACTTTGTATACTATTTTATAAAGCAATCTCCAAGATGCGTCCTCGGCTTGTCGGGGCAAGAGTCACAGTAATACGTAGTTTGGTGTCTCTGGCCAGGCTTGGTTCGTTGAGAACAAACTTTGCAATCCCTCTTACTTCCCATTAAAACAGCATGAAGCTTTCCATGTAATCGGATGTCTTCAGAACTGCTTTGCGAAGTAGCTCGAGCTCGTTTTTGCCGGAAATCTCCTCTCAATTGGTCAACCAAAATTTTCAAGTATTGCAAGTTACTAAGAGGCCGCTCGCTTCTCTGCTTCTTTACCGAATTATAAAAAATATATGAATTGATAGAACAGATCTCTAAACCCCCAAAAAATAGCTTACGCCACCATTTTAAGGATTTTCTCAAAAAATAGTATGTTGAGGCCAATTCGTCAGTTCGATCAACATCACTCATATATTTTATGTAATTAACAATAACATTGGGCTTTTTTACAGTAACTTCAATACCGCTCAGTAAAATCCTTTTCACGGGAGTTATTCCGGCATTATCCCAAGTGGTCAAAGCCGTCACAGTCCACTTGTCCTTCCTACATGCTACAACGTCCATGCTACAACGAAGGTACTACCTCTGCGATATGTAACTGTGAATTTATTTTGGAATTTTGGTTTTTTTATGTCACATGGCAGCTGCTGCCTATTTGTCAGGATCGTCCCAGTTAAGTGGCACTTTTGTTTACGTAATTCTTCAGCCAATATATAACTTGTATAATAACGATCCGTGAACATGTGATGTCCCTGAGCACCGGGAATTTTATCCAGCATCCTTTTGTAAAGGTGCAGCTGAATTCTGGTTGATACCGCAAGGTTAGGTCTTATTAATGTCTCTGTTGTTAGAGATCCATAATCTCTTCTCCGGCGGTTCCTCGGTAGAAACAGAACATTTACTGCGAGCGACAGCGTCTTTCCCAGGTCCCCTCTCTGCCATCCCCTCCATGGCTTCCATCTCCAGGGCCCTAGTAACGGCAGCCCTCAGAGATACGAAGTCGCCCAGACGTAGAGCCCTCTTCATTTCCCCGCTCGCCAATACGGAGACGAACTGAGAGGCGGCAAGCTTATCGCGCGCCTCCGCCGGGCAATCCGCAAACGCAGCCCGGGCCAACCTCTCAATCTCAGCAGCGAGCAAAGAAATAGACTCCTCTCTCCGCTGCCGGCAATTTTGGAACAGAACCTAATTCAAATTCGACAAATTTCGTGTCCCAAACCGAAACTCCAGAGCCGAAACCAGCTCTCTGAAACTCTCCCGCTGAGAAGCGGAAAGAGAGATGAGGACTCCCCTTGCAGGACCCTCCAGGCTAGCGATCAAGGCCGTGGCCTTTCTCGCTTCATCCCAACCATTCGCACGCGCGATCGCTTCAAATTGAATGACATACTCCTCCCAAGAGCTTTTCCCGTCATAAAATGCGGGCTTAACCGCGTACCCCAAATTCAGTACACTAAATCCCCTCTGAGCTGCCGCCGCGTGCGAAAGAGGATCCGACAAGGCGGACGCGGCGGGGACGGACAGAGGGTCAGGGATAGCAGCGGAACAAAAATTGTTACTCACACGGACGTCCGCCGCCCCCTGAACCACTCCCTCCCCACCACCACGGTTATTAAAAGAAAACGTCAACACCTGGAGACGCTTTTCCATCTCCGCCATCCGGAGATCGCAGGCGATGTCCCGCGCCTCACGAGCTGCCCTCTCCGCGGCCTCCCGTTTCTGCCGCTGAGTCAGCTCCTCTTGCCGAAGCACCTCGTCCTCTCGCCGATATTGCTCCATACGCTCTAAAGTGCAATCCCTGCAACAACTCCTGGACAGGATCCCCTCCAGCGGAAACGCGGATCCCACTTCTGACGCCAATGTTACGCCGGCTGGCCCGTTTGGTGCGCGGGGGAGCCGTCGCTTCTTCGTGGTTCATGTTTTGGTCGGAGACACGTTTATTCGCAGAGCTAATGTATTTACAACGTATAACAGTAACAATGATACGAGGTAATGTCAGTTCCTGCTTCACAGTTTTCGTGGCTTGGTCACTTCTGCCTAATCGATATCTCCGGTCGGTAAGGACCGACCGTCTTCTTTTCGTTCCGGCGCGAGCACCAGCAGGCCTTGGAGATATACGGGGTGCTCGCAACAATACAATAGAATACCACAAATGAAGCCGGTATTGGAATCTGCCAGCGTATAAACTCGAACACTCCATTTGGTAGGTTTCATCGGATTGTACGTAATGAATGACATTCGACCTTTGAATTTGATAGTCGACTCATACACACAAATCTGTTCTCCTGGTACAAAATAATTCAAGTATCTGGCATTTATATAATCGAGGAAGTAGCTTACTAACTGCAAACGGGTTCTAGGATTTGTGTTTTCTGAGGATATTGTTTTCAAATGAAGTCTCCAAAAAATTTGACTAAATCTGTCTCTTGTGAATGTGTCCGAGTAAAATAGAATGTAGCTGACATTATTTCTTGACCAGTACTCTTGTAAGTTTGCCAACGGCATTGTCCCGATATTTCTTATTACTGCTGTGGACAGGTAGGCTACGGTATTATAAAAAAAACGCCTCCGTTAATACGATTCTCGACTGTTATTTATTTCACTATATAACGGTTCGCATACGGACGTTTTGTCGCGGTGTCGCGGTGTCTTAATCGTAACTTCTTCCCTCTAGTCTCTTTACTTCTCCTTTTAAGTCCTTCGTCAGAAAAGGGGAAAAGGTATAGAAGGAGAGGCAATCATAGAGAGGAAGAGAGAAAATCGAGAAGTAGGGGAAAGCGTAGAAGTTGTGGAAAATTTCGAAGAGCGAAAGATATAGCGGAAAAAGATCATAAAAAATAGGGAAAGTGAAGAGGTTTGTGAGGGCCTAAGAGCGGACACTAACCAGGCCCAGGCCAGGCCCTGGAGCAAGCGTGGGAATTGTAGGAAATGCAAAGGATGGGAGTAAGAAGGATTAGAAATAGGATATGCAGTGGCGTATGCGGTGCCATGACCGCCACACTGCAATAAATGCCCAGAATTCGCTGATGTTCACATCATACCAAGATCGCATAAATCATATAGAATGGGACGGTAATGTTGTTGCGAGCACCCCGTATATCTCCAAGGCCTGCTGGTGCTCGCGCCGGAACGAGGAGAAGACGGTCGGTCCTTACCGACCATTGATATGGATTAATCAAGGAGTAACGGAGTGGCGAGACCGTGAAACGGAAACAAATACAATTACTCGTTATTGTTACTGTCGAACATTGTAAAATAAGCTAGCTCGTGAATAAAGTGTACCTATAAAATGATGGACTCAGAAGGAGCGTCGGCACCCCCGCGCACTAGGCGGGGCAGCTGGCGCAACATTGGCGTTAGAAGCGGGATGCGAACCCGTGCTTCACTCGGAGGGGATTCCGTCCAGGGGCTCGTAGGACTGCAGAAAGGCATTTTGGAGCGGTTGGAGGAGTATCAACGGGAGGACGAGGATCGCAGGTTGGCGGCAGCGGCTCAGCGGCGAGAGCAGGAAGCGTTGGAGAATGCAGCTCGCGAGGCCCGAGATATCGCCTACGACCGGAGGATGGCGGAACTGGAGACACGTATTCAGGTGCTATCGTCTTCATTTTATAGTCTTGGTGGCGGGGAGGTGGTGGCTCGGGGGGTGGTAGGCGGTCGTGAGGACAATTTGTGTTCTGCCGTTCCCCCTGACCCTTCGTCCGTTCCCGCTACGCTGTTGTTGTCGGGCCCTCGTTCGCACGTGGGGGTGGCTCGTACGGGTTTTGCAACCTGTGATTTGGGTTATGCGATAAAGCCCGCGTTGTACGACGGAAAAAGTTCTTGGGAGGAATATTTTGTACAATTCGGAGTGATTGCGCGTGCGAATGGCTGGGATGACGCGGCCAAGGCCATGGCTTTGATCGCGTCCCTGGAGGGTTCGGCAAGGGGGGTCCTAACTTCCCTTTCCGCTTCCCAGCGTGAGAACTTCGGAGAGCTAGTGGCGGCTCTCGAGTTTCGCTTTGGGGCGCGTAATTTGTCGAATCTGAATTATGTGTTATTCCAGAATTGTCGACAGCGGGGGGGGGAGGGGAGTCTATTTCTTCGCTCGCGGTCAGGGTGGAGGGACTGGCGCAGGCCGCATTCGCGGACTGCCCGGCGGGGGCGCGCGATAAGCTTGCGGCCTCGCAGTTTGTCTCCGCGTTGGCGAGCGAAGGGATGAAAAGGGATCTACGGTTGGGCGGCTTCGCATCTCTGAGGGCCGCTGTCACTAGGGACCTGGAGATGGAAACCGTGGAGACTTTATCTGGGGGAGGTTCGTCAAAAGACATTGCACGTTCTGATAAACCCTTTGATTTTTCGGAGGTGCCGCCGGCGAAGCGGAGGAAGACAGAGAAGACATGTTGGTTGTGCGGAGAAGCCGGACATTTCCAGCGGGACTGTCGAAAGGAGGGCACGGAGAAAAGGAAGAAGCAGGGAAATGGGAAGAGGACGGCGTGAAGGGGGAGCGCCGGACCGTGGCTATACGTCCCCCCAACGAGGGAAGAAAGGAAGAGGAGCTGGACGAAAGCGAGGCGGACGTCGCGAAGGGGGAATGTGGGACTGTAAATTTTCCTTCCCCCACCGTGGGACGAATGGCGATGCAGTGTTTGGCGGAAACGAAGTCGGATTTGGACCAGTCAGTTTCCGTGCTGGGAAGTGTCGATGGAAAGGTCTGCAATATAATCCTGGATACAGGCTCCCCTGTTAACTTGTTGAGGAGGGAACTGTATCCAGAGGAAGACGTTTTGGCAGCGAAACTTATGCTGCGTTCCACCGCCGGGGAAAAGATTAAGGTCTTTGGCAGGAAGACGCTAGAGGTCAATATCGAAGGACACTCAAGCGAGGAGGAGTTTTATATAGCACGGATCCTCGAAGATTGTATCCTCGCGACGAGCTTCCTGAAGAAACACGGGTGCAACATTGATTTGTCCCGGAACCTGTTGTTTTTTCCGGGGCAGCGGAGGACGTGCTTGGGAAAGAGGAAGCTGCCATCTCCTTCTGTGAAGAGCGCGAAGAAGGGGGAGAAGATGGGAGTCCCGCCTCATCTGCGGGAGATGTTTGTTCGCTGCTGCTTGGATCTAGAGGGGGCTCAGAAGGAATATTTTGCTGAGCTGCTCTGCGAATTCCAGGATGTCTTTGCCAAGCATTCAGATGACGTGGGGAGTTGCGCAATCGTCAAGCATAAAATTAACACCGATCATCCCATTAAGTAGGCGCCTCGAAAACTGCCTCTTCATCGGAGGAAGGAAGTTGAAAATCTTCTGGTGAAGATGGAATCCCAGGGCGTTATTGAAAAGTCGGAAAGCCCATGGTCGTCACCGATCGTCCTCGTGAGGAAGAAGGACGGTTCCACGAGGTTTTGTGTGGACTACCGTCGTCTGAACAGTATTACGAAGAAAAATTCGTACCCCCTTCCCCGGATTGAGGACACACTGGACGCTCTCGTCGGTTCCTCGTGGTTTTCCACTGTCGATCTGCAGAGTGGCTATTGGCAGATCTCGATGGAGAAAGAGGATCGGGAGAAGACGGCTTTCTGTGTGGGTTCGGGCTTATGGCAGTTCAAAGTCATGCCCTTTGGACTTTGTAACGCTCCGGCCACTTTTGAACGTCTGATGGAAAGCGTGTTGAGGGGACTCAATTGGAGGATTTATTTGGTATACCTCGACGACATCATCATATATGGGAGACATTTCGAAGAAGAGCTGAACCGTCTTCGATTGGTATTGGAAGCAATAAAAAATCCTTTTGTAAGTGCCAAAAATTTAGCTGTTGATATCGCAACATATTCGGGGAAAGAAGTGAGTGCAGAAACATAGTTCGAAATGTTTTACATTCTGCGGAAATTTATGGTAGTGCAGCGAGAAAAAAACCGTTCATTAATGAGAAGAATAGGGAGAAACGGTTCGGGTTTATAAAAATATATAAATAAGACAATGGAATTTTGAAGACGGTTATTTTCTCGGATGAGAGCAAATTTAATCTTTTCGGCTCTGATGGAAAAAGATTTGTACGGAGAAAACCGAACACCGAATTAAATCAAAAGAATATTATTCCTACAGTAAAACACGGTGGTGGTCACGTCATGGTATGGGGCTGTATGTCATACCATGGAGTAGGAAATTTGGTTTTCATTGACAGTAATATGAATGCAGACGTCTATATCGACGTGTTGCGAAATAATTTAGTAACGAGTGCAACAAAAATGAGCATAGACGGAAAGTCTTTTTTCCAACAAGACAACGACCCGAAGCACACAGCAAGGAAAACAAGGGCATGGTTATTGTATAATGTACCAAAACAACTCCCTATACCACCTCAGTCGCCGGATATTAATCTGATAGAAAACCTTTGGCATATTATAGATTTAAAAATCCGGAAAAAGAAACTAAAGAATAAAAATCACCTAAAAGCGACGCTTTTAGAAGAGTGGTCTAACATTTCATCGGAAATTACACAAAAACTTGTCGAATCGATGCCTAATCGATTACAAGCCGTAATTAAGGCCAAAGGTATGCATACCAAATATCAGATAAGTTCAATATTGTTCATATTGTTTATTATTGTGCTTTCCTCAATAACATCACACGTGTGCCAATACTTTTTTGACTATGGAATTTTCGTTTTCTTCACTTTACTTCCTTACAACAAATAACTGAGAAGTCTTTGTAAACATAGTATTCATGTGTGTGAAAAGGCACTAATAAACATAGTTAATATTAATAGATTACTTTATAGTTTAAAGATATTCGAAGACAACTGGGTGTGCCAATACTTTTTTGACCCACTGTATTTCATGTGTGTGATCGAGTAAAGGAAAGTCGAAATTCAAGAGAATGATAGAAAAATCTTCGATTTGAGAATGGTAAAATTCATTTATTACGTGTCGTATCAAATTAGCAGTTTCGATTAAGTCACGTACAACTCTTATATCGAGTTCCTCGCGATGTTTGTCTAGCATATCCGTTGGTATATTCCAAGAGGATTATAAATTTTCTTAAAGGTTGCCTTATTTCGTTGACACGCTTTTTTTCTGAAATTTTGTCACTTTCTCTGTGCACCTGTGAACTTGTCAAAGTATGACCCCATAGTTTCTACCTCTATATTAGTCAAGGACAGATCGATATTCGGACTGTGATGCCCAGTTGGCGCTAATTCCTCGGATATCGGAGCAGATAATGGAGTAACACTAAATTTGGATCAATTAAGGATCGTCGTTGCGTAGAAACAGAACTTTATTAATGTGTGGTATGTGACGTGCGCGTGATAGAACAAAGACTGCCTCGAGGATGGAAAAATAGGGCTATTTAAGGGTTTTGGAAATATGAACTTTGGGATATGACTGTGTGGGAGAGTTGAGAGGAGAGTTGGAAGGTGATGAGTCCAGTGTGACTAATAGTGAAAGTTGGTGACTAGTTGTGGATACAGATAGCAGAAAAGACGAAAATATTTGAGGATATAACAGGACGAAAATTATCGATGGATGAGGTGAAATGCAACCCACGATTCAACCAAAATAACTTAAAAGAAGGATCCAAAATTTTCCGGAAAAGAGATTGAAGCTAGTACCAGAAGAAAAATCTTGCATAGAAAGCAGAATAATTGCACTATTCAGAAAATCAACAACACAGAACAATTTTATTTTTCAAACTCTGGTAAGTATTGATACAACCCCAGTGTTGAATAAACAATGGACCATATATCAAAGTTAATCGTTCGAATAATTCGCGCACTTAGTCGAGTGTTTCATGGGCACCAACTGACCTCCTTTTCCCTATAGTCCACTAGCAGAACGTAACAACAATAAAAGTTACCATTTACTATTATGTGAAAACGTACCCTTTGTCTGCAACGAGTTGGCGACTCAAAATATTCACGTTCACACTCTATTTCACCTCTCCTGCTACCACATGCATTGTTGCTATTGGCTACAGCCAGCGATAAAGGTCGACGACGAGCATATGGAGATGAAATGAAATAGAATGATAACTTTACAGCATGTACGTAGCCTCCCAATTAAACTGTTAACTATTGTTGGTAGGTTTGGTATTAACTGGGAGGCTATGTCAGTGCTGTGGAATCTTCTATTTCATTTTGTCTCGATATATTCGTCGTTGTCCTTCGTCACTAGCTGTAGTCAATAACGACAATGCATTTGGTGGCAGGAGAGGTGAAATAAAGTGAGAGCACATCATCTTGCTCGCCAACTCGTTGCGGACAAACGGTAAGTAAATATGTTGGTGAGATGTTTGGTAACATTTAAATTACTTCTATTAAAACTGTTATTGTATACAATAACAAATAAAATAAACTCATAAAATTTTGACCAAGATTTATGGCGAGGTAAGTAAATTACATGTTTGTATAAGTTAATGTTATAACATATATTGAGATAACCTTAAAATAATAACAATTATTTTAAGGTTATCTCAATAATAAAATTATGTTATGGAATTTTGACCAGAAAACATTCAATTATTGCATATATTTTGTAATTAGTAACTTCCTCAGTTTTCTGTTAACATTTATAATTGCTATTAAAAATTTGTAATATTTGTATATTGATTTATTTAATTACAAATATATGTATGTCATTTTGTATACAGTCGGTATTACATTTTAATGGTTTATTTAGTCTTTTCTTTTTGTTATTTATAAAACTCGTGAGAATCATACTAAATTATTGAAACTCACATAGGGGCATGTAGTTTAGTATTTTTTATTTAATATACAACAAAAATATAAAAATTTTAGTAATACTCACCACATTAAATTAAATATATAGCAATGTAAAAAATTTAACTGTCAGTAAATATTATACACATTGGTAAAAGTATAAAATTAGTAAATCTTCAATTTTATTTTACTTAACAATATACAATGGACAGTAAAAGTATTATACATCCATATAAATCACAAATAAGTACTAATATAAACTGTTTATATTCATCCAAACATAAATTTGTTAAGTTATTTGTGAAACTACATTCTTAATGTATTTATTACAAATAGCCAAATATAGAAGCTATAGTGGTATAATATTATGATTTATTTTCAAAAAGCATGATAGTAACACAAAGCAAAAGTATTTATACATCAATATATTTACAAGATTAAAATACAAAAACTGATATATGATGAATTTTAATATTTTGTAGCTTTGATAAGTAATTCCAATTTTCTAGGCATTGGCTTCATTAATTTTGCAGTATACTTTTGGTCAATTTTGTTCCATTTTTCTTTCAGGTTGATTTTGAAATCCTGTTCGTTTTTTATATCATATTTCTTGGTTTGAAGTTCCAGGTAGTACCACAAACTTTCAATAGTTTTCATGTCAGACGATTAGGATGATATCTTAAGTGTTTATATTAAGTCTTCGTCTTATATGTCTTAAGACTTTGGTATATTATATAACAACCATTCTTGTACAATTCAAGCAGAATGTTTAAGATTATCTTGGGTTAGGTTATCCTGGTAGAGAAAGCATTAACCATTTATTTTAAAATTTTCTGCACTTTACTTAATATTTTTGTCAGAATGTTAAGATAAACATATTTGTCCATAATTCCAGGATTTGTGATTAAATTTCCCAACCCATTCACTCACATGCAGCCTCTCATCATTAACCCTAGCCCCTAACTTAACCCTTTCAGATTTTTTTATTTTAATGATTCACTCTTCTTGCTCTCTACACTCAATGATGTCCATCAGATTCAAATGTCTTATATTTGCTTTCATCTGTGCAAATAACTTTACTCAACAAATTTTTGCCAATATTGACATACTTTATCACTCGATGTTATTAGGGTTTTTCATTATTTTTACTGTTTCCCTATATTGTCTAAGAAAGAAACTCTTGCATGTTCTTCAGATCTTGGTTTTATCGAATAGAATATTGTGTTGATCAGAATTGAAGATACTACAAATAGAATTGGTAAAATTCTGAAAAAAAGCAACATTAAAAAAGTCTTCACATCACACACTCAAATTGAATAAATGTTCATCTCCTCCAAAGAGCCACATTCCTGGCTCTCTACATCAAACATTTGCAAAATACAGTGCGCATGTAGAAAAGTTTATATTAAAGAAACTGGAAAGAGCGTGATGCCACAATTCAAGATTAGGTTAGGTTAGAACATCAGTTGGCTACAGCACATAAGATTTTGCTCAACAAAACCAGAGTCTAAGACTAATACAAAGGCTTTTTTCCTGAACAATACAAGGAAATAATAAAAATAATGAGAAATTCTAATAACTTCAACAGAGCCAGAGAGTATCACCTTATCATCCTATGTGCAGCATCCTCCTTCCATTTTTAACCTCTTAAGTACGACGCGCTCGTCCGCAACTCTGTCTCCCTGGGACGGTGCGCGCCTGGCCGCGGATAGCACAAAAACCATTCATGACGATTTCTACTACATTACGTGGGAATAGAGTTCTAAATGAATAAATTATGATGTCTTCAACGACAGCTTCGATATTGTCAGGAAATGCGATTTAGGCGAAACAAATGAGAAATAAAGCGAAAAATATAATACCGTCCAAAATCATGATATCCACGGAAAGCCACTATAATGGTGTATCGTTCAAATTGATGGTATCCACGGAAACCACTATAGTGGCGTAACGTACTCAAAAGGTTAAGTTGATCAGGTGTCCAGGATCCAATTAAAACCTGATTGCCTGATCAATGATCCGGAATATGATCATGATTATTTAAAAACTGTGAACATCTTGACACATCATAATCAAAGTATCTTCAGACTCCTGATGAAGTTAGTAACGTACAGTTCCAACAACATGTATCTTAGAATTTAAAAATTGGATTGCTAATTCGTAGCTCGTATAAAAGTTGTCGACAAACAAAGTACGTTCTTCGTTTAGCAATTTGTCTGCAAATTCACTGCAGACGTCTTCAGCTATGCCAACTTGCCTTTTTCCGCTGGTGTCTCGTTCAGCATATGTTTCTGCGAACCATGTGTATCCTTCGGTGGAGCACAATTTGAATAGTTTGATGCCATACTTATGCGATTTAGTTGGTGTATGTATTGCCCGAATACTAGTCGTTCCCTCCAAGGAACCATTGTCTCGTAGACTACAATATCTTGGCCTGGTGAAAAGACATTTTGATAATTGTCTGTCAATATGTGTATGAGTGGTAAAACTCTTCCAAGTCTACTATTCTGTTCTATAGTTTTGTTGTTTGCAAAATGCAAATTTGCTAATAGTAATTCAAATCGATTACGGGCCGTTCTGCTGCGTAGGAATGGATAATTGTAAATAGGGTCCGTTGACCAACAATGAGCGGTGAGACCCCTTCTAGACCCATCTAAATCATCAGTGCGATAAATGTTGTAATTTCTTCAGAAGTAGTGGGTTTCCATCTATTTAGTCGAGCGTGATCGGTCGTTCCACGTCGAAGCAATTTTTGTTCTTTTAGTTCTTTTGTTCTATTAGTTTCTGCGACTAAAAGGCTTATCGCTTTTTCACCCAAGAATAACGAAACAACTTCATTTGGGCTAATGTCAGATGGCAAATTGAACAGAAACCCACTTTTTCCAGTGAACGGAAATGATTGTTGCTTGTTGGCGAACTCGTTCCACTGGATATTGTCCAAGGAATCATCAGCAGTGGTCAATTCCTCTTCTTCGTCTATAGCAAGCTCTTCTAACATCTCGTCAAGGTCTTCACTTGCATATGATTCCTCATCATCCGAGCTTGAACTCGATGAAATTCTATTTATAATTTTTCTTCTAAAACTCACTACTTGTTCATCACTACTCTCCTCACTATCAATTATACTTTTACGCTGTGCAACGACCATTTTGAGGATAAAAAATTACTGATGTACTTGTCAGAAAAAGTATACTTCTCGACTGATTGAAGGATTTGGGATGAGTGTAGCAAGATCCCTCACAGTCCTCTTTCCGAAGAACTTGTCGCTCTCCCCATTTCGGAACTAAATATTTTATACTTTTCAATCACTCAAAGATTCGGTAACATTAGGTCACCGACCACGCACGTGCCTACTCGAATTACATCGCTAGCATTCCCGCTTATCGCTCTGTTTACGTTCTGGCGCTCCGACAGTTGCATTTAGGCCCTGCAAGAGACAACTGAATCACGCTGAGTGACGAACGTGTTAAATTAACAAGTCATTTAAGAAAAGACATATATATGTAGTATTTCATGCGTTTTGTTGGATTGTTACTAATAACAATCCGTCACCTAGTAAGCAAAAATGAATTGTGTTATGAATGACAAACACTGCTTGCTAGAATAATAGAACGGACCAGATGTCATCGGGTCCATAGGCCTGTAGCAGTTTATACCTAAGGCCCTGGAAAATAAACAGACGTTTTCCAAGTTTCTTTTTCTTAAGTGGGCAGCGGACTTTCTGCGCGCCCTTACGGGTTTTCACTCACTCGTTCTATAATATTCAAACAGTTAAGACGTCCTTCCACGCCGCTTAATAAAGTTCTATTAAAAGAATCACAATCTTTACTTTTGTTTAATAACACATTTCCAATACGTTTTTATATCATTTTCTATTTTATGGGTGAAAATTGAATGTAAACTGAATAATCATATAATAACAATAATTTAAAAAATAATTACGGATAAAATTCAAAGACTGTGGGGGAGTTGAGTGCTCTGCCGTTGTGCTTGCGACTTTGATTATTGCACTCTAACGTGCCGCATACAGTAACTCGAAGGACCACCCAGAAAAGTTGACTTCTTCGAGACTAACAAGGAATGTTCGCGAACGGTCCGGCTTCGATTTTGATGAAACTTTGTACACTTATAAAGCAGCCAAAAATAATCGACACGTATTTTTTTTTAGCTGCGGTAACTAGAGTTTAAGGGGTGAAACCACCCCTTGAAGTTTTGGCTTGAAACGGCTATCTCGAAAACGGAAAGACATACGAAAAAATTGTTAATGGGCGAGGTTAATGGTTTCTTATGTACAATAACATGGTGTTAAAAAGTTTAACAAAATACAGTTTGTTTATGACAAAAAAAATTTATTAACTTAATTTTTAATTTTATTGAAATTTTCATAATGACAAAAAATGACGAGCATTTTATTCCAAATCCATTAGTAGATAACATTTTAAAGTTGCCTCTTACAGTTTTGCAGATTTTGATGGTTTACAACTTGCGCATACATTTACTATGGTAGTAGCCGTTCTAACGACTGGAGATCATCAGCCACTAGCGTCTGGAATCTAGCGAAACTGTTGGTGATGAAGAGGTCAAGAGTGGAGGGTAGCTGGTGTGGTGCGTAGCGAGTGAAGGAAGGGGGGTAGATCAAATCGTAAACTGCCTGGTCTGCGTGGGTCCTGAGGATGGACCCATTTCTATTATAGGAATGATTGTTCCAGGATTGATGCTTGGCATTGAGATCAAACCCTGATACGAATGTGTTCCGTCGGCAGAAAAGTTTGTCTAGTACTTCGGGGGATAATTTGATGTTTGGGGGGCAGTATGCTGAGATAAAGATTAAATTCAGTGCAGTTATTTTGACAGCGATAGCCTCAATTTTGTCAATATTAGGGAGTGGGAACGGAATAAAGTTTATGTTTTTGTGCACTATGATTGCAACGCCTCCTCGAGCTGTCGCGTCTGGAAATGTTATAATTTTGAAGGACTGTGGTTTTGTCTGTAGTAAGCCAGGTTTCCTGGATCATGGCCATCGAGACGTTATTGATATTGAGAAACATTTCTAGTTCTGTGAGTTTGTTATAGAGTGAACATGCGTTCCAAGTAAGGAAGTTTCCCGTGGGAGGGAGGGGTGGGAAGAGGATTCTAGCCGAATAGAAGCTGAATGGCTTCTAGAATTACTTCGAATTTATTTATGTTGGATTGACAGGAGGCGAGTTTGTTTTTAATATTGAGAAATATTGGGATGGCCTTAACGCAAAGTTGCATCAGGAAGCTGGTAATATCAGTATTTTGTGAGTTGAGTGGGTCAGGGATTGCATTTGAAGGGTTAGTGTTTGTGTTGGTGTTACTCTTTGCAGAATGTCGGTTGCCTGCGAGGGCGTCTCGATACGAGATTGGTTGGTGGGAGGAAGAGAGTGATGGTGATGGCGAGGGTGATGGCCGGCCAAAGGAGCCGGCTCCACTTGTAGGTAAGGAATTATTTATCCGACTGTTTGCGGGTGAGTTGATAGGGTGAGGTAGAGGGGGTGATGGTGGTTGAGGAGAGCTGGAGATTGCGGTTCCCGTATGACCAGAGTTGGGAAGGGATCTTTTACCGAAATGCGCTATCAGTCTCGGACATTTGGAAAAATTGGCAGTGTGTTCGCCGCCCGCAGTTGGCACATTTGAGTGGAGTGGAAAGCTCTTTTTTACACTCTGCTGTGGGGTGGGGTTGGTCACATTTTACGCATGTATGCGTTTTGTTGCAGTTAGCTGAGGAGTGCCCGCAGGCCTGACATCTGTAGCACTGGGTCTTTTGGTTGTTGTACCTCTCCCAGTATACTCTGCAATAGAATACTAAGCTGATCTTGGTGATAGAACTGAATTTGGTGATAGGGGGGAAGGAGATCTTATAGAAGCAGCGGCCACTGCTTTCTTTGAATAGTGCACAGCTTCCGAGCAGAAGGCCCTGCTGCTTGAGGTCGTCCAGGATGAGTTGTGGATCAATTCGTGGCAAGCCCTTTAGGACTACCACTATTTGTTTCTCCGATGGTAGTGAATATGTATGGAATTGAATTCCATTTTGGCGAAAAGCCTCCCGAGCCGCAATGAAGTGGACCTGGTCTTGGAAATTGATTCGAGTCTGGTTGCCCAGACATTTCAAGGAGAACTTGTTTCCCACGGTGGCGAACAGTTTTTGGCTGAGGCTATGCAGTTGGTCAGCAGGAATTTGGACATAGGGGGGGGGGGGGGGTTCCTAGCAGGAGCCGCTCCATCGTTTGGCTGAGGACGGGCCGGTGTCCGGGCGCCATTGGTTTGAGCCGTAGGAGGAGATTTGGAAGTAGAAGGGAGAGGAGTAGAAGAAGAAGAAGAATCCGCTGCCCGAGACGGCTGGATGTTTGCCATGGTTTCAGCAAGCAAGGAGAATCTATTGCTTGTTGGAATGGCAAAAGCGTGAAAGTTTGGTTTCGTGGGTGGAAGAGGGGAAGGAGGGTATGAGGGAGGACCTCTACAATCCTCCGTATCACTGATTTTGAGCTTTTTTGTGGAGTTCATTGGTGCTGGGTTTGCAGACTTACTCCGCGGGTGTTCTGGATCCTCAGAGCAGGAATTAGGCACAGGTGAGGCGGGAAGCTGCCATTCAAGAATACTATCCGTAGCAGCCGAAGTCGTAGTGGTGCGCGTGCGTTTTCCTATTGAAGGTGACGTCAGCCGGCGGGAGGCCGGCAGGTGGGTTGGTTCCACGTGGATGCAGGAGGTTATGTTTGGTTTATGTTTAGTTGGTCCCAGATTTTTCGTGTTGGCCTACGTTAGTAAAGCGGTGCCCCGTATGGACGGTGTGATGCGTCCGCAGTCGCGGCAGCGGCAGGAACAGCAGCGGCGAGAACCGTGTCCCTCAGTCTTCAACTTGCAATTCGCAGTGGGCAATGTATTCAGTAGCAGGAGGCACGTCCGTTTCGGTTGAGCGTCGCGCACAGAATGTTGAAGCAGAATGGAGAGAGAATGAGAGGACTGACTTTATACGAAAAAAAAACCTTTCTTTTATACTCTTTAGGAAAACTAGCCCCGACCAATCAGGGTGAGTCAAGGGGTTTCCGACGTTTAGGGCGCGCAGGCCGCCGTCTCACTACCTGAGGCCATAGGGGGTCGTATCGCGTGTAGTACATAGTGTAAAAGCTATCTTATACTAAGATCAGTTATGTTACAGTGTCGGTTATCTTTGGCTGCTTTATAAATGTACAAAGTTTCATCAAAATCGAAGCCGGACGGTTCGCGAACATTCCTTGTAAGTTTACTTCTACACCCTTGGACAAAAAGATAGCACATGTGTGCTATCATTAATTTCTCATAGATAGAGTCCGAATTTCCCAAGTTTGACGAATGGCATATAAACAGTACCTTGTAGTAATAAGGTATATGAGCTTGAAACTGTATCTTCGCTATTCCTCTTGTATTTATCAACAATGATTGTGAAATCCGGTCGGCGAAATGATAGCACACTTTCAAAAGTTGTAGTGTTTATTATCTACTAAATTGTACAAAAATAAAAAACCTTTTAAAATTTAATAATGTGTGGATCCTCCCTTATTCTCCACCACCTCCAGCATTCGTTTCGGCAAAGAACGATATAGTTTTCTAATATAATCCAGCGATATATTTCTCCATTCCTCTTCAAGGCACTTTTTTAACTGATTAATACTTTCAAATTGCCTATTTTCTCTATAAACGGCATTGCTTAATTTACTCCAACAGTTTTCGATTATGTTTAAATCGGGGGAGCATGCAGGCCAGTCCAAAACTGCAATATTTTCTGTTGAAAAATATTCTTTCACAACCTTAGCGGTGTGAACTGCAGCATTATCTTGCTGAAAAATAAAATCTTGTCTCGCAATATGTGTTGCGTACTTTGCAATTTGATTTTGTATCAAATTACGATAGGTTATAGCATTCATCTTGCTGCGAATTGATATTAAATCAGTCTTTCCGTTATACCCAATACCTGCCCAAAGCATAATGCTACCTCCACCCATTTGACGCCGTATTTGTGACAATTTTTTTTTTCTTACATCATGATAGTAAAAATTGAATCCATCTGGGCCATCTAAATTAAATCTTTTTTCATCTGTAAATATAACTTTCCTCCACTTCTTGTTCCACCGTATATGTTCTTTTGCAAAATATAATCGATGCTCCTTGTGAATCTGCTTTAGAGCTGGTCTTCGTTTTAATTTCATCCGCTTTATGTGCGCGGATTGTTGTAGTACACGTCTGACATTCCGAGGATTAGTTTTTACGCCAACTTTTTCTGCAATTTCACGTGACGTGAGAAGCGAATTTGACGCGGCACGTAAAATTGCACGTTTTTCACGAGTACTAATCGCGGAAGGTCTCCCACTGCTTTTTTTTGTTCCATAATTATTTACATCTTTCAGTAAATTATAAATGACTTTCCGACTTCTACTGAGAACTTTTGCAATTTTAGAAATAGTAAAGTTTTCTTTCTTTAATTTCAAAACTGTTTGAATCTCTTCACTATTTAGCTGTTTTCCACGTCCCATTGTTTGAATCGAAATTTGTAAGGTTTCTAATGAAATTCTTCTACTTTTCACTACGTCTACACCACTCAGAATACACAGAAATACTAAGGAATGGAAACAAAATGCTTGGTGTGCTATCATTTCGCCGACCGGATTTCACAATCATTGTTGATAAATACAAGAGGAATAGCGAAGATACAGTTTCAAGCTCATATACCTTATTACTACAAGGTACTGTTTATATGCCATTCGTCAAACTTGGGAAATTCGGACTCTATCTATGAGAAATTAATGATAGCACACATGTGCTATCTTTTTGTCCAAGGGTGTATGTGCCTAGTCTACTTGCTGGGCTTACAGAGTTAAGACCTTGCTGTATGCTCGCTCGGAGATAACTGCTTTGCAAGTCGATGCCGCTCATCGATTCGCCGCTGCTAATCCTAATTTGTCCTGATTGGCTGTTTTCGTGCGTCTGGAAAACACCAATCGGCATGTCGAAAATACATCGCGATACCCTTCTCTTACGCCCTTAACGTGCGTTTCTTTAGAGAGGGTTTGGCGATGTCCTTTGCCAAATTGACGAGTGTCTGGCAACAGCGCAGGAATTCCTCCGAGCTCGTCACCTTGGTCTCTTGACCGTTACACGCTATCTCATGACTCACTCCTTTGGAAGGCCCATTTTTTATGGCAAAGCTAGGTTATTGAGGACGAGGGATAGTGCCTTCGAGGCCAGAGGATTGTAAACCCAACTTTCTCTCGGCGGGACGTAATTTTTACTAAAATTACATGCTGACAATGACCAAAGTCCCATTCTCAAAGATAACCTTTTCGGTTACGTTATTTATGACGCGGACGTGTCATAAACCGCTGCACAGACATCCCGCCCACCTTGAACGCGTGTTACGCGTTCGAAACAAACTCTATTATTACTTATAATTGATATTTACAATAAAATTACAAGTATTACTAATTACAGAAATGTACATGGTTGCATTATTTCTAAAAACTATTTCACTGAGCGTGGTCAGTCCAGGATTTCATTGTCCAGGATTGGCAACAAACACAATTTTGTCACTGGTCTTTTGTACTCCGCCTCTGCTGCTTTGATGGTGGCAACCCTAGCCACTTCATCCTTGCCGGGGTGTAGATGTATGACCCTGTCAAGAGACCAAAACAAGGGGGGCAGGTTGTCCTCCTTGACGATGACCAAAGCGCCTTCGTTGACCCTTGACGATGTGGATTGTGTCCATTTGTGCCTCTGCTGAAGTTGGTGGAAATATTTTTTTTGCCAACGCCTCCAAAAATACTGCAGCATCTGCTGAATCAACTGGTACCGACCTAGTCGGATTGTCTTTATCTGAGTAAGGTCATGATCTGGTAACGCAGTCAGTTGCTCGCCAATCAGAAAATGTCTGGGAGAGAGGGTATCGAAATCTGCGGGGTCTGAGGATAGTGGAGTGAAAGTACGAGAATTTATGCAGGATTCTATTTACGTCAGCAACGTGTATAATTCCTCATATATGAGCTTTTACTCATCGATAACTCGCTTGAGGTGATATTTCGCTAGTCTTGCTACGCTTTCCCATAGTCCTTCGAAGTGAGGAGCACGAGGAGCTATGAATTTCCAATCTATTCCTTGTTTGGTGAGAAATTCAGTCACTCGTTTTTTATGCTGCTGAGAATTTAGCAGCTCGCTTAGTTGTTTGAACTCGTTTTTTGCTCCTACAAAATTGGTCGCGTTGTCGGAAGTGATGCAGCGACAAAGATCTCTTCGCGCTATAAACCTTCTAAGGCAATTAAGGAATGCCTCAGTGCTCAGGTCTGTGGCTAACTCGATATGAACGACCTTTGTGGCGAAACATACAAAAATATACAGTGGGTCCAAAAAGTATTTGTACACCTAGTTTTTTTGCAATAACTTTATTTACATAAGTAACAAATAAAAAAAAAATTGCTTCCATTAATAGCCTCCTATAAACAAAAATAATATGTACATTAAAAACTTTTAATAATATGTTATAAAAGAATAATACAATAAATATAAAAATTTGAGGGCCAAAAAAGTATTTGTACACTTACGGCTTCAGTAGAAAATTTCAAATTATTAATGGTTTAGATCCTAATTAATAGTTTGTATGCATTCCTTTTGCATCTATAATGGCTTGTAGCCTTTTTGGCATAGATTCGACCAATTTTTTTGTAATTTCTTTAGATATTTTTTGCCACTCTTGTAAAATAATTCGTTGTAAATCTGTTTTATTTGATATCTTTCTTTTTCTTATTTCAATATTTAATAGATGCCATAAATTTTCTATGGGGTTAATGTCGGGAGACTGGGGTGGTGTAATCAGTTGTTTTGGGACATTGTATAATAACCATTCCTTCGTTTTTTTAGCTGTGTGCTTTGGGTCATTGTCTTGCTGAAAGTAGTAAGACCTATTCAGACGCAATTTCTTTGCACTTTCGGGTAAATTGTTACGCAATATGTCGATATATTTTTCGGCATTCATTGACTCCTCGATAAACGCGATGTTTCCAACACCATTGTACCCCATGCAGCCCCATAACATCACATTTCCTCCGCCGTGCTTAACGGTTGTGTGGATGTTCCTTTGCTGAAGTTCAGTATTGGGTTTTCGCCAAACAAATTTCTTCCCATCTGAGCCAAAAATGTTAAATTTACATTCGTCTGAGAAGATAACGCTTTTCCAAAATTCAATTGGTTTTTGTAAGTACGTTTTAGCGAATCCTAACCGTTTCTCCCTATTCACATTATTTATAAAGGGCTTTTTTCTAGCTCTACCATATATTTCAGCGGAGTGCAAAATGTTTCGAATAGTTTGAGGACAAACATTCTTCCCTGATGTTGATGCGACATCATTGCATAAAGTTCAAGCACTAATAAATGGAAATTTTGTAACTTCTTTAATAACACTCCGACGTTCTCTATCTGTAAGTATTTTCGGCCGACCTGATCGTGGCCTATTGTCCGTACTTCCCGTTTCTTCATACTTCTTAACAATATATTGCACTGTTGTGAAGTTTAAATTTAGAGCTTTGCCAATTTTTCGGTAACTTTCCCCACCTTTCCGAAGAAAAATCACACGATCTCGCAGCGATACAGATATTTCACTTTTCTTGCTTGCCATGGTTTCTCTACGTTGTTCACAGACGTACTAACGTCGTGAGCAGGTCGAAACCAATGTGTAAATAAACAAATGTTTACATTTTGATCAATGTCACGAGGGTATGTGCATTCTTTCAAAGTTTAGCAATAGAATTATAAGTGTACAAATACTTTTTTTGCCCTTAAATTTTTATATTTGCTGTATTGTTCTTAAAGAAGGCATTATTAAAAATTGATAATATACATGTTATCCCTGTTTATAAGAGGCTAATACCAGAAACAGTTTTTGTCCGTGTATTATTTGTTTTTAGAAAGTTATTGCAAAAAAACTAGGTGTACAAATACTTTTTGGACCCACTGTAAATATAGGCCTTAGGAGCGTACGCTTCTTTGTAACGAACGGGCCCGTGTAGTCAACCTCGCAAGTTGTGAATGGACGAGAGGGTGTTACCCACTCAGCAGGTAGCTGTCCCATCACGTGTTCGACAACTCGTGCTATTGCCCGGAAGCACCTGAAACATCCCCTAATGATCCTCTTCACATTATTTCTTGCGGCTATTATTCAATACTGTTCTCTTAATGAGGCTAACGTTTGCTGTCCTGCATGCAAGAGCCTTACATGCTCATGCCGGATTATGAGATCGGTCAGCGGGTGTTTGGTTGGCAAGATGGCTTTATGCCGTGTTTTAAAATCTAATGGGGCGTTTCCTAATTTTCCGCCCACCCCGATTATTCCCTCTTTGTCCAGAAGAGGTGATAGCGCGCGTAGAGTGTTGGACGCCCTCACACCCCGATCCTTTTCCAGGGAAGCTATTAGGTCGTCCCATAAGTACGTGCCGCAGATGCGTTTATACTTTCTGTGGTGTGTTGTATAAATACAGAGCGATAAGCGACCAAAGGGATCAGAGTTTAATGATCAAGTTCAGTCTAGAGAAGGCATTCGAAAGAAAAAGTTCGTGAACAGCAAGCGTTTCGTCTTTTATGTTGGGAAAAACCATGAGTGAGACACGTATTCATTTTCGGCATCTTATGCTGCACGAGTTTCGAAAAAGAAATACCAGCAACAGTTGCTACAAACAATATTTGTGTCATTTACGGAGAAGGTGTTTTATCACCCTGTACGTGCAGAAACTGGTTTGACCAATTTCGAAAAGGAAATTTTGATCTTGAAGATGAACCACGTTCTGGACGTCCATCTGAAGTAGACTAAGACAGAATTCGCAATTTAGTGGATGAAACGCGAAGTTTATTGGTTCGAGAAATGTCTGCAACTTTAAATATAACAAAATCATCTGTCCATAGACACTTAATGAAAATGGAAATGATAACGAAGCTGGATGTATGGGTGCCGCATGAGCTCACAGAACGGAACCGTTATGATCGCGTAACAACGTGCATATTTTTGCTTGCACGCAATGAAAAAGAACCATTTTTGAAATATTTACTGACTGGGGATGAAAAGTGGATTTCGTACGACAATCCCCAAAGAAAATGAACATTGATCAGAAGAGAAGATTCACCATAACGAGTTGCGAAATCAGGTCTACACCCTCGCAAAGTTCTCCTCTCTGTATGGTGGGATTATCGAAGAATTTTGTATTTTGAATTTCTTCCAGCTAATCAAACAATTAATTCAGACACGTGCTGTGCTCAGTTGGATAAAGTGAAAGAAGCAATAAAAGTAAAACGACCAAAACTCGCGAATCGGAACAATGTGTTTTTTCATCACGATAATGCAAGACCACATGTCGCACAAAACGTGAAAAAAAAAGTACGTGAATTATTTGCATACGTGCAACATTTTTTAGCAGGAAAAAATTTGATAATGTCGAGTCCATAAAAACTAACATTGAAAAGTACTTTAACGAAAAATCACAGAAGTTTTATAGTGACGGTATGTCTTTGCCAAAAAGATGGGAAGAGGTTCTGTAACGAGAAGGTGATTACACTTTTTCGTAAACTTTAAAGATATGTTTCACACATTAACTTAAATAGCAGAACAATAAGCGGCACGAACTTATGGGTCGACCTAATATTTCACCGGCATAGGCTTCGCGTTGCGCTAACCATACTAATCTATCATAGGCTGAGCGTATCTCGTTGGCGCTAATTACACTGGTTTATAAATTGAAAAAAAATTCTGCACACTGGATGCCGCTATATGTTTCTTATGTACTTTGGTCCGCTAAACTCGAAAATCGCATTAAAAAATTTTTTTATGGATACGTTTCCCAGACATGAATTTTTTAATTTTTGTTTGGATTTTCTCGGAGGTAGTTTGACTATTTGGACCATATCTCGAGTTAGGAGCGACCGATCTTATCGTAGAAGGTACTAAATTAGAGACAATTGAATTGCCAACAAATATTACTAACATTATTTTCCAATCGCTTTAATAGTTTCATTGCAATGGACCACACTATGAAAAAAGGGTGTGTTTCTTTGGCCAAAAGGAAGATTGAAAATTCACTCTATCGCCGGGAAGAAGTAGAAATCGTAGAAATATGCCCAGTTTGTTATTTTTTACGTAGAGTTTGTATTTTTACGAAGAGAACAAAGTATTTATGAAGAAAATTCATGGATAAATACCGAAGTTATGACTAAATATGTGAAAGTAACGAAATTCAACTTTTTCTCAATATTTTTATTTTTTTCCTTATTTAATAAGTAATTAAATATTTCAATATGACAGGAGATATTTAGAAATAATTTTGGCTTCTGCGTTGTCTTCTGTTATTTTTGAAATCCGTTTCTCTTATGAGGAACCAAATATAATCTCCCATCATTCTCTCGTCCCAAAATCCCTGGTAGCGCCGCTCAATGGTCTTCATTTCTTGGTGAATCCTCTCACTATGCTCGTCACTTACGTCACCGAGATTCTCCGGGAAAAAGTTCAGGTGCGATTGCAAAAAATGAATCTTCAGAGACATATTTACGCCTGTTGGAAAAATAAAAAGAATGAAAGACATATAAAAGAAAATGAAATAGAATTAAGTAGAATGACAGTATTCCATATCCATTCTTGCATATTTCTGGAGTAAATCTTCAACAATCATCTGGTACTTCGGGCTCTTATTGTTTCCAAAGAAATCCGAAACTATTAATTTAAACGAATTCCAGGCTGCAGCCTCAGCGGATGACAAGTATTTTTCAAATTCTTCATTTCCCAACAGTTTCCTTATTTGTGGACCGTCGAAAACTCCTTCCTTGATTTTCGCAAAAGAAAGACTTTTAAACATGGTTCTCAAATAAGCAAACGCTTGGCTTTCTTTGTTCAACGCTTTGACGAAGTTTTTGAGAAGTCCAAGTTTGATGTGTAATGGTGGAGGGATGACGTTTTCTTTCTTGATGAGAGGCACATAGTTAATGTTGTCTTGGCCTACTGTGGCGTTTTTCCTTTCTGGCCATTGCTTTCTCTTATAATGATGTTCGCGGGCGCGGCTATCCCAGAGGCATAGGAAACAGCAATACTTTGTGTATCCACCTTGCATACCACATAATATACCCACCACTTTCAAATCGGCACAAACTCTCCAGTCGTGCTCCTCATAGTTGATGCATTTCAACAGTTTCACCATTTTCTCTGTATAATTTAGTGCAAGCCTACAATGCTTCATTAAAATCAAAGTTAGAACGGCTACTACCATAGTGGATGTGCGCGCAAGATGTAAATCATCAAAATCTGCAAAACTGTAAGAGGCAATTTTAAAATATTATATACTAATGGATTTGGAATAAAATGCTCGTCATTTTTTGTCATCATGAAAATTTCAATAAAATGAAAAATTAAATTAATAAATTTTTTTGTCATAAACAAACTGTATTTTGTTAAACTTTTTAACACCATGTTATTGTACATAAGAAACCATTAACCTCGCCCATTAACAATTTTTTCGTATGTCTTTCCGTTTTCGAGATAGCCGTTTCAAGCCAAAACTTCAAGGGGTGGTTTCACCCCTTAAACTCTAGTTACCGCAGCTTAAAAAAAATACGTGTCGATTATTTTTGGCTGCTTTATAAGTGTACAAAGTTTCATCAAAATCGAAGCCGGACCGTTCGCGAACATTCCTTGTGAGTAATTTAGTTCTGCTTTATTGAAAGATGCATACGCGACAGGTAGATCTTTACCTATTTTTCCCTGGCTAAGGACGGCACCTAATGCGAATTTTGATGCATCGGTCGTTAATATCAACGGTTTACTGACGTTCGGGTATTGCAATAAAGGTTCTTTGCACAATGTTTGCAAGACACCGCGATGAGGCACGGACCGTAGCAGCTCGCGCCTACAAGAGTCGTAAATCCTTGACTCGATTATTCAACACCGCGTTGACTCGCAATTCCCTACCACGATTTCTCGTGAAAAGGATGATTAAATTTGTAGATGATGTAACAAACAATATATTTATTAACAAGTAATTTGTGTTCTGTTGAGTGTGACTCGCGTTTAGTTTAGTCTAATGTGACTCTCGCTTAATGACTCTCGTAACTCTCGGGAAGTTTTTATCTTCCCTCTTTTATATATTTTCGTGGACCCGCGTCGCCGCTAATTTCCCGGACCGGGGAAAATCAGGGGGCCAGTCTGGTCATCTGATTGGTAATTTTCCAGGCCAATCAGGTGATGGATCCACTGACATCTACCTATTCCGTGCGCTCGAAACGCAGTCCGTGCGGACTAGGCAATGCCAGTGGGGGTGGAAAGCGTGATATGAAGGAGAATTTGACCACGTGGTGGAATTTCCGCCAGGCTTGGGTTCCGAGACCTGACCTGGTCAATGGCCGTTGGGTCCGGTCTCGGGCCCCTTTGGAAATTCACGTTTATGATACCTGCAATTAACCGTTGAGGGCGACAAAATTCTAAGAGATATTATTTAGAGGATTAAAAAAGGAACCGACTCTCAAAAACGGCTGTACCGACTTGCGTATCATAAACGTGCCGGCAATCTGCATTCCGGATATGTCCCTTGTACAAATTGTTAGCCACCTAAGGGGCCGTATAAACGGCAAAAAAAAGAAAGGTAAAAGGTAGACCGTGGGTACGCTGCGAAACAACAATATGTCGCGTATATTTTCGAAAGCTAATTGATGTTCTGAGTTTCAAACAAATTTAATATCCTTCTTTAGCAGATTATTTAACGGTCGTGTTATTTTAGAAAAATCTTGAATAAATCTCCTATAGTACCCTACAAGTCCTAAGAATTGCTTGATTTCTTTTGGATTTCGGGGAACTGAGTAATTTTTTACTATCGCGACTTTTCCAGGGTTGGGTTTAACTCCGGCTTCGGAAATGTGACCTAAATATTAGGTCATCCCATAAGTAATGTTGTTTTTTGACGGTGACTTTCGGTGAAAAAAATTAATACTTACATTTATTTTCAATCATCGATATATTGACCATCAGTTTCGATGACCTTTTCCCATCTATCAGTCAACTTTCTTATTCCATTTTCGAAAAACTTCTGGGATTTTGAATTAAAATACTCATTTAGTGCTGATTTTACATCCTCGCTATTGTTGAAATTTTTTCCACTTAAAAAATGTTGCATTGACCGGAATAGATGGTAATTGCTTGAGGCAAGATCTGGAGAATATGGTGGGTGTGGCAGAAGTTCCCAATTGAAATTTTCAATTTTTTCTGCTGTTATCCTTGCTGTGTGTGGCCTAGCGTTATCGTGGTGAAATAGAACACCTTTGCGATTCACTAATGATGGTCGTTTTTCCACTAACGCTGCTTGAAGACGTTCAAGTTGTTGGCTGTAAATCTCAGCTGTTACGGTCTGATTTTGCTTTAAAAGCTCAAAATGAATAATTCCTCTAATATCCCACCATACGCACAACAAAACTTTCCGGGGATGAAGCCCTGGTTTTGGGCACTGTAAAGATGATTGACCAGGTGATAGCCATTGACGTTTTCGTTTGGGTTGCAGTATAAGACCCACTTTTCGTCACCAGTAATAATCTGATCGAGAAATGAACGATTATTTTGTCGATCTCGCAGGGAAGCACAAATGTTCATGCGCTGGATACGGTTAGAAACCGTCAGTTCATGCGGTACCCATTTTCCCAGTTTCGATACTTTTCCCAATTGTATTAAATGTCTATGGACAGTACTGCTGCTACTGCCTAATCTCTCAGCAATTTCATCGGTAGTTAACACGTTAAGTGCTACGCCAGTCCCTAGGGACCGGCAGTGGACTTTCCGTTCAGCCGGCGCCGGTCCCTGGGGACCGGCAATCGATTTTTCGTTTAAGCGGCGTGGATTCTAGGGACTGACTACGAAATTCTCGTTTGATCGACATCGGTGCATGAGACCGGCATTGTCAAGGGTTAAATTATAAATGACAATAAAAAATTTAAGTTAAAATTTAATGAAGTTTATTAAAACATTGTAAACAAAAATGTGGCTGAGATTTGCACATATCACAGTAGGTAACTACTTTTTTCGTGTTTTTCTTCGCTATGTCGCGCCCGAGTATTTTTGCATTCGTGCTATAACATACAGCACAGTATTTTCGCACTTTATGAGCCTTTCCTTCTTTTTCCCGAAGTTTGTGGATACGTCTACTTGTACCGGCCTCAACTGGAGTTTGCTCGTGTGAATGTTGTGTGAGAGCAGCTACTAATTGTTTCCGGAACATTGTAATCGATATCTTTGTCCCCGTTACACTTTGATACATATGTAACGCATTCACACCGGCAGTATTCAAAAGAAGATCGAAGGCTAATTTTCTGTACCACTTCAATGCTCTTCTAAGTGGACTGCTGTAGGAACTCATCTGATCGGATAGATCAATCGGTGTTTTTCCTTTATTATAATCAATAATAATTTTTGGTTTACAGGAAACCCCTGTTCTAGTTGTTACGTTTTCCATTTCGTTAGAATGTTTGGTCGAAAGAACTAAAACATCCCTCTTGCCTTTCCACTTCATGACGGTAATTCCGTTCCTGTTTTCTTGTGCAATAACTTCTCCCCGTCGCAGTTTGGCTGTCACAACTGCCTTTGGATTTTCTTTCCGATTTGGCCGAAGGGTACCAATCAAATGCATATTCTTTGATATTAATTTGTTTGCTAAATCTACACTCGTATAATAATTATCTGTACATAAAGTATGGCCTTTTTCAAACAAATCTTCACACAAATTCAGAACAACATTTGTGGGTGTTATATTTTCTTTGTCCAATGTTTTGCCAGTGTAGACGCGATAACTGTAGGTGTAATTATTAGTGCAGCACAATTTAAATATTTTAATCCCATACCTGTGCCTCTTTTGTTTCATGTACTGTCTAAATACGATCCGTCCACGGAATGGTATTATCGACTCGTCGATGCATAACATTTCGGTGGGATCATAATATTTTTTAAAATTTGAGTTCAGTTCGTTTAGAACAAATTCAACCTTTGACAGACGCTTGGAAGCATCAACTTTTGTGTTGTCAGCAAAATGCAACATTCTCAAGAGAATTTGAAAGCGGTCTCTACACATTATTTTTTGTGGAAATGTGTGACCAAACATTGGATCCTGGGACCAATATAGACTCAAAGATGGGAGTTTTACTAATCCCATCCACAAAATCAGTCCAAAAAACCGCTTTATTTCATTTTTATCTGTTGGCACCCATTTATTGCAACGTTCGGAGTCCACTCTGCTTTGTGTGGCATAAATATTTGTTTGTTCTGCTATATGTTCAAACATGGTCTCCGTCACATAAAGCCCATAAAAATCTTCCACGTTTTTACAATGTCGCACTTGTTCATTAGAAAGTTTGGCACCATGGGGACTTGTGAAAGATATAATATTTGGTTGGTTGCCTCGCGGTTCAAACCACTCGTTTGGATCACTAGTTCCGATATCCCTTAGTGAACTATCGGATTTACTGTCACTACCTGAAGAAGGCAATGGTACTGCATGCCCACGTTGGCGTGGTACTAATATCTCACTCGATGAGTCACTATCGCTTTGTTCTCTCAACATTGTTAGTTGATGGATAAGAAAACTTTTTCAAAAAATATAAAACTGAATTCTCTCTGCTGCACTGAACCTTTATACTCCCGTGGCTTTTTCCGACTGATCGTCTCTTGATGTTCGATCTTTGGCCATTCTGGCATTCCCCGCCCCATTATCTTATGTTTATAAATTGTATACATGGGCATTGAATGCCCCATTCTCACAGCCAAAACCTCAAACCAAGCAGTGAAATAAAGTAATCTTCTGTTTATACTTTTCGGTCCAGTGAAGTGTTGACCCTCCGCGTCACGCGGCGTAGTAAGGCGGCAGCGCTCGGCATCAAGTGCTCACGCGCTGATAGTTTTCTCGTTTAGCTTGCGGAAATCGACGACCATCCTCCATTTCTTGTTCCCTTCCGAATCAGGTTTTTTAGGTACTACCCAAACCGGCGAGTTATATGGTGAAGTGGAAGATTTTATTATGTTTTCGTGCAATAGTTTGTTAACTTGGTTTTGAATTTCATTTTTGTGTACCTGGGGATGTCTGTATTGTTTAATGTTTATTGGTCCGTCATCGGTTGTTGGTATAGTATGGGTCACGAGAGTAGTCGCGCTAAGTAAATCTCTCGGTAAATAAAACAAATGGTTATAAAATTTTGTTAATTCTAAGATTTGATTCTTTTCTTCCGCGTTTAAATGTGTTAATTTAAGCATTGAATGCAGTTGTTCGATTCGTTTAGTTTGAGATAAGGCGGACGTTTGCGATGGTTTGGAGTTTATGTTTTTCTTTAGACTTGGTTTTAATTCGAGCTTTTCTTCAAATTCTGTCCTATCATAAAGGTGAGAATGTCTTACATCGTTCGTTTCTTTTGTGTTATTTTGAAAGTTTACAGTATTGCTAGAAGGTAAATTATGGGTTTGCAGGTCGGAAAATACGTCTACTTCTTCTATTTCTGCTGCTGGGATCGGAAACGATACATCAGTTTCGTTAGAATTAACTGCATACACTGGTGGACAAAATTATAAGACACCCTGAAAATTATTGATTTAGGTACTTAATATTATAGTTATATGAAAATACGTTTCATCAAATCAAAATTGTTTATTTTTTAATAACATCTTCATAAATTTTGTGAAAAATAATAACAAATTCCTAATTTATTCGAAAATAATACAATTTCGTTTGGACATAATTATAAGACACTACCTAAAAAAAAAAAAAGAGTGTACAAAATTTTAGAATTTTCACACATTTTAAAATGTTAATAATGGGTAGTGCCTCCTTTATTTTGAACAACTTCGATCATTCGTTTCGGCAGACTGTTATATAATTTTTTTATGTACTTTTGATCTAAGTCTGCCCAACCTTTCAGAATTGCTACCTTCAAATCATTAAGATTATTATATTGTTTGCCACGTTCGTATACTCTTCTACTCAGTTGACTCCACACATTTGCTATAATATTAAGGTCCAGAGACCGTGCTGGTCAATCTAAAATTGGTATATTTTCAGCTTGAAAATAATTTTTTACAACTTTAGCTGTATGAACAGCTGCATTGTCCTGCAGGAATATGAAATTTTCTCCAGCAACTCTTCGAGCATGATTCCGAATTTGCTCTTGTATCAGTTTTAAGTAACCAGTACTTTTTAGTCTACTATCAATGAACTTAATTTCGGTCTTCCCATTATACCCAACGCCTGCCCATAACATGACAGATCCTCCTTGAAACTGACGGCGACTTAAAATTATTGTTTCCTTTCGTAGATCGTGAAAATAATATCTCCAACCATCAGGTCCATCTAAATTTATTTTCTTTTCATCAGTAAAGAGCACTTTTCGCCACTTTTTTTTCTACTGTAGATGATTAACAGCAAAATCCAATCGACGTTGTTTATGTACTACCGACAAAGGTGGTTTAACAGCAAATATCTTCCGTTTCAGGTGCCGTGCCTTTTGTATAACTCTTTTTACAGTCTTTACAGATACGCTCAAGCCACATTCTGCTAAAATTTGCCTAGGTGTAAGAGTTGAATTTGATGCACACCTTAAAACTGCTCTTTTATCTCTTGATGTGAGGGATGATCGTCTTCCGGATCTCTTCCTTTTTCCGTAATTTTTTGGATTATTTAAAAAATTACGAATTACACGTCTACTTCTTTTCATTTTTAGTGAAATTTGTTTTAAATTCTCTCCTTCTGCTCTTCTTTGAAGGATTTCTATCTTCTCCTCCTCAGTTAAAGATTTGCCACGTGGCATACTTCAAGTTTTAATATTTCTACTAACGTTTACTATGTTTTGATGTTTTATATTAACGAAACCACTACAACAGAGAATTTACAGTAGGAAATATACGAACGCACTTAGATACAACGACTGTCCGTAGTCGACTAACATTAGTGTCTTATAATTTTGTCCTACCCGAAAATCTAAACATTACATTTCTTGGAAGTGTTTCGACGTTTTGTGTTTGTTTACATCGTGGTAGAGTTCGAGAAATACTACTCTTCCATGCCTTCATTGTTTTTTCTACGTACACGAGCTTATACAGTGATGAGCAAAACTGAACACACTTCATATATTTTTTAAGAGTATATACACTAGTTCGGATACACAACATTGTATAGCAACCAGTGGGTTGGTACATAAAAATCAATAATGTATTCCATCTTTCAAGGCCTTGTAATGTTTGTTTTTACTTTGTATCTCCTTGGAAGGAACAAATCGGTTGTATTCAGTTTTGCACCGTTTCCGAACTTAGTCGTTTTCGAATATTTAAACGTTCAACATTGCAAAAGTTGCTGATAAATAGTGTTACTTTTTGTTGTTTAAAAAAGTATTAAGAATATTTTTTGTGTTGTTTAAAAAACGGTATTGAGATAAAGTATTCTTTAATTTTCTTTCAAACATGAAACCAATATCAAAAGAAATCAAGAATAATATAATTTTAAAATTAAATTCTGGTCTTTCTACCAGAAAAGTTGCAAAGGAGTACAATATAAGTTAGTCTGTAATACAGAAAATAAAAAAAAAGTATTGTGCCAATATACCATCATCATCGGGAGGGCGGCCAAAATTACTAACACCACACGAAGGAAGATTGTTGGGAAGATATATTCAAACTGGTGAAGCTTCGAGTGCATCAATGGCCGCAAATTTATTAAATGATAGGATAGGAAAGTCAATTAGCAAATGGACAGCGATGAGAGAATTTAAAGGCCAGAATTACATATGTAATGAAAAAAAACAAAAACCCATGTTATCTAAAAAGAATGTAAAAGCACGTTTAGCATTTGCAAAACAGTATAAAAATTGGACTGTTGATCAGTGGAGACGCGTTATTTGGTCTGATGAAACAAAAATTAATCGCATATCAGCAGATGGCAGAGCATGGTATTGGAAAAGGAAAGGTGAAAGCCTTAAACGACATCATGTCAAAGAGACATTAAAACATGGTGGCGGCTCCATCATGATGTGGGGATGTATGACGTCCTATGGAACAGGTCCCATACAGCGAATTATTGGTAATATGAACCAGTATAGTTACATGTCGATTTTACAAACTCATTTACCGGAAACGACAGAAAATATGCCATACCCACAGGATGAAGTAATGTTCCAGCAGGATCGGGATCCGAAGCATATGGCAAAATCAGTACAAAATTGGCTGAATAACAAAAATTTTAAATTATTAGATTGGCCGGCACAAAGCCCGGACCTGAATCCGATTGAGAATTTGTGGGCTCATTTAAAAAAAAAATCACACTGTGAATACCACACGATGCCAACATCAACTGATAATCTTTGGATTCGAGTTCAGGAAGAATGGGATAAAATCAGTCCAGATTACTGTGAAAGACTAATTCAAAGTATGCCTCAACGGATACATTTAGTATTGAAAGCAAAAGGTCTCTGGACCAAATATTAAAGACTGAATAAATATTTGGTGCAAAACCGAGTACAACGTATTTGTGATAATGAACATTATAAGAAACGTAAAGAACCATTAAGTGACCTTAATAAACTTTATATACAACTGTTTTTCATGTATTGTCTAATAATTTGTATTATAATGTTATAATTTTGAAATATATCAATATATTTCCACAAATGTATAAAGTGTGTTCAGTTTTGCTCATCACTGTACATATGTTTTGGAAGAATAAAGGGGGTGTCTTATAATTTTGTCCACCAGTGCAAATATACGCGATTCCTTTGGCATTTTTAACTAATGTTTGTCCTGTATATATATTTTTACCTATTTCGAGTTTGTTTAGGAGACCATGTTCGACAGCATTAGCATTAGTTATATTGACTGGAATTACTTTAACGATTCTTGCAGGTATCATTATTTTATAGTTTTCAAAAGGAACTATTATTTTACCGCTACCAAGTGTTAAAGCGTTGTTTAAAAATGATATTTCCGCACGTTCGTTCTTTAAAAATGACGTACTCAGTATTCCTTCTTGTTCTATTGGAAAATTATTCGGTACAACGTGAAACGTATGCGAATTACCGTTAATTGTTATGAGAACTTCTCCTAAAGTTTTTATTACTTCTTTTGTTATGCCTTTTAATTTTATGATGTTAGACGATGTATACTTTATATTAGGTGACATCGCGTTTGATTTAATTAGGTTTACTTTTGCACCGGAGTCAACTAGAAATTTCCTTTGTGTTTGTTTAAGTTGATCTGACTGTATTGTAACTATTGGTATAAAATTATTATCTACATTTATGGTAAGAACTATTGTTTCGTGTAATGGATTTGGTATTTGTTGTGTAAAGGTCTCTACATCTTTGAATTTCAGGTTAACATTATTTCTAATTGATAATGAATTTGAAAGAAATAACAGTATTGCGTGTTCCTGCTTCAGAAATTCTGCACCTAATATTCCGTACTGTTTTATCGGAAAATTACTTGGGACGACATGAAATGTGTGCTCATTATCGTTAATTGTTATTTTAATTTTAGCTAGTGATTTTATTGTTTTTGATGTAAAGTTCGGTATTTCTTCTATGCTCGATGGGTTAACTTCTACGGTATCTAATATTGCGTTATGTTTAATAATATTGAATTTCACTGTAGGACTAGGAAATCTAAATTTTTTGAAATAAATTGCTGCGACGATATCAAAACTACCGGTAGATTTTGTGAGTTGAGATCGGGCTGGCTATTATTTTGAACGCTTTTTTGCTCATTTTGCTCTTCAACGCGTTCGTTTGAAGGACAAACTGTTAGTTTAAATGTTGGGATTGATTTTCGATATTAATTGTGTGAACTTGTGTGGTTTGTGTTGCACGGCATTCCGATAGTACGTGTCCCGAAATTTTACATTTCTCGCAAAATTTTCTATTACGAGCTAATGATCTACATTCTTCTACTATGTGACCTAAACGATTGCAATATGTGCAGTATGGTTGATTCGTGTTTTTATCGTGTGGTTTACTATATGTTGTATGTGCATGAGATTGTGCATTTTGTCCATGATGACATTCAGTTAATGTATGGCCCCGGATATTACACCGCTCACAGAATTTTTGGTTTCGCCTTAACGTCTTGCATTCTTCGATTATATGTATGTCCCGGTCGATTACAATATCCGCAATTTGTTTGGGATTGATGCACATTTTGATATCGTTCGTATCGCGGTTTCACGTGTTGAATGTCTGAATTAATTTGTTGCATAGGTTGATAATTGTTAGAACGTAAAGTATTTTATGGATAGTGTGTATTTGTGTGCTGTACATCGCGTTGTAAATATTGAATGTCGTTGGGTACGTTTTCATAAAAATGTTTGGAATTTGAAAATTGTGGTTGTAATGTATGGGGTGACTGTCGTAAGTGTGCGTCTATACCTGGAGTCATTTTATGCGGGCAATCGTAATAAAAGTGCCCTGGCCTTCCACAGTGTATACATTCGTTACCATAATTTGCGTGTATTCCACCTGACAATCTTATGTGCCTATTTCTTATATGTTCCCAAGCTGTAACTGTAACTTTATTTTCTAATTCGGTATTATTTAGCCCTACGATGAAACTATTTAATGCCATTTGCTCTAATCCCTTGATCATTCCTGTAGCGATATTTGGTGGATTATTTTCCCTAATTGCGTCTTTTCCGCGATTCTGAATACCCTCAATTCGACGTCCAAATTGTAAAGGCCTTTCCCATGTTTCCTGCTTCACGAAAGCTAGTTCGGTTTGCCATTTAAACTGATTCTCTTTGACATATAAATTCTTTTGATTTCGTACATTATGTTATCGAAGTCGGTTGAATCTATGTAACCTAAACTAATATCCGCGTCGCCACGTATTTTTGACCGTATTACCCCTGTTAAAAATGGTACTTCGAGAGGGTTGATTAAATCGCGAGAGTATTGACATGCCCGAATGAAAGAGCTGGCTGGTATATTAGAACTGTCAAATACAGGGATATATTCCGTAGCTTCCTTTACAGAATAATAATGTGTAGCTTGATTTACATTTACGTGTTGTGTTGTATCGTTCGATATTGTATTTATAATATATTGTTGCCCTAACGGGCAACAACGCGCACGAGTTTTTCCCACGATGAATACCTTTCAAAGATGCTGGTATCGATGATGGTTTTAGCTAAACAGATTGTCCTCTTCTGTTCGGGTATGTCGTTTATTACCAGGGCTTTCCACGTTGGCCAATGTGCTTGATTTTTGGCAAGCCAACGTGGACCATGGTGCCAGATGGGTGGCTAAAGAAACTCTTCTGTTGTTTGTCCTCGCGAGATAATGTCAGCAGGATTGTCTTTTGTTCTGACGTGGCGCCAATTGGAAATGCTAGTTTTCCCCTGAATTTCTGCCACTCTATTGGCGACGAAAGTTTTCAATGTATTCGGAGGCGTGTTAAGCCAATGGAGGACGATTGTGGAATCGGTCCAGTAGAAGCTGTGATTGATCGGGATATGTAGAGCCTTTTCGACTGTCTTGGCTAACGAAACAAGCAGCAGTGCTCCGCACAAGTTGCAATCGAGGAATTGTGTGTAATTTCAAAGGAATTACTCTTGATTTCGCAACTAAGAGTTCAATTCGGATACGACCGTGTTCGTCGATGGAGCGAAGATACATGCAGGCTCTGTAAGCTTTTTCGCTCGCATCGCAAAAGCCATGTAGCTCTAGTTTTACAGCTGAATCGACGATGGCTTTCCGTTGGAAAGTGACGTTATTCAATAGTGGTAGCTGTAAATAATATCTTTCCCATTCATTATGTATACTTGATGGTAAAGATTCGTCCATATCTACCTTGATGGTCCAGAGTTTTTGAAGTAGAATCTTTGTAGTAATGATAACCGGACCGAGAAGACCCATGTGTCAGTGGGTCATAGATTTTCGCGATTTCCGAACTTATTGTTCGCTTTGTGATGCGTCCTATGGGCGTGGTCGTTCTTACCGCATAGTGAATGGAGTCGTTTGTAGAATTCCAGAATATTCCGAGTGTCTTGAGGGTTGAAGATTCTCCAATGTCAAGGTTGCGATTGAGTTCTTGTTCTGCCAGACCGTGTAATAAATCTCTTTCATTCGAGGCCCATTGTCTAATATTTAGACCGGCGCTTTTTAGGAGAAGGGTTAATTCCTCTCTTAGCCTTAATGCTTCTTCCTTTGTTGAGGCTCCTGTCAACGCGTCGTCCACGTAAAAATCACGTTGAATGATTTTGGCTGCGTTAGGATAACGGTGTCCTTCATCTTCAGCCAGTTTATTGAGGCAACGGATGGCTAGGTATGGGGCCGATGATAACCCGAATGTGATAGCATTGAGTTCGTATGTTTTCACCTGTCCATTGACATCGCGCCACAGAACCCTTTGATATTTCCTGTCTTCTGGGCGGACAAGAAATTGTCTGTACATTTTTTCAATGTCACCCGTTATTACATATCGGTGAATGCGGAATCTTAATAAAATATACAATAGATCCTCCTGAATTTTCGGTCCTGTATGTAAAGTATTGTTTAATGATATACCTGTGTTAGTCTGAGCGGAGCCGTCGAATACGACCCTCAGCTTTGTTGTCTGGCTTGTGGTTTTTATGTCTCCGTGATGCGGTAAATAATATCCGTCGTGATCGGTATTATCAACAGGTGACTTCGGACATGTGTCCAAGATCCAAATATTCTTGAATGACCGCGTGGTATTGTTGCTGGAATGATTCATTTTGTTATAGCTTTCGTTCTAATGAAACAAGTCGTTTCATTGCTTGCCGTTTCGACTCTCCCAATTTTTGAATCTCGTCATTGAAGGGTAATGCGACGCTGTATCTTCCTTCTTCGTTACGTTTGACGTTGGCCTGGAAATGTTCTTCGCAGATTCTCTCCGATATTCAGACAGATGCTGAATTTGTGGACCCTCTTCGATTTCCCAGAATCGAGTGAGATCATTCTGGATATCAGCAATGTTGGCGTGGTAGGCAGTAGTTAGAGTTGGAGGTGAGTTTGGGACGCTCCCCCCGATTACCCATCCGAATCTTGTTTTTTGTAAATACAAGGCTGAACTCTTGGATGGTGTTAGATCAATTTGCCCCACACACAGCGATGAAAGCGCTGTCCGTGCACCTAATAGTAAGTCGATTGGCGCTGGTTGATGGAAATCTGGATCGGCTAGCTTGATGTTTCTGGGGATATTAATTGCGCGGCGATCAATCGGTTGATCGGGTATAAGTGACGATATCTTCGGAATTGTTAAAAACGTTAATGTGCATTCGTATGTGCTCATCTTAGATTGTATCGTGGCTGAGATTGCGTATTTTGACACTGTAGATAGTGTGTTGAGAGCTCCGACGGGGATGGTACATTTCACCTTTTGATGACCAAGTCTGTTTGCCAATTCTTCTGTGATAAAGTTCGTGGTCGCACACGTGTCGATCAACGTTCGACATTGTATCGGCTGCTGTTTGTGGTCCAAGATGTTGATTTTTGCCGTAACCAGAAGATCATGGGTTACAGTATTAATGATAAAGGTGCTTTGAACCTTCGATTCCGTTGGAGTCTCCGACTGTCCTAGTCAATCCGACGTCGATGGTTTATACCTGGCCGGAGGGTTCTCTATTGTTCGACGATTTGACCGCGGCGACGGTGATCTATTATTTTCGAATTGTTGCGTGGGCCATGTTCTATGCAATAGCGTATGATGTTTTCTATTGCAAACTCGACATGACCCTGATGGACATAATCTAATAGGATGTTTTTTTCCTAAACAGTTCGGACATAGATCGGCAAGTTCGATGGTTTTGATGCGTTCGTGAACCGGTTGCGCTCTCAAAGTTGCGCAATGTCGCGTTTCGTGGTCGTTGTTGCAAATCATGCATTGAGATATCTGAACAGAAACAAAGGCGTGACCTCGCGGCGCTACGAATCTAATGTGTCGATAATTTTCGTTTTGTCTTCCTGATGCTGCTGGCAGAGGTTTTGAGATCGCGGCTGGAGCGCAGTTTGCTCGCTTCTCTAAGAAATCAAGAAGGCTGGTATACGCTGGCATCTTCTTGTCTGTTATCGTCAATTCCCAGTGCCATGCTGTGTCCGTGCTTATTTTGGATAGTATTATCGAGACGAGGATGCTGTTCCATGACGCGATGTTTTCGCCGAGATTTTTTAATGCCCGAAGATGCTGATTTACGGTGTCGACGAGGTGGCCCAGTGCTTCTGGCGTGTCCCTTGTTAATTTAGGGATGTCTCGAATTGCGTCGCAGTGACTTAATAAAATCCGTCGCGTGCAGTCGTATTTTTCTTTTAACAATTCTAATCTGTCCGCGTAATTGGCATCTGTGATGCTGAGGGATTGTATACATGCGGCGGCCTTTCCCGATAGTGTCGATCGTAGGTACTGCAATTTTTGCACCGGGGTGAGATCGTCATTGCGATCGATTATCGAACAAAATATGTCGAAATACGACGTCCATTTGTCGACTGTGCCGTCGAATGTTGGCAGACGCATTTCTGGCAGTTTTATAGCCATAGGGGCCGTCACGGTAGGCGCGGATGATTCGACAGTGGTCCGTCGCGTGGTTATTGCTGGGTGTTCTCCGTCAATAAGGATTGTGGCGCGTGTTAATACATCGTAATATTGCTCTTGAATTTCGTAACGACGTGGAGCTTCTGATTCGTCTAATTCTTCTATCTGGAATTGAATATCGTCGAAACGCTTCCATGCATCGTTCAAACCGTTCAGGTGGGTTTGCAAAAGTGGTATGTTTCGTCGCTCTGACTTTTCTTGAGTCTCAAGGAATTTTACGAAGGCGGTGATTTGCCCGATAATGTTGCCGCGTTTGCGCCGTAGGAAACTGAGACTTATTCCGTGCGAGGCGGAATGAGATTGAACAGAAGTTTGATCAAGTGTTTTGTATGGCATCGTGAATTGTGCTAGGGAAGGGTAAGAGGAATTGGCGAAACAAATTGAGCCTACCTTTGCTGCGCAGCCTGGTTGCTGCGTTTGGCGGTTCTGTCGATTGACCCTTGATTGACCCTTGGATGATGGACACTGTCGTGTCAGAATGAAGATCCGTTGCTTGTTGCGATGGATTCACGCAGAAGATTGCGTGTGGTTGTTGACGTCTTTAACGTTTGTCACACTCAATGTCTGTTGCACTTAGTGTTGTTTTCACTTTGATATTTTTTATGAATCACTAATTACTATCACTGATAATCCGGCTCGAAGGACCAAAATATGTTACGGCACGGGTCTCCTAGGAAGCCTTACTGATGAGTCCACTAGGAGACCCAGGACGAAACGCAAAAACAACCTTTCTCTCTCCTTTCTTTCCGCCTATCCCCTTCTTTGTCTCTCCTCTAGTACTTCTTCAGCTGGATGACAAACGACGGACGAGAGAGGAAAACAACAACACGGCACAACAAAATCCATCAACAAAATCTGGCTCGAAGGACCAAAAATGTTTGCAAGGCACCGCGATGAGGCACGGACCGTAGCAGCTCGCGCCTACAAGGGTCGTAAATCCTTGACTCGATTGTTCAACACCGTGCTGACTCGTAATTCCCTACCACGATTTCTCGTGAAAAGGATGATTAAATTGTTAGATGAGATGTAACAAACAATACATTTGAAGGATGTGTGATTGTATGGCGTGTTCAGTAAAGACACGAATGTGCTTAAAAGGAATTTATTACAACTCTATACAATGTGACTTAATGGTTAACTCTTTGTGCGACTCCCGCAGCAGACTGCCTCTCGTTGCTTCGCCGGGCCACCAGCTAGCTTCTCTAGGCCCGTTCGATGGAATTACTTTTTTCTAATTGGCTAAATGGGAAATCCATTTAAGCCAATTAGACTTTTTATGGAAATTCCACCGCCCACTCTTTTACGCCCTTAGCGTGTTTTTCCGAGAGTGGGGAAGCAACTTGGTGGGAGTGATATTCCCTGCGTAGATTCGGCAGAGCAGCGGGGTGCCCCGCGGGCCCGGCCGATGCGTGCGACATGTAGGTTTACGAACCTCAATCGGCAGGCCCTTGAGGGACCCTCGGTTTAGGATTCCTACGAACGCTATTGAGATTGTCGAGAGAGTTTACGTAAGGGACGGATAAAATTCCAACGTCCTTATTACTGATAGATAAACGACTTCTCAAAAATAGCTTCGCTGGCGTGAGAGTCCTAAACAGTGCTAGCTTGTTCTTGAGATTTCCAAGTGTTTTTCCTGCTAGCCGTCTGCCCGCCGAATGTTTATTATATACGCAGGTATGTAGCGTGCCGCTACACATTTATTAACAAGTTATTGTAATTTGTGTTCTGTTTAGTGTGACTCGTGTTTTGTTTAGTCTAGTGTGGCTTGGTGGAAGTTTTGATACTGAATCCTTTTTAATTTTTGGTGGGCTCCCGACTTGCGTATCATAAACGTGCCAGCAATTTGCATTTCGGATATGGTCCCTTGTACAAATTGCTAGCCACCTAAAGGGCCGTATAAACGGCAAGAAAGAAAAAAGGTGAAAGGTGGACCGTGTTTACGCTGCGGAACATTTGGACTGTACAAAACGGGATTGAAATACAAAACAAGGAATATAACAAGGGTAATACAAAATCTCTCTTGAACCGCTAAAAGAAATTGAAAGAGAGCAGGAGAAATTGGAAGGACTATTGTATAATTTTAGAGCTTAGAGTTTATTTTTAGGTTAGAAACATTTATTTGAAAATTTTGTTTGAAGCTTTGTTTAAAATTTGTTTTGTAAAATATCTTTTGTGCCCTTGTTAGAATGCCACAGTAAAGTTCAAAGAGAATATTATTTCTGAATGGATTGACTGATTCCGAGTATGATTTAGACAATGAAAACGAAAACAATGTTACTCTACGAAAAAAAAGGAAGAAATATATGTAGTACTTCAGAGTCGGAAGCAGAGAAGGATGAAAAAGACGACATTAACTGCAATTCATGGATATCAAAAACTTTTATACCCAAGATACATCAATTTACACAAGAAGATTCAGGAATCATAAAAAATATTAGTCGATCAGCAAAAGTTATTGATTACTTTTAACTCTTCGTCTCTGAGGAGTTTGTGCAATTCATCGTAACCGAAACAAATCAGTATTGGTGTAAAAAAAAATAACAACAATATGAAGAATTCAGAAGGAACAGTATTATCCGAATTGTACTGTTTTTTTGCTGTATCATTTTTAATGACACGCAATAAGAAATTGTCGTTAGCAGAATATTGGAGTGTGGATAAACTCCTCCGTAGCGACATCTTCGGAGAAATTATGTCTAGAGACCGATATTTTAAATTGTTAGGGATGTTACATTTTACTCATAACGTCGGACCTGCCAACGATCGATTATGCAAAATACGGAAAGTCATTGATATGCTTCGAAAAACATTTAGCCAAACATTCCAGCCCTACCAACAGTTATGTATAGATGACAATTGACTTTTATATAAAGGGTGTGTTAGCGACGATGTCTTTCCAAGGGTCGTCGAAGGCAATTAGCCCGACGCTATTTTGCTTTCGTACGATTTATGGCAGGGACTTAGTCTGTGTGTGGCCAGTGTGAATGACAATATGCAGACATCCGGCGATGGCTAGTGACTCGAAGTCACGTAGCTATCGGGTGTCGTAGGTATGTTTGTTTAGAAGAATGCAAGAGAAAGTTTGGAGGTGGCAAGCAGCCCGACGTTGCGTTGCCTTAAGGGTGTGATTGTCGTTCCTAAAGGAGCTGGCCACGGAGAGGGGAGGGTAAGGATGTCTTCTGGTAAGAGGACTGTGAGAAACAGCACGGCACTTACCCCAGAACCTCAGAACAGAGCAAATCAGATAGAATAATTAACCACCGCATCCTAGTTTCCCATAAAAAAACTGATAACATCAGGAGTGAGATACGTGACCTTGACGCAAACCCGCAAAACTTGAAAGCTCAACGCGTGCAAGTGTGCGTGTACTTGCGTAGTGAAGTGCGCTAAAAACTACATACAAAAGTGAAAATGGAAAACACCACCGCTTCTCAGCCAAGCATGGAGGATTTACTTCGACGCGTATTAGAGTGCATCGGGAGCACTGCTGCTCAAATTGCGCCTCCACCCAGCATAGGTGCAATCCCAGAGTTCAACGGTGAAGATATTGGCGAAGACGCTACACTATGGTGCAACCGAGTGGAAGAGATAACCAAAGATGTACCACGTCAACGTCTGAACCTTGCGACACACGTGCTCACAGGACCGGCGAAGGAATGGTACCGGCGATGGGAAGCACATCCTTGCACCTGGGAGCAATTCCGCGAAGACCTGTGCGCGGTGTTCGTTTCAGAAAGAAAATTACACGATCGTCTTACGCGCGCGCTACAATACACGAGTGACCCTACCACAAGTTACGTAGAATACGCACGCACAAAACTAACGTATCTGAGATAAACCCAAGCATCATTCACCACCGCCCAAAAAATCGAGCTTATTGTCAGCACGATTTCGGACTCTAATGCTCGGCAGGTAATGCTAAATGGACGGTATGAGACAACCGCAGACTTAATGGTAGGGATCGCTTAATATAAAAAGACTACTGTTCTGAAAAGGGCCAATTACGACGATAAAGCGCATGGGTCATCCTACAAGCGGTATTACACCTGCGATGAATCAGGTCATATAGCGAGGATGTGCCCGAAAAAACCGCGAACGGACAGAAGGACCAGCCCATCAAGAAGCCCGCCGCGACGGATAGTAACCTGCACCTATTGTTCGAAGAGGGGCCATGAAGAAGCGAATTGCTGGGCCAAGGAACGAGCGGCTCGGAAAAATCAGAGCAATGTTTGCTTCTCCATGGACCATAAACTAACGCCGATTATTTTACGGGATACCTTGGTGCGGGAAAGTTTGATCGACAGCGGTGCAACCTGTTCGTTGGTTAAAGAAGAGGTGGCCAAGCGGGCAAATTGTGCTATCAATCCGTTTGTTACAACAGTGCGCGGGTTGTCAGATTCATCGGCAACAACCGTCGGTAGCACGACTACCGTAATACAAGCGGAAGGACTTTCGGCAGAGTTGGACTTGTTCATCGTCCCGGACAGTGCCATTCCGTATGACTTAATCATCGGGAAGAACGTCCTCGCAGCGGGAGGAATAAAAATAGTTGCGGACGAAGACGGCTCAACGAGACTGCAACGTGTTCCAACCGCTCAAAATGGCACCGAAGGAATCGAGGCCCTCTGTTACGCGACGGATGGAGTCGACGGAAAAACCCGGGAAGCTGTAGCGGAATTGTTGAACCGGTACAGACACATGACCGCAACCGGAAGTAAGGTGCGACGCGTAAGTACAGAAGAAATGAAAATAATAACAAGAGAGGAACGTGTGGTAAGTTACCATCCATATCGTCTTTCAATTTTTGAACGCGAAAAGGTCCGCGGAATTATAGAAGAATTATTAGAGAACGAGATAATACGTGAGAGTACGTCACCATATGCCAGTCCCATTATTCTTGTAAAAAAGAAGAATGGTGAGGACCGTATGTGTGTGGACTTCCGCGCGCTAAACAAAATCACAGTCAAAGATCGTTACCCGTTACCCCTGATTGAGGACCAAATAGATCGTTTAGGCTCGGGGAAATATTTTACCACCTTGGACATGGCGTCGGGATTCTATCAAATCCCAATCGCGGAAGATTCGACAGAAAAGACGGCATTTGTCACACCGGACGGTCATTACGAGTTTCGACGCATGCATTTCGGACTTTGTAACGCGCCCGCCGTATTTCAACGTGCAATAAATAAAGCTTTAGGAAATTTAAGAAATAGTATAGCTTTAGTGTATTTAGATGATATATTAATCCCGTCGGAAACGATAGAAGAAGGATTCGAGCGGTTAAAAGTAGTGTTGAGCGCGCTCGACAAGGCAGGATTTTCGTTAAATATAAAAAAGTGCGCCTTCTTTAAGACGAAAATAGAATATTTAGGGAGAGAGATCTCAGCTGAAGGCATTAGACCGGGCGAGGCGAAAATAAAATCATTGTTAGAAGCACCGATTCCAGAAAATGTCAAACAGGTCCGACAATTTATGGGCCTCGCGAGCTACTTTCGCAAATTTATACCGGAATTCGCAGTGCGTACCGCGTGCATCACAAAATTGACAAAAAAGGACGAACAATGGAGATGGGGCGACGAACAGGAGGAAGCACGGAAGTATATTTTAAAGAAACTGTGTACAAAACCCCTTCTGGTCATCTTCGACCCGACAAGAGAAACGGAATTGCATACGGATGCCAGCTCACTCGGCTATGGTGCAATTTTGTTTCAAAGGGTGGATGGTGACTTGAGAGTCGTGGCATACTTCAGTAGACGCACAACAACGGAAGAATCACGTTATCATTCTTACGAATTGGAAACTCTAGCCATAGTAAACGCATTAAAGTATTTTTGTGTATACCTCCTGGGACTCAATTTTAAAATCATTACGGATTGTAACGCGGTAAATGCAACCGGTACCAAAAAGGATCTCATACCACGTGTTGCGAGATGGTGGATCTTCTTACAAGACTATACCTTTGAATTAGAGTATCGGAAGGGAAAGCTAGTCGAACACGTAGATTATTTGAGTAGAAATCCGCGCCAAGACTACCGAGTAAATTTAATTTGTGAAGGTTCGTGGCTAGAAATCGCACAAAGAAAGGACAACGAGACGAACGACACTATACAAAAACTGAACGCCGGTCACAGCGTATCTTCGGACTTCGAAATGAGACACGGAATTCTTTATAGGAAAATAAGTAGGGATACAGGCAGGATCGTACATCGTAGTTTCGAACCGAAAGGGAGTAGACTGGGGTTGCTGCGCCTCTATCACGACGAAAATTGTCACGTAGGGTGTGACAAAACGTATGATCGCGTAGCACAAAAGTACTGGTTCCCGAAAATGCGATCGTTTGTCAGAAAATATATAAACCATTGCATCACTTGTACCGTTTCTAAACGTCATACAGGGCCGAAACAATGGTTTTTACATTGGATCCCTAAGAAATGCATACCGTTTGACACGATACATTGTGATTGTGTCGGCCCATTCGAAATTACCAAAGAAGGATACCAACATATTTTATTAATAGTAGACGCATTCACGAAATATTTACAGTTAATTCCGTTGAAAACCTTAAGCGGCTCTGAAATGTTGGCAATATTCCGAGAGCGTCTCACTCTGTTTGGAACGCCACGCGTTATAGTTTTTGACCGAGGAACCAATTTCACATATAAACCTCTAAAGTTGTTTATAGAAAAGCACGGAAGTCAGGTTCATTTCATCTCCACGGGTGCTCCACGCGCCAATGGCCAGGCTGAGCACTACGTTTCAACGGTGACGAACCTGCTTTCCATCGAGACAAAGAAAGGAACAGAATGGCCGAACAAATTAGCTAAATTAATGCTGTCCCTAAGTACTACGGTGCAAAAATCGACGGGATTCTCGCCTAGTAGGCTGTTATTCGGATTAGAGACAGGCCCAGGTAACGTGATGCGTGCAGAGGAGCACCTACCTGCGAACGATCGCATTGACGTAGTCCATGATAGGAGCGTAACAGCCAAACGATTAGAAGAGAACGCGGTCTCTCAAGAGGCTAGATTTAACAAAACGCGTATAAATAACATAAAGTATAAAGAAGGCGACGCAATATTTTTAAAACCGGCCGGTAATAGAAAAGCCAAATTAGATGTAAAGTATACTGGTCCGTTCACAATATCAAAAATCTTACCCAACGATCGCTATGAAATTATAGGGAAATCGGGCAGACCACAAATAGCACCAAAAGACCGACTGAGAGCCTGGAAGGGCGAATGGGAAGGAGATTTTGAGCCCAGCGACAACGACACAGAATCAACAGATGAGCCGTATTAGCGTTATCTAACATTTTTTTTTATACATTCGATAGTAGATAAATTATAGTTAAATATTTTAGAACCTAAGGATTGATTACGTAATTATATTTTTATATCAGTGAAATTACAGTATTACTTTTGTTTTGCATGTTTATATAATATTGTTTGTGAGAGAGAGAAATGTTTATAATAAAATTACAGTTATTAAATGGATTACCGATAAAATTGCTTGGTTGCGAGCCAAAGGCAGATTGTTGCGCACGAGAGAGTGATGTCCAGGTATAAGGGACTATCACAGACTCGGTAAGGCGAGGTTGGATATTTTACGCACGAGGGAGTGAGGTCTAGACGTAAGAGACGGTCACAGGCTCGGTAAGGCGAGATTATTGTTGAGGGCAAAGATGGGTAATTGAGTTTAAGCAATACCCGAAACGTTAGCGAAAGGATGTAAAAGTGCATGTCAGTTTGAATTGAAGGAAAAGGAAAGAGAAAGAGCTGCATGAATGGATGCTTCCCGAGAGCGTGAAGCATGTCAGATTGGCCGTGTTAGCGACGATGTCTTTCCAAGGGTCGTCGAAGGCAATTAGCCCGACGCTATTTTGCTTTCGTACGATTTATGGCAGGGACTTAGTCTGTGTGTGGCCAGTGTGAATGACAATATGCAGACATCCGGCGATGGCTAGTGACTCGAAGTCACGTAGCTATCGGGTGTCGTAAGTATGTTTGTTTAGAAGAATGCAAGAGAAAGTTTGGGGGTGACAAGCAGCCCGACGTTGCGTTGCCTTAAGGGTGTGATTGTCGTTCCTAAAGGAGCTGGCCACGGAGTGGGGAGGGCAAGGATGCCTTGTCCTAAGAAGACTGTGAGAAACAGCACGGCACTTACCCCAGAACTTCGGAACAGAGTAAACCTAATAGAGTGATTGACCACCACATCCTAGTTTACCATAGAATACTCCTAACAGGTGGTTATCTTTCAAACAATACATCCCTTCAAAAAGGAGTAGGTTTGGGATCAAATCGTTTATTTTGAGTGACTGCCAGACAGGGTTTATTCAGGACATTATTGTTTATGCCGGGTCATCGACCATAGTGGACAGCGAAAATAAGGGTATTGGAAAATCAGGGGTAATAGTTTTATCACTTATGATAAATTTTAAAAATTTTATTTATCACCTACCTACGAAAGGGCCATACCCTTTTCGTAGATAATTGGTACACAAGTCCAGCCTTGTTCAACTTATTACACAATAATCGTACAAATGCTTGCGGAACCGCAAGGAAAAGGCGGAGCGGAATGCCAAAGATCAATGATCGACTAAAGAAAGGGGAGGCATCTTTTCGCTTATCCAATAACTTATTAGCTATTAAATGGGTTGACAAGAAAGAAGTGTATATGCTTTCCACCATGCACACAGCAGATTTTGCAACGGTCTTCAGGCATGGAGGAAAAAAAGTAGTTCAAAAACCGGTCTGCGTATTAGATTACAATAATTCGATGGGTACCGTAGATAAAGCAGATATGGTGATAAGCACCGTGAAATCAACACGCAAATCTTTAAAGTGGTACCGAAAATTTTTTTTTCATTTACTAGACATATGCGTATGGAATGCATACTGTCTACAAACATAAAATGCAAAAAACCATATCCATGGCCAAATTTCATTTAAAATTATCAGGGAAATCCTGGAAAAATATCATAAGCATATAAATTATCATCATCGAACAGACGATAATAATCCATTGCAACTAATTAAACGACATTTTCCTGCGGTCTATGTCCTGGCAGGAAAAAACCGAGCTAGAAGGTGCGTCGTTTGCACGGCAAACGACAAAAAACGCGAATCTAGATATGAATGTAAAAGTTGTAACGTAGGTTTATGCGTCGAACCTTGTTTTAAAATTTACCATACTGAATTAAATTACTAAGAATTATAACTTAATGTTTTATTACCATAAATTGTATTTTTATTTATAATAATAGCGACATCTGTAAATATGTAAATAACACAATATGCATAAAATATACTCATTTTCATGTTTCTCATATAATATGACGAAACAGTTGCTAAGTAGCTCTTAAAAAAGTGTACATATAAAAGAATTTCAAAGTAGCGTTGAAAGACGTACTTGCAAACACCGAAGATTACCGACGTGCATTGTGCACACTTTTCGGTGCGATGCCCCGTTCAGTGGCGTCCCTCCGGCAGAGCGGACTGCCGTAACGAAAGGGTTAATGAAGCTAATCGGTGATCCCGAGTCCAACATCGCGCTTAAGGTATAATTACAACAGTGTTCGTTCTTATCAATTATCGAGTAACTAAGCGAGAGGGAGTGTACGGCGCTGGGAGTGTTGGTTGGACCATGTTCGCCGATGTCGTCAACCTGGGGTCCTGCGGTACGCTGCTTCTCCCCCGCTGACTCTCTATCCGTCGCGGGCAATCCGTCACTCGTTGCGTCGTAGATCCACATCCAAAACAGGATCCACGTTCTCGTTTTTTTGGTTTTGGGCACATGCCCCGTTTCCCCACAATTGAAACACCGTCTTCTTCTGCATCTCAAGTTTCTCCCTCGACTCATAGTTCCCTCTTAGCGGTTTCTTGTCACTATGGACAACTTTCCGCGGATACAAGGTGACTTTCTCAAACGATTCCAATAGGTCGGCGGTTGTTCAAAACCGTCCTATTCGAGCCTGATCTCGGAGCCATGGATCAGTGATACCGTCGATCAGGTAATCTATGATGTCGTTACTCGGGATCGGCACACGATTTCCGAGAATTATTTTCTCATGGTAGTATTCGGAAAAATGTTCCCCTGTGGTCCATACCCGGTTTTCAAATTCTTTTCGTAACGCTAATTTACTTGGTCGCTGATCAAACATTAATTTCATCTCCTGCAATAGCGTATCGATATCCATCGTGAGGTGCTCTGATCTCGAGTGGAACCAGTTCGCGGTGCGTCTCTTCAATTTAGAGCTGATTAACACTGGTCGCCTTATCGTCCAATTCATAGTTATCTTGGAGTAACCGCACTTGCTGCTCCCATTTCCAGAAAGTCCTGTTGCGAGCGTCAAACTCGCCCAATAAATCCCCTCTGACCCGTAATGCTAATACTAGCAGCCATAGATACTCGACTAGCGGTGGTTTCGGAGATTCCTGGACTGCCCGTCAACGGGTTGTTTGAGGCGGCTCGTTCCCGACGAAGGAGCACCACCTACCGTTGCAAAAGACCGCGCTGCAAACGCATCAACCTCCATTCGCGTTCCTGCATTTCTTCCTCCCTGTGTCTGTCATTGCGAAGAGGTTTTCTTGTTCCTTCTTCCTCCTCACCGTCCCGTCGCTGTCGCTCACTTTCCTGAGCCGCACCCCTTTCTATTGCAATTACATTCCAGATGTTGGAGTCAAAATCTTCCAACTTCAAAATTAATTCTGATTTTGAGCCTGATACTGCCAAATTACGCGCTTGCAAAAACTCTCTCAATTCGTTGATAGTGTACTCCTTCGACATTTTTGGTGGCAAAGTTAACGTCGCTGTCTTCGCAAAATGCGCCAACGCGCTTGAATATCAGCTGCACAATCCGTCAATCCACCCTGAACAATATGTCACAATTGATTCACCTTTAACGCAACTGATCGAGAACAATAATTATCACTTTGAATCACAGTTTAACAGTAAAATAAAACAATACGACTTTTCCACTGGCACTCGCGACCCGTAATTAATTACAAGACCAGTTCTTTATCTCACTTCTGATGTTTGTAGGTAGTGTATGGAGGAAAGGAAGGGTCGCATAAGTCAATAAAATCCCAATATGTTGGATGATCGTTTTAAGGGTATGCGTGCTCTTACACTTTTTCGCTAGCGGTCAGTGCCGATCGTTCTTACTATCTCTACTCTTTCTATTCGCGTGCTGGTCTTCCTTCTTAAAAGGAAAACGTCCCGTCCCCCCTCTTCGAATTGGAAAAACCCCCGATGTTGCTCGTTCTGCCGAGCCTGATTCTCGTCAAGCTAGAGGGGGGTGAGAGTGGTGTCCTTCGACAATCCCTACGCGCTACCTGGCCATCGTCCCGCTCGACGTGGCCTTCGACCCCCCAAACGTATAAACTGCCTATAACATTAATATTAAATTTTAAATATTTATAGTAGCAATTCGGTTCAAAATACAAAGAAATGAATAATATTGTTTTAATATAGTGAAATTCAGTTTTTTGTTTATTGAAATATGTTTTTACAAAAATGCATCCCTACCCAAAATTTCGCTGTTCTCAGCGTGCGTCGTAACTGAATTCCTACCGTATGGTACGACCGGTGCTTCTCAAAGTGTGCCGTAGTCAAGGGGTTAAACGACTTACTAGTTCATTTATTATTGATGAATAACGAATAATTTCACATTATTCTTAATTTAAAATGACATAACATTTTCCGCGATACTCATGCTGTACCAGTGCGTTTGTCGGGAATCCGACCGAGCGCCTGTGAATAAGAGTCACGCTTACGCGGTTGAGCGCGCGCTCTCTGGGCGCTCTGATTGGCCAGTGTTTTTCGTTAATAATTCATAAAATAAGCTTTAAACAACAGTTCGGAATTTTACACTTTTTCTGGAACACCCTGTATAAGGGGTGAACTACATACCTGATTCAAGAGTAACTCCAGCGCCACCTTCTGCTACATGCGGAGTGGATTACAATGGTCCACTATTATTAACCCTTTACGCTCCTATGGCGCCTATACAGAGACATTCATAACATACACCATAAATCCGTTTAAATTTTATTTATATTTAAACAAAGCAAATTGAACAAATAAATAAAAATAAATAAATTCACGAAGGTGTACAATTTTTTTCCCACAGTGACACTTTTTCGTTTTCCAAAGTTTCGTCGCAGAAGTGTGTTAAAGTTAATGAATCTGTTAAATGAGTGATGATGCTGTTGGTTAACTTAATATCTATTTATTTTAATAAGTATATACAAAGATCAGATACAAAAGGCCATGTGCGTCTTCTACCGAGATACACTAGAAGATGATCGTAAAAAAACAAAAGACAGTGTTGCAGTGTCGCCAATATATAAATGTATAATCTATTCATTATACTTAACACGCCTCCTTATATTTATATATTGCTTTAACTAGCATGCCGACTTATAAGAACATTAATAAGCTTCTAAATTTAGCAAACTTAATATTTTCTAGTGCTTTGGTGAATATGTCAGCGATATTCTCTTCTGAATTTACTTTTATAATTTCAATAGTCCCATTTTTGCAATTTTCATTTACAAAATGATAGTGGACTTCTATATGTTTCGAATTCCTTGTAAAGTTTCCGTGTTTGGCAATTGCTAGTGCCCCTGAATTATCTTCATATATGTTGATGGGTTTATTAATTGTCGGAACATGTCGTTGACTACATTTCTCAAGAAATTTATCTCTGTCACCGCTTCTGACAGTGCTACATATTCTGCATATGTGGATGATTTGGTTACTCTACTTTGCTTCTTCGACTTCCAATATATGGTATTTCCATATACTTTGATAACAAATCCTGTTGTAGATTTCGTATCCACAATGTCTCCTGCCTAGTCAGCATCCACAAAACAGTCCATAATATCAGTCTCATTTTGACTATAAGTTAATTTAAGATTTCTTGTGAGATATAGATACTTTAGAACTCGCAATAAGTACTTAAAATGTGTCTCACTGCAGCAGTTTTGAAATCTGCTCAAATAGTTTACACTAAAAGATATATCTGGTCTAGTGCCAGAACTAATATACAAGAGCGCACCAATTAGATTTCTATACTTGACTTCCTCGTTTAACTCAGACTGTTTCAATTTAAGATTAACCCTTTGCGGAGAGGACACTCTGACGCGCAAGTATCCGCCTGGATGGGGAGGCTTGAGAGCATTTCGTGGGAAATTAGTACACGCATGAAGATTCGTTTGTAACAATTATATATCTCGTACTATATAAACACATGTTTGCTAAATGATTTACATGTCCATTAGATTTTTTATTGATAATTTCAATTTTATATTTGAAAATTTTCTAGAGTGTGATATTTCTGAAAACAGTTGCCTATACACATAAATGGTTTTTTCGTACATGTGTCACAGTAGAAACGTGTTTGTTTCCTTTCTCCTTTTATTTTCCTATTTGAGCACACGATGCAGTCCCTGCAGTTTCCATTATCATCATGACGAATGATGTGTAAGTGATCATTTAGTCTTTCTAACTCACTAGAGGTAGACAGTTCCGTATTCTTTTGAGATCCGTCACGAAAATCGTTAACGAGTTGATCGACGAGGCGTCGCACAAACTTTAGATGAGACATTGGCTTTAGATTGCTTTTCTTCTGTACACATTTGTACATTATGTATGCATTTACAACACACATTTCGAGACCCCAAAAAAATAATTTTCTCTACCACTTATTTGATTTTCTCATAAAACAGTAAGTGGAAGTATATTGGTCGGCCTTATCTACCCCACCCCTTGTAGTTATTATAATTTATTGTTGCAACGGGTTTTTCCAATTGGAGAAATCCACCACCGCGCATTCTTCTGTTTATTTTGTTTGTTGCACTTGTATCCCAAGTACTCAGCAGTGTAACAATTCTCTTATCCTTCCAAGATAATAACAAAATTTCATCAGACCTATACGCAGCAATTTTGTTATCAGAAAATATTGGTTTTTTTATTACATCCGGAATGTATTTTCTATTTGTTTGTATAGTACCGGTTAAATAGCATTTTTTTTGCAACAGCGCATTTGCTAGTGGTATGCTAGTGAAATATCTATCCGTAAATATAATGTGCCCTGCAACTTTAGGGCGTAAATCTAATACCTTCTGGTAAAGATCCAGGACAATTCTAGAACTAACGGGTAGATCAGGTCGCACAAAATTTTCCGTGGTCAAACTATCATAATAGGGTAGAATAGCTTGTACATATCCGGTGTTAGCATCAGCTAATACATATGTATATACGTATCCCCCATTTTGTGGGTTTCTTAGGGTTATACGTTATAAAGCTTATTTTTCCCTTGAATCTGACTACTGCTTCGTCAATAGACAATTCTCTACCTGATACGAAGTTTTCTCGGAACTTCGTATCAAGGTAATGTAAATAGTTACTGATTTTTTCACTTCGTGTTCTCATATTTTGCGCAGATGCTGCTTTCTCATTTGCGTGGAGCATCCAAAAAATCTGAAGAAATCTATCTCTTCTAAATATTTCTGCAAAATACGGTATTTTTGCGTTACGCGCAGTTGACCAATATTCCTTCAAATTTGGAAGGGATATCGTGCCCATATTCAATATCACCACTAGAAATGCCGATATTTCAGCTTTCGTTACGTCGACCCATGTATTCCAAGTTAAATGTACTGAGATATTTTTTCTCGCTATTTTAGCACGTGCGTATTTATTTGTTTTTTCCAGTATCGCATTCATTAATTGATCCGTGAAAAACAATTTGAAAACCTCAATGGGTTCGTTACATTGGTAACCTGCCTGAGGACCAACAGGTTTTGTTCCAGTCGTAAATGGAATTTTGACACCCTCTATGTCTTGGTTTACGATGTTCCTCCACGTGAAATCGACATTTGCTTCGTCTCTTTGGTTTCTTTGTCGTTCACCTTCATCTTCGCTATCACTTGAAATGTTGAAACGGCGGAATTGTTTTCGTACAACACGTTGTACTTCACTTCCGCTATCAGAAGAAGAGTTTTCCATAACTTCATCACTGTCACTTGATTCAACATAAAAATCATCATCACTGCTGCTGATGTCACAAAACGTAATATCCTTTCTGCTTCTTTTAGACATAATGTTATAGTAGGGTAATTTTCGTCCAGAACTATAAAAATGCTTGGGCTGCTGTCCGCAGACACGCGTCCAGAACGGTAAAAATGCTTGGGCTGCTGTCCGCAGACACGCGTCCAGAACGGTAAAAATGTTTGGGCTGCTGTCCGCAGACAGCCGTCCGCAAAGGGTTAATCTCCATTGGTGTGTTATAAAGTTTTGAGTTTTCAATATTATATCTTTTAGCTAGTGATTCTATATATCCTTTTTGGCTCAGAGTCATTATATTATTACTTTTATAATCATATTCAATATCAATTCCAATATAGTTTTTAACTCTATCTAAGTCTTTCATTTTAAATTTGCTGCACAGTCGTTTTTTTATTTCAGTAAGTACCTTTTTGGTCTTGCAGCATATCAAGAGATCGTCAACAAATAATAAAATATATATGTTTATATTGTTTTCTGTTTTAGCATAAAGACAGTAACCATATTTACTTCTACGAAAACCTAGTGTTTTGATAAACTCATTAAAACATTCATACCAAGCACGTGGGCTTTCCTTTAACCCATAGAGTGCCTTATTTAATTTACAGACACTGTCAGTACCATTCTCAAAACCTGGTGGTTGTTTTACATAGACTTCAGACAATACTTTGCCATTCAAAAATGCTGTTTCGATGTCCATTTGATGTATTTCCAAACTGTTTTTGCAACAATATGATAATAACAATTTTAAAGTTTGCATTTTCGCAACAGGTGAATAAGTATCTTCTATACTGTCAGCCTGTTGGAAACCTCTAACCACCAGTCTTGTTTTATATTCATCATTAAGTTTTTTCTTATACAGGGTGTCCCAGAACTAGTGTAACATCCGGAAATGGGGGGTAGCTGAGGTGATTCTGAACAACCTTTTCCTTTACCAAAATGTTGTTTGAAGCTTTGTTTTCGAGTTATTAACGAAAAACACTGACCAATCACAGCGCCCAGAGACCGCGGGCTCAACCACGTATGCACGGCTTTTATACATGGGCGCTCGGTCGGGCTCCCGGCACACGTACTGGCACAGCATAGGTATCGCGGAAAATGTTATGTCATTTTAAATTAAGAATAATGTGAAATTATTCGTTATTCATGAATAACAAATAAACTAATAAGTCGTTTAATAACTGCGTTCGTTATTCGAAAGAAATAAAGCGTTTTATTATTTATGAAAAAAATTTATTATTAAAATTTATTAAGCAAGTGGTGGTTTGAAAGTAGTGAGACGAACACTAAGAGTGCCGTCAGAATGGCACAAAACGTACCCGTGAACGAATGGGCGAGTTTAATTATTTTTTCCTAGCATTAGCTATCGAAATCGTTTTATTTCACAGCATATTTTATCTATTTGAAAATGTGCTGTTAAAAGAAAAATACATTTTTTTCGTAAATAATGTAAGGAAAATCAGGATAACGGTGGTGAACGTTTGAATAAGAAATGAAAGTGGGTGGTTAAAAAGAGTGAAAGCTTGTGTTTTGAACTATACTTCGCGAGTGCTGATACAATTCTGTCTTCCCTGAAAAATCCTAGTCAGAAGGACCCCCTTGACAATATGGACTTTCTTAGCCTTGAGGCAGAACTATCCGTAGGAGGTGGAAACGCAGCGAAAGACTGCACATGGCCCACTCAAGCCTTCGCTTTTTGGACTTTTCTAACAATAATAAAACATTTTATTCCTTTCGAATAACGAATAAAAGTATCGAACAGAGTTATTATCACGTTCGTCAATGTGGATGATATACCATTCAAATTTATAAGCCACATTAGCGTGTATTCAATTCTAAATTTTTTGAAATTAATAGTTATAAAACTGTGGATGTTACAATTAGTTTAATAATAAATCATTCCGGCGAACAAGCACCAAGCACGGCAGCTTTTCGCCAGAGAACCGCGCCGACGGCACGGAGAAAAATCAAAATCGACAGCTTCTAAGAAGTCACCGAAAAATATCGATCGTGCGGCGAAGTGAGTTCATCGACTCAGCCAGAACATCGGCTGTTGAAAATTGTTGGATAGGTCAGGATCGACACGAGGATCCAGCCTTACCGACCTATTTTCGTCGAAGCAAGCTATTTCGTGGACGAATGGGTAAGTTCAATTATTTTTTTCTAGCATTAGTTATACAAATCGTTTTTCTTAAAACAATTTATTCACCTGAAAATGTGCTGCTAAAAAAAATTTTTTTCATAAATAATAAAACGCTTTATTTCTTTCGAATAACGAACGCAGTTATTAAACGACTTATTAGTTTATTTGTTATTCATGAATAACGAATAATTTCACATTATTCTTAATTTAAAATGACATAACATTTTTCGCGATACCTATGCTGTGCCAGTACGTGTGTGCCGGGAGCCCGACCGAGCGCCCGTGTATAAAAGCCGTGCATACGTGGTTGAGTCCGCGGTCTCTGGGCGCTGTGATTGGTCAGTGTTTTTCGTTAATAACTCGAAAACGAAGCTTCAAACAACATTTTGGTAAAGGAAAGGTTGTTCAGAATCACCTCAACTACCACCCATTTCCGGATGTTACACTAGTTCTGGGACACCCTGTATATCCACTTAACATCTAAAACTTTCTTAGTCTTTGGAATACTCACTAATGTCCAAGTATTATTCTTTATAAGACTATCCATTTCACGATTGTCGCCTCCTGAAAAGTATCTGGGATCATAGCATCGCAATAGTTTACTGTTATGCAATATTCTTCATCGAATCGAGTTGGAGGTTTCACATTTCTTTTAGGTCTCCCTTCATTTGTTTCTTTGATATATTCATTATTTCTCGTAACCTAACCTATTTGTTATTTCTTCTTCTGATTGAGTCTTTTCTCTCATTTCACATTTATCCTCTTCCTCATTTTGCTCTTGGACCGCATCTTGAAAACCGATACACATATCATCTTGTTCGATAATATCTACATGTCTAGCTACTATCACTTTATTATTAATTAACACTTTATAACCTACATCTGTATATCCAAGCAAAATACCTAATTCAGCCTTTTTGTCCCACCTTGATCTACGTCTCTCTTCTGGTATTCTTACAAATACTCTACTTCCATACATTCTCACCCTTCTTACAGATGGTTTTCTTTTGAAAAATATCTCGTATGAAGTTTTCCTTTCTATTGTGTTTACCAGCATCCTATTCTTTAGATAAGTAGCAGCTTTAATCGCTTCTGGCCAATATTTTCTGTCAACCCTTGCTTCAGCTAGAAGACATCTAGCCATATCCATTATCATTCTATTATACCTTTCTTCAGTACCATTTAGTTCATATACATATGCTGAACATGGGTTAATCACTATGCCCTTTTCTCTTACAAATCCATAGATTTTACTATTCATATGTATATTCTTTTCTATTATCACATCGTAATACTTTTATTGTTTTTTTTGTTAAGTTTTGTACTTCATTTACATATTCCATAAAACATTCAAAGACTCGCTCTTTAGACTCGATGCAATAGACTTTTTCCAATTTACTGTAATCGTCAATAAAACTTAGGAAATATTTCTAACCGTGAGATCCTATAGTTCGGTGTGGCCCGAAGGTGTGGCCCAGATCTGTATGCACAATCTCTAAGATATCCTTTGTGTTAGGGATTGGGTTTATGGCATGGTCGTTCTTTTATACTATTCTGAATAAACACCCTTTTTGCCTTCAGCTGACTAAATCTTTAATCTGACAGCGAGGCCCAGGAAGCATTTATGGCGGTAGCAGCATAAAGTTTCTGCGAGCCACATGTCTTCCTGGGGCCCACTCGTGACCAGCCGAATAATTAGTGCCATGCCATAAAACCTTCCTCGTCACCCTGGCCGCGCAAGCCCCATTACGAGCGAGCTACCCTTGGACCTCATGCCCCCGCCAACGCGACATACCACCACCCTGCCAACTGGGACTTCCAAGATGGGCGGTATGCTAGCGGGTCCTGGAGAACTGTCTGAAGGGGTAGTCACGCTCTAATTGGCGCACACCATCACCTCCCACACATACACTTTTTATATAAGTAGCGACACAACACCCTCAGAACCATTATTACTATTATTATTAAAATTGTATAAAGATCAACGTTCACACGCACACCACACTAAGATTACATCACCGAGTAAATTATTCTGAAATATAATATTAAAATACGTGTGACACGCTTCATCTTCACCTACACCACACCATCCATCAAGACCACATCAACGAACCAGCGACAACTTAGCGCCACCATCTCGAACATATTGCTTGTTCGAAGTACAAGACGCACCAGGTACGATAACACATTAAACGACTAAATCATTAAAAAGCACCGGGATACGACCCGATTACAGGATAAATACTAAGCACTCTACCTCCGAAAGCAGTAAGATTCATTGCCATACTATTCAACTCGATCCTGAAAGCCGGTTACTTTCCCGTAGCCTGGAAATGTGCGAAAATTATCCTTATCCAAAAACCCAAACAACCACCAGATGTATCTCAACCCTACAGACCGATATCCTTACTCTCCATCTTATCGAAGATAATAGAAAGAATAATCCTAAAATATTTACAAGCCGAAATAGAAGGCAGACAATTAATACCTGAGTACTAATTTGTTTTCAGGAAGGGCTACAATACCATTGAACAAACCCATAAAAATGGTATAACAAATATTAACCTCATTCGAGAACCGCCAACGCTGCAACTGTATATTCACAGACATAGGAAAAGCCTTCGATAAAGTTCCACATGACAAGCTAAAATAACTTATTTTAGGAAACTAAACCACTGGTAAAACTAATAAATAGCTATCTCTGCAACAAGCACTTTTACAGCAAGATTAACGAAGCATACTCATCCGTTAAAAACTACGAAACAGGTGTATCTCAGGGTACTGTACTTGGACCGATTCTATACCGAATGTACACGGCAGATGCACCAGGGCTAGGTAAAGACAACATCTTCACCTTTGCAGATGATAGCGTGATAATAGAAAAAGGAAGTGACATTATAGAATTGAACACACGACTTACGCAAAAAGTACAAAAAATTAAAGACTGGATGGATAACAAACAGATAAAAATTAACATCCAGAAAAGTATAAATGTATGTTTCACATTGAGCTCACTAACTTCAACAGAAATAAGAATCGGTAGGGAAATAATTCCAACAAAAGAAAACGTAAAATATCTCGTACTAATACCAGACAGAAAACTCACTTGGAAAGAGCACATAAAGGAAACAACGAAAAAAATAAAATATGTAACAGAACAGCTCTACTGGCTATTAAATAGAAAATCAAAGCTCAAAATCGAACTCAAAAATCAATTATATGCCTTGCTCATTAAACCAATCTGGACATGGAGTACCGCTTTAGGTGTCTGCCGCCAATACACATATAAAACAAATTGAAATTGCTCCAGCCAGAGTACTTAGAATGCTACGAGATGTAGCATGGTACATTTGCAACAATGACATTCGAAAATCTCACATCTCATCAGTTAAAGAAGAGGTACACCTCCTTGGCATAGCATACAAAAAGAGAATAGACACACATCTAAACAACACGGTCAAAGCATGCTATAAAACAGGACCAAGAAGATTAAAAAGAAAACATCCGGTAGACATAATTGCAACAAACTCTTAAAAACCAGAGAGCTTCGATGGGAAGCTAAATGGAATTTGTGTGTGAGAGTGGATGTGCCTGTGTGTGTATAAATGAGAGGATGAAGAGGCAAATAATTACACCTAGTTTCTAATGTGCATAACGACAAAACCTTGTCACCATAGCGAATGACAGATAAACGACGTTCCCGGATGTCAACAGTTTCATCAAAGTTGTAGTGGAAGGGGACGTCGAAAGGTGGGTATTTTAGAAGGCGCCTAATTTGCAGAGGCAAGAAACTCCGTTTAACAAACGGATAAAATCGGACAAAAAGATATAGAGAACAGTATGTTGTAACACATAGTATCGAGTGGCCGCGCGTTGCAAACAATTACTTTGTTCGAAGTAAACAAAGAGCGTTTACTGCGTTGCCTACAATCAGCTCTAGGACCCCGGATGTCATAAATCCTGGGCCCAGCTGAGGGCCACTTGGGGATGACGAAGTCCAGGCCAGGCGGAGGTTCTACAAGATTCCACGAAGCCGTCTACCAAACACCCTCTCCGGGCATTGTATACGCCTCCCTACGTCAGTGCGCTAAGGGCGAACTGTGAGGAGGTACAAATGCACTGGAGAAAAGTTGATTGGTAAAGAGCAAAATTAGGAAAGGCCAATCAGCTTTTTCGCCACTTCGCGGAATCTCCGCGTCACCGGGACCAGGGAGGCTTCGGAAGATACATTTGAACCGTTGAAAGAGAAACATAGTAACACTGTTTACACGCTGCACTCTACAAACAAGTCTAGAGTTTCAGCATTAGAAATATACAGTCCACTTGCAATTCATTCCAATTATTAGTCGGCACATCACGTGCAAATTTTAACGGGTCCTTGAAGAGAGCTATTGAACAAGGCCCTAACAAAGACTACACACATTTCTTGGGAGCGCACAATTGAAAATAGTTTAATGCCAAAATTTAGGGACTTAGTAGTCTTTCTAAATAAATATGCGAGAGATGAGAAACTTATACAATTATTATCACATTCGTGCGAAACTATTCGGAGACAACGCGATAACCAGCCGATTCGAGCCGAGCATCGAAACTAGATACAAGGTTATGAGACATACGCCTTTGTCAGTATCAACACCGTGATTGTATGCGCCAGTTGCAAGAAAGAACATTATTTAAACCAATGTCCGAAACTTCTATTGCAATTATCGCTGGAAAGATTAAGATTAATAAAATCATTGTCGCAAATTTAATGCAAAACATTATACCTTACTATACACGGAAACGTATAACAGTCGCATTAGTCGAGGAAATGCAATACAGAATACCACTTCAGTAGAATCTTCAGCAAGTCCGCCCATTAGTTCCTCGGTAGGTACGTCAATGGCATTGACCGCGGTCGGTAGATCCGAAGTTTTATTAGCCACCGCCCGGGTTAAAATTCTCGATATTTATAACTAAGAGCATGGATGTAGAGTTTTGTTAGATGCCGGCTCTCAATCTAATTTTGTTACTGAGGAATTAGTGAACAAACTGCAATTTCAGAGAATTAAAATAAATATACCGATAGTAGGCTTAGAATATCAAACAATAAATTTAAAACACTCTGTTATCACACAATTTAAATCGCGATTCACTGACTCTATGAATGAAGCAAAATTCTTAATAATTCCAGTTTTCCCGCATACTGTCGCGAATAGTTGATTGCAAACATTTACAGATACCATCAAAATAGGATTAGCCGACCCCTATTTCAATATATCAGCCACTATCGACGCCTTATTAGGTGAATACCTATTTTATAAACTCTTACGTACCGGACAAACAATGCTAGCAAATGAAACGGCAGTATTGCAAGAAACAATTGGGTTGGGTCTTCTCTGGAGAAGTAGAAGATCAAAATATTAAAAAAACCAAAGATAAAATGTTTTTTGAGTACCACTAATTTAGATTCTCAACTAGCTAAATTCTGGAAATTAGATCAACCATCCGAAAGACCAACTTTTCCAGAGAACGAACAATGCAAGAAATTATTTCGAGAATCGTCTCAGTGGAATCCTAACGGTCGATATATAGTTAGGTTGCCTTTTAATAAAAAGAAAGGTAGGCTGGGTGACTCCTATAAAGTAGCACTAAAACGTTTCTACTGCTTAGAACGTAAATTACAATATAACAGCGAGCTCCGTGAACAATATAGTACATATTTTCATCGAGAAATACGAACGACTCAATCATATGACGAACATATCCGACACAGCATGCATTGAGCAAAGGTGCTACCTGCTACATCATACGGTAATAAAGACTGGCAGCCTTACAACTAAAATCCGAGTAGTTTTCGATGATTCCGTGAAAATCAGCAACGGGTTATCTTTAAATGACACGCTTTTAACCTGTCCTATGATACAAGACGATTTATTCTCGTTAGTTATGCGTTTCAGAGCATACACTTATTACTTATAGCCGACGTGGAAGAAATGTTCAGACAGATAATATTACACCCAAAAGACAATTTATCACAAGAGCTTGTGGCATAAAAATCTAAAAGACACGATCAAAACATCCCGCCTCAATAAAATCACGTACGGTACTGCATGCGCTCCGTTTCTCTCAGTTCATTGCTTACAACAATTAGCTAGCATCATTAAATTAAACCGCGCAGCATCTAACGCATTAAAAATTCGAATCAATTCATTTCTGGTCAGATTCTACAATAGTGCTACATTGGATCCATTCACCACCTCATACTTTGAAAACCTTTGTCGCTAATCGAATCACTAAAATCCAATAACATAGCGATTCAACCGATTGGACACATATAACGTCAACCGATAATCCCGCGGATTCTATATGTCGTAGGCAATCACCTTTAGAATTTTTAAACAATTCATTGTGACTAAACGGACCAACGTGGCTAGCCAATATACCTGTGCAATAGCCCATAAAACCGTTACCTACCATAGACGTACCTGAGCAACGCCCTAGCGTTAGTCTACTTGTGTTCAGAAATGAGTTAAATTTTGAGAGAGTTTCCTCATTTAGGACCCTTCAAAGGACAATAGCTTATTGTGTTCGTTTCCACCGAAACACTACAAGCACAGAAAGAACAGCAGGACAAATCACTACTGCGGAATTGTGGAACGCCCATCAGGCCATCATAAGATATTTACAAAAACATTCCTGCGCGAAAAAATTAGAAGCATTAAGGAAGTTTGAAACCGTAAAAAAGGATAGTGCTATATTTTTATTATCTCTTTTCATCGATTCAAAAGGTATTTTACGTGTTGATGGACGTCTATAATACTCAGATTTAGAATATGTACAAAAACACCTGATACTACTGCCGCGTTCTGAGCACGTAACGCAATTAATTATCCAGGAACAACATATTGAAACTAAGCACTGGGTACACTGAATGCTGTTAGAAATAAATATTGGCCCATTGATGGTAAAAATACCACTAGACATGCTGTACGTCGGTATATCCGATGTTTTAAAGCAAATCCAAGGAATATGCCGAATTATCCAATGGGTAATTTACCTAAGGACCGCGTAACCGCAATAAGACTATTCCAAGTAGTAGGGATTGACTACTGCGGGTCATTTTTCATGAAAGAAAGGACATTCAGGAATATCAAAAATTGAAGGTCTATATAGCTATATTTATTTGCTTTGCAACCAAGGCAATTCACCTCGAAGTCGTTAGTGATTTAACAACCGAAGCATGTTTAAGAAGTTTAGAAAGATTTTTTGCTCGGCGTGGTTACACTCAAATTATTTATTCAGATAATGGCACAAATTTTGAAGGGATGAAAAATACATTATCACAACTATTCGCATTATTAAGGACGGACAAACACGACACAGTCTCACGATATTTAGCCAATAGAAACATTCAATGGAAATTTTCACCTCCCAGATCTTCTCACTTTGAAGGATTATGGGAATCCGCGGTGAAATCTTTTAAAAATCACTTAGTTCGCACTATTGCAGATACAGTGTTCACCTATGAGGAACTCAGTACAGTTGTAACCGAAATAGAAGCCGTTCTAAATTCTCGATCCGTAACTCCATTATCTCCCGATCTAAACAATTATTCAGTCTTTACTCCTGTGCGTTTCTTGATAGGTGAGTCATTAATAAGCCTACCGGACTATGATTTTACTTATACACCCACTAACCGTCTCTCAGTCTGGCAGCACATCCAAATGTCAAACAAGCTTGGTGCTCATCAATGGAGCCTGGACCGTATCTGGGAAATTCATCCCAACCAGGACAACGTTATCCGAGTTGTAACGATAAAAAGTATCCATGGGATGTACAAAAGAAGCGTGAAGAACATTTGTCCCCTACCAATAAAGGAAGTGATTCCCGATTTAACCATATGAAACGTTTCTATAAATATATTTTAAATGTAATCGTAGCATGTAGTTTTAAGAACAGAAAGAAGGTTGTAAAAGAGAAAGGCGATGATGAACAGAAACAAGGCCCATCGGGCGATCGGCCGATGCATCGCCAATGGTTTTTAAAGGACTTTTACAGGATGGAAGGGATCGTGTTCTGGGTAGAATACACCCACACAGTTACTTTATGAAGTCTCTTTTTATTCAGAAGTAATGGCTCGAGAGGTCGGAGAATGACTGACTTGTCTCCTCCAGCTTTCCTCAGTCTTCTTTGAAACTTTTCATTACTTTTCCCGATTGGTTAACCCGATGCGTCGGTATTAACCAATTAGGAATTTCGCTGCTTAGTACACGCAAATTTACATACAAATTTACGCTTGCTGTTTACGCCTTTGGCGTGCTTTTTCCAGGTCCACGAGGCTTCCTGGGGGGGGGGGGGGGGGGGGGGTTCGTCGTAGGAAACTTGGCAACGCAGCGAAATTTCCTCTACAGTCCGTTCAACGAGACGAGTCACTAATAAGTAAAAACAAACAACTCCCTCGCTTTTCACGTGATCGGCTCTGCGACTATGGTCATTGGCTGTCACATGTTACAACTCAGGGCCAAGTTATGGTGGTCCCGTGCCGAGGGGTCTTGCAGGCAGAAACCTTAATGATTTCCAAATGTGTATTTTATGACTTTAGGTACTTTTCAGTGGTAAGTAAGTTGGAAACAAGCTAAAAATAGTTCGATTTTTGCGAGCCTTCGAAGTGAACGTGTGCTTTCTTTCCTCCGTTGAGTGTATAACATTTTTTGTCATGTCGTCGTTCTCAAATTCGGACGAAGAAAACGTTGGCATCTCACCTGTCAGAGAGCAGAACTCCTTAAAAAATCCAGGAAAAAGTGTTACTGATATAGTGCAAATAACTGCTCGTACTGCAGGAGTTTCGAAGAGGTAAAAATTACACATATATTTTAATACATATTTTACAAATATGTATTTCAACAAATGTAATATTGTTAAGTCAGTCTTTCGAATACGGAAAGAGGGCATGTCAGGAGAAATATCGTTTACTCGGCGAGGTCGCAATAGTTTTTTAAACGACAGAGAAGACATTGTTGTATGGAGAAGAAGTTATTTACGTCAACTGAAACAATTCAGAGAGGCTAATCGTCAAATATATTATTTAGACGAAACATGGATTAATGCAGGGCATGCAAAAAATTTCGTATGGAAAGATACAAGCATAACATCAGCTCGAGCTGCACATTCCAGCGGTCTATCAACCGGTTTAACCTTTTAGGTACGGCTGAATTCTGCGCGAGGTTATTTTCCTGGACGGCAGAGTCTGACGCGAACTAAGTTTAATTTTTTTTTTTTTTTTTTTTAACGATACAGCACTGCAATATCTGACGGACAATACCGTTCTCTACACGAGTACATTGGAATGAAATATTTGATGATTAAATTATAATTTTTTTTTTTAAATATATTGCACATACTTTAACTTTAACAATTCACTTTAATAGTTAACCCTTTGCGGTCGGCGGCTTTTTTGGCCGAGGGAAGTGCCAGGTCGGAGCGTTTTTCGCGAAGGTGTCGGGCGCCTTACAGGTACAAATAAAATGATCTTATACATAAATTATCTTATAAAAACGTTATATTTCAAAAGTTTATATATATTTACATCTCTAACATTGTAATTTCCCAAACTTAGTCTCTGTATTTTTCTTTGGTATGGTATTTTAGAAAACATTGACCAATATGTATTCTTGGTTTTCCTGGACATGTATCACAGTAGGAAGTGGTCTCGCGTCTTCCACCTGGTTTGCTTCGGATGGAACATACTTTGCAATCACTTTTTTTACCATAAAACATTATGTGGAGTTTTCCATTAAGCCGAATCTCATCCACGTTGGACGTCGACGTTGAAGGTCGTCGCTGCTGTAGAAAATTTCCTTTCAACTGCCTCACTAAGATTTTCCGGAATTGTAAGTGGCTCAGTGGCTGCTCGTTTCTCTGCTTCTTGACTAATTTGTAGAGAATATAGGAATTGAGTAAACAAATTTCTAATCCCCAAAAAAATAATTTACGCCACCACTTCAACGATTTACGCATAAAGCAGTAGGTCGAGGCGTACTGATCCGCGAGGTCAACGCCGCCCATGAATTTTGTATAATTTATGACAACTTCGGGCTTCCTAACAACAGTTTGAACACCACGGCGGAGTGTTCGTTCTACGTTACTCATCGCCGCATTGTAAAAATTTGTGAATAGCGTAACAATTCGCTTATCTTTCCACGCTACCACAAAATTATCATGTTTGCGGTACGCTACCATCGTTTTTCCTCTTGGAAGTTTTCTATTTCTAATTGCACCTGGCAACTGTTTTCTATTGGACATGATTGTCCCAGTCAGATGACACTTCAATTTACGTAATTCGGTCGCCAATGCGTAGCTGGTGTAATACCGGTCAGTGAACATGTGGTGTCCCTGCGCACCAGGAAGCCTATTCAACATCAATGCATATAAATGCAACGGAATTCTTGTTGATACCGGAAGGTCCGGTCTTATCAATTTTCCTGTTGTAAGGCTGCCATAGTACGGTAGAATTCCGCAAATATATCCCGTACGAGAATCTGCTAGTGTATATACTCGGATGCCCCATTTTGTCGGCTTTTTTGGGTTGTATGTTATAAATGAAACCCTTCCCTTGAATTTGACGACGGATTCATCAACACAAATTTCTCTGTCCGGTGAGAAATGGTTCAAAAGTCTGGAATTTACGTAATCTAGGTAGCCAGTTATGAGTTGCAAACGTGTTCTGGTGTTGCTATCTTGCGTTGAAAATACTTCTGCATGTAGCATCCAAAAAATTTGGGTAAACCGCTCTCTCGAAAATGTATTGGGGAAAAACGGAATATTGCTTATAGGGTCTGTCGACCAATATTCCTTCAGATTGGCCGTTGTCATTGTCCCCATATTTACTATCAGTCCGATAAACGCCAAAAATTCTTCTTTCGTGACAGGATACCACGTGTGCCAAATTGATCGCGAGGATAACGCCATTTCATCTAACTTTCTTGCAGCATAACAGTTTGTGTCTGCTATTACCTTATCCACTAGCTCGTCGGTAAAAAATAGCTTGAAAACATCAAGAGGCTCTACAACACTCGAGGGTACATGTGGCCCTGCAGGTCTTTCGCCGGGAATGAAGTTTATCCTGGGTGGTATTCCTTCAGACTCGTTACAAGGTCTCCAGTCCGATTTATCAATGGTGTGTGAGACATCACTGTCAGTTTCAGATTCGCTGTCTATTACCCTTATTTTTCGTGTCCTTACACCCAGGACCACATCAGAATCTTCATCACTTTCACATTCTTCAACATTACTCTCTCGATCAATGGCATCGATTTCGTCCCGAAGTACGTCAAAACTAAATTCATCTTCGCTAGAATCGATTTCTCTCCTATTATCCATTTTTGCTGGGGTTCTAACAAAATCACTTTAGAAAAATTTGCCTGATGCTTCCGCCACGATCGTAGAGCCTCAACTGAATTCGGTGACATTTTTAGAGCCACAATCTTAGAAGAACTTCTTGAAAGTTTATCTTATCTCTGCCGTTTGATACTTCGTACAAAAGAATATAAACAGCTAAGGAACCTTTCGAAGCACCAAAGCTGCGTTCCTCTCGATTGGCGATAACGTAATCTAACATAAACACCCGTTGGCGCGTCTGAGTCGCCATCCGACCTGCCGCACGAAATACCGTGGCGCCTGAGAGGCGCCTTCCGACCGCAAAGGGTTAATAATACAATTGGGTATGATATATTTTAAAACATGGTACGACACATAGACCCACGTCACAATCTTTACACTCATAGCTAGATCTTCGTCTTATATCGTTTTTTGAACATACGATACAATTTCGTAACGATATCCGCGAAAGCCACTATAGTGGCGTGACGTCCTGAAAGATGATATCTGCGAAAGCCACTATAGTAGCGTGTCGTACCTAAAAAGTTAAAAAATCCGTCCGGCAAGGGAAAACGCCTGATAATTACCCACATCGGGAGTGTAAATGGTTTTGTGGATGGTGCGTTATGGACTTTTGAGTCCAAAAAACCTGTTAATTACCATGAGGAAATGAATGCGGCAAAATTTGAAGATTGGTTTTCCAAAATAATTGATAAATTAGAAGAAAATTCAGTGGTCGTTATGGAGAACGCTCCGTATCACAGCCGCAAAACCGACAAAATCCTGACCAGCAAGTGGAAAAAGGCCAACAACCAACAATGGCTACGGGCAAGAGGTATAATGTTCGCAGACGATATGGTAAAAATTGAATTATTACATATTGTAAAACAACAACAAGTAACAGACGTTTATGCAGTAAATGAAATAGCAAAAAGAAAAAATGTACCAATTTTAAGACTTCCGCCATATCACTGCGAATTAAACCCCATAGAACTGATATGGGCTCAGGTGAAAAATTACGTTGCAGCGAGAAACAGTACCTTTAAATTTTGCGATATGGTACGTTTATTTACGGAAGCAATAAATGTAGTTACTCCAGAAAATTGGAAAAAATGTATTGATCACGTGATAACCGATTTTGAAGAAAAATTTTGGCAATTAGATGGTATAATTAAATCAGCAATAGAACCATTTATTATAAATTTAAATGATTCCGACGATAGTTCAGTATCAAATACCAGTTGTGAGAGCAACATAGAATAAAGAAATAATAATTACACGGAACTTCTCTTATACTTTCATTCATCCTGTTATTTAGATATATTTATATAACAAGTAACTCCATACCATAGTCAAAAAATTTTGATTTAAAAAAAAAAAGCTTATCCTACGATGCGATATGGGGATCTGGAATCAGTAAGTCGGCCCTGCCCTGTTCACGTGCTCGTGTTTATACTTCGTGACTCGTCTCGTTGAATGGAGTATCGTTACCGGAGATGAGAAATGGATTTATTTCGACAACCCAAAACACAAAAAGTCATGGGTTGATCTAGGTCAACTATCAACGTGGACGCCAAAGAGAAACATTCACAGACATAGAACAATGCTCTCTACTTGGTGGGACATGGAAGGTGTCGTATACTATAAATTGTTAATACCAAATGAAACAGTCACCGCCGAACATTATCGTCAACAATTTTGGCGTTTACATGATAATTTGATACAAAAACGACCATCAATTGCATCAAACCGCCAAAAAGTGATCTTTTTCCACGACAATGCTCAGCTTCATGTTGCTAAAGCCATAAAACAGACACTGATGGAGTTCGAATGGGAGATTCTCCCATACCCACTACTCTCCGAATCTGTCCCCAAGTGATTATCATCTGTTTAGATCAATGCAACACGGTTTGGAAGACACACCTTTCTGTAATTTCGAAGAAGTTGAAAATTGGGTTGCTGGATGGATAAGTTCGGAAGACAAATAATTTTTTCGATGCAGAATTCAACTTTTACCTGAAAAGTGGGAGAAGGTAGTAGCTTTCGAGTGCAAATACTTCGATTGATGCTTTTACACACTTCATTATTGAAATAAATGCTCAAGAAACACGAAAAAATGGCGGCTTTCAATGCAACCTCCTAATACATAAAATACACAAGAAATTGTCTCGCAAGATTAAGAAGTCGATGAATCATATCAAGAATACATTTGTCAGATGCTGGAGATAGTCAAGCAAGCGGACATAGAAGTATCGGCAGTAATGAAGTATATCATTGATGGGGTTCAAGATGACGAATCCAATAAAATGATATTGTATGGTGCCAAGACGATACGCAACCTGAAAGAAAAATTCGAGTACTACGAAGCTATGAAGGAGAATTCCAGGATGAAAAGCAGGAAAGCTGAAGAGAAGACGAAGAGGATAATTCGTGGAACTGTCGTTCAAGAAAATGTTCGAAGATGTTTCTTGTGTGGTGACCGTAATCATTTAAGTGCGAACTGCCCAACAAAAAAATAAAGATGTAAAGTGTTATAAGTGTCAAGAACATGGACATGTTGCGTCCAAATATAATGATGCGAATAAACCAGCGAAGGATGTGAGTAGTGTGTCGGAAGAGTCACGGAAAAAGCGTTTAAAAGAGGTACAGATTGAACAATGTAAATTGGTAGCGTTTATATTAGGGTGTTCCATAAGTTTCTTTCGCACCACGCTAGAAACGACTCTAACTGGCTATGTTTATATAAGCATGCAGGCTTATCTACATATTAGCCGTCTATGGCATCGGTTTCAGTCGTCCCAAAGCTCTTTTAAAGTACGTTTTGTTGGTGACACAGTCCCTTTTAAAATTTTTTCTACACCGTTCAATATCGATAGCCAAAGGAAGCATTTGCGGCATGTTATGCTTCATTGCTTTAAAAATGGTAATACACCTATCCCCCGATTTACACTGAAGGCAGGTTCCTTAGAAAACCGTGTAAATCGAAATCGTAGATTTTTATACGTAAAACCGTGTAAATTGAAAACAAACTAAAATGTGCATAATTCAGTCATTCATTTCAACGTAAAATAAAACTAAATATATCTTAAAAAACATAAAAGTAACGGTATATTCATAAAATGATAAAAATATAAAGGTATATGTATGTAATTCATTTTACATATAGAAACCAGAAGTATAAATTAAAACATTTAACCAAAAGTTTAATTTCTGTTATCACTTTTGTAGACTATTAATCTTTTATCCCTGGTTGGTATGATGTCACTTTCATCACTTGATAGTACTTGATGCGATTCAAGTTTGATGTTAGATGAATTAGAAACAATTTCAGATCGGCGAGCCTTGGTAATGAAATATGTAATTAACAATTGCGTTTGGTTTTTGATCAAATCTTTATAGACCTCCTCATATTGAGTTAAGCGTTTATTATTATCTCGCTGAAATAGGAGAGCTCGTTCAACATTCGGGTCATTTTGTAGAAAATGATTACCCAGTTTTCGCCCTAATTCAAGTCCTTCACAGATGACTTTTGCTCTGAACGCAACTGGTTCAGACTGCTCTTCATCAGGATCACTGCCACGAACCATGTCAACTAAATCATCCTCATCTAGTTCTTTGTCCGCCATTAGTTCTACAGTATCTGCCTCAGCAAAATCCTCGAAACCTTCTCCTCCCATTATATGCGCCATCTCCGTTATCTGAGAATATTCATACTCCAATGGTAATCTAGAATTTTCACCTTCAACTACATCTGGCCATAATTTTTTCCAGCAAGCATTGAGCGTTGATTGCTTAATCTCGGTATATGACACTCCAACATGCTTAACACAATCTAAGATTGTAAATTTTTTCCAAGCATCCATAACTGGGAGAGATTCAGCATTTTCAGTTTGTTCTAAAACACTCGATACATCGTGTTCTACCATTCGGTCGAAATAGTTGCCCATGTTACGTACGCGTCTTACCCGAAACGTGTGGCGCCTAATGTTTAGTCTAGCACGCACCCCCGCGACAGTCGTCTAGCCAGGGGATGGAAGAACATTCCATTCCCACGGAAATCAAACGTTCCCCACCACCAAAAACCTTAGTTTTCGGTGTATAAAAGGGCATGATTTTTGACGCTCGGGGGCAGTCTCAAATCCAGTTTTCTGAGCATAACGTTACTCTGTCCGTCAGAGTATAGATACGAGCAAGATCGGGTTGCAGTCCCCTTCGAGCATACTAACGTCGCGAACGGACTTCGTAAGTGTCTATCAGATAATACTGTACTGACTCCTCCGCGCTCTCACCGCGTTAAAGTCGAGAAGGAAGATTCTTGCCGAGTCAAGAATCGACTAACTATAAATTTGTACCAATTAGTCCTTGTAATGATATTAGAATATAATGATATAGAATCCATTTCGTGTCTATATTCAATTAAACCTATCCTGACTAATTTAGTAACGTACTAGCTAACCCCACGACAGATATACCTTTACCGCTCGAGGTATATCAACGACTACGACTCGCGAATACCAAAATACCTTGATATCCGGTGAAACACGGCGTTAACCATACGCTACTGGTCCACTTCCTTCGGCTCCCTCCGTTAGCCATACGGAGGTTCGTCCGAACCCTCCTATAATACACCGACACATCCTCGTGTGTCACGCGTCGTTAACCATTCCCGAATAGACCATCTCCTTCGGCTCCCTCCGTTAGCCATACGGAGGTTCGTCCGAACCCTCCTGTCTTACACCTAGACACCTTCACATCCGGGATCACGCGGCGTTGACTATACGCTAGTGGTCCACCTCCTTCGGCTCCCTCCGTTAGCCATACGGAGGTTCGTCCGAACCCTCCTGTCTATACCTCTATCTACCGCGAATCGGGCAACGCGCGTTTGTATTAGGACCAAAACCCCGAACGACGTCACGAGGCTGATGATAACGGACAAATTCCGCAAGCACCTAACAGTTAGACTGACGACCGTTCGGAACGCGAACCGTAACCCTTAACAAAAGGCGACGCCGGGGGCGATTAGCCGCCCACGCCTTAACAAACTGGTGACAGCGGTGGGATTAGCTATATAAAACGTTACAATTTTAATTATTCAGGATGGCAAGGCAACAAGCTTCGCTTTCGCCCGACGAAATCGCGAACCTTACCATTTCAATGGCAAACTCTATGGCCATACTTACGCAGCGTAGCTGCTTGCAATCAGCCGTTTCCTCTTTACCAATATTCGACGGCGAGAATCCGCCTTTGTCGACTTTCGCGCAACGCGTCGAGGACGGTCTAACACTAATTCCGCGAGACACAGAACCTGAGTATCTCGCGATGGTTTATACAAAACTCACCGGTGCGGCAAGAACACGAGTGCAAGGAAAATCGTTTGCAAACGTACCGGAATTTTTAAAACATTTGAAGAAATGTTTCGCACCTGGGCGCGACCTAGCATTCCTCCAAGGGGAACTATCGCGACTCAAGATACGTGCGGACGAATCATTAAACAAATATATTAGTCGTGTCAGTAACTTGGTCCATTCCACGCGCACCGCGATCCGCGACCGATACGGAATTACCAACGAAACAATCATCCAAGAAATGGAAAAGGATGTGTTGGAAAATTTCCTCGACGGATTACCCGATCGCATTGCCTGGAGGACTTCGACGCTAGACAGGAAGATAGAAACACTTGACGACGCCTTCGACGCCGTACTTCAAGTGGACCAACGGTTAAGAAACCGGCGCCAGCACCTCGGTGAAGAAAATTCCCGCTGGGAAAATAAGCGTAGGCCAAGGGTGGCCTACCCGCAGTCACCTTCACCGCATCGTCAAAGATTCCGAGGCACGAGTACATCTGGTTCGGATACCGACCATGAAGAGCGACCGAGGAGAACACAAGCGTTCCCCCTTAGAAGAAATCCCTCTCCAGATGTTCATCGTCCTAGGATAAAGGAAACGTTCAACAAGAAGAAAATATATTGTTGGAATTGTGGCACACGAGGTCACGACGGAAAAGCTTGTAAAGAAAAGGAAAGGAAAGAGTTCAAATCCAGAAATGGGATGGCAAGCAACTTTCCTACGAATAATTTAAACTACGATCGCGTTCGTCATACCGGCGAGATGACGGACGATCGTTTACCACTTCGCCGAATGGTTCGGTTCACCGACGAGATTCGCGGAGGCTCATCAAAGAAGCACCAACAGCCCGAATCAGAGTCAAGGTCCCGGAACTAAAGACAGGCGAAGGAGAATTTCTGATCGATGGAGGATCAGCCGTAAATTTAGTAGATGTCGGCGTATTAAATAACTTCGCATCATTCACATCGAAGGAAAGAATTGAAATCGCCAGTATTTCACCTGCAACCGTACGTACGTTAGGCACTACCACACTTCACATCGATGGCATTGCAGCCACCTTCTACGTAATAAAAAATTGTTCAATACCAGCAAGCGGAATTACTGGTAGTCCGTTCTTGCTGCAAGAAGAAGCTGAAATCTCATATTACCACAAAACCCTGGTAACACGTAATCGACCAACAAAACCGATTTATTTCAGCAATCAGTCAGATTTCAAGACCTCACATCACATGCCGAGAAGAACGAGACCACAAATCGCACTGAAAGTGGCGAACCCGAAAATAAACATGAACGCCGACGCGTTGTCTAGGAATCCAGTCTGCTTACCTCCTATACCACGTAAAGATAAAGACTTCAAACTATACGTTCCAACAAAAACGGATAAAAATACTATTGGACACCGCATCAAACTTCTACGTAGAAAGCAAGACAGCCCACGGTACATCGATAACGACAGCAGCACATCCGAGGAAGAAAAGAAGAAACCTACCAGGAGAGGAAGAAGAGGAACTCCCACCGAACTGCTTCATAACAGATCTTTATTGCCTACTCTCTCTCATGGAAAAACATTAGCAGATGAAACCGCGTTGGAAAACAGAATATTACCTATTGCACACTCATCACCACGAAATTCAATCCTTTCATGCAACTACAATAACAATAACCTAACTGGCCTGGAGACCGACGACTTGATTTCTTTCGACGAAGATTCGGAATCAACTTTAAAACCACCGGAGCAAGAAACAGTAACTACGGCCCTGGATATCGAGACACCGAGCCTGCCGACGCCTTTGACCCCAACCGCAGCAAACCGAAGAGCGCCAGCAACACCTGTGCCCACTTCAGAATTTTCGACTTCAAATGCAACAATCCAAGGAAACACGACCGGACGTCTAGCCAGCTCTATCCTCGACCTCTATGAAGACTCCATGGCACCACTACCGATAAACAGTCAGCTACCAACGACACCACCCGCAGAGGAGCATATACAACTCATTAGGGAAGCACACGATAGCCTTGTTGGAGGACACAAGGGAGCAAACAAAACATATAGAAGACTAAAATCCCGTTACACTTGGCCAGGAATGAAAAACGACATACAGGAATTTATTAGAAAATGCAAAACATGCCAAGAACAAAAACTTGTTAGAGCAAAAGAACGTTCCAAACGTTACTACGACAAACATGCATGTCCCACGGAATTTAAGACAGGGCAATACGTTTACATTTTGAAAGAACCACGTACCAATAAATTCGATCCGCAATACATAGGACCATTTCGGATTGAAGATAAAACAGAACGGAATAACGTCATCCTGAGAGTCGATGATCGCCACATCATCATCAAACATCAGGACAAATTAAAACCCACATCGTACTTATCAGAGGATACAGCCGATTAAAAAATCAAAATTTCTGTCATTACAGATCATGCTGTACTTCGCTATCTTAATCGGACTCGCAGGCGCCGTAGAGGATTTTGCGATAAATCCCCTAAAGGAGAGTACGGGGTTGTACTATGAGGCAATAGGACCCCTGCGGATTTACCACCTCCAATGGCGCCTAGTGACCGCACTCGAAATAATAAGCTACCTGCGTCACGAGCCGCAGGTTAAAAACCATCTGGCGCGAGCCAACCAAGTTTGCGAGGAAAACAACGTTACCCGTTGCGCAAGCAAGGAATACGGACCTCAGCTACTAAAAAGGCTGGAAGATACCAGAGCCTACAGTGAAATGCTCAAGGCCACTGTAGAAGACTTGCCAACCGTGCAGTCACGCACCAAAAGAAGCGCCCCACTGGCATTCATAGGAAAAATCAGCAAAATTCTTTTCGGTACACTCTCCAAAGAAAATGCTGAAACCTACAACGAGCAATTGGACAAGCTCGCCAAGGAACAAAAGGGAATGGCAGAAATTATGGCCAATCAAACCCACATCATACTGTCGGAGTTCGATAATCTTCACTCACGGCTCGTCAACATTTCAATCAGCACGCACAAGGCGCTGTACGAGGCAACACAATTGGCAGAATCTGCCAAGGAAAACGAAGAACGCCTCGAGCTGGAAAATCTTATCGAAGAATGGATGAGAAAACTACAGGCTACGGTAGAAGAGTACCGATCACACTTATTTATAATGATCGATGCCATACTCTTCGCGAAACAGGGACTCTTGCACCCCGCGATAATCTCTCCACGACAGTTGGCGATGTCAGCCGAAAAAATCAGGACGGCAACATCGTACGAGTTCCCATTGACTCCCACGGAATTGCTGTCGGAACAAATAGACGGAATTACACACTTGAGACTATCCTATTCCAAGGGGAGAGCAATAGTGGAAATATCCGTACCTTTATTGAGTGAAAGACCGTTCACCCTCTTCAAAATATATCCAAGTCCGACAACGCAAACATTCCAAGGAAAGGAATTTGCCGTCTACGTAAAACCGACCACCCAGTTCGTAGCTATATCGGAGGACAACCAAACATACATAAACATCAACGAAGAATACAAACAGCTGTGTTTAAAACATCGAGGCCAATACATAGGGCCCGCTACACTGCCCCAAAACAGCGTGTCGCAGAAGCCATCTTGCGAGGTAGAACTTCTCTTACAGCCGGAAACAAGCACTTGGAAAACGTGCGACGTCCAACTTTCCAGAATCAATTCGGACTGGTGGCAGCCTCTCGCAAATAGACGAGGATGGCTGTATTATGCCGCAGACAGGAAACCCGTCCGTTTCTTCTGTAAAAATCACCCGCTAGGCCTCAAACACATTCAAGGTACCGGAATCGCAACAATGGAGCCAGGATGTCTGGCCTTGACCGACACCACACAGTTACGTGCCATGTCGACAATAACCACCACAATCAAGCAACCGGAATATCAACCCGGAGCATCAATTAACATTACAAAGATATTACCAAATTTCGGAGAACACCACATGAAGATACTAGAGACAGCACCGCCGGAGAATAACAACGATTGGTTGCACAGCCATGCAGCGATTTCACTGCAGAAGATCGAGCAACAACTAAAAAATGTACAAATGGGAAGAGAGCACTCTCACCCCCTTTTCACGGAAGGAATCGTGGGCCTGACGTTAATACTAGCCGGAGTCGCATACATAGCCGCTAAAAAGGCAAGGAAAATGTATCTGCGGGAAGAAAATACTCCAGAACAGGAAGACCACCAACCGAACGACGAAATTGACGTACAGACACCGGGGCAACCACCGAACAGCACTCGCCAGGACCTACGCCCACTCGGCCTAATAGCGCTGCGCCCAACATAAAAACCAGGGAAAGCTTTCCCCTTTTTCAGTATCATTACAAAATCATTACAAAGTACAACATGCCAAGAGACGCAGCTACGCAAACGGACATCAACGAGGGCCACCGAACCATCTCCATCCAAACAGGCGAAAAGGGATGCTGGATTGCCGAAAGGAGGGAGGGAAAACCTCACACCCAAAGAGGCGATTTCCACGGCCGCGACGGAATGCCCAAAACCGCTCGAGCGACTCAGACGCGGAAAATCAGGAAAAAGGACCAAGCAACAGGAACAACGCGCAAAAGGAGCGCAACCCCCACTCCAAAATACGACAAGGAAGACGTCCTCCACCTAGTCGTAATAACTGACGAAAATATACGAGGATGGACCCCGGGCGAAGGAGGAGGAAAATTCACCAGGACCTAAACGAACGGAGGAGTGGAGGGGGAACCCTTGGAATCAGCTATAAAAACAAGCACCTAGGAGCAAAGACGTCATTTACTGTCTAACGCCACAACCAGCCAACATGTGCTATAGCCACAAAGCCATGACAACGAACGAGGAACGCTTGGAGGAGATTCAAATAGCTGTAGCAACTCTATTTTGCACTTGGGCAATATTCTTCACGAACGAGGAAAACGAATTCATTTGCGAGGAGTGTGCAAACAACGAACGAACAACGCAGGAAAGGTTCCAACGCCACCGTCCGTCAAACAGAGCACGCAGGGAAGAGTGCGTGTCTTGTAAAAGGCCCATCACCATAAACAGAAGGATAAGGGAATGCGAGGAGTGCATGGCGGACCTCTTCGAGAAGATAAGGAAGCAACACGAACCCGAACCCAAACCTACAAAACCGGTGGACCACGAACTCCAGAGGGAAGTACGGACGGTCCTGAGCTTCACATCCTGCACGAAGCTAACATTTTTTACAACAAATGACGACCGTGACCTGTGCATGACCTGTGCCCGAGAATCAAAGGAGGAACTGGAGCGATATGACTCCCACGGCCCGGTCAGAACACCATCAACCGAACCTTGCGACAATTGCGATACCCCCAATGCTGGTCGTACAACCTGCCAGCGAGTGCCCGGACTGCGTGAAAAGAATTACAGGAGGGGTGGAGCTCGCAAGACGCATTAGGAGCGCTCAACGCAGAAACCAACCACTACCAACCACCAACGAGCGCCTGGAATAGGGCAACCACCTGGACATCCCGTCGCCCCTATACCCCCAGGTTTTTCTTTATCGTACCCTTAAGCATCTTAATTTTACCCCTTTAACTTCTTCATATATATTTCTCTCTTCTTATATATTATTCCAATTATTACATAACCTATAGTTTTAATTTTTTGTTTTATTTTAATTATTTTTAAGCTTAAGTTAGATATAATTAATTTTAATTCCGATCATTTTTTCGTTTTTTTACATATATAATTCATTTTATCTCTTCTTATTTTGCAACCATTGTAAAACAAGGCACCGCACGCTTCGGCTCTCATTGTGGAAGCATCATAATAAACGATGTTCCCTCTGAGGGGGGAGATGTTACGTACGCGTCTTACCCGAAACGTGTGGCGCCTAATGTTTAGTCTAGCACGCACCCCCGCGACAGTCGTCTAGCCAGGGGATGGAAGAACATTCCATTCCCACGGAAATCAAACGTTCCCCACCACCAAAAACCTTAGTTTTCGGTGTATAAAAGGGCATGATTTTTGACGCTCGGGGGCAGTCTCAAATCCAGTTTTCTGAGCATAACGTTACTCTGTCCGTCAGAGTATAGATACGAGCAAGATCGGGTTGCAGTCCCCTTCGAGCATACTAACGTCGCGAACGGACTTCGTAAGTGTCTATCAGATAATACTGTACTGACTCCTCCGCGCTCTCACCGCGTTAAAGTCGAGAAGGAAGATTCTTGCCGAGTCAAGAATCGACTAACTATAAATTTGTACCAATTAGTCCTTGTAATGATATTAGAATATAATGATATAGAATCCATTTCGTGTCTATATTCAATTAAACCTATCCTGACTAATTTAGTAACGTACTAGCTAACCCCACGACAGATATACCTTTACCGCTCGAGGTATATCAACGACTACGACTCGCGAATACCAAAATACCTTGATATCCGGTGGAACACGGCGTTAACCATACGCTAGTGATCCATCTCCTTCGGCTCCCTCCGTTAGCCATACGGAGGTTCGTCCGAACCCTCCTATAATACACCGACACATCCTCGTGTGTCACGCGTCGTTAACCATTCCCGAATAGACCATCTCCTTCGGCTCCCTCCGTTAGCCATACGGAGGTTCGTCCGAACCCTCCTGTCTTACACCTAGACACCTTCACATCCGGGATCACACGGCGTTGACTATACGCTAGTGGTCCACCTCCTTCGGCTCCCTCCGTTAGCCATACGGAGATTCGTCCGAACCCTCCTGTCTATACCTCTATCTACCGCGAATCGGACAACGCGCGTTTGTATTAGGACCAAAAACCCGAACGACGTCACGAGGCTGGTGATAACGGACAAATTCCGCAAGCACCTAACAGTCAGACTGACGACCGTTCGGAACGCGAACCGTAACCCTTAACAAAAGGCGACACCGGGGGCGATTAGCCGCCCACGCCTTAACACCCAAGATTAATTTGGCGGGCGATAGTGGAGTGCGTACATCCCAGTGGAGTGATGCTACCGAACAGGCCCACATGGACATCATCTACGCACGCGACAACACATTTTTGGCCCTTCGAGCAGGATCCACGACCTGTGAACGCACAGCCACACGGTGGAATCCAGAATCGTACGATGAAATACAGTGAGGACTTGATGAGGAAGCAGAAGTAAGTCTAGGTCAGGGGAGCAGTACACCAACAGCTACTATTCGAGCTAGCAAAACTACTCCAAACCAGGTAAACTCGTTCTGATTACCAGTCTATTTTCCATTCCGTCGAATTGAGATTATTTCATTTTCGAAATGGCAACCGGTAGCATAGCCGCGAATAAAGAAACGGACAATCATATTCGATCCCTTAAGGTGAAACGCCGCTCGTTCAAGGCGCAAATCACCATGTTCACGAATTACACTACTAATTATCAAAATTCCGAAACGGAACGCGAAAAGCTCCGCAAACGAATCAACCGGTTAAACAGACAATTCGAGAGGTTTAACAATATTCAGGACGAGGTGGCTCTTCACGAAGACTTTGAAGAGGTAGAAACCGAACGCGTGTCTACCACCGATTTCATCATCGCGGCTAAAGTTTTATTAAAAAATTTGGAGAAGTCCGAAAACACATCGCGCGTTATAATTCCGGAACCGGTAACTCGCGAATCACCCATGCCTTCATCCATCTCTTTCGGCATGCCGGTTCATTTGCCGAAAATCGACTTGCCGAAATTTGATGGTCGCCTTGAAAGATGGATCAACTTCAAGGATGCATTCCAAACCATGATTCATTTTGATCTGCATTCGCAATTTGGCCTAAATAACGTCCAGAAGATGAATTATCTGCGGTTATCCCTAATGGGTAAGGCAGAACACGCGATCGAGGCCTTCGCAATTAGCAAGGATAATTACGAAGTCGTGTGGAATCTATTAAATGAAATTTACGATAACAAACGCGTCCTCGTCCTCCGTCACGCAGCTATGTTACGAGATACGCCACGGATGAACGACGACTCATCCGAATCCGATAAAGTACATGCAACTTCATGTCCGCTCTCTCCAAGCATTCAGACGGTCTTGGGAAGATATCGCGAACGACCTACTAACGAGTATTGCAGTATCGAGCATGTCGACCAACACGCACAAGGCATGGGAACGTATGTTAACGGATACCGATACTCCAAGAATCGAAGAGATCTTTAAGCACCTTCGAATCCCGTCGCATCAATCGAAGGATGTTGATCCTGGTTCTTTTGCTCATCGGACGGAGCAAGCCAAGTCGCATTGACGCACGAGTCATGTCGGGCAACCTCGTCACGATATTCTCCGCCATCTTTGCGAAAATCACCTTCACCGTTGCGACGTTCGCCGCCATCATCGCAAAAATCGCCGCTTTCTTCTCGAACGCAGACGAAAATCTCGTACGCGACCGCGGTTCAAAGCACGAAATCGAAATCGTTGTGTAAAATCTGCAGCGAAGGTACACATGACGTGGAATCAATGCAGGAAATTCCTCGACATGACGGTCGAGCAACGCGGTAAGACGGCGCAAAGGTCGAAACTTTACATGAATTATTTGCGATTAGATCACGCAACGAATGATTGCAGAGCCGGAAAGTGTCGCGTGTACAAACAGCACAACACCAAATTGCATCAGGATCCTTGTACGTACGAAAGGGGAATGACTAGAATCAGCAGCCTAAGGACTGACAACTTTACGACAACGAGGCATCGCATTAGTATCGGATGGACAGACCAACGGATTGATGGCCACTGCAATCGTAAACGTTCTCGATCGCGACAAGAGACCGATTCAGTACAGTACACTCATCGATACCTGTTCGAACGCGAACTTCATAACCGAAAAGCTCGCGACGAAGCTACGTTTGCCATCGAAGCGGGCAACCGTAGAAATCGGTACGTTAAATCATTCGAATACGACCGCGAACAGGTTTATATCGACCACGATCAAATCGCGTTTATCTCATTATGAATATAATTTAACATTTTTTGCAATATCGCAAATTTTGGAATCGTTACGGGAGATGCAAATCGATCGCAGTTTCACCGTCCAGCACCCATCGACATGCTCATAGGAGCTGGACCCGCTCTGTCGTGTCTCAGCATTGGGCAACACGACCTCTCTCCGCGCAACGGATTGGATCTCATCCTCCAGAAGACTCAACTGGAATGAATCATCGGGGGGATCGTACCGACAGCCGTACCACGCACGACATGCAAGACGTTCGTTACCACCTTGAACTTCGACCTCAAGAAGTTCTGGTAAATAGAAGAGGGTTCTCCAGGAAACCACCTATCGTCCGAGGAACGTGACTGCGAGGACCACTTCATCGCCAACATCCAACGCAACGAAGCTGGACGGTATATAGTCACCTTGCCCTTTAACGAAAAGAAAGATTCTATCAGGGAATCTCGGTCACATTCCCTAAATAGATTGTTTACTTTAGAACGAAAATTAAATCGGGATCCGAAATTAAAACGGCAATACACCGTAGTTATCGATGAGTATCGCAAACTCGGTCACATGTCTCAGGTGAAACCTTCGCATTCGCCGGGTTTCTACCTGCCGCATCACTCGGTCGTAAAACCTTCGAACGCGACAACGAAGGTACGCGTAGTTTTCGACGGGTCCGCGAAATCGAGCAGTGGCCTCTCCCTCAACGACGCGTTACGGACTGGACCCAGCATCCAAAACGACATCTTTTCGTTACTCCTCCGCTTTCGGATGTACGCATACGTATTGACTGGGGATATCGAAAAGATGTATCGGCAATTTCTCGTGCGGCCGGAAGACCAGTCTTACCAGCGGATCCTATGGCGGTATCAACGAAATCAGGTAACTACGTACGAACTAAATACAGTCACGTTAGGACTGGCAGCGGCACCATATCTCGCCATCCGATGCATCCATCAGCTTGCAGAGGACGAAAAAGTTAGATTTCCGAAAGCCTCAACGGTCGTGAAGCGAGATCTGTACGTCGACGATCTTATAACCGGAGCTAACAGCATTGAAGAAGCAATCCGTCTATTGACGGAAGTCATCGGCTTGTTCAACCAAGGAGGACTGAACATTCGTCAGTGGGCACTCAACGAGCCTCAACTCCTTGTAGGGCTAAATGAGAATCAGATTCATCCGAAGATCTTGGGCGATCCAACGACCATGAAAACGCTCGGCATTTCATGGGACGCGCGAAAGGATCAAATGTTGTATACAGTCGAACCTCCACCGGTAACCAAGGTTACAAAACGAACGGTTCTGTCGTCAATCGCGAAAATCTTCGATCCGTTGGGACTGCTCGGTCCAGTCCACCATAATCGCGAAGATTTTCATGCAGCGTCTCTGGCAGCTAAAGGTTGACTAGGATGAATCGCTCCCAGCCAGCCTCCATACCGACTGGACAACATTCGTGCAACAACTCCAACACCTCGACAACATCGGATTCAAGAGGAACACCACGCAACGTGGGACAAGGAGGATCGAACTGCATGGTTTCTGTGACGCTAGTGAACGAGCATACGGTGCATGTATATACATTCGGACAATCGGGAAATTCGGTCGTATCGAAACGAATCTTCTCTGATCGAAATCACGCGTCGCGCCGTTAAAAACCGTTACCCTCGCGCGTTTAGAATTGTGTGGTGCCGCGTTACTCGCTTCGTTATACGCGACAGTTCGGGAAGTAATCACGTGCGGTATCGATCACGTGTTTCTTTGGACAGATTCAACGATCGTTCTCAATTGGATCGGTAAACAACCGTGTACACTGAAAACGTTCGTGGCAAATCGTGCAGCTGAAATTCAGGAGAAAACCGAAAAGACGACTTGGCGTCACGTTCGAACCCAAGACAACCCGGCGGATTTATTATCACGGAGACAACCACCCACAGTTTAAAACCAACGCACTTTGGCGTCACGGACCGGAGTGGCTCTCCAATAACGAATCGAATTGGCCAGAGTCAAAGGTAACGATCATCAACGAGTTACATGAACTAAAACGCATCACGTACCTCGCAGCAACCGTGCGTTACAATGACGACATTCTCCACCGATATTCGTGCATCAACAAGTTGAGACGAATCATCGCGTATTGCTTGCGAGTAAGATGAGTCAACCGTGCAACGGGCCCATTGACGACCAGTGAAGTCCACGAGGCCAACCTTCGCATCATTCGACTACTGCAAGCAACATTGTTCGGAAAGGAGATCTATTGTGTAAAAAGTGATAAGTGTTTTCCGACGAAGAGCAAGCTCATCCCCCTGAATCCGTTCCTCGATGATCAGGGAATTCTCCGGGTTGGAGGCCGGCTCCAAAATTCAACCCTTTCATTTTCTCAAAAGCATCCGATACTTCTGCCAAGAGGTCATCACATTACGACGCTCATCATCAAAGACACTCACTGCCTGAATCATCACGCAGGCATAACGTCCACCCTCTACATCGTTCAGCAAGCCTATTGACTCATCGACGAAAGATACAGAACACGCAAGATCATCCGGCAGTGTGTGAAGTGCTTCCATCATAATCCTCCAAATACGAACTATCGCATGGGAAATCTTCCAACATCCCGTGTAACGGAAAATGGGCCGTTTTCAAATTGCGGCATACACTCGCCGCGGAAAGTATATTGACACGGTTCAAAACATTTTGTTTTGGGGTTTTTTTAATTGTAAACAGAACGCATAAGGTTGTAATTGCGTACAATGTTTTGTCAGCGTTTCTTGAGACGGTATAAATAGTTGACGTTTGCTTTTCATGTAAAACACAGGTATTTACCGTTGAAACGTCCTTGAGTGCCGTGCGGAAAGTATGTTGACAGATATGTTTGGTTGTATTTTATTCTTATTAACTCAAGATTTAATTTTTAAATCATATTTTTCATATTTTATAACATTGATTTTATTGTTTTACATTATGTTACTGCATTGTAAAAGTGATTTTATTTTAGAATGCCAAAAATTCGTGAACTTACACCTGCTGAAAGATCAGAAATATTTAATAGGCGTATACAAGGAGAAACACTTAGAAAAATTGCGTCAGATTTTAATATCTCAGCAGAAGGTGTTAGAAAGATAGTAAATCGTTTGAAAAAAAAATTGTACTGCAGAAAATGCTCCGAAATCAGGACGCTCGAGGAAAACCACACTTTGACAGGATCGCATGATAATAAGAGAGGTGCTCAAAAATCGTTTTATTATTTCCAAACAATTAAAATCTGAATTGTGTCTTCCTATACAAGAAACACAGATTCGTATGCGAATAAAAGAAATAGGATTTCATGGTCGGGTATCCAGAAAACGACCACTGATTAGTCCGCGTAATGCTCAAAAACGTTTAGCATTCGCTAAATAATTTGTAAATAAAACAATGGACTTTTGGAACAACATCACATTTAGTGATGAATCGAAGTTTGAACTTCGTTCAAATAAAAGAAGGAAATTTGTATGGAGAAAAGTGGGAGAAAGCTTTAAACCCTCAATGATAATCCCAACTGTTAAACATGGAGGGGGATCGGTGTTCATATGGGGCTGTTTTTCACTAGCTGGTATAGGCAACTTGCATTTTATAGGAAGTACAATGACAGGAGAGGGATGTGTAAATATTTTGCAGCAAAATTTAATACAGTCAGCTGAAAAAATGAACATCAAAAATTCATTTATTTTACAACAGGACAACGATAATGATAATAGCATTAATTTGTTGCCATGGCCAGCTCAAAGTGCTGATCTTAATCCGATCGAACATTTATGGGGCCATTTGGATAGAAATATACCCGAACACTGTAGGAACAATAAAATTTTGTTTTAAAAAGCGCTATCAGAAGCATGATCTGAAATAGACCACAATACAATTAGAAAATTAGTAGAAAGTATGCCGAAAAGGCTCCAGGAAGTCATAAACAATCGAGGGTATCAAACTTCATATTATATTTATACTTTCTATTATTTTTTATTTTATTTTTGTCATAAATTACTTTTTGTCAACATACTTTCCGCGGCGAGTATAGATTATTGCGGTCCTTTTTTCATTAAGGAACGGCGTTATCGGAATCGTGCGCGCGTGAAAGTCTATGTCGCCGTATTCGTCTGCCTTGCTACCAAGACTGTCAATTTGGAGATGGTGAGCGATATGACCACTGACGCGTTTCTCGCCGCCTTAAAACATTTCGTAAGGCGACGAAGTATTTGTAAAAACATTTATTCGGACAACGGGTCCAACTTCATCGGCGCGAACAACGAGCTTCTGGAGCTACACGAAACACTCCAGAATGACAATCGGATTCGAAATTTCCTCATCGGTAAGAAAATCACATGGCACTTCATGCCACCTCTATCGCCTCATTTCGGTGGTCTTTGGGAAGCTGCTGTAAAATCGTTCAAGCATCACCTCAAACGCGTCGTCGGTGATGAATTGTTTACATACGAACAATTCGAAACGTTCGCGATCGAAATTGAAGCGATTCTCAATTCGCGCCCTTTGACTCCCTTATCCTCCGATCACAACAATCCTTCTGCCCTTACTCCCAGTCATTTTTTGATTGGTAATTCTCTCACGAGTCTTCCGGAGAATGATTTCAGGGCAACACCGGCTAACCGATTATCGAGCTGGCAGCACATCTAGAAGGTGAAGCAGGACTTCTGGACCAAGTGGCATACATTAGCCACTTAAACGTACGGCATAAGTGGACTAAAGGCTGTCACAACATCAAGGAACGAAACAGTCGTGGTTCTGAAGGAGGACCACCTTCCGCCACTCTCGTGGCATCTCGGACGGATCCAGAACATTCATCCAGGCACAGACGAGATGGGATCATCAGGGTAGTCACCGTTCGGACTGTCAATGGGGTTTGCAAGAGGAACGTCAAACAGCTGGCCCCCCTTCCTCAACAAGATGCAGCATAGGAGTGCTTGTCCATCGCATCGGGACAGAAATTTTTATTATCATCACTATGGACACTACGAATAGTTTTAAGAGTGCGTTTTGATCGACTCGGTCTCTCAACAGGGGGAGCATGTTCCATCCGAAGGAACAGAAAGCCGGTCGATCTTTTGTTTGACACGGTTTATGACACGATCGCGAAGAAAAGCTATTTTTTGAGATAACGAATTCATGTATTGTTCGTATTATTGTGAATTTCTCGCCGAGAGAAATTAGTTTTCTTTACAAAACGGTCGCGTAAAGTTAATTTTCGTTCGCATTAGCCGAAGACGTATTATAAAACGAACGGTTTCCTAACGATCATTTTAACAATGGATTCTTACCATGTAAAGAACCGTTGAATCGGACCTGACGGAAATTCCAGACAGTTGCCAGACCTTTGGCACATCGCGCGTCCAAGCAGGTATCGCTCCACTTTTCCAGGAAAAAGAGCGCTAAGGGCGCGCTGGAAGGGTGTTCGCGATATCTGTTAGACACGCTGATTGGTAATTAACACTTCGGTTGCTACCAATCAGCGTGTCACCCTCTTCAGCAGTAATCGGGCAAACTGCTGAAGAGAATCATTCGTTCGTTAAGATTCATTCGTTCGAAGTCAATCGTGACTGTCAAGTCGTTCGTCGGCAGCCAAACCGTGACAAAGATTCGTTCGTTAACAATTCATTCATTCGTTAGACTTCCTCGTGCGAAGTCATTCGAAGACATTCGTTCGAAGTCAATCGTAACTGTCAAGTCGTTCGTTGGCAGTCAAATCATGACAAATATTCGTTCGTTAACAGACATCGTTCGGGATTTCTAACGTATCGCTTCTTTAATCTTTTCATCGTCAATCTTTCGGGACGATATTAGATTCTTCCTTCGATTATCCTCATCGTCGCGCGTTTTCGAGACGGATTCCACACTTTGTCGAATCCAGCATAGTGTTCTACCATTCGGTCGAAATAGTTGCCCAATATTAAATTGGCGGGTAACAGTGCAGTGCGTGAGTGTCCGTTCAGTGGAACCACGTAGCCGACACCCCCACACGGACATCATCTACGCACGCGACGACACATACTTAATTCTGTCACCCGATTTACACGAAATTTCGAGGATCTGCATAAATAGATGTAAGCTTTTGTATTACAATAGAAATATTTCTACGCATATATTTGGTAATATATATTTAATATCATACTCTTTTCCGCAACATACACATTGCACTCCGGAGATTACAGTGTATACTCAAATGTTCAAATATTTGGCATCAATAACACTATGGAACTGTTGATTTTCTTATGTATTTTTTGAAATGGTACTTACGATATAGTATGGTACGAAGTGTGTGGAGATATCCTAGCATGATTTCTGGGCTAACTACTACAATAAATAGGAGGCACTGAATCTTGGTTTCACGTGGTGTAGTTTTGGTCATTTGATGTACGTGTTACTGTAGTTTTCAATAGATATTCCAGAACTTTCATAATTTCTTCTGGTACAAAGCTGCTTGTAAGGCCCTTTATAATGAATTTCGTCTTTCATCTGAAGCTGTGATACTCTGCATTCTTCTCCTTGAGTATCTGTTTTACTTTTTGATGATCTTGAATGATTCTTACTAAAATCTGCCTTATATTCTTGTTCTGTCTGCATTTGTAAGGTAGAACTCATTTGTAATTTTTATTAGTTCTAATATAAATGTCGGTATATTCGTAGGTATGCTATTCAATACAAGTGTTTGTGGCATTTTTCTTTTAGCAGGACCTAGTAGCAAGTCTAGCACATTTCAAAATAACATGAATGAATTTGAAGTGGTGACATTTAGTATAGTTACTTCCATCTCCATTGTGATAGTCTTTTACACAATAGTCTTTTAGCTGCTGCTTTCCTTTTTAGTTCTTGAATAATATCCTTTGCCTATTCAGGTAAGAAGGTATTGTATATCACATTTATCTTTCCTATTAATTTTAAGTCATTCGGCCTTTTCTTTTCGAAGTAGCAAACAATACACATTATCCTTCAAAATTACTCACTCCTGAATCTAGACCTCCACATCATCCTTTGCTTTTACTCATTGCTGAACCTAGACCTCATAGCCTCATCCTATATTGACCTCTAAGCCAAAATAACTCCTACTCTCCTACCTACCAAACCTATATCTGCGAACCGTTTTCGAATGTGTTACATCCCACGTGATAGAATAAAAATACAGGGTGTCTCATAACTCCTGTAACTTCCGGAAATGGAGAGTTGCAGGGGTGATTCTAAATAACTTTTTTCTGTGCTAAAATGTTGATTAATGCTTCGTTTTTGGATTATTAACGAAAAACACTGTCCAATCAAAGCGCGTGCTTAACTACGAGAGCGTGGTTCTCAACCGCGTTCGGTCGTACTCCTAGGCAAACGCATTGGCACAGCGTAGGTATCGCGGCAAATCTTACATCTTAAATTAATAATAATGTGCAAGACAAGAAACATATATAGAAAATAACATAAAATATAAGTAATTTTATATGCACGGAAAATGTGTCAAATAAGATATTGTAAAGATAATGAAGCTAATATCATCTGTTTAAAGTATAAGAACATATGTATATGTACATATATGTGGAAAATATACATTTGAGAACCCTATAATTTGTAAAAAGTGCGATGAACAAAAATTAAAAATGCTTTATTCATTTCTAAATACAAGAGACTGTATCTTTCATTTTCCATTTCCTGTTCAAATTTATAAATGAAATGAAAAAAATTAATTTAATTTATCATTATTTAAAGATTATTTTATTCATTATTTAAGTCAGTATCAAGTTGACTATTATCTGTATTAAATAGTAAACAAATATAACTCTTTTAAAAGATCAGTCGTGGTAGAAATAAATGAATATAAATCGTTGATAGGTTTAATATTAATTGGGAGGCTACGCCAATGCGGAATCTTCTATTTCACTTTGTCTCGTTATGCCCGCCGTCGTCCTTTGTCACTGGCTGTAGCTAATAATGACAACGCATTGGGTAGCAGGAGAGGTGGAATGAAGCACATATATAACCTCACTCGCCAATTCGTTGCGGATACTGTCCGTTATAACAAGTTTAAATTTGAATGTGATGCAGCGTCCTTTCACAGATTTGTTTGTGTGATTTATAGATGTGATTTATTTACTATTTTAAAATAACAGTGTTATTAGAAGCATTTATAAATGAAATAATAGTTAAATATGCTTCCACGTGTGTCCAAATGTCTATATATGAGTATATTTATCACATTCATAACAACATTAAATATAAGTTATGAAATTTAAGTTATACGTATGCAAAAAACTGATGTATGTAAGTAGAAAAATTACTTTGTTTTGTTTTAGTTTCTTGTGATAGATAATATCTTCCAAATTATATTAATGATTTATGTAGAATATACAGGGTGAGTCTCCTAACATAACGACTTCAAATAACTCAAGTTATTCGTTGTACAAAAAATGTTTCAACAAAAGTTGCATAGTATCTAGGGGGACATATAGTGCTCTAATCTGTTTTTTATTACCTTACTTTTTTTATTAAGATATTAGGGTTACTTTCAGTTTTTTAAATGAAACATCTAATATTTTTTCTCGAATTAGAATAAATTTTGCGTAAAAAAGTATTATACAAAGTGGGACTGAAAATGAATAATTACTAAAATATTTTTAAAATATCATGACCTACCATTGTAAATAAAGTTGTGTTAAGAATCACATTGACTAAGTCTATTTTGTAATAAAAGATTATTAATTTGAAAATATCTCAGTAATTTGATGCATTCGTAGTATTAGTAATTTGACACAAAGTTTGATAATTTACCTTAATTTGAGAAAAGATATTAGATGTTCCAGTTAAAAAACTAAAGGTAACCCCAATAACTCAATAAAAAAGGAAGGCAATAAAAAACAGATTAGAGCACTTATGTTCCTTTAGATACCATGCAATTTTTGTTTGAAACATTTTTTCATATAACGAATAGCTTATGAGTTATTTAAAGTCATCATGTTAGAAGTCTTACCCAATATAATGAACAATATTGTGAGTTAATAAGGTACATATTTGTCTGTTATATTGATATGCTTTTAACCTCTAATTACTAATTATATTTTGTAGACATTTAACTGTGTGACTTTTGTGTTGTTTGAAAAACATATTACGTATTGATTAACAGAATGGCTACAGACAATGATGTCGATATGTGCTCTTTTAATGAAGAAATGGGAGTTGACAAAGAAACTATTGCATTACGTACAGATGAAGAAGGTGGTTTATGGGTGAATGATGATATATGTATACCACCACCTCTTAAACCTATTGGCACAATTGATATTAATGGTCCTAGATTAATGATCACTAAGATTGTTAATGAAAATTTTAAAAGTTATGGAGGTGTACAAGTTATTGGTCCATTCCATAAGGTAAAAGATAATCGAAATCTTTTAAAATACATTGCAGATAAATTGATATTTATGTATTTTTCATTCTATAGTGTTTTTCAGCTATCGTTGGCCCAAATGGCAGTGGTAAAAGTAATGTTATAGATTCAATGTTATTTGTATTTGGCTATAGGGCTAGTAAGATTCGGTCAAAGAAAATATCGGTCTTAATACACAATTCAAACCAATATCAAAACATTAATAGCTGCACAGTATCTGTATATTTTCAACAAATAATTGATAAAGTATGTTTCATACAACTAAAATTATTCTTAAAATACATTTTGTATAAAATTTTATAAATAAATAGTTTTGTTTTAGTCTGACATGGATTATGTTGTTCCAAATAGTGAGTTTGTTATATCTCGAACAGCATTTAAAGATAATTCATCTTATTATAAACTAAACCAAAAGAAAGTACAATTTAAAGAAATTGCAAATGTTTTGAGGTCATACAATGTAGATTTAGACCACAATCGTTTCCTAATTTTACAGGTATGTAATAATTTTTATTAATATTATTATTTAATCGTTTTACATTAAGTTATAATAATAGGGGGAAGTTGAACAAATAGCAATGATGAAACCAAAGGCACAAAATGAAAATGATACTGGCATGCTTGAGTTTCTGGAAGATATAATTGGAACAGTTCGTTACAAAGAACCGCTAGAAAAACTATCAGAGAAAGTTGATATTTTATCAGAATATAGAGATGAGAGGTTAAATCGTCTTAGAATTGTTGAAAAAGAAAAAGCAGCTTTAGAAGAACCCATGCAAGAAGCTATTCAATACTTACAGCTGGAAAATACAATTAAAAAATTACAACATCAACTTTATTGTTACCAGAGGTAATTTAATTTTAAAATTGTAGGCATTATATTTAAATTTTACAAGCAATTTTTTCAACAGATTTAGTACAACAAAAGAACTTACACAACAAGAAAGTAAAATCAACGAATTAAATGAGGATTTATTAAATCTTACAAATAAAATGAAAGAAATTCATAGTGACAAAGAAGAAAAGAATAAAGTGATCATAGAAAAAAATAAAAGATGGGATAACTTACAAAGGCAAAAAGATGAAATTGTAGCAAAATTTGATAAAATACAAAAACACGATGAATCGCTTCATGCAGAATTAATAGAAACAAATAAAAGACGAAAAGCTAATATTACGTCTTTAGCAACAGTAAAATTTATTGCATTAATTTGAAGTGTTATTTACCGATTTTAATAGAATTTACGTATGATGTAGATTTTGATCAAATGTTTTACACATATCTTTTTTATAGGTTGTTATTCATGTTAAAGAGGTAAAAACAGTTGTTAAGTTGGGATGTCAAAACTTACTTAATTTAATATTTTAGAAAATATTAGTGGTAGAGGAATGATTTAAACGTAGAGATTGTTTTTCAGTGACAAATTCATCTACATAATTAGGTTTTAGAAAAATCCATTTGTTTAAATAATGTATTAAGAATTCGTCGAGTAATATCATATACGAAACATTAATAAAAGAATACAAGTTTTTAACATATCATTTACATAAATGGATTTTTTTAAACTAATTATATAAACGCACTCGTCACTGAAAAACACAATTTCTACATTTACAATTTTGAGAACTATTTTCATCTTAACACGAATGATGGTTCATAAAGGCATGTAACAAATATTTTTTCAAAATCTACATCATACGTAAATTTCATCAAAACCGAAGCGTGATATTTGGGAAGGTTCCCTTGTTAGTAGACTAATCTTTGTTTATTTTGATAAATTATTAATAAATATTCATTGTAGGAGAAATCTAAATTAGAAGAACTGCATAGAATACCAGATAAAAACATGAAAAATATTCAGGAATGTCAGGACCTTATTGATACACATATAAAGAAGAAAGAGAAAGCAGATATAGCATTAGAAAAACTAATGAATGAACTGAGTAAAAATTCTGAACCACTGTTGAATGAACGTTCTAAGCTTGAAAAGGAATTAATATCTCTTAGAAAGGATGTCGATGAAGCACAAGCAGCGTTCAAAATTGCTCAATCTGAATTAGAACTGTATACTTCTGTAGAATCAATAGAAAAAGAAAAATTAGAAAAACTAAAACATACTGTGAAATTAACAACAGATAATTTAATGACAAGAAACAAACAATTGCAAAGTTTAAAAAGCAAAATTCCTGATAGTGAACAAGAATTAGCACGAACACAACAAGAACTGAACAAGATAAAATTAAAGGAAACTGAAATGTCTTCAAAATTGAAAATAATGAGGATTTCGTTTGAAGAACAAAAGTTCGCTATGCAAGCGAATAAATCAAGGAACAAGATTCTAGAAAGCTTAATGCAAGAGAAAAGGAAAGGCAGACTTCCTGGTGTTTTTGGAAGATTGGTATGTAAAATAACAAAATAAAGTAAATATCTAGATGTCATTTGTTTTTATGCATTTTATTTAAATGATTAAATTGTAGTCACATATTTTATAAAAATATTCAAATTTAAAATTTATTATATATATGTATAATAAATTTATAATTAATTTATTAATATATATGTTTATATTTATATTACTATATATAAAACAGAAAATATTTATAACAGTTCTAAAAAAACTGCAGATTATACAATTTCTGTTTACTTCTATTGAAAACTTGTAAACCTAAACAATTGTATATACTTGCATTTGTAGTTGATACATTATTTAAATAAGTAATTATTTAAAATAAGGAGTTGAATTGTATTTATTTATAATACAACAAAATGTCAGAATTTGTATTTATTGTATTTTTATTTGTTATTATTTAATATGTTTAAATATATAAAAATAAAAAATTATAAAATACAATAAAAAATATAAAATTTAATATATATTTTGTTATATATATGAAAGTAATTGCATAGTTTTTAAATATCTTTTCAAATTACGCAATTTTTATATGTAATAATAGTTTGCACAATCTAAAAATTATTTAATTTTTATTTCCCCATTTTACTATTTTTTGATGGCAGTGAAATTGAGAAATGTCTAGATACTGTTTAGTAAAGCATTTTTCTTTTTGTAAATGTAGCAGATTTGAACGATTATAAACTTAATTAACAGGAATTTATCTATAAATCTGGTTAATATTGATATTATAAAAATAATATGTATACTACATTAAATAGAGTTATTGAATATGATACTTCACTTTTTAGAATCTTCCTTTATGTTGTAAACAAAATTATCAATGTTTTTTGTTTCAATAATGCATCCTTAGGCATTATATTAATAGTGTTAGTAATTGAAGTATAAAGGGATAAGATTTTCTTGTGTTAAGACTCATGCAATATTGTAATATTCTATATTATCATAAGATATTCTTTAATGTTTAGGGTGATCTTGGTGCTATAGATGGAAAATATGACATTGCAATTTCAACAGCTTGTGGGCCTTTAGATAATATTGTAGTTGATACTGTGACAACTGCACAGGCATGCATAACATTTCTTCGCCAGAACGATATAGGACGTGCAACCTTTATACCACTGGAGAAACAGCAACGTTTATTACCAAGGTGTAAACAAAAGATACAAACCCCGGAGAATGTTCCAAGGCTATTTGATCTTATACGTGTAGAAGATGAAAAAGTACTACCAGCATTTTATTATGGACTGCAAGATACGTTAGTGGCAAATGATTTAGACCAAGCAGTACGTATTGCATATGGTCCTAAACGTTTCAGAGTAGTTACACTGACAGGCAAGTTAATCGAACTGTCAGGCACAATGAGTGGGGGTGGTAAAACTGTGTTAAGGGGTAGAATGGGACAAAAAGTTTTAAAAACTGAGCTGTCTGCGATAGATGTTGAAAAATTGCAATCAGACTTGAGTAAAATTTGCGAAGAGTGCAATCAACTGAGAGTTAGATCCCAATCTTTAGAACAACAAATTCATATATTAAGTATAGGTTTAAAAGATATGAAAGTTAACAAGGAAAAGTTACATATTGAACTGAAAACATTGCAAGAACAAGAACCATCATTATTAATGCAACTTAAAGTTCAGGAAAAGAAAGTTGCGGATTCAAAATCAAATCCACAGAAGGTTGAACAATTAAAGAAAGCAATGACTGTTGCAAAGGACACTTTGAAGAAAGTACAAGACAAGTCAGAGATTATTGAAAATCAAGTGATTCACATTAATAAAGAGATAGAGAATTTATCGGGAACTTCTATAAAAGATCAACAAAAAAACATAAGTAACTTATGTAACGCAATTGATAAAGCTAAAGCTGAAATATGTAAATTGCAAGTTGCTATTAAAACAGCTGAAAGAAATGTGAAGAAAATAGAACAACGGATAAGTAGTTTAGAAAATGATATGCATACTTGTGAGCAAAGACTTTACGAAATTCAAAAGAAGAAACAAGAATTAGAAGTGCAGGCAAAAATATATGTGCAAGAACTTGATGAACTTACAAAAGCACTTTCAGAAAGAGACGAGGCTATGCCATCTTTTAAAGAAGAATTAAATGCTTTACTTGCTAGAGAAAATAAAATGAAAGCAGTTAAAATAGATCTTGATCAGAAAATGAAAGAATATAAGGTTATAATTAATGAATTAAAACAAAAAATTCCAGGTTTTACAAAAAAAATAGCTAATTTGAAACTTCAAGTAATACCTGGTGAAAATATTGAAGAGTTGAAAGAATTAACGGAGGAGGAACTTAATAAAATAAATGAGAGAATTCTCGTAGATAATTTGCAAAAAGCAGAGGCACAATTACCCACAGAAGTTCCGAATATGCAACTTATTGCGGAATATAAAGAAACAGATGCGTTATATCTAAAACGTGCAGCAGATCTAGAAAAAATAACGCTTGAGCGCAATAAAATACGAGATATACATGAAACAGCAAGACGTCGTAGAATTCAAGAGTTTCTTGCAGGTTTTACTATTATTACAGATAAACTGAAAGAGATGTATCAAATGATTACATTAGGAGGTGATGCAGAATTGGAATTGGTTGATTCCTTAGATCCTTTTAGTGAAGGAATTGCGTTTAGTGTAAGACCACCAAAGAAATCTTGGAAAAATATTTGTAATCTTAGTGGTGGTGAAAAAACTTTGAGTTCTTTGGCACTTGTATTTGCACTACATCATTACAAACCTACTCCCTTATACTTCATGGACGAAATTGATGCAGCTTTAGACTTTAAAAATGTTTCAATTGTTGGAAATTATATTAAAGAAAGAACGAAGAATGCACAATTTATAATAATATCCTTAAGATCGAACATGTTTGAACTTGCGGATTATTTAGTAGGGATATATAAAACGCACAACTGCACAAAAAGCGTTACTGTTGATTCCAGGAAGTATTATGAAAAGAGTGGAATTGTTCCTCCGACACAAATCACTTCCAAGAGCCTGTATTCGACACAGATGCAAAAATTTGCTGTGCAAAGTCAGTGCAAAGAAACTTTGATAACACAGAAAACGAATAGTTTACAAAATTTAGATAAAAATCAAAAAGCAAATGACAATACATCATTTGGGTAAGTAAGGCAAACGGTTGAAAAGTTGCACATTTTGTTTTATGTTATATTAATTTAATTATATTTAATGATTTTATGGAACATTACAAAATCTTACTGAAATGTGTAAAAATATCGTTGATTATGTAAAACTTAATTATCATTGTTTTTATTAGTTCTTCTTAGCATTATGTTTAATTTTTTATATAGAAAATTGTAGAATGTTGCACAGAAACCAAATGTAAGATTTAAATTTTATTACTCAATTTTCTTTATCCTTTGTATATATTTTTTTCATATTTATATTATTACACAATTTAAGATGAAAGATAATAGGTGCTAACAGGTCACAGCTCATTGATGGATATTTAATATTAATCATGTTAAATATTGCAGCTTTATTTATGCAATCATAAAATTGAAATTTAACGACAAAATCATTGAAGATTGTTTTGTTCTATTTTTTTAGGTTGCCAGATTTAGGATCGTGTTCAATATTAGAAGAGACATCTTCACAAAGTACATGTTCCAGTACAACTAAAAATAACAAAAGTGATAAGAATACTTGCAAAAAACCATCGAAAAAGAAACGTAAAGTATAAAGTACAAAACACTCTATACTGTTATGATTCAGTTTCTATGAATTTCTTTAATGCCATTTGTATGTGGAAGCCATATGTAGCAAAGACAAGAAAGCTTATATATGTATCTTTGTATTATAGTTACACTAAATGTTGAAATGCCCTGATTTACGTAAGATATAGTGTATTTAAGATTCATACAACTGGAAATGTTGGAATATTTAATAATTCATTGAGAATATAGAGGTATTGTTATTATGAGAATTGTTTGATATGGAGGAGGACGTTATGTGCTGCAAATAGTTTTCCTGTGTACGGAATTATGGAGAAGATTTCAATTTAATTTTGTTTAATGGAATATTATACATGTTTATTCATAATATGATGATGTTTATTAAGAGGAGTACAATAGTGTGTCAAGTAAGGTCATTCAATGTAATAGGTAGTAACTTGAGATTTCAAGAAGTCAAGTTAACGCAAGACGCGGTTTGTTGGTTAGTCGAATCCTACGTGATTGTGCTACAGATTCAAACCTACCTTCTGAATAGTTTTCAAATTATTTGTTTAATTAGTGTATGCCGCTGAAGTCGGCTTAATAAACGCGTATCATGAATACAGCTGTATAATATTACACTTAAAACAATTAAGTTGATCTTGAAAATTTCTTTTATAATTTCGTACATAAAAAAAACTTTTTACACTATATAATACCCTTCTCCATACCAAAGAAGTCTTATAATACCAGTACTTTCATGTCTTCAATAGTCTACGAAATATTTCTTGCGTTTCCACTTCAGCGAGAAACATGCTACATAAATAAGAAGCGTCTTCGCGAGCGCTCTCGATCGGCTCAGCTCCTCCCACTCTGTCTCTTTGTTATTATGGAAACCATGATGGCGATTCTGTATTTTCGCAGAGAACCAAAACATCTGTCGAAGTAATCGGAAGTAACTATCCCTTCTAGTATACATATATTAAGCAAGCGTGAAACGGAAAGCGGAAAGAAGTTACACGCTATAAGGGTCACCTTTCGTTGATAGGACTAGTATAAACGAATGTTTTAAGAATATTCCAAGATTAGAAATCATGTTCAACGTTTCAAAAAAATTTGTACAGGTACAGGTAACCTCCGTATAACACGGTTGTTACATTCCTAAAAAATGCCGTGTTATATGAAACAAAGAACTAGTGCAACAAAGCGAATTAGGTTCCAAAAATTAGAGAAATATACTATTCTATTTTTATAATTAGGAGAAATATATTTATTAAAGCAACATTCATCAAAGATATTATGTATTAATATGTATTAAATAATTCTTTCTTCGTCATCACTACTAAGCACCATTAACCGAGGGCGTTTTCTTTTTAACAAGATATCCTCATCCTCTGAATTTTCTTGAGCACTATCTTGAGTTCTATGCTCTACTTTTCGTAAAAAATCTTATTTTAGATTGCTTACTTTTAGCTGAGAGATCTTCATAAATTTCTTCACGTGGTACTAAGCACTTGTGGTGTTCTCTCTTAAACTTTATGCTTCTTTCAGTTGAAGGATCTTTATTTAGGAAAAATAACTCCAACTGTTCGACTAAGTCTAGGTCTTTTTTACGCTTTTTAGAGTAAACTGTTTAATTTCTTCGTTTTCATCTGTGCTATCATCTCCCGAATTGTCTTGACATGTTCCAAATGTCATTTCCACCAAATTTGCTTCACCCGTTTCTTCTTTCACTAGTAATTCTTGGATATCTTCGACAGTCATATCGTCAAAACCTTCCCCTCCTAGAGACTTAGCAAGTTCTACTGTTGCATCCATTTTGTTTTCTGCCAGCTCGAGTTTCACTTTGAATTGACCCCGGCCATATATTTTTCCAACAAGCATGTAATGTTGTAGGTTCTATTTCTTTGGTGGATGAATTTATGAGATTAATACAGTCCAAAATTGTAAAAAGTTTCCATGCCTCCATACTTCCATAAATTCGTTGCCGACCTTATTCAAACGCTATTATAATGATTTTCTGATCTAATTAGTCTTAAATGTAGCTATAATTTCCTGATTCTAACGGTTGAAGTAAAGAAATTGTATTTGGTGGTAAAAACGTTATTTGGACATTGGGTGACTTAAATCTTTCGGATGGCTGGGTGCATTATTCAATATTAGTAGAACTTTAAAATCGAGATTTTTATGCTTTAAGTAGTTGCTTCATTTAAATCTAAAGTTTTTGCGACATATACTTTTTCCCTCTTTTAGAGCCGATCCAAAATTTGTAATTTTTATTCTAACGAGATGAAATGTTTTTTAAAAGGTATTTTTTTATTTCCACCAGATATAGTTCAGGGCTCTAAATTAATTCACAAAAATGAAAAACATAATTACCATTTCTAAAAAAGATTGAATAATATGCACGTGAAAAATTTTAATCTATATACAGGGTGTCCTAGAACTAGTGTAACATCCGGAAATGGGGGGTAGCTGAGGTGATCCTGAACAATTTTTTCCTTTACCAAAATGTTCTTTGAAGCTCCGTTTTTGAGTTATTAACGAAAAACACTGATCAATCAGAGCGCCTGGAGGCCGCGCGTTCAACCGCGTATGCACGGCTCTTATACACGGGCGCTTGGTTGGGGTCCCGGCGAAAGCACTGGCACAGCATGGGTATCACGGAAAATGTTATATCATTTTAAATTAAGAATAATATGAAATTATTCGTTATTCATGAATAAAAAATAAACTAATAAGTGGTTTAATAACTGCGTTCGACACTTTTATCCGTTATCCGAAAGGAATAAAACGTTTTATTATTTATGAAAAGAATGTTCTTTTTTAACACTTTGACGTCTGCACGTGTGATAGAAAATCTTTCGTCTGCCGCCGGTATGTCTCGCGTACATTCTACTATCTGTTACCAGCCTTTTTCGCACGATCGTTCTTCATATTGTAATTACAATGTACCGTATCAGGGCATGAAAATTCTAATAACTCTTACTTGATCCTGTCACCCGATTTACATGAAATCTCGAGGATCTCTATAAATAGATGTAAGCTATTATTACAATAGAAATATTTCTACGCGATACCAACGTGGTGTCATTGGACGGTATAGTGTTAACAGCATATTTTCAGGTGAATAAATTATTTTAAAAACGATTTGTATAACTAATGTTAGAAAAAAATAATTAATCTTACCCATTCATCCACGAAATAACGAAATAATATAATAGTAGAATCTACGCGATACCGATGGCAGACGAAAGGTTTTCTATCACACGTGCAGCCGTCAGTGTTAAAAAAAAAAAACAGTTTTTCATAAGTAATAAAACGTTTTATTTCTTTCGGATAACGAATAAAAGTATCGAACGCAGTTATTAAACGACTTACTAATTTATTTGTAATTCATGAATAACGAATAATTTCACATTATTCTTAATTTAAAATGACAACATTTGCCGCGATACCTATGCTGTGCCAGTACGTGTGCCGGGAGCCCGACCGAGCGCCCGTGTATAAGAGTCGTGCATACGTGGTTGAGCGCGCGGTCTCTGGGCGCTGTGATTGGCCAGTGCTTTTCGTTAATAACCCAAAAACGAAGCTTCAAACAACATTTTGGTAAAGGAAAAGGTTGTTCAGAATCACTTCAGCTACCCCCCATTTCCGGATGTTACACTAGTTCTGGGACACCCTGTATAATGTTTAGGTCTCTACTAGATTCCCGTTAAATCTTAAGGGACCCTGCGTATTGTACCCGTTGTGCATATGTCGAAAGATTACACAAATTGAGTGTGTGAAACTATTTATTATATATTTTACAATTCGCACTCGCGCACCAACTAACTTTAACAAACTCTTTCACTAGATCTCCGCATGCAAGTCAGATTCATTGTCTGTGTTCTTTGCCGAATGATTACTTACATTCTAAGTTTTCTTAGTTTTATTCTACGTCAACCTAATAGGCGTTGACGCTGTTCGCCAATCGCCTATTGCCCTTTTTCGTAGGTTGTCCTTCCGGCTTCCTTAAACACCCCGTCCATTTGGTTAGCGGGAGCTAAGGGTTTTGGTTACCGGAAGGAGTAAACCCAGGGGGTCTTCGGGCCCGGCGCCCAAAGTTTCTCCCGTATTACGCGGTTTACGACACGTCTATTACTGAGTAAGCAGAAACAGACTCTAGTCGTTCATGTGACCAGCAGAAGCGAAGTCCTTCTGCTGCCATAAACAACCTTCTAGACCCGGACTTCTGACTGGAATGGTTAACATTAGTAATATTTTTTCTTTAATTAGATTTCCTCAAAAATAGCTGTAACCGGCGTCCGTGTCATAAACCTGTCGTCTTCTAGTCGAGGCATGTTAATGCCATGCACTAAGATGTAATATACTAAAAAGAAAAACATAAAGTTTTAAAATGTACTGAATACTCCATGAACAAAATGGATTTCAAATCTAATAAATTTCAAAATTCTGGAGCTATATCTGATACGACATACACGTCCAAATGACAAATTTCTAATGAGATATCTTGTATACTTAAAAGTTCTTATTTCGTTCCGTATTGTAGTGGGGCTTCCCAATTTCAAATTTTGCTCTTAAAAACGTTAAGCGTTGTACGAGGATTTATCTAATTTTTAAACCGTGTTAAAGCGGAATAATAGAAGTGTCGTGTTATACGGGGGTTACCTGTATTTTTAATTAGGCAGACATATTGTACATGCATAGTCTTAGATATATTTAAAAATATTCGTGTTAGAGTGCTGAAATATTGCCGAAATTTTCAATTTTCAGTTTGGAAAATATAACGTTTCAAGCTTAAACTTGACATATTATTTTGTTAAATTTTACTATAAAGTTTTATGAAAAATTATAATTTCACTAATTTGTTATGCAAAAAATGCAATGTACGTAATGCATTTCAAACTTTTATTTCAAATACTTTCAGAAAAATGCAATCCACTTATTTACATATTTATGTATGCCTACAGTTGCATATGTAAAATCATTTTTGTTATGTTCATCCATTAAAGAGCACCTGTAGAAAAATCCATGAAATACTATACGTAATTCCTAGTATTAAAATATTTACATCATTTGAACATTTGCATAACTATAATGGTAAAGTTCATACATTTTGTTGTCTTGGTTGATATAATATTCCCATTCACATCTCCTTTATTAATTTACGTAGACGGCGATCTTTTATATTTGTAATATAATGTTGTAATATAAAATAATAAATTTTCGCCAACATTTGTTTGTAATCACTTAATGAGAAAATAGTGAATTCAATTTTTCAGGAACATAATAGTTACATGTGCAATCGTAACACGGAGTATTGAAAAACATTTAAAATAAAATGTTACAAATATATTATTTCGTATCGCTAGTTATAAAAAGATATTAAAATGTAATATCATCTTTTATACTTATTGTATCTAATATAATTATTAGTACCTAAAAAAGCATAATAGTAATAATCTTTTATATGAATTGTAATGACCATTTGTAATTATATATTGCATATTGTGAAAATTTTCTTGTAAAAAAGGAAATATATTTTAATATGGTTTTGGCTATATGTAGAAGGATACAACACAGATTGTTTTATTGAACTGTATTATTATTGAAAACCATACTTTGTTGCCTTTGTTGGAAGAATTGTACATATGTACATATGAAGAGCAGCATTTAAAACAAAAAGTTGTCTTCTCATTGAAGACATCAATTGATATATCATCTTTCATTTAGATGCAATTAATATAGTTCCACACACGTACACACACACGTACATTATATGTATCATATGTTAATAACTATCACATGTAATGGAATTGATAAATTTGGTAATCTTTTTCGATTGTACGCACGCTATTTGACTGGTTGTGGCCTCTGCACGTTACAAAGCTTTAAGAGACATTATTTCAGTTTTCTTTCGAACTCCAGTAGAGCAAACATTGGAAACTAATTGCGAAGAAGTGGGATACGTTTATGAGGAAAAGGAGAGGTTTTGTGCTGATAGGCGGGGAGTAGGCATGTATGATATAAGTATCATCGAGTAGGAGATCAGAATTTGAATAGTCTGTGTTTGGTAGTATTGAAAATTACAGCTATGAAGAACGACGAACTTGCACAGGATGCAGACAAAGGATCAACAAAAAAGCCAGGTAAAGTGTTTATTTTTCAATGTTGAACTGTTTTTTGAACAAATACAAATTAAGATTTTGCTATAGTTTTTATTTAATTAAATAACTACATATTCTATATATTCTAAGATAATAAAAGTAATAAAAATATGTATTTAAAGTAAAATAAATAATTTACAATTATTGTTATACTCGTGGTGTGTACATTCTAGAATAAGATACTATTTCGTTGTAAAGTAAATATATTTCATAATAATCACAATAAAAATAATAATAACGGTGGCGGTAACAATAATAACAATATAATAAACAACAAAAGCGACAATAGTATATTGCATTTGTTTGAAAATCAACTATTGTTTACATAAACTTTAATGATCAAGTGAGCGGAAAATTTATATCGGTATTTTATAAATTTTATATCATGAAATTTTTTTTATGTGTGAATATCATGTGCGCATGTATAAAAAGTTTTTAATCGAAAACTTAAAAAAATGTTTTGCTTTGCAGAAATAATAAAACATTTTTATTTATAGCTTTAAATTTTAGTGTACTTGCCTGTGAATGAGTAATGAGTAATTAGCTATTAAAATGCTTAGGAAGAGTAGTATATTTTTTAATTTTGAACGAAATAGTAAATAAAATTTGTATAATTTTTAATAATTTCAAAGCTTTTAAATATATAAAATAAAATAACGTTAACTAATGAAATTTAAAGTAAACGTAAAACTGTAGATTTACATATTCAAAATCAGACGTCGTCTCATTATATGCTTCGACATCTCATCATTTTTGTATTATTACACATAATCCTCGTACAGCACAAACATTCATACCATGTTAATCGAAGCAATGTTAAATAAAATATTATTCAATAACTATCGTGTTATACGAGCGCGCCTGCAGTTTTCACACTGTATTGTATTAAAACCGTGTTTTCAAAGTCCGGTGCTATACGGGAATTTCCTGTATATTTATCAATCTTTTATCTTAAGTAGTTGATACTATCGGTTTGGTTTTTTATGCTTAAATGAAAATAGATTAATACGTACCAAGATTTGATCGTAGAAACAATGCTAATCTTTATATTATCTTTAAGTATACTTTAGTGTTACTTTTCAAATTGTGTACGTAATATGGTTTAATTAAGTAAGATACAGTGAACAAGTGCCTAATCTTTTAAATTATAAAAATTAATGCTACTTCATCTAATTATTGTATTATATGTGATATACTGATTGTTTCCTTAATTAAGAATATTTTCGATTATTTGAAATAAATTCAATGAGTAAATCGATCAGTATTTTTCATTCCTAAAAGAATATTTATAAACAAATACCTAGCTTATACCATGTTGATCTAATTAGGCGTTAGTTAGTTTTAAACTTTTATAATAAGGCCAATTGAAATTGGAATAAAGTTTTATAGTGAATGTATCGCTAAATATCGTAAATATACATGCTTTTTTATACATTTTAAAATTTAAATAACACTTTGTTAAAGAAATAAATAAAATGAAGTTGCACATTTTTTTGTAGAGATAATAAAAGCATCCATAAATACGGTGTGACAACTCTTGATTCAATTTTAAAAATATGTAGTATGTAATATTTCAAGATTAAACTTAATAGTTTGAAAGAGAGCAATTGCATTCCTTCATAGAAAACATTGTGTGTACTATACAATTTTTATTGCTGAAAGTTTTATTGCTGCTTACGTTTAATTGATTCAATAATATGGAGTACATTTCGTACAATTAAGAGCAAATGAAAGATTTTTATTGTTAATGTTATTCAAGAAGCGATTAAAGAAAATTTTTGTTTATTACTGTTGATAAACTAAAGCCGTAAATAAATACTGCACTTTTCAAATAAAATATAAGTTTTTTACTAATATTTGAGAAGATTAATTATTACGAAAATGTAATAGTATCGTTTTCATTTAATGATTTACTTTACTGATGTAATTTGTCAATTTTTAACAAAGGAACTTATTTAAATAAGGGAAACTTCTATGTAAAGAACTATAAAAAATAGATAAAAAAGAACTACGTAAAGAACTATAAAAAATAAATACGGTGGGAGATCCGAATATTTAGTATCCAAATGTTCTATCATCGGAGTAGTATATTTCTTTTAAATATTAAATATGAAATAGAATTAGATTTCAATGAAAGTGACAATAAAGATGTGCCTTCACATTCTGAAGGATTCATGATATGTATTAGTAAGAAGCCTTATTTCAGATGATTTCAAGTACGAACACACCGCAATTCAACGCAGGTGAACGTATTTATAAAATATTTGTGTGATTTAGCAAAAAAAAAAAAATTATATATATATACTAACAACGTACCGCATTTATGTTATATCCAATCTCTTCCAATTGTTACTGTATTATTCTTTTTGAAATATGCAGATGCCAATATGTGAAAAAATTAGTGATTCGCTATTAATTAGCGTTGGAGGTTTTATTATACCTTTTCATTTTCAATCGATCACATAAAATTATTTTACTAATACTAGTAACTATTACTATTGCTATTAATTTTTAAATACTACGTATTTAAAAATGGTTTTGTCCTTTCTTTTCTACAAATAACAGATAAGCGACAGTACAAGGACGAACGTAAACTTGTACTGTAACGTTAAACAATGTATAATTATCTATTGACTGACGATGAAAATAAATTTCAGAACAGTTTTAAGAAAATTTGTTTTTATAAATCGCTTACAAGCAAATTCTTCAAATGATATGAACAATCTTCCACTCCTCCAAACATATATTTTTTGTGTTTAGTAACAGCGCACAACTGTAATGTTCATAAAAAGTGAGACACTTTTTGTAAACCACAGCTTTAATTTGATGATCAACTTTTGTTTCATATTTTCTTTAATAGCTATACTACTCTTTAGTCAATAAATAAAAATTCCCAAGTGTAAAGTATGAGTTTTAGCATCCAAGTTCGTCAGAAATTTTTTACTTCTTTTAGGAATGCAGTAATAAACACATTTAATGTTTGTAACTGTTTCTCAATGCTTTACATCAAACATATACACGCAAGAGCTCACAATTTCTACTTTACTTCTCCGTGATCTTGTATAGACCGCGACGCTAATCCTGTGTTTACACGTACAATGAATGGCACGTGGCAAGTGTTGAAAGAACTATCCCCTCCATTTCATTGGCAGTGAACCATTATCATATTATACAATAGTTTTTTGCAAGCGCAAGGGGGGTATATGGTACAAGGGCCCCTTTCATACACTGCCTCATTTTACACCTATTGCTTAAAATTTTTAATATTATAAAATATATATAGAAAAGATAAATCATATTCAATTTATTATACAGTTCTGTATCATTCTTTTTAAATTATTATTTTACTTTTTGAGTTTAGGTGAACTCGGACTCAGACACCTACAAGTTCTTCTACTCTTTTTTGGAATGGTTATTGGATATTGCCTTCGAGTAAGCATGTCGGAAGCTATTGTTACAATGTCAAAACATACCAATGACTCAACTAATCTTCAGTATGAGGTAATAATGTAGACATAATTGCTATTAAATTAATTCATAAAATTAAAACGTTGAAATTCTGAGAAAAGACAGTGAATTATTTTTATGTTTCTACAAATAAATTAATATCTTATCAAGTTTTTTTCTATTATAATGTATATATTTGTATACACAGTGAATTCCATTACTCTATCAAGGAATTCTATTTGTTATTTATTATTGTTATGTTTTGCAAACCCAGAAAGTATTTTTATCTCCCTTTGCGAATCAGAGGAGATTACTCCATTTAAGGAGTTTATCGGGAGACATGAGACTTGGGTAGTGTGAAAAGAAAACTACTGAGGTGATCTTGACATTACTAAATTGAGCAAACTGAGTCTGAACTGAATTGCACGACCGTGCTAGGACTAATAAGGAGAACATGTGAAACGTAATTCTCGGATTTTCATAAAACTTCGTAGGTCTATAGAGAATCGAAAGTTGCACGACCAGATTTAATTTTAGATGTTTGTACTTAATAATTTATGAGATACTAATTAATAAAGGAATTTAAAAAAGAGACTTTGAAGTAAGCGACCAAATCAGGAAAATTGTTGGCGTAAAATGGCCAGGGCTGTAACCTAGTAAAAGAAAAGGGTTCGTGTTTTGACCGAATCTACCTTGGGTTAATATTCCTGTTTACATTTACCTGCTTGTTCACATAATTTATCTTTCATATTTTTAGTAACCCTTTTAATGCATAAGAATATAATAAACAAATTCATTATAATTTTATATTACATATATTATATTCTCGTGTATGGTATTTATCGTAAAAAACTAATCTTTCTTCTTGATAGATTGGATTTTGTTACAAAGTATTAATACAATTATAATGCAACGATGTAATAAAATATAATATAAATATCAATAGAATTTTAATATAAAAATGTTTAACAGTTTACTTTTACAATCTTTTCTAATAGATGATTTCAAAGATTTCATACATCATTAAAGGTTACTTGTTAAACGCTGTAAAATATTTCGCTATTATCAATAAACTTCACAAAAGACCGCGTATTATCCAATATTTTTAAATACAGTTGCGGATAGTTACTTCTAAATATTAACGCACATAGTTTAATACAATATTCCCTACTTCAAATTTTGCGATTTTTTTTTTTAATAAGAAATCAGCACCTTGTAAATTTGCAATATACTTTTTCATCTACCTGTAAAAGTATCTGTCGCAAGGTTAGCATAAAGGCATACATTTTGGTGGAATAACTTACATGTCGGTATACCATTGTCACCAATAAACATTTCATTGTAAATAGCTAAACATGTTTAAGCCGACCAAGAATTTATTATGAATTGCAAAATGGTGTTTCCCTATATGTATGTAGTCTTATAATGTAAAAATAAACATCAATGCAAAAAATGAATTCTTAAATTAATTTTACAAAATGTTCATGATATATAAAACCTTTATCTTTTCAGCTGGTTTTACGATAATTATCACATTTTAAAATGCGACATATTTAATAGAAGATTCTTTGTAAAAGAAAATAGTTAAATATTCTATGTATTAACATAGTATCGATATTTGTATTGTAATTGTATTAATATTTTACATCAAAATCCTGCTTATTAAAGAAAAAAGATTAATGATATTTATCGATTTAAATGCTTTCACGATAAATGTCATCCATCAAAATATGATATATGTAACATGAAATTATAAAAAATTTGTTTTGTATATTTATATATTGAAAGAATTATTAAAAAAACGTCACATAAGGTAGATTCGATCGGAGAAGGGACCTCTTTCTTTTATCAAGTTTGTATTTACAACCATAGCCGTTATGCCAACGACCTATTATTGACTTATTGTTAGTCGCTTGCTTCAAAGCTTTTCGCACCAATATGTGCCTAAATTCCTTTATTAAGTAATATATAAAATTGAACTTGGTCTTGTAATTTTCGATTCTTTATAAATCTGAAAGTTTCATCAAAATCCGAGCATGCATTCTCCTTGAAAGACTGATGTAATTAAAAGCTAAACACGTCGCATCGAATACAAGATTTTTAAGTGAATTACAAAGGACTTTTTGTCCTCTGTGCCTTGAATAGAGAAAAACAACAATACCTATATCGAACGTGTCCTGAATTATCTGTCCTTCAGTGCACAGTACCTAACCAAGTTCCAGGTATCAGGCATTTTTAACTGTGTGAGAGCGTTGAAGGTAATATATAATTACGAGTTAATAGCGGTACTATAATCCGTGAAAACTCTTGATATCCAAGTTTTATAGACTGTTGTAGAACTTTCGTGTGTCGTGTCGTAGTTCGCGTCTAAATCATTGCACTAAATTTGACTGGACTTCGTTCACACGGTTTACTATGATGACCAGAAAGCGTTAGAGGGCTATGTTTAAACATTTTTTACATAAAAATGTATATATAAAAATACATTCTTGAAATGTTTAAAAACGTTTTTAAAAAAATCATGCACTATCGAAAACAATATTAAAAAGGTCAGTGCATGTTATGTAAATACATATGTATTTATAATATATAAAGATTACATATACTTTTTCTAGTGACAAAGTAAAAAGAAGCTGTCAGAATAAAAATTTAACCTTGTAAAAGATGATTTCATGTTAGTGGTATTACAAAAATAAATATTCATTGCCAATCTATTTTATAAGAAACTTTACAATCACTATTAGACATGTCAGAAATATATTATAGATACAGAAGAATCTATAGTCACTTGAAATAGTTTGTTTAAAATTTTCAAACGGTATTACTTTCAGTATTTGCATCAACATAAATAATCTTTGTTTATACATATTTATGCGGAAAGCTACTTTTTGTACACAGTAATGATTACGTTTAAATAATTTCAGCTCATGATTCAGATCAAATTTATAAAATTTAAACACTATTAAAAATAGAAATAAAATTTTTACGATCGAAGATTTATTTGATTAAAATTCGATTTCAAATATTTCAATTCTGATAATTTTAATTACTGAAATATTTAAATAATTAATGAAATAATTAAAATTATCAAGGAAGAAAAATTGGGTATTGAAATTGTTGAGTTTAGTAATAAATTTTACAACACTTTTTGAAAGATTGTACATCACTTTACGTATTTAATAAAATGAATATTTTAATTTGTTTTATGTGATTGATTTGAAATGAATATCTGCTTCAATGATTAAAAATTAAAAAAGTAAAAACGTAATTTTTCAATATTTATTAAACAAGATACTCATCTTTCCCGTTAGATATGTATTTTCACATTTTTGCCGATATATTAATATATTTGTGATTATTTGTCCAAGTTTACACGAATCAAATAAAAATACAGAATGTATAACGAATAATTCTATATTTTATCAATGTCGATATGGAAGAAATTTTATAGGTAATCAAAACGTATTGAAGTTCACCTATACTATAGGATATGCGTAATATATTTAATTTTCAATTGTTAACTGCGTCATTTTGAAATTTGATATCTTTAAACCATAGAATAAAAGGAATACGTTTATATAAATATGCTTCGTCGACGGGTCTTGCATAACTATTTTTAAAATGCGGTCTCTAAAAGCGGAAGAACAAGACAGAAAAAAAGGAAGAGGAAAAGATACAAATCCTTTAACATTTAAAAAATTTCAAAAAGTCACTATATTGAAATTAATTTTATATGTCATGAAATACATGAAGAAACAGTTACATAATACTTCGGATCTGGCAATTATTTAGTCGTTTAGATTCAAATCTTTTAAATTCAACTTACTTGATTATCGTACAAATCATGTATTTAATTTGATGTTTTAATAAAAAAAAAGGTCTCCATAAGGCCAGACAAGCAATATTGTAAGAAACTTGACAATATTATTTTAATAAAAAACATTAAGATATTTTGCAATTCGTTTTAGTAGTATTATTATAGCATCATATGGAAGATCAAGATGGATACATCAACTGTTGGAAATGCTATTTTTTCATATATTATATAACGTTATGAACATATTATAGATACATATATACATACATGTGTATGTATACCTATATTATACACATGTTCGGCATATGTACATTGTGTATAGTAATGCAAGAGGAAACGCGTTTTCCTCGAAACGAATTACCAATGGCAAAAATGTTCTTGCTTTATATTTAATGTATATAGATGTAAATATAAAATTTTTTGCAAATGTGTTGACATTTTTTTTAACTTTTCAAACCAAATAATATTTATCATATTTGGAAAAGTTTCTATACTTAATGTATTTAAATCGGAATATTGTAATTCATTCGTGTCAAATATCAATCCAGCAAGGCAGATAAAAGTTGTAAAATATTATATTTATTGTAACTGATAAATGTTTTTCACACAGGGAAAATCTATCGAATAGTTCGATATAAAATTCACACTGACCTTGACCTTGACATTGTTGTACCAGTTTGATTAAGTAGAGTAGCTCCGACGAGTAACAGTGTTTCCTTTACGCATGCATATTCTGTAATTATATGTGTACGTGTATACACAAATGCTAAATACTCAGTATTTTATGTCTACATGTCACATGAAACTATGCGTGTCACGTGAAACTATGTTACATTGATTTTTTTCTGTTTTCTTATTTGAGGTCGGAAAAGAGATGGAATAAGGAAAAATATTAGTTTCACCTTTGATATTTGGTTTCTATATTAACAAATCATGTATTGATAGAAGCACTTTTATTTGTATTTACAAAAGTTACATTACACAATAAAATTGATATAAACTTTTACTAATTTTTTCTTATAACAATATACGTGTCTGATGGTGAATACGTGAAAAAAGTTTTATACTTAGATGTTTCTACCGAGATGTATTCTACAGTAAATTGTTTTTATAAGTGCATCTTTAATGATCCAAACACCCAAATTTTGTTAAAAAAAAAAAATATTGACAAATATTTATTTTTTTTTTGAAATTTTGTATCATTTTAAATATATTTAAATAAACAATCAACAGTATTTGTAACAAAAATAAAAACAATAAAACATTTTAAACTAATAAGCTTTATTGTATATTTGCAAACGAATTTGAAAAGCGAAATAGTATCTTGTATTATTTTTCTTCAATAATTTCGAAACATTACAATAAAGTCTTTTTTTTTTTTACTTTCCGAACAATAAACCATAAGTAAAGTATAGTGGAAGTCTTTTATGCTGCTCTGTATTTGATAAAACATATAACCATGAAACAGTTAGATTTACATCTGGGTAGCTTTAATATAAATTACGATGTTCTCGTTGACATTAGTTTAATATCTTTTCAAGTATGATTCTATACTTAGTAATTTCGTAATTCAAGTTTTGCGGAGATTATTACTTCACTGTTTCAGCATTCCCTGAATTCAATCACTCAGTAGTTAGTAATTAGCGAAAAAATAATGTTATTGTTTTGGATAGGTATTTAACTGGAACCCAACGGAAAAATCCACAATCCTAAGTTCTTTCTTTTGGGGATACACAGTAATGCAAATACCAAGTGGTTATATAGCAAGAGTTTGGAGCGGCCAGAAATTACTCAGTGTTGGAATACTACTTTGTGGAATTTTGAACATTTTAACACCAACTGCAGCTCATTGTGGAAATTACATTGCTGTCTGTATTTGTAGGGTAGGCATGGGTTTATGTCAGAGTTGTCTCTTACCATGCACACATACCCTCCTCTCTAAGTGGGTTCCCCCGTCTGAACGAGCACGACTTGGTGAGAATTACTAGATCATTTCAAACTATTGCATTTTAACAACATGAATTATTACATATATGCTATTTTTGACGACATTAGATTACATTTTAATACATACATTAAGTTGTGGATTTTCGTTGCTCACGGTTACATTTCTTCGATTATAATTTAAGAGAAATACTACGAATTTCATTTGTATCGAATTTTATTTGTAATCATATGATAGATTTTATTTAAATCAAACAGGAAATATTACCATGAGTTTTTGTTTTGCTTCGGTTCTTGAACTCATCACACATACTATTCGAAAATACTTTATTTTTGGCTTTAAAGGGTCTAGCAGGTTAAGGGGGTCAAAAGTGCCCTCCAACCGATTTGGTGGTGCGATGCATCATTCGATAGCTTACCAACAGAAAACCTGTGACACCAAGTTTCAACTCTTTAGCTCGACTGTGGGGGTAGTTACAGGATAAATTCGAATTATCGGTTTTTCGACTATTTTCCCTATTTAGTGATACACAAAACCTCTGAAACAAATCTGACATATTACACACATGAAGGCAGATCTAAGGGAATTTTTCCGATTTTTTCGTTGCAAATCCTAGTCGTAAAAAATAAAAAACGCAAAAAAATGCGGATATCTTTTGAAAAAAAAAATAGCGCTTTTTTTATATTTTTTTAATAGCAGCGTATTAGCATGATCATCATCCTCAATTTTTTTCATATTTTTTGGATTGGTGCGCTGTTGTCAAAAAAATTAAAAACCGATATTTTTAAGGTATTTCGCGTGAAAAAGTAACATTTACTTCGAATTTTTACATTTTCTGCATATAGTGTGTATATCGTGCAACCTTGAACATTTTTACATTCAAAGAAACAGCATACAAATTGAAGAAGTTCAATAAATTGAACTAATAAAAACAGTATGTTCAGTATATTTTGAAACATTTTACTTATTTTCATCAGCGTGGTTGGTGGAGTGGTTAAGGGTTCTGACGATGGAATCGCTGCACGTTTTTTTAGCCGTGAGTCGAGCCTTACCATACTTATGTTTTTATTATATATTTTTTTCAATTCCAAACTATGTGTCAATGAATAGCATTTATTTAAAAACATTTTACAAATATTTTAAGCAACTTGTTAAGCAACACAATGTAAAAAGTAGAAGTTACTTTTTCACGCGAAATACCTTAAAAATGTCGGTTTTTAATTTTGTTGACAACGGCGCACCCTTCCAAAAAATATGAAAAAAATTGAGAATGACGACCATGCTTATATGCTGCTATTAAAAAATATTAAAAAAGCGCTATATTTTTCAAAAGATATCCGCATTTTTGCGTTTTCTATTTTTCACAACTAGGATTTACAACGAAAAAAATCGGAAAAAATTCCCTAAGATGTGCCTTCATGTGTGTAATATGTCAGATTTATTTCAGAAGTTTTGCATATCATTAAATAGGGGAAATAGTCCAAAAACTGATAATTCGAATTTACCCTGTAACTACCCCCACGGTCGAGCTAGAGGGTTGAAACTTGGTGTCACATGTTTTCTTATGGTAAGCTATCGAATGATGTATCGCACCACCAAATCGGTTAGAGGGCACTTTTGACCCCCTTAGCCTGGTAGATCTTTTACCAATGTATTTTTTAAATATATTGTCAATGTAAAAACATATACAGGTATATGCGTCTTAACATGGTTCAAGAATCGGAGAAATCCTTGTACAAAATAGCACGTAATGAAAATTTTGAAGTGCAAGCATTGTCATTCGATACTTTCCATTCGCGCAAGCATATGTATATATGTATGTGTTGTCTCAGATTTGCGTACGGAATGTTAATATATCCAAATTTTAAATTAATTTCCATTTCGTGGAGTATTAACACTTTACACTCAAAAGTTTGTTCACTATGGGGGAATAGCAACTCGAAGCTTTTCTAATAAAAAAGGCCGGTGACAATTTTTACAACTAACACGAACAGAAATCATAAAGATAAATGCCGCATAATGCGGTAGTTTTTTGGAACCTAACTAATGTGTTGTGCTGTATTTAAAAGTCAACCTTATATGTAATATCTACATACGTATGTACGTGTTATACTAAAGAAGGGGCGATGAAGAATTATGACTGACGATAAGTAACCTTGAATGATTAAAACTTGTGACCTTTACCTTAACACGTGCGGTAAATGCACAATTTGCTTGTACCAGTATGGAATTCAAATTAGTTATCTATTTTGCTACTTTAATGTAATAATTATATTATCTAACCTAATCAATTATATATGTGTATATAAATATAAATATATGTATATATATGCACGCGTGCGCGCGCCCACACACACAAATATATACAGTTATTGAAGTATACGTTGTTCTTTTTAACTAACTTCTTATCAGCTGTCACTATTATTGAGCCTACTAAATTTGGAGTATTTTTGAATTTACTATCAATGTCAAATATTTAAACTTCATCGCTAATGTAGAATTGTTCAATATTATTCCTGAATGACAAAGCACAGATTAATTTCGGTAATAACTGTATTTACTTTTAATAACTATCTTAGTTACAACTAAATCTATTTCCAAAAGATTATAAAAAGTGTATGAAAATTCAAATACAGAACAGTAAATATTTATTTATGTAACCGATAATATTTTAGCATCCATAATTTCAGATTACAGCATATTTCCAATACTTTTTTTGTGTATTTTTATCATTTGTACGTTAATTGACGATTTATTTGGAAACAGAAGTTTATATAACGCAATTGCAATAGAAATATTACAATACCTTTGTTAGTTTGAATTGATACCTATCAGTACATGAAATATGCATACACTGTCGGTTGTAGATATAAACGTTTTCGTAATATTGTTTTCAAGTTTGTTTAGATACGAGTTGATACATACAGTTATTCCCGCTCGTATTCGTACACCATACGGACATTTAGTTCAAATAAAAAGAATACACTTTCCTTAGGAATATTTTTTATTTAAGTTTAGCAGAATTCATGATTACACTATCTTATATCTATTTATAAAACAGTTTTATTTTTCATTATTTAAAAATACAATAAATAGGAAAAGAATGTCACTATTCATAAAAATCATCCCAGCCGTATTCGTACAGGCAACAAAGAAACAATAATATGCATTGTAGAGAATGTTTATACTATGTCGGGGACTTCCTGTTTATTGTGCACGAAATAAAAGACAATCAGCAGTTATTCTTTTGTGTAAACAAAATAGCAATTAATAGTATTGAATATATTAACATGCAAAATCAGTAGAAAAGGTAAAGAAATATCGATTGTGTTAAGAAAATTAATTATAATCATCATGAAGATGGAAAAAGTTTATGATACATTAGTCTATATTGTTAAAAGAAACTGGTCTACTATTCAGTATACTATCAAAAGGTATAAAGCTAAAAATAAAGCGCAAAATAAACTTCGAAATCTTAACAGAAAGTTACTAATAGATCGTGAAGAATGATAAATTTTCAAAGAAATAAAGGTAAACCTTACAATTAGTGCACGAAAATTGTGAAGAGCATAACATGTCAACATGTAATCATTGTAAAAGAACAAATAAGGAGGAAAGTTAGTAACGAAACAGTTCATCGTGTTATAAGAAAATATGGATATAATGGAAGAATTGCCAGGAAGAAGTTATACATTAATAAATCAAATAGATGAAAATGTATGTAATTTACAAATGAATACATAAACTGGACGTATGAAACATGGAAATATGTAATTTTGTGTGGTGCGTCTACATTGAATGTCTTCCAAACTGATGGTCGATAAATTGTATGACATAAACGAAATACCAACATTGAAAAATCAAATTCTCAGTCAATAACAGTAAAGTACAGGGGTGGGCATGTGCAGTGTGGGCGTGCTTTTCCGCGGTCGGAGTTAGAAATCTACATATTATTGATGGAATCATGGATAAGTATAAATATATAAATATTTTAACAAAATTTAAAGATCAATGCGAATAGCTTGGACATTCCTACTGATTTCGTTTTTTACCAATATAATGATCATAAACATAAAACTCGTCTAACTCGAGAGTAGCTATTATACAAATGTTCTAAAGTAATAGAAAGATCGTTCAGATATAAATCTCATAGAAAATTAATGGGCAGAATTAAAAACTAGAATACAAAAATATGAAATAAGTAATGTGGACTAACTCAAAGAAGAATTAAACTTGAAATGGAAAAATATTAGTAGTGATATCACAAACAAATTGGTTCAATTTATGCCAAATAGATTACTTAAAATAATAAAACACAAAGGACATCAAAGTATTAATTTATTATTTTTACTAGTTTAAATATGATTCTTCCCTTATGCATGAATATGGCTGAGAGATGGTTTTTGTGGATAGTAACATTTTTCTTCTATTTTTTATATCTTTAAACAATGAAAAATAAAATTGTTCTACAAATACATGTAAAATAGTGCAATAATGAATTCTACTGAGTATAAATTAAATAATATCCCTAAGGAAAGCGTCTTTTCTTTATTTATTCTAAATGCTCGTATGATGTACGAATACGAGTGGAAATAATTGTATAGTACTTATTAGAAAGAATGCTTCAAATCTGTTTAACTGAACTACATTCATGATAACGGAATCGAAAGGTTATCTGCATTTTAAGTTTGATTATTATTGTGAAATATGTTTATAAAGATAAAAAGCGATATTGCTAAGTGTAATAGTACATATATTACGTTATAGAATTGCTAAGGTCATTTGCAGTCAATGTTCATCGTTTAATTTTATCAATCGAATAATTTACTATTTTTGCTAAAACATAATTTGCTGCATAAATAATATTTAAGTAAACAAAGTCAACATTACCATTGAAGTTTTATTTAGTTATTGTTTCCTCCAATTTTATTTGACTCGATTTGCATTATTAAAAATAATGTGGAAGCAATTTAATTTCATATGATTACATGTAAAGGTGATTAACATGTTTAGGTTGATTAATGTTTAAATTAATAGTTATATTAATATATTTATTTATTTAACTTACAATATATTCCATCGCATCGGATAACTGTTTCGATGGATGAATCTACGTATGAAAATAATAAAAAAAATTCATATACATATGTTCTAATTAATCTTGTTTTTAAGTTATAGCAGATTTGATTTTCATCAAACCCTTTTATTAATTCTTTTAACATACGAGTATTTTCGTCTTCTATGCTATATGTCTCTTTTCCTCATCTACTCCCTTCCTTCTTCCCTTTTTTTCTCAATAAATTATTGCTTATGGGGATATTTGAAATCTATCGTATATAGAACGTTTATTGATAACAACGAAATACCTTGCAAAAAAAAAAAAGAGTAAGGCTTCCAGATAACGCGTATAATATCTGGAGAAATGCAAAGGGTAAGACAATCAATGGTAAAACATCTTCAAGCCTGTGTTCAGACGCAAGGGAGTTATTTTGTACACCTCTTGTGAAGATAAGCAGATATAGTGTGTAAAGAAGAAATTCGTAATAACTCGAAAACAAGGTCAAATAGAGCATATGTTTATATGAACTTTTTTAATTTTTTTTTCATGTGTAGATTCACCCGAAGCGGTTCCCCAATGTAACGGGATACCCTATATACTGACAACGAGTCTGAAAATAAATCGTTGACCAAAAAATGTTGATCTCATAGCTAACTTTTTAAATTGTTTTTCTTTCTTTTTTCAAAGTCTAGCTCGGAAGAGCTAGACTGAACATTTTGAAAAAGTTACAAATCTTCTATTGGAACATTTTAGATAAAATCATAGATTTAAATTTTTTCTTTTAGTTTCTCAATGTTGGCTATTTTGATTTCCATCATCAGTGAACAATTAATGTAATTTATTGAATAGCAATTTTAATATTAAAAACTTATACATGCAGTATGAATTTCATATAAATGTAGGTAATCTCATCAGAAAAAAAATTAAAATGCTATAAATTAAATATTTATTTATTTATTTTAGGAACGTTCGCTTATGCTGGGGCACAATTCGGTACGGTTATTTGCTTTCCAATTTCTGGAGTGTTAGCAACATCAAGAATCGGTTGGCCATCCATATTTTACGTGTTTGGTGCTATATCAATACTTTGGAGCATTCTATTTTTCATTCTCGGTTCCGATAGTCCTTCTCAACATTCACGCATATCGGAAAGAGAGAAGCGATATATACAGAATAGTTTGAATACTGACGAGGACGACGAAAAGTCGCAGGATGTAACGGTAAGTATTGCTTAATATAAATTTTACAATAATTAATAATATTAGTTTAGTTATTTCAGTACCAAAATATACTAGCTAACTTTTATTACTTGTTTACATTTAGGTTCTCCTTTTGTACATATTTCATTCCTTTTTATCATAGAATTGAAATACTTCGTTTGTTATCGTGCATGCCTACTCTTTTTTCAAAATTCAAAGGGAATTTAACAGGAATCTTTTGAAGAAATTATAAATTATATAAAATAAATATTCACAAGTGATTTTTGAATATGCAGATTAGTATAAGATATTTGCGTTAGGTTTTCCACATGAATAGACTTTCCTCTCATATTTCTAGATGCCATTTAAGTGACGCAAATACATTATTCTACATTACTACATACATCAAACGTTAGAATCAGATATTAGTAATGTGCAGTAACAGCCTGAGTAATACAATCCAATCAAGGTTTTGAAATCAGGTATGACCCAAAATTTCTATTGTCTTCACATCGATACCTTTATTTATAGTTAATTTAAAACTTACTTCATTTTATTTTATTTTGTTTCGTTAAAGAATATATCTAATTATGTATATATTATACCCGTGATATGAATATTCTAAATTCAATGTAATATATAATTACATAATTATAATGTCTAAATACATAATTTCTTGCATCTTGCAAAGTATAATAGGATTGCACACATGCGTATATGAATATTTCTAAAAGAAATTTTGGTCATGAAAAGTATCTTGCAAAGAATATACGTTGTTTAATATCTTACCCTTTAATTTAACCTTTGTTTAGCGTACAGTTACAAATAATATAATTTGTTTTCAACTTTTAATTTCAGTGTAAAAGTAAAATTATTAATTTCAGTTAATATTGCATGTATGTTCATTTATGAATAAAAATTTAAAGTAATTTTGCGACTTCTGTAACGAAGTAATCTACACAGTATCAGATCAATAGGGGGTAAATTATTCCGAATAACATATTTAATAAGCTTATGGGTTAGAAAGAAGAGGGCAAGAAACGTGGAGAAATAAATTATTATTGTGGTGTAAATTATTTAAAATATGAAATAATTCATAATTCGACATGCATATTAATATTAACAACTAAACTATAAGTAAATTTACTGTCATGTTTGTGAAAGGTGATGAAACCACCATGGAAAGCTATTTTTACTTCGTTACCGATGTGGGCACTTATAATTGTCCATTGTGGACAAAATTGGGGCTACTGGATTCTAATTACGGAACTCCCAAGTTACATGGATGCTGCGTTACACTTTGATTTTGAGAAGGTAAACAAAGATTTGCTGTATCTTTAATTTCTAAAAATTGTGACAATTTGAATTATGACAATTTTTTTGTCAAAAATTAATCTTTTCATTGTGATAACACCAAACTAATAATCTAATTGTTAAATAAATTGTTTGATATTTACTTCAAATAGTGTTACGATTTTGGATTTTAGGATTATCTTAATTCAGTGGCAAAGATTAGGATTAGCATTTTTAAGAGAGTGCTTGCAAGTAAAAATCTACATCTGGTAACATAAAAGAAATCGAAAAAATAAAATTAGTCGTGCCGGTATTATAATTAAACCAGCAACATTAGGTATAGTGTGCAAGTGCATAAGATAAACTGTAGAAAAATAACCAAGACTGAATACTGTATTTAAATTTAATTACTTTGTGTAATATTATTGCAAATTATGCTACGTCGTACGTTACATTAATAATGAATTTCAATTCCAATGTAACAAATTATTTTAATTTGCTATGCTATATTATTACATTATTATATTATTAAAAATCTTCAATAACTCAGCATAATACAACGTATCCACTTAGGCACCGTTTTACTATAACTACTACACATAATGTTAGTACACAATATATAAATTATATGGTATGTGCTCGGCATACGTCTCAGCACTTTCGAATCTTGTACAAGGCTCTATTAATTAATTATAATATATTCGGCCTACAAGGTCCGAATGCAGCTGTGTTGCACTTTTCGAATGTAATCAAGTTCTGTGCTCGCAATGATAATGCATTTCTTCAATAAGATGCTATAGTATATTTTGTATATTTATGTGGTATGTTTTATATTATCCGGTACTTACAATTAGTATACAAGTGACATTCTTCTGCAAATAACATCGATGCTTACAATGAAGTTAAATATAATAGTTAATGAAATGTTAAATTATTAATGTATTAAATTATTGCTCATTTATTAGTTTTAAAATCTAATTTTTTACGGTATTGTCTATGGAACGTTTTTTCATAACTAATTCAACGTTCTTGTAAAAGTATTATTTTTATATTAATATTCATGTATAGGTACATGCATTTTATACGAAATCATCTTTATATCATTTTTAGAAAGACAAACTACATGAAAGCTACTTTTATTATTTCTTGTCGTGAAACTTTTTATGCGATTTTCTTTTTTTTTTATATACCGATCAGGAAAAACAAATTAGTGTTTCCACATATCACACATACATACATACATACTAATATAACCCATCAATGACTGAAAATAGGTAAGTCCAGATTTACGCGTTATCAGTACGAAAAAAAGGTAGACCTGCCACTGCGATAAATTATAAAAAATAATTGTTTGTCATTTATTTATATTTTTAAACATGAGACTACTGTTTTAAGTAAACTGTTTTACTAAAACTAATACAACAATAGTTTCTAAGTATTATTTATTTATTAAAATTATCATATTTAAATATTATTATTTGTATTATTAATATTCTTAAATATTATCATTCTTATTAATATACTATTATTTTATTGTTAAAAATTATTATTTTTAAATAATATGTGAATACTTATTTAATGTAATTGTAGTACTTATTGTAAATATATAATATATTATTCTTAAATATTGTTGTCACGTAAATCAATTTTTCAAATCTGTTTTACATGATATATTAGGATGATGAGAAAAAATGGTTTAAATAGTAAATATTTAACAGAGTTTAGCGAATAGAATTTTTTTGTCCAATATACTTCTAATGAAAATAATTGTTAAGGAAATTGTAAAAATTGTTCAGTGAGTATGATTAATGAGAATAATACATTGATTAAATCGTTAAATTACTTAAAGAAGGACAGAACGGAAAGAGATTTTAATGGAGTCATATTCTAGAATGACTGTATGGTACAATTAAATTATAATTTTATAGTATAATTAAAAAGCCACAGATTCAAAAGTATTTTTTTATTACTTTAAACAAGAAAAACATTATAAGTTTGAAATTTAATAGCAAACTGTGATCATAAAAATTTAAGAAAGAGATTAGTATACAGGAATATTTATATTAAATAATAATAATCTAAATATAATAATATAAATAATAATAATCTAAATATTTAAATTAAATAATAATAATCTAAATATTTAAATTAAATAATCTAATTATTTAATTTAATAATCTGATTATTTAATTTAAATATTGTAAGGAAAATTTTTAATGGAAAAAGCAATTATTGTTATTACTAAAAAGATCTTGCACTTTAAAGATACAATATAAGATCTTCCAAAAACTACTTCAACATGTTAGAATACAAATATGTTATCAGAAAGTCATATCACAATTTTCTCTTCAAGATTATCTATTCGAAAATAAAAACCTTATTTCTGTAAAACGTAAATAGTTTTAAATGTGTAAAATGTAAAATCTATTTACACTTTGTACAATCTTTTTTAATTTTAAGCATCACATTATAATTAAATACAAGCAATATAATAAATCAAAGAGTAGTACAGTGGAACCTCGATATAACGGACCTCAATACAACGGACTTCGGATATAACGGACAGCATGTAAGCGATCGTAAACTGCACGTGACTGCACACATTATGACCGAAAGTGAAATAGCAGATGAAGTGTTAATCAAAGAAAGTGAAAATGAAAGCGAAGATAGCGAAGAGGAGGAATCAATACTCCCAGAAATAAGATTATCAATGATCAGATCGCATCTTGACGATGTAATATCATTTATCGATGATTCGGCAGATAGCGAAATGCAATTATATTACACGTACTTTCGCAATTTTAGAGAGTTAATAATTAAGAAACAACAAACTTCAAAAATCCAAACAAACATTGATACATTTTTCAAACCAGTGTCACCGAAACCAGGAAGTTCAAAAACAAACATTGATGACTCTCCTCAACGGGCGTATAGTGACATATCATCTGAAGACGAATAAAGTGCAATTTTAAAGTGTAATTAGAATGTAAACTTTCGTTTATATGTATTTCTATTTGATTATTAATAAATAGCTTATTTAGAAAATTTATTTTTATATAACGGACATTCGGCTATATCGGACACCTCCTCGCCCGCATTGGTCCGTTATATCGAGGTTCCACTGTAATACCTAATAATGGCAGTAAATTTCATATTTATTACAGAGTACTGAAAAAAACCATTTAAGACTTACATAGTAGCTAGTATTCGTTAAGCTTTGTATAAATATTGTGCCAAAGATAGGTCTGAAACTTAATACTTCCAAAATTAGAAAAGGTCTTTCACGTCAGAAAATACTAGTTTTTCTTTATTTTGATACAACAGAATAAACTAACGTCCATTTAAAATTCATCGATGTAATATAGTTTGCCTAATTTATAAATCGTTTTCTAAATAGTAAAGAATACATCGTTTATTAGGTTCAACTCTAGAAGAGGAAAAGATAGAAAAGTGAAGAAAGCATGTATTTTATAAACACATTGTATAAACATTAAAACAATGTCTACTCATAGAAGCTTCTCACTCATCTTTTTTTAATACTCTACCGCTTAAGTTTCGATGTATTTTTTGTTAAAGTATTTAATACATTTACGTCTTCTGTTTTTCAGGCTGGCATGATAGCAGCCCTCCCTTATTTGACGATGTGGATATTAAGTTTTCCAGCATGTTGGTTAGCGGATTATGCTTTAGAAAAGGGTGTTTCAAGAGGTGTAACTAGAAAGGTTTGCAATACCATTGCGCATTGGGGACCAGCGGCAGCTTTGATTTGTCTTGCCACAATGCCAGTGCACGATCCTGTAGTGTCTGTAGCTATTCTCGTAGTAGCCGTTGGATTAAATGCTGGATCTCTATGTGGATTTCAAATTAATCACATTGATCTAAGTCCAAATTTCGCTGGCACGATGATGTCCATAACGAATTGCATCGCGTCAGTGATTGCAATAATTGCACCTTTAATTTGCAGCGTGATCGTACACGATGAGGTATATAAATATAAATCGCAGTAATTTCGCATGAGCTGTTATATCGATAATTACATTAGAGACTTTCGTTTTCAGACAAACGTGGCGCAATGGAACACGGTGTTCTATTTGTCAGCTGCAATTTATATCATAGGCAATTTAATTTTTATTATCTTCGGCAAAGCTGAAGTTCAACCGTGGAACAACCCTAAAACTGTGAACGCTCAAGAAGAAAATAGGAAAGAATTTACAATGGTATAAATATTGTAAAACAAATGCTTTAAATTTCATATAAAATTTACCTCTTTTTTTAGTTTCAACCGTTACATAGTATATTAGTTTATTTAAAAAAAATTAATACGATAAAAATCTAGTAGTTTGCTTCGTGTTAGTATGCTGAGTATGGAGGCTAAAATATGTCAGCCCATTACAGCTTGTTAATAATATTCGCTTTTAAGTTGATAAGGTGTAAAATTATGTTACTCTATTCTATATTTGAGTCAAAAATTTTGTAGAACAATTTTTAGGACTAATTTTTAGGTACAAGAGTAAGAAGACAATTATAAATTTTAAGCTTTTAAGAAATACGAAACCAGTAAAAATATATTTTACTGATTTTATATGAAATTTAAAATCAGGACTGACTGAATAGGAAAACGATCAATTTTTATAAAAATAAAATCATAACTGCCTAACTATTTTCGATAAGTAGTTGAATATTATTGATATGCGTAGTTGTTAAACATATTACATTTTAATATATTAATACAGAATGAAATAGAACATGTATGAATTTGATGAGAAGTGCATAATAATTAACAAAAGCATGAGGCTTTAAGCACTAGTGTTCAGCGTAGGAAACCTAAAATGTACTTCTGATGTACTGATTTCGATCTGGATAAAAAGATTTCTTGTGGCAATTCTTATTTCAAAAATAACTTTAATAAACGTTTTTCTACCATTAATTCCCTTCATATTATTTATAATAAGATGTACTTTTCAATATGTAAAATATGCTTTCTGTTTTTTAATTAATTGTGCATTACTGCATAATGATAAAGTAATCCTTGAAAATAGTTATCGAAAAATCAAAGTAATCATTTTTGTAGCTGTTTAACACTTCATTCACGCGACCATACATACACATATTCTTATCTTCGAAACGACTTTACAACATTCTCCTTCTTCCAGCATCGGTTAATCTTTTATCTAATCTTTTATCTTCAATATATAATATTTTCTCGATTAATAATTTACAATGGGTACATTATATGACATTATATCTTAATATTAACTCAAGCATTGAAAAAAATAATCGACAGAACGGTGAAATTCCTTGTATACTACGGAAAAGACCTGAATTTTCGTAAAATGTATAAATGCAAGGAATTCATGTGTAATATGCATTCTACAGTGTCATATACAAATTATACTTATGATTCCTCAAATTTAGTAAAATATTGGGAAAGTTTTATGTTGTAAGAACTATATAAGGGAAAAGTGGATAGCACCGGACGGCCCGTAACCCCGGACATTTCAATATCTTTGTACTTTTCTAAAATAGAAAACAAATACCAGTTGAGAACACGTCTGACTGTGTCGAGAAACAAATGCACGTTAATAGTAGCACACACGCCAAGCGACATAGTTATTATATTAACTTTTCTCATTTGTGAAAGTTCTATTATTGTGATCATCAAAGTTCGTCAAAACTTATATTAAATGCACGTATTCTTTCATATTTTATTAATTCTAACATCAACAATTTGATGTAGTTTAAGAATTTAACACAAATTTTGCTGAATTTCTTTTATATCATTCAATATTGATAGAATATTAGGTGTCCGGGGTTTAGGAACGATAATTATTGATGGCGTAATATAATATAAGAATAGTTTAATGAATATAAAGGAGATACATGTTAATCATGGAGGTTGATACACAAGTGCCCCATAGAACAAATGCTAGTGAAGCCCTCCCAGGATCACTAGACAAAAGACGATCGTCGAATGACCGAATAACGAATCGGTCTCCCATATACCCTCTGGCTATTACCGCATTCATATTTTCACAAATATATAGAAAAATATTAAATAATATCAATTGGATACCCCCAAACACTTTTACGACCTTCAAATTTTGAAAACAATGCATTTTATTATTGTAATTCCTCATTACTCCATATTTAAGATGTTAGAAAATATGAATATTCCTATTTGTTTTAGCATACAATTTAAAAAATGCCAAAATTCAAGGCAGGAACGATCAACAGAGGTAAATAAAATGCAATTCAAATGAAGCAGACAGTTATGTATGCTTTGGACGGCAAACTAATATTAAATGTGCTGCTAAAAAATAGATTGTACCACGCAGTACTTTGCATGATAAAATAAAAGCTTTGAAGAGCAGAAAAGAAACAATTTTCAAACCGAAATTAGGTAGACATGAAGATACTTTTGATGAAAAATTTTCCCATGTATTATATAATCATATTAAAAAGATGGATGACCGTCTAATGCCACTAACTAAAATGGAATTTGGAACTGGCTAAAACTACATCTAAGAGTAAACAGGCCAAGATAAAAAAAAATGATTAAAAATCTGTTTAATACAGAAACATTCTTTGCGGAGAAAACTTTCAAAAAGATTGGATACAATGTATTGAATGCAAAGATTGGACACATGAACAATGTGCAAATATCGACGCTTCGTGTCCATATTATTACTGTGACGTTTGTAAGACGAAAATTTAAATAAAGGAGCAATAAAAATCTTGACCGAGGTTACCCGCCAATTTTCAAGAAAGTAAAAATAGTATTTTTTATATTGTTGTTTTTTATACAATTATTTAAAATCTATATTTTATTTATAACTATTATAATTTAAGAAAATCTGAAGTTTATATTCTGAAATCAAATTTAATTAAAATTTATTGACTATTTATACATTTTTGTATTTCATTTTAATATCCTGACCCGGGCTACTTGTGTTTCCTTTACAGTAACTTTCATTAATATTCAAACACCCTTTAGAACAGAATAAATTTTTTAAAATTGGACTAAACGGTCTGAGTTTTATGAGAAATTAAAAGAATTAGTTTACTAGATGATATGTAAAAAAATTGTTGAAAAAATTACAGTTGATTGGAATTGCGAAGAAAATAATAAAGATCGCTTTTTACAACTTTTTTATCTGAGCTTGTGATGAAAATTAAAAAACTATGTTTTGGAAATTTATGTCAGTTATAGCTGAAAATTTCATCGAAATTGATTGATGCAGGAACAAGCAAGAGGCATTCAAATATGGAAGAATCTTTTGATTTATTACAGTTGTAGCCGAAAATAGTAAGAAACTTCGATTTACACCATTTTCAGAGTTACAATTGATATACTCCGATGAGACCGATATTCTGTTCTCATTCCAAGTTATACAGGATGAGTCAGTAAAAACTACCACCTGCAGTAATTCGTTACGGAAAAATACCCTAAGTAAAATTGATTGTACTTAAGAAGGCTGATTAGATGAATGTATTTTGATTTTTTGATCCCTTATATTTTCTGAGATATCAAGGTAACCTTGAGTTCTTTAATGGTCACTCTTTTTACAGCTGTTATGTATATTCTAGATACATCTTCATTTTTAAAAAACTCATTATCCATCCTTCTTCTTAAAAAGAATCATAATCCTCCTTTTACTTACTAAATTTGGACTTAACCAGAAGGTTATAAGTGGTTAACTCAATAATTAGAAATTAAATATGTAACACTTAATGAAAAGTAAGAATTATTTTAAAGCTGTATTTACACACAGCATGTACATATGTATAATAATATCTTTGAGAGAAAATTATAAACATTTATCTACTCGTTATTCATGGCAAAATATATTTATATATTTATTTTATGTTTGAGATTGGTTGAAACCTCTATGTAATTAATTGTCATTTTAAAGAAATTATTATTATAATTGCAAATAAACCCGAAATTTAAATTATTTGTATTTTTTTCATACATTCTCTCAAAAATAGAAGTACTGCAGAAATTTCCTTGAATTTAATACAGAATTGTAATAGTATTATATTTGATTGCAATATCATATTATAATATTATAGAATTAGGAAATTTTTATAGGTACTTCTTTGTGTTGACATTTAAACAAGAAACATGGTTAGTATAGATATAACGCAAAATTTCTGTTCTTGTTTGTTTCCCAATAAACCTATTTTTAATATTTACAGGGCTCTAAATTTATTAACCTACATTGTATGTAATAACATAGTAGTTTCTTATCTATATTTGTAATTTCTTCTGTTCAATAGTACATTTCGTGAAATATTGATTCTTCAATATTATTATTTTATATTTTTGTCTTATACCTAATATTCGTTATTGGATAATATAATACTAAAATGTACGTATTTGCGAAAAATGAGGAAATACACAATAGAATGATTTATTATTAGCCTTCACTTATGAATACACACATTGTTCATTTAGTTTATCGTTTAAAAATTATTACATTAATGGTTCATTGTACCTTTATGGAAACAATCTTTTGTAAGATATGGGAAGTAATTATAGAAATAAAGATAAAACTTTTTGCTGTTACATCGTCTGCACTCAAAGACATACAACAGAATTAACATTAACGTTATTAGGCGATCTGATATGTTCATAAATATTACTTCAATGTGTTGTGATCGAGTTTTAGTTGGTACAAATATCAATCATTACCACAGCATCATAAGATACTGCTCTGTTGTCAGTAATGATTCAACGATGCACGAGTGAATTGTCTTAAATCTGTGACTAAAATTTCTCTGCGACATAGTGATTTACATTCTGTTTTCGTCTTATTTCTTTAAGTATTTAAAAGATAAGTGATGTAATTATCAATTCATTCTTGATTTTCGTCACGTGATGATATCCGGTTTTATATAATAATAATAATAATAATAATTTAAAGCATCATTACTGTGCTCTATAACAATACGCATGTATTTCTCAACTAGATAAGGGAGAAAAGTGATAATGTACTGTTGTGTATACGCATGCAGAGTGTGCAAGTTGGAAATTAAGAGTGGGAGAAACCCTTTTCAGTGATGGACTATAAAACCACGATCAACCAATTGATGGATCGTAGTGTCTTTTTTGCGATTTACTCCGAAACTTGATCCTACCTGAAAACTTCCGTAAGAGTTTAAATATTCTTATCAACATGACGCATTCGCATGCAACAAAACGAGTTTCCATCATCTCAATCTCGGAGCGAATGCAGATACCGACATCTAAACCCAAAGGTATTTATCTTGTTTATTACATTAGAATTAATCTTTCCTTGCAATGCAAGCAAATTCATTTGTTTTTCATTTCAATTTTAATCGATTCATTTCCAAATAAGAAAGAACGATGACACCAAATTGCTTATTGTCATAAAAATTCAAAATAAATAGAATATTCTGCTTTTCAAATATTTATTGTTCACTTACGAGTGAACAAACATTAAATGACATAAAATTATATACTACAATTTATCATTTTATTTAATTTCCAATGATATTTCGTATAATACGGAAACACGTTTTACACGTGCTGCGACATGAGTTTTACTTTAACATGCTCTTGATGATACCAGATTGAAAAAATACGATAGGAATGTGCGCACATTCAACAACGGAATTGATCGTTACAGAAGATAATATATAAAAATCAATCTGATTTTGATCTAGTGACATTAATCAAAGATAAGTTTTATTTGTCTCGACTTGTGCAAAGATTAGTGACGCTTGTCCTCATTTAAAATCGTGCTTCTCACGTGCTTGGATTCTCCCATTCGTCCAATCATTTTTTATATCTATCAAGACACTCCTTCGTATTTGTCTAACTTTACTCTTACGAACATTGTAATTTTTTCGCCTCTAAAACAGAGTACAAGTTCATTTATTTTAAGTCAATGCTAGAAATATCATCAAAGTATCTTTATTTTAAAGGAATTATTCTGTTACAGTGATCTTTCTCCTATTTTATATATTACAGATATTTTTGGAAATATTTTTTATTCGTTAAATTTGTGTGGTAAAATATTCAATATTCACTAAATCACGAGGATGCTTAAGAACACAATGTATTTGTGCAACGTGTGTAGCATAATTACGTGACCAATCGCTTTGAATTCCAAGATGTAACGTCAACAGCTCGTCAATGTCAGATTTCTCGCGATGTCCTAGAAATGTGAAGTAAACGGATTATTCGTCCGCATTCTCTGCATTACTCGTGATTGTGATTGTACAAAAAATATAAAATGCAACAATTGATCTTCAATAGGCTCGTTTATCAATATCAATATCGTTTAGAGAATTATCGCCAGATTATAAGATAACATACTATTGAATAACCATAGAGTCCTATAAATTCTAACTGCTACTGACAAAGTTTATGAAATAGACTTTATAGGAATCAATCAGAGATTAAAAACTGTACAGAAAAAATTGTATAGAAAACTTTACACATTTACATATATGTATATTTCCGACATTTCGTTTCTCATTGAATGTAACGATTGAGGAAATATAAATGAAAGAAAATAAACGTAATTCTATAAATGATATTAATGTGTTGCAAGAACTTATTACTATTGACCACCTTGTAAGAAATTAGAGATTTCATTACGTGCTTAAAATCTTATTCAGCACATGTAATATGTCAAGGTCAGGGAAATTAGGAAAAGGGAAACTATTAGTTCTTACTTTCAAATACAAACTTTTCTAAAAATATACATTTAAAGAATACTTGCTTCGTAATTATTAATACTTTAATTTATAACACATCTTATTTATTACTTTTTTTCTCCGACAAAGCAAATTCTTTTTTATATTTAATGTTCAAAAATTTATTATAAATCTTGTAAAATTAAAAATTTGGAAATATTAATTGCACGAAATGTAACACTATTTTTGCAATAATATTACCTTTAATTAAAAATTATATAACCTTTAGTTATATAATTAAATATAAATAAAAATATAATCTTTAGTTTAAAAAAATTTATAATACACGAATTACAAAGAAGAGAATTAATTTTCCAAAATATAAATACATATGTATATGTATACATGTATAGATCTACATAAATTATTAAAGACTTTGTTTAAGGAAATACAGGTAAAAAACCAGGCTATACTTGTTATAAAAAATTATAATTAAACTAACACTTTCCATATCTTACAATTGAAGTGTTTTCAAAATTATAAATTTAACGAGTTTGAATTAATTTTTTCTAAGCAATTTTACTTCCAGTGAATATTTAATGGTCTGAAAGAATTCTAGAATATTGTAAACATGGTTACTTATAGTTGTGAATTATTTCAGATTTTTTCGTTGCAATAGCGAAGGGTAAAAAATTAAAAATGTAAAAAATGTCACACTTTCGATAAATGAAAATTAAAAAAAAAAAAAAGAAACGGAAAGATGTAGGAAAAAATTACAATTCCCAGTAACTCCATTCCCGGTTAAGATGAAGCTTGAAACTTAGTGCTCCATGTTTTCTTTTGGTGAGCTATCGAAATGTGCATTGTCAAGTAAAATCTGTTTAAGGCCACTTCTGACCATTTCATTTCATATTCCCTTTGATTAGAAGAACTTAAAAAGAAAATACAAAAATTAAATGCAGAAAGAAATTGAAATATAATAAGAAATATAAAATATCAATTACAAATTCCATCTTGGTTTAATTCTGTATACGCAATAGGTTTAAACATTTTCTTGATTTTCTTTATTATACAAAAATTAATGATATTACTACTTATAATTTCGTTATGTAACCATACATTTCTGTTAATGTTCATACAGTGATTCAATGTATTACTGGAACCCATATTTTGATATTATTTTTAACATTTGCTTCTTTTTCAATGACCTTAACATTCACAAATCGTCATTTTTTTATGACAGATACCTTGCATCTATAGAAACATAAAAATGTAGTGGAACGAAATCAATAGTTCATTCCATTATTAAAAAACATTAACAATTTGCCTTTCTGGCAAAAATTAAAAGTTAAAAGTGTTAAGGATTAAAAATATCTTCCAGCATAGCTTTTTGTTTATTTTTGTACAGTGTTCGTATCTTTGAGGGGGTGATATTATATTTTCATTTATATGATTATGGTTTCGTCTACGGCTGATTGGAGATTTAAATGCATTCAGTTGAATGCAATGTTCACTATTTATATAGAAAACATGCAAAGTGTAGTAGTGTCTAAATTCAAGTAGAAAAAAATAGCAAATATAACACATTTTTACAAACAAATTAAACGGACGTGAAATCTTAATCCTACTAAAATGAAAAGGTCAATGGAAATCATCTGGTTAATATATTACAAGAAATGTCCTTAATGAGGTAAAATTATAAGTTTTATATTTTATATAGGGAACTTGGCAATAGGTAGCATTAAAGAGATTCTACAGGCTAAAGTTAGCCAAATAGTCAATATAAAAAAATTTCAAATTCAACAGACTTGAAACGTGCCTCCAAATATTGAGGCTGTTCCTTGTTAACTTTGAGTTAGACATAAACAAAGGCAGTGATAAAGAAAACTGAGTGTTGTAAATATTGCTTTCTGAATAAACATTCAATCACCACTGTGTCATGTTTTAGTCAATTAGAGGGTATTTTTCTCTGGCAAAAGTTAATCAGCTTTTTTTGATTTTTGTAAAACACTAGAAAATTCTTGAGATTTTATTGTATTGCATCTTAGTGTACTTTTAATATAGGTTTAACTTACAATATTTTTACTTGTTTTATTTTTTACCTTTTTTTACCTTCCATTTCGTGTACGTTTCTAAATATTGCAGTGAATAGTAATTATTTTTCAGTAATTTATGTGAATTGTACGTGTAGTACGTATTGTGTGTATTTAATGCGCATAGTATACGTCGTGTTCGGACTCATTTACAAACTTTCATGATATGTGTGGATTTGCTACAAACATTCGTGAAGTATGAATTTCTATGTGCACATGTATAATACATACGTGTACCTTTTGTGGACAATTGTAGTATGCACATTTTTGAATTACTTATCCGGTAGGTTCGTGAACTGAAGAAGACATTAATCCTTTAATCTACGACTTTTCCTATAAAGTTGTTTACGGCGCTAAATATCAGTTTCCTTCTCCACCAACTTAGGATGATTATATTCCCGTACCTTTATGCAACTTATGCATATTCATCAGTATATGGAGTTTACTATAGTCATATTTTCAATCGTTAATAACTAAACAAAGCCTCTTAATGCTTGCAGTTGCTTCACAAAATGTTCAAGCTTTGTGATGTTTGTACCTGGTGTGCCGACTTTGAATTAATATGCGGGCTATCTGATGTTTATATAATTGGTAATTTGGAAAGAAACTACATGACTGCATAACAACAGACTAGACCGTTCTTGTTGACCGTTACTTATGTATGTTCTGCTTCATCATCTCAAGTCTCGTCCTTGCTTGAGATGGATCGGAGTAAATTCACGCTGATCGGCGAATATTTAACTCTTTCGCCCCGGCATTCTTATAATAAAATGTGATCGCTACGAGCGAAACGCGTCGCTCACGAACTGACACACACAAGTAACAATTGAGAAAAAGAAATAACACTTTTGTTGATAGTAAATTATTAAATAAACATGAACCATCTGAGGCATACTATATTGCCGAACATCCAACTTTTCTTTTACTATTATACAATCTTTTACGCAAGCACCAATTACACTGTCCAACAAATTTTGTCCTTCATTTTCTAGATAGTTTCTTTTCAGGAAATGTGTGCAGAATTCGATACTGTGTAGCAAATTTACGCTAGATAAAGAACTTTTCGTAAAAATGCAAAAATATCGGGTAGAAGGCACACACATCGGCTCTTTTTTAAACTTTGTGGTCATTTACAACCATTCAAAACCACAAAATTTAATGACTGTATACACTAATATGTTCAAGACACTCTCTTCTATTTTTTAAAACTAAATTGAATTTCCTAGCGTTTTGAGTTCTCACGTAATACTTTATGTTTACCTAGAATCGTGTGTTTTTACAGAAACTCATATTTTTCAAAAACTGAGGGTGATAAAGTAATTCTGCTTCCAGATTCATGCTTGACATGCAAAGACATTACTTAATGGATATTGCAGATTTTTCTGAAGGACAAAATTTGTTGGATAGTGTAATTGATTAAAACTAAATGATGGGGAATTACATATGTCTTGCAATTACTGTTTTAGTACTGTCCATGAATTTTCCGTAGGATTCAAATTTGGACTTTGTGCTATTCAGTTTAGAATTTTAGATAGTTGCGATTCCAACCAATTTTGTACATTTTTTATACTCGATAAAGCTGGAAAATGGTGTTACTTGTTTTATGGGGTATATTCTCTATAATTTTTTCTAATTTTTCATTTAATATTTTTGTGCACACGTATTGGTTCATTTTCTCATTGATGCAGCTTAATAATTCTACACCAAACACTGGAAAACCCCATAGTATAAAGGATTCACCATCAACGGTTTCTTTTACATGTCGCTTCTGTAGGTATTTATATTCACGTATTTCACATCATTCATATTCATCTGTTGAAAATCTATTAATTTTTATTTCGTTCAACCATGTAACATATTTCCAATTGTCCATTGACCAATTTTTATATCTTATGGCAAAGGTCAAAAAAAGCTGCAATCTTCTTTTCTAAAAATATCGTCACGATATTTTGGTCACAGTATTTCGATTGGGATATTACACGCTGTTTTGATATATCATGACTAGAAATTCGTTTGTTTAACAGTTCAATTTTGATGCTTTCCTTAGAAAGATCTATTGAGAACTGTTACTAAAGCTAATACACTTTTACGTGACCCCTATATGATGAATGTAAACAATTCTGACATTACACATACACTAAAATGTAGTGCGAAATAGAAACAGAAGAAAAATTGAATAACTAACAAATTAAATAACATATAATAAAATTGATAGGCATTTGTTAAAGTAAAATAAATGTAATCTAATATACGTAATTAGTTTTCCTCAAATCCTATCGCAAAATATAAATAAATTATAACTTTTTAGAAATGCATTTTTACTGATTCATTTTTGCTTCTTACTGTATGTACAGTTAGAGATGGAGACTGTAAAACCCCAAGGATATTTTAAACGTTAGTTCATATGGCGATGAAATTACAGTGAGGAAAAAAAGAATGTATCAAACACCTCGAAAAAAGAATGGGCACGAGGCTTCGAAATTTGAAGGAAACAAATAAAGGTATTGGGGGCAAGGGTACTGAAAAATTAACAGACAAGCTAATTGGTGAATTGACCAAATATTCTGGTTTGATTATTCGATGACATTCCAATTCTGTTGAAGAAATGAAGAAAGCTATATAGACCATCACGAAATACTACTACGAAAATTTAACAGGTGAGAAGTTGGAGCATACACACCGCCCTTAGGCAAAAATAGTTGATGTAAATAATGTAAAGTTAAAGCCACTGGCTTACTTGAAAAGTTCAAACATGATAGATTATTTTTCCAGAAAAAAGTTTATGAATTAATTTGTCCCATTTATGAAAATTTATCTTCGAAAGATTTATTAGAAAAATGTTTAAGAGCTGAAACCAAAATTTTAATGAATAACGATTCATTCTCGTCGATATGTATCTTCGCTTCAAAATTTCTTCATTCAGGATCATTAGTCAATGAAATTGCCACCTTTCTGGTAGTAATTATATTTAATCGAGGATTTTTGGCTATTCTTAAAGTATTATCTGTGTTGCGACCTTTGCAACGTAAAGAGGCCTCTTGCCTGGCGAATTATAGCTATAAAGCACGAAGTATTCGTTAGACACATTTAGCCGCCAGACCGAAGAGACGTACGTCTCGCAATCACCTTAAACCCCCGTGAAGAAACGCATAACCGTGGTCACTGAGGACTTTATACCTACAAATTATTTAAACTACCACCATCACAGCTAGCAACAATCCCCTTCCAAATATTCAGTCACCCCCAACAGATAATATATCAATTACAACACAATAAAGAAACGAGTATCAAAATAACACATAGAAATCACACACGAAAAACACACATAAAACACGTAATATCACAATGAATTAGGTTAAAGGATTTAATTATCCGATAACCAGCGTCTCCCAAACCGGCACAGACAAGTGAACACGGTCGTTACAACCCCGTGATATTCCATAAGGGAATATCGGCGTAGAGAAACGCACCTGTAATGGAGATAAATATAATAATAATAATAAATATATAATAATTGGTCAATAAATTGAAATGTATGTGAACTATAAAAAAAAATTGGCATTCATCGTTTGATACAATTCATAAGTGACTTCGTTAAAATTAGAAGAAGAAAATGCTCAACATTTGTTTGAAGAAGTGGAAAATTTAGGACTGGCGGATTAATAATAAATAATAAGTAATTGCTGTCATCACACCCCTCTATGGAGATCTGAGTAAGAAAGAATTATTGAGATGTTTAGGTTTCCAATTAAAAGGAAAGTTAAGAAATTTTAACGCTATATCATAGATAACTTATTGCAAAGCTTTAAACGCGTTTTTCTCAAAACCAAAGTTTCTATTCTGAACGCATCGATAATTCAGTGAATTTTTATCTAACTTGCTTCAAATTTAAAATGATAGTTCCTAATAATATTTTCTTTCGTTGTATGTGCAGAATTTTCGATTAGATAATTAATTTCCACAAAATGTTAAAAAAGGATGCCGAGTTTTCACTGATTCTCCGCATTTTTTCTTCAAAGACGCACTATTTGATAATAAATTACTTTTTTTTAAAATGCAAAGGTGTAACTATACTTATTATTTCATAGTTTAAGAAAATCGTATAATATTTCATTTCGGAATTTGCAGTGGAAAATTAGACATTTGTCAGTTTTCTATAAATTTTTGGAGGCCTTTCACGCTGGTTTCTACCATGTTTATGATAATTAATATTTTTATACTAAATTTTTAGAGAAAGTGTTCCGAGAAATGCACTTTCTGTAAGTATTAAGCATTGTTAAAAAAAAAAGAATCAATTTCATTAAAAACAAATCCTTGAAAATAGCTATCACTGTGATTTTGCCCCCTTAAATAAGTAAAGCAGCTCATATTATGGCAATCATTTCCGTTTTTTTTTCTCACACCCTTCTCTGACGTATTTCGCTGTAGCTAAATTTAATTATTTTTCACTAAAAGAATTTGTAACAACCTTTCAAAGATAAACAAATGCATAAAAGTAAAATTTATGTTCATAACTTTTACTAAATTTTTATAAAAAATTTGCAAAAGAATCTTGAAACAACACTGGTCACACTAGAATACCCCTTTAACAGTAATAATTACCAATTAGCCTGCCTAATTTTTTTGCTAACGCTTTTTAGAGCGCTTTTAGCACGTTCTCGCCCTGGAAGAGTGGGAGATGGTCACGAGAAAAGGTCTGGTAGGATTAAACATGTGTACACAGCATTTAGACCATTTTCCATTTTCACTGGTTGCTAAAACCATTCTGCAAAATTTCAGATTTCTACTCCCTCGTTTAAGGGTGATACGGGGGTAAAACCCCTCAACTGTTTTATTTATTTCCTCAATTATTAATTAAAATATTTAAATGAAAAAATATGTAAAAGAGTTACAGACTAGCTTTACTCGAGATATTTGTTCAGAATTATAAATCAGATATTAAGGATAGAAGAAAAAAATTAATTTTTTGAGGGTGGTTTTTGCAAGCAACCCTTAAAGTGATCATCTTAAAGTTATTATATGTAAAAGTTTTAAGTTGGTCTGGTAAGTGAAATACAGTTAAATAATGTTAAGAATATTAGGAATATGTAGCGTTTTTTGAAGAGAAAGAGTACTTGTCGCAAAACTGCATACGTGCCGTTTAAGTGTGACTAGGAAAGAATAATTGCGGTCTATTTAGGAAAAGGAACTGTAAATGATGAATATTTGATGTTAATTGTATATGTATATGACATGAAGGTAAACAATACAAATATACGATTCGAATTATTTAACGTTAGGCGTTTCTTTCACTGTAGGCGTTTCTTTCTTACTAAGACTCTGTTAGTTATTAATGCTTTGTTATCCCATTATTACATATAAAAGTTTTAAGATAGTCAGGTTGGTGTAATGTAGTCAAATAATTTAAAGAAAACTATAATATTATGAAATTGTCTGAAAACACGCCTGAGACAGATCAGGGCGAGCGAAAAAATTACTAACAGGTTCGCAAATCTCGACTGTTGAGTGCATTTGGTGTAGATAAAACTTTATGGCGGCTTTTAAAGTCCCGTTGATTACTCTTGAGTCGCACTCCACAACTTGCTTTCTTGACCGGCCGCACATAAACAATTAATATCAGATACTTACCATTCACACTTCGATTTCCCAAATAGATTGCAATTGTTCTTCCCTAGTCGTACTTAAATGACATGTATTCAGCCTTATGATAAGTACGCTTCCTCTTCAAAGAACTCCACATATTCATAGTATTCTTAAAATTATTTAACTATGTTCCATCTACCAAACCAACTTGAAACTTTTACATATAATAATTCCATAACACAGCATTATTTGTAATTTTTGTTAATGTGAACACTTTAAGGGTTGTTTGAAAAATTATACTCAAAAAATTAATTTTTTTCTTCTACCCTCAATATTTGATTTATAATTCTAAAAAAATATCCGAAGTAAAGCTAGTCTGTAACTCTTTTACATATTTTTTCATTTAAATATCTTAAGTAATAATTGAGGAAATAAATGAAACAATTTAGGGGTTTTACCCTCATATCAAATGAAGAGATAGAGATCTGAAATTTTACAGAATGGTTTTTCAAGCAAAAAGCATTGTTTAGCAGCCAGTAAAAGTGGAAAATGGTATCGTGAACCGTTAGATACAGTTATACCTTTCGAAAACTCGAATTTTATGGCATGTTCTTAAGTTATTGATTGTGAGAAACACAAGCTACTGAAAAGTCTAGTAGAGCAATCCTGTCGCCCTTTCTCCGGATGTACTTTAAAGCATGCAAATAACAAACGAAAGTTATTTGCTGAACACAAAGACAACTTTCCTATACAGTTGTGCCATAAATTATGCTAAAAAAATCCAAACAAAGCCTCAATACAATTTTTCTATTTTTGATTTTCATTTTATATCGGCTTCGAGAATCACTCTTTAAGTTTTCTACCACCAGCTGTCGAACACTGTACTGCGCATGTGAATAGCTTTTTCTATTTTTCTATTGAATCCATTGGACTCCTTTTAATAATAACAAAACCTAGAATGCATTATTGCATTATTCATTACAACACACTGGGTATGCTTGTAGTGTTTAAATGTTTTTAAATTCTCATCTTTATTTCTTTTGTTACTGTTTCTTATCTAAAAGAGATGTGTACATAATATCAATTACTAATGTGTACTGGATTTGTGATTTTCAGCGCGGTTTGGATGCAGACACATGCAGGGTCTATTGATGGCTTTAGGCTTCTTGTGCTGCTACGCCATTAGAGTAACCACATCAGTGACATTAGAAGCAATGACCAATGCAAAGGATGCAAATCCTGATTTCATAGTATGATTGCTATACTATTATTTATTTTATTAGTAATTCGTTTATTTGCATTACTTTTAAACGACCTTCTATAGGTATGATCGTTTAGCACTTAAGATCCCTTGAATTTTTTGTTGAACATTCATTCATAATGCAAGCAATACATTTAAACATACGCACTGGTTCTTAATAAATTATACATATTAGAATTATAATTATAGGCATCAATATAATTCATATTACATATAGTAATAGAATTTTGATTCTTTTTTTCATAATTTGGATCATTTGTAAAGTTTATTATATACGATACGATTTTTATAAAATGTCATATACAGTGAGTCAAAAAAGTATTGGCACACCCAGTTTTCTTCGAATATCTTTAAACAATAAAGTAATCTATTAATATTAACTATGGTTATTAGTGCCTTTTGAAACACATGAATAGTATGTTTACTGACAATTCTCAGTTATTTGTTGTAAGGAAGTAAAGTGAAGAAAACGAAAATTCCATAGTCAAAAAAGTATTGGCACACGTACAGTTTTACTATAAGGATAAGGGTTACTCGCTTTCTTACGCGACAAATTCGGTTCTAGGAACGTAAACTTAAACATTGTTATGAATTGCTTCTCTCAATTAACACAGTCAGTTTGTGTTTACACTTTGAACAACAATCATGTCTACGAAGAAGAGCGAGTTATCCTTGTGCGTGCGAAATGAAATTATTTCATTGTATAAAAGTGGTGAAAGTTACGGAAAAATCGGTAATTCATTAAATTTAAGTTTCTCGACAGTGAGAAATGTAATAAAAAAATTTAAGGAAATTGGTAGCGTCGACAACAAACCTTGATCAGATCGTCCACAAATACTTACAACTAAAGAATGAAGAGACATCGTCAAAGAAGCAATAAAAAATCCTTTTGTAAGTGCCAAAAATTTAGCTGTTGACATCGCAACATATTCGGGAAAAGAAGTGAGTGCAGAAACATAGTTCGAAATGTTTTACATTCTGCGGAAATTTATGGTAGAGCAGCGAGAAAAAAACCGTTCATTAATGAGAAGAATAGGGAGAAACGGTTCGGGTTTGCAAAAATATGTATAAATAAGACAATGAAATTTTGGAAGACGGTTATTTTCTCGGATGAGAGCAAATTTAAAAAGATTTTGAAAAAGATTTGTATGGAGAAAACCGAACACCGGATTAAATCAAAAGAATATTATTCCTACAGTAAAACACGGTGGTGGTCACGTCATGATATGGGGCTGTATGTCATACCATGGAGTAGGAAATTTGGTTTTCATTGACAGTAATATGAATGCAGACTTCTATATCGACGTGTTGCGAAATGATTTATTAACGAGTGCAACAAAAATGAGCATAGACGGAAAGTCTTTTTTCCAACAAAACAACGACCCGAAGCACACGGCAAGGAAAACAAGGGCATGGTTATTGTATAATGTACCAAAACAACTCCCTACACCACCTCAGTCGCCGGATATTAATCCGATAGAAAACCTTTGGCATATTATAGATTTAAAAATCCGGAAAAAGAAACTAAAGAATAAAAATGACCTAAAAGCGACGCTTTTAGAAGAGTGGTCTAACATTTCATCGGAAATTACACAACAACTTGTCGAATCGATGCCTAATCGATTACAAGCCGTAATTAAGGCCAAAGGTATGCATACCAAATATTAGGTAAGTTCAACATTGTTCATATTGTTTATTATTGTGCTTTCCTCAATAACATTACACGTGTGCCAATACCTTTTTGACTATGGAATTTTCGTTTTCTTCACTTTATTTCCTTACAACAAATAACTGAGAATTCTCAGTAAACATACTATTCATGTGTGCCAAAAGGCGCTAATAAACATAGTTAATATTAATAGATTATTTTATAGTTTAAAGATATTCGAAGAAAACTGGGTGTGCCAATACTTTTTTGACCCACTGTACATAGTAAGGGTACTAGAAAGTAATGATTTAGTAAGCTTTATTGCAAGTTTCGAAATATACATAAGGAAATTAATTAATTACATAACCTCCATCGTTTTCAACAACTCTTTGTCACACGAGAAAGTAATTGTTGTATTCCATTTTTATAAACATTCCCACATTTTTCATTAAAAAACTCGAACAATTGATTTTCTAAGTCTTCATAATTACTGAATATTTTATTTTTTAAATAATATTGCAAACATCAGTTTTTCTTCGTGGAATTATTATAAAGAATTCATGTTTCATTCCCCATAATTAAGCGATGAAGAATTGGCTCGGCTCTTTGCTTTACACACAAGGAGTTGCATATGGTAACTTTCACCGCTTTGTCTTCTTCACTGAGGAAATGCGGGTATCTTCCTCTGCAATCTATGCAATTGTTAAACGTAGATTTTCTTCAACTATAACCTTTAAGTTGTTATTATTAAGTATTGAAGGTCTGCCAGATCTCTAATCACCGTTCAGGTCAAAATCGCCTTTTCGAAATTTCAGAACCTAACGTTAGCATTTTCGAATATTAAAAATTTGCAGATAAACATCGTTGATGTTCCTTGTTGCCACTTTTGCATTGTTACCTTTGTAAAATTCATAAATTATACTATGCCAAATATGTTTTTCCAGTATTTATTGGAACTCATTTTTATTGATGTGTTTCTGAATTGATCCGAATAATAAATTGACTTGAAAAATTATTTCAACAATGACCAAATATAAACTTTTAAAGTCTTCGATTAATAATTTGAACATGTAATACTGCAATATAGTACCATGAAATTCTCATAGCTTTACATTTGTTTATCATTACACCATCGAACGTATCGAACGTACAATAAATACAAAATAAATTATACTGATTCTTATTAGATTTTAAGACAGTTTTCAAAGAGCTGATTCTTCTTTAACGTAGGAATTTCCATGGGATCATACAATCAAGGACATAATTCAAAGTTCTTTCTTTTGGGGATACGTATGTACACAAGTAATCGGCAGCATAGTGGCGCAACGTTGGGGAGCTCACAAAATGTTCACATTAGCACAATTTGTTTGTGGTTTGGTAACACTCTCAATTCCCGTACTTGCTCAGTACTGTGGATGGGAAGCGGTTTGTGCTTCTAGAGTAATCGCCGGTTTATTTCAAGGCACAATTCTTCCATGTCTGCATACGTTACTTTCAAAGTGGGCTCCTATAGAAGAAAGAGGAAGAATATGTGAGTATCTTTATTCTTGAATATCATAAATAATATCGAACAATTTTTCTTTCAATTCTGTATATGAAATTAGCATATCATATGCAAGTCTAATCTATTTTCTAATCCAATGGAAAGAGCGGATATTTAACTTTTACTATTTTACGATTTAGTTGTTTATTGTTAATACAAATACATACCCAATTGTATTGAAACTACAGGGTTTGCATATTCAGATTGTGTTTAACACGGCGTATTTAGATTGTGACAGATGAACTGCTTGTTCGACTTCACACTATCTTTCTTTTTCGCGCACTTAGATAATTTCAAAACTGCAGCTAAAACAATGACGAATCTCTGTTACATACTGTTCATTTATGTACTGCTCTTCAAAGTTTCATAAATGGTCAGCTTCAGCATCGATTCTTGAATATATCTAGCGCCGTACAAAATAATTTTGTTCATTTCTTCATTTTAAATACGGTCGATAATGTACAGCTTCTATTTCTGCATCTGCTATGCCAATGTTTTTAACAATTTTATGCGCATATTCTTGATAATTTGCATCGTTTTTCACTCTTCAAGACAATTTCCTGTATAATATATCGCTATTCACTGTTTGCGTGAATTCGTCTTCCAGACGTTTCTTTCATTTTCTTTACGACTTATTGCATTTTTCATAACGAATACACATTTTCGCACAAAACTTTTCCATAACCTTATCGCGCATACGTATCTATATATAGAGTGAGGCAAAAACTTCATCCCCTTGGAGTGTTTGCATTACTTCGGTTAATATGGAATAATGCAAACCTTGCATGATATGGAGGATGACATAATGGGATGCATTCTAGGTGGGTGAAAACGCAGAGGAAATTTCACTGTCATCTCCATTTTTTTAAACGGGATGCTATATTTATTTTTATCGTAGTACGATAGCCACTACTGCGACAATTTCAGCATGCTATTATTAAAAGTCATTTAAAGTTATTGAAGATCATAAACATCAATTATTATTACTTTCGAGTTGTGGAACCGCGGATACGTTTTACCATCACTTTAGCAAATAATGTAATGCATTGATTCTTACTCTTATATAAACAAATACTCTTGCCTTAATACTTACGTTCTAATAATATTATTACATATGTACGTATGTACACTCTGTATAGCTACGAACATAAACATCATTACAATTTACGACGCATTTTTTATTCTGTGGAATATTGGTATCAATTGATTGCTGAGTCAAATATCATCGTGGTAATCAAGTTGAAGCTTTCTGTTGAAGAACAAAAAAAGTTCATATGATCCTCACTTACAGGCAAACTTATCAGACTACAATAAAAGAGTCCAAGCTTTGTATACTGAATCGTATCTGAACCATAAGCAATTTGCACGAAATATTTCATAGATTGTCCAAAAAATTAAAAGAAACAGGAAGTTTGACTAGATGTAAATCTAACTATAAAAAATGGCCAACCGATGAAACAAACGAAATTGGTAACCCATAAATTAGTTACCAAAAAATTGAACGCGAGTCTGCTATCGGCATAAGAACGTGTTACGTATCTTTACATGGTATAAATTTCATCCATACTATATTAATCTCTACCAAGATCCACACAGTACGAATTTTATGATTATTAATAGCCTCAACATAAAATAAAAATGAATGGAACATTTTTTCTTCAATATTGTTTAGTAAAACTACATTTACTAACTATGAAAATCTAAATCTACATAATATGCACTACTGGGCTGTCAAAAATCCATGCTGATTACAAGTTGAGCATTAACGAGAATTGATAGTTTATGTGTGACGTGGAATGGTTTGTAACCAAATAATTTGACTGTACTTTATCGATGGAATTCTTATTGGCGAAAGATATAAATATATTATAAGAAACACATTGGGAATTTTATTAAAAGATATACCACTAAACGTTCATCAAACAATACAGTTCAAGCACAACGGATGTGTAACACCTTACATACGAAGAGTATGAGATGTACTCAATGAACTTTAGTCAAATTGGTCGATGGAACGTACGTAAGATCAGTTTCGTTCTTCAGACTTAATCCCGTTAGATTTCATTAACTGGGGAACATTCGAAAATGTGGTTTATTAAGAAATATCGACTACACTGAAAAATATAGAACATTAAATTACTGGCTGTGTCGATACAAGTTTAGAGGCGGCAAGATGTGCTCGTGCTTCAATGATACAAAGATTGCAACTTTACATCAACATAAAGAGTCAACACTTTGAACAGCAGAATGATTTTTAATAATAGCATGTTAAAATCACAATATATAGCATCTTATTAAAAAAAAATAAAAATGACCTTGCAGTCTCCTCTATGTCTTCACTTACGTAAAAGAAAATTTATGTAAGTTTTGTATATAGGGTAATCCTCGCAATTGGGACAGGCTATATTTCGAAAATAAGTAAAAATCCTCACAAACGGCAACAAATTGAACAGCAAAGAATATCTCAGGAAATATGAATTCTATGAGAAGTTTATTTTACTAATTTTATACTCGGAATTCACTATGTTATCGAATTTGACTATGAAAGGTTGGACATTCCATAAAAAAAAAGCAAAACGAAATTTTCCTCCAGATCTCTTCTACGTCTCCATCTGCAAAGAAACTATCGCTACTATATTATGTACTTTTTGCAACTACATAACTTTTGCAAGCAATAGAGTTTGAGATAATAGAGATATTTAACGCGTACAGAGATGACGAGGCACCCTATATGTCAAAACAGCACTATTACAGCAATCATTAAAAAAAATATAATTTTCTGAATTATTTGTAATGATCAAGACAATTATAAAGTAAAACTTTTTATTAGTATATATTTATAATTATATATAAATAAATATATATTTATATGTTTATAATTAATATAATTAAAACTTTTAATTATAAAGGTAGGAAGATTAATCCTAGAACTCCCAAGCCTTAAGCCGTTACGTGGAGTTCCAAGGTTTAGATTTTTTGAAACTGCTACTTTTTACGCATTTATCTTATACAAAATTGTTTTTTAAAAAAACTTTTATAGTATTTGAGAATCTTATACCTTGTGAACAATATAGCATGTGTTTCGTATTGTATTTATACAAGGTGTCCAACAACTGCTGGTAAAGAATGAAAGCAGTGATTTTACAAGCCGATATAAGACGAAAATCAAGAATAAAAGAATTGCGTTTGAGGTTTCGTTCTTTAACTATTAACGTTTAAAAATAAAACTGTAAAGTGGTAAATCTCCTTACACCAACGAATATAGATCAAGAGAACATGGGGGGGCTCTTCACACCCAGTCACATAGCAGTATAAGTCGGTAAAAAAGAAAACTGACATTTAGCACCATAAACGATTTTACAATACTTAAACAGAAAAATCGTAGATTAAATATTAAATCTACCTACTTGACGAAATTCATAAAAGCATGAAATATTGTAGTACAAAATGCAATATACATTTGTATATAAATACAATACGATAATATGATAATGAAGTTTACGGTATCGAATGTATCTTCTTTTTGACTTGTACAAAATAAGGTACCAGCCATGTGTCTTTGGGTTTGAGAAAAAGTATTGGCACAGTATGATTATTATGATAGAAATACTTATAACTACTAAATAAATTGATCGAAAGGCAAATGTTTTTAACATATTCATTTATTATCTAACCTAGTTTATTACATAACAAGAACTAATAATATAAATAAAGTAATACATAAAATAATAGCAAAAATATATTTTTCGAGCATTTTATAGGTAGACGAAAATATTGGCACAGAAGAATAATTACACTTATAACTAATTAAAACAGTTTTACAATTTTGTTGGTAGTTCTTTTAAGGACTTCTTTTAGGTCTTCGAGACATCGAATGGACTACATTTTTTGTGAATTCAGACTCGATATTGTTCCATTTTTGTAGAAGAATCTCTTTTAATTCAATTTTACTTGTAATATTGTGTTTGCTGATTCTTTTTTCAAGTACGTTCCACACGTGCTCAATCGGATTCATATCCGGACTTTGGGGTAGTATGTTTAAAGTATGTGCAGTGTTATATACTATCCATTGGCGAACAACATACGCCATATGCTTAGGATTTCGATCCCGTTGAAAATAAAAATTCTTGGAAAGATTTAATTTTTAAGCACTTTTCGAAAAATCTTCTTTTAATATATTTAAATATATATGTTTATCTATAATGCCATCGATAAATACAAGTTCTCCTACACCCACTGTCGCTCTATATACCACCATACCATTAAACCATCACAGTAAACCACCATATTTCACAGTAGCATGCATTGATCCATCTCTGTGTTGGCCTTTCTCCACACCAATACTCTTCCATCTGATTTAAAAATGTTGAATTTGCTTTCGCCAAAAAATATAATTTTGTTCCAAAAAACAGTGTCCTTCGTAATAAATTCTTTTGCAAATTCTTTTCTTTTTTTCTCGGTTTATTTTGTTGATATAAGTCTTTTTTCGTGCAACACATGCAGACTAACTAGCACCTTTTAATGTTCTACGTACAGTTTTGGTACTTATTTGTTTTTGACACTCATTTTTTATCATAGATGCAATTTCAGACGAATTAAGTTTCAGATTTTTCTTTAATATATTTACAATTTTTCTTTTTTTCGAATTGTCAGTTTGGGAGGACGACCATTTCTTATCTGATTTGCACCATTTGCTTTATTTTTAATCTATTTTATGACAGAACGAACAATAAAACTTCTTTTTACGACTTTTGCAATTTCACTGTAAGATTTATCCATGTTATGCAAAATTTAATATCATTTTACTTTCTTGAATTGTTGTTTCTTTTATTTTTCTAGGCATCATTATTCTATTCTAATTTTTTGCTTGTTAACAACTGAAATCTGTAGCTTAAATGATCAAGCATCATAACAAAGGAATAATGGGGGATCCCCTACCGTTATTTCCAAACGACGATCGGTAATTATCGAAAAAGATAATGATACATTTTTTATTTTATTTTGTGTCAATACTTCTGTCCGCCTATAAAATTCTCAAGTAACACATTTATCTTATTATTTTGAGTACGACTTTATATGATTGGTTCTTGTTGTGTAATGAGCTACGATAGATAATAAAGGAATACGTTAAAACACTTTTTCTTTAAATCAATTTGTTTAGTAGTTATAAATATTATATCATAGTAATGATGCTGTGTCAATACTTTTGCCCAGCACTGTATATTCTTTGATGTGAGTAGATTTGCTAGGTTACAATCATATTTTTAAATGTTAATAAATAAACAACGAAGCCTCAAACGCAAAATTTTATTCTTGATTTCTGTCTTATGGCGACTTTTAAAATTATCGCTTGTAGCGTACAGTCAGCGAAGAGCTGTACGGGGTGTGGTGGTCGACAAGGACTCAACGAATCAGAGCAAAGTAGGTTTAGTTATTGCTCTACGTTAAATTCTCCTGATCTCGCAGAGATTGTTTCAGTGCACAGGGTTGGTTCTGGAAGCAATCCTGGCGATCGAGGATGTTGTTAGCTTGTTATCAAAAAAGGAAAGAATGTCCCAGAGCACAGGGTGGCCTTGAAAACAGGTTTCGCTTGGTTGATATGTTGAAGATTGTCTGGTTTTCTTGCCGAAAATCGTCTAACTTTCTTGTTTTTTCCCTTTTTTCACCTAGAAATAGTAGAGTGCCACCTGGAGTAGATCCTCCTAGCGTACTAAAAGAAAAAAGGCGTTAGTTATAATTAATTGAGTAAGTTGGTGTTAAACCATGCAGGACGATAAGACTCATAGAAAATCGTCTTTTTTTTTTTTTATTTATCTTCACCTAGAAATAGTGGACTGCCACCTGGAGTAGATCCTCCTAATGCACTAAAAAAAAAAGAAGACGTTAGCTATACTTAGTTGAGTAGGTTGGTGTTGAACCAAGCAGGATGATAAGATTCATGCAGGAAAAGTTGCAAAAAACCTGCGAAAACAAGAGAGTGAAAATCGTCTAACTTTCTTGCCGATTGCAGCCCTTTTTATACCGTTTCTGGGTAGCGAGACCGAACCAATGAGCGTTTCCCGGGCAGCGCAAGTCATTTGTTTTATGACCCCTCCTCCCCCGCACCAGGGGCGTACAGTCGCACACGTTGGAGTACGCGCGTACTTAGATAATACATTGTAGCGTCTATAGTTTTACGATGGGCACTGTGTTACACCCTTTTATTTTCTACCAGCAATTGACAAATACGCTGTGTACGTATTTATCATAAGATAGAAAGTGAGCTAATAAAACTAGTTTGAATTTAATTATTGTTTTTTTAAATTTTATATATAAATAGCAGAATACAATATGTCTTGAATGTTTTCTACATACGTGATTATGGCATTTATAGCAAATCTGCTTTAAAATATTATATTTTATTAGTTTATTTTTAGTCTCCTTCGTGCATAGATATCATCTACTGTTCCTTATTGGTTCAGTGTTTTTAGCTATTTTTGGTCTGAGTCCCTTTCCAGTAAAAACTTCTAAGAATATATAACATTTCTTTTGTTGCAAACCTATAATATTTAAATTTCTGTTTTCAATTTGATGTTTAATTAATTCGTTACTTAATTCCAGCAGAAAAATTCTTCTTTTATTTACTTTTATATTATTCCAAGTCGAGTTGTTCAACATCAATAACGAAAACGCATTTCGAGCTGCAATAAGTGTATAAAATACTCATTAGCACTGATTCCTTAATAAAGTTTTCACTACTGAAAATGCTACATCGTTCCTTCCTAACCAGTTTTGCGGTTCGATTCTGTTTTTTGGTTATTCGTTATTCGTTAAAAATAAAAAGAGTGCAGGGATCTACTTCGCATAATTGCTGCTGTAGTGGTGTCAAGATGCGTAGCTCGTTTTCTTTTTCTCTTATGCACTGTTTTTTACATATAGCAACGGCAACTAATACGTACTAAACTTACGTGTACACAAGCATTCATTATTATTGTGTAATAATGAATAATGTTTTGAAAATTTTTCACACGAAAAAAATAGTCCTAATTAAAAATTTTCCAGTTTGTGAATTCGAGGAACCCCCATTTCCTTTTGGGAGGTTTAAGTTTAGTAAGATAAAAGTTAGGTAGGTGGAGCATAAAATAGCAAAAATGAGGTTAGTGTGAATGGTGTTGAAAAGCTATATCTGAAAACAAGCGAGAGAGAAAGGCAGATAAAATGAGTTAAAAAAGAAAAACAATAGTGTAAGATGGGATAGTGGCAAACAAGGTAGAATACACACCAAAGTATAAAAGAAAAAGAGAGGTAAGTCTTCAGTAGAAGGAGGAGATGGAGGTAAGATAATAAGTGGCAATAATAGGAAGATAATAGATATCCGAAAGTCATTCTTGGGAGATAAATCAAATAAAACTAATGCAAGTGATGAGGAAATAAAGAAGAAAGTGGATAAGAAAGGGACATCATGAAGAACATAGGAGAAAAAGAAGAGCAAAGTCAAATAGAAAAAGAAAGAGAATTTGTTAAATTAATGACAGAGTGAAAGAAGTCATTTGAAATATGACAAAGAGAATAAAGAAAGTGCTAAAAGAAATAAACAATGGTAAAGAGGAACTAGAGAAGAAAGTGGAAAACAAAGTTAAGCAAGTAAGGAGGAGAATATAAGTATATAAAAACTAGATGGAAAAAGAAAGAGGAGAAATTAAAAACATGGATGTAATGTTGACAAGAGTGAAGAAGAAGGAAAAAGAAGAAAAGAAAGAATGGATGGTTGAAGTTATATTAGAAGTAGACAAGAAATTGGAAAAGACAGAAGGAAAGGAAAAACAAAAGGAATACAAAAAGGATCAACAATGAAAGTAGACCAGAACATAGAACCAGGGGAAAGATAAAAGAGTTTCTAGAGGAAAAATTTATGGTAAAAGAAGTTCAAGAAGTGGAGACCATAGAAGGAAACTAGCAAATAAACTTGATAATTGTTCAATTGAAAAGTTGGGAAGTGAAATATGAGATAATGAACAAGAAAGGAAATATAAGCTTAAAGAATTTGATGAAAGAGAAAAAAGAATATAGAAAAGCCTGAGGAAATTAGCAAGGAAGGAAAAGATGGAGAAGAAAGAGATCTAGATAAAATCCAGTGTGATATGTACACAAAGAAAATGCTTTGATTGAAATGAGGAGAAAGGACAGATAGAAGAAAAGAAGTATCTTCAAAAATAATCTCAGTAGAAGAGAAAGATATTGTATAAGAAGTAAAGAGAGAAGACGTTGAAATTGAGAGGTTGGAAAAGGATCAAAGATAGTTAGGAACGAGGCTAAATAGGGGAAGACTGTTATTTTGGGATATAACAAGAAATAATGGGGCAGAATAAAGATTTTTGGAGTTATGTACTTTGATTATATTGGATTGACAGAGATGTGGGTAGAGCAAAAATAGTGAGGGAATCTGAAATTAAAATTACCAAAAGGGTTTATGTGGGAAATCCAGCTAGCAAGGGGGAAACATGTGGAGGAATTTTGATAGGTTAGGTTAGGTTAGGAAAGGATGAGAAATAGTAAAAGAAAATAATAATGTTGCGAGCACTGTGTATAATGGCATGTTTTACTGGTATTTGCTCTGAAAAACAAGAAGATGGTCAGTCGTTACCGACCGTAGATAATCGACTTATCAGACTACTCTGAACTGAAAACGGAAATAAACGAAATTAGTTTGAATTACCATAAAGTTGGAACGTGTTCTAACTAATTAATCGAGTCTTATCGTCTTCATTTATTTATTTCGTAATGTTCAACGAAGTTGCGCCAGCACCTACAATAACATAGAAAGATGGTAAGAAATGAGGAAGGAGAAAAATTATTAAGATGAACAGAAGAAAGTGGATTATATCTTCTGAATAGAAATATGGAGAAGGTCAAAGAAAGAGAATACACGCAAATAGGAAAAAGAGGAACATTGTTTAGGTTATTGATTACATAGTAACTAATAATGCAGGACTAGAAAAGGTTGAAAATCTTTATATAGACAATAGAGAAGAATCTGATCATTAACCATTAAATTTGACAGTAAGATATGAGGAAAAGGAGTAAGAAAAAATTGAAACAAGTAATAACATTGGAATGCAAATACAATAAACAGGTACATGGGAGCAACAAAAACAAATCAACCTTAAAAGGAAAGAAAAGATTTTATCGAAAGATTTTATAGAAAGCAGGTAAGATTGACAAAAAAGAATATTTGAAGAAAAAATGGAATTTAAGAAAGTGTGCAAAAGCTAGAGAGGAGAAAATAAGCAAGAGGAAGTAAGAAAAATTAGAAAAGCAAAAGTGAAAGAACAAATTTAGAACTACATTAATAAGGAGAGGAAAGAGAAATCAAGATGGATAACAATATTAGTAAAGAAGCAAGGAGGGAACATTTTAAGAATCTTCTAGGTGATTTTGATGAAAGGAAGAGAGAAGTGAGGGGAATGAAAGTGGAGAATGAGGAAAAGGAATTAGAAATTATAGACAAACACCCAAAAGTACAGCTTCGCAAAATGAAGAAGAAAACTGCAGGAAAAGACTGCATACAAAGTGAAGTTTCCTATAGGTCTTTAGCAGAACGAGAGCAAGGAAGAAACTGAAAGAATTAATAAAGGTTTGGTTAGGAAAAGGATTCCTAGATTACCATTGAAAGGCTAGTATTAAGATGCTGTATAACAAAAGGTGATACAGAACTTGCGGAAAATTATAACGGTATTAACTTCTTATGTACAGCATATAAGATATATAGATATGTTTTAAATGACAGACTAGTAAAGGTTATAGAGAGGAAGAAAATCTTATTAGAATCACCTGCAGGATTTCAAAAGTACAGACAAACAATGAATAAATAATATTATTAAAAGGAATAAGTTATAACAAATGTGGTATAAAGAAGCATTAATAGACAGAATTAAGCAAGTCTATCAAGAGATAATAATTGTCATTAAGGTCAGAGATGAGAAAATGGAAGAATTCTGGACAGAGATGGCTTGTGACAGGGTTGTCCTCTGATGCCTGACTTTGTTTACAGTATTAATTGTAGACATGGAAGAGATTCTTAAAAATAACAGAAATGGAGGCATAAAAATTGAGGATAAGAAATTTTGGTGTTTGCATACGTGGATTACATGATGTTACTAACAAAAGATGCAGTAGAGTTAAAAGATATGCAGAGTTTAAAGGAATATCTGGAGGAACAGCACTTAATATTAAATGCAAAAAATAGAAGATAATGGTATTCCAGAAAGGGATAAGAAAGAGGAATATGATAAAGTGGGTTTGGAAGAGAGTGCAAATAAAGACTATTAATGAATCTTTAGAAATAGTGAATCTTGAATATTTAGGAGTAGTTTTACAGAGAAATGTGAATACTATTAAATGTATAAAGGAAAGGATGAAGAAGGTGAGCATAGTATTGAACCAAGTATGTTTCAGTTTTAAAATGAGGATGTTTTTATTTGATACTAATAATACAAGTTATTAACTATGATGTCGAATTATAAGGATACAAGCAGAAAAAGAAAGTAGAAAAAATCCAAATCAGATATATAAAATGGGTATTAGGATTATCTATGTGAACCCCAGATTATATATACAAATTGGTGGAAACTAAGAGGAAAGAGTTGAGAATTAGGACAGGAGTCAGAGTATGGGAATTTGAGGAGAAGGCCAGAAAGGGGGAAGAAGGGGATTTAGTAAAGGAATGTATAAGTAAAAAGGAAATAGAGAGGTTGAAAACTAGAAATGTCACTGAAAGGAAAGACTGCTTAAAACGGAATGGATTAGGGATATAACAAAAGTGAGAGTAAGGGGTGGATATTACAGGAAAACTAAAAAAGAGAGATGAATGTGCAAACACAAGTGCAATATAATGAAATACAAAAGTCTAAATTCAATCAATAATACAAATTTATAAAGACTAAACATTTACCTATATGGTTGCTTGGACAGATGAAACAGTTATTGGGAGGAAAGTGAGAATAGACGATGTAAACTTTCAGTTTTTAGTTTAGGAATCTAGAACATACGATAAGGGAATATAATGAATTAAAGATTGTAAGCATAAAATAAGTAGTTGATAAAATGGAAAAAGAGAAAGCTTTGGATTAGTTAAGAAATTTGGAAAAGAAGAGAAGGGAAAGGGGTAAGAGAAATTAAATTAAATAAATAAGTAAAGGTTAGGTTAGATTAGTAATATATGTACAATTAAATAAGAGTTGTATGTAGGATGTAAGATGATTGCATGAATGAGAGTATGAAGTAATTAGGAGAAATGATTATAAAGCAAGTACTAAAACTAACAGAAAATTAAATACAGGTTAAAATCACTTTTTTATACTATATATTTTATTTATTATTTTAATTTTTACATACATTCATCTGTAGAATTATCTATTCATCAATATGTTAGGATACTTTTAATGATTTCATATCAACAAAGATGTATAATTAACATTTTATGTTTTTTTCTTTGCATGTAACTCAGCAAGTTTTGTTTATACTGGAGGGTGGATCGGAAATGTAATTTGTTTGTCGAGTACGGGTTTACTGTCGGGTTCCATTTTCGGTTGGCCCAGTTGTTTCTACCTATGGGGTGGTATTACTATTGCATCCAGTATATTATTCTTTTATGCTGGGAAAGAATCACCAAACGAACATCCAACTATACCACAAGATGAAAAAGAATATATTGAAACTAGCCTTGGAATAATGGAAACAGAAGAGGTAAGAATATTAATAGATTTTATAAAGTATACAGGGTGGGGCACTTAAAGCAGGACACCTGAATAACTCGTTTGTTTTTGGAGATAGAAGGAAATGCCTTAAACCAAACTTATTTGGTATCGAGGGGCTGATTATCTGATGTTACTAATAACAATAATAACAATAATAACAATAATAATAATAATAATAAAATAATAATATTGACTTTGTATCGTAAGTTTATTCTTGTAGTTGAAAAGTTTGTCAAAAATTTAGTAAATGAAATATGTTGTGTTTGTAAAAAATAAACAGAATTGTGTATACTCAAACTATTAAAATAATGAATTAATAACTTTTCAGAAATTACGAACTCCGTGGATTGCAATATTGACTAGTATTCCAATGTGGGCACTACTGGCTACTCAATCTGGTCACAACTGGGGTTTCTGGATGCTTCTAACAAAAATTCCTTCATATATTGGATCCGTTCTTAAAACAGATATTATGCGAGTATGTAAAATATTTTATTTCATTTTACTTTTATGGCAAATTAAAAAAAAAAGAAATATAGTATATGCTTGAAATAAGTTTTATGGTTGAATGACTATATGTATGAATTAGTATTTTGCTTTTGCACTGATTCAAAGTTTCAAATCCTTATTACCCACCATTTAATTTTTTAAAATTTTTAATTGAGAAATTTAATGCACGTAAAATCAACTTAATCGAGATTTTTTCGAAAAAACGTAAAGTTTCTGAATATACAATATTTGTCTTATAATTTTCCTTTTTTCCATGATTATAAATAAAGATAAATATATCTCTAGTTGCTTATAATGTACAGATATGCATTGTGTAAAAATTTGACTTTTTCAATGATTTCAAAATTAGACACTTTTTATTATTACTCTTATAAAATTTTAAAAATTTATAACAAAATTCAATGAAAGCTTTTCTTGTTTTATATAAGGTGACATAAAAGTCCCTGACACTTTTGTTTGTTCTCTTTTGTTAATCAGAGGGTAGAGAAGAACAATAAAAAGTTGAAAGGAAAACTAAAGTTTTGTAAAGGTTCAGGAGTTTTCTTTAAATGGGTTAGGGATTTTTTCATTACTCTATATATAATTAGACAAAAGATGAAAGATGTATGTTTATTAAAAATAAATCTGTTACACTTATTTTCATGTTTCAAGGTATTTATATTGAATGTTCTTTTTTAGAACGGTGCTCTAAGTGCATTGCCATATTTCACAGCATGGCTTCTCAATTTTCCGGTCAGTTATGTTTCGGATCTTCTCATCAAACGAAACATTTGGACCATTGAAGCATCAAGAAAGATTTGCAATACGATTGGTCAATGGATTCCAGCTATGGCGTTAATTGGTCTTGGATATGTCAATGAAGGACAAGTCTTTACAGCAATGCTGCTTTTAACAATTGCAGTTTCTAGCAATGTTGGTGTTTATTGTGGGCATAATGTAAATCATATGGATCTTAGTCCAAACTTCGCTGGTCCTTTAATGGGTATCACAAACACTGTGGCAAATATTTGCAGTATTTTGGCTCCGCTAGTTGCTTCTGTAATCATCCACGATTCGGTATGTATGATAAACTTAATATATAAAATATCTCGTACCTCAATCATTATTATTAAATTTAAATTATATCATGTTTTTCGTAAAACGAAAATTTCATTAAACAGAACAAATAATAATTTACTGATGGGTACCAGATTTCAAACATTGAAAAATATTTTGTACTGTCTAGTAATAATGTTCATTTCCTACATAAAAAAAATTGATAATAATTTTCATAATCTAATTAAATCATAATCAGTTTAAAGAAATTGTTAAATATTACACCATTCTTATTAAATGTATGCTAGAAATGTATTTGAATGTTTAAACAAATATGGTGACCAAAATACTATATCACAAATTAGCAATTCCATCTATGTTTAGCTAAATACGCGACTGGATCTCACAAACACTTTCTCCGGTCATGTATAGTTTAAGTAAAATAGCATTGAATCTACATAATTACTTTCGGAAACCTTTAAAAATGCGTTATAATCAACATAAAACTTTCATTCATAAATTGTTTACTTTACACATATTTAGTCTAATCTTCTACAAATTAATTTAATACTACAAATTCTATGTATCAACTATGTCACAGTATGTGCTCATAAATATTAGTATATAATTTTTTACAATTTATATAATCAATCTGTAATTTATATACAAAATTTACTTATTTTAAACACATGTTTATCAGTTATTAGCTATTTTAAATAATATAATTGAAAACTAAATAAGAACAAATTGGACATTTGAAAAGTTTGTTGATTTATGTTGTTTTTCAATGTTTCAGGCCAGCGTAACAGAGTGGAGAAACATATTCTTTTTATCAGCTATAATATGTTTTGTCGGAAATCTTATATTTATTTTGTTTGGTACATCTAAAATTCAACCATGGAATGATCCAACAGATAAAGGGAAGGACATTATCATGAATTCTGTAACAGAATCATCAGTGGAAAATGGGTATGAGCAAAAAGGAAAAAATATTGAAAACATAGGTACAAACAAAACCTTGTGATATTATCATGACATTAGAAAATATTTAATTGCTAAAACCTATTTTACCTATCATAAATACTGTGATCAAAGGATGTATGCTTATTATTATAATTCGGAGTGTATATGAAATAACTGTTAAGATGTGTGTATTATTTATAAATATTTGAATGCGTGTATTATATTTAATATTTATTAAAAAATTATATTAATGGACTTCAAGTAAATTTATAAATATTTTCTATTATAAGAATATTGATGGTAGTATCTCAATACATTTACATAAAATGTATTATTCTCTTTTCGGATATTGTCTCGGTACAGATTTTCCAATTGTTTGGACAAGAAATATTGTACATAAAGTCGTTGTTATTAATGTAACATAAGATACTAGAGATACCATAGTTATGTCACCAACAGGTGTTGTCCAAATATCTTCCACATCCTGTCCAAAGAATATAAAGATTAAACATATTCTTTCCCACAAAGTTGCATATAAATCTGCACTGTTAATAAATACTTGTTCATTAATTTTTCTTTTACCTTTCTTAAAAGAAGTGATAAATTTTATAAAATTATTTCGTTTTACAATAAGAGTCTCTAAATTAGTTAAGGGGCTATTACAGTGTGACGGGACAAAAAAATCGAAATTTATTTGCATTTTTCAACTCTATTCCATCATAGAATTGATATCTAATCGCTGGTAAAGTCGATTTTCACTTTGTCGAGTCAGAAAACGCTTCAAAGTAGGAGCGTTTGGCTCTAGCACGGTCATATACAAAAACTTTAAACGCGTTTTTTTCGAAACGACTTTTTCTCACCTGGCGGAAGTGATTTCGGAAAAACGGCTTAACCAATCGAGCTAAATTTTTTACTGCATATTCAGAATATGTATGGCTATCGTCGGAACTAGAATTATTACAAAATATTAACATTAACTTATATTTTTACCCGAATTATAGCGAAAAGAAAACGTGTTTTTCGAAAACTTTTGTAAAAAACGATGCCATTTTGTTAATTTGCAATATAAAATAATAATTCTAGTTCAAGTGATAGCGACACTCATACAGATTAAGTTTCATTAATCTTTTTGAATTTTTTGTTTCTGATCACCTGGAGAACTCAGATCACTTCCGCCAGCAACTTACTTCTTTTTTTCATGACTTTACATAATAATGAATTGTTAAATAAATATACACTTATATGCAACAAAAAAAATTGTTTTCTATTCTCTAATAATGTTCTTTTCAGCGAAATAAATGCTTGTACAAATACATGCAATAGCTCTCAAAAAAATAAAATTATTAAAGGTAGCTTATTTTTTGAGCTGCCACACTGTAATAGCCCCCTAATTCCACGACCTTCTTCTTAGAAAGTCTCAAAATAAAAATTTTGCTTAAAAAAATATTGAATATTGTACATAAATGAGTAAGCAGATACTTATGAATGATAATGTAGTATAATTTTTTTTAAATAATATAATTTACTATTTACCATACTATATGGAATCTCTCTCCATTTGGATGCAGCCTGTACACATGAAGAACACAAATCAATTTTAGAAATCCGGTATTCTTGAATTCTTCCTTTACATCCTAATAGCAATTTTGGTTTTGGTAAAGTAATATTCATGTATCTATTATTTGTATTTGCATATTGATAGCGTTGATGTATTGGAATTTTCATAGTACAGCTTGTGTGGGATAGATACGAGCAAATAGTTACATTTTGAAGATTTGCCTTTTCTGCAAATAATTCAACATCTGTTTCACCACTGGAACATGCTGTATTCTAAAAAATAGATGGTTAATACAGACAACATTTTATATTTATTACACATCAGGTGTTAAGGAAAGTCCTTCTGCTTCGTTTCTTTAGAACTTTCTGCAATAATATATAATACTTAATGGAACTTTGACTTTGAGAATGGAACAATTTTCTTTGAATTGAAATATTTTTCATTATGTTGCATTATTTTATACCTTATTTTTTATAATTTATGAATCCTATTGTGGACAAAAAAAAGTAAGTTCCTGAATCCACAGCTGATGTAGTAAAGTTATTTATAGGCGACGATTTTTTGCATATTTAGTCACGGAATCAAACAAATATTATTATCAAAATATGAATCAGTTCAAAATATCTCCCAAAAACATGAAATGGAGAGATATTACGATTCCGGAGATAAAGAAATTTTTGGGGCTTATTATTTTCATAGGACAAGTTCGTAAAGACGCACGAGACGATTATTGGTCAATTGATCCCTGCACAAGTATGCTGTTTTTTTCAAAAACTATGTCAAGGGATAGATTTCGCCAAATATGGAAGGCTTGGCATTTCAATAACAATGAAGACATCACAGACGAATCTGATCGATTATTCAAAGTCAGGCCTATATTAAATTATTTTGTTGAAAAATTTAATAACATTTACAAACCAAAACAACAAGTATCGTTAGATGAGGGCATAATACCTTCGAGAGGACGATTGTTTTTTAGAGTTTACAATGCTGGAAAAATTATAAAATACGGCATACTCATACGAATATTGTCTGAAAGTAACACAGGTTATATTTGCAATTTTCAAGTTTATGCAGCTCAAGGATCACGGTTGATTGAAACGATACGCACAGTAGTTTCGCCATAAACTGATGTTTGGCACCATTTGTATATGGATAATTACTACAACAGCGTCGATAACACGGAAGTCCTTTTACAAAAAAAAAATACGAATTTGCGGAACCATTAGGAAGAATAGAGGTCTATCAGAGTGCCTGAAAAAAAACTAATTTGAAAAAAGGAGAAACAATCTTTCGCAGAACAAAAGATATATTGATACAAGTTTGGCAATCTAAGAAAGAAGTCATTCTCGTTTCTTCAATCCATTCCGCGGAAATGAAAGAAAGTAGTAATGTTGATCGTACCAAGAGACAAAAAATTATAAAGCCAAATGTTTTGATCGACTACAACAAGTACATGAAAGGAGTAGATCGGGCCGATCAGTATTTGTCCTACTATAGTACTTTGCGTAAAACAGTGAAGTGGACAAAGCGCTTAGCTATGTATATGATGAATTGTGCATTTTTCAATGCATTTGTAGTACATAATCCGACAAAGACGCAAAAAATAAGATACAAGAAATTTTTGCACAACATCGCACGGCATTGGGTTACTGATGAACTACCTGAAACCAGCACTGAAAAACCAGAGCAAATGATATCAAAACGCGACCCTCCTGGACGATTATCCATGGATATACGCAAACACGTATTGGAGAAAATTGTTGGTGCGGGGAAGAAAAAAAATCCACAGAGACAATGTAGCGTGTGCGCAGCCAAAGAAGTGCGGAGTGAAACGTGTTTCATACACTATGATCAAAAAGTACCGGGAATTTGTTATTTAAATGACCCCCTGAGGTCAAACTCGGTAATTTTTGTTATTTTTTAGCTGATGTAGCGACATCTACATCCGCCCGCGAATCGGGAAAACGAGTCAGTTTTCGGGAAGCAGAAAAATGAGAGATTTGCGCGGGAGGAAACTCCAGCGCCCTCGTTTTATGTAGTTTTTGTTTTAGACGAAATATCCGGAAAGAGTCAGTCGATCGGCGTCCTTCCGAAGGTACAAGAGTAAAAGAGCAAAAGATTCCAAATTATTGTCGCGTACACATATTTGTTAAGTTTTATTACAATAAAAAAGTATACCACTAAAAATATAGTTTGTACACATATATATATAATTACCGACGCAGTCCGCTTCATTCTCCCTTCAAATAGGTCGGTAAAATAGAACACGTTTGGTAGCCAAAACGCTACACTGATATAACCTTAGGCGACATCTGTGCCAAATTATGTCACAATCCGATCATGGATATTTGTTTAGCATTTGTTTTTATCAGTCAGCTTTTTTCTGTTCGTCGCAGTCAGCTATGGATACTTCTGTTGAGCAAAGAGTTTGTTTGAAATTTTGTGTTGCAAACGATATTTCTTGTAGTGAATCATTGAGAATGTTACAAAAAGCCTTTGGGGACTCTGCTTTATCAAAAACCAGAGCATATGAGTGGTATAAACAGTTTAAAAATGGTTGTACAGCGATTGATGATTTGTCTCGTGCTGGGCGTCCATCAACGGCAAATACCGAAGAAAACGTTGCAAAATCAAAAGAAATTGTACTTAAAAATCGTCGAACCAGCCTGAGAGAGTTAGCTAGTGAACTAAGCATTGCATATGGAACGGCTCAGCAAATTTTAGTCGATACTTTAGGCATGAGACGTGTTGCAGCTAGGCTTGTACCAAAAGACCTGAATGTCGTCCAGAAACACCATCGGAAAACGGTTACTGCAGATCTCATTTCTGAAGCCAGAAATGATCCAACCTTCATGAAACGAATAATTACAGACGACGAAACATGGGTTTATCAATACGACATGGAAACAAGCCAACAATCATCCGAGTGGCGTTTGGAAAACGAGCCTAAACCAAAAAAACCGCGCCAAAGCCGCTCAAAAGTTAAGATTTTATTGACAGTTTTTTTCGATTTTCGAGGTGTGGTGCATTTTGAGTACCTACCACAGGGTCGCACAGTTAATAAGGAATATTACCTATCAGTTTTGATGCGTCTGAGAGATGCTGTTCGTCGCAAACGGCCAGAATTGTGGTCCAACAATTCATGGATTTTGCACGACGATAATGCACCATCGCACCGAGCTCGGATTGTGCTCGATTATTTAACTAAACATCAAATAAATACCATAGAACAACCACCGTATTCGCCAGATTTGGCACCCTGTGACTTTTTCCTCTTCCCAAAACTGAAATTACCTCTTCGGGGAAAAAGATTTGACACTTTGGAAGCAATAAAAGAGAATGCGACGAAAGAGCTGAAAGCCATACCTTCATCGGCCTACAACAAGTGCATGGATGACTGGATCAAACGTTGGCATATGTGTGTAGCTTCGGATGGTTGTTATTTTGAAGGAGATAAAATAAATTTACCAGAAAATTAAGTCAAAGTTATTTTATATACAAATTCTATGGTATACGCAATTGCATATGGTATACGCAACTTAGAAGTCTATTCGGGGCAAGGCAAAAAGCTGCAAGAAACTATATTGTCTGTATTGGAGCCGTACCTTGGTCGTTGGCATCATATATTCCAAGACAATTATTATAACAGCGTATCTACAGCTGAGCTATTGCTAAAAAAAAAGACACTAGTGTGTGGTACCATACGTGAAAACCGTGGCTTACCAAAGATCTTGACAGAAAAATCCAAAAGTCTGCACAGAGGAGAAATGAGTTTTTTACGGAAGGGACCTGTTATTCTTATTGCTTGGAAGGATAAAAGAATAGTACGGATGATATCAACTATTCATGATGCTTTCATGAAATTAAGTGGAAATTGAAAAAAAAAATTATATAGACGATCCAATCAAACCTACGTGCATATTGCAGTATAATAAGTATATGAAAGGGGTAGATCGTGCAGATCAGTATTTTGGGAACTGTAGTATTTTACGAAAATCTGTAAAGTGGTACAAAAGATTAGCATTTTTTCTGATAAACTGCACCTTATTCAATGCATATAAAATGTACTGTACCTATCTGCCAGAAAATAAAACAAGATACAAAAAATTTCTGCTGGAAGTAGCCAGAGAATGGATAACTGTGGATTCCAAAGAATGCAGCATTGCACTTAACACTATGACGTCCGGCGATACCACAATGGTGACCTTCACAAAGTATCGCTCGGTGGCCGGCGACACCGCAGTGGTGACCTTCGCAAAGTATTGCCTGACGGCCGGTGGCACTGCAATGATGTCGTGCGCACGATATCGTCCAGTGGCCGACGACAACACTTTAGTATCCTTATCATTCTCTTGATGATCTGTAGGGTTCTGTTGTTGCTTTTGTTCCGTACCGTCTAGGTACAGTATTTTTAACATAAAGCTGTACAGCTTTACGTGGAATCAGTTACATACGTCAGCGAGTGTTTTTTTTTTATGAGTACTTGTACCCATTTATCATGGCAGACGAAGGAGAAGACACTGTTATTTACGAGGAATGCGCGGACGACTTGTCCGACGTTCCAATCGACATTGCGGATTGGGAAGAAGACATTGCAGATCCTACAAATGAAAGTGAAGCAGAATCTTCAGACAGTGAAGTTCTTACAAGAAGAATTCGGCGAACGGTAGGTGTTACGTCGTAACAAAGGACGAATACCATCATGTATCGCACTTGTAGTTTTCTTAGAAAATAATAATTCTCCACGCCTCGAGTTATACGGAGCTGTCCTCCTAAGTAACTTATACTCCGCGATAACACACGCATTACTTCAAATTAAAATTCACAAGGTCTATTTTTGGTCAGATTCCACGATAGTGCTTAGTTGGATTAATTCATCTCCACACACACTAAAAACATTTGTAGCAAACCGGGTTGCCGAAATACAATCGGTAAGCGTCGCAAGTCAATGGCGACACGTGCCGTCACCCGACAACCCAGCTGACATAATCTCGCGTAGTACCATGCCGGCTGAATTACAAACGAAATTAATGTGGTATAATGGACCATCGTGGCTCGAACACTCCGAGGAACAGTGGCCCGCGAACGCGGTTCAACTCCTGGAACAAGTTCCCGAACAATGTCCGGTAATCGCTTGCGTCACGTTAATTAACGCGTGCGATGTATTGAAAAAATACTCCTCGCTGATAAAAACGAAACGCATCATCGCTTATTGTCGCCGATATGTCCACAACTTGTCCAGCAAGCGCACACAGAAACCAAAACTGCTCGGCGCACTCTCGATCGAAGAACTCGAAGGCGCAATGGACACTATAACAAAGATGGTCCAACGCGAAAAATTTGCTCCCGAATTCAATTCGTTATTGTCAAACGGTACGACAAAGGGTCCGCTCGCGAAACTGAATCCTTTCGTGGATTCAGGGGGGATAATCAGAGTTGGAGGTCGAATTTTGCGCTCCGATCTGCCATACGCGACGAGAGATCCTGCATTATTGCCGGAAAAACACGAAATCACGGAACTCGTCATACGCGAAACGCATCACGCCCACTATCACGCCGGCATCCAGGCCACTCTCGCTGCAATAAGAGAGCAGTTCTGGGTGATTAACGGAAAAACAGCAGTAAAACGCGTAATATTCCAATGCGTAACGTGCCGTCGCGCTAAACCAGTCATGCTGAATTACAACATGACTGATTTGCCGAGGGACCGCGTTACCTGTAGCCGACCGTTCTCGTCCGTGGGCCGCGATTATTGCGGTCCAATCCACATAAAAGAAAAACGGCTTCGAAATCGAAATAAAATCAAAGTTTACATCGCGATATTTATATGTCTCGCAACTAAAGCCGTTCACATAGAAATAGTTAGCGATCTCACGACCGAAGCCTTCATCGCGGCACTTAGACGATTTTTCGCTCGTCGCGGAAAACCGACTCACATCCATTCCGACAACGCTACAACTTTCGTCGGAGCCAATCGCGAATTAAAAGAGCTATACGCGATGACAAGGAATCAACGCGAACACATAGAAACGAATTTAGCGAACGACGGAATCAAGTGGCATTTTATTCCACCGCGATCGCCACACTTCGGCGGCCTTTGGGAAGCCGCCGTGAAGTCTTTTAAATATCATTTCACACGTGTCATCGGTGAAACGCTGCTCACATACGAAGCGCTCCATACCTATACAACTGAAATAGAAGCCATTTTGAATTCGCGACCGCTAACTTCCTTATCCTCGGATCCGAACGATTTCAACCCGCTCACCCCCGCGCACTTCCTAATTGGTGGTCCGCTGACAAGCATCCCTGAGCATGACTTCAGGGATACGAATGTCTCGCGTCTGTCAACGTGGCAGCATGTCCAGAAAATGAAGCAACATTTTTGGACTTGCTGGCACAAGGAATACCTGCACGAGTTGACCGTACGCCGAAAATGGCATAGTGGTCAAACCAACGATCTACCAGTCAACACCATGGTCATCCTACACGAGGACAACGCGCCGCCGATCCGGTGGCCTCTTGGACGGATCACGGAGGTTCATTCTGGAGAAGATGGTGTGATCCGAGTAGCAACCGTGCGAACCGCGAACGGAACGTACAAACGTTCAATTAAAAAACTCTCGCCTCTATTTTTGAACAACTGAACTGAACGTTAGTTATATAGCTAGTTGTAGTACTGTAGTAATTATAAGACACGTAACATAGAAACTAAACTCATTACTAACACTATTGTACATATACTAATACTAGCAATACTATTGAATCGCGACACGCCTCTACACGACACTCGTTATATACCACACGTTACTACACTACTCGTACTCGACTTATTGTATCATAATCATACTTCGCGCTAATTCAACTATACTCGATCGAACCATTGAACGCAAGCGGTTCAAGGGGGGCGGCATGTTACGTCGTAACAAAGGACGAATACCATCATGCATCGCACTTGTAGCTTTCTTAGAAAATAATAATTCTCACCACTTAAATTCCTGCTCGTACATGCTCGATGAATATACATCTGCGTTGCAGATGTAAGTCCATCGACGTTTCAAAGGGGACACCGGAAACCAAGAATTCGTAAAATAAACTTTTTTAATGGCCTACTTCCAATCGTGGATGTAGGTCCCATCTATGCCACCAAGGATGCGCCGTCGGAGTTCTTACGTAAGGTACGTAAACCTTGACAAAGACTTCGACGGTTGTAACACTACGCGAAAACAATAGAAGCCCCTTTTGCAGCGCCGAACGGTCAAGTCTCGGCACTTGTGGCATGGCGTCGTTAGGGCTAAACTCTCGAGACGCCAGCCAGGCACTGCCATAAAGTATCGAGAAAACCGAGGACTTTGCGTTAGTCACGGAAGTGCACGGTGGTACGCGTGCCCCTTCCCTCGTTTCTATCTCTGATGGGGTGGAGACAAGGTTGACCAATTAGGTCAAATTTTGTGCTTCACCCCCATCGAAGCCTCGAAGCGGAGAGAGAGAACTCGCGCTTCCCTCGGGAGAAATCATCCTCCGAAACGGCAGTCAAAGTCAAACCTCGTGGTAGGATAAAAACAACGCTCGTTTCAAAGAGAAACAAAGTCAAACCTCGTCGTAGAACAAAGTCGAACCTCGTCTCAAACAGAAAAGTCAAATCGTCTTAAAAGGAAACTCATCTGTGATACACACAGAACAATCTCGATCGATCTCATCTAGACTCGATCAGCTTCCTTCCGAAGCTCGTGGTTTGCGAATTGATTAGTCGCCGGCCGATTAAGTTGCCCGGCGAAGTGGACAGTTCCCTCGTGGACCACCGAAAGTCGCACGAGTCAGGAAATTCCACCTTACACGGCGTTACTCCGACACTCGAGTCGGAAAAAGGGCGCATCATGCAACAGTAGGGTTGCCAAGTGATTCTGATGAATCAGAAGAAAACGATAGTGTACCGTGGTCAGATACCGATTTACCGAGGACCAATGAGGAATTTGAAGGGTTTCCGGGCCCAACCGTTTTTCCCGAAGAAGCACAGAGCGTCGAGAACATCGTCGAATTATTTATTAGGAAGGATTTATTCAAACATAGCAGCGAAACAAACAAGTATTATGATCAAAATTGCCACAGAAGGAAAATAGGTAAAAAAAGTGCCAAATTTGTCAGCGTTACGGCAACCGAATTTAGAAAATGGTTTGGGCTTGCTATCCTTATGGGAATTGTAAAAAAAGCAAAAATAGATGATTGTTGGTCAACGAATCCGTTGATAGAAACTCCCATATTTCGCAAAACGATGACCCGCAATAGATTTAGGCAAATATGATCATATCTGCATTTTTCCAATAATAATGATAAACCGGATAATGCCGGCAGACTTTTTAAAGTGCAACCGATAATTTATTATTTTTCGAAAAAGTTTGAAGACAATTTTGGCTTTGGTCAAAACATCTCGATTGACGAAGGAATGATACCATGGCGTGGACGACTGAATTTTAAAGTTTACAACCCATCAAAAATTACAAAATATGTCACACTTATTCGGATGTTATGTGATTCCAATACGGGATATATTTCCTCATTTCAAATATATTCCGGCGCTGGACAGCCTTTAGCGAAAACGGTGATGGAACTATTGAAATCTTCTTATGGAAAGTGGCATCACCTGTACATGGACAACTACTACAACACCGTAGAACTTGCAAAAATTTTACTTCAAAAGAAAGTTCGAATTTGTGGAACGATACGGAATAATAGAGGATTCCCGCAAAATTAAATAGCGCAAAACTCGATGTGTTTGCCATCGACGAGAAGGTGATGTACTGGCACAGTTATGGAGAGCTTCGAAAATCAAAATGATACGGATGGTCTCTACAATACATAATGCCACTTTGATTGATACTAAAAAAAAAATGCAGGAAAACCAATTGCCCAATAAAAAAACCTGAAAGCATATTAGACTACAATAAATACATGAAGGGAGTGGATCGAGCAGACCAATATCTCAGTTACTATCCCATATACAGAAAAACGATAAAATGGTCAAAAAAGGTTTGCATGTACCTGTTTAATTGCGCATTGTTTAATGCATTCAGGAGATTTCAACATTTCCATACAGAACACAAAAGTCTCCGATTTCATGATTTTATATTGAAAGTGTCTGAATCCTGGATAAAAGATCAAGTAACTGCACCTGAGCAAAACTTGGAAGTCGCTTCTACATTGCGAGCGTCCCATCATAAAGCGATTGACAGACTTTCCTGTGACCTGAGGCAACACCAGCTAGTACTCATTTCCGAAACCAATCAACGAAAACGAAGAATGTGCCATGTACAATGTACCAAAAAAAAGAAAAGAAAGCCAACAAATTTGATGTGCAAGACGTGCGGTGTTGCATTACATCTGGGAGATTGTTTTGCTTCGTATCATTTAAAAGAGAAATACTAAGTAAGTACCAAAGAAAATGTAATTAAAAAAATATATAATTCAAAAAAATTTTACATTTATTTACATATGTACATTTTCATAAAAATAGGTGAGGCGGATTGAAAACTCGTGAGAACTATCGATGAGATTAGAAAAACTTGAAATTTATCATCTCCCAATAACCTCCAAAACAGCCGGCGACAAGCGAAATAACAGAGTTAGTGGTGCCGGCGCCAAGCGAAGAAATGTTTAAAAACAGTACGGCCAGCAAAGTGTTAACACTTTGACGTCGAATTTCTAAAACAGCTCCTTATAATGATACACCCTTCAGGCTTTCCGGGCAACTCAGAGACCACGTCTTAGAAAAAATAGTCACTGACAGAAAAGCAAATCCGACTAGAGCGTGTAGAGTATGCTCTTCAAAGGGAAAACGAAGCGAAACTAGATATATTTGTAAAAGCTGTTGTGTACCATTACACGTAGGTGATTGTTATACTGCTTTTCATACGATAAAGAAATATTAAAGGTTGAATAATAAATAAAATTTATTATAGTTTATTTATATTGTTTTACTTCCATATCCAATAGCCAAATAATAGCCGGTGACACGAGATCAATTTTCAGTAAAATTGCCGGTCAACAATGTGTTAACATTCGTGTTAAAGATCGGGTGGGTCCGGCGTAGCTCGACCGCCTCAAACCCGCGTACCTGCTACACAACGGCGAGCAGGCTACGCACGAGAGACCCCCACCGCGGGAGGCCGACGACGATTCTTCGGGGAACCACGCGACCGCGCGAACTGAACGCCGAACGAAATCGGGTAGGCGCGTTCGTTTCCCCGACCGTTACGTTGCGGGCAGGTAATGGTAGTCATTAGTTGTAAGTAGTTTTTAAAGTAATTATAAGCGACGTAGTTGTAATTTAATCATAAGCGACGTAGGTTAACACTTTGAGTGCCACGCGAATTCTTAGGGAAATCCCCGTTAGGCCACGCGCGCTGCTTAGAAGCGCTGGTATTGCGGTATAGCAATGCGAAGCGCACTACTAACAGATTTAAATTTGCTCGATGCAGCTGTGTAAATATATTAGGGCCATTGTTTGTTATCGCAGTAGAAGATGTTTACGTTTCGAATGAAATGCTTATAGACATTCATTCAACACGTTATGCGCCAAGTCTGTTTTGTTTTGTTTATCGTTCGGCCCACTAGATAAGATTTCATTAAAATCAGTTCGCGGTTGGGGTTTCTTTTACAACGAAGGCAATACAAACGGTTTAGAAATGTTTCATGTGATACATTTTAGAAATGCTTTACGTTTATATTCGTTCAGTTCTTTGCGGTTTTTGATCCAGTGCAGACAGAAAAATTTCTTTAGCCTTGAACATAAAAATGTCAGCCGAAAAGTGTGAAAGCGATAGCAGTGAAATTCTTTTTGATAAAAAACGGCCTAGAGTAGATGTATTTTTATCATCTGAGGAAGGGGAGGAGAATGTTAGAGAATGGCATGATTCGAGGGGTAATCAGCCGAACATTGTTCCGTTTACACATCCTTCTGGGCTTGTAAGTGAAAATTTGCACATAAGGTCAGATATAGCGATAGAAACCTGTTATGAATTATTTGTGCCGGATAAATTGTTCGAGGAAATCGCTGAACAAACAAACTTATTTGCATCACAGCAATTAGAAGGTGGATGCAAGCAGCGCTTGGCAAAGCGGACAGTGACAAATAAAAGTTGTAACGTAAAGGCTCGGTTACGTCTTATGTTTTGAGGGTTCGCGGTATAATCGCAAGGAAAAGAAAGAGTTGGGGCGCGACGTTACCGACGATGGTGTTTCACGTCGACTCGACCAGATTTTCGGGGGAGGAGGCGGGCGGAAGGTTTTTGAAGGAAGGAGAAATTCTCGTCTATGACCCGCGTAGGAGACGTCTGTTTTCTCCTTGAAACGGTGAGGAAGGGAGGAGGGGTGGTAGTTGGCAAAGTGGGGTTCAGCCTGGAGGTGTCGCTATAACCCGCGAAGGAGCGTCTGCCTCTAGGAGGTGGATAGGTATAGCGGATGAGGATTGAAAAAGGACAGGGGAAACCTGGTCCTGGAGTCTTCGTTCCTAACACTTTCACAAAACAAGAAGTGTCGTCTATAACCCGCGTAGGAGACGTCTGCTCAATGCATGTTTGGGTGTCTTATTCGGATTTCCCGAGAGGACTGATTTTCTACGGAAAAAAACCTTGCTTTTTATAGTCTTTAGGAACACTAGCCCCGACCAATCAGGGTGAGTCAAGGGGTTTTCGACGTTTCGGGCGCGCAGGCCGCCGTCTCACTATCTGAGGCCATGGGGGGTCGTGTCGCGTGCAGTATATAGTGTAACGCTATCTTATGCTAAAATTAGTTATGCTACAATCTCCCCCTCTGGATCCGATAGTCGTCCTCGACCAGGTATCCAGAAATCAGTTCATCGGTTTGCGACTTTCCGGGGTCGTCCTCTGCTTTGGATCGGGGCGATTGGCGTCTCTGCAGCCTCAATCTGCTACGTCTGGTATGGAGTGAGGGCAGAAGTGTGGTATGTTACCAACGGCTCCGTGATGACCTTAATATCGGTGCCTTCAGGTAGGAGTGTTTGTGGCTTGTTGGGGAGCCTGGATAACGGTTCGAGCCGGGCCTAGGGGACACATAGAGCCACATACAAGCAAGCAGCCCCCTTTCTCGTGGGTCCAACTATAAGTACCTCCAGCAGGAGCGAAACTAAGAGCTGCCTCTGCGAAAGTCTACTAAGTCTGCCTATGTGTCGTCATCGTATTAGTGACGTAAATGACTCGCCGTCGTATTAGTGGCGTTCAGGTGGACCTAGAATAGACTGAGACTCGGAGGTGGTGTCACCGAGTCTCGACCGTACAATCCCTCCTAACTCCAATCCCAACATTCCATCGCCCTAAGGGTCAGGGCGCGATGCTTGCGTGTATCGAACGAGCCCGCCTTCCCGTGGTTCCCCGTGGATGCGGACTAGCGTGGGCGAACGAGGGGTACCCCCAGTTCCCACATGTTAGGACGTAACTAAAGGGCTCGGATCCACTGTAAACGCTCAGTGGCGCTGCTGGGTTTTTCCGGGTTCCGCTACTGGAAGTAGAAGAATAGGTTTGTTGCGTATGACCGTCCGGTCCAGGTCGCATATCTGATGCCTTTATACAACCAGGCTAGGATTTACACTAAACTATCGGTGCCTTCCATACATCCGCGAAATTTGGTTAATGCCCATATCACCGCGAGTGCCTCACGCTCCGTTATCGAATAATTTTTCTCTGGGGCAGTGAGAAGGCGGCTCGCGTACTCTACCACGTGTTCGTCGTCCTTCTCCCCCTGGATTAGGGCAGCCCCCATGGCGTGCCCGCTGGCGTCTGTGCGGATCATGTATGGTTTCGCTGGATCCGCGCGGCGGAGTATTGGTGCTTCCGTTAATTTCGTTTTGAGTGCTTGGAAGGCGGTCTCCTGCTCTTCCTTCCAATGCCATGGTGTCTTCTTCTTAGTGAGGACGGTCAGCGGTTTTGCAATTTCGGCGAAGTCTGGGATGAATCTTCGGTACCATGAGCACGTTTGGAGGAAACTTAGCACCCCTTTTACGTTGGTTGGCGCCTTCCTTTCTAAAATCGCCTCAATCTTTTCGGGGTTTGTTTCTATCCTCTTTGGCGTTAATATGTGTCCGAGGTAAAGTATCTCCGGGCAGCATATGCGGCACTTCTCCCTGTTCATTCGGAGTCCAAAGAGGCTCATTCGGTTAAACGTGGCTTCTAGGTCCTCCAGCTGCTCTTGAAACGTCGACGATAGAATGAGAAGGTCATCGAGATACGAGATCACCCTACGATCTCCCAAACCCGTGCAAAAACGGTCCATTAGGCGCTGAAAGTTGGCTGTGGCGTTTTTTAATGCGAATGGCATCCTCTTGAAACGGTATATTCCGAATGGTGTAACGAAGGCCGTTTTGTCCTGGTCCTCTGGTCGTACTGGGATCTGCCAGTATCCTGATCGCAGGTCCAGCGTTGTCATAAACCTCGTGGAAAACGTCGAATGCAAGAGATCGTCGATACGTGGCAGTGGGTAGGTGTCCGAGACGGTGGTGGTCTCGAGTTTTCTGTAATCTATACAGATTCGAACTCCTCCGTCCTTTTTGTTCACCATTACCACTGGAGCGGCCCATGGAGATTCGCACTCTCCCACTACGTCGTCCTGTAACATCCGTTCTAACTCGTTTTGAAGCGCTATCTCGGTGGCGACAATCTATAAGGAGGGATTGCGATTGGTGCGTGATCGCCAGTGTTGATCCGATGCTCCGCGAATTTCGTTGGTTTTCCACTTGACTGGAAAAGTTTCTCGTGCCTTGTTACGAGACTTTCCATGCTGACTTTTTCGGTTGTGGTTAATTCTTTCGCTTCTTTTGGACGCAGAGATAGGTCCAGCGTCGCTAGGTCCATTGAATATTGTCTGAAGCATCTGTCGAAGAGGTGGTCCATCCTCTCATCTTCTATTTCTCGTCTCGGGGTGGACGGGAGTGGCGATACGGGTGCTATGCTATTGCAGAGTTCGCTCCATGGTACTTTTTCTTCTGGTAACGGAGTAACTGGTCATGGCACGTCGAATTCCTTAACCTTTCGGAGGATCTCGACTTGTCTGCGTGGCCTTTTTAAAATCGGCGTTGTTTTCACGATCGTTGGTTCGTCCTCGAACGGAAAGATCTTCTTCGGATCGTCCATGAAGTTCCAAGCTTTCTGTGGGGCATTGATAGCTCTTTCTTCGTTCTTGTTTTTCCTCTTCCGGCATTTTTCCACTGTATGACCGGTCTTCCTACAGAAGGTGCATTTCACGTTTTTGTTAGGAACTCTGCTGCTCCGTTGCTCCTCAGCTTCTTGATTTTCGCTTGTGTGTGTTATGACCTGTTTACGGACTACCAGTAACACTGTCGATTACACGACATAAAGAGATGACAGGAGAAAATTCAAAAGGAAGTAGAGCTCGTGGTAAGTACGACTGCTTATTGAAGTACAAGTCGCTTGAGTTTTAATACATAACGGTGTGGTGCGAAGTGATTTTGCTAGTATTAAAATTTTTAATCTACGAATAATGCAGTGTCATACTTCCAAATATCTATTGGTATATATTGTTTGTGACAACTGTTTAACGACTGTTTTAAAAATAGAAATTCTGAAATCAAGGGAGACGAATTTCTTTTTTTTCTCTTTCTTTTCATTTTAAATTGTTTAATAAATACATTTTGTATTTTTCTTTTTGATGATATAATAATAGTAATAATAATAAGCAATACAAAAATTCAATTTTTAACCCTAACTTGTTGATGGAAACATTTCGGGCTAAATTGAAGAAAGAGTTTTCACGGAAAAGATGACACGCTTTAAAACAAGGAGGCTATTGTGCTATGCGCCGGGGGTGCGCACGTTAGTCGATCTTTATCGGCGTGGTTACTTCTTCTCCGCCAGTTTCACTGTTGTGCAAGCTATGTGCTCTTGGGTAGAAATACCTAGAACTATGACGCCTTTCACTATCTTCTGATGCTGACATAAATATGTCAGACCAAGAGTTTCTTAAAAAATTGAACGCTGATATCTTGCTTGAAATCATTAGTTTAGTATAACTCATGCGAAGAGTTAGAAAGAAAAAAAAAAGAAAAAAAAGGGAACCAACAAGTATAGAAGTCTCCTTGATGGATGAATAATTCAAACGATGTGCAAAATAACGATCCGAAAACATCATCGTTCTATTAACGACAGTTAAGGTGTGGTTAAATTTATTTTAACAATTGAATGCATTTATTTTAGACGTCATGACGCTTCTAGTCTTCTATAAGACTTGTAAGGAAATATTTCAATTGGACACATTACATCCAAATGAAAATATCACGATAACGATCGATGGCCGCATATCTTTAACGACAGATAGCGGAGCTGTTTATAAATTGGGTGTGTGTCTTTATTCTTCTTAATATTGACTACGACCGAATCAATATTTAAAACGCTATAGCAGATTGTATATGTATATAAAGGCCAAAAAAAAAATTAAACAAAGTTGCAATTTTGAATGACACCATATTCTACTGGTCCACATGTGTAATGATTATCGCTGTGCGTTCTATTATTACATGTGTGAGGGAGAATATGAAAACAATCCTGTGTTCGGATGTGGACGTATTCTTTCGATACCTGATGGCATGGCTTGTGTTCGGTCTGCCAAAAGGAATATAAAAACATGCATGAATCAGAAAAGCGGTATGAAACCAGCAATAAAAACTTTGACGGACGATTTCTCTTTACAGACGGGCTCACTTTGAGTGACGAAGAAAATCGTGTAATTAACGAGGCTATCGAAACAACCGAATGCTCCGGTTATTCACTCGTTATGCATGATTCTAAAAACCAGCTAGAAAAGAGTTTAAAAGAAATAACAAAGAAGAATGCGATATTTAAAACGAGCACGGTCGGCAATAAAAGCCAAAACGACAGACAGACCGTTGCTGGGATAACGAGTGATCCATCCGGATCAGGTAATACAACTCTTTGTATACGTAAACTCTCCTTTTATAAGTCTGCCCGTAACGACAGTATGATAACGACAGATAACGAAAGAAACGAAATAAATGACAGTAACGGATCTGTTAACATGGTGTAAATTCTTACAGGTGAAAAACGAAACGAGGGCTCAGACTTAGCCAATCTTAGTAAAAATATTACTAAGATGGTAACCGCTGTGACAGAATTGTGCAAAACGACGAACAGCACAATGACGACGACTATGCATAGCATTAATAATACGCGCATGAATTTTGAAAAAGAAACAAAATTCATGCCGTCACAGATTCAAGAAATGGCACAAATTTTGGCTTCCTCTCAGGCTATTAAGAAAGGAAACAATGAAAATCTCGAGTTGCCAGAAACTTGTGAAAATGTCGATCAGACTGAAAACGTGACAATTACACCTCAATTAGGAAATATTCCTAGAAATGACTTAGCTTCAATTTTAACAGACGTAATTAGAAATCTTAAAAAATTTAAACAACTGCAATCAAACAAATTCTGTTGCCAAAGAACTCAAAGAAACTATCAAACTTGAATTAATAAGCAAAGACTCAGGGACGAAACGTGACTACAAACTGACGACACAGATGAAATTTGAACACTTTTTTGATTATTTCTCATCCGAACTTAGAGAAAAAGACTTGTTACATGTCATTGATTCTAGTATAACGCCAAATTCAAAATTAGATGTTGCGACTAAAGAAAAACATAAATTTAAAGTTAGAGATATTTTAAACAATCGCTTAGATAATAATTATCACTCTAAAATTCTTAATATTAAAAACCCCATTGAACTATTAAATAAAATCAAAGAAATAAAACGATCCGAAATAAACATAACCTCCGGAAGTATTCGCAAACAACTCTATAACATACAATATAATCCGCAAAAAGAAAAGGCCACAGAATTTTGGGATAAATTTTAAGAACTAATTAGAAGTTATGAGAATTCGACCGAAACTGCAAAGCTGACTGATGACGAGATACGCGATGCCTTTTACAACGCTATCATGACAGCAGTTCCACAGGTACAAGCAATAGATTTCATGACGCGAAATACGACGGGTACGGGACTTACGAACAACTCAAAATGTATATAATGCAAACGGAAGCAAATAAAATGACTACAATGACAAACATTGGTACAGCTTTGAATACTCGTAGACTAGACGCAAAAGAACGGTGCTTTAATTGCGACGATTTTGGACACATTAGCCGTAATTGTCCCAGAAAAGGCGCAGGACTAAAGAAATGTTTCTAATGCAACGAGTTTATGACCCATAAAGCATTTGAGTGTCCACTACGGATAGAAAAATTTAAGAAAATTTTTTTAAATAATGTAAGGAAAATCAGGATAACGGTGGTGAGCGGTTGAATAAGAAATGAACGTGGGTGGTTAAAAAGAGTGTGTAGCGGCACGCTACATACCTGCGTAATAAACATTCGGCGGGCAGACGGCTAGCAGGAAAAACACTTGGAAATCTCAAGAACAAGCTAGCACTGTTTAGGACTCTCACGCCAGCGAAGCTATTTTTGAGAAGTCGTTAGTCTATCAGTAATAAGGACGTTGGAATTTTAACCGTCTCTTACGTAAACTCTTTCGACAATCTCAATAGCGTTCGTAGGAATCCTACGCCGAGGGTCCCTCAAGGGCCTGCCGATTGAGGTTCGTGGGGGGGGGGGGGGGGGGCACCCCGCTGCTTTGCCGAATCCACGCAGGGAATATCACTCCCACCAAGTTGCTTCCCCACTCTCGGAAAGACACGCTAAAGCCGTAAAAGAGTGGGTGGTGGAATTTCCACAAAAAGTCTAATTGGTTTAAACGGATTTCCCGTTTAGCCAATTAGAAAAAAGTAATTCCATCGAACGGGCCTAGAGAAGCTAGCTGGTGGCCCGGCGAAGCAACGAGGACCAGTCTGCTGCGGGAGTCGATCAAAGCGTTAAATATTAGGTAACATTGTACAAAGCAGAATAAATTCCTTTTTAACCCCTTAACCTACAATGACGGGCATAGCCCGCGTACGATGGTTGGGCCAAACCTGAATTTTACGGGCATAGCCCGCGTACGGTGTGCGAACGTCCCGAACGCTGCGCGAACTTGTATACAATTTCGGCCCAACATCTTCGAATCTAAATCGTAGGTTAAGGGGTTAAGCACATTCGCGTCACTGAATACGCCATATGACCACATCACCCTTCAAGTGAAAGCTTGTACTTTGAACTATACTTCGCGAGTGCTGATACAATTCTGTCTTCCCTGAAAAATCCTAGTCAGGAGGACCCCCTTGACAATATGGTCTTTCTTAGCCTCGAGGCAGAACCATCCCTAGGAGGTGGAAACGCAGCGAAAGACTGCACATGACCCACTCGAGCCTTCGCTTTTTGGACTTTTCTAACAATTGTTGGATATCGCTCTAGACTAATCAATAATTTTATGTTAGTGTTTAGTTAAGATAAGTTACTCATACTCCAAACCCTGTTTCATCTTCTGCACATAGTTACTCATACGACCCTTCGACCCGTTACTCACCAATCCTGAATCATACGCCTGACTCCTTAGTCCTAGAATTCCTATCAGCCCTTCTCCTTATCCCCACCACCTTCTCCACAATACTGCCGAACCCTTAAAAGGACTAGAAACACATTTTCCGACAGCATTATTATAACAAAAATAGAACAGTATAGAAAGATCGCAACGACTAGAAACTAAGTGTTTTATGTAAGATTTCCGTGTAAAAGTTGATCGTAATAAATAGACAACATCGGAATCCAACATAAATTCTGGCGACGAGGATGGGATGTCCAACACTTTAACCACCAGCGGATATAAAGTGAACCTAGCAATTTCACTCCTGGAACTAAAGTAGCAGCTTTGCTAAATTGGACAACGAAGAAAAAAGGCACGAAGAACCACGACAATCGACAAGGAAGGGCATTGCAACCTGGGAGAATACAACTGGAATTAGCAACTTCAGCCTCAATAGCAAAGAAATTTCCTATCATCGTGAGTTATATGGTTTTCTAGATACTCGTTTGTTTTGACGATTCTTTCCTTCTGTTACTATTTCCTTTTATCTTGATAATTAATTCTATAGTCATGGCCCAAAACCAAGTTGTAGACGCTCCACGCGCTAGTCTTGAATTTCTCACCAAACTAATTCCGGATACATTCGATGGTGATCGATTTAAAATTCGAAGTTTTATTAAGCAAGTAGACGCGGTTTTTGAAAACGCTCATGAATCACAAAAATCTCTTTTACTGTTATACGTAAAAAGTAAAATTACGGGCAAAGCTAGGGAACAAATTGATATACATTGTAATCTAACGACGTGGGAAGAAATTTCAGAATTATTATTATCTCTGTATCAAGATAAAAAATCACTTGATCAGCTTCTTGAAGACCTTAATTCAATGAGACAGGGCAAAACCGAGAATGTTTCTCAATTTTTTCAAAGACTAGAAGATCTGTCATCTAGAATATTAGCAACGATCCATGCCTCTGAATTAGAAGAAAATACTCTTACAGGTCGCATTGCAATGATAACTGATATGACATTAAATCGTTTTATCTATCACGCTCACTCACAAATATCCCAAATGCTTCGTTACAGACAATTTAATACTATTAATCACGCTTTCACTGCCGCAATTGCTGAAGAAGAAGCCCTTAGAATACGATACGAAAATCCACAAAATTACTCAAGTCGCTTTAACAATTCTAAACCCATAAATCATTTCAGACCGATTCATTTTACTCAGGGACAATCCAATCCCAGAACTTCATACTCACAAAATTCAAATACTTACGTTAGACGCTCAGAACAGAATCATAATTTTAATGCACAGTCAGGTAGTAGACAATCTAATAGGCAGACCATTACGTGTACTTATTGTAAGAAGTCAGGTCATTTGATTAAAGAATGTGTTAAAAGGTTCTTGTCAAATGTTAAAAGAAATAGGAATGGTCAAACTAGTCCAAATTCTCGCAATCAGCAATCAATTAATTTTTACGAAGCAGGGATGCAAACACCTATCTTCGATACTGAATTCCCTAGTAACTCTCAGACCAATGTTGTAGTCAAAAATCTACAAAGACAAAATTCGAATTCTCATCATACTAATTTTCATAAGCAAAACGAATCTTTCGTTCCTCAACGTGATGTAAAACAAATGGAACAGTCTATCATAAGTGAATTTTCGAACTCCAATTTTGCGCACATCAATCTTAATAATAACGATTTAACATATATATTAGTCGAATGTTCTTCTTCTAACTCTCCTGATAAGGTTCTTAAATTTCTTATAGATACCGGAGCTTCCGTCTCTTTAATAAAAAAGAAAAGTCTTAGTAGGTACCGAGTTATCAACGATAAGATTATAACTTTAACGGGCATAAAGAAGAATGCACCTATTCAAACCTCTGGAGGAATCCAAGTAGAATTAGAAATTCATCGAAACAAGTTTTCAGTCGATCTCCAACTAATTGATGACAGTGATGACTCGAATATACCCTTCGATGGTTTATTAGGCAATGATTTTTTCAATACTACAAATGCCGAGATATCTTACAGAAACAATTGCATTAATATTGATTGTATTCCATTTTCTATTCCCTTAAATTTTAATACGGCTCAAAAAACGGAAGAATTAATTACTATTGGATCAAGATCAGAAATGGTCGCGAAAATTAAAATATGTAATCCTTGTAATCTAAAGGAAGGAATAGTTCAAGCTACAGCTCTAAACGAAGAAAGAACATTATTAATCCCTAATGCTATAGTTAAAGCCATAACTAACAATGAAGCACTTATTACAATCGTAAATAGATCGGTAGAAAAATTATCGTTCGCTAAACCCTCTATTAACATCGAATCTTTACCCGAGAAGGCTCAAATTTTCGAACCATTAGAAGAAAATATAAATAAAAAATCAAATCGAATCAAGTTGTTAAATGAAACTCTCCGCCTTAACCATCTCAACGAAGAAGAAAAACTGTTAATTAAAAAATTATGTGAAGAATTTGAAGACATATTCTTTCTTCCTAATGATATTCTAGCTACTACTACGGCTGTAACGCACGAAATTCCTACTCATGATGACAAACCCATTCATGTAAAATCATATCGATATCCCGAAATTCATAAAAATGAGGTTTCAAAACAGATAGAGAAAATATTAGCACAGGGAATTATAAAGCCATCTACCAGTCCATGGTCCAGCCCGCTTTGGATGGTCCCCAAAAAAACTGATAATTCAGGTATAAAGAAATGGAGAATTGTCATCGACTATCGCAAACTAAACGAGAAGACCATTGGTGACGCATACCCGTTGCCAAATATTGAAGACATTTTAGACCAATTGGGTCACGCTCAGTACTTCACAACGTTAGATCTTGCAAATGGGTTTCACCAGATCCCCATGAATCCTAAAGACTCTCCTAAAACAGCTTTCTCTACACCAAATGGGCATTTTGAATTTAATCGTATGCTATTTGGATTAAAAAATGGTCCAGCTTGTTTTCAGAGGATGATGAATGTAGTTCTAACAGGATTAACCAACAAGCAATGCTTTGTTTATCTTGATGATATTGTCGTATATGGATCAGATATAGAAGATCATAATAGGAAATTGGCTAAAATATTTTCAAGATTACGTGAGAATTCCCTTAAACTTCAACCTAATAAATGTGAATTTATGCAGAAATCATGCCAATATTTAGGACATATAATTTCAAATAAAGGAGTTAAACCAAATCCATCCAAAATAGAATCAATTCAAAGACTTCCACGTCCACAAAATCATAAAGGTGTAAAAATATTCTTAGGAATGACAGGTTACTACCGTAAATTCATTCCCAATTTCTCAACAATTGCCAAACCTTTAACAATTTTACTAAAGAAAGATACCCCTTTTCATTGGACGGAACTACAAGAAAATGCTTTCCAGCAACTTAAATCTTCCTTAATTCGAGAACCACTTTTGCAGTATCCTAACTTTTCTGAACCCTTTATAGTCACTTGTGATGCTTCAAATGTAGGAATTGGTGGTATATTATCACAAACTATAGACGGGAAAGATTTACCGGTTGCGTATTATTCGAGGACATTAAATAATGCCGAACAAAACTACTCTACCACTGAGAAGGAATTGCTTGCGATTGTTGACACTATCGATCATTATCGATCATATCTATATGGACAAAATTTCATAATATACACAGATCATAGACCTCTACAATGGTTAATGAATTGTAAAAATCCATCTTCTAAGCTTGTCAGATGGCGATTACGTTTAAATGAGTACGAATATACAATTAAATATAAACCAGGTAGAATCAATTCTAACGCGGATGGATTGTCGCGTCTTCTCCCGGTAGCTACTGAGGAAACACCCATTAACATTAACACAATTCGTAAATCTAATAAAACGTACCAAGACTTTGTTAAATTCCATTACACTAACCAAGAAATATTTGAATTCCAACAAGAAAATACGCCCTTACACAAAGTTAACGATCCAATTGTAATATTTTGGTCTGAAGATCTAGATGAGAGTAACCCTTATTCTGATTATGTACAATCAAACTTCGATGTTGGTGAATTAAAGCCAGCTACAAATAGCGTAAACGAACTGGAAAATGAAAAACAAACGTTGCACATATTGTTCGCTAAAAGTCTACATCACGATAGGATCGAATATAAAAACATTTTTGAATGTTTTATAACACTAAAGAATTTAATTGAAAAAAAATCCTTTTTTCTCATTCCACCAGAAAAAGGTAATGGTATCAAGCCACATATGCTAAATGAAATGATAACCTTTATTTTTTCTAGTAACGAAATAAAATTCTTTAATACCACAAAAGTAGCTCCAAAAGATCAGGATGAAATAAGCTCTACATGTATATTAAAGGAATGCCATGATAGCAAATTAGCAGGACATCTTGGCTTCAATAAAACATATTCCAAAGTAAAGGAACGTTATTATTGGTCTACAATGAAGCAAGACATTAGAAATTATATCAAGAAATGCCGTTCTTGCCAATTAAATAAAACAAATTTTAAACCCACTAAACAACCGATGGAAATCACAACAACGTCTGAAACTCCATTCGAAAAACTTGCCATCGATATAGTAGGTCCTCTCCCATTGACGGAAAAAGGGAATCGATTTATCATCACCGCGCAAGACGATTTATCAAAATTCTCATTTGCACTTCCTGTGCCAGATCATCAGGCTAAAACAGTAGCAGAATCCTTGTTATCAATATTTCTTAATTTTAGAATCCCCCAGAATCTTTTATCTGACCAAGGCTCTGATTTCATGTCCAATCTAATTAAGGAATTTAATAAATTATTTCAAACTAAACATCTGTCTACTACTCCCTACCATCCACAAACAAATGGTGCCCTCGAAAGATCTCATTTAACTCTTAAGGATTATCTTACACATTATGTTAATAATAAACACCAAGATTGGGACGAATTCGTACCATTTGCAATGTTTAGCTACAACACTTCGATTCACAAGTCCACCAAATTTGCACCATATGAAATACTCTATGGTAGAAAAGCTTATTTACCTTCTTCGATCACGCGAGATCCCGAATTCCATTATACTTATGACAATTACGTTCGATCTCTACAATATAAATTAAATACAGGCTTTAAACACGCGCGAGAAAATATCATCGAAGCAAAGAAAGCAAGTAAAAATTACTACGATCGTAACTCTAAACCGATAGAATTTAAAGTAAATGACCTGGTAAAAATTAAAAACATCCAAATTAAACTGGGATTATCAAAGAAACTTTTTCGAAAAGCTAATGGACCTTATCGAATTACTCAAGTTTTTCCAAACAATACGGTAGAACTCCAAATCGGTAAAAAGAAAAAGAAATACCATACCAACCTTCTTAATTTGTTTTTTTCAGATGAATCTGACGATTCCATTCCTCCTCCTATTACCCCTTCTAGTAACGAGCCATTATTATCATAATCAACCGCTTATTAATTCAAGTGGAATCTTCTATAAAAAAAAGGGTATTGCTCAAATTACAAACTCCCAATTAACACTATTGTCTCACATTAATGTTACTTATTTAAGCGATGCTACTCGTATATTACATGAATATTTTATAAAAACTCAAGATATTTACACATTAACTGTTAAAGACCCTTCTTACAATAATCACATCAGTTATCACTGTGAGCGAACTCTTAAGTTAATTGAAAATGAATTAGATGAAATAGACAGAAAGCATAATATTTTACAACAACTAAGTCGACAGTCTTCAATCAGGAAAAGGCGAGGACTCATAAATGGTGTTTCATACGCACTTAAATGAATCTTTGGTATATCTGATGCTACTGATGCTCAGTATTACGAAGACAGTATTAAAGCCCTAATAAATAATAACCAGCAAACGCAAACACTGCTCAAGTCGCAGATACAAGTGATAGCCAGTACGATTAGAAACTTTAACAATTCTATTTCTTCCTTGAAATACCAAGAAGCAGTTATGAACGAAAACGTTTACAAAATTAATGAGTTCACAACTCAATCAAATTTATACATGACGCGACTATCAACGGAAACAACAATTACTCAACAAATCACCTCGCTTCTTGCTCTTTCAAGTCGTATCACTCGTGAATATAGCTAATATATCGAAGCGATTAATCTGGCAGAACATAATATCATTTCTCCATTGATTATAACTCCCGAAATTTTACATGAAGAATTAAAAAATTATAAAGGTTGTAGCGTTCGTACACTCCACGCACAATGGGTACTTCCACTTATTACGTTTTGGCACGGTCACACACTATTTATAATCCCGCGTCGAGGCAGACAGAGACTGAGGGAGGGGGATCTTCTCCTCCAGAACGGTTACTCTCCAATAATTATCGGAGTTCACGGCGATCGTAAGGCTAGGGCCTTGCGGGTGGTGGACGCCTTGTCCAGGAGAGGTCACAGGAATGTCAGGATCGAGAGCCTGGTCCGCGAAGGTCCGGCTGCTCGAGGGATGGGAAGTTCGGATGGAGAGCCTGGTCCGCGAAGGTCCGGCTGCTCGACCGAAAGGGTTTGGTGTCGTTTGGAAAATTGTCAGAATGCCTGGTCTGTACAAGTCCGGCAGTTCCGACGGGTCTCCTCACTCGCCAAATACTGACTTTTTGGGACCTCCTCGGCCCTTATTTATACCACTTCAGTCTTTGTCTAGAGTCGAGCGCGGGGGTTTTTTATGACTCTACCTGCGAAAACTCGGCGGCGAAGAGTTTTTCGCCCTGTCTACAATACGATATATACATTTGTTTTTTTCCCATTGCGCTACAAGGTGAATTAAACCTAATTATGAAACCGGAACCACAACATATTCGTTCATTCTATAAATTGATCCAACTTCAAATGATCACGTCTACTGACATAATTATTTTTGTTCTTAACATTCCTTTAGCGAGAAAAATGGTTTTTGATATTTATGAGCTCATTCCTCTTCCAATTCAACACAACCATTCACATTTCTACTCCTATATTGTTCCTCAAAACAATTATATCCTTATATCACAGTCCAAAACACAAGTTACCTACCTTAAGGAATTGTCTGACTGCATTGAGTATTTAGATCAACTATACATCTGCTATGATCTCCACACAACGCAAGTGACAACTCAACCAATCTGCGAAGTCAGTATGCTGTCTCCTCACGTAAGGGAAATTCCAATTGATTGTGAAACCAAGACCATAAAAGCTACAATCGAAACCTGGAAATATATCTCCAACAACGAATGGATCTACGTTCTCCAAAACCCAACAACGTTAACAGTGATATACAATGAGAACCATATGGAAGACGTAATATTGGAGAAAGCCGGGATCATTCGCCTACAGAACAACTGCAAGGGTTACACGAACCTTTTTGCCCTTGAAGCAACTTCGAAAACCAACAGGAACATTACTTATTATATTCCAAGCATCAATATTATAAACGACGACTGTTGTATTCTAACCCCACACTTGGAAAAAATAAAATCCCCGGAGCTAAAGACTATCCACTTAACCAACATGGATCTTTCTGATCTAAAGTACGCCAACAAAAAACTCAACGAATTTGAAGACATCCTTACAAAACAGATGAATCAACCTTTCATGATAACACCTGCCAAGTGGTATACCATTGCTCTCGGAATAACTAGTGTAATCATAATACTTATTATTTTTAAGAACTGTTCTCGATGTCTTTATTGGACTCGGCGATTATGCTGTTCCACTACGCATCCTACTACAGGACAAACGCTACCACCTATCATCAAGAATTTCGTCAACTGTAACTTTGGCTCATCGATGACACTGTGAGGCCCTTTTCACCGGCGCCAACGGCCACCTATGCACCATAGACCTACCCTATCTACCCTTAAAAGGGTCCAGCCATCTGCTCCATCTAAACACCCAAAATCCATTAATGCCGTCTCCACCATCCTTGACCTACCTTATCTACACACAAAGTCCACCTCATTACCGAACAACAAAACCTACTTAACCTAATAGCGCCCTTTAGATCCCTACATTCCATTCTAAGAACATCCCCACCATTTCCCAGAATAACGCCCCAAAAACACTGTATATAAGATCCACCATAGCCCAATAAAACAGTCTGAGTTTCAACACCGAGTACTACGTTTCGTCACGTCACCCCTGACTCAGTATCCCTGCACTACGGTTCGCGATACGTTAAAAAAATAATATTACGCCACGCGTTTCGCTCGTCGAAATCGACTTTCCCCCTTGACAACACCAAGGGAAACTGTAACTTACAACGTCAGCTCGAGAACTCAACCAACGACAGAAGTTACAGCAACAATCACTGAAGATGAAGAATCACCAAAACCAATTACATACATGACAAGATCAAGAGCGCGTAAAAGTACAACTCCATTATAATAAATAATTATAAACCGACTGTATAACGATTAATTAAGAATTCGAAACTTTTACGTCCTATATTAGAATAACTATACCTATATCTTAGACTAATTAATTATTATCGATTACCCTCAAATCTTGAGGAGGGAGGTGTTGGATATCGCTCTAGACTAATCAATAATTTTATGTTAGTGTTTAGTTAAGATAATTAACTCATACTCCAAACTCTGTTTCATCTGCTGCACATAGTTACTCATACGACCTTTCGACCCGTTACTCACCAATCCTGAATCATACGCCTGACTCCTTAGTCCTAGAATTCCTATCAGCCCTTCTCCTTATCCCCACCACCTTCTCCACAATACTGCCGAACCCTTAAAAGGATTAGAAACACATTTTCCGACGGCATTATTATAACAAAAATAGAACAGTATATGTTCCGTCCATCCGACGGAATATACATGCTATTATATTTCTCTGCTTCTTCAGATTGCCAAGGTTTTCTTTTTCTCCTAATGAGAACATTGTTCGAAAGCGTAACGGCCAAGACATTCAAAGGCATTGTCACAAATGAGTTGATTAACGCTCAGTGACACAAAAGGCTGTTCACGAAATAGACGGAAAAACACTCGATTAGAGCAGTCCCGTTCTATGATCGTTAGCACCTACTGGTAATTTCACGTTTTAATTTTCCTCGCCACGGGACACCGCGAACCCTCGAGGCAGCCTACCTGCCTCGAATCATGTCCCGTAACCTTTTTGGCTATTTTTCTCATTAGCGTACCACCGCGCTTTCCCTTTCTTCTGAAATTTGGGAAAAGTTCCTACTGCACCCGCACCAATCGGAACGTTTTGGAGTTTCGTCTCCCACCTAAAGAAATCCACCTATTACCGCTTTGCTTTGGCATTCTGAGAAGTATAAATATAGGCAGAAACCTTTCGCGAATTCAGTCAAGTACAAACAGTCAAGTACAAACAGTCAAGTACAAGTAGTTAAGTACCTCAGTACATAAGTACAACATAAGTACAAGTAAAGATCAGTACAACATAAGTACAAATATCGAATAAGTACAACATAAGTACGATATTCAATCAGTACAACATAAGTACAATAAAGAGTACATCACGTACAGTCAGTGATCGGTACTCAGGGAACACAGAGTGACAGTGAGCGTCAGGCTGTTACCTTAGTTAGTGAGACAACGAAGTAAGAGTACACGTGGCTCTTCGTGCAAGAGAAAGTTTTCTATCTAGTTTAAACCGCGTTTCAACCAGGTTTTCAAACGACGATATCGAGACAACCACTAGTATCTTAGCTTAGTGTCTACTGACAATAACAATCGGCTGCATAACATTAATTTGTCGTGCAGCGTAGCCAGAAGCATCGAGGCAACGCGATTTTGTATCGGTGCGAGGCCACATTTTATGGTCCTTCGAGCCGGATCCTGTGATCCGAAACCAGCAAGTGCAAACGACTGTGAAGTGCCAGTGAAGTGACTTCTACAATCTACGTTCAGCGGCAAATATATCCCCGTAGAAAGTAATAGTTCACCGCTACATCATGGCAACAGACGACGCACAACGCCTCAAACATCTCATCAGACGGAGAAGTGGAATCAAATCACACATCACCATGTTCGAGAGATATCTGAGAGGCTATGAACAACAGCCTAACCCCGCGGTGCTGAGGAGTAGATTTCAAAGGATGAGAGAAGTCTACTTAACCTTCGAAGAAATTCAGGCGGCGATCGAGGTGCTACAAGAAGACGCTGATCACGAAACTGAGCGCTTCGAAGTGGAGGAGCGGTACATAGAAGCCAGCATTACAATGGACAAATGGCTGACCGAATCTCAGCCGCCAGAAGTCAACGTCGCCGCAGCAGCCAGTTGCTGCACCCCTGCACCGTCATCAACAGGACTGCAGGTTAACTTACCGAAGGCTGATCTACCAAACTTTAGTGGTAAATTCGAAGAATGGCTATCGTTCAAGGATAAATTCACATCAATGATCGACAGTCAAGATGCCTTCAGTAGAGTGCAAAAATTTCATTATTTGCGATCAGCTCTGTCGGGTGAAGTTGCGAAGGTCATCGCAGCCATGGAAACGACAGAGCAGAATTATAGCAAGGCTTGGCAACTGCTCCAAGATACCTATGCTAACGAAGGGCTGATTATTGCACGCCACACCGATCTCTTGGTCGAAACGCCGTCAGTAGAACAAGAGACAGCTGCAGGACTCCGCGACTTCGTGAGTCACGTCTTGCAGCATTTGAGATCGTTAACGACACTCGGCGTTCCAGTCGAACATTGGGATCATCTCCTAATGTCAATTCTGCTGCCCAAGCTCGCGCAGCAGACCAGGATGGCGTACGACAGCACGCTGAAGGACAAGGAGACGCCAAAGATTAGCGGTCTCATGGAATTCCTCCGCCAACGATCACGGAGGCTGGAGACGACCGCGAGCAGTAGAACAAACTCCCAGACCAGCAGAGTATCACCAAGGATATCACCCACGCCGCAGAGGAAACAAATAAAGAGAAATCCCAACATTTCTCCGAGGAAGAATTCTAAAGTCTTCGTCACCACCACGCCATTTAAAAATTGCGCGTTATGTAAGGACAAGGCGCATACGATACATCGCCGCGAAGAATTCCACGCGCTGTCCGTCGGCGAAAGAATCAACGCGGCAAGGAAGGAAAAACTGTGCGTTAAGTGCCTTCGAACTGGACATTCAACCAAGGAGTGCACTTCGTCCCAGTGCAGGATCTGTAACTTGGACCACAACACCCTCCTACATCTGCCGAGGAGGGGGAGAAGATCGCCAACGCCACCGAAGAAGCATGGACCGACGACAGCTGCGGCATCCACCAGCGTAACGTGACGATCGGAACCAGGAAGTCGCGGATGCACTTCCCTTTCAGCTCGCACAGCATCCACCGAGTTGATGACAACAGCAAAGCTAAAGGTATACGACAAATCGAAAAATTTAGTATGTTGCAGGGCCCTGTTGGACACGTGTTCAACAGCCAACTTCATGTCTGAAAAAATGGCGACCAGGCTTCAGCTGAAACGAAGAAGATGTTCCATCCCGATTGGAGCGCTCAACCAGATGGCAACATCAAGCAGCCACATCGTATTGACATCGATACGTTCGAACATCAACGGATGGGAGAAAAGGCTCGATTTCCTCGTCATCCCGAGCATTTCGGAGCTGGAGCCACAGCAGCCCATTAACAGGAATTCTGTCCAGATTCCAGCAAATCTGAAACTTGCTGATCCAGAATTCCATAGGCCCGCACCTATCGACCTTTTGCTTGGGACTGGTCCAACATTGGCCTTGTTCAGCGTCGGACAAATCAAGTTGTCGCCGCCGCAAGGGCCGGACCTCGTTCTTCAGAAGACTCTGTTAGGATGGATTCTTGGAGGTAGCATCCTGTCTCCAACAAGCTGGGACAACGAGAAGTCTTCAACCTCCACGGACATCCACCTCGAAAACGACAGATGTCATCAAATATCCCACTGGTCCAGCGACGCTGAACAGTCTCCAACGAGCCGAGACAACAATGCAGCATCAAAGAATTGTCAACTCAGTCGATTGGAATTCGACATGAAACAATTCTGGGAGATCGAAGAGGGACCATCAAAACCTCATCTCTCCATGGAAGAAAAGGCCTGCGAGAACCACTTCCAGCAGCACGTGCATCGAGACGTTGCTGGAAGATACGTAGTCGCCCTTCCATTCAATCAAATTAAAGAACGATTGGGAAATTCACGCACCAGAGCCTTGAAACGGTTCAACAGTCTTCAACGCCGTTTCAAGCAGGATCCCATCTTCAAGGAACGCTATACAGCAGTCATGCAGGAGTATCTGGACCTCGGGCACATGTCACTAGTGCAAAAACCAACAGATACCAGTGGTTTCTTCTTACCTCATCATGCAGTGATCAAGGAAACCAGCATGACGACGAAGCTTCGCGTGGTCTTCGATGGTTCGGCAAAAACCGACTCTGGCATCTCTCTGAACGACGCCCTCATGGTCGGTCCAACCATTCAAGACGATCTAGTGTCGCACATTCTCCGATTTCGTCTCCATAATTATGTGTTAACTGGTGACATCGAGAAAATGTATCGACAGTTCTTAGTGCGCGATGAAGATCGAAAGTTCCAACGAATCCTTTGGACGGATTCAAGTGGTGAAGTGAAATCGTTTCAATTGAACACTGTTACGTTCGGATTAGCACCGGCTCCATTTTTGGCCACTCGCTGCCTTCAACAATTGGCAGACGACGAAGGACACCACTACAATTACGCGGGAAGTGTTTTGAAACGCGACTTGTATGTGGACGACCTATTAACAGGTGCAGCCACCCTCCAGGAAGCCATGGTACTCAGAGATGAACTCATCGACCTATTGCAACAAGCAGGTCTGAGCATTCGTCAATGGGCTTCGAATGCACCGACGCTTCTCCAGGGACTACCTGAAGGTCATGTCAACGTGAAGCTGCAATCCCACGATGACAAAACAGTGAAAACACTCGGAGTCGCTTGGAACTCACAACAAGACTCCATTGTGTACACAGTGAAATCGATCACTGTCAAAGAAAGAATCACGAAGAGGATGATTCTTTCGGAAATCGCAAAGATCTTCGATCCCTTGGGATTACTTGGTCCAGTCATCATCACTGCAAAACTCATCATGCAGAGGTTGTGGCAACTTAAATTGGATTGGGATGAATCTGTACCCACCAACATCCACACCGCCTGGACCAACTACCATACCCAGCTCAGTCTATTGAATGACTTGTCGTTCGAACGTCATCTACTTCTGCCGCACGCAGTCGACGTTCAGTTACACGGATTTTGCGATGCCAGCGAGAATGGATATGGAGCATGCATCTATCTTCGCTCCAGGGACAACAGTGGTAAAGTTCAATCCAGATTGTTGTGTGCAAAATCTCGTGTCGCTCCACTCAAGGCAGTGACTGTGCCTCGTTTGGAATTATGTGGTGCCCATCTCTTGGCTAAATTGTACCACAGTGTCCTATGGTCCATCCATGTAAAGATCAATCGAGCTATCTTCTGGACCGATTCTACAATTACTCTACATTGGATCAACGCCTCGCCTCATCTGTTGAAGACCTTTGTGGCAAACCGAGTTTCTGAAATTCAAGACAAGACAGCTCCGTACGTGTGGAGACACGTTCCAACGGAAGACAATCCTGCTGATTCGCTGTCCCGAGGCCAACTGCCAGCCGAATTTATACAAAATTCGATCTGGAAAACTGGACCCATGTGGCTCACGGATGAAGAACACATCTGGCCACACCTCAGCTTGCCCAGTCTCAACATCATTCCAGAGACAAAACTCAAGACTTGTCTAACAACGAGGCCAACTCCATCGGAAATTCTGCTGCGATATTCGTCAATCGCTAAGCTTCGAAGAATCGTCGCTTACTGTCTCCGCTTCAAACGAGACAACCATTTCAAGGGATCGTTGTGTCCAGAAGAAATATCCGCTGCTAATAAAACCATCCTACGTTTGGTACAACGAGAATGCTTTGCCGAAGAAGTTCAAGATCTTTCTCAAGGACGAAGAGTTCATCGGAAGAGCAAACTCACCATGCTGGACCCGTTCCTCGATCGAGACGGCGTAATCAGAGTAGGAGGACGTTTGAAGCATGCGAGCATCCCTTTCTCACAACAGCATCCAATGGTACTTCCACGCTCTCATCATGTGACAACTCTCATCATTCGAGATGATCATACACGAAACCTGCATGCCGGAGTTCAAGCTACTCTCTACAGTGTGAGACAACGGTACTGGATAATCGATGGCCGCAATCAAACAAGAAGAGTCATCCGGCAGTGTATAAAGTGTTTTCGTGCCAAACCACCTTCGACGGAATACATCATGGGCAATCTCCCCAAGGCTCGAGTCAACGAAGCTCGGCCATTCAACAACGTTGGCGTAGATTATTGTGGTCCATTCTACATCAAGGAGAAAAAATTCCGAAATAGGAATAAAATCAAGGTGTACGTCGCAGTCTTCATCTGCCTCACCGTGAAGGCAGTCCATCTTGAATTGGTCAGCGATCTGACCAGTGACGCGTTCATCGCAGCCCTTCGAAGATTCATCGGCCGCCGCGGAAAACCTCGACTCATCAGTTCCGATAACGGCACCAACTTCGTCGGAGCAAATTCGCATCTTGAAGAACTTCAACGCTTGGTCAACTCGCAGGAGCATCAACAGAAGATCAACTCCTATTTAAACAACGAAGGCATCAAATGGAGCTTCATTCCACCAAGGTCACCACACTTCGGAGGTCTATGGGAAGCAGCCGTGAAGTCCTTCAAACATCATTTAAGGCGAGTTGTCGGAAATGAATTATTAACATTCGAAGCGTTCAACACCCTTTTGATTGAGATCGAAGCCGTTCTAAATTCAAGGCCTCTCTCCCCAATGTCAGTTGATCCAAGTGACCTATCCGCGTTAACGCCAGGTCATTTCTTGATCAACACTGCATTAACCACACTTCCGGAGATTGATTTCAGGGAAACACCATCCAACCGGCTCTCAGTTTGGCAGCATTTGCAGAAAATCAAGTGAGATTTCTGGACAAGATGGTCCAAGGAGTACCTGAATGAACTCAACATCCGGCATAAATGGACCAGCGGCAACCATGGAATCGGAGAAGGAACCCTCGTCGTCATCAAGGAAGACAACGTTCCTCCCATGCAATGGGCTCTAGGCAGAGTCTCCACCGTCCACCCTGGCTCCGACGGCATCATCAGGACCGTCACCATCAACACAGCTCATGGATCCATTAAACGAAATGTCCAACGCTTAGCACCGTTACCAGTAGACGTATGTAAAAGCGGAGATAATTGTGGTTGATCGGTATCCTCTCAACGGGGGGAGTATGTTCCGTCCATCCGACGGAATATACATGCTATTATATTTCTCTGCTTCTTCAGATTGCCAAGGTTTTCTTTTTCTCCTAATGAGAACATTGTTCGACCGCGTAACGGTTAAGACATTCAAAGGCATTGTCACAAATGAGTTGATTAACGCTCAGTGACACAAAAGGCTGTTCACGAAATAGACGGAAAAACACTCGATTAGAGCAGTCCCGTTCTATGATCGTTAGCACCTACTGGTAATTTCACGTTTTAATTTTCCTTGCCACGGGACACCGCGAACCCTCGAGGCAGCCTACCTGCCTCGAATCATGTCCCGTAACCTTTTTGGCTATTTTTCTCATTAGCGCACCACCGCGCTTTCCCTTTCTTCTGAAATTTGGGAAAAGTTCCTACTGCACCCGCACCAATCGGAACGTTTTGGAGTTTCGTCTCCCACCTAAAGAAATCCACCTATTACCGCTTTGCTTTGGCATTCTGAGAAGTATAAATATAGGCAGAAACCTTTCGCGAATTCAGTCAAGTACAAAGAGTCAAGTACAAACAGTCAAGTACAAACAGTCAAGTACAAGTAGTTAAGTACCTCAGTACATAAGTACAACATAAGTACAAGTAAAGATCAGTACAACATAAGTACAAATATCGAATAAGTACAACATAAGTACGATATTTAATCAGTACAACATAAGTACAATAAAGAGTACATCACGTACAGTCAGTGATCGGTACTCAGGGAACACAGAGTGACAGTGAGCGTCAGGCTGTTACCTTAGTTAGTGAGACAACGAAGTAAGAGTACACGTGGCTCTTCGTGCAAGAGAAAGTTTTCTATCTAGTTTAAACCGCGTTTCAACCAGGTTTTCAAACGACGATATCGAGACAACCACTAGTATCTTAGCTTAGTGTCTACTGACAATAACAATCTGCTGCATAACATTAATTTGTCGTGCAGCGTAGCCAGAAGCATCGAGGCAACGCGATTTTGTATCGGTGCGAGGCCACAGTATAGAAAGATCGCAACGACTAGAAACTAAGTGTCTTATGTAAGATTTCCGTGTAAAAGTTGATCGTAATAAATAGACAACATCGGAATCCAACACAATAATAAAACATTTTATTCCTTTCGAATAACGAATAAAAGTATCGAACAGAGTTATTATCACGTTCGTGAATGTGGATGATATACCATTCAAATTTATAAACCACATTATCGTGTATTCAATTCTAAATTTTCTGGAATTAATAGTTATAAAACTGTGGATGTTACAATTAGTTTAATAATAAATCATTCCGGCGAACAAGCACCAAGCACGGCAGCCTTTCGCCAGAGAACCGCGCCGAAGTCACGGAGAAAAATCAAAATCGACAGTTTCTAAGAAGTCACCGAAAAATATCGATCGTGCGGCGAAGTGAGTTCATCGAATCGGCCAGAACATCGGCTGTTGAAAATTGTTGGATAGGTCAGGATCGACACGAGGATCCAGCCTTACCGACCTACTTTCGTCGAAGCAAGCTATTTCGTGGACGAATTCAATTATTTTTTTCTAGCATTAGTTATACAAATCGTTTTTCTTAAAACAATTTATTCACCTGAAAATGTGCTGTTAAAAAAAAATGTTTTTCATAAATAATAAAATGCTTTATTTCTTTCGAATAACGAATAAAAGTATCGAACGCAATTATTAAACGACTTATTAGTTTATTTGTTATTCACGAATAACGAATAATTTCACATTATTCTTAATTTAAAATGACAACGTTTTCCGCGATACCTATGCTGTGCCAGTACGTGTGCCGGGTGCCCGACCGAGCGCCCGTGTATAAAAGCCGTGCATACGTGGTTGAGCCCGCGGTCTCTGGGCGCTGTGATTGGTCAGTGTTTTTCGTTAATAACTCGAAAACGAAGCTTCAAATAACATTTTGGTAAAGGAAAAGGTTGTTCAGAATCACCTCAGCTACCCCCCCATTTCCGGATGTTACACTAGTTCTGGGACACCCTGTATACTAACAGGACCTCTCGGGAGAGCTAGCAAGAATGGTCATGTGTCGTCCGTCCCTCTAGCAGTGATGGACAGAAGAGCCGCCACAATTGCAAAAGAAAATGAACAAGGAATAACCATTTTAACCCTTAGCACTCCGTTGTCGCTGCTGAGGCGACATCGAAGTAGAAGCCAACAGCTCCGTTGTCGCCGCTGAGGCGACACGGCACGCCAGCATCTAGAGGCAACATTGTATCTTTATGTAGGTAGGAAGATGTTTCGGCACACGCTTAGTGTAATCTGAAAAGTTTCCTCTGCGACACACGTTTGCCCAGTGCCAAACCGATCCTTCATTTTCAAAGTCGTTTGCGCTAGAATATTTCTTTACCGTAAAATGGCAGGAAACAATAGTTACGAAAAGAGTGGATTTTCGGAAAGTGAGGATGAATTGGACCTCACGATATACCGAAATAATTTGATTCAAAGTGACGGAAATGAAGATGGATATAGTGATACTGAGGGCGATAGTGACGACAGCGATGTAATAGTTCACCGAAGACGAAAGGTACGGCGTATCGAATCCGATACCGATGATGACGCAGGCACCTCAATGGGAAATGATGACTGGGTCGACGTTACGGAGGATGGGTACAGGCCCCATCGAATCAATTTTTTGCATTGGATCAAAAATGACAGGTCCGCAAATTTCCTCCGATATTTTGGAACCGATCCAATTTTTCAAGCTGTTTTTCACGGACGAGCTGGTTCATGATATAATAAGAGAAACGAATAATTATGCAAGATCCGTGTTGGCATCAAAAAATCTTAGCAAAGACTCTGTATGGCACACGTGGCATGATGTTGATACAGATGAATTCTGGGCATTTATCGGAGTCATCCTGAATATGGGTACAATGCCTCTCGCCAATATGCAAGTGTATTGGTCTACGAGGAATAATAGCAGAATCCCCTTCTTTTCGAGTGTATTTACAAGAGCTCGATTTCAACAAATATTTTGGATGCTCCACCTAAAAACACCGGACTCAGGTAGCACGGATCTAAATACCCGCATACAACGGGTCAGCATTTTTTTGGAATACCTGGATTCGAAATTTTCAGAATATTTTATTCCTGGAAAAAACATTTGTGTGGACGAATCCATAGTCCAGTTTAAAGGGAAAATCTCCTTCATTACTTATAACCCTATTAAGCCAACGAAGTGGGGTATAAGAATTTATTCGATGGGAGACTCAGAAACCGGATATATGTGTATTTACACCATTTTGCCTTATTATGGAAGTCTCACATCACAAAACCTTGTCCGTCCAGATCTACCAGTTACCACCAGGATTCCGCTGCATCTGTACCAAAAACTCTTAAATAATATTCCCGAGGCACAGGGTTATCACATGTTCACCGATAGGTACTATACCAGTATCCCTTTGGCAGAAGAGCTCAGGAAAATGAATTGCCACTTAACTGGCACTATAAAAGCCAATAGGAAAGGTATTCCATCGGTCTCAAAAAAAACAAAGTTTTCTGAAGAAAATACCTTCGCCAGCAAAAAAGGGAATGTCATGTTCCTGGCCTGGAAAGACAAAAGAATCGTCTCCCTCTTAAGCACGTGGAATGATACTGGTATGGTGGATTCAGCAAGAATTCTACAAGGAGGGAAAGAGGTTAACATTAGGAAGCCTAATGCAATTACCAGCTACACAGCTTCCATGGGCGGCGTTGATCGAGCCGATCAATACGCATCCACGTATTGTTTTTTACGAAGATCTCTTAAGTGGTGGAGAAAAATGTTTTTCTGGGGCATGGAGGTGTCGGTCATTAACTCCTATATTTTATATAAAACTATCAAAAAAAAATCGAAATGAGAAACCGTTGACGCACCTAAAGTACGTCAAATTACTGGTCGATCAACTGGTTAACAATTTCCGGCAACAAAGGTCGAGAGCGTCAACTTCCTCGTCTGCGTCTGCTGAAGTAAGGCTGAACGGTAAGCTTCACGAAATGCGGAGGGGGAAAAAAACAGATTGCGTTGTGTGCTCGAACAGGCAGAAGAAAGGCGAAAGACACGAAACCAACGAATATTGCGATACCTGTCCTGGTAAACCACGAATGCATCTTGGGGATTGTTTTTCAAGATACCATTCAATGAAAAATTTCAAAAAATAATTGTTATTTTTGTATATTGTTATATCTTTTGTATTGTTATATGCTTTTTATTTTTATTATTATAGTCTTGTAATGTTATATTCTTTATGTTTTTATTGTTGTACTTTGATATTGTTATATTCTTTATATTATAATTTTGTTAATAAAACAAAACTTTCAAATGTATACAAGCTTTCTTTAATAACAAGGCAGGGTCTTTGACCTTTCTCAGAAGCGCGGCCGCAACATTGTAAATACTATCAGATTACCGGATAGGTCATGGTTAAAATCACCCGGAGCTCGCAACATTGTAAATACTTTCGTAGCAGGTGATAGCTCATGGTCAAAATGACCCGGAGTTGCTGGAACCTCATCTCAAAAATCGTCCGGAGTGCAAAGGGTTAAAATGGAAAGATAAGAGGGACATCCTAGTTCTATCGACAAAGCATTCATCAGAAATGGTGAATGTTGAAGAAAGTCGATCAGAACACAAGTTAAAACCACAAATTATAGCCGACTATAACAGAAGAAAGGCAGCTGTCGACTTATCCGACCAAATGAATGCCTACAATAATCCACTACGCAGGTCCCTGAAATGGTACAGAAAGCTAGCCTTTGAACTGTTATTTAATATACTACAGTTCTAAATAATGTAGTAACAGAGGAAAAATACGAGGGGACCAAACGGGAATCGAACAACCCGCGACCTCCGGCACGGAAAGCCAGGACTACGCCCATAGCCAAGGCGCCCTCTTATTTCCTCGTTGTTATTGTTACTATTCGTGGGATTCGGTATGGAGGGCCTCGATACTACAATAGTCACATTTTATATAAAGATATCACGAAGAAGAATATCAGTATTATTGAATTCCGGAAAAAATTAGCAGTACATCTTACAAGTTGCCGAGAAGAAGACATTCCATCTGACAGTATTGCAACAACTTCTAAAATACAACGACACAAACACCAAAAAAAAAACCTGGAAAAGTCTCTACAGCGCGAAAATATTGTAAATCATGTTATGACAAAAATGCGACACAATATGGTAGAGCAATGGCCAGAAAAATAACTAAACAAATTGTTACATTTTGTGATACCTGCGAAGGACAACCGTTTTTATGTTTACCGTGTTTCAATAAAATCCATTAAAATGCCTTAATGATATAATCCTGTAATAAATAAAAATTAAGTAAATTTTAAATAAATTTTCAGTAATTACTTAAAATAATATAAATTTTTTAGTTTTATATCATATTTTACACTGTCAGTCACCGGTGACTGACGCGGTCTAAACGGAAAGTTCAGTGTCAGTCACCGGTGACTGATATGGCACTCAACGTGTTAACACATTGCGGACGGGTCACGAGATATCTCGTTTTTAGCAAACTGAACGTTGCGGACGGGCCACGAGATATCTCGTTTTTAGCAAACTGAACGTTGCGGACGGGCCACGAGATATCTCGTTTTCATGTTTTTTTTATTCAATCGGCAACTAAGCCACCAGTCGCAAATATTTCTGTCACGTTACGATGGTAACGAAGCCTCTCGCATTCCGAAACAAAAGCGAAACAATTGAATCATTCCTGGCATGTAGAAATAATCGGTCATTATAGCCAGTGCCAGTAGATCTGTGCCGATCGTCGTACGTATCGTATCTTATAAAGTGTTTTATTACTGTACGTTTTAGAATTTCAAATTTCGTGTTTTAAATTTGGAAGGTAACAGTTTTTTAAGTATCATCTATATTTTCAATCTGTTACTGATAATTGATAACAAAAATTGATTTTATGAATTAGCCCCTATAAAAGCAGCGAAATGACACATAGATGTAATGAAAACAAAACTCAAAGTGAATTGGTGTATGATGATTTATCTGATGGACCAAACAACACTTGCGACGAAAATGAATTCAGTGATAGCAGCGATATTCTTGAATTAAGTGATGTGATTACACAAAGAAAAAATCAGAGTAAAAAATATAACATTTCAAGTGAAAGTGAAGATTCGGAGGTGGAGGCTGATGAGCCTATAATTGAAGAATGGACAAATGTGGATACGTTTCCAAATCTGGAACGTTTTGAAAGAATTTGTGGTACAACATCATTACAAAGAAATTGCAGCGTGAAAGAAGCTGTTGACTGTATATTTGGCAATAAATTTTTCCAAATTATTGCTGAAGAAACAAATCGCTATTACTTACAAAATGTACATAGGTATAAGGCTTTTCATAAACAAGGAAAATGGAGGAATGTCTCATGTTCCGAAATAAAAAATTTGTTCGGAATATTTATTTTGATGGGACAAATACGAAAGGATAACATCAAAGAATACTGGTCCGTGGATCCATATTTCGTAACACCTATTTTTTCAAAATTAATGACTAGGAACAGGTTTGATCAGATTACGAGATATTTACATTTTAATGATAATACGAAAATTAATGAAAATTGTGATAGAGTCTACAAAATAGAACCTGTTTATAATTACCTACTAGAAAAATTTAAAACCGTTTATACTCCGCATCAGAACCTTTCGCTAGATGAAGCCATGATCCCTTGGCGTGGAAAATTAAAATTTAAAACATATAATCCACGTAAACTTACTAAATATGGGATACTTGTACGAGTATTGTCAGAGAGCCAGACAGGATACATATGTAATATGGAAATTTATTGTGGACAAGGCAAAAAAATGCAAGACACGGTAACAACGATTCTTGAACCATATTTCGGATATTGGCACCATCTGTATATGGATAATTATTACAATACTTTGAACATTGCAGAACGTTTATTACAAAATAAAATACGAATATGTGGCACAATACGCGCCAATAGATTGCCAAAATGTTTAAAAACAAAATTGTTAAACCTAAAAAATGGGGAGAGTATTTTCAAACGGAAAGGTGATATTTTGTTGCAAATTTGGAAGGATAAGAGAGAAGTTCGAATGATTTCGACAATTCATAAATTTGAAATGGTTGAATGCACTGGAAAACATAAAACTATACAAAAACCGAAATGCATTACAGATTATAATTTAAATATGAACGGTGTCGATCTTGCAGATCAATATCTATCATATTACTCAATACTAAGAAAAACAATTAAATGGCCTAAAAAGGTAGTATTATATCTCGTCAACTGCGGGCTGTTCAATGCATTGAAGATTTATAATTCGTGTAATAATGAAAAAATTAAATATAAAGATTTTCTACTTGCCGTGATGAAATTGTGGACGATGGAAGAAAAATCAACGGATACACTTATGGATGTAGAACAAAGTATTTCAAATACAACAAATCGCCTACGTGTCGACCCACCATGTAGACTCTCTGGGAATATGAAACAGCATATACTGGGACCAATAATGAGTAAAGGCAAGAAGAAGTTCCCAACCAAACAATGTAAAGTTTGTTCGTGCAATGGAAAAAGGAGCGAAACAAGATACTGTTGTCAATTGTGCCGAACAGCATTGCACAAAGGAGTATGCTTTACCAAATATCACACTCTAAAGCAATATTCAAATTTGTAAAATAAATAATAGTTAAAATGTAAAAAATCTTATATTATAAACAGATATATAAACTATATATATAGTATTATTTAAGAATACTAAATGTAAATTAGAAATGTGCGTATCCGCTTCCTGTTACTTGCCAAGCATGTTTTTGGAGCGTTCGAAAATGTGCGGTCTTTGAGGGCGTGTTGACGCGCGGAGCCCCGTCCGCAATGTGTTAAGAACGAGCATACCCCTATTCTCACCAAGAGGAGTGATGTGGCGGCCCGTGCACGTGCACATCGCTGGTCCGCCGCAACATTATATCACGAAATGCGCGGCCGACGTGGCAACCGTCGCCAGCGAAGTACGGCGGTCTAACGAGAGCAGTTGTCTAGGCACGAGACCCAGTCGACGACGACCCTCTGTATCGAGCGTGCGACTATCACGCGCGAACGAATAAAGAGATACGTAGCACCCACGTGTTATTCATTTGCCCACATGCCCTTCAACAATGGAAACTAACAAATCTCCGGGATTCAACTTAATCAACGGTGAAATTATTAAAGAACTTCCTGACAAAGCTATCAGAATGATCACCAGAATTTTCAACGCCATATTCAGAATTCGACACTTTCTCAGCGCATGGAAACTGGCAGAATTAATAATGCTGCCTAAGCCAAATAAAAACATGCACAAACCTTCTTCACATAGATCGATCTCTCTACTACCAATATTGTCCAAAATGCTCAAAAAAATACTCCTAACTAGAATTAAGGAAATAATCAACAGTAAACAGTTAATACCAGATCACCAGTTCGGTTTCAGGAAAAAGCCCGCTACAACTGCACAAGCCTACAGAATAGTCAACAAAATCACGACTGCTCTAGAAACTCGGAAATACTGTACATGCTTAATCTTGGTCATAGAAAAAGCATTCGATAAGGTTTTCCATGAAGGCTTAATGAAAACCATAAAACAACTCTTCCCCGAAACAATTTATGAGCTTTTAAAGTCCTACCTTAACAATAGAACATTTTACGTAAAAGTAAAAGATGTGTACTCAAATATACAAATAGTAGACGCTGGAATACCACAGGGAAGTGTATTGGGCCCAGTACTTTACACTTTATATACAGCAGCTATCCCAACAACCCCAAATAGTACAACCTGCACATTCGCAGATAACACCGGAATAATTGCAATATGCGAAGATCCTTACGAAGCAGTTAGGATTCTACAAAATCACATAAGTTTACTGGAGATTTGGTTGCAAGAGCGAAGAATAAAAGTTAACCACATTAAATGCAATCATATAACTTTCACCCTCCGAAAAGGCAATATCCCAAAAATTACACTCCGCAACAACGAAATACCACAAACAAAAACGGTCAAATACTTGGGACTTCACCTAGACACTAGATTAACATGGAAGCAACACATAATAAAAAAAAAAATACAGTAAATCAAAATCTTAAGGAAAGACATGTACACCCTTGTGCAAATTAATGTGGACAAAGTATGTTTTCAATTTTATTTACAGTTACAGTTATGACTACACTACTGAAAGCTGTAAAAGGGACATTATTGTTACTCTAACCTCAAAACGTGCATGCAGGCGTATTATTCGCGTAGTGATATTGCAAGATGTTGTGTAATACTCTTTTGGGTTACTTATAAGATTTCTGATTGTTTTCTTCAATTATATGTGACACTTTGTATACATTTGAACAATGGATATCAAAATAGAAATCCGTTCTAAGTGTATTACACTTTCTGAACATACTAAATTGACGCAACGGCAGATAGCAGAAGAGTGTGGCGTTTCGAAAAGTGCAGTGAACAAGCTAATTAAACTTTATAAACAAACTGGCTCAATTTTACCGCAAAGGGTAGGAAAATGTGGCCGGAAAAGGAAAACCACCAAGAGAGAAGATGCTCTATTGTTGCGAAATAGTAAACTACACCCCACGAAAACTAGTGACGATTTACAGAAGGACTTAGCTCTTGCTGGAACAAGTGTGCATGCCTGAACAGTGTGTCGTCGCTTGCTAGAAGTTAGGCGGAAGGCTCGGAGACCCGTTAAAAAACAACTTTTGACTGCCGCAATGAAAAGGAAGAGAATTATTTGGGCAAAGAAATATAAGGAATGGACACAAGATGTCTGGAAAAATGTATTATTTTCAGATGAAAGCCATTTTTCTGTTCAGGGCATGCGTCATCAATTCGTTCGCCGGTCCGATAGGGAACCAATCTCACCAGCTCACATTCAGCAGTCAATTAAACATCCCATGAGGCAAATGTTTTGGGGCTGCTTCTCTTTTTTTGGTCCAGGATCATTAGTACCCATAACAGGCATTATGAACAGCCAAAAATACCTAAAGGTTTTGCAAGATCGTGTGGTCCCTGAACTATTGAAGATGAATGTAGGAAACCCGATTTTTCAGCACGATTTGGCACCTTGCCATACATCGAAAATTGTGAAACAATTTTTCACTGATAATAAGATAACCGTTTTGGATTGGTCTGGTAATTCACCTGACATTAATCCTATAGAGAATTTGTGGTCTATCTGCTAGACAAGACTCAGAAAGATGGATTGCACAACCAAAACCAAGTTGATGGAGTCGGTTATTGAAATGTGGTGTCGAGATACCAAAATCCGCAATGATTGCAAAACATTCGTCGAAAGTATGCCTAAACGTATTAAAATGTTACTGTAAGCCAAGGGTGGACACATTAAATATTAACTCTTCCGATTTTGTAATTAATTTTCATTTTTGTATGAATAAAATATATTTTTGAACAAAAATTGTCTTGTCCACATTAATTTGCACAAGGGTGTACTGGTTAACCAGCCGTCGTTCGAAACTAACTATAGGAAACAAACTATTAATTTACAAAGTCAAAATAAAACCTATACGGACGTACGGTATCCAACTATGGAAGCCATCAATGGAAGCCACGAATCAATCATACTACGAACAAAAGTGGACATTAGTACATAAAAAATGAAGAGGTACGAAAAGATCTACAAATCCCCACTGTAAAGGAGGAGATACATCGACTATCTAGTAGGTATAAAGCAAGAACATCGAACCATCCAAAACAAAAAACAATTACAGGATTTAATATCGCGAATCTAGACATGTTCATTTGTGAAACAGTGCCATTCTGCTGGGAATAGCACCCACACGCTACACTCACCAGCTAAGAAGACCTACCTAATGTCTTAAGGATAAATTATATGGATCATATTCGGGGTCATAAAAAAAGAAATCTGCCCTTTGCCTGATTATAACAGGAGTGCCACAAGGCAGCGTCCTAGGGCCACTTCTATATACTTCTTACACATCAGACTTCCCGACAATGAATAAAACCCTTATTGCTACTTTCGCCGATTCTAGCCTTTGACCAAGACCGATAAGAAGCTTCAAACAAATTATTATAAAACACCTCAACGAAATAGCACACTGGCTGAAAATATGGAGGATCAAAATCAACTCTACTAAATCCATACAGGTCACCTTCACTACTAGAAAAGAAATATGCCCACCTGTAAAACTAAACAACCTGCTGCCACAACAAGAAAGAATAAAGTATCTCGGGGTACACTTAGGCAGAAAACTCTTATGGAAAACGTACATTCGTAAAAAAGTAGATCAACTGAACGAAAGATATAGGAAACTTTGGTGTCCGACAGTAGCAAAATCGCAGTTAACCGCTTCGTTCTCTTAAACATGTTACGACGCCAATACTGTTTGTATAAGGTCACAGACGTGTTATGTCGCGACGCCGATACTGTTTGTATAAGGTCACAGACGTGTTATGTCGCGACGCCGATACTGTTTATACAGGGTGTCCCAGAACTAGTGTAACATCCGGAAATGGGGGGTAGCTGAGGTGATTCTGAACAACCTTTTCCTTTACCAAAATGTTGTTTGAAGCTTCGTTTTCGAGTTATTAACGAAAAACACTGACCAATCACAGCGCCCAGAGACTGCGGGCTCAACCACGTATGCACGGCTTTTATACACGGGCGCTCGGTCGGGCTCCCGGCACACGTTCTGGCACAGCATAGGTATCGCGGCAAATGTTATGTCATTTTAAATTAAGAATAATGTGAAATTATTCGTTATTCATGAATAACAAATAAACTAATAAGTCGTTTAATAACTGCGTTCGTTATTCGAAAGAAATAAAGCGTTTTATTATTTATGAAAAAAATTTTTTTTAGCAGCACATTTTCAGGTGAATAAATTGTTTTAAGAAAAACGATTTGTATAACTAATGCTAGAAAAAAATAATTGAACTTACCCATTCGTCCACGAAATAGCTTGCTTCGACGAAAATAGGTCGGTAAGGCTGGATCCTCGTGTCGATCCTGACCTATCCAACAATTTTCAACAGCCGATGTTCTGGCTGAGTCGATGAACTCACTTCGCCGCACGATCGATATTTTTCGGTGACTTCTTAGAAGCTGTCGATTTTGATTTTTCTCCGTGCCTTCGGCGCGGTTCTCTGGCGAAAAGCTGCCGTGCTTGGTGCTTGTTCGCCGGAATGATTTATTATTAAACTAATTGTAACATCCACATATGTAAGGAAAATCAGGATAACGGTGGTGAACGTTTGAATAAGAAATGAAAGTGGGTGGTTAAAAAGAGTGAAAGCTTGTGTTTTGAACTATACTTCGCGAGTGCTGATACAATTCTGTCTTCCCTGAAAAATCCTAGTCAGAAGGACCCCCTTGACAATATGGACTTTCTTAGCCTTGAGGCAGAACCATCCCTAGGAGGTGGAAACGCAGCGAAAGACTGCACATGGCCCACTCAAGCCTTCGCTTTTTGGACTTTTCTAACAATAATAAAACATTTTATTCCTTTCGAATAACGAATAAAAGTATCGAACAGAGTTATTATCACGTTCGTCAATGTGGATGATATACCATTCAAATTTATAAGCCACATTAGCGTGTATTCAATACTAAATTTTTTGAAATTAGTAGTTATAAAACTGTGGATGTTACAATTAGTTTAATAATAAATCATTCCGGCGAACAAGCACCAAGCACGGCAGCTTTTCGCCAGAGAACCGCGCCGAAGGCACGGAGAAAAATCAAAATCGACAGCTTCTAAGAAGTCACCGAAAAATATCGATCGTGCGGCGAAGTGAGTTCATCGACTCAGCCAGAACATCGGCTGTTGAAAATTGTTGGATAGGTCAGGATCGACACGAGGATCCAGCCTTACCGACCTATTTTCATCGAAGCAAGCTATTTCGTGGACGAATGGGTAAGTTCAATTATTTTTTTCTAGCATTAGTTATACAAATTGTTTTTCTTAAAACAATTTATTCACCTGAAAATGTGCTGCTAAAAAAAATTTTTTTCATAAATAATAAAACGCTTTATTTCTTTCGAATAACGAACGCAGTTATTAAACGACTTATTAGTTTATTTGTTATTCATGAATAACGAATAATTTCACATTATTCTTAATTTAAAATGACATAACATTTTTCGCGATACCTATGCTGTGCCAGTACGTGTGCCGGGAGCCCGACCGAGCGCCCGTGTATAAAACCCGTGCATACGTGGTTGAGCCCGCGGTCTCTGGGCGCTGTGATTGGTCAGTGTTTTTCGTTAATAACTCGAAAACAAAGCTTCAAACAACATTTTGGTAAAGGAAAAGGTTGTTCAGAATCACCTCAGCTACCCCCCATTTCCGGATGTTACACTAGTTCTGGGACACCCTGTATAAGGTCACAGACAATTTATCTCGCGACGCAATGCCGCTTGCGCGATGCTATAGACGTGTAAACAGGCAGCTTCTGTTTTTACTTCGTCTGTAGGTCACTTAGGTTTTTTCTAAGTTGTGTCAACCAGTTGCTGTTTAGCTGTTCACGGGAGTAAGCTACTAAGAAGTAAGAAATCATATTATGAATGATAACGATAGTGACACGGACAGTAATCTAAGTAATTTAAGTGACAATGACGTTCAATTGTCTGAAAATGGAATATTCTCACTGCCACAATGAATTTTGAACCACAAGTTTTCAGTTATACCTACAGTGACTCACGAAAGTATTTAAACATTTACCATGAAATACTTTATTAATTAAAATAAGTATATTATACAACACTTACCGAAATATTATACCTTAGAATATTAATATTCTAAGGAACTACACTCAGTCAAAAAAGTCTCCGTACAGTACTACATATATTTGAATTTCAACTACGTATAACTAAAAAAGTATACTTGATATAAAAATTTTTAATATATTATTTAAAAGTGCGTGCTTCCATTAACTTATATACAGTGGGTCCAAAAAGTATTTGTACACCTAGTTTTTTTGCAATAACTTTCTAAAAACAAATAATACACGGACAAAAACTGTTTCTGGTATTAGCCTCTTATAAACAGGGATAACATGTATATTATCAATTTTTAATAATGCCTTCTTTAAGAATAATACAGCAAATATAAAAATTTAAGGGCAAAAAAAGTATTTGTACACTTATAATTCTATTGCTAAATTTTGAAAGAATGCACATACCCTCGTGACATTGATTAAAATGTAAACATTTGTTTATTTACACATTGGTTTCGACCTGCTTACGACGTTAGTACGTCTGTGAACAACGTAGAGAAACCATGGCAAACAAGAAAAGTGAAATATCTGTATCGCCCCGAGATCGTGTGATTTTTCTTCGGAAAGGTGGGGAAAGTTACCGAAAAATTGGCAAAGCTCTTATTGGATGTATCAATAAATTTATAAGTGTTTCTCGTAGCTCGGTGGGATGTCTCTCGTGCCATCTATGTGTTGGCGAGTCTGGCGTGAGGGCACCGTTTTTTGTTTTTTATATAGAAGTTATGCGTAGTGACTTCGCTGAAGACGGACGGGTAGTCCGGCGTGTGTTATTCAATAAACCTAGTTAATAATTAACGTCCGCACTAATTTTCCTGCCTGAATCCCAACATGGTAGCAGTCCGTGGTTGGCAGGTAATTTTTATTGTCTCTTGTATCAGTTTTCAAGTCATATAGAAAAAAAACAAGGTTAGATCGGCAAAGCCACGTGGCGACTAACGGTCACTAATAAAAGCGATAAAGAATTAATAAGGAATAATTATTAAGGAAAGATATAAGCAAAGATTGAAACTAAAAGAAGAGAAGAATTGAAGAATAAAAATGGTTTCTATGAATTGGTCGTAAAAAGATTCGATGCGAACGGATAAAGATCTATAATCGGACCACGTGGCAAATTTGAAGCTAAACACATTAAAATAAAAACAATTGGCAAGTGAAAAAATTTAATATACACTGAGAACGGTAGGCCTTGTAAAAGGAGTCAAAAGAGTTTTGTCACTAAAAGGAGAAGTTGATAGAAAAATAAAATTCAAAGCAGTCGAGATGGCTAACCAAGCAAAAATTGAAGACATCATGACACCAATTTTTGACGGAGCAAACTATACAAGCTGGAAAATCAGATTAATGACGTTGCTTGAATACAAGGATTGCAAAGAACCAGCAGGAAGAAAAATAAACAATTCAGACACGGCGGACTTATGGACTAAAAAGGACTTGAAAGCTCGAACGATATTAATAAGCACTATTTCGGATAAACAACTAGAATATGTTGGTGAGTGCACAACAGCCTTTGATATGATGAAAAAGTTCGAAAAGATGTACACAACACAATCTACAGCTCTGCAAATAATATGTAGAGGAAAAATTGAAGAAATTAAATTATCAAACTACAAAAAAGTAGAGGAATTTTTTGTTGAGTTCGAAAACACAATTAATGACTTTAAAGCAGCTGGTGGAAAGCTAGATGAACATGAAAAGATGAGGTACCTGCTTAGAGCTTGGCCACCAAGCTATAGTTACATTGGGGACTTTATAGATGTTATCCCAGAAGACCAAAGAACTGTAGACTACGTCAAGTCCAAAATTAAAGAGAAAAACATGACTACCAATGACACGGACAAGACAAACAACGTAAGTACATTTGCAACAAAGACAAAACCTGCAACCAGATGCTTCATCTGTGGAAAAATCGGCCACTACAAAAAGGATTGTTGGAAAAGACAACCGAGTAATCCAGGTAGAGGTGCTCAAAGCAACCAAGGTCAGCGAGGATATCATAGAGGCTACAGCAGAGCTGGATCATACAAAAATAATACTCGAGAACAAGGATCTGGTCAACCGAGAGATGTATCCACAAGCAGGCAACAAAACAACTATTCATCCGAGACGTGGTCAACACAAGTGTGCAATTCAAAGGTAAACCAGGCTATAGGGTACAGCAAAACTGAAAAATACGAAAACAGTAGCGAGATAAATTGGCTATTAGATAGTGGCTGTACAGATCACATCATAAAAACTGATAAATTCTTTGATAACTATGTAAATTTAAAAAATCCCGTTGATGTAAAGTTACCAGATGGTAAAAAGCTAAAAGCTACTAAACTTGGAAACATAAAAATTTATTTAAAAAATTATTATAATCAGACACAAGTCGATTTGAGAGATGTTTACTATGTAGAAGGTATTAACCAAAATTTACTGAGTTTCTCTAAAATAACAAAAAATTGTGTGATAGTAGCTAAAAGTGGGAATGCTAAAATTTATAACCAATCCAGAGAGTTAATAGCTGTTGCTTATAAAATAGATAATCTGTATTCTCTGAAGAGCTTCGTATCAGAAAGAGGAATGTATATAAACGCACTAAAATTGACTGATAAGGAGAAGTGGCATAGGGCGCTTGGCCACATAAATTTTCAATACTTGAACAAATTGGTAAATAATAAATTAGTGGAAGGTTTGCCAGAAAAGCTCAAGACTACTGAAATGAAATGTGCAAACTGTTTACAAAGTAAAATGGCTAATCTATCTTTTGAAAATAACAGAACTAAGACAACGGAAACGTTAGAACTGATTCATACAGATTTGAATGGTCCACATAAAACAGCTGGTTATGGTGGAGAAAAATATTTCTTAACATTCGTTGACGATTATAGTAAGTATACAAGAATTTTTTGTATCAAAAGTAAAGCAGAAACAGCAAATTGTTTTATAGAATTTGTTAATCTAATAGAGAATAAATTCAACAAAAGGGTAAAGAAATTACGATGTAATAATGGCAAAGAGTATATGAATCGTGAAATTTACGATTTTGTAAAAACTAAAGGAATAGAATTATTGCCATGCTCACCCTACGTTCACGAACTGAATGGAGTGGCGGAGAGATATAATAGGTCTGCAATGGACATAGGTAGATGCCTATTGAGAGAAGCTAAAATTCACAGAAAATATTGGCCCGAGATAATGAAAACAGTAGCATATCTAAAGAATCGAACAATTGCAAATACAGCGGAAAATAAAACTCATGAAATATTTTTTGGCAAAAAACCAAATGTTAAAAACTTAACAATCTATGGCAGTCGAGTTTTTGTCAGGATTCCAGAGGCCTTAACCCTTTGACTGCCACGCCGAAATCACATGTTTTGCTCAGGACGCCATGGGAGTTCTTTTATTATTTAAAACATATAATGGCAAAATAAAAATAAATTGATGATATAAGACAACATTTTTACCCAATGGAGCGTTTATCTGACTGTTGGTCACGGGTGACCACCGTGGCGCCATGGTGACAGTTGCTAAAGACAAATTAAAACAGGCCTTCGTTTATTTCAACAAGCTTTCGCATTTCTTATTTCGTCGTAAACGAAACGTCCACAATTGGCGAAACGTGTAGCAAAAAAATATAGAAAAAATATATTGGTGAAACGTGCAGAAGATAAACAGTATTTGCTCATTTTATATATAATAGTAAGGTATGTGCACACTTCTAACGTCAGTTATATGATTATAAAGCAGCATTTACGATTTGTTGTCTAAGGTGTGTTTATAATAGTGTTCGTAGATTACCCCTCATAATTATGGATGCAAACACTGAATATTTTTCGAGTGTATCCGAGGAGTCTTCATCGGAAGACTCGTCCCAAAATGAAGTATCGGAAGACGAAATAATTCACATATCGCCCACGATAAGGCGACGCCGAATCGAATCGGATACCGAGGATGAAGTGGATATAGAAAATGAAGATGAACATAATATAGATGATAACGAATGGTCAAATAATATAACACAAACAGCGGCAAGTGTAATTCCATTTGAAAAAACCCGAAATGCTGTACAGATCGAGGGTAATCAGCCACACAGTTTTTACTTTGCTTTTCTTACGGAAGAAATTCTACAAGTAATTGTTGATGAGACCAATAGGTACGCTGAACAATATATGCAAAATAGAAGATCGACTCGTATAGATAAATGGACACCAACCGACAAAGATGAAATAAAACGATTTTTCGGACTACTAATATGGATGGGCCTGGTGAAGTTACCGAAATACGACTCATATTGGTGTACCAATAATACCTATTGCCAATCATTTCCAAGAACAGTCATGTCGAGAAATCGGTTTGAGTTGCTGTTACGATTCCTTCATTTTACCAATAATCAAACAGCAAACATAAATGATAGATTGTATAAGATAAGACAACTTGTTGATATACTAAATCAAAATTTTTCCAAATACTATGATTTAGATGAAAAGATATGCATCGATGAGTCTTTGGTACCTTTCCGAGGACGTATAAAGTTCAGGCAATTCTTGAAGCAAAAACGACACAAATACGGCATCAAAGTTTTCAAAATGTGTTCCGACCAAGGGTATACATACCAATTTCAAATATATTCGGGAAAAAACTTAAATGAACCATGCGTAACTCCCACAAGTGTTGTAATGAATATATGCCACAATATTCTACATAGAGGCCACACGATTTACACCGATAATTGGTACACTAGTATAAATTTAGCCGAAAAATTAATCGACTGCAACACTCATTTAGTAGGAACCCTAAGAAAAGATAGAAAGGGAATACCTGTCGACGTCAAATTTAAAAAATTGAAACGAGGTGAGCTTATCGCTATGCAAAATAAGAAGGGGATTATGGTCCTCAAGTGGAAGGACAAGCGTGACATTTTTATGCTCTCGACGAAACATTCGGCCGAAATGGTAGAGGTCCGCAAAAAAAACTATGTTTGTGATAAACCAGTAGTAGTTGTAGACTACAACAAAGGAAAATGTGCTGTTGATGTATCAGATCAAATGATAGCGTATTCTACACCACATAGAAGAACCCTCAAGTGGTACATAAAATTAGCTTTAGAGTTATTATTGAATACATCAGTCTCAAACGCGCTGATACTCTATAAACTCGCAACGAAAACAAAAATCAAGGTACCAGAATTTAGAATGGCACTCGCAATGCACCTTACACAGCGCCATTCACCAGCACTGTCAAATACACCTACTCGACGAAGATTGCGGCACGAAATGCAGAAGAAAGAAGGGCAAGCGTACCTGGAACGAAAATTTTGCAGAGAGTGTTATAAAAAAAATGTCAAACTGTTAGGATCAAAAATTGCTAAAAATCGGACCAGAAAGGTGACCACCTACTGTCCAGATTGCGTTGATACGCCACATTTGTGTTTAAAGTGTTTTAACAAAGTGCACCGTTAGATGTTAGACTTGTTCTAATATTTTCTTTTACTGATGTTCTAATAAAAATTTTTAATTGTTCAATGAGGCACTTTTTATTTTAAAGTATTTTCTATATATCGGCCATATTCAAAATGCACTAACTGTCAATTTTCATTCATTTTTTACAATTGTAAATAGTTGAAGCGCTCCGGTCACCAATGACCACCGTGGCGTCACAGGAAAAATCGTGGCCGGTCATATATGACCAACATGGCAGTCTAAGTGTTAAGGGGTAACATCTAGGTGAACGCCTGAGAATATAGGGTAACTTTGGGAATTTTTTGAAGCTAAATAAGAAAACATATAGAAATGCGGTTTGTAGGCTTTTAGTGTGTGTTACGTAAGGAATATAAACAAATTTTTTTTTCTGATTTTATTTAAAAATGGCGACGCTGGAGTTCTGCATATAAAACGATTTTTTTTTCATAGGCCTCTACGGCTTGCAGCAGAAGTGTTGTACACTTTCACTAAGAACAAAAACCAAAATATTTTTATAATCTACATTAAATTTGCTAGAGAAGTACGTAGGCATATGTTAAAAAATTGATTTTTGTAGAAATGACAAACATGTAAAGAAAAATTTTGTTTTCACCCAAAAGATTCAGTGAATAAATATTTATAACAAAAAAAGTTGTTAATCGATCGAAAAAATCCTACGTACTTCTCTAGATAATTTAGTTTGGTAGCTACTATAAAAATTTCAAGCAAATCGGATAAAATTTGTTAAAGTCATGCTGCAAGCCAATTTGAAAAACGTGGTTTCGAGAAAAACGCGTTTACAGTTTTGAGTAATGTCATTTCATACTTACAGTATAGAAATCTTTAATACACCTTTAATCTGAGATTCTTTTCGTCTTCAGCTGCTTTCCTAATAGATTTCATACGAACAGTTTCCGTTGCGACGAGAATGTTATTAATAATACAATCATACGTTATTTGAAAAATCGGTCGTGGGAGATCCATAATTGCGGAAAATTTAATAATACCATTTAGACCAATTCCTAGTAAACGCATTGCAAATATTATTCGGCAATTAACTTCGTATGCGTTGTTAATTAAGGGACAACTATTTACATAAATCTTTTCGCACTTTTCACAAGAAATTACAAGTTTAAAGCCTAAACCACGTTGACTCGCTTCTGTAAATGTCACATTTCTACCACATCGTTTACATACCAGATTTTCAGAAAGAGCAGAAAAATTCGTGAGGAAATTTATTAGTCGATATCCAAACAAGACATTTACTTCAATATTACATTCATCTTTCGACAGCTTTAGTTTCTTAGCCAATGTACTGACGCTTTCAGATTTTCTTTCTATCGAGTATCGATTGAGCACTTACCTATTTGTGATTTTACTTCTTTGTGAAGACCACGTTTTCTTCTTAGTACCTTCTTAGTACCTTTTTTATCACCCATGGTGATAACAATTATCTACACAACTTTGCAAATTGAAGCAGGAAAGTTCTACATTGAAAGCGAACAGCGTTGTTTTAAAGGTTATACGGGCGTTACATAGTATATATTTCAATTGTTTAGTATTAGCACCACTTACAAGAATATACTGGAACTTATTATTCGTTAGCAATAGATATTATATACCTTAGAAGGAGCTTAGAAATTTTGAATCATTGCGCGCTGCTCCGACGTGCTTAGACGATTTCACGCCTTGGTTTAAAACATTAGCTGTAAAACCACTTTAAAAACTTTTTTCCGTATAAGACCTATTGTACCTTATTTTTAAGACTGTAATACATCATTTAAGATAAAAAAAATTTTTTCGATTTTCTGAAATGTTTCACCTAGATGTTACCCCTTAAGAAAAACCAAGTGGGACGATGAAGCTCAATTAGGAGTATTAGTAGGCTATATTGAAAACGGTTATAGAGTTCTAATTAATAATAGAGTAATAAATGCTAGACATGTCCAAGTAGTTGAAGATAATACGAAATTAATTTGTTTAGAAAAGTATGATAATCAAAACGATAGAGATTCGGAAAATGTTAAATCTATAAATTTAGAAAATGAACCATATGGAAGTGAATCTGATATGAGTAAAGATGATCTGGATACAAGTAGAACTGATGCTGATAATGATGTGGATGACCAAGCAAATGATGATGATCGGAATAACGAAGAGAACGAAAATGGAGGCATTTTAACAGTAAAAAGAACATCAAAGAGGAAGAAAAACCCAGTGAATAGATTTGGAAATCCAGTATCACATTTTATTTATGTAAATTATGTTGATGCAAATGTGCCAAATACATTTGAGGAAGCGTTGAAGTCCAAAGAGCATAAACAATGGCAAATGGCGATGGATACCGAGATAAAACATCTGAAGAAAAATAACACATGGCAACTTGTTGATAGGCCAAAAGATAAAAGGGCTATTGACGTCAAATGGGTATACAAAAGGAAAAATAATAATGTGTATAAAGCAAGGTTGGTTGTCAAAGGATTCCAACAAAGGGAATATGTTGAAGATGTTTATTCACCTGTGGGAAAGATGCAAACATTGAAGATTTTGTTGTCGTATAGTTGTAAAAATAATCTGTTTGTAGAGCAAATGGATGTTGAGACAGCATTTTTAAATGGTAACATAAAGTCAGAAGTGTATATCAGCGAACCATTAGGTTATCAAACTAGCGACAATAAGGTTTGCAAGTTGCAAAAAGCACTCTATGGTCTCAGAGAAAGCCCTAGAGTATGGTACGATAGTTTCACCAATTACGTCGAAAAATTAAACTTTGTTAGAAGTAACTATGATTACTGTCTTTATGTAAATAATTCGAGCGAGTGTCCAATATATCTACTAATTTTCGTAGACGACCTTCTAATTTGTTGTAGCAATAAGAAGAAAATAAGTGAAGTAAAAGCAGGTTTAATGAAAGAATTTTCAATGAAGGATTTAGGTAAGATTGGGCAGTATATTGGAATTGACATTGACTACAGTGATGATAGAAGCAAGATGACTTTAAGTCAAACAAAGTATATCGAATCATTGGTTGCAAAATATCAGCTTGAAAATTCAAAATTATACGACACCCCAATGGAGACAAATCTAAAACTCAACCAAGTTAGTGATATAGATGAGAGAATAAAATACAGGAATCTAATAGGCGAATTATTATATGTTAGCACAGGCACTAGGCCAGATATATCTTATAGCGTTAACTATTTGAGTCGATACCAAAGCTGTTATGATACAACTCACTACAGATATGCAATGAGAATCTTAAAATATTTATATAAAACCAAAGATTTAAAGTTAACATATTACGATAATTTAGAGAATGATATACTAGATTGCATGGTAGATTCGGATTATGCAGGTGACAACGTAGATAGGAAATCTACAACAGGCTTTATTATAAGACTTTATGGAAATTTGATTTTTTGGAAAACTCACAAGCAGAGTACAGTAACGAAATGTTCTACATTTGCGGAATATACTGCTATGTCGGAAGCAGTAACAGAAATCTTATTTATTAGGAATTTATTATGCGAATCATTTCATGTAAGGTTTGAAAAGGTAATAGACATGTACGAAGATAACTCAGGTGCTATTGCTATTGGAAAATTCGGAAATTTCACAAAGAATTCGAAGCACATTGAAGTGCAATATCACTACGTCAATGAAAATTATAAAAATGGAATTATAAATATAGTTAAAATTGATTCAAATGTAAATCTAGCCGACATGCTAACGAAGAGTTTGGGAAAGCTAACATTTTTAAACCATAGAAAAGCGTTAAGATTGATCTAAACTGATATAGGATTAAAATATATATAAACTGTAACTGAATGTAAAGCCAAAGGGTTACTGTATCGCCGAAAGAAAAAAATTGTTTTTGTAAGAGAAACAAAATTATAAATTTAAGGAAACGTGTTGGATGTATCAATAAATTTATAAGTGTTTCTCGTAGCTCGGTGGGATGTCTCTCGTGCCACCTATGTGTTGGCGAGTCTGGCGCGAGGGCACCGTTTTTTGTTTTTTATATAGAAGTTATGCGTAGTGACTTCGCTGAAGACGGACGGGTACTCCGGCGTGTGTTATTCAATAAACCTAGTTAACCCTTTGACTGCTAAAGGCGTGTATATACGCCCTCGCAAGTCCATCAATATATACGAAAGGCGTATATATACGCCCTCACAAATCCATCAATATATACGAAAGGCGTATATATACGCCCTCTGTATTTTTTAGCGGTAACAATTTTATTACTGTTTTACCAGTTGATTCAACGTGGAATTTGTTGTCTTATGTAACATAGCAACTAAATATCGGCAATTGTCTCAATATTATTCAATAAATTGCCTTTATATTGCACTGCTCTTCTACATTACGCTCTAGTATAATCTCTTCGTGCATTGATTCCTGTAAACCCGTTTCTTTACTGCATATGTAAGTATTTTTTTATTTTGTGATTAGTTTTTGAATTTATCCATTCGTTATTTTTTTAAATAATAGAGTATACCCTAAAAATGTTTGGCCAGAAGAAAAGAAAGCGTGTGTATCTAAGTAGTAGTGAAGAGGAAGAAATAGAACTTTTTGACGACATATTTTCCTCGTCTGAAGAAGAAAATTCAATTGTTCCAAAATCAAGACGCGTTTTGAGCTTATTAAGTTCAAGTTCCGAATCAGAAATTGGAGAGCAAAATATTTCACAATTGCAAGAAAATAATGGCAATGAATTTACACCGCCAGATCCATTTGTAAACATCTGTTGGTCGCATAAAAATTTAATTCCAAAAGTATACAACTTTGATGATAAAGATTCTGGATGCAAAGCAGCCTTAAACAAACAATCAAAACCACTAGATTATTTTCAATTATTTTTCCCAGAATCATTAGTAAATTATATCGCAAATGAAACAAACAAATACCATAATTATTTAAAAAAAAAGCGTACATGGAAGGCCAATTCGCGAATAAATACATGGTACGATACTAATGTAGATGAAATATACTGTTTTTTAGGTACCGTATTACTAATGTCGCGCGTAAAAAAACTTTCTTACCCGGAATATTGGTCGAAAGACAAATTTATGAAAACTGACATTTTTCATGATATTATGTCTCGAGATAGATTTTTGAACTTAATGCAGTGCTTACATTTTAGCAATCCCGAGGTATTAAACTGTAGAGATAAATTGTTAAAAATTCGTGAACTAAATGATAGATTTCGATTGAATTTAAAACAAAATTTCTACCCGTTTCAAAATATTTGTATAGACGAAAGTTTATTATTGTTCAAAGGTCGCTTATCCTTCAAACAATTTATACCATCAAAACGCAGTCGATTTGGCATAAAGTCTTTCATTGCCTGTGACTGTAAAACGGGGTATATTTTTGACATGTTAGTATATTCAGGTTTGGAAACAGAAATTTCTGTGTTTCAAGAAAATTTGGGTAAATCCGGTAATAAAGTCATGACTCTCATGAAAGATTTTCTCGGGAAAGGTCACAGTTTATATGTGGATAATTGGTACATGAGTCCACTTTTATTTAACACATTACACTCAAAACAGACAAATAGTTGTGGTACCGTAAGAAAAAACCGCAAACATGTACCAATTATTTCAAACAAACTGCAAAAAGGAGAAATATCATTTCGATCAACAGAAACTTTATTATGTATGAAATGGCAGGATAAAAGAGAAGTTTGGATGTTGACAAGTTTACATCACGCTGATATCCTAGAAACAAGAAAGCTTCATTACCTCACAAAAACACCAATAACAAAACCAACATGTATACAGGATTACAATAATAATATGGGTGCTGTAGATAAGACCGATATGGTAATCAGTACTGTTGAGTGTATTACGAAAAGTTATAAATGGTATAAAAAATATTTTTTTCATTTATTAGATATAAGTATTTGGAACGCATATGTTTTATATAAATACGTATCAGGTGAAGAGTTAAAATTCGCGACATTTCATTTACTAGTAATAAAACAAATATTTGGAAAATATTTACGAATTTCAAATGCATACCAAGGGAAAAGAAATACCGACAATCCCTTACGTCTTATTGAAAGGCATTTTCCAAGTACTTATGTCAATCCGTCTACGAAAAAAAAGAATCAAACGCGAAAATGGGTGGTATGCACTAAACATAAAATCCGACGAGAAAGCAGATATGAATGTAAAAAATGCGATGTAGGTTTATGCATTGATCCATGCTTTCAAATATACCATACACAAATTGATTATTAAATTCTTGTATTAGAATTTTATCTTTATTCGTTCATTATGGTTTTATTATTACGTTAAAATTATCAAAATATCCTGTTAAAGTTATCATGTCCTCTGTTACATTATAAATTTTGGATTTTTTCCTTAATATTTATTTGCCGATTATTATTGAAGGAATGTACAAAAGTTAAGTAAATTAAAATGGCTTAAAAAGTTACTTAATTTAATAAAAAAAATTGATATTTTTAATTTTTTTGCCATTATTTTTTAAACCCTTAGAATAACATCAAATTTCCGGGTACTGTTTTGGTCACTGTCAGTGTCAACTAGTCAGTGGACAACTAGTCGCGGCGACCGACAAGCGAAAAACGCGCCGTCTATATCGATGGATTCGTCCGAGAGCGCGCCGCAGTCAAAGGGTTAATAATTAACGTCCGCACTAATTTTCCTGCCTGAATCCCAACAGCTCTAAATTTAAACTTTACAACAGTGCAATATATTGTTAAGAAGTATGAAGAAACGGGAAATACGGACAATAGGCCACGATCAGGTCGGCCGAAAATACTTACAGATAGAGAACGTCGGAGTGTTATTAAAGAAATTACAAAATTTCCATTTATTAGTGCTCGAACTTTATGCAATGATGTCGCATCAACATCAGGGAAGAATGTTTGTCCTCAAACTATTCGAAACATTTTGCACTCCGCTGAAATATATGGTAGAGCTGCTAGAAAAAAGCCCTTTATAAATAATGTGAATAGGGAGAAACGGTTAGGATTCGCTAAAACGTACTTACAAAAACCAATTGAATTTTGGAAAAGCGTTATCTTCTCAGACGAATGTAAATTTAACATTTTTGGCTCAGATGGGAAGAAATTTGTTTGGCGAAAACCCAATACTGAACTTCAGCAAAGGAACATCCACACAACCGTTAAGCACGGCGGAGGAAATGTGATGTTATGGGGCTGCATGGGGTACAATGGTGTTGGAAACATCGCGTTTATCGAGGAGTCAATGAATGCCGAAAAATATATCGACATATTACGTAACAATTTACCCGAAAGTGCAAAGAAATTGCGTCTGAATAGGACTTACTACTTTCAGCAAGACAATGATCCAAAGCACACAGCTAAAAAAACGAAGGAATGGTTATTACACAATGTCCCAAAACAACTGATTACACCACCCCAGTCTCCCGACATTAACCCCATAGAAAATTTATGGTACCTATTAAATATTGAAATCAGAAAAAGAAAGATATCAAATAAAACAGATTTACAACGAATTATTTTACAAGAGTGGCAAAAAATATCTAAAGAAATTACAAAAAAATTGGTCAAATCTATGCCAAAAAGGCTATAAGCCATTATAGATGCAAAAGGAATGCATACAAAATATTAATTAGGATCTAAACCATTAATAATTTGAAATTTTCTACTGAAGCCGTAAGTGTACAAATACTTTTTTGGCCCTCAAATTTTTATATTTATTGTATTATTCTTTTATAACATTATTAAAAGTTTTTAATGTACATATTATTTTTGTTTATAGGAGGCTATTAATGGAAGCAATTTTTTTTTATTTGTTACTTATGTAAATAAAGTTATTGCAAAAAAACTAGGTGTACAAATACTTTTTGGACCCACTGTACATGCACTAATGTAAATCTTATAATTTTGCTATACTCAAATGTCGAAAACAAAGTGAACGGATATAGCGTCAAATAAGTTTCCGTACACTATCATAAAAGTTCGTGTTGTCAATAAACATATTGAGAAACTCGAGTCATATGATTCATGGAGGTCATATCTTCCTTCAGTTTTCTATTATCAAGCAGAAAGTACAGAACAAATTCATAATAATGTACAGAAATGGAGATACTGGTTCCAATTCGCGAACTGATTATAAAACTGCGAAAAGATGGAAAATTCTTAAGAGTAATTCCAGGAATAGTGAATAAATCTCGTTCTAGGATGCAATACATTATTAATAAATATCAGTAAGCAAATTCTGTTGAAAATCGCAAACGTACCGGTCGTCCAACAAAATTAGAACACCATCATGTGCGTGCAATTTTGAAAGTTATACACAGTGAATCGAAAACAAGTGCTCCCAAACTTGCGAATATGATTGACAATGATTATGGTGTTAAGGTTGTTCCTCAAACTATACGTAATGTGTTAAAAGAGTCAGGGTATAATGGTCGTACAGCAAGAAGAAAGCCCTTTATCAGCAAAATAAATAAGCAGAAGCGTATAGACTTTGCTAAATCCCACATGTATAAGCCAAGGGAGTTTTAGAATTCGGTAATATTTAGCGATGAATGCAAATTTAACGTGTTTGGGTCTGATGGACGTGCAAAAGTTTAGAGGATGAAAAATACAGAAATGGAATGTAAAAATCTGCGTGCAATCGTAAAACACGGCGGAGGGAGCGTAATGATATGGGATTGTATGAATGCTGCAGGTACAGGAAACTTGGTATTCATCGACGGTATTATGGACCAAGATGTGTATTTGAATATTTTAAAGGATAATTTGGACCATAGTGCAAGAAAATTGGGGCTAGATCGGAGATTTATCTTTCAGCAGGATAATGATCCAAAGCATTCCGCACGAGTTAAGGAATGTTAAGTTAAGGAATGGCTTCTGTATAATACGCCAAAACAGTTGCACACACCACCTTAATCGCCGGATACTAACCCGGTAGAACACTTATGGGACGAAATAAAAAGGCGTTTACAAAAACATAATATTAAAAACAAAACAGAACTGAAAAAGTCGATATTACTAGAATGGAATAGTATTACGAGTGATGTGACAGAAAAATTAATTAATAGTATGCAAAAACGAATGTTTGCCATACATAAAGCTAAAGGTGGTCTAACTACTTATTAATTTTGCGAAAAAAAAGAACAAATTCTATTATTTTATATTCCTGTTTTTTTTATGTTCCTGTACGGAGACTTTTTTTGTTCTAAACTGGTTATGTTTGCATATATGTTTAATTTTCTTGTTAAATAATAATCGTATGACAATAGCTTTTGCCACATGAATAAAAAAAGACAATTAAAAAAATAATTGCAGAAGAATGATTCATTTACTACCACGTAAAATAAAATTATTATCCATTTAAATAGCATAAGTTAGATGTACAGAGACTTATTTTACTGAGTGTATGACTCTATATGTATACAGTGGCGGACATATACTTACAAACATGTGTATAATGAAGTTTTCATTAAGTATATTATGATGTCAACAATATTTGTAATTCATTTTATTTACACTTCTTGTACGTCTGTGGTACACATTACTATATTACGTTACATGGATTGTATAACTTTAATATTGTGGGCTGTAGAGGACATTGTATCTTAACCACTTCGGTACGAGCGTCGACTATAGTCGACAGCCACAGATGAACACGCACAGCCGAGTGTCGACTATAGTCGACAGCCAAGAACTTTTGCCTTATCTCTGCAATTGCAGTGTTTACGTTCACCTAATACGCTACTTCGAATTATTGCGTATCAGGATGATACCTGTATGTGTATTTATTCAGTAGCAGTGCCGTCCTCTCCGCGAGGGCGGCACTCTCTTTATCTAAAGAAAAAATATCATTGTTGGTTAGGCTTCGAGGAGCGCTTCACGGTCATTGTTCGGCACAGTTTTTAAGACTTGATGACCAAAACGTGCCGAATTACTTGCAGCTGTGGAGACGCTCGGGCGACGACCGGGCAAGTACAAATTTCTCGGGAACGCGACCGGCCTAGAGCCTGCAAGGGTTTGTTGCCACCCCGTCTCGTCCGTAGCAGAGGCGCGAAAAGACACTTCCGCCTCGAACGCCTCGACCAATCAGTAATAAGAAAAACCTTCGTTTACCTACGAGCCACCTCCACTGCAACGCCAGTCGCATTTACCTGCGAATCCAAAACTTTTTGTAAAATCAGAAGTCGTCGACCTGCCTAGATATAGACACTCTACGGAATCCTGTACAAGTCAGAAATAGACATATCTGTCGGAATCAATTAACGTACATATCTCCGGAGTAACACCTTGAAAGATAAGGTTCTATCGTATAAACGGCTGTATAAAGTTAATTCGGTGTGTAGTAGTTGCGCTCAGATCACCGCGCAACACGAATCTGTGACGTTTTTACAAGTGCACAATAGGAGTTATTATAGTACGTTTTTGATTCATGTAAGCAATAATATAATATATATATTTCCGAGATTTTTCGATTTTTATTTTTTATGTTACATCTTAATTTTTATAATTCTTAGACCCATAATGGATTCTGATGCATCAAGTGAAGACAGTATCGTTTTTAAACGCATAAACGTTAATCCAAATAAAAGGAGGGCAATAATTCTGTCGTCGGACTCAGAAGCAGAAGAATTAACTGCAAAAAACAAAGTTGAACTAAATACGTGGTCGCGTGCAAACTTGAATCCACACATATACACGTTTCTTGATGAAGATTGTGGAATTAAAGCAGAAAATATTAATGACTCATCCAATGTTTTGGATTATCTCCAAATATTTTTTTCAGAGAATTTAGTAGGAGATATTGTAAATACCACAAACAGTTACTATCGACATACAGCAGCACATAACGACATATCTTCTTCGTTGAAAAATTGGTCCGATACAACCATAAATGAATTGTTTATTTTTCTTGCGTTAACGCTTATAATGCCGCGTATGAAAAAATTATCTATAAAAGAATATTGGAGTACTAATGATGTGCTTAGAACCGATATATTTAATAAACATATGTCGCGAGATAGATATACAGTATTGCTAAAGATGCTTTGCTTTAGCGACAAAACATCTGAAAGGTCAGAAGATCGACTGGCAAAAATTCGAGGACCTTTTGATAAACTGTGCGAAACATTTAAAAAATCATTTTCTCCATTTAGGAATTTATGCATTGACGAGAGTCTGTTACTTTTTATGGGACGATTATTTTTCAAGCAATATATACCATCCAAGAGTAATAGGTTTGGGATAAAATCATTTGTATTGTGCGATTGTTCAACGGGATTCATTTTAGATCTAATTGTTTATACCGGCTTAACTTCCGAGGTGCAAGCCTTTTCTGGAAAATTAGGTAAAACTGGCAATATTGTTGCAACATTGATGCAACCTTATTTAGGAAAGGATCATCAGTTATTCGAAGATAACTGGTATTCGAGTCCTGCGCTATTCGAATATTTGCACAGCTTTACAACAAACGCATGTGGGACAGTAAAAAAGCGACGTGGAGGTATGCCAAAAATGCCAGAAAAATTACAAAAAGGAGATCTTAGTTTTAGATCATCAGGAAATCTGCTCGCACTGAAATGGCAAGACAAACGCGAAGTTTGGATGTTGTCCACTAGTCATTCAGCAGAATATAAAGATTGTCAAAAGAAACATTATCAAACGGGTGAAAATATTCAAAAGCCTTCATGTGTTATAGATTATAGCAATTCGATGGGTACAGTTGACAAAAGCGACGCAATCATTAGTACGGTTTCATGCACAAGAGAAACGCTGAAATGGTACAAGAAATTTTTTTTCATTTACTAGACATTTCAATATGGAATGCGTATTGTTTATATAAATTTAATACAAAAAAGAATATATCAATGTCTGAATATCATTTAGCGTTAATGACAGAACTTCTAAAGCAGTACTCGGAATCGCGGGAATACAACTCTGGTACTCCGTCAGCATATCTTATGCGTTTCAAAGAAAGACATTTTCCAGCGCTGTACAATAGTGATAAAACAAAAAGGGAAAATCCAATGAGAGGATGTATCGTATGTTCAAAGGATAACAAAAGGCGTAGTACTAGATATTATTGTAAATAATGCAATGTTGGCCTATGTGTAGTCCCATGTTTTGAAATGTATCACACCAAACAATAACATTTATTGTAATATTCTGACTCAATCCACGGATCTACTGCGGGTAGCCTACGCGCCCAAGAAGCCAGCGTATGCCGTATACGCGGAAATTTTCGCGTCGAAACAGAAGGACCATGTCGCGATAGACATATTTGTAGTGCAAAAAAGAGCGCTGTTAGCCGAATTACCGCACAGCCATACGGAGGAAGTACAACTCGATATGGTATATGCACTGTTGAAACTCCGCGTCTGCGAAAAAATTTCACGGTGCTCCGTAAGCAGCTTTCAAGAGCTCATATCAAAGGCAAGGACGTTAGAAGCTCTTGAGGCGGAAGCTCGGGGATACCAAAAAACAATAAAAAAGCAAGGAACCAGCGGCCTCCAGTAAGAAGAATGTACAGTGTTCGTTTTGCAGGAAGAACGGACACACGTCCGAGGAGTGCAGACGACGGAATATCGTGGAGGAAAGGGCACCTAAACCACCGGGACTCAGCTGCTATGGATGTGGAAAGCCAGGATTCATCCGGAGTCGATGTCCAGAGTGTAATAAAGCCACGGTATCCACCTTAGAAGCAGCTAATTTTTGCGCTCTAAACCTGAACCAGTGTTGGAATCACCCTACGGCCCGAATCGAAATTAATGGATTCAAACACCACGCGATCCATCGTTCGAATCGCGTCGCATCAATCGAAGGATGTTGATCCCGGTTCTTCTGCTCATCGGACGGAGCAAGCGAAGTCGCATCACTGCCCGACGCACGAGTCATGTCGGGCAAACTCGTCGCGTTATTCTCCGCCATCGTCGCGAAAATCATTCGCACCGTCGCGACGATCGCCGCCCTCGTCGCGAAAACCGTCTTCACCGTCGCGACGTTCGCCGCCATCATCGCGAAAATCGCCGCCGTCTCCTCGAACGCAGAGGAGAACCTCGTACGCGACCGCGGTTCAAACCACGAAGTCGAAATCGTCGTGTAAAATCTGCAGCGACGGTACACACGACGTGTACCAATGCAGAAAATTCCTCGACATGACAGTCGAGGAACGCGGTAAGACGGCGCGAAGACTGAAGCTTTGCATGAATTCTTTGCGATCGGATCACGCAACAAATGATTGCAAAGCCGGAACGTGTCGCGTGTGCAATCAACGGCACAACACCAAGTTGTATCAGGATCCTGTACATACGAAAGGGGATTGACTAGGAAGCTCACCCGCAGGACTGACAACATTACGACGACGAGGCATCGCATTGGTATCGGACGGACAGACCAACGGATTGTTGGCCACTGCAATCGTAAACGTTCTCGATCGCGACAAGAGACCGATTCAGTGTCGTACACTCATCGATACCTGTTCAAACGCGAACTTCATCACCGAAAAGCTCGCGACGAAGTTGCGTTTGCCATCGAAGCGGGCATCCGTAGCAATCGGTACGTTGAATCAGTCGAATACGACCGCGAACAGGCTTATATCGACCACGATTAAATAGCGTTTATCACATTACGAACGTAATTTAACATTTTTCACGATATCGCAAATTTCGGAATCGTTACCGGAAACGCAAATCGATCGCGTCGCGTTATCCATACCGCCGAACATCCGATTAGCTGACCCACAGTTTCACCGTCCAGCACCCATCGACATGCTGATAGGAGCTGGACCCGCTCTGTCGTGTCTCAGCATCCGGCAACACGACCTCTCTCCGCGCAACGGATCGGATTTCATCCTCCAGAAGACGCAACTGGGAAGGATCATCGGGGGGAGCGTAGCGACAGCCGTACCACGCACGACACGCAAGACGTTCGTTGCCACCTTGAACTTCGACCTCAAGAAGTTCTGGGAAATAGAAGAGGGTTCTCCAGGAAACTACCTATCATCCGAGGAACGTGACTGCGAGGACCACTTCATCGCCAACATCCAACGCAACGAAGCTGGACGGTACATAGTCGCCTTGCCCTTTAACGAAAAGAAAGATTCTATCGGGGAATCTCGGTCGCGTGCCCTAAATAGATTTTTTTCTTTAGAACGAAAATTAAATCGGAATCCGGAATTAAAACGGCAATACACCGCGGTTATCGATGAGTATCGCGAACTCGGTCACATGACGCAGGTGAAACCTTCGAATTCACCGGGTTTCTACCTGCCGCATCACTCGGTCGTAAAACCTTTGAGCGCGACAACGAAGGTACGCGTAGTTTTCGACGGATCCGCGAAATCGAGCAGTGGCCTTTCCCTCAACGACGCGCTACGGACTGGACCCAGCATCCAAAACGACATCGTCTTTTCGTTACTCCTCCGCTTTCGAATGTACGCATACGCATTGACTGGGGATATCGAAAAGATGTATCGGCAATTCCTCGTGCGGCCGGAAGACCGATCTTATCAGCGGATCCTATGGCGAGATCAACGGAATCAGGTGTCTACGTACGAGCTGAATACAGTCACGTTCGGACTGGCAGCGGCACCTTATCTCGCCATCCGATGCATTCATCAGCTTGCAGAGGACGAAAAAGTTAGATTTCCGGAAGCTTCAACGGTCGTGAAGCGAGATCTGTACGTCGACGATCTTATAACCGGAGCTAACAGCATTGAAGAAGCAATCCATCTACGGACGGAAGTCATCTGCTTGTTCAACCAAGGAGGACTGAACATTCGTCAGTGGGCATCCAACGAGCCTCAACTCCTCGCAGGGCTAAACGAGAACCAGATCCATCCGAAGATCTTGGGCGATCCAACGACCATGAAAACGCTCGGCATTTCATGTGACGCGCGAAAGGATAAAATGTTGTACACAGTCGAACCACCATCGGTAACCAAGGTTACAAAACGAACGGTTCTGTCGTCAATCGCGAAAATCTTCGATCCGTTGGGACTGCTCGGTCCAGTCACCATAATCGCGAAGATTTTCATGCAGCGTATCTGGCAGCAGAAGGTTGACTGGGATGAATCGCTCCCAGCCAGCCTCCATACCGACTGGACAACATTCGTGCAACAACTCCAACACCTCGACAACATCGGATTCAAGAGGAACACCACGCAACGTGGGACAAGGAGGATCGAACTGCATGGTTTCTGTGACGCTAGTGAACGAGCATACGGTGCATGTATATACATTCGGACAATCGGGAAATTCGGTCGTATCGAAACGAATCTTCTGTGCGCGAAATCACGCGTCGCGCCGCTAAAAACCGTTACCCTCGCGCGATTAGAACTGTGTGGTGCCGCGTTACTCGCTTCATTATACGCGACGGTTCGGGAAGCAATCACGTGCGGTATCGATCACGTGTTTCTCTGGACTGATTCAACGATCGTTCTCAACTGGATCAGCAAACAACCGTGCACACTGAAAACGTTCGTGGCAAATCGCGTAGCTGAAATCCAGGAGAAAACCGAGAAGACGACTTGGCGTCACGTTCGAACCCAAGACAACCCGGCGGACTTAGTATCACGGGGACAATTACCCACACAGTTCAAAACCAACGCACTTTGGCGTCACGGACCGAAATGGCTCTCCAATAACCAATCGAATTGGCCAGAGTCAAAGGTAACGATCGTCAACGAGTTACCGGAACTAAAACGCATCACGTGCCTCGCAGCAACCGTGCGTTACAATGACGAAATTCTCCACCGATATTCGTGCATCAACAAGTTGAGACGAATCATCGCGTATTGCCTGCGAGTAAGACGAGTCAGCCGCGCAACGGGCCCATTGACGACCAGCGAAGTCCACGAAGCCAACCTTCGCATCGTTCGTCTACTGCAAGCAACATCGTTCGAAAAGGAGATCCATTGCTTGGAAAGTGATGAGTGTTTGCCTACGAAGAGCAAGCTCATCCCCCTCAATCCGTTCCTCGATGATCAGGGAATTCTCCGGGTTGGAGGCCGACTCCAAAATTCGACCCTTCCATTTTCGCCGAAGCATCCGATACTTCTGCCGAGAGGTCATCATATCACGATGCTCATCATCAGAGACGCTCACTGTCTGAATCATCACGCAGGCATAACGTCCACTCTCTACATAGTTCGGCAAGCCTATTGGCCCATCGACGGAAGAAACACAACACGCAAGATCGTCCGGCAGTGTGTGAAGTGTTTCCGCCATAATCCTCCGAATACGAACTATCGCATGGGAAATCTTCCAGCATCCCCTGTGACGGAAAATCGGCCGTTTTCGAATTGCGGCATAGACTACTGCGGTCCTTTCTTCATCAAGGAACGGCGTTATCGAAATCGTACGCGCGTGAAAATCTATGTCGCCGTATTTGTCTGCCTTGCTACCAAGGCTGTCCATTTGGAGGTGATGAGCGATATGACCACTGACGCGTTTCTCGCCGCCCTAAAACGTTTCGTAGGGCGACGAGGTATTTGTAAAAACATTTATTCGGACAACGGGTCCAATTTCATCGGCGCGAACAACGAGCTTCTGGAGCTGCACGAAACACTCCAGAATGACAATCGGATTCGGAATTTCCTCATCGGTAAGGAAATCACATGGCACTTCATGCCACCTCTATCGCCTCATTTTGGTGGTATTTGGGAAGCTGCTGTAAAATCGTTCAAACATCACCTCAAACGCGTCGTCGGTGATGAATTGTTTACGTACGAACAATTCGAAACGTTCGCGATCGAAATTGAAGCTATCCTCAATTCGCGCCCGTTGACTCCCTTATCCTCTGATCCCAACGATCCTTCTGCCCTTACTCCCAGTCATTTTTTGATTGGTAATTCTCTCACGAGTCTTCCGGAGAATGATTTCAGGGCAACGCCAGCTAACCGATTATCGAGCTGGCAGCACATCCAGAAGGTGAAGCAGGACTTCTGGACCAGGTGGCATAAGGAGTACATCAGCCACTTAAACGTACGGCATAAGTGGACTAAAGGCTCCCATGACATCAAGGAAGGAACAGTCGTGGTTCTAAAGGAGGACCACCTTCCGCCACTCTTGTGGCATCTCGGACGGGTCCAGAACATCCATCCAGGCACAGACGGGATCATCAGGGCAGTCACCGTTCGGTCTGCCAATGGAGTTTACAAGAGAAACGTCAACCAGCTGGCCCCTCTTCCTCAACAAGACGCAGCATAGGAGTGCTTTGTCCATCGCATCGGGACAGACATTTCTATTGATAAACTATAGACATTACGAATAGTTTAAGTGTGCGTTTTGATCGACTCGGTCTCTCAACGGGGGGAGCATGTTCCGTCCGAAGGAACAGAAAGCCGGTCGATCTTTTGTTTGGCACGGTTTATGACACGATCGCGAAGAAAAGGCTATTTTTTGAGACAACGAATTCCATTGTTCATATTATTGTGAATTTCTCGCCGAGAGAAATTAGTTTTCTTTACAAAACGGTCGCGTAAAGTTAATTTTCGTTCTCATTAGCCGAAGACGTGTTATAAAAACGAACGGTTTCCTAACGGTCATTTTCGACAATGGATTCTCAACGTGTAAAGAACCATTGTATCGGACCTGGCGGAAATTCCAGACCGTTGCCAAACCTTCGGCACATCGCGCGTCCGAGCAGGTATCGCCCCACTTTTCCAGGAAAAAGAGCGCACTGGAAGGGTGTTCGCGATATCCATTAGGCATGCTGATTGGTAATTAACATTTCGGTTGCTACCAATCAGCGTGTCACCCTCTTTAGCAGCGATCGAGCGAGCTGCTGAAGAGAGGGATTCGTACGGTAGAAGTCTTCGGAGTCAGTCGTTCGTTGACTAGCAATTCGCACGTTAGACGCAATCGTAACCAGTCGTCATTAAGAGTCGTTCTCTAATCATTCGAGAGAATAGTCTCTATCGAGAATTAAAGATAACACAGTCGTTCGTTGACTGTCGATACGTCCGTTAACAGGCAATCGAGACACGTTCGATCGTTAGAATCCATCGTTCGGGATTTCTAACGTTTTTGCTATCTTATTCTTGTCATCGTCCATCGTTCAGGACGATATAAAACTCTTTCTTCGGTCAACCTCATCGTCGCGCATTTTCGAGGCGGATTCCACATTCAGTCGAATCCGACGTACGGGTATTCGACGGTAGAACACTCGACACATCGTGTTCTGCCCTTCGTTCGAAATAGTTGCCCAATATTAAATTGGCGGGTAACAGTGTAGTGCGTGAGTGGTGTTCAGTGGAACCACGCAGCCGACACACCTACAGGGACATCTACGCACGCGACGACACACACAATTAGGATGTCCAGGCTCCTAGTAAGATGTTGGAAATGTGGAAGGTACGGGCATGGCACTACGGAGTGCGAGAAAGGAAAGGAAATAACACAAATGGATAAAGCAATAGAGGAAGCAATTAAGGATATAAGAAGCATAGGAGAGGCCAGAAAAGGAAGTATTGAAGCTGAGGAAAGGAGGAAAACGCAAGAGAGGCAAGAGGAAAGAGGGGCAGTAAGGAAATTTACAAGACAGAACACAGCTTAAAAAAGAAAAAAAAAAAAGAAGAGGGAAAAGCAGCTAAAAGCAAATGGATATTAAGGTAGTCCAAATTAACTTAAATAACTCAAAAATAGCTCTGGACAATTTATTACAATTTATGAAGGCAAATGGCACAGATATTGCTATTGTAAGTGAACCACCAAAAAACAAAACAAGAGACACGTGGTTCGTGAGTGAGGATGGCAAGGCTGCAATTTTAGTTAAAAACACTAAAATAGCTGTAGGGATAGTAGAACAGGAGGAAGGAAGTGTGGGTTTACAAATAGGAGGGAAAGTAATATTTAGTGTCTACTATCCTTCGAATAGTTCTATTAAGGAATTTAGCAAATATAGGGATAACATGATTGAAAAAATTAAGGAACTAAAAAAGAAAGGGAGAAAGGAGATTATGGTAGCGGGAGATCTTAATGCGAAAAGGGAAATATGGAGTGGAGATAGAGGAAATAGGAATAGAAGAGGGGAGATAATGATGGAAGAAATGGGAATCGTGGGAATAGTGTGCTGCAATAAAGGGGATAAACCAACATGCAGGAAAACAGCAGGGATATCGGTAGTGGACGTCACGTTTACCACAATGGAAATGGTGGGAGGAATAAAGGATTGGAGAGTGCTGGACGAGGAAACTCTAAGTGATCACTGCTACCTATCGTATACGATTGTAGGAGCGGGAAAAAGAAAGGATGTAGGGGAACAGACTAAAAGGTGGAATTATACCAGGTTCATTATACCAAGAGTATTTAATAAATTTATGGAAGCTCGGCAGTTAAGAGTAATTGTGCATGAAGTAGATCTACGGCGATAGGCTTTACAAGCGAGAGGTATAGAAAATTTACAAACATTTAAAGCTGGACATACTCGGCTACATACTTTTAAAACGACGTTTAGATTAGTGTCCAGAAAAATTACTAGATTTGTAACCACAAATGGTATAAATCCGGATATATAGATGAACAACCAAATGCATTCCAGAATCCTGTTGAGTACTGCTATTCTGTTAAAAATGAACCAAGATGCCATATTTGCGGTGACGTGGCAATAATTAAATGCGTATGGTGTAAGAAATTTGTATGTCTCAAACATTTTTTCGACGAGTACCACTATTGTCGAAACTACATAGAATAATTGCTATACACACTGTATGTATTTATAATTTATAAATCGCTCTACCTTTGCCACGATGTCATAGGTGAATAATAGAAACAATTAATCTTTTCATTGCTGTTATGAAACTTGTTACTGTCATTGTTACTTGTTACTGTATAATTTAGTGCAAGCCTACAATGCTTCATTAAAATCAAAGTTAGAACGGCTACTACTATAGTGGATGTGCGCGCAAGATGTAAATCATCAAACTCTGCAAAACTGTAAGAAGCAATTTCAAAATGTTATATACTAATGGATTTGGAATAAAATGCTCGTCATTTTTTGTCATTATGAAAATTTCAATAAAATGAAAAATTAAGTTAATAAATTTTTTTTGTTATAAACAAACTGTATTTTGTTAAATTTTTTAACACCATGTTATTGTACATAAGAAACCATTAACCTCGCCCATTAACAATTTTTTCGTATGTCTTTCCGTTTTCGAGATAGCCGTTTTGGCCCAAAACTTCCAGGGGTGGTTTCACTCCTTAAACTCGAGTTACCGCAGCTAAAAAAAATACGTGTCGATTATTTTTGGCTGCTTTATAGTTTAAGTGTACAAAGTTTCATCAAAATCGAAGCCGGACCGTTCGAGGACTTCCCTTGTGAGTCCTACAAGAAGGAACTTCTCTTGCTGAAATATATCGTTTCCTCTGTATAAAGATGTTGATGTCGCAGAACAAAAAGTTATCTCATTCTGAGTATTGGGCGAATGATGAGCTTTTGAGAAGCAGAATTTTTGGCGAAATAATGTCTAGGGATCGATTTTTATATTTACTAAAAATATTACATTTTAATACCAATGATATGCAAGCAAATGTTGACAGATTATATAAAATTCGGGAAATCTGTGATATGCTTAGAGAAAGCTTCAAGAATGCGTTATATCCCTTCCAAGATTTATGCATTGATGAAAGTTTGCTGTTATATAAGGGCAGATTGTCCTTCAAACAATATATTCCATCGAAGAGGAATAGATTTGGTATTAAATCTTTTGTGTTATGTGACAAGCAATCTGGATTTGTTCAGGACTTTATAATTTACGACGGATCCCTCTCCAATATTACCAACGCAAGTGAAAATATTGGAAAATCTGGGAATATCGTTGTTCAGCTACTAAAACTATATTTAAATAAAGGGCATACAGTCTATGTTGACAACTGGTACACGAGTCCAGCACTGTTTACTTTTTTACACACAAATGGTACTAATGCCTGTGGCACAGTGAAAAAGAGACGCAAAGGTATGCCAAGAATGGATAAAAAATTGAAAAAAGGCGAGGCGAGTTTCTGGTCGTCGCAATATTTGTTGGCCATGAAATGGTATTACAAAAGGGAAGTGCATATGCTGTCGACTTTCCACACCGAAGAATTTGTTAACACAAAAATTCATTATCGCACGAAGGAAATGATCACCAAACCAAAGTGTGTCGTAGATTATAATTGTTCTATGGTAGTCGTGGATAAAACTGATATGATGATAAGCATCATTCATTCCCAAAGAAAAAATTTGAAATGGTATAAGAAGTATTTTTTCCATTTATTGGATCTATGCATATGGAACGCCTACTGTTTATACAGTGAGAGTCAAAAATGAGTATACACCCCATACATCTAAGATTCAACATTATATTTACAGCATATATCGCACAAACCACAGTTGTGCTGTTGATATACATTGTATTTCTAGTGTTACAATTGTATATAAACACACATCCTAGTGAAGGACGTTTCCAACGTTTTAAAAACAAATGCTTATCTGAAGTAAGTTTATTAGAACGCTTCAAAAGTGAATATACACAACAAAAGTAGTTAGTCTGTTCTAAAATATAATCCAGCAAAGTCGTTTTCTAGAAGCAGTGATTTCCGAATAAGCGTGAATTCGTGTAAATTTTCATCAGTGTTGATTACTTCGAAATTTTTAATGCATAAATAGAATTATGAGTGAAAAGCGTACAGAAACTTCAGAAGACATGAGGAAACTTATTGTTAAATTAAGAAACGAAGGAAAATCATTTCGGGAAATAGGGAAAATAGTAAATCGTTGTCATGGAACTGTAAAAAAAATCATAGACAAGTATGAAGATACAAAAAGTATAAGAAACTTTCCTCGGTCCGGCCGACCGAGGAAAAAAAGTTAAATGAAGCAGATAACCGATTAATTACACGAATTGTGAAAAAAGATCCTACTACAAGTGCAGTTTCATTAGCTCAAGAAATATCTGAAATACAACAATAATCTATCAGTGCGAATACGATTCGTAGATCATTAAATTCTCAAGGTATGCATGGCCGTGTTCCACGCAAGAAACCAGCTATAAGTGCAAAGAATCGCGTTTTGCGATTGCAATTCGCAAAAAAATTCATAAACAAACCACTCGAATTTTGGAATACCGTATTATTCACGGATGAAAGTAAATTTGAAATTTTTGGAAGAAAAAGGCAACCAAAAATTTGGAGGAAAAAAAATACGGAATTAGAACCGAAAAACCTTGTTAGTACCGTCAAGCACGGCGGTGGTAATATTATGGTTTGGGATAGCATGGCAGCCTCTGGAATCGCGGAATTAGCTTTTATTAATAATACGATGGATAGATTTCAATATCTCAATATTTTAAGAACAAATTTAGCTGCGAATGTTAGAAGAGTTCAGTTGCCAAATTCGTGGATCTTTCAGCAAGATCGAGATCCTAAACATACAGCAAAGATTGTTAAGGAATGGTTGCAACAAAATGCTCCAAATCAACTTAATTCTCCACCCCAATCACCAGACCTTAATTTAATAGAGAATTTGTGGGAAATATTAGATTTGAACTTACGCAAAATAAAAATTATGAACAAGGAAAACCTTAAAATCGAACTACTAAAAGTATGGAATGATATTTCTGTTTCAACAACACGTAAGTTGGTTGAATCCATGCCAAGACGATTAGCTGCCGTAATTAAAGCTGAAGGTGGACCAACAAAGTATTAGTCTGTCACATAAGAGCATACTGCTTGTATTTGTGTAATCTTCCACCGAACACTAAATGTGGGGCGGTAAAGTAAATATTTCAAGTGTTTTCTTCTACGCTGTCGAAGAAATTTGTCAGTTTGTTTCAAACCATCGAGCATTAGACAGTTTTTTTTATCATGAGTTCCGCGTACGCCGAGCGATTTGGAGCAGTGTTTTTGTGTTGCCACCCAAAAGGTCCCAAAATGTCTTTTGCAGCGGCTGCGAGGTACATGCATAAGTCGCAGGAGTTTGTAAGAAAGTGGGTGAAACGATTTGAGGAGACAAAAACCGTAGATGATCTGCCTAGTAGAGGTTTAAAGCGAGGCACTCTGTCGAGAGAAGATAATGCTATTATTCAATTATACATGAAAAAACCGACTTTACCGTTACGTAAAGCACGGATTTTGTTATTGAAAAAAAATATAAATGTTAGCATTATGACTATAAAGCGGCGGTTGAAGGAAGAAAACGTCTGTTGGCGTAGTACTGTTCAAAAACTCTTGCTCTTCTCGAAACACATTGAAAAGCGTCTAGCGTGGGCTCGCGGAAATGTCAGTCGCGATTCGGATAATATTGTGTTTACAGATGAATGTTCTTTCTGGGGTTCGCTTCCAGTAAAGAAAGCTTGGTCCATACAGAAAGTGCCGTACGTCCAACGTACTGTTAAACATGCCATAAAGGTGCATGTTTGGGGGTGTTTCAATGTGCGCGGATTTGAAACATTGTGTTTGTTTACAGACAATTTAAATGCGATAAAAATGAAAACAAATATACCAAAGGGGTCTCCTTACGTCCACTAATAAATGGTTTAACAAATACGGTGAAGATTGGATACTTCAAGAGGATAATGACCCTAAACACCGAAGCCGCCTTTGCACCGAGTGGAAGACAGCAAACGGCATTGTCACGTTGGATTGGCCATCACAGTCACCAGATGCCAATCCAATTGAAAACGTTTGGGCATTAATGAAGCAAAAGCTCCAAGGTAAACGTCTTCACAGCGTGAAAAGTCTCAGCAACCAAATAAGACAGATATGGAGGTCACTACCAGTGTCGTATGCTGAACGACTAGTAGAAAACATGCCAAAACGCTGCGAAGCAATAATCGCAAACGCTGGAGACTAGACCCATTACTAAGTAAATGCGTACTAGTATCTTAAATATACTTTCTATCTATCCATAAATCTTGTACATTGAATTGGTTTCTTCGTAGATTTGGGGAGTACGTTCTTGTGTGACAGACTGTACGTAATTTTATTAGTAAATGAAGATAAATCATTCTTAATGAGTTGTGTATACTCACTTTTGATTCATATTTTTGCAGATTCTCAACTATTTTATGTTGTATCTCGAATATTATTTATTAGATTGAATTACGTTTTCTACATTTAACACGTTCCCTGCCGCGTGGGGCGTATGCGCCCGACGCTGAACTTTCCGTTCAAGCCATTTGGTATTATCATTGTAAAATGAAGAATTTTTTAAAAATTCAATATGCAGTCGATTACGGGCATCTTAGTACTACTGCTGATGCCTTCATTTAATCGTGGGGCGTATACGCCCCACGCGGCGCGGCGGGCAATTTTGTTTCGCCGTGACTTGTTTTCTGCATTCTTCGCACTGTGATCAGTCATTTATTCGCGTGTCGTTGATACAATACGTACTGCTTTACTGAAGCTGGGATTGATTTATAGTTCAGTGTGTTAAACGAAGGAAATACGGTACGTACATATTATTTAAGTGTTATAAGTTCGGATATTTTGCATTAACAAAAGGTTGCAATTTTTCCCGCCTTTTCTTCTTCAGACCTTTTCCAAATTTTACAATAATTACTCCTTATAAGCAGATATGGCCTCACACAGCAACAGTGTTTCTAGTGATGATTCTGACGTGCCACTCGCAGAAATTTTAACAAAACGCCCTAGGATTGCACGAGGAAACCTTTCTGAATATTCTTCAGACAGTTCAGATGAAATCATACCTTTTCATCGCCTTTCCACACGCAGCACTCGCATTTTATCCAGTAGTGAAGACGAAGATACTGAACCTTCTATAAACAATATGACTACTTCGCATATAGATTGGGCTGATCCCATCGGAAACCAACCCCGCCTTACGCCTTTCGTTGGTACACCTGGTTTCAAAACATGCAATCAAACTTACGAAAAACCGGAAGATATTTATTTTTTGTTTATGAGCGATGAATTCTTCGATCTTGTCGTTTCAGAAACGAATCGGTATGCGCAACAATGTCTATCTAAACAAACATCGTATCGATTAGATGAATGGATAGCAACAGACAAAAACGAGATAAAACGGTTTTTTGGACTTATTATGTGGATGGGAATTGTAAAGCTTCCAGAAATAAGTTTGTATTGGTCTAAAGATCCAGCATATTCGCAGACTCTTCCACCTTCAATAATGTCAAGAAATCGGTTTGAACTTTTGCTACGAATGTTGCATTTTAACGACAATGACAAGGAAAATGTAAATGACCGCTTGTATAAAATTAAACCAGTCATTGATATGTTGAATGAAAACTTTGAAAAGTATTTTGAACCAGGCGAAATTGTTTGCGTAGACGAATCTCTGATTCCTTTTCGAGGTCGCATTGTCTTCAAACAATATATAAAACAAAAAAGACATAAATATGGTATCAAATTATTTAAATTATGTTCAGGACCGGGATACACGCTCGCCTTCAAAATTTATTGTGGGAAAAAAATGGATAGAGAGAAAACAACGCCTACCAATGTTGTTCTATCATTGTGCAAAAGTATATTTGGTAAAGGCCATACAATATGTACCGATAATTGGTACACAAGTGTCGAATTAGCCAAAAAGCTAGTTGCTCAAAACACTCATCTGGTTGGAACAATACGATCAAATCGCCGTGGAATTCCAAAAGACCTACTTTCAAAAAAATTAATGCGATATGAATATATCGCTAAGGAAAGCAATGATGGTTTGACAATACTAAAATGGAAGGACAAGCGTGATGTTCTTCTATTATCAACGAAACACTCTAATGAAACTGTGACTATGCAGAAAAGGGGGAATATTGTTACAAAACCGAAGGTTATTGTGGATTATAATGAAGGGAAGTCTTCTGTAGATATCTCCGATCAAATGGCTTCATATTGCAGTCCTCTACGAAAATCAGTAAAGTGGTATAAAAAAATTGTATTTGAACTTTGCCTGAACACAGCTGTCGTGAATTCATGGGTTATATATAACAGTCTTACAAACCGAAAAATAACAAGCATCGAATTCCGAAAAACATTAGCAATGAATCTGATGTCGTGTAATAATAATAATAATTCTCCACGAATTGAACAAAGAAGAAAACGACACGAAATTAAAAAAAAGGAAGGCCACTTTAATTCGATAAGAAGGCGGTGTAAAATTTGTTACGAAAGAAACGTTAAAAAATTTGGTTCCAAATCGGCAAGGAACTGTACTGTAAAAGTTGTAACATTCTGCGATAGTTGTGTGGACAAACCACACTTATGTATGCCATGCTTTAACAAAGTTCATCGTAACATCCCTTTGTAATTGCATACAAACTTTAATTTAATTAAAATATTATATTTTGAACTGATGTAGGCATGATAAAAAACTTATATGTGAGGATGCAACTTGCTTAGTAATGTTCAGCCAGGTATTTGTTAAACTAATTCCTAGAAAAATAAATTTATTCGTTTATTGTGTTATGCATGTTAAACTATACAACCTTTCCTTGATAATTATGATTTTTGCGGCATTTTATTTATTGTAAGGCATTCGCCAGAAACAAAATAATACAAGTGTAAAGCGTGGGGCGCATACGCCCCACGCGGCCTGAACGGAAAGTCTTCAAAAAACGGTCCGGCAGGGAACGTGTTAATTACCATCAATCTACACTTTATGTTTTTCAAATAACTTTTCCATAAATGTAACATGTATCTAATAATTGTTAAATAAATGCCGTGCTCTCGAGGTGTATACTCATTTTTGACTCTCACTGTATAACTTGAAAAGTGGAAAACATATATCGATGGCAAAATTCCACCTCGAACTAATTCGACAAATTCTCAGACGCTATCATCCATCGAAGACCACGAACAATTTTAATAAATCTGGTCATATTAATCCAACGCGTCTTACTGCAAGGCATTTTCCATCAATTTATGTAAATAACAAAACGAAAAGAAAAAATCCACTAAGAAAATGTGTGGTATGTGCACAGAACGACAAAAGCAGTCAAACGCGATACCAATGTGAGAACTGCAATGTTGGATTATGTGTGTATCCGTGTTTTGAGAAGTTTCATACAGAGTATTATTATTAAAACATTATTGTTCAATATTATGTTATAATTATAGTTACTATTTTGTTGTGTAATGTAAAAATATTAATTGTATTATTGAAATATAAAAATACGTTCATGAAAAAATTATGAACACATTGTTATGAACACAAATCATTTTGTTTCTAAATACAGTGTCACAACGTTGTTTTTGAGACAAAAGACTTGGCCCCGAATGTTGAAGACTGCGCGCGCTTAATGTTCCCACTTTCGGCGCGGCGTTTCGTTCAGCACGAGGCACTCCACGGCGAAGCCTACCGTAGCGAAAGGGTTAATTATCGAAATATGACTACCGTGCAAGAGTCATCTCAGATGAAAAGTCTTAAGAGACAACGTGCTCTAATCAAGGGGCAGCTTACGCGAATGAGAACTTATCTGTTCGAGAGCGAACATTTTGACGTGCATGAATTACAAGCTCGTAAGGAAAAAATGACATAATTGAGTAAATGTTTTGAAGACGTTCAATTAGCAATAGAATTAGAGGACGAGAATTCCGATCACGATTTAGAAAGAGATAAGTTCGAGAGAAACTATTTTAAAATAAGTGGCAGCATAAGCCGTCAAATTGAGGAACTACGACCCTCCAACACATCAGTAGTTTCTGGTAGATTCACAGAGTCGCCAAATACCGTAATGGTAAGGCAAGAAAGCACACGTTTACCGAAAATAGAGATAAGACCATACGATGGTAATCCCATTGAATGGCACAGTTTCCACGATACTTTTAAAACATTAGTCCACGATAATCAAGACTTACCTGTCGTACAAAAAAATTCCATTACTTAAAAAATGCGCTTCGCGGTGAAACCACATCGGTAATTTCTTCGTTAAACGCCTCAGAACCCAATTACCAGGTAGCTTGGGATTTACTCCAAAGGCGGTGCAATAAACCGCGACAAATCGTGCAATCGCACTTAAAAATCTTATTCGAATTACCGGAGGTAACCCGCGACGCATCCTCGAGCCTCAAATCACTGGCGGAATAGACTCAAATGCATGTAAACGCACTCGCCACCCTAGGTCAGCCCATAATACAATGGGATGCGTTATTGGTCTATATGATAGGAAGGTAACTACATAAAAATACGCGGCGCGGGTGGGAACGCACGTTAGAAAATGATGAAATGTCAACATTCGAACAGTTGATAAATTTCATAAACAAGCAAGCGCGGGGCGATGAAATTGAAACTGAATTTTCTAATGCGAATAGGCGAGTTTCATATCAAGATCGGCCACTACGAAATAGAGTGAATACAAGGGGCCACACTTATGTAGCAACGGCAAATACTAATAAGTGCATCATTTGTTAAAATAGTCACGAAATTTATTATTGTAAACGTTTTTTGCAAGCCTCAGTTCGGGACAGATACGATATGATAAAAGGAAACAAATTATGTCTCAACTGTCTCCGGTCAGATCATTTAGTCGGTACGTGTCAAGCAAACGGGTGTAGGAAATGCGAATTGAAACATCATATATTTTTGCATTTTAACAACGAACAACGAGCTAAACCAAACAACAACACTACCCAAACAGGAGCGCAAGCAACAAGCTCGGGCGTGAATGCGACGGTATTAACCCTTTCACTACTACGGGCGACTATAGTCGCCCTCCATAAGATACCATTGAGGTACTACGGGCGATTAGCTGTTCTCCATAAGTATCTCACTCTGGACATACATTGATAGTATTTTGTTTTGCATCGTTTGTTTTTCACGGCCGATACAACTAAATGCTTAGCAACCCAAATGCTTCAAGAATCTGTATCGAGGCATTTGTTCGAATGTTCTTAGCGAATGAAGTCAGTGCTTACTGCAGAAAGATAATTCACCTTATTTTTCTCCCAACAACGGATAAAAAGGTATGCCTTGTTGTCTTTCAATTTTGTTTAACTTTATTTAGATTAATTCTTTCTGAACAGTTTTTATCCCACCCCTAAAATGATGACAAATATTAGGTGTACAAATTAATTCGTGGCCCCTGCGATTAAACAGCTGTAACTTTATTTTGAATTGAAACTTCTTTGCCCCTGTGTTAAGGTTATAAAACTGCTTCTATTAGCAAAACAAAACACTATCGAACTTGATGTGATTAATGACATAACCTAAGAAACAGTGGAGAACACTATGTCGTCGGATAAACAGCATATCAGACACTGCATCCTTTTTGCATTTCAACTTAAAAAAAGTGCTCTTGAAGCAAAGGAAATGATTTGTTCTGCTCTGGGGGAAAATGCCGTGGCGTACAGTACGTGTAAGAAGTGGTATCAAAGATTTCGGAATGACAATTTTGATCTTTCCGATCAAGAACGTCCTGGAAAGCCAAAGAAAGTTGAAGACGAAGAACTGGATCGATTACTACAAGAAAATCCTTGTCAAACACAAACAGAGCTTGCCGAACAACTTGGAATCACCCAACAAGCGGTTTCTAATCGTTTGCAGAAACTGGGAAGGATCCAGAAGGTTGGTTATTGGGTTCCACATGTGCTCAGTCAAGAAAACAAGGCGAGACGCTATGATACAGCACTGGCCCTGCTGTCAAGATTCAAGAGGAAGGATTTTCTGTATAAAATCGTGACTGGTGATGAGAAGTGGGTGATGTACGATAACCCTAAAAGGAGAAAATCGTGGGTATATCCTGGTGAACCTTCGACATCAACTGCGAAACCTAACATTCACGACAAAAAAGTGTTGTTATGTATCTGGTGGGATATGAAAGGTGTATTATATTATGAGTTACTCAAGCCCGGTGAAACGATTAATTCTGAACGTTACCAAGAGCAACTGATGCGTTTGAGTTACGCAATCGAAGAAAAAAGGCCGTATACTGGCAGCGGAACGCGGCATGTAATATTACTGCAAGATAACGCCCGACCTCACGCGGCAAAAGCAACTAAAGAACTCTTGTGGTCTTTGGGATGGGAAATTCTGCCTCATGCGGCTTATTCCCCAGACTTAGCACCATCAGACTATTACTTGTTTCGCTCACTTCAGCACTATCTAACCGATTCAAAATTCAAAACATATGAAGATGTCAATAATAGTATTGCTGATTTCATACGTTCGAAACCGCCATCATTTTTTCGAGAGGGAATTCGCCAACTGCCGGAGAAATGGAATAAATGTATAACAAGTAATGGAGATTATTTTGAAAATTGAACTGTACTTTAGTTTTTTGCAAATAAATAACAAATCCACGAAACAAAGGCTACGAATTAATTTGTACACCTAATAATAACAGAAAAAGACGTACTGACGTAAATCAGAATTATTCGGACCTGTCAGAAGGTGACGAGATAAATTCAAATTTGGCAAGAGAGAGACTTCATAGCAATAGTAAAAGATTTAGAGAAATGAGATCCAGCACATCCGAATACGAAGAAGACAGTTCATCTAAATCTGAAAAAGATATCACAGAAATTACATGGACCAACGACTTATTCCGACCGACTTTTCATAAATTCAATTCCAAGCATTCCAGAATAAAAGCATCAATTAGCTATTTGGCACCGATTTTAGATTATTTTAAATTATTCTGCTCTGAAGATTTTATAAATTTCATTGTCGGCACGACAAACACCTATTGCAGTAGTCTTGATGAGAATGATAATACAATATATTCCCAAAATACTTCTCTCCCAGAGATGTATTGCTTTCTCGCCCTCAAATTATTGATGTCGCGAAATAAAAAACTATCATATTCTGAATACTGGTCTAACGACAAACTTTTGAGGAGCAACATTTTTGGAGAGGTCATGAGTAGGGATCGGTTCTTATATTTGTTAAAAATTTTACATTTTAATACGAACAATGTGACCGGAGATGATAAATTATATAAAATAAGAGAAGTTTGTGATAAGCTGCGACAAGGTTTTCAGAAGGCATTTTATCCTTTCGAAAATCTATGTATTGACGAAAGCTTACTCCTGTATAAAGGAAGGTTATCGTTTAAGCAGTACATATCCTCTAAAAAAAAACAGATTTGAAATAAAATCATTTGTTTTATGTGATACCAAATCTGGGTTTGTGCAGGATTTCATTATTTATAATGGCTCATTAACTACTGTAAACTGCGTAAATCAATTTATCGGGAAATCAGGAAGCATAGTAATGGAATTGTTGAAACCTTATTTAGGCCAAGGCCACACGTTATACGTAGACAACTGGTATACAAGTCCCGCACTTTTTATTCTTTTGCATCAAAATCTAACTAACGCTTGTGGAACGGTACGTAAAAGGCGAAAAGGCATGCCAATTATCCAAAACAAATTAAAACCTGGTGGAGCGAGTTTTCGTTCCTCGTGGTATTTATTAGCGATGAGATGGTGTGATAAAAGAGAAGTATACATGCTATCCTCTTTCCATAGTGAAGAATTTGTTGAAACGAAACGTCATTACCGGACTCGCGAAATAATTAAGAAACCAAAGTGTGTTGTTGATTACAATAAATTAATGGGAACTGTGGTGCTGATATGGTTATCAGCATCATTCACTCACAACGCAAATCGTTGAAATGGTACAAAAAATATTTTTTTCATTTAATTGACATATGCATTTGGAACGCTTATTGCCTATATAAGTTAAAAACTGGAAAACAAATATCAATGGCAAACTTTCACCTAGAGTTAATTCGTCAACTTTTAAGTCATTATCAATCCGATAATAAGAATACTATTGCGAATAAATCAGGACAATCTCTCCATCTTCTTGAGAAACACCCTACGACCAATAATCAATTTCTTATTCTCCCATTTTTTCACTTTCAACTTTAACTCCGCCCTCAGTAACTGAGATGCGTGTCTTCCCCCGATTTTTCCAATCAGTATCATTCCGAACGCTAACCACGAAATAACAAAATATAGAATCAGTCCGAGCACTGAACGTACGATCAAGTATTATTACGAATATCAACCAACACCTTAATCGAGTATTCAAACAGTCCGAGCACTGAACGAACTACCAAGTTTTTACACCATAACGTTCGAGATAAGCTACAAAGTGACCGCTTCAAGCCACGTTAAAAATCATCCGAAATATTCCTCGTAGTCTAAGTTTGCAACATACCGCAAATCGACGCGAGTACACGACAGTCGCCAATCGAGTAAGCGAAATACAACAAGAAACAGATCCTCAAGTCTGGCGTCATATTTCTAGTGCCGATAATCCGGCAGATTTTATATCCAGAGGACAAATGCCAACGCAGCTTCTTAATAACTCAATGTGGTTAAAGGGGCCGCATTGGCTGTCACAGGCCGAACGAACTTGGCCATTTATTAATGTACCGGTGGTAGAGATACCGGAAAGACGTAATTTACAAGTACTAATATCAAATGTTGATTCAACAGATGTAGTAAATAGATTTTCAACAATAAATAAACTCAATAGGGTGGTCGCTTATACAGGGTGGTTGGTAACTGGTGGTACAAGCGGAAAGGGGATGATTCTACGCGAAAAAAGAAGTCGAAAGTATAGTGCTGTTTACAGAAATGGCAGGCAGTACGACAACATGCAGCAATTAAAAGACGTAATTGTAGAAGAATGGAACAATTTGCCCCAAGACACAATAAAAAAACTGTATAAATCGTTACCAAATCGGGTGGTTGAAGTGGTAGAAAATGGAGGCAGTTACACACATTATTGATTTAAATGTAATTTTAATTAATAATGTGTATATATATATTTTGTAATTAAATTTCGATAATTGTGCTATCATTTCGCCTCCTGTATATTTACATTTCTTCTGTATACTACGAATACTACCGAGTATAATCCTGTTTACTAATAGATTCCTTCTTCGTGCGTCATCACATTCATGTTACATTTACCACCTTTGGAAAATTCTAAATCACTTTCGAGAAATTAAAGATAGCACACATGTGCTATCATTTTGTCCGGGAGTGTACAAGCCACATTAAACTCCGTTCGACATAGATATTGGCCAATAGATGGTAAAAATCTCACGCGTAGATTAATCTATACCTGCGTTAATTGTTTTAAGGCAAACCCCAAGCTATTCGAGTACGTAATAGGAAATTTACCGCGAGACCGCGTGACACAAACGCGGCCGTTCGGAATTGCAGGAGTAGATTATTGTGGACCATTCTTTCTTAAGGAAAAGAAACACAGAAATGTTGGAACAGGAGCAGCCGTCTACGCAAGATGAAACAATTAAACACGGAATGAACCCTTTCAATAGCATCCATACAGCCGAAACTTACGCACTTCTTTCAACCCTCGAAACTATTGATAAATCCCCTCACTCCAAATTCATCATTTTTTCCGATTCTATCTCTACCAACCTAAAGACCCAAAACCTGAAGCAGACCATGCAAATCCACACAGTAACCCAAGAATTGTACGAAAAATCAGTTAAACACGGGAAGACAATAACTATAGCATGAGTTCCCTCCCATATGGACATATATGGGAATGTCATGGCCGACCTCGAAGAGAAGATTGCAACCACACTACAGCCGAATAACCAACCTCTATACAACACTTTTCTGGACATCAACAAGCACTTAAAGTCATTATGGAAACAGTCGTGGAATTGGGCATGGAGAAATTACAGAGCAAGCACAATCCATAAGTCAATCAACAACTTCAATGATCTTACAATAAATTCCAGTTTCAACAGGAAGCAACAAACAGCAATGACTCGAATCAGAACCGGACACACCAAACTCTCACATTCCCATATTCTTAATAACAGCCCCCCCCCCCCCCGTGTTATGTAAAACATGTAACCAGCCTATAACTATCAACCATATTATTTTAGAATGTAGAAAATACAACGAAATACGAAGAAGACTACAGTGAGTCAAAAAACTATTGGCACATCCAGTTTTCTTCGAATATCTTTAAACTATAAAGTAATCTATTAATATTAATTACGTTTATTAGTGCCGTTTGACACGCATGAATAGTATGTTTACTGAGAATTCTCAGTTATTTGTTGTAAGGAAGTAAAGTGAAGAAAACGAAAATTCCATAGTCAAAAAAGTATTGGCACACGTACGGTTTTACTATAAGGATAAGAGTTATTCGCTTTCTTACGCAACAAATTCGGTTCTAGGAACGTAAACTTAAACATTGTTATGAATTCCTTCTCTCAGTTAACACAGTCAGTTTGTGTTTACACTTTGAACAACAATCATATCTACCAAGAAGAGTGAGTTATCCTTGTGTGTGCGAAATGAAATTATTCCATTTTATAAAAGTGGTGAAAGTTACCACAAAATCGGTAATTCATTAAATTTAAGTTTCGCGACAGTGAGAAATGTAATAAAAAAATTTAAGGAAACTGGTAGCGTCGAGAACAAACCTCGATCAGGTCGTCCGCAAGTACTTATAACTAGAGAACGAAGAGACATTGTCAAAGAAGCAATAAAAAATCCTTTTGTAAGTGCCAAAAGTTTAGCTGTTGACATCGCAACATATTCGGGAAAAGAAGTGAGTGCCCAAACAGTCCGAAATGTTTTACATTCTGCGGAAATTTATGGTAGAGCAGCGGGAAAAAAACCGTTCATTAATGAGAAGAATAGGGAGAAACGGTTCGGGTTTATAAAAATATATAAATAAGACAATGGAATTTTGAAGACGGTTATTTTCTCGGATGAGAGTGTAGCGGCACGCTACATACCTGCGTAATAAACATTCGGCGGGCAGACGGCTAGCAGGAAAAACACTTGGAAATCTCAAGAACAAGCTAGCACTGTTTAGGACTCTCACGCCAGTGAAGCTATTTTTGAGAAGTCGTTTGTCTATCAGTAATAAGGACGTTGGAATTTTACCCGTCCCTTACGTAAACTCTCTCGACAATCTCAATAGCGTTCGTAGGAATCCTAAACCGAGGGTCCCTCAAGGGCCTGCCGATTGAGGTTCGTAAACCTACATGTCGCACGTATCGGCTGGGCCCGCGGGGCACCCCGCTGCTTTGCCGAATCTACGCAGAGAATATCACTCCGACCAAGTTGCTTCCTCACTCTCAGAAAAACACGCTAAGGGTGTAAAAGAGTGGGCTGTGGAATTTCCACAAAAAGTCTAATTGGCTTAAACGGATTTCCCGTTTAGCCAATTAGAAAAAAGTAATTCCATCGAACGGGCCTAGAGAAGCTAGCTGGTGGCCCGGCGAAGCAACGAGGACCAGTCTGCTGCGGGAGTCGAACAAAGCTTTAAATATTGAGTCACACTGTATAATATAGAATAAATTCCTTTTTAAACACACTCGTGTCATTCACTGTACACGCCATATAATCACATCATTCTTCATTGGTGACCACCGACGTGGACGCGAGTGAATAAGTTGAAAATAGTTATAATCTGTGCGATAAGTGTTGTGAGAAATGGCCACGCACAACGAGCCGATGGAGACACCACAGATAAGCAAAATTAGCATCCGAGTCCCGCCATTCTGGCCTGAACAGCCGGCCGGGTGGTTCAAACAGTTGGAAGCGCAATTCCAATTATATGGCATAACAGCAGACTCAACAAAATTCTACCACACGATATCGCAACTCGAAAACAAGTACGCGGCAGAGGTGCATGACGTCATATGCAACCCGCCAAAGCGAGAAAGGTACGAAACGATAAAGCAAGAGTGGATACACAGAGTATCGACATCGCAGACCAGGAAGATTCATCAACTACTGGAGAAGGAGGAAATCGGTGACCGGACTCCGTCGCAATTCCTCCGACATATGAAGACGCTGGCAGGCGATACGGTGTCGGAAGATTTTTTAAGGACACTGTGGTCTAGCAGACTTCCAGCGACTACACAGGCCATTGTGTCGTCGCAGGCGGATTCACCGCTTAAGAAATTGGCGGAAATCGCGGATCGAATCCGCGAAACTACCGCGCCGCCTCAGGTAGCCGCCGTCGCCAACCAGATACCTGACCCGACGCAGCAACGGTTAGAGAAAATGAAACTCCAAATCGCCGAGCTGACAAATCTCCTGCGGCGACAACAATTAGCAGGCACTTCAAAGAGACGATCGCGCTCGCGAAGTAGGAACCGCAGCCGATCGCCCGCTACAAAAGGATACTGTTGGTACCACTTTACCTTCGGAGCTCGTTCTACGAAGTGCAAGGAACCATGCACGTACACGTCGGGAAACGAGGCAAGCCGGAACTGAACGAGGCAATCAGTGACGGACCGAAAACCAGCCGCCTCTTCATTACCGACTGTGAAACGAAGACAGAGTATCTCGTGGACACCGGCTCGGACCTGTGCGTATATCCTCGTACGCGTATCGCAGGCCAAGTCAAAAAGACTCCGTACGAGATGTTCGCGGCCAACGGATCGACCATCAGCACGTATGGTGTGAGGGTGCTCAACCTGGACTTGGGACTACGACGAGCGTTCCGGTGGAGCTTCGTCATTGCCGACGTATCCAAGCCCATCATCGGCGCAGACTTCCTCGCACACTACGGGCTTCTAGTGGATCTGCGGAATCGCAAGCTGCGGGATCCATTGACTACACTGACGTCAACCGGGAGGATCGCCACGCACGAGCAGGGATCCGTCAAAACCATCAACGGAACATCGCCGTACCACGCGATGCTGGAACGGTTCCCGGATCTCACGCGACCGACAACAATTCCTCGCGAGGTAAAGCATAACGTAGTACACCATATTTGTACATCTTCTGGGCAACCGACTTTCTGTAAACCACGTAGACTGTCGTCAGAGATGTACAAAATAGCAAAAGCGGAATTCGAGTATTTGATGAGTCTCGGCCATATCCGACCTTCGAGGAGTCAATGGGCTTCCGCCCTACATATGGTCCCGAAGAAGGATAACGGCTGGAGACCTTGCGCAGATTATCGCGCGTTAAATTCTCGTACCGTACCCGATCGCTATCCGATTCCCCACATAGAAGATTTCGCGCGTACGCTGTCCGAGAAAACGATATTCTCGACCATCGATCTGGTTCGAGCATACCACCAGATTCCAGTATATCCAGATGATATTCCGAAGACCGCGGTCACTACACCTTTCGGTCTTTTCGAATACACCGTCATGCCGTTCGGACTGAGAAACGCTGCTCAGACGTTCCAACGTTTCATCGATGAAGTATTGAGAGGCCTCGATTTCTGTTACGCGTATCTAGACGATATTCTAGTTGCATCCAGAAACGAGGCAGAACACAAGGAACACGTCGAACAGCTTTTCTCGCGTCTGAACCGATATGGCATCACAATTAATTCCGCGAAATGCGTTTTTGCAGTAAAAGAAGTAAAATTTCTCGGGTATATGGTAAACGAGCACGGTACAAAACCGCTCCCCGATAAAGTTAAAGCTATTATGGACTTCTCAATACCGAAAACAGTTAAGCAGTTACGTAGGTTCTTGGGTATGATAAATTTCTACCGAAGATTCTTACCCCGCGCCGCGATACTGCAAGATCCGCTGAACCGTCATTTGCGAGGTCGTAAATTAAAAAGCGACGCGCCAATAGAATGGACGACAGAAACCGAAACCGCCGTAGAAAATTTGAAAAAAGCGCTGGCCAAAGCCGCGTTATCGACACACCCATCGGATAATTCGCGACTCGCGGTCATGGTAGACGCATCGGATTATGCCCTAGGAGCGACGTTGCAACAGCGAGAAGGAGATTCGTGGAAACCGTTGGCTTTCCACACGAAATCCTTATCGCCGGCGCAACGAAAGTACAGCGCGTACGATCGCGAGCTCCTAGCGGCATATACAGCCGTAAAGAAATTCCGACATTCTTTAGAAGGTCGCTCGTTTACCATATACACCGATCATAAACCGTTGACTTTCGCGTTTCATCAAAAGACCGAAAAGTGTACACCGCGGCAATTTCGATATCTGGATTATATCGGGCAATTCACCTTCGATATACGTCACGTCAGCGGGAAAAATAACGAAGTAGCAGACGCACTTTCTAGAGTAGAGTCAATCGCACAAATCGACTATGATCAACTCGCGGAAAGTCAAGAAACAAACGAGGAGTTAAAGAAACTCCTAGAAGCGTCTGATACTTCGTTATGCCTAAAGCGCATGAAAATTCCAGGCAGCAGCAAAGACATATGTTCCGTCCATCCGACGGAATATACATGCTATTATATTTCTCTGCTTCTTCAGATTGCCAAGGTTTTCTTTTTCTCCTAATGAGAACATTGTTCGACCGCGTAACGGTCAATACATTCAAAGGCATTGTCACAAATGAGTTGATTAACGCTCAGTGACACAAAAGGCTGTTCACGAAATAGACGGAAAAACACTCGATTAGAGCAGTCCCGTTCTATGATCGTTAGCGCTTACTGGTAATTTCACGTTTTAATTTTCCTCGCCACGGGACACCGCGAACCCTCGAGGCAGCCTACCTGCCTCGAATCATGTCCCGTAACCTTTTTGGCTATTTTTCTCATTAGCGCACCACCGCGCTTTCCCTTTCCTATGAAATTCGGGAAAAGTTCCTACTGCACCCGCACCAATCGGAACGAGTTTCGTCTCCCACCTAAAGAAATCCACCTATTACCGCTTTGCTTTGGCACTCTGAGAAGTATAAATATAGGCAGAAACCCTTCGCGAATTCAGTCAAGTACAATCAGTTAAGTACCTCAGTACATAAGTACAACATAAGTACGATATTCAATCAGTACAACATAAGTACAATAAAGAGTACATCACGTACAGTCAGTGATCGGTACTCAGGTAACACAGAGTGACAGTGAGCGTCAGGGTGTTACCTTAGTTAGTGACACAACGAAGTAAGAGTACACGTGGCTCTTCGTGCAAGAGAAAGTTTTCTATCTAGTTTAAACCGCGTTTCAACCAGGTTTTCAAACGACGATATCGAGACAACCACTAGTATCTTAGCTTAGTGTCTACTGACAATAACAATCTGCTGCATAACATTAATTTGTCGTGCAGCGTAGCCAGAAGCATCGAGGCAACGCGATTTTGTATCGGTGCGAGGCCACAACATATTTTGCGACGTGTCTACAGATCACGTAAGACCATTCGTAACACAACTCTTTCGACGACAAGCCTTTTTAGCGTTGCATGGACTCGCCCATCCGGGAATTAAAGCCACAACGAAACTGGTAAAACAAAGATTCATATGGCCGTCGATCGAAAGGGATTGCCGCGAATGGTCTCGCAGTTGCCTGGAATGTCAACGTGCGAAAATCACTAGGCACAGTTCGGCACCCGTCGGCAATTTCTCCGCACCGTCCACTAGGTTCGAGCATATACAGGGTGCGCCGTTAGAATCCGGACAGAATTGAATTTGAAGTTCCCACCATATTAGAATTCAGAGGTAGGTGCTAATTGGCGCTAATGTTAGTTAAATATGTCAATAAGACTTCTATAACCTCAAAATGACACAGCTTATCAGGCCAAGCGTGGAATACAATAGAAGAGCGGTGATTATAAAAAGCCTTCGCGCCGAGAGAACGTCAGTTGAAAATATAAAATTCTTTGGAGCCCAAGATCGACGGTATACGATGTTGCGAAAAGATATGCAGCCTCAGAGAGGTTCGAGAAGGGTTCTCCTTCTTCGGCGAGAAAAGTACAGATCAGGGAAAAATCAACAAGGACGCCAGAAATCATTCAAAGGGTCCAAGACATGATTTTGGAAGATCTGGGGACCTCGCTTCAGAAATTGGCCTCCGTCTTGGGGGTGAGTGAAACGATCGTCCGTCGAATCGCTCAAGAGGATCTTAAATATACCTCCTACGTTCTGAATGTCCGTCAGATACTCTCCGAGGCCGCCAAGCTTAAAAGGCTTGCAACATGTTTTTGTAAGACTTGTCGACATCTTTTGGTCGAAGGATTTCTGGCCTTCTAACAGTCCCGACCTAAACCCACTGGACTATTACGTGTGGGGCGTTATCGAGAGGCAAACTAACAAATGCAGGCACCCCAACGTCAACTCCCTACGAGCTGCTATCGAGTCAGAATTCGCGACAATTAAACGCGACCAGTTGAAGTCAGCGTGCTCGCGCTTTAGAGCAAGAATAGAGCAGGTCATAGAGGTAGAGGGTGGCTACATAGAATAAAAGTTCTCAGCAAGGACCCTTTAAATGAGATATAACAGCATTTTTTTGTATTTTTGTATATTGACTTAAATAAACAACTTTCTGCACAAAACTTCTTTTGTCCGGATTCTAACGGCGCACTCTGTACATATCGACCTAGTGGGCCCGTTACCCGTATCACGCGAGAAGAGATATTGCCTGACGTGCGTCGACCGTTTTACCCGTTGGCCGGAAGTCATACCGTTAGAGAACATCGAAGCCGAAACCGTCGCCCATGCCTTCGTGGACGGGTGGATCGCAAGATTCGGCACCCCATTACGGGTAACGACAGACCAAGGCCGACAATTCGAATCACGATTATTCACAGAGTTGAGTAAACTCCTCGGTACCACCCACCTCCGTACAACCGCTTACCACCCGGCTGCGAACGGCATGGTCGAACGATTTCATCGCCAGCTGAAAGCAGCGATTAAATGTCACGGCAACGAGCGATGGACCGATGTTCTCCCCATCGTACTGTTAGGGATACGGGCAGCGTACCGCGAAGATCTAAAGGCAACCGCCTCCGAATTGGTGTACGGCGAAAGCGTTCGGTTACCTGCAGAATTTTTCGGGAAAATCGACCGACAAGAAATCACGACAAGTGAAACCGTACGGCAACTCCACGCGCACTTCGAACAGGTGCAACCGATTCCGGGATCGCGACACGGAAGTAAGAAAATCTTCTTACCCGGAGATTTGAAGACCGCGACCCACGTATTTGTTCGCGTGGACGGCGTTAAAGGTTCCCTACAGAACCCGTACGAAGGGCCGTACCAAATAGTCAAAAGAGAAAGCAAAACATATGTAATTCAGTTCAAAGGCAAAGATACCACAATATCAATAGATAGATTCAAACCGGCTTACATACTTGACATTGTGACTCGATACGGAAACAGACCAGACACCTCGTACCGCGCAACCCGATACCGACACACAGGTACCACGGCCAGGTACGGAAAAAGAGATTACCTGTAGGCAACAGAAAACCCAAACACGATCCGGGAGAACCGTCAGATTCCCCGATCGCCTACAAGTAGGTCTCCAAAATGTAAATAAAAAGAATAGATTAAGTGTAAATAGTAATTGATAATTAGACGTATTTAACGTAAATAGGATAAGGTTTAGCTCTTAATTAGGGTAAGGATAATAACGTTAACACTGGCAAGGGGGTGATGTAGCGGCACGCTACATACCTGCGTAATAAACATTCGGCGGACAGACGGCTAGCAGGAAAAACACTTGGAAATCTCAAGAACAAGCTAGCACTGTTTAGGACTCTCACGCCAGCGAAGCTATTTTTGAGAAGTCGTTTGTCTATCAGCAATAAGGACGTTGGAATTTTACCCGTCCCTTACGTAAACTCTCTCGACAATCTCAATAGCGTTCGTAGGAATCCTAAACCGAGGGTCCCTCAAGGGCGTAAAAGAGTGGGCGGTGGAATTTCCACAAAAAGTCTAATTGGCTTAAACGGATTTCCCGTTTAGCCAATTAGAAAAAAGTAATTCCATCGAACGGGCCTAGAGAAGCTAGCTGGTGGCCCGGCGAAGCAACGAGGACCAGTCTGCTGCGGGAGTCGAACAAAGCTTTAAATATTGAGATATAGAATAAATTCCTAATATAGAATAAATTCCTTTTTAAACACACTCGTGTCATTCACTGTACACGCCATATAATCACATCACTCTTTCAGGTTACTGGCAATGGTAAGCGAAGTCAGATCGATGCTAAAAAAGGATGTTTGGGACTTGGTCGAACGACCCGAAGGAAGGAATAATTGGCAGCCGTATGGTGTTAACCAACAAGTGCAGATCAGACGGGACAGTTAGCAAAAGGAAAGTCAGATTGGTGGCTCGGGGATTCAGTCAGAGACTTGGAATAGACTTATCAGAGACCTTTGCTTATGTTGCACGTCTGAGTTCAATTCGTCTTTGCGGCGGCATTGGCGGCTCATTATGGAATGAGCATTCATCAGGTTGACATTACCACCGCATATTTGAACGGTTCTCTAGATGAAGAAGTTTACATGGAGGTACCAGGGAACACACAGGACGTACTGAAGAAAATGATAGATTAAAGCAGGCTGGCCGGCAATGGCATACAAAGTTGGACGAAGTATTAAGGAGACTGGGTTTGCAATCATCAAATTTTGATCCTTGTGTATACTGTCATAATCAAAGAGAAGATTTGTTATTAGTTATTGTCTATGTCGATTTTACTAGATTTTGTGTAAAATCGGGTTCAATTTTTGTGCATTCTTCTTGCAATGCCTTTTTTAAATCATTTTTATTAGTAATTGTATGTTTTCTTATCCTTACTTCTAATTCATGCCAAATATTCTCAATTACGTTTAGGTCGGGTGATTGGGGAGGTGTATTGATAACTTTCGGGCAGTTATATAATTTCCACATTTTGACAATGTGGGATGTATGTTTTGGGTCATTATCACTATAAAATTTAATACAATTCAAAATTCCTAATTTTTCGGCACTATTTTTTAAATTCTTTTTTAAAATATTCAAATAATCAAATTTGTCCATGTTCCCTTCAATCAATTCCAAATTTCCTGTTCCAGTAGCTCACATACACCCCCAAACCATCACTGACCCACCTCCATGTTTAACAGTAGGATTCATATTTTTTATTTTAAATTCTTCATTAGGCTTACGCCATACAGTAACTTTGCCATCTGAATGAAAAAGGTTAAATTTTCTTTCGTCGGCAAAAATAACTTCTTTCCAAAAACTAAAATCCTTAGTTAGATACTGTCTTGCAAACTCCAGCCTCCTTTTCTTATTTTTATCGCTGACAAATGGCTTATTTCTTGCTGTACGTCCATGAAAATCATTCTTTCTTAGGACTCTTCTTACAGTTTCTGGATTAACAGATTTTTGCAAATATTTTTCCACCTCGTTTGACAATTTAGGTGCATTAAGCTTTGGATTTTTTTTGAGTTTTCTAACTATCCATCGCTCATCGTACGCATTAAATTTTTTGTTCGGAGCTGTTCTTAATTTATTTGTAATTCTATTTTCTTCTCTATAGCGTTTAATAATGTATTGAACAGTGCTAATAGTTCTACCAATAATTTTTTGCAATTTCTCAATAGCTTTTACCATTTTGAAAGTTGATCACAACAATTTCTCGAACCTCTACTGTTGTTTGCTTCATTTTTACTATTATTACGATTTCTTTCCTAACTTCGATGCAATACCACGTTTACTAGCAAGCTAAAACAATGTGATCTTGTTTTGTTTAACGTTCTTCATTTCTTTTCGGGGATTCCTGGAGGGGAATATCAGATAAGGGGAAGCGTACGCTTTTAGCTGTGAGATGCTTTCTGCACTGTATTATAGTAACTTCATTTTTTTTATGTTAAGCAATGTTCATTTCTTTTGTCATTATTACACAATAAATATAGATATATTTACAATATATATCCGCCTTACTTTTATTCGAAATCATCCTCAAACTTCTTTTTTGTTTAACCGTTTGAGTGCCACGGGTCTTTATTGTTTCCCAATCGAAAATTGCCAAGCGGCGCGATAGAGCTTGTTTAATTCCGTGTCTAAAAATGCCAAGAAGCGCGATTGCGCTGTTTGTTATTTATATGCGATAAATTTTAATACTTTCAGTTTAGTATTGTTCTGACATTCTTCTGAGCATAAGTAGTGACATCAGTGTGTTTAAATCATATAAAAATATTATTTTAATATTTTATTGCATATATAAAAAAAGGTATGTGCAGTATTATTTTCACTAATTTTTTATGTAATCTACCGTATAATTTTATTTTATTTTTATTCTATGCCCTTCAGCAATTTAATGGCTTCTAAACGTAAAACGAGTAGTACAATAGAGGATTCGAATTACGACAGCGATGATAGTAATGTTGTTATTTTTAAAAGAAGAAGAATTAATATCATCGACGATTCTGATTCTGACACTAATACCCATAATATTGGTCACATTTCAAAATATATTAGGATTATGGAAAATGAATATAATGTCCAAGACAATTCATTCCAATTTGTAGAAAAATCGGGACCGCAATACCTTTTACCTAAAACTGCCAAACCGATCGAATATTTTAATCTCTTTTTTACTAATTCTCTTTGGGCGATGATGGTTGAGGAAACAAACAGATATGCTGAAGAATTGTTATCAATATCCATAGCAAATCATAAATCTAGAATGGTAAATTGGTATCCAGTTACTATCGTGGAAATGAAGGCATTTGTAGCCGTCTTATTGGAAATGGGAATAACAAAGAGCCATCAATTTATTCATATTGGGCTATCAATTCAAGAGCTGCACCTTGGTTTAAAAAAATGTTTCCAAGAAACAGATTTCAAAATATTTTAAGATGTTTCCACTTAATTGATAATAAGAAGTGTTTTCCACTGGGACATGAAAAATATGACGCATGTGCCAAATTCAATCCGATTATTGAGCACGCTAATCAGGTGTCTCAAACATATTACATTCCACACAAAATGTTGTCTATAGATGAATCTTTAGTAGGAACGCTTTGTCACTCACGTATCACGCAATATTTACCAAACAAGAAACATCACAAGTGGGGCATAAAGTTCTGGATGCTTTGTGATCTAATCTTTTCATTGCTGTTAAGAAACTTGTTACTGTCATTGTTACTTGTTACTGTATAATTTAGTGCAAGCCTACAATGCTTCATTAAAATCAAAGTTAGAACGGCTACTACCATAGTGGATGTGTGCGCAAGATGTAAATCATCAAAATCTGCAAAACTGTAGGAGGCAATTTTAAAATGTTATATACTAATGGATTTGGAATAAAATGCTCGTCATTTTTTGTCATTATGAAAATTTCAATAAAATAAAACATTAAGTTAATAAAGTTTTTTTTGTTATAAACAAACTGTATTTTGTCTTTCCGTTTTCGAGATAGCCGTTTTGACCCAAAACTTCAAGGGGTGGTTTCACCCCTTAAACTCGAGTTACCGCAGCTAAAAAAAATACGTGTCGATTATTTTTGGCTGCTTTATAAGTGTACAAAGTTTCATCAAAATCGAAGCCGGACCGTTCGCGGACTTCCCTTGTAAGTGAGTACAACGATATAAAGACGGTAAGAATGTCGATGACCTTCCTGATCGAGGATCAAAGAGGGTAACTACAGAAAAGGAAGACAAAGCGATCGTCTGTCTCTTTTCCAAGAAGCCTGTTATTTCCTCAAATTTAGTTTAATCTGAGGTGAGAGTGTTCAATAGTTTCACTGATTCCCAAATCAAAATAAAATGGAAAGCACAGTTGTATATCTAAGTACTATATTTAGCTATACAAGGTGTGACGATTCGGAGAATGTTTTTAACTTTTGGAGCTTGTCCGTTCAATACGATAATTGTTCTTATTCTAACTTTCTGTCCCCGTGGAATGTTCCACAACACCTCGGAGACAGGGCGCTTTGCGGGGGTGAGGCACTCGAATAGGTTAATATGCATTTTCCGATTGTGGTGGGGAAGGTAGCTGTCAAATACCATTGGATAAAACCTCTCATGCGAGGACTCGCGGAAAGTGCCACCTCCGAGACCATGGGTCACTCTCAGGTACCAAGCGTGCCCTTGAGTAACGCACGCGGAAATTCCGAGGGCCTCGAAACAATGAGGGTAACAGACAATAACTTTAAGAAATGCTTCGGCTCTGGTGACCATATGCGCACACAATCGAACACTAGATAAAGGTGAAAACTTCAGGCTCAAAGGCCAGACAATAAGACAAAAACTACGAATTCTTCCATGAAAGTCGCCGATTGCCTTAGTGTTATAAGGTTACTGTTGCTATGAAACTAATTAATACCTCACAAGGCTCGAGCTAATAAAAAGGGAAACAATATATAATAAACTGCCTCGTAGAATTCTAAGACTCGAGGGACAGTTATACCCCGTGAAGTCTTAACAAAGCCGTTGCTTTCTTTGCGTAAAGGGAAAATTTTTTTAGCAAGAAAAGGCATAAATATTAGTATTTTGACAATCAAACATCGCTTACAAGCAAATAATGTTGCATGGCGTAGCACGATTGTCAAACCGTTGCTTTCAACAAAGCACGTCGAAAAACGACTGGCATGGGCACATGAGAATTTTGACCGCGGTTGGAGCGACGTCGTGTTTAGCGATGAGTCGTCTTTCTGGGCTTGGATTCTTCTTAAACGAGCTTGGCATACCCATGAAAATCAAGTTCTCCAGAGAAGTGTTAAACACTCACAGAAATTTTCAAAATTTTTTTTAATTTTCGACACTGTATATTCACAGAAAATTTGGACGCCAAAAAAATGATTAAATTATACGAAAGAGGTCTTCTTAAATCTACTAAATATTGGTTTAATGATAAAAGAGAGTGGATTCTCCAAGAAGATAATAATTCAAAGCACAGAAGTACTGAGTGGAAGAACAAAAACTGCATTAATGTGTTAAACTAATCATCCCAATCTCCGGATGCCAACCCAATTGAAAATGTTTGGTCTCTAATGAAACATAAACTTCGAGCAGAACGATGTTTGGCATTCAAATCATTAAGTAAAAAAATTCGTAAGATATGGAGATCTTTACCTACATCATATGCAGAAAAGTTAGTAGAAAGCATGACTAAACGTTGTAAAGCGATAATCACTAATGGAGGAGATTGGACCCATTATTAAACAAGTGCGTATTAGATTTTTAAATATACTTGCAATTTGTATACAATTTTTTATGAAGAAAATTATTTTTTCAGACTTATCACATCCACGCTCTTAATAAACAGACTATAAAATACTCAGGCCATTAGAGACTTCAAGCAATCATATAGCTGGGTTAGTAAATTCACTTCCAATATAACTACAATAAACCTCCGATACGCGAATTTAAATTGAATATAAATCACGTATTTAACACACAGACTATAACAAATTGTAATTTTTGCAAAGAATTACATTTCACACAAAACTGTGAGGAATTCGTAAAACTTTCCATTGCCGCGAGATCAAAATTAGTTCGGGAAAGAAACCTTTGCTTTAATTGCTTACGCAGATCCCATTCGGCTACCGAATGTCGGTCAACTACCTACAAGAGATGTCACAAACAGCATCACGTCCTTTTGCACATAGACACTGTTAATAACGCACCTGCTACGAGTCAGGCAATCGCTACCTGTCTAGCGACGAGTAATCTATCGCAGGTACTTTTGTAAACCACGGCGGTCATTGATGTTATCTACAACAATGACAAACCGCATCAATGTCGCGTACTGCTAGACTCGTGTTCTCAATCACATTTTTTAACGCAGAAATTTTGTAACAAAGTAGGATCAAACACTGAACTGGTGTCAACAGTGCTTCAGGGAATGAACCAGATGAGCATCGAAATTAAAAATAAAACTCATGCGCGAATTAAATCACGATGGAATAATTTAACAATTCAAGCCATAGAGGCAGACATTTAAAAATTTTGGAACATTGAAGAATGTTCGTTTCAGGCAATATTATCACCAGAAGAGCAAATGTGCGAAAATCACTATACAACGCACACCACTACTAGCGACAAAGAAACTGGCAAATATACAGTTCAACTCCTATTCAAGGAGAATACAATGAAACTAGGGGAATCACATCACATTGCATTAAGGCGCTTTCTCGCATTAGAGCAATCCCTTAATAGAAATCTCGATATTAAAAAACAATATGTGGATTTTCTGCAAAAATATGCTCAGTTAGGTCACATGTCAAAATTAAAGGTCGATGAACAGGGAGGATACATATTATTTGCCACATCACACGATAACTAAGTCCGACAGTATTATCACGAAACTCCACGTAATTTTTTATGCCTTCGCCCGGTCATCATCAGGGTTGTCATTAATCGACATATTATTGGTAGGGCAGACACTTTAGGATAACCTAGTTACACTTACATTGCGTTTTCGCTTCCATAGATATGTTTTAATTGCCGATATTGCAAAAATGTATCGACAAGTAAATCTCCATGATAACGACCGCAAATATCACAAAATCTTATGGAGAGGTATTCCAATGAGCCAATAAAAATATTTCAATTAAACACCGTCATATATGGCACTGCTTCAGCACCTTTCTTAGCAGTTCGTACATTGCATCAGCAAATAATCCGATGGCTGTGAATATTGTAAGGCGAGATTTTTACGTAGATGACGTATTAACCCTTTGCGGACGGCTGTCTGTGGACAGCAGCCCAAACATTTTTACCATTCTGGACGCGTGTCTGCGAACAGCAGCCGTATATTTTGCGCTCTCAATTGGTTACTTTTTGTGCCTTATGGTTCCTTGATTTCAAATGCTGGATTCGTGTCTGAGGCAACACTCTTGTACGAATCTTTCAAACGAGCACATCTCTCATTTTACAGTTCAGATTTCCATGTAAAATTAATTATATTTATATAATATTATTTGGATTATTATATATGAAAATTACGCTACTATAACATTATGTTTAAACGAAGCAGAAAGGACATTACGTTTTGTGACATCAGCAGCAGTGATGATGATTTTTATGTTGAGTCAAGTGACAGTGATGAAGTTATGGAAAACTTTTCTTCTGATAGCGGAAGTGAAGTACAACGTGTTGTACGAAAACAATTCCGCCGTTTCAACATTTCAAGTGATAGCGAAGATGAAGGTGAACGACAAAGAAATCAAAGAGACGAAGCAAATGTTGATTTCACGTGGAGGAACGGCGTAAACCAAGACATAGAGGGTGTCAAAATTCCATTTACGACTGGAACAAAACCTGTTGGTCCTCAGGCAGGTTACCAATGTAGCCTCGTCGATCAACTCGTTGGCGATTTTCGTAACGAATCTCAAAGAAATACGGAACCGTCTACCTCTAGTGAGTTAGAAAGACTAAATGATCGCTTACACATCATTCGTCATGATGATAATGGAAACTGCAGGGACTGCATTATGTGCTCAAATAGAAAAATAAAAGGAGGAAGGAAACAAACACGTTTCTACTGTGACACATGTCTGAAAAAACCATTTATGTGTATAGGCAACTGTTTTCAGAAATATCACACTCTAGAAAATTTTAAAATATAAAACTGAAATTATCAATAAAAAGTCGAATGGACATGTTGTAAATCATTTAGCAAACTTGTGTTTATATAGTACAAGATATATAATTGTTGCAAACGAATCTTCATGCGTGTACTAATTTCTCACGAAATGCTCCCAAGCCTCCCCGTCCAGGCGGACACTCGCACGTCAGAGTGTCCAGTCCGCAAAGGGTTAACCGAGGCAGATTCAATTAAAGAAGCAACCGTTATAAGAAACGAATTTGATTTCTCTTCTCGTTTGAGCTTAGGCAGTGAATGTCTAATGCCACTGGATTATTAGAACTGTTGCAATCTCAAAGCACAAACGAGCACGTAACATTAACACGTTCGCGGACATGAATGTTATAGCATTCATTTTCATGATGATGCAGAATGACATGAATGCTATAGTATTCAAATCTTAAAGTCAATTATTTTGAATTTCATTTTATATAACCTTAAGTTTTTGTAATTATTATACCTGTCAAGGTAATGACTAACTGATTCTTTAGGTATTTTCGTATTATCTTATCTTTTCTCTGTGTATTTACAAATTTGCTTAGGCAAGCACATTGCGTAAAATAGAAGCGTAATACTTGACGTGGATGCTACAGCATCTGTATTGGACATTGGATTTACACAAATTGTGGCTAAAAATAAGAGCATGATACTGTTGTCAAACAAACGAGAAAAAACGTCGCGTATTTGCGGCATCGGGCCCCCAAAGAACAATCGAAGCGTCGCATACATTGTATATGCTGCGACGGTAGCGAACGTGTTATTTCTGTTGTCTGCTTCACTGTAATATTTGAGATCAAAGTGAAAACAGCAGTTTTTAGATTTACGTTTAAAATTTCTTGAAGAAAAATTAATTCATATAAGAAGCGTAGGCGGATTTTGGAATTGAGGGGGAAAGGTAGGATAAAACAAAAGGAGCGGTACTCCATACACTTTCGACCTCGTTTTAACTTGACGCGAAAGGGGTGAACATTTATTTAATACAGGAGTGACAATGAAACTATATGCACTATGAAACAATATAAGATACCGGTACTATAATACCATTCGTGGTGTAGGGCGAACGACCGAGTAGTACTGGTGTTCTACCGATCGTCGCTTACCACTCTGTCCGCGCTTTCGCCGATCCCTTGGCTTATATGCCCCTATCCTTAAACAAGGACAGGGAGCAAGCCAAGCTACCAAAAAGCGCGCGAAAAGGAAATGCGCGGGTGAAAAAGCGCGCGTAAAAAAAGGCGCCAACTTTCTCTTCAGGGAAAACCCTGATCCGTGCGAATCTGGCTACCAGATGCGAGAACTGACCATAGCCAGACTCGCACGGCCTTGGCGGAAATGTTGCTGAGGGCAAACAATTTTCCATTGGCGTAGCTACAGAATTATTTGATGACACTGATTCAGATGGAGATACAGGTAAGTGTATTATTAAAATAATTGAAAATGAAAGAAATGAATTTGATGAAGATTCTTTTGGTAGGATTTGGACAGTTCAATGAAAATTCAAGGGAGACTACCCCTAATTTATTTTTGTCAAATAATATGGGTTTATCAATGTAGCCGTCGTACCGGTACGAAATTACAAATACGTAGATGCTCGTGCTACGCTGCACGTCAACTTAATGTAGAGCAGCTGATTAGATGTTTAAGTGACGATAAGCTGAGATAACCGTGTATCGATCGGTTCGTCACTTGTCGAATGTTGATTTCGATGCGTTATTCAAATGTTTAGTTGAAATACGTTTTACGGACTCGAAAGACTTGAACGACTGGAAAAAGCCGTAAGCCTTGAGTTGAATCAAAGATTGCTCTTGCACGAAGAGACAATCAAATAGAGTCTGGTATATTCTTGTACGAAGAGATACCTTGAACTTCGTCGAAAGCTGAAGAGCTTGACTTGTTCTTGACTGTTAGACTGTTTGATAGATTAGTTTGTGTACTGTTCGTCAGATTAGATTTTACGCGAAAAGAGTACGTTAATTTATACATCTCAGAATGCCAAAGCGAGGATGTGATTGATTGAGAATTATTGGTGGGAGAAAAGCTCCAAAATAAAACGATTGGTTAAACCTTACGCCTAGACCAATCTTCCAAAATTAGAAGAAAGGGAAGGCGCGGTGGTGGGGTTACTGGGCCTGATGTGAGGCAGGTAGAGTGCAGGTACACGGTGTCCCGTGGCGAGGAAAATTAAAAGGTGAAATTACCAGTAAGGTGCTAACGATCATAGAACGGGACTGCTCTAATCGAGTGTTTTTCCGTCTATTTCGTGAACAGCCTTGTGTCACTGAGCGTTAATCAACTCATTTGTGACAATGCTTTTAATATGCTTTACTCTTAAGGGAGTGAACAAATCCTCGTTATTGAAAAGGAAGACTTTGGCAATCTTGAGAAATAGAAAAACCTAATGGGCTGGGCTTTCCGACGGATGGACGGAACAATCAACATCATCATCTTCTGATTCAGAGGATACTGACAATGTCAATATTTCAAATGAGATACATGAGACAGACACGCTGTGGAATGAAGATATAACAGATATTCAAGACTTTCACTTTGATTGGTCTTCAGTGGGTGTAGCTAATGATGTTATAAACTGTAAAACTCCGAAAGAAATTTTCGATAAAATTTGGAACCAGGAAATAATGGATTTAATTGTTAGCTGCACAAATAAATATGGGGACAAATTGTTGTCACTATCACGTCCGCATACGAGAAATTGCCGAATACAGAGCTTCAAAGAAACGAACCTTGATGAAATGGAAGTATTTTTTGGTCTTGGTTTGTTGCAGTCTCAAATAAAGACGCCTAAAGTTCGTTCAAACTGGTCAAGCAATCCATTATATTACCATCCAATTTTCGGGGCATCAATGACGAGGCGCAGATTTGAACAGCTTTTGCGTTGTTTGAACTGTGAATCCGTAGCAATAAATGACAGACTATCTAAGATTTTCGACCTTCTGAAGCTTGTAAATGGTTCGTTTCAAACCGCATATAAACCTGGGAAAAGTTTATCATTAGATGAGTCAAGGATGCATCGCGGAAGATTAAGTTTTCGGCAATTTATAAAATAAAAAAAAAATAAGTATGGGATTAAATTCTACGAACTTTGCACACATGATGGCTATGCTCTCAATGTAGACATACACTAATTTTCCAAAGTATTGCACGCCTACTATAAAATGTATAGCGTAGTGCGAAATCGGCTGTTAGGGGTATAAAAATCGAGGAACCAGCTATAATATGACAAGCGAGCGTTACGCTATTTTGTTACGAAGAATTGCATCACTTTTATTCCACATTATTGCGACATCCGCTGTTAGAAATGACAGAAACGTAAAAGATCTGTCAGTTCGTTATTCGTTGCCGCTGTGTGCTGATCGAGTGTAGAAGTATTTTTGCCAACAATTAGCCAAACAGTATGGTCAAGACGCGTGAGTTGTCACCTGCAACGAAGAAATGCATCGAAGTTTTATATAAAGAAGGTCTGAATATGACACAAATTGCTCAAAGACTGAACTACCATCGTTCTACTGTTAGTCGCAACGTCGCAAAGCTTTCAACGTTTGGAAACATGGATAATTTACCACGTCCTGGGCGACCTCGCATATCAACGCCAAGGGATGACAAGATTCTTCGCCGTTTAAGTCGTAAATTCCGGTTTGCAACATCGTGGGACTTGTCGCAGGAGTGGAAAGCTGCAACAGGTGTAGTCGCAAGTCCATGTGTTGTTCGAAAAAGGCTTTGTGAAGTTGGAATTTTGGCTCGTAAAGCCAAGAAAAAACCATTACTAACAAAAAATAAAGAAGGCAAGATTGGCGTGGGCCAAAAAGTATCGCAGTTGGACAAAAGAACAGTGGCAACGGGTAATGTTTACGGATGAAAGCCGTTTTTCATTATCTAGTGATCACCCTCAATTCGTACGGTGCGCATCGAACGAACGATATTTTCCGGAATGCCTTCTGAGGTCTAAAAAATATACCTCATCTGTAATGATTTGGGGTGCAATCACCTACAAAGGCGTTGGAAGGCTGTATTTTGTGGAAAATACAATGAATTCCGACCAGTATGAACTTGTTGTTAGAGATCATGTCGTTAACACAGCCAAAGATGCATTTGGAGGGGAGCCATACATTTTTCAACAAGATCTGGCACCCTGTCACATATCCCGACAAGTAATTATATTTTTTGTTAAATATCCGTATAATATTTAATGCGTGTCATTGAATTTAAACTGGTAGAATGTTCAACACATTCCATTTCATTCTTTCAATTGCGACGAATCTTTTCTGAATTGAAAATACAAGTGTTGGAATGGCCTGGGAATTCACCAGACTTTAACCCGATTGAGAATGTGTGGCGTTTAATGGGTCTTGAGGTTCAAAAATTACGTCCTTCAACAGAAACAGAACTGCGGGAGGTGATTGATCGTGTGTGGCACAATAAAATTAATACAGATGTTGTTCGAAAGCTCATCGACAGCATGCCAAATAGAATTCAGGGTGTTATTAAAGCAAAAGGCGACGCTACGAAATATTAACAATTTCGGCTAAATTTCTGATATTTCATTACCGTATCCATTATGTACTCGTTAACACTATTCCTAGCGACACTTCACGTATACCTATTTCTACCGCGAACGGTCAAATGACCGGTCTTTAGCACAACTTATATTTTTTAATATAGAATGAAGATAATAGCCAATTTGACAGTATAAAAATATAGTTTCTTTTATTTAGGAGTATATAATGTACATTTTATTCGTTTTCACCGCAGTTTTTACAAATAGGCTTCTCGATCATACATTTTCCACATACGTACTTTTTACATTTTACACAGATTTTGTTACTTTTATTGCCTTTGCAATATCTTATTTGGCATGTTTTCCTTTCACGTGAACCTGTACTTGAATTTGTGACGGACGTTTGTTGATTTTTTTTGCCCAGTTGTACCTCTTTTTCATATTCGATGGCAAGTTCTTCTGCCAATTGAAACAAAAATGCTTGCCTCGAAATTTTTTCTCGTGGTTTCTTTATATAAAACCCATGCATTTATCCCGGCTAAATCTAAGATATTGAAAAATACCTGTAAAGGCCATCTCCGACATTTAGATTTCACCGTGTAATTTCTGGCCATTTGGTCGGTCACGTCTACATCAAATTTGGTGCTATTATATAATCTAATTGTCTCCGGTATACGGGTATCATTTTCTTCAACTTGTACGGAGTTATGCATTGAACTAAGAATCAGTACTTTTTTATTTGGTTTAGCTTTGTAAATTGTCAGAGTACAATTATTTGAACGGTATAATTTTGTTGAGAAACGTGCCATATTGTCATTTTTTTGATTCGTCAATTTTGGTAGCTCCCTTCTATTTGCTCGAATTGTTCCAACAACCGTAGTTTTCTTTGCTAAAAGTTTTGTTACTAGAGACACGCTTTGAAAGAATAGAATCTTTGAAAGAATACTATTACAAAAAGATATAAATCGTTCTACCGGTCAAATGACCGGTCGTGGTAGGTAAGACAGACTACAAATTTTTCTCAGAAAATAAATAATAAAAAAAGAAGTGAATATTGAAAAATGTATTATACGCAAATTTTAGGAAAAGTCGTGAAGTTTAAAGGCGATTCAATTACGTTGTATATAGGAAATTCTAATCGAAATTTAAAAAACGGTCATTTGACCGGTCGCGGTAGGAATAGTGTTAAGGCAGGTGTGTATACATATGTTCTACCATCGGAGTATCTATATCCATCACATGCGATTGAATTTCATTAACTGCCACTTTTCAACTCTTATTTTGTTCCTATATTTATCACCACTTATTGCTAGTACCTTATCCTCCTCGTAGGTTATACATATATTATTTTAAATCTATTAATTCTGCAAATTCTGATAAATTCAGCCTGCGTGCAATACTTTCACGAGTCAAGTCGCATGTCAACTCTCTATTGTTATCCTCCTAGCTATAAGAAAAATATCCAGTGTAATCTAACAGTAATGTACAAGGTGTAATAAAATAAATTTTTTTTAAAAACAAGTTCGAAGTGTCTTCGCCTGTGACAATATATAGAAACATTAGAAGAACAATTAACGCGACATGTCAGCACTATTGCATGTGAAAATTTTATTTTTCAACATGATAATGCCGCTGTGCATACAGCGAAACGTGTAAAAAAATACTTTGAAGACCGTAATATACAAATTTTACCATAGCCTGTGTTCGACCGTACCGAGGACTCGAACAATGGAGCCCTACTGTCTTCAAAAATAATATTCTCCGTAACCTAGTCTCACTCCTCGCCATCAGCAAATTGCTTTATTACATTAGAAAGTCGAAGACCCTACATCTGAACACCACATGCACTACACTCATAAACCACCTTCCGACCTCAGTATTTTCCCATCCCCTAATATAACAATTTTAGCAACAATTTCCCCACTCCGACTCCACCAGACAAACCCTACCACACGTCCAAAACACCAATCAACCGACACTCCCACCACTTCTCACACATTTCACACCACCAATCACTGTACTCACCGAGCTTATAAAAACAAAAGCACACACAGCGATCAGAGATTCTATCACCAACTTTCAAACATCACGAAAATTAAAAAGTAATAGTCACCATCAATCAGACAGTATTGTCTATCGTGTACAAAATACATCTTTTTTCACCCACCACAAACCCTCATCTACAAACTTAAACAGCACTCGTGCCATTAATTTGCCGCGAGAGCAGTTCGTGAAATCTTTGCGCGCCCGTCGAATCAAGCATCGCGCTACGAAGTCGCAAGCACGAACAACAGCTGCAAATTCAGCTTTTAGTACCATTATGACCCAAAAGAACAGAAAAGTGGAACGTGGAATGCAAAATTACTAACATAGCAAAGTTTTATTAACATAGCAAAGGAACACCTCACTCCAGAAAATTTAATAGAGTTCAAACAAAAACGAAAAAATTATCCGAGGAATGGAGAAAACGTCTACGAATCTTAAAAAGGACTAGAATAGGACAAGACAAACAAGTTCAGACTTCAACTGATTCGGACATTTAAATATTGTATTACATTCTCTTACAGGGGGCATCATCCAAACGTTACACGCCGATTTCGATGAAACTTTTATATGTTGTAGAAGAAAAAATATTTGACATGTAGGCAGTTTAAGCGTTTGGGGGGTCGAAGGCCATGTCGAGCGGGACGATGGCCAGGTAGCGCGTAGGGATTGTCAAAGGACACCACTCTCACCCCCCTCTAGCTTGACGAGAACCAGGCTCGGCAGAACGAGCAACATCGGGGGTTTTTCCAATTCGAAGAGAGGGGACGACACGTTTTCCCTTTAAGAGGGAAGATCAGCGCGCGGATAGAAAGAGTAGAGATAGTAAGAACGATCGGCACCGACTGCTAGCGAAAAAGTGTAAGAGCACGCACACCCTTAAAACGATCATCCAACATATTATGATTTTATTGACTTATCCGACCCTTCTTTTCCTCCTTACACTCCCTACAATATATTTCTTTTTATGTGCGAATATCCACTCTAAAGAAGTGAATACAGCCCTTAAATGTGGGGTTTAAAAAGCTATTTTTATAAATATCTCGGAAACTATTAGCCGTAGGTAAGAAATTCGAAATGCAAATTGTGCTGTTTTAGAAGGCCAATAATATGGTGTAAGTAGATTTGTGAAAAATTAGTTTATTTAAAAAATATGTTAAAAATTAACATTTTTTGCAAATTCTTTTTGTAAAATGTTGGACTAATTTTATCAAATTTCACATATGTAAACTACAGTTCTAAACAAAGAATACGGATAGATCGGAATATTTAATTTCATTTGTGCAAAAGATATTGTTACGAATGGAATTATACGCACATTTTATACATACCTGTTGATTCCCTTCGGGTGCACGACTGAGTTCTATACATAATATTCGGGAAATTGTATTATATTACATATTTTTTATGATCTCTTGGATGGAAAAGGTTAACACAGCAGGTAAAAATGTTCGGGGTGGTAATCAGAGTCGCTCCTAGAGTTTTCGGGGCCCGAGGCAATAACTAAAAATCATGTTTTACTGCTCAAAAAATTAGTGAAATGGTATAAATTATGTGTACTTGTTATTTAATGTAAAATCTGCTAATAAATAAAGCGCGGTGTATAAACTTAAAAATTTGCGATTAGTTAGTATGAAATTTATTTCTTATTAAAGAAAATGTGGCGGCCCGTGCACGTACACATCGCCGGACCGCCACAACATTGTATTATCAAACGTTGCCGACGCGGCAACCGTCACCAACGAATTCGGCGGCCTAACGGGTCGACGGCCCTCGGAAACAGAGGACGATCGGAAGATCGATTCCGAGGGCAGTCTTCCCGACACGAGGCCAGTCGACGTCGATCTATGATACTAAGCGTACGATTATTACGCACGACGAAAAACAATAAAAAGCTACGCAGTAAATACGCGTAAATTATTTGCCCACGCATTCCCACATAATTGGTGACCCCGACGTGATCTGTCGCGCAAAGGCAGAACGAATCGCGGTATTGTGAGAACGCGGGCGAATAAAAAAAACGGACAACGATGGCCGAGCCGACAACGCCCGGTCTCGACGGGGCTGCCGACGTCGCATCCCCGTCAAACGTGGCGCGAGTGGCGGTAAGAATCTCACCGTTTTGTGAGAAGAACCCGACTCTGTGGCTCCGGCAGGTAAAATCCCAGTTCGCGCTGTCTGGGATCACGCAAGACGCCACGAAGTACCACTACGTCAGTGCGAACTTGGAGAACAGGTACGCTGACGTAGTGGGGGACGTTATAAGCAATCCCCCGGCGTCCGAGATGTACGACACGATAAAGAGCGAGCTGATCCGACGGCTATCAGATTCCAAGGAACAGAACATCCGGAACCTCTTGGAACACGAAGAGATCGGCGACCGGAAGCCTTCGACGTTCCTCCGACGCCTACAAACTCTCGCCGGCGACGCGGTGTCAGACGATTTCCTAAAAACATTGTGGATGTCGCGTTTGCCGACGAGTGTGCAAACGGTGTTGGTAACACGAAAAAAGGACTCGCTCAGTGACCTCGCAGCCATCGCCGACGCCGTCATGGAGGTAATACCTCGCTCGCAGGTAGCCGTCGCATCAGCGAGCCAAATGGATGACACCCGCGCGTACATCGCGGAGGTCGTCCGACGTGAAATCGCGGCTCTTCGCATCGACATGGATTCCCGTCGCTCACGGTCTAAATCGCGCGATCGACGCGAGCGAAGATCATCGAGATCTCGGAACCGGAACAGCGACGTGCCACCTGAAGACGGCAGGTGCTGGTACCACTGGAAATACGGTTCCGCCGCGAAGCGGTGTCGTGACCCTTGCACACAGGCGACGGGAAACCAACGGGCCGATCGCTGATGGCGGCGAGCGATTCCGCGCCACGTACGAGCCGCCTTTTCATAATGGAAAAGGGCACGAAGATTAACTTCATGGTGGACACAGGATCCGACCTGTACGTTTTACCGCGTTCGCGAGTGAACAGTGCTCGCGAGAAATCGACCTATGAACTTTACGCCGTGAACGGTTCGACGATCGCGACATACGGCGCAGTGAATTTTACACTGAACTTCGGCCTGCGTCGCGATTTCTCGTGGCGGTTTGTGATAGCGGACGTCACCACACCGATAATCGGCGCCGATTTTCTGAGCCACTATGGACTCTTAGTCGATATGAGAGCCAAAAGACTCGTGGACGGTGTGACGACGCTAACAACAGCCGGACGTGCAGTGAAGTGTGGTGCGAACAGCGTCAAGGCGATCGCTGGGGAATCCACTTTCCACAGGATCCTCGTGGAATTCCCGGACGTCACGCGGCCGTCCGGAGGACATCGCACGACGGAGCACGCGACGGCGCACCACATCAGGACAACGCCTGGCCCGCCGGTATCATGCAGGCCCCGTCGGCTCGCACCGGACAAACTCCGCATCGCGAAGGCGGAATTCGAGGCCATGGTGAGGGACGGAGCAGCGCGACGGTCCGAGAGCTTGTTGGTCCTCGGCCCTACACCTGGCCCCGAAAAAAAGCGGCGAATGGCGACCGTGCGGTGATTACCGGTCGTTAAACGCGAGAACAATCCCGGATAAATACCCGGTGCCGCACATCGAAGATTTCGCGCAGCGTTTAGCGGGAAAAGCGTATTGTCCACTATAGACTTAGTGCGCGCGTACAACCAGATTCCCGTAAATCCGGACGACATCGCGAAAACGGCGATCACGACCTCCTTCGACCTCTTCGAGTTCCCCTGGATGTCTTTCGGCCTTCGAAACGCGACGCAAACATTCCACAGGTTTATGGACGAAGTGCTACGCGGCCTCGACTGGTGTTACGTGTATATAGACGATATTTTAATCGCATCGAGCTTAGTCGAGGAACACGGGAGGCACCTACGCAAACTTTTTAGTCGCTTGAACGAACACGGTGTCCTCGTGAATTGTGCGAAGTGCGTGTTTGGTGCGCCGGAAGTGACGTTTTTAGGATACTCAGTGTCCGCAAGCGGTACCCGACCGCTCTCAGAAAAAGTCGAAGCAATTCGAACTTTCTCGCCCTCAGGAACAGTGAAAGAACTGCGACAGTTCCTGGGCATAATTAACTTTTACCGACGTTTCGTAAAAGCAGCCGCCGAAATTCAGGCGCCACTCAACGCAACCCTGCAGAAAAACGTGAAAGGCCGAGCACCCGTCGAATGGACTTCGGAACGGATCGAGGCTTTCAACGCATGCAAGGAGAGCCTGGCACATGCAACCTTCCTGGCTCATCCCGACAGTTTAGTGTAAATCCTAGCCTGGTTGTATAAAGGCATCAGATATGCGACCTGGACCGGACGGTCATACGCAACAAACCTATTCTTCTACTTCCAGTTTGGCCACTACTTCCAGGAGCGGAACCCGGAAAAAGCCAGCAGCGCCACTGAGCGTTTACAGTGGATCCGAGCCCTTTAGTTACGTCCTAACGTGTGGGAACTGGGGATACCCCTTGCTCGCCCACGCTAGTTCGATGCACGCAAGCATCGCGCCCTAACCCTGAGGGCGATGGAATATTAGGATCGGAGTTAGGAGGGAGGCTCATCCCGACAGTTTAGTGTGAATCCTAGCCCCGTAAGGGCGTCGGATATGCGACCTGGACCTGACGGTCATACGCTACTCCGGCTCATCCCGACACCACGCTGCCCCTGACGATCTTTAGCGACGCATCAGACTTCACGGTAGGCGCAGTACTGCAGCAGCGGTCGTGCGACAAATGGCAGCCGCTGGCCTTCTTTTCTATTGGGTTGTCGGAAAAGTCATGACGCATTTTTGCAAACAGATGGGGCTAGTTCATTTCTGAGGTACTACAGTCATTTGTTTCCATCTTCTTGCTATGTCTTTCGACAGTTGACGGTTCTAACTTCATTCCAGAAAAACAATTGAGCGATTCGGTACAGTTTTAGAGATTTTACAGCCAAAGTAAAATGGAGGACTGCAATGTGCATTTTCGCCACATTCTACTCTATTACTTCCGTAAAGGGAAGAACGCGCGACAGGTGTGTGCAAAATTGCGAAAAGTTTACGGTGAAAGTGCTCTAAAAGAACGTCAGTGCCAACGATGGTTCCAAAAATTTTATGCTGGTGATTTTGACCTCAACGACACTCCCCGGTCAGGGAGGCCCATTGAGATTGATGACGATAAAATCAAGGCACTGATCGAGTTAAACAAGCGTTACACGACACGAGAGATTGCCGAAATGTTGGACATCCACCACTCAAGCGTTCATGACCACCTGAAGAAGCTGGGATACGTCAGCAGACTCGATGTTTGGGTTCCTCATGCGCTCAAAGAAGTTCATTTGACTGCACGTATAAGCATCTGCGATACTCTCATCAAACGACAAAAAAAAAAAACGATCCTTTTCCGAAGCGGCTAATAACTGGTGATGAGAAATGGATTGTTTACAACAATATGGTACGCAAACGGTCTTGGTCTTAACGTAATGCTCCTCCTCAAACGAGATCGAAACCAGAGATCCACCAGAGGAAGGTTATGCTCTCTGTGTGGTGGGATTTTAAAGGTGTCGTGTTTTTCGAACTCCTACAAAGAAACCAGACTATTCATTCTGATGTGTACTGCCGGCAATTGGACAGTTTGAAGGAATCCATCAAAGAGAAATGTCCAGAGCTTGTTAATCGTAACGGAGTTGTGTTTCACCACGACAACGCGAGACCACACACAAGTTTGGTCACTTCCCAAAAATTGATGGAGCTTGGATGGAATGTACTGCCACACCCACCATACTCGCCTGACCTCGCGCCGTCAGATTTTCACTTGTTTCGCGCTCTTCAAGACTCTTTGCGTGGTATAACATTCAATTCCGATGACGCCGTGAATTAGCACCTTGTACAGTTTTTCGCCGATAAAGACAGGTCCTTTTACAAAGGAGGAATTATGAAGCTACCCGAAAGATGGCCAAAGGTCATCGAACAAAACGGGCAATACATCATTGACTGATCTTTGTGCAGTATTTAAATAAATGATTTTGAAACACATAGAAAAAAATGCGTCATGACTTTCTCGACAACCCAATAGAAAGCTAACGCCTGCCGAACGCAAGTATAGCCCGTACGATCGCGAACTGTTAGCCGTATACAGAGCCGTGCGGTATTTTCGGCACATGATCGAGGGATGCGTATTTGCAATTTTCACGGACCATAGGCCGATCACTTTTGTTTTCGCGCAGCGCCCTGAAAGACACACCCTGCGACAATTTCGTTATCTAGACCTTATCGGCCAATACACGACCGACATCCGGCACATGTCCGGTAAAGACAACATAGTCGCCGAGGCCTTGTCGCGGGTGGCGGGAATTTCGACCGCGATCGACTACGCGAGACTCGCGAAATCGCAACGAAAGGACGAGGAACTACGAACATTCCTGCGGTCGACCGACTTTTCCCTTAGTATTAAGAAAATAGGATTACCGAATGACAACATCGAGTTGTATTGCGACGTTTCGACTTCCTCGTTACGACCATTCGTAATATGGAGTAAAAAAAGAGCTAGAGTTATTTCTGATTTTGAAACCGAAAACGATTTAGACGCTATCGATACATCTTCTGATAAAGAAATTTCAGCCGAAAAAGCTGCTGATGGGACTTTATGGGAAACATTGAACGAAGGTAGAAATGTAGGTAGATTATCGGTTTATACCATATTCAAAGACGTCTCTGGTCCAACTGCCTATGCTAAAAGGCATATTATGCTTGGTTCGGTAAGTAGTGCTTTCAATTTGATAACTGACGAAGGTATAATGGCATACATAAAGTCATGTACCAAACTCGAAGCTCGTAAAGTTTTGAATAATAAGGAATGGACGGTTACAAAATTACAATTGTGGGCCTTTGTAGCAATTTTATATGCTAAAGGAGGATATGAGGCAAAAAATTTGAAGTGTTCATATTTGTGGTCTGCGAAGTGGAGTCCGGCTTTTTTCGCCCAGAAAATGTCTAGAGATACATTTGTTAAGGCGTATCCTGTAACAGGGTTTATGGTATCAACCGAGTGGTCACGTGTTGCAGGCAATGGCTTTGTTAGAAGTAAACAAAGAGCGTTTACTGCGTTGCCTGCAATCAGTTCTAGGACGCCGGATGTCATAAATCCTGGAATCTCCAAAGGGCTAAAGTGAAAGTGACTTCGCGTCCTCAGCTGTGAGCCACTTGGGGGTGACGAAGTCCAGGCCCCGCGGAGATTCCACAGGATTCCAGGAAACCGTCCACCCAACACCCTCTCCGGTCATTGTGTACCCCTCCCTAAGTCAGCGCGCTAAGGGCGAACTGGAAGGAGGTACAAATGCACTGGAGCAAAGCTGATTGGCAAGGAACATATTTTAGAAGGGCCAATCAGCTTTTTTGTCGTTTTGCGGAGTCTCCGCGTCACCAGGACCACGGAGACTCCGCAGATACATTTGAATCGTCAACAAGAAACATTGTAAATCGCTGCACCGCGCAAATATTATCCGGAGTTCAAAATTAGAGAAAATACAGTCCACTTGCAATCCAGTAAAATTATTAGTCGGCACATCACGTGCAAATTATAACGGGCCCTTGAAGAAGAGCTAACGATCAAGGCCCTAACAACATTTATAGACATACTTCGGTTCATACGTTTTGATTAAAAAAATGAACGCAGTGAAAGACTGAAAACAGACAAAGGGTCTAGCAGGTTAAGGGGGTCAAAAGTGCCCTCCAACCGATTTGGTAGTGCGATACACCATTCGATAGCTTACCAAAAGAAAACATGTGACACCAAGTTTCAACCCTCAAACTCGACCGTGGGGGTAGTTACAGGGTAAATTCTAATTATCAGTTTTTGGACTATTTTCCCTATTTAATGAATCGCAAAACTTCTGAAAAAAATCTGACATATTACACACATGAAGGCAGATCTAAGGGAATTTTTTCCGATTTTTTCGTTGCAAATCCTAGCTGTAAAAAATAAAAAACGCAACAAAATGCGGATATCTTTTGAAAAAAAAATAGCGCTTTTTTTATATTTTTTTAATAGCAGCGTATTAACATGATCATCATCCTCAATTTTTTTCATATTTTTTGGATTGGTGCGCCGTTGTCAAAAAAATTAAAAACCGATATTTTTAAGGTATTTCGCGTGAAAAAGTAACATCCACTTCGAATTTTTACATTTTCTGCATACAGTGTGTATATCGTGCAACCTCGAACATTTTTACATTCGAAGAAACAGTAAAACAGTATACAAATTGAAGAAATTGAATTAATTCAACTAAGAGCAATCTATGTTTAGTATATGCCAAAAAATTTAACTTCTTTTCAATGGCGTCGTGGGGGGAGCGGTTAAGGGTTCTGGCTGTGGAATCGCTGCACATTTTTTAGCCGTGAGTTCGAACCCTGCCCCATACTCGTTTCTTTTTTTTTTATATTATTTTTTTCTTTAATTCCTAACTATATCTCAATAAATAGCATTTATTTAAAAACATTTTACAAATATTTTAGGGATAATTTACAAAATATGGGATAAATTTATAGAGAATAGCCAGATTTGTTACAAACCTGACGCAAACATAACAATCGATGAGCAATTGTTCCCTACCAAAGCTAGATGCCGATTTATAGAATACATGCCAAATAAACCGGATAAATTTGGCATCACATTTTGGCTGGCATCCGATGTTAGAAGCAAATACCTTGTAAACGGTTTTCCGTACTTGGGCAAGGATGAAACCCGAGGATCAAACATTCCCTTCGTCTCTCCCTAGTTTTCTTAACATTTTAAGTTATTTTAGACTTTGTCCCCTACAATTTAGTGCAGTAAATTTTTAGCAGCAGAAAGGTATACATCATTGTGTTTTTCTTTTAGTTAGTGAAAAACAATTATAGTTTTTGTAGCATTTTTATAATTTTACTAAAATTTTAGGGGTTTTACCATGCCAAAAAAAAATTAAAAAAAACACACACACAAATGAAAAGAAAAGTTATATCTTTAGAAAGCAAAATTAAAATTTTAGATCATCTGCGTAATGGAGAAAGAGTAACAGATGTTGCTAAATTTTATTCCATGAATGAAGCCACGATAAGGACCATAAGAAAAAATGAAGACTCCATTAGAAAAAGTGTAGCAGCTGAATCTTCTACGAGTATGAGCACAGCTTCATACGTAAGAGATGTTGCAATGGAAAATATGGAAAAAGTATTAATGATATGGCTAGAAGACGCCACTCAAAAGCGGATTCCAATTAATACCAATACAATTACAAATAAGGCTTTGAAGATTTATAAAAAAATTAAGAATCAGTTACCATCTGCTTCTTCAGTTGAAAAGAAGCTGTCTTTTTCTGCAAGCCATAGTTGGTTTGAAAGATTTAAACGAAGACATTCTTTACATAATCTAAGATTGAAAGGTGAACAAGCATCTGCTGATTCAGATGCAGCGCAACAATATCCGGCAAAATTTGCTGAAATCATAGCCGTTAATTCCTACACTCCTGATCAGGTCTTCAATGCTGGTGAGTCCGGGTTCTTTTGGAAAAAAATGTCAGAAAGAACCTATTTGGCTAAAGTTCACAAATCAGCTAGAGGTCATAAAGCAGCGAAAAGTCGTATAACAATTCTTTTCTGCTGCAACGCTTCAGGCGATCATATAATGAAACCATTAGTTATTAAAAAATCAAAAACGCTACGCTCATTTAAAGGAATAAACATCAACAACCTTCCCATTTATTGGATGACCAATAAGAAGGCCTGGGTTACTGCCACACTTTTTAATGAATGGTTTCATAACTTTTTTGTCCCAGACGTCAAAAGGTATGTAAGTAAAAAAGGGTTGCCTTTTAAGGCCCTCCTTTTAATTGATAATGCACCAGGACATCCTCAAGATTTACAACACGAAAATGTGCAAGTTGTATTTTTACCCAAGAATACGACTTCTTTATTGCAGCCGTTAGATCAAGGGATAATTTCGACTGTACATCAACCGAACCTTCAGGTGTATTTTAGAACAAACGGAAAATGATGAATCTCTCCCAATTATGGATGCTTGGAAAAAATTTACAATTTTAGATTGTGTTAAGCATGTTGGAGTGTTATACACCGAGATTAAGCAATCAACGCATAATGCCTGCTGGAAAAAATTATGGCCAGATGTAGTTGAAGGTGAAAATTCTAGATTACCATTGGAGCATGAATATTCTCAGATAACGGATATGGCGCATACAATGGGAGGAGAAGGTTTCGATAGATATTGTAGAACTAATGGCGGACAAAGAACTAGATAAGGATGATTTAGTTGACATGGTTCGTGGCAGTGATCCTGATGAAGAGGAGTCTGAACCAGTTGCGTTCACAGCAAAAGTCATCCGTGAAGGACTTGAATTAGGGCGAAAATTGGGTAATCATTTTCTATAAAATGACCCGAATGTTGAACGAGCTCTCCTATTTCAGCAAGATTTAATAAACGCTTAACGTAATATTAGGAGGTCTATAAAGATTTGATCAAAAACCAAACACAATTGTTAATTACGAATTTCATTACCAAGGCTCGCCGATCTGAAATTGTTTCTAATTCATCTAACATCAAACTTGAATCGCAACAAGTACTATCGAGTGATGAAAGTGACATCATACCAACCAGGAATAAAAGATTAATAGTCTACGAAAGTGATAACAGTAATTAAATTTTTGGTTAAATTTTGTAATTTATACTTCTGGTTTCTATATGTAAAATGAATTACATACATATACCTTTATATTTTTATCATTTTATGTATAGACCGTTATTTTTATGTTTTTTAAGATATATTTAGTTTTATTTTACGTTGAAATAAATGACTGAATTATGCACATTTTAGTTTGTTTTCGATTTACACGGTTTTACGTATAAAAATCTACGATTTCGATTTGCACGGTTTTCTAAGGACCCTATCTTCAGTGTAAATCGGGGGATAAGTGTACTTAGTATTAATAAATTACAATTATACATCCACTTACTTTCGCCAAACCTTCCAATTCCACAATAGTAGAATTCTTTTCTTTCCCGAAACATTCAGTAGGAATTTCTACAAATCTTTTGCAGGCTTCATTTGAAGAAAATTGCACGAAGCGATAGCACGAGAAGAACTCGTATTCAAAAGGCTAGCAATTATTTGAAATGTATTAGGTTGTCTGGAAAGTTCGTGCCGATTTTCGATAGGTGGTATTAGGACAGGTCTGAATATATTAGAATGATTGAAAACAAATGACATGCATACATATTCTAAAAGTCAGTACTTCAGGCATATTTGGAAAAAAGTTTGGTTATGATATGTTAATTTTTCTCGGTTTTATACGCCTTAGAATATGGTAGCAAACAAAGTGCATTATAGGCATTTAATGCTTTACTTTTTCCGAAAAGGCAAAAATGCCACACAAGCGGCAAACAAGATATGCGCTGTTTATGGCGAAGGTGCTGTAGCCGAAAGAACTGTGCGGAAGTGGTTTGCTCGGTTTAAAGCTGGAGATTTCGATGTTGAAGATCAAGAGCGCCCGGGTAGGCCGTCCACCAGAGACGAAGATCTGGTTAAAACAGTAATCGAAAATAATCCACGGTCTACAACACGTCAATTAGCAGAAATGGTAAATAAATCAAAATCAACGATCCACGATCATATTGTGAAGCTTGGCTACACAATTTAACGGAGAAAAATCTGCTGGATCGCATCTCCATTTGCGACTCGCTTTACAAACGCAACGAGGAGACACCATTTCTGAAGCAATTAGTGACGGGGGATGAAAAATGGATAATTTATAAAAACGTTGAGCGTAAAAGGTCTTGGGGAAAGCGTGATGAAACACCTTTAACCAGCCCAAAAGCCGGACTTCATCCGAAGAAGGTAATGCTCTGTGTCTGGTGGGATTGGAAAGGGATCCTCTATTATGAGCTTTTACCAAACAACGAGACAATAAATTCAGAAAAGTATTGCTCCCAATTGGATGAATTGAAGACAGCAATCGAACAAAACCGTCCAGAATTAGCGAATCGGAAGGGCGTCATGTTTCATCAGGACAATGCGCGGCCTCATGCGTCTTTGACAACTCGACAAAAGTTGTTGGAGCTCGGTTGGGATGTTTTACCCCATCCACCATACTCACCAGACCTCGCGCTTTCAGATTACCACCTATTCCGATCATTGCAAAATTCCCTTAATGGAAAAAATTTCAACTCTTTGGTCGAGATAAAAAATCATTTAGAAAACTTTTTCGCCGAAAAACCAGAGAGGTTCTGGAAGGACGGAATTTTCAAGTTGCATGAAAGATGGAGAAAGGTTGTGGAACAGAATGGCGCCTATATAATTTAACCCTTTGCACTCCAGAGGTGACTCTCACTCACCACATGATTTAATGCCACAACTCCAGAGGTGACTCTCGCTCACCACTTGGTTTGATGCGGAAACTCGATACGCGGCAGTGACTATCGATGTGACTATTGATTGTACTGAGTTCCAAAGCTCTTTGTATATAATCTTAAGAAGTGTAATATGACACCCGTTCAAATGGAGATAAGTTTTTCTTATCTAAAATTAGTCCTCAATGTTGGACCGAGTTGCATTTTCGGCTTCAGTTCGAACTTTTCAGTCGTGGCAGAAGTACAAATAAAGTTAAAATTTTCGATCCCTATAAGCATGGAATTCAATAATGAAATAAGTTCGAGTGAAGATGAATTTGATTTAACATTGCTTAACGAGGAAATTACATCTGTTCACAAAGAGCTCGACGATACAGAAAGCAAGAGCAGTGATGATGATAGTGATGAAGTAAGAGGTGTCAGAAGGCGAAAGATAAGAAGAATAGACAGTGAGTGTGACAGTGATAGTGACACTGCAGAAGATCCACAATCGGACAGTTCTGAATGGATTACTTGCACAGAATCCGAAGAAATACCTTCGAGAATACCGTTTATAGCCGGCGACACGCCTGCAGGACCGCACGTACTTCCAGAAATAAAAGAACCGTTGGATTTTTTCAAACTATTTTTTACAAATGAACTTATGAATGAAATAGTCAATGAAACAAATAATTATGCCAGAAAAAAGTTAGAAGGAAGGACACTATTACCGCACTCGATGTGGCAAACTTGGCACAGTGTGACAATAGATGAAATGTGGGCATTTATTGGAGTCATAATAAATATGGGGACAATGCCGTTAGCAAATTTGCAGGAATACTGGTCGCGAAACGACGTAAGTTTTATTCCTTTTTATTCAAATAAATTTACGAGGAAGAGATTCTGCCAGATTTTTTGGATGCTTCATGTAAAAACAATTCCAACGCAAAATGCAGGTCCAAGAACACGTTTGCAGCTAGTAAGCTCCTTCCTTGATTGTATCAACTCTAAATTTTTGAAATATTTTACACCAGGAGAAGAAATTTGTGTGGATGAGTCCACTATCAAATTTAAAGGTCGGATTTCCTTTATCACTTATAACCCAAAGAAACCTACCAAATGGGGAATTAGAGTATACACGATGGCAGACGCAAATACGGGCTATATCTGTGGTATTCTTCCTTATTATGGAAGTTTTACAACAGAGAAATTGATAAGGCCCGACCTTCCAATATCAACAAGAATACCGTTGCACCTTTATACGATGTTGCTGGAGAAAATACCTGGTGCGCAGGGACATCATATGTTCACCGATCGGTACTATACGAGCTTCATCTTGGCTCAAGAATTATTCAAATTAAAATGCCACTTGACAGGAACGATTTTAACAAATAGGAAACATTTGCCAAATCAAATAAAAAAAACAAAATTCCGCAAGAAATCCACAGTAGCTTACCGCAAAGGCAATACCTTAGTTTTATCATAGAAGGACAAGAGGGTTGTCACATGCTTAACCAATTGGAATAATGCAGGAATGACTACGGTAAAAAGAATTTTACGAGGTGGTACTGAAGTTGCTGTCAGAAAGCCTAATGTTATAATAAATTACGTAAAACATATGGGCGGTGTCGATCGTGCAGATCAATATGCGTCAACATACTGTTTTTTGAGGAAATCTTTGAAATGGTGGCGTAAACTCTTTTTCTGGGGTTTAGAAATTTGTTTGATAAATTCGTACATTCTATATAAAACCATTAAACGGCAGAAAAGAGAACAGCCGCTTAGTCACTTGAAGTATGTAAAAACCTTAGTTCACCAATTAACTGGAGATTTTCGTCAGAAACGTGATCGGGCTTCAACTTCATCCTGCGATTCTGAAGAAATCCGTCTGAATGGAAAGCTACATACCATTCTAACAGGAGATAAGAAGGATTGTAAAGTCTGCTCCCGAAGAAATAAACCCGGTAGTAGACATCAAACAACTTATTATTGCGATACTTGTCCCGACAAACCAGGCATGCACCTTGGCAATTGTTTTATAAAATATCATACAAAACAAAATTACAGATTATAATGTTTAAGAATTTATGTTTGTAAAGGTATAAAGATACACAAAATGTTAAAATAAAAAAGTTTTATACATTAATTTGTATGTGTAATCATTTTAAGTTAGAGGTAAGAAATTCACCAAAAATATTGCAAAACGTCTGGAGTTGCTGGTTCGTCCGCGCGAAAAAGGCCAGGAGTGCAAAGGGTTAATAAATGTGTACCAAAATTTAAATGAGTTGCGTTTCAATTTTCTTTTAAAATCGGCACGAACTTTCAGGACAACCCAATACAAGGTGAATCACGAATCGTAATCAGTAGAGATTACTCTGTTCTTAGCAGTTCGATCGAAAATATTTTTATCAGCTTTTGCATGGTTTCAAGAGAGCTTTCACGTGATTACAAAACAAATTATTTGTCAATTCCTTTTTTTTTTCATTTTTTCAAGGTCACCTTGAATTTTTGCAAATAAACATATAATTTTTTTACGCCTATCTGTTAGGGAGTTTCAAGACGAATTTGGTAAATATCGGAACATAACTTTTTTTTCATCTGAGTCGAGAAAAAATTAAAAAACTTTGTATTAGGAGTATCGTATGCTACGCCGTTGTACGCGTTCCAATGTTGTTGACAAATCGAAATTTGTTCTGACCTCTTGCCTACTGTTTGTAAACATTTCGTTCTGTACATTGGAACACATCTGTCATTTAAAAGATATCTGAACAAGTATGTCGTTAGTAGTCTTTGTAGTATTCGTGAGCGTACAGGTTCTAATGATGAGTTACAGTATCCACGAAAAGTGGGAGATGATTTTGACCTGACTGACCGGGAGTGCGGGCGTAATTTAGTGTTATCTCAACAGTTATACGCTGGACGATTTTCCGATAAACGTCACCCTTCGCGATACATTTTTGAGCAGATATTGAAAACACCTCGGGAGACTGGTATTTACTTCTGCGAAGGAAAAGTTATTCAAAATCTAAAACGAACAATGCAATGTATTGTTTTAGCTGCAGTAGCAAATGATCCACAGATTAGTTCTCGTCAAATAACACATGAATGTAGCATATCTCAGTTAAGTGTCTTGCGTATTCTCCGTCGTCATCGTTTTCATCCTTATCATGTATCATTACATCAAACACTTCGTGGAAATAATTTTCATAATCGTGTAGTGTTTTGTCAGTGGACATTACAACAACTCCAGACCGAAGCTTCATTTTTCGATAAAGTATTCTTTACGGACGAATCCACGTTTACAAATCATCGTCAAGTAAACCGCAGAAATTTGCATTTCTGGTCGGCAGAAGATCCTCATTGGTTACGACAGGTGGAACGTCAACGACCATGGAGTGCTAATGTATGGTGTGGTATGATCGAGAATTGGAGAATTGGTCCTTATTTTATCAATGGTACCCTAAATGGTTAAAGGTACACTGCATTTCTTGAAAATGAGCTTCAATTTCTTTTTGATGAAGTGCCGATAATGTATCGTACTCAGATGTGGTATCAACATGGTTGCCCCACACATTATGCTATGGTAGCCCGTCAAGTACTTGACAGAAAATTTCCTGGACGTTGGATCGGCCGTGGTGGTGTAGTTAATTAGCCAACTTGTTCGCCCGATTTTACTCCATTAGATTACTTTTTATGGGGTACATTAAAAGAAAAAGTTTATGAAGATGTTTCAACAACACTAGAAGATATGCGACGACGGATTGTGCATGTATGCTCAGCCATCAGTGTAGAGGCCATAAAAAATGCTGAACAATCTTTTATTCGCCGTCTACACGAGTGCATTGCAGCTCGTGGACACCATTTTGAACACCGCTACAATTAACACTTAGCCGACCGCGCACGCCATAGTGAACTGTACGATTTCCACCGGGCTCGGGCAAGTCAAACTTCGCTGTCCACCGCGCATTTTTCGCAATGCGAATGATACTATTTGAAATAAAAGAAGTCTGAAAATTATTTAAGTAGTCAATTTTATTTACGGTAATTTATATTAGTTATAAATATTTATATTTATATTATTTTTATGGTCAATTATATTTCATTTAACGATTTCATTGTTTATACAAAACATAAAATTAAAAGTATATAGTAACCCAAATGTGAAACGAAAAAATTACATTTTAATATTTTTTTAAAGTGTGGAATCGTTGAAATCATTCCTGCTTATGCAGTGGCACATTACAATATTCGCAAACATATCGTGTATAATTTATTCACCTAAAACAATTAAAACAATTTATTCGCCTGAAAATGTGCTGTTAACACTATGCCGTCCGGTGACATCACGTTGGTGTCGCGTAGAAATATTTCTATTAGAATAAAGAGTTTACATCTATTTATACAGATCCTCGAAATTTCGTGTAAATCGGGTGACAGGATCAAGTAAGAGTTAATAAAATTTTCATGCCCTGATACGGTACATTGTAATTACAATATGAAGAACGAACGTGCGAAAAAGGCTGGTAACAGATAGAATCTATGTGAGACATATCTGCGGTAGACGAAAGATTTTCTATCACATGTGCGGACGTCAGTGTTAAAAAAAAAAAAAACATTTTTCATAAGTAATAAAACGTTTTATTCCTTTCGGATAACGAATAAAAGTATCGAACGTAGTTATTAAACGACTTATTAGTTTATTTGTTATTCATGAATAACGAATAATTTCACATTATTTTTAATTTAAAATGACATAACATTTTCCGCGATACCTATGCTGTGCCAGTACGTGTCTCGGGAGCCCGACCGAGCGCCCGCGTATAAGAGCCGTGCATACGTGGTTGAGCTCCGCGGTCTTTGGGCGCTCTGATTGGCCAGTGTTTTTCGTTAATAACTCAAAAACGAAGCTTCAAACAACATTTTGGTAAAGGAAGAGGTTGTTCAAATTCACCTCAGCTGCCCCCCATTTCCGGATGTTACACTTGTTCTGGGACACCCTGTATATTACTTACTATAGCTATACTTTGTATTCGATAAGCCGGAACCCTGTACTACCAACACTCAGCACAACCTACATAGACATCCACGAGATTGCACCAGCAGTGAACCCCCTGTAGCGACATCTACATCCGCCCGCGAATCGGGAAAACGAGTTAGTTTTCGGGAAGCAGAAAAATGAGAGATTTGCGCGGGAGGAAACTCCAGCGCCCTCTTTTTATGTAGTTTTTTGTTTTAGGCGAAATATCCGGAAAGAGCCAGTCGATCGGCGTCCTTCCGAGGGTACAAGAGTAAAAGAGTAAAAGATTCCAAATTATTGTCACGTACACATTTTTGTTAAGTTTGATTACAATAAAGAAGTATACCATTAAAAATATAGTTTACACACATATATATAATTACCGACCCAGTCCGCTTCATTCTCCCTTCAAGTAGGTCGGTAAAGTGGAACACGCTTGGTAGCCAAAACGCTACAATTGGTGACCCCGACGAGGAAAAAGCAAAAAAATAAAATCAAATAAAAAGGGAGAAGAAGAAAGGACCAAAGAAAAAAACGGAAAGGAACAGCGGAAGACGCCATTTTTGGTAAGCTGCGCCATTGTCCTTTGTAACGACGAAAAAGAACAAAAAAAAACCATAACGATGGCTACTGGACAAGCCAGGATGATCATTGGTGAAGAAGCAGAGAACTTCGCAACCCCCACAAAAGGAATAACGGAGGTAAGCGAATGTACAGGAGTGCGGATAAACACCTTCTGGACGGCAGCACCGAAGGTATGGTTCGCTCAGTTAGAGAGTGAATTTAATTTATGCAGAATCCGATCGGACGCGAGCAAATATAACTCAGTGCTAAGGCACTTAGACATGCACACACTAACGGCAATGGCTGTTTTTTTAGAGAAACCAACAACGGAGAATCGGTATGAGGCAGTAAAAGAAATATTAATCAGCCGTTTTTCTGAATCGGAAACCAAACAGACAAAAAGACTGTTAACTGGACTGGAGTTAGACGGCAGGAAACCGTCCGAGCTGCTAAGAGAAATGAAAAGGTTAGCAGGTTCGGACGTTTCCGAAAGGATATTACAAACGTTATGGAAACAGCGCCTCCCGCACCGAGAACAGGAGCTGTTGACAATGGCGGACGGAATGGATGCGGAAAAGCAAGCGGAATTTGCGGACCGAATCCTGGAGCAGAACGAATACCAAATAAATCAGGTAACAGGGGAGCACAAATCAGAATATCGCGCACTATTTGAAATGCTAAAAAAAGTCGGCGAAATGGCAATGCAAACGCAGCAGACCATCAGCGTCCTGGCGGAAAAGATGGCCAGGACGGCCGATACGCAGCATGCATTAGACGCGTTGGCTGACAAAATGGCGGATGCCCTAGCCATTTCAAGCAGAAGACACCCCCGACGCCCAAGATGGCGTCATAGAAGCCGTTCACGTTCGGCGAGCCCACACTCAGAGGGCGGCCTATGCTATTTTCACAGACGCTTTGGGGAGAAATTGGGGAGAAAAAGCCGGAAAACTAGCAGGGTCGTCCAACGTAGAGGCGATAAAGGATGACCATTTAGGGAGCCGTCGCCTCATAATAAGCGATAGAACATCCGGCCTACGCTTCCTAATAGACACCGGGGCGGACATTTCGGTATTGCCAAAATCCATGGCAAAGAGAATGTCCACCCCGTCGGAATATAAACTATATGCAGCTAACGGAACTGAAATAAATACCTACGGTACCAAAACAATAACACTAAACCTAGGCTTACGTCGGCAATTCACGTGGGAGTTCGTGGTAGCCCACGTGAAGCAACCAATAATAGGAGCAGATTTCCTAAATACTTTCGGATTGCTGGTGGACCTGAAAAACCGGAGACTGCTAGATAACCTCACAAGTCTAACAACACAAGGACAAGTAGCCAGAACCACCCAGCCAACGATTTCCACGCTGCAGCAAAGCAATAGGTATCATGTATTACTAAAAGAATATCCTAAAATCTGTAGACCACTCCAAAAACAGGAAATACCGACCCATCAAGTGAAGCACCACATAGTGACGAGAGGTAGCCCAGTAGCAGAACGCGCGAGGAGATTGCCACCCGAAAAATTAAAAGCAGCGAGGGAAGAGATCGAACTCCTGCGAAAACAGGGAATCTGTCAACCCTCGAGCGGCGAATGGGCTAGCCCATTACATACATATGGTACGAAAGAAGACAGGTGAGTGGCGACTGTGCGGAGATTATAGAAAATTGAACAGCACAACGATACCAGACAAATATCCAATTCCACACCTGTACGACTTTTCCTATAAATTATATGGTACAAAAATTTACACCACATTGGATCTTGCAAGAGCTTACCATCAAATCCCAATAGCACCCGAAGACAAAGAAAAGACGGCGATCATCACGCCATTTGGATTATTCGAATACAATGTAATGACATTCGGACTAAAAAATGCAGCCCAGACCTTCCAACGTTTCATGGATCAAGTCCTTAGAGGGCTAGACTTTGCATTCTGCTACATCGATGATATTTTAATAGCATCCACCTCCGAAGAAGAACATAATAACCATCTACGACAGGTACTAGAACGCCTAAAAAAATATGGCGTATCAATTAATATAGCAAAATGCGTTTTCGGCGCAAAATCGGTACAGTACTTGGGGTACCTTATAGAAGAGAAGGGAGCCAAGCCAGTACCAGAACGGGTAGAAGCAATAATAAACTACAAAAAGCCGAACAATGTCAGCGAGCTAAGACGTTTCCTAGGAATAGTAAATTTTTACAGACGGTTCGTACGAAACGCGGCAGAAACACAAGCACCTTTACACAAATACTTGGAGGGTGCAAAGAAAAAGGATAAAACCCCGATTGTATGGACAAAAGAAGCCGAAGAAGCCTTTGAAAAATGCAAACAGTCACTGGCAAACGCATCTCTACTATCTCATTCTGCAGAAAACGCAGAATTATCACTAGTAACCGACGCATCTGACACAGCAATGGGAGCAGTGCTACAGCAGAAAGAAAAAAACGGGCACACACCAATTGGATTTTTTTCAAAGAAATTCTCTCCTCAAGAAATAAAATACAGTACATACGATAGAGAATTAACTGCAATATTCAAAGCAATAAAATTTTTCAGACATCTCATAGAGGAAAACACTTCGAAATTTATACAGACCACAAACCGTTAATCTATGCGTTCCAACAGAAACCAGAAAAGGCCTCTCCCAGACAACTGAGACAACTGGATTTAATAGGGCAATTCTCAACAACGATAAGATTCATCCCCGGAAAGGACAACGAAGTCGCAGATGCACTGTCAAGGCTGGATGTAATTAGTTTGCCAGCCGCGGTAAGTGCAGAAGACGTGGCCGAAGCACAAAAAGACGACCAGCAGTTAAAAGTTCTACTGGATGGAAAAACAGCACTAATAATAAAAGAGCAGCCGATAGAAGGTACAACGCAGAAAATCTATTGCGACGTGTCCACAGGCAAAATCAGACCGTATATTCCGGAGGGACTCAGAAAAAAAATCTTCAACAACTATCACAAAAAACATGATAACTAGAAAAGTGGTATGGCCAAATATGGCCAAAGACATCCTAAATTGGGCACGTACTTGCATTCAGTGCCAACGCAGTAAAATTAGCAGACACACCAAAACTCAACCGGAACAAATCCCGATGCCAACAGGAAGATTTAAGCACATACATCTAGATATAATAGGACCACTACCGGAGATCAACGGCTACAGGTACTGTCTCACGATGATCGACAGGTTCAGCCGATGGCCAGAGGCAGTACCGTTAACCCTTTCGCTTCGAGCGCCGCTTATAAGCGGCGCGCACAGTATGACCTGTGGATACGAGCGCCGCTTATAAGCGGCGCGCATAATATATCTTGTGCGTACGAGCGCCGCTTATAGGCGGCGGCCACGCGACGTCTTCTGGGTCGTCACCCCATACATTCGGCATTCAAACGATTCATACACAAGGGCAATCTGCAGTCGGTAATATAGATTTTTTTCGTTATCAACAGACCATTTTCGTTGATTTTATTGACATATTGGATTATAGATCACTTTATAAAATTACTCATTGTTGAGATAACTCTTGATGCTACCTGTTTGAGACATAATTATAAACGATCGTATACTGTTTCACATTAAAAATCTCATCGTATATTCATTGATAGCGAAAGGATTTCATATAGGATTCTTACAAGAATTTAAATAGATGAGCTTGAGGTATGGTTGTTAATTTGTAAAAAAATAGGAATTGCAGGTTATTTTTTTTTCGAAAATGTCTTTTTAGAAAGAGTTCACACCCTTGTAAAATGTATGCACGGAATACAAGAAATATAATGTTTTAAAATAGACTATCTGATACGGAAGAAAATGAAGATAATTTTAACTTGCCTAAACGACGCCGAAGGAACATATGTAGCACATCAGATTCGGAATCCGAGTCAATCGAAAATGATGTTGAGAAGAAGTGCAATCTATCATGGACGACTAAAAATTTCATGCCACAAATACATCCATTTTCTACGAAGGACTCAGGAATAAAGACGAAATTACCAAGATCGTCATCTATTTTAGACTATTTTCAACTATTTATTTCTGAGGAGCTCGTACAATACATTGTCGATGAAACTAATGACTATCGGGCTCATAAGAATTTAGACGCTCCGACAACAATAGACGAACTCTACTGTTTTTTTGCATTGTCTTTACTGATGACACGCAACAAAAAACTGAAAATACAAGAGTATTGGTCGAAAAATAAATATTTACGTTCCAGTATTTTTCCTGAAATTATGATCAGAGATCGCTATCTTTCGCTACTCAGCACAATCCATTTTACACACGAATCTGGGCGTAGTGATGATCGTTTAGTCAAAATTAGAGATGTAGTCAATATGTTCCGAAAATCTTTCAATCACACATTCCATCCATTTCAAGATCTTTGTATTGATGAAAGCCTTATGTTATACAAAGGCCGTTTGTCATTCAAACAATATATTCCTTCGAAAAGGAATAGATTTGGTATCAAATCTTACATGCTTTGTGACTACAAAACCGGCTACGTGCAGGATATTATAGTTTATTGCGGACGTTCAACATTTGTTGAAAATACAGACACGGCGATTGGAAAATCGGGTGCGATAGTTTTGTCGCTTTTACAACCTTTCTTACAAAATGGTCACACAGTCTATCTAGACAATTTCTATTCGAGTCCGGCATTATTTCGATTGTTGCATAATAATAGTACTAATGCGTGCGGCACGGTTAGCAAAAGAAGGCAAGGAATGCCAAAGTTTCAGGAACGTCTGAAAAAAGGAGAGGCATGTTTTCGTTCATCAGACAGTCTGCTAGCGATGAAATGGTTAGACAAAAGAGAAGTCTATATGATTACAACCATGCATACGGCCGATTTTGCAACCGTGCCTAGATATAGAGGATCACAGAATGTTGCTAAGCCCGTATGTGTTATCGACTATAATAAATCAATGGGCATAGTAGACAAAGTCGATATGGTTATAAGCACTGTCAATACAACGCGAAAATCGATGAAATGGTACCGCAAATTTTTTTTCCATATGATAGATATTTGTGTGTGGAATTCATATTGCCTCTATAAGTATAATCGAAGAGAAGTAATTTCCATTGCCAAATTCCACTTGCAGTTAATAAAACAAATGGTTGCAAAATATCGGCGTAATAATATAATTCGGCATGAAGGCAGACCGGTCGACAACCCCATGAGGTTAACAGATCGGCATTTTCCGTCTTTTTATAAAGCCAAAAATAAAAATCTAAAACGCAGATGTGTCATCTGCAGTAAGAATGACAAAAGATCCGACTCACGATACGAGTGTAAAGAGTGTGATGTTGGTTTATGCGTAGATCCGTGCTTCAGAATTTATCATACGAACTTATACTGCTAATCACTTTATATTAATATATTAACCTGTTTGCGGACAATAATTAATTAAAATTTAAATCTTACTTGTAACTTATAAGTTGTAAATATTTTCATACCAAAAATGTAAATAATACTCATTATATAGTAACAAAGATTGTTTTATTTGGCAAAATTGTTACTTAACCCTTTTAGTGCCAGCGGGCCAATCTATCGGCTCACGGTCCTTATGCGAAGAGTGCCACGGGCCGATGTGGCGTAGTGGCCCGGCCGGCAGGCCGAGCGGCCGACGAACGCACGTGCAGAGGACTCATGCTTTAGTTCTTATCTCCAATACAATCTAGACCACGTTGTGTTTATTTCATTCAGTCCGTATCTCGAATGCCGATAGTATAGAATACACCATGGTTCGGCTTATTTGGTTTTTCCTCAGTCTTTTTCTGTCGTCGATCGTGCAAAGTCCAAGAGTGTTCCTGAGTTCTGCTATTCCGATATTTGATTTTAGTTAGTTGGTATTTTATTTTGATCTAATATCTCGGCCAAGAATGGCAGAGCAAGTTGAAAAAGATAGTGCAGAAATATTGGTGCCATCACATTTTGACAACGACGATGTATCATCGAATAGTGATGACTCGCTCATCCAGCCTGTTCGGCTTACTACATCAGGAAGACGAATAATATCGTCATCGGGAAGTGAATTTGGAGAAAATTCGGGTACTGACATAGAAGGTTGGGAAGAAGTGTTCCAGGATACTGATAATCCACCAGAAGCCCACCACAAATTTCCGGAAACACCGGGTCCAAATCACAGACTTCCTCGTGCTGCAGCGCCCATTGCATACTTTTATTTATTTTTTACTGATATCCTGTTGAAGACGATAGTGAGCGAAACAAACGCCTATGCAGATAATGTTTTATCTCGGAGAAATCTGCAACCGAATTCCCGCGCACGAAAGTGGAAAGATATTACGATACCTGAACTCAAAGCATGCATCGCTTGCATAATAAATATGGGTCTACAAAAACGGCCAACCATTTCATCGTATTGGTCTACGAATGACTCGCAGTACAATCCGTGGTTCCACCGAATATTTTCAAGAAACCGCTTCCAGTTGATTTTGAAATTTCTTCACCTGGCCGATACAAAAGATCTTCCTCAACCCGGACAACCTGGATACGACCCATGTGCTAAAATACAGCCCCTCATTGACCATGCCAACACAATATTCAGACAGCTCTACACTCCCCACGAGCAGATAAGCATTGACGAGAGCTTAGTGGGAACCAAAAACCATACAGAACTGTTGCAGTACCTTCCTAATAAACATCATCACCGGTGGGGAATAAAACTGTGGATGTTATGCGACTCTATCTCGAAGTATTGTTTGGCTTTTTACATATATCGAGGAGCACAAAGTGCTGCAGACAGATTGGAAATTCAACAGAATGGCTTAGCACACACCGTAGTCATGAAATTATTATCAATGGGAAATTACTTCCTAAAAGGTTACCATATTTTTGTCGACAACTTCTTCACATCAATACCTCTAGCAAAGGCTTTGTACAATCTGGGCACTTACATTACTGGAACAATTCGCCGAAACCGAAAATTTCTACCCAAACCGCTCACTGAAAAATTTGGTGTAGGCATAACGAAATATTTTCGACAGGGCCCTATCCTCACCATTGGTCACAGGGAAAAGAAGTCCCAACGTGTTCCAGTCATTTTATTATCCTCTAAATCTAAGGCAGAAAGTACGACACATTTGCGCAGACATAGAGGCCGATCCGAAGAAACGGTAAAACCATGTGCTGTAGAATCATATAATAATTACATGGGCGGAATCGATACATCTGATATGATGTTATATACTTACCTCGATGAAAGACGGACAGTAAAATACTGGAAAAAAGTATGCTTCAATGTATTTTCGAGAATGATACTCAACAGCTACATCATTTATAAAGAAAGCCTCCCCTCTCAGGAAAAGCCTATCACCCGGTTCCGTTTTATAATTAGTATTGTGGAAGCCCTTGCCAAAGAATGGGAAACTGTTAAAAAAACCAGCGGTGCGAAATCCAACAAATTGGAAAAATTACCGGAAAAAAAGGAGAAAGACTGCTGTGTATGCAGTACGAGGAATAAAAGTGACGGCGGAAAGCGAAGAAGATCACGAACGATATGTTCAATTTGCAAGAAGGGTCTGCATGGTGCATGTTTTTCACAACATAAATGTAATTAGTAAAATATTATATTATTTGTTAAGTTTAAAGTTTATAAATATATAATAATTTTATAATTAAACATGTTTTATAAATAAAAATTTTGCTGCACAATGGTATATTCCATATTCTTTAAGTTTCAGAATAATAAATACTAAAATTTTCCTCCAGGAAATTGAAATTTTGCTTTTTATAAAACTTTTTATATGAGCGCGCAATCGGCCCGTGGCATTTCTCGCATGTACTCCATAGAACGCGTGGCACTAAAAGGGTTAAGACCTAGGAAAACGTATATAGAGCAACAACGTATATTGTGCGTATTCGCGGCGCGCGCGCCCGTACAGAGACAGTACTTCGGCGGACTGGACATCCGAAGCGAAAGGGTTAAGGAATACGCTAGTAGAAACCATTGCAAGCAAAATGTACAATAATTGGATATCGCGTTACGGAGCACCGGAAACAATCACCACCGACAGAGGTACGCAATTTGAAGCTCTACTATTTAATAAACTGACAAATCTTTTAGGGTGCAGAAGGATAAGGACGACGGCGTACCATCCGGCTGCAAACGGCATGATAGAAAGATGGCACAGATCGCTAAAGAACGCAATCAGATGCCACGAAGACAAAAACTAGATAGAAATACTGCCAACAGTGCTGCTAGGATTAAGAACAAGTTTCAAAGAAGACCTGGGAGCCACAGCAGCGGAGATGCTGTATGGAGAAACACTCCGTTTACCAGGAGAATTTTTAGAAACACACAGACAACAAGATTTCCTCCTCAGCAAATTCAGAGACTCCATGCAAAAAGTAAAACCAAGACCAGCATCACTACATGGAAAAAGGAACCACTTCATTTTCAAAGACTTATTAACATGTACGCACGTTTTTGTACATGTCGAAATAATGAAACGATCACTCGAGCAACCCTACGAAGGGCCATTCGAGGTGATCGAAAGAACACAAAAATATTTCACAATCAGGATAAAAGGAAAAAACCAGAATAACACAATAGAAAGATTAAAACCTGCATTTATAGAACAGAACCCGGAAGAAAACGCAACAGGCAAGGACCATCACTCCACACTTACGTAGTGAGTGATTTGAAGGGGGGTGGTGTAGCGACATCTACATCCGCCCGCGAATCGGGAAAACGAGTTAGTTTTCGGGAAGCAGAAAAATGAGAGATTTGCGCGGGAGGAAACTCCAGCGCCCTCTTTTTATGTAGTTTTTGTTTTAGGCGATATATCCGGAAAGAGTCAGTCGATCGGCGTCCTTCCGAGGATACAAGAGTAAAAGAGCAAAAGATTCCAAATTATTGTCGCGTACACATATTTGTTAAGTTTTATTACAATAAAAAAGTATACCACAGAAAATATAGTTTGTACACATATATATATAATTACCGACGCAGTCCGCTTCATTCTCCCTTCAAATAGGTCGGTAAAATAGAACACGTTTAGTAGCCAAAACGCTACACCCCACCCAGCAGCCATAGAATAATCCCCCGCAACCGACAGCGGGAAGTCAGTAGTCAGCCAGTCGTCTACGAATCTACGCTGATTCGACTCGGCGTACTCATAGTATTCAGTCGTGCCACCTCTAACTCGTCACTGTTTCTTTGCTAATTCATTATAGTCGTTGTTAAACCTTTAGTTAAATCTTATGTTCTTAAGTATTAGTTTTAGAGAATAGTGTGTAGTTTGCGTAATCTAGTGTTAAATGCCATTTTGGAATAAATCTCTTGTTATACTGGAATCTGTCTCGTCAATTGAAGTCAACGCTGTCTCCATCCACCTGCGTTCGACTCCTTCCAGCCTGCGAAAGGTAAAGAACTTTCCTTTCGAGCGAGAGCAACAGTTTCCCAGGCCAGTCGTGGACGGCACGAGCCACGAGGGCTAAAATTAGATAGTTATATTTTTATTGGTAATTGTCACGGTGCAAAATGAGAAAAATTCGCGATTTCATGGTCAAAACGACAAAATTGAAATCCTTGATTTTAACGAATCAAAATGAGACTATCGCATAAAGAACTAATACAGGCATCAAATTAACATCGATTTCGTTCTTAATTGTTTCATCCAATTGTTATACAGTTCAACAGAAGTCGATGTTAATTTGTTACTACAAACATTTGGAGACAATCGATCATAGATTCATAGATTAAAGTGATTTTTTTCGTATTATTGGAAAGTACGAAAATAATCAGCAAACATGGATTCTATTCCTGGAAGTATGTAAAATCTTTTTATGTATTTAATATGGTTTTTTCCATTTTTGTACGTAATTGATATTATTCTTAAAGTAGCGTTTTAGAGATGATATTTTCATATAACAATCAAGTCTTAATACATAAAATATGTATGAATTCCACAATATCCCGTAAAGATTTTCATATTTGTCTTAGTTTAGATTATCGTGAATCTGAAAATTCAATAATTAGTTGCTAATAGTTGTTAATCTTAAAATTATACACATTTTTTTAAACATCTGTCAAGTTTACAACATAACCTCGATCGATATTGATTTACATACATACGTAGTATTATGGATATGAAAATTTTTCTTTTTTGTTTTCATTTCAGACTCTCGCCAAAAAGAAATAATTCTATCAAAAAAAGAATTATTTACATTAATACACGTTTGTGAAACAGAAACTATCCAAATTCAAATACGACATTTAGAAGAACGATTAGAAGAAAATAATAATCAGGAAGTTCGTATTCACTTAGACGCTTATTCGAAATTATCCAAAATATTTTACAAATTCAGAACCATGTGGCAAGCTTGTTCACGCAACAATAAATATTTTTTTAAAAAGTATGAATCATGGTTATCAAGTTTTATATCAATTCCTTTACATCAAGGAATTAGAATAACTCAAGGTGGTCGACCATTAATAAGTTTCGAAGTAGCTAGTGAACGTACAAAGCGTTGAAAAACCGAAGAACTTCGTAAAGAAAATAGTGCTTCACAATTGTTATATGCTGCACAAACGAATCTTCGTTCTTGTAACAATAGTGAAGCAGCGAAAGTAGTGAAATATGTTTTTGAAAACCTTACAAAAGCTAACTCTTACATTCAGGCACTTAACTCAAAACCGATCACCCAGTTACCTATTGACAAAGCACTTTCAATCATAGTAGAAGCTAAATTATCTAGACAGCAGTATAATACGATTAGAGCCATAATAAACGAATATAGCAGTAACCCTTTGCCTAATTATGAAACTGTTCGAAAAGCTAAAATTTGTTCATATCCACCACGTTCGCAAATCATAATAACCCAACATAGTGCAGAAGCTATGTTACAACCATTGCTAGATCATACCGTAGAACGTATTTTAAAAGTTTAGAATGATGTTCTAAAAAGCTAAAATTATCGGGAGTAACTATGACTCTCTTAAGGCGGTCGTTTGAGGTGTCGGGCCGGCTTGCCGGTACTAGGATCCGAGACCAGTCCTTAAGTAGAGTCTAGTTTAGCAAGCAGTCGCCTCTTCGTTGGCTCCCACCATGAGTACCCTCCTTGGGGAAACTAAGAACTGCCTCTGTGACCATCGATCCTGGGGGTTGCCATCCCCCTCGATTGTATCAAGTCGGCGCAACGAACTTGGAAAAAGCCTCGGATAAGGATGGATCTTTTATAGTCGGTGGGTCCTCAGGTTCATCCGACCCGACCACAGCAACCGACGGAAGGGACCAGTCCCATACCTTCCAATGCAGAATGCCGGGTTGCAGCAGAGCTTTCGCAACCTCTAGAGGCCGTGGCGTACATGAACAACGCGCCCATAAGAACTGGTATGATGAGGTGCAGTTGTCGGAACATCAGACACGTAAGGCACCGTGGAGTGCCGAAGAGTCTGCCTTACTTGCAAGACAAGAGGCACCACTTACGATTCAAGGCGTCCGTTTTATCAACCAAGCATTGGCACCTCTTTTTCCGAACCGTACGCTGGAGTCCATCAAAGGGCAAAGGCGATACGCGAAACTTAAGGAAAAGGTTTTGCAATTCATCCATGAAGCTGAGCAAGTGGATGAACAGGCATGTCAACCTGAAAAACCATACCTTATCCCTCGTGAATGAAACAAATATTACCTTAATTTCGAAATGGGGGTGTGACAGAAGTTCAGGGCAAAGTGAATATAAGCAAAAATTTAATGATGAGATAGTATCGGATTCTAGTATATTTTTAACGTCATTTGTTCCCTTACGGCTTGTGTCATATAACGAAATTTTTAAAAAAGAAACAATTATTTGGAATAATCCAAGACCCTCGTTTCCCCGTTTTTGTCGCCCAATAAGATTGCGACTTATTCAAGAAAACTCTGAAACAACAGTTAACGAAATGAACTATGTATATCAACCAGCAAATTCAATCTCTTGTGTGGACTTGGTCTTATGGTGTGAATGATGGCGTGGATGTAGATGCGAATGTGAAAATGTGACAACAGTGCGAATGGGAGTGAAGGGAGTGGGAGAAACAATCGAGCAGAGAAGCCCGCACTGGAAGCGAAAGTGAAGCGCGTGTGAGGCGAAGCTGAGCAACACATTATAGTTATTTGTATTAGTTTTAATGAATAAACAAAAATCTAAACAACTCACATCTTGTTCAAGTATAATAAATGGCAAACACATATCAGTATCCTATAAAATGTTTTTTACAACGGTAGACGGCAAACTGTGCAATGCTGTGTCATCTACCAAGTCTACCCTTCGCTGTTATTTATGTGATGCTACAGCAAAAAATTTCCACGATATTGACAGCATGTTGAAACAAAAAACCAATGAGTCGTATCTACAGTTTGGAATATCTTCTTTACATGCGTAGATTCGCTTATTTGAATGTGTAAGAGAACTGTAAGAGTGTGTGCATGCGTGAGATGTGTGTGAGTGTCCCCATGCGTGAGACGTGGCCGACGCCGTACGACGCGTTTCGGGAAGAATTAAATAAATGATAACGAACGAGGCAGTGCCTGCCCGTTCGCGAATGACGAAAGACTGCGTATGCAATAAAGAACTGATTACATTTTTTCCAACCCTGTGTTTCCCTTTGCCATCCTTTTACAAACTTCAGAAGTGGGATTACCAGTAGATAAGATTTCAGTTGATAAAACTTCAGTTAATTAAGTAAATAAAGTGATGATTGTGCGTAGATTTGTGCGATTGTTGTAATTGACTGCGACGGACGGCAGCCATCTTAAAAAAAAAAACTTTATGAATATTGTGAACGTGGTGTGTGTACTCTAATACGGTGTCCTTCCGTGAAAATTTGATCGCAAAATTGTAACAATGTTGAATCCAAGTGACTTTAAAGTGTCTCAGCTTAAAAAAGCTTTGCAAAAATTGGGTTTGCAAGCTACAGGATTGAAAACTGAATTAATTGCGCGGTTGTACGAGGCAGATCCCGATGGAAAATGAATGAAAACTGTCTCTGCGCCGATAACAGAGGAGGCAGGACAGAGTGATGCATCGCAAATCAATGGATTGGCTATGGCTAATAACACAGAAGAAAGAGGAGGAGATGAGCATAGAAGAACAGCAAGCGATTACGACTTACTGTTGAGAGAACGACAGATTCTGGAACGAGAACTGCGTCTAATGGAACGCGAGAATCAAATATTGCGTGGTTCCCCGAGGTCCAGCACCGGTATGGCGGAAGCACAACCAAAAGTTAATGTGAAAACAATTAGTGATCTGCTGTCGGAATTCGATGGAATTGATGACTCGTTTAATAGTGGGGAGAAACAAGTCACATTGCTGTGTTCGACGTACGCTTTGGATGATAACGCGTCGAGAATATTAATCGGCACGAGATTGAGGGGACAGGCCCTCAAATGGTTCCATTCGCGTCCAGAGCACATTGAGCTTAATATGACAGCATTATTGAAAGAAATGAAAAAGATGTTTGACCGCAGGGAGAATAGAATACTAATACGAAGAAAATTTGAAGAGAGGGCACGGAGGCGTAACGAAGCATTTAGTTTTTACTATCATGATAAAATTATTTTGGGCAATCGTTTATCAATCGAAGAGGATGAAATTATTGAATATTTAACTTTTCGTATGCTATGCCGGAGTCTCTGGTGACTCGTCGATTTGCGAGCGATCACGCAACAGTGACGAAACTGTTGGTATGCGTAACAAAATGACAATCGGCAACGAATCCCCACTCAGAAACAATGCAAAAGCAAACGACACGAATTTCTTAGTTCCATAACTGCTTTGAGAGAGAAATACGTGTGTGCCAAGTTTACTTATTTTGCTTATTTTTATTGTTTTTATTATTTTGCATATTTTATTTTGTTGATTTTTCTTGACGCTATGTCTACATTATCAAACGAACAATCTGCTTTTGCTGAATTTTCTAAGGAAGTTCATAATTGTGAACTATCATCAGATGGTGGAAGTACATCGAACAGTGATGCTGAACCAGAAATTCAAGATTCTGATTCCGATGATCCCGATATGGTAGAATCTTTAGTTTCAACGGGCCAAACTGTATGTGGAAGAAATTGGCAAGAGATTGCACCAAAAAGCAATAATAATAGTCCGAAATTATTACCTAATTGTTCACTTACGAGAAAAAGTGAATATGTTGAAAATATAGATGAGTGTTTCCTCTTGTTTATCAACGATGCAATCATGGATAATATTATATTATACACCAATAAAAGAGCAATTGAAAGTATCCCGGAAAATAAGAAATGGAAGCCACTGGATCGTACAGAACTCGATGCCTTTTTCGGGCTCCTTTTACTCATAGGACGATTTAGAGAATCTCGTGAGAGCAAACATGATTTGTGGAAAGAAAATGAAGCTCTCTTTCGACGATTTTATGCAGCGATAATGTCTCGTGATTGTTTTGTAAATATACTAAGATACATCCGCTTTGATGATTCCACTACATGTGAGAGAAAATCTTCTGATAAACTTGCACCACTGCGAGAAATTACAAATATTTTTACACAAAATTGTAGAGATTCTTACAATGCAACTGACTTTGGTTGTGTAGATGAGCAACTAATGACATTTCGCGGACGTTGTTCGTTCAAAGTGTATATGCCGAACAAGCCAGGAAAGTATGGCATCAAAATTTGGACGCTTTGTGACTCAAATACTTTTTATTGCTGCAATATGGAAGTATATCTGGGGAAACATGGAACTGCCGCAGAAAAACAGCAGGGTAAACGTGTCGTAAAGCAATTGACCGATTTCTGGAAAAACTCTGGTCGTTGTGTAACAACAGACAATCTTTTTACCGACCTTAGTTTGGCAGAAGAGTTGTTAGAAAATAATATTTTTTTAGTTGGGACCATGCGCAAGAATAAGACAGATTTACCAAAAACACTAACAGATACACGAAACCGCAGCCAATATTCTTCGTATTTTTTATTTACTGAAAAGCTGACATTAGTATCATATGTACCAAAACCACGAAAGTGTGTAGTATTACTTTCAACATTACATCATGAACATAGTATTTCGACGCCAGCAGAAAAATTTAAACCGGATATAATAAATTATTATAATTCCACAAAAAGTGGAGTGGATGTTTTAGATAAGGTAGTAACAGAGTACTCAAGTCGACGTTGCACCCGTCGTTGGCCGCTTTCATTATTTATGCATTATTTAGATATAGCTGCATATAATGCCTTTATTATATGGCAAACAAAATACCCAGCATGGACGAGTGAAAATTCGATAACAAAAAAAAGAAAAATGTTTTTGGAGGAATTAGCACGTAAGTTGACTGCAGAAAATATAAATAGAAGGGCGAATGAATTTGAAAATATGACTACAGGACTGCATAGAAATGTAATAAGTGCAATAGAAGCGACAGGGCGAAAAATAATAAAAAAACCAAAACTTTCTGGACAAACACGTGCTAGATGCTGCTTTTGTATAGGAAATAACAATAGATACCCTAATAAATGTGATTATTGTGAGAGGCATGTATGATTCAAACACAAACATTCGATTCAAACACAAAAAATTGTATGTAATAAATGTCATAACACAAATATAGAAACTACATAATTTTTCTCATAATCCACGAGGTTTTTATTTTTCTATGACCAACAACGAAAATCCTAACGTAATCTAAAAGAAACCAACCACCTTATAACATTGTACCGATGAGATTCTCGAGCTCGAGCAATTGTTTGCATTGGTACAAGTCGGTGAGATTCTTGAGCGGCTATCAATATGTATTAGTGAAATATCGGTGTGAGTCAGAAGTGACTCCACTCCGGCACAGGCCTAGAAATCGCAGTAGTCGGAGGGTTAACATCAGATAGTGATATAGGTAAGAACAAAAAATGGTAAATCAATATTATTTTATGATGATTGAAAATATTTATTTTATTTAATTTTAAATAAATTCACACAGAAATAAAGCCCATGAATATAAACAAAGGAATAGTCTTAGAATCGGAGGATGAAGATAATTCCACTATGAAAAACAAATTAACGAATCGTAAAAAGAGAAGAAGAATTATAGAGGTAGAATCTTCATCAGATGAGGATATTGTTACTGAGAACTTAGATTCTGCAGAACAAAATAAAGGAAAATATATGCAACGAATAAACAAAATTAAGCGAAATACCGGACAAAAGTAGGGAAAATACAAAAAGAGGGAAATCCATTTCAGCAAAAACATTTTAAATCCAAAAATTGTAATTGCTCGAAGAAATGTATAGAACGTGTTAATGAATTACAATGTAAAGCAATTTTTGATAAGTTCTGGAATATAGGTGATTTTAATAAGCAAAATGTATTTCTCTATTGTAATGTTCAACGTGAAACTGTAAATAGAAGAAGGCCAAGAAATTATTCGGGCACTATGAGGGCATATGCTTATAAATTTTACCTGGTTATTTCTGGTGGAAACATTTTAGTATGTAAGAAGTTTTTCATTGATACTTTCCAATTATCTACTGGACGAATTGATCGTATCCTAAAAGCGCATGATAATATTCCGAAAGACATGCGTGGAAAAACTGATGGCTCTTGCAGAAGAACTAATGAACTAATGACGAGTGATAAAACACATAAAAAGCTTTCCGTCATTTGAAAGCCATTATACTCGATCCCAAAATCCAGAACGGATGTTTTTAAATCCTGAATTAAACATAAGAAAAATGTATAATTTATACTTAGAAAAATGCAAGGAAAATAACTTGAGTTCAGTTAATGAATGGACATACAGAAAAATCTTTAAACGAGATTTCAAGTTGCATTTCCATTTGCCACGTAAAGATACCTGTGCAAAATGCGATTTCTTGAACATGAAAATTAAGACAACAATTGATGACGAAGAAAAAACGATTCTTGTACAAAGACATGATGTTCACTTGCAAGATGCTGAATTAGCAAGGAAAGCGTTACAAGAAGATAAAATTCTGGCATCAAAAAATCCTGATAAATACTTTGCCTTTTCTTTTGATTTACAAAAAGCCTTACCTTACCCCAAATTATCTGTCTCAATCGCATATTATATGCGAAATATGTATGTTTTAAACGAGGGTTTTTACAATTTCCACGACAATAAAGTTAATATGTATGTGTGGGACGAAACTATTGTTTCCAGGAGATCGTAAGAACTAGCTTGCTGTTTGAGGCATTTAGAAAATGTAACAACCCAATGCCATGTTATTGCCTACAGTGACATGTGTACTGGGCAAAATCGAAATTTACGCATGGCATTGACGTGGTTGAAGGTTGTCCAGTCGTCGGAAAATAACACTGACATAATTGATCACAAATTTTTACTCTCGGGGCATTCATATCTTCCGAACGATGCAGATTTTGGCATCATAGAAATGGCATTGCGAAAAAAGAGTTTTCTGTACACACCACAGGATTATTATGACGTAATAACACAATGTAGAAAACATAATAAATTCATTTTACATGAAATGAAACGAGAGAACTTCGTTTCAACAAAAAATCTTCAAAACGCAATAAAAAAACAGATAAGAAGAAACACTAATGGAGAAAAGGTAAATTGGTTGCAAATATGTTGGATGAGGTTTCTCAAAAGTGCACCATACACTATTTTATATATGTAGTAAAAATATATTTTATTTATTGAACAGAAAGAAAAAAAACTATGTCTAATTAACTAAAACTATTCTATTAATGCTAAAACAACTAAATCAATCAACTCGTAACAACTAAATACGACTAACGACTCTCTTTAGTTAACAACGAACTCCCCCTTCCTTTCCAGAACATCCCTTTTTAAGGACTTTTCGTCCTCCCACCACGCGAACGCGTTTTCACTCGCATATGACCAAATATGGTCATGCTTCAATTTCCGTAGGGCCTCGAACGCGTCGCCGGGCCCGATGACTCGTGGGGATTTCCCACCGGTCAAAAGTTTTCGCCCCTTCTGGCCGGCGGTTGCCCTTACTCGGATAGTTCCTACTCCTCACAAGTTCCTTTTTCGCGATACTACACTCGGCCATCCTGATATAACATCTGACCTCAGATGTTTCCATCGTCACTAGTGTCACTTGCATCACTATCTTCATCAGTAGCCCATAACTTCATGTGATCAGCCGCCGTAGAAGTCGTTTGTGGTCCCTCGTGCTCGCCTTCTCGTTGCACCATGTAGCGATCATTCCGCAAAATTTTTTCCACGCGATATGGTCCAAGGAACTTCGGGTGGAATTTTAACCCAGGACCGGCTTGCGTCCTTTTGATTGCCACCAAATCTCCCGTTTTGTACCGTGTTGCCTTCTTGCGTTTCTTGTTGAATGCCCTTCTGTTCTCGGCCTGAATTTCAGCGATTCTCCTCTTTGCTTCCGTGCGCACCTGATCACGTTCTTCCTGGAACATTGCAGCCCATTCTTCTTCGATCAGCTGTCTGATCTGGAAATCGTCCCGCATCTTCATTCGCGTTCCAAATAGCAACTGAAATGGAGTAGTATTGGTACTTCTGCTGGGAGTCGCGTTCAAATATCTCTGTGCTGTCTCTAAATGTTTATACCATTCCCCTGGTATTGGTGCGGATAATTTTGTCAGTAAAGGGATAAGTGTCCGGTTAACCCCTTCAACTTGACCATTTGCTCGTGTAATCCCAGTTGTAATCAAGTATACCCTCCTCATTACAATAATCCTCAAAAGCACCTGATGTGAATGCCGTCCCGCGATCAGAAATAATTCTTCTTGGATTCCCGAAATTCACGGATTGCTTCTTTAGTCGACTAATTACTTCTGCAGAATTCGTTGACTTTGTAGAGTACAACCAGACGAACTTTGTGAACGCATCAACTACTACGAGAATATGTCGATAACTCTTCTTCGTTGAGGGTAATGGTCCAAGATGATCGACATGGTAAGTATCGAATGGCAACTCTCCCTTATCAATAGTATTCAACAACCCTTCTTGTCTGCCTTGCTTTCTCTCCGCGAGAATGCAATCAATGCAATTCTGCACTACTCTTTCTACTTTTCGGCGCATTCCCTTAAACCAATAATCTCTCTTTAACACTTTAACGACCGATCACACAACATGTGTGTGATAGCAGGAACAACCGTTAACGACCGCTCACACAACATGTGTGTGATGCTACCGCCAAAGGTTGTTGGCCAGTACCACACTCCGTGAGTGATAATTTATGAATGTAAATAAGTGTGGATATTGCTATTGGCTTCGTACTTCATTGCCATGTTTTTCATTTTGGGCAATTGTTGCCTATTTTTAATTTCAGATTTTACACTAGAGTGATGCTCCACGTAAATTATGTAGCAAATATCGGAGCAAGCGCTCTACGTTGATGTAGTACGCTAAGCTACCGTACAAGCGCTAGTGTCGCGCGCGTTTTCTAATTCAAAATGTTGAAATAGGTTGTGTTTCTATGACGAATTGTGTCATGGCGTTGGTGTTTTGTTGAAGCAACAACAAGTAACAATAAATACAAGACGATAACAATAAGTACAATACGACAATAGTACCAATTTTTATTTTGGCAAGTTTGGTGCAGATATTTCGACGATTATTTTAGTTGACTCATTCTACAAAGAAAAAGGTAAGCTTATACAAGACGAATGTACGGATAATTTATCTGATATTGCATCTGAACTTTGCATCCTTTAGAGAAGCAAATTGAATTGGAACTTTTGCATTTATCAACTCCCGGAAACCTTGCGAAACCCCTCGAAATTTCGTTTAGAATGGAAGACGAAGTGTTTCAAAAAGAATACACAGATAATTTTTCTGACGTTCCCACTGATGCCGAGGTCAATGAAGGCAGCGATAGTAATGGTGGAGAAAATATTGAAAGCGAGGAAAAGGAAGATTCTTTCCCACAACTAAGAAGAAAACGCCCTGTACGGATATCAAGCAGCAGTGACGATGAAGAAAGCGATGAGGATCTTTTGCCCCCACCAAGAAAAAATCGCCGTGTACTTCGTATACCTAGTAGCAGTGAGGAAGATGAAGAAAAGGAGAATCCTTTCCCGCCCCCAAGAAGAAATCTCCGTCGACTTCGTATATCCAACGGCAGTGACGAAGAGGAAAACAAGGAAGATACAATTAGATGGTCTAACATTGATGAACCACGTGATCAGGAATTTTTCGAAGGCACGGCAGGACCACGTGTCAGTGTCAGCCACTGTGATCGGGTTGAAAATGTGGTAAATTGTTTCCTTGGAGATGATCTTCTAGAATTCATCGTGGTAGAAACGAATAAATACCATATCCAGAATTACAGGAAATTTAAAAGAGGGAAAAAATGCGGAATGTGGCGTGATATTACGGTATCTGAACTAAAAAAATTTTTAGGATTAGTAATAATTATGGGGTTAGTTAAAAAAGCAAGAATTAGAGACTATTGGTCCACTAACCCCATCGTTGAAACACCAATTTTTTCAAAAACCATGAGCCGCAATAGGTTTCGAGAAATCCTAACATATTTACATTTTTCTGACAATGAAAAAATACCTCCAAACGCTGGTAGGTTGTACAAAGTGCAATATCTTCTCGATTACTTCTCGAAAAAATTTGAAGAGAACTTTTCTCCCAGACAGAATATATCCATCGATGAGGGCATGATACCGTGGCGCGGACGACTCAATTTCAAAGTATACAATCCAAGCAAAATAACTAAATACGGTTTACTTGTCAGAATGGCGTGCGATTCTGTTACTGGTTACATATTGGGCTTCAAATTATATTCCGGTACGGGACAAAAAATAGAAAAAACTGTAATGGATTTGTTAAAAAACTACTTCAATAAATGGCATCACGTATATATGGACAATTTATATAATAGTGTAAATTTGGCAAAAAAATTAATTTTATATAAAATTAGGGTATGTGGAACAATTAGGCTACATCGAGGTTTACCAGAATTCTTAAAAAAAGCTAAATTGAAAGAGATGGAAACCATATTTGCTCGTCAAGGTGAAATATTGCTGCAGCTATATAAAACTAATAAGAAAAGGGACATTAGAATGATATCAACTATTCATAATGCAGATATTTGTGAAACCGGTAAAAGGGATAAAAATGGTAATGCAATCTTCAAACCAAAATGCATTATAGACTATAACCAATATATGAAAGGGGTCGACCGTGCGGACCAGTACTTGAGTTATTACCCCATTTATAGAAAAACCAAAAAGTGGACCAAAAAAGTTGCTTTGTATTTCATAAATTGTGCCATATTCAACTCGTTCTGTATATATCGACATTTAAATAAGGAGCAGCATATTCAGAAATTAAATTACCACGATTTTTTACTTAAATTAGCAACTGCGTGGATTAAAACTAATGATGGCGATCGTACTACATCCCGCGTCGTTCATTCCAATCCGGTGGAAAGATTAACTGGAGGAATAAATCATCAATTAGTTCAAATATCGACAATAAAAAAGTGTGTACGAAGGGATTGCCATGTTTGCTATGCAAATAAAATTAGAAAACCAACATATTTTATGTGTAAGACATGCAAAATACCATTACATGTAGATGATTGCTTCAATAATTATCATACAAAGGATAAATATTAAATTTGTTGTTAAATTGTTGTTGTTTTTTGTTTTCTGGAACCTTTTTCATGAATTTAATAAAGTTCTTTTAAATTAATTCTTCAAAAATACTGACGGCCCCTGGCGATGGCTGACTGCGCAGACGTGCGGTCGTTAAAGTGTTAATAGCGCCTCCGTTTTAGTAATGCCGAAATGACCATGCTCGTGGACCCGCCGAACTACCTGAACCTGCATTGACCTCGGCACGACCACCAACGGTGTATCGTTCACTTCTTTGTACAAAATTTCGTTTCTTAACACGTATCCTTCTGCTTCATACTGCTCAATGTTGTCACGGATTTGTCGTAGATCATCCTCTCGCGACTGCGCTTTCTTCAACCGTACGATTATTCCTCGTTCATTTTCATCTATGAGCATAACAACGGGTAACGGGTTCCTACTCAGTGCGTCAACATGCACCATACTTTTTCCCGGTCTATGCTCCACTTTGTAATCAAATTCTTCCAAGAGAATCGCCCACCTTGCAACACGCACACAGAGATCTTTTTTACGCATCGTTAACACGAACGCTCGACAGTCCGTAACAATTTTGAACGGAATACCGAGTAAGTAAACGCGGAACTTCTTCAACGCTTTCACAATTGCCAGAACTTCAAGCTCATAACTGGTGTATTTTTCTTCAGCTGGCGTAGTTTTCCCACTCGAATAGTATACGGGGTGAAAAACATTGTCCTCACTGTCGCGCTGCAACAAAATCGCACCATATCCCATACTACACGCATCCGTATGTAATTGAGTCTCTGCTCCCGTACAATATAATTTTAAAACTGGTTTCTCGCTTAACGCTAACTTTAACCTTTCAAACGCCTCTTGCTCACATAATTTGAATTTAAATTTAACGTCTTTTTTCAACAAATTTGACAATGGTCTCGCAATAATAGAATATTGAGGTACAAACTTTCTAAAATATCCTGTTAAACCAAGGAAACTTTGAACGTCTCTAGCAGATTGAGGCTTCGGAAAATTCATGACGGCTTTAGTTTTGTACTGTGATGGTTGGATATTACCGTTCTCAACAACATGGCCTAAATATTCTACCCTCGTCTGTAGAAAACAACACTTGCTCCAATTGATAGACAATCCGTGCTCACTAGCGACATGCAATACTGATCTAAGATTTTCTATACCACGCGAGAAATCAATCGACGGCACAATCAAATCGTCCATATATGTTAATACAACTCCCGTTGCGATTAATTCTTTGAAAACTGCATTTATGAATTTTTGAAAAATAGCTGGTGAATTGCATAGTCCAAATGGTACTCTGAGGAATTCGTAATGACCCGTGGGAATTACAAATGCCGTATATTTCCTGCTACTTTCCCCGATAGGAACATGAAAAAATCCATTCTTAAGATCTAACGTACTAAATACTTTCGCGCCTTGCAACAAATCTAATTGGTCCTCGATCAAGGGTAGCGGATATCTATCTTTTATAATTTTTCTATTCAACTGTCTGTAATCAACACAAATTCTAGTCGAACCGTCCTTTTTTTTTACCAACACAATCGGGCTTGCGTAATCAGACTGAGATTGACATATTATTCCGTTTTCTAACCATGTTGTAATTTGATGATCAACTTCGACTTTATCTTGAGGAGATAGTCTTCGCGGTCTTTCATAAACGGGGATATCGTCTTGTAAAATTAAATTCATTTTGATTCCTACTTCGCGCGTTTTCTGTGGCCTGTAGCTTTGAATTAAATTTTCTATCGTTCGCCTATGTTCAACATTTACAACGTGTGATAGATCTACTTCGCGTGCTTCTACTTCTACGTCTATTTTAAGTACCTCTGGAAGTCTATCATAATCTTTACTATCTATTTTACGAATAGAGATGTCTCCTTCTTTTATGTTTAATTCGACAGTATTTAGAAAGTCTGTGCCAATAATCAATGAATGTTGCGTCAACGTATCTGAAACTACATGTATCATCATAATATACGACTCATCATCTATCACAACATTCATCGAGAATTCTCCAAGTGTACAATTGCTTTCGGACCCGATACCACGAAATTTAACAATTTTATTACCTAATTTGGGCGCTCCAATTTTCACATACTGATCCGCTCGCATCAATGTCAAATCGCTACCAGTGTCTATTAACGCGGTCAACTCGCAATCTCCGATTTGTACGTCTTTACACCGCTTCGTATGCAATAATTGCGACGCACTACACGCATCTTTAGGGGACTTACTCGTATTGTTACATTGCGGTGCAATGTGTCCGTATTTTTGACATTTAAAACATCTAGCACCCTTGTTCTTCGTTGGACAGTTCGCACTCAGATGATACTTGTTTCCGCACAAAAAACACCTTCGTATCGGCTCCTGTACAGCTTCGCCATGATTCGTCCTCTTGAATTTTCCTTCGATCCGCTTGCTCTTCGTCCTTGCGTTTTCCTTCATGGTCTCGTACAGAGCGAACTTCTCTTTTAATTCACGTATATTCTTAGCGCCGTACAATATAATTTTGTTCGCTTCTTCATCACGAATTCCATCGATAATATATTTTATTACAGCTGAACTCTCCATATTTGCTTGTTTCGCTATGTCGAACATTTTGTAAACATATTCTTGGTATGTCTCGGTTTCTTTTTTGGTTCGACGCGACAGTTCCTTATGCACTTTATGTGCGTCTACTTTTTGCGCAAATTCGGCACTCAACATCTCCTTCATTGTCCTCCAACTTTTGAAACATTTTTCGTAGTCAACGAATAGTTTCGCCGAACCGCGTAAAAGTCTCTTTGCGTATATCACTCGTTGCACCTCGGTCCAATCACAAAGATCGCACATTTCTTCGAATTCTTGCAGCCAACTTTGCACATTGATATTGTTATCACCACTGAATGTGTTCATGGATTCTTCCACATCTCTGAATGTTAGGACTTGTGAGCGCTTGTTGTCGACTCTAATGCGTGTTTCAAACACGTCGCGTTCTTCGTCCTCATCCCCTTCCTCTTCGTTCTCTTCGTCATCACCGTGCTCGATTTCCAAGGTGATGAAAGCTCTTAGACGATCTTGCAGTTTTTTCTTCCTACCAGTTATTCTTAATTTTCGTTTTTTGAGCCCATCTTTCAACTCCGCAATTTTCATTGTTTCGATTCGCGTCAGCTTGTCGTCAACAACGCACCTTTCTTCAACTTCAACGATGGTATTGTTTGCACTTGCTCCTTCACTCATTGTGGATAATAATTCAACTCAATTTCAACTCGATTTTACAATTATCACACAATCACCACACGAACAGTTCTGTTAAATAGCTCCGCTTTCTGCTTTGTTCAATCGCGGCCGAGCCCCCAGATTTGTAGTAAAAATATATTTTATTTATTGAACAGAAAGAAAAAAAACTATGTCTAATTAACTAAAACTATTCTATTAATGCTAAAACAACTAAATCAATCAACTCGTAACAACTAAATACGACTAACGACTCTCTCTAGTTAACAACGAACTCCCCCTTCCTTTCCAGAACATCCCTTTTTAAGGACTTTTCGTCCTCCCATCACGCGAACGCGTTTTCACTCGCATATGACCAAATATGGTCATGCTTCGATTTCCGTAGGGCCTCGAACGCGTCGCCGGGCCCGATGACTCGTGGGGATTTCCCACCGGTCAAAAGTTTTCGCCCCTTCTGGCCGGCGGTTGCCTTTACTCGGATAGTTCCTACTCCTCACAAGTTCCTTTTTCGCGATACTACATATAAAACATTGATGAAGGACAAAGAATTTAAAACTGTAAATTTATTACCTACACGTCCTGGAAGACCGCTAAAATTTGAAAAAATCGCCCTGGCGCCTTTGTACCAAGATGCCAGGCCTATTACTTATGAAAAATATAAAGATATCAAGCAGTTATTACCTTATATACCTCCGGTGCATCATGAATATTTCAAAACACTGCCACATGCAGAGCATAAGTAAATACTACCAATATCTTGTAATTTTAACAATGTAATTAACTGTTCGGTTGTAAAACCCACTTATTCAAGGCGAAGGTTTTAGCGACACGGCTCGCAAATTTGCATTAATAACAGGAAAGTTTGGAAACCCTATCATCTGGCCACCAGAAGCGGCAGCCTACCGACCGACCAGATGAACCATGACTCGACCCTACCAGATGACAAATAGTTAACAACAATCTCCCTACCCTCTCGACACGACAGTCACCCCCGGAATACTCACAAAAATCCAATCAACACACGTCAACCACCTCCACTACATTTTTACACAGCGAATAGAAACACAAACCAAGTTGATAAAATAGCAGACACACACACTTCATTCAACGATTACAAGCATCAACAGTCACGTTCACAAGTGATCATACACGTTTCGACACAGACTTAAATATTGTACATATCGTTAAAATTATTTATAATAAATTCCATATAGTTGTTCAATATTGTGTCTGAGACAATCAAAAATTCAATACAGTCCACTCATTATATCGCATCCTTCGAAAGACTTCACTGGAGATTGTAAAGATCAAGAGTTCGAAGTCCGCGTCATCGTATCGTCGCAATTTTCTAACGTCGACGCTGTGACGCAACCAAACATTAACGTCTAAAATTAAAAATACTACTTCTATTTTATATCGTGTCATTATTTGTAAACAAAATTGGATTAATATGAAGTATATTTTAAGTGATATTTGATTTTTCAAAATTGAAATTAAACGATTTTTACAATTGACTACACTCCTAGACAAAATGATAGCACATGCGTGCTATCTTTAATATCTAGTGTTAGGATTATGCTAGCGTGGAAGTTCTGAGTTATATGTATATGAATTATTCTATGATTATGTAAACATAACATAGACCGACCTTACATCAATGAGTTCTCTTAGTTGGAAAAGAAACACATAATTCAACGCAAACAAAATGATAGCACACTTGAAAAATAAAGATATATATTTCATATAATATCATACAAATATATGTTTCATATAACAGAAGGATACATACTTTATATAACAATATATGTATTAAACTGTATTTTTTTTAATAATGTGTACAATCTCTTTTGTTTTCTATGACTTCCACCATCCTTTTAGGTAAAGAATTATATAATGTTTTAATTTTTGTTTGATCTAAATTTTCCCATTCAGTCATAATGCAGGTTTTTAATTCATTTATATTTGAAAATTGTCAGCCTTCCGCATACACTGCTTGTGAGAGCATTGCCCAGCAATTCTCGATGATATTAACGAGATCATTCGTATCATTCCATAAATAAAAGTGAGAAAAAGTTGCTGGGAAATAATAGCAATTGTTTTTGTAATTTCTCTCGTGAAATCTCAAATCCGTCAAATTGACCTGTCCCGTAAACCTAGTGTTAAGGTCGGGTGAGCACGCCGGCCATTGAAGAGTGGAAATATTCTCCTTTAAAAAATATTCCTTAACAATTTTGGCAGTATGTACTGCAGCATTATTTTGTTGGAATATGTATGGTGTAACGGCAATGCGTTCTGCATATGTATAAATTTGGTTTCTTATTATTTGTAGATAACGGACGCTGTTCATTGTGCCTTGAACAAACACAATTTCTGTTTTTCCCTTATATCCGACACCAGCCCAGACCATTACTCCACCTCCATGCATTTGACGTCGAATTTTTGTTAGTGGTTGTTTACGGATATCGCGATAATAATGTGTGCACCCGTCTGGGCCATCAAGGTTGAACCTTTTCTCATCCGTAAAGATTACTCGATTCCAAGTCTTTTTCCAAAGTATATGTTTCTTTACAAATAGCAAACGTGCCTCCGTATGTCTTATATTTAATGCTGGTTTTTTCATTATTCTACTTCGATTTATAATGTTACTGGTCTGGAGTACACGACGAACATTTTGTATATTTGTTTCCACTCCAGCTTTTTTAGCGATCTCCCTCGCAGTAGCACAAGAATTGGAAGCAACACGTATTATTACTCGTGTATCTCGTTCAGATAATACTGCTGGCCTTCCAGTGCTTTTCTTCTTTCCATATGCACTGGCATCTTTCAGCAAATTATAAAGGGTTTTTCATTAAGCGTGTCTGAACTTTAAAATTGAATAAAAAGAGTTGTGTGCGACATATAGCGGTAACCTTTATTGCGAATTAAAGTACATTCAATACCATTATGTTTTAAAAATGATATCATTCAAATGGCCTCCGCGGCTTCGTTTACAGGACTTGATGCGAGAGGTCCAATTTTGCATGACTCTGTTGCATAAGTCGGACTGGATTTCACCAATGGTTTTAATGATGTTGTTCTCCAGTTGGTCAATTGTTATTGGTTTATTACCATAAACCAGCGACTTAACGTAGCCCCAGAGAAAAAAGTCTAAGGGCGTTAAATCGCACGATCTTGGCGGCCATTCCACATCGCTCCTTCTGGAAATAACGCGTCCTGGAAACTTTTCTTGCAACAACTCCAATGTAACGCCCGATGTGTGACACGTGGCGCCGTTTTGTTGGAACCACATGTCGTCCAAGTCCAAGTCATCTAACTGAGACCACAAAAACTCAGTTATCATGGCACGATATTGTTCGCCATTGACAGTCACCACCTGGCCATTCTCGTTTCGGAAGATGTACGGCCCAATGACGCCGCCTGACCAAAATCCACACCAAACAGTAAGTTTCTCCGGATGCAATGGAGACCCTTGATACTGCTGTGGATTACTCTCACCCCAAATGCGGCAATTTTGCTTGTTCACGAAGCCGTTCTACCAAAAATGTGCTTCATCACTGAAGATGACTTTTTCGCCAAAATTTGGATCGGTTTGCAATTGCTGCAGAGCCCAATCAGTGAACGTACGACGAGCTTGATGGTCTTGGGGCTTCAGTTCTTGTGTCAATTGGATCTTATACGGATGCATACCCAAGTCTTTTCGTAAAATTCGCCAAGTTGAGGTCGCAGAAAGGCCAACTGCTTGCGCACGACGAGGAATCGAGAGGTTTGGGTCTTCAGACACACTTTCAGCAACAGCATCAATATTCTCCTTCGACCGGGCGTTTCTGCGTCGTAAAGGGACTGCTCGATCAGCAACCGAACGGCTTTGCTCGAATTTCGCGATAATTCGTTGAATTGATCGCTCGGCTGGACGATCATTTCAGCCGTAAATATTTCGTAGCTCGCGAAAAGTTTGGCGAACAGAACACGAATTTTTATAATAAATTTTAACAATTTCGACGCGTTGTTGAATGCTGTAGCGCTCCATGGTAAAATGGTAACTATGACAGAACACAAGCGTCGAAGAATGACAGTGCTGCCACCTAAAACGTCACAGCAATATACTGCCAAACTTCGGACATAGCTAATGAAAAACCCTATATATAACTTTTCGACTACGACTAACTTCTTTTGAAATTTAAGTAATAGACAGCTTTTGCTTCTTCAAAGCTAAAATTGTGCTAATTTCGTTTTCACTAAGTTTTTTGTCACGTCCCATTATGAGAATAGCAGTGCGATAAAATTCTAAGCACAAATTGAACGTAATAACCCCGTGCAAGTTCACGAAATACTGAAGAACATGTAAATACTGCTCTAGTGTGCTATCATTCTGTCTGCGTCGAATTATCTGCTTCTCTTCCAACCAAGAGAACGCATTGAAGTAAGGTCAATCTATGTTATGTTTACATATTCGTAGAAGGTACGTTGTACATATAACTCAGAGTTTCCACGCTAGCATAATTCTAACACGAGAAATTAAAGATAGCACGCATGTGCTATCATTTTGTCTGGGAGTGTAATTTTGAAAGTGGTGTAAGTCCATTTGCAGCCCGTAAATATACATTATTTTAGTTAAATTCGCCTAAAACAAATTTATATAATCAAATTACATATTGATAAATCAGTAGAAACATTGCCACACTTGATATAATTAACCTAAATTTTTTAATTGATAAATATGCTAACCTTTAATTTTCTCGAAACAAGAGAAAATGGATTTACACTACTTTCAAAATAAACGGTCCATTTAGAAAAACAATGCCGTATTGGAGATTTGCCCAAATTTCACGCTTTTTACACTTTACTGACAACGAAGTTGGAAAAGATAATGACGATCGTTTATGTATAGTGCGAAGTGTAATCGATTATTTCAATGAGAAATTTCAAAATATTTACACTCCCGCAGAATACATTTCGTTAGATGAATCGCTAATGAAGTACACGGGTCGGATGTCGTACAAACAGTATAATCCATCTAGAAGAGCACGCTTTGGAGTGAAATTTTATAAATTATGCGAATCCAAGTCGGGCTATTGCATTAAATTCAAAATCTACACTGATCAAAATTTAGACAGAAATGCGAATGTAAGTGCATCTGAAAATGTGACAATGTTTATGTCCACAGTACTAGCTGGTTACGGGCATATTCTATTTTTGGACAATTGGTATTCTTCGCCAAGGCTACTTCCAAATCTACAGTCTATAAAAATTAACGCCATAGGAACAGTGAGAAGCAATAGGAAGAATATGCCTAAACAACTCGCAGCTGCAAAACTAAAACGATCTGACGTGATATCGCGCTCGTGTAATGGAATTTTGGTTGCAAAATGGAAAGACAAGAAAAACATATATGTAATATCCACGAAACATACAAAAATTGAGATGGTCGAAGTGGAAAAAAAGAGGTGGAAAAATAATAATAGCTCTATAACAAAGCCCAACATCGTTTTGGAATACAATGAGGGTATGGGTGGAGTGGATCTGCAAGACAGTTATTTATCGTCTTTTAAATTAATGAGAAAATATGTTAAAAGTTATAAAAAAATATTTTTTTACATAGCAGATATGGCACTGCTCAATTCTTATATTTTATATTGCAAAAAAATGGAAATACCAAAATGTAAAAAGTATTCTTTTTCGAAGTTTCGAATCGATGTAGCCGAGCAATGGAGACATTTCCCAGGAAATATACCGCCTGCAAACGCCAAAAAAATCCACAACGGAGGTGTGTAGTGTACGCTAAACATAAAAAACGGAGTGAAATACGTGGGAGTGTAAAAAATGTCTTGTAGTGTTACACATTCCAAGCTGTTTTGAAAAATATCACACCCTGCAAGATTATTAATAAATAAATTTGGTATTCATACATATGTAATTTTATCATCAGTTGATGCGTCTTTATATTCTCTTCTGGAACCCCCCGAACGCTGTCTGAACGCGCCCCCAAGTGATTTACACACGACTGTTCTAGCACGCGCAACCGTGAATTTCTTTGCACCGCAAGTGGTTAACCCTTTGCACTCGAGGGGTGACTCTCACTCACCATGTGGTTTGATGTCGCAACTCAAGAGGTGACTCTCGCTCACCACTTGGTTTGCTGCGGTAACTCGATGCGTGGCAGTAACTGTTTACGTTTAGTTTCTGCGACGCGGGTTCCTACGCTCTTTCTGTATAATCTTATGAAGTGTAAAATGACACCCCTTCAAATGGAGATAAGACTTTCTTATCTGAAATTAGTCCGCAACCACGAACCGGACTGCATTTTCGGCATTACTTCGAACCTGACAGTCGTGGCAGAGAGACTACTAAAGTTAAAGTTTTTGATTCCTAAAAACATGGAAGATAATACTGAAATAAGTTCAAGTGAAGATGAGTTCGATTTCACGGTGCTTAACGAGGAAATTACGTCTCTACACAGAGAGCTTGACGATACAGGGAATAACAGCAGTAGTGACGATAGTGACGAAGTAAGAGGTGTAAGAAGGCGAAAGATCAGAGTAATAGACAGTGAATGTGACAGCGATACTGATACTACAGAAGACTCACAATCGGACAGTTCTGAATGGATTAGTTGCACTGAATCTCAAGAAATACTGTCAAGAATACCATTCATAGCCGGCGACACTACTGCAGGACCGCACGTACCACCAGATAAGAAAGAACCATTGTATTTTTTTAAACTCTTTGTTACTAATGAACTGGTGAATGAAATAGTTATTGAAACTAATAATTATGCTACAAAAAAGTTAGAAGGAAAGACATTATCACCGTACTCGATATGGCGAAATTGGCGGAATGTACATAACTATCGAAGAAATGTAGGCATTTATTGGTGTTACAATAAATATGGGGACAATGCCATTGGCAAATTTACAAGAATATTGGTCACGGAATGATGTCAGCTACATTCCTTTTTATTCGACCAAGTTCACGAGAGATAGATTCAATCAGATTTTTTGGATGCTTCATTTAAAGACAATCCAAAGACAAGATGCAGGATCACGAACACGCTTACAGCTAGTTGGTTGTTTCCTGGATTATATAAATTCAAAATTTTTAAAATATTTTACACCTGGAAGAGAAATTTGTGTGGATGAATCTACGATCAAGTTCAAAGGTCGGATCTCCTTTATTACTTACAATCCGCAGAAACAAACCAAATGGGGTATTAGAGTTTATACGATGGCAGACTCAAGTACCGGTTACATCTGTGGCATTCTTCCTTATTCTGGAAGTTTGACAAGGGACAAGTTGATAAGGCCCGACCTTCCGGTATCAACGAGAATACCATTGTATCTTTATGCAATGCTGCTGGAAAAAATACCTGGTGCTCAAGGATATTGTTACGTTCCGAACAAAATTCTATTTTATTTTATTTTTTTATTATTATCTTTCTTCGTCGACTGAAACCAATTCGATAATGCATATCGCATTGTGGGAACTCCCTAATCGAAACGGCGACAGTCTTTGACGGTATACCATATAGTTTTCTTCGACGAAATCGCGGCTCAGTTGTTTGTGTTATACACTCCGTTCTTAACCGTTTGAGTGCGGTGAAGCGCTATCGCGCTTCGCTTGTCCTATGCCAAAAATGCGGAGAAGCGCGATCGCGCTTCTCTTGTCTAGCCAGGAATGCGGAGACGCGTGATCACGCTGCTGTTCATTAGTATAATTTTCGTATTAATTGTGAACAGTTGTATTTATATCCATTTCAGTTTTTTATTAATTTCGTTTAATTGTGGTTTTTAGTAATATAAAAATTAAAATAAAACAGTGGTAAAATATAGTAGTAGAGCCGTGGATCATGGTACGGTAGAAAAAATGAGTCAATGTAAAAAGATAGATAGATTTCGACTTTAATTTTTTTTAATCATCATTACATCTATAGGGACAAGAGATAATTTTTACAATAAAATTTTTTATATACAAAAACAAATTATATCAAAATAATTGGATCACTTTTTCTATTGTACCACTATCCACGGCTCTACTATATTTTACCACTGTGTTTTATTTATTTATTTGTAGTAAAAAACTTTTCATTAGTTTACAAGAATTAAAAATTGTTTTCATTTTTTTAACAAGTGTTATACTGATAATTACAAAAGCACCATGCCAAATTCTGATTCATCTGAAAGTGACTATGATATGAGCAGTAATAATGAAGAGTGTAGTAATGATTTTGAAACTGATAGTGGAAGTGACATCATCATTCCTTCTAAGAGATTGCGAATTATTAGTGATAGCAGTGATGATGAGGAAGGAGCTGCAAATGCCTCCGATGGCGATAATATCGATGAATTTTTACCCGTAAACACAATATTTTCGAATGAATCGAATAGTTTTTTTGAAATGCCTGGTCCAAAACATGCCCCTGCTTCTGATGCGAAGCCAATTGAATATTTCAATAAATTTTTTTCAAATTCGCTCTTCACTACAATGGTAACGGAAACGAATCGCTATGCTGAGCAGTTTTTGAATTCCGGAAAGAAATTGAAACGACGTTCACGCGCAAGATCTTGGGTACCAGTAACTGTTACAGAAATGAAAGCATTTGTTGCAGTTATATTAGAAATGGGCATTACAAGACGACCTTCAATATACTCCTATTGGAGTAAAGATTCGAGAAACATCCCGTGGTTTGGAAAAATGTTTGCTAGAGATAGGTTTCAATTGATTTTGAACTTTTTTCATTTAGTAGACAATAACAGTTTAGCACCACGAGGACATTCAAATTACGATCCGTGCGGTAAATTCAACTTTTTAGCAGATTACGCCAATAAAATTTTTCGGGAACAATATACGCCACATCGCCAGTTGAATACAGACGAATCATTAGTTGGTACTCACTGTCACTCTATTATAAAGCAGTATCTTCCTAACAAAAAACACCATAAATGGGGAATCAAGTTTTGGATGATTTGCAATTCTATTTCAAATTATTGTTTGGGATTTTCTTGTTATCAAGGTGCAAAATCAAACGATGATAAAAATGAAATAAAAAAGAATGGTCTCGGATATGTAGTGGTTGAGAAATTGTTAACACTCGGAAATTACAGTCAGTTCAACAAGAGCGTGTCGTTCCTAATTTTGTCACTAGATGGCGTATCTTTTTAACATTCGGTTGCTTCAATTGTTTAAACACTTGGCTTCAATGCTTTGAAGTTATGTAAATCGGTAGTGTGAGCTGTTATTTGCGTTGATAAAAATAATAATGAGTGCAGCGTACGCTAGTCGCTTCGAAACGGTATTTCTCTGTAACCATCCAAAAGGACCCAAAATGTCGTTCGCAGCGGCCAGCCGCTACATGGGCAAGTCAGTGTCCTTTATTAAGAAGTGGGTGAAAAGGTATGAGGACGTTAAAAATGTTGACGACCTGCCTGAACGTGGTAAGCGTTGCTCAACGTCAGAGAAGGACGACAAAGCAATTTTAAGAATTTTTGAAAAGAATCCTGGGTGTTCTCTAAGAAAAGCCAAGTTGCTTTTAGCGAAAAAGGGTGTAGAAGTAAGCCTTAATACTATTCGACATCGTTTACGCGATGCTGATTATGGATGGCGGTGTACAAAGTTAAAACCGTTTTTGAGCGAAAAACATGTTGAAAAGCATCTGTTGTGGGCGAGGGCTAATATTGACCGTGATTTTTCCAACATCATATTTACGGATGAATCATCTTTTTGGGCCTGGGGTACAAGAAGGCATGCGTGGTCACCTCGTGCAGTTGCCATTGTCCAGCGTACAGTAAAGCACCCGGTAAAGGTGCATGTTTGGGGTTGCTTCTGTAAACAAGGATTTGGAGCTTTGTACCTGTTTACGGACAATCTTAATGCCCAAAAGATGATTCAAATATATCAACGTTGTTTATTGAAGTCTGCTCGAAGATGGTTTGGCTCGGATAATAGCTTGTGGGTGCTTCAAGAGCATAATGATCCGAAACATCGGAGCCGTGCGTGCACGGAGTGGAAACGCGAAAATGGCATCAAGACACTGGATTGGCCTTCTCAGTCGCCTGACGCTAATCCAATCGAAAACGTGTGGACAGCAATGAAGGTCAAGCTCAGGGAAAAGCGAGTATACAATGTGAAGCAGCTGACACGTCACATTCGCCAGATATGGAGGTCTCTTCCCGAAATAATGGCAGAAAATCTCGCAGAAAGTATGCCTAAATGGTGCCAGGCTATAATCGACAATGATAGAGACTGGACCACATATTAAGTAAATGCATTGTAGTACAATGCCTATATTTCACGGCTATACGTTTAATTATAAATAATACTTTTTACTTCAGAAAATATGACCGACACGCTCTTGTGGAACAAAGTGTACTTGAATAAAGGATACCATTTATTCGTAGATAATTTTTTCACAAGCATACACCTTGCAAAAGCATTGTTAGAGAAAAACACATATCTAACTGGCACCATTCGGAGAAATAGAAAATACATTCCAAATGAGGCAAAATTTGCACAGGTTGGTCAGCCAAAATATTTCAAAAATGACAAAATACTTATGTGCTCTTACCGAGACAAACAAACTAAAAAAAATCCCGTCATATTGATCTCTACAAATTGCACAACAGGAAATATAACCGTTACAAAGAAGAAAGGAAATATTTAATATGTAAAGGAAAAACCAATTATTATTCACAATTATAATAGGTTTATGAATGGAGTTGATGAATCCGACAAAATGTTATATACATATCTCGATGAAAGACGAACTCTCAAATACTGGAAAAAAGTTGTTTTCAACATATTTGTCAGAATGGTGCTAAACGCTTACATAATATATTCCGAAAATTGTCTGGGTAAAAAATTAACTAGACTGCAATTTACTTCAAGCATTATTCATGCTATAGAGAAGGAATGGTTAGCAAGCAAAAATGAAACAGAAAGACTACCAATAAGTAAAAAGTTTTCTTTAGAAAAATTGCCTGGACGAAACTTGCGACAGTGTGAGGTTTGCAGTAAAAAAAATGGAAATGGAATTAAACGATCCAACTTAATTTGTGCTATATGTAAAAAAGGAATTCATGGAATTTGTGCAGCAAAACACTCATGTAATAAGTGAGAATAAAAAACATTTTTGTTAGTAAAAATTACTTTTTTTATAATAATTAGAGTTAATTATAACCATTTTTATTATTTTTCAAAAAAAATAACTACGCATTTCATTCCGCAATTTTAGCATATACATAAGAAAATTCTTCCGCACTCAAACGGTTAAGAATCAACGTGGTCCTACGTACGAAATGTTTAGACGCGCCGTAAATTATGTTACTCCGATATACTGAATGTCATAGCTCCGATATACCTCCCAATAGCGTAGAATCCATTTTTGTATATCGAATGCGTATGAATTCTTTTGAGATTTGTATATATAGATATATTTAGGTATTAAATCTTTTTGTCAAAAACGTACTGAAATCATAACAATGCATCGCTACCTCAGAATATGCATGGAAAGAGAGAAAGGTGAATTTCTTGAAATTCTTCATAGTTAATTGAGCACCACGCCAATGCTTTGCATTGTGGGAAGTCCCTTGGTATGCGTGCTCTTATTTACCCTGGTTGATTCCGAAAGACGACACCTCCAAAGAGGTTCAACCGAAATCTTTTGTCTTAATGTAAATTAAACATCCGGTCCAGCAAAGTAACACGCAAGTCCTCACGAGTGAAATTTATAATCAATTCGAATAATAGTATTTATTCTTCTCCTTTTCTGTGCATAGTAATTACTATCAGAAACTATATTTACATCGTCGGTCATCCATATAAATTGTACCACGAAACCACAAATTAATAGTAAGCATAAATTGTAATGTGTGAAAAATTCTCAATTTTATATTATATTCTGACCGGAAAATCATGTTATATAAATTGCCATAGGAAGCTTGATAATTAATATCTGGTATCAATAGTTGTAATAGTAATAAATTGTTAGATCGACAGGTATGTGGTATGAGTGTGAATCAAAGAAGAAGTTGGAAGAGTGGTGGAGGGTACTCAGTTAGAAAAAGAATGAACGAATTAGTCAAGGATAGAGCCGTATGCACGCCTGCGACTCGGTAGAATAACGAATCATGGGTCCTTACGCATCCACCTCGTAGCCTAATTCGTTAGGCGTAATATCAACGCAGTGTAAACAAATCTGGACAAGGCCCGCTCTGGTCTCGTTCGGAGGTGCGAAGCTGCGACACTCTTCGATGTACAATCGCGAGGTGCGTGTTCGAGGGTCCGTGAAGTGTTAGAGCAGAGTTTTGTTGAAGTTTGTTGAAGTGTTAACAAATTAGGCAAAAAGGACTCAAATCTTCACGAAACAGTTTTATTTCATTTTATTTCATTTTTATTTAATATTTTAAAGCGTTAATTAAAAATAATTACTTTTGTGTTTTTCTTTTCTTTTATTTTATTCAGTTCATAAGTTTAAATATTATTATCATAACTTTTCCATCTATCAAAATCTCATTCTAATACACACATAAAATTGCAGTTCAGTAAGAAAGCAAATCTACCGAGTTTCAAAGGCTGTGTACGACGTTCTTCCTCCGTACAAAATCTAAGACTTCCATATTACATAATACATTGAACAAGGTCACGATTTTACAATAGTTTTGATGAGTACTTTCCATTTCTCTTCCAATGTTATTGCATCAGAGTTCCGGCAAGTAATTTCCAGTAGTCACTAATGACTGTGGGGCATCCCTCACTGGGAATTATGCTGTTTGTGTGAACGTTTCTTATTTTCGCGAAATTATAACATCTCAAATCCGACACTCTCTAAATTTATAAAAGAACCGATCGAATACATTTGTACTGATATAAAACCTTACTAAAGAAGTTCGAATTGAATCATATTGATATATTGTTCATTACTGTTTATACGGACATAGCCATACTACTTTTATTTTATAGAATATATTCCACTATATGCAAATTCAACACATAGTTTATTTATTTAAAAGTTTACCTAGAACCAATCCATCGTAGAGACCGTACAGGACTAGAGTACCTCTGATCCCCCAAAAATCTTATCCCATTTACTATTTTATTGATATTTCATATATTGTTCAATTTGACCATACCCCACGTCGCGTGCGCTTATTGCAAGATACTAACCCGCTCAAACACACGTATACCTTACAATCACACTCACACACGCTACACTTACACCACACAACACCTCCGAGCATACGCGCGCGCGCCGTCAATGCAGAGTCGATTGAAGCAACATAGTTGTTTCCCTCGAATACGTAACAATATCATATGTTCACTGATCGTTATTGTACGAGCTATATCTGGGATGAAGAATTATTGAAATTGAAATGCCACCTCACAGGAACTATCTTAACAAACAGAAAGCATATACCAGAACAAATAAAAAGAACAAAATTCGGAAAAAATCAACAGTAGCATACCGGAAAAGAAATACATTAGTTTTAGCATGGAAGGACAAGAGGGTTGTCACATGCTTGACTAACTGAAACAATGCAAGAATGACGCCTGTGAAACGAATTTTACGAGGTAGAGTAGAAGTGACCGTCAAGAAACCTAACGTAGTAATAGATTATATCAAACATATGGGCGGTGTCGATCGTACAGATCAGTATGCCTCAACGTACTGTTTCTTAAGAAAATCGCTAAAATGGTAGCGTAAACTGTTTTTTTGGGGTTTAGAAATTTGTTCAATAAATTCATATATTTTATATAAAGCCACTAGACAGCAGAGAAGCGAACAACCGCTTAATCACTTGCGATATTTGAAAACATTAGTCCACCAATTGACTGGAGATTTTCGCCAGCCATACGATCGAGCCTCGACTTCAACCTCCGATTCCGAAGATATCCGCTTGAGTGGAATGCTACAAAATATTCTAACAGGAGTTAGGAAGGACTGCAAAGTCTGTTCTCAGAGAAATAAACCCGGAAAAAGGCATCAATCGACATACTATTGTAATACTTGCCCCGACAAGCCGGGCATGCATCTTGGGAATTGTTATGTAGCGGTCATGGCACCGCATACGCCACTGCATATCCCTATTCCTTCTTATTCTCATCCTTTCCATTTTCTACATTTCCCACGCTTGCTCCAGGGCCTGGTCTAGGCCTGGTTAGTGTCCACCCTTAGGCCCTCGCAAACCTCTTCACTTTCCCTACTTTTTATGACTCTTTTCCGCTGTCCTTCGTTCTCCGAATTTCTCCACGATTTCTACGCTTTCCCCTACTTCTCGATTTTCTCTCTTCTTTTCCATAATTGCATCTCCTTCTATACCCTTTCCCCTTTTTCCGGGGGACGACTTAAAAAGCAGAAGTAGGAGGCGGCAGGAGAGATTACGGCTAAGACACCGCGACACGCGCCACGAAACCGTCCGTACGCGAACTATCACGAAGTATAATAAAAAATAAAGAACTGTGGAATTGTATTCACGAGGCGTTTATTTATAATACCCTAGCCTACCTATCCACAATTGGTGACCCCGACGTGATCGGTTCGCGAATCCCGTGTTTAGTGCCTTCCGATAAGAAAACTTACAGTGCTGTTAGTGCGAGAGTGTCGAGAATCCGAATAAAAATAAGTGCACAGTGATAATGGACAACAACATCAACGCAAATGCACCCACCCGCGTACCAGCGGCGGTGGACCGCGTCGCCGTACGAATACCCGAGTTTTGCCCAGGCGATCCGGAAATGTGGTTTTCGATGGTCGAAAGAAGTTTTGATGCATCCGGGGTGACGTCAGAGACGACGAAGTTCGGATACATCCTCGGCGCGTTGCATGCGCGTTACGCCGCGGAAGTGAGGGATATAATCATGAACCCTCCGGCGGAGGAGCCGTATAAAAAATTAAAGGCGGAATTCATCCGTCGCCTCAACGTATCCCAGGAACAAAAGACGCGGCGACTATTGGAACACGAGGAAATCGGGGACAGGAAGCCGTCTCAATTCCTGCGGCACCTGCGTGAATTAGCAGGTACCTCAATTTCAGACGGTGTATTGCGGACTCTGTGGACGGGCCGACTACCTAGCAATATGCAGGTAATTTTAGCCACGCAGCGGGACACCGACTTAGACAAAGTGGCAGAATTAGCGGATGCCATAGCGGAAACAGTGATGCCACGCGTACACGTAGCGGAGGCCTCAATTCCGCGCTCGTCCGCCCTCCGCCAACCACCCCCGTCGGACCAAAACTTAGAGGCGCTACTAAATGTAAAAATGGCGCAAATGGCGCTCTCTTTGAGGCAGGAGATTTCAGCGATACGCGAATCGCTACTGAACGACGGACCGCCCCCTCGACGTAGGTGGATTCACCGTCGCCGACCACGCTCCAACTATCGCGGACGGTCTACATCGCGATCACGAGAGCGTAGTTTCAGGGGGCGATCTACGTACGAGGACCAACCCGATTACCAAGGGAAATGTTGGTATCACTGGCGCTACGGCCCTGACGCGCATAAATGTGTTTCACCGTGCAATTGGAGTACAGCCCAGGGAAACGAACAGGAAGGTCGTTGATGACGGCCAACGACCCTAGCCCAGCGTCCCGCCGTCTTTTCGTCATGGACAGCACCTCCAAAATACAATTTTTGGTGGATACTGGAGCCGATCTGTGCGTTTTCCCGCGCCAATCGCTGCGCAGGCCGCGAGAAAGGTCTAATTACCAGTTGACGGCAGCGAACGGAACCGTTATCAGCACATACGGTACAGTGACGCTGAATTTACATCTCGGTCTCCGACGGGAGTTTATTTGGCGATTCGTGGTCGCGGATGTATCAAAGCCCATAATCGGAGTGGACTTTCTCGACCACTTCGATCTTATGGTAGACATCCGCAACCGTCGCCTCGTCGATCGAATGACCGCACTAACTGTCCGAGGAAAACAGGCCGATATGGAAGGGCCGTCGGTGAAAACGGTAATAGGGACTTCCATTTATCACCAGCTGCTATCTCAGATACCGGAATTAACACGGCCTAGCGGTACTCCGAACCAGACCACGCACCAAACGGTGCATTACATCAAAACTACCCCTGGACCATCCGTTTCCAGCAAACCACGACGGCTTGCACCGGATCGGCTCAAGGCGGCCAAGAAGGAGTTCGAGGTGATGATGAAAATGGGCATTGCCCGTCCATCGAAAAGTTCGTGGTCATCACCCCTCCATATGGTGCAAAAGAAGGGTGACAGGGCTTTAAACGCAAGATCAATCCCCGACAGGTATCCCGTACGCCACATCGAAGACTTCGCTCAACAGCTGCATGGAAAAAAGGTATTCTCTGCAATAGACCTGGTCCGAGCCTACAACCAAATTCCGGTAGCCCCGGAAAATATTGAAAAAACAGCCATCACAACACCTTTTGGACTTTTTGAATTTCCATACATGTCATTCGGGCTGCGGAACGCGGCGCAAACATTCCAAAGATTCATCGACGAAATTTTACGCGATTTTGAATTCTGCTACGCATATATAGATGACATTTTAGTCGCCTCGGCATCTCAAGCTGAGCACCTTCGCCATTTAGAGGCATTATTTAAGCGACTGAAAGAATACGGTATCGTTATAAATCCTAATAAATGTACCTTCGGAAAGGAAGAGGTAAAATTTCTCGGCTACCGGGTTAACGAAAATGGCACTCAACCTCTACCTGAAAAGGTAGAGGCTATTATCATTTCCAGTTCCGAAAACCGCGAAGGATTTAAGACAATTTTTAGGCATCATAAACTTTTATCGCCGGTTCATTTTCAATGCTGCTTACTTTCAAGCCCCCCTGAACGACCTACTGGTTGGTAATGTAAAGGGTAAGGCTCCAATAACCTGGACATCGGAAGCGCGTCGGGCATTTGAAAACTCTAAAAATAGTTTGATAAAAGCAACCCTGCTCGCGCATCCCGAGGCCAATGCTCCGTTAGCACTTACCTGCGACGCCTCTGACTTCACCGTAGGGGCTGTTTTACAACAGCACATCGGCAACGACTGGCAACCACTTGCATTCTTCTCAAAAAAATTAGGATCTGCCGAAAAGAAGTATTCCGCTTACGACCGGGAACTACTTTCTATTTACTTAGCCATTAAACATTTCAAACACATGATTGAAGGAAGACATTTTACTATATTCACAGACCACAAACCTATAACTTTTGCCTTCAGACAAAAACTAGATAAATGCTCTCCACGTCAATTCCGATATCTTGATTATATTGCACAGTTTTCCACCGACATCCAACATATTTCCGGGAAAGATAACGTCGTTGCCGATGCCCTGTCTAGAATAGAAGCGGTCGGTCAGTTGATTAATTTGGAGGAATCGGCGAAATCGCAGACTCGGGATGCGGAGCTACAAAAGTTATTAGAAAGCGAATCCAGCTTACGATTACGGAAAGTTTCATTGCCCGGCACGTCTTCCGATATTTTTTGTGATATCTCGACTAAAACAGTAAGACCATTCGTTACTCCTCCTTTCCGACGTTCTATTTTTAATACGCTACACGGCTTATCGCACCCGGGAATCAACGCGACGGTCAAACTCGTAACACAGCGTTATGTTTGGCCGTCGATCAAAAGCGACGTCCGTGAGTGGACACGTAATTGTATACCGTGTCAAAAATCAAAAATCAGCCGACACGTTACCGCACCGTTAAATCAGTTTCTTAGACCTTCCGCCCGATTCGAGCATATTCATTTAGATATTGTGATTATGCCAGTGTCGGAAGGGTACAGGTATTGTTTGACCTGCGTAGACAGGTATACTCGATGGCCGGAAGCGTTCCCAATGATCGACCAGGAGGCACAAACCGTGGCTCGAACCTTTTATGACGGTTGGGTTGCGCGGTTTGGTGCCCCCTTACAAATTACTACCGATCAGGGAAGACAATTCGAATCCAAATTATTTCACGTTCTCAACAACCTAATGGGAGCTAAACACCTCCGCACCACGGCATATCATCCTGCAGCCAATGGAATGGTGGAGCGTTTCCACCGACAATTTAAAGCTGCCATAAAATGCCACGAATCAGCTAAATGGACCGAAACATTTCCGATAGTTTTACTCGGCATACGTTCCGCCTGGAAGGAAGACCTCAACGCTACATCAGCTGAATTATTAGGGGTATCAATAGGTCTTTAGCCTAACTAGGTTCCTGAGATCACCGCTAGGTGGTGATACTATCATTTTGTAGAGCAATGTTTCTAGGTTAGGAATATCAATTTCCGTGTTCGTCGCATTTGTAGTTCCTTTGTTATAGTGAAAAGATAAAAATGTCGACGCTTGAATTTAGAGCAGTGATAAAATTTCTTGTTAAAGATCGAGTTGATCTTAAAGCCACAATGGACAAAATGAAATCTGTGTATGGTAATGAGTGCCCTTCAGACAGCTTCATCAAGTACTGGCATCGTGAGTTCAAATGTGGCCGTGTATCTATAGAAGATGAGCCTCGAAGCGGAAGGCCCACCGAAATTGATTATTCAAATTTGGCGCCAAAAATCAAGGCTGCTATTGAAGAAAATCGGAAATGTGACCTGAATTCCTTAGCTTTGAAGTATAACGTGTCTTATGGTGTTATTCAAAAGATTGTCACTAAGGATCTTGGTATGCGAAAGCTGACTACAAAATGGATTCCACATGTTTTGAGTGTAGCCAATAAACAGGAACGGGTAAAGTGCTGTGTCGCTAATTTGGACCTATACAACAAGCAGCCCAATGCTTTTCTTAAGTGTTTGGTTACAATGGACGAGACCTGGGTCCTCCAGTCAACACCAGAGACAAGAACTGAGGCTTCTGAATGGGTGGATGACCCCGATAAAGTGTCCAAAAGGCCAAGACACTCACAAAATGTCGGCAAAGCTATGCTCTGCGTCTGGTGGGATTCTAAAGGAATTTTGCTAGCGGAATGGTGTGATAAAGGATCTACGATCAACGGTGATCACTATAGAAAGCAACTGGATAAGGTCCATGAGATTTTGAAGACTAAAAGGTCAGATAGACCCAAAAGAAAACCGCTGTTCTTACAGGACAATGCGCGTCCTCATAAGGCCCAAGAGACCATGAAAAAAATTAAAGACCTAGGTTGGAAAATCATCGACCACCCACCCTATTCGCCCGACTTGGCCCCTTCCGACTTCTTCCTTTTTTCAAATTTGAAGAGATTCCTCAGGGGCCGGAGCTACGAGACCACAGATACCATGAAGTTGGCCGTGCAGCAATATTTGGAAGAACGGCCTGAAGAATGGTTTCTTCACGGCCTAGCGCGATTACCTGACAGATGGGAGGCCTGTATTGATAAAGAAGGAGACTATGTTCAATAGAAGACCCTAGCCCACCTCCTTCCCATTTAGGCTAAAGACTTATTGATACCCCTAATAGTATATGGCGAGCCACTGAGGTTACCAGGAGAATTTTTGTCTCCGCAGGTAGCCGAAACCAGAGAAGACGTTTCCGATTTCATCCGTAAACTACGCAATCATTTTTTCCGACTGAGTCCGATTCATGCCTCGCACCATTCCGCCAACCGTACATTCATTTTTAAAGATCTCAGTACTTCAACGCACGTCTTTCTTCGAACCGATTCGGCAAAAACCATTTTACAGCCCGCGTACGAGGGTCCATATGCCGTGATGCGCCGAGGTGACAAAACGTTTACAATAAAAATCAAAGACAAAAAAGTAACCGTGTCCATCAACAGGTTAAAGCCTGCATACATCCTGGCAGAAAACATACCCAATCCCACCATTCCACCAAACCGACCGGTCACTCAAACAAATAGTACTAACAATACACCTGATGTACTTCCAGGGGTTAGACGTTCAGGTAGACGCGTACGTTTCCCCGACCGACTTCAAATTACGCACTAATTTATACCAGCCTATATACACCTGCGTCACCAGGTGACAGTTTACACAAAATATCTAACAAAAGATCTTTACTAAATCAAAATTGGGACGCCAACCAGCCATAGAGTAGCGATATTTATATGCAGTATAATTGTAAGCATTAGGATAAGGGTACATATTAACGCAACTTCAATTCTATTATACGTCGTATATTACTCTATATGCATTACGTTTCATGTAATTTCTTTTCCTATACTCATGTTAGCGTTGTAGTATATATGTATGTAAAACGTTGTGTGTTCAATTTCTGTATATCTAGCACTATTTATCATTAAGTTATTTGCATATGTATTATAATCGTGTACGGACAGGTTTACTATTGTATTCCGCGTTAGCATGCATTCGTTATATTTTACTATGCGTCTATTTTTATGTCCTGGAGCTATACTAAATTTTCGTAATTGCCTCAATTACTGGCAGGGGGGTAATGTAGCGGTCATGGCACCGCATACGCCACTGCATATCCCTATTCCTTCTTATTCTCATCCTTTTCATTTTCTACATTTCCCACGCTTGCTCCAGGGCCTGGTCTAGGCCTGGTTAGTGTCCACCCTTAGGCCCTCGCAAACCTCTTCACTTTCCCTACTTTTTATGACTCTTTTCCGCTGTCCTTCGTTCTCCGAATTTCTCCACGATTTCTACGCTTTCCCCTACTTCTCGATTTTCTCTCTTCTTTTCCATAATTGCATCTCCTTCTATACCCTTTCCCCTTTTTCCGGGGAACGACTTAAAAAGCAGAAGTAGGAGGCGGCAGGGGAGATTACGGCTAAGACACCGCGACACGCGCCACGAAACCGTCCGTACGCGAACTATCACGAAGTATAATAAAAAATAAAGAACTGTGGAATTGTATTCACGAGGCGTTTATTTATAATACCCTAGCCTACCTATCCACAGTTACATGAAATATCATACACAGAAAAATTACAGAGACTCATATTTAAGAAATTATGTTTATAAAGGTGTAAAGATATATAAAATGTTAAAATATAAAAATTTTATACATTAATTTGTGTGTGTAATGATTTTAAGTTACTGGTAAGAAATGCGTCAAAAAGGCTGCAAAACGTCTCGAGTTGCTGGTGCGCCGCGCGAAAAAGGCCCCGAGTGCAAACGGTTAAATAAATGATAACGAACGAGGCAGTGCCTGCCCGTTCGCGAATGACGAAAAACTGCGTGTGCAATAAAGAACTGATTACATTTTTTCTAACCCTGTGTTTCCCTTTGCCATCCTTTTACAAATGTTTGTTACATTTATCATATAAGCTTGATGTAAAGAAATGGCAAACACGTTCTGAAGAAGATTAAAAAAACTGTTAAAGATCGTAAAGCAGAAGTACAAAAAGATTTTAAGCTCTCAGTTGGGACTTCGCGTTGATTATCCGAAATGCGTATATGGAAGTTCAAATGATGCGAATACAGTTCGACGATTTTTCGAAAATTCCATTGTATCTGCATTAATAACCGGATTAGATATAAATATAATTCAGAGGTTTCATGTCATTTTACAAGTAATTTCAAGCGGTTATACAGTAGATATCAAGAAATTTCAAATCTATGCTGTAGAAACTGCAAAACTGTTTGTTCAATTATATCCCTGGTATATGATGCCCAATACTGTACATAAAATTTTAATACATGGACCTCAAATAATTGCAAATGCTTTGCTTCCTATTGGGCAGCTTTCTGAGGAAGCACAAGAAGCACGCAATAAAGACATAAAACATTATCGACGAAATTTCTCTCGCAAGTGCTCGAGGGAAAAAACTATGGAGGATGTTTTTAATTGGCTTCTATTATCATCAGATCCATTAATTAGTAGTCTTAGAAAACTTCTTCGTAAAAAATTAAGAAGCTTATCATCAGAAACGGTATCCCTCCTTATATGCCCTGCCGCAGCTCTAACAAAGAAAGTAGCGATTTCGACTCGGATTGATAATTCGAAGAGTGTATATAACTTTTTAATAAAAATAATATAATAGTTCTATATATATGTATGTATAAAATGTATTGGTGAGGGTAGTGTCAGCGGCGAGGATGGGGATGTGGAGGAGGATGGCCGGGCGGCGGAGAGTTTTTCGAAGGTGTTGGTGTTCAGTCCTATGGCTGCCACTCTTCGCTCTGCCCGGGTATGCTCCTTCTGCGTTTTTTCCGCGTTGTGGTGCTGTCCGGCCATCTTGGCGCGAACGGGGAGGAAGTGGGGATGTGACGGGGAACGAGGCCGGTACCTACCGGCCACGCCGGTGGGCGAGGGATGGCTCCACGCGGCCACAGTGGCACACAACAAGGAGATGCACGCCACCAACGGTAACATAGATACGCTGGGTGATACCTTGTTGGATAGAGTGACCACGTCGAGTAGAGACAAGGCCATGTTCTGGGGAGCAGCAACGATAGGAGAGGCGCGCAGTAATAACGCTCGCATCTTTGAAACGAAGTGGATGCAGCACGCGTCCAAGGTGTATTATTGCAGGCAAAGCAGCAAAGGATCCCAGGCGTGGGTGAATTGCGCCACCTTACACCAGTACTTGATGTGTGAGGATGAGTTGGAGAGTGAAGGCGGGAGTGGAGCTGACGAAGGGGGGGGGGGAGGGCGAAGACGAGGGTAGCCTAAGAGAGTTGGGGACCGGGGCTATGATGGCATCTACACCCGTGGGTGGAGGTGGAGTGCCTGGTGCTTACGCGGTGGTTGGCGAGGAATCAGGGGCAGGGAGCGGACCGGGGTCGAGTTCAGTTACCCTGACGGAGAGGCCATCAGATACCCTCCTGCTGACACGTATCAAGGAGGCTACTCGAAGGGTAATAGAGACGTTGTCCAGAGGACCAACAACGCTGGGGGGTCGTCAACGGAAAGCTAAAACTATCCGGACTGAGATGAGGAGGATCGCGCAGGCGGCTAAAGATGCCCACAAATACGGCGTCGGCGATGAGCACGCGGGGGGGGGGGGGGGGGCATGGCGTCGGGGCGTTGAGGAGGCGTGAGCAGCCGCCTGCTGCGGTGGGGGCCTTTGTGGGGGGGGGGGGGGGTAGATTTACAGTTCATGGCAGAAAAGAGAAAACGCTTACGGTGGGTCGGGGTCGGGTATACCCCAAACACGGGTCACGGAAGGTTGGAGAAGACCGGGGCCGGGCTGTTGATGGTGGAGGCCGCAACAAACGCTACACCCAGTGTACCGGGGGTGATCAACCCGGGGAAGGCTTTGTATACATACGGGTATGCTTCGAACATTCCTCTACTGGCCAGTATGATGGAGAGATCAATTGTTCGGGAGCAACATGACTACAGAGGGTTAGCCCTCAAAATTGACTTATATGATGAGATGCGTGAGAACAGGCTCGTACAGCCCACTGGCGTGAGTTGGGCTTGGGCGAGGTCCGAGGTCACCGAGAGGGCCATAGTGACCTTGGACCGATTAGGTGACTGGCATTACGACGCGGTCTTCCTGTCTGCGGATGTACTGGAGTGGGCCATGAAACAGGAGGGCCATCTGAGAGTTGGGGGGGCCGGTGGCGAGGACTGGTACCTGCATGACGCTAGCGTGCGACTGGTGACGTTGAATGCCAACGACGGGCCTCAAAACCTAGGGAGGGATACGTGGGTGGCGTCTCAATTGACGTATCCACTAGCGCAGGTGGTGGACACATTCTCAGTGGTGACAATTGCTGGGGTCGAGAGGCGCGAGGTGTTCGTGCGGACGGCGGGTCTAGTCGACATTTCTGACGTGGCGCATCGCATCGTGTTTGTGTTGCCGACGAAGTGTGATAGTAGGGTGACCATAGGTGGGCAAACATTCCCCGTGGTAAGCGCTGACCATAGAGGGAACTTGCCCATGGACGCCAACATACCTATGCATGACGTGGATGCTGCAATAAGCGGTATGGTTGGTGGAATGTTGCAGTCCGGTTGTTCGTTGCGGGAAGCGTTCGGCAGGTACACTGCGCCGTACTTCCCGAAGGGGGTGAACTGGCTCGAGATTAATAGCCTATCCGTCGAGCTGACGGGCAAATGGCATGCCCAGATTGAAAGTTACAGGGAGGAGGAGGGGGCTGCGCATTACAGTGTGGGCGCACCCTTGGACGTGTTGGAGAGGCTGGGTTTGCAGCCGGCGCCGGGGTTGCAGCCGGGCGGGAGTGGAGACTACGGAGGTAGAGACGCCGTGACGGGCCTCGATCGCAGGGTGGTTAGCAGGGCTAGGGCGCGCCAGGCGCCCATTCTTGCACTGGGGTACTGGGGGGGGAGGGGGGGCTCGCTTCCCTCGCTTTGAGTTCCGGGTTTGCGGTGTTCGACACATACAACGCCGAGGATCCAATACAGGTAGCGGCGCGTATGAGCAGTGGGGGTTTGGACCGGCAAATGCGGGCGGGGTATCTGCGTAAAATTACCGAGTGTTGGAAGGCAGCAAGTGGACAATTGGACAGGATTGCCTTTCCCCGGGCGGACGTGGTGATGCCTCGCTATTGGCCGGATATCATCAATAGGCCTGGAGGTAAGTCGGGAACCACGATGATGTGGCTGGCGGAGGCGGTATTGGGCAAGACGATGCGTCATTCCTGGGCGGTTAACTGGCTGGACTCTAACGAGCAAGAAGACTCCTTCGTCTTGGTGGCGGAGCATCGTCAATACAGAGTGGTCCGAATTCTGCATCCCTGCGACGGGCAGGCCTGCTAACCCCCACTACGTATATGACGATATAGAGAACAGTTGGATGTACGGGTGCATGCACCAGCAGGGTTCGGGGGAGGATGAACCCCAGCTGGAAGCATGCCTGGACAGGTTAGACTTAGAGGGAGCGGACTGGGGGTTGACATACCAGAGTCACCCTATGTATGCCAAAATGGACGGTTTAGTGTGGAGGGTGGACTACAGTGCGGGAGGTCGGCTGGCCAGGGATCTGGGGGATTTGGAGGCGGGAGGAGTATCGCCCGCGGAAGATAAGTGGGGATGGGGGGTAATGGTGCGAATTAAGGATTACAAGCTGGACGAGATGAAGACCTTGGTCATTCCCAGGGGTACGGCAAACGTGCTGACGTGCAGGATGTTTTCAGATAACACCATACTGTACAGGGGCTCGTCAGACTCGCCGGTGACCGGTATCCAGCAGCACTATATGGCTAGAGAAGTGGGCTACGCAGCCCAAGATTTGGACAGGTATTCGCAGCCTTTAAATGTTGCAAAACCCGTACGAGCCACCCCCACGTGCGAACGAGGGCCCGACAACAACAACGTAGCGGGAACGGACGAAGGGTCACGGGGAACGGCAGAACACAAATTGTCCTCACGACCGCCTACCACTCCCCGAGCCACCACCTCCCCGCCACCAAGACTATAAAATGAAGACGATAGCACCTGAATACGCCTCTCCAGTTCCGCCATCCTCCGGTCGTAGGCGATATCTCGGGCCTCGCGAGCTGCCTTCTCCAACGCTTCCTGCTCTCGTCGCTGAGCCGCTTCCGGGAATATTATTGTGGACAAAAACGAATTTAATGCCTAAACTACATATTTTTGACGAACAAACTTCAGGAGTAAAAGGAAATCTGAACCCAAAATCAACACCTTTAGAAGCCTTTCAAATGATATTTTCGGAAGAATTAGTCGCTCAAATTACCGAGCAGACAAATAATTATTTCAAATGCGTACAACAGTGTTGAAGATTGGAATGATCTGAGGGGAAATCAGCTAAAAATTGTACCTTTTGCCTCTCCTTCTGGATTTATAATTGAAGATTGAAATCTAAGGTCGGATGTAGCGGTAGAACGTTGCTATGAAGTATTTGTGCCGGATACATTATTCGATGAAATTGTCGAACAAACGAACTTATATGCGTCACAGCAATTGGAAAGCGGATACTCGGAGCGCTTGAAAAAGTGGACAGTGACAAATAGAAGCAAGAGAAAGCGATTTTTGGGGTTAATTCTCTGGATGGGATTAGTGAAATTACCAGCCATACACTTATATTGGTCCCATGATCCTGCGTATGTGCAAACATTCCCAAAAAATATCATGTCCAGAAATAGATTTGAATTATTACTGAGAATGCTGCATTTTACCGATAATAGAAACAATAATGGATCCAACCGTTTGTTTAAAATCCAACTACTTATAGACGCATTGGAAACAAATTTCAAAAAATATTACAACCCGGCAGAGGCCGTATGTATTGACGAATCGTTGATTCCATTCCGTGGCCGTATTATATTTAGGCAGTACTTGAAACAGAAGCGCCATAAATACGGGATTAAAATATTTAAGTTATGCTGCGAATCTGGCTACACATATGCCCTTCGTGTGTACGCGGGAAAATCTTTGGAACAGGAAAACACAACGCCCACTAAAATCGTGATGTCCCTTTGCAGAGACTTATTCGAAAAGGGACACACGTTATATACTGATAACTGGTATACAAGTTTAGAATTGGCGGACAAATTAGTTAGTAAAAACGTTCATTTAGTAGGAACATTACGTTCGAATCGGCGAGGGAATCCGCCGCAGGTGATTTCGAAAAAGTTAAAATGGGGAGAGGCTATTGTTAAAGAAAATGGAAAAGGAATAACCATCTTAAAATGGAAGGACAAGCGGGACATACTAGTTCTGTCAACGAAACATTCATCGGAAATGGTGAATGTTCAGAGCCGATCAGGATACAAGTTAAAACCAAAAATTATAGTGGAGTACAATGCAGGAAAGGCAGCTGTCGATTTATCAGATGAATGCCTATAATAGTCGACTAAGAAGATCTTTGAAGTGATATAGGAAGCTGGCTGTTGAACTTTTGTTAAATACTGCAGTCCTCAATAGTTTTATTTTATACAAAAATGTCACAAAGAAGAATATTAGCATTACGGAATTCCGCAAGAAATTGGCCGTACACCTAACAAATTGCTAGGAAACCGACGTTCCATCCAGCAGTATTGCAACCTGTAGAAAAGCACACAAACTGCAGACAAAACCTGGCAGAGTTTCAGCAGTGCGAAAATATTGTAAATCGTGCTATGAAGAAAATGCGGCACAGTGTGGCAGAAAAAAAGCAAGAAATTTTACCAAACAAGTTGTAACATTTTGTGATACTTGCGAGGGATAACCATTTTTATGTTTGCCCTGTTTTAATAAAATCCACTAAAACTTTTTGAAAAAATGTTTAAGTACATTAATAATAAAATCCCGTATTAAATACAAATTAAGTGGACTTTAAATAAATTTTAGATAACAACTTAAAACAATGTAAATTGTTTAGTTTTATATCATATTTTACACTGTCAGTCACCGGTGACTGACGCGGCACTCAACGTGTTAATAAAGTCAGAACACTTATTTCAAATGATAGTGTTGCGAGCACCCCGTATATCTCCAAAGCCTGCTGGTGCTCGCGCCGGAACGAAGAGAAGACGGTCGGTCCTTACCGACCGTGGATATCGATCAATCAAGAAGTGACCGAGTCGCGAAACCGTGATACGGAAACGAATATAACTTCTTGTCATTAAAAGACTGTTAAGCATTGTATACAAGTTGGTTTGTAAATAAAGTGTTACAACAAAACTATGAACCCTGAAGGAGCGTCGGCACCCCCGCGCACTAGGCGGGTCAGCCGGCGTAACAATAGGAACATTACTTTTATTTATATAATTTATAGTGTGGCTGCGATGTTGGCGGTGGTAGACCGTGGAGGAGTGATAGAGAGGATTGGCGGAAAAGGAAAGATTCCGTTTCGTCCTGGGTCTCCTAGTGGACTCGTCAGTAAGGCATCCTAGGAGAACCGTGCCTTAGACGCGGGGGACCGAGGGAGTCAGGTTAGAAGGTGTATACATATATATTAACAGGACCTCTCGGGAGAACTAGCGAGAATGGTCATGCGTCGTCCGTCCCTCTAGCAGTGACGGGCAGAAGGGCCGCCACAATACTTTTCTTGGTAATGAGTGTTAAGTGAAAGAGTGTTTAATTTTGACGTCGCAAAAATATTCGGACATTCTATACGTTTCGTAGTTTGAAGGTCTCGTTAAACCGGGTACGTTACTCAGTGACAATGTTTGTAAACATAAAATGTAAGCACTATTTCGTAGAGTTAGTTTCACTTCATACCTTGTTCGTATCGCACGTGTTACTTGTGAAAATGCCACGTAAAGGCAAAAATACGACAACTAGTTATTTATCATCGCGAAAAGGAAAACTTATATAAAGAAATCGGTACATTACTAAATTTGAGCAAGAGTACTGTTGCGGACATTATACGAAGGTATAATAATGAGGATAGGATTGAATCTATTAAACAGCACGGACGTCCAAAGTTACTCGACGTTCGGTATAAACGTAATATTATTAGGAAAGTGAAAAAAGATCCTACTGTAAGTGCCCCGAGATTGGCGGTAGAATTGTTCGAGGAGACTGGAAAGAAAGTTCATCCCGACACAATTCGTCGGATGCTTCATGAAAATGGATACCATGGCAGAGTTCCTCGAAAAAAGCCATATATTAACGACGATAATCGAAAGAAAAACGTAATTTTTGGAGATGAAAGCAAGTACAATATTTTTGGGTCCGATGGACATAAACTTATATGGCGGAAAGCCAATGAAGAACTTCACAGGAAAAATCTCAAACCAACCGTGAAACACAGTGGAGGAAGTGTAATGGTTTGGGATTGTATTTCGGCTGCTGGAGTGGGCCAATTAGTGTATATTGATGGGATTCTGGATAAATATAAATATTTAGACATTTTGAAACAAAATTTAATAAAAAGTGCTACTAATATGAACATTCACCACAGTTTTAAATTTTATCAAGATAATGATCCCAAACACAAATCACGCATAGTTCAAGAATATTTATTGTATAATTGCCCAAAAGTATTACAACCTCCTTCACAATCACCGGATCTAAATCCGATAGAAAATTTGTGGGATTACTTAGATCGTCGGATCAGAATATCAACCATCAAATCGGAAGAAGAACTAAAACTACGATTAATTGAAGAATGGTCACACATTTCGCTAGAATACCTAAACAAAATTATTTCTAGTATGCCTAAACGACTAAGTCATGTAATTAAACAAAAGGGTAATCCAACAAAGTACTAACATCGATATCATTTTGTTAAAGTATATATAAATTATTAATGAAAAAACTGAAACTAGTAAAGTGTCCGAATATTTTTGCGACGTCAAAGTTAAGCATTATTTCATTTAACACTCATTACCAAGAAAAGTCTATAAATTATATAAATAAAAGTAATGTTCCTATCACTTGAAATAAGTGTTCTGACTTCCAGACCCCTATAACTTTTCCAACCCCTGTCACGCCATTCTCAGTCTCAGAATTTGGGATTAGCTTATCGAGATAGGATCACTATCGACCCTACCCGAAAATCGAAAAACCTTGTAACCGCAACATTTACGACTTCCTTTTGAAACCCTGACCACCGGACCCATACGTGACTCCGGCTCGCGCTTTTCCTACCTGGAAAACCGCCCTTTCCTGGAAAAACCCCTACCACTCGGCTCCCATCCCCCAATACCAAGTATAAAGGAAGGCCCTTCGAAAGGGAACGACAGTCCAACTTTAAACATTAAGAGTGCGTGAAACTCTGTACACTAAATCTTTTTCCGAAATAAACTCTCTAAGAAGTAGACAGCCTCGTTCATTGCGATTCGACGACATAAATTGGTGGCAGCGGTGGAATACTGTCCGCGGACTTCAACCAACGGAAAATCTTCTAGCCGAACTAGATATCCTCCTAGGAGGAATCGTTGGAGTATCCTGAAAAGAACCCGGAGAATCTCAACGAACGCACAAGCTGGACGACAAGTGGACTCATTGGCGACAAAGCAAAACCAACGTAAGTCTCTCTACCGATACTCTGTCCGACCTTCTTATTGACTACGTGATTGCTCCACACAATACAATGTCAAGAGCGCAAAGCCCGAATCGCGTCCAAGTAGACATGTATTTACTAGCCGAAAAGCTTCTGCAAGTCTGCGATAGACTCAAAACGCTAGAAGAATCTAGGCCAGCTGGGCAAACATCAGCGAACATCCAACCGACCCTTCCTAACGAAACATTTGAAAACTACACTATTGGAAAATATGAACAATACCTACTGCTAATCCCGGATTTCGACGGAAGTAATACGGAGATATTTATTAACACAATTATCAAAGTCTCCTCCATGTTGCATCCGAACCAACATGCGTTGCTCTTGTTGGCAATCATGTCGCAAAAATTAAAAGGATGCGCAGCCTTAACGATACACCCAGATACCATCACGACCATACCGAAGCTGATAGAAAAAATCCGTTTCATGTATGGAAAAACGGTCGACACATCAGCATTGAAGACCAAGCGCGATTCGTGCAAGCAAAGACCGAACGAACCTATAAACGATTTTATACATCGGTTCTCCCAAATACAAGACGAATTGCTGACGGCTGTAAACTCTGAAAGAAGGTTGCAAACATATATTGACATAAAAGAAATAATATGTAACGAAGAAGGCATTCAATGCTTCCGACGCAATGTCAGGCCAAAAATCTCGCAGTACTTATTCAGTCAGTAGCTGGAGACCCTCAAATTCCGGTTTCGAGGACGGGAATGCAACAGTGATACCCTGCGAGTCGGACGATCGAGTCCACCGTTCAATTAAGCACACTGTCTTTACCACCAAACTAACACTGCCTCGCCCAAAACAATTATTGCGCCTCGAACACCTCAACGACGAGAAATATTCGTCTGTTGAAGCACGAATCATGATCTGTTCTATCTTCCCGATGACCAGTTGGGTAAAACTACAGCAATCGAACATAAAATTCCTACCATAAACGACGAACCAATTCACGTAAAGCAGCATCGCTACCCTCCGATACACCGCGAATAAATCACGAAACAGATCGCTGATCTATTAGAAAATGACATCATTCAACCTTCCACATCACCTTATACAGTGATGAGCAAAACTGAACACAGTTCATATATTTTTTAAGAGTATACACACTAGTTCAGATACACAACATTGTATAGCAACCAGTGGGTTGGTACATAGAAATCAACAATGTATTCCATCTTTCAAGGCCTTGTAATGCTTGTTTTTACTTTGTATCTCCTTGGAAGGAACAAATCGGTTGTATTCAGTTTTGCACCGTTTCCGAATTCAGTCGTTTTCCAATATTTAAACGTTCAACATTGCAGAAGTTGCTGATAAATAATGTTACTTTTTGTTGTTTAAAAAAGTATTAAGAATATTTTTTGTGTTGTTTAAAAAAAAATATTGAGATAAAGTATTCTTTAATTTTCTTTCAAACATGAAACCAATATCAAAAGAAATCAAGAATAATATAATTTCAAAATAAAATTTTGGTCTTTCTACCAGAAAAATTGCAAAGGAGTACAATGTAAGCCAGTCTGTAATACAGAAAATAAAAAAAAAGTATTGTGCCAATAAATCATCATCGGGAGGGCGGCCAAAATTACTAACACCACACGAAGGAAGATTGTTGGGGAGATATATTCAAACTGGTGAAGCTTCGAGTGCATCAATGGCCGCAAATTTATTAAATGATAGGATAGGAAAGTCAATTAACAAATGGACAGCAATGAGAGAATTAAAAGGCCAGAATTACATATGTAATGAAAAAAAAAAAAAAACCATGTTATCTAAAAAGAATGTAAAAGCACGTTTAGCATTTGCAAAAAAGTATAAAAATTGGACTGTTGATCAGTGGAGACGCGTTATTTGGTCTGATGAAACAAAAATTAATCGCATATCAGCAGATGGCACAGCATGGTATTGGAAAAGGAAAGGTGAAAGCCTTAAACGACATCATGTCAAAGAGACATTAAAACTGTGGACTTGGTCTTATGGTGTGAATGATGGCGTGGATGTCGATGCGAATGTGAAAATGTGACAACAGTGCGAATGGGGAGTGGGATAAACAAGCAAGCAGAGAAGCCGGCAGTGGAAGCGAGAGTGAAGCGCGTGTGAGGCGAACCTGAGCAACACATTATAGTTATTTGTATTAGTTTTAATAAATAAACAAAAATTATAAAAACCCACAAAAACATGGTGGCGGCTCCATCATGATGTGGGGATGTATGACGTCCTATGGAACAGGTTCCATACAGCGAATTATTGGTAATATGAACCAGTATAGTTACATGTCGATTTTACAATCTCATTTACCGGAAACGGCAGAAAATATGCCATACTTACAGGATGAAGTAATGTTCCAGCAGGATCGGGATCCGAAGCATATGGCAAAATCACCTATTAAAAAACTAGTAACATCAGATGTTCAGTCCCTCGATACCAAATAAGTTTGGTCTGAGGCATTTTCTTCTCTCTCCAAAAACAAGCGAGTTATTCAGGAGTCCTGTCTTAAGTGCCTCACCCTGTATATACACTCTAATTAAACATATCGTTGCAGGATACTCAGTGGAAAACCATACTAATAGTTTAATCAGAGATACCGCCAAATACAAACTATTAGGTTGTCCGGAAAGTTCGTGCCGATTTTCGATAGGTGGTATTAGGACAGGTCTGAATATATTAGAATGATTGAAAACAAATGACATGCATACATATTCTAAAAGTCAGTACTTCAGGCATATTTGGAAAAAAGTTTGGTTACGATACGTTAATTTTTCTCGGTTTTATACGCCTTAGAATATGGTAGCAAACAAAGAGCATTATAGGCATTTAATGCTTTACTTTTTCCGAAAAGGCAAAAATGCCACACAAGCGGCAAACAAGATATGCGCTGTTTATGGCGAAGGTGCTGTAGCCGAAAGAACTGTGCGGAAGTGGTTTGCTCGGTTTAAAGCTGGAGATTTCGATCTTGAAGATCAAGAGCGCCCGGGTAGGCCGTCCACCAGAGACGAAGATCTGGTTAAAACAGTAATCGAAAATAATCCACGGCCTACAACACGTCAATTAGCAGAAATGGTAAATAAATCAAAATCAACGATCCACGATCATATTGTGAAGCTTGGCTACATAAGCCGTCTTGATGTATGGGTTCCCCACAATTTAACGGAGAAAAATCTGCTGGATCGTATCTCCATTTGCGACTCGCTTTACAAACGCAACGAGGAGACACCATTTCTGAAGCAATTAGTGACGGGGGATGAAAAATGGATAATTTATAAAAACGTTGAGCGTAAAAGGTCTTGGGGAAAGCGTGATGAAACACCTTTAACCAGCCCAAAAGCCGGACTTCATCCGAAGAAGGTAATGCTCTGTGTCTGGTGGGATTGGAAAGGGATCCTCTATTATGAGCTTTTACCAAACAACGAGACAATAAATTCAGAAAAGTATTGCTCCCAATTGGATGAATTGAAGACAGCAATCGAACAAAAACGTCCAGAATTAGCGAATCGGAAGGGCGTCATGTTTCATCAGGACAATGCGCGGCCTCATGCGTCTTTGACAACTCGACAAAAGTTGTTGGAGCTCGGTTGGGATGTTTTACCCCATCCACCATACTCACCAGACCTCGCGCCTTCAGATTACCACCTATTCCGATCATTGCAAAATTCCCTTAATGGAAAAAATTTCAACTCTTTGGTCGAGATAAAAAATCATTTAGAAAACTTTTTCGCCGAAAAACCAGAGAGGTTCTGGAAGGACGGAATTTTCAAGTTGCATGAAAGATGGAGAAAGGTTGTGGAACAGAATGGCGCCTATATAATTTAATAAATGTGTACCAAAATTTAAATGAGTTGCGTTTCAATTTTCCTTCAAAATCGGCACGAACTTTCCGGACAACCCAATACATCATTTGCCTTACCGCCCTAAGGTACACTACCGGCCATAAGTGTTTACCCACCTTCAAATTTCGTTACTATTCAAATAACAAGTATTTTATTGTTATGAAAATGTCCGTATCATTAAATCCTAATTATAAGGCTAATAAAAACCATCCAAAATATTCTGTACATACACAATCACGTGCTGTAAATGAGTTTACAGTTTTTTATGAAAAATGACAATTTTGGAGTTCAGGTAAAGAAACCCATTTTTCTGAAATTTTTATAACGGTCAGTAGGGAATAGGTACGCAGGTAATACGGGCATCTTATTCTTTTCAAATTTCATACTGTATTTCATACTGCATTGAACTTTCATACAGAAAACAGTTGATTTTCAAGTGCTTAAAGAATTTTGCGAAAATTTCAAATAATATCGGGGAGAAAAGAATTATCGATTGAAACGCGCGCTCTAATAGGGTCCCATCATAGCAATCACCGGATTTAAATCCAATTGAGAATTTGTGGGACTTATTGGACCGTAATATTACGACAACGCCTATAAAAACAAAAGAAGAATTAAAAATACGACTGACGGAAGAATGGAGACGCATTACTCAAAATTGCTTAAGTAAAGTAATTTCAAATATGCCGACACGGTTGCAACGTGTTATTAGACAACAGGGATATCCCACAAAATATTAAAATCATTATAATTTTGTTCTTATGTATTTGTAAATAGGAAAAAACGTTATGTAATGTTAAGTGTCCGAATATTTTTTCGACACCAATATTGGGTCTAATTTCGTTTACGATTTATTATGTGGAAAACAATAAAAAATAAAGTAATTAATTTTACATACTTGTAACCTAGAATATGTGCTTCAACCCATTACGGACCAGAAAATTCGATAAACACATTTTAAGTAAGTATATAAAGCTTTAATTTCGCAAAAACCGAAGTGTCCGAATAGTAAAACGAGTAACTGTACATACTTACGAACGTCCGACTGCACGACTTTCTTACAATGTAAACAATCGACATTCAGTTTTCGTTATGCGAGGAACGAGCGTGGATGTTCTGTGCACTACATAGTATAACTTAAAGTTAATTATTATTATTTTAATAATGAGTAAATGTAAAAATATTACACCTCAACAGCGGTTGCAAATATAATATAGCTGCTTCGAAAGTGTGACGCACCCAATAAGGACACCTCATGACACACCCGATAAAGACACCTCATATAGGTCCACACCATGACCAAGGCTAAACCCTGACCCATGGTCAAGGGCCCAACCCCCTCCCGTTAAAACCCGAAGATATACAGTTGGTGTGGAAAGTATTTGTACAGCGACCAATTTCAAATAAAACTTTGTGCGTAAATGTCAGTTATAAATTTTAAGCGAAAAAAATGATTGATAAATATTCTTGGGTATTTGTAGAAAAGATTTCGTGAAAACTAAATTTTATTTTCTTCAAGATTAACAAAAATATACAACCAGCATAGATAAACGTAAGAAATAGACGCACAGAAAGTATTTGTACATCTCTCATTTCTTGCGCTTACTTGAGATGTAAACATAATGTGACCTCCTGAATGTGACGAATAACTACAAAGATTATTAGTTTGTACAGAGTACTAATAGAAGCAAGTTTGAAATTTGTAATATAATACAACATGGATCGTAAAAGGTGCGAAACGACAGAAGAAGAGCAAAAAATTATTATTCGATTACATAATCCATGTAAATCACTGAGTGAAATTTCTTCTATAATGAATAGAGCAAGATCTACTATTTAAAGCATAATTAATAGATTCGGAGAACGAAAAACCGTTTCAAATAAAAGAAAAAGTGGGCGTCCGCGTAAGATAAACGAGTATGATCGACGACTAATTATTCGTAAAGTGAAACAGAATCCACGTATAACTGCCAAACAAATTACAACAGAACTTAAAAACAACAATGGCATAGATGTGTCAGCTAGTACTGTGCGTGACTATTTAAGAAGTAGCGAATATCATGGTCGAGTAGCACGAAAAAAGTATTTTGTAAACGAAACTAACCGTAAGAAAAGATTAGAATTCGCTAAGCAACATATTAATACACCAATCGAATATTGGAATAAAGTAATTTTTACTGACGAAATCAAATTCGAAATATTTGGCTCTAAAAAGAAATTTACTGTGTGGAAGAAGAAAAATATACAATTCAGAAAAGAAAATTTGCAACCGACGGTAAAACACGGCGGTGGATCTGTATTAGTTTGGGGTTGTATGAGTGCAAATGGAGTGGGATCTCTACATTTCATTGACGGTATTATAAACCATACAGTTTATATTGATATTCTGAAAGAACATCTCCATGTTAGTGCAAATAAAATGGGTCTTAAAGACAATTTTATATTCACCCACAACAATGATCCAAAGCACTCTGCATATAATACAAGGCAATGGGTATTATACAACACACCAAAATATTTGCAAACGCCGCCTCAATCACCAGATATCAATCCCATTGAACATCTATGGGATTATCTTGAAAAAAAAAACATAATCATAATATTTCATCGAAAGAAAGTTTAAAAATCGCTTTATTAGAGGAGTGGAACAAAATAAAACCGGCTGTAACATCTAATTTAGTAAATTCCATGCCAAGAAGACTCGAAGCTATTGTAAAATCCAAAGGCAATCCTACAAATGATTAAAATATAACAAATATATTGTATTTTTATAGTTTATTTTTCATTATTCATAACTGTACGAATACTTTTTGTGCGTCTATATCTTACGTTTATCTATGCTTGTTGTATATTTTTGTTAATCTTGAAGAAAATAAAATTTAGTTTTCACGAAATCTTTTCTACAAATACCCAAGAATATTTATCAACCATTTTTTTCGCTTAAAACTTATAACTGACATTTACGCACAAAGTTTTATTTGAAATTGGTCGCTGTACGAATACTTTCCACACCGACTGTATATACCGAAATATTGTAGAACCGGCATTATTGAATAGTTTTCCCAATAAAGAACATCCACACTTATTTCGAATATCTCCCACAAGGTTAAGCGAACTTTACCATACGTCGTAAAGTCTCGAACCACCTTTTGAGATATTTTAATTTATTTCAACCTAATTATCCACGTGACAATTTGGCGATCCTGCCAGGATCCATCTGTACTTCACAAAGGAAAACTTCACGCGAAGAATTCTACGGAACTCTCCAACGAAGGGACTGCGGGTGCCATCCTATTGTGAGAAACAAAGGATCCAACGAACCAAAAAGGTAACACTGGCTTTTTCCACATATCGAGAAAAAAAACCCAGTTATTCCTCTCAAGACTCAGATTCCTCAAATAACTCCCAAACTTCCATCAAAATGACGTCCTCCGGACAAGAAAACTTGTTACGACAACTCCTGGAGAAGATTCAACTAATGGAAGACAGGATTAACAAGCAATTATCCACTCTAAGCGAAGAAGATAAAAATCGTGCTAGGGAAATCCAAAACCTAGGCGACCAACTCAAGATGGTGACTCTAACTGAAGCAAGCAGCGGGCACTTCCCCGATGATCTAGGAGAAGAAGAAATGCACACCGCTCAAAATCCCGTCCAACCAAACAACCCATCAGGTGAAATGATGAAAGCCATCGAAGCAATCCGCACCATTGAAACCTTGCAAGGACGAGATGATGTTGGAGTCGAGGATTTTATAAAATCTGTCAGGTATGCTCGAAGCCATTGCTCGGAGAAAACACTTTTACTAAAATTAATTCTTATTAATTCTATTTATTAATTCTTATCGAGAAAATCACTGAAAACGCGAAACGTAGTATTCGCTACACGTCAATCGAAACGTACGAAGAACTGTATGACTGTCTCCGCCAGAACGTTTCAATTCCCAACACCGTTAGTAGCTGTAGAAACAAACTACAACAAATACGACAAGGAGCAACAGAAACGATTAAATCATACAACCTACGATTCAGGCAGCAATTGAACGAATTAATTTACGCTGTTCAAAACAAGCATCAGAGCCCGATCTCCAGAAGAATCGCTATAGAAGAAGAAGAAACTGAAGCAACACGTACCTATGTACATACTTAATTTAAAACGAGATATAGGTATGCTCGTAATTCCCAGCAAACCTCGACTTTTAATCGAAGCGTAAACAATGGCAGCCGACATGGAACTTTGGACCCGCGACGCCAATCGTGCTATGGAAAGAAGACAAGTAAACGCCAAACCTTCTCCACCACGTCAAACAATCCAACCTCCGACTCTTCCTCCCTACAATTCGAATCCTCTTGTCGACCGCATAAACCTCAAGTGCACTAACAAGGGAAGTCTGCGAACGGTCCGGCTTCGATTTTGATGAAACTTTGTACACTTATAAAGCAGCCAAAAATAATCGACACGTATTTTTTTGTAGCTGCGGTAACTCGAGTTTAAGGAGTGAAACCACCCCTTGAAGTTTTGGGCCAAAACGGCTATCTCGAAAACGGAAAGACATACGAAAAAATTGTTAATGGGCGAGGTTAATACAATAACATGGTGTTAAAAAATTTAACAAAATACAGTTTGTTTATAACAAAAAAAATTTATTAACCCTTTCGCGCCGAGCGCCGCATATATGCGGCATCCACTCGACGACCTGTGGGTACGGGCGCCGCATATACGCGGCATCCACGCCACGAGTTCTGGGTATGAGCGCCGCATATATGCTTATAAATATACTTATTACATTAGAGCAATGATTGTTTTTTTCAGCACAGTTCCTATTTAAGACTTAGAACAACGTATATACAGAAACCACGCGCACTGTGCATATTTCCGGCGCGAGTGTCCGTTCAGCGAAGGTACTTCGGCGGACGGGGCTGCCGTAGCGAAAGGGTTAACTTAATTTTTCATTTTATTGAAATTTTCATAATGACAAAAAATGACGAGCATTTTATTCCAAATCCATTGGTATATAACATTTTAAAATTGCCTCTTACAGTTTTGCAAATTTTTTAGATTTACATCTTGCGCGCGCATCCACTATGGTAGTAGCCGTTCTAACTTTGATTTTAATGAAGCATTGTAGGCTTGCACTAAATTATACCGTAACAAGTAACAATGACAGTAACAAGTTTCTTAACAGCAATGAAAAGATTAATTGTTTTTATTATTCACCTATGACATCGTGGCAAAGGTGGAGCGATTTATAAATTATAAATACATACAGTGTGTGTATAGCAATTATTCTATGTAGTTTCGACAATAGTGGTACTCGTCGAAAAAATGTTTGAGACATAAAGATTTCTTACACCATGCGCATTTAATGATTGCCACGTCACCGCAAATATGGCATCTTGGTTCATTTTCAACAGAATAGCAGTACTCAACAGGATTCTGGAATGCATTTGGTTTTTCATCTAGTTAGATAAAATGTACAGATCAAAGAAAGGTACTAAGAAGAAAACGTGGTCTTCACAAAGAAGTAAAATCACAAATAGGCAAGTGCTCAATCGATACTCGATAGAAAGAAAATCTGAGAGCGTCAGTACATCGGCTATGAAACTAAAGCTGTCGAAAGATAAATGTAATGTTGAAGTAAATGTCTTGTTTGGATATCGTCTAATAAATTTCCTCACGATTTTTTCTGCACTTGCTGAAAATCTGGTATGTAAACGATGTGGTAAAAATGTGACATTTACAGAAGCGAGTCAACGTGGTTTAGGCTTTAAAATTGTAATTTCTTGTGAAAAGTGCGAAAAGATTTATGTAAATAGTTGTCCCTTAATTAACAACGCATACGAAGTTAATCGCCGAGTAATATTTGCAATGCGTTTACTAGGAATTGGTCTGAATGGTGTTATTAAATTTTGCGCAATTACGGATCTTCCACGGCCGATTTTTCAAACAACGTATGATAGTATTATCAATAAGATTCACGTCGCAACGGAAGCTGTTCGTATGAAATCTATTAGGAAAGCAGTTGAAGACGAAAAGAAGCTGTCTACAGAAAAAGGACAGACGAATGGAATTACTGTGTCCGGCGATGGATCTTGGAGAAAGCGAGGATTTTCGTCGCTTTATGGATTAATCACACTTATAGGATGGTCCACTAAGAAAGTTGTCGATGTTACTGTTAAATCGAAATATTGTAAGAGCTGCGAATTTTGGAAAAAGAAGGAAAATACTGCAGAATACAAAGAATGGGCTGAGTCGCATGTAGAGCAGTGCCAAGCGAATCATGAGGGGTCCGCTGGAAAGATGGAAGTGGATGCAGTTGTCGAACTATTTTCACGCTCCGAAGATCTTCATAATGTTAAATATGTCAATTACATCAGTGATGGAGACAGCAAGACATTTAAAGGAATTGTAGATGCTGAACCATACAATGACATTTCCGTTTGTAAAAAAGAATGTATCGATCATGTGCAGAAGCGTATGGGCAGTCGACTCCGGACTTTAAAAAAGAACACGAAAGGTTTTGGCGGAAAAGGCAAGCTAACCAGCAAATTAATCGATGAACTCACTATATATTACGGCTTGGCCATTCGTCGAAATCCGGATTCTGTAGAAAAAATGCGGAATGAAATTTTGGCAACTGTTTATCACAAACTTTCGACGGATCAAGTACCACAACACGATAAATGCCCTGTCGGTGTTGATTCGTGGTGCTCATGGCAGAGAGCAAAAGTCTTGGACAGTTTACATGAATATAAACGTAAAACTCCTCTTTCACAAGACATTCTCAATGCCATAAAACCGATATATGAAGATTTGAGTAGAGATGATTTACTCAATCGTTGTTTAGGAGGATTCACACAGAATAGCAACGAAAGTTTTAATGCAACAGTGTGGTCGATTGCTCCGAAAACGTTGTCAAGTGGCACAAAAATTGTGGAAATTGCTACAAATATTGCAACTGTCATCTTTAACGATGGCTTTCAAAGTGTAATGGAAATTATGCAAGTACTAGAACTGACTGTGGACCACCAGTGCTATAATTTCTGCGTCGAGGCTGACGCACGCCGCGTCAAATTTGCCGAGCGCGCCTCGACTAGTACCGCTAAAGACGCTCATAGAACCTCGAAATCGTCAAGGAAAGAGGAACAGGAGGAAAATATTGCTATAGAAGGACAGTTATACGGTGCAGGTATCGCAAATTAAAGGTGTATTAAAGATTTCTATACTGTAAGTATGAAATGACATTACTCAAAACTGTAAACGCGTTTTTCTCGAAACCACGTTTTTCAAATTGGCTTGCAGCATAACTTTAACAAATTTTATCCGATTTACTTGAAATTTTTATAGTAGCTACTAAACTGAATTATCTAGGGAAGTGCGTAGGATTTTTTCGATCGGTTAACAACTTTTTTTGTTATAAATATTTATTCACTGAACCTTTTGGGTGAAAATAAATTTTTTTCACATGTTTGCCATTTCTACAAAAATGAATTTTTTAACATATGCCTACGTACTTCTCTAGCAAATTTAATGTAGATTATAAAAATATTTTGCTTTTTGTTCTTACAAGGGACATCACCCAAACGTTACACGCCGATTTCGATGAAACTTTTATATGTTGTAGAACTTGAAAAAATATTTGACACGTATTTTTTTTTATGTGCGAATATTCACTCTAAAGAGGTGAAAACAGCCCTTAAATTGGGGTAGAAAAAGCTATTTTTGCAAATATCTCGGAAACTATTAGCCATAGGCAAGAAATTCGAAATGCGAATTGTGCTGTTTTAGAAGGCCAATAAGATGGCGTAACCAGATTTTCGAAAAATTAGTTTATTTAAAAAATATGTTAAAAATTAATATTTTTTGCAATTTTTTGGAGTTAAATGTTGGACTATTTTTATCAAATTTCACATATGTAAACTACAGTTCTAAACAAAGAATACGGATAGATTGGAATTTTTAATTTCATTCGTGCAAAGGATATTGTTACGGTTGGAATTATACGCACATTTTACATATACCTGTCGATTCCCTTCGGGTGCACGACTGATTTCTATACATAATATTCGGGAAATTGTATTATATTACATATTTTTTATGATCCCTTGGATGGCAAAGGTTAACACAACAGGTAAAAATGTTCAGTATGGTAATCAGAGTCGCTCCTAGAGTTATGGGGGCCCGAGGCAATAACCAAAAATCATGTTTTACTGCTCAAAAAATAAGTGAAATGAATATACATTATGTGTACTTGTTACTTAATGTGAAATCTGCTAATAAACAAAGCGCGGTGTATGAACTTAAAAATTTGCGATTAGTTAGTATGAAATTAATTTCTTATTAAAGAAAAGAATTATCATTGTGTAATTCTGAAAGTACTACCATATCCTTTAAAAAACTACATTTTTACAGAATTTTGCACTTCTACCAATTTGATTTCTATTGTACTTAGATTATTTTATAATATTTAGTTTATTTTATACTTATTTATTTATACTTATATTTTTTTTTTGTACTAATTTATTTTTGAAAAAATTTGGAAGTCCTTAGGTGCGGAGCTCCCAGAAACTGTCGTAGGGGTGGTACTGATGGTAATATCCGTTGTACGGAAGACCTAATGACGTTGATTGTGGTTATGTGAAGCGTGATCACTTCATAATTAATTTAGATTTCGTTCAAAAAAAGAGTTGTCTCTGTTTATTGAGAGCTGTTCCACGTTTGTAAGAACATGGTAGCCCTGAAAAGAGCTGGTTTTGCTGTAGCTCTGAAAAGAGCTTATTTTTCTGTAATTTTGAAAAGAATGATTTTTGTTCTGAAATGGTCTCCTAAACTATTAACAAACGGGAACGATTAAAGCGGATATCTGTATTTGTTAGTCCATATTTTATAAAAGTTATTCTATGTAGTTGTTACAATAATGAAAATTTTCAAAAAAATGTATGAAGCATAAATGGCTTTTACACCACGAACATTTTACGGTAACTACCTGTGGACAATTTAAGCAATGCATGATTTCGATTTGGTTGAAGCTAAACTCAACGGGATTATCAAAATATTCCGGTCTGCAACTGATGTATCCATACCAAAACCATGCATACTTAAACAGTTCTTTGTACCTAGGTGCGGATAATTGGTTATGAATTAACGAGTGCATTTTGATAATTGTGTCTCGTGCATGTAAATTAATTTGTAAATCCAATGTAAGCACAAGATCTGATATTTTATGTGTGAAATGTTTCCATATTCTAAACCCATATACATCCAAAAGCTGTATTAATCCAGTGGTGTTTTTTGGAATACTTAAAACTGTAAGAGCTTTATTTGATGGAGTGACATTTCTTATCAAATTTCTATCATATCCTGTCCATGAGTCCAGTAGTAAGATACTATTTTCTGGCGAATGTGGAAAAAATCTGACTCGAACCATTGTCTCAAGAACTCCTTGTTTAATTTGCCTGATGCCAATGCCCCTATAACAACATTAGGTGCCGTCCATACGCGGCTTAAATACAGAAACGTCTGAATACTGCTTTTGATTATTACCAATTCGGTAAAAGTACCGGCCCGGTTACAAAAGCGCATCGTTTAAACTGATTATTACATGTACATATGTATAGTCACATTTCGAGGGAAAACCTATAGGTGAAATATTGATAGTTCTTATTCCTATCACTTTATTAATGAGAAATAGCAGTCCATTTACAATTTTACAAATAAGACATAAAGAAATTAAAACGTCATTGCCTATAATTCAAGACTTCCGGACTGTTGAAAAATATTAACCATTCTTATAAATATATTCCTGTAAAAATGAAATAGCTCTAAACCAATAATCACTTTTACCCAAACGAAATATTAATTATGATCATAAAGCGACTGTGCTTCGCATAGTCATAATCGTCATTAAGTCTTCCGAACAACGAATACTACCATACTGAACATTTTTACCTGTTGTGTTAACCTTTGCCATCCAAGAGATCATAAAAAATATATAATATAATACAATTTCCCGAATATTATGTATAGAAATCAGTCATGCACCCGAAGGGAATCGACAGGTATATGTAAAATGTGCGTATAATTCCAACCGTAACAATATCCTTTGCACGAATGAAATTAAAAATTCCAATCTATCCGTATTCTTTGTTTAGAACTGTAGTTTACATATGTGAAATTTGATAAAAATAGTCCAACATTTAACCCCAAAAAATTGCAAAAAATATTAATTTTTAACATATTTTTTAAATAAACTAATTTTTCGAAAATCTGGTTACGCCATCTTATTGGCCTTCTAAAACAGCACAATTCGCATTTCGAATTTCTTGCCTACGGCTAATAGTTTCCGAGATATTTGCAAAAATAGCTTTTTCTACCCCAATTTAAGGGCTGTTTTCACCTCTTTAGAGTGAATATTCGCACATAAAAAAAAATACGTGTCAAATATTTTTTCAAGTTCTACAACATATAAAAGTTTCATCGAAATCGGCGTGTAACGTTTGGGTGATGTCCCTTGTTAGTGAAAGTGTACAACACTTCTGCTGCAAGCCGTAGAGGCCTATGAAAAAAAAAATCGTTTTATATGCAGAACTCCAGCGTCGCCATTTTTAAATAAAATCAGAAAATAAAATTTGTTTATATTCCTTACGTAACACACACTAAAAGCCTATAAACCCCATTTCCATATGTTTTCTTATTTAGCTGCAAAAAATTCCCAAAGTTATCCTATATTCTCAGGCGTTCACTTAGATGTTACCCCTTAAAGTTACGTTTTGCCCTGACGAACGAGATTATACTAACGAAGATAAGGAAACAATTCTAAGAGAGAACCACAACGAAATTGTAGGACATCTTGGTATCAATCGGACTGTTAAACGTATTCAAGAGCAACACCACTGGATAAACTTAGAATCCGACGTTACAGACTTTATTAAAAACTGCGAAACTTGCCAACGCGAAAAACTTGTATTAGACAAAAGGAAGAAGCTATTATTACTGACACCCCGTTAGAACCGAACACTAAGATAGCCATGGACATATTCGGACTCCTAACCAAGACCAAACGAAACAACCAATTTATCCTTTCAATCCAAGACATGTTAACCAAATACCTTGTATTGGGTTGGAAAGAAAGTTCGTAACGTTTTCAAGTAGGTGGCGGCGAATGCGTGTGTCTGTTCGATGTGTGAGTACAACAAAAGACTTATGCACATATTATTAAAGGTTATGTTTCAACGCGTCTCTTTGTGCAAGTCTTTTTTGAATCAGTCAATTTTACTGCTACCTAATAGAAGTGTAAAGATGAAAGAAAATAAGGTGCATTTTCGTCATCTGTTTGTTTTTTATTTCCGAAAGGGAAAGAACGCTGCAGAAACAGTACGGAAGATTTCTGCCGTTTATGGGGAAGGTTCTGTAGCTGAAAGTACCGCACGGAAATGGTTTGCTCGCTTTAACAGCGGCAAGTTCGATTTGGAAGACCAAGAACGTTCTGGTAGGCCTTTAGTTGCTGATGACGATCTCATCAGAACTCTAATTAAAAATAATCCATGGCAAACAACACGGCACATCGCAGAGATAGCCCACATATCTCACACGACCGTTGTGACACGTTTGAAGGCCCTGGGGTTCGTAAGTCGTTACGACGTCTGGGTGCTGCAGGACTTGACGGAGAAGAACCTAATGGATCGCATATCCATAAGCGATTCACTCCTGAGGCGGAATGAAAATGATCCATTTTTAAAACGGCTAATCACGGGTGATGAGAAGTGGGTCCTTTATAACAATGTGCAGCGAAAGAGGTTATGGGGAAAACAAAATGAGTCAACATTAACCACGGCGAAAGACGGTCTTCACCCGAAAAAAATCATGCTATGCATTTGGTGGGATTGGAAAGGTGTTCTGTATCACGAACTCCTACCGCATAACAGAACGATAAATTCCGATGTATACTGTAACCAACTGGACCGATTGAAAGCAGCCATCGACGAAAAACGACCGGAATTAGCTAATCGAAGAGGCGTCGTGTTCCAGCACGACAACGCCAGACCCCATGTTTCCATACAATCCAGGCAGAAGTTATTGCAGCTTGGGTGGGATGTCCTTCCTCACCCACCATATTCACCTACCTGGCACCATCAGATTTTCACCTATTTCGATCTCTACAAAATTTTCTGAATGGAAAAAAGTTCGATTCCATGGAAGCTTGCAAAGGCTACGTGGATCAGTTCATTGCCCAGAAAGACGCCATTTTCTGGAAGAATGGTATCTACAAGCTACCATATAGATGGCAAAAAGTGATAGAACAAAGTGGCAAATACATTGTAGAATAAAATTATGTACAAAAATATAAATTTTGTCTTAAAGTTTTGCTTAGAAAACGCTACGAACTTTCTTTCCAACCCAATACTTATTCCTCTCAAAGATCAGCAAGCTACTACCATTATCCCCGAACTATTGGATCATTATGTATATATATTTTCGGCACCAAAACAAATTTTAACAGACCAAGGAACCAATTTCGTTTGTAAGCTTATGGGAACTTTTGAACAGGCCTTCAAAATACAACACATAAAAACAACTTCTTTCCATCCTCAATTGAACGGTTCCCTTGAACGAACACACAGTACAATCAAAGACTTGATACGAACTTGCACAGCAGACAGACAAAACGACTGGGATGAAAACCTTAAACTAATCTGCATGGGTTACAACACTTCAGTTCATGAAGCTACTGGTTACACACCTTTTGAACTAACCTTCGGACATAAATCTAACATGTCTTCCACTATTTCTACAACACCATCCCTTTCCAAAGAACAACTTTTCAAAATTTGGAAACGACGACACGATACTTACTTAACGGAAGCAATCAAAACACTCAACAAAAACAAAGCACGCTACAAACGCGACCAAGACCGAAAAATAATAAAAATCCAAACTATATTTAACATAGGTGACAGAGTATTATTACATAACGATCATAAACAAAACAAACTCGACCACGAATGGTTAGGACCAGCCGAAATTATCCAAGCATCACCTTCCCCACGTATACTATTGAATTTCCCTCTGACAAACGACGACTCAAGGTATACGGTAACCGCTTAAAAATCTTTATTTCAGGACGACAACCCTTACCATCCTGTTCTACTTCTGTAGAATAGCGTTTTCTAAACTACAAGTTACTCCGCTAAAAAACTCCGTTGTATTTTTCGAACATATCGACAATTGTTACATGTACACCAATCAGATTTCTGTTTCGATAATTGTTAACACTCACGAATTACTAGAACAACCCTTTGTAATTGCCAACTCCATCAACAGATTTAAAAGATATTGTAAAGACTGCGTATTTAAGAACGAAATTTGAAATCATAAATTCAAACTCACATCTGTACAGCGCATGATCGATCAATTGAAATGAAGCCTTAGTGTTAGGGATTGGGTTTATGGCATGGTCGTTCTTTCATACGATTTTGAATAAACACCTTTCTTGCCTTCAGCTGACTAAATCTTTAATCTGGCAGCGAAGCCCAGGAAGCATTTATGGCGGTAGCAGCATAAAGTTTCTGCGAGCCACATGTCTTCCTGATGCCCACTCGTGACCAGCCGAATAATTAGTGCCATGCCATAAAACCTTCCTCGTCATCCTGGCCGGGCAAGCCCCATTACGACCGAGCTACCCTTGGACCTCATGCCCCCGCCAACGCGACATACCACCACCCTGCCAACTGGGACTTCCAAAATGGGCGGTATGCTAGCGGGTCCTGGAGGACTGTCTGAAGGGGTAGTCACGCTCTAATTGGCGCACACCATCACCTCCCACACATCCACCTTTTATATAAATAGCGACACAACACCCTCAGAAGATATATTATTAACAATTGTATAAAGATCAACGTTCACACACACACCACACTAAGATTACATCACCGAGTAACTTATTCTAAAATATAATATTAAAATACGTGTGACACGCTTTATCGTCACCTACATCACACCATCCATCAAGATCACATCAGCGAACCAGCGACAACTTAGCGCCACCACTCTCGAACATATTGCTTGTTCGAAGTACAAGACGCAACACTTAGAATCACTAGAAAACGCGGACTTCTGAATCTCGTTGGCTCAGTATCCAAGTCATTATTCGGAACACTTGATGAAAACGACTTAACTCTAATCAACGGAAACCTGGACAAACTCTTCGATTCAACCAATCAACTTAAAATTATTGTAGCTAACCAATCCGCTCTAATTAAACGAGCATTAGAAGACTCTCATATTCAATCTATCGATCAAATACAAATTAAGGTACAAGAACTCCAAAATTCGGCACAAAATCACAAAATATTCAACACTCTAAATATTACATACCGAGTTCGCTCTCTCTGAACTACACATTGACATTAACGAACTTTTGAACACGATCACATTAGGAAAGCAAGGAATAATTAATCCGCAAATTGTAAACCCACAACAATTTTTGAATGCTATTAAAAAAATTACGGAAACTTATTTTCTGCACAACCACATAGCACCAACTTTAGAAAACTTTCAAACTACACTCGCCGCGGAAAGTATGTTGACACGCTCAAAAATTCTCTATTTTGATCTTTTCTTACTTATAAACACAATGTATAGACTTTTCGTTTCTCAGAATGTTGCGTCAGTGTTTGTTGACATTGTATGAACAGTTGACGTTCGTCCTTTGCGTGAAATAGAGGGGTATATTGTTGAAGTGTGATTTAGCATCAGGCGGAAAGTAAGTTGACATATATTTTAGCTGCATTTTCTTACAATTTCTTAAAGATTAATTATAAGAATTAATTGTTATATTATACATTTTGTTTACCACTTTAACACTTTCACACTTTCACATGTACAAACTATACGTACATATTATTGTAGAATGCCAAAAATTCGCGAATTGACACCTGCTGAGAGGTCTCAAATATTTAATAGGCGTTTAAAAGGAGAGACACTCAGAAAAATCGCGTCTGATTTTAATGTATCGGCAGAGTGTGTTAGGAAGGTGGTAAACCGTTTAGAAACCAACGGTACTGCCGAAAATCTTCCGAGATCAGGACGGCCAAGGAAAACAACAGTGCGACAGGATCGCATGATATTAAGAGAGGTGCACAAAAACCGCAACATTTCTTCGAAACAGTTGAAAGCTGAATTGAATCTTCCTATCAAAGAAACACAAATCCGTATGAGAATTAAAGAAGCAGGATATCATGGCAGAGTATCGAGAAAGCGACCACTTCTCAGCAAACGTAACGCTCAGAGACGATTAGCGTTTGCTAAGCAATTTATAAATAAATCAATTGACTTTTGGAAAAATGTTATATTCACGGACGAGTCAAAGTTTGAACTTCGTTCGAACAAAAGAAGACAATTAGTATGGAGAAAAGTAGCAGAAAGTTTTAAACTGTCTTTAATCACTCCTACCGTAAAACACGGAGGTGGAGCTGTTTTAGTATGGGGTTGCTTTTCAGCGGCTGGTGTAGGTATTAGGTGTACAAATTAATTCGTGGCCCCTGCGATTAAACAGCTGTAACTTTATTTTGAATTGAAACTTCTTTGCCCCTGTGTTAAGGTTATAAAACTGCTTCTATTAGCAAAACAAAACACTATCGAACTTGATGTGATTAATGACATAACCTAAGAAACAGTGGAGAACACTATGTCGTCGGATAAACAGCATATCAGACACTGCATCCTTTTTGCATTTCAACTTAAAAAAAGTGCTCTTGAAGCAAAGGAAATGATTTGTTCTGCTCTGGGGGAAAATGCCGTGGCGTACAGTACGTGTAAGAAGTGGTATCAAAGATTTCGGAATGACAATTTTGATCTTTCCGATCAAGAACGTCCTGGAAAGCCAAAGAAAGTTGAAGACGAAGAACTGGATCGATTACTACAAGAAAATCCTTGTCAAACACAAACAGAGCTTGCCGAACAACTTGGAATCACCCAACAAGCGGTTTCTAATCGTTTGCAGAAACTGGGAAGGATCCAGAAGGTTGGTTATTGGGTTCCACATGTGCTCAGTCAAGAAAACAAGGCGAGACGCTATGATACAGCACTGGCCCTGCTGTCAAGATTCAAGAGGAAGGATTTTCTGTATAAAATCGTGACTGGTGATGAGAAGTGGGTGATGTACGATAACCCTAAAAGGAGAAAATCGTGGGTATATCCTGGTGAACCTTCGACATCAACTGCGAAACCTAACATTCACGACAAAAAAGTGTTGTTATGTATCTGGTGGGATATGAAAGGTGTATTATATTATGAGTTCCTCAAGCCCGGTGAAACGATTAATTCTGAACGTTACCAAGAGCAACTGATGCGTTTGAGTTACGCAATCGAAGAAAAAAGGCCGTATACTGGCAGCGGAACGCGGCATGTAATATTACTGCAAGATAACGCCCGACCTCACGCGGCAAAAGCAACTAAAGAACTCTTGTGGTCTTTGGGATGGGAAATTCTGCCTCATGCGGCTTATTCCCCAGACTTAGCACCATCAGACTATTACTTGTTTCGCTCACTTCAGCACTATCTAACCGATTCAAAATTCAAAACATATGAAGATGTCAATAATAGTATTGCTGATTTCATACGTTCGAAACCGCCATCATTTTTTCGAGAGGGAATTCGCCAACTGCCGGAGAAATGGAATAAATGTATAACAAGTAATGGAGATTATTTTGAAAATTGAACTGTACTTTAGTTTTTTGCAAATAAATAACAAATCCACGAAACAAAGGCTACGAATTAATTTGTACACCTAATAGTTTACACTTTATAGAAGGAATATTGACAGGAGAAAAATACATGCATATTTTGCAACAAAATTTGACAGTATCAGCAGAAAAAATGCACATCCAAGATTCTTTTTTTTTACAAATGGACAATGATCCAAAACATGTTTGTAAAGTGGTAAAAATGTATTATAATGAAAACAGTATTCAGTTACTGCCGTGGCCAGCTCAGAGCCCTGATCTGAACCCCATCGAGCATATGTGGGACCATTTAAACAGAAATGTACCCGAGCATTGTAGGAATAATAAACAATTATTTCAAAGAGCATTATTAAAAGCATGGTCTGAAATAGACCAAAATACAATTAATATATTAATAGAAAGTATGCCAAAAAGGCTTTAAGAGGTCACAAATAATCGAGGTTACCAAACTTCATATTAAATGTGTACTTTTTTTACTGCAAACTTTATTTTTTTACATAACCAATTCTTGTCAACTTACTTTCCGCACACGATTCTTATAAATGACTGATTGTTTTGTAGCTATTAAACATCTCAGATAGTTTATCGTTAAATATATATTTTGTTAGATATTATCAATTGATATGTGTCAATTATTTATTCCATTCACCTTAAAACTTTCGATTTAGTTGCGAAAAACTACATTTTTGGTGCTTGTCAATATACTTTCCGCGGCGAGTGTATATTATTAGATCATTAAGTATGAAATGTCCGTGTGGAGGATTTGAGCGCTCTGCCGTTGCGCTCGCGTCCTTGGATTATTGCACTTTAGTGTGCCGTCTACAATGACTCGAAGGACCACCCAGAAGAATTTCTACTCTTCTGGGACTCTATTGTTTCGGTGGGCCTAGCCTGTTTGCTGGGCTTGTAGAGTTAAGACTTTGCTCTATCGTTGCTCAGCGATAACTGACTCGCAAATCCATGACGCTCGTCGACTTGCCGTCGCTAATCCTAATTTCTTCCGATTGGCTGTTTTCCTGCTTCTCGAAAACACCAATCGGCGTGTAGAAGATGCATCGCGACACCCTTCTCTTGCGCCCTTAACGCGCGTTTCCTTAGAGAGGGGGTGGCGATGTCCTTTGTCAAATTGACGAGTGTCTGGCAACAGCGCGGGAATTCCTCCGAGTTCGTCACCTCGGTCCCTTGACCGTTACTCGCTGACTCGTGACTCACCCCTTCGGAAGACCCATTTTTTATGGCAGGGCTAGGTTATTGAGGACGAGGGAAAGCGCCTTCGAAGCCAGGGGTTGTAAAACCCAACTTTCTCTCACCGGGACGTAATTTTTACTAAAATTACATGCTTCCAATTATCAAAGTCCCATTCTCAAAAATAACCGTTTCGGCACGTCCGTGCCATAAACCGCTGCGCAGACATCCCGCCCACCTTGAACGCGTGTTACGCGTTCGAAACTAACACTATTATTACTTATAGCGAACATTTAAATAAATTATAAGTATTACTAATTGTAGAACTGTACATGGTTACATTATTTCTAAACCTAGTTCACTGAGCGTAGTCAGTCTCTTTCATTGTCCAGGATCGGCAACAGACACAATTTTGTCACTGGTCTTTTGTACTCCGCCTCTGCTGTTTTAATGGTGGCGACCCTAGCCACTCCATCCTTGCCGGGATGCAGATGTATGACCCTGCCAAGAGACCAAAGCAAGGGAGGCAGGTTGTCCTCCTTGATGATGACCAAAGCGCCTTCGGTGACCTTTAGCAATGTGGATTGTGTCCATTTGTGCCTCTGCTGAAGCTGGTGGAGGTATTCCCTTTGCCAACGCCTCCAAAAATGCTGCAGCATCTGCTGAATCAACTGATACCGACCTAGTCGGCTTGTCTTTAACTGAGTAAGGTCATGATCTGGAAACGCGGTCAGTCGATCGCCAATCAAAAAATGTCCGGGAGTGAGGGTATCGAAATCTGCAGGGTCGAAGGATAATGGAGTGAGAGGACGAGAATTCATACAGGATTGTATTTGCGTCAGCAACGTGTATAATTCTTCATATGTGAGCCTTTGCTCGCCGATAACTCGCTTAAGGTGATACTTCGCGAGTCTTACCGCGCTTTCCCATAGTCCTCCGAAGTGAGGAGCACGAGGAGGTATAAATTTCCAATCTATTCCTTGTTTTGTCAGAAATTCAGTCACGCGTTTTTTATGATGTTGAGAATTCAGCAGCTCGCTTAATTGTTTGAGCTCGTTTTTTGCTCCTACAAAATTGGTTGCGTTGTTGGAAATGATGCAACGACATCGACCTCTTCGCGCTGTAAACCTTCTAAGGCAATTAAGGAATGCCTCAGTGCTCAGGTCCGTGGCCAACTCGATATGAACGGCCTTTGTGGCGAAACATATAAAAATACAAATATAGGCCTTGACTGTGACCTTGCTACGCGTACGCTCCTTTGTAGCGAACGGGCCCGCGTAGTCAACCCCTGATTTGGGTCTTATTCCAGAGGATTGGTGCGATCGTCCTGATGATTTGAGCATGTCGGAATGGCAGCTTTATCAGTGGTTGTTGTGGGCCCATTACGAGAGTGGAACCATGATAACCTCTCCTGTAGATCGTCTTGACATCAACAAGCACTTGCCCTGTCGATTGTTGGCCTGCTGCACCAATGTATGGCGGACAGTTTCAGGACTGGGGCACCTTGACCTCAGATCCGGAGACATGATGATGATGGATAGCAAAGTTGCAACATTTACTCGCGCCCCTGGACCCAACGACCCAGGTTTCAGGAAGAAGGGAGGTCCGTTTAGGGGTGTTTTCAATTTATCCGGAGGCCTTGGTGACCTTGATGGCTGGGCTCACGCTGCCTGGTGGGCAGGCATCAACATCTATTACAGCTTTAATGACAACATCTGTCTCTGCACATTGGGAGGCTTTTGCTCTTGTAGTGCTGTCGTTCTTGTTGGCGAGAGCTCGAAATTAGGCTTTCTACCATGTATCGACCATGCTGATTCGTGGTCCATCCATCAGGACGACGTCTACTGCAGCAGCGCTAGTACTGGGAGTAGCACTGCCCCCGACGAGGAATTGACAAAACGTCTGAACTGCGTTCTCGATGATTGGTATAAGTCTAATCCTTGGCGTAAAACCTTGGCGAGTGGTAACTCAGATCCAGTTTCTGATGATGTCTTTAAAACAAAAAACTGGTTATTTAGCATCAAAAACCTATAGGCACCTTCCAATGTTGTTCAGCATAGTGAGAGCATCCTGAGCGACTTGGTGTGCTCTATAAACAGGGTCTTTGAATCACTCTCTGTTCAACCTGCTACTACAAAAAGGAAGGCCATATCGCTCTTGGAGGACTGAAACAGCTCTGTGGTAACCAGCGAAATCTCGTTGAAAAGAGCCCATCTCGATGAAGCTCTATTGAAGCTAGAGGTCGAGATGGAGGTGGTAGAGGAAGTGGCAGATGATCTTGTGAGTACTTACCCACATCTTGTAGGGTACCACACTCCAAATACAGGAACACCTCATGGTTGGAAGTGGATAGGTAGACACTTTGATGTTAGTACTCCTCATAGTTTTGACATATCGTCTGTTCTCAAGGCTGCTAAAGACACTGAGAGGTATCTGACTAGGGTTGGTAAGTCTAGATATTTGCGTTATGAACAGTTGGGTAGAGTAGAGCTTCCTAAACGCAGTGAGGCCGAGAACGTTTATGCTAGTAGAGGCGGATTTAAGATGCAGCAGTTACATGAGTCCGACCCGGCATTCTTTGAGGACACGAAATCAGTGCTAGACCGTGTTGTGGTTTCGGCGGTTTTGCTGAGTATTATTCTACAGCTATGTCATTAAAAGCTCCAAAGGTATATATGATGTCGACCTTGTATGAAAAAGGGCATCGAATTCCCGTCGGCGAAATACAACAGACTGCGCACAGCAACGTCGATGTTGTTTTGCTGACTGACCCCCAGGCTGAAGATCGGGGAAACATTAAAGATTCGCGTTGTCTAGCCAGGCTTTTAGCTGAGAGCAAAAGGTTGGGAGGACATGAATATAGATAGACGCATTGTCGGGACACGGAAAGGCTTGCTTCCAGATCAACGGACTTTGGCATAGGGTCGAGCAGATAGTCCACGAATTGAGCAAAAAATTCTTTAAGATCAAGGCTATTAAGCTTGGAACTACATCTTTTAATTCCCCAGAGTGGTATCTTCTTTGTAGCGGAAAGGGCACGAAAACAGCCGATGTTAGGAGAGCCAGTTATCTCGTTAGCTCCGTTTGTGAAGAACAAAGATATCATTTCCTGCTCATGCAGCAAATGTTGCACGTTAAGGGTAGAGGTTGGCATACGGTGAAGCGCGGCGACTGGTTCCATCCAGGCCGCACTTCACAGGTTTTGGAGACGAGGATAAGAGCCGATTCGAAGCCCCCGGGCTTCGTCAATATATCCACTCCGGTCGGGGAATTGAAAGAAGAATGGGACCCTAAATGGGATGAGAGATTCGACCTTTTCTCGAAAAAAATTTCTCTCAAGAAGATGCGACTACTACCAGAGGCTTTAACTAGATACTCAAACATTTATAGCGCTGGGACAATATCAAACAAGCGACAAAGCAGCCGACCCAAAAACACCCAGAATGGTTTAATATCGGAGTTTGTTGGGAAAGTGTGGGGGATTAATGACTTACATTCGACAGTCTGCCATACACAGAACACAGACAAGTGGAAGGCTGGCTCTAGAGCCAAGAGGCTCGATGTAAACCCAGGCCAGATGGATCCGGGTGCTCTATCTCGAGTATACGAAGTGATGCACCTGCTTACCAGGTCTGTAAATATGAAACCGGAATTTGCCCATATGTGGCGATAACTTTTAATGTAGCTAACTTCAATACGCGTCATTGACGCCATTTCTTTGTTTTGACATCTGCTAAAGATTTTCAACTGTTTGCGATACAAGTTTAGTGCAACAACATAGGTTTTAGTAGAATTTGAAAATGTCGAATTTTGTGCCTACAAACTACGATTTGCGGACAGCACTGATTTTCTGCTTCCATTTGAAGAAAACTGCTGCCGAATCGCATCGAATGCTTGTTGAAGCTTACGGTGAGCATGCTCTTGGTAAATCGCAGTGCTTTGAGTGGTTTAAAAAGTTTAAAAGTGGCAATTTTGACGTGAGAAACGAAGAACGTGGAAGACCACCGAAAAAGTTTGAGGACAGCGATTTGCAATCATTGTTGGATGAGGATGATGCTCAAACGCAACAGCAGCTCGCGGAGCAATTAAATGTGACACGAGAAGCCGTCTCCATACGTTTGAAAGCCATGGGAAAGATCCAGAAGTTGGGAAAATGGGTTCCCCACGAACTGAGCGAAAGACAGCAGGAAAACCGAAAAACCACTTCCGAATTGCTGCTCGCCAGGTACAAAAGGAAGTCATTTCTCCATCGAATTGTAACCGGAGATGAAAAGTGGATTTATTTCGAGAATCCTAAGCGTAAAAGATCATGGGTAACCCGAGGCGAACCAGCGACATCGACTGCAAGGCCAAATCGCTATGGACGGAAAACATTGCTTTGTGTCTGGTGGGATCAAAAAGGTGTGATCCATTATGAGCTGCTGAAACCTGGCGAAACAGTTAATACTGAACGATATCGACAGCAGATGATCGACTTGAGTCAAGCTTTGAGTTCAAAAAGACCAGAATATCAAGAAAGACAACACAAAGTCATCTTGCTTCATGATAATGCACCAGCGCACACAGCAAGACAGGTCAAGGAAACGATTAAAGCGTTTAATTGGGAAATAATACCGCATGCGGCCTACTCACCGGACTTAGCACCATCCGACTACTACTTATTTGCATCGATGGGACACGCACTTGCGAAGCAGCGCTTCACATCTCACGAAGATGTGCGAAAATGGCTTGACGACTGGTTTGCCTCAAAAGAGGAACAGTTCTTTTGGCGTGGCATTCACAAATTGCCAGAAAGATGGCAAAAATGTATAACTAGCGATGGGCAATACTTCGAATAAAACACTTTTTATCATTTTCATACAATAAATGTGTAATTTCTTTGCAAAAATTCCGGTTTCATACTTACATACCTGGTATAAGCGATACATTCCGATTTGCTGCTTCGCGTAGTTGGCTGATCAATTTTAAACGGAAACATAATATCCGCCAAAGACAAGTCACGAGATATGTTTCTAGGCGAAAAATTACCACATTACAAGAAATTGAAGAGTCGGCAAAACGTTTCCAATACCAGACCAAAAATATTATAACTGCAGGAACAATACCACCACATTTTATTATAAATACAGACTAGACAGGATGCGAGTATCGCACTAGTATAAAGAGATGTCTATCTTATAAAGGGGAGAAGGCAACACAAATCGCAGTAGACAGTATATCCAAAATGACACATTCATATACAGCTCAATACTCTATCACACTTGTAGGCAAATTAATACCTAAAGTATTCATTTGCCTGCAAGAATCGAAAGGGTCTTTCGGTCCGCAGGTACAAAACACAGTGGAAAGTTTGATGAATCAGTATGAAAACGTATTTGTCACGTGCACGAAATCCGGGAAATTAACTACACGTCGCTATAAGGAATTTTTGGAAAATGTTTTGAAACCGTATGTCGAAAAGAACGAATTCTGTTTAATAGTTGATTCGTGGTCTGGTCAAACTGACAACAGTTTATACAACGATTTATTTTACAACGACGAAAATAACACCACATGCACATTAAAAATTGTACCGCCTCAATGTACGTCGATATGCCAACCCTGCGACGTATATTTTTACCGCCAAGTTAAAATACTATTAAAACAGATGCAAAATTCAACCTTTATTTTACAGGAGAATTGTTCACTTCATTCTAGGGAAGACGCCATAAAAATGCATTCGCTCATTCACAACCAATTATCCGCGCCGATATTTGAAAAAATGACACAATATTGTTGGGTCAATGCCTCGTGGATTAGAGGTCCTGAGGCGTGCATGTGTGTATTATCGGTGTAAATGAGTGTATGCGTGAGACAAGCGAGCGTATGGAGACAAGCGCGAGTGGAGCGAGAGTCGAGCGTGGTGTGTGAGGAAAACGGAGTGAGTTTAGAGAGCGAACGAATCAATTGTATTTTCATTTTATTTTTTTCTTTATTTTTATGTTATTAAATACTCTTGCATCCTTATAAAAAGGTGTCCCTAATCACTGAAAATCCCTACAATATGCTTTTTACGCGTCCGTATTGACAGAGAGTCATGAAATTTTCCTCAATGTCCATCAAGTTTGCTTTCCGCCTAAGGACAATAATGAAAAATGTAATTGCGAAGAGCTGTCCTTTATAACATGCGCATGGTGTGAGAAGCGAGTATGTTTCCGCTGCTTTTGTGATAATTACCACCCATTTGTTTGTAATGTATATAAAAAATAAACAAATTGTTAAATTCTAAAACGCTTCATATTTTCCTTTCTAACCTTCCCAAACATCCCAAATAAAATATATAACAATAAATATAAAAAAAATTAATTTCACGCATGAGGATTCTTGCTAATCAAAGTAGAATATGTAAAAACAGAAAAAAAAAGAAAAACCAAATACCGGGATTCAAACCCTACGTTCATCGTCTCCGGGATACATCTTGCTATCCACCAGACCACGCCACTACTTCGAAAATAGTGCTAACTTTATGGTAGTTATGTTACATGTCGATTGTTTAAAAATTGTTATTTTTGCAAAATAAAAAAATATGTATCTCTAAAATTACACGCAGAACGTCTGTGTAAAATTTCAAAAAAATCGGTGTTCCATGGGACGTGGTCTCCTCTTGTAAGAAGAAGACACCATGGCATTGGAAGGAAGAGCAGGAGACCGCCTTCCAAACACTCAAAACGAAATTAACGGAAGCACCAATACTCCGCCTCACGGATCCAGCGAAACCATACACGATCCGCACAGACACCAGCGGGCACGCCATGGGGGCTGCCCTAATCCAGGGGGAGGACGACGAACACGTGGTAGAGTACACGAGCCGCCTTCTCACTGCCCCAGAGAAAAATTATTCGACGACGGAGCGTGAGGCACTCGCGGTGATATGGGCATTAAACAAATTTCGCAAATACATTGAAGGCACCGATATTAAGGTCATCACGGACCATCAACCATTGCGGTGGCTGATGACGCTAGAAACTCCCAGCGGCCGTCTAGCCAGATGGGCCATGTTACTGCAGAAATTCAACGTAACAATCGAATACGCCTCAGGACGTTCTACAGTGCCGGACAAAATGATAAGACGTTTGATGTATTTGTATATTTCATATAACACGATAGCATACATGTACATATTACTCACCCTATATATTAGATATGTTCTTCGAAGTATCCATATAGAATTACAAGTTTGTATCTTGTACACGAAAGAAGTTAGAAGAAAAAGTGTAAACATGGGCTGACTTTACTCGGTCAAAATGATAGGACGCATATAATATTTTCTGTTATTTGTATGTACTCTGGCAGTAATCTATCAGCAGTGACTAGAAGCAGACGAGTAAATCTCTCATTTATCTACAACATTTGTGCCATTAAATTTAAAATGGGTCGAGGAAAACAATTAGACAAAGTGAAATCGACCGAATTTTGTTATTGAGGTCACAAAATCAAACTATCGCGAAAATTGCGAAGTTATTAAATAGAAACTGTCACGTTGTGTATAACTTCTTAAAATATCCGAAACTCTACGGAAAAAGGAGAAGTACTGGCAGATCTCGTGCTACAACAGAACGCGACAGACAGGCCACATTACGCGTAGCTTCCAATTGTAAGGGAACTGCAAGAAAAATCGCTGAAGAAGCAGGTGTTTCAGCTAACGTAAGAACTGTGCGACGTATTCTCCAAAGCAGTAAACATATTCAACGAAAAAAACTAAAAGCAAAACCTCCTCTAAGTGAGCAACATAAGGAAGCTTGTTTAAAGTTTGCTCGCGATCATGTTTGGTGGAGAAAGAAGTGGAGAAATGTGATATTTAGTGACGAAAAGAAATTTAATTTGGACGGTCCTGATGGCTGGAATTACTATTTCCACGATCTAAGGAAAGAAGAACAATATTTAAGCCGTCGAAAAATGGGTGGCGGTAATGTCATGGTGTGGGCCGGTATTGGATATCACGAAAAAACTGACATAAATTTTTTATCAGGCCGTGTAATCAGCGAAAAGTATTGGGTGTGAAGAAAAGTCATCCATGTTTCTTCTAAAAATGTGGCGCTGAACGCAATATTTCGTGATGTACTAATCGCATTGCATCATTCTTATACTCTTTGGGGAGGTCCTTTTACGTAGATAAAAATTCTCTTCGACAGTTTTTTGTTTGGGTGATTCAGTCGATTGTTATAGCGCGTCAAAGATGGAAGTGAACAAGGAGAAAATTCGCTATATTTTACAATTTTGCTTTGATCAAGGCAAAAATGCAGCACAGGCGGCCAAAATTGTGAACGAAGTTTATGGGCCCGATACTGTAACGGAAAATAATGCGCAACTTTGGTTTCGTCGATTCTGTTCTGGAAATTTTGATGTAAAAGACGCTCCACGCTCTGGAAGACCTGTCACCGTAAACGTCGATAAAATTGTGGAAAAAGTGAATGAAAACCGACATATGAGCAGCGTCGAGATTGCCAAGGAGCTAAACATCTCTCATACAAGCGTTTTGGACCACTTGCGTAAGGCTGGATACACCAAGAAGCTCGATGTTTGGGTACCTCATGAGCTGACGCAAAAGAATCTGCTGGATCGCATTTCAATCTGCGAGTCTCTGTTGAATCGCAACAAAGTCGACCCATTTCTCAAGCGTATGGTGACTGGGGATGAGAAATGGATCACCTACGACAACAATATCCGGAAAAGATCTTGGTCAAAGACTGGCGATCCACCCCAGACCGTCGCCAAGCCTGGATTGACGGCCAGGAAGGTTTTGCTGTGTGTGTGGTGGGACTGGAAGGGGATCCTCTATTATGAGCTGCTCCAATCTGGCCGAACACTCAATTCAGATGTATACTGTAAGCAATTAGACCGTGTGAAGCAGGCAATTGGCGAAAAACGGCCAGAATTAGCCAATAGGAAGGGCGTTGTCTTCCATCATGACAACGCCAGGCCGCATACATCATTGGTGACGCGCCAAAAACTTCGGGAGCTTGGTTGGGAGGTTCTTCTGCATCCCTCTTATAGTCCGGATATAGCTCCAAGTGACTATTATCTGTTTAGGTCGTTGCAAAATTCCCTTACGGGTGTAAAGCTGGCTACAAGAGAGGCCTGTGAAAATCATCTATCCCAGTTTTTTGCAAATAGGGACAAGGATTTCTACGAAAGAGGACTCATGAAACTACCTTCGAAATGGCAACAGATAATTGAACAAAACGGCGCATATTTGACATAAATCCGATAACTCTAGCTATATTAAATAAAGGTTCGAAAAACGTATAAAAAACATGGATGACTTTCCTTCACACCCAATATATTAAATTAATAGACGATCAGTTAAATAAGCACGCGACTTGTATTGCAGGCTGTGCATTTATTTTTCAACAAGATAATGCTGCAATACATACCGCAAGATGTGTTAAAGCTTATTTTAATTCTAAAAATGTGACCTGCCTCGAGTGGCGGGCCCGTTTACCCGACCTTAATATTGTTGAAAACATAGGGGCAGAGCTTTCAAGAAAGGTTTATGAGGATGGAAAACAATACAAAAATGTAATGGAATTAAAACAAAGTATTGTTACAAACTGGAGTCTTTTAAGACAAAAACATATTAAAAAATTGTTTAAATCAATTCCTAATCGCTTAGTAGATGTTATACAACGAAAAGGTGGTTTCACTAAATATTAATTTTGAATTCAAAAAATATATTTCTGTTCAAACAATTGTATTTATTGTAGTAAAATATATTTTATTTATTGAACAGAAAGAAAAACTATGTCTAATTAACTAAAACTATTCTATTAATGCTAAAACAACTAAATCAATCAACTCGTAACAACTACGACTAACGACTCTCTCTAGTTAACAACGAACTCCCCTTTCTTTTCCAGAACATCCCTTTTTAAGGACTTTTCGTCCTCCCACCACGCGAACGCGTTTTCACTCGCATATGACCAAATATGGTCATGCTTCGATTTTCGTAGGGCCTCGAACGCGTCGCCGGGCCCGATGACTCGTGGGGATTTCCCACCGGTCAAGAGTTTTCGCCCCTTCTGGCCAGCGGTTGCCTTTACTCGGATAGTTCCTACTCCTCACAAGTTCCTTTTTCGCGATACTACATTATTAATAATGTTCTATCATTTTTTCCGACTAAAATCAATACATGTCCATATTATTACCTCTAATTTCTTTCGTGTACAAGATACAAACTTGCAATTCTATATGGATACTTCGAAAAACATATCCAATATATAGGGTGAGTAATATGTACATATATCCGATTGTGTTATATGAAATATACAAATACACCAAACGTCCTATCATTTTGTCCGGCATTGTAATCATGTTGCCGACTTCTTGTCTCGTCCACAGCAGGACCCCCAGGAAGACTTCCCAGAGCAAGGCGTCGGATTAATCAGCATCGACCTTCCCAGACAAGGAAGCAACGAGATCCGAGCCGAACAATTGAAGGACGAATGGATTAAAGAAAGCATGAGCTGTTTCGAAAACATGGGCCAAGCCAAAAACTTCGTGCATTGGACTCAAAAGGGATACCTGATTTCAATTGTTAGTATAAGATAGCTTTTACTTTCTATCCTAAAAACAACCCCACCACTTCCCCGAATACCGCCCCAAAAGACTGTATATAAGACCCACCATCGCCAAATAAAACAGTCTGAGCTTTAATACCAACTATTACGTTTCGTCACGTTCCCCTGACTCCGTATCCCTGCACTACGGTCCACGATACGTTAAAATCGGCAAATTTCCCCCTGACATACGCACGACGAGGCAGGTATGAAGAATCATAAAACTGGTGTGCTGTGACAAAATATGGTATACTAAACTAGCTTACTTAGCTGATATTTTTGTTATTTTTAATAACATAAATACAAGTATGCAAGGATCGAAAGAAAATATTTTAAACTCAACCGATAAATTGTTAGGATTTCAAAAAAAAAGAAAAATTACTTTATGAAAGAATAAAGCACAAGAAGATAGCTTAGAAAAGTTTGAGCCAGTTTCAACAGACTGTTATAAAATAATTCATAAAATAGTTATTGATCATTTGACAATACTAGAGCAAAGAATTGTTCATTACTTTCCAAATTTAAAAATAAAAAAATTTGATTAGATTTGAAATCCATTTGTGATAAACGACACGTCGGTGTATGAATTAACTGTGAAAGAAGAGGAAGAACTAATTTCGGTGTGCAACAACCGAGATTTAGTTTCAAAACATTCAGAACAATCAATTAATTCGTTCTGGATTAATCTTAAATACGATTATCCGACAATATCACAAAAAGCTTTAAGTATGTTATTACAAATTTCCGCAGCTTATTTGTGTGAATTCGGATTTTCAGCATTGACCAACATAAAAACGAAAAAATCCAGACTTTTAAATCTGGATCACGAAATGAGAGTAGCATTATCATTTTTACGCCCAAATATAAATGAAGTTATCAAAAAACACCAAGCTCAAATTTCGCATTAAATGTAATTTGTAATTTATCATTAAATAAACATTTTGTTTACTTTGTAATGCAATTTTCATTTTATTTTTCATTGAAAATTATTATCCTATGCTAATTTTACACAATATATTTGTGGGAGTGTGAAAGCATGAATGTACGTTATAATGTTGTGTTGAGACAAGGGTGTGGGTGTGTGTGTGTGTTTTCGGGAGTCGAAAGAGTCTAGCGTGGGACAGCGTGGAATAATGCAGAATCTCGGAGAGCGTGTAGTTTTATTTAGTGTAGTTAACGTATAGTTGTGTAGTTCATTGTATTATTTTCCTTTTGTTTATTGCTTCAAATATATTTTATTTTCTTTTTACACCTGTTCGAGCTTCTGATCTCTCAAAACTTTCAATCCCACATACATATTATAGGTACATCAATCAATAAACCAAATAAAATTCTTTTAATTTATCTTGTTAGTGTACCGCCAAATTTTTAAATTATTAAAAGTGTGCCGTGACGAAAAAAAGGTTGAGAATCACCGTCCTAGATCGTAAGCCATATACATTTTTTTTATGTTTTCTTTATATGTAATGGGAATTTCTCTTGATAGTAAGATCGCAATATATCATCAATTGATTTACCAGTTAGTTAGTTTATCCTTACGACCGCATCCTTTACTTATTATCTTCGTATTTCATAATCTACTTCCCATCCTTTTTGCACATGGCCAATACATTCTTTTTTTATCCTTGTAAGATTTGGAATCAACTATAGTTTGTAGCGCACCTAGTTTGTAAAATAACTGATACATGTACTTTCCGAGGCAGATACGAAGAGTCATAAAACTCTTACCTCGCCGTTGATTGGGCGGACAAGGATGTGAACTTAAATATAAAAGAGCCAGTCTTTTTGGCAAAAGTAGTCTTTTTACTCGATTACTCTTGGCAGACGGATCATAGCTATCCTGACCCATGCACAGCGAGCAAGTTCTAAGACACTACCGCTATCGACAAATCTAGGCAGAAGAATCATAGCCATCCTGATTCCAGGTGCCTCGCAAATCAAACTCTCTTCCTTACCGACAACATCCTACGTTCGACTTCGACAAAACTTGGCAGGAGGATTTCAGCTATCCCGACCCAAGCGCATCAAGCCAAACATCCTCGCTCTACGCTGTTCTTTTTTTTAATTTTAAAGGTTTTTACCTTTGCACGTGCGCTATACAGATAGCGACATTTCACTGACGAAGATTGAGTAGAAGCACGCGTTAGAAGTTTTATACGTTTTAATGTCTCCATCATTTATATAGGTACTATCATATTTATATAATTATAATAATTGTACTTATCAAACACTTATACTGTATGATAAAAAAAAAACCTTAAATTACATTCTTATAAGCAGTATAATATTGCTCTAATGTAATACCTTCATTTCATCAAATCCGCGAAGCCTTCCAGCATAACACAATGCGTTCCTATATTTATTACTGTAATTTCGTCAAATATCCGAATTTTGAAATATTGCTCTGACAGGAAGTTCACACTTAAAACATAACTTAAAACATTATACACTGTAGCGTACAACTAGTGCGCGCCAATAGAAAATAAGTTACACCTAAACCCGCGCCAATAGCAAACAATATTAGCACGCACCAATAGGGTGCGAGCGCAATTAATAAATTAGTTACCTGATGCATGTACTGAAAGGGCATTCTTCACGGCCCGCGCTCGGGAAAAGGGCGTATATAAGGACGCCCAAAAAAAGGTAGTTCAGAACAGCGAACTGAGGGAACTCAGTACTCGAGTTAAACTAAACATTTACCAGCGAACTCTGTAACAACGAATAAATCTTGTTCAACACAACATTACACGCTTACGATCGGTGTGTGGTTTGAGAAGCAACGAACCCACAACACTTAAAAATGTTAAGAAAATTATATTTAAAAAATCGACCTTTTCGAACCGTCTGGAAGGTGTACCTTATGGCAGTTGAAAGTTACGAAGCAGTCACTTGTTCTTTGTCCATTTGTTTCTATGATAATTCCCTTTATTTCTATACCTAACCCAGAAATTCCATAGGCCTCCGTTAGAATTATTTTATGGAAATAAAACATTTGAATTATACACTATGATCAAAAAGTACCGGGAATTTGTTATTTAAATGACCCCCTGAGATCAAACTCGGTAATTTTTGTTATTTTTTAGCTGATATAACCTTAGGCGACATCTGTGCCAAATTATGTCACAATCCGATCATGGATATTTGTTTAGCATTTGTTTTTATCAGTCAGCTTTCTTCTGTTCGTCGCAGTCAGCTATGGATACTTCTGTTGAGCAAAGAGTTTATTTGAAATTTTGTGTTGCAAACGATATTTCTTGTAGTGAATCATTGAGAATGTTGCAAAAAGCCTTTGGGGACTCTGCTTTATCAAAAACCAGAGCATATGAGTGGTATAAACAGTTTAAAAATGGTCGTACAGCGATTGATGATTTGTCTCGTGCTGGGCGTCCATCAACGGCAAATACCGAAGAAAACGTTGCAAAATCAAAAGAAATTGTACTTAAAAATCGTCGAACCAGCCTGAGAGAGTTAGCTAGTGAACTAAGCATTGCATATGGAACGGCTCAGCAAATTTTAGTCGATACTTTAGGCATGAGACGTGTTGCAGCTAGGCTCGTACCAAAAGACCTGAATTTCATCCAGAAACACCATCGGAAGACGGTTGCTGCAGATCTCATTTCTGAAGCCAGAAATGATCCAACCTTCATGAAACGAATAATTACAGGCGACGAAACATGGGTTTATCAATACGACATGGAAACAAGCCAACAATCATCCGAGTGGCGTTTGGAAAACGAGCCTAAACCAAAAAAACCGCGCCAAAGCTGCTCAAAAGTTAAGATTTTATTGACAGTTTTTTTCGATTTTCGAGGTGTGGTGCATTTTGAGTACCTACCACCAGGTCGCACAGTTAATAAGGAATATTACCTATCAGTTTTGATGCGTCTGAGAGATGCTGTTCGTCGCAAACGGCCAGAATTGTGGTCCAACAATTCATGGATTTTGCACGACGATAATGCACCATCGCACCGAGCTCGGATTGTGCTCGATTATTTAACTAAACATCAAATAAATACCATAGAACAACCACCGTATTCGCCAGATTTGGCACCCTGTGACTTTTTCCTCTTCCCAAAACTGAAATTACCTCTTCGGGGAAAAAGATTTGACACTTTGGAAGCAATAAAAGAGAATGCGACGAAAGAGCTGAAAGCCTTCATCGGCCTACAACAAGTGCATGGATGACTGGATCAAACGTTGGCATATGTATGTAGCTTCGGATGGTTGTTATTTTGAAGGAGATACAATAAATTTACCAGAAAATTAAGCCAAAGTTATTTTATATACAAATTCCCGGTACTTTTTGATCATAGGGAGTAAACAAGGATACAGTAATAAGCTCTATGGAATCTTGATATCTAAATTTCGGTACCTTCTAAAATAGACAGCTAAGGGTAACTATTTCCTAACTATACATCTAAGTATCAGCTACTTATTGTTCTGTTACAATTTTACATACAGTGAGTCACAGCCAAAATCGTACACCACATATGAAAATATGTTTCATTCAAAAAAAAGAAGTTTGAGGATGATTTCGAATAAAAGTAAGGCGGATATATATTGTAAATATATCTATATTTATTGCGTAATAATGACAAAAGAAATGAACATTGCTTAACATAAAAAAAATAAAGTTACTATAATACAGTGCAGAAAACATCTCACAGCTAAAATCGTACGCTTCCCCCTATCTGATATTCCCCTTCAGGAATCCCAGAAAAGAAATGAAGAACGTTAAACAAAAGAAGATCACATTGTTTTAGCTTGCTAGTAAACGTGGTATTGCATCGATGTTAGAAAATAAATCGTAATAATAGTAAAAATGAAGCAAACAACAGTAGAGGTTCGAGAAATTGTTGTGATCAATTTTCAAAATGGTAAAAGCTATCGAGAAATTGCAAAAAATTATCGGTAGAAGTATTAACATTGTTCAAATACATTATTAAACGCTATAGAGAAGAAAATAGAATTACAAATAAATTATGAACAGCTCCGAACAAAAAATTGAATGCGTACGATGAGCGATGGATAGTTAGAAAACTCAAAGAAAATCCAAAGCTTAGTGCACCTAAATTGTCAAACGAGGTGGAAAAATATTTGCAAAAATCTTGCAATCCGGAAACTGTAAGAAGAGTCCTAAGAAAGAATGATTTTCATGGACGTACAGCAAGAAATAAGCCATTTGTCAGCGATAAAAATAAGGAAAGGAGGCTGGAGTTTGCAAGACAGTATCTAACTAAGGATTTTAGTTTTTGGAAAGAAGTTATTTTTGCCGACGAAAGCAAATTTAACCTTTTTCATTCAGATGGCAAAGTTACTGTATGGCGTAAGCCTAATGAAGAATTTAAAACATACGTCCCATATTGTCAAAATGTGGAAATTATATAACTGCCCGAAAGTTATCAATACACCTCCCCAATCACCCGACCTAAACGTAATTGAGAATATTTGGCATGAATTAGAAGTAAGGATAAGAAAACATACAATTACTAACAAAAATTATTTAAAAAAGGCATTGCAGGAAGAATGGACAAAAATTGAACCCGATTTTACACAAAATCTAGTAAAATCAATGCTGAAAAGGTTACATGCCGTAGAATGTAACCGAGGATACCCTACAAAGTACTAATTTTTAATGTAAATAATTTTTAATTTCATTTCATTTAAATATTAGACAATATTCTTAAAGTGTACGATTTTAGCTGTGAGATGTTTTCTGCACTGTATTATAGTAACTTCATTTTTTTTATGTTAAGCAATGTTCATTTCTTTTGTCATTATTACGCAATAAATATAGATATATTTACAATATATATCCGCCTTACTTTTATTCGAAACCATCCTCAAACTTCTTTTTTTTGAATGAAACATATTTTCATATGTGGTGTACGATTTTGGCTGTGACTCACTGTACGAAACCCTAATATATTATAAATTATTTACAACTGAAAATCTTCGATCTTGTGGCGTGCACGATCGGCGGTCTTTTGTTTTTCTTGACGGTTCCGCCCAGTACCGGTAATCCAGCAGAGAACTCGCCATGTGGTGTGCCATGAAGAATCACGCATTATAACCTAACTACTGTATATTTCGTTTTAATAAAACAGTTTTAAATCATCGCTGTACATCATCCTTGAACCCGGATCCACAAATGGTAGCAGAGCATGGTTGGTTGGTTCTTTGGAAATGAGAGGATAGACTTAAAGAAAAAATAGAGGTTAGTAACGATCACGTGGCGGCTACCGGCGTCGTTGCAAAAGAATAAATTAGATATACAGTCGCGTCGATAAGTAAGTTAACGACTTACGTAAAATTATTTATCTGTTAATAAATAATGCAAGCCATCTGTTGGTTGTGCCAATCATGACAGTTTTAGATAAAACAATTAATAGCAATCCCCCAATATTGTCGGCATTTGTTTCCACAAATAATTCACTAAACTATAGAGTTAAAAATTCTGAAGGAGCACATTTCATCGTCGGAAAGTAAGTTAACGATCACGTAATTCTTCGTTTTTAGCAGACGACTGTTATAATATTTATTCTTACATTCTTTTTGGATGTCACTAAAACGCTTATGGAACTTTTATTAGTATTTAAAGCCAAATCTGAAATGATAACCTGTAATATTTCGTTCAGCAAGGTAAGAAACGGAGAACGATCTGCTGAAGAAAGATTAAGAATTCTTGAACGCAGAAAAGAAGGATATTCCTTATCTTCAATTGCAAAAGACTTCAAACTTTCTAAAGCTGGAGTTAAAAAAATATGTGATCGTATCGAACAGAGGGGTTTTGCGGAATCGATGCCAAGAACAGGAAGAAAGCGCAAAACGACACCGCGTCAAGACAATCATATTCTTCGCGAAGTAAAACGCAATCCTTTAATTACAACTAGGGAAATAAAAGATTATTTAGAACTGCCAATAGGGCTAACACAAATTAAGAAATGTTTATCGGAAGGCGGTTTTCATGGCCGTGTATGCCGTAGAAAGCCATTAATTTCTAAGAAGAATGCATTGAAACGGTAAAAATTTGCAACAGAATGCTTAAAGAAGCCAATTGAGTTTTGGGAATCGATTATTTGGAGCGACGAGTCAAAATTTGAAATTTTTAATACCAATAGGCGACGATATGTGTGGAGGAAGAACGGCGAAAGTTTTAAAAAGGGACATGTGAAAACAGTTATTAACCCTTATCGGTCGTTAGCTTTTCATACGTGATTCTCACTAGGTTGTAGCTAGTTTCGGTAAATATGCGAAAAATCTTCAGTATTATAAGATTATCATCATCACTCTCGATTTCAATCCAATCATCGTCTAAGTTATCAACATTTTCTATTTCTACATCATTTTCTTCGTCACTTGAATATTTTATGGGCATAACTTTTCTTTTCTTATGATGCAATAAGATCGGACTGCTAGTCTCATCACTAGAATGAACATCATTTTTAGAACTGTTTTCGAAACTTTCACTGCTATCATCACTATCGAAATTTCTACAATTTTCTTTATTCATTTTTGGGCTCAATATATTAAAAATTGAATACAAAAGGCAGTGATATATCAGTGGAGATGTCAATTGCTCCGTTGCTGATGCTTAACTCACAAGTCAATCGTGCCCGCATTTCACAGAGCGCGAATTTTGACAGGTTCACTCGTTGTCACCTCCTACGTGACGTGCGACCGCAGCGACAAAGTACTGTTGTCACGTGAGAGGTGACCTACGACCGGTAAGGGTTAAACATGGAGGTGGCTCTATTATGACTTGGGGATGTTTTAGTAAGCATAGTGTGGGAAATCTAGTTATTATTGACGGCAAATTGACGGCAGTCAAATACATTGAAATTCTACAAAACAATTTGTTTGATTCAGCACAAAAAATGGGATTAGAAAGGGAATACGTCTTTCAACAAGACAATGATCCCAAACACAAGGCAAAAATAACAACGAAATTTTTTAAAGATAATAATATAACCATACTGGATTGGCCCCTACAAAGCCCGGATTTAAATCCCATCGAGCACTTGTAGGATCATTTAAAAAGGAATGTGGCGGTAACCGAACGAACTAATAAAACAATTTTTATTAACGCATTATATAAGGAATGGAATAATATTAGTCTAGATATAATTAAAAAATTAATTCAGAGCATACCAAACCGTCTACAAGCCGTTGTAGCCGCAAAAGGTTATCATACAAAATATTAAGATATGATTGATTGTAAAGTATTAGAAGAAGTAAGATGCGCTAACTTACTTTCCGACGCTATCATTGTAGTTACATTGCATATTTTGTTTCTCTTTTCCTTAATTGTAAAATATTATGTTATTTCTTTATGACTATTCGTTCACTGTATTACTCTGCTAAATATACATCTTGAAGAATCAACTCATCAAACATGTTATCTCATTCATTTCTTCAATTTTTATGCGCGACGCTGATCGTTAACTTACTTTCCAACGCGACTGTAGAAGAATAGTCAGAGCGGTAAAATGGATAATACCATGATGGCAACAGAAGAGAGCAGTCGAATTTAGCCATTGAGAATCATGAAGAGTATGCTTTTAGAGTATCGACACAAGCAACACGTTATGAAGAAGATGGTGGTAGTTCCTTATGCAATAAACAAACATGGATAGTAGATTCTGGAACCTCATCACATATGTCACCTGATGCAGCATGCATGACAAACACTGAGCCTTATTCAACCCAAGTAAATTTGGTAGAGAACGGAAAGTATTTAGTATCCAAAAGCAGAGGAGATGTACATGGAAGTACAACAATAGGAAACGATCAGAAAAATATACGCATTACCAATGTTTTACATATTCCAAATTTGCGTGCCAGTTTACTATCAGTGAGTCAGCTGGTGAATAATGGCAATAAAATAGGACGAAAGAAGAAGGTACTGGGAACAGGCAAAGAACAGAATGGAATTTACACACTGGAAACATGTATTAAGAACCGTAATAAATCATATCTGGCATCTCAGGAGGGCACAAACGAAAACGAAGATACATCTGGCAGCCTAGGTACAAGAAACATTAGTGGTACAAAAGTAAATGTAATGTTGTGGCATCGAAGACTTGGTCATATATGCGAAAAATATCTAACAAAGATGAGAAGAAAAGAAATGATGAGAGGTCTTGATTACCCTGTACAAAGTTTAGGCACTTGCGAAGTATGTATTAGGTCGTCCGGAAAGTTCTTTTCGCGTTCGCCGCTCGGGGCCTTATCTCGTTCTGCTTAAGTAAACAAACCACCAGATCACTCTACCATCAATCGTGTGGTCACTAGTTATCCTCTGGTAAGGCAAGAGAACAGTTCTCGACGTTAGTAGAAAGTGTATCAAGTGTTTTTTGAGTGGTAAAAGATGGAAGACCAAAAGACGCATTTTCGTCACGTTATGTTTCACTGCTTTAAAAAAGCCAGTACGCCTAAAAACACTGCAAAGGAGATTTGTGACGTTTATAGTGATCGATCTATAACTGTTCAAACAGTCCGGAATTGGTTTAGGAGGTTCAGAGCCGGAAATTTTAATCTGAAAGATGAAGATCACAACAGACGTCCATCCACCACTGATACTGACCTTATCAAAGCCTATCTCGATGAAAACCCAAGGTCTAGTGTTCGTGAGATAGCAGATGCTTTAAACATTTCGCGAACAACGATTCATGAGCATTTAACAAAGCTTGGGTACGTTAATCGCTACGAAGTGTGGGTCCCCCATCAACTGACGGAGAGCAATCTCCTAAATCGAATCTCGAGATGCGATTTGCTAATTCAACGCAACAAAAGAGAGCCATTTTTAAAAAAATTAATTACTGGGGATGAAAGTTGGATTCTGTACAACACTGCGCGCAAGCGATCTTGTTCGAGTCGAGATAAGCGTCCTTCAACGGTAGCAAGACCTGGACTTCACCCGAAGAAGGTGCTGCTTTCAATTTGGTAGGACTGGAAGGGTATCCTCTACTACGAATTACTTCCGGAAGGGCAAACAATCAACAGTGAAAAATATTGCACCCAACTCGAAAAACTTAGGGAAGCCATTATCACAAAACGTCCTGAAGTGATGAACAGACGTGGCGTCGTGTTCCACCACGACAACGCGAGGCCACACGTTTCTTTAGCAGTGCGAACGAAACTTCTACAGTTTGATTGGGATGTTTTACTACATCCTCCATACTCTCCAGACCTTGCACCATCGGACTATTATTTGATCCTCTCCCTAAAAAATTTTCTTCGCAATAGAAAATTCAAATCAGTAAACGAAATGAAAAACGGCCTCGAAGAATATTTTAAAAGTAAGCCAAGAGAATTTTGGAAAAATGGCATTATGAGGCTCCCGGAGAGATGGCAAAAGGTGGTAGAAGAGAAAGGATCATACATTTTTAAGAAAGGTACACAGAAGGAAATATATTTTATACTTACCTCCTATTTAAAAAACGAAAACAACTTTCCAGACAACCTAATACGAGGGTTGCCTTTTAAGTTTTTACAATCGAACAATAGGTGGCGTTAATGTGTTGTGGCACCACTGTATTTGTGAACATTGACGTACATATGTTATTGCGAAGCCAGTGGCAATTTAGAAATTTACTGAGTAAGTTGTTGATAGCGAACGTTTAAAAGAAGCAAGTTTGTGCAAAAATGGAAATCACCCGTGAAGGCTTACGTTGGATGATTTTTTATGATTTTAAAAAAGGCCTTACTCAACAACAATGCATAGAATCGCTTCGTGCAAGTTTTGGTAATGAAGCACCATCAGAGAAGACTGTTTACAATTGGTTTGCAGAATTTCGTCATGGTCGTGCGTCCGTCAGTGATGAATGTCAAGAAGGTCGGCCAAAATCGGTTGTCATTCCGAGAAACATCGATGCTGTACGCAACATGATTAAAGAAGATCGGCATGTGATTTACAGACAGATAGAGGCGTCTCTTAGGATATCGCAGACTGAAATACAAACGATTTTGCATGAACATTTAGGTGTGAGAAAGATATGTTCCAGATGGATTCCGCATAATTTGACCGAAACGCAAAAAAAGGGTCGTGTTGATTGGTGTCAGGAAATGTTGAAAAAATTCGACCGAGGACGTTCAAAATCCGTATACAACATTGTTACAGGAGACGAAACTTGGATATATTCGTATGAACCTAAAAGCAAACAACAGTCTACTGTTTGGGTGTTTAACGATGAACCCAATCCCACTAAAGTTGTTCGTTCACGGAGCACTTCCAAGAAAATGATCGCTTGTTTCATCGATTGTACTGGACACGTCGCAACCATTCCATTAGAGGATCGAAGAACTGTTAATACCGAATGGTATACAACAATTTGTTTGCCAACGGTCGTCGATGAAATAAGGAAAAAGAACAAAAAACGTCGCATCATTCTTCATCACAATGCCAGCTCCCATAAAGCACGTCAAACAACTGAATATTTGAAGAAGAAAAACATCGAATTAATGTCTCATTGCCCGTATTCACCCGATTTATCGCCTAATGACTTTTTCTTATTCCCCACTGACAAACAAAAGATGCGCGGACAGCGATTTTCATCACCTCAAGAAGCTGTTGAAGACTTTCAAAACCATGTTTCTATGATATCAGCTTCAGAGTGGAAAAAATGTTTCCAGAATTGGTTTGAGCGTATGCAAAAATGTATAGACCTTAAAGGCGAATATTTCGAAGAGCAATAAAACACTTTGTTTCGAACTTGTTCGTTTCTGTTTCACTTTTTGTAAAAACTTAAAAGGCAATCCTCGTATAATGGGGAAGGGATCTCAGTTGCCGCACCAAAGATTGAACGCGAAACCTGCAAGAGATCCACTCGACTTGATTCATACACAGTATGTCGGAAAAGTAACGGAACTTTTTAAATTTAAAGAAAACTACTATCGCCATCTATTGAAACAATATAGAATCTGATAGCTGCATATTTCCTTTACAAAAATAAATGACTATCACTGGAATCGATCAACGGATTGTCAAGTTAGAGCGCATAAAGTGGCAGTATCTTTCGTCACCCGGTCACAAAAACACGATGGAACAAAGAGCAAATATTAAATTTTGTTTCAAGCTCGGTAAAACTTTTACAGAAACATTTGAATTGATGAAAAAAGTTCATGGTGATGATTGCTTATCCCGTACACGTGTGTTCGAGTGGTATAAACGATTCCAGGATGGTCGTGATGCTTTGGAAAACGATCCAAAGCCAGGCCGGCCAAAAAAGAAAAATCGCGATGAGTTGGTGAAAAAAGTGCGTGAAATGATCGCCTACGATGCAAATTTGACTGTGAGATGGATGGCGGATGAATTAAATACGACCAAAGACATGATTCACGAAATTTTGACTAACGATTTAGACAAACGGAAAGTCTGTGCTCGATTTGTTCCTCACGCCTTAAACGAGGACCAAGGAATTGCTCGCGTTGAACATTGCAAGGACATTATTAAAACAGCCAGACGGAACCCGTCATTCCTGGAATCGATTGTAACTGGTGACGAGACTTGGTGCTTCAAATACGATCCTCAAACAAAACGTCAAAGTGCTACGTGGAAGTCCCCAGGCTCTCCGGAATCGAAAAAGTTGCGTTTCCAAAAGTCGCGAGAGAAGACAATGTTGATTTGCTTTTACGACTCTAAAGGTATTATACTTCGGGAATTCGTTCCACAGGGTGAAAACCAGGGTGAAAATGTCAATGGTGAATATTATCTGGGTGTTATGGAGCGTTTGTGGAAAAGAATCGTTCGAGTGAGGCCCGAATATCGAACGCCGGGAAGTTGGTTTCTGTTGCACGATAATGCACCATCTCATAGGACCGTCGCTGTTCGTGAATTTTTAGCGCAAAAACAAGTCTGTGTGCTTCAACATCCTCCATATTCGCCCGATTTATGTCCATGTGACTATTTCCTGTTCCCAAAACTCAAACTGGCCATGAAAGGAACGTTTTATGACAGTGTTACACAAGTCCAAGGAGCCGTGACGAGGGTCATTGCAGCGATTTCACAAAATGACATAAAAAAATCTATGCTAGCATTGGTTGAACGTTCCCAGCGGTGTATTGATGCGGAAGGGATGTATTTTGAATAAAAAAGAATAATTTTGGCAAAATAACTAATTGTTTCTTTTTAATTTAAAAAGTTCCGTTATTTTTCCGACATACTGTGTAGATGACATTTTAGTCGTCCTCGGCATCTCAAGCTGAGAACCTTCGCCACTTAGAAGCATTGTTTAAGCGATTGAAAGAGTACGGTATTGTTATCAATCCGAATAAATGTACCTTCGGAAAGGAAGAGGTAAAATTTCTCGGCTACCGGGTAAACGAAAATGGCACTCAACCTCTACCTTTTCAGGTAGAGGCTATTAACACGTTGAAAGCCACACCAATTTTACAGGGATTGCCCGTGGCGCCACGATGAATTTTCTATTATGCGATACATATAATGTTGAAATATTATCTGCAATAGATAAGTTACAGTATATAACCATGTTTGACATGTTAATTGCGACGGGGGTCACCGGTGACTCCCGTGGCGCTAGAGTACGATTTCGCGCGACTTCTAAAAATATCTCAATAATTGACAATTGAAAATATGCAATCGTCAATTACATATCTCATATTGTTTCTTCGCGTTATTGAGTAATAGTTTCACGATTTTATTCTTTTCGAGAGTGTTAAATAATCAAGTAAGAACCTCTATTATACTTTTATATACTGCAAAAATTTTTGCATATCGTATCTCCTATTTAATTTTTTAGTTAGCCCATAAAATTATGATTTCAAATGAAGATTCTGCGTCAAGCAATTCAACTGACGATATATTTTTACCAAGTCCTTCCAAACGATGCCGAGTGTTGTCAGATAGTGAGGAAAGTTCCTCGAGCAGTTTGTCTGATTTGATAATACCATGTTCAGTACGTCGCCGTCGAATTGAATCAGATAGTGAAAGCGAATTTGAAGAGGACGGTAATAATGACGAAAATAATACACAAGAAGAGGTGCGTGATACAAATTGGCATATTCCTTCGTGTAATCAACCAAACATTACATTTTCTAATTCATCGGGAATCAATACGCATCATTCTGAAATGTTTGATTATACTGAACCGCATAGTTTTTATTGTCTTTTTGTTTCGAATGAAATATTTGAAATTATTGCAAATCAAACAAATATATATGCTGCGAAAATAGTATCAGAACAGCGATCACGTCGTCTTGATAAATGGATTGAAACAAATCGAAATGAAATAAAAAGATTTTTTGGCTTAATTATATGGATGGGATTAGTGCGATTACCCAAAATTCACCTGCATTGGAGTAGAAATGAAGAGTATCACCAGACATTCCCAAGTACAGTGATGTCGAGAAATCGATTTGAATTACTGTTACGGTTCATTCATTTTAGTAACAACGAAGAAAACGATCCTAGTAATAGATTATCCAAAATTATTCACGTTATCGACATATTAAACAGAAGTTTCAAAGAATACTACAATCCAGATGAAATATTATGCATAGACGAATCATTGGTGCCCTTCCGAGGCCGCATAATATTTCGACAATATTTGAAACAAAAACGGCATCGATATGGAATTAAAGTTTTTAAATTATGCAGTGGTGCAGGATACACTTATTCTTTTCAAATATATACGGGAAAAGAAAAAAATAGAGATAAAACAGCAGGAACCGTATCGTCAGAGATTGTAATGTCTCTCTGCAAAAATATATTGGGTAAAGGGCATACTGTCTGCACAGACAATTGGTACACGAGTGTTGATCTGGTAGAAAAATTAATCGCAAAGAATACACATTTAGTGGGTACCCTACGGAAAAATCGACGTGGAAATTCAGTAGAAGTAGTATCCAAAAAATTAAAACGCGGAGAACTCATTGCTCGCGAAAATAAATCGGGCATAACAATTTTAAAATGGAAAGACAAGAGAGACGTATTGATGCTTTCAACGAAACGTTCGGCAGAAATGACTACTGTACATAAGAAATTTTATTCGTGTGAAAAACCAAAAATGGTTGTGGAGTATAATCTAGGAAAATCATCAATCGATTTATCGGACCAAATGATAGCTTATAGTTCACCACTACGTAAAACTTTAAAGTGGTATAGAAAATTAGCAATAGAACTGTTATTGAATACATGTATGGTAAATGTCACGGTGTTATTCAAACAGGTAACACGCAAAAATATTCAAATTCCCGATTTTAGAATGAAAGTTGCAATGTATTTAACAAAATGTCGTGATGATGAAGTTAAAGTTTCCATTTCTCCACGTGAAAGCTTGCCGAGAAAACCACGTCATGAATTCAAAGCAATGCCGGGAAAAGCTCGAACGGTGCGACGATTTTGCAAAATTTGTTACCAAAAAAATTCAAAGAAGCTAGGAAGAATAATTGCAAAAAACTGTAGCAAAAAAGTCGTGACATATTGTGAAGACTGTACTGGTTCACCCTTTCTTTGTTTAGAATGCTTCAATACGACACATCCTAACGTGCGCGCATAATAAAACTATATTTCATGTATAAATAAAACTATTTTCAGATGTTTTATACTGCATTCATTTCTTCACACCACTACATCAACGATGATAATAATAAAAAATTATAAGTATTGTCATTTGTTTGAATTATATATATTTCTATCAATCTGGGCGCGCCGATCACCGGTGACCCCCGTGGCATTCAACGTGTTAAAAGCTGAAGCAGTTTATTTAAAATCCATTTTCCCAATAATGGCAAACTACATATATTGCAGCACAGTCAAAACGTAAAGAGTAAAGATTGTTCTGTATGTTCAAACAGAAAAATCAAGGACGGAAGACGCCAAACTAATTATTTTTGCGACATATGTAATCGGAAACCAGGACTTCATGTTGGAGACTGCTTTGGAAGATACCACACGATAGAGAACTATAAAATATAATTTTTATATAAAAACATTACATTAAAACACATTATTGTGTAAACATATATCTAAAGTTCACAAAAGAATTAATAAATCTTGTTTATCCTTCATAATCTTGCATATTATGTATCACTGCTCGTTCAACGGAAATTAATTCCGACCAGTACGATACCCATGTCTAATTTAATACGACCGCAAAGGGTTAATTGTGGAGGGTAATCCTCTCGAATACAATTTGTCGATGTGCTAAGTATTAAAGAAATTATCAAAACATCTAGAGACAACAGAAGACCGTCTGTTTGAAATGCGCAATGGGTTGGTGTATCGAAAAAGGGATACCGAGTTGTTATTTATGTTCCGCAAAATATGGAGAAACACATCTTATTTCAGTATCACGATCAAATGGACCACTTAGGTATAGAAACAACTGTTAGTGCGATTTCAAGAAGCTATTGGTATCCAAATATGAGACAGAAAGTAGAAATACACGTAAGAAACTGTTTGAAATGTTTGTCATATTCCCCCCCTTCAGGCAAAACAGAAGGTACGTTACATTCTATTCCGAAAGGTGAAATGCCTTTATCTACATTGCACATTGATCACTTTGGCCCTGTTGACAAAAAATGTTTATTGAAGAAACATGTCTTTTTGATTGTGCATGCGTTTACGAAGTATGTTAGACTATATGCTACGAAAACTACGTCCAGTAAAGAAGCTATCGCCTGTTTATGTAATTACTTCGCGAGTTATTCCAAGCCTCGTATTACTGTATCCGATCGCGGTTCGTGTTTCACATCACAAGAGTTCCAAGACTTTTTAAATGAAAGAGAAGTAAAACACATTTTAGTTGCCACTGGCTCACCGCAGGCCAATGGCCAAGTTGAGCGAATAAATAGGGTATTAGCACCTATGTTAAGTAAATTAATAGATAATGGCGAAAATAAGTATTGGTATAAAGTACTTCATGAAATTGAATACGCTTTGAATAATACTGTTAACACTTTGCCGGCCGCTGTCACGCTGGCGTGACTTTTGCTTGGCAACTGTCATCGGCCGGCGTCACGTACGCGTGACTTCGGCTCAGCGCAGCAACAATCTTTCCAGTATGCTTCTGTTTTAACTATCCTGATTGTCTTTTCTTGAAATTTTTGCAGCAGATGCTTGTTTTGTTAGTCTCAGGTAGTCTTTCACAGCCTTCGCATCTTGAAAGTTTAGATTTACTGCTATAAAATATCCTTCGGAATGTCATGCAGAGAAGAAATATATGCCGATGAGTTCTCGGACGTGGACGATAATATTGATAGCGAAAGTAATAGCGATTCGGATAGTGGGAGCGATATTGTTGCGAAAAGATTTATGAATAATGGAAGACCAGTAATCAGTGACTCCGATAGTGACGAAGAGAATTCTTTATCAAATGATTGGTCAGAAATTGATTTTGAACCTGACCTCCATAGGTGTCTGGAAGAGCCAGGATTGCAAACACCATGCCCACAGGACATAATGTCAAGTATGGAACTGTTTCTTGATGATGACTTATTTAATTTATTTACCAGAGAAACGAACTTATATTATTTTTAACAGAAGAATAATAACGTGAATGAATCAACGAAGAATAAAGGTTGGACTAACACTAACATTGTTGAAATGAAAAAATTTTTGGGACTAATTATCATAATGGGAATAGTGCAAAAACCAGAGAGGGACGATTACTGGTCTACGCATCCAGTATTATATTCACCAATTTTCGGAAATACAATTCCAAGAAACAGATTCCGACAATTATGGAGGTATTGGCACTTCAATAATAATGAGAACTGTCGCGAAAAGCTAGATAAAATAAAACCGGTTTATGTAAACCTCAAAGATAAATTTCAAAAAGTTTACAAGCCTGAGAAGGAATTATCATTGGATGAAAGTATCATTCCATGGAGGGAAAGATTATTTTTCCGTACGTATAACCCTGCAAAAATTATAAAGTATGGTATATTGGTGCGAATGGTGTGTGAGGAGTCATCAGGCTATATATGTAACTTAGAAATATATTGTGCAGAAGGAAAGTCCCTAATTACAACAATATTTTCCATACTATCGCCATATTTAGATCTTTGGCATGACGTAGATATGGATAATTATTATAATAGTGTGAAGGTCACAGAGGAATTACTCAAAAGTAAAACAAACATCTGTGGTACAATAAGAAAAAACAGGTGTGCCAAATTGTTTGAAAACTAATGCTTTGAAAAATACGCCTATGGCATTTCGTAGAAAAAGAAAGATCTTGATACAAATATGGAAGTCATCCAAAAAATTGATAACTATGATTTCCACAATTCATTCAGCGAGTATGGTCGAATGTATAAGTAAAAGAACGCAAAAGAAGAGTATGAAGCCAATTTGTGTACGGGAGTACAACAAATTTATGAAAGGTGTTGATCGCGTATTATTCTATTCTACTAAAGTGCAAAAAATGGACGAAGAAGACAGTTCTGTATCTAATAAACTGCGCATTATTTAATGCGTATCATGTTTATGTAAAAAGTTCCGGAAGTCATACCAGGTTTAAAAAATTTTTAATTTCGCGATTGCATCTCGACATCAATGCGCGACCTCGGAAAAACGAACACGATCACTATGGAAATTAAATGCCTCACGAACGAACCGATCGTGTATCGCCCTTATCGACTCGCGGAATCGGAAAAAAGGGTTGTTCGCGAAATTATTGCCGATTTATTAGCAAACGGAATAATTAGAGAATCCGAGTCACCATATGCAAGCCCAATCACGCTTGTAAAGAAGAAAACTGGAGATGTTAGGATGTGCGTTGATTATCGCAAATTAAATGCCAAATATATCACAAAGAACAAGTCGCCGTTGCCACTCATTGAGGACCAGATAAACCAGCTGGGAGGCTATCGGTACTATACGGGTCTTGATTTAGCGTCGGGCTATTACCAAGTTCCGCTCGCTGAAAATTCCATTGAGAAAACTGCGTTTGTAACACCAGATGGACACTATGAGTTTTTAAGAATGCCTTTCAGTCTGACGAACGCGCCGGTTGTTTTCACGAAGCTGATGGACGTATTCCTTGGACATCTTAAGAATAGAATAGCTTTCCCATACATAGACGACGTAATAGTTCCATCGATGACAATTGAAGAAGGCATCGACAGACTTCGACAAGTTTTGGAGGTCTTCCGAGCACATGGATTGACCCTCAAACTCGAAAAGTGTTCTTTCTTCCAAGGAACCATCGAATACTTGGGACGAGAAATAAGCGAACAAGGAGTAAGGCCAGGTCAACGGAAAATAGATGCCGTTAGGGATATGCCGCGACCCGAGAACGTCAAGCAGGTACGTCAATTCTTGGGACTAGCGAGCTATTTTCGGAAATTCATTAAGAACTTCGCAACACTTGTGGAGCCCTTAACCCGCCTAACGCGTAAAAACGTACTCTGGCAATGGAAGGAAGCCCAAGAGCGTGCTTTCCAACAAGCAAAGAAGAAATTAACAATGAGACCGGTTTTGTGTATTTTTAACTCAAACCGACCGACCGAATTGCACACGGATGCCAGCTCGATAGGCGTTGGAGCGATACTGTTGCAACAGCAGGAAGACGGAAATATGGCAGTAGTGGCATATTTTAGTAAGCAGACGACGACGGATCAAAGGTGTTACCATTCGTATGAATTGGAAACAACGGCTGTTGTGTTCGCACTACGACACTTCCGAGTTTACCTGATCGGCACTCAATTTAAAGTAGTGACCGACTGTAACGCATTGCGTACAACGTTCTCGAAGAGAGATTTATTACCGCGCAACGATCGATGGTGGTTGGAAGTACAAGAATATACGTTCGAAATCCTGTACTGACCTGGGACGAGGACGGCTCATGTGGATGCACTTAGCCGAAACCCTCAACCGACACCCCTCGAAGTCTTTTACATGGACGTTACGGAATCCGAATGGATTGTTGCCGCTCAAATGCAGGATGAGCAATTATCAAGGATCCGAACCATTCTCTTTAACAACGACAAGTCCCCTCAAGTGAAACACTATTTCAAAGAATACACTCCCAGACAAAAAGATAGCACGCGTGTGCTATTATATATTTAATTTCTCGTGTTAAAATTATGCTAGCGTGGAAATTTTAAGGTATATGGAAAACGTAGCTTTCGTGAGTATGTAAACAAAACATAGATTGACCTTACTTTAATAACTCCTCTGAGTTGAGAGGGAAACACATAATCTGACACAGACAAAATGATAGCACACTGGAACTTTGTTTACATATTCTTCAATCTTTCGTGAGCTTACACGGAGTTAGCGTTCAATTTGTATATAGAGCTGTGACATATTACTATTCTAATAATGGGTCGTGGCAAAAGACTTAGTGAAAGCGCAATTAGTAAGATTTTAGCTCTGGAAAAACAAAAGCTCTCTATTACGCAAATTGCAAAAGTAGTTAGTCGCAGTCGAAAAGTGATATATAATTTATTAAAAAATACAAGTGCATACGGAAAGAAGAAAAGTACAGGAAGGCCAGCAGCATTATCTGAACGCGATACACGAGCAATACTACGGGTTGCTTCCAATTCATGTGCTACGGCGAGGAAGATCGCTAAGAAAGCTGGAGTAGAAACAAAGGTACAAAATGTTCGTCGTCTACTTCAAACTAGTAATATTATAAATCGGTCTAGAATAAAAGCAAAACCATCAGTAAATTCAAGACATAAGGAGGCACGTTTGTTATTTGCAAAAGAGCATGTACATTGGAAAAAAACTTGGAGAAAAGTAATTTTCACAGATGAGAAGAGGTTCAACCTTGATGGACCAGACGGATGTACATATTATTATCGTAATGTTCGCAAGCAACCATTAACAAAAATTCGACGTCAAATGCATGGAGGTGGAGTAATGGTCTGGGCTGGTATCAGATATAAAGGAAAAACAGAAATTAAGTTTATTCAAGGCACAATGAACAGCGTCCGTTATCTCGAACTAATAAAAAATGAAATTTATACATATGGAGAACGCATTGCTGAAGCACCATATATATTCCAGCAAGATAATGCTGCAGTACATACTGCTAAAATTGTTAAGGAATATTTTTTTTACGAAAATATAGCCACTCTTCAATGGCTTCGGCGTGTTCACCTGACCTTAATATAATTGAAAATTGCTGGGCAATGCTTTCGCAAGCAGTGTATGCTGAAAGCCGACAATTTTCAAGTATAAATGAATTAAAAACATGCATTATAAGTGCATGGGAAAATTTAGCTCAGGCAACAATTAAAAAACTATACAATTCTTTACCTAAAAGGATGGTGGAAGTAATAGAAAACAAAGGAGGTTCCACACATTATTGAAAAAATATAGTTTGGTATATGCAGTCAGTCTCATAAGTATTCGTACCCTTGTTGCATATAAGAGAAATTTTCTGATATCAAGTGATACACTACCGTCCATAAGTATTTGATCACCTTCAGTTTATCGAAAATATATAAAATATATTTGAAATAGAGCATCCCAATGTAATTTTTATCACAATATTTCTTTCATATACTCATATAAAGATAATAATTAATAATACAGATAATATTCAACGTCAATTACTGTGACTAAAAAAATACTAAGAAAAGTTGAACGAAAAGTGGTTGAGCGAACGCACTTGAGGAGGGTGGTTTCAGGTGTCTCTACGCTCTCTCTGTTCACTATTGGTAACTTTAGGTAATGAAAATAGTTGTTTTGTCCACGTTCTGGGGATTTGTATACATTTCTTTAAATGTTTGGCATTCGTTAGAGATAAATATGGAGCTAAAGCGATGCAAACTTTTTCCTTGCATCAGTTCGAGTTTAGCAGTGCATTTGGTAACAGTTATGGCGACAGGAAAAGAATTAACGATAGAAAAGCATTCTTCTATATTAACTTTAAAGAAAGAAGGATATTCAAGCCGGCAAATCGCAGCCAAAGTTAATGTTTCACAATCTGTAGGGCTCTATACGCTTAAAAATTTTATGAACAGAGACACTTGTAGCAGTAAGCAACCGACAGGACGACCCAGAAAAACTACAGAAGGTAAAGATCGCTATATTCACACCCTTAGCAAAAGAAATAGACATATTATAGCATCAGAAATTACACATGGATTAAATCGGAGTGGAGAAGATCCTATAGGAGTAACAACCGTAAAAAGGCGATTATTAGAAGGGACACTACGAGGTTGTGTAGCAATTAAAAACCCGTTTTTAAAACCTCAGAATAAAGCTAAACGCTTTGGTGGGCAAACGAACATGCAAATTGGACAATATCTGACTGGGAAAGAGTATTGTGAACTGACGAGTCAAAGTTTGAAGTATTTGGAAACAAACGTCGTGTTTTTGTACGACGAAACCGAATGAAAAGTTATTACCCCAGTGTGTTATACCAACTATGAAGCATGGAGGTGGTTCTGTGATGCTTTAGGGATGTTTTGGGGCAAATAAAGTGGGCAGTTTAGTGAATGTTCCGTCCGAAGGAACAGAAAGCCGGTCGATCTTTTGTTTGGCACGGTTTATGACACGATCGCGAAGAAAAGGCTATTTTTTGAGACAACGAATTCCATTGTTCATATTATTGTGAATTTCTCGCCGAGAGAAATTAGTTTTCTTTACAAAACGGTCGCGTAAAGTTAATTTTCGTTCTCATTAGCCGAAGACGTGTTATAAAAACGAACGGTTTCCTAACGGTCATTTTCGACAATGGATTCTCAACGTGTAAAGAACCATTGTATCGGACCTGGCGGAAATTCCAGACCGTTGCCAAACCTTCGGCACATCGCGCGTCCGAGCAGGTATCGCCCCACTTTTCCAGGAAAAAGAGCGCACTGGAAGGGTGTTCGCGATATCCATTAGGCATGCTGATTGGTAATTAACATTTCGGTTGCTACCAATCAGCGTGTCACCCTCTTTAGCAGCGATCGAGCGAGCTGCTGAAGAGAGGGATTCGTACGGTAGAAGTCTTCGGAGTCAGTCGTTCGTTGACTAGCAATTCGCACGTTAGACGCAATCGTAACCAGTCGTCATTAAGAGTCGTTCTCTAATCATTCGAGAGAATAGTCTCTATCGAGAATTAAAGATAACACAGTCGTTCGTTGACTGTCGATACGTCCGTTAACAGGCAATCGAGACACGTTCGATCGTTAGAATCCATCGTTCGGGATTTCTAACGTTTTTGCTATCTTATTCTTGTCATCGTCCATCGTTCGGGACGATATAAAACTCTTTCTTCGGTCAACCTCATCGTCGCGCATTTTCGAGGCGGATTCCACATTCAGTCGAATCCGACGTACGGGTATTCGACGGTAGAACACTCGACACATCGTGTTCTGCCCTTCGTTCGAAATAGTTGCCCAATATTAAATTGGCGGGTAACAGTGTAGTGCGTGAGTGGTGTTCAGTGGAACCACGCAGCCGACACACCCACAGGGACATCTACGCACGCGACGACACACACATTTTTGGTCCTTCGAGCCGGATCCACGACCTGTGAACGCACAGCCATACGGTAGAATCCAGCATCATACGGTGGAATCCAGTGAGGACTTGACGAGAAATCAGAGGCGAGTCTAGACCAGAGAAACAGAGCACCAGCAGCTATCGTTCGGGCTAGCAGGACTGACTTCAATCCAGATAAACTCGTTCGATTACCAGACTATCGCCCGAAATTAATCCAATTCCCATTCCGTTGAATTGAGATAATTTCAGTTTTCGAAATGGCAACCGCTAGCATAGCCGCGAACAAAGAAACGGAAAATCACATTCGGTCCCTTAAAGTGAAACGCCGCTCGTTCAAGGCGCAAATCACGATGTTCGCGAATTATACCAAAAACTATCAAGACTCCGAAACAGAACGCGAAAAGCTCCGCGAACGGATCAGCAGATTAAACAAACAATTCGAAACGTTTAATCACATTCAAGACGAACTGGCTCTTCAAGAAGACTTTGAAGAGGCAGAAACTGAACGCGCGTCCACCACCGATTTGTTCGACGACAATTATCGCGGCAAAGGTTTTATTAAAACGATTAGATAAGTCCGAGGACACATCGCGTGTTACAGTAACGGAACCGGTAACTCGCAAGTCCCCCGCGCCTTCGTCCATCACTTTCGGCATGCCGGTTCATTTGCCGAAAATCAACCTACCGAAATTTGATGGCCGCCTCGAAAGATGGATCACCTTCAAGGATGCATTCCAGACCATGATACATTCGCAATCTGGTCTGAGTAACGTCCAGAAGATGAATTATCTGCGGTTATCCCTAATCGGGAAGGCAGAACACGCAATCGAAGCCTTCACAATTAGCGAGGATAATTACGAAGTCGCGTGGAATCAGTTGAATGAAATCTACGATAATAAACGCGTCCTCGTCCTCCGTCACGCAGCTATGCTACGAGATACACCACGGATGAACGACGACTCATCCGAAGCCATTCGCGATCTAGTCAATTATATGCAGCTTCATGTACGCTCACTCCAAGCACTCGGACGGTCTTGGGAAGATATCGCGAACGACTTATTAACGAGTATCGCGGTATCGAGCATGTCGACCGACACGCGCAAGGCATGGGAACGCACATTGACGGACACTGATACTCCAAGAATCGAGGAGATCTTCAAACACCTTCGAATCGCGTCGCATCAATCGAAGGATGTTGATCCCGGTTCTTCTGCTCATCGGACGGAGCAAGCGAAGTCGCATCATTGCCCGACGCACGAGTCATGTCGGGCAAACTCGTTGCGTTATTCTCCGCCATCGTCGCGAAAATCATTCGCACCGTCGCGACGATCGCCGCCCTCGTCGCGAAAACCGTCTTCACCGTCGCGACGTTCGCCGCCATCATCGCGAAAATCCCCGCAATCATCGCGAAAATCGCCGCCGTCTCCTCGAACGCAGAGGAGAACCTCGTACGCGACCGCGGTTTAAACCACGAAGTCGAAATCGTCGTGTAAAATCTGCAGCGACGGTACACACGACGTGTACCAATGCAGAAAATTCCTCGACATGACGGTCGAGGAACGCGGTAAGACGGCGCGAAGACTGAAGCTTTGCATGAATTGTTTGCGATCGGATCACGCAACAAATGATTGCAAAGCCGGAACGTGTCGCGTGTGCAATCAACGGCACAACACCAAGTTGCATCAGGATCCTGTACATACGAAAGGGGATTGACTAGGAAGCTCACCCGCAGGACTGACAACATTACGACGACAAGGCATCGCATTGGTATCGGACGGACAGACCAACGGATTGATGGCCACTGCAATCGTAAACGTTCTCGATCGCGACAAGAGACCGATTCAGTGTCGTACACTCATCGATACCTGTTCAAACGCGAACTTCATCACCGAAAAGCTCGCGACGAAGCTGCGTTTGCCATCGAAGCGGGCATCCGTAGCAATCGGTACGTTGAATCAGTCGAATACGACCGCGAACAGGCTTATATCGACCACGATTAAATCGCGTTTATCACATTACGAACGTAATTAACATTTTTCACGATATCGCAAATTTCGGAATCGTTACCGGAAACGCAAATCGATCGCGCCGCGTTATCCATACCGCCAAACATCCGATTAGCTGACCCACAGTTTCACCGTCCAGCACCCATCGACATGCTGATAGGAGCTGGACCCGCTCTGTCGTGTCTCAGCATCGGGCAACACGACCTCTCTCCGCGCAACGGATCGGATCTCATCCTCCAGAAGACGCAACTGGGATGGATCATCGGGGGGAGCGTACCTACAGCCGTACCACGCACGACACGCAAGACGTTCGTTGTCACCTTGAACTTCGACCTCAAGAAGTTCTGGGAAATAGAAGAGGGTTCTCCAGGAAACCACCTATCATCCGAGGAACGTGACTGCGAGGACCACTTCATCGCCAACATCCAACGCAACGAAGCTGGACGGTACAGTGAAGACAGATAGAATTCTTCGGAAAGAACAATATTTAAAACTCTTGCAAGATCATGCAGTACCGTTAGAAACAAAGCTTATAGGCGAAAACTTTATTTTTATGCAGGATAACGACCCTAAACATAGTGCAAACATTTGTCAAAATTATTTAAAACAATTAGAAGACATTAATAAACTTAAAATTATGTAGTGGCCGCGACAATCACTGGATTTGAATCCGATCGAGAAACTGTGGGATGAAATGGACCGAAAAGTCAAAATAAACTGTCCCAAATCAGAGAAACAATTGTGGACTTATTTAAAAAGTGCTTGGAACGAAATTCAGGAAGAAACGTTAAAAAAACTTATTACTAGATTGCCTCGAATCGTAAAAGCCATCATTGCCCAGCGAGGTGGATATATCGATGAACGAAGTATTTAATAACTTTCATCTATTTACTCATAAAATCCTTAACATGTAATACATCATAATGCTTCTATGTCAATCATACATTCATTTATATTCATTTTACTTAAAAATATTCACATTATAACCTTAATATAAGCTTTTATATTCGATTCCGCTAGGTGAACAAATACTTATGGACGGTAGTGTACATGTAAGATTCTGCAGTAAGTTTTTTGTTACGAATAAACAGATGCATAAACTATATGCATACAAAATTTTAACAAAATTGAATTATTGATAACAAAATTATATTAATTTTAACCTACATAATACATAATAACAGACCACAAAAGTATTCGTACCATGCTTGACAGAGTTGAGTTTATTTTGCTTGTAAACATTGTTTCACTTTGAAGATGATTCCCAGAGGTCATAGTCGAATAATTGAGCTTCAGCTACTTAGTCTTAGTCAAAACTTTATCGAAATAACATTGATAATCGAAAATGAGTCGAAAGAAGGCCGAGACTACTGTAGAAGAGCGTAAAATAATTTTTAAATTGCACCAAGAGGGCAAAAGTTACGTTGAGATAGCAAAACTTATTGGCAGAAGTAAATCTACTATCCAATACATAATTAAACGTGTAAAAACTAATAATACTTTGTTAAACAAAAAACGTGTTGGAAGACCAAAGATTTTAACTGCTCGGGAAGGAAAGACTTTAATACGTCAAGTGCAAAAAGATCCAAGAATTAGCGCCCCTAAGTTAGTCACAATGTGCAACAACATGTTTAATAAAACAGTTTCTGCTGAAACTTGTCGGAGAATATTAAGATCTGAAAATTTTCATGGTCGAGCAGCTAGGAAAAAGCTCTTCATTAATAAGATTAACAGAGCAAAGAGATTAGCATTTGCGAAAGAATACGTAAATAAGAGTAATACCTTTTGGCAAAAAGTTATTTTCTCGGATGAATCCAAGTTTAATATTTTTGGATGTGACCGAACAGGAAACGTTTGGAGAAAGCCCAACAAAGAACTAGAATTAAAAAATCTTCGACCGACTGTGAAGCACGGCGGAGGCTCGGTGATGGTTTGGGGCTGCTTGGCAGCATCCGGAGTGAGTAATCTTGTGTTCATTGATGGACTTATGGATAAATATAAATATAAAAGTATTCTTGAACAAAACCTGCAAGAAAGTGCAGTTAAACTGGGTAAGCAAGACGATTATTACTTTCAATATGACAACGACCCGAAGCATACTGCTCAAATAGTTCGTGAGTGGATACTTTATCACATTCCTCATTTTTTATCCACACCACCTCAGAGTCCGGATGTGAATCCTATAGAAAATTTGTGGGCAGAGATAGAGAAAAGACTACGCAAACATGACATTTCAAATAAACAAATACTAAAAGAAAAAATTCTGGAAGTTTGGAATTGTATTGAACAAAGCACTACTGAAAAATTAATAAAAAGTATGCAAAATAGATTAATTGAAATAATTAAGCACAACGGTGGACCGACGAAATACTAAAAAAATAATAAGCTATTATAATTTGCGATTTTTCTTATAAGACGTATACCGGTACGAATACTTTTGTGGACTGTTATTATGTACTATGTAGATTAAAATTAATATATTTTTGTTATCAATAACCCAATTTTGTTAAAAGTTTGTACAAATAAAGTTTATATATATGTTCATTCGTAACAAAAGAGTTATTGCTAAATCTTACCTGCATCATTTAATTTCAACAAATTTTTTTTTCAAGCAATAAGGGTACGAATACTTATGGGACTGACTGTATATTGTTATAAGAAATACATATACTTTTGTTTCATTAAACATATAGTTGCGTTATATGAAATATATATCTTTATTTTTCAAGTGTGCTATCATTTTGTCTGTGTCAGATTATGTGTTTCCCTCTCAACTCAGAGGACTTATTAACACGTTAAGTGCCCAGCCCGATTTGCTTGCCGTTCCGTTCAGGCCCAAACGCGGCCGTCTAGTGGGTTACCGCTGACCTACGCGCCGAAATATCGGCTTGAGGACTGGAGTTTTCTACCGAGGGTCTTCCTCTCCACTTAGAGAGGAGCCTCACCCTCGCCTTGGGAAAGTGCCTGACCTTTTCCAATTGCAATAAACTCTTCTTTGTATTCACATCCTGAGTTTTCCCAAAATCCCCACTTTTTGCCAGATGACAAGAAAACGAAACGCGAGGCTAAACGATGCCTGGACGTCTAATGAATCCTCAGTTGCACAGAAGTCACAGTTCAGTTTTGTTCACTATAGTAGATCTACCAGTTTTCTTGTTCACCGTAAATTCAAAGTTTTTTATTGCCCTAAAAATGTTGAGTGGATCAGAAAGTGAAACACCGAGCGAAATTTTGCCGCCTAGAAATCGTCGGCGCCGTGCTTTGCTCTCATCCGAAGACGATGATTCATTAGAGAATGTGCATATCGACAACGATATAGCACAAGATCAAGAGTGGTTTGATCCGAGAGGGAATCAAACGAAAATCACAACTTTCACAAGTGTGTACGGTGTTGACACAAATAACATAGAACTGCAGAATTGTGTCAATGTAGAAGACTTCTATGCGCTATTAGTCACTGAAGAAATGCTTCAAGAAATAAGTGAGCAGACAAATATATACGCAACACAAAAGCGATCAATGGTTACTTCGAAGCGGATAGATCGGTGGGTACCTACCAATAAAGAAGAAATCAAGCGCCTTTTCGGGCTCATTATTTGGATGGGACTTATAAAATTCCCAAGTCTAAATTTATGCTGGTCCATGGATTCTGTGTATTATCACCCGTTCCCCCACAAAATAATGAGCAGGAATCGTTTCCAACTACTTTTGAGAATGCTGCATTTCACAAACAATGATACAGCAGATGTCACCAAACGATTGTGGAAAATACAGCCAATTTTGGATGAGCTGACCAAAAATTTTAAAAAATATTACAATCCAGCAGAGGTAGTCTGTGTTGACGAATCCATGATCCCATTTCGTGGACGGATTGTATTTCGGCAGTTCATGAAACAGAAAAGGCATAAGTACGGCATAAAAATTTTCAAACTCTGCTGCGGATTTGGATATACATATAACTTCAGTGTCTACAGTGGCAAAGTGTCAGATCATGTCAACACAACGCCGACGAATATTGTCATCAATTTGTGCCAAGACATATTTCAGAAAGGCCACACAGTATGTACGGACAATTGGTACACCAGCATAAAGGGTCTAGCAGGTTAAGGGGGTCAAAAGTGCCCTCCAACCGATTTGGTAGTGCGATACGCCATTCGATAGATTACCAAAACAAAACATGTGACACCAAGTTTCAACCCTCAAACTCAACCGTGGGGGTAGTTACAGGGTAAATTCTAATTATCAGTTTTTGGTCTATTTTCCCTATTTAATGAATCGCAAAACTTCTGAAAAAAATCGGACATATTACACACATGAAGGCACATCTTAGGGAATTTTTTTCGATTTTTTCGTTGCAAATCCAAGCTGTAAAAAATAAAAAACGCAAAAAAATGCGGATATCTTTTGAAAAAAAAATAGCGCTTTTTTTATATTTTTTTAATAGCAGCGTCTTAGCATGATCATCATCCTCAATTTTTTTCATATTTTTTGGATTGGTGCGCCGTTGTCAAAAAAATTAAAAACCGATATTTTTAAGGTATTTCGCATGAAAAAGTAACTTCTACTTCGAATTTTTACATTTTCTGCATACAGTGTGTATATCGTGCAACCTCAAACATTTTTACATTCGAAGAAACAGTAAAACAGTATATAAATTGAAGAAATTGAATTAATTCAACTAAGAGCAATCTATGTTCAATATATGCCAAAAAATTTAACTTCTTTTCAACGGCGTCGTTGGTGGAGCGGTTAAGGGTTCTGACTGTGGAATCGCTGCCCTTTTGTTAGCCGTGAGTTCGAGCCCTGCCCCATACTCATTTCTTTTTTTTTTATATTATTTTTTTCTTTAATTCCTAACTATATCTCAATAAATAGCATTTATTTAAAAACATTTTACAAATATTTTAAGCAGTTTTTTTGTTTAAGCAATTAAAACTTTTAAAATATTAAATAGTACTGTGAATAAGAGAATATGTGGGCACAGAAACGATGCAATAAAAACTATTCCAAAATTATTTTAATGTATATTTTAAGACAAAAAAGTTGCTTAAAATATTTGTACAATGTTTTTAAATAAATGCTATTTATTGAGATATAGTTAGGAATTAAAGAAAAAAATAATATAAAAAAAAAGAAATGAGTATGGGGCAGGGCTCGAACTCACGGCTAACAAAAGGGCAGCGATTCCACAGTCAGAACCCTTAACCGCTCCACCAACGACGCCGTTGAAAAGAAGTTAAATTATTTGGCATATATTGAACATAGATTGCTCTTAGTTGAATTAATTCAATTTCTTCAATTTGTATACTGTTTTACTGTTTCTTCGAATGTAAAAATGTTCGAGGTTGCACGATATACACACTGTATGCAGAAAATGTAAAAATTCGAAGTAGAAGTTACTTTTTCATGCGAAATACCTTAAAAATATCGGTTTTTAATTTTTTTGACAACGGCGCACCAATCCAAAAAATATGAAAAAAATTGAGGATGATGATCATGCTAAGACGCTGCTATTAAAAAAATATAAAAAAAGCGCTATTTTTTTTTCAAAAGATATCCGCATTTTTTTGCGTTTTTTATTTTTTACAGTTAGGATTTGCAACGAAAAAATCGAAAAAAATTCCCTAAGATGTGCCTTCATGTGTGTAATATGTCCGATTTTTTTCAGAAGTTTTGCGATTCATTAAATAGGGAAAATAGACCAAAAACTGATAATTAGAATTTACCCTGTAACTACCCCCACGGTTGAGTTTGAGGGTTGAAACTTGGTGTCACATGTTTTCTTTTGATAAGCTATCGAATGGCGTATCGCACTACCAAATCGGTTGGAGGGCACTTTTGACCCCCTTAACCTGTTAGACCCTTTAGCAAAAGAACTCCTGGAACGGAATACGCATTTGATAGGTACTCTCCGAAACAATCGTAAAGGCAATCCGAAAAATGTAGTGGCCAAAAAATTGAAACGGGGGGAGTGTTTTGGACAAGAAAGTCGGGAAGGAATCACGATTTTAAAATGGAGAGAAAAGCGTGATGTATTGTTACTTTCCACCAAACATTCTGTAGGAATGGAACCTGTTCGCACACGAAGAGAAGTCATCAACAAACCTAAAATAGTAATCGATTATAACATGGGAAAAAAATCGATCAACCTTTCGGATCAAATGGCCGCATATAGCAACCCATTGCGAAAATCAATGAAGTGGTACAAGAAATTAGGATTCGAGCTTCTGTTGAACACTGCTGTTGTAAATTCTTTTTTTATATTTCAAGAAACAACAGGCCAAAAAATATCCATAACCGAATATCGGAAAAAGCTGATCCAGGCACTCACACAGAGCAAGGACGAAGACACCGACACCAGAACAAAACCTCGGCATCATTTAGTGAAAAAGGAAGGCACTGCCCATAAAATTCGGAGATATTGCGCCCAATGCTATAATAAGAATTCCCGAATGTTAGGTGCAAAGATGGCAAAAAATTTAACTCAAAAAGTCAGCACCTTCTGCAACGAATGTACAAGCAAACCACACCTCTGTTTACCCTGTTTTAATAAACTACATTAACGTTTTTTAAATATTATATTCTTTTTTTAAGCCTTGACTGAACAAAAACCGATGTCGCCTAAGCAAAATATTTAGTCTCACATCTGTGCGCAAGGACCGACACGCGCGGTCGTGTAATATGAACCTAAAGTCTCCGGCCGGTCCGCGGGGACCGGCCGGGCCTGAACGGAAAGTCTAACGCCGGTCCCTAGGGACCGGCGTGGCACTTAACGTGTTAAAGTATGGTCAATCTATGTTTTGTTTACATACTCACGAAAGCTACGTTTACCATATATCTTAAAATTTCCACGCTAGCATAATTTTAACACGAGAAATTAAATATAACACACGCGTGCTATCTTTTTGTCTGGGAGTGTATGTGTTGAAGAAAGATAAAGTATATCAACGCATGCCAAATAATAAAATAGCTTGGGTTGTTCCAAAGGACGCAAGGCTGCAGATATGCAGATTATGTCACAACGATGCCGGACATCTAAGTGTAGAAAAGATACTGGAACGGATTCAGCGAAACTATTGGTTCGCTGGTATGCGACGATTCGTTGATAAATATGTAAAAGCATGTTTGAGTTGCGCGTACTACAAACATACGCCAGGGAAGAAACATTGTAAACTGAATACGATCGAGAAGGTACCGATACCATTTCATACACTACACATTGACCACGTAGGACCGTTCGAGACGAGTAGAAAGGGAAATAAGTATTTGCTTGTAATGGTAGATGCATTTACGAAGTTTACCATTGTAGAACCTGTGAAAGACCAGAAGACTAGGCATACCGAGAAGGTATTATTGAATTTAATGTACTTGTTTGGCGTACCGACAAGGATAATTAGCGATCGAGGGACAAGCTTCACCTCAAAAAGATTCGCGACATTATGTACAACGTACGGTATCAGGCACGTGCTTAATGCAGTAGTCATACCAAGGGGAAACGGACAAGTCGAACGGTATAATAAAACTATCATCGACACTCTAGCAACAAGTGCAGCAGGTCAAGACCCAAGAGATTGGGATACGCAGGTCAAAAAGGTGCAAAGTGCCATTAACACCATGCACAACAAAAGTATCGGCACCACACCGATGAAAGCATTGATTGGATGCGATACGAAGACAATGGCGGAAGGAACGATATTGAACGCCATACGAAAAGAGATGGATCGGCTAGATTTACAAATATTACGTGAAGATATCAGTAACCACATCTCAAAAGAACAGAAAATACAAAAGAAGAGGTATGACCATACGCGAAGGAAAGCTCGCAGGTATACCGTCGACGAACTTGTGTTGGTGCAAGTCACGAGCGACTCATCAACGGGAGCTAGCCGAAAGTTGCTGCCGAAGTACAAAGGGCCGTTCCGAATCCGGACAGTGCTACCGAACGACAGGTACGAAGTAGAAGATCTACGAGAAGGGGTAAAGCGCCAACGAGCAGTCGTTGCGGCGGAGAGGATCAAGCCGTGGATCGCGATCCAAGGGGATGATCCTGACACGTGATGTTGAAGCTATCCTGTATCCTTTTTTATTTACCGTATCGTAAATTTCAGTAAGAGTAGTCGTTAGTTTGTAACTACGGATAATCGAATACAATCTCACATGTTTGAGATGAGTTACAGAAAGGCCAAGGCGAACCGAAAGCATGAGGCTTTCGATGAGCATCGAGAAGGACGTCTCACCCGGCGACCAGGCAAAGCTCCAGCGAGTCAGGGACAGCGGTCCAATGCTCTTGTCGAGAGGAAGACAAAAGAAGTCATCGGTACGGTTTCGACGGAAACTACCCGATGAGAAAGAGACGCGAAGTGCGTCATAACACGAAGGTGTCAAGATTGCTGAGAATGGGTGCCTTGCACCCTAGGCAATGATCATAGAGGAATACAACGGTATTCCATATGAATTAACACCAAACCGGACGGACACGACGTGTGTCTCAGGCAGGGAGGTGGTGGTCAAAGCGATGCAACGTGCATCTAGACCGATAAGGGATACGGCGGTATCCGTAGTTGATCGTAAGCAATGCGACGGTATCGTGTTACAACAAATTATTATTAACACATTGCCGACCGATCGGGGAGATCTCCCCATTTTGAAGAAAGTCGGTTCCCGACCGATCGGGGAGATCTCCCCATTTTGAAGAAAGTCGGTGCCCGACCGATCGGGGAGATCTCCCATTTTGACTTTAGCAACGCGTTTCTCGTTTTCTGTCATTGTTAACTACCTCGGCCTGAAATTTTCTGCAATTGACGACGGACTGCTGCTGTGGGGTAAAATCAACTAATCATGAAGGCTCCTTATTACCTTTTATTACGGTCCTTTAGGTTCGGGATTTCGGGACCCCTAAAAACCGTTAGCGCTCAACTTCTACCAGTCATAAAATCTGACTCGTCAATTACTTTACGACCGCCGCATGCACCCACGTGTCTGACACGTTTGAAAATAGTCAACCCTTGCGGTCATTTCCGCTTTCAACTTACTACCTGGTCTAAAAAAGGTCCAGTCCGGCATCGCCACCCTGACATTACCAATGAATACACACCTAACTGACACTATAGATCAGCACCATCAAGACATCGCATTCATTAGAAACTGAAAATGAAGTCCACTCCCCACTCTTACCTGTAAGTAAATAAGTATATATATTTGACTCCACTCAACTTGTGGATATTAGTGTGCAAGCCAAGCTCCTCACTGTGATTTCCAACAAGCTGTGTGAAGTGAAGTACAAAGTTCAGAATAACACCCTTAAAAATGTCCAGAAGCATAAGCGAAGATATAAACGATGAGTTGTTTATGGACACACTGTCAGACTGTTCTGAAAACTGCGTTGCACTGATAAGTGATTGTGAAAGTGACGACGATACTATCACTCCCATACAGCAAAGTAATCGCCGGACGATTTCGAGCGGACCGGAAGATGATTCCTCCGATGACATGGAAGAAGACATTATTGTCAATGATGTCGATGTTTGGACAGAGGATGATGCAATAGTTCAACTAGAGCCATATGGTCGGACTTCAAGCATTAACACGATGCCTCGAGATCAGAACAGCGAATGGGAAGCGGCACAATTGTTTCTTGGCGATGATCTCTTCGAATTACTGGTAACCGAAACAAACAGATATCGCTCTCAAGTTGCAAACAAGTATAAAGAGTATAAAGCAGTAAAGTGGGTTGACGTGACGGTAAAAGAAATGAAAAAGTTTCTGGGATTAATTATCTTGATGGGACAAGTACTCAAAGGTGATATATATGATTACTGGTCCACCCTACCGTATATAGAAACCCCAATCTTCCCCAAAACAATGAGCCGGAATCGATTTATACAGATCTGGAGAATGTGGCATTTTTGCAACAATGATATATTGCATGATAAATCAGACAGACTGTTTAAAATTAGAGAAGTTCTCAATTATATACAAGACAAGTTCCAGACAGTGTATACGCCAAAGCAGGAATTATCGTTGGATGAAGGCGTAATACCTTGGCGGGGTCGATTATTTTTTCGCACGTACAATCCCGCGAAAATCGTGAAATATGGGATTCTCGTACGGATGCTGTGCGAAGCGGCATCTGGATATATTTGCAATTTCAAAATATATACAGGCTCAGGAGCAACACTGGAAAATACGGTCCTATCGATTTTAGATCCTTATGTGGGATTCCATCATCACACATATATGGACAACTATTATAACAGCGTACATACAGCCGAATTGCTCCTACAGAAGAACATACGAGTTTGCGGAACAATTAGAGCAAATAGAGGAGTTCCAAAAAATTTAAGAGACATTACACTGAAGGAACATGAAGCGAAATTTGCCAGAAAAGGTCAAGTCCTTTTACACGTTTGGCAGGCTACGAAGAAGCGAATCGTTAGAACTATTTCGACAATCCATTCGGCAGAAATGGTCAACGTTCCACGTTGGTCAGGGACAATAACAAAACCGAAATCTGTTGCCGACTACAATAAATATATGAAAGGTGTTGATCGCGCAGATCAACACATGTCATACTACAACATTCTACGGAAAAGCACCAAGTGGACAAAAAAGGCAGTACTGTATTTTCTTAACGCTGCTCTTTTTAACTCCTTTCTAGTCCACAAAGCAATAAGTCAGAAGAGGACGAGCTACAAAAAATTTTTACTCCAAGTGGCAATTGCACTGGTGGAAGCAAAGGAGGAGGAAACTGAAAATATGGACATCGAACAGGCAGGACCATCGAACGTAGTTGAACCAACAAGACGAGCACCGAGACATGACCCATTAGAACGTTTATCACAAGATTTTACAAAACACAGATTGGTACCGATTATAGCAAATGGAAAAAAAAAATATCCTCACCGGAGATGCAGAGTATGCTCGGCAAATAAAAAATCAGGCTATACCCGATATATTTGTGAATCTTGTAATGTGCCGTTACATAAACTGCAATGTTTTGAACGATACCACACAAAAAAACAATATTAGAATATATTACTGTTTTTGTATTCTATGTTTCAGTCATCTTATTTATCCTTAGTCATCTTTAATGTCCTTAATTTCCTGATTTTCTTGTCTATGCTTTTTGAAAAACGAGTAAAAAGTAATTGTTATAAATTCTTAATTTTATGTTTTGTATAAATAATACGTGAAATAGTTAAACGAAATTATTGCCGTGAAATATAATTGCTCATGTGACTAGTTTTCGGACCTTTTTTAGTTCAAATAGTGAAATTCAGTCCGTGCTACTTCCGAAAAATGCGCGGTGGACAGGGCTGTTTGGCTTTCCCAAGTGCGGTGGAAACCGAACAGTTCCCTGTGGAGCGTGCGGTCGGCAAAGTGTTAAGTAAGCCAACAAAAAAAAAAAGTTTATTGTAAAGTCTGAGGACAGACCTTATTGTCAGTATGGCCGAATGTTAGAAAAGTCCAAAAAGCGAAGGCTTGAGTGGGCCATGTGCAGTCTTCTGCTTCGTTTCCCCCTCCTAGGGATAGTTCTGCTTCAAGGCTAAGAAAGGCCATATTGTCAAGGAGGTCCTCTTGACTAGGTTTTTTCAGGAAAGACAGAATTGTATTAGCACTCGCGAAGTGCAGTTCAAAATACAAGCATTCACTCTGTTTAACCGCCCACGTTTATTTCTTATTTAACCTCTCACCACCGTTATCCTGATTTTCATTACATTACCATACAAGAGTAAAATATTAAACCCAAAATTTTTTTTGTAAATAATATAAGTGATAATTTAAAAATGTAAAAATATGCATTAAAATTTATGTAACACTAATTTTAGTGTTATTTTTAATAATAACCATACCCCATGTACGACGGATAGCGTAAATATCACCGTCGGGAACAGTAGAGTCCGCGCGAAATTCGCCGGCGGCGGCGTAAAGGCGATGCGAGAAGTAAGCGGCCGGCAAAATGTTAACAATTCGACCGGTGAAACGCCGAGTCGATTGTTATTTGGTATTGACCAAGTTATTTTGTCAAGTTAATGACGAGATAAAGGAATATGTAAATAATGTAAATAACGGTAGTGGTAGAAACATAACAGAAATTAGATCTAAGGTCTCTGAAAAAATGCTTGCTTCGCAAGAGTATAATAAAAAGTATTTTGATAGTAGGCACAACAAGCCTCACCAATACAAAGTAGGTGACTACGTCAAGCTGAGAAATTTTGAAAATACCCCTGGTGTTTCTAAGAAGTTAATGCCACAGTTCAAAGGCCCTTATGCGATTTTAAAAGAATTACGTAATGATCGCTATATGGAGATATAGACGAGTTTCAAAATTCGCAAAAAAGATATCAGGGTGTATGAGAACCTAAGAATATGTGACCATGGGTAATGATAGACTCAGTAGAAAAAAATTCTACATAATTATTTTGTGTTTTGTAAGTGCAATATTGTATCACTATTTTATAATTTTTATAACGTTTAAAATCCTTACCGTAATTGTAGACTATAAGTTGTGGAATGCAAGAATTATGATTATCTTCAGTTAAAAAAAAAAAAAGGAAATGTTAATTATGATTAATTATTTTGTAATAGTGGTTTGTAATTATATCCTACAGTTATATGTGTAATTCAATAATTTTAGACACCCGGTAGACCGAGGACGGTCTATGGTCAGGACGGCCGAACTGTAAGAGAACTGTAAGGGTGCGTGTATGCGTGAGATGATCTGTAAGAGAACTGTGAGAGTGTGTGCATGCGTGAGATGTGTGTGAATGTCCCATGCGTGAGACGTGGCCGACGCCGTACGACGCGTTTCGGGAAAAATTAACCACTTGCGGTGGAAAGCCATGCCACGCACGTCGAGATGCTTCTGTTACCGGAACGCCAGCGACGTGTACCACACGTCGTCAGGCGATTGTTGCAGAAAGAAAAATGACGTGCGTGGCACGTCAACTGTTAATGAAATTCTTAACCGAGGCACAGTTTCTGCTTGCACTTTATCGTGTAAAGTTATCAATATTAACCCAAGACTGTAAAATGGAAAGTGATAGTGAAGCCAGTGATATTATTTGCACAAATAAAAGGAGAAGACAAGACAATGTAGAATCTGACAGCGATTTAGAAGAAATTGTTTTTCCACTTCAGAATCAGCGTAGAATTAAATCTGACGACGAGGAAGAAGTTCAGAATGAGAATTGGAAAAGGAATGTTTCATCCCAGGAATGGATATGGAAAAACACGGAAAATATAGCTAAGGTATGGAGATATTCGAGAATATCTAGATTAAATATTCTAGTTGGGCAAAATGTCACAGCTTTGCAAATGACAACTGAAGTATTAGCGGAAGACTTTTGGAAAATTATTGTGACAGAAACCAATCGTTACGCTAGTCAAACACTCCAAAATGGAAACCGCAAATTACGAAAGTTTGAAGACATTTGGTTGGCCACTAATATAGATGAAGTACATGCCTATTTTGCTTTGTGCATTTTGATGTCGCAAGTCAAAAAACCAACTGTGCAGTCATATTGGTCAAAAAGAAGCGTAATCGAGACACCAATATTTAGAAAAACAATGCCGTATTGGAGATTTGCCCAAATTTCACGCTTTTTACACTTTACTGACAACGAAGTTGCAAAAGATAATGACGGTCGTTTATGTAAAGTGCGAAGTGTAATCGGTTATTTCAATCAGAAATTTCAAAATATTTACACTCCCGCAGAATACATTTCGTTAGATAAATCGCTAATGAAGTACACGGGTCGAATGTCGTACGAACAGTATAATCCGTCCAAAAGAGCACGCTTTGGAGTGAAATTTTATAAGTTATGTGAATCCAAGTCGGGCTATTTCATTAAATTCAAAATCTACACCGGTCAAAATTTAGACAGAAATGCGAATGTTAGTGCATCTGAAAATGTGACAATGTTTATGTCCACAGTACTAGCTGGTTACGAGCATATTCTATTTTTAGACAATTGGTGTTCTTCGCCAAGGCTATTTCCAAATCTACAGTCTATAAAAATTAACGCCATAGGAACAGTGAGAAGCAATAGGAAGAATATGCCTAAACAACTCGCAGCTGCAAAACTAAAACGATCTGACGTGATATCGCGCTCGTGTAATGGAATTTTGGTTGCAAAATGGAAAGACAAGAAAAACATATATGCAATATCCACGAAACATACAAAAATTGAGATGGTCGAAGTGGAAAAAAAGAGGTGGAAAAATAATAATAGCCCTATAACAAAGCCCAACATCGTTTTGGAATACAATGAGGGTATGGGTGGAGTGGATCTGCAAGACAATTATTTATCGTCTTTTAAATTAATGAGAAAATATGTTAAAAGTTATAAAAAAATATTTTTTTACATAGCAGATATGGCACTGCTCAATTCTTATATTTTAAATACCAAAATGTAAAAAGTATTCTTTTTCGAAGTTTCGAATCGATGTAGCCGAACAAATTTTAGAAACTGTATGTCTTCCTGATTACCAAAAACGTGGAAGGATATCTGCTGGAAACGCTCCGGATCGCTTACAAGCGAAGCAATGGGGACATTTCCCAAGAAATATACCGCCTACAAACGCCAAAAAAAATCCAAAACGGAGGTATGTAGTGTGCGTTGAACATAAAAAACGGAGTGAAACTATGTGGGAGTGTAAAAAATGTCTTGTAGCGTTACACATTCCAAGCTGTTTTGAAAAATATCACACTCTGCAAGATTATTAATAAATAAATTTGGTATTCATACATATCTAATTTTATCATCAGTTGATGCGTCTTTATATTCTCTTCTGGAACCCCCCGAACGCTGTCTGAACGCGCCCCCAAGTGATTTACACACGACTATTCTGGCACGCGCAACCGCGAATTTCTTTGCACCGCAAGTGGTTAATCGTGTACGGACATGTTTTACTATTGTATTCCGCGTTAGCATGCGTTCGTTATACTTTATTATGCGTTTATTTTTATGTCTTGGAGCTATACTAAATTTTCGTAATTGCCTCAATTACTGGGGGGGGGGAGGGGGTAATGTGGCGGTCATGGCACCGCATACGCCACTACATATCCTATTCCTATTCCTTCTTATTCCTATCCTTTGCATTTTATACAATTCCCACGCTTGCTCCAGGGCCTGGCCTGGGCCTGGTTAGTGTCCACCCTTAGGCCCTCGCAAACCTCTTCACTTTCCCTACTTTTTATGACTCTTTTCCGCTGTCTTTCGTTCTCCGAATTTTTCCACGACTTCTACGCTTTCCCCTACTTCTCGATTTTCTCTCTTCTTTTCTATAATTGCCTCTCCTTCTATACCTTTTCCCCTTTTGCTGGCTAAGGACTTAAAAAGCAGAAGTAGGAGGGTTGGAAAAAAAAAGTTACGACTAGGACACCGCGACACGCGCCACGAAACCGTCCGTACGCCAATCGTTACAGAGTAAAATAAATAACAGTGGAGAATTGTATTCACGGAGGCGTTTTGTCTTGTAATACCCAAGCCTACCTGTCCACAGTAGATATACAGGGTGTTTGGTAGGTCGATAGAAAGTTTGCAAGGGGTGAAAGAGGAGGTCATTTGGAACATATCTAGCTATATATACCTTTATACAAGGTGTCATGGTATTTGAGATATTGGCCACTTTCTTAATTTTGCTTATTACCGGAAATTTCGGAAGTAGACGATTATAGAAAGTTTATTATGGTCATTATAAACTTCAACTTTATATTTTTTCTTATCTTCAGAACATGTTTCGTCTAAATCACACAATAAAATTTTTCTGAATACGATTTTAAATATTTGGTAAACGAATGAAGTTGCCTGTACACTGTGTCTTGTAATTAAAGTAAGTTTTTAATCGCTCTTTTCTTAAAAACAACGTGTTCCTATGGAATTAAAATTTTTGTAATAACTTCTTTGTTTTGTCCTGCTTCTAATAGTATGTGACACTTTAACCATCTTCTGCAAATTATTTGTACCTGAGCAATAGATGTACCCAGCGGTACGCTGCGATCGCCTTCCTACCTTTTTTAGAGAGGCTAGATTAAATAGTTATTACTGTAAATGTATATCGTTAACTTTTATTTATTTAACAGCTTTATAAAATAAGATTATTTACGCTTTTTATAACGAAAGCAGAATTACAACAAAAATAAAAGTCTGAAGAAGAGCTATCTTTGATGTTCAAAATGTGAACCGTTGTGCCTTATACAGAAACGTGCTCGTCTTCGGATTTCACTGGTAGTAATGCCTATGGGTAACTCGGTGAGATCGCGTGTTCAAGAGGGAGAACTGTGGCGTGCATGTGTCCGCACGATCGGCGGTCTTTTGTTTTTCTTGGCGGTTCCGCCCAGTACCGGTAATCGAGCAGAGAACTTGCCATGTGGTGTGCCGTGAAGAATCACGCATTATAACCTAACTACTTTATATTTCGTTTTAATAAAACAATTTTAAATCATTGCTGTACATCATCCTTGAACCCGGACCCACAGGTCTTAACATAAATAAAATTCTATAAGTATTGTTTCAATTATTTACTAAAATAATGTAGCAAGTAAAACCTTCGTTATTATAATAATAATAAAAAAATACAATTTCCCTTCTTCCATTTAAAACTACGGAAGAAAAGCTGGCAGCAATTACCCAAAAAGTGGAAAAATCCCAGTCAAAGCTCGATTTTCTTTATTCTGTAACGCGACGTACTTTTAAGATGTTTTTGTTAGTTTTATTAAAATTTTTTTATATTAACATATTCTGCTGGACAAGAAGAGAAAAAGTTTGAAAGGAGCTTTGATAAACTTTTACTACGATTTAATTATGTGGTAGAGCTATACGTATAGACTAGAACCTACTACCGCATAAAATCTATTCGCGTAGCAGACGCTCGGTATAATGATGTGCGTGTTCCTACACAAACGAAGATTAAAGGGGCAGCAAGGTTTAAAGAATCCAAAGAATTCACTGATTCAAAGGCAAGACCTAACCAAATGACGTCGTTTATGTAGGGGCACTTTAAGAGACCTGTTTCCACAATTTCCTTTTTTTTTTGTTTTTACATGAAGGAAATCTTAAGAAAATTCCCAACCCTTTGGTAGTTGGGGGGGGGGGGGGGGAGGTTAGTGTGAAATTTCTATCCACTAAAACCTCCACGACGACTTACCTCGAGCGCGGTGTTCATATATAACACATTTGTATAAAAACTAACTGTTTCAATATTACATATAATAATAATATTTTCACTCACCAATTAGATATCTGAACAAATTGTATCTTTACCTCCTTCTTACCCACAAGATGCTGCCGTCTTGATTTATGTTTTGTAAAAGTCCTGCTTGTCCACTTGCTTCTATATGTCTACCACTAGTGTTTACACAATTTTGCAATCTCTTACAAATTTCTCACCATATTTGCAAGAATGTCTTCATTTCTTCGAATCTTCTCAAAGGCGTAATTAACTTTTTGTTTTAGTTTCCGTATTGTTTTTATTTTACTTCCGTTTTTACACCGGAAAGTTAAAACAAAAATTAGTTCTTGCACCGCTTCCCAAAGAAAAAAGTCTAATGGGTTTGGATCAGGAAATCGCGGTAGTCATAAACGCGGTGCAGATTTTCGGCCAATCTATCTAGATCCAAACATACTTTGTAAATGATCCCTGACTGGTCTATTAAAATGTGGTGGCACGTCGTCGTGTATAAAATAAATTGCATTTCTTCTTTGTCTTGATATAATTGCCTTTATTTCCGTAAGCAACCGAGTCCACAAAAATTTCAAATATTTTGGCTGGTTAAATAAATGGGATCAATAATACTGACTCCGATTATGCCCACCTCTTCTTTTAATGCTTGAACCTCTTAATTTTGAATGGACGCAAGCTTCTCTTCTCTAATTGTGTCGCACTGCCATATGTATGTGACGCATCTACTCTACGTGCGATGCTACGTAAACCCATTAGACGATAACTTCCCGCAAGTGCAATGACTTGTTCTTAATCTAACGTATCCTCGATCTACCAACATTATGTAGTTTTATGGTGCCGCGTGTAACAAAATATAATTACACTATCGGAAATTTATGAAAGATAACAGATCACAAAACAGTGTAAATACTGGTGGTGGACACAGAGAAGCAAGTGGACAGGCAAGACTTTTATGGAGCATAAATCGAAATGGCAGCGCCTGTGTGAATATCTAATTAGTGAGTGAAAATATTACCATTATTTTTAATATCGGAACAGTTGTTCTTTATGTAAGTGTGTTATGTATTAAATATTGTAAAACAATAAGTTTTGAAAATGCAATAACATTAGCAGCTATTTCATAACAGCTTTTTTAAATTTTGGTATTGAATATTTACAATTTGGATATGTAGGAGAAAAAAGTCACTTGCTTCGGCTATGCTTTTGAGTCAACCCTTGCACTCCCTTTAATCGTCGTTTGTGTAGAAACATGCCCCGAGCTTCTACTACGCGGATAGATCCTACAGTCTGTCAAGTAAGAGCGTGGTCGACTTTATCGACAGCTAATAAAAGATATCACTCTAATTTATGCGTGAGCCGCTAGAAGGAAGCTTTGTCTTTAATGCGTTGTGAAGAAAGATTCAATTGTCTTTGATTTTTTGGAAGAGAAACACGTTAACCGTCATGAGTGCTAAATACGCGTCGCGCTACGAGGCTGTGTTCCTTTGCACCCACCCAAAAGGTCCGAAAATGTCGCAATCAGCGGCTGCTAAATACATGAAAAAGTCAAAAGCATTTGTACAGAAGTGGATACAGCGGTATAAACAGGTAAAAAATGTCGATGATTTACCACAACGTGGCTCGATAGGCAAAATGGACGAAAAAGACGAGAAAAGAATACTGCATATGTTTTCGCGAAATCCTGCTTTGACACTTCGTCAAGGACAAGCAAAATTAAAGTCAAAAGGCTTAGATATATCGTACGAAACTATACGAACTCATCTCCGTGCTCATGACATGAAATGGCGCAATACAATAAAGAAACCTTTATTGTCTGAAAAACATGTGACGAAGCGACTCGCTTGGGCGCATGAGAATATCGCTGAAGATTTTCACAATGTAATTTTTTCTGACGAATGTTCAATATGGGCACGTTGTATCTTCACGCGAGCCTGGTCAACTACTACCAATAGGCTTGTCCAGCGAACCGTAAAACACGGAATAAAAGTGCATCTCTGGGGTTGCTTCTCAAAGCAGGGATTCGGCACTTTGCACCTCTTTACTTACAATCTAAATGCTGAAAAAATGCTGCAAATATACAAAAAGGCTTTGCTACCGTCTGCCAAACGTTGGTTTATTAGTAAGAATGAGGATTGGATTTTACAAGAGGACAATGATCCTAAGCATCGCAGCAAGCTCTGTACCGAGTGGAAGAACAAATCTGGCATTGTTACTTTGAATTGGCCGTCGCAGTCGCCCGATGCAAATCCCATAGAAAATGTGTGGGCATATATTAAGCAGAAGCTTCGTGGAAAACACACGTACACTTTGAAGCAATTATCTTGCGAAATTCGTCGGATCTGGAGATCCTTGCCGCTGGAATACGCCGTCAATTTGGTCGAAAGCATGCCTCGGAGATGCCAGGCAATTATCGACGCCAATGGAGACTGGACACATTATTGACAAAATTGCATCATTTTTCATATTGAGTACAACCCATATATGTATATAACAATTTTAGTTAATAAATTCTTGTCTATATTTTTCCGACTACGCTCTTACTTGACAGACTGTATGTGGTGGAAGGATTCCTACGCAATCAAATCGTAGCAAAAGTTTATCAACGTCCATCTCGAAAAATATTTATTTGCGGCATATAGTTTCCTTCAGACTTTCTTTTCTTGACGCGTAAAATACGTTCATGTAAAAAAATTTTAACATTAGATTTTAATTGTTATAAACAATTTTTCAGAAAGTTATTTTTGCACATGTCCACCGACCCAGAGGTGTAGATTCATCCCCTAAAGCCCTGACCGTAACTTTTTTTACACACTATACATACTTTTAAAAGGGTTTCGCCAACGTGCGACTCTACGAACGATTCTTTACCTAGCACTGCAGAGGGTGTGTCGTATCCCCAAAAAGTACAAAGTTTAATGATTTTTAAGTATTTTCAGATAAATATCAATTTCATTTAATGCTTATATAGCGTAATGGGGCGTGGGAAACCGCTGAATGATAATGAAAAAGGACAATTCATTGCTTTAAAGAACATGAGCCACTCAAACAGACAAATTGCAGAAAAAGTTCAACGATCCTTAAATGTTGTCAATCATTTTATACAACTAGGTAACAAATACGCCACTAAAAAATCTACAGGCCGTCCAAAGAAGCTTCGTTTGAGAGATAAGGGAAAGATTTTTCAAGAGGCTCGAAAAAATAAACTTAATGCATCTCAAATAAAGACAAAATTAGACTTGCCAATTGGTGTTCGACGAGTGCAACAAGTTTTGAGAGCGAGTGGAACACTTCGTTATACAAAAAGAACAAAAAAGCCTCCTCTAACCGAATTTCATAAAAATGAAAGGTTAAAATTTGCTGAAAATCATATGGCATGAACTGAAAAATGGAAAACAGTGATTTTCTCTGACGAAAAAAAATTTAATTTGGATGGCCCAGATGGCTTCCAGTACTACTGGCACGATCTGCGTGACCAAAAAGAAGTAAAAATGAGTCGAAACTATGGAGGAGGTAGCGTAATGATTTGGGCCGCGATTGGGTACAATGGTAAGACTCTGATAATGTGGTTTCCACCAAAGGCGAATGCTGCAAAATACCAAGAACTTCTGGAAATTGCATTAAACCAATATGGTGACGAAATTGGTGGACCAAATTTTATATTTCAGCATGATAACGCCGCAATTCATCGTGCAAAAGCTGTTAAGACATGGTTCGAGACAGTGAATGTTGAGGTTTTGCCTTGGCCATCAAGAAGTCCCGATTTGAACCCTATAGAAAACCTTTGGGGTATTTTGGCACGCAAGGTATACACCAACGGCAAACAATATTCTAACACCATGGAGCTCAAAACTGGCATCAAAGAGGCGTGGTCTCAAATCTTATCGGAGACTGCATAAATTAATATACTCGATGCCAAAAAGGATATTTGAAATAATTAAAAACAAAGGATGGTCAACTAAATACTAGCATCTTTGTGTACTAACTTTGTTTTAATGTTTCCTTTTTTTTTTTTTACTTTTGTTGAAATTGGAAACATTCATGGAAAGTGAACCTATATTTATTTCGTACGTAAATTTCAATTTTTTGTAATAGAAGTTTTGTTATTAAGTTACATTGTTCAACTAAACTATGTTTTTTGTTAATAGTCTTAAGACGAATTAATTATGATGGATAAAATCAAAAATATTACCTAAAACAGTCTTTTATGTCACAAAAGTAAGATGAACCTATAATTATTTCGGCCACTGTACCGCTGCCCCACAATAAAAGCGTAGCACCTTATAACCGAACAACAACCACAACTAAACAAGGTGCGAATCCTTAAACTCGTGCTCGAGTAAAACACACTCGCTGATTGGACGAACCAAACTTTCAACTTATGTATAAAACAGCCCCGCAAAGAAAAAGAAAGAAACGTAGCTTTATTTTTGGATAACCTAGAGTCCACATCGAAATGTTACTCCGCTCGTCTTGAACTCTTCCCAGAGAAATCGTTCTTAAGCCAACACGATACTCTGAGCTTTCCTTATATCTTACGGAAAATCGTTCCTTAGTCGATACGGTACACCGATCTTTCCAATTTCCTCTCAGGGAAATCGTTCTTGAGTCGATACGATACTCTGAATTCTTTTAACCCTTTTAGAGAAATCGTTGCTAACCAATACGATATTCCGGCCACTCTATCTCCTACCATTATCCCTCTCTCACCCCACCCTCTTCTGTTCCTTCCTCACTGAACTACTGTTAACCATGTTCCAGAGATGAATCTCCTCGGTCAGCGCCCACGGTTCGTTACAGTTTGTGATATTGCTTCAGAAAGTTAACTTCATAAATTTCATATTTTATTATAAAGAAAAAAATATAGTTCACTATATATTAAGAAAAAGAAATTAAGGTAAATCTGAAAGCACAGGCTTGTATTCGTGTACTTTCTTAACTCTCTTCTAGATTTATTAATCGATGAATTGTTGAAATTATTATCTGTTCCGTCCGAAGGAACAGAAAGCCGGTCGATCTTTTGTTTGGCACGGTTTATGACACGATCGCGAAGAAAAGGCTATTTTTTGAGACAACGAATTCCATTGTTCATATTATTGTGAATTTCTCGCCGAGAGAAATTAGTTTTCTTTACAAAACGGTCGCGTAAAGTTAATTTTCGTTCTCATTAGCCGAAGACGTGTTATAAAAACGAACGGTTTCCTAACGGTCATTTTCGACAATGGATTCTCAACGTGTAAAGAACCATTGTATCGGACCTGGCGGAAATTCCAGACTGTTGCCAAACCTTCGGCACATCGCGCGTCCGAGCAGGTATCGCCCCACTTTTCCAGGAAAAAGAGCGCTAAGGGCGCACTGGAAGGGTGTTCGCGATATCCGTTAGGCATGCTGATTGGTAATTAACATTTCGGTTGCTACCAATCAGCGTGTCACCCTCTTTAGCAGCGATCGAGCGAGCTGCTGAAGAGAGGATTCGTACGATAGAAGTCTTCGGAGTCAGTCGTTCGTTGACTAGCTATTCGCACGTTAGACGCAATCGTAACCAGTTGTCATTAAGAGTCGTTCTCTACCATTCGAGAGAATAGACTTTATCGAGAATTAAAGATAACACAGTCGTTCGTTGACTGTCCATACGTTCGTTAACAGGCAATCGAGACACGTTCGATCGTTAGAATCCATCGTTCGGGATTTCTAACGTTTTTGCTATCTTATTCTTGTCATCGTCCATCGTTCGGGACGATATAAACTCTTTCTTCGGTCAACCTCATCGTCGCGCATTTTCGAGGCGGATTCCACATTCAGTCGAATCCGACGTACGGGTATTCGACGGTAGAACACTCGACACATCGTGTTCTGCCCTTCGTTCGAAATAGTTGCCCAATATTAAATTGGCGGGTAACAGTGTAGTGCGTGAGTGTTGTTCAGTGGAACCACGCAGCCGACACACCCACAGGGACATCTACGCACGCGACGACACACATTATCCCTATCGTGCCATATAAAATATTATTTGATGAATCAGAAAATTATGTATTGCTGGTAAAATTTGAGCTTTTACTTATTCAGAATCTTATTGATCCTATCTTTTAGCTAAAAAAGGTTTTCATTATCTTTACCATACGCTAATTGTTTTATTGTTTTCTGGAATTATCAACTGCACACATACCCGATAAATTTTCAAATTTGATTATCTCGAAAACCAAACAATATATAAACAAATTTATTGTATGTTTTCGACTTATCATGTAGCATCACCTCCTATCCGTTTGTACCACTCACCCTGCCTGGCCTGTACATATGCCTTTCGTAGCGAAAGAATACCAAACGTTTTGCAGTTTGTCGTCGTTACATTATAATTTATACTGTAGCGAAGTACGGTTTATAGTCGCCGCTAGTAAAAATAAACTTACAGCTGTCGAAGATTTCGTCTTCGATATTTTACAACTGCTGCAAGTTAAAAATCTTAATTGTCGAATTTAATTTAGAACGTGTGAGAGGCTGACGATCATACAACGTCCCTCGAAGTATACCACTGCCATAAACAGTGACATGCTACCAAACCTTTTTAAGGTAAAAACAAGCATATGATGGCTAACTTGCGTGCTTAAAGAAAACCTAAGTTGTCCACTCCTCTGCCAGAAATGTAGCGAAGGTTGAGCTTCCAGCAGTTTCTCAAAAAACCAATGGAATTGGTTTTGACGAAGAGAAGCTCCACCCGAAAGAGCGCTACGTTCATGTAAAATAATATACAAGGAGCGCGAACGGAAGAAAACAAAGGAAGTTCACGAGTTCCTGGCGAACCCGCGATATGCGCTCACGTTGTATTGAATTATTAACAAATAAAGACTTGCTTTACACAAATTGTAACCCTTAGGTTACAATACTATCGATTTTTCGAATTTCATAAAACTCCAATTACCTCATTTTAAGTATTAATGAAGAACATTATCTTTATAGTATTATTTCTAATTTTGGAAAATGACGTTCATTCAGAATATGAGCATTACGCATAATGTAGTTGGCATATGGAGTTACGGAGTTATTTGCAAATAAACGGTTTTAATTCATTATATGCATTATCATCGTTCTCGCCTTTTAATATTTAGCGAAATTAAATGTTTTGTAAAGAAATCATAAGTACTACAACTGAAGAAAATTCACAATTCCTTAGTTTTGAAAGAAAAAGTGTAAAGCCCAAGGAATTTTCCATAACACCCAATAAATAAAAAACTATAAGTAAAACTTTTTTTAAAAAGCAGTGATATACAAATGCACAATCTGAATCTAACGGAAATAATTTCATATATACATATAATTGTATCATATTCAATCTTATTAACTTACCATTCCCAGTTTTCTTAAATGAGCCACTTCATTAACGTCGAGATATAAAGCAGATGAAAGTTGCAAATAAAGAGCAACGTTACATCCCTCTATAAAATGATTAAAATGTATTTGATATGTTAAATCTCTGCAAATTAAATTTTTTTTAAAATAAATTAAAATATTTTCCAAGATTATTAACTAATTAAATCTCTATTATCCAAATATTCACCATGACAATTTTTAGTTTTTATCATTAAAACATTTAGATGCGTGTATTTTTATTCCCTTTGTATCTTTAAATAATTCTTCGATATAAAAATTTGATGCATTCAATATAAGTGAAAATCTATTAACTAAACAATTGCCTAAATTATACCAATTTTGTTATATAATGAAAAAGCTATTTGATCTGGCATTGTGATGCAAGATGACTATCTTCCTAGACACTAGAGAAAACTAATATTTAACTGTATTTATTACCTGATTATTTATAGTAATATAGTTATTTCAAATACTATTTAGTAAACAATCATAAAATGAGATCCTACCTGGTACATTAAATTCAATTACTTCACATAGTATAACCATTTGTCATTCGTACTTTGCTGAAATGTGAAGAAACTTATATTTATGAAATATCTCATATTGTGCCCATTGGAGCTTTTTATTATTAACAATGGTTTTTATCAATCTTTCATTCCATGCCTAACTTTTCAAATTAAAATCATAATCTAAATAATATATTTATGAATTCTATTACCACCATGTACATAACAAAATTATCTCGTTTTTTGCACATTTTTCACTTTTAGTAATAGGAAAACTTAAAATTCCAAAAATAAAAATAATATTAACTCACTTTTAGAAAGGCTTTACTTATTAAACTTCAATTAAGAAATGGTTCGTGCTTCACACAAAATATCGTTAGAACCTTTAACTTGATGTGCTAATTCATGGCAGCAAATAGCAATATTTTAACATAACATTTCTCGTAATTCATGTGTATTAAACAATGGAAAAATGTATTATATATCCTAATATTGTTTTTTTTTTTCATAAACAATATGTGTGAAAAATGGAAAATTAAATAACTTCGCTATCTTCTGCAATCAACATAAAAGGTTATATCGGTTTTTTTTTAATTTTTATCATTTTATAAATAACAAAGGTGATTTTTAATTGCTTAATCCTTTATCTGCCTAGTAAAATAACAAAAGAGTGGTAAACAAATGTTTGTCTCTTATTTGTAATAGAAACATATTTTACCTATGCCTCTTCTTTTTATTCCTACAGATATTTTAATTAATCCAGGTGTCATGAATTTTGAAGCATACTATGTATAGTTCAATAATGCAATCTTTATAATAATATCACAAACTTTCCTTATTCATTTGTCATCAGCACGTTTAGCATAGTACACACTGTTTCTATGGGTTCCTCTTTATATTACTTAGTGGTATGATCTTTAAGAAGTACCTTTCTATCAAACTGGGTTGTTGAACATAATTATACTTCAATATCAGCAAATCTATTAGTTTTAGACACAATTGCAATTGAGTTTTCAATTCACCATCCTTTTTGTATAATGTGAATGAATTCCACACCACTTCAAAAAAATGAAAGAAAACCTCTCATTGTTATATAGTAATCTTGCACAGGTTTTGATATAATTTTTGTCTCATTCTTTTTAATTATTTCTGTTATTTGTGGATTATGACAGTGCAATTGGAAAGTGATCATTTATTTTTACATTATGATTTCCTTTGCATCTTTCCATTTTATTACACAGACATTCCTATTTTGAAATGCTATTATTTCACCCACTGACAATATTCTTTTGTTTTCATTGCTGCTGAAATATAGTTTTTTACTTTTCCTACTAGTTCTATAAGTATCAGTCTTTGTTTCAAGAACCTATTAGCTCATTCAGATAATGCATAATAATTATCAGTCATTATTCAGTACCTTTATTTAACAAAGGTTTCGCAAGAGCCAAAACAATTTACGTTGGGCTTAAATAATCTTTACTTGTAATTTCATTTGTTTCTTTACTTACTAGTTTCATTTGCTATTATAGATTCATTATATTAGGATTCATAAAATATTCTAAATATTTAAGTATATCTCCATTGTCATTCCATGTGCACATATCTGGCTAATTTCTAAATTTTTCTTTTAACAATTGTGATGGGAAATTGTTGATATCGATTTATATTAGATTATTTTTTTCGAAAAATTACATATCATCACTGCTTAAATCACAACTTAATTAAGTCATTCCTTTCATCATAGTCTATATATTCAGAAAGTTGTTCCTTTTTATTTGTCATTTTGAGTATAATGTTTGAATATAACTTTTCTATCATATAGTACAATATAAAATATTTCTTTATTTGCTAGTTAATGTGAACTGATTATATATTTAAATCTTTTCATTTCTTTGTTTTGTATTTTATGGATTGAGCAACAAACTAAGATTATATGCATAAAATAAAGAAAACTCCTTTGTGCCTGTACAATGTATGGACTAAACACAAAGTCTGTGCTTTGTTCTATTCATATTTCATATGGACTAAATAATGAAAGATTTAAAAGAAACATTTTGTCCTCATTGTATGATTACACCTATCAAAATAAATGCAACATGGAATACAATTACCTTTAAATTCATAAAAAATCAGAAATAAGAGAGATAATGCAAATGTCTTGTAACACTAAGTTTGTTAATATTTATAAAACTTGATATACATAGTTTTCTATATCAGGTTCTTATTAGATTAATATTTATAAGAAAATCTAGTTAATAATAACACATGCATCATATTTAAATGTAAAAGAATAGAACACAATGATATAATAATAAATTATGCAGGTATAATTGCATTCTTGTTTTATTAATAACCAATACTATTTTTATTTAATAATTTATGATTTGCTTTAGTAAATGAAATCATAATTATATATGTATGTATGTGTATATTGATACACTATTTTATACATAATTGTGTACTAAATTAATTAAATTATGATTAAGTTGGATAATAGAGATTCTTTTCTATTAAATCTTATTATATCTAACCTATGAAATCCTATTCCTTGTACTTTCAATGAGATACGAGCATTTAATTTCTCACAATTTATTACAGTTTGCAGAAAGATCATGCAAAACAAATTAATTTGAACAACACATTGTTTGATGCGGCTTAATATCATTTTTTCAGTAATAACAATCAATCACTTAATCGATTAACACGTGTAACTGATGTTTTCAATATTACAACATGTTTTAGTTTTAAAGCAGCTTAATAGATGTCACTGCTTTGTCATTTTTAACATGTTCAAACGATTTCAAGGGTATAAAGTATTTGTTAAAAATAACTTATTTCTATTAGTAGAAAATATTTTGCATATTTTCATATTCAATTTTTAAATGTAAATGTAAAAAATGTAAAAATGAATGTAATAATTTTATAAAAACAAAATTTCAAATGTAATTTATTATTTTTATTCTTCAAAAAATTAAATAACAGATTCTTGTTACAAAATAAACAGAAAATAAGAACGAATAAATATTAATTTTTTTATATTTTTGCATAATTTCTGCATATTTATGAGTTTTACAATTTCGTTTTCTTCCTAAACTTTTATCATTATGGAATCATTTTTAAATTTAAAATAAATGCTATTTTTTTAAAAGAGAAATATAAACAATATTTCTATATAAGTAAAACTTATATAACCAACATACGAGATGAATGGCACATTGTCGTTATTTTATATAATTTGATTAGTGAAATAACTATGTATTCTTTAGCAATATGAGAATAGAATGTTGATTAAAATAATTAACAATTTCTGTCCTTTCTACATTCTAAGTATTTGAATAGAAAAAGGTAGATATTAAAAGTAGCAGTTTATATGAATTAATTTATAACAATATTTCTCATTATATATTTGACGTATTACTGAATAAACTTTGAAAATAAAAAAGCGATGCACTTCAAACATTGTTTCTACTAAACAGAGGATAATTCACCATTACTAGAATTTAGTATAATTCGTTTTATTTAAAAAGAAAGGAATACTAAATATTAGATAATAAATAATACATAATAAAAGCTTAATCTAACATAATAATGAACAAATAAATTGGTGAAATAATTTATAAAATAAATATAAGTATTTTATACACCTGTAAATTTTAAATACACAAAATTTACGTTTTCTCTCACGCTTCCTTTTTTATTGTTTCCGCCTTTCGTTATTTTTCTTTTATTAATTTACGTCAGTTTATGTATCCTTGGATGGATTTAATGTTATATATACGTAAATACGCATTGTATAACATTGAAATGCTAACAGAAAGGAAGTAAAAAATTAAACAGTGTCAGTAGAGCTTAGAAAACTGAATGGAATTATGATGAGAGAAAAGAAAAGAAAATGAAAAACACAAAGAAAAAGAAGAGCGATTCGGATGACCTACCATTAGGCGGTAAATATATAAAAATGTATATACAAAAATAGCTATTGTTAAACCCAAAACGCAAGAGGAAGGAGGTAACTAAACAAGAATTAAAGTACAATACGATGAAGGTGGGATAAGGAAAGCCAAATTGAAAGCAATGATGGTGATGCTTTTGCCGGAATCTGGAATGAAATTAGGTTCTTGCAATAGACATTATGTAACTCTCTTTAGATGCGTTTTAAACAGTCGCTGCTTCTCGTATTAGATGCGAGTAAGAAGAAATTCTACAGGAATCCATTATTTTTTTATTTTTGTTAATTATTTATTCTATTAACGAATCTGAATTTCTTTAAGCTTTGTATATTAATTTAATATTTATTAGTGTAACATTAATATGAACCAATTAATTATCTGTAATTGAAATTAATTTTACACTAATAGAAACATGAGCATATTTATTATTATAAATATTATACATGGTGACACGGAAATAGGTGAACAAACTTTGATATCGTATTCTACTATTCTTGAGGATGAAAAAAGGTCCTATAAAATAAAACTTAAAGGAGTTGCTGAAAACGATTTCCTTCTACAACAATACAGTGGACTCCCGTATAACGCGCTCCCGTAAAAAGCGAATTCGTATAACGCGACGAAAAAATTGCGACTAGTACTCGTATAGCGCGATAAACAGTCCCGTATAACGCGTAAGATAAATTTAACATTTTCACATAGTTTCTGATTTTTGAAGCTGACGAAGCAGCGGTTTATAAAAAAATAGTAAGAAATACACATTTAAAGAGAAAAGTAATTTTATTCAACTTTTAATAAAAATAAAAATGCATGTACGCACTTCAGTATTTAACATTTATTCACTATCGGAAGTATTAACAAATAAGTTCTAATGACGCCGTCTTGTTAATACTGGTTGTAAAGTTTGATCGCTTGAATAGTCCATAGTTTTGTCTTGATTGTTATCGTTGATTAAAAACAGTTCTTTCTCCATATCATTTTTAGATTGAAAATATGGGGATAGACAATCACTCAATTTTCAAGGCTGGACGTGCTTGAAGTTACATAAATTGGTCTGATAATGTATGTCCCGTATAACGCGATTTCCTATTACGCGGAACGTATCCCCCGCGTTGTACGGTAGTCTACTGTATGTGCTTCGCATCGACATTTGAAAAACTGTCAAGGTTAAAAAAATTTCCGGTTAGGTATTCCAAATTTATTCACATGCAGTAATTGAAATTCATTTGACGGTTATTCTAATAAATTTTCGATGTAAGCAAAAAGTATATATATCTCGGAAGGGAAGACCTTTCAGACGAATGTTTATATAACATTTTGACATCCTTAGGAACAGTGGAATACAGTACCAAACCTTGGTACTTTTATTTGGTTGTCACCCTGTATAAAGTACTATGAACTAGGTATGGTAAAACCAAATAATGGTAATATGTGTAGTAATATATATAAAGTTCAGAATAAACCGAAATGATTTGGTATGCTACGCGATTTTGAAATAGAACTCTCACGTCGCGAACTGTTACCCGCCAAAATTATTTTTGAGTAACTATTTCAGGTGAATGAAGGGAATACTTTGAAAGATGTACTGATAATTGCCTTACGGAAGAAGTCCCAAACAATCGATTTCCCTTGCTCGAATGATTTTTTGTGTCTAGACTTATGACAATTGTTCTTCTGGCTGATCGAAGGACAATTGTTAACTGTTTCTGATTGACTCCTAAAAGTGACTCGGTTAGAGCCAGGCTTAGACACGTTTGAGGTTTTTTAACAGATTGATCGCTCGCTACTAAGCAGCATAACCTGCTGATTGTTTACAGCGAAAAATGGTAATTACGAATTAGCGTGTTTGACAGATACCGCGATTACCCTTCCAGTGCACCCTGAGCATCCTGCTTTTTTTGGAAAAGTGAGGCAATACCTGCTCGGATGCGTTTGACAATGATCAGAGATTTCCGTCAAAATCTGATCTAACAGCTCTTAGAACGATCGCACTCTCAGTTAAATCAACATTAGAAAACACCGTTAAAAAACTCTCAGTTTGTAGTACTTCTTCGGCTATTGAGAATGAAAAAAATAAAACTCTACGAACGTTGTAAAAATTAATTTCTCCCGGTGAGGAATATGTGAAAAATTCGAACAATAAGTTAACATACTCTGACAAATAGCCTTTCTGCACGATCATGTCATTCACAATGCCAAATAAAAAGGAACAGATTAAATTATAAATTATAGTACATGTAAACAATTTAAAGAAAAGATAGTATTAAGTGTTTATGTTAATATCAATATTAGCAGACAAAGAAGAAGAATAAATGTAATGAGAGAAAGTGAGATAGATTTATTTTAAAGGGGTGTCACGAATAAAAAAGTTACCATGCAATAATTTCAGTAATTAATCCTCTTACTTTTACAGAAGTTGCACTCCTGTAAAATGAGTCAAACATAAATTGAATTAGTTTTATTAGTAAACAACTTAATAAAAGCAGCAAAATTAAGTTTCAAAAGACCTTAAATTAAGATTTTATTGTTACATGGTCAAAATACTTTATGATTTTACTGTGCAATTTCACACAAAACTTTTAAAAGACATCTTGAATCAAGGAAGATAGTAGGAACCATAATGTGTATGACTATTCTATTACATATTTTGTATAAAAAATAACAACGCTTATATAAAAGCTCTTAAGAAATTTTAGTTTAATCGTGTAATCTAGTAATGTTTTAATTTGGAGTAAGTATACGTTAAATGTTCTATCTTTAGGTAATTATAAAGACCAGGGTTGAAACCAAGTACTTTCCCGCGGTTTGCAAAATTGACAATGTGCACTAATTTTTGAGAACTCAGACCAAAAACATTCTAATTTTCGCTTCCTCTAGAGAATGCCACTGGTTTCCCACATTGTGCAAAGTTCGTGCATTTTTACCCTCTCCAAAGGTCATTCCTATCCTTTCCTATAAAGGGGTCGTCTGGTGTGATAGGTCCAAAAAATCAAATCTTTTTTTTTTAATTGCTTCTATAACATCTGTAGAATATGTGAGTAAATGAATCTTTCGATATTCGACGTCGTTGGAAAATTAGCCGTAGAACAATAGTAACGATTAGCTTAGTCTTGGTTTAGTCTTCAAGCAGCGCAGTTTACGCACAGTTGTACTGCACATGATGATCGCACCAAGAAACAAAAGTTTCGTGGTAATTAGTATACGGCCGAGCAAAATACAGATTTTATTTCAACATCGGCGAAAAAGCTTTTAGACACTAAAGAATTCGACGTGGCAATTTCTTCAAATTTTGCTTACTGCATCTCGGAATTTGCAACTGTATTTTCCACTACATCTTCAACTGTGATATGCAAAAAATGTAAAAGTGAAGTGGATTTCAAATCGTCAAATTTTCGAGACAGTAGTTTTAAAATTTTTATGACGTGCAAATGTAATTCGCCGCTAGTGATTAATTCGTGCCCGATGATTAAAAATGAAGTTAAAATCAACTTGTCAGAACAAGTGCAGAATGTGATCAAACCAATCTACGAAGATTTATCAAGAGAAAATTTATTGACCTGATGCTTGGGAACGGAAATTCAAAACAACAATGAGTCGCTCAATTCGCTCATCTGGACCTTTGCACCGAAACACTTTCATTCTGGCCCAAAGATTGTTGAGATTGCCTGCTTTTTGGCTATGATTATTTTCAACGAAGGGTTCCAACCAATTTTGAAGACGATGAAGACATTGGGCTTGCAAATTGGCTTCAATGCTCAAGCCTATGCTCACCATCGCGACAATGTCCGCATTGACCGGTCCGAGCGACGCTCGAGAAATTTGGCAAAACAAGTCAGGATTGATAGCAGGGAGGAGCAAGCGACTTTGCGGGACTTCCACGAGGTAGAGGAAGATCAGTTATATGCACCAGGCATAGCAGACTAATAGTAAGTTAATATTTTCTTTGTTTCATACATACTTGAACTTTCAATCGCATTTTTCTCAAAACTGCATTTTTCAAATTGGCTGACAGTTTTTGATATCTCAAAAACTACTGAACCGATTTCGCTCAAATTTTTATAGTATGTTCAGTACATTCATAGTTTCAGCCCGTACCAGAATCATTGTCATATCTGGTATAGTTTTTTTTCAGGCTAAAAAATATCGAAAAAAAATGACGAAAATCGTAACTTTATTTTCAAAACTGTGCCAAACATTCAATTTTCAATATTTTGACTTCATTCTGGTACCGGTTATAGCCACAAGTCTACAAATGAATATGCCGTTTGACTTTTTGATTTCAGATGAGCAGGACAGCCGGAATCATATCAGCCATCGATCAAGTTTTTTTTCGCACCTGTCTCTTTCGAGAACTGTAAAGTCAATTCTACTCCATATTTTAACTTCAAAAAATTTTGAAGAACTATTCAAATGTTAATAAATATGTAGTACAAATTCCAAGATATTGTGTTTTCGTGGTTCGTCCAAAAAAATTTCCCAAAAAAGCGAATAAACCGACCCCGTCTCACATAAGACGACCCCTTAATCGACAGAAAAGTATATGATAAGACAAAAATCTAAGGAAACATTTACCCGTCATTTTTTATGTAGAATTTTACTGTGACAAAATGTTTACCTTCATTTTTTCAAGGTCATACTATTATCTTGTGTTTTTGAAATGGAGTATTTTATTTTTGCTTTGGTATTATAAAAGTACGGGGAACTAACTAGTTCAACATAAGCATTTGAAACGATCTTGAGACAATACAAAATCGCAAGGACGAAAAAGTTTTGAAACAAATATAAAATCTGTTACTTTATCTGCCTTTTATAATACATTTGATGTTTAAAATGTCCACCTCCAGCTTTTAAGCATTGTTGTAGTTTATTGTAGAACGAACAGTTGATCGCAAGTGCAAATGCTTCTGTTCACAGTGCACACGCATTGGTTTTTCTTACTTTCATGTCTTCTCCTGTCGTTGACTGCGTTTTATAAGTCATTTCTTAAAGGTGTTAAATCAGGTGATCTTACTGGCCGATGTATTGGTCTAGCACGTCCAATCTATCGATTCGAAAACATCTCATTTAAATATCTTCTTATTATTAACGTATAATGGTGTGGGGTACCATCATGCTGAAATCACCCATTTTGAAGATGATTTAAATTAATTTCTTCAAAATAACAAATGAACAGACGACTGAGAAAGTACTTATATAGTGGTATTGTTTGTATAAAGTGTTTTTCATTGTTTACAAACAGTTATTCTTGAGATCAATCGTTTATTTCGCAACAGACTGTGTGAACATTTTGAATATCAAACGTAAAAGACACAGGTAAAGTAACAAGTATCGATTCTTGCAACTTTGGATGGTTTCAAGAATTTGTCTTGAGTTTGTTTTTTCTTTTTTCCTTGGTTTTTGTCTTGGTCAAGAGTTTGTTTTTTCTTTTTTCCTATAATTTCATAATACCAAAATTAAAACAGCATTCCATTTAAAAAAAGACACAAGATGACCTTAGTATGACCTTGAAAAATTGAAGATAGAAACTCTTTTTAGAACAGTAATGTTCTACATTAAAATGATAGTGGTTATTACGGCACTAATCGTAGAACACCCTCTGTATATCAGTTTTCAACTGATCAATCTATGTAGCTACGCTCTTAATTTACCATCGGAGGTATAGTAATATATGATCGATAAGTATTTGCTATGCACGTTCCTTACCGAATGAGTTTTGAGCCGACGGGTAATTAACAGTAAGTATTTCTTAATTTTGTAATCTACATTACGTTAATTACTGATAGAAATAGTGTTATTTACGTTGTGCTTCGACTCATTTCAATTTGACAGATCTTAACAATCCACTGACAGTATATTCATAAGTGTAAGACGAAAATTACTGAAGATTAAATTTCCTTCATTGCAAAATCACTTTTTTCACTTCGATGCACTGTATCTATCTCGCTTTCTCTTGCTACAATTATCCTTTCACTTTATTGAGCTGTGCCCAAATCAATTCTTGAAACAAAAATGCTACTACGTTCGCAAGAATTTAATTTCTGAGTCCTGAACTTCGTTATATCCAAACCAGCATTACTGTATACGTTCGTAAAAGCTTAAAAACTTTCGTAAAATTTCAATACATTAAATATAGAACTTGAGTCATGATATTTTTAAACCATTCAGTTTAAAATGAATCGCTTTTTATAAATATTTATTTTATACAAATTTTTAGATCATATATTTTAGAAAGATATTTAATTAGCAATTACAAAAAATAATTGTTGTTCAAAGGATAAATGTATTTGTACAGTATGAATTATTTAACCTTATGAATAATATTAATATAATGGTTTTATAATCATACTTTGGTAATTGTTAGCATTATAAAAAGTTATTTAGTCAAATATAAGTTCAATTTTCGATGCTTAAATAATTCTCCCTTTTTTGTAAGGTAAGTCAATTATACTGCTTGTTGCTAATGGAACAAAAATGATAAAATATTGTTAATACTTGACATATTTAAAAAGTAGTAACTGTATTTAACATTTTTTTATATTTTAAATCGGTAAAAGGATAACATTACAGTATTGTGTTTTTATTAGTTTATAAAGCAGTTTAGAATTATAGTATGTAGTAAGTATAGCATTGATATAAGCCATAACAACCTTTGATACGTCAGAGAGTGAAAATGAGGTCTTATATGGAATTAACATTTTTCAGAAATTTGTTTAAAAATATATTCTTTTCCGTAGAAAGATAATGTACTTTTATATATCAAAATATCTGGTCAATCAATTATACTGTCCAACAAAACAATATTTATTTTCTGTTTTGCAATATCCACTGATTGATCTATTGTTCTAGGTATACTATACTTATCATAACTGTTGATTTGAAATTATTAGACATAATGAATCAAACGCAAAGGAAATAAATTCTGCAGAATACAACACTTTATGGAGTTCTTCATTCTCAACACGAATCCAGAAGCAGAATTACTCTATCACGTCAGTCGCGTTCGAATAGCTAATTGGAATAAACGTGTTTGTACAGGGTGTCTCATAATTCCTGTAACTTCCGGAAATGAGGGGTTACTGAGTTGACTCTGAACAACTTTTTCCTCTACCAAAATGTTGGTTGAAGCTTCGTCTTTGAATTATTAACGAAAAACACTGGCCAATCAACCACGAGAGCGTCTCAACTACCACGCTCGGTCATGATTGTGAACAAACGCATTGACACAACGTAGGTATCGCGGCAAATGTTACATCGTTTTAAATTAAGAATAATGTAGAATTATTCGTTATTCATGAATAACAAATAAACTAATAAGTCGTTTAATAAGTGTGTTCGATACTTTTATTCGTTATCCGAAAGGAATAAAGTGTTTTATTACTTATGAAAAGCATATTTATTTTAACAGCACGTTTTCAAGTGGATAAATAGTTTTAAGAAAAACGATTTGGATAACTGAACAAAAGCTAGTTAAACTTTTATATATATATATATATATATATATATATATATATATAATTATATATTATATAATAAAATTTTTCTGCTTTTGCTGAAAATATAGATAATATATGTACGTACATTATCGTTCATAAATACTTGCCTATATATTCTTCTTACTTTATTGAAGTGCTTACATAAACAAAAAACATTTTAAACAAATAGGTGGGAAAATACTTATGAGTATGTTACTGTAAAGTAAAATAAAATAATCTTCACTCCACATAGACGTGGCAAAACTTATGATTTCTTGTATTTAAGCTCTTCCTTTTCAACATTTTGATGTACTTGTTCGTAAATGTATTAGATGTATTATCGAACGATAATGCATTCATGTATGCAAACATTTTTCGGAAGGCATCTCGTTAAATGTAAATATTCCAGTCTTTTGGAGGTGATATGTTATTTCTTACGAGCAATTAAACAGATACTTTATGAAATGAACTTTTTAATTAAGTAGAATCCGTTAAGCAGATACTTTGCGGAATAAACTTTCACTGTAAATTACAATTGAAAACCAACAAGCATTAGTTAAGGGAGCTGAATAATATACTATTCTTTCTTTTCTTCCGAGAGAGGTGGATGTTCTTTTATTTATAAAAAATATTTCGAAATAGTAGTTCACGGAGCATTGGCTGCGAGGTATTAAAACAAATGGGTCGGCACTGGTTGGCGCTCATTCCCTTTCGACGAGACGTAATGCAACACCAGTGTTCCTCTTGTCTTACAGCCAAATTGTCTTCCGTTTAGCTTTCAGAGAGGTTCCTTTCTCGATTGGAACGGTATGAACGCACATTCTTCCAATGCTTCTTTTTTTCCGATGACCTTGCATGAAATTGCAATAGTATTTTTTAATTTGTTTACTGATTTGTTAAATGCTGCTTATTTGTGTATATATATATATATATATATATATATATATATATATATATATATATGTATATACACGTGTAAATAAGCGTTAAAGACAACCTTGCGTATATCATTCATACTTTTGCAAAATATATATTTGCCTCTTGCAATTATGTGAATGAACTAACTTAAAATGGGCATGCATAGTTTCTAAGCCATAAATTAAAAAGCAGATAATTAAAATTTACAAAAATTTCTATTATCTTAAAAATGATGAAAAGTGCTTATAATTACTTGGACAGGAAACTGATTATTTAACTGGTTTATTTTTTGTAGCTAGCAAGCTGAGTCTACGTTAATAAGCTGTTTTGCTTGTTTTCAGCAGGTCTATTTGGTTAGTAAGAACACATGCAGTATTTTCTAGTCAGTTTTATTACTAACATTTTCTTTCAACTAAGTATAATCTTTATTATTGTATCCCTTTCACATCTCTGAAAGGATTTGCACCTCCACAAATAATAAATTCTAATATAGCTTTCTTCACAATAGTTTTCATTTAAAGAATTCTGGAATAATCGAAAAAAATAATAAGCCAATGGAGTAGAATTAATTTCTATCTAATAACTTGTAATATATCGCAATAGTGCAATGTATTATAATAATCATACTGTAGAATTACACTTCTTTGATGAAAAAACTATTCTTTTAAATTTTAATGTGACTTTTGTAAAAGATCAGTGCATCATCCTCAACTATACATTTTGCTATTATCTATTAGGTTCTATTAGATTCCAACAGTTCAACATATATCATACTCCTTAAATTAGACAAAAAGAAAAAGATTTGCATATAGAGATAGTGCCGAAAATAGTGTACATGAAATTATTGATTCTAAATTGCAAATCGTTTATACAAAAGGATTGCAAGTTTGATTCAACGACGAATTCAGCAAAGAGAAATACAAAGACCCATTTTGCAAGCTTATACGGTCAATCATTGTCATTGTACCAGTATATTCTATTCATAATTCTTGCATAAATATGATACTAATATAAGTAAGGATTTTCTTCATGAAAGTTGCAGATCCTGATTGTACTATATAATTATACAAAGCTTAATTAAATGCATGTTTGGAAAGTCTCATAATAATTAGCATTTTATAATGTACATACTATAATCTTTTTACTATTTTTACGAATTACAAGTACTATTCAACTTAGTTTTAGAAAACTATATCTTTCGGTATCTTTCATTATGTCATAATACAATAATTAAACACAATTAGTATCTATAAAAAAACTTTGTTACATAAAATGTAAATTTTACGACACTGTAAAATGAACCTACAATGCAATAAGGTTTCAGATGAAACATTATAAGTATTTTAGCACTGATTTGATTTGTTAAATATCTTGTTATCTTCAGATAGTAATACTTTCAATTAGTAATAACATAATGGAAATTTCAAGATAGAAATAACAGAGTACTAAGATAATGTAAAGAAAAGAATACCAGTGGAACAAGAAGACGAGAGGAAGTCAAATTTTGTCCAATAAAATGTACGGAAATGTAGAAATAATTCATTATTACGCTGTTGTGTATAATTTTGCGAGCGAGCCAATTTCGAGTTCAGAAAGATGACTCAAACCTCAAGGCTCTGTTCATTTCGCTTTACTTCGTTCGGTCGACGTTGGCCCGGTTTATCTTCGGCCAATCCCGAAATAATCTTAGATTCGGTCTCTCCTACTCTTACTTAGATGTCTGTCTTCTAAGACCTCGCCGCCTCTTTCTCGTCTTCTTCAACATCGTTTGTCCGCATTCGTGCGACCGACTTTAACGTAATAATAGGTACATCCTGAAATTTCGATACAATGAATCACGTGGATTCTCTTTTGATTCGTTTTTCTCTTCCATAAGGAAAATATGTTTACTCAAAATACACCGAGTAATATACTTTTCTTTCAGTTTTTCTCAAAATCTTCAGAAGAACGAACAAAAGATAAAGGGTTAAACTCTAAACAAAGGATGATAGAGGAAAACAGATCATATAACTATTATATGTTAAATGCATTATTGCAATAGAATCTCAGAAACTCGAATCTCTTTATAAGGTTAGAATTTTGTTCATTCCCTTTCGCTTCGTTGTAAAAATCTCTGTGAAACGAAATATAAACTTCCTATAATTCAAATTATTTTCTGTATGTTTAGATGCATTGTATTACTTTTGTAACTGGTATTCAGAGAAGTTCAATCTCTGCAAATTAAAATTTACCTCTGTTAGTTGAAATTTTATCACCGCTGCCTTTAGAACTCGAAGTACCATGCCCTCATTCTTCATATGAAAACTTTACGTCTTTTACATGCCCGTATTCCTCGCACGCAGCCTGATCGCTTTTTGCTGGTAAAGTCAAACGCATATAATTTCTGTCGTAAGATTTGTTACACATCTTTGCTTCTTTATTTCTTTCCTTTCAATTGGAAAACACAGGTAAAAATGTTATTGATTTACAACATAGTGATATAAAGTAAAATTACAGATACTTTAAATAACAGATAATAGCCTAAATAGAATGCAAAATGCCATTTATTTTTTATTTCAAATTTATCTTTTCTTTATGGTTATACGTATATATTACACGCAAGTATATGCATAAATATATAATAAATATGTACATATTTAACTTCTGAAAGTTGAATTTCTTTTTCTTTGAATATCTGTAAATTGAAAAACCTAATCCATATACATACCTAATAATATTATAAATTCTGTAACACCATATAGTAGGTAAAATAAAGGAGAGATTAATCTTTTGTTATCATTTATTCGTAAGGTATATTACACTATAAAAATCCTTGAAATTATTCAGTGTTCACCTTTTATTTGCATACACTTGGTTAAATGATCTTGCTATTCATCTATAGTTCTGTCACTGCATGTACCATTTCCGCGGACGTTAACGTTGCTTTCTTCACCAAATCTGCCTTTAATGTCTCAATATTACTGTGAGATTTAGAGCGACGGATTACTCTTACGCTGGCAGTACAACGTTGTTCGACAAGTTGCATGTTTGGTGATTTTCGAAATCCCGCTAATTACTCTTGCTTCGCTCTCCGCGACTCGCTGCCTTGCTCAGCCCCACATAAACAATTAATACCAAATACTCATCAGTCGCACTTTGATTTCCCAAATGGACCGCAATTGTTCTTTCCTAGTTACACTTAAATAACACATATTCGGTTGCAACAAATAGTCATTCTCTTAAAAAAAAACCCTACATACCGTATTTCCCGACCTATAAGACGCACTTTTTTTATTTCAAAGCCATAGAAAACGGTTGCCTTTATTACAAATGTCGATAATAACACTGGTTTCTTTGTATAAAGTGTTATGATTAAAATAGGTACTTTGATCCTTTTCTGTCTGATCCAAGTATTTTTTGTAAATTCTAACCTGATAAATCACAGTGCGTCTTATAGGCCGGGAAATACGGTACTCATTATAGTATTCTGCAAATTATTTAACAATGTTCCACTTAGCTGACTAACTTGAAACTTTTACACATAATAATTCGATAACAGAGTTTGATATTTGTGATTTTTTGAAATGGTCACTGTAAGGGTTGTTTGTAAAGCCCAACCCCAAAAGATTAGTTTTTTTTTTCTACCCTTAACAATTGATTTATAATTCTGACAAATATGTCAAAAAAAAATTAGTCTGTAGCTCTTTTATATATTTTTCATTTAAATATCTTAAGTAATAACTAAAAAAATTAAAATAGTTTAAGGGTTTGCCCTCGTATCATCCTTAAACAAAGGAGTAGAGATCTGAAATTTTTCAAAATGGCTTTTCAGACAAAGAGTATTGTTTAGCATACAACAAAAATGAAAAATGGCCTGGAGGCTGTTTGCCTATGCTTATCCTGCTAGACCCTTTTTGGTTATTTGGGAAAAATGTTAGACACACCTAACATGATTTTGTTAGATATATGAAATACAAATTATTGCAAACTCTCATTTATCTAATTATATATTTAATTAATTCTACCGTTCTTCAGGAATTTTTAATTAAATTCGCGATGAAATTTTTTCTATAATATTTACATCTACTTAATAATAATTTAAAGTTGTGATTCTTTTCATTCGATAGAAATCACTAAATTCAATAAGTATGTCTTGTCAAATTTATGGCATTCACGAATCATTTTTCCCAATTATTAGTCAATTTACAGTGTTGTTTTATTAAAAGGTGTTAATTCTTTATCGAAAAGAAGAGTCATTAATTTAGATCGCAGCACATGTTTTCATGTTACATTTTACTACTTGTGTTTTCTTGTTTTAACAATAACAATGCATGGTTCAAAGATAGACTTAATATACATATTAAAAATAAAGATATAACATGGCTATAGGTACTATGCGATTGGAAGTTTTATACTTTTTGCTTGCTGCTTTATTATGTATACAGGGTGTCCCAGAACTAGTGTAACATCCGGAAATGGGGGGTAGCTGAGGTGATTCTGAACAACCTTTTCCTTTACCAAAATATTGTTTGAAACTTCGTTTTTGAGTTATTAACGAAAAACACTGGCCAATCACAGCGCCCAGAGACCGCGCGCTCAACCACGTATGTACATATGCACGGCTCTTTATACACGGGCTGTTGCGTGATGCGCCCTTTTTCCGACTCGAGTGTCGGAGTAACGCCGTGTAAGGTGGAAATTCCTGACTCATGCGACTTTCGGTGGTCCACGAGGGAACTGTCCACTTCGCCGGGCAACTTAATCGGCCGGCGACTAATCAATTCGCAAACCACGAGCTTCGGAAGGAAGCTAATCGAGTCTAGATGAGATCGATCGAGATTTTTCTGTGTGTATCACAGACGAATTTCTTTTCAAGACGATTTGACTTTTCTGTTTGAGACGAGGTTCGACTTTGTTGTACGACGAGGTTTTTCTTTGACTGACTTTTCGGAGGATGATTCCTCCCGAGGGAAGCGCGAGTTCCCTCTCTCCGCTTCGAGGCTTCGATGGGTGTGAAGCACAAAATTTGACCTAATTGGTCAACCTTGTCTCCACCCCATTAGAGATAGAAACGAGGGAAGGGGCACGCGTACCACCATGCACTTCCGTGACTAACGCGAAGTCCTCGGTTTTCTCGATACTTTATGGCAGGGCCTGGCTGGCGTCTCGAGAGTTTAGCCCTAACGGCGCCATGCCACAAGTGCCGAGACTTGACCGTTCGACGCTGCAAAAGGGGCTTCTATTGTATTCGCGTAGTGTTGCAACCGTCGAAGTCCTTGTCAAGGTTTACGTACCTTGCGTAAGAACTCCGACGGCGCATCCTTGGTGGCATAGATGGGACCTACATCCACGATTGGAAGTAGGCCATTGAAAAAGTTTATTTTACGAATTCTTGGTTTCCGGTGTCCCCTTTGAAACGTCGATGGACTTACATCTGCAACGCAGATGTATATTCATCGAGCATGTACGCGCAGGAATTTAAGTGGTGAGAATTATTATTTTCTAAGAAAGCTACAAGTGCGATGCATGATGGTATTCGTTGTTTGTTACGACGTAACACGGGCGTTCGGTCGGGCTCCCGGCACACGTACTGGCACAGCATAGGTATCGCGGAAAATGTTGTCATTTTAAATTAAGAATAAATCATTTGAAATTATTCGTTATTCATGAATAACAAACAAATTAGTAAGTCGTTTAATAACTGCGTCCGATACTTTTATTCGTTATCCGAAAGAAATAAATCGTTTTATTATTTATGAAAAACTGTTTTTTTTTTAACACTGACGTGTGCACGTGTGATAGAAAACCTTTCGTCTGCCGCCGGTATGTCTCGCGTAGATTCTACTATCTGTTACCAGCCTTTTTCGCACGATCGTTCATATTGTAATTACAATGTACCGTATCAGAGCATGAAAATTTTAATAACTCTTACTTGATCCGGTCACCCGATTTACATGAAGTTTCGAGGATATGTATAAATAGATGTAAGCTTTTTTATTACAATAGAAATATTTCTACGCGACACCAATGTGGTGTCATTGGACGGCATAGTGTTAACAGCATATTTTCAGGTGAATGAATTGTTTTAAGAAAAACGATCTGTATAATTAATGTTAGAAAAAAATAATTAAACTTACCCATTCGTCCACGAAATAACCTGATTCGATGGAAATGGATCGTTAACACTGGATCCTCGGTGTCGATCATGACCTATCCAGGCAATCCTCAACGGCTGATGTTACGGCCGGGCCGATGAACTCACTTCACTGTACGATCGATAATTTTCGGTGACATCTTAGAGACTACCGATTTTATTTATTCTCCGTGCCTTCTTCGTTCGCCGGGATGCACTTCGCCGTACCGAGCAGCGGCAACTCTCGCATTGCCATTGCATTGCGCGAATATAAAAAACATTTCATAATACTCAACGTTTCTACGTGGCATGTTGCTCGTCTAGTTAGCAAAATAAATCTGCCAGTTTAAGCATTTCGTGGATCCTAGCTGGACGTTCGGTAAGGAAGGGGAATAGTTACAATACAACGGAAAAGAAATGTTTATGGTACTGCCATGAGACAACGTAGAAACTCGAGCCGTTTCAAATAAATCGACGGCGCAAAACGTCGCGCTCGGCAAGAATCAAAACCAATACGTCGGAAACCTCTGAGGACTGCCGGGGCCGGGCGTGAGTAAGCGTGCGGGTGTGTGTGTGTGTTTGATGTGTGCGCGTAAGGGCCTACAAAGTAAGCGAGGCAAGTCGCCGAAAAGGCAAGTGATGGTCTGAATGTGTTGTAAAAATCATCCCGGCGAACAAGCACCAAGCACGGCAGCCTTCCGCCAGAGAAGTGCGCCGAAGGCACGGAGAATAAACAAAATCGGCAGTCTCTAAGAAGTCACCGAAAATTATCGATCGTGCAGTGAAGTGAGTTCACCGGCCCGGCCGTAACATCAGCCGTTGAGGATTGCCTGGATAGGTCATGATCGACACCGAGGATCCAGTGTTAACGATCCATTTCCATCGAATCAGGTTATTTCGTGGACGAATGGGTAAGTTTAATTATTTTTTTCTAACATTAATTATACAGATCGTTTTTCTTAAAACAATTCATTCACCTGAAAATGTGCTGTTAACACTATGTCGTCTGGTGACACCACGTTGGTGTCGCGTAGAGATATTTCTATTGTAATAAAAAAGCTTACATCTATTTATACATATCCTCGAAATTTCGTCTAAATCGGGTGACAGAATCAAGTAAGAATTATTAAAATTTTCATGCCTTGATACGGTACATTGTAATTACAATATGAACGATCGTGCGAAAAAGGCTGTTAACAGATAGTAGAATCTACGCGAGACATACCGGTGGCAGACGAAAGGTTTTCTATTACACGTGCAGATGTCAAAGTGTTAAAAAAAAAACAGTTTTTCATAAATAATAAAACGTTTTATTTCTTTCGGATAACGAATAAAAGTATCGGACGCAGTTATTAAACGACTTACTAATTTGTTTGTTACTCATGAATAACGAATAATTTCATATTATTCTTAATTTAAAATGATATAACATCTTCCGCGATACCGATGCTGTGCCAGTACGTGTGCCGGGAGCCGGACCGAGCGCCCGTGTATAAAAGCCGTGCATACGTGGTTGAGCGCGCGGTCTCTGGGCGTTGCGATTGGCCAGTGTTTTTCGTTAATAACTCAAAAACGGAGCTTCAAACAACATTTTGGTAAAAGAAAAGGTTGTTCAGAATCACCTCAGCTACCCCCCATTTCCGGATGTTACACTAGTTCTGGGACACCCTGTTTACATAATATTGCCTCGCAAATGCAACGTTTGTAAAAGTCAAGGGATGAAAACTTTTCTGACAATTAATTATACCTTTCAAGTTCAAGGTTTTTATAAGTTTACAATTTTCGAAAATCATAAAGGTTCAACCTCACATATTGGCATACTTTTAAACAAGATACCTTTTTTACCAATACAATTTTCAACCATTTTCCTTCTGAAGTTGAAAAATTTTACGAAATAGCCAATCCACGTGTTCATCCATAGTAACATTCCCGCCCCCTGGATACCAGCTTGCACTTCCAATTGGGACAAAGAAAACAAGATCAGTATTCCGTCGACAAACATCAAGAACCAAAACAGACGCTCCTCTAGTGGAGTAGTATGTAGATTCTAACAAAGCATAAGCAGTTTTCACCAGCACTAACAAAAAAACGCCTTCAAGTGCTACTTACCGATTCTGATGAAATTTGCATATGATGCAGATTTCGAAAGATATTTAACACGAACTTTTTTATCGGCCATCATTCCTGTTAACGGAGTGAGAACAGTCTTTAGATTTGTCAAAACAAGCTTGTCAAAATATACCTCAAAAGCTATTAATAATGAGGAAATGATTTAAGCATAGAGATTATGTATTTCTCAATGACAAATTCACTTATATAATTAATTCTTAGAAAAATACATTTGCTTAAATAATATATAATATTAAAAATTTATACTTATTTGTTAATTTTTCTTGCTAGATATTAATCCACCTGTATATAAATTTATGTACATTTACACCTGGCTTAAATGCAAATTACAGATAAATGGAAATTCTAAGCTTATTGCATTATAATAAAAAATTATTGCATTTGTAAATTATTTACATTTTGCGCAAAACGCAGTATTGAATTATTTATAGTCATGAAAATGATAAACTTTGATATCTTTATTTATGACTTTTCAATCATCTATATTACATTTGGTGTTGCTAATTAATCCTTGAGAGGCCAGAATTGATACCACAGGTGTAACATACACACAGTGGTTTTTGGCTTTGTTAGTAGCTTTATTGCCCTCGTTCGACTGATTCATGAATATGCATATATTGATTTGTCTTTAATGCTATGATGTAAATTCCTTAATGTGTTCATCATGCTAAGGGCATTTACGCTTTACGTAGTTTATTGAGAACTAATCATATAGGTGAATTTGTCAATGACAAACATATAATCTCTATATTTAAACTACGTATTTCTTCATTTCGATTAATTTCCGAGATATTAAACAGATTTCGACATCTCAACTCTGATGGTTGTTATCACTCTATCAACATGAATGATGACTGATAAAAGAAAATACGTGTCAAGTATTTTTTCGTAATCTTCATTATATCTAAATTTTATCAAAATCAGTAAGTGACACTTGGAGATGTTTTCTTGTATCATTAATCGCACCTTTTCTGAATGTCATATGAGCAGTTATTGAAAATTCAGTAGTAAGAGAGAATCATCAATACTATTTAATGGGAAATGATGGGTAGTATTATTATTATAAAATGGCATGCTCAGAATATGCAATTTCTTTTGTTTACGTTTCATGGCATTGTTTGCTGCATCTTCAAACGGTCCTGATTTAATTATTGTTAAGTAACCAAAGAAAATAATCCTTTTCTGTTTTTAAATGTCTGTGATGATATATTTTGTATGCTCAACATAAGATGTAAATACTAATATTGAAGCTTTTTTTACAGTTTAACTTCACTTAAATATAAATATACTATACAGACAAAGGATTAGATTGAAATTTAATATAATTGTTTAATATTCAATTTTATCAGTTAAAACATATGTAGGCAATGATGGTCGCTGGATCGGTATTGTCCGCAACGTGGTTGCCATTATTTATTAAAGATAAATATTACTTTTTTTATTAGAAAAATTTTTATTTTATTAATGATAAAAATACACATTAGGAAAGTAATCAACACATTTGATCTTTATAATAACAACAAAGAAGTCAACATAGGCAAAGCAGGAAACAAGTGCATCACTTATTATTAATTTAACTATGACAATGAAATATGGTTTCAATGTATCTCTTCAGCCCATTCTGAATGTTATAAATGGAATTTACCCCATGGTTACACATGTGAAAATTGTAGCAGCCTCTAGACCACGATTACCTGCAATCTGACTCTTATTACTTAAAGGTGTGGACAGTATTGGTCAAAAATTATTTTATTTATTTGCTAATTTTATTAAATAAATCAATATACAATTAATTATTTTCGTATTCAAATAACTAGTTTGATAGTTCAAGTTTGCAAAAAGTATTTTTTAATAAATATTTCATCCCATATTTTGACTTTATTACAGTTATAACTTAAACGACTGCCATTACCGCCTTTTCCCCTACATTTTTACTTCGATTTTTAATTGATCTTAAAAAAAGAAAAAGCTTGAGAAGAATATGCTGTGGGGGATATGAAACTAGAAAGATCTATAGATTGTTCGCCGGTAATTTCTGTACTATGATATATCGGAAATTTTGTTAATCATCGTGGGAATAAAGATATTAAACAATTCCAATTAAGAATATAAATGTGGCAATTTACTTATCTTGATGACTGAACTCAATTTTATCATGGGAAAATTATCAATCCTAATAATACGTTAATAGTGTACGATAAGAATCCTATTAAGATTTAGGATTCATTAAGATTTAGATTAGAAAATTTCGAGAAATTGAAGATCATCTGGAAAAACACATCCGATGAAGAATTAGCTTGCAAGTAAAATTGTTCGAATTATGCTGAACGTGTTTCTTCCTATTGATACATAACTAAATTACCAATTTAACGAAATAAAAGTGCAATTTATATGTTATAACATTTTCAGATGAATATTTAACGGTATTTAACATTTTCAGATTAATATTTATTGTTAGAGTACATGTAAGATGTAACCGATTCTGCAAAGATAGATGAAATTGTATTAGTTTATTTTCCTCACTATGTCGTTTGGAAAGAAATCACCACAAAAATTATAGTTGTCTTTTATGGATTAGTGAGGTCTTTAACCGGTATATTTTTTAATGGCCTTCTAATGATAGGTCCAACTTTATAAGGTATTGTTTATCCTACTTACTCCTTTTCGTTTCCATTCATATGTATTGATTATAGATATTGAAAAAATATTCAGTCAAGTATGAATAAACTCGGAATTTTACGAAATTCCAGAAGATTTTATAATGTAAAGACATATCACAGAAGAAAAATAACAAATAACAGTTTTTTTCTTTCCTTCATGTGACACAATTATTGACATACAGGATACATTCTATGAAAAACCTTTGTAATGTTGACATTTCTTTGGCTTTTCTTTACTATTCCTTCGGTTAACATTTTATTCAGTAATTATAATTCAAACAAACGGAATGTTTAAGCAATATTGCTAAGTCCTAGCGCTTCTTCATTAGACGTAATTGAACTATAGTAACAATCATCAAAAGAAGCAAATGACAAAATCTTTCTACGCCCGAGAGGAAGCGAGAGGAACAGATGTCTGTCCTTGTCGTCGACTAAATAATCGAGGCGAGATGCAAAATTGTAGATCGGTCAAGCTCGCGGTCTGCGACGATCACGTGATTTCGTGCAAGCGGATGCGTAGCAACACGGTCCGTCGATGTTCACGTGTCGTTAGCAACGATCAAATATAAATATCGCTGTTGCAAATGCGCCGCGGGGCATTCTTGTTGTACTCTATTGGGAGAGAACGAAGGTATTCATCGGTCGCCCATCAAAGAGGAGAGTACGAAGTCTAGCATTCGGACGCCTACACAGCACAGGAGAGTACGGAGACTACACCTGGTTCACTGTCTGGAGTAGAGAACGGCTGGATGATTCGCCAGTCGCCTCTTAGAGAGGAAAATACAGGGGGTTGTCACCCGAACGCCTGAGGATGCTCAGAGAAGACTTCCGTTCCTTCCCCTGGTATGGAGAGAACGGCTGGATTATCCACAGCTCGCCTTCCAGCAGGAATACAGGCAGATTCTCAGATCATACGCGTATCGTGTAATATTGTGAAGGGAAAATACAGGCCTATACCTGGATCACCCTTGGAATGAAAAAAATGGCTGAAGGATCGTCTTCCAAAGGGTGGAGTACAGGAAGCCTCTCGGATGTCTACTCGCAATAATTACGATCAAGCAATATATTGACTCGTTAGATTTGTAACAGGAGCGTATGGCTGATTAAAGCCAGACGCCTGACAGCAAGGCGCCTAACCAAATCATTAATTGCATTTGCTTCAACTTGTACGATTCATCTTAACAAAATAAAATAAATCCTTTATGTTTGTCCTACAGATTAAGAGAACCTAACAGACTAAAAGAACCTTTTTCCTTAAATTCTTCAATCTGAAGCCTACATTATTAATAAAATGAACACAACACTACTCGTTTATTAAATGGCAGTTGTATACAACTGTGTCATATCGTTATATACAATGATGGAAAAAAGGAGTGGACCATTTTGGATATAAAACATCCGGTTATTTTTCATAAATACTCACTTTATTGTACATAATGTAAGAAGAGATCCTAAAATAACATCGAAAATTAATGCTGCTTTTCAGCATTTTCCTTGCTTGAAGACCGTTACAAAGACAATTAATGTAATAATCAGAAAGGATACGCGCACAATTTTTGCAAATAGTAATAAACGAATTGAATTTGCTAATCTTCAGAGTTTATAATTAATTAAAAATTCAGTTAATATTTCTAAAGTTTTGACGTAATATAATATTCTGTTAAGACCTTTTTTTGTATTAGAAGAGTCGATGGTATCAGAAGAAGTTTTGGAAAAAAGACGAAGAGGTAAACAGTAAAGATCTTTGTACCTCGGATAAGTACCAAGATAGAAAAGTAATCAGTTGGGGATACATTAGGTATATTCATGAATATTTTACACAAAAAATTTAAAATAAAGCATTGAAAAAATAAATGTTCTTCAGAATTTTGTATTTATTATATACATACATAATTATCCAAAAGGTATAAGCACAACTTTTCAACCAACAAATCCTAATCTTATCAAGATAGTGTTAGATACATTTAATAAAAAAATACGTCAACATTTTATTAGTGATAAAACTGATTTGTTAAATAAATTGATAAAGTGATGTCAAGAAGATTTGAAGAATTTATTGAATAAAGAGAATACTCCACAAAATAATAATTATAATAAAATTATTAACTTTGACAAAATGTGCCAATAATGTTGTGACCCTCGTATTAATGCCAGGAATTATACGCCAATCTTTCATAATTATAAATCATAATGTTATTGCTTACACCTTTAAATAAAAAATATCGAAGCATACCACTAATTTTGCATATCCATTACTTGCAAAGTAAACTATAATTATTTTTTAATTTGTATGATGCATTTCAATTTTTACTATAAATTAGGATAGAAAAATGCATAAATGACGTTGCCAGAGGATAGAGCATATTTATCGCACAAAAATTATTGCTACCAAAAGTTTGTACACATTTTTTGAATGTTATGCTATATCAGAAGGCACAATACAATAGAGGTTTAAGAAGTTTCGTGCCCACATTTTCAACTTTTTTTTGTATCGATACCTTCTCCCGACGACAAATTAATAACTTGGTAAAAGATTTAAAAAAAGTAGCGCTAGTTCACTTAATACTAACATTTGTTTATTGAAAAAATGTACGACGGTGAACTAATTTCTGTTACACTTTATTCTATAGGTTTTTCAAAATTGGTGTGTTTGCTAGCACTCACTATTGTTGCTTCTTTTGTATAGGATTGAAAGTTCTCATCAAACTTTCGTGCTCTTTATGTAAAAAAGTCGCAGTCCTTGTCGAAACACTCTGATTGATGATTTGTACAATCTTTTTCCACTAATCCGTCTTTCTCTGATGCATTAACACCTCCTTTCCATTGCGGTTTAGACGCACTATCTTAGGGAAGGGTTGTACAATGACTGAAGAAATATTTGGGAATCCTGTGGAATCTCCAAGAGGTCTAGATTTTGTCGAATAAAGTGACCCACCGACTAAGAAAATATTGGGCCTATTTGTGACTTGACCTTTTAGAAACCCCAAAATTTATGGCATTTCATGTTCTAGTGACTGAATGTTTTCGCAATGCGAAAAAAGACACGACTCTCTGTTGGAAACAAAATACTTTCTTGTAATACCGTAACTACTTATCGTGTTATAAATCAGGGTTACAGAATTTAATCCAGTACAATCTATTTTGGAGATTAAACACAACTCAAAATACAAAGTATTTTAGATGTTAGAAGAGTATTTCTTCTTAGAAGCACAAGAAATTTTTCAAAATGTATAAACTGGCCGCCAACTCAGAGATGAAGAAATAACATTTTTAAATCTTTAAAACTTTATAAATCTAACACTATAAACAAAAAATTGGTATACATGTACATATACGTAGTGAGGTTTAGAAGATCGTGACTTAATTACCTTTCAATAATGTGTGATGCACTGTTTCTTTATTGTCTCACTGAATTTATGAAATAATTTCGTTGAAAATTGGTGTTTGAGATATACCCAAAGTAAAATTTCCCGTAATGAAATTGTACACTCATGTGTATTTTATCATAATAAACGAACACTGTCGAATGATACAGCGTCGCTGTTGCGAAATTGTAACAACGCCATATCGTTCGTCCAAACTGAGCTTTTTGCACTAAAGGGATCGCGAGACAGAGGAACAGGAACTTTGAAGTTGTACAGGGTCTTCTAATAAGAGCAATAGAATCTTGAATTGAAATGGAGTGAACAGTGTGAAAAAAATAATCGAATACTCACTACTTTATTTTCAAGTACATTCGATGGCATTATACAAGAAATACAATATCATATAAATAACGACCACTATTGCGTTTGGTGGACTGAATACAACAAACCCAATTTTCACCATGAAAAACACCTTGAGTGATGAAGTTCACTTTTGGATGGATGGCTTTGTCAATAAACACAATTGCCGAATTCGAGGAGATGCTAATCCTCAATCAGTGTCCTAAATTATACCTAATTGTACCTAAAGAAAGTTACTGTTTGGTGTGGTTTTTCTACTGATGGAGTCATTGACCCTTATTTTTTTGAAAATGAAGCAGGTACAACTGTGACGGTTACTGCTAAGCGTTACCGTTTATTGACTTCATCTTTCCTTTGGCGTGAATTGAATGGACTTGATTTGTCTGAAATATGGTTTCAACAAAAGGGTGCCACATGCCACACTTCTGCTACAACTGTCGTTTTATTGAGATCGAAATTTAACGATAGGATTACACCGAGAAATGTATCTGTTAACTGGCTACCAAGATTGCGACTTGTCGTCATTAGACTTTTTTTTGTGGATCCATGTTAAGTATCTTGTTTATTCCAACAACCCACAAACTGTTGATGATCTCAAAACAAGTATTATTCGTGTTATCAATGAGATACTATCTGATTTATGTGCTAAGGTCATCGAGAATTGAATTTGTCGTATTCACTCCACCAAACACAATCGTGATGGTCATTTATATGATGCTGTATTTCGTATATAATATTATTAAATGTACTTTAAAATATAGTAGTATATACTGGATTCTTTTCCCGTACTTTTCGTTTCATTTAAATACAAATTTTTTATCGCTCCTATTGGAAGACCTTATATAATGTTAGGGAGCCATTTGAGAAAGACGCGCTTGATGTCGTGATGCGTTCACTGGGTTTTGAGCCAAGAATAGCTATATGCTGGTTATAACAGGTTACTTCACGTAGTGAATGTCCTTAAAAATGTATTCCGACCAGTTTTGAGTCCTCGGTGTTCCAAGAATATATGAAATTACTAGAGATACGGAAAACAAGAACTACCGCTTTATATCCTTAGTTTGACGGTTTGGTAGAAAGACTAAATAGAACATTGTTGCAGTATGTAATAATTTTTATCTTAGAACACTAGCAGGATTGGAATGAGTGTATTTTTCTTTTTCTAATGATGTACCGGTCCTCAAAGCACGAGACAACTAAAACGACGTCGTCAATGGTACTGTTTGAACAAGAAATTCAATTTTTGAATTCTGTGAAGAAGATTGCTCCCTGAAGAACAGGAAAAAGACATCCAGCAAAGAATAGTGTTGCAAGCACCCAGTATAATTGGAAGGCTTGCTGGTGCTTGCGCCGGAAAAAAGTCCTTACCGGCCGTCCCTGATCGATTCAGAAGTTGCCAACAACTGAGAGAGAGAAGACGTGCTCGATTTCGATAACCTCAAATCACTATTGTAAATCGCGTGCTATTGATCTTTTCTAAATAAAACCGTTGTTGTAGTCATGAGTGAAGTGAATCCTTCGGCTCTGGCGCGTCTTACGCGCAACAGTATTTATTTTGGACCAGAGAAAGAATGTAAAAGATTCAGTAGTTTGTCCGCTATCAATTGGAAATTTGTAACCGTAGGATGAAATCCTGGTACGGCAGTCATGTACAGTTGACTGAGTTTGTACCCGGGGAATAGATCTGCTTAAAGGAAAATGCCCGGAGTTGCCATCGATCGGTATAAAATTGTAATATAATTTATCAAATAGAACATTCGGCAGAAAGCAAATGCAAGTATGAAGGTTGAATCCCTTTATCTTAGCAAGATGAATTTGAAGAAATAAATAAAAAAAGAAATAAATGAAAGAAGCTGCCAAGAAACTTTAAGAGACAAGAAGAAAAGCTAAAGAAAGCAAGGTTGGCTTAACTTTCAGAAAATTCTAATTTGTTTGTTCAAAGGTAAATTGGAACCCAATCTAAAAAGATGAAATTTGAGGTAATGAAAGGTAGTAGAGAGGTAAACTTTAAGTATCAGAAGTATCAGTAGAACTTGACTGTGCATCTTCGCTCAAGAATAAAACGCTTCCTAGCAGAAGGCAAGGGTGAGCTTTTCTCTTTGAGTCAAAGGAAAGTGTTAAAAATCAAAAAAACAGTTGTAGCCACACTTAGAAAACAATTGGGAGGAGATACAAGAGGGTGCTACCAAGAAACTTTATGTCAGACTACCACAAATAGTTGAAGTGGTTATTTTCCAACGAGACAGATATACAGGATGGGGACTCACTGTACAACTATATAATGCTATGGTTGATTCTTTCTAGAAAAGATAAATAAAAAATGTAGAATCAATTTTTTATAAATTAAAATGATGCTATTAAAAAGACACTATTACCATTATCAAGGTTAGATATTCACAAACTGACCTTACAACTGACAGGATAGAAAGAAAATGTGACAAATAGTGGAAGTTTTCTTATTTGATTATATGAAAAATTATAGCGACTCTCGAATTACAAGTATGTCAACTTCAATTGATTTTCATGAACTTCAGCAATCTTTTTATATTACAGTTTTATAGCTTTCAATTTTTTTTATATGCAGAATGGCATTCAGAAACGTAGATATAGATAAAATTTTCTGTTTTTATAATGATAAATCGTGTCTTAACCTCTTGGACTTTAATTGTTTCAGAAACTAAGTTTCTGGCCAATAAATTTATTTCGTATGCTTGACTTATTTCTTTGTGGTGAACTAGCTTTTAGGTAGTTATACCACAAGTGTAGCACTGTCATGTATAACAGAGATTAACACAATATTTAATGATTCTCTGCAATTTGTTAGTAAAATTATAATATGTAATTATTTATATAAAAGGATCATATGATATATGTTGGTTTTTCTATAATATTAATAATATGTATTATTACTAATTGTGTTTAAATCTAATTATATTATAGTGAAAATAAGAAGTGCTTCATCAGATTATGGGAATAATCATCTTTATTTAAAATTTAAACCGGTGCTTTCTTTGTAAGTTTATTGTTTACACCCTTTCATGAACATAAAGGGTAACGCCATTATAAAAACTACAAAATGTATTCAAATAATAATTATTAATATTTTTAGTATATTTAATAAACGTTAATAAAATTAATACTTTTAATAAAAATTTGGCAACAATTAATTTGTAAATGTATTTTTTAGTGAAAGAAAATTTGCCAATAGTACAATATAAATATATACGCTTTACATTAAATATTTCGTTCTTTACTAATAATTCCATATTTCCGTCTAATAAATTGACATTCCATAACATACATATATAGGGTAGATATGAAAAAACGTATGATGCGTAAAATACGTAAAAGCGTAAATTGTTGATATGAAAAAAAAAGTAAAATGTGATACTGTTTTTTATAAGCAACGTAACGAGACATACAAATCTTTCGCGTTTGCACTATTTCTTAAGAAATGAAGATGACCTTCGGTTTTTTAAATAAAATGATATATATTTTTTAATATTATATAGAAGCGCGTATCAAAACAAATTCAACGATATACCATATCATGATCTTGAGACCCACTTAAGGTCAAGAACAGAAGAAATATTTCGAATATTTCGTATTACCGTACATACTGATATTTTTTATTGGTTTACAATTTACGAGAAAAATGCTAGCTAGTAAATCTCTGAACACCTTGTATAGTAAACATTTTTAAAAGAGTAACTGGAATACACTTCTAAGTAATTTCAGATTAATAAATAAAGCAAAATTGTACAGATATTTGTAGTTATTCTTGTTACAAAATTTCTTTCCGTTTACCTTAGTCATTGGTTTTTTATTAATTGTAGTTGATACATATCACTCTTATTAATGAATATTAATTGTGTATTAAATTAACGTGATACAAAGTTACAATAACGTGATATTAAACCAATTAGATAAATGTTTAGAAGAAACATTTTGACTAACACTCTACATAATTAATAAAGAAATTTTGAAATATTTAATATAATTTGTCATTAAAATAGAATTTCCCTTCTGAACTAGTTTTTGTTTTATCAATCTTTTTAACTATTGCAAAGTACAAAAAATGTTTCACATGCATGTTGCTAAAATTGAAAAAAATTGTAAAATAGATTGTTCGTGCTTTTTTACTCCTTAGGGGTTTCGTAGTAGTATTCTAACACTAGGTTAATATAAAATGATTTAAAACAAAACAACTTGTAACACGTTAAAAGGACTATCCTGTAAGTATATTTATATAAATTGTGGGTGCGTGGGCAAATTAACGACACGTGGATGCGGTGTATCTTTTTATTTCGTTTGACGCGTAGTAGTCGCACGCTCGATACAGAGGGTCGTCGTCAACTCGCCTCGTGCCGGGTAGACTGCCCTCGGAATCGGTCTTCCGATCGTCCTCTGTTTCCGAGGGCCGTTGACCCGTTAGGCCGCCGAGTTTCGTTGGCGACGGTTGCCACGTCGGCAACGTTTGGTGATACAATGTTGTGGTGGTCCGGCGGTGTGCACGTGCACGGGCCGCCACAAAATAAATGAATAAATCATAAGTACACGTATATACACATACACGCACGCACACACGCACACACTGCCGTTCAGAAGTATTAGAGCATACATTATGGTCAAGAAGAAAGTATTATCTGATTTAAATCCTATTTTCTTACCAAAGTTAGTATGATATTGTTGCGCTTCGACGCGGACTGTTTCGGCATTCTTATCGAATTGACAACACTATTTTTATAAAAGCAGTTTATTGATAATCACGCTACAGACAACCGTTCCGTTCGGCGATCGAACAGCTACTCCTTTTTAAACATTTCCGATCGCTAGCGAAACGACCCGCCATATATCGATAGCGATGACTCGAAGGAGCACCTTCAGTCGAAACGCCAACTTTATATCAGCGTAACACTGCTCCCTCCTCTCGACAAACGGTCGTCCCGACCGCGGCAACTTCAATTCTTGACCTCTGTGCGACCGCCTCTGAATCCGATGCCTCAGTCTGAAAAGGAAGTAAATGAAACGAAACCAAACAAAATGTCTGTTTGAGTGATCCCAATCAGACTGTAACGTCTCGACATTTGTGCTCCGGCTCAAGGGAAAACCACCCAAAAACCTTGAGTGAGACGTCGGCACTACAGTGAGTTCATTCATTTCTTCAAAGACGAACGAACATCATCAAACCGAGCAAGGCGATTCACGTGCACCACCTTCGGTTTCGCTTTAAGAGAATTAGCCACCCTATAAATCAGCTCGTTCAAGCGTTCCGTAACCAGATATGGGCCTTCCCAATTGGATTGTAACTTCGGACATTTTCCCTTCGTGCGTCTTGGGTAATATAACCAAACTTGCTCTCCTGGTACGAAGGAAATTAGCCTGGCATAGGTGTCATACCAGTTCTTCATCTTATCGCTGCAAAGATGCATCCGTTGGCGCACGAATTTGTGGATTTCCGCGAGTCTTTTCTTCGTTTCTCCTGCAGAGATATTTCCATCCGAAGTACTGGGAGACGGTCCTCTTAAAAGGTCGAGAGGAAGACGTAGCTCGCGTCCATTAAGTACCGAGGACGGACGGCGTACATTGAGTCGTCTCATGCCGAGAAGATCGGTACGCTAGGAGAAAGAACGGAATTCACTAGTCCCAATTCTTCTGATTATCCGCAATGTAGAGGGACAAATATTGCAATAAGGTCCTTATCATCCTCTCTACAAATCCGTCCGACTGAGGGTGGAGTGGTGTAGTCCTAGTCTTCTTGATCCCAAGTAACTACATGAGCTCCTTGAAGACGGTAGACTCAAAACTTCGACCCTGATTAGAGTGGAGCTTCAGAGGAACACCATGTCAGCTTACCACGTCTCTCAGAAGAACTGCAGCAATTGTCGTCGCGCGCTGGTTTGGCAGCGGAATCACCTCTGGCTACTTGGAAAAATAGTCCACAACTACCAGCGCGTATTTATTCCTGCTCGATGACTTAGGCAAGGGTCCCACGATGTCGAGCGCGACCCTCTCAAAGGGTGTCCCAACATTGTAAATCCTCAGGGATCCTTTCCCCTTTTCCTTCGGACCCTTCCTCGCCGTACAGGCGTAACAGCGACGACACCACTCTTTAACATCAACTCGGTGGTCAAGCCAAAAGAACCTCTGTCGCAATTTAGCAAGCGTCTTGCGTACGCTAAAATGTCCTGCAGGAGCCTCGTGATATTCACGCAGCGTTTCTTTCACTTTGCTCTTCGGTACCAATAGCAGAAGGGATATGTCCTCACCGCGCACGGATTCCCATTTTCGGAAAAGCATCCCTCGTTGTACGTCCAGGGATTCCCATATCTTCCAGAAATACTTGGTAGCTGGTGGAAAGGCAGAAATCTCTTGCCAAGTCGGTTTCACACCCTCGATTTTCTTCCGTAGAAGAAAACCGATTTCTTTGTCCTCTTCTTGGGCTCTTCGCCATTCCACTACGTCCGTGCCTTAACTCTTTGAGGCACGGCGGGATTAAAGTGTCCCACCTTTTTGATGTATTTCACGGCACGGTGGGACAAAAATGTCCCACCTCGAAATCTTGCCGTAGCTGCATGTGCATAGGTTTATATTTCGCCCTGTTTATGTAAAGCAGTTGTTAATGTCTTCAAACAATGTTACAAATTTAATTAACTATCACTATTTTGTTATGTTTTTACATGATGTTATACATTTATTAATAAAAATATACCAATTTTGTTTCATTTAAAACCCGAAAAAATTCCTGTGCAACATGGGTCTATTTTTGATCTGAAATCCCGTGCCTCAAAGAGTTAACACATAGTCTGATTTTCCTTGCTTTTCTTCCGGACGGGAACATCGCTTACACTGGGCTTCGCACGGTCTTCTTGAAAGGCCATCAGCATCTCCGTGCATTTTCCCTTCTCGATGCCTTATTTCAAAATTGTATTGCTGAAGGCGTTTGATCCAACGAGCAATTTGTCCTTCAGGATTCTTGAAGGAGAGAAGCCATTTAAGAGCGGCATGGTCAGTCTTTATCAGAAATTTCCGTCCGTATAAGTAATGATGGAAGTGTTCAACAGACTTTATTATGGCCAATAACTCCTTCCTGGTCGCGCAATAATTCCTCACTTTTTCCGAGGGTTTTGGAGAAATAGGCGATGACCCTTTCCGTACCCTCCTGAACTTGGGAAAGAACTGCTCTTAAAGCAAAGTTGGAGGCGTCGGTGTCCAAAATAAAGTCTGCATCGAGCAAAGGATAAGCTAGGACTGGTGTTTCCGCTAGTTGCTTCTTGAGGTGTTCGAAGGCTTGCTGACAGTCATGTGTCCAACAAAAATTCTGCTTCTCCTCAGTTAAGCGATGCAGTGGTTTCGCGATAGCGTAGAAATTCTTCACGAACTTCCTGTAATAGGTACAAAGACCCAGAAAGCTACGAAGTTGACTTTTAGTCTCCGGACAATATATTATTAAAAATATACATATGCGCTTGTACTTCAAGATTCTAGAAAGAATAATTCTTCTTAAGATAATTTTAAGTTAATTTTAGGTTCATGTTAGAATGACTCTTTTGGGATAATTTTGTAATGCTTTTTATGCGTCAGATAATATTATATTAAACTTGTAACGAAAATAAGGCTTGCTTCACATACATTAAGTAGATTTTAGTAGATTTCAGTAGATAAGTCTGTATAAAGCAGAAGATTTTAGTCAAATTTAGCAAACGTCAGTAAATTTAAATCGAGATCGGTAGAGTTTAAAAGATTTCAATATATATTAGTAGAATATAGTTGATTTAAATAGAATTCGACAAATCTCGGTAGATTTTAGTAAAATCTGGTAAATTTCAATAAATATCAATAGTGTTTTTTTAAATTTCAGTAGTTTTCAGTGTTTCATGAGTGTATATATTTCCAATGGAAATTTAAAAAATATTATGTCGTAAAAACCTAGAAAATTTGAATATCTCCAATAGTAAAATCGCTTTTAAATTTCATGTTCGTGCAAAAACAATTTACCTTCTTCATATCATTTGGAGAATATAATTGATTTAAATTATACCATAAATATAGATCTACATGAAATTAATTTGACGATATACGAAACATATTCTAACATGTATTTACATAACAAGTTTTTATTTTCGAATTAAACCTTGTTAAAATTTTTAAAAATATTATTTTAAGGAATCATGTTTTTAAAAGTAAATAATGAAAGGTAGCATTTAAAAAGTACTACAGTGCGTTGCATAAATATACCAACCCCCCTTGTTTTTAGTGATATGGACTTTCTGCCGGAAATTATAGCCTATATTCTTAAAGTAGTAATTCGTAGTGTGTAAATAACAAATTACATAAAAAAAGATTTTAATATTAACGTAAGTATTAAGCTGAATTGCATAACAACTGATTTCAAAGCGTTTCATAAATATACCAACTGTTTAACAAAAACTGTTTTAGTGCGTTTTTATGTACAAAAATACAAAACTTAATAATTTATTGTGTTTCCACCTCCACGAATTACATCGAAAATTCGATTTGGCATGCTACTGATAAGATTTTTCACTATATTTTCCTCTATATTGTTCCACGTTTCCACAATTGCATGTTTTAATTCATTTACATTTGAATATGTACGATTATCCGAAAAAATCCGTCGTACTAATATTCCCCATAAATTTTCTATTGGATTTATGTCAGGGGAACGTGCTGACCAATCTAATAACAGTATGTTATTGTCGCAAAACCATCTTAATGCATGTGTGGATTTGTGAATCGATGCATTATCTTGCATGAAAATTAAATTCTCGTTATGGTGTTCTGTCCAAAAGGGTATTAAATAATTGTCTAACATATTTGTGTAATTGTTGCTGTTCATTTTTGAAGAAATAAATGCTATGGAGCTTTTGCCGCGTGCCGAGAAACACGCCCAAATCATAACTGAGCCACCACCGAAGTTGCGTTTCGAAAAATATTTAACGTCTTTCCGTACATCATGCCAATACGAATTGAAGCCATCTGGTCCATCTAAATTGAACTTTTTTTCATCACTAAATACAACCTAAAAAAAATAAATTGTGTTTACAAAATGTTCCTTTTGTAGAGAGAAAAAAAACTAAACAGTTTTACTAACATTTTCCCAATCCATGCTCATGTTTACTTTAGCGAATGAAAGTTTTGCTAATTTATCCGTATTCTTTAATCTTGGTGCCGACATCATTTTTGTCCTAACAATGCGCGGTGATGATACAATGGTTCTGTAAATGGTAGTTTTTGAAACATTCAATTTACTTTCATCTCGTATTTTAACCAAAGACATTGCGGAGTTAGAAGCTTTCCGGAGAATTGTGCGTTTATCTCGAGGAGACAGCTTTGAAGGGCGACCTGGACGCTTTTTCGCTCCATAATTACGTCGTTTAGTCACATAATCAGCAATTGCACTTTTTGAACGCGATATTTGTTTTGCAATATAGCCGTAACCTCTGCCTTCAATGCGAAAAGCATCGATCATGGCTTTTTCTGCCTCTGACAATTCTTTTCCACGTGGCACTTTTTGACCTTTATAAATAAATCTTAGTAATATACAACAAAACAAATGACAATGAAATGAAGATAACAAACTGAATTTCTTTGCTTTTCAAAATCAGTTGGTGCCAACGTAAAGAAAATGTACATGGTTGGTATATTTATGAAACGCCTTGAAATCAGTTTTTATGTAATTCAGCTTAATACTTACGTTAATATTAAAATCTTTTTTTATATAATTTGTTATTTACACACTACGAATTACTACTTCAAGAATATAGGCCATAATTTCCGGCAGAAAGTCTATATCATTAAAAACAGGGGGGTTGGTATATTTATGCAACGCACTGTATAACCGTGATAAATTACAAATACTATAACATTAACCAAAATTAATGTTAGACTAAACTCACTTAACATATTTGGAGTTTTGAAAGTTCAAACGTGCAACTGTAATTTTATCAGTCATTTTCCTCGAATAAGCTTATTGGCACCACAGTATCTATATTAATACATTATGTTTACTATTTAATCGACAACACATATTTCTATCATGTAATCATTTAGAAACGTTCTATGTAAAAGGATTAAGTAAATGAGAAACGAGAATTAAAAAGAATTATATTTACCACGACATTTAAGCATGTGATATTTTGAGTCCGAAACAGTAAAATCTTGTACGGTTCACGATATTCAGTGTTGAAAAAATTTACTATAAAAAAAAATCTTAGTATAATAATAACTGCAAAATACGTTACATAAAACACTCGTTTGCAGATTTGCCTATTTACACTTTAAATCTACTATAAAAAAGTTTTATTGAATGCATTCCACAGCTACAGTTCCTCTCTATGAATAAAATTAAGTTTTAAGTTAAATCGATTCGATCTTTCCATTCAAAACATGATAGATTTTCGAAATAAAAGTGGTTATGAGATAATGTTTTGAAATTTTTATTTGCATACATATTGGTTTTACATTATGAGCGGACGTTGTTTTAGCAGTCTCGCAATAAACATCGGTATGGCATCCACCCGCGTCAGAATCTTAATTTACCGAGCAAGTTGCGCAACCAGTCTATTTCCATACATACCGAATCTCGCTACTGTCTACGTATTTACAGTAGTTCCTACCTGCTCAAAAACAATGGTGCTGCAGTAATTATACGCGGTAGGTGCAAATTAGTGTTATAATACTATGGTTTTGTTATGTCTAGTGTCAATGAAATGAAGAATTCATTACGGCTTTAGAACAAATATTTCATATATTTACATATAAGGGTTTTAAGTAATGGAAAATAAGGTTATAGACATAAATAATAAAGATTTTAGCACGTGTGTCTGTCTTACGTTTTCTCTTATATGAGTATATAGAAGTAATGCCAATACATTAATTATATATTATTTGAAAGTTAGTTATTGATACATTAAGTATGTGTGCAATTTTTATGTGATCCTTAATCAATTTAATTTATTATTTTATTTTACATTTAAATTTGTTTCCTGTTAAATAGAATTAAATAAATTAAATAAATTAAATTAGATGCATTCCGTTTATTATAGGATAAACCTTGAAATTTTGAGCAAAAATTATTTTTTGTGTAGAATCTTATTGTGTGTTATTTATTGTCAAAAACAATTTTATTACTGCTTGCGATACATATTATAAAATATGCAATAATACTTTCAATACATGAAGTAATACAAAATATGAAATAATGCTTGCAATACATGTAAAGCTTTTCCAACTTGTAAAGTTAAGCTAGTTAATTAGCAATTCGATTTACTAGTGCTATACATACTCGTGTATTTGAAACTATGAAATTATGTTTTGATTCGTCGATTGTTCACAGTTATGTTAATTTCCTTTTAGCATGCTTATTGCTCTATAAATCTTGAATATAAATTTTCTTCGTGTTTTATTCAACTTTATCCAAACTTGTGAAGATGTATGCTTTTTGTATTAGTCTAGATTTGCTGTTTCTTAACTACTCATATTATTTTTCTTTGTTTTGTCAATGTTAGTAATATGATGTTATTTAATAAATTTGTTTCACTTACTTATTTTTAAATTCTTTCAATCTACATCTTTATTTCTTACAGTACTTTCTAATTTTATATTTCATATTCAAAATTTTTAAACATCGTAGCACGTTTTCAACTTATCACATAAAATTTTGATTTTTCTGATACTATACTGTTGCTACCCAGTTAGCTATACGATACACCGAGACGAATAAGAAGTACGATCATTTTAGTTGACATGCACGTCAACTTAATGATAAGTAGCTGCTTTTATTGTTTAGTTGATAGATTGGCAATAAGTGGAGATAACCGCATATTCATCGGTTCATTAGAGGATCACGATTAACACTTGAACCGTTGCAACTGTGGACCATATGGAAATCGCTAGTTGATGTTAGTTGAAGGTTGTATTGAGTCGATCATCACTAAGTAAACTCGACTGTTCAATCTCTTTTTGGAAAATTTGATGCCAATTTATACATCTCCGAAAGTCAAAGCAAGGAAGAGATTGGTTGATAAATTCTGGTGGGAGAAAAATTTCAAAATGTAATGATTGGTTGATTTACGTTTAAATCAACCTTCTAGAAATTATGGATAGGGAAGGTGCTGTAATGCGCTGGTGGGAGATTTAGTGGCAAGTGCCAGAAAAAATTATAGGGCCTGATTTTGAAGCTGATAGACTGTGACTGGGGTGCGTGGTACCCCGTGACGTAGATTATTAAAAAAGAGAGGTTATGGTAAGGTGACCATGGTCCAGTGACCATAAGGTAAAATGATCGACGGGATTGTTCTAATTGAAAGTTTACCGTCTATGTCACGAATAATCTTATTGTGTCACTGAGCATTAATGAAACTCGTTTGTGACAATGCTTTAATATGGTTTACCGTTAAGCGGGCTAACAAAGTCATTGTTAAAGTAATAAGCTTTAGTTACTTGGAGAAGTGTGAAAGTTTAATGGTCTGGGCTTCCATCAGATGGACATAACAACTATAATGAAGTGTTACGGACTCTCTTCGAATAACTTCAAACATCAAATAATTATTAATAATTATTATAATTTGGGAAAGTATTTTTAAACATGCTTCTGAATTGTAATGTATTAATAGATGATGAATAATCAATAAGTTATCGATTGAATGGCAATCGATATTCATAGATATACATATGCGTGGCATCGTCCATAGAGTTCTTTGTTTTCTTTTTAGTTCCTTTCGATTTACATCGCAGTTTTCGCCATGCTGTTGTCGCATGCGTATCGCGTCCGAGTAATTATTTGTTCTTTTATTTGTCCGTTGTGTAGATTTGTCATAATAAACTATTAAGTACTGTATAAACTATGTATGTGTTTTATCCACCATTAATCTGAAAGTGGAGAATTTGTTTTCCATATTTTTAATCGTTTGAGTGTCACGGACCTTTGTAAAAATTCAGTCGAAGAATGCAAAGCGGCGCAATCGCGTTTCTTCCTTCCTTCGTTTTTGCTGTTTCTAATTTCTAATAAATAGGAACATTTTTTTTAACAGCAGCTTTGAAAGTTATGAAAGCATATATTTCAATGTAGTAGAACCTTGATGAACGGTAACAGTAGAGGCAAGCATTGACAAATTCAAACGTGCAGTTAGTTCGAATCCACACATCAATTAGCTGGTACTTTTCGGCACCAAATAGAAGTGCGATCGTACCATCTGACACTCAAACGGTTAAATAACAATTACTTTAATTGGAAAAGTTACTAAAATTTGAAAGTATTTATCATTCAATTTAAAGAATCGAAGAAAAGAGGAAATATTCAAATAGATTCCATTTTTTCTGTTGGCATTGTAATTATTGAATTTATACATTGTGCAGCTATTACAATATATGATCACATCGATTAATCTGTATGTGTAAATGTATGTGCGTGAAATGAAGTGTAAAATAAAATAACAGAGAAAATGCAAACAATTGGTATTATTACTAATAACTGTAATATTATGTAAATTAATAGAAAAATATATAAAATAATAAAATAGATGATGTGCACTATACAAACTTAAAAAATGCATTTAAATGAAACATAATAAAAGTAATTTTCATTAAAATAATTACACTGCAAGAAAGTTACTTTTTAACAAATAAATTAAACATGTACAATAACATTTTTTTGTAATTTAAGCAATTTTAATCTCCATTAAGATCATTTTGCGTTACATTACCTGGAATGAATGTACATTCAATGCACGTACATTACATACATACAAGTTATTTGCCAAGTGACAAAAAATAGAAGTGTGTTCTCATGTTATGGTTAGATCGATAGGTTACAGTTTTTTTTAGAAACGAGCGTTGTACTATATTACACTATTGTGTAGTACTATATTGCACGATGATGAGAGAAAGCTCTTCAGTTTCTGAAGGTTTTTAATGACATTTATATTAATGACCTCTGTTCGTCAAGCAGACTGTAGGAGACAAAATATATGATTTATGTCGTCTTTCTCAACCACATTGATATTTGGGATCGCTTGCTATAGCTATAGCTAGTTAGTTCTATTCGGACTAACGGAAAAAGCCACGTTGTAATGAGTTGATTTGCGTCTATTAATCGTCATTATAATTTCTCACTATAGATTCTCCCCCGCATAACATAGTTTGGATTTCTGGCCATGTAGTTGCTGAAAATTATAAATACCTTTGGTTAAACCTTCTTCAGTTTTCAGTGTTTTTGATTGCTATTTCTTTCGCCTGTTCTTTAAAGTCTGAGAAAGGAAGTTTAAGCGCGTTCGTCGGTGATTGTTTTGACCACGTTTTTGACTAATTTGTCTGCATTTTTATTTCCCTCAAGTTTTGTATAGGCTAGTATCCAGCAGAATTTGATCGAGTTCCTTGTATATTTTGCGTAAAATTCGAAGATTTTTCTTCTTGTACCCAAGATATATAGATTTTTTAATGTTCCTTTTGGTTTGTTTTATGGAAAGTGAAGCATTGAGGGAGTCAGCAGAGATCAGGGAATTTCGGTTGGGATGATCTAACAAGGGAAGTCCGCGAACGGTCCGGCTTCGATTTTGATGAAACTTTGTACACTTATAAAGCAGCCAAAAACAATCGACACGTATGTTTTTTTAGCTGCGGTAACTCGAGTTTAAGGGGTGAAACCACCCCTTGAAGTTTTGGGTCAAAACGGCTATCTCGAAAACGGAAAGACATACGAAAAAATTGTCAATGGGCAGGGTTAATGGTTTCTTATGTACAATAACATGGTGTTAACAAATTTAACAAAACACAGTTTGTTTATAACAAAAAAAAATTTATTAACTTAATTTTTTATTTTATTGAAATTTTCATAATGACAAAAAATGACGAGCATTTTATTCCAAATCCATTAGTATATAACATTTTAAAATTGCCTCCTACAGTTTTGCAGATTTTGATGATTTACATCTTGCGCGCACATCCACTATGGTAGTAGCCGTTCTAACTTTGATTTTAATGAAGCATTGTAGGCTTGCACTAAATTATACAGTAACAAGTAACAATGACAGTAACAAGTTTCTTAACAGCAATGAAAAGATTAATTGTTTTTATTATTCACCTATGACATCGTGGCAAAGGTGGAGCGATTTATAAATTATAAATACATACAGTGTGTATAGCAATTATTCTATGTAGTTTCGACAATAGTGGTACTCGTCGAAAAAATGTTTGAGACATAAAGATTTCTTACACCATGCGCATCTAATTATTGCCACGTCACCGCAAATATGGCATCTTGGTTCATTTTCAACAGAATAGCAGTACTCAACAGGATTCTGGAATGCATTTGGTTTTTCATCTATATATCCGGATTTATACCAGGAGTATTTAATAAAATTTTGGAACCTTGGCGATGAAAATTGATTGTGGACCAAAGATTGAAATTTGATTATATTATTCCTAGCGTGGAGATTAATGTCGTGATTTAAAATGAGAACTATATCGGAAAATCGGTGGACGAAATTTTTCCAAGTGCGGAAACCGTAAATATTCAGTGGTTGAACATTCTTTGTTCCACCATTTGGTATTATAAAAAGTTTTACGTTTTTACCCTCGGGAGTAACTTCGTTCACTGTCTTGTTACAGTGACCATTCCGGGAATCAAGAATTAGAACTGTTGTGGGCCCAGTATTTGCGAAGTAAATGTCTCTTAACCAGGTCTTGAAATGGTCCGTAGTTAATTTTCCTAACTTTGAAGCTGCAAGATATACATTGTCAGGGCGAAATAAATGTTGTTCCACAATCGGCCCGAAATGTCCTGTACTCTCTTTGAGTACAATAAATAATGGTGACAGTAATTGTCCATCGGCTGAAATGGTTGGCTAGATGGTGTAACTATGAGTGGTAGATGACACTGATTGAACACCTCCTTCTACGATTTTTATACCTTCTTCAGCCAAAGTGCGCCCTGAATGTAATTCCAAATTAAAACCACTTTGATCGGAATTGTAAACATTGAGTGGTTCATTTCGGGCTATATATGACTTTACTTCACGAATGCACTGCATTGCAAATGAATATCGTCTTCTTGATTTAGCATATTTGTGGTTACAAATCTGGTAATTTTTCTGGACACTAATCTAAACATCGTTTTAAAAGTATGTAGCCAAGTATGTCCAGCTTTAAATGTTTGTAAATTTTCTATATCTCTCGCTTGTAAAGCCTATCGCCGTAAATCTACTTCATGCACAATTACTCTTAACTGCCGAGCTTCCATAAATTTATTAAATACTCCTGGTATAAATCCGGATATATAGATGAAAAACCAAATGCATTCCAGAATCCTGTTGAGTACTGCTATTCTGTTGAAAATGAACCAAGATGCCATATTTGCGGTGACGTGGCAATAATTAGATGCGCATGGTGTAAGAAATCTTTATGTCTCAAACATTTTTTCGACGAGTACCACTATTGTCGAAACTACATAGAATAATTGCTATACACACTGTATGTATTTATAATTTATAAATCGCTCCACCTTTGCCACGATGTCATAGGTGAATAATAAAAACAATTAATCTTTTCATTGCTGTTAAGAAACTTGTTACTGTCATTGTTACTTGTTACTGTATAATTTAGTGCAAGCCTACAATGCTTCATTAAAATCAAAGTTAGAACGGCTACTACCATAGTGGATGTGCGCGCAAGATGTAAATCATCAAAATCTGCAAAACTGTAGGAGGCAATTTTAAAATGTTATATACTAATGGATTTGGAATAAAATGCTCGTCATTTTTTGTCATTATGAAAATTTCAATAAAATAAAAAATTAAGTTAATAAATTTTTTTTTGTTATAAACAAACTGTGTTTTGTTAAATTTGTTAACACCATGTTATTGTACATAAGAAACCATTAACCCTGCCCATTGACAATTTTTTCGTATGTCTTTCCGTTTTCGAGATAGCCGTTTTGACCCAAAACTTCAAGGGGTGGTTTCACCCCTTAAACTCGAGTTACCGCAGCTAAAAAAACATACGTGTCGATTGTTTTTGGCTGCTTTATAAGTGTACAAAGTTTCATCAAAATCGAAGCCGGACCGTTCGCGGACTTCCCTTGTAAGTCAACTTGTACAGCATCATTTATGGCAACACATTCAGCTGTAAAAATTCAAGAATGTTTTCGTTGCTTCTCGTCATTATGTTATGTGAGTCACTGGACACGCACGCACTCTTCACAGAAATTGTTTCTTCTGTTTTTGTTAGGACCCTTAAGCAATTAATCAAACTATTAAGCCCGTTGAATTTGCACGTGATATGTTGACTACATTAGAATTGGAAATCTTTTATAATGGACTATATTATTTGTACGATACAGAACTCTCGACAGTTCTTTACGAAAGTTTGAACTGTCTTTGACGAACACTAAATTACATTCCTTACAAGTTCTACACTGTACCTGCCGGAGTCCCCATGGTTTCAGTGGCACGGAAACTCCGGCCAAGACGAAGAGATAGTTGATTGGACATTTCTTGTGTTTTGTGATTGCCAATCAGCTTTTTTCCAGTGCATTTGGACCTCCTCTCAATTCGCCCTTAGTGCGCTGATTCACTTCGACTCTTTAGAGATTCCGGGATTTATGGAATCCTGAATCATATAGTTGGTTGCAGATAACGCCGTAAACATTCTTTGTTTACTTCTAATAAAGCTAGTTGCCTGCAATATGTGACCACTTGATGCAATGCCATAAATTCGGTTACAGGATACGCCATGACAGTTTTGCTTCCATTTGTAAAATTAGCGAGATTAGTGAGATTTGTGGTGCATGGTTAACTATTCAAATGAAAAGTGGGAATTTTCTGTATATGCTAATGATTGGCCAAACTTTGTGTGTATATTAATGTTACGATTAAGTATATTATAGTCATAGTTTTAAATAGGATAATGATCAATTGGGTATATGTAATAGCTGTCGATCGAGTCTAACAATAAGTCTAGTGTAGACTCTGTCCGTCGAGTATAAGTATATTCTCTGAATTTTCTATGCATTGTTGTAGTATTGGTTTACTAAATTCACACTTCCTGCTATACTTTCTAGCAATATTACAAAAAATACATTGCATACTTTATCATTAACGATGATTTTATTGGAACATTATCATCTTAAGAAAAGGAAGATGAAATATAATAATTCTTCATATTCGATACATTCTATCTTGTTTTAGAAATAAGTTATACTGTATAATAAATGATTATACTTTTGTGATACATTAGGATTTATAGAGTATTTATAAAAGTTACTTTCAAACTTCAGAAATGTGCGGCACTCATCAAAACAAGCAAAAAAAAAAACTTAATAAACATGAGTCTAAAAACCATTAGTTTCGGAGATATCAGATTTCTCTGCTTTAAGCCTGTAAGAATGGTATAACAGATTGTTCTGTCGGTATCAAGAACTAATTTAAAGAAATTTAAATATACGTATTAACGTCATTTCGTAATATTAATTAAGAGAATGTTCAGGAAATGTGTAGAAGTGGGTGTTGAAATGAACAAAGAACATATCAAACATATGCTGTGAAAATAATATTTCACAAGATTATCCTAGACCCATGTTTATCAAGACTGTTTTGTTTGTTTTAATAAGTACTATAGGCTCTTGAAATTTAAAAACTTTTATAAACTCCGTAGAACGATACCTTATTAGAATTTTAGGTTCCTGAAGGGATACAAATTTGACACATTTTGATCATCCCCTTTTGGAAATAATGATACTTTTAAGTAGCATTCAGCTATTTTAGATATGTGAATGTCAAATAAGTGCGGAATCTAACCCTTTTCTAGCCTCATTACTTGTAACATCAGTATGAATTAATGTTTCGAAATTTAGAAATTTTATAAACTTAATCGTAAAAGCAGGGCCATCAATCGTTGCTAATTAATTTAAAAGTATGTCTACATTTACATTATCAAACGCACTGTTTTTATTACTAAAGAAGGATTTTATTACTAAAGGTCTTTTTAAAGTTCAGTATTAAGTTTGTTAGATTGTCCTACGGCAAAGTGACCTTTTTGAAACTCTGATCGTGTTTTAGGAAGGTTATTATTACGTTCTATCGTACTTACCGTTTGCAGAAGCAGGCGATTTGGGTTTGACATTCTTTCCATCCACTTTACTAATAAACTTTTTGATTTTCTTTACTCTACTGAGTAATCGCTTATGGTGTATATTTCATTAAACATCTTCAAGAAAATTAATTTAAGTTTTATTGGTAATTTTCTGAGGATTATGTAATATATCTCATCGATGCCAGGAACTAGATGAATAGATGTATTGTGAAGAGCAGCATTGCACTCAGTAAAATTAAAGGGAGAGCTTAGAAATTCATTTTTATCACAAGTTGCAAGTTGGCCTGGATAGCTAGGGACCCGCGGGGGGCTAATTTTATCTAGAGCTTTCCTGACCCTGTTTTCCCGTTCTCAGATATGTGAGAAGGTGTGATTTTAGCCCATTTGTTTTTCTAAATTTTACTGGTATTCCAAACAAGTTTTGCTAGAATTAAAGTTTATATTTTTTGCAAAATTTTTTAGTTAATTGGCTTTTTTATATTTTAAGGTTTTCGTAGTTAGATCTGAAAATTATTTGCATGCTATGTGTTCTTTCATATTTTCGTGCATTGCCATTTTTAAAAGCCTGCTTTCTCGAGACTTCTGATTCTGTCGCATTTTGAGTTACATATACATACGTACTGGATTTCTGTGAAATTTACCGTTTATGATTCTTTTCCTATGCAGGTGTATTTGATTCGACAGTACTAGTTTGTATTAAGAAAGTGGAGTATCTTCCCCTGCCTGTTAATGCGTCATATTCGAGTGACAAAAATTGGTGGTAGGTTTTCTCTAGGTTTTTGCAAACTTTTTCCCAATTAGTTCGTACTGATTTAATATTAAAGAATTTTTTATGGTATGTAGTCTTTTTCAGGTTTATATTTACATATATAGGATAGTGATACTTAACCCAGATTTTATCGTTCATTTTTATATTAACTTTGTCAGCTATATTAACGAAAGAAAATATTAAATCTAGATTTGAGATTGTATTGCTTTGTACATATGTATTATAGTAAATTTGAAATTGTGAAGATTCGTCGTTAGAATCAATATTTTTATAGTCCAGTTTTTGTGATGGGCGCTGAAATCCCTCATTATATTTGTGTAGTTTCTTTTTTCAACATTGTTGAATATTTAATCCCATTAACATTGTGAAAGTTATTTCTCGGGTTTTATAACTAGTTTGCTATTGGCGACCTTTATACTAACTGAATCTACGGATTTATTGGGATTCTTAAGATTACTAAGTTTTATAAATGCTAGGTTGTTTCGAACCAAAATAAGGATTCCTCCGCCTTTTGAGTATGAGTGGTCCTCCTTGTTGGTGTGTAAATTGGTGAGACTTTTGAAGAATTCTTTTTTTATGATGTTTTGTGCTTAGATATGGCTATGTGAGAAAGTTGTTAAAGCTGTTATTTAAATTGTTATTCACATTAAAAACCTGATTAGTATTACGATGACGTTGAATTTGTGTTTCGAAATATATTAAGACGAGAATATACCTTATTTAACGTCAGGGGTAAAGCTGATATGTCGTGTGTTAAATCGTATATTGCTGTTAGATTTTGTAACCTGGGTAAAATTTAACGAATATCTATGCCGATTGTTATCAACTAGGTGTATATGTAATTTCGGAAAGACTATCTTGAATTACTGAGTGATCTAGTGACTGTCTGATCGCTTGTCTTTTCGCTTATTACAATTCAATTAAAGTACTTTAGATCTGTTTCGCCACGACGCTTGTGAATTTTTAATTTGCTTTTTATCGTCTTGAATACTTGAATACTATCGTCGCAAATTCAATCCTCGTACTTTATGCCCTCGGCCCCATTCTCAAAGGATTAGATTGTCGGCCCTGTGCGAGGGTTAAGTCGTTGGGTGAGAGACCAAAACTCCCAATGAAAATTCGGGTCTTGGCCAACGCCTGTTACCCATTTTTCGTGTTCAGAGAGTGAGGGGAGTTTTTGCATACTCGTTACTGGATTTACGGAAAAATCCAGTGTAACGGAACCGATCGCTCGCACTAACCTGACTTCAGCCAGCACGGGTTTATGATACGTCAATTGCTATTGAAATGCAAGAAGAAACTCCAAATCCTCTGCCTTTGTTAGGGGTTTTGAAGTGTTCTTGATAATAAGGAGAAGAAAACATTAAGAAGCATATTGAAAATCTTAATCTTAAAAATAGCGAAGAACCACGTCCGTATAGTAAACCTGGTCTAACTTAATTATCCTTACCAGTGGGGCTTTAGCTTTTTGAGTATTCGTTAAGTTTAGCAGTCTTTACGACGCTGATTTTCCCTTTCGTGATTTTTCATGAATGGTTTGGTTGCTTTGAAAATGGTTGTGCTGTGTGTGGTATGTCCCTATATCGTTGTTATCCGTGAAAATCATTAATTCGATTATATCTTCTGCGGATGTGGAATGTGCTCTTTTATTGCTCTTTTATTTATCCCTTGAGGTAAGATTCTTCTGTTATTAAAGATGGAGAAGGTACACTGATATTCGGTGCCAGAGCGTTAGTCTTATGCAGGAAGCATATAAGACTCTTATGTGTTTCCTGGGCCACGATAGACGTGGGAATGTTATTAGTTACGTGCTCTCTTTGCGGACATTGCTTATTGTTAAGTATATGTCGTTTTTCAGTGTACTAGGTTCAAATCTCTACTCTCTTTTCACGGTAGATATACACTTGAGGAGACCTTACAGTTGACAGTTAGGTTACAGCTGACCACTTAACAGTTGAGGAAACCTCGTTATTTACTTTTATGAACGACACAGAAATACTTTCAATAAACTACAATTTCAAAATAGCAACTGAAAATCTACAAACACATATAACAATACTAGATGATTAGATGAGCAGTAACAAAATGAAAGTCATCATATCAAAATGCAATCTCTCAGTTCGCACTTAGTAGAGTATTTCCAGACAATATGTACATAAAGAATACTCCTGTTCTACAATTAGAATACGTCAAATGTATCGGTCTACATCTAGACAGAAGATCAACCTGGAAACACAACATAGTACAGAAAATCCAACACAGAAAAGAGATAATAAAATCCATGTATTGCCTGCTAAACAGACATTCCAAACTCGATATACGAAGCAAACTTCTCCTGCATAAAACAATTATCAAATCCGTATGGACGTACAGTACCCAGCTGTGATGTATGTCCACCTATAGTTACGTTGAAATGCTAAGAAGTAAAAGCACGAATTTTTTAATTATTTTGTATTTATATTTGTAAATAAAGGTTAACTATTTTGATCGATATACATGAGAATTAAATGATTAATTAGTGCTTGATAATTGATCGATAATAATTAGAGAATAATGTAAAAAGTTGATTACTTGATAACAACAAATACCGTTTTTAATGTGCTTTTCTCTTAGCAAAGATGCAAGAAACTTGTTAAAATACCATTTGTCAATTTAGCTTGCTTCTTTTGAAATCGCTTAATTCTTTATTCAAGTTTTTCTGAAAACTTAACAACGTGTCTCCAAACAAAAAGAGCAAGCTTATAAATGAGGTTTTGCACTTTTTTATAATTATCTTCTTCATAAGAAGTTTACGAAATTATCTGGATCTTTCAAAAATGTTTAAGATCTTTGCTTGAAGTATTTTATTTATATTAATACAACATTCCTTATCATTTTTTGAAATCATATTTTTATGGAACAATCTAATATTTTTTTATACTTAATAATAAAAGAGGAGAATTCGTCCTAAGAACTTGTCTTATTTTTCCTGTGAATACACGTCACAAGAGACAAATGATTTTGTCGTTGCGTCGAGATGTATTAATAGATAGGCGAAGATATACATATTTTGAACTGTTTACATGTTCTTATCTTTGATTGCTGTGTCAATTAGGCTTATAGTTTCCGTTATTTAACTACTTTTGTGGTTAACTGTATACAAAACAGCTAATTTAGCATGAAGGTTTTCTATAATTCTCAATCATAATTGACAGATAAACAAATTTGAAATTAATTTTTGATATAAAGGTATATTATATTATACAACACAATGTGGAAGTCATTACTTTCCAAAATTTCAAAATCATTTGTGGTTTTCTATCATTTCATCCTTGAGATGCGACTCTCGTTCGTCATTTATTTTAATTCATTAACTCGAATGACGACTGAGATGCGATACTAACAGATATGTTGTGATGAAATAAAGTACCTATGGACTGAGATATCTTACACATCTGATGGATTGTTTATCATTAGAAATTCTAGTTAAATTTTCCAGGACTGTCTAAATTTTGTCACAGGAAGGTATTACTCATCCTTTTTTTTTCACTTTCTCTTCTCATTTAGAGATATAAAACCGCATCATGGTATTGTATAATACAAAACTGAATTAAGTACTGAGATAAGATTGTTATATTTGTTAACACTGTTCGTGAGTAGTAGGACGCATGCGTATGTCCTATTTAAGTATACGAATAAAAATTGATCTTAATTTAGTATTCATTACAAATGTGATGATCAATAGATAAGTAAGAAATTCTTCGAAAAAAGTAATTCTTCCATGAAAAGTTTATTTTACGCATAACTTATTTCAATGTTAGCTTGTAAGAATTTCATTAACTTTTTAGCAAACAAGTACCAACTTGTTACTTCTGGATAACAGAGAAACCGTCGAGTACAAAGGGTTAAATGCTGTTAGGGCGTTGACCGATAGCTTTTTTAAAGCCCGTTAAAATTTGCACGTGGTTTAGATTCCAGGGTTTATAATACCCGGTGTCCTAGAGCTAGTTGCAGGCTTTTCTGTTTTCTTATAGAGCCTATTGTCTAATTAAACGATCTTAACAGCTATCGCATTCTAATTATTTAATTTCATATCATTAGGAAGAACGCCAAATGCTTAATTTGTTTTTAATAAATACTTGACTCCTCCTGCTCAATATCGCAATCTTATTCATTTAAACGAAGACTAACAACGATAGGGCGATATGGATATATCGAATTTTAAATTACTTTTGACTAGCACGTCTACCATTACAAAGAACTGAACATTTAAAATAACCAGGATGTTTATACAATGCTTTTTCATGATTTCACGGACCTTTCACGATTTTATGGATATTATACTCTTACATTCAGGCTTTTGTACTTGTACTTTTGCGTACTTTAAACTGACATCGTTATAAGTTACGAGTATCGTTTCAAATACTTAATTTAATGCCCAATTATTACATAGTACATTTTTTAGGTTGATCAAACTTCTTACATGGTGATTATAAGGATTTCTTGTTGCTGACCAAGATAATATTATATGTAATACTACAGAGGGTATCCCACGTAACTGTCGTCATGATTTCTCGGGCACTTCCGATAACCAAATAAAAAAATATTTGGAATAAAATTAATTAAGTTTTTAGTCGGCTACAAAATAGAATACAAAAAAATTCAAACAAGAAATTTGTTTATGAAAAATGAAGGCCAACTTCACTTTTTTTTAATGGTACTACATATGTTTTAGTACACTGTGAACGCTACCCTGAGGTATTATCCACTATGAGGGGCCAGAGCGAATAAACGCTTTACCTCGGCGCAGTGAGTCCAGAGGTTTCGAAAGATCGCGGATAATGGACGCCACGGTCCAAGGAGAGTTCCGGCGCTCGGGGCCCCGGAAGCAGACCTGGCGCGTCGCGAGATTCGGCGGATTTACTGTACGAAAAGAGTCCCAAAGCTCAGAGGCCTGGATGCAAGTTTCGTACTGCCCGCCGAAGTCGAACTGAACTGCCTTTTTTGGCTTTTTTTGCTCGTTATATAGTTGTGAGTGTAGCTAGGCCCGCACCAATCAACGTCGGATTCGGGGCAGGGTACCGAGTTTTATTACTTTGCATACCTGTACGCTGTCGGCCCAGTGCGTGAGCTACCCGTGTACGTCCGAGAAATTTCCTACGTTATACTATGTTACAACATAATATTATTGCTTATGTCAGGACAAGTTCAACGGCGTAATGTGCTATGGCTACCGGAAGTGCCCGAAAAATCGTAGCGACAGTTACGTGAGACACGCTGTATACTATTTTTATATAACCGAAACCTTTTAACTAATTGTAAAAGTTTTTAATAAACTAATTGACCAGAACACACAGCTCAAGCACAAATTTAAGATAGAAATATCTCATTTATTTATTTTCCCTTTTTGTGTAATGGTAAATATTATATTACGTCACTTATAATGAAGAATATTTTAACAAGTTTCCCCTTAGGCCTGTTGTAGTTGTAAAAGAAAATAAAAAAAGAAAAAGTTTTGCGTGCCTCATCTTGTATAATAGCCATCGATTAGCAGCGATATACCTCCTTTTAAACAAAAGCTAGAGACGGGGGGAGAACTTATATATAAATGAAGCAACACATACATTAACCAAATTGAGTACAAGCGACCAAGGGCGTTATCCCGGAAAATAATCAAAGAAAGCAAAAGGAAGTCATAGATGGAACGTGTATACAGTCGATCGCAAAAGTATTGAGGCACTAAAATAATTTCAAGTATTATGCTCTCTATGTTATGTAAATATACAACAAACAAGAAAAGTGTGTTATATTACGTTGCATTATAGTTTCTAATTACGAAAAATACATAACCTATTTATTTTATATAAAAGTAAAGGAACAATTATTAACCTAATATATCTTTCTTGCTGCACATGTTGTGTTAGGGCTTCGTTGGCACGGTTTATAGCACGACCGTAACGAACGGCTATTTTTGAGTTGTAGAATTTAGTTTTCCATTCACACGTGCCGTCGACCGGATGGACGTAGGATTGCCGAGGCAAAGCAATTAGTTTATTATGTTTTTTAGAAAGTTGTGCCTCCTCACGTTCAATAGTTTAAGGATATTCCATAAACCACGAATTTCTGAAAAATACATCTGGCTGCAACAGTACTTTGGCTGAAGTCATCCGGAAGAAATCTCCAATTGTTATTAACTTCCGCCTTCTTTGCGTTGGAAAGGCGTGTGCAACACGACTAGGTGCGTTGATTGGTAAATAATTTTCCAAATTATCTGTCAATCAGCGTGTCAGACGGTGCTCAAGACGCCGAAGTGCAAGTTCAATTCATCTAGTAGCCTCGAACAGTTAGTTTAGAAACCTCGAAGAGTTAGTTTAGTAATCTCGAGCATTCACTTACAAGGGAAGTCCGCGAACGGTCCGGCTTCGATTTTGATGAAACTTTGTACACTTATAAAGCAGCCAAAAATAATCGACACGTATTTTTTTTTAGCTGCGGTAACTCGAGTTTAAGGGGTGAAACCACCCCTTGAAGTTTGGGGTCAAAACGGCTATCTCGAAAACGGAAAGACATACGAAAAAATTGTCAATGGGCGAGGTTAATGGTTTCTTATGTACAATAACATGGTGTTAAAAAATTTAACAAAATACAGTTTGTTTATAACAAAAAAAATTTATTAACTTAATTTTTCATTTTATTGAAATGTTCATAATAACGAGCATTTTATTCCAAATCCATTAGTATATAACATTTTAAAATTGCCTCTTACAGTTTTGCAGATTTTGATGATTTACATCTTGCGCGCACATCCACTATGGTAGTAGCCGTTCTAACTTTGATTTTAATGAAGCATTGTAGGCTTGCACTACATTATACAGTAACAAGTAACAAGTAACAAGTAACAATGACAGTTACAGGTTTCTTAACAGCAATGAAAAGATTAATTGTTTTTATTATTCACCTATGACATCGTGGCAAAGGTGGAGCGATTTATAAATTATAAATACATACAGTGTGTATAGCAATTATTCTATGTAGTTTCGACAATAGTGGTACTCGTCGAAAAAATGTTTGAGACATAAAGATTTCTTACACCATGCGCATCTAATTATTGCCACGTCACCGCAAATATGGCATCTTGGTTCATTTTCAACAGAATAGCAGTACTCAACAGGATTCTGGAATGCATTTGGTGTTTCATCTATATATCCGGATTTATACCAGGAGTATTTAATAAAATTTTGGAACCTTGGCGATGAAAATTGATTGTGGACCAAAGATTGAAATTTGATTATATTATTCCTAGCGTGGAGATTAATGTCGTGATTTAAAATGAGAACTATATCGGAAAATCGGTGGACGAAATTTTTCCAAGTGCGGAAACCGTAAATATTCAGTAGTTGAACATTCTTTGTTCCACCATTTGGTATTATAAAAAGTTTTACGTTTTTACCCTCGGGAGTAACTTCGTTCACTGTCTTGTTACAGTGACCATTCCGGGAACCAAGAATTAGAACTGTTGTGGGCCCAGTATTTGCGAAGTAAATGTCTCTTAACCAGGTCTTGAAATGGTCCGTAGTTAATTTTCCTAACTTTGAAGCTGCAAGATATACATTGTCAGGGCGAAATAAATGTTGTTCCACAATCGGCCCGAAATGTCCTGTACTCTCTTTGAGTACAATAAATAATGGTGACAGTAATTGTCCATCGGCTGAAATGGTTGGCTAGATGGTGTAACTATGAGTGGTGGATGCCACTGATTGAACACCTCCTTCTACGATTTTTATACCTTCTTCAGCCAAAGTGCGCCCTGAATGTAATTCCAAATTAAAACCACTTTGATCGGAATTGTAAACATTGAGTGGTTCATTTCGGGCTATATATGATTTTACTTCATTCACGAATGCGCTGCATTGCAAATGAATATCGTCTTCTTGATTTACCATATTTGAGGTTACAAATCTGGTAATTTTTCTAGACACTAATCTAAACGTCTTTTTAAAAGTATGTAGCCAACTATGTCCGGCTTTAAATGTTTGTAAATGTTCTATGTCTCTCGCTTATAAAGCCCATCGCTGTAGATCTATGTCATGCACAATTACTCTGAACTGCCGAGCTTCCATAGATTTATTAAATGTATACTCTTCAATACGTTTTATCTTTTCCTTTTTTGTGCCACCCTGTTCAACTTGTAATGCCCACTTACGAAGCATTCTTTCGGATTTCACGTGACGGAATTTGGAACGTACGGTGTCTAATTTTAATCGCTTCGACTTACCACCGTTCCAGTACGCCACAGCTTTCCTTTTATATTCGAATGGGATGTATTCCTTATTCGAATGACATACAACGTTTTCTTCGTATATGTTTGGAACATTCGGTGTCCTATTTTCCTCCTCTTCATCTGACCAGTTCAAATCAGCATCCTGAATTTCTTGTTTGATAGGTCCCGTCCATTTCAACACACGTTTCATGTTCAACCAGGAATGCCGTGTCTTCGACACTTCTTACAATTAAATCGAATAATACATCCCTTAAACTTTCTTCTGCGCTATTAAATGGTGTGGGTCCCTGGTTCCACTCAACAAATGCAGCAGACAGTAAAATTATTACATTAATAGGATTAATATTTACCATCTTTCCGAATACTCAAAAGTAAAAATACTTGTCAAATGAGCTAAAACCACTGCTGCCATTATCGACACGCTAGGAGTAGAACCCGGAAATGCTTTCGCATATAGTAATGAAGTAATATATATTCTTCATTATAAGTAATGATAAGCGAGAACAATCCGCGAGTCTCTCCCTCAATCGGGTCGAGATATAACGTGCCGATGTTTCGAAAGCGTACGTACTGGAACAGCGGTAAGTCGAAGCGATTAAAATTAGACACCGTACGTTCCACATTCCGTCACGTGAAATCCGAAAGAATGCTTCGTAAGTGGGCATTACAAGTTGAACAGGGTGGCACAAAAAAGGAAAAGATAAAACGTATTGAAGAGTATACATTTAATAAATCTATGGAAGCTCGGCAGTTCAGAGTAATTGTGCATGACATAGATCTACAGCGATGGGCTTTATAAGCGAGAGACATAGAACATTTACAAACATTTAAAGCCGGACATAGTTGGCTACATACTTTTAAAAAGACGTTTAGATTAGTGTCTAGAAAAATTACCAGATTTGTAACCTCAAATATGGTAAATCAAGAAGACGATATTCATTTGCAATGCAGCGCATTCGTGAATGAAGTAAAATCATATATAGCCCGAAATGAACCACTCAATGTTTACAATTCCGATCAAAGTGGTTTTAATTTGGAATTACATTCAGGGCGCACTTTGGCTGAAGAAGGTATAAAAATCGTAGAAGGAGGTGTTCAATCAGTGGCATCCACCACTCATAGTTACACCATCTAGCCAACCATTTCAGCCGATGGACAATTACTGTCACCATTATTTATTGTACTCAAAGAGAGTACAGGACATTTCGGGCCGATTGTGGAACAACATTTATTTCGCCCTGACAATGTATATCTTGCAGCTTCAAAGTTAGGAAAATTAACTACGGACCATTTCAAGACCTGGTTAAGAGACATTTACTTCGCAAATACTGGGCCCACAACAGTTCTAATTCTTGGTTCCCGGAATGGTCACTGTAACAAGACAGTGAACGAAGTTACTCCCGAGGGTAAAAACGTAAAACTTTTTATAATACCAAATGGTGGAACAAAGAATGTTCAACTACTGAATATTTACGGTTTCCGCACTTGGAAAAATTTCGTCCACCGATTTTCCGATATAGTTCTCATTTTAAATCACGACATTAATCTCCACGCTAGGAATAATATAATCAAATTTCAATCTTTGGTCCACAATCAATTTTCATCGCCAAGGTTCCAAAATTTTATTAAATACTCCTGGTATAAATCCGGATATATAGATGAAACACCAAATGCATTCCAGAATCCTGCTGAGTACTGCTATTCTGTTGAAAATGAACCAAGATGCCATATTTGCGGTGACGTGGCAATAATTAGATGCGCATGGTGTAAGAAATCTTTATGTCTCAAACATTTTTTCGACGAGTACCACTATTGTCGAAACTACATAGAATAATTGCTATACACACTGTATGTATTTATAATTTATAAATCGCTCCACCTTTACCACGATGTCATAGGTGAATAATAAAAACAATTAATCTTTTCATTGCTGTTAAGAAACTTGTTACTGTCATTGTTACTTGTTACTGTATAATGTAGTGCAAGCCTACAATGCTTCATTAAAATCAAAGTTAGAACGGCTACTACCATAGTGGATGTGCGCGCAAGATGTAAATCATCAAAATCTGCAAAACTGTAGGAGGCAATTTTAAAATGTTATATACTAATGGATTTGGAATAAAATGCTCGTCATTTTTTGTCATTATGAAAATTTCAATAAAATAAAAAATTAAGTTAATAAATTTTTTTTTGTTATAAACAAACTGTGTTTTGTTAAATTTGTTAACACCATGTTATTGTACATAAGAAACCATTAACCCTGCCCATTGACAATTTTTTCGTATGTCTTTCCGTTTTCGAGATAGCCGTTTTGACCCAAAACTTCAAGGGGTGGTTTCACCCCTTAAACTCGAGTTACCGCAGCTAAAAAAACATACGTGTCGATTATTTTTGGCTGCTTTATAAGTGTACAAAGTTTCATCAAAATCGAAGCCGGACCGTTCGCGGACTTCCCTTGTTAGTCAAAGGAGCACACGGCTCACAGAACACAGAAAAGTCTATCACAATGCGATCAATAGCTAGTTTTTGTTCCTTGACACATTAAGGTGGTCCTTTGAGAAATTTGTTAAATAAAATCGACACACCACGTGCAAACACTACAAACCCTAGCATTCCCGGCGGGGGGGGGGGGGGGGTTCCTCGAACCCACAATTTGGAAAACCTTAAATTAGGACTGTTTTCCTTGTGTAAAAAATTCTCAAAACATTATTTATTGTCGTATGCACATTTCAGTTCAGTCTTCACAAGTCCTCGTTGCTATGTATAAAAAAGTACAGCGCATAAGAAGAAAATGGACTACGCGTTGCGATATTGCAACGATCACGGGAAGCGGACACCGAGTCTGCTCTTGTATCTACAGAATAACAAATAATCGCAGAACTAAGAATCAAACCTCAGAACTAATTTGGAAGGAACGATGCAGTATTCTCAGTTACAGTCAAACATTCAAACTCAGCAGTCGGAAGTGAAATTTCATTCTAACAAAAGAGAGTTATATATAAAGTTTATTTTCAAAATTATAGGTAGTTATATTCAAGAATATTTCTATCGGAGGTGTTTATATTTGATTTGTCAGAGGTTTCATATATAAGAAAACAAAAGCTTGTACATTATAGGATTACAAGCAAACGTTGTATATGCTGTAGAACTTTTGACTGGAAAGAAACTCAGAATAAAAACAGCAAAAGGTATAGAAACAACCAAAAGAGGAAGATGCTATCAATGTATGAAGGAGGCAAAAAATAAATGAATAAAATATAATAACTTATAGAAACCAAAGCAAAGCTGTTATACATGTAAAAATCATGTATGTAGAAAGCATTCAGAAAATATTGCAGTCTGCCATTTATGTTTAACATCAGACGAATCACAAGAAAGATCAACTTCAGACCAGTTTCATGTTAGTATACATACATTCTATCTTGTAATATTATTCTTTTTTATAAATATACATGTAAATACTATGGAAAAATATTCTGCTCGTTCGTCACATCCTTACATTTTCTCATATTAACCATATAAGCAACACATTTTGTTTTTAGTTGTCATTATTTTCAATTTAAGACAAACGAAGAAAAGCATTACCGTGTTGCTTGGGTCTCTTTCGAAAAAATTTTCCCCTAGGATTCAAATAGTTAAAATACATTTAAAATACTACAAGAATACTGTAAAAACTGAGTTTAAAATATTAAAAAGTATGACTACTGTAATTGTGCTTTCTAGAACAAAGAGAACAACTCTACTTAGGAAGACAAAAGTTATCAGTAGTAACTCAAGCAAATGTTTGGGATTACCTTTCGAGGAAAAACTCACTTGGATTCTTCACATGAAGATACTTAAATATGAATACAACAGACTAAATATTCTGAAAAGTTCTGTGGTCAGCAAGAACTAGGGATCGAATACCAAATATTAATCAACACATACAAAATTTTGTTCTGTTCAAAACAACTAAGTCTTAAACATTTCAATGGCAATCACTTACCACTTAGCATGGCAATTTGCAGCTGCTAGAATAAAGACAGAATGCTCGAACAAAAAATTAAAATTACTCTAACATTTTGACATTAGAATTCAAGAATACTTACAAGAAATACCAGTATCAATACCTGCTACTAGAACAAAAAGACAGCTCAAGGTACTTCCTTGGAGAATACACTCATCAAGAACGACACAAACCGATATAACCCAAGAAATAAGAACTAAACGTGCAAGTGTACACCATGTACATTTAATTACTGATGAATCTTAATCTCCAAATTCATCAAAATATACCATAATAACAATTGAAGTACAGTTAGCGTACACACTGTCTAATTTCTTTTTTACCAATTGTAAATAGAGAGTGGCCCAATAACTTTGACCATCTTGAATATCTCCGTTAATTTTAGTGATATGGAAAAACTACATTTATAATAATTGTATGCTACAAATGGAGCCGTAATGTACATATGCTAATTTTGTTATATTTAGAAGTTTTTCTGAAATTTCGAGTTCATCTCGATATTTTTATTTTTAGCAAAATAGAAGCTGTTTAGATAAAACAGAGAAACTTATGTTATAAGAGATGCTCAAAGTGGTAATAATTCGTATTGATACAACTTTAAAATCGTTAGATTGCTGAAGGTCGTACACCTGTTATCGCTTCCAGATTGATTGTAGTACATGATCTTTGTTTAAAAAAATGAGTGTTTCATATCTTATGGAGTATTATGTTTCTGTATTAATCCTTGTATGAATGACAAGTAATGTAAATAGTGAGACTTTCTTTCATTTTGTTTATTTAAATAATTATTTTTGGCCGTTCTAAATATTATTCTACAAAGAGTATCACTTCGAAAAGTGGGAGTAAATTGAGAAACGTTTCAAACAAAATTTGAAGACATTCTAACTACAGATTTATAAATCACGTTGGACATAAGTTTGTCACGTGAAAACTTTAATACAAACTTCAATGCACTTACCATTATTATTCTATTTTAAAAAAATGCCATTCTCTTCCTGGAAACTTGCTGTGTTAAATTCATGCGTTATAAATGATGAAGCGAAGTGAAAAAATATTAAAAGACTTCCACGGTTACGTTAGAATTCGTGGCCATCAACTTGCAAATCAATAGCTACAACGCGTGACTCTATATTACTTGTATTTAATTTTTCAGTAATTGAGCATTTAATATCTTGCAAATCGTTCAACATAGAAGATTAACATTTTATGAAACTTAATTTCTCGTGCCTACTAATGAATGTGTTGAGTTTGAAAGAAATCAGTGTCCTAGTATCAAAAATAATGCGATTTGACATAGTATGATTCAATATCAACATAAATGAGGGTCGACCGGAAATGAAGGTATCAAGTCTTGTAAAATTGTATAATTTTCTTCAAAAACTCAAATATTCCATAGAAATATTTAATTATAAATTTATAATTTTTTTGCTGATTCATGTACTTATTCCGTCAGTAGAGTTGTATCATTCATTCTTCAAAAAAGTGATGAAAATAAGTAAATCTATTGTTTTGTGAATTTCATAAAATGCTCATTATTTATTGCTTCGAATGACTCTTCTCCCGACTAATTGAAGAATTTACTAGAAATGACTGTTTGCGAAAGTTTGATTGTTTTTCCGATTACTGAGAAACGATTTGAATTAATGTCTAAAACAGACTATTTCTTTAGCAGCTTGGTCTCTCACTGCTAAAAAAATATAACATGCTAATTGATTATCACAAAAAATGGCAATTAGCGTGTTTGACAGATTCCAGTGCGCCTTCAACGTGCTTTTGCTTGGAAAAGTGAGACGATACCTACTCAGTATCGTCTTATATGTACATACATGTATGCTCAGGAATCCCTCGCTTTTATGACACGTCTTCGGCTATTGAAAAATAGAGAAAATAAAACTCTGTGAACGTTGTGAAAACTAATTCCTCCCAGCGAGAAATACGTGAAAAAGTTGAATAATACATTAAAGCATTCCTAAAAATAATTTTTCTTCGTGATCGTGGCATAAATTGTGACAAATAAAAAGGAATCAAATGTTTGTTCCGTTCGAAACACAATTTGAAATCTTAATACCATAAAAAGGTTGCTTGCGAGAAATTTCTAGGTACCATTGTTAATTCCTTGTGAATTTAGCTAACCGGTATTTATTCCGTTAGGAAATAACGAAATAGACCGATATTTCAATAGGCACAACTCATTTAAATAATTTCTACGCAATTAAATTAGAAAATACAGCAGCAACGAAGAATAAGTTGTTTTTTGCTGAAAACTAAGGTATTAACGCGGATGTTTATTACCTAAGGCGGATGTTGTAAAGAGGTTGTCTTTCAGATTAGGAATTTGGTTCATTATTAACATGTTTTTAAAAATTAAAAGTCCTAGCAGAAGAAAATTCACAGCTTAGAAAGTAATTTTTCTTGTTCTCAATAACCAAAAAAGCGTGACATGAAATAAATCTTCCGAAAGATAACTCAGAAATTGGTTGCAATGGTTCAAAGACTAAAGCGATCAAAATCTGGAAAAGATTTTGTGCTGTTGCCAAACACTCGCCACCCCTGTTTCAGGATAAAACGCTAAAGGTGCAATAAGGAACTGGTTGCGACCATATAGATACGCTGATTGGCGAGATATTACTTCTTGGAACGGACAATCAGTATACACCACAAGAAAAATTTAATTGGAAGCTAGTATAAAAGGTGTAAAACGAGCGAAGTGAGTCAGTCTCAAAACACATCATGATAAAATAGTCTAACAATCTTAGCAATTAATCATCTTTATGATCGATCAATACAGATCTAATCTTTGAGTGTAAAAATATTTCAAGCTTACTATAAACTAGATATATAGTGAGTTATAAAATTATTCGCTCAATCGAGAATGAAACAAAGACGAATAAAATAATAAAACAACAATTGACTTTGTAACATTTTATACTATAAAATAATGAAATCATTAAGCACAAGAATTGAAATATTGTAATTTACAATTACAAAAATCGAGATATAACAATACCGTACATGTTTTCATGTCACAAGATTAATCGCGAACTTTCTAGAGTTACTTCTCTGATAAATTTTATGGTTTGATAGGATACTTCTTTTATCTTGACATTTGAGACAGTTTTTGTCTGTTACATCCGTACCGTATTTCCACGACCATCTCTTGTTCTAGCAGATACTTATTGACGTTGGAGAAGCGCTTTCAGGCAGCTCTATTCAGTGGTCATCCATGTTCGCCACAGTAATCCGAGCGGATGCCAAAACGCGACACTCGAAAATGTGCGAATTCTTGAAGTCTTGGACCTCGAGGGTTTGTAGCTATCGAAATGTTGTGGGCGGTCTTTATCTCTGGCACTCTGGTCGGCGCCAACATTCGTTGTACCTAAACTTATCATTGCCGGAAAACGACCTGACGACGGTGGGGTTTTTAGGACTACGTTGTTAACCCTGAGGACGGGGGAGGGGGGCATAACTATTAAAAAAGCTCGTATTTAACGCGAGCACTCAGTCTTGAGAATATTGTCAAACAATCAACCGAGCTTTTGTATCAAAGTTTATATCAGCCGACACTATCGAAATCCAGATATCAGGATAAATCACTTCAACGAATTAATCCAAAAGTAAAAGGAACAACATTCGAATAGTAAATCACTACTAAATCTGCAACGTGGACTAGAGTCTACTATAGTTTTTAAATAGTGCCAACTTTTGCTATTCCTCTTTTAATTCATTTTGCAACTCAATTTTATTTACTTGTAATAGAATGCCAGCATATTTTAATATCAAGCTGATTCTAAATCATCTCTATAGGGATTAAGTTAAGTGATTAAGGTGGAGCATTTATTATTTTCGGACAATTGTACAATAACCATTCCTATACTATTTTAACCTTATTTCACTTTGCTTCAAATTATTTTTTAATAGAATCCAAATGCATTATTTTATCCATTACACTTGGAAGAAAGTATAGTTTACGTTACATTTGAATAACTAATATACTCCGGCACCATAACAATTATGAATACTGTACTTTAATTATATCTGATTCTAACCATAAGCGTCGCTTACTAGTGCCCAAAAGAAAGTGTATAAACGTAGAAATGTATATATAAAAATAAAAAATTATTCATTATAGATAGAAAATTATAAATATTATATTTCTTTTCATTTCAATAAGTTGCGTAAAGTGATTTTTGTTTGTATGGAAAGAAGGCCTTCTTTCACGTTTCACTCAAAATTTAATAAAAGAATTGTAAGGCACCTAGTTTATGAAATAACCAATAAGTGTACTTTTTCGTACGGCACGACGATGTACACACGACGAGGCAGGTATGAAGAATCATAAAACTCTTGCCTCATCGTTGATTGGGCGGACGAAGATTTGAACTTAGGTGTAAAAGAGCGAATTTTTTTTTTTTTTTGGCAAAAGTAGTCTGTTTACTCGACTACCCCTGGCAGCGAAATCATAGCTATCCTGACTCATGCACGGTGAGCAAATTCTAAGACACTATTCTGAATAGGACAAATTTGGGCAGGAAGATCATAGCTATCCTGACCCCAGTACCTTGCAAGTTAAATTCTCTTCCTTACCGACAATATCCTACGTTCGACTTCGACAAAACTTGGCAGACGGATCTCAGCTATCCCGACCCAAGCGCATCCTCGCTCTACCCTGTTCCTAAAAACCTTTACTTGTGCGCCAGTTAGATAACGACATTTCACTATCGAAGTTCGAGTAGAAGTATACCTTTTTTGCATAATGTGGTCCATTGCAATGAAACTATTAAAGCGATTGGAAAATAATGTTAGTAATATTTGTGGGCAATTCAATTGTCTCTAATTTAGTACCTTCTACGATAAGATCGGTCGCTTCTAACTCGAGATATAGTCCAAATAGTCAAACTACCTCCGAGAAAATCCAAACAAAAATTAAAAAATTCATGTCTCGAAAATGTATCCATAAAAAAATTTTTATTTTTGTAGTCAAGTGACCACATTGTGCGAAGTATACGAAATTTCCATTAGCCACATATGTTATATTAAATAGATTTGAAATAGTCAACGATTGTAAAGTGATCGTAATATGTTACTGACAGTGTAAAGTATTGTGGAAAATCCCTGGCCAGGAATATGCTCATTTAACGAAAAACAAACTCGTAACCAAAAAATCATAGGCAATCGTTAGCAGAAAAATGTCATATACTTCATTTGGCATAATACTTACGTTAAACTCACTCAAGTATATAAAACATTTCAATAGTCATAGGCACGAATAATCTATGGTAACACTAGACTCGTTTCATGGAGATAGAGCAAGTGAGATCGCAGAACGAGGGTCCGTCGCGTTCCTCCTCGATGGATTTAATTCACTAAAAATTCATAAACAATCCATCTCTACAGTAAAGCCCCCTCTCAAAGGATCATGGTTAGATCACTATCGTGTGATAAAGATGATCGAACAGTCGCGAGGTGCGCGATCGGGTAGTCTACGCTGCAACATTCTAAGCTAAATTATTGTAAAACATAAATAATACACGACTCAGTGCCACGGGTAGTGAACATTTATGAGTTTTATAGTTTTACAAGTTTATATTCATTGTAGATAACAACAACAAACATAAGCTTCATGTAAAATTTTGATTATTAGAGAGAAAAGTAATTTCAAGGTTATATTATACATGACTGGGCGTATTTTTTGACCAGCTACATGGTGTGATAAAAAAATTGTAGTTATACGTAAAAAAAAACGAGTGGCGTTGAAAAAAATCATTAAAAATAAAACTTATAAAAAGCTTTTTCCGCCCTTGAAGCTGACTCGCCTCTTAAAGCCATATAAAGTACGTCAAAAATATTTTTTACATCACAACAACTCGAAAAGATATTTAGGTGTCCCTATTTAAATGGACCATCCTGTATATGTATGTATGTGTATATGTGGGGGTGTGTATGTGCGCGCGCGCGCGTGTGTGCGTATACACATATATAATTGAATTGTATATATACATAATTTAATATTATTTATCCGTATAAGTTTATGTGCTGGAGGAGCTCATTTAATAACTAAAAAATAAAGCCTCAAACGCAATTTTTTTATTGTTTACTTTCATTTTACATCGGCTTCTAGAATCATCCCTGAACTTTCTACCAACAGTTGCAGAATTCCTTATATATATTCGAGAACTCATATTCTCAATAAATATTAGTAAATTGTTTAAATTTTGTAACCATTTATTTTCGTATAAAATTCTTCTGTCAAATTGTTATTAAATTTTAATTATACCAATAATCATAATTGCATGCGAAAAGTATCCATTGACCAACAGCAACACATTAACAAATTCTATAATTTGAAATTTTGTTATATATTTATTTATTATTGTAATCATTTGTTAGTTTTAAAACAGAAAATATATCAATGATATAATAATATATTATAAAAAAATGGAAATTAAAAAATAATTTCTATTACATGCTTTCGATCTAGTTTCCATTAATAGGTACTTGTCTCCTTGAACTTTTCATACAACGAATAGGAAACTAAACGTTTTAAACTAAACACTTACTTATCTCAATCATTATCTTACCAATAAGGAAATCAAAATTTATTAATTTATTTAAACCCTACCAACATTACAAAATCGCTCTCCGCTCGAGCGTGCTGGCACGTAACAAAGGTTTTTAACAGTACTATATATAAACACTAACATCCTATTTGTCACTGTAAGTGATTTTTAAACATTGCACTATATTAAAAGCTTTTGTACAAAAAAGCTTGGTTTATAACTGGTGTCGATTTCCAATCGAAAGGAATTTATTAATGACATTAATAAATGAAAGTTATTAATTGACATTAATTTACTGTTGCTAGGAAATAAAACAGTTATATTTATATTGCTAGTCCATATTGATACTTCTGAACGAGATATTCAGTGATTAATGTTTATAAATTAGATCATATTAACTTGATTAACCCGGTAAGTTATACTACGTATACGTATTACAATTACGAGCGAAGTTAACCTTGGGTGATTTTTTTACCAGGAGACTTTCTCCTGAATAATGGATTTTGATCCTGACATGTTGTAGATTAAGCTTGAAATTTTGAACGATGAATTTCAAATAAAATTAATCGTCTCGAACGGTGATGATTGAAAAGTATTTAAGAAGCTGTTTGTATGCTAGTTGAAAAGTATTTGAGAAGCTGTTTGTATGCTAGTTGAAAAGTGTCTGTACTCGATCTCTGTTGAAAGTCAGGAAAAGCTGAAAATTGGTGGATGAAAAGAAATGACAATTACGTTTTTCCTAGTAAGTGCAAGGCGATACCTGATTGGTCAGGCGAAGAACTATTTGTTTGACATGGTCCAGAATTTTTGCCAAACTATGACTCGACATCGATACACGTACCGTTAAAACCGAATATTGCACAGTCTTTCAGAAACGTCGATTTTATGACACGTCTTAGGCTATGGAGAATGAACGAAAGAAAATTCTAAACCTTTAGGCAATAAAGTAATTTCTTTCTGCCAGAAACATTTGAAAGCTAAATTTCAAAAATAGCGTTTCTTCGCTATCGTGTTATAAACCAAACAGAGAAGTACAAATGTGATTGTTCCATTACGTACGGTACAAGTATCAATGATACAATAAACATCTTTTTGACAGAAATTCAATAAATAAATTTTAACAATCTATACTAGTTTGAAATTCATAAAATTTGTTTTTAACTCAAAGCTTTGGAGCGTAGTTGCAGTTCTGTTTCAATACTGTATTATTATAAATATTAGTACCAACGCAATATTGAAAGGGTATTCTACTGTAAAAAGCCTTTTTTTTTAACAACATTTAGTATTTTTTTATAAAATAGCTACACAACCTTTCTCTGTAAAAATTTATAATAGTTCATGTATTTATCCATACTTCAGTAATACTTACAAATTTTATTAGAGAAAACTAATTGTGGCAAAACAAGCATTTTAATGCATTTATTTAAAAAAATTCCCATTTTATTTCAAAAATGGCTTTCATGATTCCGACTATTCTGCTCATGTGAAATAGAAAAGGCAAAATGATTCTTAATACGTTGAATACCATGGATGTCGCTGGTGACCGGTACTAACAGTATGTTTGTTCATAGCGCTGCGGGGGTCACCGGGGACCAGCAAAGTCAAGATTATTAGAAACATATAATTCCAGTAAATTTCAATATTTTTAAATTTTGTAACATTGTTACGTGCGAGCACGCCCGGGCGGTGAGCGGTCTTTTGCCACCGGTAACGATGAACAGTCTGCGGTTTAAATAATTTAAATAATTTTAGAATTCCTATTGGTAAGATAAGGATGTGGGTAAGTAATAGCCTAGTCCCATACGGGCCTCTGGTCTCGTAATCGTTTCTGAATAATATTGGGGGAGGCAAATTCCAAACTATGGATGTAAATATAGGAGATAATAACTATTCTAGTTTCTACTCTTTTGAAATATATTGTTACAGAATTTTGTCTTTAAAGCGAATGAGCTATAACAATGGTAGTGGAAGTTGATAGTGATTTACAATGTATCGTTGGACAGTTTTGCGTACAGTTAGAATTTGTTGTTGCAATTATATATATATATATATATATATATATATATATATATATATATATATATATATATATATATATATATATATATATATTAGATGATTATGATGGTTAACACACCAGTATCTATTACGTGGAATATATGTGTGTATGACTATGTATTATACGTGTGGTGTTCCGCGATTAGCCCATATAAAAAGTAGGTTTTGTTTATTGGTACAATGTTGTAGTTGTGATCATTACCCTCGTTAAATGCTTCTGTTCACTGGAGAAGAGCAAGTAATGATTAGAGCTTGTCAAATTTTAGAGATATAAAATTGTAATATAAAAATATAATAATTGATATGTATAAAGGATATGATATATGTAATATAAAATAATTATAACTTGCACAATATGTAACACAAACAAAAAGAAAAGGAAAATAACTATTCTATACGCGGCACTGAGTTTTTCGTCACTTATATTTTACTTCAAAACTGTAATGAACTCTAGCTCAAGTGTGTTACCACGGATTACCCGATCACGCACCTCGTGACTTTTCGATTGTTCGTTTTTAACGACAGTTAAAACCGTAGCGGTTAAACCGGTAGTTAAAACGGTAGTGATTCAACCGTGGTTCTTTGAGAACGAGCTGGGTACCTTGCCTCCTAAAACGTTACGGTGGAGATGGTTTGTTTATGAATTTGAACGAATCGAATTAATCGAGGAGAGATACGACGGAGTTCTCTATTGCGGTCTTACTTGCTCTATCTCCATGGAACGAGTCCGATATTACTATATACTATTCGTGCTTATGACTAATGAAGTTCCTGTTGAATGAATTTAGCCTAGGTGTTATCCTAAATGAAGTATATAGTATTTTCTATGGACAATTTCTCATGGCTTTGATTCTTATTATGCGTATGTTTCTGGCTAGAAATTTCCCACAATGCTATGCATTGCCAGAAAATATTACAATAATTTTACAGATGTTATTTGTTACAAGCCTATTTAACATAATAGGTGTCGTTTATGGAATTTTTTTATGTGTCGCATACTCGTGTTATGTTTATAGCTGAACACCCGGTGATATTGGTGAGTTCCTCGAAGCTATTCGTCTATCTAAAAGATTCGGCTACCTGACCATGTTGATTCCAAGGAAAATATGCGTTATATGAACAATCATCCGCGGTGCCTAAACGGAAAGATAAACTTCCTCGGCATCAAAGGCTGAGACTGCGACTAATTAGGGAGTTCCCACGATTCTATGCATTATCAAATCGCATTCCCGTCAATGGACAAATAAAAATAAAAAAATAAAGAAGAATTTTGTTCGGAACGTAACAATATCATCAACGTTACTACAGTGGTATGAAAAAATTAATGTAACATAGAACATATAGAAATAGTTTTATTTATATATATAACGTGTATGGTTAAATATTATGAGCGCATATTGTGATGTGTCGGGTTCAAACACTACAAACAAAGAAGAGGTGAACCAGTACAGTCTCCATAATATGTAAAATATTAATATATCATGTAAAAGTATAATAGACGTGACGGGATTGTTGGATACACTCGACAAGAATGAACAAGTGAAATAACAAACGACTGCGATAATTGACTCATTCGACAAAAATGGACAAGTATTGGGTTGGCCAATAAGCAATGTCGGGTTTTTCGATAAAAAATGAAAGCAATTCCTTTTTGATATAGAGAATTTTATTGTATAATGTATTGACCATTTTGATCTATTACTTTTTGCCATCTTATTGGAAGCTTTATAATACCATCCTTCCAAAATTTACCATCCTTTTCAGCAAGAAATCTTGAGATATGCATTTCGCAGGCCTCTAGAGAATCAAATTTTTTTCTGTTTTATGAATTTTGTAGAGAGCGAAATAAGTGAAAATCCGACGGTGCTAAATCTAAATATGGTGGGTGAATAAGAACATCTCAATTCAGCTCCCTTAATTTTTGCCGAGTCTGTAGTGATATGTGTGGTCTCGAATTGTTCCGATGGAAGATTACTCCTCTTCGGTTGGCAAGTTCTGGTCGTTTTTCTTCAATGTTTTTCTTAAGTCTTCCCAATTGTGAACAGTATTTCACAGAATTAATGCTCTGATTAGGTGGCAACAACACATAAAACAGTATTCCCTTTCAGTCCCATCATACAGATAACATAACTTTCTTGGGGTGCAAACCGCCTTTGGGAGAGGTTAATGGTGTCGATCCAGATTTATTCCAATGTCGTTTTCGTGTGACATTGTTGTACACAACCCATTTTTCGTCCCCAGTAACAATATGTTTTAAGAACGGTTCGTTCATATTCTGTTTTAGCAAAGAATCGCAAACTCGAATTAACTAATTGAAACTCGATTAACTAAATTCCTTTCGCTTAAATCGTGTGGAACTCAAACCTCATATCTCGACACCATACCAAGTTGATGCAAATGATTTACAACGCTAAATTTCGAAATTCTTCACATTTCAGCAATCTCACGCGTGGTATAACGTGGATTACTTTCAATTAGACTGGAGATTTGATCTTTATCAATATTGATTGGTCTGCCAGAACGTTTTTCATCGTTGAGACTAAAATCTCCATCCCGAAACTTTTTGAACCATCTTTGTACTATTCTTTCATTAACACCTTCTTCATGAACATCAGTAACCTTTTTTGCCGTTTGAACTGCATGTTTTTCTTTGCAAAAATAGAAAAGCATGAATGCCCGAAAATAAACTTTCTCGTCACTCATCTTCAAATCAAAATAAACACTAAAAAAATTTAACAATTTACGAAAAATATTTTTTTAAATTTCATGTTGAAATCTCAGCTTTTAGATAATATATACGTTTTGTAGATTACAGATAGTCTTTTGTTTGAAAAACAGCAGCGACGCTTCCACATGGAAAAATTCGACATTACTTATTGGCCAACCCAATAAAATAACGACAGAGATAAAGGACTATAACAAAAAAATTTATAAATCGTGCAAGAACAAAGAAATGCATTACACATGATGATACACTTTAACTTATCTGTTGAAAATAATATTTCAACATAATTTAACGCATAATAACAAATTCATGTTGGCGCTACGGGCAAGCATGTAAAATTAGTTTGACTAGTTTGACTATAGTAACTAGGAGAATGGAAGAAAAAAGTTGATAGTTGAAGAAATAGCAGCCTATTGAAGTTTGAGTATCGATTTTTATGTTATCTATACACTTAGTGGCTTAAAAAAATGAGAAAAAGAAAAGATTTTGAATTACTTTTGATATCGGCTATAACGACACATGTACTGAAGGTGCATAAAAAATTTGAAACCAATCGGTCAAGCAGGTCTTAGGATATTATGGAAGCCATTTTAATAAACTCGATATTGAGAAACATGCATTAAAGCTTTTTGTTTCTCCATTAATAAATATTATAACTTATAACTACTCTGTGAGCCCAAGCCATGTAAAGAATTCTTGCTCGAAAAAGTTATGTTCAATTCATTTCTTTTCTTTTGGCATAATACTGGTTCTTTTTGCACATTATCAATTATTTTGTCTACCAATTTTCCAATTCCTTTTGCCATGGATACTCCAGTAGTCCTTTTCTTTTTTTTCCGGGTCATTGTCATCCTTTAAACACCTATAATTTCTTTAATTTCACGAATACAACTATGGCTTCATATATACAATTTTTAAACAATATTCTTTAAAACAAAGTAAAATCAAAATTAGATTTTTTTTAACATCTACAGTAGAATACCCCCTTAAGTACATTATGAAGTTATTTGTAATGTTAATCAAATGTCAAATGATATTTTAGAGTTTAGAATTTATACTTATATCAAACATTCCGAGTAACGTATTAATTTATTTTATAGATATTGAATAATATAAAAAGGGGCGAAAGATACGTGTACTATACAGTGTTTTACAACATATCAAAGAATAACGAAAAATTCAATTGTTTGATGTTGGATATATCAACAATTAACATAAATATGTAGGATTTTCAAAATAGGTCAGGTTGTGATTGTCTTCTGTATAAGACTCTATAACCACATTTAAAACTTTCTCGGAATAAAGTATAATACAAGCTGTAGTAAGAGTCCTGAAATTTAAAGTTCTTTAAAATCTTTCAATTTGTCATATGAGTAACTACAGTAGATCAAATCACTCTTCTGTGTAGTATTTTGCATACAGTTATTGTTAGAACCATGTATTTACGTTTGCGCTACAGTCGAAATAGGACAGTGCCGTTTTTAAGGAAGTCAAGTTTCCATGAACTGCAAATTTCCTAGAGGACTTGGATTTGACTGCAAGGTGACCAATTTTCTCTTGAAAATTTAGTCAGATCACCCTCAACGGCAATTGACTTATCCTAACCCTACACGCACTGTAAAGAGAAACTTAGAATTTATGGGCTGGTTTTCTGAACAAAGAACTTTTGTGCGAAATTCTGCAGGTCTTGTTTCCTACACGTTAGACGTAATATGTAGACGTTGCATAATCAGGAAACTGCCCCAACTTTTAAGTGTGTAATTTTGGGTCCCACATTAAGAAGCGTCTTGATGGGAAAATTATCCGAGGTATGGGGAACACGTCTCCGAATCTCGGAGAGGACTAGGACAGGATCGATCAGAACATTTTCCGACTTCAAATGTTCTGGATATTTAAATATTACCAGAACATTTTCGAACTTCAAATGTTTCGGACATTTAAATACTACAATAATTATCTTAGACTTCAGCGCACGTAACGGACATTTATATTTTACACGGACGTTTAGATGTATTAATAAGAATTTACACAGAGTAAATAACATTGTAGAAGCTGGATATTATTATTGTTATTACGTAAATTGTTAATATTGTTATTGTTTGAACATAAAAATTGTGTTTGCAAATGACATTTTATTTTGTTATGTTCTGTTTTTTGTTTTTGTTATGTAGAATACGAAATATTGACACAATCGATGACACCACCCCTTAACTTGCGTTGCCGGTCTATACCTGCGAATAGAAAGCTCGCAGAAAGTACCTTACTTTAAGAAAAGCGTTGATTGGCTATTTCTTCAAACTTGAAGCTTCAAAAACCCACATACAAGTAATACTGGTTCAACATGTCAGTAGTAGAAGAAACACAAGTAACGAGGAGCCGAACGTTGTTCAACAATAAAGCGCAGGAACTTGTAACCGAACAACAATTATTCAACTAAACATATTCACTCAACCTACATCCCAATTCCTCATTGAGTAGAAAATAATCGCGACGTCTTACAACCGAGAAAGTAAGAGCGCGATGAACAACCTGTTTGATACATAATCGGCTTCACGAACCGTGTAGAAGCCAATAGTTATTTCAATAAAAGTACTTCTTTCGTGCCTTCTAAAATTACATATTTAAAAAACAATGTTATAAAGTAAAGTGTTTTATAACTTTCATAAACAACGTGTTTTTATAACTGTGTACAAGATTGAACATTGCAGTAACAGCTTTTAGAATTGTAGTAAACAGTTTATATAACATCTTTTAATAATCGCGCCAAATGTTAAGAATGTAATTCTGGAAGTAGCAGTTTTTGTGATTTTGTCGAAAATAAGTCTATTCAACGAATTAAGTCTAAACGAAAATTCTAAATACGGTTATTATTATAAACTCAATGACACCATAATGATAGTGACCTTTTAACGTATAGTCTGTCCGATTAAAGCGTGTCCGGCATAATTAGTTGAAAAATTGATTTATTCAAATTTTAAAATACGTACGTATATTCTGCAGACTTAGAACTGAGATGCAATTATATTAATAACGTGTCCAATCTCCTGCATTATCGATAATGAATTGACATCTCTGAGGCATACTTTCCACCAAGTTGATGGCATATTTTTGAGGTAAGGACCTCCACAAATGCGGCGAATTTGTCGTATCAACCGCTTTGCTGTGGTCACTTGTCTTCCACGAAGTCATCAGAAAATGCTCCATCAGAAAATATAACCTTACTCCAATCTCGATTAACATTTTCCTTCGCCCACGCGAGTCGTGCCTTCGCGAGTTTTTCGGTCAACAGAGGTTTCTTGATTGTGCTCCGCCACTTTACGTCATGAGCCTGAAGGTGACGTTGGATAGTGACTAGAGAAATGTTCAACCCTTTCTCTTCCAGTTTCATCTGTCCCTGATGCAGTGATAGTCGAGTATTCTTCGAAAATAGAGTCAATATCCGCTTATCGTCCTTTTTCGAAAACTTTCGCTTTACGCCACGATCCGGTAGATCATCAACAGTTTTTGTACTTTCGTACCGCACCACCCACTTTCTAACAAATGTTTTTGATTTGCCCTTATATTTACCAACGATAGCATATGACATTTTCGGTCCTTTTGGATGTTTACACAAGAACACTGCTTCAAAGCACAATGCATACGCAGCACTCATGATGCCTTTCAAAGTAACGTTTGGAGACGATGTCGTTCACAGTCGGAAACTCTGGGAAAACTGAATGTTTTTCGCTAAAGCATTTAGAGGAAAGCTGTCCTCTACCAGATAGAACAAGAATTAGGAGTATAACCATTGACTAAGTGGGTGTCAAGTCGGACACGTTCTTATCGGACAGACTGTATCTTGAAGGAGGTGATGTTGATTCATTGACTTTGAAAGGATAAAAATTTCGATTTTAAATAAAACAAAACAAAAACTAACAGGTGCACTAAGATTTCTAGCAAATGGATATTGTTACCAAAATTTCAGTTATTTCTTTAAAGGTTTGAGGCAGAGCAGTATTTCAAATATTGTGCTTAAAGTATACGAAACTCTAATTGATTTTTTGAAAATCAAGAAGAGTAAGTTTGTTTAATTTTTTTATTTAAGTTAAATTTATATATGAATAATAAATTTTTCTTTAAGTAGATTTAGTGACACATTTTACAAATTACCGTCATCAGTATACATAGACTGGCTGGATGTAAGTGATGTTATATCTCGGGGAACTCTTGCCGAACTTTTAAGAAAACATACATAGATGAAGAAAGTGTACTAGATAATTGTTATTGACATTTACCTCATACGATGTACAATATTATAAATTTCATATTTTGTATTGCTTGGAGCTGATCTGCTTTTCAAAATTCTTAATGCTATATACACACGCGCGCGCGCGCGCACGCACACGCACACACTCACACACGTCATGTTTTAACCATTTGAAAGGTATTTTTCTCTTAAGGAAGCCAATTGTAACTTGTTTAATTTTTATAGAAGGCTAGAATAGTTTTGGAACAATAGAATTATTTCCACAACGAATTTGAACCTTTTAAAACTATCCGATGCGATAAACGTTAATTTCATTCTTTTAGTGTAGCATAATCAGTCATTTAATTTTAATTTACTACATATTAGGCTAGTTCCAATTTGTAATTTCTAATTTATTGTTCATAGTTTCTTTACTTTCTTATTTTTTGTCTTTTTTTATTTCTTAATGATTTGTACGTAATGTATGTGTCTTATATGTATAGTATGTTCAGACTCTTGTACTGACTTTTATGATATGTCTGTTACTATGGACATACACGAATTTTGTGGATTTCTGTATTAACACGTACGATATATGCGTGTACTTCTTTGTAGACATGTACGGTGTGTACACTTTTTAATTACTTACCCGTATAAGTTCATAAGCTACAGGAGACATTAACCATTTCCACTCGGAATTCACATGAGGTGTGCTTCAATATGCTGTTATGGATTTCGGTGAGTAGGTAGATTTAATGTTTAAACTACGAGTTTTCTTGTAAAGTGTCGTAGAATCGTTTATGGTAAAGAATGTTACTGTTCTGTATTACCAACTAGTACTGTTATATGTCGTTGGGTTTGAAGATCACTGAATCCCTTGTGCTTTCCTTTGACCTATATCCGTTGGTGTAAGGAAATTTCCTAGGCTAGAGTCATATTTTTAAACATTAAGAACTAAACAATGAAACTTCAATCGCAATTTCTTTATTCTTAATTTTTGTCTTATATCGGATTTTATAATCGTCCTTTGAATCTTCTACCATAGTTGCCGAATACCCGGTATAGCTTTACAAGATTCAATAAAAAGTGTAAGTGATCACTTTTATTACAAGAGGTCTTTTAGCATTGTGCTTTTAGTTACAGTCGATGCTACTTAACTACTGCTTTAGATTTTCTAATGTACGATGTTAGGGGTCTTTGTCTGATGGCAGTGTATTTACAGAAACAAAATTTAAGCAGCTGTTAAAAGATTTATGTTGTAACCTCACGTTGGTCGTCAATTTACGGCCTAGCTGCGCAGTAGAGGTAGGACGGGTTTGGGTCCGGTGGTTTTCATGTCGCTCTGGCGAGCCGAATATTCGAAAAAACGTTAGATGGCTGATCTCCAATTAACTAATTTGGCCTAATGTCCAGGAAAGTTCTAGGATGCGTACGTCCCGGAAGTACACTTGGATATCAGGGAGTCAGTATTGAAATTAGCGACTGGTGAGAAGTTCCAGAGCGAGAGTAATCTTGAAAGCAGTCCTTTAGATTAGATTGGTAAGTCCAAGTACAGTGCGAAATTAAAGCTCTGGATGCAATTCTTACTCTTTTGACTCCGCTCGTTTGGAGTCGTCTCTTGTCAAAACTGTAGGAGTGATAGAATATCGGAGAATGTTTAGAACGAAGCAATAGAAGTGCGAAAGAAGGGTGTTTGGACCGAGTATTTGAGCATATCGTGTGAACAGAGAGTGCATAACCACCCAAAAGATTTGATGGACGTAACTGAATGTTTTTGAAGAACGTCTGTCTAGAATGAAAGAAACAGAGAATTAGAGGATGAAGGAATGTGGTGTTGCAGGAATAAATGAGGGTGAAAGGAACGCATGCGAGTCAGTAAGAAGAGTGAGTAAACGAGAACAGTGAATAAACGAATCAGTAAGAATAGTGAGTAAAAGAATCCGTAAGAACAGCGAATTGAAATAGTTAGCGAGAATTGTGAGTTTAGATTTGTAAGTCATGAATTAATTAGTTATTAATTAATCTGTATGTTCTGTATCTGATTCAATATACACATGTGTAGTGTCAGGGCCTCCATGCCCATAAAATAGTAACAATAACAACGAGGAAAACAAGAGGGGGCCTTGGTTATGGGCTTTAGAGTCCCGGCTTGCGGTGCCGAAGAGCTTCTCGCGGGTTCGATTCCCGCCCGCTTGGTTCCTCGTATGTTTCCTCTGTTACGTACACATGTATACACTTTAATTATACACTTTCAATATACACATGTACATATACACTATTTAGATCATAAAAAAGCTCATTCAATCTGCGTAAAAGTATACAATGTGCAACGTCAAGAAGCGGATGGAAATATTGTTTGGACTGCACTGGAGGACCGTTCCGAACACTTGTTGTAACGTATGTACTCCGGAATACTTGCCGAGAGACTGAAATGATTCAGAGAACTTTTTAGCTTCGATAACATCCGAACGAATAAGTTTAGGGCATAAGTATGTTAGTATTTTTATGTGGAGCATAAGAAACTGCATCGATTGGTGCAGTCAGAAACGTAGGTCCCTATTTAAAAAAAAAGTGTAGTTGCATTTTTCTAATGCATCGATGCACAAAAGTGCATAAAATTAGTTGCATATTATGCACCGTCTAATACCATTTAACTTTTATTTATAACATCTTCTTCTATTCCCAACCTTCTGTAAGGTACATGCTGTTCCAGTTGCGTGGAACACCCTGTATACAGCGTGAGACACAAAGTGATAGGTCGATATTATCAAAAATGTTGATGATACAAAAAGATGTGAAGAAAAATTAAAGTATTCAAACTCTTTCCGATAACTGAATTTTTTGTATATGAAAGTCAAGGATATTTCAAGGTCACCACTTTTTTTCAACGAAATTGCATATTTTTTAATATACATAAGTATAATCAACATCAAGATGAATTTAACGATTATAATCACTCAAGAACAATCAAGGTCACAGGTAAAGAGAAAGTCGTCATATCTTTTTAACTGCATCTATTCCTAAATGGATTATTTAAACAGATGCTTAGTCTCAGATTTGTAAACATTTCACAATCGTTTTGTTTGTCTAGCAATGTTTCAGAATATTCCCGTCGTTAGCTGTAGCGTAATTATTACAAGATACTTATGTTTGTGAAGAATGAGCGACTTTTATGAAACTTTTGATATGTTTATATTGTTAAGCGAGTGCCGAAATTTATAGATATGTAGCACAGTTGTATTTTGAGCGTTATCATAATCGTTTATCTAAAGCAAGAATGGCGTTCTGGAGACTGGCAAATCGTTGGGGCATCACAGAGTAAGCTAGAAAGGAAGAGAAATCAAAAATACTGTGACCTTGTTTCATTTTGAGTAATTATAATCGTTGAATTCATCTTGATACGGTTTATATTTATAAAATATTAAAATATTAAAATATATACAGATCTATTTGAAAAAAGGAGGTGACCTTGAAATGTCTGATCCTTTCATATACAAAAATTCAATTACACGAAGAATTTTTACTGTCCTAGAATACTTTAGGTTTTGTTGAGAACATAATATCGAGCTGTTACGCTTTATATGTTCTACTCTGCAAATATATGTAGAAGCAGAAATCTTAGCGAAGGCTAATGAAAACGATCATGAGTCCGTCCCTCTGGTGGTAAAGCGTAGGAGTACCGCAATAACTACAGTTGTATGTAGCCTTACTTCTATCAAAAGACTATTATTACTACCCTGTGTTTCAAGAAATTCTTGTTCACAAGGTTTTTGTGAGAAGCCAGAGCTGTTGAATGTTAAAGTTCATTTTTGTCTTTTAGAAATAAAAGTGCTTTTTTAAGAAAATTCATTTTGATTTGTATGAAGCGTGCGCACCTTGTACACTTTCCCCTTAGAATTCTTTTCTATTTCGGTTGATCTAATGATAAACCATATCGACCTACGTATCATGCTTATTACTTCTGACTCTGAAGTTCATAGACACAGAATCTCATAAGACACGTTTCTTCCGGTACATTCGGTTAAACGAACCTTTTTTTCTTTCGTCCATTTCATTTTATAATTATAAAAAACGATATCAAACAATAAATGAATGTTTTCCGGTTAAACGTGAAAGCTATAGTGAGGTGACGAGCCAGTTACTTAGTACATACGATACATGACAAATGTTTTGTAACTGCAATACATTGGTTTGGACTAACTGGTAACTTGTCATATAACAATGTTTTGTAACATTTTGTAATATTTATCGACACTTGATGGATAACATATAACGAAAAAAGTATTATTTAATAATGTTATATAATATTTTTCTTACTCTTTTCCTAACAAGTTTTATAATTTTGCTATATAACATGTTATATGAGAAAAGACCGAAGCAGATTAATACAATGAAATTATCTGACCATTGTGTATATGTAGCTTAACCAAAGCGGAATGTCTGTTTATTGTTCAATAGTTTGCCGCAACAAAACGTAAGTTTATATATGCATACGTTAGCAGTCATTATTTAATGGTTTTTGTTTCTATCAACTCTTTAATACGTCTGAAGACGCTTTATAAAAACTTTAAATCCTGAATTCGTTTGATTTTTAAGTAAGTTATTTGATGATAAGGTAATTACATCTTGTAACATTTTTTAAATATTCCACATGTTTTTACATAGTGACTTGATTTGGAATAAGTTGATACGCTTTCACTGGAGCATGTGGATACAGTGTATCAATTTGCCCCATCTATTTTTTATTGGATTCTTTTTTCTTATTTATAGAATAATGGTTCGAAATTATAGGAAGAATACAAATCATGACGAAATATCACAAGGCATTTTTGATAAAGATAGTGCCGCGATAAAAAGGCGAAGTGCGAATATGTACAAAATATATAATAAAATAACTTTATTGCGGTATGTTAAGAAGAAAAGAATAGGGTATAATAAAAAATTCGAAGTAACAGTAGAGAAGTAATAATATATTATTCAAAACATTGTTAAATTATACATGACAATTTAGAACATAAACTGTAGGAATACATTTTGCATTCTTTAAACAATTATGATGGTTTAACTCTTGAAAACATACGAAGTTTAGCGTATTAATTTGCTATTGTCAATAATATTTTAATTCGAAATATATGGAAAAATTCTAAGCTTGCAACAATTGAGTGATACAGCGGATATATGAAAAGATACCTTACACTCTTCTTAGGGACTCTAGAATCTACTAACTTGAGTCGTATGAGGTTTGACAAAATTAATGTTAAAACTTTTTTTAAAAATTTAAAAAGCTTTGTAGAAAAGTATAAGTTTGAAAATAAAGATATTTGGAATACAAATAAGATTGGTATTCAAACGATTCAAAGACCTACAAAAGATATTCACACCAAAATATTTTTCACCTGTATCAAAATGTTTCGTAGTGGGGCAAATTGATATATTTTGATCTCATCAAGTAAATATTTTCTAATTTATTTTGTACGTATTCTCTCGTATACATAGAATATATAAAGAGACAAAGCTGAAGTATATTTTAACGTCTTTTTTTATTAAATAATTAATTCAAAAGAACTGAAGAAAGTATCACTTGCTCTGGTCTTCTCTATATACTGTAGACGAAACTTAATACGATAGTTCGTCAGAAGCTAATTCTAATGCGAATTTTACAAGGAATCAAATATCGACGAATTGAAACACTTTTATCTTTCAACTATTCTCACGATTCAATTGCATCGATATCGAAGCGGATTATAGTAAAGTTTAAAAATAATTTGAAAACGATATAAGGTATCTTTCCCTTTCATTCTATTTGCTTTTCATTTAATTTCTATTTACTCCTTACTTCGCATTTACTTCATTATTCCGTACAGTTTTAAATACAATAATATGTTTGATAAATCCTCGCAGATTCGGGCCAGCGACGAGAATTTATCTAAATATTGATCTGTTTTCCTCTTTCAGAAATTGCTCAAACTCAGCGTACGCCGACTAACTCCCGGAACCACTGATGCAGCAGATGGAGAATACGAGTAAACGAAATAGCAAATATTTAGACTGCTATCAGATGATGAGTTATTGCTAAAAATTATGAAAACTTCAATACTTATAATTGTCATTTGAACTCATTGAAGAAATGTTTAAGGAACTGAGCGGATTTTCCTGATAAAAATAAGTTCAAACACAACTTTTATAGAACAGTTTTGAATTAGCAATATATTTTACTGTTGCAATATCTTTCTACATTTACACAATAAATTACAAAAGCAAAATATTAGTTTAAAACAGTGTGATGGATACCACTTTCACTATTCACTTAATTTCAAATGTAAGCCTTATAAAGAATAATGCTCTTTATAGTATGTAACAATAGGCAAATTCGAAAAAGATAATTATTACTTATTCAATTAATAATTAATAATTCAATATTAATTATTTAATTAATAATTAAAGTAATTAGGTTACCTACATATGAAAAATAATTACACTTTGCTTTGTAATACATAATGAAATCATTTCTGAAAAGAAGAAGTATCATTTATTAATAAATGACGATAAGTGGATACCTATAATAGTGGGTAGTAGCATGTTTAAATATGATTAACATTTTAGTTCAATTTTTATTGCGATTGGTATGTGTAAAACCCAGCTTGCATTATTGAATTAGCTAAACGTTAATCCGTTTACCTTAATTGCGCGTAGATTATTTTTTTTTTATATAGAATTATAAGATATTCCGTGATGAATGTATTCTCAACATTTCGCTATAGGCGTCTGACTTAAAAAATCTACACTGTGATAGTGTAGACTGTGCTGTCTGTGACAATTTAAGTATTTTAGATAGCAATATTTTCTTTATTTGGTTCGTTTAATGATAACGTTCTGCGAGGAAGGGAAAATTAACCTTTTGGAACCTTTTGGAAGCACCTACAATTGGAGTGAAAAATTAAAATTATAATATGCACTTATAGAAACGTAAAGAGTTTATTTAATCTCTGATGTCTTTCAGTCTCTTCATTTTATATGTGTAAGAAATTTGAAAATGCCACATAAATATAATTCAAGTCCTTGCTATTGAAATAAGAATAGATCGTTCTTCTCCAATTGCTTCTTTTAAAAATTTGAATTTTGAAAGTGAAAATATGTTTTCTGTAAATATGGTTCTGAAAATATCGTACAGAAAAAGAAAGTGTAACATACAGCTCATATTTCGCTGTTTAAAGACTAATGCCAAAGTTGTTTTAATATAACGTTATTAGATTACCTTATTTGTTTAATGATCAATATTATGCCAACATCAAACACACATGAACACGGAAAATGCACGAAAATTATGTATAATATTTAGTACGCAGAAAGAAGCACGAAATAATCTTTCTCTAGTGGAAAAGGTAGAGCTGCAGCTTGCCAGTATTTAAATCACTGAAAAGACAAACCATAATGTAACACCGATTATTTAAGAATGTCAAATATTTGTGATGGCAAGTCACCAAATATCGTGAGATGTTATATGTAGATATATGTTCTCTGAGTTTCGATAATAGGTGGATAAGTACTAGATGCTTAAATCAAATGAGTACGATCAAATAGTAGCAATTGCCTATTGAATATTTGAAATACTCGTCATAAAAAAGATTTAAAGCTTTTAATTCTATGGCAGAATAAACATGAAACTATAATTTAGATTTAAATTACTTTACTATTTTGGTATTTACAGTAATATGTACACGTTTTACAGTTATATCGATGCTTTATGTAACATGATCAGAAATGCGTATTTATTATAATAATACAGGATTATGTAAGTACATATTATTAACCAATCGTACGACATTTCGTTAATATTATAGTGCATATTGTACGCCTAATAGTATAGGTAGATCTTTAATTTACAAATCTTAGTAAATATTCTTTTACGAAATATTTATTTAATTGTTTTAATGTTAGTATAACAACTTATGAAGTGCTAGTCGTTCTTGTCGGTTTCAGTTCTTACTTTTATCTAACGAAACTTTTTAAAAAATCATAAAGTATTGACGATTTATTTATTTGTAACGTTTATTTACGTTGTTCATTAACACAATACAACTTTACGATTTGTTGAATATTTCGGTTATCGTTAGCCATAATTGTAACAATGTTTGACTCAATCAATTCTGTTTCGTTACATTTTTATTTAAATATTTTATGTAAAAAATAAAAAGAATTAAAAACAGAACAAATCAACGTGGTAAATTAATTTTAAAATAAGTACAAGTTGAATTATTGAAATCTATTCGCGTATGATTTTTTAAATTACAATAATTTAAATATGTATAGTTCCAGACGGCTAAAATATTTCACATTTGTCCTCTTTGCTGTATGCCTTATTATTTAAAAATTCTTTGTAGATATGTTTAAATATTTTACTTTGAAATCGATAACAATGGATAGTTTGCACCGGAAATACTATTATTAAGGAAAAATCGAGCTAAAGAAGGAAATGAAATAATTAGGTGTGGCAAATTAATTGAAACTTTTGAATATTTTTATATTTAAACAATGACTTTACTGAATTAATGAGTTGCAACAATTATATTATTCCAAAATTTTCACATTTGATATTATAGATGTAGGCAGAGCAAACATGTACCCAAAATATTGTCATAACAGAAATATAAAATGTGTAGTAATACATACAATTTTAATATCGATGGATTATAATTTTATAAATTTTCAAACAATGTTTATTCATGTAAAATATATTGCTAACTTTAATTTAGCACAGGTACATGAAAGATTGTCTTAGATCTCAGTAGATACACTTTTCTGTTATTTTATTTTCAAGTCTTCAATAATAAAAGAAAACAAGAAAATAAGTTTCCTTTTATTCCTTTCGTTTTATTTCGGTGATGTCTTTCACTTTGTTTGGTATTTACAATCACATATATTTATTTTTCGAACAATAGTTCGAAAGTAATAAACACGAGAATACAACATATTTACTAGGAGGTTCTTTTTTAGAATTTGAAACTGTTGCGAAATTATGCAATTTGGTTAATAACTATGGCACAGCGCTAAATCGTACTTCTATGATATCCATATTAATGAAATAATAATTATTTCTTTTAAATAAATGAGCTTGTATTAGTTCAATGATGTATTTGAAGAAAAACAACAGACCAATGAAGGGCAGTTTCCATTTACAAATTCTAGGTTAAACTTTGCTGTGCGTCTAGTAATATCGTTGAGGTGTTCGCGTTATAATTTATAGAATTTTAACAGAAATAATACAATTTTAATACACGTAGAATAAATGACACACCCTTTAATCATTATAAACCCTAACTGAAGCAAATCTTCAATAACTGATTGATATGTAGTATCTTCGACAGGAAACTGTCATGGCTAGCAATTTAGTATTAGTATTATGTCAACATAAAGATCCTAAAAAGTTATATAATATTTTGAATAGAACATTATAAAGAATTTTTAAATGTATCAAGACTGAATTTTTATTTGTAATTATAATAATAGGAACTATAAATTATACGTTTGCTTACCTATGTCTTGTATCGACCGAAATTTTAACAGAAGTAACATTTCTTATTCCGTTTCAAATTTACCAGAAGCATTCTGGTTTATTACAACGTTATTACCTTAAGATATGATTATAAAAGGCGGAGTACTTTGTAAATTAATAGGTATTTCATAGAAACATTTATCCTACAATAAAAATGTCTAAAATATCTAGCATTGTTGTTTCAATGAAATGTAATCAATATTCTGTATTTCATATTAAAGTAATTGATATATTTTAAACGTGGAAAGAACTTTAGGAAAATCACAAATAGTGCAGTAGGAAAGAGTTTTTGCAACACAGACAATATTGGAAACTTTTAATGCTCAAACTTGTAAACATATTAATGTGTAAAAGTATCTACTTTTGAATTAATATTTCTACTATTTTTCAGGTTATATATTGAAATACATTGAAAACATCAATCGAAAAATTGGCGCAGTTGCGCTTTCTGCTTACTTTCTTTGTAACCGACTTATCAGCGAATGTTATAACCGGTGTAATTTATTCGCCGAATCTGTCTACAGTAGCTATTATCGAGCACGTGCGTGTTCCACGTGTACCAATGATCTTGATGTAGTATATGAAAAACTCGGTATCCAGCTGCGATAGCTCACAGGTTCGAGCATAAAAGTTGCTCGATTTAAAGTAATTCCTTATTGAAGGGATATTTTTGCGAGGAATAGAATCCGGATTTAGGAGCGAAATGGAAGACAGGGTTGAAGTGCAAGAAGAGAGAAGAAAAATGGAGGTGGCAGAAAATGAGCCCGCTGAAGGTAATTCCCTGTCTCTCTTCAACATCTATTTTCATCTCACTCAACTGATCGAGGCGGTTGTAGCTTTCCGTGGCCACCCCTTGTCACACTTTTGGTATCATCTCCACCTAAAAAGGTAGATTGGCCCAGGAACTAACGCGGTTTTCCATTGGCTAAGAACAGTGACCAATCGTTGAGCTCGTTATATTCTAGGATCACGTTGCACGCGCTTATATTGGGAGCCCCCGCTCGTTTCCCTGACAGAACGGCTCTCTAACGTAAGTGCACAACGTCGGTGTTCATCTGATCGTCCGCTTTTTTTCTCTCTTTTTAATTACACGACACAACATTAACGTCGACACTTCGAAAACTGAACGGAAAATAAAAGCAAAAAGGGAGGCGCATAAAGTACATAGAGAAGTATAAATACAGATAGAAGAGATTTAAAGTACCGAGAGAAAATCTTGTACGAAAAGAAAAAGAAAAGAAGGAAATAAAGGGAAACGGTATAAATGGGAGAGAACCATGGTTGTGAGAAGAGCCTAGGGGATTTCGCCAGGATTCGTTGATTCGCAACCTAGTCTGATTCCCAGTGTCTAGTGATTCGTCCAGTATTGCAAACTACCTTTTTTACGAAGAAATCGTTAGGTAAAAGACTACAGTGCGGTCCATCGTCTGGTAATTATCCTTCCTCTTGATAGGGGAAAAAGAAGCAACTGTGGATACAGTTCAGATTTCGTTAGTGATTTTTCGAGCTGAAGCTTCGAACGTGTGATTGACATTGGTTTCGAGGCATAGTCCTTATTTTATTACTAAGGAACTGATATTCAAGGATCGTCTCCAGAAGGGGGAGGGGGGTTGTGTATGGTCTTTTTGGTGAACAGAATGAAGCGGAACAGTACAGACCAGTGTTTTCTTCCGCCTTCTTCGAATTTTTATCTTTCCCTATGACATTTCCCTGGTTGAAAACGTATAGTGGAACCTTTCGGATTTCGCGAGTTTCAACGGCCGGTGACGTCATTGGTGATGAATAACCGGAAACCAGTGCGACATTACGGTGCTTTCAAATTACAGCAGATCCTGAAGGGAAACAGTCTTCTTATCGTACATATCGTACGACTCCAAACACAATTTGATTTCAATGTTGACAAGCCTGCCATCGTTTAAACGTTGAATAGTGTGACGTGTAGAAGTTTCAAGTTCCAAGAAATTCCAAGGAATAAGTTTGCATCGTAACGCTTCACTCTTATTTTTCTTCTACATTTAAAAAATACATCATTTTTCATTGGTCGCGATATTTTAATTCCTGTTCCGAGGTCAAGAGTTCTTCCTTCAAGAAATCTCTTTGCATAAAATACTTTCGTTGATCTTTCCTCATCGATTTACAGAGAAACGTAGTCAGCTGCCGAAAGTGCGCGAGCTTTTGAACACGTGATCTGTAAAGAACCTGGAGAACGTTAAGGTGTAGTGCGCGCCATCTTGTTTCCGTTGTGCAGTTCCAGAATCATGTTGCTTTTTTTGGAAGGGTTGGAAATACGGTGTCTCGTTTCAACGACTAGATTGATTTTCTATTTTTAACCGATATTTTTAAACTACTACGTTCTACTTGAATATTTCCTGTATATTCTCATTCGCCTGTTTCTTTGCAAAAGAGTTAACGTTTCTTTATTTATTTATTTTTCTGAAAACTGATAGCTATCGCTTCTCTGTTCGTTTTCACTTCTAGGTTTCATACATTAGTTAAATTGTGTTCAGTGTCTAATGCATTTCATTCAGTTACTACTTTCTTCTTAGTCTTATTCTTACTTTTGAAATTCTTACTTCATACGATTGGACATAACATTGAAGTTTTGAGTATTTAGCGATCTTTAGTTTTATTTGTTAGTTTACTTTGTTTACTTCTTAAGGGAAAAAATTATTCGATGAAATAGTAACACAATAGTGAAGAGTAAACACTGCATACTATGAATTAATTAAAATATTGAAGAACTAAAAGTTGCAGCGCCGTCTCCCTTTTTTCTCTTCCCGTTACACAACATTCTGTTATATCATTGCGTCACTTCCTACTACTTATCAAAAAATGCCGTTGTTACGCAATATACGTAAAATGAGATATAGCAGTTTAAAAAATTGTCCCTTATACATTAATATATTCAATTTTGGATACGAAATGGGATTCGCCGATTTATAGTTCAGTGCCGCATATTTTTCAAAATTTTTCAATTGTAAAAAAATCCTTTGATAGAAGTACACGTATGCAGTTGACAAAGTCAACGAAAATTAATTTATTCAAGAAAAACATCATTTCAGTTGAATATATTTAAAATGACGAAACCTTTGTTAATTAATCAATTAATTGATTCTACGTGTATTACAATTATAAGTTGGCATCACAAAATATACACGTTACACTCTAAAATACTTACTATAATATTTGACTAACTTAATAATCCAATACCATATGAATATTTTTCATTAGAAAACAAATTATTTTATTTACTAATATCAGTTGACGAATACGGTATTTTATACTGAAATTACAATATTAATTGTGAGAACTATACAAATATCCACTAACTTTTAATTTTAATGTTATTCCAATTACTTTGTAAGGTCTAAAATTTGCCATGACATCCTTTATAATAACATTAATATTAACTGATATAATTTCGGAGAATAACTTTACTGGAAAATATTTTCTTAGTTTTTTTATTATAATAACGTGGACTAATAAAAGCAACGGAAATGTAAGAATGATGAAGAAAAGACTATTTCAAAGAACAATAAGGTCTCGATTATCAAACTTACAGATACAAATCAATAAATTTATTAGATCCAGATAATTATTCGAGATCTGAGGAAAAATAATTCAAATTGTATATTAATACAGTATACGTATTAATTTTGTAGTATATCTCTTCTTATCTCTTTGTTTACTTTATAAATTTTTACTTAAATATGTTGGGTACAACAGTTCTTCGATAGTAACGCAGTTTATTTGATTGTATAGTCACAATATTCCAAATATCGAAGAACACATTTCAAAATGAAAGAATTTTCTTGTAGGTGAAATGTTTAATATTTGTTTACTCCATTATAAAATCTATAATATTCATTCTTCCAATTTGTTCTGAACGAGGAAAGCAAAAACTAACAAACAAAAACTAAGAAACATTTTTCCATAATTCGTAACATCCTAAACATTCTGGTTTGCATTCATTCCTCGTGAAATTTAAGCTGAGAAGAATAGGTTTCTTATGACGCAGTAATAGGCTAATAATAGTAATATAATAGAGGGGGAGGCAGTAGCGAAACGATCTAAGGGAAATGTAATAATAATGGGGTGGATTGTTTGTAAAATAGGGCCGCCCAGATCGTGCCGCCAGAAGTAGTCCGTCCGCCGCCGAATTCTCCGAAGAACGAGAATAAGAGCGAAGAAACGAAGTAACTAGGAAGTTTCTTCCCACTGTGTGATACGTGGGAAAACGACGACGTAGAAGGCACGTAGACCTTCCTGGGAGCGAGAGAAGAATACGGTAGAGATTCAAAGCGTTTAAGTGAGCAAGAAATAACCAAAGATGCCGAAACCGAAGCCACAGGAAGGAGAGGATCCTGATCCAACCCCTTACCTCTTCGTCTCCCTCGAGCAGAAGAGAATCGATCAGACGAAACCGTACGATGCGAAAAAGGCGTGCTGGGTACCCGATGAAAAAGAAGGCTATGTTCTTGGTGAAATCAAGGCAACCAAGGGTGATGTCGTTACCGTCGGATTACCTGGCGGCGAGGTAATTTACCTTTTCTCCAATCCTCCTTTTCTATCTTATTTATCTTCCAAACAAACACTATTCAAACTCTTTCTTCTCATTTATTCTTTTCTTCGCGAAATAATAGGAGCATCTTAAATTATTATCTTTATGAAATTAAGGAAAAGAGAATTCACTTGCCTCCATAAAAGTTATAAAAATATTGCAAATAACTTCCTGCCAGTAACTCGGAATTTTAACAAAATTAAACGAGAAATGCCGATTAATATCGTCATTATTATTTCTTCTTTCAACGAATGGCTTTTAACTTTTTTTTTAAGCTTCGGCTGAATTGAACTATGTATTCTAATGAAAAATTAATAAAAAGTAGATAACTCGCAAAGGGTTGAAGAAAGAATTGAATAGCGTTTTCGTCTTTGTCGTATCTTTTATTCCCTATCGCCTAAAATGGATAGAGTCGTAAATATGCTACAGTGGAGTCTAACTGTAGCATCCCACTGTATAAAAAGAAAGCAAAATACCAGAGCTTCGTCGTATCAGACTGTTCAAACTCTATTTTTGGAGGAAGCAAAAACTGTTCTGTAGCTCTTAGTGTTTGCTATCATCTAACATTCCATTATTGGTTTTGCTTCTTCCTCTTTTTGAACGATACAAAAATAGGTAACAAGGAAAGCAAGGAGTTTTATCTCATTTCCTTATATTTCGAGCGCTTTTAAAATTGAAAGACCTTTACTAAAAACTAAAATATATTTCAAAATGGAACTCTTTATTCAGGAGCATTCAAGTTTGTAGAAATTGAATATGACTTTTCATTTTTATCTCGTCCTGTTTTTAAATATAAAACGTATGCATAAAAATAAAATAATTAATTTCATATTTGAATTGTTCAGTTAATAAATTATGTGTACATAAATATGGTCTCTGAACATGAAGTGAGTGAAATTGGAATTTACCAGATTGCATCACTTACTTTTTCAAAAATATTAATTATTTGACGTGATGCATTGTGTAAAATTTGCTAAATTAAAAATTTGTCTTCGATTTTAGTGGAATTTTCATACATTACCTGAAGTTTCCGGGCAAAATATAAATAGAGAGAAACGGCATCGTGCACATACGCTTCTCCCTCCCTCTCTCTCTCTCTCTCTCTCTCTCTCTCTCTCTCTCTCTCTCTCTCTCTCTGTCTGTCTATGCTGCTTCTGTTACTGTTACTTTTCTCTGTATTTTTCGCGATTTCGGAAGCAGCGGTTATTTTTACTCGGTGCGGGGCATAGCGGTATACGAAATGCCACGGTTCTACATGCTGGATTACATAATGGTTCAGCAAACCCTACCTTCTCTTCGTCAACCGATGCTGAAATGCTATTGTTAGCACCACTGCTACCATTGGTAATAATAAATTGAAACGTCACTTCACGAAACGCGGGTCGAAATATTTTTAGAACACTGAAAGGGAAACGGAGAGAAACGTATGCGTATGAATATATATACATATGTATGAAACAAGATAGGATCGGAAGATAGAAATGTGAACCAGGTATATCGATATAGTCAGGAAAAAATATTTACATGTACGTTTTTATATCTTCTAAATATACCTTCTTTCTAAAACGCTGGAGATTTATTTAGAGAAACGTTCACTGTTTATTGACAATAGAAAAATTTTACTCTTTCGCCATTACGATTAAACGAACTAATTATTGAAGAAGTTTGTAATATTTTAGCAAATTATTGGCAATTTCGTGTTAAGTTTAAATAAATTTAAATTTAATGTTGAACTACTTCGAATTCGAATATTTTATAAATTCTATAATTTATCAATTAGACCACGAAATTACATCACATATAAATCATTGAATCCTTTAATTGAAATTATACAAGTTTTACATTGAGATATATATTATCAAAGTTGAATTTCAATTATAATAAGAATACTTAATTATTGCTGCAATTGGTTAATTTGAAAATTCGAAATGAAACATTTTAAATGAAAGAATGTTATATCGTAGAAAACCTTTAAGGAGGAACAAAAATTTGAATACAGAAAAGTCTTGTTTGAAAAACGCACGTCACACGATAATACTGGTAGAATGAAATATATAAAAAAAGAATGCTCGCACAGACAAAACAGTTCCGCAAGGACCAGCTGTCCCAAGTGAACCCTCCGAAATATGAGAAAACCGAAGATATGGCTGATTTGACATTCCTGAACGAAGCTTCCGTGTTGCACAACTTGAAACAGCGTTACTACAGCAATTTGATTTACGTAAGTTCAATTTCTTTTACTATCATTAATATGAATTTCTTTTTTCCATCGATATAGGCGAAGGACTTCAAAAAGGATCAGCTCCAACAAGTAAACCCACCGAAATATGAAAAATGCGAGGATATGTCAAATTTAACCTACCTCAACGATGCTTCGGTTCTCCACAATTTGAAGCAACGTTACTACGCCAAACTTATTTACGTAAGATTGTTTCATCCCAAGAGAGTTTTCCTCTTTGGTGATCCCCCCAGCATCGTTTCCACGTTTCTAATTTTTTTTCTTCTTGTTTCTTCCCTCTACAAACCGAAGCGTTTGATATGGGAAACGTTGGACAAAGCACTAGAACGTGCCACCACGTTTTGCTCGAATTTTTATTCTTCGCAGAATTGTTACACACCATAAACTATGGTTCAAATGAAATTGCATGTTTTGTGCAAAATTGAGACATTAATGAGAGGTATTTTGACGAACCGCAATGTCTCGTTCAGCCTCAAATATCACTTTATTATCCATGGCGTTATGGACAATTATGAGTCTTTGAATCCTGAGAAATTTTTCACCTTCAAATGCATGAACACTGTGATGATTCAAAAACGTCGGTTAAGAAAACACTTGTACGTGCACCGACGTATTGTTGTTCCTTCAAAAAGTTTTTTTGATCTTAATTGCTTTCCTTTGTTTTGTCCCAAGCAATTACGAAGAAAATTGAATCTTCGTTGTGATTCATTTGACATTATTTTCGTTATACAGAAAAAGAAAACAAATCTGTATATGTGACTTCATTCTCGTCTCAAGACACGAGTTTCTTTTTCATGAAAAACACATTATTTACGTTTACATTTAAAATATTGATTTTGCACTAATGTATACGTACATTTTTTTTTAATTGAAAATCAGTACTGCTGTAATCCTTTATTATTTAAAATATGAACTACCTTTCTTAGTTAGACAAGATTAAACTGTACTAAATTACAAAAGAAGCATGTATAGGGTACTTCACGTAATTGCAACAAACAATACCTTTTTCTTGCTTGAAGTTGCAAAAAAAAGATTAGAGGTAAAAGATAAATGGTTCAAGATAGACAATATATTCACGATCATACTATTTTTACAAGTACAATTGAGCATTTTACAGTTGCACGCTTTTCTTAAATAACAATCTCTTTTCTTGCTATCGTCGAATTCTCTCATTCTACGTAAAAAAGTATTAAGATAATCTGATCGAAAAATTAGTTTGTGAGATATCTGGAACAATATTTTTATGAAAAGAAGATGCTTAAACAGCTTTCCATTGTAGTCTGAATATTTCGTACACTTTTTAATTGTTTTCATAACCGAATTAAGGTGATCTTTGATTATTGCTTTGAAATTTACTCTTATTTGTTTTTCTTTACACCTTCTACAGAATTTAAAAGATAGGAGTATGTTTTATTTTTTAAGCAATTTTAAATTTAGAAAATATGGTTGTTGAGTCAGTTGTTACAGTTACGTGAATTACTCTATATATATATATTATGTATATATTAGATTTCACTGATTTTCAGTTTAAACGGTTCAGTTCAGAAAGTACGGTTTCTGTTCTTCTTATATCAGTATTACCGTTTGTATTTTATTATGTGAGTTAATCTCGAGATTATGAAAAAATATACCGACCAGGAGACATCTTCGGTAAATGAGTTTTTTTTATCGTGTATTACGTATACATGACAACGTTTGCTGCATTTTGTAATGTTATTAAGAGATCAAATACCAAATATTTTCTCTTGAAATTTGTTTTGTGGTGGTTTAATGAATTCCATTAGGTTGAAACTTTCTCGTACAATGTTCGATTGTTGATTTCAGACCTACTCTGGCCTGTTCTGCGTAGCTATTAATCCCTACAAAAGATTTCCCGTATACACCCAAAGGTGCGCGAAACTTTACCGAGGCAAGAGGCGTAATGAAGTACCACCACACATTTTCGCCATTTCTGATGGAGCATACGTCAATATGCTAACAAGTAAGTACATTATCGCTGCAATAATACCTGCACTAGTACTATGTGATATAGAAAAAAGCATACGTTACTATTTGAGATCAAACTTCCTATTTATAACACTCTACTGATACTAGATATATTAAAATTTATTAAAATTGGGGAAGCAATTAAATCCTTTTTTAATTGGAAAATATTTAAACACGTGATAAAATATATTGACGGTGAATATCTAAAATCGTGAGCATCTTAAATTAGTCAGGCATAGTATACTACGAGCTTAAAATATATATTTGTACAGACGAACTTTTGCCGAAAATTTTGCCTACATGGGTAGTAGTTGTTCGTATCTAGATTAGAAGAATAAAACTCAGAAACCGTTGTATGTGCAAGACATATGTATTATTGATTCCTGTTCTGTTTTTCTGGAATAGTTTTAATCTGCAGATTATAACGCTTTATGTGTATGTTTATTCCTGTACAGACAGTGAAAATCAATCTATGTTGATCACCGGTGAATCTGGTGCCGGGAAAACTGAGAATACGAAGAAAGTAATTGCGTACTTTGCCACTGTTGGTGCCTCGACCAAGAAAGCTGACGATGCGAGCCAAAAGAAAGGTTCTCTAGAGGATCAGGTTGTACAAACCAATCCTGTACTGGAAGCGTTCGGTAATGCCAAGACCGTCCGTAATGATAACTCCTCCCGTTTCGTAAGTTTTTTTTTGTTTTAGTCAGATTTATTTTATTCCACTTATATGTATACTATAATCGTATACTGTTATTGCTTTATAAATCTTCAATCATTTCACCGTAAAATGAACTATTTTCTACGTCAGCTCTATGACTGCTGATTATTTAGAAATAAAGCATTAATTTTTCAAATCACTTTCTTTATTATTTTATATTTTATAATTCTAAAATAAGAAACGTATAAAAATAACAAGGAACATTCTAGTTAATCACTTATAGTCATTGATAGCAGTCAAAGAGTTAAAGAAAGCTAGATCCTGTAATAGTATCTCGTTTGATTTTGATAATATTAAAAGATATTTCAGATGTAAGTTGAATGGTTTTAAGGAAGGCATAATTTAACGGGGTTAATTTTTTCATAAGTAGACGTGTAGAGGGCATATGAAAGTCACCGATCTTCTTTTAAATAAAATCATATATTTTTTTAATACATTGATGTCTGGCTAGTCATTCTACTTAAAAAAAAAAAAAAAAAAGTTTTAAGCTGTTTATATGGGGAAACCATTAGTTTAGATACTTACATTTAAGAATTGTTTCTGCTCACCACTTATGAGCTAACAATAAGCTACTAAGTTGCACAAAAATTGAAAGAAGTTGTTCAAAACATTTACTGTTAACTTTAGTATATTTTAACAATCGCTTAGTTATTAAACAGGTAACATTTTGTATTATTTTCGGACGTGATAATAGTGCACAAGCTGCTATAATTCGTTCTTTTATATTTTGCTGTATTATATCTTTCATAGTAACCCATATGAAATGATTCAAGAGTGTTAAATTCGGCGAGCTTGCTGAGCAATCAATGCAACTATTTTTTCAATTCAACGAAAAATGAACAATTCCTTTAAATTTTTATGAAACTTAGCTCATAATAAATGACGTGCAATTTCTAAATGTACATATCTCTTGAACTAATGACTTTTCAGCATAAATATGTTAATAATCTTTTATGAAGAATGACCAGCTGGATCGATTAATGTAATAAAAAATATATATAATTCCATTTAAAAAGCCACTGCGTCCTTCGCATGTTCTCTACGTGTTCATATACGAGAAAACTAATTGGTAATATAATGTCTTCCTTGAAAACTTTATTTAAAATATTTGTTTCTAATATTATTAAAAGTTAGCGAGATATTCCTGGTGATAACGTTATGTGAATCACACTGTATACAGGGAATCTCGCGCAGAGTATAGCAGAGCTACATATATGTTTAAAATTGTTAGAGGTAGAGAAAAATGTCAGTTGTAAAATGCAATTGCATCTTTTGTTTCTCGATGGAACCATGCAATTTTTCTTACATAAATTGATTTTCTACGTATAAATGTGTTATGAAGATATGACTGTAAGCTAAACAGTTTAAGAGTTATTTAGACATTCTTTGTAATACGTATCTTTAAGTATTGTATATTTACAACTTTGTTCACGCTTAGTACCATAATTGCGCAATATTTATAAACAATAAAAAATTTTGCGATTACTGATATCAGCTAAAACTTTTAAATCAATCTTACTGGAGCTTAGCTTATTCAATACAGATTCATGACATTCACAAACTCTGAAAAGTCAATATGATATTTATCTTTGCTAAATACAATCGGAATTCAAAATGTGCTACAAGTTTCTATCGGAATGCATATCCTATCATATTCAGCCAACCAGCGTACATTTTCGAAAATTAGAACTCAATTTGCTTACATTTAAGAAATCAAAGAAGTATATATAGAAATTTAAAGTATCTTGTAAATTGTTTAGTTCACGACTATAACACATTTATATGCAGAATAATTTAGAGAACTAATTTATGCAAGAGAAATTATATAATTCCATTCTAAAAAAAGGTGCAGTTGCATTTTGCCAGTGCATAAATACATAAAGATGCATTAAAGTGGTGCAAAAATGCAAAACATATAATACCGTTTATTTTTGTCTTATGAGATCTTCTTTCTATCTCTAACAGTTTTAAAGATATAGTTCTGCCCAGTTGCGTGAGATACCCTAAATATATAATACGTGCAATATCAAAAAATAGATACGTTCAATTTATGTATAATTTAAAAACTAACCGCAAATGAATGTATATCTTGTTTATTTACTGAACAGGGTAAATTCATCCGTATTCACTTTGGCCCCTCTGGAAAACTAGCTGGTGCAGATATTGAGACCTGTAAGTTTGTACTTAATAATTATACTAAATATTTTCTACAGATTTTTACGATGTAGACTATAGTCTTCGATAAATATTTTTACACCATACATATATGAATAGATTAATTTAGAAAGAAACGTAGTTGACTTAAATCCGTCATTGCTTTTTTTTTTGTAACACATTCGTTGGAGGTACGTTTGGTCTTATGTTACATCCTTTTGCGTCATAGATACCATGCTTAATTAAGAAACAATTGCATCAGATCCATTTATTTTGGAACAAACGTAATTGCTATTCGTGTGTAATGTTGAAATAACGGATGTTTCGTATGATTTCATTTCTTCTTTCTCTCAAATATATTTATTCTTTTGTACATAGATCTGCTGGAGAAAGCCCGTGTCATTTCACAACAGACTTTGGAGCGTTCTTATCACATCTTCTATCAAATGATGTCGGGTTCGGTTAAGGGTTTGAAGGGTAAGACCATTCAATTTGTAACTTAGAAATTATTCAATACAGAAGGAACAAATTACGTATAATAGAGTAGGACATGATGATACACTTTTAAACAGTGAGTCGTCCTGCAAGTCGAAAGGTATCTTTAAGACTAAAACAGAATCAGCGTCGATTTTGTTTCTCAATATTTTCCTTTTTGTTGTCGGAATATTTCAGCAGATCAATCCGATTAGAAACACGAGAAATTGAATTTTCAGTTTACTTTCCAGAAGCATCGATCTATGAAACGCGTCTAAATTAGTAATGTTTTCGATATCGTTGATAGGTAAGAACATTCTTAAAAGAACCTTGAATTCTTCCCATCCTTTCCTACTGTTTTCACATTTTCAAATAAGAAGACTTAACACTAGGAAGCAGAAAAAATATCAGATTGCAGCAGAAATGTCTTCTGAGCAGTAACAGGTGTACAGTTTAATCGATTGACGCACGACACGGCATATCAACTGTTGTGGAGCCACCTTTTCCATTTTGTCAAATTTCTTACTTGTTTGATCCTCGTTCTATGTAGAAATGTGCTGCCTCTCGGACAACGTCACCGATTACTACTTCGTCTCTCAGGGCAAGACAACGATTCCAAATGTTGACGACGGCGAGGAGTGTATTTTGACCGACGTAAGAACCTGACGATCATGCCAGGGCTACGCATTTCTCACCTGTCTCCTCTTTCTTCCTATCCCTTGCTATATTTGCCGCCAATACTTTTTATGGCTTCTTTTGTTATGACTTGTTCGATTGTCTACATTCCTTTCTCTCGAGTTTCTTTGACTGTTCGCCGTTTGTAGAAAGTAGGATAAACAATGTTTAGTTGGAATGTTTTTCGAGGAAAAGAAAAATACCAAGGTTGCATTTCATTTCATTCAGCTCTATATTTTTAAATTTATTACTAAGTTGAAATCGTTAACGGTGACCTTTGTACTTTTCTGGAATAGTAGACCCTGTGTTACCTTTAATAAGGTCCTCTTCTACTGCGACACTTCTCTAAATCTGTAGTTGAACATCCTACAGGGAAGATTAAAAGAAAAAAAGAGGTGCTAAACGAAGAAACGGTATTTCAGACAATTATACCGCACCTTATCCTTAGTGTTGTGATTAATGGAAATCCTTATTAGATAAAATCATATTCCTGAATTGTCAAACCATTTCTTATTCAAGATGTTATAAAAATTTATAGTACGTGTAACTAAACACTTTTATTATTTCTTTTTATATACAAGAAGACATTTCAGGAAATATGTTTTCCGAGACAACTTTGTAGTGCAAGTTGCGCAACTTTAACATTTCAATGATTTACTAGGCGATTTTTTCGACAAAATCGTCCTCTTCCAATAGGAGTTGACATATGAGCGAGTCCTTGTAGATACATTCCGAAGGAAAGCCACCAGGAAACATGGCACCCTCATTTGTGGTTAATACCTGCATGTTTTTTTGTTTTCTTCTTGGTCCACTGTAGAAATGTTGCTGCTGAGCAACAACGTCCATGACTACTACTTTGTATCGCAAGGCAAGACGACTATCCCCGGCCTCGATGACGGCGAGGAACTTTTAATTACCGATGTAAGTGTGCTTCCTTTTGACCGGTCAAGCACTCTTCTTTGGAATATTCAAGATTGTATCATTTATGCAAAAATTGTTATAGTCAAAAAGTTCATATAATTTAAATTTTCAATTTCTCTGATAAAAAAAAAAGTAGTTTACTTAAAAGAACGCGATGTTGATACGATTCGCGTCTTGAACATATGTGATTCCATCTTGAAAATTCCTAATAATTTCCTGTTTATGTCACTTTATATACCTTACTGGCTATCTGTTCTTTCTAGCGAAATGAGACCACTCTTCAAGCTTCTTGTTGTTATTGTCTTGGATTTTAGTAATACTTTAGTGATATTTGTGCTGGGATTTATCACTGTTTGCCGTATATTCATTCTGTTTCTCTCTCTCTCTCTCTCTCTCTCTATCAAACACACATACTCTTTCTCTCTCTTTTTCTCTCTCTTTCTCTCTTCATCTATTTATTTCAGCTCATCGATGCGCATCATTTCTTATTAAAAGTGTAACAAATTCATATTATTTTTAACAGCACATATAACAATGTTAGCAGCAAGAACGGCCACAACAGAAGACATTGTTTTTGCTTCTAATTCTTTAATCTATATTCTTTTCTTTCTTTCTCTTTCTCGTTGTTCTTGTACCTTTCTCTCTCTCTCTCTCTCTCTCTCTCTTTCTTTTCTTTGTCCTGTCTATTGCTCTTCTTCTTTCAGCCTCTTCTTCTTTCAGCCTATTGCAAATCATTTGGCACGCGTCCATTTTTTCCTCTTTCGCGCGCATCTTGCAATCACTTGCGAAAATGTCTTGCAATATTATATTCAAAATTACGAATACCATTCGGTATAATTAAAACGAAGAATAGATAATGTTTGAATAGAAATGAGAATGTTAGAGATTAGTCCTGATTATGAAGTAAAATTGTCAAAGCATAAGGTACGGTCGAAGGTGATTGCAAGTGGCAGCGTCACAATGATACAACGCTCGTAAAGCAGACAAGCTTGAAAACTGAACAAAATAATGCAGAATTAACCCTGCTGAGCAACCGGATCGGGGACTATTGGTACATTAGCCAGGGTAAGACGAGAATTCCGGGAGTCAACGACGCCGCGGACATGGAAGAAACGGACGTAAGTCCAACCCCAGGGTGCAGGAAATATTTCGGCAACCTTTCCATCACCTTGTCAACATTTAACGAGAATAATCGAATTTCGTATTCTTCGAGTCAGATCGTTGTTTTCCGTTTCTTTTTAGCAAAATAGGTAAAGCTCAAGGTGGTGGTAAAGTTGGGCCGAGGTTTTCGTCACCCCCTCGCGCCCCGCCTGCGAAAGCCTCCTGCCGCCGCAATCGGGGTGCGGGGAGATTGGGGGAGGAAAGGAATTCTTTCATTCGAATTATTACACTTGAACTAGAGAAAATTGAACCCCCAGAGTACCCGCTCCCCGATCAGCTCCGACTCACTTTTTCTCCTATTGCGCCAATACTTTATCGCTCCACTGCAGCATTCGGACAGCAGCAACAACAGCAACCAGAAATAGTAATTGCTCTTGATCGATAAGGAATTGATTCATCTACAATATTTTCCTCATAGAATATAAAAGTGGTTCGACAATCGGTCACTACTTTTCGATTCCTTAATTATTAAAGGAAGAAAAAATATATCGGTTCTCGATGCTTCAGTTTTAATATTATCGATTGCGAAAGCAAATAACAGTGTACGAAAGCCAGAATTCTACATTCGACGATCCGTTTACTAAAGGGCAAAACAATACGTAACATAAAGGAAATATTTGTTTAGGATTTACGGTTACCGAGTAATTTCAGATTCAGTCTGTAGTAAACTATAATGTGTTTTCTTCAAAATGCTTCGCAGACATGTGTTTCTTATCCAACAACATATACGACTATGTCAACGTGTCTCAAGGAAAAATCACGATCCCCAACGTCGATGACGGCGAAGAATGTCTATTGACGGACGTAAGTCCTTTAAGAATGGATTCGTGAACCCATACCTTTTTCTACGTATATCCATACGAACTTCCGTTGTTCCATGTATTCTTTGTCATGAAATTTGTTCCTTTCTCTGTAAATTTTACAGTGAATAACTGTACATATTTGTATTTCTATAGAGTTTTCCTCTTTTCATGTGGATAAGGATGACAAATAGTAACGAATCTAATTCGATCCATGTTGTAACTGAATTAAATTGTTTATATAGTCGTGCAAGTTTCTCTAAATTTTATTCTGTCGAATAAAAGTTTGCAAAATTTTTATATTCTAGTTATTATTCGGAAATATCGGATGATCTTTCAGTTCAATATCGAAATGTCGAAATCTTTCGTTACTATTCACTGTTGGGACTCCATGTATATAAAGGTTAATTTCCAACTATTACCTTTTACCTCTTTTCTAGAATTGTTTATGCGAATCCAGTTTTTAACCCGGTCGTATCTACAAAATGTGGATAAAACTAATCGTTTGTCCCTTATTACTTCAGCAACAATGAAGTTGTTTCAGAGACGATTGTTTCATTGATAGATTTGTATAAACCCGTTAGAAATGATACTTAAACATCGTATTGTTTCTTTGTAAAATATCCTTTTAAATATTCCGATGTTGACACATGAAAATTCCTGTTATAGTTTGTTCACCTGACATCCTAATAGTCATAGCAGCTCCAATCCTGTTGTTAACTTGTTAAAAAAGAGAGGCGGCCTCGAGATGTAAATTCTCGACGGTTGACGTCGGGGACGGATCTCAGTGTAGTGGTTTGTTTCCGACTTCAACCTCGAAGTAAAACCGAAATCGAAATAGGTAATAACGCTAGACCTGAATAAATTGTATCTCTTCAGGAACCTTCTTCAAAGGGATGTGTCATAAGATTGACTGTGAATCCATGTTTTTCGTCCTACGAAGGAGGCAATTCGCAAGTGTACAAACCGAGCGATCGAAACCGAAAGAAACATCGATCCTCCTTCGTGATCTTCTTCAACTTTTTCTCTCTTTTATATGTTTTTTCTCTTTTCACCACCACATTATGGAGTTTTTGATTTTTTATTCGGTTAAAAAATGTAAGCTTAGGTAGAAATGGCCACATAATACGAGCTCTGCTTCTGCTTTTTCGTTTCCATTTTCTTTTATATCCAAGCTTCTTTTTCCTTATTTTCATCGGCTTTGCATTCACTACTGATGATAATATTTTCTCGGAAATATTTCCTACCATTTTCTCAATTTAGCTGTATCCCTAGAGAAATCGTCCAGCGAAACCTTCACTTCAGGCTTTGTTTCTGTCGTTATGTCTACCGTCCTTGTGTGCTTCTACTAACAATAATTTATTATGTTTCAACCAATAAAAGTCATATTACCGTATCAGAAGTATCGTATTAGAATTTTCATACGAAACCAATGTTAAAGTCAAATGCAAAATGTTCATAGTATTTTCGCGACTTCTGATACGAAATTATACAAAACAATTTTTAATTATTCTCTTTTAACAACAGCAAGCCTTTGACGTATTGGGCTTTACTCAAGAGGAGAAGAACGACATCTACAAGATCACCGCGGCTGTCATGCACATGGGTGGCATGAAATTCAAACAAAGGGGTCGTGAAGAACAGGCCGAAGCCGATGGTACAGAGGTACTTATTCTATTATTGATTTATTTCCCACATTAATCATTATCCAATTATCAAAGATAGTGAACATTTGTCTAATATTCTTAAGACATGCTTCGTTTAATCTTGACCTTCAAATTAGATCAAATTTAATCCAAATTCATATTATTGTATTAATTTTTCATTAACTTTCTTCAACGTTTTCAATTCATTACTAAGCACACAAAACTTCGTGCAAAAGATTGCAATAAATTGTGGTCACGCTGGAGTAACTTCGTTTGCAACTTTCGCTATTCATTTGAGACTAATCACGATGACATCTTTTATCTCGTAGGAAGGTGAACGTGTCGCTAAACTGCTTGGTTGCGACTGTGCCGATCTTTATAAGAACTTATTGAAACCAAGGATCAAGGTCGGTAACGAGTTCGTGACACAAGGTCGTAACAAGGATCAAGTAACATACTCCGTGGGTGCTATGTCGAAAGCCATGTTCGACAGACTGTTCAAGTGGCTGGTGAAGAAATGTAACGAAACTTTGGACACAAAACAAAAGAGGCAACACTTTATTGGTGTACTGGATATTGCTGGTTTTGAGATCTTCGACGTAAGTTTCCTTCAATACATAACATACACGTGATATACACTCTATCAAGTACAAATATTTTCGTTGACGATTTCCTATACTTTATTTAAAATTCTTATTAGTCAAATACACATGTACATGAGTACATATGTATACAGATACATTCCATGTATTAAAAACTTATCATATAGATATATACACAGGACTAATCGTCAACACAATTTGTTACTCCCATTAGAAGTAACAGACACAAATATATAAGACTATGTATTTCAATATATTTTCAGCAATACACTATCACATTAGCAACAAATATGTCATTCATTGTGGCATATAGAGCAAAAACTTTATATTATATTCGATGATATTATAATTATGATGAATTGTCACACAACCAATGGAATTATTTGTTGCGTATTGTGATAAGAAAAAATTATCTCCAAAAGCAGAGTTGACAATCAACTATAAAATACATAAATTCGTACCTTTACACTTAACAAACGCAAACTATAGAACTTCAGTTCTAAAGGGAAAAGAAACTCCGTGTCAAATATTTAGAAATTTCTCCCTGTAATGCGTTTGTTGAATCATTTGAAAATTAGTGTCTGTTTTTGATTTGCAAATTTCTGGTCCCTTCTGAAATATCGTATATTTCATTTCGTTCTTCAGTATAACGGTTTCGAGCAACTGTGTATCAACTTTACCAATGAGAAACTACAACAATTTTTCAACCATCACATGTTTGTCCTCGAGCAAGAGGAATATAAGAAAGAGGGTATCGTCTGGCAGTTTATTGACTTCGGAATGGACTTGGCTGCCTGTATCGAACTAATCGAGAAGGTAGCCCCGTGCAAAATAGCCCCCTGAAATTTCAGTTTCTCTGATTATGTCTTTGTCGTAGATTATTCCCCGTGTTGTGTTCTTTTTTTACAATGGACTTGATTTCATGTAAGAAAGTCGTTCAGAAAATTCTCCCCTGATTGTCTCATTAGGAGATTTGTTTTTGAATGTTTACAATTTCAACTTGATGTCATCCTGTATGGAAATGTCTTGTTTTCCAACATCCCCTCTAGATGAAATGTTTAGTATTTACGAATCCATTTTTTATAAGATCGTTTTTAATAGTTATTTCAAGCTCGTTTTTTGTCTATCTTCACTTAGAATTCGTCACGTCCAGAAAATAATACTTACGTTTTAGAATGTTCCCTTAAATTGTGTATTGACCATTAATATTTTTAATCCAAGTGGATAATTACCTTTATTCTTCGATGACAGCTAATATCTTCCAAGAAATCGTCTCTTGGTGTTATTAGTCTTCCTTCCAATTGTACTTCCTTGACGATTCTTCTATTACATTCCGAAGTCTCCGTTCTACATCCCGTGTATTAGTGAAAAGATGCATGTATGCACAAAATTTTTGAATTTTTCGATAGAATAAATGTTCATATAAAGCATGATTGTCCCTCTGGTTTACTTGTGATATCGAATACTCCTCGATAGCATGATTTTAATGTACAAATAGATCACAGAGGTACTGGTATTTTTATGGAAAAGAAACTGGTAAGCAACAATTGAATTCTCAATGGATGTCGTCGTTGTTATTCTCATTATTCTATCCTTGTCTGGTCATTATTTTCGACATCGTCGTAAGGAGTAAAAACAGTGGACTTCACGCTACGTAGATTGTAATTCGTGATTAATGGTAATTGATTAACATTTTGAAAGTATGTGTAGTAGATATTTAACTGTCCATCGAGGAACAGGGCGGTGTATTCGTATGAAAAGTCACTTGTAGGTAGTTTGTTGTCAGTAGTTTTTGAAAGTAGACTAATATATTGAAGGTTTAGTCGTAAAAATGTTAGATGAAAGCGTTTACGAAGGAAAAGTGTATAAAAACACATACGTACGAAATAATGAAAAGATCGTATGGCGCTTTTTCTAACAAACAGTAATATTTTAGACCCCTTTGTGCTTACATTCAAATATTTGCGATAAAAATTGTATACAGTGATTTATAACGTTCAATCTCATAATAAAGTATTGAATGAAAATTTCTGTTTGTACGAATTGAACTTACGAATAATGCAAAATGAAAGTTAGTCTCTCAAAAAATTTCAATTGAATAAAATTGAATGCAAATATTTGAATGTATTGCTCAACTCTGTACTTCTTCCGTAAATAACACCACCAAATAGAATTTGTAAATTATTTCTTATGAACTCAAGGAGACACTTTTGAGACAAAGTGTGTTCAGCAAACCTACTGCGTATATGTCAAGCAGGTCAATTGAGAAATTAAATTTATATGGATCAGGGCGTATGAATTTTATGAATATTACAATGATTCCAAAAAATGAAATTTCAATTATTGGATCGGTAAACTTGATGAAATAGTTTGTAATTATATGACGACGTAATTTTTACAGATATTAAATTATTAATTGTGAAAATTTATCGGTTGACCTGCCAAAGCATTAGCACATGGTTGATTGACCTACCCAATTGGGTAACTAGTACTGGTCTTTAGTTACCGTCGTATACAAAAGTTTTAGAAACGAGGGTAAAGCTTATGGTAGTAGTAATGTATTAAGTAACGTCTAAAAAAACAGAGACAGAGAAACATGATACCGTTGTATACACTGTCGAAAAAGCATGCCTGATTGTTGCTCGAACAGTTCAACAGCTTCGAGCAGCTCTGCATCAACTTCACCAATGAGAAGCTTCAACAGTTCTTCAATCATCACATGTTCGTCCTTGAACAAGAAGAATATACGAAGGAGGGCATTCAGTGGGAATTTATAGACTTTGGCATGGATCTCCTCGCATGTATTGAACTGATCGAGAAGGTACAAAAAGACGATTGAATCGATCGAATGGCAACGGACCAAATGACGGATCCAGCCATAAAAGCAAATGAACAGAATATGAGAATGTAGCATAAGGGTTCATGAAAAGACCAATTGGATCCTTAATACACGCAAAACTTAACGCTTTTTACAACAACTTGTAATAGTGATCGTCCACTGTTTTCTTGAATTGATCGTGAACACTATTGATCGTGACCTTTTTTTCAGTTTGCATTGTTATTTGTTCAATCGTGTGATTTCACGTTTCAGTGAAAAGCAAGTAATCTTTCGTCTCGCTTAGGCCTCCTACGTCACTTTTCACTTTATTCCGCCTTAAATCCCATAATATTTTTAATCGTTAATCATGTGTATTTGTTTTTTGTTTCTTTTTTATTTGGATTTGGAAAGTGTATCCATTACATATTTCCTTTTAAGCGTGTATACGCTATTTGTCCTAACAGAAAAGAAAAGAAAAACTTATCTTTTTTTTTTCATTCGTGGAATATAATTACTTACAGAAAAACTTTGATTTGAGAAAAAAATTACAAATTAATATTTTGTGTAAGAGGGTACATTCGATTTCATGAAATACGTTGTTTATTTTTGAAAAAGTAATTCTACTTTTTCTTATTTTTACGATGTGTGTCATTGAATTCCTTTTCCTTTTCTTCATATTTTCACTTAAAAAGTTTTTTAACTGAATTTTATTACTTTCGTTATAATCCATTAAACCACAGGAAGATATTAATTCTGAAATTGACACGGGATTTTGTGTTTTGTATTTCTATTATGTAATTTGATCTGTCCAGATGACAGTAGTTTTCAAAAACCTTGATATCTTGAAACCTTATTTTAAAAAAATAATGAATTCATTTTAATCAAGCTGAATCAATTGTCAATTTTTACATTTTTACTATTCTTAAACTTCTTCGTTATACTTTTTACTTTGACATTTTTATACTTCAACACGGACACCACGAAACAATCGTATAATTAAGCACACTTGTATCCTCACAAATAAGAACACTCTTTTCATGCACGGAGTTCAAAGTTCTTACGTTTATTTATGTGGACGGAAAATTTTTGAAAGATGTATAAATTTTTCATTTTTCTACTATCAAAGATATTAAATGAAATGAAGTACCGATTTTAATACCTCCTGCATGAAATAAATACGTCTTTGAAGTTTTCAGAGATAACGTGTATATAGATATTATTAAAGTTTTAGTAAAATCACAATTAACTCCACTTAATAAATGAATAATGGTTAAAGCACTTGGAAATAAAGTAATGGTTAGCCATATATATTAACGTCAATTCAACATTTTGCAAGAATGTAAATGAAAGGAAATTTGTTACAAAATTAATAGATTTATTTAGTCCAATTTCAATTTATAGATTAGTAAAATATGTGAAGAATTTTGTGAATGTTAGTGGAGCATTTTTCGGTAAATGTTTCTATTTTCTTATTGAATTAGAAATTATTCTTATTTGTAATGTATTTCTGTACAAGAAAATATCGGTTACATTAATATTTCAGAATAAATTATCCATACTGATAGGTTACAATTGTTTAGCAATTTAAGTGAAAGAATATGCAAGGATGAGAGAAGTACTCCGTCCTTCCTATTCTAATGGAACTTCAGTGAAACGTAGGATATTCACCTAAACTAGTTCTTTTTTTTAAACAAATCAATGAAGACTACAAAGACGAAAGAAAAACCAGGTCATGAAATTTCATTCTAAGCATTTGATTTTGCTCTACTGACTGTTATTTTTTTCCTTCTGTTTTTTCTGCCCCCTCCCCACCCCCCACCCCCCGTCAAATTCTCTCTCACTTTCTCACTCTGTATCACTCTTTCCCTTGAGTTATTCTTGTTCCTATATCATTCGTCACGCCGTGTCACACGCTACTCTCTGCGCGTGTTGTGCTGTAAATGCAACAGTACAATGGCTTTGAACAACTCTGCATCAACTTCACCAACGAGAAATTACAACAATTCTTCAATCACCATATGTTCGTACTCGAACAAGAGGAGTACAAGAAAGAAGGCATCGATTGGGAGTTCATCGATTTCGGCATGGACTTGGCTGCTTGTATTGAACTGATCGAGAAGGTATTCTCATAATTTTCTCAGAGAAAAGAAACAAAGAAAACTAAGAATGAAAATGAAAAAAATTGGAGAAGAAACCAACGAGACCTGATTGATGGAAACAACTATCGGCATTTGCCGACAGCTTTTGATTGAAAAAAGGATCAAAATCCTTTGTTTGGTCGTCAGTGTTGTAGTGGTAGATTGGTCGACATTTAATTCACGCTTATAAACAGTTGGACGCTTGTTTCATTTTTATATCATACTTCTGGACATTTCTTTATTTTTATTCGTGTTGTTGCTACTGCCATTGGGAACAAAGGTATTCGATACATCTACCTTGTTGCTCTTCGTTTTACTTCACCTTGCTTTACCCTGTTTCATTTGTTTCTCTCTATTCACCCACGTAACGGTACCAATGTCGTGCCTTTTATCAACCCCTACCTTTTGTACCAAGATCGCCGATTGTGAAGGAAAATATTTTCAAAATACGGTTTATCATTGTTATTTGCATATTTTAATGCAGAACGTCGATAGATAAAATCGTATAATTAAGCAGACAGATGAGTAGATAAAAAAATTTCATAATATTTGTTAAAAATCAAAATACTGACAACATTGGAAATGTTGTCATGTTCCTTTTAAATGGAAGCACTCTCATTACTCCTGTAATTACTTGAGTCAGTGCTAGTTTTTGAAATTTACTATAAAGACAAATTGGACGATACATAATTAATAAACTTCGCGTTCTTTTATAATTAATATCTATTATGATCCTTCATAGGCTCGCTTCGAATCTGAGTTGCAAAAAGAAACTAGAATATTTATTTATTTAGTTAGTTATTTAATTATTTAATTATTTCTTTATTTATTTATTTGTACATTATATGGGCATATACTCAATATTTGCCGATTGCATACATTAAAGAATTAATATGGGAATAATAATGAAATATCTAATTATATTATAAAAAATATTCAGTTTCGAAATGAGCCAAATAAGTCACAAAATATGAGGTATAACTTATGTTGTGCTTATATAGTCCCCTTTATGTGCTTATGTCCCGTTCCTATGAAAAAACAAAGAAACAATCAATAAGGAACACCCATTGACAATTTGTTATGTAAGCAGCATTAATGACAGCTGTCTTTTACCTTTGTTTTCTGTTCCGTTGCTTTTCCCTTCCTTGGCCTCGAGCAGTTCAACAGCTTTGAACAACTTTGCATCAACTTCACCAACGAAAAACTTCAACAATTCTTCAATCACCACATGTTCATTCTCGAACAAGAAGAATACAAACGCGAAGGAATCGAGTGGACTTTTATTGACTTCGGCATGGATCTTCAACAAACGATTGATTTGATCGAGAAGGTATTGTTACGTCGCCGTATGAAAGACCAGGAACGAAAGGGCAACAGATTCAAACGCTCCATAGGGTCGTTGTAAATGAAAACGTAGTCGCGGAGGGAACAACAGTTTGCAATTGAGCAAAGATCTCATCAGCATGCAAATATGATCAGCTACTTTCATTTATCGCTTCATTTAACTAATCATTCTCACAGGTTCACTTATCTCATATTGCAACATTACTCTTTCATAGGCATATTTGTTTATTTTTTGTTGTTATCCAAACGTCTCGTCAGATTTCAAGGAGGCCCGTTAAACACGCGAACAACAGAAACTAGACGAGATATCTTGTTTCCTTTTTCCACGTTTTTGTTCGCATGCTTATTACGAAGATCATTTGAACGTTCATTTTCTGCTCGTATAACTGCAGCGTAATAATTTCATTGTCATACGTTGCTTTTCGAACAAGAAGATTGCGACGTAAAAGGTATCATCAAATTTGATCGACTTTAGACTTGTAGAAAACGACCAATTGGATATAAAGATAATGACAAGGATACGTGTGATCTTGTTATTGATCAAGGACGACGACGAACACCAAAACTACAACCGGACGATTGATGCTTGCAAGCTTTCTTTGTTTTTCATGTTACGTCAGCATGTGTGTGTGTTCATAATTGTGTGTTTTTGTTGGTAAGTAAACAATTATACATTAACGATGTGAAATTTTTGATTGATCTACAAAATTAAGTAGATCCAATGTAATTCAGTTGTAATATCACTGACTCAACAACAATCTCGATAAAATACAGGAAAGTGCAAGATGTAGCTTAAAAATTTACAAAGATCTTTCAATTAATTTCCATCGTATTATTTTATAATATATATATGAGAACGATGTATTATCGTCATTCACTATCACAGAGTATGACCTTAATATGCGTTGCTATAGTAATCGAGAGTACTGTTGTTTTAAACGTAAAACTGCTCAATTAGTTCGTGATAAAATTAATTTTCCTAAAAGTGTAACATGATAATGATTAAAAAATCCGTATTTTGATGAATTTTCATTGAAATTTCTAACGCTGATAAGCATTATTTTAACATAATATCTATTTAAAAGTTATTACATGTAATTTAGTTTGTTAATTATCATTTTTTTATCGTACAATTATCAATAACATACGTTTCTAAAGACACGGCCACTCTCGAAAATATTCTTAAGATAACATGAACACAGGCTAACACTTGTATCATTGCGTTTGAACACAGCCTATGGGTATTCTGTCCATTCTTGAAGAAGAATCTATGTTCCCGAAAGCCACTGACAAGACTTTCGAGGAAAAATTGAACAACAATCACCTTGGCAAGAGTCCTAACTACTTGAAACCCAAACCACCGAAACCAGGCCAGCAACCAGCTCACTTCGCTATCGGGCATTATGCTGGAAACGTACGTTATTTTTCATTCTTACAGATATTTCATTACAATGATTTCTGTTTACTTTGATCAGTATTATAGATAGAAATCGATAAAAACTTTCTTTGTGTAACCATTTATTGAATTGTCAGGAAAGTTCGTATTTATTTTTAAGTAAATATGTAAATTCCATATTATAAAGCAATAATTTTTTTTCCAACTTCAAAACAGTATAATTTCAGGAAGAAACTAGTAATTATAACAAATATACTTTTAAAAAATGCATGAACAAATTATTCTTCAGCATATATACGAATTTCATACGTTTTTCATTTCATCGAATTTTATTTGTTCTAACATGTTCAAACACTATCTATTGAAAATCGGTATGAAGTTTCCGAGCAACCTATTGTATTGTATTTAGATACTTCTCTCTCTCTTTCTACATTTTTAGACAAACATTTTCTGTTAAACTTAATAATTTCGTATTTCAAAAGTTACATTACTCGTTTGAATACAATATTAAAAAAAGTGCTTGACCAACAGGTACCATACAACATCACGGGTTGGCTGGAAAAGAACAAGGACCCGCTGAACGACACTGTAGTTGATCAGTTCAAAAAATCCAGCAACAAACTGCTGATCGAAATCTTCGCTGACCATCCTGGACAATCTGGTGATGCTGGTGGTGGCGGTGGCGGCAAAGGTGGACGTGGTAAGAAGGGTGGCGGTTTCTCAACGGTATCGTCCTCCTATAGGGAACAATTGAACAACTTGATGACCACTTTGAGAGCCACTCAACCTCACTTCGTCCGTTGCATTATCCCCAATGAGATGAAACAAGCAGGTGTCATAGATTCTCATCTTGTCATGCATCAGCTGACTTGTAACGGTGTGCTTGAAGGCATCCGTATCTGTCGTAAAGGATTCCCCAACAGAATGGTGTATCCCGACTTCAAACTACGGTAAGAATTTACATTCCTTTTCTTTATACACGTATTTCAACATTATATCAAGACGTTCAGAATTATTCAAAAACTGTTTAAGTTCTTTCGAATTACTTTACCGTTGATCATTTCAAACTCCATCAACGTAACAGGATACTAATAATAAGTATTAATGCGCAATTCGTTTATTCCAAATGTTGAAAATTGCTAATATGAAAAATTACAGTCGTTTAAAAAAGTTGTATTGAATTTTTCAATAATTCCGAAACGTTTAATATATTTATTTAGCACTCTTCAAATTTATCGCTAGTTTTACTAATTTGCAATAGTTTTTATGATTCCCCTTACATTTTATTTAGTTGTTACGTCTTGTATTAGGTATTAGTATTATAGTCAATCGACTCTGCGACAAGTTGTTAAATTCTTTATTGAAGCCAGTCTGTAAGAAATACAGAAAAGAAAAACAAATAAATACGATTAGTCGCGAAACTGAGAGTAGATGGAAAATTAGAGACGTTCGAATACAAATGATTTCATTATAAAATGATTCTTTTATATTGTGATCATACAGTTACATGATCTTAGCGCCGGCCGCGATGGCCGCTGAGTCGGACCCAAAGAAGGCCGCTCAAAGGTGTTTCGAAGAAATCGGCCTTGATCCAGACAGCTACAGGATTGGTCACACTAAGGCTAGTTGCACACTCCCGAAAGAACTGAATTTTTATTGGATTTTGTACCTTTCTTCGTGTCCACCGTAGAATATTATCGTCTTGTGCAAGAAAAAATTTTAGTGAAGAAACCCCCTTGTAGCAAGTAGAATACAGCCCTGAAATCTCTCGTGCTTCTTCAATGATAATTCTTGAATATTTCATGTTCAATCGTTCAGTTTCTTTAAGTTTTACATATGAGTGTATACGTTATGTTTTATTTCGTACAATTTTTCTTTATCTATGTATTATTTTTCTTTTTCCTTTTTTAGTTGTTAGCACACCTTAATTTTACCTTTAATTGCAGTTTCATTTTGATTATTCTTTTATTCCTTTAAATTGTTTAATTATTATTTACGTTTCTCCAATTAATCGAACGTTGATCCAGCGTTTTCAGGCGTATTCAACTAAGCCCTTTGAAATGTTCTGTACTGTTTCTACTGAACAAACCATGTCCTCCCGCCCCCTTGCCCCTATCTGATGAAAAGTTTATGCACGTCCAACGTAAATTTGAAAAAAAACACCATTTTCAGTAAACATGCCCCTTTAATTAGTACCACTAGTTACAACTTTTAAACTCATAAGTTAATTATCACGAATATGTACATGCACGTACTGAGCCTTGTGTGACCCTTAGAAAGAATGATGAAAATGTATAATGTTGTATGTAATGAATAGTACATGTCGAAAGAAGCGGAACCGATGCAGAGCAGAATCTCCCTTTCGTTCATTTACTCAAACGTCTAATCCGATATACGAGCACAATCATTCAGTCGTAAGATTTGTGGTGACCCTGTACTAATAGAGTCCGATTTCCTGTTTTCTTTTTTTTTTGCCTTGCAACCCATACACCTGTAGGTACAAGATTCTTGCGCCAGCAGCTGTCGATAAAGTGGCTTCTGATCCGAAGAAGGCTGCAGCGGCGATTTTGGAGGCGTCTGGCCTTGATCCCGACCAATATCGTCTTGGACACACCAAGGCACGTTCTCTTTCGCGATTGCGGGTTGCTCGTTACGCACACGAATATCGATGTTTATGTTTATTGCGCATAACGAGCTTTATGTGGTTCCGCGAACTTCATCTATTGTTTGACCTATGGCTCATACATTCAGCGCACATTTGAATAAACAACGATATATAACATGATATTTAGTACCAATTTCGTGATATCGTGTTAAGAATGTGTAATGAATGGTACATATTCTCAACACGATGTCACCAAATTGGTGACATTATATATATATATTGGAAATTTTAAATGTGATTTATGTCTTTTGATATGTAAAGTCATGAAACAACTTCAGGTAGTCCTGAATTCTGTGCGCTGTATGTATCAGCCGCTCAAACATTTATTTCGCAGGAATTACATTTCTCATGTTAATAATCGACGCTGCCTCGCATAAACACAAGTGCAAACGTGTTTAACCAACGAAAACATCTGTTAAAACATCTTGAGGTTGATTTACGAATCACAATTGCCTTATTCCCTTTAAACGCTATAGATTTCTAACGCAGAACTTCCGCACTCTCAATTCTACATTCAGATAGAATTCTAGCAGCAAGCAGATGAACGAACTAGATATACAGTAGACGATTGTTTACGTACAGTTCTATTTTAGAAATCTTGAAAAAGTAACAAATATGAGATCAATTACAGGACAGATCTCATGCGAATCAGTAATCTTACCTTAGAAATATAACTTCTGTAAGATCAACTACAAAACAGATCTCGTACAACCCAATGCAATCCTATTGTTAGTACCATAACAATTAATACGTCTACAAGTGTTTAACAGTGTGTGGATATTTTTTATTTGTTGTGCCACCCCCACCATAAAACGAACCACCGCAGATACAAAATACTGTGCGCCAATGCCATCAAAGAGCCTTGCGATCCACAAAAAGCGACCCAGCTGATTCTAGACGCAATCAATCTGGAGCCAGAGCTATATCGTATGGGTCTCACCAAGGTACTAGACGCCTTTGGTTAACTCATGATAACTGAACAATTAATTAACAATAACAATTCATAGCTTAACTAATAACAACTTGAAGGGTCATATAGTATAACATAAATGAAATACTTCTGTAGCACAAGCTTTCATTTTTGTCAGTCTTAATCTTGATATTTTTTAAGAAATTCTCACATTATAAAAATATTTTTATGAATATTTTCACATATATAAGCGCATTCCTTTTCTTACACATGCGAGATAAAAATTCTGGTTATTTTAAATGAATTTGAATAAAATTTATTCAATTAACGAACATTTTAAATGTCTTTACGGTATGTGTATATTGCATTTTGAAGAATCTTCACCTAAGACTTTTTTATCACCTCAATTAGTATTTTAGAAACGAAGGAATGAATCACAAGGAAAGTAAAAAGTTTAGAAGCTTGATCACAGAATAACAGTAAATAATCCTTCTTAACATAATATAAACGATCCTTCACCATAATCTAAATGTATATATAATATTAATCAATCAAAGTTCCTTTGAACAATATTCTTTTCTTATTTAGCAAATACAAGGTAACCTTTTGTTCTGCTTCTTAATATTTTAGATTAGTTTATTGTAGTTCTATGTCTATTTTCTACTTTAATACAGGCCAAACAGAGGTTCCGCTTTATGAAATTTTGCACACTAACTCCTTCCTTAAAAGAACGTTACTTTGATTGTCTCGGTCGGAAATAAAAGTGTTTAAATACGATCTTATTCATCGTTCAATAGAATTTTCAGTAACTATTGTTTAAACTGTCATTTTTAAAAAATTCACATGGAGTAAATTAAATTCGACACCGAGAATAATCAAAGTGATTCGTAAAAAATGTCGGAAAAATAGTTACTAACAGAAACTTTCTTTCCTTTTTCCTACTTTGAAAAACAACAGGTATTCTTCCGTGCTGGAGTCTTGGGTCAGATGGAAGAGTTCCGTGACGAGCGACTAGGCAAGATTGTGTCTTGGATGCAAGCCTACATCAGAGGTTACTTGACCAGAAAAGATTACAAGAAACTCCAGGAACAGCGTCTGGCTCTGGTTGTGGTTCAAAGAAATTTGAGAAAGTACCTGCAACTTCGTACTTGGCCATGGTGGAAATTGTGGCAGAAAGTTAAACCCCTCCTCAACGCCACTCGTATCGAGGACGAGCTTGCTGTGAGTAACTTAACCAGATACTTAATGTATTTCATACATATACATTGACTTAGTGATACATGTCGTAAGTAAAATCTATATATATTTTACACCTTTATATACTTATTATGTACTTAGAAAAACACAAAACATATTTCTTAGAAATCACTTGAACTTTCCTAATGTTATAACATCAAACATTAATTAGATGTTTATAACGAAACGTTCTTAGTATTATTATCACGTACACTTTTATGCAGTTTCTTTTATATGATAGCATATTAGTTTTCTTTATTCGAATATACTTAATTATTTTTTATTATCTTTGCAAACACACATTTTATAAAACCGAACAAAATTTTTAATTTTTTAAGACAAAGAAGAAAAGTGAACAAAATACAAATACAACGCAAAACAAATATTATAGAAATATTATTTTGTGTAATCTATGATTTGTTATATCGAATGATTTCCAATGTTTTTTGTTTAATCTACAAAATTATTTATCACTATGAAAGTTTTTTTATAAAACTTTTTGTTTTTCTTTAAGGTTAATTGAATGTCTCAAAACAATGTAAAAGTCTTATACAAGTTTAAAATTTTTGTTCTTCTATTACATTGTTTTGTCCATCAGATGCATATTTCTTATTAATAATTTGATTACAAATATGAATGAACAAATACGTGTTCTCGGTTTACGTGAAACATTTTATTCTATCTTTGGCCAAAATTTTAAAGTGATACTTAGCTTGGAACAGGGATTCTTCGATCAAATAATATTCTATTGGCAGCACATTTATTATTGGATCAAGTTGCATAATACAATTGTAAGATTATGTCATAATATTAATTTTTTTTTTTTTTGCATTCCTTGCTAAGGAAGGAGCTTCGTACTGGAGATCAAATAATCATTTTAAGAACCTTCGGATAGTATCTCTACTAACTTGTACTGTACTATACTAGATTTCACGATCATTTACGAGAGGTGAAACGTAACACCGGATTTTATCATAAAATTTGTTTGTTCGTTTACCGAGGTTTGATCTTTTCAACTTCCAGAAACGTTAGCCTTTGACGTCCCGTTTATTTTCTCAGCTCGCTATTTTCTTCTTTTACCCGATCTCGCATTGGAAAAGGCACACAACGATTTTCATTATTATTCGACATTTGATATAATTCTTACGACGAAATCACCATTAAAACATTTTATTAAAAAAAGAAAAGAAATAAACGCGATAAGCATCTCACGAATATCGTTTTACATTTATATTTACAATTTATCTAAAAATCTTTTTTGATGCTTTTTGTTTCTACATATCTTTTTATACATTAAAAACAGAATAAAGCCTTAGAAAATAAACTATGTAACATGTGGATATTAATGAATTTACATTAGAAAAGTATCGAATGTTGAAACGTTGGTTATGGAGGCTTTGGTTTCGCTCACCTCAAACTATAAAGATTAAAACCAGCTATTATTGATAGAGATACTATTGGTTTCGTCTGTACTACTTAATTGACTTTCAGAGTAACGTTATATTAAAAATAGAGATGTGCTATACAAATAGACCAGCTCTAGTCTGAAATAATACATTGAATGAAACACTCTGAAGAAATTAATTCGTGTTTATAAATAGTAAAGCATGTTTTGATTAAACAATTTAAAAATATCCTGCATAAGGCGAGTGAATAATGTTATTCATGTAGGTGGAACATTAAAAGAGACATCATTGTGGTACAAACTTAGCGTTTGAAATACCTCTCGTAACCTTAAATGCAGTTTGGCATAATTCTCGTTATTGGTAACAAAAATTCGTAACATTTATCTTATCGAAATTTCAGTTATAAAGGAATCAAAGTTGGAACATTTCATCTTTTTTTAGTATTCTATAAATAAATCTCCAACATTGGCGCATACATTTTTGTCGCTCATTCTTTCTCTCCGTCTCTTTTGTGTTTTTTAATAATTCCTTCGATCGACAATAATATAAATAACTGAAATAAAGAAAATATTATTTTTGCGCGATTCGACTACAGTATTATAATTTTATTATTTAATAAATTCTAAAAACTCGATTTCGTCATAAACTTTCTGTCATCGATCATTCATGTTGTCTGTTAATAGTCTCTGAAGAATGGAACGGTCTCCATTTCGGTGTCTTTAGTACAATTTTACTTTAGAAAGTAATTTTTACAGACAGCTAGCAAAAGTGTTAGATTGTGCGATATTTAAATCTTTTGCTTATTATACTTTGAAAAAGAAAGTTCTTTCAAGTGTACAAAATTTTGTTAAAAAAACCATCAATCATCCAGCATGTTTTACGACAAATAGTTAACTACAAAATTTCGAAGTAATCAGATTTTTCAAAGCATAAACATTTTTAACTCTTTAAAATTCAGTTTGTCATTAAAGATAGACATAAAACGAGAATTGTTAATAACAGATCATCAGTGATATTTGACAATAATTTAAGAAGATTTCACAATAGATCGAACAAGCTACCGATTTAGTCGTAGTGCAAAACGACTACAAAAATAGGAACAATCTTTTGTAATTAGATCAGTCTGGTCTAAGGTCGGTACTCGTCTAATCACGCAATTATTCGAATTTTGCACCAGGTCAACGAGAATGAAGTAGTCCGAATCATATTTAATCGAAAATAGTATCAACTGCTATAAATGATATTAGCAGAGTATAAATCAAACTGCGCCGACGCAGTAAAATGATCCCACCCCTTTTCACAAAACTATGCTTGTTCCCAACTACGGGAGAAAGCCAATTTCATGAACCTCTCCTACGGGAATAACGCGGTCGATTGGTGTTACACTATCTGGAGCGTAAAAGGAGACTGGAGCTTGCTCGATCGAAGCTTACTGGAACAGCTTCTAATTTCGTCGACCCCCTCCACCTAGTCAGTTTGTCATGGTAGCCTCTTCTGGTTGCACACGTATAAGTTCCTTTTTCGTCATCGAGATCGGTTATAAATATTTTTCTACGATGAGTATTGCTGGAGTGGGGGTGGTGATTCCTCACAACGACCACGAAGAGGGATTTTGGGTAGAAAAGTTGAGCCTCTGGTAAACCGAAGATCAGTCGAATACGCGATCTTACGCCGACCTCTTCGAAAATCTTTCTTTAACGAACTTTGCTGTTTTTTTTTATCAACGAATATTGCTGCAAACGCGATTTAAAGATTTTTTTATTCTGTATTTCTTTTTTTCTTCTTTTTTCCGTTCGTTATCAAAATTAAATACGAACGAAAGATCGTAACACGAGAACGACATTCGACATTCTTTTCGAACGATCCTTTATACTTTTGATCAACGTAGAATCTTCTCCGATGAAGGAGCGCTTTTAAATTTTCGAGTTGATCAGTTGTTACTTTTTTTCGACGGTTTTCACGTTCGGCGAGTGTTTGGCCAAAGATTTGTGAATTGAGAGAAGAAAATGGGTGACACGTTGATCGAGGACACGAATGCCGAGGCGAGCGAGCAGAAATCTAACAGTGATGCGGAATCACAATTGCAGGCGCTCGAGGAGAAAGCAAGAAAAGCTCAAGAAGCCTTCGAAAAAGAAGAGAAGTTGCGCAAGGAACTCGAGGAGCAAAACACGAAACTTGTCTCGGAGAGGAATGCCTTACAACGACAGCTGGATGGCGAGAAAGGTTCCCTCTCGGAATATATGGAGAAATCCTTGAAATTGGCCGCCCAGAAAGCCGATCTCGAGTCACAACTTCAGGTAAGTCTTAATTTATCATTAATTATTCTCATTTTTTTATTAAAGGAAAGAAACAATTTTCTGAAAATATGAGTCCTTTTTAATTGAGGTTCAATTTTATTGACACATGTGATTTTTAAAAAATTAAATGAAGTGCAAATTTGAATAGTAAAATATGGCGAGTGCTGAATCTTTGAGAAAAAGTATCAAATTTTTCTGTTTCTCTTGTATCACCGATCTTTGGAATCATTAAGGATTATTACATTTATTGTCATAATATAACAGAAACCAATCAATGATTTTCTTGTCCAAAATTCTTATATCAGAAAGTAGTTCAATTGGCACGATTCGTTGACAGCAAGATCCATTATGCGATGAATCAATATGTGCCCTCCACAAATCGAACCATGAATTAGGCAAGCGATAATTATACCTCGCAGATAAATGGTTGGATGTCGAAACGAAAAACAATGGGGTATTAATGTATCCTTAACATTCGTGAAATTAACCGGAGTAATATGTGAAAGACATAATCACAATTATAAAAAGATAGTAAAAATTAAAACAGAAAATAAACCGTTAAGTATCCATCCTGAACGATAGCAAGGCAAATAAATACAAATCTGCTTTTGTATAGCTTCAAAAAGAACATATTGCAAAATCTGTAATAGCAATAATTTGAATTACTGGAGTTCTTGTTTAGCTGTTTATAGATAATTGAGCGTACAATATATTATAATTACACGAAGAAGTTTAAAAAACAATCGGAATAAGAGCATTTATTGAAAATCTCTTATTATATTAATAACTAAGAATCCATAATTATTTTTATGTAATGGAAAAGCAGGAAGTTTCGTTTTTTTATTTAACAATATCATTACTAATTTTATACAAACAAGCGAAACACGTTTTGTTAAATTTGCTTGAATTCTGTTAGAATCTAACGCCACCATAACCATTAGAAAAACGACTAAGCTCTTAATTAATCACATAAATATTTCAGAGAGGATAATTTCAGTAGCTTACATAACAAGATCAAAATGTAAAAAATGTAGTTTCAAGCTCCAAAAAGGTGAGGTACTGAAATTCAGAAATTTCAACATAACGTTTATGCTATAGCTTTCTCCGAGAGTGCTTGAAATTCAAAACTTGCAAGCTGATCATAATTTAAACGGATCTGGCTCGAATTACAGAAAATGATGCACCTGGCAAAAGTTAATACATCGTCGTTTCGTAAGCACGAACATTAAGTAGCAGAGGTGCGTCATTAGTCAGACGCATCTGACTATCGTTCACCGCAGGCTATTTTTCTTCCACGACGAATCATCCAGTATCATTTCGGTCGTTTCTACATTCTGCATTCATTCCAAAATTATCACCGCCTGTTGCCGAACTTCTATAAAGAACGAAGAATAAATTGTTTTTCTTTTAGATTCTTTTCTCGGTTTTATTTTCATCGTTTCAACAATCTGGCTCTTTTCTCTCTAATTTTATACAATTTTATCGTAACAATCAATATTGATTGCCGTTACTTTCTAATTAGCTGAAAAACGATGTAACTTCATTCAACGATTCGTCGTGTAAGTGTACGCTTGAGAAATTAAGATTTCCGAGATATTAATAAGATATACATTCGAATAATATCATTAACGAATGATTTGACGTTGTCAGTGTCAACGTGCACGAGTCTCAAAACAGAAACGTACTGACACATGTATCGCGTATCTAATAACAGCAACGTCTGCTTTTCTATCTTTTAATTCTAATTGTAAGCAAAAGAATGATAAGCATACTTATAGAAAAAACAGTTTTACTTGTATTATATTTCACACTTTCAGAACTGCACGTTTTTCATCTGGTTCCTTTTTGTAACGAATTCCTGAGCTCAAAATAGTTAAGGAAACCAACCAGTTTATTGAAAGAAATTGGATAGCGGTGGAATTGATCGTGTAACATAAAAAGAGCTCCAAGAATTCCGGTGAAGAATAAGATCCGTTCCAGAATACCAAACTATTTTTAACGGGTGCCTCTTAAACGACTGACTAACTCATATTTTATGTCAACACCGGTCGTACTGTCGCAGATTCGTTTTTTTAAACTAAATTTAGAATTATCTCGTGCATTTATTGAAATAAGAATTTTAACGCTAGCGGAAGACAGTCAATTTAACCAACAATCGACAATGTTTCTTTTAGGTTAATAAATTTTAATAATTTCTTAGAAACAAAAAATATTTCACGCACTTGAATATTATACGAAATTTTTATAACCAGGATATCAGAAAAGCCCTCTTTATATATTATATATATTCCGTTCAAGAAATGTGGTGTTTAAGAATAGCATTAACGAATAATATCTTTATGCAGTCAGAGAAAATGGAATAGTTGAATATATGAAAAATGAAAGGTAATAGAACTTGAATACAGTATTCATGATTAAAGCAAATATGAAATGAAGCAGTGTTATATATGGATAGTAAGGGAGAAAGGAAGCGGAAGAATGAAAAAAAGTGTTTAAATCAGCTTAAGATACTTGATATAGAGAGGAACGTTGACTACTTTACCCCTACTTTCGACACCTCCAAATTTAGCTGCCGACGATCCCAGATTCCAGATTATTAAAAGTGGGCGTGGTTGTGTGCTGGAATAACCGCGAAAAGGAAGGCAGTAACAGGTGTATGGTGTATTTATACGTTGGTATACTTGTATGCGTCATCATACAACCCCTCAAACGTTCGTTTTCGTTTCAAAAATCTGCTATCGTCCATTCCCAAAAGCACGTACTTATACGGTACCGTTATTTTTTTCAGTGTAACGATTATATTTTATTTTAATGGTTTTCTTTCTTTAATTCTAATTAATTATCATAGTTGTAAAGACCTAGCAAATCTTTATTTTTGAAACTTCAAATATCTGGGAGAAAATTAAATGTGAGATACTCGAACAAATATTAATGTTAACGATTGTTCTTCATGCATTTATTTTAGTATTCATTTTTATTCCAAGTTCTATATGAATATTTATTACTGTAAAAAAAGAAACTAAAGATTGCTACGTGTAAATGTAGAAATGCAATTCATCTCTAGTAAGATTAGTTATTTTTTGATAAATGAATCTTCACGAAGTTAACATATTATCAATAACATTTAATTAAGAATTGATTGAGCATTTTACAAGTTTTACATACATTTTGTGGAAATAATAAACTGTTGAGGTCACGGCAAATTGCAGCAATGGAATTATTCTTGTAAGGGACATGTACATATGTATATAATTCAAATTACAGTGTTGATATAAGTACTATTAAACTAATGAAATGTCGATCAAATTCAAAAACACATGCCGACTGTACTTTTTAAACGCACTACCTGAAATTATTTAATACTAAACGTAGCTAAATGATGTTACAAAAAATGAATAACGTAATATACAGATTCTTTACAAATTGATAGTGAAACTCGAAGAGAGGTGAATCTACATGAAAAAATAAGTAAAAACTGTAGAGTTACATTTTTTTGTACGAAATGTAATTTCCAAATAAATCGTTATTGAAGATTCATCAAGTAACCTCGCACTTACACATGATTTTACTTAAGCCTACGTCTAACAAATATAAGTGCAAATTAGCTACTTAGGTTTACCATATTAGATAATAAAGGATAAACAATGAAATGAAAATAGTTCACCTGTTGGATCAGCCGTAGCTACCACTATTCCCAGATATGATACCGACAGAATTTTATTTATGAAACCACGGTAAATCTCTTGTGTACATACTATGATGAGTACACTTCACTGAGAAAATTGTTCTAGCATTTGAACATTTAACAGCAATAAATACTCTAGAACATATTCACAGAAGTGTAAGTGCACACGTACCCAATGAATATTTAATATCCATTTATTTGAAAATCATGCTTCATATGGAAAAATGTTACTTTACATTTTCAACTTGTGTTTTAATCAACGATTTACTCCTTTCCCACTTACATCGTGAGTTTTAAGACACCATGTATAATTCTTTATTTCATTCAAAACTGTATATAAAAGAAATGATTAAAAGGTAAAATGATATTACGATGTATTTAGTAAGAAATTAAGGTTTAGTAATAAGTTAAAGATCAACCTAGATGAGGCTTGAAACGTTTCTCTATTACGAACTTTCGTATTCTGCATTTTACACGGAAAATGAATGAGGTTTCTGCGGCAGTTATAATATTTAAATAACAATAAATATTGTGGTTACCATAAATTGATGCAAACGAATAATAACATATAAAAAGTTTAACAGTATTAAAAAAGCTTTAATAATATATAATTATATTGCGCAATGATTCGTATTAATAGTAATTACATTAATGCCTACATTATACGTTAAAGAAGTTAAAAGTTTTATTAATTTATTACCGTTAGAAAGACATTGTTAATTGAATTTAATAAAAAGGTCTCATATTTTAAGGAGAAATTTGAATAAACAAATATTGCTGTAAAACAAAAGAACGAAATATTAGTTACTACTTCACATAGTACGATTGATTCTTATTGAAAGAGGAAATGGAAAGGTTTGAAAAGAATGGAAATCTCAGTAGTTCCCATGTATTATAGGATCTCAATGATAGATGCAAAGAAGAGGAAGATTCAAGAAACAATCTCTTCCAAAACAAGAAGAAACTCGAACAGGAAGTTGCAGGCTTGAAAAAAGATATCGAAGATCTAGAACTTAACTTGCAGAAATCAGAACAAGATAAAGCGACAAAAGATCATCAAATCCGCAACCTGAACGACGAGATCGCTCACCAAGACGAATTGATCAATAAATTGAACAAGGAAAAGAAGAACCAAGGTGAAGTTAATCAAAAGACTGCCGAAGAGCTCCAAGCTGCAGAGGATAAGGTTAATCATTTGAACAAAGTGAAGATTAAGCTAGAACATACACTTGATGAACTCGAAGACTCACTCGAACGTGAAAAGAAATCTCGGTTAGTGTTTCCTCGGCATATTAATCTTATAGTTTTCACAGGTTATATGTTATGAAGCTTCTTAGTTTGTTTATGTGTTTCATTTAAAATATCCATTTTATAATATTACATAAGTACATATGTGTACGTTTAATTGTACAGAGCCGACGTAGAAAAAGCTAAACGAAAAGTAGAGGGTGACTTGAAGCTCACGCAGGAAGCCGTTGCAGACCTCGAGAGAAATAAGAAAGAACTTGAACAGACCATTCAACGTAAAGACAAAGAACTCTCTTCCTTAACTGCCAAGCTTGAAGACGAACAATCTTTGGTTGGCAAACTGCAGAAACAGATTAAGGAACTACAGGCCCGTATTGAAGAACTCGAAGAGGAGGTAAGTTTCTATGCAATATTTATAATACAATTATTGCGATGAGAGTAATAACAACGAAATTCTTCTATGATTGTGTGCATCCGACAGATCGAAGCTGAGCGTGGTTCTCGTGTGAAAGCTGAAAAACAACGCAGCGACTTGGCACGAGAACTCGAAGAACTTGGCGAGCGTCTCGAGGAAGCTGGTGGCGCCACCTCTGCTCAAATCGAACTTAACAAGAAACGAGAAGCTGAACTTAGTAAACTCCGCAGAGATCTTGAAGAAGCTAATATTCAACATGAAGCTACTCTTGCCAGTTTGCGTAAGAAGCACAACGATGCTGTCGCTGAAATGGGAGAACAAATTGACACGCTTAACAAACTTAAGGCTAGGTAAGATTTCTCAATATATTACAATTACACTTATGTAGTTTAAATAATTTAAAAAAGGTACTCCAAATTAGAAAGATGTTTTCAAAATTTCTAAGACTGTTTGTCGATCATATTACTATTGTAAGAAATATCAGTATCAGTACTTAAGAGTGAAAGAATCTTAAGGTTAAAAATAAACTGAAGTTGTTTGTAAAAAAAAAAAAATAAAAAAATAAAACGGGGATATAACTGAATGTATTCAATAGAGCCGAAAAGGGTCGTCATGACATCCATACTGAGCTGAACAATTCTCGTGCTGCAACGGATCAAGTTTCCAGGGAGAAGGTATATCGAAACTACAAAAATGTCGAACCCGTTGTTTTCAGAATTATTTGTTACTCGTCTGTTTTCTTTCCTGTTCAAAGTTAGCACGGAACCAAAATCATTGTCGTCGAATTGTTCCTGAATGGTTTTAACGAAAAATGTTTTAATATGTTTCATCATACCTTGGTTCTTTCTTGAACTTCACCGTACCAAAATGAGCACGAGACATCCCTTTTAACATTATAATTAATTCTTTCAGGATTTCGTTGCTGATCAAATTATATACATTATTGTCCTCATAAAATGTTCATTTCGTTGATTCTAATTTCTCCAAGTGTCCATCCAATTGACTAATTACCCACTTCAAATCTGTTTTCATGAAAATTAGGGTTGAAAAGGACAAGGTTCAGTACTTCAGCGAACTGAATGATATGCGCGCATCCGTAGACCAATTAAGTAACGAAAAGGTAAGATGTGCGTTTCGAGAACGCTCCATGATACGGCAAACTAACGCAAATAACAGCTTCATCAGGCAATTGACCCAGGAATATGGAAAACAAGGACAGCAGAAGTTTCATGATTCCTATGAATGTATCCACACGTAACTCGCGCTGTAGGAAAGTGCTCAACTCATAAAGCTTGCTTTTCGTGTGTACCTCCCTGTTTCAAAATATACGTTCACTTTTGGATTGTCAAGAGCATATGTGAATTTCCATTAAAATTTGCATTATTCATTTACTGAGTCGTTAATCTTCTTACTTTGCACAAACACCATTTTTATTTAGAAAATGCAACCTTCTAATGCTTGAATAAAAAAAACCAATGAACGAACTTTAGCTCTTCCAAAAGTGAATGTAGCTACGATCAATAAAATCGAACGATTCATCTAAGAAATTGAAATTTGCAAACGAAAAAATAGGCTGCCCAGGAGAAGATTGTAAAGCAACTGCAACATCAACTGAACGAGACCCAGGGTAAACTCGAGGAAGTGAACCGCACTTTGAATGACTTCGATGCTGCCAAGAAGAAACTGTCGATCGAAAATAGCGACCTGCTGCGCCAACTGGAAGAAGCTGAATCTCAAGTGAGCCAGTTGTCCAAGATTAAGATCTCGTTGACGACGCAATTAGAGGACACGAAACGCCTGGCTGACGAAGAATCAAGGGAACGTGCCACTCTTCTTGGCAAATTCCGTAATTTGGAGCACGATCTGGACAACATTCGGGAACAAGTCGAAGAAGAAGCAGAAGGCAAGGCGGATCTCCAGAGGCAACTCAGCAAGGCGAACGCAGAAGCACAATTATGGCGCACAAAATACGAATCCGAAGGAGTTGCAAGAGCGGAAGAACTCGAGGAAGCCAAGAGAAAGTTACAAGCTCGACTAGCAGAAGCAGAGGAAACGATCGAATCTCTCAACCAAAAGGTTATTGCGCTCGAGAAGACCAAACAGAGACTGTCGACAGAAGTGGAAGACTTACAGATCGAAGTCGACCGTGCAACCGCAGTTGCCAATGCTGCCGAAAAGAAACAGAAGGCCTTCGACAAGATTATTGGCGAATGGAAACTCAAAGTCGACGATCTCGCTGCCGAGCTCGATGCCAGTCAAAAGGAATGCCGCAACTACAGCACAGAATTATTCAGGCTCAGAGGTATATTTTCCACTATATCTATTTTTATTTATTTACTGTAAATAAATTATATATTTTTTATAGCTATATTTTTCACTATAGCTACATTTATTTTTCGATATATCTTTAATTTTTGTACTTTCGGTAGTTGTGTCTCCTTTCGTATTACATCCGTTATTGCCACGTATGCTCTTTATGGTCAACAAACAAAGAATACTGAGATGAAGCAAACCTATGAAAAGTCTAGACTCAGTTCTTGAATGTTGCCTGGTCATTTCTAAACTATGCAAACGTAATTAAGCCTAATTTAGTGTAACTATTTTAACACGAATCGAGACATAATATTCGAAAATTTGAAAAAACATTTTAAAACTGAACGGTTTTGTACGCTTAGATTTGGTTAGTCATTTTCTACTTGGGGAGATGGCATCTAATATTTTCGTGTTTTTCACTATTCAACGAACCGGGGCTAAAAAAGCCTGTAATACATTTGAAAACCTTGTGTTCAACATGACGCGGTATCAGTTTCAATTTAATTCTTTTCATGTTTAGTTTTAATTCCTTAGTTCAACTTATTTCACCGACGTACCTCAGTCGAATAGAAAAAATAAATAAAAACGGGAAAGTCATCTTAATGGTCTTCTTCGTTTCACTCATATATGTGTATACCAATGTAATTTACACTTCATATTCGCCTAGGTGCATACGAAGAAGGCCAAGAACAGCTGGAAGCAGTACGTCGCGAAAACAAGAATCTCGCCGACGAGGTAAAAGATCTTTTGGACCAGATCGGCGAAGGTGGACGCAACATTCACGAGATCGAAAAGGCCAGAAAGCGCCTGGAGGCTGAGAAGGATGAACTTCAAGCAGCATTGGAAGAAGCCGAGGCCGCTCTTGAACAAGAAGAGAACAAAGTGTTGCGCAGCCAGCTTGAATTGAGTCAAGTCAGGCAAGAAATTGACCGACGCATCCAGGAGAAGGAAGAAGAATTTGAAAATACCAGAAAGAACCACCAGCGTGCTCTGGACTCTATGCAAGCGTCGCTCGAAGCCGAAGCTAAGGTTAGTAGGCAAAAGTACAAAACAACGAATTTGAGAATAATTTAAATACGTATACAGGGTAAAGCTGAGGCATTACGAATGAAGAAGAAACTCGAAGCTGACATAAACGAGTTAGAGATCGCTTTGGATCACGCAAACAAGGCAAATGCTGAGGCTCAGAAGAACATCAAGAGATACCAACAGCAATTGAAAGATGTGCAGACCGCGCTTGAAGAAGAACAACGAGCACGTGATGAGGCAAGAGAACTACTTGGTATTTCAGAACGTCGGGCCAACGCTCTTCAGAATGAACTTGAGGAAAGCCGCACTCTTCTCGAACAAGCAGATCGCGGACGTCGCCAGGCCGAGCAAGAATTGGCAGACTGCCATGAACAACTAAATGAACTGGGCGCTCAGAACGCTTCGATCTCGGCTGCCAAGAGGAAACTCGAGGCTGAACTTCAGACCCTACACGTGAGTATTCGCATTTTTCTTTTCGTTAAAATGTAAGGAAAGAAAGATAGTCAAGATTAATTCATATTTAAAGTACGGTAAAATGGTAGAAGAAGGTCGAATATTTTGTATAATTTATAAATTTCTTTTACTTCAGTCTGATTTGGATGAGCTGTTGAACGAAGCGAAGAACTCTGAAGAGAAAGCAAAGAAGGCTATGGTCGATGCCGCTAGATTGGCCGACGAACTCCGAGCTGAACAAGATCATGCCCAAACGCAAGAGAAACTCCGCAAAGCTCTTGAAACTCAGATCAAGGAGCTCCAGGTACGTCTGGACGAGGCTGAAGCGAATGCTCTGAAAGGTGGTAAGAAGGCCATTCAGAAACTTGAACAACGTGTGCGTGAATTGGAGAACGAACTGGATGGAGAACAAAGGAGACACGCTGATGCTCAGAAGAATCTCCGCAAGTCCGAACGTCGCATTAAGGAACTTAGCTTCCAAGTACGAATCTGCTATTTTCATTAGTATCGTGTTCCACGATATGTAGCAAAAAGAAAACTTTATGTACTATTTAAACGTTTCTTACTATTTGCGCAATTTAGGCCGATGAAGACCGCAAGAATCACGAACGCATGCAAGACCTTGTTGATAAACTTCAACAAAAGATCAAGACGTACAAGAGACAGATCGAGGAAGCTGAAGAAATTGCTGCTCTGAATCTCGCGAAATTCCGCAAAGCGCAACAAGAACTTGAGGAAGCAGAGGAAAGGGCGGACCTCGCTGAACAGGCAATCACCAAGTTCCGTACTAAAGGCCGTGGAGGAAGTGCTGCACGTGGACTGAGCCCAGCGGTAAGCGAATATTAAATTACACGACACTTCATATCGTTTTCATTTATACACCTTTACTTTATTTTCTTTTTACACCTTATCTAGCGTTGATGCTTCTTTTATACCACGCAAAACTCAACACCGAGTCCCTTAATTTATACCTGAAATATCTTCGACGCACACACTAAAATGCATCTTTTAAAACGATAAAGGGATTAAATGACAAAACAAACAATTTCACCCGATTGAACCATGAAGCAATTATATATGAATGATATTTCATAAATCCTCAGGATTTCATAGAAATTTAAAAATTACAGAGTTAATATAAACACTTCATTTAATATAGAATAAACAAATATGACCGAAAATTTAATATTTTATCAACTTAGGAACATATCTTCACGAAGAATGCGCTAAATATAGAGAATACAATTCGAATCATTAGTATTTTTGTTTACTTTCTCAAATTTTACACAATTTCAAGCACGTTTCGTTTAAAATCTCCTCAGAAACTAATTCCACGACGTCGTCGTCAATTGTTATAAACTTGAAAACGTAAAAATTGCAAATAATTTAATGGCTTTTGACAAAGGTGTACGGGCAAAGAAAAGAACTTTCCCATGTTAAAAGGGATCTCTTTTTTTAATCATACCGAATCACATACACATCCTGCACTCAAATGTTCGTCCCAAGCGAGTCAATTTCGTATACCGATCGTAAACATAGGATCTCGAATTGAGTATCGTGAACGAAATCTCATAGAAAAGCGAGGAAACATAAAGACTCGCAGCATACACAAAGAGGAGTTATTGCGCGAATTATCTCTAATTGTAAATCTGTATGTCCCTGTATAGCCCCAACAGAAGGCCCGTAAGGCGCCCTCCGCTTTGGAGTAAAGAGCATCGCGCCGGTCCATGTAAGTTTGTGCACGTGTCACAAGCACGTGTGTGTGTCAAAAGAAGGAAGAGCACAATAATCGCAAGCAAACAATTGTATAGAGACAGAATTGTTCTGAATCCCCATCCGCCGTTCGTCAGTGTCTTTTTTTCTTTTTTTTTTTTTCTTGTGAAACCCGTGTGAAAAGCTGATAACACTTCTGGGGGATATACCTCACAAGTATGGAGCTTGGTCTTGGTTATTGATTAACGTTGTGTATTACCTATCCCAACAAATTCACAATAGTTTACGAACGGATCACTGTAGATCCCTCTCTATAGAATTTAGATGAATCATTGCTTGGTTAGCAGTTAGTTAGTTACATGTTCGCGTGTATAGATCTATTTACTTATGTTTGTATGTAAACACTATGCGCGATGGTTAAACTTCGATCTTAACGTCGATTGGACATACATACAGACATTTGTCCACTTTGTTCTTCTTCGCGAAACTAAACAAACAAAATCATTCCGACACATTACGTAAGAGAGGTATTACGACCCTCGTTTAATCCCTTCGATAAATACATAAGTTAAACGAGAAGCATACACAAAATGTGACGCTAAATATCCTGAAAAATGTTTACTTTCTCAATTAATAAAGCGGCGTTTAATTGAACTGAAATTCATTAAGGATGGGATTAAGGTTATTCTTTTCGTATAACTACACGTATGTATATAATACAAAGCATTATCGTAATAGTTGTTGGAGTAAGATAATTTTTAATTTAGAGAACAGAAGATAATTATTTTATTTAATCCCTGAAAAAAGATAAGAAACAGTGAAACCTGCAAGTTGTAAAATCTTACATCCGTTTATTTGTAAAACATACATACTTCAAATTCTTTAATCGAAAAAGATAAGAATATCATAGTACTTGATCCCATCTCTAAAAGTTTAAGAATAACTCCCTTAAAAGAATTCTTTGTTCGGAAATGTCTCAGTGTCTAATATCGAAGAAACGTGTATTATCGTAGTTTTTTTTACTGTTCATTGTAAGAACAGTTATTGCTTTTGCAGAAATTCGCTGTTCCATCGTTAATAACTGTCGCATTGATGATAAATGGAAATAATAAATTGCGCTTCCAAACTTTTCAGCCACATCGACCTGCGTTCAAACCCCAATTGGATGGTTCCGCATTCCCGCCACGCTTCGACCTGCAGCCCGATGGTGAACTGTAAAGATCTGTGCGACCAACTTACTCGTTAGAAACTTAATCGTAACAGCTTAACAAACGAATTGATTGATCGCAACCGACGAATTTTCATCGTGTCATCTCACTGAATAATTCATCCCATTGTCTTCATATGTATACACACCTTCACGCTGAAGTACAAAAAGTTCTTTCACCATCTTTACTTTTATTGACACGTGAATGTCCGTACTTGGTAACCTTGCCAGTTTCGAAATAAAAACGCAAAAAGAAAAAAAGAACTTTTCTCTCTTAGCCATTATATTGTAGTATGTGTACATATAGCACATTTAATTATTGAAGAAAAAATTAAACCGAACAATAAGAACACGAAAATTAGAAATAATAACACATGTGGAGGAATAATAGCCTTCACCACTCGCGCTGACGGTCGAGGAAAGAGAGAGTGAAAGAGTGAGAGTGGAAGAGCAAGAGAGAAAACGAGAGAAAGGAAAGCTGCGAGCGGTCAAAATGAAAGACGTGAGCCAGCTCGAAATTTAAACGTTCTATTATGAACACGTAGCAAAGAAGGAAAATATTATGTGTATACTGGCATACACGCGTATCAAGCGGACGAATCAATAAATGAAACACGATATACACACTGCAGAAACAGAACGATAAAAAAAGGAACGAGATTACACGTTATAAGAAAAACGAGCAGCGAAGAAAAATTTATCGCTAGTCGCGGATTTGAACGGCGGCGCGCATTATTATATATGTCATCCAAATGATAATCCTATCCTATAATAAATTTAATTGTAATTTATAAAGGGAGCCGAAGTATGTATTTATTAAAATAAATAAGCAATAAATAAAATTAAGATCCGAACATGATGTTCCTTATTTAGTGTAATAATCTCCTATTGAAATCGATCAACTACTTTACTTGACTGATTTTTTTCCTTTTACAAAATTAATAGCAAAGCTCAATCGAGAGAAAATTTTATGTTATTAATAACACCAAAAGCGTTTCAAGAAGCAACCTTAAACTTCAAGACTTTAAAATCACGTTAATAAAATTTATCACCGAAATTTTTCCATAATATATGCGTAAAACATTGTAAGGTTTAACCAAATTTTATTGAATATCATGCGTAATCCTTGCGGATAAAACTTTAAGCTACATATAATAACGTTTGAAAAATGTTCATAACAGGAAACCAGTATAATGAATATTCTTCAAAATTTATTACAGTTTTATCAAGGTTCGATCTCCTTCATTTCGATAATTAATCTCAACAGCTTATAGAGAAAAGAAATTTAGGTTACTATCACACAAAGACCAAGGAGAAAGCGAACGTGGTAAGTACTGGATATCATTAAGGAAAAGAGAAGTTATGAAGGACTATGGATAAACTAGGTAAACGAAAAATTTTAGTGGAAAGCAGAATGTCTCAGCTTTTGGCCTCGTCGATGATTGGGCGTCAGTCAGAATATAAGTGAAGAATGGTAGAGGATTATTGTTTTCGACTCACAAAGTTCTGTTTCTATTTCTTTATTTTTTTGCTATAGTCTCTTCCTACAGGATCGCTTACAACTGACTTTTCCCTACCGTGATCAATTCCTGGAAATGTTATTTTCTTCTCTCCATTGGTCGAACGCTAATTACAAGAGTGGAGATGTGATTACACTGTCCAACATTGATTGCATGGGAAAGCTATTTAGAATTCAGGCTTTTCGTTTATTATTCATATGCTTAAAGTACATTCTGACGAAGGCCGACAGAATAGCTTATTAGTGTTTTTAGCAGTTCGTGCCTCTCGCTATCAATAGCTTAAGAACATAGCATGAACCTTAATTTTCTAAAGAATACATCTGCATGTAACAATCTACTGACCGATGAGTCACCGGGAACAAATTCCCAGTTTGTTATAAATTTCTACCCCTTGCGACCATCTTCCACTCCTTCAGGATAAGGCGCGCTATGAACACATTGAAAGGCGTTGGTGTGAAAATTAGACACGCTGATTGGTAATGAATATTGCTAAACATTCATAGGCAGCGTACATAAATCTACCCCAACACATCTCAGATAAGGATGAGGCTTGAGATGACGCGACAGAGCAACAAGCAACGATCAACAAAACAACACATAAGAACAACCCAATCTGTCGTTGTGCAATTACATGGTTTTCGTTCTGTTTCCAATAGGATATTGGCTGGTCTTTAACGCATTATTTCAAAGCCGGCACATTATGTGCAAATACTATAAAATTCGAGTACTATTTTGTAAAACAATCATGAACATTAATACTCAAAATGTATATAACACATTATATTGAGTTAGTATAATAGATTCCAAAGTGATACACATACGATGTCGGCCAGCAAATGGATAATTGTTGTAATATTTTAATTTCTCACTGATTGTCAAGCGGAATGTAATTTGATAATTTCAAAGCATTGTGGGAAACCCTTGACCAAGAACGAAACTGTTTAATGTAAAATAACTCAACTGAAACCATAATCTATCGTTTCCAAGATACTGTCTGTAATTCATTTTGCATAACTTTTGCGTTAAACTAATTCAAGCGTACAAAAGCGTATCAGTTGTTGCAAATACGAACGGACTATAGTAACGATGGAACATTTTTTAGAAGATGGAGCAAGTGAGACCGCAAAACGAGATTTGATTCGCTAAAAATTAGAAACAATCCATCTCCACCGTAGCATTTTACGGAGTAGAGTACCATGTACAGTACAGCCATGGCTGTATCACTACTATTTCAGACATTATACGATCAAAAAGTCACCGGCTGCATGATCAGGTAGTCCGAGGTACATTATTCTGACCAGAGCTTGTTAAAACTTTGTTATGAAACATAAAGTAATGAAAGACTAACAAAGTAATACAAGTAAAATTAAAATTAGCATACGATATCTTCAGTTATCACATATAATTCTATAATCCCGCTTAACCACAAAATCAACTAATTCACGCGCCGCTCTGTAACTGAAAAATTCGAAAGTGTCATATGTGTGTGGTAGGAGGAAAAAAGATACTTACTAGAGAATGGAGGGATGCATATAATACACAAAGTGTTCGACATCTGTTGGTAGAAAAGTTAAAGCGCAATTCTAGAAACCGAGATAAGTCAAAAATTCAGAATGAAAAAATTGCGTGCGAAGCTTCGTTGTTTAATTGTTAACGTTCACGAATATAACTGTGAACATAGCTGAGCAAATCTCCTTACACCAACGAATACATGTATGTAATTGAAGTGAAGACACGGAAGGTACAGTGATCCTCAAACCCAACGGTCCATAGTCGGAAAAAGATTGAAACATTTGACACTGTAAACTACATCACTAATTTTCGTGGCACTACTGTTTGCTTCACCATAGAACACGTGTAAGTTGTTTAGTGCAAATGCAACATATGCACATGCAACAAGGATCGACGCACATTTTCAGCTGTAATGATGATCAACGTTCAGTCCGCTGAAAATTAGTCTAAGCAGTTTAGAATCAAGCCGCAACCCCACACTTTATTAAATATAAGTTATAAAAGCCGCACTCTGTTAATGAATAAAGGAATAGTTGTTCTACTACTATAATTACACTCGCATCAAACGTCACTCTGCCCGTAAGTATTTAGATTTTAAGGCGTAAATTATACATGTAGTAATTGAGTAAAAATTTGAAAGATTAAGATCAAAAAGCGCAGGAGGAATCGAACCCTCAACCTCCGGGCCCACGAGGTAAGCCAGGACTTAACACTCATAACCAAGGCGCTCTCTTCTTTTCCTCGTTGATATTGTTACTTTTGATGGGTACGGAGGCCCCTATACTGCATATATCTCCTAAATTACAATATATTAACGACTTCTAAACTCATATAGATTACATTCGGGTGTACTCCGTGGCGAATCAGGCTATTCAGATTTAAAGTATAGTTTAGAATCGGACAGCTATAATGGATGTTTCATTTACCTCTTATTTTAAACACTAATAATCTCATCACACACGTGACAAACATAATACACATAAACGACTGATAAATAATCACTGTACAGTACAATATTCACAGACACAAGTACACGCAAAAAATGAATTAAGTTTGATTTACAATTATTAACTACAAACGCACCGAGCTAACTCTTCAATAGTTTCGCTTCTATTATCGAAATTATACTGTCCCTTCAAAGCTTCCACCGTTAATCTTTCAATGCTTTTGAAAATACATCTGGTGAACACTGTTTCCACTTACTCCATTGTATTACCCTTGCTTAAAAACAAATTTCCAGATATTGAGATTGCTTCTTGTGAATTTCGCATTAAAAATAAAAAAAAACAAAGTTACTAGCAAAAAAATCTGAATCTAGTAAATTTTGCTTTCTGAACGAACGTTCTACCACCACCAAGTTATGTTTTAGCCAATTGGAGGGTACTTTTCTCCTGTATATTACCCCTAGTATAGTTTCAATTTCTAATTTTTTGCCTTTTTTTTATCTTTTTGCCCCTTTTATACTTTTAATTTCGTGCACACGCGTGTATGTGTGTGCGTGCGTGTGTGTCTGTATATTGTAGTGCATAGTGATTTTTGTGTGTTATGTGCATAGTGTACGTCGTATTCGAACATTTTTATGAACTTTTATCATATATGGACATGTATTAGTAACTGACACTAACATGCTTTAATTTATAGATTGAGATTTACGACGCGGATGCACGGCTTGGCTGTTTTTGAAGAATACTTTAGCCAAGGATTTTTCTTTACAATGGATGTCCGGTCAAGCCAAAGATCAGAATTTGCAGGTTGATTAATGGGGTAGAAATTCGAAGTTTCTATAACCACGAATCTTGCTTCTGTTCATTCAATAGTAAGTGACGTATTATAAACCTCAAAGGAAAAATGTGCGACGAAAACCAGAGCTCGACGAGGAAAGCAGGCCACAGTAACGAACACCAGACATACATACGGACACGGAGTCCGCTTACCCCTTAGATTGGGTTCTTCGAATCGACTTCACCTCCACCTTGTTAACCTTCTATAATAGATAGCAAGGTGGGCGGGAAGGAAATCTGGAGGATCAACAACCAGACAAGCAATTGCCAGACTAGGTCGATGAAGTCATCACCTTTAGGGATTTCGAAGATTTTTATATCATCTTTGAGTTGGCAAAGCACAAGTTCGATAATCTGGAGCGCGTGGCCGATTTATTATATTTTAGAGTTTATTAAGTGGCAATGATAACTCGCAAGGAAACGGTCCTCAAGGTGTAAATAAAGTACATAAAACAAAATAGTTTCCCAATTACTATAAAACAATTGAGTAGTCTTTCGAACACGGGCACACAGGCATGTGCAATATGCAGAGTAGCTCACTTCCAACAAGAAAGAATAGTTATCCGAATAACTTGCTATGGACATTCGTAAAGTGTGTGGATTTCAGTATGGCGATGCATGCGTATACGTTTTTGTAAGCAATTGCAGCGTATACATTTGTTAATAATTATTTATCCATATAAGTTCATAAATTGGAGAAAACATTAATCTTCTTCGCTCGGAAATCCTATGGAGCTCGCTCTCTTTAATACATCACAAATAATGTAATAATTGTAAAAGATATAACAACACATATCAAGCGGGATAAAGAGTTTAATTATCCGACAACCAGCGTCTTTGAATCTGGTACGTGATATTCCATAAGGGAATAACGGCGTTTGGGATATAGCAATTGTGAAGGTCATGTAGAGAGGTACATACATATATCTCACAAAGATTCACCGTTCAGCTTTGAAAAATTGAGTTGAATATTATACATAATTTAGGATCGCGATTTGCAATTATAATTATTCAATTCTATCAATCGTCATTAAACAATCAAAACAATTAAGGGTAAACCAATATACTTTTAATATATTTTCAAATAATTTTTCAAAAATATAATTAACAATGTAAAATCAATGTGTAGTTTTTAAATAGCATCATATATTTTTCCAATTTAGTAAAACAGATTAATGAAAATAAGACATTATTTTTTTGCTGAATTGGCTGATTTCGCGTAGTTTCTGAATATGAAAAGAAAAATATATAAACACATGTATGCCCGTATGCTTATGTATATTTTTTAGTATAATGAAAATATTGAATTATAAATTAGAAAGTTGATAAATCAAGAAACGGTAGTCTTTCTCAACAATATCGTCGTCTTATCTGCTTTGAATATTCAGTAACTGCGTATTTCCATAGACAAACTGAAGGAATCATTTAGGAAAATATAGCTATACTTTGAATCATTTTAAGCAGTCTTCCCTTTTATTAGAATTATCTTTCGGTTCTTTACGTAATAACTGTTTAAACTGCCCTTTTATAAGTTCCCATTGGGTAAGCTTTTGCGTACTAATTCCAAATTCCTTACAAGTTTCCTCAAAAGCTTTGATAACAAGTGGTAAATAAGTATGATCGACGGTTGGTAAAAGATGATGAAGACCATGTAAACCGAAATTTGTCAGCACTAGAAAATCTGAATCATCGATCACCTTTCGGTCTCTTACAGCATCCAGTTCCAGCAAACCCCAATCGAGATCCTTCCTACAACATATTTATTTCGTTTATCAATTTTATCAGTTTGATGCATTCACTTCATTGAATTATACATAAAGAAGCACCAGAAATCCCTAACAGTTTTACTCTCTTTATATGTTAAAGAGTGAGAACAAAAAATTAAAATGCAAAATTAAAGTTTTATGCGTTAAAATATTTTTCGTCCCAAGTGCGGAAAACAATGTTATTTGAATAACTGCCGTCTTCTTAATGGTACAAATATGCTCTTTTTTCACATTTTTCATAAATCATGCACTAACTTATACTTTTCAATTATTGTGTTTATTTAAATAATTCAGGTGATGCATTGTATGTATATAAATTTGAATAAGCTCAGAATTGATTCAACTCGTATGTAAGGGAATATTTTTCGGAATGTCTACACATTAATTTATTTATGTTTAAAATATAGACATCTCGAATAAAGATATTTTTCTCGGCTTCGATAGAGTTCAAATGTAGTCTTTAAATGGTGAAATACTCAAGAATGCACAAGAAAAACTTAAATAATGTTGAAATATATGCTATTCACAAGGAATGTTAATTCTGTCAGAATATTCTAATTTTTCTAAAACTTTGCGTGCATTTGAAATTCAAACTTTGGATTCTGGAGTCTAGAGCATAACAAAGTAAGCAGGTAATAGTTTCTTTCAGTGAAAATTCACTCTAAAGGAGTGTAGTCTGGCTACAAGGTTTTCGTGTTTTTTTTTTTTGTGTTTAATCATGTAATTTTGTAAAGATATAGTCAAAATTATAATCAAAATTATAATCGAACAATTGGTCCATAACATATAATTTTTAACTAACTTAATTTTATTTATTTCTTTGCATATGAATGTCTTTTATGCTATTTCTATATGTATGCGCGATATTTTATTTCATTAATATTTTCGAACTTACAAAATCCATTCTTTTTGGTATAAAAAGGAAAAACTGTCATTTTATATAAAATTATTTTTTCTTCTAAAATTTCTTTTCGGTCTTCAAGCGTTAGTAATAAGAAGTTGTATCTAACAGAACAAATTTTCACCGAAAAAAAAATTATTTCTTTTTATTCTTGGGATACGCGTATGTATGTATGATGATTTGAACACAAAATTTCATTAAAATCAGAACTTTCGAGTTGTGCAACTTTTTTTTATTGGTAACGTGAATTCTTTTTATTTGCCAGAATTCCTTGTATATCTGCAATGCTCTACCTAGAATATCTCTTGAACAATTTAATACGAATCCAACATGTTGAAAAGTATAAGTTGTTTCTAAATTGTAACGAAAGATACATATATAGAATATTTTTTGTAAAAATTTAAAATACAGGGTCTAAAGAAAGTCATGGTCATGACTTTAAGCGGTGAATCTACACCTCTGAATCGGTGGACATTTTTAAAAAGAAGTGTCACCAAAACTGTTTATAACAATGAAAATTAATGTTAAATTTTTTTTACACCGAACATATTCTGCGTGACAAGAAGAAAAAAAATCTGAAGGGAGTCACATGCCTCAAACAAATAGTTTTCGAAATATACGTTGATAAACTTTTGCCAAGATTTTATTAATAGAGCTATACGTATAGACTAGGTTCTACCACATATAGGATCTAGCAACGTAGCAGAATGATAGAATTGGTAGAATTGTGTACGTGTTCTTACGCAAACGACGATTAAAAGTACAGCAAGGTTTAAAGAACCCAAAGAATCCACTGACTCGAAAGCAGGGCCGAACCAAGGGACTTTTCTCTCCTACCTATACAAATTGTAAATATTCAATACCAGAATTAGAAAAGCTGTTATGAAATAGTTGCTAATGTTATTGAACTTTCAAAACCCATTGCTTTACAATATTTAATACATAACACGCTTATATAAGGAATAATTGTTAAGAAGTATAAATCGAAATGGTAACGTCTGTGTGAACATCTAATTGGTGAGTGAAAATATTGTTATCATATTTAATATCGGAATAGTTATTCTTTATATAAATGTGTTATGTATTAAGTGAAGGTTTTAGTATATAGAAACAAGCCCCCTCCCCCGAGAATTTCGAAATCTTCTGAAGACTTCCCTCACGTAAAAGCAAAAACAAAAGTTTGTGGAAATAGATTCCCTAAAATGCCTCTACATAAACGACTTCACTTGGTTCGGCTCTGCCTTCGAATCAGTGGATTTTTTAGGTTCTTTAAACCTTGCTGTACTTTTAATCCTCGTTTGTGTAGGAGCACGGACACCATTCTACCGAGCGTCTGTTACGCGCCTAAATCCTATGTGTTGGTAGGGTCTAGTCTATACGTATAGCTTTGCACAATCATATCTTGGCAAAAGTTTATCAACGTATATGGCTCCTTTCAGACTTTTTTTCTTTTTGTCGAGCAAAATATGTTGATATAAAAAAAAATTTAACATTAATTTTCATTATTATAAACAATTTTGCGAACACATTTTTTTACAAATGTCCACCGATCCAGAGGTGTAGATTCATCCCCTAAAGCCATGACCATGAGTTTCTTTACACCCTGTACATTTCTGTAGTTCCCCTTCATCTTGATTTCTCTCATTAGACATTTATTCTGGCACTTCAATAAATGCTACACATTACTTAATTATTCTAATGTAAAATACTGTGTATGCGTTTAAACAATGCTAGTAATAGAAAAATTGAACGCTATTGCTATTATAGCCTCTGTACTAATGTAGTGTTAACTGACCTGTATATATCGCCATCGTGAAAAATGTCAGGGTGATGATGAGCTGCATTAAAACCGACCATAGCAAATACAAAACTGCTTACTAGAATAATTAGCAAAAAAAGTTTCAATGCTGTTCCGAAACTCGGTGCGAAGAGAGACATCAGTGTTGGAATAAACAAGGGTACTACATCCCGAAACTCGAAACGTTTAAACACAAAGAACACGGAATAATATCTGAAAAGAATACAATTTCATTGACAATCAATTTATTACAACGCATTGTATTTATTTATATTTAAGTGCATATTATTAAATACATTTTATTCAATACTACAAATTGACGAAATTTAATTGTATCCCTATATAATTTAATATCTATTAATCATTAGTTACTGTGTAAATTTATTTAATTATATTCATCTGAAACATTTTACATAATTTACCATTTTTATATTCCTAGTTAATATTTTATGTCAGTAATACAGAAAAATTTATTAATTAAAGGAAAAAGGACTTTTTGTTGTACATATAGTCTGATGAGTAATATTTAAACAAAAAGAAATTAACTATTATTAAATTTTCAATTTTAAATAAAGTAAAATTTATGTATATAAAGATTGTATCGATAAAAGCATAAATATAATGTTTGATGCGTGAAAAATGACATTCGTACCTTTTGATTGCTTGTTCATAAAATATAAGAGCCCAAATAATAGGACTTATCATTTGGCTAATTAAACTCTTTAGCAACGTTTTCTTATGATTTGGTAACCACTGAATGTAAGGCTCAAGCACATAAACTTCAAAATCCCAAAGTGTATTAGGATAAGCATGATGACTCATTGCATGTGTTATCCGCCATTCCTTCGACGACATTATACTCAAGTCAAAATAATACATTCGAAAATTGTCCCTCATATGAAAATAATTGTGGCCAATTATTGTAGTCCATGCGAGAAAGATTCCTAAAAATAAAAATATCTTAATCGTTATCGTATGCTACATGAAAGCAAGAGAACGTGTAACATTTATTCTTTAAATTATACAAACGAGCTGTTGTAAATTTTTGTTAACAAAATACATAGCACTCTGTTGTGACTGCAAAAATACGTTTCTTTCTATTTGCAAAAAATCTGTGCTAATAAAATGAAACTAATTTAAAAAATAATTATTGTTTAATATTTTTAAACTAATTTTTATACAAAAAAATTAAATAATTTTAAACTATCATGTCATTTTCATTCTACTATGTCTAATTGAGATTATAATGTATATATTTCACTAACCAGCAGCCAGAATCAGTAAATAAGAGTGCGTATGAGCTACTGCGAGACAAAGGAGGATGGTGGTAGTGGCAAGGAAATCTGCGATGAGATTAGATTTTCTTGATGGTCGATGAAAATCAACATTTTTTAAAGCTTCCAGTGCACGTCTTCTAAAAGTGTAAAAGAAACCATTCGGTTTGAACGTTAATGATACTGTCCGTGGTGAAACTGCTTCTCTTATAAAATATTTTGGAAGAAGTCTTGACGCTTTATCGGTTAAATGGTGTGACTGAAAAGAAATAAATTTAATTTAAGATAGTTTGAAAATATTTCTTACAATTGAACGATATCTTAAGGGGTAACATCTAAGTGAAACCTTTCAGGAAATCGAAAAAATTTTTTTATCTTAAATAATGTGTTAGAGTCTTAAAAATAAGATGCAATAGATCTTATACGGAAAAATGTTTTTAAAGTAGTTTTACAGCTAATGTTTTAAACTAAGGCGTGATATCGTCTAAGCACGTCGGAGCAGCGCGCAGAAATTCAATGTTTCTAAACTCTTCCTAAGGTATATTGTTCCATACCAAATCATAATTTATTTTATCGTTTTTCCTTTCCTAAATCCTAGACCATATGTAGAAGCGCATGAGCAATCGACTCCGGATTTTAAAAAAGAACACGAAAGGTTTTGGCGGAAACGGCAAGCTAACCGGCAAAATTTAATGGCGGCTTGGCCATCCGTAGAAATCCGGATTCTATCGAAAAACTACGGAACGAAATTTGGGCAATTCTTTATCACAAACTTTCGACGGATGAAGTACCACAATATAAGTGCCCTGTCAGTGTAGATTCGTGGTGCTCGTGGCAGAGAGCAAGTCTTGGACAGTTTACATGAATATCAACATAAAACGCCTCTTTCATAGGACATTTTCAATGCCATAAAACCAATATATGAAGATTTGAGTAGAGATTATTTACTCAATCGTTGTTTAGGAGGATTCACACAGAATAACAACGAAAGCTTTAATGGGACAGTGTGATCGATTGCTCCGAAAACATTGTCAAGTGACACAAAAATTGTGGAAATTGCTGCAAATATTGCAACTGTCATCTTTAACGATGGCTTTCAAAGTGTAATGGAAATTATGCAAGTACTAGAATTAACTGTGGGCCATCAATGCTATAATTTCTGCATCGAGGCTGACGCACGCCGCATCAGATTTGTCGAGCGCGCCTTGATTGGTGCCGCTAAAGACGCTCATAGAACTTCGAAATCATCAAGGAAAGAGGAACAGGAGGACAATATTGTTATATAAGGTCAGTTATATGGTGCAGGCATCGCAGATTAAAGGTGTACTAAAGATTTCTCTAGTGTAAATATGAAATGACATTACTCAAAACTTTAAACGTATTTTCCTCGAAACCAGCATATCGATGCAGCATAACTGTAACAAATTTTATCTGATTTACATGAAATTTTTATAGTAACTACTAAACTAAATTATCTAGAGAAGTACATAGGATTTCTTCGATCGGTTAACAACTTTTTTTGTTATAAATATTTATTCACTGAACCTTTTGGGTGAAAATAAATTTTTTTTCCCATGTTCGCCATTTCTACAAAAATGAATATTTTAACATATGCCTACGTACTTCTCTAGCAACTTTAATGTAGATTATAAAAATATTTTGCTTTTTGTCCTTAGTGAAAGTGTACGACACTTCTGCTGTAAGCCGTAGAAGCCTATGAAAAAAAAATCATTTTATATGCAGAGCTTCAGCGTCGTCATTTTTAAATAAAATCAGAAAAAAAATTTGTTTATATTCCTTACGTAACACACATTGAAGGCCTATAATTGCATTTCTATATGTTTTCTTATTTAACTGCAAAAAGTTCCCAAAGTTACCCTATATTTTCAGGCGTTCACCTAGATCTTACCCCTTAAGTTAACAACAGAAATGTCACTGCAAACAAAGAAAGAAAAGAAAGAAATGAAAAATTGTCCGTACAGAAAACTCGTTGATGGATTGATCTATCTAATAAATGCAATATGACTAGATTTATCATCTAGCACAAGTGCATTGAGTCGTTATTGTGTAAATTCTAGAATACTCCATTGGAAGATGACAAAATGAATATTAAGATATATCAAAGGTACCATAGATTACGGTGTAACCTACCAAATGAGTAATGGAAAGATGCAAGTTTACTACGATGCAGACTGGGCTGATGAAGTTGACAATCAATCATGTTCAAGAATTGTAGTGTTTCTTACGAATGGACCAATCAGCTGGGTAACGAAAAAGCGAAGGTGTGTGACAGTTTCAACAATGGAAGTTGAATATGTTGCGTTAAATAAAGTTACCAAAGAAATTATTTATTTGAAAAGATTAATGAATCATATAAGTTTTGATAATAGTGTCAGTGAAGACACAATCATGTATTATGACAATCAAAGCGCTATTAAGTTAAATTTAAGTTATTTGTATCATGTGAGAAACAAAAACACATAGGCAATAAATATCATATATCACATAAAGCGCAAGAAAAAGACATTATAAATGTACAATACTTGGCGACAAATAAAATGTATGCGGAAATTTTGACCAAACAATTGCCAAAGATAAAACATGACAAATGCATTGAAATGTTAAATTTAAAATAATGATTGCATTAGGATAAATGTGCGTTTCTATTGAGTTAGTATATTGTGCTGCAGTCATATTGCAATTGTTACATGAGTGAATAGTGTATGTGTGTGTCATATTCACGTGTCGGGCACATCGATTGGAGGAGTGTTAGAAATAGGCTCTCGTAAATTTCACGGTATGCTCGATGTACCGCTGTGATGATACGAAAGGGAGATCGTGCGCTTTTTGTTATTCCTGACATTTGATTATTTTACAATATATATATGTATATATACATATATTATATATACATATATAGCAATATTATACTGCAACGCAAGGGCTACAAATGGCAATTATAAATACTTTGGTGGAAATGTCGAATGGCATGAGACGGAAAATATCCACCGATGGTTTAACTGTGTCATTGAAGTAACAAAAATAATTATTGCACAGTATATTATTTATAACGTTCTCTTGAGCATGCGTGTGTGTTTATATATAATAAATGAATCATTTCAATCGTACAAAATTAAAACTGTAAAAAATGAAAGAAAATTTACAATTTTGTCTAACAACGTCTATATGTACAATGTACATACATATAGTTATTCCCACTCATATTTGTACACCATACGGACATTTAGCATAAATAAAACAACAACAACAACAAAAACACTTTTCTTAAGGATATTTTTTATTTATGTATTAAGTATATTTTTATTTATATTATCAGCAGAATTCATTACTATACTATCTTACATCTATTTACGGAGCAGTTTTATTTTTCACTACTTAGAAATACAATAAATATTATAAAAAAAGAACGTCACTGTCCATAAAAAAACCATCTTTCAATCGTATTGGTGCATAAAGGAAAAAAACATATATCGACTAGTAAAAGTAATCAAATTGTATGAATTAATATACTTTATTTGGTAATCTTTGTATCTTATTACTTCAAATAATCTATTGGGTATAGAGTGAACTAATTTATTTGTAATGTCACTACTAATATTTTTCCATTCCAGGTTTAAATTTTCTTTGACTTGATCTGCATTACTTATTTCATATTTTCGTATTCTGGTTTTTAATTCTGCCTATAAATTTTCTACTGGATTTATATCTGGGTTTTGTGGGGGTATTCCGATTACTTTGCGGCAATTGTATAGTAACCATTCTCGAGTTATAAGAACTTTATGCTTGAGATTGTAGCGGCACGCTACATATATATACATGTCGCACGTATCGACTAGGCCTGCGGGACACCCCGCTGCTTTGCCGAATCTACGCAGGAAATATCACTCCTACCAAGTTGCTTCCCCACTCTCGGAAAACCACGCTAAAAGGGCGTAAAAGAGTGGGCGGTGGAATTTCCACAAAAAAGTCTAATTGGCTTAAACGGATTTCCCGTTTAGCCAATTAGAAAAAGTAATTCCATCGAACAGGCCTAGAGAAGCTAGCTGGTGGCCCGGCGAAGCAACGAGGACCAGTCTGCTGCGGGAGTTGCGTAAAGAGTTATATAACAAAAGTATCATTAAGCCGCATTGTATAGAGTAGCAATAAAATTCCTTTTTTAAACACATTCGTGTCTTTACTGAACACGCTATATAACCACATCCTTCAAGATCATTATCTTGGTAAAAAATAGAATTATTAGGAATTTCTAAGCTATTCGCATTGACCTTGAAATTTCCTTTTAAAATATTAATATATTTATACTTATCCATGATTCCATCAATAATGTGCAAATTTCTAACACCTGCCAAAAAATAGCTTCTCATTATAAATGCCCTCCCCTGTATTTCACTGTAGGCTGGAGATTTGATATTTCAAGGCTGGTATTTCGTTTAGACCATATAATTTGTCGACCATTAGATTTAAAGACATTAAATTTAGACTCACAAAAAATGACATGTTTCCAATTTTCATACGTTCATTTTACGTATTCATTTACAAATTGTAAACGTTTTCGTCTATTTGATTTATTAATATATGTCTTCTCCCTGGCAATTCTTCCATTATATCCATATTTCCTGATTTATTTATTTATTTATGAGTATACACCCATTAGTGGAAAAGTAATTATAAAAAAAAATTAGAGAAAACATAGTATTTATACAAAGTATTTAGAGACAGACAGCAAACAGTTACAACTTTACATTACGTAATGATATCTTAAGCAAAGCAAGTGAACAGTTAAATAAATTGGATGAGATATGAGCGATATTGGCGTGAATAAACATTCTGTTGTAAGGATTAAAGTAATCATACAATGTACGACGATGCTCGAGATAAAATAATTCGAAATGACGTAAGGTTCGGAATGGAACATTGAATTTAAATTTATCTATAATATCCGGACAATTTATCAGACCATTTAGCACTTTGTTAACAAAACATACATCCGCTAGCTTTCTTCTGTGCTCTAAAGTAGTCAGGTTTAATGTATGTGAGAGACAGTCACAGTTATGTGAAAACTTAGGAATGCGGTTTTCCACGTGATATGCAGCCAATCGAAAAAATTTATGTTGCGGACTTTCCAAGTTACAAATGTGTGAGTCATAATAGGGAGACCAGATTAATTATCCATATTCTAAGATTGGTCCGACCAGGCTATAGTACAATAGTTTCAGAATTGCAGTATCTTTGAAAAATTTAGCAGATCTATGAATGAATCCTAAAGTTCTGAATGTCCAATAGGTGATAACTTTCTAATATTGTACGAATGGGTCATGACAGAATAAGATACTAAGGTCGCGAATCGAATCCAGAATACATAGAATGGTGCTACCGAGGGAGTAGTTACAAATTGTTAAATTATAGCTACGGCTAAATCTAACAACTTCGCATTTTTCAAAATTGAGAAATAAATTATTGTTCATGCACCACATTTGAAGTCTTGCTAGGTCGTTTTGAAGTACAAGTGTACATGGGGGATTACAAATAGCGTGAAAAATCTTTAAGTCATCTGCATACAACAGAAATTTACAGAACTGAAACACCTCGAAAATGTCATTAATGAGTAAAATGAATAGAAGAGGCCCAAAGTGTGATTCCTGAGGTACACCAGAGCGGATATGGGCCTAGAGTATGAATCATTAAATTTAATAACTTGTTCTATATTTGAAATAAAACTAGTAATCCGGGCAAGTATACCTCCTCGTATGCTCCGTGCACGTAGTTTAGATACGAGCATTGAATGACTGACTATGAAATACCTTACGGAAATCTGTATATAGCATGAACTTGCAAACTATTCTCAACTGAATTCGAGAGATAGTGATAATATTCGAGGAGATTGGTTATAGTCGAGCGTCCTTGAATGAAACCATGCGGTTCGTTAATAATAGTATTTTTACAAAGAGATGACAATTTACAAGATATTACGTCTTGAAAAATTTGGGCATAACGTTTTGGATATATGTTGGTCTGTAATTTTGTATAGATGTTGATTACCATCCTTCGATATTGGTTTAACCAAGAATTGCTTCCAAGCCTCAGGAAACACAGTAGAAGCAAGAGATTTATTAAAAGTAATCTAGAGTATTTTCGAGATTATAAAATTATGATGCTTAAAGAATAATTGATGAAGACCATCTAGATCAGGATTAGAGTTTATTGCCAGGGTATTAATGCTGTCATAAATATCACTAATATTGATAGAGATACTGGAAATATCAAGAGATTGAGAGTGTTTTGGGTTAATATTATAAGAACGGTTATTATCATTGATGTATACAGATTCAAAGATTTCCACAAAACTGTTAGCAATGGATAAGTCATCAGTCAGTAGACAAAAATGTAAATTTGTAGATAAGGAGTTTGTGGTTTTCATAGAATTAATAAAACGCCATGTTTTATACACCACGTATTGTTAAAAATCGACATTTCCATGTAGTGCTGCACATGCTCTGATTAGCAGTCTTGGGTTAGTTTTTTATATTTGGCTTGTAATTCACAAAACTTTGATAATCTGCCAAGGAATTGGTGTATTTGTAGATCATATGGTAGTGCTTTTTTTGTTTAATTGAAGAAATAAGTTCACGGAAGAACCATAATAGGAAAGTAGAAGAGTAACTATTAATTAAAGAAATAAAATTATCCATAATAAAATTTAAATACAAAAATTCAACCGATTCATTAGGGGTTAAGTTGCGAAGACAATTATCCCAGTCGACAGTTGAGAGATATACGTTTATCGCTGTATAGTCAGCAATATAGAAATTCTTCTTGATCCTATAAAAACACGAATGTGTTGAGGACAGAGAAATAGAAATATGAAACTCAAGAGGAGGATGGTAAATACTGGCGGATAGGATCGGATCAGGAGAAGAAAGGGGAGTTATATTAGCGGAAGAGAAAATTAAATCTAGAGAGTAACCTGAAGAGAGGATAATACCGTTTCTCTGAAAAAGATTAAGGAGATTAGAGATAATCGAAAATTATCTATCTACAGTACAAGGGCCATTGATATTGTAAATTAGAGAACCGTCAACACTATTAAACCATATAATATATGGCAGATTATAATCACCAATAATAATTAAGTTAGAGTTTCGGTTGATCTGCATGATGTTCTTAACCATAATCGCGTGTGATTCGTAAAAACATGGGCCGATGCTCGGAGGTAAATAAACAGTACCAACGATAATAGATTTTATCAGCTCCTCCACTGTCAATTAAAGTCTTTAATTCAAGGCTTAATTTATCAAATTGGACACGCTGTTTAATAGTACAATCTTGAGCGAAGCAAATGTATCTGTTTTTCACTTTTAAAACAGGTATGACATCTTTCGACTGCACAGTAACACAGACCGATCTGGCACGATCATTTTGCCTTCTACCAATTCTTGCAATTTTCAGAATAAAATTCCAGGTTTCACTTGATCTAATATATTCTTCACCGTATATGCATCGATTTGATGTCGATTAGAGAAAGATGAAGAAGTATTGGGTTGAGTCATAAGTAATTACCGCTGCTGATGCTGGGTCATAAACTTTTTCAGAAACTCCGAATGGTCTTCAGTCCCCTGTCACCATGCTGGGTCCTTTATTTCTAAGGCTTAACCAGTCTAAAAGCAACAGCTAGCGAATGCGGATTGATTACAATTTGAACTTGTTGGATAGTTGAAATGGAGTAGTCAAAACAACATATTCGGCATGTAATGTCGTGGGAATTTCAAAACGGTAATAATGCTGCCAATACCACAAAGAAGATATGTGACGTTATTGGTGAAGGTGTGATGTCAGAATGTACAGTGTGAAATTGGTTTACTAAATTTCGTTCCGGAGATACCAGCCTTCAAGATGAACCTAAACCTGGACAATCAATTGATATCGATGACCATGTTCTAAAGGTACTGGTGGAACAAACCCCACGGCAAACGACCAGAGAATTGGCAGATAAGATGGGAACATCCCAATTTACCGTTTGTCGTCACCTCGAGAAGCTAGGAAAGGTTTGCAAATTAGGCATATGGGTTCCGCACGCACTATCGGAGAAAAACAAAGCAGACAGGATGGCAATTGCTACATCGTTCCTGCCTATGTATCGAAACGAATCGTTTTTCGGTCGATTAATTACAGGAGATAAAAGATGGGTCTCCTATGAAAATGTTATTCGAAAAAGGCAATGGATGAGTGAAAATGAGGCATCTCAAGCTATGCCTAAAGCAAATTTGCACGGAAAAAGAATTCTGCTGTGCGTATGGTAGGATCGAAAAGGAATCATCCATTACGAGTTGCTACCACGCAACGAAACGATTACAGCAGCCTCATACGTGCAACAACTGACACGAGTTCAAGAAAAATTGAAGGAGAAATGACCAGCACTTGTCAATCTCAAGAGAGTCATGCTTCTGCACGACAACGCTCGACCGCATACGCCAAACATTCGATCCCTCCAAAATTGCCTAAGTGAAAAAAAATTCAATAATAATAACGAAGTGCATGAATACATTGATACATTCATTACATCTAAAGATCCTGATTTTTTTGCTTCTGGGATCGACAAGTCACCCAATAAATGGGAAAAAGTTATATTTAATGATAGAGATTATATTTTAGATTAAATACTTCTGTAACTGTCTTAGAAGACTAATAAAGTTAATGCGAAAAAACGGCAATTACTTATGACTCAATCCAATAGAATCAAGTTCAGTAAGATTGTACAGGATGATGTTACGAGAACACCGTTCTCTTTCAAATATCTCGGTTAAAAGATTTCAATTTCCAAGGTTAATACTCTGTCCGTTAGTGAAGAGATATTTTTTTCGGAAAACTTCAAGGTCAGCCGAATACATCTCTGTGATTTTCTTTTTGAAAGCGTTAATATCTTCTCGGAAACTATTCAATTCTACACGTAGCATTATTCTGAATTCATCTATTTTAGCAATTAAAATATCAGTCATGGATGACTGCGTTATAGTGCAATCCGAAAATTTACCGTCCAGATGCGGATGACCAGTTCGACGCATATAGGAAGAATGGGGGGCAATTTTACATCTTGCACAAGTAATCGGGTTCACCACATTTTAAGAAAAATTGAAAATTGAAAATTCGAAAAGTTTGAAACATTTCAAGTGATTTTGAAAAATAACTGACAAGCACTTTACGAAGAGGAGCGATATGTAAATACGCCTGTCCCGACAGGAGTCTCACAAACTACTTATTACACGACGAACTGTTTCGTTACTTTTTCCTCTATTTGAATTTTTAACTTTAGTACAATTTTCGAGAATTAATTTTAGAATTTACCTTTATTCCTTTTAAAATTCTTCATTCGTCACGATCTGTTAGTGATTTTCCATTAAGATTTCGAATTTTATTTTCTACTCTACTTTCAGCTTTTTACGATATACCGAATAGTAGACCGTCTTCTTCTAATAATATCAATAATTTATTGTAAACTTTTTCCATTTTCATAATGACCTATGATCAACTTTCTTAACTTAATTAATGTTTCCGTACTTTTTCTATCCATTTTGTCCATTAACATACGAATGCTATCGATTATTATTTTGTTTAGACAAAAGAATAACTGTCGATTGTTTTTTATTTCGTGCACAATATACGTGAAATTTTCGATATAGTATACACAATCTCTATAATATATATTATTGTTGGTTTGTTGACTGTACGAATACAGCTGAAAGATGGTTTTTATGTATAATGATATTCTTTATCTAATTGTTGTATTTCTAAATAATGAAAAATAAAACTGCTTTGTAAATAGATGTAAAATAGTGTAATAATGAATTGTGCTGAACATAAATAAAAAATATCCCTAAGAAAAGTGTTCTTATTTTTTATTCATGCTGAATGTCCGTATGGTGTACGAATACGGTAGGAGTAATTGTATGTATATTACTAGTAACTGTATGGACATTATCATTAAGTAACCAGAGTAAAACAATATACATACATAGTTCATACATTTTTTAATTGAAACTAGTAAGCTCTATATTTAATCTATGGTTTTCTTGCTAAATTCAATTATATAATAATTACAGAAGTTCTACATTGATAATAAAGTCCATATATGTATGTTCTACGAACTTAAAGAAAGCAGCAGCATGGTTCAAACTTATATATGAAGATAAATCTGTAAATGAATGGAATTATCAGTGACTCTTTATTCGTTTTTATTTTGACAATATAAACAATATAGTCTTTAGATATGGACGAAAATTAATTATTGGTTGTAATCTAATAAAATAAGCATTACTCTCCAAAGGAAATTACAGAAGCTGTGAAAGTGTATCATACAGCCATTCTAACAAGGAAACCTCATACATTTAAAATGACATTTAAACCTGTTACCTGGATTCTTCACAAATTATTCAAGGATATGTTTATTACTTAACATGGACAGCTCTTTCACAAACTCAAAAATACTCATTCAAAAATATGACGACGTAATAAAGTTTCGAAAAACTGTAGCCACAATAGCTATGTTATTTGTATATAATCTCTATATGAAAATTATCATACATACAGTGAGAACGAGAATATTCGAGCACTAAGATATAGTCAGATCATATTGCTTTAAATGTTAATTAATTATCCATAAAATGATTAATTATGAAATAATTATTGTGTCACAGATACATCCAGCTATTATAAAACAAGATAATTAAAATGTCGCACATGCTGATGTATAATGCATAACTGTACTCTTTTATAATATGTCTTACAAAGGAAGGTCCTATACAAATTCTGAAAAATTATTAAATAGTTCAACCTAAAAATATTGCTATTATAGTTGATGCCATTTTTTTACTTTGACGGGAGAAATCACATCCATATATAACTTTCAAATTATACAAAGTATTAAAAAATATTTACACAAATATTTCGAAGTTTATAATTTCATAACAACAAATTTTCGAAAAATAGATTTCTTTTAAAATTATACAGTTTTACACCCAAATGATTATCAAGAATTTTGTATTTGCTCATTAAAAAATAAGAATAAACACTCTTTATTCTGAATCGAACGATATATTAAAATTGTTACTGTAGTTTCGTGCATTTTGAAATTCACAGTTTTCATAACTGACAGTCCACAAATAAATATCGTAAATGATGAAACTGGTTTACTTCGTACTTTTTTTTCTTTTTGACACTTACACAATCATTGATGCACAGGAAAAGATAGAAGACATTCGAATGGATATTAGTTTCCTCAAAAGTGGTACACATCAAAAAAGTATTTAATACATAAAATACTTTTAACCATATGAAACACGACAAAATATTGTGTACAACGTAGGTAGCTTCACATTACAAATTTCCTTATATATTTTTGTCATTTTTTCTATGAAAAAATAAAAATTTATCAGAGTCGAAAAGGGAAAAATCAAAATTCAAATATATTTATTTAAACTATTCTTCAAAGATTTTTTTGCTATGCATTGGCTTCTGAAGACCTACAGAAAGATTAAAATTTATACATAAACAAATTTTCGATACATTTGAAGTAAATTCAAAGAGAAGGGAAACAATGGGTGATTTCTTCCTTAGTCTAAAAACAGCATAATGACATACAATGAAGTTTGTTTTCAAATTCTGCAAATTTTCATTAAAATTCCGATCTGATACGTATTAACATTTTCAATATCTTACTAACGCGATAATTATGTACTATTTCGATTGATATTAACTACAATGTAATATCCACAAATCAATTAAATAAACTGTATATATTTGGTAATCATTATAAATGATTTATTACAAGTAAAAATAACGTGCTTACTCCATGCATAAGTAATTAAGACATACAGTGTCGAATTCAAGTCCATTCTCGTATCGGAAAATTTTCGAAAAATATCGTAACACTCGAATTTCACGTGACGTTCTACGATTAATGGTCTTTGCGGAGAATTACGGCAAGGCGATGAAGATTGTATTCGATAGGGGTAAAGAGCGGGCGGCGGTAAAGGATTGGTAGGAAAAGATTCAGGAAAGTTCTCCTAATTAGATATCCAGACTAGATGTAAATTTCAAGAATAGAAAGGATTAATGCTAGGTATATACAAGAAAGGTGATGCTGCAATGAAGACACCGGCTAGATTGAATTATGATAGATGATCCAAACTGGATAGCGAAAGTCCTATGGATGGAAGCCGTAACGGTGTTTGAAAGAAGTAAATTGTCAACAACTTTTTGCACGTGTACAAGCCGATAAGATAACCAATACCGCTGTCTTGAGGCGACTTACTCTTTTGATTTTTCTTGCAATTTGAGATCTTTTTATAAGGATTTTCGTTCCTTAGCCTATCAAATCAGAATGCTTCAGTACGTCAAGCTATAATTTTATGCCTTCGTACCTGGATGTGCGTTGAAATTTCGTTCAATACGCGTATTATGGTTTACTAAATATAATAAAATTAAACTTAGTAGAATATAACGCATTTCGCACTTAATAAACGACATTTCAATTCTTAATTTTTTCCTTCAACTTATAAAAACAAAAAAAAGAAACAGAAGTGTTAAGAAAAGACTGTCCTATACACTGAGGTGCATTGATTTTTACGAAATTCCTAGAACTAACACAAACGTACAACGACAGTGGTCTTATGTGAAATGACGTACGATGTACAAATAAGATGCACAAAAATCATTCAAAAGAATAAATCAATTTACAGACACTAAATAAATTCCATAGTCGTTTCAATGTGAACTGTTGGACGATTGGTGGCAGAATAATTTTTGCGCATTTTACTTAAGTATAATACAGGAGGTCGAGGCAATTTGATGCAGAAGCAGGTGCATGTATATTTCGATGAGGGTGAAATGTCTGAAGTTTATTGTTTAACAGTTTACCACGATAAAGCGTAAGTCTATTGTATGAGTGTAAAACGTTAGCAGTCGTTATTTAATGGTTTTCGTTCTTATCAATTTTTTAATCCGTCTCGAAACATTTTCTTATATGCCCCACATGGTTTTACATAGTGACTTTCAGTGGAATAAGTTGATACGCTTTCACTGGGGCATGTTGATACAGTGTATCAATCTACCCCGACTATTTTAGTACGAATATGTACAAAATTGATAAAATTACTTTGTTGAGATATATACATTAATACAAAAAGAATAGGGATCCTAATGCAATAATATGTATAATATGTATAATATATATAAATATATATAAATGTGGGTGTGCGTGTGTGCGTGTGTGTATGTGCGTGTGTATCTATGTATGTATGTATGTATGTATGTAGGTGTGTGTGTGTGTGTGTGTGTGTGTGTGTGTGTGTGTGTGTGTGTGTGTGCGTGCGTGTGTGTGTGTGTGTGTGTGTGTGTGTAATACAAAAAATAATTCAAAGTCCACGTCACTCTATCGTCGCGGAAAATACACGTCAACGCTCTGGCGCGATAACATTAACAACTGCGTATTGCTGTGTAAACCGAGCATTATATGTCAAAGCAATGAAACGAATACGTATTTACGCATTTAAGCTACTAACTGTGTATTATTTTTTTTTTGCGAACTAAAACTTTATAATAACCGAGGGACAACAAATTGTCGATCCGTATAATTTGCTAAATGCGTTTAACTAACAAACAAAACTTCAATCGCAATTACATTAAAATTTCTTTCTTAGAAACTTTTATACAAAATATGATATACAGAAATTAAAGATCTATATATCTGAGAAATAAACTTTTAGAAGCACCATATTTAATTGGAAAAATATAACCATCACGATTTAAATTTAATTAAAACCGAGAAAATGTCTTTTCTTTTTTTATTAAAAATTATGATAATTCATTTTTGCCTAACGGGGAGTCGATAAGTAAATACAGTTAATTATAAATTACCTCGAAAAGTTCTGTGATGTCCGTACCCTTGGTAAGAGTAATCCATTCTTGCCCACCTGGATGGTTTCTTGCAAAGCCTTCCAGGTCGTATAAATTATTCCCAATTCTCCATAGACCTTCTGCGCCATCTATTTGCCTCCTTCCTTCAAGAAAGCTATGCGGGGTTTTGAACTTCAAGTCTCTCGCAGGAAACGATGACAATCCTGGAATCGAGCTTTCCAGTTTCTGCATAGTACCGTTTTTCTTGCTATCCTGCACAGCACGATGTTTGTATAAACATATTAATGTGCAAAATAATTCATCTGAGTGTAAAAGTTTAGAAAATCTAAAACATCGATCACACTTCAAAATATGGAGAACTTTAGAAATCTCTTCTCGAATCTGCAAAAAACTTTCTAACTCGTTTTATTTCTCCTTTTATTTGTTCTTTAACTTAATAAAAATTATTAAAGTTATTATTTTTCTTTAATAACAAAAATATATATTATATAGAGAAGGGTTGAAAATTTCTATGAATCTAACGATCTAAATACGCTTCACATAAGAAAGTTAGTATTAACGACAAATTCTTTATACAGCATAAAGTTGTATTAAGTCTTAAATCATTCCACGAAATTGTACAACATTTGAAGATTTTAAGTTCAAGATTTTAAATGAACTAAAAGTTTTAAAACTAAAAACTCGCTTTTTTATACCTAAGTTCACATCTTCATCCGCCCAATCAACAGCAAGGCAAGAGTTTTATGACTCTTTATACCTGCCTTGCCGCAGATATATTGTCGAGTCGCACGGAAAAGTACATTTATCAGTTATTTTATAAGCTAAGTGCGCTACAAAGTTATAAAATTTTACAATTTTTTTTTTAATATTGTGGAATTTACAAAATTCTTCAAGAATATCAACTATAAATATCTTACAAAACGATTTGTACTCTTCTGTTAATTTAATAAAATAATATATCCAAAGATTTGTTATATAAAACTTATAAAGAGCTATATGAATGGAATATACTTGTACATAATTATAATTCATTAATTTATTATTTGTAAACAATATTACATACAAAGTACGAAAATTGTTCGTGTAATTGCTTAATTTCAATGTACAAAATACTATAAGTTTCAATCAGAAAATTATAAAAGTGATTATCATTCCTTCATTAACAATATTTCTTATTAATATAGTATTCTTGCAAATCAACAAAGTAAAAAGGAATCTTTTGTGTTACATAAATCAAAAAATTGTTCTTATGCTAAGCCTCTATAAACAAGTTCTTTGATGTAAGTTTCTTTATAATGAAGTTCAATGAACATGTTGTATAAGAAACTGTAAAAGGATATTGTCATACTATTAAATAAAATCAACTTGTATTTCAATTGCCTTATCACTAGATTAGATATTTGTCACTAGAATAAGTACAAGCATCAATAAGTATGGAAAGAATGTGGACAAAATGCAAATAAAGTTCAGTTGCAAAACGGCATAATACCTCAAATGTGAATTTTAGCGAATCATACATACAGTGACTCTTATGAATATTTGGACACCATTTAAAGCAGTAACTTTATTAAACGACATGAGTCTTTTTTCGTAGTTAAAAGAATTAGTTTATTAGACGACGTATAAAAAATTTGTTGAGAATATTACAATCGATCGCATTTGCGAAGAAAATAGCAAAAAGGTCACTTTTTACAATTTTTTGATCTGAGGTTATAATGAAAATTTTTAAAATATATTCTGTAGATTTACATACATGCTGAAAACTTCATAGCAATTGAAATAACTTGCTACAGGCAATTAAAAATGGTGAAAGTATTTCACTATTTTTGGCCTACAACTACAAAGAATCTCTTTTAAAGAAGAGAAAGAAAGAATTAACTCGAAAGGATCTTACATCTTTCAATGCTTGTCGCTTGTTTCTTCATCAATTAATTTCGATGAAACTTCTAGTATGTATTTATATAACTGACATAAAACTGCAAAACATATTTTTTAAATTTTCATTATAAGCTCCGATAAAAAAGTTGTAAAAATGCGACTGTTACTACTTTCTTCGCAATTCCGACCAATAGTAATTTTCTGAAAAACTTTCTCGCACATCTTTAATTTTTTTAGCTTTTTAAAAAAAAAACAAGTCATTTGATCTAATTTTAAACAAGTTATTCTGTTGTAAACGGTGTCCGAATATTAATAAGTGTCACTATATGTAAACTTTTTCTACTACGTTTTCCTTAATCTTTACTTTAAAGACACTCATTGAACATTTAAGTTGCGTAAACAAATACATGATACGTCGTCTCCAAAAATGTTAAATATGTATCCTTCCCTACTTAGGCATATGAAACTTTTCAAAGATATATACATATTTATTACTATTATTTAGATAATATTTAAAATATATATTTTCTATCATGTAATGAATATTTCTGAGAAGTAAATAATCCAAATAAGCGTTGCATGTTTAAAAAGATTCTCATTATCTGAGAAAACTCTGTGAATACATCGATATGAAGCCAGTAAACGATATCAATCCAAGTATTCTAGACAAATCGATCGTTGGAAAGAGAAATCTATATTGCTTATAAGTAAGATTAAGGAAAAATTTGTCTGAGGCAGCATACTGTCAAATTTTCAATGCACTTTCAAAAAAAGAAGTAAATCGATTTACTTTAAATTAATTGAATTCAGTTATTTTAAATTGATACACATAAGGTATATCCAATTAAAATGCAAAAATGTTACAATTCTTACAGTTAGCTTATGTAAAAACCAGATAGTACACAAAATATTTAACTGAATATTTATTCCATTATACAGGATGTTTAAAAATAATTGTAATGGTAGCAATCTTTAAAGGCATATCGTACTCATTAAAACGTCCAACGGAAAACGTCCAAAAAACATTGACAGGTATTCGTTTCAAAATCATAAGTCAGTTCTATGATACCTAAAGTGTACGTGTTGCATCTTTTATGAGATAATTTTATAATAATTCCTTTTCGTAGAACTTCACTTTTTTATAGAACAAAAAATTGTCGTTATACTATTTTTAACGTTGACATTGTATATGGTTTTTTGCACAAGCGTATTTCTACAAACATTCTGATTATGGAAGCACTAATGCAAAGTACACGAAAATCCAATAATTTAACAATTATTTGAACTCTTTTACTAACAATAACATAGAAAGTAATAACGAATCGAATTAGATTAAATTATGTGAACACAAAAACGGATCATTTTGGCAAATGTATCATATTCCTTAGTACGTTTTGAACTTTTATGTATTTATACTATGTTAATTGTACGACTTATTCTGTGCAGTGCTGTAATTTAAATGAAAATTTTGTAATTCGAAAATGTATAATTTTTGCATACATACATACATACATATTTATGAAGCATTTATTATTTAAAATGTTAATAATTACCGACTTACATGACATGATTCATAAAAAACATTATGAGAATAAAACTAAGAACGGAAGTTCAGCAGCTCGAAAATTTAAAAAAATTAGAAATTTTTCAAAAATATACTGACACGTTTTGTTTCGTTAAGGAAATAATTCCGAAAATGGAAACACCCGCTCAAAGAAATTCTGAGTTTTCACATTGTGAAGATTTATAAAACCGTACGAAATACAGCAAAGAAGGTAAATTCAAATTTATATTCGTCTTAATGTTCTACATTGCGATGAAAAAATTTTTCTGAAATCATACTTTTTTCAAAATTTTCTTGCCATTAGTCCGTTTCCCGAAAATGTTTTATTATCATAATGTAAGATATTAGAAACCATACAATTTTGAATTGAACTTCTTTTCCATATCTGGACAATTTTGTAGGAAAACTTACAATTTATTTGACGAGGAGTTTTCACCTTTAGAATTATTTCATTGCCAAAACAAAAAATGGTTCCGTTACTATCATCGTTTGAACTACATTCCTGCAAAGCTTCAAATTTCTTTTTATAATTTTCGAGTTGTCGAACTGTCCTTGAAAGTTTTGTTTCAAATTAAAAGCACATTATCTGGTTTTATGCAAAAATGCTTTTGTTACATTACTTGTACATTTTCTCACCGAACTAACCAATCTTAATGAAATACGCACTTTACATATACATACAATAATACGTTTTCATATGTATTCAAGCAATGCAAGGCATATTAATATATGGGTACAGTAATTATATACATTTCTATACAAAATATATGCATGCCTTCCATATATTGTATTTGTGGTTAGAACTGTTGAAAAATATGAAAAAACAGCAAGTATTATGCAAGGAAGTATCTTATATTATTAAAACAGGAAGTATAAGTTACCACTTATCTGGTGTACCTACATGTGTATGTATGGTGTATGTACATGTATGAAGTATTGTAAAACACTGGGTTTTATTAATTATTATTGTTCATTGAGTGTTTCTAATAATATAATAATGCTATTAAAATAATTAATTTGAGACTTTGCAGATTTTGAGCATTAAAAAACCACAAATTTGTAAAGTAATATTCAATTTATTATTTGCATAATTATTAATGTCAACTCATTGAATTATCTCTATTAAAATAAATAAAACCTGTAATATATAAACGGTGTTGAATACTTACAAACAGCAATTATTGTTTGATTAATATTCATAAAAAAACATATTTGGTTAAGATAAACTAGTGTAATAAAAATTGATTACGTTCAAAGAATACATAAAAATATAAACGGAATTACTTGTTTTCGCATTTGATTAACAGAGAACTTAATCATGGAATGTTATTTATAATTATATAATCACCAAATTGCAATAGGGAATAAAATCAACAAAATAGATAGTAATGTCTCGTTGCAGTAACTTTATCCTGGCATTTTTTTTGAAATTGTGATTTTTTTAAGAATACATCATATATCTATATATAGAAAAAGAAAAGGAAGCTTTAAAAGTATTTAAAAGTTATTATAACGATATAATGTGTTAAACGTTATTAATTTTCTTTGAGCTGAGTAATAAAGAATTGAATACTAATTGTTCAAATTAATCTTGAATTATTATAAACTCTGATATTATTTTTTCTTCTTAATTGCTTGCTGGTCTAGAACTATTATTATTGTTTTTATACCAAACATATAGTTAGAGCGATAAATATTTTAATATATGTAATAATAAATTACTAATGCTTATCTTATCGTATTTTCTTTCTTTTTTTGATTTTCCTACTTGAAACTATATAAAATTTTTGTTTACACAATACAAGTACAAAAATATTATGACTCATTATTCAAATGGATTGAATATCATTAAGTAGAATTAAAAATTATGTTACAATAATATCTTTCTCTGTTAAAGAGTTTTTATAAATTCATAATGTATTATTAACAAAAGAAAGGATAATCTAATAAGAATAATATTATATATTAATATAAAATTAATGAGTATTAATTAATATAAAAATATTATATATTAATATAACACTGCCCTTTAATTGTTTAATTAAAGTAGAAATTTTAAAGTGGTAAAATGAAAATTGCTTATGAAGCAGTATATTAATATATTTTATAATTATTAATAATGATTTGTGCTTTAACATCCTTATTGATACAATGATCTTCTATGATTAAAGTACATCAAGACTCACTACTGTTAAACAATTTTTTGAAATATTCGCACGTTTTAATTGAATTGATATCACCAAAATAAATTTAATTGTTTTTTATAATAATTTTATCATTCCAAGAGAGTAAAAATAAAAAATTTAACTTATAATTTCTTTTTCTGTACTCTTCTAATATATTATATCACTGGAACGGCATGTCTTTGATAAGAAATGATTAATAACGGCAACATTTATGTGGTCGCACGTGTAAGTTATGAGAACTATTCCAGAGGTATTAATCACTAAAAATATTTGAAAAACTGTAACTAATTAAAATCGAAGCTTACCACGTCGCCGAACGTACTTGTTTTAAAACGCTTTAAAATACAATTCTTCTTTCTTATATACGTGAAACGAGTATCCACTAGTCAAAATCAGAACAAACTAACGTGCACTTTGACCCCAGAATGATAGCCACTCCAGAAGACGATAACTTAGTTATATGTTATTACAGAAACATTCAAAACTGTGTAAATGAAATAAACATCAACGAAATATCATGTTTATCGGAAAGTTCTGCCGTTTTCAGTAACATGAGAATACATATGTATACTGACAGTGCCATGTTTATCTTAATGACTAACGCAGCTCTTCATCACGGTTACCTTCCATCCAGTTTTTTCTCCAATTTGTCACTTCTGTCGAAATAAAATATAATTGTAGCATTCTTTTCAGTAAAAGATCTCCATAAAATTATTTACGCGAGTAAAAAACTAAAAATATCAGTTAAACTGAATACGTTGATTGAAATTAAAAATTTTCCGTTTCATTTTATTTCCTTTTCTCTGATTGTTGAAATAATGATAAAACTGAAATTACAATTTTATCCAATTATTGTAACATTACCCTTCCTTTTATAATAAAAAAGAAGTTTTACTTAAATCATAAAAGCGAAATATTTCGAGTGAATAAAATTCTAAAGAAAAATTAGCATTCTTCAATACTATACTTTGAATTGTACTTATGTTCGTAGTATTTATCAAAATTATAATATACGTGTATTATGGCATCGATAATGAAACAGATGTCTCAACTTACATGGAAGCATTTTTTTAGACAGATTGTTAATGTAAATATTTTCTCTTATTTTGTGGAGTTCGGAGTGATTCTTGTTTAGTCACTCTTGATTCCATTTTTCCATAATTAATTCTAAGAAGTATTTTTAAGTTCCTTGCATTCGCATCGAGTAATTTGTAAGGTCTATGGTTATTTTTGTTATGCAATTTGTTTTTGTCGCGCTGTTTGGGTTTGTTTCGCTTAGTTTTACATTAAGGTATCTGGGTACTTCAAATTGAAGATTATTTAGTAGGTGATCAAAGTCGTAAGGGTTAAAAATTTCTCTGGGGATACTTGGGTTTGCTGAAGTTATTTGGTAGTGTCAGTGTTGAACTCTAGATTTTCAGGGATAAATAACATGATACATATATGGCACGATTTCATAGATATTAACTTAGTTAGAGAAAATGTATTTCGATCTTATATTGCCTTTTATTGGTATTCCTATAATTGAGTTGTTTTCTGTTTTGATCTAGGTATGGATATATGTAAGAATTAATTCGTTTTTGTTTATCTTGCTGTTTATTTTAACTATTAATTAGGGAAGGAGTAGGAATGACGTTGTTTCTTATGTTAGGAAGAGTAATGTTTAGCTCTTTGAGGATTTGTTTTAATCTAATCGCTAATGGTGTGTGATAATTGCTTACATTGCTGTAGATATTGCTACCTTTTCTATTGAATATAAGATCTTGGGCTGGTTTTGTGGGAAATGCAATTAGCCTACAAATGTACTGTACATGTCAGTTTCCATCTTTTAACAATGGAGCATATCCAGAGCAACATTTTTTTTTTTCGTTGAAACTGGCATGAATTTGTAGAGAATAACAAATTATTCGACACGTATTTTTTTGTTTTAGCTAAAAAACGATTTGAAGGGGTGAAATAGCCCCCTAAAGTTTATCGCTCGTAACATACTTTTTGCGATTACATCTAAACTATTCATCGGATCGAAAAATGTTTACAAAGCAAGTTGCTCGGGTTTTTACGTAGAATTATATGGGCGCATGAAAGGAATGTGTTACTTGCGATTTAAAAAAAACCTCCCCTCCCAAGTTTTTAACTTTTTTTGTTAAGTTATTAGAATATCACTATAACTATACTATGATAAAATTGCAGTATTTTTAATAACCAAGTTTTTATTTTTGTTATGCATCCAATATACAACTAATTAACAATAACTTACAGTACTTCTTGTTCTAACGAACTTTATAACTACGGGTCATAATGGTTACAGTAATGATATTCGGTATAAAAGTATTTAAAACATTACACCAGGCACATCTTATGAATGCTGGTTTTCCACATACTGCACAATTTGGATTGTGTAAATCTGACTGTAAGCAAAAATCTACCGGCATATTGAATGAATTTGGTCTCTCTTCAACATAACCACTTTTATACCAAGCGTTCCTAAACATATTTGTAAATCTAGGTGATGAGAACTGATTATGAGTCAGGGATTGAAGTAAGATTATATCGTTCCTATAGTGAAGGTTAATATCCGATTTTGATAAAAGTGCCATGCCTGAAAAACGTTTTACGAAATTTTTCCACTGTCGGAATGTATGTACATATATATATATATGTACATCTAACGGTTGAATATCTTTCGTTGCACCTTCTGGTATTGTTAAAATTTCCACTGTTTTGGACTTCGGGTTCCCGACAAACGCATTGGCATAGCATGGGTATCACGGCAAATGTTATATCGCCTTAAATTAAGAATAATGTGAAATTATTAATTATTTATGAAGAACAAATAAACTAACAAGTCATTTACTAATTATATTTGATACTTTTATTCGTTATCCGAAAGGGAAAAAATTTGTTATTATGAAAAGATGATTTTTTAGCAATACAGTTTCAGGTGCATAAATTATTATATGTGAAAAGAAAAAACTATTTTGATAACTAATGTTAAAAAAGGCAAGTTAAACTTACCTACTCGTTCACAAAATAACCTACTTCGACGAAAGTGGATTATTGACACTGGATCATTAAGTCGATTCCGACCTTGCCAGGCAATGGCCTTTCTTCGCTATTGGGGCCCGTAGTGACGAAAACTATGCAACCACTTTGACCACCCTGAGCGCGCAGATACTTTTTAGCGAAGTGGAGGTTAACTCCAAAACTGTTAGCCAGTTTTATCCATTAGTTATCAATTATATATTTTATATATATATATATGTATATATATATATATTTATATTAAATATGAGAACTTTTTCAGATCGAGTCTTACTATATGATCTTAATATAAATTTATATCTGCGAAATAATATCATCAAACTGCAATCACACACACACGCGCGCGCGCACACACACGATTTAACTTATTTAACTGATTTAACTTTTCTGAACTTATGTTGCACACTCTCGTGAATCTTGCGCGTATTTTTTTACTGCTTCTCCAAAACTCAACAGCTCGAGTTTTATAACTTAAGGGGCTATTACAGTGCGACGGGACAAAAAAATCGAAATTTTTTTGCATTTTTCATCTCTATTCCATCATAGAATCGATATCTAATCGCTGGTAAAGTCGATTTTCACTTTGTCGAGTCAGTACAGCGCTTCAAAGTAGGAGCGTTTGGCTCTAGCACGGTCATGTACAAAAACTTTAAACGCGTTTTTCTCGAAACGACATTTTCTCACCTGGCGGAAGTGATTTCGGAAAAACGGCTTAACTAATCGAGCTAAAATTTTTACTGCATATTCAGCATATGTATGGCTCGAGTTTTATAACTTAAGTCTACGTTACCACTTTCACCTGGGACACAGCTGTCATCAAATTCATTGTTAGTAAATTCTTCGTTTTCCTGAATATTATCATCTTGAACAAATTCACATTCTTGAGGTCGCGTTAGATCTTCATATTCCGATTTACATATAGTCGGTTTTAAATGAAACGTCATTCATACTATCAAGTATCATAGTATGTATAATTTCCAATAGTTCGACTTCCCTATGATTAACAAGAGATGGTGATATACTGGATATACATAAAGCTGTTACCAGTAAATTAATTATGTTTGACGGATTTATGTACACCATTTTATCGATAATTAACGCTACGTGCAGTTGAAAGAATACCGGTAACACTAACAATGAATTCCAGTGGCGAAGACTGGGTATTTATAAAGAGACAAGAAGATAAGAAAAGAAAAATATCTTAAAATTAATACAAGGTACATTTTTCTCATTAAAAATAATGTCTGCGCAGCGGTTTATGGCACGGACGTGCCGAAACGGTTATTTTTGAGAATGGGACTTTGATAATTGGAAGCATGTAATTTTAGTAAAAATTACGTCCCGGCGAGAGAAAGTTGGGTTTACAACCCCTGGCCTCGAAGGCGCTTTCCCTCGTCCTCAATAACCTAGCCCTGCCATAAAAAATGGGTCTTCCGAAGGGATGAGTCACGAGTCAGCGTGTAACGGTCAAGGGACCGAGGTGACGAATTCGGAGGAATTCCCGCGCTGTTGCCAGACACTCGTCAATTTGACAAAGGACATCGCCACCCTCTCTCTAAGGAAACGCGCGTTAAGGGTGCAAGAGAAGGGTATCGCGATGCATCTTCTACACGCCGATTGGTGTTTTCGAGAAGCAGGAAAACAGCCAATCGGAAGAAATTAGGATTAGCGACGGCAAGTCGACGAGCGTCATGGATTTGCGAGATAGTTATCGCTGAGCAACAATAGAGCAAAGTCTTAACTCGGCAAGCCCAGCAAACAGGCTAGGCCCAGAGAAACAATAGAGTCTCAGAAGAGTAGAAATTCTTCTGGGTGATCCTTCGAGTCATTGTAGACGGCACATTAGAGTGCAATAAACCAAGGACGCGAGTGCAACGGCAGAGCGCTCAACTCCTCCACAAATAACTTGATTAACTAACCTTGTATATTTACAAAGGAACATAATTATCAAAAGATAGAAGTAACTTGTGCAAAACACAATTTTGTGACTACGAAGAATTTCATACGCACGTGTGTGTGTAATAAAAATCCATCAGGAATTTAGGCGAAATTATATATAGCAAACAATTCATAGTTTTATTAATTTTATTCTTTGAATTATCAAATAACCTTATGCGATTTACAGAGCATAAGATATGAGAATAATAACTTTACAAGCAGCCGTGCAAAATTACCAATAATTAATTATAGATTTGAAAATACAAGAAGTATTTTCTTTTTGAAGTTCTCGGCAGAGCATCGGGGGAACGCGGTAGCGTTCTTCAAACTCACAATTAAATGATTAAGTATATCTCATACAAAACAAGTACAGGTAATATATTTAATACATTTTAATATCTTTGAATATGTTATTATGTTTGTTATCGTCATATATCATGGCCTGCAACGAAAAGAAAAAATCTGAATATGTAACTTACTATAATATATGTTGTCAGCGCGCAATCGCACGCACAGTGTACATTTCTTTGTGTATTTGCATAAGTCGATGGTGGATAGTAAAATTAGAAATTGTAGTAGAATTGCGGTAAAATGTAAAAATTTTTAAAATAGCGTAAAAACATTTTTTTTCAAATAGAAAGACTTTTTTTAAATTTTCTTAATGTAAGTTTATAGCGCTTATTGTACCATTAAACTTTTACCTAAAACATTTTTTTATATCTCTTGTACTTTAAGATATATACGCGAAAAAGTGGGAGTGCCGATTTGACTGTGAGGTTAGTTTTCACACTTTTAAAGGACGATTAGGCACGAAGGAAGCATATCGCTATTCTTGTCTTTGATCACTCTATAAACCCTTAAACATTGATTCAAATCCTCAAGTAAGTGTTCGCGGCGTTCCTTTGCGAGTGTAGCAAGCAACGCGAAAAAAGAATATTATTGTTCATTAGGAAACAAAATAGTTGCCTGCAACGTAACCACTTGTGGAGCCATAAATTCGGCTACATAACTCCCCTAATATATTCTATTTAGAAAACTAAATAGATGGAGACTAAAGGGTCGAGTTTATTTGTGTTACTTCAGGTATTATTGTGTCCTTTGCGGATGATATTTCGTGAAAAAATTTGGATAAGATTAAAATTTATAACGCATACAGGTCATGTAATGGATGAAGAATATTTATAAATTATTTCAAAGGACAGTAAGGGTGCTCTTCAATTAATTTTTCCAATCTGATATCTGAAAGATATTCCATTGAGAATTCTGTTGCGTCGTCGGTTTGAACAAGTGATATGCTCAGCTTCCCCTAACGCTTGGTTGTCGCTGGTGTGATATTTCGCAGAGTCCCTTTCGTCTTACAGAGTATATGTTTAGTTGTTGAAGCTTGTTTTTATAATAATGATCTTTTTAGCGTCAGCCATCTATTTATACAAATCTTTGTAGTTTGTTATTTCCTTAAATTTTGTTTAATCGGAGGTGGGATTGTTCAATCGTCTCACTGATTCCCAATTAAACAAAAAAAGGGTGGTACGCACAGTAGTCTATCCTATTACTATATTTCAATATACAAAGAGGTGACGAGTAGACGAATGTTTTTACTTGTGGATCTTGTCCGTTCGATACAAAATTTGTTCTTATTCTAATATGTTGTCTCCGGGGAATGTTCCACAATACCTCGGAAACAGCATGCTTGTTGGGGGTGAGGCACTCGGATAGGTTAATATGCATTTTTCGATTGTGGTGGGGAAGGTAGCTGTCGAAGACTATTGGCTAAAACCTCTCATGCGAGGACTCGCGAAAAATGCCACCTCCCAGACCATGGGTCACTCTCAGGTACCAAGCGTATCCTTGAGTGACGCATGCGGAAAGTCCGAGGGCCTCGAAACAATGAGGGTAGTAGACAATAACTTTAAGAAACGCTTCGGCTCTGGTGACCATATGCGCACACAATCGAACACTAGACAAAGGTGAAAACTTCAGGCTCGAAGGCCAGACAATAAGACAAAAAACTACGAATTCTTCCATGAAAGTCGCAATTGCCGTGGTGTCATAAAGTTACCGTTGCTACGAAAATAATTAATACGACACAAGGCTCGAGCCAATAAACAGGAAAAAATATATAATAACTTGCCTCGTAGAGGTTTAAGACTCGAGGGGCAGGTATACCGGGTGACGTCTTAACATAGTTCAATTTCCCGATTTGGACGAATCAGAACCGTTCCTGCCCCTTGAACAGTCCTCTATGGCCAAGCGCAAGCCGCCACCCTGGAAATCCCTGGTTGGCAGGGTGGTGGAATGTCGTTGTGGTGGGGGAGTCAGACCCAAGGGGTGAGCGGTCCTAACGGGACTCTTGCTATGTGTGTTAGTGACTTTACGATACGTTAATTGCTATTGAGGGCGACCGGGTACCAGAAAGGCACATGGGGCGCAGAAACGCAAAGTTTCCGCGGTCATAAACTCTTTCTGGCACTCGACCTCGGCTTACAATGAAAGGAATTTAACAAAAGGTTAGAAAGTCAAGCATCCTCAATAATAGCATAAATGAATCGCCCGTATCATAAAGTCGCGTCCTAACGATTAGTTTTGCGTCGCAACAAATTCTATTGATACACACATTATTAGATTATTTTTATTTATTAGAATTATTTTACAAAAGGTTATCTTTAGTTAACAATTATATGTACATAAAATAGTACAGATAAATCCGTTTCGTCAACCTCTATCATTTTGTAGAAAAAATACCAAGCATTATTTACAAAAAACAAAAAAACACAGCTACAATTAGTTGCAGGAGTACCGTAACACTTTAATTAAAATATCTGCTGTAACAACCATCAGCGAAAAGCGAAAGACGAGATCTTCCTTATGTCCAAAAGGAAACGAGAAAGACAGCTGTCTGTTCTTGTCGTCGGCCGAATAATTGAGGCATGATAGAAAATTCCAAATCGTTCAAGCTCGTGGTCCACAGCATGGGCAATCACGTAGTAACGCGGTTTGTTGATGAACCACGTTTCGTTAGTAACGAAGAAGTAGCATTCTTGCTGGTCAAAACTATTCCACTATTTTGCTTCATACGTTACTGCCCACTCGATCTAAGAAGACCTGCCGTCAGTCACCACGAACGAAGGAATCTACAATTCCAGTTCGAAACACGCTGCTGTTTTGCTGGTGTTGCTGCAGCTGAAGCCGCTTCCTGTTTGCCATGCACTGTGCATTGCTAACAGCAATTCCCTGGTGTACAAGGGGACGCAGCACTTTTAGGAATAATCTTTTGTTCAATTAAACATAAACATAAACCAAAGCAATGAACGTAGAGTACGCTGCTCGCTCGCGCCCAGCTAGCCATCTTGCTCAGGCGAAAAACGCCTGTCCGGCTCTCTTCTTTCCTCGGCGCATGCGTCAAACCTCAGCAATTACCATAAACAGTGCACCATCTTCTGTTCGTACCCCCCCCCCCCCCCCCCTAACGTAATGCTGTTGAGACTGGCAGAAACCTGCCCCCCCCCCCCCCGTCGTATATGTCAGAATCGTATCCAGCGAAATACACCAATTGAGTCAAATTCTATTCCAAAATATTGGGGATCATTTCTCCTTTAAGTATCTGGGAGATCACACCCGAATTAACTTCGCTGAACAAACTTACTTTGTCGCGGCCCGAACTGTGTTTTGCGTCAAGGGAATACAGTTTCATTATATCCTCCCCTTTGAAAGAGCCCTCAACGTCACTCTTAAAGGTCTTCCCCGTGTGGAAACCAAATTTATCATCGATGATTTGAAACGACTGGGTCACACGTCCGTCAACTATACACTTTCAAAGAAAACAGTGATCGCTGTTTGTATAAAATCAACTTCTCCCCCTCCATCAGCTTCAATCAAATCACCAAAATTGGTTGCGCCTTTTACTACCGAATTTACTGGGAAAGATTTAATAACCGGAAGCCATACATCCAGTGTTTCAAATGTCAGGCCTTCGGACATTCCTGCGTGGATTGCAACAAGGAGCATAAGTATGTTAAGTGTGACCTGCTGCGTGCCACAAGTAAATGTAAGAAAAATCTCTCTCCCCTCCCCCCTTAAATGTGCTGATTGTGGCGACGAGCACACTGCCAATTATTTACAGTGTCCTAGGTTACTAGCGTACCTTGCCAAAAGGATTTCTCCCTCTCTCGGGGGAGCTAACTCCAACAAACCTGCTAGGATTCAACATTTAACACCCCTCCCCCCAACCAATTTCAACTCCAACCACCGCGGAGTGCTTCCCTTGGTGGGTTTTTTCAAGCTAGAACGTACCGGAATGCTTTTACAGGTAATCGAACTACTGCGCAGCAGCCCACTGCTCACACTCTCAACCAATTGCCCACCCAACAACCTGACAGTGCAAGTTTTCTAGCGCAATTGTGAGGAAAAGCTCTCCCTATTTTTTCAACCATGTAAACCAAATTTGCCTTACGACTGTCGAACCTCAAGAAAATTGAGTTTATGTTGGAAGCTGTTTATTTGGATAGACTTCTCCTTCCCGTCCTCCCCTCCCGGGAAATTTCCTTATTTGAAACGTTTGTTCCTTGTACCATAGACTCACTGAGCTAGAAATGTTTCTCAATGTTAATAATGTCTCCATTGTACTTGTACAAGAGACCTGGCTTACTGATGGAAAGGGTACGACTCTTCAAAAGTATAATATCATTAGACGCGATGGATCAGACGCCTCTGCCTACGGGGGTGTAGCTATCATAGTTCATAAAAATCTATTTTTCATTCCGTACCCCTTGCCGGACACTTGGATTCCTATTAAAATCAAATCCTTTAATCTAATATTAATTTTAGCGTACCGCCCCCCTTCCGTGACAATCTCAGTTGATATCCTTAATAAGCTATTCTGCCGCCGAACCGTATTCATAGCTGGGCTTGACTTACATAAACGCCAAATACCATTCCTAAAACAATCATACCTTTTATAGAAACGCAATGACTCTGAGGAGACATGCTGATCAATCAATCGATGACATTATCTATCACCCTTCCTTCACGTAATTCAGACCAAATTCTCAACCCTCTACTTTGAATTTTTATGTAACTAATTGGTCGCATCAGTTCCAGATTCAAATAGTTGATGACCTGCATTTGGATCACCATCCTGTGTTACTCGCCAAGCTGTCATTCCATAATTCATATGGCCGTGCCATTCATACATTAAATAGCTCTCTTTAAAAAGTTCATCACAAATTATCAATAGATTTGTTCCTTCAAATCCACTGATGAAAAGTACAATAGCGCTCCGCAACGCTGTACGGAAAAAGTGTCAAAGAACAGGTAATCCAGTTTACCTACAATTCTCCAAAAACGTGTCCAAATATATAAAAAAGTATCATTAAGCTTAAGGCTAATGAAATCCAAAATTAAATCAGAAAGACCAAGGCATCTGATCACAACTTTTGGCCTCTCTATAGAAAAGTCAATAAGAAAAAGACAGTTATTCCACCACTTCTGGATGGATACGGTTATACTCTTACTGTTAACTCACAGAAAATCGAAGCCTTTGTCAATCATTTTAGAGCCATCCATGACCAAGCTCATATGATCTTATCAATCTAGAAGTTTAAAATTTCCATAGTAAAGAGCAGTTTAACCCCTTTCCCTCTTACAATTTGTTGCACTTCAATTCACCCAAAATCATTGCAGATCTTGCCCGTAATCTCAAAACCGAAAAGGCCGTCGTATCAGACAAAATTTCACCAGCCATGATTAAATATGCCTCCCACAGGGTCTACCTACAGATATATTGCATCTTCATAGCTTCCATAATTAAAGCATGTTTCCCTCCTTAGTGGAAAATAGCCAGAGCTGTTCCGGTTCCTAAATCAGGAAAAGGCAACACTGACGTTAACAACTATAGCCTCATCAGCCTGCTATCGGACATTGCTAAAATTTTCGAAAAAATTATCTACAGGATGGTGGACTTCCACATTAACAGCAACCAAATACTGATCGATCATCAACTCGGCTACCGTAACGACTACTTCACAGTGCAACAGCTGATTAAGGTTGTCCAGCACCATGCTCACAATATGAATACAAAGGCTTTCTACTATGGTCCTCATCGACCTGTAGAAAGCATTCGATTCATTTCGACATAATCACCTTATTTACAAATTAATCAAACTCAATTTTCACCCAACCTTAAGCAAACTAATCTATTAGTACCTACCTGATCAGTCATTTTTTGTACAAATTTCCAATGAAAAATCAGACCTTGTTCAGATTAAAGCGAGAAATGCACAGGGCTCGGTGCTGGGGCCTTTTCTTGCTTTTTAATAATGATGTACCTTGTACTCCAGATACATCTCGTGCTCTATATGCTGATTATACGGCAGTGCTTGTTTCTTCCTAGCAATTGGCCAATCTTATACGGAAACTTTAAAGTCACTTGAATCAACTAATCATTTTCTACCATAATTGGAAGCTAACAATTAGTAGTGATAAGACCAAAGCAATTCTCTTCACCAGGAAGCGCAGATTCAAATCCAGCCAGGGCTTTCCCCTCCTTCAACTTAGTGGTTCCAGTATCGAACAGAGCGACAGCTTAAATTACCTTGGATTAGAGCTTGACCAAAAACTGGCGTGGAGCCCTGCCGTAGCCGACAGACTCGGCAAGGCCTTTAAAGCCCTACAGGCCTCCAAAACCCTTATCGGATGCAAATCCAAACTTCCTCTGAATCTCAAAAGCCTAATATATACTGCATGCATCCGTCCTCTGCTGCTGTACGGTGCGCAGATTTAGTCTGCAGCTGTCTCTTCAGCGTCTCTAAAATAAGGCGCTAAAAATTGTACTGAATCTGCCAATGGATCACTTCACCTCAGATATCCATAACAGGACCAAAGTTGCATATTTTAACGTACTAATCAAACATCTCATTACAACACATTTAGTGGAAGATCACTCGAACAGGCTGGTTAGAGACACGGCCTTATTTACGCCCCAATTTCTACCCTACCACTCAAAAATACGATTTCCTTTGGAGTTTTCCAAGCATAAGGTAGATTGAGAGTAATTTTTCTTGTGAAGTGTGATTCTATTCTATTTGCAGTTTTATTTTTGCTTTTTACCGTTCTCTACTTTCCCCCATCCCCTCTCTCCCTCTCGCGTCTAAGCATTCACCTATATCTCCACGCTTACACTGGCTGCAGGTTTTGTAACCTTCCTGTTGGATGCACTCCCTTGCCAGCCGCCTATCTACTTTCCTGGATGCCTACGAATTCATCGCACGAAGAATGTGACTACTTGCCCATAATCGCCCCTTTCCCTCAAAATTTTTTAGCGCTTTTCTTGCTTTACATGTTTTTTGAAAATTTTCCTGCACGAATTTTATCCTCTTGCATGATTAGAATACCAACTCATTTACTCACTTTACCTAATAACCTCCCTTATAGTTTTCAGAGCATAAGGAGGAATTACTGCAGGTGGTTCTACACTATCTTCTGTGGAACATCAATTTAGAAAAAACAAGTGTAGACGTAGCATTCTTGCTGTACTGTATTGTGACAGAACGAAGGTGCTTCTGTCGTCCTTTAGAGAGAAGCGTATGAAGCCTACTTTCGGACACCTACACAGCACAGAAGAGTACAAGGACTACACCCGGGTCATTATCTAGAAGAGAGAATGGCTGGATAATCCTACAGTCGCCTCTTAGAGAGGAAAGTACAGCGGGTCCCCCAGACGCCTGAAGATGCTCGGAAAGATCTATTACGTTCCTTTCCTTGGAATGGAAAAAACAGCTAAAATAACCGTCAGTCGCCTGTCAAAGGGTATAATACAGGAGGTCACCAGGACGTCTTAATTACAATACTGGCGATCAAGCAATACATCGACTCTTTAGATTTATAACGGAAGAGCACGGCTGATTAAAGCTGAACATCTGAAATCAAAGCATCTAATTGAATCGTTCAATTGTATTTGATTCGAGTTGTAATATTCATCGATTTGACAAAAATAAAAATAAATCCTCATGTCTGTTTCGCAGATTAAGTGATCCTATTTGCTATATCCTCACACGCACTACTTTCCTAAAACATTGATTTAGTTTAACACTATTTTTCTAGAGAATGACGAACTGAATCGATTAATGTATTAAAAAATATGCGATTCTATTTAAAAAACAAATTTGCCCTTCATTTACTCTCTACGCATCCGCTTACAAAAATGTTAGTCATGTTAAACAATGTCCTCCTCGAAACCATTGAACTTTTGTTCAAAGCCTTTTATATTTATAAAGTCCGCTTTTGATACAAAAGAAGAACTTTTTAGGCCTTGTCTTTGGCTTCGAACGCGTTCCAGTTTCGTGGAGATGTGTAACTTTTTGTATTGTATCTGTACATTATTCTTACGAACAAATAAAATTATTAGTTTCTTGGCTGAGGTAATTCTTGAGGATTCATTTTTGTCCATCACCCTACCGTTGTGATGTAATAGTACGGTTTAAAAAGTACCGAACGACGTTCACGACATTCGTTAAAGAAATTTGATCAATAAATTAATAATAATTGTAAAGATTACATTCATCTACTGTATGAGATCGTATGAGATGTGTAGAAGTAGATGGTTTAGGAAAGGTTTATACTAGATACTTATGTACTGATAATAACATAATATTGATTAAAGAAAGAGTTAAATATAAGAAGTAAAATAAGAAGAATACAAAGTATCCGCGTTCTTTTTCAAATACCTATTTTTTTCATAGTCTCTCCTTTACATTTTCACTGACTTTACACTACTCACATTGAGTTTGCATTACACGCGCGCATTGATTATGCTTCATAACTTTCCATTCCTTATAGAGAGTAAAGCAAGAACTTTGTCCAGCTGAAATATTTCCGTTGTTTGTAATAATATGGGAAGATGTTATATATAAAACTCATGATATGGAGGGGGATATAATGTGATATAAATATTTTTTACGTCGATTGCGGTGTACGGATTTCAAAATCATCTCTCTTTTTTTAAGTCGGATGCTATATTTTTTGTATCACTGTATGATCGCTGTTATGACGGTTTTGGCATGCTATCATTAAAGGTCGTTCAAAGTCACTGAAGATTCTAAAACAATTATTATTACTTTCGAATTATGAAACCACAGATAGTCTTATCATCGCTGGATATATTCTGACAAATGCTGTAATTCATTGACTCTTACGCTTATGTAAACAGATGGTCTTGCCGCAATGTTTACGTTCTAATAATAAGTATACTACGTACATCTACGAATGTAAATATTACGACAATTTACGATATTGCGTGGAAAATCGGTAGTCAATATCAGTTGATTGCTGAATCACATATCACCATGATAATCAAAATAATTTTCTTTGAAAAACAAGTGAATATAATCCTCATTTACGAAGAAAGTCGTGAAAATTCAAACAGAGGCCGAACAGAGATATAAAAGCACAACCGAATGATTTTATAGTTGTAGCCTCCTTATGCTACTTCATACGTAACTATACATATGTATACAGTCACTCGTACACGCGCATACTCTTTATCTACATTCGTCTAGCTACCTTAGAAATTAATATGTTGCCCATAATTATATACAGTTTATTTAGATTTATTTACATTATGTTAGGCCCTAAGTGTGGTCTGTTTTCTTTTTTTTTTTTGGCTCTTTAATCGTTAGTGGTGAGTGCGTTATTCGTCCCACCAACAGTATTTTTTTATTTATATGTATGTATTGTTTTTTTAATATGTTGTTTTGGGGTATTAGTCTGTTGTGTGTTAGGGGGTTAGTGATGTCTGTGCTGTTTATTTATGGTCCATATATTATTCTTTTGTCGATCTGTGTATGTGGTAAATTATTGGTATGTTGTTATAGTCAGTTATTCTGCCTGTTTTGTCTAGTAGTAAGAACGCTTCGGGTAGGATGTGTTCTGTTTTTAGTGTTTCTTTATGATATTCGTCATTTGGGTATAATGCACCATGTTGATTCAACTATTTTTTATCTTGCACATATTTGCAAAATATTCTCTTGTTAATTTTATAATGAAGTTGTCTATTCGCAGTATTTTTACTGCGTGGTATAATACTTTATTGATTATGTGGTGCTTGAACCACGTAATGGTTTTTGTTTCTTCTTTCCTGTAGAGTCGCAGGCTCTTAGACATTTTCTCTCGAATGTTCTGATTTTTTCAATTAATGCTGGGTTTATGTTAAATGGTTTATGTATGGTGCTGCGATATGTAATGATGGGTCTTATGAGTAGTGTGTAGCATATAATTTTTATTTTATCGTTTAGGTGTTAAGTGTTATCATTTAACTATTTGTTTGGAAAACTGTTTTAACTTTTTTTATTTGCATGTGTTAGTTGTGGTGCATGAATTCGTCCAGGTTTATGCCTAGGTAATTTATTATTTTTTTATACGAGATATTGACGTTATTTGATGTGATTTGAAAGGATTTTTATGTTCTGCGGAAGTTTTGGCTTTGGTTTCTTATTTTCTTTTTTTATCTAAATAGTATTGTTTTGCTCTTTTGTGGGTTTATTTTTATTTTCCATGTTGAGTAAAAATTGTTAATTTTATTGAATAAGTTTTGAATTTTGTTCTGCAATTGTTTTACGTTTTTTCCTTTTGTGTTGTGTCGTTGTCCTTAGAGTGTTATTTGCGTCTTTTAGACATGGGTGTAGAAATTGTTCGGTTCTTCGCAACAGTTGTAAATTTGGGAGGCCATCGAACACTTTAGTGTTGATTTAGAAGTTCGATGGTTTTCTTTTCGTGGCTATCGTGCATATCTGTTTACGATATTTTAACGTCTCGAATTTTTCGTTTCCTTTTCGGTATATTTTTATTAGCGACGAAGCGTTGCTCAAACTGATTATCTGCTGCGTTTATTGCTCGAGACACGCAAGTTTCCGCGCATGTCACTCAAGGTTGCGGATGATGCGGTCACTTGAGAGTGATCGTCAACTTGGGGGTGTCACTTTAGTTCGGTCTTTGTTTAATAGTTTACCAATCGCGGATAGTTAACCACCTCTCCAGTCGAAGTCGAATTTGTAATGATTCAATCCGCGTGTCTCACCCCCGCTTAATATATCCTGACCGAGAATTCTTGGATTTTTTCCTAGACCTCGAGAATCAGAATCCATTCTGGTATAGAAAGAGAACCACCACAATCATTTGGAATAGAATTAGAAACGGTAAAAATCAATCGGTTAGTATGTCCATATGCTCGGTAGACGCAACATTGTACGGTATAGAATTTCGGATAATAGTAAATTATTCTTCCCTTAGGCGGAAGTGGTCCTTCGAGGCAGTTAGTCGGCATAGGCGTTCAAAATCAGCCAAACTCGAAAGATCGTAAGATCACCCCTTGCTGCAAGCAGTCGTGGAGTTCAAAAATCACGTTCAAGTTTGTTTTATTGTTTGATGTGTAGAACCTTTTTTTGTGTAGCATCTCTGTTATTATTTTTAGTAAATGCTGTGGACAATTCTTTTTGTTTAATTTGTAGATTGATTCTTTAATCCACACTGAGTCGAAGGCCTTGTCAATGTCAATAAGGCATACTGCCGTATTTTGGTTATTGTGCAGTGCGTGTTGTATGTCCGATGATGGTTTGTGAAGTGCATGTATTGTACTATGTTTGAATCTGAATCTGAACTGCGTGTCTAGAATAATATTTTTGCTATTGGCGAAGTTTTCTAATGCTTTTTTGATTATAATCTCAAAGATTTTAGAGTTGTTTGGTAGTAGGCTAATTGGTCTGTGTAAGAATGGGTCTGTCAGGTATTTTCCTTTTTTTTTTCTTTTTTTAAGGGTATTACTCTTGCTGTTTTCCATGTTTCGGGGAAGTGGTTGTTATTGAGACAGTTGTTAAATATTATATCGTAACTGTTTGTTAAGCTACTTGGGGGTTTCTTTAATATTATGTTTGGGATTCCATTTAGGTTGTTTAGTTCTCTGAAGAGTTTAAGTGCATGTTGTAGGTTTGTGAAGTAGTTCGTTATGTCTGTGTTCAGTCTATGTGCTGTATTGTTGCCTGTAAATGTTGCTAGGATCCTATTTGCAACTTTATCGTTTTCCATATATTTTGTGATGTTTATGTATTCTTTTTCTATTATTACTGTTAGTCTTAGTTTTCCTAGGTCTTTATTTTGCATGCTTGCTGCTGCTAAGCTTGCTGCTAATATGTTTAGTCTCTGACAATGAGTCGTCTATTATTACGTAGTTGTCCTCGTTTCTTTGCAGCGTGTCTGGGTTGATGCTGGCCTGTTTTATTATATTAACTTTTTCCTTTTTGATGATAAAGATGATAATTGGTTTGCATTGTGTGATATTTTTTAAATTTTGTTTTCCCAGAAAGTGTTCACTGATATTTATAATTCTAGTTTGATTTTTGTTTTGCATTGATTTAATAGTGTTTTTGCTGCTCATCTTATATGGTACCTGTATTGGCTGTTTAAAACTAATAAAAGTGTGCTTTTTATTTTTTGCAATTTTTTTATTTTTGCGTCTACATACGGTTCTGTAGAGTTGTGGTCCGGTAGAGTATCACGTTTACGTGGGCGGATAGCTTCGTGGATTGTGGCATTTATGTTTTCTAGGTGTTTGTCTATTTTTTGTTGATGAGATTTCTGTTCTGTGAGATTTTTGTGGTCCAGTTTCTGTCTACATCTTTTTGAAATTTTTCCTAGTCTATTCTGTTGTAATTTAGGGGTTTTGTGAGGTTTTCGAATACTACGTTGTCATCGTTCGAAGGTAGGGAGCAGTGTAGTTGTACGGTTTTGTGATCGCTGTCTATGTCTATAATGGGAATCGCGTGGTCTGATTTCTGGTTTAGAACTGTTATTCTGCTGTTGACTAGCCCTATGTCGATGTATGTGTTGCTCCTTGGATAGGTGGGGAGTATTCGTATTTTTTAATGCAATTTTGAAGTCTATGTTGTTTTTGTTCACTCAGTTGTATAATGCGTGGCCTCTGCTGTTACTTCATGTGTTATTCCATTGTTGATGTTTGGCGTTTAGGTCACCTCCCATGATGTAGAAGTTTTCACTGCTGCTTAATTTTAGGGATTTAAATAACTGGTTGAGTTCTTTTATGAATTCGGAGGATCATGTTCTAGCTGCGTATCCTGCTATTATGTATAAGCATCAAATGCACCTACATTGCTCTGTTTATGTGTATCGTTTCGTATTTGATTTTGTGTTTTATTAATATTGCCACTCCCCCTCCGTTTGTGCTGTTCCTGCCGTTTCTTATGATATAATATTTTCTAAATCTTGGGCTGGGCTGTGGTTTGAATTTTGTCTCGTTTAGTAGCAAAATGTCCGAGTTTCCTTTGTTTAATAATTGTATTACGTTGTATCTCTTCTCGTTAGTCGCTATTGAATTTATGGTTGCTGATATTATTTTGATGGTAGCTTTATGTGGCTTAATCATTTCTGACATCTAGAATATCCATCTCTATTTCTTCGTTATTTATTCCGAGGTACTCGTTGCGTAGTGCTGTGATTCTGTGTGAGTTATTACTAATGAGAGTTTTCAGTCTGTTGAGTTGTCGGATTAGGAAGGTTTTAAGGTTATATGTCTCTCACAGGGACATATTCTCTGTGAATATGTCTTCGAATGATTTTTGTATGTGTTTCTGTGTACTTGTGTCCGGTTTTTGGGTGTGGTTCTGTGATGGTGTGTTGTGCGTGTGGTGTGATTCTGTTTGTTATTGCACTCCGGTATCTGTATTTCTTTTTGTTACAACGCGTATATTGTCCCTAACCTTGTTCGATTATTTGCTAGCGTTTTTCTGATCTCGTTTAGCTCACTTTTGAATGGATGGTTTTGTCAATAAATGCAATTGCCGAATTTGAGGAGATGCTAATCCACAATCAGTAGTCAAGTGAACATTACAGCCAAAGAAAGTTACTGTTTGGTGTGGTCCTTTTACTGGTAGAATCATTGGCCTTTATTTTTTTGAAAATAAAGAAGCTGCGATTATAATTATTACTGGTAAGCCGGTAAAGGTTACCGGTCAATGATTTTATCTTTTCTTTGGTGTAAATTGGATCGATTTGATTTGTTTGAAATATAATTTGAACAAGATAGTGCCGCAACCTTAATGCGTAATATTTATCCATACAAAATGTATTATGGTTTCCTCAATCGATTTACTTATGACGACACCATTTTAAACAAGGAAGCGAGGAAACAATGACTGTAATGCGAATTTCATCTCACACATGCGCTGCAGGAAATAAATCTATGGCGAAAGCAGCAAACGCCACCATCTTGAAATTAGTGCATTAATCTGTAACCCCATCTTTCCTACACACACACACACATATACACATATTGTAATTTCCTTCCTTACATAATCTCCAAAAACATTGCAAGGATATAGTTACATAGTCACGAATACGTGAATTAAAGAATAGAAAAACGCCTGTTCTTTACATATTTTAGAAACATTAGACAACTTTTTTAAGATAGGTATTCACTTCCCAAAACTGAATTGAACTCAACAGAACATAATTAATAAAATGACGATTGGTCTCTCTGGAATCACACACTCTCATTGTCGCGTAGCGAACCCCAGGTAGCCATGTATTATGCGTCCAAGGACGAGTAGTTTTTAACCTTCAATTGTACCATAGAATTAAGAAGTACTCATTAGTTTTCTAGGTATACCTACCGTCTAACCCTCGAAGTTAATTCTTTTTTGTATATTCTAAGCTTTAGCCGTTAGTCCGTTTCGTAGCGACAATAACTTTATGATACCACGGCAATCGTAGTTTTTCGCTTTGCCTTTGTTTCATTTTCCAGATAGACGCTTCGTCCTTTTTTTACGGTATCTTTTTCGTGCCCATACGGTCACCAGAGTCGAAGCGCTTCTTAAGGTTATTGTCTGCTACGATCATTGTTCGAGACATTCGGAATTTCCGCGTGCGTCACTTAAGGGTACGCTCGGTACCTGAGAGTGACGAATGGTCTGGAGGGTGGCATTTTTGTTTAGTTTCTCCCCTTTTACTTTAACCAATAGGTTGTGTTAGCCACCCTTCCCCACCACAATCGAAACATAGATTCCACCTATCCGAATGTCTCACCCCCCCGATGCGTCTTTGCTCGGAGGCATCGCGAGATCTTGTCGAAAGGAGAAATGAAGAGTAACACACAAGACTTGGTAGAGATAGTTTCATGGGAATCAGCATAGAGCAATTAGTAGTAACAGTAGTAGAGAAGGAAAAATTAAAGATTTAGATACAGTCCACTGGGTTAATTTTATTCTGATAAATTAACACGACCAAGAGTACGAATTGCACTATTCATCAAGCAATAGACAAGACGTACGCAACACTCATCTCTTTACCTAGACATATCTTATAATATGCGATTGTCACTGTTTTGTCCGTAATGGAACGACACACTAACGACACAGTGCTTTGCACGGTTTATAACACGATCACGAAAACAGGCTATTTTTGAAAATTATTAGACATATAAATAAATTCGTAGCCTATTTTTTCATAAATTTTTCGTTTATTTATAGAAAGTCAAAGTTTATTTTATTCTGGGAAATAACCGCCATTAGTTTCTACACGTTTATTCCATCTATCAGACAATATTCAAGTCTAAAGAATAGATGATGGTTTTGAGTCAAGAAACTCGTTAATTATAAGTTTTTAATTGTTACCGACTGAAGTAATTAGATAAATAACTGTTTCTTCGATTTTAATTGTTTTCTTCATTAATATTTCTGATTATTTTGATTACTACAGTAATATTTAACGTCGTATTACAAATTCGAGCGAAATTACCATTGTTCCAGCTCTTTATTTTCTCTCATTTTTAACTGTAAGTTAAACAAAATTATTATTATATTTTTATAAAGTCGAGTATGCTTTTAAGTTAATATAATTTATTTTGAATATTCCAAGAAGTAATTTACTAAATAAGGAGGAACAAGCTAAGATAATTGTAAGGTTTTCTAATAGAGAAATTATCTTAAAAATAAAGAGCTCACATAATGTAATAAATAATTTCATTATATTAGGTGATTTGTATGGTAAAGATAATCTAAAGAATGGATATAAGAAGCTGACGCAGAGGTATATCTCGTTAATTTTGAGAACTACATCAAGTAAGAATGTAATAGTGGGTCAAATACAAGTAGATTTAATTCTTCCGGTCACTGAAAGGTGTGTACAACAAACTTTATGAAATAGTCAACACTTCGTGTAGCCTAAAAAAATTTTTGAACCATCGTTAAAATATTTGGAACAATTTAAAGAAATGAAACTCGCGTTCGCTAAACGACACACGATGTGAAACGAAGAATGGAAACATTTTTTTCTGATGGAAAAATATTTATCTTGACAGACTAGATGGTTCTAAGTTTTATTGGCATAATTTAAATAAAGTACTGGACATTGCTATGAATTGAAGCTTTGGTAATGGTAGTGTCATAATTTGGACTGACTTTAATTATATTAGAAAGACACCAGTATGTTGGATATCGACGAAAACGAACTTCGAAAACTATGTAGACCTTTTCGAGGATATTTTAATTTCATTCATGAAACAGACGAACTACACAAACGCAATATATCGCAAGGTTTACGAAAAAATAGTTTCAAAGAAAAAATATTTAATTAATGCAATGGCCCACCCGTTCTCTGGACCTTAACACAAACGAAAACCTTTAAGGGGGGCAATACAATTGGAAGCCAAAAATTTGCTAGCTTTTGCGGAATTTTTTTGGAGAGGAAGAAATAGTGGTACATTTTCGAAACTTCGGCATCTATTAATATCTATATTCCGCTATAAAATCATATTTTTTTCAATCTTTAATTTTTCAAAATGGGCGTCTTATTGATACGATAGTCCATCACGTCCGCGCGGGACGTGATAAACGGCGTGACGTGTAGCGGCTGTATTATCTTTCTGAAACGTTTGAAACAGAAATTACCTATTAACCATATCCATAGTTTCTAATTGAACCTAAATTCAAGTTGAAAGATTGAAAATTGGAAGATTTATAAGCTTTTGAAAAAAATATTCATTTTTTTGAGGTTTTTTGTGTACTTTTTTTATATTTTTTGCAATTTAAAAGTACTTTTTACTAAAACATTTAGGTTCATCGACAAGGTAAAGGTGTTATGAAGTTGTGATAAAAATTTCAGAAAGATTGGTTGAATAGTTTTTGAGTTACATTGCACACCAGTTTAGAAAATCATGTTTCGAGAAAAACGTGTTTAAAGTTTTGATACATCAAAACTGTATAATATTTACATCTCACAAGTTAATCAGCAATTCTAGGGCCATAAAATAGCCCTTCAGCTTTCTCAAAAACTCATCCTGCTGGATTAGCAGTTCTTTTCGGGCTTTCTGAGGCTCCTTAGAGGACAAAAAGCTGCGCTGCCCCTGACGAACCAGGAGCCGCTCGTTCATTTTGCCATTGTCTACGGAGCTCTCATGATTTTTTGCGCAATCCTCTTCATGTTCTGCATACCATTCTTCACAATCTGAACTATAGCTCTTATTTTTCCAATGTGTATATCCTTGACAGTAATTGTTTCTAACTACTAAATAACTTTACCCCGTATAGTATTCTATGAGCGCAGTTACTCCGTATAATGAGTTCAGACGCTCTCTTCCTACACGTAAACAATACAAATTTGGCAGCTTTTTATTTGAGACTTCTGTTCAAATCTCCCTTCCAGAAGCTAACCCGTACTCCGAAATAACGATAACAGTATTTGAAAGGAGAGGATTATAAAAAATGGGAACCTCTACGACGAGCACATTTGTATACTTGCGGTGCGCTGCTAGGCCTCAGCGCTGCTCAAGATCAGGCTCCGAGGCTATATCTCAAAAAATACTTCGAAATTCTTATTGAACTTTTGGGATTGCATTCTTGAGATGTTGAACTAACAAATTACGCAAAAAAAATTTACATTTTTTGAAAGTTCTAATTGTATTGCCCCCCTTTTAAGGAATACTAGCTCGCAAGGTATACGCAAATGGAAAACAATTTACTACAAATGCAGAGTTTAAAAATAGTACAAGGCAAGCGTAGACTAGTGTCGACCTTACAAACTTTAATTAAAACATAAATAAACGAATTTTTCAAGTTATTTGGAAAAATGATGATAATACACATTATTAACACGTAATTATTAGATAAAATGTATTAGTTGTGTAGACTAAACAAAGCATTATATTAAGTGGAACTATGGAAATTTCGCATATCTCTTTACTAAAATTACACATTTTCCAATTATTAATAATTGATTAATTAAAAACATATCTTAATTTAAATTTATTCAATCATGTTACTATCAAGAACCTGTTTATTTTTTATAAATTATCCGATATTACGAAGAAATATTACGTGGAACTATGGAAATTTTGCTAACTGTATAATAGTTTTTTTTAACCTTTTCAGCTGTGTTGAAATGAATATTGGTGAAATGATGTTGTAATGACCAGAACAAATAAGAAGTCTTGCCGCATATGATCGTACATTGTCGAGGAGTATTATCATCTGTCTAGTTCCACTACCGATAAATGGTCTTTATCGATCGATTTTGTCACTCAGACGCATTAGTTGTTCTTTATATCGGTCAGAATACTGTTTTGGATGGTTATGTAAACAGAGACTTTGATTTGTTTTGTACTTCCTTATTTTGAAGGTTGGACAAAGAAACAGGAACGCGGCAGGAAATAGATGCGAACCCAAAATGAAGTTACAATTGATTAATTGCAAAGGTTACGAATTTATTTGTGCACCCAATAGTTTACAACGTTCGCCAAATGTAATTTTCTCTCCTCGATAGCCAACAATGTCATAAAATAAGTTTCCAAAGGGTAAATACGACATCATGTTCAACCGTCGTAAGAATTATTAGATTAAAGCGATTAGATTAAGACTAGGCGGAAATCTTTGACCATTGCCAAACTTTTGGCAAGTCGCACGTCCGATATCTATCACCTATCTTTTCCAGAGAAAAGGGAATTACGTGTAAGGTGTCCGCGTCGTCTGCTAAACACGCTGATTGGTAATTACCATTTTTCGTGGCCACCAATTATCGTATTACATTCTTTAGCAGTAAGCGATCAGGCTGTTAAAGAGCCCAGTCCTTTAATAGACATAGACCTGACGAGTCTTGCATTAGACAACAAATCGATTCTTAAATATTGGACAAATCGAGCCTTGGAAGAAGCCCATCACTTGGGATTTCTTCCGCAAAGTGTTCAATGTTTCAATCGTTAATCATTCGAGACAATACGATACGGGACAGTCCATCATTCGGAGTACAGACAAAACCAAATTCCACTTGCTCTACTCTAAACAAGTTACCTAAAATTAATTTGGCGAGTAACAATGGTACAGTAAGTTTCGACAAGAGTTTATTATGAAATTACAAAACTGGTGCGACACAACATCGCAATATATTTATTACCATAAAAGATTCTACTGCATGTCCCTAAATTCTCAAGCCATTAAGTTAAGCATTGTTTATCATTATGTTCCAAAAAGAACCTTAACTATTATCAAAGACCTACATTGAACGTAGCAATTTTTAAAAGTTTAGTTAGGACATTTACTCTTCTGTTCCTACAAACCCTATCGTATGCTTTTTCGATGTCCATAAAAATTAATACTGAGTGTTAGGGATTGAGTTTATTGCATGGCCGTTCTTTCATATGATTTTGAATACGCACCTTCTTTTTGGCTTCAGCTAACTAAATCTTTATTTAATCTGGCAGCGAGGCCCAGGAAGCATTTATGGAGGTAGAAGCATAAAGTTTCTACGAGCCACATGTCTGCCTAGTGCCCACTCGTGACCAGCCGATAATACTAATTATAATTAGTGCCACTTCATATAATCTTCCCCGTCACCCTGGCCGCTCAAGCCCCATTACGAGCGAGCTACCCTTGAACCCCATGCCCCCGCCAACGCGACATACCACCACCCTGCCAACTGGGACTTCCAGGGTGGGTGGTATACTAACGAGTCCTGGAGGACTGTCCGAAGGGTAGTCGCGATCTAATTGGCGCACACCATCACCTCCCACACATCCACTTTTAATATAAATAGCGACACAACACCTTCAAAATGAGATTAATAATTATATAAAGATCAACATTCACACGCATACCACACTAAGACATTGATTATATCACCAAGTAATTTATTCTAAAATATATTATTGAAATACGTGTGACACTCTTTATCTTCACCAACATCACACCATCCACCAAACCGACACCAGCGAACCAGTGACAACTGTCGTGTGCTCGCGTCGATTTGCGGTGTGTTGCAAATTTAGACTACGAGGAATATTCGGACTGTTTTCTAACGAGACCTGAAGTGATCCCGGAGTACCCTTTCTCCAACGTTATTATATAAAAACTTGATTATACGTTCAGTGCTCGGACTGATGATACTTGGTTGGTTAACGTTCAGTGCTCGGACTGATTCTATATTTTTCTGGTTCGCGGTTAGCGTTCGGAATGAATACTGATCGGAAAATCGGAGGAAGACACGCATCTCAGTTACTGAGGGCGGAGTTAAAGTTGGAAGTGAAAAAATGGGAGAATAAGAAAATTATTATTGGTCGTAGGGTGTTTCTCAAGAAGATGGAGAGAGGGTTAAAAAGGATAGTAGAAGGTGGTGGTAGAAAGTGGTGGTAGGAAGTGGTGGTAGAAGGATGAGGTGTCAGGATTGGGAAATTCCGGAAAAAGAGGAGATCGGACATTAGAGAAAGAAAGCAATAGTTTGTAATTAGAAAGTCGGACAATGGATAGTAAACGGAGTTCTGGTGGTTGTTTGGGTATGAAGTTACCGAGGGTACGCGCTTAATGACGGCCCCGGCTAATCCTATGGGTCGCGGATTCTTCAGGCCCGTCTTACAATATCTTTAGAACATTAAATAAAAAATAAAAGGGAAAGGCTCAATCCCGAATAGAGCAAATGTTCGGTACGGAACAACAACTTAGCTCCACCACTCTCGAACATATTGCTTGTTCGAAGTACAAGACGCAACACTGAGTATTGCTTATTTATAAAATTTTCACAGGTTTGGTTGTTAATATTAATCAGCTAATCTATGATTAAAAGGGAATGTGTCCATTTTGGGCTGGGATTATTATTTTGTTGCTTTTTAATGCCTGATATAGTCCGTGGTAAATCATCATTTCTATAATAATTTGCATATAATATTACTGAATAATATGGCTCGATAGCTTTGTGATAATAATGAGTCTTTTCCAGGTTTTGAGATTCGGACTACAATAGCGTCTGCCCAACTGAAATACTTCATTCTTCCGTATAATGCTGTAAATTCTTAACAAATAGGTAACGCTGTTCAGAGCCAGGTTTGCTAGAAACTTATTACGGATACCATCGAGCTCAGAACATGTGTTGTTGCATAACTTAAAATATATGTTAATTCGTGGATTTAAAATTCTTTGTGGATTTTAAAAAGACCATAAGTAGACTACGAATGTTTGTACAAATGCATACTTTTGATGGAAGAAAATAAAGATGTGGGACTTGGATAGAAGCTTATTATGTCATTCATATGTACCGAAAATGTATTTTTGATTTTGCATATTTTGCATAATATTAAATCTTTTGTATATTTCACTCAAACAACATATGCACTAATTTTATCGCATATTCCATACATATGTAATAACATATGCATTTTACTGTGTACATCTCGGAAAATACGTTTTATCCATCATTGAGCTCTTACACGGCAACATTTGTAAGTATCTAAATAGTGTATTATTGATATGCCACAATGATCTAAAGTTGCATACATTTCCAAGCTATCCTTGGAAAACAAATACAATACTGAATGTACGGCATGGCGTGATACGCAACCAGTAAAGTGATAATATGATATGAATTGTACCTGTCAAAATTAGTGAAGTTCTCGAGATAAAATTAAACACGTAAATTATAAAAGTGAACATGATGCCTACATCAAAAATTTGTAGGGGTACAATGCTGAACAATTCGATTGCCGCAGTAGCGGATACCAGTATCGTTAATAATGGACCGTTTATTGTACAACATGCGTGTATTCGGCAATTATTTCTTTTAATTTAAGTAAAATATTATTAATCTAACATATCCTATATTTTGCTATTAAGATTAAGTGTGAAGGGAAGTCACAGTTAACGCAGCATGCGAATACAGTTATGCATAGGAAGTGTAGGAGAGTTGAGCGCTCTACCGTTGCGTTCGCGTCCTTGATTATTGCACACTAATCAAAAAGTAACTAAAACAAAAGTCTACGATGACTCGAAAGACCACCCAGAGAAGTTGATTTCTCTGAGAATAACTTTGCTTCTATGGGCCTAGCTTGCTTGCTAGGCTTGCAGAGTTAGGACCTCGCTCTACACCTGCTCGAAAATAACTGATTGTGCGAGTCGATGCCGCACATCGACTGTGGATTGTGCCTGTTTCATTTACTTTTACCTGCCCCACACCACAATAATTTAAGATCTTGCTGTTATTGATGGCAGTTTTCTAAATTCATTTTCGGATTTGTTTATGCACTGCCCTTGATTCTTATAGTGAAATTCAAGTTGTTTAATGTACACAAATAGTGCCGACTCGCATACTGCCACAGTTTCGTTTGAGCAGCAGATACTTCAATTATCTTAACGTCTTATGGTTACCGTTACATTTGCCGAACTTGATTTTTCCGTTGTCTTAGTCTATTTATACTAACTAAGCCTAGGATGGTGACAAGTTTAGCGAAGCAGAGGGCTTGCAAGCTCTCGAAATTCCGTCTAAGGCCCCGAGCATATCGCCTACCTTGAGAATGGAGAGTCGAGCAAGGTCAGGGTGCAAGTGTGCCGAAAAACCAGGTTCGAGGGAGAGTAGACCCCGTGTTCCTTAATTACTCTAGTAATAATATGACTCGCTGAAACGCAGAGCTTCTACGTTCATACAATTTGTAGAACCGAGCTTGTTAGCCTTAACGCTCTATTGTAAGAGGATTGTATGAAGGGAAAAATTAATTAAAATGTGCTCTCAATAATAGTCTTGCCAGTCGTTCGTGTCATAAACCCAATCGCCTTAACAGAATTCATAGTTCATCGCTACAGGGGTGGTGTTGAGTTGTTTGGGCCTCTACTCAATTCCCCTGTGAATCTCGAGGAACTCTGCGTATTGTACCCGTTACGCTCGAGTCGAAGGACCACACAAGTTGAGCTTGTAAGACTATTGTGTACTGTATCGTTCCAATTTCGGTAAACTCCGTGTACAAGTGAGACCCGTTGTCTCCGTTCTTTGCCGAATAAAACGTTTGCCGATTAATCTCCCGAATCAAACTGTTTCCGATTTACCGTCTTATTAGTATTGCCGCCGAATTGCTCTGCCGATCTCAACCAACATTAGTTCGAACGTGCTAGGTTTTCCTAGTTTTATCCTATAATGCCTTGATAGGCGTTGACGCCGTTTGCCAATCCTGATTTCGTTTTGTCTATTGGGCTGTATCCAGGTACACTAACATGTGTTACACATGTGTTCTAACTTTATTAGAACGTAAAATTTTAAGTTATATTCAAATACGGAAGAGTCCTAATAAAGTTAGATATAAAGGTATATTACAACAAAGGTATATTTTGCAGATGCTATTAAATTAATTTCTAAAGAATGATTATTTTTAAATTTAAATTACTTAATTTATATATTATGTCCAATATTTATATTTATATTTGCTATATTACTATAAATTTTATACCCTTGAACTAATTTAATAATAATGTCTTATAATTTAATATTTTTTATTACTTTATTAGGACTTAATACTTACCCAATTATTTTAATTGGATGAATCTCTAATAATAATTATTCAATATTAGGAGCTATTCGATCATTAGCACAAATAATCTCATTTGAAATCAGTGTATCACTAACATGAGCGATGTAGTAGATATTGAGTGGTGTTCTATTGTTTATGCTTTTACTATTTAAATAAGGGTAGAAAAAAGATAGACATCCTTTCTTAACATTTAGGTTAAGACTGGCGTATCTTTGGTATATTCTTGTGGTATATCGTAAGGAACTTCAGCTCCAAATAAGTTTTTTCAAGAAGTCAGTTAGTTGAGTAGTATTCATCGGGTAATTTGATGTTTATTTTCTTTTGCTAGTTCGATCATGTTCACCTTTTCGAACCGATCCACTGATAATTTTATGTGTTTAGTTGGTTTATTTTTAAATGTAGCTTTACTTATGTGTAAATTAATTGAACCTGGCATGTTCTGTAATGATGTTGTCGATAATACAAACATCTTTAAAACTTAGCGAAGATAACGTTAGTGCTCTTTGTTATCTGTAACCTTGTTAGTAATTACTTTTTAGGAATTTGTCTCTTTTGACATTTGTAATTGAAATCCGGAGGTGGGGATAGCATTATTCGGCACTTGTAGGTGTTAGCATTGTGTTGTTCTATGCCTTTTTTTATAATCCCATATTTATTTGCAACTATTATACTTAATATTTACAAATAGCTATATAATTCATAATATTATCATGGGGCTTACGCTACATTAAACGACAAGCACTCCAATAGCCACGTGTGTGTTGCTATTTACAGTGAATAAATAGCCGATATAAAATAGCCGAACTTGCCCTTCCTTACGGAACAGTACCGAAATAAGCCTACTTTATGACACCCTTTAGTGTAGTGTGAAGCGTGAGATTAACTTTTCGTTACGCAGTTCTGTATTCATTCATCACTGAATGACCGACTTAGTTACACGTAAGAACAGTAAATCTTGTCGAATCATCCCTAAATCTTACAGTAAAAAGTAAAAGTAGCCGTGCAATGAAAGTGATCGTGCAGTGAAGTGAGTTCACCGGCCCAGCCGTAACATCAGCTGTTGAGGATTGCCTGGAAGGGTCAGGAGCATAGTGATCCAGTGCCATCGATCAACTTCCATCGAAGCAGGTTAATTCGTGAACGAATAGGTGAGTTGAATTAGCTTTTTCTACCATTAGTTATGAAAATCGCTTTTGTTTAAACATAATTTATCGATCTGAAAACGTGTTGTTAAAAAAAAAGACATTTTTTTCATAAGTAATTAGACATTTAATTTCTTTCGAATAACGAATAAAAGTATCGAACACAGTTATTAAACCACTTGTTAGTTTATTTGCTATTCATTAATAACGAATAATTTCACATTATTCTTAATTGGCACACGCTGTGTCAATGCGTTGGTTCACGACCACCACCGAGCGCGGTAATTGAGAGCCACGCTCTTATAGTTGAGCGCACGCTCCGATTGGCCAGAGTTTTTCGTTAATAAGTCAAAAACGAAACTTAAACCAACATTTTGGTAAAAGAAAAAGTTGTTCAGAGTTACCTCAGCAACCCTCCATTTCTGGGAGTTACACGAGTTATGAGACACCCTGTGTAATATGGAAGTTTGAAGTACGACTTGTCCGTCTGATATGTTTCTGTGAACAGAAATATGTTGATTCGATTCCTTGCTATATATTCTTCTATCTTGAGCATTCTTTATTGTAACCCGTTGCAATTCTATTCCGTGATGTGTGTTGTTTTGTTTAGTTTGTGAAGCGTTAATAATTCTGTTAGAAGGTTTGAAATAATGGTCATTTGTGAAGTTAAATTTTGAACTATTTTATTAGATTCAAATGTTCGAGAGGCTAATTTGTGTATAAGGCTTTCGAAATAATTTTTATGGTCATTATTATTGCCAATTGCGTTGTTTGGTTTAAGGTTATGCGAGTTTCTGACTGTGACTATTTTTTATTAGTATTGCCACTGTCAGCAAATTATGTCGCTGTTGTTGTTGTGGCCGATATGGCTGACTGTGTTATTGGACTTGGATTTATTTGTTGGCTTGATATGAAACGTCCTCAGTGATGGATAGATTTTAGCTATCTGTTTCCCGATAAGGCATCCTTTGTAATTAATTGGATAGGCATATACCTTGGAAACTTACATACTTAACTTCTTTTATGCATCGTTGTTGAGAGCACTGTAATGTTAAATACTGTTGAGCATACTTTACACAAGCCAGTTGCCTTATTAATGCTCGTGGTAGTTTTACAAAACTTCAAGCCTTGTGGTATTTGCACGTGGTGTGCCGACTTTAAAAATATAACGAAGGACCACCCAATTTACAAATTGGGAAGAACTATTATAATGTCTCTTGACCACTTGACTACTGGACTGTTCTAGTACTACGTGGGATAATCAAATATGAACGAGCCTTTGTTTGCTGTGTGTCGGGAAACATATTTGTGTGTGACTAAACAGTTGAAGTCGTTAGGTAGGCATTCGTACAGTAAGGAAACAATAGTCGGCTTATCCCGTGCTTCGTTCAGTAGCTCTAACGATAAGTGAGAAAACTGTAGCCGTCTCTATTGAGCAACGTATAATTATAAAGTTCCTGTTTCGTGAAGACGTGAAACCAGCCGAAATTTACCGCAGACTGCAGGCCCACTTTAGGATAGATACCCTTTCATGGCCAAGAGTGAAGAGTGTACTGATGCAACGAGTACAAGCAAGGTCGTGAACACGTTACAAATCAAGCGCATCCACGTCGTTCTTGCACCAGTACCACTGATGAAAACATTGCACGTGTTCGTGAGCTTATCGAAAGTGATCGACGCTTCACGGTGCTCGAAATTTCGGGAGAACTTGATGTCAGCTATGAAAGTGTGCAATCTGTCATTAGAAAGCAATTATTATTCAGAAAAATCTCAGCTCGTTGGGTTCCAAAGCTGTTGAATGATGATCAAAAAGCTGCACGAGTTCGCATTTCTCAATTGCTTCAAACTCGTTTTGAAGAAGAAGGGGAAACATTTCTGCATAAAATCGTCACCTGTGACGAGACGTGGGTGCATCATTACACTCCAGAATCAAAGCGTGCAAGCATGAAGTAGAGGAGGAAATGCAAAGGAAATCCTGTGACAGCCAAAACTCGATTGTCTGCGGAGAAAGTGTTGGCCACGGTTTTTTGGGACTGGAAAGGGATCCTACTGGTGAATTTTTTACACGATCATCGAACCATCAACGCAACTTACTACTGCAACCTCTTGGATGAAGTTAGGCTTCAGTATCGATGCAAAAGGCGAGATTGTCCTATCCGCGAGGTGTTGCTCTTCCACGACAACGCCAGGCCGCACACAGCAGAAGCCGGTGGAAATAAAATGGGCAACGCTTGATCATCCACCTTACAGCCCAGACTTATCGCCATGCGACTTCCACCTGTTCGGACCCCTCAAAGCAGTACTTGGAGGCGAGCGATTTAAGGACAACAATCAAATGGAAACGTTCGTGCGCGACTGATTGGATACACGCCCAGCTTCATTCTACGAAAACGGAATGAAGGAACTACCCAAACGTTGGGACAAATGCGTCATAAAAAGAGGAGACTACATAGAAAAATAATTTGTACACACGTAAATAATATCTACAAAATATATTCGTTTTTAAAAGAAGGCTCGTTTATATTTGATTGTTCCTCGTATGTGTTCTTGATGAAGTGTTCTATTTTACTCCTTATCTGTACTGTTCTAGTGTTTGATTTATTCTGTCTTTTGTCCTGGAAGCTCATCCTCGCCTCAGACACATTGGGGGAGGTTCACGCTGATTGGTGAATGTTTTGCAATATTCATCACCAATCAGCGTGCCTAATTTTCTCGGCAACTCCTTCCAGTGCACCCTTAGCGCGCTTTACTCTGGAAGAGTGGGAGATGACTTCAAGGGGTGAGGAAATAGTTACAATAATTTGGGAAATTCTTCCGGGTGACTCATCGATCAGCGGACCGTTACACACAAATGTACCCTTCGGAAACCCGAGGATTATGGCAGTTTTTAGGCTATTGAGGGCGAGAGGCACGAATCGCTAAAACCTCTAATAAAGCAATTTTGTCGGCCTTCGCTAAGATGTATATTAAAGCATGCAAAAAATAAATGAAACCCTAAACTCAAAAACAGCCTTTCTGTGCAATCGTACCATAAACCGTTACAAAGAAGCCCTAACATGCCTATTAAAATAATTGTTTGTATGACCTAGCAACTGACATTTTATACACTGTGGATTGTCTTTTTTTACCCTGGGTCGTTCTATTGTTACTGCTGCGTTGCATATTAGTTTGTTGCTGTTGTTACGTACGCGTTCTACCTGAAACGCACGGCGCCTAGTGTTTAGTTTAGCACGCACTCTCTGGATAGTCTTAGAGAAAGGAATAAGCGAGCGCACTCCGTTCTCACGAAAATCTAACATTCTCCACCAAAAACTGTAGTTTTCGATGTATAAAAGGACATGATTTTCAATGCTCGGGAGTGAGTTTAGAATTCAATTTCTAAACAAAACGTTATTCTGTTCGTTAGAGTATTGACAGGAGCAAGATTGGGTTCCAGTCCCCTCCGAGCATTATAACGTCGCACACGTATTTCGTGTCCAGAATCGACCAATTGATACATTGTAACATTGTAGCGAGGTTAAAGTCAATTGCATATCAAATCATCACTTTGTAATTACAATAGAATATAGTATAATAGAGTCCTACTCGTATATATTTAATTTACCCATCCTGACTAGTATAGTAACGTATCTGCTAAACCCACAAAAATATGTATTTACCGCTCGAGGTATATCGATAATTACGACTCGCAAATTCCAAACACCTTCCAGTGGCACGCACGTTAACCATACGCTGAATTGTCCATCTCCTTCAGTTACCTTCGTTAACCATACATTTTATTGTCCGGCATTCCTCTCAATATCCACGTCTACCGCGGATCAAGAAATAACATGCGTCTGTCGTACAAGGATAAGAACCGAACATCGTCGCGAAAGTGGGGACAGGGGCCGGATTCGCGAGCTCCGTACCACTGTATACTAATTTATTATTAACTGCTGGATCCAATTCTACTAAAAACATTGACAAGAGAATAAAGGTTTCCCCTTTTTAAATTTACTATATTTAATACATGATGACCTTTTCTTCAAAAATCAAAGTTGATCTTTTTAAGATAAAACCTTTTTATTACCACTTTGTATCTTCTGTTGATTTGTTTTTTAAGTATAGTGTCACAGGCGAAGACGAAGAAATTTTGTGTTAAAAAAAAATTAATTTTATTCTAGCACTTATACTCTAGATGGTTACAAAATATAGATATTCACTTGACAACTTTCAGGTTCACAATAATCACTCGCTGTTTTTCTCGCGCTCTTTTATACTCTGCCCGTGAGTCAAATGTTTACTCTTTTAATTATCTCGTCGATTGTTTTTCGTCTACACTGGTCACAATAGTACACTTATTAATTGTCTATAATCTTCTATGTTAATAGTTTGTATTTTGGTTTGGTTATGTTTGAGTATTTTAAGTGTATGAGTTTTGGTCTAGTAATTGGTATAGTAATTTCATTAGTGAGTTCATAATTTGGACTCTTTACAGTTGTTACTGTTGAGGCTTTCGAGTGTAAGCCGTGCTCTTATGGAATTGTTTTCCCAACGTTTCGTCAGCATTGCAACTATTATAGATTCATCAGAGATTCTGAAAACATACTAATACTATAATATGATGCCGGGCCGTAAAAGCCTCAAATGTCTAATATCCTCGTTCCACGGGCATAGTTTACCTATGTTTCTTTCTTGGCTACAGCAAAAAAAACTGTATCAATGAAGGATTTCAGTATTTTGTTCACATCTTCTGTATTAACGAATACTTGTCTTCTGAAGCTTAGAATGTGTGTAAAGACAAATTCTTGAAGACGGGCTAGTTTAAAAGGATATTTTAGAAGCGATTTTGACATTATTGACCTTGAAGGTTAGTTTAATAATGTTGTTAGGGCACTGGCCGATAGTTGTCCTTAAGCCCGTTAAATTTGCACGTGGTATGCCAACTATTGAGTGTTGAAAATTGCTTTTGAAAGTAAATTATATTTTCTATGTTCTACAAAACTTCCGACAATCTTTGCGAAGTGTCCAAATATATCTCGTACAAGTGATTAAAGGTATTTTAGAGATGTTAGTAGGTATCTAATGATGGTTCAAATGTATCTACATAGTACTAGAGATCAAAAGTATCTGCGTGGATTCGGTGATACGGAGATTCCGGACGAAGCGACGAAGAAAATTGACTTTTCTTAATTTTGGTTTTTATCAATCAGCTTTTCTCCAGTGCATTTGCACCTCCTCCCAATTCGCTCTTAGCACTAACTTTAGAGAGGGATACACAATGACTGGAGAGGGTGTTCGATGGACGGGTTCTTGGAATCTTGCACAACCTTCGCGAAACGTGGTCTTCGTCATTTTAAAGTAACCCACCGCCGATGATGCAAATGCAAAACCACTTTTACTTTGGTCTTTTAGAAATTTTGGGATTTATGACATCCTGAGTCCTAGAGCTGATTGCAAGCAACGCCGTAAACATTCTTTGTTTACTTCTAACGAAGGTCGTTGCCTGTAATGTGTAACCATTCGACGCTATACTATAAATCTGGCTACAGGATACGCCTAAACAAATGTCGTGGAGAACTGTTTGAGATACCCTGAACAAGTTAATACGTTGTAATTAGTGACTAGATTCCAGTTGTGGTTGTTGACAATAATGCTTCTGTGTTTATTTGCTAGTTCTGTGAGTATGTTCTTTACATCGAAATAGATACAGACTCCATTACTTGCAATTCGTGAAATAAAAAAGCGAAGCTTTTATTTTTCCAAGAGCATTGACATAATCTTTAATCAATGTTTCCTTCGTTGAATCTGTTATAATCACTTAGTCTTTCTTGGTAAAATTGCCATTTGTTACTGTTGAAGCGGTTAGTGATTTACGGTTAGTTTATTCTGAATTTAAACATTTGGGAATCGCTTTTGAAAAGATGGTCATAGAAACATATGTAAGTACGTAGAAACCATCACTTATTGAGCAGTAAAGTTATTCATGCACTATGCTCATGAGGCAAATTCTTGAAGCTATTAGACAATTCACGTAAATAATTCGGTGCAGTTACTATGGTTTGAACACTTCGGTACTGACACGCCTTAGATACAAGGATTCGCATTAATGTTTGAACACGTTGATGTACAACTAATTATAATACAAAATTTAATTTACAGGAACTACATTTTATTGGTTACAATTGTAACATATTACTAAATAACTGTTTTTCTTACATAAAATACAACATAGCGTTTAAATTACTGTTAACGTTTCTTTATTTCCTTCTTCATTTCCTTAATTCACACTTGGTTAATTAAAATTCAATTCGATACGCAAGATGTTTTCTAAGATTGAGAGAAAAATTGCCACGTCATTTAGATGCAAAAAATTAACACATATTAAAAAAACATCAAAGAATGTAACAATATGTTTTTAAGATTTTCGAAAATAAAACGTTATATAAAAAACTGTAAAATACAAATTTATTTAAACTTCCAAATAGTTAAAAAAATAGTTTTAAAAAATCCATAGCAAGCTCAAATTTTTCTGAATAAAATTAAAAAAAACTAATGATAATAACATTAATACTTCTAAAGACAAATATTTATTTATGTAACGAAACATGTTAAAGTAAATGAAATTGGATCACCTTCGTTGATAACACCTTAAAAAATGATTTCTTGAGCAAAATGCTACATAACTATTGTCTAAAATCACTCTTAGAAACGACTAATCAATATTTGTTCACTCACTAAAAATATATGCAGAGCGAGCTTGCAAACGGTACAAAATTTCATTTTCTTCAAATTTCTTTATTACTTTTCGTAACAGATGGTTTTACTCTATTTTCAATCATTTACAAATCCATTAATTAATGCTTGTGAATTTTTCTACAGATTTTCAAACAATCACGATGAATGTATATGAACACTTTTGTGGAAGATGAAGGTGTGGAAACTTATTTATTTGGATAAGCTTCGGTGCCGAAGGTGACGCCAATTCTCCCCACTCGAAAATCCTATAGAGTGAATTTTGAAGATTTCAACTCTTGTAGATTTCAATGAGTAGGTAGATTTAACGTTTAATCAATAATTTCCTGCAATAAAATGTTGCAACGTTTATGAAGCCGCACGCCGCAAAAGTATTTTTCGTAGCTTCTATAAGGTAAGGCTACGGTTATACAAATCAAACGTCTTACAATAAATGTAAGTAGTTTCACTGCACGATGTCGTCTGTATTCATTCTTATATATAAAGTCGGTAAATAAATTTTTTCATCCTATTTGTTGCGATTGAGGATCATGATCCAGACTTTAAGAACGAATGATGATTGTTTAATATGTGTTTCTTTAGTTCCATTTACATACGTAGAATGTAAAAAAATTTTTCAGGATTTATTTTGAAATACTTTCTTTTCAAAAAATATTTTTAAAAAACTTTTAAAAGAAATATTTTATTTTCTAATTTTAATCTACCATTTACCTGTATGATTTTGAATAAAGACTTATCTCAGAAATAGTAAGAATCTGTTAAATCCATATTCATTTTCTACAATATGTATCACAGAACTGATCGTGCGAATACGCATCCATTTTAAACGACCACTTCATCCATATATGGACGACGAATTAGTCGTCCAAAAATGTACCTAGTATAACCGTGGCCAAGATGGAAACCATGCTTTGTTAATTTTGAAGATCATTGTGTGCCGCCCCTTGCGGTGAGCAGCCTTAGGTTAACTGATGTCAGACGGATTACCTTGCCCTAAATTAATTTTTAACTGGTGGTAACTAAAAAATATAGATAAATTTAAAGTAGTTTTAATTTTACTCCTTGAAATTTCTCCCACCTGTTATCGAGCAGCCTGATATATACATATATATGTACATATGCAAGTATGTGTATTATATTATTAACATGATCCATATAATTTTACTCAGTATATATTCAAAGTACATTCATTGCATATAAATTCATACGGTAAATTCTAGTCATAGGAGTGACTATCAAGGAAGGTGTTTGTGAATTATACCAATTACCTATATGTATGTTACTTATGTAGAAGAATAGATTTATGTATATACATGACGAGTCAATAGTATATTGATATAATTACTATCAGTCTACTTATTAGACTTCAATGTCTATGCGATTTCACTGGAATCAAATAAATTTTTAAAAACTAGTCAGTTATATTTGAAATATTATTGACGATGTTCTTCATATAAAAGTAATCCTTTATTTTGGTATGTATGAATATTTTTAATTCATTAAATATAGAATTTTTAAAATCGTGTATTCGAATGTTATTAAATAATTATTTAGGCATAACAAACTATGTTTCAATTATAAATTAGAATTTACAATTACAAACCACACTATTTATGTGCAAATTTGTTACAAATCGTATCTTTCTGAAAAGTTTGTTACTGTCCACTCCTATATACTTTTTCAACGATAGAAGAAAATGATTTTATTAAAAAATATGATACTTTAAACTCGTATACTATTAAACCGAATCGAAAAATTATTTTTCAAAATAGCAAATTCAGATATAATTTAATGCACATCAATTTTATAAATGAATTATAGTAAAATTTACGCAAGTTTCTTTCGACATCTCGATATATATGACAATATACTTAAATCAACTTTTGAAAATAAGCAACAATTATATCTGAAATAATTATAATGGATAAAATAGTCAATAATTATGCAGAAAAGAAAACTTCTCGTCGATTTTAAACATCTGGAAATATGTTGTTGGGGCCATAATACTAAAAAACTTTTTCCTATATGTAAAAAACTTTTTGGCTAGACAGCGACCGTCCGGGGTTCCCATATAATCCAGCTTAAAACGTAATCATGAAGATAATGATGCTAGAGATCCTACACAATTTTTTTCATATAAACAAACTCCCCATAGGTTCCATTCACCTATTTACTAATATTCTAGATCAGTGTTCTGCAACCGCCGATCCACGAAACATTTGTCCGAATCATGTAACTACTACAGTAGTAGTAAAACCATTACTGTTATTTTCTAGAACGAAATCGAACCTTGTCAAAGGAGGATGAAATTGAGATCCCCGTATCTGAAAGTGAAGAAATTTAAAAATCTTCAGATAGTGAAAAGGAAAATTTCCGAAATGTATGTTGTAGCAGGAAAACAACAAACGAGACTGAGGCGAACATTGGTGGCATTTCCCAATATATGTATGTATAACCAGTGACACAGTAATTGCGATTGACGGTACACTTTAGAAAAAATTGCAAATAGACAGATCTAGTGGTAGGCTGCCTGCTTATACTATATTCACGAATATCGCCGGTCCTACTGGCTATACGAAGAAGAATATTATGTCAGGTAATGTAAATAGCGTATTTCAATGAATAATCAGTACAAACATGATCCAAAATATAAAAAGTTATACTGAAGCGGACGCGCTTCGAGTCTTGAAAAGGAATTGGACAGTTTCAATCGCTCAATTGTATGCTTTTATCGCAATTCTGTATACTCGGAAAGCATATGAAGCAAGATCGTTGAAAACTTTATATTTATGGTCGAAGAATTGGGGCCCAACTTTCTTTTCGAACGCAATGCCCAGAGATAAATTTATGGAGATTCTTAAATTTATACGTTTTGATAAGAAAATACAAAGATCTGAACGCTTACGTACAGATAAGTTTGCCCTAATATCTGAAACATGAAATAAATTATAATTTGGCAGTAGCCAGATTTGTTCTAAGCCATATGAAAATATTTTAATCTATGAACAATTGCTTCCTACGAAAGCTCGATGCCAATTTACGCAATATATGCCAAATAAGTCACGTAAATTTGGCATAAAATTTTGATTGGCAGCTGATGTTAAAACGAAATGTATTATATACGGTTTTCTATATTTAGGTAAAGATGAAACTTTTCGACACCTTTGGAGGAATTTGTAGCGGTGAAATTAAGATAACATTTTCACCAGTATACCACTTGCAAAAAATTACTTATGCAAAAAGACAACTTTGGTTGGAACCATCCGGACGAAAAGGAGAACTACCGAAACCCGCAAAAAGAAACGAAAATAAAATGACCCTGTTTTCCTCATTGCACCGTAAATCAGACAACTACATTCTCACTATTTACCAGAGTAAACCAAAAATAAAAGTATTGTTACTAAACACAAAACATGCATTTGCGAAAGTTGAGAACAATTACAAATGTATCCCGAAAACAATTACATTTTACAGTAAGACTAAGTTGGAAGTAGATGTGGTCGATCAAATAGCGCACAAACACAATGTGAAAGCAGGGTCTTGCCGGTGGCCCCTTCAGGTCTTTTTTAACATTTTGGATTTGGCAGTTATAAATGCCTAGATATTGTACAAAGAATGCACCAATTCAAAAATATAAAAAAAGAATTTGGTATTTCATTCGGCCGAAGAACTTGTCGACGAATATAAGGAAAACAAGCATTCTTCTTCTATCAGTTAGCAATTCACAAATACGCAAGTCTTGTCGCATCAATTATTGTAATAAAAACAGAAGTAATAATATTTGTATTAAGTGTAAGAAGAATATTTGCGGAAAATGTGTACAAAAAATGGAATGTATCTATAAAAAGTGCACCAAATAAATGTATATGTATAGTAAAAGTTTATATAAATTAATTAAGTCTGTTAATATTATATAACCACATTGTTTTTAATTAAATTAATCTTTTTTTTTTTTAAGATATACATGTTTTTCTTTACCCGTCAATTTGACGTGTCCGTAGAAGTAGGTATACAAGACATGTCTCTAAACCTAGTGTGAACAGCGCCTATAGGCGCCTGATGTAGGATGCTCATCTGTAGTAAACAACATATAGAGAGGCGCTATAGTTGTTTGTTTAACAAAAGTCCGAAACCATTCATATTATCGAGTTTGTCTTTGACGAATTAGCATTATACACTTCCTATTCAATACTTTTTCGTAATAAAATTAAATAAATTGTTCACCAATCATGGACAAATATATCGATGGTTGTTGCAATAAATAGGCCACGCGATTAACACGTATAATCCACCAGGAGCCCTTACCTGCAAAGAAGCTTTCTACTGAACTAAACACTATGATGAATAACGCGGTGAAAATTATTAATAAAATTCATAGTCAAGCTATAAATTCCAGGCTGTTCACGACACTGTATGAGAGTATGTATCTAACTCACATCACCAACATCTCCTTATCTATACAGAAATAAGGTACATATCGAAAGGAAGAGTTCTTGCAGGCCTTTTGGAACTGAGGGAAGAAGTAAAGCAATTTCTACAAGAGTGAAATTCTGACCCAGTAGAGCTAAGTAGGATGAAAAATGGATGGCAAACATATTTAATCTTCTTAACGAACTTAATGTTTCTCTTCAGAAATCTTATACAAATCTTTATAAAATGAGAAATAAAACAGATGCCTTTAAAAAGAATCTGGCTTTTTGGCATAGTCGCGTACAAAAGAAAGATATAGAAATATTTCTACTTTTGAGAAAACTCTTGATTGCTGATATGAACCAGAAAGCCATATTCAACATAATAAGTCGACATTTAACCGCACTAGCTGAAAATATTAATAACTATTTCCCCGAAAAATAAGGATCCTCGTAAAGATAACTCCTGGATTAATAATCCCTTCTCATAAGATATAAAATCGTACACACTTGAATTTTGTGAAAAAGAAGAGTTGATCAAGTTGTCATTTGATGTCACTCTTGTAATCAAACTTCAAATTGTCTCAATTTTGAATACCACTAAGAGAATATCCCTCTCTATGTTATACAGTGATCAAAGTGCTAGTCGTCTTTTTGACTTCCTATTTGTTAAAAAAAAACTTTTTCAACCATGTCAGTAATAATAACCAAATGGATAAATCGAATAAATATTAATACAGTACTTCGTCTCTCAGAAACAACATTTCTAACAAAGAAGCAGCAGAAAATGTCGCACTAATTGAAATTCGTAATTTTACAACATTGAATTTAATAAATAAAAAATTATCTCCATTGCTTTTTGGTTTTAATCGTACAACTCCAGAAAAGTATCACTTTCGTTATTGAAATTATACTATCCTTTGAAAACTTCCATCGTTAACCGTCTAATGTTTTCATGTATTAAAGCACAGCTAGAAATCATCGCTTCTAGGTACTTTCTCCATTATATAATCCTTCCTTAAAAACGTGCTTCCGAGATATTGAGTCTGCTCTTGTCAATTTCGAGCTGGACATAGAAAACAAAGATGCTGGCAAAAAAAGCTGAATGTTGTAAATTTTGCTTTCTGAATAAACGTTTTACCATAACCACGTCATGTTTTATTCAATTGGAAGGTATCTTTCTCTTAAAAAAGTCAACCAGGCCTTTTCTGATTTTTGTAAAAAGCTAGAATAATTTTAGGGGGATAGAATTATTTCAACACCGAAAATAAAACTTTTAAAAAGCTATTTCACGCGCTAAGTGTCAATTTCATTCTTTTAGACAACCACCTTTACCAGAAAATTTCTTGAGAATATTCCGGAAACTAAGACCAAGCTATTAACATGCATAGGAAAACGTTGTTTAAAATAATGACATTGACAACATACTTCGAGATTATTGAAATTGGCGAAGAATCCCCTTTTCTGCATAATTATCAAATAGCTATTCCTTTTGCAATTTTCGTAACGATATATTTTCTTTTTAACATATAAGAAAAACGATCGTATATCACACTTGTAAAAAATGATTATACTATAATTCGAAGGAAACCACGCGTGACATTCATTTATTAGTTATACAATCTATTAGCTAAACATCTTGACTCAATCTCTTCCAGTTCACGAGAAATTATTAATGTTCTCCGAGATCTGTTCTCAGTATTCCAAGAAACGCCCAATAAATTCTTGCAATTGTTTGCTTCGTTCAAAATGGCTTTTCAAATAAACGTTCTTACAAGAAGTACTACAATAGTTGTTAGGGACAGTATTAACTCTGAATTATTGACGCAACCAGAATTCTCAGTCATTTTTGAAGAAATAGTCTTCACTTCTGTCGAAAAATTACTTGTCCTGTTTTCAGTTATAGATGAATTCATCGAGCAGACAGTATCCTTTATAGCTTCTTTGGCTGAACCCGTAAGAATCCGGAAGTTGTAGTCTTCAGGGTCCAAGTGAGAGTACATAAACGCAGGTAAGCGATCTGAGAGTACCCAAATATTTCCACTTTGATCAACCTGCAATTAAAAAAATAATTAAGTTTAAGAAGTGTGAACAACAAGTAAATAAAATATAAAATGACAAAAGAAGAAATAGGTAAGAATAAAGGAATTGTCCGAGAACTAGGAAGTACACTTTATATTATTATTAATAGCTAGGTTTAATTCAATTGACGAAGAGCCGAGATGAATTTTGGAACTTCGGTCTGACAGGCCAAATGTGACTAACAAATTTTTTGCTATAATCCACCAAACCGTAATCTACTCACGTTCGTTCATCATTCAAAAATGATGAAGATATGCCTTCTCACATCAAAACATTTATGGCACTCGAAAAAAGGACTTTGGTAGTTCGAAGTACAAAAAGAATGTAACTCTATATTGTTATTTATGTTGACAAAATTATATAGTTCATTGTTAGCAGCCAAAAAAACACGCGATCATAAATGTTTCAAAACATTGTTAATTAATTTTAATCTTCATTTGAATAAATAAAACTTCATATCAGGGAAGTGATTGTTCTATTATCCGAAAAGTTTTATCTCTCTATTAATTCGGATAAGGAGACTCTATTGTATTTAAATTCCAGGATGAAGTTTTGTAACTGGGGTCGCTCTTATTTACTTGTGGTGAAAATGTTTTCGTCATTTCTTCGCCCCCCAACAGTTCCAATACATAAAAGAATAATCTGTACCAAATTTGAACTCAAACAAATAAAAAGAATAAGAGTCCGCAGGCCTTTGAACATTAAAATAATTAATAAACGACTCTTTTTTAATCGATCAGTTGACCAATTAAAAACTAATTGGCTGATCAATGATCTGGAACATGCACATGGATAAAAGAGTGTAACATCTAGACCGCACACCATTATCGCAGCGTCCTCAGACCCTCTAATAAAGCTAGCTGCAATGCCGGCAAAACACTGATAGACTTACAGTTGCCTCGAAAAGTAAGTTGACACAGCTGAAAAATTAACTTTTAGTATTTGAAGAAAAGAAAAAGTATTATATACGCATTCAAAATCTTGGTATACTCGATTTAGATATATAATCTGAAATTTTTTCCTTTACGCGGAAAAAATGTTAAAAATATTGTTCTAGATTACAAAAATAAATATTTATTTATAACAGCGTTCGGAAAATAGGTTTACAACACTGAATAATACATCCAATATTACAGAAAATTAAAAATAGGTACATCTTAATATGCTGTTTGATATCCTTTATTGCGAATAACGGCTTGAAGTTTTTTCGGAATTGAATTAATAAGTATATTAATAATATTACTGTCTATTTGTAGCCAAGCTTCTTGTAATGCTTCTTTTAAAGAATTTTTATTATTTCTCAATCTTTCCGGAATATTACGATCAAGGCGATCCCATATGTGTTCGATGGGATTTAAATCTGGGCTCTGGGGTGGTCATGGCAACAATTCAATTCCATTTTCTTCGAAATAATTCTTTGCTACTCTTGAAGTGTGTTTTGGATCACTGTCCTGTTGCAGGATAAATGATTCTTCATTTAAGTTGTAAATTTAAATTGTAAATTTTCTCGCAAAATATTAACATATCCTTGCCCTGTCAATGTACCCTCGATAAAGTGCAAATTGCCAACCCCAAAAGCCGAGAAGCAACCCCATATCATGATAGACCCGCCACCATGTTTCACAGTAGGCACAATTAAATTCCGTTTAAATTGTTCACCGGACTTTCTCCAGACATATTTGCGTCTACGTTGTGACTGAAGTTCAAATTTGGATTCATCGGTGAATAAAACCCTTTTCCAGAAATCTAGTAGACGATTACCAAATTGTTTTGCAAATGACAATCGTTTAAGAGCATTGACTTTGGTAATATGAGATCTTTTTCTTGCTACCCATCCATACATATTGGCATCGTGGATCCGTTTGCGAATCTGCGTTTGTTCTGTTACGTACGCATTCTACCCGAAACGTACGGCGCCTAGTGTTTAGTCTAGCACACACCCCTCCGATAGTCGCCAAGCCAAGGGATGAGCGTGTGCATTCCATTCCCACGGAAATCTAACGTTCCCTACCATCAAAAACCTTAGTTTTTCGGTGTATAAAAGGGCATGATTTTCAACACTCGGAGGCAGTCACAAACTCAGTTTCTGAACAGAACGTTACTCTGTCCGTCAGAGTATTAACACCAGCAAGTTCGGGTTCCAGTCCCCTTCGAGCATTCTAACGTCGCGTACGTATTTCGTAAGTGTCAATCAGATAACACTGTCTACGACTCCTCCGCGCTCTCACCGCGTCAAGTCGAGAAGGAAGATTCTTGCCGAGTTAAAAATCGACTAACTATTAATATTGTTCTAAACTTCATTGTAGCAAGATTCAAGTCACTTGCGTATCAAATCATTCCTTATAATTATAATAGAATATAGTAATATAGAGTCATACTCGTGTCTATATTCAATTCAACCCATCCTGAATAGTATAGTAACGTACCAGCTAAATCCACGGCAGATATACCTTTACCGCTCGAGGTATATTGACGATTACGACTCACGAATTCCAAATACCTTGATATCCGGAGGCACATGGCGTTAACTATACGCTAAGTGGTCCATCTCTTTCGACTACCTTCGTTAACCATACGTTGACATGTTTGAACCTTCCTATCTATACCCACGTCTACCGCAAATCGGGAAACACGCGCTCTTATATTAGGTCCAAATTCGAACGACGTCACGAGGCTGCTGATAACGGTCAAATTCCGCAAGCACCTAACAACCTACTGACGAACATTCGGAACGTGAGCCGTACCCTCTTAACTGTTCAATAGGCAGATTCAATCGAGCAGGTGCTGGCGTCTCGCCTCGCCTCTCACCTGTCGGCGGAGGACCCGGAGCTGTGTGAGAAGCAATTCGGATTTCGTCGTGGTCGCTCCACGGTGGACGCGATTCGGCGGGTGCGGGCCCTTGCGGTAGAGGCTGTCTCGCGGGGGGAGTGGCGTTAGCGGTGTTGCTTGACATCGTGAACGCGTTTAACTCCCTCCCGTGAACAGCGGTTCGGGAAGCGTTCGAGTACCACGCAGTGCCTGCGTATCTGCGGAAGGTGCTCGGCGCTTACCTGGCTGGCAGGTGGGTAGAGTACACCGGCCGGGGTGGTGTGCAAATGGAGAGAAGGTACATTTGCGGGGTCCCGCAGGGCTCAGTTTTGGGCCCAATTCTGTGGGACCTCGCCTACGACGTCGTCCTGCGGGCGGCCTTCCCTCCCGGGGTCAGCATCACGTGTTATGCAGATGACACGCTGGTGCTGGCCACCGGACGTGACTGGGGGAGGACCATCCGCCTAGCGGAGTTGGGAGTGGCGTGCGTCGTCTCTCGCATCCGGGGCCTGGGTTTGGAAGTGGTCTCGCAGAAGTCGGAGGCGTTGGGCTTCTTGGGGCCCAGGAAACGGAAAATACCCAGGGCTTGTGTGCGGGTGGGCGGCGCACACGTCCAGGTGGGGCACAGGATGAAGTACATTGGCCTCACCCTGGACAGCCACTGGAAGTTCGAGGCCCATTTCGAGGCGCTGGTTCCTCGGGTTGAGCGGGCGGCGGCGGCACTGGGGCGGCTGCTCCCGAACTTGGGGAGGCCTAACGTGGGAGTGCGACGTCTGTACGCGGGGGTGGCCAGGTCGATGATGCTCTACGGCTCAGGGTAGGAGTGGACGTGGCTCGTTGGGAAGCTTAGATAACGCTTAGAACCGGGCCGAGGCGACCGGACGAGCCACGAACAGCAAGCAGCCCCCTTTCTCGTGGGTCCAACTATAAGTACCTCCAGTGGGAGCGAAACAAAGAACTGCCTCTGCGAAGGTCTACTAAGTTTGCCTAAGTGTCGTCATCGTATTAGTGACGTATAAGACTCGCCATCGTATTAGTGGCGTCCAGGTGGACTTAGAACAGACCAGAGACTCGGAGGTGGTGTCACCGAGTCTCGACCATCCAATCCCTCCTAACTCCAATCCCAACATTCCATCGCCCTAAGGGTCATAGCGCGATGCTTGCGTGCATCGAACGAGCCCACCTTCCCGTGGTTCCCCGTGGATGCGGACTAGCGTGTGGCGAACAAGGAGTAACCCCAATTCTCACATTCTAGGTCGTAACTAAAGGGCTCGGATCCACTGGAAACACTCAGTGGCGCTGCTGGATTTTTCCGGGTTCCGTTCCTGGACGTAATGGCGTAGGCTAGAGATAGTAGTACAAGGTGAAGGATACTTTGTTATCGCGCGTATGACCGTCCGGTCCAGGTCGCATATCCGACGCCCCTTCAAAAAAAGGGGCTAGGATTAACATTAAACTGCTCTACGGCTCACCGGTCTGGTCGGGGGATCTGATGGCCAGCTGTCGAAGCAGAGACCTGCTATGGCGCGTCGAGAGACGGCTGGCCATCAGATGCGTGAGGGGATACCGCACGGTTTCTTACGCGGCGGCGATGGCTCTGGCGGGACTCATGACCTTGGAGCTGCAGGCGGAGAGCGGCGCCTTCGCGGGAGGGAGCTGTGCACAAGCGGTGTTCCCTCAGCGGAGGTGAAAGAAATGGTGAGGGCTGCAAGGCGGCAGGCACAGCGGCGCGCGGAGGAGAAGTGGCAGTCGCAGCTCTGCAGAGCCTGTGATCGCTGCCAAGCGCGGGGTACAAGCGGTCCTTCCTGTCTTCGACCAGTGGACTGACGGAAGCAGGGGGGCCTAACGTATCGAGTGACACAGGTGCTCACCGGGCATGGATGCTTCGGTGAGTTCCTGTCTCGCATTGGCAAGGAGGCGGCGCCGCTGTGCCACCACTGCAGCGAACGGGAGGACACGGCACAGCACACGTTGGAGGCGTGCCCAGCCTGGGACGCCGAAAGACGTGTGCTGGTGTCTGTCATGGGTGGGGACTTCTCTTGTCCAGCACTGCTGCGGCAGATGTTGGACATGAGAGAGAAATGGGATGCCGTCGCCTCCTTCTGCGAGCAAGTAATGCAGCAGAAGGAGGCGGCGGAGCGGGGTCGAGAGAGCAGCGACCCCGCGAGAAGGCAGTCGGGCTGTGGTCAAAGGCGGGGTGGCTTATCGCTCCCCCGGCCGGGTAGACCACGACCCGATTAGCGGAGGTGGCGACGGCGCTAAATTCTCTCTATTCTTTCCTCTCTCTTTACTCTTTTCTCTCTCAATAGCATAGCTCTCTTTCTTCTTGTTTCTTCCTCTCTCAGCGCCGTCGCCAAAAACTGGGAATGAGGCCTCGCCGTTCCCACAACACCTGGGACGGCGACCATGGGGAGCGTAGGTGGCTCGGTGGGGGCCCTACCACCGGTAACGCGCTCCCCAAGTGAGGCGGAAGAAGGCGCTGCCGCTTGTTCCGCCAGAAAGTGAAGAGAGGGGAGGAAGACCATCTCCCCTCGCCGAGGAAGGGCCGCAAGGCGTGGCGCACGGAGGTGCCCAGAGGTACTGCTTCCAGTCTACCTGTGGCCCTCGGTACGCATGAGGAGGCAGCCGTGAGGGTTTTAGTTGGTACAGTCCAACACTACCCCGCCTCCCCCCCACCCCCAGGGGGGCAGGATGTCCACGAGGATCTCCCCCACGTTTAAAAAAAAAGAAAGGTAGCCTAAGGGGATGGACTATTCGGAGCATGGTTAACGCCGGATGCCACCAGATATGAAGGTGTTTGGTATAAGACCAGAGGGCTCGGACATGCCAACGTATGGTTAACGAAGGTAGCCGAAGGAGATGGACCACTTAGCGTATAGTTAACACCGTGTGCCACCGAATATGTAGGTATTTGGAATTCGCGAGCCGTAATCGTTGATATACCTCGAGCGGTAAGGGTATATCTGTCGTGGGTTTAGCTGGTACGTTACTATACTATTCAGGATGGGTTGAATTGAATATAGACACGAGTATGACTCTATATTACTATATTCTATTATAATTATAAGGAATGATTTGATACGCAAGTGACTTGAATCTTGCTACAATGAAGTTTAGAACAATATTAATAGTTAGTCGATTTTTGACTCGGCAAGAATCTTCCTTCTCGACTTGACGCGGTGAGAGCGCGGAGGAGTCGTAAACAGTGTTATCTGATTGACACTTACGAAATACGTACGCGACGTTAGAATGCTCGAAGGGGACTGGAACCCGATCTTGCTCGTGTTAATACTCTGACGGACAGAGTAACGTTCTGTTCAGAAACTGAGTTTGTGACTGCCTCCGAGTGTTGAAAATCATGCCCTTTTATACACCGAAAAACTAAGGTTTTTGATGTTAGGGAACGTTAGATTTCCGTGGGAATGGAATGCGCTCGCTCATCCCTTGGCTTGGCGACTATCGGAGGGGTGTGTGCTAGACTTAACACTAGGCGCCGTACGTTTCGGGTAGAATGCGTACGTAACATTGTAAAGAAAATCTCGGGAAGTATATTCATGCTTTTGAGGATTGCGTATCTGTTACTGACTACTAGTACGAAGTTTGATCATCACCCTTCATTTCTAGAAGAGTAAATGCGATATGTTCAGCCATAATTGGCTGACTATCAAGAAAGACGTAAGAGTAAGTACTATAGCCTTGTTTTATTATTATTGGTTGACTAACAGCAAGATCTTACCGTTTTTTCTATATTTGCCACTTTTCAACTCTAATAACCGCCTGAAACGTCAAATTGGTTTTGCCGTGCAATACATACAGTAAAGTGTACCTATATTTAAAACTATACATATTTGAAGAATTTCTTAACGCAATTTGTTTGGAAGCGAAGAAAATATATATTCGATTTGATTTTGCACGCAAGATAACTTCGTTTACAGTTGTGCTAGTTATTATAAACTATCCAAAATACATTGTATAATTTTTACTTGGAGAAAGAATACAAATTCTGAGCATAAAATTAATAATATCCTTACCTTCATATCGTTAGGAAAGATCATTGTAACGTTATCCATGTAAATAAGACCTTGTTGCTGAATTGTAAACACACTTTGAGGTTTCCAACATGCAATTGCATTCAAGTTAGTCAACGCATAGAAAAGAACACCAGTGTTTGGATCTAAAAAGCTTATGCTACTTTGACCATTGTGTCCTCGAGAACCAAGAGTGTAAAATTCATGGAAATTGTCTGAAATACAGAAACCATCTCTTTAGAATTTATTGTAACTATAACATATCTAAAAACAACTCTTTAATTATTCATGTAAGTAGGAAAATAATATAATAAGTAATTAATTTTATGCAATTGGTTTTGCCAAAAAGCTAAAAATAATAACAAAAACTAGAAAGAATATTTTCGTACAATATTATTGTAAAACATGTATCAATGATTCTGTTTATTATTAAAAAGAAATTATTAAATACATTTAAAACAATAGTAAACTACATAAATACATAAAAAAAATCTCAGTATTCTAAGTAAAAAGTAATTACAATCTCTGACTTTTAGAAATATCAAACTAATATTAAAAATTATAATTTATATTTAATGTGTGTTAGGGCTTCGTTGGCACGATTTATGACACAATCGTAACAAACAGCTATTTTTGAGTTGTAGAATTTAGTTTTCCATTCACACGTGCCGTCGTCCATCCTGCTGAGACAAGGCAATTAATTTGTTATGTTTTTTAGAAAATTGTGCCTTCTCACTCTCAATAGCTTAAGGGCATGGCATAAACCACGAACTTCCGAAGGATACATCTGGTTGTAACGGTCCTTTGACCAAAGAGTCTCAAACCGGAGAAAACTCCGCGATTGTTATTAACTTTCATTCCCTTTGCGTGACCGTTTCCCACTTTTCTAAAAAAAAATCGGGTTAAAGGCGTACTGTAAAAGCGATTTTAAGTTTTCCAAATTATCTGTCAATCAGCGTGTCTTTCGTTGGAAGGGTCTCGAAAACGCTAAAGACGCTGAAATGCAAGTTCAATTCAACTAGTAACGTCGAACAGTTAGCTTAGAAGCCTCGAAAAGGTAGTTTAGCAATCTCGAGCATTTACTTACAACCAAGGTGCCTTTGGACGCGGTGCCCGAAGTTTCTGTCGTGTTACGCGGTTTACGACACATCTATTGCTATTGAGTGAGCAGAAGCAGGCTCTAGCCGTTTATGTGGTCAGCAGAAACGAAGTCTTTCTGCTGCTATAAACAACCTTCTAGACCCTGACTTCTGACTCGAACGGTTGGCAATAGTAACATTTTACTTTAATTAAATTTCCTCAAAAATAGCAGTTAGCGTCGGTCATTAACAACCTCTATTATTACTGAAGCTATGTAGACATAAATGGTTTAAGAAAATCTTCCATTATACAAGATGAATCAGTTTAACATAAAAATGCTTATATTTTGAAAAGTGCGTGGAATTGGAAAATTTGTTTTTGAACGATTAAAAGAAATAAAGAGACACTAAATTGTGTACGTATAACTTCATTTAATTAGCGGAGGAATTAATTTTACTTAGTCTAGTTACTTAGTCTTTTCCTGTAGAATAATAGAGCGTAACAGGACGAGTTCAACAACGACGTTGTATGATTTTATTGAAAAATGCAGAAAGACGATAAAACGTAATGACAGGGTTTTCGTAAGTTATGCTCGAATACATTGCCCTGAATATAATTTACGTTTAAATATACGTCTCAAAATTATCTTGTACAGCTGTATTTTCAAACCGTTACTTTTAAATGCGTTCAAAATCCTATTTTTCATATCTTTCATACATGTTGGCTGGCAAATAAAAACTCGTTCTTTAACGTACTCCCATAAACAAAAGAAAAACGTACGGAGAGTTAGATTTGAAGATTTGTGCGGCCATTCCAAGAAACCTAGTTGATCAAAGTTACACTGGGGGAAATGTGCATTTAGAAAATTTCAAGATCTCTCTCTTAACACCGTAGAATGTTGAAATATTTAAACGATTAATGTAAGACACTTCTCTATCAAATCAATACATTTCGAATGACTTAATTTACATTTTGGTATGGCATTTTTATGTTTTCCAATAAAATCATATAACATGAGTTCGTTGAACATGCCTTGTTAAAAAGTATACTACGTACTATTTAAAAAAATCCATTTGACCTTCAACTGACCTTAACGCTCCCACCAAGTTAATTTACATATAAGTACACGCTTTATTTTCTCCTTTCACTTTCTTTGATCTTTCAAAGGTCAGTTTCTCAACTCAATGTATTTTCCGAAATGTAAGCATTTATAGATTTAAATAGATCAGTCTATATGTGATGACATCAAAAATTACTTATAAGGAAATTTTTATAATTATCTCAGTCATCAATGTATTTTTGTACGCTATAACGTATTTTTGACCATACAACATTATAATCTTATCACCATAAATTCAATAACCTACAAGTACATTATAACCATACAAGTAAAAAGTATTCAATCGTTTCATAATTCTTACATAAATGTTTATGTTATACTTTAATATTATTAACTGACAACGAGTAAAACTTAATTTGATGTAAAATGAAGTTACTATTTCAATTTTTGTTACTTACAAGTAGAATACTATTTTTATATTATTTACCTGAAGAAGTGGCACGTTCAGGGTCCCTCAGTAGCTTGGTACTAACCGAATATTCCATGCTACTAGAAAGTGGGTGAAAATACATTGTACTATATCCATCGCCCATTGGTGCAAGACTAATACCAAACAGACCATCAGTCCAATGAAATGAAATTCCTGACACATTGAATTCTCCACCCTAAAATATGTCGTACTTTTATAAGTTATTTTTATATATAATTAATATCTTGTTTGCGGAAATATTCTCTCTCTCCTTCATACTTTTTTTTTCTTTAATCACATTTATTAACGGCATATGTAAATACAGTATTCCCTCCATTTACACGGGTAATTGGTAATACAAAATTAACATATTTATTTACATATAATAAATTATTCAAAATTGCTCTCGCTAAATAAATCTTCTACTGTTACGGCTGCTGTTGTTACAGTAGTAGGTGTTGTAGCTGCTGATGTTGATAACATAAAGAATCTATCCAGAGTCTGTTGCCAGCTCGTTCATTTCCTTACCTCTAAACTTCGTATGGTGCAACTTAAGCTTTTAGACTTCTTTCAATAAAATCAGTAGCCTTTTGAATCATAGATATATAATCCTTAATATTCTGGGTTGTAAGTTGTAACTGCAATAAGTTTACGCGATTATGAAATAAATTACACTGGGGAATCTCCGAATTTGTGTTTTCACATAACACATCGTGGTGACATTTGAATTCTGGTAGCTTAAGCTCGTTAAAGTGAATCCGCATACTCGAATACCGCATAAATGGAGGAATTATTGTATTTTAACCGTTTAATCATTGTAAGATAAATAATCGAGTTTCATAACACTATACTGTGTTTAGTATTTACTCTACACGTTTCAAATAATTAGGTCTACCTTTTATGTAGTTAATATATTTTTGATTATTAATGTTTCCGATTATTTATGTATAAATATTTCATGAATTTCTAAAAGTAAATCTTTATAAATAAATATTTTAGAATCTCTAAAATTATTTACTATTGCAATACGACCTACTTATTTTTTCTACCACAACTAATTCCTTACATTTGTTACTAATAAAACCAAGGTTAAAGCTGCAATGAAGTGAATAAAGAGGCTTTCAGGGTAAATCAACTAACTATCGATCATTACGCTTACATATATTTATTCCTGAACATTGTATATAAAAACAATGTATTTCATTGGACGATTATTAATCGTTTAATCAATTTATAAATTCTTTGGTAGAAAACTAAATTTTACGATGCAATGGACCATTCCCTAAAACTAAATATTCTCTCACACTTGTTTCAATTATTGCATTGAGAGAAAATAAAAATATAAATTTTAATATAGTATACAAATTTTTAAGTAAACTGATTAAGCAACTAGCAATACTTCTTAACAAGATAGATAATTGAAGCAATCTAAACAATACTAAAAGAATAAAACTCAAAATAATGAAAAAATAATGAGAGAAAACGTACAATATTTTTAAAAAACGTCATTACTACACTATGGATTTTTATGCATCTATAGGAAAAAGGTGCAGAATTACACAGAATGCATGTAATGTGAAAATATATACAAAATGTCCAAATTAAAGTGCATTTTGCAATACTTAGCACATGAAATAATTTTTACCGAAGTTCTATTTCTTTTACTATATTCTCAAAAATGTGAATTTCCATAGAAATCCGCAGTCTAGTCATTATCATTATAGTAATAGGAGTGTATACCGACCTGAGGATCAGGATGAAAGAAGTGGTGTTTGACAAGCCATGATTTATCCATGTTCCACGAATAAACTACCAGTCCTGGACCACCCAAATCACCCAAATACGCATAAGTATCTTCACAAGAATAATCTTCGACGGCAATATTCGCGAAAAGTGAATCGGGCGTTTTTTGATCATCAGGAATGACGAACTTTCGTAACAATCGATCATTCGTTAAATCATAAATAAGTAATGCTGGCGGTGCTTGTTGTTCTGGATTATCTAGAATATCAGTAAAACCTGTGTCAAGAACCCAGAGCCTTTCACAATGATCTGCACGGATTCGGAATGTTGAAATAATTTCTGGTACGCTTCCAGCTGTGTATTGGTGCGCCTCCCACGAAGGATAAGGCATCAATGTAGGAGATTCTCGTGTATCTAGAACAATGGCAATAAAAATAATTATTTTCAATTTTTAATTACCACGTAATTAATGAGCAAATTAGAGAAAAGTACATCTTTGTGTTTTTAAATAATTTACTTAAAAAATTGTTCGTGAGATACAGATTATAAATTTCATCCTTTTTTACGGACTTATTCATATTATTCCACATTTCTAAAAATTGCACTTTCAGGAGATAGAATGGGGAAGTAAGGTATTATTGACAATACCTCTACTAGTATTGTAAGTAGGTATAAATATAAAAATGTCGCTCATAAACACTCGATTATTTTACAGCGCAAGTCATAAATGCTGTTAAAAATAACAAGAAAAAGTACTCTAACTGACAGCCAATTTATCATACACTGGCTGTATCAGAAATTTTGGACAAAACTTTGAATATAAATTTTATATATCCAACCAAGGAAAAAAGTTTATGTATATAAATATGTGAATCCGCTAACTGCTCCTTTTTGAAATAAAACTTAGTTTAACAATAAGTCAACATACATATGCTTATCCTAAGATCTTTGAATGAGTTGTATTGTCTATCGAATTTTATATACATTCAAACACCTTCTTTAAACTTATCTTCTTGACGTAAGTATTCATTTATATGAATTCTGTTGCTTCTTTTGTCAGATAGAACTCATACTTAAAGTTTTAGAATGCCCTGTATGTGTGTATCATATGAAGTAATAAAAATAAGAAATAGATGTGCAGAAATGAAGAGGATATTTGAAATTCACAAACAACTGAACAAATTAGCTGGACAAATATAAGTTTAATTACAAGTGTCTGTTATTAAACAGAACCTGTTAAAAAGCCCCTTGTAACGTGTATATAACACTCGCACGACACTTAACGTATATAACACGATCGTTTACAAAGTTCGTGTTCACGGGTTGTCGGTCGCAAACGTGGGTTCGCGGTAAAGAACAGGCGGCGCACGGTGTTTCGGCGAGGTTGAGCCCTTAGGTAGATCGCGGCGAAACGACGGAGTGACGAGGAGAGAGGGAACGGGGTGACAGAGGTTTCGGGGGTCGGTAGAAGCCTTGTAAGAAGAACCGTGAACCGCGTGGGCTACATCTGCTTCTTCGAGAGGGATGATAGGAACAGTAAAGGTGCCGTCAGGGACGTCTTCCTTTACTGACTAAAGGACACTGAAGTACCGATCATCCGTAAGAATCTCGGTTGTCTCCGTGTTGAAGCGATCGGAAAGGAATGCCGTTTCCATTACGGCTTAACAACTAACTTTACACTGCACTACAGAGAGCCAAACTGCGAACAAGTCGTCTGCTCTGTTAAATGTCAATGTCAGAGGTGGTTGCCGAATATCGACTGACTTTTCCTGGAAAACGCCCGATCTTCTGTACCCGTTGAAGAAGCTAGGGCCGCCCAATCAGTGAGACTTTAGCTTTTAGCACCGAGTTTTTATGACCTGACCTGAGGTCTCTCGCTCGCCGCTCGGTACATCCTTCGCGTACGGACGTACTTTCTCTATCCCTTAAACTAGTAACGCTACACACTGATAATTTCGTTTTGTTCTCTTTTTTATAAGTTGGAGAATAGAGAAGAAAAACAAAGAATTAAAACGCAGAACTGAAATTTTAAGCATTGAAATTTGTTCAATTCCTAAAAATTATAGCATAAATATATTCTCTTTTCCATATTTTCCATAACTTTTCGCAAAACGTAATGTAATATTGTTAAATGTATTAGGAACTTTTAACCCCTTCTGTTTTTGAAATTCATACAAGTATTGCTTTTAATATTTTATGTACCCTTCTTTGTCTGCTATCGATGTGGTCACGCGATTCTTTAAACGTTTTTATCAACAAAAAATTTAGTTGCAATTTTTTAAATCATTTCATTACAACATCTTTTATAATAAAGCAACCCCAAAATATCATCAAGCAATTATTGTACTTAACTATTGGTTGAATATTTTGCATAATTAGATAACCTGACGGCCTTACATCATGCTCTTTTCTTTTCCTCTTTATTCATTATATATGTAATTCAAATGTTCATTTATCAGGCTATGTAACGCTTTACTAAGAAAATAATGACTTGTTTATTAATTGACTAGCAAATTACAAACGTCTCCTCTTATTTTTAAAACTAATAAAATGTTTCTCTTTTGCTACAGAAATTTTAAATGCAGTTTTATTCGCCATTCTCTCTACTGTCCCTCTAGATATACTGAAATTTAAATGTTTTAATTTTTATCTCAAGCATTTATGGATATATCTTGTGTTTCTTCACAAATTACCATCTTATGGCCTGTCTTCCTACATTGATCAGTTACAACATTGCCATTGGATAAAAAACTTCTAAGTTAGTTTTATCTTCGTTAATCACATAAGATAGTTAATTTTTGTATATATCACCTGAAATATAGTCCTATAAGTAAACAAATATCTGTCACATAAAGTGATTCCAAAAAAAAAAGTAACGTAATATAAAGTTTAATGTTAGAGTTCTAGATATTCATTTGCAAATATACTAATTTTAAACTTTTTTAATACTTTCTTTATACAGAAAGACGTTTGAAAAATAAACAGCAGCCTTCCAAGGTCGATAAAAGGGGACAAGAAAAGCATTAACCTCATTCATCAATAATAAGTAGACAATGACTGTTTATGCAAGTGTATATTTTTATAAGAAATAGATGAAGTTATGGAGCCTGGATAGAAGTTTATTTCATCGTTAGAGGATTCTAAAAATGTAGCTTTCATTTTGAATATTGCATATGTTTTGCATAAGTGCATATTTCTCGCATAAATACATAAATTTTGCATATATGCATATTCGGCTGATAGTCTATCAAGCAAGAATATATGAAATAGATAAAAGATAAACTTACAAGGGAAGTCCGCAAACGGTCCGGCTTTGATTTTGATGAAACTTTGTACACTTATAAAGCAGCCAAAAATAATCGACACGTATTTTTTTTAGCTGCGGTAATTCGAGTTTAAGGGGTGAAACCACCCCTTGAAGTTTTGGGTCAAAACGGTTATCTCGAAAACGGAAAGACATACGAAAAAATTGTCAATGGGCGAGGTTAATGGTTTCTTATGTACAATAACATGGTGTTAAAAAATTTAACAAAATACAGTTTGTTTATAACAAAAAAAATTTATTAACTTAATTTTTCATTTTATTGAAATGTTCATAATGACGAGCATTTTATTCCAAATCCATTAGTATATAACATTTTAAAATTGCCTCTTACAGTTTTGCAGATTTTGATGATTTACATCTTGCGCGCACATCCACTATGGTAGTAGCCGTTCTAACTTTGATTTTAATGAAGCATTGTAGGCTTGCACTAAATTATACAGTAACAAGTAACAATGACAGTAACTAGTTTCTTAACAGCAATGAAAATATTAGTTGTGTTTATTACTCACCTATGACATTGTGGCAAAGGTGGAGCGATTTATAAATTATAAATACATACAGTGTGTATAGCAATTATTCTATGTAGTTTCGACAATAGTGGTACTCGTCGAAAAAATGTTTGAGACATAAAGATTTCTTACACCATGCGCATTTAATTATTGCCACGTCACCGCAAATATGGCATCTTGGTTCATTTTCAACAGAATAGCAGTACTTAACAGGATTCTGGAATGCATTTGGTTTTTCATCTATACATCCGGATTTATACCAGGAGTATTTAATAAATTTATGGAAGCTCGGCAGTTAAGAGTAATTGTGCATGAAGTAGATTTACGGCGATAGGCTTTACAAGCGAGAGATATAGAAAATTTACAAACATTTAGAGCTGGACATGCTTGGCTACATACTTTTAAAACGTTTAGATTAGTGTCCAGAAAAATTACCAGATTTGTAACCACAAATATGGTAAATCAAGAAGACGATATTCATTTGCAATGCGGTGCATTCGTGAATGAAGTAAAATCATATATAGCCCGAAATGAACCACTCAATGTTTACAATTCCGATCAAAGTGGTTTTAATTTATAATTACATTCAGGGCGTACTTTGGCTGAAGAAGGTATAGAAATCGTAGAAGGAGGTGTTCAATTAATGTCATCGACCACTCATAGTTATACCATCCAGCCAACCATTTCAGCTGATGGACAATTACTGTCACCATTATTTATTGTACTCAAAGAGAGTACAGGACATTTCGGGCCGATTGTGGAACAACATTTATTTCGCCCTGACAATGTATATCTTGCAGCTTCAAAGTCAGGAAAATTAACTACGGACCATTTCAAGACCTGGTTAAGAGAGATTTACTTCGCAAATACTGGGCCCACAACAGTTCTAATTCTTGATTCCTGGAGTGGTCACTGTAACAAGACAGTGAACGAAGTTACTCCCGAGGGTAAAAACGTAAAACTTTTTATAATACCAAATGGTGGAACAAAGAATGTTCAACCATTGGATGTTTACGGTTTCCGCACTTGGAAAAATTTCGTCCACCGATTTTCCGATATAGTTCCCATTTTAAATCACGACATTAATCTCCACGCTAGGAATAATATAAACAAACTTCAATCTTTGGTCCACAATCAATTTTCATCGCCAAGGTTCCAAAATTTTATTAAATACTCCTGGTATAAATCCGGATATATAGATGAAAAACAAAATGCATTCCAGAATCCTGTTGAGTACTGCTATTCTGTTGAAAATGAACCAAGATGCCATATTTGCGGTGACGTGGCAATAATTAAATGCGCATGGTGTAAGAAATCTTTATGTCTCAAACATTTTTTCGACGAGTACCACTATTGTCGAAACTACATAGAATAATTGCTATACACACTGTATGTATTTATAATTTATAAATCGCTCCACCTTTGCCACGATGTCATAGGTGAATAATAAAAACAATTAATCTTTTCATTGCTGTTAAGAAACCTGTTACTGTCATTGTTACTTGTTACTTGTTACTTGTTACTGTATAATTTAGTGCAAGCCTACAATGCTTCATTAAAATCAAAGTTACAACGGCTACTACCATAGTGGATGTGCGCGCAAGATGTAAATCATCAAAATCTGCAAAACTGTAAGAGGCAATTTTAAAATGTTATATACTAATGGATTTGGAATAAAATGCTCGTCATTATGAACATTTCAATAAAATGAAAAATTAAGTTAATAAATTTTTTTTGTTATAAACAAACTGTATTTTGTTAAATTTTTTAACACCATGTTATTGTACATAAGAAACCATTAACCTCGCCCATTGACAATTTTTTCGTATGTCTTTCCGTTTTCGAGATAGCCCTTTTGATCCAAAACTTCAAGGGGTGGTTTCACCCCTTAAACTCGAGTTACCGCAGCTAAAAAAAATACGTGTCGATTATTTTTGGCTGCTTTATAAGTGTACAAAGTTTCATCAAAATCGAAGCCGGACCGTTCGCGGACTTCCCTTGTTAGTAGACCGAGCAACGTCGGTTACAAAATGGCGCAAGTTCATTAAGAAAAAATTATTTCTATATCGACATGCACTAAACTACGATAGTTATTAATATATTTTGGAAATGTCTAAACAATAAAGTGTGAAAAAACTTCCTAAAAAAATACACAGATTAAGATATTCCACACGAATTAACGCTTTGCGATCTATTCAGATATTAGCAACAATAATGTCGGGATGTCTGACTGTAATTCCCGATAACCAATAAGTTATGATATCAACTCTTAAAAAAGCATTTTAAAAGCATCATCACACGTGGAAAACTACAAAGATCAATCGCAAAATCTTCCACTTCAACCAGAACCTGTTTTAATAAGTTGTGAGAGGAGGGGGGAGGCGTAATAGGAAGCAGTATTTCTCATGCGCATTTAGAGAATATCAAGGACATTATTGAATCTTTCAATAAAGAAGATGCATTATTAATTGAATAAGATCCAAATTACAAAATTTAACAATTCACACAAACATATTTTCATACATTACCGGAGACAATAAAACAATTCAATGAATTTAGTGACTGTCGTTATTGGAAATATAAAAAATATACTCGACGACTGTGGGCAAAAGGTTAGATACGAATGATATTTATGTAATATTATAATAATGTTGAAACTTTTATAAAATAGAAATGTTTTAACATTTTATTTCTTTCAGGTTAACCATAAATTTCAAGCTATATTAGAAAGAAATAATACCTTTGACACAATGTTTAAAATTAGTGGTATTTTGAAAGGTGAGAATGTCGAAGGGCCACAAGAAATTCTGGTTAAGTATTGATCTAAATACATATATATATAAGTATGTCCCTATGACGTCATTGTAAACAGATCGCTTTCGAAGTATAAACAAAGTTTACGAGGTACAATTTTTCAACCAATAATTTATAAAAAGCTATTGCAACATACTGCAATTTAAACTACGACAAATAAATTCTATTGCACACAATTGATGTTCATCTTGTATATTTTGACATGTTATACCTCCATAATGATCCGCTGTCTAACAGTGAAACATCTTTAATCAAATCGGTAACGAAGATGCAGGATGATGAGGATCCACAACAACAAAAAATTTCAAAGAACTACATAATTTCAAATGTTATAAAAAGAGATAAGATATATAAAAGTAGAAACTAATTGCACAAATAAATAACCCGCAAAACAAATTATTCAGCAGTGCTGAATGGACACTCATTATCCTCGTTCAAAAACTTGGGATAAACTTAGGATAAACACCACCCTTCTCGATTAAAAATCTATAACAAATTTGGTTTCGTACTAATTAAAACAATTTACATTTTATTATAATAATATACTTGTATACTATGAAGCATAAAAACAGCAGATAAAATCAACAAAAATTGAAGAAAATGACAAGTTGGTAATTTGGCATCTCTTCCACATCTTGTAGGAAGCATACCACACCTATGTATAATATAAGAACGTATATAATCTCACTATAGAGTGAGATGCAACATATACAAAAAATATATTAGAAATACATAATGTCAAAAATATTTTTTTTATTAATTAATAAGAAACCATATTAAATAATAAAATGTGTCTTTACTTTGTCCTACCTCCGTTATGCGTGTAATAAACATTAATGTCTCACACACATAAAACCATAACGTAATTTTTCGTACATTTATTCTTTTTCGATGCCTCGCAGACACACCACGTGTAGCAACAATCCAGTCGATACTAACTTGTTTGTCCAGGCACACAAGTAGAGGTTATGAGAAGATGCAAAGTATACAATTTTCTTTCTCCGATCAAAAGATATTACATATGTGACAGTTTTCTGCCTGTGGCATCTCTCTTGAAGTTACCTCATTCTAACATCCGTAGCTGAATCTTTTTAGACTAACATCTTGCTAATGTAAAACAAAAAATCTTTAAGAATTACAACCATAACTTGTACATTCCACTTTTTTTGACACAGTGAAATGCAGTTTACAAATAAATTATTTGCATTCTATACATTCTTGAAAGTGTTTAGTGTTTCTCCTTTAATATATAAAATATCTTCCCCATTTTTTCTAACATTCGTTATGTCAGTTTTTATGTTTTCATTTTCATTTCTTATTATATAAGAAATATACTATTCGTAATAAAACTAACTTTCTAGATTTTTATTCTATCAAATATTTTTTACTTTTGCATAAATGGCCAATTTTCAATTCTAATGAATTCTATGAACCTCGGTATTGTGAAAAACTAATGAAGTACGTGAATGAAAGAAAACTAATTTCTTGGCCTAAAAACATTCACCGAAAGTGGTGCAGGAACTAACTAGTGAAAAATATAGAAAATATAAACCTCAAGCAGGAAGAAATACGAAAAATGTCAGCACTAAAAAATAGGCAAAATCTCGATCTTGAAGCCATAATAGATGATAATCTGGATGAGAACTTTACTCAAGTAACGAAAAAGAGAAAAAAACAAAACCAATAGAAAAAAAAACATGAATTCGATAGGCCTTAATACCTTCTTGGCCTTTATAATAGCTATCTTTTCACTCCTATCAGAAGATAGTAAAGAAAACATTGCCAACCAAAACAACCAAACAAAGACAGAAAATGTAGATTGAAATTAAAATTTATAATATTTATTGAAAACATTGCTTTCGTCTATCTTCGTCGTATCTTTATATTTCACGCTGTTCTTCGCACTCGTGCTTGTATATTTTGCATCAGCTGATTACTCCCAATACTTTTCAAAAGTAAGGTCGCCCAAGCACAACCTGCTTTGGACATGGACACCCGTCGTTACACTCAGGCAGTGCTGTCGACAAATGACGTCGACAGTAATTAATACATTCACGAATCATCGACGGAATGCATACGGTCTAGAATGTATTACGCAGCGTGCTACTGATTTTCTGGTAGCACTGAACATGTTAAAACGGAGTGGAAAATAACAGTTATGATCGGAATGTAGGTTCAATCATCGTAACATAGTTCTCGTTCAAATTCAAAAGGAATGATTCAGCTTTTACAAAACTTAAGCATTTCAAAGCAAAAAATCAATGTTTAACAATATTGACACATAACATAACCAATATTTGTAACACACCTGAATTGTTACTCATTTATGAAAAATCTGAATTTTGTGTTAAACTTAGCCGCTGGAAGAAGTTGCGACATAAAGAATTAGTGAAGTAGTTGGTTATTATCAACCAACTGTAACCTACGTTTTGTAGAGGTTTCTAAAAATTGTAGTACACCGAAAAGCAGGTAATTGTTTCCGCAATCAGTGAAAGTAAGTTGAAAATATAGAATACAATTTTTTTTGTATAGGATTCTGTTTGCAAGGAAATCGAATTTGAAAATTCGTTAATTTTAGAATGAACTATGAGGTTATCCAACTTATATGTCTACATGTCTCTTTTTATTAAAACACAAACTGTTATGGAAATTTTTCAAGTTGTTTTTTTTTTATTGCAAATATGATCTATTACAATTATACGTGAAACATTGAATATTTGAATGAATATCATTCAAACGTGTCCCACGTCTGCGTCTACAGACATCAATTTAATTATCGAAATTTTTAATCACTTTTCGACATATTGTTAGAGTTATTTCGCGAATTACAACTCAAATATTATTCTTTAGGTCATTAATAATTTCAAATAATGTCAAATCGCATAATCTTGGTGGTCAATTGAAGTCGACATTTCGTGAAATTACACGTTAACGGAATTTCGATTGCAAATACTGAATGTTTTCTCGGGTTATGTAATACGTAGCACCGTCTTGCTAGAAATAAATATCAGACACATCGATATGATTTAATTCTGACTGGTATCGCTCAGCATTCACAACAATAGTATTTCCAATATCATCTTCAAAGAAAAATGATTTAATAATTCTATTTTCCCAAAGTGCACACCAAACAGTAGCTTTTTGTGGGTGTAGAAATTTTTCATGAATAACCCGAGAATTTTTGTCACCTCAGATACGACAATTTTGCTTATTCATGAAGCCATCCATTGTGAAATGAGATTCATCGCTAAATAACATTTTGCTTGAAACAATAGAACAAAAAATATCCATTTTCATAATAAGTTTAAATAATGTAAATAAATGCGTTGTTGCAATATAATAATTAAAATTGTACTACCATCTGCTAAAACAAAACGGCTTATGTCATTCGAGAAAAGATGACGTGTAAACAATATATAATGCTGACATTTAAGCGTCGCATTTGGATGACCATATATTTCAAGGAATTGACGAATTTGAATACAATATCACCAGTTTTTGCTTCAATTCGTTAAGTAAGAATTTATTTGCATTACCAACGGTCACGTTTTTAGTAACATTTCAATTAATAAAATAAACATATTCCAAGCTTATTTTAAGATATATCAAATTTAGACTAATGAACATAGCAGTGAACAAGCAGATTAGGTAAATCAAGCAGATTGTAGCTAGTAAAGTGCCACACATGAAAAAATTATATTCTCTACTTTCAACTTATTTTTATGCGAGAAATCACCTCCATTCCGCTTATACCACGATTTCCGGAATACCCTGTATATATAGGGTCTGCTATGTATACATATATGTATATTGTCAACAGCTGTGTAAAGATGTGGGAAAAATTTCGAATTCCACTATTCAAAACAGGGGCGGAGGGCGGAGGTGGGGGGTTATAATCTTAAAAACTAAGAGAAAAAAGTGATATTCGATACTGCAAATGACCTGCAACATTTTATAAACAAAACTGTCGACGAAAGGTTAAACCTGTCTGCTTGCTGAAATCAACACGAGCATATTGAAACATAAAAATGTTTATTTACGCTCTGTGATTGATCCGTTTAAAGCATTCATTAAAAAGACAACAAATAAATTGACTTCTAAATAATTAAAAATAGAGTGGAATCGTCACTAGCACACAGTTGTAGCTGAATAGATTTTCTTCCATTCATAGCTGATTCTGCCCTTTACAAAAATTCAAAAAAAGATTTTTTGAAAAGTGTTTGAGAAAGTTGTTTTCCTTAAAAATAAGAAAAAAGGTGCTCTGCAAATGACTTCCGAGTATCAGATACACGTATACTGTCTAATGCCAGATTGAGAAGGTCGCCACAATTCATTGAACATTTTTCAGTCAATGTTCTTGGTCATCTAAAAGTAAAATTAATGAGGTCCACGGTCAACCAACTGTGTGACTTCTATGTATAATACATAAGTCCAAAAGAACAAAGAATATTAAAATGGAAACTTTTTCTATTTTTGATTTTCATCTTATTTTGTTGTCTAGATTCAGTCTTCAAAGCTTTTTTCTCACCTATCGTTATTATATATTTAATATATCGTTATAATAAATTAAAAAAATTTTATTTATGTTTAATATTATACAAAAATTGCAATTATTACGCTATTAAAATAAAAATAAATAAAAATAAATAACAATTTCAAAATTTATTAGTACACACACACACATACAATGAGTAAATGGAGAAATATGAGTTAGCTTCTTGGGGTTTTGAGATAGAAATATAATGGGTAACAAATTATTATATTATGAACTAGTTCGATAAATTAAATTTTAAACTTTTCGGCGATATTATGACTTCGATAATAGTAAAATACACTTCTTTTGTTATTGATATATAAGCTAGACAATTTGTGTATATTGTGACAGTTTTACTAGGTAAACAAAATTCAAGTTTTACCTTGATTATTTACCGAATGTGAATTCAATAGAAAACCTATGGGAATTATTAAAGTGTTTAATCAAATCAGAAGTGATAACTAATAAACAGCAACTGATAGTGAAACTTGTATCAGTATGGCATCCTAATGCTGGAATAAACAGTAGAAAAAACAGAGTCGTGTTCAAAGAATTATAAATGCAAAGTGTGAAGTAACGAAATATTAGTATATATTGTTTAAAAACTGTTTAATAATTTACAGAAGTTTTAAAATCTCTGCTATAAAAAGTATAATAATAATTTTCATAATAAAAAAAAAGTTTCACTTTAAATGTATTTTCAATTCTATTCTTGTCCAAACTTCGAATAAGTTATACATAATTTTGAAGTAATCATAATAATTTGATCACTCACTGTACATAAATAAATCAAGAAGAGAGTATAAGAAACGCGTGCGATGAAACAAATTGTGGGTACACGTTCTGTACTTTAATTAAATTATATAAGCAAACATTTTCCCTAGTTTTGATAGAATTCTTACAATTCTAATTTAAACTATCAGAAAATCACTAATAATATCCGTATACAGTAACCCGTCAATTGTACTTACCATTAATGGAAAAATAGTTTAAACTGGCAACAACACCGCGCCTCCATCTTGGTACAGTAACAAAAATCCTATTGCTCGTAATTTCGAGACCAAGGGGAAGATTATCCTCTTGCTTGTATCCTGTAAAAAGAAGCTTGGTGTCGTTGCTTGGCCAATCATAATCAAGTTGTTTCCACTGGAAGGCCACGTGAAGTTTTTCTCCGGCAACAATGATTTCCCAAAGACAGCAATGGAATAATATGTTGAAAAGAATAATCGATCTAGTTTGCATTTTGATTATATTTCTCCCGGAATTAATGAGACAGCTTTTCCACGTTCACGCTACAAATAAACATTTTGAATGCATTCATTAATGCCGCACTATACGAATTGTTATACATTAAAAAGGTACTATGCTTATTTGCATAATAGTATAAAAATTTAGTGTAATTACACAAGAAACAATATGTGACATAAAAATAAACCCGAAACACATTTATTTTCAAAATAACAAACATCGAAAATAATACTCAATACCGTTACATTGTTTGTTTAAAATATGCAAGTTATCTCAGGGCGGGAGGTATAATCAGGCAGAAAATGATTCTTCGTGCAAAGATAAATCGAAAGTACAGAATAAATCTTATTCATAAAAGGCCTAGTTTTTAAGAAAATTAAATTAAAATATTTGTTGCAAACTTTTACTTTCGCTCATACTTTTATATTGATAAACAGCAAAACTTAACTGAAAAAAGTATACAGGCTTTCCCACAATTGAAATGTTAAAACACTATATCGGTTCACGATTTTCCGATTGAAACAGGAAGGATACCAAGGTTGTAGGTAAGGTTGTATAATATAAATTTAAATTAAGAAAATCATTAGTAAGTTTCAATAAACAATAAAATAAGTATCAATACTTATTATGTCATTGACGTCGTTTATTAATACAATGATAAAGCCGAGAAATAGTTCAACTTGACGAATCCTTAAATTTAATTTTCTCCAAAACTAAGCCACTTATAAACAAATTTTATCATATATTTTCGAATTATCTTGGCATGTAAAATCACCTACTACCCGGTTGTATACCATGCATCCTGAGACACTACTTGACATTTTAAAAACCATTACTGCTGTTGATGTTTGTATTTGCCAACGTAATTTTGTTGTTAATGAAGTCATATTGAAACTATTATAATATATGCACTATATAAAAAGTAAAAATCTGTAGAATATTTGTTAAAGTATAATATAATTCCTTATATTATCTACATACGACTTTATATTACTTTTTGTACCTACTATCATTTTGAAATAATTCCACAAATAAAAATCAAGCGGATTAAAACCTGTAAACTTATAAATCAAGATATTTTTACTACATAACTTATCCAACATTGGTGTTGCTTATTTACTAAAGCTCAGAAATTTTAATTGGAATGAAACAACAATTTTAATTGGAATACAACAGGAACACATGTTTTATTAGCAGTGACACATCTTCACGTAAAAAGTATAAGTAAAATGTTCCATTCGATTTATCAATTTGGAAGTCAATTAAAAGTTCTACAAAATGTATGGTATAAGCTGACAATTATTAATATATTGGTAAGTCAATCAGTCACAAAAACATAGTCAAGATAGACGACCGGGTTATGTTCTTTGAATACTTGAACTTGTTGTTTTTCGTTAGAATATATAAATTTCATTTTCGTTTCGATTTAAATTTAATATTTTTAATATTTTGTAGATCGGTATAATGTAAAGTGAAGAACTTAACGAAGTTAAATATTTGTTTCCTTAAATATTTCGGTAATTAAAAAATGCAGTTGATTTATTTCCATCAAATTATAAATAGCAACGGCACATTGCTACAAGCCAATATTTTAGTGTTCTATGAAATGCCTCGTTCTCAACACATAATAACATCCAGTTGTTATACAAAACCATTATGATAATAGAGATGATGATCTGAATTATTAATAAAAGTGATAGAAAATACGATGTTCGATTGAAAATGCGAAAAATGTCAGTAAATAGGTAATTGCATAGGAACTAAAATAATCTTTATTCTTTGATATTAAAATTGCCTTATTTTCATGTTCCGAAGCTGTTCTGCTTTAGGAAAAAATAATATTCAGCGCCCATAACACAAGTATTTTAAATAATACACGGAATAAATCCTTATGATGGCAAGCAAAATTATTGTAACGTAGAGAAATTGAATTAATTACAAAAATTGTGCTCAACAAAGAAATAATAATACCCAGATCCATAAGATAATAAACCTTATTTCAGGTTAATAAATTACTAACCAATTTTTATAATAAATTTAATTTCTCAGTACCTTTACATTTATTATTAATAAATTTATTTAGTATAATTTCAAACATTTCTCCGTATATTTTCTACTTCTTATATGAAAATCAATTTAAAATTCTGCAGTGAATATACCTAAGTTTTCTAATATAATTTGTCCAAGTTTTCTTTTTATTTACTCATATATATTGAGCTTATAAATGTAACTTAATAAAAAATAAAGAAGCTTTATTTACTATGAACTGTATATCTTTCCATATAACATTTTCTATTTTAAAAGTAACCTACTTCGATTATAAAACAATAAATTAACACATAGCAAATTATGGAAATATTTTTAACGCGTAAAAAATGAATGTAACAGATTTGTTTTTATAATTAAATTTTATCTATCCTCAAAACAGAAAGTAAGTTATACGAGAGTAAAAAATCCAAACATTTGTGAATAAAACAACAACGTAACAATAATAGAAATAACTTATACTTTTACTGCAATCATACTTTCTATCGTATGAGCTAAACAACTACGTTATGATAAAGTGGGTCAACAAGCTAATGACATTTATAGTAAAGTAGTAACATTTAAAAATTTGTAAATATTATAGAACAACCTTACATCTATTTCGGTAACATTTATTTAAAAATCTATTATTAATAATAGATGCAAATTTCAAGCAATCAAATAGTAAAATCGACATGAAATACGAAAAGAGAAAGCAAATGTTGAATTTAATAATTTTCTGAAAAATTAGTAGTAAAGTTATATGATATATTTAATACATAAATCAGGTATTTCAAATATGTTTAATTTATTTTCTAAATATCTAATAAAATATCTGTAACTTTTCAAACAATTATTAGTCACTGTTTGATTCCAAATTATGCAAAATTTGTTTTAATTAACGTATTTATTCATTGTTATAGTATAAAAACCTTTTTTTTAAATCCGTTTACCGTTTACCGTTTACCGTTCACACAAACAAACGACAACACACATATATTCTCTATTAATTGATTGATTTTAGTTACTATTTTAAATATAATATTAAAAAATCGAATTTTTGAACTATTATTATATTCCTAAGTAAGTAAATCTTGTTACTTATCTACTCTCGATTAGCTGAATAAGTTCGATGAATTCGAATGCAGAAAAAAAAACACAAATCTTACGGGAGCACGTTATTTTTGTAAAATTCACTGTATACCGTATTTCCATAAAAATTTACAGATTTCAAGGAAATTGAAATAATGTAAAGTAAACTAAAACTACAAATTAAGCAAGTATACAAATACTTAACGTGACTTCAGAAACTTTAGTGTTAAATTATTTTTTTCAAACATATTTTACCCAGATATTGACGTACATGTGAAAATCACGATTTACGCTGGAATTACGAACAAGGAAGTATCCTTTGCTCAACACTATCGTGTTCCTTTTCTTGCACACATTAGTCTTTCACTTTATCTGCTTGTAATTCCGGTTGTGTAGAGTCACGAGAAATTGAAACGTGCGTAATGTTATCGCAACAGAAATGCACGACAAACTGAAAATTCGTTGAAGGAAACGAAAGACGTTCTCTCGCGGTACCGTTCAAGGCTTTGTTGGTACTGATCTACTCGACAGAGTTGTTAAAATACCGTGATTCGTCGTTTCCCGTTAACCCATGACGTTGGTACGTAGTGGAATGGAACGATGAAGAAACTATAGTAAAATAACCGGGAGTCGTTAATTTATTTTACCGCGGTAAAACTAGTAAAACATTGCAAATCGAATCGCGTGTACGGTTGTAAATATATATATATATATATATATATATATATATATATATATATATATATATATATATATATACATATATATATGTATGTATGTATATGTATATGTATGTATGTATGTATGTATATCAGCTGCAAATTAAATTTCTTAAAAAAAAGTTGAATTCAAATGTTTTTAGTTTCGTTTTCCATAGTAATGCATATATTGTAACGTCATCGATTATTCACTCTGTATGGAATTTATATATTTACATTTTTATGTTACATACTCCCTAAAATTTCGTTCTAAAACAGAAACCACCAGTGTTCCTTTCACAGGATGAAAAAAAAATGCATGATGTCAGAGTTTATTCTCGATTAACTCTATGGACAAATTTCGGTAATCATGAAAATTGTTGATCAATTTTACAGTTTATGTCATATAATGAAGAAATGTTACGATGAATTCAATTACACTATACTTAATTACTTTATACTTTATATATGAGGTAACGTTAAACAGTAGCTTTAAAATTCTTTCAAAGTAAAAACACGTTAACAAAAATTCGCGTGTCGATAATTAGAACAATATTCCCAGATATTCTAAAATTGGTATTAGTGGGATCCACGTTACACATACCCAATTTTATTTGCAATATTCCATGAAAATTTCTTACTTAAAATACATTTTTCAAAACAAGTTTTGCAGAAAATTATACAAATACGTAAATGTCATTCCCATTTAAAAAAAAAACTGTGAAAGAATGGTATATTTAAGAATAGCAACAGTAACTACAATAGAATGTTAGCGTCGAAAATGAATGCACGTTTATGTATAAATAATATTTATTTCTGATTGAATGTAATTTTCGTATTAATGACACTCCGTTTCGATTTATTAATTGGATCAAAACAATTACATTAATATAGATAGAAATATTAAATAAGGAAAATTGATGAACCTAACACAAACTTGCACCGCATCTACTAACAATAGTAAGAAAATATTACGAAACGTAGTAGAAAATATGGCATGGAAGATTTCCCACGAGAAATAAAGAGAGAAAAAGATAATATAGAATAGAGCGTGAAGTGTGAAAGAAAAGTTAATTGTAAACTGATTTATCACTAAGTTAGATCACTTCCCTTTGACGTAAATTTCAAGTGAAAGTTTTTAGAACGACTGAACCCAAGATTGTATGCAAAATGTCTTCGTAAGCAATTGCTCTTCTCCGTGAGACATCTCTGCTATTCGTGTTTTGATCAAACATCGATTAACGGTACCCACGCTACGTATTCTACAATCATTGTGTTTATCAATTATATAAAACGCATTCTGTACTTCCACCATAGTTTCTCCAAATAATTATAATAATGTTAATTAATTTATCCATTCATGTAAGAGCAAGTGTATTAATATTAGATTTTTAGAAAGTTATGTAAGAACAAGTGTATCAAATTTTTAGAAAGTTGTACAAGTATGTCCTATAAGCATAAGTGAAATATTGGTTAGAATGCAATATTTGGAAAACTACCTTCACTTATTTGGAATTCGACGTTAAAATAATTCATATCTCGTTTATCAAAAATCAAAACCTTATCAAAATTATTATTAACCTTCTATACCCGATTTTTCTTCGTTTATGAGAAGAAAAATTACAATTGATTACCATTTTACATATTTAAAAGTAAGCATAATTAATAATTATCATAAAGAATTGACTGATAATAATGTAGCAATAGAACAATGCAATAATATAGCAATAAATAATTAAAATGAAACGTATAAAATACAAATAAATGGATATTAAGCTTTAAAGTTACACAGAGTTATAAAGGGTTAAGTACACACATTTACAATATTTTGGCCCATATGAGTTTAACAATGTAAGATAAGTATTGATGTAAAAATTAAGTATCTGTGTTAATATATTACTTAATATCACTAAGGAATAATTTTATGTTACTTAATATCATTAAAATTTTAAATATGTTAAATAGATGTTGGAAAATACCTATACAACAAACTTCAATTTTATCAGTAAGAAAATTGCCTTACGAAACATTAATATTAAAATATTGATAATTAAAAGTAACTCTAACCTCCGTTAAAATAATGTTTGCTGAATGAAAAATATAACACTTTTATAGATTCGATAAAACAAACGTCTCATTCCTACATGTATTGCATAATCGATCTAACAATACGTAGTAACAAAAAATGCATCGTTGTAGGTACATCCGTGGCTCCTGCAACACGCATTTTTATAGCCTTTTAAAACGTGCAATCGTTCTCTACTCTCGTCACACGATTCCTCTCAACTGGTTTGCCTAGGCATCATGTTCAGCGGAGTGTTGCGCGATTTCGAGGTCGATTGGACTACGTAGCTTGCTTTCACTTTTACGATCGGTTGCATTTCAAATGACTTTGCACGACAAGTAAGTGCACCATGTTCTATTAACTAAAGAAGTGCGAAAATAATTATCTAACATCACTATTATAATTCTAAATATTGTAGGATCAGATTCATTAAACCTGAATCAGTTTTCTCGTAGCCAATACGTATAACCACCAAATGACGTATTTTATTAATAAAAATCATACACCGTCTGATGTTATTAACTAAGTCGAGCAGAAGGAAATACTTCGTGTAATTTCAACGATTAGTTTTGTTCAATAAATAATAATTCTAATTAAGCTAATAAACTTCAGTCAACAACAGAAATTTATCAATTCTTTTGAATTCTTCCTTATGAAAATAATAAAAATTTCAACGGGTTTCCGTAATTTTTCAACTATGCTTAGTCACCGTACTTATACATATGTACATATAACTATTAATTTTGCATGTTGTTTACAATGTTTTTTGCTTTTTATTTTTCTGACATTTTGATACATTTTCTGTTCGAAACTGACTGCTCTTGTTTAGTATCTTTTAAAATATTCTTAACATTTATGCTGTTTATACATTAAAATGTTTTATATTTTATTTTAAGCTAATTAGCTTTTTCCTTTAATATAATCGATTAAATTAAATTTATTACATTTTAATGTATTTTTAATATAGATTTAAATTATTTTTCTTCACACTCTTTTTTGTTTCTCAGTTTTTCATTACAGGTGTGTATGTTTTTCAGTGATTTATATGTATTGTGTTTGTTCTGTGCATAATGCACGTTGCGCTCGCACAATGGAATATACATTTGAAAAATCACAGACGAGGTACAGAATAGATTAATCACACTATGGGACGTATCTCATGTTCTGAAATACCGATTGTGTAAGAATCAAAGGTTTTGTTATGCTCTCTACGATTGAGAGCGGTGAGTTTAGGAATTATGTCCAATATAACCGCCAAGATAGAGTCCAGAGTTGTAAAAGATCTCTAGTAAATCCGTATATAAGGATACATACATACATATATAGACGAAATATAGAGTGGCTCAACAATACTTAAACTGTGATCTACGGATCTCTTAGGAGTTCGAGAATTATTAGTTAAAAGTTCCATAAGTGACTTTTCAAACTACAATTTGATTTGTTATTTAATTTCGTTATAAAAAGTATAATAAAAACATCATACAATCCCAGTTAATCTTTCATTACAATCAATTGTAAGTTCAATAAATTTCATAAAATTCCTTTTGTCATTATAATAGGGAATTTCCGATAGCTTGGATACAAAACGGTGCGTGCATCACTTAATTTTATAATAAACAGAAGATTCAAAACAAGAAAACTTAGACAATGATTCTTTAGATTATGATTCTCATGACTATTCAATGTATGGCCAGCACCAGGTAACTACCGAAGGAATCAATTTTTACAAATTAACTATCTTATGGTTAACGTCAGGTAACTGCAAGGTGAGTTTCTGTAAGACTGATAGATGTATGATTAATATCAGGTAACCACCCAAGGTAAGGGTACAAAAAACCTCGCAGGTTTGAAATTGTCGATATACTTCGTGGGTTTTTCTCTGTTACGCTATTAATATTTCTCAGGATGGATATTGAAACGAACAAATGTAATTTAACAATACTATATTCTATGATTAAATATAAAAATACGAAGTTACAAAGTTAAACGAATGAAACAATAATCAATTCACGACTCCGCAAGAATATCCTTTCTCGACTTTACACGGGAATCTTAAACAGTATTGTTTAATCGAAGCTTACGTTGAGTATAAAGGTACTGTTTTATGCTTAAAGAGGAATACAACCCGATCTTGCTTCGCATCGATTCTATAAAAATGCGGCTGATTAGGCAATAACAGTTAATAGTGCTCGCTATCGCGACATGATAATCCAGTTTTTTGTGCCTAAATTGCAAGATATGGATGTGGACGACATATGGTTTCAACAAGACGATGCCACATGCCATACAGCCCGAGAAACAATTCAATTACTACATGAATCATTTCCTGGTCGTGTAATTTCCCGTTTTGATGATCAGAATTGACCACCCAGATCATGCGATTTAACGCCGTTGGATTTTTTCTTTGGAGTTTTTTAAAGTTTAAGGTTTATGCCAACAAACCCATGACTACCGACGCCTTTAAGGAAGAAATTGAGCCATGTATCAACGAAATTCAGCCACATTTATGCAAACCAATCATGGAAAATTTCGACAAAAGAGTGCATATGTGCCAACAAAGCCGTAGAGACCATTTAACCGATATGCTATTCCATACATAACCCTATACTGTATACTTTATAAATCAATAAAAAACTCACAATTTTTAATTAAAAACCTGTATTTTCTATCAAAATTGCGTCTTGCGCAAAATTTGGAACACCCTGTACAACTTCTGATATAATTTAAAACTTTCCGATAAGCTCTTTCGTTTTTTCCATTAGATTGGGGATGATAGACTGAAGTCATTGTTATTTTTGTCTTTAGTTTATCCTTTAAAATATCTTGGAATTTACTATGAAATTCGACTCCTTGATTTGTAAGTGTCTCTTTAGGTACCGCAAAGATTCTACAATATCTTTCCCAAAAGGCTTCAAATACTTCTTTAGAGTTTTTTGTTCTTAATGATTCTAAACCCAGGTACCTAGTCAAATAGTCTTGGATAATCAGGATACATCTGTATCCCTTGCAATTTGGGAGAAGTCCCATTAAGTCTAAAGACGCCTTACCGTTTGAATTAGCTGGAATATCAGGTGTTTCAGGTGTTGGTTTGGTCCTTCGAGAAATCAGGTTTTCTTGTTGGCAAGTCGGATATTTCTTTACGTATTGCTCAATGTCTCTTGTTAGTCCGTGTCAGTTGTATTTTGTTCTGAGTTTCTCGATTGTTCTTTGGGTTCCGTTAATGTCCATTGATTGTAGACTCATGGATTTCTCTGATAATGCATTCTTTATCTTCTTGCGTTTCTGGATCCTTTATTCGGTTAATGTACAATGTTAAATCCTTATCAGAATTACGAGGATCGTTGATTTTTACCACAGTTGACGAGGATCCTTGATTTTTACTTCTATCTCCTTTTGATCCTTTAATTGAGTACGAGTTCAATGTCGTAAGGACCCATGTAGACACCTCATTCATTGGAATTTGAAATGAAAACAGTTCCTGAACATGTTGTTCGTCCTTCTCGTTTGATTATCCGGTCCGAAGATTGGAAGCCGTCTTTCTCGTCCAGATAATCGTCGTATGAAGGAGATGATTCATTTAACAGTTCCTCTAGGACTTCTTCTTCCAATGCGTTGACCTGGCCCTCGGTCTTACTGTATTGATTCTTAAAAGTGCATCCGCATTGACGTGATTTCTTCCTTTCCGATATACGATATCAAAATCGTACTCTTCTAACTTCGATCTCCATCTCATTAATTTCGAAGATGAATCCTTTAAATCCAGTTCTTGAGGCAAAGGGCACAGGTTTGACCTTTGAGGTAGAGCCTTCTTTGAAAAGTCTTTTATGAATTTCCTATAATATCCGACGAGTCCTAAAAGTTATTTAATTTCATTAGGATTTTTCAGTGCAGGATAATTAACAATCTTTTCGATCCTTTCGAGATTCGGTTTTACACCTTTTCGGAGATTTTATATCCCAAATACATCAATTTTGGTTTAGATACTCGCATTCATCTGGTTGTAATTTTAGATCTATGTCACCTAATCGCTGCAATTAATGTTCTTAGGATTTTTATTGCGTTCTTCTAGTGTTCTTCCATAAACTATCATCTCGTCCATATGTACAAAGCACGTTGCCAACTAATCCTTGTAATCCCTTGTTCATCATTCTTTGGAAAGTGGGAAGGGCGTTTTTTAATCCAATTCGACTGTACTCGAAATATCCATCGTGCGTCGAGAATGCAGTTTTATAGATGCCTTCCTCCTTTACGCCTATTTGGTGAAAACCGGAAACAAGATCAAAAACTAAGAAGTATCTGACATTTCCTAATTGGTCAAGAATGTCGTCAATATTTGGTAATGGAAATACGTCTGTTCATGTTTTTTCGTTGAGTTTTCTGTAGTCGATTACACTAGTTTACAGCCATTTTGCACACTGGATGCCGCTATATATTTCTTATGTACTTTGGTCCGCTAAACTCGAAAATCGCATTAAAAAATTTTTTTATGGATACGTTTTTGAGGTATGAATTTTTTAATTTTTGTTTGGATTTTCTCGGAGGTAGTTTGACTATTTGGACCATATCTCGAGTTAGAAGCGACCGATCTGATCGTAGAAGGTACTAAATTAGAGACAATTGAATTGCCAACAAATATTGTTAACATTATTTTCTAATCGCTTTAATAGTTTCATTGCAATGGACCACATTATGAAAAAAAGGTGAGTTTTTTTGGCCAAAAGGAAGATTGAAAACTCACTTTATCGCCGGGAAGAAGTAGAAATCGTAGAAATATGCCCAGTTTGTTATTTTTTACGTAGAGTTTGTACTTTCACGAAGAGAACAAGGTATTTGTGAAGAAAATTCGTGGATAAATAACGAAGTTATGACCAAATATGTGAAAGTAACGAAATTCAACTTTTCCTCAATATTTTTATTTTTTTCCTTATTTAATAAATAATTAAATATTTCAATATGATAGGAGATGTTTAGAAATAATTTTGGCTTCTGCTTTGTCTTCTGTTATTTTTGGAATCCGTTTCTCTTATGAGGAACCAAATATAATCTCCCATCATTCTCTCGTCCCAAAATCCCTGGTAGCGCCGCTCAATGGTCTTCATTTCTTGGTGGAACCTCTCACCATGCTCGTCACTTACGTTACCGACGTCCCCCGGGAAAAAATTCAGGTGCGATTGCAAAAAATGAATCTTCAGAGACATGTTTACGCCTGTTGGAAAAATACTTGTCATCCGCTGAGGCTGCAGCCTGGAATTCGTTTAAGTTAATAGTTTCGGATTTCCTTGGAAACAGTAAGCCCGAACTACGAGATGATTGTTGAAGATTTACTCCAGAAATATGCAAGAATAGGTATGGAATACTGTCATTCTGCTTAATTCTATTTCATTTTCTGTTATATGTCTTCCATTCTTTTTATTTTTCCAACAGATGTTTACGCCTGTTTTACGTATTTGCGAAAAAGGCTGGTAACAGATAGTAGAATCTACGCGAGACATACCGGCGGCAGACGAAAGGTTTTATATCACACGTGCAGACGTCAAAGTGTTAAAAAAAGAACATTTTTTCATAATTAATAAAACGTTTTATTCCTTTCGGATAACGAATAAAAGTATCGAACGCAGTTATTAAACGACTTACTAATTTGTTTGTTGTTCATAAATAACGAATAATTTCACATTATTCTTAATTTAAAATGACAACATTTTCCGCGATACCTATGCTATGCCAGTATGTGTGCCGGGAGCCCGACCGAGCGCCCGTGTATAAGAGCCGTGCATACGTGGTTGAGCGCGCGGTCTCTGGGCGCTGTGATTGACCAGTGTTCTTCGTTAATAACTCAAAAACGAAGCTTCAAACAACATTTTGGTAAAGGGAAAGGTTGTTCAGAACCACCTCAGCTACCCCCCATTTCCAGATGTTACACTAGTTCTGGGACACCCTGTATACTGAACATTCGGTGATATTGGCGAGCTCTGCGAAGCTATTCGTACATCTAAAATGTTCTGTTACTTGACCACCTTGACCACGCTGATTCCAAAGAAGGTATGCGTTATATGAACAATTTATCGCGATGCTTAAACGAAAAAAGTTTTCCGACCTCAGACTGACTCTGCGACTGATTAGGAAGTTCCTACGATGCTTTGCATTATTACATCATATTCCTGCCGATGAATAATAAAAACAAAATAATAAAAGAAAGAGGATTTTGTTCGGAACGTAACACTGGTTATCGGATAATTAAATCCTTTAACCTGATTCATATATGTTGTAACGTATTGTAATTCATCAAATTGAGTTTTATGTTTCATGTGATATACATATGTACGTATGTTCTCCGTAATTTTAAGCTTCGCAATCTATATTGCATTCTGTTTCTTCTCTCATTTGCATTGTATATGTTACTGCTTTTATTACGTTATTTGCCTTACGTTTGACTGAAATTACTCTTTTATTAAGTGTATTATGTTTTTATTGGAGGATGTTTTAGGTCAAACTTGAGAATTAAATGTCCTTTTCGACCGATTTTCAGAAGCACCACTCTTTTCCTCTAGCCACGCATCTTAGACCGCACAGTTCCATTTAAAAAAACGTTGGTGACCTTGAAAATATCGAAAAAAATAGTATAAAAAAATAATATTACGATGGCGATGTGTATCCTTCGAAACCATTCTAATTCTGATGTACCCATATTTCATATTTTTAAATCCAATAAAGATATTCAAGTGTTCTGCTTCTCGTGACTCACGCTGTATAATGGTTATCGATCTGCACCCGAGCAATGTTTTATCGATTTTCCATCAACCTTACATCATATTACTTTAAGCTGTCCGTATTATAAAGATTGTTTAATTTTTTTTGGTATATAATTTTCTATGCGTTTTTCCTATTAAGCTCTACAAGTTTTCAATTAGATTTAAATCAGGTGACAACAATGACCACAATAGTTTTATGCCCTGATAAGCACTCACCGTTCCCACGCGAAACTAGTAAAATGTGCAAAACCAACGACACATGTACACCTACCGAAAGACGACTCCAAGATCGTGCCTATCAGCCTGGGAACGACTAACTGCTCTATCAAACAATTTGCAAAGCCAGCGTGGCTACCAAGGTTATTAACAACAACTTAACTTATGCGTTTAAACTCATGACCAAATATGGTCATCCCCACTAGTTAGACCACCGTAGGGTGACTGTTTGGGATTGGGTTTATGGCATGGCCATTCTTTTATACTATTCGAAATAAACACCTTTTTTGCCTTCGGCTGGCTAAATATTTAATCTGGCAGCGAGGCCCAGGAAGCATTTATGGCGGTAACAGCATAAAATTTCTGCGAGCCACATGTCTTCCTGGGGCCCACTCTTGACCAGCCAAATAATTAGTGCCATGCCATAAACCTTCCTCGTCACCCTGGCCGCGCAAGCCCCATTACGAGCGAGCTACCCTTGGACCTCATGCCCCCGCCAACGCGACATACCACCACCCTGTCAACTGGGATTTCCAAGATGAGCGGTATGCTAGCGGGTCCTGGAGGACTGTCTGAAGGGGTAGCCTCGCTCTAATTGGCACACACCATCACCTCCCACACTTACACCTTTTATATAAGTAGCGACACAACACCCTCAGAATTATTATTTATCAGTATTACTATTACCATTATCATTAAACTGTATAAAGATCACCGTACACACGCACACCACAACAAGATTAAATCGCCGAGTAAATCATTCTAAAATATAATATTAAAATACGTGTGACACGTTTCATTTTCCACCTACATCACGCCATCCATCAAGACCACATCAACGAACCAGCGACAACTTAGCGCCACCACTCTCGAACATATTGCTTGTTCGAAGTACAAGACGCAACAGTGACCTTATAAAAGACGTGAGAACCGCCCTGGCGAACAGAGGAGCTACGACAATCTTCTATACATAAACAGAAAACTAAACTTGTAAAAGCAACATTCAATAAAAGCCTTTCCTCAACACTCAACGTTCAGTGAATTCCAATTCTTCAAACGCTCCAGAATCCAAGCTATCCCACATACCTCGTAAAACAGACGGGGCACAACAATAGTAAGATAATATTTTCTTCTTGGAAAAAATGGTTTACAATTCAAAAGGTATGTTTGGAAATCGATTCACGATTTCATCAGTACGTCGAATCGATCCCTGTTCAGTATGAGAGAAACACATCCACACAATTACCCTCCCACTCTCGTATTTAACTGTTGATAAGACACGCTGTCGTTTTAATTCTGCGCCAATTTAACGTCTAAGATATCGTAATCCATCAGAAGAGATGAGATTTGATTTCCCCTATTTGAAAATAAGACATTTTCCCAATTCTCACTTGTTCAATGTGTATGGCCTTCAACTAATGCGTCTCATTTTCTAGTTTTTGATACTGAGTGCCGGCTTTATCTGCGGTCTTCATCCTCTTAACTTAAAATCCTCTAAACATCTTCTAACCATTCTAGCACTAATTTCTGTGTGTTTATGATTATTTTATCTCAGCGGTGATATCAACTACAGAATGAAAACATTCCTTCCCCTTTAAACGATGAGTCCTACGATCCATTTTCAGCGTTGTTTTACATGCTCTGCCATTTTTTGGTCGGTCCGAACGTACGCCAGTCTTTAAAAATTTGCACTAAACAAGCAGTTTCCGATTTATTAGTAATGGTTGTTATTACAGCACATGTTTTATTTTATTTTACAGCATTACAATTGTTATCCTTTCACTTGGCAACTTGGACTTTGTAATTAAGGAGGGCAAACATACATTGTTATCGCGTCACAGAGTCGACGAGTATTTTCCGCGACGATAGGATGACGCGGGCTTCGAACTACTTTTTATAGAATACAATGAAGCTTTTCGAAAGTTGCGAGATGTATAGTGGACTATATAACTTGAACGATGTATCACACACAGTGTTGAACAACAATATGTATATTTTATTTAGAAATATTTCAACAAGTACAGTAAGACCCTGCTTAACGCGGGGGATACGTTAAGTTCCCAATAAGTTCCAGCGCTAAACGAAACAGCGTTAAACGAGGCAACTTAACTCATAAATAATGGAGATCAGTGAAACAGAACAGAGAATAAGAAAATGTATCAGTTCTGTTTTGTTTTATTTTGCAACATTTGTTGTTAAATATTTTTTAATACATTGAGTATAGACTTATTTATTGCTAATATCGATTTTTATTCATAAAACATTCATGAAGATAAAAAAAAGTTCGAGTAAGGATCTTATGTTTTTGACGAGGAAAGTTCTTCCTCATTTGATATTCTTTGTTTTTTTGTGACGAAGTCATCTAAAGTCGTCTGTCTTTTCCTATTTCGTTCAGCAAGCAGTTGTCGATACCAAGATACCGCATCAATGACACTTCGTCTTACCTTTGAACTTCTATCAAAATGTAAACCATTTTATACAAATTGATCCATAATTTCCGTTATAGTGGCTAAACTTTTTTTAGAAAATACGTTGAGAGTTCCTCTTGCTCCTCATTTTCAGAAACGCTAACTTCGTCGTCTTCGTGCACTTGTTGTTCTACGAATTCTTTAAGATCGTCGTTGGAAGGACTTTCACCAGTTGTAACTTGCAATAATTCTTCAATATCCTGCGCATTTATATTATCCAACCCTGTTTCATCAGCTAGCTTGACAATTTCGTCGACATCAACAATGGATTCTCTTGTGTCAACATTTTTGCTTAGCTTCGGCTACACATTCTTCCATACTCCTTTCAAACATTTCTCGGTCACCTCATTCCAGGAGAGATTGATGTTGTCTACAGCATCCATGATATTGTAGTTTTTCCAAAAATCTCTAATAAATTGTTCATCTTTTCCATTGGTTTTATCAATCAGTTGTCGAAATGTCCGCCGGAGATAATAAGCTTTAAAATTTGATATTACGCCTTGATCCATTGGTTGGATCAACGAAGTTGTATTTGGCGGCAGAAAAACCACTTCTACTGGAATGCATGTTGTTAAGTCGGACAAATGCGTTGGATGGCTTGGAGCATTATCAATCAAAAGTAAAGCTTTCGGTTCTAGGTTTTTAAATTCGCAGTACCGTTTAACAGACGGGCAAAAATGTTCACATTGGTAAACCAATTCTGGAAAATTTACATAGTGATCCAAGATTTTTTATTGGACTCCTAAATTACTGGTAAAGTTGATTTTGAAATTCCCTTCATTGCTCTTGGGGTTTTGGAATGATAGACAAGCAGCGGTTTTAATTTGAAGTCTCCATTAGCGTTACCACCCAGTAGAAGTGTTAAACGATCTTTTGAAGCTTTAAATCCTGGTGCTCGCTTTTCTTCACCGGACAAAAATGTACGTTTTGGCATTCTCTTCCAAAAAAGGCCCGTTTCATCAAAATTGAAAACTAATTCAGGAGGATAATTCCCTCGTTCAATGATTGCTTTTAATGTTGCTGGAAATGCAGCAGCTGCTTTTGTATCTCCACTTGCCGCTTCTCCAGTAATCTGTATGTTATGAAGATTGTTTCTATTTTTAAATCGATGGAACCACCCTCGACTAGCTACAAAATTTTCACTGGTGTCGCCTTTTTCATTCTGAATATGGTTAAAGATTATTCTCGCTTTTCCCATTATAATTGCTTGACGTAATGGCATATTGCGTTCAACTTCATCGTCAATCTAGATGAAAAGTCGTTTTTCCATTTCCTCAATCACATTGCTTCTAGAACGGGTAATTTTTGTTGCAGAAGTCGTTGTGGTTGTAGTTGCTGATGACACGATTTTTCCTTTATTTTTTAAAATTGTCCGTATTGTTGAAGTCAACAAATTTAATGCAGTGCCGACATCAGATTGCCGTTGGCCTGCATCTAATCATCTTAACGCCTGCATTTTAGTTTCCAACGAAATGCTTTTTCTTGTCGCTTTACTTTCTTTTTCTTTGCAATCGCCCACTGTAAGAACTAAAAATGGCCGAATTCATCACAATAAAATAAAATATTATGTTTATATCTTTATACACCTAGTAACGTTGATGACAGCTAATAAATCAACTGTGACGCAGGAAAGATGCGTTCGTACTGTGACTGCGACTTCAGGGAATACAGTTGGAACCTTTATTCTGAACAGACTAACAAAAGAGTGTTGAAAAAGATACATAATGTGCACCGTCGCTACATAATGCACTGCTTTTGGTTGGTGCATGACCGTTTCATTTGCACACATATACAACAAGTACCAATACTGTGGGCGATTTCGGGGAATCCCAATACTACCGCGTAATACTGAAACAGCGTTAAGCGGAGCAGCGTTAAGCAGGGTCTTACTGTATAATTACAACTACTGATGTGTGTGTCGAATGTTTAAACGAATATGTCTAACGAATGTTTTGAATGTGCGCTGTCGAATGTAATCTTGAACCTAATGTTAATCTAATATCGAATCTGATATTGAATCTAATCTTGCAAGCGTCTGTACATGCTGTTTTATAAACTTTTTGTGTTTCTATTCGCTATTTAGGTGTGTAGTGGGTATGGTCGAAGTATGTTGATTGATGTTTTTCCGTGTTCTAGAGGTAACTGACTTGTCGAGAGAGTAGGGAAATTGTTATTTAAGCTATTTGTTATATTGCGGGTAGAATTATGGCACTTTTGTTCGGTCAGTAGGTATGACGCTTCTGGTAGCCAAATGCAAGGGTCTTCGAAATATCGGTGTTGTTCGACCGTACCGAGGACTCGAACAATGGAGCCCTACCGTCTTCAAAAATAATATTCTCCGTAACCTGATCTCGCACCTCGCCATCAGCAAATTGCTTTATTACATTAGAAAGTCAAAGACCCTACATCTGGACACCACATGCACTACACTCATAAACCACCTTCCGACCTCAGTATTTTCCCATCCCCTAATATAACAATTTTAGCAACAATTTCCCCACTCCGACTCCACCAGACAAACCCTACCACACGTCCAAAACACCAATCAACCGACACTCTCACCACTTCTCACACATTTCACACCACCAATCATTGTACACACCGAGCTTATAAAAACAAAAACACACACAGCGAAAAGAGATTCTATCACCAACTTTCAAACATCACGAAAATTAAAAAGTAATAGTCACCATCAATCAGACAGTAGTGTCTATCGTGTACAAAATACATCTGTTTTCACCCACCACAAAAACGTCATCTACAAACTTAAACAGCACTCGTGCCATTAATTTGCCGCGAGAGCAGTTCGTGAAATCTTTCCGCGCCGCGCAAAGACGCAAACATGAACAGGTGTTATAAACCAATTTGCAGGCCGTATCGCCTAATCCCTCACTTCGACAATTTTTATTCTTTTACAACCGAACATACATCTCTATTACTTTAAAATGATGGACTGAATGGAAACATGATACTTATAGTATGTGTCTATGAATGAAATAAAAACTTGTCTTAAACTTATGAAAAATTGACTAAATTAGTCAATTTACTAATTCGGGTAGCTTTTTAATCAATTTTGGATGCATAATATAAATTTCTTGATAGTAGAATGCTGACGTTATGATTCTTCCTTGTTTTACTACCATATAGTTAGCATAATTTTTTCGGTTGCAATGATGGTTCTGACATCTCTTTGCGAGCTTCATTAGCATTCAACCATTGTCCAAATCGTATACGATTGTCATAGAGGATCTATTTTTCACCACACGTTACAAACTTTTCTAAAACTGGACTTCTAATGTTTCGATCTTTATGTGATAAGCACATTTCCAAATATCGGAACTTCTGATCATCTGTTAATTGTACTTTTCCAATTTGCACGCTTTATCTATCGCACCCTTATGTCTAGAAACTGTCATTGGAGATACTCCTAACTCTGTTGCAAGATTGCGAATTGTTATTTGTTGATTAGCTTTCACTTTTTATTTTCGTTTATCTTTGTTGGTGGATTCCCGTTTATCTCAAAGTTCATTTTTGAGAATCATATTTCCAGACTTAAATGTTTAAAACCATCACCAAATGGTTCTCCCAGAAACAGAATCTTCTCTAAAAGAAACACTAATATTTCAGTATACTTCAAGCTGCATTTTGGCCCATTTTATATTAAGATAGGAGTACGATTCTAAATTCCTTCAGTGACACCATATTGTTCCCTTATGAAAAAGCAGTTCCTCTTTTCAGTGCGTTCAGGCCTACGATAAGTCAATTGCCGTTGAGAGTGATCTGGCTGGACACAATTTACAATCCATGGAAAATTGATTTTCTCAAAAACAGCAGTGTCCTATTTTCATTATTTTCAGTATTTTCATTAACCAACTGTTTTGCGTGACTTCATAAATAAAAATTAGAATGCGTTTGATTTGGTGATCTAGTAAGCCAACTCATTGGTCCGCCATTGAAAGCAACATTGAAAGCATTATTGCTCAAGAAATTCACATACATTCCGTACAGCATGGAACGAGGCACTATCATGTATGAATCACATTTAGAGACGTGTTCCCAATGGGATTTCTGTTCCGTTCGCATATCGTGTTACCGACGATTTGATGGGAACAGTGATTTGCGTTAAACTAATCACGCAAACCTATTTGGAAGGGGTGATTCTTGTTGAAAGTATCTCAACAAAGTTGATTCTTTTAACAATGTAATTAAACTTATCAATTTTAACAATAAATATTAGGTATAAAACAAGGAAATTGTAAATGGTTGTTGTTGTGTGTAATGCGTCTGTACTATTAATCCTCAAATTGTGGTAGTGATTGCATTTACATTTGGTGTGTCGTAAAGGGCGTGGTTGCAGGTGCGTTTTAGTTATAGATGATAATTGGTGGAGGTTGACAAATTTTGACTTTAAGAATTGTGGGTGTAGAAGAAGTAGGCTGAATGTAGAGGTGACTTCGACAGGAGAATAATAAACTGGCGAGTGGTGTAAGCAATAAAGTCATAAAGTTGATAGATCTGGTAATTCATATGCACTAAAATACCGAAAGTGGAAATGAATGAAACCCGTTTCCTTAGAGGGTGCTACAACATCGATTGGCCAAATGTCTTTATTGCTGCTACCTACCTTATTGCAGAGTGTCAAGGATTTGGAAAGTGTAGTGTTTAGCAGATACAATAATTAAAAATATCAAATGAGTTATGGTTCGGTACCAACGAAATTTCCTCTAACATTATTATTGTATGCGTCTATTATGCTGGAACTTACGACCGACCATGCTATACCTCAAGCGTTTTTTCCACACCGGCTTCACGAATACATAGATACTATTTCTCTACTTTCTAGTTTTCCCTGCCGATGGAAAGCGTGCGTAGGTGGTGAGCACGGGACTTGAAAAAACCTTGTCCTCACCTTGCGAATCACTAAACAAGTTGCATCTACCTTTTGGAGACGCAATTCACTTACAATGAGTCAAAGAGCATAATAAAGCATTACCTGCTACGGTCAAGGCATTGGAAAAGTCCGATACACGTCACTCATGGGTACTCGCGGTACCTGAGGATAACTGTCAGTTTGGAGGCGGTTACTTGGCAAACGTCTCACTCTAATAGCCTCAACCAATTAGAAAAAACTACCACCTTCTATTCCTACTTCCCACTAACCAATCAGCGTAATTCATCCCCATTGCTACACCTAAACCTAGATAATTTAAGGAAGAGTCTTTTCCTAAAACAGCAGATTCTCCAAAACACTCAAAACAATTATACCTTGTAGCATAACTAATTTTAGCATAAGATAGCGTTACACTGTATACTGCACGCGACACGACCCCCCATGGCCTCAGGTAGTGAGACGGCGGCCTGCGCGCCCGAAACGTCGAAAACCCCTTGACTCACCCTCTTTGGTCGGGGCTAGTGTTCCTAAAGACTATAAAAGCAAGGTTTTTTCCGTAGAAAATCAGTCCTCTCTGCAATAGATTCTCCTTGCTTGCTGAAACCATGACAAACATCCCGCCGTCTCGGACAGCGGATTCTTCTTCTTTTTCTACCCCTTTCCCTTCTACTTCCAAATCTCCTCCTACGGCTCAAACCAATGGCGCCCGGACACCGGCCCGTCCTCAGCCAAACGATGGAGCGGCTCCTGCTAGGAACCCCCCCCCCCCTCCCTCTCTATGTCCAAATTCCGGCTGACCAACTGCATAGTCTCAGCCAAAAACTGTTCGCCACCGTGGGAAACAAGTTCTCCTTGAAATGTCTGGGCAACCAGACTCGAATCAATTTCCAAGGTCCACTTCATTGCGGCTTGGGAGGCTTTTCGCCAAAGTGGAATTCAATTCCATACATATTCACTACCATCGGAGAAACAAATAGTGGTAGTCCTAAAGGGCTTGCCACGAATTGATCCACAACTCATCCTGGACGACCTGAAGCAGCAGGGCCTTCTGCCCGGAAGCTGTGCACTATTCAAAGAAAGTAGTGACCGCTGCTTCTGTAAGATCTCCTTCCCCCCACCACCAAATTCAGTTCTATCACCAAGATCAGCTTAGTATTCTATTGCAGAGTATACTGGGAGAGGTACAACAACCAAAAGACCCAGTGCTACAGATGTCAGGCCTTCGGGCACTCCTCAGCGAATTGCAACAAAACGCATAAATGCGTAAAATGTGGCCAACCCCACCCCACAACGGAGTGTAAAAAAGAGCTTTCCACTCCACCCAAATGTGCCAACTGCGGCGGCGAACACACTGCCAATTTTTCAAAATGTCCTAGACTGGTTGCGTATCTCGGTAAAAGATCCCTTCCCAACCCTGGTCATACGGGAACCGCAATCTCCAGCTCTCCTCAACCACCATCGCCCCCTCTACCTCACCCTATCAACTCACCCGCAAACAGTCGGATAAATAATTCCTTACCTACAAGTGGAGCCGGCTCCTTTGACCGGCCATCACCCTCGCCATCACCATCACTCTCTTCCTCCCACCAGCCAATCTCGTATCGAGAGGCCCTCGCAGGCAACCGACATTCTGCAAAGAGTAACACCAACACAAACACTAACCCTTCAGATTCAATCCCCGACCCACTCAACTCACAAAATATTGATATTAGCAGCTTCCTGATGCAACTCTGCGCTAAGATCATCCCAATATTCTTCAAGATCAAAAACAAACTCGCCTCCTGTCAATCCAACATGGATAAATTCGAAGTTATTCTAGAAGCCATTCAGCTTCTATTCGGCTAGAATCCCCCCCGGGAACGCATGTTCACTCTATAACAAACTCACAGAACTAGAAATGTTTCTCAATACCAATAACGTCTCGGTGGCCATGATACAGGAAACCTAGCTTACTAAAGACAAAATCATAGTCCTCCAAAACTACAACATTTCCAGACGCGACAGACCAGACGGGACAGCTCGAGGAGGCGTTGTAATCTTAGTGCACAAAAATCTAAATTTCATTCCGTTCCCACTCCCTAATATGAACAAAATTGAGGCTATCGCTGTCAAAATTACTGCACTGAATCTAATCTTTATATCAACATACTGCCCCGCAAACATAAAATTATCCCACGAAGAACTAGACAAACTTTTCTGCCGGCGGAACACATTCATAGCAGGGTTTGATCTCAATGCCAAGCATCAATCCTGGAACAACCATTCCTATAATAGAAATGGATCCATCCTTAGGACCCATGCAGACCAGGCAGTTTACGACTTGATCTACCCCCCATCCTTCACTCGCTACGCACCACACCAGCTACCCTCCACTCTTGACCTCTTCATCACCAACAATTTCTCTAGATTCCAGACACTAGTAGCTGATGATCTTCAGTCGGATCATCGGCCTGTACTTCTCACTAAGCTTCCAACCCACCCCCATAGTGTTAATCTCACATGCTCTGCACCGCTTACTGATTGGACCAAATATCGTGGTCACACGGCTAAACTCACTCTCGATACAAAGCTTGATAACAAAGAAAACGTTGACCGTGCCATCCTCAAACTAAACTGCTTCCTTAAAAGCTGCCACCGAAAATCTACCGAACTAGTTCCCTCCAATAATAGATTCGTCCCCCCTGATCCACAGCTAAAAAAGACCATCACCCTAAGAAACGCTGCTAGGAAGAAATGGCAAAAAACTGGAAACCCTATCTTTTTACAATACTATATTCAATTATCCAAGCATATCAAAATTAAAATCATTCAACTTAAAGCCGACGAAATTCAAGAGCACATTAAAAACGCAAACCCATCAAACCACACCTTTTGGCCTCTGTACAAGAAAATAATCAAAAAAAGATCAACTATCCCCACCCTCACCGATGTGAGCGGCGATGCCCTCGCCCTTGATGCTCAAAAAGCCGAAGCGTTTGCAAAACACTTTCAGTCTGTTCACAACCAAGCTTACAAAGTTACTTCCCCGATACAGGCCAAAATAAATAGTGAATTAGAGACTTTCTACACTCAGGAACACACTAATCCCTCTTCCCCCTCTAAAATTCTGCAATTCAATTCACCTGATGCAATAGCAAACCTAACAGCCAAACTCAATACCAAAAAATCGATTGGACCCGACGGTATCTCCCCTGCAATAATAAAGCATGCGTCTCATAAGGTATTTCTCCAACTTTATTACATCTTTAGAGCCTCTATCATCCTAACACACTTTCCTACCCAATGGAAAGTAGCTAAAGTCATCCCCATTCCCAAGCCAGGGAAAAATCACAAAGATACTGCAGCGGTCATGGCACCGCATACGCCACTGCATATCCCTATTCCTTCTTATTCTCATCCTTTTCATTTTCTACATTTCCCACGCTTGCTCCAGGGCCTGGTCTAGGCCTGGTTAGTGTCCACCCTTAGGCCCTCGCAAACCTCTTCACTTTCCCTACTTTTTATGACTCTTTTCCGCTGTCCTTCGTTCTCCGAATTTCTCCACGATTTCTACGCTTTCCCCTACTTCTCGATTTTCTCTCTTCTTTTCCATAATTGCATCTCCTTCTATACCCTTTCCCCTTTTTCCGGGGAATGACTTAAAAAGCAGAGGTAGGAGGCGGCAAGGGAGATTACGGCTAAGACACCGCGACACGCGCCACGAAACCGTCCGTACGCGAACTATCACGAAGTATAATAAAAAATAAAGAACAGTGGAATTGTATTCACGAGGCGTTTATTTATAATACCCTAGCCTACCTATCCACAATACTAATAACTACAAACCAATTAGCTTCCTATCAGTTATCAGTAAAATCTTCGAGAAAATTATCTACAAAATAATGAACTCACATATTCAATCTAACAATATCTTGAAAGAACAACAATTCGGTTTTCGTAGCAAGCACGCCACCATTCATCAACTCATAAGAGTAGCCCAATATCACGCCCACAACATGAACACCAACAAACTTTCTGCCATGGTACTAATTGATCTACAAAAAGCCTTGGATTCCGTATGGCATAATGGGTTTATACGCAAATTAATAAAAACCGGCTTTCACCCCGCCCTAATCAAACTTATTCATCTGTACCTCACTGACCGTTTCTCATTTGTTAAAATTGCTAATGTTAAATCTCAAATGGTCCACATTAAATCTGGTGTTCCCCAAGGCTCCGTACTGGGACCTCTCCTCTTCCTAATCTACATAAATGACATACCATGTTCATCAGACACTGCATTAGCACTCTATGCCGATGATACAGCAGTCATGGCCTCCTCCTGGCAACTCCCTAATCTACTCCGCAAAATACAAAACCAACTAGATTTACTCCAAAACTACCTTCTATATTGGAAACTCACTGTAAACAGTAGCAAAACTAAGGCCATTCTCTTTACCAGGAAAACCAGCATAGCCTCCTGTCTGAACCTCCCTCCTCTACGAATCACAAACTCATGTGTCGAATGGAACGATACAGTCAGTTACCTTGGAATAACTCTCGACATCAAATTGACATGGGGACCAGCTATCGCCAATAGACAAAAAAGGCCTTCCAAGACCTCCAAGCTTCTAAAACATTAATTTGCCATAAATCCGCTCTTCCTCTATACCTCGAAATACTTATATACAAAGCCTGTATACGTCCTGTTATCATGTATGGCGCACAGATATGGGCCACAGCTCCTCAGACTCATCTCGTATCATTGCAACGCCTCCAAAATCGCGCACTCAAAATCATCTTAAATCTCCCCATGGATCACTCTACTGCTGATATTCATACCAGGACCAATACCACTTATATACATACTCTAATTAAACATATCATTACAGGGTACTCAGTGGAAAACCATACGAATAGGTTAATCAGGTATACTGCCAAATACAAACCACATCATTTGCCTTACCGCCCCAAGGTACGTATGCCACTGGGGATGGCTGAACATAAAGACAAAAATGCTTGAACTTCCAACCTGCTTGCACAAGAGTGATCGGACAAGGGATCCCGCCTACTTCGTTTCGTTATGTCTTATATCTTGCTCATCCATCTTATCATCTTTATCTCCTCCATCTAAACTAATTTCTCTTCACCTATTTCCCCGGGCTATCACAGAATACATGCCCAGATCTCACCTGATTCCAACACCCAACTGTAAACTCCACCCTTCTCGGTCTGGGATACATATCCAGCATCAAATCCTGAATCTCATGACCCACACAACCCGCTCAGCTAACTACCTTCTGTTTTGCAGGTTTTTTGCAATTTTTCCTGCTTCTGCATCCTGCTGCATGGTTTGTACACCAAAACTAATCACACATGGTATCTAAAGTCCTTGTTCTTCTTTTAGTGCATAAGGAGGATATACTCCAGGTGGCACTCTCTCCCCACCTCACCGTACAAGAAACAACAACAACAACAACAAAAAGTAGAAAACCAGTCCTCTCGGGAAATCCGAATAAGATACCCAAACATACATTGAGCAGACGTCTCCTACGCGGGTTATAGACGACACTCCTTGTTTTGTGAAAGTGTTAGGAACGAAGACTCCAGGACCAGGTTTCCCCTGTCCTTTTTCAATCCTCATCTGCTATACCTGTCCACCTCCTAGAGGCAGACGCTCCTTCGCGGGTTATAGCGACACCTCCAGGCTGAACCCCACTTCGCCAACTACCACCTCTCCTCCCTTCCTCTCCGTTCCAAGGAGAAAACAGACGTCTCCTACGCGGGTCATAGACGACAATTTCTCCTTCCTTCAAAAACCTCCCCCCCGCTCCTCCTCCGAAAATCTGGCCGAGTCGACGTGAAACACCATCGTCGGTAACGTCGCGCCCAAACTCTTTCTTTTCCTTGCGATTATACCGCGAACCCTCAAAACATAAGACGTAACCGAGCCTTTACGTTACAACCTTCAAAAGTACGATCAGTACTTTCGTTAGTCTTAACACACTACTCGTTTCACAGTCTTTTAAATAAAGTTAAGTTTATTTGTTATGTAAACTCGTGACAACGTTCATTCTTTACCTTCCGTCATCCAATACTATAACAATTCACTCGTCATTAACGTTGACGTGTGAAGTGAGCATACGCGAAAGACTTTCTTTCAAAATTCGAACTTTTAATTTGCTCACGCTTAAACAATGTCCTTCGGATTAAAAAATGCTCCAGCTACTTTTCAACAACACTGCCTTGAGAGGACTCGCCGAAAAATATTGCTTCGTATACCTCGACGACATAATTATTTTTTGTATTACTATAGAAGAGTACAATAGGAACCTCACAATAATTTTTCAAAGACTTAAAGAAACTGGACTCAAATTACAAAGCGACAAATGCGAATTTCTTAAACTTGAACTAGAATACTTAGGACATCGTAAAGAAGGCATAAAACCAAATCTCAAAAAAATAAAAACCATAAAAAATTTCAACATACCCAAGACAGTCACATAAATTAAATCTTTCTTAGCGGGATGTTATAGAAAATTTGAAGAAATTTTGTCAAAATTTCCAAATCATTGACGGACTTGACACAGAAAGACACACCTTTTCATTGGACTACTAAACAACAAGATTCTTTTGACATTTTAAAAGCTAAACTTTGTGGATCCCCTATCCTCTGTAACCCCGACTTTAAGAAAATATTCACCTTAACCACCAACGCTAGTAACGAATGCATCGGTGCTGTATTATCATAAGATAACCTGTTGCCTCATATTTCCTACGTTGAATCCCGCTGAAAAGAACTATACTACTACCGAGAAGGAATTACTTGCAATAGTTTGGGGCACCAAACGACTACGACAATATCTCCTAAGCCATACGAATACGAAATAGAGTATAAAAAAGGTAAAGAGAATACAGTAACTGACGCACTATCCCGCGTCCCTCCAGTCACTATCACTGAAAATATCCCCTTCAAAGGAACCGTTAGAATCATTTTACCTATAGATCCACAAGAAATAGAAGACAGTTTACTCGACATAGTAGAAACATCAAGTCCACGCGAAATACTATGACTACAATACGATACGTGAAAAACAGAACCAACAGTTAGCCCCATAAAAATCTTAGCTAATCGACCTCACTGGATACAGGTCTCAATCACAATGTTAGGAGACTACGACGAAAGTAAATGGTTGAACAAACTCCACAATCTAATGGCGATACAAAAAAACAAACATTTTATCTCCTTCGGACTAGAAATTGGTTTTTCACCCCTTTAGATTATCGAAATTCAACTCATACTCAGATTTCTAATAAAAGACCATCCCAATAAGAAACTACGGTTAGCACAAGAATCTAACCGCACGTATGACGCCAACGAAATATGACAAATTTTATTCGAAAACCACGATAACGCACAACACCTAGGCGAAAACAAAACTACTGAAAGAATAAAAAAACGATACTTTTGGACCAACATCGATAATGACGTATGTGAGTACATTAAACAACTGTCGACAACTGTCAAAGGAACAAGTTAACGCGTATGCGACCAACACAAGAAAGCGTCCTCACCGACAATCCTCCAAACCCCAACGACAAAATAGCTCTTAATATTATAGGTCCCTTGACTACTACCTCCCGAGGTAACCAATTCATACTATCCATGCAAAATTGTTTAACTAAATATCTCCTAGTGATACCCCTTGCCAACCAAAAGGCCGAATCCATAATTAACTCTTTAATCGAACACTACATCTACGTGTTCTCATCACCCAAGCATATACTAACCGATCACGGTCAAAACTTTGTATGTAAGTTGATGGAATCATTTGAAAAAGCGTTTAAAATTAAACATTAAGACTACTAGTTTCCATCCCCAAAGCAATGCAGCTCTAGAAAGAACAGATGAAACTATAGAAGATTTATTACATACTTGTATCGATGAAAGGAAATCTGAATAAGACGAATATTTAATAATTATACGTATGGCCTATAACATGTCAGTTCATTCAAGAACCGGTTGCACACCGTTCGAACCCACATTTGATCATAAAGCAAACATGCCTTCTGCAATAGCTACAACCCCAAGTCTAACAAAGAATGAAATGTTTCAAATGTAGAAAAGACGCAACAAGGAATACCTTGACAACGCTAAAATTATTATAGAGAAAAATAAGAAACGATACAAAACTGATCAAGATCGAAAGATCAGAATCAAAAGTCTATATAATATAGGAGATTTAGTATTGTTACACAACGAAAGGAAAACCCATAAATTAGATTCAGAATGGCTAGGATCATTCGAAGTCTTAGAAATACACGTACCGAACTACTTACTAAAAATTAATGATGTAACGTACATGTAACACTCGCGTGACACTTAACGTGACACGACCGTTTACAAAGTTCGCGTTCGCGGTTGGTCAGTCGCAAACGTGGGTTCGCGATCAAGAACAGTCGGCGCATGGTGCTTCGGCGAGGTAGAGCCATCAGGTAGATCATGGCGAAACGAAGGACTGACGAGGAGAGGGGAATGGGGTGACAGAGGTTTCGGGGGTCGGTAGAAGCCTTGTAAGAAAAACCGTGAACCGCGTGGGCTACATCTGCTTCTTCAAGAGGGATGATAAGAACAGTAAAGGTGCCGTCAGGGACGTCTTCCTTTACTGACTAAAGGACACTGAGGTACCGGTCATCCGTAAGAATCTCGGTTGTCTCCGTGTTGAAGCGATCGGAAAGGACTGCAGTTTCCATTACGGCTTAACAACTAACTTTACACTGCACTACAGAGAGCCAAACTGCGAACAAGTTGTCTGCTCTGTTAAATGTCAATGTCAGAGGTGGTTGCCGAATATCGACTGACTTTTCCTGGAGAACACCCGATCTTCTATACCCGTTGAAGAAGCTAGGGCCGCCCAATCAGTGAGACTTTAGCTTTTAGCACCGAGTTTTTATGACCTGACCTGAGGTCTCTCGCTCGCCGCTCGGTACATCCTTCGCGTACGGACGTACTTTCTCTATCCCTTAAACTAGTAACGCTACACACTGATAATTTCGTTTTGTTCTCTTTTTTATAAGTTGGAGAATAGAGAAGAAAAACAAAGAATTAAAACGCAGAACTGAAATTCTAAGCATTGAAATTTGTTCAATTGCTAAAAATTATAGCATAAATATATTCTCTTTTCCATATTTTCCATAACTTTTCGCAAAACGTAATGTAATATTGTTAAATGTATTAGGAACTTTTAACCCCTTCTGTTTTTGAAATTCATACAAGTATTGCTTTTAATATTTCATGTACCTTTCTTTGTCTGCTATCGATGTGGTCACGCGATTTTTTAAACGTTTTTATCAACAAAAAATTTAGTTGCAATTTTTAAAATCATTTCATGAAGACTGGAAAATGTTGTATGGCTGAGAGAGAGTTTAAGGATAGGACGAGAGTAGTGAACAGGATGAGTAAGGAAAATGCTAGTGTGGGTAACGTGGTTGCGGAAGTGACAAGGAGTGTACGTGATGTGTTAGTGGATGAAGGACGAGTGTATGTGAAATGGAGAGCGTGTAAAGTGAAAGATTACGTAAGTGTGTTGAGATGTCACAAGTGTTATGCCTTCGGGCATATGATGCGAGAGTGTAGTGTGAAGAAGAGATTGTGCCAGCAGTGCAGTGAGATTGGACACCTGAGGAGTGATTGTTAAAAGGAGCGCATGTGGAGAAATTGTAAGATGAAAGGGAATAAATGTGATCACTCGGTTATGAATGCCCGGAATATGTGAGAATGACTGAGAAAGAGAGAGAGTTAGAATTAACAATGATTGATAGATTGAATGTGGTGCGATTAAATTGTCAGCGTGCGTATGCGGTTATCTGTGACCTGAGTAGTGTCATGACTGAACATAGTGTAAATGTAGCATTACTATAGGAACCGTATGTGTCGAATGGGTGTATTAGAGGCTTGCCGATTGGGTAGAATGTCTATGTGTGTAAGAATGGACCTGTGAGATCGGCAGTGGTTGTCAGGGATGTGCGTGTAGAATCGATATGTGTGAAAGAATGCACGGATGAGTATGGTGTCTGTGTGTAGTTGAATGGGGACTTTGGTGAAACGTATGTTGTGTCGGTTTACTGTGGTCATAGACAGGACATAGAGCCATACCTGGCGTTCATGGACAAAGTGTGTATGTATACGAGAGGAAAGCGTGTGTTGTTTGGTATCGATGCGAATGCGATTTCCTCCTTATGGTATAGCAAGAGGGATCGCCCAAATAGTGAAAGTGATATACGCGGAAGGATTCTGGAAGAATGGATTTTAGCGAATGGTAAGATTGTTATGAATGAGCCGAGTGAGTTTTATACATTTAAGGGTATGGTTGGCCAGAGTGACATTGATGTCAACCCTGGTGAGTGAATCTTGCGTCGAGTGTCGGATTGAATGGAAAGTAAAGAATGATTGGTGTATAAGTGATCACAACGTCATTGTGATTGACATGAGGATGAATGCTGTGGATGTGCCTATTGAAGTGTGTGGTCTTGCCGAGGTGTGAACTGAGAAGAGTATATGAGTGATTTGAGAGAACGTACGTCTAATGTGTGTGAAGATGTGGATGTCAATGAGGAATTGTAAAGACTAATGTCGTAGGTCCATGTTGTTAATAGGAACAGGCTGAAAGAAGTGAAATGTGTGAATGCGAGAAGAATTCAATGGTGGACAAATGAATTGACAGACATGAAGAAGGGTGTAAGGAGGAGTAGAAGATTGTGGCAGCGAGCGAAAAAGATGAATAGCGAAAGCGTAGGTGTGAAAAAGAATGAGTACAAGAAATTATTGAATGAATACAAGCGTATATTGTTGAGAGTGAAAGAGGATAGCTGGAAACAGTTCGTGAGTGGTTTCTCGAACTTGGATCCATGGGGGCCTGTTTACAGAATATGCCGTGGTAAGAATGGAAGAGAGAAACTAAGTGCAATGAAAGTTGATGGGCGGTTGACGAGTACATGGAAAGAGAGTGTATGTGTATTGTTGAACAAGTTCTTCCCAGATTCGCGTGTTGGTAGTTTGAGGTTGCCTGTGCGTTGTGACATGAGTGTGAGAAACTTTGAATGGGGTGAAGTGAACGAAGCTGTGCGAATGATGAGATTGCGTAAGGCACCCGGCCTAGATGGGGCGAATGCGGAAATGTTGAGAATGATTTGGAGAGCGATTCCAGAATGGCTGATGACAGTATTTGATGCATGCCTGAAAATTTCTCGTTTTCCTGATGAGCGGAAGAGAACGAATGTGATAGCGTTGCTAAAGTCCCCAGAAAGAGTGAGATCGGACCCTGCGTCTTATAGACCTATAAACTTGCTGCTTGTGTTGGGAAAAATCTTGGAACAAATGATGGTGAAACGAGTTGAATGCAAAGTGAATAGAAGGATGTGTGATGCCCAGCACAGATTTCGCAAGGGTCGGTCAGTAGAGACTGCGTGGATGCGTGTGAAAGAATGTGTGCATAGAAGTGAATGCCAGTATGTTTTGGATGTGTTTGTGGACTTTAAAGGTGCGTTTGACTACTTAGAAAGGGATCGCGTGCTTGACAAGTTTAATGTTATTGGGTGTGAGGAAATCGGATTGTGGGCCGATTACTTTAATGCAAGGAGAGCGTGTATGGTTGGGGTGAATGATGTAGTATGAAAGGATATTGAATGTGGTTGCCCACAGGGTGGTCCGTTCATATGGAATTTGATGATGGATGGGCTCCTGTGGGAGCTGACGGAGTGTGGATGTGAGTGTGTGGCGTACGCTGACGATTTGTTGCTGGTGATTGAGGGGCAGGGCCGAGTGGAACTGGAGCAAAAGGGAACAGAGTGGATGACAACTGTGAATGAATGGAATGTGAGTGTAGGTGTGAGTGTATCTGAAAGAAAAACTGTAATGATGTTATTGAAAGGTAGTCTGGCTGGCACAAGGCATCCAGCAATACGTATGATTGAGAAACAATTGAAGTATGTCGAGTGTGTGAAGTATCTAGGTGTATGGATGAGTGTGAGAATGCGTTTTAAGGTGCATCTGGAGTACCTGAAGAAAAAGGTCACGAATGTGGTTGGGCAAATGAGGCGAATGTTGAGATGTGAATGAGGTATGAAAAAGCGTGCAGTGCGAGTTATTTATAAGGGTTTACTTGTAGCTAGCGTGATGTATGGTGCGAGTGTATGGTATGAAATGATAGAGTTTGAGTATGCACGGGAATTGATGAATAGGTACCAAAGAGTGGTCTTGTATGCGTGTCTGAATGTATGCAGAACAGTCTCGACTGAAGCGATGCAAGTGCTGATGGGTGGTCTACCTTGGGACCTTGAATGTGTGAAAAGAGGAGTGATTTATAAAATAAAGCATGGTGTGGAATTGAGTGAAACAAATATTTTGTCGAATGATGATGTGCGTGGAAAGACTTTGACTGAATGCATAGAACTGGTGAATGAAAGGCTGCATGAGCAATGACAGAGAAGATGGGATGAGAGTGTGAATAGTAGAGTGACGTACGAATATATAAAGAATGTTAGATTTGCAGAGCGCAATGTATGTTTCGATCCTGGTGTGTATGCGTGTTTCTTGATGACTGGACATGGGAGTATGATTGTGTTTTTGATGAAACGGGGATTGAGTGAGATTGAGAGATGTGGATGTGGAGCTGAACGTGAAGATTGGAAGCATGTGTTGATCGAATGTACTTTGTACGATGACGTGGGGAACCTGAGTGAATGTGGTGTGCGTGTGCATAATGATGGGCGTGTGGATGTGAGTGGTGTGTTAGAATGCAAGAAAAAGTATGAATGTTTCTGTAGGTATGCTGTATGTGTGTTTAGGCGAAGGATGCGCAACTGACGTAGCGTTTAGTAACCAGGTGTTCTGAGACGCAGGGGGGATACCACAGGTCAAAGACCTACGGGTCGATTCCTGTACGAGTCCTTTGGAGAGTAGCGTCTTCACGCACTCGAAGCGCTGGGCTGACCAGTGCCAATGGCTGTAAGGCCGTCAAACTTGTAGTAGCCCCTTTTCTAGGCTACGAACATCCGACCGGTGATGCAGATCGGTACCGCGGGGACCGGGGACCCACGAGACTGAAGCTTCGGCCCGGTCATGGGCAGAAACATCGCGGTGGCAATGGTTGAAAGCCGCATGCTTATCAGGGGCTCTTTTTACCAGGGCTCCGGCAGGTGAACTGCGTCCCAACAGCTCGGGAACCAGTCTGCATAGCTGGTACAGCGTAGAAAGCCGCTTGGTTCAACCAATGGCCTGGTGCTGGGCCCTACAGCCTGGTACCATACTGGTAGTTCATGTTTCGGCATGGACGCGCTGATTGGGTGTATCCCAAACCCACGCCCATGGGGGCCGTATGGATAAGCCTACGAGTAGGTGCTGCACGTTAAATCACCGAACAAGTGTGTGTAATTTCTATATCTTTAAACTAGTAACACTACAATGATAGGAAAACACTATTAACCTATGGTAACAGCATTAAGTTATACCATTCTAATTACAGATTCTAACAATCCTAGTATATAATGAAGCAAATCTATAAATTCAACGCTTGAATAACACACAAATAGTCGTAGAAGAAATAGTTACTAGCTTTATTTCCCCTAACGAGGTAAAAATATCCATAATCTTCGATGTACAAGAAATAGGCACAAGTGCACAGATAATTAATGAATTTTACTAACCCATAATCGAACATTGTAAACGACAGGATTGCACTATATCTGGGATCAATGCAATAACCACTAAACTCAACAAACTCCGATAAGTATGTAACAAGTTCAATGCTATTTTACACCAAAGACCCAGAATCAGAGACTTCTCAATATCATAGGATCAGTTTCTAAATCTCTGTTTCGTACGTTGGACAAAGCCGATTTAAAACTAGTAAACGAAAACGTTGACAAACTATTTAATCAACAAAATCAAATTACTCATATCATGCAAAATCCAACCCTCATGGTGGAAACTTTAATCAATAGTAATGATTTCAAGCACCTAACAGTAACTTTAGATGAAATCTCTAAGGATCTCACAAAAAATCATAACGCCTTACTATTAGACCAAAACATCGTGATAATGGAAGCCACAATTTTAGACTTCACTTGTAGAGTCAACGATTTTTATTTGACATTAATACTAGGAAAACAGGGTCGATACCATCGATACCACTCTCATAAATATCAAAGACTTCATCGATGCTTATGATAATCTTACAAAGAAAAATCACATGATACAACATATAAAAGGGAAACCCGAAAATTTTCAAATCTTAATCTGCATTAGCAGACTTACAACTTCTATACTCCAGAGTAAAATAATATATCAAATCATAACTCCCGTAGTAGAGGAACAAGAATGGCACATAATGCGTTATTATGCTATACCTCATAAGATCAATAATGTATTTTTTGTACCTATCTTAGACCACGACACCATACTACAACAACATAATTCTAAGATAATAATAGACAACACATACTTAAACAAATATTGTAGAACCAACCTTATTGGATTAATATGCAAAAGAACACAACCCACCAGAAACGATTATAACATAGGATGTCAGACAGCATGAAAAGATTACACACCTTGCAAAACAGCCATCTTTAAAATAGACGATATCACTTTTATACCAATGCATGGACCCAACAAATACATCGCCATACCCAAAGAACTCATCACTATACAAACCTTTTGCAATGATAACACTCACAATGAGTAATAAACGTATCGACGGGAATCGTTACTCCGTCGAATGGCTGTATTATCAGCAACATTGTTTTTTCATCGTGTGTATACGTTTCAGGATAGTCCTGATAGTTTGAAATATTTGAAGATGCTGAACTAGCTGCATTTTCTTCTTTCTTATCTATTTTTGAAGTTAGGTTACTTACTTGAAGGACTATTTCCTCAATTCGCCTTGAGAGATTTTCTATGAAATGTTCCATTCTAAAAATCTTACCTTAGACTTCTTACTAGTAATCGTAATCTTAATTCTATGCGCCTTTCTGCTCTCCTTCGGAGGACGTTTCCTCTTCGCTTTTGAATTCTTCTTGTTTCTTCTTTCTTTTATCTTCCGTGTTATGTTTTTGGGGATTTTGCTATGCCTTGCGAAGACTAACGTATCCCATCGCTGCCACCAAAAATGTCACAGACGAAGACGAAGAGATATTGTTTTAAAAAAAATTAACTTTGTTCCGTACTTAACTACACTTCTTACAATAGACTAATTAATATGTGTAATGACGGGGAGAGATTCTGAGCCGGAAAGAGTTCGTACGTATAATGGATCTGCTCGCTGTTTTTCTCTGCACCTTTTATACTGTTCTCACGAGTAAATATTTGTTTCTGATATTCTAAATTTGTCTCGCCCAGTTATTTTTGTTTGGTGTAAGTCACAAGATTTAAAAATTCAACCATTAACAAGCAATATACTTACCAACGAACAAATTGAAATATTAGGAACATCATTGTTCAATTGTCCTCTTTCCCTATTCAGAAAGCGGGTCAGAGTTTCTAATCTCTTCCTCACGTTTTAACACCACCTTCTATTTATTAATTTGCCTTTTACTTATTGAAGAAACTGTGACCCGTCCGTAGCAACAATTACTTTATGAAGGCCATTGAACACCGTTAGTCTCTTAGTTTCAATATTTTCGCCTTTATTTTATGGCTTAGAATTTCAATTTTCGTTTCTTTGTTCGAACATGGGTTGCCTGAGTCAGAGTGCATCATAAAGATTCTTGCCTGCTACGGTCGCAGGCGAGGCATGTGGAATTTCCGCGTACGTCACTCTAAGGTACTCTCTTTACCTGAGAGTGACCGTTAGCTGGAGGGAGGTCACTTTCTACCAAAATTATTCTTCCAATCATATTCATTTGACCGATTCTCTAGCCACTCCCGAGAAAATGCAATTCAACCAATCCACATGTCTCACCCCCGCTAAGACACCTCGTTCAACTTGACTTTCGGGAGATTCCTCGAACGAGGAGTCAGTTGAAAAACAACCTTCACGATAACCACACACATACTACGAATAAACACGAACATCTCAATTATCATTCCTTACCGCCGGAAACGATCGTAAGGAAATTACTGTACGATACGCGGTGTCGAAACATCGAAGTGAAGACTTACGACCTTCACTAACCGCCGTCTTTATTAAAGTGGATCGCGTTGCATCGCGAATTCGTGCAGAAAACAATCATTAAATAATATAAATGATCAAATACAACAACTAGCCTTAAAGAAAAGGAATTTAACATGAGTAGAAACAACATATGAAAGAGGGAAATATTTGAGCTATTTGGCACTTTTCAGTGTAATACTTTACATAATTTATAAATGCGGAATCTTTAAAGCAGCAATACAAATGCTAAAATTATGTTTTACACCTTGCAAAAAGTGTTACATATTTGATCACCGTACGTTTGGCCAGTGAAGCCATACATTAGATACTGTACAACATAATCCCCCAAATACAATAAGTATTAGTCCGATACAAGAAGCGATAACCATAGACGATATACCAGATGTCTGACATAAGGAATGTATCGAGACCTCACCAAAAAATAAAGAAAAGAAGTTTAGCAAAATATTACAGATATGTTTCATAAAAAATCTTACATTTAGGTTAAGATAATAGGTGTCAAACATCCAGAATCCCCGAAAATAATTTATGAAATGTACAGTATGTAACAATACAGTTTCAACAAATTATAAATCCATCAAACTCACTTAGATGTACAGAGTGCATTGGAAACTTTATAATTATTCAAGAAAACGAACAATAAAAGTTAAATCAAATAATTCATGAAGTATACATCTATATTGCTAATACATACTGGTAACAGAAAAATCTTCGATTGTCAATACACATTTGTAATCTTTCTTCGCGGAGCTCAGATTTTCGCGAGGGGGGAGGTGTGACCAGTAGCCAGACTAAACAAGATAAGCGTAGACTAAAAAAGATAAGGAAAGGACGCGTGCCCAAGACAAAACATGAGATAAGTAAGAGTTGTCACAGGCGAAAATGAAGAAGTTGGTTTTTTTAAAAAAATTCACTTTTATTTTATAACACTTAACAGTTACACTTGAGTACAAATCTTATAGAATACTCTTAACGATTGAATGAATCTTATACCTATGATCTCTTCATTACTAATGGTCGCTCCCTTGTTCTCGTTTCTGTCTTTTATACTCTTGTTGTGATTCGTTATTTATCTTATCTGTTGTTTATTTTACTCGCTGGTCATAGAGTACAAAAGCAGCACGTGACAAGCAGGAGCGATTCATTAGTAATCAAGAATCCTTACAGTTAACATTGTATATATCAGGTCATCCCATAAGTCGTGTCACCCCTTATTGCACTTTATATAAACGTCTGTATCTTGTTTCGACGAAATATTTATAAAAACTTCTCCCTGGGCCTTTCAAGAGGTATTCTCTTGTCAGTCTAAAACGTACATCCGAAGTATTCAGAACGATATTTTCCATAAAAAAAAAATTCGAAGAATGAGTGTTAACGAAATTCATTTTCGGCATTACATGCTGTATGAATTTAAAAAAGGCAGTACAGAAAAAAAATTCAGTTAAAAATGTTTGTGACGTGTATGGCAAAGATGTTTTAAGTGCAAGAAAATGTCAAACGTAGTTTTCCAAATTTCGAAATGGAATTTTTGACCTTTCCGATAAACCACGATCCGGTCGACCAGTAATGTTTGACATCCGAGATTTAACAGCTTTAATTGAAGCAGAACCTCGTTTAACAGTTGAAGAAATAGCAGAAAGGATGAACAGTAGCAGTAGTACTGTACATAGGTATTTACAACAAATTGGAAAAATATCGAAGCTTAGAAAATGGGTTCCGCACGAGTTGTCAGAAGCGAATCCTATCCAGCAAATTAATATTTGTGCTTCATTACGACAGCGGCAAACCTCTTGTTCATTTCTTGATCAGATTGTTACAGGTGATGAAAAATGGGTTTTATACAAGAATCCAAAGCATAAAAGACAATAGCTGTCAGCGGGTCAGAACCCAATACCATGACCTAAAGTGGAACTTCATCCTCGAAAAATTTTATTAATCGTATGATGGGATATTAGAGGTGTGATTCACTTTGAGTTTTTAAATCGAACTTAAATCACGACAACGCTCGACCGCGCACAGCAAAAACAACTTTACAAAAAATTAAGAGCTATAATTGGGAACTTGTGCCTTACCCACCATACTCACCGGATCTTGCACCAAGTGATTATCATTTATTTCGATCCTTGCAAAATTTTTTAACCGATAACGATTTCGACGATACAGAGCATGTCAAATTGGCAGTAACTCCGTTTTTTAATTCAAAATCGCACAAATTTTTCAAAAATAGGATCAAACGGTTGATTGAAAGATGGGAGGAAGTCATTGAAAACGATGGCCAATATATCAATGATTAATAATAAATGTAAGTATTATTATTTTATAATTAAACTTAGCGTCAAAAAACGACACGACTTACGGGATGCCCTGATAGCAAGTATAGTGTTTAAGTGGTGTGAATGAAAGTTTTTTTTTAAAAACAAAATCTGTCGTCTTCGTCTGTGACAACTTCGAAAATTGTGTTTCCCTCAGGGAAAATTTTTGAATTTTTCATTCGATTCATTGTTTTGGATTCTATCAGTATTTGCTCGATCAGGCATGAAAAATCTAGGACTTTAAAAAAGAGGGACATTCGTCTGAGTGTTGAATCTACAGTTGAGTTTATTATGTCCGTCTTTTTTGCAAATTATACAATAAGGTTTTCTTATTTTGTTATTTCGGAAGTTATTGCTAATTTTTATTTGTCTTTCAAGCCTTTCTCTATCTTCCCTATTCTTTACTTCTGCTTCTGCCCTGAGGGCACTGTTTCTAGCCTCCGTTAAGTATTTCGGCATAAATGTTCGGACTATGATACTGTACTTGGTTAATAAATTTCCAATGTACTCATTCAGACCTCTTTGTTTTTCGTAATTTACAATAACTTCTTTATTTGTCTAAGGAAGGTTCTGATGTATTAATGTTTATATTACTTTATCATGATATTGCATAAATCTCCTTGAATAATCTTCTACTGTTTCATTTTCCTTTTGTAGACAATTTATTCTCATCATTTAATAAGAAGACGTATCCGTGGCTGTACCATAAATATTATATGTCTCAGCATTATTTTTAGATCACTAAAGTTTGATACAATGTCCGCTCTTACATACATATGTCTAATAGACCCTTTCCCCCTATCTTTTGGATAAGGACCATACCAAAAAACGTATCAATTGGTAGTTTTCTGAAAGCGAGGTCTATTTGTGTTAGAAAAGTGTCTACTGGAATCGTAACCCCGGCAAATGGTTGAATAGTTAGTAACATTGTTTTTTCGTCATATGAATAATTTTCTGAATAGTCTTGATAGTTCGAAGAGTTTGAAGATGCGATACTGACTGCATCTTCTTCCTTCTTTTCTACTTTCAAAGCTAGATTATTTACTTGAGTGATGATGCTGTCAACTCGCTTTGAGAGGTCTTCTAAGAAATGTTCCATCTTAAAACCTTACCTTCTAATAGTTATGCTACTTGTTGTGTACTCGCGTCGATTTGCGATATGTTGCAAACTTAGACTACGAGGAATATTTCGGATAATTTTTTAACGTAGCCTGGAGCGGTCACGTTGTAGCTTATCTCGAACGTTATGGTGTAAAAACTTGGTAGTTCGTTCAGTGCTCGGACTGTTTGAATACTCGATTAAGGTGTTGGTTGATATTCGTAATAATACTTGATCGTACGTTCAGTGCTCGGACTGATTCTATATTTTGTTGTTTTGTGGTTAGCGTTCGGAATGATACTGATCGGAAAAATCGAATGGTCGAAGGTGGTGGTAGAAAATGGTGGTAGGAAGGATGAGGTGTCAGGGTTTTGGGAAATTCCGGAAAAAGAGGAGATCGGACATTAAAGAAAGAAGGCAATAGTTTTGTAATTAGAAAATCGGACAATGGAGAGTAAACTGAGTTCTGGTAGTCGTTTGGGTATGAAGTTACCGAGGGTACGCGCTTAATGACGGCCCCGGCTTACAATTTCTTTAGAATATTAAAATAAAAAAAGAGAAAGGCTCAATCCCAAATAAAGGAAATGTTCGGTACGGAACAGGTCGGCCCCCTTGAACGGTCACGTTCAAAAATGCAAGGATTCGCCCTTATCGGTTACTCTTATGTATAAATACTAGGTTATAACATAGTTCGCTTATATCTAATATAAATTAATGCTAAGAAGTATAGTTATATACAATTAATTAGGTGACGATTATAACTCAAACACAAATAGGTTAAATAGTAGTTGGGGTTTCACATTGTTGTCTATCGGAAGAAGGCAGATATTTTTGACACTCCGTTTGTAAACACCACTCGCAGTTTTGATCGTAACGACTCGGATGACTTCGTCTTCCCCGGGGTGAGTTTCCACGATCCGGCCTATGCTCCATCGCATAGGTGGTAGATTCTCCTCCTTAAGCAGGACCAAGGTCCCTGGTTGCAGGTATACCGTGGACCCCTTGTGCCATTTGCTCCGAATGCTCAATTCGTTGAGGTACTCCTTGTACCAGCCTCTCCAAAAGTGCTGTTTCATTTTTTGGATATGTTCCCACACTGTTAATCGGTTATTGGTGATGTCGGACACATCACGCTCGGGTATAGTCCTTAATGACTCACCAATTAGGAAATGGGCTGGGATGAGGGCGGAAAAGTCATTCGGATCTGGAAATAGTGGGGTTAATGGTCGAGAGTTTAAAATTGCTTCAATTTCAATGATGTAGGTGTTAAAAAGCTCGTAGGTTAATAAAGTGTCTCCCACGGTACGATAAAGATGGTGCTTGAATGTCCTTACCGCGGCCTCCCAGAGACCTCCAAAATAAGGAGACCTTGGTGGGGAAAAGTGCCATGAAATGCCCTTAGTTGATAAGTATTCGGTGATTCCCTTTTGTTGCTGCTCAGACTCTAGAAATGCTTGCACTTCCTGCAGTTTGTTTTTTGCCCCAACGAAATTTGTAGCATTGTCTGAATATAACGTATTCACATAACCTCACCTAGAGAAGAATCGTTTTAACGTAGCTATAAAAGCTTCGGTAGATAGTTCGCTAACTAACTCAAGGTGGATTGCCTTTTTTACGAAACATATAAAAACTGCAACGTAAACCTTAATTCTTTTCGTATTGCGATACTTCTTTTCCTTTATGAAAAATGGACCACAATAATCTATTCCGGTGATTTGAAATGGTCTGATGGCAACTACTCTATCCTTCGGTAAATTTCCCATTGGATAATCTACTGTGTTGCAGGTATTAATCTTAAAACAACGGATACATTTTCTAATTATATGTCGGGTTAAATTCTTTCCATCGATAGGCCAGTATCTCTGTCTAATTGCGTTTAGAGTACCTAAAATGCCTGCACGTAATTGCCTTTGATGTTCGCATTCAATTATTAACACGTTCCATGCCACGTGTACCATTTATGGTACACGCTAAACTTGATCATCAGGCCACGTGTACCATAAATGGTACACGCAGACATATTAATTTAAAGCGCTAAAAACGCACATTTTATGACAAATTTGGTTCTAAAAAATATATTTCCTCCAAAAGGATGAGGCACTGTAATAAATGCAGCATAGAACAGAGCAGATAAATTTGTTTAATCGCTATATACATGTTATATACAATAACTATACAATAACTAATCATTACATAGAATGTTTGAATTTTTTAAAGCAAGGGCTGCATAAAAAGGGTTCGTTCGGGCAATCACCACAGAACGTTACCACTCTTTTGGTTTTCTGTCGCGCAACTTCAGTGCCGAATTTTTTAACATTGTCTTTGTAGCAGGAAGTGCAGCGCTTTCTAACAGTCTCCGCTTTGCCCGCTTTCTTTTGTATTTCGTGTCTTTTTCTGTACCTTGTTGTAAGTTTAGAGTCGAATTGACTCCAGCGCCACGTGTACCATTTGTGGTACACGATGCGGCAACCACACAAAACAAGCAAAATACTTACCGACTTATGATATAATGGAATATTATGGGATAATATACCAATTTATAGACAAAACTTCAAATGGCCTGTACGACAAGTTGGGCAAAAATGGCTTGGCAGGGAACGTGTTAAATGCGTAATAGGGTCTGAACGGTGAAGAAGTATAAGAAACTTCTGCTCATAAGTGATGTCGGAATTTTTCAAACGACCTCCTTCGCATATAATTCCTTCCTTGTCTACGAAAGGTGATAGATTTAAAATTTTGCTCTCCTTAGAAACTTGAATTCCGCGTAACAGATTATGATACTCCCTTGTAAAGTGTCGACGTTGAATAAATTTTATAAGGCAATCGTGTGATCGCCGAAGTTCTCGAATAGAAAGAGGTCCCTTGTTACTCTCCTGGTGGGAAGCGTTCTTAAGGAATCTAATACAGTACGCTATTACTCTTTGTAATTTTGCCCATGATGACAGGCGTTGTAGGAAGTCTGTCGAATCTACCCTTGTACATAAATTGATAACGGGTCGTTATTCCGGAATATTGATGTTTGGGATCGGTGCTATCGGCCAATTTGATGGTTTATCATTGAGCCAAGTAGGACCGTTCAACCACAATTGGTTGCTAAGAAATTTTTTAGCATATTGACCGCGAGACAGACAATCCGCGGGATTGTCAGCGGAGACAATATGTTTCCAATCACCTTGGTCAGTGAGGTCTTGGATTTTTGCCACTCGATTGGCAACAAAGGTTTTCAAACTATGCTGCGTCAATTTAAGCCAATGTAACGCAATGGTAGAATCAGACGAAAAATAAACCGAATGAAATGTAATTTTTAATGATTTTGAAACTGTTTCGTAAAGATTCGCTAACAACAATGCTGCACATAATTCTAATCTAGGGATAGTGAGAAATTTTAGAGGAGCGACTCGCAATTTTGCCGCTACTAAAGTAATTTTTACCTGATCGTTGGAATCTACGGACCTTAAATATATACAGGCTCCATACGCAATCTGACTTGCATCGCAAAATCCATGAAGTTGTATTTCTATGGGGGTTTCTATCAATAATTGTCTTGGTATCTCAAAATTGATCAGATCAGGCAATTGAACCTTATCATTATTCCAAATTTCTAACAGTTCGGTTGGTACCTTGTCATCCCACGAGGTCTTACATTTCCATAATTGTTGCATTAAGATTTTTGCCTTTACTAGAACAGGGCCGACTAATCCCAAAGGATCGAAAAGCTGGGCTATTTTGGATCAAATTTGTCTCTTGGTGTTTTGAGTTTCGGAAACAACAGTAACCTTATACCTTAATTTATCTTGCCGGGGGTGCCAGTAAACTCCTAGAGTTTTCTTAACAGAATGAGGATCTAACGATAAATACTGATCCGAGAGATCGGCTTGGAAGCCTGTAAGTAGGGAGGGTTCATTCGATGCCCATTGTCGTAGAGTCATCTCACCCCTTTTTAAGATCTGGATTAATTGATCCCTTAAGCGTAAAGCTTCCGTTAGAGAACTTGTACCCGTTAAGAGATCGTCCATATAAAAATCGGTTTTTATGGCCTTGGCGGTCAAGGGATAATTAGAAGCCTCGTCATCTGCCAATTGTTACAAACAGCGTACGGAAAGAAATGGAGCGGGTGCTGTACCATATGTTACAGTATTTAAAAAGTAGGTTTTCAACCGGTCTTTCGGGTTTTTGCGCCACAGGATCTTCTGATAAACAGCATCATCAGGGTGCACTAATATTTGCCTAAACATCTTCTCGATGTCGGCAGTGAGAACATAAGTATGCTTCCTAAATCTCGCTATTAAGGAAAATACATCCTCCTGGATGGTCGGTCCAATCATCAACACGTCGTTCAATGAAACTCCTGTATCGGATTTGGCAGATGCGTCAAACACTAACCTGACCTTGGTGGTCAAACTATCTGTTTTTATTACCGCATGATGCGGTAAATAATAGCCTACGTCGGTACAATCACTATTTTCTATTTCTACCATGTGCCCTAACGTTTCGTATTCGTTTAAAAATTCGGTGTACTGAGAGCGCAAGTGTTCGTTAGCTTGTAATCTTCACTCTAGGGAGTAAAATCTATTTAAAGCGGATTTGTATGAATTACCGAGCTGATGTTTTTTATCATTAAACGGCAATCGAACTACGTATCGACCGTTTTCATTTCTGTGCATAATTTGTTCAAAAAACTCTTCACACCTTTGATCCTGTGGTGACATTATTTTCGCGTTTGGGTATTGATCAAGTTCCCAGAATTTTTCTAATTGTTCATCTAAGGTTTGTACATTTAAGCAACTTGTATTGGTTTGAACGCTATCTATTTCTCCAGACAATATCCAACCTAATTCGGAATCCTGAAGTACAACCTTGTCGTTATCTAATCTGATTCTATTGGTACCTACAATTTTATAATATAAATATTCGCCTAAAAGTAAGTCGATATTGGATGACCTGTTAAACAATGGATCGGCTAATACAAGGTTGTCTGGAATTCTCAAAATCCCTTTATCAAATGTACGCGAAGGTAACGGACTTGTAATTTCTGGTAAAGTTAAGAAGGTTGCCTTGCATTTGAACTTAGAGTTCGCGGAATTGATTTGCGCTTCGACGGCGTATTTAATTCGGTTTTCTTGACGCCCTATACCTGACGCCTTTATATTTAGAGGATTTTTTGTTAAACGTAGGTACGCTGCAAACCTTTCGGTTATAAAATTGCGTTGGGAACCCGGATCTAGGAGAACCCGGCATTCGTGAATTCGATTATTCTTATCTAAAATCAAAAGTCGAACTGTTGACAACAATACTTCGTGTTTAAATTCGTTAGATGCGATTAAAGCTACAGCTTGTGATGTGGGACCAGTAGTGTTGTAATTCTCATTTATACTTTTAAAGGAATGATTTTCAAGGTGTAGCAATGTGTGGTGCCTTTTCCCAGATTTTCGACAGGTGGACGCTCGACATTGTGCAATACCATGATTCGAATGCAAACAGTTAATGCAATGGTTCAGAGACTTGACTGTCTTATATCTATCGCGTGGAGATTGCTTCAAAAATTCCTGACATTGATTTATATAATGCGATTGTTTGCAAACGGGACATGAAACCGCAGATTTTGTACTGACGTAGGTGTTGACCCTATTGACGGATTTAAAATTCCTATCGGTATAGCGCCTCGTAAAATTATCCTTCGTGTGGGTTATCAATTTAACTGGTTCGTCATCGCGTGCATACTTGTTCAAAAATGAAAGTAAATCTTTATATTTCGGCATGACACCGTCTTCAATTGTGCGTTCCCAAGAGGTGCGCGTTTGCTTATCTAATTTGGATGAAATGATATAGATAATCATTTCATCCCAATTGGTCGGTTGATTTAAGGAATTTAATGCATTTATATGCATCTCGGCTCCCTCGGCCAGAACATGCAATGAGGAAGGTTTATCTTTCACTACCTCGGACAATTCGAATAAGGCACGTATATGACCCTGGATAATTTTACGCGGCTGATCGAATATTTTTTTTACTAACTCCCATGCAACAAAGTAATTATCTTCTGAGGCAAACAACGAATCCGTTACGTTAGCTGCGTTACCGATCAGATATGATTTTAGGAGGTGAAATTGATGTATAATAGGAATAGAATCATTATCATGTACTAACGTTCGGAAAGTGTGGTAGAATCCCTGCCATTAGATAAAGTTGCCATCAAACTGCTTGATATGAATTTTAGGTAAGATATTCGCAGCGTTTGTAACAGGAGTAGAAGTATTACTAGTTGTCTGAACAGCGACGGTCGGTTTATTAATCGTCCTAATGTCGTTCCTATTAAATCGGCACATTTAAAATGTAATTTTTCAAATTCTGATACTGGTTCTAAATCGTCCGTGGTTTCCGAACTTTCAATTTGGTCCTGGATCGTGAAATATTTTTGGTAATATTCTTCTAATTTCCTTTGGCGAATCTCTAATTCGGGTAAATTTAGAGTATCGATATAATCCTTGTGATCCGTGAAACAGGCGAGTCACCTGAGCTTTAGTAGAAGCACGTTGTCTCAGGAGTGTTTTCACTGTTTCTTCCGCCATTATAGAAATTGAAGCAATTTATGACACAGGAGAGGGAATATAGATAGGAAAGTGAGTCAAAGACTTACTCGACCGTTGATGATACTGTATCGCCACCGTCGATGATCCCTCCTTGCGTTGACTTGAACCAGTGGATGTTGCAATCCTCGGGATGCAAATGTCGGTTGAGTAGAAGATGCTGCGGTCCTCGGGACGTCGCAACGTTGAGTTCGCCTTGGAATTTGACTATTCAAGGGCCAGTGGATTGATTGGATGATGAAGCTGCCCAGTTGTATCTGCAGTTGATCTCCAGCGGAAGATTCCTCTGCCTGTTGAAAGTTGATCTCTGGATCGGGCCAATGCTTCTCGAGTGTTCACTTAGATACCGCGAATTTAACTCGCGATCCGGCTCGAAGGACCATTGTCGTGTACTCGCGTCGATTTGCGGTATGTTGTAAACTTAGACTACGAGGAATATTTCGGATGATTTTTAACGTGGCCTGGAGCGGTCACGGAGTAGCTTATCTCGAACGTTATGGTATAAAAACTTGGTAGTTCGTTTAGTGCTCGGACTGTTTGAATACTCGGTTAAGGTGTTGGTTGATATTCGTAATAATGCTTGATCGTACGTTCAGTGCTCGGACTGGTTCAATATTTTGTTGTTTCGTGGTTAGCATTCGGAATGAAACTGATTGGGAAAATCGGAGGAAGACACGCATCTTAGTTACTGAGGGCGAAGTTAAAGTTGGAAGTGAAAAAATGGGAGAATAAGAAATTGATTATTGGTCGTAGGGTGTTTCTCAAGAAGATGGAGAGAGGGTTAAAAAGGATGGTAGAAGGTGGTGGTAGAAAGTGGTGGTAGAAGGATGAGGTGTCAGGGTTTTGGGAAATTCCGGAAAAAGAGGAGATCGGACATTAGAGAACGAAAGCAATAGTTTTGTAATTAGAAAGTCGGTCAATGGATAGTAAACTGAGTTCTGGTGGTCGTTTGGGTATGAAGTTACCGAGGGTACGCGCTTAATGACGGCCCCGGCTAATCCTATGGGTCGCGGATTCTTCAGGCCCATCTTACAATTTCTTTCGAATATTAAAATAAAAAAAAGAGAAAGGCTCAATCCCGAATAAAGGAAATGTTCGGTATGGAACAACAGGAATAGTGCATAGATAGGCATAGGAATGGAGCAGGAAAAATATAAGTAGTGAACTAGTAGGGACAATCTAAGATTTTTTATATACCCGACTAAGCGAGTTTTCCAAACTTTATATGCATTTTTCTTCGAACTGGCTGGCTATTTACAATACGATTAAAATTTGATGTACACATACTATAGATATAGGCCTACCATTACAATAAATTTAATTGAAATCGGTGAGAACCAGTCTTGATTGAGTTACAGTCTCTATCGAAGCTTTACTTTGCAGTCCAAATAGAAAACCCTGTCAAAGACTTTCTCGCGCATTCGTCGTGTAAAGTAGGAAAAAGATATTCTTGCCAAGTCCGGAATTGCTTAACGCCCATTCATTCGAACATTGTAACCTTATTTATATTAGAATATAGTTTAATTCAATTATATTCGCTTACTTCGATTGATTACCGATTCTAAGTATAGTGTATCGATGTGTCGTCGATTAAGATATACATACATAGATTATTTCGAGGCAACGGTACCGCGCGACGTTCCTCGAAACAAACGAACTTCCGACTGGACATCAACCACGAGGCAAGGATGAGTTTCGCACGAACCACCGAACGTGTACTTTATGTGATAGCCTTAATTCTTTTAAATTGTGTGTGTGCGTGCGCGCGCCTTGTTCTTATTATGCATTTAGTTAATTTATTCTGACAACCCTTAGTCCACTACATAAATAATATAAGTAACATAACCAGGGAAAACTCCCAACGATATACAGTCAGTCACACAAGAGCGTACTCGCAATATTTACGAAAGGCGACAACTAAACGAAGGAAGATTTATAATCTAAACATTTAACGTCTGTGTGAATGCGCGCTTCTGTCGAGTCTGTTAATATAATTTGCGTTGTTAACCCCTTGCCATACCATTTAACTCGCAAGAATCCGCGCCCAAACGATGCGCCCAAATGATCGGAAAAGGAGCCGAAGCGGCGGAGACAGAGTGTCGGAATTTGAAACATGATATCTTACGACTAACAATAAGTGCGAGATAGCCATGCTTGGTTCGAAATGTCAATTACGAGTCAGACTCGTGATACTCTCGTTTGACATGAAATTAGATCACGAGCCTGTCTCGTGATATCCAGGTTTGGCCCAAAATTCTCACCACGAGTCAGACTCGTTAAAGTATGACAAAGGGTTAAGATATACACGTTTTGAAATGTCTCCGCGAAGAGATTTGAAGCGGTTTCCTTATACCGCCACCCAAAAGGACCAAAAATGTCTTTTACAGATGCAGCTAAGTATATTTTTACCGGAATATTCTAAAAACGGGAACATTCTAATGACTCATCTAAAAATAAGATAACTCTAGGGTATAAAAACCCGCCGCAACAACGTGAAGGTGTTCTTCCCACTATTCAAAGAAGTCAGTTAAGGATTCAAGAGCGAGTCATATCATCTGTCAGTTCTAATAGTTACATAGTGCGAACAAATCGAGTAGTAATAATATTCGAGAACTTTATCTATTGTAATTCACATAAAGAAATGAAGTTTTTTTTTTAACCTCGACTAGTGAATTTCGCCCGCAACAATATACATCAATTAAAAGAGCTCATAAAAAAGTGGGTAAACCGATGTAAGAGGACAAAATGCGTGGATGACTTTCCAAATCAAGATTCCAATCGAACCATTACAAATAATGACGATAAAGCCATCATCGACTCTTTACAAAAAATCTATGCACATCTTTGCGCACAGCACAGGCTCATCTTGTAAAAAGGAATATAAGTATAGGCCTGATGACTATAAAACGTCGTTTAATAGAACATGGTATTGCATGTCGTAGCACAACATTACTTCGCATAGGCTCGCGAAAATATCAAGCGCGACTAGAACTATGTGGTTTCTAGTGATAAATCCACTTTTTATGCTTGGCTTCCTACTAAACCATTTGCATCATGACTCTATTTAAGTTTCCGTATTCAGACATCAGCGACGTTCAACTGACGGTTGACTCGTATCACCACGCACGGTTGTACATCGCAGTGCTCTGCAACCGCTGTGCCGCGGCACACTAGTGTAAAGTAGAATTTTTAAGAATGCAATGAAGATAGCTCAGATGCTCATATATTGACAACTAAACGTGAAGTGTGTTATATGCGGAATATTCCGTCAGCGGTGATAGAAGAAAGTCGCGGTTCACGGAATATTCCGTGCTCGGTGATAGAAGAAAGTCACGGCTTGCGGAATATTCCGCTTACGGATGCAAATGGGTTAAACGTGCTTGGTTGATTCACAGAAATTCAGTAATTCAAACAAATATCAAACACCACCCAGTAAAGGTACATGTTTGGAGTTGTTTCGGTATTTTACGTATATTTACTGACAATTTAAACGCACAGAAGATGAACACATTGTATCAAAAAGGGCTATTAACATCTGTCAAACATTGATTTAATGAATCCACGGAAAATTGGATACTACCAGAAAATAACGACCCCAAACATCGCGGTCACATTTGTAAAGAATAGAAATCGACAAACGACATTGTCAGAGTGGATTGACCATTTCAATCTCCAAACGCCAATCCCATTGGAAACGTGTGGTCTATAATGAAACAAAAGATTGCAGGAAAACGTATTTCAAATCTGAAGACATTAATCCAACATGTTTGAAAAATTTGTAGGTCGTTACCCGGATTAGGGCAAGTCCTCTAGAAAATTTGCAATCCATGGAAAATTTACTTCCCCAAAAACGGCACTGTCTTATTTCGACTGCAGCGTAAACCTAAACACATGGTCCTAACAGACACATCAATATGTAAATTATTTTTAAGGTATTCAACTATTTCTAAGGCACTTATTTTTTAATTTTGTTTTAACAATCTAGTAATAATTCGTCCAGTACATTGATTGATTTTCAGTAAACGTTCACTTCTTGATTGATTTTGCCGACTTTTTCATAGAGCAAATCTGTTAATTATACTTTGCATAGTAGATTAAGGTTTGCTTACAATCTATGAAATTTCTGTTAAACTTTTACACTGATTATGCAAATTAATAATGATTTTTCTTTCTTCCATCGTAGTTTCTGCACGTCTTCGTACCATTTTTCAACAATAATTTTGTACAGCACGGAATTTTGAATGCTACTGGTGCCGATGACGTTTCCAAATATACTGGTAACATCGATTATAATTACAGAACAGTAATGACATATGTTTACATTATGAACTCCCCTGTAAGCAGTTTGAAATAAGAACTATGGTCGATTTTTTGTTAATTTTCTTATTAATATCGCAAGTTACACAAGTAATTAACTTATTTTTGCATTGTATTTATTCTACAGATTTCCAAGAATATGTATATACTTATCATTTATAAAAATATTGTTAATAAACAACAATTTCACGAAACCTTGTTTAAAATGGATTACTATACGAATACTTTCTTACACCCACGGTACCTTCTAAAATAGATAACTAAGAGTAGTTATTACCTTAGGAGTATACACAATATTTTGTTTGAAATACTAGTATAAATATCGAGTAATTTGCGACAAAGTTCAGTACAGCAAAGTCACTTGTTAGAGGACTGCCTTAGTGAATAAAATGTGAAAAATGGACAAGTCTAAAGAATTGAATATTGCAATACTAAGTGTTTTATACACTTTAGGTACCGAAGAAAAATTGGAGCAAATTATAGTTGCTCGATTGAAATTACCAAAAGCAATAGTACACGTAACCATTACACGATTCCACACTACAGGATCGTACGAATCAAAGATCTGAGAGACCAAAGATTACTATGAAAGCGGAAGGTAAACATATTGTACTTTTAAACCTTTCGCTACTACGGGTGATTATAGTTACCCGCCACGAAACGACACCCACACACGACGGGTGACTATAGTCATCGGCCATAAAAATGGAGCCAAAAGTTAAGACAAGTGCTATCGCTTCGCTTACTTTTGTTCGCAAATAATTGCCAGCGCTATTACGATGTTCGATTTTTTTCGACATTGTTTTTTCATTGACCTCTGGGACTCAAATGTATAATCATGCTCAGTCAGTCGTGAGTCGGATGTGTCAGAGGATGAGGACGAAACATATAAGTGACAAAATTATAATAAATTTATATAAATATAGCGAATTGTGATATAATTACATTAAAGTTATATAAATAATATATCAGACGTACAGCAACACAAAGGTACAACTAATTATTTTTCTAACTTTTATATTGTTCTCCAATTGTAATATATTTTTAAAGAGTCTATCCGCTCCAGAAAATGATTAGAAACAATAAAAATCAAAATAATAAAAGAAAGCGGCACAATGACTCGCAATCTTAAGATGATAGAATTACTTCGTACAAAAGAATTCGAAAGAATATATTGAGCACCTCAGAATTCGAAAAACAAAATTCAACAAACCCGGAAAACAATATTGGGTATTACATGGACTACCGAACCGGCCCGACCCAAAGTTCATCAATTTTCAAGACGAAATTCCCGAATAAGAGTATCAATTAGTTACCCCGCATCAATTCTTGACTATTTCCAGTTATATGTACTTCTCTGAGAACTTTGTGGAATTCATTGTCAAAACAACAAATGATTATGGGGAACGCATAAATAATAATAACGCTCTGAGTCCTTCACGAGCGACTTCTCTTGCTGAAATATGTACATATATCGTTTCCTCTGTATAAAGATGTTGTTGTCGCGGAACAAAAAACTATCTCATTCTGAGTATTGGTTAAATGATGAGCTTTTGAGAAGTAGAATTTTTGGCGAAATAATGTCTGGGGACCGATTTTTATATTTACTAAAAATATTACATTTCAATACTAGCGATATGCAAGTAAATGGTGGTAGATTATATAAGATTTGGAAAATCTGTGACATGCTTAGAGAAAGGTTTAGGAATGCATTACGTCCCTTCCAAGATTTATACATCGATGAAAGTTTCTTGTTATACAAAGGCAGATTGTTCTTCAAACAATATATTTTATCAAAAAGGAATAGATTTTGGATTAAATCCTTTGTGTTATGTCATAAGCAATCTGTATTTGTTCGGCACTTTATTATTTACGACGCATCTCTCTCCAATATTACCAACGCAAGTGAAAATATTGGAAAATTTGGGAATATTGTTGTACAGCTACTAAGACTATATTTAGATAAAAGGTATACAGTATATGTTGACAACTGGTACACGAGTCCAGCACTGTTTACTTTTTTACACAAAAATGGTACTAACGCCTGTGGCACAGTGAGAAAAAGACGCAAAGTGTTAAAGTAAAACATTAATAGTTCTTATATTTCATGGAAAATTCGAAACCCTATAGATATTAGGAAATAACGGCTGTTTCATGCCACGTCGGCCAGGAAAGACAATTGACGACGACGGACGGTACGGCGCGAGGCGCGTGTGGAAAGATCCCACATTTTTTTCTACGGAGTTCTAATCGTGCGCCCGTCTTGTACACTTCACCTAGAGCATCTTTCTTCAATCATTCTTTTTAAATATAATTATTATAGACCATTTACTTTACACGATTCTTTTACTTTATGTAACCCTTCAACAGGTTATGGGCCCAGATTATAATACAAGTTATCAGTGTAAATAATTCGTTCAGAAAGTGCAGTGAGTTGTGTGGAAAATTGAAAATGGAGTCGATGAGTTTAAAAATAGGAAAGCTCCGTGACAGTGATAATTGGCTTCAGTGGCGTTTTGTGATACGTACATTGCTAAAGGAAGACGATGAGACGCTTAGTGTGTGTGAAGGAAAACTAGAGCGTCCAACTGAAAATTCAGCAAATTATCAAGTTAACCTACGAAAGTTTTTAAAGGCTGATAAAACAGCTCGCAGGTTGATCGTGACATCAGTTGAGAAAAAACCTCTTGACTTGCACAACCGCACGAGAAATGTGGAAAAAACTTAATGCAGTTTACGATATGAAGTCTGACGAAAATTTATCAATAGTGCAAAAACAATTTTTTGATTTCAAATGGGACTCAAGTGAAAGTGTCATAATTTAGCAAAAATTGAACAGCTAACGACTAAAATGAAGAACCTTGGAAGTGCAGTTTTGTCAATATTACCCAAGAAATTTAATCACTTTCACAGTGCGTGGGACTCCGTGGAAGATAAGAAGAGAACTCTCGAAAATTTGACGGCACGATTGATGACTGAGGAAGTTAGAACTCTCGAACAAGATGGCTCCGAGGACATGGCTGTGGCACTATTAATGAAGCGAAGGTCGTCAAATACATTGTAGCCGTCGCACCGGTACGAAATTACAAATACGTAGATGCTCTTGCTACGCTGCACGTCAACTTAATGTAGAGCAGCTGATTAGATGTTTAAGTGACGATAAGCTGAGATAACCGTGTATCGATCGGTTCGTCACTTGTCGAATGTTGTTTCGATACGTTATTCAAATGTATCATTGAAATACGTTTTACGGACTCGAAAGACTTGAACGACTTGAAAAAGTCATAAGCCTTGAGTTGAATCAAAGATTGCTCTTGCACGAAGAGACAATCAAATAGAGTCTGGTATACTCTTGTACGAAGAGATACCTTGAACTTCGTCGAAAGCTGAAGAGCTTGACTTGTTCTTGACTGTTACTTAGATTGTTGGGACTGTTGTTTCTGCGAAAGGATTACGTTAATTTATACATCTCAGAATGCCAAAGCGAGGATGTGATTGGTTGAGAATAATTGGTGGGAGAAAGGCTTCAAAATAAGACGATTGGTTAAATATTGCGCCTAAACCGTCTTCTAAAATTAGGAGAAAGGGAAGGCGCGGTGGTGGGGTTACTGGGCCTGATGTGAGGCAGGTAGGCCGTGATCGGGTACGCAGTGTCCCGTGGCGAGGAAAATTAAAAAGTGAAATTACCAGTAAGGTGCTAACGATCATAGAACGGGACTGCTCTAATCGAGTGTTTTTCCGTCTATTTCGTGTACAGCCTTTTGTGTCACTGAGCGTTAATCAACTCATTTGTGACAATGCTTTACCCTTAAGCGGGTGAACAAATCCTCGTTATTGAAAAGAAAGACTTTGGCAATCTTGAGACATAGAAAAACCTAATAGGCTGGGCTTTCCGACGGATGGACGGAACATACATCGCTTTCGAAAAATAATTATTACCACAGACCGAATCAGGATGAGCGTCGAAAGAATTTTTTTGGATGCTATACGTGCGGCAAAACAGACCACATACGAAAAAATTGTGTTGGTTGCCACATATGTGGCTCAAAAGGACATCTCAGCAGGAACTGTTTTAAGAGAAATGGAAATTTTCGCACACGAAACAGCGGTGGGGTGCAACAGACTTCAACTTCGGCCCACAAGCAGGCTTTTGTAGGAAGCAGCAGCGAATTCAACAATAAAGACGTCTGGCTGGTCGACTCAGGTGCAACCAATCACATGACGCACCGACGAGATTTTTTCAGTGATTTCGAAAAATTTGAAGAGCCAATTACTATTCAATTAGGTAATGGAGATCTTACTCCTGCGTATGGAAAAGGTAACGTTGAAATAGAAACATATGTAAACGGAAAATAGATATCAGGTATTATGTGCGATGTCTTATTTGTACCGAAATTAAGTCAAAATTTGTTTTCAATAATTACCGTTATTAGAAAAGGGGTTGATCACGCGATTACCGAGTATGGAGAAAAATGTGTATTTTCACGCGACGGAGCAGTTATAGCGACCGGCTCGATTTGGGGCGACTTATTCAAAGTAAATTTACGCGTTGTAACACCAAAAAAATGTAATTTAGCTGGAAATGTTAATAGTGAAAAAGAATATATTAAATCTTGCAACGAAAGCTTACAGCTATGGCACGAAAGATTATGCCATCAAAACTATAAACATGTGAAACATTTTTTGAAAAATAAGGGAATTCATGTAATAGATGATAACGTTTTTTGCGAAGATTGTGCTTATGGAAAATATCACAGACTTAGCTTTCACAATAGAAGCGATCGTGCTACGAAATGTCGCAAGATTATACATGCCGATGTACATACATATGCGGGCCGATGGAGCATGAATCGATTGGCAAAAAACGATATTTTCTTATTTTTAAGGATGATTACTCTGGGTTTAGACAAATTTATTTTATGCGGCAAAACTCAGAAGTGGCTGATAAATTACAAATATTCTGCAATGAAGTTGAAAACTTGTTCGGGGAAAACATAAAAGAAATTCACAGTGACGGCGGAAAAGAATTCAAGAATAGGGACGTCGAGCGCTATTTGTGCAATAAAGGCATAAAACACACTGTAAGTGTTCCGCACACACCTCAACAAGAATGGTGTCGCAGAGCGCGAAAACCGAACTATAGCCGAGGCTGCGCGGTCAATGTTATACTCGAAGCCGGAATTACCTTTGTCCTTATGGGCTGAAGCGACGAATACAGCCGCGTATGGTCAGACCCCTTATGAATTATGGTACGGCAAAGGGGCGAATATTGAAAATTTGAAAATTTTCGGGACAGAATGTTTTGTACATATACCGCGTAAAAAGAGAAGAAAGCTCGACAGAAAAGCTATAAAAGGGTATTTAGTGGGATATATTAAAAATTGCAAGGGGTATCGCGTTTATGTGCCGAGTTTACGAGATGTAGTTTTAAGCCGTGATGTTTTATTTAAACCAGAGAGACTAATATCAAATAACATTGATGTAGGTACATCTCAAAAAGACAATAAGATCGAAGAAAATTTAGTTTTCAATGAGAATATGGATACTTCTAAAAATACAGAAGTCAGTGTCGAAATCATAAATAACAGTAACGATAAAGCACAACAGCCTTTGCAGTCTTCAATCGAGAATGATAACGTAAAACAGCTCCGTAACAGGCAAACGATCAAACATACGGAATTTTACGGTTGTCCGGTTACTTTTCGTGCAGAAAAATTACCTTCTGATTATAGTGAAGCGGTTAATTGCAACGAGAAAGAATCCTGGATGAATGCTATGAAAGAAGAAATCAATGCTTTACATGAAAATCAAACGTGGATCTTAGTTAAAAAACCTGTAAATCGTAAAATTATTAATAGTCACTGGGTTTATACGAAGAAAATGAATCCTGATAATACAGAACGATTTAAAGCGCGACTAGTGATAAAAGGATGTTCACAAATACAAGGGCTCGATTATAAAGAGACATTCAGTCCGGTAGTCTGTTATGATACCGTGAGATTTTTATTAAGTATCGCTGCGTGTAATGGATTAAGCTTAGGTCAGTTTGACATAAAAACCGCGTTCTTGTACGGAAATTTAGACGATGATATATATATGAAACAACCCGAAGGGTTTCATGATGGAACAGCAAATATCTGTAAATTATTAAAAAGTTTGTATGGGCTGAAACAAGCTCCGAGATGCTGGACCGAACATTTTAGCGATTTTATTAAGAAATTTGGATTTAGTAAAAGTACAGCCGACTTGTGTTTTTATGTCTATGATTCAGGTGGTAAAAAAATGTCTCTAGCGATTTATGTTGATGATGGACTTGTGGCAGCGTCGCACGAGCATTTAATAGATAAACTCCTTTTTGAATTAAGTAAGGATTTTAAGATAACAAGCACGAAAGATGTAAGAAATTTTCTTGGGATAGAAATTTGCAGACTGAGAGATGGATCAATTTTCATTAGCCAAAGCAAATATATTGAAAATATTGTTCAAAAATGTAATTTGTCAGACGCGAACTATGTATCAACTCCAATGGAAGTTAGTTGGAATGCAAGCGATTTTATTAAAGATAATTGTCATGATGTACCGTATCGCGAAGCCGTGAGTAATTTAATCTTTTTACAAACAGTAAGTAGACCGGATATAAGTTTTGCAGTGAATATAGCATCGAGAGTTTTAGATAAACCAACTAAAGCACATTAGCAACTTGTGAAACGAATAATAAGATTTTTGAAAGGTACCGCAGACATAGGTTTATTTTATAGTAAAGGTGGAAGTTTCGAAGCTTACAATGATGCTGATTTTGGGGGGGATAAGGAAACTCGAAAATCAACATCTGGCCTAGTTTGTAAATTTGCGAATGCATCAATTGTGTGGCAAAGTAAGCGACAACAATGTGTATCGTTGTCGACAACTGAAGCCGAATATGTAAGCGCAGCGTTAGCGGCAAAGGAAATTTTATGGTTAAAAAAATTGTTTAACGATTGTAAAATGAATATTGTTGACTATATGCTATATGTAGATAATATTAGTGCGTTGAAATTGTTAAAAAATCCTGAATTCCATCAAAGAAGCAAGCATATAGATGTCAAATATCATTTTGTGCGTGATTTGTATGAAAAACGTGAAATTGATGTTAAATATGTTAAAAGTGAGAAACAAATAGCTGACATATTCACGAAAGCATTAGCGAAACCAAGATATATTTATTTAAGTAATAAGTTAGGCCTCAAAAGTAAGAGAGAGATTACTGAGTGAATTTTTTTGTAAAATAAGGACGTAGAGTTTTAGGGGAAGTGTTAAAGTAAAACATTAATAGTTCTTATATTTCATGGAAAACTCGACACCCTATAGATATTAGGAAATAACGGCTGTTTCATGCCACGTCGGCTAGGAAAGACAATCGACAACGACGGACGTTACGGCGCGAGGCGCGTGTGGAAAGATCCCACATTTTTTTCTACAGAGTTCTAATCGTGCGCCCGTCTTGTACACTGCACCTAGAGCATCTTTCTTCAATCATTCTTTTTAAATATAATTATCATAGACCTTTTCCTTTACACGATTCTTTTACTTTATGTAACCCTTCAACACAAAGGTATGCCAAGAATGGATAAACAATTGAAAAAAGGCAAGCCGAGTTTTTGGTCGTCGAAATATTTGCTAGCCACGAAATGATATGACAAAAGGGAGGTGCATATGCTGTCGACTTCCCACTCCGAAGAATTTGTTAATAGAAAAATTTAATATCGCACGAAGGAAATGATCACAAAACCAAAGTGTGTCGTGGATTATAATCGTTCTATAGGAGCCGCGAATAAAACTATGATGATAAGCACCATTCATTCCCAAAGAAAAAATTTAGAATAGTATAAGTAGTATTTTTTCCATTTATTGGATCTATGCATATGGAACGCCTATTGCTTGTATAATTTTAAAAGTGGAAAACACATATCGATGGCAAAATTCCACCTCGAACTACTTCGACAAATTTTAAAACGCTATTATCTATCGAAAACCACAAACAATTGAAATAAATCATATTAATCCAACGCGTCTTGCCGTAAGGCATTTTCCATCAATTTATGTAAATAACCAAATTAAAAGAAAAAATCCACTAAGAAAATGTGTGGTACACGCAAAGGACGACAAAAGCAGTCAAACGCGATATCAATATGAGAACTGCGATGTTCGATTATCCGTGTTTTGAGAAGTTTCATACAGAATATTATTATTAAAATGTTATTGCTCAATGTTATGTTATGATTATAGTTACTATTTTGTTGTGCAATGTAAAAATATTAATTGTATTATTGAATTAAAAATACGTTCATAGAAAAATTATAAATACATTGTTATGAACACATCGGCGATGTGTTATTATAGATACATTGCAATTATAGATACATTGTGACAGTGTCACACCGGCGTTTTTGAGATAAACGACTTGGCCCCGAATGCTGAAGACTGCGTTGAAGATGTTCCCACTTTTGGCACGGCGCTACACGAGAGACTCCGCGGCGAAGCCCGCCGTAGCGAAAGGGTTAAGTAAGACAAATCGAAAGCAGACAGGGTCAGAAATTTGTACAAAATTAGATAGTATATCTAATATAGTATATCTATTTATGATAATGTGGTGTCATTGACTAGTGTGTGGCGGCCCGTGCACATGCACACCGCCGGAACGCTACAACATTGTATCACCAAACGTTGCCGACGTGGCAACCGTCGCCAACGAAACTAGTCGGCCTAATGGGTCGACGGCCCTCGGAAACAGAGGACGATCGGAGGACCAATTCCGAGGGCACGAGGGCAGTCAACGACGATCCTGTCACGTAAACTTTTAATGACTTTAATAAAAAACGAAGAGTTGAGCCGTAGCCCAACAACTGTTTTTATTTTATATAATTTATTCAACAATTAAGTACAATACGTTGTCGATGGTCACTTATAATTTCGCGGTATGGTCAAGACTGCCCTGCCTGGAAGTCAGTCAGCCCTTTATACCCTTAGCATTTGGGTACTGAAGGGAGAGAATCGGTCGCGATAAGGGAAGCTATGCCGATGACGGGCCCCGATTCCAAAGTCCTTATGACGTGTCCTAGGGTGAGTGTCACAATCCATTATACTGAGCGTGCGACTACCACGCGTCAAACGAAATAAAAAGATACACCGCATCCACGTATCGTTAATTTGCCCGCGCACCCACATAATTGGTGACCCCGACGTGATCTGTCGCGCAAAGGCAGAACGAATCGCGGTATTGTGAGAACGTGGACGAGCAAAAAAAAAAACGGACAACGATGGCCGAACCGACAACGCCCGGTCCCGACGGGGCTGCCGACGTCGCATCCCTATCAAACGTGGCGCGAGTGGCGGTGAGAAACCCACCGTTTTGGGAGAAGAACCCGACGCTGTGGTTCCGGCAGGTAGAATCCTAGTTCGCACAAGTGTAAAAAAACACGTCTAAGAAAAGCTGGCTTCAGAAAAAAACCATTATTTCGGTCAAATGATAAAAAGAAACATCAATTGACCCCTGAAACGACCCCTACAATACTAAGTTTGAAAAATCGGAAGCTGTAGACCGCTTTTGCTAAAGCATACAAGCACTGGACAGTACAAGATTGGAGAAATGTGTTATTTTCTGACGAGTCAAAGTTCGATAGAGTATCTTCTGACGGAATTCGATATACAGTCTGTTAAGTAAGAGTAGTATAATTAGCAGTCGATGGAAGGTACCGGCCTAATTCTTTTGTGAATGGATAAAGGGAAGTTTCGCTCTTCATGCATTGTCAAGAAAGATTCAGTTTACATTGTAGTTTTGTCAAAGAAACGCGTAAAACACCATGAGTGCCGCATACACGTCGCGCTACAAGGCTGTGTTCTTTTGTTCCCACTTGGAAGGTCCGAAAATGTCACATGCAGCGGCTGCTAAATACATGGAGAAGTCGAAATCATTCGTGAGTAAGTTAAGCGATATAAAGAGACGAAAACTGTCGATGACTTGTCTGAACGTGGCTCGATAGGCAAAGTGTCCCCTAAAGCCGATAAAATAATAGTGAACTTATTTTCGCGGAAGCCTGGCTTAACATTGCGTCAAGGAGCAGCAAAATTGAAGCAGAAAGATTTCGATATATCGTACGAAGCTATCCGAGCCCATCTCCGGGCTTATGATATCAAATGGCGCAGTACCGTGAAGAAACCGTTATTAGGTGAAAAACATGTGACGACACGACCCGCTTGCGTAAAATAAACGCCAATATAAGTTTTATGGACGAAGCTTCTGTTTAGGAATATGTTATCGCTCCACGAGCCTTAATAACGTAACTTCCACCAACAGGCTCGTACAGCGGACCGTTAACGCTAGATCTACCAAGGGGGGTCAAAATGACTTGTTTGGCATTTCTTATAATTATTACTCATTTTCAATACATTCTGTTTCCTAAAATTTTGTATGACTTTTTCTAAAATATGAAAATAATTAATTTTGTAAAGCAGGTTTCTTTTTCTTTGTCTTTTTGATGTAAAATTTTATGCAGTATACCTTCATATACTGAGATGAGTCATTTTGACCCCCCCACGGAACGTAGGTAAACTTGTGATTTTAGAAATTTCTCATATTATCTTTGCATAGGTCAAATACATTTTTAGAAAACTAAGTATATTTTCGTACATGTACGTTGTACAAAATTACTATAAGAGACATGTATTATGTTTGCTCAATTTTTGGATTCTTCTTTTACTTTCTTCATATTGTTAGGTGGCTGTAACAATATCTTCACGTGTTTATAAAAACATATGACCTCTGTATATACCGGTATGCTTTTGTTTTCGACGCTGTTCTGTTGCATCGCGAAAACTGTTTCACATTTATTCTGAAAGAAACACTTACAGAGAAAACGTTATTTTGTGCCGTAATACTTTTAGAAAATCGGAATTCTATATTTTATCGCAGACATATTTGAACCCATAAAATTACTTCGAAACTATGGGAAAATTGTCACGAAGCAATAAATTACTGAAAGAAAGAAATAATTTGGAGCAAAATTGTTCTGATACCGAGTATGATGAAAGTGATCTAGTTAACAGTGAAAATGAATATCCACCATCATACAACGAAAGTACAAGCGAGTCATCCGATACTGACAGTGAAGATGAAAGATTTCGACGTTTGCGTAGAAAAAGGAAAAGAGTCCAAGCCTTCTCTAATTCTGAAAATGAAAGTGATCAGGACGTTGAAATGTCTGTAATCGATCAGAATACTGAAATATCTGTTGATGGCACTATGTGGAAAAAACAGCAAGAAGGCTCAACGACCGGAAGATTACCAGTGCACAACATTTTCAAAGAAATATCAGGACCAACGGCATATGCAAAACAACATATTATGAAAGGCAGTGTAAGAACAGCATTTTCTCTGATACTCTGCAATAGTGTCATGAGATATATGTATACAAAATTACACCGAAGCAGAAGCCCGTCGAATTCTGAATAACGGCTGGACTCTATCGTTAGCAGAGTTGAATGCATTTATAGCAATTTTATATGCCCGTGGGGCATACGAAGCAAAAAACCTAAAACTTCCAAACCAAAAACTATTTATGATCCGAAAAATGGGGTACGGAAATTTTCTCTAAAACAATGAGCAGAAATAAATTCGTCGAAATTCTTCGGCTAATTCGATTCGATAAGAAAAATGAAAGAAGCCAACGATTGCAAACAGATAAATTTGCATTAGTTTCAGAAGTGTGGAATAAATTTATTGAAAACAGCCAAATGTGTTGTGGACAGGCAGGCTAGGATACTATAAGGAAAAACGCCTCCGTGAATACAATTCTCCACTGTTATTTATTTTACTCTGTAATGGTTCGCGTACGGACGGTTTCGTGGCGCGTATCGCGGTGTCCTAGTCGTAACCTTTTTTGTTCAAGCCTCCTACTTCTGCTTTTTAACCCTTTCGGTACGAACGCTCTTTCCGCCGCGACACTCCCGCTGTACGAGGTGCCGCGTCAAAAACGCGCACATAGCACATGGTCAGTCCTCCTTTGTATGAAGATTTTCCTAACCTTATATAAGATCTATGCTTAATAAAACAATGTTTTTTCCAACAAGTGTTGTTTGTAGCTTTAATATTAAGAGATATTTATATAAAATTCTATTAATTATATAAGTAAAATTTATACAACTTTATATACAGATTATATGATTATATACAAGATTATACACAAAATTATATACACAACAAAAATTACTGTTTATATATTTTTAGTTAATATATGATTATGCGTATGACGGTTAATAATATAATTGGGTGTGATATGTTTTAAAACATGGATCTACACATGACCCAACATTGCAGTCTTTGCATTCGTATCGTGAATCTTTTGTCATTTTTACTGCAAACTACGCACCGACGGCTCCGGTTCTTTCCTTTTGATATATACAATGATGGGAAGTGTCTCTCTGTTAGTCTCATCGGATGATCAGTTTTTCTTCTTTGATAATTGATATAATCGTTATGATATTTATCAATTATTTGTTTTATCAAGCGTAATTGAAACTGCGCCATGAATATGGTTTCGTTCCTTTTATGCTTATAAAGGCAGTATGCGTTCCATACACAAATATCAATTAGATGAAAAAAAAAACTTCCGGTACCATTTTAACGTTTTACGAGTTGAATTTACACTACTTATTACCATACTACTTTATCAACTATACCCATTGAATTATTATAATCCACAACACACATAGGCTTTTGTACACTCTGTGTTCCTTCATATTTGGGTACTGTCATGAAATCTGCAGTATGCATAGTCGAGATCATGTATACTTCTTTCTTATCAATCCATTTCATTACTAGTAAACTTTTCGAGGTACGAAAAGACGCCTCTCCTTTCTTCAATTTATCTTGGATCTTCGGCATTCCTTGCCGTCTTCTTCTTACTGTCCTGCATGCATTTGTGCGATTGTCGTATAATAGATTAAATAATACAGGACTTGAGTAAAAGTTATCTACATAAAGGGTATGGCCCTTTCCTAAATATGGCTTCAACAGTTCTAAGACGATTGCTCCAGATTTCCCAATGCCCTTGATAGGACTAGCAGGTACAGTAGGTGCTCCGGTATAAACTATCATATCCTGCACGAATCCGGTTTTGCAATCGCACAGAATAAACGACTTTATCCCGAACCTATTTCTTTTCGTCGGAATATACTGCTTAAAAGATAGGCGGCCTTTGCATAAAAGTAAACTTTCATCTATACAAAGTTCTTGGTATGGCTGAAACGCCGCAGTGAACAATTTTCGCAGCATATCGACTATTTTTTTTATTTTTATTAGGCGGTCGCTAATGCATCCAGATTCGTGGGAGAAATGTAGCATTCGGAGAAGCAGGAAGTACTTGTCTCTGGTTTTTCCCTGGTCATTATTTTCCCAAAAATGTCGCTGCGTAGATAATCGTCTGTGCTCCAGTACTCCTTGAGTGACAGTTTTTTATTGCGCGTCATCAGTAATGACATGGCCAAAAAACAATACAACTCGTTTCGCGTCGTTGTTTCCAGATTATTTGCATTGTTATTGCTCTGTTGGGCCCAATAATAGTTGGACTCCTCTACAATTATATCTACTAACTCTTCAGAGATAAATAATTGAAAATAATCAATGATTTGGGATGACCTGCGTATTTCTTTGGTGATTCCCGAATGTTTTGAATTAAATCGATGAATTTTTGGTACAAAATGATTTTTTGTCCATGATATTAGGGGGTCCCATAAGTTTCTTCACTTTTTTTGATGCAAAATGAATACACGATATTTGCTGTTTAAGATTGATTTATTATGTTATATATGAACCGTTCTGTTCTATAACCTTCTTCCGTCTCTCAGGAAGCCTCATTATGCCCTCTTTCCAAAATTGTTGAAGCTTACTTGCAAAATATTTATCTAGGTGCATTTTTATTTCGCTTATGGATTTGAAAGATTTACCACGGAGAGAATTTTTTAAGGAGAGGAACTGTTAAAGGGCATATACCTGCACTACCCCAAGGAGGAAGAACCCTCCATAAACCGGGTCAGGATTTCTAAATTTTATATCTTTCGAATATTTCTCCAAATCCTGACCCGTCGGTAGAGACAATAACTTTATGAAGCCATTGACTCTCCATCTAATTGCTTATAAGTCTATGTTTTTTCACCGATGACCGAGGCTTGGAATTTTTACTTTGTTTCTTTCATGCATTGTTCGCCTCAGAGTGCTTCATAAGTTTATTACCTATACCGTTCCGGGTTCGAGGCAAGCGGATTTTCGCGACGGTCACTTAAGGGGCACATGTTCTACCTGAGAGTGACTGTACGCTTGGGGGTGGTTATTTTTTTGTATCTCCTTCCACATCTTTTCTAACCTATCAGTTAAAATATCAACCACCACCCTCGCTACTTCCGACTAATGACAATAACCAATCCGCATGTCTCAAAACCTAAGACACGCCTTATCCGAGGTAAGATGATCGACAACCGACGGACAGAAAATCAGTATTACAACAAACTCCTCTCTCTTCACCACATAACGCGAAGTCACATTGACTTTCTAGACACTTACACTTATAAAAATTCCTAGATTAAGATAGTTTAGATTTCACTCTTGTTATAAATAATAATTGTTTGTTACTAAAAATCCAACCCATTCTCAGTCAATCATCCCTTATCTACGTAAAACTTCGTAAGGGAATCACGCCGGTTTAGTACGTCGCGAACCGCGTGAACAGGAACAAGTAATAATCGGATGGAGCAAGGTCTGGGGAGTACGGAGGATGAGGTAGAACGTCCCAATCAAACTGTAATAATTTTTGCCTTACGGCCAATGCAATATACGGTCTTGCGTTGTCGTGATGGAAAACGACGCCTCGTCGGTTCGCCAATTCTGGCCGTTTTTCTGCTATGACGGCTTTCAATTGATCGAGTTGATTGCAATATTTGTCAGCATTGATCGTATCACCTTGAGGAAGGAGCTCGTAGTACACTACACCTTTCCAGTCCCATCAAATGCACAAAAGAACCTTCTTCGGATGAAGTCCAGGCTTCGCAACAGTTGAAGGTCTATTTTCCTTAGTCAAAGTGCGTTTTCGATGCACATTTTGATACAAAATCCAAGTTTCGTCTCCAGTGACAAGCCTCTTTAAGAAAGGATTTCTTTCATGTCGCTGGAGAAGCAAATCGCACGTAGAGACGCGGTTCATAAGGCCGGTCTCCGTCAATAGGTGTGGAACCCAAACTTCATATCGATTCGCATATCCCATCTTGATTAAATGCTTATGTACCGTTGTTTTGGGAATGTTAGTGGTATTCACTATCTCACGCACACTATATCGCGGATTTTCAGCGAGCATAGTCTTGATAAGATCCGTATTCGTCGTTTCTGAGCGGCCGCTGTTGTCTTCATCTTTCAACTCGAAATTGCCAGCTCTAAATTTCTTAAACCAATTGTGGACGGTCCTAATAGTCGTAGTACCACTCCCGTAAACGGTGCAAATCTCGTCTGCTGTGTCCATTGCATTATTGCCTTTTTTAAAGCAATGAAGCATAACATGCCGCAAATGCTTCTTTTGGCTCTCCATATCGAACGGTGCAAAAAAAATTTTTAAAGAGACTTTGTCACCAACGAAACGTACTTTGAAAGAGCTCTGGGACGACTGAAACCGATGTCATAAACGGCTAAGAAATAAGCCTGCATGTTTATATAAACATAGCCAGTTAGAATCATTCATAGCGTGGCGCTGAAGAAACTTATGGGACAACCTAATATCTCACAGTTCGTGTCATTAGACTCTTGGATCAATTCTGTTTCCGACTCAGAAGTACTATATATCACATTTATTCTTCGCCTTCTACGCCGATTAAAATTATTTTCATTTTCACAATTCTCGTCATTTTCCGAGTCAGTTAATCCGTTTCTGAATCTTTTGTTTGCACTAAACATTCTGTAAAGGGCCTAAAATTTTTTAAATCTACGAACAAGTTTCAGATAAAAGCTTAACCTAAAGTTCTTTAGATCAAATGAAATCAGACGACGATTATACCTATAGCTGTTTTTTTTTTTTTGAATTCTTGTAAGAAAAGACTTTTTATTAGAATAATTTCTATTATGTCAGAAATATCAATCAATCAAAGCAGATACGAAGGTAGAAAACGATTGTTCAAAAATCGAAGACTCCAAGGTATTTTATGCATATGTGCAAAATATACTTTCAAAATAATCCTCATCTAGTACGTCGGTAAAATATAATATAATTTTACCAACTGTAAATGTCGTTTGTACACGCGGATTGTCACATGGATGCCAGATATATCCGGCGCTCATCCATTAGCGGTCATCAGATAGACGCCGGATATATCCGGCACCCGTACTGAAAGGATTAAGTCCTTCGCCAGAAAAAGGGGAAAAGGTATAGAAGGAGAGGCAATCATAGAAAAGAAGAGAAAAAATCGAGAAGCAGGGGAAAGCGTAGAAGTCGTGGAAAAATTCGGAGAACGAAAGACAGCGGAAAAGTCATAAAAAGTAGGAAAAGTGAAGAGGTTTGCGAGGGCCTAAGGGTGGACACTAACCAGGCCCAGGCCAGGCCCTGGAGCAAGCGTGGAAATTGTAGAAAATGCAAAGGATGGGAATAAGAAGGAATAGGAATAGGATATGCAGTGGAGTATGCGGTGCCATGACCGCCACAGTGTTATAAACCAGGAGCTGCCATTACAGTTGATGAACTATTATTCCCGATCAAAACCAGATGTAGATTTATGCAGTATATGCCAAACAAACCGAATAAGTTTGGTATAAAATTCTGGTTGGCGTCGGATGTAAAAAGTAAATATCTTGTAAATGCATTTCCCTACTTATATTGGATATCGCTCTAGGCTAATCAATAATTTTATGTTAGTGTTTAGTTAAGATAAGTTACTCATACTCCAAACCCTGTTTCATCTTCTGCACATAGTTACTCATACGACCCTTCGATCCGTTACTCACGAACCCTAAATCATACGCCTGACTCCTTAGTCCTAGAATTCCTATCAGCCCTTCTCCTTATCCCCACCACCTTCTCCACAATACTACCGAACCCTTAAAAGGACTAGAAAGACATTTTTCGACATCATTATTATTACAACAAACGTACAGTATAGGAAGATCGCAACGACTAGAAACTAAGTGTCTCTTGTAAGATTTCTGTGTAAAAGTTGACCGTAATAAATAGTTAACATCGAAATCTAACACTTAGGAAAAGACGAAATGAGATTATCCGTAACTTTTGGTGAATTTGTCGTCCTAAAACTTATGGAACCATATATTGTTTGCGGGAGAACACTGACAACAGATAATTTCTTTACAAGTTTGCCATTAGCAACAAAACTGATAACCAAAAGGATTTCCTTAGTTGGCACCATTAGACAAAATAAGAGAGAATTACCTAAACTTGCAAAATCAAAAAAGGATAATATGACGCGTTTCTCGACAATACTTTATAAAACAGAAAATTGTACTCTGACCATAGACAAGAGTAAACCCAATAAAAAAGTATTATTACTCAGTTCAAAACATAAGTCAGTGAAAATTGAAAAACATGGTTTACCTGAAACAGTGGTATTTTATAACACTACTGTGGCGGCCCGTGCACGTGCACACCGCCGGACCGCCACAACATTGTATCATCAAACTCGCGGCCGACGTGACAACCGTCGCCAACGAAATACGGCGGCCTGACGGGTCGACGGTCCTTGGAAACAGAGGACGATCAGAAAACCGATTCCGAGAGCAGTCTTCCCGGCACGAGGCCGAGTCGACGACGACCCTCTGTATCGAGCGTGCGACTACCACGGAGGAAACGAATAAAGAGATACGCAGCAGCCACGTATCATTCATTTTCCCGTGCACCCACAAATACAAAATTTGGCGTAGCTATGACGGATCAAATGGCCCGGAAATATACTGTGAAAACTGGATCCCGAAGATGGCTATTACAAGTGTTTTACAATATCTTAGATCTTGCCAGAATAAATGCCTGGATATTATATAAAGAAACAACAGGAGAAGATATTTCAAGAAAAGACTTCTTATTTCAGTTAGCCAAAGATCTTGCAAGTAACTACAAAGAAATAACCGGTCAATCCCCAGTCGAAGCAGAAGAAATATCATCATATACACCGTCACAAAACCAGACGCATATTTCGATGAAACGTAAACGGTGTCAAATAACATATTGTACTAATAATAAAACGAACAATATTTGTGGTACATGTCATAAACGAGTCCGTGGTAGATGCTCTGCTAAAATAATTGTAACTTGCAAAAAATGTCTGACTTTTATGCGTAATTATTTTTTTAAGTATTATTATATTACTATTATTATTCAGTTTATATTCAATTTTCGTTTATAAAATAGAAAAATACATAAAAACGTAAAAATTGCGATGTCTTTTCTTAAATGACTTATTAATTTAAAAAACAAGTAATTTTGACCCCTCCGGTAGAAGTACACTACCGCTCAAAAGTATGTGGACACTTCCTTAATTCTTATAACTACTTGAAAAATGTTATGATATCTTTGGTAAATTTTATACCTTGTATGTATTCCAGTTCGTACAGTATTACAGAACATACTTTAATAATAATTTATTAAATATCTCACCAATAATGATAAAAAATAATTATATCTTCTTTTCATCTACATATCCACCGCGTGCTTTTATGACCGTGTTTACTAGTCGTGGCATCCTGGCTATTAACTTTTTCATTATTTCAGTATCAATTAGGTTCCACTCAAATTCTAAAATTTCCCATAAATGTTTTTCAGATTTGAAACATCGTCTTCGACCTTGTCTATTCATGTAACCTTATAGTTTTTCTATGGGATTCAAATCGGGTGATTGGGGTGGCCATTCCATTATTTTCACTTCAGAGTTCTCTTGCAATTGCAGTAAATAATTTCTACATATTACAGAAGTGTGCTTCGGGTCATTGTCGTGCATAAATGTAAAGTTATTACCAATAATTCGATGTCCAGATGGAATTGTATTTTCTCTCAGAATGTTCAAATATCCTTCTTTTCTTAAAATTCCGTTTATTTTCACTAAATCTCCCGTTATATTATTCCCAAAGCATCCCCATACCATGACAGAACGACCCCCATGTTTAACTGTGGGCACTACACAATTGTCATTTAATGTTTCAGTAATTTTTCGACGAACAAAAACACGTCGCTTGGAGCCAAACACTTCAAACTTCGATTCATCAGGCCATAACACTTTTTCCCAGTCTTCCAATATCCAATTTTTATGACATTTAGCCTACTGAAACCTCTTCTTTTTTATTTTTTATTTAGCAATGGTTTTTTCACTGCAATACAGCCTTTAAGACCGCCCTCCTTAAGACGCACTTTTACTGTTAAAACTGAAATTGTTTCGTCCCTAGATTTATTAATTTCTGCAGCTATTTCGGTGGTTGTCTTTCTTCTATTTGTTTTACTTATTGTTATAATATGGCGATCTTCTGCCTCAGTTGTTTTTCTAGGTCTTCCAGGTCTTTTTACAGTGGAACAAATTCCTGTAGCACCGTTATTTTTGATACTGTAGCTCACACAAGATTTTGAAACTGCTACTTTTTCTGCAATATTCATTAAAGAATACTCTTTTTCGATAATGTAATTATTTGCGAACGCATTTCTAGGCTTAATTCGATTCTTTTCGTGCCCATCGTGCTCTTATAAGTATTTAAACCGAACTGATCTAGACAGAGCACCAGAATAACCCCTACGCCCTTATTTAAGGTTCTTTCACTTCAAATCATGTTTCTAAATGTTTAAGTTACTTTTGAGAAGGCAGAAGGCTTTGGAATAACTAAATTGTTAATTTAGTACTATTAGAATACATTACATAAATATTCATAATAGAATTTAGCAACAGATATTGTTTAATAATAGAAATATACATTATATATCACAAATTTCATGAACGCGGTAAGTGTCCACATACCTTTGAGCGGTAGTGTAGGTATACGTCAATCGTCGGTTGTTCTAGTGTTAAACACCCAATAAAGGTGCATCTTTGGGGCTGCTTTTCAAAATTGGGTTTCGGAGCTTTGCACCTGTTTACGTACAATCTGAATGCTCCGAAAATGCTCGACATTTATAAAAAATTTTTATTGGTTTACTAAAAAAAAAAGAAAAAAAACTAGAACTGGATCCTGCAGGAGGACAGCGTTCCCAAACACCGCAGTAAGCTCTGTACCGAGTGGAGGAAGCAGTCTGGCATCGTTACTCTTGATTGGCCGTCGCAGTCGCCCGACGTAAATTCAATCGAGAATGTGTAGGCATACATCAAGCACAAGTTTCATGGAAGAAAAGTATTCATTTTGAAGCAGTTAACTCGAGATATTCGCCCCAATTGGGATGTCCTTGCCGCATGAATACATCGTCAACGTGGTTGAAAGCATGCCTCGAAGATGTCAGGCAATTATCGACGCCAGTAGTGACTGGACGTATTATTAATATAATTACATCTTTAATTGGATCGAGTAAAAGGTACCCACATATTTGAAAATTGTATTCATTTTTTCTACAAATTAACCCGAACACGCTCTTACTTAACAGACTGTATCAGACGTTGCAAAAATGAAAATCTTAACCCAAGCTGCACCGTAGGAACACTCAAACACGTTGGTGGTTGCGTAACGGTGTGGGCATCGTTCTCACGAAACGGTCCAGGATCAATTCGAAAAATTAATGGCATTATGGACAGGTTTCAATACTTGAACATCATGAAGGAAACTGATACCTTATGCACGTGAATGTATGAGAGACAATTTCATCTTCCAGCAGGATAATGATGCCAAACATAGTGGTAAAATCGTGAAGCAGTACTTTATAGAAGAAAATATAACTGTTTTACCATGGCCACCACAATCACCGGATCTCAATCCGATTGAGAACTTGTGGAACATTATTAAAAGGAACGTAAAGAAATATAAATCAAAAAATTTGTGTGACCTTTACACTGCAATTGAAACAGAATGGAGCAACATTTCAATAGGACAATGTGTAAAACTAATTGATTCAATGCTACAAAGAGGTGCTGCAGTCATAAAAAATAAATATAGTCATAAAAATAACGGTTACCCCACAAAATATTAACTTTCTAAGAAATTATTGTTACTTATATTAACATAAATACCTTTTTCATAAATACAGGATTGAAAGTTTCATGCTCATTCTGTCAAACGCTGTTTATGTTTTGTAAGAGTCTAGATTGTTCGTAGATAGAGTGCGAATGTATGTACGAATTGTAAGAACAACTGAGAATTGTTAAATGTTTAGTATTTCTAATAAAATACGATAATCTACTAAAGAGATAGACGTCTTAAACTTTTCTCCGCTACTGTATATCGACAACTACGACTCGGGAACTCATACCATTCTGTCCGATGGCACGCGACGTTAGCCGTACGGTCCATCATCCTCGGTTACTAGTGTCAACCATACGTTGGACTGTCCGAACTTCCTGTCAATATTCACTTCTACCGCGGATCAAAGAATAGCATGCATCAATTCGTACAAAAACAAACCCGAACGTCATCGCAAACTGGTGACAGCAGTGGAACTCGCAAGCTCCGTAACACCTCGAATAACAATAAACAAATAGTCGATAGAATCCTGAGATTAATTAGAACATTGAAAAGATGTAAAGGATCGTTCTTTGACGAAAAAACTGTGTAAAATTATGCTCGTATTATTGTTATCAATAAAGACATTATAACAATTATTTTTTCAATTATTTTTATTATACTATATTAACCTATGGTTAAATGTTAAAAAGCATGTAAAATTATAACCTTATTTTCATTATTTCACAAATTTTTCGCAAATACGGAAGAGATCGGCAACTTTCCACCGGTAGTGTATATCACTGAATACAACCTATGGGATTCAAACTAGATGCATACTAAATCCATGTATTGCGTTTACTGAACTTTTCCTAGTAGATATTAACGTAACTCATATGCAGCACAGTGGTTCATTTCAATATTCTAGGTGGAATTAATTATTAAGACTGAAGTTTCTGATGTTTTTTAAACAAAAAAATTGTTTTCATTAAAATTTTCATTTGTGTTCATATACTTTATTAATAATGATTACATTAATGAGTAGAGTAGCTTCCGATTGCAGGCTGTATAATACCTATGTGTTTTTATGTGTAGAAGGATTTAATAAATCAGTTGAAAATTATATTAATCCAAAAAGTTTAGTTGAAAAACAACTGTAACAAAGAATATTTACCCATTCATTTTCATAAATAATATCTAACCTTATTTTTTTCAGAATTTAAATCATTATTATCGGTACAATTGTTGCATCTGCTAATATTTTGTCGGAAGTATTGTTTAGAAGGTACTATAGGGTAGACCGACAAGTATTAGATCAAAATAAGAATTCAATCCGTATTTGTCATACGCAATAGTACGAGCATTTCGATTATATGTATATATCGTGCTAATCGGATCGCGTCATTTGGGGTGAATCGAATCACTTTTTTTCATTTAAGTATTCTTATAATCATAAGTACGATAATTATTCATGTAGATATGGTTTGTACGTACATACATAAAAAAACATCAATCAAGGATCGTGGTGTCCAGAAATAATAAAAGAAACTATGATAAAAATTAAATTTAAAGAAATGACCTACACGTCGAGCTGCAGAAATGTATGATGTACCTTACGAAACTTTATCAGGAAGTGAAACGTGTCGGTTAACCTCATTGCCATTGCATTATACTTCTGTACGTTTCTTCATACGACCGCTAAAGTTTTAATGTATATTCTACTCCATTACTTTTACTTTCCGAACACATTTTTTAATTTCTAAACTGTCAAAAAACGTACAAATGGTCGATACTTTTTAAAGTCTCCATGAGGAACCTCTTATAAGGCAGATATTGTAACAATTTCGGAAATGATATTATATTATGCATAAATAAAAGTGTATTATAAGAGTATGTTTAATTTAAATAAAAATAACTCTAGTTTTTCAAAACATTTATAACTACTTAACACATTAAGGACCGCACAGAAATCTGTAAGACATACGCCTGGGACCACACGTTTTTGGGCAAACTTGTACGATCTAAAATCATCATAACTTTGTTATTTATGAAGCAATTTTTGTGAAACTTTCAGAAACTGTATAATAAGATGCATTCTAGGTATTATTGAAAAAATTATGTTTTTTTAATAATTATAGCTTTTTTACTTAAAAGATTAATTTGTACGAAATTTTTAGAAATTGTAAAATAGGATGCACTTTAGGTATTATTAAAAGAAATTGTCTTATAATAATTATTATAAAATTTTATTGAAAAATAAGTTTCACCGAAGTTTCTAGTACTTTTTTAAAGTATGATAAATACGCAAAGTAGGATACAATGTATCAAAGTAGGTGACATCTAAAGACAGCGTGTAGAGAACACGGGTTATTTCGTGATCCATCCGTAAGACGGAATGCGAAACACGAGAAAACTCGTGAGCGGTCCGTAACAGATCGAACGCGAAACACAAGAAAACTCGTGAGCGGTCCTTAATGTGTTAACACAAAAATATACTTAAGATAAATATATTTCGAAAACATTAAGTCACTTTTATTTTGCAAATAATAGAAAAAAAATGAAAAATATAAGATTTAGAAGATTATATATCATATAATCATATACAATGAGAAAAGATATTAATTATAACGAAAATAAGGACGTAAATCTATGAAAATATATTAACGTTAAATGAAAAATATAATAATAATTTGTAAATGTGGATCCATTAAGGATCTTAGGTATGGAACAACATTTAAGTGAGATCATAGGTCAATGATAAAATAACAGACATGTGTTAACGCGATCGACATCATCGACTTACTTCCATTGATATATAACATGAATTGTACTGTAATTAATGTTTAAAATTACGCGCATGATGAAACATAATGATAAATCCAACTTGAGACAATAGATTCCGAAGAATTTTCAGAAAATAATAAAAAGCACGATGATCTCAATCGAGATACCCATGATCACATTATTACCAAACAATTATCATTTATTGATTATATTTTAACGAGATACAGGTGTTTGTATCACTTTTTCCTCGCTATTTTTCTTCGACAATATTGTCCATTCTACTCAGGCGTAGTCAGCTGAAAACAACAATGCTGTAGAAGAGAAGAGACTACTTCTAATTTCTGTAAGCGGTTCGTGCAGGAATAAAGTGCAACCTAAAACTCGATTTTGATGTTTGCATCGAACAGATTTATAGCAGTAAACAAATTTCAAAGTAAATAAAAGTATATGTGTATAGATATATATATATATATATATGTACATATACAGGGTGTTTCACGCAATCGGGATGAGCTGTATCTTTAAAATAGAGATGGAAGAAAATACCATAGAACAAAATTAAATGGTGTCAAGTGGAGCATATTTTAGAAGTGAGTTTATGCATTTTCGTGCATCGGTGCATCAGAAAGGTGCAATTGCATTTGTTTTTTTTTTTTAACGCAACTTCATTCTTTTGAATACACTAATAGAGGCAGTTTTATATTCCCTACAAAGAAATATTAGCCATTTATACTTTAAAGCTATCAATTACAAATTTACTGGAATTTGAAAGTTTCCGTTTATCAGCACATTTGCACATTACTATATTTATAGACATGAATCCACTGCTCTTTTTTTCTTAACGTTTTTTTTTTCTTTTTATGGGAATACTTAAACGACAAAGTGTATTCTCAACCTATCGTCAGTGTCCAAGATATTCAACAACGTATTTTACTAGAAATACCCAAAATTGCAGAAAAAACATAACTTATGTACTAAACTACATAGATTAAAAACTGAAAAAGTGATTAGAGTACAACGAAAAATCACTTGAGCAGTTGTTATAACGTAAATTTGCAATGACATCTCCTAATACAATGAAATGATGTAGTAAATTTCAAATTATAACATCTTGTGAACAAGTAAGTATAACACATAAATACTGTAATATATCCAAAAGAATACAGTTCCATTAAAAAAACAAGTTCAATTGTACTTTTCTGATGCACCGATACACCAAAATGCATAAACTTATTTCCAAAATATGCATCACGTTGCACCGTTTAATTTTGTCCTATAACATTTTTTCCCCATCTCTAACCATTTTAAAGATATAGCTTGCCTCAGTTACGTGAGACATTCTGTGCATATATACCTATATATTACTGCAAACATAATCTAATCGACTATTATTGCATTTTAACTAAATTTTGTGTAAAAAGGTTTAAATACTGTTACGTGTCCATTAAATTTGCATACAATAGCCTACAATGAAAAGACAAAGTCTAGAAACAATATTACACACACAAATTATGAGGAAGTTATCATGATGAAGTAAAAGATCGATAATATGTACTATTGTTTTAAAGGTAGCACTTAATTTCCGGTGCCTCGAGCCGCTATATAAAGATATTAGAATGACAAAGAGCCACCGTGTTACCGGTTTTTCGAGCAAAGCGATCCCCACGAGCGAATCGTGCATCCGCTGTCACCAAGTGGAAAGACATTAGCGTAAAAAGGAACAGGATAATGAAGGGTCCTTGCGCAACGTAAGATACAGATGTATCGATATACACACAGAGCCAGCTAAGCATTCTGCGAACGATCGAACTGCCGAACGAGAAAAATGCACGAGCTTTCGGTGGCTTTTACATCTTCAAAAATAAATTCCGAGAAATATTCGAAACGTTCGAACAAACAAGTAACAACCATACTGATACTTCAATCAATGAAATCAAAGGATTGCACAAAGAATAGATAAATATTGAAATAATAAACTATTTGCGATATTGTTAAAGAAACAAGAAGGGAACAAATAATCTTTAACAATGGAAGGGAATGATCTTATTTATAAGGCGGTTGAAAATAATTCTCTCGTTTCAACGTTCCGAACGATCGAGTCAGTTAACACGATTTACGCGTGACTCATTATAGATTACGATTGATATTGTTTCTCGGTCCAGCCACGCGTCCATGAGCCAAGGTCATAGTACAAGTCCCAATCTACTTCATTTTTAATTTAATGCAGTTTTATTTACATGATATAATTAACACCGTATGAATAGTTGGGAATGTAACAATTACCTCAACTTTAGGACGGTAGGTCCAAACAATCGCCTGCCTTCAGGCAAGGGACCGATGAGGTCCAACAGCGGTGAGAGCTGTGATTGGTTGAAACAATATGTGGCTGTCGCCCGCCATTCTGGGAGAAAATTTATCAATGTACAAATTTTCCTTTACAAAAAAGAGTCTGAAGGAAGGTGAGAACGTAGATAAAATGAGGTGTATTCATCCTAATCTTGTTACACTAGTAGTACAGAGAACGTATGTGTAAGCCTATGCATATATTACTGTTTATTTTAATGTGATGTATGTTCAGAGAAAATAGTTCCCAGAACGGCAGACTATGCCCAATCTTTCGAGCTTTCCACAGAACGTCTTTATTCGGAACAAGTTGATAATATGACACTCAATAAATAACAGAACTTCTACATGTCCAATTCTGTCATCAGATTGTCCTGCCGAATCTCAGAACGAAAGGAAAGCACTGTCGAGAAACAATGTCTGGCCGTAGTTTGACAACCTCGAAAGACGAGAAGCGGCTCTTTCGACTGCGTTTCCGCAATGTATTCCATCGGTCTGAAAGTAGACGCTTACACGAATCACCTCTAATTCCAATAAAATAACAGCAACAGAAAGACACGATTCGGAAAGACAACCCCTGAAAATGAAGTATATTCATAACGATGCGTAGTTTTTTTTTAGGTACGTACACGTGTTATACGGCGCGGTATGCTGTTTCTTAATTTTTCTCGAAGTAATGATAGAAGTCGAGTGAAAATAAAAAACAGGGTGTCTACTGAGATGAACCTTCTAAACGAGAAAGAATATTTGCACGAGCTCGTATTATCACAGTCAAACAACTGAATTACAATTTTGTACAATTTATAGTCTCGTTTATCGTCAACAAACAATAAGTAAACATTATTTCCGATGGCTTTAGTTTGCAACTTCCTCTTGCATCGTCTTCGCCACACTTTCGTAATACGCTTATGTGCCGACTTCCGAATCTCTGAAAGCATGAAACGTATGAAAAGTTCGAGACTTGACGATTGGAATCTTCGTAAATAAAGATTCAATCATCGTCAAACCTAAAGAACGACGATTCTACTATTTGTTTATGCATGTATGCGTGTGTGTGTGTGTGTGTGTGTGTGTGTGTGTGTGTGTGTGTGTGTGTGTGTGTGTGTGTGTGTGTGTGTGTGTGTGTGTGTGTGTGTGTGTGTGTGTGTGTGTGTGCACGCGCGCATGTGTATATCGCGTAAATTATCACTCATTACGATTACAAAGACCGCAATATATTAGTATGAATATTTCTACAATAACTTGCATAGACTTCATCCTACTATCAATAGACACCCTGAAAAAATAATAAAACCAGAGAAGAGGAAAACGATGGAATAATAATTGGAGAAATGGAGAGAGAAAGAGAAAGAGAAAGAGAATGAGAGAGAGAGAGAGAGAGAGAATGAGAGAGAGAAAATGAAAGAGAAATTTTTTGAAGAATTAAGTAAAGCTTTGTCCGATCGTAGAGTTTGATGCTTATACTTCAACGCAGTTCCAATAATATCTGAATGTCTAATGTGTCTTTCATATATTATACATGTCTTAGGACGAACAGAATTATTGAAACAACGATATATACTCCATGATCGGAACATCGGTAGTTTGGTACAGGTCAAAGTAAAGAAAACGGCGTGAGTCGAGTGTAGAGAGAGCTGATGTCGGTTTTCCTGAGCACCCTCTGTACTTACCACTCACTCATGGGTCGCCAACACGTTCCTTGTAAAGGAAGAGGGTTTTCTCAGATCGAATCGATTACTTCTGCTTCGTAATCATTAGATTACAATCATTGAAATAACTTATCATAATTTCAATTACAAAATATATTCAATAATTTGGTCACTAGAACAAAGTGTAATTTTAGTCTGAACCAAGCTGAAGGAATAGAAGCAAATATACGTCTTAATAATGATTGACTTTAACTTTCTCTGGAAATATAAATACCACACTTAATTTTTTCATTTTTTAACTATATCTATATCCATAGTAATTAATTACAATTTATATGTTAGTTTATTACTCTTTACTATGCCTCACACCATTGAATTCTTTTCTTCCTTTTCCATAAATTCACACTTTATAGACAATGCTTAAAAGTTCTTCAATTGTATTTCAAATAAAGTAAAACTTCGTGTAAAACAATAGAAACCGAATAAAACATTCTATGACAGAAAGATATTATACTATTTCTACATCTATTAATAAGTTAAAAACTGAAATGTAAACAAAATAGAAAAGATGAATTGACTATCATCAATTGAAGAAATAAATAATTGAAGTTAAATATTTTTGTGAGAAAAATAATAAGAAAGAAAAAGAATCCGCAAAACATTTTTAAATATAAATACAGATTACTTAAGAAGTATTGCAACCCAAATAGTCACAACTGCAATAAACTAATAAAAAATGTGTATTAAATAACAATGAAACACTCTGATACCTACAAAACTACAGATAATAAAAGTATTTTGTTAAATATGATGAAAAACCTATCCAATAAAGGAACAAAATTAAATAATTTTGTTTAAAAAAAGTGAAAACGCTTAAGTTTATCTATTTATAAGTTAATATACAGGTACAAATATAATTGCAAAAAATTAAACTTTCTTATTTGTTAAAATATTTGCTTCTACTACTTTTTCTCTTCTCTTCTCAACCTAATTTGAACCTATATAAAATGAAACACCTAACGTTAGAACCTTAGACATTTTCGTTATTTCTATTCATTTAAAATATAAATCTTATAAAAAATGTATGAGAAACAAATTCTTTAACTAGATCATGATAATAAAATTTTATTATTAAGATGATTTCTTAAAACTTCAAACGTATTGATACTTTCTTTATTATAATGATATTTCCGTTAACACGATATAGTAACTGAAGCAAACACGAATTCAAACACTATGTAACACATTAGATACAAGTAATCTGATGTCAAATCCTAATTTGATATACCATAAACAATTATTGTAGTAGTAAACTAATAAATAATAAACTAATAAATATCGAAATATTATTATTATCTACTGACCATCTGAAAAGTTAAGATTCTTCCCTCATCTTTTATAATTTTGGCATATGATTTTATTTGATCTATCTATAAACAATAGATACAAAATTGTATTCTATGTTTATGAATTCACTAAAGTAAAATATATTACCATCTCAATACATAGGTATCTTGTTTCCATGAAAACAGAATCTTCAAATATTATTCAAAAGTATAATCCACGAAACAGATCCTATAAACTTTTATTACCATACTGTTGTTTTAAATCAAACAGTCTTTTATTTAAATATTTTTATGTATCAAAAACAACAAAAATGTTTTAGGTTCTAGTATTAAATGATTCATTCTGTATACTAAAGATTTCACTTGTAAAATATTTCCACAAATATTAATAATATAAAAATATATTTTAGAAATAAGTTGTTTGGTTTGAAGGAATTAATATAATTCTATATTACGGAAGATATAATTCTCATTAAGTTGAATACATTCGCTAACACAATGTATAATTGTTGAATGCAAATTGTTGTTTTATTATGATCAAAATACAAGTTTGCAAGAACAAATTTTTTCCCCAATCAATTGAATATTACTGCACCATGTATGAATCAATTTGCTTTCATCTAACATTAAAAATATGAGAAAGAAAAAATATATTTTTATTTGGAAAACGTGTTAATGATCTTCATGTATGTCTACAAAAAACAAATTCTGAAAAGTAATTTTACAATTATATCTGCCTTCTTAACACAAACAACCTGTTCTCAAATAAATTTTTATATTATTAATACTAATAGAAATCGCCTATATACAAATATATGTTGTAAGACTTTCCGAGAAAACTTTATTGGTACGTTCTATATATAGAATAAGAAAAAAGTTACAGAGGTTTACATAGGTCACTGGAGATTCTATTAAACAAAAAAAATTATAAGATTATGAAATACAAGAAAATCAATAATAGACTTGCTTTTATACAATGTATGATACAAAGTGAAAAAAGACCAAACACACATTGGACCATTTGTAGAGGTCATGAAATGTTGTACACCAATGCAATAATGCTAATGTAATTGTAACTGCAAGAGGTGGCAAACACTTGCAGTGTATTAGATTGTGCTTGCAGACTTTAACAAAAGAATCCACAGATGCAACCGTTACTGTCAGAATTACTCCTCTAGTGGTGTTGTATCGATGTCTGTCACTAGTGGTCAAAATGGTCTCATCTAAGCCGATGTTAAATATAATTACTTATCACTAATAGTAAACTCCATTTAAAACATTGGACCATTCCTAATAGTACAAGTTTGCAAAAATAAATTTATTGCTCTACAAATTTTCTACATTGCGTCATACTAAGAGCAAGTCTATTACTTTATCAATGTACTACATATTGTTACAACTTTTTTTACTAAAGCTTCAAACGACATAAGTTTATATAACAATTTTCTCTTAGTTTTACTTATATAGAACGTACTGACGAAATTACACGCGCGCGCGCGTGTGTCTGGAAGTGTATATTTATTGCGCTATCTATTATAGAAATCTCAATATTTGTCTTACTAAATAATAAAATAATCCTTAAATGACCATCAAATGAGCACCACATGAAAAAATGAATCATAAATATCACATAAGAATACGTATAAAGGAAAAAAATGAATTATGGACCAAAAGTCAATCGACTCGATCTGAAGTGTTAACAAAATAAAAGTTATGGCAAACTAACCTGAGGCGACAGAATATTCACACTGCGGCTTACACTTTTTTTTAATGTTTGTCGAGTAAAGGATTCAAATGATACGACCGGTATGTTATAAAGCACGTAGAAATCAAGATCACACGGTTAATATATACACCTAGTAAAATGGATAAAACATTTTTGTTAAAAAAGAAAAAAAAAATAACTAAACTTAAAGATTTAATTGAAGAAGAACCCTCTTTCGAGCTGCAGTGTGAAACGCCACCTTTCCGCAATCGCGTCTCTCCAAGAGAACACTGGTGCAGGGGCTGAGAAACAGCGCGTGGAAACGGTCTACCGTAAAATAAAAGGACAACCCAAGATCGTATAAAAGTTCATTCTACTTAAACTTATCAACTGAGAGATCTACACCTTCCAGAGCTGATTTCACAATTCACATCACGATGAGCAACATAACATTGCTTATGATTTTACAACAATAAAATTTCTGTATCAGCATCAGCAGCTTACGAGTTTTCTACGCGAAAGCTTTCGTGCTCGTACAGCCATTACAACACGATACCATCATCCTTTTCAGTAACTACAATTTCAATACCAGGTACTCAGATGAAAACGCAACAACAAATACCCATAAAAGGAGTAATCCGAAGGACCAAATCCTTATTACGCCCTCTAGGCGAACAATAAAGTTGATTTCACAGTTTAAAAAAAAAAAGGAAAAAAAAATAGATTTCGTTGCTCACCTGGCATTTCAGACTCCTTTCGGAAGAAGTTACGTCATTGCGCTGATATCGCGCGAGCACAGACCACATGTAAAAGTGAATAACATTTATTTAATGTCTTTACTAGAAGGAAAATCGAAGACGAACGACCGACCGTTTCCACTGCACCTGGTAAACCCTCTCAGGCACTGACGTGACGTGTTTGCAATGATATAAGAAAAAAAAAAAACAAAGATTTTGCTAACTTCGTGGAAGAGGATGCGTCAAGTGCAGCCGCGGCCGATCAACGAAGTGTGCCCACGCGAGCTAACATGTTTTACGCGTGCTTTTTCCTCTTCTCAGTCAGGTCCGGACCCTAATAAAATTTAGGGGCGGGCCCAGAGCACGAAGTGCAGTGGCGGAGTGGGCCCGTCCATGGGAGGTGATCATCTGAAGCGTGGGTGCATCATTGGGGCCAACATTGGTGCACCAGGAAAACCCATTGGAGCTGCAAATGCCGGATGCATTGCGCCCGGTGGCAACGCTCCTATCATTCCTGCAAAGGATAACATATTGTGAATTCAACATATTCCAAATAATCTTTCTCTCCCGTTTGTTCTTTAAATCTCTTACGTAGCATTTTCTTAACAATTTGTAAATAATCTTCTTATGTACTTACGTCAAGAGAGTATTTATTAAACATAGTAAGAGAGAAAATTATGCATATGTCTCAAATGCACACATTTCTCTTCTCTTTGTACTCTCTGCCTTCCTTTTTCGCATTCAATACAAATTTCGTGGCTTTCTTTTTGGAGACCGCGTATCGTTCAGTAGAAAGGTATATCTCGTCAGATAGTTGCGGGAAACTTTGAAAGAAGCGTTCAAATTCAATTTTTATAATACCACCAATCTATTAACATTTTAATAACAGAATTTCTTTCCACGGGAGGCTCAATTTTATTTCTTTCAATGTATTCCGAATCTATCTAGAAAATTCTTATTCTTCTGAACAGGAAGTTGTCTGACAGCCGACCGATTGTATTTCCTCACATAAGATTCATAAAAAGATTCCTTTTCATAAGTCAAAAAAAAAGAAAAAAAAAACCGTAACCTTTATTTTTTATTTATTATTTACCATTTATCTTAAATAATAGTTCTTTAAATTCTTATATAAGTAATTAAAAATAAATAAAAAAGAATTTTCTTAAATCCTGAACTGAGCGCACTTAATATATACTTCAATATTATACTCCTTTACAAAATAATAAAAAGAAAAGGTCGAGTTTTCTAGGACTACATGATATACCCATAACGATTTATTATTTCAGCCCTCCTAAGTCTACCTAGCATCTTATCAATGTGAATTGCCAAACTATATGAGGAATTGAGAGCTCAGCATGCAATGTGCCGCATATGCAATACAAGTCACAACAAACTCACAAAGGTGATACCACGCAAAACTTCACACCATACAAGGAAGGAGACTCATTTGATGTCTTACTTTTTACAATTCGAGCGAATCGCTCGACTGTCAGCCGATCTTCCACGACAATGCTCCAAAAACGTGTTCACATATAAATATAAATCTAATAATCAAATAAACATCCAAAATTCATATCTTATTTTGTTTTAAGCTTTTTAAGACTAATTAGTTTTAAGAAATCTTAATAATAGTGGAAGCAAAAGATTTGATCACTATTACCAACTGTTTCTATATTATTTAATTCAAATCTTCTGAGAAATGTTACTCTTTTTTTTTTTTAAATATGGTTTTAATAGACAACATTTACTGATAATGCATATCTCAGAAATAACTTTAATCAGTGATTATCCCCCCTATTTTTCAATGTTAAATTAGACGCTTCTATCATTAAATGTACAAGGAACAGCTGCAATTAGGTATATATAAATGTTATAGTTACATATGTATATTCAGTAACGTGAAATCGTTTACTTACTGTGAACTGACTTGACATATGTAAAATCGTTTGTGTGACACAAAAGCTAGGCTATGGTGTGAGGGATATACATTACGTCTGTACTTATTGCAAGTTTCTTTTTTATCGTAATACACACCACAATAATAAGAACAATGTCAATAATGGGTGATCCCTTCCCTCTTCCTTTCTTTAAACATAGTTTTTAAAGTACATGTTTATATTAAAAAACAACGTTTTTACAAAAACTAAAAAATACATTCATATTAATACCAACAATATTATAAACAATACACGATTAAGTATATTTAGTTTTCATTGATCCAACAGAAGTTATAATGATGAAAACTTGCAATTACTTAAAGAATACGAAAAAGGAAGGGACAGTTATCATTGAAACTATGCACCAAATTTTTTCAGGGGAATTTCTTCTTTTTTTTTTACTTAGAATGACAACTTCGAACGACTGTCAGTAGCGTGCCCAAAAAGCAATTTCTTCACTACTGTATCGCAACACCAGGATATCAAGCTATATAAATAATATGAAGAGGTAGGATGGTAATTCGGTTGGTGAGGTAATGGCAAATGAGTCATAAGAAAAATATGGTTAAGTCGAGATAAATAGTAAATAAAGAAGCTAATGGAACAGAAAAAAATTAAATATACGTAGAACCAGCCGAGCGGCCGAAAATTTAATTAATTTCGCATCAAAGTTTTTATCGATTGAGAAAAAAACGTGTGTGTATATGTACCACATAAAGTGAGGTACATAAAGCAGGACAATTATATACTTTTGAAAATATTGACAATGTCAAAATATGTTATTTGGCAAAGTTGATATGTTTTAAGAAATTTATTTTTCAACTTAATTTACTTTTTGAACATAAGAATGTCGAAAAAATTTCATAACCACCATTTATTTTTTAAATAGAACTGTATTAGTTTTTAATATGCAAATACGGTTCACAGTTATACGAATTGCATGCTCATAATCACTCAAGATCAGTCAAAGTCGCAAGTAAAGGAAAAGTACTGTGCAGAAATGAGAAGTTGGCTAATGTAAGGAATGCGAATCTGATTGATTATAGTGCAGCAAGCTCATCTTCTCGTACGCATTCATAGACAAGATATACATATTCTAATTATTGGTCGAAACAGTCATATATGTAGAATCATATGAAATTATGTGACGAAAAGAGCGACCGAATATATCGAGACCAAATGAGATAGCGATAACAAGCGATCTGACCTATTTCAAAGTAATAGAGCATTCGTAATGTACTCGAGAATTCGTGAATACCCCGTAGATTTTGAAACGTATCACCTGTGGATACGCAGATCTTACTACTATTTGTTATGACTCAAATATTCGAAGTGTTGAATTCTATCTTACAATCATTTTTCAATTGGTTTTTTGTCCGAGAATATCTAATATTTTAAATCGTTGATTCTACTATAATCAGGCCAAATGTGTTAGTCGATTACGTGAATTTCTCCTCCATCGTTTTCCCACGTGAACGAACCCTACTACTAAGTCCGATCTATGTTGGAATATTTCGACAGGTCAACGACATTCACCCTAAGCGTACTTATTTTTATGATATATTCTATTTTATTTCTGGCCATAATATAAAAGTGCACCTCTTTCATTTATCTTCTTTTTGGCAATATATTTTTTCGAAATAAAAGTAGTGCATCGAACAGTGACAATCGGGTCGGGATGTGACATTTGAAAGAGAAACCGCTCACATTGCAACGAATCACCAAATGACGAAAATTTCTCAATTTTTATAATTTTCATTCTACCTTTATAAAAATACTAGCTGTGAAATGGTGAATTTCTTTGGATGAAAATAAGTAAACACGACATCAATAAGATCAGTTTTATCAGTAATCAATTAAAAATCGAAACGTGAAATTTTTAAACGTGATTTAAAACTGATTACTGTTAAGTTCATTCCGATTTTTATTGTGTTTGAACCCATTTTTATTGGGAGAACCTCACCAATCCACTAGTACTTTTTTTTAATACAGATAGGATGAAAATTATAGAAAATGAAATTTTCGTTATAAAGCGATTCGTTGTAATGCACGCAGCATCCCTTCAATTGCCGCGTCTTGCTCACTCACATTGCATTTATCGCGTAGTTTTATGCATGGGCGCGGGCGCACATGCGTCACAGCAAACGTTGCTTAAAGACAGAACGAAAAGATTTCATAGGACGACTTTAACTGCCAAACGGTAAAAGTGGAACTGTGTAAGAATGACTCCAATTATAATTATAACGAAGTTATGAAGTAAGTTATTAAAATGTGAAATTGTGTCCAATAACGGATCCCTAACAACGTAAGATCACATAAAAATTTATGTACAACAATTTTGAATTAGTAATATGTCATCAATATGTGTAATCAACCAACTGATACGCGCAAATTTCGGTAAAATTTTGCGTACACCTAGGGAATCCGAATATATTGGACACGTATTTCTTTTAACTGGTAATATTAATGTTTGGGAGATGAAATCACTGTTAAGTTGAAGGTTTGAAAACTATTAATTAAAATAACTCAAAAACGAATCAAAATAGAGGAAAATATATGCAAATCTTGCTTCATTTTTCGTGAGAGATAACCTGATATGAACGAAATGTAATAGTTTGTACCACCGTAGCTGAAAGTATTCATTGAAAAAAGTTCTTTATGAAAAGCCAAACAAAATTTGTATTCAATATTTTCCTCTACCTCCATTCGTTTCCGAATTGGCCTAATTAATGGTGTCAACCCCCAATTTTTGAGAACCATTACACTTCCAAAACATGAATATCAACAATTACAAAAAAAAAAATACATCCAATATTTTTAAATTTTCTAGTTGTACACAAAATTTTATCAAAATCGACGTAGTGATATGATATCGCTTGATAATATTCATTGTAAGCAGAATACGTTTATCTTCTTACTTAAAATTCCAAAATACTTGTAGATACGAATGAACACTTTATGTATCTGTTAGTCACAATCATTTTGCTATTTATATGATAAATTACAACAAATGAATTATATCAAAACATTGTAAAATAATACCTTTAGAATAATACAACTGCTTTTCCCTACCTATGGCAATTATTGATTTTTCACAATTAGTAACCATAATCATTGAATTTATTTCAATGTGTGCAACATTCATACATATAAAAAAGCACACCGTCGCATTTAGAAGTTGAGGACAGTGACTTTAAAAACTTATTAACCTGTTCAAAAATGCAAATTAGCAACAAAATTTGACTTTCAAAAACATGTCAACTTTGTCTTATAATATATTTTTTCTGCTTCATAAATATTTTTAAATATATTGCTGTCACGTATTATGTACCTCATTCTGCGTGTGTGTGTGTGTGTGTGTGCGCGCGCGCGCGCGCGTGTGTATGTAGAGTCACGGTTTCATTTATCATAATTGAAAAGCAGGCATATGCATATGTGTATACCGCGATTATGAAAATATAAATCTGCGTATTGTGCTTCTGATACCGAGTACTCTAGATTCAAGAAGAAGCATTTCACGTCCAAAGGGCCGTGATGTGTCCAAAATCAAAGTGTGGCTGTCCGGCGTTGTGGGAATCAGAACAGATGCAATATCGTTGGCCGCTCGACCCACCTGCCCAGTGACAATAATATAAATATACAGAAATATATATATATACCTGTATTAATGTGACAATGATAACAATAATAATAATAATATTAAGTAATAGAATAATAATAAACACACACACAGACACACACGCGCGCGCGCGCACATACACGCACACACGCTCGCTCGCATAGATAGATAGATAGACCATGTCACCACATGCTAATTGCTAAGGACCAACCTTGTTGCACTTGTATAAAACACGGTTTTAGTAACCACTGAGTTCGTTCAACACTCACCAAGGAGTGACTGGGTACCCTGCAAACGCACCGTTAAAACATAAACGTAAAAGACACGCTGTCGTCGATTTTGGCATGCGGATGAATCCTAAGCGTGCTAGTATCTGAACATTAATATTTTGTTTTCCCTCCTTTTATCTTTTAATGCTTTTGTAACTCAAATATCTTTAGCGTACCTCATTAAAATCGATCCCCCCAAATTTAACTTTTGTCCTCTATCACTCTCATTCATCCATAATATATCCCTAGTCATTGATCAAGTCTAACTTGCTTTTGGGGGGCAGGGGGTAAGGGCTGTACAGTGACAGATGAAGTGCAAAGGTACATTATACTGCGTATGTCAGATGGGAAACGTTTTTTTCTCTTTTATCTTTTTCTTTTAAATAATCAATTTATATTTCTGTTAAATGGATCGTATAAACCTCTAGCTTTTGGGTATACTTATTGTCCGAAGTTATCTCTCTAATTGAAGAACACTGGAAAGTTCTTTGTATTAGAATCAATATGGTCATTTTAAGACAAAGATGAAGATTACTTATCGTTACAGTTGATTAATAAAATACACTGTATATCAAGAAAATATACTGTATATATTCCACGAGATGTACAATGTAGTACCTATTCTTGATATACCGATCCTAAAATTGTGTATATAAACATGTCAGTATGTTTCACTTCGGATCAAGAATTTAAAAAATAAGTTTTACTGTTTTTAAACGAGTAACAAATTTTAAACTATCGAAGAAATATTACGGTATAAGCAAACCTTTTCAATTACAAAAATCTAATGAAAAATATTCAACAGAGTACAATAAAATCATATTACATATTTTCTGTAATACATCTTCGAGAGTTTCAAATAATATATTTGAAAGGGTACATAAAAAAAAATTCAATTCAAATATTTACGTTGATTAATGGGTACTGATGGGATGCTCTTGTCGAAATAGAGATGAGCATTTAGAATTATAGAGACTTACCTGGTGGTAGGCCCATGGGGGGCGGTCGCATCATGTTACCTCCATGAATCAGAGCAGGTGCAGCTAGGGTCATAGTAGGCCGCATAAGCGGTGCCATCAATGCAACAGAACTAACAGGCATTGCTGCAGATGCAGGAACCATTACTGCTTGTGGTGGTCTCTGAAATCTTTGTTGTTGTTGTTGAAGTGCATTTAATGCAGCTTGTTGTCGTTGCTGTTGATCCTGAAATGCAGCAGCTGCATTAGCAGCAGCAGCTTGTTGTTGCTGTTGTTGCTGCTGCTGTTGTAATGCAACAGCTTGTTGAGTGCTATCAGCTTGTACAGTTCGAGATTCTTCAGTTTGTCGACGTTGATATTTTGGAAGTCTTGCTCTAATTTCCTCCTACAATACATATTTTTGCTTTTTATTTATATACCTATCATTAATATACAAACAAAATATAATTAACCTACTAGACTAAGGTCTTCTGGTGGATGAATGATTTTAATAGCAGCACTAGTAGTTGCTATAAGATTTACTTTCTGATCACTTCCAATGTTATTACTAGTAGCTGTATTACTGTCTGCATTACTATAAGCAGGGAATGTTGGCTTAACAGGTCCTATGGATCCACCAGCCATTGATGTAATTGGTTTAAAATCTGTGCCTAAAGGAGATGTCACAGCAGTAGATGCTGCTGTTGAAACAGCTGCAGCACTTGGAAATAATGGTCGTGTCGGTGGTATGGATGCACCTGATACTGGTGGCTGAATACCTGGAGGCATACCTGGCATTCCAGGCATCATACTACAAAAAGAAAAAACAAAAATTTATTATATTATTCTAATACTTCTATATTTCCTTCGTGATATTTGTAAACTTAAAAACTTTTAGATTGTATTTACCTAACTTGCATAAAATTAATATCAATTATTTATTTCTTCTTTCACGTTGTCTGGTTTTAAAAGAATAAATTATACATACCCAGGACCCATGAAAGGTGGACCTACAGGACCCATAGGTCCCATCATATGATGCATAGGTGGTGGGAACTGCCCCATTGGTGGCATACCAGGATGAGCTGCCATACCTGGCATTACACCTGGCATCATGTTAGAGCTTGTAGGTATAGCTCCTGGTGCTGAACCCAATAAACCTTCTGGTTTTGTTTTTTTTCGTACAGGTTCATCTTCACCAGAACTTGGCGAACCAGGTCTACCACCATTTCTTTGTCTTTCATGTTCTTTCGCATCATTTGGCGGTATACCTTCCATACCATAAATTTCTATTTCAATATTGCTACGATTTGGCAAAGAATTAGGTACTTTATCTATTGCTTCTTTATGTACCTGAAAAATTAAAATAACAATTATTCTTTGAAATCCATTTATTTCTAAATCTATATGTTATCACACGAAAACGTGTTAAAGTTACCTGCATACAATGTATACTAAGTCCTGGTCCCGTATAAAGTTTTTTATGACAAATATGACATTTAAAATGTTTTGCTTTTTGATGCTGAATCAGAATTTTTTCATCTTCAAATTCTCTATTACAATACCTTAATAAACTAATTAAGGAAACTTACATAGTATTAAGATATTTTTCTAACAATACTCTATCACATTTTTTTATATTTTATACCATTGTAAACTATACTGATACAATAACATATATCAATAGCAAAATAAAAACAGTTTTAAATTAACAAATTTTTCATTCCTTAATAATCTCAATTGTAATAGTTATATACAACATAAGAAATACAAATCATATATTATATAATTCCTGTAATTTGATTTAATAATTTAATAGAATAATGTAAGTAATAAAACAAATTTCATGTATCATACTAGTCTTTTATCTTAAATCTTCTGAAACATTAAATGCAATGAAATATATTAAATGTAAGTTTGCATTATGTTACAAAATGTATATCAATCTTAAATTCAAAATTTACTCTTGTTAGAACAGACAACAATTTTACAACTACAAACTTTTTACTCTTATTTTTATACTATTAAAGGACAAACAAATATTCAAATAGCATTTTATACTAACAATTTAAATATTTTTGATCTTCAACTTTACCAAATGATATAGCAATTCACCCAAAATAAACTTATAAAGCATTTACCTTAACACATACTTTATTAACACAAAATTTTACGTTTTTCACTTCACAAATCAGTCTCACTTTGCAGTAATGAACGAAATGTAATCGAATATAGTTAGTAACGAAATATCGATTTCTCACGAAATCAGTTACTTTAACCCGTTATACATTTTCACATAACCGATTAAAAAGGTATTTTAACGTATAACTGTACGTTAAAATTATAAAAAAATATAATACGATCTAATATGAAAATTAATACAACCTTAAGATATTTTTAATCTTACAACTGCAAAAATAGTACCATCGTAATTCTGATTTATGTACTAAAAATATAGTTACGTAAAGTATCCCATAATAAACGTATTTTAAGAAAGGATACCAACACCAGGGCCTCGACTGCTTCTTCTTCTTGCGTCCCATCTTTTTTTATCGTATTCTACTAATTCAAAATTAATAAAAATATGCCAATAAATGTTTTATTCCTACGTAATAAGAACTCGAGTTGCGAAGTAAGCGCACTGTACACATACGTAAAAACCGATGATGTAAAATGGCGACTGCATCTTTTCCGTGTTTGACGGAAGGAATTATAACCAATAGTATTAACTAAAAATCACTAGCTTTTTTAACTAAATTTTGTCTGATAATATTACAACATTAATAAAAAATATTACTAATTATATATATAATATTAGAGCAAAAATTGTTATTCACTAAATTAAAATGGAAAAATTATTTTTAATAGATAAAATTTTTATTTTTTTCTATAATTTTAACCTCTTTTATGTAAGTAAATTATAATATAAAAAAGAATTGGTTACATTTCCAATCAAAATTAAATTCTTTCTTAATTTAAAATATTGGTATAACACTTAATCAAAATTTTTAAATGTTTGTATTTAATTAACTTGTTTCTAAAAACAATTTAAAAAATTAGAAATTTCTTTATTATATACATTATTGTAATAACTTTTATAATATTTCAACATTGATGTAAGTGTTAACATTTCTGTATCTTATTTATTTTACTAAATACGTTATATATGTAAAGTTATACACAAATACCTATGAAGATATAAACCTATATTCCATATAGCTACATGAAAACGTCTTAAGTACAACAAATACATTTATAATAATTCATTTAATGTTACAAGCAGAAAAAATGAATAGGAGAGTAAATTAAATACATACAAATACATACACGCACATGCACGCACGCATACTCACGTTAATATAAGGAATACTACATAGAAATTATTTACAATCATATTTTATGTTTGTGTAAAAACTAAAAATAAAATGTACAAAACAAATTCACAGTGACCATCCTTCAAACACAGTGTTAACATTTAAGTAGTATAAACATGATCGTATTTTGTATACAATGAAAGACTCCGTTAGCTACAAATCCTTTGTTTTAATGGAAGATCACTTTCAGAATCACTGGATTCATTGATAGCATCAGGTTCATTATCTGAAGAAGAATATTCTTTTTCTTGTACCATTTGTGTTCTTTTAGACTATAAAATAAAAGATATATAAGCTGTACATGAAAATTTAATTAATATGTATAGAACACATGTAAAGAACAAGAACGATTAATACCTTTGGCCAATTTTTAGCAGGCCTTTTTGGTGTACTGATTTTTGGAACATATTTATCAGCAACTCCTTCTACACGTCTAATATCAAAATCTTGGTCTACTTTCGTTACAGTTTGCAATCTTTGTTCTTCTGATGTAACATACAAATCATCAGGTTGGTGATAAGTATTATGCACTTCATATGCTTTTTTACTGCAAAATAAAGCAGCGCAGACTGTACATTTTATTAAATCTTCTGGAACAGCCTCTCTTTCTTCCTATTAATTACAAAAATAAAATGCATTAGTATACTACATAAACAAAGAAGAATTTGTTTATATAATATTTACTTATATTCCTTTACTTGAGTATGAGCTCGTTCCAAGTGCTGTTGTAAATTAAATTTTATAATATATTCAGCTCCACACAAATGGCAGTAATATACACTGAGAGCATCGTTCATTGAATTCACTTTGATTTTATTACTAGGGGGTGGTGTTGCAATTGGTTGAAACAAATGTACCATCCTATGAATTAAATTATCAAATGTAATTTAGAAACATTTAATAGTACATTACTTTTGGAAAAAACTTTCAACCTTTTATGTATAGAACGATAATGATAATTTAAAGCTTTTTCATTATAAAACAATACATCACAATCTTCACATTTCTTGTGTTGTTCTTTCTTTTCACTCTCAGATGAATCATGTGAAATTTGGTGATTATCCCGGTGTGTCTAATAAAGAAATATCTTATAGAATTATATAAACAACACATTGCATATGTAAAAATAAAAACATACTTTTAAAGGAAATTGCATCCCACAATAATGACAATAGAATTTTGTTGGCGAGTTAGGATGGACTTTAAATCTATGTCGTATTGTTGCAGTAATTGAATCAAATGCTTGTTCACACATATCACATTGAGTATCAGCATTTTTATTAATTTTCACAGGTCTGCCACGAGTATCTATTTCTTTGTTAGCATGTTTCCTATACATACAATATTTAATCTTTTTTTTTAAGAATTATTTTGATAATTAAAGTTTCTTGAAATGAATCATTAAAAATTTCAAGAATAAGAAAAATTTACAAATCTTTGTTTTGAAGTTACACATTATTATATACAAAAATTGAACAATTTCTGTTTTCTTTTTTTATGTTTATAAATTTAATTAATTGTAAGTCATTCTTAAGTGAAGTTTTTTCCATTAAGCAAATATGAAATGTCAAATTATAGAAGATGTCAATTACAGAAGCATAATGAAAATGTATAAACAGAAATATTGACATCTAAAAATAAAAATCATACATGCTCAACACAAGGAAAATTTTATGAAAAGTAACATGTATAACATTTTATTTCTTTTGTAAATTTCTACATTCTTCAATAACATTGTTTCCATTAACTTGATCATTTTCCATTAAATTCTTAATATTTACTTTGTACTATAATTAAGTATAAAATATGAAATGATTTGATCTTTATGTAGTAAAACAACATGTACGTATAAAATATATTTAACTTCTATGCTATTTAATATAATATACTGTAATTTTTAATGTTACATCTTTTCTTTATTATCAATTTATTGTATTTTGAAGCACAAAATAATTTTGACATAATAAAAATAAAATTTACCAGTTAAAAGTTTTTCTTTAAAATAATATAAAAAGGAGAAAAGATAAACATATAAATTATTTTAAGGGGAATAAAATTATAAATATTAATAATATAAATTTTACATAAATTTTTCTCTAAAATTAACTTTTTCCTTAATTTAAATAAATATGTAATAACTGTTTTTAATTATATTTATAATTTGTTAAATTACTTAATTATTTCATATTTTATTTACAGTTTAAGTATTAATTATATAATTTTCCAATAAAATAAAATATTTTTTCAAACAGTGTAATCTATTATTATTATTATTATTGTTATTATTATTATTATTATTAGTTACTAATTAGTATTATCTTGAATATATCAAATTTTAGATGAACGGTATCAAAAAACAAAATAGACAATTTTTTTTAATATAATATTTTAACAAATTGAAAGATAATTTAGTTTCTAAAAACATTTTGAAATTTACATTTTTTTATATTATATTTTGTGCCACTATAATTGTAACGTTTAATTTACTATGTTACTATTGTTGTTATTATTGTTATTATTATAGAAACAGCTCTAACTTGAAAGTAAAAAAAAATGTAAACAATTGTAAAAAAGCGCGAACAATACTCTATCGGTAATGTAGCTAAATATTATAATTACGATGTCAACTATTTACAATATTCCTGACCCTTGTACATCTTTTTATTGAGAATACATATTGGAGTAGGAAAAAATATGGGTTGTATGTATTAAAATATTCTTGTTTTATAAGGTTGCTTGCTTGGTTATGAGTAGATCAAGAGGAATTGTTTCTTTTAATACCTAAAATGTGCCTGCAAGGCTTCCTTGGATTCTAATTTTGAATCACACAGAACGCAATTGTGCTGCCCTTTAGTACTCATTTAGGCGCGAATTCTTATTTCGAAAAAACATTAGAAATTTACCGGACGTCTTAACGCCAGGAAGTTAATATACAGGTTCTTCACGTTTTATAAGTCGGTCATAATGTATATACTCAATAAATCCACGACCCGCAACGGTGTAATTCTCATTCTTTCAGAACATTATCATTTCTCAACATATACGTCGCTCGTTCGTAGTTGAACGTCAAAAATTTCATAGAACTCGCGTCCGCGTAGAAAAATCAATTTTCGGCCATTTTATGGGATTGAAAGTCGCGCCACCTATCATATACAAATTCAAAAAAATAAAACGACCAGCTTGATTAACCGAATGTATGTAACAAATTTAATTATTTATATTAATAACAGCTATAATTTATTTGATTATAAATACTAGTTATGGACAACAATAATCTAGGTAAAATTTTTCATGAATATATAATTTTATAATTCTATTACATGTAAAACATGTATTTTACTTACTTTGAGTTACATTCTCATATATTTATTTTTTACAGGAAAGTTATCAAAGTAATTTTTTCCTATAGTACACTTTAATAAAATTAATATCTATTAAATAATTGTATTTTTTCAACAATTTAATCAAAAAAATGAAGTGTTCTAATACACATATAACTCAAGCATTAAACATTGCAAATATTAACTAGTTCGAATACTCATGTTCTTTAAAATGCTTCTACACTTATTATTATAGTATATATGAAAAATATAAAACTATTGAAGAAAGATACATATTTATAATACATATTTTTTGATAACACTAGATATCTACAATTATCATGATTTAATAACTATATAAAAATACTTTACTCATAAAAGATATACTACTATACAATAGTTACGATAACTTTATCTTAACGCAATCGTTTCACTTCTTTTTGTATATATTTATCTTTTTAATGTTTAAATTGCTAAAACTTAGAGAAGAAAAAATCAGAGAAGATGAATTAAAAGTATAAAATAATTAACAAAATTAAAAGTATTTAAACAAGGTATGAAAATTATAGAAGTAAAGTTTTTACAGTTGACTTTACATAATTAATCCTTTCGCTCCGAAGAACGCATGTACATATGCTCGAAAAGTGTATGATCATGTACAAAGAACATATATATATATATATATACGCGATCATATAATTGCGGTTTGCGTAAAAAGGCTATGATAATACAAGTAAAGTTGGATATTCGGCAACATGGTATGTCTCAGATGATATATGTTTACGAAATAACTTACTATCAACAAAACGTGTTGCCTTCATGTCGACGATATAATGTCCCTATCAGTATTCTTCAAATCATGCTATTTTGCATGCTCGTGCTAATAATCAACGACGCGTTTCGTCTGTCTGTATCGATTCGTGAGCGACGCGTTCCGCTCACAGCAATCCCATTGTATCATAAGTGTGCCGAAGCGAAAGAGTTAACATACTTAAGGCAATGTTGTTTATAGTTGAAATCCTGTACGTGATTTTTCATAAAAATATTATAAAACAGAAATATTGTGTAGCTAAACGCAAAACATTAACATATTTTCTGTAATCATTTTCAATAAATCTTATTTCTTCAACTTAGACTATTTTGTTTATTTCTTCAACTTAGACTATTGCGCAGATTTATCTTTTTATATAACATAATATTAACTAGTAATCGTGTATTATAGCAACCTAGACAAAATGGTGGCAACTGTTTAGATTTTATAGTGTAACAATTATACATTAGCACAAATGCTTATTTTAAAAGTATATTCATGTATGTGTAATATACAGTACCATTGATTAAGAAAATTTTAATATTTTTCTTTTTTATTCCATAGGATAACACATAATCATAAAATAACATTCACATTCGATAACAGTGTTCAAGTATTTTGTATTTTGCATGTTTTCTTCACACTTTTTGTAATTTTAGTCATTTATTTCTTTAATTATTTTCTAACTCTTATTCTTTGTTTTGTTCTTTATTTTTTAATGCACAAAAAGAAATGTTATCTATATTCTAATTATTAGCAAATACATTATACGTAAAATTTCTCAAAATCCAATATATAGCAATAATTATTTTGCATATAAAAAGATAAAAGTAATTTCGAATTATTAAGCAAACTTACAGTTTTCAGAACTGACTTTTATATCGCTTAGTTTTATTAATAATTATTAAAGAAATGATAGCAGAATAATATGTACAGTAAGACAATATTAATTGAATATGGCTTAGAATCCACGCCGTTAATTTAATTTATACAACTTTGCTTGTATGTTCAGTATTAACACCTGATTGCATATGAAATACTAAAAATTATTTTAATGCAATTCCTGATACATTGTAGAGGATGGCTGTCCATCTGTTACACCTTGAGCTGCTAATTCAGCTAATGTTCTTTCGAGGTAACTTGTGTCAGGATAACCATGACCAGTTGTCGATGGTCCCAATTCCGTTTTATGGTGAATTTCATTCCATGTTACTACATCTTCTCGTCCAGTAGTTACTGATCGCCCGATTGTAAATATCAATCTCCGTTCAAATGCAATTTGCAATAGTCTCAAAACTCTACGACCTAAATTGTTATCTGGAAGGTAACATACTCGCGGGAAACCTACAGCATAATAGGCTTGTCCAGGATTGGGATGTTCATTTCCCTGAATTCCTGATGGAATACTGAAATTAAGTATTTTTACTTAATAAGATAAGGGTTTCTCAAATTGTACAAGCATTAAATTGTTTATTTAAAAATTATCTATTTTAAATACTTCGTGAATCTATTAAAAAGAAGCTATCTTAAAGTAACAGTCGCAAATTTTGATGAAGACTTGAGACATGTTAAAAAAAAAAAAAAAATATTAAGAAACTTAATCATTAATAAATATATATCTTTAAAGTATTTATATATATATTAGGACACGAATTAATATTAAAAATAATATACAGCAAATGTGTACTTGGATAAAATTATAAGAAACTTTATTATAAAATAAAATAAAAAGAAAGAGAAGTTTCTGATTTACTTACTCGTAAGTTATTTGAATTGTATTTGTATTTGGAAAACCAGGCAAAGCACGAGGTATTCTTGTCCAATTCATAGTTCCAGGAGGTTGGTTTCCTCTTTTTTCACCATAAATTAAACGGCAAACTGGACACTGCATATACATAGGAGGCTGCTGACAACTGAGCATGGCATTTAAACATGCTAAATGTAACCTATGTTTACAACGAGTCAATTCTACTGTAAGTGGCTCAGGCATACCAAGACACACAGGACAAGAATCAGATTCACTGCTTTCTACCACTTTTACATATTGAGAAATAACATCTGACTCTGCATCTACATCTGAACAAAAAAAAAGTTAATTTACAATACGTTACATAAATATTTTAAATTGAATAAAAAAATAATAAATTACCCAAAATGGTTTCTTTAAATCCATCATCACTTCCAACACTACTATCCAATAAATCTATTGGATTTTCATGACTCAAATAAGTAGAAACTGTATCAACACTTGGTCTTCTTCCACTTTTTGTACTACTAGAATCTACATCCAATACACTATCCCAAGTTTTTCTTTTTTGTCCCGATTCAATAGTTACAACTGCATTATTATTTTCTACTCCATGCTTATTACTAAATATGTTAAAATTACTCAAAATAACACGGGCAATATTTGATGGACCAGTATCTCCATTTTTACTCTATTCATATTATAAACATTGTAAAATATGGTTAACATTGCAAAAGTATGTTTATATTTATATTTATCTACCTTTTTGTTACTCTTTTTTGTATTTCCTGTAGATGATTTTTTATGTGTTATTTTTGTTGTTGAATTCTTAATAGCTGCAGCTGTAGTTTTTTTCTCAGAAATAATTTGTAACTCTTCCAAAGCAACTTTAACTAAAGGATAAGGTGCTTGTTGTATACGTCGTATTGGTCTTACATATCCAGTGCAACAACGTACTTGAGTTAAATTACAAAAGTTAATAATGTAAGGAAAACCTAAATATGTTTTAGAAATATCAATGGTTTTATCACCCTAAAATAAAAGAATAACAAGAACCTTATCATTAAAATTAATTTATGATTACAATTTTAAGAGGTATTCTTATGCTTACCCTTGCCCATGCTTCTTCTATGAGACACTGTACTTCCATATCATATGTATGCCAGTCATCTGTATCACCAGCCCATTCCCATTTAGCCCCTTTTCCAGCTGGTGAATTTGGCAGATAAAATTTTCTCCTAACATTGTGGGTTTCATTTCCATCTTCACTACACTGTGATTTAGTCTTCAGATTTATGTAATATCTATTTGGAATAATAGAAACATCTTTCTTTGTATAAATAATTATCAACTTCTATTATAACAATATTAGAAATATTAATATATACTGAAATTATAGAAAAAGAATAATACAGAAATATATATAATAAACTGTTATAAATATTAAATTGGTGAAAAAATCAATACTTACTAAATACAAACAAATTCTTTTAAATAACTAATTATTACATAATTATGTGTACTTAAATTTATGAATTTCTTCTTTTAATTACTGTTATATATACAAATATTTTCTCTAATTGATTGGTATAATTCGATATTATTTTACCAAAATACTAACCCAATAATAATTTATTGAAGAGATAATAAAAAAAAATTATAAAATTTAAAGCAAATTTTAATGCAGTTTATATTAAGGTCTAGAATTAGAAAAAATATAAAATTATTTAACATTTGAAATTTAGTTTTAGTACATGTTAACACATAATAATGACAATAGGAAATCAGATTATTTGGATGATACAAATTAAATATCATTTCTTCAACATCTGAAATTGACAGGTCCATATTACATATTAAATTTAGTCCAATCAAATTTTTATACACAAGAGTCAAGAAAAAGGAATTCATTGTAGTACAAATGTATTGAGTAATACAAAAATTCATAGTACATAATTATTTTGACAAATTAATCTAGATGTGGAGAAAAAATTAAAATATTTTGTATAATCTTTTTATATATGTTTAAACGTACAAAAACTATAATAAAAGCTGTTAAGCTGTTGAAAATATAAATTTAGCATTTGAAGATTATATAAATGTTAAAACACTTCAATGTTGGTATGCAAAATTCAAGATTAAAGACTTTCTATTGAAAAATGATCCATAAGAATAAGGCAAATGATGATAATATTTAAAAAGAAATTATTGAAAAGAATTCACAATAAAGAATATGAAATTTTGTTATATTCTCTCTTATTCGTTTAACCTTCTTCTAGTAAACTATCATTTCATCAAATATCTGAAAAGTTTTGGCACAAATAAATTATTCTAAAATGAAGACATTGTAAAGCTAACATTCAAAGAATTTTTGAATTAAAAAACTAATGAGTTTCATAAATTTGAAATAATGAAAATAATTAATTGTTGGAAAGAGTACATGGAATCATATGAAAATTACTATAATTAACTGCATTATTTTTTTATCAAACACAATATATCTAAAGTTTCTTTTGGAAAAACAATGTTTCACATGCACTAACTTAATACTAAATAAAACTTTTTTACCTGAATTGAAGTTAAATTTTAATATAATATACATTTCCTAACTTTTAAACTTTATATAACAGTCGTATTAATAAATTTAATATTGTTGTTTTTGCTAAAATATTTTTTGATTCAAATATTTTACATATACATATACATACATACATACATACATACATACATCCATCCATCCATCCATCCATCCATACATACATACATACATCCATCCATCCATCCATCCATACATACATACATACATACATACATACATACATACATACATACATGCATACATATATATATATATATTCAAACCTATCCAAATTCGGATCTGCGTCATTAAGAAAGACACGAGTAAGCTTTTTGCAATGTGCTCTTTCAAGATGTTGCGATACTGCAGGACTATAAGGTCTCCACCGTCCGTGACGATTTTCCCACTCCCACACAACAACTGCATGACCATGTTCTTGCCCTTGAACGTTCATCTTCTTGATAGAGAATTTTACACACACGCGCAACACACACTTGCGCAACGAGAACGTGGGAACATTTTCAAGTCTTCCACATTCACTTTAATTTACCACACAGCTAAGTATGTATTATGGGTATGCGCACATATGTACACTACAATGTTATATGCATACGTATATACATACATGCATGCATGCACACATACGTATACGTACTATGTTACATAAATATTTTCAAAACAAACATTAATGTTCGATCATTCAATTTCAATTTAATCCGCAATACAAATCCAGATGTCATATAACAATAAATTTTAATAATAAATTGAAGAGGAAAACATATCAACCGCAACGTCACTCCATATTGTTTTGTTTGCAATGAACATAACACGAATGAATTTGACTGAAGTATACACAATTTTAAACTTCGAGTAATCGAGATATTGATGATCGATTTTTAACAATTGCATTTGAAAAAATTTTGTATTGCGATTTGTGTAAACGTAAAGTAATAAATTAAAAGTATTAAAAATTATGTTATATTATTAATACAATTTGTAGTTAGATTTAGCAGTACTATTAAAAAAAAGATTTGATTACCTAATATGTTTCAACGTGGATAATATAACACCGTTTTTCTTTTTTAATATATATATGGGAGTTATTACTTTATTTATTGTTAATGGCATCTTATAATAATATTGTATTAGCTATTAATGCATGTTTATAAATGTAATCTCAATATCAATATTCAAACATTGACATAACCTACATAAAAATCTGGACTAGTATTCATGACGGCAAATAAGTGCTTGTACATTAGAGTACTGAGTACACAAGTATATTGTTTATGATTTACAAAATTACTTTTTTGTTAAGAAGGAGACATTCGTTTTATATCAATGCATTTCAAAATAAGAACTAAGCTTGCAAATAAGGACTAAATAATTCTTTTGGGTTATTACTGTGTACAAGTTGTTCAAAGTTTGATCAAAGTACATAAATCTATTTCTCAGCAAGCTAATTTCGAATGAAATATGAAAACAGTAAAAATTTAACATTTTGTACTTCAAATTATTAATTATTTCGAGAAAAGAGTGTGCATATATCTATTAAGAAATATATTTATTTCTTGAATTGATGTGTAGGTTAGTTTTTGTAGTTCTATAAGAATATTTCAGGCTTCGACGAATATTCCGAAAACATGGATGTAGAAAAGGTTGCTGTATTTGCAAGTGTAGGATTTGCAATTGCTGTTGCAGCATTCGTTTTATGGGGACCTTCTCCTAAACCTAGAAAAAAAGGTATATTGAACATATATGTTCAATATCTAACCATTTTTGTAGAAAAATATGTTATTGCACTTTATATGTCTTTTTAGGAAAAGTCATTGGAATCAATAATCTAGGATACACTTGCTTTTTGAATTCCCTTTTACAAGCTTTAGCTGCATGTCCAATTTTTATTGGATGGTTAAAGAAACAATCTGAGAAAAATGGAAATATTAATTTCATTTCGACACTACTCTCTGTTTTTGAAAGTATGTTATTTTTTTTTAATTTTAATTTTGGCTTTTTTACTTAAAAAATGAAATTTTAATATTATAATAAATACTTTTATAATAGTAATATATTATAAAATATAAATGCTAAAAGAATTTATTTTTTGATATTTTCCAAATTCAATTTCCTATATTATTATTGTAAAAAAAGGTAAAGAACTTGACTTACTATATATGATCATATAATGAATATACATAGAAGCAGTAATCATGTTGGAACACTGAATATAATTGAAATATGCAAATAGGATATAATTGTGTAAATTTTTTCTCAATTAGAAGTGAATGGATACGCAGAAGATTTATATGGTGATGTAACGCCAATTGAAATAATTTCATCATTAGGAAGTCAATGGAGATTTACACCTGGCCACCAAGATGTCCATGAACTATTTCATATTGTTCTTAGTGCATTACAAGCAGAAATTCAACCTAGTAATAGGGTATGTTTGATAGGAAGATTTACTAAATTAAAAATAATAATGTATGTGTATAATATATATCAAAATTCTAAAAGAGTACTTAAATGATATGTTTTTAAATTATTGAAATAAGTGTGTATGTGGAAAAATAAATTATATCTATAATAATCATTTCAGAAAGGTTGCCTCTCTGATGCTTTACCACAAAGTTCAACAGGAGTAACAGATACAAAAAAATTGGGTGATTCCTTAACATTTAGAAGTGTGTCTTGTAATGATATTGTATCTGCTAACAAAGCTCCTAACATTCCAAACGGTTTTGATAAAAACTGTAATAGCCATGTAATATCTTCAATGGCATCTGTATCAAGTATTCCTATGGTGTACAATAAGCCAGGTATGATCCTTGCTAGATCTTCAGAAATACTTTCAAAAAATGTTGAAGCGGGAGAGAATAAAGAATCTTTTAAATCATGGAGCTCTTTATGTGCTATGCCATTTTCTAATGCTCCATCAATATCAGTGGAAGTACATCCATTTTCAGGCTTATTAACTAGTCAATTACAATGCAGCTATTGTAAATGGAAGGTTGGTTTTGTGAGTTTGTTGTGATATATTACATTTAATTATATGGAATAAATAAGAGTACTTTTTATAGTCTGCTGTACGTTATGATAAACTTGAAACAATTTCTCTGCCTCTGCCTCCTGTGGGTTCATATATTAAATCACATCATACACTGGAAGAACTTCTAACACGTTTTGTAACCAGTGAGATTGTCCAGGATGTGCTGTGTGATGGATGCGGAATGCGTTGTTTAGCTATGAAAACCTTAACTCTAGGCAAACTTCCAAAATGTTTATGTTTACACATATCAAGAACTACATGGAGCTCTTCGGGAATACCAATTAAAAGAGATGATCCAGTCAAATTTCCAGAAATTTTAACATTGGATCCTTACACTTTTACAGAAACAAAAAAGCGAAATGCACGGGTAGGATATGTACATTTTATGTGCACATAATAATAAATATACATTGTTTATCAGATTTAAAAAACAATATAAATCAATAGGGAGATCCTGAAGCAACAATGTTCTTTACTAATCGAACAACACTATCAGATAAACACACGTATAAATTGCGTGCGATTGTGGAACACCGCGGACCTGTTGATTCTGGACATTTTGTTTGCTATAGGCGAGGAAATAAAACTAATCAATGGTTGTATACTTCGGATAATGTAGTTGAAAACGTATCCTTGATTGAAGTTTTATGTGTCACGCCATATCTTTTGTTTTATGAACGTATTAATGTCACATAAAAGTAGTTAGTAATCAATTTTAGTAATTATAAGAAATTTAGGAATGATGGCTCAGTATATTGAAATAACAATGATTATGATGGAATTTACGAGACTGAGTGTGTTTTAACAGTAGCTTTCATATGTTTTTATTATGAAGCAATTGAAATTACTTCAAACTATTTGTTAAATGAACTGAAAATATTTAAATTTACTTAAACTTATATAGATCACTCATTAGATTTCATATTATTTGGGATATTGTTTAATCAATTACATGCTACCTTGATGGTAATAGTACTTAAAAAAACAGAAGTACACTGCTCTTCAGCTTACAAAAATTTAATACCACGTTTGTTAAATTTAATTAAATAGTGTTAGATTTTCAACAATATATTTTACAAAATTATATGTATTTAATAATTTATGTTCAACAATAAAGTAGCCAACATTTAAGGCTAGCGATATTTTAGAATACTGTAATTATAGTTTATAGAGGACTGAATTAAGTGTTTGATAAAGTTCATAGATTGCAGTAGTAAAACCAAACTTGAAATGTGCCAAATCAATCACTTTTATAGATGAAGTAAATTGTTTTGTACAATTAGAGTTTGAAAATTTAGTTTTATGCATGCACTGTTGTACTCTGAATAAAATACATTGAGATGCAAAGCAGCAAAACATGAAATGTTTTATTTCAGTTAGTGAGTTTAGATGTTTAATAATGTAATTATACAGGGTCACTCATTTGAATCAACATCTACAAATATCTTTGGAACTGAAAAATGTTTTAGATACAAGTTAAATAATTTTAAAAGACGTATAGAGGACATAAAGAACAAATTTCTTTTTCATGCATTAATTGATACAGCACATCTAAAAAACATTAAGTTGTATATGTTAACAAACCATTAGTTTGGAATATATTTTAATTTTAATATTGCAAAGAGATATCAGTAATACAATTTTTACCTTCTTAAAATAGATATTTAAAAATACCCTTCAACATGCTTTTCCTTCAACAGCAACCAACTTTTTTTAACATTTCTATAGAAATTTATTAACATGCCTGAATGTCCCTCTGTTTCAAGTTGTTCAGAGTAGTACATTTTCAAAATTAGAAAATTTTTTGTTCAATGTGGCTCTTATGAGTCATTTAATTGATATTAATATATTTCCTAATCTATTGGATTTTTTTATACAAATAGCTTAATATTGTTTATAAGCTATTATAAACAAGTTGCTTCAATTAATACATGGACAGAAAAATATGATTCCATACAAAAAAATTTAATCTTGATATGTTTTCTATATGTGTGTAAAAAATAACATCCCCCCCCCCCAACATTTTTCGATATCATTGATTTGAAGATATTCACGGATGTCAATTTAAATATCTCATCCTATATTTGATACTTGCTTTTTTTATATTTAACAAAATCCGCTTATAAAGTTTAAGGTACCTGACCATTTGACAATACAATAGTTGCTTTTAAGAGTATTTTCAAATGATGTATACTCTCAGTACACTGATAAATTTGAATTTCTAGAGCAACTCGCGATAGTTTTACTCTTAAATGGACATGTAACCTTGTACGTAAATTATATTATTTTTAATGCTCATTAAATAAATGTATAACTATAATTTTATAAAACTTAAAACAATTATTTATTGTACAATAGTAAAATTAATTTTAATTTAATTTTTCTAAGAAATATTACAATTTTCAAGTACCATTGAAATTAAATAGGACAATACATGATATACAATATTTGTGGTTTTACTTTAATATATAAGCTTTTGTTATATTATTGTAAATAAAATATTAGAAAAACTCTAAATATTATATATTAATTTTCTGATTTTGCATTTGAGAATTTATTATAGTATAACAAAATTTTATGATTGAAAATAAATATAAATTGAATTAAAAAATGGAGTTAAAGTATAATACAAATATCAAATTTATTTCATTAATTTTATTCCTTTTATTTCGTTATTTGATTAAGAATGTAGTAAAATAGTAAATGATGGAGAAACAGATCGTAAATCTACGAAATAAAAAGTTTTATATGTATTATTTTGAGGTATTGCGTATATTTAAAGATATATTTACTCATTTGCTCGTTTTATTGTAATTTTTAATCATTGGTTATAAAAATATCGTATCATTTTTGTTATATTCTAATTTTATCTATGGAGTAAACTACATAACGTATTACAAATCGTTTTTTCTAAAACCATACGAGATATCGATTTTATTGTTTCTTTTTTTTTGTTTACATGAGTCAGAGAACTGATCACTTAATGTGCAACAAATTCTTTTGAGACGATTGCTAAGGAGACAAATAAGGGCTCCCTCGTGTTCTTTAAATAACGAGGGATATTCATTTTTTATTATTCAGATGACGAATTGTGAGTTGCATTGGTCGTTTATGTTAACCATAAATTGAACAAAGTGCACAAAATGTTTCTCGAATTGTATAAGAATTTTGAAAATAAATTTTAATAATTTCAAAGCGTTGAGCAATTATTCCGCAACTAGTCGCATGATATAGGCATACAAATATCATGCGACTCTGACAATTGAACAACAAACATGGCAACTGTGAAAATTGAAAGATCTATCCACTCTTGTTGGAAAACCTTATAGATATATATATATATATATTTGTATATACATATATACAGGGTGTCCCAGAACTAGTGTAACATCCGGAAATGGGGGGTAGCTGAGGTGATTGTAAGGAAAATCAGGATAACGGTGGTGAACGTTTGAATAAGAAATGAAAGTGGGTGGTTAAAAAGAGTGAAAGCTTGTGTTTTGAACTATACTTCGCGAGTGCTGATACAATTCTGTCTTCCCTGAAAAATCCTAGTCAGAAGGACCCCCTTGACAATATGGACTTTCTTAGCCTTGAGGCAGAACCATCCCTAGGAGGTGGAAACGCAGCGAAAGACTGCACATGGCCCACTCAAGCCTTCGCTTTTTGACCTTTCCAACAATAATAAAACATTTTATTCCTTTCGAATAACGAATAAAAGTATCGAACAGAGTTATTATCACGTTCGTGAATGTGGATGATATACCATTCAAATTTATAAGCCACATTATCGTGTATTCAATTCTAAATTTTTTGAAATTAATAGTTATAAAACTGTGGATGTTACAATTAGTTTAATAATAAATCATTCCGGCGAACAAGCACCAAGCACGGCAGCCTTTCGCCAGAGAACCGCGCCGAAGGCATGGAGAAAAAACAAAATCGGTAGTTTCTAAGAAGTCACCGAAAAATATCGATCGTGCGGCGAAGTGAGTTCATCGATTCGGCCAGAACATCGGCTATTGAGAATTGTTGGATAGGTCAGGATCGACACGAGGATCCAGCCTTACCGACCTACTTTCGTCGAAGCAAGCTATTTCGTGGACGATATTTCAATTATTTTTTTCTAGCATTAGTTATACAAATCGTTTTTCTTAAAACAATTTATTCACTTGAAAATGTGCTGTTAAAAAAAAATGTTTTTCATAAATAATAAAACGCTTTATTCCTTTCGGATAACGAATAAAAGTATCGAACGCAGTTACTAAAAGACTTATTAGGTTATTTGTTATTCATGAATAACGAATAATTTCACATTCTTAATTTAAAATGACAACATTTTCCGCGATACCTATGCTGTGCCAGTGCGTTTACCGGGATCTCGACCGAGCACCCGTGTATAAAAGCCGTGCATACGTGGTTGAGCCCGCGGTCTCTGGGCGCTGTGATTGGTCAGTGTTTTTCGTTAATAACTCGAAAACAAAGCTTCAAACAACATTTTGGTAAAGGAAAAGGTTGTTCAGAATCACCTCAGCTACCCCCCATTTCCGGATGTTACACTAGTTCTGGGACACCCTGTATATATATATATATTTTTTTTTTTTATTTTTATTCTTCTTTTCCCTCTTTTTGCTTCCCCGAAGTTTTTTTTCAGAGAAATATTTTTCGTTATAACTCTTGAAGCATGTAAAATGAAAGAAAATGCTTTAAGTAAATATTGTTCTGCTCAGTAAGTCATATCCGAATAATAAAAAATTAATCCCTTCTGCCATTAAAAAAAAAATGGGGAGGCCACCATTTGTTCTACCAGATAATCAGCCTAATTTATAAAAAGTAAATAAAATGAATATCTGCTATGGTTTTGAAGAAAGTTGATTATAATTAAACGTGTGCGAAAACCGGAAAAATTTATCTTTCGAAATGGACTCGGACACTTATGCTATTTTTTTTTTTTGCAAAGTTATGACAATTTAAATATCGACAATTTTTTTTATTAAATATAATGTTCCTTTCATTTTGTGACTGAGTTTCGAAACGTCATTCGGATTCTTGAAATTCACGGGTTAGGTCCTGAAATTCACGAGAATCCCGAAATTCTCCGAAATTCCGACATTTTTTAATTCTAAGACTTCTTAAGCTGTCCCGATTATTGTTGGTGTTCTCAACATTTTTCAATTTTCGTATATATTAATATAAAATGTAAAATAATATATTGCAATCATTGTTTATTGAATTATCTATGTAAAATATGTTTTTTAATGAACAAATTTTTTTACTATAATAAAAATTATATTTAAAATGTAATTTGAAAACATTCTGTGAGAGAAATTAATATATTTTTCGTATTAATGTAAATAGTGTTGTTAGAGAAGTATATAAATATTTATTGTCAGTAATATCAGTCAAATTCGAATAACGTTGCACGTATTACGTGATACGATTGAAGGGCGAGTGATGTGCATGTTAAAATATTTTTGATTAATATGAAAAATGTTATTATAGTAAAATAAAATTTATACAAATTTTGTTGTACTGTTAGTGTATGAGATAACTTACAATACTAAGTTTACATACGTATGGAATATATGCAAGTGAAAATAAACTTATAGGTTATAATAGCAATTATAAATTTTTGTAAATATTCAAATTTTCAAAATCTATTACGCAATATTCTATTTTTTGCTACGTGCTTTTAAACATGCCACATTTCGTGAGCACTAAAGACGAAATTGTAAGTATAAGTCAATAATATTAGTTAAAGCACTCTTTTTATGTGTCTAAAGTGTTACTTTTTGTATTTTGACTAGGTACAAAATATGAACGATATTGCTTCTGATTTTGCATGCCTTAAAGTATCTGCTTTGAAAAAAGCATCTCGTATATCAGGTGAAGTGAATAGAGTTACAATTGGTCCTGATGCAACAGTGAGTGCAAATGAAAGTGAAAAATCAGACAACATAGAAAATGAACAGAATTCTTGCAATATTACAGTTTCACAAAAATCTGTTCGCCCACAAAATAAAATCTCCATGCAAAGTGGTATCACATTTTCAGTTAAAAAAATTCTGTTAGAAAGCGAAAATCAAAGAAAAGAGGAAGTGCAGGTAATGTGAATTTATTTTCAATCTTGAAGATATAAAACTACTGCATATTGGAGTTTACATATGACTAGAAGATCAATAAATACTTTTTATAAAAATATATACTTTCATTTCTTATAGAAATGTAAAATATAATATTATATGAGTGAACAATGAAGTATTTATTAAGTAGAAAAAGTATGATACTACAAAAGTAAAAAATATATACCAATACTTAAAATAATCGATATATTGAAGGTTCTCATTTTCAAGATTTTACATATTGTTTTTTTTAAATAACGTTCCTCCTATGTATAGTTTCTTACAGAATTCAGTAATACTTTAAATATTGTTATTAAAAAAGAAATTAAAACAATTTTTAAATGTTGTACTGCACCAAATAAAAGTCATACATTTTATTAACAGAAAAGAAAACAAAAAAAACTTTTATGCTTTTATACTTCGTTATTTAATGTTTTTATGCAACATTATTTTAAGAAGCTCAATCTTTAACTTCTAAGAAGAATTATATATTTACACATTTTCATGTACAATATAAAAGAATATATTCTGATGTTTTACATATATTGCATATATATTAATTCTTGTAATCATTTATACAGTGGTTTAAAATAAATTGTTTGGTATGTTATAACTTTTATAACAGAAGCAATATTTATATCTGTCTTTTATTTGTTATTTATGAAGATTTAGCAAATTTCATGTAGAGTTTATATTTGGGCAAAAAATTTATTGAACTAAGTAAAATATATAAAAGTTATTTTATAAAGAGTATGTGTTTTTGGAAGTAAATACACATTTAAGTGGTTTTTAAAGTACAAGGATAAATTATATTTTTAGTAGAAAATATGAAGTCGTAAGAAATATAATTTTTGTATTTCTTTAGAAAGAAATTGATCGTCATTGGCAACATATGAAAGAAAATGGTAAAGCTATACAAGAGCATATCGCAATATCTCTTTCGCATATGGCTAAAGAACGTGAACGCAAAAGTAAAGAGAATTATGCATATATACTAGCAGAGGAAAGAATAGCAGAACAAGAGGAAATGCGTAGGAGACATGAACGACAAAAGGAAGTTGAAGAGTACAGAAAAAAGATGAAAGAAAAAGAAGAATTAACCAAAAAGATAATGAATTTGAAAAATGTATATAGTGTGAAATATCATGATATCGTAATACTTTCTGAAAGTTGTAAAGACCAAAATTCTGTTGCTATAATATTATCTTCTTATGCTGCAACATTAGAAGAGTTACACCATCAAATGAAGTTTATAGATGAAAAAATCGAGGTAAGGAATGAAGGAAGTGTACTTCACTAAATATGTAATAAGCGTTTATAAAATACATATATATTTTATCCATAGACAGGGGAAGTAACATCTATTGATTTGAGTAATATGGAAAAAATGGTTCATCAAATTAATGAGATACAATGCATGTTTAAATTAGAAGTAGGTGAGTTGTCCTTTATATATTTTTATTGTATTATATAGGAACATATAATACTTTACATTTTACGTTTTATTTTTTATCTTCTAGATAAAATAAATGAACAAGAAAATGTAGTTACAACAGAAAATGTAGTGCATGCTCATTTACAATCCAAAGATCTGCAGAATGAGGAGCTTAAAGACACCCAAATAGTTTGTGAGTCAGTTACAGGAACAAATATTCAGGAACAAACAAATACTAATGATACACAAAATAACGATGCACAAAAATGTGGAAAAATGAAAAAACATAAGAAAGTAACAGAGAATACACATTCTACAAATATTTCACAAGTAATTGTTCCAGTTGCAAATACAGATGAAAATAAATCATCAACTGAACCAGATGAAGGTAAAATAAAATTGTGCTACACAATAATTGTATACTTAATAAGTCCGTGAAAAACTTTTTTTTTTTACTTCCAGGTCATCTATACGAATATGTTGATAAAGGATCTTTACAAATATATGTGAACAGCCAAAAATTTTTAGAAAATTATGTAAAATCTCTCCATGAATTTTCGCAATCTACAGCTACAAAACAATTTAGATTCGAATGTCAGAAAGCTATAAATATACCTGTAAATGCAATTTCTGGCATTAACGAGCAACATTTGAGAGATAAGTATGAAAGGTTACATAATCTTCTCATAGGAAAGTCTTCACCTAATGTTAATCAGCATCCACGTGGAGCAGATTTTTGTAAAAATGTTTTGGCCAAAAAGATAGTTGTATGTAATTTCGCATAACTTACGTAATATCTATATAAAGTATTTTCAATTATTATAAGATGCCAAATATATACTTTTTTTAACAGAGCCAAGGTGAAACACTTGTTTCCAGTAAACCAAAAATGGCATTTCCAATTGCTGCTGTAGTAGTAGCTCTTTGGAATGACCATCCCGATTTTGGTGATTTACTGTTGTCATACTTTCACAAAATTTGTCCATTTACGGTTCCTGTATTTATGCCGAAAATAGTAGGACAGTCGAATGAAGATTATTACAAATTAATGGGTTATAAATACGCTGAAGATGGCACAGTTGAGAAACACGATAAATTTTTAAAAAGAATGTCTGGTTTAATGAGATTGTATGCTTCCATTACTATCACGCCACAAAGAAAAGGAATTACTAAAACGAATCCACATGGCCTTCAGAATGCATGGCGATGGCTGGCTGCCGTTTTAAATATTGGTAATATAGAAATCTAGGAAAGTGTAGAAAGTTATATCGAATGTTTAATAAAACCTGTAACTTTATTTCAGAACCACGCAAAATAGTAACAGATCTTTGTGCAACTCTTTTATTGGATATGCTTGAAGTTGCTGGAAATGCATTATGGAATGCTTATCCAAAACAATTCCGAAAATTGTTAATATTGTTATCAGAAGAATATTATCCATGTATGCAAAGTGTAGGATGTATTGGCGGTGGTCCATTAGTACGACTTGAAGAATTTTTGAGGAGCAGTTTGACAAAGGGTTTTATACCACCACCTGATGGCCAACTTTCTCCAAATTTTTGGTGATTTTAACATTGCTTAAAGAGCCTTCTTAATCCGTATAGAGTACCTCATAAATTTTTGGCTGTTATTAATGTTTGTAAAGAATTATGAGTCATTGTACGATTTGTAAAATAATTTTTCATAATATTTTCGTACTGTGTGCACTAATTACAAATTAATTTACTGTAGAGGAATTGTCCGTGAACAAGTATTTTAAAGTAATTTGTATATATAAGAAATCGTTGTTTGGATATTTTATTTATTAAACATTTAACGTGCGAAAAATGGAAATACACTGAAGTATAAAAACAATATGTGGTATAAGTATAGCCATAAATAGTTCAATAAGAATAACGTAGTTTTTAATAGTAGCGTACATTGGTAACTGCAGACTTTAAATCACCAAGATCGTAAAATTCTGCAAAATTTTTTGTAAAACCCGTTACACCGAAAGGAGCAAACCTGTCGATCCACTTTCTATCTTGATCTATATTTAGTAAATAAGCTGTGATTTTGTTCACGACAACATCTGTAAGTGAAAAAAGAAAAAAATAGTTAATTGTAAAAAAGAAACAAAAAATAAAGCGTGAATGTGGAGTATTTATTTTTTTGTAAATTTTTCTATACCTGCAAGTGTCTTTTTTACCATGATGCGATATGGTGGCAAAGGTCCTAAACTCGTTAAAATATGTAATGAATCAATTCCTGGCAGTAGGTGTTTATGACATTTAATAACAGGAGATTCTAAAATTCCAATTTCTGCTTGCTTTCCTGCAACCATTTGTAGGGTAGCAACTTGTGTATCAGCATCTGAAAGTACAGTTAATCATTCAATTGACATTTGTACTATAGACTAAAAATCGCAAATATGATTTCTCAGTAATATACGAACCAAGAGTGTTACCAAAAAAAGCTGGACTTTCTCCTTTAGTATATAAATAATTAAACAATAATGCAGCGGCACCAATCTTTTTTTTTCGATCTGGAAGAGAACATCTATGACCGCGAAGATCTGTGATATCCTAAAAATACTCTCAAATTAATGTTTGTACATGTAGATGTAATTTCTATTTAAATTTCGTGTTTACTTCTATGTTCAAAGCACAGTCTGCAGCTACAACAACGTCAGCATAAACATAGGGCAAATTGTTTTTATTAAGATGATGTTCGAAACAGAAACTTGCGGATAAAAGTTTACCGTCTTCCCAGTCTTCACTTGCTGGTAAAATAGCTGAAAAATATCAGTTATTAACATTTAATTATATAAAATAAAAAAAGAAATATTAACTGAAATTTGTATACAAAGATGATTTTCTTTTGTTGGTAAAGTTAGAAACTGTAAAAGATTTACGTATGTATGATTTCATGCAAAATATAATTTGAAAGAAAAGTATGTGTAAAATATGTTAAATGATTGTCATTTGAGTAGTGGTGATATTTTTGTCTCATAAGAATTTACAAAATAACAAATTTATAGAACATCTTTGAATAAATAATTTTTATTTTATAGTTGCTTTTCTTCAGAGATATTGTAGTTAATGAAAGGAGGATAAACCAGAGTTGAAAATTATTCAAGCGAATATTTTATATACCTTGCGTGTATGCCTTGGAATATACTACCCCTGGCAATAAGTTTTCGATCAAATGCAATAATACGAAGTTGATAGGAAATACCAAATTTTTTCATGTCATAGGGCACGATATATAAAAAGCCCGCATGTTTTCGTTAAATTGATTAAATTGATTAAATTGATGTAAGAATAAAGAAAATAATTACAACATTTGTTTATTATATACTCGAAAATAATGAACAAACAAAATGATGCTTAGAAATAAGTTTCTGGTCATTGGAAACTCTGGAAAGAAGTATTCAACCATATAAATTTACAATTAATCTAATGAAGAAATGAACAATAATTTACTTAAAATTCACATTACCTAATAATTAGCCACATTTCCACGTGCACGAATAACAGCTCGTGTGCGTTGCGGCACACTTTCTATTCAATTTTCGCATTCTGCTGCGGTAATTTCATTTCACGATATTTTTATAGCTTCGCGGAGTTCAGTTTTGTTTGTAGGGGTTTTCTTGTGTACTAATTTCTTCCACGTTGCCCATCAATTTTCTATTAGGCTTAGATCAGGACTATGCACTGGCCATTTCAGTGTTTTAATGTTATTCTCTTTTAAATAATTCTGCAACTTTTTGCTGCGATGACAACTCGCATTGTCTTGTTGAAAGTAAAAGTCATTACAATCCGTGAACCACTTTTCTATACTGGGTATTAGAAAATCTTCTAAAACCTGCATATATGTTTCGGAATTAACAGTGGTGTATAATATATAATGCTTTCTAACACTTTGGGCTGTCACACAGCTCCACACCATATAAGAGTGGGGATATTCTTTTTTAAAGTTTAAACAGTTTGGATGAAATTTTCCATTTGTTTTCCTCTAAACAAACTGTCAAACATCATCACTTGTCTCAAATACATACACCTGATTCATCACAGAAAATCACTTTTCGCCAGTCATCTACACTCCAATGTTGATGCTGTCTACGCCACTCCAAACGTTTTTTTCTGTGTTCCTTGGAAAGAAACGGTTTCTTTTTAGCTTTACAAAATGTGTATCCCTCTTCATTTAGTCTCCTTCTCACTGTACGCTCGCATACATCGTTTGCCCACTTTTCATTTATTTTTTTGTACGTAGCGAGTTTCAAGTTCTGCACAATTTGCCGCAATTTTCCCTAAATTTCTTATTTATGTATGTATGTAATTGCACTATGAGAGCAATTTAAGATTTCTGCAATTTTTCTGTGGGTATTACCCTCTTTTAGGAACTCAATTATACGTTGTTTCTTCATTTTAACACAAACGTGTTAGATTTTAGATTATTCGAAAGATTAAAAAGCAACGAAGTAGTCAGCGAATAACACTAATTTAAGCCCAATAGAAAATTTATATAACTAAATATTAGATAGTGTGAATTTTAAGTAAATTATTGTTCATTTCTTCATTAGATTAATTGTAAATTTATATGGTTGGTTACTTCTTTCCGGAGTTTCCATTGGCCAAAAACTTATTTCCAAGCATCATTTTGCTTGTTCATTATTTTCGAGTGTGTAATGTTGTAATAATTTTCTTTATTCTTACATTATATTAAACCAATTTGACGAAAACATGCGGTTTTTTATATATCGTGCTCTATGACATATAAAAGATTCAGTATTTCCTGTCAACCTCGTATTATTACATTTGATCGGAAACTTATTGCCAGGGGTAGTATTACTATCTTATAAAATTATTCTTTCACAGGTACCTATTATTATATGTATGTATTCACGTCTAGGTAATTACGACTACCATAATGTCATTCTATACTTCCGAATTGATATTAAAGTTCTATCAAAAAATTATTGCAGCAAAAATGACCTTTTTCGAAACATTCAAGGTTTAATTTTTTTTTATTGCGTCATATTCTACTTATCATGAAGGCTGAAAAGTTTCAATAGCAACCATGAGACGCAACTTAACTATTCTTTTGAAAAATGATATTGAAGTTTCATTAATTCTGTTTTATATGTTAACTCCATTCATAAAAGTGATGCAAATAGTGAAGTAACTATGATAGAAAAATTAATGGAAAATTTATTTTAACTATAAAAGTTTGAAGAAAGCGCTGTAAAATTTTTCCAATAACTCTCGGCACTTGAACGGTTAAAACTGGCTCACTGTTATTAGTGCATGTATAACTTTCTTCGTCGAAATCGCGGCTCAATTGTACGTGTTATACACTCCGTTCTTAAGAATCAACGTGGTCCTACGAACGAAATGTTTAGACGCGCCGTAAATTATGTTACTCCGATATACCGAATGTCATACCTCCGATATACCTCGCAATGATGTAGAATTCATCTTGTGTACCGAATGCGTCTAATTTCTTTTGAGATTTGTATACATAAATATGTATTTAGATATTAAATCTTTCTGTCGGAAGCGTACTGAAATCATAACAATACATCGCTACCTCAGGCTATGCATGGAAAGAGAGAAAAGTAAATTTCTTATAATTTTTCATAGCTAATTGAGCACCATATCAATGCTTTGGTATTTTGGGAAACCCCTTGCTATGCGTGCTCTTATTTATCTTGCTTGTTTCCGATAATCGAGACCGCCGATGAAGTTCAACCGAAATCTTTTATCTTAATGTAAATTAAACATCTGGCCCAGCAAAAACAACACGCACGTTCTCACGAATGAAAATTATAATAAATTCGAATAATAGTATTTATTCTTCTTCTTTCTGTGCATAACAATTACCATCAAAGACTATGTTTATCATCATCGCCCATCCTTGTAAATTGTACCACGAAATCAAAAATTAATAGTAAGCATAAATTGTAATGTATGAAAAACTTCCAATTTTATATTATATTCTGAGCGTAAAATCATGTTACATAAATTGCGTAATAAATCCGATAATTAATATTTGATATCAAAAATTGTAATAGTAATAATTGTTAAACCGGCAAGTATGCAGTATGAGTGTAAAAAAGAAAAGGAAGAAGTTGGAAGAGTGGTGGAGGGTACTCAGATAGAAAAGAAAGAACGAATTAGACAAGGATAGAGTCATATGTATGCCTACGACTGGATAGAATAACGAATCATGGGTCCTCGCGCATCCACCTCGTAGCCTAATTCGTTAGGCATAACAGCAACGCAGTGTAAACAAATCTGGACAAGGTTCGCTCTGGTCTCATTCGGAACTGCGAAGCTGTGACACTCTTTGATGTACGATTGCGAGGTGCGTGTCAGAGGGTCCGTGAAGTGTTAGAGCAGAGTTTTGTTGAAATTTGTTAAAGTGCTAACGAATTAGGCAAAAGTACTCAATCTTCACGAAACCGTTTTATTTCGTTCATATTCAATATTTTCAAGTGTTAATAAAAAATATTTATTTTAGTATTTTTTTTATTTATTTTTATTCAGATAAAATTTAATATTATCATTATTAGTGTTCTTATAAGCAATAGATTGATTCTAATATATACATACATCTAAATTCCAGTTCAGTGATACCAGTAAAATTAGACGAGTTCGAAGGCTGTATGGTATACGACGTTTTTTCTTGTACAAAACCCTTAGACTTCCACGGTATATAATTCAATAAAACAAGGTCACGATTTTTCCATAGTTATCTGATGAGTAATTTTCCATTTCTCTTCCAATATGATTATATGAAAGATCCGGCAAATAACTTGGTGTCAAAAGTGGGATATGTGCAAAGAGGCAAATAATTTCCAGTAGTCATAAGTGACTGTGGAGCATCCCTCACTGGGAGCTATTTTGTTTTGTGTGCATATTTCATTCATCTCATATAATTGCATAATTTCAAATCCGACGACTTTAGAAAGTCAAACAAACCGATGAAATAAGTTCGTATTGGCGTAAGATATCGTATCAATTATTCAAATCCAATCCAAAGGTACTTTGTAATATCTTTACCTTCATAGAATGTATCTGAACACATTTATATTTTCCTATCATTCGACTCATAGTTTAATTTATTCGAAATTCACCTAGAATCAATCCATCGTACAGACAGTACAGGACTCGAGTACCTCCGCTCCCATAAAATCTTTATCCCATTTACTATTTTATTATTATTTTATTTTACTTATTGTTCAATTTGGCCATAACTCACGTCGCGTGCGCTTATTGAAACGATACTAACTCGTTCGATCACATATACTTCATAATCACACTCACACACGCTATATTTTTACATTACACATCTCCGAGCATATGTGCGCGCGCCGTCAATACAGAGTCGATTGAAGCAACACAGTTTTTTCCATCAAATACGTAACATTATCACAAATACCGCAATTTGAACTGATGAAGACGTAAAGAACAAAAATGAAAAGGCACGAGTCTGGGTGTTCCGTCCGAAGGAACAGAAAGCCGGTCGATCTTTTTGTTTGGCACGGTTTATGACACGATCGCGAAGAAAAGGCTATTTTTGAGACAACGAATTCCATTGTTCATATTATTGTGAATTTCTCGCCGAGAGAAATTAGTTTTCTTTACAAAACGGTCGCGTAAAGTTAATTTTCGTTCTCATTAGCCGAAGACGTGTTATAAAAACGAACGGTTTCCTAACGGTCATTTTCGACAATGGATTCTCAACGTGTAAAGAACCATTGTATCGGACCTGGCGGAAATTCCAGACCGTTGCCAAACCTTCGGCACATCGCGCGTCCGAGCAGGTATCGCCCCACTTTTCCAGGAAAAAGAGTGCTAAGGGCGCACTGGAAGGGTGTTCGCGATATCCGTTAGGCATGCTGATTGGTAATTAACATTTCGGTTGTTACCAATCAGCGTGTCACCCTCTTTAGCAGCGATCGAGCGAGCTGCTGAAGAAAGATTCGTACGGTAGAAGTCTACGGAGTCAGTCGTTCGTTGACTAGCTATTCGCACGTTAGACGCAATCGTAACCAGTCGTCATTAAGAGTCGTTCTCTAACCATTCGAGAGAATAGTCTCTATCGAGAATTAAAGATAACACAGTCGTTCGTTGACTGTCGATACGTCCGTTAACAGGCAATCGAGACACGTTCGATCGTTAGAATCCATCGTTCGGGATTTCTAACGTTTTTGCTATCTTATTCTTGTCATCGTCCATCGTTCGGGACGATATAAAACTCTTTCTTCGGTCAACCTCATCGTCGCGCATTTTCGAGGCGGATTCCACATTCAGTCGAATCCGACGTACGGGTATTCGACGGTAGAACACTCGACACATCGTGTTCTGCCCTTCGTTCGAAATAGTTGCCCAATATTAAATTGGCGGGTAACAGTGTAGTGCGTGAGTGGTGTTCAGTGGAACCACGCAGCCGACACACCCACAGGGACATCTACGCACGCGACGACACAAACACTGGGCATGTGAAAGGACAGCATAAAGGGCTGAAGAACCCAACAACAGCCATAAAACTACAGCGCCGACATCACAACTTTCGCAGTCAACACATGGCCGTCAGTTGGCAACTCAAGGCAGCGTCATAATTTTTGTTGGATAGCACTCTAAGATGGAAAACATGTTTATATTTATCACTTAGTTTAAGATAAGCAATCCTAAAATTTTCTTCTATCTTCCGTACACAATTACGCGTACGATCCTTGAGATCATTGCTCATCTACCTTGGTCATTGCTCATACGTTTGAACCTCTTATTCATCCGCTCCTAGCAATATCCTAGAATGCCTATTGGACTTTTCTTCACTCCTACTACCTCTAAAACCAGACCTCTGAATTTTCTTTAAGGACACGCTAAAAATTAGAAGACATTGACATCTAAGACTCTGAGCTAGACATATTGAAGAATCCTTACAACACAGATCTAGAAACTATAAGTACTTTAACCCTTTAACTGTGGGTACTTTTAGCACAGCCGATCGCTCTAAACGCAAAAAAAAAAACGAAAAGAAATATTTCACTAAAATCCAATCATAATACTAAACAATATGTAGCGACCAGCTACAAGCCCACACTTGGCACACAGATGATCAGCGCGGTTTATGACATGCATCCTGGCAAAACTATTTTTGAAGAAACCGTTTTATGTTATTTAGCTTTTCGTAAATATAACAATGCATGTTTTTCGTAGAAACTTTCACCGACGGCTCAATAGTAAATTGCCTGGAGTGCCAACGCGCAAAAGTCAGCCGGCATGTATCCGCCCCCGTCGGTAATTTTGCGTTACCGTCCGCTAGGTTCGAGCACGTGCACATCGACCTAGTGGGCCCACTACCACCGTCGCGAAACTATCGGTATTGCCTCACGTGCGTAGACAGATTCACGCGTTGGCCTGAGGTAATACCCTTGGAAAACATTGAAGCAGAAACAGTCGCGAGAGCATTCGTCACCGGCTGGGCAGCCCGATTCGGTACACCGGTCCGCGTTACCACCGACCGCGGCAGGCAGTTCGAATCGCTGTTATTCAAACAGCTAAACGAACTTCTAGGTATTACACACCTAAAGACCACCGCGTATCACCCGGCAGCGAACGGCTTAGTGGAGCGATTCCATCGTCAGTTAAAGGCAGCGATCACGTGCCACGGCGACGGAAGATGGACCGACGCGCTCCCAATAGTGTTATTAGGGATAAGAGCCGCGTATAGACCAGATTTAAACGCGTCAACGGCAGAATTGGTCTACGGCGAAAACCTTCGTCTACCGGCTGAATTTTTAATAAGCAGTACGGGAAATAACGCGGACCCTAATGAACTAGTTGGACAGCTCCGTGCGCAATTCCGCAATCTACGTCCAAGTAGAGGATCGCGACACGGAGATAAAAAGGTTTTCATTTTTCACGATCTCCCAACAGCGTCACACGTCTTCATTCGCGTTGACGCAGTAAAAAGTCCATTCGCCAATAATTACGAAGGGCCTTTCCCCGTTATTTCCCGTAACAATAAAGTGTACATAGTCCGCGTTAAAGGCAAAGATACTACGGTATCGATCGACAGGCTCAAACCGGCGTACACATTGAACGAATACGAGACAACCCACCACGAGCGAACAATAGCACGCACCGCGCAAGAAAGCGCGGAAGACGACCGGCAGACCCTTACGCGAATACCTGTACGGACGCGTGCAGGTAGGCGCGTACGGTTCCCAGACCGCTTGCAGGTCGGTCACATTAGTAAGCCCACGTATATATAGTTTAGTATTAGAAAATTGTAAATAAACATTAGATTTTAAGTAATCTTAAGTAGTATGTAAGGGCAACAACTAATCAATAAGCGTAACGTTTGCACTGGTAAGGGGGTGATGTAGCGACCAGCTACAAGCCCACACTTGGCACACAGATGATCAGCGCGGTTTATGACATGCATCCTGGCAAAACTATTTTTGAAGAAACCGTTTTATGTTATTTAGCTTTTCGTAAATATAACAATGCATGTTTTTCGTAGAAACTTTCACCGACGGCTCAATAGTAAATTGCCTTGTCATAAACGAAGATTTCCGAAAGGTTCGCCGTACGAGGCCACGAGGCCGAACATGTACATTTCGCAGGTACCGAACCTAGAGGAAATTCCGCTGCGTTGCCAAGTTTCGCATGGCGAACTCACCCCCCATGGGAAAGCCCCACCGTCCTGGAAAAAGCGCGCCAAGGGCGTAAAGGACGAGTGTAGGCTAAGAAGCGAATTTCCTAATTGGTTAACACCGACGCATCGGGTTAACCAATCAGGAAGAACGTCGAAAAACCTCAAGACGACTTGAGGAAAGCTCGAGAGACAATCAGTCAGTCTTCTACGGATCTCGAGAATCGACACTTCGAATAAAAAGAAACTTTACCGTAACTGTGGGGTGTATTTTACCCGAAACAGGATCCCTTCCTAAAAACACATAAAATCCTACAAATATAATTCTAATTATTTTATAAATTACAAAAAGTATACAATGTAAGAAAGTATCATATAATAAAGCGTAAACATACAAGTTGGCTATAATTTTATTATGTGGTTTATAAACCACATCCGCAGTTAAAGGGTTAAAACTTGTAAGAAAATTATTATTTTTAAAATACTAAGCACTGAAATCTAACACATCGGACAAAAAAGGGACCAACCATTCCTAGTAAATATTAGGTTGGTGCGTATGAAATGTCGGATTTTTAACTGGATATATAAAACTGCATATCTTTTTTCAAAAGCTGTTTATTTAATAAAAATATGCGCCATTTGCTTCAATGCACTTTTCCCAACGAGATTGTAATGCATAAATGCCTGTCTTAAAGAAATTCTGATCTTTAGAATCGATAAACTCTGATATAGAATTTTTCAGGTTGTCTTCATTTTCATACTGCTTGCCCCGTAAAAACTGTTCTAAATGTTTAAAAAAATGAAAATCAGTTGGCGAAAGATCTGGTGAATAAGCTGGGTGTTGTAAAATTTCATATTTTAATTCGTTTAATTTTTGAATTGTTTTGTACGACGTGTGCGGCCGAGCGTTGTCGTGGAGAAGTATTGGGTCATGCCGATTAACAAGTGATGGGCGTATAATTTTCCATTTTTCGTGCATTTCATCAATGTACTGGCAGTACTTTTCGGCTGTAATTGTCTCCCCAGTACGAAGGAATGAGTAATGAATTACTCCAGTCACATTCCATCAAACTGTTATCAAAATTTTCCGTGGATGAAGTGATGGCTTTGCAGTATGAGCACAACCTTCATCCCTATCCAGCTATCGAGCACATCTTTTCCTATTGTCATAAAGAATCCATTTTTCGTCACATGTAATAATCTGATCGAAAAATGGCTCTCGATGATATCCGGTGAGCAATGATGAGCACACGTTCTACCGATTCAGCTTATGTCGCTTTGTTAGTTCGTGCGGTATCCACTTGTCAATTTTTTTCACCTTACCAATTTCAGACAGGAGTCGCAATATTGTTATATGGTCAACTTCCATTTTGGTAGCAAGTTCCCTTGTGGATACAGTTGGATTCTTTTCCACCAATGCTTTTAGCGTATCCTTTTTGACAGACGTTTTGGGTCTTCCGCGAGGTTTATTTTGTAATGAAAAATCACCAGACCGAAATTTTTCAAACCAACGCTGCACTTTTCGATCGTTAACGGTATTCTCCCCAAACGCCTGGTTTATATTGCGTGCAGCTTTTGCAGCATTATGACCAAGTTTATACTCGTATAAAAGAATTACACGAATATCGGTTGAATTCATAACGGTATAAAATTCAAGATAAATAACAAAAGGGAACACTTTTGACAAAATCTTTTTTGTTGAAATGTGATTCTGGCAATGGACAGTACGACTATAAACGAGGTTATGCCAAAAACAAAAGCATAACGAAAACAGGGAGACAAACGTTCACATGTAAAGAAAAACCGACATTTCATATGCATCAACCTAATATAATTCAACAAGACCTAAAAGACATAGTAAGAGTCCTAGAAGTCAATTTGAAAATGAACAAATTCCACATAAAGCGAATTTAGAAAGGTGAACACGTTCTATACCTAGAAAATCTTTCTAACTGTAACAAAGCCAAAGAAATATTAAAAACAGCTAACATAGCTTTTTATACATTTACATCGAAATCACAAAAACACCATACTTATCTAAACCAGTGATTCTCAACCATTGTGCCGCGGCACATTAGTGTGCCGCGACTGCCAAGCAGTGGCTCCTCCCGAAATGAAAATTATTTATTTTTTTATATTTATTTATCAATTGACACTACATTCAGTTCAAATATTTATTTGATCATTTGAACTGAAGAGGTAGTAACATTGTACAGGATGCAGAATGTGCTGTGGTAATTTATTTTTCCGAATTTCTTATATGTATAAAATTAGCCCCTTCCTAAAAAGAATCCTGGCTACGGGCCTGGCCATTGCGAATACCCATTCATAAGCGACGTCAGATAAGTAGTTTTATAGGTTCTCCCTTCCTAGCTAGAATCAATGCGTATGACTATTACAGTTTTGGACTGGTCTGGATTTAATCCAAACAAAGCTATATACTAGTTTAGTCTACTAGTTGCCCGCTTGATGTGTGCATAAGATTAGATTACAACTTATATATTCGCTTTCGCATGTACAATACCACAATATTGTGTTGTCAAACTTATGTTAGAAAAGTCCAAAAAGCGAACGCTTCAGTGAGCCATATGCAGTCTTCTGCTGTCTTTCCTCTTCCTAGGAATGGTTCTGCCTCAAGGTTAAAAAAGGCCATATTGTCAAGGGGGTTCTCTTGACTAGGATTTTTCAGAAGAGACAGAATTGTATTAGCACTTGCTAAGTATAGCCCAGAATATAGCTTTCACTCTATTTAACCGCCCACATTTATTTCTGAGTCGACTGCTCATTACCGTTATCCTGATTTTCCTTACATTTAATTAAAACGGATTCAAAGGTAATATACGATATGCCGTTTCTAATCATTTTTTGACAAAATTATTTTTATTTTAAAAAAACCTCCTAAAATCGATAAATGGATTAAAAAAAGAAAGTTTGACGAAGATAATGATGATGTTTGCGATCAGGCTAACGAGCCCGAGCCCAGTACAAGTAAAGATGTTTCCTTCGCCAAAAAATGTAATGTTCATTGTAAGCATAATGACGACTTCTCAAAATTTGGATTTACATCTACAACGGAAAATGATCAAACTGTTCCCGAGTGTGTGGTATGTGGTTGTAAATTGTCAAACTGTGCTATGATTCCGAGCAAGCTCCAACGTCACTTGCTCACTAATCATCCTTCGCTTGCATCAAAAGATAAAAGCCACGTTCAAAAATCATTATCTGCAAGATCCAATTAAGTAAAGATTTTTGAAAAGCAATTTAGTGTGTCTGAAAAAGCTCAGATAACTTCTTATGAAGTGGCTTAATTAATTGCTCTTAAATTGAAACCTCATAATTTGGATGAAGAAATTATATTACCTGCTTGTCGTAAAATTGTAAAAAGAATGATCGGTGAATCAGCAGAAATTGATATTTGTAAAATACCACTTTCGAATGACACAATTCATCGCAAAATTATAGACTTGTCCCGAAATATTGAAGAAAATACTGCTAAAATTTTTGCAAATTCAAATTTTGCTCTACAACTCTATGAAATAACTGATATTACGGGAAAAGCAGATTTAACTGCATTCGTTCGATTCATTCACGAAAATGTTATAATTAATCAATTTTTATGTTGTCGTGAATTATTTGATTTCACAACAGCAAAACATGAGATTAATTCGTATTTACAAGAAATTAAAATTTCGTGGAATTTGTGCATTGGCATTTGCACAGACGGTGCTCCGTCTATGACTGGATCTATAAAAGGATTTGTAGCACATGTAAGGGAACATAATGCAGATATATTAGTTACCCATTGTTTTTTTGCATGCGGAAACACTCATTACAAAACAATTACCATCAGAATTGAAAATAGTACTAGAAAAATGTGTTAAAATGATTAATTATATAAAATCAAGACCATTAAAAAGTCGTCTATTTTCTCAATTATGCCATGCTATGGAGTCTGTAGCGACCAGCTACAAGCCTACACTTGGCACACAGATGACCAGCGCGGTTTATGACATGCATCCTGGCAAAACTATTTTTGAAGAAACCGTTTTATGTTATTTAGCTTTTCGTAAATATAACAATGCATGTTTTTCGTAGAAACTTTCACCGACGGCTCAATAGTAAATTGCCTTGTCATAAACGAAGATTTCCGAAAGGTTCGCCGTACGAGGCCACGAGGCCGAACATGTACATATCGCAGGTACCGAACCTAGAGGAAATTCCGCTGCGTTGCCAAGTTTCGCATGGCGAACTCACCCCCCATTGGAAAGCCCCACCGTCCTGGAAAAAGCGCGCCAAGGGCGTAAAGGACGAGTGTAGGCTAAGAAGCGAATTTCCTAATTGGTTAACACCGACGCATCGGGTTAACCAATCAGGAAGAACGTCGAAAAACCTCAAGACGACTTGAGGAAAGCTCGAGGGACAATCGGTCAGTCTTCTACGGATCTCGAGAATAGACACTTCGAATAAAAAGAAACTTTATCGTAACTGTGGGGTGTATTTTACCTGAAACACGATCCCTTCCTAAAAACACATAAAATCCTACAAGTCTAAATACGAATCGTTGTTACTGCATACGGAAGTCAGGTGGTTGCCCAGAGGGAAAGTTTTATCCCGTGTGCTTGAATTAAAACACGAAATAAAGATATTTTTTGAACAAGATAATAATGATTTTGTTGATTTGGTGGATAACAAAATATGGTGTGCTAAACTAGCTTACTTATCTGATATTTTTGTTATTTTTAATAACATAAATACAAGTATGCAAGGACCGAAAGAAAATATTTTAAACTCAACCGATAAATTGTTGGGATTTAAAAAAAATTACTTTATGGAACAGTAAACACTAAGCACAAGAAGGTAGTTTAGAAAAGTTTGAGTCAGTTCCAACAGACTGTTATAAAATAATTCATAAAACAGTTATTAATCATTTGACAATACTAGAGCAAAGAATTGTCCATTACTTTCCAAATTTGAAAATAAAAAAATTTGATTGGATTCGAAATTCATTTGTGATAAACGATACGTCGGTGTATGAATTAACTTTGAAAGAAGAGAAAGAACTAATTTCGGTGTGTAATAACCAAGATTTAATTTCAAAACATTCAGAACAATCAATTAATTCGTTCTGGATTAATCTTACAAGGGACATCACCCAAACGTTACACGCCGATTTCGATGAAATTTTTATGTTGTAGAACTTGAAAAAATATTTGACACGTATTTTTTTTTATGTGCGAATATCCACTCTAAAGAGGTGAAAACAGCCCTTAAATTAGGGTAAAAAAAGCTATTTTTGCAAATATCTCGGAAACTATTAGCCGTAGGCAAGAAATTCGAAATGCGAATTGTGCTGTTTTAGAAAGCCAATAAGATAGCGTAAGCAGATTTTTGAAAAATTAGTTTATTTAAAAAATATGTTAAAAATTAACATTTTTTGCAATTTTTTGGGGTTAAATGTTGGACTATTTTTATCAAATTTCACATATGTAAACTACAGTTCTAAACAAAGAATACGGATAGATTGGAATTTTTAATTTCATTCGTGCAAAAGATATTGTTACGGTTGGAATTATACGCACATTTTACATATACCTGTCGATTCCCTTCGGGTGCACGACTGATTTCTATACATAATATTCGGGAAATTGTATTATATTACATATTTTTTATGATCTCTTGGATGGCAAAGGTTAACACAACAGGTAAAAATGTTCAGTATGGTAATCACAGTTGCTCCTAGAGTTATGGGGGCACGAGGCAATAACCAAAAATCATGTTTTACTGCTCAAAAAATAAGTAAAATGAATATAAATTATGTGTACTTGTTACTTAATGTGTAATCTGCTAATAAATAAAGCGCGGTGTATGAACTTAAAAATTTGCGATTAGTTGGTATGAAATTAATTTCTTATTAAAGAAAAAAATTATCATTGTATAATTCTGAAAGTACTACCATACCCTTTAGAAAACTACATTTTTACAGAATTTTGCACTTCTACCAATTTGATTTCTATTGTACTTATATTATTTTATAATACTTATGTTATTTTATACTTATTTATTTATACTTATATTATTTTTTTGTACTAATTTATTTTTGAAAAAATTTGGAAGTCCTTAGGTGCGGAGCTCCCAGAAACTGTCGTAGAGGTGGTACTGATGGTAATATTCGTTGTACGGAAGACCTAATGACGTTGATTGTGGTTATGTGAAGCGTGATCACTTCATAATTAATTTAGATTTCGTTCAAGAAAAAGAGTTGTCTCTGTTTATTGAGAGCTGTTCCACGTTTGTATGAATATGGTAACCCTGAAAAGAACTGGTTTTGCTGTAGCTCTGAAAAAAGCTTATTTTTCTGTAATTTTGAAAAGAATGATTTTTGTTCTGAAATGGTCTTCTATTCAACTATTAACAAACGGGAACGATTAAAGCGGATATCTGTATTTGTTAGTCCATATTTTATAAAAGTTATTCTATGTAGTTGTTACAATAATGAAAATTTTCAAAAAAATGTACGAAGCATAAATGGCTTTTACACCACGAACATTTTACGGCAACTACCTGTGGACAATTTAAGCAATGCATGATTTCGATTTGGTTGAAGCTAAACTCAACGGGATTATCAAAATGTTCCGGTCTGCTACTGATGTATCCACACCGAAACCATGCATACTTAAATAGTTCTTTGTACCTAGGTGCGGATAATTGGTTATGAATTAACGAGTGCATTTTGATAATTGTGTCTCGTGCATGTAAATTAATTTGTAAATTCAATGTAAGCACGAGATCTGATATTTTACGTGCGAAATGTTTCCATATTCTAAACCCGTATACATCCAAAGGCTGTATTAATCCAGTAGTGTTTTTTGGAATACTTAAAACTGTAAGAGTTTTATTTGATGGGGTGACATTTCTTACCAAATTTCTATCATAACCTGTCCATGAGTCCAGTAATAAGATACTATTTTCTGGCGAATGTGGAAAAAATACTGACTCGAACCATTGTCTCAAGAGCTCCTTGTTTAATTTGCCTGATGCCGATGCCCTGATAACAACATTAGGTGCCGTAAACATCCTACTTTGTACCCGAGACCCTAGTTGACCACTTGTTTCTTTTAATACTATAAACAAGGGAAACAAAATTTGACCATCTGCTGATATGGTTGGTTGTATAGTATAACTATGTGTCATTGCCGATGATGACTGTATAACTGCTTCGGTATGTTTTTCTCCTTTCCAGGAAAGTGTCCTTCCAGAATGCATTTCTAGTTGAAATCCACTTTGGTCGGAATTGAAAATATTTGCTGCGCCATGACTATGGAAATACTGTAATACGTTCGATACAAATTCATCAGCTGTCGCATTTATATCAGTCAAGCGTTCAGAATAATTTCTTGTAATAAATTTTATAGTTTTTCTTCATACAATATTATGAGTTTGCTTAAATTTCCACAACCACGTATGTGATGCTTGAAATCCTTCAAGATTCAATTTTTGTTTCTCCTGTAACGCCCAGCGTTTTAAATCATTATCGTGCACTATGATATTTCTATTTCGAACTAGAACAAGCTTTTCTAATGTAATGTTTGCAATACTATTAAGTTTATCAATTCGCAATCCACCGCTCTTAACTTGTTCTTCCCATCTGTATAACTGTACACGGCTCTTTAATTTTCTAAATTTCGATTGTACGCTTTTGAAAGATAATGGTCTTTTTCTACCACTCTTCCAAAAGTTCACAGCGGTCTTTTTGTAATCAATATCAATATATTCCCTTCCGGTTGTGTTTTCATCAGGCAAATTAGACGAAGATTCACTTACTTCTGAAGGTAATGATGATATACATACTTCTGGCTCATGTGGATTGCATGATAGAAATTTATCCTCACCTATGTCATGTTCAAATAATAACTCCCGTTCTGTTTCAATTTCTGCATAACCGGCTTGTGCATATTGGTTAATTAAGTCCGTAATAATATGAGCTAATTCTATTTCTTTGACGTTTACAGGCATACGCTGAACTGTATCTTCATAATTATAAGAATCTATTAGAAGACTTATGATATTAGCAGGATTTATTTACATACTGAAACAATTAGTTGGTTGAATAAAAAATAAAAAAGCTAAATATGGACTAATAAAAAAGTTAAATATGGGTCGTTTAAAACTGAATGGACTGTTAACACTACTAGTTGATTTGAAAATCGTTCTAGCCTTGTCGATGTATACACATAACTTATCAATTACTTCTGATTAATTAGTAGAGAGACCACTCCGTAACAAAAATCACACAGGTAACTCGGAAATCACAATTATATTTCACATTACGACCGACCAATACAATCACTGTGATTCTATGTTCTGGTTGTAGCTAACTGCTAAATAGTTTGATTTGTTTTGAAGATTTCTTAAAGTGTTGAATCCAGTTTACCTGAGCAACAGTATGTAGAAGGGGTAAGACGTGTGGATTGGCTGATCACCTTTACAACAAACTTTGGAAAGGGAAACTGCCGATTTACCTAATTGGTCGAAAAAAAAAAAGTACAGTATGTTTCATTTACTACCAAAACCGTAAGTATTCTAGCCTTTCCTCACTTTCTATGACCTTCAATGGCCTTATGTAATAGGGCGTCCGAAGTACCTCCACCTGCAAAAAAGCTATTATCGCCACCGGATGGCCCCCTTCGTACTATGCAATTTTATTTCAGCAAATATTTCTGTGAAACTTATAGTTTCGAAGATATCTGAGGTGCTAATAGTTATTGCCCCGCCCTGTATATAAATGGTGAACCGATAGTGGTTTCAAATTCTCAAGCAATAAATCTGAATTCATGACATTTCAAAAACCGCAAAATTACCAAAAAAATCAACTTCCATATCAATCAGTTTCCCACCAAGGAAACAAAGGAATTGAAAATCCTAGGTTTAATTTTCGACCAAAAGATGACATGGAAAACCCACATTTCTAAGCTTAAAAGTGACTCAATCAAAAGACTAAACCTTCTCAAGCCTCTCGCAGGCAACAACTAGGGAGCAGATGCCACTGTACTACTAAATACATACAGGGTGTCCCAGAACTAGTGTAACATCCGAAAATGGGGGGTAGCTGAAGTGATTCTAAACAACATTTTCCTTTACTAAAATGTTGTTTGAAGCTTCGTTTTCGAGTTATTAACGAAAAACACTGACCAATCACAGCGCCCAAAGACCGCGGGCTCAACCATGTATGCACGGCTTTTATACACGGGCGCTCGGTCGGGCTCCCGGCACACGTACTGACACAGCATAGGTATCGCGGAAAATGTTGTCATTTTAAATTAAAAATAATGTGAAATTATTCGTTATTCATGAATAACAAATAAACTAATAAGTCGTTTAATAACTGCGTTCGATACTTTTATTCGTTATTCGAAAGAAATAAAGCGTTTTATTATTTATGAAAAAAAATTTTTTTTAACAGCACATTTTCAGGTGAATAAATTGTTTTAAGAAAAACGATTTGTATAACTAATGCTAGAAAAAAATAATTGAAATATCGTCCACGAAATAGCTTGCTTCAACGAAAGTAGGTCGGTAAGGCTGGATCCTCGTGTCGATCCTGACCTATCCAACAATTTTCAACAGCCGATGTTCTGGCCGAGTCGATGAACTCACTTCGCCGCACGATCGATATTTTTCGGTGACTTCTTAGAAACTGTCGATTTTGTTTTTTCTCCGTGCCTTCGGCGCGGTTCTCTGGCGAAAGGCTGCCGTGCTTGGTGCTTGTTCGCCGGAATGATTTATTATTAAACTAATTGTAACATCTACACTTTTATAACTATTAACTTCAAAAAATTTAGAAATGAATACACGATTGTAAGGAATAATCAGGATAACGGTGGTGAGCGGTTAAATAACGAAATAAACGTGGGCGGTTAAACAGAGTGAAAGCTTGTATTTTTGAACTGTACTTCGCGAGTGCTGATACAATTCTCCCTTTCCTGAGAAAACCTAGTCAAGAGGACCCCCTTGACAATATGGCCTTCCTTAGCCTTGAGGCAGAACTATCCCTAGGAAGGGGAAACGCAGCAGAAGACTGCACATGGCCCACTCAAGCCTTCGCTTTTCGGACTTTTCTAACATTCGGCCATACTGACAATAAGGTCTGTCCTCAGACTTTACAATAAACTTTTGTTTGACTTGCTTAATACTAATTTTGTTGTCGTAACACGATACCGTCGCATCGCTTACGATCAACTACGGATACCTTCGTATCCCTTATCGGTCTAGATGCACGTTGCATCGCTTTGACCGCCACCTCCCTGCCTGAGACACCGTCGTGTCCGTCCGGTTTGGTGGTTATTCATAGGGAATACCGTTGTATTCCTCTATGATCTTTGCCTAGGGTGCAAGGCACCCATGCTCAGCAATCTTGACACCTTCGTGTCATGACGCACTTTGCGTCTCTTTCTCATCGGGTAGTTTCCGTCGAAACCGTACCGATGACTTCTTTTGTCTCCCTCTCGACAAGAGCATTGGACCTTTGTCCCTGACTCGCTGGAGCCTTGCCTGGTCGCCGGGTGAGACGTCCTTCTCGATGCTCATCGAAAGCCTCATGCTTTCGGTTCGCCTTGTCCTTTCTGTAACTCAACTCAAACATGTGAGATTGTATTCGATTATCGGTAGTTACAAACTAACGACTACTCTTACTGAAATCTACGATACGGTAAATAAAAAAGGATACAGGATAGCTTCAACATCACGTGTCACGATCATCCCCCTGGATCGCGATCCACGGCTTGATCCTGTCCGCCGCAACGACTGTTCGTAGGCGCTTTACCCCTTCTCGTAGATCTTCTATTTCGTATCTGTCGTTCGGTAGCACTGTCCGGATTCGGAACGGCCCTTTGTACTTCGGCAGCAACTTTCGGCTACCTCCCGTTGATGGGTCGCTCGTGACTTGCACCAATACAAGATCGTCGACGGTATACCTGCGAGCTTCCCTTCGCGTACGGTCATACCTCTCCTTTTGTATCTTCTGTTCTTTTGAGATGTGGCTACTGATATCTTCACGTAATATTTGTAAATCTAGCCGATCCATCTCTTTTCGTATGGCGTTCAATATCGTTCCTTCCGCCATTGTCTTTGTATCGCATCCAATCAATGCTTTCATCGGTGTGGTGTCGATACTTTTGTTGTGCATGGTGTTAATGGCACTTTGCACCTTTTTGACCTGCGTATCCCAGTCTCGTGGGTCTTGACCTGCTGCACTTGTTGCTAGAGCGTCGATGATAGTTTTATTATACCGTTCGACTTGTCCGTTTGCCCTCGGCGTAGCTACTGCATTAAGCACGTGCCTGATACCGTATGTTGTACATAAGGTCGCGAATCTCCTTGAGGTGAAGCTTGTTCCTCTATCGCTAATTATCCTCGTCGGTACGCCAAACAAGTACATTATATTCAATAATACCTTCTCGGTATGCCTAGTCTTCTGGTCTTTCACAGGTTCTACAATGGTAAACTTCGTAAATGCATCTACCATTACAAGCAAATACTTATTTCCCTTTCTACTCGTCTCGAACGGTCCTACGTGGTCAATATGCAGTGTATGAAATGGTATCGGTACCTTCTCGATCGTATTCAGTTTACACTGTTTCTTCCCTGACGTATGTTTGTAGTACGCGCAACTCAAACATGCTTTTACATATTTATCAACGAATCGTCGCATACCAGCGAACCAATAGTTTCGCTGAATTCGTTCCAGTGTCTTTTCTGCACTTAGATGTCCGGCATCGTCGTGACATAATCTGCATATCTGCAGCCTTGCGTCCTTTGGAACAACCCAAGATATTTTATTATCTGGCATGCGTCGATATACTTTATCCTTCTTCAACACATATTCTTTGAAATAGTGTTTCGCTTCAGGGGACTTGTCGTTGTGAGAGAGAATGGTTCGGATCCGTGATAATTGCTCGTCCTGCATTTGAGCGGCAACAATCCATTCGGATTCCGTGACGTCCACGTAAAAGACTTCGAGGGGTGTCGGTTGGGGGTTTCGGCTAAGTGCGTCCACATGAGCCATCCTTGTCCCAGGTCGGTACAAGATTTCGAATGTATATTCTTGTACTTCCAACCACCATCGACCGATGCGCGGTAATAAATCTCTCTTCGAGAACGTTGTACGCAATGCGTTACAGTCGGTCACTACTTTAAATTGAGTGCCGATCAGGTAAACTCGGAAGTGTCGTAGTGCGAACACAACAGCCATTGTTTCCAATTCATACGAATGGTAACACCTTTGATCCGTCGTCGTCTGCTTACTAAAATATGCCACTACTGCCATATTTCCGTCTTCCTGCTGTTGCAATAGTATCGCTCCAACGCCTATCGAGCTGGCATCCGTGTGCAATTCGGTCGGTCGGTTTGGGTTAAAAATACACAAAACCGGTCTCATTGTTAATTTCTTCTTTACTTGTTGGAAAGCACGCTCTTGGGCTTCCTTCCATTGCCAGAGTACGTTTTTACGCGTTAGGCGGGTTAAGGGCTCCACAAGTGTTGCGAAGTTCTTAACGAATTTCCGAAAATAGCTCGCTAGTCCCAAGAATTGACGTACCTGCTTGACGTTCTCGGGTCGCGGCATTTCCCTAACGGCATCTGTTTTCCGTTGACCTGGCTTTACTCCTTGTTCGCTTATTTCTCGTCCCAAGTATTCGATGGTTTCTTGGAAGAAAGAACACTTTTCGAGTTTGAGGGTCAATCCATGTGCTCGGAAAGCCTCCAAAACTTGTCGAAGTCTGTCGATGCCTTCTTCAATTGTCTTCGACGGAACTATTACGTCGTCTGTGTCTATTAAACTTTCTCTTTTTGATGGCAATTCTCCCGTCTGTGTCCCAGCTTCTTGCACAGGCTGCATTGTACCTTTGCCTTGTGGCATTCTCGTGCCACGTGTCCAATTTTCCCGCAATTGTAGCACGACAATCCTTTTCCTCGGCTCTTCTCCACGGTCTTTAATCCGACGGTCCGCGATTCCGGCTCCTTCCTCTTCTCTTTCCCTGGCATATTACCCATGGTACACATGTATGCATATAAATCGTTCGGATCGGTGTGTTTCGCCGATCGTATCGTCCTCGCTAATGGCTCGTCCGGTACTCCGAAGATAACCATATCGACGGTTTTCTCGTCGGAGAGACCAATATTGAGTCTTCTGATTAAGTTTAATTTTTGGAAACAATAGTCTCCTAATTGTTGTCCTGGTTTCGCCTCGTATAAATCTGCTTCCCGTAATAGTCGCGAGAATGGCATTGTCCGCCGGAACTGCGCGACTAAAAAGACTTTCGTCTCGGCCCAAGTGGTTGCGACTTGCATTCGTGTGTCGTACCACTGGCGAGCATGACCTCTTAATCTTGACGCGATCAATCTCATTATCCCCAAATCGTCCCACGAAAATCTAGCCCCAAGATCATCCACGTGTCGCACCCAGTTTTCGATTGCGATCTCTTCTTTGGATGGATCATAAATTGGGATTAATTGTTCGTCCCCTGGTCGCACGTAGCAAGGCGATTTCGCACGTGATGATGAGCTTCGCGAATTCATACTCTCCGTTGCACGTTGTGCGTGATCGACGGTTGCATCGTTTCGCGAATCGCGTGACTGCGATTGCGCACTTTGTTTTCGCGGGCTACGCGAGCGCACACGCGAACTACGCTTTTCCGGACTGCGCGACCGCGAACGCGAACTCGACTCCTGCCGTCGCGACGTATGCGATCGCACGCGCGATCGTCGCAGAAACTCCTCCATCATATGTTCAAGTTTATCCATACGTGACTCCATGGCGTTGGATGCCCTTTCGTCACCGTCACGGCTACACGATGCACGTTCCATGCTTCACTTATGTACTGATGTATTGTTCACTCTTAACTGCTTATCAACACACTTATCACTAACGATTAGCGATGCACACTTTTTTTCGGTGATATTACTTGATTGTTTGTACACGGCACTCTGCACTTAATGTCTCTGCACGATGTACGCAAGTGTATCCTCCAAAACAAAACTATGTGCACTAATATTTGTGTGACACGGTAAATCCTGCTTCTGATTTGTAAGGAATAATCAGGATAACGGTGGTGAGCGGTTAAATAACGAAATAAACGTGGGCGGTTAAACAGAGTGAAAGCTTGTATTTTTGAACTGTACTTCGCGAGTGCTGATACAATTCTCCCTTTCCTGAGAAAACCTAGTCAAGAGGACCCCCTTGACAATATGGCCTTCCTTAGCCTTGAGGCAGAACTATCCCTAGGAAGGGGAAACGCAGCAGAAGACTGCACATGGCCCACTCAAGCCTTCGCTTTTCGGACTTTTCTAACACGATAATGTGGCTTATAAATTTGAATGGTATATAATCCACATTCACGAACGTGATAATAACTCTGTTCGATACTTTTATTCGTTATTCGAAAGGAATAAAATGTTTTATTTTTGTTAGAAAAGTCCAAAAAGCGAAGGCTTGAGTGGGCCATGTGCAGTCTTTCGCTGCGTTTCCACCTCCTACGGATGGTTCTGCCTCAAGGCTAAGAAAGACCATATTGTCAAGGAGGTCCTTCTGACTAGGATTTTTCAGGGAAGACAGAATTATATCAGCCATCGCGAAGTATAGCCAATCCACAAGCTTTCACTCTTTTTAACCACCCACGTTCATTTCTTATTCAAACGTTCACCACCGTTATCCTGATTTTCCTTACATTATTTAAAAAAATAAAAAACATTTCGTAGTACTCTGCGTTCGTACGCGGCATGTTGCTCGTTCAGTTAGCAAAATAAATCTGAGAGCTTAAGCGTTTTGTGGATCCTAGGTGGACGTTTGGTAAGGAAGGGGAATAGTTACAATACAACGGAAAAGAAATGTTTATTGTACTGCCATGAGAAACACGAAACAGTTTCAAATAAACATCAAATAAACCGACGGTGCAAAACGTTGCGCCGGCAAGAGTCAAAACAGATAAGTCGGAAACATTTGAGGACCGCCGGATTCGGGTGTGAATAAGTGAGCGCGTGTGTGTGTATGTATGCACGTATATGTGTGTGTGTGTGTGTGTGCGCGTGTAAAGGCTTACAAAGTAAGCGAGGCAAGTCGCTGAAAAAGCAAGTGGTGGTTTGAAAGTAGTGAGACGAAAACTAAAAGTGTCGTCAGAATGGCACAAAACGTGCCCGTGAACGAATGGGCGAGTTTAATTATTTTTTCCTAGCATTAGCTATCGAAATCGTTTTATTTCACAGCATATTTTATCTATTTAAAAGCGTGCTGTTAAAAGAAAAAACATTTTTTTCGTAAATAATGTAAGGAAAATCAGAATAACGGTGCTGAACGGTTGAATAAGAAATGAACGTGGGTGGTTAAAAAGAGTGAAAGCTTGTATTTTCAACTATACTTCGCGAGTTCTGATACAATTCTGTCTTCCGTGAAAAATCCTAGTCAGAAGGACCCCCTTGACAATATGGTTTTTCTTAGTCTTGAGGCAGAACCATCCCTAGGAGGTGGAAGCGCAGCGAAAGACTGCACATGGCCCACTCAAGCCTTCGCTTTTGGGACTTTTCTAACAATAATAAAACATTTTATTTCTTTCGAATAACGAATAAAAGTATCGAACGCAGTTATTAAACGACTTATTAGTTTATTTGTTATTCATGAATAACGAATAATTTCACATTATTTTTAATTTAAAATGACATAACATTTTCCGCGATACCTATGCTGTGTCAGTACGTGTGCCGGGAGCCCGACCGAGCGCCCCTGTATAAAAGCCGTGCATACGTGGTTGAGCCCGCGGTCCCTGGGCTCTGTGATTGGTCAGTGTTTTTCGTTAATAACTCGAAAACGAAGCTTCAAACAACATTTTGGTAAAGGAAAAGGTTGTTCAGAATCACCTCAGCTACCCCCCATTTCCGGATGTTACACTAGTTCTGGGACACCCTGTATAAGTCAATCATTTTATCGAAATTAGGTTATGTTTCAATAATTTATGGAATTAACAAATCATCCAAATTACTAAACTCTATCCAAAATTATATAAGTTTTAAATTATTTATTATATATAATCAAATTTCTTATTATACAATTTTTTAATTAAAATTAAAATTAAACTTTAAAAATTCTAGCAAAAATTAATTAATTTCCTAGCCAAAAAAACAAGTTATACACCGTATGTGTAATGATCTTGAACTTCAGTTATTAGTCCCGCTCTTGGGGATCGTCTTCAAAATAATTCTTTGTCTCGAATAGGTTAAGAGCATTTAATAAGAATCTAGTAGCTAGTCTACAGGTTGAAAGCAAAACAATGCTCCCTAGAACTTAAAAGATGGAAACTGATATTCAATTACATCTGTAAGTTAATTGCATTTCCCACGAACATCATCACACATCATTAGCGATTGGAATAGAAACATTAATCTTTCTAACATAAAAGAAATGCCATCCTTACTCTTTCCCCAGTTAATAATCAAAATAAACAGCAAAATGGACAGGAACGAATTAATTCTTCCATGCATTCATACCTACATCAAAATAGAAAACAACTCAATTATAGGAATATTAATAAAAGATAACATAAGATCGAAATACATCTATTCTAACGTAATATCAATGAAATCGTGCCATATACAGGGTGTCCCAGAACTAGTGTAACATCCGGAAATGGGGGGTAGCTGAGGTGATTCTGAACAACCTTTTCCTTTACCAAAATGTTGTTTGAAACTTCGTCTTTGAGTTATTAACGAAAAACACTGGCCAATCACAGAGCCCAGGGACCGCGGGCTCAACCACGTATGCACGGCTTTTATACAGGGGCGCTCGGTCGGGCTCCCGGCACACGTACTGACACAGCATAGGTATCGCGGAAAATGTTATGTCATTTTAAATTAAAAATAATGTGAAATTATTCGTTATTCATGAATAACAAATAAACTAATAAGTCGTTTAATAACTGCGTTCGATACTTTTATTCGTTATTCGAAAGGAATAAAACGTTTCCGGATGTTACACTAGTTCTGGGACACCCTGTATGTATGTATCATCTTATTCATCCTTGAAAATGTAGAAATCAACGCCATCACACTCTACCAAATAATTACAACACACCCAATTATCCCTAGAAAAATCTCTAATCCTTACGCCTCTGATTACCTACTAAATAATCTTCAATTTGAAGTATTCAAATATCCTAATGTAAAATTAAGGGAAACAAACTCAAGTAGCGTAACAAAGACAAATAGAATGAGAAAAATAACTATAGACTTTACAAATTACCCAATTCCAATGTAAGAAACTCAAAAATACTTCTCAAAATTGATTATGAAAAAATGGAACCAAGAGTAGCTAAATAACAATCACTCCAAATTCCACGAAATAAGAGAAAATATTTACACTAACAACCCTACTCTCCCATTGGACATATAAAACTGACGTACCACCACTTAATAACAAAGACGGACAAATCGTTATGTAATGTCTGTAACGTGGAACTAAACGTAAATGCAAGAATGTCTCGTTACTAGGATCTTAAAGGAAAAAGAAAAAATACTTCTAACTATTAAAAATAACTTAAACGACAGAAAACGCACAAAAAGCATAACTAGTGTCCTCGATTAAACCAAATTCATAAAGAACAAGTAAATTAACTATAAGTAACTGCGTCCTAGCAGCCAACCACTCCATCTACAAGCAAAGTATACAATCATTCAAATCATGCAATATACAGGTTGAGTCTCCTAACATGACAACTTCAAATAACTCGTAAGTTATTTGTTGTACGAAAAAATGTTTCAAAAAAAAAAAGTTGCATGGTATTGTTACGTCCGTAACCTTCAAGTCCAGCAAACCTCTCTTGTCTTCGGGGAAATCATAAAAAGTTTACAATAGTCAAACCCCTTACACTTACCAAAATTCCTACGGACAATTATAGTGAAGGGCCGCCCAGGTTTAATGCAATAAATCGAGTAAAAGAACCGGACGCGTCACTCGAGACTGTACGAGGCACCGAGAGCCCGATGCTCGAGGATGGCCGTGTGTCAGAGTGCTACGCGTCTGGTTCATGTCTTCGATAGTTTTCTATACCCCAGAAAGGGCAATTGTCTAAACTTGGTTGGGCTTGCTGTACTGTCCGGAAAATTCCTCAAACATCCATCCTTGTCTCAATCTTTCCTTTTCCAATTCATTTCCACCACCCCGAGGATAGGAGAGGGAAGGCTCCATAAAAAGCGACGTGCAGGGAGCGCGAGCACTAAGTATCTTTGTGACCTCATATCCAGAAACTCGTATCTTAACCCTCATAATTTCTATAAATAAAAGTGTGTGCGATTAAATTTGGTAATAGTCATTATCGAAGCCCCCCTATCCCAGGTAAAATCCTTCAATGGACTGACCGAAACCAGGGGCCTTCAGGTACAAAAGGTACGTAACAGTATCTAAGGGTACATACAGTGCTCGAATCTGTTCTTTATTATCTTACTTTTTTATTGAGATATTAGGGTCACCTTCAGTTTTTTAAACGGACGTCTAATGTTTTTTCTTGAATTCGGATAAATCATCAAATTCTGCGTAAAAAAGTATTATACAAAGCAGGACTTAAAATGAATAATTACTGAGACATTTTCAAATTAATAATCTTTTATTAGGAAATACGCTCAGTCAACGTGTTTCTTAACACGACTTTGTTTACGACAGTAGGTCATGTTTGTAAACATGTTTCTTGGTAGATGTTAGAAATCATTAACATGAAATGTCTATTTAGTGTCTTAGTAAACGTTAAAGACGTATTGAGGAAGGTGCTACATTTTTATTATGATGTTCAGTAACAGTGAAAAATGCGATATGATAATTGTTTATGATGCGGGTGAAGAAAATGCTATAAAAGCTAAGATCTTGTACCAAATTAAGTACCCTGATCGAAATTAGCCATTGTATTCTATCATTTTAAGGCTTAGTCGAAGACTCAAAGAACATAGCAATTTTAATAACATACAGGAACGTAAAAGGTATCGCAAAATTGTAAATAACGAAGGATGTCGTACTTCTACCTTAGCAGCTATTGCCCTTCGGTAAGCACGAAAAAATGACATTTCACTTGTATCAACCTAATGATGAAATTAGTTTATCTAAGTATTCGACATTCTATTCCTTTGGGTTCATGATAATTTTGTTAAATTAACTATGACATCTCACTATCAGTCAATTCAGAGCACCACATAATGCCAGATGTCTCGTAAAAGTTTCGAAGATAGATGTGACCCGACAGCAATAATGAATACGGTAAATGTACTTTTAGTCCTAATTAAATTGTAAAGTAAATATCGCTATTTCACTCACCTCACCGATTTCGATAATTTTTGAGTATATTGTAGGAATCAACATTTTGAACAACTTTTTCTTATACATATAACAACCGTTTGTCCTTAGTTTTCGAGATATTCTTAAAAATAGTTTCGGCATTTTTACTTGGATGTGCGTTGGATGGCGTTTATGTACGGCTTATTGTTAGATTTACCTACCGCAATGTGTTCATATCTCACGTTTCAATTTGTAAGCGCTGACAAGAGAGGAATGCAACTTAGCTTAGCTATTTTAGAGCATTTAGTAAGTGAAAAACTTTCTTGTGGAACATATCGCCAAGATAGTCTAAACATTATAAAATAAATTGTTCGAATTCTTAAATACATGTACACAGCGATTACCATGTATAAGTAGAGTTTTTAATCGATTGAAAACTGATCCACGGTAAAATAAATTATTTTAAATGTGAAGAGGAGATATAATTTGATAAGAGATTATGACCTAAGCATTACTGCCTACTCTAAGCCTTAGTTTGAAGATATATGCCTTCCGTTCTAAACCACTTAAAGTTTTACAAAGTATCATATAACGTTGAAACTATCGCGACAATTATTCATACAAAATGTATTAGGTATTAATCCAGATACGATTGTTGATTGGGCCAGTTTTGACCAGGAATCTTTGATTTCTGAAATCTCCCTGATTACATTTACGTCGCATTCCACGACTCGCTTTCTTACTCGTTCCCACATAAACAATTATCACATACTCACCATTCGCACTTGATTTCCCAAATTGACCGCAATTTTCTTTCCTAGTTGCACTTAGATAACACATATCCAGCGTTCCGATAAATAGTTATTCTCTTCAAGAAACTCTACATACTCATAACATTGCAGTATTCTCTAAATTATTTAACAATGTTCCACCTAGCTGAGTAACTTAAAACTTTTACAAATAATAATTCGATAATAAAACATTATTTATGATTTTTTAAGGTGACCACTCTGAGAGTTGTTTATAAGAACCATCCCCAAAAAAATTAATTATTTTTTTCTATCCTTAATAATTAATTTATATTTCTGAAAAAACATATATTAAGTAGAGCTAGTCTGTAGCTCTTTTACATTTTTTCATTTAAATATCTTAAGTAATAACTGAAAAAATAAATAAAACAGTTTAAGGGTTTTACCTTCATATCACTCTTAAACGAAGTGGTAGAGATCTAAAATTTTGCAGAATGGCTTTTCAGGAAAAAAGAACTGTTTAGCAACCAACAAAAATGAAACATGATTTGGGTGCCATTTGCCTGTGCTTATCCTGCTAGATCCTTTGTTCGTGAGTAAGAAGTAGCTCTGTCGTAGATAAATTTACGTAAACGAAATTTATGTATTTAAGCGGCATCCAACGTATATCAAAGTAAAATTGTCAAATATATTTCCATGAATATCTCGGAAAGTAAGGCTGAGCGGATGTTATATGTATAGGAGAAAGTTGTTAAAAATGTTGATTTCTACAGCTTATTTAAAGATCATCGAAATCGGTGAGGTGAGTAAACTATTAATAATTATGAATTTTAATACACTGTTAGTTTCTAATGTTCGCGGAATTTAATCTATGTATCAAATTAATATTTACGACCAAAAAATTTCTGTATAATTGTCCAAGGTGTGATATTGTCAGTGTCCTAACAAATTCTCTCTCGTCCTGTCCAGATTTTCTCCGAGGTTGGAGTTAAGTTTCCTCCATTCTTCGTGTCTTTTCCTCCAAGTCGCTTCTTGGAAGAAAGTATGAAAAGTAAGACCTAGAATTGTCCAATTAGAAATTGAGACGGTTTCCTGATTGCACAATGCCCACAGGTCACGTTGGTTGTGCAGTAAACGCGCCCTGCAGAAGGTTGCATATAGTTCCTTTGTTCAGGAAACCGGCTCATAAATTCTAGGTCCGTCTTTTCAATGCGTGTAGGTACTATTTGTCCGCAACGAGTTGGGGAGTGGGATGATGTGCTCTCACTTTATTCCACCTCTCCTGCTACCAAATGCGTTGCTGTTATTGGCTACAGCCAGCGACAAAGTCGACGACAAGCACATCGAGACAAATTGAAATAGAAGATTCCACAACACTGGCGTAGCCTCCCAGTTAATACTAAACCTACCAACCATAGTTGACAGTTTAATTGGGAGGCTACGTCAATGGCCTCATAAAGGTATAAAGTCATCGTTCTATTTCACTTCATCTGGATATGGTCGTCGTCGATCTTTGTCGCTGGCTGTAGCCAATAGCAGCAACGCATGTGGTAGCAGGAGAGGTGGAACAGAGTGAGAGCGTAAACATTTTCACTCGCCAACTCGTTGCGGACAAATAGTATGTGATAAGTCAATTGCCGCTGAGGATGAGCTACTTGGACACTTTTGTTGATGTCGTCTTCCAACCTAGGTCTTCTAGAAAAGTTACAATTCGCGGAAAGTTGACTTTCTTAAGAACGACACCGTCCTATGTCAACTGCTGCAACGCAAGCCTAAATATGTGACTCTGACATACGCAATCAAATCTCAGTAACTCAAATCTCAAAAGAACAGATAAGATTATTGTATATTTATATTTATACATACAATATATATTAGGTGTAGAAACTAATTCTTTCCCATTGGAATCATATAACCGGTACAGTCATTCAAATCGAAATATTCGCGATGAAATGGAAATTATTTTGATGACTGATTTGTTTTCATTCTTTCTAAATAGAACTTTTATTGTACCCGAAAATTGGAAAGCATTTATTTCTACACCTAATACATATAAATGTAAAAAAAGATTATAAAGACTGTTGTAACTCAATAAACATTTTCAACTGTGACTTTCAATAAAATCTAACGACAGAAATTATACACTTTTGCTTTGACTTAGAAAAAACGATTAATTTGCATATGAGCAGAAGGGACACGACAAAAGGCAATTAGATTTTGTATTATACATATATACCAGAAATGGAGATGCAGTAAATATGTACTGTTAGTCCCATAAAATTTCGTACTTTCACTGCTTGTATCAGAAATTTGTTGAAATTAAGTGATACATTTGAAATTTTCTAATAAATCTAATACTATAAATGTACACATGCATGAAGTTCAAATGTTAAACCAAATGTTAAAATTCTGTAATTAGTGACGAAAATAGCTGAATTTTAATCTATATGGTACATAATACCATTCTACACAAATATTCGTACCATGTTCAGCATATTTGATTTTCTTTTATTCAGATTTGTTATTTCATATTGAAAATTACTTCTAAAGCTTAATCAGTTAAGTGAATCCAACAATCTATTCTAGTTCGAATCTTTGTTCAAATAATAACATTTAGTAAAAATGAGTCGCAAAATGTTGGAAATTATTTTAGAGGAACGTAAAAGAATTTTTAAATTGCACTAAGAGGGCAAAAGTTATGCTGACATAGGAAAGGTAATTGGTAGAAGTAAACCTTGCGTTTAATATGTAATTGAGTGGATGAAAGCAAATAATTGTTTATTAAACAATAAACATACTGGAAGACCAAGCATTTTAACCGTTCAAGAAAAGACCTAAATTAGTCACAATGTGTAACAGTATATCTAATAAAAAGCTTTCTGCTATAACGTACTGAAAAGAATATTAAGAAATAACAATTTTCACAGTCGATCACAGAGGAAAAACCCCTTTATTAGTAATATTAACAGAGAGAAGAGATTAACATTTGCGAAGACGTTCAGAAACGAAAATAAAATTGTTCAATCAGTATGAATCGAAAATGCAACTATCGTGATTGTGATGCTGAACAGTGTCTTTATTCTGTATTTATAATTATTCGTTGTTAGTCGGTTAAACTATTCGTATTTCGTATTGTTCTTAGGATACTAACATCACACCTGGGATTCCACGATCCTCAATTACAATTGGAATTTTACCTTTTTCTAACTAATTTATACTATTTCCTACTGTGTTTCTAAAATTAAGAAGTTTTACCTCTTGGACAATCCTAGCTCGTGAACACTGGACTTTCCAAGTTGGTAGGATGGTGTTATTTTTCATCTTTCAGACACGGGTCTGGAAATTGTTCGGTTCTTCACAGCAGTTGTAAATTTGGAAGGTCATCCAACACTTTAGCTTTCATTTAGAAGTTCGATGCTTTTCTTTCCGTGGCTATCGGGTTTTTCGTTTTTCGGTATGTTTTGTTAGCGACGAAGCGTTGCCTAGACTCATTACCTGCTGCGTTTATTGTTCGAGACACGCGAGTTTCTGCGCGCGTCACTCAAGGGTGCGGACGACACTTGAGAGTGACCGTCGACTTGGCGACGTCACTTTAGTTTCGGTCTTTCTTTAATGGTTTACCAATCGCGGATAATTAACCACCTCTCCAGTCGAAGTCGAATTTGTAATGATCCAATCCGCTTTTCTCACCCCAGCTTAATGTATCCTGACCGAGGATTCTTGGACTTTTTTCCGAGGCCTCCAGAGTCAGAATCCATTCTGCCATAGAGATAGAATCACTAGAATTCATTTGAATAGCAACATAGTCACACCAGAAAATAGAAACAGTATTTTTTTACTCGGAAAATACTTGGATATTGTAAAACGTTCAGATCACGGGTAATTAGTCTTCCGTGACACGAAAGTGGTTCTTCGAGGCATTTGTAGTTGGCACAGACGTACGAAATCAGCCAAGTTCGAAAGTAAACTCAACAGTGATATTACCAGATGTTAATTACTATTGAGCTGGACACGAGTGGGTACCAGAAGGCGCGCACACCGTAGAAACTTAGAGTTTCTCCGACGATGGTTAAAAAGGAAATTTAATTACTAACGTTCGTATAAAGAAGAAGCCACTCACAAATAGCAGATTGTCGTTCATGTCATAAAGTCAGTTCATACAATATAGTAATTGCCACAGTTCGCAAAAAATAGATTCTAAGAACAAATTCTATTCTCTAACGAATCAAAATTTAACATTTTTCATTTTTGGATGCAACGGAGCAGGAAAGATTCAGAGAAAACTGAATAAAGAATTAGAATTAAAACATTTGCAACCGATTGTAATCGGTGGTGAGTTGCTGCAAGGCAAAGTGAAGTATTCTTGTTTTCTTGACAAAATTACGGACAAAATTAAATACAAAAATATTTTAGAAAAAAATCTACAAGGACAACGGCCCAAAGCATACGGTTCAGGTTGTTCGAGAGTAAATTCTTTATAATGTCTTTCATTTTTCAGCTACCCCCGAATTCGAATGCAAATCCTATTGAAAATTTGTGCGCGGAAATAGGAAAAACATTATGAATATATGAAATTTTCAATAAACAAATGTTGAAACAAAAAATTTTGAAAGTTTGAAATAGTATAGAACCAAACACTCAAAATTAGTTGGAAGCATGCAAAATCGTTTAAAAGAGATAATAAAGCACCAGGGTAGATAGACGAAATAATAAAAATTAGTAAAAAATATTGAAGCTATGTAATATGTTATTTTTAGGCAAATTGTACGTAAGTACGAATATTTTTGTAAACCGTTATTATGTATTACGTAGATTACAATTCATATATTTTTAGTACTAATTACTTAATTTTGTTAAAATTTGGCCTAATTAAACTTTATATATGCGTTCACTTATAGTCAAAAATTTATTGGAAATTCTGAAACCCATCACCTAATGTCAACAAGTTACTTTTATTGACAGTGAAGGTATGAATACTTATGGGACTGACTGTGCATACGTGCTTTGAGTTACAGAAACTTGTGATGATAAAGCTTTGACTCACAGAGGTAAACTTCTACTTGCAAAGGTACAACAAATAATTGCAATTGTTGCGTTGTCGGTTTGAACAAATGATATGCTCAGCTTCCCCTAACGCTTGGTTGTTGCTGGTGCGATATTTCACAGAGTCCCTTTCGTCTTACAGAGTGTATGTTTAGTTGTTGAAGCTTGTTTGAATATTCTTTTTTAGTGTCCCCTTGGTCTTTACCTTCACTCTATTTATACAAATTTTCGTAGCTCGATTTTCCGATTTGGACGAATCAGAACCGTCCCTGCCCCTTGAACAGTCCTCCATGGGCCAAGCGCAAGCCTCCACCCTGGAAATCCCTGGTTGGCAGGGTGGTGGAATGTCGTTGTGGCGAGGGAGTCAGACCCAAGGGGTGAGCGGTCCTAACGGGACTTTTGGTATGTGTGTTAGTGACTTTACGATACGTTAATTGCTATTGAGGGCGACCGGGTACCAGAAAGGCACATGGGGCGCAGAAACGCAAAGTTTCCGCGGTCATAAACTCTTTCTGGCACTCGACCTCGGCTTACAATGAAAGGAATTTAACAGAAGGTTAGAAAGTCAAGCATCCTCAAAAATAGCATAAATGAATCGCCCGTATCATAAAGTCGCGTCCTAACGATTAGTTTTGCGTCGCAACAGGAATATAGGGAGTTTATATTTCGGTTTACAGAGGTTTTTACAGCGAAGCGGACGGGAATGAGGAAAATTCTAGTCTTATAAATGTTTCCGAGTTATAGAGATTCGACTGTATTTGAAGAATATTTTTAGACTACTTTTTAACGTTTTTAAGATACATTTTTGTTTATGAACCATCTTTTTGTAGTCCTAAACTCTAACTCAAATTTTCTAATTACTGTGTTTAAGAAAAGAGAAGAAAGAAATTCATTGTGAAAGAACAAATGTAGCTTTTGGTTGTGAAGACTAATATTTCTTCAGTCATAATTTATGACATTGTATTACTTTTTGCATTTAAAGATGGTAAAAGAGTTAAGGAAAAGTCAAACTTTGACTTGCAAAATCAATGTTCTCTTTGAATAATTGCCATTTGACCAGTTTATAATACTTTAGAAAATCTGAGAATTTTTTACTAAGACGCTTAAGAAGTAAAATCCCATTTGTGCTTTACATATATGTTAATAATACAACAATTAAAAAAAAGCGTGAAATATCTACATACATATATTCCATTTGAAAAGAAGATTGCAAATATAAGTAATATGTCTGCCTTTCTCAGAGTCCAGTAAAAACAAAGATTTCTGAATACCTTAATTTATGTTAATTATTACAGTATTGTAAATTGTTCGCTTCTGTTTGAATAGCTTTAGGACACACAGGAAGAAGACAATAAAAGAAAAGGTCAGATACAAAGTAGTCCCTTTTTCAAGGGGATTTGATGATGTGCGAGACGCGCAAACACGTCAACGGTTTTTACGGTAGAACCTAAGTATGATGTTATGTGTGGTGGAAGAAAGGAAAAGGTGTGAGAGAGAATGGAAGGATGTGTACAATATACAGGGTATTCGGTAACTGTTGTAGAAAACTGTATATAGTAAACTGTATTACTGATTTTTATGGCACTACCACTTACATAAATATCACAAGTGATGCATATAACACATACAGTATATATACAACTCGTTGATAAACACTGTATACAACCATATTCACAGACATACGCGTATGTACGAAATGAAAACTGAAAAAAAAAAAGAAAAATGAATTAAATTTACAGTGTATTTCCGAACTGTTCGCACAGGCGATAAGACTCCACATGCCAAGATAAATCGAAAAAAGGATAATATTTTTTCATATCGGGCTTCGTTTCCGAATAAAACATAATGTTGAAGATTGGGGCCGGTGATGATGGAGAAGGTGCAGGAATGATAGGATCGGCGGAAAAGGAAAGGTTTGGCATTTCGCGTCCTGAGTCTCCTAGTGGACTCGTCAGTAAGGCATCTCAGGAGACCCGTACCTTAGACATGAGGGACTGAGGGACCCAGGTTAAAATTGTATATAGGAATACGACCTTTCGCGAGGATCAGCGAGAATAGTCATGTGTCCGTGTCCCTCTAGCGGTGATGGGCAGAAAGGGCCGCCACAAGAACTACCGAGTACATGTGCACTTATACATGACCTCATGTCTACGACATCATTGGGTCGCTCGTGTTGCTGTTTTGAATTATTACATTAGGCAATACTAAGGGATAAACATTGAAATAAAATCATTTCTTCATTAAGAATTTTTTTTATTAATTTACAAATTGTTTGAAATGACCCCTATGTTAATAGAGTGGAACGAAAGATCCATGTTCCGTAAATATTCGTTCCGCTCTTTGAATAGTTTTTCTCCCAAAATAACGGCGATTTGGATAATGTTCTTTGTAGTAACTAGTAGCCATAGATGCGTTACCGACACAAGCATCCAACGCGAGAATCATATCGGTGTACTCGCAATTACTGTATGTTGCCATATCGACAGAATCATAAAGATACGATGTTTATGAATCTAAACGCAACAAAGACTGGTCTACTGGTCTACTGATCTACAATACTGATTTATTCGGATACGAAGCCTAATACGAAAATATACTATTCTTATTTTTTGACTTATTTTTGTATGTAGAGTCACCCTATTGTCGGTTGTACAATTAGTTCGGAAACACCCTGTACATTGGAAGTTCATAAGTATAAACGCATCGAGCAGTTCCCCAAAAATGTCGCATTCGATGTCGAAATTATTTTGCCTTTTCAAGACTCTCACCATTAACTTTCCAAGGTTTTTTAAAATCATTTTTTAGTCTACTTTCTCCACTATAATATCCTTCCTTAAAAGCGTGCTTCCAGATATTGACTGCTCGCGTCAATTTCGAGCAGGACATAGAAAACAAAGATACTGGCAAAAATAGCTGAATGTTGTAAATTTTGCTTTCTGAATAAACGTTTTACCACAACCACGTCATGTTTTATCCAATTGGAGGATATTTTTCTCTTGAGGAAGTGAATCATATATTTTTTAATTTTTGTAAAAGAACAGAATAGCTTCCATGACGAGTTATTCCACATGATAAGCAAACTTTGCGCTTATGTTAATTTTATTCTTTTAACTTTTTAAAAATCAGTCAATTAACTTTAATCTATTATATATTAGTGCAGTTGTAATATAGGTTTAATTTATAATTTATAATTTCATTACTTATTACCCCTTTTTTACTTTTCATTTTGTATGTGAATGTGAGTATATGAATATTGTAGTATGTGGGTAATAGAATGTTTGAGAATGTTTGGAACGAAACGATAGTTGCGTGAACGAAGAATGCTTGAGCTAAAGGGATAGAGGTGTGAAAGAAGAGTATTTAGATCGGGTTGTAGCGACCAGCTACAAGCCCACACTTGGCGCACAGATGACCAGCGCGGTTTATGACATGCATCCTGGCAAAACTATTTTTGAGGAAACCATTTTATATTATTTAGCTTTTCGTAAATATTACAATGCATGTTTTTCGTAGAAACTTTCACCGACGGCTCAATAGTAAATTGCCTCGTCATAAACGAAGATTTCCAAAAGGTTCGCCGTACAAGGCCACGAGGCCGAACATGTACGGTGCCTAACACCGACGCATCGGGTTAACCAATCAGGAAGAACGTCGAGAAACTTCAAGACAACTGGAGGAAAGCTCGAGGAGACAGTCAGTCTTCGACGGATCTCTAAAATAGACACTTCAAATAAAAAGAAACTTTATCGTAACTGTGGGGTGTATTCTACCTGAAACACGATCCCTTCCTATAAACACTTAAAATCCTACATTGGTGACCTTCCGACGTGATCACAGTTCTAGTGAAGTTAGTGAAGTGCAAGTTGAATTATAGTAAAATGGCCACACGCAGTAAAGCTGCGATTAATGAAAGCACTGCCGCGACGGGTAACATCACCGCATCGCCAGAAGTGAACCGTGTCGATATCCGCGTTCCGCCGTTCTGGCCGGAACAACCGCAAATGTGGTTTAACCAGCTAGAGGCGCAATTCGCCTTAAGTGGAATAACATCCGATCACACAAAGTTTTTCCACGTAATAGCGCACCTCGATCCTAAGTACGCGTTGGAAGAGAACGATATTTTTTGCAACCCACCAGACGCGGGAAAATGTGAGACGGTGAAAAAAGAATTAATCCATCGCCTCTCTACATCTCAAGGCCAGAGGATCCGGCAGCTGTTAGAGCAAGAAGAAATCGGAGACCGGACGCCATCGCAATTTCTCCGTAGGATGAGAAATCTAGCGGGTTCGACAGTGTCCGATGATTTCTTAAGGATGCTGTGGTACGGACGGCTCCCAGAAATGACGCGCGCGATCATCACGGCGCAAGCTGACCTCCTCTTGGACAAGTTGACTGCTATTGCAGATCAAATCCATGAGGGGGCTAGCAAATCGCAGGTCGCAAACGCAACAATAGAACGGACGACTGATCTGCTGATCAAACGGCTAGAGAGCCTAGAGCTGCAAATAGCCGAGCTGACAAGGTCGCGCTCACGGGACAGGACGGATAACCGCGCTCAGCGCAGGTCGGCAGGACGCAGCTTGAGTACCAACCGCAGGAGATCTCCGTCTCCGAACAGGCACTGTTGGTACCACAGAAAATTCGGGCAAGGATCGACGAAATGCCGTCCACCCTGCAACTTCGACTCGGAAAACGAGACGGGATGACGCTGAACGCGGCTATCAGCGACGGCCGAAAAACCAGCCGCCTTTTTGTCAAGGAACAGGACAACCAAGGAGGTCGATACCGGCTCGGATCTTTGCGTGTACCCACGTACACGCGTCAAAGACCGAGTCGAAAAGACAAACTACGAGTTCTTCGCGGCTAACGGCACACTGATCAGCACCTACGGGGTGAGGACATTCAACGTCGACCTGGGTTTCCGTCGCGCGTTCCAGTGAAAGTTCGCCATCGCCGACGTCGGCAAACCCATCATCGGAGCAGACTTCCTGAGCCACTCCGGCTTACTCGTGGACCTCCGGAACAAACGACTCATCGACCAGGCGACGTCACTGTCATCGAAAGGAAGGATCGTCGCCAGCATCCCCGACTCGGTGAAAACCATCGGCGGAAATTCACCCTACGAGCAGCTGCTAGCAGAATTCCCAGCTATTACGCGACAAACAACGATTTCACCCTAGGTAAAGCACGACGTAGTGCATCATATCCATACGTCCGCCGGATCACCGGCGTATTGTAAACCGAGACGTTTATCGCCAGAATTATATAAATTCGCGAAAGCGGAATTTGAGAGTTTGATGAGTCAAGGCTACATCCGACCGTCCAAGAGCCAGTGGGCTTCGGCCCTTCATATGGTGCCAAAAAAGGACAACGGATGGAGACCTTGCTGCGACTATCGAGCTCTCAATGCCCGTACGATACCTGACCGCTATCCAATACCTCATATCGAGGACTTTTCGCGGATGTTGTCAAAAAAAAAAAACGGTATTTTCGACTATAGATCTGGTACGTGCATACCACCAGATACCGGTACATCAGGACGACATCCCAAAAACCGCGGTAACGACACCGTTCAGGTTGTTCGAATACGTAGCCATGCCGTTCGGGCTGCGAAACGCCGCTCAAACGTTTCAAAGATTCATCGACACAATATTAAGAGGGCCAGACTTTTGTTACGCGTACCTTGACGATATCTTAGTCGCGTCTAGTAACGAAACAGAGCATAAAGCGCACGTTCGCGAGCTTTTCGCACGCCTAGATCGGTATGGAATAGTGATCAACCCGTCGAAATGTGTATTCGCCGCGTCCAAAGTTAAATTCCTCAGGTATACCGTCAGCGAGCAAGGCACGAAACCGCTACCGGATAAAGTCACGGCGATAATAGATTTTCCGAAGCCTAAAACAATTAAGCAACTCCGTAGGTTTCTGGGTATGGTAAACTTCTACAGAAGATTCATACCCAGCGCCGCGGAGCTGCAGACACCGCTTAACGGCATGCTGAAAGGGCGAAAGATAAAAAGGGATTCACCAATCGTATGGAATACCGACGCTGAAACCGCGCTACAGAAATTAAAAGACGCGCTGGCAAACGCAGCGTTACTGGCCCATCCGTCAGACGATTCGCGACTTGCGATCATGGTGGATGCGTCAGATTTCGCGCTAGGCGCCACGCTCCAACAACGGCAAGGAAATTCGTGGCAACCGCTGGCATTCCATACAAAGGCATTATCGCCCGCGCAAAGAAAGTATAGCGCGTACGATCGCGAATTATTGGCGGTATATTCGACGGTAAAACAATTCCGACACGCGATCGAAGGCCGAGATTTTACGATCTACACCGACCATAAGCCGATAGTTTACGCGTTCAAGCAAAAAGCCGAAAACTGCACGCCCAGGCAATTCCGTTACTTAGATTTTATCGGGCAGTATACCACAGACATTAGGCATGTTAGCGGAAATGACAACGAAGTCGCGGACGCGTTGTCGAGAGTGGAAGCCGTCGCCACGGCAATCGACTTTAACGAGTTAGCCACCTCGCAAGACACAGACGCCGAAGTACATAAATATAAGACTTCGTCAGATACATCTCTACAATTAAAACGCGTGAGATTCGCCACGACCGACGCTGAGGTATACTGCGATCTTTCGACAGGTAGCGTCCGCCCATTCATAACGAAACCTTTTCGACGATAGGCCTTCGCCACCGTACACGGGCTCTCACACCCAGGCAGCAAAGCCACGGTTAAATTAGTAAAAGACAGGTTTGTGTGGTCGTCGATCGAAAGGGATTGTTGTAAATGGGCACGAAATTGTCTGGAGTGCCAACGTGCGAAAGTGAGCCGGCATGTATCCTCCCCCGTCGGTAATTTCGCGTTACCGTCCGCTAGGTTCGAGCACGTGCACATCGACCTAGTGGGCCCGTTACCACCGTCGCGAAACTTTCGGTATTGCCTCACGTGCGTAGACAGATTCACGTGTTGGCCTGAGGTAATACCCTTAGAAAACATCGAAGCAGAAACAGTCGCGAGAGCGTTCGTCATCGGCTGGGCAGCACGATTCGGTACACCGGTCCGCGTTACCACCGACCGCGGTAGGCAGTTCGAATCGCTGTTGTTCAAACGGCTAAACGAACTTTTAGGTATTACGCACCTAAAAACCACCGCGTATCACCCGGCAGCGAACGGCATAGTGGAGCGGTTCCATCGCCAGTTAAAGGCAGCGATCACGTGCCACGGCGACGGAAGATGGACTGACGCGCTCCCAATAGTATTATTAGGGATAAGAGCCGCGTATAGACCAGATCTAAACGCGTCAACGGCAGAATTGGTCTACTGCGAAAACCTTCGTCTACCAGCAGAATTTTTAATAAGCAGTACGGGAAATAGCGAGGACCCTAATGAATTAGTTGGACAGCTCCGTGCGCAATTCCGCAATCTACGTCCAAGTAGAGGATCGCGGCACGGAGACAAAAAGATTTTTATTTTTCACGATCTTCCAACAGCGTCACACGTCTTCATTCGCGTTGACGCAGTAAAAAGTCCATTCACCAATAATTACGAAGGGCCTTTCCTCGTTATTTCCCGTAACAATAAAGTATACGTAGTCCGCGTTAAAGGCAAAAATACTACGGTATCAATCGACAGACTCAAACCGGCGTACACACTGAACAAATACGAGTCAACCAACCCAGAGCAGACAATAGCGCGTACCGCGCAAGAAAGCGCGGAAGACGACCGGCAGACTCTTACGCGAATACCCGTACGAACGCGTGCAGGTAGGCGCGTACGGTTCCCAGACCGCCTGCAGGTCGGTCACAATTAGTAAGCACATGTATATATAGTTTAGTATTAGGAAATTGTAAATGAACATTAGATTTTAAGTAATCTTAAGTAGTATGTAAGGGTAACAACTAATTAATAAGCATAACGTTTGCACTGGTAAGGGGGTGATGTAGCGACCAGCTACAAGCTCACACTTGGCGCACAGATGACCAGCGCGGTTTATGACATGCATCATGGCAAAACTTTTTTTGAGGAAACCGTTTTATGTTATTTAGCTTTTCGTCAATATTACAGTGCATGTTTTTCGTAGAAAATTTCACCGACGGCTCAATAGTAAATTGCCTCGTCATAAACGAAGATTTCCGAAAGGTTCGCCGTACAAGGCCACGATGCCGAACATGTACATATCCCAGGTACCGAATCTAGAAGAAATTTCACTGCGTTGCCAAGTTTCGCACGGCGAACTCACCCCCCCCCCCCCCCCCCCCCATTAGAAAGCCTCACCGTTCTGAAAAAAGCGCGCCAAGAGCGTAAAGGACGAGTGTAGGCTAAGGAGCGAATTTCCTAATTGGTTAACACCGACGCATCGGGTTAACCAATTAGGAAGAACGTCGAAAAATTTCAAGACAACTGGAGGAAAGCTCGAGGAGACAGTCAGTCTTCGACGGATCTCTAAAATAGACACTTCAAATAAAAAGAAGCTTTATCGTAACTGTGGGGTGTATTCTACCTGAAACACGATCCCTTCCTATAAACACTTAAAATCCTACAGGGTACTTGAAAATATCGTGTGAACGAAGAATGCGAAAAAACTACCCAAAATGTTTGATGGACGTGATTGAGTGCTTTCGAAAAATACTTACAAGGGGAGACCACGTCCCATGGAACACCGATTTTTTTGAAATTGGGCACAGATGTTCTACTCGGAAAATAATTAGACCCATATTTTGCCAAAAGTGTAGATAAGCCCCTAAATTTTGAGTTAAAAATCAAAGTTTTCCGATGGAGCTGAGATTTTACACAGACGTTCTACGTGTAATTTTAGGGAAACAAATTTTTTTATTTTACGAAAAAACAATTTTTAAACAATCGACATGTGCCATAACTACTATAAGGTTAGCACTATTTTCGAAGTAGCGGCGTGGCCTGGGGGGTAGCGAGACGTACCCCGGAAGACGATTGGGAACGGGTAGGGTTCAAATCCCAGTATTTTTGGTTTTTCGTTGTTTTTTTTTACATATTCTACTTTGATTAGCAAGTCCGAATCTTCATGCATGAAATTAATTTTTTTTATATTTATTGTTATATATTTTATTTGGGATGTTTAGGAAGGTTAGAAAGGAAAATATGAAGCATTTTAGAATTTAACAATTTGTTTATTTTTTATATACATTACAAACAGATGGGTGATAATTATCATAAAAGCAGCGGAAACATAGTCGCTTCTCACATCATGCGCATGTTATAAAGGACAGCTCTTCGCAATTACATTTTTCATTATTGCCCTTAGGCGGAAAGCAAACTTGATGGACATTGAGGAAAATTTCACGATTCTCTGTCAATCCGGACGCGTAAAACGCATATTGTACCATTTTTTCAAATATCGGCGCGGATATTATCGGATATATCGAATTGGTTGTGAATGAGCGAATGCATTTTTATGGCGTCTTCCCTAGAATGAAGTGAACGATTCTCCTGTAAAATAAAGGTTGAATTTTGCATCTGTTTTAATAGTATTTTAACTTGGCGGTCAAAATATACGTCGCAGGGTTGGCATATCGACGTGCATTGAGGCGGTACAATTTTTAATGTGCATGTGGTGCTATTTTCGTCGTCGTAAAATAAATCGTTGTATAAACTGTTGTCAGTTTGACCAGACCACGAATCAACTATTAAATAGAATTCGTTCTTTTCGACATACGGTTTCAAAACATTTTCCAAAAATTCCTTGTAGCGAGGTGTAGTTAATTTCCCGGATTTCGTGCACGTGACAAATACGTTTTCATACTGATTCATCAAACTTTCCACTGTGTTTTGTACCTGCGGACCGAAAGACCCTTTCGGTTCTTGCAGGCAAATGAATACTTTAGCTATTAATTTGCCTGCAAGAGTGATAGAGTATTGAGCTGTATATGGATGTGTCATTTTGGATATACTGTCTATTGCGATTTGTGTTGCCTTCTCCCCTTTATGAGATAGGCTTCTCTTTATACTAGTGCGATACTCGCACCCTGTCTGATCTGTATTTATAATAAAATGTGGTGGTATTGTTCCTACAGTTATAATATTTTTAGTCTGGTGTTGGAAACGTTTTGCCGACTCTTCTATTTCGTGTAATGTGGTAATTTTTCGCCTAGAAACATATCTCGTGACTTGTCTTTGGCGGATATTATGTTTCCGTTTAAAATTGATCAGCCAACTACGCGAAGCAGCAAATCGGAATGTATCGCTTATATACGGCATCGCAGCTGCAATCGCCCATTCTTGCAGAGTGCGTGTAGACACAGGAGCATACGCCTGTCTGGCTTCTGCAAATCTGGTATATGTCCACTTGTCGATATGACGAAACTTAAAAATTTGTCGTCACCAGATAAAATTTCCTCCTTCCAAATTGCTACCTGATCTTTACGTTTTAAATGGAACCCACCCTTTGATTTTAAAGACTTTAAATTCCATTTGGGATGCTTTTCGGCTAGAGCGACAATACGAATCTTTTCCTCCAACGTTGCCGCTTGAAATTTTCCACGCTTTTCGGGTGGAGACATCGTCATATCATAAGGTGCCCTACCCTTACTTGAAGGCGACGATGAGGTAGAACATGTTTCAACCTCTGCCACCACCGTAGACGAATCGATGTCGTCAGGCATTTCATACTCTTCATGGAGTTCGTCGCTATCCAGGAAGCAAAACGTGTCGTCCATTTCGCAGAAATAATTAAACAGTTTGTTGGCGATAATTTTTACGCGAGGCGTGAAGACATCACTTGCGTTGTCGTTGATTATTTCTTGCTCCCGCAAAATTTTCACGAAACACTGAACTGCGTCTGTTAATTCCTGCTTTATCGGCTTGCATGATTCGTATGCAAAAACGCTGCTTTCTTCAGGATAAGCAACAGAACTCGACGCTTCTGCCATTATTTCACTCCTACAATTATATTTTTCGTTAAATTTTATATTTATATTATAATATAATTATAAATATATTGCATTAATAATAAAGGAACAAATTTACTTACCAAAATTTTCTACTTGAAACTTTGAATTCTCCTAAAACTACTATTAAACTTCACACTGTCTGAACACTTTCTGCACACTCGCCAATTCAACAATGAAATGAAGCCACGCTTGCTGTAGGTCAGTAAAATCCTACAGGAAATGCACCCCCGCCCCTTCCAAACAATGGCTATTCGTTTTTCGGGAGAAGGCGGACCCGTCCTACCTGCGCTATTACCTGCAGCTCGCAACCTTCTAACGGTCCCTCGCAGCTAGCGTACAAAATAATTTCGACATACAAATCATCTTTGATCGTAAACGTTTCGAATATTAAAGTAGTGCACTTTCAGGGTTTACATAAATAAAATATATAACAATATAAAAAAAAAATAAAAAGCAAGCAAGGGGGTTCGAACCCTACCCCCGGTCCATCGCCTCAGGGATACGTCTCGCTACCCCCCAGGCCACGCCGCTACTTCGAAAATAGTGCTAACCTTATGGTACTTATGGCACACGTCGATTGTTTAAATTGTTTTTTCGCAAAATAAAAAAATATGTGTTAAGGCGTGGGCGAATGATCGCCCCGGTTTCGCCTTTTAGTAAGGGTTACGGTTCGCGTTCCGAACGGTCGTCAGTCTGACTGTTAGGTGCATGCGGAATTTGTCCGTTATCACCAGCCTCGTGACGTCGTTCGGGGTTTTGGTCCTAATACAAACGCGCGTTGCCCGATTCGCGGTAGATAAAGGTATAGATAGGAGGGTTCGGACGAACCTCCGTATGGCTAACGGAGGGAGCCGAAGGAGGTGGACCACTAGCGTATAGTCAACGCCGCGTGTTCCCGGATGTGAAGGTGTCTAGGTGTAAGACAGGAGGGTTCGGACGAACCTCCGTATGGCTAACGGAGGGAGCCGAAGGAGGTGGACCACTAGCGTATAGTCAACGCCGCGTGTTCCCGGATGTGAAGGTGTCTAGGTGTAAGACAGGAGGGTTCGGACGAACCTCCGTATGGCTAACGGAGGGAGCCGAAGGAGATGGTCTATTCGGGAATGGATAACGACGCGTGACACACGAGGATGTGTCGGTGTATTATAGGAGGGTTCGGACGAACCTCCGTATGGCTAACGGAGGGAGCCGAAGGAAGTGGACCAGTAGCGTATGATTAACGCTGCGTGCCACCGGACAGTGTGTCTTTGGTGAGATAGGAAGTCTCGGACGAACCTCCGTATGGCTAACGGAGGGAGCCGAAGGAGATGGATCACTAGCGTATGGTTAACGCCGTGTTCCACCGGATATCAAGGTATTTTGGTATTCGCGAGTCGTAGTCGTTGATATACTTCGAGCGGTAAAGGTATATCTGTCGTGGGGTTAGCTAGTACGTTACTAAATTAGTCAGGATAGGTTTAATTGAATATAGACACGAAATGGATTCTATATCACTATATTCTAATATAATTACAAGGACTAATTGGTACAAGGTTATAGTTAGTCGATTCTTGACTCGGCAAGAATCTTCCTTCTCGACTTTAACGCGGTGAGAACGCGGAGGAGTCAGTACAGTATTATCTGATAGACACTTACGAAGTACGTTCGCGACGTTAGTATGCTCGAAGGGGACTGGAACCCGATCTTGCTCGTATCTATACTCTGACGGACAGAGTAACGTTATGCTCAGAAAACTGGATTTGAGACTGCCCCCGAGCGTCGAAAATCATGTCCTTTTATACACCGAAAAACTAAGATTTTTGGTGGTGGGGAACGTTTGATTTCCGTGGGAATGGAATGTTCTTCCATCCCCTGGCTAGACGACTGTCGGGGGGTGCGTGCTAGACTAAACATTAGGCGCCACACGTTTCAGGTAAGACGCGTACGTAACATATGTATTCCTAAAATTACACGTAGAACGTCTGTGTAAGATTTCAGCTCGATCGGAAAACTTTGATTTTTAACTCAAAATTTTTCGAAAACGGGGGCTTATCTACACTTTTGGCAAAATATGGGTCTAATTATTTTCCTAGTAGAACATCTGTGCTAAATTTCAAAAAAATCGGTGTTCCATGGGACGTGGTCTCCCCTTGTTAGAGGGGACATTAATCCTCGTCACTTTCAAATCTCATAGGGTACACTTCAATGTACTCATGGATTTCTGCGAGTAGGAAGGTTTAACGTTTTAATCTACAATTTTTCTTAAGAAGTGTCACAGAGTTATTTACGGTGTGAAACGTCAGTTTTCCTTTTTGCCGACTTGTACGGGGTAAATTGTTGTACGTCGTTGAGTTTGAGAATCACTGTACTACTCGTATCTTCCCTTAATTTATATTTGTTTGTGCAAGAAGGTTTGCTAGGCTAGATGCATATTTTTAAACGTTTATAACTAAACAACGAAGCCTTAAATGCAATTTTTTTATTCTTTTGGCTGCTAGAATCACTTCTCAAAATTTTTATTAGCAGTTGACAAACACCCTGTATAGGGAGAAGACAAAACATTAGGGGGGAGTTTGATTTTGTTGATTAGAAGAAAGGTGTTTCTTGTAAAGAATTGCGGTTGAGCGTCGGAAAATCAAGTTGTTCAATATTACACATTGTATTGTACACGTTATAAAAAACAGAAAATAGCTTTTATGTCATTATGTTATGTACAAATTTGGCTGATAACGAGTTCAGGTCCACGTATTCAAATCATTGTGAGCACAGTAGTGTTTTGGTAATATACAGGAACTAATTTTTTAACAGTTTGACAAGAAAAGAGAATGGGTACAACGAGAGTAAGCGAGATAAACATAGTGTGTCAAGTAACGACGGTCGAAATCTGACTTGAAAAGAATATCATATGCGTTGCAGTGAAACACTCAATGTTGATAATTTTAATTTTTATAAATTTTTCAATTTAAAACTGTAACATATTGTAGCAAACCTTTAAATTTAATATTCTCAAAAACTGAGACTTTTATGAAAAAAGTTTATTCTATATTTTTGGATTACTTTTTATATAGAATCACCCCAATCACAGTTGAATCATCAATTATGGAACATCCTGTATATTGCATGCATGTATAATGAATTGAGAATGTTTGTTCATTATAATAATATTAACAGTTAACATACCAATATCTGCGATTTCTTTTGCAACCGGTCTGTCACTTCTAGCCTCGTATAACAATACTACTGGCCTTTCAGTAGCAACTTCAATTGCTTCTACAAGCACTTCGAACAAGCTCATCGGTAGCGAAGGAACAAGGTGTGTTGCTAAAACAAGTGGGCGTTCATCTAAAAGTGGTGCCGATAGAGGAGGACTTTTTCGAGGAACAGCAACATTTGAAGGCATTCGAACGTTCTGAAAATATATGATTTAATATTAGTTAATTAGCTGTATTATTTATTCTGTATAGTGTTTATGTAATACAAAAATAACATGATCAAGACAATGATTATATGTATGTACTTATTAGTACACTCCTAGACAAAATGATATTTCTATATGTAGCAAATAGCACATAAATGCCACGATTAAGTAAGAAGGAATTTATTATTAAATAAGATCGTTCTCATTAACATTCAATGTGTACCGAGGAAACGCGTAAATTCTGGAAGCGAAATGATAGGACACTTAAATTTTTTGTTGATATTTTCCAGTAGTTTGTGATCTATCAAGCAATTAACAACAAATGCCAGGTCCTACAATTAAGTGTCGATATAGGTCACGAAAAGAAATTAAGTGAATCTGAGATTGTAAGGATCGTTGAATTTAAAAACTCAAAACCTAACTGTTTCCAAAATTTCACAGATTGTTAAGAGGAGCCGCAAGGTAATACGTAATTTATTAAAAGACCCTGCAAATTATGGGAGGAAAAGAAGGTGTGGAAGACCGCCAACGCTATCAGAACGGGAAAAACGGGCAATTGCCTGTTTTATAAAATTAAAATTAAAATTATACGTGTTGCCTCAAGCAGACGTCACTGCAAATTTCCGCCGTATACAGTCACTTCATAAATGCAAGTTTATTCAAAGATTGAAAATGAAACAAGAACTCCCGCTAACAAAGCAACATAAAAAGCAATATTTGCAGAAGAACATATCCAGTGGAAAAAGAAATGGAAATGTATTTTATTTATTGATGAAAAGAAGTTTAATATGGATAACTCTGATCGATTTTCGTACTATTATCATGATTTGTGAAAAGAAAAAATGTTGAAAAATGACGACAAATGGGTGGTGGTAGATGATCTGAGCTGGAATCGAATGCAAAGGCAGAACTGATATATGTATGTAAGGAAAATCAGGATAACGGTGGTGAGCGGTTGAATAAGAAATAAACGTGGGCGGTTAAACAGAGTGAATGCTTGTATTTTGAACTGTATTTCGCGAGTGCTGATACAATTCTGTCTTTCCTGAAAAAAACCTACTCAAGAGGACCCCCTTGACAATATGGCCTTTCTTAGCCTTGAGGCAGAACTATCCCTAGGAAGGGGAAACGCAGCAGAAGACTGCACATGGCCCACTCAAGCCTTCGCTTTTTGGACTTTTCTAACATACATATATGTATGATTTATTGAAGGGAAAATGAATAGCCAGGAATATATAAATTTAATCTCAGACCAAATCAATAAACATGCACAACGAATTACTAAAGGCAAATTTATATTTCAGCATACCATTCATCGGGCTAAAGTTGTGCACGCATTTTTTGAAAGAGAAAACATTTGTTACGTTATGGCCTTCACGTTCTCCAGATTTAAAAATGATCGAAAACTGTTGGGGAGAAACGCACGAGCTGTATACAAGAATGGACAGCAATACGATAATATTCAATAATTAACGGAATCTATTATAGGAGAATAGGATAATTTATCGTACAATATTATCAGAAAGCTACACAAATCCTTATCACGCCGGATGGTTGAAGTAATAAAGAAAGCAAGGCGATAATACCCATTACTAATTTCCTGTTAATTATGATGTAATTTTTTTTCTTGACCTAAATATTATATATGTCTAGATTTTGTAAATATGCTATCATTTCACCTCTGGAATTTACGTGGTTTCTTTGTATACAGTGAATGTTCGTGAGAATAACCTTATTTAATAACAGATTCCTTCTTTCTGCGTCGTGGCATTTGTGTACTATTTGCTACATTTAGTAACTCTAAATTGTCTCTAAGAAATTGAAGATAGCGTACATGCGTTATCATTTTGTCCAGGAATGCACGTATGTACGTACTTACACCACTAAACGAAATTATAAATGCACTGCGTATCTGGTATGTTTATTGTCATGGTTGGAACTGCTGTTTTTTTCTTTTGTAGGATTATATAAAAATATACGAAACATAATGTCATGAATACAAATTTGCAGTTTTTATACAAATAATGAACTTTTACTCTTTTTAAGGAAAATATGTTTTGTCAATTATACAAAAGTATAAGTTTACTTATAAAAAATTATTTATTTAATAGCTGTTGTTACGAATGGATCTAGTGACCGATTAAGATGAAACTTGGTGGGTGTTATGAAGGGTATAAAAGGACCTCAAATATATATAAAATTTTACATATAAAATTAGATAGGACCCCTGACCTTGGCAATGGGAGTCCATGAATTTTGGGTGTAGAAATTGTTTAATAGCTGCCTGCACTAGAATTGTAGCGGCGAGGAAGGCTTATCCGCTTGAAAGGGAACACCCACAGATAATTTCTCCGCGTACCCACTTACATGTATGCTGGACGAAGTGGGTAACATTTTCGAGCGTGTGGATGTTGCGCCCTCATCAGGGACTTGTTCCGGGTGGATTATCCTGAGATCTTTGAAGAAGAAATCGGGTTGTATGAAGGCCATTCAACGGTTAACGCAACTCAACGCTTCCAAAGCAGATTTGTTGTTGCGATATCCCTTGATCAGGGGTATCCCTATCAGGGGAACCTTCATATATCATAAAGTCTCCCTGTACCTAAGAAGGGTGATCAGAATCTATCTGGGAGGTAGGTGCCTGAAGTCTAGTGCACCATGCGAAAGGAGTAGACGATAAAGCGCGGGGTCCTGCAGCATCAAATTTGGGTCCGCTATGGTGAAACTTCGCATATGACAGGTTGTTGCGTGTAATCTTTTTCTTCTGGAGTTAGAGTCTTTTGCTACACCAACGATACTCTGGTGCTGGCAACTGAAGGCCGTTTTAAGTGAGCACAGAGGCAGGCATAATTATTGCGGTGAGTAGTTACTGACGTCTAGAAACTGAGATTGGGTGTCATCCCTGATAAGACTGAGATCCTATGGTTCCAAAGCGTCACCTCAGACCTGGATACAGGTAGGTAATACCTAAGATTCCTGCTGGCACTTGAGAACGCATATCGACCATCTAATCCCCCGAATTGAGAGAGCAGTGGCAGCATTTTACTATCCACTGCCCAACTTCCGAGAATCTGAGAAGAGGGTTCACCGCCTTTACATTAGCATGGTACGGCCTATGATAATATACAGATTAATGGTGTGGGCGTATGGCCTGACGGCCAGCAAATGGAGTAAAGATTAGCTCTGCTCAATAGAGAGGAAGTTGACCAGCGGGTCGCGCGGAGATTTCTTAGCGAAGAATTCATGGCACGTAGCAGTGCCTGCTTTGGGGAAATTAACACCGTTCAGCTTCCTGATGGACGAAGACGTGTACATTTACGGTCATCTCTAGAATCTCTGTCAGAGTTGACGGCTGAGAAGGAAACTTTGACGTGCCACGCCTGGCGTCACGCACTGGAGCGATGGCGTGATCGACTGGTGAAGCCGATTAAAGCACGAAAGCGCATTGTGGATGATCGATTTATTAGTCTGTTCTAAACCGAAAATGAAAACAGAATTATTTTAAGAATTACCATAAAGTTATCGTAAATCATTCTAATTATTGAAACGAGTTGTGCTGAATTTATTTATTTATTACGAAATGTCAAATAAAGAAGCGCCTGCACCTAACAACATGTACAGTTCAACACTAAAAGTGGAAATTTTATACGATTTAGTACATAGGACCTTACCGAATTGCTAAGACTTTAACGAATTGCTAATGCCTTAACGAAAGACTGCAATCTCAGCAGACATAAGTTTTATGTAAAATTTTTATTAATAGTGTAAGAAGCAGGCGTTAATAAGAGAGTTTCAGAATACGTTAAATTCAAAACAAGCACAACTATGAAAAACTGCTGATCGAGGTTTGTGAATTCTCTTGTGCCCGATCCATACGTGCAAACGCGCGCGCGCGCGCGCGCGTGTGTGTGTGCATGAGCGTGAACTGTACTATGATTGACAGAACGTTATCCTATACCGCGGCCAAGGAGATAAACGTTAGCATTCGTAAAAACGAGCAGCGGGCATTAAAATTCATTTACTTCAATATACAAATTTAAGGGGAACGTTAAGATCATTCGGCCGCCGCGCGGATAAAAGGACGTGTCTGCGACGCGTTCGAGAGTTTCTCAAGAACCACGATACGATGCGATACGATACGATTACGGCTATGACAAACGATTTACGGACACGGATTACAAACCACAATTTTTGAGTATTATAGCGTGTGAATGTATGTTACACTGTTTCTATTTTGTACTGTTTTTGTCGTCTCGTTATCTCTATAATAAACGAATAGATACTCTTAAAACATTCTATTCCTACATTAGAGATCAATGTCATTTCAAAGTCATGAAATTCAGGGTGTCCCAGAACTAGTGTAACATCCGGAAATGGGGGGTAGCTGAGGTGATTCTGAACAACCTTTTCCTTTACCAAAATGTTGTTTGAAGCTTCGTTTTTGAGTTATTAACGAAAAACACTGGCCAATCACAGCGCCCAGAGACCGCGCGCTCAACCACGTATGCACGGCTCTTGTACACGGGCGCTCGGTCAGGGATCCGACAAACGCACTGGCACAGCATAGGTATCGCGGAAAATGTTGTCATTTTAAATTAAGAATAATGTGAAATTATTGGTTATTCATGAATAACAAACAAATTAGTAAGTCGTTTAATAACTGCGTTCGATACTTTTATTCGTTACCCGAAAGGAATAAAACGTTTTATTATTTATGAAAAGAATGTTTTTTTTTTTAACACTTTGACGTCTGCACGTGTGATAGTAAACCTTTCGTCTGTCGCTGATATGGCTCGCGTAGATTCTACTATCTGTTACCAAAAAAGATTGTTAAAAGGTACATTTTTTAAAATGTCATTATTTTCACAATTTGTCGAATTTTAAAAATCCATACTTCATGCAGTAAAATCCTGCAATACAATACACTGTTGAAATGAGGTTCAAAGTGCGCGAGTATTGCGTAATACGCGTCACCTAATGATTATATTAATCGAGCGCGTCTGCTCGATCTCCCCGTTGTTCGCGATGTATCGTCCCGCGTATAAGTCGTTGTTCATTTTGTATTAATTATATTTTATATTTTGTATCCTAACATTTCGTATTCACTCTTAACCAAGAATCTCTCCTACGGACCTCAGATCCTCAACATACACGTAGTACAATAATCTTTAGAAATACGAAGACTGCTCAATTTTGGTTATGCATGCGTGAGAGATGATTTTTATGGATAGTGACATTCTTTTTCTATTTATTGCATTTTTAAGTAGTGAAAAATAAAACTGCTTTGTTAATAGATATAAGATAGTGTAATAATGAATTTTAACGAATATAACTAACAAATATCCTTAAGAAAAGTGTTATGTTTTTTATTTATGCTAGATGTCCGTATGGTGTACGAATACGAATGGGAGTAACTGTACATACAGAATATCTGATTTATTTTAAACCGCTCAAATATTTCATAAACAAAGATGACGACTTATGACGACTTACAACATACAGGGACTCTTATTACAGCAGAATAATCTTCTTAAAATTGAGCCAAATGACTTTAATGTTCTTGGGGGGTTAGAAGGATAACGTTAGTTCATTAGACAACGTGTAAAATAATTTTTTGAAAAAATTGCTATTGGTAAAGGAAATAGCAAATGCCGCTTTTTACAATTCTTTTGTTTGAGCTTTTAATGAAAATTTAAGAAATTTATTTTGTAGATTTATATCTATTATATAAGGTGTTCGACAAATGCTGATAGAAAATGAAAGAGGTGATTCTTGAAGCTGATATAAGATGAAAATCAAGAATAAAAAAATTGCACTTGAGGCTTAACTTGAGATTTAGCTACTGACGTTTATAGATCATGACCTCAGGCTGGCAATCCGCCTTAAATCAATGAGTATAGGTCAAGAGAAGACACGGTGGGTACGTACGGTGCTCGTCAAACCTAACGATACATGGCAGAACAAGCCGGTAAAAAAGAAAACTGACATTCGGCACCATAAACAATTCTACGCGCTTCATAAGAAAAATTGTAGATTAAACATTAATTTATTAAATTTACCTACTCACAGAAATACATAAGAGTATATCGAAGCTCGGCCTATGCGATTTCCGAGTAGAAAGAATTAATATCTTCTCCTTCAGTCTATGTGCCTATCCGGATAAGGAATTAAAAAATGTACACATCACAATTGTCTGTTAAAAAGTTCATACATGTGGCGTATGTATCCATACGAAAAACCACACACTTTACGAATGTTTATTACAAATCCACACATGTCATGTAAGTCCATAAAAGAGTCCGTACATAAATATACTGCTATTGTCCTGTTTACGAATGTTTACAAAAAATTTCACACATTAAAAGCGCCTGTACATTATAACAAATGTTCTATATGACTACAGTGTTTTTTATAAACAAAGTTCCAATCGCATTCTTTTAACTATTTCATAGTGTAAAATAAAGTAGTGTATGCGTCAACGTGTGAAACATTGTTACACGGCTACGCGGGAATCGGGTGCGAAAAAGAAACAAAGGAGTGACGTGTGTAACAACGAAGAGCGAGGTCGTTTAAATCCAATAGTAAGACGAAAGGCATGGGTACCACGTTTGATATTATCTTACTTCTTTTTTTCTGTTCATACACATTCTACATTTTCTTTTCAATTTATAGCTAGTTATTATCGCTTTCTTGTAAATAATTATTAAATATTATGACGGATTTGTAAAGTGTAAGAGACAATTTTAAAAAGCGATTAAAACTTTGTTTACAAAAAAAGGGTGGCCAAATCGAACATTTATTATGATGTACGATGCTCTTAATGTGTGTGATCTTTTCTTGTGGCCACTCGCAAATGGGACAATAGTAACGCATTTATGTATATATGTACGGACTCTTTCACGGACATTCATGATATGTGTGGATTTGCAAGGGACATTCGTAAAGTATGTGATTTTTCATATGGACAGGTACAGTGCATGTGTGAACTTTTTAATGGACAATTCTGATGTGTACATTTTTTTAATTAGTTATCTGGGCAGATTCAGACTGAAGGGAAAGACATTAATCTTAACCCCTTAAAAAGGGTCTAGCAGGCTAAGGGTGTCAAAAGTGCCCTCCAACCGATTTGGTGGTGCGATGCATCATTCGATAGCTTACCAAAAGAAAACATGTGACACCAAGTTTCAGCCCTCTAGCTCGATTGTGGGGGTAGTTACAGGGTAAATTCGAATTATCAGTTTTTGGACTATTTTCCCTATTTAGTGATAAGCAAAACTCCTGAAAAAAAATCTGACATATTACACACATGAAGGCACATCTTAGAAAATTTTTTCCGATTTTTTCGTTGCAAATCCTAGTTGTAAAAAATAAAAAAACGCAAAAAATGAGGATGTCTTTTGAAAAAAAGTGCTTTTTTTATATTTTTTTAATAGTAGCATATTAGCATGATCATCATCCTCAATTTTTTTCATATTTTTTGGAAGGGTGCGCCGTTGTCAAAAAAATTAAAAACCGATATTTTTAAGGTATTTCGCGTGAAAAAGTAATTTCTACTTTAAATTTTTACATTTTCTGCATACAGTGTGTATATCGTGCAACCTTGAACATTTTTACATTCGAAGAAACAGTATACAAATTGAAGAAGTTGAATAAATTGAATAAAAGCAATATGTTCATTATATCTCGAAACATTTAACTTATTTTCAACAACGTGGTTGGTAGAGTGGTTAAGGGTTCTGACTGTGGAATCGCTGCATATTTTTTAGTCGTGAGTTTGAGCCTTGCCATACTTATTTTTTTCAATTCCATAGGGCAAGGTTCGGTATGCTCTTATGGATTTCTGTGAATAGGCAGGTTTAATGTTCAATTTACAATTTTTCTTATGAAGCGTCGCAGAATTGTTTACAGCTGTCATATGTCGTTGAGTTTGAGAATCACTGTATCCTATATTTGTTGGTGTAAGGTGAATTACCAACATACAGTCGTAATTTTAAACGTTGATAACTAAACAATGAAGTTTCAAGTGCAATTTTTTTATTCTTGATTTTCGTATTATACCAGCTTGACGAATCGCTCCTTTTATTTTGTACCAGCAGTGCTGAACACCCGGTATACATGGTCAAAATTTCGTCGAAATCGATCGATGCAGAAACAAGTGTCAGGCATTGTCAGATTTACTACAGTTGTAGCCAAAAGTTGTGGAAAACTGTGATTTTCACAATTTTTTACCGTCTGTAGCTCGCAGCAACGTTAACCGATTTCGATGGAATTTGTAACATAACTAGCATAAATCTAGAAAACGTATTTTTCAAATTTTCATTTCGGGATCAGATAAAGAAGTTGTAAAAAGCGACTTTCACTATTTTCTTCGCAATCCCGACCAGTTGCAATTCTCCCAAAAAAATTTGTGCACGCCATCCAGTAAACTGAATGTTCCAACTTTTAAAAAAAGCTCAAGTCGTTCGGTCTAATTTAAAAAAAGTTATTGTGTTTTAAAGTGTTTTTGTACATTAATAAGAATCATTGTATATTTAGTGTTATATTTCGATCACATGTAGATCTGTACTTGAGATATATAATAATTATAAAATGTTTAGCAATATAATTAATCCTTTTGTCTTTTTTTTATCTAATATACACAAATTCAGAATTGAATTACTGACACATTTGTGCAATATCTTTATACTTATATAACTATGTTAAGCTTCGTCACAATGATGATATTTTTATCTTATATTTGCCCGGTTACTTAAACAAAACTCATAAACTATTAATATGTATGTACATGTACATGTAACAGAAAGTGCAAAAATAGATAAAAAGCCCGGCATACAATCAGAGCTGAATTATGAATTACCAAAGTTTTATACAATGATTTAGAATTAATGAAAATTTCAATAAAACATACGCTTATTTAAAATACAAAATTGTACATGATTTTACGAGTAATTTGGTATTTAACCCTCTATAGTGTCATGTGACTTAAAAGATAGATATTCATTTATCTATATTTTATATATCATATTTTATTTGTTTATTGCTATACTATTGCATCGCTGTATTATTACATTATTATTAGCAAGTTTCTTTATATTGATTATTAATTCTTGTTTTTCAATATTTTTCAAGATGTAGAATTGTAATGAACTATAACTTTTAGTCTCATTAACACAGAAAAACCGGATTATAAACGGTTGATATAAAAAGAAATTCCTAGACACTTTTTAAATATTGATAAATGAAGCATTAAAGAGTTATATAAGTTCATGTATGAATTATTAAACATTTTGCTTAAGACGTTGATTACGTGTTATACATTTTGCCCGATAATAAGTCGGTTAAGTACGATAATAAAAGTGGGTAATTTAGATTATATATAACATTTTTTAGCTCCAAATATCGTAAATAATACGTTAAGGATGTGATTACTACTGTGAAAGGTAAATGGTAGTGATAATGTTTTGCACTGCTATATTCAAACTTACAGATACATCAGTAACTCGAATCATTTTGCATTTCGGCGCACTGGTTTGAATTTTTTCAGTTTCCTTTATGTTCCCTGACTCATTGTCTTCTGTTTTAACCTTTTCTGTTTTTACTTCAATATTTTTTAACTTCACGGTTTCAGGCTTTGGAAGTTCAGGTTCTAAATTCGTTAAGCTTTCATTTTGCAATTGTATTTTCTCCGGTTTCTTACTTTCTTTCGCATCTTTTTTTTCTATTTTTGTTTCGCTTTCGTTCGTTTGGCGATTTTCGAGAGACACAGCAGTATTCTGTACTAATTTCTTTCCAATCATCGAAGTACTCTTTGATACGGAATGAACTTTGCCTTGAACTGCTTCATCAGCCGTTGCTTTAGTTGTAGATAGCATTCTGTCGTTCCAATCTCAAGTTCCTTGTAATTTTATACTTGAATCTGCCAACAACAAAATTCAGAAATTTAAAACACTACATATAAAACTGTTACGAATTAATACTTTTATTCTTTTTTTACTTTAATTGTGCATGTAATGCAACATTACAATAGGAATTGCACATTTAAATATATTTTAAATATGATATACAAAATGGACCACGTAAATGGATTCATCTAAATATTCGGAATATTTATGGATAAGTACAGTTCGCCGCAAAAGTATTTGTTCATCTATTGCATTTGACGTATATGGAAGGAATTGAAAGAATATGCAAATGTAATTTTTGAATTAAAAATACATGAAATAATCCTTTACTGACATAAAATAATATGACCTTCGCAGAAATTAATAATTATTGAACGAAAAAGAGAAATTTAATGACATAATTTATATTTTATAATATTATCTGTAAATACAACCTCAGTTATTAGATATAAACGTGACTGAACATTTGTGGGTAATCATTAAAAAAAGAATATGAAAAATATTTCCTGAAAATCAGAACAAACTAAAGGGTAGTTTCTACAAACTACCAAAAAAGAATACGAAAAAATATTCCCAGATTTGACAGAAGAACTAATTAAATCATTGCCTAAAAGGCTTGAGGGTATATTATTAAGTATTAAGTTTATAATTTTTAATTAATTAATTTTGAATGCAATACAAGCATAATTAGGAAAACTATAGATGACGAATACTTTTGCATTCTCATTTTCTGATATATAATAATATATCATTAAATTTTTGTTTATGAAATTATTATTAATTCTCGCAAGTCTTATATTAGTTTATCTCTCAATATACATTGAATACGTTAGGTGAACAGATACTTCTGCGGCTGATTATATGTATCTGTACCATTAAGCAAACTGTTTGATGTAAAGTTCAATGTAGAAAGTTATCTAAAAAATGTATTTTATAACAATTGCGTAATGGTGGTACTATTGAAAAACAGGTTGAAAATGTCTAACCATGATTCAACTGTTGAATCAACAGATTATCATTTGTTGGATTGCATTTTCTAATTGTTTCCAAGATAATTTCTCCGAGACAACAAACGGATATTTTTATACGAAAATTGGTAATAAATTTATATTACAAAGACACAAGTTTATGCGAAATTGCAAGTATAATAGAAAGAATTTATTCAATAATACAAAAAATAATAAATAAATTCATATAGGAAAGCACACTCCAGAACAAAGCGGACCGAGGAAGAAAAGAAATCCTGTCTGTAAGCGATAAGCGTTATACATTATAAGGCAAATTAAGATAAATCCTAAGCTTAGTATGTTAGAATTAACAAAAAGTATTTTGTTAAGAACTAATAAAACAATATCGACTGATTGAAACAGTTCGTTGGGTTTTACGTAAAGAAGGTTTTGATTGAAGAATCGCCTACAGGAAACCATTTATTTCATAAGTCAATCGTATAAAACGTCTTGAATTTGAAAAAAAATATATTAATCGTAACATAGATTTCTGGAATAACGTCATATTCAGTGATGAAGCCAAAATTAATTTATTTAATACAAACGAGCAGCAAATCGTATGGCAGCAGCGAATTGTATAATTAAAAAAATAATAATATAAAAGTGTTGTATAAGAATGGTTACTCTATAATGTACCAATGTTGTTAAAAACACCGTCACAGTCCCCTGATCTGAATATTATAGAGCATTTGGGGAGAGAGCTTAAAACTAGATTGAAAAATTACCAAATAACAAATAAAGTAGAAAGTACAGTAAAAATTCAAGATATATGGAAAATATTTCAAAATCAGTAATCAAAAATCTAATGAGATCAATGCTACAATGATTGCAAGCAATTATAGATGCAAAAGGTTATGCAATAAAATATTAATTTTGTATAAATAAATCATTTAATAATTGTTTTGATCTTTTATCTTTAAGTATTTATATGTACAATAGCAAAAGAAGATATTTGTTTAAAAATTACATGCAATGGATAAAATTTGTTATAATAAAGTGATAGAGCACAAAAAAACTGAATAATTCATAAGCTAAATGTTTTACTTTATTCGTTAATGTTACAAAATCATATTTTAAAAATGAAAGAAACACGAAAACTCTTTTATTCAAATTTATAAATGGTCAATCTGTTTTCAGTTACTATCGACTTATTCGCTTTTATACTTTCATAAAGAATTTGAGAGAAAATCATATTTCATAAAGCTAATGTAAAAACTAAATATGGTATTAGTGATCCAATAAACGGAATATTAAAATCAGCCAATACAGTTATGAATAAGATTAATTTTTTCAGTGCTTCTACTCGTAGCTTTAACAAATCTTTACATACGGCATTATGCACTGTTTGGATAATGTTTAATTATAAATTCTTTGAAAATGCATTTTTATTTAATATTATGTTGTTGCAACTGTTTTTACATTCCTAATTAATTTTAATTCTTATGTATGTACATATATATGTTTGGTTTATACCTAAAATATTTATAATTTCACTCCCTCAAACTGAATTTTTACTGAAAAAGTTGTTTCTTGCATACTTCACTATACTCTACATACATCCAGTTTCATTAAAATCAGAATTTTTGGGCTAGATGACTTTCCGTGTCAGACTTTAAAGAAACTTAGAAAAATCAAAAATATTGGACACGCACCTTTTTTTTATCGGCAATTTTGTTCGATTAACTTGAAAAGGGATGGAGATCGAAAAAACATGCTAAATACAATAATTATTCATTTTTTTAATAAAACAAAAAAATAGTACGATGTAAAAATAATTTTTGCTATATCATAAGTAAGGTAACTATGCCAAGAAGACAAATTTTAACAATGAGTATGTCATGAGAATGTATGTGACAATTATTGGAGGTTACTCATAGCAGATTAAATTGAAATAAAACACTTTTATTCAAAAAATTGTTATATTATTAAATTTATTAAATATTTTATTATTTACCTGTTCTCTAAACTGACAATATCATAATCATAATATCAATCGTTATATCAGCAAATCGAAATTGAAAAGGTTCATAGAGTTACAATAAAATGATAACTGATGCAAATCAATACAGCTCCATTGCAACGAGTAATGGAGAATGTTTCAATCCAATTGCAAGAACGAATTCGCTGTCATAGAGATTACATGGAAAATTTTATTTTGAAAAAATAAATTCCATTATATCAATACATATATTTTATTTCTATTTAATTGGACACGAGTATTCTATAATACAGTAGTTATTTGAAGATCGACACATTCTATTGCAGCACCTAGTACACAATATATGTACTTTTTTTTGTATAACTTCGCTAGTATAATCTACAAAATGGAATTTACAAATAGATATTTTTTTTCATTTTTGAAAGTAATTGGTACGTTATGACAAAAACAATCCGTTTACTATAAAGGTATTTACACTTTACCCTCGTATGACTACCTGTGAAGCGACATTAATTAACAATATGATTTATTTCAGATTAATTGCACAGTCATGGTAAGTTTGACTAGCTGAAGAGTCAAGAATCGTCGTTCATCTGAATTCTTGGAACTTTGCTAATTTACGAGATTCTATGGGACTTATGAAATATATGATATATACATATGTATGGAAAGTACATACATGTTGAAAATTTCATTAAAATCGGCTGATACAGAAACAAGTGACAGGCATTGGAAGATATAAGAATTTTTAGATTTATAGCAGTTCCAAGCCGAAAGTCGTGAAGAACTTTGATTTTCACCATTTTTAACTGTTTGGAGCTCATAGCAACGCTAATTGATTTTGATGAAATTTTTCGCGCGTATGTATACAACTCACATAAATCTACAGAATGTATTTTTCAAATGTTTATTATAGATTCATATACAAAAGTTGTAAAAAGCAATTTTTGCTATTTTCTTTGCAATTCCGACCCATTACTATTTTTTCAAAAATTTGTTAATACTGTAATCTGATAAACTAATTCTTCTAACTTTAACGAAAAAAGAAAAAAATCTAGTAATTAGTCAAATTTTAAAAGAGTTATTCGATTTTAAAGTGTATCCAAATATTCACTGTATGTAATATGTATTGAGTTGATGGGAAAGTAAAGTCGGTTTTACGGATATAAGAGTAAATTAATTTATTGTAGTTTTACTGTTTTATTTAATCAATTATATATTATCTGCAAGCTTTTTAATGTCATTTTCATAAATATTAACTGATTTTATTTGAAAAAAGTGGTGTATCAGTTGTTCGTTGTATTTGTATTTATTTTAGCACGGTCAAAAATCGATATTACTTTTTCCCTAATTTAACTGGTATACTAATTTAATTTATAATATTAAAAATAAAATATTCATTTTTTGGCATGTGAATTTACTGTTTTGGATTATTACTTTAATATTTATTATAAGTTTATACATTTGTAATGTGTTTAAGAGCTTTAGTGACCGGTCAACATTACAGGTCACTAGAAGTTAGTATCGGTTTGCGGTAAACAAGGTACAGCATTCAACGTATGTATTAATACAGTAACAAGCAAGTGGGTGATGAGTAATTAATAGATTGCGGATTTTTATACAAATTCATATTTTTGAGAATACAGCAAAGAAAGTAAAACTTCGGTAGAAAATTATGTCATCTACCAAATATTATAAAGGCACTGTAATTTCAGTATTTTGTATATTTTTTCATATTATGTACATTCTATATAATTTTGCATTGCTATATAAATTTACATTTTTTAATTTTCTACAAATGCATAAACATTTGTAGTCTAGTAATACAATATTAGTGCACAAACTTCACGTTTTATCAAACTAAAACACGCTAATTTCTTGAAACTAATAAATATACAAATATTTCATTTTCTATGTGTTCTAGATAAAGCCAGAAAAGTTTGGCCGAAATTGATGGTTCCGTTGTAATAAACACAAAGTGCTTGTTTCTAGGATTCCGTCGAATGTACATTTAGATATTTTTTTTTGTTATTACAAATGTGTAACACATTGAAATTCTCCCTATCTTTAAATTTTAGTAACTAATAAACTGAACCATTTCATTACACAATTAGATGTGAATTTATAGTAACGTTTACTACTTTTGAATATAAGATTTACGCGGGAACAATGAACTATTACGATTTTGCATGTAAAAGTGACATGCCAATTGTAAACTTAGAATTCTACATTCATTTTTAAACATTATGATTGATAATACCTTGCAAACTAATATTTGCTATAAATGTTCTATTTCTAGAGATTAATTTTTTTATATGTGTGTCACGAGCAACAAAAGGTAGGTTGTAACCTGTTGGTTGTGCTCGTGGTAATTGATACACAAATCAATTGTCGAGCCTTGTTGCGTTTGCACGTGGTGTGCCGACCTTATTTTTACTTGACTTCTCGAAGGATCACTCTGATACGTCAGGGAACAAATTCTAACTATTGACCACGTAGCACTGGACTTCGAGTGATAGACTATGTGAGCTGTGTGCTCCTTGACAATGTTAATGCTCGAGACTATTTATTCTCCGAGGCTTCTATATTGCCAAGTCGTTGCTGTTCTTGGCTGAACTGATTCCGTTTTTTGCGTCTCGAACGTCTTCGAGACATGTCCAACAACGCTGATTGGCAGATAATTCTGAAAATGACTTACCAATCAGCGCATCTAGCTGTGCTACCCACGCTCTTCCAGTGCGCCCTTAACGCGATTTTTCTAGAACGGTGGGAGACGGTTGCAAGGGGGGGCGAAAGTTAGCAACAATCCGGGAATTTTCTCTGGGTGACTCGTCGGTCAAAATACCGGCATGGTCAGTTGTACCCTTCGGAGTTCGTAATTTATGGCATGTCTTTCAGCTATCAAGCGCGAGGAGACACAACTTTCTAAAAAACATAATAAACTAATTGCCTTGCCCCGGCAGGATGGCTGGAACGCGTATGAATAGAAAAGTAAATTCTGCAACTCAAAAATGGCCGTTCAGTATGATCGTGTCATAAAACGTGTCAACGAAACTCTAACATCTGTTGATAAGAGCAAAGTCTTGTGTGCAATCGACAGCCGATACGATCGACATCGCCTAGTGCAGTAGTGGGATTTCTGATCCACGTCTGATCTTCAATTGTTTTAGCTCTACAGAGTGAGGCATCTAAAACAGACCATCGGAATAACTCGATTACTATTGGTGATAGAAAAAGATGGGTCAGACAAAACTTGCTTGATTTTGAGGATGGAATAATTCTATGTTAGTAGTTTTTTTGCAGGTGGACGCGTGGAGGATATATAAAGATCAGCTCCGTTTTTTAAATTAAAATGGTACACTTTTTCTATATGCTATCTAATAAGGTGTTTCAAGGTGCGTACAGTGACCTACGACTCAAGGTCACTGACATTCGCAAATATGTACAGATATTAGCAGAATGTTTTGCCACATTTATTGGAAGATGTTCCATACGACATATATGGCAATCCATGTAGTTTCAGCAAGACTATATTATAGCTAATATAGTGGGTTATGGAGGGCGCGTAAGCCCTCTATTAATTTTATTTTATTTATAAAAAAAAAAAAAAAATACTGAGATCGGAAATCATAGGAAACGGCAATGTTTCGGAACAAGCGGTCAAAGCTTTGGAAGAGAACGATGCGAAGGTAATGTCCGATTTAATATTAATGATCGATGAAACATAACTTTTAGTTATGAACGGATATAATACGTCAAAGGAAACCTCGAAGCAGAATCCAATGATGTTCATGATCATTTAACCAAATTCGTGGAATGTATTGACACTTTGAAATCTACGAACATCTCAATTCATGAAAAATTGTCTTCAACAATACTTCTACTAAAATTACCTGATAGTTTCGTAAATTTTAGGATGGCAGTTGAAATAAGGGACAAGTTACCAACACTGGACGTGTTGAAAACCAAAAGTTTTGACGAGGTACATGCCAAGAATGTAAGACGCGAGCAAACAACGCAAGGTACGATCTTGTTCATAAAAAAAAGCTAAAAACAAACCAAAACTGAGAAGTACTTGAAATAAAGACAAATTTTCCATTTAAATGTCATGATTGTGGAAAAATAGGCTACAAATTACAGAAATCGCAGAGAAAGGGAGAAATCACAGCCAAAGAGTGCAGATAAGGAAGACGCAATGGCAATAACGGAAATGAAACAATACAAAGATGCATTTAGTGCACTTTAAAGCAGAAGAAGAAGGAGTTTGGACAGTGGATACACTTCTCACATGTGTGCAAAGGGCGAAAACTTTGCAAAAATGGTAAAAATAGAACAGCCATTAAATTTAGCGAACAAACCATAAACAAAAATTGAGGGAATTGGTGATGTTCGCCTAAATATACTTACCGGAAAGAGCTTGATAACACTGAAATTAACAAATTCACTGCACTTACCCGACTTGAGAACAAATTTGTTATCTATAGCGAAAGCAACAGACAAGGGATACGAAATACTTTTTAAGAGGAATAAGACCCTTATAAAGAAGAAAGAAAGACGTGAGGTAGTCGCTATCACCGACAGGGTAGACGATCCCTAGTTTATACGAGAACGAAGAAAAACCTCAAACATTATATTGGGACTGAAAGAAAGTTCGTAGCATTTTCTAAGTAAAACTTTAAGACAAAATTTATATCCTTGTATATAATTTTATTCTACAATGTATTTGTCACTTTGTTCTATCACTTTTTTCCATCTATATGGTAGCTTGTGAATTCCGTTCTTCCAAAAAATGGCGTCTTTCTGGGCGATGAACTGGTCCACATGGTTCTTGCAAACTTTCATGGAATCGAACTTTTTTCTATTCAGAGAATTTTGCGAAGATCGAAATAGGTGGAACTCTGATGGCGCCAAATCAGGTGAATATGGCGGGTGAAGAAGAACATCCTGTACAAGCTGCAATAACTTTTGCCTGGATTGTATGGAAACGTATGATCTGACGTTGTCGTGGTGGAACACGACGCCTTTTCGATCAGCTAATTCCGGTCGTTTTTCGTCGATGGTTGCTTTCAATCGGTCCAGCTAGTTACAGTACGTATCAGAATTTATCGTTCTGTTATGCGGTAGGAGTTCGTGGTACAGAACACCTTTCCAATCCCACTTAATGCATAGCATTGCCTTTTTTGAGTAAAGACTGTCTTTGGCCGTGGTTAATAGTGACTCATTTTCTTTTCCCCATGATCTCTTTCGCTGTACATTGTAATAGAGGACCCACTTTTCATCACCCGTAATTAGTCGTTTTAAAAATGGATCATTTTCATTCCGCTTCAGGAGTGCATCTCTTATAGATATGCGATCCATTAGGTTCTTCGTCAAGTCATGCGGCACCCACACGTTATAACGACTTACGAATCCAAGGACCTTCAAAGATGTCACAAAGGTCGTGTGGGATATGTGGGTTATCTCTGCGATGTCCCGTGTGGTTTGCCGTGGATTATTTTCAATTAGAGTTCTGATAAGGTCGTCATTAGCAATTGAAGGCCTACCAGAATGTTCTCGATCTTGCAAATCGAACTTGCTGCTTTTGAAGTGAGCAAACCATTTCCTTACGATACTTTCAGCTACAGAACCTTCCCCATAAACGGCAGGAGTCTTCCGTACTGTTTCTGCAGCGTTCTTTCCTTTTCGGAAATAAAAAACAACCAGATGACGAAAATGCACCTTATTTTCTTCCATCTTTACACTTCTATTAGGTGGCTGCAAAATTGACTGATTCAAAAAAGACAACGTGTGCACAGAGGCACATGTTGAAAGATAATCTTTCATAATATGTACATACATCTTTTGTTTTACTTACACATCGAACAGATATACGCACTCGCCGTCACCTACTTGAACTTGAAAACACTACAAACTTTCTTTCCAACCCAATAGAAGAGGAGTACGCACCATAATCCAAACTCCAAAGAGGCACCATCATTTAGCACACTTAAATGGAAGTAGTTTGAAGGAAATCGCCCGTAGGAAAACTGTGTTAAGCTTGAAGTTTGGAAAACACAAGAAATTATTTTCTTGTGAGGTTTGTATACAAGACAAGCAAATGCAAAATTTGTTCCGAAAGCATCGTGCGGGGCGCGCGACAGAATTATTACAGATTATCCACACTGATGTAAGCGGACTGTTGTGGATAGTTTCGTTACAGGTATTTTGTCACGTTCATAGATGAAAAATCTAGATGGTGTGAAGTATATTTTTTGAGAAACAAAAACGAAGTATTCGAAGTTTTTAAGAAATATAAATCTTTCGCTGAAAACCGTACAGGCAAGAGTATCAAAATGTTACAATCAGATAACGGTACAGAATATTGTAATAATGATTTTGACAGATTTTTATATTGAGAATAAATTATATTTTGAATCTTTAATTTTTCGTTGCAAGTTTCTCTACTTGACGTAGGCCCAGGCCGGCCCATAAAACTATGGGTGATATAAAGTTTGTAAATAAGTTTAATTTTAGCGAACTTTACGAAGAATTTTTGATAAGAAATGTCGATACACTGCCAAATAGAAAATTAAACAATAAAGATACAGATGAAGAAAATGAAAAGATCTCAGTAGATTTCGTAACAATCAATAAGAATAGGAGACACCGAAGTAATGCTGAAAATAGGGAAGGAGAAAATGTCTAAGATGAATCAAATGTTGAAGACATTGAGAAAAGTGTAAGAAGTGGACCCGGACTATCTAAAATCATGCACACTGGACAAAAAGGGAAAGTGAGAAAACAATATAATGAAATAGTGGCGGAAGCAATGGGAAATACTACAAATCGAGAATTTGGTTGAAAAATTTGCTCTCTTGACTGAAGGTGCAAATCATGAAACCATACAAGAAGCGTTAAAATGGATTTAATTTAGATCAATGGAAGAAAGCTACAAAAAAAGGATATATAGCATAAATAAAAAGTAAAACCTGCGAAATCGTAGATCGTCGTCCAAATTGTAAGCTCATCAAAAGTTGGCTAGTATTCAAAACAAAACACGACTCCTATGGGGAGATGGAGAGAAGAAAGGCAAGGCTCGTTGCGAAAGGATGTTCTCAGGAATAAGGGTTGGTGACATTTTTGTACCGGTTACAGAAGCCAATTTGATAAAGCTGTTTATGGCATTGGCGGTTGAACGAGATATGATAATCCAACAGATGGATGTTGTAATAGCATACCTCAACGGAGAAATAGAGAAGGAAATATATGTATAATAAAAATTCCCGAAGAACCAATAGAAATTTTAAAAAAGGTAATTAAACGAAAAGGTGGGACGAAGGAAAGCTGACGAGAACCGATTGATGAACACAGCATGGAGATAGCGTGTAAGTGGTTGCTGGAGATAAAAGGTGGAGACGTAAAAGTCTGTCTTATCAGAAAGGCGTTATACGGTTTACACCAATCAGAAAGACAATGGTATAAGAAATTTGATTCAGAACTCAGGACATTGAATATGAAACCATCGAATGTAGATCCATGCGTATACCAAAGGCGAAGAGGAGACGATGCAATGATAGTTGCAATTTATGTTGATGACATACTTTGTCGTATCAAATAAAAAACAATGATCATCGAAAGAAGAAGTTTGAGGTCAAGGATATGAGGAAAATTCATCACTGTGTATGTACTGAGTTCAAACAGAATATAGAAAAGAAAATGATCTATATGAAACAGTGGAGATATTCGGGGACGATTTTAGAACGTTTTCGAGTAATGGACTGCAAGGCAATTGTTATTTCCTCAAATTTAGTTTAATCTGAGGTGGGAGTATTCAATGGTTTCACTGATTCCTAAATCAGAAATAAAGTGGAACGCACAGTTGTATATTCAAGTACTATATTTAACTATACAAGGGTGACGATTCGAAGAATGTTTTTAACTTTTGGAGCTTGTTCGTTCAATACGAAAATTGTTCTTATTCTAACTTTTTGTCCCCGTGGAATGTTCCACAACACCTCGGAGACAGGACGCTTTTTGGGGGTGAGGCACTCGGATAGGTTAATATGCATTTTCCGATTGTGGTGGGGAAGGTAGCTGTCAAATACCATTGGATAAAACCTCTCATGCGGGGACTCGCGAAAAGTGCCACCTCCCAGACCATGGGTCACTCTCAGGTACCAAGCGTGCCTTTGAGTGACACACGCGGAAATTCCGAGGGCCTCGAAACAATGAGGGTAGCAGACAATAACTTTAAGAAACGCTTCGGCTTTGGTAACCATATGCGCACACAATCGAACACTAGAAAAAGGTGAAAACTTCAGGCTCGAAGGCCAAACAATAAGACAAAAAATACGAATTCTTCCATGAAAGTCACGATTGCTGTGGTGTCGTAAAGTTACTGTTGCTACGAAAATAATTAATACTACACAAGGCTCAAACCAAAACAAAAAAGAAAAAAATATATAATAAACTGCCTCGTAGAATTCTAAGACTCGAGGGGCAGGTATACCCCGTGAAGTCTTAACAGCAATACTATCGCCGATGGATGGTAAAACCAGACAGAACTGAAACATGTACCTTATCAAAGTCCCATTGGAAGTTTGTTATATTTGACTATTTTAACGCGGACAGATATATCGTACGTTGTTAGTGCGCTCAGTCAGTTCAATTCATGTTATATGACTTATAACTTAATTCCAAATTTATCAAGCTTATTAGCCATGTACTGTAGAAATGGACATCGACACTTTGTAGGACATAATTGTTCATCTGTAGAGATTAGTACATGCATGGAATAGAACAGGACGAACAGTTTGCGATAAATCTGTTCCATATTTCTGATGCTAAAGCAAATTTGTCATTTTTCAACCGTACTGATCGTGTTTTTTTCATGCCAAGTCTTAAAAATTTCACTATTTCTAGAAATCTATCTCTAAGCATTACACTAGAAAGAACAGGTAATTAGTGCCCATTTGTTCTGCTATTTCTAATGTTCGAGCTCCCAATGCATCTCGTACATATACTACAGCTAAAAATGCTTCAAATTTTACTAAAGACGAAGACCATAAGTCATTATTCAATTGCTTATGTGTCTCCGCCACAGTGCATTTTATTATAAATTTACATATTGCGTCATCAATGAAGAACCATTGACTGAAACAAATGACTGTGTGTTTGTGATATAATGGAGTGATGTAGCTATAAACCGTTAGAACTAAATCAAATGCGGATTATGTAAGCGGAAAAATGTTTACTGTCATTATGTACACAGAGTTATAGGTACTTTAGGTCATAATTTCATATGGAATAAACGCAAAAATACAAAATTTGTTGTGGAAAATGTTAGTGGAAAATGTCAAATGAAAATATAAAAAAGCACAGAATACCAATGTTCTAAAATAAAAAGTACTAAAATAATGAAGAAAGAAAAAATAAAAACGGTGAAAATCACCATATTTGAGGTTCTAGTTTTAAGAGTACTATACATTATGAATTGAAATTTAGGAAACTCAAAGAAAAACTAATCGGTTTTGTAGACGCTGACTGAGGAGGGTGCCAGATTGACAGACGGGATATGTATTTAAAATGATCGCAGCTGCGGTCAGCTGGGAGATACGCAAACAACGCACCACAACCTTGTCAACGACGGAAGCGGAGATACATGGTGTTTATCGAAACCTGTAAGGAAGCGATGTACTTACGCAAACTAGTCGACGAACTCGGTAAACCTGACGAAGGTGGTACAATTTTATACAATGATAATCGAGGGGCCGGATCGCTAGTATGCAATCCAATCTGTAATTCGAAGAGTAAACATATTGGAATAAGACACCACTTTATACGTGAAGTACAGTAGCGCAAGGAAATTGATGTATGTTACATGCCTTCAGAGGAGATGCCGGCCGATGTTTTGACAAAAGCTCTACTCAACCCTAAACATCATGAATGCATAAAAAGAGTAGGTATACGAGAAATATGAGAGCCAAATTAATCCCATTGAGGGGAGGCGTTGTAATCTGTCGGTAAGAGTGAAATTCTGCGCGCAATCGATAAGCGATACGATCGACATCGCCTAACCAGTGGAGACGCTTCGGACGTGATCTTCAATTGCTTTAGCTATTACGTTGTTCTATTATATCTTTTAACAACAAGTCTGATCGACGCGCATACTTTATATAGTTACTCTCACTCATATTCGTACACCATACGGACATTTAGAATAACTGAAAAAAACACTTTTCTTAGCGATATTTTTTATTTATGTTCAGCAGAATTTATTATTACACTATTTTACATCTATTTAGAAAGCAGTTTTATTTTTCATTACTTAGAAATACAATAAATGGAAAAAGAATGTCACTATCCATAAAAACCATCTCTCAACCATATTCATACAGCCAACAAACAAACAATAATATGCATCCTAGAGAATGTTTATACTATATTGGAGATTTCCTATATATTGTACACGAAATAAAAAAACAATCGACAGTTATTCTTTTGTTAAAACAAAATACAGTCAGCCGCAAAAGTATTCGTCCATCTAATATATTCAATGTATACAGAGGAGTTGAAAGAAGATACAAACACAATTTTTAGATCAAAAATACAGAAATAATCCTTTACTAATATAAAACAATAATCGTGAAAATGAATAATTATTGTACAAAAGAAGAAATTTAATGATATATTACAATATACCAGAAAATAAAATCGCAAAAATATCCGTTCACGAACTTTTGTATTAGATAAAATGCTTGGAAATGTTCGAAACATAAAACGCCATAAACATAAAGCACCAAGCGCGGCAGCCTTCCGCCGGAAAAGCGCACCGAAGGCACGAAGAATAAACAAAATCGGCAGTCTCTAAGAAGTCATCGAAAATTATCGATCGTGCAGTGAAGTGAGTTCACCGATCCGGCCGTAACATCAGCTGTTGAGGATTGCCAGGATAGGTCAGGATCGACACGAGGATCCAGTGTTAACGATCCATTTCCGTCGAAGCAGTTTATTTCGTGGACGAATGAGTAAGTTTAATTATTTTTTTTTAACATTAGTTATACAAATCGTTTTACTTAAAACAATTTATTCACCTGAAAATGTACTGTTAACACTATGCCGTCCGGTGACACCACGTTGGTATCGCATGCAAAGCTATCGAAGAAATGCCGGTGACTCCACGTTGGTGTCGTGTAGAAATATTTCTATTATAATAAAAAAGCTTACATCTATTTATACAGATCCTCGAAATTTCGGGTAAATCGGGTGACCGGATCAAGTAAGAATTATTAAAATTTTCATGCCCTGATACGGTACATTGTAATTACAATATGAACGATCATGCGAAAAAGGCTGGTAACAGATAGTAGAATCTACGCGAGATCATACCGGCGGCAGACGAAAGGGTGTCATCACACGTGCAGACGTCAGTGTTAAAAAAAAAAAACATTCTTTTCATAAGTAATAAAACGTTTTATTCCTTTCGGGTAACGAATAAAAGTATGGAACGCAGTTATTAAACCACTTATTAGTTTATTTGTTATTTATGAATAACGAATAATTTTACATTATTCTTAATTTAAAATGATATAATATTTTCCCCGATACCTATGCTGTGCCAGTGCGTTTGCCGGATCCCCGACCGAGCGCCCGTGTATAAGAGCCGTGCATACGCGGTTGAGCGCGCGGTCTCCGAGCGCTCTGATTGGCCAGTGTTTTTCGTTAATAACTCAAAAATGAAGCTTCAAACAACATTTTGGTAAAGAAAAAGGTTGTTCAGAATCCCCTCAGCTACACCCCATTTCCGGATGTTACATTCTTTCTGGAACACCCTGTATTCATCATGAGCCATAAGAAAAGTGAGACTTCTTTATCCGAACGTGAAACTGTGATTTAATTATTTAAAAAAGATAAATCTAAACGACAAATAGTATCGATAATAGAAAGACCTACCGAATCGAACTACCGTACAGTATATTCTAAAGAAGCTTAAAGAACAAAAAATAAGTATAAATAAACAGCGAACAGATAGGCCCAAATAGTTAACGGCTCGTGCTGAGACAAGGATACTAAGAGCTGTTAAAATAAATCCACACATTTTCGAACCTGAATTGTTAGCGAATGTGCAATCAACATCAGGACAAACAGTAAATGTGAATACAGTTCGACGAGTATTGCACAGAGCTGATTTGAAGAATCGAGTGAGCCCTAAGAAACCGTGGTATAATGTAGTAAATAGAAGAAAAATATTACAATTTGCTCAAGAATATGTTTCTAAATCCGAAGAATTTTAGAAAACGCGTTATCTTTACAGATGAAACAAAAATTTGCATTTTTGATACCCTTGACAGGAAAGTTTGGAGGAAACCAAATACAGCATACAGAAAAAAGAACTTACCACCCATGGTAAAGCATGAAGGGATATCATTTGTGGTGTGGAGATGCATGTCAGCGATTGAGGTTGCTGATTTTCATATTATACGGGGTACTATGGACCGCTGGATATATTTGAATATTTTAAAGCAGCATTTACTAGCTAGTGCTGAAAAACTGAATATAAGGAGTAACTTTATATTCCAACAAGAAAACGCATACCGTTCGGATTGTTAAAGAATGGGTTTTATACAATACCCCACATTATCTGCAAACCACCTCAATCGCTAGACATAAACCCAATCGAACATTTGTGGACAGAAATTAAACAAAGATACGAATAATACTTTTTAAAAATCTGGAAGAATTAAAAGAGTAATTCAAAGAAGAATAGGAAAGAATATCACCAGATTTGACGGAAAAACTAGTCAAATCAATGCCTAAAAGGCTTGAGACTGTTACGTACGCGTTCTACCCGAAACGTACAGTGCTTAGTGTTTAGTCTAGCCCCCACCCCCTGGATAGTCTTAGAGAAAGAGATAAGCGAGCACATTCTGTTCTCATGAAAATCCATCATCATAAACCGTAGTTTTCGGTGTACAAAGGGCATGATTTTCGATGCTCAGCAGTGAGTCTAGAATCCATTTTCGGAACAGAACGTTACTCTGTCCACCAGAATATTGACACGAGCAAAATCGGGTACCAGTTTCCTTTGAGCATTCTAACGTCACATACGTATTTCATAAGTGTCAATCAGACAATACTGTCAACGACTCCGTCGCGCTCTCCCAACGTAAAGTCGAGAAGGAAGATTCTTGCCGAGTCTAAAATCGACCAACTAATACATTGTAACATCGTAGCAAGGTTAAAGTCAATTGCACATCAAATCATCACTTTGTAATTATAATAGCATATAGAATTGTAGAGTCCTACTAGCCTATATTCAGTTTAGTCAGCCTGACTAGTATAGTAATGTATCAGTTAAACCCACAAATATATACCTTTACCGCTCAAGGTATATCGACAATTACGACTTGCGAATTCCAAACACCTCCATATCCGGTGACACGCGGCGTTAACTATAAGCCGAATCGTCCATCTCCTTCGGTTACCTTCGTTAACCATACGTTGGATTGTCCGACCTTTTCTACTTTACATCCGACATACAATCCGCTGGCACGCGGCGTTAACAATACGCCGTATAATCCATCTCCTTCGGCTATCTTCGTTAACCATATGTTGAATTGTCCGACATTCCTTTCAATATCCACGTCCTCGGCGGATTGAGAAATAACACGCGCCTTTCGTACGAGGACAAAAATCGAATGTTGTTACGAAACTAATGACAACGGTCGGATTCGCAAGCTCCGTAACAAGGCTATAATTAAATCCAAGGGATGTCCCTCTAAATATTAGGACTATCAGTTTAAGTAATTAATTTTAACGTAACGTAATTATAGTTAGAAAAACTATACATGGACGAATACTTTTGCAGTCTCATTTTCTGGTATATTGTAAATTATCATTAAATTTCTCTTTTTGTGCTACAATTATTAATTTTTCAAGGTGTTTTATTGCTTTATACTAATAAACATTTATCTCTGTATATTCAATTTAAAAATTATGTTTGTATTTTCTTCCAGTTTCCTCCATATACATACATCGAATACATTAGGTGGGTGAATACTTTTGCGGCTGACTGTAGTAATCGATAGCATTCAGTATATTAACAGGCAAAATGGGTAGGAAAGGTAAAGAAATATCAATTGAGTTGAGAAAACTGATTATAAGTCATCATGAAAATTAGAAAAGTTTACAACAAATTAGTGATATTGTTAAGAGAAGCTGTTCTACTATTTAGTACGTTATGAAGAGGTATAAAGTTGAAAATAGAATAGAAAACAAAATTCGAAATCTTAATAGAAAATCAGCAACAGATCGTAACGAACGAAGAATTTCAAAAGAGATGAAGGAAAATTCTAAAATTAGTGTCCCAAAAATTGTATCAAAATTAAAAAATCAAATAGCGAAACAAGTTAGTAACAAAATAGTTCATCGTGTTATAAGAAAATATTGATATAATGGGAGAATTGCCAGAAAGAAGCCATATATTAATAAATCAAATAGACAAAAACGTTTACAATTTGTAAATGAATACGTAAAATGAGAATATGAAATTTGGAAACATGTCATTTTTGGTGACGAGTCTAAATTTGATGTCTTTAAATCTGATGGTCGACAAATTGTATGGCGTAAACGGAATACCATCCTTGAAAAATCAAATCTCCAACCTACAGTGAAACACGGGGGGGGGGGGCATGTTATGGTGTGGGGGTGTTTTTCCGTAGTTAGAGTTGCAAATCTGCACATTATTGATAGAATCATGGATAAGTATAAATATATAAATATTTTAAAAGCAAATTTAAAGGTCAGTGCGTATAGCTTGGAAATTACTAATGATTTAATTTTTTAGTAAGATAATGATCCCAAGCATAAAACTTGTATAACTCGAGAGTTGCTACTATACAATTGCCCCACAGTAATGGAAACTCCCCCACAAATCCCAGGTATAAATTCAATAAAAAATTTATGGGCAGAATCAAAAACCATAATACGAAAATATGAAATGAGTAATGTGGACTAACTCAAAGAAAAATGAAACCTGGAATGGAAAAATATTAGTAGTGACATTATAAATAAATTAGTTCAATCTATGTCAAATAGATTACTTGAAGTAATAAGGTACAAAGAGTGCCAAATAAAGTATTAATTCATCGATTTTATTACTTTTATTAGTCGAAATATGGTTTTTTCCTTTATGTACGAATACGGCTGAAAGATAATTTTTATGGACAGTGACATTCTTTTTCTATTTATTATATTTCTAAGTAGTGAAAAATAAAACTGCTTTGTAAATAGATGTAAAATAGTGTAATAATGAATTCTGCTGAACATAAATAAAAAATATCCCTAAGAAAAGTGCTTTTTTCTATTTATGCTAAATGTCCGTATGGTGTACGAATAGGGGACGAACAGGAAGAAACGTTGATGTAAATGATATACAGTTATTCACAAAATTGAGTGTACACTTACGTTGGTAATGAAAATTACGGGAAAAATGAATGAAGACATGAATATTTTTATGTAATAACGCAATATTATATTTATTTGTGTAGTTTAGATAATAATTTATAATAACATCAAATATTTGCTTATATTTAATTGAAAATCTAAAAATACTTCTATTTTAACGACGCAAAATTGAGTGTACACTAATATTTACGAAGTATAATTAAAAAAATAAATAAATATTAATATCTCGTTGAATAGTTTTTGGCTTGAATAACGGTTTCTAACCGCGATGGCGTGGATTCCATTCATTTTTTAGTGAGAAATGACAAAATAACTTCCCATTCTTCACGTATCTTCAATTTTAATCCTTCTTTACTTTTAAATTATGATTTGTTAATTTTGATTTCAACTCTATCCACACATATTCAATGAGGTCGAGGTCAAATGATTAGAGAGGAATTTTACATAATTTTAGAACGTTGTACAATAACCATTCTTGCATAAAAAATGATGAATGCTTCGGGTTATTATCTTGCTGAAAGTAACAAACCTTTGGGATTTTTAAATTTTCTGCCGATTGTTTAAAAGTTTTTTTTAGAATATTTAAATATTTCATTTTGTCTATTATTCCTTTAATAAATTCTATGTTCTCGGATACCTCTTGCTCCTACGTACCCCCATAACATCACCTAACCACCTCCATGTTTCATTGTGAAATATATGTATGTTGTAAATGTGATTTTCTATATTTGACCTTCTTCGTACAATTTGCATAAATTTATTTTTGTTTCATAAAAAAATATAATACTTTTTCAAAAATTTTGGTCACAATTTAGGTATGTTTTTTTACCGTGACCGTTTTTGTCTATTGGTTTTTGATATGTAGGGCTTTTTCCTGGCCACTCCTAGCCATTCCTACCGTAATACCTGTCTTTATGTGTAGTTCATCGAACTGTTCCTACGGATATATTTTTTAAAATTTATCTTAGAAACTTGTACCATTACATTTTTCATATTAATTTCTGGATGTATCTTAATTTATCTACAAATAAATCTTTTATTTATGTACGATAATAATTTATTTCTTCCACGTCCAGATTTATTCTTAACTCTTCCTTCGTACAGATACCTATTTACAATTTTATGAATTGCAGAATGTGGTTTGCTAATAATTTTGATCACTTCGCGAAAAAAATTTTCTTCATAAAAAAAATTTATAATCAATTTTCACGTTGAAATATCTATTCTTTTTTTTCTCGGTAGCCATTTTGCTATTAATATTCAAATAAATAGCTAGCAGTCGTTTTTTTTTATTACCTAGTAATAACATTTCAACAAGTGCATTTAACTTATGCAAACCGCATATTTTGAAAAAATTTATTTCGTGTACACTCAATTTTGAAAATAGCGGTATTTTCATATTTTCAGTTAAACATAAGCAAATAGTTAAAGTCATTTAAACAATTTTTTATTAATTGTTACCTAAACTATACGAATAAATATAATATTACGTTATTACATCAAAGTATCTCTGTTTTCATTCACTTTCCCTCCGATTTTCATTACCAACGTAGGTGTACACTCAATTTTGTGACTAACTGTATATACCCTTTAAAATATACTTTAGTCATGAATATCCATTATTTGTTCCTCCATGACCCACAAAACAACAGACAATAAAATATATAAAAATGTAAATTTGTATAATTATAAATTCTTTGTATATTATTTTATTATATTATGCATAATTTCTATGGTTTAGGATTCGTACGTCGTGTTCTGATTAAATGCAATCTTATCGTCATTAGTTTCTTATTTTAATGTATGGTATAAAATAATTATCTTTATATAATTCGAAGGCAAACACATTTGTATCTTTCGCAGGCGATGATAGTAATTAACTCTTCTGCTACTTATTGAAATGATGAAATATAATTAAAGAATTACTCATCCTTGTTCAATAATCATATTCTCTAATTATTTATATTTGTTATAAGAAATATAGAAAAAAGATGCTTCAAATATATTTTGACCGTCATTCTTATATGACTTATATAAGTAATACTTTTCATGTGATAAACCTTGATAATAATAGCAATTTGTTTTTTTTTTTTTTTTTCGTTAGTATGTATTATCTCACGTCAGACAAAATTAACGATATGTTATGATGTGTAAATTGACTATATTTACAGTTAAAATTATTCCCTGCTTAATTTCTTATAAAAGATGTACATATGTCTACGAATAATAATAGCATTTTGCATAGAAATTTAGTATAATAATTATATAAAACAATACTTTTATGCGTAATTATAATAGGTATATTTATCAAATACAATTATTTATATTTATACTTATGTTCATCAAAATGTTTGTCTGTTGAGAAGACATAAAGAATTGTTAAAGATAAAAGCTATTAGTGTCTTCAAAGAAACAGATAATAGTGAAACATTAGCCAAAGTTCATGCATCTGTAATACGTTGAAGAGAATTCCGTTGCAGGAATTATATTTCCAAAAATTTCTAACATAATGAAATAAAAGGACTTCAACTATTTGTTACTCCTTTTTGAATCTTATTATTCTTGTTTGGCTTAATGTCGTGTTTTCGATATTGTAACCTTGCCGACGTTTAAGTCTATTTACATATCGTATTTTCATTAAATTACACGTAAACTGAAAACTATTTTCAGATTTGATTGTTTCAAGAATACATTCTACGGCTTATAAAAAATATATTCTTAATTTGCATTAATGTAAGTTTTTTTCAATCATTTATAGTACTTTTTTACTATTATTTTAATAATCAGTTATTAAAAAATGATGCAAAAAATGTATCCTAGTATCTGCATAATTAGTTCAATATTAATTATGTAAATCCTTAATATTAAATCTTTCGTATAATTTATAATTAAAGGTATTATAGAGCTCCATTTAGAATTTTTATTTTATAATTTTCGATATTTAGCCAAGTACTGAATTGGCATTAATTTTATTATAAATAAATTAACTAGAACGAAAGTCAGTATAATCATTATTAAATATCACATTGTCTGCAACTATTCCAAATTATTACAATAATTAAAAAACACCGCATTAACACCGATTTAACATCGCATTAACATTATTAATATTATTACTTAAGAAATATTTTTCGCAACTTGAAAATGTATAATACTGTCTGATAATAATATTCATGTACCGCCGATAAACGTTTCGAAGTACAAGCTGTTCGATAATTAATACTTTGCTGCGATAATATTGACATCGTATTTTATACACGTGCATATTTATACTTATTTGATGTTGGTATATTTATAAATTTATACGAATAAATAAGTAATTTTGTGGTAACTTTTACTTACTAGTAGTTAAAAAAATATCTATATGAAATAATAAATGATGAACATAATGCAAATAAATATATGTACTTATTGTTATTCGACGAATTGGTTTTCTAATAGGTATAAATCGAATGGTTTTCTATCCCAATAAAATTGTAACTTACTTTCTTTTGCGCTGCAGTTTAAGAAAGGCACACTGTACTAAGAACGATTGAAGATGGGAGCTGTCAAATGTTCGACGACAGAATAATTGCAATGTTACTGAAGAGGTTTGTACAGCCAGTGTTTGGGCTGATATGCATTTGTGGATAATCTTCAGTCGATTGCCGCATGATGGCTACGTGTTTCAATGAAATGATGCCATCTCACAATCAGTGCAGATTCCAACGATACCGGTTGAAAAGTAAATATCTATTGCATTCTTCACAGTCAACTGGAAAATTTTTATCATAATTGATAGATATTCTATACCTTGTGTTTGATATCATCCTTAGTATATCATATATAGATTAATAAGCAAGTATAAGAAATAGAAAAGAAAATTACAACATAACTTATGTAAAATATATTAATATGTAAAAGTAATTACTTAAAATACAATATTCTGAAATATATTCAAGAATGATGGAAAACAAGAATATAAAATTCTTTGCATGATAATTCTCAGAATTTTTCTTAGATTTTATATAAGTAAAAAAAAAGTTTTGATGCTAATATTAGGTTGTCTGGAAATAAATTGCACTTTTCCGTTGCGTCATATCTAGAACGTTTGTATATGATACGTTTTTAATTCATGTTTATTATGCTATATATCATTTTAAAGTGTAGATATTATTCTATCATTTATGAGTTATGCTTTCGTTTTTTGTGTTTATTTGTTCTGAGTACAATTTAAAAGCATAGCGATGGAAAAAAAGCAAATACGTACTTTTTTCTTTATATAAATTTAAATTGAGATGCAAAACAGTGGAAATTTCTCATGATATTAATCTTGTATTTGGTGAAGGTACAATTAGTGAACGTACAGTGAAACGTTGGTTCAAATTATTTCGTAAAGGTGATAAAAGTCGCGAAGGTAAAGAAGGCCGGTGGCGACCTACTATTATTGATAATGACGTATTGAAAAAATTTGTCAAAGTTGACCAGCTTATAATTGTGCGAGAAATTGCACAGAAGCTAGATGGAAATAAAAAAATAGTATCTAATCACTTGAGGGAAATTGGAAAAGCAAAGAGCTTGATAACTGTATCCCCTATGAACTGCATAAAAGGCAGAAAGATCGTCATGACGAAATTTGATCTGCACTGTTCAAGCGTAATAAAAGTGAGCCACTTCTTTATCGAATTGTAACGTGAGATGAAAAGTGGATTCTATATGATAATTGTCGGCGTTCAGCACAATGGTTAGATCACGATGAAACTCCAAAGCACTTCCCAAAGCTAAAGTTACACCAGAGGAAAATTATAGCGATCATGCAACCAAGTTTGGTGAATCAAAAAGATCTAATCCTTTTATGTATTAACGTTCGCCCGCAAGTATCACATTTAATGGTTCAAAAGATAAACGAATTGGGGTATTAGACATTGGCACTTCGTCCCCTTCTCTCCTTATTCATCCAATTTTTCACCAACAGATTTCCATTTTTTTAAACATTTGTTCAATTTCTTACAGCAGAAAATCTTTTGCAATAACGACGACGTTGTAAATAGTTTTAAGGAATTATCAAATCGAGAAATTCTGATTTCTATTCCAATTGAATATTTGAATACACGGCCTTACAACGCATTGGAAAAATTGTATAGAAGTGCATTGGAAGTTATTTTGACTATATTTATTTCAAGCAAAACTACACTACTTTTGAATACTATATGCAAAAACCGCAACTTATTTCCGGACAACCTAATATAAAATTCTTTACAGCGTAATTATATTAACTTTTTGAAAAATCTGATGAAACATATAATTATCTATACCATATATTATATCGATCTGTATATGCTAATATCATAAATTGCAAATTAGTAACTTGTAAAAATTCATACCTGAATGTAAAATGTAATCACATAATTCTGAAGATGAACATTTTTAAAAGTTTGCGTTTTTTGCAAATACCACTTTTTTGCTTCAGATTAAAAATTAACTATAATGTAATTTTCTATTACCTCCTACTTCTTTAACTACATTCGATTCACTTCTTTCGTTAAAAAATAAAACGTATTTGTTAAGTACAGAGCCACCATAGTCAAAACACTCGACGTCTAGTATTTAGTTTAGCGCATCTGCTAAGATGGTTTAGGTAACATTGTACGAATGCATTCCTTTCTTACGAAATTCAATTCACACCGTAATAAAAAGTTACCAATTTCTTAGGTATAAAAGTAGCTGAATTTTCGAGCTCGCAGGTCATTTGTCACATTCTTTCAACTTTCCATTTTGAGCGTTCATAAAGTGAATACTGGAATAAGTCTTCTGTGCGTATCGACTACGCTGATGACATTTGCTAGACGTGTAGTTTGAGGTGCACATAAACATCGTTACCTGTTGCTTTCTTGGACTGAGGGATTGTATCAACAACACCGGAACTCCAATACGACTGCAATCCGCTGGCTTTTAGACGGCACTGGACTACCGCTTTTGGAAAGGACACAACTATCGTCTTTACTACCCGTCGTGCTGAAAATCTTCGAGAACATGATCTATGCTATCATAGATGAGCACATCCAGAAGTATGACATTCAGCTTAATCAACAAGTCGGATTTTACAAGAGTCGCATCAAAAAAGGGACCTTATTTCGGGAAAGGCTTTTCTCGCAGCTCTAAAAATATGTATATAATAGCACCCGTTCAATATAAAACAGTAGTCAAAAGGTAGCCAACGAAAAACCGAATTGGTAGCCAAAAAACGCCTTGTAACGAGAAGCCGAACTAGTAGTCGAAAAACATTGTAATCAGAAGTCGAACCGCTATTCCACAATAAAGCGCAGCAACTTATAACCGATCAACAAACTCATCTAAACATTTTCACTATAACCTTCATCCCATTTCACATTGGGTTGAAAAAAGATCGTGACGCCGTATAACCGAGTAAATAAGAGCACGGTATTACCTAACACACATGTTTATATAACATGTTTGTTAAGGTGGCCCAGCATTACGCTCACAATAGGAACACAAATCGATACTCAGCAGTAACATCCAAAAAATCTTCTATTCGGTGTGGTGTTACGTTTGAGTGATGAGCGTCTATTTTGGTAGCGAGTAATAAACTGTTAATAAACTTATGATTCTCCTTATCAATTAAATAAGAAATTGAATTCGTAATTGTTTTGTGCCATACGGGCACTTGGTTTCACAGTCGTTAAAGTAAAGGTTTAGAAGTAACAGTGGAAATGGGTTATTAAACAAAAGTAAAGACTGTGATTCTTTTAATAGAACTTTATTAAGCGGCGTGGAAGGACGTCTTAACTGTTTGAATATTATAGAACGAGTGAGTGAAAACCCGCAAGGGCGCGCAGAAAGTCCGCTGCCCACTTAAGAAAAAGAGACCTGGAAAACGTCTGTTTATTTTCCAGGGCCTCAGGTATAAACTGCTACAGGCCTATGGACCCGATGACATCTGGTCCGTTCTATTATTCTAACAAGCAGTGTTTGTCATTCATAACACAATTCATTTTTGCTTACTAGCTGACGGATTGTTATTAATAACAATCCAACAAGAAGCAAATAATAATGAATGGAAAATAGGTTGAATTTAAAATGAAATGTAGATCTTATTCAAATTAATGTGTTATATACTGTGCAGCGAATTTATGCGTATAAAACAACTAAAGAACTATTACAAAAGAAATATGGAACAAAATCAAAATAATGGAGCTCGTAACTATTTCGCATACAATTATTTGATACTACGTTTACTCGTGGATATAGCAATATATAGTACAAACAATTTATAAATTAATAATTGTTTTACAGACTTCGCGATGTTTCGGTCTCCTCTCGTCGTCGTGTTCCAATTGGAGGCGCCTTTGTGTAGTTGTAAGTAGTGGTATAGTTGATGCCTCCTCCATCCCTGACGAGCCTCCGATACAGTAACCAAGGGAAAAATTGAAAAGGACCAAACGGAATCGAAACCCATGACCTCCGGGTCCAGCAAGCCGGGACTCTACGCCCATAGTCAACGCGCTCTCTGATTTTTCCTCGTTGGTATTGTTATATATTCCTTGACGGGTATAAAGGCCCCGATACTACACACTATAAAATTCATTAGTCTTATTCGACCGTCAGACCGAACTCACATCGGCCCGCAATTAACCTCCGTAAGCGAACATACCAACAAGACGAAAACAATAATACATCCAATTTAGATCGAACGGATAAACTAACGACAATACGATGCGACTTTTTTTATTCTTTCTGCGATGACAATAGGCCTAGCTGACCGAATCTCTTCTGTACCCGTTACCCGATACCTGAAATTTGTTTTTAACAAATGTTGCCTCCTTGACGATCTTATTCACGACACCCTCACTTACAATTATTAATGACATATACTAATCATTTACTAATGATTTACTTACATATACTTTATCTATCCTACCATACATATCTACTGACGAACCACGGAAGATCATAGTTTATAAAAAAGACTACGCAGACAGAAATTGACATATATCATACGTGTTTATACAGTAATCTACACTTTGCATATATCTATAGTAAATCCACACATATTATGGGAATCCGTAAGAGTCCGAACACAAAACATATAACGATGCCAAATGTCGGTTTTCATTTTGATTGACTTGTGTGTTGTAAGCTGTCGTGTGTTGATTTTGAGGATCACCGTATCCCTCGTATCCTTACTTGATCTGTACCCATTGGTGTAAGGATGTTTGCTAGTTTTGGATAACTAATCAGTGAATCACGAAGTTGTCCTGCAGATAAACCCTGCAGTTTCTTTTTCTATAATTTGTCGCCAAAGCCAAGTTTACCTTCTCCCTCCAAATCCTATTCTTATAAATGTACCTACAGAATTCCAGGAAATGGAATCCTGATCAACAGCAATCAGTCAAAACCTACACATCTCGTTTTTTCAAATCGCGCAGTTTAACGTCTTGTAATCCGAAATTCGCGTACACCAAAGATCTCCACCGCAATAAATATTATATCGTTAGAAAATAATCGGCGCTAGCTTTCTCACTCGCATTCCAACATTAAGCTATAGTAATTTTTAAACGGTAGTAACTAATTAATGAAGCCTCAAACGTAATGTTTTATTTTTGATTTTCGTTTTGTATCAGTTTCTAGAACCACCCCTTAAATTTTCTGCCTACAGTTACTAAACACCCTCTTTTCGCTGTTGTTATAAATATATCGTACATGTCTGTAGACTATGACTACTGTAGTGAGAGGAAAGAAGATGTGTCAACAGTATTGTTGCTTCCACAAAGTTCGTGGAACTGAGTATAGAGCAAATAAATATCCTTATTATACAGTTTTTATATTTAAACAATAATAACAATATTGAACGATTTATGTTATAACGGTAACAATGTCCAGTTTGTATAATGTTATTTAGTCCGTGTAAAAATAACTATGTCCGTTAATGGTAATAAATTCCGCAAATGTTCTTTTTAATAATTAAATGTTCGAAACAGTTAGAGTCCGAAAACGTTGAGGTCTAAAAACGTTCTGACTTGTTCTCGTCCTGGTCTTCTCCGAGATTCGGAGACATTCCCACATACCTCGGATGATTTTCCCTCCAAGACGCTTTTTGGTGGAAAATGTAGAAAAGTGGGAGTTAGGATTATCCAATTAGGAATTGGGACGGTTTCCTGATTATGCAACACCTACAGGTTACGTCCATCGTGTAGTAAACATGACCTGCAGAACGTCACATAAAAATTCTTTATTCAGAAAACCAGCCCATAAATTCTAAGTCCCTTTTTCAGTATGTGTAGTTTTACGATAAGTCAATTGCCGTTAAAGGTGATCTAGCTGGACACTCTTCCGAGAGAAAGTTGGTGTCGTCTTGCAGCCAGACCCAAGTCCTCTAGAGAATTTACAATCCATGGAAAATTGACTTCCTCAAAAACGGCACTGTCCTATGTCAACTGCAACGTAAGCCTAAACACGTGGCCCTAACAAGTATATTTTGGCACTCGGCAAAAGCAATGTGCCGCTTATACACCAAACCTTGTAGGTGTCGCGATTAAACACATAGGCTAACAGTTTAGTTGGTACTTACGTAGAGTATAAAGATACTGTTTCATGCTTGGGAAATACAACTCGATCTTGCTTCGCGTCTAAATTTCGGCTAACAGCGTGACGACTAATCCCCAATGTACCAAAATTGTGCTCGCATTACATACTCCCAAGAACTGTAATTTTTAGTAGTAGGGTAACCTAGATTTTGTAAGAATGGAATACCTTATTGCTATCTGGAGTGTGTGCGATAGCTAAACACCACATACCGTGAGTTTTGGTTAGACTACGTACATATGTAGCAGTATCAACACATGCGTACCTATGAACTTATACTCCCACTACTACCGTTCTTCCCCACTCCACTTACGATTATAGATGTTATTTGCTCCATGCGCTACTTTTGACTTTGCTAAGGATAAAAAAAATCGTATTTACTTTTATAGTGGTTACACGAGCGGGCCTAGTTGAAATGAATGAAATCACAATTGTGACCTCTTCTTGTAAGTACATGATTATTTGTCACACTATGAATTTTTTATGCAGATGAAACGGCGTCTTTCATGGAGGATCTCTGAAAACCATAAGTAACTGTGTGGTTCAATTGTTATGCTTGTGCCGACTTTAAATAATGACCGAATATATTGAAAATTGTTTGACCGTGTTATGACTGAACCTTTCTTATGTGTTCTCGTGACTTGTATTCTGAGGCGCTATCTCATGCCTCGTTCTCGTCCGAGACGCGTTGGGGAAGGTTCACGCCGATTGGTGAATGTTTAACAATATTTATTACCAATCAACGTGCCTAATTTTCTCGCCAACGCATTTCGGTGCGTCCTTAGCACGTCTCACTTTGAGAGTGGAAGATGTTTGCGAGGGGTGGACCAATGTTTATAACAAATTGGGAATTTCCTTTGGGTGACTCATCAGTCAGCGGACTGTTACATACAGATGTACCCTTCGGAAACCCAAGATTTATGTCATGTTCTTAAGCTATTGAACTCAAGAGGTACGAACTGCTAAAAATTCTAATAAAGCAATTCTGTCGGCTCTCTCCAGGCTGTATTTTAAAGTATGCAAATAATAAATGAAAATCCTAAACTCAAAAATAACTTTTCTGTGATATCGTGCCATAAACTGTTACTAAGAAATTCTAACAGATGCAAAAAATAAACCATATCTATGGAAGCAACTGATTTCATATGAGAGTTTTTCGTGAAGAAAGGGTAGAGGTTACATATCCTTACACTATTAATACGTTTTCAGCCATCTGAAAATTAAAAAGGAGCATGCCGCGTGCTACCGAATCATGTTTCAACCAATTACATACACATACACTGCTATGTTTAATGGAAGATTCGTGATGGCAGTCGTTTGTCGCACCGTGACGGAATTGACTTTTGATATTGCCTAATGACATACACTATGGACATTGGTATAGTAAAAGGGACCTCAATCAGGTGTCAAAGTATGCATAAATCGATCGTTAAAACAGTAATTCAACGGAGATAAGAAGCCAGAGCTTGATTCAGAATCGTTCGATATTAACGTGGAATTGGTTCCATCATTGTAATACATTCAAAATTTTACCTGTGCCATAATCGTTGATAGCTGCAGTTTAATTTTTACTAATTGTTTTTACAATTAAGCAGAAGATGGCGTGTAGTTAATACCGTGTAGTTTAAATGAAAGATTGTAAGCAGGTTATAAATGAAATACAGCTTTCGGCGCGGCTACATCAATCAGTGTCGTCGCTTAATACTTTAATATACGACCTTATTATATCGCTTTCACCAATTAGACACAGAGAACCGCATTCTGAATAGCATATGCTGTGCCTGTGACACTCTACATATTAAAATTTAAACCGCCATGAAACGGTATATAGTGACAATAAAAGAAGCTATGGTCGTCCGGCCTAGACCAATCATTCCATACTATAATAGCAGTCAAACAAATAAAACTTCACCGACATTAATTCACTTATTCGAAGGTCTATTTACATACATCAGTGATGTATCCACGAATAAGCAGACAGTACTCTAAATACGTCAATCTACAGTAACTTGTTCACGAGCAACTTGTCAAAAGAGGCAAAGAACAAACTAATAATACAATAGGAAACAGAAGGAAGCAAACAGCTTTTTCTTACATAAAAAGTATTACCGACTAGTTTTTGAGGAACTATAAATCAATCACTACATTGCTCCAAAAAGATCAAGTAACTACATATAAGACATATTAAAATTGGCCACTTCAATACTACACATTCTCACCTTTCGAGAAAAAGATTACATCCTCTATGCCATTGACACAACTCACTAATTACAATTGAGCTATTTATTGACTGACAAAATAGTAGATAGTGCGTATGCTAAGGAAATGGAATAAGACAGAAATTATTAATTTCTTGTTAACCCTATTGTCCTGGCATGTACTACACGTTCGTGTCTCTTTGAGTCATAGTGACCCGATGAACAAATGTGTGACATTTTAAGAATATTACTAGATATTTTAAGGATATATATGTTTAAAATTTAGTATATAAGAAAAATAATATTTATTCATGGGATAAGTAATTATAATAGGATAATATAGAAGAACAGAAGGACAAATTAGAAAAGGTATATTCTATATTTTACAATTAAAACAAAGATATGTTGAATGAGCTTTACATAAATATTTGAAACATTTAAAACATATTATATTAGTTTTATTGTCACAAATTGAAGGACAGAATTTATATCATTCCCATTTCTTTCCTTCCAGCGTACTGATTGAAGCTGAAGTTGTATCTTTCCTTGCTATGGTTTGGAGATTTTGTGTAATAGTCTATGATTCCTCATTACATGGTAGGTGTTTCCGCGATATGATATATGAATTTATTACTGTTTTACTTAATTCTTCCAAAAATATTCGTTTTTTACATAAAACATTTTTGTTCTATCCTGGGTTTATTTGTCTTCATAATACAAAGACATTGTAAGCACGAATGTCAAGTATATTATAAAAGATAATAATAGGCCAACGATTAGTTTTTAACCAATCATTGAATCACCAAATCACTGAATTATTTGATTCAGATGAATTATGATTGTCATTGCTTGTACAATTTTCTTTTGATATTTCTGAAATCACTTGTGTTTGTGTATACTTCCGACATTTGTCGGTCAATTGAAAATTGTTGAACCATAATTATAAATTTTAGGATAGAGGAGAACACTAATAAAAATATATGAATACTTCACTCTCTAGAATTGAATTGAAACTGAAGTCTAAAAAACAAAGAATTTTCAGCTTATTATGAGGGTGATAAAATTCCTTATGTGCATCAAAAGTGTTAGAGTGTTAAAAAACCGAATATCAATTTACAAACTAGAGAAATACCAGTGTAAAAGAGAAGCGTTTATATTGAATACGTAAAATATCGTCAATAGAGAACGAGGGACCACGTAATGGTATTCGAAATATTTCTACAATCATCATTGAAGTATAAAAAGGAAGAGAAGAGAAGTGTTTGCTCCAGGAAAAGTTATAATTTAGATGTTACATCCCTAAAATTTCTTACATGTAAGCTATAATTCAACAATCAAAAATGATAAGAAACACAATTTTCGAACTTTTTATAATATATCGCTCATCAGATCAATATGACCCGAAAATCAAATTTTTCTTAGAATTTGAAATATCATATTAACCCTAGGAGAATAGCAAGATCAATGCAGATGGTACAGATTTGCAACAATGCAGTAAGACATTTAAAATATTCGAAAAATGTTGTTTCATCTTCGATTAACGCTAGAACTTCCATGGGGTTTTCCTTTAAAAATCCTTGAGTGTTGGGGATGTCTTCTTCTTTTCAAATGAAATTTATTTAGAAGGTTTACACAAAGTGATTCTTAGGTTGATTTTGTAGAAAGGTTCATATCGGTTATTATTCCATCCGTAACGGAACAAAAACGTTTACTTCTTTTTACTTGGCATAGTTTATAACACGATTGCAAAGGAATGTTATTTTTGAATGCATGTTTAGCTTATTGTTCGATATTTTTCTAAATTTCTTATAGGGAGAAATTAGTCTTACGACAAACGTAGAATTTTACTTTGTTACTTTCAATAGTCGAAAATTTCTCAGAATCCTCTTTATATGGAATTTGAACAATGCAAAGAACGGTTAGGTCAGGACCTGGCGAAAATTCTTGATTGTTGCAAAACTTTTGTCCAGTTGCGTATCCGATCAAGTATCGCCCCACGCTTTTTAGAAAAAAAAAATGAAACCACTTACTCTAACATTCATTGAATTAGTTACTCAATATTATTCGAGTAATAGTTGGAACGCAAGTTCAACCACGCATGAAAACATCGCCAACTGTGTCGCCGCGTGTGTAGATGATGTCCTTGTGGGGGTGTTCGGTACCGTCACTCCACTTGGATGCACGCATTCCACTATTGCCCGCCAAATTAATCTTGAGCAACTATTTCGAATGAATGGTAGAACATGATGTATCGAGTGTTCTACTGTCGAATACTCGTACGCTGGATTCGACGAAATGTGGAATCTGTCTCGAGAACGCGCTACGGTGAGCAAATCAACGGAAGATTCTAATATCGTCTCGAACGATTGACGATAAAAGAATAACGAAAAGATACGTTAGAAATCCCGAACGATAGATTCTAACGATTGAATGTATCGACTTTGCAAGAAGAAGTCTGACGAAACAAATGTGTCACAATTTGATTGCCAACGAACGACTTGACGGTCACGAGTGATTTCGAACGAATAAGTGTATCGATCGACTGTTCACGAACGAATGACTTTGGAATGACTTCGCACGAATAAGTCTCACGAACGAATGACCTCTTTAGTAGTTTGCCCGATCGCTGCTAAAGAGGGTGACACGCTGATTGGTAGCAACCGAAATGTCAATTGCCAATCAGCATGTCTAATCGCAAACACCCTTCCAGTGCGCCCTTAGTGCTCTTTTTTCTGGAAAAGTGGGGCGATACCTGCTCGGACGCGCAATGTACCGAAGGTTTGGCAACGGTCTGGAATTTCCGCCAGGTCCGATCCAACGGTTCTTTACATAATGAGAATCTATTGTCGAAATGACCGTTAGGAAACCGTTCGTTTTATAACACGTCTTCGGCTAACGAAAACGAAAATTAACTTTACGTGACCGTTTTGTAAAGAAAACTAATTTCTCTCGGCGAGAAATGCACAACAATACAAACAATACATGAATTAGTTGTCTCAAAAAATAGCCTTTCTTCGCGATCGTGTCATAAACCGTGCCAAACAAAAGATCGACCGGCTTTTTGTTCCTTCGGACGGAACACCAACATCTTGGATAATATTCAACTGCATCGCATCTTTCTAGTTATCCGCATCTCTCTTCCTTGCTTCAAATTTATGAATAAGTATCTTGGCAAAAAAACTCCTGCCAAAAGTTTTTACCAGCTAGTGATATATACAGTACTGCTCACTTGAATAGCCTCGAATAATCCATATTTGCTTTTCTTACGAAATTGTGGGTAATGTGAGATAAACAAGTTTCTAATTCTGTATTTTTATAATATTTATTATAGAAAATATACATACAATATACAACAAAATTCGTTTAACATCCACTTTCACATGAATAGCCTCATCTCGAAAAGTAAATAATAATACATTTATACCTTGATATTCTTTTGATTAATATTTAGTATATTTGCCATTCTTGTTTATTACTTCAAAAATTCGACGTGGAAGCAAATCATAAAGAGAATGTAAATATAATTGTTGAACTGTGGACCATGTTGTCTTCATATTGTTGATTTTCATACTACTTACCATCTGCGTAAACTTGTCTGGAAAGCCATCCCCATACATTTTGTATGATATTTATGTCAGCTGGCTAATTGAGAACTTTGATGCTATTGCTCTGGAACAAATATTTTATAAGATGTATGGAATGTATTGGAGCGTTATTATGTTAGAAACTCCAATTTTGTTGTCCCATAATCGCTTCTACTTTTTCCAACATGTTTTTGAGTATATCTAAATACTTTTTTGAATCTTGTTTGCTTTCCGTTGTGATTAAATCAACAACATTGTAAGCAATTGCACCTCATATTATAACGGTATCAAATGATAAATAACACCGAGAAAGAATTCGATCCTTTTTCCGTAAATCATTAGAGTAATAGGAAAATCCATCTGATTCCTCCAGATTAAATTCTTTCTCACCTGAGAATAGTATATTGTGACATTAATGAGTCCAAATCATATAGGTTTTAGCAAATTGGAGTAGAACTTCAATATGCCTTTTCATTAATGCAGGTTTTCTTTGTAATTTACTGTATTTTATGTATGAAACACTTTGTACGACTCATCCAATAGTTGAAACTGACACTTTTGTTCCAACTTCTTGTTCACTCTTCTTAAGGGAAACTGTTGTATTCGAAATTTTACCCCAAATTGATCTCCTTTTCCTTTCCGTTGTAGCTCATTTTGTTCTCCTTTTAAAATTATTTTCCATAATTTTCAGGATTATTACAGCAATTATTAATTACCTTAGCACTCTTATTAATTCTTTTTCCAATTTCTCAGTTTGAATACCCTTCTTCTTTTAAAATTTTAATTTTTCTAATTTCTTCAACAGTCAATAAACTTCCACGACCCGTATTAGCATAATGATAATAATGACCCAAAAAATAATGGGTATAATACTTAACATAGATGCGAAATGTAGAGTTGTTACGGATATTTCTTGCTGATTCATCGCAAAGCAACAACTAACTGTGACTAAACATTTGAGGATATTCATATGGAAGCATCTTATATTTTCAAATACAAAGCTTCTTGCACCGATGTAAACATATGTCATACAAATTCATATTGTAAACAGATCTAATTCATAAGCAAGAATTTTGTCCACAATCCCTTTCTTTGACATAAACTTATATATGTATTTTTATCCAAAGCTATTCAAGTGAATAGCACTATATGTTTGCTTGTTGTTTAGACATAGTCACTGTACAAATAATTCTTATGTACTAGTTGGTTAAAAAGTGTTTGGACTCAAGATGCAGCTATAATCAAGACTGTTGATATACACCCCCATCCATAAATCATGGGACACCTTTAAATTGGATCTTTATCTGTAGATTAACATTGTTAAACTCCCGAGTTATTAAACCAAATTATTATTTGTAGAGTACCTGCACCGAATATAGTTTTGTAATGTTAAAATATATTGAAAATTGTACATACAAAATTTTTACTTTTCTCGTTAATGTACGGTCTTTGTTTCGTCATAATGGTTTGAACTAATTTTGGTAGTTTTGCGATGAGTTTCTTTGAAAGTCCTTCCTGAATTTCTCTCCAGGACCATTGTAAATATCTTTGCAGGTCTTTTTGTGACCTTGTACAGTGTTTCTGGCTACTTCTGTCTAATTCATCCTACAAGTTCCCAATGGGATTCAAATTTGATGGTTTAATGTTAGTTCTCCATTGCATTAATGTTAGTTCTCCATTTTGCTACAACTGTTCCAAATGACTTTGATACAGAGTGGGCCACGTAACTTGTTCACCCCGACTAACCTTCAAAGTATTCATTGTATGAAAAATCTTTTTATAGAAAAATTGTATGGTTTGGTGGGATGCATTATGTAATGCATATATTTTTTGTAGGTGGAGACGTTTTGGAGATTTTAAGATCAATTTCATTTTTATTTAAATGGAATGGTATATTTTTCATGCTAAACACCGAAGAGCATTAAATTCTGAGTAAAAAATTACTGACTTTTATTAGCTGTAAACCTAATAGTTAATGAATAATTTCACTTTGTTTCTTGAAAATGGTCTGTGCGTAAATCAAATTTAAGATACAATTCCATCAAAGATTTTTGTAAGACCGCCAAATTTACGTAATAATGTGTTTCGCAATATTTTGTAACGTTTGGTAACGTTAAAACTTTCGGTTTCTCGAAGAGATTTACAAAGTCTCTCGAATATCAATCGACATGATTGATTTTGTCCAGAATAAATTTCGCATATATAGTTATAGTCCTTGTTGCACTTTTTCACAATTACTAAATTTCATTTCTGCTTTTATCTTACTGAAATAATCACGTACAAATACTGATGATAACTTTAATATTGAATTAGGGATAGAATAGGCGGTTGCCGTTACGCAGAATCAGTAATGTTGATAAACAAATTTTTTTTTTCATACAATACATACTTTAGAAGTTATTCAGGGTGAGCAAGTTGCGCGGCCTACCTTGTATATTGTAGCAGTGTGCTTGGTGTCATTGTTGGGCATAAACACGAAATTATTACCAATAATTCTCTTTCCCGACGAAATAACACGTAACCTTATGATGTTTAAATAAAACTTGTTTTGTAACATAACTGATCTTAGTATAAGATAGCTGTTACTCTATGTACTACACGCGACACGACCCCCCATGGCATCAAGTAGTGAGACGGCGGCCTGCGCGTCCGAAACGTCGAAAACCCCTTGACTCATCCTGATTGAGCAGGGCTATTTTTCCTAAAGAGTATAAAAGAAAGGTTTTTTCCGTAGAAAGTCAGTCCTCTCGGATTGATGCTTTGCATTGAGGTCGAATCCAGCTAAGAACGTGGTTCGACGACAGAAGAGTTTGTTAAGTATGTCTGAAGTTATCCTGACTGGGGGGGGGGGGGGGGGGGGCAGTATACCGACATGAAAATTATTTTGGATGGAATGATTTTAATAGCAATCGCCTCCACGTCTCCAGTATCTGGTAGAGGGAACGGAATGAATTTTAGGTTTTTGTGAATCATTATAGCTACTCCTCCGCGGGCTGAGCCGTCTGGCCTGTCACGTCTGATGATATTGTAATTTTGTAGGGCAACAGTCTGTGAGCCAGGTCTCTTGCAGAAGAGCCACAGAGACATTGTTGAGATTTAAGAACAACTCTAGTTCCGTGAGTTTGTGCAGGAGGGAACATGCGTTCCAGGTAGTGAAGTTTCCCAGGGAAAGAAGGGGGGTTGAGGGGAAGAAGAGGGTTTATCCTAGGAGTTGTTGAATGGCTTCCAGGATAACCTTGATTTTTTCGAGGTTCGATTGACAGCTTTGGAATCTGTTTTTTAAGCTAAAGAAGATAGGGAGGGCTTTGACACAGAGTTGAGTTAGGAAGTTAGTGAATTCACCTTGCTGAGGAGGTTGCTGTTCTGGGGCATGTCCAGGAGCAGATTGGCGATTTGGGGAAGGGACGTTACCAACGAGTGTATTCCGGTAAGATCTGGCTTGAGTTAGGGTAGAATGGGAAGAAGTGCTGGCTGCGGCTTCATTGAATGTGGGGAGGCTGCGATTGATCGGTCCTCTGGGGCCTCAAGTGAGCGGGGGGCGGGATTTATCGTTTTTCCTATGTGTTCATGTTTGCGAACTTAGCGGCGCGATGCTTAATTTGACCGGCGCGCAAAGATTTCACGAACTGCTCTCGCGGCAAACTAATGGCACGAGTGCTGTTTAACTTTGTAGATGAGATTTGTGGTGGGTAAGAAAAAGATATATTTTTTACACGATAGACAAATACTGGCTAATTGATGGTGACTGTTACTTTTTATTTTTTGTGATGTCTCAAAGTTGGTGATAGAATCTGTTTTTGCTGTGTGCGCTTGTGTTTTTATAAACTCGGTGTGTACAGTGGAGTTGGAGTAGGAAAATTGTTGCTAAAATTGTTATATTAGGGGATGGGAAAATACTGAGGTCGGAAGGTGGTTTATGAGTGTAGTGCATGTGGTGTCCAGATGTAGGGTCTTCGACTGTCTAAGGTAATAAACCAATTTGCTGATGACGAGGAGAGAGGGAGGTTACGAAAAATGTTATTTGTGATATATGGTAGGGCTCCATTGTTCGAGTCCTCGGTGCGGTCGAACACTATGGATAAGATTTAACTGGGGCGAAGTCTGCTTAGCGAGGTAAGTCAGTAGGCGCGGACATTGGGAGAAGTTTGCCGTGTGGTTGCCTCCACAGTTGGCGCATTTGGGGAGGGGGGGGGGGGAGAGGTTTTTTTTGCACTCCGCGGTAGCGGTGGGAAGGCCGTGGCTCGTTGGGAAGGACTCCGTTGGGGTGCTTCGTCACCAACGTTGGAGTCGCCTCGACGTCCACGAGCAAGCAAGCAGTCTCCTTTGCGTGGATCCCGCCATAAGTCCCTCCTTCGGGAGCAAAACTAAGAGCTGCCTCTGCGAAGGCTGCGGCGACTAACCGTCCGACCCCCTTGGACATGGAGCGAGGTGATCGGCAATCCGATGCAACCGCTACGGCGTGCGTACCAGCCGAGCGACGGCTGGCGTCTGGCGGACATATTGCCAACCTTCTAAGCCGAGACCGGGCGGGTCGCACAAAGCCACAAAGACTCGTCATCCTATTAGTGACGTACGACTCGCCATAGTATTAGTGGCGTTAAGACTCGCCATCGTATTAGTGGTGCGTATTCAGAAGACTCGCCATCGTATTAGTGGTGCGTATGCAGAAGCCTCGCCATCGTATTAGTGGCGTAGTAGACTCGCCATCGTATTAGTGGCGTAATCGAACGACCGTGGATCAACCCACGAGGTGTCTACTGAATCCAAGGCGACTCAATGAAACACGGATCGAAGAGGCTTGGAGGGCGCGTCTTTGGCTCTTGGCCCTCCTAACCGCAAAGACGGTAAAAGCCACACCGTCGTCAACTAGTGACGACGAGAATGACTCGCCATCGTATTAGTGGCGGAAAGACTCGGAAGTGGTGACACCGAGTCTTCGGGTACAAGATTACTCACGGATCCACAACCGTAGATGTCTTACCCATCCAATCCTCTCCAAACCTCCAATCCCAACATTCCATCGCCCTCAGGGTCAGAGCGCGATGCTTGCGTGCATCGAACGAGTCCGCCTTCCCGTGGTTCCCCGTGGATGCGACTGGCGTGGGGCGAACAAGGGGTATCCCCAGTTCCCACATTCCAGAACGTAACGAAAGGGCTCGGATCCATTGTAAACGCTCAGTGGCGCTGCTGGATTTTTCCGGGCTCCGCTCTCGGAAGTAGTGGCCAAGTTGGAAATGATAGAAAGGTTTTGTAGCGTATGACCGTCAGGTCCAGGTCGCATATCCGACGCCCTTACGGGGCTAGGATTCACACTAAACTCCGCGGTAGCGGGTGGGAAGGCTCGTGGCTCGTTGGGAAGGACTCCGTTGGGGTGCTTCGTCGCCAACGTGGGAGTCGCCTCGACGTCCACGAGCAAGCAAGCAGTCTCCTTTGCGTGGGTCCCGCCATAAGTCCCTACTTCGGGAGCAAAACTAAGAGCTGCCTCTGCGAAGGCTGCGGCGACTATCCGTCCGACCCTCTCGGACATGGAGCGAGGTGATTGTGTCCGATAACGGCCGTTACGGCGTGCGTACCAGCCGAGCGACGGTTGGCGCCTAGCGGTTATATTGCCAACCTTCTAAGCTGAGACCGGGCGTGGGTCGCACAAAGCTACAAAAGACTCGTCATCGTATTAGTGACGTACGACTCGCCATCGTATTAGTGGCGTTAAGACTCGCCATCGTATTAGTGGTGTATATGCAGAAGACTCGCCATCGTATTAGTGGCGCAAAAGACCCGCCATCGTATTAGTGGCGTAAACGAACGACCGTGGATCAACCCACGAGGAGTCTAATGAAACCAAAGGCGACTCAATGAAACATGGATCGAAGAGGCTTGGAGGGCGCGTCTTTGGCTCTTGGCCCTCCTAACCGCAAAGACGGTAAAAGCCAATCGTCGTCAATAAGTGACGACGAAAGTTAAAGGACTCGCCATCGTATTAGTGGCGTAAAGACTCGGAAGTGGTGACACCGAGTCTTCGGGTACAAGATTACTCACGGATCCACAACCGTAGAAGTCTCACCCATCCAATCCTCTCCAAACCTCCAATCCCAACATTCCATCGCCCTCAGGGTCAGAGCGCGATGCTTGCGTGCATCGAACGAGCCCGCCTTCCCGTGGTTCCCCGTGGATGCGACTGGCGTGGGGCGAACAAGGGGTATCCCCAGTTCTCACATTCTAGATCGTAACTAAAGGGCTCGGATCCATTGTAAACGCTCAGTGGCGCTGCTGGATTTTTCCGGGCTCCGTTCTCGGAAGTAGTGGCCAAGCTGGAAATGATAGAAAGGTTTTGTAGCGTATGACCGTCAGGTCCAGGTCGCATATCCAACGCCCTTACGGGGCTAGGATTAACACTAAACTCCACGGTAGCGTGAGGCATCAAATCATCAATCTTGGAACAACCATACCTTTAACAGAAACGGGACAACCCTAAGGAGGCACGCTGATCAAGCTGTATACGATCTCATTTTTCCCCCCACCTGCACTCATTTCAGGCCAAACTCCCTGTCGTCTACCCTCGACTTTTTCATAACCAACTGGTCGATCAAATTTCAACTTGAAGCAGTGGACGACCTACAATCTGACCATAGACCAGTCCTTCTAACCATCACCCCCCCCCCTCCTCTCCCAAAATTCAAATCTCACCTCCTCAATCCCAGTCACCGACTGGGAACTATATATATATAGATTCGTCATATATATATATAGATTCGTCACTCCCGATCCGCAACTGAAAAAAGTAATAGCCCTCCGCAACGCTGCCAGGAAAAAATGGCAGAGAGGGGGAGATCCGACATACCTTCACTATTCCAACTCCCTCACTAAACATATCAAATCCAAAATCATTGAACTTAAAGCAAAAGAAATCCAGACTCAAATTCAGAACGCTAGTACCTCAAATCACACCTTCTGGCCCATTTATAATAAAATCGTCAAGAAAAAGACCACAATACCTTCTCTTATTGGCAAGCACAATAACGTCATCGCACTAAACACTCAGAAAGTTCAAGTCTTTGCAGATCATTTCAGAACGGTTCACGATCGTGCCTACCTAACAACTTCCTCCCTGCAGGCTGAGGTTAATCGTATACTACTAAACTTCCACTACAAAGAACATTTTAATCCCTCCCCCCCCCAAACGAGCTTCTCCTATACATTTCACCCAAGATTATCGTAGATCTTGCCAGCAAACTCAAAGCCAATAAGGCCGCCGGTCCTGACGGAATCTCCGCAGCAATGATCAAATTTGCCTCCCATAGGGTCTACCTCTAACTTTACTACATATACAGAGCATCAATCATAGCTTCCTACTTCCCCTCACAATGAAAAGTGGGCAGAACCGTCCCAATCCCTAAACCAGGGGGAGATAGAACGATCGCAGACAATTACCGACCCATCAGTCTTCTTTCGACGAACGGCAAAATCTTCGAAAAAAATTATTTACAAAATGCTGGAATCCCACATCACCAAACACCAAATCTTAATAGACCAACAGTTCGGATTTCGCAACAAACACTCAACAATTCAACAATTAATTAGAGTTGCCCAACACCACTCCCATAGCATGAACACCAATAGACTCTCCGCTATGGTCCTCATTGACCTTCAGAAAGCCTTTGATTCAGTCTGGCATAACGGGATAGCATAAAAATTAATCTAAATGAATTTTCTCCCCTCCCTTATTAAACTCATTCACTGGTACTTAACCGACCGATCTTTCTACGTTCAAATAGCGAACGACAAATCCCAACAGATCCACATCAAAGCAGGAGTCCCTCAGGGCTCCGTACTAGGATCACTACTTTTTCTACTATACATCAACGTTCTCCCACAGACAACAGACACTTCACTAGCGCTTTACGCAGACGACACGGCCGTTCTGGCCTCCTCCTGGCAAATAGAAAACCTCACTCGTAAATTGCAGACACAGCTAGACCTCCTGGTTGCCTATTTTGGCAACTGGAAATTCACTATCAACGTCAACAAAAGTAATGCAGTTCTTTTCACCAGAAAGCTCAGTGTGTGCAACAGTCAAAGCTTCCCTCCCCTAAAAATAAACAACAGAGATATTGTCTAGAGCAACTTTGCCCGATACCTTGGCCTGGTGCTGGACCGGAGGGTCGCGTGGGGTCCTGCAGTGGCCGACAGGCGTGACAAGGCGTGACAAGGCCTTCAGGGCCCTCCAGGCCTCCAGAGTCCTAATAGGACCCAAATCCAAACTTCCTCTTCATCTTAAGATACATTTATATTGTACTTGCATTCGACCTGTAATGTTGTATGGTGCGCACATATGGTCCTCGACCGCCCGCACTCATCTCCTCTCCCTTCAAAGGCTCCAAAATCGTGCACTCAAGATCATACTTAACTTACCCTCGGGTCATTCCACGGAAGACCTACACAGAAGAGCTGGAGTCAACCGAATCAATGTACTAATTAATCGTATAATTTCAGGTTATAAAGTTGATGAACACCCTAACAGACTGGTCAGAGATACGGCCACTTTCAAACTTCATCTTCTACCATATAAATTAAAGGTACGAGTGCCACTGGAGCGCCCGAGGGAGTGAGTGGATTGATGGAGTTGGATTTGTTTTTGCCTTGTTTTGCCCAGTTTACGTTTGCTTCCCTGCTGTACTTCATGTTCGGGCGCCGGCCTTGCTGTGATTTTCTATGCCTCCAGATTGTTATGGATTTCCACCCCCCTCCCCTTCATCTGCCCCGTACCTCAGCCTATTCTTTGTTTCGCAGGTTTTTTGCAACTTGTCCTGCATGATTCTCAAGCTCCTGCATGGTTTTATTCCAATTTCATAATTTCAATGCTAACTAACGTCTTAATACTTTTCAGTGCATAAGGAGGAATTACTCCAGGCGGCACTACTCAACTTTCAGGTGAAAAGGAAAAAAAAAAAGAAGTAGAAAGTCAGTCTTCTCGGGAAATCCGAATAAGACACCCAAACATACATCGAGCAAACGTCTCCTACGCGGGTTATAGACGACACTCCCTGTTTTTTGTGAAAGTGTTAGAAACGAAGACTCCAGGACCAGGTTTTCCCTGTCTTGTTTCTATCCTCATCCTCTATACCTATCCACCTGGTAGGAGTGGGCGTGGCTCGTTGGGAAGCTTAGATAACGGTTAGAGCCGGACCGAGGCGACTGGACGAGCCACGAACAGCAAGCAGCCCCCTTTCTCGTGGGTCCAACTATAAGTACCTCCAGTAGGAGCGAAACCAAGAGCTGCCTCTGTGAAGATCTACTAAGTTTGTCTAAGTGTCGTCATCGTATTAGTGACGTTAAAGACTCGCCATCGTATTAGTGGCGTCCAGGTGAACTTAGAATAGACCAGAGACTCGGAGGTGGTGTCACCGAGTCTCGACCATCCAATCCTTCCTCACTCCAATCCCAACATTCCATCGCCCTAAGGGTTAGAGCGCGATGCTTGCGTATATCGAACGAGCCCGCCTTCCCGTGGTTCCCTGTGGATGCGGACTAGCGTAGGCGAACAAGGGGTATCCCCTGTTCCCACATTCTAGGTCGTAACTAAAGGGCTCGGACCTACTGGAAACGCTCAGTGGCGCTGCTGGGTTTTTCCGGGTTCCGTTCTTGAAAGCAGTGGCGTAGGCTAGAGATAGTAGTACAAGGTGAAGGATCACTTGTTATCGCGCGTATGACCGTCCGGTCCAGGTCGCATATCCGACGCCCCTTCAAAAAAAGGGGCTAGGATTAACATACCTATCCACCTCCTAGAGGCAGACGCTCCTTTGCGGGTTATAGCGACACCTCCAGGTTGAACCCCAATTCGCCAAATACCCCCTCCTCCCTTCCTCTCCGTTCCAAGGAGAAAACAGATGTCTCCTACGCGGGTCATAGACGACAATTTCTCCTTCCTTCTGAAGCCTTCCCCTCCTCCTCCGAAAATCTGGCCGAGTCGACGTGAAAACACAATCGTCAGTTTTCTTTTCTTGCGATTGATACTGCGAACCCTCAAAAACCCAGGTGGTAACCATCATCCACGCTACAGTTTCATATTATCTGGTTGATTTTTGTTAAATCTCTCATGGTATTTGCTCCAAAACACCTCTAAATCATAATGAACTGCCTTCCATGTTTTACAATGGGCACAACAGAATCTGGCAGCAGTTTTTACAACAATATCAATAAAAATATATTCCTTAAATATAAGTGTTATCATCAGAATAGTTCATATCGGAATAAGTAATTAAAAGTTTTATCTAAACTTGATTTATTCTAAAGTGGTAAGGTATTCCATGACCTATGAATGGGGGTGTACGTGAAATACTTGAAGCATGAAACTATTGTATTACATCAATACTATATTAGAAACATGCCAGCACACATCTTCTGTAGAAGAAATGTTACAATTTACTATTGAAGAAATGGCTATGTTAGCATTATTACTTCATGAGTATGTAGCAGTAAGAGAAAAATAAGATGTGCACAGGAGTCTATAATTAAAATTGAAATTTTGCACATTGTATAGGTAACTATTTTATATTGAAAAAAAATTTTATCTTCCACACAACACCAAATTTGATTTAAAAAAAAAAGAAAAATATTATTAAAAAATGCAACACTAATTTTAAGTTTAAAAGAGTGATAATAACAACAAAAATGTAGTAGTATGTTTAAAGTAAATGTAATCATATTTACAAACTATAAATTCCTATAATTATTATGATGGTGATGGTATTGGTTTATTTGTATTTCCTATTAAATATTAGAAGTAAGGAAGAAAATTTTTCTGTTTCCAAGCAGAATACAGCAGTGTTTAGTACTGAAGACGGCAATTTTGTATTGTAAACAAAGTAAATAAAGGTAAAACTTATCCACTTCAGCAATATCTTCTCTATTGCAGCCATGTATTAATTCAAGGTTATTTTTTTTTCTCTTTTAACATATGAATACAAAAATATAGTGTCCTATTTAAAAAATAAAAAGCCAACTTCAAATAACCTTGCAAATTTTTTTGAGCGCAAAAATTTTATTTATATTAACCTAATCTACATAAAAACAGTAAAAATAATGTTTTTACATATTTTCGCATCATCTACCGTGTGGCCATTACATATTTCAAACTGCAGGAAGTAGACTATATGTACGTACATGTGTAAGGTTTCTGTCATCAACGACCGAATCGTCCACAGAAGTTAACGTTTGTCTCTCTTTATAATATAACATTAAAAGTGACATTTCTTTTTTGTAATTTCATCTTCTTATTTTTTTAGAAGCTTGAGTTCTTTTAAAATTCCTTTTCTTTTTACTAATCTTCTGAACGCCTCTCTTAAATTGTTCCATCTCCTTTTGCAAATTATTTCTGGAAATAAATATTAATAATTAATTTAATACATAACGTAATTAATTTAGTAAACAAATAATATATACAGCAGAATCTCGGTAATACCGACCTCTATAACTAGAACCTCTGTAAGATTTGTTCACTTCCTTCTGTTTCATTGTAAATACCTCTGTAAACCGAAATATAAACTTCCTATAACTGCTATAATTCTTTCCACGTTTAAATACGTTTACTAATGCATTATAGCCTAGGTACAACGCAAATTGTCATTTATTTTTTATTTAAAATATATCTTTCCTTTATGTCTATATGTGTATATTATATGGATAAATATACATATACAATAAGTATGGACATAGTTGACTTTTGAAAGTTGAATTTTTCTTCAAATATCTATAAATCAAAAAACCTAACTCGTGTGTAAAGTCTCTGTAAGTCGAATTTTTGTTGATTATCCTTCGTTAACTTCTCTTAAAGATATCAATAAATCAAAACCTTCATAAGTTGAACATTGAAACTCTTCCTTTCAAATTCAAGTTACTGAGTATAGTATAGTATTGTTTTTCAGGGTCGAATGAATTTGAGGTTTATATATAAACTATCTAATTTTGTAGCGCACCTGGTTTATAAGAATCGATAAATATACTTTTCCGTGCGACTCGGTATACGTGCGGCGAGGCAGGTATGAAGAGTCATAAAACTCTTGCCTCACCATTGATTGGGTGGATAAGGATATGCTTCTAGGTATAAAAGAGGGAGGTTCTTTGGCAAAAACAGTCTTTTTACTCGATTACTCTTACGGATCGTAGCTATCCTGACCCAAGCACAACGAGCAAGTCCTAAGACAATACCTCTAACTACGACAAATCTGGGCAGAAGAGTCATAGCCTTCCTGACTCCAGTGCCTTGCATATCAAACATGCTCGCTCTACCCTGCTCCTGAAAACTCTTACTCGTGCGCCAGTCAAATAGCGACGGTTCACTATCAAAGGCTCGATAAAAAGTAGGATTACACATTACATTTAGGGCCTACGTGGAGCTCGATAAGTAGACGCGTTACAATTTCCTTTTTTTTATATGAGAGAAACCTTTCAAGGACCTAACCTCTCGAGGGAGGCAATGTGATAGTGTGGAGTTTTCATCCATAAAAACCCCATAATAATTCTCGGGGGACATATAAGAGGAACCTGAGAATCCTTTCGGATACTTCCAGAAAAATTATCTAACTTCCTAAAGAACTAGACCCGTGAGAAACGTAATTAATATTATTACAATAATGAAGAAGTACTTAAGTTTATGCTTATGTTATTTCACCTGTAAAATATCAAAATTGTAGTTTTACGTCGATAGTTACACTAAATTAGTTGTAAAAAAAAATATGACTATAACTTCATAAAACACTGTTGGTTGATGAGGACTTGCACGTTATTGATTAATATTTTGATCTTTGGATGTTGCAAGATGTTGAAAGACTGATCCTTTTGAGAAACTGATTTTGAAACTTGTTTGTGTTTAACTGACTTTATTCACAAACATATTCTATAAATTTTGGCCTCAATGCCACATTCTAGCCTGATTGCTACATTCTTAACCCTTGTGCTCTACTAGATGCCTATTTAGCTTGATCAGTGAGCCTTCTAAATGCTTCTATACTGTTTGCTTGCTATTTTCCTTTCGTCTAATACACACCGCTTTCTAATCAGTATGTTTAAATGACGTCATAGGACCCTTCTCTTGCGTTTTTAATGCGCGTTACCTTAAAGAGAGTGATGATATCTTAGATGAACACGGCGAATATTTGCCAACAGTACAGGATTTTCATTAGGTTTGGTCAATTAAATTTTGATTCACCCTTTGCCACTTCATGGCACAACTTCAGGCTATTGAAGACGAGAGAAATGGCTGTTGCATCGTCGGTTTGAACAAGTGATATGCTCAGCTTCCCCTAACGTTTGGTTGTCGTTGGTGCGATATTTCGCAGAGTCTCTTTCGTTTTACAGAGTGTATGTTTAGTTGTTGAAGCTTGTTTTAATAATAATAATCTTTTTAGTGTCAGCCCTCTATTTATACAAATCTTTGTAGCTCGATTTTCCGATTTGGACGAATTAGAACCGTTCCTGCCCCTTGAACAGTCCTCCATGGCCAAGCGCAAGCCGCCACTCTGGAAATCCCTGGTTGGCAGGGTGGTGGAATGTCGTTGTGGCGGAGGAGTCAGACCCAAGGGGTGAGCGGTTCTAACGGCACTTTTGGTATGTGTGTGAGTGACTTTACGATACGTTAATTGCTATTGAGGGCGACCGGGTACCAGAAAGGCACATGGGCCGCAGAAACGCAAAGTTTCCGCGGTCATAAACTCTTTCTGGAACTCGACCTCGGCTTACAATGAAAGGAATTTAACAAAAGGTTAGAAAGTCAAGCATCCTCAAAAATAGCATAAATGAATCGCTCGTATCATAAAGTCGCGTCCTAACGATTAGTTTTGCGTCGCAACAATGACTTTGCTCGAGAATTGTAAATCCAAGTTTTTCTCGTCAGGATATAAATTTTACTCGAACTGTATGCTAATAAGAACTAAAGTCTTAATCTCAGAAATAGCCTCTTTTGCACGTCCGCGTTACAAATTGCTACATTAATATAGTTGCTGATACCTTTAGACTCTTTTAAACACTTGTTCTCATTCTAATAAAAACATTTATACCACTATTGAAGGATTCCAAAAACGAGTTGCCCTTAATATTTTGTTCAATGCAGGATTTTCCTTTTTATGAATTCAGCGAGCCTTGCAAACGGACGAAAGTCCCACCGACCTTAGAGAATCAAATTACGGTCGATGAAGACTTCATCCGGACACACCACTCGTGACATGCTTCTCTTAGAGTTTTCATTGTAGTTCTGTTGAAATTGAAACATGATGCAAGATATCTGAAAAGAAAACATATATTTCTTCTATAATACTTTTCGAAAAATATATTTAAGTATAGTGGGTGATAAAATTACGATTTCTTCGAAATTATTTATGACTTATTTGAAGTTCGAAAAAGAATAAAATTGAAGATATACTTAAAATAAAATCTTTTTTTTTATTATGAAAAGTAATGTTGTTGCTTAAAAAATATGGCAAAGATTTTAAAACTTCTACAAATTATTAAACATTTTTTAAATTATATATACTAATGTTTCGTTACTTCACACTTTGCATTTGTAATTCTTTGAACACGTTTCTGTTTTTGTTGCAGTTCTTTTTTATTCCAGTATCATCATGTCATGCTAATACAAGTTTTTCAATTAATTGCTGTTTACTAGCTACTACTTCTGACTCAATTAAATGCTTTAATAATTCTAATAAGTTTTCTATTGGGTTTATATTTGGTAAGTTACTAGGATAAAACTTGAATTTTCTTTTAGTTATTTAAACAGTCATAATATAGTCATACTATTTACATATGTTTGTGTCAAGAACAAAAAGGCGTATATTTTACTATTACTGAAGTGATAATACAGTGCGTGATCTAATCATTATGAACATTTCGGGATTATATATTGTTTATTTGAAGTTCGAACAAAATGCATAAATTATTTTAAATTTTAAAAATATATATTTCGTCATGCCAACCTTTTGTATTTATAAATTGTTTGAATACGTATCGACGTACATTCAATATTTCTTCTATACTTTTCTTTTGTTCCTGTGTCATCATACCATACAGATACAAGTTTTTTTAATTCGTTGCTATTTATTAGTTACCATTTCTTATATAATACGACGAATTAATAATTCCTGTAAAAATTTTCCATTGGATTCATATCCGATGAGTTATTAGAACATGACAATATTCGAATTATTTTTTTTTTTATGAGTTAAGTTATCAAAATATAGTCAAATTGTTTAAATACGTGTCAAGAAAAAAAATATACATTTTACTATTATTGAAGTTATAATATTACTGAAAACATAAAGTGCGCAATTTTTTCACGTGATCATATTAATTTATTCATTCACTGTACCACCAAAAACATAACGTCATGAATTTATTTATCTAATTATAATAATTTGATCATCCACTCTGTGTATCATATCGACGTACTTACAGCGGTGTTACTGGTAATGTGTTTATAATCTAATATTCTTACAAGATAATTTCTCTACGATTAATTGTTAGCTATTATAATAGCATAAATGTTTATATAGATTAGTAATAATAATTTATGCATATGTAGTGGCCAGCTACAAACAAATAAAACAGAACATTCGACACAATGTATGGCATGTGCACTAGAAAAGCTATTTTTCAGAAAACCTTTTTTAGTCTGTTTAATTTTCAGAATTTGAATAACGCATATTTTCAACGAAACTTTCACTGACGGCCTCAATAGTAAATTACCACGTCATAGATTAATTGTAAGAGTTTTCAAAAGATTTGTCATATGAGGCCCCAATTGTAAACGTATCAGACCTGGAAGAAATTCCGCTGTGTTGCCAAGTTTTCCAAGGCGAATAAGTCGCTCACCAAATTGCACCGTGATTCCAGAAAAAGCGTGCCAATGACACAAGGGATAGACAGCGATTTTGGCAAAAAAAAAAAAAAAAAAAAAAATGATCTAATTGGCTAACATCAACGCGATGGTTTAGACCAAGTCTGGGGAATATCTTCCCCGCCGTCGTTGTACTGCTCCCACCATCACTCTGGCAGTTTTCTCACCATTGGATTATGACTCCCCTCATCATTAGTACGTTAGTCGTTGCTTCATAGGCATACTTACATCACTATATGCACTCTTAAGTTCATCAATTTCGGGTCTCCGATTTTAACTAAGGACTTACTGTAGCTTAATTAAAGTTTCTATTTTAACAAAAAGAAGAAAAGGATGTATTCAAACGTATTCAATGAGAACATTGTGGACGTGTTATTTTGTTGACAAGCGAAGGGACATCAACTGACATCTTAATGAGGAACGATATTTAGATTTAATAATGTTCAAAACTGAAAAACTGCTATCGCATTGAACCAAAGTTTGAAAAAATTCTCAAACTCAAATCCACTACTTTGAGATATTTCTTTTGGAGATATTAATTTAAAAATTCGAGACCATACTCACTTCTGCTAAGTAGAGAAGGATCTGCCTACATATTGCGCAAATCTAATTGATATGGAATTTCCTGTTCTCCAATTTTGCATCTCATAGCGTTATTGAAAGTAAACATATCTTTTTTCAACATGTCGAAATTTTTAAATCTTATTTGAAATTGTTTTGGAATTTGCACAAGTGTTGATACGCGTAAAATGAAATTTGAATCTGAATATTGTTCTGCAATTTTGTTGCATGATGGAAAGTGGTGTAATTCGTTATTTTCTAATTCTATAATAAATAATTCTATTTCCTTTTGAAAACCTAACTAGGTCAGATACTATTTGATTTTGTTTTTATAATTTGTGAGTGAGACGTGAAATCTCTTAAAATATTTTTATTTATAATTGTTTTTGTTTACGTATTATGTCAAACGTTTGCTTAATTTGAATATATTAAGAATTAAATTCACATATAATCATTCTGCGTTGTATTTTATAATAAACAAACCTTATTCGTTAAATTTGTCGAATTTTAAAATCAGTAATAGGACATATTTTATTATGTGTTTAATCTTCAATTAGGATACGTTAAGGGAGCCTGTAGCCAGATTTATGGCACCACAAGTATTTACGTTGCAGGCAACTATTTTGTTTTCAATAGAAAATAGTGTTCTTTTTCACGTTGCCTGCGACACTCAGTTATTAGGACTCAGGATGCCTTTATATCCTGGAATCTCCACGAGGTTAAGGAATAAGCGGACCTCGACATTTTCGTGGTTGGTGGTCCACTTTACGGGACAAAGTCTAGATCTCGCGAAGATTCCACAGGATTTCTAAACATTCCTTCGCTGAACACTTCTTCGGTCATTGTGCATCCCTTCCCTAACATAGCGCGTCTAGGGCGCAATGGAAAGGGGTTGTAAATGCATCGGAGGAAAACTGATTAGTGGAAAAGCGTCTTAGAAATCACCAATCAGAGTGATTCGGGGAGGATCACGACTTTCGTGGAAATGGACCACTAAAGCTTGCGATAGTGTATATCGAGTCCTCGGCAAGAGGAGTAGTAACTAGACAAGTCTCATCAAGAGAAGATCTCAACAAGTGATCATAGTAGTAATTCAAGCCTCATCAAGAGAAAATAGTGTGATCAGACCATCGTAACAACGGTAATAAACAAATAGTACCAATGAATCGACGCTACCTTTTTTTGAACACTCTTTCTCATGTCACTAAATTGCCGTCGAGAGAAGCTTTGCTACTAAACATCATGTAAAAATTGAACACAAAATACTACAATGTAAAATCATTGCAATAAATAAAGTATCAATTACAAGAATTCGTAACATTCCATAGTAGTGATACCGAATTTAGTGATTACACATACCAGTGAAAAATTTAATGGAAGAGACGTTATTATTATACATGAAAAGGGTTCAATATAATGAATTTCCATTTTCAAATTTTTGTAACTATTTCGAGAAAGGATTTTATATTAGTGAATACTTTTAAGTGTTGAAACAATGACATATTTACCTGTTCTAATCTTTATTTATTGGTAACGATTTTATTAAAAAATATATTTATACATGCAATAGTTTGCAATTGTAATATTTAGCGGTTTTAATATTTATGAAATTGATAAGATAACCGAGTAAAGAACCGTTTAAAAACTAACATGGAGTCAATATTAAAAAATCGTAACTGGAACTAATATACATAAGCGAGAATATTTTTCATTCATAGCAGTTATAAGATGACTTTAGTTCTTCTTAACTATCTCAAGGTGAATTTTTATAGATATACCGAATATTCGGTAACAATTAGTAGAAAATTTGAGGGGTATAACAAAACTACGTTTGAAGTTTTGTTCTTTTTTAGTTATTAATGTTTAAACATATTGCTGTAGCCGAACATATCTACTTACACCAACGAATATAGGGCACCTCAAGAAACGAGTGATCCTCATAACCAACGATATACAATGTCTGGCAGCTTACTTTGAATTACACCTCCTTTAAAGAATTCAAGTAAACACATTTTATGACATTATGTAGCTTTTGTTCTTACTGTCAACTCGAGGTCCGGTACAGACAAGCGGTTTGCGTCAGAATTACCGTCGCCGCAATTTGACGCTGCATATTGGAACAACATAAATTTACATGAAACAGTTTACAGAAGACGCAACTTTGAGTGGCAAGCAGTACATTGTTTTATAAAGGATGATTCAATAAGAGGTTTCATTTTTGAAACGTAGTGGTTTGGTCATAGAACGTTATTCGTTCGAGCAACGCCTGATTATTATAAACACTCATTACAAACATAAGGAAAATTTTGAAAAAACGTGTAGTAAAGTTCGTACGTGAATTTAATCAACAAATTTAAAGCAATTGGTTCACTTATGGATAAACAAACATGCAGATACTGTTATACAGATTGTTCAAGTGAAAAAATTGTTATAGTGTGTAATAATGTGGGAAAATAGCCAAGTACTCAATTTGACACATGCACAACAATTAAACATTCCATATAGCTCTGTGCAACGAATTTAAACAAAGAATCGGTACCTACGCCCATTCAGTTAATACATGAACTTAAACCTGCTGACCATTCTCAGCGACGTGTGTTTGTTGATTGGATGCTGCAGAAGAAACAAATTGATGATTTAAAGAAAAAAAAAAATGAGGACCATTTTCACCTCGAATACTGAAAATAAAGCAATACATGCAAAAAGTGCCACTGTTTGGTGTGGTTTGTTCACTGGTGATATGCTTCGACTGTATTTCTCCATAGATGAAGAAGGGAGTGTACTTATGGTGAATGGTATATATTATCGCGAAATGATAATTAACTTCTTATGGCCTAAACTAGAAGGTGTAGACTTCGAACCAATGTGGTTTCAACGAGATAGTGCCACCTGCTACACAACACTTGAAACAAGTGCTCTATTGCATAATAAATTTGTTAGGTGCATTATCTTTCAGCGAGAACGTACCAAATGTCCTCCGAGATTTTGGGATTTAACACCGCTAGATTCTTTTCTTTAGTTTCTTTAGATTCTAAATCAATTTTAGAGTAGAAAGACATTCGAAGTGTTATCGCTGAAAAAGGATCACAATTACGAACATATCATATAAAATTTCGTAACAAAATGTTGGTAATCAGCAAGAAGAGCAGGGTTGATCGTTTGTCTGATATTTTATTTCACGTATAATTGCCATCTCTGTACTTTATATTGAAATAAACAAATCACAACTTACTCGATAACTAATGCGTTGCATAATAAAATTAAAAGTAAACCTCTTATAGAATCACTCTATATAACTCAACAATTTACATGAGCATTTTGCGGAAACTGAACACAACAAAATAGTTGGTATTGGTACTGAAATTTTTATTAATGAAGTTAAAAAATATCCAGAACTATGATATACCAGAATGGGATCGTAACACGATAATAATAATAAAGATTATGCATGAGTATAAGTATGCAATGCAGTTAAAACAAATCTTAACAAGCTGGATGAAAAAGAAAAGAAAAATTTCGGTAAATATAAATTACATTTGTTTTCCATTATTTCGTTCATTTTCGAAAATAATTAAATAATTTCATTTTATTTCCTTTCAGATTGATAAACATGGAAGTAAATACTCTTTTGAGAAATGTTAGGGCTTGCTTAGCACGGGTTAGGTACAACCATAATGAATGACTATTTTTGAGTTGTAGAATTTAGTTTTCCATTCACACGTGTCGTCGTTCATCCTGTCGAGGCAAGGCAATTAGTTTATTATGTTTTTTAGAAAGTTGTGCCTCCTCGTGCTCAATAGCTTAGGGACATGCCATAAACCACGAACTTCCGAAGGGTACATCTTGCTGTAATGGTCCTTTGACCCAAAAGTCACTCGGAGGAAATTCCCGGATTGTTATTAACTTTCGCCCGCTTTGCGTGACCGTCTCCCACCCTTCTAGAAAAATCGCGCTGAGTGCGCACTGGAAAGGCGTGGATAGCACGGCTAGATGCGCGGATTGGTAAGTGATTTTCCAAATTATCTGTCAATCAGCATGTTTTTCGTCGGAAGCGTCTTGAAGACGCTCAAGATGCCGAAGTGCAAGATCAGTTCAACTAATAGTCTCTAACAGTTAGGTTAGAAGCCTGAAAAAATTAGTAACCTCGAGCATTCACTTAGTCGAAGAAGCACACAGCTCACACATCTTAGAAAGGTCCATCGTAACGTGGTCAATAGCAAATTTTTGGTCTTTGACACATCAGGGTGGTTCTTCGAGAAATTTATTAAAGTTGTCACACCACGTACAACAAAGCTCAACTGTTAACGACCACGTTAACAACCACGAACATTAACAAGAAGTACACTAATGAAGGGATGTAATCAACATTCCCTTTTTGTGATAGATTGATATAGTCTTAAATAGCATATATAAAGAAAATACTTTTTTTTTTATGTTGGTGCCGGGTTATCATATCCATAGCTGAATGCGATATGAAGGCGATGCAAAATATGGCAACAAATTAACGCAAAATGCTCATGTGAATTGCAAGAAAAAATTGACGCGTAAACACGGCAGTAAATTTAACGCAAATCTATTATTCGACAAACCTAAAGTTCGATGCGAACGAGCGACTTTGTCGTGTGATATCGCATCCGTGACGCTTTCCCAATGCAGTAAGGTCTGGTACACACAAGTGTATCTAACCTAATCGCCGTTCGAATTTAGTTTTCAAGATATTCATAAAAATAGTTTTCGTATTTCTTTGTTTGGTTTGGGTTAAGTTTGTGATTATTCCTATCTTCTTATGGTACGATGCCTTTATATGTCATATTCATCATATTTCAGTTTATAAACAAAAATAAGGAAAAGGTACAACTTACAATTAGTGTAGCTATCAAAGATCATATACTTCAGTAAATGACAAACTATATAGAGTCTACATTACGCAATAAAATTGTACGAATTTTTAATATGTGCAGTAATTATAACACAAAATTGATTTTCCAATTGATCGAAAAGTAATTTATGGCAAAATGAATTGTATTAATTGTGGAAGTGAAATGCAATTTAATTGTGATTCGTTGGTATTTAAGTCTCGCAAAATATCTTGTATTAAGGATGAGAATAAGAAAAGTGTCAAACAAAATTGTAATTTAAGAATTTGTACATACTATCATATTTGGTTTCAGCGTGCAATTGTTATGTACGCGTTCTACTCGAAACGCACGGCGTCTAGTGTTTAGTCTAGCATGCACCCCCTGGGTAGTCTTACTTAGAGAAAGGGGTAGGCGAGCGCATTCTGTTCCCGCGGAAATCTAGCGTTTCCCACCACTAAAACTCGTAGCTTTCGGTGTATAAAAGGGTATGATTTTTGATGCTCGGAAGTGAGTCTAGAACTCAGTTTCTGAACACAGCGTTACTCTGTCCGTCAGAGTATTGATACGAGCAAAATCGGGTATCAGTTTTCTTCGAGCATTATAACATTGCATACTTATTTCGTAAGTGTCAATCAGACAATACTGTCAACGACTCCGCTGCGCGCTATAATCGCGTAAAGTTGAGAAGGAAGATTTTTTCCGAGTCTAGAAGCGATCAACTAATACATTATGACATTGTAGCAAGGTTAAAGTCAACTGCACATCAAATCATCACTTTGTAATTATAATAGCATATAGTATTGTAGAGTCCTACTAGCTTGTATTCAGTTTAGTCAGCCTGACTAGTATAGTAACGTATCAGTTAAACCCACAAATATATACCTTTACCGCTCAAGATATATCGACAATTACGACTTGTCAATACTAAACACCTCCATATCCGGTAGCACGCTGCGTTAAAATCGGCTACCTTCGTTAACCATAAGTTGGATTGTCTAACATTTTTTTCAATATTCACGTCTATCGCGGATCGAAAAATCACACGCGTCTTTTGCACAAGGATAAAACCAAACGTTGTCACGAAACTAATGACAACAGTAGGATACGCGAATTCCGTAACACAACTAAACCATGTAATCTAGCATAAGCAAAATAAATTTAAAATCAAATTTGAAAATATCGAAACTATTTTTATAAATATTGTTGAGTATAATAATTTGTATAATTGGCAGTGTGGATGTGTATTTGCGAATGATCCATTAGTTAGGGTGGCGTAGACGAAGGCACGGAAGGTTTTCTCGTTGGTAAGCACAATGTCTTACATTTTAAATAAAACCATATCTTTCGTTTGGACCTCTGTATTTTTCAGTTCCCTGTTATTACGATAAAGAGTTGTTACATTACTTTATAAAATCAGGTGCCTCCTCCAAATTACTCATAGCTTTCAACAAATATCTCGTAAGCTAAAACTCATAGGGGAAAATTACTTAGAATGTTGTACTCTACAACATATTCGAAGGTCATTGAAATCAGTAAGAGGTGCCCTTTTTTATATAATTACCACAATTTATTTATTTATTTACATATTCATTTTTATTGTCCCTTTATTTTTTGGATAAAACCATTTGAAAAATTTACTTTGGGATATGGGTCTTGGATAGTATGATATACAAAGTACACTATGCTGTAATTGATATATACCTATAAATTCTTATGCTGTAGAACCCTTTACTAACTGTCCGCTTGTGTTGGGCGCGAGTTTTTTAAATGTCTAATTTCATCCCTTTATCATCAGAGTAGACAACGTAGTCAAAATCCCAAGCGTCTTCAAGTCATTTCCCTCTAGTGACACATTTAACAAAGTTTAAACATAACGATAACGTTGGCGTTGTTGAATTCTGATTTCCTCTAAACCATGAGTATATCCTAGTCCTTTCTACACTCTTTTATCCCATCACTATCGGACCCTTACTCAACACTTTGCGGCTTTTCCATAAAATTCTTTAATTATCACCGAAAGAAGCTCTCATTTCAATTTTCCCACTGAATTCCTTTCTAATCACCAGCAAACTCTATTATCGTTCTCACATAGTCCTAATTTATTTTTATTATAAAAAATAATACGGTTCCAAAAAGAGCAGCTACGCTCACGTTTGTTTTCATTTCTACAAGTAACCTTATAATAGTGCTCACAAGATTATAACAAAATTAAGAAAGGAATAAAATTTATCTTAACAGTTCATGCCGTCTAAGCGATTTGATGACAGCATCCAATAGAGTGCCACAGACAGAGGCTATTCGCGTATTTTGAGAGCTAGAAGGCATCGAACATCAAAACTTCAAGGATTTGTGCGTTTTCGAGAGTCGTATTCTGGTTCAGTCTCACGTTACTACATTGAATCTAAGCGGTTCTCAATTGCACTGCTTAGAATTGCAATTGGGTCTGCTGTCTAATGTTCGAAAGCTGTCTATGTTGGTTTAAATTTATAATTTTTGCATTCTTTGTCTGAAGAGCACGTATTATGAATGTAATGTTCCATTGGTTTTTAACCTTACAATGCACGCGTGTACAAACATCAAATTAGTGCATACGTTAGTCTTGACAGTCTTACACTGCCCTCTACACGAATATTGATCAATTCACAATTATAACGAATATTGAGATAAGTATGTATGTACTTTCTACGTACTTTCTAGTTAGACAAATGCAACATAAAACATGCAAGATTTTCCGTTTAATTCGAACAGTTAAAACGTCTCAGTTGCTTTTTATAATATGGAACAAATGTTCAGAAAAAAAATGAGTTTTTATTATTGAATTTCTTTATGACACTTCAAGGTCAGCAGCGTTTTTTTTTTTTTCAATTGATTTATTTGATATGTTTTCATTACCGTACTATTGTAGCTCATAAAAGGTAAATTTAACGACATATAATATGTTGAACTTTACATGACCTTGAGCGAGAAAAATCATGAGAAGTGTAACACTTGTTTGAAAACAAGTATATAAGATCATTTATATTAACATTAATCAGAATATTTTTCCCTGAATATTTGCACCATTCATTTTCTATCCTGAACATTTTTTGCATATCATGAGAAGCAACTGTTTCGTCTGTAACGAATAAATATTTCGTTTCCCTTTTGTTTAATACAATTTATGACACGATTGCGAAGAAGGGTTATTTTTGAGAATTTTTTAGCTTATTCTTCGACTTTTCCGTGAGATTTCTTACCAAAAGGAATTAATTTTTACTTCGTACATAGAGTTTTATTTTTTCTATTCTCAATAGCCGAAAAACGTGTTATAGAAACGAGAGTTTCATAAGGGTCAATTCGACTTAGCAGTTCGATCGTTGCAAGAACTGTTAAATCAAGACCCAGCGGAAATCTAGTACTGTCGCCAACTCATTGGCACATCGCGTCTGAGGAGGTATCGCCCTACTTTCCCAGGAAAAAACTTGCCAAGGGTGTACTAGAAGGATGGCCGTGATATCTGTCAAACATGTTAATTGGTAATTACCATTTTTCGTGGTGATCAATCAGTGTGTCATATTCCTCAGCAGCGAGCGGTCAAGTTACTAAAAAATCAGTCTATCCAAGGCATTCGATCGAGTAGTTTCTCAAGGTTCGGAAAAGCAGTTTATCTAAGACATTCAATTGAGTCGAATCGTTTCTCAACGTTCGGAGAAACAGTCAGCTAAAGAGTTATTTATTCGTAGACAATCATTCACAAAGATCCTTTCTCAGCAGTCGGAAAAAGAATTGTTCAACAAATTAAAGCATAAAGTCATTCAGACAAGAAGTCCGTCGTTTAGGGCTTCTTCAGCTAGTCATCATTCGCTTCATCTCATTTGAAACAATCACCCAAGATTGATTTTGCCGGTGATAGTAGTTTGTGAGTTTCACATACGGAAAACACACGTGCTACAGCTACTGAGATATTTTAACTACTCACGTTAGACAAAATACTCTGTACGTAATAGGATAAATAGACCTCTCAGGCATGTGTTGTGTAAAGTTAAGAGTAATATAAAAAATTAATATAATATGAATTGTAGTGGGTAAATAATTAAATAAATAAATAATTATATATAAATACACATATTTTTAACATTAATAAATGAAGATATAACTTTTAAAAATTCGAGTTTTTCTAAAGTTACTGTACTGTTTCCAAGAACAAACATTTTATTTCTTTTGTATTCCACAAATAACATATGAAAATGATTAGATTTATACTACATAAGTTTTCCAAATGTACATGTATTATAAGAATAAATATGTATTATAACGTGTCGCCAATATTTTAACTGATTTTATTAGGTACCAAATAATTTTCAACTATAATATTTAATCCTTTTAGTACCAAACAACGATATGTCGCTCCCTTTATGCTAGAGGCATGAATTGTGGGAATTAACAAATGAATATGAAAAGTAATGAAATAATTCTAGTATTAATTTTAATAAATAACAATGTTTCTGAAAATCTTTTTTATATTAGTTCTTATATTATATTTAATTGTAACTGTGAAATAAATTTTGAAAAAATGTTTAACGAATATCGAAATATTTGAGACATTAATTCATTTTCCCTGTATTTCTTGACATGTTCCTTTTGAAATAATTATCATTTAAAATTGAATTCTTTTTCTTAAATCTTATCAAACTATATTAGTTTGGCTCGACACTAAATGGTTAAATTAACTTTACTCGTATGTTTTAGTTGGAAAGTTCTAACCAAGAATATAACTTCTGTTCTCTCAAAAAGTATCTATGCTTCTCTAGCCTTTTTTCGTGTAACTCAATGTGGTGCATCAATTGTTTTTTTTTTGGGGGGGGGGTTGTCAATCTATAATGCTTTAGTTTCTCCTGTATTAGTTATAAAATAAGGGATTTGTGAATGTACTTTTTTTATCGGAATGATAGGAGAACATCGTATAAACATAGATTAGTAAATGATATAATAAGATACAGCCCATTTGTAATAAATCTATAGTAAGTCCCTTATTAGAGGAAATTTCTATTTCAAACACTTCTTCTTCGATTGCAACTGTTGCGTAAACATGATTCGATCTATGTCAACAGACAGGTAGTTAATGACGTTTATTCGTGGACGTTTTTTTAGTACATGCAACATCGACGTGGATTCTATCCTAGACAAAGACGCTGAACTTCTCATTTCCACTTAAAATTTATCTTATTATTATTATTAAAATTTATTTATAAATTATTTCCAGTAAAACTTAGTTTTGCCATTTTAGAACTAAAATAATGACATATCACTATTTCTGTCACATTTACCGCTACTTGATACTTAACTATGACAGTTTATGTTAGTTTGCGTTTAGACGGTTTGAAATTATGTTTATACGTTCACGTTTCATTAGAACGATTTTGCTTATAATAAATTTGAGAATAGTGTATTTTGAAAACAAGGCATTGTCTAAGTATGTTTATATGATGTTCTTTTTTTATCATTATGGTGAGTAGAATACACACACCAATGCAGTTTTGGTCCTTTATTTTGGAAATACTTCCTTTTTTTTAAGAAAAATATTTTTACCATGATTTTGTATTAAGGTGTCATCTGCATATATACATACAAAGGTGTGCCAGTTATTGGTGATAAACCAAAAAATCAAGTAACAAGAGCTTTTTTAAAAATAAGGTTCCATTTAAGCTTTACTATACATAAAATTATTATTTTGTATATAAATATTGTAGGGTCAATGCCTCGTGGATTAGAGGTCCTGAGGCGTGCGTGTGTGTATCATTGGTGTAAATGAGTGTATGCGTGAGACAAGTGAGCGTATGGGTACAAGCGCAAGCAGAGCGAGAGTCGAGCGTGGTGTGTGAAAACGGAGTGAGTTTAGAGAGCGAACGTATCAATTGTATTTTCATTTTATTTTATTTTATTTTTTTCTTCTTTATTTCCTGTGGTCATTAAATACTCTTGCATCCTCGTAAAAGGCGTTCCTAGTTACTGAAAATCCCTACAATATATATACTTCAAATTTTATTTAAGCAATCACATTAACGTTTTGATATTTTTGCATCTCCTTCAAATTATTTTTGTCTTTGCCACTTTGTAAAAATTAACACCAATATACTTATATTTAAGATCTACATTTTAAGGTAATGATTTTCAAGACATACTCGCCCGTTTTGTCTTCAAACTTCAACTTCTAATGGGTTTTGATTATTGCATACCCTTTTTCCTTATATCCGTTAATTAAACCTACAATATGTTTTAAGTACCGGAAAAATTTCGTACGGATTTATAACAGAACATTCAAGTAATCTGAACTGGATTGAAAAACAGTTTTACTTAACAAAATAAGTACAACTTATTTCTATAACTTTCTCTTAATACTCTATGAGCTAATACATTCCAATAGTACAACAGTCTTGAGTTTTACTTGAAAAAATAAATTAATTACTGTGTTGATTTTGGTATCATTTTTAAATTGCTTGTTTGCAAAACTGTTTGATATTGACAAAAATAAGCGATGAGTTACAAGGAGACAAGTCTGGACTATAAGCAGGATATAGTAGAACTATCCATTCGACTTCCTTTTTCTTTGACCAATCAGAGAAGCAATATGTGGCCGTGCATTGTCGTGAAAAAGAAAGACCCTCGACACGCAGATGGCTAGCACATTTTATAATAGCATATTTTTTTAATTTCTTTAGGAATTATTTTTTTTAATACGTAGGCGATGATCTCAACGGCTAATTGTTCGTATCGTAAAACACGAGTTTCCAAAGGGGCTTGCGCAAAGGCTTGACCATACCCAGCCGGTCCATAGCCGGCTTTGTTGCAAGTACCAGGCCCAGCGGAAACTCCACCGCGTTGCTAAATTTTTTTTTTACACAATCATTTCCATCTGCATACGCCACCCCCTATTCCATGCGGAGTATGCCAAAAGCGCATGGAACAGGGTGATGGCAATTTTCACTTAATTTGATTGGTTTCTGTCGATCACCAATCAAAAAGTAGACAACTTTTAGAACCTCCTCACTGTCTTGGAAGTCTCGACGAACAGAGTAATAGATCAGTCTACTACTAATCATTACCAAGCAACAAGCGTTGTTATAACCATTAGTCTTCATACCACGTACAGATCTTGTGAAAATAATAATAGTCTGTCGTTCCAGTTATTAGCTAGTTTTAATAATAGTAATACATATATCTATCATATTACAATCCACGGTATCGACATTCCTTATACAGTCACCTCTGTTTCTTGACACGGTCGTAGAAAGCCAATCATAATAATAATGATAATAATAATCGAAGCTGCGTAATAATAATCGAAGTAGAGATTTACGACCTCCGCTAGATTTGTTGTCTTTGCTACAAATTTCATCACGTGTACGTGGCAAAATATTGAACATAACGTTCAGCAACGGAAATTTCCGCCAGGTTCTGACATATTGGTTCTGGTTCCCGTTAGAATCAGATGTCGAAGTCGCCTTTTGGAAACTCGTGTTTTACGATAGTCTTTAACTATTGAAAACGAAGAAAATGAAACTTTAAAACGACTGATGAATATATTTTTTTCCGACTAAAAAATCGAGCAATAATGAACGTGACTTAAAAATAGTCTTTCTTCTCGAGTGTCATAAATCGAGCCGAACGAAATATTGTGACGCGTAACTGTTCCGTTATGGAGGGAACAACCCCATTCCTAGCACGACTCACTACTTCCTCAGACTTAATGTTGTATCACCTCTAATTCAAACATGCAACTAATAAGAACATTTTTGTTATTTTTGTAAAAAAAAAAAACATGTGTACGAGTATCATTCAATAAGTAAAGAGACAAAGGATTATTGTTTTAATATGGTTCATTCAACAAATCTCATAATTTATCTGTTTTCGACCAATCCCCTAAGGTGGTCACTTTAAGGTGAACAGTCCCCAAAAATTAGTTATTTTTTCTACACTTAATAATTAATTTATAATTTTGAAAAATGTACCTTAAGTAAAGTTTATAGCTTGTTTACTTTTTTCATTTAAATATCTTAAGGAATAACTGAGAAAATGAATAAAATTAGTTAGGCGTTTTACCCTCGTATTATCATTCAACGGAGGGGTAGAGATTTGAAATTTCGTAAAATGATTTTTCAAGTAAAAAGCATTGTTTAGCAGCCAACAGAAATGAAAAATGGTCTATGGGCCGTTTACGCATGCTTATTCTGCTAGATCCTTTGCTCGTGAACAAGTTACGCGGTTCTAATATAGACTATAAAACGGATATGGCTGAACCTCCCAGCTTAGTTTCTTCTAATTTTTAAATTTTGTAATTTTGTTTTATGCATATTGAAATAATTGACAAACAACTGTTTTAAATTAACGACAGGAGCGTCTACTTATAATTTTAAAAGTATTGTACTTCTTATTTAAATATTTTCTGAATTATAGCTGTTTGTCTCTTTACGTATTGAATAACCCTCATACATACATATCAGGTAGATAGATCAAGCAGAACCACCAAAAGACAAAGATTAAACTATTCAAACGAAGTTACTTCAATATATGGGATAAGTATGTGCATTACTTTGGTAAGCAGTTCTCAAAGAATACGTGTGCGCAATATCTTACATACACTGGTTGGCAAAATGAATGGACATCCCAGAAATCACTAGGATAAGGATTTAATATTGTACTTATCTTGAACAGCGTTATATATGTATAAATCAAAATAATTTATTTTTAACTAACATCTTCATAAATTAAAAAAATATTACAACAAATTTTCAATTTAAACAAAAATAATATAATTTAACTTGGACAAAATAATAAAACACTAATGTTATAAATAAAAAAATATCTATATAATTGAACAAAATTATAAAATCTTTTTTAATATTAATAATGGGTGGATCCTCCTTTGTTTCGAACCACTTTGATTATTCGATTCGGCAGACTTTTGTATAATTCTTTTATAAAACTTTGATCCATGTTTCTCCAATCATGCAAATTGCTTTTATCAGCTCCTTTGTATTACTGTACTGTTTGCTACCTTCGTATACCATTCTATTAAACTTCCCCCATATATTTCTTATGATATTAAGGTCTGGAGATTATGTTAGCCAATTCAAAACTTGTTTGCAGTATTGAAAAAGTCTTTTATAATTTTAGCTGTTTTGACAGATGCATTGTCATGCTGAAAAATGAAATTTTCTCCATCTATTCTACTGGCACAGTTCTGAATTTGTTCTCTGATTAAGTTTAAGTAATCAGTACTTTTCATTCGATCGTCAATTTTGATTTCTGTCTTTTCATTGTAACCAAACACCTGTCCATAACATTACGGAACCTCTACCGCATTGATAACGACTTAAAATTCTTTCATCTTTTCGAAGGTCGTCGAAATAGTATTTCCTACCATCAGAACCATCCAAATTCATTTTTTCTCATTAGTGAAAAGTATTTTCCACCACTTCTTTTTCCACTGAAGAGTGAATTCTAATCGCCATTGTTTGTGCATTGCAGTTAACCACTTAAAGTGTGATTTCTTTTCCTGACTATACATCTAAGCATCAGTTACTTATTGTTTTAATACCATTTTACTTACTATACCTATTTAATACCTTTTCGTTTTACCATCTTCACTAATGCATTCAAATTACATTCAGCTAAAATTTGCCTCGGTGTAAGGGCCGAATTCGATGCAGCTTTTAAAACTACTCTTTTGTTTCTAGAAGACAAAGCTGGTGGTCTTCCCGATCTCTTTTTTTGTCCGTAATTTTTTAAATCGCGTAAGAAATTCCGTATTACATATCGATTTCTCTTTATTTTAAGTGATATTTGCTTAAAATTTCTTTTTTTTTTGCTTTTAATTGCAGGATTTCAATTTTTTCATCCTCGTTTAATAATTTTCCTGTCGGCATGTTTTTGGTCTTATTATTTTTGTAGGGATGGCCGACTGTGAATGCGTCATTTGTGTGAATGCGTCCTCTGTGTGAATGCGTGAGGGACTATGATCTGAGCGGTAAGGACCTGCGTGCCAGGTCAAGTGTTTGGGATAGCGCGAAGGATATTGAATGAATGTTTAGTTTTAGTAATCAAGCGAGGAGTGCGTGTGTTTCTTTCCGACGAAGTGTGTACATGTATACAAGACGATATTAGGGTGAATGCAATCGAGCAATAACAGTGCGAATCCAGCGTTTGATTAAGCGACATTTTTAGCGTAGCACGTAGTGCGATGATTAGGATAATATATAGTATTAAATACAATATAAAACCAAGTCCGTTCAAATTTACTATCCCTCTTCACATAAATTCTTTACATTTTTATAATTTTTAATTGTAAAATTACTTTAACAAAGGATTTAGAAGCCAACATACGTGGATACACTTGATTCAGTAACTTTTTGTAAGAGACTAACACTGCTGTCTTATAATTTTGTCCTACCAGAATGTTCGAGTTGCTCAATGCTCGTACTTAATTGCCGAACCGTTACACGATACATTTCACATTTCGCGATATCTTCTGTGTGAAACTTAGCGAACAAAATCGAAACTTTGTTAAAAGTAGTATAAGAATAATTTATTTGCTAACGAAGAGTGACGACACTAAGATACTTGACTAGGGTATTGTGTATGTTAGAAAAGCCCAAAGAAGCGAAAGCTTGAGTGGGTCATGTGCAGTCTTTTGCTGCGTTTCCCCTTCCTAGGGATGGTTCTGTATCAAAGTTAAGAAAGGTCATATTATCAAGGGGGTCCTCTTGACTAGGAGTTTTCAAAGATGACAGAATTATATTAGCACTCGCTAAGTATAGTCAAGAATATAGTTTTCACTCTATTTAATCGCTCACATTTATTTCTGAGTCGACCGCTCACTACCGTTATCCTGATTTTCCCTACATTTATGACTGTAATGAATGTCTGTTTGTAAAATCTTTGTAGCAATCCTTGTAGAATCCTTACTCTTACAAGGTGTTAGCTTTTACAGGCTGTTATTATGCTGTTGGTTAGCTTGCTGCGCGTGGGGTGAGTATATCTTCTCTAATTTATCTGTGTTTGAGAATGGAGTATCGGTCCTTCCAAGGGAAGGAGTTGTTAAAAATTACACATTAAAATGGATGAAAGATCCTCAGGCTTGTCTACTAATAAACTAATATTTCGCTCTCGGTCTCTCTAGAGGGGTATAGATATGGTACCTACGTCTGACGATTAAATGTGACTAAATAATTTTATAACGATAATCCGCTAGTCCGAAAGTAGTCACATTTGCATTGCGATGTAACACAGAATTTCAAAACAGCCTTCTACAAAGAAATGTTGTGGCAGTTTTTGTTTGTTTTCATCAACAGAAGACAAAGCAGGAGTCAAAATTATTTCTAAATATCTCCTATCATATTGAAATATTTAATTATTTATTAAATGAGGAAAAAAATAAAAATATTGAGAAAAAGTTGAATTTCGTTACTTTCACATATTTGGTCATAACTTCGGTATTTATCCATGAATTTTCTTCACAAATACCTTGTTCTCTTCATGAAAGTACAAACTCTACGTAAAAAATAACAAACTGGGCATATTTCTACGATTTCTACTTCTTCCCGGCGATAGAGTGAATTTTCAATCTTCCTTTTGGCCAAAGAAACACACCTTTTTTTCATAATGTGGTCCATTGCAATGAAATTATTAAAGCGACTGGAAAATAATATTAGTAAAATTTGTTGGCAAATCAATTGTCTCTAATTTAGTACCTTCTACGATCAGATCGGTCGCTCCTAACTCGAGATATGGTCCAAATAGTCAAACTACCTCCGAAAAATTCCAAACAAAAATTAAAAAATCATGTCTCGAAAACGTATCTATAAAAATATTTTTTAATGTGAGTTTCGAGTTAAGCGGACCAAAGTACGTAAGAAACATATAGCGGCATCCAGTGTGCAAAATGGCTGTAAACTAGTGTTATCTATGTGAATATTGACAAATAATCACTACCTTACGATATTCACTCACGTACACACATGAAATGAAAAAAATGAAAAAGGAAAAAAAAATAAAAAAAAAAAAGTGAAAAAATTATAATTTACAAATTAAAAGTATATTTATATGCAGTAGATTAAAATTAATTGTCGGATCACATTAAGCTAAAAAATGAAGTTAAAGTGTCCCACCCAAAACTGTTCTAACCTTTTAGAAATAGAAAAATACCGTTTAATTGGTTAAAACATGATGTGGTGGTGGTTGAATGTTTATTCAGAAAAGAAAATCTACGACATCCAGTTTTTTTTGTTAATACCTTTGTTTTCTGTATTTAGTTCGAAATGTCTCAGCACCATGTGTCGTTGTATTTAAAGATCACTGTAACCCCTGTGTTTTCTCTTGATCAATATTCATTGGTGTAAGGAGGTTTACTAGGCTAGAGTCATATTGTTGAATGTTAATAACTAAACAACGAAGCCTCAAATGTAACTTTTTATTCTTGATTTTCATCTTTTATTGGCTTCTAGAATCACCCCTTAAATTTTCTACCAACTGTTGTTAAACTCTCTTTGTACAACCTCAAACTTAAGTCCTACCGTCCTCCACGTTTAACAAAAGACACAGGTTACCAAGAATTCCTTACTGGCGAATCCACTAGGAGGATCCTCCCTATGTAAGTTTCTCCTTCTTTTAACAACATCCCCACAATAGAATATAATAATATCTTTAATGTTACCTATTTTAATACAATAATTAGATTAAATGTGAAAGCTTTGCATCAATTGTTTGATTTTGATTAATTCATAAATTTATGATGTTTTATTCATAAATCTATGAATTAATTAAAGCTGCCGAACATTTTGCCTATTGCACGTGCAACTTCTTTACACGTTTAAAATTAGTGAAATAGTTCGATTCGAAACAGTACGTAACTGTTCTATACGATAAACAATTATCTTTACTTTTAAGAGAACAGATGTTTGCATCCGAAATGAAAGTACACTAAGAAGTTTTTAATACATTATTTAAAAGTATGTATTTTTTATATATGAAATACATGTGTTACTGTAAATTAAAATTTATGATGCTTAACCCCTTGCCGTATAATAACGAGCAGATTATGGTCAAGGTGTGACAAAAGAAGTATTTACACTTCTATCAAATTTGTATTTAAGTTTTAACTTTAGATTGAATTCAAGACAGAGGACTTTCAAATAAAAACTTATATGTAATATCTTGACTTCCTCTATTTAAAATTGTATTGGAACAGTGAAAATTCGAGACTAACATATGTAGTAATTAAAAATTCGTTCGGCAAGGGGTTAATGAACATAACTAAAAAATGATTATAGTAAATATACAATTAAATAATCCTTCTTGAATCGTATACAATGTACATGTTTTTTATTTGATTGGATATTTTTATTGATGAAATATGTACTACTAACCACATATCAAATAATGTTTTATTATTATGGTAATCCGCTTTTTTTAATTACAAATTTTCATAACTTTAATAGATTAAGTATAATGGAACAACTATATGTATAATTACGTATACAGTGACAAATATGCTCCAGCTTTCTATTTCCAAGAAAGTTCAAGAACAATATTGGAAAATTGGATATTCACGAGAAAACGTTACGAGCATTAGCGAAAGTTGGTATATATCAATCAATATCGTTTAAACTGCCCAAGCTTGATTGCTTCTAAGACTGGAATTGATCCTAATTAATAAGTAATTAACTACTTACTTATTTAAGTGATATGTATTTAAGTATTTACTTAGACATCTGTTATTTTTAACTTTAACAGGTCATTTCGTCTTTTATTTATTACCTGCTTTCTAATTCTAATTAATTTTAACTCTAATTTTCCTGACATAAGTATAGGAATAGACTCATTTTTCTCTAAGAACTTGGCCAATTAATATAATTGGTACTGATACATTAATACAATTGGAACTTGTAGAGGATGTTTAAGCCATATTTGATAGCTGAAACATTAAAGATAAAATCTTTAACAAAATCCTATATTCTTGAAATAAATGGTTGGTAAAAAATTATTTGTTTTATATACAGGGTGAACCATTTTAATCTATAAATATTAATATGTTCGAAACTATGTGGAATTGAAAATCTGGTTTTGGAGACTTACTTGAATGATATGGAAGTGAATCCTAGTACGTGCAAGTGCGAGTTCATTAAGTGTAAGTGTTAAGATCACCTCAAGGTCAATTGAATTTTATTTAAAAGGACATATAGTATATGTTTTCCTAAAAAGTGATAAAAAGTGATAAAAGGTAACGAAACAAATTCAACAATCTCATATGTTGTATGACTTTTTTGAAAAATATAATGACGCTTCTATTATTCTGTATTTCGTTTTTCGGCTACCCGAAATCGTAGCGATTAGTGCGAAATGCTCATGTATTTTACTTTAACAAATGAGATGCCTTTTAAGTTCTGTTGTTGTTATCTAATAAACTCATGAAGCATATGAGGTCGTTGAATTCACCTCGCTGCGCTGTATCAGTTTGTAGAAAAAGACATATGTATGTGTCACTTAAAAAAATCCAACTGACTCTGAAATGATTTTAACGCTTGAACTTAATGAATTTACACGGTCACATAATACTGTTCCCTTGCATATCACTTAATTTCCCAAAAATAAATTTTACAATTCCACATAGTTTTCGAATTATTAGCACTTACACATTAAAATAGGTCAACGTGTATACACACATAAATACTTCCGTTAGACTAGAATTTGTTTCAATATTTAAGAATACGTCGATTATGAAACTAACGCTTAATTAAACAGGGACACCAATTAGCGAATTATTTTTGCTGATACGGTAACGAAGACAATAAAGTGATGAGCGTTCTAGGATTTGGAGTGTTGTTTGTTAAAAATATGTGGACTTACACTGTAGTTATTAAGAGTTTAGAATTCATATTTGATGACTACAAATCTAAGTAGTTCTATACATATTTCTCTACATTTTATAGTGTATATGAAATTTGTTGCGTCCCTCACTTTACAATCTGTCCGAAGGAATTCGCAGAGTCGTAAATCCCGTTACGTCTATTCACGACGATGTTGAGAGGCGCTCGCTATCGAATATACCTACATATACATATACATATGTTGTATAACACTAAACTTACCACGTGCTGTCAAATGACCGTTTTGGAAATTTTGTTCAGAATTTCCTGCATACGACGTTATTGTATTGCTATTTAACTTTATAACTTTTCTTATATTATACACGCAATGCATTTTTTAATATTCATTTTTTTTTTATTGTTTATTTTCTAAAAAAGATTTGTAGTCCGGTTTGCCTACCGCGAGTGGTCATTTGACTGCTTGAACGATTTATATTCTTTGCATTAGTCGATCTTTGACTTCTATTATGTCACCTACAATGTAAAGAAAATCATTCTCTGAGAGTATGTCTAGCTGTCTTCTCGCTACGTTTAGTAAAGTCTTGTGACCTGAATAGACAGAACCGAAATGCAAAAGTTACAACGAAAATATTTGCCAGTCTATTATTATTTTGCATTTCAATTCTATTATTATCCCACTATTATTTTATGTATTACGTTTTATAAGTGTCATTTTCAAAAAACTGAACAAATTAATACTTTGTAGTGAGTTTTACATTTGATCTTTTTTCCATTTTTTTTATCCATTCTTTTTACCCAGTTTGATCTACATTTTTATTTTATCATTTGTATATTCATCCCAACAAATATCAAGACATTTGAAGAATATCAGGTTATTAGAGAACATAAGTAATATTGACGAAAATTATTCCGAAGACGACCATGAAAATTCTAATATTGAAGATGATATAGAGGAAAATAATTATGATTTATTTCACAACGACTCAGACTCTGAAATGTGAAAAATACATATGTGGGAAATGTGCAATCGAGAATCCTATAATTTATAAAAAATGCAATGGAAGAGAATAAAGTAAACATTACTAATTTTTAAATAGAAGAAGATATTTTGTTCACTATCTAATTGTTGATAATCTTCACTCTATATTAAGAAATACGTCTTTTTTAAAGCGATCATTTGACCACTCATGGTAGGAATAGGTATACATACATATATCAAGTGTCGGTAGGTTTAGTGTTCAATTCTCTAACTCTAATTCTTTAACTGTGTTAAAGTTTTGTGTTCAAATCTATTGATCTCTGTTGAACTGTCTTCTAGTCTTTCAAGTATATGTTACACATTTTGAACTATCGTATCGTCTTTTTAAGTTATAATCTTGAAATTTTGTATTGAAAATCTAGTCTTAAATCTCTTTTATAATGTCTACTGTTTCTTCATTGGTTAGTTATTGTGCGTTAGGGGTGAATGTCATGTCTGTGATTTGTGGAATGTCTGAAGTGATGGTGTATTTGATGGGCCCTTACAAGAAAGGCAAAAAGAAAGGAAAGAAAAGAACGGCTTGCGATATGTTTATTTCATTGTGAACTTTATTCAATTGTTACGACTAACAATTAGCGCACTAATTTATGATATCGAAGTTGCACAGGGACTACTTCTAAGATTGGACTTCGATTCATTATTAGCATGTTTTCAAGGATTAAAGTATATCCTGGCAAAAGAAAATTAGGTTTACAATTCAGAACTTCGAATGTAATTTCACTCGTCCTCAATAGTAAAGAAACGTGTTACAAAACAGGTTTTTCGAAGGATATTTCAGAAAATTAATTGCAACGGTCAAATAATCTAAACAATCATAGCTGAAAGAAATTGAGCGCTACTGTTAAATACAATCGCCCCTAATACAAATCCATCGCTACCCCCTCTCCTGTGCAACTAGCTAAGGGCGCAAGAGGAAGGTAGTCGCAACCCTTAGACACGTTGACTGGTAATTTGTAATTTGATTGTAACTATTGAAGCTTTTCAGTTCTAGATGTTTTATTAATATAAATCTGCGTACGTTATAATATTTAAGTGTACAGGTTGGAAAAAAATAATTTGTCCTCGCTTGTAGGCGAATTCTACAGCTTCGGATAGGTGAAAATCTGTTGAAAAAATTTTCTGCAAAGTTGTCCTTTTAATGTAAATTATAAAAAGCTTAATTTATGTAGATTTTTTAATTTGTTAACTCTTGAATACTGTATATTTCCAACCACGATCAATATACATTATCATTCACTGTTCTTCACAGAAACAAATCCAAAAGATTTAGATCGAGTGATTCTGAAGGCTAAAATAATGTATAATACTAAATATACCAAACGTTCCCCAAAATTAGAGATAATCTCGGAACTATATTGCAGGTGTGTATACAAAGTAATAGTGGCCATATTGAAGTTGGCACACAGTCTCGATTATTACGCAGCATTCATCAGGGTAATTTTGCTCTCTGAGTTAGAGTAAGAAATACAAAATAAACAAATTTCAGTATTAAAAAAATAGTACTGAATATGATTGATTACGTTTTATTTTCGTATTCTGTTTTACTGGTATTTGTTTGATTACAATTGCAGTCTTGGTGTACATAAAAAAAGATGATCAAACTTTTTTACCATTTTTCAAGAGAGTTCATTTCCAACCTATGGTGCCTTTGAAATTTTTTGTCTGTGACAATAAAACAGTACGCAGGCTCCGGCCTCTAAGCAGAGTAAAAAATTAATTAACTAAGGTCTGGAATGAGGCACTCGAAAGTAACGTAGATAGTCGTCCGTGCCAGAAAGTCAATAGCTTAAGCAATGTTATTTTTAATAGAGGATAGCTGTATACCGCGTGTGACGTTTAAGTACACAAAAAATGTAAGGAACTTAAATAGGATGTACGCGCATGAAAAAAACCGTGGAATTCTTCATTAATTTCAATCGTAAAAATGCAATAGAAAAATTCATGCTGTAGGGAGCTACTGGCTAAGCTAATTAAATTGTATTATTGTATAGAAACCGTATTATAAGAGTAAGCCTACTAAATCATAGCCTACGAAGAATTTATGGTAATCAATGTGCGTCCAGCACCTCAGTTTGGCGGTCAAATATAACTAACGAAAGTAATGATAATTCATCAGACCAAGGCTTCGTCATATCTATCCTTAGGAAGCAACAGATTTATTTTGTACTCTCCAAATTTATTAGATTAAGTAATAAAAATTTATTCGCATTTTTTTACAAGAATATTAAGTATAGGTTCATATAAATGTGAAATAACTTCAGCAACATGTCGAAAAGCTATTGAAAATTTCGATAATCAAATTGATGTCTGCAAACACAGTAGAGGTGCACACTTGAAATATTCTATTCAACTTATAACTGTGATAGAGCATACTTTCAATTAAAAAGAAAATTTGAAACAAATTCCAAATAGTTTATGTTTCACTAAAGAGAAGCATGTAGACGTATATACATATAAGTTCGATAACCTTATACTATCTATTACTGATAGAAAATTTAAGAGGTGATACTAGAAGTTGATGTAAGATGAAAATGAAGAATAAAAAAATGCATTTGAGGTTTCGTTATTTAATTATATAAATTTTTTTACGCCAATATATAGGTCAAGGGAAGATGTGAAGGGTACAGTGATCTTCAAAACAAACGACACATGATTAGAAGAAGGCAGAAATATTCAACATCCGAAACTGTATTATCGACTTCTATGGTACTGTTGTTTACTTTTCTATGACGCAGACGTATGACGAAAAATCTTACAAATGTGTATTCCATTTTGTTATACAAACAACAACCATAATACACACAAACCACTGATGAAGCATTCTACACTACAATATTCACAGACACACGCGCACGTACTAAATGGAAATTAAAAAATACAGGAAATTGAAAAAAGCTAAGGAAAAATCAATTAAATTTTTTTTAAAGTTTATAACTGTAAACACGTTGAGCAGCTCTTCAAAAGTTCCGCTTTCGTTGTCTAAATTATACTATTCTTTCAAAGCTTCCACTGTTAACCTTCTAAGGTTTTCTAGATACATCTAGTGACCACCGTTTTCACTTTCTCCTTTGTAATATCCTTGATAAAAAGTGTGCTTCCAAATATTGAGATTGTTCCTTTTCAATTTCGAGCTAGAAAGTAAAGATACTGGCAAAAAAAGCTGAATGTTGTAAATTTTGCTTTCTAAATAATCATTATACCACCGCTGTGTCATGTTTTAACCAATTGAAGCCACTTGCCAATCGTAACTTCTCTGATTTTTGGAAAAAGCTATAATAATTTTGGAAGGATAGAATTATTTCGACAATGAAAGTGAAACTTTTAAAAAGTTATTCAACGTGATAAACGAAAGTGTTTATTTCAGTTTCATTACTTTAATTTACCGTAATCAATTCCTTGCATATTAATGTAGTTACAATTTATTGTATATAGTTTCTTTACTTTTTTTACTTTTTGTCCCTTTTTAATATTTCACTTCGTGTGTGCGTGTGTACGTAAATATTATACATAATATACAGTGATCGTACAAATGTTTGCAATAGAAGAGCCCAAACAGTAAAATATTAATTTTTAAACTACTAAAATTATTAATAACCTATTATAAAAATTTTATAAACAGTATTAACCTTAAATTACGAGACATTATCGTAGGTGACATTTAAATCAGAGATTTGAGGCTTTCATGACCCGGCATCATACAATCGTTATTGTTGAGGCCTTCGAGTGTAAGCCATGTCCCAATGGAATTACATTCTCAACGTTTCGCCAGCATTGAAACTAGCTTCATCAGGGGTTCCGAAGACACGAATACTCAGTATCAGTGCGTGTGATAACAATTGTGTGACATTTGAATATTGGAAAAGCAGCATCAGAGATGAGTGACAACTTTATTTGGATAGTTTACAATAATTTCGCGAAATCTTTTGAGCAACACTTGTATATGAAACTGTGCTATCAATTGGTGCAAGTCCCACAATGTACGATACAAACGACTTCTTTGCAAGTTATTGCCTCTCAAGTTGTTCCGAATGTTTCCTTTTAAGTCCGAAGCTGCTTTCACCATTCCTTGAAACTAATTGAAATTCAAATATACATAAATTACTAAAATAAGAAGAATCAAACTTTCGGGTTTTTCACTTTATTATTTATGAATGTAACGGCAAAAATCATTATATGATATTTCCAAGAATTTTTTTGAACTTTATAGTATTTGTTGATAATTTCAAAAAACTGAGCTGTGTAACATTTCAGCTTTTTATTACGAATAATTTTCAAGTTTTTCAATGTTAAAGTTTTGTAAAATTGAACATAAGCTAGGATATCACACTTTCAATACTGAAATGTCAACATTGTTTAAACTCTTCAACGTTACGATTCATTGTTGAAACTGCACATTACCGTGGAATAAAAGTTTTTGAAAAAGTCAATCAGTGCGATGAGTCATTTCAAGGTTCAACACAGTACAGACTCATACGTTAGTACATCTAACATATATATTCAGATACGCAACAATTTTCATAATCCGAATATATCTGTCAATTCCACTGAGAATTGATTCATACAACGTAACTGCTTAAAGAGTTAATTTTGATGTACTTTTTTTAATACATAATTTACCCTGTTAACTGAAGAAGACGAGTTAATTAGTCACTGTTTCGCTGATATTTAGAATGCAATAATTTATTTATGGAGGTGTTGTTTAATTTTAATTGTGCCGTTGTATCTGTATCAAACATAAAATACATCACATTTACATATGTAATAATCTAAATAACGTAATTTGTAAGGTTTATTTATTTTTAACTATAAATTAGAGAGTTTCATTTCTTGTTTGGGAAGTGGACACAGTTAAAAGGATAAAACTGAAGGAATGTTCTTTCCAAATGTGTGTATAAAATCCTATTTATTATCAAGAAATGTAATAATAATCAAAGTTAAAACTTTAAATGCCGATTTGACATTATTCTCGCGATCTATTCAATTGAAAAGAAATTACGATTCGATTTCATGAACATTGCTATAAAAAATGTTTCTCAGAAAGATGGAAAAATTTCGAGAATATTGAAAAAGAAAAAATAAAGAATACTATGATGTTCATTGCTCAGCCAAACAGTTGTTGCGCGTTTACACCTCATCTAATTTATCCTTTTCTTGAAATAAACATTTTGTTTGTTACACTTTTAGAATTTAGATCTTACAAACAGCAAAATGTAACCGGTATATTTCATTTTTCTTATAACGTTACTTGTATCATTTCATACTCTTAAAACTCATGAAATAAGGTGATGAATATTGGTGGTACTCTTTCGGGAACAGTTAGTAAAATAGTACAAAAGTTGAAACATATTCGGGTTACTTACAAGCCGTAAAATGCAACCTATGAGTCTTATACTTTTTGCTTTTTGCTTTTTTTATGACCTTGTCTACATTTCTCCACATATGTATGAAATATAAAGTTACTAAAATTAAATTAAGCTAATAAGTATACAGTTGGTAAAAAATAGTCAAAAATAAGATGATAGTGTCAGTGTATGTAGCATTTAACTTTCTCATTTATAAGAGATGATTAGTATGATTCACAAGCTCCCTCTGAAGTTGTCACAGTTTTGCCTTGAGTCAAGGACAATTTAAGAAGTAACTTTGTAAATGGAATATGCTTCCACAACATTTATCTACTGTTGGAGAATGTAACTTTTATAAGTTAGTGTGCCTGAGTGAGATGCACTGAGAAAGTTAGTTTGTAAGTTAGTGTGTTTATTTGAATGGTCTGTTAAGCAAGTAAAAAGAGAAGACAGTAAAAGGTCCTGGAAAGTAAATCAGTAAGCATACATGTTGAAAAACCAAAGAGAATTTTATTCAGTTACTCCGTTTTTCTAGTCTCATTAATCAGAAAAATGAATTATACTTCTTTTAGTCATTTTCTGTTATTAAAATAAACATATTCTATGTTATTAATTATTATACCGGATGTTTATAAAAGTTACGAGACGCTTTTGTTACTTATTGTAAGATATTACATTTATAATATATGTTCGATATGTTCCCCGTTCGTTTCTGCAATTTTACACGTCTCCTCATAAATGCACACACGGGTTAAAAGATCCTCAGGACCCTCAAAATCCGAAAAATCATAAAAAAAATCTTTTATCATTTGGCAGGAATTGTCAATACGCTGTTTCTATTCTTTCCATTCATCCAACGAAGTCACTGGTTTTCTGTACACAATACTTTTCAAATGTCTTCAAAGATCAAAGTTTAACGAATTCACATCGGGTGAACGTCACTGAAGGACGTTAATACGTATCTTTACACTTTTTTGGATGGGTTTCTCATACTAATGGAACAGTCTGTTGCATCATTCTTACAAATTTAAAGCAGAAAACTTAATATCCCAAAAATTAATGCTTTTAAACTCATATTTATTAAGATTTTTTGTTGCTTGCTTTGATGAGTACTACACGCTACTAATGTTTGGCAATAACTTTTATAAGCAACCTGTATAAAAAAAAAGATTTTATTTACTTGAACCCTTACTCTGCAAAAAAACGACTGTTCCAACATCTATCTTGAACAGTCTAAGGTATCATTCACCACCACTTAGCGACTAGATATTCACTATCAATAGGATTTCACACTTTAATATGTAGAGATGATATGAGACAGCTGTTAATTTACTGGTAGAAATTGGAAGGTATAAGAAGACTGCTGTTCAGAAAGAAGGGAATCGCGAGGACAAGAAAATGTAAATGCAAGCGTTACATCAAACTAAGTTGGACTTGGACAAGGTCGAACCTCTCCTCGTTAAATTAATCGCTCGTTATTAGTTTTAATTAGTTAACGCGAGAATAATTTGAACAGTTTTGTCATATGCATTATGATACATACATATAATAAAAAAATTATTATTGAATACATAATAGCCATTACTTTGTTAATTACTCCAGTAATGTATTATATAAACAAATGGACAATTTAATGAAACTTAGATTTATCCAACTCAGATATTAATTTAAGTTCTTTGGAAGTTAGAGTTAAAAATTCATTGTTAAAATTCAATAGTAACAAGTTAATCGTATATTACTGAAAAAGAGATAAGTGAACTAAAATATCAAAAATGTGATTTCGATCACTTTTAATCAATTACTTTAGTACAACATTCCGTAATACTTCAAGTATCAGTGTTACAAAAATAATCAATATCTCTTTTTTATAATATTAATAGGATACTGTCATCATAATTAATTACTTAGAATAGTAATATTAATATTCAATGCCAAAATTAGTTATTTATATTTTTTAATCGTAAATAAATATTTACTAATGACATCAACAATACTGTCCTATTTAACATCTTAGATTAACATGTCTGTTTTCACAACATAGTAGCAAAAGTTTCATTATTTTCTTTATTTTCTTTTTGGTTAATTCATGTAATTTTCAGTTGTCAGATACTCCAAGAGTATTTTATTCGTACTTGTGACTAAAATAAGACTTATTTTAAAGACCGGATGACTAACTTTATTTTCGCGGAACCACAAATAGATTATATCTGTGGTTGTAAAGCAAAACGGCATAAGACATGTTTTAACTTTGGAGATACTGCTGTTCAAAGTTTTAAACATCAGTTTGTTATCGTTACACGCGGAAGTGTAATATAAGTATATGTCTCATCTAAATTTACATAACTTCTTCTATCTTTTTAATTGCCATAAATAATAAAGAAGAATTTGAACAGAATAATAGAAATGTAAGATTACTTCAGTAATGAAATCTCTTCGATAGTTTACGATTGCAGAAGTTAAAAATCTTAATTGTCAAGATTAATTTACAATGCATGAGTGGCTGATAGTTATATAACACCTCCCGAATACATCACTGCTATAAATTGTAACCTGCTACTAAGCCTTTCGAAGATAAAAGCACACGTGGTGACACATTCGTGTTGCTTGAAAAATCCCGGTCTTTTTACCAAAAGAGTTATGAAGGTAGAACTTCTAAGAGTTTTCAGAAAAGCTGATCAAAAGTAATTAACTGACATATAATAGTTAATTAATATAAACTCTACTTTCAAACTTATTATGCCTACATTAGATAAATATGTAAAGAAGAAATCAAAGAAGAAATATACACGTAGAAAAGAGATACGTAGTGAACAGTGTAACATACGTTCACGCAATAAAAACCCATTTGTTAAATAAAGACTTATTTTTACACAATTTTGTAACCCATACGTTACAGTTTGTTATATACGAGTATAACAATGTTACGGAAATTTTGATGATAAAATAAAACAGTTTTAAGGAGGGCCTATATGTATTTCGTAAAAAGAAAAAGAATTTATTAAGTATATTGTCTTTAATATACGATTATTTTATAACAGTTTATCGATAATGATGGCATTCTTAAATATCGATTCTGATATAGATTTATTAGAAAACAACAACACAGAAAGTATAGATGGAGAAATATCTCAATATGGAACACAAAGTATGTATACTTTATTTTATATAAAATATCTTATATTTAGTAAATAATATTACGTCGTAATCTTATTTTGCGTTATTTTGCAATAACAATATGAAATACAAACATGAAGCTTTTTTTACGTAGTAAATCAGTAAAACCAAAATTTTTACACTTATTTTTAATTGCCTGATACATGTAAAAAAATCTTGGACTTTCATTTTATCGCATTGTTATTTTGAAAAGATAGAACTGTTTTGTTGCATTTATTTTCTTCAGAGTTCGCAAATACTTTAAAGGATGGCCCACGCAATTGTTCCAGATCATGACTCCGTTATTAATGCATTTACGAAAAAATATCAAAGAAAAAAGTGTAAATGGTTCGAAGAGCCGTACATCTGTAGGTCCTTAAACTTTTTTTAAGTGCAACAGTGTATGTGCATTTAACAATTGCATTATTTCTTTAAATGAAAATACATATTTTTTGTTACATAGATCGATTTCTCTGTTCATTTTACGTAAAAAATTATTGGAGTACCATGGCAAAAAAGTTATTAGTTCTCGAGATATTTTAAAAAAATGTCTCCCTGTTAGTAAAATACATTTCCTTTTATGTAGTGAAATCCAATCACAATTTTTCAAATTCTTAGTTTTTGCACTCGAGTTACGATACGTTGCTGAACGATGAAATGCTTACTGGTACAAATCAGTTTCTGTTATCACAACAATATCGAAATGGTGTTTACGTTTACAACATAGTCATGAAGCGTTTGAGCATCTTCTTCAATAAAAACATTTTTTGAAAATATCTCGAGAACTAATAGCTTTTTGCCATGATACCCCGATAAGTTTTTACGTAGAATGAACAGAGAAATCGATCTGTGCAACAAAAAGTATGTATTTCTATTTAAAGAAATGATGCAATTGTTAATTGCACATGCACTATTCCACTTAAAAAAAGTTTAAAGGCCTATAAATGTACTGCTCTTCGAGCCATTTATATTTCTCCTTTGGTATTTTTTCGTAAATGCATTAATGACGGAGTTATGATCTGTTGCGCGGATCACCCTATAGAATCTCAGCAGTTCCATGAAACAGGACTAAAAATAAGATTTTTAAGGCTCTTACGATCAGGAGTACTTGAATTACTATTCGAGAATTCCGGGTTAGAATCGTGTCCAATGTTTTGGTTCCGAAATTTTACTAACATCGCAATTAGCTTTATCAAGGTATCGTGAGACACTGATAATGTCTTATGTCTTACGGATATGTTCTTTTAAGTGCACTGTGCTCATGTCTTAATTCATTAATTACCAATCACATGATTTCAATTGGTCAGCTAAAGAATTTAAAAGACAGGAGAAGAGTGTTATAAGTGGAGCTAAGTTGGTATCCTGTGTTTCTATTGATGTTGTTTGGGTTTTTCCTAACTTTGAATGCTTCCCAGTTGAGTTAGGTTAAGAAACAATCAGTTGTTTTAGCAGTAATACTAGATTCATCGAATTTTATTCTCTGTCCTATGATTATGTGATGTTTTGCTATGGCTGATTGTGTGTATCCCAGTCTTGTACACCTTTCATACTTCTTGAGTCTGGTATTCACTCTCAGTTTCACCAGTGTATACTTCTTCACATGAGCTAGGCATTTCATATGTATACCCCTGATAATTCTACTGGATTTATTTTCAAAGAATTACCAGAATAGGTTGACGAAGTCGCCGCCTATCTTAGCAAAATAGAGTAAAGGCACGTGCCTTTGGGATTTTGGCAAAATTTTTAAATCATCTCTGCGTTGACAATTGCTATAAGTTCTATAGTCCTGGTTGATATCTTTTAGATTTCGTTATAATAACTCGCAATGATAACTCGCAAGAAACGGCCCCCAAGGTGTACATACCTTATTTATAGTATAAATAAAGTATATAAATGAAATACCTAGTTCCCCATACTATAAAGGAATTGGGTGTTCCTTCGAATCCGGACATACAAAGCTGCATACAAAGTGTAGTTATCCGAATAATAAGAAAGTTAAAGTCAAAGCGTTTGTATATCAATTCTTAACTTTTCTATTTACTTATAATAGAATATAGTATTGTAGAGTTACATTTGCAGTAACATTCAATGTACCCAACCTGACTAGTATTAGTAACGTAACCGCTAAAAACCTACTAAGTTTACTGTACTGCTCGAGGTATATCAAAAATTATGACACGCGAGATCCTTACACTCTTCTGTTGATGATCAGAGGGTGGAGGAAAGAACAATATAATAATTATGTTGTTTATTTTTGGAATAAATATATATAAAAAATAGAAGCACACACAAAAAATTTTTTAACACACATCACACTCATCGCTCATCGCTTACGCTCCCCGTCTCGTCCTTTCTTCTGTTCCCGCCTCGCGTTCACCTCCCCATTGTTCCTCTTTTGTTTTTCCATTCCTCCCAACTTCGTTCTAGTGACTTATTATCTATTTTTAATATCCTTATAAAAATAATCTTTCACCAACATCTTCAGCCAGTACTACTTGTCATTAGCCATACACCGCTTAGTCTACTATCCTTATTTACCGACGTTAGCCATACGCTGAATTGTTCGAATTTTGTATTGCAATCCTCACCTACCTCACGGATCAAAGTGTAACACGCATCGCTCTGTACTACAAAGACCATCGCGACCTCACAAGAGGGAGCATTGCAATTCTCTACCATCAAAAAAGGTAAAAACAATTTTATTCGCAGGAAACGTTATACCCTTAGCTCTTTCGTTTTCGACATGCTAAAGGAATACTGCTGATTGACTATCTTTCTAAAGATCATACGATTACTGAAGCAATTCGCAAAAAAAAAACTGAACTTAGAAAAGAAAAGATCATTTTTTACCAAAAAAGTGCACATTAGCATACAAACATTGTGACTAAGGAGAAAATTGCTGATTTGAAGATCGACTTGCTTCCTTATTCTGTCTGTTCTCCAAATTTAGCTTCCTCAGATTTCTATCTATTTCTAAAACTGAAAAAAATATCTTGATGGACGATGATTTTCATTAAATAATAAACCAACAGCTGCAGTAAATGGATATTTTAAACATCTTCAAGAAATGGATTTCCTAAATTACATGTACTGAAATTGGGGGAAATTGGAAAATAAAAGTAATTTAAAACTCAGTATAGTACGTTTCCATTTTAAAGCCGGGAACTTCTGAAATGGCCTTCGTAATATAGTTTATAATTTCGGACGAGACAAAAAAATTCCTAAATAAATACAAATTTGCTACTTAATTTTAAAGAGATGTCATATAAACATACCTAGGAATCTTAAAAGTTAAAAAAATTTAACCCTTATTACTCCAAGTATGGCTCTCAGACAACACCGATGTCCAATTTTCTACTCCAGGCATGCGTGTCAGGCATTCCTGACTTCAGGTATGATACTTCAAGTAAGCTTGTCAGATTGCGAATATAATACTCCAAATGTACTTGTTATGCTGAAAATGTGATACTCCAAATGTGCTTGTCACATATTTCGTTGAATATTGTTTTCGAACATTCCTTGTGTCGTCAAATATGATCGGCAATTATTTATGTTAAAAAAGAAGATTATGCTGTTAAGTTAATTACACGGGAACAATAAGAATAGTTGAATTTCAACTTATTTTATTTTAAACTCACCTATTTCATAATTATGTCTAGAAGGAAAATAAATGATCTTTATATAAATACATAAATATTATATTCAAAATGATATTACTTCTGAAATGAATAAAGATTGTTTTAAATAACTTGAAGATTACTGTCTACATGTAATTATTGCATCTAAAGTGTGACACTTAAAATCTTGCAAGCAAGCACATCCCGAGAATAAATTGGAGTTGCTGATCGATAGTCGTGTTAAACACTTGTAATGATAAGGATTAATAAGTAGTCAATTTTGGTTGATTTAGAAATATACTAACTAAATAAATGAAAGCTTAACTTCTAAATTGTTCATCGCATAGTTTTTATTGTACTCGAAGGAATATCACTTAAATATCACACACCAATTTCAAGGAAATTGTTCCGTACCGAACATTTCTTTTATTCCGGATTGAACCTTTCTCTTTTTATTTTAATATTCTAAAGAAATTGTAAGACGGGCCTGAAGGATCCGCGACCCATAGGATTAGCTGGGGCAGTTATAAGCGCGTACCCTCGATAAATTCATAATCAAACGATGTTTCCAGAACTCAGTTTACTATCCATTGTTCCGACTTTCTAATTATTAAACTACTACTTTTCTTCTCTCATGTCCGATCTCCTTTTTTTAGAATTTCCTAAAACTCATACACCCCATCTTTTTACCACCACCTTCTACCATCCTTTTTTTTTACCCTTTCTTCATCTACTTAAGAAACACCCTATAACCAATAATCGATTTTTTCATTCTCCCATTTTTCACTTCCTAAATTTAACTTTGCTCTCAGTAACTGAAATGCGTGTCCTTCTCTGAATTTAGAGTCAGTCTTATTCCGAACACCAACTAAGAAATAACCAAGCATTCAATCAGTCCGAGAACTGAACGTACTATCAGATCTTGTTCCGAACACCAACCAAAAAATAACCTAGCATTCAATTAGTCCGAGCACTGAACGAACTATCAAGTCTTTTATACTCTAACGTTCGAGATAAAATACTCCGTGACCGTTTCAGGCCTCGTTAAATATTATCCGATTTTTTCTCTCGCGATCTAAGTTTGCAACACACCCCAACCGACGCGAGTACACGACAGAAATTTATATACAATCCAGTATTTCAAAAAATACTTAAAATTTAATTTTTATGTACAATGATACCCATCTAAGCTGAAAAATACGTTTTCTATTTCTCAAAAACTATTCGGTGCACAGAAATAGTTTAAATGAAAGCTGCATAACTTCTTGTTTACGAGTAAAGAGTCTAGCAGGATAAGCATGGGTAAACGGCCCTTAGACCATTTTTCGTTTTTGTGGGCTACTAAACAATGCTTTTTGCTTGAAAAACCATTTTGCAAAATTTCAGATCTCTACCCTTTCTTTTAAGGGTAATACGAGGGTAAAACTCCTAACCTGTTTTATTTATTTTCTCAGTTATTACTTAGGATATTTAAATGAAAAAAAATATATATAATATATTTTATATATAAAAGAGCTGCAGTTTAGCTTTACTTGGAATACTTTTTCTCAGAATTATAAATTAATTATTAAGGGCAGAAAAAAATAATTAATTTTTTGGGGGTAGTTTTTGCAAACAACCCTTAGAGTGACCACCTTAAAAAAAAAAGAAACAATATTCTGTTATCGAATTGTTATATGTAAAAGTTTCAAATTAGTCAGCTAGGTGGAATATTGTTAAATAATTTAGAGAATATTATAATATTATGAAAATGTAGGATTTTTTGAAGAGAATAAGTATTTGTCGCAAGGCTGAATACGTGTTATTTAAGGGCGACTAAGAAAGAATAATTGCGGTTTATTTGGGAAATCGAAGTGTGAATGTTGAGTATCTGATATTAATTGTTTATGTGCAACTGGGCAAGAAAGCGAGTCGTGGAGTGCGGCGCAAGAATAATTAGCTCATAAGATACGGAGGGAATAGAATATGTAACATAATCAAAAAATGTAACACAAGCAGAATATGTAGTGTGATTTCTTGGAAAGTTATAAAAGTTTATAACATTCACAACCACAAGTAATCCAACGCTGCATTTTATACAGAGTGCAAGTAAATTTCGAATGTAAAAATTTTTCATTATAATGCAGAAAATCAAGTTTCCAAATTTATGCGTATTTTGTACTTCAGCCAACAGTATCTGTACAGAAATTCGCATAAAAAAGGATTAACATTTTGTATAAAAAATTAACAAAAATTAAGAATTTTTCATATATTGTTTAAAAAACTGGATTTTTCTAAAAACTAATTATGTAGGCAAATTCATTATTGAGGAACACACAATCTCTACGTATAAACATGGCTATCTCATCGAGCGGTGTGTACCACCGGTGGTTATCCATACTATTCTACATAGAATAAAATTCTACTGGAATGGAATAAATAAAAGAATGAGTCACAGAACAGTACATTTTCTTATTTTACGGTTAAATAAATGTATCGCAGTTCAAGGGAATGATGTTGAACATTTAGCGCAACAGAAATAAAGAAAATGAACTTTACACTTTGAATTTTATTTATTCCATTTTTCTGTGTTGAAAGTCGTATTGTGTTACATGATTGAATTCGTTTAGATGTCTGCTACAATTATACAAGAAAGAAAATTTGCAGTTCCATTTAAAAAAACTTTTGTGACCTTGAAAATATCGAAACAAATGGCATAAAAAAAATAATATGATGGCGATGTGCATCTTTCGAAACCATTCTAATTCTGATGTACCCGTATTTCATATCTTTAAATTAAACAAAGATATTCAGGTGTTCTACTTCTCGTGACTCATCCTGTATACAGGGTGATTTTCATTCAACTGTGCGATCTAAATTTATTCGTAAATTATTTGTTGTAACAAACAAATTTTTAAACGAAACTTGTTTGGTAACAAGCAGGGCATTCGATGTAATAATTAATTCTTTAATAGTCCGCTTTTTTTCATAACGTGTAATATTTGAGCTTGTGGTTAGAAAGAGTACCGAATAATGAGTAAAAACCTATAAGGTATATGCGATTAAAAATTAATAATTACCGAGATATTTCTTAATTAATCTTTAATGTAAGCAATGCTTAAAATGCTGTCTGTTACATTGAATATAAATACACAGGCGATCAATGAGAGCGAATAACACACGCTCAAGTGTTTTGGAAATTATACCATTACATGTTCTAATGATACGATCCTCCATGTCTTTAGGTGTTGTAGGTGGTTTGCAATAAACCTCATTTTTTAAATGTCCCCAAAGAAAATGATCAAGTGGCGTTGAAACCGAAAACCGAGCTGGCCATGAAGTTAGTCCTCCACGTCCAATCCAACGATTACGATATAATCTCTGCAATACTTGACGTGCTTGTGCATAATGTGCAGGACAACGGTCGTACTGATACCACATTGTTGAAATTGTTCGTAACAGTGAATCTGATATTAAGGATGGTAATGCTTGAGACAAGAAAATAGAATATTTGCATCCTGTCAATGATCTCATAATAAAATACTTCAATTAAAGTAGTTTTAATTTTAAATAGCTTAATTATTTTATCATCCATTACGCCTAATTTATGCATACAAACTCCATTATCTTTTATTGAAGAATATCTCGGTAATTTGTAGCTTTTAACCACATGTACCTTACAGTTTTTTACTCATCATTCAGTACTCTTTCGAAGTACAAGATCAAATATTACTTACCATGATACAAAGTAATCTTCCTATCTCGATAAACTGTAAAAAAAACAATTATTATATTATATACCCCGTTAGATACCTAATTAACAAGTTTCATTTGAAAATTTGTTTGATATAACGAATAGTTTACAAATAAATTTAGGTGGTACCTAATCCTTGTACGTTCATAAATAATTGTATTTGTTTATTAAAGACTTCGTATTAATAATATGTATATATTCATGCATTAATTATTTAATATCACGCAATAATTATTTAAAACAGAGTAATCAGAAGAAATTCTTAATAATGCTGTACTTAGTATCTACAAATACATGAAAATACTTACTTATTGGATGCAAAGTATAAACGGCAAGCAAAAAGAAAACATGTTTAAATCTGGTAAGTCTTCATTTTATATATATTATTTTTTCTACAGTTTATCGAAGTTTGAAAAATATTTTTGACCACGCAACGATTACGCGTCGCTACGGCACTGCCGAGCCAGTATAGGCGAGCGATGGCCGCCTGGCGGCAAAACACCGTGTATATGTTGTCGACGGATATTTTCTCGACTTGCTCGAATTCAAAACCGTTTCAATACATTTTCTGGGTGATTTATTCTTAAGAAATGTCTACAGAATCCGATACTGTGTAGCAAATTTACGCTAGATAAGGAACTTTTCGTAAAAATGTAAAAGTATTGCGCAGAAGGCATGCACATCGGTTCTTTTTTAAACTTTGATGGTCATTTATAACCATTCAAAACCATAGAACTTAATAACTGTATACATTAAAGTATTCAGGATTCTCTCCTCTATCTTTTAAGACTAAATTGAACTTCTTAGCGCATTAGGTTTTTACACAATAGCTCATTTTTGCCCAAAATCGAGTGTTTTTACAAAAACCCATATTTTTCAAAAATTGCGGGTGATAGAAAAATTCTGCGTTCGGGTTCGTGTTTAGGCTGAGAAACTCTACAGAGATCACGTAATGGATATTGAAAAATTTTCTAAAAGTCAAAACTTGTTAGACAGTCTAATTAAATAATCAAAAATGCGAAAAGTATCGTACTTAGCAAAGACACATAAAATTCAACATTTAGAATTTTCTCATGCAAACATGAAAATAAAATGGAATGAGATCAATTTTTATTACATTCGCATATGATTTATTTTCAAAATTTATTTTTTAATTTCAGTTAAATTAATGGTTTTTCATATAATCTGACGCGCCGAAAAGATGCAGCTTAAACGGACCAGATGGTTTTAATTCATAACAGCATGATATTGAAACAGAAAAAAAAATGTTTGCGACGTGTATTTTGACGAACGTAATGTAATGGTACGGGGAAATTTCAGTGCACCCGTGTTGTGAACAATACTTAATGTAATCATCATGTCACGGACTAAACAGTGATATGTGTGAATTGCCATACAGTATGTATGTACTTATATAGGTGACACGTTCTATTGTGGTCTAGGCTCAGTTCAAAAGAGAACTTGGAACGAACACGAGTTCACCTTTTAACTAGCGAGTCTGGATCTCGTATGAACTTAACAATAATCTGGGAAACTCTTAACTGCTTTCATTACAACAAGAATGAATAGTGAAAAATATCAAGGAGTTTCAGGAACATATTTGCTTCCTCAGATTCAAGAACATGAAATATTATTCAAATTTCAATAGAATAGTGCTCCTATTCAACGCAGTACAAGGACACAAGCATGGCTTAGGAATCATGATATTTAAATTTTAAAATGACCCGCATCTTCTCTGAGACATAAATATCATTGAAAATGAATGGAAAATAATCTCGTTTCTAGATTTCCGCGAATTATTTGTTCCACGTGCTTTTTATTCCGCGTAAGAAAACCGCGTAAAAAAATTCCACCAGTATAATAAATAGTTTAAGAAAACACAATGTTATTATTATCTTTTTCTCATCAATAATGAAAAAGAAAAAAAAAGGAAATGCTTAAAATGAGAAAAATCGTGTAAATTAAAACCGCGTATCAAAAATCTTGCGTAAATCGAGAGATTATTCACCTCGTAAAAAGAAACTGACGTAAATAAAGTGCCGCGTAAATCGAGGGACGGGTGTACTTGTGAATTGACTTTTTAAAGAGAGCAAAAAATATTCGATGGTTCCATAATTAAATTAGTAGTCATAATATAATTAGTAGTCATTGTTAGAGCGTTAGAAGAAACCGGTAAACATTCAATTAAAAATCTTATTAAAAGCTTGATAATATGAATTTTCCTACTTAATAATCGTAATGGACCAACAATTGGTTATTAAAAACCATTTTTATTGTGATTAGTTCGTAAATACATGGTTCTGTATGAGTAAACGTATACTTTTATCTAACCTACAACTACAATTTTCTTTAAAAAGAGCAATAATTTATCGTTTATGTGAAAGTTGTAAAATTTTTTTTCACAATATTGTTTTTTTCCTTGTTTTTACATAATTCTGGAAAAGAAAAAAAAACAATATCCGTAAGGATAAACTAGTTAAAAATGAAATGAACTTATAATTTTGTCCAGTACTGTGTATAATATATATTTTTGTTATCTGTTATCTATAATAGTTATATCTAAAACATATATTTATAGTTTTCATATGAATTAATAGCTTCAATTCATAAAAACCAAAATTTTTTATTTTTGAATGATTTTAAATGGTTACTCCGTTTTAACCAAGCACCTGAGCGACGTATATATTTTGATACTTCCAAAAAATCTTATTTTCCTTCGTAGTCAAATACTTTTCTTAACAAAGTATTTTATTTGTTTACCCCTAGTCCAAGGCCTAATTAAGATTTCTAATGAAGTTCTATGCGTTTTCTGTCTTCTGATTTTTTATTATCATAATTTAAAGTTAAGTGTACCTCTATACTCTACTCTTTCCTATAGGTGGATTAAAAGAACTTTTTACTTCAATTGAAGGCATTTCAATCCCGTTGAGTCTAGGGAAGACTTATATCCGCGGATATTTTTTGTGGTGATAACGTGAATGTTTTCACTTGTCATTTGTAATTAAAGAATGGAATGATATTATAATTGACTGAAATTTTGAATGCAGGTTAAACGATACTAATAATCTATCAAACAGATATATGAAACAAACGATATTTCCGCAGTTCTAACACTAATACACCGAAGACGAAACAGGGTAAGAGTGATTAAGGCTATGAGTAATAATTCACTATCTGACACTTAATTTAATAATAGATTTTCATAAAATCAGTATCAAAGGTTTGCAGAAATTCTCTGGAGTGAAGTAAATCGAAATGTAAGTGCACATATTATGTAACTGAATATAGCAAACTAACAATGGTATTATGAGATAATGTATAATTAACAACTATCTAAATGAAGTTGTATTTGGATTTACCTCTATCAGATAAATTTTATCTATTGGTCGATGATATTTTAATTATACTGTGATAAAAAGAATAAGAACGTAGGTATTTTATAATATATGGTATTTGTTGGAGTTATACCAGAAGAGAATGTTTTTACTTCTGTTCTCTTTGCCCACCTAAGATAAATATAATACAATGTAATGTATTTCCTAAATTCATTACTTTACATCATAGAAAATATAACAAATCGTCCACTGTTTTCATAATCAGTATTGCACTTCGTGAGATACGTAATTTCACAATAGCTTACAGGGTAACAAAATAATTAATAATTAAACGAAAAAATCTAATAAAGGTTTTGTTAGAATATTGGTAGAGACTCTAAAAATAGTAAATATAAAAATTTGTAATATACGACTTCTTCAGAGTTTTTTATACACTCAGATTTCTATATTTAACCTTCTAGCTGCATTCGTTATAATTAAAAATGAGTAAAAATTATATGTTATTACGTTATTTTAGTTTTTATAAATGTTAATATGTTATTGCAAACATTGTATAACTAAAACAGTTTCCAATCCTTCAATATTCTATTTATAATAGTTCAACAAATATACAGATAGAAGAGAATAGGCAATTTTTGGTGCACTTACCACCTCTATTGTACCAAAATTCTCTAATATTGACTATTCAAAGCCGTTAACGGATAATATCACTTAACTCCCTCACTTGTTCTTTTCTCATTGTCAGCCATCTTCAGGTCTATTTTTACATATCAATGACGTTTGGTGAGCAATATTTCCGTATCATTGTAGTTCATTACGTATTAGTAAAAAGTGTTCATATATTTTAATATTCATACAGTTTTTAATCAGAGCGTTCTTCTTTTTTTAATGAAAATACATAGCAATTATTTATATTAGGAGAGGCTGTTCCGATGACTCTGACCGTGATATATGTTGTCAAGGACGTTCTTTTAAGTAATCTGAAAAAGTTTTAGTCGTCGTTCATTATTCCTTAAAAAATTATTAATTTTTCAAGCGAATGTCGGAGATTTCTGTATATGAAGCACAGGAAAAGAATATTTGTGTTGATCTTAATCTTAATGTTAGCCAGAATATAAATCCAGATATTATGACATCGATGTTTACAATTAGAAATGATGAAACATTACAGAAGATTGAAACACATTCACTATAATCATTACTACGAACATATGTTATTTCACAAATCCCTTCATTTAACTTATACACTATTTATACCCATTGAGTGAAACCTAATTCTTGAATTAAATTCAGGATAGGACACTTTGATTTATTTGAAAAATAGTGATGCTTGAAGTTTTAAATAAATTTTGCATTCAATAGCAATCAAATATTACAATTTTACATTACAAACTTTATTGAAGAATATTAATATTACAAATTTTATTGAAGAGTGGATATCCTTTTGTATTTGTATATTTAACAATTAATTAATAACTTTTTATGGAATAACGAGTGGCGGTTGAAACCTTTTGAAGATTACTCAGGAGAACGTCTTTGACAACATATGCCAAGATCAAGTCATCTAAACAGCCTCCCCTAGTGTAAAAAATAACGAATCTACTAATACGTTAAAGTATCGTATCTAAGACTCTACTAATACGTAATTCTGGATGAATAGAAGCAAGTAAATAAGAAGAGAAAATAGATGTATTACACTAACAAAAGCTTCGCTAACGAAATCAGCTCCAGGATAATTAGTTATAGCCTACAAGGAATTAATAGAAAATGAGACAAAATATTTCGAGTACTTTGCAATCACTCGTTGCATTCTAGCAGAAAAACAAAAACTAACAATTTCTAGCATATCGAAATACAATATATCATCTTTCTTGTCTGTGTTTAACTATTTTCTTGTATTATTTCATATCCACCGTTTACGTGTATTACCCATGTATTTTGATAAATTATAAATTCTGGTAAATTATAAAACAATATGCTTCCGCATCAAATCAATCACTTGTTCATGTTCCATCATTACATACATATGTAATAGAAAAATATATGAAACTTAATAATATTAAAAAGATAAAGAAAGCATGTCACGCAGTTACTAACAAATTTCAATTTCACTACACGAATATGTAACTCGTATTGAAAAACAAGGAACCGTGCTGAGCCTGACGTGTTTAAAGCTGTACATCTAAAAATATAGGAACAATATTTTCCAACACTGACACCTGTGCAACTTTACAGGAATAAGCAGATGCCGTACGTCACTGATATGTGTAAACAGATCTTTATTTTATCTGCGTAACGTACAAATACCACGCTATTGTCGAGTTCACGGATTTTAGCTGTTCAAGGTCATTCAACGGTAATCTCTATTGTGCCGTTTGATACTCTTAGCTATCCCTTTCTTAACCGTCTCATTCTGCCCTCGTAACGCGCAACTACTAGTAATAAGCTAGACGTAAACAACAATTTCCTAGCTACATATCTAACCGATGAAATTATTACGTATTTCTCTTACCTCAATGCATTCTTCGGAAGTCAAATACTTTACATATCTTCAGAAAGTAATAATTAAATTCCTCTTGATCACTATTCAAAAAATTACTCTGTCTAATATCAATGAACTCTCTTTAATACAATCACATAAAAAAATCCAGTGAAGTTAGATCGGGAGATCTGTGCATTCCAAGAAATCTCTACGACTAATTCAACACCAAGGAAAATGTGCATTTAGAAAAGAATCGCTACTCAGAGTCGTAGGACGCATGAAATATAAAAATGTTCAATATGAAATAATTACGTTTATTTATCAAACGGTATTTACATGCATACGTCCTTGCTAATTTCACTCACACTTCGTTATATTTTCTAACTCTAACAAAATTGTGTAAAATACGGAAATGTTTAAGTCGTCTTGCTAAAAAAATATGCTATATGTCATTTAAACAAATTCAACTAACATTCAAATATCTCTACTAACAAAAATACCTATACTATCTTTAACATATTATTTAAACAAATTAATATTTTTGAAGCGGAATTATATAGTTGAATTTCTTCTTTAAAGAAAAAGAAATCTCTTTTTCCATTTCCAAACCATTTTTTGAACCATTTTAAACCATTTTTTTAAAACTGTGTTTAAATCTTAAATTTCCGAGATATTCCCCAAAATACATGTCAAATTTCTTTTTCAAGATTACATTATATATAACAAAGTCTCAACTAAATCACTTCAGGATTCTCCCTTGCTAATGAATTTACACCTGTACGTGTTTTAGTGTCCTTCTTGACCTCCTTTAACCCTTTTGCTACCACTGGACCGATATATCGGCCTTCGGTACCTATGCAAGAACTGCCACGAGCCGATTTATCAGCCCCACGTATTTATGTTCAAATTATCGCTCCTCTGAGTGTCAGGTAGACTCCGCTCACACTTATTAAATATTTTGCTACACTAAAATTGTATTCCATATCCCTTAAGTTTGAAAAGAATAAATAATCAAATTTTCTTTTAGGAAATCGGCATTCTCTTGCATATAAAGTTATTCGTAGAAGCGAATGTATTAAATCGGTCATGGCATTCTTCGCATGTACCGCATAAATAGGCCTGGCGGTAAAAGAGATAAGTTCCCAAAACCAAGTTTTTCAGTTCAAAGTAATTTTCGAAATGTAAAATTTATACCTATTTAATATGCATTATGTGTCACTGAATTCGTTTATTAATTATTTATGATAATATCGAGCGTTATGTTACTGATTTAACTCTTTAACTACGGCTATCATCAATAAAGGATTTTAAAATATACTATAATCCTGAATCGTTTATTCATAATTCCATAGTTTTTGTTTATGTTTTCTTTGTCTGGAGTTCAGATACACTTATTAATTTTATTCATTTATTTATTTTTATTTGCTTTGCAAAAGAATAGTATTATTTTGGTACTTACGGTATTATAGTGACTTCCATTATTATGAATATGTATCTATATTTTGTACCATATACGGGGATATTACTGTCAAAAGTAAAATTCCAAGCGGAGATGAATAAAGGAATCTTCCTATTGTATTACATTTACATTGATATTTTTTCTATAAAATAAATATTTGCTTATATATGCCTACTTATTATTTTCATTAGTATCATTTGTTGACCTATTGTTTTTCTTTTTCTTTTTTTTTTGCTTTGAAACGGTCAGTTTTATATACATGTACCTCTAGTTAAAGGTACTAAAATTGTATGTTCTTGTAGATATGTATAAACCAGATTTTAAGATTATAATTTTGGTTACAACTAAAATATCCAGTTCTAACGTCAATTTATTTACATTATAGAATATCTGAAAATAACTATTCATCCATCGCGACATGTTTTATTTTAAACGGCTTGGTTAATTGTTTTTAGATATTATATAATGTAATTGTTTTTAATAAACAAATACATTAAGATTTAGTATATTGCCGCAGCTTGTAGATCCTATACATTTTTTTTTAGAATTGACTGCAAATTAGAAGTAATATTAACACATGCAGGGGATAGAATTTCTAATTGAGTATAATAGAAATCGGCGAGCTAAAGATTCGTGAGAATTCATGAAGTCTTTTTAAATAAATAAACCAAATAATAATCAATACTTTGTAATATACGTTAAATTATCTATAATTTCTTGTAGCCGTCTGAGCATTCCTACGAATTACTTCGAAATTTTTCTTGTTTCTTTAATAACGCATCTATTTTAAGCACCTTTTATTTGGAACTTGACATGCACAAAAATTGGCATTTTAAACACCGGTTGTTCTCTTATTGAAAATGGTATGAATCTAATACATACATATAGATTTTTACGTATATATTTCTTTTATTCGCTTATTAACCAGGTGCAAATTCTCTTGTGTTTTATTGCACATTTGCTTTCTTTTTTTGTGTTTTTGTATGTTAGTTCTTTCTTTCAAAAATTTAATGATTTGTTCATGTAAGTTTTTCGGAATATAAGCATCTTTTTTTTCTTTATGTTACTAACGTACAATTTTCTCTTTTAGTTATTTATTCAAAATATTCACCTTTTACTACAATTTAAAAAGTACTTTCAAGCGAATTTTTCTCTATCCTGTTTTGCAGTAGTTATGCTCTATCTTTTCCACTTAGCTTAAACTAAGCATTTGATACGACGTTTATTCTTTATAGTATTTGTACTTTTGTATTGTATAATTTTTATTATTTCACCAATTTTTTTCATGTACTTAATAATATGTGATTATTCCTTTAAGTTATTTTAATATTTAATAATAAAAGATGACTAATAATACTGATTGATAGATACATATGTTAAACCGATATTTTACCGCATCATAATATTATAAGTTGCATGTAACTACTTCTTAATAATTTTTTCATATAATTAGGCTTAATTGTGTTTATATTGCCATAAGTATTGAACTATATATTCGATAACAGTGTTTATTTCACTGTTACATTGTAAGCGAATGATCAATCGCATTAGAATTATTTATTCTAAATTGGATATCGTTCCTTTTATGCCAGGCATGAATGAGCAAATTTTCATTTTTTGAGTTGAGGTATATATATAGTAGAATGAATTCTTTCTAAATTTGTTTCACAGTTACACTTAAAACTGATAGCTGAAAGAAAAATTTCAAAAACATTATTATTTCACTGGAAGTAACAATAGAATTATTTTATTATTTTTCATATTCAGTTGTAAATTCCCACAAGTGGCCAAAACGTACATTCATACCGTTGGTATAAAGAGGATGATACCACGTTAAAAGAACAAGATTCAGCAGTAGCATTTACAATTAGTTATAAATATGGTCAAGTATTAAACTTAATATATACTTGTGATATTTCACAATATGTTCATAACCTATAAATGGAAATAGCAGTGTGAATAACGATTATAAGATAACGCAAATACACGATTACGTATATAGATATGAATCGCTACTGCAAGAAAAATTTGCAACAGAATTGACTTGCACTTTTTTTTTATATGTTCAGAATTGTCTTTTACTTTTAATTTGTTAAATTTATTACAGTTATGAATGTCATAATTTTAAAAAACAAACGTAACTTCATCCAATAAGTATACTTATTTAACGTTATAGCGAATGAATTGATTATTCCAAATACATTCCTTCGAAACTCTTAAAGAAATTTGAAGAAAGCGTTGTCTTTTGGAAATTTATCATTTAAAGTTACTCTTAAAATTAATGTACAATTTCATATTAAGTAATATTTTTACATTTTTAACGAATATAGATGGAGAAATTCATTTAATATAATTTATATTTTATGTAATAAATGGTTTTATATTATACCGTATTCTCGAAATACAAGTAGAAATTCTCGAGTTTCCTGCGTCAATTATTAAAACTTCTATCAGTGTAGCAGTAGCTAATATCATTTCAATATAAAATTTTTTATCATATACCATATAGGATTGTCATTGATCAAATATAAAAAAATCATTATCATATATATTATTCCATTAAGTCAATTATTAGATTTAAATGAACTATTTAGTACATTTCCTTACCTTCTTTGCAATTAAAAATTTGACTTCAAAGTTAAAGTTTTATTTACATTATACTTACTAAATACTCTAATTTTATGAATTTTTTAATATATACTTCTAAATTCTAACTCAAAATTCGGCACAATCGTTGTTAACGTTGTATTCAAGGAAATTGTACTGAGTTTACTTCTGGTTAAAATAATCATTACTTAAAATAGATTGCTTCGTAATGTGTTTTCGTTATATAACGGGTATTAATTTGAATATATTATCTATCGAACATTCAATCTACCAATTAAATAATATTACTTATTATATTCATTGTGAAATATGTTATTTGGGAAATAGTTCATCACTCTTTGGATTTAATTCTACAATACTTATCTTTAACCAAAGTATTACTAAACTACCTTTATACGATTCTAGTTCCCTCCATTTTTCTACCATGAGTCGTGCGAGAAAAGACACGATTCGCAATACTCTTGGGACATTGTTTAGGTAGCTACGAATTTAACGATAATACATATTATGTCATTTAAACAATTATTAACTTACGAACAACGGAACATGTTTTCCGAATAAATTAATCTCTTCATCTTTGTATCTTCAAAATGAATTGATGATATTCTTTGTTGTTCACTTCACTTTTCGAATACCTTCACATCTTCTACAGATCGTTCATTTTAATTTTTCTAATTATTCAAATATATTCAAAGCAATTGGACATCTTTGATGACTAGGCCCAAGTCAGCTAAAGTTTTAGCAAAATGTTCAGTTCACGGTGTTGCCGTCACCGCTATTCCCGTTATCGTAACTCATGAATTCACGTGTTACGTAAATTCCAGCACGATTTGCGCATCTTTGACCAATTAGCGAGCGGGCTTTTTATCATATTGTCATGGTTCATGAAGAAGTCATTGACAAAAATTCCCGATGAAATTTTTCTTGGTCACTTTGCAATGAATAAATTTTTCAATAAAACAGAATTTAGTAAAGCTTGCTTGTAGTCATACTAGCAAAGTTTATAAAACTCTACATTAATTTACAAAACATCGGTATTTCTTATTGAGAATTGCAAAGTCACAAATATGCTTATTCATCTTTCACTGGTTTTTTTATCCCCGTGAAAGTTTTAACTAATAACGGTATCGTTTTTGTGTGAAACGTTTAACGAGCGTTCTTCCTTGGGAAACGTCAGCATGATGTAAAAGCAATTCAACTTACGTGACATTATGTAATACTGATGCAACTTGATAACTTCGAATTAGAGATTTAATGTAAAACGATGACTACAACTACATGTATAACTTCCATGTGAAGCACTATGTTTCTTCTTGAATGAAAGGAAAAATTTTAATCTTAGTATTTCTAGTATCGTTTTTTAATCTAATATGTATAGCACATCATTTCTTATGTATGTATTTGTAGTTCATGTTTTGCTGACATCACGTTAATTATAAATGCCTTAATATTTTTCACAAACTCAAAGAAATATAATTTGTAACAAAAATAGAATCGATAATAAAATCATATAATTGTAATTTCAATGACATTCGGTATTCAGGTAATATTATATGATAGATTAAACTCTTGATAAACAACGATCCTCGTACCTATCTGAATAAGAATGTTCAAATTAATTTATTTTTTTTTAGTTTCAATTAATTATAATTTAGTTATAGAATATTTAATTATAAATTTTCAAGCAAACACTATTAGTATGTCGATCAAATTTCAAATATACATAATAAATCAAATTGTATCTATAGAAAACATCGGTAACAGTGATGAATAAATTAACTAATTCCTTCCGAAATTTTATAAACAAGCAATTATGTGAATTATTACATTTTTTAATTGTAGTTTATATTATTACTGTTTCAAGAGTTTTTTTCAATATTTACTTCAATGTTCAGCTGTTTCACTATAAAAGCAATTTATAATATGTTATAGTTAATATGTTAACTATAAAATATACACATGTGAACAGATTAATATATAATTGAACGATACCTAAATTCTCTGAAATAATTTTAACATGTGTAATTTAAAGCAAAGAACATAGAGATCATATACTAAATACATTTCATTTACAGGAAAGGTATGACTAAGTAAATGAAAATATTAAGAAAAGGAAACATAAAATAAATTTCCTTCATTACGGATAAACACTGAACATTACTCTAAATATTATGTCATTAATAGAAGTAAGTGAATATTAGAGGAATTTAGAATTATTTTACAAGATTAACTGTGCAGTTGACATAAGGACATATGAACTGTTTTTACAAATATGAAAATATCATTGAATTAATGGAACATTTTGACAATTTTAATAAAAAGGTATGTGCATATACATATTGGTGGATTTTTAGAGTTTCAATGGAACTAACTGCAAAGACATTGAAAATGAAACTTTAAAATATTTCTACCGATACAAATAATTTACCAAATTGAAAAAAACAAACTCCAATCTACATATCATAATGATAATTGCTTGACCTTCAGATAACTTTGGATAGTCCTGTGAAGATCACATTAAAATTTTTAAATAGAACTTCACATTTTTTGTTTCACATTCGTGTAGCTAATACTAAGATGTATTTGAAACACTACCTACACATGTATTTCTCTTAAGCTGTTGTTGAATTATTAACTTGCAAAGTTTACGCGTCGCCGGCATTAGTGTTGCCGAATATACATACACTCCTAGACAAAATAATAACCATGTGTGCTATCTTTAATTTCTCAGAGACCACTTAGGATTTCTAAATGTAGCACATAGTACATAAATGCCATGACACAGGAAGAAGGAATTTGTTATTAAGTAAGGTCATTCTTATTAACATTCACTTTATAGAGAGGAAATACGTAAATTCTAGAAACGGAATGATAGCACATTTAAACTTTCTGTTGATATTCTCCAGTAGTTTGTGATCTATCAAGCGATTAACAATCAGTGTCACGTCTTGCAATTAAGTGTCGACACGGTCCGCGGAAAGAAATTAAATGAATCCGAGATTATAAGGATCGTTGAATTAAAAAAAAAAAAATCAAAATCTAACTGTTTCCAAAATCTTACAAATTGATAAAAGGAGCCGCAAGGTAATATATAATTTATTAAAAGACTCTGCAAATTATGGGAGGAAAAAAAGTTACGGAAGACCGCCAACGCTATCAGAACGGAAAAGGCGAATCATTATACGTGTTGCCTCAAACTCTACATTGACTTCACGCGAAATTGCTCATAAAGTAGGTGTCACTGCAAATATCCAAAGTGTCCACCGTGTTCTTCAGAAGTGCAAGTTTATCCAAATACTGAAAATAAAGCAAAAACTTCCGCTGGTAAAGCAACATAAAAAGCAATGAATAACATTCGCAAAAGAACATATTCACTGGAAGAAGAAATGGAAACGTATTTTATTTACTGACGAAAAGAAGTTTAATATGGATAGCCTTAATGGATTTTCGTACTATTACTATGATTTGCGAAAAGAAGAAATGTTGAAAAAACAACGTCAAATGAGTGGTAATGATTTAGTCCGGAATCGGATACAAAGACAAAACCGATATATGATTCATTGAAGGAAAAATGAATAGCCAGAAATATATAAATTTAATCTCAGACCAAATCAATAAACATGCACAATGAATTACCATAGGTAAATTTATTTTTTAGCATGATAATGCTGCCATTCATCGGGCTAAAGTAGTGCACACATTCTTTGAAAGAGAAAACACATTTGTTACTTCATGATTTTCACGCTCTCCAGATTTAAATATTATCGACAATTGATGGGGAGAACTCGTAGAAAGCAAGAACAAGAATGGAAAGCTATATGATAATATTCAATCATTAAAACAGTCTAGTATAGAAAAATGGGATAATTTGTCACAGAATATCATCAAAAAGCTATTCAAATCCTTACCGTACCGGATGGTCGAAGTAATAGAAAAACTAAGGTAGTTATACCGATTATTAATTTCCTGTTAATTATGAGGTAATTTTTTTTCTTGATCAAAATATACGTGTAAATTTTGTAAATGTGGTATTATTTCGTCTCTAGAATTTACGTGTTTCCTCTGCATACAGTGAATATACAGTGAGAACGACCTTATCTAATAAGATTCCTTGTTCCTGCATCGTGGCATTTGCTACATTTAGAAATCCTAAGTTGTCTTTGAGAAATTAAAGATAGCACACATGTGTTATTTTGTCCAGGAGCGTATGTACACTGCGATCAGGTTATCCGAGATCACCAGATTGTTCATCGTGCAACTTCTTTCGGTGGGGGTACCTAAAAAAATAATTTATCGCACTCCAGTTGAAAGTGTAATAGAATGATATCAACGAATAAGTAGTGCATGTACAAAAATAACACCTGAACTGCTAAAAAAGATAGAAAAGCAATTGCAGCACAGGTTATAGAGATACATACATACAGGGCGAGTCACAAGAAGCAGAACACCTGAATATCTTTATTAGATTTAAAGATATGAAATATGTATACATCAGAATTAGAATGGTTTCGAAGAATGCACATCGCCATCATAATATTATTTCCTTTATGTCACTTTTTCGGTATTTTCAAAGTCACCAACGTTTTTTTAAATGAAACTGCATACTTTTTTCATGTATAATTGTAGCAGACATTTAAACGAGTTCAACCATGTCGCACAATATGACCTTCAGATGACCTTCAATCCAAAAAAATAAAATAAATAAAATTCAACGTGTGAGATTCATTTACTTTATTTCTGTTACACTAAATGTTTAAAATTAATTAGTTGAGCTGCGGTACATTTATTTAACCGAAAAATAAGAGAATGCACTGCTTTGTAATTCATTTTTTTATTTATTCCATTCCAATAGAACTGTAAGAGTTCCAATTTGAAGCAGTTCCATCGAAAAAAACGTTGGTGAACTTGAAAATACCGAAGAAAATGGCATAAAGAAAAATAATATTATGGTGGCGATGTGCATCTTTCGAAACCATGCTAATTCTGATGTACCCATATTTCATACCTTTAAATTCAACAAAGATATTCCGATGTTCTTCTTCTCGTGACTCACCCTGTATATTCTTAACCCTGAAAAAATGAACCTCGTTACCTGAAAGATTAACGCTAGGAATCCTGAGCCTTAATTCATCATACGGAAGGAGAGTAGTTTCTTGAACCTATATATCTCTCACATATATCAACGCTGATTTTCAAACTTAAAAATGTGTACACCAATAAATAATTTTTTAAGAATATTTTGCACAAAGGAAATAATTCTAATTTAACGTTTTTCGACTTGGTTCAAAGAACTCTCCTAGGAGTCTAATTGTTAAAGTAGGGTTGATTCATCAAAATTAGTCACCCTTTAGAAAAAAGTGTTTTAACTCCTCAATGCCGGCATCTGTACGAGATACGGACTTCGTTCTCTTTACATATTGCCGGTTAGTATATTTCATAGTCTCTTTTTGTATATTATTTTTAAGTAAGCATAAACATTACATACGCGTATTAATAAACAATTACACGAGAAGCTCAACCAATAGCAATAATAACTCTCTGTTAAAAAGATCCCTCCTATGCTATCTTAGCCGGCACGACAAGTATATAACTTCTTTTTGCCGGCGACTACCGGCAGTGCAATTTAATAGCTTTACGTTGTGAAGCCCCGTTGAGGGATTTTGGGAATTAGTAGTTTCTTATATTGTAAAAAAAATAATACGAATAAAAAAGTATATGTTTTGTTTTTGTTTTTTCATCGGTACTAATCTTGATGACATAAATAACAATAAATGAATTTTTTTTTAAATTTTCTAGATAAGAGAAATAATATACTTTCAATAGTTTCTAATTGGTGCGCTCGACGAGCCCACTCTTAGTCTTTTTAGAGTTAATAATAGAGAATGTGTTGAAAAATAGCTACCGTAGATTATACTATTTGAAGCACACAAATACACAAAATCAATTCTTCTTAGAGTCTCATAACGTAAAAAGTTCAGCAGCACAACCTCTTCGTAGTGTACTTAAGCAACGCTAATGTTGGCGATACGTAAATTTTTTAAATTAATAATTCAACAACGGCTTATGAAAAATATGTAATGAAAAGAATAAAATTCTATTTAAAAATTTAATTATGACCTTCATAAGACTTTCTAACGTTATTTAAAAGTCAAACAATTATCATCGTGACATGTCCTCCTCTATATCATGTAACTTTCATCTGAAACATTTTTGTGTACTCTTAAAATGGACATACTGTATTTGATAACCCTAGCAGGAAATAACGCAATCCCAATTATATAATATTTATAATAACTCACATTAAAACTTTGTACTGGCTTGTTTGTATACTTAGAAAATTAATTATTTTAAGGATTAAAGAGAACCTAATCCGAGTTATATACACATATACCGCTTATAAAAATAATTTTAATTATAATATCAATAAAACATAATTAACAAGCGAGATAATACACGTGTAAGGTATATTACGTTCTTCTTTATAAAAGTAGCAAAATATAACGAACACATATTCTAATCGTTTAATCTTATCGTTAAAGTTCATTTTATACTGTAAAATAGTTTTCAAAAATTCAAAATTGTTCATAGTATGTCATAATGTTTTACGCAATATAATATAATGGTGCGTATGTGTAAATAATGTACATACAGATACACATATATGTACGAATATAAATAGAATAATACAATTTTATATCGTAGTACTTTAACATTTCAAATTTTACGTATTTTTATAGATTATCAAGAGCTATAAATTCAATCTATCATTAAAAATAGTACAGGAATTATAAAATTATGAGTATACAATTTTAAATATTTTTAAACAATTTGAAGTAAGTAAATAACGTTATAATGTTATCAAATTATAGCCATAACATTATCTACAATTTAATAATTAATTAATAATTATAGTTAATGAAGCGTATTTATTAGATATCTATACGAAGGATTTATGTGATGTTTGTGTATGTAAACTTTTACTTTCCAAGACTATTAAAATTAGTGATCATATATTATTAAAATACACTGAAACTTTATGTTAGGTTACTTTATTTACAGAACTATCTTATTTTATGACTTCTTAACTTCACCGAACACAAATTACTACTAATTGTAAGAAATTCCTAATGTTCCATGCTAAAAACTAAAAGGGCAATACAGTTCTCCAAAAATCAATAATTAGATCGTAAAAATTGGACGAAAATAAACATGTAAATATTTATTACAATAAATGTAAAGATCGTTAATTTATTCTACACTTCATTATGTATTCATAGTAATGTTTGATTACAGAAAAAAGTTTTAAACAAACAAGTTTTTGTACTATAAGTGTAAGTAATTCTCTATTGAATGTACAAGCTATACTTGTAGCATAATTATTTGTCAAATATTTAATTTTCTTTCAGATTCTCTTTTCAACGTTGATATGATAATTCTAATTTTTGTAAAAATACTGTACAGGGCGGGGCACTTAAAACAGGACACCTGAACAACTTGCTTGTTTTTGGAGATAGAAGAAAATGCCTCAGACCAAACTTATTTGGTATCGAGGGGCTGATCATTTGATATTACTAGTTTTTTTTATAGATGGAGGCATCAAGGAGATATGAAGGTCAACTCTGTTTGTTTAAATGGAACAGTATATTTTTTCACTTACATTCTGATAGGGTGTTTCAAGACGAATACAATGACCTATTATTAAAGTCATTCAAGGTCACTTAAGGTCAATTGCAAGAGAAAACTGATTATCTCAAAGCACTCTTCGAATAGTTTTGCGTCTTCCGTAATTGTTGGCATATTGCTCTTGTAATTACTAATAAGGGTCACAGAACATAAACAAACATTCCATCATCATTTAGGTAATACAATAGGTCATTGTATTCGTCTTGAAACACTCTATCAGAATGTAGGTGAAAAAAATATACTGTTTCATTTAAAAAAACAGAGTTGACCTTCATATCTCCTAGATGCCTCCATCCATAAAAAAACTAGTAATATCAAATGATCAGCCCCTCGATATCAAATAAGTTTAGTCTGAGATATTTTCTTCTATCTCCAAAAACAAGCGAGTTATTCAGGTGTCCTGTATTAAGTGCCCCCCCCCCCCCCCCGCGGATAGTATTTCTTAAAGGCGAAATGTGAATACAAATCTTACTAGATATTGTGTTCTGATTAAATTTATAAAAATGTCAACAATTAGTTAAAAGTATTTTCTAATAAAACATGTACGCATTCGAAACTGTGTACATATTAATGATGACGATGAATTTTAGCTATTTAAAATTAATCATTTGTAATTTAAAATATTTCTAAACAGATACAATTCCCCCTTTCTTTCTCTTTTTATTCTAAATTTATTTTAACCTCTATCATAACGAACTTGTCGTTGACCCCCATGAATTTTTAATATTTCTATTAACATAGTAAAATTTGAATGTTCCTTTTTTATTATTATTCGTCATCTTTACACTTTTCTTACATTTAATCTCTTATTTATTATTCGCACTGTATGTATATACATACATACCTAGAAGAAGTCTATTTTACATTTTAATTCAAAATCAACTAAAATTTGGATCATTCTAACCAGAAATAATAAAGCTTTAAATATGCAGGATGTACGTCTAATTGAGATACACGATTTTTTAAGCAAATTTTTTAAGAAAAATGTTTCAGACAAAAGTTAATTTCACACCAGCTATGAACTACAAGAACCAAAATGATGAAACATGCTCTTTTCGATCAAAAATTTAAGGTCACCTTGACTTTTTCAAATAGCACTGTGTATCTTTTATTTCACAGCCTTGTATATGATATCAAGCCGAATTCAACGATCATGAAACAATAGAAGTGCCGACAAGGAAACAATAGAAATTACAAAAATCCTATTATCTTTTTTGTGTATCCATATTAATTTAATTCAGCTTGCACGTTAACGAAGAAATTTATTACGTTTTAGTTTGGTTGTTCTAATCAGTAATTGTAAAAAGGTAACTGATGTATATGTCTCGATATTGCCTTTAATAATTCTGAATTAAATTAATATAGATACACGTAAAAAAGTAACAGAAATTGTATTTTTTGTAAAATGAAAAGTATTTTTACAATTTTTATTGTTTCAATTTGTTGTCGACACGCACAATATTATAAAGAATGTGACTTGATGCCTTATAAATCCTAATTTTACGTGTCAATCATTTTGTGTCTATAGCCAATTCCTATCTTTAAGGTTATTTAAACGTCACCGTATAGTATATTGTTGAATTCGTCTTAACATCAGCTACAAGGTCATGAAATGAAAAATACATAGTGCTATCTTAAAAAGTCAAGGTGATATTGATGTTTTATTGAAAAACGTATTTTTTTCCATTTTGACTTTTGTAATTTGTAGCCTATGTGAAATTGACTAATTTTTGTCTGAAAAATACTTTTCGATTACATTATCGGAAGTACTTGAAAAATCATGTACACCATTTTGACGAATATCCTGTACAATACATGCAAGTTTCAAGTGACTGTCAACATGCAGCACGCCATACATCAATCGCTTGAAAATGCAATGAAGTCTTCGGCTGTAAACTACTTATCATTTGACATTAAGATGATGTCACTTCTCATCTAGATAAAAGTTTTAGTAACAAGTAATAATTTTTGCCACAATATTCTTGTAAATATGATATAAAGTTGTATACAGTTTTTAAACTTTATTGATATAAAACAAAACGAAACTGAACATATTTCTGTTTATTTAAAAGAATGTATGCATCCTCTTCTCTCTCGCTACTCTCTGTTCGATTAATCTACATTTCTGACTCATTCTGTATATTGCTTATAATAAGTCTATCAGTGTACAGCTATTGTATGTAAAAATGTGTACATATATCCATTCACCCTCAACATTAAATTTACTGGCTGTCACTTCTATATTACAATCCATTCCTTCAATGATTGATTGTTCCTTCTTTACCGTTTTTTTCCCTTAAGCGAATTAGCAATACTTTTGTGCTTGACTACTCTGCTATTCGCTAATGTTTTACCTCTCAAATATTATATCTTCACTTTATTTATTCATGAATTTTTGTAACTACTACTAATGTTAGCCATTTTGATAAATGCTATCCTCTCATCAAATGATTTCAAGTACTGTAATTCGTTTACTCCTTCACAACGCGTTATATTTTTATTATGTTTTATTGTGTTACGTTTTTATCATATTTTATCGTAACTCTGATCAAACTTAATGGCAGCCAGGCAGATCGCCAGTTTCGTCTTTGCCAGGATATATTAAACACGTTTTTAATTATTTATATTATTTATGTTCAACGTGAAAGATTGTAGATACTTCTTGGCAGAGGAACATTCAAAATAGTATAAAATTGATGTTTCAAAAGTACAAGTAATAACATTTGTTGAAAAAAAATCAAAACTGAAAACTTTATAAAATTTTAAATAGGATCCGATCTCCTATAATGTTTCTTTGAGTTACTGACTCGTGGTTCAAAACGCGTGTGTATATGTAACAGTCGACTGATTTTACGACTCGCCATACCCTTTCCACGAATGCTTAAACTGTTGCAAACGAGGCAATAGAAAAAGCTTGCAGAGAATAAGCGATGGAATATCTACCGATACTATGATAGTACAGTTTATTTATTTCTCGATGCGACTGAAGTTTACAGTTTCTATTTAAGAGCAAAGAAGGTATAACGATAATATTTTTCTTTAAAAACTGTAAGTGATGTATTTGCCTTTATTCGTGTAAAGACATGAGAAGAAGTAAAGAATAATGCAAATTAAAATAATATATTCTATGTGTCAAATTTATGAAGATAAAGAAAGTGCTATTTACAGGGTTCCTTATAGAATATTTGTCATTAGTGTAAATTATTTTTGCTAATAAGGAGAATCATAAAAAGAACCATTTGTCTTTAATTTTGCATTGTAAATATTGGCATCATATGAATTTTACAAATTTAAAATGTATGTCAATATGTTCCCAAAGCTAATTGTTAACCGATTTCGAGTATAAGGTCACATTTTTCGTATAATTGATTCCAAAATTAAACTTCCAATGAGGCGAAATTCTTTATAACAATCATTATTTCTACTTTAAATTTTATAAATTATCATAATAAGTACAGTTCCCCTTGTATACAGATTTGTGTAAACCATATAAAATCAAACATATAAGGAATATAATAAATATATGTACGTACGACAAAGTATTTGTATGTGTAAATTTCTATCGGAGGATATGTATCAATGCAAAAGGAAGAATGATAAAAGCTAGAAGATATAACAGATTTTGGATTATCATATCTATTTGTTTTATTAAGTGAATCGCTCTTGGAACTTTCCTAGGAACGACTGCTTGGAGTTTCCGCGTTCCAGGATCGCACTCGATTCTACAGCAACAGGATGAAGAGAATGCTCCGCATTCCGACCATGGCTGCATTCCGAAGTTATTCAACTGCTAACGCAGTTGTTTGTCCTCATTTTGATTTGGCCTTTTTGCGTTTCTTTCGGTCTCCAAACAAATTATAATGGAAACAATATAAAAGGTATTCAAAAGCTCTTAAATAATGTATTCTTCGTTCATAAATATCGTATATTGTAAGAATATAAAGAAATTGTATTTGTTGTCATAGATGTAGGATATTGTGACACTTCAATAAAAGATATCAATTACTTTTTTCATATTAATTTACATTAGTGTATAGCAAATATATGTTTCACGCTGTAAAATAGTATAAAGAAAACACTACAATTGTAATATTATGAAAGTACAATAACTTTATAGTGCTACTTCATTATTACATTTATGTGCTTATTTTGATTAGATTGACGTAATTAAGATATGATTTAAAAACTGAAGTCATATAAAACTGGTGTTTTTGATCGTGTTATTTTAATATGGTGTTTGAAATTTAACTTCCTTTAACTCTTTTCAAATGCCATTTGAAATTCATTTACTTATCTTCTTAATTTATGATATGCAAATAATCTGTTGTGATTGCTTTATTTAAAAAAGAATGGATTACTGTCAACACTTCCGTTGTAATTTCAGTGTAAATTGAATTTTTAGCATTGTATCGAATTGTGTTATCATGATCTCAAATTGTTTATCATATTAAAAACAAAGTTTCAAGATTCGAAAATCAATCAAAAAGTATGTCATAACGATAAAATACAAGATTTATATACATATTTGCAGTTAATAAAGTACATTACATAATTGAAATTATTTCTATTACAAACTTATCATATTTGTTAATTCTCTAAATTATTTAAAGCTTTGTAAGTAAAATGTATGTTATTTTCTTAGTATAGTCTTATACGTAATGCATAAAAGAGTTCAACGACCTATGATGATAACTTGACCTTAAAATAAAATTGAAATATCCGCATCGAAATCATACTGTGATAATGAATTCGAATAATATTTGTTACTTATTTTCGTCGCCTAATTTATTCAAAATTCAACATAAAGAATTCATCATCTCCTTTATTTCAAATATTCAAAAATTTGCAATGTAGATCGAACGATGTATAAGCTTATAAATTTTCGATTCAGGTTTCTGATTATTTCAAGGTCAAATCAGTTCCATTACTTATTAGGTCACTGAATTGCTTTCTACTCTAACTGCAAAAATTAACTTAAAAAGAGTAACATGTTTACGTCAAGACTTCAGTTTCCATTATTCAATATGTAATATTACTCGATTAGATTAAGTGGAATATTCTTTAAAATATTGTTGTATTGAGGAATAGAAAAAAAGAAGAAGTACATAACATATTAATTTCATTTGAGTAATTTCTTATATTTTAAGATTATTCAAAGTGACGCATTAGCGAATTTATGATGAAGAATGGACCTTGTTCTCGTATACTGTTTTTGAATCGGTTACAAAATGTCGAAGATTAAAGGCATTGTGTAGTGGATAATCGACTTTCATAGCCCGGATACGGAAAGGATGTGGAAGAGCTGAAGTAGAACGTGTCGCAGAAGCAACTGGCACGATTTTCGATTACGTTGCAATTCTATAGGAATTCTTATGCATTCGAATCCATCGAAATTTTTACGATTCGTGCAATTTCAAGTTCGAAGTAGCATCGTTTATTTGGCAAATCAGGCAATCTTAAATAACGTCAGCGTAAAAATTAGAATTGCCGAGAGACTTTATTGAAACAAGTGTTTTTTCTAAACGAATCTGGCGCGGCACGATAATAAAGTAACTTAATTGCTAGGAACATTACTTGTATGTTTCAATCTGTCAATAACTTGTTATTAGGTAAAAAATGGTTTGTGTTTCGACATTTCGTTCGAATATTTCAATTATTTAAGCATGGCTTTTAATCATACATAGTGCATCTAACAAGAGAAAACCCTTATCTTTATAACGTATTACATAAATTAGTTACGAAGTAGTTGCTCAAATGCAGGCTAGAAACGATCGCAAAGTCTATCAGAATCGTTGTTTATACTTATCTTGATGGCAGAAATGCATCGTAGAAGTTTTGCTCATGCGAACGTAGAGATGGTGCTGGATACACTGTTGTAGTTGTAGTAATTTCGTGCCTCTCCTCGATTTGTCTAACTTTGACAGATAACAATTACACATAAACTAACGGATAGGAGTTAGGTTGACTCAATCACGTGAAACGAAGACTCGAGCAGAAGCGTATAGTATAGATCGTAAAGCGATTCCGAATATATCGCTAGGAAAGCGTGCAACTGGATGCAGCAAGTGGGTCACTGTCATTCCCTCTGGACCATTTACGAAGAGGAAGTCGCGTGCGGATACGGTGCCTGTATCTCTGACACGATTGGCACGCTGGCCGCGAAGTTGACGTTACGAAGCGCTGGAAAGAACTGGCCAACCAGGAGCCAACGAAACAAGATTCCTGCTATTCCTTCCTCCTCTTGAGTTCGCTGTTGCCTTGCCTTGCCTTGCCTTGCCTTGCCTTGCCCTGCCAACGTCATCATACGCGATCATCGTCGTGACTCGTCATCTGACTTCGTCCCGCATCTGACGTCATTCAAACAACTTGAATAGCGTCAGCAACGCGATATCCTGGTAATATCATCGAGAGAGATTCTAATCGCTCCTCATGTTTACACAGAATCACGTTACAAAATCATCATTTAAATGCGTTATAATATGTTATTAATGAATGTCACATTACATTCACCATAAAAAGCAAATTTTTATGCAACTTCGTATCTTTGAGAATATAGTCAAAATATAGAACTTTGATAGAAAATTATTTTACCTACTAGATATTATAAAAAAAAAAGAACTACATATAACTTGGATATTTTATATATATCTATTTTTTTTTTATATTACGTCTATTCTACAATTCCTGTAACTGCATAAGAATCCGCAGTCTAGTAATGTGTATATTATGAAAGAGCAAAACGTATAAAAATCAATTATACATATTTTTATAATATTTCTATATCATAAAATGTAACGTCAGTTCCGTTAGAGCGGCATTAGGAACGTATACTTAATTACATTTCCAAATTCTGCAACAATTATAAATTTCTTTGATATCATCATATTTATTTGTATTGTATATTAAAAATGCTACATTTGTAACAAGAAAGACAAGGTGTTATGTTTAATATGTTTGTAATTTTACATTGAAACAAATTCTTTTCTTTAGCGTTCTTACTAAGAATTTAATACAAGTACTATACATTTATATACATTTGCACGAACTTGTATAAATATAAAAATATGAAAATATATAAAACCTTTGGGATTCGTCAACACAGTTTGCAATGTATTGTGAGGATATACATTTTACATTTAACATTAAGTTGTTTTTCTGTTATACTAAAATACAAAAGAAGATGGATTAAATAAGATTTTGTTGGCTTTATGAGAATCACATTGGAACTTGATTGTAGATATTTGAGTTAATGTTATTTTTAACGTCTACATCGTTGCAAGTAGTGTTTTTTTCACAGACAAGATATGATCCAGAGAGATATGATTCCCATGTGAAGTATGTTTATGGTAACGGTACACACACTTTTATAATCATATACAGTTAATTATAAAAATATATTTCAACTTGATTTAGCATATTACACAATCGGGTCACTTATTTATCTAACGTATCATTACCAAATAAAATTGTAATTATAATTATTTAACATTGTTTAATATGCTTTTCCACTGCAAAATATTAAAAAGTATACATTAAATATGTGTTTAATTGTAATATTTTCTATACTTCTAAAAGGAATATATTAAGTGGTTTGAATGTAAGAAGGTTTAAATGGTTCTGATTTTTTTACGGTAAAAAGAAACCTTTAAAGTATTCACTTGTAATTTCAGGCTATTATTATTTTGTAGAAATACCAATTTTTTTCATGTTAGTCTGAATGTTTGTTACCTATTACTATTACAAAAATTCTGTACATTTAATGATCGCAGAAAGATTATAAAACAACGAAAGTAGTGGATAAAAACTCTGAATATTTTAGAGATTTCAAGAATAAGAAAATTTTGAATACTTTTAAAGATTTAAAAAGTTAACAACAGTACTATTACGTACAAGTACTAGAAACGTCTGAGTAAATAAAATTATTCAGTTAATTTCGTCCATTTACGAAGGGATGTATATCTCAAAGTATAACTCAAAAAAATGATCATCGAAATTAATGAGTTACTATAATACTTAAATCTCTCAGTTTTAACAAAAGGCTTAAAATAACATGCTGAATATTTTCGGAATTCAAAAGAATTGTAAAATATTCTTCGCGTCATTCAATGACATGCATTGTGTTCAATTTTTAAAAATAGTAGTAATATATTCTTAGAAGTAGTGTATTTATAAAAGTTAACAAATTATAGTTGTTTATTAACAGTCTGAGAAACATTTACAACATAATTTTAATGATTCTGAAGGATAAAATATCATGAAAGGACAATACTTTTTAATTTTTTCACGATTATAAATATTTTTGCAAAAAACCATATTTTTTTTTTTTACTATATGTTGCAATGGGTGTTAAAATGTGTTGCATGTTTATGAATCGAATAATTGTATTATAGTTTGTATAGCTACTACCTCATAATTCGTGATTGGCCATTTTAGAAAGTGTATTGCCATCACTTTAAGCATTTCTTGCATAAACAGTAAGTTCACATACTATCATAACACTGTTCTGGAAGTTGATCACTTTTTGATGTTCATGGTCATCTCAAGATCATAATACAGATGTACTTAACACTAGGCTTACGAACATTGCTTACATACCTATTTCTACGGACACTCGTCAAATTAACTGATAAAAGGAAATACGTATTTTCTTTAAAAAATCATCTAATTTAATTCATAAACAATTTAGTTATACAATATTAACAGATATTACATTTATTCACCACATTCTTTACGAACACATTCAATTTTGTGTATACATTTTCCGCGAACATTCTTCCTACACTTAATACAAATATCCGTCGTAGATACTGCTCCATGTTTGAAATATTGGGTTCGAAGTAGTAGAGGTATCTCCGCCGCATTATGATTGTTATTTAACATCTTTTTTTATTTTTTTTACATTTGTTACTGAAATAACAATTTCATGAATAAAGTAAATTTATTACTAAACTAACTAGGAAATTAGCCGACCCGAAAATTCGGTGGGTATCCGAAGATGTAGGTATACTACATACAAAATTTCGCAATTACAGGAGGAAATGAATTTGGATATATATTCGTATCATATCATTAATGAAAGTCAGCAAAAACTGTTAAAAAATAATATAAACAGTTTCTACAATTTTGCTCGTGAAATTCAAAATCCGTCAAATTTGTAGCTCCCGTATATCTGCATATAAATATATTTTAACACCCACTATTAGATATAGTGGAGAAAAAAAAAATACTTTCTCGCAAAAAATAAATACTGGTAATTTTGAAAAAAGTTAAACAAAATGATCGTAAAAAGAATGTTACTTTCACGGTATTGGAAACTATTCGAATTGTTTTAAATTTTCTTTACATCATTACAAAACAAAAGAAATATTTTAGGTTTTTGGTTTATACTGAGATACACTGTATATCAGGTAGACTCATAAAATCGTACCACGATGTATCTGTATACATTGAAATATGTTTTTTAAACGCAGACCGATTAGAAGACAACGTAACTCTCAAAGCTCAGCTATTCAATATCAATTTAAAATCGTATTTAGAAGGATTAAATCTTTTGATAACGAGTACAGTGTGCATTTCATATAAAAACACCATGAACTACGTACATAATCATTTCTAGCATTTTATGCTACATGAATTTTGAAAACGAAACGCGACAAACAAGTTCGGTAAGAACGTTTTGTAAACTATTAAAATATAGCAAGTAAAGACTAAAACTTTCATGAAGGAAATTTTGATTTAAACAATTTAAAATATTCTAAGTGTTCTTTTCATACATGAATGAGATTAAAATTTGTAATTTAATGAAAGAGAAATAAAATTGATCACATCAGTATGTGTCTAAAATTGAATATGTTAAAATGAACTATTCGCATATAATTGGAGGAAACAATATGATATCAAAGCTTACAGTGTATATGCGTAATTAATTCAAAAATAGTTTAATGAATTTAATTGAAATAGAAAAGGTAACATTTTTTATCTTATGGTCGTTTCAGAAAACGAAATTGTAACTAAAATTAAAAAAAAAAACATAATACTCAAGGTATTTTATAATTAAGTTACGGGGGGTTTTATATAAAAAAGTAAACCGAAAATACAGAATACAATTTTTTCATAAGAAGATTCTTCATCTAGATTGTATCAAGAAATGTATCGTTTGCTTGCAGTGCGTTTTATATTAAATCGAATGGCTAGTTTTTGAGAAAAATTGAATTTAAATATTCGTAGAATTCATGTGCTTTAAATATTTCTCGACCTTATGTTTGTACTAATAAACGATATCAATGTCTTACTAAATCCTGATGATACATTTATTAATGATTTCTTTTTTTCTTTCGAAATTTTTCTTTTTTACATATATATGAGAACGGTGGAAGATACGCTGTAGGGGAAAGGTGGGATAAAAAGGATTCATATTGAGAAGGACATTGCAAATATTCCAAAAATTGTAAATCTGCCACGATGATAATCCTTTGTAGCAATATTTATACATGTGCAATCGCGATTAATTTCAAATTGTTGTTGCTTTAAGCATGGAAATAATGTACGATTGAACTTTTTCGATGTCGAAAGTAAAATTTTTGGAGTGCTTCGAAACGTTCTACAAAGTATTTTTGTTACCGGAAAATTTCTTTATTGCTATATCTGAATAGGTATTTATTTAAGAATCGGTAACATAAATGTCCAATATTTTTTATTTAATATTCTACTAATTGTTAGTTACATTTTTAATCTTGTTGCCATAGTTATAGAAGTGTCACAATAAAAGTTACGAATGGGACGTCCTTATAAATTAATATTATATACTTTCGTTAATTTTTATTAAATAAAGAATTATATTTTACTTTTGATACTGGGAGTATTCTTTGTTCTTTGTTATATTTATTCTTTAATTTGAGGATTATTTTTGTTTTTCAAATAAGTATGTAAATTTAATATCAATTTTGTTATAAATATTTTGGCAATAGCGTAGTTTTCACATTATTAAAGAAACAAATATTGTGAGTTTGATATGTGAAAAAGTAACAATTGAAGAAATAATATTAATATTATCCTGTTTGGATAGTTTGGATACCCCCCACTTTTAAATATTGATGTCAAATCCAGTACAGCCAATTTATGAAAGGGACAAAATACAGTTTTTTAAAAAGTGAAAAATAATACAAGCATAGAGAGAGGATTTAATAGTAGTACGTACAGTTATAGTCATATAGCTGATATTCCAATGTTATCAATTAGCAGTAGAATGGTCTTTTAGTTTCTTTTATATCTTGTTTGAAACAAAATTATCTTTTACTCTATCTTTCCCCTAATTGTTTGAAAGACTATTTGATTTTTCCTTTTAGCTGCAAAAGATTTACTGTATCACACGTATAGGCCAGTGCTGCTTAATGTAGGGGCACCTCATGCGTCTGCTTCCCCTTCCTTTTTGCGTGGTGTGTCATGGAGTAAGAAGACAATAAACATCAAAGGTCAGATGCGTTCCTGTATTGTAATATGGTAACACCGGAGAATGATAAGAACGACATTTTTTTCCCGAAAGACAACTTTTGACAGCACTGGTATAATCTATTTCTTTACAAAATATAACATTATTTCTATTTATGAACAGAAAAATATGAACGGAAGCAATACTTTGTAGCGGATCTTTAAATTCAATTTTCCTGAGAATTAAATTTTTTATAACAAAATTGTATTCTATATTTTTGGCTCATTTCTTTATGTAAAATTTTTTTTAAATATTAAAACGAGTAAAAACTGATGTAAATGGCGTGGTAGTATCAAACTAGATCCTTTCAGCTAGTGGTGCCTATAAAAATTATAAAAAGAACGTAAAGGATGCTATCTATAATAAATATATCCTCTTGTAAATCAGTATTAGGTTCTAATATATGACACGTCCGTTTAAATGCTTTAGATTCCTCATCCAGATTCATAAAAAAATGTATCATTTGCGTGTAGTACACTTCATATAAAATTGAACAGTGCACTTTTGTTTCGTGTATGTTTTGTTTAGAAGCTTTAGAAACTTTACAACAGTATAATGAATAGGTACGAAATTCTAATAATTTTCTTTCGTAAGTTTAAACCGGTTATTTTGTGACTGAAACCACGCGTAATGTTAGTATAGCTTTTCAAAAGGGTACCAATAATAAATATGATATGTATCAAAAACTGAAGGAAAAGCATCTGATAATAACAAATTGTTGGAACCCTACTTCCTTGTATGATAGCTTTCCACCACAGATTTCGCGGGACATTGAAAAAGTTGCATGAATTAAAATACGAACTTTTATGCCATCCACTATATTCACCTATATTCACATATGATTATCACTTTTTTCAACACCCGGATAACTTTTTAAAAGACAAAACCTAGAAGCAGTAAAAACATGTATCCTCTGATTGTATAAAATCCAAAACAATAATATTTTTTGAAAATAGCATTAGAAGCATTGTACTGCAATGACAAATGTAAATCAATTCCAATGAAACATATTCATTAATAAACTTATTCTAACGAAAGTAAAAGAAAATTGTTCGGGTCGCGCAATGCTCGTACTTAGTTGCCGAACCGTTACGCGATATATTTCACACTTAGTGATATTTGTCAGTGTGAAACTTAGTCAACAAACTCGAAAGTTTGTTAAAAGTAGTATAAGAATAATTTATTTGCTAACGAAGAGTGACTAGACTAAGATATTTGACTAAGGTATAGTGTTTGACTCTAATGAACATCTTTTTGTAAAATCTTTTGTAACAATCTCGTTGAAAGCCTCGAGGTTTTAGCTTTCATAGGCTAGGTTATTTTTGCTTTTGGTTAGCTTGCTGTGTATGGAGTGAATTCGAGTTTGGGAGTGGGATATCGGTCCTCCAAGGGAAGGGGTTGTTGTTAAAAATCACATTCAAATCACATAGTTTCACTCTCGCTCTCCCTACAGGGGGTATAGGTACGGTACCTCGGTCTGACGATCAAATGCGACTAACTAATCTTACAACGATAATCCGCCAGACGATAATTCGTCATGTTAGCATTGCGATGCAACAAAAATTTTAACTGAAGAAAGTGAATATTTCATATAATGCGATTTAATTTACTATGTTCTTTGGTTCAATCATGTCTTCGAAATAAAGATTATGATAAATTCGTGATAGTTGTTGCAACCTTCATAACGTAAAGAGGTCTCGGCCTGGCAGATTATAGCCATAAAACACGAAGTATTCGTTGTACCTACAACTTGTACAATTTGTACCTACAAATTATTTAAACTACCATCACCACGACTAGCAACAATCCCCTTCCAAATATTCAGACACCTCCATTACTCGTACATAACAAATCAACCAATCACAACACAATATAGTTTATAAAAGAGCAAACGCAATCAAACACGAAACAGTAACAGTAAGACAGTAAGAAACGAGTATCAGAATAACACATAGAAATCATAAGCGACTAGTACGCCGAGAAACAAATAATACACGAAGAACATATAAAACACGTAATATCGTAACGAATTAGGTTAAAGGTTTTAATTATCCGGTAACCACTGTCTCTGAAACCAACACGAGCAAGTGAACACGGGCTTTACAACCCCGTAATATTCCATAAGGAAATATCGGCGTAGAGGATGCACCAGTAGTACTATTCAGAACTCAGAAAGTTAATGACTTAATAACTTCTTGGCATATATTTGCTTTTTTAAGGATTATGGGGACATTTTGTGTTAAATGTGTTAATGTTTATAAATACTATACTGCGTGGAAAATTTGAATAGGTACTTATTATGGCTCCGAGTTGAAATTTTAAATGTAACTGAAGAAAAATGTTTGATATGAAATATTTACAATTTATAGTTTATCACATAAGAAGGTACCCAGAATATTCTGTGTTTCAGTACTTTTTGGCAACATTTATAACTAATTTGCATGCGTATGCGACAAAAAATATGTTTTTCTCATAGCTTTTACTTTATTATTAACTACAGAATATCAAACATAAATGGCTTTTAAAATCATTAAATACAATAGAACTTTGGTAATTTGAATCTCAAGGGAAGAATTCAAATTATCCACTTATGGAAGCTTTTTTTTCAAATAAAAGAAATTAACGAGGAGTAAGGAAAGAAAATTCAACTTACAGAAGCTTTATATACGAGTTAGGTTTCTCAATTTATAAATATCGAAAGGAGAACAAATTCAACTTTCGGAAGTCAATGATGTACGTATTTATAAATTAATTTTATATAAATATAAAAGAAAAAAATGTTAAATAAAAAAATAAATGGCATTTTACGTTATATCTAAGCTATTATGCGTTATTAAACGCATTTAAACGTGGAGAAAATAATTCGAGCTATAAGAAGTCTATATTTCGATTTACAGAGCTTTCTGCAGCGGAGTGGAAGGGAATGAACAAACTTTCAGTCTTATAAAAGTTTTCAAGTTATAGAGGTTCAACTCATCTAGGTTCTACTGTAATATATTTTCTCAATCATGATCGTCATGTTTACAAATTTGTTGTAGTTGATTGTCCAATTTTTGAGAACGATAATTTCACTTTTGTACTGCGATGTTTAATGCTCTCTTCTTGCAAATGACTCCGATTATGGTTTTGATTATCATAATACGTGTTTGTAATAAGTGTTTAATTAAAAAAGGACGTATATTTATAAATTATCGCGTTCTGTTTTTTTAAATTTTTCGAGCTATTGTTTGTAAATATCACGGATATGCTCTTATGTGAAACACTGTAAATACGAAATGAAAAACGTTTAAAAAAAAAATATACATAGCTTTAAGTTTTTAACATACAGGTCAGTCTCTTACAAAATGTGCATACCCAGATCGCACACGGACGCCGATTTATGCTTCCTACCAACAGTGTATTTATCATACATAGCTGTTAAAATAACCAATGTACATATGTGGTATCTTAAGATATTATACCTATGCCTTATAATTAGAAGTTAAAACTTAGATTCTCCGTACTTTCCAAAAGATATACAAATGCAAAACAATGATGATTTTAAAGAAATAAAGAAACTGGATATGTAAATATGTTTGAAAGTGATTTCGAAAGCAATATTTTTAATTGATTAGATCTATATAATCCTGTACAATATTACATATCTCATTTGCTGTTTTAATGGAATTTCTTTTCTTTTCGATAAAAGAGAAATATTAAACGTTGGAAGTGTACTCTATTCTTTTTCATATTCAAGACAGTATAAAAATTTCCGAGAAGAAACTAGTAATTATAACGAATAGTCTTTCAAATACACGTAAAAAGATAATCTTTCAATATATATTCGAACAAAATAGATGCAGGAATTATGATTATTTTTCTAATAGAAAAAGAGGGACAAAAGTATTACAAAAAATTATTGTTGCGAATATACTACAAATTTTGTTATCAATTTGGCCATGAATAAGAACAAGGAACGGTACTTTCGATTTTATAAAGGACTTTTTAGCAAAATTTCCTTGTGAGATATACTCCTTTTATCGTGTATACTGTCGTTTAGAAGTGTCGGAAACTGTTGTGTTTTTTTATTTTATTGTCCACTAAAAGCAACGAAAGCAACCATATTTCATTTATAGAACATTAATATTATACTCAGAAAAAGGAAAGAGAATATTCAATTTTAATATCTATAACAGATCAAAAAACAGCAAAAGAAACGAAGAAGAAATGAAACACGGCATTATTGACAAAATTCTAATATTGAATTGCGTCTTATTCTACGAACTCTTAATCCTTTATAGTGTCATGTGACATAAAAGTTACATATTTATTTATCTGTATCGTATACATCAAATTTTATTTGTTTAGTGCTGTACTATTGCATCGTCATTATATACATATTATTACATTATTACATTGTTCTGAGTCAGTTTCTTTAGACTAATCATTAATTCTTGCTTTTCAACATTTGTCAAAATGTAAAATTATAATCAACTGTAATTTTTCTTCTCGTAAATACAGAAAAATCGAATTATAAAGGGTTAATTATCTACATCATGTATATAGAATAAATAATTCTATTATATATGGAAAGAATTAATTTTACTCCTCCTCTATACTACATGATCATCTTTGTTACCGTACAAAGGTACGTAAGTCACACAATTAAAAATAAAAAGAGACTTCTTATTATTGAGCACTTAGAAAATTGTTCCCATTTACAAAAAATTAATCATGTCTTGTGTATACGTTAAGGGATTAAATACTTGCGGCTCTTCGAAGTGACTTGCACGCTAATTCATTGTATCTTCTAAGGCCAATATCTTTATTATACCACACAGTCTCCAGAAACATGTTAAACTTGTTTATTTTATCCGAGAGTGCCTTAAATGAATGAAAATATTAGGTATACAAATTAATTTGTTACTTTTGTAAAAAAAAATCGAATTATATAGGAAGTCCAAATATTCCAGAATAAAACAAAAAATTTTATTTTATGGGAATAATGGTTTTGGAAGTAAAAATTCATTAAATGGTCAAGACATGACAATAAATAACTTGTGTCAACAACACTATTGGAATATTATAAGGAGAATGTTGTAAAATATTTTGAGTTACTTATGACACAATACTAAGTCACTGTAGCAAATGCAAAAGAAAAGCGGTTTTGAAGTGTTCTTGACAATAAGGAAAAATTAATGAAGAAAACATTAAGACACGTATTGAAAATCTTAATCTCAAAAATAGCGAAGAATCACGTCCGTATCGTAAACCTGGTCGAATTTAATTATCCTTAACAATTACGCTGCATTCACTATAAAGTGGTTCGTACAAAATTAATGGCGGATTATTACGAGTAAGAAACTAATGAATTTTGTATTCTTTTCATGCATTTTTTCTATACTTTTTCATTAGTATGTTATATTATGTATTTTTCTCTTATACATAACGATAATGGCGTGACATTCATTACGGTTCTTCATACCAACAATTGTAATTTGAAACATTATTGATACCATAATTTAAATTATTTTACAACGGTAAAGATGTGGAAAATGTAATTTTATTCATACGTTATTAATGCTGTACATCTTATTACTAAATAAATACAGTGAATAACAGAAATATTCGTTCCCCCTTTAAAACAAAATAATTTTTTTAAAATTGCACAAAATGACTTACTTTTTCGAAAAGTAAGAAAGATTAGTTTACTAGATATATAAAAAATTTGTTAAGGAAATTGTACATGATCGGAAAAGTCGCTTTTTACACCTTTTTTATCTGATCCTGTAATAAAAATTAAAAAACAGTACATTTTATGGATTTATGTCAGTTATACAGGGTGAGGCATCTAAAAGAGGCCTAAATAACTCAATTACTGTTGGTGATAGAAAAAAATGGGTCAGACGAAATTTACTTGGTTTTAACACTAATTAAGTTTAAGCTACGCATTGAAAAAAAAAATAGTCGTATGATAATGTTCAGCTGTATGATACTCAAGCAACTAAGAAAATCAACTTCCACTTGTATTCAGAAATTCTATATACGACTTATTCGTTAAATTCGACTCCATCTAACTTCCGCTTATTTAAATAATTACATCACCTTATTGATACATACAGCAATACAGTTGGCGATATTTGAATATCTATCAATGATTTTATAGAATCAAAATCATCAAGTTTTATCTGCAATAGAATCAATATGCTATCTGAGGGATGAAGAAAATTCATTGAAAACAATGGAGAACATTTTAAGGATCAAACTCATAGAAAAAAGCATAGAACTATTTTCTACATCTAATAGTTTACAGAGAAGAAAGAAGCTCCACATAAAATTGGTATCACTGATTAAAAGTAAGTATAACAGTATGTATATTAATGTCAGTTCGAAATATTAAACGAGCTTTCCTCAAATCTACATATACAGTCTATGAAAATTCATTCATTCTGTAAATAATTTTATACAAATATAAAGTACATTTAAAAGAGTAATACGCGCTTAATTAATAATGTGTCCAATCTCCATCGTTAGCAATCATTGCTTGATAACGTTTAAGTATACTTTCAATCAACTTTTTGACGTATGAAATATGTAGAGACCCCTGTATTATATACGGTGTCCAAATACGGCGAACTAGAACTATTAGTGTTAAAATACGTTTTCCTCGTAGTTTATAATTCATGGTGGATCACATATTTTCAATTACATTTACATCAGGGGACTGTGTTAGTCAGCCCAACGTGCTGATACCGTTTCTTACTTTCTACTCAATGCAAACACGGCTTCGATGTTTAGGATTGTTGTACTTTTGATGTATCCATTGATCCAAGATATGTTTCAATGTTAGAATACCAATATTTATGCATCTTTTGCTAAAAAAAAAAGACTCAACTTTTACACAAGCAAAATGTTGGATTCTTTGAAAGAAAACCGGCTCCTTTTTGTAATAACACGCTTTGAACTCCGATCAGGAAGCTTATTGATATACTCAGTTTCTTTATATCATTGTACCCGCGTATTGATGAATTCGCGAAACTTATACAGATATTTTGCTGCGTCTCTAATATTCATTTTTGATTTTTTCGAGTGATAACAAAAAAAGCACTTCAGAACGTTTGGCATACTCTGCACTCATTTCGGATAGGTTTATATTTCTCAGTGACAAAAGCGATACTAAAAGTTTTTAAACCGTCATTAACATAATCTCTTTCATATTTGATATCAGGTTTCGCAAATATCTTGTCCACGCTCTTGTGATACTGATTGTATTTTTTCAATTCTCCGATGGTATTTTGTACAAACTAACAGACGAATTAATTTGAAATTTGGTATACGTTGAAAATAAATGTCCCTGTGTTAAGATACCTCAATATTCAGAACAATGCTTATAATTTTTTCTTAATATTTCCTTTAAATGCTATAGTTTTAATACTTCATAATACTTTTAATTTAACCTGCGAGGTCTGGCCAGAAGGAATAACATTTCAGTATGATTTTAATTAATAAATAGAACGATAATAATATTACAAAGTACTCGTATAATACGATATTTCTTAACTGGGATATTTTTTATCTGTGTATTATATGTTCTCTATTTACAGAAGCAAAATGAAAGAATAATTGGAAAATCCGATTTGTGATATTATATTATATTTATACAAATTAATACATACGAAAACTGTAGGCGGAATGTAATACTTGACGTCAGAAGTACATGGTAAGGTACATAAACGGATACATACAAGTATATGAAAAAAACTGTTTAAGGCCAAGTTAAATTATTTTAAAAGATGAGCAAAATGATAGAAAGGAAACGCTGTTTAAGGTCATTTTTTCGGTATGGCAAGGTCATTGATATTCTTTCAATGGCTGTGGTATATTTTTTTGTTCATTTTCCTTACACAACATAAAAAGATAAATTCAATAACCTTAATAGCGTGCTATTTTGATCACTTGATCTCCACATATTTTCATATCAAAATGAAGATACAACTAATGTTCAAAGTGATAATCGTTGGCTTCAACGCATAATTCATCAAAAGGAATCTTGCGACGATAAACTTTTATTCCCTGCAGGTATGTTATTATTATGCTTTTATGTCATGTTTTTTTAATATTTACACCACCGTTTTACTAGAATTGTTGTAAATTTTCAGTGCAAAAGTTCGTGCCCGTTTCCAATAGATGATACTAAATTATTTATTCGCAAGTGACACTTGTTGCATGTGCAAATTTTCAACTGTTATTTCTTCAGTAGACTTTTGTGTTTCGACAATTTTTACGTTCTAAAAAAAGGTTTCGAAATTAAGCGAGGAAAAAATTCATTTATGTCATGTCATACTCTATGAATTCTGAAAAGATGTAATGATAGGAATTGCTGTAAAAAAACAATTAGGACGTTTACCAAAGCCCTATATCATCTTTTCGTACAGTAAAAAAGAATGGTTTGCAAAATTTAGACATGGCGATTTTCAATTAAACGACGAGCCACGCTCTGGTTGAGTTTCTTTGACAAACGATAACGTTATGCTTAATTTATTGCAAAATTATTTTAATTATGCTTAATTTGAACTGAAGAAGTTGCAGATCGACCAGAAGACGATTATACAAAATAATGAAGGTTATATAATTGGCTAATAAACATATTTTACGTGTCAAATTTGCTTGTATTTCAATGCGAAATCGGGTACGAACTTTTGCACTGACCTAATATAATCTTCAAAACCGCATGAAGCGATAGACAAATGCGAGATAGAAACACTTCTCTGTAGACATAAATGTACAGTTTGTCGTAAGCAATGTTGGCTCTCACCGTAAATGAAAATATCAACTTTTTCTTGGACTATATATTTAATCACTTTAACGTTATTGAATCTATCATTTAGTATCTAATATTGAAGATTGATATATATCCAGTAACTACAAGAAATATTTATTGCCTTCGAATGAAAATAGCTCGAGGTTGAATGATCGGAATGCTACGTTATTAAGGTTACTAAAGCCTTTTTATACTCTATAAAGATACAGAAAAAAAGTATACTATAGCAGCTGAAAAGATACTAACAACCTTAAAAACTGAAAAAAGAATATGAAGGAATTTTTCTTCTTATCACTTTGTTCACCTTTTTCAGCAGTTTAACTTTGCACTAAATAAGTTTTCATATATCTACAATATAAACAGCGGAGAGATGTACATGTACCCATTGACGTGTCGCACCCTGTATACTACTATACATTTAAATGACTCTTAATAATTCCTATATGATTATAAATAGTTTAAAAAAAAGTTTAGCGCTTTCTAAAGATAAAATATCACAATGGGATAAACTCAAAATTATATTAATATGGTTTAGATTCTTATGAATATTGAAATCTCAACAGGAGAACTTTTTCAATGAACTTAATTGTATACGAGTTCGATACCTGTGTCCGATTACATTTAGTTACCGTTTACCAGAACATTCGTATCTAGATATGTCAACGTTACGGTTGGTTATGGTATTCTAGTCGACGTTGGTAGCACTGCTAGGATGGTTAACTTGGCCCAGAAACTAAGCCGGAACTATTAGAGGAATCAATGACCTTGGCATGAGTAATGTTAGGACATGCGATTGTTTGCGAGGAAGAAACTTTCATTCGCATTTGTTGCGTTATGGAGCGGAATCGAAATTATCACACTTGGAACTGAAACTTCTTATTTAAAATAAGGATGTCAAATAGTACTGGGTATACTATTTCATTGTACGGAAGTAAATATTATAGATATTTATTTGAATGACAAAATATCAATGAAAGAAAATATCAGACCAAAAAGTAATAGTATGTGTGTATAGTATCAGGTCATCTCATAAGTCGTGTCGTTTTTTGACGCTAAGTTTAATTATAAAATAATAATACTTACATTTATCTTTAATCATTGATATATTGGCTATCGTTTTCAATGACTTCCTCCCATCTTTCAATCAATCGTTTGATCCCATTTTTGAAAAATTTGTGTGATTTTGAATTAAAAAACTGAGTTACTGCCAATTTAAATTGTTATCGGTTAAAAAATTTGGCAAAGATCGAAATAAGTGATAATCATTTAGTGCAAGGTCCGGTGAGTATGGTGGGTGAGGCACAAGTTCCCAATTATAGCTCTTAATTTTTTGTAAAGTTGTTTTTGCTGTGCGCGGTCGAGCGTTGTCGTGATGGAATAAAACTCCTTTCCTATTCACTAATGATAGTATTTTTTCACATAAAGCTGCGCGTAATCGATCAAGCTGTTGACTGTATACATCAGCTGCTATTGTTTAAGTTCGATTTAAAAACTCAAAGTGAATCACACCTCTAATATCCCATCATACGCTTAATAAAATTTTTCGAGGATGAAGTTCCACTTTAGGTCATGGTATTGGGTTCTGACCCGCTGACAGTCATTGCCTTTTATGCTTTGAATTCTTGTATAAAACCCATTTTTCATCACCTGTAACAATCTGATCGAGAAATGAAGAAGAGGTTTGCCGCTGTCGTAATGAAGCACAAGTATTCATTCACTGGATACGATTCGCTTTTGACAACTCGTGCGGAACCCATTTCCCAAGCTTCGATATTTTTCCAATTTGTTGTAAATACCTATGTACAGTAACTACTGCTACTGTTCATCTTTTCTGCTATTTCTTCAACTGTCAAACGAGGTTCTGCTTCAATTAAAGCTGTTAAATCTCGAATGTCAAACATCACTGATCGACCGGATCGTGGTTTATCGGAAAGGTTAAAAATTCCATTTCGAAATTTGGAAAACCACGTTTGACATTTTCTTGCGCTTAAAATATCTTTTCCATACGCGTCAAAAATATTTTTAACTGTATTTTTTACTGTACTGCCTTTTTTAAATTCATACAGTATGCAATGCCGAAAATGAATTTCGTTAACACTCATTGTTTGAATTTTTTTTAATGGAAAATATCGTTCTGAATACTTCGGATGTATGTATTAGACTGACGAGAGAATACCGCTTGAAAGACCCAGGGAGAAGTTTTCATAAACATTTCATCGAAACAAGATACAGACGTTTATACAAAGTGCAATAAGAGGTGACACGACTTATGGGATGACCTGATAAAAAGATCATAATTCTTTTAATCTAATTATTATAATATTCTCTTTGATATTCATGTTTTAAACTTAAGATTTTCAAACTATGTAACTTCGAAATATATTTTATTAATGATTATCTTTTCTTTTCTTTATTATAGTCTAACTTTTTATAAACAAAAAGCCTACAATAAATCAATCAATTTCAATATAAATCAATATTTACTTTTTTTTTTAAGAAATCCTATGTGAAGTTTAAAATTAATATTAATTTAAACTAACAGAAAGTAGTGATTCGAGAAAAGGTGTTACAGTTTTTCATCTTTATGTGAAATTTTGTATTTTATGAAAACTTTGAAATTAGGTTGAACACATATGTACACTTAATGTTAGGTGAAACTTCGTAAATTTTGAAATTGTAATTTCGTGTGTGCGTGTGTGATTCATCAATCTTTCGATAGAATATAATAATATAAAAGAATAAATTTTTTTAAATTAAAATGTATAAGAATCAATTTCTTACTTGCTACACTATGAATAATAATAGAATGAATACAGCTAACTACTACATATGTTCCTAAATTGAAGGCAATATTATTTATCATACAGCATCTACAACTTCAGAAAATGTAGAGACAAATCATTGATACACATTGATATACACATTGATATACATGATACCTCTAATATTTACAGTTTAACACTATGTAGTTCTTTCTGGAAAGATAAATTAATTGTGTGAATCATAATTTTTCTATGCACTTGCATGTGCATTGCATGTAATGATTCGTCTTTGCTTTTGATGTCATATATTTTGCTTACCTCATTTTTTGGTACTTGCTAATTATTTCAAACGTTACATTTGTAACTACCCTATACAAAACATAATGTAAAATTGATTAATGATACATTTAAAATAGAAAATATAATATTAATGCAATACAATACAAAAGTTTTGTAATATTTTTTATTAAAATAATACACTTCTTGACTACATTACACCGCATTACGTTATCCCATGGTCATGAGACTAAACAAAGTTAATTATAAGCTCTTGAACTGAACAGTTAAAAGTTAATATAGTGAGAAATTTTTGTTAATAATAATTTAACTACCATGGCAAAAGTTTGTTGTGTATGTAAAAAAACAGAATGTTCATATAAATGTCCCGTGTGCAAAGAAACTTAGTAAGTATGTTAGAGGTTATATTTATAATAGCCACGTTGTTTACATGTAATATATGGTTTAAAAAAATGTGAGTGTACGTTTTGTAATATTATTATTGAAATCATAATTCCTATATTATTTCCTATTTATTATGAAAACTTGGAAATGATAGATTATTTTATATATATATTTTATATATAACTAAGCAAACCAAAGATAATATTTACTAATACCCATATAATTTTTAAGAAATAACGTCTAGTTTTAAGTTTATTTTATAAAATATAATTATTTTTATATTTAGTATTTAGCAAGTTATGTAAAGAGAATTTCTTCTTTCAATTTAAAGTTACAAACTTTCATTCAGGAAAATATTTGTATGTAATATATTTGCAATTGATGCAGCATATTAAAATAAATAAAATTGTGTTTATTAATGTACAAATGTACAAATAATACTTTTATGGTTAATGAGCTTATGTTTTAATATGTAAGCTTCAGGCATAAAGTAAATAACTATAAACATTAAACATAATTTATAAGATTTTATGTTAACTAAAAGTTTTACATAAATGTTACTTAAAATATTTCAGCATTTCAGGAGCCAAATTGATCAACTCTATTTTTTGTCAATTTCTTAATTTCATTACCTAGGTATGTGATTAATGTTTAATTTTCTAAAAATTAATTTCTATAAGTTTATCATCGCAAGATGATAATGGTAAAACTATTTATTCTGAATAACAATTGATAAATTTTAGAAGTCATTTTAATTAACTTCAGTTTGACGTCAGTATTTAAGCCTCAATGATTTTTGCAATATGAAACTTATATCTTAAATAATTCACTGGATAATATTCGTTTGTTCTTAAATTACAAGAAAAATTTTTACAAATTGTTTCTTTGAACATTATCCCTTTTCATTTTATGGAATTGATTAATTTGGCTTTTCAGAGGCTCACAAGGTAGAAGATGAAAAAGTATATGACTATGAATATATAATTTAAGTGTACTAATTTATGAATATTATGGTAGAAATTGATTTGATAGGCTTATGAAAAATAAAAATTTCATATATTGGACAGTAAAATTATTAGTTGCTCGAATTATTTACTTTCTTGTTTATAATTTTCTATTCAAAAATATAATATTGACATTATATATTCTTTTGCTTATGATCACAACATATAGTAGGTGCCAGAAAAAGTTTATGTTGATTTAATGTTGAATAAGAATGATGTTATAGAACTTCTCATTCAGTGTCTTTTATTTTTTGATAAGACAAGAAAACAACACGAGTCCATATATTGTTGTGTAAAACACAAGTATATACTTCATGTTAATATGTGCTGCCTGAATTTTCACAAGTTTGATTTTATTTACAGAAAGTACCTCCAGTGATAATTTAATTATATGGAAAAAAATTTATGTGGGCAATACCATGTGTAGACTACCAAACAATTATTGCAATCCCCTTCAGATGAAGATTCATCTTTATTATTGTTCCTAGATCTGAATGTTGTTGAAACGATTGGCTAGATGACTGTGTGTTATATTGTATCCATTTCACATCGAAAGTTAAACTATAGTTAACAAATGGGTCAACTTTAAACTGAGAAAGTAAAAAGGTGTAATTTATCAGGATTGTTTAGTCTTGTCTGCTAAATGGTATGACATCCATTTATACAACTTTCTATGAAATCCGATCGATTGAAGTTGTTTTTTCGCTATGAATTCATTATATTGGAAAACTACAGTCACATCAACACATCTTTTGCATTGATCTGAATTTATATATGTATTCACACAATTCCTTGTCTTTGATTACTGTTGGACGTTCTGAACATGACTCGTTCTCCAGTGATTCATTGATTTCCCCAAGTCATTTGAACCATTTTTATGTTCTGCTTTTACTAACAGAACTTTCTCTACAAATATTACAAATTTATTTTGCTACATTTGCTGTTGTATTTCCAAGTTTAAATTCATAGTGTACAAAAGCACAAATTTCTGTCTCTTCGCTCATCACCTTCAACTTTGTACAGATAATAAAACGTCTAAACAAATGAAAAATAGATATGTTGTATACCAATGAAATGGACAAACTCTTTTAATGATGTCATCACTCTTACATTATTTTTGGGAAATATTTTAAGAAATTTGATTTCAATTTATCTCTAAAAGAAAAACTGCGCAAACTTTTTCTGGCATGTAATATATATTATGTAATTAATATATTTAAAAAAAAAAAAACTTTATTTCGCTTTATAATAGTTATATTTGTTAGTTGTTCTCTAGATTGCTATAAAGAACACAAAGTAAGTTGCCAACAACCACAGTCTCAGCAGAACAAAGTTACAGAAGATAAGAAAGGTAACATCAGATATGAATTTCCAACAGAAGATACAGTTCCCACAGAAAAATTGGAACTTTTACGTCATAATGAAGAATTAAAAAATTGTTTAAAAAATCCGCATGTACGAAACATCATGTGTGCAATTTTGACTGATAAAAATCCAACAAAAGCTATTGCTTTAGCTATGACTGAGCCAATATTTGTGGAAGTAGCAGATATTTGTTTAAAAATTATAGAACCTCAAGTTAATGACACATTATGCTAATGTAAAGGAATCTATCGTGTTTTATTAAATTTATTGCGTGTACATAATTTATATTAAAAATGTATATTTTGACATTTATGTGTACAATTTGTGATACATTTCCTACAGAGCCTTTTTCTTTTTAATTTAATGCAGCAAAATTTAATTTTAAAGTTATTAGGAGAAGAAATCAAACAAAGCTAAGTGTGTCAGCTTTATATTTGTATAAAACATTTATTAAAACTTTGATGTTTTCATTGCTTGTATTAAATATAACAATATATAAAAGTATGTTGATAGTAACTGATAGATATACACGCTTATAAGAAGCTGTGATATCTTTGCTATCCGTGGAAGTAACAGCATTTGCGTAAAAATTAATGTTACACGTAAAAAGAGAGGAAATAAGTAAATAACTTTTGTATAAGGTTTATATACAGGGTGTCCCGTAACTCCTGTAACTCCCGGAAATAGGGGGTTGCTAAGATGACTCTAAACAACTTTTTCCTTTACCAAAATGTTGGTTGAAGCTTCGTTTTTGAATTATTAACGAAAAACACTGGTCAATTACAGTGCGTGCTCACCTACGCGAGCGTTGGCTCTCAACTGCGTCCGGTCGTGGTTGTGAACAAACGCATTGACACAGCGTGGATATCGAGGGAAGCGTGCAGTAAATGTTACATCGTCTTAAATAGTGACGTTGTGTAACGAATTCATGAATAACGAATAATTTCACATTATTTTTAATTCAAGATAAAATGTAACGTTTGTCGCGATACCCACGCTGTGCTAATGCGTTTATTCACGATCATGACCGACCGCAGTTGAGAGCCAACGCTCACGTGGTTGAGCGCGCGCTTTGATTGGCTAGCGTTTTTCGTTAAAAACGAAACTTCAATCAACATTTTGGTAAAGGAAAAGGTTGTTCAGAGTCACCCCAGCAACTTGCCATTTCCGGGAGTTACAGAAGTTACGGGACACCATGTATAGACAAATAACAAACAATTCTTTTTCAAAATTCGTTAACAAAAATGACAATGTATTAAATAATATTAAAATCTTGAATGAAGAGAATAATGGAGTGAAATGTAGTCTTCGAGATCTGTCGGCATATCCATTCCATCCAACTCCTTCTGAAGGGAATGATACCTCTTTCTAACATGATGAGCCGCCATTTTTGGTTGCCTATCTCTAGTAAATATACCTTTCTTATTGCCACCTACTCTGGTATACGCTGTAAACATATATGAAGTAATTATTATTGCGCTATTTTTGTTTTTAATAAATAACATTTATAAAGTTTTTACTTACTTTGAGCAGTGCGGAAATCCGCAAAATTCCAAATAAATTCACCAATAAAAAATCCCTCGTTTCTTAATTTGTCAAATGCTTCAAAATGTTTGGATAATACTTCTTTTTGGTATTCTTCACTCCATACATATTCAGGTAACTAAAATGTTACAACATTTGTAAGCAGTTCTAAATGACACCCTTTAGTAATTCTAAATGTCAACCTTTTTTTAATTATACAATTTAAAAAATGAGATATCTTTACTACTACTATGAGACATTTTTACACATAATAAGAAAAAAAAAAGAATTAAAGACTGATTTATTTTGGATCTCTTATGTATGGTGTGTAGATTCTTTTGTAACATTTAAATGTTCAAAACATTTGCTAAAATTGAAAATATTTTTAATATAATGAATACTTAGTACAAATAAAAATATATAAAAACGGAATAGTAGGATTTTATTAACAAAACTAAAATTGTTGGAAATAAAATAAGAAAATATTGTGACCATTGAAGTTAATTAAAATTTATATATGAATATCTTGTATGAAAATATATTTATTAATAATTGTCTTTAATATTTCATAATCTTGATATACTATAAATTTTACTGTCGTTTAACATATAACATCGTTTAATATGTAATTTGTTAAATCTCTAACATAACAGATTTCAAAGTATAGACAATTAGAAAACGTAACTGCTTTTAATTTGTTTGGAATATGGGCAATTTACCTCGTGTAATCCCGGCATAGTATCAGCTCCATACTCGGACATAATCACAGGCTTATTATATTTCCTATACCACGCTTCAGCTTCTCCTATAACTCTATCCGTTATTGTATCGAGACGACCTGGGTTACTATACCAAGCGTTATAACGATTAAAGCTAATTACATCAAGGTATTCACCAGCCTTATCTTCCTGCAAACAAAATATTCAATTTTTATTCATGGTTCTTTTTCACGTGCATTTTTGTTTATTAAAAAGAATGTTCCATGTATGTTTAAACTATTATATTATTTTAACTAATTGTTAAAATAGTTACGGATTTTTAATCATAGTTACGGATGTGAGTAGAATCTTTGTGAAATTTGTCTTCTTTTTTCCTTATTATGAATGTTTTTTCTATTGAATTTGACAATAAAAAATTATGCATTCCATTAAAAGAAAAACAAAATTAAATTCTAGTCATTCTCTATGCCTTCACTTATGAGGAAACTATTGCCCTTATGTTATGCCTTTCTTGCTACCATACAAATTTTATAAGTAATATTTTTGCTTATTATTTAAAATAATCCAGATATTTAAGGTGAGCAGAGTTAATGCAACACCTTGTATTAGGTTGGAACGTAAGTTCGTAGCGTTTTTTAAATTAAACTTAAGGACAAAATTTATACACTCGTACATAATTGTATTCAACTGTTTTTTGCTATTTTGATCTACTACTTTTTGCTATCTGTATGGCAACTTTAGGATTGCATCCTTCCAGAATTTTGCATCTTTTCAAGTGATGCACTTGTTCACGTGGTTCCTTAAGCTTCTAGAGAATCCAATTTTTTTTCATTAAGAAAATTTTGTATGGGGCGGAATAGATGAAAGTCAGATGGCGCCATGTTAGATGTATATGGCGGGTGAGGAAAGATATCCCAGCCAAGCTGCAACAACTTCTGCTAAGTCTGTACTTAGACACAAGGCCTGCCATTAGGAAGATGGCTGGAAGACGATGCTTTTCCGATTAGTCAATTCCGGTCCTTTTTCCCTCTATAGTTGCCTTTAATTTGTCTATTTGAGAACAATATGTGTTTGAATTTATCGTCTTGTGGTGTGGCAAGAGTTCATAGTAAAAGAAACCCCTTTCCAATCCTACCAGTTGCACAGCACCACCGTTTTCAGATGCAGACCGGCTATTGACATGGTGAGTGGCGATTCATTCCGTTTTCCCCATGATCTTTTTCGTTCCACATTGCTATATAGGATCCATTTCTCACCCACACATCTTAGCAACTTACGAGTTCAAGCGCTTCCAAACACTTCTTAACGGTCGTATGAGATATGCGGAGTATCTGTGCGATGCTGCGTATCGTTTGACGTGGATTATTTTCAATCAGTGTTTTGATTTGGTTATTATCAGCGACTAATGACCTACCAGAACGTTCTCGGTCTTCCAGATTAAAATTGCCACTTTCAAAGTGAACAAACAATTTCCAAACTGTACTTTCAGCTGCAACACCTTCTCCATAAACGGCAGAAATCTTCCTGGCTGTATGTACAGCGTTCTTTCCTTTTCGGAAATAAAAAACCATCAGATATCGAAAATGCAGCTTATCTTTCTCTATTTTGGTTCTTATATTAAATACCGTTAAAATTGACAAATCCAAAAATAAATTCCACAGAGAGACACACTGAAACATAATCTTTCTCAGTATGTAAAAAAGTCTCTTGTTTCAACCACGCATGGAACAAATACATGCTTCCAATGCTATTCACTGAAAAACGCTACGAACTTTCTTTCCAACCTAATACATTGCACCAACTTCAAAAGTTGAATTATGTCAGATTTCATTGGCTAAAAGAAAATGTTTAAGGCGAGGAGAAACAAACACTTAATATCATAAATAATAAATTTGTGGAACATTCTATATTATAATAATATAAAATTCTATAAGTGTAACCTGTACTGCTCGAGCCATGGCAATAGTAATTGGCCTGGTAGGGTCGAGTGTTTTTGTATGACGAGCAACTAGCTTAAAGTATTCACCAGCTTCTTCAAGTTGCGTTCTGGGTTCATTAGCGATGGACCACATAATTACCGATGGTCGATTCTTATCTCGTCGTATTAGTTCCGATAGGGATTTCTTGTGATGGAGGAGGAGGGTCGGAGAGAAGTTTTCGGTGTCTACCGATGGACATTCATCAATAATGAGGAAGCCTAACCTTTGAAAAATAAATAAAATAAAAAATATTTATTTTAGTTTGTTTGTATCATTTCGAATAAAATTTTGTTCTTTCAGCCGTTATAACCCAACAGTAATAGAGTATTGTACTGTGTGGATCACATTGTTATGTTATCTTTTTTAAAATTAATTGAGATAGAAACCAAACTTTTATTTAATTTTTTGGGATTAAAACGGAGTCTATTATCCAGGAATAAAAGATCTCTTTTTCATAGTCTTCCTCTTCACAAAGAGGCGGTAAGGCATGCTATCTATTTTTGTTTCTTGTTTCTTACAAAATAAGAGATACATTTTCAAGATGTTTTTACTCAACTTAGCGAATATTACGTACTTTGTAAGTTTTGAATTATTTTATAAACACCTTCTACACACGAAATAGCGAAAACACTCTGCTCAGTGCTAATAATAATTAATTTTAATGAAGTTCCATTTTGTTATAACAGTCACAGGTTCACGTGCTAATTAAATAATGTTACAAGAATGAAGCAGTAAAGAAGAAATTCTTTAAACTTGATACTAATAAATTATTGTTTGTTTCATTCAGGTCAGTTTTTCGGTTAAAAAAATAAACCAAAGGAATTAAAGAATCATATGAGAGAAAGAAGGGTGGGGGAGGGGGATAGGCGGTATTAAAAATAATGCTTAATTTATTAGTAACTAAAAGTAAGGATTATACTGTTATTTTTAAATAAAATATTACGTGAAAAAATAACGTAATTTGTGGAACGATTTAGCTAGGTTTTACGAGTGTAAGTAATTGTAAGTTTTGTCATTAAAAAATGATAATGAAAGTAATGTTTACCGGTCAGCCACATCAAGCACTTCATCGCTGTAGGGATAATGGCTGGTTCTGTAAGCATTCGCGCCGATCCACTGTAGCAACTCATGGTCTCTGGCAACGGTGACCAGATCTAATCCACGTCCTCTTAGGATCGAATCCTCGTGCCTACCAAATCCTCGCATGTATACGGGCTTATCATTAAGTAACAAACTGCTATTTGTCCAGGACAAAGTTCTGATGCCAATTGGAAGTCTATAGATGTCTACTTTGCTATCATTTACTATGGATAATGTGACCTTGAAATCGTAACGTTATTACTAATTAGGTTTGTAATATTTTTCGAAATGCTTATAAAGAAGATCACGCGAAATAGTAAATATAATTCCTTGTGAACTGTTTATTGAAATGGTTGTACGTACAAGTGTAAAGGAGAAATAGTGATCAGCGTATTTGCACAAGACAATCAGTAAAAAGTAGGAACAATTTTTAGAGGTAATAGCCGATGATAAAGTAAAGAAAATTCAGGAATGAAAAATTGCAGTGTTCGCTATAGTTTTGAATTATTAACAGTTGAACGTGATGAATTTTTTACACAACTTCTATGGGGTAAGTTAGAATGATTTAGATTGATCGAAAGTTCTGCCGTAAATTTATACGTGTACTTATTCCAGGATTTTTAAAAGTCATCTTTATTTTAACCTTTTAGCTACTCTGTGCCACTACAGTCGATTCTACAATGGTTCACTTATTTTTCTCGCGCTAAAAGCCGTACACATTATTTATATATCATGACAACATTTCTCATACACTGGATCAAAAAAGGTTTCCATACACCCCATTAAATTTTCTCAATGAATTTATTAGAATGTCACAACGTATTTAAAAACACTTTTTGCCAGCCGATTATGATCTATAGAATCCATAAAACGATTTAATTTAGACGAATTGATATATTATTTTTATTTTGTAATATTAAACACAAAAAATAGAATTGTACAGAATTAGAAAGGTCAAAAAGGTTTCCATATACAATAGTTATTACTCATTAATTTATTCAATATCTACAAGTAATCTAGTTTATCTTTTTTTTAATAACTAGAATAACCACCATTTGTCCGTATAATTTCTATCATCCTATTTTTCATCCCTCCAGCTAGTTTTTCTGTTATTTTTAGACCAATCGAATTCCACTCTGCTAATATCGCATTTTTTAACTGTTCCTTATTTTTAATGCTGCGAGGGGGTGTCTTTAATTGTTTCGGGATATTGTAGAACAACCACTCTTTAATGCGTTCAGCAGTGTCTCGAATATTGATCGTGCCGAAAAATGAACTTATGTTCGAGATATTATTTTTTCGAATTATTTCTTAGATTGTTTTTTAATACGTCTAAACAAACATGTTGATCCATTATAGTATCGATAAATTGTAAATTTCTGACTCCTAAAACATTCATGCATACCCAAAACTAAAATACCGCCTCCTTTATGCTTGACTGTGTGACACATGTTTATCTTTTACTGCCATTTTGCCATTATTCTCCCATTAGATAAAAAAATATTAAGTTTGGATTCGTTACTAAGTATTACTAATTCTCAAAAAGAACACAGTTCCTTGATGTGAGCTTTTGCGAATTATAAACATAGACGTTTATTCTTTTTACGAATTTCTAAGATTGTCTTCGAGGAACTCTATCGTAATATCTTTCTTTTCTTAACACATTTCTGGTAGTTTCAGGTACAACATTTATAACGCAGTCATTATCGATCTCATTTCTCAATGTTTGTGCACTGATTTTTGGATTTTCACGAACGGTCTTTAAGATTGCGGTCGATGAATAGATTGCAACTTTCTTGGTCAGCCCGATCGAAGTCTATCCTCGAAAGTTTTCAATTCGTTAGACCTATTTATAATATATTGAACTGTTGCGTGTGATTTATCAACTGCTTCAGCTGTTTTGCTAAGTAATTGACCTCGATCTCTTAATCAAATGATTATTTCGAGAATTGCAACTGGTATTTCCAATTTGTTGCAACTTCTGCGTATTATTTCTTAATAAAATTACTTCAAACTGATTTCTGATGATCTACAAAACAGGGACTCCCGCATTTCTCTATGACGATCTATAAATAAGCAAATGAATAATAGTGTATGGAGACATTTTTATCACTCAAGTTGATTGCTTTGTTATCCTTACTCTTAAATTTTACTAACAACAAATAATATGTCAATTTTTTTACCATTAGTAACTCTATTATCTCTATAAATTATAATCTGCTAAAGAAAAATATTTACAAATTTATTGTAGCAGAGTAATAAATTAATTACGAAATTCTAATGAAGTGTATGGAAATTTTTTTGATCCAGTGTATTTTTTCGTACAGATGATGCTTTAGCAATAGTATTTAACGATATTGCGACAAAATGTGTGCATCTCACATGCCTGAGTTTGTCAGCCAGTCATTGAACGCGGTACTAGGTCGTTTACGTGCAGTTCACGGATAAGCTCTCCGTGCAGAGGTATGTAAATCTCTACAGCTAGCCTTGCCGCAGCTAAAAGGTTAATTATTGGAATAATGGAAACACGCTTGCATATAAAAAGTCACTATAATATTTTTGAAAAAGTTATCGGTTCCCGGTAATTCATTTAATAAACACATTCTATAATATAGTACTTTTTCAGTATTGCGCATTGTATAAATTTGCAATAGAGGCAGCTGAAAAGTTGTGTCATGCTTTCAAGATTAATATTTACACGCAGAAAGTTCTAATTTAAGAACTTCGATTAAAGGACTTTTGCCTAGACAATAAACCGAGATGCTTATAGTTGGTATTTTAAATGGTTCAATATATTCAAACAAGCAAGTAAAAAAATATATACATATATCATACCTCTAATGTGTAGAGATACCCAGGGTTAGAATTCATGCCTCTAGGCCACCAGAGATTAGGGAATGGTACCTTCAGTGTACCAGAAAATCTGTAAACGGGATCCTTTATGGCTAAATTATCATCTGCATCAAGGAGGCTCACTCTACAGATAGGAACTTCACGGTCTTGTAAGCCGGCTGGTTGAATAACGTACGTTACAATACCAGTATCACCGATTAGACCTGTCGTTACTGTTATATCTTCGATATAGACACGCGGTTTTGTATGTAGTAAAACAGGCCTGTAATTTGAAAATGTTGTATTAGCATTTTAATTTTATCTAATATCTTATTGCAGCTGTAACAATGGTCATATCAGGTGTAAATAAGTTGTTCTGCACTGATAATTTGCTTTTGTTTGCCATAGAGACAATGCTACTAATCTGTTTGTCATCGTGAAATTTTTGTATCGGGTCAGCGAACAACGTGACTTTGTTGAAATTTAACAAACAGGCGACCAGTTATTGTGTATTGTATCTTCGTTATGTTCAGATAGATTACATCAATGTTTCGTACTTTGTATTAAATAAAGCTAATACGTAGATTAAGTTATCAAAATTTTGGTCTAAGCATAATCATTATGCATCTTTTAACATCAGAAATATTGCTTGTCGTTCATTTCGTTAGACGAATGCGAATTTTAATTGAAAGTTTTGTGCAGCACTTTTGTATACTAATTAAAGGGTTCAAGACATGGAGAGAACATGACAAATATACCAAAAATTAAATAAATAGACTTCTTTAATTAAAACTATTTCAATCAATTTCATAACTATGTTACGTACGCGTTCTAGTCAAAATGTACGACGCCTAGTGTTCAGTCTAGCGCGTATCTCCAGATAGTTACCAAGAAAAGGGTAAGCGAGCGCATTCCATTCCCACGGAAATCTAACGTTCTCCACCACCAAAACCGTAGTTTTGGTGTATAAAAGGGCGTGATTTTTGACACTCGGAGGCAGTCTCGAACTCAGTTTCTGAACAGAACGTTGCTCTATCCGTCAGAGTACTGACACGAGCAAGATCGGGTTGCAGTCCCCATCGAGCATTATAGCGTCGCGTACGTATTTCGTTAGTGTCAATCAGATAACACTGTCTACGACTCCTCCGCGCTCTCACCGCGTACAATCGAGAAGGAAGATTCTTGCCGAGTCAAGAATCGATCAACTATTAATATTCTAACTAAACTTCATTGTAGCAAGATTCCAGTCACTTGCGTATCAAATGACAACTTGTAATTATAATAGAACATAGTAATATAGAGTCATACTCATGTCTATATTCAATTGAAACCACCCTAAATAGTATAGTAACGTACCAGCTAAACCCACGAAAGATATACCTTTACCGAGGTATTACCTTGTCGAGGTATATCGACAATTACGACTCGCGAATTCCAAATACCTCCATATCCGGTGGTACGCGGCGTTAACTATACGCTGAGTGGTCCATCTCCTTCGGCTACCTTCGTTAACCATACGTTGGTCTGTCCAACCTTTCCTATCTATATCCACGTCTACCACGAATCGAGGAAAACGCGCGCTTTCATACAAGGACCAGACCCGAACGACGTCACGAGACTGGTGATAGCGATCGAATTTCGCAAGCACCTAACAAACTGATGACAGTCGTACGGATACGCGAGACCTTCCCTAACAAATTGGGGTCGACGTTAAGATACGCGAGTACTTTCTGTAACAAACTGGTGACAGCGGTGGAATATGCGAGTTTTCCCTTAACAATTACTCATAAAGTTAATTTGGTATGTGAAGTAGGGGAGACCGGGCGAAGTTGATATAGCAAAATAAATTTACGTACAAAATTCAAGAAAATTAAGTATTTCAGCAATCATTTATCACTTATGGAATTTACCCGTGATAATATATTTTAATCTTTGATAAATGATCGTGAAAATGCTCGATTTTCTTAAATTTTATGTACGAGTTAATTTTACTGTATCAATTTACCTCGGTCTCCCCAACGTGTAGTACTATTTGAACAATCTCAAATATTACATATACATGTACTGGGTGAGATACATAAAACTTGACAGTGTGATATCATCAAAAATATTCATAGTACCAGAAAATGTTATTTAAAAAACTTGAAGTATTCCAGGGAGCAAAAGTTTTCGTGTAATTAAATTTATTGTGTATAAAAGAGTCAAAGATACTTCAAAGTCATCGTCTTCTTTTTTAAGTGAAACTATATATATTTTTTAATATACAGATTTGTTATGTTCATTGTATGCACGGAGTATTTATGTGATTTTCCATGTTTTGTTCTATTTCTCAAATTTAAATATTTAAATTCATTATAACTATCAAGTTATGGCGTCTTTAAAGCTCTAATAGTTTTAAATAAACAGTATATGTCCAAAAAGGGTGAATATTTTTTATTTTAATGTGGCGTATATAAAGAATTAAAATAATAATTCAGAGATACATTGTATAATCACTCGTAACCGTACCGTACACATGAAGCGTTTTTTTTTTTAAGTACTCCACAGTCAAAGCGTTAATGTGTCAAAATGAAATGTCAATAAACTGTGATTTACTTATAATCTTACATTTAGACAAATACTTCAAATTACAACAAAATCGTATGAAAACTGAACATTGTACAAAACTTAGATACCGAAAATGTTTGAAATTTCATCTGACAATGAGAAACGTATGAGAGTTGATTCCAATTGTCGGTAATTCGTGTTTGTTTTTCCATTGGGGTTTATAAGGTTAAGGGTGTATCTTAGATAGTGTTGTTTGAGAGGTGGAATTTATTAACACCAAATGCTTTATGATTTTGTCGGCTAGGTCCAGCGCCACTATTGTCAGATTAAAAAAAAATCTTTGCCGTTAGTCTGTGTAACCGGTCCTCAAAAGTGAACACGGAGTTTTCTCCCGATTGATGGGTCTCGTTTCAAGGGGGTTTCTAGCGTGTCGATGAGTTGGGTGCATCGGTTTATAGTCAGACATAACTAATGAATTTTATAGCGACAATCTGTCAGACCAAAGCTTTCTCGCGGTACAATTGTGGTGCAACAAATGCAAAATATTTAGATTAAAATATTCATATTATAATTTCAGTATGCAAGTGTTTTGCTTAATGATTATGAAAGATGAAGAATTATGATTAAAATAGTTAATAATTTAAATTATGGGAGTAATTATGCAGTGATGACTGTTACACAAATTATAGAATTGTTTATAACAGTAATAAACTATTCTAGTGATCATATTTCAACTACTATTAACAGAGATTGTAACAATTATTTAAGAGATATACAAAGATCGTTAAATATACATGACAATTTTATATAAATACATATTAATACGACATTTTCTCCAATAAGCAATATCTTATAAGATTTTTCTATAATCTATAAAATAAAGTTTGTTTACGAAAATAAAAACCGATCTTTCTCATTACTAATATGCAACAGCAATTAAAGCGTTTTCAAAAATTGATGACAAGTATATTTACTAATCCTTTATGAGCAATTTAAATACAGCTAATATAAATATGTGTTCATCGATTATATTTGAAAATTATTGATTTTCAGCGATATTAAATTTTAGGATGATGCAACACTAATCATAGAAATATAAAATGTTTTGAAAAAAAAATTATATACGTACATAAAAAGAAATATACATATAGTTTCTACAACCTATATGTCTTAAAAATGTTTATTCTGTTGCAAAAAAGGGTTATAATGCAAAATTGTTTCTAAAATAATGAATTAAAGCAGGAATTCCCACGATTTGGTACAAAAATTTCTAATTCCTTTTTAAGGAATTACTAAATATTTTCTATTATAATTTTACATAGATATCTATTTGCCTTGGGAGTATATTTACAAATCTTTATTGAAAAATAATAAATATTAAAAAGATTACAGACTATAATATTGGGTGATTACTAATAATTTATTGAAAAATAATAAATATTAAAAAGATTACAGACTATAATATTGGTTGATTACTAATAATTATCTTGACTTGTGTTTTTCTAGTAATGAAATTAAAAATTTTACAAGTCATTTATATAGTAGATGTATTAAAATGATAATCTGACGGATTCTCTTTATCATGTTGTTATGAGCGTTATCAATAACAAATTCCAATTTTTGAGATATCGTGGCAGTCAGTTGTGAAAACAATTTTGAGAAAAATCTGGCCAAAGCTGTTGTACACTTTCGTTGTTTATAACTATAGTTATTGAACCTTATCATTTGATATGTCAGAAGGATTAATTTGCTGGTATAGTGAGTAATCAAATTATGATCATGAATAAATTAAGTATTTTATGTGGTATTATTATTTCAATAATAATAAAATATACCATCTCTTTTGTTGTCAACATATAGATAGACAATTTGACTATATTGTGACAGCTTAACTAACTAAAAAACATTCAAGTTTGATCCTGGCAACTTACCGATTATGAGTCAAATAGAAACTTATGAAAATTATTAGAGCATCTAATTGAATCTGAAGTAATAACTAACAAACAGCAACTGATTGAGAAACTTGTATCAGTATGGCATCACGACTGTTGTAAAAGAAAATTGCAGAAAAAATAAGGACATATCCAAGAAATTACGGACTCAAAATGTGGAATAATGAAATATTAGTTTACGCAGTTCAAAAAGTTTGTACTAAATTGTAGAAGCTCAAAAATCTTTGCTATATTTCATTAAAAATATAACACTATTTTTCATATTAAAAAAGCAGGATTTATTTTAAGTGTATTGTCAATTTTAGTTTTGTTTAAACTTAAAATAAGTAATACATACTTTTGAAGTAGTCATAATAATTTGATCATCTACTGTAGTACTATACTATCGATAAGTGTGTCATCGTTTTTTTTGAATTACAATTATTCCTTTATTTTCGAATATATTTCAAATTGAAGTAAATCTTTCACCAAAAATATAATTCAGATTTGTCGTAATTCTTATGGATTATTGTCTGTATTAAACATAATGGAGATCGAGGCAAGTTGGTACAGTGAAACGAATTTAAATACAAGATTCAATAAAAGTGAATATTTCAACGATAATTTATCATTTATCGAATTCACCTGTGAAAATATATTTTAATCTTTAATAAATGATCGTTGAAATGTTCGACTTTTTTTAATTTTATGTGCAAGTTAATTTTATTGTATCAACCTGTTTCGGGCAGATATTACGCGCAAGTTAATTTTACTGTATCAACTTGTCCCTACACATATATCCGGTAGAAAAAGTCCAAATTCAAAAATTTATTATTATAATAACTTTCATTACTAGTTTAGGTTATTAATATAAAATTCTGTTTATAAATTGCAGGACAACTAAAAGTATACTTGTATGTACGTAAAGTACAAGTAATTTTGTAGCATGCCCGTCTTACTTCAAATCTCTATAACTTTGTTAATGTCATATTTCGGAATACGTTATACAATTTTTTATACATATTGTAGACAATACATGAAAACTAACGTTTTTTAACTCAACTTAAACAATTATCAAGTTAATTTTAAATGAGTACCAAACGTAGTTTGCTTACGGAAATTCAACTGTATTACATTATAGCGGAGAATTTTTACTGTGATTTGAAACTTGTATTTAAGACTATTTGACAACACACACTATTTCCTATCGCTAATAAAAAATTACAAAAATATTGATATCGTCTAAATATTTATTTACCTGTGTATACCGGCGTAGTTGAAAAAATCAAAAGTGTAGGTCTGTACACGTTCTGTTCCATTGTCGACAGCGGTATCGATAATTTTTCCTTGTGGTACGCTCGTTTGAAGCAAAGTGTTGTCGACAGCAACGGTTATGCGATTTTTGCTACCATAAATCAAATAGGAAGATATCTCAGCTTCGAATGGAAGATGACCCAATTCATGGTTGGTTACTAATCCATCATTTATCCACTGAAACATTATAACATTTGCGTAATGTACCCTACTTCGTTTTTTTTTCTTAAAACCCTTGCAGACAGTACGATTTATGATCACATGTAATATTTCATGTAGTTTTAGAATATTTCGTGCGATCCTCACGTACAGCGATTCCTGAATGATTCGTAGTAATTATTATTGCAGAATTATATTTTTTTAATATTATGGTATGTAAAGTTATCATCATTCAACGAAAAATTTGGTATTCTGTTGTAACAGTACCAGTTGCTCTCAACTATCGTGAAACATCGAGCGTACAACTGTTATGAATATTTACTTTAAGGTGGTTATTACTTATAGAGGTTAACAAATTTTTGATGTCAGATACTTGACGCAAATTTCAAACACATCTATTATAGTATATCTGCATTGATACATGAATCAATTATCCCTGACATCTAAATCATAGATCTAAATAGCTTTACTGACAGAATCACTACAAGGTCCAAGACGAAACGCTTTGTCCTATTCCATCTATCTTCCCGGATTCATTTTTTTCTTCTTTTCAATAGCAACCTGTCACGTTCCATCCTGACAAAATTTTAGAATAACTTGGGACGTGACTAGTTTCAATTTTTCCATGTTAGTAAATAGAAGAAAGAAGTCCATTCAAAACCCTATAAAATTACCTTCTTTCGATTTCTTTCAAACTTTGCATATTTGTAAATTCATAAGAGGGGCACCGCAATTTTATTAAGTTCAGTTTTTTATTAAGTTCGAGGTTAAAGTATGCATTTAGAGGGGAACTTAAAGTATGCATTTCCTAAAACACATCGGTGGCTACAATTTTAAAAAAGAAAATGTCGAAATGCATCTTCCGTCAAAAGAATCATTAAAAATTCAAAACATCTCACGATTTTCATGTTCTTTTATATACTTTAAATTTTTTAAATGTAATTCTTACGTGATTTTCGTTATTTGTGTGTTTAAAAAATGCAGCAAAATTGGAATTCCCAAAAAATTATCGCCAAATTTGAACAAAAAAACTGTATAAAAAAACTCATTTCAGGTTCTATCAGATGGTATAAATTAAAAAGGCGTTCCTGCGTGGCACTTTGAAAAAATCGATTTTGTTTTCAGTTTCGGAAAGTATATATATCCGAGAATGTATAGTTAAATTTTAAAACTGTGATTCGTAAATTCGTGTCCAGAAGGCATCTGGTATGGAGGTGAGATTGGCGATTAGTATTATAAGTAATGTTTTCAAAAACTTGATACTTTTTCAGTATAAGATTTTAAACGCGTTCTTCTCAAAACATAATTTTTCTACCTGGCGTGGATAAAATCTCAAATATTATATGGCCCCTTGTTTTGAAATTTTTACAGATTATTCCATGCACCAGCAGCTCCTGACAGTTACCAAAAATATATTTTTATGTTGAGTTTATCATATTTTCTTTTTATTAAAAAGTCAGTAGAAAAAGTATATAATTTCAGACTTTGCAATTTAAGTGTTTGAAATTTGACTTATTTGTAATAGAAGTATAATAATTCATTTTGGTATAGACGATAGCGATAAACGTATTGATCAAGAATCTCTAGCTTTTTGTTTTGTTCCACCTTCAGAGCTTCAATTATCTACGCCAGCGAGATACGATTTTTAAACTCATACTTTTTGCAATAAAAAGTTGTTATATATGATTAAAAAGTCACTAAATAAGCTACAAAAAGAAGATAGCGGTAGATGTATTATTACCTCAATTAATTTTGTCCATTTTAAGTGCAAAATGTACTTTACAATCCTAAATACATTAACAATTGAACCAGACTATAACTTTGCTTCTAGGTAAAGTTAGAAAAATATCGTAATGGAAAAGTGCACACTATTTAACAAGTTCTAACTTATTATAACCCGGTTTTGTTTTCATAAATGCACCTGTGTATGTGCAAAATTGAATTTTTGACGAGGCAAATGCGTATTTAAAATACTCGAACATTTCATAATAAAAAAAGGTAAATCATTAATGATAATAAACCTGTCTACTTGCTAAGATCCACAAATACTTGCAAAAAACTGCCAAATAAAATTTTCGAATAACGTAAGTTAAATCTTTTCAGTTAAACAATCTTTTTACAAATATCACGTACGTACATAAGTTACCTGCATTAATTCAGAATAAAATAATTAAGAATTTAGAAAACAAAGTTAAGATTTTAATACTATTCCGAAAAAAAACATTCTTGCGACTTTCGCAACGTAAAAAGGCCTCGATCTAGCGGATTATAGTCATAAAACACAAACTACTTATTTATTAGTCACATTTGGTCGCCAGATTGAAGTGATGTGCGCCTTGCAACTACCATAAAACCGCCCTCAAAGAAACCTACAACCGTGGCCGTTGAGGCCCTTACACCTACAACTTGCTTAAATTACCACCACTATAGCTAGTAACATTTCTCTTCCAAATATTCAGTCATCCTCATCACATAGCACGTCCACCAGTTATAACACAATATAGTTTATAAAAAAGCAAACATAGTCAAGCAAGGAAAAAGGCAGTAAGCAGTAGTAAGTAGGGAGTAAGAACACGAGTAGTAGAGTAATATCACAAACGAGTATCAGCAAATAAGGTATAGAAATCACAATCGGCTAATACACCGAGAAGCAAGTAATACACGAAAAACACAGTAAATGACGTAACATCACAGCGAACTATGTTAAAGGGTTTAATTATCCAATAACTAGCATCTTCGAAACCGACACAAGCGAGTAAACACGGGCTTTATAACCCCGTAATATTCCATACGGGAATAGCGGCATAGAAAGACGCAACAAATATATTAATACAGACAAAACAGGAAATAGTATTATAAATTTATGTAATGTTAATGTTTTCTCTTACCATTCAATTATAATAATTTTAAATAATTCTTTAATGAATTATTATAAAAGGATTAGCATTTTTCCGTTTGCACTTAAACTTAATTTTATGACAAAAAGTTGTTACAACTTGAACTTGGTCTTACTAATAATACCTTTCGGATGTTTATAATAATAATACGTTACGAAGACATAAAATAGTAAAATAAAAGATATGTACAAGCAATGATAACATGAAGTACTTACTACTTGAGCCAGATAATTGACAGATCCAAATCTAACAAAAACTCTCTGCTCTCGCCAAGAAAGGGGCACGAAAAAGGTTCGTTGATACCAAACAGCTCCAACGTGATCTCTTAAATCTCTGGAGGTTGTGATATCATTGTACGATGAAGGAACAGGCATTTGCATTACGTTTCCTACCTATATGAAGCAATATACCTACATAAGTGAATCCTCGTTGACAGTGTATAATTTCGTGAAATTAATTTTTATGCAAAGTCATGTTTATATAAGGGAAGTCTAAGTAGATATCTAAGCATTATGTACCATTTGTACTCTCAAAATCCAAAACTAAAATTATATTTCAAGAAGAATTTATGATTACACTTTATGGTTGTTGCTCCTAATATAAAAGTTTCAGAAACTACTTTGGATTAACACCTTCAAATTGTTTTAAATTGTTTGTATTTAAATACAGCAATAATTTCAATAATATATTCAAATATAACATTATATTAGGTCGTCCAATCAGTGCGTGTCATGATGCATTTATACTTTTCACGATGTGTTTTGTATTTCGAGTTACTTTAAAGAAATGAAACCATTAATTCAGACGTGTACTGTGCTTATTGTCAGTTAGAAAAATTGAAAGAAGCAGTAACAGTGAAACGTCCAGAACTCTTAAATTAGAAGAAAATGATTTTTCATTACGATAATACCAAGTCACATGTAATTCAAAATGTGCAAAAAACATTACGTGAATTCTGTTGAGAAAAGATACATCCATCATTTTCTCCGAACATTGTCTCATCAGGTTACCATATATTTCATACATTACATTTTTTAATGGGATAAATATTTAACAATATTAACTTTACAGGTAATAACGTCAAGAATTTTTTGAATGACGGTATAATGGTTTTGTCAAAAAAATTGGAAGAAGTTGTGAAACGAGAATAACAACGTCCTTTTGTAGTATTTAAATGTACGTTTGAAATATTGGATGTTTTGGTCGGGCCCGACATTGTGCGCCAGTTATAACGGAGTTTTGTTCGAGGTTCGATCCGACTACAAATGAATATCGCCAGCTCACGAATCACTTTACTACTATCACACTAGTCTACACTTTAGAATCTGTTCTCTTATTATCTATTTTACCCTTCCACTCTCGCACGTTCACGTAAAAAAGCGCGGAAACTCTTTACTCTCGGTGTACGGAGCAAAACTTTGCCTCGTGGTCCGGGATTGTCCACTCCAGGGAACAAGGTCGGAGCCAGGCAGGATTCGTGTCCGTTTGATGTCCACACAAGAGAGCGTTTTTGGAGCAGTTATCCGTTTTGTCCATAAAAATCGTGGATCGATCGTCTTTTTATACCTTGCTGGGGGTCCTTTCGGACCAGGGTGAGTGATGGAAAGGGGGGGGGGAGTGGGAAAGTGAGGGAGTCGACAAGGGAAGGTGTCGAGGGAAGTGACGAGGGTGCTACTCTGGTAGCCGCTCGGAGCACAACCCCCCTTATGGGGTGCGCTACAACACGAATTTATTGGACGACCTAATACTTTCATTCAATTTCAATGGACTATTTGTTTTACGAAACCTTTGATAGATCGCCTGCATACCACGCCTCCTTGTAACCCTTCAGCATATCCCCTGATGGCGACATGACGAAGTTCCACATACCATCTAGAGATTTTACCTTAATGAGAAATTAATTAATTAATTATAAATACTGGATAAGCTATTTTGCATTATTATGAAAATGTATTTTTTTCCTATCATTAAAATATAGCAAACTACAGCAATTAAGTGTATGCTTATCATGAAAAATGCTTTAATACTATTTTGTATCTTTTGATCTGTACAATATAACTATTAAAATAATTAGTGTAAAAATACATTTGCATAACTGTTTACAATCTATCGATTTGTTTCAAAGGTGATTATAGATATTTTATATCATTACCATTTTGCCAACGCAAAAGAATATTTTTAGTTGTTTAAAATATTGAGTATATGCAATTAACGCAAACATAAAATTTTTTAAACGGAAATTGATCAAAATTCATTTTGCAGGAACGATTAAATTAATAACGTTTGCAATACTTTTTTGATTAATTCCTAAAATATATTTTTCTTAATGAATAACGAAAAGCTTGTTTGCTTTCTATATATATTCTAATATTTTTGTATTATTTTTCATGAACTATTAACGTTGATATATTCTTTTTATAGTTAAAAGGGAGATATAATTTACGACAAGATTTATTTATTGAAAATAATAATGAAAGACAAATGTAAATAAACAGTTACCTCTCGTGATTCACTTTCTCGTGCGTAAAGCATACCAGGAAGAGGAGATGGCGTTTCTTCTTCCAGGGGCAAAGGTAAATATTTTATCGGAGTTTCGGGATATTCAATCTCTGGACCCGATTCTCCGGCCATCGCCGTACTACTTAAAAGGAAAACTAAAATCCACATTGCTCATCAACTTTTCTGGAACAGAATAAGTAAATAAAAAATTATAGTACTTGTTACAGGCTGCAAAGGCTCGAGTATCGAGTAATACGTGGGTCGTACGATTTTATGATTACTTAGATGAGTCAAGGATTAGGGTTTTCATGGATCAACCGATGTGTGGCTAACTCCACTTAACAATCTAGGATAAAAGTCTTCGTGGATGCTCTGTAGCGAGCATCGTGTAACCACACAGGATAAAGACATAAGGACCTTGTAGGATCGTAATTATCGACATATTTTGAACAATAAAAGTATATTCTTATAGGTCTTCATTTGTTATGCTACAAACATCAGTCAGCATGGATATCGAAACGTATATAATTTAACAATATTTTATTCTATGGTTAAATAGGTATTTACATAGTTATAAAATTAAATGAATTAAACTGGGAAAGAATATCTTTTCTCGGCATTATATAGTGAATGCACAGGAGAGTATTTATAGTTATAATAAGCGTTACCTAGTTGACACTTACGTTGAGTATAAAAATACTGTTTCGTATTCGAAAAAGAATGCAACCCGATCTTGTTTCGTGCCACAGTTTCGACTGTCAGAGTGAAAACCTACTCAAAGACTGAACCCCTGAGCATCAAAATTATACTCATATAGGGTGACCGATTTTCTTCTGCAAATGCGAAACATTCGTGCAGTGTGTTGCATAAAAAATACATAGTTTTAAGGGGGGTTTAAGTTGATGTAAGTAGTTTTTGTGTAGATGGACACATAGGAGAAAAATGAAGCTGATTGTATGTTTCTTTTTTTTTTTTTTTTTTTTTAATAAAATTGTATAGTTCTTAATTTTTCCGAAATTATTTATGCCGAAAAATCCTTAATTTAGCAGATATTCTAGTCCGAATGTTGCAAAAGGGTACTAGATCGAATATTTATAGTCAGTCACAAAAGTCTTGATACTCCCTTTAAAGCAGAATAACTTTCTAAAAATTGGATCAAACAATTTGAGCTTCTTTGAGATATTATGACTAGTTTACTAGATAATGTGTACAAAAAATTTTGAAAATGTTGCGACTGATCGGAATCGCGACGAAATTCGTGAAAGTCGTTTTTGTAACTTTTTTATTTGAGCCTGCAATAAAAATTTAAAAAATACATTTTATAGATTTATACCAGTTATTTACATGTTGAAAATATAATCGAAATCGATTAACGTTGTTATGAGCTACAAACGATTAAAAGTGGGGAAAATCGGAGTTTCTCACGGCTTCCAGTCTACAACTAGAATAAATCTATCACTTCTTATACCTTTCAATGTCTGTTGCTGTTTCTGCATAGACTGATTGCAATGAAATTTTTAATTTATATATACACAGTATATTATCCCTGTACCTGTGCTGTACTTTTTATATGCGGTACTCATTTTATGTGGTCAAAAGACATATTTTTCTATAATCCTTCGTTGAATTTATTACATATCAGAGAGACGCAAATTCTTACTTGAACGTACTAATTATATAACTCTGACATATATAGATTTTGTGTGTGGTGAGAATGTATAAAATTGATCGTGCAAACGATAACAATTTTGCTTTCCCCTGTTCCCCTTTTTCTAACATATCATTACTTTTTGGTTTTCGGTTAACCTATATCCAATAAATATTTTTATAGCCTATATAGGTTTTCCTTACCAATTTTTGGTTTTCGTATGAACAGACACCATTTACGCCATTTTTATCTGCGTAAAAAAGTTTACGTGGAACGGACGTGGAAGGATAGGTGTAACTGCTATAAATCTACAAAATGTATTTCTTAAATTTTCATTATAGGCTTAGATAAAAAAGTTGTAAGAAGCAATTTTCATTATTTTTTTCGCAATTCCGACCAATTGCAATTTTCTTCAAAAAAATTGTTATACATCATCTAGTAAACAGATCTTTTTAACATAAAAAAAAAACTCGTCACTTGATGGAATTTTAGAAAAGTTATTTTGTTTTAAATGATACGTGAAGGCTTTTGTGACTGACTGTACCTATTGCTTTAAAAATGTCATAAGATGGTATTGACTTTGACGAGTTTTTCCAAATGATGTAAATAAATACAATTGTCTCGATGCTTTTTCTACTTGTGCATTAGTTTTAGAAGAAGGTTACATGTATGCAGTAACATTTAAGTAAATGCATTAATTTCAGAGTTCTATTTTATAAATTCTTCAATAAAATAACATAAAATGATAATTAACGAATCGTTATCCTCCCATCATATTATAGAAAAATGTCTATTATTCATTCAGAAAATGTAAATGCAGATATGTCTACGCATTAGAACAACTATTGAAATATTGTGATTAAAATATCTCCTACACTAATGATTTCTCGATATAAATAATTAAATACAATTTTAAGGGAAATAATGAACTACATCGATTAGTTCATTAAAAAATATGCAATTTTAAAAACCATGTCACCTTCGTATAACCTTTGCGCGTCATTCTACAAAAAAAAAAATTGCATCAAATTATGATCCGCTCGAAATCATTTATCTTTTATGTGAACTATTTTTCTATGCAGCACACAGTGTACAGGTAATTTGGATTTATACATTAAAATCGGTCGCACTGTATACACCAAAAAGCTGTAGATTTTAGTAGCGGGATAAGCTAATAGATTCTATGAGGAATAGATTCTAAATACTTTTTTCTTTTTAGCAAGCATTTCTCTATTAGTTTTAAAAACATACAAAAGTATCAATAGTTAATTTAAAATATTTAAGAGTGAATCAACAATTATCCAGAACAAGACTTTAACTTTTTAATGAACGTACATTGTGAGTTATGTATATATGGAAGAAACCATGGCAAGTTGATACAGGAACAGGTTGATGCAATGAAATCAACTTGCACATAAAATTCAAGAAAATCGAATATTTTAACAGTCACTTACTATTTATCGAATTCACTCTTGACAATGTATTTTAATCTTTAATAAATTATCGTTGAAATATTCAATTTTCTTGAATTCTGAATGCAAATTGATTTCACTGTATCAACTGCTCTATTTATCACGTTGCGTGTCGCGATCCGAAGTTGAACTCGTGCGCGACTGTTAACAGCCAAACTAATGTTGGGCAATCCGCGTTAATGATTATTACCGAAAAATGTGTATTGTTTCGATTGGTTGACCAATGTATTTATTAAACGATAGCGGTAAATGTTAGTAAGGACTTCATTTAAGTTTCAATATCCGCAAAAATTTTGGTAAATTCAGCAAAATATCTTATTAACTGTTAGATTTAAAATAAATAATTGTTACTCTTTTATTCAGAACTTAATATTATTTGGAATTTTGTCATAGCAAATACATTTCGTTTAAAAAAGGCGAAGTTGATCTTCAAATCTTCGTTCAGTTTCTATCTAAAAAATAGTAAAACTTTCATAAGTATACGACGCCATATTTACTTTTTTTTTTTATGTATTCACTGTAGTAAAACAATGAAAAAAACGGTACGTATGTACAGAATTTAGAGTTAAAAATAAACGAACACAATTTAGTGCGTTGGAGGGGAACAGTTTGCTTTCCTAATTGCTTTGTAACTGAAGGATGCGCAAGGATGATGAGCTGTTGCCCACCGCTATCTGACAGCTGATGACACGTGTATTGTGTGAACAGATGCGGGTATTGTGCTTATTTTAGTTGAATCACACACTCAACCAAACTTAATTATTCTGCGCAAAAGTGAAGCATATTGTGCTTACTTAGTCTACAGTTCAAGGTGGACTCACATGATATATTGTAATAAAATGAAGATCGTCTTCACTAGACTGCGAATTTGTATGCAAATTCATATTTTTAAGAATATAATAAAAGGTGTGAAATTTTGGTACATAATTATTTCACCTACTAGGTATTGTAACGGAGTATGGTTTATGATCGCGGCTAGCAGAAGTAAACTTGCATATGTTGAAGCTTTCGCCTTCGACATTTTACGACTGCTGCAAGCTAAAAACCTTAATTGTCGAAATTAGTTTGCAATGTGTGAGAGGCTGACGGTCATGACAGTGCCTCTCGAATATACTACTACCATAAACCATGGCCCGCTACCAAACCTAAGGTGAAAACAAGCACGTGGTGACTAATTTGCATGCCTAAGGGAAACTCAAGTTTTCCACCTCTCTGCCAGAAAAGTAGCGAAGGTGAAGCTTCCAGGAGCTTCTCAAAAATCAATGGAAATAGTTTTTGACGAAGACAAGCCTCACTCAAAAAAAGCACTACGCCTATGTAAAACAATATATAAGAAGGAGCGCAAACGAAAAAAAACATTCTCGGGTTCCTAGCAAACACACGATACGCGCTCACATTATATTAAACTGTTAATAAATAAAAACTTGCTTTAGGAATATTGTAACCCTTGCGCTACAGTATTATAAAAAGCACTGTAATTTGTATATTTTGTGTATTTTTTCATATTGCATGCATTCTATGCAAAACTTAACCCTTAAATTTCCTATAAATGCATACAAATCTGCAGTCCAGTAATTACATGTTTACACTTTTTCTTTTTGTTTTATGACTCGAGTTTCGAGTATATACAGTACAAGTTTACATTCACAAGAATCTGCAAGGTAATTAAGTTATAACCCCTCTTTAATATTCTGTTAACCATACACTAATGTTATACGTTCCTTACTATAAATCTTTATGAAGATCCTGTAGCATCTCACACACAGCAATTTTTTGGATAAAAATTTCACAAGATTGTAAAGCCTGTAAATTAAAAATAAAGCTGGCCAATTGTTGCGTTCCGAACAATATTCTTCTGTATTATTATTTTACTTTTATTATTCATCGAATGAGATTTGATAATGCAAAGCATCGTGGGAACTTCCTTATCAATCGCAAATTCAGTCTGTGATGTATCAGAATTTATCTTTTGTTTGACTTCGCACGACTGCAATCCAAGAACATATTTAGTAACACTATCCATGTTCTCAAAACACTACCTATACTACATTTGGCATAACTCCTGCGTTAAATCGATATAAGCGTACAGAAAGATTCTAATAGCCATAAGGTACAAATAGACCGTAGTAAAGTTGGACCCATTCCCTCGAGAAGAGCAAGCGAGACCGTGAGATCACGAGACGAGACTCTGTCGCGTTCCTCCTTCACTGGTTTGATTCTTTAAAAATTATAAATAATCCATCTCCACTGTCGTTTTTTAGGGAGTATGAGCCATGCTTGCTCTCGAAGGACTACGGCTGGATCACTATCACTTTAAACAAACCATCGATCAATCGCGAGGTGTGTAATCGGGTAGTCCGTAGTATAATAGCTTGAGATAGAGTTTGTTACGTTTGTAAAAATATAAGGGACGAAAGACTTACAAGGGAAGTCCGCGAACGGTCCGGCTTCGATTTTGATGAAACTTTGTACACTTATAAAGCAGTCAAAAATAATCGACAAGTATTTTTTTTTAGCTGCGGTAACTCGAATTTAAGGGGTGAAACCACCCCTTGAAGTTTTGGGTCAAAACGGCTATCTCGAAAACGGAAAGACATACAAAAAAATTGTTAATGGGCGAGGTTAATGGTTTCTTATGTACAATAACACGGTGTTAAAAAATTTAACAAAATACAGTTTGTTTATAACAAAAAAAAATTTATTGACTTAATTTTTCATTTTATTGAAATTTTCATAATGACAAAAAATGACGACCATTTTATTCCAAATCCATTAGTATATAACATTTTAAAATTGCCTCTTACAGTTTTGCAGATTTTGATGATTTACATCTTGCGCGCACATTCACTATGGTAGTAGCCGTTCTAACTTTGATTTTAATGAAGCATTGTAGGCTTGCACTAAATTATACAGTAACAAGTAACAATGACAGTAACAAGTTTCTTAACAGCAATGAAAAGATTATTTGTTTTTATTACTCACCTATGACATCGTGGCAAAGGTGGAGCGATTTATAAATTATAAATGCATACAGTGTGTATAGCAATTATTCTATGTAGTTTCGACAATAGTGGTACTCGTCGAAAAAATGTTTGAGGCATAAAGATTTCTTACACCATGCGCATTTAATTATTGCTACGTCACCGCAAATATGGCATCTTGGTTCATTTTCAACAGAATAGCAGTATTCAACAGGATTCTGGAATGCATTTGGGTTTTCATCTATATATCCGGATTTATACCAGGAGTATTTAATAAAATTTTGGAACCTTGGCGATGAAAATTGATTGTGGAACAAAGATTGAAGTTTGATTATATTATTCCTAGCGTGGAGTCTAATGTCTTGATTTAAAATGAGAACTATATCTGAAAATCGGCGGACGAAATTTTTCACCATTGTTTATTGTACTCAAAGAGAGTACAGGATATTTCGGGCCGATTGTGGAACAACATTTATTTCGCCCTGACAATCTATATCTTGCAGCTTTAAAGTCAGGAAAATTAACTACGGACCATTTCAAGACCTGGTTAAGAGAGATTTACTTCGCAAATACTGGGCCCACAGCAGTTCTAATTCTTGATTCCTGGAGTGGTCACTGTAAGAAGACAGTGAACGTAGTTACTCCCGAGGGTAAAAACGTAAAACTTTTTGTAATACCAAAAGGTGGATCGATGGATCAACCATATCATGTAGCAATGTAGACATTATGAGACTCAAAGGGTAAAGTTAATTAAAAATTTACAGAATGTAAGGTTCTAACTGCCTTTAAATGTAGAAATGGTAGTTGCTAAACTAAATATTGTAACCTGTTCGTATCTGTTTTCCTTCCTAAAGGAATGTAACCTCAGGATCTGAAGACATGTATTATAGTAATTTTAAGAACTATCTCGTTAAGATCATAATGTAACCCTTGCTTCTATACACTGTACTTTTACACATGTATATATACAAACCTCTATTGTGGTTTCCTATAAATAAAAAAAAAATTAAAAAAAAGAAGTCGATGAATGTTACAACTTTCTTGGTCGGCCCGATCGAGGTCTATCCTCGAAAATTTTCTATTCGTTAGACCTATTTATAATATATTGAACTACTGCATGCGATTTATTAACTATTTCAGCTGTTTTTCTAAATACAAAGGTTGCTATTTATGTATCCGGAACTAGCAGCACTAGTATTGCCAAGTGCCATCAGACATATCCATCGTAAGGTTTGACGCTTTAGACGGTATACATACTCAAAACGTTTTGTGATAGGAACGCTATTTTTGTTTGTTACAGTAACTTAAAAATTTCATCTCAGTTCAAAAATGGAATTAACTCGTGAAAATTTTCGTGCGATGATTTACTAAGACTTTCGACGTGGATTATCTCAACAACAGTGCATCAATCAACTCACTTCGACTTTCGACGATGAAGCACCATCTAAAACCACTGTATATTACTGGTTTAGTGAATTCAATCGTGGCCGTCGTTCGCTCACGGACGAATTTAAAGAAGGTCATCCAAAATCGGTTGTTGTGCTAGAAAATATCGATGCTATGCACGAACTGGTAATGCAAGATCGTTATCTGACATACCATGAGATTAAGCCATCCCCAGGCATTAATATAACAAACGTATATAAGATATTGCATGAACATTTAGCCGTGAAAAAATTTGTTCGTATAGTATATACGATGCTATAGATGTATAACATCTACACAGGTGACGAATTTTGGATTTATACGTGTGAGCCTAAAAGCAAACAGCAGTCAACGGTATAGGTGTTCCAAGTTGAGCCAAACCCAACAAAAGTTGTTCGCGCAAGAAGCACTTCGTAGCAAATGGTCGCTTGTTTTTTTGGAAAAAGTGGCTACAGTGCCACTAGAAGATCGTAAAACGGTCAATTCTGAATGGTACACAACCATTTGTTTACGAGAAGTCTTTAGAGAAATAAAAACAAAAAGAACCAGCGATGCAGGATCATCCTTCACCATGACAATGCGAGCTCTCACACATCGGCCCAAAGAACTCAATGTTTGACCGGTCAAAACATTGAATTAATGAGTCATCCGCCGTAAAGCCCTGATTTAACACCCAATGATTTCTTTTTGTTCCCGTACGTGAAGAATAAACTACATGGTCAACGATTTTCGACGCCAGAACAAGCGGTTGATGCTTTCAAAATGCATGTTTTCGAGATATCTCAATCGGAATAGAAAAAATGCTATGAAAATTGATTCAAACGTATGCAAAAGTGTATCGATTATCATGGAGAATATTTTGAAAAATAATAAAACCATTTTCAATAATAAATATTTGTTTTTGTTTGTTATTCCGGATACATAAATTAACCTACGTAATTGACCTCAATCTCTTAATCGAACGATTATTTCGAGAATTGTAACTGGTATTTCTATTTGTTGCAACTTCTGCATATTACCTTTTATTAAAATTGCTTCAAACTGATTTCTGATGATCTGATCTATAGAACAGGGACTCTCGCATTTCTCTATGACAATCGATAAATAAGCATATGAATAACAGTGTGTGGAGACATTTTTAACGCTCAACTTGATCGCTTTGTTACCTTTGCTTTTACATTTTACCAACAATAGATAATATGTCAATTTTTTTAACGTTAGTAACTCTATATTACCTCTGTAGTAACAGAGGAAAGATACGAGGGACCAAGAGGGGAATCGATCCCGCGACCTCCGAAGCCGGGACACTCTACGCCCATAGCCAAGGCGCCCTTTTATTTTCCTCGTTGTTATTGTTACTATTTGATGGGTATGAAGTGCTCCGATACTACACCTCTGTAAATTATAACCCGGTAAAGAAAAATATTTACAAATGTATTGTGAAACAGTAATAAATTGATTATGGAATTTTTGTCGGGTATATAGAAATTATATTTCATGTATTCTCAAAATATAATCAACAAATATATATATATTTTTTTAAATAATAACAATAACATTTAAAACGGTGAACGATATCGACATTTCTTAGAATTTACTTTGCTCACTTTACTGGATGATATTCCATTGTAAGTAAGATTAAAATTAAAATACCATTAGCAAGATGGTATACCAGCTTATAACGCCCGCATTGCAACACAATATTTGAGAGAAACTTATCAGGAAATGAGTTTTGGTATCTACAGTCCCACACCTTGGCCACCTCGTTCGCCTGACACGAATCCGTTGGACTTTTTTCTTTAGGGTTCTCCAAAGGACAAAGTGTATTCGCGGCCTTTCGTGTCGGTGGATGACATGAAATAGCAAATCAAACTGCATTGTTCGAGTGTGAATATCAGTCAACTAAAAAATGTTATGAAAAACATCAGGAAACGTATTAGAAAATGTTTGGAATGTAATGGTGAAACATTTGAACATTTATTGTAATAAAATACAATACATTTGTGACCTAACATGTCGAATATCTCGTAAAGTATTGTTTTTAAGATGACTCTACCCTAATACTTTTATACACAGAATAGTGAGAAGAATCGAAAAATGTTAAAAAAGAGTAAAGCTATATTTAAAAAAAAAGTGCAATTGCGCCGGAAAGGTGCATCGATACATGTGCAACAAAAGTGGTGTAATAGGAAGATAGTACTTAGTACGCCATTCAGTATTGCCCTCTGCCATTTTTCTCTATCATCATTTACAAAAAAATTATAGCGCGTCCAGGCTGCGAAAATCACCATGTATATAGGATCACCAAGATTATACTGGTCAATATCTACCTTTCTAACTAATTAAGTATATCACATAACATCAAAATTTGTATTAACCATTTACTCTTTTCCAGTGGAAAGGCCAACTACACAAAGATAAAGAAATAGATATAAACAGATAATAACGAACCCAAACTTTTCACATAATTAAAACAAATCATATATTGATTTAAATTAAATATTCACTTTTCACAAACTCTTATACACTCCAAAGAAAAGAGCGTATACACGCTCACGGATCGGGCGCGCTCGGATGGTAACACAATCAAAAACTTAATCCTTTTTGATTTGTTACAATTCAGACTTTATATTATGTTCGACATTAAAAATGTTACCGTAGAAAGTTCGTTGTGATACTTTTGGAATACGATCGAATAACATGCATAATTAGAATGGTTTTTACGTCTGTGTTACCGTTTCTATAAACTATGGTTGTCTGTGATTTGTCAGTCATTATGTACGCTAAAGTGAGTGTCTGTTTTGGTATTAATTGTTATAGGGTAAGGGTCTGTGGTGGATAGGATCATCAGGAAGGTTGAATTTTTTAAAAACAAATTCCAGGTAGCGCAATAACGGTTGCAGGTCCGGTTAGCTGGGCCAAATGCCTCTATTTTCAATTCGAAAAAATTAAAAAGGTCATAATGTCATTGTCCCTAATCCATACGTTCGGGCTAAAGTGAATGCAGTATTGCCTTCGCTGCATCGATGAGTTCGCTCAAGGAGGTTAATTGCGAACTGATGTGAGTTCGGTACTCTGGTCTGACAGTCCAATGTAACTAATGAATTTTGATTGTAAATCGCCAGACCAACCGAGTTTCCTCAGGTTGATTGCGACGCAGCACATTCAATATTTTTCAATGCGGTGTTTCAAATGGCGGATGTCAAATTAATACTACGTATTTAGGAGAATAGGTAAATGAAAACTTCATACGAAAGTAATTCCGAACATGATTTATTAAGGAGTTATAAGAAATGAAAATTTCATTTTCTATTATATAGAATCTTATAATGGTTCATGGTTTCTGTAGAGTTGTTGATTGATATGCGAATTGCTATCTTGCATGTCAGCGATTTCTATCAGAAGCATTGTACAGTTATTTTCTTAATTACCAATTGCTTCAACATTTATCAGTTGCAGTGTATCAATTATTTGGCCTTCTAAATCACCGAATATAACGCCTTGATTGATCTTGATTTATAAAGCTAAATAAAAAGTGTATGTTCATAAAAGTAGTAGTATCTAAGGATAATTTTTGGCAAATGAAAAACTGTATCGCTATAGAAAATAAAACTTTGGAACACCTATTGTAATTTAATGTTTCAGAAAGATATATGAATAATATTTGACAAGAATGACAATGATGTAACTATACAGGACCATGCAATTTGGAAACATTGTACAATTTTGCTTAACGAACAACAAATTTTCATTTCTTATAACTTTTTAATAAATCGTTTTTGAACATGGATTCACACGAACCTTTTCATTTATTATATATGTAATTTGATTCCGACATTTTGGAGTAACGTATGTCCAATTTTAGCAACTTGAGTGAGTATCGTGAGTTATTAAACCAAAATTCCATTCCTTCATGGAATTAAATTAGCTGGAAATTAAAGGGGTTTACTAGTGCGATCGATTGAAAAAATCTTTTTCTTTTTATATCTTCTTATAACTTAACATCTTGAAAATATATGCACAAAGTTTAAAAATCTAATTCTCAAAATTGGCAATGGTATATGCTTCCAAAGAAAGCTGCGCATCCGAGCATGAGCTGTAAGAAACTCGAGCGTGCAAGAAAATTGGATAATTATAAGCAATGAGCTGCTTTGTAAATCTACAAAGATTTGTCAGCTACAGAGTCATTAGAGCGTAGGTTTAGGAAGGAATATTTGAAATAATAATGAAAGATAAACGGTTTGCGAACTTCCTACCGATGTATTTATATTATGGAATAAAAATAATACAAATTGTTAATTTCTTAACCGTGACTATTTTTAACAAAGGCTAGTCAGGTATTCTCAACATTTTCGAGATAGAGTGGATAATGAATGGTCTTATTGTTTCGAATTTCGCAATGAAACGTGATACTAACCAGATTTTGGAGACAAGGATTACTCGCAAAACGAAAATTTGACCTTAAATTTTTTTACCTGAAAGAGAAAGTTGCAGTGTGTAGTATAGTCTTGGAATAGATGAATCAGTTATAAGTACGATATTTTACTTTTTATATAATTGTAAACTATAGTTGAAATTTCACGTATGTTTTTCTCAAAACAGTATTTTTAAATTGGCAAACTTGATTGCTAAAAAACCAAAAGTCTAAGTTACTTAAAAAACATAGCAGGATAAGAAAATCAGAAGTGCGCTAAAACCGAATCGGACTTGCGATAGATTGTTCAATAACTTACTGAAGAAAAGCATTTAATACAAAGCTTAGTACCACAAAATTCGGATTATACAGCCCGTATTTTTGGTTAGTGAAGTTCAAATTAATAAATTTTATTTTTCCAATATGATAGGTCTTATTTAATGAAAATTTACACATGTACTTTAAGAAGTTATTTATTCATTATAAAAATATTTATATTTTTAGTAAAAATTAAGAATACTCTTGCAAAACGTAAAATTACGGTGTTATCGCAACAACTATATTTTATTAATATTTTCTATATCTACCACTGTTATTTATAATTCGGGATATACGATTAAGTGATGATTTATACAATATTTTTATACAGTCAAGTGATATGGCGTTCAATTCCTTTTGAATAGTGTTTATGAGCTCTTCTTCAGAAGAAAATTGCCTGTTATTCATGTAAACCTTTCTTGATAAGTATGCCCACACATTTTCTATTATATTTATGTCAGGTGATAGTGCTTGCTATTGTAAACAGGTTATTTCCTGCTTCTCAAACCATTTTTTAATTAATTTTGCGGTATGTGTTGCAGCGTTATCCTGCTGAAAAATTCATTCATTGTCTTTCATAACGTCAAAAATCCTAATTTTTGCTGTTTTCAATATTTCCAAATATTTTTTTTAGGATCTTTCCGCCCTTTCGTGACTTTCAAATTCACGACGCCTTTAGAGCTTGGCTCCCCAAATAATGACGGTGCCTCCTCCATGTTGTCTACGTGAAAAAATTCTTTCTTCTTTTCTTAGCTCGTGATAATAATACGGGTACCCATCTGGACTGTCTATGTTAAACTTCTTTTCGTCAGAAAGGATTACTTATTCCCAATGTATCACCCAATTCGTATGTTTCCTGGCAAACTGGAGCCTATCCACTTTATGGTAATCCTTCAAACATGGTTTTTTCTTCAAACATTTTCTTTCAATAGTAGGTACCTTTTTTAAATATCTCTGTACAGTTCGTACACTAGTTGAAACATTAACTTTCTCGGCAATTTGCGTTGCACTATAGTTAGAATTTGATGCGATACGCAAAACCGACCTTTTATCTGTTAGCGACAAGGCCTTTTTAGTTCAACCTTTGTATAATTTGCTGTAATTTTCACTATTTTTCAAGTATGAACATACAACAAATTCGCTTCTGTTTAATCTCCTCGCAATCTCTCCGTTGGAATATCTTTCTTCTTTTAACACCTAAACTTTTCCAATTTTTTTACTGTTTAACTGTTTTGCACGACCCATTATTAACTGAATGTAAAATAATCTCGTGTTCGATACGTCAATTACTGATTACACAAGTTGAAACAGAAGAAACGCGAAAAATGGTGTAGATATAACGAAGAAACAACCTGCGTTTATTCAAATGTCGCAAGGATATTCTTACTTTTTCTTAAAATTGCGAATACTTTTACAATGAATAAATGACCTATCATATTGAAAAAATAAAATTTATTAATTTGAACTTGACTAAACAAAGATACATTAGAAATATCATTGCGCTTAATCAAGTGTCGCGGACTGTATGTTTTTTCCCCATTTTCTCTATTCAATGATGTGTTATGATTTTGAAAAATTTCGATTTGTGCAATTTAACATTAGGTTTATGGACTTTCCTTATGTACTTATTTCTATGGATATCCGTCAAATTGGCGAGTGCACAAAAACCTGAATTTTTCTCCAAAATATTGATTTATTTAATTTAGAAATAACTTAATTATACACTTTCAACTTTGTTATAAATTTGGATATATTTTATTCCGTCCATCCGACAGAAAGCTCAGGCCATTAGAATTTTTCTATTTCTCCAGATTGTCAAAGCCTTTCCTTTTATTTCACGAGGACTTTGTTTGCTCGCTTAATGGTAAAGAATATTGAAAGCATTGTCACAAATTAGTTCATTAACGCTCAGTGACACAATATGGCTGTTCACAACATAGACGGAAAAACACTCAATTAGAGCAGTCCCGTTCCATGATCGTTAACACCTTACCATTCACTTCTCTTTTAATTTTCTACACCATGGAACCCCGCGTACTCTAGTTACAGCCTATCTGCTTCAAATCAGGCCCTGTAACCCCTTTGGCACTCACCACCATATCTCCCACCAGCGCGCTACCGTGCCTTTCCTTTCTCTTAATTTTTAGAAGATTAGTTTAGACGCAAACTAACCAATCACCGCATTTTGGAGCTTTTCTCCTACCAAACATTATCCACCAATTACAACCTCGCTTTGGCATTCTGAAATGTATAAATTAATCCAACCTTTTCTTAAAATGATCAGATCAGAACTCAGTATAAAGAGAATATATTCAAAGTTTGATATGAGAGTATCTCTTCATGCAAAAGTATACCAAAGTATATTAGAGTATCTCTTCGTGAAAGAGCAAATCTTTAAATCAATCTCAAGGCTTACAACTCTTTCAAGTCGTTCAAGTCTTTCGAGCCCGTTCAATCAAATTTCAACTTAGTTTAAACCGTATTTCAACCCGAGTTTTTAAACGAACGTTTCGAAACAATATTCGACTAGTGACGAACCAATCGATACACGAGTATCTTAACTTATCGTCAATTAAACATAAAATTAGCTGCTCGTCATTAAGTTGACGGGTAGCGTAGCAAGAGCACCCCTTGTATATTTAAATTCGTTCCGGTGCGACGGCTACACTTTTAATAAAAGACACGTGAATGGTTAACATTTAATTAAAGTAATCTTGTTCCGTGATCAATAATACCTAATTACAAAATCCTTTTCTTAATTTTTTGTGCAATGAGACATCGCGTACCCTAATTACAGTCTACTCGCATCATTATTCCTTTCCACAATTTCCTACGTGTATACTTCTAAACCAACTGAGTCATCAATTTTTATTTCCGTTCATTAAGAATCCTCATTGCTAATCAGTTTCTTACTATGGTTTTTGAAAGAGCATAAAACTGCATTTTGAAAATTAGAAAAGTCGGTATCTAACATACAATTAACAACTGAGAATCTCACATATCAAAGGAACAGTACATATATTCTTGTGTTTCGGAGTGTATACATACTTCTGGAAAATGGATATGAACCAAATTAAGAGCGGTAATCAACGTCCATATAATCTTAGACGAAAATGAAAGTTCCACAGGCAATCAGCGTACTAGTGAAATAGAAACAGATATCGTGGTTTTTTCAGCCGCGTTTATGTATTTCGATTAAATTACAGATTGTGAATAAAGTGAAAATAAGAGGAAAAGATGTTACTATGGAAAGAAAGATAAAGTTCGTTATGCAATTATAGAGGTACAAACTTTAAACGAGTTTTTGTGCTGAGAGAAGTTTAATTTATAAAACTTTTCATTTAAATAATGTTATTGCGTCGCGTGGTTCTCAATTCTGTCAAAACCTTTGCCTTTTTTATTATCCGCCAAATTGATATTACGTGACTGTTTCAAAGTGATGAAGTGAATGATTACTGTTTGATTGAAAAAGCCCTAAACGACGGACTTCTTTGCGTTTCTCGATTTTGTGACCCGATTATCTACAACTATTCTCCTGATTGATTGGAAAATTGACATAGAAGCAACTGTTTACGAACGATTGTTACTCCGACTGCTTAGGAAAGACCGTTTCGAATGATTGCCTGTGAACGATTTTCCTTTTTAACAATTCCTTGATTGCTGCTAAAGAGAGTAACACGTGGATTGATTGCAGCGAATAATGCTAATTACCAATCAACTGTGCCTAACAGATATCGCTAACACCTTTTTAGTACGCCCTTAGCGTTGTTTTTCCTGGAAAGAGTGAGTCAATACCCATCCGGACGCAAAATGTGTTGAAAATTTGACAACAGTCCGGAATTTCCGTAAGGTCCAATCTAACAGTTCTTTATATTATTAGAATCCGCTGTCGAATTAACCCTTAATAAGCTTTCATTTTACGTATGTGGCTATTGAAAACAAGAAAATAAAACTTTGCACGACTGTTTGTAAAGAAATTAATTCCTTTCGGTGAGAAATGACAATATGCGAACCTCGTTAACTTAAAATTAGTCTTTCTTCGCGAGTACATCATAAACTGTGTAATCTAAATAAAAAGATACGAACGTTTTGTCCCGTTATGGACGGAACAAGTATTATATAGTAAGTACTTAACAGATATTCTAAGATTCAAATAAAGATATACATATACAAGGATTCTACCCGGAACAAACTCTTTTAGGAAGGTGTGTGCACATACAGTCCTACAACTATGATTTCAGTACGATGCTACTTCTGCTTATTATCATTGTGCAGATCAAATCACATTAAACTAGAAGTTGAATTGGAGAAGGTACTCATGTTATATTTCTAACCAGAATCACCAGATCTGATATCACTGGATTATCTTTTGTTAATTTGAAACCAGATCATTAAAAAGTACTTGTTACACTGAACATCTCAAAGCAGAGGATCCTTCAAACAGGTCAACAACATAACAGAGAAAAAATGGCAGGTAAGTATCATGCTACTGATAACACTTTGCATTAATAAATTTAAAGTATCTCATAAACTAATGATTTCTCAGCATTAAGGGTACATACTGTTATATAGAAACATTTTCCGATTATGATAGGGTATCATTATTGTAAGAGTATTTAAAACTTATAAAAGTAACTGCAAATGATTTCCTTCTATGACAATACATGCATCGCATTAACGCGACATTTCAAAGACTGTTGAAGATGTTCAAAAATTTCTGGTGTATTCTAACCTTGTTCACATGTAACAATTGATATTCTACACTGATAACGATTCTAGTTTTTCTATGTAAAACAAAAGTGTTTATATTTCGGAAAGTTTTTGGATTTATGTTTTAGGAAACTTCTTTTCCTTTAGAAACAGGTAGAATACAGTATCAAAGGTGAAGAACCTATTTCTATGTCACCCTGTATACTCTATTCGCATATCATATTGTCTTTCTAATAACATTTTTTAATTTTTTTAGTATTTTCGAACAAATTTGTATGGATCGTCTTAAATAGAACACTGTGTACCGGTTGTATCAAACATGTGTATCAATACTGCTTTCTCGCAGTGGATCGGTTTTACAAATAACATAATTTTACGTAAAATTTAACTTACTTTAATCTAATTTTATTTATGTCGGCCATAATAAGTGTTATTACTGCTTTGCTTTTTGTAATAGAAATTGAATTTAGCACTAAGTTCTATATACTATTTTCATGTGATATTACTGCAATATTTTTGCACGCATATGTCAGTGGGAAAAATAGCGAATTTTTAAATTAAAGAATTTGTAAATGTGACACGTACAGTGACAATCGAATAAACACTAACTTGTTTTTCCAGGGTCACAAGCAGGATTATGATAGGATGTAAAATATACAATTTTTTTCCTCCGATTAGAAGATATTACAAGTGTGGCATTTCCATATGTAGAAATTGCTTGCAGCACTTACACAAAAATTCGGATGTTAAAATAATGGGACGGCCACCTCAATTTCTCGATTTGAACCCCATAGAGAAATTATAGGATGATTTAGACGGACAAGTCCAAAAAAATTACTAGCTAGAATGCTAAGATTTGTAAACATGACTCTGAAAGTAGGTGGTAAATATGTAGATGAAAAGAAAATATAAATATTTTTTTATTATTAATGAGATATTTAATGAATTACTGGTAAAATATAATCTTCAAAACGGTATAAAATAGAATGCATAAAATTTAGTGAAATTCATTTAAGATTTTATGACTATTTTTAAGTAGTTATTATGATTAAGAAAATGTTTTCATACTTTTGAGTATCAGTGTCCTTCCTACAGCCCTGACTGAGGTTTTGGGTCCATATGCTCAAACGTGTAAACGTTGACATTTGGTCGATCCTTCAATTTCGTTATATTTATTCTATCAACTATACTTAAATTTTTCGCACCCCTTACAATTGTGGTTATTTAAATTCCCGCAACACAGATTCTTAAGTTCCGTAATCTTTGAACCTCGATCATTCAAGTAACCAGGTTTAGTATGTTGCACTAAATAAGTTTTCTATCTTATAATTTTTGCATTAAATACTTTTTTCCTTTTGCATCATTTTAATAATGAGGAATATAAAATATCTTTTCGAAAATATGTTACACTGAATATTCAGTTGATAGTGAAACTAAAATATCTGGCATTATATATACTCCAAATTTGTTATGTTATGTATACTGAGTAAGTAAAACAATATCTATGAATAATTTCATTAAGTTTTTGTTGCATGTATAATAAGTAATTATTTAGACCAAAGAAAACTAAAATGAAGTATCTTAGTCTTAAACTTTTCACATGTGTTGCACTTCGTGCATTTCATTTCTTGAAATTGATTTGCAAATGCAACTAGAAGAGAGAATTTAAAAAAAAAAGACAACATTTTTACGTAAATTTATACTTCTGATCTGATTTATATTTATAATTATTATATAAAATCCTTTTTTAAAATTGTTTATTTACCATTTCAATTTCAACTGTATTTACCGCGAAAATTTCTTTCGTGAATAGATAGAATCTATAATGTTACAAGCAGGATTCACTTGTTTATTTGAAATTGAAAATATTGTTCCACAAATGTAATGATATTCAATTTAGATCAAAGAATAAATACTGTTTGCCATATCATAAAATTTGGAAATATACATACCGTATAAACAAGATCTGAATGCTTGTTTAAGGTAAGATAAGGAGTGCCGTCAGTGAAAGGGACGAACTATTATTTGTTGATGAGAGATAAATAAAAATAGTCGAAAATGTATATACGTGGTGGTTCGTTAACCTAATATAAAAAGAGGAGTAGCTAGTGTGTACCGTAGGGTCTCGTTCACAGCAATATCGGCTTCCTGGCACGGTGCCCTCCTACGAGAGCAGACTTCCCTTCCCAAAGCATCAAATCGTTTCCTCGTGTCGCGCATGTACAGCGTCGCCACTGCCCCTAATTCTTCGAATAGACACCACGAGAATTTAACAATTGTCACTATCTGTAGTGATGGGAATAATATCTTTGTGGATGGTGTCAATACACATAGGTTAGTAATTCTTATGAATCTCCTGCTATCGATATGTTATCTTTTCATAAATATACAAAAGTATATTTTTTTCATATTAATCTCTCATTTCACTGACTCAGCCAAATTATAAACATTGTTACACTGACTTTTCTTATCTGTTTTTGCTTTCCATAAGTAAACACTTGACTGTTAACACTTAATTAGAAGATAATCAAATTACACTCCAATCAAGCAGTTTATCACTTGATCTGAATTTGGATGCTTATACAATTAATATCAGAATTGGTATATACCATTCTGTGGACAGATACACCTTGTAAACCTTATTAAAGGACATTACTTATTAACATTTTAGGATTATCGTTTCCAACGTAAATTAACTATATTTAGACAGTTTATTCGATTGTTCTTTTTGTTTTGTTTTTATTCTTTATTAATTAATTTCATTTGCTGTTTAACAATGCCATCAGAGTGAATTCTTCCATTTCTAAAATATGTACATCATTTCCTTTTATTAAATGTGCTGATTAATCTACACATATTTGAAACAAAGAAATTTTGCATGCACATGCTTTTCTAATGATATTAGCTGTCATTAGCTTTCTCCAGGAGGAATAAATTTCTAATTAAACAATTAGTACATGATAAATTTGTATTATCATGCACATTACACAACTGCACATTATTATTTATGTGACATTTTTTTAAACAACATTACTATCCTTAATAAAATTATTTGACGAAATGATGTTTAACACATTAATAAAACATTGTATTTTATATCAAGTGTATAATTTGTTTCTTTTTTTAGAATCAGAAATTATTCGTACATTTATGTTTTGAAACTATGTTTAAATTTCAAGTTTTAATTTTTAAGTGTTTGTTCCCTCATTTTATAAATACTCTTGATTACATACAATAAGCGTCTGTTAATTTTGTAATTAAAAGTGATGTGATAAGATCAGTAGGTATCTTCAATATTATATCAAGGAAAATAAATCTTTGATTTATAAAACAAATTACATAGTTATTATTCATTGAACTTCAGTTATTATTAGTCTAATGACTAACTTTAAAGTATCGATTAAAAGTGACATTCAACGAAATACCTTTAAATTATGTACATGTATTTTATCGAATGTCACTTTTGATCGTTATTTTAAAACCGCAAATACCTTCCGTAAAAACTTATTGTTAGATTCTTAAATAAGTATAATTCTTTGTTTTACGATTTTCTCGACCGATTATTCGATGTCAGCCAACTAAATTGATAAAATGAGGCAATGGTACATTAGCTACTGAAGTTCTTCGATCAAATGCTATCAATTTTCAGACGTCACTCATGGGATAAACAATAATATTCCTAATCGGAACAGGATATCGACAAAGCTTCGTATAAACATTGAATAAATATATAATCATAAAATACAACTAAATAATAGAAAGAGCTGTGTGCTACATTGTTCATTTTTTCTTTTTTAGATCAAATGTTATTTAACATTTCGAAATGTTTTAAATTTAATTAAACTTATTAACGAAAGATGTCAATTAAACAGCTTTTTGTTTAAAAATTACTTCGTTACTAACTTCTAAATTTGAAAATTTACAGTTCAAAGATTTGCTGCATGCGAATCAGAAAAAAGACGTATGAACACGTGTTTGCAGAGGAGGGTCGATATTATGTCTACCAAATTCCTGTTCGTAGTCCATGTTATTTTTAAGAGTTTGCAAAAATATCAGGTTGCTTTATTTACAGATCAATGAAACACTCCAACATCGTGAATAAAACGTCTGGCATCTGAGTATGTGGGGTTTTAATGAAAAGAATTTCTTCGTGTTTCCGCGTTTTCCGATCTTAGACAAAATTCAATGACTCACCTCAACAGTTTTCAAATTAGAATGTTCAGCAAATGAAATTGTTGCATCACGGGTACGCAAAATTGTTTAGTCAAACCGCGCCACTAATTGTACAATGAGCGTAAAGAGGAAAAGTTACGGCGGTTTTCTGTGTTTCCGGCCGCGGTTAGCGTAGCATCATAATGCCGCGTCGTTGGAACTTGGCACGTTCTCTCCTCTCAAGATCTTACACGGCACTAGACCAGAGAATCGGTTATACCTATACCATCGGACTGCACTGTGCCCCGCCAACCGACTGGACTGCTCTTATATACCAGGTGTCCGTGATCAACCAGCGCGAGCACAACGTGCTGTAGTACGGTAGAATACGGTCTTCTAAAAGAATGGCGTGCGATCTGAAAATATCATTTTTCCACCTTACTGCTTCTCCTTTTGCTTGAGAGGTCGAGTGAAATAATTACTTTTCGATTTTTCACCGAAAAGGTTCATCGTACAAGTTATGATAATTAGGAACGCAAGGAATTTATTTAGGATAACGCCTCCTTATATATAATATAATGCGACTAAACGTTTGACTGGCGTAGCATTTCAGTTAAGTAATCCGTTACATAGCTTCAATTTACCGAAAACATGCAAACTTGATAGAAACAGTAGTAAATTCCAAATTATTTTATTCGAAATAATACGGCCAAAGCGTCTCTTATGAGAAACAGTAGAAGAGTAATAATAATACTTGGAATTTGCTGATTACTAATCCGAATGTTTGAACGAATTGAAATGAAAGTAACGGAAAAGTAACGTTTCATCGAAGAAATTCAATTTTAAAGTAATATTACATGCTTGATGATTCAAATATTCTTTCTCTCAAACAATTCATACAATTTTCTTTGAATAAATTAAACTTACATGAAACGAATGTTGACTTTTTTCTTCGTAAATGTAACAGTTATTTTATAAGTAAAACACATAAATTAAAACAAATTACCACGAACTTAATGGAGCACACATATGTGGAACGAGAATAATCATTTTTTTGTTACATAATCAACAAATTATCAGTATATTTATTACTAGTGACAATGAGCTACTTATGAGCTACTGATGAGCTACTTATTTATGTATTACAATGAGTGATATGTACACTATGAAGTAATGATGTATGTAAATTAGTAAAATTTAAAGTAATTCTAAGCTACGATGGTTTCAATGGAAACAGCTTTAATTTTTTTGTGTGACGACTCTTTCTTCAAGTCGCGGGCTAGTTTTTTTTTATCAGAAAAATATTCTTCGACATTTGAAGCAATTCAAAGATACATTCTAAATGATTTGGGGATGTAAGTATAGCGGGACAAGATTATCGTTCATGTTTTAATTATTTGGCAAAGTGATTTGTTGCGCATAGCTGAAGTTGAACTAAATACTAAATCAGTATTCCGTACAAGCAGTGACTAGTACATTTGCACTTGGCATTTGTAAGTTAACAACGTTCTTACTTGTACCATGCTACGAGATTATGTTATCACATTGACACTGTTTGAATTAATTGCACATACTTAAATGTTTTATCTTAGTCTTGTATCAGGCGATACGCTTTCTAGTGCTACAAACTGTCGCCACTGACAATTGGCGAAATTCACCTTTTTCTATGACACGAACGAAAAGCAACATTGAAGAATGTGGGAAAACATGAATCTTTAAGATATCGATAATCCAATATGATAAATTCTTACTTTGATATTTCTGATTTTTTAAAATCTTTTATATTGTTCTTACGTCATAAAAAAGGGTTATAATTAGAGATTTTCTCTTTCAACTTATAGTTACTTATGAAATGAAGTCTATAGATGAAGTAATAAATAATTTCATGCCAAAAAAGTGATTTTTTAATCTTTTATTCGAGCAAGTTTGTCTCCCTCTTATATCTGATAAGTAAAGCTCTACTATACGAGGGTTGCCTTTTAAGTTTTTACAATCGAACAATAGGTGGCGTTAATGTGTTGTGGCACCACTGTATTTGTGAACATTGACGTTTGTTATTGCGAAGCCAGTGGCAATTTAGAAATTTACCGAGTAAGTTGTTGATAGCGAACGTTTAAAAGAAGCAAGTTTGTGCAAAAATGGAAATCACCCGTGCAGGCTTACGTTGGATGATTTTTTATGATTTTAAAAAAGACCTTACTCAACAACAATGCATAGAATCGCTTCGTGCAACTTTTGGTAATGAAGCACCATCAGAGAAGACTGTTTACAATTGGTTTGCAGAATTTCGTCATGGTCGTGCGTCCGTCAGTGATGAATGTCGAGAAGGTCGGCCAAAATCGGTTGTCATTCCGAGAAACATCGATGCTGTGCGCAACATGATTAAAGAAGATCGGCATGTGACTTACAGACAGATAGAGGCGTCTCTTAGGATATCGCAGACTGCAATACAATCGATTTTGCATGAACATTTAGGTGTGAGAAAGATATGTTCCAGATGGATTCCGCATAATTTGACCGAAGCGCAAAAAAAGGGTCGTGTTGATTGGTGTCAGGAAATGTTGAAAAAATTCGACCGAGGACGTTCAAAATCCGTATACAACATTGTTACAGGAGACGAAACTTGGATATATTCGTATGAACCTGAAAGCAAACAACAGTCTACTGTTTGGGTGTTTAACGATGAACCCAATCCCACTAAAGTTGTTCGTTCACGGAGCACTTCCAAGAAAATGATCGCTTGTTTCTTCGGTTGTACTGGACACGTCGCAACCATTCCATTAGAGGATCGAAGAACTGTTAATGCCGAATGGTATACAACAATTTGTTTGCCAACGGTCTTCGATGAAATAAGGAAAAAGAACAAAAAACGTCGCATCATTCTTCATCACGACAATGCCAGCTCCCATAAAGCACGTCAAACAACTGAATATTTGAAGGAGAAAAACATCGAATTAATGTCTCATTTCCCGTATTCACCCGATTTATCGCCTAATGACTTTTTCTTGTTCCCCACTGTCAAACAAAAGATGCGCGGACAGCGATTTTCATCACCTCAAGAAGCTGTTGAAGACTTTCAAAACCATGTTTCTACGATATCAGCTTCAGAGTGGAAAAAATGTTTCCAGAATTGGTTTGAGCGTATGCAAAAATATATAGACCTTAAAGGCGAATATTTCGAAAAGCAATAAAACACTTTGTTTCGAACTTGTTCGTTTCTGTTTCACTTTTTGTAAAAACTTAAAAGGCAACGTATTTGTATTATCTTATGCGTGTTTTTCATTTTTTCATTTAAATACGATGCGTTGACGATATGTATTATCAAAATGATAATAAGCCAAATATCGCGGCAATCAATTCGTGAAGATTTCTAAGTTCAAGGTTATTGCATGGTCATAGTATACTGACAATGAGTCATTGAATTTGTCTTGACATCACCTATGATGCAATGAACATAAAAATACAGAATCCCATTTTTTTAAAAGTATGGTGACCTACGTCTGTTAATTGAGAGACATCTTTTTAGCTATTTTTAAAGTTTTAATTTGTTATCGATTGAATACTGACTAAATTTTACTCACATTTTCTTGTCAGGTGATTAGAAATGCTAAAAAATACTGATTTGTGATACATCCTGTATATATTGTGCAATACCTGCCGAAAGTTTTCGACTAACTGTCAACTTACATAATATATTGAATGTAGTACCAAATCTTTATGGTTGTATTGAGTATGTTATGTAGTATGTGTTTTATGTACATAACGTATATCGTGTTTGAACTCTTTTACGCACTTTCATGATATGTTTGGAATTGCTATGAACATTCGTGAAGTTTTTAGGTTTTCGTATAAGCATGTACGATACATGCGTGTACTTTTTGCAGAAAAATGCGGTAATTTCTTATCTACATAAATTCATGAACTGGAAGAAATATTAATCCTCTCCACTTGGAAATTCCATTGATATCTTCTTATACTTCGATATGCTCTTATGAATTTCTGCAAGTATGCAGGTTTTAATGTTTAATTTATGATTTTTCTTATAAAGTGTCGCAGAGTTCGTTTTCTTTTCTATCGATTTGTACGAGGTGGGCTGTCACATGTCATTGAGTTTGAGGATCGCTGTAACTCTTGTATCTTCACTTGGCTTATATTCGTTAGTGTAAAGAGGTTTGCTAAGCTATAGCAATATTCTTAAACGTTAATAAGTAAATAAAGTAGCCTCAAATACAATCCTTTTATTCTTAATTTGCATCTTGTATCAGCTTCTAAAATTACCGCTTAAATTTATAAAACGTGTTACATATTCTGTTTGAAATGAAATTTAGCTATATTATTGGGAAAATGAGGTCCTAGGAAAGTAGACATACTTAAACCATTTAATTTCTGTGCGAGAGATGTAGTCTCTGTCAATAACGTTACTCATGCAATCTATTAACATTCAATTCTACTTGTAATTTATATTTGTGCTATATAATACAGTGAATTGTACTTATATTAAATATTAGGTCATCTTATAAGTTCGTGCCGACTTTCGTATATACGCTTCACGCCTCAATTTATAAACACAAGGCCATAAGAGGCCAATATATTTCAGCTTAGCTATTCGAAAACAGTTTAAAAAGGAATATTGTGATCATAAGATCATTAAGCAGTGATTTCTAATAGTGAGAAGTCACAAGCAAAATATATATTCATTTTCAACATCTCATGTTATATGAATTTCGGAAACAATATTCAATTAATTTGCCAGTAACAATTGCCATGAACTATATATGTACTGTTTATGGAGAAAGTGCTCTTTCATCTTGTGCCCTTAGTAAGTGTTTTAAATGTTTTAAAGGTGGAAATTTTTGTTTAGAAGACGAGAAATGCTCCGGACGTCCTTCTCAGATAGACAAAGACAAAATTCGAGATCTTGTAGAGAAAAATTTGTCGGTTAGGATGTTAAATATTCTGGAAATACTTAAGATGACAATTCATAAATATTAAAAAAAAAACAGAGTGGTATCAAAGTTTGAACGTTTTAGTGCCCCACGAATTTACAAACAAAATTTAATCAATTCTTAGGCGCCTGGTAACAAGAGATGAAAAATAGATATTGTATGAAAATCGTGCATGGAAACGAAGCTACTCCCAATAAAATCATATATCTCAACGATGTGGAAAACCAGACTTACATTCCCGTAAAGTTTTGTTGTGTGTTTTTGGTGAGATTATAAAAGAATTTTATATTTTGAACTTTTACCAAGCAGTGATACCATTAATTCAGATAAATATTGCATCCAGTTATAAAAAAGGAAAGGAATCACTTGCTAAAAAACGTACAGGTTTAGTGAATAGAAATAACATTATCTTTCATTACGACAGCGCTAGACCGTATGTCGCGAAAAGTGTTACAAAGAAAAGAATATGTGAATTTGGTTGGGAAATTTTATCACACCTCCCACATTCTCCACACATCGCCCCATCCGATTATTAATCTAATAAATTGCCTAACCTAACTCCTAACCTAACCTGTTCCGTGCATTACAACACTTTTTAGTGGGTCAAAAAGCGGCACCAACTTATGAGATGATTTAATATACCTATACAATCAAAATTTATATTTACAAACATATTTACAATATTATAGTGTATGTGACTTCTTATTCAAGAGAAAGTGGCTTGTATCTCAGTGACAGTTGTAAAAACACAGTAACCAGGAATTAATTCTATGCAAACTATTAGATTGTATTATGCGAAATTGCCGCTTTTAGAATAGATGACAATACACTGCTATTTATAGATTCTATTTAATGTACATTTTTCTCAGTATATTGTGACGTCCTTTTGTGTAACATGTTCTTTTTTGCAATTATTTAACTGCTGATTTTACAAGTGAACAGTATGGTATCATCAAAGGAATTTAAAATTGTGGCGGTACTCCTATGCTTCACTATCAGAGGGACTGATTGTGAGACATAACCATTCTTACTAGTTCACGCTAAGGTTCCTGTTTCTACGTGTACATACATATATGTATACGACTTCTAACCTGAATCCTATCGTCTCCTCGTCTAAGGCACGGGTCACTTAGTATGCCTTACTGATATGATTACTAACTAGGAAGTCCGAGAAGAAACGCACCTTTCTTTTTCCGCATATACTATCAGTCTAGGTTCCTCCTTCTTTTAAACAGATCGTCACAAAATCTTATTCCTTAACGAATTTAAACTGAACTATTTTGCGATTGAAGTATAATGAAATATTAGTGTAGCCTTTGCAAAAAATTCTGTTAATAAGAAGACCATTTGGCTGTGGTTTCAAATTTTTAGGTTTGGAAACATAAGTGTTCAAAATGAGTTCCGAAATGAACCGGAAAATATCTTAAATAAATGTGAATGGAAAGACAAAGTAGAAGCTAATTTACAAATAACAATTCGCAATCTTGCAGCAGAATTAGAATTATCACCATTAATAGCTTTTAGAAATATGGGTACGATATGTAAAGTAAAAATATTGGGAAAATGATTACCACATTAATTAACAGAAAATCAGAAATTATGACGTTTGAAAGTGTGCTTATTACATAAAATTCGAAACTGTAGAAGTCCATTTTTTTTTAAACTTGTAACCTGTGATGAGAAATGCATTCTTTATGACAAACTTACGCGATCTGGTCGACGATTAGATGCTAACAAATCTATCAAACAAATATCGAAAAATCATCGTTGCGATCGAAGAAGTTATATTGACTGTGAAGTAATAATCCATTTTCCTTTTTTAAAACAAGAAGAAATTATAACAGCAGCATTCTGCTAATAAGAAATTGATATTATGTATTAGAAATTGACTAAAACGCAACCCCCATTAGTCAATAGACACGCACCTATTCTTCTTCACAGCAACGCTCAGCCGCATATATCACAAACTACTATACAAAAATTAGCTAAATTTAAATATGAAATCTTACTTTATCTAACTATCTGACTATCATTTATTTCGTTGTATACAGTTGTTTTTAAAAAATGCAATATTTGACACTTGAGAAGCTGTAATCGCAGTATTCGAGGAATTTATTCAAATAAAAACCATTAATTTTTATAAATGTGGAATATTTCAATTGGAATCTCATTGGAAGAAGGTCGTTAAAGCTAATGGCTCATAGTTTGATCAAATAAAGATTATAGTTTTGAAAATATTTCATTTTCATTTCGACCAACGAAGACGGTAATTGCATGTAGTGTATTTTTTTCAAGTTAATACGTACGGGGAAGTGATATACATTATAAGAAGTTAGTTTATCATTGTTTAAGATGTACCAAGTGTATTGTTTTATGCTTGTGAACACTAACAAAAATAATTCCTCATGAATAAGAAAATGTATATCTATAATGTCGGCTCTGTCAGTTATTTCTCTATTTTCTATTATTAACCATTTGCACTCCACTGGCGCCGCTACAGAGACATTCATAATATGGACCATGACTTCGTTCAAATTTTATTCACGAACGTGTTTTTAATTTATTTGATTCATGAACGTACATAGTTTTTTCTTTCCGAAACGAAACTTTTGAGAATTAAAAGTAACTCTCAAAACTTTCATTGCAAGAGTGTAGTGTAGTTGATGAATCGATCATATAAAACAAATACTTGGTTAAATTACTAACGTTTTGTAATGTCTTCAAATACACCTTATAAATTTAAAAATCACTTTTCTAATTGCATTTTTATTTGTAGCGCGTATTATATCTTTATCGGGAATTATACCTTTTTGACTTACAAAGTTGTGTTATGCAATTTACAGTATGAGCAATCACTTTGTTACAGATTTGTTGCTTATTGAGATAACACGTTGTAATTGACAATCATATTTCTAACGCAAACTAGTTTCGTTTAGTTAGAAAGTTTTTGGTATAAATAATGAATTTAAACTGTGTGCATTTTATATACTCACTGAAAAGAAATTCATCTTTAATAATGAGAAAAAAGGGAATGATTCAACAAGAAAGGATGTCTGTTGTCATTGGATTTTCCAGAAATTTTAATAGTAAGAATATTACACTTGAAAAAGTGACCTATTCCTGGAATTTCCTGACTTTTGTTTAGAAAACATACTAGACTTGTAAAAAAACATTCGAACATTGTAATTTCTAATCAATAAGAGTGTTAGATCATAAAAGATGATGCAAAGGTTATAATTTAGTTATATAACAAGATTTAAAGAAAAGAGGAGTAAAAGTTAGTAACTACACTGGAAGTAAAACAAAAATTGTTTCAAGCAGAAATTATACGATTTTAGGGGGAATATATACCTAGGAAAATCAAAAACATTAATTCTTTTTACACACTTTCAATCTTTGATATATTTAGAATGTTTTCCCATAATTTGGGAGAGAAATTCTCACAAATGTCAAAGATATAGATTTTTAAAGTGAAGTATACGCACGTGTTGCCAAACAAAAAGAACGTGTTGCCAAGGTGAAAACAGAAGCAAAATTGAACGAACAATCAATCTATTCCATTAAAAGTTACTATCATTATTACAATTCGAATAATTTACAAAGATTTGAGCAGATAACGAATGTTACAGCGATGTATTGATGGCTTTAGCCAAAATAATAACGAGAATATGAATTATTGTGGAAAACAACTCTAAAAGTGTAAAACAACATTCTAACTATTTAAATTGCACCTTGTGTTAATGCTTGGATTTTTAACGAAAGCACAGCATCTTTATTGTACTTTTTACAAGTTATGCGTGGATCTGCGGATCCAAATGCTCACAGGTACATATGTATCTAGAGTGGACGAACACCGAATATAACGTTGCGCGTTCAGCTGCATTACTCTCATACCCGTGACCGCGATCGCGGGCACATTGCTACAGGGTTCTGTACATTACTTTTCGCACGTGTGGAGTTTTGCCTGTCTTTTCACCCGTTAGTTCGTTGTCGGGGGATCAGAATCCCTTCCAACTTCCGCATGCACGCTCGCAGGGGTTTCATTTTGGGGCCTAGTCGCGTAGCTAGTGCCTACTTTGGTATGGGCGCTGAACCTCACCCTGAGGTTGAAGCGCACCCTTTTCATTTCCTTACTATTATCGTTCCTACTGTCTTTGAGAATTCCTGTCCTAAACGTCACTTGCTTAGCCGGGCTTGCCAACTCCGGCCGAAACATTACGTCGCACCTCACTGGGTGAACGCAAACGTTATGAAGGCCAAATCCATACGTTGACCGCTCCTCTGTTGACGTCGCCGCCGGAGGATGGAGACATCCGTGTGCGGCCCGACGGTGAGTCTTCAATTTGGAAGAGATCGTCATCGAGCGCTTTACCAGACGGCTCCGCGCGTCTACAAGAGGTGCTCTTCTTCTACTAAGTGGCTGCGGTGGCCAAAGCCCCCGATGCCGACCGCAGTCTTCTCACCGCCAAGTTGTCCTCGCCCAACTCTGCTCCCGTCCGGAGATCCGAATGCAGGGGTAGTTTACTTCCGGAGCATTTAGAGTTGAGCGAGACCATAATGATATTTTGCGGCTGGATAACCCCTCCAGCCCGGTATCTGTTATCTGGAACATAGAAAACGTGGGACTGACTCGTTTCCATGCCTTTTTTGCCATTTGTGTGTGCTACTTTAAGGATGCCTCGCTTCCAGCCCGCCACTTGGCCACTCCACCACACCGTATTTTCTCTAAAATGTTGTGATAGCTACTTTACTCGTTTTAGCCGAGACTAATTTGCCAAGGTAGCTGTTGCCTTTCTGGAGTCTTTGCCTCCGGTGGGGCAATAGCTTGCTCGTGCCCGTCTTGGATCGCGCCTGCTTCTCCACGCGTCTGTAGGAGCCTCCTCCTGTGGCCGCGTTTCGCCTGCATACGCTGGTAGTTTTTGCGTTCGACTTCCTCGGCGCCTACGCTTCAGTCTCACTCGCGTGATTGCCTTTCTCTCTTCACGCCTTGGGTGAGGCTTCAGCAATTGGCTCTAAGCTTTACTGTAGACCCCGGGTTTGTCCGTGCTGTTTGCAGAGTTAGTGGATTCCGATCCCTTACGGGCCCTTGTCTCGCTGAGTCGAAGTGTCTCCATCAACTCCTTACTGACTCCGCTTTAGCGTTCAAGTTACTGGATTTCTGCACAGCCTATACCCTCCCGTAGGTTGCCTTATCTCTTTTCTTGCCACTACGGATAGGGTTAGACTAACGATCATCATCGTCGTACGGGCACCAGTTTTCGGCGTTCTAGGTCTGTTCGAATGGCCAGGCCTGCACCTTGGGGGACTCAGCGGCTTTGTTCATTTCTGCATGGAGGGTTTGGTGCTCTACTTTGGGTCCCTTTTTTGCGCGCAGGCCTTAGCTCTCGCTCGGGTTCTCGTGACACGCACTCCAGATCCACCCGCGGTTTTCATGGGGCTGTTGCCCTGAGCGGGTGACTGGTGTTGCCTCCTATCACTATACTCGGAGTTCTCCGTGTATTCAAGTGTGTGTGTGCATATGTACGTGTCACGATATACTACCACATGCGTATTGCTTCCAGGAACGGTGTTCCAGGCGTGCATTGCTTTTTATTTTAGTGCATGTTTCCTTACAAGATCCAACCGCGTATTGCTTTTCGACCGGTGTCTCGTTTGGGGTTTTCTCGGAACTTTTATAAGTTCCGATATTTTTCTAAGTACCGCTTTTTCCGTTCTGGAACGAAAATGGCGACGTTTTAGGAGACCTGTTATGATCTTTGGATGAGAGTGTCTCCCTAATTGCTCGGACTTTGCCGAAAATGTAAAAGAAAAATGTAAAAAATAGAAAGAAGCACGAGGATGTGCTAATTTCTAACGTAAAATGGGAAGATACATAGCCTTCCCTTCAGAACCTTTATTGATCAATTTCAAAAACACATAAAATTGTGAAAATCCCAACATGCAATGGAAAGGCATATAGCCTTCCCATTTTGATCGTGTACATATAAAATGTAAAAAAAAATAAAATAAAATAAAATGAAACAAGCAACAGTAAGTACGATGAAGTTGCCAATTAATTACTGCCCCCTCAGCTTGTTTCTTTATATCGTGTCAGTTCTGCTTGGGAAAGCCGCAACCCTCCCTTTACGGTGTGGTGTCGTTTCCAATAGATAGTAGGGTGGATTGGAACTGGCATTGCAAGAATGCGAGACCTCTTTGCCCCTACATCGACTCCTAGCTCGCACTCTTGGAAAAATATTCGAAAATAAATTTCCGTTCCCTTTTATCTTGAGTGACAGCAGCAAGCCGGTCACTCCGCATCCTAGTTGGAGTAGGTGGGGGCACCACTCCCCAACGGTGTACATATCACCGCCCCTACTTCATACAAAAAGGAAACACCGAAACCGTTATTCATGCAATTATTGATACCGGATCACAGAAATCCTACATCACGGAAGAGGCGGCGACTTTGATGAAATACAAGACGACTGGCGAGCGGCTAGTGACGCACTCCTTTTCGGTGGACTAAAGTCGGACGTGGTGAATCACAAAGAATATGTCGTACACTTGATGAACTTGGACAGTAGCTATGCGTGTAACTTCTCCGCACTGGGACAAAAGGTTATTTGTGGGAAAATTCCGTCGATCAAAAGCGGAACGTGGATTGAGGAGCTAAAGAAATTGAACATCAAAATTACCGATGTGAACAGTGTTGCTCTGTCAGTTTCAATTCTTATAGAAGGCGACATTGCCGACAAATTATTAACTGGCCGCAGACATTAAAGTGTGGATTACACAAAGCGTGAAGACACAACTCTGATAGCGATTTCCATGTTTGTAAGAGACGATAATATAGAAGATTTATGGACATTAGATATTTTAGGTATCAAAGATCCTATCGAAACTAAAAGACGGAAGAAGCGTGAAGAAGCAGCGAAGGCGAACTTCTTTAAAACGGTAGAAATGAATAAGCAAGGTCGTTACGAAGTGCGACTGCCGTGGTTAGAGAATCACCCTGATTTGAGCGACAATGGGGATTTAGCTGTTCGACGTCTACAATTGACGGTGAAGAAATTAAGAGCGGAAAGGCTCTACGCGGTCTATCATTCGATCTTCGAAAGTTGGCTGGCAGAAGGCATCGTTGAGTTTGTTCCAGACGAGGAAGAAGACAATTGGGGCCACTATTTGCCACATCGTCACGCCGTCAAGGAAAATAGTATGACAAGGATAAGACGCTTCAGCCAGGGAGCGTCAGTTTCCATCCTTGAACGAATGTTTGGAGAAGGGTCCAAATCTCATCAAACTTGAAATTTCCGTCTTACTGCGTTTCAGAGAAGGTGGGATTGGTGTGATTGCGGACATTAGGAAGGCGTTTTTTACAAATTAGCAATGGCATAAAAGACAGATTTTTTACGATACTTATGATATGATGAGCAAGAGAATATTGTAATTCTAAGACATTGTAGAGTCCTCTTCGGCGTATCTTGCAGTCCATTTATTTTAGGCGCGGTAATTGCAATGCATCTGAATGAATTGGTCGAATCTTCGGATAATTCAAGTGTGAGGTTCCCCAAACAAAATATTACCAAGCTAATAAAAGGTTTTTATGTAGACAACTGCGTTACTAGTATAGATTCCAGAGTAGTTGAATGAGTTTATTTGTGATGCAAAAGGAACGATGGAGTTGGCTAGTTTTGACCTGCGAGGGTAGAAGTATAATGGTGTTAATTCTCGGGAAAACCGGGCTGCTATAGTGGGTATCGTATGGAATAAGCAGTTTGATACTTTATCCCTAAGTGTGCCATCTCTACAGCAAATTACAAAAAGGAATATTCTTTCTCTTTCTCATTATACTTTCGATCCCTTGAGGTTGATTTGCCTTATAGCACTTTGTCCAAGAATTTTGTTACTGGAGGCATGGGCTCAGAAGCTATTGTGGGACGAAGACATGGTAGTAGATATTAAAAGCAGATTTTTGAGTTATACCGTGGAAGTCTAAGGCTTTTGTACAAGGAAAAACGTCGTACACAGCCTTCGAACTTGTCTAATTTTACTGGTATCACTGAACTGGAATTTAGATGTATATATATACAGTGATGAGCAAAACTGAACACACTTTATACATTTGTGGAAATATATTGATATATTTCAAAATTATAACATTATAATACAAATTATTAGACAATATGATTAGACAATTATCATTATTAGACAATTATGAAACCCAGTTGTATATAAAGTTTATTAAGGTCACTTAATGGTTCTTTACGTTTCTTATAATGTTCATTATCACAAATACGTTGTACTCGGTTTTGCACCAAATATTTATTCAGTCTTTAATATTTGGTCCAGAGACCTTTTGCTTTCAATACTAAATGTATCCGTTGAGGCATACTTTGAATTAGTCTTTCACAGTAATCTGGACTGATTTTATCCCATTCTTCCTGAACTCGAATCCAAAGATTATCAGTTGATGTTGGCATCGTGTGGTATTCACAGTGTAATTTTTTTTTTTAAATGAGCCCACAAATTCTCAATCGGATTCAGGTCCGGGCTTTGTGCCGGCCAATCTAATAATTTAAAATTTTGGTTATTCAGCCAATTTTGTACTGATTTTGCCATATGCTTCGGATCCCGATCCTGCTGGAACATTACTTCATCCTGTGGGTATGGCATATTTTCTGTCGTTTCCGGTAAATGAGTTTGTAAAATCGACATGTAACTATACTGGTTCATATTACCAATAATTCGCTGTATGGGACCTGTTCCATAGGACGTCATACATCCCCACATCATGTTTTAATGTCTCTTTGACATGATGTCGTTTAAGGCTTTCACCTTTCCTTTTCCAATACCATGCTCTGCCATCTGCTGATATGCATGTTTCATCAGACCAAATAACGCGTCTCCACTGATCAACAGTCCAATTTTTATACTGTTTTGCAAATGCTAAACGTGCTTTTACATTCTTTTTAGATAACATGGGTTTTTGTTTTTTTTTCATTACATATGTAATTCTGGCCTTTTAATTCTCTCATCGCTGTCCATTTGCTAATTGACTTTCCTATCCTATCATTTAATAAATTTGCGGCCATTGATGCACTCGAAGCTTCACCAGTTTGAATATATCTTCCCAACAATCTTCCTTCGTGTGGTGTTAGTAATTTTGGCCGCCCTCCCGATGATGATGGTATATTGGCACAATACTTTTTTTTTATTTTCTGTATTACAGACTGACTTATATTGTACTCCTTTGCAATTTTTCTGGTAGAAAGACCAGAATTTAATTTTAAAATTATATTATTCTTGATTTCTTTTGATATTGGTTTCATGTTTGAAAGAAAATTAAAGAATACTTTATCTCAATACTTTTTATTAAACAACACAAAAAATATTCTTAATACTTTTTTAAACAACAAAAAGTAACACTATTTATCAGCAACTTTTGCAATGTTGAACGTTTAAATATTCGAAAACGACTAAGTTCGGAAACGGTGCAAAACTGAATACAACCGATTTGTTCCTTCCAAGGAGATACAAAGTAAAAACAAACATTACAAGGCCTTGAAAGATGGAATACATTGTTGATTTTTATGTACCAACCCACTGGTTGCTATACAATGTTGTGTATCCGAACTAGTGTATATACTCTTAAAAAATATATGAAGTGTGTTCAGTTTTGCTCATCACTGTATATACAGGGTGTCCCAGAACTAGTGTAACATCCGGAAATGGGGGGTAGCTGAGGTGATTCTGAACAACCTTTTCCTTTACCAAAATGTTGTTTGAAGCTTTGTTTTCGAGTTATTAACGAAAAACACTGACCAATCACAGCGCCCAGAGACCGCGGGCTCAACCACGTATGCACGGCTTTTATACACGGGCGCTCGGTCGGGCTCCCGGCACACGTTCTGGCACAGCATAGGTATCGCGGCAAATGTTATGTCATTTTAAATTAAAAATAATGTTAAATTATTCGCTATTCATGAATTACAAATAAATTAGTAAGTCGTTTAATAACTGCGTTCGATACTTTTATTCGTTATCCGAAAGGATTAAAACGTTTTATTAATTATGAAAAAATGTTCTTTTTTAACACTTTGACGTCTACACGTGTGATAGAAAACCTTTCGTCTGTCGCCGGTATGTCTCGTATACATTCTACTATCTGTTACCAGTCTTTTTCGCACGATCGTTCATATTGTAATTACAATGTACCGTATCAAGGCATGAAAATTTTAATAATCCTTACTTGATTCTGTCACCCGATTTACACGAAATTTCGAGGATCTGTATAAATAGATGTAAGCTTTTTTATTACAATAGAAATATTTCTAGGCGACACCAACGTGGAGTCATTGGACGGCATAGTGTTAACAGCACATTTTCAGGTGAATAAATTGTTTTAAGAAAAACGATTTGTATAACTAGTGTTAGAAAAAAATAATTAAACTTAACCATTCGTCCACGAAATAACCTGCTTCGATGGAAATGGATCGTTAACACTGGATCCTCGGTGTCGATCCTGACCTATCCAGGCAATCCTCAACAGCTGATATTACGGCTGGGTCGGTGAACTCACTTCACTGCACGATCGATAATTCACTGATCGATAATTTTCAGTGACTTCTTAGAGACTACAGATTTTGTTTATTCTCCGTGCCTTCTTCGTTCGCCGGGATGCACTTCGCGGTACCGAGCAGCGGCAACTCTCGCATTGCCATTGCATTGCGCGAATATAAAAAACATTTCATAATGTTAGAAAAGTCCGAAAAGCGAAGGCTTGAGTGGGCCATGTGCAGTCTTCTGCTGCGTTTCCCCTTCCTAGGGATAGTTCTGCCTCAAGGCTAAGGAAGGCCATATTGTCAAGGGGGTCCTCTTGACTAGGTTTTCTCAGGAAAGAATGAATGGTATCAGCACTCGCGAAGTACAGTTCAAAAATACAAGCTTTCACTCTGTTTAACCGCCCACGTTTATTTCGTTATTTAACCGCTCACCACCGTTATCCTGATTATTCCTTACAAATCAGAAGCGGGATTTACCGTGTCACACAAATATTAGTGCACATAGTTTTGTTTTGGAGGATACACTTGCGTACATCGTGCAGAGACATTAAGTGCAGAGTGCCGTGTACAAACAATCAAGTAATATCACCGAAAAAAAGTGTGCATCGCTAATCGTTAGTGATAAGTGTGTTGATAAGCAGTTAAGAGTGAACAATATATCAGTACATAAGTGAAGCATGGAACGTGCATCGTGTAGCCGTGACGGTGACGAAAGGGCATCCAACGCCATGGAGTCACGTATGGATAAACTTGAACATATGATGGAGGAGTTTCTGCGACGATCGCGCGTGCGATCGCATACGTCGCGACGGCAGGAGTCGAGTTCGCGTTCGCGGTCGCGCAGTCCGGAAAAGCGTAGTTCGCGCGTGCGCTCGCGTAGCCCGCGAAAACAAAGTGCGCAATCGCAGTCACGCGATTCGCGAAACAATGCAACCGTCGATCACGCACAACGTGCAACGGAGAGTATGAATTCGCGAAGCTCATCATCACGTGCGAAATCGCCTTGCTACGTGCGACCAGGGGACGAACAATTAATCCCAATTTACGATCCATCCAAAGAAGAGATCGCAATCGAAAACTGGGTGCGACACGTGGATGATCTTGGGGCTAGATTTTCGTGGGACGATTTGGGGATAATGAGATTGATCGCGTCAAGATTAAGAGGTCATGCTCGCCAGTGGTACGACACACGAATGCAAGTCGCAACCACTTGGGCCGAGACGAAAGTCTTTTTAGTCGCGCAGTTCCGGCGGACAATGCCATTCTCGCGACTATTACGGGAAGCAGATTTATACGAGGCGAAACCAGGACAACAATTAGGAGACTATTGTTTCCAAAAATTAAACTTAATCAGAAGACTCAATATTGGTCTCTCCGACGAGAAAACCGTCGACATGGTTATCTTCGGAGTACCGGACGAGCCATTAGCGAGGACGATACGATCGGCGAAACACACCGATCCGAACGATTTATATGCATACATGTGTACCATGGGTAATATGCCAGGGAAAGAGAAGAGGAAGGAGCCGGAATCGCGGACCGTCGTATTAAAGACCGTGGAGAAGAGCCGAGGAAAAGGATTGTCGTGCTACAATTGCGGGAAAATTGGACACGTGGCACGAGAATGCCACAAGGCAAAGGTACAATGCAGCCTGTGCAAGAAGCTGGGACACAGACGGGAGAATTGCCATCAAAAAGAGAAAGTTTAATAGACACAGACGACGTAATAGTTCCGTCGAAGACAATTGAAGAAGGCATCGACAGACTTCGACAAGTTTTGGAGGCCTTCCGAGCACATGGATTGACCCTCAAGCTCGAAAAGTGTTCTTTCTTCCAAGAAACCATCGAATACTTGGGACGAGAAATAAGCGAACAAGGAGTAAAGCCAGGTCAACGGAAAACAGATGCCGTTAGGGAAATGCCGCGACCCGAGAACGTCAAGCAGGTACGTCAATTCTTGGGACTAGCGAGCTATTTTCGGAAATTCGTTAAGAACTTCGCAACACTTGTGGAGCCCTTAACCCGCCTAACGCGTAAAAACGTACTCTGGCAATGGAAGGAAGCCCAAGAGCGCGCTTTCCAACAAGTAAAGAAGAAATTAACAATGAGACCGGTTTTGTGTATTTTTAACCCAAACCGACCGACCGAATTGCACACGGATGCCAGCTCGATAGGCGTTGGAGCGATACTATTGCAACAGCAGGAAGACGGAAATATGGCAGTAGTGGCATATTTTAGTAAGCAGACGACGACGGATCAAAGGTGTTACCATTCGTATGAATTGGAAACAATGGCTGTTGTGTTCGCACTACGACACTTCCGAGTTTACCTGATCGGCACTCAATTTAAAGTAGTGACCGACTGTAACGCATTGCGTACAACGTTCTCGAAGAGAGATTTATTACCGCGCATCGGTCGATGGTGGTTGGAAGTACAAGAATATACATTCGAAATCTTGTACCGACCTGGGACAAGGATGGCTCATGTGGACGCACTTAGCCGAAACCCTCAACCGACACCCCTCGAAGTCTTTTACGTGGACGTCACGGAATCCGAATGGATTGTTGCCGCTCAAATGCAGGACGAGCAATTATCACGGATCCGAACCATTCTCTCTCACAACGACAAGTCCCCTGAAGCGAAACACTATTTCAAAGAATATGTGTTGAAGAAGGATAAAGTATATCGACGCATGCCAGATAATAAAATATCTTGGGTTGTTCCAAAGGACGCAAGGCTGCAGATATGCAGATTATGTCACGACGATGCCGGACATCTAAGTGCAGAAAAGACACTGGAACGAATTCAGCGAAACTATTGGTTCGCTGGTATGCGACGATTCGTTGATAAATATGTAAAAGCATGTTTGAGTTGCGCGTACTACAAACATACGTCAGGGAAGAAACAGTGTAAACTGAATACGATCGAGAAGGTACCGATACCATTTCATACACTGCATATTGACCACGTAGGACCGTTCGAGACGAGTAGAAAGGGAAATAAGTATTTGCTTGTAATGGTAGATGCATTTACGAAGTTTACCATTGTAGAACCTGTGAAAGACCAGAAGACTAGGCATACCGAGAAGGTATTATTGAATATAATGTACTTGTTTGGCGTACCGACGAGGATAATTAGCGATAGAGGAACAAGCTTCACCTCAAGGAGATTCGCGACCTTATGTACAACATACGGTATCAGGCACGTGCTTAATGCAGTAGCTACGCCGAGGGCAAACGGACAAGTCGAACGGTATAATAAAACTATCATCGACGCTCTAGCAACAAGTGCAGCAGGTCAAGACCCACGAGACTGGGATACGCAGGTCAAAAAGGTGCAAAGTGCCATTAACACCATGCACAACAAAAGTATCGACACCACACCGATGAAAGCATTGATTGGATGCGATACAAAGACAATGGCGGAAGGAACGATATTGAACGCCATACGAAAAGAGATGGATCGGCTAGATTTACAAATATTACGTGAAGATATCAGTAGCCACATCTCAAAAGAACAGAAGATACAAAAGGAGAGGTATGACCGTACGCGAAGGGAAGCTCGCAGGTATACCGTCGACGATCTTGTATTGGTGCAAGTCACGAGCGACCCATCAACGGGAGGTAGCCGAAAGTTGCTGCCGAAGTACAAAGGGCCGTTCCGAATCCGGACAGTGCTACCGAACGACAGATACGAAATAGAAGATCTACGAGAAGGGGTAAAGCGCCTACGAACAGTCGTTGCGGCGGACAGGATCAAGCCGTGGATCGCGATCCAGGGGGATGATCGTGACACGTGATGTTGAAGCTATCCTGTATCCTTTTTTATTTACCGTATCGTAGATTTCAGTAAGAGTAGTCGTTAGTTTGTAACTACCGATAATCGAATACAATCTCACATGTTTGAGTTGAGTTACAGAAAGGACAAGGCGAACCGAAAGCATGAGGCTTTCGATGAGCATCGAGAAGGACGTCTCACCCGGCGACCAGGCAAGGCTCCAGCGAGTCAGGGACAAAGGTCCAATGCTCTTGTCGAGAGGGAGACAAAAGAAGTCATCGGTACGGTTTCGACGGAAACTACCCGATGAGAAAGAGACGCAAAGTGCGTCATGACACGAAGGTGTCAAGATTGCTGAGCATGGGTGCCTTGCACCCTAGGCAAAGATCATAGAGGAATACAACGGTATTCCCTATGAATAACCACCAAACCGGACGGACACGACGGTGTCTCAGGCAGGGAGGTGGCGGTCAAAGCGATGCAACGTGCATCTAGACCGATAAGGGATACGAAGGTATCCGTAGTTGATCGTAAGCGATGCGACGGTATCGTGTTACGACAACAAAATTAGTATTAAGCAAGTCAAAAAAAAAGTTTATTGTAAAGTCTGAGGACAGACCTTATTGTCAGTATGGCCGAATGTTAGAAAAGTCCGAAAAGCGAAGGCTTGAGTGGGCCATGTGCAGTCTTCTGCTGCGTTTCCCCTTCCTAGGGATAGTTCTGCCTCAAGGCTAAGGAAGGCCATATTGTCAAGGGGGTCCTCTTGACTAGGTTTTCTCAGGAAAGAATGAATGGTATCAGCACTCGCGAAGTACAGTTCAAAAATACAAGCTTTCACTCTGTTTAACCGCCCACGTTTATTTCGTTATTTAACCGCTCACCACCGTTATCCTGATTATTCCTTACAATAATACTCGGCGTTTCTACGTGACATGTTGCTCGTCTAGTTAGCAAAATAAATCTGAGAGTTTAAGCGTTTTGGGGATCCTAGATGGACGTTCGGTAAGGAAGGGGAATGTTACAATACAACGGAAAAGAAATGTTTATTGTACTGCCATGAGACGACGTAGAAACTCGAGCCGTTTCAAATAAACATCAAATAAACCGACGGCGCAAAACGTCGCGCCCGGCAAGAATCAAAACCAATACGTCGGAAACCTCTGAGGACTGCCGGGGCCGGGCGTGAGCAAGCGTGCGTGTGTGTGTGTGTTGATGTGTGCGTGTAAGTGCTTACAAAGTAAGCGAGGCAAGTCGCCGAAAAGGCAAATGATGGTCTGAATGTGTTGTAAAAATCATCCCGGCGAACAAGCACCAAGCACGGCAGTCTTCCGCTAGAGAAGCGCACCGAAGGCACGGAGAATAAACAAAATCGGCAGTCTCTAAGAAGTCACCGAAAATTATCGATCGTGAGTTCACCGACCCGGCCGTAACATCAGCTGTTGAGGATTGCCTGGATAGGTCAGGATCGACACCGAGGATCCAGTGTTAACGATCCATTTCCATCGAAGCAGGTTATTTCGTGGACGAATGGTTAAGTTTAATTACTTTTTTCTAACATTAGTTAGACAAATTGTTTTTCTTAAAACAATTTATTCACCTGAAAATGTGCTGTTAACACTATGCCGTCTGGTGACACCACGTTGATGTCACACGCAAAGCTATTGAAGAAATGCCGGTGACTCCACGTTGGTGTCGCCTAGAAATATTTCTATTGTAATAAAAAAGCTTACATCTATTTATACAGATCCTCGAAATTTCGTGTAAATCGGGTGACAGAATCAAGTAAGAATTATTAAAATTTTCATGCCTTGATACGGTACATTGTAATTACAATATGAACGATCGTGCGAAAAAGGCTGTTAACAGATAGTAGAATCTACGCGAGACATACCGGCGGCAGACGAAAGATTTTCTATCACACGTGCAGACGTCAAAGTGTTAAAAAAGAACATTTTTTCATAAATAATAAAACGTTTTATTTCTTTCGGATAACGAATAAAAGTATCGAACGCAGTTATTAAACGACTTACTAATTTATTTGTAATTCATGAATAACGAATAATTTCACATTATTCTTAATTTAAAATGACATAGCATTTGCCGCGATACCTATGCTGTGCCAGTACGTGTGCCGGGAGCCCGACCGAGCGCCCGTGTACAAAAGACGTGAATACGTGGTTGAGCGCGAGGTCTCTGGGCGCTGTGATTGGCCAGTGTTTTTCGTTAATAACTCGAAAACGAAGCTTCAAACAACATTTTGGTAAAGGAAAAGGTTGTTCAGAATCACCTCAGCTACCCCCCATTTCCGGATGTTACACTAGTTCTGGGACACCCTGTATATATATATATATATATATATATATATATATATATATATATATATATATTAGAATCAATCTATTGCTTATAAGAACACTAATAATGATAATATTAAATTATAACTGAATAAAAAAAAATATAAAAAAATTACTAAAATAATTATTTTTTATTAACACTTAAAAATATTGAATATGAACGAAATAAAACGGTTTCGTGAAAATTGAGTCCTTTTGCCTAATTCATTAGCACTTTAACAAACTTCAACAAAACTCTGATCTAACACTTCACGGATTCTTTAACACGCACCTCGCGACTGTACATCAAAGAGTATCGCAGCTTCGCACTTCCGAATGAGACCACAGCGAACCTTGTCCAGATTTGTTTACACTGCGTTGCTGTTACGCCTAACGAATTAGGCTACGAGGTGGATATGCGAGGACCCATGATTCGTTATTCTATCGAGTCGTAGGCGTGCATATGGCTCTATACTTGTTTAATTCGTTCTTTCTTTCCTATCTGAGTACCCTCCATCACTCTTCCAACTTCTTTCTTTTTCTTTTTACATTCATACTGCATACTTGCCGGTTTAACAATTATTACTATTACAATTTTTGATATCAAATATTAATTATCGGATTTATTACGCAATTTATGTAACATAATTTTACGCTCAGAATATAATATAAAATTGGAAGTTTTTCATACATTACAATTTATGCTTACTATTAATTTTTGGTTTCGTGGTACAATTTATAAGGATGGGCGATGATGATAAACACAGTATTTGACGGTAATTGTTGACGGTAATAAATACTATTACTCGAATTGATTATAATTTTCATTCGTGAGAACGTGCATGTTGCTTTTGCTGGACCAGATGTTTAATTTACATTAAAATAAAAGATTTCGATTGAACTTCATCGGCGGTTTCGACTATCGGAATCAAGCAAGATAAATAAGAGCACGCATAGCAAGTGGTTTCCCACAATACCAAAGCATTGGTATGGTGCTCCATTAGCTATGAAAAATTATAAGAAATTTACTTTTCTCTCTTTCCATGCATAGCCTGAGGTAGCATTGTATTGTTATGATTTCAGTACGCTTCCGACAAAAAGATTTAATATCTAAATATATATTTATGTATACGAATCTCAAAAGAAATTATATGCATTCGGTACACAAGATGAATTCTACGCCATTGGGAGGTATATCCGGCGCGCCGAACCATTTCGTTCGTAGGACCACGTTGATTCTTAAGAGCGAAGTGTATAACACAAACAACTGAGCCGCGATTTCGACGAAGAAAGTTATATGGTATGCCGTCAAAGACTGTCGCCGTTTCAATTAGGGAGTACCCACAATGCGATATGCATTATCGAATTGGTTTCATTCGACGAAGTAAAATAACAAAAGAAAATAAAGAAAATTCTGTTCGGAACGTAACAATGGCAGTAACGATCGGAGCTAGATTAACAGCGTCGATTTTGGAATCCTTAAGTTTTAAGAAAATCAGAGTTTATTATTGGACCGATTCTTCTACAGTGTTAGCGTGGATTCGCAGAGATCGTAATTGGGATACGTTTGTGTGGAACAGAGTTAAAGAAATACATAAGTTATCAGATTCAGAACAATGGGTATATGTACCCGGACGGTTAAGTCCCGCAGATTTGCCGTCGAGAGGTTGTACGGTAAGTCAGTTGATAATTTCCAGATGGTGAGAGGGTCCTGACTGGTTAAGTATGGTATCTGAAAAGTGGTCAAACAGTGAATCTAGCTTCGACAAAGAGGAAATAAATAAGGAATAAAGAAAACCGCAGGCAGAACAGAAACAAAAAATACCTCGCTGATGACAACAGTAAAAGAGAATTCCGAGAAAGTAAGATCGTGGTATATGTACTTGTGGTATTCTTCTAGTTATACTAAGATTGTACGTATCGTAGCTTGGATCAAAAGATTTTGTTTCAACTGTAGAAGTAAGTTAAAACTACGGAAAAAGGAAGATCTGTTTCTTGATAAAATGAAAGATGCAGAAGTACTGTTAATGAAAGTAATTCAAACTGTGTTAGTAATTCAAGTGTTTTACAGATGAAAATGATGTACGCATTAAACATTTTCTGCCATTTAAAGATGAAAATAATGTAATTCGTTTAAATACAAAGATTGTTCTTCGTGAAGATACCTACAATTTTCGATGTCCTATTATTTTACCGAATTGCCATAAGCTTGTTAAGTTAATTACAAAGGAAAAGCACGAAAGCCTTAAACATGCTGGGGTAGAGATTACCATGAGTTCCCTAAGGAAAAAATTTTGCATCTTAGGAGGAAGAAAAGCAATTCGTTTAGTCATTAAGCAGTGTGTGAACTATCGTAGATATGACTCCGAACCTTTAACTTTTCGTATGCTATGCCGGAGTCTCTGGTGACTCGTCGATTTGCGAGCGATCACGCACACAGTGACGAAACTGTTGGTATGCGTAACAAAATGACAATCGGCAACGAATCCCCACCCAGAAACAATGCAAAAGCAAACGACACGAATTTCTTAGTTCCATAACTGCTTTGAGAGAGAAATACGTGTGTGCCAAGTTTACTTATTTTGCTTATTTTTATTGTTTTTATTATTTTACATATTTTATTTTGTTGATTTTTCTTGACGCTATGTCTACATTATCAAACGAACAATCTGCTTTTGCTGAATTTTCTAAGGAAGTTCATAATTGTGAACTATCATCAGATGGTGGAAGTACATCGAACAGTGATGCTGAACCAGAAATTCAAGATTCTGATTCCGATGATCCCGATATGGTAGAATCTTTAGTTTCAACGGGCCAAATTGTATGTGGAAGAAATTGGCAAGAGATTGCACCAAAAAGCAATAATAATAGTCCGAAATTATTACCTAATTGTTCACTTACGAGAAAAAGTGAATATGTTGAAAATATAGATGAGTGTTTCCACTTCTTTATCAACGATGCAATCATGGATAATATTATATTATACACCAATAAAAGAGCAATTGAAAGTATCCCGGAAAATAAGAAATGGAAGCCACTGGATCGTACAGAACTCGATGCCTTTTTCGGGCTCCTTTTACTCATAGGACGATTTAGAGAATCTCGTGAGAGCAAACATGATTTGTGGAAAGAAAATGAAGCTCTCTCTCGACGATTTTATGCAGCGATAATGTGATCGTTTTGTAAATATACTAAGATACATCCGCTTTGATGATTCCACTACACGTGAGGAGAGAAAATCTTCTGATAAACTTGCACCACTGCGAGGAATTACAAATATTTTTACACAAAATTGTAGAGATTCTTACAATGCAACTGACTTTGGTTGTGTAGATGAGCAACTAATGACATTTCGCGGACGTTGTTCGTTCAAAGTATATATGCCGAACAAGCCAGGAAAGTATGGCATCAAAATTTGGACGCTTTGTGACTCAAATACTTTTTATTGCTGCAATATGGAAGTATATCTGGGGAAACATGGAACTGCCCAAAAAAAACAGCAGGGTAAACGTGTCGTAAAGCAATTGACCGATTTCTGGAAAAACTCTGGTCGTTGTGTAACAATAGACAATTTTTTTACCGACCTTAGTTTGACAGAAGAGTTGTTAGAAAATAATATTTTTTTAGTTGGGACCATGCGCAAGAATAAGACAGATTTACCAAAAACACTAATAGATACACGAAACCGCAGTCAATATTCTTCGTATGTTTTATTTACTGAAAAGCTGACATTAGTATCATATGTACCAAAACCACGAAAGTGTGTAGTATTACTTTCAACATTACATCATGAACATAGTATTTCGACGCCAGCAGAAAAATTTAAACCAGATGTAATAAATTATTATAATTCCACAAAAAGTGGAGTGGATGTTTTAGATAAGGTAGTAACAGAGTACTCAAGTCGACGTTGCACCCGTCGTTGGCCGCTTTCATTATTTATGCATTATTTAGATATAGCTGTATATAATGCCTTTATTATATGGCAAACAAACTACCCAGCATGGACGAGTGAAAATTCGATATAAAAAAAAATAAAAATGTTTTTGGAGGAATTAGCACGTAAGTTGACTGCAGAAAATATAAATAGAAGGACGAATGAATTTGAAAATATGACTACAGGACTGCATAGAAATGTAATAAGTGCAATAGAAGCGACAGGGCGAAAAATAATATAAAAACCAAAACTTTCTGGACAAAAACGTGCTAGATGCTGCTTTTGTATAGGAAGTAACAATAGATACCCTAATAAATGTGATTATTGTGAGAGGCATCTATGATTCAAACACAAACATTCGATTCAAACACAAAAAATTGTATGTAATAAATGTCATAACACAAATATAGAAACTACATAATTTTTCTCATAATCCACGAGGTTTTTATTTTTCTATGACCAACAACGAAAATCCTAACGTAATCTAAAAGAAACCAACCACCTTATAACATTGTACCGATGAGATTCTCGAGCTCGAGCAATTGTTTGCATTGGTACAAGTCGGTGAGATTCTTGAGCGGCTATCAATATGATTAGTGAAATATCGGTGTGAGTCAGAAGTGACTCCGGCACAGGCCTAGAAATCGCAGTAGTCGGAGGGTTAAGATCATGTCCTGCACCTTTGCCATTAAACCGAATTAGAGATACGGCGGTTTTTGAAATTATGTAGATTGTGCGGGACCCATCTACCTTAAGAACGTACAGAAAGCGTGGGTTTGTTTATTTACATATGCGGTATTTAGAGCTGTGCATCTCGAGCTGATTACATTCTTGAGTACGACTTCAATTTTAATGATACTGAGACGACATATTGCATGTCGAGGACGGCCTATTGTAGTTTATAACGATAATGGCACGAATTTTGTAGACTTAAACAACATATTTAAACGCGTCAATTTTACGAAGTTGGTCAGAAGTGTAAAAGTAAAGCAAATTGAATGGAAGTTTAATCTCCCTACAGCAGCATGGTGGGGAGGATTTGAGAAGCGCCTTATTGGGATTTTGAAGCGATTATTGAGGCGTACTCTCAAAAGGTCTTGCTTGAATTACGAAGAAATGTTAACAGTGCTCTTAGATTGCGAAACTGTTATTAATTCTGGGCTAATTACGTTTATGTCGGAAGGTAAACAAGATGTAGTACCCCTTACACCACCGATGTTCTTGCAGGAGATTAAGGAAATCGGAGTTTTGGATCTCGATCAAATCGAAAGATGCCAGTTAGATAAGCGCTATTTATACCATCAAAAGGTTAAGGATAATCTGCGACATAGATTTTGCAACGAATATTTCCATAGAAATATAAATCCATAAATCCATCCGTAAATCCGTAAATCCATAGAAAATCAAAGGTGGGAGGCGTTAATGTCAACAATGTGAGCATCGGTGATATTATATGGGTTGAGAATGAGAATGTGAAGCGTTCAGAGTGGCCTTTGGCACGTGTGAGTGAGCTAATTGCAGGAAAAGATGATTGCATACGTGTAGTTCGTTTGACCACCACTTCCGGCGAGTTGGTACGACCAATACAACGGATATACCCGTTAGAGTTTCAGTATACCTCCGATTCCGACATCGATGGGATTGTTTGTGAGAATTATAAAAACTTTGTTGAAGCGTGAGAGAAAGGGGCTGATCGCGCGGCTTTTGTTTTTCGCAGTCGGGTCTATGGTTACGCGGCACGCGCTCACGGAAAATAAATATCGTTTAAGTTCTATTAATTTCCCTTTTTTTTTCTACGAACCTGTTCCTCAAAACAGATAGTGTTAGCGTTAAATAACTGTTTTACAGAGTTTATGATACTTAGAAACTATGGGGAGTTATTGGATTGGTTTTTGGTAGCATCCTAAGCTTTTATATATGGTCTAGTATCGACAGGTCTAGCGTTAAATCATTGTTTTATGTAGTATATGACACTTAATAGAAGCTATGGGGAGTTATTAAATTAGTTTTTGGTAGTTGTCTGCGCAGCGGTGTACAGCACAGACGTGCCAAAATGGTTATTTTTGAGAATGGGACTTTGATCATTGTCAGAATGTAAGTTTAGTAAAAATTAAGTCTCGACGAGAGAAAGTTGGGCTTACAACCCCCTGGCCTGGAAGGCACATTTCCTCGTCCTCAATAATCTAGCTTTGCCATAAAAAATGGGCCTTTCGAAGGGGTGAGTCACGAAACAGCGTGTAACAGTCATGAGACCGAAGCGACGAACCCGGAGGCATTTTCACGCTGCTGCCAGACACTCGTCAGTTTGACAAAGGACATCGCCACCCCTTCTCTAAGGAAACGCACGTTAAGAGCGCAAGAGAAGGGTGTGGCAATGTATTTTCGACACGCCAATTGGTGTTTTCCAGCCGCAGGAAAACAGCCAATCAGGACAAATCAGAATTAGCAGCGACGAGTCGATAAGCGGCATCGACTCGTAAAGTTAATTATTGCCGAGCAAGTGTAGAGCGAGGTCCTAACTCTGCAAGCTTAGCAAACAGGCTAGGCCCATAGAAGCAAGGTTATTCTCAGAGAAGTCAACTTCTCTGGGTGGTCCTTCGAGTCATTGTAGACGGCACATTAGAGTGTAATAATGAAGGACGCGAGCGCATCGGCTGAGCACTCAACTCCCTCACAACTACAGAGCAACGTTCGTGATTTAAATTTAGGGCGATTGAAATGCAATTACGAATGAATGTTGAAGCATGCATGAACTACTGTTGTTTGGGAAAAGCTTTGTAGAACACAGTTTTACCCTTTTACTGCCACCGAGCCAATATATCGGTCCTCGATATCTACGCGAGAACTGCCACGTGCCGATTTATTCGTTGTATGCGCTTACGTTCAAATTATTGCTCCTTTGGGTGTCAAGTAGCTTTCACTCACAATTATTAAATATTTCGCTGCACTAAAATTGCGTTCCATATCGCTTCAGTTTGAAAAGAATAAATAGTCAAATTTTTTCCAGGAAATCGGTATTTTCTTGTATATAAAACTATTCGTAAAAGCGTATATATGAAATCGGTCGTGGATCTACCGCATAGATATGTCTGGCAGTAAATGGATTAAAGAAAAAACAATTGAAATGAATAACATTTAAATTTCCTAGACACTTCCGGTAATTTACGCGCATATGTGCTCCGTCCGAAGGAACAGAAAGCCGGTCGATCTTTTGTTTGACATGGTTCATGATACGATCGCGAAGAAAGGCTATTTTTTGAGACAACGTATTCATGTATTGTTCGCATTATTGGGTATTTCTTGCTGAGAGAAATTAATTTTCTTTACAAAACAACAAACTAACTTTACAAAAGTTAATTTTCGTTCTTATTAGCCGAAGACGTGTTATAAAACGAACGGTTTCCTAACGTTCATTTCGACAACGGATTCTCATCATGTAAAGAACCGTTGGATCGGACCTGACGGAAATTCCAGACCGTTGCCAAACCTTCGTCATATCACGCGTCCGAGCAGGTATCGCCCCACTTTTCTAGAAAAAACAGCACTAAGGAAGCACTGGAAATGTTCGCAATATCTATTAGACATGTTGATTGGTAATTAACAATTTCGGTTGGTACCGATCAGCGTGTCACCCGCTTTAGCAGCGATCGGACAAACTGCTAAAGAAGACATTCGTTCGTTACACTTTTTCAAGAGACATTCGTTCGTTAAATTCTTTCGTGAACAGTCGATCGAAACATACATTCGTTTGAAGTCAATCGTGACCGTTAAGTCGTTCATTGGCAGTCAAATCGTGACAAATATTCGTTCCTTAATGGTCTATCGATACACGTTCGATCGTTAGAATCCATTGTTCGGAATTTCCAACGTAGCACTTCTTTATTCTTTTCATCGTCAATCGTTTGGAACGATATTAGAATCTTCCTTTGATTTTCCTCATCGTCGCGCGTTTTCGAGACGGGTTCCACACTTCATCAAATCCACGGTACGAATTCAACGGTAGAACACTCGATTCAACGTATTTTACCATTCGGTCGAAACAGTTGCCTAATATTAAATTGGCGGGTAATAGTGCAGTGCGTGAGTGTTCGTTTAGTGGAACCACATAACCGACACCCCCATACATATGTACTACATTAATTGCTTTATGTACAATCTACAATTTAACAGTACGTTAAGTTCTTTATCCTGTATTATAATGAATACGCACTATATTTAAATATAAAGTAAAATCATAATTACATACGGAGTTATATCATTTAGTTAGTTATGAATATGATCAGGGGTTAGTGTACTGAACTGGAGAAAATGAATTCGCACGAGAGTCGTAGAGTATGGACCTCATGGCTGGTTCGCATGAGATCCACACTCCGCGATCCTTTCGTAAATTTATCCTTCTTAATTCCAGTATAGGTATATATTCATGGCAAACTGAACGATATAACTCTATAAACAGTTACAGTTGTACTTTATATTTAAATACAGTTCGTACTCATTGTAATACAAAATAAGAAACTTATCGTTCTGTTAAATCGTAGGCTATATATAAAGTTACCAACATGATGTATGCGCGTATAAATCACCGGAAGTACCTAAAAAGTTCAAAAATCTTATTAATTATCAGACATGAAACACGTCTCACATGTAACTCACGTTGAGGCAGTTTACCACATCGGTACCGCCTTCCTTATTGATGACGGTGCGGCTTTATTTTCCACACTGCAGTCGGTACATTATCGACATTTGTTATTCTACCGATCTATGTACAACCCCACAGCTCATGTTCAAACTACATGTGTGGGTCTAAAAAAAATAACGGAAGGTAAAAATTCACTACATTTATTTGTTATATACGATGAAAAAAAAACTGTAATTCGTGATATATACGCTAAAAGATAGATCTCGACAAATGCGGACGCACAAGCTGCGTGGAAATAGTTTTCGACCTTTGTTCGCTCACGCATTGTGGCATGGGTTGTGTGACTCTAGCCTAGTTATATTTTCTTTCGTGAAAACACTACAGGACGTAAACAACTGCATTGTATATTGATATTTCGTTGGTATTGTTGCGGATCTTCTAGTAATTTTGAGGGAACAAGACGTAGGTTACTGCCCGTGGAGCGCTGAACCGCTCTGCTCGTTCATGTGCGAAATTAATTTGTCACTGATCTCAGGAACTTTAAGATCAAATAAACCGACTGAGCTTGATAATAACTTCCAATTAACAGCAATTAAATGAATTTAAACAAAACTTTGTAATAACTTTTAATCAAACACAAATGAACTGAAACAAAACTAAAATCTGTTCTCAATGATGCGGAATACAAGAGAAAAAGAAACTGAAGCTTTTTTTGATACAAGGTCCACTGGTATTTATAGCTTTTTGTTTCTAAGGTAAACAATTATTAACAACCATTAGCAACTCTAATGTTACCTAAATTTAACATCAGCGAGAAGCCTCATTTGTCATCTAATTGCGTTTCATTTCTTTAACCGAGTGTTACATGACTGGGTCATGACTAATTACGTGTAATGAGCTTTATCTCAGTGGTCCGTGATAATTCACAATTTAATAACAGAAGACTATCTTCTGGTTTGAATATCGCGCTCGAAGTATCTTTTCAGAGTTAACTTCAGTTTCCTTAAGGTCTAACTTATAATAACGCTTAAATTTATTTACAATAAGTTTTCCATTGCCAACAATACAACGTATTCAGAAAGACAGGGCGCCAACGGTACGCCATTGGAACAGTATGAATGTAAGAAACTTAACTAGAAAACTTTTTCCCTGTACATAAAAGGTAACTAAATAAATAACACTATTGTATGTATGTTGTATGTTGTATGTACTGATAACGATAAATCAGAATTATTATGCGTGTGTGTATGTGTACAAATTTAAATTCTTAATAGATTTTTATTTTCATTCCATGTATTATAATGACTGTTATAACTATATTATAACAAAATAATAATACTGAAATTGAAAACATAGTTATATATTTTAATTATATTAAAATACATAGAAATTGGATTAGAAAATAGAATTGTTATACGGAATAAGTTGTATGATTTGTTTTCCTCGAGTAATTTCTAAAGTAGAAATTGCACGATAACGAAGCGAACATATTTGTTTACAAGATATCAACGTGGCTTTGAATTGTTTAAATAAATCCCGTGCCTTTATGTACTAACATTTAAAAGGACAGTCAATTTACTATAACAAAGTATTAAGTTTTATTTGCCTTAAACTTAAGATACGCGTTGTTCATAGTCTCACTACTTACCATAGTTAAGTATGTTGGATACTCAATGTAGTGTCTGTTGACTTCTATACACCTGTGCAGTATTGGATTTGGGACAAATAACACTTAATACTTTATAGTAGAAAATTCACCGTTCTTTTAAATTTTGATACAAAAAGGTATATACGCATAACATTTAAAAAATTCGAGATCACGTTGGTATCTCGTAAACAAATAGGTTATTGAAAGAAATCAGTTTTAGCATCAAATGTTCGCTTCAACGTAGTACAATTTCTACAAAAAGCACCTTTTCATAGAACACGTATTTATTTTAAAAGTTATTCGTGTTGAACAAGTTATGTGACACCCTGTATTTTCACTCACTACTAATAATTTAGTTTAAGATGATACTGATGTCTGTAATTAATGTGTATATTAAAATACGATTCAATTGTTTTATCGTATTTAATATATTAAGATTTGTAATAGACTTGGAAATAAATGCACGGAACTATCAGCAGAGACGAGGTCGTGCGATCGGTTTAGATTACATTGATTAAAAGTGCATACGTACGCCCTCGCATGGTATGACCGAATACTACAAAGGAAGTAAAAGAAGAACCAGGGTGAGAAGGACAACTTCTATCTGCGTTGAATACAGAAACTATCTTCAAATAAAATAACAATATAAGAATTTACATTTGTTTTATATTAAGACTTTAATAACAAATGTTAATGTTTATTTTATATTGAAACAAATACAACAATTTATAAATAAAGCAAAATGAAAATTTTGTACATTTTGTGTATAAATTTAGACTTATTTTACAATATACCCTTATCTTTATACATTTACAAAAAGTTTCATTATTTTTAATAATATTACAACTTAGATGAAACTAACAATAATACAATGGAACATATGTTAAAAAATATTAAAAATATAATATTTATACCAATAATATAACATGTATTGAACTTTTTGAATAACCTAAACTAAATTAATATATGACCAAACTGTATGAAATACAATGTATGAAAATGATGCATCAGTTCACATTTGAAATAATTAAATATTTAACCAGCAAAATAATTAATCAATATACTGATAATACTTTAAATTAGTATCTAATTTGTTTGGAAGTTTTTCTACTACATGGACAGTTACAATATTGTACTGTTTTCGAGAAGATTGAACTACAGCCCCACAATAGGTTCTAAGAGTAAAATAATATCCGAATTCTATAGATGACAATAAAGAAAATCCGAGGAAAAGACTTGCAATACCGCCGAACGATACAAGTAAATCTAAATAACCAAATCGCATTTCCCTTCTGTAAAGAGCTGTTGGCCAATTTCTTAACATAATTCGAGTCACATTTTTTAGTGATTTTTTTACGCCTTTTATACTATATGATGTATGATCACAAGAAAGCCAACAATTACAATGGGTCATATCGATATTGACATTATTCAAGCAAGAATATTTTGAAAGTGTACATTCTGTTTTATCGGCAAATGATAAAAACCATGGTAAACATTCACAATGTGCAAATAGTTTATCCCTTAAACAATTAATTTCGCAATCATTTAAACTTATACCCTCTTGATTGTAATAGCACTTCCGTTGTCTAAGGAGTAAGTAACGAATGTCTGATGTTGTATACGTTATCTCAACGATAAATTCGATATCAACGGGAAAGTGCATTTTTATTGCAGGTCTCTCGCCAGGTATTAGATTTGAATCACTATGCTGAGTAAAATAAAGACTGAAATTGAAATAGTTTTAGGTTTACAAATATTTCAACAAAATTGTAAATATTACCATTATATATTATGATTATCTATTATATTCATATAATATACATATAATCTATTATATTCGTGTAATATATAATCTATTATATTACATAGATATTATCTATTACAAACTGTGATAAGAGAATATATGTATATAATAACAATAATATTTAATTGGTATAATTATAAATATAGTAGAAATATATATGCAGGTAGTATATATGACTAAAAAGCTACAGCTATACGTACATGACAATGACAAGTGAAAGTGTATACACACTGTTTCATAAAAGTGAAGATAGTACTACCAATTTTTGAACTGATCGATTAGGATTGGGTGATATTAATTACAAAGTGAATATAATTAACAATCTGTGACAATTTAGTTTCATTTATGTTTACAACATACGGAATGTTTTACAAAGTAGAAGTATAACACAATGTTTACAGTTTTGCACGTTTCATCAGACTAGAAATGAAAAAGCTATTAAGGTATTGAGATGATAAAGGTATTTCACTGTGACAAATTGCGTTAAAATGTGATGTGAGCCATGGAACAGTTGTAAAAACAAAAAAAAACTTATGGTTTGGCGTAAAATTCTGCAAAAAAATGGTAAGCCGCGAATGATTTCTAATAGAGTATTCTAATTCACGTAAAATTACACATCGTATTCGAACCGAAGATAACAAAACGCCGAAGATTGTAGCAAAAGAAAGTAGAGCGAATGTTAGTGAATGTACCATTCACTGATCTTTAAACAGAATTAGTTTAAAAGCAAAAGAAGAAGTATGTAAACCAGCTCTTTCGAATAAAAATTTACAAAAAAAATTCGTTGATAACTCAAAGAATAGACCTGGTACTAGACATCCGACACTACAGATCCTCAAATGAGAGGTGTAAAATAGACTATAAAGTTCGGGGGAGGTTCTACAACGTATTGGGGTTGTTTTACTCATAACGGTATTGGTCCCTTAGTTAAGATTGAAGGTATTATATGCAAGGAACATTATTTAAATATTTTACAAACCAATTTACCGTCAGTTGTTAGTTCTATTGAATACAATGAAGAAGAAATCAGCTTTCAACAAGGTTAGGTTAGGTTAGACCCAAAATACACGGCAAACATAGTAAAAGCCTGGCTTGAAAACTAAGAACTTTCTGTTATAAAGTGGCTACCACAAAATCTGGATATAAACCCTATAGAAAACTTGTGGTCAATTTTCAAAAGAAGGCTAGCAAAATGTGATATATTAGACCTATGGGTATTCGTGAGCTATGGAGGAGAACAAAACAGGAATAGTATAATATCAAACCAGAAATTATACAAAATTGAGTAGCATTAAAAAAAAAAAACAGTAAAGGAAAATGGACAAAATATTAATTTAAGACTATAGTTTGACAACAATGTTAAACTGCAAAACTGTAAACATGGCGTTAAGTTTCTATTTTTGTAAAATATTCCGTATGTTGTAAACATAAATGGAAATAAACTGTTACATACTCCTAATTACATTCACCTTGTGATTACAATTACCTAATCCTGATTGATCAGTTCAAGAATTGGTAGTACGTACATATATGCATGGTCATGGTCAGATTAAACTTATAACTTAATTTTTTGTCATTTAGAATTGTTCAGCAATAGTAAACAAAAATTAGTATTGATTTTATTTACTTACTCATTAAATGTTAATTAATAGATATCTATACTTTTATTGTATGTTTTTAAATTTATAATAATAGATAGCTCTTAATTCTTACAAATTGTTATTAATTCCAACTATACCTTACATATATTTAGTGTAAAATTCTAAATAATTGATTACAACGTTTTAATAGTATTACTTTTTATGCATTGAATATTTCTAAGTATGTGTGATAAGATTACCTTAAAGGGAAATTTGAATTTGCAGTCTTAAACTCAAGATTCCGTGAAGCATCCATAACTTTAAGAAATTCCAACTTACTCGATCTGCAGCATGCACCCACAGATGTGAGCACCTTTGTAAATAATTGACTACATGATATACTTTTTCCCCTGAAACAGTTATGATTATGATATGCAAGTATTTCTAAATGTATATCCGAAAATGCCATTTAGCTACAAACTGTCCTGTAAACCGAACATCTTTAATACTGTAGCTTTTTTATGATTAAAATTATGTTTACGTTTTATAAAAATTGTTTACATTATTTTCCTCACCTTCAACACATTCAAGTTTCATTAAATTATACATACATATAATAGTGCGTTCTCGTGCGCGCGTGCATGTGTGTGTGTGTATTAATTCTTGGATGACGAATAGTTCAACCGATCGTACGGAAGACTATACCTAAGTTCATTTAGACCCGAATTAGCTACTTTCTAAAGTACATTCTAAACGACCACCTTTATATTTCGTAAACTGTTTTCTAATTATAATATAATTAATATTATTTGTGGCTTCCGGGTGTAAGCCGTGTCCAGGAAGCTAGGTTTCCCAACGTTTCGCCAGCATTGCAGCTAGCTTCATCAGGGGTTTGAGGACGCTCTGATACTAGTGCGCATCAGAATATTTCACTCTTTTATAGTACCCATGTGCATGTTCCGGATCATGGATCAACCAAATCAGCTTTTAATTAGTCAGCTGATCAATTGAAAAACGAGAGGAGGGTGCTTCAGATGGGGTTGATATGATACACTGTATCTCTGTTGATGTTGTTAGGGTATTTCATTATTTCCAAAGTTTCTCTATATTTACAGGGGAAGTAATTTTTGCATTTAGCTAAGACCTTGGTTTTATCGAAACAGATCTCATGTCCCGTTGTTAGTTCGCATTCTGCTACTGCTGATTGTATATAACCCAATCTGGTGCACCTCTCGTGTTCTTTGAGCCGTATGCTCCTCCTAGTTTTTCCGATGTACACTTTTCCGCATGCACAAGGTATTTTGTAGACTCCTGATGTAGCAAACCGCGGATATGGATCCTTGGGAAAGGTGAGGATCTGGCTTATTTTGGTTTGTGGTGTAAAGACTGTTTTTATATTGTTTTGTTTTAGAAATCTGGGGATTCAGTCTGTAGTGCCTTTAATATATGGAAAGAAGACCATATTCTGTCTTTGTTCCGTGGTGTTGGAGGAACTTGGTTTTCTTGTTTCTTTGGATTGTAGTATTATTTTAATTATACAATTGATTTTGTTTTATTGAAGCCATTTCGGACCAATGTGTTTCTATTATGTTCCAGTTCACATTGTAGGTGTTCTTCCTCACATATATTAATTGCACGGTTGACCAGTGAAACTATGACAGTCTTTTTTCTAGTTCTGTTTATTATTTTTCCAACAATATGAAAGGAAAGAAACGCTCTTTTTTTAACATTCGGGTCTTAAATGACTAATATAGTAGGATATTCTATCAATTTAAGCAATAAAACATTATATTTACCTATACATGCAATCTTTGATTAAATAATCGCAATCAGGTCTCATTAATTCAAAAATTCTACGAAAATTGTTCTTGCTCTTGTAAATTAGATTAAACGATGTTAAATCGATATCTTTTCCCAAAGTCCAATTATACAATTGTTCATATACATGCGTTTCATCCTACAGAGAGAAGTCGGTAAAAAATAGTATAAATAGTAATGCAATCAATGAGGTATTACAATAAATTATAAAAGGTCAAATTAATTTTTAAGCTTCCACAATAAAATTAATTTGAAGTTTCACATTCCGGCATCAAACAGTTCTCACTGCTGAGGCTTTTGGGTGTAAGCTGTGTCTTTATGGAATTATTTTCCCAACGTTTCGCCAGCGTTGCAACTAACTTCATTAGGGGGTTGGTGGATACAGTGATAATGTTATACTTTTACTATCAATATCAAATATTTTTAGCAAAGGATGTCAATTTCACCGTGGTAAAATAACATGTACAATCACTCTCATTAATATAAGGATACCCTCCAAAATAGAATAACTTTTTAAAAACTGGGCCAACTGAAGTGAGTTTCTTTAAAAAATTAGAAGGATTCGTTTACTGAATGACATGTACAATAAATTTTGAAAAATTGCAATTGGTCAGAATCGTAAAAAAATAGTAAAAGTCGATTTTTACAACTTCTTTATCTGATCGTGTAATAAAAATTTAAAAAATATATTTTCTAGCTTTATGGTGAAAATTTCATGGAAATCGGTAGATCTAGAAACAAACGACAGGAATCTTTAGATTTATCGTAGTTGTAAACCAAAAGTTGTAAAGAACTTCCTAAGCAAGGTTAAGCTCATAACAAGGTCAATCGATTTAAATGAATTTTTTAGCATATTTATATTTGATATAAATCTACAAACCGTATTTTTCAAATTTTCATTGCAGACTCAGATAAAAAAAATTGTAAAACGTAACCTTTATTGTTTTATTCGCAATACCAACAAATTGTAATGCTTTCGAAAATTTGTTTATACATCGTCCAGTAAACTAATCCTTCTAACTTCCCCTAAAAAAAAAAAAAAAAAAAAAACTGACATCGGTTGGTCAAATAGTAACAAAGTTATTCTGTTTTGAAGGGTGTCCGAATATTAATGAGAGTGATTGTGTATAGGGTGTCCAGAGATTTAATGTTCAAACTTTGCCAGAGAAACTTTGTCAATTGTCTTTTCTTAGTTTAATACAGGATAAGATAAAGTACATACATAACACGTTAGTGGTACTCTGTGATAAAATTAGACAAAGCCGCAATGATATTCGGTCAAGCATAAAGAGAGATGGTACTTCGAAATGTATACGTAAATATTTGTAGCTTTACATTTTATATCTTTGTTATAATTAATAAAACATTTATAAACTTTTTCCATATCACGCTCTGGCAAAGTTTAAGGTAACCTATATATGTACATAAGTACTTACCTCACGTATATGTGAATGATTCAAATGAGACCAATCGAAGCAAATGTACACTTGAGGAAATTCAATACCTATATGTTCTGTTATTATATCCAATCCTGTTATTGTTGGCTCTGTTTGAAATTTATTCAAGAAGGTTACGATTATAGCAATAATTGCTACTATGGATAGTGCTGTTAGAAGAAACCACGTAATTCTGTGAAATAAGTCAGTTATAAATTAACTAATAGTATCCACATTTCGAGTACACCTATCCCTGATTAAAAATCGGTTCCTTAGAATCCCGTGTAAATCGAAATCATGACTTTTTGTTTGAAAAACCATGTAAATAAAAAAAATCAAAATGTGTACAGTTTAGTCAGTTATTTAATTAAATTCATTTATTTCAACGTAAAAGAAAAATAAAATAAATGATGTATTAAATCATTTTTTTTTTTTGTAACAACAAAGTTTTTCCGTTTAAGGATTACTTGTGTAGTTTTCCTGTCATTGCGCCTCCACAATTCAATTTCTCCAACATTGTATACGTACAAGAAAACCGGGGAATTTCCTTTTTTAAATTTATTCCAGTGTTAACAAATGAACGGTACCAAAAAGCGACTGTACAAATAGGTAGGTAGTATAAACTTTAATTTTTAACAGTTTTTATTTTCAAAAATCGTTTGTTTTGAAAACGTATGAAAGTGAAGTCGTGTAAAAAAAATACCATGTAAATCAGGAGATATGTAGGTGTATGTAAAATCTTGAAATATTTATTAGTTATCATCGAATTTGGCTATTACCACTACTAATGATTAATTCGGTATATTGGTTGTTTTTATACAGGGTGGTTGGTAATTAGTGGCACAACCGGAAAGGGGGTGAATGTACCTAAAAAAGTAAATCGAAAATGTGGAATAACATTTTTTTTGTTCAGTGCTTTACTTTCCAGAAAAATCATGAATCAATTGCCATCAATTTGTCAAGTAAACGTATAGTTGATCAAGTTTCGGTTGAAATAAGACACTTTTTGAATGAAAATTATTAGTGTTGGATCGGCTTCGATGATAGAATACCTTGCTCGGCAGGATCTCCAGTCGTATCCTAGCTGGATTTATTTGTGAAGTCATATTAAACGTATCGTGTATAGTGAAGGCATAACGAGCATTGAACAATTACGACAAAAAATTATTATAGCATTGGAACAGTTAAAATTGAATAGAATTTAATAAAAGAAGGCAATTATACGGGGTGAGTGTCCTAACATGACGACTTCAAATAACTCGTAAGTTATTCGTTGTACGAAAAGATGTTGCAAGCAAAAGTTGCATGGTATCTAAGGGAACATACAGTGCTCTAATCTGTTTTCTATTATCTTAGTTTTTTATTGAAATATTAGAGTCATCTTCAATTTTTCAAACAGAACGTTCAATACTTTTTCTCGAATTAGGATAAATTATCAAATTTTGCGTAAAACAGTGTTATACAAAGTAGAACTTAAAATAAATAATTACTGAGGTATTTTTTAAATATCATGACCTGCTGTCGTAAACAAAGTTGTGTTAAGAATTACGTTGATTGAGCGCATTTCCTAATAAAAAATTATTAATTTGAAAATACTTCAGTAATTATTCATTTTAAGTCCCACTTTGTATAATACCTTTTACGCAAAATTTGATTATTTATCCGAATTCGAGATAAAATATTAGACGTTCCATTTAAAAAAACTTAAATTTATTCTAATATCTCAATAAAAAAGTAAGGTAATAAAAAACAGATTAGAGCACTGTATGTCTCCCTAGATACCATGCAACTTTTGCTTGAAACATTTGTTTCATACAACGAATAACTTACGAGTTATTTGAAGTCGTCATATTAGGAGACACCCTGTATACATATACGAGAACGTTGTAGACATCATTTCCAGCAATTTATGAATTAAATGAATTTCTACCTGATTTTTTCCCGACAGCAAAACGACATATGAAAAAAGTTTTTGCCCGTTTTCTAATTGTACCACCATCTGGTACCTACCGATCACCCTATATATTTTAACATACAAAATAAGAATAATTACGTTATTTCTAGATTATAAAAAAGAAAATTATATATGTTGAGAATAAAGTTTTATTAACTTTAAATTTAACATATTTTCACAACTTGTGGAGAATGTATGTTAATAATAAGTACTTATTGGATACTCGTTTATAATTAATATAGAAATATTTTCTGCATTGAGGGTATATTTTAATTGAAAAATACGATTCTTTTTGGTAATATGTAAGTAATGTTCATTTGGATAATATTGTGTTACAAAGAGATATAAAAAGGAATTTCAAATTTTGTTAAAATTTTTACGTTTCAAATGAATTACGGACTACTGTTTTATCTGTAGCATATACAAAAATATCTTCATTATTCTCACGATTTAAAAATGTTAATTTACGTTGATGAAAAAGAAAAATGTCTATTTTCTAATGACTTCTTTAATCTTCTTAAATAACGAGAAAAGCTATTGTGATCTTAACAGTGCTGTAAAGTGTACATGTGTACAGAACTATCAATTAATCATATTTCACTATAAATATTTGAGTCTCTCTTTCGATATTTTACACACAAAAAAAAATTAAAATCTCGCTTAAAGTATTACATACTAAAAAAAGAATATCATGTGATAGATCCACAGGATTTTATTTCATATAATGTATATGCTGGGGAATCGTTTAGCTTATTTTTCCTTTTTAACAAAACGCACTATGAATTATTACAAAAATATTAATTAACGCTAATTGATTTACCACGCATAATACTCGTAGAAAAAGTAACTGCTCAAATTATAATATTACCTTTCCCATTTAGGTCGCGTGGAATCCACAAAATATGGGACGCCGTGTAAATTATTTTCCAAGAAATATTCTCTTGATCGAGACTTCAAACTAGAGCGCAACTCTCTGAGCAACGGTTTATACTTGTACTTCATATTGAAAAAAGGAATTTGATAAAATAAGCTTTCACTGTTATGTTTCCACTAATGCTAAGCAAAAAAATTAAATCGGTCACTCTTTTAAATCGCGTGTCAAGTTAGAACATATATTATGCATATTATGCACGTAACTGATTTATCAGCTTTATTAATGAAAGAGAAAAGATTTGATTACAGATACAGATTATGAATAATGTTATGAAGTGAACCCGTGCTATTTAAACGTCCATTTGCAATATAATATTTCAATTTTTCTTTAGTTTTCCAGATTATTTTTAATTCTTTGTGATTTAGAGTGAATCTAAAAAGCATTTATATTTTTTGACGCAATATTTGATGATCTTTAGGATCGTATTGTGCCTCTGCAAGGGATAAAACGTGAAAATCTTTGATATTTAATTTTACCTTTTTAATTGTATCTGTAAAATGAAATAGAATTGTACCATGTTAAGCATTTTGTCTCCAAGGCTATCAGATATTTATTCTATGAATTTTTATTATATAATAGTATTGAAAAGGAGACTTATAATTGGAATACGGAAAATCATGTTTAACTAATGGAAATAATTGATACAGTGAAAAGACATCTGTTTTCCAATTTGTCGAAAAGAACTCTATCTATATACCACAGGAGACATTATAACAACATTAGTAGTACAATAAAAAAAGAAAAAACAAGTGACTTGCAAAAATCTGTTATAATATTTGAACTATATTAATAGCAATTTTGATAAATATTAATATAAATACTTATTGAAAATAATTTGTTTTTTTATTGTCTTTGAAATTTCATATGAAATTCATATCAACTGTATATAAATATATACAAGATTACACTAAACTCTTAATTTACAATTTTTTAAAACGTGAAAATGCATAAACAAGCTGTTATATTCGATGCAGAAAATACTATTTATACACTTAAAAGTAATTGCACGAAGGTAATTCAATTATATGCATGGAAAAAATTTCATCGAATTCGGGTGATGCAGAAATGAGCGACAGGCATCAAAAGATACAAGAATCTTTAGATTTGTTACACTTATAAGCCTAAAATCGTGAAACACTGCAATTTTCACAATTTTTAAATTGTTAAAAAAGTTATACTATTTTAAATTGTGTTCGAATATTAATTTGAGTATCCGAACGTAATCTTGACACTTGTATTTGCTTTTTTGTTGCTTAAATTTTCAGTAGCTAGCGTTCGAATACTTTGGTGAGCAACTGTACATTCCCATACAATCACAGTATCACCTCGGTGTTTTAAAACAGGTTTTAAATTTTTTGGTTTCAAAGCTTCATTTACTTTTCGTCACACTTCATTTACTTTTTTATCCGAACCAAAAATACAGTACTTACTCTCGTCAACGAAAATAACACCCTTCCAACCAATCTTGAAGTTTTTCAACGAATCCTTTTGAGAAAGCCAATCTTATTTCTTATTTATTTCTTTTACGTATAGCTTTCTTCTTGCTTATTTGACTATTATACCTATTGTTTCCCATTATTCTATGCACTCTTTCAGCACTGATTTTCTTCCTACTTTCATGATAAATATCTGAAGCCAATTATGAAGCACTACAATGCGGATTTTCTTTAATTCTCTGTACTATTTTTCTTTTCTTCTTTTTATTCAAAATTCAAGGTTAGGTTTTTTGTTTCTTAAATTCGACACGGTCGTCTTCTTTATTCCTCTCAATAATATCTACAGCCTATACTATTTTTCATCATTAACAATTCTACAATTTCACGACAAGTTTTACTTTTTTCTTTATGATAAACTTCAAATATTAACACTTCGAAATACAACTTTGTACTGAGATGGAATTATAGGTACTTGAATTAATATTCGGACACTTTTTAAAACAATATAACTTTATTAATATTGGACTAAAAGATCTTTTTTTCTTTTTTTTTTAGAGATTAGAAGAATTAGTTTGCTGGATGAAGTGTACAAAAATTTTGAAAAAATTGCAATTGGTCGGAATTGCGAAGAAAACAGCGAAAACTGCTTTTTACAATTTTTCTATCTGAACCTGCAATGAAAATTGAAAAAAAAGATATAAAGTAATAAGCATTGAAAAACGTAAGAATCTTTAAAGGCTCTAGCAGGATAAGCATGGGTAAATGTCCCCCAGATCATTTTCCATTTTTGCTGGCTGCTAAACAATGCTTTTTGTCTAAAAAACCATTCTGCAAAATTTCAGATCTCTGCCCCTTTGTTTAAGGATATGAGAGTAAAACCTCTAAACTATTTTATTTATTTTCTCAGTTATTACTTAAGTTATTTATGAAAAAAATTAGTAAAAGAGTTGCAAACTGGTTTTACTTGGGATATTTTTTTCAGAATTATAAATCAATTATTAAGGGCGGAAAAAAGATAATTAATTTCTTAGGGATGGTTTTTGCAAACAAGCTACCTTAAAAGAAATCACAAATAATGTTCTGTTATCGAATTATTATATGCAGAAATTTAAAGTTGGTCAGGCGGGTGGAACATAGTTAAATAATTTAAAGAATATTATGAATATGTAGAGTTTTTTGAAGAGAACGAGTACTTGTCATAACGCTTAATATGGTACGTGTCATTTAAATGCGACTAGGAAAGAACAATTGCAATCTATTTGGGAAATCGAAGTGTGAATGGTAAGTATCTGATATTAATTGTTTATGTGCGGCCAGGTAAGAAAGCGTTAGAGATCTGAAATTTTACTAAATGGTTTTCTAGGCAGAAAACATTGTTTAGCAATCAACAAAAATGGAAAATAGTTTAGGGGCCGTTTACGTATTCTTATCCTGCTAGACCCTCTGCGTTGTTAAATATACATATGTACATTACGATGTAGAGTTAAATGAAGACCGGGTTATAAATTTATTCGCAGGAATTCGCAAACCTGGAACAAAATTTATATCGTGAAACAAAATTGTTTTTGGTAGTATCTTAATCTTATAAATTTTAACACTTTCTATACTTACCTGTTTTGTAATTTTGTTTTTATAATATATGAATAATTAATGTGAATTTAATTATTTAGGCTATAGTATCAGATAGAGATATTAAAATATAAATGACAAGGAAATTTTTAATCTTGTAAAACAATGTTCAAAAATGTATTTACAGTCCGTGACACTTGACTAAATGTAGTGATATTTTTGCTGTATTTTTCTTGAATGAAGTTTAAATTAACATATTTCATTTTTACAATGTGATTGGCTTTATTATATTGGAAAAATAAAATATATTAATTTGAACTTCGTTAAATAAAAATACAGGGGAAATATCAGGACGTTTAATCGAATATCACGGACTGCATATATAATACTTGAACTATTGGGACTATGTAAAAACGACGATAATTTATTACAAAGTAAAAAATTTTTCTTTCCTTTCCTTTTAAATAGTAGATGAATAAAAATAATAGCAAAACCGAATCTCTGCTTTTAATACAACCGAGAAATGTAATTACTTAAAGCTAACAATTTAGAAGTTGTACGTTTTCTTTTTTCTTTTTTGTTTTTTTTTTATTAAAGGAAGGAAGAAAGGGAGGATGTTTATTGTTTTTTCATTCTAAAAGAAAGGTCGGTTGCCTACAGGAAACTATCGATAACTATGAGTTATTTGAAGTATTGTCTTTCGAATATACGTTTTTCCAGTTGCATTTCGTCGTTTAAGAATCGACCATCATGTGTGGAAACACAAACACTTCTCATCTTCATGTCAGCTTCTTTATTATTTTAGATCACCCCCTCTTATGACCACCATCTGCATGCATATCGACATTCGGCCTTTACGGTACCCTAGAAAATGAATGATCCGCAAGTTAAGCGGGTGTAAACTACCCTCTTGATGTTTCCTTTGAATCTGATTTCGTTGAAAATAAAATCAGCAATATTATTCTTTATTCCTTCTTGGAATAATTAAATTACTTAAACTTATCAAGTGTGCAAAAATATCTGAAGTATTAAATAATTTAGATTTGTTTCGTTATTTCTATTACGAAAATAATTCGTACTTGTATTTTAATAGAAATTAAATACTTCAGAGCAGACAATTAACACTTGTCACGTATACTCATACTATTAAAATGTAGAAATTTTTATTCTGGACGTAAATAACTGTTTTTATACCCGTAATGTATCATTTCAATATCGGTAATTGGGAAATAAGATATTAGGTCATCTAATAAACGTAGTATTTTGTTAAAATTTCATAATAGTATTCAACACGATTAAATGGAAGATAACTATAGGATAATCTGATAACTGAGAAAAGAAGAAAGATAACAAATAATGACATTAAATTACGCTCGACTAAAAATATTCTGCTTTGTAATTTCAATTGTTACTAACTGCTGTAATAATAAAGTTTGTCTAAAACAGATGGAAATGAAAGAAAAAGAATGGAAAATTCCCTTTGCCAGGGAATTCGTTTGACGTACAGGCGAGAAAATACTTCCGAGAAAAAGAAACGGCGCTATTCTTGTGTCCAGGTGCAAGCCTGTAACGTCAATGTAAATATACAACACTTACGCCATTCCAACGAAGCCTCTTTGAAAACTATTAACGTATCTGTCTGTAGCTGCTTCGTCAAGCATTATTCTGTTCCGATCCATTTCTCTTCCTATTCAAGAATGTTTTGGTCCTTTGGAAGCATTAAATAGCACGTGTTAAAGAACTTAATCAGGTAGCCGTCGTCGGTTTAACAGCCATAGATCCATGCGGTCATTGTCCACTTACAATCATCAAAAGATTGGTGTCATTTCAAAGTGGTACTTTACTCCTTGAGGGCGGATTTTTGTATTGCTAAGCATAACAAATAGTGCCTTAAAGCGTGAGGTTGTAATAATGTTTTGGAATGTTCCGGATATTCAAGTTTCTTTTTCTTTTTTTTTTTTTTTTGGATATTAAAGAACACTATTCAGGATACATTGGGATTTGATGGATAATCGTACATATCTAAATAAATCTAAGGATTATGCAATCTTAATGTTAACTTAGAATTACAATAGTATACTTCTTTTTTTATACTTTTCTATAATAAAGTTATATAATTATTATCATTATTATTGTACTTTAACACATTGTTTACATGTTACAAAGTATTTCGTACTTTCTCGTCTACTGCTGGTAGTTCAAAGTTGCTTAAATTTTACAACTTCTTTAGCATAACAGTTTACGTTAATACTACTGAATGAAAATAAAATCTAATAAGGTATAAATAAAGAATGTATAATTGCTCTCAAACTTCAATGAATGTAGACAAAACACTCGATGGTAAAGTATTAATTATCAGTGCCACGATATTTTGTAAAAGTACAAGTAATATTAATCTTTATAATTTTGTGCTTTTATAATACTTGTAGTGATCTTTATTAAAAAATACTGCAATGATCTATCTTAAGGAATACTTTACCGAATATTATAATTCAAGATGTCGTCACAGATTTAAAAGTAAGATGTAGGATTCAAGTTTAGTCAATAATCGTATATACAATTCAGTAATTTCGTTATTAAAATATTATTACCACATTACAAATTCATCTTGTGGAAAACATAAAAAGTATAAGAATTTGTAAGAATTTCTACGAACTGTTCGAAAAAAGGAAGAAATGAAGGAATAGTGAAGAATAAATAAAAGGAAAGATATAGGAAACAAGGAAATAAAGAAAAATGTAATAGAAAATTATTCATCGTTGCAAATTTATTATAATTTCACTATAAATTAGATTTTGCTTTATACCTTTCTAAAATTAATATTGTATCCGTATTTTTGTATATATTTTTATTATTATTATTTTAAAGAATTATGTTCATTTATTATTAAGTATTCTAAACTTTTAAATTGTTACTCTTCACATCAATGTAAACTGTACTCCCTTTCAACATGTAAATCCACGTTGAAAATAATTTCATATTTCAATGTTACTGACTCGGACAATGTTTTCTTCCTTAATTTACATAACGTTTAGCGAAGCTAAACAACACGAAGCAGAACGAAAAACTAATTTTTATGCACGCCCGATTAATCGAGGTTACACAAACGCAAGAATCCATGGAAGAGTTTATGTAGTCGTGACTCAGTTTAGCTTGTTTATCGCAATCAGAAACTGAAAAGCCAAGTTATTCACGAACAGCAAAGCGAAGTGGGGAAAGTGGCGCCCAGTTGGATGCCAGTGTATCAAACTGATCGTGATGTATACTGGTTAATTATTTGTGGCGTAATATGCAAGCATGTCTATACGAATTTCTTATTTGCTTGCTCTTTTAATTCCTCCTCGTTTTTCTTAACTTTGTTATGAAATTTTACCGTTGACATTGATAACAATCGGTAAATTTGTTGTCGTGCGCATTCTTTGCAAAATAAAGTGTTCATACAAAAATATGTTAATCAAGAACTAATACACTTAAATTCTATACTCGTTATTTCTCGAAAATTTATCGATAACCTCGTACTGACGAAAATTTATGAACTGTGTCTGTTATAATTTGAAAGAAATCATTAAAAGATATTCGTCACCGAATCCTCATCGATGTAGATAAGAAATAAATATCTTCGATTTTTCAAGAAATTCTTCGCTGTTTTTAAGGATTGTTATTGAATTAAAATAATGTTCTGGTATTTTACTATAATATGAAGAAAAATTTCTTGTAAAGCGTAATACAAGTTTTAAGCATGTTTCTGTAGAATTTTTGCATAAGTAAACATAAAATGAGTAATGTCTAGAATAGATAAGTAGGAAACCTTGTTCCTATTAAGTTTTTGGCCTTTGTTCAGAATGTAGATTAGTGAAATTCCTGTATGACCTACAGGAAAAGCTTATTGTTAAGGTTTATTGGTTTACGAGGCAGTAAATAGAGTTGAAGATATCTAGTGTTGCCACGTCAACAAGTAACACGGAAAAATATAGAGGACGTAAAAGTTATACGACCATTTTATTATTATATAATTGAAAATTATGTGAAAAACATGCAACATAATAGTTTCTCATTTATAATTAGTATCGTAATCAATATATCTGTAACTAAGTTTACTATTTTTAATTAATTTGTAAATTCTACTGATTGTATGTATGCAATTCGTAATACTATATATATTCTTCACTGTACGAAATCACTGTAACTAATGTCATTGTAATTAATTTGTACGCTTTTCATTCGTTGTATGAGATTTAAGTATAACCGTTTTTATACTTGTATACTTACGTATATATACATACACACATATATTTGGTATTTTATTAAAAATAAGATTTGCTTTAATAAATAACTTAATATTAAAAAGTTATCATAAAAGCTTGTATGACTGTATCATCAACCTCTTTATTATCAATAAAGGTTATGACCAATTTTATTGAAATAATCATTATATTCTTATTATTCTGCTAGCTATTAATAAAAAGTTATCATTAGATATAATGCTTCAAAAATAAAACTTGCTGTAACGAAAGGAATAAAATTCCATACTTATACTCTTATTGCACAATTTTGAATAACTTATTACTTTTACGTTTGAAATTATGGTTACCTACAAATTTAAATCGCAGTCACGGTTATACATATATATAAACTTTTACAAAGTTTAAAATTTGTTTAACCCCAGGTTTACTGGACACGTCAATTTGACGTATTTGGGATTTCACGAGCAAAATGACAGAAACAACTGCTATTATTTTCCAGCAACTTTTCCATACTTTTATTAATGGTATGATACGAAAATATATCCGAATTTGTAAATAAGTTAACAATATACAGCTAAGTTGTCTCTAATAAATCGGTTTCTTGAGGGAAAACTTCGATTTCTCGTTCACTCGAGGAAAGCTCGTAAACCTAGCGTTAAGATAACTTTAAACCTCAAATTATACCGTATGTTGTTTTCTAAGTAACAAATGAAAAACGGCTTCAGAATAATTCGTATTAAATTATATATTTTGCCTTGATAATGTGTTTCCATCGACAGAAAAATGATAAATGGAAAGTACATCATAATTAAAGAACACATTCTTACTTGCAACTAGGCTGAGAGAATTTTACGCAAATTCATATTTTTGAGAATATTGTAAAAAAAAGTAGAATTGCGACAGAAAATTATTTCACCTACGAGGTATTATAAGAATCACAATAATTGGAATATTTTGTATACTTTTTCATATTACGTGCATTCTATGCAATTTTGCACATTTAAATTTCCTATAGATTTATAAAAATTTGCAGTCTATTGATAATTTACGTTAATATCGTATATGCCACCTCAATAAATTAATAATTGTAAGTAAATGTTAGGTTTAAAATCGTTGATACAAATATTGTTCATTTACACTTTTAATACGTATTATATAACAAAGATACAGTACTTTAAGATAATTCTTTGAAAAGTATTTCTTACTATATTGAAGAGAACATTAATATTACATTCTTGTTATACGTACTTAATTTGTTATATTTTGCAAGTTATTAAATAATGTATTAATTTTAAGTTACAAAGTTTACACTAAATTATTTTTAAAAGTAACCATATTTAAAGAAATAGGACTAACTTGAAGACTAACCTTAGAATATTCAACAATTTCATGTTATTTATTTATTTTACGTTACATTCTTCCATTTACGGATGTATGTATGTAAACGATAAAGAAAAAACGTCTACACCTTTATTTACAAGCAGATAATAAGTTACACTTTCGCAAGTTCATCTTTCCTCCTCATTTCTTTGAAACTTCCGCCTGCGAGACATTCCACGATAAAATCGTACATTTTTTACCACTAAATTACGAATTTTTCCAAACTTGGCAGAGTTTAGATTCAATTAATCGCTTATGTTGAAAAATTTGCAAGATATTAAATATGAAAGTGTTGTAAAATCGACTAAAATAGGCTTACATACCGTCCTTTTGCCTTTAACACTTTTAGTTGGCCAACAATAAGAAATACTAACTTGTTCTTTGAAATATTTTAAACGGAAAAGGGCACTTTTTCTAAGTATGTATCAAAAATGTTCATTACTATTAATATAAAGAACAATGTTCAATGCTCAAAATTTGTTCTACGTCATAGATTTATTTGAAAAGAATATTATTCGATTCACCGAAATTTTCTCTACAAAATAGATTTTCGAAAATGATGGAACATGAAACACACAGAAATACAGAGAAAGAAAAATGAGAAATCATAGCAGCAATATAATTTAAAAATTTCTTTAATATTAAAATTCAAACATTCTACAAATTCCCCACAATGTTATTTTAGATGCTTGTTACTTCTGCAACTAGTACGTACAAAGAAATATATAAACTCAATTACTATCAGTCATCGTATTAAATTAATCGAAGTTATAAGAATATTATGCATATGAAGTTATATTTTAATATTGTAATCAAATACAAAAATTTGAAACTTCAACTTCGATCATTTCTTCGGAGTTGCTACTTGCGAGGCGTTACTTGAAAAGAAATAACACTTACAAACATTGTCTTACACACTTCGTCAATCTGAAAAGTGGGAGCAAAGTAAGAATCGTTTTAAAGAATATATAGAATTACACATTCTATTTACTGATATACAGTCAGCGATTATAATGTTTATTTTTTTTTTTAAGTTCCAAAGTTGTTCCATCATTTTCAGAAGCTTATTTCATCGAGCATTTCAATTTCAGAAGCTTATTTATTTCTTAATACATTTTTTAAATAAGTTTACAAAGTAGAAAAGCGTCAAAATTGATATTAACTTTTTAGCACTTAATATTATTGTTTACATTAATATTAATAACCATTTAGTGTACATATTTGAAAAGGGTATTTTTTTCTCTTTAAAATAATTCCAGTCAATTAATTTCATTCGATTTTTCAACACTTTCACCTTCGGTCCATTGCATAGGAGGCTAAAATTTCACAGCAATTATAATAGTTTCTCACGCCTACCAACAAGTGAAGTTCAATAAAATCTGTATCATAGCAACAAAAATTGTGCGATTTGAGATGGAACAGCTTCTACCTCCTCGAATCGTTTCTACAGAGATCGAGAATTCTGAGTCGTATATTTAACGATAGCATCGAACTGCCACAAAAATAATATTCAAACGAAGGAGCCGTAAGTTGGCACGTGTCGGAGATTAAAGCACAACAAGAGGCTCTACCCTTAAGTCGGCTGAAAAAGCGACGAGATTACGAGGAACCGTCGCTTCTGCCACTCCGATAGCGTAGGTCGAGTCCCGCTGATGATGAACCACGCTCATTCCTCGCGTAAATCCTTGGTCCCTGTTCAAAATGCGTGTGCGTGCCATGAACATGGTTGGTTGTGATTGCGTGACCGCGTTCCCTTGTGTACGCCAGTGCGAGGGAGTTCACGAAGGCGGTCTTTAGTCGGTCTTTAGTTTCGAGTAAGCATCCGTCGAAGATAGAGAACCCTCCTCGATTCATCCTAGCAACGGGTTTCCTCTTCCGGCTTAACTCTTCGTTCTGCGGCCCTTATTACCCACTCCTTTACCCTTGCTCTGAGTTTCTCGCTTCGTCCTTGCTGGATACATGTTCACCATTATTTTACAAAGTGCAATTTTTATCGACGACAGACGACTAATTTTCATTGAACCCTATTAGGGCTCCGAAATTCTAAATTTGCATCGTTGGATTGACCAGTTATCATGATGAAATTTGAGGGAAACTATGTTTCAAACGATCCCCGACTTTGCGAAGTTAATCCATTGGAAATTGGAAGTGATAAGCAATCTAATTAACACGATGAACGCACAGACGAGCTAACTGTTTTGTGCTTTAATTATTTTTTGCTGTTTCGAAAAAAGGGCGAACTCATTAGAATCCGAATCTACGTATGGGTTCCGGTCGGTGTAATAAAATGTGAACCAGTTCGTTATTGTTGTGCAGTTCGTTTTTATTTTATTGAAAGTTTCAATGACTACGTTAACACTCAAAAGCTTAAAGTTTAACAATGAATCATGAAAAAGCGCGAACGTTAGAGTGTCAATGGTAATTAATGAAATAGTGCGAGTTAAGTTAGTGCGAAACGATAGTTTTCTTAAAGTAGACGTGATTTCGAAAGATTTTGATTTCTGGACTCGCAATGGAACGACGACGAATGCCAAGAAGAAGAGGTCTTGTCTCTGCAGAAACCCGAACCGGTAAGTTTAAGAACAATTTATTATTGAAACTGCTTCTGAAGAAATTGAAAATGTTTCTTTAACTATTCTGCATATTCATTTTGTTACTCCATTCGTATATTAAATGTAAACTTTTACCATTGTTGTAATGTACATTAAACAGTTAGGTTAAAAAAGAACAATTTAAACTTACTTTATTTTCACATAATAGGAACTGATATAAGTTTCAAAACCTTTACAAGTTGACGTTACTTTTCCGATTGTTCTTTAATAAATAATATCGAGTACTTGTTTCATAAATATGTTAAGTAGAATTTTGTAACATAATCACACGTATTGAATTTTTGAATTGAAGGCAAAGACCAAAAGAAGCATATGTATGTACATTGCATCAGAAATTTTGCATTACGTAAAAAAAATGATTGCTCACATTAATGTGATAATTAAAATATTACTGAAAGCAACAGTTGTTTTTTCGTTTTTAATAGTGGTTTATACTTAACTATAATCGCCATAGTTGACGAACTGTACATTTTTTATACAATTTAAATTGCAGTAAGTTTGATCTAAGTTGATTGAAATTTAATAAAAAATTTGTAATAAAAAATCTTTTAAATCATATTATACTGTACCTATTAATGTCATAAATTAAGAAATGTGATGATATCCTAGGAAAATTATAAAAAAAGGACGGGTAAAAATGAAACGTACATTAAATCAACATCAAAATATGATATTCAGACAATTGCCTAATAGTCATATATCTTTTACATGATCAATAATTAGTCTGTATTTATAAAGCATTTAGATAAAACAGAAAAAATAAACAAATGGGAATTTTCTGAATAAATGACAATATTCGTCAGTTTTAGAATCTCTTTGGTTCGAAATATCTTTTTATCGTCACCTATGAATTATTATGATTAAAACAGAAAACAAAAAAAAAACGTTAAATTGCTTTCCAATCTTTTGCTTTATAAAACTCCCGATATTGATAAAATTATTTTACTATAAATTATGGTATTGATATATATGTACAAATGACAGAAACACCCGGATACATTTCTTATTTAACGAATTTTTAACATGATTTCAATATTTTTACATTACATTAAAATTTTGTTTTTAAATCTAAAAATTGTTATTATTAATTACTGTATACGGTTGTAAGATGCGTTCACAAAAATATACACTCATTCATACAAATAAACACCACCGAAGACGTGTGATTTTATTATTATATTTCTATAAGAAAAATGGTTACAAATTGGTTAATACCTTATTATTTTCACTAGACTTTTAAAGTTATTGTCAACATGTATACAAATGATGCATTTAACGATTAGTGTACTTCCGAAGTACTTTAAATCATTCGGCAATTTTATGTTAAATGCACCACAGAGTACTATTTATTAAACTGTCAATTAAAATACATATAAAAGCATATGTAAAATAGATACTATTACATATTAACATATTATTAATATTGAATTCTTTTATATGCAAGTATCTATTGTATTATAATGTACATAATGATATTTATTGAAAATAATTTAAATAATAGACACGTTAGAAATCGTAATACCACCCCTAGTAAAAAGTTTTCGATCAAACATTTTAAGCATTCGTATCTTAGAACTATAAAACATTATTATGTATTCTTAAAAACGAATAAGAAAATATAACGGATTTAGTTTGAAGTAAATAATAAAATAATACAAATATTCGTTTATTAACGAAAAGAAAAGAAAAGAAAATACATCCAGAAAAAGGTACCTATTTGGCTGGTAAAAGTTTTAAATAAAGTAACTAATCAACTTAACACAAATTTGTGAAGAAATATTTTATTAATATTTTATTATGTTTCCATTGATACGTTGTGGCATTAAAGCTTTTCACGTAAAATTCTGTTTTCCTCTTCATTTCTCTTTAAAAATAAACGAAAATTTTTGTTCTTTTATTATTATTTCCTTTAAACTAGGCAAGCTTTATATTCTCATCTGTTTCAAGAGCGTAGAATAACATTTTATAGTTCTAAAATATGAATATTTCTTATCGAAAATGTTTAATTGAAAACTTCTTACCAGGGGTAGTACATATACACTTACTGACAAAAGTTAAGAAACAAAATAAGCGTATAAGTTCTATTGTATGTTCTTTATCTTCCGAGATATACACGTTAGAAATAAAAATAGCATAAAGAGATAACATTCCGTACATTAACGTACTATAAGTGTTTTTTTTTCAATATACTTTGTAAAGGCTACAATTAATATTGAGCCATAAAAATCAAATAAAATGTATATAACAAAAGTTTGGAAACATATTTTGCTATATTGTATAATCATTTAGAACGAAAACATCGGCGCATAGATGTCTGTAGTCTTTGTGATACTCTAATAAAATATTGGAAAACCCTTTGATTTTATGATGACATGTCACTTGCAACGCAGTAACTCAATTAATTGAATACAAAATTCAACCAGTATTGCAAACTATAGTCTTTTTATTTTTTTGCATTAACCTCATTTCATTGATAAAAGAAAGAGCTCCCAAATGTCTTCCATTGTAATTCCACAAATAATCTACAGAATTCAAATGTAATGATTGATTTGATCATTCGATGACATTAACATTTTGTTTCGTGAAAAATGTCTTAATTAATTTGGAAAAATATTAAGAGTCACTGTAATGCCGAAACAACGACTCCATACATCTTCTTTTCTTTAGCAAGTAGCACCGTATGATTTTTTAAGATGAGCAATAAATAAATAATTTATTCATACATAGTTTCTTTTACTTGTTTACTTATATTAACGTATCGAGAACGTTACGTAAGAAACAGTCCCATTCCATCACATTTCCATCACATTTTACTGTTGGTTTCAGGTATCTAACATTCAATCGTTGACCAGTAGAGCGTCGCATGTTACTTCTAAAGTAATTTTTGAGTCATTAGTATCTCATCATTCCATAAAATTTTAAACCACTTAGTAACAGCCCAGTTAATGTGTTGCTTAGTTGACGTGTGTCTTAACTTTCGTTAGTAAGCGTAAATCCATTTATACAGGAAGTATACGTAAAGTGAGCAATGAAGTTTTCCTTATGTCCATTATATCACACGATATTTTAAAAGGTTTACTACAAATATCTCGCCCTTGACAGGTTCTTAGAAAAGAATTTAAGAATAATAATACATAGCTTTTACTAAAGCTTATACTAAAACTGAAGAATAATATTACATAGCTTATACACGTAACTGCACATTTTTTTACATGGTTAAAGAAACGGTTGCAGATAATTTATATTTATTTAACTAATCGGTATTAAAAACTTGACCATCGTGGACGTTGAAAATTTTAAATTAGCATATTTATGTTGATGCTATGCTCGAGATAAAGCACTCGGAGTATTTAAATTCTTTACCTATACCTTCAAATTAGTGATCATTCTTAGCTTATCATTAACAATGCTAATGATGCAGAATGAGTTGCACCTTTGCCTTTTAATTGGTTTAATAGACATCGATGCTATAGACCTTCTTGACATCTTTTTACCAGAAAAATTTGCTGTTATTAACTAATACAATATATTACAATAAGCAAATCTGTCTATAGACATATATTTTCTAAATAATTATCGAACGCTAATAAATTTGATATAAAGAGATATAGTAGTCGTATTTTACGTGCAAAATGCAATAAAACGAACAAAATGTGTACATCTTTCAGAAACAGACTTGCACCCCATATGCATGAGCGAAGCTATTAATTTGCATATTACGAATGATTGTAATCAAGGGACAAAAGTACTCTGATAAAATTCTGCCTTCATACAGATTTCAGCTGAACAATTGTAGTTTAATTCAATCTGTGCATTTTTTTTAGTTTTCATTCATACCGCAGTTGTTTTCATTCGCTTTACAGATGTGTTACTGTTTAGACGTTTTATTAACAAATATATTCATAAACGACCGTGAAAGCTTTATAAGTTTGTATCTAAATTTATCTAATAAATCCTCATCCATGCAAAATTCCTTCTGGCATAGTTTCATAAATATCCTAGAAATGAAATAGGTCCAAGAAGTACGAGTCAAAATAACAAAAAGATAAGACCATTTTTATTCGTATCTCTATCGGAACAAATGTCAACTGCTTAAAAAAGGAAAAAAAAAGAATGGAACGAAAAAATAGCTATAAAAACTGATCCTATTTTTCTGACTTCCACTTATCTTTAATATCGACATGTTCGACCTTCCGATAACATTGACCTAAGATGATAACCACGTGTGCAGCATCCAAATCTTCGAGTAGTATTAAAGAAGTTTCCTCAATAATCATATGTGAAGTAAATGTTTACTGAGCTCGAGTACCAAGTTTTTGATATTTATAATATTACGAGAATATTTTTCATATTAGAAAAAGTTTAAACAAACCTAACCTTTAAAAATATTAGAAAAGTTATATTTCCTTGAATATGACAAGATGGAAGAATTAAACGATTGTTTTACACATGTAAAAATTAATACGTATGACCTTTCATACATTCATATATACGATGCTAGTATTTATATAAAAAATAAATAAGGGAAACTTTAAGAAATGATGAGTATAAAATTAATATACAATAGAATAGATTGTACTGGTTCTTTTGATGTACATACATGCAGTATAAAAATGTATAAATAAATATTTTCAACAAAACTAATTACTCGCTTAACACATTGTCGTCCGTGCGGATTTTTTGCGAGTTACACTTACAAATTTGACGTTGAAAAATAAAAAAATTATCAATATACACTGTTCCTTTGTCTCTAATAATTTTCATGATATTAACTCAAATATGTCTACTACGTTTTACTTTAACAGTGATTTTTGTCCCTTAATTGTAGGCAAGTGCTGATAAAAAAAAAAAAGAAAAATATGTATAAAATATTTTTTTTTTTTTAGAATTACAGTATAGTGATTATCACTCAGGGTTGCTTTATTAATAACATTCTTACAATTAAGTAGACATAAAGCGTACAAGTAACTTAAAATAACAAAGAAATAATTATCTGATATTTCATATTACTTACCGAATAAACGCAATGTATTTCATAAAATGTGAAGTAAAGTAAAAATGTGCTAAATAACATAGCTTTCTTTTGGAGTATGTCAGCATTCGAAATAGATAAATCTATGCAATGGTACATCATATAATTCACATATATACAAAATATATACATTTTAAGTCGGCAAAGTGTTAGGAATACTTCAAAATATACAGGATGCCCCATTTAAATCGACCCACTCAAATATCTTCGAAGCTATTGATGATACTGAAATATGTTTCAGACGAAAGTTAAATTGTTTCAGGGGGCACATTATCTGATGTAAGATTTTTTCCTAAATGGACGCGTCGAGAATGTATGAAGGTTAACTTTGTTTCTTTAAATCGAATCTAAATTTTTTAACGCATTAGTCGATGCAGATCGTCATTTTCTACATAAATGTAAATAGGTCTAGGTCCTTATGGCGAAAACTCATTAGTATACAAGATATTTTAAATTCAATATTGAGTAGCGATATTAGTACTATGTGTATACGTATTAGCACTTGCCTTTCCAAAGTTGGTGTTCAAAAGTATGTCATTCAGCCTGAATACAGAGATTAACTAAATTTTTAAATAACCCTTTAACTCTTTCTAACATTCCTATAGAAATTTATTGACATGAGTACAAAATTTTTTGTTTCAAATCATTCGAAGTTTATAACGAACATCTAGGAAGTAAAGAAACTCTTAATTTTGATAAATATTGTCCACAGTTGAATTCATTATATGAAAACATTTAAGAAAAACTGCTAGAATTGATCAATAGGAAAGTTATCGTTTTCTAGTACGATATCGCTAGACGTGTTTCGTTAAAGTCCCAACGAAAATTATAATCATTAGACGTTTACCTTACCTATCCTACTCATCGGACATAGCACTATCCGATTATCACTTATTTCGGTTCATGCAAAATTTTTTTAATGGAAAAATATTTATTACATTAGAGGCTTGCAGAAACTACTTAAAGCAATTCATCAGTGAAAAAGATCAGAGATTTTTTGAAAAGGGATTGTGAAGCTACCTGATAAATGGGGAAAAGTAATCGATGGAAATAATACATATATTGTGGAATAAAATATTTATTTTTCATGAATATACTGAGTTTTAATATTATCCAAATTTCGCTAAGAATTTTCCGAACGACCCAATACATTCTGTCACATAAATTTCAGTTTTTAAGTATCTCAATAAATGGTGGTAACTACGGGAAATATTATCTTATTGCACAATATTAAAATTAAAATGTCTTGTAAACTAATCATTTTTCGCCCATTTCGTATTCACATGTTATCTTTATGTAGGGAACAACGAGTTGCATCGACTCGTCGAGTTGCATCGACATTAGAAAATATGCTCTTAAAAAAATTAAAATAAAGTTGATCCTCACATATCTTCTACGCGTCCACATAAAAAAAAATTTACGGACACTTACATATTTGTAAATTTTACATAAATATTCTTCAAATTTAACTTTTCTCATGGATTTATTATGTTGTCCTGCAATCTTGGTGTTATTCTTGAATAATATAAGCAATATTTCTTATTAAATAGCAGGTATTATCACTTGGATTTTATCACCTGTTTGTTACTTTTTTACTTTTGTCATCTGTATGCATTTGGATGGATATTAGTCACTTAAGATTGACAAACTTGCAAGTGGAGCGATGTAGACGTTTTGAAGATTTTAGTTTAAGACCACCAATGCAAAAGATCGATAAGATATATCGAAAGATATATCGAAACCCTGAGCAAACGTAACAAGCGAATGTCTACCTCAGAAATTGTAAGAAAAATTAATGAAAACAAAGAAAACTTTACTGGCATTACCGTGGTAAGGAGATGTTTGTTAAAAACGGATTTACGAGAATCTGTGGTAGTAAAAAAAACCACTACTGAGCCTATAAAGTAAGAAGAAGAGGCTTGATTGGGCTAAGAAACATTTGGATTTGAACCATTTCAGAATCTGAAAATGTTCTTTGAACAGATGAATCCAAAACTGAAGTTTGGTCGGTGAAAAATATATTGGACAATGTATTATGCCTACAGTTAAGCATGGTGGTGGTTCAGTGATGATTTAGGGTTGTTTTGAGGCTATTAATGTGGGAGATATAGTAAAAGTGGAAGAAATAACGCGAAAAAAGTATTTGAATACTTTGAAAGAGAACGCGATACCTTCAAGAAAGAGAATCATTAAAAGCATTTTTGTTCTTATACAGGATAACGATCCGAAACATAGTGCTAGCTTATGTGAAGACTATTTGAAAGAATTGAAAGAAAATAACGAAATAAAAATTATGCAGTGGCCACCGTAGTCGTCGAACCTAAATCCTATTGAGAAACTGTGGAACGAATTAGGCAGAGAAGTTAGGATTAAGAGTCCTAAAGGTGAGAAATATCTGTGAATAATGTTAAAAACAAATTGGAAATATTAAGAAAACTTATTGCAAGACTGCTGCAACTGGTGCAAACAGTTATTTCAAAAAGAGAAGAATGTATAGACTATGTAAAAAAAAAGAATTTAAACATTTTTACATCATTTGCTGATAAAAAATTGTACATATTATGCACTCTAGTTTCTCTATGATAACTACATTTTTAATAAACATTACTTTCATTCAGACATAGTCGTGTTATTGTACCATAAATAAAATATTTATATGAATTTGTTAGGTGTTCGGATACTTACACTCTGAAATATTTTTAGGATCATTAATAGTTTCCAAGGAGTTTGAGTAGATCGATTTAAATGAGACACCCTGTATATATAGTAAAGTATAATAAACATTTGTGTAAACATGAACTAATGATCCTAAACTAATTACAATTGCATACTTTTTCAAAAATTATTATTTGTAAAACATGCTAGTTCTGTTCTTTATGATGCAGTACCATATAATCTAAACTACAGTAACCAACTACAATGGACTATAAAATTTATAGATATGTGAGTCCCTTAAAAACCAAAATGACTAACTCCGAAAAAAATTTTAATAAATTTATATTATTTATGAAAAATTAAGCATGAATTATGTGCTTCGGTACTGAAATTCGAAAACATTGCAGTAGTGGAGTTAACCACTCTGGTTTCTAAGCGGTTTATGTATGAAAAATGTTAATAATATTTTGCAAAGAATTATTTAGATTTAAAATAGCGTTTCGTATTTTTTTTTTTAATTTATACTACTACATTAGAAAGTAACTGCGAAAATTCTGAATTCTTTTATATATATTTATTTATTTATTTATCTATTTATTTATTTATTCATTTATTTATTTATTTATTTATATTAATATATATATTTGAGAATATGCAATTATTAAAGAAATGTGTAAAAGAATATCATAACATGTTATTGATCAAGCTTTTTGTGAGAATCCAATTTAGAATTGTTACTCATAAATATAACAGTTATCTCATTTCCAAAATCACGTATTTTCATTTTGTAAGAATGGAGGTTAGTTGGAAATGACCAATTTTTGTATGAAATTACGAAATAATTTAGTGTCAATATAATTTAGTGTATAGTGTAGTAATAAAGTAAAATTCTAAATTCTGATATGCCACGCAATAGTATTTAGTTTCTCAAGTGTTGTGTGTAGAAATTAATTATGAAACATCTATCATAAGTAGACTGCGAATTTTTATGTAATTTCATATTTTTGAGAATATAATTAAGAAAGTAGGACTTCGATAGAATATTATTTCACCTATTTCGATAGAATATTATTTCACCTATTTCGATAGAATATTATTTCAACTATTATAAGAAGCACTACAATTTCAATATTTTTTATATCTTTTCATATTACGTGCATTCCGTGCAATTTTGCATTTTTAAATTTCCTATAAATGCATAAAAGTCTCCAGTCTAATCATGAGTAATACGAATTTAGATACAGAAAGGTATTGTGGAGATAGTTAATGCCATTGTTTCTTTGGTATTATATTATAAGCAGGTAATACTGATGACACATCGACACAGAAAAGAAAGCGGATTGCTCATTGTCACGTTAATCTTCTGAATGTCATAACTCACCCCATTATACTTTGTCGAGTTTGTATATGTATACAAGATGGTTCTAACAATTGGACTAAACTATAGCTCTGTTCCAAGTAAAGTTAGAAAGAAATCGCATAGGAAAATCTTGCACTGTTTAACAAGCTCTATCATTGTGCAACACGAGTTTTTTCACGAATGCATCGGCGTACTTTTTCTGGAGTAGAACTGTATTCTTTTTACGTAGATTAATTCTTCAGAATATTATGATATAATGTTTGAAAAATCAATACTTCATGAGAATGAAAATATGTATTATTCAAGATATCACCCGACATATCTTACGAAGTATTGATTTGTCTAACATTATATCTTAATACTTCTATAATACGGAATGGTAAAACGAGTCGATCTACATAGAAAAAAATTGAAATGAGTTCCATTAACAAAAAAAAAAAAGGTAATTGCATTTTACAAAAAAATTGTGGTATAGCATGGAAAAACTTGTTAAATAGTGCAAAATTGTCCTCTATGATTTTTTTCTAACTTTACTTAAATCACAGTTATAAACAGCCACTAATCCACTAATTGGACTTAAAACTATTGGAAGACTTGCATGTAAAATCGACGTAACTAAAATAATTTTATACGTACATCAAGTGATGAGATTATGTTTAAGCAGCATTAGAAAACAATCAGGTAAAATTACGGGCTGTCCCAGAGGTTTCTGTACTCATTTTGCCAGTGTGTTTTATAGCTAAAAATAAGACTAAAACGTCCTATAAAAAAACCTCATAAATGCTTTAATAAGAAATTATAGCAAAAATATGAAATGTGAGTGATCATAATTAGATTATTATTTTAGGCACATTAAGTATAGTAGGTAAAAATTATTTTAATGAATGCTATCCTCAACCCTATCGAATTGATCGAGAGGGGAGCCAATCTCTTGACTTCCTAGGTCACTCGACTTCACACTTCTAAATTTTTGCTTACGAGAAATTATAAAAAAACAAAAAGACGTTTACATTATGGAAATATCTACTCAAAATGTATTAATTGAGAGAATCAACATTGTATTTAACGAAATTAAACAAAATCGTGACGAAATGCGGTCTACAATAAATTCAATATTACTTCGATATTAGGCTTGTATGATATTTTTGTTGTAATTTTTCAGTAAAGATATTAGTCTTATTTTAAACTGTAGAATTCAAAGGCAAAGTGCATACGGAAACCTGTTCATGGGATACCCTATATACAATACAATAGACTCTCGTATAACGCGGTTATAGGAAATTGTGCTATGCGAGAACATTTCTGGTGTAACACGAATAATCTAAAGTATCTTGTTTAGAATGATTATTGCCATGCTAACATTTATTTTCTATGTTTTATCAAACAAGAGAATTTTTAAAACAAATTGTATGTATACCACTTATTAAAAAAAGATTATTGAATAAAAGAAATAGATAACGATGAAGAAAAGAATCTAAATGCTCAACTAAAACAAATTTAATTTTTAAATACCGGAAATTCCAGTATTTTATTATTTAGCATGTTCTACGAGGAATCGCATTATATAGAAACAGTAGTTGCAATATCTTTGGCGCGTTATAGGAATTCGCATTATATGGGCGTCTTCTAATAACACATTTATTAGGAGCATTTATACATTACTACTTTATTCCATTCGAATATTTAATTCCGCTAATATTACGTTGATAACTTCCGGGAATTGACGATCCATATTTTAAATTAATAATTTTGTAAAAATGCTGTTAATTGAATTCCATATTTCATTAATGCTTTTCTATCAATATTTGCTTTGATACTATTTGAAACTTATATTTACATACGTAGATTTTCTAAACAGTCTTCAGTAAATTTTTAACAGTATATTAAGTTGTCCAATAAGTTTGTGTAGTTTTTTTTTTTCTTCAAGTACATACCACTTGCCCATTGGGAATGTATTATATACCATTCGATAGATTTTGTTTTGCTACATTAACCTATTAATTGAGGAAGACGGGTTAATTCATCATTGGTTAACTAATATTTGTAACACGATTGTCTCTTTATTAAGGAATTATTCATTTTTAATTACACTATTATGTTTGTATTAAACGTAAGGTATATCATATTTATATTTTCAAATACTAATTTCTTTTTGAGAGGTGAACCCAATTAACATGTTAAAGAGAGTTTAGAAACTATTAGCGATTCCGATTTGAAATTTAGACACGTTAAAAGGTTCAAAAAACTAATATTTTAGAGTACAAAAGACTTGTTGCAATCCCCAATTCGTTTTTAATGGAACTGTATATTAATTTTTCATTATCCTCATAAATGTTGTCAAGATAAACAACTTTATCTGAAACATTTTTTTTTATTCTGCATTGTTGAAAAGTTACAGCAAAAGATCATTGTTTCAAGAATAATTTTGAAGTGGTATAAAAATAATTAAAATAAAAAATTGTAAAATTTGTGGACATTAATTAACAATTATACCCTAAAGTTAATTCTTCGAATTTTTTTCATATCATCCAAGCTCGAACTGATTGGAATTCGGCATTTGAGAATATGCATTCGCTCGATCTCCAGTCATAAAACCCACCACACTCTGAAATCATTCGTATCAAACTTAACTAATGTTTATAAATTCTACCATTTTTTAGTTTGATCATTTTTGTATCACTTGAACATTATTGTTGAAAAAATTATCCTTCACTGTAACTGTTTAACAATAGTGTATTGTCAATACTTCAAGTTTCTCAATTATTGCATGTAAAACCGATTAATATTTTTTGTTTAATATAATATTGTTAATGTTATTGAACATTGATTAAAAAAAATTAAGGTATTGGCAATATTTTGAATATAGTTACATTTCACGATAGTTTGTGCTATTTGATTCAATAGTTTTTCAAAATACGGGCTAGTCGTACAAAAATAACTTCGAAAATTTTTCCAAGTAAATATACGAAGTTTGTTTAACAAATTTACGTGGATAAACATTTTTCTTCCTAAAGGCTATTTCCTAGTCTAGAATCTTTGCTTCTTTGCTTTTTCCATTAATAATAATAAAATAATGACTGCACAAGCTTTCTTTCGATTAGACACCGCTGAACTCTAAATCGAAACTGAATATATTTTTTACAATATTGAACGTATGAAGAAAATGCAGTTTGTCAATATACAAGGTGTTCAGAGTTTTAATATTCAAACTTCGCCAATGTGTTCTATAAGTAAAAATAGAACTAAAATATCATGTAACAAAAGTCCAAAAACGCTTCACTAAAGAACCATAACAAAAATATGAAATGTAAATCTATGCATGTTAGCTGCAGAAATAAATTCTTTCCGACTAGAGTCGCATAATTAAGGATAGCCATTCAAATCGAAATATTCTCAATGATATTTGCAAGCTGGCAAAAAAATGGTAAAATGTTATCGACACTAATGGAAATTATTTCGATGATTTATCTGTTTTCATTCTTTTTTAAATAAATTCTTGATCGTACCAAAAAGCCGGCAAGAATTAATTTCTACATCTAATATTTACGTATGTATTACGAAGTGTCGTCACTCTTTATCAATACAAAATTGATATTAGTATACTATCGAATTTGTGGTGGGCTGAATTTCATAGTGATTTCGTCTAATTTCTTCAGAGTACCACGAACATTATGTACAATTCCTGTTCATCAATCACCGGACACTCGCTACTTTTGAATATGATTTTTATTGCAATTACTTTTCCGTAAGATCTTATAAAGACACAAAAATTGACCTTTCTTTATAATGTAAATAAATAGCAAGTGTTAGTTCAATTTTGTAAGTGTTTTATGAATTTATTGTTATCTAAATTTACAAATTGTCGGGAGACTTATGGACGGTAGTGTATCTTATCCCGTATTAAACTAAGAAAAAGAATATTGACTTATATATTTGTCACAATTCATATTTCTGTTACAACTTTTTACTATGACATTTTAGTCTTTTTTTTACCTATAAAACACTGGCAATTTGTGAACACTAAACTTTTAGACACCTTGTAAATTAACAATATATATTAATCGCCTGACGGTCCTGTTTACTTACGAAAATGTTGAAAAGTATTAACAATAAATATATTGATCGTCTGATAGTGCCATTTGAAGTGTTGCAAAATTTTTCACTTTGCATTAGTAATAATAAAGTGTCAGTTTAAATACTCAAATAATAGATTCTCAAGTGAATAAAAACAAACACCGCTGGAAAGTGTTGCTTTATGAATTTAAACCTGGTTACAAAATACTGAAACCACTAATAATTATGCTGCCGCGAGAAACAGAAAAATGGTTTCTACACATTAAGAAGGGCAATTTTGCCCGAAATGACGCGCTCTAGACGACCATGTGGTTTTAATGAAGGAGGTTCGCTTTGTGAGGAGCAGTAGCAATCAACTCGCGAATTGGCTGAAAAGATGAATATCTCACCTCAAACTGGGTTTAACTATTTGAATGTAATGAAAAACGTGTAAAAGCTTCATCGTCTGGTTGCAATAATAAGTTGGAAACGTCCGAATCGACGACATAGAATGCTTCTTCACCATGATAACGCTCGACCCCACATCACAAATTTAATATAAATGGTCATTCAAGATCTTGGATAAGAGATTCTTCCGCATCCTCCCTACTAGCTGGATCGTGCACCAACAGACTATTATTTAACATTTTCCGTTTATTTCAAAATGCTTTGAGCTAATGTAGAATTGCGGAAATAGGTTGAAAATTGATTTAAATCGAAAATTCTCTTAATTCTTCAAGCATGGTAATTCCAAAATTATCAGAACATTGAAGAAAGGTTATGAACAATGGTAGAGAATATATAATAGATCAAAAGCTATTAAATGTTTTTGAGAAAAATAAAATTTCCAACTTCAAAAGAAACTGTTTGGACAGAATAATGTATACAGGGTGACATAGAAATAGATGACCAAACTTTGGTTCCGTATTCTATTGTTCTTAACCTATTAAAGACAACTTGACTCGTCACTGGTTAGCCAATACATAGGACACAATGGCTTATTTATTGAGGAATTAACTTTTTATTTTACTGCTATGTCTGTATCAATCTTAAAGTATATCATATTCACATTGGAAAGAATCAAAGTGAAGTAACTAGTTACAACTTTTATTCATTCTTAATTATAAAGTAGGCAGATTCGATTTTTGTTTAAAAGATGAAATCAATTAATAGGTTAAGAATGAAAAAGTTTCCAATAAACATACATTCACAGAAACATTTTTTACTTACATCGAAAATTTACTAGAATAGTTGAATAGTTGTCAGATATTCTTGTATGTAAAAAACTACCGATTACATCCGAAATTTTTTAACTTCCTTGACAATTTTTGGAATGTCTATACGAAACATGTATTGTTGTACGACCTCTGACAAAAAGTTTCCGATCGGACTTAGCAATGTGAAATTGACCGAAAACATTTATGTTTTATACTTATAAAATATTATTTTATGTTGTTGAAACTAGTAGGAAAATAAATAGAACTTAGCGTAGAATAACAACAACAGTATATTAGAAATTATTATTTACTATTGAAATTATTACTGAATATTATTGAAGTAAACAAACGAAACATTGCATGGAAAATTTTTGATCGATGGAAACATGGGAAAAAAGTTTTCGATATTGGCTCGTACAGTAATCTCGATGCATGCATTAAGTTACTGTAACTGAACGTTAAATTGAAGAAATATGAAAAACAAGTGTACATACACACAAGAGAAGATCACGAGTATGTAAATATTGAGTCACCTCCGATATCAGTTAGTTAGTATCCAGTGCTGAAGCAAGTTGAAAACATACAATAGAAGATGCGACCACGCCAACATTTCTCAGACGATATAAAAAGAAGAAGTGTTGAACTTCTCAAGCAGGGAATTATTCAAAGAAAAATCGTAGAGATTATTGGGTGCAGTCAAAGTACCATCAGTTATCTAAAAAAAAGAAGTACAGTGAAACGGACAGTGTATCTAATCGTAAAAGATGTGCAACAACGAAATGAGATAACAGAAAATTGTGTGCAGTTGTAAAAAATACAACACGTACTACCTGAAAACAGATTAACCCTTTCGCTACGGCAGCCCCGTCCGCCGAAGTACCTTCACTGAACGGACACTCGCGCCGGAAATATGCACAGTGCGCGTGGTTTCTGTATATATGTTGTTCTAAGTCTTAAATAGGAACTGTGCTGAAAAAAACAATCATTGCTCTAATGTAATAAGTATATTTATAAGCATATATGCGGCGCTCGGCGCGAAAGGGTTAGTGAACAGTGGGCACGGAATATTTATGATTCCACCATTCGAAATGGATTAAACGAGGCAGACTTTTTCTTCCTAAAGTGAAAACAAATCCTTTTCCCTAAAGAAAACATGAAAAGAAACTATTACATTGGTGTAAGAAACATGTAAATTGGACAATGAAGGATTGGTCGAATGTGATTTTCAGCGACGGATCATATATAGCGAATCACGGAAGTATTTGAACATTTTCAAATGAAATGTTTAATTATTAAAAAACATACATTATAAATTTCGCAATGTCTTTATTCCAGTAGGTAAAATACAAATATCATGATCACAGATGCAAGATTTGAAGAATATGTACCAGTGTCAACAATATCTATAAAGTATTTTTTGAAAACATCGACGCTACGCAGGCTATGGGAACTACCACATATTTATAACGAATATATTAAATTTTAATATTTTGTTGGTCCACTGCATTTATCGCATCTTACAAACGTGGTTGCATACTCTGCACCAAATTTTCAATAGTACTTTCCTCAATACTATTCTAAACTAAAACTTTGTTTTCTAATGCTTTTTTTAAGTTTATAATGCATTTAAATAATCGTTTCTCAATTTCCGCCCATAAATGTTCAATAGGATTGAGGTCTGAACATTAGGGAGGTCTTTCTAATATGTAAGGTACATTATACATGTTCCATTCTTTTACAAAACGAGCGGTAAGCTTGGGATCGTTGTCCAGTTGGAAATAGAAATTGTTTATCATACCTAATTTCTCCGCACTTTGTTTTAATTCTTCAATTAAAGTCTTTCAATATGTATAAATATTTATATTTATCCAAAATCCCTTCAATAATAATAGGATTCCTAACGCCATTGTTTCCCATACATTTCCAAACCATTACTGAACCACCTCCATGCTTTAATGTAGATTTTTAGGGTCCACCTCTCTATTCACTCTTCTCCAAATTTTATGATAACCATTAGATGTAAATACGTTGAATTTATCCTTGTTTAGAAAAATAATACATTTCCAAAGCTCGTTGTGTTTATTAACGTATCTTTTACATATCTTTTAGCAAAATGCAATTTCTTCCGTTTATTTATTTTATTATATTATGAATGGTTTCTTTTGGAACACACGACCATAAAACCCATACTTATTGAGAATTCTTCGACAAAGTTCCGGATGAACACACTTTCTAACCATATCAGCTACTATTCTAGCTAATTTTGGAGCAGAAATAGTTGGATCCTTTTTTTAATTCACAGATAATTCTATTCTCTTCCTGCAACGTCAATTTTTTAAAGCGCCCAGAACGATTTTCATTTTAAGCAAAGTAATCCAGTTGTTTTTGACTTCTTTACTATTTGATGAATAATAAATTTACTTCTTCCTAATAATTTTACGATTGCATTATATATCTTGGCTTCGTTATCCCATTTAACTATTAATTCACTTTCAAGATACTCGTTTCTGTTTTCTGTGGGCGCATTATTATTACTAACTTTACCAATATTCGCAGTACCGATCAAAGAAAATGTACCATATTAAATGGTCGTGTCAATGTTTACATTTTATCATATTGATTTATGATGTGTATGCAGAAAAGCTTACATTGTACGCATACTTTTATGGCATTCATACCATCGATACTTTCAAGAAATACTTTATAAGTATTGTTGACATCAGTGCATATTCTTTAAATTTTGCGTGCATAATCACGATACTTATATCTTATTACTGGAATAAAGACAATGTGAAATTCGTAATGTAAATATGTTGTTTTAAAGCATTGAATATTTTATTTTAAAGGGTTCGAATACATTCGTGGTTCACTGCATATGTATTGGAGCTGGAGTTGACGTAGCATCATTTGTTTGGCAGAGAACTAGTAAAAAATTACGCGAAGAATGTTTAAATTTAAAAAAAGAATACCTAGAATCGTACATAATTTACAGCTGCATTGCCAAACAAGGCATAGGAAAGTTATGTATTGTTTATCAGAATATTAATTCCACGAATATGTATACATATTTTAGAAAATTTTTTAATTCTAAGTATTGGCAATTGGTTTCGAGAGTCGGAATATTTTTTTTTTTTTTCAAGACGATGATACCAATTGTCACCGGAATAAAGTGATAAAAGAATTTTTATAACAAAGCTGTTTCAAAACAATAAAATGCACTGTGAATAACCGTGATTTAAATCCGATTAGAAGAAATTAGTAATGGAAAAAAGACACGTAATAAAGATTGTAATTGCAGAAAACAGAAACAAAAGATTGACTGTGTAAAAATCAAATTTCTTCTATGCCACGACACTTCAAAACTGTAATACGTACACGGGGAAATATAATAAAATATTAATGAGATGTTGTTTCTTTAAAAATTACTTGGTTCTTTTCAATAATAAGTGATACTTTCTGATATACTATTGTTGCTTACTCTATACTAAGCCCTCTTTACTTTCCCACTAGTTTCAACAATATCAAATAATATTTTATAATTATAAAACATAAATGTATTCAGTCAAAGTTATATTACTAAGTCTGATCGAAAACATTTTTGTATATAATTATTTTCAGCAAATTCTTTAAATAAATTTCAAACATTCGTACAATACTCAATTATAACCGGAAAATGTCTATATCTTGGAAGGGAAAAGTTCTCGATCCTATGTTTATATGATTCTTTTTTTCATTCTTAGGAACATATGGTACCAATGTCTGGTCACTTATTTTCGTATCACCCTGTATATATCTCTAATATAGCAAAATGTGTAGTTATAGTTATTATAAAAATTTTATGTAATTTTATTTTGTTTGTTGTTACTGAAATAAACGTGTTTCATCTGTTATAATAAACTAGTTGAATGTATCCAATTAACTCCTTTTTTATCATCTTGTCCTTAAAAAAAGAATGCGTTTATATCAAAAGACAGTAGATTTATTATCTTAAATGACTTGATAACCAAACTACTCTTGTCAGTATTCAGAACATATCATGAACAATCTCGTTTTATGACGGGCGATTCACTTGTGAATCGTATGTTTCGGTAGATGAACCATCCGTGCGCATAATGCTCCTTTTGTAGTCTCAGGTCTGAACTTCAGATTTGCAAATAAACGAGGCTGAACGTATATACCTCCATTGAATGCCCTTCAATTTCTAAAAGTGTTGAAACGATAGTAAAAATATTATTACAATGGTATTTCTAGTTAGCACATTCTTGAAGTGCACAAAACCAAAAATACAATTATTATGTAACACTACATACATATGTTATACATATAAATCAGTTTTTGTTCAGTTTGACACTGATATTTAGGTAATTGAATTAACTGTGGTTAATTAACTGTATAATTTTCCATATTTAACAGGAATAAAATAAATATATCGTTAATTAATCATATTTTTAATGTAGTGATTAGGAAAAGTAAACATTAACATTTACACATAAATAAGTTACAAATATTCTACGGGTACTCTTAACTTCGTGTATATTTGACCATAACAAGGAATAATAATTTTACACATTTCTAATAACAAATTTCAAATAATAATGACTTTTATCAATTTCATTATTTTAACATTATAATTATATTATATAAAAGCCAATAACCTGTATTATACAATATGAAACTGATATTGCTTTTATTTCCCTATAGTTTTTTTTCAAATTACCCTTTCATTTCAAATATCGATACAAAAATTGTATTACTTTGTGTATGCACATACAGTATATACATATACGTTCTGCTTAGATATACCAGTTAATAAAATATTGAAATGATTTGATTATTTCAATTCATGCGAAATGTGATAATATAAAGAAAAAAAAGGAAAGACAGAAAAGATAACAAACTCTTAAATTCTGATATTATCATAAATTGATTCACTTCATAAATTAATAAAACAATGCCGTCATATTCATTTAAATAATTGATAGAAAATAATTAAACATTTAAGCTTGTCATATAAAAACAGAATAATTTTTAAAGATCTTTCAACTATAAATTATCTAACATAATTAAACGTGAGCCTGATAAAAAAAAAGAACACGGTAAGGGTAGTTTCCTCGTGACTGTGCATTAAAGTATACACAATATCGAGGGTCATGCATTCAACCATCCATAGTTTCCACGTATTATGAATAACAGCAAAGTACATAGGTCATTAATAATGTAGGTAACAGTGTTGAAAAGTTGATAGTTCGCTGAAATAAAAATCTCTCGCTGTAAAAGAGAAAATTTCAATCTTAGGGGAGCCTAATCTACAATTACTTCAGATACTTCCGCATGTCTCTTCGATAAACAGACCCCGTTTTGTGGAATTGTATTTTTCCGGAACCCTTATCAGTTGCATCAATTCTAATCTTTATCACTTGCAGTTGCAATTTCGCTAAAATACTTTGCTGAAATATTCTCTTGCAATTAATGAGCAATGTAGTTCCAGGAATAAGATCAGCGTTCTGTATCATTAGTAAGAACTTTCCATCCTTTTCTGCAAACGCTTTGCAAACAGATTTGTGAAATCTAAAGATTTACAAATTTGAAAATTAGTATAGCATTTCTTCACTGAAGAGCCTATTAGTACTATACAGCATACTTGTGAATACCTGTTTGAAGAAATTCAAAATTAAATCATACACTCAATCCCTCTAACGTATATTACATATGGCTAAAATTGATCTCGTTTTTCCTCTAATTAGAACAGATTAAAAGAAAAAGATAGAAATTAAAAAAGCAAGACTTCCGATGTTGTTTCATCTTAACACTTTACCGACCAATCGGAAAGGTTTCCCCATATTACGAGAAAAATGAATATACTTGATTTTGTGCACTTTTAAAAAAATCACATTTACTTTATTTCAACATTTTATTGTACAGGCTACTTTGATTTGTGTGATATGAAATATTTGATCATTATTACTTTATTATTTCAAGTTGTCTGCGCTCTTCATGGGTTCTGAAGCGTACTTAAAACTTAGCAAGGGAACAAATCTAAGTGATACTCACACATATTCGTGAAATTTTGGTATACTGTAATTCTGAAAAAAAAAATATTTTACATATATTTTTCCTTCTTTTACCGGTCATCGTTCACAGTCAAAGCTAATATCTCGAACATTGTCACAGACAGAGGAATGGTGTACATGAGCGAATTTTATATTAATATTATTTGAGGCTTCCGGGTGTAAGCCGTGTCCAGAAAGATAGGTCTCCCAACGTTTCGCCAGTATTGCAGCTAGCTTCATCAGGGGTTTGAGGACGTTCTGATACTGAATTTTATATTCTTCTACGTCAATTTTCTAGACGTCGCTCGCGAAAAATGCGCGCGGTCGACAAAGTGTTAACCTATAGAATTGAAAGTCGTAATCAATATTGTTGCTTTTTATAAAACATAACATGCATTGAAGAAAAAAAATATTAGTTGACAATAAAATTGTCCCTAGACCCTCTTGCATAGAACTATATTATAGAAGGACTAACTGTGTTATACTTCGATTCCATCCGCGTCGAAGAGATCGCGGTCAATTTCTACGTAACGTCTCTTAGATACGATTTATCCTGTTTGTTTTTCGGGAAAATCAAAACGTAGGAACATTTTGTAGAAATCAAGCAATCTTCTGAATACGGCAATCCTCGTAGAGATACATAGGGAGGGAAGGAATACGGGGCGATAATAGGTACACATAGCGAGACTCGTTGTCGGAGAGCGCTGACCGCAGAGATAACGCTTTGACCCGTTACAAGCTTCAAGCACGAAATGAATGCCTTCACTGTCTCTTCCAAGCCGGGTCCAATCCAAATACGTAACCCTTTTTCTAACCAGCTACTCTTCTATTAACCGTTACCACCGTGCTCCTGTAAATTCGACTGTTTTACTTTAACTTGGCTACCACTTGAGCATATTCGAAACGGAACTAATTTATGAACTGTTGCAATTAGTATTCTTAATTTTCTTCCCTAGGAACTCTGCAGAAAGCTCTTTTGAGAACAAAATTGATAATTTTGTACAATTGAATTTTACAAATTTCATAAATATTAGTTTAAAGCATGTTTCAAGTATCAGCTTTCAATTGAAAAGTAAAACGAACTCCAAAGTATACATTCTTATTATAATTGTAATAATAATGAATATAATTCTTTATTAGATATGAAACCGTTTTTACATAACAATATTTTGTCTAATCAAGATTCATTCCCTTTGAAACACTTGGTAATACGTGTAATACGTGTAATACTCGATGACCCTACGATTTTCGCGATATCCATTTATCCATGGATATTTTATCCTAGATAAAGCGATTTTTGTTTACCAGTAGACTTGCTAGATACAGTCACTACAAACTGACACAATTCAGATAACACGTAAATATTGTTCCAGAATTATCAGCGAACGCGTCCACTCAACAATCGGAAGTAATAGAGAGGCTACTGCCTATCAACGAGAATTCCGAGATCACAGGATGCAAAGATCGACCTCACATTTGTGGAAAAGAAGCAGCCTGCCGTAGCTTCAGCGACAAGAGGTCCAAGTGTGTCTGCCCGCACGACTTATCCCCACCAACAGCAGACTTAAAATGTCCAAACCGCCTGATAGGTCCAAGTCAAATGTTATTTCAATAATTTTATTTAAATAAAAGTATGTCTATTTAATTCTTTCGCTACCGCTAGGTTGACCGGAAAGTTCGTGTCGACTTTTAATAGGCTGTATTTGAATGCATAATTAAATACATTAATGTGATGAAAACAGATTACGCATATATTCTGAAAGACTACTTTTATCACCTCTTTTGAATGTCGTATTTGTTACAATTACTAGTTTCTTCTTAATGTTATACTGTCTTGAAGATGGAAGGAAATATAACATACTCCTACATTAAATATCTTTCTTTAAACTAAAACGAAAAAGTATTGATAAGATATCAAATAGGATGTGTAATGTTTAAAGAAACGGCAGCCTATCAGAAAAAAATGTTTGCAAATGGTTAACAAAATCTAAAAATGGGAATTTCGATCTTAAAAGAAATAAAGAAACAAAGTATTTGCTAAAATAAAATTTTTCAATTGCTGGAAAGACGACGAAAAATTGTAGAACTGAAAAATACATATCTTCCAGAACAAAAAAAAATTAGTGCTTTGAAGTATGAAATTGGCTTATTTGCTTAAAATTTGGCACGAATTTTCAGGGAAATCTAATATAATAGTCATATTAGTTTATTAATCATCTTCGAGACTGACCGTAGCATGAATATTTTGAATTAAGTTAAAAAAGAGAAAAATAATATGTGTACAGTTCGCCGAAGCAAAGATGAATTTTTAGGCGGGGCTGAAGCTCTAGAGGTGGGAGATGCAAGAAAAACTGTGACGCCTCTCTGTTAATCAGCCAATAGAGTAATGCTATCACACTTATTGTTAGGCCCGATTCACACCATCGCGATCCATTCAGATTCCGCTTTCGATTTGATCGTTGAAAAAACGCGATCAAACTAAGATTGGAGCATTTCTCATAATGTAAATACGAAAAATCGAAACAACAGCATGATATTTAATCGAACCAAAAACGGACCGATAGTGTGGTTCGGACCTTACTCTTCTATAAACAATAAACGATTATCGAACCTCATGCGAGATAAACAATCCTCGGTAACAGATGAACAATCGATAATAGATTGGAATGATAATTTCTGGTGTTCGGTGAGTAACCCCCCAGTAATCATTTTTATAATCTTTATTCTATCTTTATGAAGATAATAACTAACGGATTGATGAGGATTTTCTGATGAAATGAGTTCAAGCACAGCATACAGTGAATCATAGAAGTATTCGTACCCCGCTTAAGACAGAATAACTTTTTTTAAATTGAACCAAACGACTTGAGTCTTGTTTGAGAAGTTAGAAGAATTAGTTTACTAAATGATGTGTACAAAAAGTTTTGAAGAAGTTAAAATTGGTCGAAATTGTAAAAAAATTCGTGAAAGTCGTTTTTGTAGTTTTCTTTACCTAAACCCGTAATAAAAATATTTAAAATACATTTTGTCGATTTATATCAATTATATACATGCTAAACGTTTCCTAGCAATTGATAAAAATTATGAAAATCTATTCAGCCTACAACTGCAATAAATCCAACGATTCTTACATCGTTCGATGCCTGTCGCTCGTTACTGCATCGACCGATTTCAAAATCTACAAAACATACTTCTCACAAAAACCAGTTATGAAAATCGACCTTTATTATTTTCTTCGCAATTCCGACAAATTGCAATTTCTCAACTAATTTTTTACACATCATCTAATAAACTGATCTTTATAACTTCTTAAAAAAAAAAAATTAAAGTTGTTTGGTGCAATTTTAAAAATGTTATTCTGTTTCAAAGGGGGTACGTTTCTATGATCTACTGTAAATTGGATTAGACTAAGAGTAATCACTTTTGAAAGCAACCTTAAAAATCCGGGATATTTAATTTGGTAACTAGTAGAATTACTCTGATTTATGTTGTGTTTGGACTCATTTCTATTGAGCGAATCTCACCTATTTATTGGAATTGTTTTCATAAAGATAAGATAAAAATGAGAGAAACTGAAATTTTTTCATATTGGATGATTCATTGCAATGCAGACGGTATCACTGTCAAATAACCGTCGCAGCTCAACGCACTATGTCCATCCCGTTTGCTATCGTTTTGTCTATTCTCTTTCCTTGTCAATGGCGGTCATAGTCCTCAATTGTTTTAACACGTTCGCTGACACTAGAAAATCGATAACACACTGGTAATCATATATTCATACATTCTGGACCGCATATGGTGTGTCGGTTACAGTGAACGTGTTAACATGCTGTTTTTCTCACTTTCTGTTATTGCCATGCAATACTTTTTAAATAATCTTTAATTTTGTATTTTTTTAGTACTAACAGCTGATTGAAAACCATTTGTCTAAATTTAAAGATATGTGAGGACCCGAAAATATCATGTCTGGTCCAGAATTTTTTTCGAGATTGAGTCGAGTTTCAAAAATACAGTCTGTCACAAAAATATTCAACCACCCTTTAAAGCAGAATAACTTTTTTTAAAATGAGATCGAAAGGCCTGAATTTTTTTTAAAAGTTAGAAAGATTGGTTTACTAAATAACGTGCACAGAAAATTTTACAGAAGTTACAATTGGTCAATATTGCGAAGAAATTTGTGAAAGTCGTTTTTGCAGCTTTTTTATCTAAGCTTGTAATGAAAATTTAAAAAAATACGTTTGGTGTGTTTGTACAAATTATATACATGCTGCAAATTTCATCGAAATCGGTTAACATTGTTATGAGCTACAAACAGTTAAAGATGATGGAAATCGTAGTTTTTCATAACGTTTGGTCTACAACTGTAATAAATTTAAAGATTCTTAGACCTTTCAATGCCTGTCGCTTGTTTCTGCATCGACTAATCGTAATATTTTTACAAATTTTTGTACACGTCATCTAGTAAATAAGTCCTTTTAACTTCTAAAAAAGACTCAAGACATTTGGCCTAATTTTAACAGTTATTTTATTTTGAAGGGTGATTTAATATTTTTGTGACAGGCTGTATCTCGGGGCTCGAAAATATCGGGGTTCTCGAAAATTTTGAGAAATCGAATCACGTTTTATGACTAGCTCAGAACGTGTACTCAACAAACTAGTTTAAAAATGTCGTTCAGATATTTTTGAAGCGTGAGATACTTTGAGGACTCGGCTCAATCAAACCTAATCTCTAGCCGATCCGTCCTGAGTATCAGCTTTCTGACATTTTTTGAGTTTTCGCACACTTTTAACTACACCACAACTTCCTTTTAAGAAACGGCAATATTAGACTGAAGAATCATGGAGATGATCTTACCGTTAGTAATGGGAACTAAAACATTTCAAATCAATATTTATAACGAAAAATTTGAATCACTTCGAACATCCTAAGAGTTCGAACATGCTCGAACATGCTAAAGTTAAATTTTATGACACTATTTTTAATGTAAATATACATATGTAAAAACAGGTCCAGGTAATAATGGTATCCACTCTCACTCTACATTATGTATGTATATTTATAACGTCCAGTACTCTTTTTATAGCCTTTAAATATTTTCAAGACATTCAAGATTTCCAAGACTTTCAAAACTATCGAGAGTTCACGGTAAAAGCGCCAAATTTAAACCGCTTAAACCAAAATGCACATACATCGTGTGATACTAAACCTTCGCCAAGAATAGAACAAATCGATTCACATTCATTTTTAGCATTTTTTTCCTTGTTAGGATTCGTAGAGAATACAATATCGAATATGCACCGTATCTCTCGCCATCGTGAACTTCGTTGAATTAAATAGTTGTTAAAGTTATGTTTTATTTTACGCTAAGCTGATCATCATTTGTAACACCCATATATCAGCGTAATCTTCCAGCTGCTATAAAAATATGAATTATTCATTTGTCTACCTAATATTCTTTTCTTCTTTAAGGTTATAATAATATGCATTACATTTTAATTCGGTCTGAACTCTGTATTTACTTTTATGACTTCCCTTTCAAATATAGAAAAAGCCTTAAACAATTCAAAGTTAAAATCGAAATGTATTGTACAAAGACAGAGTGACTTAGAAATAGATGGGCAAACTTTGGTACCGTATTCTAATGTTTCTAAGGATGAAAGAAGGTCATATAAATATAGGTCCGAAAACTCTTTCTTTCCGAGATATGGACATTTCCCAGTTATGATGAAGTATTGTAAGAATGCTTAAAACTGACTTAAATTAATAGCTGAAAATGATTTCCTTCTACAATAATACATGCTTCGCATCGACGTTTCAATGATAAATTTGTTCACATGCAGAGATTGAAATTCTACGTCTGATAACTGTTTTAGTAAACTTTCGATGTAAGCAAAAAGTGTCTACATCTTGGAAAAGAAGAGTTTTCATATGTATGTTTATATGACATTTTTTCATCCTTAGGAACAATAGAATATGGTATCAAAGTTTGGCTGTCAATATCCGTACCACCCTACATGGGTAATAAGAGGATTGAATTTCATTATTATATTGTAAATCATCATGTAATAAAATTTGTTACGCAATTTCTTCATATTTTAAAGAGGAATACAAAATTTTTCCAGTTTTGTAATTTAAAAAATAAAATTTTACATAGTGCATATGCATAAATGTTTTTCTTGAATTAACTTTCTTATAGCGAAAGGATTAAATAAACATTTCTCTATATTCAATTGAAAAATAAATAATCTTCTGAACTTGAAAATACGATTGGTTAAAAAAAGGTTATTTCTATTACTTTTTTAGTTCCACTAACACCTCGACCTATCCCCAACATAATACCCCCCAATGGTAATTCTACCAATAGTACAACAGCACTTCCAGAAGCTGAACAGGTATCTATTTGTTTACTTACTATTTCAAACATTATGCATGAACCGATAAATATTCGTACAATTTTCTACAAACGTAGTTTGTAGTATTTTCATATTATTCAACAGGTAGAACGATCGAGGCAAAGGGCACCAGAAATAATAGGAATTGTCATAGCTTTCGTTGCAGTATTAGCAATATTGTTGAGTATAGTGTACTGTGTGAAGAAACGGAGTTACAACGTCAAATCACAAAGGAATTCCCTGGATGTACGTCAGTCAAATCATATTACAGCGCCACTTCAAAGCTAGCGTAATGCTAAAATTGTTGTTCACAAGGGAATTAAAAAAAAAAAGCAACGTTAGACATTAAAATAATTTCAAACTCTTACAAAGTTTTCACGATCAATGTAACATCACTGAATGCAATAAATACAATAATAATAAACGCAATAATATCTTTGAGTATATTCATATATTTCCTAAGAAGTCATATAATAGCTTTATACATTTCTGATTATAAAAAATAATTTTAGTGAAATTATAATAATCAAACTTTGATATTCAGTTTAAAGAAAAATATATAGCATAATGTTTATTCATGTTTTTGTTATATTTCGTTTATACATATACATAATATTAACTGCATTTCTGTCTACTTCCAGCCTTATTAAACATAGTAAATAGTTCAAAATAAGAACAGAGTACTTTCAGTTATTTCTTTAATTTCTTCTCAATTTTATATTATCTTAGAACTTAACGGTGACATACTAAAATATCAATGATACGCTACTTTTTATTATTTACCTTAATGTATTCAAGTTCCATATTTTAAAAACAGACAAACGATTATTTTTAATTATAATTTGCAAATTAATTCACTTTATTACTTTTTGCATTTCTTCATATGTCGGTACAGTTGTATTTATTGTGAATACAAAACAGTAACACAAATAATCACAAAGATAACAATAATAATAATAATACGTTGAAGGAATTGAGGAACTTAGAATCATTTGAATTTAAAATTTAATAAGATATAATGCTTGAAAACTTGAATATTTGTGTATGCGTAATAATGTCAATATTAACTTCCTTTTCGTCGAATTCTTGTAAATTACTATTAAAAAGTATTTCAATGATCATATTATAAATAATGAAATTGTTATGAAAATAGTTTGCATATGTTCTCTTCAGGGAACACCGATGAATCTGAAAAAGGGATTGCTGCTAGCGAATAAATACACACCTAATCCACAGTATTTCAGTTGTGCATCGCCGGAAGTGCCGATTCTGCAGCGCGACTCTCTTGTATTTTTACAAGATATCGGCGAGGGGTGTTTCGGAAAAGTGTACAAAGGTATGAACAAAACATAATTACTTGGAAAAATTGCTTCACGTCTTATAATTTTCATTTAAAGCAATCTTTATTCGTTAGACAAACAGTATGATAGAACTGAAATACAGTATTATTTTGAAATTTTACTTAAAACGACAAAACCCCTTTTTATTATTACCAAAGATTCGACGAAGAATAAATAACATATCCTAAGATCAAATATTGTTATGCATATAAAAGTATTACACGAGTCATACTTTCTTTTCCTTTTTTTATACACTGAATATAACCAAATTGCAAATTGTTATAATCGATTTTGAAATTACATAAAATAATCTATTCCATTGTGTTTTCGGCAAACTGTTTTCTTCGAAAGCACGTTTCTCCTGATGGTACATAACTTTGAAAACAAGCTAACAATAGAAGTACACAATCACTTTAGGTAAATGTTTAACTAACGAAGACTATTTCCGTAGGCGAATTATGTACCGGAGACTCAAAGGAAATCGTTGCTATAAAAGTTCTGAAAGACACAGCGTCGCGTGAAGCTGAAGAAGACTTTATGCGAGAAGTCGATATCATGTCCACATTTGGACACAGAAATATTTTATCTCTGAAAGGAGTGGTTCTGCGAGAAGGTAATAATAGTCCATGGATGGTTTTCGAATACATGCCTCACGGAGATCTTGCAGAAGTTTTGCGATCGAATTCCCGACAACTTAGATCAACGAAACCCGGGTTGCAACCCTTAACTCAGGTATATTTTGTTCCGATCATATTTAATTTAATTGTAATATTAATAATAATTGCTTAACTAGCAATACTGACTCACAATCCACCTCGTATAGGGAAGAGTTGGGATAAAAAGGAATATTATAAATATGCGACAATAATCTTTACATTTCGTAATAACATTTATTGATTCATATCAGTACAACTTCAAATCCTTGTCGTTTCAAGCATGGCAGTAATATTTGATTGAATTTTTGATAGTTTTTCAAAAAGTTTGTTACCGATTAATTTCTTTATTACCAAATCTGAACAGGTATTTATTTAGGAACCGCTAATATGAAACGTCCGATACTTTTCGTTTAATATTCTACTAATTGTTAGGTAGATTTTCAAATTTGTTGCCATATTTATGAAAGAAACGCAATAACAGTTTATGAATGGGGAATCTTTGTGAATTAATATTATGCGCTTTCGTTAATTTCGATTAATTTAAAAATTATATTTCACTTTCGACACAAGGATAATTTCTTGTTCTTTAATTTGAGGATTATTTCTATCTCAAATAAGTATGTAAGTTTAATATAAATTTTGTTATCAATATTCTGGTAATAGCATAGTATTTCTGTTGTTGAAGACAAAAATCTATAATATTGTGATCTTCGCACCTAAAGAAACAATAATTACAGAAATAATATTAATATTATCCTGTTTTATTATACTATTTAATTCTTAAATATCGATGTCCCATTCGATACAGTCAATTTAATGAAAAGAGCGTAATACACTTTTTTATAAAGCGAAACATAAAACAGGTAAATATAGAGAGAGGTTTAATAGTACCATAGTTGTAACCAGATAGCTGACATTTCCAATGTTACCAGTTAGAAGTAGAATGGTTTTCTAGCTTTTTCTATTTCTTGCTGAGAAAAAAATGTCCCTTTCATCGCACCTATTCCCTAATAATGTTTCTTAATAACAAATTCTCTACATAAAAGATTCATTTATTATTAATGCATTATATTCCAATCGGCAATATTGAAAATTTTGAACTACAGATAATCAACCGATCAAATTCAATAAAATCACAAATTACTCTTAATAATCTTATATTTTCACAGACAGCATAAGAAGAACAACGACACGATGTTGTTTTCCATAAATATTAATATTATAGAAAACATTTATTTCTTTTTTCCTAGGTTGTTTAATATCCCATTAACATCTTCTCTAGATTATTAGCGACATCAAAGAGGGAGAGGACATTTCAAAGTTTACTGCATATTTTGATGTGCTCTAAATATTGTAACAATTCAGATATTGTTTCTTTGTCTTTTGGATCCTCGTTTGGGATTGATTCTATATTAAACTACTGTCTGTGGGATGAGTATAATTTACACTGCAGAATATGATCCAATGTTTGAAATTTCTTGCATAATTCGCAAAATGAGCAGTCTCCCTTGTTGAGTAAATATTTTAGTTTTAATTTAGTGTGTCCAATCGTAATTTTTAATCTAGGACCTTGATTTAACCCATTTGCATCCGCAAGCGGAATAATCCATACATGATGATTGTCACGTATCGCCTAGCGCGTAATAATTCGCTTGCCGAAATATTTAGTTCTCGCCAAATTAAAAACAATAAAAAGGATCGATATAATTGCAAAATAACTTAAAACAGAAGGACTAAAGTGACATCATTTATCAATGATTTAAGAACAAGATACACTGACCGACATTTTCCCATACGAATTCCTACAACGGCAGCAAAGGAAAGAAACACACCTAATGTTTATCTAAATCACTTAGAAGAGAACCTGTTTTTAAATATGCTATTCGCGATATACTGCTGCGTATAGATTATTTAAAAAATTATCATACTAATTAATAAAGTTTAATAAATTATTCTGAATTTATTTACTGTATAAATACTATCTTTTGTTTGGATTATTACACAGAATTTCTAAGCAAAACCGAAAGTAGAAAAAATTTTATCGATGCACGATGATACGGATCAACTATTAGTTGAGCATCCCTCATTTATGAAATTATGAGTTTCACTATAAATTTCCATTTGACGTGCCATTTTTCTTTACTTTATTTATCGTTTGTACTTCCATTGAATTTAATGTAATATAATACAATTTCGACCATTTGCCCAGCTTATTGGCTTAACATGAAAACAAAATGCTTTTATTTCTCATATTGTTAAAATTTAGTTAAACAATTAGATAAATGTCAGCAGTGTTCCTTTTCAATTTTGGTTTTACTATTTAAAGAGTAATCTAATTTCAATGAATAATTTGCAAAATAAATGTCTACCAAAGGATAAAATTTTCTTATACAATCTAGACGATCCATTAGTCTTTTACTTTTGTATGTGTTCTAGGAATCTTTACATTGGGTAACAATTCAGATTGCAGCTGGTATGAGTTATTTATCGGGTCAAAGATTCGTCCATCGAGATTTGGCTTGCAGAAATTGTCTAGTTGGTTCAGATCTCATTGTTAAGATAGCGGATTTTGGAATGTCACGGGATGTATATACTTGTGATTACTACAAGGTAGATATTAATGTAATATACGAAATAAATATATCAATTATTAAATAGAATTTTTCTATTGTCTTCAGATAGGGGGTTCTCGGCTTTTACCAGTTCGTTGGATGTCACCAGAAAGCGTGATGTACGGACGTTTCACATTAGAAAGTGATGTCTGGAGTTTTGGGGTTGTTTTATGGGAAGTCTATTCTTTCGGCAAACAACCATACTACGGACACAATAATGAAGAAGTAAGTGAAAATATTTTCTTTTTTACCAAAAATCGAAGTTAACTGAATATTTGAAAAGTATTAAAAATAACACAGCCAATGTATAAATACTACCTTTAGATATTTACCTTAAGCTAAATTAACGATTTCACTGAGCTACTCCAGAATTTTTATGACTTTAAATAACTCCTTATTATATTTCATTGAGGTCATTTAAGTATTATTCATCGTGTTAATCATAAACATGCAAAAAGTATGTCATTCTACTTAGAAAAGAATATATACACTCTGCCAACCTTAATTATTCTTTTATATGTCAGGATACAAAAATATGTTTGGAGAGTAAGTACTTAGGGAGTTGGGGAGTTAGATAAAGTATTGTACTTTAGAGAGGAATTAGGCTATGAGAGTGAAAATCATCTCAAGAGCAAATTTTTTAAGATTCTACTAGTAATAATCTTTTTGTTAAACGAAATACCTACTTTTTTGCTTATCATTTAGTATAAATAACATGTTCGGTGTACTGCGATACAATATGTTAACATTAAAAAAAAAAAAAATAAAGAAAGAAAAAAGGGCCCGTCAGATAAATTGTACAAACGATTTTCTCACGACTCAACAACAATATCTTTTTTATTGTCTTTTAATCAGTTTACAAATAATCACATGCACGTAATCCTCGCACACGTAATTAGTGGATCTTTTGGATCATATTTTGCTTGTTAAGCAAATAATATAAATACATTGCTTATTAATTTGCTTGAAATTATGCTTTCCTACAATAAAATATGTACTAACGCACAAAAAATATAATTAATAACTAATGAATTTAAATTAAATGTTTTGAAAATGAATACTTATTGTAAATGTACATATCCATGTACTCGATAAATTCTTTTTAACTATCTAAATCTTTAAAACACTTACACTTTTATTCATTTGAAATAGTTAATCGTTTAAAGAGCAAAATTATCGAAAAATATCAAGAAGGTGGTAAATACTAACTAACTAATGATATATAATTAATATATAAACATCATTTTGCATTCGAAAAAATTGAATTTTTGTTTTAGCCTTAACAAAAATTTCGTTGTTTTCTTAAAAAAACATATATTTGTACGTGGAATCAAGTTTCGAGTTGGCGAGTGAAAATGTTTACGCTCTCACTCTGTTCCATCTCTCCTACTACCACATGCGTTGTCATTATTGGCTATAGCCAATGACAAAGGACGATGGCGAGCATATCGAGATAAAGTGAAATAGAATGATGACTTTACAGCATTGATGTAACCTCCCAGTTAAACTGTCAACTATTAAGAAATTGAAAGATTTCCTTACTTTGACATATTACCGATCACGGTAATAAGGCCAGTCCCGGTAGAAATAAATAAACATAAGTCGTTGATAGGTTTAGTATTAATTGGGAGGCTACGCCACTGCTGTGGAATCTATTTCACTTTGTCTCGATGTGCTCGTCGTCTTTCTTTGTCACTGGCTGTAGCCAATAATGAAAACTCATTTGGTAGCAGGAGAGGTGGAATAGAATGAGAGCACATCGCCTCGCTCGCCAACTCGTTCCGGACAAACTGTATTTATGTACATACTTCTTCTATACTCTTCTTATACTTACTTCAAATTTTGTTAAAGACAAAAAATTGCTAGAACATGTCATGCTTCGAAGATAATTAAAGACTGCTGTCATAAGAATAATCACTTACAACGTAATTTCATGCACTCTCTTTGCTTGCAACTTCACCGTAGTAACATGTTTTTATTCAACAGCAATGTAAACAAATTGTATCATTCAAAAGCTATAATATAATATGGAAAACAGCAATTAAAGAAATTCTACAATTTCTTTAAAATCGGAACTATGGATGAAAAGATCTGTTTCACACTTCTTATTTGGTTTCATGAAGAATCGTCTACTTTTTAACTAGGTATATTATGGATTACGTCTTTGTGCATTTGACAGAAAAAAGATACAACCAATATTTTTTTCTACTGACCACTGTAAACTGATATAAAGAGCTCTCTAATATAGAATTTAAATACAAATTGTTTTGAAACGATGAAAAACTACTTGAGAGTACATAACAAGTAAAGGTATTTATAAGTGTACTTTACATATAGGAAAATTAAGAAAAGAATCACAATATTCTCTGATAAAGTATTTATTTTCATAGTAGCAATATATAATCGCAATTTATACTTTATAAAAAGATATAAGCCAAAGTGACCAACTCCATTATGCAAAATTGATGAAATTTATTTTATTTACGAAACGTTAAGCAACAATTGTGTGGTTTGATATTAAAATTGGGAAAAATGGAGTTAATTACTTTGATTTTTGAATACCCTCATATAACACTTAACGCTTCTAAAGTTTTCATATCAAACCTTATAATTAAGTTAATGAGATCAAAGCACTGGACGCTATATGTATAACATACACAATATGTATTATAAATTATCATTGGAATAATTGTATCACGAAGCAAATAATTTATAATCGTATGTAGTAACGCTTGAATAACTGCTCGTACGCTCAATGATATCTTGACAACGGGAGTTCGAAACGGGAGCTCTAACAATTGCAAACAATTCATTTTTCATGCATTATAGTACTCATTTTGAACATTCAGTGCACGTATATTACAAATACCTATCATATTATAACCGATTGTGATCGGGTCTCTAATTCAAAATAATTTTAAGAACTGATGGTGACAACTCTTCGACATTTATTTATTACTCTTCATTTATTAACACTTTACCGACCGGCTCATTCTATTCAATACTGGCTCGGTTTTTCCTATCGCACTTATTCTTACAGTTCTCAAAATTTGCAATTAAAATTCTCGAGAGGGCTTTACCATCTCGTTCACTTTCTCTTATTATAGGGTAATTAAGATATGGATCAAAAGTGACCCGGCATTGGCTGGGTAAAGGTTAATTAATTTGTTGCATTTGTTGTTCGTAATAATTATTTAAGTATTCTGCTTAATATTCTACTTTTTTTCCAATTAAAATTGTATTGATACTATTAAGAATTTGCAAGAATTTCTGTCGTTTTTTCTACAATCTTCTTGCATCTTATGTTAACATCAATCACTTGTTATAGTGTATGGTCGAAAACAGAATTGTCAACACTGCTATCGTTAAATAAATTAATTTGAAAGACAGTCTAATACCACAGAAGATTCTATTTCCTCCAAGAAAGAAAATTCTTCTTTAAGAAAATAATTTTTTACAATTATACTTATTTAAATCGAAGTTATATTTTTTAATTTTTTAATATCATGTTACTAGTAAATATACTGTTTTGATTCGAATATCAACATGTAACTTACATATCTGAACAAATTAACCCACAAATATTTCGATACATATTATATATATATATATATATTTTACTACAAATTTTTATACACATTTATTTTATATAATTACCCCTAAATCTCGCTTATACGCAATAATTAAAGAAAAAATGATGAAGTATGATTTAGGTGACTGTTACTCATTACAGAGCACTCCTCATGAATAGAAAAGGTGTTGGTAAAGCTTTGATAATTTTATTATGTATTATCACGTTTTATTACACATTATTTCAGGTAGTAAAGTTGATTTTCCAAGGAATAATGCTTATACCACCTGAAGGATGCCCGCCGTTTGTTTGTCAACTAATGCGGGAGTGCTGGAAAACAGATCCTAAGGACAGAATCACGTTTCCTGAAATATTGGAAAGACTTGAAAAAGCTAAAGGTAAATCCATACAGCAAGATACCTTGCCAAGACCACCTCAAGGACCAGTTACCATTCGTACACCGGACGTATTGGATCCTGATGGTTATTTATTGCCAGCGCCAGCTAAACCACACGAATATTTACAAACTTTACCAGCTTTGTCCGACTGATAATAAATTTTGTCAAAATCAAATTTTAAACGTGCGTTAATCTGAAGTAGAAAAAAAATAATCTATTACGAATTTCTGAGGCTCATTGCAATTTTCTTGTAAGTTATCGCTGTTTTTTTACAACTATTCCCATTGCAATTCCAGAAAAATAATACTATTTATTAAATATCCTTGTTTTACATTGTTTCTTTTCTTTATACTTTGTACACATGGCTGATTAGTAAAACCATTGACAAACATAGTGAGTTAAGCGGGTATTTTACTGTAAAATACATTTTCTTTTCACAGTCTTTGGTACTTTTTTTATGAAGCAGCTGCATGACCTTATCTGTGAAAATTTGATTCATATATTTATCTATATATTTCAAAAATATTTACAAATTTTGTTAAAGAAAAATAATTAAAATTTCTAGCAGCGCGAACGTTTTCACGCATTTGTAAAAAAAAGAAGTCTTTTCATGGCTGCCATGATTCCGGCTATTCTGCTCATCTGAAATAAAAAAAAAACTAAAATCATTCTTAATTAGGACAAGTTTAGTTACAGCAGGTAGCAAAATGGAAGAAAACAGTCGATAGTTACAAAAATTACGGCGTATTGGAGTTTGATTATCGATATTTATGTTAGTCCTGCACTTAACAGACTAAAAAAATAAGAAAAAAAAAGATTTTGAATTAACTCTAGTACAAATTGTAATAACTCATGTACCAAGGGTAAAAATTTATGTTAATCGATCACGAAGGTCCCAAAATGTTACGAAAACTTTTTTAAATACGATATTGAAGAAAAATGTGTTAAATTTTCATGCTGTTTCAATAATAATTCTAATCTGTGAGCTCAGGACTGTACAGAGTACCTTCTTGCTAAAAGAAGTCATGCTCAGCTGATTTCTTATCTTTTTGAGAAATTGATCTGCTCTTTCTGCAGACCGTCAATTATTTTGTCCGCCAATTTTTCGCTATCTTTGCCACTAATACACTTATTTGCTTTCTTTACATTTCACAATAGTCTCATCCTCCAAACACTTATAACTTCCTTAATTATAAAAGTTCAACTATAGAGCTCAGCACATACATTTTTGAAACAGTACTCTTTAAGAAAGTGTAAAAAAGAATTTCGGTCTACATTAGAATACCTCTTTAATATCTAATTTTTCAGTTCAAAGTACAGTCTAATTGGGACAGGACACTGTGAGAAGTTATTATTTATACCGATATCACGAAAAGTGATGAATTATTCGAAAACTGGAACAGCCAGATCTTACTCACTCACACACGTGCATTTATTCTCCAATTAGTAATTGATACAATAGTAAAGTAATAAAGAATGTTGAAAATTCATTTACAAAAGAACATAACTTGCAAGCATTGCATACAAAATAATTGTCCTGATGAGACAATACCTTCTTCGCAACTAAAGAACTAATCACATTGTAAGTAAATATTATATGATACTCTGGTAGAAAAGTATATCATCATAAATATAGTTTTTAATGAATTAAAAATGTCAAAATACATATGAAATAATGTACAAGAATTCGAAAATTTCGATCAAATTAATTTGTTGTAAAAAACAAGCATCATTTACATTAGATTTCTTCATTGATATGCTATTACCATCTCCCTTTCGTGATCAATTTTATCTTTTGTAACGTCCAGATTGAAAGACTGATGTAAAACATTTAGTTGTATTTTTATAGAAATTTCTTCATACAAAAACTGATTAAATGTTATGTTTCTTAACTAATTTAAGCTAAGTATATTATTCTTACACTTCATCACAAATATTAAATACTTTTCGGTTAATAACAGACAAATGCAACCTATCTGAAATTAAATATAAAATAGAATTTCAGACATTCATACTTATATTACTTACTACGTGTAAAATAAAAGTGTTTTTAATTTACAAAAATATAATATTGATTACTATATATAATCGAAGTTATAGATACTGTACATGCTGATTGTATTAAAAATTGTTACAAGTGAAAGCGATAAAGTACAAAGAGAATCTTTAGATACAACATTATTATATCTTTCTGGTCTTCCGCATTTAGATTTCTTATTATAGAAATAAAATATAAAGCCAAATCAAAACATTTTAAATACATAAATAAAACAGCAATACATAAAATACTTGTCTGTTTAATAATTAATACATAATGATTAATTATGTTATTATTTATTCATTGTTATTAATTAATTACTATTGTAAAGTAAACACACTTAGTAACAGGAGTTCATTAATAACTGTTAATTGTTGATAATAAGTGATAATTAATTGTTTGTTCTTCTTCGATCATTTTCATCTAAAGCAATATCTTGAAAAAGAATATATGTATATTATATGAAATACTATCGTTAAAATTATCAAATCAATTAGTCGGACAATATTACAATTTTATTTGTACACATACAATCATTATTATGATATTGACAATAATACAATGATTATAATCGACAAATGTCAATGATATCAGGGAAAAAGTGAATGTTCGATTTAGCGAACTTTCATGGTCCAGGAAATAGTATTAATACTTTATAATGTTAAAGAAATGTAAAATACCGTTAATAATTTATTAGTAATTATGATTAAGATTAATTATGATAACTGCGTTCTTATATATGATTTCTTTTTTTTTTTAACCCCATTTTCCCTTTAACGTATTCAGTAAATACTTCTGCATTGTAATAAAAGATGTTGAATCGTGTAAAATAATACGAATAAGAAACTTTCAAATATATTGTTGTTCATAATGTACGAATCGTTGTATTCGATCTTAATTCTATTAAATTCTCTAATACACATTTATATACTTAAAATTTTCTTTTCCTTTTTAAGTACGTTGTTTTAAAATAACACAAATAAATGCTCGGAAAAAAATTTTTAATTTTAACATTATTTTAATACACATTATTTTTATTGATGTTTCTAAGCATTTGCAGCAATGTAAAAAACTGCTTTCAATTAATTTGGAAAATTAGAAAAGTAAAAACGTATTGAAGTAAAATCACACTTTTGTAACTCGACGGACAAAATTCTGGTCGCCAAACGCACAAGGTTGTCATAACATTTATGATATAACACGAAAATTACAGGCACTGGCAAGAAACAAAGAATGGAAGCTAATCTCAATTTTCAGCATCTTTCGTGTTTCTAGTACAATTTGGAGGCCTGAATGGAATTTAATTACAAATTTTATTAATTATTAATGTAATTGGTCATTAATATTGTTGAGCGTCGCCGTACGATTCTTGCGAACACTCTGACTTAGTTTTAAATTAATAACTCTAAGTCTGGTTGAAACGATTAAGGATAGTCGTTATGATGCGATACGATATGTACGATTGTTACGATGTTTTTTTTTTACTTGTTCTCTTACGATATTGTGTTTTTAGCGGAAATCTACTCTTAAATAGTACTACGTAGAGCAGTGACGGGGGATGAGACACGCGGATTGGTCGTCATACGGAAATTTGAAGTTTGGGAAGGGAAGACGGTCGAGTTCCTTGATTGGTTGGAGGTTAGTGGCAATCACCAACAAGCTGACCGCCTCCAAGCCCCTCGGTCACCCCTAGGTACCAAGGGCACCTTCGAATGACGTCAGGGAAATTCCGCGTGTCTCAACCGTAGCAGGTAATAACCTTATGAAGCGCCTTGACCCTACTAAAAACATGCGAAAACTAAATTCAAAGGCAAAAATGGTAATCCGTGAACAAAGAACGAAGGTGCTCGTCGAAGACATTATGGAAGGTAACCGATGGTCGATGGCTTCATTAACTCATTATTGCTACGGGCCAGTTCAGAGGTTCATAGAAAATTAACGCTATTTACAAAGTTAAACTCTGAACTGGTTTATGGCGTGTCGTTTGAGGAAAAAAATTGAAGGCGATAGTGAAAGGGAGCACCGAATAACGGGGTTTCGATTGCCCGCGAGATCGGCCTCAACAAATATATTCTGCAGAATGGGGTACCGTGTCATAAAACCAAATCCGTCAGAGAATTACTCTCATTAGTCCCTCAATGACAGAAACCGTACTGTCATTTTTTCTCCATGTACACGGTAAATTATATTTTAAGATCTGTGCTATATTTAATTGTGTTTATAAAATTGTTTAATTTGTTACAAACATTTAATACACCGCATACAACATAGTTAAAGTATTTTATTGTTTTTATTTTCAATTTTATTCACATTGAAATTAAATTATTTATGACTGAAACTTACAAAAGCACAGTTAAAGAGAACATAAAATTTTAAACTTGTAAAATCAGGTTTAAAAAAATTAATAATTCAACTTCGTATGGCATAGTTTGAAACATTTATTTATATATAAACCATCATTATAATCTTTGTGATATTAGACTGATGCTTTTTTTGATATTAGATGTTTATTGGTACTAATTTGAAAAAATGATTATGTAAAAAAATGAGTGCATACAGTACTGAACAAAATTATAAGACATTTAACATATTTACATAATTCGTATATTTAAAAGAAACTGTGCACTTTATACACCCTATATATTGCATACCATCCCCAAAGTGAACAGACAAAATCTCAAGTTTATATGACATACGACAAAAAAGATTGAAGAAAAAAAATGAAAATGTATGTTTATTCTGTTTGGACAAAATTGTAAGACAATAATTGACATTTATTATATGGAAATATATTATAAAATATATTAATATTTAGTGAGATCTCCTTTAAATTGTATTACGTCTAATAGCCGTTTTCGGATTGTTTTGTGTAATTGTTTTACTCGATTCTAACTTAATTCGTTTCAATTTTCATTAATACTTCCTTTTAATTCGTTAACATTACTATATTGTTTTCCACTCATTGTCAGATAAACTTGTCTTTATAAATCAGCCCAAACATTTTCCATAATATTTAGGTCGGCCATTTCAAAACTTTAATATTTTTTTAATTAAAAAATTGTTGGACAGATTTCGTGGGATAAATTGCAGCATTATCTTGTTGAAAGATATAATTACCGTCAGTAATACGAATTGCATATTTATGTAACTGATCTACTATAAAATTTAATATACTTGTCGCTATTCATGCAATCTGATAAAAAATATATGTATTTCTGTTTTACCGCGATATCTACTATATACCGGCCTATACCATAACATTGACGCCGACCATTTAACGATGACTTAAACGCAATTCTTCTTTTCTTAAATCGTAAAAATAATAATTCCATCTATCCTATTTGTTCGTCATTAAAAAAGATATTTCTTAATTTTTTCATCCAGTGTACCTACGTATTCCCGAGCAAACTTCTTTTTCAATTCAAACGTACTGCTTTATGCTTCTCAGTTAAGGAAAGCTGTAACTTCTACTTTTTTGCAGAATGTGACGCACGTTTCTTAAAGTTTGTACTCCTACTTTTTCGGCGATTTGCTTTACAATGCCTTTCGGGACTCTTGCGCATTTTGAGCAAAACGATTATTAGAATATAGATACAATTTTCTATCGTGAATTTATTGTGTATAATGTTATATTTATCTATTTTACGGTTATATCTGAATGCAAAATTAAAAATATACGTGTATAACATGGATAAATGTTAAGAAAAAGAAGTATTTATTAAATACAGCTCCAATTCTATATGATGTTATTCTGTATACATATTTGATTTGCTTCGATAGTTCAAAATTAACTGAAGAACGTATCTGTAGCATCATTAAGTGTTTATAAACAAATTAAGAAGGGTTTTTCACTAAACGAAGATAAACATGGTGTTGAGAAACTGAATCATTTGATCCTTTCCATTTTTAGTTCGACAGTTACAATGAATATTTCTAAAAAAGAATTATCTATTAAAAAATGTTCAAGTATCGGTTATTAAAAACTAGTAAAAAACAAATTTTATTAAATTATTTCGCATTTTATCAAACACATTACTTTGATTTGTGTAAATGGTATAAAAATAGATAATTACACTAGTTTACAAATTAAAAAAAAATTCTGGGAACTAGATGCCACTATATGTTTCTTATGTACTTTGGTCCGATAAATTCAAAAATCGCATTAAAACAATTTTTTATGGACACGTTTTCGAGACATGAATTTTTTTATTTTTTGTTTGGATTTTCTCGGAGGTAGTTTGGCTATTTGGACCATATCTCGAGTTAGGAGCGACCGATCTTATCGTAGAAGGTACAAAATTAAAGACAATTGAATTGCCAACAAATATTACTAACATTATTTTCCAATCGCTTTAATAATTTCATTACAATGGACCACATTATGAAAAAAAGGAGTGTTTCTTTGGCCAAAAGGAAGATTGAAAATTCACTCTATCGCCAGGAAGAAGTAGAAATCGTAGAAATATGTCCAGTTTGTTATTTTTTACGTACAGTTTGTACTTTTACGAAGAGGAGTTACTTGCTAGTTTGATGGGTGCTTAAATATAAGAATAATATTAAAACAAAGGAATATTCCTAAATGATAATCATCGATATTGATGAAACGTTGGTATATATAATAATTCACAAAAAAATATAAAAGCATTTCTTTTCTTTTTTTTTTATTTCATTTACAATCGTCCACAACGAAGAAATGAGATTTTCATTTTTTCTCAAAACTGAAAGTAATAAATATATTTGGATTAATACAAAGGAGTAGTGTAAATTGACGAGTTTTCTACTTTTCAGCGTTAAACTTCTATACAACGTTCGTGAAAAATACGCGCGATTGGCAATGTGTTAACTTAAAAATAACCTTTCTTCGCGGACATATTATAAAGCACGTGAAACAAAATATCGACCAATTTTTTATTCCTTAGGATGAAACATATATTTAACAAAATTATTCCAACTGCTTCAAAAAGTAATGAACTAATTGTGTCACATATGATCCCTACGCTGGATAACCGAGACCGAGATAATCAAAACCTCAGTTAATTGGGATCACTGATAATTAATCAGACCCTGATTAATTGAGTTTCTACTAGATTAATCCTTTGACGGTTAAACAAAACTGTGGATTACGTTAAAAGTAATGTATTGTTTACATGAATCATTTTTAAAGCACAGAATACATAACCCTACGTACACAGTCCTCAAAATGATACTTCGTTCTTCTCTAATTTTCCATTTGGGATAAACTATTGAGGGGTTAACGATATTACTTAAAGTTAGTCTCCCTAGTTTAAATTCCAGTGTATAAAAAAAGCTACATATTTGAGTAATTACAAAAAAAAATACTCGAACTTGAATACGCGAGTACTCAAATTCAAGTACGGATATTAAAGTAATCGTACTCATTACAATGAACACATTGCTTTTATTAATTCAGTTTATTCTACTTTTTCAATTTGTATACTGTTCCTTCGAATGTAAAAATGTTTAAGATTACACAATATACACACAGAAAATGTAAAAATTCGAAGTAGAAGTTACTTTTCCACGCGAAATACCTTCAAAATATCGATTTTTAATTTTTTTAACAACGAGGTACCCTTCCAAAAAATCTGAAAAAAATTGAAGATAATGGTTATGCTAATATACTGCTACTGAAAAAATATACAAATAACGATATTTTTTTTTTGCAGAAGATATCCACATTTTTTTGCGTTTTATTATTTTATTTTTTACAACTAGAATTTGCAACCAAAAAATTGGAAAAAATTCCGTAAGATATGTATAATTCATATATATAATATCCCAAATTTTTTTCAGAAGTTTTGCATATCACTAAATAAGGAAAATGGTCCAAAAACTGATAAATCAAATTTACCCTGTCACTACCCCTACGGTAGAGCTAGAGGGTTGAAACTTGGTGTCACATGTTTTGTTTTGGTAAGCCATCGAATGGTCCATCGCACCACCAAATCGGTTGGAGGGCATTTTTAACCCCCTTAGACTGTTAAACCCTTTCGCTACGAATTTTCCGAACGACCCAATATATTGTAGCTTTAAAGATACACAGGAAAATTGGGCAACGCTTATCTTCATTCAAGAGCTGTTTTCATCCTAAGCAACCGATAAAAGGGTCAAAAAAAGAAATTAGACACTTCTCTTGAGGTCCTCTACAAACCTGGAAGGTTTCAAAAAATGCGGATTTTTCGGGTTACCAAAGTTCTATTGTTAGACGGACGAAAAATCTGTATTCTCAGTGAACTTCTTTTTGGGAAAAAAGAAATATCAATATGAAATTTATTAAGTCATGTTGTTGACAATTCTAGCATTAAGCTGTACTTTTGTTTATAAAAAATTGTATTCTTACCGTCCCAAAGAGTTTCATTTTGAATCACGATCGATAAGATTAGAAATTTATTATTAACCCATTCGAGACGGATTACACATCATGTGTGTAATGCATTTCTTAGTTAAAAAAAAATGAGTTACATACTATGTTTGCAATGATCTTGAACTTCAGTCATCAGTTAGTAGTGAAAAAGTAGCCGTGGAGATCCTTTTACAATAAAGTTGAAAGGTGTGCAAAAATTAAAATTTATATTGATTTCAAGTTAAACCCTAAAATGAATAACCCACAGTCCAGGACCGTTGGGAATGAAAAAAATTAACAGTAATGATGAAAGTGAAGTATTGCAAGATGAAGAAAATACTTGCAATACTTTTTTCCTGCTTGTGAAGGTAACCACGCGTTGTGTTTGTGAGAATGTTTCAAAGAATATCACAAACAAACAAAAAAATAAATTTCTTTTGAGGAAAATTTTATAAAGACTTTATAACCTTTGTAATATTTTCTTAAAATTTATTCGTAGGTTATCTTTTACATTTTTATTACTGAACCTAAAATAATGATTTCATGTTTATTTACTATCTTTGAAATAAATTTTCTTCCACTTTAATTGTATTTTCTCTTTTTATTATGTGTAATCGGCTCCTCGTAATAAAGATATTCTGAAGAGCCTATTACATACACAGTGTGCTACCATCTTATTTGTATAAAAAGTGTTTGCAATGTTAATTTTTCATCGCTCAGACATTTTTTCTGTTAAAAACGTTTAACACAAGCGAGAAACATTTCTTCGTTTCTGGAGATCGTCTTCAAAATAAAACTTCATCTCGAATGGGTTAAACAAATAATTTTAAAGTTAATCAAGTTTACGGAAAAATAGGCTAGTGTGAAAGGTGACAAATAATAACATAGCGGTTTTTCGAAATTAAAAATACATTTTAGTTCTATTCCTTTGTTACCTCATTTGTCCCAGAATCGTTTTGGTTTTCGAAGTTTTGTTAAACACTTAGATTCATCGATTTATTAATTATGTAGTTTTAAAAAATTAAAAGTTTAATCCGATTGGTATTCATACATATTCAAAAGATATCACATTTATCAGTTGAAGAAATATGATTTAAGAAAAATCATGTTTAAAGTTTTAGGTTAATATTTTCTACATATAATGAAACATTACACGTACCTTCCTGTACGTATCAATAATGAAAAGCACACTTGTAATGTTTTTCCTTAATTAAATATTAAAATCATATTTACAGAAATATTCATAAGAGTTGAATTAATAAGGAATCAGGGAATCGTAAGATACATAAATTCATTAACTTCAATATACAGGGTATTTCACCTAACTTGACCACCTTAAATGTATCGCTTATTTTGTATGATAAAAAAGATGTCAGGGGGAGAAAATATTCTGTTCGAAGGCGCCAATACGGTAATGGGCCAATTTTTTTCTCAAGGCCATTTGTTTCGAGATTTCAAGGTCATCGTGTTTTCTTTAAATGGGACTGCATATTTTCACTACACAGTCTTATAGCTTATAAAGAAACGAATCCAACGAGGTGCAATGTTGACCTTCACGTTACCTTTAGCGAGGAAATTATGAAATGTTTATCAGTAACTTTAGTACGCGTTCGGGGACGGTAAACGAAGGAATTTCAATTTCATTGAAACAGTGTACCGTGTAATTGTCCCTGGTGCTTGTAAACAGACATTCGTATTATCCTTTCATCGGTTGAAGTATGTTTACAAGCATTATTATCAAAGCGATAATCTTAGCAGAAGATTATCGCTTTACAATCAATAGCAGCACAACAAGCTACAGTATCGATATCAGTGCAATAAGCTTATCCATCATGTACACTACAGCAGAAAAAGTTGAAATGATTTTAATCTACGGAGAAGCAGGAAGGAACTCAACGCATGCACAACGGTTGTATGAAGAAAGACATCCAGATCGTCGCGTTCCTTCCAGACGAAATTTTAACCGTATAGTAAAATTATTTACTGAATCAGGCAGTGTCGTTTCACCTAAAAGAAATCGTACTAAAACTAAAACAAACGAAAAAGCTGAAATCGCAGTTTTGGCTGCAGTACAAGCAAATCCTCATGTTAGTTGCTCACAGCTTGCATCCGAGTCTAGCTTGTCTTGTACAAGCGTGTGGCGAATTTTAAATCGCAACCAATTCCATCCATACCACGTTTCGTTATATCAAGCACTTGATGATAACGATTTTGAAAGACGACGTGTCTTCTGTAACTGGGCATTGAATCAAGTACAGTACCATAACCAACATCTTTTTGATTATGTGTTATTTACTGATGAGGCCTCATTCACGAATAACGGGCAAATAAATAAGCACAATATGCATTATTGGTCTGTGGAAAACCCACATTGGCTGAGGCAAGTTCAGAATCAGCGTCCATGGAGTGTAAATGTGTGGTGCGGTATCATCAACCACCGAGTTATTGGCCCATTCTTTATCGAAGGAACATTAAATGGTCGAAAATATGCAGATTTTTTAACAAATGAATTATCCATATTGCTAGAAGACGTTCCGTTACAATATCGGTCAGGGATGTGGTTTCAGCATAATGGCTGTCCAGCTCATAATGCACTCGTCGCACGCAATGTATTAGATAGAATTTTTCCCGATCGTTGGATAGGACGTGGTGCACGAATTTGCTGGTCAGCTCGATCGCCGGATCTTACGCCACTTGATTTCTTTCTGTGGGGACACCTAAAAAATAAAGTTTACAATGATATTCCCACAACAGCAGAAAACATGCGACAAAGGGTTCTACATGAATGTAGATCAATCACTGTAGAACAACTTAAAAATGTACAGCAAGAATTTATTTACCGCCTCCAAAAATGTATCCAAGTTCATGGTGCACATCTTCAAAACCTTCTAAAATAAAGATTTAACTTAAAACTGTTTCAATGAAATTGAAATTCCTTCATTTACCGTCCCCGAACGCGTACTGAAGTTACTGATAAACATTTCATAATTTCCTCGCTAAAGGTAATGCGAAGGTCAACATTGCACCTCGTTGGATTCGTTTCTTTATAAGCTATAAGACTGTGTAGTGAAAATATGCAGTCCCATTTAAAGAAAACACGATGACCTTGAAATCTCGAAACAAATGACCTTGAGAAAAAAATTGGCCCATCACCGTATTGGCGCCTTCGAACAGAATATTTTCTCCCCCTGACATTTTTTCTATCATACAAAATAAGCGATACATTTAAGGTGGTCAAGTTAGGTGAAATACCCTATATATGACTTATTTACAAACATAATTCTTATATCGCTTTTTCAATAATTCATTTCTATTTAACCAAAAATTGGAAGGTATTTGCAAATTTTCCACTTCATCAATTTCATTTTATATTTATTTAGTTCAGTTTACTTGAATAGCCTTACAAAATTCTAAATTTATAAATACAGTGTTATTTTACTAATGAAATACGTGCAAAATTTGTCGGAACAAAGCTTCAGTACACAGAATATTATCGGAAGTTCTAAAAGCTCGCGCCAAAAAGGTTAAAATAATTCAACGTTCTGGCGATGTCCGAAAAATAAATATTGTTGCTGCGATACGATAGTTTTTTGTTCGTAAAAGATATACGATCAGATTCGAGAGAACAGAAAGGAAGGTTCTAGTGTTAATTTTGGACCTATGGTCTATTGACACAACAAAAAGCTAGTGTTCAGTTGAGCATGTACGACGATTGTATATTTTTATCCTTGCGATTTCCGCAGAAGCTTTGGCGTATCGTAAACGAATGCAAAAGCGGTGCCATTCGATGGAGCTTGAACGGCAACACAATACTTCTCGATTATAAAAAATTCCAAGAACAATACCTTGATGCGGGCAATTCTATCTTCAAAACGAAGAACATCACAAGTTTTATCAGACAGCTGAACTTGTACGGTTTCCGAAAAGTGACTTCGCATAATCGAGACCCGATCTGTAATTCTCATAATCCGGATGTTCACGAGTTCTTGCACGAAAATTTTCGTACCGGCAGGCCGGATCTGTTATCGAGGGTGTACAGGAAAACTGCCGGAAAATTGAAACGCTCCCAACGCGTTAATGTGAAAAGTGTCACGGAACAAGATTTTTTGAGCAAGGACACTGATCACGTGTCGCGTTTGCACATGTGCCGGGTAAATAAGTTCAAAACATATCAATTCGACAATTTATACTTTTCGTGTATTTTTTATGATATGTTTCACTTTTTCTTCATATTTAATTGAAAGTCAATCTTCCTTTTTTAAACAATGCGAATAATATTAGAACGAATTAGTAATAATGTAACTTTGACCGATATATAATTAAATTGACATTTTCAAAGGTAAATATTTTTATCTGACTATATGTAAACATTCAAAATATTTTGAAAATTATGGAAAAATAAATGTGAAAATATATTCTTATATATCAATAATAATATCCCAAATATATCCCTAAACCTTCTCAAAATTTTTTAATTATTAAACCTAGTTTTCATTTCGGAAATTATAGAAATGAACGTATAATATTGATTTCAGTGAAAATAATCTAATTAACAAAACTATGCATTTGAAATGTTTAGCAATCATTTATAGATTTGATCAAATCAATCATTTAGTTTATGATAAAAATTTATATAACGTTGCGACACATACACATACTTTACAAGCTATCTTGATTGAAGAAAAGAATTAGTAATATATTAATATAACATGCTGAAGTTATTAACGAACTGTGTCGAAATAAATAAATTTGTTCAAAAGTTGTAAACGCATAATAAATAAAACAAATTATGCAATTATTTTTTGTAATTTAACCGAAATTGCAATATTATTATCTTAAAGAAATTTTCTTAGATGTTTTGCGTAGTATAATATTGAAGATCACGTTAATTATAAATAGTTTTAATAAGTATTCTCGCTACGTATTATTTTTATTTTTTGCAATTCACAAAATGCTTATTTTCCTGTTATTTTCAGTTGGCATTAACGAAAGCTTTAGAACAAATATCAAGGGAATATCAACAAGCACAAAACTATACAAAAAACGAAAATTCATTAGAGTCTCCTCGGAAAGGTACATTATTTCAACATATAATAATATAACACACATACAGAAAATATTTTAAAATGATTAAAACGTAATTTAAAAAGGAGATATGCAATTTTTTTTCTTTTTTTTTTGTGAAAACTGCGTATTTCAGTAGACGCAAGTGAATCAACGAAATATTAAATATTTTGACCTCTCATTTTTAATGAAAGAATATATACAATAAGTTTATATGAAATGTATATATCGAAATAATTTTCACTAAAATATTTATTAATTTCAATAAAGAAAATATTTATTGAGTTATACAAAATAGAAGATACAATTTTGTTCGATTCTAGTACATCATATAAACGAAAATGTATTAACAAAGACAAAATTGTATTTAAACTATTCTGTACAACTTACCTTATGTTTAGTTTTAAAACGATGTTGCATATTTAAATATTTTTAAAATATTAAAAAAAAAAGAGTATTTCTTTTTGAACGAAAATTGTCATGTCTTTTTGATAGGAATGTACTGTTTTAAAGCAAAATTCATTCATAGTATAGTTTAAAAATCACTTAAAATTCAATAATATGTTATATGCAAAAAGATAAGTCTTTCTAGTACTGACAGAAGGGTAGCAATAAAGATATCTGCACCTACTGACAAAAAGTTTTTATCTATTTTGCGTTCATAACAGTAATATTTTTAATATATGTTTGTATATCACTAGCTTATTAATCACAATAATAACGACCGGAATAAAATTGAAGAATTGTGTTTCCAAATTAATTCAAATAGTACTTTCTATTATTATGAAAATATCATATGTACCCTACATCTATCAATTCTATGATATTTTAATGTACTTTTAATACATTTTCATAAAATATAAAAATTTGATAGGTTTTTAAAACCTCCCAAGATATATATATAATAAATAAATAAATAAATAAATAAATAAATATATATATATATATAATTTACTAGCATAAACCAGAGAACTTCTGCTGAAAGTTAATATTAACCACAATTTCAGTATTTAGTCTGGGTTTCTTCACCACAACCAGAAACCCAACGTAAATTGGACCTCGAAAAATTTCGTATCAATTTATCTAAGAAAAGGATAACAACTAACGCAATTTCTTCTTGCTGTTTACATCAAATGGACAAACTTCCCTAAAAATTCAAATTAAATTTCTTATCAAATATCTTACATATTACTTGAACTATCTACGCTATCAGTACTATCGCAATATTTTAGTACTTTTAAAATAGTGATTACTACTTAAAAAATAAATATATTGTAAAATATTGTTTCCTATTAAATGTATGATCATTAAATATGAAATATTAGACATAAGGTATTTATATTAAATGTAAAAATTATTTGTCAGTAACAAAATTTATTTATTAATATAAAAATATCTATGGAAACTATGTATTATTACTTGTTGTCGGTTGATTAGATTTCTGAGTTTGCTGCATTTTGTGTCTTTCTAAAAAATTTTTAAAAGACTCTGCCTCCTCTTCTTCATCGTTGTTTTCTTCTACGAAGGGATTTTCTGTACCTTCTTCATCCTCGCTTGATTCATCACCAGGATTCTTTAAAAATATGTCTGAAATTTCTCTTCCGCTATTAACAGTTGTTATCAATGGTACATTTTCTCCACTAATTTCTTGAGCTGCTTTCTCAAGTTGTTCCTTTTCTGTCTTCTGTCTTTGAGCATTTCGTTTAATTTTCATTCTCTCCCATTCTTTCTTATAATCCCTTCAACAGAGAAATAACATATACTTCACACTATTTTATACAAGCTTATACAATGATATTTATTATTATTCAAATGCATAATTTACCTCTCATACTCCTCTGCAGCATTTTTAATAAGTTCAAGAAACTTAGTAATACCAGCCCCTGTTGCAGCAGAAACACCACAACTACGTAAATGACTATAGAATTCATCAAGTGTGAGAGCCATGCTACGTGTTAAATTACTAATGTAACTTGTTTCTGAATCCAAAGCTTCTTGGAATGCTTCAAAATCATGCATCCAGTCTACTGCATAACTATGTTCGACAATGTCAATCTTAAAATACATAATTATGATTATATTACAATTTGAGGATTATATAATAATATTTAATACATTAGAGCTTTGATTTGAACATTTTATACATTGTGTATATATTAAAAGTAACAGAAGTTCAATATATTCAAAAACTTTATTGCTAGAACTATTAAATTTATAATTACCTTATTCATAGCAACAATAAATGGTAATTTGGTTTTATAAAGTATAGAACATGCATAAAGCATGTTAGACATAAAAGTCACAGGATTAACACTTCTGACAGTATCTAATATATATACTATAACTGTAGGAAATTGAGATGCCAAAGCTTCTGTTATAATTGTTCCACTTGCAGACCATGTAAAAACTTCTATTTGTCCAGGAGTGTCCAAAATTACATATTCATGGTCTTCACCAGCTTTATCAATAAGCTCTATAACCTGATCAAACTTTGTAGAGAAAAGATTTAAGGCAGTAACAATACCACCATTTGGTCCTAAACTATATTGTTTCATTACTTCCTTATAATTGACAGTATCTCTAATATCTAAAACATCAAATGTGTAGTAAATCATATTTATAGACAAAAGTAGAATAATAATACAATATACTACCTATATTAGCAGGGTAAGGAACTTCTTTACACGCAGGATCCAAATTTATAACATATGGTTTTCTTATATTATATAACACTGAAACAAGTCGTTGTACAAATGTGGTTTTGCCAGATCCAGCCATTCCAAGGACAATAATACATGTTGGCTTTTTCCCTTTGTCTTCACTTTGAACGGATGAACTATTTTGTACAGAAGTGTTGTCTTTTGAATATTCAGAAGTATCCATAGATTCAGACATTTAAAAGACTACAAATAATTAAACAATGTTATAAAAAATTAATAAAAATTTCAATATTGCTAAAAATTTTGTAATTTTACATGTAATATTTATTTTATTAATTATCTTACTTAAAAAACTTAAACCTATAAACATATGACTACTTATCAAATTATTTTAATAGTAACTAAATAAATATTAAACGCATGCAATCTTCGTACTATTATTTTATTCTAATAATTATTATTTTAAATAATCTGATTAATATAATAAACTATTTTCCAACTCATGAAATTAAATTTCTAAAACAAAGTAACAAATTACTTTCTCTGAAAGGAAGAAAAAATGATAAACATTTTTTTAATTTTATTCTATAGAGGTAATGTAAATTGATAAATGCAAAAGAGAACTTCATTATAAAAAACCTACTTGCAAAGAATAAATATTTAAGGATTTACATTAAACAACATTATAAAAGCTTTAAATTAATTTCTTAGGTGTCATAAAAATTTATAAATTTATGTTCTGTAAGCATGACAAATTATATTTGGTTTAATCTATTTTTATTTTACAATTATTTATACTTTTCTAACCTTCAGTAATGCATCGTTTAAACTTTTATACTTTTTAACTTGTATTGAGAAAATGTAATCAATTAAATAATTTCTAAATAAAGAAATGTATTTGTTATACGGTGACAAATTAATGTAATTGTAATCACTATTTTAACAAAATTTCAACAATTCACAGTTGACACTTAACAACATACCCGAAATTTTAGAAATTACTAGTATATACAGGGTGTCCCAGAACTAGTGTAACATCCGGAAATGGGGGGTAGCTGAGGTGATTCTGAACAACCTTTTCCTTTACCAAAATGTTGTTTGAAGCTTCGTTTTCGAGTTATTAACGAAAAACACTGGCCAATCACAGCGCCCAGAGACCTCGCGCTCAACCACGTATTCACGTCTTTTGTACACGGGCGCTCGGTCGGGCTCCCGGCACACGTACTGGCACAGCATAGGTATCGCGGCAAATGCTATGTCATTTTAAATTAAGAATAATGTGAAATTGTTCGTTATTCATGAATTACAAATAAATTAGTAAGTCGTTTAATAACTGCGTTCGATACTTTTATTCGTTATCCGAAAGAAATAAAACGTTTTATTATTTATGAAAAAATGTTCTTTTTTAACACTTTGACGTCTGCACGTGTGATAGAAAATCTTTCGTCTGCCGCCGGTATGTCTCGCGTAGATTCTACTATCTGTTAACAGCCTTTTTCGCACGATCGTTCATATTGTAATTACAATGTACCGTATCAAGGCATGAAAATTTTAATAATTCTTACTTGATTCTGTCACCCGATTTACACGAAATTTCGAGGATCTGTATAAATAGATGTAAGCTTTTTTATTACAATAGAAATATTTCTAGGCGACACCAACGTGGAGTCACTGGCATTTCTTCAATAGCTTTGCGTGTGACATCAACGTGGTGTCACCAGACGGCATAGTGTTAACAGCACATTTTCAGGTGAATAAATTGTTTTAAGAAAAACAATTTGTCTAACTAATGTTAGAAAAAAGTAATTAAACTTAACCATTCGTCCACGAAATAACCTGCTTCGATGGAAATGGATCGTTAACACTGGATCCTCGGTGTCGATCCTGACCTATCCAGGCAATCCTCAACAGCTGATGTTACGGCCGGGTCGGTGAACTCACTTCACCGCACGATCGATAATTTTCAGTGACTTCTTAGAGACTGTCGATTTTGTTTCTTCTCCGTGCCTTCGGCGCGGTTCTCTGGCGAAAAGCTGCCGTGCTTGGTGCTTGTTCGCCGGGATGATTTTTACAACACATTCAGACCATCATTTGCCTTTTCGGCGACTTTCCTCGCTTACTTTGTAGGCACTTAACGCACACATCAACACACACACACACACACAAGCTTACTCACGCCCGGCCCCGGCAGTCCTCAGAGGTTTCCGACGTATTGGTTTTGATTCTTGCCGGGCGCAACGTTTTGCGCCGCCGGTTTATTTGATGTTTATTTGAAACGGCTCGAGTTTCTACGTCGAAGAAACAAAATCGACAGTCTCTAAGAAGTCACCGAAAATTATCGATCGTGCGGTGAAGTGAGTTCACCGACCCAGCCGTAACATCAGCTGTTGAGGATTGCCTGGATAGGTCAGGATCGACACCGAGGATCCAGTGTTAACGATCCATTTCCATCGAAGCAGGTTATTTCGTGGACGAATGGTTAAGTTTAATTACTTTTTTCTAACATTAGTTAGACAAATTGTTTTTCTTAAAACAATTTATTCACCTGAAAATGTGCTGTTAACACTATGCCGTCTGGTGACACCACGTTGATGTCACACGCAAAGCTATTGAAGAAATGCCGGTGACTCCACGTTGGTGTCGCCTAGAAATATTTCTATTGTAATAAAAAAGCTTACATCTATTTATACAGATCCTCGAAATTTCGTGTAAATCGGGTGACAGAATCAAGTAAGAATTATTAAAATTTTCATGCCTTGATACGGTACATTGTAATTACAATATGAACGATCGTGCGAAAAAGGCTGTTAACAGATAGTAGAATCTACGCGAGACATACCGGCGGCAGACGAAAGATTTTCTATCACACGTGCAGACGTCAAAGTGTTAAAAAAGAACATTTTTTCATAAATAATAAAACGTTTTATTTCTTTCGGATAACGAATAAAAGTATCGAACGCAGTTATTAAACGACTTACTAATTTATTTGTAATTCATGAATAACGAATAATTTCACATTATTCTTAATTTAAAATGACATAGCATTTGCCGCGATACCTATGCTGTGCCAGTACGTGTGCCGGGAGCCCGACCGAGCGCCCGTGTACAAAAGACGTGAATACGTGGTTGAGCGCGAGGTCTCTGGGCGCTGTGATTGGCCAGTGTTTTTCGTTAATAACTCGAAAACGAAGCTTCAAACAACATTTTGGTAAAGGAAAAGGTTGTTCAGAATCACCTCAGCTACCCCCCATTTCCGGATGTTACACTAGTTCTGGGACACCCTGTATACTAAAATAATATCAAAAGTGTATCCACGTTCCGTGATTCGTGAGAACCAGTCCTAATATTCACACTCTACGTTTCTCATGTGAATCTACCCTTTATCCGCAACGAGTTGGCGACCCAAAACATTTATGCTCTCACTCTGCTCCATCTCTCCTGCTACCATATGCGTTGCTGCTATTGGCTACACCAACGACACAGGTCGACGATGAGCATATTGAGATGAAGTGAAATACAATGATGACTTTACAGCATTGACGTAGCCTCCCAATATCAACTATTGTTGGTTAGTTTAGTATTAACTGGGAAGCTACGCTAGTGCTATGAAATCTATTTCACTTTGTCTCGATATGCTCGCGTCATCCTTTGTCACTGGCTGTAGCCAATAACGACAACGCATTTGGTAGCAGGAAAGGTGGAATAAAGTGAGACACATCATCTTGCTCGCCAACTCGTTGCGGACAGATATTTTCATGTTCATACCAAACTAAATGTACCTATAATCATAATTTTACTTTATATTTAAATATAGCTCGTACCCATTGTAATATAAAATAAGGACCTTAACGTACTCGCAAATCATACGTTATACGTAAAATGACCAACTTTCCCACAGAAATATCTAGAAATCTCAAACGTTGTTCTTTTGCTATACATCATCTTTTAACTGGTTTTCTGTTATGTGACCACGCGATCATTTGAATTCTGATCATTTATGCGCTTCGTTCGTCTTCAAACCTTAATTTTTCCAAATCTAAGTTAAGTTACTTTGCTCTTTAGTTTAAGTTCTTATTTTAGTAATTCTTTGACTTTAATTTTCATGAGGAGTCTTGGTCTTCCATCCAGTGACAACCCCCGCACAGGGCTAATGATTAAACCCTTTGGAGTTGAGACCGAGGGCATAAAAAACAAATATTGAGTTAACGATAAGGATTATCATGATCATTAGAACAAGAAGTAAAACAGTCGCTAAATTATTCAGTAATTCAAGGCATCTGTGTCAGAATTACATAAACACATTGCTTAATTTAACATGTTAACTGCTACGCTGAACTATGGAGATCGGTAGTTGACTTTTACTTTGAGCTATATTGCCGTATTGGTTTGAGTCTTAACTAAAGATATTAACTATGGAATTCAATAATTTTATTAAAATGTTAATATAATATTAATTGTAATATTAATTTTGAACAAATAATTTTATTAAAAACTAATGTAATTTATTAAAACAATCTAAACAAAGATGCGATTTTTCTTTGCACATGTTACAATAATTTACTTATTAGCACTTTCTATATCTGACATTGTAAATTATATGGGTAAAAAAAATTTTTTAAACATTTAATATGATCTAGTTGAGAGAACGAAGTTGTATGTATGTACAATTTCTTCTACAAGATTGACAGTTTATTAATCGTTCCAACATTTTTCCGACACCTTTATCATTTGTTTCTGTTTAGCTCGCACGTTGCGCCGAGCAATTTCAACAATCGATGGTATCACATAGCCTGAACACAACGTTAGACAAAATCGACATAGCAATTAATGCGTTAATTTTTTTCATTTTGATATTTTTATATAATCTAATTTAGCATAAGTTTATAATTAGTTTAGTGTTGTTTTAGTGTTGGTTTAGTGCTAGTATAGAAGTTTAGATTTTTTTTTTTATTATTTATATTGTGGCGGCCCTTATGCGCTTCACCACTAGAGGAACGGACACGCGGTCATCCTCGCGCTATTCCTCGCGAAGGGTCCTATTCCTATATACAGGGTGTTCGGTAACTGGTGGTACAAGCGAAAAGGGGGTGATTCTACATGAAAAAATAAGTCGAAAACATGAAAATTTTTCGTTTGAGGCTTTGTTTTCGAGAAAATCGACTTTGAATTTTCGCCCGGTACGCGTGCACTTGATCATCTCTCATTATAATAGATCTCATTGTAGATCATTGTCTCGATGGATATTATCGCAGTTTAAGTTTTTTTTTTATCGTAACGGAAAATTAGGAACACGTAATGAAATAATATGTTGAGAATAATTAATAATTAATTAATAATTAAATAATTCGAAGAACCGTGGAACAACTAAGATTATACAGCAAAGAAAGGTTTCTTGTACTTATTTCAGGATTTTGCAACACGTTCTTTAGTATTTGCTCTTCAACATTCACACTAACGCGTCGTTGATGACCACCGTGCCGCCAGAGTTGTTCAAAAGAACCATACTCGCCGAGAGTTCGTTCTGCTCTTTGAATAACTCGTCTGTCGGGATGTCGATGATTGGGATACCGGTGTATGTAATAATTAGCTGCGGCTGATGCGTTTCCACCGCACGCACTTAACGCAAGTATCATGTCCGTATATTCCCGATTGCTGTATGTAGACATGATGGCAGACTGATAGATACTGATGGTGTTTAACGGTAAAGGTAAGATAGTAAGATGACAGGTACAATAAACATTTCCGTGACACTTGAAGTGTTTATCAACATAAACTTCAATCGAGACAATGATCTACAGTGAGATCCGTTATAACGAGAGATGATCAAATGCACGCATACCGGGCGAAAATTCAAAGTCGATTTTCTCGAAAACAAACCCGCAAACGAAAAATTTTCATTCTATATTTTCGACTTATTTTTTCATGTAGAATCACCTCCTTTTCTCTTGTACCAACAGTTACCGAACACCGTGTATACCTGTTCCAAGCTCAGTTCTTCAGCCCCCCACGTTTTGGCCGTTCTGACTTTCTCCTCGCAATTAAAAAAAAAATCTCATACGGAAACTACACAAACACAAACACTCAACAACTTTGGTGGACCCTCCCGATTGCCTATTTTGGCGACTGGAAGCTCTTAATTAACAGCAGCAAAACTCTGTAGCGCGGTCCTTTTCACCAGGAAGCGCAGTGTGGGCGATAGCCCAGCACCTACCTACCCCTCCTCAAAATTAAAAACTCAGACATAGTCTTGAGCAATTAACTCCGTGATGTACCTCGGCCTGATACTATTATAGATCGGAAACTGACGCGTGGGTTCCTGCCGTGGTTGACAAGCGGCATTCAAGACCCTTCTTCAAGCATCCAAAGTCCTAATTGAACACAAATCTAAACTCCCACTCGGACTCAAAATTTTAATTTACTGCACTTGCATTCGGCCTGTGATGCTGTACGGCGCGCAAGTATGGTTTGTGGCTGCCTGAACTCCATCTTCTTTCCCTTTCAGCAACTTCAAAACCTCGCTTTAAAAATCATTCTAAACCTACCCAGAGACCACTCCACGGCAGATTTACACAATCAAATTGGACTTAATCGACTTAATGTACTAATCAATCGTGCAGTTTCAGAATCCAAGGTGGACTGGTCAGGGATACGACCACATTCAGACCTCAGCTGGTGCCATTCAGGTTAAAGGTACGAATGCCGTTGGAGCTTGCAGAGGAGAGAGCAGCTTAGCGCGACTTGTACGAGACTTCCGATCCTTTTTCTATTTTGTCTGTTTTGTTTTGCTGTTTGCTTTTGGCTGCTTGCCCTTACTTCAGGTGTGGGCGCTTGGCTTGTTTCGATATGCTCTTCCAGACAATGGCAGACTCCCCCCATCCCCACCTGGGCTTGTCTGCATGAACTAACAAGCGTCACTTCTTTGGCGATCCTGATACGGACCTATACAGCGTCCCATTCTCCTAAGCTTCACTTAAAATACCTCCCACCACAAAGGGAGACAAAACGGAGCTCCTCCCCCCTTACAAACCATTCTCATCTCAGCTTCTTCTCTTTGTTTCGCAAGTTTTTTGCAATTTTTCCTGGATAAGTCTTACCTTCCTGAGTGGTTTCACACCAATTTCTTCAATTAATTATAACTAACGTCTTTCTTTTCTAGTGCAAGAAGGAGGACATACTCCAGGCGGCACTCTGTTATTTTCAGGTGAAAGGAAGAAAAAAAAAAACTTCAGCCCCATACGTCTAAGGCACGGGTTTCCTAAGATGTCTCACTCAATGTGTGATGGAGCCCACTAAGGAGACCCCGAACGAGAAATGACATATTTACCCTTCATTTTCCGCCGCCTAGCCTCCCTCCATTTCAGTTTCCTCCTCCCTCGAACATCACCGCCGGAATGTAAAATATAATATTATGGAATCACATAAAAAGAGACAAACCGGTGCACAAGACTACAGTGAAGCACTCGAAATAAATGTGTGATGAAAGGAAACTGTGTAAAAGGATAGGGAGGGGAGATATTTGTAGATATCTTGTTTAAATAACTAAAAAAAAAAAAAAAACACCCAATCAAAAATTAGGCAAAACAAAATCATCGTATTGCCGAATATACATATATAATACCCCCACAGTCTGTCCGTCCGAAAAATTAAAGTAGGATTCAGAAAGATCCTGAAGCTGTGGAAGAAGGAAATTCATTTTGTGGTTATCAGAAAAGAAACAACTCAAACTGCCAAAAAGTTCCACTGTTCTGAAGAACAATTATTCATGACTTTTATGTGATGAAAAGAGAAATGCCATCCTTACAGAAATTATTACCTGCAATCCGCGAAAGAATTGATTTTCCTTCACAACAGATGGACATTATACAAAAGTATAGGCTTTACATGGAAGAAATGTCAAAATATACGGACAGTATTGATCAAAAAGCCGTATATTGTAAATTGGAGAGGAAAGTATTTAAGAATATCAGATTTCTAGCGAAGAGTGGGGCGAAATATTTACCTCGACGAAACATGGGTGGACAACACAGTCATTTTCGAAAAATGCTGGCAGAATGACAATGAGCCGGGTATTTTACAAAGCTTTTTACAAAACATGTGCTACTGCAGATTTTATCTTACAAAACATGTTCTACTACTATCCTGTGGAGTGCAGGGAAAGAATAATTGATGAAAACCATGAAAGTTTAGCTAAAGAATTTATTGATTCTGATTTAATTAGTGATTTCTTAAATATAATAAACAATTATGAAGAAAAGCTTGTAATTTCAAACTGTTGGAGTATTAAAATAACAAATTCAAAAATTTATTTTTACATGCTTGCGATACTTCTGATTTCTATCCCTTTAGCAAATAATTATCTAACCCTTTTCTAACGTGTTCACTTAACCTCTTTGACAACGTACCAATAATTTTCTCTATTTTAGGTTTCTATTAACTTATATATCCCTTCATTAATTTTTAAATGCTGCATTTTAACTTAAAGATGATTTTATTTTGCTTCATACTTATATTTGCTTAAAACCACTATAAATATTTCAAATATTATATATCACAATACTAAACTATTTCGAGTTCACAAAATGTATACCACATTTATAAATATTAGTACATATACTTTAGTATCACTTCTACTTACCATAGTTATAATACTTATATATTGCTTATACATAATAAAGAATTGTGTATTTTAACATAATTTTCTATGAAAGAGAGCGTTAATTATAATCCAAAGTAAAACACTCCCATTATTGAAAATAGGACTCCCGATTCCCCCATAAGCGGTGTTGTCACGTTGTTCAACACGGCTAGTATACATACATACTAGAGTAAGCTATGGCATTATATATGATATCTCAATAATTATTATTTTTGGTAGCAATATATTCATATAATTTTATAAAATATAGTAATGTTATTTTTAACGTTACATGAAATTCAATGCATAATTTAATAATTTAGATTAAATATAACTAATTAAACAGAAAAGTTTGGACAAATCATTTTAAATTATCTAAATAATTTCATACAAATTTATCCAATTTATTAACTTCATACAAGTCAGTCAACAAATGACTTAAATTATATAATTAATAAGAAATAATTTTATTCATATACAATGTACAAAATACAAATAAGAAACATTAACATAAAATACGGAAAAATAAGCTTAAAATAAAGGTTTCTTATTTTAAATTAATTTTCAATATTATAACACTCTATTTATAGAATAATTTATACACCCTTTTTAAGAAAATACACGCTATTGTCGTAAAATAAATTTAAAGAAAATGAACATTGTATTTCAGTTTTAGAAATTTTCAAAATATTAAAAATATTACTTCGTAATTTTAAAATGATTATAGATAAAATTAGCAGTAAATAAATAGAAAAATTGCTTCAAGATTATTTGATACATCGAGAGAATTCGGATTTAACTGAACTGTATAGATAAAATACTGTACGTTTTGTATCAGATATGCTGCTTACTCATTCTTTAATATAACTCATATAAAATGGCAGTGTGCTCTATTTCAACATGACCATATCAAAGAAAAGTTATATAAATGAAAAATTATTTAAGAATTTATGAATTTAGCATAAAATTAAGGCGACATAGAAGATTCAATTTGCAATAAAGAATTCAGTCGGTGTTTATAATTGGTTAGGTCTAAGAATTATGTACACAATAAATGAATCAGTTTTAAAAATCAGTAAATAATTGGATGGATATTCTTTGTACAAGAGTTTTCGTACAATTTCAGCTTTTTAAACTGCTTAGAAGTTTTAGTGTGATTTGAGCTCGAGATTTTAACCATCTGCAACTTTGTCCCAGACTATCTTGTGCACATTTAATTATCGTAGCACATACATCATCTTCATTATTACTCAGTCCTGTGTGTAACTGATACTTTTCAAATTCTGTTAGTACTGTTTCTAAATTTTGAACTCTTTCTTCCAGCAATACCGCTACTTCTTTCCAACTCTGAAATACAGAAACCAAATAAATTAATAATACGTTTTTTGAATTAAAACAAAACTTTCTTAAATTACAAATCCATTAAATTGTCTTACATGGTCATTATCATTTAATGATACAGATGTTATCTGCTTATTACATTTCTTCTTGTTTTTCTTTTGCAAAGTCTTGGGTTGTAACTGTGTCGCACACAGAGTACATATGGCACTAATAATTGCAAGAGACTCACTACATGTAGATGCTCTTAATAAAAAATGCTTGAAAGACGTTGGAATTCTCTTTTCTGGGATATCTATTGTCTGAAGGCATGGAGACGCTCGCAACATTTGAATACATTCGAAATCAGGATAACGTGACTGAACAAGCGATTCTGCGAGGTGAGCAATTGTTTTTAGTTGCTCAGAATAATGAGCTTCGCGTAACCTTTCGACTGCATCCATAGGAACTAACATTTTACAAGGTTTATTTTTCTTTCCCTCTGAATCAAATTTTCCAAGTATCAGAGGAATCTGTTCATTATCTAACTGTTTCAGTTCATTTGAAAATCGGGAAAGAAGAGAGGAATTATCAGATGTTACACACGCTGCTAAAATTTTTAGAATCAAATTTCTCGCTGCAAGTAATCTTAACATGCATATGCGTGTTTCTTCTTGCATTCTAAGATCTTCACCATTTTCAGTAAGCGGTTCCCATCCATGAACAACCTGCTCAAAAGAAAACGAAACAAATTTTGATTATTAATACTTTTAAATTTTTATTTTGTTTTTTAATAACTTTGGAAATAGAATTACCTCTAAATCGCGATTATCTCGTAAAGAATTTAATCGTACAGAATCCTCAGTTAGTTGTATATCCATATTATCTAAAGTGGAAATCAAAGATGTGGAACTACTGCACCAACCTAATTCCAAAAGCATCTTATCTACAGTAGTCATGACAAAGTGAAAAGAATTTTCCAAACGTTCTTTTAACTCAACGAATTCTTGAATCTTTACAAAACTTCCATATTTATAGGCAAACGTTAAATGATCTGCACACTAGTTACACATTACAACAATTAAATTAGAAAGAATTATGTATAATTAAGAAATTTCATAATATGCAAATACATACATCTTTATAATTTGCAATAAAAAATTTAGTAGCATGGTCTAAAGTTATGGAAGCTAGTGAGAGATGGCCAAGTGGAGCAAGTAATGGTACATGTAAATAACCCAATGAATCTAATTGAATATGTTTAACATCCAATAACATGAAAATATGATCAGCTGCTCCTACTAATCCTGCTTCCAAGTATATTCGTATTAATAAAATTTTTATATGAAAGTTTGCAGGACTTGATAATAAACCACGTTCTAGTAATGCCATTGCCCTATAAAAATATATTGTTATACTATTTTTACTTATTTTTGATAATATAAAATTTGTATATAGAATAAAGACCTATAAAGATAAACTGCATCATTTGTATTGCACCATAATTCATGCAATAAATGCGTTGCTAAAAGGATATACGAATCCGCAGGGCAATAATCTGTTGGTAGTCTTTCTTGAACTGGACATAATTCATTACCCTTTTCGTACAATTTACATAACCGCTCTACCAATTGTTTTTGTTTATTTATATCAATATTAGGAGAATGATGGAAACCACAAATACGACGCAATTGTTCTAAGTGAATATGTCTCTGCATTTGTTGTACAGTAGTTGGAAATCCTTCAGCTTTAACACCTACATCTTCTTCTATCTAAAACAGTAAAAATGTTCAAAATAAAATATATAAATAAGTGTGCTTCCTTTATTTAAATGATACATTTTACTACTTTATTGCTTACTTTCTGAAGCAACTGTAGTTTGCCTGTAGATGTTAATAAATGTATGTACAGACGTAAATCTCCAACTACACAGCCTTTTTCTCCAAACTGTGAGAAATACTGATACATTAGGTCCACCGGTTCAATAACATTTTCAATAACTTCTCCACCTTTAGTAAGCTTTAATAATTCAAACTTTGCAAGATAAGGAGCTCTAACTTTTTTTCCTGATGCAATTATACACTTATTAAGGAAATTTGAACATTCTATTGGTTTTTGAAACTTAAGAGCTGCTACAAGATATTCTTGATAATACGCCCAATTGTCAAAACTACGCAATGTAAAAAAGTATAAAATATAGAAATATTATAACTTAGTATTATTATAAGTTCATACACTACATTATACTCACTTTTCATTAATTAATTCTGTATATGCATTAACTGCTTCAGGAAAGTGCTCTAATTTTAGTAAAAGTGCTGCCTTACGTTGTGAGACAGATGAAAGATGTGAAGCTAAATGTCCAGATAAAACATTTAACATTTCTTCATTTTTACCTTGAAGCTCTAATATCATTAAGTAAAGTTGCACTTCTTGTCCTGCTTTCATTTTTCCCTCATTAATTAACTTCAATACCTAATTTTCATTCATATAATATTAACTTAAATCAACTTTAAATAATATAATTTTTTCTTCATTATACTATAATAATTTTATTCCAATTTACAAACCATTCTTTCCGCTAGTGGTAAAGTAACTCCTTTTGCTAATTCTTCATCTGCATGTATGGCTTGCATAACTACACTCATCACAGCCCAAAAATAATAGGGATTTTTTGGCTTCAGTTTATATAAGGCAAGTGCTGTTTGTTGTTGTTTTTTATAATCTCCAAGACGAACATAAGACATAAAAAGATCAGTTAATAATTCTTCGTTATTAGGATATACTTTTGCTGCTGCTTCATAAACTTCACTAATTTTGTCCGCTATTAATAAATTGAAAGTCATAATTTATTACTTATGCTAATTAGCATACTTAAATTATACAATCAATCTAAACATAAAAGATTAAAGAACATAACTTCAACTTACGTTGATGTCTTTCTCTATAATAAATACTCATGACCTGTAGAGTAGAATCCTCACAAGGAACTTCAGAACGCACTTTATCCATAATAACTTGACATTCATTTTCTTTACCAAGTCGTAGCAAAGCCAAAGCTTTGAGCACTCTAGCACACTGGTTACTTGGTTGCTTTTTAAGTACCTTATCTGCTTCTTGAAGGGCTTTCTTATTATTTCCATTATCCAACCAATCTAAAATGCATAATACAATAATGTTACATAACCTCATTACCGGCTAAATACTAGAAACATATTTTTATGAAATTTAAAAAATGCAAACTTTTTGTCACTGAGGTAAATACCAATAGTATACTTGCCATATATCGGACGTAAACGACGTTCGTTAACGGTTTTATTCACATCGGTCTTAGACGCCATGATACTTTTTATGATAGTTTTAAATCAACAAACCAAAATTTTCCTTCGTCCCCTGCATGTTCATATCATAGGGCCTATTTTCACTGTTTTTTTACATATGTGTGAATTTCTATGACCTTGAAAAAAAGATTTAATTTTTAAAAAATATTTCTACTTTAGTGAAATATAATAAAAAATTAATTAATTTTTTAACTAACACAAAGTATTTATTCTTTTTAAATAAATGTTAAGTGAAATATAATCTAATGTTTAAATTAACATAAATTTAAAGGTTAAAAAGCTTCATAAATTACTTTCATAAGTAAGTCATCTTTTATCATATAGTATTGATATCCTATAAAATAAAGTATTCAATAAAAATTTATATAATGTAGAATGCCGTACAAAGGAAAAACTACATTTTGTATAGTTAAGGATTATGAACACGCGCGTGATTCAATTTAATTGCAATCGTATCGGTGAATTGAAGATTAGTACAAGTCTAAAATTGTCTATTTTTGAATAATTTCAAAAATAAATATAATATGTGTAGAACTACACGTTGGAAACAAGAACAGTGCAAAAGAAATACCTTGTACCCTTATTTCAAGTAGTTTTTTGAGTTTAACGATTACAAAAACAAGTATCTGTTGAGGATTTGGCAAAAAGTTAAGATGTGAAAAAGTTAATGAAATATATTCCGAGCTAAGTATCAACATTCTATAAAGAAATTTGTTCTTGAAAGACTATTACTGACTAACACGGCGATGACTAATTTTGTGAATATCATACTGAATTGACTTTAATGTTCTTTAAATCATTTTTATCTTAATTACGTTTAAAGTATGTTAATAAATAATATTTTTTACTACTATATCATTTTCTTTAATTTCCTGACTAACGTATGAGTTAAGTTGAACAACAATACAAGTCTAATAGTGTTATTTTAATTATAAAAATTTATGAATAAAGTTTAACAACAAGTAGACAGATATGTATTGCTAACTAAATAACTGGGTTACTATGTAACCGTATTTAAAATGGAACAACACTATAAAAATAATGTTGTAGATGATACATAAAGATTGAAGCTAATCTTTCAAATATCTCAAATCATGATTTCTGTTATTTACTATTTTTCGACTTATCGATTAAATTATATTGTATTTATTCTGCTATTTATTTATAGTAAAGATAATTAAAATTAACATTTAGAAAGTTTTACAATATGTGCAAAATTGATAATTGCAATCACATATTTGTAACAAATTTATATGTATACTTTTAATGCTATCTTATCTCATATCTAGTTACTATGTAATCTATGATTGTACGTTGGCGCTTGATTTCGGTTACTGCGTATCTCAGAATACCGCTGATTGTTAGCGAATATTTCGTATTTATTGGTTTTTTTCAAATAAGTTAAATATCAATATGTGGTCATCAAATTTAGATAGTAGTGCATCTTTTGAAGGTGGATTTTTGAACAGTAGTCGTAAAGGAGGACAAGATGATGTAAAATTGCGAAGAGTACAAACTCTTATACCTGTTATGATAAAACATTTACTTTCTGCTTCTTCCACTGATGAAACAAAATTTTGGAACATCCCTGCTCGTATGTTTATAGTTCTTGGATTAGTACGTAATGTTGAAGAAACTGCAACTAAAATATCATACGATATTGAAGATCAAACAGGTTTGACTTACTTAAATTTTGTCAATTTTAGATCTGCTTTTATAGTTTTTAGTTTTTTTGTATTAATGTATTTAGGTACTATTACTGCACTTAAGTGGTTAGAAGCAGAGAAGAAAGCATCCGACCATACTATGCAAGTGAATACATATGTTCGCATAATTGGTTTACTTAGAGAACAAAATGATAAGCGACACATTTTAATTTTAAGAATGTGGCCATTAGTAGACTTAAATGAATTAACAAACCATATACTTGAAGTTACGTATGCTACATTAAAAGCTGAAGCAATGGCAAAAATGAATAAAGAATTAGAAAGCAATCCAAATAATTCCAAAATACATGAAGTACCAAATGAAGATTCTCCATATTATGGAATGACAGGAGATCAAACTCTTGTTTATAAAATTATTCATGCACAAAATGATACTGAATCTGGTATTGAAAGATCCGACATTAAAGCACAAGTACCAAAAAGAATTTTATCAGAAATAGACAATATATTGGATTTCCTAGTTTCTGAAGGTCACATATATACAACAAGCACAGACAATCATTTTAAAACAACTTAGGTTATATGAATTAACGTTTACATTATATATTTTTTTTCTCATTTTGGAAATACGAAGATTTTTTGTTTAATTTGTAGTATTAGATTAAAACAGTATATACGTAACTGTAGTACTACATATAATTCATACATATATTGAAACATTAAAGTTATAAATTTCTTTATATGTATATATAATTTTTCTTTTATATGTATGTATAAGTTTAGTATATTTTCCCATAGAATCTGTTATGTGAATATCCTTACAACTAAATAATATGATAAAAATGTTATTATTTATTTATTTATTTAACCATTTGTATGAAACCTCTATTAGCACCTAAGTATTATAAGTATAAAACTTTAGTATGTAAGATATTATATTTTTTCTTATATTTATTTTCAATGAAAAGAAGTTAATAAATACATCCTCATTGTAAAATTTTATTTAACCCAAAGAATTACATTTCCGAAAACTACGAACATTCTAACCAAGAAACTTATTTCTATGCCCGAAATCACGTTTGACAACATTCTATCCAATCATTGTGTGTGATCGTTTCAAATAATTAAAACACAGAAGTACGTTTTATTTATTTTGTAACACATTAGTTTAAAAATAAAGAAACAAAATGAGATATGCGCAACTTGTAATGGGACCAGCCGGTAGTGGAAAGGTATTATCGCCTTTTTCGTATGTAAACCTAAAACTTCAAAATGTACACATCAAATAATTAATCGAAATATACAGTAAAATTAAAAATTGTAAAATAAATTATTAATTTTAATACTTAAAGAATGTATGCACATTCTTTAGTATTAAATTTAATATATTATTTTATAAATTAATGATTTTTTTATACAGTCTACATATTGTTCTGCTATACAACAACATGCAGTAAATGAAGGAAAAGTAATAGAGGTAGTAAATTTAGATCCAGCTGCAGAATATTTCAATTATGAACCTCTGGTTGATATAAGAGAACTAATTCAATTAGACGATGCTATGGAAGATGATGAATTACGATTTGGACCTAATGGTGGTCTTGTATTCTGTATGGAGTAAGTTTACGTAATAATTTTTACTACATATATAAAGATTGTGACAGAATTTATATTTATTTAAAAATTTTTATTTATAGGTATTTGTTAGAAAACTCAGTGTGGTTGGAAGAAAAGTTGGGTGATGTGGATGATGATTACATTATTTTTGACTGTCCAGGTCAAATAGAATTATATACACATATGACAGTTATTCGTCAATTAATAACAATGTTACAAAATCTCAACTTTCGTATATGTGGAATTTTTTTAGTAGACAGTCAATTCATGGTTGATGGATCAAAATTTTTGTCGGGCACAATGGCTGCTCTTAGTGTAATGATCAATTTAGAACTACCACATATTAATATTCTTAGTAAAATGGATTTATTATCAAAAAATGCAAAGAAACAATTAGATAAATTTTTGGAGCCTGATCCACATAGCTTATTGGCAGACATGGAAAAAGATTCTTGGAATGAGAAATACAGAAATCTAACTGAAGCTATAGGAAGACTTATAGAAGACTATAGCTTAGTACGTTTTTATCCATTAAATATAAAAGATGACGAAAGTATTGCAGATATTAAACTGACAGTTGACAATATTATTCAATATGGAGAGGATGCTGATGTTAAGGTTAGAGATTTTGATGAACCTGTTGAGGATGATAAAGATGAAAATTATGATGCAAAAACATGAAAATAGTTTTACTAAATAAAATATTTTTATGAAATACTCTTTTGAAATTCATTTTATAATACTGATAAAACGGAAGTAAGATAAAATAAAGTTTGCTTAATTCATTTAATTATTGTTTGCTTATGAAAATATATGTACATGGAAGTGATGGAATATTTACACTATAAAGTTTCATCGTTCTAAGTGTGCATTTATCGTATTAAATACAAACATTAGACATCCAAATGCTAAAGTTGATCCATGAGCAACAATAGCACTTCCTTCCCACCCTTCTTCTAAGTGGTCTTTATTTTTTGCTTCATATTTTGTTAAATTACATTTACATGTTACTCTTTTCTTCTCTGTTTGTTTTTGAAACAAAACTTTCTCTTTTATAATAGCTTTCACTGCCTCTGTTGTTTCTTGCTCCTTATTTATCAACTGCATTTTATCATCAGTTTCTTCTTTGATTTGTTCTCCTATTACTCCTGTGTAGTTACAAGAATAAAGTACATTATCAACCATTGTTCCATATTCACTGTAATTTAATAATTCATAACGTTTGGTACTCTATAAACAAAAGAGTACGATTAAAATAATATATTTAATAATATCTAACAAAAAAAAATTACGTTAGTTTTTATTTATTATTACCTCATCAAAAAAGATAATAGCATGTTTAGAAGATGTAAAGCTGCAATTACCATAATTAGATAAAACTACATCGCAGTTTGGGCCGCTTCCAATAGTTAGTGTTTTACGAATCATGAAAGCCGGAGGTTTAGGTTTGTGATTTAAAGAAAATAATGCTGCCCTAGCCGTTGTCTCGAAATTAATTGTATTATAATTTTCTCCATTTGGATTTAATATTTGTTCTAATCGCTGTAGTGCTAACGCTTCCAAAACTGGTCTTTCAAGTAACTGTACACCTTCTTTGACATCATAACCAAACTGCTCTATATAGTACTTGGTACTATTGTCATCATTACATCTATTTTCTTTTACATTTTGCTGTTCTATTTTTTCTTCATGTTCAGTACTATTTTTCTCTTCTTGATTACTTTCCTCTTTTATATCACTGTCTTTTTCTTCAATCTCTTGTTCTACTTCCATTGGTTCTTCTGTTTTTTCTATTTCCATATTTTCTTCTTTAAGATGTTTGTTATCATTATTTTCTATATCTTGTACCTTAGTATTGTCTATTACTGGTCTTATAACAGCATCATGGTAAAAACGTATAGGATCTAATTCTGGTGGATGTTCATAATGAAATTTTACAGAACAAGGTACTTTTACCCTTGTTCGACCTTCTAATTTTACTTTCGTACGAAATAGAGGGTTTGTTGCACGTGCTTTACGTAAAAAATCCAGCTTCACTGCGTGTTGATCTATACGTTGATTGGCATATTTGTCCCAAAGTTTAATACGTTCTGTTACTCTACATGACGTTAATAAATTTTGATCTATAAAATGATTTGGATGATTGGGACACATCCATCTTCCAATGGGAAAAGCAGTTAATGGTGGATCTAAGCAATCTTGATGAAAGTACAATGGGCAGTAATCACATGCAATTAACGGTGCTTTCCTGCAGCTACGACCACACTCAAAGCATAAACGTGCTGGCAAAGGTACCATTAAATTGTTGTCTAAACAATGATTTTTCCCTACTATAAAAGAAAACACGTTTCAGTTAAAAATATACAACAAATGTCCATAAATTTGTCTAAATTAAGTTAAAGAATATGTACCATTATTACTTCCACTTTGTTGCTTCCCTCTTCTACCTGAAACATAATCTACTTTATTACTACCAGGAAACATAATTGGTAATTGTAATTCTTTAGGTAATTCAAATTCTCTAGGATTAACTAAAGATGCTGCCAGAGCTAACATCTCTAATGCAGATTTCTTTTTGCTTTTTTCATTTCCTTTACTATCTAAAACATTTCTTTTTGCTGCACATCGACAAGCATAACACAACCATTCTCCATTAGGAATATCTGCTGGATCCACAGCAGGATAACTACAAATAATTATATATATGGCATTTAATCATTTCTGTTACCGTAAAATTACATAAAACTTATTACAAAAAAATGATAGTCATTTTTCTATATACAGAAATGATATTACTAAAGAAATAATTACCAAATTTATATATAACAAATATTTTTCAATGTTTGCAATGTAACTTACTGGCATTGTAAATGATATGAAGCAGGGCATTTATCGCAACATATGAGTTCTCCTCCATCTCTACAAGCATCACAGATATCATGATTATGACCACGTCCTCGTCTTTTAAAATATGGATGCTTTTTTTCCTCCTTATCCTTTTTACTTTTTGCTGTTTTTGAATCTTCTGACATAGGTGGTGCTATAAGAGCTTGAATTTGCTAAAAATACAAAGAATATATTTAAAAATTTGTCCATACTTAAGAATGTATATGTACAAAACAATTTTTTATTTGTAAATTATTTATTAGTTACTCACTGGCATTAAACCACCAATCATTGGAAAACCATATTCTACAGTGCCCATTTTAAAACAGATTTTTAATTTTCAAGAATATGAAATTCTCTTCTTGTCATATAACAACAACTGGAAAATAACAAATCTATTTTCACTTTTTACTTTTCATATCTATCTTGGTTATGTTTAAAGCTTAGAAGAATAAGACATCAAGTTTTTATATCTGATACAAGCAGAGTATTGTGGCGACCTCTAGTTCCGTTCAGCCGCTCCGTAGAAAGGTTTGTTTCCAACGGTAGGGAAAAATCCACGAAAACATGAAAAACTAAAAGCCACCACTTCCGGCGTGGGTGGCTTCCCTACCGTTAGGAGGAAAAGTCTTCCTTCCTCGTTGAGCCGTTGTACGATCAACACCGTGTAAAATATAGTAGCATCAATATAGTGTAATAATAGCGTCCTTATATAGTCTTTAACATTTAATTTTGTATACATTTATATATTTATCCATAGTCTCTTAAATCTTTTTATATAATCATATAGTATATGTGTTAAGCATTAAATTATTTATTGAACTAGTCAATCAAACGACGCATTTTATGCTCCCACACTATCGACGCGTGGGGATTTCTATTGAAACACGTGGCACGACCGCCACAGTATTATGGCGTACCGCCATGAACACCACACGCACGCCATCTACTGATCCCTAGTAAACAAAGTTTACCCTATAGACAAAATCCCCTACATAGGGATTTATATTTTTTGTACGCCAGATTGTAAAAAAGAACAGAATACAGTTCAGTTAATAGAATGCTCTCCCAACGTGAACACGGAAAAATAAAGACGCTCGGCAAGAAAAAGGTTTAGTCATTGTTATTACCAGATCCTGATCCTCAGATATTCCAGTACGAGGATTCAATACCACCAGGGAATCCGCCACAGTATTGTAGGGACTAGCGATCGGCGCTGTTAGCGCTCGACACGCCATCTAGTTTTAGCTAGGTTAAGTAGGTTAAGTAACTACTAGTAACTAGTCACTAGGTTAAGATCTTTAGGGTTAAGTAGTTGGTAACCCTATCTCTTAAGAGGCGCTAAGACGAATAAAGAAAGGACGCGCCAGTTCTCCTCGAGACTAGTGAGCATAACGAAGCGTATAATAAAGCCAAGCATAAAAAGTAAAAGAGAGTGTCCTTCTTATTATTCCTCCGGGGAAATAAACATTTAAAACCACTACAGTATTGTAGACTGTGCTGCCCTCTATGTAAGAGTTAAAAATTAAAAAAAATTTAATTCGTTAAGTATGTAATTAATACTGACATAGGGGAAATATAGGATAGACCTATCATCATCTTACGAGACTTTATGTCAGATAGTCTGAAATACACATAATGAAAAAAATAAAAAATTTTATTATACCACCCACAATTTAGAACAATATATGTAGGAACAGATTCGTACAATGATAAATGATGCATTTGTGAAGCGCAAATAGTCATCGTACACATTGTACAAAAAATATAAAGTACTTGTATAACGATGTGGCTAAAGTAATGAATAAAGAAATTTGAAATTGCTTGTTTAAATAAATGTTTATTTAAATTAATAGTTGTGAATAGAGTAGTCAATGACAGGATATATTACGATATATGTTTATTGGTTATGATTATATTATTACATTATCTAGTTTCTTTTTTTATTACTTCGGACATGCCGCTGTATAATTATTACGCTACCCCGTGGACATAGCTTTATGGTGGTCTGAATCTAGAGAGATTGACGCGCACAGCTGGAGTGCAATTTGAATTGTCAATAATGTATATTTCGAAGAAAGACTATCTGGAAATCATCTAAGAGTTCGATGCATGATATGGCGATGAAAAAGTTAGAATTTAGGAATGGAAATGCTTTGTTATTGTAGACGAAAAATTTTATTCGAGAATCGTAACCAATTGAGAGTTTAAGTTTAAGTCATGTAGTCTCCCGCAATAGAATGTCCGTTTCGGGACTCAGAAATATACACTCTTCATCCTATTATTGTCTTTCAACGATATCTGGCCGAGTCAACTAGCTAGAACTCTAAGGTTATAAATATTGTCAAGAGTTAACTGCTCGCGCGAATCGCTATATGCACACTTTTCCTTATATGTAGGTACGTGCACATCACGTTAGTGGTTACATTAGCGTTGCATTTCTACCACATCAACGAAGCGTTGCCATCACCAACCTCTAACGAAAAAACAGGAGTGAAGTACGTGTGGGAGAAGAAGCGCCGATCTATGGGATGGAAACTATCTTTCGATTGAGCCACCAGGATTTGAAAGGAGGATTCAGCAGATTTTGCGTCCTAAAAAACTTCATAAGTCATTCATTCAATTTTGTATTTTGAGTCTTGACGCTTCGCTTATTTTTGAAAGATTTTGAAACAGTGTGGAATATAAAAGTGCAAATTCAATCAGAAAAATCTAAATTTTATTTTGAATATTTCCCGGCGAGCAGAACGATTCAGAACTCCACGAATACCAATCCACGAATTTACACTACGGGGAGCCACATGAGCCAAACAACAGTATATTTTAATTTTACGTAAAATTACCGCCACGTACGTTTGCATTAGTTCTAATGTTTTGCCAAGAATCTTGTCCATTGTAGGTGAAGATTTGATTATTTACCTGTTCATAATTGGTGATCATCTTCAGATGAGTAAAGAACTCAAAATTTAAACTTAAACAGTTTATGTGTATAAACTTTTGTGTAAATAATTGATAAAGCTAACTAATTATTTAAAAATTACATATACACTTTTAATTAATTAAAACTTGAAAATGTTTAGAACGTGTGTTAATAATTTGTTTATAAAACGGCAAATACATGGAAGTACAGAGATACTGCAGAATTGTAAGGAAATTAGAAATCGTAATCCACGAAATTTAGAACGTCTAAGGATCGCAAGAAAGCCTATAGGTTATGCTCTTGATGTATGTGGAGGCCCGTACTGGCATAAGTAAGATCTATCCGGATATATTTTATTTTATAACCTTAATGATATTTTAAAGTATAATCTAAGAAATACCAATCTTCAAATTAAAACTTGTATAGATTGAATGTAAACTGTAGTCAACGTTACGTTACGGCAGAAATATATCATTTCGAGAATGGCCCAGTTATCACAGCATCAACTCAAGAATGGGGATTAAAAAAACAATTATATAGGTTTGTAAACGTACATAATAATTAATATGTCAAGTGTTAATAAAATGGACAGTGAGTTGATTATAAATATGTTGAATAATTTCATACAATTTGAAAAAATTTAATAATTTTTAGATGATAAAATATTAAACACTTTATGTTAATTACTTATGAATATAAAACACTGATAATACAATATTTTAGAAAGTACTGAAAATTTTACTAACATATTAATCTTTCTATTTTGTAAATCATTTTTACAAGATTATTATAATTATTAATAAAATTAATAATTATAATTTTTTAAATAACATTGTTTTAAATAACAAAGAAAAACTTTATTTACTAAAACTATAGTTGTAAGAAGTTACGTACATAACATGGTGGCAATAATTTCTTTACAGTTGAAAATATAGAGAAAATATAAAGGTTTATTATGATGTTTCCAATGGAATGTCCAAGTTTTTTTTAGTCAAATTTGGTAGAATAACAAATTCTGAATATGAAAGTACTATTGTATAATTGTTTTAAATTTCATCATTCCAAAGATATTCTTTGATGTTCAATCTGTCACAGTCAATAAGGATTCTTTATTGACCAATAGCATGTATTAGATAAATTAATACTATCACAGAAAAGAAGTTTGAATCAATTTGTTATTATTCTTTTTATCCATATACACAAAATCAACATGATTTACAAAATTTTTGTCATACCTGGTGATGGCTGATGTGATATGGATGAAATTTGTGACTAGCAATAATTCGTAATACACTGTGTCTATTGATTACAGACTCTGTTATACATTGACCTAAGGATTATGATTCACCATTGTAAGAAGATTAATTTTACTATCTCTACTAATTTTTATGACTATTCTTATAAATAACAAGACTTCTACTCTCTCAATCTTTAATTCAACCTTTTGAATTTGGTGTAAAACCACACATGGTTCCAATATTTGTTAGCATATGAAGTTGATGATCTAATTGAATATTTCCTATTTTCTCCATTAATAGGGAGCTTGTCTACTAGTTTTTCAAATGAAAATTTCATATTAAAAACTTTATCATTGCTAAATTACTCATATTGAAAGATGCTGAAAGTTTAACAATATCACTTTATGAGATTTAGTATTTATTATTCATTTACATCTAAATTACTAAGCATAACTTCTAGTATGTTTAATAATGAAAGTGATACAATGGACAGAGTTGAATATCTTTGAAGTTTTAGAATAAATGTACGTTAGTATTTTCATATTTAGAAATCGCTATTCTATTGAATTTGATTATAAGTAAATAGCACTTTTCATATAAGAAAAAAATAGAATTAACATTCAAATCTCCTCTACACTTGTATCTGTAATAAAACATTATTTTTGTATGTGCCTTTCTATATCTGTTATGTCTTTTTTACAACCATATAACTCCTGTAAGTAATGATTTTGTTTGTTACTTGAAATAATGGAGATATTTGCAATGGACGGAGTTGGTAGATCACCCTATACATAAATAATATATATAAAAAATATGTGATAATATATAGTAGTTAAAAAATGTATATTATGGTAGAAAAGAATGGGATATTCTCTGTTATAACAGATTATTTTATTATTTTATGAAAGCTATCGAAAAATTAACAAGTAGTTATTCAATTAAACATTAGATTACAAAGCATCCACTAATTATGTGAATTATTTTTTAGTACAACTGATATTATAGCATACAAGTTCGTGGGACGTGCACTTGCACAACGTTGTTTAGAGAGTGGAATATCAGAAATTTATGTTGAAGATGCAATAATTACTGGTAATAAAATAAAATCATTATTGGATGAAATGTCAAAACATGGAATTTGCTTTCAAGAACCAAAGAGGTACAAACATCCAAATTCTACACACAAATACCGCCCTGAGAAACCCTGGGAAACTTACGAATAGTTCTTAGTCATAATATAAAGTGTATATGGTATACAACAATAAATGTAAGTTGTAAAATTTATACATGTTATTTTTAATTTAAACTTTTTTAGCTCGTTATAACTAACTAAAAGAGTATCTAAATTTTTCAAATTTTGTTTAGACTTTGTTATAGATTTTCTAAAATTAGGAAAAAATAAATATGGGATATTTAAGAAATAATATTTACTGTAATGTTACATTTTTTATTGCTTCAGGATTCCTTTTTGATTGAAATATGCATGTTTGTACACCATACATTATACAAAGGTAGTAATAAATAATTGTATTGGCATTAAATAAAACGTTACCTATGATAAATACAATAAACTTACAGTGTACAAAACTTAAATTTAACAATGCAGGATTTACCATAATTATACTAATTATTATAAAGTAATACTAATACTATATATTAGTTTGACTTATTTTGTACTAATAGAACATATTTCTCAAAAAATATAATACTGTAGTGTTAACTGCATCATAATTCTGAATAACAGGGACAATTTAAGTTGTATTCTGTTTAATTTTTTGTTATGTAACAAAATCACAGATTATGAGTCATCAATAATTTGATAGAGACAGATACATATATTAAATTTTTGTATAGGTATATTTTTATATTTGACCATTTAATATACTGATTAGTACATTTTACAAGTAACAAACTTATAATGCTTTATATATACGCAATTTTTATAAAATTTATATCAACATATTATATGGAGAAATTATTTCATTCATATTGGTATATAAAAATATGTGGGAAGAAGTTAGTACACAAAGTGCCAAATTTTAGTTAATAATAATAATAATAATAACATAAGACAGTAAATTTAAATACAAACACTTTTTTCATATTGACCTTTCTAACTGAAATTTATTATTAGAAATTTAAGATATTCATGAAATAATCATGTAGAATACTTTAGTTTAATTAGTATGGCTCTCTAATAGATGTTAAGAATGTTGTACCTGAGCTTTAAATTATATTAGAATCCTAAAATTATTTCATTATGTATAAGAATATTTGAACAAATGTATTTTTACTATTTACAAAAATGGTAAATTTTATTTATTTTGTATGAACTTTTCCAACTCTACAAATAAATAAGAAGTTCTTTACTTGATTTTATAAGATGTATTTATTAATTTACTGAGATTTTGTGGGAAATCCTGCACATGTATAAAAGTAAAATTGTATATTAAATATTAAATAGTAATAATACTTCAATCTAAAAATTTTATTTCAAATGTTAAATATTAATAAAACTTTCATAAAAAATAAAAGAATAAGGAAAAGTGTATTTATATAAAATAATAAATACATTATTATTTTTGTGTTCCAATACAATTTTTCCGAAATATTAACAGATTTTTAGTGTTACTTCAATGTTAAACTATTTGAACTATTTTATTCGTTCAGTCTTTATAAGAAAAAGTTGTAATACAAATATAAAATAATAAATTGTTAGAGTGTGTATTTTAAATTGGATATATTTAATTGTTTTTTTTTTATTCATACGACAATTTAAACATTTTATAAACGATTTTACTAAACATTTCTCATCATTTTAAAAGACATGTATATTTACAATGCAATATATTTTTTCTAATAATTTAATCTGAAATATGAAAAAGATTGGACCACAAAAGATACATTTGTTTTGACAGTGTTATTTAAGGTTAATTTAAACTTTATTTGCAAGTATGAATGTCTACGCTTTTAACGCAAGTTTTGCATTCGACGAAGCAACACCAATGAAATTTGCACTCGCATCTTTCTCTAATAGTTGATTTCTGTGTGTTGTAACCTCTACCACAGCAGAGAAGATTGCATCCATCCATTCCGGACGATGTCCTGTTGCAAATTCTCCCATGTGTACCTAACAAATGATATTTATCTTGTTAATAATGAAATTTGTATAAACACTCTATAAAAAAGTTTAAAATAGTTCTTAAAATTAAAAATTATAAACGCTTTATAAAACTATACTTTTTATTTAACTTATTTCAATTACAGTTACTCTCACTCACATTTGAACACCATACAGACATTTAATATAAATAAAACAAAACACTTTTCTTAGGTATATTTTTTATTTATGTTCAGTAGAATTTATTATTACACTATCTTACATCTACTTACAAAGCAGTTTTATCCTGCTTTACTTAAAAATATAATAAATAAAAAAAGAATGTCACTATCCATAGAAAAAATCGCTCAGCCATATTCGTGCATAAAGGAAAAAACATATTTCGACTAGTAAAAGTAATAAAATTTGATGAATTAATACTTTGTTTAGTAATCTTTATATGTAGTTTATTACTTCAAGTAATCTATTTAGCATAGATTGAACTAATTTATTTGTAATGTCACTACTAATATTTGTCTATTCCAGGTTTAATTTTTCTTTGACTTGGTTCACATTACTTATTTCATATTTTCGTATTCTGGTTTTTAATTCTACCCATAAATTTTCTATCGGATTTTATATCTGGACATTGAGGGTGTGTCTCCATTATTTTGGAGCAATTGTATAGTTGCCACTCTCGAGTTATACGAGGTTTATAGTTGGGATCATTATCTTGGTAAAAAATTAAATCATTAGGAATTCCCAAGCTGTTCGCACTGACCTTTAAATTTCCTTGTAAAATATTTATATATGTATATTTATACAGGATTTCATTAATAATGTGCAGATTTCGAACTCCAGTTGCGTAAAAACACCCACACCCCATAACATATCCTCTCCCTTGTTTCACTGTAGACTGGAAATTGTATTTTTTAAGGCTAGTATTTCGTTTACGCCATAGAATTTGTCGATCATCAGATTGAAAGACATTAAATTTAGATTCGTCACAAAAAATTACACGTTTCCAAGTTTCATACGTCCATTTTACGTATTCATTTACAAATTGTAAACGTGTTCGTCTATTTGATTTATTAATGTATGGCGTCTTTCTGGCAATTCTTCCATTATATTCATATTTTTTTATAACACGATGAACTATTTTGTTACTAACTTGTTTCGCTATTTGATTTTTTAATTTTGATACAATTTTCGGGACACTAATTTTAGAATTTATCTTTATCTCTTTTAAAATTCTTCATTCGTTCTGATCTGTTAGTGATTTTCTATTAAGATTTCGAATTTTGTTTCCTACTCTATTTTCAGCTGTATACCTTTTTATAATATACTGAATAGTAGACTGACTTCTTTTAACAATATCGCTAATTTGTTGTAAACTTTTTCCATTTTCATGATGACATATAATCAATTTTCTTAATTCAATTGATGGTTCCTTATCTTTTCTACCCATTTTGCTTATTAATATACCGAATGATATCGATTACTACTTTGTATAAACAAAAGAATAACTGCCGATTGCCTTTTATTTCGTGCACAATATATGGGAAATTCCCGATATAGTATAAACATTCTCTATAATGATTGTGGATAGTGACATTCTCTTTTTATTTATTGTATTTCTAAGTAATGAAAAATAAAACTGTTTTGTAAATAGATGTAAAATAGTGTAATAATGAATTGTACTGAACATAAATGAAAAATATCCCTAACAAAAGTGTTCGTTTTTTTTTTTATTTATGCTAAATGTCTGTATAGTGTATGTAGACGACTGGGAATAACTGTATATCGATAAAGAACTAATCAAGTAATAAGTTGCCAATTGTAGTAGACTCCTGTATAACACGAATTCCTATAATGCGCCAAAGGTATTGTGACTACTGTTTTCGTATAACGCGATTTTCTTCGCACAACGCGTCAAATAAAACACAGGAAGTATCTTGATTACATTATTGAGCATTACATTGTATTCTTAAAAACATAATACATAAATTTGTATAATTACATTTTTATAAAATATTAATAATATATTGTTTTTAATTAACTGCGTATATAATCCACTTACTTTTAAAATACTGTCTCATTTGATAAAACATAAAAAATAAAAGTTGGCATAACAATAATCATCAAAAATGTGACTAGGTTATACGCCTTATGCGAGAAAAATTCCTGTACAGCACGATTTCTTATAACGCGAATTTATATAGCGCGTAACACATTAACCGCGTTATACAGGAGTCTACTGTACTTATAATTAAAATCCTTTTGGAATATTTATATTGGAATGTTATATTATGTTATATATATATAAACATTTATAATAAAATTAGAAACATTTCTTTAAATTGAAAGAAGAATCTTATTTTTAAAGTATTAAAAATTTTGTTAATTTTTGTTATCTGCTTTTCTCTCTTTTGTGCACATCGTGTTTGGTGAAACATTGGTACCTAATGATCCTAGTGTTTCATTAGGAAGACAATAATTTGGAGAATCATCCAAATAAACCAAATCATTTGCCGTTGGCAACGAAAATCTTGGATCTCGCATAGACAGACGACCACGTCTATTTACTCTGACCTCTGTTGCTCCATCATATTTATCTAAGAGAAAATCTCCTGTAAAGACGAAGTATAATTACATATTTGAAGATATAATCACATAGCTTTGATACACAGTATAAGGTTTGAATAGCGTCAATCCCGAGTATGTAATGTTTTATTTATTAACGTTAATTTCATTTTAATTAGTAGTAGTTACTTTCATTTATAAAAACTTACTGCACATTTTATTACTTGTAAATAAGAAAATATTCGACCAATTCGAATATAACTTACATTTTAATGATTGCAAGCATTTTTTTATAATAATTGACTGACAAAAGAACAGTATGTCATACAAAATAACTGACAAGTCAGGTAAGAGATTTTTACTTGCAATGAATATATTTACAATAGATTTCAAAACATCGTACATTTTATTTTCATTTTTTAAAACGTATGCAAAGCAATGAAAAAATTATCTATATGAAAAACGAGATAAAAGTAGACATAAAAAGTTACACTTTATTGAACTACTGTTGTTTTTATTTACGTATAAAAGCTTAAATAATACAATACTAAACATTCGATTGGTAAAACATTAATTTACAATTTAATATATATATTTTTTAAATCCCAATAAGTAAGAGTGAAAAGTAGGCATTATTTAAAAAAAAAAAAAGGACATACCAATTTCCCGGAAGGATGCAAGTTGCTGCCAGCAAGTTATTAAACTACAACTTCCGGAAACTCCGTGGCATTTACATGTCACTTTGGACCGTTTAATAACAGCCTTTAACAAAAATTTATTAATTTAATAATTGAACTAATTTAACACTTAATAATATGATGATTATTTTAAAAAGTATAATTTTATACTAATAACTTTATGTATGCATTATATTCAACATTTATTTCTTCCTCTTTTATTATGCAATTTCTTTGCAATTATTTTTTTCTTACTTATACAATAAAAATCAGTAAAAATGTTTAATTCACCCTACGACCGGCTTCGTTATTATGAAGGTTCATCAAACTTCTGCCTTGTTCTCTACTGCCTCTCTTGAAGCTGCGTTCGCGTTCTTTTACATCAACGAATGCCTGTGTAAATCTAAAAAATGAAAGGATATGCTTAAACTTAACTTAAATTTAATTTATCATATGATAATTGTTTCACAGAATTTTTAGATTTCAGTAGAGGAATAAAAATAATAAATCATTTTGTTTTGTCCAGTGATTAGTATAATTATTATTTGGTATTTTATTAACACATATACAATGTATTTTATGGTTAATATTATGTGTTTGTCTACCACAAGGAGAAAACTAAAATATCTTTGGTGATACTGTTTTTATGGAGAAAAATATAATTTTAACGTAATTATTATTAAAATCTTCAAAGTTTGAAGATTATGCACAGTCTGTTATATTAAATTCGCATTATAAATATACGTATAGTGTGTCTCAGAAGTCTTCGAACCCGCTTTAAAACAAAATAACTTTTTTAAAATTGGTTCAAACGACTTGCAGTTTTTGGAAACGTTAGAAGGATGGGTTTGAAGGAAGCGTTGATGTAAATGTAGTTCTCAGCTTTCATTCTTCCCTCAATTTTGAAAATTTTTCCAACAGTATTGGCTTTGATTTATGCCCACACCTTAATATTCCCTCTGCCAAAGTTCATGGTTGGAAGAACATAATTGTCAATTAATTAAAATGCTGCATTTTTCCTAATCTACTGGCGGACATTTGACCCAAATCTATTAGTTCGATTCGTCAGACTATACAACTCTTCTCGAATCACCAATTGTTTAGACGATATACTTTTCAGCAAACTTCAATGTCAATTTTCGATATCTTGCCGTAAAGAGCGGTTCTTCAACTTTAACCCGTGGTACAAAACCTTTTTGTTTTAGTGCTCTACGAATAATGTGAGCTTTGACATCCATTCTAAAACAATTTTTAGTGGTTGTTTGTGCTTGTAGCGCGTTATCAGCTACTTCAAATCTTACAAACCTAACTAAACTTCGACGGTGATGTTCGTTTAATTTTGGAGAGCGACCACCCAATGATTTAATAGAACCTGGACGAGCTTGTTCCCTAATACGACTGACAGTGGAATAGTGAATCGTACTTTCTTGGCTACTTGTCGCATTGATAGATCTTGTTTAAGAAAACCAACGGTATTATTTCTCTTGGCATTGGAAATCAGCCTCATGGTGTTTTATAAATCTTTTTTCTATGCAGAAACATTTTAGTTTGCGTGCTAACAAATACACGCGATATGAATTTAATGCAATATTGACTTATCTGATGAAAAATTTCATAATATAGCAAAAAGAATAATAGAGTGCAAAAACTGTTGTGATTCACGAATAAGCACAAACTGAAATAATTTTATTTGCAATTGACTCCACCTCACTGCGGGAGGGGGGTCACTTTGTAAACACTTATGCTCTACTCTTAAAAGTACAGCGGCATTTGTTTACATTAGAGTCCTATCCCCTTTCCCCTTAAATCTAGAAAGATAAAACATTGCAACAGTTTTGAGAGTCACTGTATATATGTACATATGCTGAAAATTTCATCGAAATGGATTGATGCAGGAACAAGCGACAGGCATCGAAAGATGTAAGAATCCTTAGATCGATTACTGTTGTATCCAGAAAGTCGTGAAAAACTTTGATTTTCACTATTTTTAATCATTTGTAGCTCAAGTTCATCGATTTCAATGAAGTTTCCAGCATGTATGTAATTGGTATAAATCTACAAAATGTATTTTTTAAATTTTTATTACGTGTTGAGATAAAAATAGCTGCAAAAATAACTTTCACTAACTTTTTTGATGTTCCGACTAATTGAAACATTTTCAAATTTTTTTTATAATCATCGCTTAGCAAAATAATTTTTCTAACTTCTCGGAAAAATTCAAGTTATTTGCTTTAATCTGAAAAAAGTTATTCTACTCTAAAGGGGGTACGAATACTTTTGTGGCTTACTGTATATACGCAATATTAAAATACAGTAAAAATTAATTTTAATGGATGTTTTATACAAGATGTCTCACTTATAAAAAACATCTGAATTAGTTTTTGCTATTATTGAATGTAAGAAAATATGCATTTTTGTGCATATTAGGATGCTTATTTCTCCCTTGTCTCGTTATTTTTCCATCGTTCAATGATCACGGTGTTATAGGTTGTTGAATTCGTCTGGGTCTTGATTACAACGTAATATTAGAAAAAATAGATGTTAATGTGCAAAAAAGAAACATCGATGATTTTTGAATAATTTTTAAGATGACCTTGCACAGACCTTTTTTATCATCATCTTCCTACTTTTAACAGCAGTAAAAATAATTTCGATGTTTCATTATAAGTGAAACATCTTAACACATTGTACGCCGGCTAAATATCTGCAGGTGAGAAAACCTGGGTGCTGGCAGTCACATTGCTTATTTACGGGGAATGGACACTCGAAAGAAAGTATATTAAAAATTTTATACATTTTCACAAAAGAATATATAGTATATTTTTGTTGAACATTATACGTTTCAACAAAAATCAAACATCCGTCAAAACCGATAAATTGGAAATCCCGCAATAATACCGGCGTAGAATGTGTTAACACTTAGCTAACCGATGGGGGAGATCTCCTCGTTTCAGGAAAAGAAGAGATACGCATGATATCATTGCATCAATTCGTCTGTTTTTAACGCTGGTACACATTTAGAAAAAACTACGTCGTTTAACATATTTTTATTTTATTTCAACATTTTACCAAATTTTGTGTAAGCGATAGGAAATATTAAATAATTATTATTTTATTGTTTCATTTAATGGGTGTTTAAATGTAAGAATGTTATTACTAAGGTAATATTCCTAAGTGATAATTATCGATATTGGTAACACTTTGGCATATGGTAAGTTTCAAAAAAGTATTTTTCACGTATTTTCCTTTTTTATCGGCAATCATCATCAAAAATCACCCTCAAAATTCAAAATAGTAAATATATTTGAGCTAATATCTTGAATATTATTAAAAACAAAGGAATGGTGTACATTGACGAATTTTATATTTTTCAACGTTAAATTTGCAAGCGTCACTGCGAAAAATACACGTGGTTGGCAAAGTGTTAATATAGGGTCTTCCAATAAGAGCGATAAAACTTTGAATTGAAGTGAAACGAAAAGTACGGAAGATAATCTAGTACTCACTACTTTATTTTAAAGTACATTCGATGCTATTATATATGAAGTACAATATAGTATAAATGCCTACCACAATTGCGTTTGGTAAAGCGAATACGATAAACCCAATTTTCGATGACTCTGGTACATAAATCAGGTTGTACTTCACTGATAACACGAATAATGTTTGCTTTGAGATCATCAACAATTTATGGGTTGTTGGAATAAACAAGAGACTTAACATGACCCCACAAGAAAAAGTCTAATGACGTCAAATCACAAGATTTTAGTGGTCAGTTGAAAGCCACGTTTCTCGATATAATCTTATCGGTGAGATTCGATCTCAATAAAGCGACAGTTGCAGTAGTACTTTCAGACAAATCAAAGCCATCCAATTCATCACAAATCATCGAACGGTAACGCTCATCGGTAACGGTTACAGTCGTATCTTCTTTATTTTCAAAAGAAAAATAAGGGCCAATGACTCCATCAATAGAAAAACCACACCGAGCAGTAATTTTCTTTGGGTACAATAATCGCTCGATTACTGATTGAGGATTAGCATCTCCCTAAATTCGGCAATTGTGTTTATTGACAAAGCCATCCATCCAAAAGTGAGTTTCATGTATTACGTGACTCTGACCATTGAATAACAAACATACCGGCTGTGATAATTGAAAAATCGTATTAGAAGACTCTAAGTATGTTATTGATCACATGATCAATAAATATTTGTACTTTTATAATTAGTATTGCGAATGTAATTTTACTACGATATTTGTTTAAAAAAAGGGAAGGTATATGTTTACCATTATTACCCTCATTTCTTAGTGTATAATATAAATGTATAATTGCAAATTTAAAAAACCTATAAAATAAATTTGGAATACTCACTTATAACCGTATTCAAGGTTATCTCCACAGCCACCCCAAATCCAATCCCGTTTCAGATCTCTGGGTCTGCTGCTTCTTGAACAGCCACACGAAGATAATTGTCCATCTCTACAGGATCGGCTAATTGAATATACCACTCCTGCAGCCGTGATTGCATGGACGAATGCAGTTTCTCGGCTTGCTACGAAGAAAAATAATTATTTATTCATGTTATTTATAACTATACAGTTACTTCGTGTAAAATGAAAAGTTGACATTTATACAATAATAATTTATGATATAAAGAAGTAAAATAAAATGTTCAGCTTCTACTCGCTGTTTTGATAAATAAAGAAGTTATATTAGTGAACAAGGTATAATTTTATATTTTTATGTTTTAAAATAAGTGATGTATCACGTATTTTAAAATAAAATAAAAAATTGAAAATGTGGAGTTATTTCATTCTTGCGATTAGTGACAGACATTTTATCGAATTTGTTAAATTAATCGCATAAAGATGTGGCGTTAATGATAAATGCAAATATTTTTGCGTGTTAAAATTGTCGTAGTGATATTGATTTTCTGAAAATGTGTAATCTTACCAGAATTTGTAGAAATTCACAAGAATTCATAAAATGTTTCTTACAATTTATATACATTATACGCAATTGAAAATAAAAATGAGTAAAAATTGCTAAGACAATTGTACGTTGTTATATAAAATCATCTGTATTAACAGAAAAGTAAAAAAAATGACTTAGAATTCCGATCTTTTGATTTCGAAAATCTTTCCTTATTTAGCAGCTTACAATTAGTTTTTCAATATTTTTTTTAATTTTTCATTTTCAAACTATCTTTTATTCACAAAAATCAGTGTTCTATTACGTGACATTTGATACTTTAAAAAGATGATTATCAGATAGGTTCTCTTTGAACTGTAAAAAAAAATCTTACACATTTTATTAATTTTTAAGAATGATATACCTATTCTGAGCATAGATCCAAATACAGACTCATCAGCGACAGTGGAACAGTTCCATCTTCGATCGCGGAATTGGTGTTGACACTCGAGAATTCCAAATTTTGCACCTTTTGCCACACTAGGCATATGATCAACGGACAGCTGGCACAATTTTCCTTGGCCCTGTGAAAGGCCTTTCAATCCGTGACAAATACTCGAGGCAGCTATATCGTAAGTTTCTATCATTTTGGCGGTTTCGAGTTGTGGAAAGTGTTGTACACCAACGTTTCTAAAAATGTGCAATGGTATTAAGTTTCAATGACTATTATAATATATTTTTTTTTATCTTTATTTTTCAGCCTCACGGTCAAGAAATCGACTAGGGTTACATTACCTAATTTTTACAATAGCAGATTTTAATATATTTAAATGTAAAATCAAATATAGCTTGTTAATAGTTCATCATGTACGACATAGACTTTTGAACGAATTTTAAAATTACAAAGAAAATGCTATACATATTAATTCTACTGTCCTCCTCGAGTTAATATGATCCGTAACGAAAATTACATTTATATAAATACTATGGTTTTAAATATTCCTTTATCATATTCAATCTATTTACATTTTACGTTTACTTCTTTAATGTTGTATATTTTGTAAGTATAAAATATTTCTAATTGTTCGATACATATGTATTCTTCGGGTCATATTGACCCGATGTGCGAAATATAATAATATAAAAAGTTCGAAAATTGTGTTTGTTTTGATTGTTGAACTGTAGTTTATATATAAGAAATTTTATGGGTGTGACATCTAAATTATAACTTTTCCTGGAGTAAACGCTTATCTTCTTTCCCTTTTTACACTTTAATGATGATCATAGAAATATTTTGACTACCATTAGGTGATTCTTCGCTCTCTGTTAATGACACCTTACGTATTTAATATAAGCACTTCTCTTTTATACTGATATCTCTCTAGTTTGTAAATTAATATTTGATTTTTTAACACTGCAACATTTCTGATGCACACAAGAAATTCTATCATCCTCATAATAACCTGAAAATTAGACTTCAGTTTCAGTTCCAGAAAGTAAGGCATTCATATATTTTCATTACTATTATTCCCTGTCCTACAATCTATAATTATGGTTGAACAATTTTCGATTAAGCAACAAATGTCGAAAGTATACACGAACTCGAGCGATAGCAAGGAAAAGAAAGAAATTTCAGAAAAAAATCGTACAAGCAACCACAATTATAATTTGTGACCTACAAATAAGGAAAACAATCGAACAGGATAAAATTAGCATATCGAAGACAAATATTTACGTACAAAAACAGTATAAAAGGAACCGAGGAAAACAGTGAGCAAGACATTCCAGTGCGAACTCTTTCCGGCTCAGAATCTCTCCCCGTCATTACACATATTAATTAGTCTGTTGTAACAAGTAATAAGTCTAAGTTTATAATAAAGTTAATTTTTTAAAAACAAGTATCCCGTGTTTTCGCCCGTGACAAATTTATCTGAAGCAAATAGTTCAGTGATCGGGTCACTGTCTCAAAGAGATACGAACGTGTAGTGTAAGCGAGGATGACAGCAGGGTTAAAACATTTAACTGTAGAAAAGTAACAATTGTGATGGATTCTGTTTTATACTTTTCTTCCTTTATTAAATCAAAGAATTTCTTTTAGGTGCGACGAAAGTTTATTTTTGCTACTTATGGATCATCCTTTGTATAAATGCTTTGTTATCAAAATGGGTCATGTCTGTGGTTCATTATCTAAAATTGCAATGTACAAGAATTTACCATTAATATTTTAAAAGTTATAAAAATAATTTTTTAAAATTTTTGTATAATAATTTCAATTAATATTTGTATTATATTTTGCAGAAAATATGTTTAAATTTTTTCTCTACATATTCAAAAAATAAAATCCATTAATATCTCAAAATTGGTTTAAAGTGGACATAGCTAGTTTTGAAATGACACCTTTCATATCTTCGTGTGTATAGGGTATGTTCAATTTCTAAAAACCCTGTTAATTTGTTCAACTTGTTTTATTAGATTTCTTTAAAACATATTAAATTTAGTCTTTATGAAATTCCTTGACAAATAATGATTTTTAAAAACTTTTAGTAATCACCGGTTTATGTGTAGGAAGCTTTAATGGTAAGTGCTTAAAGAAATTAAATATATTTATGTATAATATGTATAGTGATGTCAAACTAAGCTGTTTGTGATTTAAAAAAAAAAGGTTTTATTTTATAGTAAAACAAACAAATGCAAAAAGTGATTCTTCTTTACATTCAGTTACTGCTTCAACAAACTTAACCAATGCAACTCGTCTGTGACTGTTAAACTCTACCAGAAAATCAAAGAGTAAACAATCGAACAACATAACTGTCTTAAATAAAATAATAAATTCAATTCAATCCTAAATAAAAAAAGTTTCTTTTGATAATTAAATTAGTTTTTAAACTTTTAAATTTTTTGAGTGTTCTGGATTTTATCGAAATTAGGGTTTCCTGAGTCTAAACAAACTACGTTCCGTTAGCATATATTTTGATATCCAAATATTGTATATTTCTATGAAATTTTCTTCCTGTATGTATGTAACATTTAGAAAAATTACAGTAATAAGATTAAATAAAAAAAAAAAGTTAAGTTTAGTTTAGTTCAATGAAAAGGTTAAATTAAATGAATTTTTATGATGACTTTTTCACAGTAATTATAAATTTGAAATTTAAATTTAATCTAATTTTAATTTAAATTTTCTTATTTTAATTTAACTTTAATTGAAATTTAAATTTTATTATAGCATAATAATACTATAATAAACGGTAACTTTCACGCAAAATCCTGTTTGCTCCATCCTAAGTGCATCCCCGCTTTCCTTTGTTAAATATACGTTGCCCCCTTTTCCCGAAAGATACGCATAAACGCACATCGAATTTGTGCAAATTTGTTACGCCGATTATAATGAATTCGGAACAAAAAGCCACGGGCAAAGAATGGTTCCCTACGCTGTTTTCTAATGGCAAATTTGTAAGTCAACCCAGCGGGATGATGGAACGATAGCCGTCACAGACAGAAATCAGGGGGTCTTTACAAGAGCTACCGATCAGAAATTCGAAACGGCTGTTCATAAAGGCCTCACCGACAATGCGGGTATACATATTCGACTGGTCTAATATTGTCAATGGAGCACGCAAAATATATGGTGTTCTAGCGACTTCTACACAGGAAATTGATGAACACAATGCGTGGGAAATAATAGTTCTGTCGCATGTCTCTGTATGTAATATATCAGAACATAAATGTAGTGGAAGTTGGTTAAATTAGAAAAGGAATGTTTTGAGTTTACGAATTTATACCTTCGCAGTATAAAAACTATATTTCATGATTAAGAAACTGTTTGCGATTGATAAAATAAAATTGCCGGTTTTAGTGTTTGAATGATATTAAATATGTCAAGGAATAATATACAAGACCGTGTTTAACACGAGAAGTAGTACTTACAGTTAGGTAAGTAAGTAAGTATAGTAAGAAGTTAGGTACTTACAGTCACTGTGAAAATTGTACAGGTCATATCGTAAGAAATGTTAACTCGGTACAATTATAAGATAAAGAATTTGGTCGAGAATAGATTATCAATTTGCAGCTTAATACTTGGTTATTATTCATATTCAAGACAACAAATTAAACATTATTCTTTATTAATGAAAAAAACGCCAATAATATCATAGCCTGTCATATCGCTCTTATATTCAAAATCGTACAAGAAAATATACAGCATGTTTATACAGTAAAATATAAATCTAATATGAAAAGTTACTTCAGTACTTAGAAGGATGACCGTTATTGTCTATGACCTCTTACAAATTATCGTGGTATAAATCGAACTAACTTTTCTAAGAAAATTGGTTCAATATCTTCCTGTGCTGCCTGTATTCATGCTTTTCATTGGTCTTTACTTGATTTTTTACGTTTGTTGTGTACTTGCGTCGATGTACGATGTGTTGTAAACTTAGATCGCGATGAAAAACAAAACGAGACCTGAAGCGGTTCCAAAGTACTTTATCTCGAACGTTATTGTATAAAATTTGGCTGATCGTTCGTAGGTCGAACTGATTAAAGACTTTGTTGGCGTTCGGAACAAGATCGATTGGACATTTGGAAGAGAATATGTATCTGAGTTCCTGAAGGCGGAGTTAAATTTGAGAGGTGAAAAATTGGTTGTAGGGTATTCCTTAAATGAATAAAGAGAGGGTAAAAGTGATGGTAAAAGGATGAGGTGTCTATTTTTTAGGAAATCTCAGAAAAAAAGAGATTAAATATGAGAGAAAGAAAATACTACTTTAATAATTAAGAAATCGGAACAATGGATGATAAAACGGAGTTTGAAAACGTCATTCGGTTATGGGTTTACAGAAGATACGCACTTCTAATAGTCTAGTTAATCCTATAGATCGCGGCTCCTTCAGCCCCGTTTTACAATTGTTTTGAAATATTAAAGTAAAAAAAACAGAAGAAAGATTCGGTACAGAACAACGCTTATTTACTTGTAGTTTTAATTTACGCCATACATGCTTAATTATATTTAGATCAGGTGATTGAGGGGGTGCATGAATAACTTTGGGACAATTCTTGAGCGATTCTTGATGTGTGTTTCGGGTCATTATCACCGTAAAACACGAAAGAATCCAACAACCCTAAATTTTGTGTACTTTCTTTCAAATGAGTTTTCAAAATATTTAAATAAGACCACTTATCCATGTTTCCTTCAATAAATTCAAAAATTCTCATTTCTACTGCTGAAACAGAGCCCCACACTATAATACTACCCTTGCCATGTTTAATTGTTGAATTTAAATTTTGATTTGGTGCCCACAAAAGTTTTATTTGATCGTCATTTTCAAACAAGTTAATTTTACTTTCATCTGTAAAGATGGCGTTCTTCCAAAAACTGTAGTCTAACGTTTAGCGAATTCCAATCTTTGTTTTCTATTCTTGGCACTTACAAGTGGCTTCGATCGGGCTATGCGACCATTATATTTATTTTCCCTTAAAATTCTTCTAACATTTTCCACACAGACGATCTTTCCTAGATATTTTTAATGTCAATTTTGTCAAGGAGCACTTAATTTTGGATGTTTTTTTACCTTTCAAAGTAGCCATCTCTCATCAGCTTCGGTAAATTTCTTCTGCGGGTTGATTTTTATTTTATTTTTTAAACGGTTTTCCTCTCTGTTGCATTCGATTATGTATTGTATGATAAAAGCATTTCTATTTACCATCTTAACAATGTCTCTACATGATTTATTATTATTAAAATGATGAATTATGAGTTCGGCCAACGTTCAGCCACCATTGTTTGTCTCATTTTGCAATTATTTAGTCAGAGGACCGTTTTCAACTGGCACAATGAAACTCATCTGACACCGAACAATAGAGAAACGATTGAAAAGCAAAACATTATGCGGCATTTGATTAAACAAACACGGTACTATTCTGCTATGCAATTTTAGTTGTGAGGGCGATATGATAGATTATGACGTTATTGTTCCTTTCTTTTTTTTACTAATAAATAATAATATTTAATTTTTTGTTTTGAATACGCACAGTGACCAAGTATTAAACTATAAGTTGGTTATAATTTATTTTCGATCAAATTCCTTATCTTATAATTATCTCGAGTCAATGCTTCTTACGATACGACCTGTACGATTTTCACTGTGAATAACTGTATCTCTACCGGAAGGATCAAAATGACTTTATGAAAAGAATAAATTATTTAAGAAACAAAAGAAACATGCATTTTTGTATGTATACAGTGGAACCTCGAGAATTTTGGTTCAATAATTTAAACATTCTTAAAACTTTAATTTCAAGAGAAGAGTTTTAATTTTCGAGTTATGGAGGTAACTTACTTGTTAGAAATCTTGCTCTCCGTCTAAGAAAGGTTAACGAGAGGTAACAGATGAAAATTCAACTTACAAAGTCTTTATGCACGAGTTTGATTTTTTGATCTGTAGATATTCGAAGAAAAACAAATTCAACTTTCTATACTCAATTATGTACATATTAATGCATATGCATATTTACACATGTAATATGTAGATATAAATATAAAGGAAAGATACATTGTAAATAAAAAATAAATGAATGGGATATCGTGTCGTGTCTAGACTATTATGTGTTATTGAACGTATATAAAGGTGGAGAAAATAATGCGAGTTATAGTTTATATTTCGATTTACAAAGATTTTTACAGCAAAGTGGAAGGGAGTAAACAAAATTCTGATCATACCAGGGGTTTTCGAGTTACAGATGTTCGTGTTACCAAGGTTCTACTGTGTATGTTTCTTTTGTTTTATTTAACGAAAATTGAAAATAAATTTATTATACATAAAATTTTCTTCACTGAGATAAGAGCAGTTTTATATTTTGTTTTGTGAGATTCAGTCATCTCTATGAAACAAATACATACGATATTATAGGATCGTTTAAATATAAAGAAGCTTTGGGTTTGATGGATTCCTCATAACTTGACTGGTGCTCAAAAACAGAATCGTGTGAAGTGGTACAAACTAATGATCAAAAGATGCAAAGGACAATTATCAAATTTAGTTTATAACATTGTCACAGGTGACAAAACGGATTTATTCCTATGAGTCTGAAACTAATCTCCAATCGGCTGTTTAGGTCTTCCAAAATGAAGCACAACTAACAGAAGTTGTTCGTTTTCGAAGTGTTTCAAAAAAGATCGTTTTATTTTTCGGATTTACTGGTCATGTTGCTACTGTGACTGTAGAAGATCAAAGAACAGTTAATACTAATTGGTATACAGCAATTTGTTTTACAAAATGTCGTTAATGAAATTAGAAAATACAACGTGAGAAGACGAATCATTCTGCATCATGACAATGCAAGCTCTTACACTGTAATGCAAACAGTCAACTATTCGATCCTTGTAGCCCTGACTTATCACCTAATGACTTCTTCCTATTCTCTTGGGTGAAAAATAAAATACGGGAACAGCATTTTACAACGCCTGAAGAAGCTATTGAAGTATGTACATATATGAATCGCATGTTTTGGCTATACCTCGTTCAGAATGGAAGAAATGTTTCAAAAACTAGCTTGAACGTATGCAAAAGTGTATAAATCTCAAGTGAGAATATTTTGAAAAACAATAAAACCACTTATCCAAATTTTTCTGTCTTTTCTCATACTTTTCCGAAACTTTTACAGCAACCCACGTATATTGACGAATTTTATATTTTTCCACATTAAATTTGTAAGCGTCGCTCATGAAAAATTCGCGCGATCGTCAATGTATTAAGTAAGCTACATTATTAAACATTAAATGTTTCTATGTTATTTATTGTAATTTCCCGTTCTCTGATCCATTTTACTATGAGTGAAAGTTGCCTGTAATAGCGATATAACATACATTGCTTGAAGAAAAAAGAAACACATAGATAGAAAGTAATACGAAATTTTTATAGAAATTTGGCGTGAATATAAATACAGCAGATATAAAATCACAATAATGTGTTTCTATTATTTTTCATTTCCCTTTCGACATCATATCAAAATTACAAAAGGGGAACTTGATACTTATAGTAAAAAATTGAAAGCAGTGTAATCATATTGCTTTACTTATTGTTGTTCAGAATATTCATTAGTTTAATGAAGAGTCATTAAAATCAGTTCTATTGAAAGAAAATTGTAAATTCTTTAAATGGCTTAGTGGCTATTATAATAACTGTCAAAATCTCCGAAAGCAATTTAATAAGTGGTTTTTAAAATTTGAATTGAATTATTAAATTCAAAATAGATTCATCATTGTTATTAATCGAATATGTGAGTGATAAGTATGTTCCTTTTTTTCAAAAAAGCAATTTCATATGTACAGAATTAAGATTCTTTTCAGCATTTTCCACCATGAATTAAATAATCCTATGGAATATGCATAGGACTAGAGTGTACATAATAGGTTGCATTAATATTCCAAAACACGTTTCGGTTGTGATATATTATCAGCTTTGCACTCCCCTAAAACAATGACGTGGGGTATCATGGGAAGAGAACGATAATATTTCGAAGGATCCTGCCCACGCAAATTCGTGGTGCATTGTAGGTCGTGCCGTCCCAAAAAGTAATGTCTCCTGTCTCTTAAAAGATTGTAGCAGCAGTCGTATGGTTTTATGTACCGGGTGTTCTAATTTCAATACTAGTTTTGTTAAATAGCCTCTGCTACTTCAATTTCCTGACTTAAATACAATACCCACGTAATACGTACATATTACAATCTTAAAAAGTAATTTATTTATAATTCTTATCGTACTCCCCAAAGGATTATTAAATTGGTTAATGATTGGACAGGTTTTTCCTATAAATAACTGAATTAAAAACTTCATTTCTTATGTATTATTCCAATAAAATAGTGTATTTTCTTTCTCAATAAATGCAATCAAATATAAAAAAAAAATGGAAGTCAAAAAATAAGTGTACATTGAAAAAAATAAGTTTTTCTTGAAATTTGGTACTTAGACTTTTAAGAAATAATGTAGTGTGTTTTATTGTAGTTCATATTTTATATTTGCAAGGAGACAAATACATTATTATACGATTATTAACAACACAATTGGTTTGTACAAATTTTGCACCAATTCTACGCCGATTTAAAGTTATTTAATAAAATATCTTTCTTAAATTTTGAGTCAATTAATATTTAATATGCCTTGTTAGTTGCAAATTGGTTAAATTTGATATAAAAAATTACCGTTTTTCCATTATAGTCAGCATAATTTCTAATCAGGTATGAATCGGTATAATTTATTAACTATTTAATATAAAATGGTGAACTGTACACATGTTTGAAATGAACTTTTAGATTAATAATCTTTATTGTTCTACAAGAATGTACAATTTTATTATTACGATAATATTATCGGTGTTTAAGAACTTCATTGTTCTCTTTACTGCGTGTAATAATTTCGATTTACTTTTTGATAGGAAAACCGCTCAGCATTTAATAATAAAATGCTTCTTGTATAAATATAAGAAGAAAATACTGGAAATCTTTCATGTTCTACGGGATTTAAGTCAGTCACCTATATCAATTCTTTGGCAATTAATCATTTTGTTTTCCGTTAAAGATTCTTTTGATTGAATTTTTTTCATTTAAATACAATATTTATTTCAATCTTAGATATAGATGTATAATATATTGAATAAATACTCTGTAGCTGTTTTTAATCGATTAATAATACTGGTACTTCCCTATAGTTGCAATGAATTTAGCTTTTTGAATTTATATTACAATTTTAAAGTACTGTACACGCATGTTAATTGTGTCATAGTGACGCTTTTATAAAATAATCATCTTTTTTTACATCTTGCTTTTGTTACTTTATTAGCCTTGTAGCATATATGTACTTTGTTTGATAAAATCATATTACGTATATTTATTTATAATTAATTATATTGCTTAAATAATTTGTCAAAATTATACTAACATTAAAATATCCATATTAATTTCTTATTGAACGCTATATATGTGTATTTTTTACACATTTACATAAGAGTTTCCAGTAAACAAGATTGAAGCGTACCTTATCTCTATTAATACTACAGGTATACATGATCCACCTTATTTTGCGTAGGAGTAGTGTAATTGACTAGCATTATTTTACTGTTAGCTGTTAGCAGAAGCTATAAGACTTGCAAGGAGAAATAAAGGTTAATAGCGATACTAAATTACTCGACATAAAGTACTTCTTCCAATTAATGTGATTAGAACTGTATATTTTCCATTGTTTGAAAAATTTCATTGAACGAAAGTTATTTTAATCAGTAATATCAAAAATTGATTTAACTTTACTTAGGATGCTTAAGGTACTCTACATAGAAATTTAAAATTCTTTTAGAAATTTCTACTGTAGGTTGCAGTTTAGAAAAGAATTTTTCATCGCATAAAAGCATTATATAGGGTGAAGTAAAAACTTTGTTCGCCTGGAGTATTTCTATCATTTATAATAAGATGGAAAAATATTATATACGGAATTTGCATGATATGGGCGGGAACATGATGTGATGTATAATAAATAGTTTCCACGGCCTTAGCGGAGGCGTAGAGGTGATTTCAAAGCTGTCTCTATTTTTTTAAATAGGATACTATATATTTTTTTTAGTATGATACTCACTACTACAGCGATTTCAGCATGCTGTTATTAAAGGTAATTCATAATCATAAAAGTAATAATGAAGAATTATTATTACTTTTAAGTTGTGGAACCGTGGATAGGTTCTATCTTTGCAGCATTTATTCTAGCAAGTGCTGTAATTCATCGACTTTTACTTTTATCTAAACAGGTAGTCTTGCCGTAATGTGTATATTCCAATAAATACATTACATATAGCTACGAACGTAAACATTATGACAATTTGTAACATTGCGTAGAATAGTAGTAGTCAGTATCAACTGATTACTGAGTCAAATATAGCGGGCGAAATTTCTATAAGAACACCACGAGTGACTGCGAAAAGTTCATTTCAAACCACAGTATTATTATTATGAAACGGTGAATGTAAGAAAACTCATGTGTTGTCACTTTATACATGAAAACATTATTATGCTGGCCAAGATAAGGACGAAATTTCTATAACAGCGGTAAGTTTTCCTTAGTTCTGCTTCGTCATATGTACAAAAAACATTAACCATATCTCAGTCAGAGTGAAAATTGAAAGTGAAGTATAAAATTTCATAGTATTCATACGAGTATAGTAATATCAAACAATGCAACGAGGAAAAGTTTTAAATTCGGAAGAAAGAGTAAAATATCGCGATGCAGGGTTTTCTAATCGAGAAATAGCACAGAAAGTAACTAAATCTGGTATTTGCGTACTTCATTTTCTAAAATTCGACGAAAAGTATAGCAAAAGCCACTATACTGATGGCAATACGATAAGCAATATGATGGCAAATTGATAAGCTGAGATTATTCTCATATTTGTAAAGAAATAACAAGTAATAATACAATTGCTAGTGAAGTAAAAAGAGTTTTGCAATTACATGTAACTACAAGACGTGTACAGTAAACACTACACGAAGATACACGGTTAAAATGGACTAAAATGATAATAAAATCGCCTCTTACATAAGAGAACAAAAATGCAAGGCTAGAATTTGTGAAAAATTACATGACGTGGGACGAAGAATGGAAAACTAATATTTTTCGACGAGAAAAAGTTTAATCTAGACAGTCCGGATGAATTTAAATACTATTGGCATGATTAGCGTACACATAAAGCTGTAAGTATGAATAGAAATTTCGGTAGTGAAACTTTAATAGTTTGGGCATCATTTAGCTATAATTCTAAGACACCGATATGGAAAATTTCTACGAAAATGAACGCAAATAAATATATTGTTCTTTTAAAAGACATTTTAATTTGCTTTATCGAAGAAAATTACGAAGACAATGTGATTGTTCAGCAAGACAATGTAATGATATATAACGCTAAAAAGACTCAAGTAAGAAAATTTGTTCTTTACGAAGTGGCCACTTCCGATCCGAACCCAATGGAGAATTTGTGGGGAATTTTATCACATGCAATATATTAAAAAATGGGAATACAACAACATTAAAGAGTTAAAAAATGCAATGAGGTATGAATGGAAAAAAATCGAAAAACAATATTGCAAAAATGAGTTGACATATAGTATGAAAAACAAAACATATGAAGCCATTAAGAATAAGGGCAGTATTACCGGTTACTAAATTGCAAGTTTAGTTCTTGGAAACAAATTTAAAACACTGTTCTTATAGAAATTTCGTCATACTTTTGTGTATTAAATTATAATATTTCGTTTATAACAAAAATAAAACAGTTTATTCTCACTTCTGTACATCTATTTTCTGCTTTTCATTATTCCTTAATTATTTCCTAATATTTCTTTTGTTGTATTATAAAAATTCTTGATATTTTTAGTAAAAATAATAGTGTTCTCATAGCAATTTCGTCCATTATATCACCGTGATAATTAAGACGAAACTCATGAAAATTCAATGAAAGTTCCTATTTAAAACACATCCTTTACATCGAATATTTCAAAGATTGATTAAACAATTAAGAAAAATCAGAACTTTAACTACAGGTAAGCTTAATCATCAAAAATGGACAACCGATAGAACTTGGTGATCTACGTAATCTACAGATTAGTTTCCTATAAATTAAACGTCTGTTATCAACATGAGAAGTGTGTTATAAATACTTGCACGGTATTTTCATCCGTACCATATTCTCCACCAAGATTTACACCGTACGGATTTCATGAATCGTATTCTGTTTTGTCAATAGGCTCAATATGAAATACAAATGAGTGGAATATTTTTTCCTCAATATTGTTTACCAACAAAGCTACATTTATTAATTTTGGAAATATAAATTTGCATAATATATGGTAATAGTTTGTCTGAAATCCACGCTAATTATAAGTTGAGCGTACAACAATGTATGGTTCGTGTCCAAATAATTCGATCGTATTTTATCTCTTACTGGCGAAAGATATGAATATTTAAAAAAAAAAAGGACACAAATTGGCAACTTTATTAAAAAATGTATTACACAATGTTTATCGAACAACGTGATTACAGTACGACGGATATCTAGGACGTTATACTTAAAGCTTAACAGATGTACTCAACGAACTTCGCCTAGATCGATGGACAAGACGTGAAAGATTATTTTTGTGACCAGTTCGTTCTTCAGACTTAACCCCATTGGATTTTTTTCTTTAAGGAGCACTTCAAAATGCTGTCTATTAAGAAATTCTATACCGGAAAAAAAATGGAACAATGGTTTATTGCAGCTTGTGCTGGAATAAGTTCAAAAGCGATTCAAAGATACAAAGAATGCAATTTTGCATCGGCATAAATCGTCAACACTTCGAAGATCTTCTCCAATGTCAGAAAATTTGTTTTACATTATATTACATTATACCCCCCTCAAAATTACGCCAATTTTGTATATAGGATTTTTCTATATTACTATAAATAATGGAAATATTCCAGGTAGACGAAGTTTTTACCTCACTCCATGTGCATACACTGTATATCAAATGATTAAACATTAAACATATTTTCTAGGAAAAATACACAAATTTCTTTCTTAAGTTCAACGTACAAATAAAATATATCCGCAATTTTGTACAATTAATTTATTTACTTGTTATTTTGTCGTCAATATAATCAGTTTTACTGGGTTAAATTTAACAAATGAAAAGTCAAAGTAGATAGTATCACAAGTACGTACTTTCAATTTAACTGTAAAGCGATGAGGACCTAGTCCAACATTAAATAAAAGAAAATAAAGCGTCCAGTGGAAAGTATAGTGTCGTAGCTAACAATGACACCGTCTGTGCCACTTTCTTCTCACGTGGGACGAGAAAAATGCCCCGAGGCCACCCTTTAATCTGGTCGTTTCGATATCGTCGCGGTGCACGGAGAAATAATGCCCCCAGAATAGCGCAGCGTGAATCAATTCATTCCTGAATTTAAACATACACACGATCACCATGCATCCGGGAATCTAATCTGGATGCTGGCTCTTAGTCGTGACTTAAAGGGTTGTTATGTTGATATCAGAGGGTAAATTAGAAAAAGTAACGCGCATTGTTGGAAAATTGCTTTATCACGCATGAACTTTTATGTATGAATTGCACTGCATTGTATCGTTGTGAGAGATATACTATCTAATTAATTTGTTCTACTAAAATTATAATTTACGTTGGAATAACATCCGCGTGCTACGTATGTACAATGATTAGAAGGAATATCTACGTATAATTGCCTTCAGGGATTCTAAGGAGAGGTAACAAATAATAAACTGAATAAAAAATTTTAAAGAAATCATCAAATTGTGAATTCAATAATTATGAAAGTTTTGAAACAATAAGCAATATTATTCGTTTTAAGATATTGCACAAAAACAACCAATACTTTAATACTGAAAAATAAGTTTTAATTGTTGTTTGAAGTGGTTTTGTATTATATACTATTAAATGAAATGTCGTTTTCTCAATAGCTGAAATTGGCGAGTTGATATCATCCATTAAATTTTGTCAGATTATAAATTTTTTTACAATAGTCAAGAAGAAAGAATGTTAAAAATATCTCTCCAGTACACATATGTTGTATATTGGATACTAAAAAAAAACTTTATAATACAATTGTTGAGACATTATTATTTGACACGATGAATAATCGTGGCATGCGTATAATTTTTTTTTATATAAGTTTAAACTTGAATAAACTGTCACAAAAGCTGCTGAAAATATATACTTAGCATTTAAAAAAAGTGATGTATATGTTAAAACACTTGAACGTTGGTATGTAAAATTTAAAATTAATGACTTTTTATTCAAAAATGAGTCAAGAAGAAGGCCAGACAAGATACTCGATGATAACGTTCTCAGAATTATTGAAGACATTCTATGGAAAAGAATATGAAATTTTGCCTCATCGTCCTCTATTCAGTACATCTTTCTCTAACAATCATTTCTTTAAACATTTGAAAGAATTTTTTAATAAACAAATTATTGATATTATATATCAAAGAATATTTTAATTCAAAAATTAATAATTTTTATAAAAGAACAATAAAAGCAATTAAATAATTGGGAAAAGTGTATAGAATCGCATGGAAATTATTTTGATTAAATACATTCTTTTTTGAAGAAATGCGATGTATCTAAAGTTTCATTTCAAGAAACAACATTTCGTATATATCAACCTAATATAATATACATAAATCGATGTAATACTAGCTGAAAGATAAATTTAATTTTTATAATTCCTTTATTTACTGTAGTTTGATAGGTAATGATTGGCACAAATTTAGTTAGAAAAAGTATCCCATAAAGTTATTATACATTAATTCTATCATTAATAAAATATAGTTACTATTTAACATTTTTTCTTCTAGTTTTCTATTTATTTTTATAAAAATAAGTAACAGCAAAAATAATTTGATATTTTTCTATTTTTCTTAAAATCACATTAAGCATTTACTTTTCATGCTTAGTGATGAATCAGGGAAATCGAATTCTAATTTTACTGTGTTTTCTAGAAAGTAATATGCTAAGTAATTGACATAAGTGCTGAATATAATACTTCACTATTATAATAAAATTTATAGCAAGGTGCTTACATGCTATTCATTATATCCGTTAGATTTAAAAAAAGGATCAAGAAAATAATCTTTAGTTTTTTATTTAGTTCATATATATATACACAATAATTGTTATTTGAATGTACATTTACAAGAATTATAAAAAGAATTTTGGAAGGATTTTAATTAGAATTCTTGAAAATTCATATGTAGAGGTTGAGACCGTAACTTTGACCACCTTCAATATCTCGCCTACTTTTTATAATAGGAAAAAATGTTGAAGGAAAACAAAGTACTGGTTCCAAGGGATAAATATTATAAGGAAAAAATTTTTCTCGAGAACATTTCTTTCGAGATTTTAAGGTCATCGAAGACCTTGTAAACGGAGCTACCTAATAATAATAATAGCTGAGATCAAAATGTATTCAACAATCTATAATATTATGACTCTCATGTGACCTTGAGAACAAAAAATTCATAGAAGTTCGGAAATTGATGTAAATAACAAAATAACTATGATAAAAAGATTAATGAAAGAAAATTTAAATTAACAAGTGCCCAAAATGATGTCCATCAATTTCAATATATTGTTTTGAATAATTAATGAACGATTCTCTAGCTACCCTTATAGCTTGCTCAGTGATATTAGCACATTTTTTCATGTTTTGCGGTGATGTAGGAAAATAAATTAAAATGAATAAATAAAAAAGTAATTTAATAATTAAATAAATCAATGTAAATAAATTTTCTTTTATTAATAATTCAAATTTTCAGAATTGAAATTAAGTAAATTTTCAAAAATATGTAGTTCCGTTTAGAAAAAGTTCAATGACGTCGAAATCTTGGAAAAAGTGACCTTGAGAAAAATTTGTTGTGGATATTATTTTCCTGTAACATTTTTTTCTATCATAAAAAATAAGCGAGATATTCAAGGTGATCAAAGTTATCGTCCCATCCTGCATAATGCATGTAAAATATTTTTCGGTTACAAATATTTCGTTTTTTATATTTGTACTACAATATGTAAAATATTAACAAAAATGGATCATAAATAATTTATGGAAAGATTTTCTGGAAATTTTTCAAGCCTTCAGATCTAATTAAGTTGTGGTAAAAATAACATTACAATGACCCTATTAGATCCATCGAGTTCTTAACCTAAGCCTGCATAAGAAGGATTGATTTTGATAGAGATCCTATAAGTCCTGTCCATATGATTAAGCATTTTCTTGATCAGAGATAGTTAGTGAAGGGATTTAGAAAAAAGAACATTGTAACGACTGAACAGGACAATGATCACGCATTAAGAATCAACATTTATTAGCATTATTTTTCGAGTTTAGAAAATGAAAGAGGTTTGTAATAAAAAAGAATTAATTAGATTTGTCGGTGGCTAAACTTACGTGCATTTACAATTGCATTTTACTTAAAAATCAACAACTTATACTAAATTAATATTAAATACATTTCAATTAATATTTATTACAAATCACTACGAATAAATTTATTTATTTATTTTTTCCTTCTAACGAAGCAATCTGTTATTTCAAAACGACCGCTTACGAACCTTGAATAACATAAAAATTCAAAGAAATAATGAAACGTTTAAATAATAATACTGATTAGGGGTAGGCCTGAAACTTGACAAAGATGCCATAATCTTCCATAGTTCTCGAAAATCCAATTACGAAGCGAAGCATGAAAGTATTTCTGCTGTGATAGAAATTCCACATGATGAAAAACTGTAGCGATCTCGGAATGATTCAGTGATTTGTCATGGACGTGCAGGGGTGTAAGTCTGGGACAAGTAAGGCAATTCAGATATTAGACACGCCGTTGCTAGGGGTACGTCGGGAATGGGGAAAGCAACACTATGAAAAATTCTTCAATCGTATTCCCACGATGCGATTTCGTCTCGCTGCATACAAAGAGCTACAAATTATGGCATTTGTATGGGTAATTTTTGCCGGAATTTCAAGGGGGTAACGGTCAGTGGCTTTCTCTTCACGATATATTAATTTATCGATTACATCACGCCGTCTTGCTTGTGATCACAGATTCTTTTCTCACAAAATGTGCAAAGTAATTAGGATAATTTTGTGTAGAATACAAAAATACAGTATTTCTTCCTTTCCTATTTCACATATTACGATGATTTATTGTCACCGTTGAATGCTGTGTAAAATAAAATCTGTTTTGTCAGAGAAATAATTTAGAAGTTTCAGAGTTTCTTGTTTTTACACTTGTAAATTTAAATATTGTTTATAACATCTTCTATGTTTTTTCTTTCATTTATGAAAAAGGTGCATACGCTTGTGTTGGAATTCATTAAGGTTTTTTAAATATTATATTTAATTTTAAATCAGGTTTCATGCTTTTTGCATTAAAAATAATGCTAACTGTAATAATACTACAATAACATTAACTACCACTATAATAATACTTAATGTTTAAACTTCTAACTTTTAACTGCTAACGGAGTGGTCATTTTGTATAATATCGGAATCACGTGTAATTTTATATGTTTGTGTATATTCATTTGTAATTACACTGGTGGACAAAATTATAAGACATCCTTAAAATTCCTAGGATAAGGATTTAATATTGTACTTATCTTGAACAGCGTTATATATGTATAAATCAAAATAATTTATTTTTAACTAACATCTTCATAAATTAAAAAAATATTACAACAAATTTTCAATTTAAACAAAAGTAATATAATTTAACTTGGACAAAATTATAATACACTAATATTATAAATAAAAAAACATCTATATAATTAAACAAAATTATAAAATCTTTCTTAATATTAATAATGCGTGAATTTGTTTTGAACCACCTTGATCATTTGATTTGGCAGACTTTTATTTACGTCTTTTATAAAACTTTAATCTATATTTCTCCATGCACATCAAATCGCTTTCTTTTAGCTCCTTTGTATTGTTGTATTACTTGCCACCTTTGTATACTATTTTGCTAGGTTTCCCCCATGCATTTTCTATGATATTAGGATCCGGAGACCGTGCTGGACAATTTAAAATTGGTATATTTTGAGTATTGAAAAAATCTTTTAAAATTGTAGCTGTGTTAACAAGTGCATTGTCATATTGGAAAATGAAATTTTCTCCAGCTATTCCACTGGCACAGTTCTGTAGTTGTTCTCCGATTAAGTTTAAATAACCAGTATTTTTCATTCGACCATCAAAAAGCTTGATTTTCGTCTTTTTATTGTAACCAACACCTGCCTATAACATTACAGAACCTCCACTACATTGACGACGATTTAAAATTCTCTCATCTTTTTAAAGGTCTTGGAAATGGTATTTCCAACCATCAGGTCCATCCAAATTCATTTTTTCTCATTAATGAAAACTATTTTGCACTGCTTCTTTTTCCACTGAAAATGTTTAAGAGCGAATTATAAATAGATTTGTTTGTGTACTGCTGTTAATGGCGGTTTAATGGCATATCTTTTTCTTTTCAAGTGCTTTGTTATCTGTATCACTCTTTTTACCATCTTCACTGATATATTTAAATTGTATTCAGCTAAAATTTGAATCGGTGTAAGGGCCGAGTTCGATACAGTTTTTAAAACTGCTCTCTCGTTTTTGAAGGATAAAGCTGATGGTGTTCCCGATCTTTTCATTTTTCCGTAATATTTTGGATCATGTAAGAAATTCCGTATTATACACCGACTTCTCTTCGTTTCAAGTTGTTCCTTTTGCTTTTAATTTCAATTTTTCAATTTTTTCGTCTTCGTTTGACAATTTGCCTTACAATTTTAGTGTATCAATCACTATTTCACTGTTTCTTAAAATGTATTCAAGTTCAAAGTTGTAGTTTAGTATACATACTATAATAATAGGAAATGTAGGTGTGTTCTATTAAATAGATTGAACCATAAAATGTAGTATACATTCCTTAATTATGTGAAATGTGGTATATTTCAATAATTGGTCAATGAAATACGTTTTACTTAGGTAAAAAGCTTTTACAATGATAAAAATGTTGTTTCTCGTACTAAAGATTATTTGAAGATTATAAAATTCATAAAAGTTCTTTAATTTGTCACATCATTGTAGACGCTATTTCATAAACAAGTAGATTACACTAGGTTGGTGCATACAAACCGTTTTTTTTTTTTAAATAAAATTTTAGATAAATCGTGGTTCTTAAAGAATATTGTATTTAATCAAAATAATTTCCACACAACTCTGTGGACTTTATTTTTCCCAACGATTAACTAATTTCATTATATCAAATATGTGAAAATCATTAGTCTTTAAATTAAAAAATTCTTTGAGTGTTGCTTTCAGGTATTTTCATTTCACAATAATTTGTTTGTTGTAAAAATTGTTCACGACCATGAAGAAATTATAAGGAAAGGCTAGTGAATAAGGCAGAACATTGCAAAATTTCATATTTTTTACCGTGGATTGTTTTTAATAATTTTTCTTGAAACGTGATCATCGACGGCCCTATTGGTCAAACAGAGACCTTCTTCTCAGCTTGTGCAAATGAAATGTTATTAATCTTGAATTTTATACACCCACGTTCAAGTGTCTTAATATTTACATAAGTTTCTTTAAATGCTAAATTTACATTTTCAGCAGTTTTTGTAAGTTTAAACTTATATAGAAAAATTACACGAATATTCCAATTACGTCAGATGATAATATTCGAACAATTGTATTATCATTTCTTTTACTATTTAATACACATGTCCTACAGGACATTATTTCTTCCTGGCTATTGTGTATAAAAGTTTATAAACGAGCAAAATTTAATATATGGCATAAACTCGCTAATTTCAGCTATTGAAAAAAGAACATTACATTTGCACCAACCTAATATTATGTAAAAAACGTTGATAAATTTTTAACTCATCTCGGAAAGAAATATTCTTCAAGAAAGAAAATTGTTTTAGCAATCTTAATTATTTGAACTTGTAATATTAATGTAAAACATAAGAAACGTGTGATAAAATTAAACATTGTTGAAGTAGGCAGATTTTTAAGAATTACTTTTACTGACAGTATTTCTGGAATGTACACTATTTTAGAAAAGGTCTTTGATTTTTCCATTCTGATAAGTACGTGTTTGCTTTCTAACCTTTAGACGATAAAGACCACAGAATGAAGACTTCAGTGTGCAGTTAGAGGCAAATTACTTACTTCAGAATTTGAATATTGTGTATCGCATTACGATTTTATACTATCTATATAGTGACTCCCATTAATATTCAGACACCTTCCAAAACAGAATAACTTTTAAAAGATTGAGTTTTTGTGAGGAGTTAAAAGGATCAGTTTATTAAATAACGCATAAAAACATTTTTGAAAAAGTTCTAATTGATCGGAATTGCGAAGAAAATAGTAACAGTCGCTTTTTACTCCTTTTTTATCTGAGCCTGTAATGAAAATTTAAAATACACGTTTCATAAATTTATATCAATTATATTTTAAAGAAAATTTTATCAAAATTGACTATCGTTGGTATGAGCTGCAAACAGTTAAAAATGGCAAAACTTTCGGCCTACAATTGCTGTAAATCTAAAGATTCTTACGTCTTTCAATGTCAGTCGCTTATTTCTACATCAACCGATTTCGGTGAATTCGTTGTTTTTTCATCATGCATATAACAAACATAAATCTACAAAACATATTTTTTGAATTTTCATTACAAGTTTAGATAAAAAAAAAAAATGGTAAAAAATGACCGTTACTATTTTCTTCACAATTTTCTTCAACTAATTGCACTTTTGTTTTTTATTTTTCGCACACATCGTCTGGTGAACTAATTCTTCTATCTTTTCACGTGAACTCAATTTGTTTGGTCCAATTTAAAAAAAGTTATTGTATTTTAAAGGTTGCCCGAATATTAATAGGAATCACTGTACACCATTGTCTACATAGCATACAGATATATCTTTGAATGAATAATTTAAACAATTTGTGTTACGATATCACTGTTTATATAAACAGAGGAATGGCGTAAGTAACCAGTTACATATGTAGGTCCATATCTGGTACTGGTACGGGATAGTATAGAGGCGGAAAGGAGAATGGTAAAAAATGGTAACTTTTTAAGTTGCTTAGATGTCAAAAGTATTTATATATCATTCTATAAATCTCATAGAATTAGAAAAGCGCAATTATTTACCACAACTCTGATGGGGAACTTATAAAAAAAAGGAAATAGTTAATGTGTAATATGCACTCCACGAAAAATTGGTGATCGTTTAAATAATTGTAAGTAAGTTTGTAACAAATGCAGAAAATGCAGAAAATTCAAACGTTATTTTGTAGATAAAACTTGATATTTATTTCGTACATCAAAAATGATTTCAAAAAATTTTATTTAACAAAGTATTATTAAAAGTATTATGCCAAAAGGTGACAAATTATGGTAACAGTTATCAGTGTATTTATTCTAGGAAATATGTTTGTAATTGTACTATAACTTGGCTAGTAAAGCAAAATGTAGTATATTGAACGGAAAAAAACATTTCTAATGTTTATCGTTCGTTATATATTATATCCATAATTCAGATAATAATTGTTCACTGAAATAATCGTTTAAGAAGTTAAGATCGTAGAATAAGTTAATATCAGTTGTATGTTACGTATATATCTGAGAAATTACAATATTATTGTCATGAAAAAATGTTAAACGCGTTTAACTAATCACATTTGCGGATATTGTATTTCACCTTTAAGCATTATTTTGGTACCGAATTATCATATAATGAAGTAAAGAACAAAACATAACAATTATTCTTTCCGTACTTTACGGGGCAAGTTATAGTACAATTACAAATATATTTTCTCGAATAAATGCACCGATAACTATTGTCATAATTGATAACTTTTTAGTATTGTTCAATAAATGAATAATTTAAGGTAATCAACTATCTGCGCTATTTTGCGCTTCATTTTCCTTTTTTTTCCTTCGTCCTCTCTTTTCTCCGACTCTCGAATGGTTTTGCTCGATACTTGTCTCTGTATTCGTCAAATATTTTTGCTTGGAGACCAAGTAACAGTAATTTTGTTTCTATAATTTTTAACAGATGTTGAAAACTGTTGTTAAACATACATGTAGTTAAAAATGACGCTATTTTGATGATTTTCAACACTTGTTTTGATGCTGCCAATTCGTTTTTGAATACCATCAACACATTCGTTTTTCACGATTTGTAATTTACTTCCTTATAAAGTCTTCAACATTTAGAAATACTTTGAACATGGAATTGTTCATTAATTTTTTCTTGATATTCTACTAAAAATACACTTTTGCAGCTGTCTTATAAATTCTAAATCCAACATATTTCAACGTTTACTCTGTTATTCCTGCACATGCACCGGTAATTCTTTTTCATTCATTAATATTTTCTACAGGTGCTTGGAATACAATATTTTTGAAATACCCTCAAAAGAAAAATTTACGTACTGAAAAATTGGGATTTGACTACAGTAACATATTGTCTAAGATATTGGACAAATATGTTTGTAGAAATTGTTGTTCGTGATAAACTTACGATAAAAAGGTATGATTCAATTATTTTTTTGGCCGTGAATACTGCACAACACAATAACAAATTGATGGTATTGGTTATTATTTTCCTGAATTTATGCTGGATTAAAATAATTCATTCGTGTAAAGAAATACAGTTTTCAGTAACCATTAATTGTCGAGCGACATTTGAATCATCAGCAATTTTCTCCACAAAGAAAATTTAACACAAAGTCTAAAATCTTGCGGAAAAATGTTGCTCAAGATAATCAGTTTACAGGTTTTAAATATTGCATGCACTGTTCTTCGTCGTCTTCATTTGTACCACTTCTAGTACCTTCAATTAATCTAACAATTTCTTTCATTGTTGATGGTGTCGGTTTTGGCCTACTCGGTTGTCAATTACAAAATTCTTCGCTATCTTCATAGTATAATAAACATTCATTCTCACGTATAAGAACTATTCTCCTTTCTCTTGAATATTAAAAGACATTTCCTACGTGAATTTTATGGTAGAGACAATTAAAGGTATTGTAAAAATACTGTCACATTATCAAAATATTGTCATACCATTAAAATATTGTCATATAAACGGTTCTACTAACTTTATAAATCTCATTCTTGACTTTTTGACATGGAAAATTCGTAAACTACCTACAAGTTTATTATTAACCATCCTAAACTTTCGAACAGTAATGGATACTTTTCCGTATGACCAGCACGATCAAGTAGGATTTACTTGGTCGGAGGTACATACATACATATGTAATGTGACACGTGTTGGCTTGATTCCACTGTTCTTGACAACTTTACAACCTTCTATGAAATGAAATGACTTTGTGTGACATATCATTGGATTTGTCTCAACAAATGTTATCATATTATAAAAAAAAACTTAACTTTGAAATCTCTATCGCTTCACTCACAAAATAGCTAGATATATTATATTGTATCCTCCATTTTATCAAACAAATGTTTTAAGAACATTTTATCGATATTTTCAGTTCCTTCCTAGATATTCCATTGTATCCAGTTTAAAAAAAAAAAAAAAAAAAAAGAAATGCTGTATATATACTAAATTATTTTTCCATAATGGTAATGTTACATCGTGTTGAAATATTTGGGGTTGAAACTTTAATTATACAAATCGTGAATTTTCAAAAAAACAGTTACTTACATCCATGTTCCTGGTACCGTTAATGCCGCGGCAATGAGTAGTAATCGCAGAATAATGAGCAAGCTGCCGCAAACTGCCATTTTACCTGAAACATAGTTTCGATATAAGCATTAACTATTAAATTGTTTTAGTCTTCTTATATAATTTTTATTTTCATACGATAAATCAAAAAGAATAGTTAAGTGACAAAATAAACAAACATTCAAAATTTGAATAATATAATTATTCTTGGTACCAAATCAAGTTACGATTATATATCTTGTACAGTGAACAATAAATCTGGTAATATTTTACAATTTTGTTTGCACAAAGCTGTCACATTTATGTTGATATTAAAAATCATGAAATTGTTATATCTTGTGGTATTTACAATTTCTGTGTATTTAGACAAATTATTTAAATATGCTGTTTATATAATAAATTACTTTTTAAACGAATACGTTTAACCTGTATAATTTCAGTTGACTATATGATCATATGTTTTTGTAATTTATTATATTCATTTGTCTAAAGTTTTCATTATTAAAATAATACTTAACAATATTGTAGACGACATTTTAAATTATTTGTCTTTAACTTATTAACATTATTCATTAAAAGTTTAACACCTTGACTTATGATTTCTTCTACTAACTATACATCCAACCATCAACTATTTAATATTTTAGTACCATTTTACACAAGAAACGCTAATTTATTATAGATCAATTACAATTGGCAATCTTCAGTCTTATAGATTAAAATAAAAGATAGAATTAAAAGTGACGTTTGTTGCTAATATAACTATTTCTCTCGAATCTTATCCAAAATCTGTATCACAAGCCTAACTCGTTATAGGATAACGGGTTAAACTGACAAAGTATCAGTTGAAAAGCATGAAACAAACTTTGGAGTATTACTATATTACAAATGTGTTTAAGATATGTTTAAAAAACAAAATTTACATTTCATTAAGAGCTCATTATTCTAAGTAATTAGAACTTATCGAATTCATTCATAAATTGATTCAATTTATCGAACTTTTATAAAAGAAATCAATCGATAAGAAGCAATTGTTAAGTATGTGTTAGAAAATAAAATAAAATAATATATTTCATATGTTCCACATGTATGTATGTGTATATTACAGTTTTATTAAAATACAGGCTCTATTAAAAACTCTTTTGTTTGAAGTATGTATAAACAATTTCTATCAAATCTTTATTTTTGAAAATTACACAGTTCTTTCAAAATGTTTCGCAAGGGAAATTCAAGTAATAACATTATGTGCCTCACCCGGTATACAAAGTTAGTACGTATGCTCACGTACTAGTACATATGTATAGTATACCAGTTCTGTGGGCTGTAAGCAGCACACCGTAGAGTAGATTTAGCTTGGAACGAAAAGCACCTAAGTCCAGACGATTATGGTATATCGATTCGACATTACACCTTGCTCACTCCTGAAGCAACTCTCAAGAGTCCTCCGTTCTTGCTCTGACTTCGGACTCGAGCTGCGCGACTGGTTAGTAGAAACTACAGACTTGAATTACGACTCGTAAACTCTATAACTATTCATTTTGCACTGTTACGCTACGGTGACACGAGAACTATACCTGCTGATGAATAAAATCCAGCGACAATCTTACATCTATGCATTCAAAGTTTGATTATGCTACTAGTCTGATTTATCATTTAAAAGTTTTAAGCATCAATGGGTAGCAATAAAGTATGATTAAAAGAAAAACAGCAATTATTTAATATATTAGGTAATTTTTCGTAAATTTATAATCTATGTGAAAACACTGCCTCTCTAATCATTCTTATTCTTGTATTGAACACTCTAATGAATTTTTGTATGTTTGGTTTTTAACAATATTCTTAAGTTTTTTAAAGTACTTTTAAATATAAAATATAAACAGTATTTCATGAAAATTATGCATCAAATATACAAAATGACATTTCAATTTGAACATTATATTATGTTACATCGTGCACATATTTTATAATTTTCATAATTTTTCACTATTTTATGCATAATTGAAATCTATTTCAATAATTTTAAAAGAGTGTGGTAAGCAGAACGAGTTAAATTTAAACTAATTATATGTATGCTTGATGTAATTATTCATCTTTATATTTTGCCCACTGATTTTGTACAATACAACACAATGTAATGCAATACAATGTAATGTAATGTAATACAATACAATACTAAACTAATAACTAAATTAAAAACTAAAAATAAACTAAACTAAGTTCAATTTCCCTTTTTTTTTTACCAGATTACTGATTTAAAAAAAGAATTTAAATAATTAATTTAAAAAAATAAAATATTTCACAAGAATTTATTTTAAACAATTCTGAAAAAGGATTTATTTTAAATAAATTAATAGTGAAGTTTGTGTATTATTTATTAATCATTTCACATAGATTTTTGTACAGTATAAACATTTCACTTTTTAATAATTTCATTTCATTTTTAAATGAACAATTATATTTTCGATTTAGAATGCTGTTGTATGTACCAGAAGGCTCCATAATTGATTACAGGCTCATATTCTCGAGCAACCGCGTATAGGTAATACATTCGTTAAAAAAATCAAGAAGGTTCGGTTGATAATGGCCAAATATAATGAACATTGATTCTTGCATTACACCATACTCGACCGTGATGTATGGCTGTTACTTTAAGAGTTACCTGTTGCGATTAAATACTTAATATATGTACATATGTTACCGAGCTAAAGTTACAATTCGTAAATTTTGTATCTTTTAATCCTGGTTTGTTATAATTCTAATTACACGATCGTAAAACAAATTAAATACGTTTGCATACGAGAGCTGTTTAAGAGGATGTGGTATTTCATTAATTATGAAAAAATATTAACAAATTATCTCAAAAATAAATAAAATGTACGTATACTTTATTTATTTTGGACATATCTATTACTAAATTTTTTATTTTTACTATTATTTAGATTATTTATATGCTATATAAATCCTGGACTTCTTGTTATGTTGTTTTAGAACCCATTGACACTACTTTATAATTATGAAAAAATGGTATTTTAATCCTTACAGTTCAAAACATTCTTATGGTTACAAGTTGTTGCAAGATTAACGAAATATATCAATGTACGAAGCATTATAGGTAAAGGAAAGGTGTAGTAGAAAATGAGTATTTTAAATACTGTAACAGATAGTCTAAAATATTAGGTACCTAGTCTGGTAAAAACCCAGTAATATTCTACCGAAAAAATTCAAATTGAACTACAGCAGAATAAAAACCCTTTTTAAATCTTTGTCTGTATATATTATATAATGGGAATGTATCTTTCTCTAGTGGTACAAACATTAACTGAATACGTTTCAAAGAAGAGAGGTATGCTTAAAGTACACAAAGTACGGTATAACAAATGACACAATCGGGAAGAGGCGAGTTTACGCGTAAAAATAAATAAAAAAATGTAGAATAGATTTTTGTAACTGACTTAGGTTTAGAGAAAGTTTAATTTAAAGGTTTCGCTGAGTGTGCGTTTAATTGAATAATTTTCAATTTGTATCTTCACTACAAACTTAAATATTTGTAAATTATATTATAAATATGAACTTATTTTTTAGATGTTGATTTGTTGAAGATATATTGCAGGAGTATTACGTGTAGTAGAAAATGTAAATCTTCCGTAATTGTAATAGGACATTATACAGGCTTTCCCACACTTAAAGTTAATATTATACTTTACACGTTTCTCAGGCATTTGTTGCAAGGAAAATTTTAGTTTAAATTCAACTTATGTCCGTTCAGAAACGTAAATATAAATTAATTTAACTATTAATAGATAGGTATTGTCATAATTTCGACAGAATTTATTAGCATACTCAGTAATTGTAAGTCAAAAATTAGTCAAACACACATGCATTCCCACACATAAAAATTCGAATAAAAAATTTCATTTTATACTTTTAGTTCATTTTTACACGTCGAATTACCTATTGCCTGTGTTGCACTCTTAATCTTTCGCAATTTTTTCTAAATGCTTTGTAAAATTATTCTATGTAATATATAATAGTAGTCTATTTTCAGAGATTTCGAAATCTCTTTGAGGGTTGTTGCTTATCAGCTTATCAACGATAACAGAGAGAATCTTTTACAGATTAATATCGAAGGGCTCGCAACAATAGAACAAACATTTTAAATATTTACTATTAGTAAAGTGTATAACTGACTTTAGTCTCCTGAATGCTACTTTAGATTTGTTAATTATAATAAACATTAAGTGTGGTGAATTCTAACAAGAATTTAATCTTTTTTCTGAATAATATATGTATGTACAAAGAGTTCATTGATTTTAAAAACTTCTGATTTGTAATAAAGATGTTTTTCAACACATTAAGTTTACCAATATTGATTATAATTGTATTAATTTTTCACAAAGAAAAACATAAAACAATTAAATTCATAAATTCATAAATTCATAAATGTAATAAGTGAAAATATCAGTACTTTATGTATTTGAAAATACATTCTTACGAAACATTCTTCTCGTTTCATAATAATTTGATCAAATTTTAAGATTCTACTTATTAACTTGTAGAATTTATCAATGTGTAAATTTTAATAGTAATCTAATAAAAAGAAACCATAATCATTATCATAAAAATTTAATAATAATATTCATGATAAAATACAAAAATAAATAATAAATCATTTTTATTATTATATATATAATCATCATTACGCTTATTCAGATAGATTATTGAAAAAAATCGTTTCTCGTGCTTCTAAATCAACTAAATTGTTATGTATTTGATATAAAACAATAAGTATTTATTTCTGTTGACTATGAATTTTAAACATAGCATTGTTACGCAGGCAATATAACAAACGAAATTTAATAGCTATAAGAAAAACGAATACAAAAAAGAAATACAGCGTCAAAGATTATTTATAAAATTATATGTATACAAAGTTAGTTCGAATATTAATAGTAAATAGGAACGATAAACATTTATATTTAAAATGATAAAAAGCTATATAATTATATCAATTTACTACGTACTGGTTAAATAAATATTAAATAAAATCTGTGATTTTGAAATAATGAAGATTTCAGTTAGCATTAGGCATTCAATGCATTGCATAGGTAATATCAAGAAGCATTCAGCGTATTGCATAATATCAAAAAAGGTAAACGATTTTCCACTTGCATGATAATACACAATATACACTTTAGGCTCACGTTAACGAGTTCTATGGTTAAAAATCCTTAGTATACTTGTGAAGCACCCTGTATATCCCCGTCTATCTAACCCACGCGATCGGGCAGAATATTAGCCGGTGTATAAAATGCATTTGTGATCACGGCAGGAATGTAAATGGCGTACTTCAGCACGTCTCTTGCGGGGCCGGCCTCGAATTATCAGCAATAAAATATCTTGCTGGCGTGTTGAACAAGACATGACCGGCGGTAGTGCAAGCACCGCTACATTTGTTGCTGAATGAGCTGGTCTTCGTCGCCGATCGTTGATCCTGCGCAGCTGGATGATACCACGCTGGTTATAATGATCGTAAAAGATCGTTGATCTAATATTAAAGGTGCACAAGACGTTTTGCAGTTGATAGTTTACGAAAAAAACGAAAAGATTTCTGAAGTCAGGGATCTTCAGGTTGGTGATAATTACGTGCAAATCTTTAGCACCGCAGGAACATCATATTTTCAGTTGCTGCGTAGAATGTACTTCCATTTTTTAGTACAATACAGCACTTTCGTTAACGTTAAAGACCGTTTTATATTTCATCGTGGTGCACACACAGCTATTTACTTTAACGATCTTTAGTTTGATCATTACATAAACATTATACTAGTGTTATAATTAAGTTTTAAATGTTAAGCAAACATTATTCTCTGTTACTAAAGTGTGCTATTTGTTAGAAGCTGCTATGTTAGCAGTCCTAACGCGCTTTTTCTGAAAAAAGGAATACGTAGCATAAACAGATGACATTATGATTCCGTTAGTTACTGTGACTTCGATATGAATACTTACAATTTCATTTTTCATAAAATAAATGAAAGTGTTTTTACGGCAGTTATACGCAGAAGTTTTGTTTTAAACCTTACATATCGGAAACGGATCAGTATTCGATAGTTGCACTATAATTATGAATATAAAATAGAACTTCTATCTGTCTATCGGTATGTTACATCTTAACTCCTAAACTCTCAGAACAATTTGGATAAAATTTTACATAGTTTTCAACGCAAAACATAGACTAGCATGAAACTTGGACATTTCACAACCTTCACCTGATTACGGTTGTATTTATTAGAGCAGGATAAAAATAAGTCGTTGTTAACAGTGATTTTATAAAAAAAAAACTTGTGTTTAAACTTACAAAAGATTATTTTGCTTTTAACAAAAAAGCAATAATAGTTAATAAATTTAAATGATTAGTATAAAAACTAACAATTAGAATTTAATAATACTCTATCATTAAAGTACCATAATATTATCTCTTGGCATTTATTAGATTATAAATGGTTTACGAAATGTAAGTTTTTACTTAATGTACTTGAGGAGAAAAAACGAATAGAAAAACTAATGTTAGATGTTATGAACATAATTTCATTACTTTACTATCGTTCTTGCTCGTGTAGAGAAGCAGAAAGCAGTTTACTTCCACCTGACCAGGAAACATTCCCGTAATTTCACTGCCGATAAACTCACTGAAATTCTGCAGTACGCGTTTGCTGGTTATGGGTACTCGAATGGAGAGAGAGAGAGAGAGAGAGAGAGAAGGAGAGGAAAGCTAAGAATTGATACCAACGGACAGGGTAACATTAACAACACAGTTTAATTCCTGTTAGTCTTATAATTGCATGCCCATTTCAAATATATAAAGTTGAATTTGTGAACTATATATAATGCACAATTAGAATCGCAAGTAGATGCTCGTTTTAAAGTCATAAACCTTCAAGAAAAATACACGTTTTCTTCTATGAATACTTTCATTTATAAAGATTTATTTTATTCTGAAGATAACACTGCAAATATAATGTTATTTTTTACAAAATAATTAACTGACGAAATGTTGGAGCTGAAATACATTTTACCGTATAACCAACGATATCAATAAAAAAGAAAAGAAGCCTTATAAGTGTATCTTTTTATATTTGTTCATAGATTAAGTTAAAAAACAAAATGTTTCATTCCCGTATATATAACACTGCGCTATTAACAATAAAGTGGTATTTACAGGAATTTTAAAACTGGATTTGATTATTAATTTTAAATTATCTATATTACACAGGTGTCTTTTCATTGCACTGTATTTTGGTTAAAGAAAATGAATGAAATAATACAGGATGCGACCGAATAACGTACAAACAAAGTATAAGGTGATTTCTTATGAAAAAATAAGAAGAAAACATAGAATAAAATTTGTTCGTTCGTAGATTAGTTTTTGAGAAAATCAAGCTTGAAAATCCACTGCATGGGTATGCAATTATTATCGGCAAACTATTGTAAGATACAGTTTACTGAGCGACGTATAATATTTATCGTATTTGTAAGTAATGTCTACGTGATATTTACAAGTTACTAGATTCACTAAAGAACAAAAAGATATTTTGTCAACTATTTTATTATATCAATTATGGAATTACTAAAACTGATTGTCTCGCTGTATAGCTGTGCCCGTCAAATTACAGATGCACGAACTCTCAGTAATGTGTTTTCATGTTTGAATTCTTCAAATGCGTTATTAATAATTAATTGGTCCCATCTTTTAATATCCTAAGTATAAACGTTTTCTTTAGTATGACGCCACAAATAAAAATCGAAGTATGTAAACTCTGTAGGATAATCACGAAGGTCAGGGATCTGTTTTTCTACGGTCAATCAAACCTTAATATTTTACGAAAGTTTCTTATTCTTCGATTGTAGTGTGGCGAAGTACCGTCTTATTAATGAACCATATCTTATTGTTAGCAGTAAATTGTACATGCACGCAATGGATTTTCAAATTCGATTTTCTAGAAAACTAAATTTCAGATGAAAAAATTGTATTCCAGACTTTTTCTTACTTTTTCACGAGGAATTATCTTATGCCCGCTTGTACATGTATTTAAGTTCACTGTTTATTAATAATTTTTTTCATATATGACTGATTAATTGCTTTCTGTGAATTCTACGTGCCTTATTTTGCATTTTATTATATGACATTGCTTGTATCGATTATTAAGTATTGTATTCCATTAGAAAGGTAGACCGAGGCGAATCGGATCATAGGGCGAATTCGAGTACTCCGATTGTTCGTATTACCTCATTCCCCTCTCACCTACCACAATAGTTCGTTAATTGTAAATTGTGTAAGTTGTTATTTAATACCGATACACGTTGTCAATGAGACAAACACGTACAAACATAACGATTTTGATGCGAATCTAAGATACGTAATCTACAATTTCCTATTTAACACTAGGGTTACGGGCTTTTCTTAAGTGAACGAGAAACCGAATTTTTCCTTAAAAAAATCGATTTATTAGAGACAACTTAATTGTATATTACTAACGTACTTACAAATTCAGATATATTTTCGTATCATTACATTAATAAAAGCAACTGTTTCTGTAATTTCACTCGTGAAATCCCAAATGCGTCAAATTGACGTGTTTCGTAAACCTAGTGTTAAAATGAAAATATAAATTTCATTATTATTAGTTCGCATGTTAACCAAATTTAATATTTGTAATATTTTAGATTATTATATCATTATATTATGTTTATATAATCTACTCATTTTGAAATTTTTGTATTAAATACGGGACTAATCTGATCACGTCATTTTGGGTGAATCGAATCACTCGTTTTCTTCATTTAAGTATTTTTACTATTATAAATATGATAATTATTTATATAAAGACGCATTATATGTACATAAGAAAGACCAATCAAAGATCATCGTGTCCAGAAAAAATGGAAGAAATTGTGATAAATGTTAAATCTAAAGAAATTATTATAGTCAAGCTGCAAAGATATGTGACGTATTTTATACAACTCTGCAAAGGAGTAAGGAGTGTCAATTAACTTCTTGTCATTAAGTTATACTTTTTTATGTTGATTTCAAAGATTTTGTTATTAAAATTTCCCTTTTTTCAGAGATTTTTGAGTTATCCGATTCGCCCCAACGGATATTTCTCATTTTTTCGTTGCTTTGTATTTGAAAGAGAGGTTTTTAAGTTTGTTTTTATTTTCTATTGTTAATTTTAAAACTAAATGAGTACCAGATACAAATCTTTAATAAAAAATTCGTTTTTTTTACCAAAAATTTACTTTTTTTACCATTAATTAAGTCATCTAATTCGTCTTTGTTAATCCTACTCTTTATTCTTCAGTAAAAGTTGTAGTTAGCACTGCTCATGAGTTATAACTTATTTTTAATCTGTAGTTACGAAGTTTTGACTATATTTGTAATCCCTAAGTTTAAATCTTCTTCGCTCCAAACTGTCAACTGCTATGTGTAGAAATAAATTCCTTCCGACTATAGTCACATAATCGATACAACTATTTAAGTCAAGATATTCATGACGGAATTCGTAAGCTGCCAGAGAAATGGTAGGTCATCAATAATGGATATTATTTCAGCGATCGATCTTTTCTGTTTTCATTAATTTCAAATAAAACTTCGATTGTACTTAAAAGTCGGAAGAATTCATTTCTACACCTAATAATTTCCATGCAGTTTCGTAATCTTTCTAATTTAAATAGGAATACTTACATAATATGTACTTATTAGAAAAAATCAAATGTAAAAACTGTTAACCATGACATTACGTGTCTGTTTTGGTTCCACCAATCTTTTAGTTTTGAAAAAATGCAAGCATATATATTTTACGTAATGTTATAATATGAGCCATTTATTTTGAAAGTGGCCTAACTCCATTTGTCAATTTTTTCCAGTTGCCATGATTACATGTACAACTTCATGTTATTTATCAGTAAAGCATTTCAGGTTGCTTATATTCCGAGCAAATACGATAATTCTTGACACATAAGTTTTCAAAGTTAGTTCAATAATTGAACCGTGTAGTTTGAAAGTGGCCTAACTCCATTTATACTTAAATCAAGATATTTACTATTGATAATGTCTGAAAATAATTTACTGTTCGTTCCCCAAGATTATTACAAGATTATTAAAAAGTGTCGGAAAGGTAATAACTTTATTGTAAATGAAATGAGACAAGAAGATTTTGTATCAACAAAATTATTAGAAGACGCAATTTTTAAAAGGGTAAAGAATTCTGATGGAGAATCAATAAAAACTGGTTAAAAATATGTTGGATGCGTTTTGTCAGAAATAAACCGTATAAAATTTTCTATAAGACATCAATGAATGAGAATGAAAATTTTAAAGTCCTGAATTTATTACCACGTCGGGGTAGACCAAGAAAGTTCGAAAATATTGTATTGACACCACTGTATAAAAATATCAGACAAATTACAACAGCAAAATTTAAGGACATAATTGACCTATTACGATATATACCACCGGAACATCATGATTTCTTCAAATCCCTTTCACACACACAAAATGTAGATGAGTAGTAAATTGTTTTGTAATAAATTTATGTTTGTAATTTTGTACGTTATGTAGTTAAAAAATGTCTTGAATCGCATAAATTATGTTTCCGAAGTGTTTTAAAGATATGTAAAATAAATTGAGTATTGTTTTTTTCAATTTGAAGCATCTTAAATTATGTTGAATGGACTTGGGCACCTTCAAATTTTATAATGAATCTGGTTGTTAATTTTGAAAGTGGCCTAACTCCACTCTTGATAAGAAAACGCATATTATTCACTTAATAATTGCCACTATTTTAATAGGAACTATAAATTTAACACCCTTAGATACACTTAAGCAGTATGACTCATTAGTATCCTATACGTATATTTTTAAATTCATTGAAACGCAAACCCTTAAATATCTCGATTCGAAGATAAATGGACTTAGGCCACTTTCAAAATAAACGGCTCATATGTTGAATTTATTGTTACGGAAGGAACTATGTACATATATTAAATTTAGTAGTATAAAATATTGCATATGTTCACAATGGATATTTGTAATACTATACTTTCGAAAGTTATAAATTTCATTTCAGCTAATTTTCTATAAAATTGTATGCATTTGTTAATGTTTTGTAACAAATTACGATATTACGATGTATAATGTGATTCTAGACTTTTAGGCAATTTAAAAAATCGCAATATGTTTAAGTGTTTTTTTATTAAATACATATCCAGTTTAATTCATTTTATACATTTCTTTAACAAAATATGTTCAACTCAGATAATTAATCGTAAAATAATTGTAAAAGACTACCAAATGATAGTTTGGATTTGCTATTAACTTATTGCTTTTCAAAGTGGGTTCTATAAACAAACTTTAGAGTTTCGTAAGAGGTATCTTATAATAAAATTTCATAAGAATTTATTTTAAAAACACTTATTGTTTCATTTAATGTTCTGTTAAAATTAGAGTGACAAAGATTGTCCATAAAATATAGGGTATAAGTCCCGCAATTTTTGAAAAATCATATAAGAGTTCCCTGAAAAAATAAGTTTGAGACTACTATAATATGCAGTTGATATCGTTCTAATAACGATAAGAAACCATTTTTTCCAATGAGTTAACTTTAAAATTTTCTTTTCCAAAAGGTCAATCATATCAATTTGAAAAACACCACAATGGCTTTGATACTTTACGTCTTTTAACTTTATCTTAGGATCCTTTTTATATTAATTATACAATGCATCCAAAAAACTAAAAATTGAAGTCATTAAAGTTATTGCCAGTTCAACTAGAAGAAACATAAAATTAAGTGTAAAACGTAAAATAAGCTGTAAGGAACAAAAGTAGCAATATATATATTATGAATAATATATTATGATAGGTAAAGAATTTTTCTCAAGGTAATTTTTTTTCGAGATTTCAAAGTCATCTAAGTTTTTTAAACGGAACTGTATATTTTTATCATTGATAAATGGTATCTGAGATTAAGATGAATTCAACGATCTAAATACTATGACCTTCACGTAACCTTAAGTAAAAGAGATTCATAAAAATTGGGCACTTAAGCAATTGATGCAAACAATAAAATAACTATGATAGAAAGATTAATGAAGGAAAATCTATTTTGATAAATGCTCAAAATAATATCAACTCCATCAACATCAACATGAAGATTCTCGAAGAGCACATGAAGTATAAACTAATCTCAACTCTTCCTTATGTCTTCAAATATTTGAATCTTAACTAATATCAGTAAACAATCTCGCAGTTCATGCAATCTCAGTGTCAACAGTTCTGATTAACACTTTGCTGGCCGGTCACGCGTATACAGTCAGTATCACAAGAGCGTGGACGTGATATTTGCGAAACTTCATATCCAATGAGATATAGATTGTGTCAACATAAGCATTTACAGTCTCCTTCGATACGTGTTGCCCTAAAATCTTTTAGTATCGCTTTTGTCACTGACAAATACAAACCTATTCAAAATGGGTGCCGTGTACGCCAAACGTTTTGAAGTGGTCTTTCTGTGTCATTGTTCGAAAGAATCAAACATAAATATTAGAGATGCAAAACAATATCTACATAAATTTCTTGAATGCGTTAATATGTGGATGCAACAATATAAAGAAACTAAGTGTTCCGATGATCTTTCTGATCGAGGTTCAAAGCGGGTTATCACAAAAACGAAAGATAAAGTGATCCTCCGGTTTTTTTCAAAGAATCCAACATTTCTCTTGCATAAAAAATAAGTTTTCTTTTGGCAAAAGGTGCATAAATATTAGTATTCTAACATTGAAACGTCACTTGTACTGGTGGACACTTCGAAAGTACAACGATCCCAAACAGCGGAGGTGCACTTACACGTTGGGTTGGTTAATACAGTCCCCTGATGCAAATCCAATTGAAAATGTGTGATCTACCACAAAGCATAAACTGTGGGGAAAACGTATTTTAACACTAACAGTATTAGTTCGTCGTATTCGAAAAATATGGAAGTCTCTACTTGTCTCATACGTCGAAAAGTTGATTGAAGGTATACCTAGACGTTATCAAACAATAATCGCTAATGATGGAAATTGGACACATTATTAATTAAGCCCGTATTAGTCTTTTAAATGCTTTTAATTTTCACAGAGATATCACGTCCACACTCTTATGGTACAGACTGTATTCGTGTTTGCATGTTCGAACATATTTAGAGAACAGTAGTATCTAACGGAAAACTATAAAAATGGTATAAAAAAAGTAGTCCTCTTTTTGATTAATTATGCCTTATTTAATGCCTTTAGAATTTACTGCAATTATAATCTACAGAAAAAGAAAATATCAAATATAAACATTTCCTGCGGGAAGTAGCTAGAGAATAGATAGCTAATTATTCAACTCAATGCGACACACAGCCTGGCAATTTTTCTGGTAAAAAGAGCCTCTAGAATTGCTCCATATAAAGATTCTCCTTTGAGACTTTCAGAAACATTGCAAGACCATATTTTAGAAAAAGTAGTTACCAACGGAAACAAATTTCCACTAGAGTATGTACAGTATGCTTTTCTAAAAGAAGACGCAGCAAACTCGGTATGTTTGTAAAATTTGTGTACAATTGCAGTAAATACAGTGACGAGCAAAAGTGTATACACACAGTGCTAGTCTCATAAAAATGAAGATAGTACTACCAATTCTTAAACTGCTCGATCAGAATTAAGTGATTGTAATTACAAGACGAATGTAATTGACAATCTGTAACAGTTTATTTTCATTTATGTTTACAAAATTTGAAATATTTTACAAAAATAGGAATATAACACAATGTTTACAGTTTTGTATGTTTCATCAGGCACATACTAAAAATGAAATAGGCGGTGAAGGAATGGAACTGTTAACAAGTATCGATTGCTTACTCTCTTAGGGCACGCTTTTACAACTATTTTTCAGTTTATAAGTTGGTTTAGCCAAATCATCTAAAATGAAACCGTTTAGTGAAGATAAGAAACACAGTATTATTTCTATGTGTGATAAAGATACTTCGCTGCAACAAATTGCGATAAAATGTAATGTAAGCTATGGGATAGTTGCACAAATAAAAAAAAACCTTATGGCCTAGCGTCAAATTCTGCAAGAAATTATAGAAACGCATGTGAAATTGCACGTTGTATTCGGACTGAAGATAAAACGCCAAAGATCGTAGCAAAAGAAATTGGAGTGAATGCTAATGAATGTACCATTCGCCAATCTTTAAATAGAATTGAACAAAAGAAAAAGTACGTAAACTAGCTCTTTTGAATAAAAATATTAAATTATGAAAACAATTCATTGATACATATGAAAAATGGATCATAGAGGCTTGGAAAAGAGTCATTTGGTCTGATGCAACAAAGATAAACATTTGAATCTGATAGAAAATCCTGGTACTGGACATCCGACACTAAAAATCGTCAAATGAGAGGTGTAAAATGGACTATAAAGTTCAGGGGAGGTTCTATGTACAATGTGTTGAGGTTGTTTTACCCATAAGGGTATTGGTCTTTTAGTTAGGATCGAAGGTATGTGCAAGAAACATTATTTAAACATTTTACAAACCAACTTACCGTAAGTTGTTCTATTGAATACGACGAAGAAGAAATCAGTTTTCAACAAGATGGGGACCTCAAACACACGGCAAAAATAGTAAAAGCCTGGCTTGTAAACCAAGAATTTTCTTTTATGAAGTAGCCACCATAAAGCTATAACGGATATAAACTCAATAGAGAACTTGTGGTTAATTTTGAAAAGAAGACTGGCAAAATGTGATACTTCACCTACGGATATTCATAAGCTATGGAGGAGAACAAAGCGCGAATGGTATAACATCGAACCAGAAATTATATAATATTGAATAGCTAGTATGCCACGCAGACTAGAAGCACTAAAAAAAAAGTAAAGTAAAATGGGCACAATATTAATTTAAGACTTTAGTTTGTTAACAATGTTAAAGTGCAAAACTGTAAACATGGCGTTAGGTATCTATTTTTGTAAAATATTCCGTATGTTGTGAACATAAATGAAAATAACTTATTACATATTGTAAATTATATTTATTTTACAATTATAATTGCCTAATCCCGATTGATTAGTTTAAGAATTTGTAGTACTATCTTCATTTTTATAAGACAAGCGATGTGTGTATAATATTTTGCTCGTCACTGTAAATGCTACACAGTATACTTTACCCGAAAAAATTACTAAATATATGTAGTAATGTTAACGATACGAAGTTCGGCTACGACTGTCGGCATAACACTCGCCAACGGTAACTCGCTCGCAGTTCTACGCTTGCAGAGAAGTCCCGGATCGCACATGGCACTCAGGCGGCACATCAAAGTGCAACACCGATCGTTTTCCGGCACAAGTATATATATAAGTTTCATTTCAACGCATGCTGTGTAAATAAAGTTTATTGAAGCTTATTTACATGCTTTAATTTTATATTCAACTGCGGAAGAATAGTCGGCTGCACGGGATAATTTTGACTTGTAGTAGCCGGTCAGCAATGTGTTAAGATGAATTGTAAACATTGATACATAAGTTTATCCTTTCGTTTATTATAATCAGTAAACATCCCGACTGTACGCAGAAAAATACCTTGAGAGGAATCATTCTTCTTGACAAAGCTGCGACCGCATAGTAGAGTAAGTTCTTAAAACGAGCGGTGGTGTCAAAGCCGTCAAAACAGAACGATTGAAGCTGGCTTCGGAAAAGATGCAGAAACTGTTGTATTGACTGCAGTAAGCAATGATCCTAATACAAGTTGTTGACAAATTGCACATTCTTCGGGCATGAATTCTTTGTACTTAAGGTCACTTGAAGGTTATAGTATCATAGATCGTCAGATTCATCTCAGCCATTACTTTACGATGATAAAAATATGCAATTCTATTTAAAAAACTTTGGTGACCTTGAAATCTCGAAGTTACCTCGAGAAAAATTTTTAGCCTATCATAATATTTGTCCCTTCAAATAAAATAATGCTTTGTTGATGTTTGTTCTTCTGATATTTTTTCCTGTTATAAAATATAAGCAAAATATTTAAGACAGTTAGGTGGGACACTATGTATATAAAAGATTTTATCTCTATGTGAATTATACGATGTAATATACAATCAGTCACAGAATATATGTTTATATATTCTATATCGTCCATGGATATCAAAATCTAAACTACATATTTAAAGTTTATTAATCTCTTCATGAAATAAGCTGATATCTTAAATAAAGTGGAGGGGTTTTTCACATTTGTAGCCTGAATATAAAGCTTTCGTAACACTCGTTTTAAGATATAAAACTTACATAAAAAATACCATTTTTGACAAGCAGTTTTAGTGTCAGCACTCTTTGAAACACACGCACACAAAAAACAGTTTCTATGAGAAAAATACGACTTTTAAATTTTACATTAAAAATTTACAAAATGGTAACTACTTAAAATAGAGATTTCTTAGGTGAGAATTTAATTTTTTTCTAGTATAAAATAATACCAGCAAAAATACTAGAAGAATTAGTAAAATTATGTATCAATATGTAAATAAGCATAAATAGTTCTTTTAAACAATTTATAGCAATGTATATTCTTAGTTTGATTTAGTAGTTTAGATATATTATATTAAATGAATGTATTATATACAGATTTTTGAAACTGACTATAGTTTCTGTTGTAAATTGTATTCTTGTGAGAAAATATTTCAATATGTACTTCACCAGCATTGCAGCCATTCATTGAGGAGTTAAATGACACAATGATAACGATGTCTTTCCTACGCATAAAGAGGATATATATACAATCCCGTATAAGTCAACTCCGATTGTACAATGAATCATTGGTTACTAATCAACGACGTTTCTTTTAATTCGCATTATCGTTATCGGCATTATCCTTATTGAAATTTTTTCTCTTTTATTTCTGTTATTTTCCTGTTCTCTATGAAGAAATATTCCTTTACCTTGACTATAACTTTCGTTTTGTCAATGAATATTTTATATTACTACGACAAATTGTATATACATACAGTGACTCCCATTAATATTCAAACACTCTTTAAAACAAAATGAATTTTATATTTTTAATTGAACCAAACGACGTGAGTTTTCTCGAGGAGTGAAAACGATTAGTTTATTGAATGATGTTCACGAACGATTTGGAAAAAATTGCAATTAGTCGGAATCGCAAAAAAAATAGTGAAGGTTATTATTTACAATTTTTTTTCCTGAGTTTGTAATGAAAATTTAAAAAATATGTTTTGTAGATTTATGTTCGTTATATACATATACAAATTCATTGAAATCGGTTGATGTAGAAACTAGCGACAGATATTGAAAGATATAAAAATATTACGATTTATCGTAATTGTAAGTCGAAAGTCGTGAAAAATTTCGATTTGCATCATTTTTAATAGCTTGTAGCTCATTGCAACGTTAACCGACTCCTATGAAGTTTTCAACATGTATATAATTAGCACAAATCTACAAAATGTATTTCTTAAATTTTCATTACAGGCTCAGATAAAACAAGTTGCAAAACTCGTCTATTACTATTTTCTTCGTAATTTCAACTGATTGGAATTTTTTCGAAAGTATTTTTACATGTTATTTAGTAAACTAATCTTTTTAACTTCTCATGCGAATTCAATTCGTTTAATTCAATTTAAAAAAAAGTTATTCTATTTTAAAGGGTCTCCAAATATTAATGGGAGTCACCTCAATCTGACACACTCCTCATGTCTTTAGAGAATTATTTTCACACCTTACAATTTTATCAATTTATGTCCTGTTGCACTAGCAACAAAAATGAAGCTACTAATCGATACACAAAGATTTATACATTTATTATCTATAGAGTAAGCATCATAAACTAAATGTCAGTTACTCTATGATGAAGCTAGGTGCAATGCTGGTGAAATGTTGGAATATTCACTAAGAAAGACATACTTTAAAAACAAACTGACCCAATCTGGATAGTTAGAACCGAACATGTTGTCACAAGACGATAATATGATAGCAATTGAAGATAATAAGTTTAATTAAATATAAATAATAAGTAAAGGAATCAATGTTACGATTTATTTAATTAAAAAGATTTATTTAATGATCGATAATTTTTATTTATTACCTATGAAGCTTTTAAGGAACAATTATAATAAGGTATAACTACAAACAAATCAAAATATGTTATTTAAAAATCTAACCACATATTACATTTAATTTAGGAAACTTACACTATCATATTATATGAATCTCAAATACTGAATTCTACAGTTTTACATTACATGTGCTTTTAATTTGTAGAAAGCTTTCTGCAAAGTATATGATTATTAAAAATAACGAAAAAAAAGGAACCACTCTTTAATTTTGACCTATAAACATAACGAATCGCACGGATTAAAACTCAAAGTTATAATATGTAGCTGTAATATTAAAGTATATACTGAAATTTATGAGAGTTTCTAGTGAGTTTCTTGTAGGATACACCAGTTTGACATACCCATATTTCTCGACGCTCTATCTGTAACTGATACGTAGACTTGAAAAATTCTTAGAATGGAATGGAAAGACAGCATGTCACTTTCAAGTAACTTTTATTTTTCAGTATAATCCCCTTTAATATCAATGCACTTGGATCAACGGCACTCGGGTGCCATTATACCATAACGAAACTGCAATTCGTTAAGACTTGTAAAATATTTATCATCAATCTCCTTAACTTCCTCGTTTGATAAGTATTTCTTTTCACCAAACCACCGTGGGAACAGATGAAAATCAAAGGCAGCTAAATCTGGCAAATAATGTAGATGTGGCAATAAATCGTACTTTAATTCGATAATGTTCGCTATAGAAACGACACTTGTGTGTATGGGAATATGCATACGAATTTGCTTTCAATGAATTGTTAAGAAACGCGGCACAAAACGCAGAAACACAATCGTTCAGGTAACTGTACACGAAGTACTATGTAATAGAATTATTTGACATGCTATAAATATTCATACAACAAATGAAAATCTCTGATCAGTTAAATATTTCAGATTTCCTTCTACCGCTTTTATCTCATCCAGAGGTAAAAATACAACACTGCACGCATCGTTGTATCGTATGCAAAATATTTTTCACACAGAGAAAAAAAAATATTGTTACGAGCGTTCGATTTTAGTTAAACGATATGCAAACACGTGCTTTTACATTTCTCATTATTTCTTGTTCATAACATCCATAAATACCCAGACCACTTTACATTTAAGTGAGCGCGGATCGTTGTTTCCCAGGCTGGAAAAAGGTGCGCATCGTTGAATCAACCTGTCCACGACGAGTCCGCCTGAGATTTTCACGAGGAGCTGCAGGACGACTCGAGTCCTCTTAACGAAGTTGGTAGGTAGGGACGATACACGCATACATTTAACATAGTGCATGCACGCGAGAAAACGAGAGCGTGCTCACTCAACTTGTAGACTTGAGAAGAGAGAAAGGAGTGAATACGGAGGACACTCGATGAGGGGCAGCCGGGAGAGACAGAGTGAGAAAGGGATGGCGGGGGGGGGGAAGAGAAAGATAGAAAGTAATAGTGGAAGGGGATAAAGGGAAAGTTAAGGAAACTGCAAACATAAGAGGAAGAAACAGAGAGGAAGAAAAAATTCCAACAAAGCATCAAACGAAATAAAAGAAAAAAAAAAAAGAAATAGAAATGTGGGATCTAGAAAATAAGTTAAAGAGAAAAGATTTATAATCGAAGTTTCGAAATTCTATTAATAAAGAGACAACAAGTAAAAAGTGAACAGCAATATGCATATATCAAAAAGGTGGGAGGGGAAGCAAAATGAAAAACAAATTTCAAATATATAAACATACATATACAGGGTGTCTGTCCTATCTAGACACAGCGAAATATCTTTTAAGGAAATTGACGTTACGAAAAAAATGTATCAACAAAAGTTGTTTGGTATAAAGGGAGTCGTTATGTGATGTAAATATTGTTTTTGCACCTGGCGTGGTGAGGGATATTTCAAGGTCGATCTAATTTTTTTTAATGGAATGCTATATTCTTTTATACATAATATAATAATGCGTTTTAAGACGAATTTAAAGAGCTGCTGATAAGGTCATTTTATTTCATAGAAGGTCGTAAAATTTCGAAAAACCGGGGGTCGATCACCACACGTTCCTCACTGTCGTGTCAGTCCACTTACATTCAGCCTGTTTGACCTTGTATGCAACTGGCCCAAAACAGACAGAAGTATTAGAGAAATTCTCTTCCTCTGCAGAGACTAGTATTAAGTAAAGCTAGCAAATAGTTAAAGACTGTAAAGTAATGACGTTCATTTATACCTTCCATTGTGCTCAATTCTGAATTACTAAACAATTTCTTCTATAGATACCGCCTTCACATGTTCTCCATTGTTGTAAAGACATTTTTCCAGTTGCTTGACAAAATTGTACTGCAATACTTTTTAACATTATTTTTTTGGTTCAGTTGCCTACAAGATCAAATAGGCTTAGCAAGTCAACGCAACAACGAGAAAAGGGCGGTTTTGTTGAGGAAAACGCATTATTATATTATGTATAAAAGAAATATAGCATTTCATTTAAGAAAATTAAATATACCTTGAAATATCCTCCACCACGCCAGGTGAAAAAAATATATTTACACCATATAACGCCCTCCTTTGTACAAAATAATTTTTGTTAATACATTTGTTTCGTAACGTCACTTCCTTAAAAAATATTTTATGTCCAGATAAAACAGACATCCTGTATAATAATAGAAATATGCGAATATCTATCTATGCAGAATAAAATCATTAAAAACATTAAGAAATACAGAACTTTGTCATATTAAACTAGAAATAAATCAAGACGGAAAGTAAACAAGTGTTTAGAAGCTGTTTTAAAAATTTAAAAGAAAGGGATGAAGTGATATATATTATCAAAAACATTGAATGTGAATATATCAATGTTAGACAAACCTATCTTGGAGGAATGGGTATACAAAGAAGAACAGAATCTAAATTGAAATATGGAAGCAAAAGTAAGCGACTGAATACTAATTGTTAGCAAGGACAATGGATTTTTACAAAATAAGTGCAGCTACTTCTGTGGAATTCGAATGAGATTATTTTAGAAATAAAAATCAAATGTTAATATGAGGCACGATACATTTAAGTATTATTTGTCCATTAATAAACAACGGAAATCAAACTCGTGAAGATTCGTTTAGTGAAACAAGATATACATATTTACTAATACAAAGGAAGGAGATAAGAAAAGATTGTTTGCATTTGATCGAAGTGGATAATCAAATTTTGTAGGTATCTTATATACCTTCTAAATTGTTATAAAATAAATTTTATTTTCTCCAATTGCATTTTTTTAATTATTATTACAAAAATAAAAGGAATTTTTATATTTTCGGGTAAAATTTGCTTATGAAAAATTATGTGAAAGAGTTATATAATTTTGAATCGATAAATAAAATCGATAAATAAGTTGAATGGTCGAGTATTCATATTTTAAACGTATATCATTTTTACTATCTCGTTAAATGTTACTTGTATAATGATATAGATATTATTGAATATTAGTATGTTTATTAACGACAGAGTTACGATGCTCCTCATTATCAGTCAAGTAGCGGTAAACTAAGTTTACTCTTACAAAAAGCTATATGGAAATGGAAACATAAAATGATACAGATAATTCTTGAATTAACATAACGATATTTCTTCAATAACAATAAAAACAGCTGTTCAACTACAAATGCATAAATTTCAAGATTTCAATTTCGTCAATTATAATTTGTTGTATAAATTAAGTTAAATTATGGAATTAATAATGTTTAAAATACAATTAACAAATATAGTATATTTGCTTTTTAATGAAAATTTAATATATCGTTCAATACTTTTCCCCTAAAAAATAATACCTAATACGTAGTATAGATAATAAAATATTTAACAAATCTGAGAATTCCATTGTACGATCAGTTCAACAACAATTAATTTCTTTTTCTTAATTTTGCTAAAAGAAGAAGAAAGCCTTTTGCTTAGAAATTCTCGTAACAAGATGCACAATAGCAAGGCATAACAGTAAGACGGAAGTACAATAAAAGGCGGATAATTATCGGTACAGAGGCAGCAAGCTTCGTTAAAAGTGCACGGCAATTAATCTCTCTCGCGTCTGGTAAATCATTGCTGAGCTGGTCATCGAGAGGTATTCAGAGACGTAAACGTTTATCCGACTAACTTTGTCGATTGATCGATGTCACCGCGCATTCCTGTATACGTCGACAAAAGTTATCTTAACAGGAACGTTTATCTACCAATGCTAAATAGCCTCGTATATATTGATTCATTGCTGACGAGATCCTTTCATGCACATTAACAAGTTTAATACGATAAAAAAGTCAGATGCAAGTCGAGGGCGATGTACTTTTTGAAGACGTAAGTGCGACTTGATTGGTTATATCATTTGAATATAATAGAGAAAACGATTATTGCGAAAAGGATTTTCCTTAAACAAAGAAAATATCTGGCGGTGTTTAAATACAGTATTATTACTAGACTACGGATTTTTAGGCATTTGTAGAAAATTTAAAGGTACAAGATTGCACCGAATGCATGTAATATAAAAAAAAATATCAAAATTTTGTTACTTTTTATAATACTACGTAGGTGAAATAACAGTTTAGCGATGTTCTATTTCTTTTTACTATATTCTCAAACATACGAATTTGCACGACAACCCGCAATCTAGTCATTACAAGAAAGTAAATGCAACCACAATGTGATTTATAGTACTGTAGCAAAAACATATAGCATCAATGATCATTATCAGTGTGTCACGATATCCTTATGAAACTAAGTGCAATGTTGGCGAAACTTTGGAATCCAAATAACATTGTACGCGATTCTAATCCAGAAGCCTCGAATAGTAATTTAAGTCGTCCTGACTGTGAAAGACTAATAAATTTCATAACATCGATATCATATCTGTAAAACCACAAAAAAATATGGTAATGTATATGATAGTTATATGCATTTACAATATTCAAACTTTTTATAAAAATGGACCATTGTTTTCAAGCAAAATTTTGTTCAGCGATGAATTTTGTTCTCATTTCAGAATGAATAGATTCATTAATAAGCAAAATTGTCGTATCTAAGGGAAAAATCCTCGTGTTATTCACGAAAAATCTCTACAACCAAAAAGAGTCACGGTTTGGTATGCATTTTGAACAAATGGAATCATCTGACCATTTTTCTTCAAAGCTCATGCTGGAACTCGAGAAAACATTCAGTTTTTGCGATCAAAACTTCGTCAACGTGTAATTTCACGAAATGCAGACTTCAATTGATTTCTTTTGTGCGATTTTTTAAAACGTCGAGTCTACCCTAAAAAACCAAAAATAATTAAGTAGATAAATCAAAATATTTTCTAAAGAAAATAAGAAACATGGAAATATGCAAAATTAAAAAAAAAAGCAGATTGATTATAATATACGAGTGACGTCTTATCAATTTTCCCTCTCAATGTTTATATACAAGTATATTACGGTATATCTAGTGAACGAAAATAATACGCGTGTATGGAGATGAGAAAAAACATCGAAAAAACAGCGTTTTCGAATCGAAAGATAAAAACGAATCGAAATAATGTGTTTATTACACAAGTATTCGTTTTTAATACATACTGCACAGAACAATTAGAAAATTGTTATCGCGAATGATTTTATGTCGCGTAACAGAAAGGAAGGACAAAAGTGTTATAAGCTTGATAGATTAACATGTTCGTATGATACTGCGGAAAAGACTGTGTTTAAGACAATCATTAATCAAAATAAAAAAAAAAAGATTTTCGACATGTACAGAACTACTCCAATTTTACGCATTTTGCCCTTCAATAATAACAGTTAACTGTATAAAGTAACAGAGCAATTTTTTTGTTTTCATAAACATGTACTTCCAACACTGAATTTTGTTATTATAAAAAAGTTTCTGGGAATTACATGTTATGTAATTAAATACAATGACTGTAATATTCGATGTTTTAGTTGTTTCGAGCTGTGTGTATGTGTCTAATTTTTTATCATACAATCATAAATTACAATTTCTGTTTCCAATACATCAAGTTTGTCAAATGCACAGTAAATATATTATTGTCTTGTAAACAAATAAATTAATACGTGTGTGAAATTGTTATTACAAAATCTACAGTAACATGTAGTCTAAACAATGACATCGTTTTACGAAATATGATTTGTTTGAAGTCTTTGAAATACATTTTTTGTTAGTATTAGAAAAATAAAGTATTAACATGTGAATCTAAAAACTATGAAAGATTGACAAACAAGTGTTGTTATACGTGCGTATAATCATTCACAGATATTCATTTTTCAACCAGCAATCTAATGCAGTTTGCAGCATAAGTATTGTTTTCAAATAACACTTTGAAAATATAAATATACGTATACATGATTCCATATGTAAGTATACATTGTATATATTTCTTTATGAGTTTCCAAAATATTAGACACTTGATGTAATAATAAACACCCTGTATGTATTTAACAACTACCAAACGATAATTCATAATTGAAATTTTTTATTTATTATTTGAGAGTAAATAGTTCGAAAGCAATAATTTTTAGGACATTGTAAGATTTTTTCTACATATTTAATCAATGACTAAAAATAACATTTCCCTGGTTACATTTTTCACCTAAATTCAGTCGTAAAAACTGTTAAAAGAAACATTTCTCCCGAAAAATCTGTAAAAGTACATCAAAGAATCTGAAAGCTCATATAATTAACATGTCAACTATTTTATTGCCTGAAGCCTAACATTTCCCTATTTATGAACACGACACGAATCTAACGAAACCAGATAGAGCAGTTGCATTTTTCCAACTATATGAACTAGTTTCGATAACACCAGCCATTTAAAATTCAACGGGACATTGTTCCTAGAATAAATTGCCTTCAGTCGAGCTGCATTAAAACGCGATTCAATGTTTCGATATGCGTATCCGCTTGTCAAACAAACAATATAATGATTCTTTGACATTTTTACGATGAAAGAGCATTCCGGAAAATCGAAGCTAATTACAAAATATATTAACAATGTTTCTTCTTTCATATAAATTATTATTATTATTATTATTGTTGTCGTCGTCGTCGTCGTCGTCGTCGTCGTCGTCGTCGTCGTCGTCGTCGTCGTCGTCGTCGTTATTATTATCATCATCATCATCATCATCATCATCATCATCATCATCATCATCATCATCATCATCATCATCATCATCATCATCATCGTCGTCGTCATCATTGACATTATTCGCATTTGGATTGTGCTACTAATGATAATATAAATGAGATATAAAAATGTAGATAATTAGCCTAACGTAACAGGTGAAATTTATACAATCGTAAGACCCCTACGAAACTTAATTTTAACTACTGTTAAATTTATTTACAATGATTTATTAAAATACTCGTTTTATTTTACAAAAGCTAAGAGAAAATCAGAATTTAAACGTAAATAAAATCGACAGATTTCAAAATAGAACTGTATTTATTTATATATTATTATAATATTATTAAGAGTCTGTATAAACATACAAAACAAATTTGAAATCGATAACGAAAGTTTCTAAAGTGTGTTAAAATATTTCATGTACTAAATTTAGATAGATACAATTTTTCCATATATTATACATAATTCTATCGACACCAGTTCGTAATTACAACATTAACGTATTATAATAATAAAGGCAAGGTTACGTTATCGATAGTTAATTATTATTGCCCGATTAAACCGATTAAACGGTTACTCACCGAACCAGGTGTATCCAAAGTCGTTAAAGACGAGTTAATTATTGCTTCGGCAAGATCGGGCACCGCTTCACTTTTTTTATCGGTGAGAACCACAGCGGCATTTGCTTTTAAATTGATGCCAATAATAACGCGTGTCGGTTCACTTTCATCGAATCGTTCTTTAAATTTCCGGTGTTGCCAGCAAACTCATCATTTTTCATATAGTGCGATTCATATCTCATTTTAAGTATCAAAATACTTATTTATATAATTTGCCGGTAAAAATCTCTTTAAATGAAAAAAAAATCTTTCCATTCAAATTGGTGCATTACTTTCCTTCTTAAACTCTCGTTGTAAAAATAAAACGTTGGAGTTATAGTATAGTATAATTCTATATCAAGTATAATCAGTCGTAATAAGAAATATTTAAAGTTATTTTACATTCGTAAGTACCCCTTTACAAAGAGAATTGACAGATTTCGGTTTGAAGGTGTATGAAAATTTAACGAGAAACAATTTTTTTATTCAAATACAAAAATTAGAATTATCATTTACTTCTAGCGAGTTTTAATTGTAAAGAAACAATATTTTGCTCAAAGTATAATCCTGTATACTTTTGAAAAATCGTAAGTATACTAACTTCAATAAGAACATAGCTCTGCATTTATTAATAAGACATAAGTATGTTTTACTCGTGTAAAATAAATTAAAAAAGAAATAGAAAAAAGAAAAGAACACTTCCCCTACAACGTCTTGATAAAAGTACACATAACAAAAAGAATCATCTAGTAATTAAATAATATGTTAATACAATATAAATGAACTTTCAAAGAAATAATAAGAGAACAAAGTTATAAAATCAATTGCATATCAACATATTTGTATTAAAAGTAACTGTGTTGTAATTAACGCTTTATTGAATTAGCAGCAATACAAATCTCCATCATAATATTTTCTTGAAATTCAATAATACAAAGATGTATCTATCACAATTTTTTTTGTGATCGATATTTAAATTTTTATTATATTCATTCGAATTTACATCAATCAATCTTAATTAATATCACGCCATCATTTAAAACTATGCCGATACTATGAAATAAAAAATTGGAGAGGATTGCAATTTACTACTGGTACGTACAAAGAAAAAAGAAAAAGAAGAAGAGAAAGAAGCGTTCATCATAAAATGAAACAGCAATCACCTGTTTGCCGAACAACCGGTTGCGGAAGTGTTACCCAAAACAGTCACTCGAAGCATCGACGAGCAAACACATTGTAATTCTTGATCATCCTGTGAGCTCTTCAAACACCGAAAGATTCTTGTCACTTCCGCTCCTCCGAGCGTCCATAGACGTCGTTCACCGTGCTACAATCCTCTCGACCTTCTTCGAAGCTTGTCATTCTCATTGATTCAAAAATGAAACGTCACCACGGCAGGGTTACGTACCGTTTCAAAACAACACTCGCGCACGAAAGAGCAACAATTCTCCCACCTTTGAAAAATGTGTCAAAAATTATCGGCCGATAGGATGTCCTTTGACGCGAAACTCGTCCAAGTCTTGTTCACCATTCACCATCACAGTTTAGTAATATTACGAGAGCAAGAAGTTCAAGGAAGCCGAACCATATTTGGAACGTGAAATTTCGCGACCGAAGGATTTTTTCAGCAGCTGAAATTGTTTGATGAAGGTTAAACAGAGGCGGGTAAGATCAGTGAAAGAAGTTGGTCCTCCCTTCGAAAGGATTGGTTCTTAAAGCATCTGAAGGAGCTGCCTCGTGGCAAAAGGCCAGGGACTGAGGTACGCTGCGAAACCGACTTGGACGACGTGTTACTGCGGAATGGTCGCAGAGTGCAGGCAGAATCCACGAGACCGTGGTACGTTTCGTTCTCTCCCGCTGCCTTGTCTGTCCTGCACGCCACGGAATCGGTCTCTCCTGCTCATTCTCTTGAAGAGGGAGCCCCCTCGACTAGTGATGGCCTCAAGGCACTTCGAATCAGTTGGAACGCACCGAAACTGCTCATTAACGTGATAATTACCCGATCAAATAACAAATCGGATCATTTTTTTCTATTATATTTATCGAAGCTTCAGATGCCGTGGCAAATAAATTTGTACATGCATTGTAATCGGTGAACTGTTTCGATTATGGAATTTTTCAAAGCGATCTTCGCCATTCGACTTACTCCGTTTATTAAATTTCTTGAGAAGTTTGTTTCATAACTTTCAATTATCATTATTTATTATATAACACTCAATGTGCATATTTTGTGAAATATTATTATCATTATGTAAACTGTATGTAAAATAGTTTTATGAATGAAAGTGTTACACTTATTTGTTTTGCATGGATTATGACTAAGTATGTATTATTTTATATGAACTATTATAACTCTAAATTTTCTATAATTTCAGGTATCTAAATGTTACACTTTATACTGTTTTACTGTATTTATTAATTTAAAAGTGTTGAAGAAATTATCATACATCACGATCTTATTTCGGAGAAAATTTCAATTGGATTATAGCGAGTAAATTTGTTTTGTATATAATTTTACATACAAATCATGAAATATCGTTACAAATATTTGAATAAATGATTAATTAAATAGTAACCTGAATCGATGTCACATGTAGAATTATTCAAAGTATTTAATCGAGATCCGTAAGTAAAAATAATGTATTATTGAAATTTTAACATTAATATTTCAGCTACATTTAATTCTTTCATGTCTCATATTGTGTATATTTATTCTCCTTTTACATATTTAAGTAAGTTTGGAACAATTTCCATTGTTTATTTAACAGTTTCTGTTATTACATATTTACAAACTAAAAGTAAACGAAAATATACAACAGCTTTTAAGCTTATGAAAATTCTCAATATATACTAATATTTTTTACAGTGTTCATCAAATCTCGTACAAAAAATAATCTACTTAGTGAGCTAATTGATGCTTTTTTATACAATGTTATGATTAAAATAATTCAATATTATAGAAGTTGTGAAAGAGTGCATGTAAACGAAACAAATATTTTAGGATTATATGCAAAATATAATTGTAAAACTGTATATTTTTTTAATCTATTAAATATAATAAAAATATATTTAGTTTTTCAATATTAAAAAATTAATGTGTATCAATCGCATTTTTTTATTAAAATACGTGAAATTATTTGTTTCTACATATAAAAGATACCTATTAAACTGTTCGTTACAATCCACTGTTTTAATAAATTAGATATTATTCATATTATTCATATTATTATATTATTTATATGAAAGTGAATAACAATGCAGTTTATAATTCATTTCATGTCTTTAAATAATAGTTAAAAGAAACATTGTAATAGTATTAATAGATGCGTTGTTCTTATTAACAAATGAAGAAAATTAACATGATAACAAGCTAAAGGTATTGCTTCCATCATTGAATATTCAGTCCTTGATAGTATTCCGTGAGTCTACAAGCTTATACGAAGTAACTTTAAATGTAACAAAGAGTGAAATAGTTCAGTAATCGCTTGTTAGACTATGAATGATGTAAATTGTTTGAAAACTCATGATATGGCAAAAACTGAATGCCCATCACTACCCTCGACGGAACTCGCCGGCTGCTTCTCTCCCCTGCTTCCCTTTGCCTTTCTGTTTCTCTCCTTCCCCTCTCGCCGCTCTCTGGCCGGTTCATTGGTTCATCGGTGCACCGGTCCAAGCTCCGTATTCTTCTCTCTAATTATACCGTTACGTGCAATCGCTCGTGTCAATTAGTAGCTTTTTTTCCTACCCGAATGCAACCCCTTCTTTCGCGAAGGACCCCGAGGAAGATTTCGATTCGACTTCTCCTTCCCCTTCCTTCGAGCGATTCCTGAAAAGTAGGGGAATGCTTTGTTGGTTCTCCTCTTTTGAGAATCCAAGGTACGGTACAACTTAGTAAATGTACGTCGAAAGGTTTGACAAAGATTTAAGTAAAATATACAAAAAACTTAAAGAGTGATAATTTTCTTTTAAATATTTTATACGTTTGCCTCAATATGGCAGTGTGATAATACAATTTAGAAATATACGTGCCATTAAGTACATAGTTACAAGGCATTTTCGTAATTAAACAAAGTAATAAGAAGTAGTGAAAATAATTAATTTTATATCTCACGTATGTATATGTTATACATCATTATACAGTAGTTCTTTTACGTTCAAAATTTTAGATTCGGTTTACTGTGTTATTATGCATTCTGATATAAGATACACCATTTCTTTCTGTCGTACAAATAGGATGTATAAAATTTTCACTTTTAAAATTCTTTTCCCTTTGTTTGGAATGCCTTCCATTATTTTGTTTTCCATGAAAATTTCTTTTGTTTTCAAAGTACTAATCTATCCTAAAAGGTAATATACATACATTCAACATTCGCGAACATGTATTCTCAAATAAATATCAACTTTAACATTTTTGAAACAAAGTTTATTTGAAAACAATTGTACTATGCGTACATATGTATATTTATAAGTTGTTCGTTGAGTACGTTTCTAAATTATATAGCTTTATGAAGATTATCGTTGTAGTTTTATACAGTTAATTGAACACACATGTACACAACATGTTCTTTGATTACTATCTAGTTTGATGAATAAAGAAAATTTTAATGTTGATCTACAGTAAGATTATTAATTAATTTACTTAGTAATACGAAATTGTTGAATACGTATAACTGAATGCAGCAATATGTTATACGGTCTTTCTGAAAACAATTCTAAAAAAGTTTTTAAATGAACATGAAAAAGATATATGTTACAATTTTCGAATTATTTGTTTAAGTCCCCATGAATTTCTTAACGTTTCTAATTTTTTCGACGATAGAAATATAAATGCATTCATACGTTATTTCGATCGCCTAAAAAATATTTATTGTAAATAACAAAAACCGAATTTCAACTTACCAAAGTTGTAATTTGCAAATTTAATGAAAGATAGTAAATAAATACATATATGTGCTTTCGTATTATTATTCAAACAATAATTTAGAATCTAGATTAAACCAAAGTATAATTATGATACAAAGTGCAAGAAAGCCAACATAAAACTAGTCTACGTATAGTATGGAAAATAAATTTTATTTTGCAATAGAATCATTTCTTAAGAAACTTTTAGGTTCTTTGTATAATACATTGTGTAAATATTAAAAAAAAAAAAAAACAGTTTGGATCCGTATCGATATGCGGAGATTTTGCATCAAATCAAAATGAATAATATAGGATGGATTTTAATTAAAAGAAGAAGAAAATTTCGGCGTAAATGTGTAGAATATTTATGATAAATAAAATTTTCTGAAGCAAAGAACAGAATACATTACCAAAATGTTAATACACCTATCAGTTAATAAAGGAACTTCTGTACTAATAACAAAATATTAATATATTTATGTTTGTATAAATTATTACAGGGTACGGATGATTATTATACAGTATGTAACAAAAATAGGTAAACAGTATAAGTCAGAAACACGATGAATTTAATAAGAGAAGTATCGTTTAATTTCACATAAAAACATATATTTACATGAGCCACTTAAAAGTTAACATGACTAACTCCGTGAAACAAAATTTATTAAATTTATTTCATTTATTAAAAGGTAAGCACGAATTATATGTTTTGGTACTAAAATTTGAAAATATTACAGAAACAAAATTAGTCATATGGACTTCTGAACGGCTCACGTATGTATTGTATGTACTTAAATTGTCTATTACAGAAAAAAAGAACATATTATATTTGTTCGGATCGCAATGCTTGATACTTAATTGCCGAACCGTTACACGATACATTTCACACTTCGTGATATACTCGGTGTGCAACTTAGTAAACAAAATCAAAACTTTGTTAAAAGTTACATACGAAACAATTTATTTGTTAACGAAGAGTGACTAGACTAAGATACTTGACTAAGGTATTATATATGATTCTAATGAACGTCTGTTTGTAAAAATCTTTGTAGAATCCTCGTTCTCACTTGGTGTTTTAGCTTTTACAGACTAGGTTATTTTGCTATTGGTTAGTTTGCTGTGTGTGGAATAAATATACATTCTCTAATTTGTGTTTGAGAGTAGGGTATCGGTCATTCCAAGGGAAAGAGTTGTTATTAAAAATTACACATTAAATTTTTGGGATTCGAAAGATCTTCAGACTTGTCTAGTAATAAACTAATATTTCGCTCTCGATTTCTCTGCATGGTGTATAGTATAATATAAGTACGGTACCTCGGTCTGATGGTCAAATGCGATATTATATTATAATCAACAATATTATATTATACATTATAAAAAAATACAAATACAAACATTAGGTATATCACAAAATGAAGAAAATGTATATCTAATCACTCAATATCCAAAATGATGGATTAGTACATCAAAATTTTTGCTAAACAAATAAGTAAAAGAAATATGTATTCCTTTTCAATTGGAAATTGTCATTTTCATTCCTTTCAGAATTCTTTACCTCTTTAATATATTTTGATCTACTCTTTACAATCTTTAATTTCCGAATATAAATAGACCACACATTTTCGTCAAAACGTTCATTAAATTTCCCCTCAATTAATTTGTAACGATATTCGCCCTTTGAATTGGAACATTATCTCAATGTTTGCCTCATAGAATAATAATTTTAAATATATAAACACATGGCTATTAGCATTCACTTCCACTGATCCGTATATACTTACTGTTGCCTTGACTCGTGCGTATAATAAAAGTTCATCCTCTTTTCCACCAGATCAACATTTCATGATTATGTACTAAATCAGGCACCGACCCAATAAAAATTCATACATTTCTAAATTGCATGTTTCTTTGAATAAAGTAACTTCTTCATTCAATGTCCCCTAGTATATGTATGTAGATAAAATTATAATATTCTTGGTTTTGTTACAAAGTGTGGCTATTTTGTAAACAGCTGCTGATAGTTCGTTGAAAATAAAAAGGTGTTCATATGATTTGCTCTTATTTTTCATTTTAATTACAATGCTGCGTTTTTCGTGTGTCAAATGCTTATTTGAAAACGTTTTCCAATTCTACACTTGAAAACGAAGCATAAATAAGAAGAACATGTTGTTAAAACTATAAAAGATATATGTTAATAAATTTTGATATATATATATATATATATATATATATATATATATATATATATATATATTTTGCAGTTTTACGAACTTCCACAAAAAGAAATGACTTTATCAATAGCTCCTCGAACTTGCCTTAACATACAGTGCGATATTATACATAAAAAAATATAGTATTCCTTTCAAAAAAATTAAATTAACTTTGAAATATCTCCCACCACATCAAGTACGAAAAAAGTATTTATACCATATAATATACAACCCCTTATACCAAAAACTTTTCTTAATACATTTTTTTCGTAACATTACTTTCTTAAAAGATATCTCACTGTATTCAAATAAAACAGACTCAATCTCTTTTTCCCTCTCTCTCTCTCTCTCTTGCACGTATGTGTTTATATATTATTTATTAATTAATAAATATTTATTATATTATAAATTAAAAACATTTGTAAATTATTTATTAATTAATATTATATTTACACATTAAGTTCATACGTTTATACATGATTGTATTATACTTTAAATTTTTTAATTATACACACACTATTTATTACTTTAAATATTAATTATTAAATCATTTATTGAAATTGGTAAGATAGTGATGAAACTTTACTTTCGTAAACATCATATAATAGAACACTTTTGAAATGAAATATTAAATGACAAACATTTTCATCAAAAAACCTTTACCTACTTTATATTTCTTTGAAAACTAATTTACGTATATGTACATGTAAAATGATGTGAATGACATTTTTCTTGTCCCAAACGTAGATTGCGTTGGTTGTAGTGGAATTATTAGCATAAGTTCCTAAGATTTATGAAAACTGATTTCAAGTACTTCGTTGGACAAATACCAGAAAAAAATATAAGCATACAGTAGAATTATACTTTTAACGCTGTCCTGAACTTAAACTTAATGTGCGAATGTTATTTTGGAGGCTACAAAGATAGTTAAGGAAACAAATAATTGCGGGTATTTGCAAGATGAAGGTCAACACTTCGAACATTCCCTTAACATTTAGAAAGACATGGTAGTGTTTTCTTTATCTACGACTTCGCTTAACCTTGATTGGCTAAAGTCATTGAATTTTCCTGTAGTAGCAAATATTTAGTTAATATAGTAGCCTCTATTAATTAAATAATGAAGTTGTGTTTATTTAAACTATATCTTTTGAGAAATGACACTTCCATGAAATATTTTTATACTAGATTTACATTTACGATAGAATAATGTTTCCATCGTTTCCTTCATTTCTCAATTACGTATTTAATAATATAATGGAAATGTTACATATACATATGTGTATGCGAAAGAGAAATGCTTTCAAAAGTAACTTTTTAGAACAGAACAGTTCAGTTTTGGAAAATTAATACTTCACAAAATCGATTCTTTCTGAAAGCATATGAAAGATATGAAAGCAATATTGTAAAAGGAGGATAAATGTAAAGATATTCAACGTAAACTAAACTTTACAAAGTATATTTTACATCCTATTTGTTCCTTAAGCTTTCAGCATAAAAGTTATACAATACTTATTGTAAAGATTATTCAATGAAATAGCCTTTTTTTATTCAATGAAAGTACTCTTCTTTTAGATCTATCCACCTTTTTTACAAATTTTCTAAAAGCATACATATATATTCAATAAAAAAGAAAAATAATATTCTCAATAACGAAGTTTATATCTTTAAAAAACAGTTTAATTCGATAAATATTTGCAAATTCCTGAAAATTTTTGTTTCACATTTGAAAATTCTATGTATAATGTTCTAGCTGATATTCGTTTTCACAAACAGTTCGTTCATACGTATTTATTATGCAAAAATTCTTCAAGAATTTATGGACCTACATGTATGCTTTGAAGCCGATTAATGTTTGGAAGAATCATTTATTTACCAGAATACCGACTCCAACTCTTCTTTCTTCCTCTCAATTATATTGTTACTGTAATCACTCTCCTTAATTGGAAGCATCTTTTTCTTTGGTCTCGGATCGAACCATTAATACCCTCGATAAATCTAGTAACTTACCGTTAATTGCTTTTCCTGTTCTAGAATAAATATTACGATCGATTAATTACAAGATTTACCATTGATGGGGCAATTTGGAAATTTTCAAACGTTTGCAATGGAATTTTAATAGAAAAATAACATGTACTCCCTTCCGAGCGAGAAACTTTCATTATTTTAACATAAAACAGGAGCGTAACACACTAGCATTTATATTATTTGAGAAAATAAGAAACTTTATATGAAGTAATAAAATTTCGTATAAGTACATGGAATATTGTTACCTTTTTAGACGCGCAATTGACATGGAAATGTTTTTAATAATACGATTTATTTTTTTTTTATTTTATTCCTAAGTATTATCCGTTTTACTTAATCTAATATAAAATAAAGCAATAGTGCTATAATAATATATTTAGCATATACTTACATTTTCTAATTTTGTTCAACTTATCCCATAAATTAGAAGATTGAATGAGGTATTCTACCGTAAAACGTGTATTTTTTAATAATCTTCAGTATTTTATAAAGCAGTTTATGTTTGCGTCAAAATTTAGTTCATAGATTTATCGATATTTCAATAATACTTACAATGTTTATTAGATAAAAATAATTAAAATTGGTAGCAGTGCAAGCGTTTAAATCCGTTAGAAAAGAAAAGTCTTTTCATGGCTTCCGTGATTCCAACTACTCTGTTCTTATAAAATGATAAAACCAAAATGATTCGTAATGAAAACGAGTTTGGCTCTAACACAGGTAGCAGAATAAAAGGGAACAATTGATAGTTGAAAAAATGACGGCACATTAAGGTTTGATTATTGATTTTTGCATATTGTTCATACATTTAGCGGACTAGAAGAATAAGAAAAAAAAAGGTTTTAAATTAATTCTAGTGCAACCTATAACAACATAGGTACATACAGAAGGTGTGCATAAAATTTGAAACCAATCAGTCAAACAGGTCTTCAGGTATTATGGAAGTCATTTTAATAAAAACTAAAAAAAAGAAAAAAAATGTAAATAATATTAGTCAATTTTTTCAGCATCTATAGTAGAATTTTGTGCTTAATCATCAGAATCGAATAATTTTAGATGTATAAAGTTAATACCTTTTATTATTTTATTCCCAATAATTATCTGATTTATTTAATCTAATATAAAACGAAACAATAGTAATACAATAGTTTATCCGACGTATACTTATTAGAAAATATTTAAAAAATATGAAACTGTCACTTGATGCAATTCCAATGTGCATGAGCGTAACTTTACAAATGAACACTCCGTGTAGAATGACTCATATTACAAATTCTTCCAGTCGGTCGAATTTATTCAGACATTGATAGGGCACTGATAATTATACCTCGAGACCCCTCATTAGATTCATGCAATTGCTCTAATAAATTTACATATCTCTTGTCAAGAACGTATGTGCCAACCAGAGCGTTAAATTATAGAGTAGTATCTCTAATCCCTCTAATAAAAAGTAATTCAAAAGCTAGTAAAGTTACTAAAATGCTCTTTTACAATATGTACAGAATATGATTTGTGAGGTTTGTATGTTAAATAAATAATTTATATTGAAATAATAAAAATACATTTCTATATATAATAAATTAGTATTAGGAAAACTACGTACTACATGCACATATTGATAATTTACAATTACAATGAACTTCATAATTAATATTTAACTTAGCAATTAAGAGTTTCAATATTTTTCTGTTGAAGTATTAAATTGTATAATTTACAATTTATGTTAAAAGCAATGATTTGTATTGTATCAAAGAAGTACGTCGCTTATAATTTGTCACGGAAACAGTATAATGGAAAGAGATATTTTCATATACATATATTTTCATAAATATCTTCGCTAAATACATGTTGCACTTTGCACACATTACAAAGTAAAGGGATTCCATTACTACATAACTATACACACATTCAGCCTTCCCTCGATGTCTTCTAACTGTGATGGAAGGATTTGATTCAAAATTAAATTTATAAGTGATTCATTTATAATTTTCAGCAAAATATTTAATAATCATAAGTTTTAATCAATATTGTGAAAAGGATTAAAAATGTTTTGCTTGAAATCTATGATTTTTAAAATATTCAAAAATATGAATAAAGAAATTCTGTTGAAGGAACAGAATTATGTACTTCAAAGTACTTGATCTATGAGTTACTTATTCCGAATAAACACATTATTACACACACACACACAAAATTAATTTTTGAATATTTCAAAAATTATACAAGCTACAATATTGTTTATTGGTCTTTTCGCTATATACCAATATGTCAGCAAAATGTAAGTGTACCGTCTCTATACCGTCAAACATACACATACATCAGGGGTAGGCAAATAGCGGCCCGCTAATAGTTTTTTGTGGCCCGCCAAGACAGTCAGAAAAATCCGCCTTAAACCGAGATTTTGAATAAAACTGTCACTATTTTATTTAATTTATATTTATTGATTTTTATGTTACAATTTATACCTTTTCTGAAATGCAAAGTTAATTACTAAATGCAATCATTTTAAAAAGTACGGCCCTCCGCTAACCTCCGCTTCCACAAAGTGGCCCCCGAGCCAAAACAATTGCTCATCCCTGTCATGCATAATAGTGTAATATGTAAAAAATTATAATTTTTCACATGCAATGTAAGTATAACGTGAGTTGTTCGATTATCGGATCATCCTGAACACAGTTATTTCAGATAACCGAGGTTCTACTGCAATTTTAAACCTATAAATTCTTTTATATCAATTTATTCATAATATAAAGCAATGTCACGTCATAAATTCAAGTATCCTTTTCTTTGATCCTTTCCTAATTAATTTTCAAGTCAAATACATCACAGAACTTTATAATTCTTTCATTTTACAACGTTTAAAAAAACTTAAATGAAAAAAAGACATTTAATAAATGCAGTATTCTTGCGTTAGTTAGTCGGGATTTTGTCTTGTTAGCTAATCGTCGAAGTATTACAGTGGGGTATTAGCCTCTCAAACACGGAAAAAATTATTTTATGACTTAAATCATATATTAATCCCTTCTTTTTTTGTTATTTTCCATAATTAGAGCATGCATTTTTAGTCTCGTGGATAGAGAATAACTAATAAAAGTTATTTTTTAGCAGCATTTATAAATAAATTATTGGAAATATGGAGAAAATAAGCATCTTTATCCATGCGTGCACAAATTTGTGCGTTAAACTTCTTCTAAATATATTAAATTTCTCGCTATCGTTGTATGTTAAAGTTCCCAAAATGATTGAACGTTAAAGTTTCCAAAAGCCATGGCACATTTGTCTACCACGCCTTGTATACTTTATAAAACTGAGCTGAGATTATTTTGCAATATCCGAAATTACTTGAAGAGAGAAAAATAAATGAATTTTGAAATTTTATTGTTTGAAAAAACTTAATACCAGTACTGCAACAATTTCACACAAAAATTCTGACTAATTGTTTCGAGACCAGTGACGCACTATTAGTGTTAATAATAAGAAGAATCACTGTAGCTACCACAATAGCAGCTAAAAGTAGCTAATTTCTTTCTTACGTTATAGGTAAAGCTTTACCTTCTTCAATGATACCAGAAAAAAATATGGAACTCTATTAAACACATTTTTAACATGCTACATCTGAATATGGAAAATATTAAATAACATATAATACCAAAAATATCAATAGTATCAAAATCGAATTGATTAAATTAAGACAGCAACAAAATTATAAATGATAATTTTATTTTTTAATAACTTTGAGGTTGATTTCTTTAAAGGTGTATAGCTGTGTTAATAATTAAGAAATGTGAAAAGAAAAGGTAACACATTATGATCCAAATGTTCAATGAGCTATCTATGTACGTATGTATATAGAATTTTTTCAGTTTGTGATTACTTATGAAATAGAACTTTTTTCCGCGTTTAGGCAAATAATCCACTGTGCGTCGTTTTTCTCACGTGTCATGGTCGTTATCAAATGAACAGAGACCTTGATAATTTCGTATGAAATATTTGTATCTCACTTGCACTCAATGAAAAAGAAACACACTCGAGTTTCCCAGAACGCTGCCTCCCTTGATAGCTGACCAGATATAGAATCCCAAGCCACGGTCAACTAACGCGACAATATACTGTAATTGCTTTTGTATGTATAATAGTAATCAAGTCTTGTGCTGATTTATAAACGACAATCGATTTCACAATCCATAAGCTACTTTCACTTTGTAAACACTGTACTTCGTAATTCATAGTTTCCCATAGAACATTTACAATCAGCGATTACACAAATGTTTAGGATTAACGGTCTTAAAGAAAAAAAATACATGCTTGTGCAACATTTACGATCAGAGATTTCCTCGTTCGCATATCACATTATAACGATGATAAATTTATGACTTCATGTTACATTTTTCAACAACGGTCGTAATACCAACCTGTTGTATGAGACTACGATCAAATCGAACGGTTAGTAAATTCAATAACCACTGACACCGTTTCATGTGGTTATGTGTTTCTAATTAAACACTGGCAAGGTAATGTGGATAAAGATCACTAACGAAATTATAACGATATGTGTAATTTACAACATGTAATTTGAAAAAAATAGTTGTACGTAAATAAACTTTTCTTTAAACTGTGATTTTATTAAATACCTCGACTATCCATGTGAAATTATTATTCAATGCCATAATTTCGTCAATTCTAATCTGTAAACAATAAAAATTGCAAAAATTGTTGTACCATTGCTATAATTTCATAAATTTTGAAGTTACTTCTATTTCTTTTTTGTGTACCAATATAATAAAATTGCACGTGTTTGAGACGCAAAATTTCATGATAATACAGTTACAATACTTACGTCTGATGATAGCAATATTTCCATGACTGTAATGCAATAGTTATAATGCTAAAACAATGTCAGTAATAAGTAATACATAATGGACCCCATTATATATGGACGATCGAGGCAAATCGGATCATTTTCTGTTTGATGGTAAAAGAAATAATAGTTAGACATTTAAAAACTAGCTTTTTATTATAAATTCGTATCTAGTACGCATTTAACTTAAAAACCGTCCTTCTGTAAAAACAACCCAAAAATTTCTGAAAAAACTGAAATTTTCATAACAGAATGTTTGGAATCAACGTAAAAAAAAAATATATAATTCAACGACACTCATGTCAATTAACACTCCTTACAGCTATTTCTTCAGATTTAGCTTTTATCATAGTTTTTACTTTTTGTGAACATGATGATCCTTGATTGGTATCTTTTATGGTTTTACAATCCATCTCTGTATAAATAATTATCATATTTATAATCATAAAAATACTCAAATAAAGAAAATATGTAGATCCGATTACATTCAGTCAGTTAATAACAACATTTTGTTTACACCGTTATTTATTCCCTCTTTTACTCAACATTATGTTCATCATATTTGTTAAAACATTGTCATTCTCAATCGTAATCATTCTTACAATTGAAAAGAACAAAAATTTTTTGAAATTTAATCTATCTTTACTCCGTTATAAATTCGACATATTAGATCTATGGAAAAATTTTGTCGCTTTTACTGGCAATATTTATCTTAACTTTTAACTTTGTTTGACTATGCGTATGGTTGACAGTCGTTAGTTTATTGTTAAAAATTTAACAGTAAACATGTTAGGATACAGTTATATATTTAGGATACATTTGCATGATTGTATCCTTTACAAATACCAGAAAAGAAGTAAGGCTACTGTCATGACAGAAAACTTATATGTATACCGTTTTTAGAGGCAACAAAAGAATAAAGTTTAAAAATACAGATTTAAATCTTGAAGATGAACCTCGTTCAAGAAGCCCGTCAAAAATTCGGTTTCTTCATAAAATAGCTTTTTGCAGTTTCTAGACAGTTACTAAAATAATTTTCAATAAGAAAAAATGAAAGATTTGTATGCAAAAGGAATTGATAAATAACTGGACATATAAACCATGGTGCAAAATTATGGCGAAAACATTGCATAATTAAAGAAAAAAATAAACATATTGTAACATAAGTAAAATAAAGAACACAAAAGATAACAGAACTTTTCGATAATCCTAATATTTCTATATATTTTCGACAAGATAAAGCATCAGCCCATGGTAACAAACGTTTATCAAGATCACTTGTAACCCTTCATCTTAATCTCCTGGATCACCCTTCAACTTTTTCTTATAAAGTTTTCCTAAAAATAAAGATTACGCACTTTGTTTCTATGTATGATTTTCAATGTAGAATAAGAATTGTTTAAATATAAATGTCGCAAAACTTTAATATTACGAAAAACGTGAAAAACCAGTATTAAAAAGGTTTAAAACGTAACGATGGAATGTTTAAACATTTATTGTAATAAAATAATTTTATTTTGTAAATTATTTTTCGATCCCGTCATTCTGATACTTTTGAACATGCAATATCTCGAAGAATCAATTTATGGTGAAAAAGTGTTAGGGCCTTGATAGATAGCTCTTTTCAAGAGCCCGTTAAATTTTGCACGTGATGTGCCGACTAATGAATGGACTGAATTGCAAGTGGACTGTATGATTTGAATGATTGAAACTCTAGACTTGTTTGCGGAGTGCAACTTGTAGACAGTGTTACTGTGTTTTCTGTTCAAGGGTTCAAAAATATCTGTCGGAGCCTCTCTGGCACCGGTGACGCGGAGACTCTGCGAAGCGTCTAAAAAGCTGATTAGCCTTTCCTAATTTTGCTCTTTACCAATCAGCTTTGCTCCAGTGCATTTGTACCTCCTTCCAGTTCGCCCTTAGCGCACTGACTTAGGGAGCGGTACACAATGACCGGAAAGGGTATTTGGTGGACGGCTTCCTGGAATCCTGTAAAATCTCCGCGGGGCCTGAACTTCGTCATTCCCAAGTGGCCCACAGCTGAGGATGCGAAGCCATTTTCACTGTAGTCCTTTGGAGATTCCAGGATTTATGACATTCGGGGTCCTAGAGCTGATTGCAGTAAACGCTCTTTGTTTACTTCGAACAAAGTAATTGCCTGCAATGCGCGACCACTCGACTGGTGCCATAAACCCTGTTACAGGATACGCCTAACAAAAAGGTATAATGAATAGAGCCATTTAGAAAATGTAATGTATACTTATACATCATACGTGCATCATTGAGAAAATAATTTTATCAGAGTAACGTGGTAGATTTCATTGCATCGCACAATGTTTCCCACTATAGAAAAAAAGGCGGATAGCCCCGGACACTTAAATGAAATACAAAAATATACAGGGTGAGTCTCTTAACATAACGACCTCAAATAACTCGTAAATTATTCGTTGTACGAAAAAATGTTTCAAACAAAGTTGCATGGTATCTAGAAGGGCATACAGTGCTCTAATTTGTTTTTTATTGCCTTACTTTTGTATTGAGATATTAGTGTCACCTTCAGTTTTTTAAATGGAACGTCTAATATTTTTTCTCTAATTCGGATAAATCATCAAATCTTGCGTTAAAAAATATTATATCAAAATCGGATTTAAAGTGATCAATTACTGAGATATTTTCAAATTTTATTAGGAAATACGCTCAGTCAACGTGATTCTTAACACGACTTTGTTTACGACGGCAGGTCATGTTTGTGAACATGTTCCCTGTTAGATGTTAGAAATCATCAACATGAAACGCCTATTTAGTATCTTAGTAAACGTTAAAGTCGTATTAAGGAAGGTGCTACATTTTTATAACGATGTTCAGTAACAGTGAAAAATACGATATGATAATTGTTTATGGTGCGTGTGAAAAAAATGCTATAAGAGCTAAGATCTTGTACCAAGTTAAGTATATCCTGATCGAAATCAACCATCGCATTCTACCTTTTTAAGACTTAGTCAAAGACTCAAAGAACATGACAATTTTAATAACATACAGAAACGTAAAAGGTATCGCAAAATTGTAAATAACGACGGATGTCGTACTTCTACTTTAGCAGCTATTACCCATAATCCGCATATCAGTACATAGCAGATTTTGCATAGTATGGACAATAGTCAAAATAGTGTTGTGCATATTCTTCATTCGGAGAACTTTCATCCGTATCACCTATCAGTACATCAAGAGCTACATGTACGAAACTTTGAAAAACGTGTACAGTTCTGTGAGTGATTTCTGCATCAGATGCAAGATTCAAATGGTACATTTGTATAGACTGTTTTACGGGCTGACGAAACCACATTCACAAATTGCGGGAATGTTAATAAGGAAAATATGCATTATTGGGCAACAGAGAATCCACATTGGATTCGTGAAGTTGACCACCAACGCCGGTGGAATTTGAATGTTTGGTGCAGCATAATTGGCCACCAGATCATTGGACTGTACTTCATTGAAAGATCAATAACAGGTCAAACATCGCATTCTTGTTTGGACCACTGCCAGGCCTATTAGAAAATGTACCATGTTTAATACGTCAAATAATGTGGTATCAACACGACAGCTGTCCAGCACATTATGCTCGGCAATCGCGGTATATATTAAGTAGAATGTTTCCTAATCGTTGGATCGGATGTGATAGTAACATTGGTTGGCCAGCTCACTCACCAGATTTAACGCTGCTCGATTATTTCCTTTGGGGAACCACCAACGACAGCCGAAGATATACGAGAACGTATAATTAGTGCATGTGCTACAATAACTACAGAAACACTGGAAAAAGTTCTTCGCTTACTGATAATTCAATTACGTAAGTGCATTGACTGTAATGGACAGCACTTCGAACACCACTTGAAATATTGTTTTAAAAATATCTCAGTAATTGTTCACTTTAACTCCCACTTTGTACAATACTTTTTTACGCAAAATTTGACGATTTATCCGAATTCGAGAAAAAATATTAGACGTTCCATTTAAAAAACTAAAGGTGACCCTAATATCTCAATACAAAAGTAAGGTAATAAAAAACAGATTAGAGCACTGTATGTTCCCCTAGATACCATCTAACTTTTGTTTGAAACATTTTTCCGTACAACGAATAACTTACGAGTTATTTGAAGTCGTCATGTTAGGAGACACAACCTGTATAGCCAGTAAATTTTAATTAAATTTGATTTCAGAGTATAAACTTAAGAACCTCTTAATTCATAATAGTTATAAATAAAATATAGATTTTAAATAATTTTACAAAAAACATAACAATATAATAAACACTCTGTTTTTGCTTTCTTGAAAATTGACGGGTAGCCCTGGGCAAGACTTTTATGGCTCCTTTATTTAATTTTTCGCTTTACAAACGTTACAGTAATAATATGGGCATGTAGGGTCGATATCTGCAGATTGTTCACGTGCTCAATCTTTGCATTCAGTACATTGTATCCAATCTTCTTGGAAGTTTCCCCGCAAAGAATGCATCTTATTTCTATATTAAACAGATCTTTAATTCTTTTTTTTTTGTTATTTTATATGAACTGAGCAATATTGTTATTAGAAGTTACAATAGTACCATGCTCTTTTACTGTTTTATTATTGAACTGTTTTTTGCAATTATTCAAGTAGTTACTTTATATAAATTTCAATTGGGTAATACTACAGCTGAAGCAAGTCAAAATGTCAACAATTTTTTTCCTTAATTTCCATTATTTAAAACCACATCAACCGCTTATGCGGGTTATTAGTGACATCAAAAGCAAGATTCACAGTTTAGTGTATTTTAAATAATGTAGCAGCCTTTGTATTGATTCTTTGTTCTTTAAGGTGAACCTTATGTTTAATTATTATCTACATATAAAAAGAGTATATCAAACAGTGTAGGATGATATTTTCTACGCATAGGTCGCAGGGTGATGGTTCTTCTTTTTTGAGAAGATATTGATGCGTAAGTGCAGTATGTTCTATCGTGATTCTTAAAATCACAATCTGATTATGTTTCGGTAATAAGCGTGGTATATTATTCTTAAAGAAATTATCTTTAATTTTTAATCGATAATAACCATAGTTTTATTTAGGACTTCCATTCTTCATTCTAATTTTTTTTTTATTATTTTTTTCTCTTTAAGTAGAACAAGATCATTTCTGAAAGTACATCAACACTATGATCAGGTGTTGATGAATCAATTAATTCTTTAGCTACTCTATCCACTCTTTCGTTCTTTTTGATACCTATGTGGGAAGGAATTATTGCGATCGAGTTGCTCCTTTGGACTGCTTTGACATAATATTTTTAACATTTTTTGCCCATTGGTTCTGGATTGCTTATATTCTAGTTGCAGAGTTGCAAAAAAAAAATAACGGAACATTTGTTTCGATCAGTTGCTATAATTTTGATAGCATGTTTTAACGCGTTAAGCTCGCAGAAAAGGTAGGAGCTGCTTGGTGAAGATACAAATATCTTAAAACTAAATGATCGGAATGGCGTGTTTCTATAGGTAGTTAAATTTGTTTTTCCACATTCTACAAAAATATCTAAAAAAAATATATATATAAGTTCATTAACAAAAAAATTTCAGTGACCTTGACATCTCGAAAAAAAAAGATTACTAAAAAAAACTATATCCACTATTATATGTGTTCCGTAAAATTTAGTACAACTTTCTCCTGAAAAGTTTTTTTGTATACAAGTAATAGATATTTGAGTGATTCCATTTAGCTTGTCTACCCTGTATACCTTATGATCAAAAAGTACTGGGAATTTGTAAATAAAATAACTTTGGCTTAATTTTCAGATAAATTTATTTTATCTCCTTCAAAATAACAATCATCCGAAGCGACACACATATGCCAACGCTTACTCGTCCATGCACTTTTCGTAGGCCGATGAATGTATGGCTTTCAGCTCCTTCGTCGCATTCTCTTTTATCGTTTCCAAAGTGTCAAATCTTTTTCCCCGAAGAGGTAATTTGAGTTTTGAGAAGAGGAAAAAGTCACAGGGAGCCAAATCTGACGAATACAATGGTTGTTCGATGGTATTTACTCGGTGTTTGGTCAAATAATCCAGCACAATCCGAGCTCGGTGCGATGGTGTTTTGGAATGAGCCTAGCTGCAACGCGTCTCATGCCCAAAGTATCGACTACAATGTGTTGAGCCCTTCCATATGCAATGTTAAGTTCACCAGCTAGCTCTCTCAGGCTGGTATGACGATTTTTAAGCACAATTTCTTTCGCTTTTTCGACGTTTTCTTCGGTATTTGCCGTTGATGGACGTCCAGGACGAAGCAAATCATCGACTGTTGTACGACCATTTTTAAGGGATAACACCACTAAGTGTTTCGGAAAATTGATTTTTTTTTTATTGGCTTAAAAGATGTTTTAAACCTTTTAGAATATGGGGCAAAAACTTTATTACTTGAAAGAAATTTGTTTCCTTGAAATTTCGAGCTCTTCCCCAAGCGCATCGGACTGCTTCGAAACGACTACCGACGTCAAATTAATCCCTGCGGGGAAGGTACAACCTAATAATGTCTTACCTTTTGATTTCTAACTTCTCTAATACACAACGGATGTCGTTGTCTTTACAACAAATTAATAAATATGATTTCGGTCGCAACGGCAACAGTACGAGACGTTAGTATGAAGAAAGCAGCGCAAGAAGAGAAAAAGAAAATTGAAAAAAATGGACAACGTGAAGGGATAACTATTTCCAGTGATGGTTCGTGGAGGAAACGCGGATTTTCGTCACTTTTCGGAATCACCTCATTCATTCGATGATTTACAGGCAAAATCGTCGATGTTGAAGTGAAGTCAAAGTACTGTAAGTCTTGTGAGCTTGAACTGGAAAAACTGGAAGAAGGCAAGCAGCGGATTCCTTGGACACCTTCCATCATAAGCCGCAGCTTTCTAAGGAAGTTTTTGAAGCCATCAAACCAATTTATGAGAAGCTGAGCCGAGACGAGTTGCTAAACCGTTGCTTGGGAGGCTACACCCAAAATAACAACGAAAGCTTTAATGCTACCGTTTGGAATTTGGCTCTAAAATTTTATTCAAGCGGCAAAACAGTCTTGAATATAGCGACTGATATTGCTGTGTGCAATTTTAATGATGGCCTAACTAATATTCTGCAAATCATGAAAGCTTTGGAGATGGATATTGGTGTCCAATCATACAATTTTTGTCTTGAAGCCGATGCTAAACGGATTAAGCACTCCGAGCTCTCTTTGACAGATGCGGCAAAAGAGGCACGCTCTAGTTTAAAATCTTCGAGGAAAGAGAATGAGGAAGAATATTTGAACATGGAAGGGCAGCTTTATGGTCCTGGGATAGTAGATTAATGGTAAAAATTTTTAAACAGTAGAATTTTTCATTTTTTCATGTCTATAACACATTTCAAAACTTTAAACGCGTTTTTCTGGAAACACGATTTTTCAAAACGGCACGCAGTATAACTCCAACAATTTTCATTCTTTTCATTCAAATTTTTAACAATATCCTTAAAATAACATTTTGAAGTGAAATACGTACGGGATTTTCGATAAGTTAATTTAAACATTATTTATTAACCAATGATTGTCCTCTCTTTATAGAAAATTGAACGTCTTTTAATTCAAATACTCACCAATCACACAAAACTCAATATTTTTAAAATCCCCTACGTACTTCACTAGCTATAAACATGTAGATTAAGTGATATTTTTTTCTTTCTTCCAGATTCAAATTTACACCAGCTATACTGAGTGCCGCAGAGCGCCTTAAAAATTCCATATGCCTCGCGAGAATGGCTTCGGTGCCGCCATTTTTTAATATTTGTCAATTTTATTTTTTTGTTTAATACCTAAATGTATGCTTAATAACTTCCTCAAATATTATTATTCTATTACCCTTCCTTCCATTCAAGAAAAAATTGCCAGAAAAAAGCTTTTTTCAAGCTGTTACAGTGATGTTACCCCTTAAAGTCTTTATACCACTCATATGCTCTGGTTTTCGATAAAGCAGAGTCCCCAAAGGCTTTTTGCAACATTTTCAATGATTCGGCACAAGAAATTTCGTTCGCAACACAAAATTTCAAACAAACTCTTTGCTCAACAGAAGTATCCATAACTAATTGCGACGAACAGACAAAAGTTGACTGTTGAAAACAAATGCCAGACAAATACTACTGATCGGATTGCGTCATCATTTGACACAGATGTCACTTAAGGTTGTATCAACAAAAAAAAAAAAAATTACCGAGTCTGGTTTCAGGGGTTCTTTTAAATAACAAATTCCCGGTACTTTTTGATCATAGGGTATACTAACAAAACCTTCTCCCAAATGATTATCATCTTTTTCAGCATTTCAATCTCTTTCCAAGAAATAAAACATTTCTTAACACCTTACATGTGGAATATTTTGCTTATCTTAACTTACATACCGCAAGTTATTTTCGGAGATTTCGTAAGGTATTGAAATTATTAAAGTTCCAACAGTGCTATCTGTTTAATTCGCTCGTTATAAACAGTGAAATATCGTCTCCAATAAATAAGTCCACGACTTCATTCACATTTTCACTATTGTTGAGAAATGATACGAATAAAAGTACACATGGAATATTCCGTCGCCCGCATATAAAGTGTTAATCAAGAAACAGAAATTGTAGGATTTGAAGAGTTATACAATTCAAACCTATAATCTTTTATAAAAAGAGAATAAACTAATTAATATCTCATTAAGAAAAAGTTGTTAATGCTGATGGTGCATATTCCGAATGAATAAAAATTGTTTTCTGAAAAGATTTAGACGTCAGCAAAAATCATCGCTGACATTCAATTACAAAATATTCTACATGTCAATCAGGTGTCACAATCATAAGTTATGCAACTGTGATTGATTTAATGTCTCGATTAAATGTTTCTATTCTATCCCAATACAGTCGTACATAATCCGCACTTACGTACTAATTGATTCTAAAATACCTGAAGTAAGTCTAAAAAAGTTTAAGTCGAGGTGAACATCAGTAATCCATCGTATATATAAGTTATATGATAAAGGTAGGTTTTAATTAATTAACAAAAGTGGCTTTATGGATCAAATTTAGCATATATTCATAATTAAAATATATAGTTAAATATAAAAATATATATAATTATTGAACATGTGTAGCCGTATGTATTATGATTTTTAATTATCGATTTATTCCATAAAATTTATCATTGATGCCATCGTATAATTTTGTGTACATATGTATATGAATGTATTTTTTTAAATTAATTATACTAGAACCACTTTACAATGCTTCGATTTAATACATATAAACTAAAATTATATATAATATGTATTATAAAACTACGACTTATATATGTATATATATTTATATATATTTATATATAAAGCACGTTGTACACAAGAACTGTTAAGCTCGACGAAAACTGAACACATGGGTATAAATCTGGCTCTTTAAATAAATGCTAATTGTGTTACCAATAAAGAAAGCATAAGTGTAAAAAGACCTAAGCCGAGAGGACGTAACTCAGAGTATGATTGTAAATAAAGCATTATTCCATGAAAAATTATAGAAAGTTTATGATACATAACAAATAACAAGAGCTTGCAAACTATAAAAAATTGGCGCTCGATAAATATAAAAAAGAAAAAGAAGAAAAAAGGAAATAAAAATACCTTTATTTTTTGTATGCAGGTACAATACAAGTGTATTCAAACTTTTGTATCAAGAATTTTGAACTGGTACAATAGTAAGTGGCTAAAAATCCTCAGCCTTCGAACTGAAAGTAACAGTTTTACACAGTGATACTGTCCATTCCGGTTCTGATGTTACACACAAGATGCTAGGGTAACAAAAGTATTGTCTTTCGGTATAATCACGGCCTGAATTAGAGCAGACACCGAGATATACAATCCGGTTGCGTTTCTTGCAGCTACAGATCAAGGAGGAGGAAAAAAGCATCCGCTGTATTGTTACTCCGTAGGGTCGATGGAACTGCTAGGTGGCATCTAATGAGAAGGAGCGGACAATGAGCCTTTCTGACTTAAGTGCCCTGGGGTGAATACCGGAAGGGTGCTCCTACCACCCTTCTTATTTCATTCATTTATTCTCACGCTAGCTTCACGAATCAGACAAGTTATCTGAGGAGAGACCTCTGCTATGAATGGTTTCAACGTTTTCAGAAAATTTGGAAAACAGAAATTTAGTAAATCAAATAATTTAATTTAAGTTTTAAGCATTAGAGAGTACGAGTTTCAGAGGTAGAATGATTGTAATTAAGTAATCACGGAATGCACATTAATGGTGCAAATGAAAGAAGTCAGTCCAACTTCTGCATACTTCACGACTGTAGCAGGCATGAATAAGCCAAAGTATACACTCACTTTTTTCAGCTTTCGTATAATTAGTATTGTAATAAAATTTATGGAAATAAAAACTTGAATGAAATTTAATTAAAAAGTGCATTATAGATTTTTTCCAATAAAAATAAACAGTTTAGTACAGAGAAATAATTTTCTATTTTTTAGCAATTTTAATTATTTCATATTTTATTTAATAAATTCGGACTTTTTATTTTCATCAATCAACATCATACCGTATTATAAAAATATATAACATTGAACAATATGGAAAATTGTTCATTTAAAATTAAAAAAAAAGTTAAATCAATATTAGTGCAATAATAAGTTAGTTATTTCGTGTACAATTACAGAATATAATTTTCAATTTTTGTTTAAAATCACTTATCACTACTGTAATATGATTTTTAAACATTAAAAAGTAAAACAATGTCAAATAATTTTGCAAAATAAATTAGTGTATTATAAACACTACTTACATTATTTTTAAATGTTTAAACTCGTGAAGAATGGATTTCTTAAATAAGACAATATTATATTACACTGTCTGTAGCTATTTAAACAATTTCAAATGCTCTAAGCTATAAATCGTAATGTACTTCGGAACAGTTTACAAATACTTTTTTCATTCATTAGTTTATCAAATTAACAATTTTAAAACCCATAAAATTTTTTGCTTTACATCTTTTGCAAAATATATACAGTTTTATAGTAACTTTTTATAGAGGTATATTAAATAAAAAATATACAAGGTACACTTGAATCTATAAATGTTTATATTTCGTAAAGTATGTTTTAGATTGGAAAATTTCCTTTGGGAAATTAAAGAAAGTGAAGGAAGATATTAAAATGCGTAAATGTAAATTTACTTGGTGGAGGCATTGAAATCACTTGAACGTCAATGGAATTTTTGTGAATAGCAAACAAAATCAATTCAATGAACTCATATGCTAAATGATTTTATAGAAAGGTATAAAAATACAAGAAAAAAATATAAATGAAATCAGTAAGAACATATATACCATTTGATAGATCACTGCAGGTATCTTGCATTGAAAGTTTTCAAATTTCATTGCCAAATTCCAACATGTGTATTTAGGGCAATTCTTAATTCGAGCATTTCAAGGACGCTAGGCTCATTACATTTCGTTATCGTATTTTCACCTTTTTCAGTAAAATCATGTATAAAGTAATTTCATTCTATAAAAAAAAATGTACCACATATCATTTAAAAAAACGGCAGTGACCTACAAATGACCATAATACCTCTACCAAGTTTATACTTACACGCTTTACTGCCATAATCCAACGTATTTTTCAAAACATAAGGATGTATAAATTAAAATAGATCACCCTGCATATAAGTGAAAAAATTCGTCAAGAAAATGAATCGCTTAATAAATAATTGCATGACAATAGTGAAAATTAAATTTCACCATTCTTATAATAATCCCCACGTATCCATATTTAAAATATAAATTTGGGTATTTTGTTTAGAAAAATAGTCCTTTCAAATCAGGTATACTTGGTGGAAGAGCTACAGCGATGTCGTAAAATCAAACCAGTAAAAGAACATGAAATGTAATCACCAAAACATCAGTTAAGATGAGATAAGAAGCTTGAGTTTCATTCAGGGTCGTCCAAAGTCAACACGGCACCGATTCTTCATTACAGTATGTTCAAAAAAATTGTTAAAAACAGAAAAAATAGTAGATGCCGTACACATTTACCCAATTACAATCGAGATTTTCGTTTAACATCGTAATTTACGACCTTATTATAGCTTTTTCATCAAATATACAGAATACCTTGTTTGAAAGAAAAAACTGAACTATGTACAGATCGACCAAGCAAAGAAGAGATTTCAGCATTAACGTCCCACCAAGTAAGCGGAAGATAGGCGGATACGCCATCCCCACTACTCTTCGGTCTTACACTACCACTGCTTGAGGGAAGTTGTCGTGTAATTAAATGATTAAAACAAATAGATTTTAATCAGCTGTTGATAATAAAAGAACCGAAAATGTTAAAGATTGCACCAGCTATTATTTGAAAAATGTAATCTTTAACAAAAGGCAATTATCTAAAATCAATCGAGAATTATGATCACCATTGATAAAAATGAGAGTAAGCGAGATGAACGTAATGCGTCAAGCAGAGGCGGTTAAAACACTTGATAAGGATACCGTCTGCGTTGCAATAAATCATCTATATAAAGAATTGCTATTTCTCTAATTTTTATCTTAACTTCGTGAAAATAGTACCATTGGTAATATATTAAGTTTCACGACATAAATGAAAATAGTTATACCAGTTACCAATTTAAATATTCGGGATTTTAAAGAATGTTTTAAAAAGTGACTACTCTTATGGCTAGCCTGGTTTAAACTTACTTTCATCGGGAAACCCTTGACAATCCATTAGTACTACTTTCATAAGAATGTCTACTACCAACTGCTCAGGCGAAGATTAATCGTCAATTACACTAGTTTACAAATTGAAAAAAAAATTCTGCACACTGGATGTACCGCTATATGTTTCTTATGTACTTTGATCCGCTAAACTCGAAAATCGCATTAAAAAATATTTTTATGGATACGTTTTCGAGATATGAATTTTTTAATTTTTGTTTGGATTTTCTCGGAGGTAGTTTGACTATTTGGATCATATCTCGAGTTAGAAGCGATCGATCTGATCGTAGAAGGTACTAAATTAGAGACAATTGAATTACCAACAACTATTACTAACATTATTTTCCAATCGCTTTAATAGTTTCATTGCAATGGACCACATTATTTTCATTACATTAGTTTCATTTTTTGCAATCGCACCTGAATTTTTTCCCGGGGAATCTCGGTAACGTAAGTGACGAGCATGGTGAGAGGTTCCACCAAGAAATGAAGACCATTGAGCGACGCTACCAGGGATTTTGGGACGAGAGAATGATGGGAGATTATATTTGGTTCCTTATAAGAGAAACGGATTCCAAAAATAACAGAAGACAAAACAGGAGCCAAAATTATTTCTAAATATCTCCTATCATATTGAAATATTTAATTATTTATTAAATAAGGAAAAACATAAAAATATTGAGAAAAAGTTGAATTTCGTTACTTTCACATATTTGGTCATAACTTCGGTATTTATCCATGAATTTTCTTCACAAACACCTTGTTCTCTTCGTGAAAGTACAAACTCTACGTAAAAAATAACAAACTGGGCATATTTCTACGATTTCTACTTCTTCCCGGCGATAGAGTGAGTTTTCAATCTTCCTTTTAGCCAAAAAAACTCACCTTTTTTTCATAATGTGGTCCATTGCAATGAAACTATTAAAGCGATTGGAAAATAATGTTAGTAATAGTTGTTGGTAATTCAATTTTCTCTAATTTAGTACCTTCTACGATCAGATCGATCGCTTCTAACTCGAGATATGGTCCAAATAGTCAAACTACCTCCGAGAAAATCCAAACAAAAATTAAAAAATTCATATCTCGAAAACGTATCCATAAAAAAATTTTTTAATGCGATTTTCGAGTTTAGCGGATCAAAGTACATAAGAAACATATAGCGGCATCCAGTGTGCAAAATGGCTGTAAACTAGTGTTATCATTCATGCAAGAGTAAGTACGATATTCTTACTCTATCGTTGTTGGCTGTTTTACAGCGAAGACGTTACAATTTCTCCTGCATCTTCCACTTTTAAACCCTAAAGCCCGCCTGAAACCTTATCTTTGCTTTGCCAATCTGTATATACTACAACTAAGCACTTTATCGTGAACGAAAAACACATGTTATACTTAATAAATTGAATATATTGCATGTAAAAAATTCTTACTTTAGAAATCTCTTTAATTTAAACTTATTTATTCCATAATTTGATCTTACTTGTTTTAGTGCAATATTTGTCCAAAGATCTAACAAATTTTACATGTACTTTGTAAAATGTAAGTTCCTTGAATAATTAAATTACTGAAACAGTATAAGCCTATACTATATAAGTAAAAACCATATAAATATTATTAAATTAAAATATTTAACAAAAATATGAGAAAATAAAATAACTATTACTTATCCAACAATTATATGATAATATATTCTCACTCAACTTATACATTCACACCTCAACTTATATTTTTTTTCATTTTTACATAAGAGTTACTATGAATTAATCTTGTACAGAATTATCTATTTTTAAATATATTATAAATTTCTATGCTTAAATGTTTGAAATTGTTTAAAATAAAAATTATCAAAATATTGTCATTCCTATACAAATTTCATTAAAATTGCATCACAATCATTGAAGTAATAATAATACGTTAACTACATATAACAAAATTTAATTTTCATAACATGTTTGACAAGTATCAAACAAGTAGTTTGCATCGTTTTTATTTAATCATACAACACTGTACAAGTATATAAATGGTATTGTAATAAGTTGTATTTTTATTAAACTATTTTAGTATCTGCTTATACAATGAATACACAAGTTAACAAAAATATAATAATTCAAGTGCAAATAGATTATTAATACAAAAATAGTTTAATTTTAATAATGAGTACTTCAAGTTATATATAAGCTAAATGTGTAGCTATTAGTATTATAAAAAAACTGTATGTTAATAAATTTAATGAAAATCTTATGTTTAAATATATAGTATTTTATTTTTAAGATACTTAGCACTGCAAAGTATGCTTATTTTAATAGTAAAAATATCAAACTTTTATCATTTTGTATTTATATTAGAGCTCTAATATATTAAATTTAAGGAAAGGAATAACTTCAATGTTAGAATTTTTTAATTCTATTATAACTTAATGACATAAAAAAAATGTACAATGAATGTATTACTTTATTGTATGCCTTAAATTAAACAACTCTCCTGACTTCAAAGAACCGTTTTAGATAAGAAATTTGTCCTACTGTCATACAGACCAAAACCATAGCTTCAAAGAATGCCCACATAACTACATGAGAATTTGTGCTTTCACTGATAGCTCTATGATTTCGATCTCGAACCTAAAAATAAAAAGAAATTCAGTAATTATAAGAGGAAATCCACTAATTATAAAAAGAAAACAAATAAATTACCTGCATGTATTCTTGTTCGTTCTTCACACCCCACAAACTTGTACTTAATTCTTTGATCATGTCATCTATTTTACTATGATTTGAATGATCACCATCTTTGCCACCAGAAGTTTGTTCCATAGGTTTTAAATTTTCACCAATGTCCATATTAAACATCACAACTTTGGGTGTCATACTACTTTTTTGATTTCCAAAACAATAGGTATAAATCCCCGGAAGATGTGCAGCAAATGTATATTTACCACTACTTTCTTGAACTCCACGATAAATTATCTTGTCATCAGGACCAATTATTTTTACATCTATATCTAAAAATCCACCTTCTGCTATTTCGAATGTAAGACCTGTAGAAATTGTAATAAAAACGCTTATTTTATTTTAGTGTAATAGACTGATCCATATTCTTTCACTAATAAAACACTCATCTAAATGTTTCATTCTTAACTTTATTAAAATCTTAAATTTTTATTAATCTTTATTATTAAAATCTTGAATTTTTATTAATCTTTATTATTAAAATCTTAAATTTTTATTAATCTTTATTATTAAAATCTTAAATTTTAATAATAAAAGATTATTAAAATCTTAATCTTTTATTAAAATTTTATAGAACTCAGAATAATAATTTTTAAATATTGATATTTGAAATTCAATAAATTATTTTATTTTAGCAAAATCTATATGCACATAACTGATGTTATTTTATATACGTATAAACTCAGAAAATATCATAACAAATTTTGTACTCTTATACGTATGCAAACTACAAGTGCAATGTAAATTTCATAAAACTTAATAAATCACTAATTTTGTGCGAAAACTCTGATATTTATTTATGTTAATATATGGCATACATTGCTGAAATATGCACATTATAAAGTATACTAGAAAAATTACTGTAAATTTATTGTCAATGTTTTATTAATAATAATGCACTTAAGCAATCAAACTGTGCTTTATATTCTTGTTTAATTAAAATAATTACTATTAAATTAAAATATTACTATTGTAATATTAATTATAGTAATTAGTAAATAGTACTTTAACAATAACTAAACAAAAAATAATTTTTATTCTTGTAGATAATTGCATTAAAATAATATAATTATTGTTCATTAAATAGTACAATACTTTTAAAATCATAAAATATAATGATAAATCTAACATTAGTAACAAATATTTTTTCTACAAATACTATAAATTCTTATTTAAGACGATATGTTCTACATCCAAAATTTGTTCACATCTTTCGTTTTTCTTATTTTTTTCCGTTATACACAATTAATTACGTATTTTAAAAATAATAACAAAATCATCCTACATTTTTTAATTAAAACAATGAAGGGTTACTTTAATCAAAATTTACATGAAAACATAAACATCATTATAATTAAAAAATTTACTATTTGCAGTTACTTTTTAAAAATAAGAGCAGGAAAAACTAACCCATTTTCGTGCCTGCTTCCACCTTGTCAAAAAAACATTCTTCTGCATGTGCATCTACAGTAATGAAATAACAACTTACACTAGAACTCAAAATACTTAAATATAAACACCAAATGAGCCACCTCATTTTATCAAATTACAATGTGAACTAATTAAAAACGACACACACTTTCTTTTTCTTGCCACTTCACAGTGGCATGTTGCTACCACAGCGCCACGTATGCATTTCGTCACGAAATTAATAATTTAGATAGATGTACATCTTACTTCTTATTTTGACAATCATTTTAATATCATGATAAAGTATTAGAAAATTTCAATTTTAATCATATTTAAATGGTCGTTGCAAATTACAACTGAAGTTTCAAATACACGGATCACTATTATATATGTACAAAATTATGAACAATATATGTAAAATTGTATTATACCATGGGAAAACGAAAATGAAATAATGATGACGTGAGACCGTCGGAGGTACTAATAAGACAGCAAAGTGATTAGTTTATCTTGTATACGTAGTTCGTGATAGAACAGATCTGTTACGTTTGATAAAAGGATTTCAAGGAAAAGGAAAGTGAGTTGGTATTCGTAAAGCTCCGAACCGTTCTGCTCGACGAAGTGCGCGAAGGATCTAAAAATGATTAACTTTTGACATGGTCGACCGTTTATTTTACCCTAGTTTTATATAAAGAGTTCAAAAAATAAAAACTGTTTTGCGTTGCACTTTCAAAAATTTTAATAATTCTACTTTTCTGCAAGATTTTTCTTCTGATGCAGGCTTCCATTCCTCTCATGAAAAATCCTAGACCGTCCCTCTAGGTTACTCTGGTCACAGCCTACTCTAGTGTATACTAGCCATGTTGTACAACGTGGCAACATCACTTATGGAGGATCGAGAATCCTATTTCAATAATAGGAGTTTTATGCTTGGGATTATAATTAAGGCTTTTTTGTTATAGAAAATTATGTTAAAATACACAAAAGACCTATATAGTCAATAAACAAAACTTACCTGCATTACTGTACTTACTTTTATATTTTTGAAAATTGCCTACTAAATACACATTGGTGTGTAAACATTCAAAAAATAGGCGGGAAACTGAGAAGCTGGTAAGGTGGGTGGGTTAACTATACTGATATATGTATACACTCTGCATATCACAACCGAACTCTCGCGGAGTTGCCATTTTTACCTTTAACACGGCTAATACTTACTAGAGTAGGTTGTGCTCTAGTTCAATCGTGGATTGCATTCTGCTTTATCTATCGATGATTTCTGTCCAAGTTTTGATCCACCTTCAAACCGGGTAAAAATGGAAATCGCGCGGTCATGTTCAAATAAGCTCACACGTACAAAAAGAAAGTGCCAAAGATCCACAGGTAAAGTGCGCCAGCGGGATAGGGCAACCGTAACCCATTCGAGACGGATTACACACCGTGTGTATAATGCATTTCCTAGCTAAAAAGACGAGTTACACACCGTATGTATAATGATAAACTATTAGTTATTAGTGAAGAAGTAGCCATGAAGATAAGATCATTTTGAAATAAAGTAAAACTTAAAGGTGCGTAAAGATTAAAATTTGTATTGATTTTAAGTTAGACCCTAAAATGAGTAACCCGCAGTCAGGACTGTCAAAAATCCAAAAAATAAGTAGTGATGATGAAAATGAAGATTTCTTTTTACTAGGAAGTAGAAAAAAGAATTGAAAAATTGTTATAGAGGATAGTGACAGTTATCTGGAATGTGAGGAAGACGTAAATATCAATATCGAACCGGACGATGATATTGTATTTGGTGAGATTTATGAAGAAACTGATTACGAAGATTATAATGAAAGTGAAATTAAAAAGCGTGAAACTGAATTTAGTGAAAATACTGAAAGATGGGAAAATGATAGCGATTTTGAAAAAATTCTTTTTGAGGGCAACCGACTGCTTGGAATTTTAATTTCTAAACATTTCTTCTGTTTAAACTGTTTGACATAAAGCAAAAAGATTTCCGCTTTTGGGGATCGTCTTCAAAATAATTCTTCGTCTTGAATGGGCTAAGGAAATTTATAATCTTTCTAGTATAGAAGTTCTAGTATTAGTCAACGGAAATACGAGATAAACATCGTGAGGAACTCGATGCGTTTCAGGAGATGCGCGTGACTCAATCGAGGCTGCTAATTCGATACAGCCCCTAATAAATAAACCATTCTTCAAATGAAAGGTTTTGCTTTTATTCTCTTGAGTTTCGACTTTTCTTTTGTTGGATAAAACACGTCAAATATTTAAACAATGGTATAGCATGCGTAATACGTTAGCCCGTTTCAAATTTCGCTCTTAATTTATATGCCAATATTACTAGATACACTAAGCGAAGTTAAACATTCATGTGTGGTATTACAAATATTATAGAGCCACAGATTATATAACACATTTATACAGTATCATACGTATATGGATAACGTAACAGATCAATGAGTTTATGGGATTTTGTATCTTATATTCTGAAATACTGTTCATGTAAAACAGTGTTGTTGGAACTGTTTACTATCTTTTGACATCAGTGGACACAAGCATGAGATGAACACTTTATTTACAATTTCATTGTTAAATTTAGTTCTGTTTCCAACCGTTATTAATTTTATAATTGTATTCTATGCTGAATCGGTAATGTTGGAAGCAACAGGAAACCCACTGGAGCCTCATAATGTAGATAAAAAAATGCAATGGGTGATAGATCTGTATTCTCTACCTCCTCTGTGGTGATAAATCTGTAATCCTTCGTGGTTATATTTAAAATGAACAAGAAAATGTAATGTTAAGCCTTTTATGGAACAACAACTAAACTTAATAACAATATCATTCAATGTTTTATATATTTTTTTATTCCAAAATATCGTGACTAAACTCTGAAGGGATAGAAAGGAATGAATATTCAAGCATCGTCGATATTCATTCAATGTTAACATGATTGTGTTAAATAAAAAACTCCAATTAATAATATATATAAAATTATTTAAGGATCAATTTGATTAGTATCCACATTTGTTTATTAATATAAAAAAGCAGAGTATTTTACATCTCAGCAATCTTTCTTTACGTGTCAACGAAAGTAAATATTCATTCAACGAGTAGTTGCGAATAATACTTCATCAATAAAAATTTGCGACGTATATATGTTACTGAGTTTTTTTGTTTATTGCTTCGGTCACGCCACCGTACAATTTATTTTTGTCACGTTTTAGAATTTACACTACGAAGGGCCACAAAGCTATATATGTATAATAGAAATTACATAAAACAAAGAAATGTATTGGGTGATACAATTATTCTATATCTAGCTGTGATAATGTTTATTTTGTACCTCGTCTGTGATAAGAGGAATTAGAATATTGGTATGTCAATTACTAATTTACCGAAACTAAATGTGCCGCAGTAGTTTTGGCGTGAACTGATAAACGGCTGGTGTCAGAATAATTTTCGCATATCTCCACTCGTGCATCGCACGCCATTTCATATAGGACTGTTGTCACTGTGCATTTGTGTTCTAAGGGTTCGACAAAGATCGATGCTGCACCTTGGTATGTGTACTGAAAAAATATAATTTGCATATTATGATGATAAATTTAATCTCGTGTTTCATCCTATATTAAAAATGGGCGGTGGTGATTTGGTAAGTTGAATTATAATTTGAGGTTATATAAAAATATATTTAGTTGCATAAATAAAAATGTAATAGCTGTACTTATTTAACAAAATTATATATTTGTTAAAGTAGAATTTGAAAAAATCATGGCATCCATCTACCATGAAAAATATAGAAAAAGTTTGGAAAGCAGAACAGCAACAAAATCAAGAAAAGAGGAAAATAGCTGAATTAAAAAAAGAAATAGAAATGGAAAAAGATCGGGAAGATATGAAAAAATATGCAATGGATCAAGGTGTCATAGAAAAAAAAGATGACAAAAAGTTAGATTGGATGTATAAAGGACCAAACCAATTAATTAATAGAGAAGAATATTTACTTGGACGGCCCATTGATAAACCTTTTGAACAAATGGTTCAAGCAGAAAAAGATGCTGACTTAAATCAAGCACCTAGAAATCATGTTGAACATGGTATTTCATATTATAAATCTTATATGTGTATATAATCTTTGTAATAACGAGATGTCTGTGTATATTTGTATCCTTGTACCTGATATGTTTGAAAATTTCAGAATGTATTCCACCATCACTACGTTTCTTTTCTGGTACTGAACAAGTTGATTTAGCAAGAAAAATGCAAGAAGATCCTTTGTATGCCATAAAGAAGAAAGAAATGGAAACAAGAAACCAATTACTAAGAAATCCTGTAAAATTGAGACAATTAAGGCAATTATGTGTATTGGTATAAAAATGATAATATTAATTAATAACAAATATTGAATTATTTATTAATTGTATATTTAATGTTGTTAATTACTTTTCAGTTAGAGCAGAAATCAAAAAAGAACAAAAATGAAAAGAAGCAAAAGAAGAAAAAGCACAAGCGAGATATAGACAGTGATGATGAGGCAGAATTGGACTTGTTATTGGCTACTAAATACAAACAGCTAAAAGACAAAATTAAGGATAAAGATTTCATAAAATCAATGAAAAAAGTTAAACATAAACGAAAAAAGAAATTAAAAAGGAATAGTGATAGTTCTAGTGATGAATCAGAAAGTAGTAATGAAGAAACTTTAAATGATAAAAGCACAAAAAAGAAACATGAAAAGAAATGTAAAAGAAAAGAAAATAATGTTAAAGTTAAAAAATATTCAACAGTTGATACTGAAGAAGAAAAAAGACATAAGATATGTGAAGAAAATATTAGAATTCGTAGTTCAAGCAGAGAAAGTAATGATGCTTCAAATCAGGAAAGAAAAGATAGATTATGTAGAAAAGATACATATAAAATTAGAGATAAACGTTTTTGCTCAAGAAGTCCTCAAGATAGAGAAAGCAGTTCTTATAAAAATAATTACAATAACAGAAATGATGTTGATGGTAGACGTACTTTAAATAAATCATATCGAAGAGAAGCAACATATTCTAAATTTCCTTCTGATACAATTACAAAAAATTATAAAGAAGAAAACAGAAATAAAAGTAAGTGGAATTCTCAAAAAAAGCAATATTTTACAGAAGAAGAAAAAGAACAACGTAGGCAAGAAATGATAGCAAATGCAACATGGAGAGATAAAGAACGTGAACGAAATGTTAAAAAATATCGCGAACAAGAAAAAGAAGAAATAGACAGTGGAAAAGTGTACAATCAGGATTTTGTACGAAAACAATTAGCAGCTGCCGCCGAAGTAGGTACAGTTGCTTCAAGAATTAAATCAAACATAAATAATATTCAAAGGTCTGGAAGAGCAATGGATATGAATTTTGCCAAAAGATGATTTCGAATATTACAATTAAGAATACAATTATGTAAATTTCATTTAAGTTTTTGCAGAAAGAGTTGTAAAAGGTTATATGTTCATCACTACAAAATATATACATCTTTTAATATATAACTGTATAATTTATTGATATATTGATACAAATTTTTGATTATAGGTACTATTTTTTATTTATTATGTAGAGTTGACTTTTTATTAAGTAAATATATACATGTAAAGAAAATACAGCGATATTCTTGTATAAATAAAACTGGTTTTTATATATTTATGCACAATAATCCACGTTAGTAGAAAACTATTTTTTATAATTATGCAATCTTACAAGTTTCTCTGTTTTCAATTGCGTCATTAATGTCATCAATAGTTGCAAAACATCCTCCAGTAAGTACATTATTAACTACAGCTCTAGCAAGATATCCTGTAGTTATTGAGTAGTGAGCAGAAAAAAATACTGTCTGATCAACAGTTTTTTCTAAATTGTGATCCTAAGCAAATGCAAATACAATAATTAATTAATTCATACTTTGTATACTTAAATAATGTAAATAATCATAACATATACCTTGCAATACATATGAAAACTATCCTCAACAAGTTTATCAAGATTTAATTGTTTCTGAAAACTTAATTCTGGATTTCGTAGTAAAATTGTTGATACTGTAGTAAGTAACTGTAAAAAAATGTATATTTATACGTATCGTGTATTTTTACAAGCTGATAACAATGTCTTCATGTTTGGTTTAAATCAAGAATTAAAAGATTAATTTATCAAGATATGTCTAGATTTAAGAACCATAACATTAAATTATCAAAAAAAGCTTATACCTCTACGATTATTTGACGATACTCTGGTAATTGTATATAATGCAGTAATGACTCCACAAGCAAAGCAAACGTAAGTTCTGAACGAGTCATATTAGATAAAGTAGGTTGTTGAGGCAATTCTTGTCCATTAACACAAATACCACCTGGACAACGCATTAACACTTCCCAGACATGATTATAAAAATGTGCAGGTACCCTACATAAACATCCTTCAATTTTTCTCCGCCCTAAAACTGTAAGTCTTTCACAAAGCAACATATATATATATATATAAATTTATGCTCAATAGATAAATTAGTAAATATTATATGAAAAATTATAAACTAATATACTTTTCATCATTGGCCCAATCTTTAACCGTTAATACTTTTATAAGAAATCGACGAATCTCATATGGACTGTAATTTTCAATTGGTTTAAAGTTTTTAACAAACATTTGCAAATAAAGCTTTATTGCTTCTAAAACCCACCTATTCATGCAACAAATAAAAAGATGTCTAGTTATATTTATTGCAGATATTAAATTTTTTTAAGCATTAGTACTATTTATAGTACGATGTACACATACCCAATACGAATTTTTAATATTCCTTTAAACATTTCTGGATTTGTCCCAATAAGCCTACCACAGTATAATAAAACCTCTTGTTGAAGTACTGCTTGCACTACATTATGTGGTTGAATTGTAGAATACATAACTGATTGAATTTCTGTAGGTGTCATTGGTTTATCAAATACTGTTTCCTCTTGTCTAATTACTCCGACTGTTATCTAACAGTAATGATGCATAAAAAATTTAAATTTATTTAAAGATTACCAATATTTAATTAACTATCAATTCAATAAATGTACCTGTTTTCCTTTAACAAGAACTCCTGTTATAAAAGGACTTATACTATCAACGGTATGATTTAATAAACTACTGCAATAACGAACGACCATCCAATATCTAAGACAACCTGCTTGTTGATACAATGATCTCAAGTGATCACAAACTACAATAAAGTAACAATTAAAGTAAGTAACCAAATATCATAGTATACTGGTCATCTTGAGACGATAATTATGTTTTTCAAAAATGTAAATTAGTACCTGTCATTCCATTAATTTCGTAGTTAATACCTTCTCGTTTTAACAAAATACCATAAAGTTGACACAAGGTATAAAGGTTTTTATTATTTCGAATCTCATTTAATATATTATATAATGGTTCATTCATATAAAACTGAAATGTAAAATAATTAACATGAGTAAAAAAAATAAATATCATTTAATTACAGGTACTTACAGAATAATCTTTTATATTTTCTGTATAAGCCAAAGCTTTAGGTACATCTGTTAAACTTTGATATCCAATATAATCATGTTCTAATTGCTTAAATTGAGCAAGTTCAAGATCTGTTTCTACAGTGTTTATAAAATCTAAATGTTCTATGTAACATGAAAAGTTTCATATTAGTATGTAATAAATAATGATAATGGCAATTGAAGAATAATACTTACCAATACATGAAGATGAAATGAGATTTTGCAATCGACCAATTCGTACTTTTGTTTTATCACAATATCCTTTCTTTAACATAGCAAACAGATCAAGCATTTCTTTAAACTGTGGGTCTCTGAAGTAAAAAATTTGATTGATTCAAACATATGATATTATACATCTTAATATGCAGGGTATCTCAGCCAAAGAAGATCGCCTAATAAATATCTCCTTCCTTTTTTATGGCATGAAAAGTATTCATGACACAATTTTAATTAAGGTAAACCAAATTCTTTCGTCAACTCATTTTTTTTCCAATGTGTTTTTTATCTGGAAAATGTGTATCTTTTTCTATTGCACTTTATAGCAGATGAAAAAATGCATTTGAGTATGTCTGAATCAAGGCATCTAAATGTTCAAAGTAATATCCGTTGACAGTGATACACTTTTTGAAACGTATAATCACAGATTGTAATGCTTTGTTAATTGTTTCTGGTAGGATAGCAGATGAGTACTAGTTATATGATTCAGGCATACTCAAATATTTCTTTATTGAAGCCATTTAAATTGTACTATGAACATTTTTCATGTCATAAGAAACAAAAGAGATGTTTAGCTAGACTTTTTTTAGCTGAAATATCCTGTATAATTAATTACTTTACAAGTTAATAAGTACCTCATATGTTCTTCTCGTATCAGCAAGCATACAGTAGGTCGACCCGAAAGTCGCCAATATTTACCTACAAACTGAAGCTCAGTTTTAATATCATCAATTAACAGAGCCATATCCCTATATAAGTAAAATTCTGACACTTCAAATATTAGGGGATAACAAAGAACTGTCATACCACATACTCTATACACCTACAAAAAAAGATTCAAAATTTTTCATGGAAGTCTTTATTTAATTCATTAAACACACCTTGCTTGTACCCAAAGATCCTATTGGTCTAGCTGGTCGACCTTGCAAATTTAGTTTACCATTCACTCCTAATTTTTCATAAACTTTTACTAATTGTGTAGATGATAATATTTGAACAGGTTCCACTTCGTGCGGTGTCTGTGTTTGTATACCATATGTTGCCATCATAGCTTGTAATCGCATAGATTCAGCAATAAGAACGATTTGTACTACAAGATCAGTATGAGTACCCTAATATAGAGAAATTTTATAATAGATAAATCATGCATTACTACATCATAACAGAACTATTAATAAACTATCAATACAATTCATTTCCTCATTCCTCGATGCAAATAAAAATTAAAAAATTAAAACTTTAAAGAAACATCATTCAATTAAAAAATATATTAAATAATGCACAAATTGTATATTATATAATCATAAAGAATACTACTAAAAATCCAAGTAAAAGAGTAACAACAAGCATCATGTGTAAAGAAAAAAAAAAATGCTTGAGTGTAAGCTTCATGCATTATTGTATTATTTGGAAGCATTCAAAATATGCATACTTGAAACACTTATACAGGGTGATCCATTTAAATAAAGCTACCTAAATATTTCTTTGAATTGTTGTGATGCAAAAACTATTTCTGAGATAGTTTACATGATTTTAAGTAACAAATCAGAGGTGGAAAAAATGTTCTATAAATTTTATTTTGTAATGATTTTCTTTAATACCATTTGGGTTTTTACAATTGCTTTTATCACATCGTGTAGCTAGTCAAAAGATACATCCAGACATGTATAACTTTTGACATAAGACAGACATAAATCTTATTTAGTAATTATTAGAGATCAAGGTCATTTCAAAGTCATGGTATTATATGTGTATAGACATATTTTTTGACCAGCTACATAATGCGGTAAAAGATTATAGTTACACATAAAAAAAACACAAGTGGTATTGAAAAAGTCATTAAAAAATAAAATTTATATAAAATTTTTTCTTCTCTCTGATTCGTCTCTTAAAATCATGTAAACTGCGTCAGAAATATTTTTTATATCACAACATTTAGATGGCTTTACTTAAATGGACTACCCTGTATATTGGACAATTGATACAACAACTTATGTAGTATTAATATGAAGCAAATAATAGGCATTAAGCTCTACATTAAAATCAAAATAACGTGTTGTATTATTCAAGCATGTATAACTTTGTTTAAATTAAAAGCTCGAAATACAAGTGCATTATACAATAAATATTATGAAGCTATTGCTCATCTAACTATCAAATGCACGCACACATAAAATATTATAATATAATGTTTAGTCATAAAATGTTTTACGCACACACACACTCATATACTAATGATAATATATATATTTATAGCACTGTAGCATTGTGTGTATATATATATATATATTATCATCTACTTACAATGCTCGGCTTAGCCTGTATGGAACAAATATGTATAAAATCATTTATGTACTAATTAATACAGTAAATATAAATAAATGAACTTGATTCTTACTTACTTGGAAAGCTGAATATCTTCCAGCTTTTCGTGGTCTGTTGTATGAGGGAAGGTAACGTCTAATTGGATCTAGTTCGTTAATATGTAATAAGCCAGCAGTAAGTAATTGAGCAATTACAAACATAGCTTGATTCCATAGATACATAGGGCCAGGTTCTGTATCTGTAGAACTTCTTTGCCCTCTTCCTTCATGACTTGGTACTCGATGAGTACTACCAGGATCGTTTTTTTCTGCTTCGAAGTTTTCCTCAGGAACATAGTAATACATAGGTACAACGGGATCTATTTAATTAAACAAAATATAATATTACTCGATGTCATTACAATCAAATGCATTTTATGTCAACGTACCCCCGTTAATATCTTTATACACTCGTTCTTTTAACAAATTCTGGTACTCTTCTACTTGTTCTGGCAAAGTTTTAAAAACGCCGTCAATGATCATAAAAATATAGAATAACGGCCATTCGCATTCTATACTGTCAAACTCCTATAATAGAAAAATATTTTTGTAATTCTATATATGTAATAACTAAAAAAATTTATACGATTATACATAATGACTTTACAAATGTAACAAATTTATCTAAATGCATTTTAAAAATAATATATACTAACAAGCAAATACATCAGAGACCTTGATTTCACCAGATTTGTAATAGCGCCGATCTTTGCTTTCTAAAACTGTTTTATATCCATCTCTGCCAAATCTCTTAAACCCATAATTGCCTCTTAATCTTCGAACTATATTTGCCTTTGTTTCATTGTACAAGACTTCTTCATGAGTGGCAAATGCAGGAAAAGATATCGTTGGCAGTAAAGCTGTATCTACACTCTGAACATAGATATATAAAACATTAAACATTAACATATTTGTGTATAATATATAAGAAATTACTTTATACAAATATTTTTTAACCTTAGAACTAGATTCTCTTGGAAGCATTGTTTCAAAAATGCTACGATTCCGATTATGTGCGTCAATATCAACATATATGACTGACCAAGAAGCTCCCTTTTCTCCAAACAGGTTACATCCATTAATAGCTTCAAGAGCACTTTTAGCTATACCGATTGAACTTGCATGTATTTCAGGTGTACCATCATTATACCTGCTACCACGTTCCCACATGCCATAGTCTGGTGTACGATATGCTCTTTCTACATAATATACAAGATTTTGTATAAATGCCACTTCATCTTGAGTGTATATAATTTGTAATCCAGAAGAAATCATTTGTACCAAAAATATCAAATAGAGAGAAACAATATCTATCTACAAAAAATAAAAATTATTAAAAATTATTAAATTATCTGTTTCAAATATTTCTAAAATATTTAATAGCATAACTTTCAGTTTAAAAAACCTAGTTTTTATTATTATAATGAAAAATATTTTATCATAAATTATATATAAAATAATATAAAAATGTAAATTTTCAGTTTTTTTATGAGGAAAATCCTTGTAATACTTTATACAAGTAATTCTATATGTACTATATTTCATAATACTTCATAATTACCTGTAAATGATTATAATCAGCATCTTTAAAAATTTCATCACCAGTATCTAGATGAAATTTGCAATGCAATGCAAAGCGATTACATTGATTGCGTTTAAATAACTCTATTCTTGGAGACTGTTTTACCCAACACTCTAAAATTCCACGCATACATTTTACAGCTGATTGACCAAGTTCATATGATTTGCCACGATCATCATCTATACGTCTAAAAAAATGTAATTCTTGAAAAAAAAAAAGTAATTATGAAATAAACTATTTTATTTGTTTAATTACCTATATGCTTGATATAAACTCCACACAGCAGCAGCACAATAAATACTTTCTCGTACACTTCCAACTACTTTATCATTTGAAATTTGTGGAAAAAGACCTGTTATGCAACTCTGATAACGTAGCAGTTGTCTCTTAACTATAAATTATGTGTAATCTGTATTTTTATCAATTAAATAAATTAAACCTTTATATAATACAAAAAAAAAGCATTCATACCAATTCCATAATAGATATCAAGTTGTCTGACTGTGTCTTCATAATTTGATATTTTAAGAAACATATCAATATCCAAATCGATAACACTACCTTGACGTGCATTTCTGACCTGAGGAAACCTATAAAATTAAAAAACAATTGCAATATTCTTCCGAAATTAATTGCAACTAAAAGTACACTATTTTATAAATCACATTCTTCTTAGCGAACACAAAACATTAAACCTTTTTGCATTTGTAGGTGTTGGTGCAAGAGATGTCATCTTATTTAAAATAACTGAATTCAGTTTTTTTTAAATTGATTTTATTATTTAGCAATGCACACAATAATAATCATTCTTATTTCTCCGAAGACAATAATAACTTTTCCTTGCAGTTGCAACAAAATAAAACAAAATATTTAGTATGCAATGTTTATTAATATTATACAAAACAACCGTAATCGAATGTAGCAACTGAAATAATAAAAACTTTTCTTCGGTAATCATATATGTATATGCGCATTAACCTTGACTGCGTTCCTTTAAACAATTTTGTTTGTTCTATAATCAAATCATCTATATAATTGGTACATAAGAGTTTTGTGCTATCTTCGATTTAGAAATAGAATTCAGAAGTCGACTATTAATAGCATTATATTTAACTTACTTCCGAATTATGTGAAATAGGAAATTTTTAATATTATACTTATATTTTTAAATATTTTACAATATTTTTACAATTTTTCATCTGAAATTAAAACACGAAGAAAGTTTACTAGTACGTCAAACTGAATTTTTTTATTTCTTTTATTAAATTAAACACACAAATATCTTTTAGCAGGTACTTTATTTAGAGACAAATATAATACTTATGAACACTTGGAAGACATAATTCCTAAGTAAATAATTCATACACATTAAAAATATTTTATACTTTAATTTTATTAAATGTAAATATTCGTATTTCTAAACCAAAATAAAATTAATTGCGACATACGTTTCCTTTTAAACTATAAATATCGTTGCCAACATTTTTACCTTTTTTGCTGATATCTATTTATATGTTTTAGATATTGTACGCACATATGCATATAAAATATTTTGAAATACAATAGTATATACATTATTATATAATACTGTAAATTAAAATGGCAATAAGCTAGGTATAAATCAGTTTTTGTGCATATACTTCGTTTTTATTGATGATTTCAAAACAAACTTTTAATTATATGCGTTTGTAGTCCACGAAAACTAACCAATAAATTCTTTTATTTTCACATAAAAATAAATTGTCCAACAAATGAAAATCAACCTTAAAAAATCGTTGTAAACGTACACTATACTTGATCTGTTTTTCATAAAACATTTTTAGAATGTATTACGGAACACTCACTACTGTCGTGACAGAAAATTGAGTCAGTTCCGCAAGCGGAGCGCGAGAGGAATTGTGTCCCTGTTCTATTTAGAATTATAAAGTATTCTCGTATATGATGGCGTCTGCGAAAAGAAAGCAAGATGAGAAGAATTTGAAAATTTTACGCGAGCTGGTCTCGCAACCTGGTAATAAAGAATGTTTCGATTGCCATCAACGAGGCCCAACTTACGTCAACATGACAATCGGTTCATTTGTCTGTACCTCTTGTTCTGGTATATTGTAAGTACTTGTTACCTTTAAGAAACCAATAAAGTGTACCAAGTCACCTTCGTTATTAAAAATGACGTAATGATTGTGTTATTCGTAATTTTTTTACATTATAAATAGAACTAGTAAAATACATTTTGAAAATGTTTTGCATAATATTTAATTAACGACCTTTTGTAATTAACACTGGATAAATGTCAATATTTCAAATATATTTGACTGGTTGTTTCATTTTTAATTAGATATAAATTAAACATTTAATACATACATTAATTGGATTTTGTTGTAACATGTGAAGTGAATCCATTTTATTATAGACTTATGAAGAAGATTATGGATCTTTGTTAAATGCTTACATTTATAGTCAGGAAGTTAATACATTATCAGCATCAGTGTTTTCTTTGTGCGTAGTAGTTATTATCAGCGGTCAAAATGTTACATTCAGAAGTAACGAAGAAAGTATTTATGTTATCAAATTTGTAGATCAGTTAGTTTAATTTTAATATAATATACAAAATTATTCAATAAAAAAAATGTCTAAGGTAATAGTAAATCATTTCTAGTTAGATAAATTACCTAACAGCTTAATTAATATTTTTTATAATCAATTTTACAATCTTGCAATAATTTTCAATATGTAATATAAAGTATTTACTAAAAAATGTAAACCTAATACTTAAAAAATTTAATTATAGTTATTTTATTAATTTTATTGTTAAATGTTAAGTATATTTTTAATGTAAAGAATTATAATATTTTTATTAATAAAAATACATGAAATTTATGGATAAGCAAACATTTGTATCAATGACTTTGTTTTAAATTACAGGCGAGGCTTAACTCCACCACATAGAGTAAAATCTATTTCCATGGCAACATTTACACAAGAAGAAATAGATTTTATAAAGGAACGTGGTAATGAATATTGTAGGAGAATATGGTTAGGTTTGATGAATCCAAATTCTTCTCAAACCTTAGATGCAAAAGATGAACAAAAAATGAAAGACTTAATGAGTGCAAAATATGAGCTTAAGAGATACTACTTGGATCCATCCATGGCAAATCAAAACTCAAATAAAAAGTCACAGTTATCAAATCAAACTAACATTCCAAGAGTCCCACATTCTGGAACTTCTACATTATCTTCTATATCTGCTCAGAAAACAAATAATACTGAGTCAGTTAATTTTAATAACTTTCCAACAGATTTTGTAGCTGATTTTAGCAAAGTTCCTGATCCATTTATTACTACTACGTCTACAAATAAACTCAGTCAACCAATTGTACCTCAGCCATTCTTTGCCAATTTTGACAACAACCCTATTTTTAATAGTCCAAAAAATACAAGTAAATTGAGAGTATACTATACATTTTTATGTTTACAAATTAGTACTACATAATTTTTACAATAGTGCTTTGCTTTTTGTTCAGATGTTGAATCATCAAGTCAATGTAGTCAGAATACAGGAAATTCTACCAATACAATGAATGCAAACGGAGCACATGTACCTCCATCAGAAGATCGTTATGCGGCACTGAAAGACTTAGATTCCCTAATGAAACAAATACAATTGAAGGATGATACTACAACAACATTAAATACATCTACATGGAGTACGAATAATGGTAAATACATAATTTATATTATACAATGTTTAATTTGTTATTATTTTGGTTCACTACTTTGTCATTTTTTTTCTAGCTTCAAATTCAATTTGGAGCGTAGGAAATCAAACTACAAATGTAATTTCAAATCCATTTGCAACTGGTGATTTATGGCGACCATCAGCTAATATAGTTAATAATAATACGCAATCAATTGATACTTCTCTGTATAATCCTATTAATCCTTTTAAGCCAGTACAATTTCCTATGAATAACGGTAAGTTTCTAAAAAATACAAAATAATACAGTATATTAAATACTTAAGATAAATCAAAATGTATAAATATTTTAGATTCACAGTGGGTAGGTATTGGGCCATCTAGTAACAGAGATGTAATTCAGTTTAGTCAATTAATGACAAATAAAGTGTGGCAACCAACTCTTCCAGCATATCATGCAAATCCATTCATGGTATGAATTCATCAGTTTTGTTTTAAGTTTATAAAATATGTTTAAATACATACAACTAAATATGTACGTTTTTTTTAGGTTGGTTCGGGTGTGAGCAACATGACAAGAAATTCGAACAATCCTTTCTTATGATTAAGTAAACATAAATTTTTAATGGAATTACGAACAAATAATACAGACCTAAAATATGTTTAGCTTAGGGCAATTGTTTATATACTTGACCTTATTGGCAATTAGTGCCATTAACTTTTATCTCTAGGAGCACCAATCTCTTATTCATATAACTAAAATACTTTTATTTATGAATATAATATACACGTTAAATAAAGATTAATATTTGTTACCAACCATGTATTATATCTAGTAAAATCATCCCTCAATATAATTCGATTTAATTTCACTATATCTTTTTATTAATTGTACATTATTTTGTGCAAATAAAAAAATGACTTTGTTTTGTTTTTATAATATTGTACAATATGTACATGAGAGCTCATCTACTTTGCCAAATCCCTAGCCAAACACACATAGTGACGGCGGTCCTATGTGAAATGGGGTAACATGCGCAAACGAGATGCGTGAAAATTGTTCTGATATTATCTGCCCAACAGTTTGCATCGAAACGATTTCGGTGTTTACTTGATGTCGGTAAATTGGTAACTGATATATTAATATTCTAATTCATATTATGGTCTTCACTTTTCAAAAAGAGTTGTTTTCAAATTATATATTTATAGTAATAGTTATACGTACTGTTTACATGAATGTAATCAGACGAGATACAGAATAAATGCAGTGCTAGAAAAAAGTATTGGCACAGCATGATTGCTGTGATGCCAAATACTTATAACTATTAAACAAATTGATTTAAAGAAAAAATTGTTCAACATATTCATTTATTATCTATCTTAATTTATTACATAACAAGAACTAATAATATAAATAAAGTTATACTCAAAATAATAGGAAAAATGATACTTGAACATTTTATAGGCGGACAAAAGTATTGGCACAGAATAGAATAAACAATGTATCATCGTCCTTTTTAACAATTCCCGATCGTCATTTGGAAATAACGATAGGAAGTCCTCTGTTAGTCATTTGTTATGATGCTTGATCAATTAAGCTAGAGATTTCAGTTGTTAACAAGCAAAGAATTAAAAAAGAATAATAAGGACTAGAAAAGTAAAAGAAACAATTGAAAAAATGAAAGTGATATTAAAAGTCGTAAAAAGAAGTCGTTTTATCGTTCGTTTTGTCATAAAATATATATAAGCAAATGTTGAGAATCAGATAAGGAATGGTGGTCCTCCAAAACTGACAATTTTGGAAAAGAGAAAAATTATAAATATAGTAAAGAAAAATCCAAAACTTAATTCGTCTGAAATTATATCTATAATAAAGGATGAGCATCAAAAACAAATAAGTAGTACCAAAACTGTACATAGAATATTAGAAGATGCATCACACAACTTTTGTAAATAAAAGTTTTCCATATATCTAAAAATAACGAAGATATTCAAGGTGGTCGAAGTTATTGGGCTACCCTATGTAAGGGGCAGAATTTTAATGCTCTGAGGTTCAAACGCTGATTAGGACGTTACTCTAACAGTTACAACTTTGACACGAAGTAAGATCGGGTGGTATTCATTTTTCATTTACTGAAATAAATATAACTCAACAGTACTGTATTTTACGAGTACATGAGAATTAGCTTAAATTCATTTAGTCCACGAAAGTCTTAATCTTCGGCTTATTCGAAATTCCTATCTAATATTCCGTGTTAATTAAAAAGCTAGGTAACGCATGCATCGCTTCGTAACCAGGCACCGTACCTCGTAACACCATAAGTAAATTCCATTGTCATGAATACAAATACACTCGTGCAGAATACCCGCTGTTAATTAAAATATCCGAATAATTTACCGCTTAAATCTAATTTGCAATTTATTTTCACTATACATAATTTTTTAATTAATAACTTCACTACTTTTCCACCTTCAGTTTCACTTATATACCGCTTTTATTTTAATTTAATTATTGTCGCGTATACTATCAAAATTTAACTGCATTACCAAATCGAGAACGATATTATTTCACGTTTTCACTCAGCTTTATTTATATATCACGTTTGCTTTATATTTTACTTCAATTTGTTAGCGAATTCTATTGAAATTTAACTGTATTATAAATGTTGGGGGTTGGCGTGATATTACCGTGTTGTCCTTGATTATTGTACCTTCGTGTGCCGTTTGCAAGTTCCTCTCAAATGATCACCCAAAGGTTCAATTCCTTTAAAAACCTAGTGATATGCTTAGCCTACGGTGCTAAGCGATCTGAAGCTAAGTATTTGTAATGCTATGAGTCTAACTTGCTTAGTGGGCTTTGCATGATTAATACTTTACACTCTAGCTACCCGATACTAACTATCGAGTCGTCGCTACTCGTCGACACGCTGCTTGGTTATTTACAAAAAATCTAAAGCACCAATCAGCATGTCTAAGGGACATCGCAATACCCTTCTCTGGCGCCCTCAACGTGCATTACCTTAGAGAGGGGGTGGTGATATTCTTTGCTAAATGTGGCGATGTTTGGCAACAGCGCAGGATTTTTTTCGAGTGTCACGGCTTCACCCTCTTAGCCATTTTATCTGATTCCATGATTCATCCTCCGAAAAGGCCATTTTGTATGACACAGCTTGGCTATTGAAAATGGGAGAAATAACTTTGCGAACTCAACTTTCTCTTACGAGGACATAATTTTCATTTGAAATTGCGTGCTAATAATAATCGAAATCCTAATCTTACGTGTCATAAACTGCTGCGTCTATGATAAAATTTAAAATAATATAAATTTACGTTTTCCCTCAATAAATCAAATTTAAAGAATTAAAATAAACTTTGCATAAAACATCGAACGAACATTTTGGGGGTGACCACTCTAAGCCATCTATACTTTGTGGGCCCTGCTAATTCAAGGCCAAAGGGATAAAAGTAGTTCATGGTGGGACCACCTAAAAGCTTCAAATTCACATTGCAACGCTTAGCGACGATCAATGATTGGTGCAAAAAACCTACCGAGAATTAAAATAACCCAAGAGTTTATTGTCATAATTTAATCTATCTAGTTTTATAATAATATCAGAATTTATTAGTTTCGAGAATAACAATAGCTTCATCCCTATTTTCTTTTCTACATATTTGATGCACTCCTTTCATTTGATACTTTGATCATTTAACGTGTATTCTATCGAAATATTAATTATATTATAAAGTTGAAAATTGTAGAATATGTCGTGTATTTTTCTTCTAATACTTTCCTCCAATTTTTGACGGGCATTTCATCTAAACTTAGATTTATTAAAAAATCAAATATAATATAAATTCGCGTATTTCCTTACTAAATTAAATTCAGAGTTAAAATAAAATTAAAATAACTCATTGTACATAAATTTCGCGTGACATCCTTCTATAGTTTTTTACGTCTAGTAAACCTTGACCAGTGAAATCCTTTTTCAAAATTTATTATTGCCAATGTTAATAGATTAAAAAGTACTAAAAGTTTACTCAAATGATATTTAAAAAAATTTATGGATTTGAGAGGAGTAGCAAATGCAACAAAATCCATGTTTCTGTATCCAGCTACTCGATTAGTTAGTTTTATGGGTTTTTAATGATTAATTGAATTTTTACTGATAAATATTTTGAGCTTATACTTCAAGATTACAATTTCATTCTAAATATTTATCAATAATTAATATATTCTAATAATTTATCGTCCTATTCTGATTGATAATATATTTTTCTTATAAATAACCCAATTTATTAATTTTCAAAAGTAGAGAATTATACATTACCTAGATTATAATAATATTGTTACGCCGATATGAAGGTGGCGTTTCGACTGAAGGTGCTTTTTACGTGGAGGAAATCTTCGAAAGATACCCATGTCTCCCTTGGGGGTGAGGAGGGCAGGGTAATGTAGGATTTCTACCCGTTAAAACTTGCACGGCTGTTCTCGTCGGACACATTGGGAGACCCCGAGAACGCTTTCGCACACATCCGGGATCTTCCATGTCTTGTCTCACGATCCGACCGAATGAAGAGACTCCGCCGGTCGGTTCCTCTCTTAAAGGGTGTAGCAGACTAAGAGAGTCAAAAGTGTCTTTCAACCGATTTGGTTGTGCGAATGAACATTCGATAAATTATCAAAAGAAAACATTTGACACCAAGTTTCAACTATTTAGCTTGATTGGGGTGGGGGGGAGGGGGAGTTACAGAGTAAATTCGGATCATCAGTTTTTTGACTATTTTCCCTATATAGTGATATGGGAAAATTCTGAAAAAAATCTGGCATATTGCATTCACAAAGGCACATGTCAGGGAACTATTTTGATTTTTTTCGTTGCAAATCCTAATTGTAAAAAATTAAAAGCGCAAAAAATGCGGATATTTTTTTAAATATAAATATATCTACTTTTATATTTTTTTAGTAGCAGTATACAGGGTGCGCCGTTAGAATCCGGACAGAATTGAATTTGAAGTTCCCACCATATTAGAATTCAGAGGTAGATGCTAATTGGAGCTAATGTTAGTTAAATATGTCAATAAGACTTCTATAACCTCAAAATGACAGAGCTCATCAGGCCAAGCACGGAATACAATAGAAGAGCGGTGATTATAGAAAGCCTTTGCGCCGGGAGAACGCCAATCGAAAATATAAAATTCTTTGGGTACCCAAGATCGACGGCATACGATGTTGCGAAAAGATATGCAGCCTCAGAGAGGTTCGAGAAGGGTTCTCCTTCTCCGGCGAGAAAAGTACAGGTCAGGGAAAAATCAACAAGGACGTCAGAAATCATTCAAAGGGTCCAAGACATGATTTTGGAAGATCTGGGGACCTCGCTTCAGAAATTGGCCTCCATCTTGGGGGTGAGTGAAACAATCGTCCGTCGAATCGCTCAAGAGGATCTTAGATATACCTCCTACGTTCTGAAAGTTCGTCAGATGTTCTCCGAGGCCGCCAAGCTTAAAAGACTTGCAACATGTTTTTGTAAGACTTATCGACATGTTTTGGTCGAAGGATTTCTAGCCTCCTAACAGTCTCGACCTAAACTCATTGGATTACTCCTTGTGGGGCGTAATCAAGAGACACACTAACAAGTCCAGGCACCCCAATGTCAACTCCCTGCAGACTGCTATCGAGGCAGAATTCACAGGAATGAAACGCGACTAATTGAAGTCAGCGTGCTCGCGCTTTAGGGCAAGAATAGAGCAGATTATAAAGGCGCAGGTTGGCTATATAGAATCAAAGTTCTCAGCAAGGACCCTTTAAATGAGATATAACAGCATTTTATTGTATTTTTGTATGTTGGCTTAAATAAACAACTTTTTGCATAAAACTTCTTTTGTCCGGATTCTAACGGCGCACACTGTATTAACATAATCATCATCCTCAATTTTTTTTTTAGATTTTTCGGAAGGGTGCACTGTAATTTAAAAAATTAAAAACCGATATTTTTACGATATTTTACACGGAAAAGTAACTTATATTTCGAATATTTGCATTTTCTTTATGCAGTGTATATATTATGCAGTCTTAAACATTCTTACATTCGAAAAAAAACAGTATACAGATTGAAGAATTTGAATTAACTCAATTAATAAAAACTATGCGTACACTATATTCTAAAACATCTAACTTGTGTTCAGTAGCGTGGATGTATGTCTTTTTGATGCCCACTCGATAGCAATTGATTTGTCATAAAATCACTCGTTCTCGACAAATTAATGAAATCCCGTTATGTCCGATAACTCTGTGAATCCAACTCTCCCGCCATTGCGCTATACTACCAGCATGCTGGCAAAATCTTCAGAGTGGGCATTAAAACATAGAGAACTGTCTACGAGTAAAAAAGGCGAGGGTTGATCTACGGTGTGATTATTCATTCAAGAAAGCACACTTGAAACCTACGCTGGACCACGTATTATCACACTCTCATCGCTATTACACAAATATCTAATAGTTAAATATATAATACACATACGTGATGACGATATGTACTGTCTTTACCGCGTACAACCACATCATCACTCTCTCTCGATTGAACCACGGCAGAAACTCATTGTCAGCGCCAAAACGATTGAACATAAACTTTAATTCAACATCTAACATACAACAGATAGAAATCTTAAGTTTAATTTTAATAGTTAAAAGAAAATTTAATTTTAAGTAGTTCATAAAATAAAATAAATTATTTCTAAGATAGAAAATTGTACTGAGTACCATGTGCTCGCTTTTACTGATTTTTGTTTTGACCGTAATTGATTCATTTTTGGTAATATTTAATTAATGAAAAGTGTTGAATTTTTCGAATCTTTGAATATTGTCTTTTATATAAGAAAACTATTAACGTTGCGATTGAAAATTAAATATAAGATACTCGTCTATCACACACCGAGAACTATTTTAAAGACGCGAATTTTTCACATTTCCATTTTCTTTGCTACGAATGATAAACGCGTATCTCTGAAGGTAGAGAGCTGCCGGTAGGGTCTGTGTTTTCGTCGGGTACTTTGTGTAGTTACCTTCACGTGGTAAGCCTAGTAATTGATATCGTTTTCTAAAAGAAAATTGTCCTTTGAAAAGCGATATCAAGTTAACGGCACAAACGAGATACAGAATAGACCTATCACTCAATGCACTTTTTTGAATGATTCCTGTCACTTCCAGCGTTACCGATTTAACATAGAATAACATAATAATACTAGTAGTAATTGAAATTCGAACTAAATATAATAATAAAATTACAAATAAAATATAGAATATAATCATTCCATGCGCATTTTCTACTGCTATCAAAAGATCATGAACAGTTTTAACCACACAATCCAAAATATGTAGTTAATTATCTAAAAGAGTATCTCTTACATCTCTCGATTTTATTATCTTCGATGGTTAGTTTTAATATAATTTCTAACCTCCTTGCTTTAACAAAGGAAATTTCAGGACTAGTTCTTACCGATTTCAATGTAATTCGATGAGGTGATAGGTCTATTTAATACAATATGTGTACTTACAATTTTAGTCGTAAATAAACAGCCAATCCTGAGAAAAATACATGTAAAATTTAGAAAAATCGCATAGTCTGATACATTCCAATAGTGAGACAACTTGAATATATTTTAACAATAAAATAAAATTAAATAAATACAATTAAAAGATGGAATAGTTAAAGCAGAGATTAAACTTCGTAATTTAAATTTAGAACGATTGGAATATGATTAGGAACGAACATTGAACAATATAAAAGTTAGAATCTGAGTGACCGCATACTGTTTGAAAACCCTCGTGAAGCCCGGTGTAACAGAAAAACAATTGCAGAATAACTAATGAACAAATAAACGATATTTAAGTTTTCTAAGCGCTTCCGATGATTTACACGCGCAGCAGCACACGCATGCACTATGTCGGTTGTTTTATGTACAGTCTACGATTTATCGGTATGCTAAATGTTTTATTCTACAGGGTGTCCCAGAACTAGTGTAACATCCGGAAATGGGGGGTAGCTGAGGTGATTCTGAACAACCTTTTCCTTTACAAAAATGTTGTTTGAAGCTTCGTTTTCGAGTTATTAACGAAAAACACTGGCCAATCACAGCGCCCAGAGACCGCGGGCTCAACCACGTATGCACGGCTTTTATACACGGGCGCGCGGTCGGGCTCCCGGCACACGTACTGGCACAGCATAGGTATCGCGAAAAATGTTATGTCATTTTAAATTAAGAATAATGTGAAATTATTCGTTATTCATGAATAACAAATAAACTAATAAGTCGTTTAATAACTGCGTTCGTTATTCGAAAGAAATAACGCGTTTTATTATTTATGAAACAAATTCTTTTTAACAGCACATTTTCAGGTGAATAAATTGTTTTAAGAAAAACGATTTGTATAACTAATGCTAGAAAAAAATAATTGAACTTACCCATTCGTCCACGAAATAGCTTGCTTCGACGAAAGTAGGTCGGTAAGGCTGGATCCCCGTGTCGATCCTGACCGATCCAACAATTTTCAACAGCCGATGTTCTGGCTGAGTCGATGAACTCACTTCGCCGCACGATCGATATTTTTCGGTGACTTCTTAGAAGCTGTCGATTTTGATTTTTCTCCGTGCCTTCGGCGCGGTTCTCTGGCGAAAGACTGCCGTGCTTGGTGCTTGTTCGCCGGAATGATTTATTATTAAACTAATTGTAACATCCACAGTTTTATAACTATTAATTTCAAAAAATTTAGAATTGAATACACGATAATGTGGCTTATAAATTTGAATGGTATATCATCCACATTCACGAACGTGATAATAACTCTGTTCGATACTTTTATTCGTTATTCGAAAGGAATAAAATGTTTTATTATTGTTAGAAAAGTCCAAAAAGCGAAGGCTTGAGTGGGCCATGTGCAGTCTTTCGCTGCGTTTCCACCTCCTAGGGATGGTTCTGCCTCAAGGCTAAGAAAGTCCATATTGTCAAGGGGGTCCTTCTGACTAGGATTTTTCAGGGAAGACAGAATTGTATCAGCACTCGCGAAGTATAGTTCAAAACACAAGCTTTCACTCTTTTTAACCACCCACTTTCATTTCTTATTCAAACGTTCACCACCGTTATCCTGATTTTCCTTACATTATTTACGAAAAAAATGTTTTTTTCTTTTAACAGCACATTTTCAAATAGATAAAATATGCTGTGAAATGAAACGATTTCGATAGCTAATGCTAGGAAAAAATAATTAAACTCGCCCATTCGTTCACGGGTACGTTTTGTGCCATTCTGACGGCACTCTTAGTGTTCGTCTCACTACTTTCAAACCACCACTTGCTTTTTCAGCGACTTGCCTCGCTTACTTTGTAAGCCCTTATCCGCGCGCATACACGCACACACACATACATGCATACATACACACACACGCGCTCCTTATTCACACCCGAATCCGGCGATCTTCAAATGTTTCCGACTTATCTGTTTTGACTCTTGCCGGCGCAACGTTTTGCACCGTCGGTTTATTTGATGTTTATTTGAAACTGTTTCGAATTTCTCATGGCAGTACAATAAACATTTCTTTTCCGTTGTATTGTAACTATTCCCCTTCCTTACCAAACGTCCACCTAGGATCCACAAAACGCTTATGCTCTCAGATTTATTTTGCTAACTGAACGAGCAACATGCCGTGTACGAACGCAGAGTACTACGAAATGTTTTTAATTTTTTTAAATAATGCAAGGAAAATCAGGATAACGGTGGTGAACGTTTGAATAAGAAATGAACGTGGGTGGTTAAAAAGAGTGAAAGCTTGTGTTTTGAACTATACTTCGCGAGTGCTGATACAATTCTGTCTTCCCTGAAAAATCCTAGTCAGAAGGACCCCCTTGACAATATGGAGTTTCTTAGCCTTGAGGCAGAACCATCCCTAGGAGGTGGAAACGCAGCGAAAGACTGCACATGGCCCACTCAAGCCTTCGCTTTTTGGACTTTTCTAACAATAATAAAACATTTTATTCCTTTCGAATAACGAATAAAAGTATCGAACAGAGTTATTATCACGTTCGTGAATGTGGATGATATACCATTCAAATTTATAAGCCACATTATCGTGTATTCAATTCTAAATTTTTTTAAATTAATAGTTATAAAACTGTGGATGTTACAATTAGTTTAATAATAAATCATTCCGGTGAACAAGCACCAAGCACGGCAGCCTTTCGCCAGAGAACCGCGCCGAAGGCACGGAGAAAAATCAAAATCGACAGCTTCTAAGTCACCGAAAAATATCGATCGTGCGGCGAAGTGAGTTCATCGACTCAGCTAGAACATCGGCTGTTGAAAATTGTTGGATAGGTCAGGATCGACACGAGGATCCAGCCTTACCGACCTATTTTCGTCGAAGCAAGCTATTTCGTGGACGAATGGGTAAGTTCAATTATTTTTTTCTAGCATTAGTTATACAAATCGTTTTTCTTAAGACAATTTATTCACCTGAAAATGTGGTGTTAAAAAAAAAATGTTTTTCATAAATAATAAAATGCTTTATTTCTTTCGAATAACGAATAAAAGTATCGAACGCAGTTGTAAAACGACTTACTAATTTGTTTATTATTCATGAATAACGAATAATTTCACATTATTCTTAATTTAAAATGACATAACATTTTTTGCGAGACCTATGCTGTGCCAGTACGTGTGCCGGTAGCCCGACCGAGCGCCCGTGTATAAAAGCCGTGAATACATGGTTGAGCGCGAGGTTTCTGGGCGCTGTGATTGGCCAGTGTTTTTCGTTAATAACTCGAAAACGAAGCTTCAAACAACATTTTGGTAAAGGAAAAGGTTGTTCAGAATCACCTCAGCTACCCCCCATTTCCGGATGTTACACTAGTTCTGGGACACCCTGTATATGACAATAGATACAAGCTGTATTTAAATATAAAATAAGATCATAATTATTTATAGAGTTATATCATTTAGTTTGATATAAATATGTATTTACATAGGTAAGTGCACTGAATTGGAGAAGATGGGTTCGCATGAGGATCGTAAAATGTGGACATCATGACTGGTTTGCATGTGCTCCCGAAGCGTGAACGTCATACAATATAAATTTATATATTGTTATAAAAATTATAATTGAAATTGAAAAATGCATATTATTTTAATAATTTATGTTATGGTGTTTTATTTAAAAATTATTGTGTATCTGAAATGTTACTATTTTATAATTTATCAGAAGATAAACAGTTTATAGGTTTAAATTTTAACGTTACAGAGATGGCACTACTAAAACCATAGGTTATGTGTAATCATCTTACTGAGATAGTAAATCGAATGATATTTTTTGTACTTATTTAGAAGTTTTCTCAGAGGCCAAGTTTCATCACGTTCTGGAATATGTACTATTAAATCAGAATGATTTGGATACTTGAAAATATCAAGGTATGACGTAGTTATGTGATATAACAAGATAAAGGTGAACAAAGTGTACATTTATTTAATCTAAGAGTTTCTTATATGTGATGAGCAGTGTACATGAAAATTCGTGGTCGTGGATAGAATATTTGGTGGAAACGATCAATAAACTTACTCATGACTTAGTGAGTTTAGTGTCCACAACGTTTGAACTAACGTTTCATCCAACTGACGGTGTTATTGATAATGAACTTCAGCAAAAATTATCTGATTCTTTTCACGAATTTGTTGCTTTGTTAACATTTGACGATTTTCAATTACAGTTATTGAAAGTCTTCTTATTTACATTTATTAGTGCCGTGGCTCTGATTTTCATTGCTTGGCATATTTACGGTCCTAGAATTTCTGAACAATTTATGGAACCAAGTAAGAAAATTCATATTTTGGTTTTAATACGTCGATGGTCGATGGTGTGTTTCGTATTAAGTAAAAAATATTGAGTAAATTTGAACGTTCAATATACAAACTTGCTCCTAATATAATAAAAGTTAATTTTAATTAGTTTTAATGTATTTTGGTTACTTAAGTAAACTTTTATTGTTGGGGTTATTAGTCATATAGAGTTAATTAGTTAATATTACTTGAAAGAATTGTAACTTCTTATTACTATATAAATTCTATATTTTAGTTAGAATAGAACATTATTTTTTTCATAAATTACAAATAGTTAAAATTTTTTGGTTAATCTAATTTTTAAAAGTTTAAAAAAATAAACCAATTTATCAAACTGCATTTTATAATGCATTAACATGTCCGCATAAGATTAATTTGAAAATTATTATTGTCTTGTGTACCAACTTAGTCAGGTAATGAATTGATTTATATATGGTTTAAAGAAAATCAATAGATTTTAATAAATACTAACTTTGTACAATGTTTCATTTTTCCATACCAATAAATTTTATTTTATATCTTAGTCTTATTTAGCATTCAAGAGTATAGGTAGTGGTATAAAAAATGATTAAAATAAGAAAAAATGGAATAAGACAAAAATTGAAAAGTGTAATTGTATTTTCTTTTTAAATCGAATTTTATGATATTAATAATTTATCTATTTTCAGTTTCTTTGACCTTGAAAAAGAACTTGATTTTACAACTTTTCGTTGATCCTTCTATACTTTCATATATCACTCACTAAAAGATAAGGGTTTTCTTTTATTTCATATGATCTCTTATTAATATGACATCCCTAATTTTATTATCTTTTTATTTTAACTTTCTTAGTAGCCATCCTATTAACCTTTCATTTGCCATCTCTGCTAATATTCTTTGTACATTATATTCTAGTTTCTTCGTTTCCAAGTAATTAAATGCTTTAACATCTATGTTCTCTATTGTATAATCTGTATCTTCTCTTCTGTTTCTTCCTTAAGTATTTATTATTCTTTTTCAAATTATCACAATTAATTCTAGTTGTTAACCATTGACTGCTACCTTTACTTTTTTTGCATAAATACTTTGGCAAACTTGTACATCTAATTAACTTATAGTATTTATTATACTTTAATTTTTCAATTTTATTAAATTGCAGAATTAACTTTACTGTCCCTGTACCTTTTTGACTTTTTTTTTAAGGTTCATATACATTTCTCTACCCTCTTATTCTATTTATGTTATTCTTTCTTGACTATACCCATTTCATTTTAGATAATCTATTGCTTTCAACACATTTTAGTTATCCCTATCATATCTCGTTTCTTCTTTATGCACTTTTTCACTCATTTCTTTTTTAGTGTTTTCATATTCCCCTATTCAAATTTCATTGCTTTTTTTTGTTTTTACTCTTACTTTTTCTCCTTAGTTTCCTATACTTCTTTTCAGTCTTAGACATTGTCTAATATAGTTTGTTTGCATTCTTTGTATATCTTTTCTTTCACCCAAAAATCTCCATTCCATAGAATAATCTACTTCACACTAAGTGAAGTAGGTGTATATTGGATTTAAAATCATCTTCAAATAATCTTTCTGTTATGTCCCAAACCTCTCTTCTCAAGATATTTGTTTTTCTTATTCTTTTATATCCTCATTTCTTTAGTACTTATAATCTAGATACATAAAAGCTCACTTTCTCTATCACTTCTTCTGCTCATTTACATTGTTTTTGATTTCTTTTTTTCTCTTCTTTTGCTAAAGATCATTGCTTTAGACTTTTCCACATTAAGTTTTAATTTTCTTGTCTTTAAAAATCTCGTCATATCCTTCATATCTTTCCTATTGTCTGTCAGTCACCCATGTATGCTAACAACTGTAACATATCTTTTCTTGCTTTTATTCCCTCCACTTTTCCTTTATATAATTCTTTTCCTAGTTCACTGATGTATATTGAGAAAAATATGGAACTTAGTGCACATCCTTGTTTAATCCTAATCTTTGGCCAAAATTCTCTTGTAATCTCATTTCCTACTTTCACTACATTCTACACATTTTTATATATTTCTTTAATTCTTTCTATCAAACCTAACCTGATACCACTCTTTCCCATTATCTTCCATAATGTTTGTCTGTTCGTACTATCAAAGGCTATGTAAAGGTCAGCAAAACAAGTATATATCTTTCTCTTTTTTTAACTAGTACCTTTTCTACTATATGTTATAAAACAATCATTGTTCATAGCATTATGGTATTTTTTAAAACCAGCTTGTAACTCGCTCAGGATATTCTTATTTTCTAAATTGACTCTCAGCTTCTCATTTAAGATTACTACGTAAATGTTATATGCTGTGTATAATAAATTCCTTCATAGTTACTTACCCTGCTTTTATCTTCTTTTTTACATATCAGTACTATCACACTTTTTTTCCACTCTTCTGATATAACTTTCTGTTTCCATACTTCTTTGATTATATTCTATAGCTTTTCCCTTATGTTGTCCATGCTATAAATCCATATTTCACTTGGAATTTCATTTATAATGGTTATTTTCTTCTTTTTCAGTTTCCTTATTGGTGTCTCTCCTACCTTACCTGTTCTGATATCCCACTTTCCCTTTGCAGTTTTTCCAAAAAATATTTATACCGTTCTTTCAACTCTATTTCTGTTCTTATAAATGCTTCACACAGAAATTGTTTCATGTAAAGTATTACAACCTGTTTTCTTTGAAACTACAAATTAAACAGAAAGGGGAAGAATGTCCCCCCTCCCTCAAGACTCCATCCTTAAATTTGTTGTACCTTAAAGGGTTAGTCCTTTTACACTGGAAGAAAAAAAAATGCTTTGATATCTGTAATAGTTTTGAAGGAAACAGCTCGTAACTTTTTACATGAAATAACCTGTATATTTTCACAGGATGTATCTTTCGTAACAGATTGCAATATTCAATTTGACATAGCATTCTGTTATTTGTAGCAAAAGTTTTGCAGTTTCTGATTTGATGCAATAATACATCACCTGCTATTAAGGTGTTCATCAATGTGTATTTCATACACCATAAAAAATATAATATGATTAAAATATACTATCTCCTACAAAAATTATTTGTATTTTTAAGATATAATAGTAGTAAGGTAGTACATGTAAACCAATATATTTAAATGTGCTGATATGTTTAAATAATTGAGCAAATTAAATATTGGAATAAATTTTAAATTAATATTATTATATGAATTTAAACATGAGTAAATGAGTACCTTAATACCTTTTTGTAGTGAACAACAAACTATATCAACTAATATACCCAACAAACAGAATTCTATTAAAGAAAGACACAATTTCACTTTTCAGATAAAACAATGTACAAAAGTGGAAAAATGTTATGATCAATACTAGTTAATTTTAGTACATCATATTTTATTTCCAACTATCTTAGAAAAACAAGTATTTTTTAAAGTAATACATATAATCAATTTTTCTCTATCTCCAATTAATCTTCTGCATTTTATGAAAAGTATTATTAAATGTTAATGTTTGTGATCATCTCTATGTATCAACATTTCCTATATAAAACAATATTTCTGTTGATTATAAATAAACAAATTATTTTCGAAAATAATGAATTGTCAGAAATGTTCTTTATAACATTTATGTTTAGATTTAAATAGAAGTAGATTATTCTAAAACGTAATTTCAAAATATAAATAATAATAAGAACAATAAAAATATTACATTTATTTATACATAACAATAATAATTTTATAGAATATTTTTAATATTCATAAGTTTTGCTTATATTTTATTCTTTGGTTTGTTATTGAGAAAGTTTCCAGAAATATTAACGGCGGATAGAAAATACATAGGATATATGTATTCTAATAAAATGCTTGTTATGATGTTATGATATTTTACTAACAACCATGGATGTATTTATTACACATTTATTTTTGAATAAGTACTTCACACAATGCATGCTCTGCCACTGATAACATTTGATTCATGGTATAGACTTTTACTATTTATAAGAAAAAGAAAATATTTATACAGTTCCATTTAGCAACTAGACTTCTATTGACTAATTTATAAGAATATTATATATATTTAATATTATAAACAGTTTAAAAGAGGCATCAACTATAGCAAAAATGGCTAATTTAATTTTTAAAATTGAACTTCTATCACTTTCAAAAATAATGGTTCAAACATTGAATTATTAATCTCACTGATTTTATTTAATTTTTAATATTCATTCATTGATGTTAAAAATTAAATTTAGGAGGAAGTAAAAAAAGAATACTTGGTAACATTTACTATATAGACTAAGCAACTGATTTTTGTATTTTAAATTAATTTAAAGTATATTTCAATTCCAATTATAATTTTTGTTATAGAGTCTATACCCAAAGATCTTGACTCATCACCTGGAGAATAATTTGTTACACTATACAATCTATTTATTTAAATAAAATAATTGTAAGCAAGATCAAATTATTTCTAATTGTATTTATTTATATTATAATACAAATGTATAATATGTATACATATACAATTTTATTTTTAGATAAGTTTAAGAAGAAACAGAAAAATTATCAGTGGTAAAGAAATTGAAGTATATCATTAACTTATTTTCTGTGCTGCATTGTCACATAAAAATAATTAATAACTATGACAGAAAAAATTAAATCATTTTTTCGGAAGACAAAATTAAATGCAAAATTTGTGAATGCTGGGAAAGGATACAAGTAAGCTTTATTATAAATTATAATTTTTTAAAATAAAGGTTTCAGCTGCTTCTTAAAATAGAATGAAATTTTATTTTTTAATTCTTTTTATTGTAACAATTTTTATCTTCCTTTTTGAAATAGTTCATTCTTCTTGCATTTTAATTCTTTCTCTAATTTATGTATTTAGCTTATTTTTTTCATATGCATTTTTTCTTTTTTTATCAAAGTATGTATTAACTTGTCGTAGGAACTTCTTACTTTATCTGTATTGTTGTATTATAACAAATTAGTATAGTTATAAAGAAGAAAAATAGAAGTGTTATTTGTCAAAATATGTAGCTGCTACTACAATAACAAATTTGAACTGCTTTTTCATAGTAATAAATATTACACTATACGTACTGCTGAATGTTTATAAACAATATGTAATTCACATTAGTATACAGAATGGAATAAAAACTTTATCCACCTAGAATATTTCCATTATTTGTAATAATACTGAAATATATTATGTACAAAACTTGCATGATATGGAGGAAACAGTATGATATAAATATCATACTGTTTTTTCAAATTCAATTGGACGGAGGCGTAAAAGAAATTTCAAGGTCATCTGTATTTTTTTTATCATTGTACAATAGCCATTGTTATGGCGATTTTGGTATGCTATTATTAAAGGTCATTTATAGTCGCTGAAGATCATAAAAGAATTATTATCACTTTTGAATTGTGGAACCATGGGTAGGTCTTATCTTCGCTGGATTTATTTTAGCAAGTGCTGTAATTCGTTGACTCTTTCTTTTATGCAAACAGATAGTCTTGCCGCAATGTCTATGTTTTAATAATACATTAAGTGCAGCTACAAAAACAGACATTATGGCAATTTGCGACATTGTGTGGAATATCGTTAATCAGTATCAATTGATTGCTGAGACAAATATCACTGTGATAATCAAAATTAAATTTTCTTTTGAAGAACAAGTGAATATAATCATCATCTGTGGAGTAATTCACCAAAGTTCAACAAGAGCTCAAGTTTTATATCCCGAACGGTATCTGAATGTAAACATCCTTTGCACTGAATATTTTGGAAATTGAGTAAAAAATTAAAATAAGTTCGAAGTTTGACTACAGGTAAGCCTAACTATCGAAAATGGACAACTAATGAAACAAACAAAATTGGTGTTCTTGCGATGGTAGCTCATGCCTACAGATTACTTCCTAATAAATTGAATGCGAGTCTGCTATTAATAGGAAAAATGTATTACAAACATGTGCTCGACGTGAATTTCATCCATAGCACTAGTCTCCAGCAAGATTTGATATGTATGAGTAGTTAATATGTGGTGGGAAAATGTTTGTGACCAAATAATTAGACTGTATTTTATTGATGTGATCTTTACTGGCGAAAAATATGAATATTTTATAAGTATATTGGAGATTTCATTAGAAAATGTATCACTAAACGTTCACCAAACAGTATGGTTACAGTACGACGGATGTCCAGCACATTATTCTCAGAGAGTAAGAGATGCAGTCAACAAATTTTGCTCAGATCGGTGGACAGGACGTGAAGGATCAGTTTCGTGATCAGCTTGTTTTCTAGATTTAATTTCATTAGATTTCTTTTTCTGCAAAGTACTTCAAAATGTCTATTAAGAAATACGGATTACGGATGATTCAGTGATACAAAGATTGCAATTTTACATCGACGTAAATGGTTAACACTTTGAACATCTTCTATAAAGTCAGAAAATTTATTTTACTACCACACTTGACCTTAAATAACTGTTAATGATAGCGAGCTGAAATCATTACAACTACGGCTATTATTCGACAATAAAAAAAATATAGTACCCTATTTGAAAAAATAGAGATGATCTTGAAATCTCTCCTACACCTTTATCCACATAAAAAGTATTTACACTATATTCTGTTGCTCTCCATATCATTCTATATTATTATAAATAATGGAAATATTCCACATGGACAAAGTTTTTATTCCATCCTGTCTGTGGTAAGTATTAGACTGTATTCAAATTATGGTAATCAAAAGAAAAATTATTTAATATAAAAACTAAAAGTAACTGTCTTACATCAAATCATACATTTTATTTGCAAAAATAATTGTTATAAAGTGTTTTATAATAATTTTATAATACAAATTTTACAGATCATATTTTTCTTTTGGTCTCTATAGTTCTATATATGTTTAGATAAGTATCAGACCATTTTATGTAATTGATTTAATTTAATTTAATTTAAAATTATTCTATTTAGATTAACAGATTCAAAAAATATCACTGAATCTACTTCAATAGTAGAGCCAAGAAAAAGAATAGAACCTACAGAAGAAGCTAAAATTGCTGGTCAAGCTGCTTTAGCAAGACTGGAAGCAAAAGAATGTAAAGTAAAAAAATTTCACACGTAAGTTATAAAATATATATAAATTTTTATTTATAATTTGTAACATACATAACTTGTCAGAAGGTTTACTTCTATTCAGTCTACTAGTCTATTATTGCACATTAACTCTACATGAATAAGATCAGCTACATTTTGTATTAACTTACAAATATGAGTGCTGTTAGTATTGTCACAAAGTGTACAACATTGCATTCCGTTAAATTTTCAATATACTCTATATAAAATGTTACAAATTATTTCTTTGTAAACTACTAACAATCGCGGCAAATAGTTCACAGGACTCTTTTATGGAATAACTGGAGTGTTATTGTTCCCCCCTCCCTTGCTCTCTACCAAAAAGATAAGGAAGTAACTTGCTAGTTCTTTCTAAATGGAACAAGCTCAGAATTTGTATAAATCGATTACATCACTTTCAAAATGCAGTTCAAAGGGTTTATTTAGTTTAGCATTATCCAGATTCACTAAAAGCATGTTTCACTTTAAAATTTGGAACCTGTATATATATATTTTTACATTTTATAGTAGTTTGTTTAAAAACAAATATTATTTATCAAAAGCATTTTACACTAGGTATAATTTAAAAGATATAATAATTAATCTTTATTCAAATAGTACAATAGGTATGGTAAAATTAGTTTATATTTTCATTCATATTTTCAAGGCTTCAATTTTATTTAAAAAGATGTTCAAAACATTTCCATTTTACTTATAAGCATTTTTTATTCTCTGCTAAATGATTTTTCAAACTTATGATAAATGTGTGTTTGTAATCACTGAGTATTGAGATAATAATAACAAATATTGTTTAGACAGTAATTAACACTTAAAAGAGCAAAAACAATTTAGAGTAAAAAGAAATAGTAGGATATTAGAAAATTCAAGGAAAGTTATATTAATGTATGTCAGTATAGTAGGGGAGGGGCATAATTGCCTTAAAACCAATGCAGCATGGTTTTTAATTTACCTCATAAAAACTACAGAAAAAGAATCCTACGACATATTATCAAGAAAGAAAATTGTCCTTTTTAACGAAGCCATAAGTTATTCTTACCGCGATTGTTCACAGAACAGTGTAAACATTTTCTTTACAGCTTGTGCGAAATGTAATTAAAAAAGTAAGCAAAAATCCCTATTTTGAATCATATTGAAGTAGTCATATTGAAAGTATTTAAAAGCATTTCGCATTTCGAACTGAAAAAAACAAGTTAACTCGTTTCTGCAAATTTACAATTGCATGCAGAGGTATTTTCGATAGATTAACACGTTCGATGCCACCATTGAAGCACTGTCGACACAGAATATTTTACTCTGTGTAACAGTGTCGACAATGTATCGATCGGTCACCCTCGCAATATCAAAAGTCGATGCCATTTTTATATGATAAACGATTACCACCATGAATTATTTGTTCAACGCTAAGAAAGCGTGTTATGTGCGAGCTTGGCTAACAAGGAAACCCTGCTGCAGCTGATACGCTGGGGGATGAATCTAAAGGTCGAAAAAATGATATTCTGTAGAATATTTCATTCCAATACGCATGTTTGATTAAAAAAAAAAAATCTGTAAAACTGTAGAAGTTCAAATAACATTCAATTCCATGAATTAGCGTGACGGGAAGATCTGCCTGGGGTCTAGTCTCCTGATAGAAAAGAATTTTCTTTTTTCTTTTTTGTCTTTTTTATTTCAATTTCTAAGCCACTTTAACACTTGTATATATTTATAAATGTTTAAAGGCAATGGAAATGTATTCTCCCATTTGTCATCAATTATCCAAAATTTACAGGTATAACTGATTATTTTTGATTTTCCTCAAAATTAATATCAGAAGTGTAAATGTTCCAAAAAATTAATGAAGTATATTTCTCAACTGATACAAAAAATAATAAAGTTATACATAAAATTTATATGTACAAATAGCAGTGTATATTTTTTAAGTATATATATTTTCTTTGTACGTTTAAAAATAAAAATTTATACGTGTGAGTTGCAGTGCTTATCAAATAAAATAATCTGATATTTTGGTAGTTGAAATAAAAGTGAAAAAAAATTTTCCATCAGGAAATTCTATAATCTAAACCTCTCACTACAAAGAGAGCGTTTTATACACTGACTTATAGTGGGTTGTTGAATATATTTAAACTTCCATGTTTTTATAGAACCAATTTCACGTATTTATAAAAAATGCACATTGAAATGAAATATTCTACAGAATGTAATTGTTACAATCTCTAGATTGATTCTTTTAAGGTTTATCAAAATATCCGTCTCTAAGGTCTCCTTATGAAATATCGAATGGGTGGTACGTGGCATGTCACTCGTGATTTTCAGGTAGCAGCGAACGTGTTAACTTTTCGATTGACGAATTAAAAGAACATCTTATAAAACTATATTATTTGCAGATCATACGCAGCTATTAAAGCACAAGTGAAACGAGAATTAGAGCAAGAAGAAAAAATACGAAAAAGTTCTGTACAGACAAAAGAAAAAGCAAAAAATACAATTGAGGATGATTCATTTGCTGTTACTAATGTATATTATCGTTGTCCCTATTTATCAAATGAAATATTATTAGAAGATGAATGGAAAGTAAAAATAAAAGAATTTTTATATGAAAATTTGAAAGGAGAAGAACCAGGTTTAACAGCATGTTTAATTATACAAAATTGCAATCCTAAGAAAGAAAAAATTAATGCTTGTATTGAAACACTTGAAAAATATTTGGAAAATATTATAAATAATCCAGACGAAGAAAAGTATAAAAAGATTAGAATGCAAAATAAAATATTTCAAGTAATATTTTTGTTTTATTAATACATTTATAAGAAAACGATTTTTGATAGAAATCTTCTGTTTACTTAACTTTTGTATCTAGTGGGAAAAATTTAAACTGATCCTATATGCTAGAATAAGACAAAAGTCAAGAATAACTAGACTTTAAGAAATGACACTGATTTTTTTCATGTTTGTAACGGTGATAAACCTTAATGTGCTGAAACAAGTGCTATGTAATTTTGAAGATGGGTAGTTACAATTTCACAAAATATTTAATGTTAAAATTTTGCAAAACTGTTGTCAGGATGTACATTGCTAAGCACAACAAATATATTTCCTTAGATACAGATGTTGCAGAACATTGACATTAAATGTCTCGAAAAGTATTAATCATATATGCACAGAACCATATACAGCACTGTGAGGTATTTAAATAATATGTTAGTGTTGGTCATATAAAAATGCTCCAGAGGACAAAGTTATACTGTTTCAAAGGGTATCTCTGATTATAAAAAGAATTTTTTTAAGGTCATTGGTATTTGTTTAAACGGAACTATATATTTTTTTATCCAACAGTCTAAATAATATATCATTTCGTTTATCCGTTCTCAAGGTATTTACATTAATACTTCCTAACATTATCAAACAGTGTTTGGTTCAAGAATTCGTTCCCAAACGTATATTTATTATGATAGACATCATGGAAAGCGATAACCGAAGATTATTAGAACACTATATTTCTCTGCCAAGTTTTACAGGGTCTTATGAAAGATATTGCATTAAATATTTGAAAACGCATGTGGTTTCAACGTAACGAGTGCCTGACTCTATCTCTCTGACTCATCACTCTAGAATTGCAAGAGCAATGCTAGATTTAAAATTTCTGCAACGTTGGATTAGATGAAGGAGAGCTGCAGAGTGACCAGTTCGTTTTTCGAATCTCAATCTATTAAATGTCTCCCCATGGAAGTTTATCATATTGCAACAAACTTACGACATCTTAGAATATGAACAACATGTGCTTTAATTACGCCACAGGAAATACAACATACACACAAATTATTTATCACGAGAATTTAGTATTGCATCAATGCAAATGGTCATCATTTTATGTCATTATAATATAATTTTGTCCTCTGTAGTTTTTTTATATGATCAACAGTAACAGAGATATTTAAGTATTCCCATTTAAATGCCCCACTCTGTATTGATAGTTCGTCATCGTCATACATGAGGACCTCGCTTTGTGAAATCCAGCAATACACAGCCATCATACAGGTTAGTAAACCAGTATATCCAGTTTAAATATGGTATTAAAAATAGTGATGTACTGCTAGTAACTTACAATAAGCAATATGTGATTAATATTTTTCTGACACACAAACTAGACCACAGAAACAATCTACAAGTATACTAAGAATGTTCATAGAAAAGTTTACATACAGGATGAAGCATTTTTTTGTTTTTCAAGCACAGCTTAAGTTAATTGTAACGAAATTATAAGTTCCTAAGATTTGTGAAAAAAGAGTGAATTTAAGATACTTTTTGACGCTTTTATGGTATTGGTCAGATGTCAGAAAAATTATAAGCCTAATTTCTCAAAAATTAGTTTATTTTATCAAGTAAACCTAAAACATAATCATGTTATAGTCTAAAAAACAATGGAAGTGAGAAACTATTGTGAAATGCTTACAAGATAAAAGACCAACAATTTGTATGGATTAGTAACTGGAAAGATACAGCTATTGTTTCTTTACCCGTGATCTTAATTTATCTTGACTGGCTATAATAATTGAATTTCTCAGAATTTTGACTAAATTTTCTAAAAGTTCGAGAACTTATAGTTTCATGAAGAAGACTGATACTGACTTCGAAATTTTCCTGACATTTTCATCAACAAGAAAACTGAGTCCTCTGAAACACTTCAACCTTGCTCATTAATAATTTCTGATATTACCAGTAGTTTTTGAAATATATGTTGTCACATTATATGTGCCTAAGTTTAAATATGTGCCATGTACCATGAAGTTGCATGTATGGACTTTTCTGTGGGCATTTGTAGTACTTACACATGCTATGTAGAATGCTTATGTAGACGAACTCATAGTTTTGACATACTCATTTCAATTTGAACATTTATCATATAAATTGATAGTAATGTGTTATTGTTTTTCATGATTCACCTATTTCACGGTTATTTCTAAACAGTGGATTAATAGAATTTGAAAACTTCGTTACTCTTGACTTTGCTTACTCTGTCACACGGAATCATTCCTTAAAATTTTTTCCAGTCATTGCAGAACTCTATATAGGGCATACCCTATATATATATATATATATATATATATATATATATATATATATATATATATATATTATATCTTCAGTTGTAATAATACCAAAAATACTTGATACAATTTGAAAGATATCAAATGATGAATACATTACAAAGAATATTTTTATCCCAACATTATTTTATCTGAAGTTTTTGAGGTCACTGATGTTTTATTATAAATAAATATATTTTTTTGTCTTGTATATTGTAATTGATATTAAAATGCATTCAGCATATATAATGACATGACTTTGAAGTGACATTTGATTCCCATAATTAAAGTTAAACGTGAAACGAGTTTATTACTTCTTGTGGAATAAACAGAAGCAAGATGTTTATAACGAACAGCTTACAATATTAGAGGACACAAAAGGCAAAATAATTAGAATTTATACTGTCCTTAAACCTGGAACAATTGAAAGAATATTACAATCTCTCACTGCTCATTGAGACAATATATCACTGTGGAGGAATACCATTTTGAACACTTACTAACATGATAACTAAAAAAGTCAGTAATAGATGCCTTGAAAATTTTATAGTGACCAGGATTTCTAGATATCTGCAGTGCGATAGTAAACATATTTACTTACATTCACAGGTTCTCACCCCTGGTTGCTAAAGTTAACGATCTCAATGGAAATAAATTTCATGATTAACTTGAATTTTATACATCTTTAAACGTATTTCAGTATCAACTGTAGCATTCAAAAGAAAACAATATACTATTTTTATTGGAAAAGCATCGATGACCTTAAAAACTCCGAAAATAATAACCTTGGGACAAAAAAAATTCTTTATAACAAATTCGTCCTTTGATACCATTCAATCAAATTACGTGTAAAATATTTTTTACATTACAATTAAAAGTGATATTTAAATGGTTTCATTTACATTGCACACCCTGGATATAATGAAGAATATATATTTACATCTTTAATAAAAGTATTAAGGAGAGCATCATATAGAATAATACTTTGAAATATACTTTTCACTACAAAAGAAAAATTGTATACTTCGATTTCATTACATTTTTTGTTTAGTTCTTTTAATTGCTATAACAAATTGTTATAATTAATTAATTATATTTTACTATTTCTTAGTAATAAAAATATATAAAAAATAATTTTAATGTTAAAAACAAAAGGACAACTAATAGAAGGTTTCTATTAATTTGCTTCACTGTATGATTGAAAGTAATTCTAAAATATTAATATACAATTAATATTTTAAAGGATAAAGTACTCCCAATTGAAGGTGCATTAGATTATCTAATAGCTGCTGGTTTTCGGCAAAAGAAGTTATTGAATAATGATAAAGAGGAAGATTTCTTAGTTTGGAGTGTTGAAAATTATAATGTTGAAGATGTTACCATGTTAATTGAGGCATTGAAAACTGCAGAGCCCATTCCACTTGAGTTAGATAGAAATCTCCAAGTATTGTTACCTATAGAAGCAAGAAAGAGAAGCGAATTGCCACCAAACTTTTTCAATTTAACTCCTGAGGAAATAGCAAAAGAACAGCAACTTAGGTAATTTTACACACACACACACACACACACACACACAAATCTAAGTAAGGTATAAAATATCATTAAATAAACTGTATTAAACATCTTTTCCCAATAGAACTAAAACTACTGAATTAAACCAGATGCTGAGGACAAAAGCTATGAGAGAAAGAGACGAAGAACAAAAGCTTGGAAAATATAAATTTTCACTGATACGTATAAAATTTCCAGATAATCTTATCTTACAAGGAACGTTTTCAGTTCATGAAAACTTTCAAAATATCATCAATTTTGTGAGTGAGAATTTGATTGATCCTACAAGATCTTTTAGCTTAAAACAGTTGCCAGACACTACATTTCGTGAAGATTCCTTTGATAAAACATTACTGGAATTAGGATTGTTTCCTGCTGCTCTTTTGGTATTTTTCTGGAAAAATGAATCGGAAGAAACAAAAGACAACGAATCTGTAGGATATTTGAAAGAAGAATTACTTTCTATTTTCCAACCTGTTTGAAAATATTCTTCATGTAATTTGTAATCTTTAATTTTGTCGAATTATAATTATAAATGTTGGAAAAGGTAAAGCTTACAACACTATTTTTTTAGTATAATAGAAATAATAAAATATTATTGTAATACTTTTATTCCAAATCCCAATTTAATTAAGTGTAAAAATATCAAAAATTTACATCAAGAAATACAAAATTTCATAACTTATTAAGATACTTCCAATATTCGTAAATGTTACATTTTTTAATTATAGAATTTTTATCTTTTATTTATGTATACACTATATAAACAAATGTCAGTGCTTAGTAAAATTGTAATGAATTAAATAATTTACGATTACTTTTTTGAAGTTTGAATGATAAAATGGCAGCTAATGTAAACGAATATTCCTTAATATTTCTTTCATATGGAATGTTAAGATCTTACAGAAAACAAATAAAAATGAAGTGATTCTTTGAAAATATTTCTTGCTTGTTACGTTTAAATAATCAAGCTAGAGTTGTAGCTTTATTTATATAATATTAAAATATGTAACAAAAATTACAGTTTACCATGTGTATACATTATTTCTGCACATTTTGTGCATTTTGGCACTTCTGTTATATGTTAACATTTAATATTTTGTATCAGTCTTTATATATTTCTCATGTTTAAAATCTACTATTATGGTCTAATGTACTATGGGAAAGTAAGCTGTGTGTACGCGCGCGCGTTTATTTATTCCACCTGTCCAAATAATTGATCAAAAACAAAAAAATGTTAATTATACATACATACATACACGCGCGAGCGTATATGTTATACATTGTAAAAACAATATAATAAATGATCAGCGATAAATATAAGTGAGTTTAGTTTCATTATTTAAAAAAAAGTTAATTCGTTAAAGAATTTAAATAATAAAAGTAATCCAAAGTAAGTTGGTAATAAGTAATTTCATTTCTTAAGGCGAATCATTTGATGTGTGACTTTTCGATTCAACCGGTAAAGCAAGAGTAGCTGCAGCAGCGCATAATGCTGTTATAGCATAAATTGCCGTTGCTCCAGTAATAGACCATTGAAGAAATACTTGTGCTATGTATGGTGTAACCATTGCACCGATTCTAGCCATTGCACTACAAGTGCTAACCCCAACGCTACGTAAATGTGTCGGATATACTTCAGGGGTATACACATAAGCTGCTTGAAAAACACCAGCAATTAAACCTCTGGCTAGAAAAATTGCGAGAGTCAATGTTACTCTGTTTAATAGACAAGCTCTGCCTAGAAAACAAATTAACATGGCGAACATTACTAGTTGGAAAGCCATTGTTTTTCTCCTACCAATTTTTTCAATTGCAAAAATAGTAGAAAATATTCCTGGAAATTCGGCTAACGTTGTCCAAAGAAGATCAATATAATCACTACGTTCTAAACGACAATGTAGTTGACATATATCTTCTTTTTTATTTTCCCAAGAGCTACATTGCTCTGATGATGTATGAAATAGTTCTGTAGTCATTAATACAACACCATAATAACAAAATGCTGTGCTCATCCTAAAAGTACAATAGTCATAATTTATTTAATACATTATCATAATGTTAAAACAGTACTACATAAAAATGTGATTGAAATTTAAAAATTTACCAGACCAGCCAAAGTAAAGTAGATGTCCTGCACATTTCTTTACTCAATACATCCTTTAATTTTCCATGATTAACTTGGTAAAACCGATCCATAACTAATCTTCCTGGAGGTAAAGGTTTCTTATTTTCTCTTGCTACTCGTTCTAAAGTTGAAACAGCTTTGTCTATTCTTCCACTTGCCATATCAAAAATTGTAGATTCTGGTAGCCACTAAAAACGAATATAATAAACAATACATGTAATTTTCTACATATAATTTTTGGAACATCACTTATATATGTTACTTACTGGAGTGATTATAGCAAAAACAAGAAGTGGTACAGTTGATAAAATGAGAAGCCATCTCCAACCAAAAGTTGGCATTATTACTAAAGCTATTGCTACTTCGAAACAAGCTCCAAGTGCCCAAAAGCACTAAAAAAGAGTAATGATTTCATTTTCATTTCACAGTAAATATGTGCTTTCTTTAAATTTATTTAAGATGATGCTTACATCTAATAAAATGACACACTTTGCTCTTTGTTTCGCTGGAAGAAATTCTGCATACAATGTTACTCTAAAATAATAGTGGTAATGTTATTTACACCTAAATCAAGAATATTAATATTTTTATTTATAGGACTTACCAAATACTTACGATTGTGGTACACAACCAATAGCAAAGCCAACTAATCCTCTAAGTAATAAAATCCACAGAAAGTTTGGTGCAAAGGCACTTAGAAAAGCATAATAAAGTAACAATATTGCACATAAAGTTAGCGATTGCTTACTACCATATCTATCACTTAAATTACTCCAAAATGTAGAACTTAGCATCATACCTAGAAAAACAACCTAAAATAATTATAATAACATGTTACATTAAAACTATGATAAAAGCTTTATTATAGATATATAAATATTTTATATATCTATAAAATAATTTACTACATAAAATTACCGTAGTTGTTAAAGCTTGTTGATATCTAGTTATACCCCAGTCACAATGTAAAGATGGACTTAAAATACTTAATATTGTTATTTCCATACTATCTACCATCCAACACAGGCCCGTAAATAAAGACAGTTTAACTTGAAATTTTCCAAATCCTAATGTATTGATAGCTTGGATTACAGTAAATGTATCTGTCAATAAATTTTTAATAATATTGAAATGTGTATAAATTTGAATTGACTGTAATTATTATTTATGTAACATGCTGAGTTATTTAAGTATTTAAGTTAAAACTATAATTTATTTCAAATTATTTATATAAAATATATTTCATGGGATGTGCACTTTACACATAAAATATATGTACATTGTACAATTGCAACAATATTTATTAATTAGTGTCATGTACAAAATATATGGAAACATTTAATAAATTACTAATTTGTTTCACATGCAATCACAAAAGGAAGTTAGTAATGTTTTAATCATACCCAAATAGAAGCTAAGATCACTTCGGAAACCTCTCACAGAAAAGTAATTATTTGAAAGAAATATTAAACAAAGCAGTCCCAAACTTATAAGTCCAATGTTATATTTCTTGGCATAATAAGATATTTACACAACTTACAGTTACCCGCTCCGTTACAAATAAGTTTAAGCACATTACCCTGTACATAAAAATGATCAGCAGTATTGTAAAGAGAAATTAAAAGAATTTACATATTTGTATTATTTCAATAATATGCATATTAAAAAAAAAAAATAATGTACCATCAGGTATAACTACAACAGAAGAAAGTTCTATCGAACGTTCTACACAATCTCCAAAATTTCTATTACACCTTGATGTACTTTCTGAATTAACATTTAATTCAGAACCGCGCAATTCTAACTCATGATAAGGTTCGTTTGATATTTGTGATGGATTAGGCATGGTCGTTTATTTACCATATACACGAAATAATTAAACAACTAAAAGAACTCGAATATTTCTAACTATCACCAGTAACGTAATTAATGAAGATTAAAATGAAATAATTAATTATGTATCTTCATCAGTATGTAGAGCATATCGACTTCTATATAGGTGAGGTTAGACTTGACTGGTGGTCGATTAACTGATCTCACCAAAATAAACATTCAATAGTGTAAGTATGAAAAAATACTAAATGTATAAAATGTACACAAAAAAATTACGTATGTTGTGGACTTTACAATGATTCTTAATTAAATTTAAATATTTTATATTTAAAGTAATAAAAGTTCTTATTTATTAAATTTTAAGAATAACAAATTAAAATAATCAACTTAAAAAACTCTAGGAACATGAGATCACTAGTCGTTTTTTATACGTTTGTAAGTAATACAGTGGTTCTTCTCGGTTGTGTATAACTTCAGGATGTTTACAATTGATGTTTTTAATAAAGAACAATAATGATTATTTGGATACAAAGGATGTCATGACATTTATACAATGAAATCATTGAGTGTATAGATACCTCTGCGATTGCAAATATTAAATAAAATATTTTTAACACATGTGAATCATTTAATAATATTCAATGAATGTATTATATATGACACTTCGAAATTATCACATGTGATATTTGAATATATAATAATTGCTTGTATATTCTTTAACTACACAAATTATGAGCGTGGACAGCGAAAATAAGTCGAATGAAGCTATCGTTTCGTTTACTCCATCAGATCAAGAAAATACTGATAATGGAAATATCGAGGGAACTTCTATAACCCCAGAAATGGTGCTGCGGTTACCTACAATTACTGATAGTAAATGTTTTCTTTTATTTCGATATAATATAAGGGAAGCAAAAAATAAAAAAACAACTGTACATTTATATTAATTTCAGAATATTTATGTTCTCCTGAGGCAAATATTTATGATATAGATTTTACAAGATTTCAAATTAGAGATTTAGAAACAGGAGCAATATTATTTGAAATAACAAAACCACCAGCTACTGGTTAGTTACTTACATATATCTTTATATTATTTTTATATTTTAAATATAAAATATGCATTTTATTATTTACCTTTTAGAATGTGATTCTAATCAAGATACGGAACCAGAAAATGAAGAAACTAGTTGTGAGGATGCTAATACTGGCCGCTTTGTACGCTATCAATTTACACCTCAATTTCTTAAACTGAAGACTGTTGGCGCTACAATTGAGTTTCTAGTGGGCTCTAAACCAGTGAACAATTTTCGAATGATTGAACGTCATTTCTTTAGAGACAGACTGTTAAAAACTTTTGATTTTCAATTTGGATTTTGTATACCAAATAGCAAGAATACTTGTGAACATATTTATGAGTTTCCTACTTTACCTGCTGATTTGGGTAAGCATCAAGTAATAATTTGACATTAACTAATTAATTTCCACCAATTTTTAATATACAAACATTAAAACTGATTTTACAGTTTCTGAAATGATCGAAAATCCATTTGAAACACGTTCAGATTCGTTTTACTTTGTGGACAATCAGTTGGTAATGCACAATAAAGCAGATTATGCATATAATGGTGGACATACACATGATGTACTTTAGTAGGTGAAGTTAGTAGGAAATTTGCACTTTGAATAATGATTGTGATAATAGTAGTAAAGATTTAGCTAATTTAAAATTATAATTTAATTTCTTTTTACATTTAATTGCATTTTCTTAAAATTCTTGATTTATCTTGTTGATCTCTTTTACACTGAATTTGTAATTGATTACACGTTTTATATTGATAATAATTAACAATTTAATTTAGGTTTAATATTTATGCAGTTATTTTTGTGCTAAAATGTGGCCTTACATAGAATTACTTTCCAGTTTCAACAGTACCAAATTTTCTAAGTGAAAAATATTGGATACATATTTTTTATGAAAACAACAAATAAGGGACTAAACATGTATTAAACTTTGTAAGTTTTTATAAGCACAAAATTCACAATTTATTTATATTGCATAAAATTATATTTTCTGTCACTATTTTTCTCTTATTTCACATGTAATATTGTAAATTTCACAAATACATGTATATATTTACAGAACATATTGTGTATTCTTTTTACATTTGAAATGATAATAAATTATGGTTGAGTAATAAAGTCAACCGTCATTTTTATAAACTCTATTGGTTTATCTACATGTACCCAATGATTTGCACCATTTATGTATACAATTTTAGCAGAAGGAAATAATTGTTTAATTTTATTATGATCTCCTACTTTTATATAATCGCTATTTGAACCACCTATAAATAATGTAGGTCCATTGTAAACTTTTGATCCTACATTTGGGAACACAGCTATTTGTGTTGAAAAATTTTGTTCCAATACAGGTACATTAACACGCCATTTATATTTTCCAATATCTGCTTCTACTAAGTTCATTGCTAAAAACTGTAATATGAGATAATGTTAATATATTTAAATAACTACGTATTGTAATAAATTGTATGCAGTATAACAAATAACTAATTACCTGGCGTAAACTTAAAGATTTAACCACTGTTGCAAGTTGTTCTTTTACCATAGCACGTGCTTTTGTTAATGTGGTACTGTCATTAAAATTTATCATACGCATTACCCTAAATATTTTGTCCATATCCTTAAGACTGGGACTGGTACTTACTGGAGACATATCAACCACTACTAATTTCTCTATTCGTTCTGGATAATGTAAAGCTACATACATCATTGCAGAACCTCCCATACTATGTCCTATTAATACAGATTTTTCAAATTTTAAATCATTCATAAGTTGAACTATATCCTGTGCCATATGACTATATGTCATATCTGTAGAATGTGGGGAATCTCCATGATTTCTTGCATCTACAGTTATCACCTATAAATTTATTTCAAGTATTTCTTGTATTATATAAAATTCAGTTATCTACCTTGCGATGAGTTTGCTGATGAATTGTTTTTGATAATGAGTTCCAGTTTGTCTTTGAACCAAAGAGGCCATGCATTATTATAACAGGATTTTTAGAAACATTATTTTCATTCATTGACTCATAGGAAGCATATGCAAGTTTTACAGGTGTTACACTTGAAAAATAGTAATGAATGTAAATAATATTGAAAGAAAAAATAAATATACACATACATATATATATATATATACATGCTAATAATACATACGAATCAGAATTGTTACGTATTTGTTTAGAAGATAAATACGGTGTAATAAATGAGCTAATAAAGTTTTGTTTTCGATAATAAGGAAAGACATTTCGTGTATACCGACAGCACATACCACTCATTTTTTTAATTTTTATTTTTTAAAAATGATTTACAATAAATTTCATTCACCTATTTACAATTTTTACAACATTTTGATTTATTCGGGAAGTATATGCTCCATTACCTTTCGAAACATAAAATCATAAACTATAAATTAACTATGTACAGTAATGGTAGATTATAAGGTATATAATTTAAAACATAGATCAAACAATCAGATACACATATTTTACATAAAATATAAATTAAGATCCAATAATATAGTAAATACATGTACAGTAACATTAAGACAGAATATTGCTATACCTTATAGCCTAGGAGTATAGATTCTTATCGAATCCCTAGAACTAACCCAACGTACGTAGCTGCAGTGGTTCTATGTGAAATGGCATACGATGCTTAAGTGAGATATTATTTGTCTGCAACGAGTTGGCGAGAGGGATGATGTGCTCTCACTTTATTCCACCTCTCCTGCTACCAAATGCGTTGCTGCTATTGGCTACAGCCAGCGACAAAGGTCGACGACGAGCACATCGAGACAAAGTGAAATAGAAGATTCCACAACATTAGCGTAGCCTCCCAGTTAATACTAAACCTACCAACAACAGTTGACAGTTCAACTGGGAGGCTACGTCAATGACGTAAAGTTATCGTTCTATTTCACTTCATCTCGATATGCTCGTCGTCGACCTTTGTCGCTGGCTGTAGCCAATAGCAGCAACGCATGTGGTAGCAGGAGAGGTGGAACAGAGTGAGAGCGTAAACATTTTCACTCGTCAACTCGTTGCGGACAAATAGTACGCGAAAATCACTCAAACATTAGCTATCTAGCAGTTCGCATCGAAGAGGATGTATCGTTTATTTGATGCCAGTAAATGGTTTTAGCATAGACAAGGTACAAAATAGATCTATCACCCAATGCTTTCTCTTGCCCCACGTCATGGGGACAACTTTAGTGAGGCTTCTGTCACTTAAATCGTTATCGATTCAGCATAGTGTAAGATTACACCATTAATAGTGAGTAGAATTAAAACTAAATGTAATGATAAAAATGAAAATAAAATATTCATCCTATGCATGTCTTCTACTGTTGTCGAAAGATCGTGAACAATTCTAACTATGCAATCCAATATATGTATCTATGTGCGGATTTAAGAAGCGAGAATTTTTTATGTTTGTTGATTCAAAATGAATAGATTATATAAAATTCCGAAACTCACCGCTCTAAATCGTAGAAAGCATACCAAAGCTTTGATTTTTTTACACAATTAATATTTCAGAAAATGAAATACTGTCCCATAAGGTCTAGCCTGCTCCTCATTTGTGGTGATAGGTCTATTCTATCTCGTCTATATCAATATCAAAACAAATTTACCACCACCAAATAAACGTCACTGTCATTCCAATACAAACCGCTGGACAGTTAGTGATACAATGAGTTTGGCATATGTATTAGCACATCGCACACCATTTCACATTGAACCACTTTAATCGCCACGCTTTTGATTTAGTATAGAACGAATCCATGAAACCTACTATAGTATATTTATAGCATGTATGTTTTAAACAAAATTGAAATGTTCAACTTTTATATATTCTCAAATTAAATTATGTTAAATTTACCATCAAATGTTACTAATATTTAAGTATAGTAAACAAAATTTAATCTTGAGAAATATGAAATAATATACATAGTAAGTACAGGATTAAAAAAAAAAACTACATTTTACCTGATGCACACTTAAATATAGTTTATTTACTTAAAAATTTCTAATAAATACAAAATCACAAATGAACACTTAGTCTTTGTTATAATTCAATACCAATAGATTCAGAGTAGAGATCCACTTAACCGGTCATAATTTCATGATAATTAACCGTTATTTGATCGTTACACTTGCAATCTACATTACGTGTAGTTGTAAATATATTATTAATTGTAATAACATGGTCGGTCGTGTTTTACAATTACATATGGATATAAAGAGAAGCCTTGTGTGTCAACTAGTTAATTATCATATAGCTGCCGTACAAATGTTTTGTTTTTGTTTTTAGCTTTGTTTACTAAATAGTATGGAAGCTCCAATGAATGGTAAGAATTGTTGGTGGCAATTACTTAGAGTAATAAATTATTTATCAGTGTAAATGGACAAACAATCAAGAAACACTAATATATGAGTTCACCAATTATATTAATTGTTATGTATAAACATACGAGATGTGTGATATTGATATTACTAGGCAGGCATTGTGTATCTTGGAGATACATTCCAAAGCGCATGGACCGTCTCATGGCACGAATTCACCTAGCAACCATTGCTACTGGGGTTACCTTTTGGCAATGGGCGCACCAAGTACAATTTTTCACCCTGCTTGTTAGTATAAATAGGCGCTCGTTGATAATGGTCTACCAATTGGTCTAATGTATGAAATTTTCTTTGACCAATGCAATATAATGCTCCTTCCACATGTACCCTAAAATGTTTGTTACGTCCTGGAGCTTTCAAAGATACTGAATAATCTCCCACCTAAAAGTTATAACATTTACAATGTATAACTTAAATATACGTTTTATACTATAATTAGAAATTTTATTAAATATATTATTAAGGAAACAATGACTTAAATTAACTAATTTAACTTATATTTGTATGAACAAAATTATTCTAATTTATACTTACATTAGTTTCGCTATCTCTAATTAAAAAATCACCATCATGACCGTGCTGATTCAATAGCGTGTCACATTGTGAACGTGAAATGCTCCCATAGTACCAAGGTTTTCCAATAAGATGTGGTCTATCACCAGGGTCTGGCCTTCTTTCCAGAGAATCTCCCGTACTAATCTCACTACTTGTCATTCCTCGTTCACGGTATGGTTGTGTTAAATATTCGCTGAGTTCTTGAAGGTAATTACGTGGTACAAGACCTATTTGCCCTTGACTGTTTCTTGCTTTATACCACTCAGGATCTGCTGGTGGACGGTCAAGAATTTCCAAACGATCACCTTTTTCAAAGGATAGTTCTTGATCATTATTAGAAGAAAATGAATAAAGTGCCACAACAATATCGAGAACATTTTCTGCCATTGCATATGTATGAAGAGTATCATCTGCATCTCCTTCTTCTTGAGTATAATTTGATGGAAACCAGCCTGCTTGTGTACCACTTTGACCTCTCCACCAACCATCATTGCTTTTTTCTAATATTAAGATTCTAGTGCCTTTGACAAGTGATAATTCATCTGCTTGTTGTGCCTGATAATTGTATTTAACAACTGCTGTACCTATTGCTTCACTTGGATCAGCAGGCAAACGCCTAGCCATAATAGGAGATTCTACAGCTCTAGATGGTGAATTACTGGATGGTAAGGTTTTTGAACCAGAACCTTTCTTGACTTTCTTTTTAATGCTGTCAAAAAGGGATGGTTTTTCCTTCTTGACATAATTACTTGGCACATAACCAGCTTGACCTCTTGCACTTTGTACTCTCCACCAGTGTTTAGAGTCATCAAGGAGCAAATAACGTTCATTTTTACGCAAGTCTAACTCCTGAGCACCTTGCGCTCCATAGTCATATTTGGCGACAACATAACAAACGTCGTCTTGACTTGTCTTGCCTGAAAATTGTCACAATTACATTTCTCTCTAATATTATACATTTTAAATTACAATTTTAGTAAGAATATATTTCCTCGATACAGAATATCTAATGAATATTAATAATTAATTAATAATAATCCTAACTCTAAAATTTAAATGTATTACAATAAAAAGCTTTTACCATAACATAAAAAAAATACATAAAATTTTTGAAGATATTTGAATTTATTATTTTAAGCATAAAAATTAAACTGAACACATATGACATTTATAAAAAAACGTTCAAATTAACAATTATTAATGATTATGTTTATGGAGAAAAACGATTGCTGAGATTCAGAAAATTAAAAATTTAATAACTAATGTAATACAATATTAATATATAAATTATTGTTAAATTATAGTATAAATTAATGATATCAAACTGTTGTGCCCAGTGATAAACTGTTTATTGATCATTTTCACTAGACTTTAAACCGGGACTGTAAATAAGGATAATTAGATTGTGAAGTAAAAAAGAATTAGCGCATATATGATGAACTATAATGTACTTAATCAGTAGTTATTGTTTGTTATATAAAATGTATTTTAAAATTAAAAAAGCAAATAAATAATATAAACAATACAACAAAAAATAGTTTCCTGTGTCCTTATAATTATTTTTTAATATCTACATATGAAATATAGAATAAGATTACTTGAACATTATAAATTATTTTAATTTTTATTGTAATAGTTTGTTATGTTACCTACTCATAATTTTTTATTACGTTAAACAGTTTAATAACCATCATGAATTGTAATTTGTTAATTAGATTGAGAGTTAAAAACATTATATAGAACATATTATGCATATATAAGTATAAAAAAGTTATTACCCCTAATTTTTAGAAGATATTATATATTTTTAGATGCATAAAAAATACATGTTTAAAACTATACTTTACACTAAAAATATATCCATTAAATTTTCCTTCCTGATAAAACTATAATCATATAGCTATTAAAACAAATTTACATACAAAGCAAAGCGTACAAGAATAAAACGTACCATGCTTCATGGCTGCCATGTGCGAAAACAGATATATACGTCTGAGTGTGGCGTGAGTAGCTGCTACTCACGCACTACTTGCATAAATGTTAAATCTGCTTGTTCTGTGTCGGCGGCGTGAGTGCAGCAGGCATTCATTCTTTAGCTTTTTGTTTAGTGTTGATATACCTGCTGATTTCTTTGCTCAGAGTCCATCGTTCTCAAGGGTAGGGCAAGCAAGTGCATTACCAACACTTTAGGGAAAATGAAACAACAATCATTAACTTGACATTATAAATATTGTAAAATACACGATTTTGTAATATCATCAGAAAAATATTATGTTACATTGTCACTTAATTTTATTTTAAGTACTATATCTGTTTACTTATATATATATTTATACATGTATATATAAATTGGACAAAATTGTTAAAGCAAATTTAATACTATATTCATCTATTAAATGACTATTTATTAATACTAGTTATTTTCTTAAGTATGGTAATATAACTATAGTAACAGCTAAAATAAATGTTCTTAATATTTATTAAATTTTACAAATGATAATTAATTTTGTATAATATACAAAGATATATTTATAAATTACTTGAAAATAAAAAAATTATATTGCATTTTCACATTGCACTATTATATTTAGAATCTTAAATATGAAATATTAAACTAAATTCTCTATAGAGAATAGATAAAAAATACATGCAATTACTTTTTTTAACAGAAACTAAATAATATATGTATATATACAATTTATCAAAGTATCGATTACAAAAATAATAAAAACAACCACAGATATTTTTAAATAGAAACAATATATTGATAAAATTATTAATACAACATTATACAGAAGTAACAATAAATTATTTCTATTTACCTTGAATGAAATAATATTGAAATATATGACATGAAAATTAGTTAGCAATTACAACCTTTTTTCAATATGGTTAATTACTAAGGAAGTAGAGAGTATTTCAAATATATTTAATAATTAATGTTAAAAGTATACAAATACATGTAGAAATTATGTACAAATGTACATACCTACAAAGTGAACATGTTGAGTACATTTACGCATAATACAGATTCTTAATAATATGACAGATATAAAATTGAAATTTAAAAAATGTAAAAGATATACATTTTTAATGATAGAATTGATAATAATATTTAAAAATGTATAAATAGTGAAACATTTTTCATCATAAATTTATGAAGAGAACACTAAACATTCATGCTAACTACAATATACCATAAAATAAAGCTACCTAAAAAAAAAAAAAAAAATGCAAAATATTAAATTATAACTAATTTTCATTTAAGCTGTAACAAAACAGAGTATTTTATAAGTGTAACTACAGTAAAAAATCATCAAAAACAATAACATTTGTGAAAGAAGCAAACATGAAATTACTTATGATTGTATTTAATTAATTGTAAGAGAAATACTTAAAAAGCTTACACGAAAAGATTAAGAAAAGATCAGTGTAATACTATTTTATTTATAACTTATACACTATAAAATGCGGCAAACGTCGTGGGACGACTTGAATGTGCCGCACATCGTGAAATATTTACATATGCTACGGACCGCGGGCGCAAGAGTTGAACTATTTCCTGATCCCCTTCGCATGTACCTTGAACGAAAATCGGCAACTTTCGAAGCACGTATACAGAATACGTTCATTGCCTTCTTGCCTACCATACTACGAAAGCAAAGTAGAAGCGTGTTGGATGCAAAGGGGCAACAATTAGCGCGAATCATTTCAGCCGCTCGTTTCATTATTCATAAATTTTGATACTCCATCGTTTTATTGTTGAAAAAAAGCAAATAAATACTAACTTACCGATTTTTAAACTTGACATATTCCTGCATACAAGCTTCAAAATTTTACGTCGTTATACAGCTTGTTTTCCCCCACCTGGCACCGTAGCCATGAACGAGAGCGACTAGAGCGTATAGGGGATTGAATCTTTATGGGGAATCGGAATGAGCGAAAGGGGGGACTTGGAAATTAGGGAAAGATAGCACGAATCGTAGAGAACTCCATCCACCAAGAGGTTTTTATCACCGTTATGCTGTTAATAAGCATTGGATAGAAAAATACAATATCAACACTTTTATCCACAGCGTTAATTTTTATGAATCCGAACAATGTATAAGCAAGACCTGTATGTATATTAATGTATCCTTTATTTTTTTACTTGGATTCGTTTACACGACCCCTCCCGCAAAAAGAACAGACCCACCCTTAGTGCAAAGACGTTGAACAACCATGCGCGCCACTGAGATTATCGTCTCTATAGACTTGTATCTAAAGCGACACTGGCGCCATGAATGGAGTACGTACATAAATAATAATCTTCATATTTTCAATTGTGCAATCGATACTTTTTGATTTCTTGTCATTTTCATCTATATTATATTTATTATAATATAATTTATGATTTTTAAGAAGATGGAAATGAAAAATTATGTATAAACATCAATGATTTTTTTATGTTAAATAATAATACTACTTCTTATTGTAAAGTCCGTTCTCATGAAATTGCATTCTTCGATTTATGCTCTTTTTATAAGCATGCACAAGTTTTGAAGTCGTATTTAAAACTAAACAAACCTGTAAGCATATAATAAAGTATTTAGAACATATGTTCTGCAATATGCGCAAAGTAGTATTGAGTAGTACCTGACGTAAATATGAAGTATGAAATGTTATTCAAACAAATAGAAGCATTTATTTCACACAACTGACATATATAGTGCTTGGTATCCTTTAATGCTTACTAATATAATAATTTAATAATATATACGTAATTTACAAGATGAAGCATGTGTAATAGATGCATTTCACTAAAAATAAAAAAAGGTTATTTAAAACTAACCTTAATGAAACCATTTTGACATTATAACTTAACAGTTGCTCATGGTACATTTATCTGTTTATAATATGTTGCATTTCATGGAAAAAAATTTTATACAAGTTTTATGCTAATCATATCAAGATTGTATAATTTAAAATAATGGATAGCTTATCTGATTCATTTAAGGGGGAATTAGAGTCTGTTACATCAACAGATTCCCTACAATTAATAGCCGATGAATTTCATATTAGGCATTTATCAACACCTGATGTTACTAACATAGAATTATCAAAACGTGTTGCATTATTGGAATTAGAAAATGAACGTTTCAGAATGGATTTAGAAAATATGCGTATTGAACTTAATGCCAGAATTGCAGCTAATGAGGGACTTAAAGGAAAAATAACAGAATTATATGTAGAAATGCAATTAGTAATTCAAGAGAAACAAAAATTACAAAATACTTTAATAGATGTAAATAACCATTTAGATGCATCTGAAGCATCTGCAAAATGGTATCAGTCTCAAGTGCATGGTTTACAAGCAAGCAAAAAAACTTTGCAATTAGAAATTGATACTTACCAAACAATTTTACAACAAAGACAACAAACTATTGCAAATATCAATGCTAAATATAAACAATTAAACGTGGAATATACTAAACTTCTTCAAGTGCATCAAAAGGAGAAACAAGATTTAGAATATCAAGTACAAAGTTTAAAGACACAAAATCAACCAAACAGTATTTTAGAATCATTAGATATAAGTACATCTAGTTCTCCAGATGTATCAGCAAAATTAGAGTTGACAGAAGATGAATTACGAGATACAAAGGCAGAATTAAAAACACTAGAAAAACGCCTTTTGGGTAATGAAGTTTCCAAAGCATTAATGGAAAATTCTTTAGCTAAACAACGTGTATTAATTTCTACCATGGAAGAAAATATACAAAAATGTGAAACTGAAAAAAATCAAACTGTTGATGCATTACGTAAAACCCAACTTGAAATTCAAAAGTTAAAGTCTGAAAACGAAACATTGCAAACTATTCTTCTTTCTTCCAAACAGGAACAAAGTCAGATAGAAGATGCAATCTTCCAGTTGCGGTTACAATTAACAAAAATGATAGCACAGTATAAGCTTCTAAAAACAAAAAACGTCGAAGTAGAGGATAAATTAAATTCAATGGAAGATATAATAAATGAAAATAAACGTTTAAAAACATTATCATATGAAGTTAATACTGCTCTTATTAGGAAACTTCGACGAGAAAAACAAAAAGTTAGAAGCTTAGAACATAAACTTCATGATGTACAAGCAATGGGACATATAAGCAATATGGTATAAGATATTACTTTATAATATTTGTATAAAATTAAAAGCAATTAGTAAAAATATGTATAATCATTTTATAATTGTTTTATTTCAGAAAAACAAAATGGAAATTTCTTTGCATGAGTGTTTGAAACAGGTTCTAATGAGAAACAAAGTAATACTTATTAGTAGTTGTTTGTAATTCATTATTTTATTTTTAATAAAAAAATTAATACTAATGATATTTTTTCTTTTCAGGATTTAAAAAATCAATTGAAGGCACTAACGAAAAATTCAGATGAAAGTATTGACGAAGGATATGGTGACAACAGTATTGTTAGTTCTGTTTCTATAGATATTCCTTCACCAAATTCCATCAATCCAGTATTGTTAGATACAGCTTCTAATGTGTTGCTACAATGTAAAGACTTTTGTAAACCAGTGCAAACAGAACTTGAACATCTAAAAGTAAAACTTGACAAATTAATAGAGCATTACACTGTATAGTATTAAATTATTTTATTGACCATTAAATTATTTTTACTTATTAATTTATATATTGAGATACATCTGAAAGGAGGTGGTTGGTTATAAATTTAAATGTTCACGAGGGCTAATTAAATTGTAAATATGTCGACTTATTTTTATTAATCTTATAATTATTACAAATGTAGTCAATTCAGAATTTATTGTATAAATGCTTTATTAAAATTAACTTAAATATATACTGTTAATTAGTAGGAAATTAAAACATTGTTCTATAATTTTAAATATAATATAATAAAAAAATAAATTATTCTGATATTTACTATGTATTCTTAATTTAATATCCATTCAAAATTGGAATAAAAATAAAAATATATTAACATTATATCTTTTAACCACCATTAAATTTATACATACAATAAATCCAAAAGTAGATTTTTAAATAAATGTGTAATAAAAGAATTACATAAATTGTATTTTAGAGGTAATATCGTATCACAACATAAAAATTTTTGAATTTAAATATTTTATAAAAACTATATACTAAAAACAGAATACATAATTGGTGAAGAGAATTTAATAAACAAATTTTTTTATAAGTAATTATATTTTCAATGTTATATGCAATTTTTGTATTAACTATACATAATTCCTGTATAAATGTTATTGAAACATTCACATTTTTTTTTTCGTTAAGCAGTAATTATAATTGTAAATTGTAGTCTAAACCATAACATATAATTATATATAACACAGAATAAGAGTTGTAGGAACATCTTAATAAATGAATTTTACTTATTAATCCATTCTTGTAAGAATTTTAATGTTTATTTAAATCATATCCTAATACTATTCCTCTGTATTAATACAGTAGTATTTAATTAATTAAATAGACATTTACAAAATTTATAAACGCGTTATTAATAAAACACTAAAATTACATTTGACATATTTAAATAAATATTAAAATATTTCATGTTCGTTAAAATATATTTCTATAGCACTCTATATTTTTTGTTCATTTTTTAAGTTAACTTATTCTAGACTAATAATTGACATATTTTAAAGTAATATAATTTAATTTAGTAATATATTTTAAAGTAATATTAAATGTTTTTCTTTGATAAAATTTAAAAATGAAATGAAACTATTTTCGGATGAAATTAAGTGGTTCATAATAAACTATACATTTTCAATTTGGAACCAAAACAAGTACCTTTTATATATATTTTTTTTTAATTTTATTGTAAAACGGTATTTTTATGTAGTATACGATATATCATACATAAAATATGAAAATTGTAAATTCAAACCTAATGGTGTAAATAAAAAATTAATAATTATAGTCTATATTAAACACAAACAGTTCAAACTGTTCTTTTGCTTATACATTTATGATAAAATCTAGAATTAAATAATTGAAAATTATAGTTGTTAAATTCTTTAATAAACTGTTTATAATATGTATTTTAGTAATTTTAAGAATGCTTTCAGTATTATTGTTATAATTAAATTTTATTTTTAACTAGCAATACATTACAATTTTATTTGTGAGATAACTTGTTTATTGCAATTTGTATTTACTTAACATTAGTGTAACTTAAACTATTATTTTTCTACAAAATGTTCTCTTTACATCAATCAAAAAAGGAAATTACGATTACAAAGTTTCTATACAATCATAAGTACGCAATGAACTCTTATTTTTTAATGTTTAACATAAATATTCATGTATACATATTTATAAAGTAAGCGTAGTAAAAATTGTTTTATAATTCTCTTTTTGAAAATATCACAGATAAATATATGAAATAAGATAGGAAAAAATAAAGTTTTTCTTTGAATATATTGAATGAATTATATCCTCCTTGTTACACGTAAATAAATATGTAAATTCAAAATAATTGTAAAAATAAAGAAACATCCTTTCAAGCTTTTTTTAAAAAGAATATTTATAAAAAAGTTAATTTAATATAGATATAAAAATATCTAGTTTTTTAATACACTAAAAATATCGAATTAAGTTGAAACAGAACTAAATTAAAAACTAAAATTTATATCAAATCATATTTTGTATGTTTGGTATTTTAATTATTTTGAATAATAGTATATAAAAAATATTTTAATTAAAATAAAATAGAATATAAAGATTAAATGAACATACGATATTGATTTTATCGTACCATCATTTCCAATTGAATGGTTCTTCAATAATTTTTATTAAAACAAACTATATTTTGATAATAAAAGTACCTTATGTTAATTTAAAATATAAAGCGCAGGTAATATATAAAATTACTGTTTCATCTTATTTTTGGCTTCGAAAGGTAGACCATTAACTAACATAATTACAATTTTATAATTTATCTAATTTTGTAAGTGCTAAAATATATTTGTTTTATAAAAACATTTTCTATTCTATGTTTGGAGATCATAATAACCTTAATAATATATAAGTTATAACGTAGCAAATACTATACTAAAAACTCACATTCTTATAATAAAACTAATATCTTCATTTATACAAATTGGAATGATTCAACTTTTTATCTTTTTAAATTTTTTCTGATTTTATGCTATTACCCTTTTATAAATATCACAATCAGAAGGAAGATTTTTTATCTATTAATAAAATCCTCTTTTACATACAGTAAAGAAATACATACTATAACAGATTTATCAAATCGTTTAAAAATAAAGAATGAAAACAAAATATAAATAAATAATAAAAATCAAAGTCTTATATTTTTTTAATTGTAGGTGTACAGAAAAAATATGTAGAAAATATTTTGTACTGAAAGAAATATTGCTGTGCTTTGGTTTTTATATTATTTTTTGAATGGTGTTTTCTCAGAAATAGTGGTTAATTCATTCATTAAATCAAAATTTTTAACTCTTGAAATGTATATTTCATATGTTAAACTTGATATATAATAGCATTACATACTTTTTCTAAAGATTTACATTGCCACTGAATGTACGTGTAAAGCAAGAATTAAATTTTTTCCTTTTGAAGGAATAAATAAATATACGTTCGAATACTGATCCATGTCTGCTCTGTTATATGTCACGATCCATATTATTGAAAATTTTTTTGGTAGAAATGAGTATTGTTGTGAAATTCGTTTTGGAATGATTATAAAAACTGCATAATAAAAACGATGTACGTTACTTTTATAAAATTTCGGCATTATTAAACTTTAAATTACTGGTATAAAATATTTTTAGTGTAATATTTTGATTGCGCATTTTTTTTCCATAATTTGCTACAATACTTACAGTTCTGTATATACGTTAAAGAAAAAAACAAAAACAAAAAAGAATTAATTTTATACGATTGCAGATCGTCTAAAAGAGCACCATGGCTTCAGTCTACACAGACAGTCCTTGGAAATTTCAACAAACCCCATCTTATACACCGTTACAACGGGAATGTTGCTGAACAATGATACCTATAATTTTATCACGTAAAAGTAATTTGAAATTAAACAATTACTATGTAATACATTTATAATTATGCTACTAGTGCTAATTATATTATTGTATACATTTAATAAAATAGGAGACCAGATAGTAAATAGTTTATCTCGAGCCCATTGTCATCTGGGAGTAGATTCCGTCTGCCTAACTTTGTCAAATTGACGACGATAGTGAGCTCGCCCACGACCTCTATTTCGATGTCCATGGTTATTATGTCCATGATAATTATGATGTAGTTGTCTCGATTGATAGTGAGCATGATTTTGTGTTTGATGTGAAGATTGTTTTGACTGTGACATTTGCTAAAGAAAGCAATTTATTGTTTAAGCATTCAGTAAATTTATTTTATAGTGAAATAACTTTTGCATATTAGTAAAGTAAAATATTCAAGTAATTAAAAACTATAAATTTAAAAATTTTTTCCCAACTATATATTCGATATCAATTAAAACATAAATAAAAGAAACATCTTTTATAATTATTTTCGAACTTAAATTTCAAAAATATTCTCTTCTTAAATATGATAAACATGTAAACATACCACATGATTAACAGGTTGCATACTCTGATTTGAATATGCATTTAAACTGGTCCCAGGAGGATTGAGACCTTCAGTAGTAGCACCAGATTCTTCTTCTGTTCTAACTAATGTTTTTACACCTTCAGCTTCTAAGTCAATTATACCACCTCTCTGTTGCTGCCTTAAAAATAATGCTGCCATTTGCTTTTGTAATTCCTTCAATTCTGCAGTTACTGAAAAGTCTGTAGCAGCTTCAACATCTATTGGAGGTGGAGCAGACCATAAACTTTCTACATCACAATTTATTGATTCTCGACATACGGGACATATTGCCTAAAAGATACATTTTTAATAATATTTCTAATAATAGCAAAATTTTATTTAGGCTCATATTTTCAATATTAACAATATTAATTGCAAAATATAAAAATGGCTTATTTTTAATTGTAGAAACCAAGCAATAATGTACCTGAAATTTATTAGCAGCATCTTGTTGCCATTGTGGCAATTTTTCTTGTTCTTCTCTATAATATCTCTCTGCAGCAGCTACATGAGCTGCTAAACAATGTGAATGAAAATAATGATAACATTCTGTTTTTGTAAATTCATCTCCTTCCCGAAAACCATACAAACATATGGCACATTGATCCGTTGGAAGATTACTTCTTGTAAGGTGCTCCCGTATTAACTTTTATAATAATATTATGTTATTAATTATTACAATAATATAAAACAATGAAATATAGTATGTAATTAATAAAATAATACATTAATATGCAACATACAATGTAATAATACATGTAACTATAATTCATATTACATTTACTACTTAATACAAGTATTAAAAGGAAATAATTTAGATGTAACTTTGACAATGATGCAATAGCAAAATTTTAATATATCATTTAAAAAGTATAAATACCATTTTATTGATAATCTATAGTTAATGAAAATTTTGATATATTTTATTACTTTGATGTACATTAAGTATATTTTATTAATAAATTATTTCTAACAAAATAGATATACCTCAATGAGTTCAAACATAACTGGTTGGCCTATAAAATCTTTGCATTTTGCTTCTGCATCTGACTGCATAAGCCTCACTGTACTTTCATCCAAACCCCGGGGATTTCTGAGACTAATAGTAGGTGATATATCAGGATATCCCACAGGCAACTGAACAATTAGTGTTACACAAACATATTGGGATTGTGAATCTTCACCAGTTGAAGGAAATAACACAGTTTCAATACATTCTGGTTCACCCCTGAAAAAACATTGACTTTATAAGGCATTCTAAAAAAGAAAAACACAAATTATCAATAATTTTATATTGTATAAAATCATAGCTAAATTTTATATATATTATTGTTCATAGTTAAATGTTAATTAATAAAAGTAACAAATCTTATATTTGTGTTGTTACATAATTTTTAAATTATTACAATTCTAATTGTTTTCAATAATTATAGTAGATATAATAATTCTAAAAATGAAAGATATATAATGAATGCATTTTAAGATAATATAAAAGGATATATAATATAATTGAAGTAAATCATAATCTTCATTTTACTTCTAATTACAATTTACATATTGTATATTTATTTAGTATATATTCATTGAATATACTCATTATATACTTATTTAATATACATTCAATATTTGTCCATTTAACTTAAAGATGATTTCATTGAAATAACATTTATATTAGTTGAAATTCCTTTTTACTTTCAGCGTGTAATAAATCATTAAAAAATTATTTATTTTCTCTAAATCATAAATTTATTTGAAAAGATGTTTACAAGGAGTTAAATATTTTATTATGTATCATTAAGTATAGAATTAATTATATTGTATTTATGATCATTCCCTACATAATAATGTACATATAATATAGTATTTACAAATGTGATATAAATAGTTGTATATACTACATACAGCTATTATATAAAGAAATATTATCCCTTATGATAATAAAATCTTTTAACATTTATAAAAAATGTAGATGTGCTTTTACCATTGTATTAAATTCATATAATTATTATATTACATGTCAAATATAAAATATAAGAAGCTAGACAATTATAAATATGATACCATTTGTATATATTTTTATAATTTATAATGCATACTGCAAATATGCTTATTTGTGTGCTTTTATTGATCAAATTTAAATTAATATAAAGTAAGTGTTTATTTATCATGTAAATATGTATATTTTTCCACCATACTTAAAAATATTTAAATTTTGTATCTTCAAATGATTGCTTACTCTTCTGGTTCATCAAAGTAATTGTTTTAAATATGATATATTTAACAATTAAATTTAGTATTTTTATTTTTAGTAACACAAATATGTTTTATTTTAAATAAAGCTCTTTAATGTTGAACTATTTGTAATATACAATTACAAATTTTAAAATACCAATTGATTTAATTCCATTACTAGGTTACAAGCATGGACTATTATATAGAAAAAACTTACCTATCATTTTCTTTTATATTTAACTCATCGTCAAGCAGAATGGCCTTTAATGCTTCAATTTCATCAGTAACTCTGTAAAATATTTTAATACATAGTAGAAAAATTGAATATCCGCGAAACATTGAGTATAACATTAAATAAAAGTTACCTTTCGTCTGTTACTATATCTGACATCGTTTATAGAATAAACAATAATGTAATTTGTGACGAAAAAATTATTTCGAATTTGACAGCAGAATTTGTTCAGTCTACGACAATTATGAGTCTCGATAAGCGTCAATATTGAAAGCCTTCTGCTAGTATTGCCGTTACCAACTGGATCATTTCAGAATTATTAGTAACATAGTTTGCTGCAATGAAGGAAAATTTCACTAAAAAGAAAAATTTGATTTTGCCCCTTTTTGCTGAATAGAAAAATTTATTATAATTTCTGTGTTTTCTTTTCTCTTTAGAATAAAAATTTATGATATAACGTATAATATGTTATTTATATAACACACCTGAATATATCATTAATTTAACTGAGTTTAGTGACTTTTATATAATTAATACTGTCGTTCGTGGTCTTCCCATGAAGAAAAAAAAATGTAACTAGACAAGGGCCAACCTGCTCGTGCTACGGGACGTGAATAAATAAAGAACAGAAACTATTTCATCCACGTGGCGTGTTACGTCCGCCCTGACGAGATCTTTCTTTTGACTTACACACCACGAATTACACAACGGTTTTTCTCCTTTGTACGGAATAAACAATATAGCACTTTCACTAAAAACGAGGATAGACCAATCACTTTATGAAACTTTGTATCCTACGTTCTGAAATACCGATCGTGTAAAAAAATATCAGAGGTTTTATTATGCCCTCTATCATTTACAGCAGTAAGCTTAGAAATTACATTCAATCCAACAGTCAAAGATGTAGTCGACAAATGTAGAAAAACTTTTCTTGTTAAATTCGCAATTAGAACTGTTCACGATCTTTTAACAGCGGTAGAATACACGCATAAAATAAATAAAATCTATTAATGAACACTTCTGTTCTGATATATTTTGTTTTAATTATATGTAATGAGAATATTATCAGTTTGTCAAACCTAATTGATGAAAATGATTCTAAATACCACCATACTAAAGCTGCTCTTAATTACACTTAATATTATAAAGTTTATTGCTTATGTGATGAAGTTGGCAAAACATTGGCGATTTCATAAAAATATAATGAAAACTATAAATCTAGTATTATATCTATGTGTTACTGGCTTGTTATGCAAATTCCAAATGTTGTTTACTTCTATCTTGCTCGATTTCAGTATAATATGATCACCTTCTTTGTCACCTAGAACGTCAAAAGAAAAGCAAATTGAAAGCACATATCCAAGTTATCCTAACGTCGAATACGTAGTAGTCAAAGCTTATCCCAAAACCGTTTCACATTTGTTGCATGATTACTACATTTTTATCATTGCTGTATTCATTAATGTAAATTCAATGTTATTTATACAAACGTTCTGCTTGGTATTCTGCATTTTTATACAGTTATATACCTATGCATGTTTTATTTAAAAAATTTAAATTGACCTTGAAATCTCGCTTGTAATTTTATACACAAAAAAACTATTTACGCCACATAATATCCCCCTCCATACTAAACAACTTTTAAAATAATTTCTTCATATCGTCAATGGACTGTAATGTATTTGTGTGTTTCTAGTTAAACGGCACACACTGTATATAAATTTAAATGACCTTCAAATATTCGAGACAGTCATATATGAAAATTACAAATAAATTCTATTATTCTATTTTTAAGGTAAAATATTATGTTTAAAAATCTGAGGAAATACTCGTGCATTCCCAAACTATGCATTCATACTTGATTGTGGGGCATATGATTATAGTTTTTAGATGTTCATTTTTTTTCTACCATACCATTATTCTTCTATCAGATCCAAAAATATTAAATTTCGATTCGTCACGAAATATTACTGATTCCTAAAAAGAACACTGTTTATTAGCGTGAGCTTTTACGAATTCTAAATGTAGGTAGGTTTTCTTCGCAGAACTCTACTATGATATCCTTCTTTTCTTAATACATTTCTGGTCGTTTCAGGTACAACATTTATACCTTAGTCATTATCAATCTTATTTTTTATGTATGTGCACTGGTTTTCACGAATGGTCTTTAACCGTTCCTCGGATTTCCAACATTAGTTCCGTAGATGATGTTTTGGAGCCGCTGCGGACCCAGTATGTAGAATTATACAGGGTGTCCCAGAAAGAGTGCAACATCCGGAAATGGGGGGTAGCTGAGGTGATTCTGAACATTTTCCTTTACCAAAACGTTGTTTGAAGCTTTATTTTTGAGTTATTAACGAAAAATACTGGCCAATCACAGCGCTTAGAGACCGCGCGCTCAACCGCGTAAGTATGGCTTTAATTTACGGGCGCTCGGTCGGGGTCCCGGCAAACGCATTGGTACAGCATGGGTATCGCGGAAAATGTTATGTCATTTTAAATTAAGAATAATGTGAAATTATTCGTCATTCATGAATAACAAATAAACTAATAAGTCGTTTAATAATTGCGTTTGATACTTTTACTCGTTATCCGAAAGGAATAAAACGTTTTATTATTTATGAAAAAATGTTTTTTTTTTAACACTTTGACGTCTGCACGTGTGATAGAAAATCTTTCGTCTACCGCCGGTATGTCTCGCGTAGATTCTATTATCTGTTACCAGCCTTTTTCGCACGACCGTTCATATTGTAATTGCAATGTACCGTATCAGGACATGAAAATTTTAATAACTCTTACTTGATCCTGTCACCCGATTTACAGGAAATTTAGAAGATCTGTATAAATAGATGTAAACTTTTTTATTATAATAGAAATATTTCTACGCGACACCAACGTGGTGTCACCAGACGGCATAGTATTAACAGCACATTTTTAGGTGAATCAATTGTTTTAAGAAAAACGATTTGTATAACTAATATTAAAAAAAAAAAATTAAACTTACCCATACGTCCACGAAATAACTTGCTTCGACGGAAATAAGTGGTTAACACTGGATCCTCATGCCGATCCTGACCTATCCAGAGAATCCTCAATAGGGTCGACAGCTGGGTCGGTGAACTCCTTCACTGCACAATTGATAATTTTCGGTGATTTCTTAGAGGCTGCCGATTTTGTGGATTCTCCGTGCCTTTGGCGCGCTTCTCCGGCGGAAGGGGAGAAGCGAACATGGTCTTTTCTAAATGGAGCCTCGTTGGCGCGCAAAACCCGAAACGCGCCGACAGATCGTTGACACATTGTTACATCGTAACAATTTTCCGTTTCTTAATGGATCATCTAGGACCCTAGAAACGCTTAAGCCGGCCGAATCATTCTGCTAACGAAACGAGCAGCATGTATTATACGAACGCGGAATATTACAAAATGTTTTTTATATTTGTGCAATGCGGTGGCAATGCCCCCGCTGCAGCTGCTCGGTACCGCGAATTGCATCCCGGCGAACAAGCACCAAGTGCGGCAGTCTTCCACCGGAGAAGCGCGTCGAAAGCTAAGAGAATAAACAAAATCGGCAGTTTCTAAAAAATCACCGAAAATTATCGATTGTGCAGTGAAGGAGTTCACCGACCCAGCTGTCGACCCTATTGAGGATTCTCTGGATAGGTCAGGATCGGCATGAGGATCCAGTATTAACCACTCATTTCCGTCGAAGCAGGTTATTTCGTGGACGTATGGGTAAGTTTAATTATTTTTTTTTAATATTAGTTATACAAATCGTTTTTCTTAAAACAATTTATTCACCTGAAAATGTGCTGTTAACACTATGCCGTCTGGTGACACCACGTTGGTGTCGCGTAGAAACATTTCTATTATAATAAAAAAGTTTACATCTATTTATACAGATCTTCTAAATTTCGTGTAAATCGGGTGACAGGATCAAGTAAGAGTTATTAGAATTTTCATGCCTTGATACGGTACATTGTAATTACAATATGAACAATCGTGCGAAAAAAGCTGGTAACAGATAATAGAATCTACGCGAGATATACCGGCGGCAGACGAAAGGTTTTCTATCACATGTGCAGACGTCAAAGTGTTAAAAAAAAACAGTTTTTCATAAGTAATAAAACGTTTTATTTCCTTCGGATAATGAATAAAAGTATCGAACGCAGTTATTAAACGACTTATTGGTTTATTTGTTATTCATGAATAACGAATAATTTCACATTATTCTTAATTTAAAATGACATAACATCTTCCGCGATACCGATGCTGTGCCAGTACGTGTGCCGGGAGCCCGACCGAGCGCCCGTGTATAAAAGCCGTGCATACGTGCTTGAGCGCGCGGTCTCTGGGCGTTGCGATTGGCCAGTGTTTTTCGTTAATAACTCAAAAACGGAGCTTCAAACAACATTTTGGTAAAGGAAAAGATTGTTCAGAATCACCTCAGCTACCCTCCATTTCCGGATGTTACACTAGTTCTGGGACACCCTGTAGATAACCTTTCACTGGTAAGGTTTGATAAGAAGTGTGAATATTTGTTATAATATTAATCAAATTGAAATCATTTTACGTTTAACAATATATCATTATGCCGGAAAATAAAGAAAGAGAAGAAGAAAAACCTGTTGTTGCAAAGACTGCAATTGATTTGCAACGTTTAAAACTTCAAAAGTTAATGAAGAATCCGGTAAATATATTAAAACTTTTATAGCCTTTTAGTTAAACTTTTAAAACTTTTAGTTAGTTTGCGTTCAATTTACCTATAAATTGGAAATGGAATTTTAGAAATAGTATATATTGAATATATTTTGTAATATGTAGTATTATTTTTTATATACATAAAATGTTCACAAAGGTTAAGTCACTGAAATGAGAAAGGTTAAATAAGTAGATGAAAAAAATGCAAGAACTTTATATAAACTTTATAAACAACAATGTTTTCCAAAAATGCTTCATTAAATTGTTTTAAAAATTCAATAAGATCTTTGTAAAATAAGATTGTGTAATGTCTGTTAGTTATTATGTCCTTTAGTATTTAATAACTTTATTTTACCATATATTGTTATTTATTATTTAATAACTTTCTATGCGATATAGAACTAACAAGTATTGTGGTTTTACATAATAAAGAAAGATCTTGGATAACTTTTTAATGTTTTTGTATATGTTTTTATAACATATGAACTTAGTGCTTTTCGTCATTATATATGTATTAATACAGAATGTTTCATTTCCATCAATATATCCAAATATTTTTGAAAGTATTAGTGATGTTAACAAATATTTCAAATATAGAAAATATTTGAAGCATATTAATATGTTTTTAATGAAATTTTTGAAATGTAAAACAAATGATTTAGAGATCAAAGAAATTTTTATATTCAAAGTAATGGATAATGCATTGGTATCAAGACGCATTCGACGCTGCTCAGCAGCAATTGCTAGCTGTCTGCCGTTAGCTGATGCAGAACGTAAACATAAGCTAACGATTTACTATAGCACCTCTTTGGATTTGTCTTAGTGCCTGCTGTTACTTTCTGAAGAAAAAAATATAGCATTTCATTTAAGAAAATTAGATTGACCTTAAGATCTCCTCTACTACTCCACCCACAAGAAAACAATTATTACTACATGATGTAGCCCGTCCTACAAAACAGCTTTTGTACGAACACAGTTTTAATAACTACAACGCCTTGTGAGATATCCTGCTGTACTCACTTAAACGGGACACTTTGTATAATATCCTTCATGAAATGATTTATATGACTCAATTTAAAACAATTTTTTGTCATTAATACTTTCAGTGATGTTGTCCTGCATTAATGAAAGTAGAGCACTCTGCATAATCTTTGCATAATCCTGTTAAGTTCCTACCTACTTTTTTCAAACACTTATGGTTAATCTTATTAATTAGAAAATACTTGATTATTTACTGCATTAGGAAAAACTTGTTATACTACCAGAACGGCCAAAAGCTAAAAGTACACCTACAGTACCAGAGTTTGTTCGTAATGTAATGGGTAGTAGTGCAGGTGCAGGTAGTGGAGAATTTCATGTATACAGACATTTGAGGCGTAAGGAATATGCAAGACAAAAATTCATTCAAGAAAAAGGGCACAAGGTAATTTTAGTGAATAATGTTAAAGTACAAAATTTTACTATTAAAATTATTTTAGCAATTTATGTTTTCGATTGTTTAAATCATTAGAAAGAAAAAAATTCAAAGTGTTGAACAGTACTATTTATGAATAATTTAAATAAAATTTATCCAGAAGATTAATATTGTATTCATATATATTCATACATCTTCTATAATAAGAAAAGTAATTATAGAATTATTTTTTGTTTTGTTTACAATATGTTAATAAATCCGTAATAAATATAAATGTAGTTGTTTACTTATGCAATGATGCAAAAAGTAATTTAAATATTAAAAGTTCAGTTTAATTATGATGGAAGTTATCTATGGAATGTTTATGTACAATAAAAATATAAGTTTTTTCGAAAAGGACCAATTCCTTTTAACTATAAAAGAATTAATTACAATCATTTAAATTTTATATTATATAATGTATTCAGATTTTATTATTCCTTGCAATGTTTATTATAAACAAATAATTTTTATTTGAAAAAGTAAGTATTGTACTAAAATTTTGTAAAACATAAATTTTTGTTACAATCAATTTACTGTGTAACTATATAATAGGAAAAAATGTTTAGATTTGGATATTAAGTTTACTACACAGCAATGTGTTTCTTTCCTACAGTCTTATCATAACGTTTAAAGCAATGGTTACACAATAAAGAAATCACAAAATATTTATGAGCTTTATAATTTATTTTTGCTATAAGATAACATGAAATTACTTAGCAATAGCTTTGTGTATTTCTGCTTTTTCCAATCATTGCAATTATGTAATTTCAGCATAAGATAAATCGTATTTACTACAGATAAACTATAAAATTTTAGAAGTTCTACTAAAAGTTAATCTTTTTGATTACAGAAATTTTCCTAACATATACAATTGAAAGCAAACAGGATAGCTGGTTTCTTTCTAATTGTCATAATATTCAAAACATTTTATGTACAATTTAAATGGTTTTAAGGAGTTAGTGTATTTGAATGAAAATTGTTTTTTTTTTTTAAGTTATCTTTCTTTTCTTTATTTTCAGGATCATTCATGTTTTTTAAATCTACTTTTTATATATTACAATTATCATTAATGTATTAAATTTGTTCTTTTGAACTTTTCGAGCTCTATAATGTTTCTAATATAATTTATTAATGTATTAAACTTTTCACAATCTATATAAGAGAAAATGAATATATACAATTTTCATTGATAGTAAAAATTAACAGTATCTTAAGTAAAGCAATTTGAACATATATAGAGAGATTTTTTAAATACACATAATTGTCCATTGCATTTTAATAAGGATTAAACTGTAAATATGTATAGTATAAAAGTAAACGAATTTATTTACATTTACAGTCTTTTTTTCATCATTATTAAAATTGTAGAGTTTGATCAAAATAGGTTTGATATTAAAATGTAGCAGTTTAAACTTTTTTTAAGATGATATTATTACACATGTGTAAATGAAAATGAATGTTAGGTATATTATATATTTAAAAAAAATGCATTTGAATATAAAACATTGATATTTTTGGAAAAAGAAATCTTGAAAGTCATTTTCTTTGTAGTATATTCATTCTTCAAAACCATTCAAATTATATATTATGTATTTTACAGTCTCACAATTAAAGAAAGCAGATTTTTTCATCTTAGTAATAATTATTAAAAATAATTTTAACAGTTTTAACATTTTTAATAGGAACTTCTAGATTCAGAGTACCATCAAAAAATAGAAGAAAATAAAAGGATAGCTGAGGAAGTAACAGCGAAGAAAAGAGCAAAGAGATTAAAAAAGAAACAGAAATGGAAACAGCGAAAACAGATGAAAACAACAAATGTAGAACAGCATAACAAAAGTAAAAGCAGTAGTTCTGATGACGAAAATTCAGGTGAACCAGAAATAAATGACAAAAATGATAACGAATTTGAGGGTGCATCTAATAATGAAAGTAAAGATAATACAATAGAATATAATGAAACTGTAAAATGTAAATCAAGTTTAAGAAAAGATTTAGATCAAGATTGTATAAATCAAGATAAATTGCATTCAGAAACTAGCTGCAGGAAAGAAAACGATAATACCGAAATTGTTTACCAAAGTGAAACATTAAAAGATGATTTTGAGCAACCAAATACTTCTGCAAATATAAATAAGAATGAAGATAATAATGTAAAAAAAGTATATGTAAATATGAAAGATAAAGTTTCTTAACAAAGGTACATAAAAATTAAGTTACAATAATGCATATTAGTTGCATTTTTAATTTTTATATTTATGGGGTCTTCAAATAAGAGTGATAAAACTTTGAATTGAAATGAAACTAAAAGTATGGAAGATAATCTAGTACTCACTATTTTATTTTAAAGTACATTCGACGGCATTATATTAAAATGCAATATCATATAAATAACCACCACAATTGCATTTGGTGGAGTGAATACGACAAACCCAATTTTCGATGACTCTGACACATAAAGCAGGTCATATTTCACCTATAACATGAATAATGTATGATTTGATATCATCAACAGTTTGTGGGTTGTTGGAATAAACAACAGACTTAACATGGCTTTATAAAAAAAGTCTAATGGCTCAAGTCGCAAAATCTTGGTGGCCAGTTAACAGCCGCATTTGTCCATATAATCCTATCGTTGAACTTAGATCTCGATAAAGTGATAGTTGCAGCAGAGGTGTAGCATGTGGCACTATTTTATTGAAATCACATTTCAGACAAATCAAATCCATCCAATTCACGCCAAAGGAAAGATGAAATCATCGAACGGTAACGCTTACTAGTGATAATTATAGTTGGACCTTCTTCATTTACAAAAAAGTAAGGGTTAATGATTTCACAAATAGGAAGACCACACCAAACAGTAACTTTTTTGGGTACAATAAACGTTCGATTACTGATTGAGTATTAGCATCTCCCCAAATTCGGCAATTGTGTTTATTGACAAAACCATCTATTCAAAAGTTAGCTTCATCACCGAAGATGATTTTTGTAGAGAAAATTGGGTTTGTCATATTCACTCCGCCAAACGCAATCGTGGTGGTCATTTACATGATATTGCACTGCATATACTATCGCTCTTATTGGAAGACCCTATGTGTATATTCCAATTTGAGTATTGACCACTCGGACTTAATAGCATCCGAAGTAATTCTCTCGACATCCGAAAAGAAGTAGGTCTATAATTTGCGACCTACAACGGCTCTGTGAAATCGGTAACGTATAATGATGTCGAATAGAATATAAAAAATATTAATAAGGAATATTTTTTACGAATATGAATCAACAATTTTTAGATTGTTAAATGTTTTTTGCATATGATAAAATTAGAAGTGTGTATTTTGTTAAATTTCAAAGACAGTGTGCACATATTTATGAGTTTTATTAAACTTAAAACAAAGTCCATGTACCTACACATACAGTTACAATACAGAAATCTCATTTGTTTAATAAACAAAAGGCAAATAGTTATTTCATTAATTCAATTTGTTGTATGGTATAATATATTTTTAGTAAATAATAACGCATTTAATAAAAATGTGAACAATACATTTATACAAACTTATAAATAAAAATAATACGTTTCAATGTCTCAATATTGAGCATACATGTAATGCATTATATAACACAGTTCATGATTTTAACTTTAATGTTCTATCACATATCCATTTGTATTTATGACAGTTGATAAAAATAATAGGCATAGACTTAACTAGCTTTTTTAATAGCGGAACTTGAGACACTTCCATGTTTCTTTAGACTTAGATTTTGTATCCGTTTGTAAATTTATTTGTAATTTGGAAACTGTTTAATTTCGTTTTTACTTCTCTCTATAGGTGCACAATTGAGTTTAAATCCGGCGATTGTTGTTGAGTATGTAATAATTATAGGATATTGTATTGTATAATGCCGTGTATAAATTGTATAATGCCGATGTACGCCGCATGCTTCGTATCGTTCATGTTCAAAATCATGTACAACGGATATTCCTAATTTTTTTAAAGGCTTCAAATCTGTTTGTAAAATATTCAGATATATCTTTTTACATATTGATGTTTTAATAAATTCTAAATTGCCAATGGAATTGGCTATCATATAGCCCCAAAATATCATTTAATATTATTACGCCTTCTTCATATAGAGGTGAAGAAATATCGGTGGCATATAAAAACAATCGACGTTTATTTTACGACTATTGATATTTTGAATATTTTTTTTATGATTAGAATTATATTCTGATGTACTTATAAAGCTGTATTATATTATTCGTTAACAGTTACGGTTTGCGGTTGTATTTCAACCAATTTCGTAACAACAACGGAACCTTAATTACGGCAGGTTTGGGAATTGCGTTCTGCTTTCGGCCAATTTTCGAAAGCACCGCCTTCTTCCTCCCGCTGCGCGTTTTGGTATCCACGACGGCCTAACTTCTCGATATACACTGCTTTGTTTGGAACCACTCTATACTTTATTATACATATTTTTTAACATAAGTACTGGAACATTATTCTAACGGTTCTGTAATTATATCCTAAGTTTAGAGGCAGGTAGTAGGAAGTATTTTATGACTGTACTTGATACCTCCACCCCTTGTTTTGTTTATATATGCCAGTGTAAACAATGGATAGACTCAAAGCGTTATTCGACAGTTGAAAAATACCAGCATAAACCATTCGTTTTCACCGTTTGTGAGCTGTAATTTTTTGTCTTAATAATTTTAATTCTTGCAGTGGTAGCTTCTTTATGTTTTCGCGGTATAAATAGTTAATGTGGACTTGTATACTCAGCTCAGTTTGAAATTGGTAGCGGTACGTGAAACAAGTCGAATATTTTATCTGTATTTGAATAAAATGGTTCGTGGAAAAGAATTATCAACTGAAATAAGAAGCCAAATAATGTTGTTGCATTATTATAAACGTTAATATAAACGTGGTGAAAGTGAAAGAAGTATCGCTAAGGAACTGAAAATATCGAAAAACGCAGTTCATAGAACTGTCGAACGTGTGCGTTCTACGGGAAGAATTAAAAGCAAATCTCGATCTGGTCGTCCAAGAATAACATCTAAAAAGCAGGATGAATTTATAACCATCATAAGCAAATGAGGCAGAAAATTAACAGCACCGGAAATCAGGTCAGAAATAAATCGAGGTCGAGATAATCCAATTTCTCTGACAACTGATAAAAGACATTTAAGAGATGCGAACTTGTTTGATCGCGTTGCCATTTGAAAACCACTTTTTCGACCAATAAATAAAAAGAAACGTTTACAATGGGCTAGAAGACACGAAAGTTGGACGATTGAGGATTAGAAAAAAGTCCTCTGGACTGATGAATCTAAATTTGAAATATTCGGTTCAAAGCGGAATATTCGTTCGACGATCGAATTAAAAAAAAATGTTAGAACAGTGCGTAATTCCCACCGTGAAGGATGGTGGAGGCTCTGTTGTGGTATGGGGATGTGTATCGATGACAAGTGTAGGTGATCTTATCAGAATTGACGCAAAAATGAACAAGGAAATGTATAAAAGAATATTGGAGCAGCATGTCATACCATCCGGATATCGTTTAATAGGCCGAGGTTTCACATTACAACAGGATAATGATCCAAAACATTCATCTAAATTATGCAGAGAATATGTGGAACATCTACAGGAAGAGGAAAAATCTGAAAAACATGATTTGGCCATCACAGTCGCCACATTTATCATCAATTGAATTGTTGTAGGAAGAACTTGACAAAAATGTTTGCCAGCACTGCCTTTCGTTCAAAGTGCACATATGGAGGTTGTTAAATGAATGTTGGAAGAACATAACTCAAGAAACAATTGAAAAATTAATTCAAAAGATGCCTAGAATTGTTCAAACAGTAAAGAAATCCAAAGGAGGATACTTAGATGAAAATGTTGTTTAAGGAGATGCAGACACAAAATCATTTTTGGTGTTGATTGTTTTATAAACTGTACATATTTTTGTCAGAATAAAGTAAGATGCTTCTAAGTAATACAACGAAGTAATTTTTTCATGAAAACCCTTCATCATATAAACAGATAATTTCGAATAACACATTTCTTATGCAGTGGTTCCAAACTTTTGGCCGGCAGTATATTTCAGGCGCGTATCATATGAATTGCACACGGCGCATTACAACTATATCTGTACTAATAAGTTTTCACATAACCGATGGGTTACTATTATCGACGCGTGTTTTCTTGTTAGTGGTATTCTCTGTAGGTATATATTAATTTGTGATAAACCGCGTGAAAACAAATTTAGAAAATGCTTTTAAATTTCACTGTTAAAATTTTAACCAATATTGGAAAACCTAAATTTTCGTGTACGTTTAAATGTGTTCAATAAATTCAAAGTATTGACGAGGATATCAGATAGTAAAACGCATAAAAAACGATATTTTAAAACAGTTCAACAAGTATTCCATTAATATTTATTATTTTAACAATTACTGTTATTATTGCAGATTTTGTATTCATTATGAGGAAATAAATAAAAGAGAAAAAATATGGCAAATGTATTAAATAAATTTTATAAAACGTTCATTCTTCAATGTACAAATTAATACATTTATCGCATTATTACTTTAAAAAAATGAGCAATTTGAAATCAGAAGGTGCTTATTTATTAGTAGGTGATTATTAACTATTAACTTATTATCATCGGTAATAGTACCCCACACGGATGATGAAACGAATATCGTATTATAATGAATACCTATTGAAACGAATGTCGCTCTAATGCACTCCACTCGCGGAGTGGTACGCGCCTGAGGGATATCACTGTGGCCATTACGGAGGCTAATGCGCAGCTCGAGAAAGAGAGCGGTACTTTCGCTTCTTCATCCCACAATGTTTGAGTCCCACGTAGAGTCCCACTGCATTTAACCGAGATAGACAACTGAAGGTGTATTTCCATTATACCGAAGTCAGCGTGCTCAACTTTATTGCTATTCGTCCGTCGCATCATTACTTTTTTTTATCTTGATCATATAAGTAATGCATTTTGTTTCTAATTGTCATTATTTTCAATCTAAACAAGTTAAGAAAAGCACTATCGCGCCACTTGGAACTTTTCAACAAGATTTTCCCAAAAGTATTAAGTAATATTAGGTAAAAGATTTGGAATTAAACTCAAAAGGTTTCAATATGTTAGCAGTTTTCTATGGGAAACTAGGATGCGGTGGTCAATTATTCTATTAGATTTATTCTGTTCCAAAGTTCTAGGGTAAGTGCCGTGCTGTTTCTCACAGTCCTCTTACCAGAAGGCATCCTTGCCCTCCCCACTCCGTGGCCAGCTCCTTTAGGAACGACAATCACACCGTTAAGACAACGCAACGTCGAGCTGCTTGCCACCCCCAAATTTTCTCTTGCATTCTTCTAAACAAACATACCTACGACACCCGATAGCTACGTGACTTCGAGTCACTAGCCATCGCCGGATGTCTGCATATTTTCATTCACACTGGCCATACACAGACTAAGTCCCTGCCATAAATCGTACGAAAGCAAAATAGCGTCGGGCTAATTGCCTTCGACGACCCTTGGAAAGACATCGTCGCTAACAAATATACTTATTATTTTGCAATAAAAGTCAGTGGCTCTTTTTTTAAACTACATACTGTTAATATGTGAAATGTATAAATTTTTTATAAATATATGGGGAGTACAGTTTATTTCTCAAGATTAATAGGATTTTTCAGCTTTTTTTGAAACTTATGTAAAAACATAGAATTATAATAAAATTCTAGTTTTTCTAACCCATTTGGTAGACATGTTTTATGCTTAATGTGAACAAAATGCGACATTTAATTTAAAAAAGTACAATATTTTGAAATTTACAACTGCGACTCTTTAATCGTCCCTTAACCCATTTGCATCCACAAGCGGAATAATCCGTATATGATGATTGTCATCTATTACCTAACGCGTGATAAACCGCTCGCGAGGATATTCACTTCTCGCTAAATGAAAAACAATAAAAAGAATTGAGTTTTTCATGTTCATAAACAAAAACTGGAGGAAAAGATTATTATAAAATATTTAAAAAACGGTAGGACTAGAGTGACATTTATAAATGATTCAATAACAAGATACACGGCTGACATTTTCCCATACGAATACCTACGACAGTAAAGAGAACAGAAACATTTAACTAATGAATTACACGTTTATCTAAGTTACTTAGAAGATAATCTGCTTTTAAATATAATATTTGTGATGTACTGCTACGCATCGATCATTTAAAAAATGATTATATTGATTAATAAAATGTAATAAACTATTCTAAGTTTATTTACTGTACAAATAGGTAATACTATCTTTCGTTTTGATTATTACACGAAATTTCTAAGTAAAACTGAAAGTAAAAAAAACTTATTGATGTGCGGTGAAACGGATCAATTATTAGGACTTAAGCATTCCTGATTTGTGAAGTTAGTAGCATATTTAGAGTTGTGATGCAAATGGTTAAATATACTGTCTTTATGATTGTAAAAAAAAAAACGATATCCTTTTTATTGTAGTGTATCTTACGTCATTCTTATATACAGTTTGTATATATATTATTTCGTATAATCGATTAAGACGATGCAAAAAAGTTATGCATTATCTCTTAATGTTTTAACTGATGACGATGATTATTTTGTTATTTGAAAATGTCTGTATTTTCTTAATTAAATTAATTATTATTTATTTGGCTGTTTCTCGTTATGCTTAATTTTATCATATTTGGATTAGAAATAATATTCAGTGTAATTCTATTTACTATGGACAATGATTTGATTCGTTTGTTTTATTTAATAATACTTAATCAGTAAGTGTCTCTAATCGAGAAATGCGTCTATCGGTAGGTTAACATCTTTGAATTACTAAGACTGATAATATTTATTTTGGTTTTTAAACAGAGATGAATTAGCATAATTAAAGTACAATTAATTAATTTTCGCTTAATAAGTTAAGTTAAAATAGTACCATTTATATTGTCATATCGTTTACTTCGTTCAAAAATGCTTGCCAAAGTTTGGGCAATTTTTCGTTCTTCTAATAACGAAGCACTTTTCACATATTTCTCTAATTGTGATTTAGCTTTTATTAACTCTCCCATTTTTTCAGGCACAATAGTTTCCTAACAAATCAATAAAGAAAAAATGTAACTCTTTGTATTAACAAAGATTAATTTAATAAAGATTAAAAAATTGTGAAAAATAGTAATTGTAATAATAATTACGAATTTATCTTTTTTATAGTTCCGTTTTGTAAATATTAGTAATAAAGAATGAAATAAGTCGTTGTACCTGAAATTGCTTCATATAGTTAGAAACATCATCTACATGTTCGCTTATCTCTCTCCATAGGTTTTGCAGATCTGATACCTCAGTATAAGCAGCCACATGGCTAAGTGTAAGGCACAACTAAAAAATATATGACAATAATATTTGTCAGCATATAACTGTATTAGTAAATGTAATAATTAATTTTAATTACTTGTTGAATAAGAGCGTCACGATGTGGATATTCGACGTAACTTGGTACATGCTGAGAATTTTCGAAGGCTAGGATAATAGTCTTCCACAAAGTTACGACATATTTACCATATGATTTACATGAATATAATGCCCACGATGCATTAGTACGAACTTTAAAGTTTGGACTATTACATATTAAATTGCATAATGCAGGAAATACTTGATCCTATTAATACAATAGAGCTGTATGAACTATAATAAAAAAATGAATAAATGTTTACTTTTATTGTTACGTACCTGCCAAGAATGTGGTAATATAATGTCTGGATTGTTGCTTAAAACTAAACCTAGAGCTCGACATGCATTCCAACGTACCTTTAATATACAATAAATAAAAATATATTAAAACACTAATAAAAAGGAACTAAAATAACAATTTTCGATATGTTAAAAGTGAACAATTCCATAACAATTTTTTATTATAAGACATAGTAGATACGTGAAACTGTTGATTAAAATATTTAATAATATTTCCAATTACTTTCATATCATTTCCTAACGTAGCACAATTTATAAGTATTTCTAGTCCAAATGATGTATCATTCAATACATGTTTGTCAGGACTTAAATATAGAATACTTCCAAGAGCTCGAACAGCATTACATTTTACTTTATCATTGTCCTTAGATCCTTTAATACAAACTTGATAGATTTTTGGTAATAAAATTTCCAATGAGATGAGTTCTATTTCTTCAGGATTGCTACTAAAAAAAATGTTTTATATGTATAAAAACTGGAATTGTTTTCATTATATAAAAAAAATACTAGTATAAGTATTAATAGCTAATTAAAAATAAAGAGTAAAACACAATAGAATAAGAAATATAATTTAAGTATTTAATATGCTTATAACTAACTTCTCTTTGGACAAACAATTACACAAATTAGCTAATGCCCACGCTCCTTTAATACGAACACCAAGATTTTTATCATCAGCAGTTAAACAAATTATGTCAGCTAAATCCATTAAAAATCCAGTTTCTTCCTTCAGCGCAGGTAAAGTGACCAACATTCCTAATGCTCGTAATGCAGCAGCTCTTACAGCACTTTCTTTATCATGCACTGCATTAAACAGTACTGTAATAATTAAAACTGCTCTCTGTCTCTAGAACAGTGTTTATAAATATTGTACATTAAAATACCAATATAATCATATTAGTTGAATATCAAATGAATTTTCCAACATGAAAAAAATTTTCATTATCTATTGAAGTTAATTAGAGTGTATCTGTAACTACCTAACTTTATATGAAGCAAATACTGAATTATTGATTAATTATATACTGAAAATTGTTGCTTGATTGTATTGAAAAACGAAAGATTCATATTTTTTATTCTCTAAAGTTTGTAATATATTGACTGAGTTTCTCATGTAAAATTTCATTTAAATGTGATTCAAAGTAAACAGTTAAATTAAACATCTGCAATGGTTGTACCAAATTTTATAATAACGGAATAAGAATTTAAAGTATTCATGCTTGAACATGTTTTAATCCGAATGAGTTTAAAAATTTATTAAAAGTTATTTTACTGAAAAATCTTAAGTTTCAGTTTTCATGTAAGAAAGTCGTCGTGCAACCACATTCATTGGTAGCTTCCTATTTTATTCATTTTTAAGAAAATATAATATTTAATAATATAAATAATGAAATATAAGATTATACTATTCGTTTAATTTATATAAAAATACTTACAGACAGTTGAGAAAATGCAGTAGAATTAATGCTACCTAAACAATCGCAAGCAGCTTCTCTTATTATTGTTTGCTCATGTTGCAAGAGTAGTGTCATGGGATCAAATATAATATTCCAAAATATTAAAGCATTACTGTTCTCTGAATCATTGTTCATGAGGCAGCCAGCCATGATTTCTAATGCTCGACATGCATGAAGTACGACTTGTATTTCAACATCTTGTATAGCTCCTACTAATGTCGTTGTAATTAGTTCTATATGTGAGAATATAAGATTTCCAGTACTAAATGCCATTCTACCAATTAATTTCAAAGATTGAAGACGGACAGGTGTACTCATTATCTATAATCAAATAAATCATCATTTAGTTTCCAAAGTTAATATTTGGCTTTTAAATAAATATTTAAAAATTAAATATAACTATACTTTATTTGATATATTTTCCAAACAAATATGAACTAAGAAACATATATTTGCATTTTTCAATAATTTATTGTCGTATTCATTCATCATGTTATTCTTAAAATCTTCAAAATCTATTTCTTCTTCTTCTTCTTTCTCTTCTTCTTTTTCTACATTATCAGTGATTGAAATATGTAGTTGCAATTGATCGAATTCTATATTTGCAGTTGATTGTTTTGCCAATATTTCAAGTATTTCTGGAGTTATTGGATCACATGATGCAATAGCCTCAAATGTTGACAGTGCAGCAACACGAACTGTTGGATCTGCATAAAATATAAAGAATGTAATATTTTATTTTTGTAAAATTATATATTAATAATACAAATACCTTTATGAAATATATGTGGTCTACAATTTCTCATCAATTTTGTAGCAAGACCTGCTTGTAAACGGACGTATGGTGTGCCTTGAATTAGAGCAGTAGCACACTTTAAACTGTGAGTTAATACTGCTACATTTGTTTCACCATTCAAAATTAAGGATAACGTAAAATGTAACTCTTTAATCATTAAACAAACTGTACCAAAAAAGGTAATAAAAGAAATATGATGAACATCTTCTGCATGCATTAAGAAAGGTTTAGCATTTACAAGTAATTCTGTTAGTGTGCTTAACATGTGTTGTTTTACTTTAGGTACAGGTTCCTTTAAGAGAATTCTAGTTAATACTCTAGCATCATTTCGCGATCCAGTGGCAACAATTTGTGGCCAAAATCCAAATATTTCACGACTTTGTGAATTTTCAACAAGTGCTTGCAATAAGTGTATAGTTTCTAATCTTATTTTAGAATCCATAAGAGTGGAATTACTAGTTTCAGTATCTGAAGTATCTGAATCACTTGAATATATATTTACTCCTTTGCATTCTGATACAACATTACTCTTTGTTTCAGGAGCAATCTTTTTAACAGATTGTTTTTTTAATTTTGCTTTGTGATTCTTCAAATTTTTACACTTGGGAATGACATGAACTTGTTCTGGAAGATTCATTACTGCTGGACGAAGAAGTTGTGGTTTTATAGGTGAATAATCTTTAATACCATAAAATAAAAATGCTTGTACTACTCCCAAAATTTCACCCATAAACTCAATGGAATGTGGTAGTAACTTATTAGCCATTATAATATGTAATATATGTAAACATGAATATAATATCTAAAAATTTAATTCATTGACATAATATATAAATAATAATGAATTTGGTATAATTTAATTTAATACAACAAACAAATTTATTACTTACTTTTGTATAATAAAATTTGTTGTCCTTTACATGTAAAGAAGATGAAACTGTGCATAATATGATATTTTTAATCATGCACATCAATTCTTTTGCTACAGAAATGCCATTAAGATTTCTTACTAAAATTCCTTCTAAACAGCTAATTGCATGATAATGAATTTCAGACCACTGTGCATTGAATGGATTCAAGTATTTTTGTAATAACTGATCATCTTCAAGTAATAATTGTAAATACTGTAAATATGTACTATTTTAAACATTATAATATTCACAATTTTATAATCATTATTATGTGCTATAAAAAATTTAAAAAGTGGTTATACTTACATGATTGATGTCATCAAATTGTTCACTCATTAAAATACTTTTTAAAGATAAAACAACATCATTATGTACAAGTGGTGAAGCAAATTTGAAAACTTTTATAATCCATTGTTTACAAAATGTAAATGTTTCTTCCTCAAATTTAACATTATTTTGAATTAGATTGGTTAGAAGTTTACAATGATTTTGAATCAAGATTGTTTCTTCAGGTATGATAATAGTACACAATTGCTTAATAAGCAATTGTACTGCCTAAACCATTATTTAAAAATGACATATTAAAAAATTTGAATTTCGATTGAAACAAGTTTTAAAATTACATTTTAAATTAGCGTTATTACATTAATATAATTAGTTGAAAAATAGCGTAAAAAGTATATATAAAAAAATAAATAAAATAAATTTTCAAGAAACTTACATCATCATTTAAAATAGTAAGATATCGATAATCAAGATCGTTAAGCTCGCAGAGGTAGTTATTGATCAAGTTTGTTTCATCGTTCTTTTTTTTCGTCAGTATGAGCAATTTTTCTGTTATAAGATCAAATTTGATGGTATAATTCGAATAATTGATAGGCATGGAAGCCATTTTCTGATGTTCGTATCCTTTTAAATATAACTATTAGGCATTTTAATAAAAAAGTGGTGCATTACATGAATGTTAATACACAAGGATTATACTTTGCTATTAAATTATGGATTGCCATTTTTGGTAACATGTAGGCAGAAATTTAAAAGATTCGTATGTCTTAGGCAGAGTACAGAATAAACTTGTCACCATATGAAACTTCGTGTCACATATTCTGATTTACCGCTTGTGAAAAAAATCACATGCTTTTCACAGTATATGGGCTAAATACAGAGTAAGTACATCTATCACCACAGACAAGGTACACAATAGACCTACCATTTAATGTATTTTTTGTTCATTGGTTAGGGGATTTTGAAACCTTTATATCATTTTTGTGTCATTTGTAATGTTATCAATTTAGTATAGAATAAGAGAATAAGAGTAACATAGAGTAGACCATTCGTCCAATGTATTTTTTTATTACACGACCTTGGGTTCTAAAATCACAGACGAGATCGTCTGTGTAGGATCTGATTATCATTTTTGTGTCACATTCTACTATATCGATTGGGATTGGTATTATATCACTGTGCTATTAGTGATAGAAATTAAAATCAAGAACACTAGAAATTATAAAATCACGAAATAATTTACATCATACATTTTTTTCGTTTTAGTTAAATTTGAAGTTTGTAATAATTAAAAATCAAGATAAATTTTGGTCATCGATTAAAAATAAGTAAATAAATAATCTACTAATCAATCGATGATTGGTTTGAATATAATTTTTGAACTTATCACTCTAAATTGTAGAGAGCATAACATAACTTTTGATTTCTTTTACTTGGTCGGTATTTCAGAACGTGAGGTACAAAGTTCAATAAGGCGATTGATCTATCCTGCATCTTGTCAATGTTAAAACCCCGGGGTTGTAACAAAAAAAATACATTGAATGAGTAGTCTACTCTACATTTTGTCTAAAGTCTAAGGTAAGGAGTTTCAAATGTTGTAATCAAACGTTGATAAAATAGATTCCTTTTTCATATTCTCGACCATTCTGGAGTATTTGATTTCTCGTTATGCTGATCGATAGTAGGAAAAATGGCGCCTGTCGCGGAGGCTTTAACCGACGTACAAAAGCAAATTTTTACAAAAATCAGTAATAATGAAGTATCGGATCTCAAAACGTTGTTGACAGTGAATAAAATTAAAATGGATTTTGTAGATGAGAATGGTATGAGTCCCCTTCAACATGCTTGTTATAAAGGAAACACTGAAATAGTACAGATGCTTCTAGATCAGGTAGGTTAACTTTTTAGCAATACATACAACCACTGAACATGATTTAGAAAGTGTTTATTGTTTTAGTAATTGGAATTACGTTTCGAAAACGTTTTCTACATATATTTCTAATTTTCCTTTTTACTTGTATAGTAAATTAACGAAATATAATCAACATTTAACAATAACAACTTATTAATTTAACAGGTAGTAATTGAATTTTGCACTTTAGTATACAAATTAGCATTTATTTTAATTTTAAGGAAAAGGAAAGTCATAACAAACCTGTGGAGGTTTTAATTGATTATTACGGAAATATGTTTTCATTTAATATGTTTTTTAATCAATTAAGTTCCATATGTACATTTAGACATAAAATTATTACAAAATGCATTTAAGAAATCTATGATTTATTATTTAAGAAAAAATATATAAATTATATGATTTTAATAAGTAAAACATTTTATTATAGGGAGCAGATGTAAATGCATGTCAACATGAACATGCATACACAGCTCTTCATTTTGCAGCTCTTAGTGGAAATGCTGAACTTTGTCACCTTCTAATGTCTCATGGAGCACGTCTGACAGCAACAAATAGCGTAGGAAGAACTCCAGCTCAGATGGCTGCCTTTGTAGGCAATCACAATTGCGTAGCAACTATCAATAATTTTATTCCAAAGGCTGACATAGATTATTATGTAAAACCACAAGGCTTACAGAGTGAATCAATGCTTCCACCACATTTAGCAGATTCTTTTCATAAATTTATAATGCAAGTTAATGTGCATCCTATACGTGTAGCTATAAATTTACAAAGATGTCCTGGTCTCTTAGAAAATGCAGCAAAGGTAAAACGTATATATAATAACGAGAATCTTTCAGTAAATGTTACATATTTTTCTCAATTTTCAGGTACAAAAAGTTTTAGAATCCATGCGCCAAAAGGAAATGACAAAAGGTGCAGAAACAAATGAAGTGATGGCATTTAAATATCATTATCTTAGTTGTGTTGTAGCTGAAGTGATCAAGTTTCAAAAAAGGCAAGAAGCTATGAAGGCAGAGAAAATCGAAAAAATAAATGAAGAAGGGGATGAAAAGAAATCAGACACTATAGAAGGTTTAATAAGAAAATTTCTGAAGTGTAGCAAAAGTGATGGTGTTCCAGAATATCAAGAAGCTTTTCTGAGAGAGTGTGTAAGGGAGTTTCTATATAGAGAGAGTACGATTTTTCGACAAATGGTTGCAACTCTTGCAGCTAGTGATCCACCATCTGCTCTATCAGTAGTATCAGCTGCTATTAATGGTCAAAGAGCCTTTTCAGACAATGCACAGATTTGCATTACATGTGGAGAAGATAAAGCTAACAAAAAGTGCAGCAAATGTAGAGCAGTGCAATATTGTGACAGAGAATGTCAAAGACTCCATTGGTTTATGCATAAAAAGGCATGCACTAGATTAGGACAAAATATAACACCAAGTGCAAAAATAAGCGACGCAGATAAAGAACAAATAAGCAATGCTGTGAGCTCTAGGCTACAAAATCTAAGTGTTAATTAAACAGAATAAAAAATGTGAAATTTAATTTCAAACAATCAATTTCAATGTGCTGTATGTATCTATTTAATTTTATATTACTTACTAATTCAGATAGAAAACTGAAAAAGTAATTTTGCCCAGACCTTTGATGAACAATTCTTAACTTTTCTTTTTTTAGATTTACACAAAGTAATACATTTTTTATATATTAACTATTTTTTTTTTTTTTTTGTAAAATTCTTCATGTATCACATCTACTTATTGTCATCATTGTGTATCATAAATAATGTCACATACAAATACGTGGTAAGAATGTTACTTTCTCAGGATTGTATTCTTGTGATTATCATTACCGTGAAAATAAAATATACTTATAAATATACTTTTATGATTTTAAACTTCTTATTGCTTTTTATAGTTTTTATTGTGTTGTAATAGTTAAAGGAAGAATTTCATGATTTGTAATATAGTAACCTTTAACCTTGAAATGTGCGTTATTTTTTTCAACTTTTATGCTCTATCATAATCGCAATCCGAAATACTAGTAATGTAAATGTATAAAATTTTATATCCTGTCCTATATCATAAAAAAGGTAGACGATAATACTTTATGGGATTTTGTGCTTCACGTTCTGAAATATTGATTGTGTAAAAAATCGGAGGATTCGTTATGCCCTCTACGATTTAGAAGGATGAGTTTAGGAATTATATTCAATCCAATCATCAAGGATGGTAATGTCACCAGACGTAAATATCTTCTCATTAATCCACATATGAAGGTACATACAGTGGCGGACATATATTTATGAACATAATAATTTTCAATCTTTCTCTACATTTTTTAATCCAATGGACGTAAATCATGTTTTTATATTTTAAATATAAATAACACAATGTTCTGTGGATACATACAATATATTTTATGATAAATTAATAGCAAATACAAAAAGAAAATAGATTAATAAGACTTCCTGTTATAAATTTCGGCGGCACATACTTATGAACACAATTTTCGACAAAAATTTTATTGGTTTGTTACTGTTTTAAAAGATCTAAATAATACTAATTATTATTAGACTAACATTTCCTAGCTCTTCCATTATTTTTTATAACTTCACCACAACGTTGTGGCCTAGATTTAATTAAACGAATACACTGGAATGGATTTCTCAGCTTCTTCGTTTGTTTTATATAAATCTTGAATATTTTTTAGTTTCTGACGTTTTATTTCATGATTAACATCAATCCACAGTACCTCTATTGGATTGAGAACTTACCAAAAATTCTTTTACAATATGTGTCGTATGCTTCAGATCGTTATTCGGCTGGTAAATCCAATCGTTAAGGATTTTGTTTTTAACAAATGGAAGAAGGGCATCTTTAATTATATCTAAATAAACAAAACTATCCATAATTCCTATAATCCGATGTATTGTGCTAATACCATTCATACTCCTACAGCCCTAAACAAGTGCTGAACCGCCACTACCTTTGACAATTGCTTTCGTACAGTTTTTATTAAATTCTTTGCCAGGTTTGTGCCTTACGTAGGATTTGCCATCAGAATCAAATCGGTTAAACTTACTTTCGTCGATAAACACAACTTCGGACCATTTCTCTTTCGTCCATGAAATATGAGTTTTTGCAAATTTAAGTCTCTCAGATCGATTCTTTTTTTTATATTAGAAGTTTCTTTCAGGCTATTTTTCCCATCAAGTTAAATTCGCTTACGCAATGCTGGATCGTTCTTACACTTATTACTTGCTCCAAGTTTGGTAATATTTCATTATGAATATCTACAACAATTTTAAAACGTTTAGCTTCAGAAATTCGACAAATCATGCGGTCACTATGAACATCTGTTTTACGGGGTTTAACAATATCTGCTGTTTTATTCACATTTGTGTGCTTCATAGCTGCATAACAAGCGCCAACAGTTATTCCCAATACATTAGAAATGTTTCGGTATGCGTTACTTTGTTTTCGAACTGTATTTGCGGAGAAATATTTTTATCTTTACTCATTATTAAAATAATTATATTTGATTTCAATTTAAACTGAATAATGCACAGAACATTCACGGTCGTTTCTAGTATAAAGAAAACTGCACGTCGATTGTTTATATTGTAACAATGCCGCTCATTTCATTTGTTCATAGCTTTATGTCCGCTGATTTGCCGTAGGAAAATGAAAAAAATTCCATTACCTCCGAATATATTAACTTTGGAAAAACAGAAATATCCAGGAAAACGTTTCATAAGTAACACTTTCAAAGCACCAGATAAAAATTGTTAAATCTAATATGGTTTTCATAATAATGTTCTTGAAAGTTTAACTAAAGATGTGTTCATAAGTATATGTCCGCCACTATATGTATGTATATTGAATTGCGTGATTAGAATTGTCTACGATTTTTTGATAGCAGTAGAACTTTATTGCTATATTTAGTTCTAATTTAAATCATTACCAATGTTGTAGTCTCATTTTATGCTAAATCGGTAACGTAGAAAGTGATATGAAAATAGTAGATGGAGCAGGGAGTGGAGTTCCTCGGGATGTGGAAATTTTATGAAAAAAATTAATGTTGTAAACTGAGCTTGCAAAAATATATTTTTTCAGATTTTTCAACATAATGTTTTACCTAAAGAACTACAAAATAAAAATTTATTTATAGTTTGTATACTTGGCTTTTTAAAATATTTCAAGATACAGTATTGCCGCGGTTGATGATCGCAGCTTCGGACGAAATTCTCAAAATTAAATGAAATACAAACACTTGATACAAAATATCTAGTGTAATTTACAAATGTATCGTTTGCAAAAGAAGTTAGTAGGTCTCTGCGATGTAATAACGCAATATTATATTTATTCGTATAGTTTATATAATAATTAATAAAAACATTTTAAATAACTTTGATTATTCGCTTATATTTAACTGAAAATATAAAAATACTGCTATTTTATTGACACAAAATTGAGTGCACGCGAAACAAATTCTTCAAATTGCGTGATCTACATAAGTGAAATGCTAATATTAAATGCTTAGTAGACCTGGTAAATATTTTTCGAAATGTAATTGCTAAGCAATTAAAAAAAAATAACTGCTTGTTGATTATTTAAGGATTAACAGCAAAATGGCTATCGAGAAAAAAGAAACAGATCTTTCAACGCGAAAATTAATTATAGGATTTGATTGCAAAGCAAAATCTTTTCGCGAAGTAAGCAAAATTGCAAATTTTGACAAGCCACACTTTGCGATTCACAAAATTATAAATTATAAATTATCTGTACGTTAAGTTAAAAATAAACCTGGACGTGAAAGAAGGAAATTATTATTGTACATCGATAACAGATTTATTTGTAGACAAATTAAGATAAATTTAGCAATTAATATAAAAAATTTGACAATAGAGACTATAGAAACTAATAGAGAAGAATGGTTATAGTTCGTAAAACGTAGGTAAATTGTCAATAATTTTTGGGATAGAGTTATATTTTCTGGCGAAACAAAAATAAATTTATTTGTTCACGACGAAAGAAAGCAAATTGTATAGAGAAGGTCAAATACAGAAAACCATAATTCACAACATATGCTCTACGATAAAACATGAAGGAGATTCGATGAAGTTATGGAGATGCATAGGAGCAAGAGGTACTAGGAATGTAAAATTTATTAAAGGAACAATAGACAAAATGAAATGTTTCAATATTCTAAATAGAATTTTTAAACAATCGGCAGAAAATTAAAAAATCCCAAAGGTCTACTACCTTCAACAAGATAATGACCCGAAACATTTGTCATTTTTGGTGCAAGAATGGTTATTATACAAGGTTCTAAAATTATTAAAAACTCTTTTCCAATCACTGGATCTTGACCGTATTGAATATGCCTGGGTAGAATTGAAATCACAATTAACAAATCAGAATTTAAAAGTAAAGAAGAATTAAAATTGAAGACACGTGAAGAATGGGAAGCTATTTCGCCACTCTTCATTAAACAATTAATGGAATCAATGCCATCGCTGTTAGAGCCCGTTATTCAAGCCAAACGCTATTCAACAAAATATTATTATTTATTCATTCAATTATATTTCGTAAATATTAGTGTACACTCAATTTTATATCAATAGCAGTATTTTTTTATTTTTAGTTAAATATTGTAAGTGTTTCGTCGTCCTTAGAGTGTTATTTTTCGTCTTTCAAACACGGGTCTGGAAATTGTTCGGTTCTACGCAGCAGTTGTAAATTTGGGAGGCCATCGAGTACTTTAAGTTTTCATTTAGAAGTTCGATGCTTTTCTTTCGTGGCTACCGTCCACATCTGTTTACGATATTTCAACGTTTCGGGTTTTTCGTTTCCTCTTCGGTATGTTTTGTTAGCGACGAAGCGTTGCCCAGACTTATTACCTGCTGCGTTTATTGCTCGAAACACGCGAGTTTCCGCGCGCGTCACTCAAGGGTGAGGACGACACTTGAGAGTGACCGTTGACTTGGGGGCGTTACTCTAGTTTCGGTCTTTGTTTAATGGTTTACCAATCGCGGATAGTTCGAAGTCGAATTTGTAATGATCCAATTCGCGTGTCTCACCCGGCTTGATGTATCCTGACTGAGGATTCTTGGACTTTTTCCGAGACCTCGACGGTCAAAATCCATTCTGCCACAGTGTCACACCAGAAATAGAAACGTAGTATATTTAACTCGGCCAATACTTAGTTATTGTGAAACGTTCAAATCACAGATAATTAGTCTTCTCTTACGCGGAAGTGGTCCTTCGAGAACTTTATAGTCGGCACAGACGTGCAAAATCAGCCAAGCTCGAAAGATCGCAAGATCATCCACGAGTACACTCAACAATAAGCAAATAGTTAATGTTATTTAAAAATTCTGTTATTAATTATTATCTGAGCTATACGAATAGATATAATATTACGTTATTACACTGAAATATTTATGTTTTCATTCATTTTTCCCCTAATTTTCATTACGAATGTAGGTGTACACTCAATTTTGTATATGTATACCGAGAAGCTTCTCTAATCTGGTACGTGGAAAATGCATGATCAATATCGGCACTTCGAAAATATAGAAGAAAGTTATTTCATAAAAAGCTTAGTTTTTGAGAAGATTGAATTTAAAAATTCATTTTTTTTTACTAATACACTTATTCGGCCTTCTATACCAGCGCTTTCCTTAATTTTCTTAGTAGAGTCCAAACAAACTTCACGAATCGTTCCAAGTCTTGAGTGTTTATGCATAAATGCGAACATTGTGACTACACTCACGTATTCTAACTGGAATATTGAATGTTTATACACGAGTATATCGTACGTTCGTAACAAGTGCTAAAAAATGAAAGAATATTGCATTTCTTTTATAATATGGTCGTTGAATTTATGTGTGTATTTATTTATTTATTGTATTAACAAAGCCCGAGCTGTTACCTATGGCTGTGGTCGCAACTCGGATGCAATGTATAAAATATAACATACAATTATACAGGATATTTCATCTTAAACAGAACATTAGGATAATTTTTTCGATTATCGAAAACCTGAAAAATGTCGAAGACACGATTGGTACGCTTTCGAAGCACGGATAGGATGACAAAAGAATTTTCTTTCAAGATCTCAATTCTACTAATCGTCTTGGAATTTTCTTTGTTTTTCTAGATCGCTAAGTAATTTGAATTGGTACAGTTTGTAACATTCGTTTACCCGTTTGTACTCAAACTACAAGCAATCTTGTTACAATGCATAAAGATGTTCTGTTTTAGCATAATATTATTACACAAAAAATTATAAAAACGTGAATTATTTTGTACATAATAACTAAAGTTATAGAATACATTTAATACATGCATTACTTGTATATTATCAATGATTGTTTAAGTAGATAACTCGTTTTACACTACTTACGGGAAAATATTCTACACTGTTTGTTTTACGTATTTTCTTATGAGAAAAGTATTGCTGTATAAACAGATTCTAAATTTGGATTTACGATTGTCAACTAAGTGCATGCATATTTTCCTTAATGAAAAATAGTTTTACGGATATCTGTTTCACCTCTTTTTTTTTTTTAACGTGTATTACTTAAAAATCTCCAAATTTTACTATTAGTAGACAAAACGTGATAATGTATCACGTAATGTACAAAATTAGAATTTATGTATAACCTCAGAGTACAAATGAAAGCGTCAATATTAAAAAACTTCTATTTTGTAGTATTTTTACGATAACCTTTAGCCAAGGTTTTAAAGTGTTTTTGAGACACAGATAAACAGTAAATAATTAGACCAATATGCGTACATGCAGGAAAATTAAAGATTACTTTAAATGACCTATGCTTAACTTCCTATACCCTTAATCTAACTTTTAGAATGAATAACTTCGTTAGTTCAAATAGTTTTAGGAGAATGTTCAGAATTGTTTTCAAAATGATTATCAAATTAGAATTGAGATTCTTGAAAAAAAATTACTTTTAATCGGTTCCATTTTCGAAAGTCTTTGAATCATATCCAGAACATTTTGTTTAATTTTACAATTAAAAGAGACATATAGATGTTTTATTTTCCTACGGTCTTTACCGCATATGTATGTACAGATATACATATGTGTACGCATAATTATACATACATATGTGCTTGTTGCAGTTGACAACAATAACTATAAACTATATGGTACACATATGTGTATCTGCAGATAGAATATAATTTCTAACAAGTTTACGATGATAATTTCTCAAATACTTAATGTCTATTCAACTATTTACGATATCGTTGATTCTCATAGTTAAGGTGACAGGTAATTGCTATTTTACAAATTAAGCATTTTTCCTGTTAATACAAATGTATCACAAAGGTCACGCGAAAGCTACAATAAACAAAAGAAAAATAATCTCATAAACATTACCTTGGAAAAACGATTTATGCATTACACGTTATAAGACATAGTACTGTTGTATTAAATTTGATAGTAACATTGTTAAGGAACAATAAGAATGAAATCGTAAGAAACATATTATTTTGGAAGAATAAGTGTACAGAATGATTGTTTAACCTGAGGAGATGCAAATATTTAATTTAACGAAATTGATAAATGTTTACTATAGAAAATTTAAGTAATTGCAATATTAATCTAATTGCATCGTAATACTGTTAAATTTAATATTTTAGTAAGCGTATCAGATTTAACAGAAAGTAACACGAGATGATAAACAAAGATTATATTTAAAGATTGAAGACAGTCATTATGCGCCACAGTATTGGTATTGTTTGAACATAGTTTATGGTTGTCATATTATGCGTAACGTGTTTCTAACATTAACATTTTGATTTTAATCGAAAACTTTCACCGTTTTTACTTATCTCGATGCAAGACATAGCTCACACGAGAATTGAACTGTACTAAACGTTATTACCGATTATAATATCGATAATTAAATGTGATTGCTTGTTGACAATGAGCACACGTCATATCGATAACGTTCGAACTATAATAATGCACTACCCTTTAATGTAACGTTTCACACCTGTTTGGTGATTACATTTTCCGTATAGTCTACACAGCATATACGTCCGGTTGAGCCGAACGATGTAAGAGCATTCGAACAATCAAACAAAAACAATCGAATGTACTAATGTTTACTAATGTTATATGTATCACTTAAAACCCGTGTTAACCCTTTGTGGTAAAGAAGAAAATAGAGTGCTTTATTTTGTGTATTTCTCTTTGAGCGATTGTTTATGATGCAGCAAAATAAAATTGGTACATATATATGTATACTAGTTTAGTTTAGAAATATGTTTACTTTTATTCATTTTGATCGAGTTAGATGAATTGATTCAACTTTCAATCGGAAATATTGATCTGTACTTGTAGTATAGAAGTATTTTAATTACCTTTTAAGTTATGCATCTACTGATCACTGAAAGAAAGAAATACAGATTTGGTTCGTTATGTTTAAACATAAACATTCAACAATTATGCTATATTAGCTTGCACTTTCAAAGGATTAACACTGTTTTTCGAGGTAAAAGAAAAGTTGAAATGCTTTTCCTTAAGAAAAAATCAGATCAACATCTTCACGTATGGAGTATATACTTTACATGCATATGTATATGTTCTTGATGACTTTGAATAGGAATAAACGTATAATCGCTACTATACACAATGTTTCTTATTCTTTATTTGTTCTTGTGAGATTATCTGTAATTATTTCGTATTATTTTATAGATTGAATGTTTATATCGTTTTTTCTCTGTATTTTTACTCCTAAGGAAGCATTAAATTTCATCAAATGTTAAAGCTGTTGTTCAAGGAGATTTTCTTCTTCAAAATAATTAATGTCTTACATACTAACATAAGATTACCTACTAAATTACGTAACATTAGTAATCTATGTATTTAACGAATTTGCCTAGAAAATTCCGTTACATCTATAATACAAGTTGGACCACCTGCGACGCGTTTCTTTGAACACTCCAGGAAATTCAAAATAAAAGCATATTATGTCAGATAAATCAAAACAGTATAAGTAACACTTATGCATATAACACTTTTTACGATTTTAAAAGGGAAATAACTTATTCTTTCAAATTTGTCACCCAACTGACTTGCTAACCTTATTTAATAGAATAATATTTCAAAATTCAATTGAAAATCTTACTTAAATACGTTAAATCCTTCTTTTGTACCCTGATAGGATGTGGAGAAAAACTGAAATACTTGATTTAAACAAAAAAGAAAAATGATATTAATTGGAAAATATACTTTTAAAATGAAACCTACTTTTACTTTAGTTTCTTGTTGTTGCACTGACACTGACTTTGTACCTAAGTCTATTAAAAACATAACGTTGCTTATTATTTTACTTTAAAACTACGGTACATTATTAATATAGTATTTTTATATTCGTAACAACATTGTACTATTGTAAATCATTAAACTTGTTCTTTTATCAGTTAAGTAGTGTAGAAAAGTGTGATACTGCGTAAATTAATTTCGGTATGATTTTCAAAAGAAAGCCTATATATGAAATAAAAACCGCATGAGCACGTTTTCACGTGCATGTATGTATATTTATATTCTTTCAAAAGAATGAATAATCTGATCTAAAGTGAGTGATCACGAGGACATGATGGTAGTGATTTTAACAATTGTAAATGATTTTACATCTGTAACACAGAAAAGAGCTGCCTTTGAAAAAAGGCTTTCCCTTTTCGAGAAGATTTCATAAACAATTAAATCATGTAGTGAGAAATTCTCGCTCAGTTTCCTATATATATAAAATAAATTTTTCGTATTTATCCCGAAAAAACTGCTTTTTGTTCAGAGACCTAAATATTGTTAACGTTTCTCAACTTTGTAACAGAAGAGATAATAATCCATAAAAAGGTTAGTATCAAGGCGGGTGGAGGGATGGGAACAACTGAAAACTCGTTAAGCCACAATACGCTGCGATCCACAACGATATTTCATTTAAAAATTTTTACTTCATTTTTTTCTATTTTTTATACATTAATGTTTTGTCGTTAAATCGTGACACGTTAAAGAAAGTTTCTTCCTATCTATCGAAGGAACTAAATTCAGCGCGCAAAAATTTCGAAATCTGTCGTTCAGAAGGGAGCAAAGAACCATGGACAGGGTTTATCGTAAAATCTAAGTGAGTGCGTTCGAAATCCTTGTGATCCAATACAAATACTTTCGCGTAAAACTACATTCCAACGATGGAGTATTAGCAAAGATATACTTGGAACCGGGCACCGTGCAAAATCACAACCGCACTGTCCTAGACTGGCTCCGGAGGTGGATCTCCGTTAATACCTTCCCTAGATTGGATCATCACTTCCGTTTGTTCTTTGGTCAATTCTTGTTGATCCTTGGTCAAGTTTAAGTCCTGGTCTGCGATGAAACTACGTCGAACCACGCCATTCGCCACCGACGACATGTCTGCGTTTCTTTGCTGAGTATCTCTCCAAGGGGTGGTAAGTATTTTCAATCTCTGTAATTGTGTGCATTTTATGTGCAAATTATTATAGACAACAACGTTCAATTTTGGCATTCAACAAATCACAGAAGTGGCTCCTACGCAAAATAAATTGCGTATCACTTGTATTGATTTTCAAATGGTATGATATAAGAATTTATACTTCAGAGTTAAAGAATACAAACATTAAATAGTTAATAGCGTCTTTTTCATGAAGTCGTTCTTGCTTTTCTTTTTGTTGTCTTTTAACTTTTACTTCTAGATAAAATTCATATTTACATGCATTTACGTTTTTAACAAATATACAGTGTCAGAAAAAAGTATTCATACACCACTATACGCTCTAGTTTGAACAGTGATAACTTGATTTGTAGGATATTATTTTAACCAGTAGATACATCAAAATGTAGGAAATTAACACAGCTTTCAAATGATGTATATTTTATTAAGAGTTAAAAATCTCATTACAAAATACGAAACGAAATTTTTAATGAATACAAATATCGGTGGGAAAAAGGTATTCATACAGCAGCTTCTTTTTTAAATAAACAAACGAAATATACACATGTGAGCAAATTAATATTTTGTAGGATACCCTTTATTGTTTATAATGGCTTGTAATCGCCTGGGCATCGATGAAACCAAATTATTTGTTATATTTTCATCGATTTTTCCCCATTCTTGTACTGACACATTCTTTAAATCATTTTTGTTCGAAACTGGGTATTTTCGTACACGGCGTTTTAATTCTTCCCATAAATTTTCTAGGGGATTAATATCGGGTGATTGTGAGGGTGTTTCTAAAATATGCGACGTGTTATACAATCACCATTCTTTAATTAAACGAGATTTGTGTTTTGGATCATTATCTTGTTGAAAATAATAACAATCTGATATATGAAATTTTTCAATACTTTCCTTTAAATTTGATTTCAAAATATTCAAATAAACATATTTGTTCATTATTGCATCAATAAATTGTAAATTGCCCGAACCACCAGCACTCGTACACCTCCACACCATAACAGTACCGCCACCGTGCTTTACTGTGGGTTTTATATTTCGAATATTTAAAGCTGTTCCACTTTTTCTCTACACTAATTCCCGTCCATCCGACCTCCAAACATTGTATATACTTTCATCCGAAAAAATTACATGTTTCCAAAAATTCAATGGCTTATTTATATAGGTTTTAGCAAATTTAAGTCGTTTCTTCCAGTTTACTTTGCTGATATATGGTTTTTTCCTAGCAATCCGAGTAAAAGATCCAGCTTATTTAAGCTTATTAGATATTGTTTTCGAGCAAACTTGTTTTCCAGTAGCTGCCTCCAATTCTTTCGCAATCGTAGGAGCACTTTTGAAAGGATTTTCGTATTATAAATCTGTCATCCTTCTCATTTAATTTAGCCGGTTTTCCAAGGCGACGCTTAGTTTCAACTGTTTTTGATTCTTTATACTTATTTACAATGTATTGAATGATGGCATGACTTTTTCCCACTGTTTCACCACTCTTTCGAAGAGATTTTCCATCCTCATGGAGCCCTATTATAATATTTCTTTCTTCTACAGTTGTTTCTTTACTTTTAGTACTCATTGTAACAATATGACAATGTGACGTGCTTGACTACCACGGAGAAAAGAACACTAAATGAAATATCATCAAAATTAAGAAACAAAAGAATGTGCAAAATGGGATTCCCCTCATTCTATCATTTTAGTTCCGATTCTTTCATTAGATGGCAGCTGTATGAATACTTTTTCCTCATCGATATTTGTACTCGTTAAAAATTTCGTTTCGTACTTTGTAATGAGATGTTTAACTCTTAATAAAATATACATCATTTGAGAGCTGTGTTAATTTCCTACATTTTTATGTATCTACTGTTTAAAATAATATCCTACAAATTAAGTTACCACTGTTCAAACTAGAGAGTATAATGGTGTATGAATACTTTTTTCGGACACTGTAATACAGTATTCGATCAGATGTTGCTCTTTTTTCTACATTTTTTGGACTATAATAAAAATCTTTGGCATGCTGTTGTAATCCCCGTTATTTTCAATATTCGGAAGTGCTTCACGCGTAATCTCACACCGAATTTATCTTGTATGAATTAATTAAAAAGAAACTTTGTTTCGACAAATTTATTGCACCTGACACGAGTGTCTATGCTATAAGACTGTTGTTCATGTCACGACACGGAGTTGTTTCACTAAAATGTTGTCCATTTTTCTTAAAGAGGTTCAGAAAGGTCATGTCTCTGAAGGGGAAGGTGATAAATGCTTCCGTTTATTAAATTTTCCCTGCAGGTGTGCCTGTTTTCTGTCTCACTTAGGGCATAACACTTGTATTTCTGACATTTTATGATTATTATTACTAATATATGAAATTTTAGATATGCATTTTTTGCTAGATAATTTGAAATTTATAAATATATCACATAAATTTGACTTTTTGTTAGGAGTACTATAGCTTAAATATCATGAAACTTCTACAAGATAATACATGGTACTGCTAAAGATAAGAAGGGGCACATTTTTGTAAATATTTTTGTACAAAATAACAGCGTTTTGCAAGAGTTTATTATTATAAATCAGATGCTCAATCGTGTGAATGGTACTCAATTAACCCTTTCATACGTGAACAATGCGATTTCTGAGAAGCGAATACATATGCATATATTCCAAAACAAATAATTAAATAGTAAAGATTGGAAATTGGATGATAATATAAAATTTACTAAAATACAGTTTTCAATTAGTTAGTTTAAAATAAGTTTTTATATCTAATATGAAGATATAATACGGTTGATACCTACATTTTTTAAAATGACCGTCACCTGTGAAGTTCTAAGTACGTGTTAACAACTTTGATTCTTTTCTAATAGCAAAGTGACACGTCAAGGACGACTGTCGAGTATAGTGAAGTCTAAACCAAATCACTAGAGGCAACAGAGCATTATACATATGTGTAGGTATTTTCGCGAAACAAACTATGCTCCTCCTGAAGTGGTTTTTGCGGGTTAACGTAGCCGCGGAGAACTGAGAGAAGGCAATCGGCTTTGTACTGTCAACATTTGCGAGTCGTTAATAAAGAACTATTAACATATTGTTGCAATTACACTCAGCACCTACTACTTTTGGTTCTGGGGGAAGAGTGGATGATTAACATGGAAAGAAAAAAGAAAGAAAAGGTTAAAGGGTAGAAGAGGGAGGAGAGAAAAAAAATGAAACAAATGGGAACAGAACTAAAGAACGAAGATTAGTCAGTAAAATAGATGATATAAGAATAGTTCAATAAAGTGTAAATAATAAATAAAGTATAGAGTCAAGAGACAGAATAAGAATAGGATAAGTACTGTATAATGTATGAGCAATGTAGAGAAAGACGGAACTTTGTAATCTCGAAGGAAAACAATAAAGCACTACTACAACTACTACTACTACTACTTTTGGTTCTGTCCCTTTACTTATTATGAGTGAGATGGGTGAAGAAATACAGTCTTCTCTGTTTCACCTCAATGTGTTAAAACAGGCCTAATGACCAAGGTGGCTCGTCACAAATACAAAAATGCTAATAATTTAAAATTTAAGATATGCTTCGTTAATGGTACCGTAATCGGTGTAAATTTTGGCATAAAGTCAAGAGCGATGGAAAAAGAACTGAATCCAGCGAAGATGCGCAGTTATATATGGGTAGATCAGAAAGACGGAAGTAGAGATAGACAAAGGTAGAAGTGCAGAAAGTGTAGGGAAAGGAAAATGAGAAACGTGAAAAACAGGACCGCCTACCTTCGTGTAAACCTAAATACTATATGTGTACTTCATAGGCTACTCAAAGACGAAGGCAAGATTCTTAAAAGTGTAAAGACAGAAGAATGGAAATTGAAAGTTTGAAGAAGTTAGAAAAGAGAAAGTTCGAGTGTATGTACATGGGAAAAGATTTTAGTGGTCCTTGAGTGAAGTCGCGTTGCTAGTGGTGTAACAGCTACACGCGAGAACCATACCGCGTGGTAACTTTTCAATCGGTAGCAATGCACACGTTTGCAATTATCAATAATTTTTAAAAATTTAGGAAATGTATGCAGCTACAGAAAACTTTGGGGAATTTGTAGAAAAGAAATTGTAGTAAGACAAACGACAAATTTTACTGTGAGATTTTGAAGTGGCTAAAGGAGAACATTTCATGCAAATGTCCAGACAGGTTAACTGACTTCTCCTCTAACCTTTATAACTTTTTTCTGTTTTTTAAGAAAAAAATTTGAACAAAATCTCGATGTTTCAATCAATGACTTAAAATCGGTACGATTTTGTTACTGGTATTTCAGTATTTTGGGTTTTATAATTTTGGTATAACTGAAAAATACCGATTATTTTATGTTTTAGTAGGAGTCCCTGATTACGAAAAGCATTAGTAAAATATTTTTTTATTAGTCTTACTGTATGTACGAAATTATGTGTTCACAGAGTAACACAAAAATTAATGGAAAAGTCTTCTTTTCCGACATATAGACACTTTTTGTTTAGGTCAGAAAACTAGAACAGCTGTCAAACGTAGAATTTTAATTGCTGTATGTGAAGAAAAATTCGGAATACACCAGGGATTTTTGAATGTATTCGATATTCTTTGAAACGTTGATGCGAAGCATGTGTATTGTTGTAGAAAGAAATTATTTTTAGAAATTTCTCTAAGTAAGTTTTAAATAGACCTACATCGATCATGATTGGAAAAGGTTTATGTCTCAGAAAGGAAGAGTTTTTGAAGTTACATTTATATGACATTTTGTACCCTTAAGAATAATAGAATACTGTTTGGCCACCTATTTCTGTATCATTCTATACAGTATGGTACGTACCAGATGTACAAATAAATTCGTAGACCTTCCACTTTATTAATTGCAACCTTATTTTAAGTTCAAATCTGTTTCCCGCCACGTTTTTATTTCTTTGTTTAACCTTCAATACGAAGAGACAGGAAACAAACGAATATCTCTGTTTACATTACTACAAGAAACGTTACTCTAACCGATATCAAGAACAATTGATGCATTTGAATGATGAAATCGAGCGAAAGAGATCGTTTACTAACAATGGAATTAGACAGGTGATATTGTTCCACGACCATACACGTTTACATGCGGCAAAAAACACGAGAGATCTGATATATTTCCTTGGATGTGAACTTTTCCCTCATGCAATATATTCCCCGGACTTAGCCCCTTCTGATCTTCATTTGTTCCGGTCGCTGCAACATTGTTTAACCAATATTTACTGCAAAATAGTTGGAAAAATTGAAAAAACCCATTATTGAGTTTCTTAATTCAAAACTACTATATTTTTTTTGTTTTTTTTTTCTCTAGACAGAAGTTTTGAAAATTGCCCGACAGATAGGATAAATGTGTAGAAACTGATGGCGATTATTTCCCAGAATAAAATGAACTTCGGTCTTTTATAAATAAACGAGAAATTTATGAAAAAACAGACTACGAATTAATTTGTATATCTAATATCATATAAATTGGAAATGTTGGAAAACAAAGACAATGGCTTTAAGATTAAGATTTATTACCTGCATAAAAGTGCCGGGCGTGACGATGATCTTGTAAATTGCAACGCCGGGTATCATGGCAATTGAGGAAGTCGCAATTAACCAGCCTAATATATTTGCCCAGACGGGGTACACGTAGTCCTCGTAAGTCAATGGTTCGTAACCCATTAGACCATATACGATGATAAACTATAACAACATTAAAAATTAATTTAACACACAAGTTCCTATGTTTTTTTAATAAGTATAACTTAAACATGATCAGTGTGTTACTGATACACCACTGCACTCGTGAAAAAATTGTTGTCACAGAAAAGTAGATCTGTTTTCACTTCTTTAGATCAGATTCTACTTTTCCTGCTATCATTTATTCCTCCAATTGCAACCAGAAAAATGTGTTATAAAAATAAAGGTGTATATAGGACAAAGTAAAAAAAGTTACAACGGAATAATCATAGGATTTAACTAAAAAATGACGATAATAGATGTTGAAAAGACTGAACTTGAAAAAAAAGATAAGATTTACATGAAATTAAGAGAAATTAATATTTTGTAAAGTATAAGTTAGAGTTTTATGTAAATAATATTAAAAAATCTATACTAATTATATTGTTTTACACAACATTGGTATACCATGAGAAATATGGGAGCTACAAATTTCCAGCAGACTCTCCAATAGATTCCAGGTGAAAATCCAATCATGTCTTTAATATCGGCGCAAAATCTATCAGTTCCATAAATCCAGCTGACAGCGATTGCTTCTGCCAGAACTGCGAACAACATCGAGTAGCCCGCTGCGTAACGGTCTAACAGGTGGAAAAAGTAAAAGCCACCCTGCACAAATACAAAATATCCTTAATATTTCGATAACTTTACGTAAAACAAGTGTCAATTGTATAGAAAATAGATTCGAAATATAAAATTAACAAGTAATAACTCAATAATAATTTAATTAAAACGTTCAGTGCGAGGTCACTGTACGTACTCAGAAGAAGATGGTTTTGAGTGACGAATTCGATACATGTAACGGTATTGTTTTCTTTAAATATTTCTGAATGAATTAATAATGTGAGCATTAAATAGTGAATTTGCGACCATTTTAAAGTGCAACTAAGCAAGCAAAATTTGAAAATATTTACGTCAAAATTGAAGGCATTAGAGTTGGAATTGCAATAATTCATCTGTATTGAAAGTATTAAACAATTTTAATTAACCTTGAACTAAATAAACATATCAATGTACATACAAAGTATACTCTTAAGTATAATTGCTTTAAGTAGCTTCTTTCATTAAAATAATAACAAAAATGTTAGAAAAGTCTAAAAAGCGAAGGCTTGAGTGGGTCATGTGCAGTCTTTTGCTGCGTTTCCCCCTCCTAGGGATGGTTCTACCTCAAGGCTAAGAAGGGCCATATTGTCAAGGGGGACCTCTTGACTAGGATTTTCAGGAAGAACAGAATTGTATCAGCACTCGCGAAGTATAGTTCAAAATACCAGCTTTCACTCTACTTAACTGCCCACGTTTATTTCTTATTGAACAGCTCATTACCGTTATCCTGATTTTCCTTACAAAAATATTTTAAAAAATCAGTTATTAAAAACAACAAATTTTGAAGAATATGATAATAAATGTTTATGATTTAAATGTTTTTTATCAAATGTAATTTTTATTCTATTAAACTAAGAAATATCTTCGTTCAATATTATGTGCCATTGAGAACGTTATGTAAATCACAAGACTTCTGTTAATAACAAAGATAAACAAATATCTTCAATTGATTGTTTAAATAATTCCAATAAAGTTTCTTAAAATATCTTTTGTTATATTAAATAGAATATTTTTCAAACAAATTAGTAAAGTTAAGAATGCTTTAGAAAATAAAGCATTTCTTTAATATCGTCTGTTGTACATACACAGGGTGTCCCAGAAAAAGTGTAACATCTGGAAATGGGGGGCAGCTGAGGTGATTCTGAGCAACCTTTTCCTTTATCAAAATATTGTTTGAAGCTCCGTTTTTGAGTTATTAACGAAAAACACTGACCAATCAGAGCGCCCGGAGTATAATAACGAATAATTTCACATTATTCTTAATTTAAAATGATATAACATTTTCCGTGATACCCATGCTGTGCCAGTGCGTTCGCCGGGACCCTGACCGAGCGCCCGTGTATAAGAGCCATTCATACGCGGTTGAGCGCGCGGCCTCCGGGCGCTCTGATTGGTCAGTGTTTTTCGTTAATAACTCAAAAACGGAGCTTCAAACAACATTTTAGTAAAGGAAAAAGTTGTTCAGGATCACCTCAGCTACCCCCCATTTCCGGATGTTAACACTTTTTCTGGGACATTCTGTATACACTGTCGCTTATGGAAGTATGCACACTACGTTAAAAAGTTTTTCTTGATAAATAATTATTCGTGATTTTGTTACGTACGCGTTCTTCCCGAATCATACGGCGCCGAATGTTTAGTCTAGCACGCACCCCCCCCCCCCCCGATAGTCGCCAAGACAAGGGATGAACTCGCATTCCATTCCCACAGAAATCTAACGTTCCCCACCACCAAAATGGTATATGGGTGTATAAAATGGTGTATGGTTTTTCGGTGTATAAAAGGGCATGATTTTCGACACTCAGGGGCAGTCTCTAATTCAGCTTCTGAACATAACGTTACTCTGTCCGTCAGAGTATTGATACAAGCAAGATCGGGTTCCAGTCCCCTTCGAGCATACTAACGTCGCGAATGTATTTCGTAAGTGTCTATCAGATAATACTGTACTGACTCCTCCGCGCTCTCACCGCGTAAAGTCGAGAAGGAAGATTCTTGCCGAGTCAAGAAACGACTAACTATAAATATTGTATTGAATCAGTCCTTGTAATTATAATAGAATATAGTAATATAGAGTCATATTCGTGTCTATATTCAATTAAATCTATCCTGAATAGTATAGTAACGTACCAGCTAACCCCACGACAGATATTCCTTTACCGCTCGAGGTATGTATGTATATCAACGACTACGACTCGCGAATACTAAATACGTTGATATCCGGTGGGCATACGGCGTTAACTATACGCTAGTGGTCCATCTCCTTCGGCTACCTTCGTTAACCATACGTTGGCATGTCCGAGCCTTCTTATCTATACCCACGTCTACCGCGAATCGGAAAACACGCGCTTTTATATTAGGACCAAACCCGAACGACGTCACGAGGCTGGTGATAACGGTCGAATTCCGCAAGCACCTAACAACCTACTGACGACCGTTCAGAACGCGAGCAGTAATCCTTAACAATTTGTATAAAATGTGTTTATATTGCGATCTCTCTATTAATTTACCAAATAATGAGTCATTAATATTTTATTTTCTTAAGATCTACATCAAATTCCTAAAAAAGTTTTTTCTCTGCTTATCTTGCATTCGAATCAAACCGAAAGAAAATTAGTCTTTGTTATTAGTTGGAGGTCGTTCTCTCTTCGTTATGCATTTACTTGATATTTTTTTTCTATTCTTTTTTGACGAAAACAAGATCTTAAAAATTAAAGTAAAGTTTTAAAAGTTCATGATTTATTTCTGTTTGAATATTATTTAATTATATATGCATAATTGGTTAACTTTATGTTTATATAATGAAAAACTGATCAGAATAATATCACTTTGTGTTATGCAGTTTTTGTGTAGTTTTCTTCTTTTATTTTTCTTTCACCTTTTCTTTAACTTTTCAAATGTCCATAGTTCCATGAACGGTAGTGTATATAAGAAACAAGGTATTACAATTATTGATAATAAAATTATAGATAGAATTTCTTGTTATTTAAGCTAAAAATATTTTAATTCGACGATTGACGAAATTATCTAGTGTATATGTTAGTATTTGTATATTTACATTTTAGTGTATATTTCTTATATTAATTATTAAAGTTATATAGGAAAATTATAAAAAATGCAGAAGTGATTTTCCCAGTAAACACTTTGTTAGAAGAAATTGTATTACATGTAATATTAGTACAACGAGTTGATAATTCAATTACTAAGAAATTTGCAATGTAATAAATTTCATACTATATTGATGTCAAGTCTGCACAAAAATGACATTTTTAAGTGAATCATATGTTTATTATGTCTCCAATACGGAGGGAGGAGATATGTCTTTGAGTAAAGAATATTTGCTTCGGTTTTATTCTTTCTACAAGTACAGTGTGCAAAACGTGTGTATAAAACATGATGAGATTCAAAAAATTAAGAAATTTATAAGAGTGGGAGTAAAAGTAGGATGTACGCTTCGTTTGTTAGTTACTACTTACTTACACCAAGATTTACTATATAATCAAAGATGTGAATAAAATTTATCAGATTTTGCATTAATTTTACATTGATTACACTGTCCAACAAATTTTGACCTTCAGAAAATTTTGCAATATCCATTGCGAGATCTCTATAGAGTTTCTCTGCCTAAACACGAATCCAAATTCAGAATTTCTCTATCACTCTCGGTTTTTGAAAAATATGGGTTTTTATAAAAACACCCGATTTTGGGCAAAAATGGGGTATTACGTGAAAACTTAATATGCTAGGATGTTCAATTTAGTCTTAAAAAATAGAGGAGAAAATCTTGAATACCTTAGTGTATACAGTTATTAAATTTTGTGGTTCTAAATGGTTGTAAATGACCATCAAAGTTTAAAAAAGAGACGGTCTGCGTGTCTTCTGCGCAATACTTTCGCACTTTTACGAAAAGTTCTTTATCTAACGTAAGTTTGCTACACAGTATCGGATTCTGTAGACATCTCATAAGAAGAAACTACCCAGAATATGTATCGGAACGGTTTTGAATTCGAGCAAGTCGAGAAAATATCCGTCGGTGACACACTCGCCTCTACCAGTTCGGCAGTGCCGCAAAGTGCCGTGGCAGTGGTCAAAGCATGGTCAAAAACATTTTTCAAATTTCGTTAAACTGCAGAAAAGATAATACGTGTTGCCTCAAATTCAACATTAACTTCACGTGAAATTATTCATAAAGCAAGTGTCACTGCAAATATTCGAAGTGTCTGCCGTGTTCTTCAGAAGTACAAGTTTATTCAAAGATTGAAAATGAAACAAAAACCTCCGCTAACAAAGCAACATAAAGAGCAACGATTAACATTCGCAAAAGAACATATTTACTAAAAGAAGAAATGGAAACGTATTTTATTTATTGAGAAAAAGAAGTTTAATATGGATGGCCCTGATGGATTTTCGTACTATTATTATTAATTGCGGAAAATGTTGAAAAAACGATGTCAAATGGGTAGTGGTAGTGTGATGATCTGGGTCGGAATCGGATACAAAGGCAAAACCGATATATGATTCATTGAAGGGAAAATGAATAGCCAGAAATATATAAATTTAATCTCAGACCAAATCAATAAACATGCACAACGAATTACCAAAGGCAAATTTACTTTTCAGCTCGATAATGCTGCCATTCACCGGGCTAAAGTTGTGCAAGCATTTTTTAAAAGAGAAAACATACCAGTTATGCCATGGCCCCAGATTTAAATATTATCGAAAATTGCTGAGGAGAACTCGTACGAACTGTACACAAGAATGAAAAGCAATACGATAGTATTCAACAATTAAAAGAATCTATTACGGGAGAATGGGATAATTTGTCACAAAATATCATCAAAAAGCTATACAAATCCTTACCAGACCGAATGGTCGAAGTAACAGAAAATCAAGACAGTTATACTCATTATTAATTTCTTGTTAATTATGATGTAATTTTTTTTCTTGGCCTAAATATACGTGTAGATTTGGTAAATGTGCTATCATTTCATTTCTAGAATTTATGTGTTTCGTGCGTATACAGTGAATGTTAGTGAGAACGACCTTATTTAATAACAGATTCTTTCTTCGTACGTTGTGGCATTTATGTACTATTTACTACATTTAGAAATCTTAAGTTGTCTTTGAGAAATTAAAGATAACACACCTGTCCTATCATTTTGTCCAGGAATGTACCCTGAAAATGTGGACTTTATTCGCGAGGGAGATGGATGGTCCTAATTTGCTGGTTACAAAGATTTCTGTTGAGGACAACAGATTGTCTTAAGTTTATGATACGGTCAACAAATTTGCTACTTTTGGGGGCTTGAATATTTTTACCTTCATCATGTTATTAATTTTACAATTAGGAGAAAGTACCAAACGCTTAATCGCTTTTCAAGTGCTTGACTGCTTCCGCTCAATAGTAATTAACTTATCGTAATCTTATTCTTCGGACTAAAAACAAACTAAGACCCGGACAACAATAGGACAACCCGGAAATATTAAATTTCCAAATTACCTCGGATCTACATTGTTACGTGTACATGCTTGATGTATCGACTGGATTGTGTATGGACTGTATGGACTGGACAATCAGGACACGAAGATTATTAGTAGGACATTAAAAGGACACTAAAGAAATTCTGAGCGGACACTAAGATTTTAAAAAGAATTCTTACAGACATATATACGAATACTCATACTTATGGACTTTCACTTACAATACTTTAAAATCTGTATGGACTTTAGTACACTTAATGCGCATACACGGTGCAGCAAGAAAGTAATGAGACTAGAAAAAAAAAATACAAGATATTAATACATAACATTGTAGACTTTGTATTTGTTTCTTTCAAAATAATCTGCAAGGAACTCAATACAATGTTTGCATCGGTCACATAATCGTTTAATTTGAAAATTGTTTTGTTTTAATTTCGTTTAATTTTTTGTAATACTCTATTGAATATCAGGTACGGATTGGATTCGTTTACCTTTGAATTTCAATCTTAATTGTGAGGATAAAAAAAGTCTCCAGGAGCCATATCAAAAGAGTAAGTATGATTGTTGTATGGATCATTCAATACAGAAATTCTGTTTTTAGCTAAAAATATTGTTACGGTGACTGATGTGTGTGCAGATGTACTGCCGTGCAACAGCCGCCATTCTAAGCGTTTCAAATTTGGCTTCACACGATGGATTTTCGCTAATAAACGTTTTAATATTTCTAAATAAAATTCACTATTAAGTATTTTCCCTTTGGGGACAAACTCTTTGTGGATTATTCTCTTTGAGTCGAAGAATGCTATCAACATTGTCTTAACACGTGATTTCTGGAAACGAATTTTGTTTGGCTCCGGTGAAGATGGTAATCTCCATTCAGAACTTTGTTTTTTGGTTGCTGGATCATACTGGAAGCACCAAGCACCGCGTTTTATCTCCAGTACTAATAGTGTCTAAGAAACTAGGTTTCCTATCAACTAATTGTAAAAAATTTTTGCCAGCATTCAGACGTTTGATTTTTTCGCTAACACGTAAACTGTGCGATACGAATTTGACACACACCTTCCTTTTGCCCAATTTTCTAGTAATTATTGACTTTATGGGTTCCTTATTTGCTTTTAATTCATTAGCCACCATCTGGAGTGTTAAAGAGGCGTCGTTTTTAAGTAAATCTCTCACGTTTCTTACGAATTTGGGGTTCTAGGTCGTTCTTGATCGTCTGTTTCGGACATCATCTTCAATATCATTTCTACTATTTTTAAAACGTTCGACCCAACGAAATGTCTGTGCACGAGCCAGAGTATTTTCCCCATAAGCTGTCTTTAACATGTGACGTGTTTCACTTGCGGTTTTTTTCTAGTTTTACGCAAACTTTAATATTATACCGTTGTTCCATCGTAAAGATTCTGACGGCACGACAAAACAAGACGCGAAAAACACTTCTATATGTTAGGAAACCGAAATATCGCCTGCTGTTTATTAGTGGACGCTTTAGAAACGTAATCTGTTTCAACCATTTGCATAACATTATTGCCACAACGTATGCTAGCAGAAATTCAGTCTCATTACTTTCTTGCCGCATCGTGTATGTACCTTGTACGAACATATAGATAATTAAGAATTTACGTCGACAAAAAGAATTGTGTTTGCAAATAAGAACATTTTATTTGTTGTATAATCGGTTTCACGAAAAATGTGGGAGCCAACAATTTCAGTGAAGCAATACTTATTAGAAAGTGATGGTTATTCTCTTACCTTAGTTTTTTTTTAAGGTACTATAATATTTGACAGATGAATGCTAGTGAAGTTTGTTTCGTGCAAGCATAAGATATTTGGATGTAAAGACGTACGATACTGGAGTCGATAATGATGATTGCGTAATGAGTACCAAATGCACTCGCAACAAATCAGTGCCGAAAAAGAGACGTTCTAATAGTTGGCATGAAGGTATAAAGACAATTGGATTCCTTGATGCACTTTTGTACATATATTTTCTATACTAATGTTTTTCGACAAACAGAATGTTTGATTGGTGAAGAGCCTTTATATGGTTCCGATGTTGAGTATTTGTAGTAAAGTCACCGGTTGGGTTGAGTCACGCTGATCTGTTGTTTGTGTTTTAATTTATATGATTGGTATGTGTGCTAATTGGTTAAATGTTGATGGTGGTGGAAATAAGGAATCGGAAAATGTGGAAGGAAAAAGTAAGAGTAGGAGAGGCTTGAAAATTAGAGGAAAGGTGAGGAAAGCTCGGAAAGTAAAGGAGAGTGGCGATAGTGATCAGGGTGCGCCTGGTTTATGATAGGAGAAGAATTTGCAAGTTTAGGGATTAGGGCTGGAAATGGGTATTCTGTTATTCTTTATTATGATAGTGTTCGGTTTATAAATGTTTGTATGTGCGTATAGTATTCTTTAATGCCCCACCGGATTCACGTTTTCATGTTGAGTTGTAATTGATGCGGTGAACGAGTTAAATTTGAACTATGAAGTGTCGGTATCTGTATCTGATTACTACGGTATCGTCATAATTTATTTTTCAATAATCTATGAATTCTTTGTTTAATACTACGTCCGAGGTTGGATTTTCTTCATCATTTCTATTAGGGTGAATGCGTTTTTCGTATATCTTTTGAATATTTCTGTTGGATTAGGTAATCCAAAATCATTTTCTAGGAAGATTTTAAATAGACTATAGGTGAAAGTTAGAATTTTCGATTTCACGTTTAATTGGGCTAAGCATCTCTTCCAGATTCCAGTGAGGTTGGATGATGTAGGGCGCATTTATCTTTTCTTATTTGCTATAGAGCTTTCCTTTGTAATGGTTATGATCAATGCTGGCGATTTAAAATTTGTGTCGTTTATATAATTTAATAAAGTTTCTATTGATGATTGTGAGAATGATCTTTTAATTCCAGTGTTAATTGTTCGTAATTCTCTATTGATTCAGTATTCATAGTGTTTTCCTCGTTTGCCGATGATTCGATGATTGTGAAACTATGTGAGCCATTAAGTTTGTGTTACAGAGACATCTTGGTTAGTTTCAATTTTAATTTAGTTTGTTTATTACGAATAAGTCTGGTATCTTTTTAATATCCTCAAAGTCTACATAGGTTTGTGCATGATCGTAACACGGACGATAAAGAGAATCTTAATTCTTAGTTTTACACCAATAAAAAGTCCATTATCGAAGCCACGTAGCAACTTATACGTGGATGTAGTAACTTTTTCCTCGCGTAAACAGTTATGTGTAATATGAATCATGAGAAAGATAAATAAGTATTGACAAAAACTGCAGATTCATATGTTTGACACCTTTTTCTAAATAAAATTAGAAAAATCACAATTTCCATACAGCTTCAAATCAAATCCTCCTTATGATAGTAATTGTTAATCACACTGAACAATTTCAAGATAAATATCAGGTGAATATAAATAAAGTAAATACAACTCATCTTTCATATTCTACAATGAAAAAAACTGTTATTGTTTATTTCGTGTTGCGTTCAATATTTGCTTACTATCTTCTAACAAAGCGTTTTCATCTGAACTTCATATAATATTTTTTTGTTATTTTCGCTTGTACAATAGGTTCTCGTAGTTTGCCGAGAAAAATAGGAAATACTATGTATAATAATATAGTTATATATATTATATAATTTATCGTATTCCAGCTTAAGTATTTATACATATAAGTGAAACAATATACTTTTGCGTATATCTTGCAGAATTTCGTTTTTTACTTCACTAATCTGTACTTCAATTTAAAATCTTTTTTTTTCTTTATATTTTTTGGTATATTTTAGTACTTTTGATTCTTTCCCTTTTTTTTTTAATTATAATCATAGTGTAATAATGTATTACCGTTATGGCTGTTTTTGCTTCAAGCATAGTTATTATATATTTAAACTAAATTGGTTAATTTATTTTTTTTTTTAACATTCATTATTATCATTTTTGTATTAAATTGTATGAAATGTGCACTATACCTGAGAACATGAGGCTAAACCCACGATGAAGTATAGCGTGAAAAGTAAAGCGACGAAAATTTCACGATTATTACCAATAATCGGAAATTCATCGCTGAGAGCTGTTATTATCGCTTCAGAACCTCCGAACTGCACAAAGAAAACTAAATTTCAGTATGATGTAAAAGAACAGTAATATGAATTATGATTAACAGTATGAAACATTAAGAAATAAAATGAGAACATAGAATGGAATTGGGCTGTGCAGAATTGTATTTAAAAACAAAAATTAAAAATGACTTTATTCTTCAGATTATTTTAAAGAAACGAATTTGATATTAATAATAAAACTTCTAATAAATATTAGAACGATTCAAGATAGATTGGGGAAGTACTTACAGTAGGTTATCAAGTATATAATATGTTTCAAACAACATTTTGTAAAATCTCTTTTACCACTTATATACAATATGACAGTAACAGGTAAAAATTATATGAAAAATAGTACCGAGCTGTCCAATCCCAGAGTAAGCAACATCATAAAGAAAATGAGTGCCCAAAACATCGATCCAGGCATAGTGGCGATAGCAGCAGGGTAAACAATAAACACTAGGCCAGGTCCTTCAGTTGCTACATCTTGGATAGATTTTCCACTTGCTCGAGCCATGTACCCCAATACAGAAAATATCACAAATCCAGCGACAAAGGACGTTGCGCTATTAATCAGGCTGGTTAATAAAGCATCCCTGTAAAACATATCGTTAATATATAAACTTGCAAATTTTGTAAAAGACGCTACTTTATATTTCCAAAACAGTGATTTAACATTAGAGTGTTTAGAATTGTATGAAAATAATACAATATTCGTGCTATGATCAATACAAAATTATTAAAATAAGATTCTAATTTTATCTGCATTAATAAAAAATATGTAATGTTCATTTAAATTAATAGAAGTTACTTAATAATTATTATTAAAGAACATATCGTTCATACAAACGTTGCAAAATAAATAGTCTTCTCATATATCTAATAAATGCAGATATGCATAATACAGTAAAGCAATTTCCATTTGAGTACAAACACGATCAAGCCAGAGTAAAATAAGAATAAATTTGATGCTTATGATTCGTCAATAATTATTATTTACTAATAAAACTTGTTAATACAATTTTAAATGGAAGATTTGTAATTTTACATGTATTTCTTACTTGTAAACGTTATTGTGATATTTATTGTAACTCGCATAAGCTAGAAGAACCCCAAAACCTGGACCAAGAGAGAAGAACACTTGCGTTGCAGCATCTACCCAGACCTAAATAGAAATGAAGGGTTTTTAGTAAAAGAGGCCAGATAATATCTGCTTTATAATTAAAACTTCAGTTTTACATACATACAGTTCTAAACGAACTTAATAAAAAATAACTTTCTATCTTTTATTTAGTTCTGTTACTCATGAAACATAATTTATAAATATTATATCGTATTTGATTTATTTTAATTATATCAATACTTTGTTACGATATTGTGTACGTAATATTTTAATTTTATTATGTAATATTAAAATTTAAGGAAAATTATAAATACAATTATAAAAGTTATATCGAACGAATTAATTAAAGTTCGTCAAAATATTTATCAACGATTTTCCGTTAATTTTATAAAACTATTTCTAAATATAATTATCATTATTTAAAGTAATCATGACAACATAATGATATATTCTAATTGTACATTGTTGAATTACTGTAACTTGTGAAAACTAAATTTTAAAGATTAATAATTCTGATAAGTTAAAAATAAGAAATTAATTAAATGCTTCTTAATACTTAGTTTCAAATATCTTTTAAATGAGTATACAGTGTGTCTCGTATATGACTAACAGACTGAAAAGGAGATGTTATAAGTAAAAAAAAAAAAAAATGGAAATGTAGAATACAATTGTTTCGTTTCAAGCTTCATTTACGAGAAAATTTAATTTAAATATTTACTCTATATGATAAATTTCATCACAAACTAGTTTTGTTCGCTACTTTTACGTATATTAATATTGTTAACTTCATAAATTGTTTGAATCGATTGAATTTTAATTTGCAAAAAGTTATATTTCTGTAAATCTAAGAAAAGGCATAATTCAAAACAGTCGGCTTGCAGATGTTTTATGATTTGGGTCACCCCGTATATGCAAGGAGGGGCAAATAACTGGACTCACCTCGATAACTACGCAAATAATGATTTTAGCAAAAATGATTTCTTTCATCTTCTGCTGTCCATTCTACAAGGTAAGGTAAACAGTTTAGCTAGGGTATCAGTTGAATTTCAGTGTATTCATTGACAAAAATCCTTTGAATGTTGTATTTTCTGATATCATTAAACATACACGATTTTAGTAATAAGAAATAGTAATTTAGAAATTCCCATTTAAACAAAATGAAATGTTGAAAAATATAAGCGATAAGACAATTAAATAGTACTTCGTGTAGTTCCTTTCGAGTCATGCTACATTCATTGGAATCAATTTTTTACTAAGTTACCGAAATGATTTCAGTTACGTTGTTCACCTTGAATAATTGTCATATTAATAAAATCGAAATTTATAATGAATAATTGTTACATTCTATTATATGTAGTTTGAATTCATTCAAGTGAAGTAATTATATGAAATAATTATTTTGTAGAATTAGTTAAGATAATTAAATAAAAAATTATTCTATCTTTTTCGTTACTTTTTGTTATTATTTTCAACTAATTGATCCGATTTAAATTTCATAAAGGAAAGTTTAAAAATAAGATGTAAAAAATAGTATTTCCAATAGTCTATTACTTTTTTTTTTAATATGACATCGAACGAGAGCCTTTGTAACACTCGCTTATAGGTATATAATCCATATCTTAATATTTGTAACTCAAAACTAATCTCTGGTAGAGTGAGTGCATTGTTCGAATAAGGTATTTCTCACTGTTTATTTTCTTTTTCTTACAAGTTCAGAAGTAACTGTGTGATGGAGAACATGATAAATCACAAGGGAAATGGAAGGGTTGCGCACCATTTGGTAAGAAGCTTTTTTCGTAAAAAAAAAAAAAAAGGGAAAAGAAAAGAAAGCAGCGTGAGAAGAGTCATTCACAGTAAATCCTCAGATTTTAGAAATCAACGAAATTCTTTTGGTCATTGTATGAAATCAGTCTTAGCGATATAGGAGTGCGGTTAAATCGCCAAAGGGAAATGCATTCCGTTTTCCGAGCGAGTCAAGAGGGTCGAACGTGCGGTTTGAGGCCTGTGACTGGACCGAACTCTAATGGTCATTATGACAGGTACACAGAGTTTCCATTTTCAGCGTCGTCGGTTAAACCTGGCACGTTTCTCGCCCGCCCATTTTTCCTCGCGACGCTGCTTGATTTTGTCGATCCTCTTACGCCGATGCATTAACTTTCTGCCCTTCGCCTCTTTTTTATTCTTCTCCATGACCACTATAAATGACCACTTCATAACGCTGCGATCATCCGCTGGAAGGCGATTTACCAAATCCAGAAGGCGGAAACGACAAACGGGTGGTAGGCGACCAGAGTAAAAGCAATTTTAATGCTAAGTGCAGGGGGAAACCAAGAGAATTTCGTGATATTGTTTTTATTCTCTAATTCCTCTTCAAATGTATCTATTGTAGCAATAGCATTGTGTTTCATATAATAGATATTCACTGTTTCACCTTCAAATGTTAAAACTACATCCATAATTAATTTACTTTACCGAAGATTCGTAGATTCTCATGTAACTAAGTAAGAATTGTATTTTTGTATCTAACATTGAAATTTTACTAGATCAGAATTAAATAAATTACAATAAATAAGTCTACGATTTTATTTTCCATTTCAGTCGAATTACGTTTATTTTAGTTGTTTAGAAATAATTGTATCTTTTTATAAGCATAATTAAGACCTTCTATTGTACGGAAAAACAGACGCAATCAAGATAGTACAAGTAGTTTATACAAACTGAAAGGAAAGATCATTTTTTTTTTTCAATAAAGATGTGTTATTGTAATCGTTTTATTCTTTTACTTTTATCTGATATAATGTAATTTAAAACTGCAAAACTTTTTAATGTACGTGTTTATTTCAACAATTCTTTGTTGTGCACTATTTGCGAAATATAACTATAATGCATATTTAAAAAACTATATTATAACGCGCATTATTATACTTACATATATTAATAAAGTATAAAATGTGCAATAAGCACACGTATGAAAACAAATCATCAAAAATTTGCATTATCACGTGAGTAAATGAATTACGAAGTTATTGTTAAGTATATTAAGAAAGGAGTTTAGTTTGAAAAATTTTATATAATAGATTCTGCGTTTTTGTAATATTCATTTTGATGTACTTCTAATCAAAACTTTTTTTTCCTTAATGTGTAATTATACTATTTCGTTAGTTAGACATAAGCAGTGAAAAGATTTCCTTTCTTTACCTCTGCTTTTGTGATGGCGGAAAAGTTTGGATTCAGGTAGTAGCGTATTCCTTCGAAGCTTCCAGGCAATGTGACACCTCGTATAAGTAAAATTAGTAGAACAGCATAAGGAAATAGAGCCGTGAACCAAACCACCTATAACAAAAGAGATAATTGTTTTGCAGTTCGCATTGGTGAAACAATAATCGTAAACGAAACGATGATGTATGCAACATTCGAGTTAGAAGAATTTTCAGATATTAATTATTACAAAAAGTTTGCCATTGTATTCTGAAATAAGAGACTCCTTCAGTGGGTTTGTCTTTTTATAATAATATTTCGTCTTCGAAATATATATAATCAAGTAAATTTTAGCATAGTTGTAAAATGAAAAGGTATTGCAAACAGTACCAGTGAATTGAATTGAATTTGTAAATTGTTTGCTATGCTTCCCATCTTTACTAGGTACAATAATCGACTGGAACATGATTTGTGTAGTCAGAGTTCAATTTTCTTCTTATTCTGCTCCATAGAATATTATGCAAAAAATAAATCATATTCTTTTTGGCAAATCCAATTTTTTGGAATCTTTCAATGGCAAGCCTAAATTTTGAACAATTCAAAAAGTTATCAAAATATATTAAATTTTCGTTGAAGTTATGAAATTATATCTCTATATTTTTGCAGTTTTAAGAATTTCTTATGATTATTGATTTATATTTCTTTTATATTTCTGCTAGAACAATTAATATTTTCAAATCCCTTTGCATGCAATACTACAACTTATGTATTCAAGCTACATGTATTTCTATAGTTAAATTGTTATTTAAACCTTTTTTCAATACATCTATATTCACTAGATGAAACAAGGAATTCTATTTTTATGCTATTTTAATAATTGCAATTTATGATTAATCTCTTCAAATTAATACCTCTATTTACAATATTATTGTTGCAGTAATCTATATAGTTTGCAGTTTTAATAATTTAATTATAATTAGTTGCAAAAATTAAAATACAATGTATTACTTAAAAAACAAGAAATTCGGTAATATCAGTTAACTCTTTTTGGATCATTACAAATGCAAAAGTTGATATTTTTACCGTAGATTGCGTTAACATCTTAACAAACTTCTATTATTAATTAACTGCGTTTTCCTTTTAGTATGGATGTGGGGACTTTATATCTTTCTTTTTAAAAATAAGACACTCACCATCAACATTCTATTCAAATTAGTTGCTTAATATATACATATAATTTTAGCGAGTAACAGTAACAATTGAACTGAATAGCTACTGTATTATTACGATAGTTATTTAGAGCTTACACATTTTAAAAGGGAAAAGAATCCACTTGGACCGAATTGCAAGGAATAATTATCTTTGTTATATCAATAATTAATTTTATTGTTATATTTAATGAGAAATTGACGCGGTGATTTGTTCATTGATATGTATGATACATTCAAATAACAAATACTTATTTGTATTGTACTTATTCCATGAATGATAACTAAATCCTGTTCGAATCAATTAGAGAATTAAGACGTTGGACAAGTAAAAAGTTCGGAAATTTTAATTGAAGATACTGGAGTAATCGCAGTTTTTACTGAATCAATAATAATTTTCTAACTCGTTTACAACTTTAAACAATCTATTAAAACAACATGAATTTCCAAACAAGTGTTACATAGTTTTAAAATAATTAAGAATATATTAAATTGTATTGTATTACACAAAAGAAATCTTACCTTGCCGGAAGTAGAAATTCCCTTCCACAAAGAGAAGTAACAAATGATATAAACCACCAGCAGACATAATGCAATGTCCCATTTAATTGTTCCAAGATCGTGTAAACCTTCACTTTCATGAAGTTCCAGAATGGCTCGGCTTAAAACAAAATTATCGACATACATAGTTTATTTTATAGTATATAATATATGTAGTTTCATTTTTAATGGAATGTTTAAAAATAGAGAAAAGAATCGTTAAAAATTCAATGATTTAACTTGGAAAATATAATTTTTAAATAAAAGTACAAGTTTAACTATACACATGTGTAATATTTTTTAAGTAAATTAAAAACATAATATCTGTTATAACAATGGAAGTGATTATAAATCTGTTCGATAGTTTAATATGCAGGCAAAATGATTTAGAAATGTCTAATCAAATATATGACACTATTTATATAAATTTTATTTATAGTATGTGAATTTCTTAAGATTGAACGAATATTTTATGTCGCGAAAAATAATGTCTATTGTGATATAATTAGTTTTATTATAATCCTTTTGTTTTATGGTCAAATACGTCAAAATTATGATATTTAGGTATGTTATAACTTTCAGAACTCTCAAATGGAAATTATTTGTAAGACACACGTCTTCGATCGAATCTCTTTCTTGTTCGGAAAAACCATGTTACTCGTAAACCATGGATTTTCCAGAATAAAAGTTCCCGCAAACTGCTGATATTTGTTCAAGAATGATTTAAGGAGATTTTCCTTAAAATGGATGATTTAAGGAGATTTGTAAGAATACTGGCGCGAGACTCAATTTTTTGCGTACTTGACAATTACTTCTTGATTGACTTATTTATTAGTCGATAACTCGCAAGCTAATTATTTAATCGAGTTCAAACTTGATATTTATACTGAAGAAGAGTCATGTAACAGTTTGCGTGCAAGCTACCATCATATCTGTCCCTCCCCTCCATTTAGCGAACTTTTTGGTCTATCTTTGTATGTAGGTATTATATTATATATAAGTACGAATACTAAAAAATACAGGGTGTCTCGTCGCATTGGAACTGCTTCGGTGGATGAATCTACACATGAAAATAATAAAAAAATGTTCATATAAACACATGTCTTATTTGACCTTGTTCCTTTAATTTTTGCGAGTTTCTTTTTTAACACAGTGTATCTGCTTACACTTACAAGAGATATTTACCTCTATCTCTAGATAATTACCTCTTTGCACCTGAACACAAGCTTGAAGACCTTTTACCATGGTTCGGATTTTTTGGAAACCTTATTTAATTCTTTCGCGAAGTATTTCGACACTGTTAACGATAATTCTATACATGATAAATTCTAAACAATTCCAAAAGTAATAATCCATTGGAGAAAGAAGTGGCCGAGAAAAATAGATACGTAGTATAGTAGACGACTATATTTACTTTGTAAAAGAATTAAAAAAAGAGTTCGTTGAATCAAATTTGCTATGATTCACAAAGAAAGTGAAATAGAATATATGTTTATATGCAATTTTTGTATTGTCTTTATGTGTAGATTCATCCATCGGAACGGTTCACCGATGCGACGGGACATCTATACAGATAGTCCAATCATTCTCGTATTGCATTCATTGTTTGCATTAAGGAAAACAAAAAGTAGTACATGCATGATTAGTAACAATTATTTAGCTGTTAACTTGTAAAACTGTAAGATTGCTACATATTAAAATGTTAATATGTATGTATATGTACGTACATATATACATACATTCGCGTTCATAAGTCACCGGACACTTAATAAACTTAGACTTCGGACTTCGAAATCTTAGTTTTTACCGCAATTTCTCGAACAATATACTCTTCTTTTACAACAGCAGGCAGTACTTGAACATTTTTTGATAAATAATTCTTTTCTAGAAGTATTCATTGTGATCATAAGGATTGTCGAATTAAAAACAAAAAAAATCGAACGATGCAGTTTTCCAGCACCAGCTTTATCTCTGTTTAGTAAAAAAAAATCCTTATCAAGTTGTGTATAAACACTTATTTATGCTACAGATATGTTCTTCACTTAATTTTGAACTGTCGATGCAAACCAAATATGTATACAGAATAACATCGTATAGAATTGAAGTTGTATTCAATAAGTACTTCTTTTTTTAACATTTATTCACATTATACAGGTTTATTTTTAACTTCGCATTCAGGTGTAACAGTCAAATAGATAAATATAACAAAATACATAATAAACTAGCGACAGAAAATAATTATTTTGCTCAAAATGTGCAAGTGTCCGATGATTTATGGACGAGAGCGTACGTATGATTTATTGATTCAAATGACTCAACAAATTAATTAACAGTGTCACAACTGTGAAGAGTTTCAGATTAATGAATTGTACAAACGTATATGCATAACGTCTATAACGAAGCTTGTGCTAGGTAAGATGAACTTACTTGAAATATTCTTGTGCGGCACTCGTGTACCATGTGGTGTTGTAGCCTTGATTTGAACTTTTATCCAGCCGTTCCTCAATTAAAGATGAGTTAGGGTCTATAGAATTGAGCGAATCGACAAGATGCGTATCATCGAACGTGTAAGAAATATTTGCATCGAATGCGCGACAATGTGGCGTGTTCCATGAATTGTCACAGGTAGTCCAAGGCAGAAGGCTAGAGAACGAGGCGAAGAAGTACCTCAATGCCCAAGCAATGATCACGTTGTAGTAGAAGTCGACATAAAATGCGATTAGGGCCACGGCGTATCCAATTCCTATGCAAACAATATGTTGTTATATTAAATTTTTTCATATAATGTTTTTTACTTAAACGGAAATGTGCGTTTTTCATTTCTTTTCTTTTGTTTTGTTTTACACTCTTGAACTTTCGTAGGACAAAGTTCACTACGAATTTAATACAGTAATCTGTTAAAGCTTTGTCTTTATGATCTGGATGATCATCTACACTATTTTAGAGTAACTTTTTTTCTACATATCTGTATTAATTAACTTTTCCATTTACCTAGACCGTACGTCTTTCTTATACTCACTCGTAAATACTCAATAACGATTGACGTGTCGTAAAATCACTTAGCATCAATTAACTAATTACCAAAATCTTCTTAATTATCGATCACCCTAAGAGTTTGATTTATTTGCCACTATGTTATACGAGCAACTGGAAAATCCAGTGTGGGTGGAATGCTCGTGGCATACACAGAATTAGCCACGGGGTAAAAAGTTCGAGTAATGATTTACGAAGTTACAAACTACAACCTAGAATTTACTATAAATTAAAAAATTCAGAGATTCAAAGTCAAATTCAACAAGATATACATAAATTATATACGCTGTATCACGTATTACATTCATCAACATTTATCAATTAAACATCATCTAATAAACGTATGTAGTGGTCATATCTATTATTTTATACCATTTACAACCACATTTCTCTGAATCGAATCAGCGAGAGACAACTAAAAAGGATGGACATTAGGGTAACTGTTATCTTCGACATTAAAATTTTTATCGTGGCATCCCCCTGAATATTTCTAATTAATAAAAAAAATAATTTGTGTGAAATTTGAGTAACATCAGATAACGGGAAAACATGCTTCCGGGCGCTTAAACATTAAAATAAGTAATGAAATTCTCATAAAATCGGTTTTATTTTATTGTTTTCTAAATTGTTTATTATATCAAAAAACATGTCAAACTGCAGCTGCAAGTCTAGGCAAAACGCATATTTTATGTTATATTACAATTTTCGTACAACGAACGGTTTTTGAAAAGAATGAAAAAAATCTTCTAAGTTTCTTTTTAATTTTTATAATTAAAGTGTGTTTCCATCATATTTTATTAATAAAGTTTAAAAGAAATATGTATTTTTTATTTTCGACCCTAAAGGAATATTTAAAAAAAATTTAAAAGTTTTTAATAAAATTGGAAAGTTGCATAATTTTTGTAAATTAGTGTAATGAATGTTGATAAATAATGTGTAATAAGGAAAAAGAAGATTAAACGAAAAATGAATTGTTTATTAAATATTTTATTTTAATTTTCCAAACAATGCCTGTTTTTTTGTATCTTGCAAACTTTCACTGATAATCATGTACAATCTGCAAAATATAATCTTCGTGTTCCTCCTTTTTGGTAAATAATATATCATACTCCTGCATCAATTTAATTCTTATAGTTTATTTATTAATTCTAATCATTTAATAAAACTTGTATTTTGAGACCAAGTTGAAGGATCCGTTTGTAAAAATTGATCATCTAATCAAAAAATGTCTTAATTCTGTTTGAAACGTATTGTTCAATCGCGTTTTCAAAAATTTCATGTGATTTATCAGTTTGTAAAAGGATTCGCTTTTTATTTTTATTCTACGACTGTGATTTTCGATTTAAAGCACCAACCATTTTTTTTTTATTCGACTAATAAACTTAAGACTTCAATGGACTCAATAGTAACTTTATATCCCTGCTAAAGTGAAAACTGAATAAGTTTTGACTTCTAATAAATGAGACGTATGACATTTTTTTAAAATAATATAAAATAAAACAAATTAGCTTCTAAAGTTCAAAATAAAAAATATATATTTTTTAACCTCCATTTATAAAACATAATCAAAACACATTTCAATTTCAAAATTTTTTTAAATTAAAAAAATTGTTTTCGGGCATTCTTTTCAGTTTTTCAAAAACTGTTCATCGTATAAAAAAAAAATAGAACATAGAAGATGTGTCTTGTCTAGATCTAGAGCTTCAATGTGACACGTTTTTTTGATATAATCAACAATCTAGAAAATGATCAAATAAAACCGATTTTGTTAGTATTTCATTAATTGTTTTAATACTTAAGGACCCTAGGGAACGTTTTCTCTTTATGTGATCGAGCTCAAATTTTGTACAGATTATTTATTTTATTCATTGAAACTATTTTGAGGGGAACCGCGAAAAAATCTTTGAAAAAAATGTTCATCGAGAGTAAATATCATACAAGCCACTCTAGTGGACATATTTGCTTCAACATATAAGATGCAATAGTATCATTCCCTTAATCGTTACTGTAAAGTACTTATGCATTATGATAGGTCATTGATAGGATTTTATTATTCTTCTAAACGGAAAATACAAAAGTATTGAAAAGGAAAACATACGAGGCTGATAAATTGAAATATTGTTATGAATTCCTTGTACTTCTTCAACTATATTTTTAAATCTTTACTATTTAACAAACGATCGAATTGCAGTGCCAATTAGTATCTAATATGTATTTACAATGGCATACCTTGATTTTGCTCTTGATAATAATATATTACTAATGTAGCCATTCATCGTCTTTATGCACTATTTATTATTTTAGTACCTTTCAAATATTTTGAAATTTGAATCCGCAGGTCAAAGATGAAAGAAACGATTTCGATATTTTGAACTTGCAATAAAAAGAATGAAAGAAACATTTGATATGAAATTAACTATACTTTTGCGTAAGTATCCTTACTCAATAAAAGTTAAACAGGTTTTGTAAATTTAAAAATTTTAAAGTGAATAAATTTAAAGTACAGTTCTATTGCTATTTACAATATTAATCCAGTTTATTCTACCATTTTTCATTCATAAATACATTAGAACGAATCTGTTTCATATTTAAAATAACAAATATCATTCTATAAGGTCTTCCAATACGAGCAACAGATCTTTTAATTATCACAGCTGCCACGTTTGTTGCTCAATTGTCAGAACTACATATGTGACATTTGTATGCAATGGTACTTGGCATATTATCATGGATAGATAGTTAGTTGCCTAACGTGTCGTAAGGTTACTAATTGAGTTTTAAAGCAGATGAAAACGGACCCCGATTTCACCTTAAAAATCGTCTTCAGTGATGAAGCTCACTTTTGGATAAATGACTTTGTCAATAAATACAATTGTCGAATTTGGGGAGATGCTAATCCTCAATCAGTAGTCGAGCGATCATTGTACTCCAAGAAAGTTACTGTTTGGTGTGGTTTTTCTGCTGGTAGAGTCATGGGCCCCTATTTTTTTGATAATGAAGAAGATACGATTGTAACTGTTACTGGTGTCACATACCACACTTTTGCTGCAACTATCGCTTTATCGAGATCGAAATTCAACGATACTGTATGTATATTGTATGTATATGCATATTGAGAAATGTGGTATACTCACTGTGAGTATACTGTATGTATACTGTATGTATATGCATATTGAGAAATGTGGCTGTCAAGTGGCCACCAAGATTGTGCAATTTGACTTTTCCTTGTAGGACTATGTTAGGTCTCTTGTTTATTCCAACAATCTACAAACTGTTGATGTTCTCAAAGCAAACATTATTCGTGTTTTCGATGAGGTACGACCTGATTTATTTGTCAGTCATCGAAAACTGGGTTTGTCGTATTCACTCCATTAAACGTAATCATGGTGATCATTTATAAGATATTGTATTTCATGTGTAATACCGTCGAATGTACTTTAAAATAATGTAGTGAGTACTAGTATATCTTTCGTACTACCCTTATTGAAGACCCTATACATATAAGCATTCGTTTCAAAGGGATTCAAATCCTCCGCGGCCGTGTCTTACATCTTGATCCTTCAGCCGGAAAATATTCCATTATCCCGTGGGACTTGTGTCTTGAACGAAGAATCAATTACATCGTTCATCGATGTGAATCGAAAGGAAAAAGTGCACGGAAGATAAGAGTCAAGGGGAATTTTCGTCGATCATCGCGATGTCTTCGACTGAAATCGTCGGGATGCAGAAAATCGGCGGAAATGGAGGCTTTCTCCAGTGGTTTTCCACCCTCGGATTTTCACGGCTTTATACGCGTTACATAATGCACCGCACAGCACAGCGTAGCGTAAGAGGAAAGAAAAAGAAAATATGCTGGTCCGCGTCTAATGCATACGCGTTTCTCGTCGTAAAGGATAACGCTAAAATGTTTCGAAAGATTTTTTTAAATTGTCTCGAAAATCAATCAGAAAAGTAATAACGCAATGATGCTATTACCGGTATTGTTGGACATCAATTCTTACTATGTAGGAACTGAACTAAATTTTTTTGCAATTATTGTTTTTAACAATTACTTGTATTACACTTACTGTATCAGTTAATTGTATTACTGTAGCATTAAGCAGATTGCAGTAATTTTCAACTTATATACATTATACACTGACAAACTGAAAAATATTTAAGTTACTCGAAAACTGTATGATTGTTCCATAAAAGGTTTTTAACCTTGAAATATTGATAAATCGATGAAACGAAATGTTGAAAAAAATACAATTGGAAACCTAAGAACGTAATACGTTAACATTCGAACATTTACTTCAGACAGAGAAATATAGAAATGGTAGAATAAATAAAAATTTATACATGGTACGTTAAAAGTATATATCCTTTATAATTATTAAGTCTATAATTGTGTGTAAATAATTTTGAGATATTTTTATAGAAGGTATGAAAATACTGAGCAATATTTTTAACTTTTTACATTTTCAAAATACATCAGAATTCCAAGGGAGATATTTAATTTTTAAACATCTACTTTCTTAGCTCGACATGCACTATTTGTTTACGTATTCATGTAACAAATTATCAATTCAAATAAAATATTACATATAATGGGGAAAACTAATGAAGAGAAACCTGAAGAATCAATGAAACGGAGGATTACATTGGAGGGTTTAAGAACTATATTGTAAATATACATAATTTAGAAAATTGTTACGAATAATGAGAAAGTAACTATAAAAAAATGTAAATTAACATTGCATGAAAATATGGAACAAGGTGAAATGTAACGTGCAATATATTAAACCTATCACGAAATAGTAAAAAAAAAATATATATATATATAAACCATGCTACGTAGTTAATATTTGCTTACCTTTCAAAAGTGGCACTAGTCGTCCCCAACAGGTAATTGCACCTTTTCGATTGAACTGACCGAGTGCAAGTTCCATATAAAACAGAGGAATTCCTCCTACCACCAACATTATACAATATGGAACTAAAAAGGCCCCTGTAAACATGAATTATTTTATATTTAAACATTCTTTCACGTAAGAATTTTGTTTCTAAATTACAAAATAGAATCACGCGTAAAGATATAATAAAATAATACGATAAAACACTAAGCGACATCATCTTATTAGATTTAATAGGACTATTCAAGAATAGAAGCTGAACTACATTCTTTAAATAACCAAAGAGCTCCTTTATCTCTTACAGAATTACTAACTCTGTTTCCTACATCTGCTTATCATAGTATAAAGTGCATCAGAAAAATCATCGAGAACGTCAAGAAAACTCTGTTTGAAAACTCTGAAAGACAGTAGGCCAATCTGGAAATTATTTAATATCACTGTACATTTTTTTTTAACAAGCAATTTATACAGAATTTACATCAAGAATTTATGAAACAGACGAAAATAAAGAAAAATATTAACATGAGTTGAACTGTAGTTGGAGAATTTTATGTTTCTGACCATAGTACTTTTCAGAGTATTTAATAAATAATAAAACACTTTTATTCGCACTTCTCTTACTATTTTAATTTTCTTTTTATTATTAATATAATATTAGCATGCAAGAATTAAATTTAAATTTACTTAATTTTTGTCAGTGTTACAGAAATGTGTATGTATGTAAAACCTTCTATAAAAATTAAAAAGGAAATGAATTGATTTTATATGTATAAGTATTAAAGGCTAAAGTTATCTTTTCTTTTATATAACTTGTCCCGTATCATAAAATAAAACACAATTTATATATTTTTTTAATTCTATCATGAAAAAAGAAAATGTAATTAATAAATTCCTAAGAAAAAGTTAAGATTTTCAGTTATTGAAAAATTTTCTGTGTGCTCATAATTCATTTTTCTATTTACAGTAGTAGTTCAGTAATTAACGAAACAACGTATTTATCGAAAAATTATTAATACTTCAAATATTTACAAATGTCGTTAAAAAACTTTGAATAATTATATTTAAAACAAATGAAATATACATTTCCGCCCATAAGTTTCCGGACACTTCGTATATTTAGATTAAAAATAAATTCACAAAATACTTTAAAAATGGAACTGTAGAATATAATTATTTATATTATAAAAGAACGTTAATTATTCTATCTTTTTAAAATCTTACAGCAAAATAATCGCAATAAAGATCATATTTAAAAGTGACGAATGTCCAGTGATATATGAATGAGAGCGTACCGAATAAATACAATGAATCGTTGCAAATTTTGAAGCATCATTCTTTGATATGAAATTGCTCATAACCAACGTTACATTATCATTTTTGTACTGCAGTTACTTTTACGTTTTAACAATTATGGAAAAACTTGTGTACAATATAATTGTGATATCTTTATGTTTACGTCCAACTATACATTGTTTACTTAGAAAGTTTTTGTTACACAAAATTATGTTCATATACATATATTTATAAAATAACATTATACTGATTTGAAAATTAACAAAATTTTCACGTAAAAAATGATAGATTGTAGTTTATAGACTGTGCACGTGTCGAATTTACTTTTAAAGTCAAAATTTCTTTACCGTATTCAGTTTTTGGGAATAATTCAATTTTACAACAAGACATCTTTCTAGAAGTTCTTAATGTGTTTACAACAAATTATATTTTTTCTTAGTGTGAGTAATTATTATTATTGTTTGAAAGCTTTTTAATATCATTAAGATTAAAAAAAAATGAAAAGTAAAAGTTTCCACTTTAATTGACATATAATTTAAAAGCTCATACGATGAAGAAAATTAGTTCATGGAGATGTATTTAATAGCTTAAAATCTGTGACAGATATCTAGATTTGTCGGCGAAAGTGAAAACTCTTTTCCATATAGCAGTGTTGTTAGAACAAAGAAATGATCAGGCGTCGAAAAATCTTAAATATATTCACGTATACTGAATATTCCCATTATCTTCCGTGATCTGGTTTCTCTAATAATATCAAACTCTAATCAAACGTTTATAACATATTTTTTCTGTATACATTGGAAAAAATCCACGTAAAGAGATTTGAAAATCATACTAATACTATAGGTAATATTCAACGAGTCAAATTTATTTATTGTAGCCACTATGCGAAATGTTCGAATTCTTAATATCTTTGATAACATCTACCATGCGACAAGAGTGAAGAGCCCGATATGAAGAGTGGGGAAAAAGTGATGTGTGAGCCACTCGCATCATTGTATTAGATGCATAACTGAATTGCAGAATATTTAGAGCACCAGTGGCAGCTAGGTGCTTTTAGGTACGTAATTCAATAGCGAACTTTCGAAAATGTAGCAAGGTGACAGTTAAAATGACGATTCTAGCAGTAGTTAATTTATTAAACAAATAAATCAAATAAAATTTTTTGTTAATATTTGTTATCCCAACGAAGTGTACGTTACTCCCTTCCTCTCTAAAACAAAGAAAGTAGAACAAACAATTTACTACATATGAAATTTATGATGCATACAATGTAACTTGAACTTTACTGAGATATATGATAATATTGTTTTGTATGGCGTGTGGTTATTTAATCAATAATTTTAGTATTCCATTAAAAATCTCAACAGCCGATGCATGAACCTTCACATCGTGAGAAACATTTATTTATTTGAAATTTTGCTTAATTCTTCTCAATATCTTTTTAAAAATTCTGCTAATCGTCAATATTGTTTGAAAAAGCAATTACTCTATATGAAAAGACAATATTCTTGATGTATCGAACTATAACAAATAGCACGAGAAGAAGAAAAATTATCAACAATCCTAAAAGAAAGTCCAAGTGAGAAAATATACATATGTAATAAGAATGCTAAAGAATCTAGAAATATCTAAAATATTCATTGAAGTAATAGCAATACATCTACGTTGTACTGTCCATAACTAGATATACATTCCTTTTAATCTATTCATGCAAAAAATATTTCGAAAAATACACTGTGTAGAAAAACATGTCTATAAGAGGTTATAAGATTTTTAACGAAATATCATGCAGATACAAGCTTGCTAGATGAAAGTGTTAAAATCAAATGATAATCAGTGACATTTCCTGAATTACATTTTTTTTTCTTTATTTTTGTTTTAAGTAACAGAGAATAATGAAACGAATTCAATCATGTACCACTTCATGTACGATGACTTAATTGAAGAATTTTTGAAATAAGAAAGATAAAACTTCTCTAAACTTTAACATGAAGTTTATTACGAAAATTAACTAATGTCAACATTAGGCATATATAATATATAATATAAATCGCAATATATAATATATTAAAATTAAAAAAGATTTTGTTGCTGTTTTTCCTGAAGGAAAGGAAAGACATCACATATCGTTCGAAAACACGTACAGTTACTCTCACTCGTATTCGTAAACCATACGGACATTTAACATAAATAAAAAAAAAATACTTTTCTTAGGGATATTTTTTATTCAGCAGAATTCATTATTACACTATCTTACATTTATTTACAAAGCAGTTTTACCTTCCATTACTTAGAAATATAATAAATAGAAAAAAAAGTGTCACTATTCATAAAAACCATCCCTCAGTCGTATAAGCACTGTAAAAGCAATAAAATTTGATGAATTAATATTTTGTTTGATAATCTCAGTGTCTTATTACTTCAAATAATCTATTTGGCATAGATTGAACTAATTTATTTGTAATGTCACTACTGATATTTTCCATTTCAAGTTTAATTCTTCTGTTGGTCCACATCATTTATTTTATATTTTCGTATTCTGGTTTTTAATTCTGTCCATAAATTTTCTATTGGATTTATATCATCAGATGAGTTTTATGGGGGTGTTTCCATTATTTTGGAGCAATTGTATAGTAGCGCCACTTTGGAGTTATACGAGCTTAATACTTCGAATCATTATCGTGGCAAAAATGAAATCATACTTATCCATGATTTCATCAATAATATGCAGATTTCCAGCTCCAGCTGTAGAAAAACACCCCCACACTATAACATGCCCACCCCCGTCTTTCACTGTAGGCTGGAGATTTGATTTTTCAAGGCTGGTATTTCGTTTACGACATACAATTTGTCGACCATCAAATTGAAAGACATTAAATTTAGACTCGTTACAAAAACTTACACGTTTCCAAGTTTCATATGTCCAGTTTACGTATTCATTTGCAAATTGCAAACATTTTCATCTATTTGATTCATTAATGTATGACTTCTCCCTGGCAATTCTTTCATTATATTCGTATTTTCTTATAACACGACGAAATGTCGTGAACTATTAACGAACAACAAAACTATTAACGAAACAAGACAAACTATTAACTTCTTTCCCCTTTCGATTTTCTAACTTTGGTATAATTTTGGACAGTAATTTAAAAATTTACTTTTATTTCTTTTACAATTCTTTGTTCGTCACGGTCTATTAGAGATTTTCTATTAAGATTTCGAATTTTATTTTCTACTCTATTTTCAGCTGTATAACTTTTTATAATATACTGAATAGTAGACCGACTTCTTTTAACAATATCGTTAATTTGTTGTAAATTTTTTCCATTTTCATTATGACATATAATCAGTTTTCTTAACTCAATTGATGGTTCTTTATCTTTTCTACCCATTTTGCCTATTAATATACCGAATGCTATCGATTACTGTTTTGTTTAGACAAAGGAATAACTGCCGATTGTCTTTTATTTCGTGCACAATATATGGGAAATCCCCGATATAGTATAAACATTCTTTAGAATGCATATCATTGTGCGTTTGTTAGCTGTACAAATACAGCTGAGAGATGATTTTTCTGGACAGTAACATTATTTTTCTATTTATTTTATTTATAAGTAATGAAAAATAAAATTACATTGTAAATATAATAGATATAAGACTGTCTCATAATGAAATCTGCTGAACAGAAATAAAAAATATCCCTAAGTAAAGTGCTTTTCTTTTTTATCTATGTTAAATGTTCGTATGGTGTACGAATACGAGTGAGGGTAACTTTAAGTAACCTCTATGTGACCCTAACACCTACATGTAGCATCATTCTGTCTTCATCCATCTTATCGTGTTCACCACAAGCTCCTGCAAGCTTTGGAAACCATGTTTCTCTACTTAACGTATTCTTCGAAATATTTAGTAGATTAAAATGGGATGTCCTGAATAACGTACGATGTATACATTACACATAGAAGTTGTAATCAAAAAGTTCGCGCAATTTAAAGTTAAATTTCTTGTAACAGAAATAATAGATGAAAAAGATTTCTCTCTTGTAAGGTTGGTATACTTATTCCTAACATTTATACCAATTTTCAACAATATTGGTTCACTTGGGTTAAATTTTGTAGTTAATGTAGTAGATTGTGATTTAATGTGCTGAGTGATTTTTCTACATTTCCTAAAGGAACAAGGAATTTGCATTCTTTGTATTAAAAATGATATTAAGTGTTCTAACGTAGTGGAAAAGTCAATAAAGAATATTACTTGAACGTTTTACGTCAATTACGTGAAGCAATTGATAAAAAGTGATCTGATTTGTGGAAGAATAGCTCATAGAGGCTGCATCACAATAATGCCCTAGATCGTGCGTCATTGCTTCTTCGTAAATTTTTAACCAAAAATACAGTCAGTATTACAAGAATGTAGACGCGATATTTGCGAAACTTCATATCCAATGAGAGAGAGATTGTGTTAACATACACATTTACAGTCTCCTTTAATACGTGTTGGCCTAAAATCTTTTAGTATTGTTTTTGTTATTAAGAAATACATCCTATCCGAGATGAGTGTTGTGTATGCCAAACGTTTTAAACTGGTCTCTTTGTGTCATCACTCGAAAGAAACAAAAATGAGTATCGGGGATGCAGCAAAATATTTGCATTTTGAATTCATCGATACGTGGATAAAACGGTATAAAGAAACTAAGTGTATCAATGATCTTCCTGATCGAGGTTCAAAGCGAGTTATTACAAAAAGGAAACATAAAGTAGTCCTCAGGCTTTTGTCAAATATTCCAACATTTTCCTTGCATAAAAAATAAGTTGTCTTTGGCAAAAGGTGCATAAATATTGGTATTCCAATATTGATACGTCGCTTGGAGCGGTGGACACATCAAGAGTACAGCGATTCCAAACACCAAAGCCATGTTTGCATCGAATGCAAAGCCAGAAACGGTATCGGCTTGTTGGACTGGCTAATACAGTCCTCTAATGTATGTAAATCTAATTGAAAATGTGTGATCTACCGTGAAGCAGAAACTGCGAGGAAAACGTAATTCAACACTAAAAATCTTAGTTCGTTGTATTTGAAAAATACGGAGGTGTCTACTTGTCTTATATGTCAAAAAGTTGGTTCAAAGTATACCTAAATATTATCAAAAAATAATCGTTAATGATGGAAATTGAACATATTATTAATTAAGCTCGTATTAACCTTTTAGGTATACTTTCGATCTGTATATAATTTTTTACAGAAAGAACTAATTTTTGAAAATCGCTGAGTGAACGCTATAAAAAAGTAAATTCTAAAATTTTTAAAGAGTAAAAGTACATTCCGGAAACATTGTTGCACATGTATTATATCCAATGGGAATTGTTTTGGAAGGGACAATTTAAATTTAAAAAAATAGATAGACAGTTTCTTAATTCAACAAAAATTACACGAACTTTCTAAACACACTTCGTATGTATTGTAAATTAGCGTGATTACTAACTGCTATTAAGCTGATGCGACAGCACATTAACAAATAGATACATAAATGGGTAATAAATATAATAATTTACTGATTCTTATTCCTTTTTGTTGAAACATAAAGTATTTCCTTAAAAAATATAAACCCTCTGTAGGTTCATAAATGATTGGATTATACAATGGATAATACAATATACTTTAGAAGTACATTAAATATACAAGCATTTTAATTAGTAATGCTATATTTTTTGAAAATGGGAAATCTCCTTTCGGAAAGAAAGGAGAGAGAAAAATAACCAAGCATGTTTGCTGGTCATAATAGATATAAAACATCTACTGATCGTAGCTTCCAGATATTTCTAGAGTAGGAGATATTTTGTACATTCCGCGAAAAAAAAGAAATCTTTCACAATGACTAATAGTATTGATTTATAGCTATTTACTAGCGATTTATAGATGTGCGTGGTTTATTGTTAATGGTGCATTTAAACCCTAAAGGTTAGGCATATTATGTAACGTTTCATTCAGTTTTAGGAACAGTTTAGTCAAATAAAGTTGCTTCTAACTACTAAAGAAGTCGTGGAATTATTAGTTGAAAATAAACGTAGTTGAACCATATGATAGAATACGTAATTATATTTAGAGTATTTTTTCTTAACAAAACTGTTATGAAATTTCAAATGCTACTTCAAAGGCTTATTTTTACAAATCGTAAAAGCCAGAAAACCGTTTTAACCATTTCGAAAGATTAACGTAAACAAAAGTACAGATAGAAGAAGACAGTTAGAGGAAGAGATCAATCTGATCAATAAAGAGCCCATTACTTTTTTACTAGTTCTCAAATAACACGATAATATCGGGAAATGTGTTTAAGATTTGCTTGACAGCATCGGTAAGAAATACTGGCAATTGAGAAAAAGTTTCATTCTTGAAAAAATTGAAATTTTCTGTGAATTTTTTAAATAAAAAATAAATATACGAGTTCGGCATATGTCAACCATAAAAAGTGCTTTTGAACAGAAATCACGACAGGTTTATGCCCTTTATCCTTTTTACTGCGGCAATTTTAAGATCATTTAAGGCAGTGAAAATTGTTTTGTAATACTTAAACGAGGTATAAATCCCACTGCTAGAGAAACAGTCAGGATACAGGAATATTTATAGGATATTTTTAGACTGAGGATACCTATAGTTTTATTGAAACCTTGTCAAAATTTTGGAAGATGTCGAAATAAAACCGGGGTCATAACTTCCTTCAAGAAATTGCCGATTTAGTGCTGCTAATGTTCAATAGTATGCAAACAGTATTTTAAATAAGAAATATATGAATGTGTGAATATATGAAACTGTGAATGTGTTAACAGATAAGCAAATAAAAAAAAAAATGAAAAAATTGAAGAAAGCATTATGATAATGTTTCAATTAAGAGGAATATTAATGTACATGCATTAAAATAATTAAAAATTTTAAACAAGCGATTTAAGATCTATATCTCATAACAGGTAAAATGTTGTGTTCTTTGTACCCACTAGTGTAATTTTTATTATATTGAACAAGAAAAAAAAGCAACTAGAGCAATTGTTAAAGTTTAAATCGTTATCATGGAGAAGCATTCGTCGGCAATTTAAGTGAATATCGAAAATTACTTACTCCACTCCTAGCTACCGCAATCTCCACAGAGAAGTAGAAAAACCAATTACAACATTTCGTATTTTACAAGACGCAATTCTATCAGTCAAATAGACAGATTAAGAAAAACCATTTAATAGATCGTATGTTTCATCAAGGTAAATATGCAGATAGTTCAGTAGAATATATTTCAACATTTTTCACGTTTCATTTTTTTTCGATTATTCACACTACGGCTACGTGTGTGATATATGTAACATTTTAAGTTAAATTCGGAAGACTATGCATATATAAGAGAAACGAAGAAATTAAAAACATTTCGTAGAAAAAAGATTTTGGACGTTGATGTATAAGTAATGAGTAGACATAAAGAGAATTAAATTGTATAACTAATAATACAAAAATGCGCTTGTCAAAAATTTGTATATGATTAATTATTTCTATAATTTTAAGATTAACAATCCGTTCGAATGTTCTAGATTCGTTTTATATATAAAATGTCTTCAAGGCTTTAAATGCGACTCTCCTCAGATATATTGCTCATTCTAACTCGTTGTTCTGTCTTCTACTTTTCCGATAAATTCGCCTTCGTAACCACGGAAACGTAATCGCATTAAGAAAAAAAGTATTCTTGCTATGTCTTGCGGTTAGTCTGATTAATTTTTTCCCCTCGATCATAAATAAATTCCATGGAAGAACTTTTGAACATCTTTTGTTCATTCATTTACAAAAAAAAAGCAATCTATGTTAATCATACCTAACCTAATCGGCCATCAATATTTAATTTAAAAATACCTGTTGTTCCTCATTTACTTTGGAAACAGTGCATAATATGTTGCACTTCCCTACACATAAGAAAATACGAAATTATACGCTTTATTGTTAAATAAATATAATCTTTTTGTATATTTGGAATATTTCAAATTGTTCAAGAGTGTAACAAAGTGAAAGATAAACAAGTGGCAACAGCATTTATAGTCAGACGTACTTTATGCACGGTATCACAAACATTTGTTTCTCTCCGTCTACTGATGCATGAATTTAAAACCAACATATATAACTTCTTCTAAAATATAATTCTAAAACAATTGATTTAAAAAGAACACACACACAAAAAACGAAGTAACAGAGAATATCATTAAGAAAAATGACTTACTACTTAGGAACATTATAACAATATACCTGAGATTCTTTTTTACAGGATTCACTTTTATATGATCTTTTTATACGGTTTTTTTTTAACACGTTTTATTCATTTTACACGGTCTTGTTAACATTCTTACTTATTTTTATCTTCAATACGATTTCAAAGAGAATTAAGAGCTTGTGTGGTTTGCTATAAAGAATTATTAAAATAAAAAGGAAAACAAACGTTATCATAATTGACACAAAATGATCAGGCAGAAGATATTTCAAGCAACGAAAGTGATTTTCTACTAGTAGTAAAAAAAAAATATTAGTTGTAATACAAGAAAAAGTGATAACGAATAAAATAATTTTCGAAAAATATTTGTTTGGTTTTCCTTAACATAGTATCTTATCTTTCATATATTTATTAAATAAAATCGTGTTCTAAAATGTAGTTCAATACTTTAAATTGTTCTTTCAATTTTTTTGATTTGATTTAATATAAATTTTATACGTTATTGCAAATTGATTATTTCACGATATTACTTCGATATATCTTTTTACACGATAAGCATCCACCGTGTAGAAAGAGTCTCGGGTGTAAATATTTTCTAACTCGTGTACACCTTTGTACTAACATTAATGAAATATCAGAAACATATGCTTTGCTTTTTCTACGTTTCGAAAACAAACGAAAATGATTTATTTAGATTAATGAAAATTAAGATCGTATCTTAATACAATATCTCTACAATTCCAAAAATACCGTGCGATAGAATTTAATATAATTTTGAAAGTTCAATACTTTTCTCAACATGTAATAAATAAATTTGTATATTTATGCTTTCTATATACTAGTACGAGATATTATATAATACATATATAGTACGAAAGAATTAGACGAATCATTAAAACTAATTTGGAGGCAAATTCTACGAAAAATTATAGAAAATATTTATGACTCCATGCTGAATAGACTATTCAAATTAATAAATGTTAATGGCAAAAACACCAAGTATTAAACACGGCTATGAAATTATACTAGTAGTATTAGCGCGAATTATTACATTCTTAAAGTAAGATTAAACAGTTGTCGTACTTAAATTACCGCAATGATGAAGTGAATGATACAAATACTTGTATACCTTATGTAGGAAACCTTACTTATCATTATCTGAGGATTGATTCACTTATATAAAGGAATCATAAAGTTCTATAAAGAAAAGTTAATACTTTATAATCTTTTGCAACATATCTTGATGAGGTCAAACAGTTTTCGTGAAGTGTATAAGAATAAAATTAAAGAAGAATTATATCAAGTTTTATACATGTTCGTAAAAATGTTCCAGTGACGTTTTTAGAGTTGCTCATACAGAGCTATAGTAACGTCCTTACAAAAAAGAAAAACGCAGAATACTCACAAAAGTAAATAACTAATATAGATACACAAATCACTTTTAACGAAAAAAGAGAAAAGGAACACAATAATAAATATTTGTTTAATTTTAAATTTTATAGCAAAAGTTACTTAAATGTTTCACATAAAACGTTAAGTACTGTAAAATTGTATTAACAAGAACAATTTGTACGAGTTGAAGAGTATTATTCTTTAATAAGATAAATTACAAGACCTTATAAATTCTTCAGGGTGAGTTCAATTTCTATGTTTGTTACCATCAATATTATGTAACACTTAAGAGCTACGTGAACATCTATAAAAACAATATTTTATTATAATTGCAATATATAAATGTAAGTTTATTATATATGCCGTTAAAGATTTGTATTATTTTTATGGTAAATTAATGAACCTTCAATCGATTAAAATGCTCTAAATCTAACACTGCTCGCCCTTTTTTTTAAATTATAACACGTACGTTGAAGTATATGTATAATAGTACATAAGTATACGTATTTATTTTTATTCATGTTCGTACAACTGCTTAGATATTCAAGCATTGTATTTCAATTAGCATATTCACGACGCATATCATTATGCATCGTGTTGTATAAACATGGATAACCCTACATGTACGGAAAAATTCTTAGAATCAGTTGCAGCATCAGATAAACGATAAACTTATTGTCAGTAAACAATAACAGCATATGTATTTGATACATTATAATGCAATTTAGTAGTATAATATTTTGCTATCAGCTTACTAACGAATTTACGTTTTCTTATAGTGATATTTAAAATCTGATAATACTTTTAGAAAATGGAACTATTCTATCGACCTGTAGTAATTTATAAGAGACCTCTTGCATTTTGATTGCAATGAAATATGTGACAATACCTAAAGAGATATCCTCCCTGTGTTATGTGTAAGTGTCTGAATTTAAATCATATGTCTGCTTAATTTTCATGCTTTAAGGAGACAAATATACCTTCAAACAAATAACACTTTATGCTTCTTCATACAAATTTTTGTAGTTGATTTAACAAATTTCAATGTGAATTTCATTGAAATCGTCCACCATTTGATATTACGTTTTCAATTTTACTTAGAATAATACAGCATTTCTTGATTAAGTACTAACAATTTTTTAATTTCATGTTTTAATGCACATGACATATATTTTAACCATTTTGTTCGGTTGATTAGTAATAAATATTAATAACTTGAGAGATAATAAGAAACAAAGTATTTTACTTTTGTAAAATAAAAGTATACTAATCAGAAGGTTACTAACTTTTGTAAACACCATTAAACACAATTAAACTTTAAAAGGCAATGCTATATATAATATAGCATCAAAATTTTCTGACCGGAATTGTCTATATACAAAATCTTTTGCATAATCAGCGGAGAAAAAGAGTGACGAATCGTATTACACCGATCATTATATGAAATCCAATCGTGCATAAAAGATGCGAATCCAATTAGAACGCATTTAACACTATCATATAAAAGGAAAACAATTACGATATCAATACTAACTCAACGAGAAAACGAATTATTTAGTAATTGATCATTACGTTACATTGATCACAGCGTTAAAAAAAAAATCGAAAACAACGTAAAGTCCGCATGACTCATGTTAACATTGCATAAAAATATGTTAATCTATGCATTGTCATTAAAGATATAGGTAAAGTTAGGAACAAGATTAAGAAGGAAAGATTATGAATATGCTATACAGGTGCTTAGACGTGTAGCATAAAATATATACAAATCCTATACTTCAATTAAATCTACATATAAATTTGTTTGCTCATCTGTCTGTAGATTTTTAGAAACAGTAGCAGCAATTTTTATTAAATTGAATATTACAAAATGTCTTTTGATATTATTGCTGTAAGTTAACTCGCCGAACTTTTGCATTTTTAGCCAGATTTTTTCCTTAGTGCATTTTTTAATGTTACTTATTATCGCACGACTAAAAACCTGTGAAACAAAGTAAACATAAATAGGAAACTATACAATCGAAGTACAAACTAATCGAATAAATAAAAAAGCAAAATAATTAAAAAAATATTATATTTGAGAATGAACAAGCAAAAGATGCCACACTTTATTTAGTATTCCATTTTAAGAACAAAAAGGACCGATCATAACAAATAGTACTCTATACATATATAATACTTTTGTATTATATCGTAATAATGTAACGTTTCATATATTTATTTGTTATCCATACGAAGTAAATTTACGCCAAAGATTTTATTTTTATACTTATATAAGTCGTAATATTTTTAAGTAGTTCAAAAAATAAAGATTACGTTTATTACGTTACTTTGTAATCTTCAAGGAAAATATTTTGAATGAAAAATTTTTAATGATTATGTTGTATAAGATTGTATACTACGGCATTAATTCTACTGGAGTTAAGAAATTCTTATAAGTTTTCTATAATATAGATGTAATTTATATGCGATAGATTATCGAGTATCAAGTATATAACTCCTACAATCCTATTTTTACTAAATAACTTCATTAACTTTTATGAAGTACGTATAACTTAAATTTACTTTTCAAAATTGAAACTTTATATTATTAAATTTATATTTTCAAACCATTCACATAAACAATCCAAATATCGAGTTCTTCGTTTATCTTTTACGTATCGAGCAATTTGATCAATGCATTAGAGATGGCAACTCTAATCATTAAACGAAGTGTTTATGTTATTACATTTGAATAAAAAAAAGCATATCAGTTACTGAGTTGGTCTGTGAGTTTCAGTAGCTGTACTCTGGCTAGATTCTATGACTAATTGTTATGAATATGTAACTAGTTTTAAATCCAGCCATTAGTTGGAAACTGAAATGTATATGATCCACTTACAAAATACAGTTCATTCTAAAAACAATCGTATTTCAGTCGTTTTACACGTTGATCATAATGTCCCTCCAGTAACAATATGATTTTGTGTACAAAAAGATGGAGGCAAACGGTATGGAAAATTCGAAAATTTCCGCAAAGAAGAAGCGCGAAACATAGGACAAAATCATGCGACATAATGGATCACGTACGGTGACATGTAGCAGGTAGAGGCGTCGCGGACGTCCATGATCAAAGGCCGGCCCGAATGGGAAATTATAATTAATTAAGGTAATTGGAAATTAGCGACCGATCTTGCCGGTACTAATGGCGCGCCCTACTCTCCTCTTAATTGAGTTAGCAGCCGCTTTTGAGAAGCCCCTGTATCGCTGATAGCTGGCCCTAATCGTATTCCTATGGGGGACTTGATAGAACAAGGACTAATAGCGTCATCATCGTCGTCGACGTCGTCGTTGCCGTCACCGTCGTCGTTGTCATCATTGTCGATGAGTCTAGTTTCAAAGTTGTTACGTACTGTTTTCTGGAGTTGTTGTTAGAACGTTTGTAAAAGAAAATCACGTTATGTAACATGGAAAGGAAGTCCGATTTATTGACAAGAAAATGCGAAACACATTATAGAGGTTGGTTACTTTGATAAACAACGTATACCATAAGTTTTAAGATTTTTAAAATTGTTCGATTGGTAACATGAAGGCTGTATGCTCTTCAAGCACTGTAAGCTTTGTGCCAGAGACATAATAAAATTTGACGGGACTACCCTTCTTGATCTAACTATATAAAAAGTCACAATAATTTTTCAGATGAAATCACACATTAAAGAAATTACTGCTTCTGACTTTATTTCATTATGTTTACTTGGTTGTAAATATAAAATGTTTTAAGTGAAACGTAAAACGAACGAAATATAAAAGTTTAAAGTATATTGGATATATTTAATAAAAGTATAAATAAGTACAATTATTAAAAATTAATATTATAAACACAGCTAAATGTTAAAATCTTTATATTGATAAACAGAGGAAATGTTATACAAATGAATCAGCCGAACTGTTCGTGCATTATTAACATTTAAATAAAAAGTAACTTTTTAATGGAAGAAAATATCTTTATTCAATAACGTATTGTCTGCTTTGACTTATAATGTTTTTCCATCTTTCCGTCAACTTTATAATCTCGCGTTCATGAAACTCCCTTCTTTTTTAAATAAAACATCATAATATACGGAAGATGTTCCTTTTCGAAGCCCACCATTAAAATTATATCAAAATTATAAAACAAACCCAATTTTCAAACTTTCGATCAAACTGTATGATTAAATATTAGTTACCAAATAAGCATGTGTCTTCGACCTAAATTTAGTTGCGTTTCAGAACGTTTGAAGGCAACTGTCACCAAAAGCTGCACGAATTTTGAGGCTAACTCAATAGTATATAATAGTGAATATTAAATAATATTTGTCGCATTTTAACATAATTAGGTAGTTTTCAGGTTTCTTCGATATTTGACAGAATCGTTAAGCTATGTTACGTTTCAACATTTACAGCTGTCAATACATTACCGCTATATTGGAAAGTCACCGCTCAGCTTACTAAAAGTTCCAAATCTTCATAATGTACCAAGATATCACAACTTGTAAATATTTTTAGTGCCACTACTTTCATTGTTTGAATAGAATATTAGTACAAAGAAACAAAAATCTCTCTCTCAACACAATAAATTTCTAATTTAATCGTTAGAGTTCAAATTCAACGAAAAAAATTGCGTCTAGCTAAGAATTCTTGCATTGACAAAGTAACCACTATCAATCAACCAACCTTAAAAAAAACTTCTTTCAATCAAACTAACTGCAATTTGCGACAAGAACATCCAACTCATTATCAGATCTAATTTCAAGAAATTATGTTTTCCATTTCACAATGTAATTATAGACAATATTATTACAAGTAAACTGTACTTTTCAATGTTAAAGTTTGTAAAGTTGTTCTAAGAACTAAATAAATTCTTTATAACATTCAACGGAATAAATTTTTATCTAATTAATTTAAAATTTTTTCAAAAATATTTATCCGTTTCTAAAACTGTTAAAAAGTGAATACATTGATCGAACTGTTATTCGTTGTTACAGATAAATTTTTTCCTTAGAAAGAAAAAAATTATAATTAATGATAACCGTTTAAAATATCTTCAGTAAAGTTTATCATAATTATTATTTTTTAGATTTCTACACTTCAACGTACCCTACTATTGTTTACATTTTGATGTACAATTACAACAATAATACTCACTTTTAATGTTTAAAATAGTAGGAATGTGTTAATCGAATAAATATCTGCAAAAACATAATACTTATATTGAAAAGATGAGGAAGTTTTGACACTGAATTAAAATGATGATAAAATTTACGTGTGACCTGTGCTGTATTAATAGGAAGAGTAAATTTTACAAGTCAGTAAAATGAAATAATATATATATATATCTGTATAATTTTGTTTGAACATATTTGTTTGAAGAATATACATATGTACATACATACTACACAACAGCGTTAGAAGTGACGAGCGATGTCAAGTTCATTGAACAAGTTGATACAGTTTAACCAAACTGCTAAATCGAAAGCACGATGATAACTCGAGCAAGAATTAAATTTCCGTGGACGATGCAATTTCCCGAGCCTGTACGTGACTCTTAAATTGCTCTTTCGCTCTAATTTGGGCCAATTTCAAGTCCTGCAGACGCTTTCGCGGATAAGAAGCCTGAAGTAAAATCTAAATCTTGGGGTCATTTTCCACGAGGTAAATGCCAATTAGCCAACCGGTTAACACGGTATTGCCTCGCTGCCAGAGTGCATTACTTGATGCATCCCCTATTGCAGCTACGAAATAACTTCTGACAACGTTATCAGATATAGGTTGATAAAATTGCAGAATGTTCGAATAGAGAAATGAACAATCAATGCATTCTAAATATAACCAATATAGACGACTTATAATATATGTTATATATACACAGAAACTTAGTATATTTTATAAACTTTATACTATTTAATAGGATTATATAGGATAATTTCATGAAAAAACGTAATTTAAAGTGAAATTATAATTTATCATTTTCCAAATACATTTAAGAAATATAACGAACATTGATAAATGAGCCACTCAGAAGCCAAAGTGACTAACTCCACTTTTGCAATGGTTTAGAATTTTAGTACCGAAACATGTAATTCGTGCTTAACTTTTTATAAATAAAATAAATTTTTTAGTCAATTTTGTTTCATGAAGTTAGTCACTTTGGCTCCTGAACGGCTCAAATATTAATAATTAATATAATACAAATATTAATAATTTTGATGGTTCACCATGATTTATGTTTAGCGTAACATTTAATACGTTTAGAATCATTAATATCATAGTACTATACTTTATGATGATACATGCAAGATAAACAATTTGCAAGTGGCGTTACTATCGATGCAATGATTGGAAAACTATTGACGTTGTTTGACGTCTAACAATTATTTGAAAATGATGCTATGTATTTAAGTATAATACATACTTTGCATGATAATACTCGACTAACTGTAAACAACTGCCCTTTACAGACGCTTGCAGAATAGGTGTAAGGAAAGATAATATACTCTAATGCAGATGAAATAACTTCCTCGCGTAATCACTAAGACCAAAAATTCTTATGCATACTTGTTAAAATTAAGCTAATGGTTCTCATCAAATCGCATATGAATTATTCTATGAATGTTATTAAAATCGTTTCAATCATTTCGTAAAAATGATTTCGAATGAAACATGAATTTAAACGAAAATGACAAAAACTAAGATAGAACATAAATGCCGTGCTACCACTTTTTTAATTTTCTATTTAGATTTGAAGATTATGATTTCAAACTTTCAAGTATACGTAAGTAAATAATCTCCTCTCTCAATTAAAAGAGAGAAAAGGTAAAAGAACCATTCCATTTAGCAATAGTTATTTAAGCATAGGTAATTTTTCAATAAATATTACCTAATATTTAAAGCTTATACTAATGTTTGAGGTATGTATTACGATATAAAAAACATTGTTTTTATTCTATACAGTGATAAACAGAAAATAAAAATGAAACATTACAATTTTTCACTAAAGTGTTCTTTAATTTAATAAAATTTGATTAGTATTAAGAAATATAAGTTTTTACATGACAATAAATATAAATTCATACGTTACTTTTTATTAAAATATCATTTACTTTAAAGGAAGGTTTTTTGTATAGAGTTTAGAGTCTAGAGTGTGAAAAACATCGAAATTCCTTTTCTTATATTTTTGCAATTTTGACACGAGAAAAGTATGGCCCAAACCAGGTTTCCCTCAGAGACAGGGAACTATACACCAATTTTTTTTTTACATTTAATAGACAATTACGAATAATTTTATAACTTTTAAAACAATTTGTTACTCTTGAAATTACGTAAATATTATGGAAAGAAAAGTAGAATAGGAAACATTGAACGCATGTGCAGTGTACTCACCACCGCCATTCTTGTAACATAGGTAAGGAAATCTCCACACATTGGCAAGGTCGACAGCAAATCCGATGACAGATAGGAGGAAGTCAACTTTGCCGGACCAGGTTTCCCGGCCATCAACGCTGTCGTCCAACTTTGGAGGATTCTTTACCACCCTCGACGACATGTTTCGTTTGCCTACAATACTCAGATTGATCAATTAAATCTTTCTAATACAGTTTCGTTAAAATTAATTATAAACAAAATTTCATAATTTTACATTTGTTTGTCTCAGTGATAATGGCAGAAACTTTTAATTTTCAGATTTAAAATATTTAACTAATTATAATCACACAAAGCATTTATTTTCACCATTGTACACTGTATGAATTTACAAAATCGAGAACCAATCGAAACAAAAGTGATAGTGAAAAAAGGTTGTCTCGGTGTAACAAAGTTGCCATATTATAATCTTCCTTTTTTCGTTAATAGAACAGTGCTCTGCAGGATACAATTTCGTTTTCTTTTAATAGAACACATTCTTTCTTTTTATTTTTTCGCAAAAATGTCATGGAAAGTTATCAGACAGGATTTTAAAAATGGAATTGTTAAAATGTTTGAAACTTTTTAATAAAACTTTAACACTTTAATAGAATTTATTGTTAATCTTCCCATTACAAGTTTAACATTACGTTTACGAACTTTCCTTGTATATAATTTTTACGAACACCCGTTAAATTGACGAATGAACGGAAACGGAAAAGAAATTTCTCTTCAAACAATCAATTTATTTAATTTAGAAACAACTTAATAATATACTATTAAGTTATTTATAAATTTTGTATATGTATTCGTATTATACCATTAATAAAAGTCAGCAAAAATTGCTGGAAAATAATAGCAGTAGTTTTTGTAATATTGCTCGTAAAATCCTAGATCCGTCAAATTGACGGGTCCTGTAAGTATCATGTTATAAAGATAATGTATTAACTACTTGTGTCTAAATAATTCATACGAATTTATGGCTTAGGGTTGTTTATATTGAAAAATATATGTACATTGACACATACAGACACACGCGCGCGCGCTCGTATATATATATATACATATATACACACTACCGTCCATAAGTATTTGACCACCTTCTGTTTATCGAAAATATACAAAATATACTTGAAATAGAGCATCCCAATGTAATTTTTGTCACAGGCTTTCTTTCATATACTCGTATAAAGATAATAATTAATAATACAGATAATATTCAACGTCAATTACTGTGACTAAAAGAATACTAAGAAAAGTTGGACGAAAAGTGGTCGAGCGAACGCACTTGAGGAGGGTGGTTTCAGGTGTCTCTACGTTCTCTCTGTTCACTATTGATAACTTTAGGTAATGGAAAGAGTTGTTTTGTCCACGTTCTGGGGATTTGTATACATTTCTTTAAATGTTTGGCATTCGTTAGAGATAAATATGGAGCTAAAGCGATGCAAATTTTTTCCTTGCATCAGGTTCGAGTTTAGCAGTGCATTTGGTAACAGTTATGGCGAGAGGAAAAGAACTAACGGTAGAAAAGCGTTCTTCTATATTAACTTTAAAGAAAGAAGAATATTCAAGCCGCCAAATCGCAGCCAAAATTAATGATTCACGATCTGTAGTACTCTATACGATTAAAAACTTTATGAACAGAGACACTTGCAACAGTAAGCAACGGACAGGACGACCCAGAAAAACTACAGAACAGAAGATAACGATCGCTATATTCACACCCTTAGCAAAACAAATAGACATATGACAGCACCAGAAATTACACATAAATTAAATCGGAGTAGAGAAGATCCTATGGGAGTAACAACCGTAGAAAGGCGATTATTAGAAGGCACACTACGAGGTTGTGTAGCAATTAAAAACCGTTTTTGAAACCTCAAAATAAAGCGAAACGGCTTCGGTGGGCAAACGAACATGCAAATTGGACAATATCTGACTGGAAAGAGTATTGTGGACCGACGAGTCAAAGTTTGAAGTATTTGGAAACAAACGTCGTGTTTTTGTACGACGAAAACCAAATGAAAAGTTATTACCCCAGTGTATTATACTAACTGTGAAGCATGGAGGGGGTTCTGTGATGCTTTCGGGATGTTTTGGGGTAAATAAAGTGGGCAGTTTAGTGAACATAGATGGAATTCTTTGGAAAGAATAATATTTAAGAATCTTACAAGACCATGCAGTACCGTCAGAAACAAAGCTTACAGGCGAAAACTTTATTTTTATGCAGGATGACGACCCTAAACATAATGCAAAAGTGTGTCAAAATTATTTAAAACAATTAAAGGACATTAATAAACTTAAAATTATGCAGTGGTCGCCACAATTACCGGATTTGAATCCGATTGAGAAACTGTGGGATGAAATGGATCGAAAAGTCAAAATAAACTGCCCCAATTCAGAAAAACAATTGTGGACTTATTCAGAAAGTGCTTGGAATGAAATTTAGGAAGAAACGTTAAAAATACTTGTTACTAGATTGCCTCGAATCGTAAACGCCGTTATTGCCCAGTGAGGTGGATATATCGATGAACGAAGTATTTAATAACTTTCATCTATTTACTGGTAAAATCCTTAACATGTAATACATCATAATGCTTCTATGTCAATCATATACATTTGTATTCATTCTACTTAAAAGTATTCACATTATAACCTTGATATAAACTTTTAGGTTCGATTCCGCCAAGTGGTCAAATACTTATGGACGGTAGTGTATATATTACACTATGTGATATTTGATTTCCCAATAATTTCATAAAATAATTTTATAGATAAAATATTTCCGAGAAGGGTAATGATGCCTGAAGTATCAGTAATTATACGTTGGTCAAGTTATTATACGATTATGTTTTGCAAAAGATCAGATACGATGAGAAGGTGAAGGGGCTAGAAGAAGAGCTAGAGGGTGCGATGGAGGTGATGCTGGCGCGTGCGGGCGCGGTCGTGTGTAATTTGGAGACGACAAGTTATCGATAGCTCTTCAAGCGACAACGTTTAACCCCCGAGCGAAGCTCATTGTGCCCTGGTGACGGGTTCTGGACAAACAGCATATATTTCAAAGGCGGCCGCGGTGCCAGCTTCGATGGGACTCACGACAAGGGGTTTTCTGTCACACGCACTGATCCACGCTTGTCTATAGATTGACCCGATTAATTGATATTCGGCAGTTATTGCCAAACGACGATAGAACTCTCTCTCTCTTTCTCTCTCTCTATTTATCTCTCCCCTCTCCTCCTCTACTCCTCCTCCTCCTCCTCTTCCTGAACAGTTACGACAAAAAACATTGCTTTCAAATTCACTATTTTTTTAAACGAATAGTTAACTGTAAGTGTAATAAGTTTCCTTCTTCTATCCAAACAAAGTATAGGAATAAAATGGCATAATAAAATATTCAAGTGAATAGAATAAAAAATCATGTATTATATTTTGTTCTTCCACGACTACCGAAAATGTTGAATTTTCGATTGTTAGAATTCGCTTACAAAAAAAATTCTCATATTATCGATAATGTTGCTGTTTCGTAGCCAAAATCTTGACGAATAAAAGCTGTATACAAACAAGTTCATATTAGGTGTAGAATTAATTCTTTTTGATTGGAATCATATCAATCAGTACAGCCATTCAAATTGAAATATTCGCAGGTTGCCAGAAAAATGGCAAAAGATCATTAATAATAATGAAAATTATTTTGATGATTTGTCTGTTTTCATCTTTTTTAAGTTAAACTTTTATTATATGTAAAAGTCCGGAAGAATTTATTTCTACATCCAATACATATACTGTATTATTAAGAATTCATGTTATATAAGTAAAAGATACATTTCTTTTAATTTAATTCTTTGCCACGTTTCATATAGAACTTTGAATAAAAATATCAGTTTCTAATAAACTAGCACTAAAATTATTTGGGTACTTTAGCTTTACTTTACTTTAATTCGACGTTCTTTTTTTCTTTAACAATAAAGCCTTTTTTTAATGGTGCGAATTATTGTAATTCTTGTTAGTAAACAGAATTTACCTTTCTTGCTTTAATAAGTAGATTTTACAATTGCCATATTCGATTCGAAACAAAAGAAATTCTAAAACTGAACATTTAAACTAAACCTATTCTAGATTAAAATATTGTCTTATAATAGTTTACTTTTACTTAAAAAAAAATTAGCAGAAAAAATTACTCATTTTATTTTCGTAATAGAGGATATGAAACGTTACGTTAAAGTCGTTCAATTTGATTCAGTAATTGTGCGTACAGTGTGCGACAAAAGTAAGTAAACAGTCAGTATTGAAATGGAAAACACAATTGTAGTGATTACTGTGTTTAATTTTATATATATATATATATATATATATATATATATATATATATATATATATATTTACTTATATATTTATAACAAATTACAATTTTTTTATTAAATCAAATAACACTACATTTATTAACTAATAACCTGATTGCAGGGAAAAATAAAAGCCATTTATATATTATAAAAGTAAATTAAAAAAGTAAATGAACATATATTAACTGCGTAATATCTACAATATAGACCTTTCCTTAATGGTATTTTCGCTGCATGAGCACGTAAGGAAACGTGTATTTTCTATATTCTACTAACTATTAATAATATTCTCGTGTTAAATTTTGTTTCTTCACAACTGTTGCTGTTTTATACTTTCAAGCCTTATCCTGTTACAAAACAATACAGTTTTTATTAATCTTTTTCTTATGCAAAATTATAACTTCTTGTAAGAACTTTATATAAAGTTATGCATCAATAGTTCCTTATGTTATATCACGATTTATCCTATTTCAAAAGATAAAACGTGTACATAAATTATAATCCTTTGCACTATTGATTTTAATATTGGCTTACAATTGACTTGTTTGCACATTCGAACGATAAGAATTAATTTTTTCTTCTCCAAATGTGCACTCTACCGTGATATACTTTAATATTATATTAAATTTTTTCAGAATTTAGGAAGCTTTCAAACATGTCCATGATAAAAGTGCATTCATTTTTTAATACTTTATTTTCTTATTTTCAATGCGTAGGAACTTGTTTGCAACATGATTATGTTTTTTAGCTCAATCAATATTCAAATTGTAATCCAAAATGCATTTTTATTTTTGTCTTGGTATCTTAACGCAAGTTTCTAATGCGAACAAAAATTGACCCAATAATAGTATGTTTAATATTCTTTTGTTCCGCCCGAACATCAGTAACATTCGTTTTCCTTATGGAATGTGAATAACTTGAAAATGATTCTTACCGTTTTATTACAAATTCTTGTAATTTCAATTTAAGCTTTTATAGCTTGTTATAAATTTAAGCAATTAACAAGCTTTTATTGCTTGTTGAATGTTTGTTTTAGGACATTTTTCAATATTAACTAAGAAAATTTCAAAGCTATAAAAACATATTCTCCTAGAAAAAGTAATGTAACCTTAATAGAAAGTGATAAAATGAATATCCAAATTATGTAATTTAAAACATAATGGATACTGCGTTTCTCATTTTTAACACTAGGATGCCTGAATATATATGTCAAAAAGTCGGATTTAACCCTTTGACTGCGAGGTATTTAAAACTTAAACGCTCTGTGAGGATGGAATACTTTTTCGCGTAGCGTGAGTTTTGCCATACCATGATCGATTATACAATGTGCAACTAAATTACTATTTTAATTCTTTACCTACGCCAAATTGAAACGAACCATTTTCACTTCCTTTCAGAAATATACTGTTTATGTAGAAATATTAATCTTCCAACTTATCGTCACAATCCCTGCTCAAATCTGACTCTCTTCACCTACTTCACTGTCGTCTCTTAGAACAAGTTCTTCAAAACTACTATACATTCTTCAGGTTTCACAATAATAAAAACTAATGTAACATACACCGCAAGTGGAATATTACGATATGCTACTGCAATAATTACAACCATCTGTCGTCCGAAGAAATAAATTATTCTAAGAAATGAAGAATAAGTGTTCAATATAAACAGATTTCTTCTATTTTTATTGATATGCAATACAAAGATATATATCTATCTTAAAAGTTGGTGTTTTTTTCTTTCGTGAGAGGTGTAAGACAAAAACAATCACTGAATGCATATATGCGCCCATAGTCCAGATTGATGGCTTTAGGCAGACGCATATATGCGTCCATAGCAGTCAAAGAGTTAAACACTACAGATATTCATGTATATAAACCTTTGTTACATATCGTATTCGCCTAAAGATTGTTATGCATATTCAGAATATTTTTCCTATACAAATATTGTTATGAGCTCGTAAATTGACATTTTTTTGAAAGAAATTTTTAATCAATTTACTCGTAAAATTTATCTAGTACATAGTAGTATACTATACAAGGTAATTCAGAACTACAGATCAATCGAATAGAGATGATGAGAGATGATGATAGAAACATTTTCTTCTTAATAAATGAATGTTCAATCTGACTACTTTTAAATAATAAAAATTTAAACATGCAAACAAATCCGTTCTTTATTGGTGAGAACACTATGAATAACATTATTAATAATCGCTAAAATCTGAAAATGTAGGAAAAAAGTGGTATGTCAAATAATATGTAATTTGTAAGGAAACCAGCCCTTAAAACTTGTATCTTTAAAGATATTATTTAAAAATAGAGTAAAACCGAACATATACATGTACATAGACATGTTACCACTCCCAGCTGAATTAACTTATAGTTTTGAATCACTTTACTTGGCGAAGGTATCTTTCCATTCTATCATAAGTTTATTACTTATCCAACTTACTTAAAAATCTTGAAATTTTAAATACTCAAAAGATTAATGCAATTAAAGTAAAGAAAGTGGAAGAAATTAGTACAGAAGAACCTCCATAATTGTATTATGTATATTTCTTAGATTTGAAAATAGAATCCTAGCTTTTTCTTTTTCTAATTGAAGCAGCAAAATGCTGTTCCGATTAAAAGTTAATTACATCTAGCGAAAAATAATAACAGTCGTTTGCACCAGTTTTAATCCATACGGTTAATTATTACATACTCTAAACTTTGTTTAATATTTTAAACCATTTACGCCCTGAAAAACTATAAACATGTTACATTTTCCCGTGTAATTCGTAGTTATTGTACTTATAGGGTCACGTAATAAAAGGCGGGATACAATTAGACATAATCACAAAAGTGTAAAGAAACAATGCGAAACAGAACACGAGCCGAGAAACAATTCTAAAACATATATCCGGCTTCTAAGATCCAGAGAGGAATATTGTTCGGAAAAAAGCACTTTAAAGGAAACTGTCGTGTATTCCTCAAGATTTAAACGATATTACGTGAACGTGTTCAAGAAATAGAGGGAAAGAAGGAAGAGCTACTTCGAAGGTTAGACAAAGTAATGTTAGCAAAATTGAAAGAAACAGAACGAACGATCAACTACAGTAGGAACAGAACATTGTATTCAAGGTAACAAACAAGATCGTGGAATTAATTATATTCTTATTAACGGAATTGCTCGCTAGATGTCTGATGGATCGCAAAGATATTGAGAAGTGGTAAATCGTGCTACTCGCATTGCTATGCAACTTGTTGCACCTTTCCTCTAAACTTGTTCACTTTTTCGTGTGCTTTTTATTATCCTCGTTACTATTAAGATGGTGCATATGATATGCCTTTTTTGAAATGAAATGTTAAATACATTGTATTTCTTCAAAAAATAATATATCTAATTTAAATAATTTCCATACGATTTTACACTTGTCTTAATGATCAACGACTATCATTATTCCGAACTTATTAAAATCACTAGTTTCCGAATTCAAAAATTCTCTGAATGCTGCTTTTACGGTGTCTTCATTTCGGAATAATTTATTTGATAAAACAATTGTTCAAGTGTTTGAAGAAATGGTGGTCTTTTGGCGAAAGGTTCTAGAGAAGAGGGGAGAATGTGGTAAAATTTCATGTTCTTTCCCGTAGATTGTTTTCAATAGTTTTTCTTGAAGCATTATCATCGACTGGTCTCATCTACTCTTCCTCTTGACTTATTTTCCAATAAAACGTCGCCAATCTTGAATTTTTTCCAGCAGTGTTTAAGTGTTTTAACATTTAAATACATAACCTTCTTCTAATACTCAATTTATATTTCCAGCAGTTTTTATCCCAGTTTTTTCAAATTTAAACTTATATAAAGAAAAATTAGACGAATATCCCGATTATCCATCACGTCAGATAATAATGTCTAAGTAATAGTACTGTGAATCTTTTTACTATTTAATATATGTGTATTACAGTAAATGCCTTCTTTTTGACTACTGTGTATAAAAATTTATGATTAAGTAAAATTTAATACATGATATCAACTCGGCAATTTCAGCTGTTGAAAAAATTGACATTTCATTTGTACCAACCTAATATTTTACGCTTTCATATTCAGATAAAGCCCTTAAGAATTATCTATTGCTATTTTGTACATGATGCCGAATTATATGAAAAAAATATGCTTGGATTATAATTATAATTGCATGTTAGATTACTCAAATTTTTATTGCATGATTGGATATGAAGAAACAAGTGTCCAATAAAACTGTTAATAAATTTGTACACTTTCTAAAAACCTTTTGTCTTTCATATCATGTTCACATAAAATAGTGGTTAACGAAATGCGCCGAACATTATAAAAAAATTTTCGATTGTAACTTTCTGACTCAAATAAGAAGTACATTATATATCTAGGCATGTATGTATATTTTCCCAGAAACATCGTATTATCAGTGTTATTTAATAATAAGTTATATTAAATATTACACGTTAAAGTCATACCATAAGACTTCAATTTATAGGTTTTGTTAATTATAACATTTTCTTTTTCGAATAATATACTCATTTTTCTCTTCATTTGTTTATTTTCTACTATTTGAATTAATGTTACAACTATTTGCAATTGATCATTTTTCACTCTTACTCGTTCATAAATAAGCTTAACAATTTTTTAATTTCATTGTCTTTATTACATTATATTGGCTGCATTCAATTTAGAAAATAAATTTATTCGAAGAAAATTAATTTTTTATAATAATGCAAATAATAATACTTTGTAAGTTTATATAGTTTCGATAATTCCTATATTTATATGCATAGTAATAAAGTGTTTAAATTATTTCAAATCTTTTGCTGCATACAAATAAATAATAATCTATTGAATTTTATTCAGTTAATATCCCACCAGACGTTATCATCGTTTAACATTCTTTCTAATAAAATTTTAGCTTATCACTATGTATATTTAAAAATCCTCTTCACACAAATAATTATACAGCGTATTTTATACGTGAAAGTAATAACAAACAAATTCAGTTTTCGTAAATATTTCAAAAAATAACATTTCCTACAAAAATGTGCTTTTACAAAGAGTCACAGTGAAATATTTAACATAATAGCATACTTGTAGAACAAACAAAGGAATAGAGATAAAACATCTTTCTGTTTATAAAGCTTTACTTTGATAACTAAATATTAAAAAGTAAAAAATACAAAGTTTTTGTATAGCTAATTTTCGCTGCAACAACGACTGTTGAAAGTCACTTGAAAGGTACAATTGGTTATAATAATTACATGGAATACATATGTTATGAAATATAATAGAAAAAAAAAAGATGATTCACGTGGCATAGCAATGCAATATTATATCCTTTAACAATGCAACATTATATCTTTAATCTCATTCTAACCCATTAATAACTCTCTAAATGATTTTAAATGATGGATAATTTTTTAATCACTTTCACTCTTCTTTGCGTCACAACTTCTAAGTTTCTATTGAGGAAAATATATGGTTTCTTAGAAAAATCATAATGAAGTGTTACGACTTTCCGTGAATCCTGCCTCTGAGGTTAGTATGATTAGAAACATATATGCATTAAATATGAATTGGAATCTGAAATACGAGAATATCGACAATTATTGAAACCACAAGCTGGCGTAAAAAGCAACAATACTCGCGCACCTGTAATGACAAAGTCATTTGAATAATTATTCTGATTCATTTTTACTCTTACTTTTATTTATATTTAATTTTTAAAAAGCATAACTTTTATTGTACTTTGTTAATTATTTGAATCTATTATTGATGAAATCATCTCGAAACTACCTTTCAAAATTAACATTTAAAGAATGGACAACTAATTCAGTTTCATCAGTTTTGGCCATTCTGAGATATAATAATGAAAGTACTTCAACTTTCAACGTTAAAATTTAGTAAATTATAGAGAATACTCTAGGTCGAAATTCTTGTTCAGTCGCAACAGGTAATAGATCTCTATATGAAACTCGCAATCTTAATCAACATGTGATATCAGTTTCACAGTAGAGACGACACTGATTTAAAATCATTGCATGTAAAATTGGAAAAAAAAAAAATAGAAATTGCCTACAATGGTATTTCGGAAATTTTACGAAGCATAATAAAGAAGTAAAAAAATTGTATTCAAAAAGCATTTGTATAAAAATATCTATTAAGAAAAAGAAAAAATGCTAGCATCAAAATTAAATCATATAATCTTAGAAAAATATTCGTAATGGATAATAGTCTACTAACTATACATTTTTCTTATATATAGAAATATTGTCTACATGTAATAAGTTAAAAATTATAAATTTGAGAATTTCTTATAATAATGATTTCAAGCTTATATGATTGTAAGAACCACTGATTCTAATTTAAATACTTGGACCCCAGTTAAATAGTTATTATTCTTTTACTCCACCTTTTTTTAATGATCAAATATTTAAGAGACAAACATTGAAAGTTATGTCAATTATTATATTTTTATACTTTTTAAATTACCGTATACGTCGCGTGATTTTGTGTTGTATAAACAATTAAACTTTGAACTAGACCTATTAACGGTTTCAAGAATTTATTGAAATTTATTATTTCTTCGTTCATGTCCATCAATCTCCTTCCTCAAAGTAACAGTTGTATTACCTTTGATTTTAATAACATACATTTGAATGCAACTTCGAATTTTCTACAATACGTTATTGCAAATGTAAAAAAATCGTATCGGTGTATTCTTCTATGTAAACTATATAATTTATTCATTCTATAAAATTAACTTATAACAGTGAAGTTCATATTTTTAATATTCTTCTTCACACTATAGTGATTAAATCAAGTGGTTAAATATCAATTTCAATTGTAACGTTGCTGATACTTGCATCGTGTACTTTTTACTTACCAAATAATTCGTCCTTAATGATTAACGAGTGAGACCGGCGATGCTGTGGCTCGGCAAGACACCGCGACACTGACCGCAGATCTCTTCGGTCCACACAACTCCCACGACGAGAACCCGCCACAGGGTCAAAAGTACCTCGAAACTCGTATCCGTCAAACCCATTCCCGCGCCACAAACCGTCCACAAAGTGTTGTTTTCGTCTTCGCGTGAAAAATGATGACTCGAGCGGTAATTTTGAATTGAATCCAATGTTTACTCGTGCCTCAGATAAAGGAATAGCCCACGTTTATTCTTCTTTCTCTTACTTTGCAAAGATAAAGAAAGAAATCATTGGACAACACCAATTTATGATTATTGCCCTCTACGTGTGTGCTTCTTCGTTGCAGGATTGTCTGCAAGAATTGCCGTCGCAAACATAGACTTTCTGTCTTTCAGTAGGTAGACTTCGAAAGCAACTGTACATTGGTCACGATTTCTGACCATCAGAAAATTAGCGTATAAATTCAAAAAGAGAACCTCGTTGCAAAGGTTCGAGAGAATGAGTGAGGAACTTTACCGGCAGCTGGACGTATATACATGTTGCAGTCACGTGACACTGCGTGGTCCAACCCAAAGACGCAAATCTTCTGTTTGCGCGTGCGTAGTACACCACACTAAATAAAAAAAGCCGCGCGCATCGTTGAACGTAAAAGTATAGGGATATAATACTTTGTAAAACAGTTTTTTAATGTCAATCTACATTTTTATTTACTACACTTTATCTTGACTTCTACTTTTATTTCATTTATATCAATCTAAAATTCTAATTTATTGTATTTTTTACTCACGTATGGACTTATACATTATTTGTAAAAATTATAGCTTAGTTCGTTTCTTACAATTGCATCTTTATATGTTAATTCTAAATATATTTTATATTTCTTATTTATTATTAATTTTACATTTTAATTTTTTAACAGTTTGACATAAACGATTACATCTTTCTTGAATTGAAATTGCTCATACGTTTTTAAATAAAACGAGAATTAATAAGAATAAAAATTTCCATCTTCAGATTATAGATACATTTTGTATTAGTGATCAATATTGCAGCAATATATTTCAATATATAAATATAAAATTTTCTTCCTTTCTTATCTCAGAAACATTATTTAATTTTTAAATAATTGTTAGACTCAATATTTTATAACTGTTAAACCTCTTGCTTTCCTTTTTTATCTTCAATTGTTATTTTTAGTTGCTTAAAATATAATTACTGAAAAAAGTATCGATCGGAAATAAAACTAGAACCATAGACAAGGTCAATATACTTTGTCCTTTTTAACACGATAGCTACCACCCGAAAATTAACTGATTCATAACTTAGGCAAATATATACATACATACAGTCGGCCGCATAAGTGTTCGTCCACCTACCGCATTCAGTGTATGTATAGGTAAAAGTAGAAAAATATGTCAGAAAAGTTTGAAAAAAAAGTACAGCAATAAAGCTTTATTTGTACAAAATAAAATGACATTGCATGAGATTCATAATTGTTATACATAATGATAAAATTAAGCAAAGTATTATAATGTAGCGGAAAATTCGAACGCAAAAGTCTTCGTCCACGAATATTTATAGTAAATAAAACGCATAGTAACGAACTAAACTTTAAAAGAACTGAATGTACTTTGATCGACTGTGTTTTGTTAAGCGTTTGCAATTGGCAACAGTCGATCTCAGACATTCAGAAAGAAAATATCATAGTCGAAATAATAATGGATTATAAGAGACGTGAAATATCACTTCCTCAACGGGAATATGTCGTAAAATTTTGGAAGGAAGGAAAATCTCAAAGGGAAATTTCTAAACTAATGGATATTCCACAATCCACGATCCAGTACATATTAAAGAAATTTAAGGAAGACAAAATCATTGTAAATAAACCGCGATAAGGAAGACCGAAGCTGCTAACAAATCGCGAGGAAAGTCGCATACTTAGAGCTGTTAAACAAGATCCCCACATTTCAATACCTGAAATGCAGGAGAAGGTGCTGATTCCTTTAGGCAAAACTGTAAGTCGTGATACAATTCGGCGAGTACTTCACAGAGACAATTTGAATAGCCGTATTAGTCGTAAGAGGCCATTAATCACTGCTAAAAATGCTAAAAAGAGATTAGAGTTTGCCACAAAGTATGTTTCAAAATCAGAAGATTTTTGGAAGCGTGTCATATTCACCAACGAATCCAAATTTTGTATTTTTGATACACCTAGTAAAAAAGTTTGGAGGAAACCAAATACGGAATTTCAAAAAGAAAATTTAACACAAACCGTGAAACACGGGGGAGCATCGCTTATGGTATGGGGCTGTATGTCGGCAGCTGGGATTGGTGATTACCACATTATAGAGGATACCATGGATCGTTGGATGTACTTAAATATATTAAAAGAACATTTACTTCGAAGTGCTGATAAATTTGGAATTAAAGATAATTTCATGTTCCAACAGGACAACGATCCAAAGCACAAAGCCGCGATCGTTAGAGAATGGATACTGTATAATACTCCACATTATTTAGAGACACCACCCCAGTCACCGGATATAAATCCTATAGAACATTTGTGGGCAGAAATAAAAAAGAATATTCGCAAATCACCGCCGAGAAATCGTAATGAACTAAAACAACGATTTATAGAGGAATGGGAAAAAATACCATCAGATTTTACGGAAAAATTAACAAAATCAATATCCAAACGTTTAAAAGCTATAATTTGCTCTAAAGGATATCATACTAGGTATTAAGAGTAGAAATAGTAATTTTATGTAACAATAATTTCATTAGTTCGTAAGTGGACGAAGACTTTTGCGTTCGAGTTTTCCGCTACATTATAATACTTTGCTTAATTTTATCATTATGTATAACAATTATGAATCTAATGCAATGTCATTTTATTTTGTACAAATAAAGCTTTATTGCTGTACTTTTTTTTCAAACTTTACTGACATATTTTTCTACTTTTACCTATACATACACTGAATGCGGTAGGTGGACGAACACTTATGCGGCCGACTGTACATATACACGCCAGCTCGGCGTTCAGCGAAGGGATTTCTGGTCATAGTCGTCTATCGCACAGTGAAACCATCAACTTTTGATATAGACTGACGCTCCATCCACGGATTATCGATACGTAGCACATACGGCAATCCATTCTGAACTGCATGTGATGGGTTTACAACAACTAATGTTTTAAATGACATTAAAAAAACATCTACGTTAAAATAATGAGGTAACCTCTGACGTATTGAATTTATGAATAGTCACTTGATCATTTCCGTTCTAAATATCTATGAAATATTTATACGTGTAAGTATTTTTCTATGGAAAATAAATTTAAGTAATATATCTAAAAGCTTGTTATTTTTTTCGTTTAACACGTTAAGCACGGCATCAGTCGCTAGGGTCTGACAGTGAACTTTGCGTTTAGGCGGCGTCAGTCCATGATTATGTCTGTCTATACTCTGTAATCCAACACTCGATGAATGATCGCAGGCTGAACGGAAAGCACAGCAAAATCAGCTCCGCGCTTAACGTGTTAATGTTGACACATTATCAAATGTGACCACGAAGTAGCTCGTCACGACACCTTTTAACAAAATTCCACAATTAAATATATTGCTAGAAGTGAACCTTAATTCTTTTCTAATCCTTGATCGATTTTATTCATAGTTCTTTTATCTAAATTATTATGGTATGCTAAACCTTGATAAATCAAATTACATGTATTAAAAAACTTATAATATAATGAAATTATAATTGTTTAAAAAACTATCATTAGCACCAACATTTTAAAAAATTTTATTATTATAGATACTTTAATAGTTATTCTACAGACAAGACATAGGGTAGACCATTCATCCAATATATGTTTTCGTTACACGACTCAAGGGGTTTTGAAACCTCGTTGCTATTTTCGTGTCACATCCTACTATATCGATTGAAATTAGTATTATATCACTGCGTTATTAGCGGTAGGAATCGAAATCAAAAACGCCGATAGATATTTGTTATTTTAAATAACGAAGAAAACAAAATTTCGAGTACCCTTAATTCCGTTATGCGTATCATGTGTATGAGTCTACGACTAACAAGGGACATCACTCAAACGTTACACGCCGATTTCGATAAACTTTTATATGTTGTAGAACTTGAACAAATATTTGACACGTATTTTTTTTATGTGCGAATATCCATTCTAAAAAGGTGAAAACAGCCCTTAAACTTGGGGTTGAAAAAGTTATTTTCACAAATATCTCGGAAACTATTAGCCGTAGGCAAGAAATTCAAAATGCAAATTGTGCTGTTTTAGAAGGCCAATAATATGGCGTAAGCAGATTTTTGAAAAATTAGTTTATTTAAAAAATATGTTAAAAATTAATATTTTTTGCAAATTTTTTTTATAAAATGTTGGACTATTTTTATCAAATTCCACATATGTAAGCTACAGTTCTAAACAAAGAATAGGGATAGATCGAAATTTTTAATTTCATTCGTGCAAAAGATATTGTTACGGTTAGAATTATACATACATTTTATACCTGCGGATTCCCTTCGGGTGCACGACTGATTTCTATACATTTCATTGTTATGTATCAAACTGTAATTATAACAAAAATAAAATTTACCATAATGCAAGTCGTTTAGCGACGCACAGACACTACAAACAGACGAACAGATACTACGCATGCGCGTCACATACAATGCATCGCATTTTAAAGACTCTCACTGGCACGCTTTCGCAATTTGTATCTTTACATATTGTCACATTTATTTTCCAGTTATTTGATCAACATCATTTTGTATGTCTCCAATTTCTTCTTTTCATGAATTGTGTTTATAATATAGACACATAATATAAAACACATAAATTAAAAGAATTAGAAGACGTTAATATTTATCATATAATATCAGGGCCTCCATACCCAACAAAAAGTAACAATACCAACAAAGAAAAGAGAGTGCCTCGGTTATGGGCGCAGAATCTCGACTTGCCAGAGGTCATGGATTCAGATTTCCGCTTGTTGGTATCCTTCAAATTTTTCCTCAGTTACCACATTTACATATAAACATTTTAGAAAAACTGTGTAAACTTAACAAAATGAAGTTGGTATGTTCGACCCTTCTTTTACTGATTTGACCTTTTTTTTCGAGTAAACTACAATTTAAATTCAATAATTCAGCGTAGCTCGTAACTGGTGGTACAAGTGAGCAGAGATGAATTCAACGTGAAAAACAATCGAAAATGTAGAATAATATTTTTTCATTTGACGTTTTGTTTTTGAGAAAGATTTGTTTGAAAATTCATTTTATTCATAAATTACCGAACGTAATGTACGTGTTCTCGCAGACACATAACTGTGCTCTGCTTATTTTCCTCCAAACGTCTTCCAACCTACATATCATTACGAAAATTTTAATTAATGAAATTATATAATCATTTTTTTCGTAATTATTCAATGATCGTTATGTCGTCACTATACACGATACATTTAACGTGACTCTATAAATGAAAATCTAGTAATGATACGACCGGATATCATGGCGTTTTAGATATTCTGCCATCGCGGTCAACGTAGCACTGTTATATTCCGCAGAACCCGTTTCCTAACGTTTAACTTATTATATTTAATAATTACACGATAAGAGAGTTAACGGAACTTAGGCGAAAGAACTAGCGTCGTACAATCGATTATTTATTCAAAGTCCAGTGACATTCGTTGCGAGAAGACTGCTCGACAAAATCTGTATTAGGGGAAAAGACTCGGAAATTAGGAGAGTAGGAATTACTATGGTCCCAAGAGTCAGTAAAGGATGAGGCAATAAGGTCTAAATACAGTGATGAGTAATGTCAAAGGATGTTGAGGAGATCTAGATTCAGAAGTAAGTAATATCAAGAATGATGTAGATTATTTGCTGCTTAGGAAAGGAAGTGCCGGATGGCTTAAAAGCAATAGATGCGATAAGTGTAGTATACAATAGCATTGATCATTTTCATTAAAAAAATGTTTTATTTCAATCAAAACTTGATCAAATGCCTGTATACCTAACACATATTCAAAATAATTTTTTTCAAAAACGAAGCTTTAACTGAAAAAATTTTATTCTGTACTTTCAATTCGATCTAATGAAATTAAGTCTGGAGAGTGAGCTGACCAAGAAACTAATCCTCCACATCCTATCCATCGATTTGGATAAAGTTTGTTCAGTGCATCTCTTACTCTCCCAGCATGATGTCCTGGACATCCATCGTGCTGTAACCACATCATTTGGTGAACATTTAGTGGTACATTTTCTAATCTGTACTTCGTATGAAGTGTTCGTATCGTTCACCAGTAAGATTTCCATTGATAAAATGTGGATCGATTATTTCATCACCAATGATTCCACACCACACGTTAACTGATCATTGTCATTGATATTCAACTTGTCGTAATCACTGTGGATTATCGATACTCCAGTAATGTATTATATATTACGCAAATTGAGATTTCCATGTTTAGTAAACATAGCTTCATCGGTGAACAGTATTGAAGAAATAAATTTTTCATTCATTTATATTTTATGTAGAGGATCAATGTAGGGATCTATGAAATACAGCATATGTTAGAATAAGTTCAAAGACGATAAGACATGCACGTGATACAGGAATACGAAGATTGTAACTTTGCACTGACGCAAACGGTCACTACTTCGAATATCTCCTGTAATGTAAGAAAGTTTATTTTACTACCACATTTGACCTTGCACGACCTTCAATGCTAGCTTGCTGAAACCGTCTCAACACCGGCTATCACATCGCGATAAGAAAGATATAGTACCCATGCAAAAAATGTTTGTATTACAATATGCCCCCCTCTATACCGTGTAACATTTTTTCATATTATTACAAATAACGGCAATATTCAAGGTAGAGATAGTTATTGCCTCACACTGTATACAGAGTGTTGGACAACTGTTGGTAGAAAATGAAAGGGGTGATTCTTGAAGCTGATATAAATCGAAAATCAAGAATAAAAAAATTGCACTTGGACCTTCATTGTTTAGTTATTAATGTTTAAAGATCATGATTATAGGTTGGCAATTCTTCTTACATTAACGTAGTTATGAGAAAACACGGGGGGTAAAGTAGTTCTCAAACCCAACGATATATGGCAGAACAAGTCGATAAAAAAGAAAACTGACATTCAGCACCATAAATCATTCTACGTGCTTCATAATAAAAATCGTAGATTAAACATTAAACCTGCATACTCACAGAAATCCATAAGAGTATATCGGAGCTTGACCTATGGAATTTCCGAATGGAGAAGATTAATATCTTCTCCTTCAGCCTATGAGCTTACCTGGATAAGTAATTAAAAAATGTACACACTACAGTTGTCTATTCAAAAGTTCACACATGTGGCGTATGTGTCCGTGCGAAAAATTACACACTACAAAAAATTACACACCCATATCATGCAAGTCCATAAAAGAGTTCGCACATAAATACACTGCTGTTATCTCGTTTGCGAATGTCCACAAACAATTTCATATACATTAAAAGCACCGTACGTCATAATAAATGTTCGATGTGACTACAGTTTGCTTATAAACAAAGTTCCAATCGCATTTTAACTACTTTATAGTGCAAAATAAAGTGGTATATGCGTGAACGGTGAAACATTGTTACACGGCAATGCGGGAATCGTGTACAAAAAAGAAACAAAGGAACGTGTGCAATAACGAAGAGTGAGGCCGTTCAATTCCAATAGCAAGACGGAAACCACCTGTAGTTCCGCGTTCGGCATTGTTTTATTTCTTTTTTTCTGTTCATGCACATTTTACATTTCCTTTTTAATTTATATGTAGCTAATTATTATCGCTTTCTCGTAAATAGTTAATAAATGTTATGACGGACTTTCGAAGTGTAAAAGACAATTTTACAAAGCGATTAGAACTTTGTTTACAAGAAAACGGTGGCCATATCGAACATTTATTATAATGTACAGTCCTTCTAATATGTGTGAACTTTTGTGTGGAACATGCAAACGGGGCAATAGCAGTGTATTTATGTACGAACTCTTTCATGGACTTTAATGATGTGGGTGAAGGTGTGCAATGAACATTTGTGAAGTATGTGATTTCTCGTATGGACACATATAGTGCATGTGTGAATTTTTTAATGAACAATTGTGATGTGTACATTTCTTAATTACTTATCCAGACAGGCTCATAGACTGAAGGAAGAGACATTAATCCTCTCCCTTCGGGAACCTTGTAAAGCGAGGTTCGATATGCTTTTATGAATTTCTGTGAGTAGGCAGGTTTAATGTTTAATTAACAATTTTTCTAATGAAACGTTGCAGAATCGTTTACAACATTGTGTGTCAGTTTTCTCCCCTACCGACTTGTACAAAGTAAGCTGTCATGTGTTGTTGGATTAGAAGACTGTATCACCCGTGTTTTCTCCTGCCCTACAGTGGCTTACATTGAAAATTGTCCACTACTCCCGCTTACATATCCCCTTTCGTAAAATCCACTAAGTACAAGTAAAAGTCGTTTATGATCAATAGAAATATTTTTTATTTATTATTATAGAATATATAAAATAGAAAAGTTTGTAGAATAATAACAAAGAAACAGTAACGTAATGATAGTTATACGGTAAGAATATCCACACTAAAAGTCGCCCATCTGTTTTTTTTCATAAAACTTAAATGTTAGCTTAAAAAGAAATGTAAATTTAGTATATTGTTAGCAGCCCTCTACTATTTTCTACAGCTTTTAACCTATTACACATCGATTTTACCAGATTTTCCGTATAATCACTTGAAATTTTCATCCATTCTACCAAGAACGCATTTTTCGTCTTGTTTATTGCTAATGTGACGTCGAATTCTAATTTCCAATTCGTGCCATATATTTTCAGTTACGTTTAAATTCGGACTCTAAGGTGTAGTTTTTATGACTTTGAGACAATTATATAGCAACCATTGTCTTACAATTGCGGCCGTATATTTTGGGTCATTGTCCTGATAGTATCAACATATATGTATAATAAAAATACCCAACTTTTCAGCACTTTTTTTAAAATTTCTTTTTATCCAAATATGTACATTTATCCGTAATTCCATCGATAAAATGTAGTTTACCTGCAACCGCGGCAGATATTCACCCTCATATGGTAACAAAATCATTACCTTTCTTCAGAGTAGGAACAATATTTTTTTATTTTCCATTCAGTATTAGGATTTTTCTGGAATACAGTTCTTTCATTGGATCCATTTATATTAAATTTGTTTTCGTCTGCAAAAAGTACATTTTCCAAAAGGAAAAATCTAATATTGCAGCTTTGATTTTTGTATTAATGTAGGGCTAGCGTTTTACTATTCGGCCATGACAATTTTGCTTTCCGCAAAATTCTTCTGGTATATTCTGAATATACTAAGTTATTTAAGTACTTTTCTACGTCTGCAGTGATTTCCGGTACACTTTTCTTACAATCTTTTTTTTACTTATCGTAAAATATATTTTTCATCGTAATCGCTCAAGATTTTTAGATTACTTTTTTTTTATTATTTGCAATACGACCTTCATTTTTGTATCCGTTCAGAATATGTTGTGCAGTAGTTTTACTTTTGTTTACAATTTCCGTAATTTTTCTTTGGAATTTCCTCTAATTATAATGAAATATTACAAGTTTCCGCATTTCTATTGTTATTTCTTTTTCTATTTTCCATTTGATTAAAAACGCTTGAAATATCCACTGCGACGTAATCTGCTGTTTAATAAAAACGATAATACAAAAAAACAATTGACAATACACTTTTTAGTTCAGGTAATCACCGAATATTATAGCTAGACAATTTTTAGTGTGACCTAATTTTCCTACATGTCACTAAAAACATTAATTTTCATTTATTTTGTAACAAATTATCCATTATTTTTTATATATAATAATGAAACAATGTACGTAGGACGTATTTGCAAAAGTTATATATGTTCCATGTTTATATATTACATTCTGCAAATAAAATTAGAACAAGAAAAGTAGTGGACGATTTTCAGTATGAGCCACTGTATGTTCATTGGTATAAGATGGATTGCCAGCCTACAGTCATGATCTTTAAACGTTAATAATTAAACAATGAAGCTTCAAGTTCAATTTTTGTATTCTTCATTTTCGTCTTATATCAGCTTCAAGAATCATCCCTTTCATTTTCGACCAGCAATTGCTGAACACCCTATATACAGTGTACTACTGCTAGTGGACACCATTTTGAGCATCGATTCAATTAAGGTAAATGATATTTTTTTTATGTTTGTTTGGTTTATACGAAGAAGAAATACTTTTTATAGTACTTGCTGAATTCGTCTCAGTATCTCCTAAAATATGGGTGTAAAAAAATTGTAAGTATACCTATAAAAAATTGAAGGTGACCTTGATAACTCTGGAAAAAAAGATTGACAAAAAATTTGCTACAATGATCTTAAAGTTCTCCTTGAACCATGTTATTTGAGCTAAAAAAGTTCCGATCGAACTGTTAACAGCAGAATAATCTAAGCAGATTACGTTTTGTGATTCACACTACATATACAGGGTGTCCCAGAACTAGTGTAACATCCGGAAATGGGGGGTAGCTGAGGTGATTCTGAACAACCTTTTCCTTTACCAAAATGTTGTTTGAAGCTTCGTTTTCGAGTTATTAACGAAAAACACTGACCAATCACAGCGCCCAGAGACCGCGGGCTCAACCACGTATGCACGGCTTTTATACACGGGCGCTCGGTCGGGCTCCCGGCACACGTTCTGGCACAGCATAGGTATCGCGGCAAATGTTATGTCATTTTAAATTAAGAATAATGTGAAATTATTCGTTATTCATGAATAACAAATAAACTAATAAGTCGTTTAATAACTGCGTTCGTTATTCGAAAGAAATAAAGCGTTTTATTATTTATGAAAAAAATTTTTTTTAGCAGCACATTTTCAGGTGAATAAATTGTTTTAAGAAAAACGATTTGTATAACTAATGCTAGAAAAAAATAATTGAACTTACCCATTCGTCCACGAAATAGCTTGCTTCGACGAAAATAGGTCGGTAAGGCTGGATCCTCGTGTCGATCCTGACCTATTCAACAATTTTCAACAGCCGATGTTCTGGCTGAGTCGATGAACTCACTTCGCCGCACGATCGATATTTTTCGGTGACTTCTTAGAAGCTGTCGATTTTGATTTTTCTCCGTGCCTTCGGCGCGGTTCTCTGGCGAAAAGCTGCCGTGCTTGGTGCTTGTTCGCCGGAATGATTTATTATTAAACTAATTGTAACATCCACAGTTTTATAACTATTAATTTCAAAAAATTTAGAATTGAATACACGCTAATGTGGCTTATAAATTTGAATGGTATATCATCCACATTGACGAACGTGATAATAACTCTGTTCGATACTTTTATTCGTTATTCGAAAGGAATAAAATGTTTTATTATTGTTAGAAAAGTCCAAAAAGCGAAGGCTTGAGTGGGCCATGTGCAGTCTTTCGCTGCGTTTCCACCTCCTAGGGATGGTTCTGTCTCAAGGCTAAGAAAGTCCATATTGTCAAGGGGGTCCTTCTGACTAGGATTTTTCAGGGAAGACAGAATTGTATCAGCACACGCGAAGTATAGTTCAAAACACAAGCTTTCACTCTTTTTAACCACCCACTTTCATTTCTTATTCAAACGTTCACCACCGTTATCCTGATTTTCCTTGCATTATTTAAAAAAATTAAAAACATTTTGTAGTACTCTGCGTTCGTACGCGGCATGTTGCTCGTTCAGTTAGCAAAATAAATCTGAGAGCTTAAGCGTTTTGTGGATCCTAGGTGGACGTTTGGTAAGGAAGGGGAATAGTTACAATACAACGGAAAAGAAATGTTTATTGTACTGCCATGAGAAATTCGAAACAGTTTCAAATAAACATCAAATAAACCGACGGTGCAAAATGTTGCGCCGGCAAGAGTCAAAACAGATAAGTCGGAAACATTTGAAGATCGCCGGATTCGGGTGTGAATAAGTGAGCGCGTGTGTGTGTATGTATGCATGTTGTGTGTGTGTGTGTGTGTGTGTGTGTATGTGCGCGTATAAGGGCTTACAAAGTAAGCGAGGCAAGTCGCTGAAAAAGCAAGTGGTGGTTTGAAAGTAGTGAGACGAACACTAAGAGTGCCGTCAGAATGGCACAAAACGTACCCGTGAACGAATGGGCGAGTTTAATTATTTTTTCCTAGCATTAGCTATCGAAATCGTTTTATTTCACAGCATATTTTATCTATTTGAAAATGTGCTGTTAAAAGAAAAAAACATTTTTTTCGTAAATAATGTAAGGAAAATCAGGATAACGGTGGTGAACGTTTGAATAAGAAATGAAAGTGGGTGGTTAAAAAGAGTGAAAGCTTGTGTTTTGAACTATACTTCGCGAGTGCTGATACAATTCTGTCTTCCCTGAAAAATCCTAGTCAGAAGGACCCCCTTGACAATATGGACTTTCTTAGCCTTGAGGCAGAACCATCCCTAGGAGGTGGAAACGCAGCGAAAGACTGCACATGGCCCACTCAAGCCTTCGCTTTTTGGACTTTTCTAACAATAATAAAACATTTTATTCCTTTCGGATAACGAATAAAAGTATCGAACAGAGTTATTATCACGTTCGTCAATGTGGATGATATACCATTCAAATTTATAAGCCACATTAGCGTGTATTCAATTCTAAATTTTTTGAAATTAATAGTTATAAAACTGTGGATGTTACAATTAGTTTAATAATAAATCATTCCGGCGAACAAGCACCAAGCACGGCAGCTTTTCGCCAGAGAACCGCGCCGAAGGCACGGAGAAAAATCAAAATCGACAGCTTCTAAGAAGTCACCGAAAAATATCGATCGTGCGGCGAAGTGAGTTCATCGACTCAGCCAGAACATCGGCTGTTGAAAATTGTTGGATAGGTCAGGATCGACACGAGGATCCAGCCTTACCGACCTATTTTCATCGAAGCAAGCTATTTCGTGGACGAATGGGTAAGTTCAATTATTTTTTTCTAGCATTAGTTATACAAATTGTTTTTCTTAAAACAATTTATTCACCTGAAAATGTGCTGCTAAAAAAAATTTTTTTCATAAATAATAAAACGCTTTATTTCTTTCGAATAACGAACGCAGTTATTAAACGACTTATTAGTTTATTTGTTATTCATGAATAACGAATAATTTCACATTATTCTTAATTTAAAATGACATAACATTTTTCGCGATACCTATGCTGTGCCAGTACGTGTGCCGGGAGCCCGACCGAGCGCCCGTGTATAAAAGCCGTGCATACGTGGTTGAGCCCGCGGTCTCTGGGCGCTGTGATTGGTCAGTGTTTTTCGTTAATAACTCGAAAACAAAGCTTCAAACAACATTTTGGTAAAGGAAAAGGTTGTTCAGAATCACCTCAGCTACCCCCCATTTCCGGATGTTACACTAGTTCTGGGACACCCTGTATATGCTAGATATATGTTCCTCCACGCAGAAATTTTTTTATGTCTATGTTGCAATAGCATGATACACATAACGGAATTAAAAGGACACTGAATTTTGTCTCCTTTGCTATTTAAAATAACAAATGCCTATCAGTGTTTTTAATTTGAATTCCTACCACTAATAGTGCAGTGATACAAGACCAGACTCGGTCGATACAGTAGAATATGACATGAGAGTGGTAACGGTGCTCTAAAGTCCAAAGAAACGTGTAACAAAAAGTAGGTTCATTGCATAACTCTATGCCTGGTCTGCTATAGTTAAAAGTTTTATTTCTAGTAGCACGTGGTTAATTATTAAAAAGTAAATTAAAATAACATTTTACAAAACGCATGATATCATTATTTTTAAAAACAATATCAACATCAATTTAGAAAGATTTAATTGGATAATTATATATAGGAATACCTGTAATACTAAGCTACGTTATATAAAAATTTATTGGAAGATGATGTACTTTAAAATATAAGTTTCTAAACATCGGAAATCAGATACGTTTCAATTATTTGTCATTATAGCATTAAAATTAAAAATATTTCATATTCTATATGCTTATTTTATCTTTCACATGTACCTATAGAGATAAAAAAGATTCAGTATCCGTGCCAAAAATACTAATTTATCATTTGAATGTCCGCAAATTATTCGCATAGACTATATGCGCCGCGCATTACTTCCGTTTGCGCATTCATTAGTTTCGTCGCCATCATAGCGACGAGATCGCGACCGCTTTTGGCTGTAGAGCCAGGAACTGAGATAATCGTCGTTTGTGACGAAAAGTGAGGCAGAGCTTTTGCTCTGTTACACACGTGTTTGTGGTCATTGTGTGGTACCATCACATCGGCCGTAAACTATCGGCATTTCGAGGATTTTTTCTCCATCTTTGACGATAACGAAACATGGCTTATTGAAGAAGATGAAGGGCCTGCAGAAATACATTGTTTCTCCATACGGAGGAGACCATAGCCTCAATTACTCTGGAATTCAGCACGATCACATTCGTGCCAGAAATGGAAAAAAATACGAAATTTCCGCAATCCTCTGCAAAGGGAGTTCCTGTTGATACTAAAAAGACTCAAGGTGCGTTGTATAAATGTCGATTGCTTCAGTGACGACGTCATCTTTTCGTTGACGTCTTATGTGCGTACCTTGTGCAAAAAAAAGAATATTTGCTTATATATAATACTTTAGGGTTTATGATACTTTCAATATTTTTAAATTATTTTTTATTACTTCATTTTAAATTGTTATAATTCGTTTATTTTGATAAATTTTAATTATATGATTCTTTAAATTATTCACAACGCAAAATATTTTAACTTAACTATTCTTTGAAAAATATAATAATAATAAAAGGAAAAATAAATATTTTAAGAAGTTTAATTAGAATAAACTTAAAAAGTGAAAAACTTAAAGTTTGTGCTTTAGCTTAATGTAATGTATGATTCTCTTTTTTTTTTGCCAGTAGTATAAAATAAAAATAATTCTTTGAAAAATGTAGCAAAAATAAAAAGTCATTAACTATGATTTTAAAAAACTGCATAAATTTAATTTATCTTGAAAAATTTCTTATCACTTTTATCTCTTTTTGTTGATAATGCCTTCTTTTATTTCTAGTTATTATCTCACTGATAATTGGAAGAGTATTTTATATCACAAACGAATATTTCAATACAAAAATAAATACTATTTAAGACAAGTTTTTATTTGATAGTTAAAATTGATGATGAAACGTTTACAGTAATGCATTTGTAATAAGAAACATATTCAACTATGAATTTACATAGATATATTTTTATACAAAATAAAAATTTGATTTCATAAAAGAATACAAAATTTTATAATTTTAGTGCTGTTTGCAACACAAAATTATTAATAGCTCTATTGAAAAGTAGAATTTAAAAAAATATATTCTTAGAAAAAGTTCAAACGTAAAGACTAAAAAGAGATTCAAAAGTAAGATGTTTCATATATCTCTGAAGAATTTGTTTTGATATTTAATACAGATATTAGAAATTCGTTCAATTCACTTTGTACAATAATAATTATATTACCAAGTCAAAGTGTAATTACTTGTGAACATTATGAATTTAGTCTTAAGGTACCACAAATTAACATTATATTTACATGCATGTTATATTTATTTTTGAAGTTTCATAACATCCTGAAAGGTACAAATAAACATGTGTGCTATACTTTATAATGATACACACTTATTTTTAAGCTTATATAAGGAAAATTTAGCTTACATAAACATTTAACTTATTTTACTTTTAAACTATATCAAATATTTTATCCAGTTTATATATTAAAATATTTTATATAAAAAATTAATACTAGAAACAATAAAAAGAATTGTAAGACCAGATTGGTTGCTACAAGTACTTAGCTACTTAAGTGGAAAAATTCAAAGTAATAATATTTTCTGTTTTATGATAGAAATTATATAGTAATATTATATAATAAAACGGAATAAAAAGTTAATGAAATTTTCTACATATGACTTATATAGAAGAAGAGCAAATAAAATTATATTATCTTTGGATAAATAACCAGTATTAAATATACATTTGTATTCAATCATTAGTAAAAATTATTTTTGATAGTTTATAACAAATGCCCGTAATAAGCAATTTTAAAACTAAATTTTATAGTTTATAAATTTCAGAATATGGTAACTAGTGCATTCAAAGATGTTTGTTATATTCTGATATTTAACTATAATTGTTAATTAATATTATTTCAACCTCAGATGTTAAAATGAGTAATATGTTTATTGTTGAATATTTCATATACATTACTGTCCATATTAAAATTTAGAAATAAATCAATAGTATTTTATACAAATAGTAATTCATATAATTTCTCTATAAGTATTTGAAATATGCTTTACAATGTTTAAACACATTTAAAAATACTTTTACATTCATTACTGAATTAAATTTTATTTCATGTACTTTTTGAAATTTCATGAGAATTCTAAACATCTACATGATGTTTATTACATATTATTTTTATAAAGTGTAAATTAATTGCTTACTGAAGAAATATAAGAAGGTATAAATTATTATGTACAGATGTTACAAACAGTAAACTTTTACCAAGGACTTCACGCCGACGTGAACCAACTAGCACTAGCAGTTTCTCAAAATTTGAACAATCAAAGAAGTACAATGTACAAAAAGCAAAAAATTTTGATAAGAGACCAAAACCTAAAGGACAATATCATGGCAGTTCAAAGGAGGATACCAAGGTTAATTCTTAGATTTAATTATGTTGACAGTTGCTTCTGAATGAGATCTAAATTGTATATTTTTCTTTGTAGGTAGAGCAACCAGGATTAGCTGAGCCTGGCTCAGTAGTGGTCCAAACAAGTAAGAAGCAGAACTTGAATCATCTGCTGAATTTTCATTATGAGCCACGTGAAATGCAAGGTGGTTCAGGTACATGGAGTCATGGAAGATCAACCAAAGGTTTCTCTCGTAACAGTAATAGATGGCTTCCACCAGTACAGCGACACAAGTACAATAAGGAACAGTTTTTACAAGCCAGGTTGGATATTGTATATCAATATTAGTATCAAAATAATATTGAGAATAACAATAGTAACATAAATCAATTTTATTATTTTTCTCTTTCTTAGCTGTCAGTTTGTTGTAACTGCCAATGGAAATTATCAGTTATATTTAAGTGATCCCGATGTACTCGTTGATTGGAAACTGGTAGAACAAATTGTAAGTTATAAATATGTTTATGAAAGGTTTTTCAAATTGTATATTTTTCGCAATGATAATAATAATAAAATTTCGTTTCAGAAACTCTATAGCCCTGAAAACTTATCGTGTCCCATATGTTTATGTTCACCAGTTGCTGGAAAAATGACACGTTGTGGTCATGTTTATTGTTGGCCTTGTATTCTTCATTATTTGTCACTTTCCGATAAATCTTGGCGTAAATGTCCTATTTGTTATGAATCCATTCAAAAATCTGATTTAAAAAGGTAATTTATTTGAATATGAACAACATCAAACTGAAATTTTCTTGTTTATAGAATAATGGATTAAAATATGTTTCTTTTAATTTCAGCGTTACCGAAGTCACACAAAATACATTAAATTTGGGAGATATTATCACTTTGCGTTTAATGCGCCGTGAAAAAGGATCGCTGCTTGCAGTGCCTGTTGGATCCATAAATCAAAATCCAACAAATTTTTTCCCAGTTTCAGAGTCTATTAGTAGTCAAGTGTATTCAAAACTTCTTATTGCGAACACAAAAGATGTAAGCTCTTGAAATGTTTGAAAATTAAAATGCAAAGATTTAAAAACGTCAACGTTAATTATGATTCGTATCATAAATTATAATTCAGGTCATGAATATTATTGAATGGGAACGTGCTCAATTGAAGCTCGAATTAGCGGATAATCCTGATTCTCCGGAGAATTGTTATATCGAACAGGCGCTTGATGAACTTTCAAAAAGGGAAGAGTTGTTGCAAATGGTAACATCAATTATTTGAAAAGTTATAAATAAAATTCGTTATAAATAGGAATTTTTTGTTATAAAAATATTTTTTATAGGTGAAATCAGAACCGGAAGTTATTCCTGTAAATGAAACTGTAATGCAAACAGAAAGTAATAATATTGATAAACAACTAACTCAAGTGGAATCCCAAGACTGTAAAGACATATGTACTTTGACAAAGGATATAAAAAATGTGGATGAAGAAACACCAAAATCTGTAGAAAATTCACCTAGTGGTGCTCAATCAACTTCGGGAATGCAGAAATTCTTTTATTTCTATCAAGGTTCTTAATGATGATTTCTTTCTTGTAATACATAATTTATTTAGAAATCAATATAGTGTACTTACTCAAACTAATGACCTTTAGCTGAAGATGGTCAACATTTATATCTTCACGCAATGAATGTCAAGATGCTGGAAATGCAATATGGAAATCTTGAAAATTCTCCGCATGTTATAACGGGAAAACTCTTGGAGAGAGAGGGAGGAAGTCTTACGGAAGATTTAAGACGTAGATTGAGATATTTATGTCACTTGCCATTGACTTGCCAATTTGAAGTAGCTGAAATTGAACTAAAACCACCAGTTATTTCGAAAGAAGTTTTATCTTCGTTCCAAGGTATTTTTATTACTATAAAAGAAACTATTCTCTTTGATTTGTATCAAAATTTTAACAAATATTGTGATTAATTTTATAGATCAGGTGACATTAAGACACAAACGTAGACAACAACGAGAACGTGAAGAAAGAAAAAGGGAAAGAAAAATCACTGAAGAAGAAAATAAGCGCATGGGAAAGTATCCGACGCCTATAGTACACATTGACTCTCAGCAACATTTCCCTCAATGGCAGCCGGAACTGTTGTTTTCAGAGTATGCACAGTTTTTTTTTTATCGTAAATTTCTAATTTTACGTTTAGTACACCAGCAATTTACAAAATGTTTTTAGATTACAATTTACTTCGTTCTATAAGAGCTTGTATATAGAATCCGAACACCTAGTTATCAAACATACTTCAAATGGTTTCAAAGTAGTTATTTAAAAACTATTAATTTTGAAAATAATTAACATTATTAATTTTGTAGGATTTTAAGTGTTTTTAGGAAGGGATCGTGTTTCAGGTAGAATACACCCCACCGTTACGATAAAGTTTCTTTTTATTCGAAGTGTCTATTCTTGAGATCCGTAGAAGACTGACTGATTGTCCCTCGAGCTTTCCTCAAGTCGTCTTGAGGTTTTTCGACGTTCTTCCTGATTGGTTAACCCGATGCGTCGGTGTTAACCAATTACGAAATTCGCTTCTTAGCCTACACTCGTCCTTTACGTCCTTGGCGCGCTTTTTCCAGGACGGTGGGGCTTTCCAATGGGGGGTGAGTTCGCCATGCGAAACTTGGCAACGCAGCGGAATTTCCTCTAGGTTCGGTACCTGAGATATGTACATGTTCGGCCTCGGGGCCTCGTACGGCGAACCTTTCGGAAATCTTCGTTTATGACAAGGCAATTTACTATTGAGCCGTCGGTGAAAGTTTCTACGAAAAACATGCATTGTTATATTTACGAAAAGCTAAATAACAAAACGGTTTCTTCAAAAATAGTTTTGCCAGGATGCATGTCATAAACCGCGCTGGTCATCTGTGCGCCAAGTGTGGGCTTGTAGCTAGTCGCTACAATTTTAAGGTTTAGAAATTAAAATGCAAAATGCTCTATTGTTAAACACTTAAGCCGTAATGTGATTGACTTTTAGAAAAAAAAGCTTTATACTGACATCATTAGCGGTTACCTTAAATTACTTTTTATTGTCTATTAATAATGTCTACTTTAAATATACATTATTCTATGTTATCTAATAACGTTACATCTTTACGTAATAACGGTCAAATATATATTCTGGCAGTGAAGCCAAAAGAAAGTGTTCGTTAGTAATGTATACCACTTTAATTAACTGAATTACACTTTTATGAAAAATACCAGTGCTACACCAGCTTACATTTAGTAAAGTGTAAATGAATATTTCCTTTCAGGGAAGGTGTTCCATCGCCGTCAGAATTGACAACAACTTCAAGTGTAGCTAGTAGTCCATCCTTAAGCACATTTGATGAAATTGTTGCATCTAAACAAACGGATAATGCTACTCATGAACAAGGATTATCATTCGCAGAAATGTTACGAAATACTGGCACACATTCAAAGTCTCAAACTATATGGCCATCGATTAATTCTACTCGTGGGAAACCAAGTTCTAGTATGACTATTCAGTCATCCTCGGAAGACGTTGACGAACAGGATTATGCATCAGTACCATCATACAGTCAGAGTTTTGGTGATGCGTTAGCTGCTGCTTTAGAGCAAACAAAGTTAGGTAAGTCCAATACTGATTTAAATCTATAAAATTTATATATATATATATATATCATAAAAGCATAAAGCTATAACAATAGAATCGAATTATTTCGAACACTATTTTAAGGACATAAGATATCATTTCTGATACAATTTTCTTTTTCGACTAAATTTAGTATAAATATAGACGTGTATTTACATGTTTCTGAGAACATTCATCATTTATAAAATTGTTTCATAGAAAATAGTAACTTTATTTAAACTGAATGTGCAGAAAAACAAACTTAATTAAAGTATTATACCTTAATCAAATTAATTTATTTTAAATTTACACAGAATTAACACTCTTAATCTAAATACTATTTCTTCAACGAGTTTAATTAGTTATCATTATTATAATCTGTTCCTAAAAATGATTATTTATTATTTCTTAAAATGTTGCCATACATTATAGAAAATAATAAGAGAAAGAAACATAATTTTTTTTTCTTTTTTTTTAAGTGCAGTAAATATAAACTTTTTAAATTTATGAACGAAAAATAATGTCGCGTAAGTTTAATCCAGTTTCTTTAATTTAAGTTTATTCCAGTTTCTACTTCGTTTTTATAGAAATGGATATTCTATAAAACAATTCTTAAAAACCATCCTTCAAGTATTTATTTCACTTTATTTGCTTTATTTTAATCATCTCAGGACAATATGTTTTTTTTAGCAAAGCACGTAATAATATAATCTTATCAAGTGTAATAAAATCAAATTTTTCATAAAAAGATTTTTTTTGTAATTTTCAAAATGAGATTTCGTTAATCCTTTACAATGGAATTATATGACCCAAAAGATCTGTGTTAACAGAAAAAAAAATTAAAACAACTTTATTCGTTGAAATGTTTAACAAAATGAAGTAATTAACTACAATATTATAAATAACGGAGTAATAATAAATAATAAAATATTAACTGCAGAGTCCGACTCTACAATTGTAGTCCGTTTTTTCACTTTTGTTGTTGAATATTTAGTACACCTTTTTCTTTGTTTCTGTTCAAATAGTATGTAACCTTCAGTATTTATGGAAAAACGTTTTTTAGTTAGTTACAAATTCATAGTAATATTCCCAAGTTTTTTTTTACCTTTAATGATTACTTTCAATCTATTTTTAGTAAAATAAAACAATTATAAAATTACTAAAATATTTAATTGTGTGCAAATGAGATTAAATATTGGGATGCATAATACGTCACGTAGGAATATATTAGTATTACCCTTACAAAACGATTAATAAAATGATAAATATATACTAAATAAAGTAAAAATACTGATTATATGGGTACAATATAAATACTGATTATATGGGTACTATATAAATACTGATTATATGGGTACTATATCAAAGGTAGAAGTTATGTAAAAACTAATAAGAACTGATCCTAACTAAAGTGTGATATTGTAGTAATTTTTGGAAAAGTTAACATGAGATGTCCGTTTTGAAAGAGTTAACAAAAAAATGGGATAGAGAACATCACTATTCGTTATCTTTGTATAATTTAGCCAATTTTCTACTAAGCTTTTGTGCACTACAAAAAAATGTTTATAATAAGTGATAATTGAATATTTTTAATGATATTGGTGATACAAACAATTTGTATTATACAAAGTTGTCAAGGAGGTTTGAAAATCATTTGTCCTTAACCGTTTGCGTACCACGAGCCACTTTCGCGCTCTTCAGATTTTGTGTCGAAAAAAGCCAGCGCATTTGGTCGATACAGTCAACTGACGGCCCACCCAAAATTTGTTGAAACGCGCTCAGCCTTTCAGACGCATGTACGTCGCGCGTCGCATCGCTATCAGTAATCCAATTTGTATTTTGTTGTTACCTATTCTAAATTAATAGCGCGCGCGTGTGTGTGTGTGTGTTCATAATTAAGAAAAAAATATTTTCATTCATAACTTTTTATTTTATGTATTGCATATATATGTACAGTATATATATTATAGTATTTCGTAAAAAAATAAGTTATAAATTAAAAATATGAAAAATTTGAAGAACAAATGATATTTTATTGAAAGTAACTTTTAGAATGTAAAACATTGATGTTTATCGGCTTTTTTCGACTTTTTTCGATACGTAATCGAAGGAGCGCGATCGCGCTCCTTGGCGTTTTCCGATCATGTTTTGTCAAAACCCTCTGCTACGCAAACGGTTAAAGTGTAACTATATTTCCAAGTATGTATAAGTATGATCTATATTTAGACGAATTTAACGACCACAGTCACCCAAAGAATACCATGACCACAGATAAAGGAAAAGCATTTATCTCTTTCCAAACACATTTTCTTATAACGTATTGATGTATTTTATATTATAATTTGAACAGATATTCGAAGTTATAACCTGCACTCTATTTTCATTATTTTCTTTAAGAGTACAGTAAACAATAGATGATACTGCCGATCCTATAAACATAGAGTAGCATAAATATTGAAATACTTCAAACTTATGCTGTAGTCATGCTAATACTATCTAAGCAGGGTGTGATTATCGTGTTATTAATGAACTGCCAAATGTATGTAAGCTAAAAGTCAATGTTTCAAATCTTTCTACAACTGATTATAAATAGATAATATGAAATTATTAAAAATAAATACAATTAAAATCGTATAATTGCTGAATTCATCTTAGTATGGACTACACTTGTACATATTCAAAAATATACAGTTCTATCTAAAAAGTAGGCAGTAATTTCAAAATATCTTTAAAAAAACACTTCTCTCAGAACAATTACATTTTTATCTAATTTTTTTTTATATCATTTTCATACTTTATATCACATCTTGCCCTATTTAACAGAGCACTTGTATCTATCTTAAAAGATAGAAATACCTGTGAATACTAGAAATAGGCATACACATTACACAATGAAACAAAAAATTTTGCTAACACCTTTTAGTTTGAAATTTGAAAAATACATTTGTATTAAAACTTAATGCTTTCTATACTTCCTTGCAACCATGTAACATCATTAAATGAATAATTTACATGTGTCTAAAATGGCCTTCATAAAATTATGTATGTTTTTAGTACAATTTAATGTTTGTGACTTCTGAATATTTTTGGAATTACAATAACTAATTTTATAAGAAACATTTTTAAAATTTATTAATTATTTTATAAAATATTGCTAAAACTTCTTTTTTCTTCACCTCGTATGTATAGTATACACCTATGTTTAATGTTAAAGAATTAGTAATTTACTGGCAATTTTACTTGTATTCTAGATACAAAGAAGAATGGAAGCAGAAAAAAGAAGAAGAAAGGAAAATCAACTATGTTGTTATCTGCAACTGCTATGGCACACACATCTTAATTTTTTTTTTTTTTTTTTCATAATAATGCTTGAATTTTGTTCTTATTTTCGAATTCTACAATTCAGTTGTATTACCATACGTTATATTCAGATTACTTCAGATATATAATAGAAAATTCGTGAAGCTTAGTACAAATCATATTAAAACATAATGGTGCATCATCCACCTATTGGATTTACATCATTATATTATCAATTACTAAATATTTGTTTTCTGTAATATTTGGGTCTGTTACACTCGCAAATAAAATTGAATTTCACGAAAAATGTTCTAATTTTAATTTTTCTGTCTTTAAATTATTAACAAAACTATTTTTTATCCTATAGTAAAAAGAATAAGAAAGATACAAATGAGTAATTTGGCTTAAATTCTGTATAGCATTTGAATACTAAACAGCTATGAGTTAAGTACTTTATAGACTAATCACAACTTCCAGTGACTGTTACTGCACATACAACACTTATTTTCATATTTTCTAACTGCTATTAACTTATTTATATATAACAATATTGATATTTTGATCTGTACTGTGTAAATTCAGATTAAATAAGCAAAACGTTCTTATCTGACGTTGGGCTCATACAATTACAAAATTGAGTATACACCTACGTTGGTAATGAAAATTGGAAGGAAAATGAATAAAAACATAGATATTTACTTTGATGTAATAACGCAATATTATATTTATTCACATAGTTTAATTAACAATTAATAAACATTTTTTTTAAATAACTTCAACTGTTTGCTTATATTTAACTGAAAATAGAAAAATACTACTATTTTTAGTAACACGAAACTGAATGTATGTGAAGCACATTTTTCAAATTACGCGGTCTGCATTAAATGTTAGTATTACTGGTAAATAGTCCCGGCAAATACTTTTCAAAACTAAAAAAAGAAATGACTGATTGTTAGCTATTTATTTGACTATTAATAGTGAAATGGCTATCAAGAGAAAAGAAATAGATCTTTCAACGCGAAAATTGATTATACAATTGTAATGCGAAGGAAAATCTTTTCACAAAGGGAGCCAAAATTGTTAGTAAACCATATTTTACAATTTATAAAACTGTAAATAGATATCGGTACGAAAGAAAAAAGAAATTATTACCGTATATTGATAAAAAACTTATTTGCAGACAAATTAAGATATATAATAAAGATTTCTGAAAGAGTTTATACAGGGTGTCCCAGAACTAGTATAACATCCGAAAATGGGGGGTAGCTGAGGTGATTCTGAACAACCTTTTACTTTACCAAAATGTTGTTTGAAGCTTCGTTTTTGAGTTATTAACGGAAAACACTGGCCAATCACAGAGCCCAGAGACCGCGCGCCCAACCACGTATGCACGGCTCTTTATACACGGGCGCTCGGTCGGGCTCCCGGCACACGTACTGGCACAGCATCAGTATCGCGGAAGATGTTATATCATTTTAAATTAAGAATAATATGAAATTATTCGTTATTCACGAATAACAAACAAATTAGTAAGTCGTTTAATAACTGCGTTCGATACTTTTATTCGTTATTCGAAAGAAATAAAACGTCGAAAAAATGTTTCTTTTTAACACTTTGACGTCTGCACGTGTGACAGAAAACCTTTCGTCTGCCGCCGGTATGTCTCGCGTAGATTCTACTATCTGTTACCAGCCTTTTTCGCACGATCGTTCATATCGTAATTACAATGTACTGTAGCAGGGCAGGAAAATTTTAATAATTCTTACTTGATCCTGTCACCCGATTTACACGAAATTTCGAGGATCTGTATAAATAGATGTAAGCTTTTTTATTACAATAGAAATATTTCTACGCGATACCAACGTGGTGTCATTGGACGGCATAGTGTTAACAGCACATTTTGAGACGAATAAATTGTTTTAAGAAAAACGATTTGTATAACTAATGTTAGAAAAAAATAATTAAACTTACCCATTCGTTCACGAAATAACCTGTTTCGATGGAAATGGATCGTTAACACTGGATCCTCGGTGTCGATCCTGACCTATCCAGGCAATCCTCAACAGCTAATGTTACGGCCGGGTCGGTGAACTCACTTCACTGCACGATCGATAATTTTCGGTGACTTCTTAGAGACTGCCGATTTTGTTTATTCTCCGTGCCTTCGTTCGCCGGGATGCACTTCGCGGTACCGAGCAGCGGCAACTCTCGCATTGCCATTGCATTGCGCGAATATAAAAAACATTTCATAATACTCAGCGTTTCTACGTGACATGTTGCTCGTCTAATTAGCAAAATAAATCTGCCAGTTTAAGCATTTCGTGGATCCTAGCTGGACGTTCGGTAAGGAAGGGGAATAGTTACAATATAACGGAAAAGAAATGTTTATTGTACTGCCATGAGACGACGTAGAAACTCGAGACGTTTCAAATAAACGGACGGCGCAAAACGCCGCGCCCGGCAAGAATCAAAACCAATACGTCGGAAACCTCTGAGGACTGCCGGAGCCGGGCGTGAGTAAGCGTGCGTGTGTGTGTGTGAGTATGATGTGTGCGTGTAAGGTCCTACAAAGTAAGCCAGGCAAGTCGCCAAAAAGGCAAGTGATGGTCTGAATGTGTTGTAAAAATCATCCCGGCAAACAAGCACCAAGCACGGCAGCCTTCCGTCAGGGAAGCGCGCCGAAGACACGGAGAGAGAAACAAAATCGGCAGTGTCTAAGAAGTCACAGAAAATTATCGATCGTGCAGTGAAGTGAGTTCACCGACCTGGCCGTAACATCAGCTGTTGAGGATTGCCTGGATAGGTCAGGATCGACACCGAGGATCTAGTGTTAACGATCCATTTCTATCGAAACAGGTTATTTCGTGGACGAATGGGTAAGTTTAATTATTTTTTTCTAACATTAGTTATACAAATCGTTTTTCTTAAAACAATTTATTCGTCTCAAAATGTGCTGTTAACACTATGCCGTCCAATGACACCACGTTGGTATCGCGTAGAAATATTTCTATTGTAATAAAAAAGCTTACATCTATATATACAGATCCTCGAAATTTCGTGTAAATCGGGTGACAGAATCAAGTAAGAATTATTAAAATTTTCATGCCTTGATACGGTACATTGTAATTACCATATGAACGATCGTGCGAAAAAGGCTGTTAACAGATAGTAGAATCTACGCGAGACATACCGGCGGCAGACGAAAGGTTTTCTGTCACACGTGCAGACGTCAAAGTGTTAAAAAGCAACATTTTCTCGACGTTTTATTTCTTTCGAATAACGAATAAAAGTATCGAACGCAGTTATTAAACGACTTACTAATTTGTTTGTTATTCGTGAATAACGAATAATTTCATATTATTCTTAATTTAAAATGATATAACATCTTCCGCGATACTGATGCTGTGCCAGTACGTGTGCCGGGAGCCCGACCGAGCGCCCGTGTATAAAGAGCCGTGCATACGTGGTTGGGCGCGCGGTCTCTGGGCGCTGTGATTGGCCAGTGTTTTCCGTTAATAACTCAAAAACGAAGCTTCAAACAACATTTTGGTAAAGTAAAAGGTTGTTCAGAATCACCTCAGCTACCCCCCATTTCCGGATGTTACACTAGTTCTGGAACATCCTGTATAAAGTATATTTGGATCAATTGATAATCATGCAAACCTCTACCATTGATGCACGTAGTTGTGGCGCGTGACCAATAGTCGTCCAGATCTAGCAGAAGCTGACTTCTGATTGGCGAATATGAAGTGCTTGAGTAGGAAGAACATTCCAAAAGCGTCCTCTGAGAAAGTAATATATACCGCACCGCAAGTACGGATTCTTCACTCACGTTGCGAATCGTTTAGCGAGGAACTTCTTCGTTGTCCTATACAACAAGTTTTTCCAAGTGAACAAAGAGAGGTGTGTACCCTCTACTGCACTTTAATTTTAGTGATATACCGTGCATCAGTTTGAAGTAATATAATTTAGACATTGTTTTTAGTAATTTAATTTTCGTTTGTATTTTTATAGAAAAGTAAAAATGGCCAAGACACCTGCAGTCGGTATTGATCTTGGTACCACTTATTCTTGCGTCGGTGTATTCCAGCATGGAAAAGTGGAAATCATTGCCAATGATCAAGGAAATCGTACGACACCTAGCTATGTTGCATTCACAGACACCGAACGGTTAATTGGTGATGCTGCCAAAAATCAAGTTGCCATGAACCCTAATAACACCATTTTTGGTAAGTGTGTTCACTCTTATATTTTTCATGTTGAAAAAATACTGCACTTATTGTGAAATCATTAATTTTGTTATTTCATAATAATATATTAATATTTTTGTACAAGAATTTCATATAATCATTTTAATTTATTTTTAAGCATTCTTTATATTGTTTGTTACTAAAACCTTTTTTTTAAGTAAATTTATGGTTCTCTTTTATAAGACTTCATTGTCAAATGAATTGTTTCTTAAGTTATTTTTCCTTGAAATAATCTTATTAAAATACATAAAGAAAATATAAAAATAATTTTAACGATATAATTGGAATTAGTCTTCATCTCCGCGACATTTTATGATCGAATATCGTAACCGACTAAATATTAATTTTTCTGACAGAAATTTTAATAAAACTAACATCAAAAGAAATTTTTCGAATTACTTGAAATCCTCCTAAAAATTATATGAATGAATATAAATTATTTTTGGACTAAAGTATTGTTCAAAATTGTCGATTGTAATTGAACTAGGTACGAGTATTTTTAAATTACTTCAATCGTCTTTAAGCGATATTTATTAGTATTTTAATATTTATGATTACATTGTGTTAAAATATCTTCCGATATTTGAAATATTCTAACTGAAATGATATATTATATAACTAAATAGTATTATCGTCAAATTATAAGTAGTCGCGTGGAAAGTTTTTGTACATGATAGATTGTGGGAAGGTCAATGTAGCTACTGTATATACACGTTGAGTCCCGTAATATGACTTCAAATATCTCGTAAATAATTTGCTGTACGAAAAGATGTTTCAAAATGATTTTTGTTGTATGAAAAAAGTTTAGACAAAAGTTGCGTGCTTTCTTGGGGGATATGCAGATCCTATTTTATATAACACTTGTTTTATGTAGAATTTGATGTTTGATCCAAATTCGAGAAAACATGTTAGGCATTCCATTTAGAAAAATGAAGATGACCCTCGCATCTCGATAAAAGAACAAAGAAATTAGAAATCGATTAGGGTACTGCATGTCCCAAATCATTTACAAGATATTCGTAGTCGTGTTACGAGACTCACCCAGTATATACTATATTGACGCAAGTTCATGTACGATCATGACTCATAAAGGTGGCGTTTTTATTACTTAGGGTTGCCACTTGATGGAGTTTTCTATTGCCAACTAGACGTTAAAATATTGTGAAATTTTTTAATTTAACAATTTTATTAACATAATAAAATACTCCAAAAATGGTTATAATACGCAGTGTTAAAAATTGAGTAAAAATCTTTTTTTCAATTTTATAAGGAAAGTCTTGTTTTAGTGGAAAAATGAAGAAATATTTAAATTTGTTAAAATGTAGCTATATTTAAAATAAGCGAAAAATGCGTTAAATATTTAAATTATAGATAATACAAGTGGTAAAGCTTCTGATAAATAAAAGTAATTTAACAAAATTTAATAAAATATGTTTAAGTTGTAATTATAATTTATTTATATTTGTTTTCAGACGCCAAACGTCTTATTGGTCGTCGTTTTGAGGATTCAACTGTTCAGGCTGATATGAAACATTGGCCTTTCACTGTTGTAAATGATAGTACCAAGCCAAAGATTCAAGTACATTATAAAGGAGAGACGAAGACTTTCTTCCCTGAAGAAGTGAGTTCAATGGTTCTGATAAAAATGAAGGAAACTGCTGAGGCGTACCTCGGAAAGACCGTCAGTAATGCCGTAATCACTGTTCCTGCTTACTTCAACGACTCGCAGCGTCAGGCAACCAAGGACGCTGGTACTATCTCGGGCTTGAACGTTTTACGTATCATCAATGAGCCCACTGCCGCTGCTATTGCTTATGGCTTAGACAAAAAAGCTAGTTGCGAGCGCAACGTCCTAATCTTTGATCTTGGTGGTGGCACCTTCGATGTCTCAATTTTGAATATCGATGATGGCATTTTTGAGGTCAAATCTACAGCAGGAGATACTCATCTTGGTGGCGAAGATTTCGATAATCGTATGGTTAATCACTTCGTTCAGGAATTCAAACGTAAATACAAAAAGGACTTGACTTCGAACAAACGTGCTCTTCGCCGTTTGAGAACAGCTTGTGAACGTGCTAAGCGCACTCTGTCTTCGTCTACTCAAGCTAGCATTGAAATTGATTCCCTCTATGAGGGAATTGATTTCTATACTTCAATCACCAGAGCTCGTTTTGAAGAGCTTTGCGCTGATCTCTTCAGAGGAACATTAGAACCAGTGGAAAAATCGCTGTGCGATGCTAAGATGGATAAGGCTGATATTCACGATATCGTCCTTGTTGGAGGGTCTACGCGCATTCCTAAAATTCAGAAATTGCTGCAGGACTTCTTCAATGGAAAAGAGTTGAACAAATCTATCAATCCTGATGAAGCTGTCGCTTATGGAGCTGCTGTACAAGCTGCAATTTTACATGGCGATGAGTCTGAAGAAGTACAAGATCTACTGCTTCTTGATGTTACACCCCTGTCTCTGGGTATTGAAACTGCTGGTGGAGTTATGACTGCTCTTATCAAGAGAAACACTACTATTCCAACTAAGCAAACTCAAACATTTACCACATATGCTGATAATCAACCAGGTGTATTAATTCAGGTTTATGAAGGTGAGCGTGCAATGACAAGGGATAACAACTTGTTAGGTAAATTCGAACTTAGTGGTATTCCACCCGCTCCTAGAGGAGTTCCTCAAATCGAAGTTACCTTTGACATTGATGCCAATGGTATTTTGAACGTCTCCGCAATAGACAAATCTACTGGCAAAGAGAACAAAATCACTATCACCAATGACAAAGGGCGTCTCAGTAAGGAAGATATCGAAAGAATGGTCAATGAAGCAGAGAAGTATCGTAATGAAGACGAGAAACAAAAAGAAACTATTGCTGCCAAGAATGGTCTTGAGTCTTACTGCTTTAACATGAAGGCTACAATGGAAGATGATACATTGAAAGATAAGATCAGTGCTAGCGATAAACAGGTTATTTTGGATAAGTGCAATGATATCATTAAATGGCTTGATGTTAATCAACTTGCTGATAAGGAAGAATATGAACACAAGCAAAAGGAATTACAGGCCACATGTAACCCTATTATTACCAAGATGTATCAAGATTCTGCAAATGCACCTGCTGATATGCCTGGTGCCTTCCCAAGAGCTGGAGGTGCTGCTCCAGGCGGCAGTGCTCCTGTTGGCGGCGGTGCATTTGGACCTACTATCGAAGAAGTCGACTAAACGTTTAATCGCTTGCTACTGCCCTCCAAGAAGTATTTCCATTCAGGAAAGATAACAGCTTGAAGAACATAGAATTGTTACAGCGTATGGGCTTTCGTTTTACGGTATAATTTATCTGTTTCAGTTTCATTGTAAAACTAGTACAAAATTTATTTATTTTCATTTCCTGTGAAACTGAAAAGAATAACTTTTATTAATGGTTTTTGCTACAAATTACAATGCGTAAAAAAATAATTTCATTGTACTTATATTTGGATGGTCTGGATCAGAAAAGATCAGTTGTTGATTTTCTTTGTTAAAAAAACTGAAAATATAAAATAATCCCTGAAACTGATACATTTGTTTCGTTTATTCCTTCTAATAAAAAAAAATTAAAAGCAGTAAATGCTTTTTTTTCGATTAACACTTTTAGCACGTTTCCAATATCATCGTACCTTGGGAATGAAAACCTGGGTTAGATTTTGAAAAACCTTTGTGCACAATGGCATGAAAAAACTTCTTTTAATATCAAGTAAGAAAATTGATAGAACTGCAAATACAATATATTTCGAACCTAACCCAATTTATTCGGAAAGTAATGAACCATCACTGGTAAATTCTATAACGTTTTATTACATCTATTGGGATGTATCCACGCGGCTTGCAGTGTGTGTTCAAAGGGTTAAACTAATTACTTTCAAGATACATATAATTAATTGCAGTTTATTTATTATTGGTTTTCTATTTTAATTCGTGTTGGTAACATTTTTTGCTTCATGAATCATTGTTACTTAATGTGTACAGTTACAAAATTGTGTGTATATCTACGTTTACAATGAAAATTAGAGAGAAAATGAATAAAAACACATATTTTAGTATAACAACGCAATATACTTATTCGTATAGTTCAGATAATAATTAATTAAAGAATTTTTAAATAACATTAACTATTTGTTTACATTTAACTGAAAATATAAAGATACTGCTATTTTAATGATACGAAATTGAGTGTAGACTCTCGTTTACCTCTTTCCTATCTTGCATTAGTTTTTAGTCATCCTGCCTCCTTTCCTTAACTGTAAACAATCCGCATCATCCTAACGTTAGTCACCCCTGAACCCAGACCTCCACATCATTCTTTACTTTTACTCATCGCTGAACCTAGTTCTCACCACCTCTCCCTACATTGGCCTCTGAACCTTACTAACCCCTACTCTCCTACTTACCGAACCTATATCTAGAAACCTTTTTCCGTCGAAACCAGAGATTTTGTCTAGTAGTCTTCACGTATCGAACGTCACCGAACTGTCAAATAAAGTTGAATAGTACGACGCGCAGAAAAGTTCTTTTCGCCCCCAGTTTCCGTCAAGCTCTCCTACCGCGTACTTATTAAATATTATAAACGAACGCAAGGAATCGCGAGCCGCGGAATACAACATAATTATTGGCGACGAGGATCGGATAGTCCAGCACCCTACACGCAGTGAACGTAAGTGGAATTAGCAACTCTACCCTGTGGACTGAGTGGCAATATTCAGATTGCTGAGAACGTGGACATCGAACAAGGCGAAAACATAAGGACAAAGCGTACTGAAGGAAAAATTCCGCAACCTGGTTGAAGAACACTGAACCTAGCAACGCCAACACCGATTGCAGAGAATATCTTCCCTAGTAAGTACTTCTCGACAGATATTCGTCAGTCTAGACAATTCTCTTTTTACTATTTCCCTAAATTTTCCTAAATCCTACGCAATCATGCCTAATAACACAAACCAAGTGCCAGAAGCTAAATACGAACTCTCATTCCTAATTAAATTAATCCCAGAAAAGTTCGATGGTGATCGATATAAAGTCCGTAGCTTTATAAAACAAATTGACGGAGTTTTCGAATTAGCCGCAGAATCTCAAAAACCTGCTCTATTATTGTACGTGAAAAGTCGTATTTCCGGTAAAGCACGAGAACAAATCGACATACATTGCAATCTCACGACTTGGGAAGGAGTTTCTGATTTTCTTTTAAACCTTTACCAAGATAGAAAATCTCTCGGTCAGTTATTTGAGGAACTAAATTCAATAACCCAAAGGAAAAACGAAAACGTGTCACAATTTTTCCAAAGGATCGAAGACCTTTCTTCTCGAATCCTTGCAGCCATTCATACTTCGGAACAAGACGAAAATCTTTTACCTGGTAGTATCGCAATGGTAACTAAAATAACCCTCAACCGATTCATTTACCACACTCATCCTCAGATCTCACAAATGCTTCGGTATAGGGAATTTCAAACAATTAACCAAGCCTTCTCTGCTCCTTCGGCAGAAGAAAAGGCCCTTCGAATTCGTTATGATCAATCCTCAAGGTGCATGTATTGCAGTAGAACAAATCACGCGAGTGAAGATTATTATCAAAAAACTTCTAAATCGAATCCTTCAACATCTCGGTATTCTAAACCAATTCATTTCACGCAACAAAATCAAAACTTCAGGAAGAATAACTTCCAAAATCCCCATAAAAATTCGAACTATTCGCAAAATACAAATCGGATCAACGATTCAAGGTCAAATCAAAACTCGCACTGTTCAACTGACCAAACTCAGTGTCGTTATTGTAAAAATATGGGACATACTATTGACGAATGTATAAAGAGATTCGCTGCAAATGTCCGACGCAATAAAATTGGTGGGAACAGACCAGATTTCCAAAATACCCAACACTCGAGCGTTCATCTTAGTAATCAAAATTCCCAACTCCCAAAACAAAATTCTAATCTTCCGGAACGAACGCCCGCGAGAAACGACGAATTCAACGTTACAACACACTTAAGCTCATTCACATTCCATAACGTTTACTTTAATAAAAGTGAATTAACATTCGTTCTATTTGAATCTCCATCGTCAAATTCCCTTGACGGGATCTTAAAATTCCTAATTGACACAGGAGCCTCTGTGTCGTTAGTCAAAAGGTCGAGCCTTCGTACTTTCAAAATCACTAATCCTGAACCAATCATGCTCAACGGTATCAACGTCAATAAGCCAATCGCTACTCTTGGAGAAACGGAACTCAGTTTGTCAATCCGTAAACACTTCTTTAACTGCAAATTCCAAATCCTCGATTCTAATACTAGTATCCCTTTCGATGGTCTTTTAGGACAAGATTTCTTTGATGCGCAAAACTGTAAAATCGATTTTCGGAATTCGTCCATTTCGATTCAGGCAATTCCATTCTCAATTCCTTTACAACGAAACGTAAATCAAAAGTTAGACGCATCTCTTATATCGATTAGCTCTCGATCGGAAATAGTAGTTAAAGTATCGGTCATAAACCCTCTCAATTTAAAAGAAGGTATAATTTTAAATCAATCGCTGGATCAAAAGGAATCTTTAATCACTCCGAGCGCGTTAATAAAAGTAATAAACGAGAATGAAGCCTTAACTACAATTATTAATCGATCCCTAGATAAGGTAACATTCGGTAAACCCGATTTACCACTCCTACGACCCCCCGAGCAGGGTCATATCTTTTGTTCTTCCAGTAACGACTCAAAAAGTAAAAACGAGAGACTTAAACTATTGAATGAAAGCACGCGTATCGATCATTTAAATCCCGAAGAGAAAGACTCAATAATAAAATTATGCCACGAATTCGAAGATATCTTTCATCTCCCCGACGACGTATTAACTACGACTTCCGCAGCCATTAATAAAATTCCAACAACCGACAATACACCTATACAGGTAAAACCCTACAGGTACCCCGAGGTACACAAAAATGAAGTATCCAAACAAATCGAAAAAATGTTGTCACAAGGGATTATTAAACCTTCTACAAGCCCGTGGTCAAGCCCACTCTAGGTTGTACCCAAGAAAACGGACGCTTCTGGCCAACAAAATTGGCGTATCGTTATTGATTATAGGCGACTTAATGAAAAAACTATCGGAGACGCGTATCCCCTCCCACACATAGAAGATATCCTTGATCAATTAGGGCACACACATTACTTCACCACGCTAGATTTAGCGAATGGTTTTCATCAGATTCCCGTGCACCCAGATGATGCCCAAAAAACTGGTTTCTCAACCCCGGAAGGCCATTTCGAATATACACGAATGCCCTTCGGTCTGAAAAATGCACCCGCTGTATTCCAACGAATGATGCATAACGTTTTGACCGGACTTAGCAACAAGCAATGCTTTGTTTATTTGGATGACGTAGTAATCCATGGATCTAGCCCCACTGATCACAATACAAAATTACGTAACGTTTTTAACAGATTTCGCGAACATAATCTAAAACTTCAACCAACCAAGTGTGAATTTTTATGCGAATCATGTCAATATCTCGGGAATATAATTTCTAAAGACGGAGTCAGACCAAACCCTAAGAAAATCGAGTGCATTCAAAAAATAAATCCCCTGAAAAATCTGAAGCAAATAACAATTTTTCTCGGAATGGTAGGTTACTACCGAAAATTCATTCCAAATTTTTCGACAATCGTGAAACCAATTACATTATTTGAAACATTAAAATCAATTTTAATAAGTAAACCCTTGTTACAGTACCCCGATTTCTCTCAACACTTTATCGTTACCTGCGATGCCTCCAATGCAGGTATTGGCGGTATTCTTTCGCAAATGAAAAACGGTAAACATTTACCAATAGCCTATTATTCAAGAACGCTAAACAACTCTGAAGAAAATTATTCCACGACCGAAAAGGAACTACTAGCCATCATAAATACGATTGAACACTCTCGATCTTATCTCTACGGTAGGAAATTCACAATCTACACGAATCACAGACCTCTTCAATGGCTTTTTAATTGTAAAAACCAGTCCTCAAAACTCGTTCGTTGGCGATTACGCCTTAAAGAATATAAATATACAATAAAATATAAACCGGGAAGAATAAATTCTAACGCCGACGGCTTATCGCGACTACCCTCTGACTCAAAAGAAAACTCCGAATCTGTATTTTACGTACACAAACCCAATAAAATATATCAAGATTTTACAAAATTTCATTACATAAATTCAAACGTGATTGAATTTCCGCAAGAGGAGACGCCCCTTGCAAAAGTAAAAAGGACAATAGTACTCCTGTGGTCCGAAGACTTAGACAAAGAGAATCGATACTCAGATTACGTGACAGAAAATTTCGACACAACTACACTAACATCAAGTCCTAACGGGTTGTATAAATTGGAAAATGACAAGCAAACCTTGCTAATTCTATTCCCCAAAAATCTGCATCATGATAAAATCGACTACCGTAACCTATTTCAAAGTTTCATAACTCTTTAAGACGTAATAAAATCAAAAGATTTTACTTTGATCCCCCCCAAAAAGAACAACGGTATTAAACCCGAAATCTTTAATGAAATGGTCAAATTCATTTTTTCTTCCAACAATATTAAAGGGTCTAGCAGGTTAAGGGGGTCAAAAGTGCCCTCCAACCGATTTGGTAGTGCGATACACCATTCGATAGCTTACCAAAAGAAAACATGTGACACCAAGTTTCAACCCTCAAACTCAACCGTGGGGGTAGTTACAGGGTAAATTCTAATTATCAGTTTTTGGACTATTTTCCCTATTTAATGAATCGCAAAACTTCTGAAAAAAATCTGACATATTACACACATGAAGGCACATCTTAGGGAATTTTTTCCGATTTTTTCGTTGCAAATCCTAGCTGTAAAAAATAAAAAACGCAAAAAATGCGGATATCTTTTGAAAAAAATATAGCGCTTTTTTTATATTTTTTTAATAGCAGCGTATTAGTATGATCATCATCCTCAATTTTTTTCATATTTTTTGGATTGGTGCGCCGTTGTCAACAAAATTAAAAACCGATATTTTTAAGGTATTTCGCGAGAAAAAGTAACTTCTACTTCGAATTTTTACATTTTCTGCATACAGTGTGTATATCGTACAACCTCGAATATTTTTACATTCGAAGAAACAGTAAAACAGTATACAAATTGAAGAAATTGAATTAATTCAACTAATAAGAGCAATCTATGTTCAATATATGCCAAAAAATTTAACTTCTTTCCAACGACGTCGTTGGTGGAATGGTTAAGGGTTCTGACTGTGGAATTGCTGTACATTTTTTAGCCGTGAGTTCGAGCCCTGCCCCATATACTCATTTCTTTTTTTTTTTATATTATTTTTTTCTTTAATTCCTAACTATATCTCAATAAATAGCATTTATTTAAAAACATTTTACAAATATTTTAAGCAGTTTTAGGCTTTGCTGTTGTGGTCTCTTTGTGCATGGTATATTATTGGAGTGTTATTGCTGTCAGTTATGTATCCAGTTTTATCTAGGTATGGGAAGATTTCAGGCGGTGTGAATCCTGTGTTCAGTGCATTTTTGATATAGATGGTGTTGTTTTATATTTTTTGGGTGAGTTCTTTTAGGAGTGGTGATGTTATGGTTTTGGCAAAGTAATTTCTGCAGATTTTTATTATAAATGAGTCTATGCGTTGTATGTTGGCCTTGTTTAGTATTATTATGTTTTTGTAATTTTTTTTGTAGTTGGATTCTGGTGTTTTTCTTAGGTTGAGGCAAATTCTTATGCACTGTCTTTCAAATATTCTCATCTCTTCCATCTTATAGTTGGGGATGTTGTGCCAGATGGGACATGCATATGTTAGTATTGGGCGTATTAACGCTGTGTAACATAGTATTTTAACGTTGTTGTTTAAATGTTTGGAGAGGAAAAGTCTTGAAAGTGTTTTAAATATTATTTTCGCTTTTGTTAGTTGTGTGTCTATGTGTGTGAAGTATTTAATTGTGTGTCTAGGTATTTTACTGTTTGTTTATGTGGTATTATTGTGCTGGAGTTTGATGATTCTGTTAGTTGGAATTTTTTCCAATTTCTTCTTGTGTTGTTGCTTGTGTATTTTAGGTTTGGACGGAATAGTGTTGTTTCGCATTTTGTTGTGTTTATTTGTAACTTCCAATTTGCATAATAGTTGTTTATTTTTTCGAACAGTGATTGGAGTGTGTTTTGTATTTTTGTGGAGTCTTTGTTTGAGTAGTAGATTATTAGGTCGTCAGCGAATGCTATTGCTTTTAAATTTTCTGTGTTTAGTTCAAATAGGTTTAGTAAGGTTGCTGTGTATATGTTGAATAGAATTGGTGATGTGACTGTGCCCTGCTGAAGGCCGTTTGTAACTGTGAATGTTTTTGATGATTTGTTTTCTCCTTCCTGTATTATAAATTTTTATATGATTTTAATTACGTGATGTGGAAATTTGTACTTGTCTAATTTGTATAGGAGTCCTTCGTGCCATACTGTGTCAAATGCTTTTTCTAGATCTATAAGGCAGGCGCCTGCGCACTTGTTGTTGATTAGGGCTTCGTTTATGTCTGAGGTGAATTTGTTTATGGCATGTGTGGTGGATGTTTTTGTCCGGAATCCGAATGGGTGTTCTGTTATTATCTTGTATTTGTCTGTGTGGTTGGTAATTGTTTTGAGGAGTATTTTTTCGAATATTTTGCTTATGTTTGGGAGAAGGCTTATTGGTCTGTAGTTTGCCGGATTTTCACTGTCTTTTCCTTTTTGTTTTAATGCTATTGTTTTAGCTGTTTTCCATGCTGTGGGGAAGTAGCTGTTGTTTATGGCATTGTTGAATAGTACTGTGTAACAGTATATTATTTTTCCTGGGAGTTTTGTGATTACTGTGTTTGGTATTCTGTCGAAACTGGCTGTCTTCTTGTTGTTAAGGTTTTTTAGGATGTTTCTTACCTCGCTTTGTGTTGTGAAGATGTCTTTGGCATTTTCTATTGATGGTTTGTAGGCTGTGGAGTTTTTGTTGAAGTTTGTTATAGTCTTGTGATCTTCAGTTTCTTGGATGTATTGTGCTTTTAATGCGGATGTACAGTCAGAACCCTTAACCATTCCACCAACGACGCCGTTGAAAAGAAGTTAAATTTTTTGGCATATATTGAACATAGATTGCTCTTATTAGTTGAATTAATTCAATTTCTTCAATTTGTATACTGTTTTACTGTTTCTTCGAATGTAAAAATATTCAAGGTTGTACGATATACACACTGTATGCAGAAAATGTAAAAATTCGAAGTAGAAGTTACTTTTTCTCGCGAAATACCTTAAAAATATCGGTTTTTAATTTTGTTGACAACGGCGCACCAATCCAAAAAATATGAAAAAAATTGAGGATGATGATCATACTAATACGCTGCTATTAAAAAAATATAAAAAAAGCGCTATTTTTTTTTTCAAAAGATATCCGCATTTTTTGCGTTTTTTATTTTTTACAGCTAGGATTTGCAACGAAAAAATCGGAAAAAATTCCCTAAGATGTGCCTTCATGTGTGTAATATGTCAGATTTTTTTCAGAAGTTTTGCGATTCATTAAATAGGGAAAATAGTCCAAAAACTGATAATTAGAATTTACCCTGTAACTACCCCCACGGTTGAGTTTGAGGGTTGAAACTTGGTGTCACATGTTTTCTTTTGGTAAGCTATCGAATGGTGTATCGCACTACCAAATCGGTTGGAGGGCACTTTTGACCCCCTTAACCTGCTAGACCCTTTTTAAATACGAAGAAAGTCGTTCCGAAAAATCGCGACGAAAATCGAATCATTCTTAAAGAATGCCACGATAGTAAATTATCCGGACACTGTGGTTTTAATCGTACTTATTCTAAAGTCAAGGAAAGATATCATTGGTCTACGATGAAAAGTGATATTAGAAACTATATTAAAACATGCCATTCCTGCCAACTAAACAAAACTAATTTTAAACCTACTAAACAGCCCATGGAAATTACGACCACTGCAGAAAAACCCTTTCAAAGATTAGCTATCGACGTAGTAGGACCTCTACCTTTGACTGACCTGGGCAACAGATTTATTATCATAATCCAAGACGATTTAACAAAATACTCATTTGCATTTGCAGTTCCGAACCATGAAGCGCAAACGATCGTCGAAAAACTACTCTTTATTTTCATTTACTTCGGTATTCCTCAAACTTTCCTGACCGATCAAGGCTCAGATTTTATGTCAGATCTTGTTAAAGAAGTGAGCAATCTTTTTAAAACAAGGCATATTTCGACAACACCCTATCATCCTCAATCGAACGGAGCCCTCGAGAGATCTCATCTCACTCTAAAAGATTATCTTAAACATTATATAAACAAGAAACAAACAGATTGGGACACTTACGTTACTTTCGCAATGTTCAGCTATAACACCGCTGTTCACAAATCCACTCATTATACACTGTACGAACTTCTTTTCGGACGGAAGGCCTATTTGCCTTCATCTATAACTCAAGATCCAGAATTTCATTATACCTATGACGACCATGTTCGATCACTCAAATTCAAACTTAATACATCTTTTCAAATCGCACACGGAAATCTTATTGATTCAAAATATCGTAGCAAAAAATATCACGAGAGGAAAATAAATCCAATCGAATTTAAAGTCAACGACCTGGTTATGATCGAAAACAAGCAAACTCCACCCGGATTATTTAAAAAACTCACGAACAGTGTTAAAGGACCTTATAAAATCATTTGACTTTTTCGTAATCAAACTGCTGAAATTCAAATTGGCCGAAAAACGGTTAAATATCACACTAACTTGTTCAAACCGTATTTTCCAGATGAATCAGACAATTTTAATCCTTCTTCTACTCCCACTCCTAACGAATAGTCAACCCTCTTCTCACCTCCCTTTCAAAGAGACTAGCGGCATCTTTTATAATAAAAAAGGAATAGCTCAAATCGCGAACTCAAAACTTATGCTCCTTTCATATATGAATAAAACTCATTTAAACAACGCATTCGCGATCGTCAACACTTATCTCGTTAAAACAAAAGATATTTGCAGTTCAACCCTACAAGATCCAACTCGGGAAGGGCATACTAGTTTCCGTTGTGAATGTGGCCTCGCATCGATACAAAATCGCGTTGCCTCGATGCTTCTGGCTACGCTGCACGACAAATTAATGTTATGCAGCAGATTGTTATTGTCAGTAGACACTAAGCTAAGATACTAGTGGTTGTCTCGATATCGTCGTTTGAAAACCTGGTTGAAACGCGGTTTAAACTAGATAGAAAACTTTCTCTTGCACGAAGAGCCACGTGTACTCTTACTTTGTTGTCTCACTAACTAAGGTAACACCCTGACGCTCACTGTCACTCTGTGTTACCTGAGTACCGATCACTGACTGTACGTGATGTACTGATTATTGTACTTATGTTGTACTGGTTTACTTGTACTTATGTTGTACTTATTCGATATTGTACTTTACTTATACTGAAGATTGTACTGAGGTACTTGTACTTATGTTGTACTGATTGAATATTGTACTGAGGTACTTGTACTTATGTTGTACTGATTGAATATTGTACTGAGGTACTGATTTCGCGAAGGGTTTCTGCCTATATTTATACTTCTCAGAATGCCAAAGCAAAGCGGTAATAGGTGGATTTCTTTAGGTGGGAGACGAAACTCCAAAACGTTCCGATTGGTGCGGGTGCAGTAGGAACTTTTCCCAAATTTCAGAAGAAAGGGAAAGCGCGGTGGTGCGCTAATGAGAGAAATAGCCAAAAAGGTTACGGGACATGATTCAAGGTAGGTAGGCTGCCTCGAGGGTTCGCGGTGTCCCGTGGCGAGGAAAATTAAAAAGTGAAATTACCAGTAAGCGCTAACGATCATAGAACGGGACTGCTCTAATCGAGTGTTTTTCCGTCTATTTCGTGAACAGCCTTTTGTGTCACTGAGCGTTAATCAACTCATTTGTGACAATGCTTTTGAATGTCTTGACCGTTACGCGGTCGAACAATGTCCTCATTAGGAGAAAAAGAAAACCTTGGCAATCTGAAGAAGCAGAGAAATATAATAGCATGTATATTCCGTCGGATGGACGGAACAGTGAATATTCTATCAATTTGATCGAAGCAGAATTATTAGAAATTAATACGAAACCCGTAATCCTCCAACAACTGACTGAGAAATTAAATATTAGAAATAAACGTGGTTTGTTAAATGGCATGTCATATTTATTAAAATGGGCTTTCGGTACTCTCGACGCCAATGATGCGCTATTTTACGAAGATAGTATCAAAGCATTAATAAATAACAATAGACAAACACAAACCTTACTCAAATCACAAGTCCAAGTAATCACTAACACAATCCAAAATTTCAATAACTCTTTATACTCCCTACGAAGTCAAGAGAAAGCAATGAATGAAAATATAGAAAAAATCAATTCTTTCACTACTAAAACGAATTCTTATATTTCACGTTTAGAAATGGAATCCGCGGTAAATCAACAGATCACCACCTTAAACATGTTAGTAAGCCAAATCAATCGCGAATACACAAAATATATAGAAACCATTTACCTAGCTGAAAACAATATCGTTTCACCGTTCATTATCACTCCTAAAATGTTATATGAAGAATTGAAAAACTATAAAAACGAACACGAGCTAGTTATGAAACCAGACTTGGAAAATATACGCGATTTTTATACATTTATTCAACTACGTGTAATTTCCACTAGCGATAATATAATATTTACACTCCGCATTCCTTTAGTCATATGAACGAAATTCGATCTCTTCGAACTTATCCCTCTTCCAGTCCAACACAACAATTCAGAATTCTTTTCCTATATTATCCCTCAGACCCGTTATCTCCTTCTATCCCAGAGTAAATCCCAATTTACATTTTTAAAAGAATTGCCTGATTGCAACGAATATCGAGACAGTATCGAGGAGTATGTTTGCTATCACCTGCATGCAACAACCTCAACGAGCCAACCAATCTGCGAGATCGAGCTGCTGTCTCCTCACATCGAGAAAATCCCTTCTACCTGCACAACGAAAACCGTCAAAGCAAGAATAGAAACCTGGAACTATATCGCGAGGAATCAATGGATTTTGTCCTCCACAAGCCAACTACTTTAACCATCATGTGTGAAGGAAATGAAGAGCACATGGAAGACGTTGTTCTTCAGAAAACAGGAATCATACACCTTCAACCCCATTGCAAGGGTTACACAAACCTCTTCATGATTGAAGCCACGTATGAAACCAGTGAAAACGCAACCTATTACATTCCACGCACGAATATTTTGAATGACGACTGTTGCATTTTAACGCCTCATTTAAGAACAATCGAATCGGCTACTCTAAAGCCGATACATCTCACGAACATCGACCTCACTGAACTCAAATACGCTAACAAGAAATTAAACGAATTTGATGAAATTATTACCAAGCAAATAAATCAACCATTCATTGTTACACACACCAAGTGCGTACACAATTGTCCTTGGAATAATCGTATCATTCTTGGTACTACTCATACTTCTGAAATGCTGTCAAAACTTCGGATGTCTTCGCTGGTTACAACCCTTATGCTGCTCAACCACGGATCCAAGCCAGGCAGGAACCAACCCTCCATTAATCAAAAATTTCGTCAATTGTATCTTCGACTCGTCATCATCCCCAACACCATCGAATCAACCACCAACCAACAAGATAGTCACCTACCATCCAAGGCGGAACCTGTCGGTCATCGCCGATCCAGTACCTGAAATATCAGAAGATGAAGAAACAATTCCTGTAATTCGAATTCAAACCCGACAAAGAACGCGTCGAAGTACTACACCCCTCTAAAAAGAAAAATTTTTTGACGTATATGTAATATGAATAATTATTTACCTTTCCTTATTCCACGTTACCTTAAGTATGCATAATATAAATATATATCTACTTTAAGTATGTGTAATATAAATATATATCTACTTTTCATTATCTCACATTACTCTTAAGTATATAATGTAACTATTCTTTCGGCAAAACAAAACAAACAAAGACTTAAACAAAATCGGCAGTCTCTAAGAAGTCACCGAAAATTATCGATCGTGCAGTGAAGTGAGTTCACCGACCCGGCCGTAACATCAGCTGTTGAGGATTGCCTGGATAGGTCAGGATCGACACCGAGGATCCAGTGTTAACGATCCATTTCCATCGAAGTAGGTTATTTCGTGGACGAATGGGTAAGTTTAATTACTTTTTTCTAACATTAGTTAGACAAATTGTTTTTCTTAAAACAATTTATTCACCTGAAAATGTGCTGTTAACACTATGCCATCTGGTGACACCACGTTGATGTCGCACGCAAAGCTATTGAAGAAATGCCGGTGACTCCACGTTGGTGTCGCCTAGAAATATTTCTATTGTAATAAAAAAGCTTACATCTATTTATACAGATCCTCGAAATTTCGTGTAAATCGGGTGACAGAATCAAGTAAGAATTATTAAAATTTTCATGCCTTGATACGGTACATTGTAATTACAATATGAACGATCGTGCGAAAAAGGCTGTTAACAGATAGTAGAATCTACGCGAGACATACCGGCGGCAGACGAAAGATTTTCTATCACACGTGCAGACGTCAAAGTGTTAAAAAAGAACATTTTTTCATAAATAATAAAACGTTGTATTCCTTTCGGATAATGAATAAAAGTATCGAACGCAGTTATTAAACGACTTACTAATTTGTTTGTTATTCGTGAATAACGAATAATTTCACATTATTCTTAATTTAAAATTGCATAACATTTGCCGCGATACCTATGCTGTGCCAGTACGTGTGCCGGGAGCCCGACCGAGCGCCCGTGTATAAGAGCCGTGCATACGTGGTCGTGCGCGCGGTCTCTGGGCGCTGTGATTGGCCAGTGTTTTTCGTTAATAACTCAAAAACGAAGCTTCAAACAACATTTTGGTAAAGGAAAAGGTTGTTCAGAATCACCTCAGCTACCCCCCATTTCCGGATGTTACACTAGTTCTGGGACACCCTGTATATAGTTCGCTAAAACATACGTAAACTGTGACCAAAATTTTTAGAATAGTATTATATTTTCTGAAGAAACAAAAATAAATTTATTTGAACGCGACGAGAAAAAGCAAATTGTATGAAGAAGGTCAAATACAGAAAATCGTCATTCACAACATATGTATGTCACAACGACGAAACATGGTTCAGTGATGTTATGCGGATGCATAGGAACAAGAATTACAAAGAGTGTAAAATGTATTGAAGGAATAATGGACAAAATGAAATATTTAAATATTCTAAAAAAAAGTTCAAAGCATTTGGCAGAAAAATTAGAAATACGGAGGGGATCTATTATTTTCAATAAGATAATGACCTGAAACATTCATCGTTTTTGGTGCAAGAATGGTTATTGTACAACGTACCAAAATTATTAAAAATTCCCCAATCACCGGTTCTCGGCCCCATTGAACGTGTCTGGATAGAATCGAAGTCAAAATGATCAAATCGTAATTTAAAAGTAAAGAAGAGTTAAAATTGAAGATACGCGAGGAATGGGAAGTTATTTTGTTATTCTTTAAAAAATTAATGATCCTATACCATCGCGGAAGAGTTTGTTATTCAAGCCAAACGCTATTCAACAAAATATTAATATTTACTTATTCGTTTAATTATACTTCATAATTAGTCTACACTCAATTTTGTATCACTAAAATAGCAGTATTTTTATATTTTCAGTTAAATGTAAACAAATAGTTAATGTTATTTAAAAATTCTTTAATTAATTATGATTTGAACTATACGAATAAATATATTGCGTTGTTACACTGAAATATCTGTTTTTATTCATTTTCCCTCCAATTTTCATTGTAAACGTAGGTATACACACAATTTTGTAACTGTACACATTAAGTAACAATGATTCAGGAAGCAAAAAATTTTACCAACACGAATTAAAATAGAAAACCGATAATAAATAAACTGTAATTAATTATATGTATCTTGAAAGTAGTTAGTTTAACCCTTGGAACACACTGCAAGCCCAATAGATGTATTAAAACGTCATAGAATTTACCAGTGATGGTTCATTACTTTCCGAATAAATTGGGTTAGGTTCGAAATGTATTGTATTTGCAGTTCTACCAATTTTCTTACTTGATATTAAAAGAAGTTTCTTCATGCCATCGTGCACAAAGGTTTTTCAAAATCTAACCCAGGTTTTCATGCCCAAGGTACGACAATATTGGAAACGTGCTAAAAGTGTTAATCGAAAAAAAGCATTTACTGCTTTTCATTTTTTTTATTAGAAGGAATAAATTAAACAAATGTATAAGTTTCAGGGATTATTTTATATTTTCAGTTTTTTGAACAAAGAAAATCGACAACTGATCTTTTCTGATTCAAACCATCCAAATATAAGTACAATAAAATTATTTTTTTACGCATTGTAGTTTGTAGAAAAAACCATTAATAAAGGTTATTTTTTTTCAGTTTCACAGAAAATGAAAATAAATAAATTTTGTACTAGTTTTACAATGAAACTGAAACAGATAAATTATACTGTAGAACGAAAGCTCATAAGCTGTAACAATTCTATGTTCTTCAAGTTGTTATCTTTCTTGAATGGAAATACTTCTTGGAGGGCAGTAGCAAGCGATTAAACGTTTAGTCGACTTCTTCGATAGTAGGTCCAAATGCACCGCCGCCAACAGGAGCACTGCCGCCTGGAGCAGCACCTCCAGCTCTTGGGAAGACACCAGGCATATCAGTAGGTGCATTTGCAGAATCTTGATACAACTTGGTAATAATAGGGTTACATATGGCCTGTAATTCCTTTTGCTTGTGTTCATATTCTTCCTTATCAGCAAGTTGATTGACATCAAGCCATTTAATGATATCATTGCATTTATCCAAGATAACCTGTTTATCGCTAGCACTAATCTTATCTTTCAATGTATCATCTTCCACCGTAGCCTTCATGTTAAAGCAGTAAGACTCAAGACCATTCTTGGCAGCAATAGTTTCTTTTTGTTTCTCATCTTCATTACGATACTTCTCTGCTTCATTGACCATTCTTTCGATATCTTCCTTACTGAGACGCCCTTTGTCATTGGTGATAGTGATTTTGTTCTCTTTGCCAGTAGATTTGTCTATTGCAGAGACGTTCAAAATACCATTGGCATCAATGTCAAAGGTAACTTCGATTTGAGGAACTCCTCTAGGAGCGGGTGGAATACCACTAAGTTCGAATTTACCTAACAAGTTGTTATCCCTTGTCATTGCACGCTCCCCTTCATAAACCTGAATTAATACACCTGGTTGATTATCAGCATATGTGGTAAATGTTTGAGTTTGCTTAGTTGGAATAGTAGTGTTTCTCTTGATAAGAGCAGTCATAACACCACCAGCAGTTTCAATACCCAGAGACAGGGGTGTAACATCAAGAAGCAGTAGATCTTGTACTTCTTCAGACTGATCGCCATGTAAAATTGCAGCTTGTACAGCAGCTCCATAAGCGACAGCTTCATCAGGATTGATAGATTTGTTCAACTCCTTTCCATTGAAGAAGTCCTGTAGCAATTTCTGAATCTTAGGAATGCGCGTAGACCCTCCAACAAGGACGATATCATGAATATGAGCCTTATCCATCTTAGCATCGCGCAGCGATTTTTCCACTGGTTCTAGTGTTCCTCTGAAGAGATCAGCGCAAAGCTCTTCAAAACGAGCTCTGGTGATTGAAGTATAGAAATCAATTCCCTCATAGAGGGAATCAATTTCAATGCTAGCTTGAGTAGACGAAGACAGAGTGCGTTTAGCACGTTCACAAGCTGTTCTCAAACGGCGAAGAGCACGTTTGTTCGAAGTCAACTCCTTTTTGTATTTACGTTTGAATTCCTGAACGAAGTGATTAACCATACGATTATCGAAATCTTCGCCACCAAGATGAGTATCTCCTGCTGTAGATTTGACCTCAAAAATGCCATCATCGATACTCAAAATTGAGACATCGAAGGTGCCACCACCAAGATCAAAGATTAGGACGTTGCGCTCGCAACTGGCTTTTTTGTCTAAGCCATAAGCAATAGCAGCGGCAGTGGGCTCATTGATGATACGTAAAACGTTCAAGCCCGAGATAGTACCAGCGTCCTTGGTTGCCTGACGCTGCGAGTCGTTGAAGTAAGCAGGAACAGTGATTACGGCATTACTGACGGTCTTTCCGAGGTACGCCTCAGCAGTTTCCTTCATTTTTATCAGAACCATTGAACTCACTTCTTCAGGGAAGAAAGTCTTCGTCTCTCCTTTATAATGTACTTGAATCTTAGGCTTGGTACTATCATTTACAACAGTGAAAGGCCAATGTTTCATATCAGCCTGAACAGTTGGATCCTCAAAACGACGACCAATAAGACGTTTGGCGTCTGAAAACAAATATAAATAAATTATAATTACAAATTAAACATATTTTATTAAATTTTGTTAAATTACTTTTATTTATCAGAAGCTTTACCACTTGTATTATCTATAATTTAAATATTTATTAACGCATTTTTCACTTTTTTTAAATATAGCTGTATTTTAACAAATTTAAATATTTCTTCATTTCTCCACTGAAACAAGACGTTTCTTATAAAATTTCTTATAAAATTGAAAAAAAGATTTTTACTCAATTTTTAACACTGCGTATTATAACCATTTTTGGAGTATTTTATTATGTTAATAAAATTGTTAAATTAAAAAATTTCACAATATTTTAACGTCTAGTTGGCAATAGAAAACTCCATCAAGTGGCAACCCTAAGTAATAAAAACGCCACCTTTATGAGTCATGATCGTACATGAACTTGCGTCAATATAGTATATACTGGGTGAGTCTCGTAACACGACTACGAATATCTTGTAAATGATTTGGGACATGCAGTACCCTAATCGATTTCTAATTTCTTTGTTCTTTTATCGAGATGCGAGGGTCATCTTCATTTTTCTAAATGGAATGCCTAACATGTTTTCTCGAATTTGGATCAAACATCAAATTCTACATAAAACAAATGTTATATAAAATAGGATCTGCATATCCCCCAAGAAAGCACGCAACTTTTGTCTAAACTTTTTTCATACAACAAAAATCATTTTGAAACATCTTTTCGTACAGCAAATTATTTACGAGATATTTGAAGTCATATTACGGGACTCAACGTGTATATACAGTAGCTACATTGACCTTCCCACAATCTATCATGTACAAAAACTTTCCACGCGGCTACTTATAATTTGACGATAATACTATTTAGTTATATATTATATCATTTCAGTTCGAATATTTCAAATATCGGAAGCTATTTTCACACAATTTAATCATAAATATTAAAATACTAATAAATATCGCTTAAAGACGATTGAAGTAATTTAAAAATACTCGTACCTAGTTCAATTACAATCGACAATTTTGAACAATACTTTAGTCCAAAACTAATTTATATTCATTAATATAATTTTTAGGAAGATTTCAAGTAATTCGAAAAATTTCTTTTGATGTTAGTTTTATTAAAATTTCTGTTAGAAAAATTAATATTTAGTCAGTTACGATATTCGATCATAAAATGTCGCGGAGATGAAGACTAATTCCAATTATATCGTTAAAATTATTTTTATATTTTCTTTATGTATTTTAATAAGATTATTTCAAGGAAAAATAACTTAAGAAACAATTCACTTGACAATGAAGTCTTATAAAAGAGAACCATAAATTTACTTAAAAAAAAGGTTTTAGTAACAAACAATATAAAGAATGCTTAAAAATAAATTAAAATGATTATATGAAATTCTTGTACAAAAATATTAATATATTATTATGAAATAACAAAATTAATGATTTTACAATAAGTGCAGTATTTTTTCAACATGAAAAATATAAGAGTGAACACACTTACCAAAAATGGTGTTATTAGGGTTCATGGCAACTTGATTTTTGGCAGCATCACCAATTAACCGTTCGGTTTCTGTGAATGCAACATAGCTAGGTGTCGTACGATTTCCTTGATCATTGGCAATGATTTCCACTTTTCCATGCTGGAATACACCGACGCAAGAATAAGTGGTACCAAGATCAATACCGACTGCAGGTGTCTTGGCCATTTTTACTTTTCTATAAAAATACAAACGAAAATTAAATTACTAAAAACAATATCTAAATTATATTACTTCAGACTGATGCACGGTATATCACTAAAATTAAAGTGCAGTAGAGGGTACACACCTCTCTTTGTTCACTTGGAAAAACTTGTTGTATAGGACAGCGAAGAAGTTCCTCGCTAAACGATTCGCAACGTGAGTGAAGAATCCGTACTTGCGGTGCGGTATATATTACTTTCTCAGAGGACGCTTCTGGAATGTTCTTCCTACTCAAGCACTTCATATTCGCCAATCAGAAGTCAGCTTCTGCTAGATCTGGACGACTATTGGTCATGCGCCACAAACTACGTGCATCAATGGTGGAACTTTGTATGATTATCAATTGATCCAAATATACTTTATATACAGTAAACATTTAAAAATTTGATTTCTTTTGTTTTGAATAAAATCACCTGATATTTTCATAATTATATTTGAAAGTTGAAGCACCTGAATGAAATTATTGTTTAAAATAATTTCCAGCTGGAACTACAGATGATACGGAAGTGAAGCGTAAGGAAAGTTAGAGAACAATCTAGTAGCTAATTCTAAAAGGTGTGCGACCACATCTATTCGAGTATACGTTCTTCAGTTTACGTTTACACATGGTTATGGATGAGTTCACTTAATTCCTTTGACATCTATAACAAATTCACTTTAATTCCTTTGACTTCTATAACCTTTACCACTTACATATTTAATATTAACACACATGATATAACTATTCTACAAGATACAATATCGTTAAAAGTAATATATTTTATAATAACATTTACAATAATAAGCAATGAAAAAATAATATTGTATTATAATTTTTCTCAATATATCAATATCTCTAAGCCTTGATATATTGAATTATAATTAAAAGAATAAATAAAATGAAACCTTTTAAGCAGTATCTTTATTAGACAATTTTACTTCGATTGTCGTCATATAAAACAATTTTCATTGAATCAAATGAATGCTGCAAAATTGAATTCATTATCAAATGATGATTAATACATGACGCAGGAAGTTAAATAAGTAGAATTTGTTCGTGTATAATAATTTTCTTTTTTGCATTTCTATCATTGCTATCCTAATGTTTGAAAAACCAAATTATAATTTTTAAAATATTTATTGATTTACATTTATATATATTTTTTAAAATTTACCATGTGTACAACGCACATATTTCGCATGAAATGTGTATGTAAACAATATGTTAAATAATCGTAAAAATACAGAGTTTGAGTGCAATAGAAACTTCTATTCGAAGAATAAAAAATAATAAATATTTACAATAATTGATCGTAGTAAGATAATATGTTTCTGTAGATTTTAACATATTCATATATTGATAATATTATATTTATAGAAATATTAAATTATATTCACAACAAATAATCTTTTAAAGCGAATATCTTTTCGTCTATGAGATCATACAGATTCCTCGTGTACTAAACATAAATAAAATAAAGAAGTATATGCTACATTTTTTATATACTTTCATAACTATTTTTCACTTTTTACATTCGATAAAAACGTAAGAAAAAAATAAAAAAGGACAATACAGTGTACATAAGTATAAAACTTGTTTAACATAAATTTCATTAGCAACCGTTAAAGTAAAAGCAATATTGCTGTCTCGTCAGCTCGAATATCATCTAAGTCCGTTGCATTTCGCAAATGCAGCCTACATATACGACAAAGCATTGCGGCAGAATTCACGAGCTCTGTAGAATATCCAGCGTATCTTTGCAGTCATGCTACCTCCGTTCAATACATTGTCGTACGCGAGTGTTATTCGTTTAACTCATTTCCGTACATACTGCATCACTTTATCAAAGTTAATTTTGCAAAACTATAATACAAATTGTATGATTTACTGCGTGAACACATATGTATACCCGTTTCAACAATATTACATTGTGATCAATAAAAAATTGCACTTAAAGTATATGTATCTACGTGTTTTCAACGAATTAAGGCCACATCTTCGTTGTAGAATACTTTATACATTTGGAAATGTTAGTCATAAAAGTTTGAGATAATAAGAATAAGTATTTAACAGTTTTTAATATTTTTGTGAATATATTATGAAATGTAAGGATACTGTGATTTTCAGATAATAATGTTTAAACGTGTAATAAAGTTAATAACCATATAATACCATATAAATATTTTTCTTGAGAAAAGTGAATCGTATCTGTTGTTACTTATGAAGTTTTTAAATGTTTGTACCTAATAATTTGTGGAACTATTATAGTAAGTAATTCGATATTTTTATGATCGTGAAATTCTCTACATTTATCAACATAGAGTTGGGTAACAATTAAAACGATAATAAATATCTAATAACTACTTTTCTTCGTCATTTCGATTTTATTCATGTTCTTACACTGTCTTTCGCTCAATACAATTAAGAATTGGAGGAATCTTTTTCCAAAGCGACAAATACTCAATTGCTTAATTGTTTCTCGTTCTTCACAATATTTTGCTTTCTGGGCGTTTTTTATGTTATTACTTTCTCCATAACAATAATAATAAAGTAGAATTATTATTTAAAAATTATCTCCATTTACGAATTGTAAACCTAATTGTTCAATTTGCTGCAGTTTAAATCTTTCATTATTGTAATCAATGTGATTAAAAATTTAAACGGGCATTCAATCTATGTTGTTAAACAAATCCCTATTTCATTGCCTTGAACAATAAGCGCCGAATGGTCATTACAGTTTCAGAATTAAACAATTTATTAATCGATAATAAAAATAACATTCTTCATTTTCTTTTCCCTTTTTGTTTAAAATAAAATACGTAATAAACGATGGACAAAGCAAAAACAAGTTATATTTCGTTTGAATCCGACAAAGACTGTTTAGTTACATTTCAATGCTATTATATATACCGTAATAAAGACCTAAAAGCAAAATTAAAGGTTAATAAAAGAACCATTGATTTGTTTTAACATATAAAAAAGATATTGTTTGTTATTTATTACTTAAATATTTATTTGAACTATATTTATTCTTCCGTATACAACATTTTTTTCATATTTTCTGTCTTGTAAAATGTTATATATATTTATTTTCGCCATATAAATACATGTGAAACATACATACATATATGTACATATCCATGCGTGCATACTCACAGCTATACGTTTCCTTTCGACATTAGATCGATTCTTTTTAAATATTTACTGAGTTTGTCTGAACAGTGACTCATTTTTCACATTTTTATATATTTCAATTTGAAAAACGTAATCATGAAAAAGATAAAATTTATTGTTACTTTACCTTTTAATTACATATATTGTGTTATACATGTATGTTGTATTTTATAAAAGTAATAATAATAGATATTTCTACTCAGGCAGGTTGTTTTTCTTTGCTAATATTTCATTTAGAATTATTGAACAAGACCTAGTTGGTTAAAAATACTGAATAATGCTTTTGAAAATTCCCAATAAATTTTATTTTATCAAATAAAATATTTTAGTATAAAATACTGTGTATAAATGAGGATAGACTTAATTATTTAGTGTTTTAGTATCAATATACGATAAATCTGTAAAAAATTCAATGCACTGTACCATTTGCAAATATAAAACCTAAAATATATGATTTGTATTTAAAAGATAACGATTAACACCGTAGTATTGTAAGGTTTCCATGTGTGAAAGAAAGGGAGACGTTAGTGCCAGGTGTGCAAAGCTAACGGTCTTCTGAACATTGTCAAGGTTTTTCGTGTACGATTGTGTATACATATACGTACATTGAGCGTATGTACGATATCCCCCTATTCATAAAATATTATACGTTTTATCGTTGTAAATGCATTGTTCAGCTGAATTTTCTTATTTAACTTGTGCACTTGTAAGCGGTGAATAATTTTGATGCGTAAGGAAAAATCAGAATACGATTAAAAAAAAATTGTTAGAAGAAAATCTTTTATGAAAAAATCATTGTAAAACGAGATTAATTATAAGTAGTATTTAATTAATAGTATTTAAATAGTAATGCTCAAAACAAACAAATTTGTTAGCCCAACGTTAAATATATGATATACAGATTATACGTTAGAAACACTTATACTAATGATAATATCAATATCTATAGGATAAAACAATAATTTATTTCAAGACGTTTTAAAAGTAGATTAATTAAATAAAAGGAGAAATTACACGTATTCCTTTATTATTGCATAAGTTAAATCACATTTAAGAAGTGACCCCAAATAAATAAAGTAACGCTGCAATAGTCGAACTGTATTCAAAGAAGAACTATGTAATGTGAATGTAATTTCATTTGAATGTGAATGTTTATATAGGGTGTCCCAGAAAGAGTGTAACATCCGGAAATGGGGAGTAACCGAGGTGATTTTGAACGACCTTTTCTTTACCAATATGTTGTTTGAAGCTTCGTTTTTGAATTATTAACGTAAAACACTGGCTAATCAGAGCACGTACTCAACCGCGTAAGCGTGACTCTTATTTACGGGTGCTCGGTCGGGTTTCCGACAAACGCACTGGTACAGCATGAGTTATCGCGGTAAATGTTACATCTTAAATTAAAAATAATGTGGAATTATTTGTTATTCATGAATAACAAATAAACTAACAAGTGGTTGAATAACTGTCTTCGAAACTTTTAAAGGGGACGATATATTATTGTTCGGCATTGAAAGAGTTAAGTGTGAATCTGAGAAATATAGATTTAATTTTTTGTTCAGATTTTCTAAAAGTACACAGTTTTATTGTTGTGTTTGCAAAACCATCTGTCTGAACTGCGAAGATTAACAGAGTTATGACTGTTTGAAGGACGTGACGATTACATGGATGAATTTCCCCAACGCTTCGCTCAATCCGTATTCATTAAATGTTCTAAACTGATGTGTGGAGATCAGCAGGACTATTTTCTCCTTTCTAGAAAGGGACATCGGTTTTCTTGGTAAAATCTTCATTACGTATTGAGGTTTATTATTAATTAGATCGTTATGGAAAAGTTTCAAACGCGTTTTTCTCAAATCTGTGTCTTTTTAAAACGGCATCCATGATATCTTACAATATACCACATCAATTGGCTTGAAATTTTATGTGCAGTGAATGTATTATTGTAGTCTCTTCTAGAATTAACTAAAAATTATTGTTTCTTTTATTTTTTAAGCCCTTGTATAGTATAAGAGACAATCAAACTTCAAAGCGTCGCAATTTTTTTAAATTGTCAATTTCTTTCTTTCATTCTAGTATAGACTACAACCACACTCATCCTAATTAAAAATCTTCTTAGCTTTTTCATTTTAGAGTAGCATAAGAGATGCAATCATGGACGCCATGAGATGAAATCTTTCGAGACCGAACGTCTAGAATAATTATCAATCATTACGGAACGAATTTCTACTATCGGAAAGTGATTAACAGCGATTTTCGTTCAAAAATTCATGCGGTTGCTGCGGCGAAGTGGTGCCATCATTCCGCTTCGTCAAAAGTATCATCTGTCGAACAGATCATCCAGAAACGTTGAAATTGTCATTTCTGCCGTTTAAAATCCGTTGAATCGGTTCTGCTCGTTTATAGACGGTTTCCTTGACGCTATTCTTTGCGTTTCTTGCACAATTCACCGTATTCTGTAAAATAGATGCAGATCCCTTTGTATAAAACTGTTTATGGCCATAAATATAATGATTGAGGTCCCATTCCTGCATTATTCTTGATGATATGAGTAACTGAAGCTTGAACAAATGACAATTAGTCTGTAGGCAACAATTACAACGTTGTGGGAAGCATATATAGAGCTTATTAAAGACAGAAATCCATTTCAATCATAAATTATTCAATATAATTGGAACACATGAGATAATCTACATTAAAATGTCAAAGATGCAACAAAACTTCTCTAACATAAACAGAAAGTGATACAAAACCTCCAATTCTTCAGTAAACTGATGCCTTTAAGGTTGAAATTTGATCATTTCACAAATCATGTGGAAAACATGGTCTGCGTGCAATACAAATGCATAAAAGCAGTTTCCCATTGTATATCCTGCTTTAGAACATTTACAATTTTATTCTCTCTCTGAATCTATCCAATTGATGTTGCTGTAATCGTACAATGGCTGATAAATTGTCAATAAACAACTACAGTGCCTCGGTTTCTATACTACGGGTTAAATTTTCATATCTTTATCAGTTTTTCTGGTTAGAATTCCTCTATAGTTTGCCCACAGCCTGTTCATAATAAAAATTGTGTTAAAAGGAGAAGACTAATGTGCTTACCACTGAGCACGTAAATCTTGATGTCTGATTAATTATAGACTGAAGTTGCACCGAGATACATACAACGTAATAGCAACATGCATTTCTTTTCTTCTATTCCTTTTCCATTAGTTGTATTTCACTGTACTTCCTCTTCCGATAGCTTTGTACAGAATTTTGTACAGAATCACCTCTGTTTGACGTTTGCATGCATGGGAAACAAAAAAAACCAATTCGCTACATATGAGGACAAATTTAAAACACTCTGTTAGGGGATGGTCAAAGCACAGCGCCTCATCTACCAATGGAAATAGAAATAATACCTACAGCAGTATCCCACACATGGTAGCTAAATCGACATATGATTGTGGTGGTGTCCGTACATGAGACACTGTTGCCACTTAAATTTGTTTGCGCGCACACATTTTCAAAGTTATTCTGATGATGGCATATATTTTGGGGGTTTATATGCTGTCCAGTCCATTAAATCAAGGATCCCAAAGTATTTATCTATGAAAGAGTTTGGTGCCAGTATTATAAAAAAAAAACTGTGCATTGTATTATGTTCTACAATATGACATGAAGAATATAAAACAGATCTCTATTATTGAAATTTTACATCTATGTCTCCTCTCCTATTTTTTATCTGCATTTCCAAATTTTTGCAAGTCTACAAAATGAATTAATTTAAATATTACATACATGGTGCTATTAATTTATAGATAAAATTTATTTAGATAAGCTGAATATGATTTAGAACAGAAAATATTTGGAAATTTCGTTGATACTAACTGAATATTTAGAATTAGCTAGACACCAGTGACAGTCCAATGTGAAATGGTATTGCTTAGCATTGGTCGGGAGAGAAGTATCAATCTATCCATCAATTCTTTATACTTATGATATATGTGAATTCTTCCACAAAAAGTTCCACATATTTCCAACAAATACAAACAGTAGAATAAGAAAATATTTGGGAGTATACATATTTACAAAAGCTTCATATATGATACGCAAAGGAAATACTGTTTACTTAGATTTATTCTTTTCTCTGTCCATTGTTTATAAAAAAAAAAAAAATAATCGAAGAATATATATTAAAATTATGACTGTTAATGTAATAAGAAAGGATAAAATACTTGTGGGTATAATACATAGGATAATAAGAATATAAAGTCTAATGTAATAATATACATCGTTTAAGTCAAGATAATGTAAAAAATAATATAGAATATTATTAGAGAAGTAGAAGGGATCCAATAAGCATCTTTAAAGGAATCCACGTCCCGCAAAAAAATATAGAATTATTAAAGAAATTGTTAAAAATACAATTGCTTTCAAACCGCTAACAAAAGTGATTTTACTTTTACCCACAGTAAATTTCGTATCGATAGATTTATTTTCTTGCATTGTCACTCTTTGTCTTCCTATGTTAAAATAAGGAAAAAATATATACATTTATTTTATTATCATAATCGTCAATTGAGTTCAAACTTAATCTTCAAGAACCATAAGAATTACAATGATAAAAAGAATTAATAGAATGTGAACAAGTGCCAATAACACATTGAATGCCACACTAATTGTTACTGCATACTTTCAATGGAGAGAGAGAGAGAGAGAGAATAAAATATAAATAATTTTTACATTGTTATATTCAGAAACGCAACATTTAAAATTAGTGAAAATGGAAAAAAATTTATAGTCACTTGTTAACAATGAATCAAAGAAAAAGGCGAACGAATTTATTAATCAACTTATTAATCACAATTTTTTAAATTAATAGTCTGTCTACCCTACTTTCACTTTAATAATTTCTTGAATTCTTTTTTTCGTAAAACGAACAAAATTATTTCACTTCTGAAGATCATTTTCAAAATAATTCTTTGTCTCGAGTGGGTTAATACTGTTTCCACATGCTCTTAATCCTTTTCTAAAGAATCCATTCCTGATCTTTTACACCCCGAAAGTCTGTCACAAATACAGTCCCAACAAAGAGTAAAGTGACACTCGCTGACATACACAGTTTGTAAACATCTAGCCACTGAGTGCTAAATAAAATTTCATTCATAATGTGATCCAATGTAATTTTTATGAAATATTACAATAGAGTAAAATTCTGAACAAGTCAAAGTAATCTTACAACAAATGCCAGTTTAGATTGAGATACAATGTTTCGAGCGATTGTGTATCCTTTGTCTGCTCGGACCTTCGAGTAAATACTTGAATATTTGAGTATTAAATATGGCATATTATTTTTCCTTCGACATTCAAAGTATATAGGTAACAATAATTTCGACTTAATATTTTGACTACTACGCGAGTTTATAAGGAAATCCTCGTCAGGCCACAGTCGTAGCTGCACCAAACGCATTTCATAGACTGAAACTTAACTCGATGCAACTATACATACTACTGGTTCCTTTCCCTTTTCTCATAGATTAGTTGAAGATTTATTAGTCGAGAACAACACGTCTAAGGAATAGCGAGAGATTCTTAAATTCGTTCTTCGTTTTTGAAAAGAAAAGAAAAGAAAAAAATCTTTGCTGTTAAAAATTTAAAATTTTTACTTTATTTTTTCAGTAATACCGAAACGAAAAGACAAAGTGTCGTTTTTTAGTTTAGAAATTGAATTCATCGAAATCGATACTTAACATATAGAAAGAATAATTGAGCGGTTAAAATAACTTGTATGTTTGATGACGTACCGTATTTCCGAGCCTATAAAACGCACTTTTTTTACTCCAAAGCCATAGAAAATGGTTTATTACAAATGTCGATAATAACATTGTTTTCTTTGTATAAAGTGGTATTATTAAAATAAGTACTTTGATCTTTTTCTGTCTGATCCAAGTATTTTTCGTAAATTCTAATCTGATAAATCACAGTGCGTCTTATAGGCTGGGAAATATGGTAAGCATTTAAGTTTGAATCGAAAGGTGTCCTTCGAACAAACATTAGCATACTGACCCACAGTGTTTAAACTAACGAGATATTCTCACAGAAGCACATCTTGGATCGATGATCTTCGGAAAACACAATACGGTATTAGTTGTGAAATAGAATTATCTATTCAAATTATTTAAAATCAAACCTGCCGCTTTTCGCTGCATGTTGGATCAGTTGCAACCTTCTTTAAACTTTTCTGACATTCGTTCTGTTTTCTCCAGTTATGCATAAAGAAGTAGAACTTTACTCTGTTTGATATGTCTAAAGTATTAAATTTTACGCTGTTTCACGTGGAGGTCGAAAGTATTTCAACTTCTCACGCTGATCGCCAAACGACAGCCAACTGTATCACATAGTATTTGCGCGCGAGAATGGGAGACAGCTTTTTGCGTCTTCACTTTACTAATTCCTCTATCGTTGCAGACTTTGTCGCTATTGGCCGAAGGTGGTAGCAAAGATCGACAGTGAATCGTAACGAGATTAAGTGAAATAGAATGATGATATCACAACATCGGTGTAGCTATAAGTCGAAGCGTCAACTGTTAACTCTTTACGCTCCACAGCAGCCGCTACGGAGGACATTCTAATAAGGACTATAACTCTATTGAAATATTATTCACATTGAAATAAAGCAAATTAACCGGTCAGCATATAGCCATGTGTATTTATCGTTTTTATGCAATAAGGCATATATAAATCCATAGTACAATACGTATTATATCGCGAAACCTAATATCTACCACGTAATGAGCAATCACAAATTATTGTACAAAATCTCCAAACCACAACAAGAGAAGATACAACCCCAGTTTTAACGAGTACAACGAAAAAAAAGAAACGGGCACGATGTAAATTCTGTCCTTCAACTTGTGGCAATAAAAGTAATATAACGTGTTTTAAATGCTGCAAATATCTATGTAAAGTTTACATACCATATATTTGTCCTAATTGTAATATATAGAATATACTTTTTCTAATTTGTCCTTGTGATTCTCTTATATTATCTTATTCTTATAGTTACATTTTTCATGAATAAATATTACTTTTCTTATATACAATATACAGGGTGTTCTAGAACTAGTGTAACATCCGGAAATGGGGGGTAGCTGAGGTGATCCTGAACAACATTTTCCTTTACCAAAATGTTGTTTGAAGCTTCGTTTTTGAGTTATTAACGAAAAACACTGGCCAATCACAGCGCCCAGAGAGCGCGCGCTCAACCGCGTAAGCGTGACTCTTATTCACAGACGCTCGGTCGGGTTCCTGACAAACGCACTGGGTATTGCGGAAAATGTTATATCGTTTTAAATAAAGAATAATGTGCAATTATTCGTTATTCATGAATAACAAATAAACTAATAATACTTCCTAGAGACTGCCGATTTTGTTTATTTTCCGTGCCTTCGGCGCGCTTCTCTGGCGAAGGGCTGCCGTGCTTGGTGCTTGTTCGCCAGAATGATTTATTATTAAACTAATTGTAACATCCACAGTTTTATAACTATTAATTTCAAAAAATTTAGAATTGAATACACGGTAATGTGGCTTATAAATTTGAATGCTATATCATCCACATCCACGAACGTGATAATAACTCTGTTCGATACTTTTATTCGTTATTCGAAAGGAATAAAATGTTTTATTATTGTTAGAAAAGTTCAAAAAGCGAAGGCTTGAGTGGGCCATGTGCAGTCTTTCGCTGCGTTTTCCCCTCCTAGGGATGGTTCTGCCTCAAGGCTAAGAAAGGCCATATTGTCAAGGGGGTCCTCTTGACTAGGTTTTTTCAGGAAAGACGGAATTGTATCAACACTCGCAAAGTACAGTTCAAAATACAAGCATTCACTCTTTTAACCGCCCACGTTTATTTCTTATTCAACCGCTCACCACCGTTATCCTGATTTTCCTTACACTTCCTTACCGAACGTCCACCTATGATCCACAAAACGCTTAAGCTGGCAGACTTATTTTGTTAACTGGACGAGCAACATACCACGTACAAACGCCGAGTATTATAAAATATTTTTTATATTCGCGCAATGCGATGGCAATGCGAGAACTGCCGCTGCTCGGTACTGCGAAGTGCATCCCGGCGAACAAGCATCAAGCGCGGCGGCAGCCTTCTCCCGGAGAAGCGCGCCGAAGGCACGAAGTATAAACAAAATCGGCAGTCTCTAAAACGTCACCGAAAATTATCGATCGTGCGGCGAAGTGAGTTCATCGACTCAGCCAGAACATCGGCTGTTGAGAATTGTTGGATAGGTCAAGATCGACATGAGGATCCAGCCTTAACGACCTACTTTCGTCGAAGCAAGCTATTTCGTGGACGAATAGGTAAGTTCAATTATTTTTTTCTAGCATTAGTTATACAAATTGTTTTTCTTAAAACAATTTATTCACCTGAAAATGTGCTGTTAAAAAAAACATTTTTTCATAAATAATAAAACGTTTTATTTCTTTCAGGTAACAAATAAAATTATCGAACGCAGTTATTAAACGACTTATTAGTTTATTTGTTATTCATGAATAACGAATAATTTCACATTATTCTTAATTTAAAGTGATATAACATTTTCTGCGATACCTATGCTGTGCCAATACGTGTGCCGGGAGCCCGACCGAGCGCTCGTGCATAAAGAGCCGTGCATATGTACGTGGTTGAGCGCGCGGTCTCTGGGCGCTGTGATTGGTCAATGTTTTTCGTTAATAACTCAAAAACGAAGCTTCAAACAACATTTTGGTAAAGGAAACGGTTGTTCAGAATCACCTCAGCTAGCCCCCATTTCCGAATGTTACACTAGTACTGGGACACCCTGTATAGTAAAATTTATTTGCATTAAATAATTTATTTTTACCCAAATAAATATAAGTTTATTCATACATATTTTCTTCAAAATTAATTATTATTTATGTAAAACATCTTGTTTTGTAATATACAATGCATTAAAGGCGGTTTATATGTTCACCTAACCTGATGTATTTACCGGCCACATAATATTAACGTGACTGTTATCAATTCGTAGTTAGAAGTACATAATTCGTGACCCAAGTGATGGTATTTGTTGACAAAACAGACGGAGTGTAACTTTTCAATTTTATTTAATATAGAATTTAGTTTCATGGAATGACATAAATTTCTTGCTATGTAATATCAATATGTCGCTAGATTTAAATGTTTCTCTATTTTAAACGTAACCTCACTTGCCGGTTGCAAAAGGTTGTAACAAGTTATGATTACATTGCCACTCCGAAAAAGCTAAGCATTACTACATAATAAGAATCATGATTTCGGGATGGGGAGTACATTTCTTGATAATATCAACATTATTGGTTACTCTCTGTGTGAAAAGTCTGCAAAGCTTAGAAGTAATATATGCAATAAATTCTGGTGGAGAAGCACATACTGACAGTTATGGAATTCGCTATGCCAGAGATCCTTTGATGAGTAAAGTTGGAACAGCATCAGATTATGGCAAACAGTTAATTATTGGCAGGGTGAATGCTGTTGACCAGATCTTATATCAAACTGAGCGCTATCATCATAGTACTTTCGGATATGACATTCCAATCAGTGAAGATGGAGATTACGTTATGATACTAAAGTTCTGTGAAGTTTATTTTAACTCTCCTAATATGAAGGTACTGTTTAACAATAATCTTAGCTTTATAATTAAAATTTAAGCATTTATATAATGTAACAGAATTTCTATATTTATAAAATATTTTAATTTCAGTAGGTTAAATATATTTCATTGTTGAAAATGATTTAAATTAATTTTTATGTTGTAAAATGTTTTTTAGGTATTTGATGTAGTATTAAATGGAGATCATACTGTAGTTACCGACTTAGATATTTTTGAAAGAGTTGGACGTGGTATAGCGCATGATGAGTATATTCCATTTAAAGTTCAAGCTGGGAAATTAATATATAATGACGAAGAGTCTGATATCTTAGCTGGAAAAATTAGAGTGGAATTTATAAAAGTATTATACTTATATTTATGATGTATTGTATATAATGTGATTTAATGACCATAATATATTCAAATAATTTTATTTATTTTAATTAACTAATTACAGGGCTATAGAGATAATCCAAAAATAAATGCTATTGCTGTGGTAAAAGGAAATATGGAAGGTATTATTTAAATATACATGATCTTGTCAAGTTTACTTTAAATGTTTAGTATTAGTGTTGTAATTCCTTTTTAATAATTTTTAGATATACCACAACTAGGTCCAATTCCTCAGGAACCAGAAGAGTATCATAATATACAGGAAGACGAGGAAGAGTCTACAGTTCGTAGTCGACATACAAGTGGTCCCAGAACTCCAGACCCTTATTCGATTGATGATTCCTCAGTAATGTTACCAGTCTTTGTAGCTCTTGGGGCATTTATTCCTTTACTATTTTGCCTATGTAAATTGTAGGTGATAAAATTTTTGCACATGAATGCCTTGTACTTAAGAATAATAGTGTTCTAATCAGCTTAGACAAATTTAGGGCGTGAAGAGTTACCTGTGTTGGTTATGTACATAAAAGGAGCCTCTTTCTTTTTAAGTTATATCATCGCATTTTATTAAAGCTGTTTGTTATCAATTTAATGAAAAGAACATATCTATATATGTTTTTGTATGTTAAGTAATTCAAATTAGGAATGAAATGAGACTTAGAAAAGGTGAACAGTTGTGCAGTTACAACTGTTTCTGCCATTTTAATGTGTTCATTCGCGAATTATTTAATTTTCAACATTAAGAATGAGATAGTAATTTGCGCAAAAGTTTATTCACATCGTATTTGCCTTTCCTTTAATATTGTGTTCGACGTATTTTTAATACACTGCAAATATTTAACTAAAGAAAAGCATCTAATTTAGTGTTCACGGAAAATTGTACCAAGTTTTGAATATGTAACTTGTTTTTAGAACTAATATTACAGAACACAAGGAGAGAGAAAAGTAATATATAAAAAACTACAATATGATAAGTCGAAGTATTTTATTTTGTTACACGCACACCTAATGCTATAATTAAATTTTAGATTTAGAATGTTATAGATAATTAATGAAATCACTGTTCCAATTACGTGTTTCGTAACTTTTATGTGAAAACTTCATGTACTTTTACATTCAGTACGTCAAATGTAATTAAACATGGAGGTGAATTCAATATTTTATCAAATATCAAAATGATTTTAAGCTTTTGCAAATCAGAGCAAATAAAGTTGTTATTATTGTCCAACAGGAGTATCTTTATTTTCTTATATTGTTCTATTATATCCTGTTTTTTGTAAGCTTTTTTTTTAATACACTTTCCATCTTTATATAAATTTGATATAATAATGTATATTAAAAATATTTGTTTAACAATAAGTTTTCATCCATTTTTTATATGATCCAAAATGATGTATAGTCCACATAACTTTATCACATGGAATATCTTGCTTGCTTTTGATAATATTAAAAAATATTTCCGATACAAGTTGAATGATTTTGAGAAGAGTATCATTTGACATGGTTAGTGTTTTCGTAAATGAATGTATAAAGTCCATATGAGGGTCACCAATATTTTTTAAACGGAATACATCAATCGACTCAGCTGGTCATTTTCTACAAAAATGTATTAATCTATTTATACCGAAAAACCATTGGGAGATATTTACATTTTATTATTGTCTCTGCTTCTCACTTATTATGAGTCTATGGAAGAGGTAGTTGTATTAATTGGCGAGCCCTGGATTATTTCCTATACGGTACTACGAAAGATACGGTATATTAGAAATCATGTACAACATAGCAAAATATGAAAGAACAAATTGTCGTAGCTTGTGCGCTATTGTCACGTTTTGAAATAATACAAAGTGTTACCTTCTATAATAGCCCATCATATATGAAAACCTCTCTACAGTCACCGGACATTAATTCTATGGAGCACTTGTGGAATTATTTAGAAAAAAAATACGAAATAATATTTCTTCCAAAGAAACTTTAAAAATGTAGTTAGAAAAGGGTGGTACAAAATTACAGCAGACATAACATTAAAGCTAATTAATTCAATAAAAAGGAGGTGTGAAGTCATTATACAGTCGAAAGGAAATCTTACAAAATCTTAATTTCTTCTTTATGTTTGAAAAAGAATAACTGTACAGATACTTTTTACGCGATTATTTCTACCGATTATAGAATTTTCCTGAATATTTTCAAAAATTATGCAAATATATAGGTTCTCCTTTTATGAAATTTATTCTAAACATTTATAGAAATGTATATAAATTATTTGCATTAAGAAAGTTTATTCATAAACCGATTTATACGAAGTTTTCTTTGGAATTTTTCGCTGTATGAATACTTTTTACACTCACTATATCTTTCGTATAACATGATACGTATCATACTTAGATTCTGAAAAATATCGTGTTATACGAGGCAAAGAACTAGTACAAAAAATAAGGCCAAGTTTAAAAAAATTAGAAAAAATATACCATTTTCTTTTCACAATTAAGTGTTCTATGTTATCTTGGCGCATGTTTTGTAAAATATCACACGAATTATGAAGTGAAAAATTATAAAATTTGGTATTCAGTATTAAGTTTTTTATAACAATACATAAAATATCGAAATGAAATAGTTCTATTCGTTAATTTATATATGATTTCTATTTATGTTAATTATAAAAACTGTTATCGTTTTTTTATAGCGAGCAAACTTTCGAATACAAAGGGTTGCTCCATGAATTAAAAATAAATTACAAATTTCAATATTCTACAATTCCGTACGTAAATCTGGAGCAATATACACGCTTACTCGAATAAGAAATATTGAATGACAGAGAATGAATATCATTTAAAAATCCTCGTTCACTACGTGCCGTTTTATACAAGGATTTCCCTAATTCTCGAACTGTGTTGGAGCGTATTGTACGGGGTATATCCGTATTTGTATTTTAAAATAGTTTATTTAAGAACTAACAGCATCTATTTTAAATATTTTGTTTCATTACGCACGCACAATTTAAAAGATAGGTGGATAGTTTCTCAGAAAAATCTTATAACATTTTATGTAAGTTACTCAGTATGAGATGTACAAATAATAAACCTACGTAAAAGCTAAAGATTTATTGCAATGTGATATTTGTATAAAAATAGCATTCACAAAGAGAAGTCAAAGAATTAAAACCAACATTATCTAAAAATTCCGTCTTTTTGTAAATATAGAAAAAAGTAAAAAACTTCATGCTAAAATATGAAAGTATATAACTTTACGATATACATACTCACAATACTCAGTCACTCACAAAATTGAGAGTATACTTATGTTAATGGCGAAAATTGGCGAAAGAATGGATAAAAACATACACATTTGAATCTAAAAATGCAATATATATTTATTCATATAGTTTAGTGAAAAATTAATGAAAAATATTTTAATTACGTTAATTATTTACTTAGATTTACCTAAAAATAAAATAATACTGATATTTTACTAACAAAAAATTGAGAGCGCACACACATTAAAATGATTTATTTATACAAAATTAATATTTTATTACGTAACCTTTTGCATATATAACTGCTTAAAATCGTCGTAGCATTGATTCCACTAGATTTTCGGTTACTGATTCTGAAATATTTTCCCATATATCTTAAATTTTTACTTTAACGTCTGCTTTGTTTATTATTTGATAATTTTTAAATCTAATTTTAAGCTTTCTCCACAAGTGCTCTATAATATTCAGATCAGGAGACTGTGGCGGTGTTTTTAACAACTTGGATACAGTATACAGGGTGTTTTCTGTAACGTTACTCACGATTTTTCACCTACTTGCAGCCATCTGATAAAAAAAAGTTTAGAACAAGAGTTGTAGGGTATGAAGTGCACAATAGATATCAGTAAAAAAAATTTCGAAAACAGTTTGTTTTTATGGCGAAGTCAAGGTCACCTTGGGTTTTACGAATAGGACCATATATTTTTTTTGTTTTCCATATTTAGAGGACATCGAGACGAATTCAAAACACATATTACATGATATTTTTATTAACATATTACTTGATTTACAGAAGTGGAAATGTGAAATATTTTGCTTTTCGTCGTATTTGACTTTGACAGTGTGAACATTATTTGATGCCGAAGAGATCACCGAATGTAAACACGTGACTAAAACATAAGAAAAATGCACTTTATTTTATTACACATTTTATTCACATTTCCACTTTTGTAAATCAAGTAATATGTTAATAAAAATATCATGCAATACGTGTTTTGAATTCGTCTCGATGTCCTCTAAATATGGAAAACAAAAAAAATATATGGTCCTATTCGTAAAACCCAAGGTGACCTTGACTTCGCCATAAAAACAAACTGTTTTCGAAATTTTTTTTACTGATATCTATTGTGCACTTCATACCCTACAACTCTTGTTCTAAACTTTTTTTTGTCAGATGGCTGCAAATAGGTGAAAAACCGTGAGTAACGTTACAGGAAACACCCTGTAGAGTAACCATTTTTGTACAGCACGAGAGGAAATGCTTCGAATCATTGTCCTACTAAAAGTAATAGATTGCCGACATTTGCAATTTTTCTGCAGAAGTTTTTAAATTATTCCCTAAAATATTAAGGTACTGCGTTTTGTCCATAGTAGATTCCACAAATATCACTTTTCTGACTCCTTGTGCTGCCATGCAGCCCCACAACATTATGAAATTTTTTGCACATTTAGTCGTAGTTCTTGTATTATTTTTTTAAATTATGTATTTTGTTGTCGCTATACGATTTACTGCTCATTTATATTAAATAAATTAATTTTGGTTTCATCGCTGAATATGACATTCCAGAAGTTTATGCTGTGATTAAAATATTTTTTTGCAAACTCAAGACGCTTTATACGATTGACTTTTGAAATAAATAGTTTCCTGTGGGCGATTTTTCCATTGAAACTTTCTTTACATAAAATTCGATGAACTCTTTTAGTCAATTCAGTTATTAAATCGAATTTAAGAAATTGAGGTACAATAAATACCATAAAAGTAAAAAGTGGTTGTGTAAAATCAGTATGAGTTTTAAATGTAGGATGCAAGGATATCTTGGAATACAATCGTAAGAATTAAGGTTGTGGATACATGGTACAAGGGTATCTGTGTAGGAAAGGATTATATTGAAAAGTAGTTATAATGTAGTTTTATTAAATATACGTATTTGTACATGAATTATACATATTTGCGTGTGTATTTTGCATTTATAACATGAACATTCATGACTTTACATAGTTATGACTAGTTTAAAATAATTTCTTAAAAATATTTGTAATTTGAAAATTAAATAAATAGTACAAAATTACTAACTTAAAGTGTAATGTGCGAGAAATAAATTTTATTTTTGATACATTATAATTTTTGTGTTCAACATTTACAAATTTACTAAAATTCATTTGTCTGTTATAACGATGAATAATGTGATAGAAACAACATTTAATGTAAAACCAATTGTAATTAAGAAAAAGATATTTTAAAAAGTAGTATACTGTGCTTTTTTCACATCAGATAACTATGATGTGACTTTCCTTTTATTTATTAGGCTGACCACCAAATGCATTTGTAGATATTGAATATTTGCGTAAACGCTTGTATATTTGTTTCAGGATTATACAGAATATGTTTCATTAAACGTATTTTCAAAAATATTTTCCTTTCTCGTGATTTTTATTTGGAAAAGAAATTCAAGAGGTTTTGATCAAGATTTACAATGGCATAGAAAGATAAATAAGTTTTGAAAAATAAAGAAAAAAGTTGGAACGTAATCATTGTGGAAATTTATCGAAAGAAAGTGTTGTTATCTTATCTATGGCATATAGATAACCTGCAGTTCTAAGCATTAACCTAATTGATAAATTAACGAATTCATAAATTGATTTCTTGATTACGCTGAATTTGATTGAACAAAATATTAAAGATAATATCAAGTGAATCTTTGAAACTGTTATGAAATTCGTATGAAAGATACATGTCAAATTTTAAATTTATTCAAAAGATGGTTAATTTTTCGAATCTTTGTTGAGTAATAAATGTATCACGCCGTAGATTATACCTTTCTTTGGTAAATAAGCAATGTGTGCTATTCGTCGAACTTTGATAAACGCCGATACTCGCGTCTCAAGCACAAGCCAAAAACTAGGACGGTGGAAGCGTTGATTACTATTTTTACTTACTTGTAGGTAGTCATCCACGAAAGCTCATTGAACGAGGATACATTATTTTGTATCTCATTCGCTATACATACGTACATTTCTATTCTTTAAACGTTTTGCATTATTTCTTCTTAGAATGTAAATGTGCAGATGCAGAAGTTATGTGATGAAACGAAGATGCTACAGAGCATTTTTAAATCAATAATCAGTCAGTCCTGTATATTTTTTGTATATGTATACAGCAACTCATGAAAGTATTTGAACCCCCTTTAAAACAGAATAACTGTTTTAAAATTGTAACAAGCGACTTGAGTTTCTTTGTTTTTTTTTTAGAAGTTATAGGGATTTGTTTATTAGATGAGGTGTAAAACATTTTTGAGAAAATTGCAATTGGTCGAAATTACAAAGAAAATAATCAAAGTTGCTTTTTACAACTTTTTTTATCTGAGCCTGTAACAAAAATGTGAAAAGTACGTTTTCTAGATCTACACCAATTATATACACGCTGAAAATGTCATTGAAATTGATTAAAGTTGCTACGAGCACAACCCGTTACATATAACGGAAATCAAAGTTTTTCACGGCTTTCGGTCTACAACTGTGATAAATCTAGAGATTCTAAAAAATCTTTCAATGCACGTCGCTTGTTTCTGCATTGACCGGTTTTGATGAAATTTTTAGCATGTATATAATTGACGTAAATGTACAAAACGTACTTTTAAAATTTTGATTACAGGCTCAGATAAAAAAGTTGCAAAAACGAATTTCACTAATTTCTTCACGATTCTGACTATTTAGTCTTTAACATTAGGATACGTTAGGGGAGTTCTGTAGCCGGATTTATTGCATCACAAATGGTTACATAGTAGGCAACTATTTATTTTCAATAGGCAATAGTGCCCTTTTTCGTGTTGCCTGCGACACTCGGTCACTAGAACTCGAGGAGCCATAAAGTCCTGGATTCTTCGGGAGGTCAAGGAACAAGTGGACGCTGATATTTCATGGTAGGTGGTTCACTTTACGCGACAAAGTCTAGATCCGCGGAGATTCCATGGGATTCCCCCACATTCCTTCGCCGAACGCTTCTTCGGTCATTGTACATCTCTTTCTTAAAATAGCGCGTCTAGGGCGCAATGGGAAGGAGGTATCAATGCATCGGAGAAAAACTGATTGATGAAAAAACATTTTAGCAATCACCAATCAGAGTGATTCGGTGAGGATCGCGGTTCTTGTGGAGATTGGCTACGAAAACTTGCGGGCAGTGTAAATTCAATTCTCAACGAGAGATCATATAGTAGATTCAGTCCTCAGCAAGAGGAATAATAGTAACTAGACCACAGCAAGAGATGATAAAATTTTAGACCTCAGCAGGAGATAGTAGTATATAGACAAGTCTCATTAAGAGAAGATCTCAACAAGAGATCATAGAATGTAAATTCAATTCTCAACAAGAAATCATATAGTAGAATCAGTTTTTAGCAAGGGGCATAGTACACTCAGACCTCAACAACGGGTAATAGAAATTTAAACCTCAGCAAGAACTAGTATAGATTCATGTCTGATCAAGGGAAGATCTCAACAAGAGATCATAGTAACAATTCAAACCTTACCAATAGAAAATAATGTAACCAGTCCATCGTAGCAACAGTAATAAACAAACAATAGTGAATCGGCGCTACTTTTTTTTTAACACCGTTTCCTACGTCATTAAGTTTCCATCGAGAGAAGCTTTGGTACTAAACATTGACCAATTGTAACATTTTCAAAATTGTTTGTTTACATTATTTAGCAAAGTAATCCTAATTTCTCCAAAAAGAAAAAAAAAAACTTGAGACGTTTATTTAAAGAGGGGTTCGAATACTTTCGTGAACTGTATATACAGTAGGTGTCTGTTTAACCCTTTCGCTACGGCAGCCCCGTCCGCCGAAGTACCTTCGCTGAACGGACACTCGCGCCGGAAATATGCACAGTGCGCGTGGTTTCTGTATATACGTTGTTCTAAGTCTTAAATAGGAACTGTGCTGAAAAAAACAATCATTGCTCTAATGTAATAAGTATATTTATAAGCATATATGCGGCGCTCATACCCAGAACTCGTGGCGTGGATGCCGCGTATATGCGGCGCCCGTACCCACAGGTCGTCGAGTGGATGCCGCATATATGCGGCGCTCGGCGCGAAAGGGTTAAACTGCCGTCAACTGTGTGTTTTACAATAGAATTTCCGTTTGCTTGTAAAGCTGCCATTACTGTTTCAAAACAATCGTGTGACAAGTTGGCAATGGATCGTAATAATGTTAAACGTTGAAGTTCAGCGTTCGTTTGTTAATCGGTCAGAATGTTACTTGAGTGTTGCTTGAAGTCAGCCATTTGATATATTCTGGAAGCATGCTATCATAGTCGGCACTTTTTATTAAATGGTGATATATACATATACAGCCTTAGCCAAAAGTATTAGTCATTTCATAAAATATGAATTATTTAAAAATACTTTTGTAGTAGAAGGAAATTAAACTACTTATTTTTAATAACTTACAACATAATTATTAGGGGTACCGGAAAGTAATGTTTTTTTTCTTAATAAGCTTTATTACAAATTTCGAAGAGTACATAAGACAATTAATTAATTAAATACTCTTCACCGATATCAATAACTCTTTTTTGCTCTATTCTGTTTTTATAAAAATCCCTAGGTTTTTCATTAAAAAATTCAGAGAATCGATTTTTTAAGTCTTCATAATTATTGAATGTTTTGCCCTTTAAATAATGTTGTCTATCACTTCGTAGATATTCCATCATGCACAAAGACGTATCTTTCTTCCATGAATATTTGGTCTCGGAGTACCTCTGGCTGATTCATTTGCCAATAACCATTGGTGTTTTGTCATGGGATTATTATAAAGAACCCACTTTTCGTCCTCGGTAATTAAACTATAAAGAAACCGCTTGGCTCTTTGTTTTACAAGCAAGGAGTTGCATACAGCAACTCTCATCGCTTCGTTTTATTCAGTGAGAAAATGCGGGACTTACCCTCCGCATCGTCAATCTTCCCATTTGTTTAAGGGGGGAACCTCATGTAAATGGCCTGTTTTTCAAGAATTTTTTTTGAAAAATGTAAAGCGCAGATTGATTTAAAATTTGAAGTATCATTTATTAACGTTATAATGTAAAACAAAATATTTTTTATAAATTTTAATGGTTAATAACTATGGTGCAATGGTGGCTTGAAAATGGCATCCTGTAAATTCGCCGTGCAGCCTACAATGCACAAAAATTATCTGAAACAAAAAAATCAACATGGAATAGTCAGTTAATGCATAAACGCTCAGCATGACATTCTTTTTTTATTAAAATTTTCAAAATTGCAAAAATGGCGAAGTTTTGAAAAAAATCCGGATTTTCGGTTGTGAATAAATGTTAATAACACTATTTTAAATAAAAAATTAAAAAATCGGAGCTCATTATGCTGAGGAAAATTATTTATAGAATATATATACCAAGTTTTATAAAGATCGAGTAATCAGTTTTTGAGCTACGTTGCACGGCATGAGAAATTTTGCGTTTGAAATTTGAGTAACAGAAAAATCGTGAAAAAGTCGTAATTCATTTTAACTTACCGCGGTTTTTTGCTAATCTGCGATTCCAGGGCCGTAGAACAGATCTTCGTCTTCCTCAAAAAGTTGTAATTCTGCCGTTTTTTCTTCTTTTCGAGAAGCACGTGTCTCTTGTGTGCAATGAAGACTGCGGCGCTCCTGCTGTTTAATACGGCGTTTGTCCTCTTCTTCAGCGAATCTTTTGCTCTGCTGTCCAATTACTATGGCAAGCTGTTGCATTGTTTGAAGGACGAACGAAAATCCTTCGTTAAACATGCCGGCAGCCAAAAAAGCAGCTATCTCAACAATTTTAAGGCCACAGTTGAGATGTTCAGGAGCTAAACGCCAAACGATAGCGTTAAAGCTCTCGTTAGCATTTTGTGTATGCCCACCTAAACATCTCTCTAACAAATCATTCCGTGATAAATCTTCATAAATTGGGCGAATATGTTTCTGTACATCTCCGTGTAATGGAGGTGGATAGTCAAGTTCTTGCCCCAAGGCTTGTGCGACGCGTCCAATACAACCGTTCACTTATTGTTGAAAATAACGTACAAGAACATCTCTGATCACTTTCTAACTTTTTTATCGTATTCCCGAGGAAATTTCCTATCGATTTAAGCAAAAAAAAAAAAAATGCTCAAAAATTTCATTTTACATGAGGTTCCCCCCTTAAGGCATTCTTGAATTATAGACCAAGGTGCATCAACCTTCTCCGCAATCTGAGCAACCATTAAACATGGATCGTCTTCAATTATAGCCCTCAAATCGTCATTATCAATTATTGAAGGTCTGCCAGATCTGGGATTACCTTTCAGATTAAAATCACCTTTCCGAAATTTTAGAAACCAACGTTGGCATTTTTGAATATTCAAAATTTGTTAATGTTTCTTGTTGGCACTTTTACATTGTTATGTTTGCGAAATTCATAAAGCTTACAATGCTGAACATGTTCATCCAGTGATTTAGCGGAACTCATTTTTATTCACGCATTAATGAGTTCATTTGAATATTGAACTACTTATAAACACAAGATTTTAGATTATGTTCATAAAAAACCATTGCAATTTGACATGCGTGAAGTCAGTTTAGAAGGTTCACGGGTTAGGCGACATTACTTTCCGGCACCCTTAATGAATTTGAGCTATAAGTAACAGAATTTTAATGAATCTGTAATTACAGTGTGAACTCATGTATAATTTTGATCTTTTCTTTGTTATTTTTTCTTAAATCACTATGCATGGCGTTTCTTTCGAAATCCGGGAAAAAAATGATCAAATATCGTCGCTTCTATTTTCAATTCAATTTTCAGTAAATATTGGACATATTTTTTAAATCAGCATACAATTTTAAATATGTTAATTTTATTTCCATGCAATAAATAATAGTAGTAACGTTCTTAATGTACATTTCATTTAAGTTAATCGCCCCGGATTCACCCTACAATATAATACATATGTAAGTGAACGAAAAGAATGAGAGTAAAGTACATTAAGTATTCTGAAGGGTTCAAATTAGGATCAGAGAATGCTTTGTTCACACCGCGGAGTTTGTGAAAATGGATTAAGGGTAGGTTTTGCCACGAACCCGTTTCAGGATACGGTTGACGATCGATCGTGTGATTTGCACCGATGAACAGAAGAAAGCACTTGCAACAAGATCAATTGGCCGTCGAGTACTGCGAAAGGTAGTACATGCGTATACATGTGTACGTCAACTGGTGTCTTCTTAATGGGAATAAGCTCATTCATCCCATATGAAACGGAAGATCACGTGACCTCCGATCGTCTAGGCCTTTGATGCATGCTCATCACCGGCAATTAGCTGTCAATTCAAGGCCGTGCTTATGTCTCCGAAACTCCGAGTCCTAAGTCTCGAGTGGCAATCGTCCCTTGAGAAGCAAGAAACTACTAAACTCGCGATCCCTTATCTTATTAAATACACTTCAACCATTTGTTCATCACTTCTACTCGTATCGTACAATTCGTTAAAATCAGATTTTTTTTGACGACCATCTGTTCTTTTTAGTTTGTAGTTTTTAGTTTAATAATATTTATCTTTAAATGACGCTCAGTGAAAAGAAGATAAAAATATGCGACTAAATGATTGTTCTCCTTGAATCGTAGATTTATTTAGGAATAAATCATTTTGATTGGTTTCGTAGAAAACTAAAGAAGTACATCTGGGACTTTTTCTATATAATACTATTTTTACACGATTCATATTTACATGGTTTTCTCTTTAAACATGTTTTATTCATTTTACATGGTTTTCTTAATACACGTGTATTTATTTTTATCTTTTAAAGAATTATTAAAATAAAGAGAAAAACACATATCATCACAATTGACACAAAAACGATCAGGCAAAGGATATTTCGAGCGACGAAAGGGATTTTCTAACCAGTAGTGAAAATAAGACATTCGGTGTAATGTAATAGAAAGTGACGATGAGTAAAATATTGATTTTTGAAAATAATATTTCTTTGGTTTTTCTTGACACAATATTTTATTTTTCATGCGTCTATTAAGTAAAATGTTGTTGTACGATGCAGTTCTACATTTTAAATTCTTTTTTCAGTTTTTCTTGCTTCGGTTTGACACTAATTTTATAAGACACTGCAAATTGATTGTTTCACAACTTATTTTACGTGGTTTTTTTTAGATGATATGCATCCACCGCACAAAAAGTTTCCCGCGTATTTATGCGATAATCGTCAACACGAATCGTAATATTTCAACAGAAATGTTCATTGATATTTAGTTTTACACCTTTACATTACCAACGAAACAATCGAATGTTTTCTCTTTGCTTTTCTTCGTTTGCATAGTGGTAATACACTTAAATGTATAATTCGTGAGTCACATGTGTGTAGGAAATATATAGTAAGAAAACACTATTCCATTTGGAATCAAAAGATCACGTCTATAGTGAAAAAGGAATAATAATGTTCCTTCTTATTGCCAGTATTGAACATAAACCTGTTTAATGATAAAACGTTGAAATGTGTATGTCAGATTAACTATCGTTATTCAGATATTAATTTCGCAGACCATCCGTCAACATGTACAACATATATACAATGTGTAAAGGTTTATTTTACGAATAAAAAGAAGTACTAAGTAATACATTGAACACCTTATAATCCTTTACCAAAAACGTTTTTGTAATTCGAGTTTTATATTTTCTCCATGTTATATATTTTCTTAGAAAAGAAATTTCCAAAAGGGAAATTTTCCTCGCTCGCAAAAGAAAATGCTTTCTTAAATGATTACTTATACTGTTTAACACATTACCTTTTTAAATATATTCGTCAAAACTTTGCTCATTAGCATGTCAATCATTATGTTTTAGTTGCTTCAATTTAATACATCTTACAAAGATAAAAATTTACAATTGCTTCAATTTAATACATCTTACAAAGATAAAAATTTACAATTGCTTCAATTTCAATATATTTTCATTCGAGAGACATTAAACTTTCTATTAAAAAATGATAAATGCCAACTGATCGATAAACAAATTATTAGTATAAATGTTATAATTAAAATCCACCGTGTATATGAGCATTGTTGAGTTTTTACGTATATATTATCTTTCATGTTTTTCTTAGCTTTATTTACTTCCTACATAATTAAATTGAATAAAGCATAATTAAGGAAATATTTAAATCATCTTCTTCTTAACTTTAAAATCTTTCGTAACCACATTAAGAAGCTAAGAAATGAGAATGCTGCTATTCTACGTTTGAATCTCTTCTAAATTTACAGAAATGAATCATTTTTTATTTTATCAACTTTATGTTTGTATGCTATCCTTACGATTGAATTTTCTCTAAACTTACAGAAATTCTTCTTCTTCTGTTTTGTCAACATTATATTTGCATATTTTACCATTCTTCTTTTGAAGATTCAAATTAATAAATCTTATTAATTTGTATATCGAGCTTCTTATTGTCCGATACTGCCGTAGAAAATTTCGAGATAAGTGTGGGATACGCAAGTGTTCTCGGTAATTGTAATGATAAACGGATTTCAGTGATACGGAAACATCAATTTCTGCTAAAACAGATGTAGAGAATCAAAAGTTCGATCTGTGAAGTGCATAGTACAATGTATTTTAGTAGAATGATGTGGAGAGAGTAGGAAAGGATAATCTATGAGAAACTCAATTTCATATTTTCTAGTCCACAATTGCTATACTTTGTCTCCGTATTATATAATTGTCAACGTTACGTTATAGTTTTAGTTGAAAGCATTCTATTGAATCAACATTTACAGACACATGAAAACTTGATACGTATTCACCTTTGAGAATATAAATTTATGATAAAATTATTTTAACTTGGAAAGTATTACGTTTTAAGTAATGCTGTCGTTATTTTTCTTTTTTAATATTATCATCAACACAACGTTCATACAAAGATGAATTGTGCAATTATAAGATTAGCAATACCCAAATGTCGATTTTTAAAACGTTCATACGAAACGGGACAACATAGAAGCTCCGAAAAGATTTCGTGTGGCAAACAGGTGTGACGAAAAGTTGACTATAATTTTACACAGATATTTTAGCCGATAAGACAGATAACTTGATGTATAACAAAGTTCACCACGATGATCTGATAGGACTGTGATTAGAGCGATTACGAGTATCGATGTTATTAAAATGCTTCAAAAATCCTTGTAACAATATTCTGCAATATTTAGGAACATGAAAATATTCGAAGCACATTCATTCTGTTCAATAGTCGAACCAAGAATTAACCCTTCCATTATCCTGTCAGCCGGCTAATATGTCGATCTATTTCTTGCATTTACGATAAGTTGGCTGGCGGTAAGAAAGTTAAAAAGGATCAGGTTTTATATTTTTAGAAGATATTTAAATATTACTTTTACACATGTTTTCACATGTTTCTCTTACTTTACCACATTCGCTCGTTTAACACTTTTGCTGCGACAGATTCTAGAACGTAACATGGCTGGCAAAATTCTGGCAGTCGATGTTCGAATGTAGACGCAAAATTTGTAAAAAAATTGGTATTTAGAAGCTTTTAAATTAATTGTTTGGAATTTGTAAAAAAAATGACATATAACACTTTGCATATAGTATAATGTTTTCATGAGTATAATGAGAAAAATTCTAATAAGGATATAAGCACAGATGTATCTACGATGAGCAAGAAAGGAAAAGGTGTTCTACTTGCTACGCATCTAAAACCACGCGTTTATCAAAGTATCCTTGTAAATTTTGCGATTAGTTTTTATGTCTTGAGTATACTAACGTATTATATGTGATGGATGTTACAATTATTTTACAAATCCATCAATTCAGACCTCTGATTAGTTTAAGTTAAATATAATTGTTCACTTCTTGTATTTGGTTTAGTAATTATCTATTTTATATCTATTCTAATTATATCTATATATTTTATACTTATTTTAATATAATTAAACATTTGCATACATTTGAAAACCTTTTTTTTTTGCAAAGATTACTACCGCAATACGGATTTTAAGTTACTGTATTTCTCAGATACACCGCGACCTGACGGATTTTTAAAACTGTGACCGCTGGCAGGGTTAATATCATAGTACGAGTAAATTTTCAAAGCGGCTATAGACGCCATCAGCAATGAGAAGGTTTTATACGCAGAGGAACACGCGATTGCGGAATAGAGTAGAGAAGCAATGAAACAAGCTTGAACACCTAAGAAAGCATAGAGCCAGCAGAAACTAAGCTAATGGAACAATGCTATGCAAGAAGAGATTTTTACAAGAAATGTTTTAGAATTGACGTAACAAGTCAATAAATGGTCCAATTGTATTAAACGTGTACTCTGCAATGCAGACTACATTTCACGGTTAACCGCGCACCATCTTAATTCATACACATACCAACACTTGCCTCTGCTACGTGCTTTATTAAAATCACAGACAACGTATGCATGTATATACTGTAGGAAAGAGCGATCCAATCAGAGTATACTCTGCACCGAACCTTGATATGTTATTTCGCCAAAATACTGATAATTCCATAAAATCGACCGATAAAACAATCGAAATTACAGTTCGAATCATGTAACAATCACAGGAGATGAGTATCGATCATCGATCGAAACAAAGTCCTTGAAACCTGTCACAGAAGAAAGAAAGACAGATACATCTAAAGTCATTTTTTGTCGAATCTTCTGGCAAATTTTAGGAAAAATTGTGAAATGGAAGGATAGTTTTGCAGTAAATTGTCTTTCACAATTGACTGGTGTAATTTGTTTAATGTACAATGTTAATCGTCCAGTTGAAGCGAGTATTCGAATTAGCAGATGGAGGAGCCGCAATCGACAAATCGCGTTGCAGTGCTGTAACGAACATGGCTTTCCGTTTCATTCGTCCTTACTTCCTCTCGATGAATCCGTCGTCTTTCGGCTAATTTAATCTACGAACTGATAATATGAATTTCATTGAATGCCAGAAATATCAAATGGTTCCGACTTATAAGAAAAAATTCGATGAATTTGATAATCTCCGTAGAAAATTTTCTAGTTTAACGTTGAACACATACACACACATCCAGAGAGAGAGAGATACATAGATAGATAGATAGATAGATAGATAGATAGATAGATAGATAGATAGATAGATAGATAGAGAGAGAGAGAGAGAGAGAGAGAGAGAGAGAGAGAGAGAGAGAGAGAGAGAGAAGTACGAACCACTTAGTTCTTCTTAGTTTATCATAATTGTGATCGTAACCAAATTCGGCTTGAAGGAGGAAAGCGTGATTGTATTGGTATTAGTGAAATGGCACCGGCCCGCCGAGCGGATTCACAATATGTAATCTGTTCGACACTTGACCAATCGGTTGTGTGAACTCACACACACGTCTGCACCGTTACAAGTACCTCTGATGATCTTATAAAAGCGGCGATTAGTCGGGGGACCAGTGATTCGCTACTAGCTACAGCTACGTGAAACGTGTAATCGTTATTCAACATTTGTTATTCTTCGTGTGAAACGCCGGTTCGAAGATGGTCCAAATCGTCGGTAAATACCAACACGTCTTGAACGAAAACCTCGAGGAGTTCGTAAAGACCCTTGGCCACGCGGAGCTGGTAACCTCGTTACTGCAGTCGAAGGCCGTCGTCGAGATCCAGAAGAACGGTGAACAATGGACCATCACCGTTACCTCCAACGGAAAGACCAGCACAGCCACCTTTAAGGTGAATGAACCTTACGAGGAGAAGCTGCCCTCCACCGAAAGGAAATTCCAGGTTCGTTTGCAATCTTTTTCGGTAAAACAGAAAAAAGAAAAACTAAGAGTTATACATTTCAGATCTATGATAAGTCAATTTTCGGTACGTGTTACGTAGTAGCTTCCTCGAATACGTTCGTAGCACTTTAAACGTTGTAATTTTGATTATATCCTGAATGTCGCAGCGTATCCAACAATCATACTCTGGACAATGTTTTATTTTTAAATGTGTACACGATAGTGAACAAACGATAAGAGATGTCGATAATGTAATTTTAGAATCTGAATTCTTCACCGAGATAATTTTATGCTATCGATTTTAGTACTTATAAAACACGAAATTTATGTTATTCAATAACATATAGAACTTCTGAATCTTGTGAAGTTTATATTTGTATCAATCGATCGTTTTTTTTTTTTTTAGCTAATTCATTGAAATTCGCAGTAGATCGGGAATCTAATGCAATTAATATCATTTGAATTCTCTTGTTACTTTTGATGTTCTTGTTAAGCGCAATATTGAAATATTCATTTTACCGTTCACAGAGTGTCACAACACAAAACGGCGATAAATTTATAACGGAAACACAAGTAGGCGAGTCTGTTAAAGTCATTCGATTGTACGAATTCACTGACACCGAGATGAAAGTGGTAAGTATTCCTTTGTTATTTTTTTAATACACTCCATCACTTTAACGTTAAAAACCTTGGAACGCGAATTCATCATAGAACTCTGCACTTGCGAAAAATATTTTCGTGTGCATATATTCACTACTTGAGATCAAAGAATTTGAGAAATCCTTCCGTTTCATCTGTCAATACTAATTTCAACAATTTAAAAACTATGATTACTTACGAATTTGATGAAATAAAAGTTGCAATCCGTATTCATTACGGTCTGATTTGGTTTTACGTGACTTTCCCGCACATTCTTCACCGAACTAATTTTCGATGACTTTTTGTTCAAGTTGAAAGGCTTGAACTCCACCATTATGAGAACACTAACAACTTTATATATAATATATTCCGTATTTTTATACAACTATGAAATTTATTCACTTAAAAAAAAAAAGTGATAGTTAAACTATATTAAAGAACAAACGAAACTTTTTATTAAATTACTTTAAAAAAATTCTTATATGATCTTTTAAGTGTACTATGTTTAAAATTTTCGTTAAAAAACAATAATGTTTAAATGCAGATGATTATTGTTAAATTGTATTCTAATTGTCCTTGTTCATTTTCAGCATCTGTCCACGAACAAGAACGACGTCAAGGCAACGCGTGTATATAAGAGACTCTAAAACAACAGAATATTTAGAACAAATAATATCACCTTCCTACGGTAATTGAAAATAAAAGTTTTTCATGATTTTATCCTGATCACACGATTTTTCTATTTCTTCCTAAAGACCAGCCAAGTTTCTAGAAACTTAGAGTAACAGTTTGGGTACAACAAATCGAAACATAATTTTTACGTAATATTTATTTGAGAACTCATAGTAACGCGCAACAAATGCATACGAATAATAGTTTGCTTTCATTTTCTTTCTTCAAATTTAAGACTTAAAATTTCTTACCATATTTGCCTGAAACAAGCTCCAATGTATCGTGCAAAATAATACACATATTTCTTGCGCTGTAAATTACTAAGTATAAAGAACGACAAATCCTTCTTATGGGTACTTGTGTACAAAAAGCCTAAGTACTTTCGTGTATCAAAAGAAAAAAAAAACGAGGAATAAATGACAAAAAAAGAAGAAAAAAGCGGGTTGTCTTATACAGTAAGATTTTTGGCAGTTAAAAATTCCGTGATATTCCGTTCTAATTAGTGAAAAATTTTCTTTACTCCTTTATTCGTATCGTTCAGTGGTAATAAAGATCGAACGAATACCTCTTATCGAGTGCATAATTAGTCGCATCTTTAAAACCGTTAACGAAATGGTCCTATCAAGGAAAACAATTCTTTCTATATATCATAGTCATTCGTCCTCCCTTCACCTTAAATTCTTCTTTTCGTCGTTGCTTGCATCTGATAATTCTACACAACGTGTAGTAAGTTCATTTCCGCTCTTTAGCAATTCTCGCTTGTTATGCATATAAATTGTTACTTCGTGTCGTAATTATTCGAATTTATTTAATATAATATGTATCACATTAACTCATAAAAGTGCTGTACATAGATGAATAGAGAATACATAAGAATGGTATTAATGAATGACGACGAGTTCATAATATTCTCTCGCAGTATACTCAACTTCAGAATAGGAACAAACAAAAAAATAAATATATATGGTACCTGTCGTTGGCGTTTTGCGTGTATGTCAGTGTGTTGGTAGTGTACGTAGTATGTATGATCGTTTTTCGTACACACGCGCACGCGCGCGCGTGCGCGTACGTCTCATGTATACGCGTATATTTTATGATGTAATATAAGTTCTTCTTTTCCACAAAAAGTACGACGATTAAACATTATCAAGTTTAATGCCCAATATAAAATTAAAAAGTATAAAAAGACCGCCCAGCTTCGACTTTTACGTTAATATGTTAAGAAACCGATTCGTACGGTTAAGTTGTGACATGTGACGTTTCCTCTGGATCTCGAATTTTATTTCTTGACAACTTAGTTGAACCTGTGCCGCGCGTGTGTGTTTACAGGCCAGTTACAGCACCACGTGTGGACATTCCCTTTCGGTTAGTATCTCAGAGACCGCATGAAAACGCGTCCAATTTATGTACAAAAACAATCCATATTTTTCTTCGCTTTCTATCACTCTCTCACTCCCTCTTCCTCTCCCACACTTTATCATTCTCTCACCTTTCTTTGTTTACATATCATTTCCTTTCAGCGGGACACCACTTTGTCAGCACGACCGAAGCAGTAAAAAGCAGTAGGGTATATTATTTTTTTCTTTTTTAGGGTTTTCATTCACACACGCGCACACACACACGCACACACGCTTTCTCTCTCTCTCTCTCTTTCTCTCGCCTTTTTTTCACATTCGCTGTGCTCTACTTTCTTCCTTTTCGCCAATACAGATAAACAGACTCGTTATTTCATCGTCGGTACATATACACATTAATATATTATATTTTATATACTTTACGCTAATTATAATAAAAACTTCTTCTGGTTCGTTATACATTCCCTAAGAAACTACTTTTTAGCGGATGTTCTTTAATGCTCTTTCCTTTCTCTCTTTTTCTCTCATACGCTTTCACTCTCTTTTTCTCTCATACGCTTTCACTCTCTCTTTCTCTCATTTTTCATTCTCTCTCTCTCTCTCTCTCTCTCTCTCTCTCTCCCCTCTCCCCATTTCTCCCCGGTGAAGAAAGAACAACAACGTTTATCGGTGCGTAATGTGTACGATCGACATAAGGCTAAGATGAAACTCGGTCACGTTCGTTGCCAATTCAATCGGAGCTCATGATCAGCTGGTTGTCGTTCGGAGCAACCACGGGCGAAAGGTCTTTCTTCGGTACATCGTCAAATATCGCATTTATTTCGACTTTTTCGGAGACACCGTTTTGCAGAATCTTCCCTTTCTCGGTTATCGTTTTGCCCGTTGTTGAGGTCTTGCTGGAAACCTTCGATACCGCTGTGATCTTTTTGGTCGGCGAAGCTGTTGTGCTGGTCTTTGTCGTTGAAGATACGCGTTTCGTAGTGGTCGTAGTGGAACTACTGGTGAACAAACGTGTGCTTGCCTTGGAACCGGTACTCGTTCGCGACATAGAGATTTGTTTGTTAGCCGTTTCTTTCACCTGTTTGTCGATTACCGGAGATTTGGCGGTGGTCGGCATACGTGGCTTTGTCGTTGCGTTTCCAACAGTTGGAGCTGTCTTAGCTTTCGCAGGAGCCGTGTTCGTAGCGACGATACTGGTGGTACTGGGGCTGCTGGTGCTCGATTTAGTGGTCGTACTGGATTTGGTAGTAGCCGCGCTGGATTTTATTTTTATTGCTGTAGTTGATCCAGCAGTAGGTCGTGGGGTTGATGTTTTGGCTAGCAGGCTTTTGCTCGTCGATGACGGCTTGCTTGTTGGTTTAGTCGCAGTTGCTTTATTCAAGGACTTTACATCACCGTTCGCGGTTGGTTTCTTCTCGGTGGCAATTGGTTTCGAAGATGCTGCTGTTGCGGAAGGTTTTGGTTTAGAGGTGGCGCTAATGCTCGTCCTAGTCGTTGTTTTCGTTACGCCAGTCGAAGTGGTAGTCTTTGAACCGGATTTTGGAACGGTAGTTGATGCTTTACTGCTTGCCGAGCTCAACATTGTTGATTTCTTTGAAGTATCTAGATCTTTTGGACGAGCTGGCATAGTAGTCGACGGTTTCTTTGCTGCCGCGATGGACGTTCGTGTTGCGGAAATTGCACTTTTCGAAGGAGACGTTTGCGTTGATTTTGGCGGAACCTTCTGTCCAGTGGTCTTTGTTACTGCTTTCGTACCGGTTGCCTTCACCTTCGATTTGCTTTGTGCTACAGCTGTACCTGCCGCGACTGCTGCTGTTGAAACTGCTGCTGCTGCAAGTGCTGTTGTTGCTGCATCGATGGCTTTGTTCTCTGAAGTTTCGACGGCAGTCTCCTCGACTTTTCCTTCCTTTACTTCTGATGCTTCTTCTTTCATCTCTGATTTCTTCGTTTCTGATACTTCAATTATTTCTGGTGCCTTTGTTTCTAATTCTTCAATTATTTCTGGCACCTTAGTTTCTGATTTTTCAATTATTTCTGGTTCCTTCGTTTCTGATACTTCAGTTGTTTCTGACACCTTCGTTTTTGATTCTTCAATTATTTCTGGTACCTTCGTTTCTAATTCTGTCATTATTTCTGGCTCTTTCGTTTCTGGTTCTTTCACGATTTCTACTTCCTTAGTTTCTAATTCTTTCGTTATTTCTGGTTCTTTCACTTCAGATTCTATGATTTCGAGTTCGTTTACTTTTAATTTGTTTACCATTTCTGGTTCTTTCACTTCTGATTCTTTTACCATTTCTGGTTCTTCCACTGCTAATTCTTTCACCATTGTTGTTTTTTCGGTAGCTAAGTCTTTCACGATTTCTGGTTCTTTCACTTCTAATTCTTTCGCCATTTCTGTTTCTGTTGTTTCCAATTCTTTCATCATTTCTGATTCTTTTGCTTCTAATTCATTCATCATCTTTAGTTCCTTCGCTTCTGATTTCTCAATTGTTTCTGGTTCTTTCGTTTCTAATTCTCCCATCATTTCTAGTTCTTTCGTTTCTAATTCTTTCATCATTCCTGGTTCTTTCGTTTCTAATTCTTTCATTACTTCTGATTCTTTCGTTTCTAATTCTTTCATTATTTCTGGTTCTTTTAATTCTGTTTCAAGAATAACTTGTTCGACTTTTTCCTTCTCTATATCACGAAGTTCCTTCTCAATTTCAAGCTCATTCAAGTGTTTCTCCGATTCTGCCACATCTTTCAATTCCTCGTGAATTTTTTCAACAACACTAGGCTCTGCAATAGTAGTAACAGTTTCTTCTGTTTCAGGTTGTAATTGGTTTTCTAAACCAGTAAATTCTTGCATGGATTCGGACAAGTTCAAAACAGGCCTCTCTTCCGCTGCATCCATTAGCCCCTCTGGTTTTGTTAGCTCTACCAGCGGTTCCATTGATTCCGTCGTTATGTTCTCTCTTTTATCCTCGACAACAGTTGTATTTTCTGGAGTCTCATTCAATTGCATTACCTCTTCCGGTTTGTACTCGTCGGTGACGGTGGATGGTTTCTTGATGGGGCAAACGAGATCTTCGAAACTCGACAGACTTTGTTGTTCTTCCATTTGCTGAGGTGAAAATGACGGTAGTGCCAGTTCACTTTCAATGTGAGTTGGTTTCGCGGTAATCTCAGCTTCTTCCTCGAAATCTAGCAGGTTCTCCTGTACTGGTGGTTTTGTGCACACTGCGTTGTCCATTTCCTTTTCATCTGTAGGTTGCACATCTGCAGATGAATCTCGCTGAATTGACTCGAAAGTATTATCTGTTTTTAAAGACTGTGACTCGTACGTGTTGGTTGTTTCTGTCGGTGATTTTCGACCAGGATCGGCAGCTTCTGCAGAAGTTGGTTGACCAACCTCGTTACTAGTTTCCACATCGTGAGACTGTAAATTATACTGTCGAGGCAAGAATTCTGGAGCATCCGCGTGTAATAAAGATTGAATTTCTGCGTTTTTCGTAGGGTCGACCGATTCGCTTTCTAACGGGCCGGGTACTGGTGACAAGGACGATGGTGTGTCGATTTCACTTGGACAAGCTTCCTTTTGGAGATCGCTTTCAGGAAGGACAGCATCCTCGCTAGTCTCGTCTATGGGCTTGGTTTCGTCTATGTCTGCACTGGAAGGTGACAGAGGTTGTTCGTTGTCAACGGAGATGGGTTCCTTTTCCGATTCGAATTCAGCGGAATAATTCTCAGTTGAAGGAGAGTGGTCGTATCTCGCGATTTCTAATTGTTCGATCTGGGAAGATTCTGGTTGTAATTGCAGCAAGTCGACGACTTCTGTGGTGATCTTTGTATCATTCGCATACTCAATAAAAGTGGCTTCTTCGCTATTCTCTTGTTCCAAGGACAGGTTCACCAGTTTCGTGGGTTCTTCTGAGAATGCTGGCTTGTCCTCTGCTGGTTCTTCAGCTTCGGGAACAACCATCAAGTCAGTAGTCTCGAGTTGCAACTCTAGAGGAGATTCTTCTGTGACCTTTTCTTCTTTCTCAATGGTGCCATTCTTCTCCTCCAAATCAGTACTGCTTAAATCATGAACGGCGTTCAGATCGACACCTTTGTCGAACGCTGCTTCGAAGTCGCTGGGTGTGAAAGACATGGCCATCGGATCCTTAGCTATGTCGTAGTCGCGTTCAGAACTAGAAAACGATTCATCTATCGTAGAAAATCCGGTTCTGTGAAACTCGCTTGTTGTTAAGAAACTGACTCCTGATTCGTCGCCGAATTCTGCCTTCGTTGATGAAATTTCGGATTCGTCTAAATTGCCGGTAACACCAACTGTTTTCTGTTGATCCGATAAGAAGTCGGTATAATCGGTAGATTGTAAATGCTCGCCGTTTTGGTATTCTTCTTTCTCCTCGACTTCGACTTCTCTCGGTCGTTGGCACACTTCTTTCTCAAACTCGCTCTGGCTAGGCACCTGGATATCATCCATCTCTGGTACCTGTTTAAATGGCGAACCAGAAACGGGATAATCCTCGGCGAGATTCACTCTTGCTCCTCCGATGAACTGTGGTGAGACTGGGATAAACTCAGCCGCGTCAGGATTTAGTTGAAAATCCATATCCTTCGGTTTCTCCTGCTCCTCGTCGCGAGCCGTTTCCTCCTCCTCCGTTTTTTCTATTCTGTCCTCGGCGCTAATCTGTGCGTTTGTGAAAAAATGTACATTTCGTTAAAACATTCGTGTATTCAGAGATGAGTATAGTTATAAACACGAATTCAATAAAACGTAACTACACATATATTTATATTATAGGTAGGTATTTGATTCTCTGTATCTGTGATTTAATTTCTTATCTATTAGAAATAAAGTAATTTTTAATATTTTCTAATGCATCAAATTTATTATATAACAATTTATGTTGTACGTATAATTCAAGGATATATTACCTCCTCTCCGTTTACGATAAATTATCAACATGTTAACTATTACAAGATAATTTGCTCGAATTTGTTACCCAGAGTTTGGATTTCTTTATTAAGGTTATACTAAATAAGTGAATCGCTTCTAAATATATTTGCATTCGTTGTTTTTACAGGCTGTTCCACGTAACTGGATCAAGCCATAGCTTCAACTTTCAAACGGTAGAAGCTTGAAAAGTACTTCATAAGGCGAAGTTAAGTGGTTTAGAATGATGCGTATCACGTGGAGCACTTGTCTGCTTCGAAAGTGGATCATTTTTAGATTTTTCAAGGCCACTTCTATTTTTTTAAACGGAACTACATACATTTTTGGATCTTTTCTTCGATTGGTATCCGATTCATTTGAAATTTAAGGGTGGTGGGTGCCTCAAATATAAAATTTTGGTTTCTGTTATTTATTAGTTCTCCGAGATATTAATAAATACCTTTTAGTATTATGCAGACGTTATTAATTCATTGTATGCTGCTTATACATACATTACCAATACATCCGTCTTCGCTGTAATCGTCGTCGCTGATTGTTGAACAACTTAATAACGTAATAACGACATCGGTTTTAATATATGTAGGATGTTCCCGAGTAGAATCAGTTATATTTTATTATTTATCAAATACACAGATTATGCTCAAAGTTGCAGAATATTGCTTTATTATGAATATATGAATCAATTTATCAAATAATTTCAAATGAAAGTTATCGGTCACCGTAAGGTAGGAAAATATACAAGCCTAACCAATTCCACCAATATTCTATCCCCATAACCAGACTGAGCAGTGTGTTGGAAACTACGGTGTCATCATTATTCAAAATTACGGTAAGTAGAGTATATTGTAACTCAACATTTTTTGTCTACTAAAATTAAAACGTAATGAAGCTTGAAAAGAAGCAGGGTAGATTTTAGATGAAGACATTCTATAGATACTGATCAGCTGACAACGACTAACATTGAAGACGAACATATTATGTATATATAATTTATATGAAGTATTATAGAACATTCATTCATAAATAAATCTTTATTTATATTTATTATATTACTATATAATAGTCACAATTATTAACAAATATTAGGAAATGTTATATGTATAGTACGAAAAGTTTGTGAAAAGATTTTCCTAAGCAATACAACTTCATAAGTTTTCATGTTGAAAGACCTGTATCTTTTCTCTTACTAGCCATTGCGCTATTGATACTTAATCTATAAGTAACAAACAGTTATTTGTTTCTTTAAATCTTAGCAACCGTATTACAAAAAAAATATTTCGCGGGTCTTCTTCGTTAGTAATATCGTCACTGGATCTATGTAAACCCGTGTAATTTGAAAAGTTTGCTACATATATACGCTCAATGTTGTGTCAGTATCTTTACACTTTCAGTTAAACATAAACACATACTTAATGTTAATTAAAAATTTCTATTAGTTACTCGCTAAACTATATGAATATATATTATTGCGTTTTCATATTAAAATATATGTTTTTATTTATTCTCTTGCCAATTTTCATTATCGATATAAGCTATGTTCAATTTTGTAACTGTATGTACATATATATGCTTAAACGTATCTTTTATATGCATTTGCACGTATATACTAACAATTTTGTAGTCAAAATATGTTTTAAATTAATTAATTTTCGGTACAAGTACTCTAATACTATTTCATAAAGAATGCAAAAACATATCAATTAGTACATAAAAAAAAAAAATAAAAAGAAAATAAACAGATGACCTTGAAATCTGAAATCATTCCATTTCTGGAGCAGCATATATACACTATGCGATACACCATTCGAAACAATTTTGCATAACAAAATTTTGCTGTACCTCCAATCATTTTAAATTTACGGACTGACCACACTTGCGTGAAACATCCTGTATATAGTCCATGTACAGTGTTCGCAGAAAAACTGCGTACTCACGATAATCTTGCAAAAACATACGGAACGAAAGCACACAAATATATGTACGACGGCGTATTATTTTTAATAATAGATCTAAATCATTTTTATTTAGTATTTTTAAACATTGTTCTAAGATGTTTCGTCATTGTTTTGTAGGTTTAAAACTAATTCTTAAGTCTTCATGTTTTATGAATATGTACGTAAAATTCATTAATGTTTTTACATTTTTCTTTTAAGTTTTACCTTATCTTTAATCACAAAGAATTAAGCGTAAATGGTTTTCGTAGTTATTAAACATTATGTTCTATATATTAGTTACAATTGTTTTTACGAATTAGTGTTAACCAATTTGCAATGTATTACCCTAAACAGGGACTTCACTTTTTTATTACAACATTCACTGCCTACTGTGGTTCCTTTAAACGATGTTTTTCATTGCTACGATATGTAGATTTGCATTATTTCATATACAGTTTATCACAAAAGTATTTGGTCACTCTTTAAAACAGAATAACCAAACGATGTGAGTTTTCTGAGAAATTAGAAGCATTAATTTACTAAATAGTATGTAAAGAAATTATTGAAAAAATTACAATTGGTCGGTATTACGAAGAAAATATCGCTTTTTACAATTTTCTTATCTGAGTTTATAATGAAAATTTAAAAAATACGTTTTGTAGATTTATATCAACTATGTACATGCTGAAAATTTCATGGAAATTAGTTAATATTGCTATGAGCTGTAAACTGCCTACAGCTGCAATAAATCTAAGGATTCTTGCATCTTTCAATACTTGTCGTTTGTTTCTGTATCGACCGATTTTGATGAAATTTTCAGAATGTATATAATTGGCATAGATCTACAAAACGTACTTTTAAAATTTTTATTACGGGTTCGGATAAAAAAGTTGGGAAAACGACCTTCACTGTTTTTTTCACTATTCCGAACAGTTGTAACATTTTCATAAACGTTTGTACACGTCATCTAGTAAACAAATCCTTCTAACTTCTCAAGCCATTTGGACCACTTTTAAAAAACTTATTTAATTTTAAGGGTGACTGAATACTTTTGTGACAGATTGTAAGACAAGATTGGCTTTTATGTGCGGGAATGATACATGAGTGAACCACAATTTGAAAGATTGTTGACACATTTCATATAATTAATCGCATTTGCAAAGATTATGTTTTGGTCTTTTTGCTTGAAACTGATTGAATTACATAAACCATCCCAAGAATCCTAAACAGACGGATATGCAGTAAATTAAAGAAGAATCTACACTTTTACATTATCATAGGTGTTTTCTTCTGCCTTTATATGTTTTTGTAAATATCGTGGGTACGCTGTTGTGCTGATATATACTGTACATGTAAGAAAAGGAAAATGTCCCTTGTTAATAGGCTAAAAACAAACATATGCCAATTAATTTAATTAATTTTACATTCTCACAGAACTGATAGTAATAAATGAAAGAAAAGCGATATACCTCTGTGTTAATAAGCTCAAACGTGTCTGTTTTTGGACTTCCACATTTAATATCTTCTTCTGTATCCTCAGACTGGATTTTCAACAGGCAATCAGCGTTTTCGGCGGGAAGCTCTGGAATAATGTCAGTCTCTTGCTCGTTTTTCGATTCCTGGGGTATGTCGATAGGAACCGCCGCAGTACCCTTCTCTTTGTTAGGATCAACGGGATAGTAGTTCCACTCGTCTTCGGAGTCCTCGCTGTCCGCTTCATGAATCAGTGCATGCTGAAGAGGTTCTGCAAATAATCGATAATATTAATGAATTGTCGTTGCTAAAATGTAAATATAAACTAAAACGAGTTTTCCTTTAGAAGAAATAATATTCTTAACGATATACTTGTTATATACAAGCATATATAAGAGAAAAAAACGAAAAAAGAGGAAAAATACGATAATTGAGATGAAACGAACTGCAAGATCAAAAAGCAAAAGCCATTGCAGAGATTTTCATAATTTCTTCCAAATTGGTTCTTAAAAAAGAAAGAAATTTTTAAATTTACATTAACGCATCGCAAATGATGAACACGTGCTTAATTTGCGAATTGTGTGATATATGCATTTTAATAATAACAGAAGTGTAGAGTTAATAATAACTGTTCGTTTATAATTATAAAGCAACGAAGTTACATATTTTGGCTAGGCCATATCAATCGATCAATCAAATACAACCAGAAAACAATTTTCATGACTGAAGAAGTAATCTTACTCGGTTTTCCCAGTTTTTTCATATTTATTTCTCATTTTTTTAATTTATGTGCAGTACATAGAAGTAAAAGGATTAAAAGAGATAAATACATCACAGGTATATTTTCAATTAAATATATTCTATTCATTGAAAACTCATTGAATATACAAACAGTTATTCAGCTACACTTACTATCCCGAAGTTCTTTTTCGAAATTTTATTTATGCCCCTTAAAAATAGGCGCATATAGAGTAATTGGAGAATTTTCTGATTTTTCATAAATATTCAGTTCATTTCGCAAGAAACGAATAATTTTATAATTAAAGCAACTTTATTAAGAGGTTTTTAAACTCCTAACTTTTTACATAGTAATATAACTTTCTTTTTGTGATAGTAATTAAAACGTTAAAGGAAAATTGTTACTAATGAAAGTAATTAATATTGTTACGTCAAAAATTGAATTTCTTGACTTATTTTGTATCAGCTCGCAGCAAAATAATAGTAAGGCTTTAAATTGCACAATAAGTAAGCATGAGACAAATTTATTATTTGTTACTAAACAAAAATATATTGTCATACGCGAACTGAAATTTCAATATAGTTATTATGACAAAATAACAGCATGCCTGATATTACAGAAAATGGAAAATTAATGGGAATGTTTAAATTATATACATTTTTATAATAATTTCTTGATCCTCCTTTATTTTCCAATATTTTCATCAACATTTTTCGAATAGATGATATACATGATTTTTATTTTTTTTTTTGTTGCTGTAGTGTATTCCAATTTCGTTCGACATACATTTGCAATGTGTGAATACACAAAACTGCCTTTTATTTTTTTATACATACAGTTCTCGTTTTAACTCACATCAAATATGTTTGATTATATTTGAGTTCGGAGATGAGGTTGGCCACTTAAGTATTGTTAAATTTTTTGGCTTGAAGTACGGTTTCACGTATTTTGTTGTGTGTTACTGAAAAGCATTATCCTGCTGAAAAATAAACTTTTTCCAGCTATTCGAACTGTATGATTATTTACTTATTCATCTATAATTTTTATGTATTTCTTGCTATTAAGTCTATTGCTTACATATTTCATTTCAATCTTCGATTTTGTAACTAATACCAGCCTTGAACTATAATGGAACTGCCACTCATTTTACACCTTAATAATTGCTTGTTTTCTTGAATCATGGAAATAATAATAGAAACCAGAAATATTTATTTTTTACCTAAATGAAAATTTTTTGGACAATTAAAATAACTTTTTCATATTTTCTGTTAGCGAACATAATGTATCACGAGTAAACTGAAAACGAGCCCCCTTTGTGCCTGGTGATTTCAATTATTTGTAATTCTTCAATAGGTGGTACACAAAATTCTTCAATAATTTTTCGCTGTACCACAGAAATTGAACGCTTTCAAAATCGTTCGTTTCTGACGACTTGAGAGTACTTGTGGACGGCCTGTAATTTGCTTTTCATCATAGCTTTCTGAGTTTTTTAAGAAATTATAAAACATTTTGCCACTTCTATTCACATTCTACGAAACTTTTGTTATCAAACAGTTTGGTTGTCTTGAACGAAGTATTTTTCTTACTTCGATGTTCATTAACTTTTTCTACCATCTATCATTTAAATAATTAACTTCACGGGTATAATTAACAATTGCAAACGTATGTGTGTGCGTGTATGTACATAAGTCACCAAATAAATCCCACGTGTACTGCAATTTATCAACTAATTACGAGGAACATTTTAATATGATGTTATTTATATTTGATAGGTATATGTTATTAACACACTGCCGACCGATTGAGGTGATCTTCTTTTAAGACAAAAATTGATATGCTTGATATATTTGTGAATTCTGTGGTATGTATTACTGCATAAATTTATTTGCTTTGAACACTAGCACATTTTTAAGAATACTGCATTGTTTAACATATTGTTACTTTATTTCACATTTTGCTACACAAATTACTTTCATTTGTGTAAATTGTGTATATAAAATATTAGATAATTATTATTTTATTATTTAAAGTTATTTACTTGTGTTCAAGTGTAACAACATTGCTAACAATAAATAATTTTTCAAGTGACTTTATCGGCAAGTTCTTTTATTGGCAATCGTTTACAATGAAAGAATAAAGATCTCTCTAAATATTGAAGATAGTAAAAATATTTGGTCTAACGTCTCGAAAATTATTAGAGGCAAAGAAGTGTATGCATATTGTTAAATTTCACATTTTTCAACGTCAAAGTAAACGACGTTTGCAAAAAATGCACATGATCAACAATGTGTTGAAGAGTTTATATAATTGTTTTCAACAATTAAAAAAATTATGTTGTACAATTATTAATTGTCGTATAATATGAAACGTTGCTTCCGTCTTGAGTTCCGCATGATATGAATGCTTCGATTCGTCAACGGTAACTTAACAAAAATGATGCGAAGTCTAGATTAACAAGAAACAACTCACAACTGCCCAACACTCGACTAATCAATTGCGAGTGTTTATAAATCTAACATTTCATATTACACGACTTAATATTTTATGGTTATAAATATTGCATTTGTACATTTTTGCTTAATTTCATTTATGAAACACTTTTTGTTGGAAGCAATTTGTTAATAGTAGCAATTGACAGTCTATTACTTTCATTAATTCTTCATGAACAAGAACGAATATACACATTCACCGATTAACCTTTTAGGTACGGCTGAATTCTGCGCGAGATTTTTTTTTTTTTTTTTTTTTTTTTTTTTTGAAACGGTACAGCACTGCAATATGTGACGGACAATGCCGTTCTCTACACGAGTACATCGGAATGAAATATTTGATGATTAAATTATAATTTTTCTTAAAAATATATTGCACATACTTTAACTTTAACAATTCACTTTAATAGTTAATAATACAATTGGGTATGATATATTTTAAAACATGGTACGACACATAGACCCACGTCACAATCTTCACACTCATAGCTAGATTTTCGTCTTATATCGTTTTTTGAACATACGATACAATTTCGTAACGATATCCGCGAATGCCACTATAGTGGCGTGTCGTACCTAAAAGGTTAAACTTCAAAAATACTGAGCTCTGCTAGTCCCTTCACGCTGTAACCAATAACTTCAAATGTTTGTGTTATACATACTTTATGCATTGAAGCGAATAGCTCTTGCCAATGGTAAACATTAAAAGAAAAAGTGTAATGAATGGGTTCAGCATGAAATAAGCGATAGCTCTTAGCTCTATTTTAAATAATTGCCATTGAGAAACTTCGATTCTTTTTAACTTGTATGAAAGCTAAACCAAAAATGTTTTTAAAGAGATAAATCGTACCTCGCCTTATATCCTTGTGTATTTGCTTTATAAGAATATTTTCTTATATTTTAAACGAAACACGTGGTAAATGTGAAAATTATACGAGCAAAGCACGAAAAAACTATAATAGAAAACAGTGATAGACTGTTGTACATCACCTTTACGATTTAGAAGAATCCAAGAGTGTTTCGAGTTCGCTATTAAATATTTCAAAATTAACAAACTGCATTCGTTCTAACAATTTTCTAACTGCAATAAGCGTTTGAACATTCGCGAAAAAATCCGGGTCGGTTGATTCGAACTTGTCGACATTTTCAGTTATCTTTCTGATGTTTCCGATAATAATTCGGATCTTGGCCACCTCCAAGGAGAGTTACGTCACAGCACACATTTCACGCTTCGACAAATTCAAGGCAACAGAATGGAGGAAAAGAATAAAATAACGTAGCACAAACCGCGAGACGACGGAGAGCGTGTTCGACTGTTTCATCGGTACACCGTACGACGAGAGAATTAAAGCATGATTATTAAATCTGCGACTATAGGAAAATGAACGCACGAGGCAGCGAAAAATTGCTCGAACAGAGGGGGATCATAGCATGAGGACGGCGCAAAAACCGTTTCAATTCATCGACCAGCGAACGAAGAAAAGTGGAGGAACTTTGCTTTCGATCGTGTGTCACACACCTTTCCGTGGCTGCAAAAGAGAAAGACAAAAAGAAAAAAAAACAGAACGCTACCGCCACGCGCAAATGGAACGCAGAGGAAGATAACGGCGGAAAGGAAACGAGAAAAAAAAAAACTATGGAAACTCGTTCTTGTGGTGCGGGGATATTGGTAGAAGTGGTGGGTGGAAAAGCGAGAATACTCACGAGCTTAAGGAAGAAACGAGCAGGATATGTGTCCGCAGGAGCGATCGTCGCTGACTAAGAGGAACTACGCCCGCCAAGAGATGCATTATCGATCTAGTCTAGAGCCCCCGGGAACACCCCTTCCTCGACGGCCCTGCCACCACCCACCTGTACCACACTGTATAGCAACAGTCGCACCTCATCTCCGACAGGAACGCCGTTCCTGCGATTGGTCCTGCCCCTGCACACAAGGTGACTTACCCACCCTGCTGCCACATCGGCACAGGGAATTTTGTTTTAAAGACGAGCAACCGGTGTTTCATCAATTTCATCCCACACTACTCTCATTCTGGATACACCATTACCTTCCTCTCTCTTCCTTCAGACTTGATTGACCCACCCTTTGCGCATAGTCCTTTCGAAGATGATCGAAATGGCTATTTCTTTCCGCTAATTCATCATCTCTGATCGTCCCCCTAGCCTTTATGCGATTAGTTGATTAAGGCCTCGATGTTGCATAATACGCGTTCTGTCAATAAACTTCACCTTCTTAACTTTGTTTCACTTTACCTTTTTCTCTTTTCCTTTTCATTTCACAGACCGAGTACTGTCGTATGTGAGATAATGTACAGGCTGGTCTGGAAAAGAATCGGATAATCTAGAGACATATGGGATATTCACTTAGGATAAAAAACAAAATGGTAAGTTAATATAGGTCCACGAATTAATTCTGAAGGAGATGTTACTTGTTTCTATTGATAATCGATACTCTCTAATGCTCGTTTATCTTGCGATTCCCTTTCACAATTTATATGCTCAATTTACACCGAAATGAAAGCCGCACGTACAGGAACTTTCGTTGAATATTCAAATAAAAGGTTTTATAGGTATGATATCTATTTTAAATATATACGTATATTTTTAGATCATCATGAATAAGATTTCGAGGTTTTTTAGTTATCAGACGGTATTAATATGGCGAATTGTAAACTCTAATATAAATATCTATTGGATAAATGGTCGAAGCAAGGGCTTAATATGCCAAGCTTTTTAGGTTTTGTTTTATGAATACTTCAGTGGTTTAATTCAAATGTTAAGAATTCAAATTTCTTTTGATATTTTTCTAGTTAATTCCTAAAAATCTTAAACAATCTCTTGATACAGAGTAGATTTAACGTAAGCAAATTTTTATAAACACACAAATGTTGAGATAACTGAACATACGCACATGTTATTGCACGCTTAAGGAGCAATTTCACTGTTTCGAGTATGTATTTCATTTTAGAACTAAGGAAATTATTTTTCATCAATTAGTTATTTCTGTTTTCTTTTTCTCTTTTTTTCAACGAACGTTTTATACAACACGAAAAATACTTCTCCGAAAATTAATTTATAAATGTGAAGTTATATTTATAGATGGGATACTTATCGCACAAAACAAATTAATCATTTATGGACACACGTCATCTTAAAACTGACCTATAGTTCCAATAGTTTCAGTATAAAAATATTTCTCGATATGAAGATGTGGATAAATTGCATATTACAAATATTCTTCAAAGTGGTTAATTGACTATAGGATTAACTGTGAAAAAATATGGTCTAATGTTATACTGGTATTATGCCATTCAAAATTTTCAAGTATTAACATTGGTCAAGTCCCTCTTGAATTAATATATTTTCAGATGATTTTGAATTATGTCATATTTGTAATATCTATTTCTGAAGAAGTCTTTTGAAGAGAGTTGAAAGTAAAATCAGTAAGTTGTAGCTGTACAATATCACGAGACTTTAAAAACTGATAAACTACCTAAGTACAATGTGATTATTTAAAGTAATGCTTCAATTTGACTTTTAACCCTTATTGAATATCAGATTTTCAAATCTGAGTGGCTGGTAGGGTCATCACTTTAATCGGTGCTTATGTGAAGTGTCACAATGACATTCTTCAAATGAAAAAACATTTTATTATACAAAATTATGTATTTTAAATTTTTTAATTGCAATTTAAGTTTTTTTATTTATTTATATCTTATCGATATATATTTTTTTAAACACTTTCCACATGACATACGTCTACTATGATAAGGAGTGTAATGTCACGTGGAAGATGAAATACATCTGATTAAGGGTAATAGCTTTGAAATATTTCTAACGAGTAATAGTCAAATTTTATTACATTTCGTTGCGTATCCTCAGTATCCAACAGATTTATAACTGTATTGTCATTTAATTCAATATATGTAGCTTATCATTATTTTATACAGATTTTATACGACATTTCAATCCACAACTTTCCTAGAGTAGCAAAATAAATGTACGAAAACATTATCTGTATGTGACACTGTATTAAAAATAATTAATTTTATATTAATTACAAATACATGCACACGCATGGGTGAAAAAGACGTACTTTTTGTTGTCACAACAATAATACAACATTGTTATAATGCATGCACTGCAAATATGAATGTAACGTAGTATATGCGTGATATGAAGTAATGAAATCAGTGGGTAATATACTAAATTATGATTTAATTAATGGACAGAGTGAAAAAAGAATCTTGGGATACGAAATTCAGACATTTTTGCATATAGGATTTATACAAAAAGAATGGGAACATCTGGTATTTATTCAGTTTCCTTTTATTTGCAGGTACTTGTCCATTCATTCATTTATGTATGTATTTTATATTATATCATAGTTATATTCTAAGCTATAAACACTACTATTTATCTATTAACATCCAACAGAAATTACCTTTTATTAAATTTACAAGACTTCTATTTTAGAACAATACTGTTACATCTGTAATGAGAAAATATATTTTACTTATCTATATGGTATCGTCAAAAATTCGACAACTTTGTCTTCTACGAGTGTAAGAGTAAATATCATTATAACGAATAATTAATGTAATATTCAAAATACCGAAGCAACTACGTAAATCTACTTAATTAAACGCTTCTAACTTCTTTTCAAGCATGCTGTTTTTCACGAGAGAATAAATACCGAAAGAAAAATATTATTGCTATTAGTATCATTACAATATTTCAAATAATTTTATCCTTTTCTATGTACAAATAATTAAGAATCGCATAATTACAAAAGAATTAATCGCACTCTTAATTTTATTGACATTGCGATTTTTTCACAAAATTGTTATAATTATTGATAATAATAAATTATATTCCGCTGTTATATTTATATGAGAACATTTTTACTAGCTGATCTTCGAAACATACAAATTTATGTGCTATTTCGTGAATTAATATTGAAAAAAATGGTACAAAACGAATTATACGACAAATGTAACAAGATTCCTGTGTTCTTGTAGCAAAATACTAGTGAAACACATTATAATACCAAAATATTTTAATTAATTTTAGGAACAAATGAAGACTCCTTTTCTTTGTATAATTTAGGGTCCTATCAACACCAGAGTTGACAATTATTCTATATTTCATAGTAGAGGTTTACTTCGGATAAGTTGCCTAATTTTCTAGAGATTTTTTTTTCTGTGTTAAATATTTTTCTAATATTTTTGAGTATTTGGAACTAGTTTCTGGTATCGTTAATCGAAGACTGTTCAAATGAGTAACGTTAAATTAATTTCCCTAACTCTTACATACGTAAATTAAATCTATATTATGTTCATTTTATATAATTCGCGAAATGTTTGACATCTTTAAATTGCTTTAAAACTTTCCGTTTATCTATTAACACGTTGCGGTATTATTTAAAATTTAAAAGGGAAACGCTAAACATAGACGACATTGTACAAGCTGTATTTATTTATGTACAGTAAACGGATACCTACTGAAGTTATCTGAACCCTTTAGAGAATGAACAACGAAATCATTAATAATACATTCATTAGGAAGCTTTTTACCACAATACTTTTATAAGCGAAGAAATAGATGAACTCTTAACTACCTACGATTCTATATTGTGATACTAAAAATTGGATATTGCAAAAATTAAACATAAAGTGAATTATAGGGATTTCTAATATAATGATATAGTAAATAATAATTCAATTCAAATAGCTCAATATTTTCATCGAAATCCGAACACGTGAATTTTCACTTTATAAAAATTTTGATTGTAATAATGAAAATAGGAAATAAATTAAGAAGAAACGTTAAAAAATCTGTAGCGAAGTCGTAGCAGTTACCAATTCACGTAATCGAAGGCTCTAGAAGCCAGAAGTGTACATAGAAACAGGCTTAAGGGATGCCAAAAAAAGGGCAACCCACGCGGAGAACGTTGTCTTAACTCGTTCCTAATTCTAACCTTCCTTTACCACCAACGCGAATCCGTTGAAACGATCGCCGCATGCAACTTTCAAGATCCATTCCCACCAAGTTCTCCTCTGAAGGCAAGAACTATTTTAACGCGATAGCTTTTTTCCAGGTTACGTTCAGGCTTCAGGGTGAATTTCAGTTGTTCAAGCATTGTACAACATTAAATCGTAACATACGAATGCGAAAAATTCGCTGATCAAGTTGAGATTTTCTCCGAGAAATAGAGAAAAAGAAGAAAAAAAGTTACTGTCCATGTAACATTAAGCATACGGTACTACCTACATAAACATCGTTATATTGAGTATTAGGGATCTCAAAATTTAATCGAGACGTCAACGTTTTAACAGTAGAAATTGACACTGTAAATATTTGTGGATGTCTCATATTTTTTTATTTTAAGAAGGTATAGTCACAAAAAGAAGAATTTCGTATCACTTCTGCTTAACACTTTCTATACACTCATTTTTCTATAAAACAGCTACAACACTTGCAAGATTATTTGCTAGCATGCTTTAAACATATTTATGTTTTAACATTTGACCAATTTTATGATCTCTTATTTTTTTTTCTTTTATACCAAAAGTCAAAGCGAGATCTATGTGAACTATTTACTCCGTGAAAAGGAAGATGTGGTGTTATGCTTATTGTGACATTTAAGTGAACAGTACCGTACATTTTATGTAAGAAAAGAGTTACAATTACTTACGTATACTTGAGATAAACCAAAAGTAAATTATCTAACGAAACAGTCTAATAAAAATAAAAAATAAAAAGATTCCTTTTTCAGCAATTATACCAACTACACTGAAAATAAGTTTCCTGTTAAGTTGAAATCGTTTTTAGCAAATAGTGTATTTTTCATTCCATTGAAAATTCTGTCTCATATAGAAGAACTTGGATCAATAGAACAAGTCATGCTGTACAAAAAAAAAAACTGTTTTTGTTATCGGCTGCTTACCTTTTACTATTTTCATTCTGAAGAAAAGAAAGCCTTTTACAAGAAGTTTTATACTCGAGGGGCCTCACAATTCAGACCCCTTTGTTCTCCAGAATATTCTCTTGCGTATCTACACTATATTACATTAAACTCGTATTGTACAAGCTTCACTTGCGGGTGGAACAGGCTTCCCCTACTCAGACTTCGTTGTTAGGGAAAACAAGACGCTATTCCAGCGCGGGAGTATCACATTTCCAATATAAACAATTCGAAATACGAAGAAACTATAGAGGAAGAGGTTGTTTTAAATAACCAACCACGGTGTTTCCAAGAAAAAATACTCTAATGTATTTTGTTTTGTATACTTTCACTGCGTATGATGAAATACACGCCAATTTTTATTCATTCCAAATTCTCTCTTTATTACCGCCTTTCAAAAAACAATCAATTGAATCAGTTCGTCTTTAGAATAAAATACAAGTGTAAATGATTAAAAAGTAATTTAGATTTATATGGAGAATAAACTGACATACTATTTTCAATTTATTTTAATTGTAAGGTGTGCACATAAAAACAATTATAGTTTAATATTATTCTTTCTAAAGAATTGTACACATACATATGTATCTGTTTATAACGAAGACATACCTAACCTCTTCAATAAAAAAAAGCTGAAAATTTCTAAACTGACTGCTGCATGAGATTTACAATGGACGCACAGAAGGTGATAGCAAGCGTAGGAAAACACGATTGTGTAGAAAATCAATAACGATCAGATAAATTAAGGAAGGCTACGGTTCACTTAAATCGCTTCATAACCATGCAAGAAATATGTGGAAGTAAGAAAACTTTCATTTATTTAAATATACACTATTCAAAAAAGGAAAAATGGGAATACCTTCAGCAGAAATATGTAGTAGCTTTACCATTCGTTAATTTGACGAATTCTTATAACATTTTGTGAATTCAGAATTACTGCATTTTGTTTACATTCTTTCAAACCCTCCATTGAAATCTAATTGACAAATCTGAGGATAACGAGAACTTAAAATTGATAAACAAATATAATTGTAAAAATATCAGAATGAAAGTTATAGTATTGGGTTTGTCGAATACTGTTAAATATTGATGGCGAGTATCATATAGTGTTAAGAGGTTGAAATTTCTCGGCTTTCGGAACACGCATTTTACAATTTCGTTAAAATGCACGCATTGATACTTTGATGCTTTACCAATCGTACGTGAATGAAATGAGTATATGCTGTTAATTTACCGGTATAGGAACGGCCGAGCATGCCAGAAGTCCTCAAAATTTAATTTCGACAATGGATACACTATCGATTAACTCATTTCAGGACGGATAGGTAGCTGATACCATCTTCGTTTTGTTTATAATTAAATAATTTGTATACACATTCATAGAATTATACAACTTCGACATAAATGTAAAAGGTAATATTTACGATAACATTATATTTTATTTAATCTTAGCATTTTTAAATATTACTAAAATTAAATATTAATAAAATAAAATTATTTTAATGAAATTATATATATATATATATATATATATATATATATATATAATATACACATATACAATAATAGCGCCCAATAATATTGCACCACCCTTAGAAACACAGCTTGTCAAATATGTAGGTACATTATAAATTATTTTAACGTGGTCTTCTAATAGTTTTTTATAATTTGATGCAAATATAGTAGCATTAAGATGTGTATCCATTTGTTGCATCGTTGCGTATTCTTAAAAAATTGGTATATTCGATGCACAATAGATACAAAACAGTTATTAAGATTCGTGAAGGTAACTATAAAACACTAAATTATCTCAAAAATAACTTCTTTTAATGTAAATCAAACCTCTAATGCCTGATGACGCAGACGATTACCGTTTATGTGATTATTAAACTAAAAACTTTCATATTTTTGTAATTGTGCAATTTCTGTGGTTACTATTGTATATTTACGTGGTCGTTACCAGTAAGAAAAAAACGGATTAATAGGTTGTTATTCTATAAGTGCTATTGATGAAAAGCCTACTAATAGACACAGACTTTAAAGTAGACCAATTACCTTATAGGACTTCGTGTTACATGTACTGAAATATCGACTTAGAAGATCACTGATTCCTTCACTCTACCCATTAAAATCAATAAGGCTAGCAATTTGTAAGATACAGTGGAACCTTGAAGTTCGAACAATACGAAATTCTAAACAAAATATAAAGAAAAATTCAACTTCTAAGCTCGAACGAAAAATCGAAATTCGAACAGACAAAGAGTTACTTGTCGTCATACAACCGTCACTGCTGCAACCACTGAATCTTGTAGAGAAGCGAAATCACAGTTGTGAATAGGAAGTATTACCCAGTTTAATGATAATGTAATGGAACGTTTTAGAAAAGTATTAAAAAATAAACAAAAATACACAACAGTTATTTTTCTAAAGAAACGTCTAGTGGTAATAGTAATGAACCACAATCCTCAACTAGCGGATTGCAGGAAAATTATTATCAATTTTTATATATACGTATCATTATAAATAAAAACATTCGATTATTAAGCTTGCTTTTCTGTTTTACTATTTATCAATATTATTTTTGGAAATAGGCATTTACAATGTCTTCATTTTGAATGTCTGTAACGGATTAATTCAGTTTGCATTATTTCAAATGAGAGAATTTAATTCGAAGTTCGAACAATTCAGAGATCGAACCGTCTCCTTGGATGAATTGTGTTTAAATCTTGAGGGTCTGTTGTACTTAACAAAAAACTGTTTGCGTCGTGTGACTGGGTTATTAGTAGCTGTATGTCCCTAACCAATCGAGTATGCACAAAGGCAAATTATTTACTAATTAAAATTTGCCTAGATTCCATTTTATCTTTACCATTTGCCTTTAATTCCTAGATTCCATTTTAAGAAAAATAGTACCAATGTATTGATAAAACTTTGTTGATGAAAATAAGTCCATACCCGAGAACATCCAAATCATGTTTAATTATGTATAATAAATTGTTATCATATTGTATAATATAGAGTTCATAAGCTTTATTGTGTTTGAATGATGTACTCAAAATAATGTTACGTTTAGATTCACTCAGAAAACCTCAATCATCCATTACTACACTGGTATACGTATCTAATGGAAAGCAAGAACCTGAAATTATAATTAAAAAGTGTACGTACATTTGACGATAGAAAAGAAACGAAAAAAAATTCACTTTAAAGTTGTTTCACAAAAATGATATTTAGATAGTTGTCCTCTCTTAGGCGCAGACGAGCGATGCGATTTCACGCAGCGGTGACCACGATTTAGCACGCTTATATTTCTAATGATACAATGCACACAAACGTGCAATCTCGCTACGAGAAATATACACGTGCCGAATCGCACGGAGTCATCGCTGTGAAATCCCAACGGGTGTTGCATCGCTTGTGTGCACTGGACCTTACGTGGTTGTCGCTTTCTTTTTATGTACTACGGCGACTTCTAAATATGAACGCAGTATTTTATAGCGATATTTATTTTTCTAACTCGTATCGTTCAAGTATCAGATCATTTGTCTCAGATTACTATTTTAAACGCTCGCAAGTTCAAACAACCATGCTCTACACAATTTAGTGCGACAGTTGGCTGAGAAAAAAGCTATAAAGTTCAAGGGAATCTTTATTGTGGTTGACAAAATAATTAGATCAAGATCACATTTTCAAAGATTTCCATTCCTTTGTTTTTCAAATAGAATCATATTTTCAATAACTTTTGTTTCTGTTTTCGTGAGAAAATTTTAGTATTCATTAAATCAGTGAATGCATTATCATTTTTACGTTACCTTATCATTTTAATGGTAGTTCAAAAGTCATCTGAAGGTCGTGTTATTATACATAGCTGTATATGCCTCGAGGTTTACTAAAACATAATGTAATTAAAAATATACGGTTTCCTTTGAAAAAAACAATGACTGAAATCTTTAAACATACGACCTCGACCTAATTATTCTGTCCATTATAATAAAGGTCCTTCTTAACCTTACAACTTTATCCTCAACCTTTTTTGGTATCATTGAAAAAGGAGATATTTTTGAATAATCGTATTAGGCAGGATACCCTGCATATGACAGTAAAACTGAAACTGGATTTATGTCTTACAGAATAGTGATGAGCAACCCGCAGTCAAACAATTTTATTAATTTACATAATTTTCAGCAGCCGAAAAAATATTGGGCGCCTTAGATCAAATATCGAATGTTCTAACAGTGGATTCTATGGTTGATTCTGAACTAAAATGTTCTCTGGCATTTACACTGACTTGATAATGTCACAGGTTACATGAAAATAATAATGAATCTCGCGAGATCCATTAGCTACGTGATAAGAAACAATTAAATGTTATACCATTAGGTATATTTTATACTTTGTCTGTGCAATAACCTTCCGGTTGGTAAAGTATTGCAAAGTGCAACAAAATTCACAATAATTCTGTTATTATAAATTCTATTATGAGATTTATGTTTGAAAGATTGTTCATTGCGCAACAAATATTGTCATCACCATCATAGAACAGATTTAATATTCATGAGATCATCTTGATAGAAACGTATCTTATGATTTGAGAAATAATAAATCACAGTTTGAAGTGGTATTTAAGTTTCGAGAGATACAAATTGTAAATTCAGTGTCTGTCCCTGGATACCGACGCAGCGTTTGATGTGTTAAGCAATTTTCTCTATCGAATTACTTTCTGCGTTTGTTATGCAACAATGCGAAATTAAGTGTCAAATCGCCACACTTGTTAATTTCTTTACAATATCTTATTACACGTTATTAAATAACTGCAGAAGAAAAAGATTTTTAACCTGGATTAGTTTACTGCTTTTTGCAAGCATGGAACTGCAGAACGGAAGAATGCGCTCATCACCAATGGGCAGTCAATAGTAGACACCTCGTCGACGGTGCCTGGGTCCACTTGGACCTGAATGGGGGGGGGGATATAAAAAAAAATTGAACAGAAATAAAAAAGAGTTTATAAAATATAAAAGGGATAATCTACAATGTGTATCGGAAGGTAGTTAACTTGGGTCCAAAGGAACCCGGGCATAGTCTCCAGTGTGATCAGTTGAACCAAGTCTTCCCGATTCACTGGAATCAGACAGAAAACAAAGAGCCCGAGAAAAATACCAAACTCTAAAAAGATTTCGTCTCGAAAAAGGATCCTCCGTTGTATTCCTGTGTTTTTCTTTCTCTATTCGTCTCTTTTTACCTTCGGTTTGTTTGCAACACACGTCGACTTAACGTGGTGTGTATAGAGAGCGTAACGGAGAGCTACTTTTAAATCGGCGGTGGCAGGGAGGAGAACCGAGACAGGAAAAACAAAAACGACTTGAGAGTCTGTTGCTATTCGAAGCTCACAAGCAGTTCCCCTCGTCTGCACCTGACATACAAGCATCATTTGGTACTTACTCGGTATGAGTTTCGACCAAAAACCCTTGCTTGGAAGTACATTTGCAGATACCGTAATATGTTACGAATTGAATTTATCTCATTTTTAAGCAATAACCACCGCAATAAAATTTTGCGAAGAGCAGTATTATACCCATTACATTTCAAACGAGGTAATCGTTTAAAATTGTTAAAACTCTAGCAAATTAAAATTTCAAGATCAACTCAAAGTACTTTTGGTATTGCTGTAATTACCAACTATTTTATTCGTGTTCCACGTACTCTAACAAATTTATAATTCTCAAAATTGATTTAAACGTAGAGTTACTTCCCCTATTTTTTTGAAACAAGATGAGTTCAATTATTATTATTAGTATGATGTTTATAAACAAGTTGCATTCGTTGAATTTTTACGCTTTAGAGAAACCTACTTTATGTACATTTTGGTAAAATAAAAAAAGAAATTGATATTTCTCTGCACTATCTTTAAAATTAAGATATTTGTTCCATCGTGCGAAAGAAGCATAAGATTTCCATTATCCATATGATAGATTTCTTTTTTCATTAACTACATACTTCAAGCTACCGATTATCATTATACTGATTTTTATAGTTAATCCTGATAACGATTAATTGAATTTCTCTAAATTTTTAATATCATTGAAGTATTTATTATTAAGATATACGTGACATCGTATGCGATAGCTTGGTTGTCGGCGGTTTTACTACAGTCGGATACAATAAGCTAATCCGAATCTAATTCTTATCTTTTGTTTATAATACATACACGAAAGTAACTAATACTAACGCATACGCTGCCACAGATACACTACGTAAGTAAAATTCAATGTAGTAGTAGTAGCAGTTTTTCACTAGTATTTTCGAAACTAAAACTGAGTGACGATTATATATATAAGAAACAGTTGTTTAAAATCTTCATACCGACAACATATTTCAATTTTATCAAAACTGATAAGGTATATCCTTACGTATTTACAGTTATGCAAAGTGTAAAGGCAAAGAGTGAAGAACACGAAAATGTATAGAAATAATCCAAATGAAATTGTTTTGTTAAAAGAATGTAGAATATCAAAACACTTTCTTTTTGTTTAGTCTTTTTAAAATAATTATTCTATGAATTGTTATCAATTTCAATAGGATGATTCATTTAATCCGTATAATCTAATCTTTCACACGATAATATAATTCTTTTTGTTGGCAACATTTTTAAAAGTTTTTTTATTAAATAGTTATAAATGATCAAACGTTGAAAAATAAAGTTACATTTCAAATTAACAGCAATCAAAATTATAAATGATAAAGAGATTAGGAAAAAAGAACTATACATATTTATAGTAGGAAAATCAAAATATAACGATTAAAATTTTAACATGTTCATGACTGCTAATGATACTAGGGTTAGTGGCACTGAATACTTGTATTCAATAGTTTTGAACGAGAAAATTTGGTTAACGAACACTTATTAATAACATGGCTATTGTAACATAATTACAACTGCTACGAAAATCTATGCTAGAAATAATGTAAGATGAAGCTGTTATCATACAGGGTGCCCATACAATCTCTCTTTATTTGAATAAATATACTTTGCAAAAGTATGTTAGCAATATAAATGTCAGAACGTAGAGGTTAATTTACTATTCTATTTGTCCTGTTTCTCGTAGTCCTCTTACCGGAAGGCATCTTCGCTCTTCCGCACTTGATGGCCAGGCTTTAGGAACACTATACACATCCTCAACCCTGAACAGCCGCCTCCATAATATTACGTTTCTTGCGTACAGTCTCAGAATTCCACTTTTGTAATATTACAATCGATGAAAACGTAACAGTCTCCTATTCGCTTCCGCACGTGCTATGCATCCAGCAGATTTTGAAATTCAATTTATGTTTTGTATTACTTATTTATTGTATTGCTTTATTAGAATTTTCTTGTTTCTCTTTTTCATTTTTTTTCCACCATATACGAATGTAATATTACGTAGCTGAATTTAATATGTAAAATTCCTTGTTATATGTATAAAAAGGTTTTTTTCGAAAAATTGTGTTTTATCCAAGATTATAAACATTTATATAGTGCAATAAAAAACTTAAAAAAGGTAGTAATAATGTTGGCATGCTTTCCTAAAATTCGGGTCGACGGATGTGTTTACTATCCCTAAATTTTCTAAACAATCAGACCTAATTCGATAGCTATGTGATTTCGAATCGCTAGCTGTCGTTGAATATCTATGTTTCTTTTCTCTGATCATACGCTAAAATCTTGCTATAAATCCTACGAAAGCAAAATAACATCAGATTAATTGCCTCTAAGATCTTTAAGGCCTTTCCAGTGTGACGGGTTAAAAAAATAAATTTCTTGTCGTTGCTTTTTCTTATGGTTAAATATCTTGAAATTATGTTCAGGAAGTTTTAAAATCTAATTTTCAAAAGTGGCACTGGTATATGCCTTCGGAGAAAGAGGTGCATCCGAGCCTTAAAACTGTAGTTGAAACTTAAAACTGAAACGTTTACTCGAAAAAGCATTTTAAAAACTGGCAGACGTGATTACTAAAAAACCACAAGTCCGATCCACGCTAAATTGTCAGGCATACTCAACAGATGTTAGTTTATTGTTTGAATTAGAAATTTTCAAATATCTGCAAAACTCAGCTTTTACGGTCAATAAAACCATCAGTTTTTCTTTGCTAAAATAGGAAACTTTCTTTCAGACCTTGCCATTTTTCTATTTCGCAATATTTTTTCTTAATATTATTCCTATTATTATATCTATCTAGTTTAAACGATAGCCACATGTCTGCAGATTAAATATTTGTTTGCATTTTGTATTTCAGGTCACTACAAAGTCTGATATCGTACCTGCCACCCGAAAGAATATTTTTCGATATGCTTTCTTCATGTTGACCTTATTTCACGGTGAATATTTTTACTTAACCAAAAAAAAAAAAAAAAAAAAAAAAAAAAAAAAAAAAAAAAAAAAAAAAAAAAAAAAAACAAATTGTATTCTTAAATGATAATAAAATAAGCTTACAAATTTGCGGAAGGATATGTGTAACCCTTGCTTCTTTTTAAAATTCCCGGAAAAGTAGGGTTTTTGTCAGCCGACGAACTGAAAAGATCCCCTAAAATTACATCGTCATTAATAAGTAAATTAATACAATTTAATATAATCCCTTTGCATTTTGAAGCATTGCTCCTTACAATCTAAGGTAGATTTAAAAAACTGAGTACAACATGTCTGATGTAATAATTTTTACCACTGTTGTAATGCAATTTTTCAGGACTCGAAGGCCATTCATTTCAGTTTGGTAGATCTTAGATTCGACGAATTTTCAAACGAAAAAATTCAATGAAGTCAACATTTTACCTATTTCTCACGGCTGAATTTACTACATAGTGTTTTATATTTGCTCATTCAAGTCCAAATCCAATTCTGGCTTGGCTTTGGCTATCGCGCGAAAAAAAAGGAAAATAACAAATGAATTGTTAACGAGATCTATAATCACTGATAACAAAAAGCCGATTAATAGGCTCCTGATCGATAAGCGTTGGTAGTAAGAAGCCGATTAATAAACTTCCGGTATGTAAAGTATTATGTCCGGTGAAGGCGAAGCCCAATGTCTTAACGATCCCTGGGCTATCAATCTGCTTGGAAATGCTTGGTTTAACCTGTTAACTACAGATGAGTTAACTCGTCTTTATATCAATAATACTTAAAACGTAGTTTATTTATTAATAATTACTTATATTTTAATTGTACTATTATGGTTGTATTAAATATAAAATACATCCTATTCATATTTGCAAAAACCAAAGTAATATAACTACTTATAACTTTGCTGATTTTTATTTATAAACTGCAGAGATTTAATTTTTGTTTGAGTAAAGAACCCAGTTAAAAGATTAAGTAATCGCGAACGATGTAGAAGGTTGGCAGCTATGCTTTGAAATGCAAGGGGATCAATGTTGAATTATGTTAAATCACTTTTGCGAAGTGTGTTTAGTACTTTAATAAAATTTATTTGGAGATTGTCAACGATTTTCACTTAATTTGAATGTTAATTTGAAATAAAATGAAAACAATGTCATTTATCCGTATTTACGATTACACATCATTCCTACATATTTACTTTTACTTTATATGTGTTAACTCTCTCGTTATGTGATAAATTTTTTAACGCAACAGATAAGGAAATTCCTATCACCTTGTAATCGATTCACGGAAATATGTATTTTAATAATGAATTTTCAATCCACCTGATGCAACGTGATGCAATTACATTTTAACATTAAATTATTTAGAATCTATATTATTTTACTGTACGAGCAAAATTTTCCTATCTTATTTAACATTACGTTGTTAATGTGTTTTCAAACCTAATTTTACTTTTCCACACTTATACTACTTCAAAATCATAACAAATATATAAGCATGTGTTAATTGGATAATCAATGTAACTAATAAGTCAAATACTAAAGCTGATATACACGGGATATTTTACATTATCTTCAAATTTTTAATTTAATTATTTGCAAACGAAGGTAATATTAACTTACATTTGCAATCATAATTAATACGTTGCAAAAGTTATAAAAGAAATTTAAACCGAGGTCATCAAAATGCAGATTATATACCCCTTGAATAGTAAACTCTTTTAAGTTTTGTTTCTTCGTTTTGGAACATTTTGTTTTCAATAGAACTCGTAAAATTTAAATATATTCGTCCACAAAGTGATATTTTCGACAAGAGTTTAATACTTTTGAAATAATAGATGTAGATAAAGTAATATGTATACTCTTAACCGAAAGTTTGGGAGCAGTATGATTTTTTAAAGTATTTTCCACCAAAAACGTAAGCAAAATGGTCAATTTATGGTTTATTTCGCGTGTGGTATAGTTAACGCAATAAAGTACGGTGGTACTGTGTAAATTTAGTGCGTGCTGCGTTTATTAGACGGTTAATTTTTTGAGGACAGTAGATACAATGAACTATATAAATATCATACGTTTTATGTTATGATAAAAAACATTTATCTCTAGAAACGTTGCTACTTTCAATAATTTTTTTTAAATATATGCATATACTATACAATGTTCGTAGACTTTAAATTATAATACTTCTGAACATATTCCAAGAACAAAATTATATTTTTATTGTAGCTAATTATCATTAGATATTTCAAATTCAAAGCAAATGAATTTTTTAAAATTGATTAATAGGGGTCGTTTTATAGTCATTGTGAAGATTCTCTTTGGTCACCTATGACTGAGATCCCCCAACCACCCAAATTGATACCTTGGAAATTCTATAATAACAATGTAAATAATAATAAAATATTAAATAATAAATACTTATTTTGTTTCAATAATTATTTTGTAACCATGACAAGGCACGCTACAAAAAGTTATAATTGTAAAAGTGGTTAAAGTGAAAAGCTTGATAAACTCGAATTTGTTGTTAGCTTTGTACTGTAATGTAATACGTAGATATTTAAAAAAAAACAATTGAAAATTCAATAGCTCAATGGTATTGAAAGGATACTTATAAATGTCACTATTTAGTCTATGATGCGGACCCACAATATAGGGACCTTGTAAATTAAACCGTCGAACTTCAATACCGATTGATTGATGTTGCCTCGTGCACTGTGTTTCGTTTTAGGATTCACGCGATAAAGGAATGACGACTTATGACTAACTTCATTAACAAATGAAAAATCTATTTTAATGTTTTATGAAACGCACTTGAAAGGCAAAGCTGAAACATTTGCCAGTAACGTTTCACATATTTCTTCGTACGATACTGGTCAAAGTTTCAGGTTCTTAACACGTATAGTTGAGACGATGCGCGGTTTTTCGACCGATTCTCGATGCTGAAACAGTTTCGCACGTTCAGTTTCAAAACACAAGAATTAATGGATTCAGTATGATTTCATTGAGACATGTGAATGTGTAGGAACCTATCTAATACTGATCTTTTATAATAGAATATGATCAATATCTTCTATTGATCCTTTTCTTATAACGACAGCAATACGAAATCAAAATGGAAAACATATTCACGATTGCAAAAGCAGAGTAGCAAACAAACAAACAAACAAAAAAAAGCATATGCGTGAAAGTTAGATTTTCGGTAAAGGTAGGGATCGTATGAACGCAGTAACAATACAGAATCGGTTAAAAAAAAACCGCGTCGTCTGAACTGGTTGTTACTGTCTAAATTTCGGTCAATTCAATTGTTTCGATATTCAAAACACGTTTACTTTATCTGGACACTAATGATTGCTGACACCGCTGTGACATCAGTTTAATCGCCTTTGTAGTAAGTTTAACCCCTTACCTTACACTCAGGATGTAACAGAAGAATTATGTATTTGTTAAATTAGTATTTATGTTACAACTTGAACTTTAGTTGAAGACTGAACAAAATAGAAAATTTAGACAATATCTTAACTTTTTTTACTTAAAGCTGTACAAAAAAAAAAGAAAAAAATGAACAGCTGATAACTGTCGATTGAAAAATCGTGAAACAAAAGATTAAATATATGCACGAATCTATATTTACTTAGTAGTTCTGCCCTCTTACCCTTACCAATTCAGAATTACTGAAGTTTTTTACGTACAGCGAAGTAACTGCCAAAATTATACATCGCGTATAAAAATACGATTCACCTAATAAAAAAAGTCAGCGCGTGTTATGGAGAAAAACATAACACAAATATGTATATGTGTGTGTTCTAAATTATCTATATTTATTGTGTAGTAATATCAAAAGAAACGAATTGGTTTAAATATGAAAAAAATTAAATTACTAGAATTCAGTGTGAAGAACACCTCACAGCTAAAATCGTGTAGCAACATAAGCTCGTTTCATTATTTTCTTAATTAAAAATTAGTACTTTGTTGGACATACTCGATTCGATTCTACGATCCACAACCTTTTTGGTACCGATTGTACTAATTTTTTTGTGAAATATTAAAAATTCTTTTAAATCATTTTTGTTTGATATTGTGTTTTCTAATTCTAATGTCTAATTCATTCTAGAGATGTTCTAATATTGTGATTGTAGGGCCGTGTCAATTAGTTTTGGGCAATTGTGTAATAACCACATTTTCGCAATATGTAAGTATGCTTAGGATCATTATCTCTGTAAAGCTGGAAACAATCCAAAAATCTGAACTTTTCTGCATTACTTCCTAAATTTTTCTTGAAGCTGTTTAGATCATCATACTTGTTCATAGTGCTTTTTATAAATTCTATGTTGCCGACACCAGCAGCAAACATACATCTCTCCAAATCATGACAATTCCTTCTTCATGTTTCGCTGTGGAGTTTAAATTTTTGATATTAAATTTTTCGTTTGAGAATGATAGAAAATATTAAATTTGCTTTCATCAGTAAACATTACTTTTTACCAATAATCAAAATCTTTAACTAAATATTGCCTAGCAAATTTTTTTTCCTATTCTTTCCATTGGTGAGTTGTTTGTTCCAAGTCGTACGGTCGTGAAAATTAAATTTTTTTAACTCTTAATATCCTACAAATTTTCTAAGTACCAACCATAAGTACCCGCAAAAATATACATTTTTAAAGATAGTTATTAATATTAACATTTTCTTTTAATGAAAATTTTCACGCATTTTTTATTTTATTATAAATTCAATGTAGTTTTTCATTGAAAATTATTTTCAATAAATTAAAGCTTATAATCAATGGTAAAAAAAATTTGTTGTCTGGTAACATTTTCATATTTATACAAACATTCATATTTTTGAGGAAGTAAAAATAAAAGTACGTTTTGTTGGTGACACAGTCTCTTTTAAAACTTTTTTCTACACCGTTCAATATGGATAGCCAAAGGAAGCATTTGCGGTATGTTATGCTTCATTGCTTTGTATCTGGTAATAGTGCAAAGGATACTGCAGACGGGATTTATACCATTTACGGGAGTGATGCTACAACTATCACAACCGTCCGCAATTAGTTTAAGAGATTTAAAGCTGGACATTTTAAATTGAAAGATGAAGACCGCAGCGGCCGCCCAGCAATGACGGATACAGACTTTATCAAGGCCATGCTCGCTGAAAATCCACAATACAGTGCCACTAACATTCCCAAGACAACAGTACATAATCACTTAATCAGGATGGGATATGTCAATTATTGATGTGAAGTTTGGGTTCCACAGCTATTAACGGAGACCCGGCCTTATGAGCCGCGTCTCTACATGCGATTTACTTCTCCAGCGACATGAAAGAGATCCTTTCTTAAAGAGGTTTGTCACTAGAGATGAGACTTGGATTTTATATCAAAATGTGCATCGAAAACGCACTTGGTCTAAAGCCAATAGATCTTCAACTGTCGCGAAACCTGGACTTCACCCGAAGAAAGTTCTTTTGTCTATTTGGTGGGACTGGAAAGATGTAGTCTACTACGAGCTCCTTACTCAAGGTGAAACCATCAATTCTGCCAAATACTGCAATCAGCTTGATCAATTGAAAGCCGCCATAGCAGAAAAACGGCCAGAATTGTTGAACCGACGAGGCGTCGTTTTTCATCACGACAATGCAAGACTGCATGTTGCATTTGATATAAGACAAAAGCTGTTACAGTTTGATTGGGACGTTCTACCGCATCCTTCGCACTCCCCAAATCTTGCACTATCCGATTATTATTTGTTTCTGTCATTAAAAAATTCCGTCCGTGACAAATGGTTCCATTCGTAAACGAGATAAAAACGCACCTTGAGGAATATTTTGCAAGTAAGCCCCAACAATTTTGGAAAGAGGGAATAAAGAGGTTTCCTGACAGATGGAAGAAGGTGATAAAGCAGAACGGTTCATGTTTAACGCAATAAATCAACCTTAAATAACAAATATCGTGTATTCATTTCGAATGAAAAAAAAAAAAGAAAGAAACTTATGGGACACCCTAATATGTTGTCGAGAAACCAGTGATTAAAGTGTTGAGATGTTTGAAAAATAAGGTATCACATACGTTAAAATTGTATTGAAAATGAGAAACCGAAATATCGGTTCAAGGTATTTTAGCAAAATCCGACATATCGGCTCTCGGGTACCACAAGGGTTTATATTCTTCTTACTGTCTCTGGGTTTGTTAATTTTCCTAAATAATTTTCTATTTCACTTGTAAGCTTGGGAGCACTTAGGTTAGGATTATTTTTAACTGTTCTGTCATGGAACTTCTTGTTTGGTGCTTCTCTTCACTTATTTGTTATTGTAATTTCTTTTAGATACCTTTCTATAATATACTGGACAGTACTGGTTTTTCTATTAATAAGTTTAGCAATTACACGATAGCTTTTCCCATTTCCAAAATTTGTGATTACAATTTTATCTGCCTTCTATCGTTGCGTGCTGAATTTTTATAATTCTTTAATTTTTTTCTTGAACTGTATTACGTAATAAAGCTTATTAACAGTATAAACGTTGCGACAGACTTGTATTTTTTGATTTTCATTTGTTTTTCGAGATTCCTTTTAAGAAAAATATATGACATACGGTTTTAGCTGTGAGGTGTTTTCCTGGCTGAATTTTAGTAATTTTATTTTTTTCATGTTTAAACAAATTCATTTCTTTCGATATTACTACATGATAAATATAGGTACATTTACAATATATACTTGTCTTACCTCCCCCCCCCATCATTTCTGAACTTTTTTATCAGGCAAAACATATTTTTATACGCAATGTATGAGTTTGGCTGTGACTCACCATGTATAACAAAAATCAGATTTTGTAAATTCTTGACAGAAATTGCCTCTACCTAGTGAAAGTTACTCTCGAAAGTAGCCAGTCCTCATGATGTGGCCAATTTTTCGATATCACTATTCCTCTACCGCTGGTAGAGTCTAACATAACGATTCTTCTTACTACGTGAAAAATATTGACTTATATGAAAGGAAACACAATGAATGTCACGTGGTGGTGATACGAGCGATAAAATGTCACAGCGGGTTGCGAAACTGATAACAATAAGTTGACGACGTAAGGGTGGCTCTGTTGGACAACGTATCGGCTTTACACACGCGAAGAATGAATGCAACGTCGTCGCCGTCTACTACAATTATATACGTTGAGTATAATACCCAATGACTGATGAGAAGTATCCAATTGAAATCGCCTCGATGTTTTCATTCTACTTCCTCTTGCGCCAAACGCGATTAAGAATTGTGATATCGAACACTACTTGTGCTCTAACACTTATATTCTTATTAAACATACAAATTCTCGGATCGTAATTTCAAAATATAATGCCATATTATAAAATACGCGAAACTAGGTTGTATTCTCCCCATACAGAAATTTCACAATGCAGAACACATTAATTTACTATTTACAATTTTATTGTAATATTTACGAAATTTGTAATAAATTTCGGTATCCGTGGCAGTATATTCAAACATGTTGTGTTTAAATAATTGATACGAAAGAGTCCTATCATTTTCTACGAAAAAATATACACAAATTTATAATAGCCTAATAATAATAAATTATAATAACCTAACCTTTGCCTTGCAAAGTTTTATCGGACCTGTCCGTAGGAACAGTCGAACATCAACAGTTCTTTCAGTTTACATAATTTACATTACAAAATACCGAAAAAAATGTAACAAATTGTCAAAACAGTGTTCATAAAATATATGAAACACGTACCCTTGTGCGTGCATTTTGATCAAAATTAATAAATATTGTATGCTTTTATACATCATAAATGTTTTAACTGCCATGCCATTCCCTAGGGACCGGTACTAGACTTTCCGTTTACGCTACGCTGGCCCCCATGGACCAGCGGTTGGTTTTTGCTTTAACCCTTTCGATACGGCTTCATTTTTGGCCACTATGCCTCCGTTGAATACGCTGCCATTACGGGACCACTATGATACAAACGCCACTTTAGCGGATAAGGGGCATATAGCAGTTAAATTTTGCTGCACCATGTAAAGAATTAGTGGAAGGAAATTACACTTTAATACGTTTTATAGAATTACTCAATAGTATAATTTTCTATATGGAAGATTTCAAAACAGGGGTAAATACATAAACCTAGATTGCAAATCTTACAATAGCGACTTTTTCGTCATCTATTATTTTTTGAGCAAATGACGCATTTTCTTACGGCGTTTGATCAGTTAGTCTTATCATTGATACACATCGACGGAAGATATCTAGCAGCCAACCTGAGGATCTTTTTCTTTTTCTTTTTCCTTTTTAAGTAAACACAAGATTGAAACGAAGTTCGTATATAATACTGTACCCAACTCAGCGTTACTTCAGTACTGAAAGCCATACTAAATCGTGTACGACTATTGAAGTATAGAATAAAACATCTAATGCGGTAGTCTGTGATCTGTGGATTCTGATGATCTGAATATGTGGTTTCCCTTTACACATGTTACAAGAAGTTACACATTATCGCTCTCTAAATCCGACAACATTGTAAATTACGTAGGAAGAACAAATTTTGAAAATATTTTATATGATCTGCTTCAAATAAAGAAAAAGCATATGTTACGTTTTCTGTGAGACTAACAATTTGTTAGCTGTTCCAGTATTTTTCTGTTTAGCTCACGCGTCGAGCGTATCTCAACAGTTCATGGTGTCGCGTAGCGCGAACGGAACGTGAGGCAAAATCGGCGTGGCAGTTAACGTATTAATCGGTGCATAGTAATAGTATTTAAAAAATGAAAATAAAAGTCTATATATAAAATAAAACAAATATTTGAGCGAACAGTTCCTTATGAATAATATAAATAAAACGTTCTCATATGCTGCATCCGCCGTGTGGTCACTATGTGGAAGGTTAAGGGTATAAGAATGCAATGTATCCCTTTCACACGATTTAAATTTAAATTATTTGTGTGCACTGTAATTGTAAGAATATTTTCTCTTCAAGTATGCAATGTAACATCTGCATAAATTTAGAAACTCAGTGAAATAAAGAAACGATGTTTCGTTGAAATATTTTCACTAAAGAAAAGTAGTCGATACTATTTGTTAATTTTAACCTGAATTCTCTGAATATTTGTTATATATCAGATATTTGTATCTGGTAAAATTAAGATATTACGTGTTGTATTTATTAATATAAATAGAACTTTTCAATTACTTCGTCATTAGCCGACACTTCAACCATTGTATCAATTCTATTTATACGACTTATATTCGTTCTTAGAAATAATGACTGTGACAGAATTGGAGGAACTACGTGAAGAAACTTTTCATTATTAACTTGCCACCTCACAAAATAAAAATGTGTATAGACATAATTTGAAGATGCATTAAAATTGTATTATTTCTTCTTCTAGTTTAACGCTGTATAGAAACTGGCAATATAACATACACTAGGATGGGTTCTTATTTTTCGACTTTTAATTTTGTTTTTTCACACCCCTTAACATTATGACGTTTGGTAACAAGATATTAGCAAAATTTGGAAGTAATTGAGTAAAAAGAACCCGTGTCGCATTTGAGTTAGAATTTAAAAATTTGTGTTATTCTAAAAGTATTAACGAATATTTTTTTATAGAACTATAATTTCGTACTCATATAATAGAAATTTATGTATCACTTTCAGCAATATATTCAAAATAAATTGAATTTTGCTCTGTAAAACATAGTGTCTGTATTTTTCAACGAATGATACAATATTTGTAATATAAATAAAATATTAAAATTTCACATAAATGAAGTGGAGATGAAGGGAACAATGGACTTAATACAAAATTAAGCAATACTACTCTATTAAACTAGATAAAAAGAGAAACTTAAATATGGCACAGATTCCCTTAGTCCAGTCATTTTGAAATTTTGCCAAACATTTTTTTACCAAGTATTATGATTTTAGGAGGCGCGACAATAAAAAAAACTTGGGGGAAAAAAAAAGAAAACGTTTGACCTTTATAACCAAGGACCACCTTAATATATAATCTTTTTTATCGCAAACTAGCAACACAAGCCAATATCACACATTACAAACAGATTTAACCCTCAAGCGAATCCATTGAAGTTTCGCATCACGAAATGTCAACTGAATGTTGTATAAAAGCTAGAACTAATCCATTTCCTTCGTTGCTCTTACTTTTTTATACGATCGTTTCAATTGAGGGGCTCAATGTAAGATGTTATGCTACAATAGTAGCGTTGTGAAATAAGGTTTTTATAAAAATAGTGCTTCAACAGAAATTACATAATAAAGACTGCTGTTTTTTAATTTGCACTTATTAATATAAAGATAGCGCATCTAGAAAAATGTTTTGTTTTCTTTTTTCATTCTCTCCACGCTTAAGTCTGAAAATTGGATTAAAAAAGAAGCTTTACTAAAGCTTTCATTACAAAATATTTAATATTTTATTTAAGGCTGGTTTACTTAACGAAACACATGTTTTCGTATGTTTCACTTGCATTAAAGTACATGGGGAAATTCTGAAGGTCCTATCGAATAAGCTTGTAAATAAACAGTTGAAAGGGGCACAGCTTAAATAAATCTCGTATCTTATTTTTTTATGTTTCGGGATGCTTGAATACTCTCGATCATGTGTTGTAAAAGCCGCATATGTGTGCAACAATTACAAACATTAGGTAAATATTTGGCGTGGCATAACTTTCCGTTGCACAGAAATTATAACACATAAGTAAAACAACCATAATACAAACAGAAATGTCATGTCATGTAATTATAAATTAATGTATAAATGGATGCTAAACTTAATAAAAATCTCATTTTTCAATACTTTGTGACGTAGCTCCCTCTTATACTGGACCCTTCAATTTATCTTTTAACGAAACGAATATTTATCATTCCTTGTAAAAATATAAATACTTATAGTGGATGATAAAATTATGATCACTTTAAACTTATGTATCGCTTATTTGAAGTTTGACCAAGAATAGAATTGAAAGTACACTTCCTTTTTTAATGCGAAATGTATTGTCATGGCTTCAATGAAATATAGCAAAGATTTAAAAATTTCTACATATTATTAGAAATTTTTTAAACTACATATACTAATACTTCGTAACTCCACGCTTCAAATTTATAATTTCTTGAACACATCTGTACTTTTTCAGTTTTCTTTTATTCCTGCGACATGATGCCATACTGATACAAGTTTCTCTATCAGTTGCTGTTTATTAGTTATCACTTCTGATAAGTTGTCAAGAGAAAACTTGAATTTTTTTTTAGCTAGGTAAGCTATCACAATGTAGTCAAATTGTCTATCAATATGTTGACAATAAAAAAGGGTGTATCTTATTATTAGATATTTGCACATGGAATGGTAGATTCATAACCGGAGACTTTAAATCATAACATAGTCAAAACTAGATTTCATTAATCAAAATAAATTCTAACCGATTCGACTCATTTCTACAACTAATTACAAGTACATGTAGTCTATTAGCTTATGCTATATACATATATTGTAGCCAAATGTTAAATTAATATTTCTAGCTCTCCCTGCGCTACACTACAGCCCCAGTTTTAATTCGTAAAAAAAAAAAAAAATCACAGGCACCTGATTAGAATCCATTTTTAACTTTTAATACATCCTTAATCTGGCTTTTTGACGAAACGAATCTTGCATTTAAAATAGTAGATTACAGATTTTACTTTTTCACATAACAGCCTACGCGATTCTAATAAAAACGAAACGGAATCCGTACCAATTTCGTATGCAACGATCTAACATTATTGAAATCATAATACCATCGGAAACAAAATATTTGATTTATTCACCTGATCGTAATAATTTGATCACTCAGTGTACTATAACCTATGATATCTTGATCTTATTAAATATGAATGTGTATTAAATTTAAGTTTTTTTTAATAATAGTAACAATAACAGTAATAAAATAGAAATGTAAGATACGTAACCATATTAACTTCGAAAATAATACGAAAACAGAAATTATCTCAAGTTCTGGCTCAGTTTCAAATTTCCATCGTCACGACTACACAAAGTGATACGAGAGTAGCGTCATTTTGACTGTACATACTACGAGTGGAACTAATTACTAACAATGAGATCAAGTTCAATACGTCCTTACAAACGCGAATTAATACGATACGCTAGTGCACTTGGCCAGTGATATGAAATAATACTTATACAAATACATGCTTTTCATGATATTGCACATTGAAAATATAGCCGTGGATAGATTATCAAAAAAAGATATATATGTTTTTTATATATCTTTTATCTTAATTTACACTACAGAATTCTTGCAACTAATACAAAGTCGTCCTCTTATGCCCGACTTCGTTACAGAAAATGAATATTTCCACGCGATACTTTTTATTGCAAATATCCTTGAGAACTGAACGACCGGATACTCGAATAATAACCGATTGAACGTTTAATATTCATGCATAGGGGAAATGTAACTATTTGAGTATGGGATATAATGTAGCATGGATAACCGTTCCAGCGAAGTTAACCAGGAGTTAGTGCTGTTTCACAATGTATGCATATATGTGTATATTATTATCCGATGTTTTTATATAAAAATTTGGGTTCTACAAAAGTAATTAATCTTCTTCTATTAACTGGCACAACACAATACACATATATTAGTGAATACGAACAAATGTGCGTTAATTATTTAATTCAATTTGATCATTCGTTTCTAAATAATTACAATATTATTTCCACCTAATTTCACTGATTAGGAAGTGTTTTTTTACTATTATACGAAATTGTAATGAACTGGTGATTAAACCATATTCATTTCTACCAATGCATTTCAACCTTGCTTTTGCTTTTATAACACATTTTCTTTTAAGTAATGTACAAGTTTATTACATGGTTAATTGTGATCCATTAGTATTCTATGTACACGTGACGGCAACTTTGAATATCTAGTTTTATACAAAGCAATCTGAACAGGAAGCTCGTATAATTTAAGAGTAAATAAAACATATTAAAATAAACAAGCAAGTCTGGTTAATCGAGAATTATAAATTACTTTAAGCAGAATTACATATAATTTATTATTTAACAGGATATAGGATGGAAGTACATATTGCTGCTGTTCATGTTCCTAATATCGCCAATCAGTATATCTTGCAAAGCAAGCGTTAAAATTTATATGTCGGACTGAATTAGTACCTAACGTATGTAGGAATACATAGTCGCAGCGTCATGTGATCAACAATTACAGAAGGGGAACTATTTTAGCGAATCTGAACCCTTTCAGATTTGCGGACGAGGTATCTCGTGACCCAGTGACATTCGTAACATATCTAATGGTGCACTTAAGGAGTGTAATCGATTTAAATATTTCCCTTAACGAAAATAGCGTTTTTCTTTTATCAGTATGAGTATCCTCAATATCGCCTATCTTTAATGTTCCCAATAATGCAATGTTTGCTACAAGTGAAGTTATAAAATTTATGGAGCAACCAAAACCGACTTTGTTAGTTCAATATGAATATGAAAAATAAAATATTTAAAAAATTCTATTTCTATTCGTTTTTTAAAATTTAATTCTAATAATAAAACATTGATAAGAAAACATTTAGATAACAAGAAATAAAAAAAAGTGAAAATAACTTTAAAAAACATTTACATATACATATATATATCTTAATTATAAATTAGTACTTCTTAAATAAGCAGAATTAAGTATACTTTTTTCAGAACCCAATTTTTGCATGCCTTATATTTGTTGAATTCTGATTAAAAATTAAGTGTTAACAATCCTAACGAAACAAGAATAATTTCTGTTTATTTTGGAACAAATTACATACAAAAATATCAATTATTATTCAGTTAACAGCAATTCAATTTGCAATGTTATGTACCTTCACCCTAATTTATGTTATTTATTAAAATTAATTGTGTATAACTAACAATTTTCCATTTCGTAGCAGTAGTGAACTTGTAACGCACAACTTTAATGAAACAATTAAATATGAATTGAAAATTTGTTAGAATTTCTGCTACCTTCTGTGAAAATACTAAGAGATCATATAAATTTGAAGGCAAGCATGTAAAACTTATTTTGCAGCCATTCATATAATTATGATTTAATTCAAAAAATCAAATAATCCAATGGAAAAATATTCCACTGTTTGTCTGTTTTTAACAAATATTTTATAAGTAAGTCTAACTTACTAGTTACCAACAATCGTGTGGGTTCTCTGTGTTCACCATATAACCTCGATATTCATATGTCTCGATACGAACAATTAAACATCAATCCGTTAATTATTTAAATGTCTAATATGACTGGAAAGATAGATTTTGTAATATAAAATTGATTATAAAGATTTTTTCTAGATAAGAATTAGACAGATTTGTATTCAAGTTATTCTTTTTATTAGCCAATGTACTTTGTCTTTTTTATTGTTTACATGTCAGGTTCAAAGTAGAATTAAAATTTGTTTACAACAGTATGTGAGTACAGATTAAAAAAAAAAAAAAAAGTGAACGTCTGATGAATGAAGTGTTAAAATTGTACCATACAATATCACTACTGTCTATGTTCTTCCAAATCCTTCCCATTGAGTGTAATTTCCTTAAAAATTTCTTTTTAAGGATTGAAAATATAATCGGAATAAATTCACTACAGTAGACTTGGAATTGATAGGTAAATATGATCACTGTATGTACTTCGACGTTTTCACAACAGACTCGACGATCATGTATCAAGTTTCGATCCACAATACTTTTAATCTCATCTCCTTAGTTATTATTACGAGCTTCGTAAAAATCGTAACCGTGAAGAACGCAACGCAGCGTACGAAAGTCAGTGCAATTGGCTTATCGCTAAATTTACAGATTCTGTCAATTTGACGAATTTGGGATTGCACGAGCAAAATTATAGAACCTATTGTTATTACTATGCAGTAACTTTTACTGATTTTTATTAATGGAATGATACGAACATATATTATAATATATATTTATAAATTTATAAGTAAGTTAATAGTATATTAATATAATTTTTTAAATAAAATCAGAAAATTTTTTTTTATATTCCTTGCATAACACACATTGAAGGCCTATCATTGCATTTCCATATGTTTTCTTATTTAGCTGAAAAAAATTCTCAAAGTTACCCTATATTTTCAGGCGTTCACCTAGATGTTACCCCTTAACCTTGGGCTTATTTTCATGTGCCTACTGATTCGTCAGCATGTAATTATGTCATTCTTCTTATTTTGGCTGACGTTTTGTACAGCTGTTTTTAACGTTGTTAGCAATCTTCCGCTAATTCATATCATTTATCAGCAATTTAATTCAAATTTGTCAAGTACAAGGGAACGAAACTCTTTTCTTTTAACTTCATTTTATCTTTTTCAAAAATTTCCAAAAACAGATATCGTTATAGGATATTATTATTAAATGTCCACGTTTATGATCTATATTTCATTAGAGTTTGGTTCATTAATATTCTTAAAAATTAAGATAGAAAGCTTAAGGGAGTATGACCCACCGACGGGATTCATGTCTCAGCGTATAATTGTGACCCACCTATGGGTCATCCCAAGTTCAACGCGGTAAAGTTTCAAGTATATACAGTAAATCCTCTCACATTGTTCTTGCGCTACTCCTACGCCTATCTGTGCGTTATTCCTACGCCTGTTATCTTCGTTAGAGTCGGTAAAGGGTGCATGTTTGCAATGTGGTAAGCGGCACGATACTTTTTGACGAGAGTCAATGACACGATAGTTCGTAATACAGTAATTTAACTCTTTTAATTTCAATTTTCTTTGTCTGAAACTCTTTTTTTTTTTTAGCAAATTTGTGAGATTTTTCCGTTTAATACAAGATCAACTACGAAACAATTTGGATCAATACGAATATTTTATTTGAATAAAAAATAAATTCTTTAGTGACACCTTCGAAGTGTCATATTATGTAAAAAAATTCGTCTATACACTAACACATATGCACCTCTCCTGACATTGCCCCCCCCCCCCCCCCGACTGACATACTTTCTCCGATATTGTCCCACGAATGACATCATTCCTTTGATGTTTTAAACGCAGCTAGGGTACCATGTTCCTAATGTACTTTTTACTATTATCATTTTCATAACGAAATAAAATGAGTTTCTAACATATTATCCAAATTATGTCATGTTTGGTCTCCTTTTAATCGGAAAAATCTCACTAATGTGTTAACACGTTGAATTATGAAAAATTTCGGTCAATTCTTCAGTCAACGGTTCAGTTTCGAAAATTTTGCAAAGAGTATTACAATAAACTTAACGAAGAAAAAAGTGGTCAATTTATAACACCTGTATCTTTGTTTAAATTGTGTTAATGAAATCCATTACTGAATGACAAGGAATTATTTTTTAAATTCGAAACTTAATTTTTCGGGAATCAAAATGAAAAGTCTAGTGTCGGTCGGCAGGGATCGTAGTAACACTTAACGTATTAAAAAAAATTTCATACGAGAAAAATAAAAAATAAAACAGTTGACAGTTTTTATTGCAGCATCTTTGTGTATTTCTCATCTGCTAGGCTCTCATTCCATGCTTCTCTTTAACGCTAACTTTCGGAATATTATATAGGAATCACTGGTGACTCTGGCGTGCGCGCATACACAAAATGATGGAGGTACTGTATATCGCCAAATATAACGTTCGTCTTAGGAATACCACACAAATTTGAACAAATGTAACCGAGCACGGGACATTCGATTTCTTTAGATCTCACTCAGCAGAGTGGCAAATAAACCAATACAAATAAAGCACTCGCACTTGGTTGTTTCTTTAGCTCGCAAGAATATCATTTTTAGTTTCTCATAAAACTGTGAAGGCAAAAGACATGAGCGACGAGTCTAAAAATTTATTCTGCGTGAGTCTATTTTTTATTGTTTTTATTGCTTCTGCTATTTTTGTCGATTTTGGTATCTCTATTATTTTTGTTATTTTTGTTCTTTGTTTGGTTTTTACACCATGTCAGTACTACCAAGTACGAACGAGCAATCTTTGTACGCTCAATTTATCGAAGCTGAAGACGATCACAACTGTGATCAATCATCAAATGGTGGGACTGTATCTAATAGTGATGCTGAATCAGAGGTGGAAGATTCTCAAACCGAAAGTGATGTGTCAGAAGCCATAGACAATATAGTTTCAACACATGAAATTGTATCTGACCGTAAATGGCAATGGATTGCACCTAGCATCAGCAATGTCGCAAATGTCACTTAAGTGTTCATTAACAAGAACAAGTGAACACGTACAAACAGTGGAAGAATGCTTTCACCTATTCATGAATGAAGAAATAATCAATATCATTATTTTTTACAATAAAAAAGCAATGGAAAGTACACCGGCAAATAAAAAATGGAAATCTATTGACCGAATCGAAATTGATACCTTTTTTGGGGCTTTTGTTACTTATAACGGGTTGGTAATATGGCAAACTAAGTGCCCAGAACGGGAAAAAACAGGAAATCAGCGAAAACGGGGAGGAAGTTATTTTTTCAAGAATTATCCAGAAAATTAACTGCTGAAAATATAGATAGGCGGTCAAGTCAATTTGAGAACTAATAAGTAGGTTTATACAAAAATATTGTAATTGCAATAAAAGCAATGAGGCGGAAAGTTGCAAAAAAAAATTTAGGTCAAAAGCATGCCAGATGCTGTTTCTGCATAAGCAACAATAACAGATATTCAGCAGTATGCGATTATAGTAGAAGATACGTATGTAACACACATTCAATACAGAATAAGACAATTATATGTAGTGCTTGTATTGGTAATATGAATGACTGGAATAAATAACCTTTTTTATAATTCATGATTGTTTCCTAAATGTGATTCCAAGTACAAGTAATAGGCGCTTGAACCCAAGCTTAAGGGACCATCGCTACGTTAGTTACAATATCGGTGAGGAACTAAGCTCGAAGACGAACGTTTGGTAACACAGCATTGGTGAAAAGTTCAAGCGACTACAAAATGAGAAATATCGAAAAAGTGAAATATCGGGGTGAGTCAAAAGTGACTCCGGCACCGTATTCAATGTTCAGTTATGCGAGAGTTAAAAGCGTGGCGTCAGTCCCTAAGGACTGACAGTGAACTTTTTGTTTGGGCGGCGTCTATCCATGGTTAGGTTTGCCTACACTATGTAATCCAACACTCGATGAATAATTGCCGCCTGAACGGAAAGCACAGCAATATCAGCTCCACGCTTAACGTGTTAACCGACTTACCCCTAAAGACAAAGGCGAGCTGCAACCCTAAAACAAAGTGTAATGTACGGTCCAAAGCGAGGCAAGATCAATCAGTACCGCATTTCGAGTGTTTAGTTTACTACTTCACTATATCGCTATGTCCTAACCCGGATTATACGTTATATTTTCTTCAATGTAGCAAAACATCCTTTTTCGAATGTGGTAAATCGAGCCACTTGAGCCCGGCCCAGTTTACAACGTGGGGGGTTGGTTGTACGCCACTGGAGTTTTTGCCAGGCTTGCTTCACACGAAGGGATCAGCAGAACAAGGCCACGAAAAGCATACTTTGGCGAACGACGCTTAGTCCACGCAGTCACATTATGTACTGGTCTTTTAACATATATACTTCCGTTCATAAGTCACCGGACACTAAATAAAATTAGGTTTCGGACTTCGAAATTTTTATTTTTACCGCAGTTTCTATAACAGTAATCAATATTTAAACCTTTTTTAAATAGATAATTCTTTCCTAGAAGTATTCATTGTGATCATAGGAACTGTCCAACTGAAAATGAAAAAGATCGAACGATGCCAGTTTCCAGCATCATCTTTACCTCTGTTTAATGCAAAGCCCTTCTTAAATTGTTTATAAACACTTAATGATGCTACCGATATGTTCTTCAGTTAATTTTGAACTGTCAAAGCAAACCAAATGTGTATACAGAATAACATCGCATAGATGTTAACATTTATTTAAGTTATACATGTATATTTTTAACTTCCAAATATAACCGTAAAATAGATAAATATACCAAAATACACAAACTCGCGACAAAATATTGTATTTAGGTTTTAATGAACATTTTGCATTTTACGTTCTAATAAACAAAATGTGTAAGTGTCCGATGATTTATAGACGGGAGTGCACCTTTGCGAAAAAATAGAAACGTTTAAATAATTTTGCACCCAGCCTATTTTTGACTCAGGTATTTTTTGAAAATATCTCAATTACTTGATTTTTTCAAGAAAAAAGAAAGGACATTTTACAACTGGGAGCATTTCTGTAATTATTACAATTTTTGGAGAAATGTATGCTACACTGAAAATAATCGATGTTTGTTTATGAACCAAACATGTTTTATTACAGAATTTCTAGTCCTTGCCAGAAGTGACAGCTAATAATCAATGTTTTAGAACATTTATAATTTTAAAAAATTTTAAAGTGAAGTTAAAATTCACATTTATGCCCTCTGAAAGAAATTACATTTTATATTTAGTCATTGCCTACGGGAAAAAAAAAAGATTCCTAAACATTACCTATTTTTAGATGCCTCTAGGTGGTGTACCCTCTTAAGTTCGAGGTAAGCCGATCTACGCAGCCTGCACCATGTTAGATCCAATTACTAGCTTGCAGACGAGACCTCGCTAATGTCGTGACACGGAAAACTGACCGCACCATATGCTTTTAAGATTTTGAAACTGCAAATTCTGCTGGTAACACGCGATTCGAAAGACAACGAGCGTTCAACGTTAATTACATACTATCCTCGCCACTGGGAAAAATTCTTTAATTTGTTTCTTTTTCCCTAACTTTTTCTTTTTTAAGTTACTCCTCAGACTGGTACACATAACTACTCTATGTCTGTCCTGCAACACATACATTTTTTTAATGCCTCGTTATTTTCCATCTAATACCTTCCACGGATTGTAATTAATTTAAATAAACGCTTCTTCTGCCGAGCACATGCAAATAGCATAGAATTTTTGCGAAAACGTCTGAATTTTTATGATTTAACTGCGGAAAAAAGTGAATATTTCCAGTTTTTAGTCTGTGTATGAACTGTTGTTGAAACGTATTGCTCTCTTTTCGAATAATTATTGAACTTATACTGTATAATGTTTTTTAAGCTACTCATTACTTTTCAGACCTAGTAATATTTTAGTATATTTATTGAAAGTAAAAAGAAAGCAACATTACTGTGTTTTACAAGTACCTATTGTTAATCCATACTGTAACTTCGAAACAGCAACTCGAATTTTTATTTAGTCTATTTATACTTTTAGATTATTCAATCTAATTAAACTTTTAATTTTTGTTAAACTTCCTTATTGTAGGCAAAATACAATCTGTGTCATCTGAATATGATACAATACAACAGTTTTGACAAAAGGGGAAAGAGTTCTTTTCTTACAATAATCGTACTTTTGTATTTCTATTTTTAATAGCAATTTGGTCGGTTAGATACTATAACTAGTAATATAAATTTTAATTATTATTCAGTATAACATTAGTAAATAAACAGATGATAAATCGTAAAAAATATTTTAAAAGTTACTTAAAGGACGGAATGAAAAATCCATACAATCTAATTTATAACTGATTTCCAATTTAGAGATAATAATTTACTTCCAATTAAGAGACGAAGTACTGCATAATTAAAAACTGTCAAATCAATACAGTTTCACCGACCAAGGTGATTAATCGAAGTATAAGGTATGGTAAAATATTGAATTTATCTTGACATTAGTTACAACTTGGTGAAATCAAAAGTATATGGTGCCGGTTAAAAAAGTCAAGGTTAATTATTTTTAAAAATATTTTATAGTTCCTTGCTATTTTTATAATTCCTTGCCGACAGAAAGCTGATTAACTTTCGTTAGAAATATATTTTCATTAGATTACTTGAAGTGTTTAAAAAATCATGACAACAGTTACGTATCACACCCTGTAGAGTCAAATATAATCAATTTGTAATACGCCTAAAGAAAAAAATATTTACGAGCATTTCTCTTCTTGAGATTTCAAAATCAATAAAGTCTTTGTTTTGACGCACAGAATTATGATGAGACCCCTCCCTTCCGTCTGTCTGTATGTACACGCGCGTTAAGAATTTACTCAGCGTGTTTAAGAAATTATGTTTACGTCTCCTTCAGAGAGTAATTAGTAAATTGCGGATTTTTATGTAAATTCATATTTTTGAAAATATAAAAAACAAAAGCGGAACTGCATGTGTTATAAAAGGCATTATAATTTCAATATTTTGCAAAATTTTTCATATTACGTGCATTCTATGTAATTTTATACATTTAAATTTTCTATAAATGCATAAAAATCCGCAGTCCAGTAATGTTTCCGTTTCAGCATTGTGAAAATAAAATAAAATCCCACATGTTAACCCATGCTAAGCTCCTAAATATATTATAAATCAAAAATTAATATCTCTGTTTTCTTTTTGCTTAAATAATTATTCCAATTACTTAAAGATTTTTACAAGCCGACTTGTAATTCTTTTCTTTTCTGGTTATTAAAGTAAAATGTTGGAAAGGACGAAAACTTCAATACAACTTGAACGATGTCAACAATGTTAAAATAATGCAGAAGCTATACCATGTTGCATATTCTGGTATCTCTTCCTACATATCATGTAAGTCGTATACCATTTATGACTAGATATTCTATGTAGTGCAACTATATTTAATCTTTATAACTTTGTGTAATGTGATTTTGGAATTTACAGAGTTGTAATTCTTCAAGAGTCTCCACAAATTAACCGTTATGGAACAAACGAACTTTTGATTATCATAATGCAAAAAAACGTCTATTTCCATCGTTTCGCACAATAAAAGGTTCAGGAGTGTATACAATTTGATGTTTTCAGCTTTATTTTATTTTCTTTTTTTTTTTTTTTTTTTTTTCGAATTTTCTATTCTAATATCTTGCAGAAGGTGTTCAACGTATCCCTCGACTGCAATGCAAACTGAGTATATTTGTATCTTGGCATAAACACAATAACGGATAATTAATACAAGTCAAGAAGACTTACACTTTCGAAACAAAATGTATTATCCATTGTAGAATTATCTAATATTATACGTTCACTAATTTTTAATGCCTTTCTTGTTTATATTTTGCTTTAAATATGTAAAAAATATATCGTCATATACACTCCTGCAAAAAGGAGAACCCTACACACCTGGTCCGATGAAGGATTTCAATAAAATTCAAAGAGGTGATTCTAAGAGCTGAAAGATGACATTCTGTAGAATATTTAATTCTAATGCGCATTTATATATACAACTAAAATTGGTTCTACAAAAGCTTGTAACTTTAACTAGTATTCAACAATCTGTAGTGGACTAGTGAATAGAGATTATTGCTTATTTAGTAAACAAAAGTGACTTGGATTCGAGTTTTTTGTAAGTGACAAAATTTTCCATTATTTTATGTGATAATACCTACAGTTCGTTTATGTAGATCTTTATTTCTAAACGTACAAAGAAAGTATGTATATTTATAAAAAGTAGGTTACTATCTGTGCAGATAAATCTAAGATGTAACTTTTCCTTACATTGGAATAAAATATTTTACACAATACCATCTTTGAACCTCTAGATTCATCCTTTCAAATTTTAAATTTTAAAAACTCGATTGGAAAATCTCCTTGCAAGCGCAAGTCTATCTAATAATGACTATGTTCCACATAAAATATGATCTTTTTTGTTATTTATATCATTAATATATTTATTATTAAAAACATGACATTATTTGAAGCAAAACAACGAATTTACAATATTCGTCAAATAATTTTATTCGTCAATCATTTTTGGAATTACTCCCGTTACACTATAAAATTCTATATAAACAAGTTTATTAATAAACGTTGCCTAATAAATATTAATATAAATGAAAGTAATATTAATATTACTATTTTTACATCGCAAAAATTATTTGTATAGAAAAGTGTAAAATAAATGGGGGAAACCCGTATTCGAATTATGCACTCACCAATGCTAATTATTCCTAGCACTTGACTGAATGCTCGTTGATTAGGATGAATACGGGCGAAATGATAAAAAATCTAACACTTATCTCGCATTGCAAATCCACCGCCATTTTTCGCGAGATTAGTGTTCTTTTTACATACATAAATTATGCATATTTTGATATATTAAAATACAGATGATGAAACACTGGTTAATTTCAAATTTAAACAAATTTGTAAAAGATATTCTAAAATGAAACAAATAATTGGATTTCTGTAATATCTAACTATGCGTATACATTAAATTATTGTTATAGATTTTTTTTTGCTAAGAATTAAATAAGGCAAATAGTGTGCATCTGTAAAAAGCAGTTTGCTTTGGTATGTTGTATTAAATGAATGCAGTCAATTTATCAATGTCTTCAACATAGAATAAGAATTTGCAATTTTTATTTGTACAAAACATAATTTTTAACAGACTGAGATTTAATGCTATATATTCTGGAAAGCAACTGAGAATCATATTGAATTTTATATTCAAAAAGGAAAAAATTATTATCAGTGGTCGTACAAATATCTCGTATGAGGTTGTTAAGAAACGTACGTTATTCAACGAATAAAATTGATATAATTAAAATATGCCGTTAAAATGTATAAAAAACATTATAAAATAAATGTATACAGAATAAAAATATAATGATAGAAAAAATTCTATTCCATTATCAACATCCTTTTTTGAAGGACAAAACTTATGCATAATTATTAGAAATTCTATAAATTGTTATGTATATTTCTACTTCGTGAAATGTTAGTAATATAAAAATTTCCTAAGAACATTAAGTTTGTTATATTAGAGGATATGCAATTTTTACAACTCTTGAACTACGAAATAGCAAAAAAGAAAAAAATAATTTTAAATCATAAGATTCGAAAATTTTCATACATATACTTAATATTTTTAATGATTATTAAGCACCAAGGTCATGTTAAAGTAAAATTCCAAATTTATATTTTTCCGTCTTTTTTAAATTCAAGGACACACTATCGAGTATAAATTCTACTAACGTATCGTTATTAACGTTTTCTAGTTCATTGCCGTTTTCGTGTTGACGTAAAATTATCGTTCATTTCATTAAAGATAAGAAATCAATTCGTTTGCTTCATTAACGTAAAGTATTATTTCATATTCTGAGAAAAACATTTCACTCATTTAAACATACATTCTTTTGTTTGTAAACACAAATAAAACGTCTTTAACTTTTACACGCACGATCTTATTTTTATCTTCGAGAAATATTTACACTCATTCGAATTGATTTAACAAATATAATGCATTCATAAAATGCAACATCACATGAAAAAAATTCTGTTTACAATTAATCAGCCGAACGTACAATTCTGTTGCCTAAAAATGTCACGATGTGTAACGTATATCGCAACAATGTGTAACGCTCGATCTCCTTGGACTTGAACTGATACAGTTTGTATAAAAGTAAAAGAATAACAGTCAAACTTTTATATAAAAGTAAACGAATAACAGTGGAAAGTTGAACTTCACATATGGGAACGTATTTACATTTTAAAAGATCATAAATAATCAATTCTTTAATAAGTTTCATTTAATATTGGTATATTACATGTAAAATTTGATTTATTATTAATAAATTGTCCAATTTTGATATTATTAAATGATTAACTATACAATTATTCTGAAAGAATAATAATTGAAAATTGATAAAAGAAAAATTTATTATTGCATGTTTGATATTTTTATGTATACATTTTAGAAAGATTAAACATCCGCATAAATTCAATTAAAACGTCGAAAGAAAGTACGTAATAAAACATGAATGCGTCAAAAAAATATGCGCGTTAAATCTACATTTTTCCCTACTTTATATACAATAAAATAATTTGTTTTATGCAATTAGTACATTTAAAATTTATCATACATAGTGGTATATAATAATTTGAGAATCGGAATATTTCGCAAATGTTGCATCGTGTCCATGAAACACAAATATCTGCGTGTCATTCACATGCTTTAGGTGCGTAGAATATGTTGCGTCGTGCAAATACAGCATGAAACTTTTTCCACAAATCATTTTAGAAATGTACATCATTATTATAAGAATGTTGAATTTTTTGAAATCGACGAAGAAATCGTACAGGCATGTCGAGTCTAGAATTTTACAGTAATAAAAGAGAGAGAAAAAAAAGAGAAAGAACTAGAAATCGAACTTTGAAGCAAAAAGAATCTGATATTGAGTCTTAAATAGTCTACATCAACGCGAAACCGTTCAGATTCACTTCCGAGAAATCCAGCCAAGCCCATGACGAAGCTCGGCCCTCTTACGAGGCAAATAAGAAAATGTCGAAACGGTTGGTTTTGTGAACAAACTAACATCGCAATTACTTTTTGACTATCCGATACTCTTTGTTTATTGCATTAACTGCATCTCAAAAATGCACTAAGGAATCCGCAGAACAGCATGAAATTGACCGGCAAACATTTAACGCCGGCCGGCATCCGTTCCAAATTTAAATTCGTAGCAAACTGTTCACGATGGACGTGATTAACGTACCTTAAAGAACGCTCTTTTGCACTGGCACCGTTTCCTTCGGAATCCTATACGAAGCTGTGTATAGATTTCTTATCGATACAGTTCCAAAACGAAACAGTTGAGTGACTTCTTATAAGAACGCACAATGCACAAATTTGATTGCGTTCGCACTACGAAAACACTTCGCCCAAGATCAAAAGAGACACGCTCGTAACCGTCCAGGGCTCGAGTCCAACTGCCGGAACCCCCTTCCAGACGACCCACGCGGCACGTCCTACTATTGGCCAATGCTCGCTTAGTTCTGCGCCAATCGAAACGCATTGCGACTCTCGAAGCCAATCGCGCTTAGTCACGACAATTCGAGATGTTTCTATTGCTTGGCGGTAAATTTGACAAGGATTCTATCGAGTATTAGCGGTAATAATTGAAAAACTGTTTAATAACTTGGAATGAAAATTGATAATATCCTAGAAAGGAGTATATTTCAAAATAGTCTTTGTCTTATAACAGAATAATAATAGCAAACTATGGCTTTCGTTGAAAATAGTGATATAAGAAAACTCGATGATCTTTAACGTACGTCTCATTAGTGAATCTACTCCCATGGTAAAGGGGATATAAAAAATAAATTTACGTTAATAAAGAAAGTATGTTTAATAATGGATATCAATATATACGGCTGCTTCTAGGTTATAATTGTAAACTGAAACAAAACAAGAGATATCGATTAAATATTTCGTATGTTGTTTTCATCTTTAGTGACCCGCCATAAGAATAACAACAATCAAACACATATAGAATTTATACCTTTCAAAATAAATTCAATAAGAATGCGGTAAGACTATTTAAATTATTTCTTTTCTACATTCTTTCAAATTCTTTGATTTACTCTACTAATCAAAGGCTTTAATGAAATCTTGGAGAACGTATTTGTAGAGTAACTTATTTTAAACAACGATAAGAAATAATAATAAAATTTAATATTAAAACTTTTACGCTCTTGTTGAAGTTGAGTTGTTCCTGTAAAAAGCAAACGAATGAAAAGGAAGAAAGGAAATGAGAGGGATGGTTAACCTAATATTAAAAATTCTAGATTGAAAAAAATCTTTGTTGCATAAACACTTATGAATAATTCGTTAAACACAGATAACTGTATTACATTCAATTAATGTTTCAAATTACTGGGTCCTTTTTTTCAGAGTCGATTTTCAATAGATGAAGTTATAGATTTGCAATAAGTTTTGCAATTGTCATTGTAAAAGCGTAAATATTATTTTCTCTCGAAGTCCAGTACACCTTAAAATGAATCAATGACCACTAATTAAATATTAGGAAAATTCGTGCAAGGCACAGTAGAAGCAAAACGACCTTGCGACTGCATGCCCAGATAAAATTAGATAGATGGAAAAGGAGGGGCGTGGTACAGAGAATAACTGCGCGCATACATGAACGGTATACGTGGCTCCTTTGGCACGTAAGTGTCATGACGGTTCTCCTTTTTTAATATAGTGTTGGGCTTCGAGGAAAACACAGTCAGTTACAACTTTGCTGCTACCCAGAGACGAAAATATTCAACGTTTCATTCCCCTTAAACGTGACCGTCTGCAGAATGATATGCAGTGGCGTAGCAAAGTATTAGTACAGCACGTGATTCAATACATAAATATTTGTACTTATTAACAGAATTAATTCTACTTATTTTTGTTTCTTCTTCTTCTGTAGCAATCTTTATTTACAATATGTGTTTTACGACACAAACATTGGCAGATTTTTAATAACCAAGATTACTTAAATATTAAGATAATATAATCCAGTATAATCCAATATTTTGTAGCGAGTTTTTCATATTTCAATACCCGTTTCACTTTAACGAACCAATTTTTTTATATTTTTCTAAAGCTACAGCTTGTGGTACTAATTTAACTATTAAAGTATATTCATATTTTTGTTTCTAAATTGCGCCGAAAACGTTCAATTAAGTTCAGCTTAGCATTTTGAGGAGGTGTTTTCAAACTTTTAGATGGTGATTTTAATTTTTTTCAATTTGTTCGCATTCTTTTTTAAAATATTTAAATAAATTTCAATATTTACTCTTCAGTTACACATATGTATATGTATATGCACAAGATGTCTTTTTTAACACGTTCACGGACGGTCTGAATTCACGTAGAATGTTGATACGAACACTCTCCGTAAAATTAATTTCGATGTTTGTTAGATGAAATCAGGCAAGAGTTATATTAATAATAGTTATATAAATATAATATTATTAATATAGAAAGATGAGAGTTAAGACCTTTGTCTGTATGATAAACGTAGATTAAACAGATAATTTTACTTATAAGTCTTTCCATCATGTTGGCTATGAAAAGTAAAGAAAGATAATGTACTGCATATGCAGTGGTAACCCACCAGAACAAAGCGAAAATACTGCATATTAAGTAGCTGTCCGCAAACGTGTAATATCTTGACACGGTGTAATATCTCAGAAGGAACTGAAGCTATCGAAAAAATGTTTTTACAAAATTTGTTTGGTATAATTTTTAAGGGTACTTAAAAAATATTGGTATTCCAAGCACTTACAAAAAATATTAACGAATTAAGAAGAAGAATTACAAGTACATATGCTGAAGCATACTGAAGAAGAATTTATAAAAGACACGTTATTAATACGATATGATAGTTGACAGATACAAAACTGTATTTTTAACAATAGAGGAAATGTTAAGGGAATATCGAGAAGAAGCTCATAAATAATCCCAAGCGGAACATACTGGTAAGTGTAAACGAGAATTATCCCAAGAACCGAGTAGTTTGATATGTATTAGCGACACGGTCAAGGAGGGTTTATCTGGCCGGAGGTGTGCGACATGTATTGACCTGACCCCGCATCTTCATGATTTTACAACATTCCATAAAACGAAATGACTTCATTTGGCATATCGTTGAATTCGTCTCAATGAATGTTATCATATTATCAAATAATATAGAGTACCATTTAAAAAAATCAAGCTGACCTTGAAAACTCCCCAGCCTCTTTATCTACGAAAGGACTATTTATACCATGTTGTATCCTCTCCATTATACTAAACAATTTTTGTAAGGGTATTTCTTTCGACAGCTTTCATTCTTTGTGGAACTTTCTATCATGTTTGTAAAAAAAAGGGGGCCTTGCATCATTCTTATGTTTCACCATAGGAAGCAGATTGTTTAAAACTGTTTCAGTATAATTTTAATCTATTTGGTGACACCTACGGTAAATATGAACATTTTCTTTGAAAAATTAATCGCACCTTTGAATAAAGAAAAATAAATAGGTAGACTAATATTTTATCAATCATAATGGTTTGAATACTTATCAATCGTAATGTTTATTCTTTATATTTATATTTACCCGAGACGCCCGTAATCCAAACACTCAATGGTTAAACTCGAAAACTTTTTAGCTAATTCTATTGGTTTCTTTCTCCTGAATTTATTAGGGAAAAGTTTATTTCATTCAATATGTGCAAAGTATTCAGCATTCGCAAATATTGCCTGTACAGTTTTGGTACTAAATTCTTTGTTACAAGCATTTACTATCGATGCTATTAATTTTAAACGCATTAATTTTCAGCTTTTTCTTAAGAGCGTCAATTGCCCTATAATTTATATAATCTATACAATATTTTTTTTTTATACTCTTCTTCTTCTTCTAAAATTTGTAGAATCAATCGAAATGATTATCGAGAAGAGATTATCCTTCATTTATTTAAATAAAAATAATATGTGTGAATGAAACATTTCGCATGTGTGCTGTTCATCTGTATTAAGATTGTCATAAACTATATTTATGTTACTTTTGTCATACGTTATATGCATATAATTTTATTTTTACTTTTATAAGTAAGTGATATATTGTAAGCAAAAGCCCGCACTCAAATCAGTAGATAGAAGAGGGAAGAATTATTCCAATTTTTCATATTTTGTTCCTTTCTTCATTTGATCCTTATAATATTAATTACTATCATATTAAAACTATTTCTTATGAAATAATCTAATTATTTATTATGAAGATCTGATCTTTTTGATGACTGTTACTGAAGACTTGAAACAAATCTATGTATTAGTAAAAAGTATTACGATTAGATGTAATACAGTAAAATATCTAAACTATTTCTAGTGCTGCATTCGAAATAGCTTTCTGTCTCAAAGTGGATCGTTCCTGGCTTCTTAGGTGATTCTTCGTCATTGTTTTGTCATTCGTATTGAATGTATCTAGGCTGAGATGTAAAACATTCGGTATTTTAAAAATTTTGCGTACCACACTATATTATTCACAATTTCAGAATGTTCAATTCATATTCTTATTAATAATCAAATTCAGCTTACTATAATGTTTAAAGATTTTAATTTATTTCGGATAATATTAAAAATTTTAAAGCTCTTTGAAAATCTACGTTGGATTATGTTGATAACTTTTTTTTATTACTGGTGTAAGATATGTGAAACTTATCCGAAAAATAAGAGGTTAATTTAGGCAAAATTAATTAGCATTTTTTGTCTGGAACGTTGACATATTTATTATATATATAATTAATAACATTTATTATAAATATATATATATATATATATATTTATATTGTTTGTTATACATCCTGTAAATACATGGCAGAAATAGCTAGAAATAAAAATATCAATAAATTTTTTGAAGGGATCTGAACACAATTCTGTAGATACTTATATTTCATATTTCATATATTGGCTATCGGATAAATAGTAGCAAAGAAAATTATGATAATGCAATAATAGAAATCTAATTGCATCATTTTTATTATGTTTCTTATTATATAAAAATGTATTTAGAACATCTAAATTAAGGATTTAATCGATACTAGTAATTAATTATTTCTTTTTAAATGAATTTTTACGGGTCAAATACTTCTTTTTTTTTCATTTTACATATCAATTTTTGTTTTTTCTATTTTATTTAATACAGCTTGAAAGGTAAATGGTTAGGTCTAATATACATGAGTGATATTTTTATTATGCCATTTAATTTTCCTTCTGTCTGTACGTATTTCTGTTTTCTCTTTGTAATGAAATTTGAATTGATGTTTGAAATCTAAAACGAGTAGTTTATATTCTGTCTTTTTCCTTTAACAAGAGAAGATCTTTTACTATAAAAACTAATTCGTTCTTTTTTTCGATTAGAATTACTTCCAAGCAAATGATATGTATGGTAAAACAAATTCATTTATGATGAAGAAAGTATGAGCGATCAACAGAAGAAAAAATTATTCATATATGAGTGACACGATACATAACGAAAGAACGCTCATATATAAGGTACGTGGTTCGCACTAGGTTTACAGGCTTTTCTTGAGTAAACAAGAAACTGAATTTTTCCTTCAAGAAGTCGGTTTATCAGGGACAACTTAATTGTATATTGTTAACTTACAAATTCAGATATATTTTCGTATCATCCCATTAACAGAAATGAGAAAAAAAATATCAATTGTTTCTGTAATTTCGTTCGTGAAATTCTAAATGCGTCAAAATAACGTGTCTCGTGAATTTAGTGTTAAGAACGTGTTAAATATCGGTATGTTGTCTTCAATTGGAGAAAGTTAATATTGTGTTTTGCCTAAATTCTTTCTAGATATCAGTTTCTAGATAAATACAGTATATAAAGTATAACGATTTCGAAGACAGATACCGTTTTCATTACAACGTGTAATAGCTTCCTCTATTAATAGACATATACATAACGACAAATGGTCAAGATAAACTACAAGGAAACTTGAGTTTTTTTTTTTAAGACGTTTTAGCATTACTTTATTAAGAAAAGGATTCAAGTCATTTAGACCAATTTTTAAAAAAGTCATTTTGTTTTATAAGGTGTCCGAATATTAATAAGAATATATATGTACTATTATTGAATAACTCGTGTTTTTTGAACAACGAAATTTTTATAAACATATATAACGCATAATATATTTTCGAGTTTTAAATCCTTTCCTATTTAATCACATAATGTACTTTAATTTCCTTTTTTCTATTACAAGAGCGTCCTAATTAAACTGTTTAAAAATGATCATAACATTAAAAGAGATAACAACCAAATTCTATATTTACGTATTTAACTTATTTGTACACTTCGGTATAGTACTGTAAATGGTCAGAAAAATTTCGTTTAAAACACGTCAAATGAAAAATAGTGAGATGTAGTTCCGTTCACTTTGCTTTCATAAGCAATAACAAATATAACTTACACCTACGCTTTTTAATGTCCCTTGTTATTTTTAGTAATTTCCAAAAAGTAAGTTTTTCAATTCTATGCGATTTCCGAAATGTAAACGTTTATATTAAGTATAGAAATAAATTCTTTCCAACTTTTGGGTACAATGAAAGATTTATTTAAATTGTATGCAAACGTATCACTAATTAAAATAGTATTCATTATTGTCGATGACCCTTTGCCGTATTTCTATCAGTTTTTAAAAATCATCGCAAATTATTTTGATTTCAATGACTGTGCTTAATTATATAACTCCAATCGGAAAGAATTTATTTCTACAGCTAATAAATCGAAATGGGGTCACCCGATATATGAAAAACCTGATGTCTGAAAACTCCAGTTAAACCGAAATTAACTAACTCTCTCATTCTTTGCTAAATCAATTAACTCTTTCGTTACTAAAGATGATTATAGTTATTCAACATTGAGCGCTAGTCGTATTCTAAAGCTGATTATAGTCATCCACCGCTGAGTATCATGGCAAAATTGTATTGCTAAACAAGTTTTTTAATGTTATTTTTCTATATAATATATTAATTTAAAATATCTTACATAAATACCGATAATTTGCATAATACGATAAAGTAGCAGATATTACACTTTATTTGTAGCAAAGTGTATACTCACAGCTCAACTATAGAGACAGCATAAGGGCGATCAACGTCGTTGTCACGAAAGCATTAAGAAAGAGTTGAGATCTTATACCATTAAAGTGTACCTGTTTTTTGGTTCAATAGTTTTCAATAAAGAATATTAGAGCACAATGCATAGTACACTCTATTAGTCAAATAGCGAAGAGCTGAGGATTCATAGCATGCAGAATCGTTTGATAAAGCAAATATGAAAAAAAGTTCCATGCGAAATGGTTGCAGAAAAGGAAAGAATAAGGAAGACTTTGATCTAGGAAGAAAGGTTGGTAGTTTTACAAGGCGGATCACAATCAGTGCAGGAAGTGCAGTGACTGGCACACGGTGGTGAAAGCCGAAGTGCAGTTGAAAGTGGGCCGGGTTCCCGAGCGATACATATAAGGAACGCGTAACAGTTTGAACATCCAATGTTTGACATTCATATTTATAAGTTGAACAGATATGGTTACCGTGCAATTTATTCGGATTAAGTCTGACCAATCCGACAATGACAAATCAATGCTGGTTGAACGTTTTCATTTTACAAAGTACGACAGAGTTTCACGAGATATCTCTTTAAAACGATTTTTTGAGAAAATCCACGGTCAAAATTGTTTTCGTTTAAAATTCGTTATCAAACTTAGTATTTGCATATGTGAAATTTGTAGTGAAAAAGGAAAGAGTTTTTGCATCAACCGAAGTGGGGAACACCTTATGGAAAAATGGAAGAAACACTTTAGTTATCAAGAAGCGATATGCAAAACGTTTCACCAAACCTGTTATAAACCGATATCTGCAGATTTATTAATGGTATTGAGATGATTTTCTTTTTTTAATTTCATGGTATCAAGGGCCTCCTTATAGCGTGTGAGTAAAGAAAAAAAAAAAATATATCTAATCACAACCCAAATGTGGAAAACCGAGGATAATTTCAATTTTTGTTTACATAGTCCTTATTAATCCTCGGACTACGATTAGCGGGCTATTTTGACCTGACTGTTATGCTTGACTATGAAATTGCAATGTAATTAAATATTGTAAACAATGACGCGTCGTAGTATGTCAAATCTGTAATAGATTGACTTATAAAACTCACACATACATGAATATTATACGTCCAAATTGCAATGAAGCACAATAAAAGATGTACAAATGCTTGTTATGTACGTACACTTCCATCCATAAGTCACCGGACACCTAATAAAATTAAGATTTGGAAAATTCTTTTCTAGAAGTATTCATTGTGATCATGCCGAACTAAAAATGAAGAAAATCGAATGATACAGTTTCTCAGGACCATGTTCGTCTCTGTTCAGTGCAAAACCCTTTTTATAATACTTTATAATTTATAAACACTTAATGATGCTACAGATATGTTTTTAATTCTGTACTGTCGAAGCAAATCAAATGTGTATACAGCATAACATCGTATAGAATTAGAGCTGTATTTAATAAACACTTGATTTTCTTAACGTTTATTCACGTTATACACGTATATTTTTAACTTCGTATTCAAATATAACTGTAAAATAGATAAGTATAATAAAATACACAATAAACTTACGACAAAAAAGTACATTCACGTTTCAATGATCATTTTGAACAAAATGTGTAACTGTCTGATGATTTATGAACGGAAGTGTACATTCATTACGTATTCCTTTATTATATATTTACCAAATAATTATATATAAAAAATTATTGTATAGTAATATCATATAATATTTACTTATAGTATGTAAACATTGTAATTACAATATAAAACAATATAATATATTTAATATGTATATTAATATACATATATGCAAATAAGAAACATTTATGTTGAGTCAAAAATGAACATCCGTAGTTCGAGGATTAAACTTAACAGAGAATGATCTCCAATCCAAAAATTAAAAAAATTATGTAGCTTTGAAGATGTGTATATACAGGTATGTTACTAATAATTTTTGCTGCCCAAATTTACTTTAAAGGATAGATCTAATTAAAAGCAATAACTTTTGTTTCAAAACAATCTCTTAATTTTTCTATCTCTTAAAGATTGTGAGTTACAAAGTAAAATCGAAAATAGCTGAATTTTCAGAGGTGAATTTCAACTCTTGAAGCAGCAAAACAAAAAGTTGCATAATACGTACTTATATATGCTATGCATATCCTCACAGTTTAATAATCTTTTGATTTTTCATGTCGGGTATCATCCATTGCAACTAAGTTTTGTTCGAAACATTTTTCAAAATTTGGTATGCATCAAAAGTTATAATCGTTTTAATTACTTGTACGAAAATTTGAACTTCCATACGTCAATATTTGTACATGTCACATTTGTTAATCTTGATTATGCGTTGACATTCTTGGTAATTAGAAATAATAAAGAAAAAGGTCAGAAGGAGGATAGTAACGTGTTGCTTTTTAATAACCAATAGTTCTATTTAGTTTAATAAACAGAAGATATGCAAATCATACAAACCGTTGTAATTTTTGATACGCGCAAAACTTTAAAAAATGTTTCAAGCAGAAGTTACTTAACGCTTTATTTACCGCTCGTGACTGAATTTATTACGCCCTTTTGATTCCAGCGTTAATACATCGTTAGTACTAGCTCGGTTTCGGTTATCACGCAGTAAAAAAAAAAAAGATAGCAAATGAATCGTTAACGTAGTCGATAATCATTAACAACAAAAAGCCGATTAATAGGTTCCCGATTGGTAAAGGTCGAAAGCAAAAAGGCGATTAATAGGCTTCTGATAAACGAAGTGTTAATTTACGGAGGACTATCCCAGAGTGGTCCATTTAAGTAAGGTCACCGCTTTGAACGAAGATATTTTATGCTAAGTTTAAATGGTATCGAGGAATCAATATTTGGCAAGAATTTTTTTCCAAGATTTTTTTTCGTGGTTTCAAAGGTCATCGATGCTATTTGTACACATCTGTTTTATTCTAATTGCATCGTACAGCTAATTATAAAGTACGTTCAGATATGTATAATAACATGACTTCGAAATAACCTTCGAGTTCGAAAATTAAAGTTTAACGTGAAATTTATGTCGAAAATGACATCGAAATCGCAGGCTTTGGCACACCCAAGCACATTGAACTCTGTTTGCCTCATAGACCTCAAGTTAAACTCGCCAACTCTTATTGGACCTTTCTGTACTTCCACTACATCAAAAATAAGACAAAGAAAGTAGGGCGGTTGTCAAACATTCCGAGTTAGACATAGAAGCATCTCTACGAAGAAAACAGCTCTAGAAACTATAGTCATACGTGAATTAACCCTTATCATTCCAACTGTTTAACGCGACTATTGACCGGCAACTCTAATTTATTCTCGGCATAAGACTTGCTTGCGTGTTTTTAAATGTCACACTTCAAATGAGATAATCATATTTGAATAATAATAATCTTCAAGTTATTTAAAACAATTTTTATTTACTTCAGCAATACTTATAACAAGCACACTTGGAGTAGAATGTCGAACATCGGTAGTGCCTGAGAAACACACTTGGACTGGTAAAGGCCAAAAATTATAAGATTTTGTGTATAAAGTTTAGTAATATAAAGTTATTATTGTTTAAAATACTAAACATTGGAATCTAATACAAAGTCCAAAATCTTAACACTGTGGCGTCCGATGCCATCACGTTGCTATCGCGTAAAAATATATCTATTCTAAAGAAAATGCTCACATTTATTTATATAGATCTCCAAAATTTCGTGTAAATCAGATGGTAAGATCAAGAGTTATTGGAATTTTCATGTTTTACTACGATACATTGTAATTGCATTATCAACGATCGTGCGGAACAGACCGGCGACAGAAGGTATGATCTACGCGAGACATACCGGTGGTAGACAAAAGATTTTCTATCACAGGTACGGACGTCAAAGTGTTAACAGAAAGCTGTTAGGTGATCATGATGAACGGAGAAATTGAAAGGAAATAAAAATAAATCCTCAGATTAATGCCTCGAAAATTAGAGACTTAAAACCGGTACGATATTGATACCGGTATTGCATGCATTACCAAAGATATATTAAAACTAATATAGTACCTAAAAGCAATATATTACCGAGAACTGGAATAAATATCAGTGTTTTTTCAGTTCTTTTATTGTAAACTTTTATTGTGCTCGAAAGATTTTTCGCTAAAGGATAGCAACAACTCGAGGCAATTTTAGTAAAAAAGTGATGAAACATAGGTTTTAAGAAATGAGTAAATTTTGGATGTCTTAAACACCAAAAATGTTTATAGAACACCATCTACAGAACCCAAGGAATTGTAAAAGCACATTTTCCAACCGCACAGGTGATGAAGAAAAAGAGTTAAAGTGGGAAATGGACAGAGCAAAACATTGAAAATTGTATTTCAAATGATCATAACTTTCTAACAAATGCATGTAATCAAAAACATCAAACTCTATTTTACAATATTTACAATACACATATACAATATTTGCCTAAAATATTATACTGAATATTAGTCTCCATAATTTCGCTGTGTGATACGTACTTCACAAAGCACTCGCCAAGATGCATCCTCGTCTTCTCAAAACAAGTGTCGCTAAAATATGTTTCACGCCTTCAACCAGGTTTATTTCTGTAAGAACAGACCTTACGATCCTCCTTCGCTCCTGTCAGGATAATATGAACGTTCTAATTTAGTTGGATATCGTTTTCGCTGGTAATGGAAGTAGAACTGGAAGTACAATCTTGTATTTGGCGGAAATCACCTTTTAGTTGCTGTACCAGTAATTTCACGTCTTTCAATGTGAACAAAAGTTCGTTTCTTTATTATTCCGACAAGCTAATATGAAATATAAAAATCTATTATTGCTATTTCTAGTCTCTAAGAAAATAACTTATGCCACTCTTATAAAGCAATCCGTCGATGGGCCTGATCAACGTAATTAGTTTGCTAGACCCTTTCTAGTGAATGAACAGGATAATATTTTAGAAGAAAACATGATTTTTAATATATATTTTTTTTAATTATTTTCAAAATACAAATTGTAAAGATTAAGAAATAAGCTTACTTTGAGCTTATGGGACGCTGTGAGGACAGCTGCTGGATAAAGGGAATGTAGTGTCGTATAGGTTATAGGAAAAAAGATCACTTTTGCAAAACATCTATGGATTTTCACTGGAACTATTGTGCAAATTTCAACGTGAAAAGAGCGTGATAGCTGTTAATTTGTCGTATAATATGAGCAAACGTTGATTCACTGAGGGGTGTTCATTCACTGGACAGGTCACCCTATACGCAATCTATGTACTGGAAGAGGACAGCTCGGACTCCGATGACAGTTTTATGATGGGAGCTTAAAACACTAAGCAGACTCGAGACGTTTGAGAGCGTTGCATGAGGGCTCGGAAAATCGACTGAGATTCACTTACTGTTCGTGGGTAACGCAGAACACAGTTACAGAGAGTTTTACCCTTAACACGTTAAGTGCGGAGCTGATTTTGTTGTTCTTTCTGTTCAGGCGGCGATCATTTATAGAGTATTGGATTACAAAATATAGACAGACCTAATTACGGACCGATGTCACGCAAACGAAAAGTTCACTGTCAGTCCACAGGGACTGACGTCGTGCTTAATGTGTTAAGGATTGAAAAAAATTACTGATAACCAAATTGTGTGTTAAATAAACGAAGATTTAAAATTTGGAAGTTCCCTGGTATTTCTTACATAAAACACGTTTTCCTTTTGCAATAATTAAAAACCATAAAAATATACTTAAGAACAATCAGCAATGATCAAATAATAAACAAATAATAGTGTATTAACACGTTCTATGTCATGTGGGTCGCATACACCCCACACGGGCTATTTAGGCAATTTGAAATTTTCGTTATCAAACGAAATTTTTTTAGTAAAGTCATGTATTAACATTTGAATACAATTTATAATGCATTTATAATATCGTGGGTTGGTGACGCCACACCTTGATCACTTCTTTCAATTTTTTTCAATGTTTAGTAAGAAAACGCTGTAAAAGTTATAAAAATAATATTACAAAGTTATATTAAATAATATGAAAATTATAACTCTTTGTGATAATCGTTTTGATAAACCCTGTTTACGTTTACCACGTTTTAACAAAGTCTATCGTAATATACCTGTGACTGTAAAAAAATTGTAAAATATAATAATGTGTTTTATTTAAAATTAATTTATAACATCACTGAATAACGTTATGTAGGAGCATGTGACTCACGTGGTAGAATAAAGGTTCAATAATATGTTTGTTAAAATAATTCGTTAAAATTAAATTCTTTGCTTTGCTCTATAATGTATCTTAAACACTACACACTTTTTTTGACAATTATCCACATCTACTTGATCGCCAAGCCATAAGTTGACCGCAAGAAAGAATAAAATGTTTCAATCGACGTAGTCGAAACGGCACCCATTGATATTGCGACAGTTGACGTTTGTGATCGACGTTTCGACGATTTTAACATATTATTCTTTTTCACTCGTGATCACACTATACACACTATCAAGAAAATAATAGAGATACAGTGGACCCTCGAAGTTAGAACAAAAATATCATGAAAAATTCAGCTTCTAATGTAGAATGAAAACTCGAAGGTCGAATAAAGAGATAAAGAGTTACTTGTCATGTAACCATTTACTGCTGCAACTGCCAAGTCTTCTAGAAAAGTGACACCCAAACATCATTGTTGTGAATAAGAGTATTAATACTAGATTTGAATTTCACAAGTAAAATTGCAGAAACTGTTGTAACGTAAGGGTTACAAACACGTAAAGTAAGTCTTTATTTTATAACAAATTAATACAAACGCGAGCGTGTGTTGTGTGTTCGCTAAGAACCTGAGAATTCCTTTTTTTCTTCTCGCTTGCGCTTTTTCGAATGGAGCTTGTCTTGGTAAGAACTATTTCTATTGGCTTTTTCAGAAACTCTTGGAAACTCTACCTTCGCGACACTTCTGGTAGTTGGAAAACTTAGGTTTTCTTTAAGAGCACGGGTTAGTCACCACGTGCTTTTTTTTGTCTTTGAAAGCTTTGCGGGTCGCGGTTTATGGCAGTGGTATGACCGTCAGCCCCTCACATGTTGTTAATTAATTTCGACAATTAATGTTTTTAATTTGTAACAATTGTAAAATGTCGAAGACAATTGTAAAATGTCAAATGTCTTTGACAGCTGCAAGCTTATTTTTACTAGCGACAATCAAAAACCGTGCTCCGCTACACTGTTATTATTATTTTTTAGCAATTTTTTCCGACTTTTATTAATAATATGATACGAATATATTTTCAAATTCATTTCTTTCTCAGCCCTCTAATTTAAAAATTCTGTATGTTGTATACCTATTCCTCTAGATACCCGTTAAATTGACAGATCAGTTAATTTCATAGTTAACCGTAATAAATCTGCTTCATTCATGAAATTAGTACTCTAGTAACAAATATAAAAGTAGTCGAAAAGTAGATATCAAATAAAAATCATAATGCAGCGGAGATATTTGTTGCTTCCCAACCAATATTTCAAACATGCTCAAGTAGTGTACTTAAACAAATCTATGATGGATATTTGTATTAAGTGTAAGAAGAATGTTTGTGAAAAATGTATACATAAAATTCAATGTTTTTGCAAAACAATGCGTTGGATAATTGCAGTGTTTTTAATACTATATAACTAACTAGTCTATATATTAAATAAGACAATTCTTCTTTTGAAATAGAAATTTTCTTCTATCTGTCAATTTGAGGGGTGCCCGTAGAAACAGGTATACAAGAAATGTCTAAACCTAGTGTTAACTAGTTTAATGATAATGTAATAGAACATTTTAGGACAAAAAAATATAATATTAGATAGCTCTTTCACCAAAAGAAATGTCAAGTGATAGTAATGAAACGCAACTTTTAATTAGCAGATTGCAGATAAAATATTTTTATATTTTATATGAAACTTGTTGATTATTTACTATTTATCAATATGATCTTTCGAAAAAGGACTTATTTTGAATGTCTGGAACGGATTAATTCAGTTTGCATTATTTTACGTGGGAGAATTTAATTGGAAGTTCGAACAATCATAAAGATTGAACCATCTCCTGAAACAGATTGTGTTCAAATTTCGAGAGTCTACTGTAATTACTCTCGTTTCGGTATTACAGAGATTTCGGTATCATATCGGTATCGATATACCTTTGGTAACATAATACCGGTTTAAGTGTTTACTTGCAATTATTACGAAAATTTTAATAATATAAGTAAACTGAAAAAATAGTTGGTAAATTGGTATTTTCATATAAAGGTATGATATTACATTGGTATTTTCAGATTTCGGCTTTTATAAGGATATAACCAAAAAATACCGATATAATACCGGTACTTTATGTTTCGGTAGAAGTCTATGATTAGTATAATTAAGTGCTCTGCTATCAAAACTGATCATGTCCGAGGGTTATTATCAAAAGTTGCAAACAATTTACTATTAATACTCTAGAAATTATGAAACTAATCAAAAAAGAAATTTGTATAATAATTTCAATTAATATTAGTATTATGATTTCTAAGAAATGTTAAAATTTTTACTTTACATATTTGAAAAAACAAAATCCATAAATATCTCAAAATTGGTTTAGAGTAGACATAGCCAGTTTTGAAATTACACCTCTCGATTAATATTTATAACAGCACATTATCTATAAAGATACAAAAGCTGTATATAAAAACGTCGAGATATTTGGAAATAATTTCTCTATTTAAAGAAACAAAAATTTTCAACAGAGTTTTCGATGGAAACAAGGATTTCCAAACATTTAGCAAGTTGTACTATTAAAAAAATGGCTGTTACTATTAATAGATACACATGAAAATAATATTGTCATGTTCTTTGTTCTCAAGACAATAATATGTATTTAAAAGAAAAAATAACGATATGAATGGAAAAGTAAACAAATGGTTCTCAGAACACAGCCAGCGTAAATTATAAACGTCTCATTGTAAAGAATTATTGAGGATTGAGGAGCTTAATGTTGTAAGCTTATGAACCTAACTTTGATTTATATAATTATAAGCAATAAATCTGTAACTGTAATGCATAAACTGCGGATTTTCATGCAAATTCATATTTTTGAAAATATAATTAAAAAAGCGGTAATTTCACCTACCAGATGTTATTAGAAGCACTATAATTTGGATATTTATATATTTTTCATATCACGTGCATTCTATGCAATTTTGTATATTTAAATTTCCTACAACAGCATAAAAATTAGCAGATTAGTTATAAAGATAGCAAAGATTTAAATTAAAGATAAAATTGAATCTGTAATAGTGTTCACTATATCATTTCTGTTCCTTACGTATATCGATTAATTAGGCCTGTAAAACTCTATAAATTATTTATAAAGGATTCCAAAAAAGGGAAAGGAAGTGAAAACAATGAAACTCCTGAACCAGTCACTTCATTTGCATCGAAATTACGGGAGAAACTAGACCACCAGTCTAAGAAAAACTATTCCCAGTCCTAAATACATTTATAGAATCCCACGAAAAAATATAAAGTAATGCTATGGAAATAACAAAAAGACCTGCTAGAAAGTTACGAATTAGGTGAACTAAAAACTGTAACAAAACATTAACAAAATAATAACACATTACGATAAAATTTTGATAAATGCCCTAACACTTATAAGCAACAACGTGTGCCGAATTACGTTAATGCACAAATTTATAGGCTGTGTTACAATTCTGCATCGGGTCTGTTTAAATTCTATTAGCAATATCGCTGTTTTTAACGAGATTTCGAGATTAGTTTGTGAAAAGTGATCATTTCTTGAAGTATTTATTTGTTGTCCAATAATTGATTAATTATTATCTCTATAATTACTGAGAATTTTCCAATGCGTTTTAAACGTGTGTAAAACTCGTACTTTTTAAGGTATTCGAGCGTAAAGATGTTTCTTTTTATTTGATTCTAAGTAACTACTATAGTAATTTATGCGTGCGGTATAATTATCCGATTTAATAGCTTTCTGTACAAAACTAATAAGGGGCATCAGTCAGCTAATGCACACCGATGTTGATAAAACTTTGCGTACAGCTGGAGAATACGAAAATATTGTACACATATAGTCGGGGCCACGATATAGCAAGGTCGTAAACTAAATTGTCAAAAATCGACAATGATTGATGCTGCAGACACTCAGTCTGTTTGAGGGTTTCAACAATAAATGAATGATAGCATATGATTGGGTGTTTCAATTAGTAAATAGTTAGGCTAACTTAAGTTCTCATTTATCAATAGAAAATATGTAAATATTAGCTACTATCTGAAATATTTGGAAGAACCAAAAAATCTTTTTGCATTTTCTACTTACATATACAAGTAAATTAACATGTTGAAAATCTCGGCGAGACCTTTACGTGGAACGTACTTGTTATGTGAATATGAATTCTTCTTTCATATATTATGCAAGTTATATTGACGCTGGATACAAGAATTCTTCGTACAGTCCTTATCATAGTTCAGGTCATAGTCCTTGTCTGTTTGTATTTCTGTCAATTTGTGTATCCTGACAGCTAAAACAAGTTTACTTTGACACCTGACCGACCTGGCTATATCGTGGCCCCGACTATATTTCTTGCTTAGCTGCTAACATTCATGCTTAAGTGATCACACTTCAAAGTTTGAGTTTAACAAACTATTAACACGTTAAGCGCCACGCCTATTAACACGCCTATTGAGTTTAATAAACTATTAGGTGTACAAATTAATTCGTAGCCTTTGTTTCGTGGATTTGTTATTTATTTGCAAAAAACTAAAGTACAGTTCAATTTTCAAAATAATCTCCATTACTTGTTATACATTTATTCCATTTCTCCGGCAGTTGGCGAATTCCCTCTCGAAAAAATGATGGCGGTTTCGAACGTATGAAATCAGCAATACTATTATTGACATCTTCATATGTTTTGAATTTTGAATCGGTTAGATAGTGCTGAAGGCATTTTACGCCACGGCATTTTCCCCCAGAGCAGAACAAATCATTTCCTTTGCTTCAAGAGCACTTTTTTTAAGTTGAAATGCAAAAAGGATGCAGTGTCTGATATGCTGTTTATCCGACGACATAGTGTTCTCCACTGTTTCTTAGGTTATGTCATTAATCACATCAAGTTCGATAGTGTTTTGTTTTGCTAATAGAAGCAGTTTTATAACCTTAACACAGGGGCAAAGAAGTTTCAATTCAAAATAAAGTTACAGCTGTTTAATCGCAGGGGCCACGAATTAATTTGTACACCTAATATTAACACGTTAATTCACGAACCGACACTAGATTTTCCGTTTAATCTTCTAGCTACTAGCTACTGTACGCCACTATAGTGGTTTTCTCGAATGTCATCCTTCTGAACGGTACGCCACTATAGTGGCTCACTCTGTCATTAGAACTGTGTAAATTATCACCACATCGTGAACGTTTTTATTTATTTCACTTTTTTTTTTGCCCAGATAATGGGCAAGATTCATTTTGTGACAGAATAAATACCATAATCAAAAATCTACTGCCAACGATCATTTTATATTAGTTGCTTTTTTACTACAGCGGATGACTGAATTACTAAGAACACTTCGGAATTATATATCATTTGTTTGAAGTTTAAACAAAAATGGAGTAGAATATACATTTGAAACGAAATCTTTATTGTTACAAAATGTATAAATGATTTAAAATTAATAAAAATATATATCAATGTTTCTTTATGTTGCCATTTAAATCTATAGATTGTTTGAATACATATCAGCGTATTTTCAATACTTTTTTCTGCAAAAACTATGATACAAGTTCCCGAATACAAGGGAACCAAATATATTATAGTTCTCTTTTATTTCTGCATCATAATACCATCCTGATACAAGTTTCTTTAACTAGTGGCTATTTATAAGTTATAACTTTTGGTGCAATTCGATGTTTTAATAATTCCATAGATATTTCATTAGATTCATATCTGTTTAGTTATCAGACCATGACAAAATTCAAATTCTTTTCTTTTTCCTGTTAACAAAGATAGTTACTGAAATATACTTAAGTTGCCTAAATGTGCGTTAAGAAAGAAAAAATATATGTTACTATTATTGGAGTTTAATACCACCGAAAATATGAAATATGCAATTTTTTAATAATTTTATCAACTACTTTTTTCTTTTTTTTTTTATTCCTGTAATAATTTATTATGTTAGGTTATTGTAGTTCCTTTCATGAAATCATGATTTTTTTCGTTCACATCAGGTTATATTTTGTGAAAGGTCAGATAAGGTAGTTTGATTTAAGATAAGGTAAGATTGTTAGATTTCTCTACAGGACACGCAAAATTTTCCGTAGATAACTATAATAAAATTAGCAAGTACACTTACCATAGAAATGTATTTTTATTTTAGATATCTTTGGAATCTAATTAGCTCTAAAAATATGTACTATAGACATTGGTGGAACTTCCTTAAAGAGGATCGAAGGGAATTCATTTATTCTTTCAAGGAAGAAAGAGTTAGTTAGTTAGCTTTAATCTAAGTTGCGAAAGGTTGCATAACTTATCTGCACCAGAGTTGTTTTCAATATTTAGAATGTTAAAAGTGGAAAGAAATAAGTAAGTTTAATTTGCGTGACAAAAGATGTAGCAATTGAAAATGATTTACATTTGCTCGTTTGTCCAGAAAATGCAGGCTTCGTTTGCATATTACGTTATAATTTATCAAAGAAGAACGTTTTCAGGAAAATGTTCAAAATACAATTTTAACAAACTTAAAAATACTTCTATCTCAGAAAAACTATATACTAATCGTAACATGTTTTGAATGTCTTTCCCATACAAACATTTTTGCAGCAACAGTATGCACTAAGCTCTTTCACCTCTAAATATTGTGTTTAGTAAAAGTAAATGCCTTAAATAAAAACCAAGGGAATTACTTCACGATTATCGGATTCAATTGAATATAATAAAATTATGTTCAAATTAAATACCAACATTATATTATTACATTAAAAAATACGATATCACACGTAATATTCAAGAATGTGAAAATTACAAACGACAGTTTACCACAACAGTTTATATTGGATCAGCGCAGAAGTTTGTGTCCGTTTTCAACAGATGACATTGAATGATTTGCTGACAAGTGACACTTGTTGTTGCAAGTGCAAATTTCATAGTGGATAAAAAGAAAGATATGTGTTTTGACAATTCTTATTTTGTAAAAAAAAAGGTTTTGAAAATGAGCGAAGGAAAGATTTATTTGCTCATGTCATACTTTATGAATTCAGGAAAGATGTAACGATGAGAACTGCTGTAAAAAAAACACTCAGGACATTTTCAAAGACTGTGCATCAGCTCTTCTTAGAGTAAAAAAATGGATTGCAAAATTTAGACATGGCGATTTTCAATTAAACGGCAAATCACGCTTTGATCATTAATTTATTGCAAAATAATCTCCGAATTTGAACTGAAAAAGTTGCATAGAAATTTAATATCGATAGATCAACTGTATTTCGGTATTTTAAAAAACTTGGTTATAAGTTGAAGCTCAACGTGTTGGCACCGCATCTACAGACAGAAACCAACAAATTGAATCGAATTTCTGTCGCGGTTTCATTGCTTGGCTGACTAGATGGATTAGTTACTGGTGACGAGAAATGAATGCTTTGTAACAATATTCAACGGAAAATGTCAAATGAACGTCAAGAACTGATGTCAAAACTCCATTTGTATACTAAGAACGTGATGCTTTTTGCCGCTACCCGTTAGCAAACAATTAATTTCAATAAATATTGTTAGCAGTTATAAAATTTGATGGCAGCAATCGAAGAAAAGCGACCAATTCCCGCCAACTAAACGGAAACTATCTTTCATCATAATAATGGGAGGATGCACGCAGCAAAATGGATTCTGTAGAAATTAAGGGAACTGAAATCGGATGTCTTATTGTATCCACCCTATTCCCCGGATATCACACCATCGGACTACAATGTGTTTTGTTCATTGCATTAAAATGCCGCTGAAAGGTTGAAAGAAGGTAATACAAAGTAACGAAGATAATATAATAGACTAATAAAAAAATGTTACTTGCCAAATTAGTAGTTGTATTTTAATGCGATATTAGGTAAGAACTTTTGCACTGACCCAATACTATAATTTGATAAGCTTTTTGCAAACTATCATCTTCAACTAAAAATTTACACGTTTCACTTGTTAAATACGTTACATAAACAAATGGTAATCTATAAATAAATCTTCTTCAATTTCTTCGAACGAAAAAGAATTCTGCGATACTTACAGAGGGATCTAATGATACTTGGAAAAATGAGTTTAATGTTTTAATACCATTTGCACTTGTATTCCATCAAATAATCAATTGTGTACCAGAATGCAAGTACACGAGAGTGGATGGTATTTAAATCCTCTTTCTAATCGGTTTCTTCGAATTACCGAAATCCAATCTCTTTACGCAAAAGGAATACGGTAATGCTGCGGAAGATTGTTGCAACATTATCGTGTAGTTAACTGGCAGCCTTTCTCGTGAAATTCGAGATGCAAGTTATTCTTCTTCAAAAGTTGTTTAGCAGAAATAAAACCTATTATTTTTTACGGTTAACGATATCCAAAATGTACCAAATATATTTGTATCAGTCTTTCACATGATTTTCGAAACAGTGTGTGAAAGTTTTCTTTCTCTGTACTCTCTCACATCATTTAACTTTACATTTGTAAATTGCAGGGTGTTCTGCGTGAAAATTTATCAGTATCGATGTTTTCTATGGGTTGCTGTTAATTTAGAGTAAAAAATAACAACTTTCCGTGTTTAACTTTTTATCATTGTTAAGATACGAAAAATTGGATTATTCTAGAATAAAGAATTGATTTCGTATAATCTTGTCATAATCAGCGAAATAGCGAAACCACGAAATATGTAATACAGTACAAGATCAAAAGCTGTAAAAGAGTAGAAAGTTATTTTTGAAATAAAGCTGCAACAATATTTGTTTGTTCACAACTAATGGAAGTGCTCCGTTCTTCAGATAACTATGTTCTCGCGTTCTGAACAAATACACAGGGTGGTTGGAAAAAAGACGATAAATATTGCGAATAGGGTCTATACAGCACCGATTTCAATAACCTTGAAATATATTGTCAACATCAACATTTTAAATCACTTTTTCTTCATAGATGATTCCTTTAGTTTTCGACATATCAGAAAATATATATGGCAATTTTCCAGTTTACTAACTTTTCCCAATTCTATTTCATTCTAGCTTTTGTTTAAACCTTGAAATATGTTACCAAGAACGTCAAGGACGTTTAATTTCTACAAACAGTAGTGCGGAAGCTGTCAACCAGTGTGCGTATGTGAACTGAAAGCTTAAACTAAACCCACTTCAATAATTTTGAATTTGAGCACGTACGGTTAGCGGCCTAACTGCGGCCGGGATATTAACCTAATCTAACTGAATCCACTGATTACTACTTCTGCAAACACGTACTAAACTTAATGTAAAAATATCCTAAACGTACAAAATATGATATTTGTAGTAATCGAGGAAAACTTTGAGGGGTTAAGTGGGAATCGAACCCACGACCTCTGGACCGGCAAGCTGGGACTCTGCACGCCCATAGCAAAGGCGACCTCGGTTTTTTCTCCCGTTAGTATTGTTACTTTTGCTAGATATGGAAGCCTCGATACTATATATTCAACACTAAAAGTATAATATTTTTGCGTATATCTCAAAAAGTAAAGAAATCTAGCGGTAAGATATATAGGGATAAGTTGTTTGAAATCTTGATCTAGACAACATATTTCGGAATCATTGAAGTCGGTGCTTAGGACCCAATTCCCGATGATTACCAAAAAGATTCATGGCATAAAGGTATTATAGTACTCACCGAGAGAATCCAATGTCTAAACAATATAGATTTTAGAATCAATTCTTTCGATTTAAATTCAACTTTTATTTTTTATTAGCATTCGATGTCATAAATTGGTCTCTTCACATCACATTGAATGTCGATGGAGTAAAATGGCGTTATTGCGAATCCGGTCAAGTATAGTAAATAATCTTGAGACAGTATTAGATTAGTTCACGGTTTCAAATTCAAAATTATTACTATTATCAACAAAGGTTAATTCAACTTTTATTTTTTATTAGCATTCGATGTCATAAATTGGTCTCTTCACATCACATTGAATGTCGATGGAGTAAAATGGCGTTATTGCGAATCCGGTCAAGTATAGTAAATAATCTTGAGACAGTATTAGATTAGTTCACGGTTTCAAATTCAAAATTATTACTATTATCAACAAAGATTACCTTATTAAACGGAAAATTAGTATAAATCTTTAGTATATATCCTGCAGTTTTAGACTACTGAATTGGTTACAACACCAAGCTCTACTTCCTGCATACCTCTGTTCAGTTTACTTCAATTTTAATTGTCCATCTCTCATACGTTATTGCTTTCCTGATCACTTCATTCAAAATTTAGCTGATGAGATATTTTGAAAATTCTTCTCCTCTGACACAATAATTAATACTAATATATATTCTTGCTCTTCTAATACTAATCAATCTTAACCTGAGGCAGCCAATAGCAAAAGATACAATCTTCTGATAAGTTGGTCCTCAGGTGGCAGGTGCGGCATCGTCATTTAAATAAATACCAAATTAAAAAAAAGGAAATAAATCCTGTAGCGTACCCATTTTGTTAAAAAAACATGTTTGTATATATGTAAATAGCTTGTATTCGTACTGTAATTCGTACTAGCATGGTTATGCGACGCGACTAGGTACGTACAACAAAGCAGAATAAGATGCGGATCTAGATATAAAAGAGTGGACCTTATAGCAAATAGTCAAACATTTCTCGACGAATCTTGATAGACGGATTGTACGTATGTTGACAAATCTGTGCAGAAGTGTCTTTTCCTATCCTGACTCAAGTGCATCGACTCAAGCTTTCCTCTTGGATAATCCCTCCTACAACCACCGCTCATATACTCATCAGATAGTCGCGTCTCTCGGTTAAAATTAGCATATAGTCGCGTTACAATTTTCAGTATACATCTAGATCGGTAAGCATTATTCTTGTGTTGTTAACAATATCCATTTACTATTCTAACATGGAAATGGCAAATATACATGACTTAAATCCTTTGGATTCTTTTTTTGATGAGGACATTTACAGACTTCAGTTTAAAGGATGTGCTTGATTTGCGACAATGAATAGAAAATGCCACGTGTACAATACAATACATGGCACGGAAGCGATATTTGAAAATGTACGTCGATATATGATCCGCAGATATGAAATGTGTGTAGCAATGGAAGGAAGACATATCGAACATTTAGATTTATAAAGATTTGTACTACAATTGCGTCTATGAAGTATGTAAATTCGATGTGATGCGTAGAATTTTACGATATCGAACGCCAATGAAAAGTGAAAGTTGATTTTATATTGAAAGGATTGATTTTAAGATCTATATTGACTAGACACTTTTTCTTTCTCCCAGTGAGTAGTACAACTGCTTTACATCATAGATCCTCTTTTACGACCACCCTGTATATATACATTCCCGTTCATAAGTCCCCAAACACTTCATAAATTTAGATTAAGAATAAATTCATAAAACACTTACAAAATGGAACTAATACTTGGTAATTGTTTATATTATAATAGAAGGTTAATTACAGTGTCTTTGTAAGACCTTACAGGAAAGTACAATAATTGCAATAAATATCGTGTACAAAAATGACGAGTATCTAGTGACTTATAGACGAGAGTGTATATATTAGGTTGTTGCACATAAATGGGAAGTTCCATTCTGTTTTTATAAACTAGACTCATGTAGATTGTTGTATGATACAGTAAAGATTGCAATCTACTTTTACAAATGCAAAACATGTTTCGTTAGGAAAGTTAGGTGAAGATAAAATAAATTCAGTTAAAAGTAGAAAATGGTTTAAAATAAAAATTCAAGTAATTCTGTTTTACGATTTTAAACTGGAACATAATGCAGCAGAAATAACACGAAATATTAATTAGTTTAGATACGAACAGCTAGTGCGTGGAAAACACAACGTTGGTTTAATCATTTAAATTATTCTTTAACGAGGAAAATACTGAACAGCAAGGCATAGATTAACGATCTGTTTGAAGAAATCTAAAAATTCAGATATTTACAATAGTAGGTTAATTTTATTTATAATTCGTTAATTATGTGCTGAATTTATTGGAGCTTATTTTGATTAATAAAATTTCAGTTTGACTATTTTATTGAGGCTTAAAGAGTCATTTATGAATTTCGCCATTTTGCAACGACCTAATATATACAGCGAAAATCATTTTTGTTACTTCTTTTTAATAATGCCTGAAACGCATGTTAATATAATGTTAATTAGCGCCGGAAATTACGTGGAAAATGTAGAATATTTGTGGTTTTAATAGAATGGTAAAACGAAGAAGAGGTCACTCCACATGAAAAATAAATGAGAACAGAATGAAATAACATACTTTTATATGAACCAGCGTTGAACATATAGATTTGAAAAACGATCGAGTATGTGAATACTTCTGGATTTCTATTTGATAATATTGTAATGACAAGTAATTATAAAATTCCAAAAAATAAGATGAAATAATGCTAAAACAAGTTTTCGAAAAATTTTGATTTAAAGACAGAACTATTGAAAAATATATACGTATACAGAAATCCTAATAAAAAAAAAAATGAAATTTATTGCTTCAAGTTGCTTTCCTCGTAACGTTGTAAATAAAGATTTACAACAATTTAATTTTTCAAGTTTTTGATGTTCCTCTAAAAGACTTTTTAAAAATTATTACATAATTCAATGTAAATCCCCAATTATAGCGCTTGCACAAAACGCAATTATAATTAAACACAAACAATATACTACAAATATATTGTTTGTAAATCACAAACAATATACTACAAACAATAATAGAAATTACGATATGCCCAGGAGAAAAGTTTGAATTAACGTGACATTCAAAAAATATGTCAATAAACATCGACAAATCAGCTGTCCAGAGACTCCATTTTAGCAATGTTTTCGAATTTTAATACCAAAACACAAGTTATGCTTAAGTTTTTATAAATGAAATAAATTTGGTAAATTTTGTTTTACAAATTTAGTCCTTTTTAGTTTTTAAGTGGCTCTAAAATATAAGCAACAGTTTAATACATAAATTTTCGAATTTTTGTTTAGATACTAACTGTGGTTTCTCGAAGGAAAATCAACTTGAATTCATTTCTCTTTCTTACATGAAATTTCTTATAAAATATAACTCACATTCTACGATACGTCTTTTGCTCATCCAATTTCTGATTACAGTCTCTCTTTATTAGAGGAGTACACGCGAATTTAACAATATTTCAAATTTCATTTTATAATGCTAATACATACTGTCTTACTCCATGTCTTACCTAGTCATATGTGAAATAAAAATACTTTTCATGAAGAATCACCTCTGTTTCTCGATTACACCATCTATCACGCAATAAACACCCTGCGTAACTAAAATATTTTGTATTTCCGTCGATAACTAAGAGCAATATTAGGCCCTGGAAGAAATCTTATCCGAGTGAATGGGGATAATCCGCGATTCAATTTAGTAATTCGAAAAATCGTACAACGACATGAAACTTAGAAATACGATCTTACCAAGTACAAATATGCACTCGGCGACCCAAGAAGAAACGTATCGTTCGTAAAAACGCGGCTTAATTTGCATTTCACACTTACTGTTAGCTTGCGGTGAGGGCGGAGAATCATCATAGTCCATCGGCTCGGCTTCGTCAACGACATTTAGCATGTCGTCTGTTTGCTGATCGTTCTTCACTTGTTCTTCCTCATCGTCTACGCTTTCTTCGTGCTGTACGCGAATTTCGTTATTCATTTCCTCGCGGACATTCTCACAGGCTTGTTTGTTTTCGATCGTTTGAAATATCGCGAATTCGTCGGGAACACCATTATCCTTGTTATCGTCATTATTATCTTTCTCGTCGTCCTCGTCCTCGTCCTCGTCATCGTCATTATCATTGTCATTGTCATTGTCGTTGTCGTTGTCTTCGTCCCCGTCGTCTTTATGTAAATTCGCGTCGGCGAATAATTCGTGCGTAATGTTAGCGTTAACGTTCGCATTGGCAGATTCGTTGACATTAATGTCATCGAGAACGTTGGAATCTTTGTCAGGCTGGTCTTGGTCGTGATTCGAATCGTTGTCTTTATAAAATTCGTAGGAAAGGTTCTTCACGGGCATCGTAGAAACGTCGTCGATCGCGTCGACGTCGGTCTCGGGCCCTAGATCTGAATAATCGTAGTCTGCGTCGCCGTTCTCGTGTTTCCCGTTGCTAGCCGCTAGGATACCGTCGTCTTCGTGGTCGCGGTCGCGTGATTCTTGCGATATCACCGTCTGTTTCAGGATATTGGAGTTGATCGCGTTGTGCGCGTCGTCGATGTCCAGGAACAACGGTTTATCCTTCGAATTCATTTTTTCGAGTATATCATTCACTTGTACACAATGAAACGGATGGGCGTTTTGAGACTTGGCTGCAATTTCACTGGCCGGTGTCAGCAGGACCACAACCACCGTGATGTTATCCTTTGAACCTGCGTGCTTCGCCCACTGCAGCAGGATCTGATGTGCGCGTTTAAATCCGTCTGAAACGTAAAAACGTATCTTTCTTAGGTAGCTGAAGGTAGAATACCTTTATCGACAGTATCGGATTTTTATTCGTGTAATCAAAATTTACTCGATCAATAATTGTCTCTTTTGTTTTCTATATCTGCGAACGTTTAACGTTGTCTTTGAACAAAGCATGCAATAACTGATAATATGATTTATTGAATAAATAGTGATTTTTCAATCTCAGTTATGCACTTCCTAAGAAAGCAATCGGTTGCATGAACATCAGCGGAATATTATACCGTCATGTTCGATTATTTCTTCAACACGTTCTAATTGCGTCACTAAAGAAAACAAAAAAGTCATTTTTTATCAAAAGAACATTCAGTTTCTATTGATTATAGTTCTCTATCTCATTTTGATGAAATTTGTGCATTCTTTTTGTATTTCACGTATTTTAAGTAACTTTCACTTAAAATTCTCTTTAACAGTAACAAATAATGTCTCGTGTAATTAGAGGAAAGAGTACGAATATGGGATATCTATTTTATTTTCTGACCTATGAAGTCTTAGGATGGCTACAAATTAAAAAAATCAAATGAATAACTTTGGAGTAATTCATGTGAAATTGTGTTGTATAAACATAAATATGGTGAATATATAGAACTTTTGGTTCGTTTACTTCTTCAAGGTCAAGAGACAATTGGACAAGTAGAAATTCGGGTAGTAATACGAGACAATGTTATATTTGAGAGAAATAAATTATAAAACTGCGTTAGTGTTAATCAAAAAGTTTCAATGACATACACATGTTGCATATAACAACACGATCACAATTTATTTAGTACGTAAATTTTGCTTTATAAATCTGCAGAATTATAATGGCATGACAACTATTGGATTTATCTATAAAGTCTTCAGAAAATTTCAAGTCACAAAATGTACATATTGCATCATTTGGTTCTGGTTAATGCCTCGGTTCATTAATATTGGCATCGCAAGTGTAACATATTACTACCAACTCGTCATATTACTTTTTGTTATTGTACCACTATCAAAAACACAATATACTTCAAATCTTTATTAATTCTTTACAATCTAAAGATGAGTCTCCCTCATCACGCTATTCTTTGCACTAACTTCAACAGTGATTCCCACACTCATCGTCCTATTTCTTACATTAACCCTTCCGTTTCGACACGCTTAGAATAAAATGTGAGAATGCGTTACTCATGAATCGACATATAAAAGTAACAATGGTAAGTATAAATACGTTCTTTGTACGCTTTTCGAGTACGTATATATACATTCTTCGAAGCGGAAGAGTTAAGGGGAGATGATATACACCTAAATATATCAGAAAAATAAATTTTTGTTTACATATTTTCAATGTCTGGTATGTCAAGAATGTCTCTTCAATATTGGAGATGGACATTCTCATAAATGTGCTGGTGATTGTGAAAGTCGTTTAAGTACAAAAAAAAACTTTTCAGTTACTTCGTATAACATTGATTGATTTTATTATATTATGGAAGAATTTTTGTAAAATAATTATAAACTGAATTGACAATGAAGTCGGGTATAATATGATTCAACGAAATTCTGGTCACGTTTATTTTGAAGTGGTATGAATCAACTGTTTTCTGATAAATGTATCATTTGCAAAGAAATGCATTTTTCTATTATGTCATTAGATAACGTGATTCAGATAAGTAAATCTGATTTAAGAATTTTATGTAATAGTACTTAGGGAAGTATGTAATTTTGATTGCTGCAATATTAATTTCGATTATTATAAATTAATAACACAATGAAGCAGAAAGAACAAATTTATTGTAGAAAGAATGCAGCGAGAAGATTTTTTAAAAGAATTGGAAGACATGTCAGCAAAACGAAAAAATATAATTACGGAAAATCTGTCTTCTGGTTAAAATTACGGTGGATGAAATTGTTAAAATCGTATGCCATAAAAAATGTTGTACAAAACCTTTTTGGATGATGATGCAAGATATAAATTAGATCTTGAGAAAGGACGACCAAAAATATACGAAAATGTACAATTATTTCCATTATATTCCTGCATTAAACCAGTTACAAAGAAGAAATATACAGACATGATGGATTTACTGCCATGTATTCCACTGATTTGTTAAAAACATTTCAAAGCTCTCAATATAGCGAAAATTAGATTTTTCTTTATTAAAGAAGAACATTAAGTTCGCGAAAATAGTTAAAGAGTTATAACTATGAATAATAAATGAATATATATATCTTGAATTCATTTCTTTACATAAAATATATAATTGCTTGTTATTATAAGTCACTTTCAAATGTATCATTAATTTTGAAAATTTTACAGCCGCAAATAAATTTCATACTGTAAGGGCAAATATTTAATGGACAATTATATATTACAATGGTGAAATATTTTTTAATCAATCCAAGCGCAAATATCTCGAAGCAAAGAATATATGACTTAGCCATATGTTCATAATCACTGCCACAAATATCAAAGATACAGACATTTAAAGTGAAGTGTACTCACATGTTGTTAAAGCGAAAATAGAAGGAAAATTGAACGAGTGGTCATTCTACTCCGTTAGTATTTACTGACATTAATACAATTCGTCCAATTTAGGAAGATTTGAATGAAGAAAGAATATTAAAGGGATGTATTGATGGCTTCAGTAAAAATAATAACGAGAGTCTGAATTACTTAATTTGGACAATAGCTTTAAAAGTGTACAACAGCACTCTGACTATTCAAATTGTACCTTATGTTGAACCTGCATTTTTAACAAAGACGCAGTATCTTTAATACACCTTTTACAAGTTATGTATGCATCTATGTGTTCAAATGTTCGCAGATATGTGTCTACAGTGGACAAATATCGAATACATAAAACCGAGTTTTGAACGCAAGTAACGTAAAATAAAAAAAGCTAAAACATCACGCAGATTGCATAAATTATCAGTCAGAGATCTCGTTTCAATTTCCAAGGACTCCTTTTATGCACCTGGAATCGACGAACCATAGTAAGATAAAAATATGCATTGTTTATGATAAATTAGACTTTTTCTTAAATTTCAAATGCATTTATCTCAAAATTAGGTTTTCAAAGGAAGTGCCTACGATTACGCAAAAACTATTCAACAGATTGGATTTTTGGAGGATTTTTGATATGATGCAGTTTTTTTTTTTTATTGCAGAACCGTTTTATGTCCGAAAATTGAATTTATTATTCAGAGAGCTGTCCATTTTTTAAACATTAACTTCGTTGAAATCTACCATGCCATAAAGAAAATTATTAATTTGAGAGAAGTATTAAATAAAAAATAATTTGATTTCTTTTTTATTTCAAGTAAAATTTATAAACACAGGAACGGATATTGCAAACCATTATAGAATGACGCACTTGGAACTAACTCTTATAACTATAATATATTGTTAATATTTTTACATAAAACAATTAATCATTATATCCGAAGATATGATTAAATTAATGGAAAGCTAAAGAATACAATATTATTTATACTTTTCCAACGGAAAATTTTCAAATAACCTAAATTTTTTCTAACTCAAATCTAATTCCAACGGTGATTCTTATTAATCATCATAAAGGGTCATCCAAAGGACCCTTCGAACGTCTAGATGTCAGCATTGTATAATGCTTACAAGTTATGTCTTTTCAAATTATATAAACCGTTTTGTTTTAGTAGTAGCTAGTACAGTTTTAACCATAGATAGGTATACATTGCAGCAATGCATTTACATTATTCATACTTATGAAAATGTGCCATTATTTTCAAGCAAAATTTTGTTTAGTGATGAAACTCATTTCACAATGGATGGATTCCTTAATAAGCAAAGCTGTCGTATCTAGGCTGATGAAAATCCTCGTGTTCTTCATGAAAAATCTCTATACCAACAAGAAGTCACTGTTTGGGGTGTATGTTGGGCAAATTGAATCATTAATTTATTTTCCTTCGAAGATGATGCTGGAAATACTGTTACTGTAAATGCTGAGCGATACCAATCAATGTTGAGTGATTTTTTATGGTCATATTGATGTGTCTGATGTCTATTTTCACCAAGACGATGCTAGATGTCATACAACTCGAAAAAGCAGTCCGGTTTTGCGATCGAAATTTTGTAAACGTGTAATTTCACGAAATACAGATTTCAATTGACCTCCAAGATCATGCTATTTAATACCATTAGACTATTTTGTGGGGTTTTTTGAAAAGTTAAATCTATGCTAATAAACCAGAAACAATTAATGACTTAAAGAATAATATTTGAGTTGCAATTCGTGAAATAACTCCGGCAACATGTCAAAAAGTCATTGAAAAATATTGATAATTGAATGAATGTCTGAAGACGCAGTTATGATATACATTGAAATGATATTCTGTTCCACATGTAATTGAAACGGATTATATTTTCAATAAAAAATCAATCAAAAATAAATTAAATTTCAAATAGTTTGTTTTAATAAAAAGAAACATGTAGATGTTTAAGCTGGATGACCCCATATTACGTACATTAATAAAGTGATCTAATTGAATTCTGTATGAAAGTGGTAGTAGTAAGCATCCAAAGTGTATTTTATAATTATTTTTATATATTTTTGTTTTGAACTCAATTAGCATCATCCTATCATATTGTAAACTCAGCTCTGATAGAAGCAAAAAAGGGCAAGATACATCAAATAGGATACTTTTGTGACACTTGGTTCTGAGAAACTTGAAATGTACCTTTATAGGAAATTTAAAGGTAGAAAATCTACAGAATGGAAGTGTTATGAAAAAATATACATAGAACATATTCAAATTATAGTGTTTAGTGTCCACAACAAGTTACATTAGGGGAGTCCTGTAGTCGGATTTATGACACTACAAGTGGTTATGTCACCCGTAACTATTTTGTTTCCAATGGATATTACTATCCTTTTTCGCGTTGTCTGCAACATTCAGTCTCTAGGATTTGAGATGTAATAAATCCTGGAGTATACAAGAGGTCAAGGAACAAGTGGGCTCCGATATTTTCGTGGTCGATGGACCACTTTACGCGATTAAGTTCAGACCTCGCGGAGATTTTACAGGTTTTTCAAACATTCCTTTGTCGAACACTTCGATCATTGTACATCCCTTTCCTAAAATAGCGCGTCAAGGAAACAATGGGACGAGGGTGTCATGCATTAAAGAAAAACTGATTGGTGTAAAACTATCCTAAAACTCACCAATTAGGGTGATTCGGCAAGGACCATGAGTTTTGTGGAGACTAAACACAAAAATTTACGTCATCGAAAATTCAAACCTCAGCAAGAAAACATCAGTAGACCACTAGATCTCACCAAGAGGTGTAGTAAATCAGATCTTACCAAGAGATCATGGTAAAACTTCAATTCTTATAGAACTTAGCAATTTAAGCTTTGCCAAGAGGACATAGTGTAATCAAGCCAGTCGTAGTAATTTTAATAAACAAACAATAGTAATAGGGAATCGATGTTACTTTTTTTTAACATTCTTTCCCACATCATTAAATTGTTGGAAGAAGCTTTGATACTAAAGTGCTTTTTATAATTCCTAGTAGGTGAAATAATTTTCTGTCAAAGTTATACTGTTTTTTTACTATCATAAATATCATCATTTAGTATCATCATTTTTGTCAAGAGTGGATGAAGTAATATTATCAACGCTCATAATTTCGTATCTTTTTGCCATCATCTTCTAGATATAGTATTTCAAGCAAAATTTTCGAATTCACAATTAGTTTCAATGTGGCTTATATGGTTATCTACGTCGTTGCATAACTTATTCCGAGTTCACGTAATAGTAATAGATAACACGTCTTCTCCTGCTTCATCCATGTAGATGCAATCTTTTAAATTAATTATTTTGATAAAACTGTACGACTTTTATATCATTTGATGCAGGAAAGATACATGTTCCAAAATGTAAGCATTGTTACATAGTGCAGATAGTGACATAGTGACTCATTGTGTGTTCCGATAATTGATCCTTTGGATAACTGACATTCTGATAAAAGGCGTTTCGGTTAAGTGACATTCGGATAATCAACGTTCTATCATATTCTGTGTACAGTTTTACCACCGACAAACAGAAAAAAATTCACTTTTTTTCTCTTTACGAATGGATTTCCTACATTCAATCCTCGGCTAACGGCATCTGGGTTTCTTAATGTTTTTGAGAAAATAATATACAGAAATAAAAAAGAAGTCATTTATAATGAAAAGTAGCTAACTCGGATTTAAACGGACGGACTCAGCCATAGTTACCATGCAATCGATCCAAACGTTCGTTGCCCGAGTGTGAAATTACATATTCACCTTAATTATCAATATAATAATACCAACATTCATTTCTTTACATTGAGAAAACGTACATATTAATGTACGATGTAAGGTTACCCTGTAGCACAAGCAAGTCAACAGATAGGTTGCAAATACGTTAGTTTATGTTTTTTCAATATACCGTAAAAAATTTTAACGAGATAAACAATGTAACTGGCATTTTATATTCACATTGTTTCGCTAGTGGACAAAAGTCTGTGCCATAGAAAGTAGATTCTCTTTAAACCATTAAACGTCTTCCTCTGCTGCTTATTAGCAATTATAATTAAGGAAGAGATATAATCTATCTCAATTGTGTGATTCATCCTACGATAGTAATCGTTTTACAGCGGACAGAAGTATGACGAAACGTACTTACGACGAATATTTGAATGGTACTTCATAAACATTTTTTCTCTTTCTCTATTTTACATTCTTTAATTTGAATGCAATTTATGATACAACTTTGTTTTAATGTAGGCATCGAATTTTTTCATACAATAATTCATATATACAAGGAGTCTTTGTTCTTAAAAGTAGCTCAAAAAATGACTGTATTATTTTACTATTAATAAACAATAATTTTACTATATCAATGTATTTGTTTGACGGATATTGGACTGTTTGTTTGCATGACATTGTATGCATACGTCATCTTTAATTTGTTTCGATTGTTTCTCTCCAAATGTGTTCAAAATAATTCCGTGTTACGAATTCTTCGTTGTGTTATAATTAGAACTGAAAATTCACAGTTAAAGTATTGAACTACTATGTTTATTACTTACTTAGATAATGTTTAATTGTATTCGTGAATGTTTATCCCCCCTCCCCCCTCCAATTTGCAGTATAATAGCTGTTTATGGTATCTGAGTCAGCTACTGTGATTCATACCGAAACACACTGATGCAAAATTACGTAATTCTGATTATGAAGTTTGCCGGTCTACCGAGTGATGTAACATTCCACGTACAACGCTAGAAATGCAATGCAATAAAGAATACCTAGAAACAACAATAGATGCTTATTCTCATAAGGTAATTATAATTTAATAGAATTTTGACACTGTAAGTGGCAGAAATAATGATTTTCTAAAGGTTGAGGAAATTTCACATATTAAACATATATAAAACATATATTAAATTCACATATAAAACATAGTGTTAAAATTTGAGAATATGCATCTATTGTTCGAATAAACACATATATGGTGATTGTTTTTAATATTAATATTAATCATTAACATATTAATACTCTGACATCCTTAAACACAGAATAAGTTATTTAAAATTGGACTAAACGACTTGAATTTTTTTCTTTTTTTGAGAGAAGTTAAAAGGATTACTTTACCAGATGACGAGGAAACAAATCTTTGAGAAAAGTTGCACTTGATTGGAATTGCGAAGAAAATAGTAAAGGTTGCTTTTTACAACTTGTTTATCTATCAAGGGAACGCCTTAAAGTGTCAATCATCGATTTTTATGAAATTTAAGTATAATATAAGTCTCGATAAAATATTTGATATGTATTGTTTTTTTTATCGGCGATCGTTTATGTTGCGGGAGTGAAAACAGCCCTCAAAGTTAGAGTGTCAAAACATGATTTGTGTAGTATCTTGGATACTATTAGACACAAAATAATGATGTAAACGTAGAAATTGTGTTTCTCAATGACCAATTCGCATATATAATTAACTTAATTAACTTAGCTAGAAAAATTTCAAAAATTCGCCTTCTTTGTCAATTTTTAATGTAAAATGTCAATCTATTTGATTACAGGCTCAAATAAAAAAATTGTAAAAAGTTTTATTTTCTTCGAAATTCCGACTAATTACAATTTTCTCAAGAAAGTTCAAGTTATTTGATCATATTTCAAAAAAGTTATTCTGTTTTAAAGGGTATCCAAATATTGATTAGAGTCACAGTACATACGAACGAATGAATATCGAAAAACTAACGACTGAAGAAATTTACTAGTAATAGATAGTGTTTAACTATTACTAGTAAAAAACATACAATAGTTTGTAAAATATTAATAGTTCGATTTCATTACCCTTTCATAGCGTTATATGCGTGATTTACGTATATGAAGAAAAACACATATTTCCATTTAAGAAAAGAAGGAATATATTAATATTTTGCTTTGGAATTATTATATTTAAAATTAAATAATCCAATTATGTCAGTATGTTGTAATAATGTGTTATTTAAATTGACGCGCGCGAATATCTTCGAAACTGTTGATAATACCGAAAAATGTCTTTTTGGCATAAATAGCTCAATTTTTTTTTATGACTGGCAAGTTATATCAAATAATGTAATGCATGAAAAAATATATAATTCTATTTAACAAAGTTTCATTTTCGTATGTTTTCTATACTTCTACATGCAGAAAAATTGTTCACAATAATTTATATCCTTCTTAGAAACATACAATTTTTACATGAAACATTTTTCGATATCATTAATGGTCTCGAATATATTCGCGAAGATTGATTTAAATAGCTCACCCTGTATAATTACAGGCTCGAAAGCGCTTTGTTAACCAGTTACTAGAAAAAAGAATTAGACGCGAAGATGATAACGTTGATGATACGAGTACACTGCTGTTGTAAGAGCATATCAAGAAACAAAGCCACAGTAAAGGTTCGGATATTAAATTCAATGTTTTAACAATATTATGTTTGAATTTGATACTTACATAGGACTTCACTTTAAAATAGAAAATTAAATGAAATTACTTTCTTATTTCGTAATATAATACAATAATGGAAACTTTTGATAATTTTAAGCAGTAGACATTGTTAAATTAAGCAAATCAAATAAACACTCTTACATCGCTATATATCAACAAATATATATTTTAATATCCCTTATTTAAAAATTATTTAATATTTTTATTGTAATGTTTTAGTAAAGCGTTTCAGAATTACATCATCTCTTTATTTCTTCTTATAAATCATACTCATGAAGATCTATTAATTTAACTTCGGAACACCCTGTATGAATAATTAAATTTGTAGAAGGAATTTTATAACAAGCGTATAAACTGTATAGTCGTAAATATGTGGTCGCATTTGAAAAAATGATTACATTTTGTCCTAGTTTCCGCCTGTATATTACTAAGATAGAGCGTTTTTAACTGGCCACCCTGTATAGTCGCAAAAATATATTCCGCTTAACGTGCGTCCCTGAATGCAAGTGCATTGACCTAGGTGCACGTCTGCGTAGGTTTTCTTCCCACCCTCTTTACCCCAACGTGTTTCTTCTATTTTCCCTCGACCAGTTCATTTCTAGCTTCCCGATTTCGGTGTTTCGTTTGCGTCGGTGACTTCATTGCGACAGAAAGCATTCACCGCTACCCTTTTCCCGTCATTAATTTTCCTTCGGTCTGCCTTTTCACCACATCGTCCAATCGGCTAGCTCTCCTTCTCCTCCGAAATTATTTTCGACGAGACTTGGCTCGCCCTTCTCACAGTCGAACTTTGGAAGTAATTTAGACCTAGCATCTGATGGATCGAAAAGGAATGAATCCAGCAGACACTAAACCGACACACACACACACGCGCACAGTCAGCCGCAAAAGTATTCATCCACCTAACGTATTCGGCGTATACAGAGGGAATTGTAGGAAGATACAAATATAATTTTTAATTTAAAAATGCAGAAATAAACCTTAATTAATATAAAACAATGTAACACTATGTGTATATTCAATAAAATTTCCATCTTAAGTGGATAATTAGTTCAATAGTAAATTTAGCTGAATTAACATGTAAATATAATATTTAATAAAGAAATTAAGCGAACATTTCAAGGCTTTTTGCCGTGTCTCTTAACGCTTCCATCGTACCTCAAAAATGAATTTCAATTCTTATACAAAATCTTATAAAGTAACTATGCCTCTATTTTAATCATATTTGCTGAAGTTTTTTCTTTTTGATAAGGATACTTAAAGATAAAGAGTAGAAATTTGTTCAAATTATTTTATTTATATTTGTTACAAATCTAATACCTATACCTTAGAATGAATGACATTTTTCCTAGGTTTTTCCTGCCAATACGTTCTTTTGGCACGTTATACACAATAATTGATAAATTACTGTTTTACATAATGTTACGTAATGTAATCTTATTTTACGTTATACATAATCATTAATAAATTTCGATATATACGAAATAATTATATACAGAACCACTGCGAACCGCTAATCACTGCATCGCAAAGAATTATTCTATCACATGTATCCCTAACAATCCCATTATAATGTCATCGAACAGGTCTTTAAAAACAATAATATCAGACTCACATCTAAAATAACCTTTTTAAGAGCTGGCCTTCAAGAACCAGGATTTAGTCATATATTAAGTTTTAGACGACAAATATTTGTCAACCCGGAGGATGTAAAAAATACCCACATCTTTCATCGTTACAGATGAGGAAACCGTATTATAGAATCTTCGCGACGACCGTTAGACTTAAATGTTTCCAATTATAATCAAGAAGGACACGTAGTGAAACAATGTCCGAAGAATAATGAAATCAACAATCCAACAGCTAACGCAGAACAGAGTAATAATAACAACACTCCTTTATAACTACCAAGTAAATCTTCCCTCGCGAACATATCACAAGTCGGTATAGCAGAACTGCCACTCAAAACTATAACCATGATTACAAGTAATAGAAAAACAAATACATCATTTTCGATAAGTCTGAAAGACATCCTCATTACCGACCATAAGTCAAATCAAGCCGCCACAATTCAAACTAATAAAAACGCTCGTAAAGCCTCACCAAAGAATAAGGAATTAACCAAACGCATTAAATTATTAAACGGCCAGATCAACAATATAATTGAACCAGCAAAATTCAAAATTAACAACGCACAATCAAATTACCCAATAAACTATGCTTAACTAAATAACTTTCTAGAAAATGCACTCCTCGTACATTATTTTAAAGGGTGTCCTAAAATTTAAGCAAGATTTAAATTCTGCGCCATTTGTGTGGTAAAGTGTTGCCAACGAAAAAAAAGGCAGCGCGATAGCTGACAGTTTAGGGTTATTAACAATGGAGGGCTACACAAAAGAATAACGTGTTAAATGGATTAGGGAACAACAAGTGGATGCTGATTTTTCGAACAAAATCATTTTCAGCGACGAGGCTCATTTTCATTTTGATGGCTTCGTTAATCGTCAAAATTGTCGCATTTGGGGTTCAGAAAATCCACGAGAGATTGTTGAGAAACAAATGCATTCACAACGTGTCACTGTTTGGTGCGGATCTTGGGCTGGAGGCATCATTCTTCTTCGAAAATCTGGCTGATTAGGCAATAACAGTTAATGGTGTTCGCTATCGCGACAAGATAATCCAGTTTTTTGTACCTAAATTCTAAGATATGGATGTGGATGACATGTGGTTTCAACAAAACGGTGCTACATGCCATACAGCCCGAGAAACAATTCAATTACTGCATGAGTCATTTCCTGGTCGTGTAATTTCCCGTTTTGATGATCAGAATTGGCCGCCCAGATCATGCGATTTAAGGCCGTTGGACTTTTTTCTTTGAGCTTTTTGAAGTCTACGGTTTATGCCAACAAACCTACGACTATTCATGCCTTGAAGGAGGAAATTGAACGCAGTAACAACGAAGTTCAGCCACATTTATACAAAACGGTCATGGAAAATTTCGATGAAAGAGTGCGTATGTACCAGCAAAGCCGTGGAGGCCATTCACTCGATATACTATTCCATACATGACCCTATACTGTATAGTTTATGAATCAATAAAAAATTCACAATTTTTAATTAAAAACCTGTGTTTTCTATCAAAATTGCTTCTTGCGTGAAATTTGGAACACCATATAATACAAGGAAGAAACATTAAGAATAAAATACATAGAATTTCAAAGAAACTTAAAAATTGTCTGACAGAAACCTCGTCTTTCACCAATCTATCACTCATTGTCAGCTATACTCCAACATCAACTGACTATGAGTCCGAGTCCGAATTTGAATCCACCCTTATGCAAAATGGTGGAGAGTGATTTCTTTTTAAAAATAAACAAATTTTAGTAACTAATTCGAGTATACTCTATCGAATGGTGATAGTTGTAATTTCCGGTACCAACTGGAAATAGAATTTTCAGACCGAAAATCGTTTTTTTTAATGGGACGTAGTATTTTGTATTACATATTCAGATTCTACGCAAAAAAATATAAAAGTTTTGTGTCAAATATTTTTCTTGAAAATGCGTGCATCGATCGATATTAGATACTTATTTATTTTCTGTGTATTTCCAAAATTAATCTTTGTTATTCTTTTATTTATTTCCACAGTTTATTTTTGTTATTTTGTTTATTAATTTATTTAAGAGAAGGTATTATCCTTTAATGTTTATCCTGTAACTCGTGCAAATTCATTATTAAAAATGACATCTGTTAATTGAAAAATGTGAATTCATACATTGGAGATTATTTTCCATCCAATGGAGGCATTTTCGAGGTAAATGTCTGAGATAAAACCTTTATTATTTTTTTGGGTGCAATCCGAACCAGGTTCCATTGAAAAAAAGGAAACGACTTCCGGTCTGAAAATCCTATTTCCGGTTAGTATCGGAAATTGCAACTATCACTATTCGATAGAGCATACTCGAATTAGTTACTAAAATTTATTTAGTTTTCAATAAAAATCACTCTCCACCATTTTAATAGGGGTGGACGGGTGGGTCTAGAACACCCTCTATATCCAGGAAATCGTAGTAGAATCGGACAGGAGGTGATTCTACGTTAAAAAAGAAGAAAATATTTTGGTATAACATTTCCTCATCTGGCGCTTCGTTTTCGAAAAAATCGACTTTAAAGTTTATTCAACTTGTAAACGATTTAGTACAATTTGCTTGTCATGTATTCCACTGCTGTGGTTGTCTTTGTCTGGGATAGTGTTTACAAACATTGATGATTGTGTGGATAAAACAATACAAAGTGTTTCTACTGATTACTCATTTTTTATTCCTTTTTACTATTTACTATTACAATACTATAATACAGTACACTACTTTAAGTATTGTTGAAAATGTCTTCGTTGCTGCATACATAAATCGATTTTTTCGAAAACGGAGCCCCGAATGAGAAAATGTTACATCAAAATATTTTCTTCTTTTTTAACGTAGAATCACTCCCTACCCGGTTGTAGGGATGTACTGTGCAGTACCAATAGATATCAACTAAATGAACCCCCCCACCGAATTGTATATAACAGTTTATTATTGAACGCATAGTTTAATAGTTATTTGTAATAAGTATTTATAATAAGAGTGGAATACAAAAAAATATCTAATTCTTAGAGGGGGATGTGACAGTCCGATATATGGTATATGATATTGTAACGTTATTAGCGTTTTTACTATTAATTGTTTGTGTTACGTAGCGCAATTTCACCGTTCAAATTTCGCATCAAAAAATGCCATGGCATTTAGTCGCGATGCTCAATTGACAGTGTAACTGAATATAGCGTGAAAATATTGAATACAGCGCCGTTCTCACTCATGCTGAACTTTCTCTCCCAGTCACATTCTCTTCAATTACACACAAACCACATATATACTTAAACAATTTTTACTTTGCCCTTATTTACATGAGGGACGTGGATTAAAGAAGCGTGATAATCGTGTCACTTGGCATTTATCGAAATATTTCCAAAGACACTCACTCAAACGGTTAAGTCAAGAAATTTTTATAAAGAGATTATACACTGCAAACTGACACCAACTGCATACTGTAAACTATAAATTAAATTGTCTACTTACTCTTACATTTATTAACAAACAACGAATTCTAAAATAATTAATTTACTTCTATAATTTTGCACGTAAAATTGTTACATTTAAACATATCAAATAATACAATTTCAGTTTCAAACAGACTAGATCTACTCGTGACATAGTCATGTTAATTATTTCCTTTAGAGAGTCGAGTAAACGACGCGAAATTAGACGTGACACAATCTAATCTCCATGAAAATGTGCTGCCAGTGTTAACAACCGTTTCTTATGGGCGCTTAAGTCGTGACACGAATACTACTCATAGATTATTCAACAGTCATTTGCTACTAAATGCCTCGTTCCGCCAGAATATTGTTGCATAGACTGTGATCAAATAGATTATAACATATAATCGAAATCAATTTCCCAACGCAATTCCGGTTCTTTCACGAATCGGATGATGGATCGGTCGAAGGTAACCCTTTCAAAATCTGTGTAAATGTGAAATTATTCACAAATATTTAACTAAAAGATCATTTACCAAAACCGACACAAAAGTAGATACAAAGAATTGCTTTTTTTAATAGGTGCCGGAAAAAATTCGTGTGGATTTGTAGTAGGAAATTTAAGTAGTGTATTTTTCTTGAAACATAATTTTATTTAACAAAGTAATTATCATTTGTTTGTATATTCTTTCCTACCACTCTATAAGCTTATACATTCCAGTAGTATAAAAGTCTCGAGTTTTACTTCGAAAAACTGAATTAACTGTGGTTTTGTTCTTAGTATAGTTTTCAAAATACTTATTTGTAAAAATGTTTAACATGGACAGAAATAAATGACAGCCGTAAGAAGACAGGTCTGAACTATAAATGTAGTAAAACAACCTATTCGACATCTTTTATTTTTTGACAAGTTAGAGAAGCAACATTAGACCGTGCACAGCCATGCAAAACAAGTCCATCTTTCGTGTTAACAAGCGCCAGTTGCATTTTTACGAATTTAAAACTTCAGTGAACAACTAAATAAATAAAATTTTCTACAGATACCAACCTTGTCTATTAAATATTGCGTATTAGTACTATAAGGAATTGTTTTAAGTTTCTCGCTGATAGACAAAACTGCACGAACTTTTTCTACTACCTAATAAAAGAATAAGTTGAACAAATTCTTAGGTTGTCCCAAAAGTTCTTTTCGTTATCTTCACGCACTGCTTTGTCTGACAACGTTTGGTGCAAACATTCAGCCTGATCTGTTTAAAGTTGACTTTACAGTTATTAATCACTGTACGGAAAGTCTTCTATCTCTCTAACAGTATGTTTCGTTCTTGGTAAAGTGTTTCTTGGACTTTTCTGTGCCGCCTTGAAAGATGGAAAATCAGAAAATGCACTTACGACATGTGATGTAAGAAAAGGTAACAGTGCTCAGAATATTACAAATGAGATTTACGTCATATATAGGGATCATACTGTGAATTTTTGAACAGTTCGGGTCAGGTTTAAGAGCTGGAGATTTTAAATGAGATGGAAGAACCATTATGAACAATATTTTGCTGATAAACCACAATTCTGGAAAAATGTCATCATAAATCTTCCGGAGAGATAGAGAAAAATAATATATCAGAATGGATAATACATAATTCAGTAGAATTATACCAAAGATGAAATATTCTACATCAAATATTCATGTCTAACAATAAAACGAAAAGAACTTTTGGGACAACTTAATACAGTCAGTATCACAAGAGCGTGGATGCAGTGTTTACGAAACCTAATATTTAATGAGGGAGAGATAGTGTTAATATAAACATTTACAGACTTCTAAATAATACGCGTTTCGGTTTTCTTGTGTCATCGTTCAAAAAGACCAAAAGTCAGTATTAAAGACACTGCAAAATATTTGTATAGATCTCGTGAATTCGGTAATAAGTGGCTCCAATAAAGAAACTAAGTGTGTCGATAACCTTCCTGATTGAGGACCAAAGTGGTGTAAGAAATGGAAACTGCCGGATGATTCAAAAAGGAAAAGCAGTTAATGACCATCTTGTTATTGTCGCGCGGAATCCAAGGAGAAAGCAAACGAGGACACTCGAGAGTGTTAGGAAAAAGAGGAAATTTGAAAGGATCAAGTCAGGTCAGTACATACTTTTGGCGGAAAATAGACCTTCATTCCGATTGATATCACCCTCGGCAAAAATTATTTGTTTTTTTTCTTACACCGAAATATCGCTTGAATCGGTAGATACATTGAAAAAATTACGATTCCAAATACCGAAGCCGTGCTTGCACCGAGTGGAAAGTAAGAAACAGTATCAGCTCTTAGGCTGACAAACACAATCTCTAGATGCAAATCCAATTGAAAATGTGTGGTTTGTTATAAGGCATAAACCTCGTCTCATACGCTGAAAAGTTGGTTGAAAGTATGTCTAGACACTGCCAAGCAATAATCGCTAATGGTAGAGATTGGACACATTATTAATTAAGGTTGTAATAGTCTTTTAGATATATTTTCGATCTGTATACAATTTTTTACAAAAAGAACTAATTTTGAGACATTGTGAAAACAAGATAAGAGCGTCTACGCTCTTGTGGTACAAACTGTACATTTATGCCAATTTTTGAATGCTTAATATGAGGAGTACGCCACGTTTGAATATTCGAACAAAATTTTTGAAGCACTTAGAAAATAATGTTACATTCGTCACCTCATCTCCGATATAGTGAAAAAATTATGCTGCAGGGGAGGTTATTAAAATCTTTGAGACGTTGAGGTGTGACCTGATTGGAAAAAAGTTTGAAAAACATTGGTTTAGACTATCTGAATATTCGAACGTAAGCCGCCCGTTGAAGGAAGTAAATATTTATATTAATGCTATTTTAATTTATATTTAGTGCTATTTTTTACATCCCATATAATTTCTTATGAACCGAAGTTATCTGACTTTTTTACATATACATATATTCTTATTTTAAAAGGATGTAATATGGATGTAATAATGTGTCACTCAGAATAACAGTGGTGGATTTCCAATTTTATTAAAAATAAAATCATACCACATACAGTACTGTGCAAAAGTCTTAGGCCACCGCGTAACATTTGTTTTATACTTAGATCGATCAATGGTAATGATGCTTACTAGTTACCATGCTGCAGATTCCAACATATGGCTGTGCCATAATTGTTCTGCATGTGGAAAGCACGTGTTTTACCGGAAAATGTAGTGAAAAAAAGGACTTATTGCTTTTTATGGCATGCAGCCAGGGTTGCTTCTCTGAGCATTTCAGGTAAAAATGTTGACTACATACATTTCTGTTACCGATGTTTCATTTCTGTTTCGACTTTCGACTTGCAATTATCGTTCTAAGGATTCCAATATAAAAAATTTTTAACATTCAGTAGTTTACGTGTAGTGTACTCGTGTGCCGTAAAATTATTGATCCATTTTAAAGATATTGAAAAAAACAAGTGTAATGGCAAAAGTACCAGTTGCAGATAGACACCGAATCATTATTTGTTATCAGGACGGGTTTAGCCAGAGAGAGATTGCCAGAAAATATAAATTTTCAAGGACGGCGATTCAAAACATTATAAAAAAGTTTAACGAAACTGGATCTGTCGAGGATAAAAAACGATGTGGCAGGCCTAAAAAGTTAGGGGAAAGCCAAGAGAAGTTTCTACGATTACAGTCGTTACGAAATCGGACAAAATCCTCAACAGAACTTGCACAAGAGTTACAAGAAGCTACAGGAGTATCGGTTGACTCTTCAACGGTGCGCCGAAGTCTCTTGAAATCTGGACTGAGAGGCTGTGTTGCAATTAAAAAACCATTGTTTCGGAAAGGAAACAAACAAAAAAGACTGCAGTATGCTCGAGAGCATAGTAATTGGAAAATAGAAGACTGGAAAACAGTCTTATGGACTGATGAATCAAAGTTCGAGATTTTTGGTAATAAAAGGCGTCAGTTTGTGCGGAGACGAAAAGGTGAAGCTTACCAGGAAGCATGTTTAAAACATACAGTAAAACATGGTGGGGGTTCGGTGATGGTTTGGGGTTGTATTTCCGCTAATGGAGTAGGAGATTTGATACGAATAGATGGAAAATTAACAGCCACGCAATACCTAAAAATTTTAGAACAACACGCAATACCATCAGGACAACGACTAATTGGTAACAAAGTTCTCTTCCAACATGATAATGACCCCAAACACACAGCACGAATTGTGAAAAGTTACTTACAAGAGTTGGAAGATATAGAAATGTTAAATGTTATGAACTGGCCACCTCAAAGTCCCGACTTAAATATTATTGAACATGTTTGGGATTATTTAGACAGAGCAAGAAGAAAAAGTCAACCGAAGAATGCAGATGAACTGTTTGAGGTGTTACAAACAGAATGGCGAAAAATTCCAATGGAAATTATTAATAATTTATACGAAAGTTGTATAAGAAGAGACGCTGTAATTAAGGCAAAAGGAGGCCATACAAAATATTAAAGTATTTAACAAAAAACATTAAAACATTATATAATTGTTAATAGTACATTGTACAAAAATATAAGTATAATAAAATATATATGCTCAATCTAACTGTATACGTTCTTTAACCGACAAACATGTAAATTTGTAATATAATGTAAGTGGCCTAAGACTTTTGCACAGTACTGTACATGTTCAAGATAATCTAAAGTATGAGTACAATAATGTAGTATCTCCATATGTACTAGTTTTGCAGTATTTAAAGAGAAGATAGGCTTTTATACTGTATGTAAAATAGATAGTTTTAAATTACAGTTTAGATACCGACAATGAATAAAATTCGTTATGATTTTTATGAATTTTTATTAGGATTTCTTTATGAAAATATATGAAATGCATCTTCTTATAATAATGAAGTATCTCCGTTTTCAGAAAAAAGAAAGTGAATTATCTCTTCACATACTTCACTGTTATTTATTGCTTAGAAATCTTGGGATGCTTAGAAATCGTGCGACCGTTATGTGGTTTGTACACCTTTTAAATAATATCTTGCTATACTAATAGTATAAAATCTGATTTTGGCGAATCTATAACAGATTATGTTATAAGTGAATCTGAAAGTAATTAAGCAGTGCAGACATGTGTGGTAAGTGTTTCTGAACAGTGATAATCTATTCAAGATACTTTATATTATTTTTTAAGTTAGTCGAGTCTTCGTATGAATTAAATTTGAAAGATCGTAATTTTTGTAACCTGTGAAATTTAAATACAGTCTGTCCGATTAAAGCGTGTCCGACATAATTAGTTGAAAAATTGATTTATTCAAATTTTAAAATACGATGTATATTCTGCAGACTTAGAACTGAGATGCAATTATATTAATAACGTGTCGAATCGCCTGCATCATCGATAATGGATTGACATCTCTGAGGCATACTTTCCACCAAGTTGATGGCATATTTTTGAGGTAAGGACCTCCAAATGCGGCGAATTTGTCGTATCAACCGCTTTGTTGTGGTCACTTGTCTTCCACGAAGTCATCAAAAAATGCTTCATCAAAAAATATAACCTTACTCCAATCTCGATTAACATTTTCCTTCGCCCACGCGAGTCATGCCTTCGCGTGTTTTTCGGTCAACAGAGGTTTCTTGATTGTGCTCCGCCACTTTACGTCATGAGCCTGAAGGTGACGTTGGATAGTGTCTAGAGAAATGTTTAACCCTTTCTCTTCCAGTTTCATTTGTCCCTGACGCAGTGATAGTCCAGTATTCTTCGAAAATAGAGTCAATATCCGCTTATCGTCCTTCTCCGAAAACTTTCGCTTTACGATCCGGTAGATCATCAACAATTTTTGTACTTTCATACCGCACCACCCACTTTCTAACAAATGTTTTTGATTTGCCCTTATATTTACCAACGGCAGCATATGACATTTTCGGTCCTTTTCGGTGTTTACACAAGAACTGTGCTTCAAAGCACGATGCACACGCAGCACTCATGATGCCTTTCAAAGTAACGTTTGGAGACGATGTCGTTCACGGTCGGAAACTCTGAGAAAACTGAATGTTTTTCGCTAAAGCATTTAGAGGAAAGCTGTCCTCTACCAGATGGCACAAGAATTAGGAGTATAACCATTGACTAAGTGGGTGTCAAGTCGAACACGTTCTTATCGGATAGACTGTATGTAACAAAATATAATTCTCATTCTACTCCGAAATTTTTTTTTAAGATAAACTCTGTAGATTAGGTGATCATTTATACCGAAATGTATGCTATGAGAGTTTCCATTACTTTCCAGGAATTTCTGATAATAAGTAATTAAAAATGAATCAAAATACAATATGTAACTGTCCAAGACATGATGCTGACTAGTTTAAATGAATCCATTCCGACTAATAATGAAGTGTCTTTATCAGTATTTACTTTTAAAATTTTTATTAGTACAATTTATTAACAAAATTACATTCCTACTGTCAAACTTTGTAAAACAATTATATTCTTTATATAAAATAAATGTTGATAACGTTACATTACTCGTATTTAATTAATTTAAGAACATTTCTCGAAAACTTGCTTTTCTCAAAAAATCAATAACGAGAGTTAAACCATTATTATTCTGAGTGCCATATATAATACATTCATGTTGAAAATTTCGTAGGGTTTCCTGTATTTTGATCTCTTTACTGCAAAGTAACGAAACGAAACACCGAATCAAGAAATCATAAAATAACGAATTTGACGAACATTTATTGTTACCGTATTTTCTCGTGTTCTACGAATAGAAAAATTGATTAAGAATCTCGAATTAGATATAATTTACTTGATACTGGTGTCTTTCGATTGATATAATATGTACTTATTTCATATTACTCAACAATATCAAGAATGAAAAGCACATGAACCTTTTCTTAAAAAAGCCTTTTAAAACCTTTCGGCAAAGCGGAGCAAAACCTGAAAGAAACTGCAACGGGAGAACGTGCTAACATTACGGTGAGAAATTACCTCTTCATCGTGCAATGTACTGCACAAACGAGAAGAGTTTAAATTACACGGAAATATTGAATTACACGTACCACGGTAATGCAAGTGGTTAGACAATAGACAGTTGTGTTAACATCAGTCTCCTTTATTTTATATTGAAAAGTAGCTTCATTGTGACATGTTTCTGGAAAGTCTTAGAACAGAAAGAACCGGTCAGATGACGGTGCACGATACTCTATGAATTTCTCAACAAATATTAGACTTTTCAATTTGTTGACATATGAATAAAACAGTAAACAGGAAGTAATAAATATTATGTTATCGGACTTTAGTAAAATATTACACAGATAATTTTAAAAAGAAGAAGCATTTGACGATTTACAAAATTTTTGTTTTTATTACACAGGATAGCTATATACAAAACTTGTATGATATGCAGATGGATATAATATGCCGTAAATACTTTTTAAGCAGATAGATGCGTAAAAGATGATTTTGAAGTCCTCTTTATATTTTTTTAAATGGAATTTTATATCCTTTTTATGATCGTTTATAACCGCGAGTGTGACGATTACAACAAGTTATGATTTAATCTAAACGGTGTATGACGAGTATATTTGTCATGTTAAAACTTTGCTATAAAAATTGAGATTTTCATAAAGAATGAAAAATGTACACGCATCCCTCGATTTACGCGAATTTCTTTTTAAGCGGTAAATAATTTCTCGGCTTATATTTTCCCTTCTCGTCTGAAAATATAAATATAAATAATGAAAACGAAATAACATTTTTGTTGAAGGTAGTGGATCAACGTGGAACACTTTTTTGTGATATATTAGTTTATTTTATATAACGATAGACACACAACACGATACATTTTTGAAAACAGTAAACAAAAACAATGGACTAATGTCGTCGAGCCAAATTCAAGTGGTGTCATCTGACATAAAGAATATTAATTCCTTATTTCTCTAACAGTTGTTTCTCAACAACTTTCAAATAGGAAGTATACAAACAATGAAGCCTTTTGTATCAGTTAAAAAGAGAAGGTTGATGGTTTTAAATTATAGTTTAGGTATCAATGAAATTTATTATGATTTTTATGAATTTTTGTTAAGAATTCTTTGTGAAAATATATTAAATATACTTTCTTATAACTTGTAACTTGTTTTCCTTTTTCGTAAATGTTTTCTTTCATACTGATAGATTTTTTTACGCGGTTTTCTTCCTTGTAAAAAGAACTGTTTAGAACGGATAATCCGCGTAAATCGAGGGACGAATGTATTTTTTGTATTAAAATACAGAAATAAAATGGACAATAACTTCATCCGTTTTTATGAAAATGTTGTCATATTTGGTGCAAATGAATTAACATTGCATAAAATTGCATCCTGTTTATAAAAATATTACTTTAAGAACAGAGTAAATTTCTTATTTCTCGTTTTATTTTTTCTGTCTTATTTAATCATGCTTTTTTCAAACTATATTAATAACATTTGTTGTATTAATCAGTTTTAAATAATAAAACTATTAGCTTTTTAAATAATCTAACTTGCAGTATTTGCCATTTTGTTATAATTAATTCGAATTTAGAACAAATCTATTTACTTTGCGTTCGACGCAAAACAAAATTCTACTGTTAGAAAGTTAAAGAACATTCGAGGTGAAATGTGACAGTAAAATAAATTTTCTTACATTACAGATATGTGTTGATCATTTGTGTCGATGCAAAAGTTACAATGCAAAGCATGTACTTGTTTTATCGCCTCTGAACTTATTTCAGTACATGTTGCAGTAATTCGTTGTCTCATACTTTCCAGTATAATCAATACTTTGGGAGAGACAACGTCTTCGACTACTCCCCAGAGAACAAAATCTAATGAGATTAAGTCTGGAGAACGAACTGACTACTAAACTAATCATCCTCCACGTTATTTCCATTGATTTGGGTAAAAATCATCTTTTACACACATTCTTATTGAATTTTGATAAATTTCTTTATAAATCAGGATCATATCCACATGTTCTTCAAACGAAAATTTCATCTTGATTATCACGGTGATATCTAACTTGGCTATCAATTGATACTGATTATCAGATTGCGGAATTTTATGCAAATACTTATTTTTCTTTCGATTTAAGTGTTATTTGCAGCAATATATAATTGATAAATTACGATTCACGATATTTTTATGTGATAACTGCTATACAAGCAATTTATGTCAAATATAACTGTTCAAAATAATTTGAATCCATAATATATACTTATATAGATTAAATAAAACGATAGAAGAAATATGATTGAATTTCTCTACCATGAATACATTCGCATCTTCAGTAAAACTGATATTTTTAAAAGTACACAAATTTATAAAGAAAAAATTCCGAATATTCCACTTCCACCAGAATCGATTATAATAAGATGGAAAGTATGGTAGCACTATTCTATGCAAAACATTTTTAAGCTATCAGAGAAGTATTTATTTGTAATATTTGGTGGAATTTCGTTACCTAAATTATTATACATATTTCTTAATATAGTATTACTTTTAAAAGAGACGCTAGATTCATTTGATGAAGTAAATGCGGCGTTGATTATAGTTGCAAAAAAAATTTTCAAAAAAGAGAATTTACATAAAGAATTAAGAATATGTTCAAGCTAATTTTGAAATTCTTACAGTTACTATGAAGAAATTAAAAAAAGGAAAAATGCCTTTAACCGCGTCAATAGTCTGTTACGTACGCGTTCTACCCGAAACGTACGGCGCCGAATGTTTAGTCTAGCACGCACCCCCCCCGATAGTCACCAAGCCAAGGGATGAGCTCGCATTCCATTCCCACGGAAATCTAACGTTCCCCACCACCAAAAATCTTAGTTTTCGGTGTATAAATGAGCATGATTTTCGACACTCGGGGGCAGTCTCTAATTCAGCATCTGAACATAACGTTACTCTGTCCGTCAGAGTATTGATACGAGCAAGATCGGGTTCCAGTACCCTTCGAGCAATCTAACGTCGCGTACGTGTTTCGTAACTGTCAATCAGATATCACTGTAACGACTCCTCCGCGCTCTCACCGCGTAAAGTCGAGAAGGAAGATTCTTGCCGAGTCAAGAATCGACTAACTATAAATATTGTATTGAATCAGTCCCTGTAATTATAATAGAATATAGTAATATAGAGTCATACTCGTGTCTATATTCAATTAAACCTATTCTGAATAGTATAGTAACATACCAGCTAACCCCACGACAGATATACCTTTACCGCTCGAGGTATATCAACGACTACGACTTGCGAATACCAAATACCTTGATATCCGGTGGGCACACGGCGTTAACTATACGCTAGTGGTCCATCTCCTTCGGCTACCTTCGTTAACCATACGTTGGCATGTCCGAGCCCTCCTGTCATACCAAATACCTTCATATCCGGTGGTACACGGTGTTAACTATACGCTAGTGGACCATCTCCTTCGGCTACCTTCGTTAACCATACGCTGGCATGTCCGAGCCCTCGTATCTATACCCACGTCTACCGCGAATCGGGAAACACGCGCTTTTATATTAGGACCAAACCCGAACGACGTCACGAGGCTGGTGATAACGGTCGAATTCCGCGAGCACCTAACCTACTTGACGACCGTTCGGAACGCGAGCCGTAACCCTTAACAAACTGGTGACAGCGGTGGAAAAATTTAGTTTAGTATTTCGAAGAAAAATTCTGGTTACGATGTAATACTGCAAATTTTTAAAATTTTGAGTGGTACATTCATAGAAGGACTAGAAAAAGTTCTGGTATGATACAGTTCTAAGAGTAAATTAAAATATATTCCAACTACGTCTTGTGACGTAGAACGATTTTCTTCGGTTTATAAATAAATTTTTTCAAATAAGCAATACCAATTTACGGTAGAAAACTTTGAAAAAAGCTATTGTTACTTATGGTAACACAAATCATGATAACTAAAAGTACATAACACCATGATTCATATTTCTGAAATGTAAATATAATATATGTATACCTTGTGTGTATATACTCCATATGATTTAGTATATATCTTTGCATAATATGTTTTCTACATATTAGTTGAATATTTGACCACATTTCAGTTGTATAAAAATTCGCAGTCGACGAATTACCGTTCATTCCACGCAATGTCATAAATAGCCACAATGTTTACGTTTGTAACTGTACGTAATGTATTATTAGAACATAAACATTCAGGCAATGCTATCTGTTTACATACAAGTAAGAGTCGATGAATTACAGCATTTGCTAGAATAAATCCAATGATGATAACTTGGTTCTCCATCATTCGAAAGTAATGCTAATTGTTTTACGATCTTCAATGACCTTGAATGACCTTCAACAGCAGCTATTGCTTATGTACATTATATTATGCCCCCTTTCTGTATCATGCAAGTTTTGTATATATTTTTTCATGTTATTACAAATAATGGAAATTGTATGAACATTACACGCAATTCCTACAACTTATTACGCGCAAAATATTTATGAATCTTTTACCAATTGCAGAGCAGGAAAGAATACAATTCCATTATTGCGCCCCTCATTATGAAATCAAACACCGTGATATAATTAAAAACAAATTAGTAATTATAATCGTTTAAAAAATAATTTAAGAAGTTTGTTCAATATTAGAAACTGTATTGCACAATTCATAGAAATAATTTCAGCATCCAAATAGTTTTTATAAACCATGGGGCATGTACTACATCTATAGAAATTCCTTATTAAAAAGTAAGACGAAAATATAGAATACAATTTTTCCATCCGAGGCTTAGTTTACGAGAATATCGAATTCGAAAATTTACTATGTGAGTGCAGTGTGTTGCTGGAAAGAAGTCCCGCGGAAGGAATGCGAGTCTGATTGGATTATATCCCCATAGGCCTATCTTCACTAACACAATTGTATAAATTGGGCACAAGTATTGTTATTATTAGCTGAATGCGATAACATTACGCAATGGAACTAGCCGGCGATTCGAATGAAGTATACCTCTTGCCCTTGTGCCGTTCCGCGAGACTTCTTTCCAGGAACACACAGTATGTGTAGTCGCGGCTGGCTCACACCACATATACCCTGTTCGTGTAACTTGTCGTTTCAAAAATTGATTGCTAACGTAAATAACACAATAGGAGAAGTCATAGAGCATTGTTTACAAACAGAATAAGCGTTGTTTGTCACACGGTGAATCGTATCTTAGTCGCGACTACGCACATACACAAGTGGATTTTTAACCCATTCGTTACAAGCACCGACTATAGTCGGCATTCACGCGGCGACTTCTGTATACGAGTGTCGACTATAGTCAGCATCCACGCGACGACTTGATTATAGTCGGCAAAAAGATTCGACTGTACCTGTAGAGTACCTTTTGATTCTATTGACCCGTATTGGATTAATCCTACTAAAAGTATATTTTGAATGCATGTAATATATTCTGGACATCGAAACAAGTTCCTTCTGTTTTTTCTATTCGACAATGGAGTATTTGTACGGTGCAAAGGTATTATAATAAAAAAACTTTTTGGAATCATTACAAGAAATTGGAAAAGAGCAATTATTGGTACAATTTATTGGTATTGTGATATGCAGTGCGCCGTTCGGTAGCATTACTTTGGCAGAGCGGACAACCACAACGAAAGGGTTAAAATTGATTTTCTCGAAAACGAAGCCTCGAAACAATTTTCGTCTTACTTTTTAATCCATCTGTATCGCAGCTCTAAATACGCTACTAACTTCATAAATCAGGGACGCTCAACTAATAATTGGCACGTATCACGACACATCCATAAGTTCTTTTTACTTTCGGTTTTGCTTAAAAATTACGTGTAATAATCAAAACAAAAGATGGTATTATCTATTTGTACAGTAAATAAACTTAGAATAGTTTATTAGACTTTATTAATCAGTATGATAACTTCTAAAATGATCGATACTTTAGCGGTACATCGTAAATATCATATTTAAAAACAGATTCTCTTCTAAGTAACTTAGATAAACGTGTAATTCATTGGTTAAATGTTTCTGTTTTCTTTACTGTCGTAGATATTCGTGTGGGAAAATGTCAGCCAATGTATATTGTTATTGAATCATTGATAAATGTCACTCTAGTCCTGTTGTTTTTTCAATATTTTATAATAATTTTTTTCGCCAGTTTTTGTTTAGATACATGGAAAGTTCGACCATTTTTATTGTTTTTCATTTGGCGAGAAGTGAAGATCCTCACGAACAGATTATTACACACTGGGTGATAGGATTATATAGGATTAAATAGATTAATAAGGAATTTATTACCCGCTTGTACCTGTTATTCCGCCAGATCTTACATATCTATCGATTGACAGGCTAGAAACTGGGCGTGACGGTTGGAAATTATACGCATCCTATCGAAACGCGTAGACATTCGACAGATCGATAACTAAGCCGGCCGTACGAATTACTCGTAATTTCTTCCAAACGGAAAGGGAAACGTTATTTGAGATTAATCACGAGAGGTGATTCATGCCTAGGGGATTTCATGTAGGGTAGAGAATTTCGATCGATCTTTCAAACTGAAATATACAGGGTGACCTATTTTAATCTATACGTGCTTTACATTTCGCAAAGTACGTTGACTTGCTACTAAGAGATTACACGAGGTGAAGAGGGATACTAAAGCGTGTAAGTGTAAAGAGCATAGGGATGAGGGGGTCAAAAGTGCTTTTCAATCGTATCGGACTTGTGATGGACCATTTGATAGCTTGCCGTAAAAGAAAGCATTTGACATCAAGTTGTTGCATTTTGGTTGATAGAATTCGTCTAACACTTTTTAAAATCTTAATAAGAGGTTAATTCCTTGGTTTCTGTAGGTTTAATTTAAGTATACTAGGTGTAACTTAAGTTTATTGATACTAATGTACGTTTCTGCTTTTGGAGTTGCTGTACATAGAGTTTAGAAGAGGACGTGGAAGAGATTAGAGAGAGGTTGAGGTAAAGGTTTAAGAAAGAACTAAAGTACAAAATATTTGGCGAAATGAGTGTCACGATCCGCTGTCATTTACGAATGATTACACCGTGAGAGGTAACTATCTTCACCGTGGGGGTAGTTACAGAAAAAATTCGGATTACCAGCTTTTGCCCTATTTCCTATATCTTGTTATGTCCTTTATTTATACTGGAGACATTAAGGATTCTTGTGTAACAATTTCAAAACATCGATAAACAAATCGAAGAGGAAGAACATCGCAGAACATATTTGAAAAACAGGAAGATTTACTTTATGATTCAGGCATAGTCGACTGAGCACCTAATTCGAATTTACTTATAAAATATAAAAATATGAATTGTAGATAACTTTAAACTTCATTAAATTGATTTCTAAACTGATGTGCAAGATAATTCGACAACTAATTGACTAATCAACTTAAAAAAAAAACTTTATTTTATTTTTTATACATTTCTCCATTAATTATACTTTTGATCTGTATTTTATTTTCTATTTATAATACTTTTTTAATCAATATAACGTGTTAATATTGAAACAGTGACATGTTGACTCATTGCATTCAATTTGTTAATAAAGTTAACATGAAATATGTTACATAGTTTAAACATAAGAGATTGTGAACAGATTCTGCAAGCCTGAAACAAAATCAATGACTATGACTGCAATAGAATTGTTTATTTTGAAGTCAAATGATTTCGACGTGGCAAAATATTCAAATCATAATTAACAATTATCGTTGTATGATCTTGTTGTATGTAGAGGAGACACGTTGGTGGGTTGTTTGATATAGTGAAATCAACTTGCATATAAAATCTAACAAAATCAAATATTTCAATAGTTATTTATCGTTTATTAAAATCACCCATGAAAATATATTCTGTTATAGTTTTTGATGAATGATTTTCGAAATATTCGATTTAATATACAAGTTGATGTCACTGTATCAACCACGCCCTTACACTCAATTTTGTGGTGAAATACACATATCTGTTTAATATATCGAATAGAATGCCACTTATTTTTTCGCTATTATATTCTTATTATATAAATAATACTTGTTGTAGTTACAATAATCTTGATCAATGAAAAATCTATTTGATTTCTCTTTATTAAACAAAGATGATTTCTGTACTAACTGTATGATCAATTTTGCAACTATCTGTACATTTTTACTGACTTCACTTACGTTCCGTAGATATATTTTCATATCTTTCAATGAAGTCATGCAACGGGTGAGGTCGTTAAAAAATCGACCTCAATTGTCTCATTACATTCTATCAAGTACCAAACGACAAACCCCGTTAAAAATTAAATAAATAGTCATTTTATCTACAAACGTTTGAACTAATTTTTTAGATATTTAAATGAAATTAATTCGACGTGTAAGGTACATGGATATATAAGCAGTTCTTGAAAGTTACGTATACGCAGCAACGCTGCCATTATCAAATCAAAAGCTTCAAAACTTGTCACTAATGTGACATATCTATATTATTTTTGTAACTTTAGATGCAATGCTCAAAGCAGTTATTATTTTTAACGAGTAAAAACGGATACAAGTGCATTATTATACAAAACTCAATGTATCATTAAACATCAATGTAGATTATATCTCATACTTTTTTATCTTTAATTTTTTATCTTTTATCTTTTATCTTTTATCAAGTAACTTCTTCATCGTTTTCAATAATGCACTGCTAATCAGCACTTAAAAGTTGTTTCCAATGCTGCATATATAATACAAATTATATTCCTTAAATTTGTACCTAAAGTCTCTAAATTTTTCTACCAGATTCATTTATTTTTGTTTCTGACGCCTTTTTGTGCATTAGTAAATTTTCTTTTTCCTTGTTGTTGCTTAATTCAAAATTTTTGCAATTTCTAATGGCTTAATTAGACCTAATTACATCTTTATTTTAACCGTTCTTCAGAAATACGGAAATGGTGGCTTTCTAATAATTTAATGAATAACACAGTAAGTACATGGTCAAAACTGCATTGCGGATTTTTATGCATTTATAGAAAATTTAAAGGCGCAAAATTGTACAGAATGCGTGAAATACACAGAATTGCAAATTAAACTGTTTTTTATAACATCTAATATGTGATCATTTTCTACTGAACTTTTACTTTTTTCCCCATAAAAATGCGCTATCTAGTTAAAACAATCTTTCCAAAGTGCAGTATAACTTATCCGAATTTTGCCTTAAAAATTGTTTAAAATAATTCAATTTGCATTATATTAATTATAAGAAAATAAAAATTGTATGTTCGATTAAGTCTATTTTCTCAAATTTCATTATAAGAATAAGTTTCAACGGAATAAACGATTTATTATACATTACAATATTTAAAAAAGAAATATATATTTCAAATAAGCATTTTAGCAACAATTCTGAATTGTAATGTCGTGTCTTATTATACTTATTTCTTACAATAATATAATACAAAAATCAAAATATAAACGAAAAAACAGCAAACATTTGCAAAAATTGCCCTCAAAGGCTGTACAAGTTTATTGTCAATTATTTAATTGTACTAAAAATAATAGTAGAAGATCATAAATTTCAAACAATTTGAACATGTTGTAGCATTACCATAAGAATCCCAGTACATTCGATATGAATTTTTTGGATGCACTGGAGAAGATTTATTAGGCATATATCGATGTTTAAATCGAAGTTTAACATGCTCGTATTACAACGTTAAAGTAGAAAGCAACGAAGTGTTCGAATTATAAAAAAAAGAAGCACAACTGCAATATGAAAGATTTCATCTGCCCCGAAGTCTAGATGTATCAGTAATCAGAGTGATTTATTCAAATCAGCTTATTCGTTAACGACCGAAAAGAAAGCGGGCCACTTTGCTTGCGATCGCAAGCAAAACTTCCTGCTGTGAAGCTTTACCGCCTTCAAACTATTACTATATCTGAGCAATATGAACTATGTAGGTGGTACGTGCATAAATCAAGACTCGCTTGCGGAACGATCGTTGAACCAATGCTCATCGGCCCTGACCGTCAGTATATCTAGCCTTCTTCGCAATTTTTCCATCAAAATTTTACTATGCACGATTCAACTCTTATTTTACGCAAGTGTTGCTTTTAGAAGCATTTCGGCAAATATTAATTCGCCTAATATGAAATGTCGCGGTTTGTTAAGAACGACTGAAAATTATTTCATTAATTCAAACTAACATTACTGTTAAATTCTTTCAATAGTAACTTAGCAAGATTTATTTGAATTTCAAGTTAACGCGAACAAATTTAGGACTTTTCAACAGTAGGCTAAAATAATTTGAACGATCAAATCTGACATTTAATGTTACACGACTTAATACATATGGGCTGTGGCAAGTGTTCTTCGTAATCTTGGTAATCATGAAAATGTTGACGATACTAACCCTGACATGAAGTGTTTGATCAAACATTTGCGATAAAAAGCATTCATATTTTAGAACTACAGAATGTTATTGTATACACTTAAGATGGGAATGTAAAGTTAGCTCAGTTCATAGTAAATAACAACCAAATAACACAAATTTTAGTTTCTCTTTAAAAAGAAATAAAGGAGAAAACGGAATGTTACATGGAAAACTTTAACACCACAAAGTAACAAAGCACTTACACGTATAAATAGAAACATAATAAACATTTTTTTCCATAAGTTTATGTTAAGTTGATTAGTTACTTTATCCAGGATTTCTACCATATAAATAGATCCTTTTTACCTATCTAACATTTTCTTTTCGTTAATAAACGAACATTTGTGTCATTTTGTTATTATTTAATTAAAACTCAAGTCAACCATATCTTTTTATCTGTTCTAAGAATACATAATAACATTTTATAGCTTTAAAACACGAATGTGTTTATCGAAAATGTTTGATCAAAACCTTTTTGTCAGGGGTAATAGAAGTTATACTTTCTTTCTTGTTTTTTTCTTTAAAAAAGTTGTATTTATATAGTTCGTTGTTTGGAAAAATGGCTTATGTATAATAAATTATCATGCACTAGTTAAAGGTTCAGTTTATTAAAAGTATGATATTTACTGGCAATGGTATAAGTGACATGTGTAATTACTAATTAATTTAAAGAAGTAATGAGGGCTTAATAAAACTAGAAAAATTGAAAGTAAAAATATGTAGAAGTATAACTAAAATGTGAAACACAATCTTGTAAAAAATTGTATGAAAATATTATTAAATTCTCTTATGAAGCACACTTCGTTATCCTAGCCTAAGTAACTCCAAAGCTTTCAGAGTTTCGTTAAAAAATACATAAAAATTTTTAAGTAACTAGCAATGTTTCAGGCTATCATTTTTACCCACATAGTATGTTAAATAAAATTTAACATATATTAAATGTTATATTTTTATGTATACTTTCAACTCATATTTATTAATTTTTTATTAATTTTACTATCGGTATTATATTATCTATTATGTGATTATGAGAATGAATTTTTCGAAAAGATCTGAAAACTTTTTGTTTTCGAAATATGAACACTTTTGGTTTATGATGATATATTATAAGAATGCTTAGAACTTATTCAAAAAAATGATTGAAAATGATTTTTTTGTGAACCAAGACACGCTTCATGTTGATGTTTCATATACTATCGAAAACCTTCAAAAATACCTGATGCATTGCGAATTTTCCCTCATGCAATAATAATCCGGTCTTTGGGTGCTTCTAGGCTATCAGTAGTGTTATTATCATAATAATAAAGATGTACCCTATAGATAAGCCATTGAGAAGCCAAAGTGATTAACTGTATGAAACAAAATTTGCTAAATTAATTTTATTGTGTTTTGATACCAAAAATACGAAAACATTGCAAAAGTGAAATTTTCAATGGTTCAAAGAAAACTTCTACGGAGTGAAGGAGTGCAAATCATGCGATTGAGCGTCCTCTACTCATAATTTTACATCTGACAGCTATACTATTACTATACTATAAAATGCTTATATCACGAAAAGAAGGAATTTCCAAGCCTATTTTTATATTACCTTTCTTCATCTTTGAAACGAGTAGAATACGTAGAAAAGTAATGGCGCGGTTATGAATCACGGTGTTAAAAGAAATACAGAGAACCCCGAATTCTCAAATCACGCGCCGAGCGAAATATGTGAACCGCTTGATAGTTAACACTTTTCGCAGCCGTATTTGGATCAATATAGACACGCATCTACCTTCTACTAGTTTTAACATGTAGAATCTTGGTTCTTTTCTTATAGTAATTATCACATTACCGATCCATCGGAAAGACCTTCCCATATTACCAAAAAAAATGAGTATGCTTGATTTTACGTTTTGTAAAAACAGTAAAGTATACTAAGTTATATTATTTGTTTCTAATTTCACGTTTGAGGTATGTAATTTATGTTTTAATTTACACTTTGCATAAAACACATGCAGTGTAGAATCACTACCACCATGTATAATTTATCTCTTAAAATCATTTTTCATATGCTCTTTGAGTCTTTTAAACGAAAAAGATCATTTCGCATCGTTTACGAAAAATTCGCGGTGACGCGCGCAGTTGGCTAAACGTTAATATTTCGAAATCTGAAGTTTTCTAAACGGTATGCTGTGTAAAATTGTTGAAAAAACAAATGCCGTGTTGATATCGTACGAGTTTGAACGAGATTTTGAGCTTCTTATTTCAGTTAAACAGATGCTTCGGTGATCGGATTTCATGTTTTTTTCGCATCTTTCTAATTTTCCAACTGCGCTGTAGTTCTTCTGTCAACTATACCGAAGTTCCGCATCTCATTTCGGTGCCACTCTGTACATAATGCGTTAACGTTCACTTTACAGAAAATGTTCTTTTCACTTATAACTAACCCTAAAGCATTAATTTGACATTAAAAAAAAATCGAATTTCTTTCTATTCATTTTCTCAAAGAATATTGTTTAAAAAATGTATGTGTAAAGATTTGCTGTATTCTGAAAATTAAAGAATTTATAGGTGTTTAAAGGTTGATTGTGAAATGTAAAAAAAGCAACCAAAGGTATTAGTGGTAAAGGGATTAGAAAGTTGACAAACAAAATAATCGACTGTCTGCAAAAAAGAAAGAATTATGTAAAAAGAAAAGAAATCTGCTAAACATAACTTCTTCGAGTAAGAAAAATGTCCCTTGTATGGTTCTGAGCTCACACATTAGTTTTTAGTATAATACTTATCATTGAAACAATATAAAAAACTTTAAACGCATTTTTCTCAATATCGTGTTTATTAAAATGGCTTCCATAATATCTTTAGACCTGCGTGACTGATTGGTTTGAAATTTTATAGCCTGTATCAGAATTAATTCATAATCTTTCTTTTTGTTTCTTATTTTTTCAGTCCACTAAGTGTACGAACAAAATATAAAGATCGATGACCAAACTTCAATGTGCCGCCATTGTTTTTTTAATTATCAACTTTTTTTCTTTCATATCTGATATAGCCAAATTTGTCTTAATTAAGAATTATTTTGGCTTTTTTATTACAAATGAACAGAATAACCGAAATCACGGAAGTCGTGGTAAGACTTTTTTTTAACGAATGTGTTTAAACGCTTGCACCGCCACAAATTTTCATTATTTTTCTCTAGTAAGGTTTGTAAGTGTTACTGATATATCAATAAATATATGAACTAAATGTTGATGAAAAAAGTCGTGTAGCTGCTTTATAAAAAGATACCAAAGACTGAAAAAAAGAAATGCGTTGCACAGTAAAATATTCTCTTAAAGACCAGAAGTAAAGCTTCCGTCAGTTAAACTAAGATAAGTTTAATCAAAAATCATTAAATTTAAATAGGCATTCAATTGTCAGAAATTCAGTGTAATCAGTACTTCTCCGTAATTAGATGTTCTAACGTAAGCTTTTCCTTAGATGAAAAGTTTTGGACATTATGTGTATAAAACGCGTATATGAACCTAGCAAAATATAAACTAAAAAATTATATATTTGTGTAATGTCGATCATAATTAGATCATTTTTTTAACCGAGTTAACGCCCTTTGTTTTAAGACTTTATTTTCGAAGAATTTTATTCGCCTTTCATTTTACAAATTTGTATTCATTTGAATTAAAAAATTTTGAAAAACTATATCAGTTATAGGGATATCGTTGAAGTTTATAAATTCGGTAGGAAATAAATTTATTTTCTACGAAAGATTACCAAATTCTAGTATTTGCCACAGAAGAAATAATAGTCATGCGTTCAATGTTATATTTCAATAAATAATATAGAAAGTTCAAATCAAAAGCTGGTTAAACCCAATACAGAGTTCTCATAACCCGCTTTATCGCAGTATCGTATTCTATTCAAGTCATAACCACCATATGAGCTCGTATAAAACGTTTCTCCATATGTTTCCATGAAAGCAACCATTTTTTTCAGTACAGTGTCATTCGACGCGAAACACTTCCAGAGAATATGCTTCATCGTGGTACTAACATATATACATTCCACAAATAAATCTGTTCCCTGTGGCAGGAGCAAGGTCTGCATCTTTTTATAAACCTGAATGATTGCTTTATTCTCCGTGGTTGTAGTGGTTTTCGTGTTAAGTTTCGAGCTGGCGTATCGTCAACGATTTTGAACTCTTTATATCCTGCTCTTTGAACTCTGCTTCGAACTCGCTTAACCTACTTGTGGAGAAATTCTTTCGACTTGTTGCACGGTAGATGTAGTACCATACCTAAACGTCTGCAAATGTATGTATATGTTGTCTGATTAGATTTTACCACTGAAAAGAATCACCACATATTTCAAAGTATACAGGAATTCTCTGAAAGAAATGGAGGATTTTACAAGTTGCTAGGTATTATAATATCTACAACATTCATTTCAAGCTGTTAGGAAAAAAGTACAGTAAATCCTGTATAAAGCGAGTTCCTACAACGTGTTAAAGATATTGCGACAACTATTTTTGCACACGGTGGTTCACCAAATATTACCACTTCAATTTACGTGACTGTTATTATTCGTACTGAAAAATATTTCACATAAAGATAAATGATTTCACATTTCTGCGTCTTGTACACTGTATTTTTTTATATATAGCAACGAGGACTTCTGAATATTGAAATTAAATGTGGGCACAACAGTAAATAATTTTTTGAGAATTTTTTTTTACACAAGGGAAATAGTCCTAATGTAAGGTTTTCCAACTTGTGAGTTCGAGAACCTCCTCTCCGAAATCCTAGGGTTAACCCATTGCCGCAAACGACGGTTATAGCCGTCCGTTTTTTGGCGATATGTAGGCAAATTACGGCTATAGCCGTCCTGCATACTTTCATTAATAAAAAAAGAAACATTATTACTACGAATTGTACTAATGCATTTATTTGTTTATTCTTCAGTAATATGTTGAAAAAAATGACTATAGTCTTCGCAACGGTCATAGCCGTCATTTGTTTTGAGTACAGAAAAAAAGTAATGATAAACAACAAAAAAACTGCGTTTCTGGGTACGATTTTAAAACTAAAAGTGTGCGGTAATGGGTTAACTGATGCAATGAAAAATATATGCTCCTATTTAAAAAAAAACCTTTAATGATCTTTATATGTTCTCTACGTGTCTAGCTACAAAAAAGTTATTAACATCAGAATGTGCCCCTCTTGAAACCATTCAACTCTATATGAAACATTTTTCGCTACGAATAAGAACAGTCACGTAAATCGAAATGGTAACCTCCTACGAATTCTCCGTTTTTTTTTAATATGTATTTTTTAAATAATAGCATATACATATTTATCATTTGGTTTCTTACGACAAATTTCTATCTACCGCAACCAACAACTCATTATGCATATAACAGAATTCAATAAAGCTATCTTCCTGTTTCAATTTTCAATATGTGTTTTTTGCAACATATCTTACAATTTTAACGTTGCAGCTGGAGATGATGAGACACTCGTCGTTGTTTCAGTAATACGTAGAAAGCAGTAGTTTATTTATCGAAAGATTACTTAGTTTTAATTGTACTGTTATTCTTGTATTGAATATAAAATGCTCCATCTTCACATTTATGAAAACTAAAACAATGAAACAACTTATCATTTTCATTTATTTTTAATTGTAAACTACAGAGATACAATTTTCATTCGAGCGGTGAACCTAGTTAACATGTTTCTAGGTAAAACATAGAAAAGAAAATTTGACGCCTCAATAGTCTTCTCAACATATTTATATTATTTGTGTTATACGGAAGTCTACTGTACTAAAATAAATACAATTTCAAACCATTTGTCATCAGTATATGATGTAATGACAAATGAATTATTTCGCCATAGAAACTGATACAATATACACTCCTGTCCATAAAACATCAGACACTTGCACATTTTGAGCAAAAAGATTATTAGAACGTAGATACAATTTTGTGTCCCGAGTTTATTGTGTATTTTGCTATATTTATCTACTCTGTAATTATATTTGAATACAAAGTTAAAAACATACCTGTATAACGCGAATAAATGTTAAGAAAAAGAAGTATTTGTTAAATAGAGCTCTAATTCTATATGATGTTATGCAGTATACACATTTGGTTTGCTTCGATAGTTCAAAATTCTTTGAAGAACATATCTGTATCATTATTAAATGTTTATAAACAACTTAAGAAGGGCTTTTCACTAAACAGGGATAAACATGGTACTGGAAAACTGCATCATTCGATCTTAATTTTTAGTTCGGCAGTTCCTACGATCACAATGAATACCTCTAGAAAACAATTAAACATTCAAAACTGTTCAAATATTGGTTACTGTTGCAAAAGAAGAATATACTGTTCGAGAAATTGCAATAAAAACTAAAAATTGGAAATCCGAATCCTAATTTTATTAAGTACCCGGTGACTTATGGACGAGAATGCACATACTAATGTTAGAAATGAATATACTCAAACGCAATGAAAATAAAGCGGTGTAAATTATTGTCTGGTTTTCAAGTTACAAATTGGTTTAAATTTTAATCACCCTGTTATTCTGAATACAAATGTATTATTATGTATTACAATATTACGCTTTATTTTTATTTCATAAAAATATTCATCCGTGAGTGCTTCAGAAACGTATTGCGTGAATCACATTTGTTCGTTTGAAGAAATTACGCTTACGTGTAAAACATTATTAACATTTCCTTTAAAAATGAATGAATCATTGCTGCGAAGTGACTACAGATCAAAGATAACGATAGAAATACCTACACGAAGTTCTTATACATTGAAGTCACCGCTAGAATGATGTCAATCACAGCAGAATATGATGTATTCTGTGTAGTTCAGGTTTACTGTAAACTATGGAACACCGTTGAAGGCAATAAAATGACATTGCGAGCAAGTCTATCGTCGTCATGCTGAATTTTCTCGATTTTAGAACACTGACACCATTTTTTTCGATAAATAACGCACGACTTTACGGAAACAATATTGATCTCTATTTCATTTGTAATGGATTGTTAACTCACTTAGCTATAAACGATGTAAAATTATACAATATGAATTTATTTAAAATCTTCATTACTTATATAAGTTCGCCGTATGCCGTGATCCTTAAATAAAATACGGATTTGTTTAAAAAATACACTTTGTAAATGATGCATTCGTAACATTAATATATTTTTGCTTTTATATTGTGAGTTATACTAAGGAAATTAATATAAGAACAGCTCTTTTTAAAAACTCGAAATTTAAAAATCAATATTACAGATAACGGCAAAAATGACGCAAAATTTGTTATTTCAAGTTAATTAGATTGCAGATCCTTTTTGTAACAGACTCAAGCCTGTAGTAATAAAAAAAAGAAAGAAAGAAAAAAGAGGGGAGGAGAAATATCGGTGCTGAGATAAATTAATATGAATTTCAGCCGTTGCAATAATAACTGAATAATTAAAGAAAAATTTCTTGACGAAATGCGGAATAACTAAATCAGAGGCCCAAATGCTGTTTCATACTCATAAATTCCAATGTTCGATGTAAAATCGTTTTAATGTGCGAATTAAAAAGCGTGCATCTTTGATGGTGATTGTTATACACCATGTCGCTACGTGCATATATTTTCATAAAAATGCGAAGATCCGCTTTCTTTCCTGTTAGTCGCGGGCGGAACGCGATGTTGCGTTGTGTGTTACGCTCTCATGCTAATTCCTACATGAATTAACATGAGAGGCAATAAACGCGATCGCTTGCTCTCGTTTCGTGAATTCCTGAATCATTCGGAAAATTCTCCCGTTAATGACTAGGACACTTTCTCAGTTCTGTATATTGTAATAGAATAATTGAAACACTCGGTGCAAAAATTGATTAGCTCCACTTTTTACGCGAATATAATACCCGCAACATTCCATATTGTTAGCTGCAAAATCTGATAAACATCAAGATAATGGAGTTTTCAAAAGTATAAAAGCCGGTTAACCGTGGAGAGTTGTCTAGATCTTCCACTGATTCGGAAAATTGTTCTTTTCTTCTCTAAAAAGGAAAGTTCGGCTGTTTTTAATACAAACTGAGTTATTACTGATTAAACAAATAAAAAGATTTAGATGTTTCTTCGCTTGTCGATAAGTATGTACGTTGAGTATTCAGTATAGATAATGTATACAGTTTGTTTCTTTCATATTTATCGATAAATAGAACTGTATTTGAAGTTTCTTATTTGTCGTATTTTAATTTCTGGGCATGAAACGGACAACCTCATTAAAGAAAAGAAAGCGTCTCATTAAAATTGTCACTATCAAATTATATAATTTAATAGATATAAATAATATAATAATTAATACATTGTATTCAAATCATTTTTCTTTGAAAATTTATTATCAATACAAACTGCATAAATATTTAAATAATTTTTGTAAAAAAGATTTACGTAATTTATATTGCTAAACAGTTTTTCGTATATACCGTAATAGTTTTAAATGATGAAGTTGACCAACTTTTAAATCGATGGAGCTAACCGATCTTAGTAATAGACTATTTTAAAGGGGAAACTTATCAATTTGTCAGAGAGTGGTAATACTATGAATATGTAAAGCTTATGATTTTTAAGCAAAATCTAATGTTCAAAAGGTGCAACAGTACTGAACAAACTTAACGATGCTCGAAATAATTCCTATAACCAGAATAATAAACAAAAATTGTACAAAAATATTAAGAATTATTTCATCATTGTTTAATACTTCTTGCAACAATGGATAAGGATTTAAGAAACTTGCAATTTTTCTTTAAACACAGCCCTAAAAAATTACACTTGTTACGAAAAAGAATTAACATTACATGTGAAAACGCATGCACACACGTGTTGAATTTATATTGATACAATTATAGCAATTGTGCTATTTACTTAATAAGAATTGTACTTTCAAAGGTTTTTATAACGGAGTATCACATTTCAATATACAGGATGTTCTGCAATTAAACTGATCAACTTTGCCAGGTCGTTCAACACGAGATGCGGGACTTGAACAATTGTTTTCAGAATACACACATTTAATTGTTTAATTGTTTTACATTGCACTGATATTACTTTCCGACATGCTCTTTAAGATAGTTAAAAGCGGCTTGCTTTGTGCAAACAGTTTTACTATTTTACTGTGGTTATTCTATTAAAACATAGAAGGACAGAACCTTATTAATGTTTTATTTCTATACTTACATATATATAAATAAATTTTCATAACTATATATTATAATCTATTATATCATGTGTGACTTATTGGAAATGAGATATTGAAATCAAAAAATGATGCGCTATTTCAATAGAATACTCAAATTGATCAATATTTCATACAAAATAATTGCGTCTAGCACATTTTGTTAGAAATATATGAGTGTGCATGTGCATGAAAAATTGCAATAAAAAATTACGTGTTACAGAAATACAAAAACCGAACAATCCACACATAAGCATTAATGAATTATATTCAACATATAAGATATATGCCCACCTTAAAAAAAAAAAAAAGTGAATTTTCACGAAGAAAGATTGTTCCTAGCATATTTCGTTATGTTCTACACACACGCAAAGTATCACTGAAATCAAAACTTTCGTGGTGAATCAGTTTCTTTGTGAGGAAGATAGTTTTAGTCCCACAGTTCAATTTCAAGTCGACCCTTCACCTCAAATAAGAATAATTATAATCGTATCCCATAATAAAGTTCGGAGAATAACGCATCTTTGAAAACTTTGGAAGAAATCCTAGTTATAGTTTCCGTGGTAAAGAGACTTACTTTTATACTCGAACATTTCAACCGAGGTAGGTTCATCATTTTTCAAGAACAGAAAGTCTACGATTGGTTTTTCGAGCGCGGTCAGGTTTTTTTTCGGCTTCTGTCTCGATGCACGGTGTTACGTTACATGAACCTGTGGCTTACCGCATTTGCTCCGCTTTCATTCCCACCTTCGGCACCGGGATCGTAGCATTTTACGACAGCATAAAATGCAATTAAGCACGGCGTCTATTATCGCTCTGCGGTTTGCGCGGAGTGTGCACCTAGAGTTACCAACCGAGGAAAATTCGCGGCCACCTTCGAAGTCTCGATTTTACTTCCTGTTACACATTACACCCGCCACAAGCGAGTTAATTGGCGAATTTCGCGAATGTTTCATGAGACGCAACGCCCCTCTCGCTCGGCTTTCTGAACTGTAAATCGTGAAAGCCGTGGCCGCGCTTTTTCCTTCGCTTCGTACTCTCGCGACATGATCGTTAAATAAAGTCAAATTAAAGGAAAACTACGGTGAAAGAAAATATGAGATCTGTGACTCTATCTTTCTCCACGAATTCGAAGTAACGCGTAAACGAATAGCTGTGCGCTTCGTCTAATCTTCCGATCTAAAAGGAAAAGGTTGGGAACTAAATGAACATCGTTTCAACGGAACTAAGCTTAAAATTTCAAGGATGATAAATACATGGTAAAAAAAAAACTGTTTGGAATAGTTAAAGAGAACTTCAGCAGCTTTGTAGAAAGTTATAAAAAATATGAAAGAAGAGCATATTTGTAGAAGAAGACTGTCATTTAACTGACATCATTTTCCGTATTTAATAGAAAAAACCTTAAAGTATAAAACTTCAATTTTGTATTTTCATTTTTTATTTTATTTTCTACCTTCCGACTCGGAAAAAGATAAAAAATGCAGGAACTTTTGTATCATGTTGTTTAACTACGAATGGATGGCCAGTTTTGTAAAACGGCACATTTTATTATGCGAATTTAATATGTGAAAATTCAATTTTATCTATTATGTCAATTTTTATATGCCACATTTTAAGTAAACATGTTATGAATAAAAATCTGTAAATATACTGACACTATATAACAACAATGTACGCTTGACAAATTTTACAGTTGAAATTAATTTCCGGTTATTATCAATGTTCAATATGTTTATATAACAATAGCAAATACGAATATTTTAATAATGTATATTGAATGAATTTAATCCTTGAATTTGCTGTTTTCGTAATTCTTTTTGTGAATACTTAAACAAAATTTCACTTTCAATTTAAATACGTCTGCTTTTTGAATTAAATAAAAAATTAGAGAGAAGAACTTTCCAAAAATTTTGTTCGATTCATATTTCAAATTCAGAAATTTTATACGAATTAAAATAAACAGATAACATAAAATAGTTATTAAATTAATTGAAAATTTAAGCTAAAAACACGAATAATGTTTCAAACATATAATCACCGATAATACCAACTGAAATTTAACTTTAACGCTCTTAATGACAGAATGACGACAATAGCTAAGTTTATGGAATACTCGAATTATTTCTTCTTTTATTTTAAGATTATTTGATTTTTCGTCAAAACTTTTATCATACCATGTTTATGATGTATTCGTATCCCTATTAACAAATAATAGTGCTCTAAAATAAAATATAACTGTTTTATATTCCAGTATATTTTTTCTGACAATAAGTACAAACCACCAAGTACATATATTTATTGGATATTGTACTGTAAAAGCGGACTAATAGTCGAGCGATATATAGTGTATGTTTGTAAAAGTTATAATTGTAACAATAGCATATTATCATTCGTATTATTAGTGTAATTTTTTTGAAATATTTAATGTGATATTTTCTCAATGGTGTTGTAATTTAACTATTTATATGTAATGAAAAATTCATACAGATAATATGAAAGATGATATATTATTGTTTCAGTTATAACTTTTTATCGTGTATAAAGAAATGAAATGATAATCACAAGAACTTTCATATGTTAGTCACTATAATACTGAATTTAATTGCATACTTCTAATAAACTTGAAGCAATAGTAACTAAAGTAAGTAAAGAGAAAGAAATGTACATATCAAAACCTACGTACATTTCTAAAAATAAACTTACAATAATATATATGATCAAGGACACATTTAGTAACTGAAATTTTTTGCTCAGAATTTTATTTTGCTTGTTAAAATGATTAAGAAGGCAGGTCTAATTAATCGAAATATTTTTCTACTCCAGTCCTTGCCCCCTCGTGATAAAATGAAAAAGAAAATTGATAGGGATTACGATAAGCAGTATTGCCCTGCTGAGTGAGTTTAAGTAAGAAAAGGTTTTCATGTTAGTTATTCAGACATTTCACACGATATCGAAGTTTCATGATTAATTCGTTTTTTTTTTTTAACCTTCATCTTTAAATTAACGCTTATGCTTTGAATTTTTTCTTATCAAATCAGTACTTTTACATAGAAACGTAATAATAATAACCTAACTGATAAGGTTTTAAAATTTAAAAGTTCGTTGAGATTTGAGATCTTACGATAAAAAAGATTCTACAGCATGTTTGGAACAATTCAACAAGCAAATATGTGCTCTATTCGAATATAAAATGTAACTGTAACTTTTAAAGGTAAATCAAATTTCTTTTAGTCTTCAATAAAGCACGATACATAAAACTATAGATCGGAAAATCTGATGTACATTTTGTAAAGGAATATGACTCAGTGCTTTACCGATTAGTGAGTCATATTTGACCGAGTTCAAAGTATCATGGCACATTTATTATTTTTCGGGAGTACACATAATATAAATAATAAAAAGAGGAACTAGTTCAAAGTCTATTTAAACACTGAGTATACTAATTTGTAAAAAGTTTCTATCGTGCTGTTAATTGAAGAAAGTATTTATCGGTTCGGTCGGTAATGTATATAACAATTGCTGCCTGATATATCTGCCCTTTGATGTTATGTCCATTTTACGTACGATACGCGCCATAAAGACACGCGAAGCAGTAAACTAGAAGAAACTGAATTGATTTTGGCCGGTCGAGGAGTTTGATGAAAACTCTCCACGAGCCGGTGAAAACTGTTCCCGAGTATCAACTCGAGATAGCCTTGGATGAATAACACTAGATTGCTCAAGCCACACACACCGAAATTTCGTCGCGAGAAACAGAATCGATTCGAATCAACTCACTATGCTATATACCGGCACCGGGAAACGTGGTCCAAGTAGGTAGCAGTCACAGAACACTCAACGAAGAGTCGGCTCCCGGTCAGCTGGAAAATCGCTGTTTGTTCGTTTGCGTGCGCAGACTCGGGACGGTTTCCCTCGCGTTCGTAAAACGATCGTACGAGGGCCCGTGTATCGAAGTACATGTACGAGAAAGAAATTCTCGCAAATTTGAAACGGCGGGCGTGGCGTTTCGCGACCGACTGGCAGACTACCGACCACCGGATGTCGCCACCAGACCGTTGCCGATGACTCACGCCACCCTCGTCGAGCTCTCGGCTTGATTGGTCCTTTCGCAACCCCCACCCCGAGTCTCGGTCATCGCTCGGAGGCCCCCTCGCCCTTCTAACCATCGTGCTTGCCGTCTGCCGTGCGCGTTCGTCAAGATACCGATCTGGTACGTAGCGTGCCAGGATCCATAAAATCGCTGGATCTTCGAATTTTTAACAACCATTTCAATTTGCTCCACTTACGGAAGGATGCGCTCGCGGCTGATCGTTGTTTTCCGATACGCTTTTTTTTTACGCTTCCGAAAATATCGATCGCCTGCCGGCTCGACAGAGAAAGTTCAGAGACGAACGAACGAACGATCTCTGCTAATATTTTCAACGGACCCGCGATTTAAAGGCGATATCGGTGTAATTTTTGAATTCGTACTGCTGGATTGAACATCCGGTTCTGCTGGATTAGTGTTCGACATTCTCGACGCGTTAGGGGAAATAATGGTGTTCCCCCGTGCCGTAAACCATGCGTCACACTGCCCCCCTTCATCTTTCACTGCATACATTTACTGGACCCTGCTGTCTCTCTCCCCTCACTCCCGCCGCCGTCGCTCTACCTGTTACTCATTGTTATTATAACGTTCCCTTTATTCCGCGTCTATTTACATATGTATGGAGAGTCATACACGAGCACGGTGGAACACGACATCCAGGACGATAAGCTCTGTAAAATTTTGCGACCGCTATTCCCAATGTTCTTGCGGACAAATTAATAGAGCGTGAGATTGCAAAACATCCATAATTGCATTCTGGTCACCGATACACGAATGATCTCCCTCTTTAAGAATTATCGCAACGAGTCCAAGTTTCGGTTCTTTAACCTATTTGCATCATACGCATAATCTAATCTAGCTGAACGTACGGATGTATGCCAATAGTTAGATGATGGCTAATGACCTAAGCAATATCTTTCAATAATATCGTAAGGCTTAAAATTAATATTATTAATTTTTGTATTGGCATTTCTGGTACTGTAATAACTGTGATGGTAGTTCAACAACTTTTATAATCAAATATCTTTTTTATTTGTGTAATATCTGTGTTGATGCAACGTATAAATGTATGGAAAATTCTACACGTTCTCCTATTACCATTTCTTACTGAACCTAAAATTATAAAAATTACGTATTTCGTATCCGTTTTATTACATCTGATGTCTATTTGATGAAAAACATATTTAGCGATATGAGCATATATTTCAAGCTTTTAAACCGGTTAAGTATTTGTGCTTCCTTTTTTTGTTTTAATCTTTTAATAAATTTCTGATAATCTTGAATTGTATAAATTATAATCAAAATTAGAATTATGATTAGAATCATACAGACTTAAATGTAATATTATTCCAGAATATATAAAAACAAGTCTGTGTTTTTGTAAGGATATTTTATCTTTTCGCTCCTTTTTTTTTATTAACAAAAGTTTAACGTTTGTGTTACATGATAATCTATGGTCTAAAACCTTGGATATTCAGCGTTTCGAGAGAATAATAGCATACGGAGGCAAACAATATACGATTAGATTATATAATATTTTCTTGCTTATAAAGAACTAGCATTTAAACTATCTGTTTTATTAGTTTAAGAACATTAAAACTCAAACATAGATAAATCTACGAAAGTTTAAGTGTTCATTGAATATAATGCAGGTCATATGTAGATTTCAAGAAGATACCTACGTAAAATAGTAAATCAATGAATAAAAATTTTACAGTATTATTAAGAATAGTTTCAATGGTTATTTATACTCATTTTACACACGAGTGCATCAATTCTATTATGATTATGTACTGAAAATTTCATTTTATGGAGTCCAGACTTTCTATTTTATTTAAAATTGATTGTATTAGTTTTCCATTACAAATGAAAAACACAATTTGACATTTTCTTCATAAAAGAATATTTAAAATCAGAAATCTTACTACTTTAAATATTATACCTACATCCAGTATACATCAATAATCAATTAATAAAAAAGATATTAATAATTCTGTACCTATTCATAGCACATAATTATTTGCAATACGAAAAGAATTTTCTATTTATTCTTATTTAGTAGATTATAAACTAAGAATTATAAAATATTATTTAAAAAGGGCATCTCTCTTAGAAAATTCAGCAGTTTATCTTCTGATTATAAATGGTACGCATAATAAAGTGAAGTTTATTCTTAATAAAGAAAATGGGCACCGTAGTCCTACGTCATTTCAAATTAAATTAACCACATTCATTTTCTAAACAAATATTTTTTCAATATACATTTATAATCTTTCATTTTTAAAACTTTTGAGCAACAAATGACTATAAATATCATACTGAGAAGTAATACTTCTTATATTTACATAGCTACAAATAGCAGAACCTTGCTATACGTAGCTATAGACTTTTGGAAATTATACGTGGTATTCAGCTAAACCTTTTGCCCATTTTACCTTTTTGCCCTTTTGCTCAGTTATTGCCCATTGCGAAAATGTTAATACTGTAATAAATTGAGATTCTTACATCTTTCAAGGCGTTGATCGATTTCGATGAAATTTTCAGCATGTATATAACTAACATAAATTTACAAAACATATTTTCTAAATTTTCATTACAGGTTCAGATAAAGAAATTGGGAGAAGCTATCTTTACTATTTTCTTCGTAATTCCGATCAACTACAATTTTGTCGAAAAATTTTTTACATGTTATCGAATAAACTAATTCTTCTAATTCCTAAAAAGAAAAGTTATTTGGTCCAATTTTAAAAAAGTTATTCTGTTTAAAGGGTGTCCGAATATTAATGGAAGTTAATGTGCAAAAAAGGGTATAAATTTCTTTTTCGTGCTTTCAAGGTATACTAATTTCATTAAATAACATATTACAAAGTATATTATAAAGAACAATTTAAAACAAAAAATAACTTTCTTATTTCCTGCTTACTTTCATGAAAAATAAAAGAAAATTTAATTTCAAGAAAAACAAATTCCATAGATTTCCGATTCACTTGGGAGAACCTTTATTATTAGAGTTCTTAAACATAGTTTTCGTAACTTCAAAAACGACTGAACTTTCATTGAATTCGGCAATCAAAATACAATAATTTAGGTTAATCCTAGAACGATTAAGTGTGTACTCGTCGAGCCCACTAGTTAGAAAATATTAAAAATGTTATTTTTCTTATTTAGAAAATTATCAAAAAAATTATTATTGTCACTTAACCAAGGATGGTACTGAAGAAAAACAAAACAATAAAATTCGTATATACTTTTTTATTCATATTATTTCTTTTCTAACATATAAAACTACCAATTCCCTTAAAACATTTGTTCTTCAAGAATGACTATTTTAGGGTCATTTCTTCACCTAACCCTAGGATTCCTAGGGGAGAAGATTTCTTGAACTCATAAGTTGAAAAATGTTAAAAACTCTCAAAAAATTATTTATTGTTGTAAACATTTCTAAATTTGATATTCTAAAATCACCGTTGATATATGTGTTACTCAGAAAAATAATGGTGTAATCCGTTATCGATTTTTCGAAAACAACAAGTTTTTGTGAAACGTTCTTCTGTCAATTAACCACAACTAATCTAACATTATTAATATTGATTTTATATAAAGCATGTAATTGTTTTAGAAGGTTTTACAACAAGAATGTAAATTTGTTAATAAATTTTTCTAATAAACATGATAAAAGTAAAAGTTAATAGACATACTTCATTATTACTCTGATTGAAATTAAATAAGAGATACTTCACTATTATAATTAAAAAGTATTTGCGAATATTCAGTATACGAATGTATCACCTCTTTTAATACGCTAAAACTAGTACATATGGGAATACTACATTGTTGTACAGATATTTCAGAAGATTGTCTCGAACATATACGTGGTATGGCTTTATTTTTAATAAAATTGGAGATATATTACGATTATTTCGAGTGATACATATGTGGAAAAAAGGTATGAGATATGTGAAAAAAATATGAATACGAGGAACCACTTCACTTTCGTGTGATGGCTTAAGACCCAAGGGTCTCAGGGCTAATCTTTCCAATAACGAAACTCCGTCTTTCTAGGGGTAAAATCTGAGCTTTTATCAAACTATTAATCTTCAAACATAAGATACTAATGCATGAATATTCTATTAGAAAATTACATCAAAAAAGTTGATTATAGATGTTGGGAAACAAAATGTCGTTAAAAATCGCAGACCTGACCTGGAACACGTGACAGTGTGTAGGCAACTTGTCATTGAATTAGGATACGTTTATTTATTGTTAGGATCATGTTATGATAGATGGATTTAAACAGACACAAATTTGACGTTGAAAAATGTAAAATTTGTACATATACACTACTCTTCTGTCTTTTATAATGTTTGAGATATTAGCTCAAATATATTTCTTACATATTTGTTGTTGTATGTTTACCACTGATTGTTACTTTTTTTTTACTGTAGATAATTGCTGATAACAAAGAAAAATACGTGTGAAATAGTTTTTTGAGAATTGCTGTACACCAAAGTTTTATCAACATCTGTGATTATCACTTAGGGATGTTCCCTCGTTAGTAACATTCTTAAATTTAGGCACCCATAAAGCATGTAGGTAACTTAAAATAATAAAATAATCTAATATTTCATACCACTTACACAAGTCAAAGTAATGTGTTTGATAAAATGTAGAACAATATAGAATTTTTTTTAAGTGTGCTAATATTCGAAACGGATATGCAATGATACACCACCAGATTCACAAAAATATCAAACACATCTATTTTCTTTGTAACAAGGGGAAATCTCTACGATAGGTCGGTAAAGTATTAACAATTGTAAATATTCGATTATTTCAATCATATTTTAAATAACTTATTTATTCAAATCATTTTTAAGAAATTCAATCTGTTTAAACGCGATATTTCAACTGTTTATCGTTATACAATCTACTTGAATAGATGTAAAGTTATTTATACATAGATTACAGATTTTTATGCATTTATAGAAAATTTGGAGGTGCAAAATTGTACAGAATGCACGGAATATGAAAAGATATAGAAAATGTTCAAATTATAGTATTTTTTATAATACACTAGTAAGTGAAATAATTTTCTATCGAAGTTCTACTTTTTTTTACTATATTTTCAAAGATATGAATTTGCATACAAATCCACAGTCTTACTTATAAGTTATAATAAATACATTATTTTACGCAAGGTACTGAATTGTAGTTATTATTGCGGAGATTCAAACGTTTTATCCATGAAAATTCAAATCGTAATTAACATTAGCATACGATAAGTAATCTTCTCCAATCACTGAGAAGTATATGCATATTAAAAACATTTAATACTCTTTAATCTCTTTTTCTATTTAATCTATTTTATTACTATAATATTTTAATATTAGAATATATAAAAGAGATTTAAATAATTAAGTTCGATTAAAATAACTTGAAATTTAAATAGAATTGATATCTCAGCTTTCTTAAAACTGTACTCCGTATCAATTTGTAATTTATTTATTTATTGAATATATTGTTACAAACACCTAAACGTTATTGTTAATACAAAAATTAAATGTTCATCACAAGTAAGGAGACATGTTTATCGGAAAATAGGTAACAATATTTTTAATAAAATATATCAAAGAATTAATGGATAAAAGTAATTTTATTTCTCTAGCTACGAAGAAAAGATATAAGTATTGTGAATATGTTAAACAAAGCAAAATAAAATATAAACTGAGCATTTCTAATAAAAATAACTTTTGAAAGCTAATAGTATCCTCTTAACAACATATTTTTTCTTCACAAACACATGAAACATTAAGTAGCGAGAAGTATCGTCAGAAATGACTAAACTGCGAATTTTTATGTAAATTCATACTTTTGAGAATATAGTAAAAAAAAAAGTAGTACTGATAGAAAATTATTTCACCTACCAGATATTATAGTAATGTAATTTGGATACATTGTATACTTTTTTTTATATCACGCGAATTCTGTGCAATTTTGCACTTTCAAATTTCCTATAAATACATACAAATTCACAGTTTACAAATTATATTTATCTCTCGATTTCTAAATTTTCGGATATCGTTCATGCTTTCGATGTCGTTTACGGGTCACCCATGTCCTAGTCAGTATGAATGCCTCGATGATAAAGCTCCGCACAGTTGAGCCAACAATGAGTCACACTGATACCATATGCCGAAAACGTAGCCATTCATGCCAAATCAATGTATCACGTTCGATTTTGTATTCGATAATTGTGTCACTCGGAATACTAATGGTGTGCCTTTAATTTTATTAAAAATAAAGCCCCGCCACATACGTGTTCAAGACAATGTACATATGTACTATTTTTATCGTATTAAAAGAGGTGATAAAATTTTATATTCGCCAATGATTGATATGATCTGAATATTCGCCAATATTTTTCGTATCTCTTATTTCGGGAAAAAAGTGAATTATTTTCAAATATACTTCACTGCTATGCTTTTGTTTAGAAATCTTGCTTCGTGCAAGAATAATATAGATATTAATTTCAATCAGTCTAATAATGAAATGTCTTTAATAGCATTCACTTTTGTAATTTTTATTAGTAAAATTTATTAACAAAATTACATTTCTGTTGCCAAATTTTATAAAATAATTAGATTCTTTATATAAAATAAATATTAATAATATTTGATTACTTGCGTTTGATTGATCGAAGAACATTTCACAAAAGCTTGTCTGGAAAAATCAATAACGGGAGTTACACCACTATTATTCTGAGTGATACAATTACGTAATATAAATTTGATGTCATTCTTGATAAAAATGTGATACTTGTTAAATCTATTATTTCTAAAAATTGTGCAAGTTACTTAATTTTAAATAAAATCATGATTATTTAGTTTTTAATTTTAGCATACACTTATTATAATTATATAATAAAGATCGATAGAATGTAAAATTAAGTTTCTTGTATTTTACTTTTCATTACGCTTAAAAGTTTCATAATACTTAAATATTATAGTATTTTGTTTAAGTTAAATTAATCCTTTAAGAGAACCGATCGAAAGCTGTGCGTTAACGTTGGCAAAGTAAAAAGATCAAGGACGAGGAATAAGAGTTTGATTCAAGGATAGCTTGAAATTTTACACTTTTTTTTTACGCGCTATCGTAAATGCGATGAATCACAACTCTTGGTTAAGACACTACTTTCGCTTCTTAGCATTTCGCATAATTCGCTATCAGATCGAAATAAAATGATGTCTGTTATGAATCATGTTATCGAAACTTCTGCTATAATATATTGTATAATATAATTATTATATTACATTATGTAATATTAAATGTCAAGAAACTCTTCGCAATAAATATTCGACGAATGAATATTGAAACACCTGAAAATGTGTCAGTTGCGAGAAAGTTGATTAAATAGAAACATTCATAAATTAACCTTGAAATTTGCAAACTCCAAATATTTATCACGTACGTGCATATGCTGTATTGTGCTAGAAATTTTCTAGCTAGCTTTATCAATATGTAGGGTGACACACAGGATGATTAAACTTTGGTACCGTATTCTACCGTTCTTAAGAATAAAAAAAAATATATAAACATACTCTTCTGAAAATATACGAGAATATGTAGCTGTTAGATGTAGAATTTCTGCTGTTGCATGTGAAAAAATTCGGAATATAATTTTTGAACGCCTTCGACAGTTTTTGAAACATCGATGCGAAGTACGTGTATTGTTGTAGAAGGAAATTATTTTCAGCAATTACTTCGAATAAATTTTAAACATTTCTACGATAGTCTATCATAATTGGAAAATGTTTATATCTCGGAAGAGTTTTCTTACTTATATTTTAATCACCTTTTTTCATTCTTAGGTACAATAGAATATGGTACCAAAGATTGGCCTCTTAGTTTCGCGTTACCCTATACTCCACGAATAAAACTAGAAAAAAAACCATGCAAATGTCACTTGAAGTCTCATTATTGAAAAGCTTATAACAGGTGTAATGAAATGCGGGAAAAAAAGAACAGATTTACTCTTATTATGATACAAAATTGTCAGAGTCAGTCAAACAAGAAAATTATTTATTATCTATTATTTTCCGAGTTACTTATAATATATGTTGTATCAAATAAGTAACATAATTCACTGTGTAAGTCAAATATTGGTCGGAATATACAGGGTAACGACGACTTCAAGTAATTCGTAAATTATTAACTGTATAAAAAAATGTTTCAAACAAAAGTTGCATGGTTTCCAGGTAGACATGCAGTATTGCAATCGATTTGTTGTTACTTTGCTTCTTTATTGGGATGTGATTGCTCCCAGCTTTTTTAAATCGAATACCTGATATTTCTTCTCGAATTCGACTAAAGTATCAAATTTTATATAAAAAAATATTATACGAAATAGGGTATAGAATTATTAATTAGTGAAATATATTCAAATTAGTCATCTTGTATTAGTAAATACGCTTAGTCAACGTGACTATTAACACGAACTTGTTTAGGACAGTCGAAGATATATGGGAATGTATTATTAATGCATTTGTCAATTGCAGGAACATTTGAAAAAGTTTTTCGTTCGTTCATAACCCGATTACGTAATTACGTTAATTGTAATGCATATTTACTTCAAATAACGCTTGAAATAAAACTCATTTTGAAAATTTCTCAGTAATTATTCATTTTAGATCCCATTTTGTATGATACTTTTTAATATAAAATCAGCCGCTTCATCCGAATTCGAGAAGAAATATTAAGCATTCTATCTAAAAAATTGAAGATGACCATCATATTTCGATAAGATAGCGAAGTAACAACAAATCGATTACAATACTACACGTGCTTCTAGAAACCATGCAACTTTTATTTGAAACATTTTTCCGTACATCGAATAATTTATAAGTTATTTGAAGTCGTCATGTTACGAGACTCACCTTGTACACAAGGTATTTGTAAAAGTTGTTGCCAAACTTCAGAAATGTGTAGTACATATCAGAACAAGCAAAGAAGTCTTAACACTTTGCCGACTGATCGAGATCTCCCCATATTATGAAAAAAATGGTTATTCTTGAATTTTGTGATGTACCTTTATATAAATTTGTCCGTTTCGAATGTTAGTACATTTTTAAAAAATGCCGTGTTGTTTACCATATTTTTATTTTATTCCAACATTTTTTCAAACAAATTACTTCGATTTATGTAAGTGACGTGAAATATTAGTTAATTATTATTTTATTATTTCAAATTACTTGTATGCTTTATGGATGCTTAAATGTAAGAATGTTACCAACAAGGGAACATTCTTGAAGAAACTTTAGTATATAGTAGTTTTCAAAAAAATATTTTACATGCATTTTTCTTTTCTTTTTTTTATCAATAATCGAAGTTAAAAGTAATAAGAATATTTGAGTTAATATCTCGAACGTTATCAGAAATAGAGGAATGGTGTATATTGACGAATTTCATATTTTTCAACGTAACATTTACAAGCGTCGTTCACAAAAAATACGAGTGGTCGGCAATGTGTTAATAAAATGCGTTTAAAAACCATTTGTTTCAGAATTACGGTTTTGTCACTAATTGTAAAACATTGCTTTTACAGCATACGTCCGCTATATTCCCCTTTCATTTCAGCACATACTTCTATGCATGTACGCATTGAAAGATCTCGGTATTTGTTTTATAATAGATATTTATTGATATTATAACACACACACACACACACATTTATTAATTTATAAATGATTTATAAAATATAGGCCGTTCATAAGTGATTAATATATTTATCTTAGCTCTTATTAAACATTAAACGATTTATTAAACATAGTGCATTTGTAAGTTATTAAATAATTTACACATTGTTTAAAAGCATAAATGGTAAAGTATCTATCATACTTCAGAATCACTGGGCAGGAATTCTCGATACGCTGTTTCAATTCATCCAACGAAGTCACTATGGTTTATTGTACACCTTACGTTTTAAATGTCCCAACGGATTCAGATTGAGTGAACAAGACGGTCATTGCGCAGATCTACCACGTCCAATCCACCTCTCGTGAAATTCATTGTTTAAATATTGTTTCAGATCCCTGGAGTAACGAACAACGGTATCATCACACGTAACTGTGAAATTGATGGTTTTCAAACTCATGTTTATCAAGACCGTTTTGCTTGCATTGATGTGTACACAAATGTTCCTGAAGTTCGGTAATAACTTTTACGAATACTATGTATAAACGGACAGTGAAAATTAGCAGAGCAAGGCGGTTAATTACTGAAATAAAGGAAAACTTGTAATGCATTTGATCGGTAAAGAGAACTTTCTCCGTAGCCGTTGAGAAAAGTTGGTAAAAAGAAATTCGTCAGAGCGTCGAATAAAGGGATAAGAATTGCGCATAAGAAAGAATAGCGTGTAGAGGGGGTGAAATGTGACGTAACATCCGGACGACTTCTTGCGAGGTGGAAACGTTCGAAGAGAATCGACGAAGCGTGCAGACACCATGCGTTGATCGCTTCTTCTCGCATGTTCTCCGTTACTCTTGCGGCTTTCCCCGCCGTCTAGCTTTGCTCTCTCTCCCCGTCCCTTCCGCCGGTACCTTGCCACATCGCATTCTCCAGGAATGAATCACTGCGAGAACCTGACGTAGATACGCGAAAACTCGCGATCGCCGGCCTCTTGCCGCTTCTTCCATTCTTCTATATTTGCCTCCTTCCATAGCACCTTCAACACCTCTCGGCGAACGTCTAGCTCTTTCGGAGAAAAAGATGTGCTTTCTCCCGTGAAAGCATCCTTTTACAATTCTAACGACTTCCACGAGAGAAACTCCCTGTCATGCCTGTCTAATTTGTTCACCGGCAAACTGCAGGTTACTGCTTGTATCATCCAACTATTGGCAACCGAGGCCAAGCTATTTTACTGACTGTAGCGTTTACTGAAATGTATGATACAATATTTATTAATTTCAACATTTTAGATTAGTCGCGGTCGAAGCTCATAGTTGAAAAATTCAACAGTTTCGGCCCTGTCCTTTTTTGCTTTTATCATACTTTGAAATTTATTAAATTCAAGGATGTACGAGATGTATATATTGTATATATTGTGACGAATTTTGTAATAATATTAAGAGAATAATTATTCAAATAATTTAAAGCGACAGCTCCCGAATAAAACAGTTTAGTTACCGAATACAACATATTTTTCTACAGACATTGAATTAAATATTGTAGGTTACATTAGCATATCTTCCAATGATCACAAAATCTGTGTTAAGTCATCTTCGAATTGGCTAAAACATTCGTTGCAGCTAATTCTATTGTTATTTGATTAATTGTTCTGGATGTATGTATGTGTAGATAAGAAGAAATGTCAACGACTGAAATTGAAGAAACTATTAATCTGGTAATTTTTTTACTTTCGAAACTGATAACAATGTATCTTCTAAGTACAACTAATCAGTAGACTACGGATTTTTATGCAAATTCATATTTTTGAGAGTATAGTGAAAAAGATAGAACTTCGGTAGAAAATTATTTCATTTACCAGTGTGTTGTAAAAAGCACTATAATTTAGATGTTTTGTATATTTTCTCATATTATATGCAATTTTGTACTGTTAAATTTCTTATAAAAATATTCGCAGTTTAGTAATCAGACTTTAGAGACAAAATATGTGTGGGTTCGTTGGTTACCAAACCACACACAAATTGTAAGCGTGTAATCTTGTATGAACAAGGTTTATTTGGTTGCCGTTGACAGAGTTCGCTGTGTTGAATCTGAAGTTCATTCCCTTTTTTCGGGTGTCTTTATACAATACAGCTTTTTTCGTGTGCGGACCGTGGATAGTGCCCTTTCGGTACACGTTTCAGGTATATTAATTTTCCTATTTAGACTCGCACTTAATTGGTGCGTGCTAGTATTGTTTCTTATTGGCATCAAGATATTGGATCTAGCTTAAACTTACTTGCTATTGCCGCACATTAGCTATACGCTACATATGTATTTAAGTCTATTGAAGATACTGCATATTTATATTTTCGACTATTTACTAGTTTTTTTTTTATATAATTTACATAATTTTCTCGTGTCAGAGATGCATGAACAATGATAAATACACAACGAAATGTGACACTTGTCAAAAGCATATAGGTACATATAATATCCACTTTTGAAAATAATATATTTTCTATTGCTCAACTATTAACATTGACAAAAAAAGTCTTAGAAATGAAAAACAAAAAAATAAATGTATTCTAATACTAGTAATTTATTCGATACAGAAACAGATCTTTCTCCTTATTTTCTTTAAAGAGTCCATAGGTTTCTTTACTAGATGTCTAGAATATTATAATGCGTTCTAACAAATGAAAAAGCAGATAACACAAAGGAAACAAACGAGTTAATTACAAACTTGATTTTCATTGTCTGATGAAACAATTTATGAAACATTTATTATCACTACGGTTCTGCAACTAAAACTTTGTTAAAATAATATTTAATGCTTATTTCCTGGTATTTTAATATTATATACAGTTATATTACATTATTTAATACTGTTCGTAACATTTATTTCTACGAATTCAAGAAAAACTGTTTCTGAGATCAACATTATTTCGGTTTCTTAATAAAGACACTTTCTTGGCCTTATTGTTGCCTTGAAAGGAACTTTAAATAAATAAGAGATTAAAAAAGAAGGTACACTCAAAAACACCATCGACGAGCGGTCATGTTACAAAACTAATCCTTAATAATCGCCTAAATTTGCTTAGTGTCGTGAAACGAGCGTCAATAATTATAAAAGAATTAATCAAAATATGCTGTAAAAAATACTTAAAAAGAGGAATATTGGAAAAAAATTATTTACAAAGTTATTGGAAAACAAATTTTTTTGGGGTGACCCAAAGTTCCCCGCTCCGTACTTTAAATATTAAATGTTTCAAGAAACCCTATTTGCCACATTTGTAATGCTTCAGCTTTTTCTTTCTTTTTTTTTTCTTGGTCTTAATGCTAGAAACATGACGTAGTTAGATAAACTAGACTTAGTGGTCTGAGTAGTTGCCGGAACCGTCAGTATGTATCGCAAAAGTTGTTCGTCGTCTCGATGCTCGAAAGATGCAATGTGTACGAAGTTCTTTCAGCATTACGCGTGCACTGGCAAATAGGAAACTGAACAGCACGGAGAAAGGCTAAACTCTAAACTCGGACAAGCTTACTCACTCGACCATGAATGCACCGCCGTTTTCAAATACTTCGTCGACACGCGCGCGCGGGGAGTGGGGGGAGAAGAAAATTACAGACAACATTACGGCCGTTAAATTGACTAGAAACGCGGCAGGCCAGAAAATATGAGGCAGATGAATTGCAGTTCTGTCGATCTAATTTGAAACTTTTCATCGGCCTGCCATTTCTACGTAAATTAGTTCAAGAAAGTAATAAATCGTTTGAATCGCGATAGCAATCCTTTCTTGTCTTCATGTATGTACGTAACGTATCGATATGTTTGGAATGTTCTTCTACTCAGCTCTTTATTGTTCGAATCGAAAATTTTGCATTTATACGTGAACGTTACTAATTCTGATACTACGTAGTTTTCCGTCTGCCTTTCTTTCAATTTTACGATGCAGTTTCTAGATAAAATGTAGGTTCGATGAACTTTTGATTTTAAACTTTAATACAGCTGCTAGAAAACGTACAGTTATCTTTAGTAACAAATAAGAAGCAGAGATTTAAGGCCTTCACGGTACCAGTAAGCTGGTATTAGAAAGAACTTTGGATAGAAAACTATTACGTAGAAACGTAGCTTAGTAACAGTTTTCATTGTTGCGGCTTTCGGATGTAAGCCGTGTCCTTATGGAATTATTTTCCCAACGTTTGGCTAGTATTGCAACTATGTATCTACCGACCCCGTGATGGAGATAGTTCCAATGCTGGCGAAACGTTGGGAAAATAATTCCATAAGGACACGCATTACACCTAAAAGCATTAACAGTGAGAATTAAGAAGTAGATTTCACTACTATTTATATCTGAATCATCTCTGTGAAATTTTCAAATCTAGGAAGCTTTAAATATAATAAAAGAGAGGATCTATTTGTAAGCAAAATAACAGAACATTGATTAAGTACTAATTAAAAAAGAAGAAAATATTCAATAAAAATTAAATCTTTTAAATTAAAATAATTATGATAGATCAAGGCGAATCGGATTAACATAAGAATACAATCCGTGTTTGTCACCTAGTAATAGATACGAGTGTTCTGATTGTTCGTATTACCTGACACCTACCACAATAGCCCGTTAATTGTTTTAAGTTGTTATTTAATGCCAGTGTACAGGTTTTCAATCATTGGTATGAATTTGAGATACGTAATCTGCAATTTCATATTTAAAACAAAAAGGTAAGCTTAAAAATTCAAAAGTGTTGATTATTATTAGTTTACAATGTCATTTGGAGTGAATTGGATCACTCTTTTTGTCCATTTGAGTATTTTGATGTTTATAAATACGATAATTATTTATATAGAGATGGTTCGTGTGTACAGAAAGAAATTCAATCAAGGATCATGGCGTCCAGCAAACATGAAAGACGCTGTAATAAAAGTTAAATTTAAAGGAATGGCTGTATGTTAAGCTGCAAAAATGTATGATGCACCTTACACAACTCTACAAAGGAGTAAGGAGTAGAATTATATTTTTTTACGCTGATTCCAAAGATCTTGTTATGAAAATTTCAGTTTTTATTTCAGAGATTTTTGGGTTATCCCAATTGTACGAAAATTTGGAGCGAAACGGATATTTTCTTTCTTTTTCGTTGCTTGTTTGTAGAAGAAAGGTTTTTAGGTTTGTGTTTATCATTTATCATTAGTATTCAAGCCAAATTGGTACCAGATACGAATTTATAATAAAAAAATTAGCTTTTTAATGTCTAACTATTATTCTTTTTTATCGTCAAACTTAAAGTAATCCGATTCGTCTCGATCGATTTCACATGTAAATAGATACACATACCTGATACTTTTATGTTTAAAACTGAAAATTTACCGAATTTAGGGTAACTATTTAAAAGGGGTAACTTTATGTTATGTTGAAGCAATGGTATACTTATTTCCAGTAAGAAAACATTTAAAGTAAATTCCAATGTGATGGATTTAGGAGGCCTTCACTATCGTTAACCGATGGTTACACACAGCCGTAACTCTTCAAATTATATCATGAGTCATCGGAACTTGTTATATAGGTACTACTAAAGCGAAACCTATTAAAGATTGTACGTACAGTAGAACGTAGCAGTATCTCGGAAAGTATGAAATAAATTATTATCTGGATAATTCTTGATACAGACTAATTCAAAAAATGGTAAAACAAAAATAAAACTAATCAGTATACTTACTGTAAAGTGCAAATTTAAATACAGGCTACATGCCAATTCAATTTTACGGTAAATCACGATTGAATTACCTGCATTCTATATCATGTGAGAATATAGAAGTAATTATATAAAAACAGTAAAATTCCGTATAATGCGGTTAATACACGGTTATAGCAATTCGCGTTATAGAAAATCGTGCTCTATGAGAATTTTTTTCGTATAACGCGAATAATATGAAGTAACACGTTTGGAATGGTTACTGCTATGTCAACTTTTATTTTCTATCTTTTACCAAACAGGACAGTTTTTCAAAAATAAATAGCAATGCTATTGATTTAAAAAAATGTGTGTATTACAATCTTTTATATTTCATAGAAATTTAACAAAAGAAATAATTAGATAAGTTTATTATGTATTTATAATTAACCAAAAAAGTTGAAAAATTTTAAAAGAAATCTGCATTTTATTAATTAGCGTGTTGTACGAGGAGTCGCGTTACATGGAAATAGTAGTCACAATATCTTTGGCGCGTTATAAAAATTCGTGTTGTACGAATTCACGTTATGTAGGAATTTACTGTACAATATTTATCTCCAAGATATTTTGTGCTCTGTTGAAGGAATCGATTAAAAATAACGATTGCAGTGGATATCGCTATGTAAAGTTTGAAAAATTCACAAATTATGCCTGCTTAATTTTTCGAAATGTTATACACTCTGTCATGACTGCTGAATAAATGTAATATTAAGTGAATACAATTAGATTGGATATACGTAACGGTGTTAGATTTGCCATCTATAACGTCAGATTTAGAGATTATTGAATATTCGAAGACCATAGGCAATACAATAGTAAGGGATAGAATAATTAAGACTAATTTAGAGGCAAATTCCACAAGAAATTATAGAAAATCTTTATGACTCCATGCTGAATAGAACATTTGAATTAATAAATGTTAATGGCAGATACACTAAGTATTAAAACATTGCTACGGAATTGTATAAATAGTATAAACATGTATTATTGATATTCTCATAGAATTATTATATTTTTAGAGTGATGTCAAACAGTTGATGCACTTAAATTACTCTAATGATAAGGCGAATGATACAGGTACTTGTGTACCTGACGTAGGGCCCGTCTTATCGTTATTTGAGGGATGATTCACATCATATGAAGGAACCATAAGGTTCTCTAAGAAAAAGGTTAATACTTACTTATAATATGAGTTCAAATATTTGTCGCGGAGCGTATACAAAGCGAAACACGGAACGCGCAAGTGATGCAAAATGCTTATCACTGCAGTGCTACCACTGCTTCATTACGAAAGCGCTTATCACTGCAAACAGTTAGAAATAGATGCAAAAAGGTGAAGTCTCTAAATTAGCTGTATAGAAGGGAAGAACAATCGAATAAAAGTGGTACTCGCGTAGATAAACTCGACATCATTGCAAAAGAAACACTGAAAAAATTCATGGAAGCGCGAGATCGGAAAGTAACAGTCCATGATATCGACATAACAAGATGAGCACTACAGGAGAACCGGACGTTAAATTTGGAAAGTTTCTAGGTATCGTCGCATTGGCTCTGGAATTTTAAACAAAAATACAGCATTGTTTCAAGGAAGACAACAAAATTCATCAGCCGCAATTACAATGAAAACTTGTTGACAATACATGAATCGGCAAACAACTTTGTTTTGCATACCAAAACATTTTTTGAATATCTTAGAGAAGGGAACATTTTTAACACTGACCAAACTGGGTTTCAACTGGAACTTCACTCCGGAAGAATCCTATCATGGAAAGGCGAGAAACAAACAAGTGCTGTAATACAATCATCATCGACAATGACTCACAGTTACACGATCCAACCAACTATTTCAGCAGATGGGAAATTACTTTCACCTCTGTTTGTCGTATTGAAAGAAGCAAGTGGACAGTTAGGATCGCGGGTACAATGAAATATGTTTACAGCTCCCAATGTTGTCATCGGAGCATCGACGTCGGGGAAATTGAACAAAGAACTGTTAAGGAGATGGTTTGTAAGTATTTCTCCTAAATGTGTCAGAAAAGACAGTGCTAATATTCGATTCCTGGAACGGGTACGATGAAAATATGATGCAGAATTCAACTCTAGATGGCAAAACATTAGAGATCTTGAAAATACCGAAGAATATAACTGGATTGATACAACCATTGGATGTGTACGGGTTTCGAATATGGAAAAATTTTGCGAGGAAATTATCCGATTTGGTAATGATTTTAAATATCGACATTAATTTATCTGCTAGAAACAACATAATTAAACTGCAATCTTTAATTCACAATCAATTATCGAGTCCAAAATACAGAAATCTATTTAAATATGCATAGTTCCAATGCGGCTACACGGATATTAGACCGCAAGAATTTGAAAATCCAGTGAGTTTTTACTTTATGTGCCCGGACACAATGACTTGTCATTCTTGTGACGATGTAGTATCGTTGAAATGCTCGATGGTGCAAACAGCACTTATGCTTCATCCACTATTTCGAAGAATACCATTTTGGTGAAAACTACAACGACTAATGCCTTCCATAACATACGATCGCAGCCTGATAATAAAACCAGCCGTTTCTAGGGCTACCACATATTCTTCAACTGGGAACATCTCAAATACTCATTCAAAGCTAGTAATTATAGTCAAGGATTTACTAACTGCAACCAAATTTTGACCACTTGAGGATCGGCAGAAATCGATAATAAAAACAGTTCTTTTCAGAGCTCCAACACGATTACAAACGGGAATGTAAGGTACAACTTATCCTAATATTTAAAACGATTCTCGTTAAATAAAGACTCCTTAATAAAAGTATTACACTTACAAATCCCCCCGGCAATCGTGCAACTGAAACCTTATTTATCTTTTTGCGCTGCCCTGTAATTGCGAGCGCAACGCAAGTAAGTTATATTCCTGCCGTTAGTCCCAAATTTTTACAATTTTAGGATCAGCTAACAAAGGATACTGTCATATAATTAACAAAAAATCGCTAAAACATTGTACTCGTTTGATTATATGCGATCTGATACTTTGTACGGCGCGTAATACTAAAAAAAATGTCAAATACAACATTTTTTACTGAAACGAATAAATTAAAATTCCAATTTATCCGTATTTTATTTATTGATATGTAGTTGTTTCGTCGAAATATAGAAGAAAAAATATTAATAATTAACAAGAAAAATAAATAAAAACCCAATATTTTTTAATATATTGTTTAAACAAATGGAGATTTCGCAAATCTTTCTACGCAGTCAAATCCGTCGTTCGAAAAGACAAATTTTATCAATTCATGGCACACCCCTATCTACAATAGTTTCTGAAATATTCAACAAAATATGCCCTGCACCCCCGACTTTGGGGACTGCTTTCACCCCTTCAAAGTGAATATTAGTAGCTACAAAAAAGTAGGTGTCTAATATATTTATGAGAACTAGATTTTTGCTAAGTTTCATCAAAATTGATGATTCTCAGTTCGGTATGGTTCCTTGTTAGTACCTCTCCATAAGGAGAACTGTTTTAATAACTATTATACTAACACTAAACAAAGATTATTGGCATCATCGATAATTACACCAACCAATTTTTAATAAAAAATTTCGTTTAATAAAATATTTTATTTCAATGTATACCTAAAACGTGCGGGAACTGAGGCTCCATTCGTTTTGACATTAACAATGTGTTAATATTTAATATAATTTATTAGGTTTTACTAATCATTCTACTTAACATATGCAAGTGTCCGGTAAGTTATGAACTGTAACACAAACTAATAAAAAAGAAATGATATGCGTGGACAATTTCGTGAAACAAGGGACACACCCATGGTATGTCATGGCTATATGTTATGCTATCCTGTGTGTAATTACGTTCATTAAGACACTTTTCCCTGGTGTGCTACTTTTAACCGTAATATGAGCACAGCGACTGTTAATTAATATATAAATTTTTTGTTTCATTATATTATTATGAAATTTACTTGTACTAATTAACGTTGGTCACGAAACTTGTCTGACAAATTAAAAGTATTCTTAAGAATTTAACATGAAATTTTGTTGCTGAATCATTTTCAAAAACAATTACCTATTATTTTAATATTTGCATGAGTATGTAAACTTATGCGTACCAGATGCTTATAGAGAAAATTTTATATTTTCTGTTATTTAATAAATTCACGATAGAAATGCTGAACGGAGCTCAAAATTAGAAAAAACTTGGTAGCGTTGTAATAAGTTCGCATGAATGGCGCTCTTTTTGGTGAAGCGACAAGGGGTTACCTTTATTATAAACTTTTATCATAAGACGAGACAATTAATACTGTATCAAATTGAATCATTTAAAAGTAGCAATAGCAAAAAAACGGTTATCGCTGATATCAAGGAAAGGAGTTGTCTTCCATCATGATAATGCACAATTGCACACACCTTTAACGACGGGATGAAATACATTAAGATTTGGTTTATCTACAATATTTATCAGACCTGGAAGTATCGGATTTTCGTCCATTTAAAACATTATAAAATTCCCTTATTTAGATAAAAACATTTCAATTATTATTTCCAATACTTTTGCTTGAAGTGTACTTAGCCCTGTCTACTGCACATATACCGGGTGTTCAGCGTAAAACTCGCCGCGATTTTTTAGGCGTTTCTGATAATTTAAGAAAAAGATGCTTGAAATAAAACAAAATTATCAATGCTCGATAGTCAACAAATTACAAAAATTCTATATTTTCCACGAAAAATAAGAAATTAATATAATGATGTACAACGTCGGTAAATTCGATCTACAACTTCATCAAGAGGCCTTACGAACGCATAAGAGTAACGTTAGTGTTTAATTTAAGCGTTCATAAGAACTCTTATTATATTAAAAATGTTTTCCCCAACAAATTACTGAATAAATGTATACCGACATTGCACACCATTAATTGTTTTCGCTGTCACTTACAATAGTATGTAGAACAAAAAGTTATACAGTATCAGTTAAAAGAATCACTTGTAACTTGTTGAATATCGAGCACTGATGATTTTTTATTTGAAACATTTCTTTTCCACATTATCAAAAATGTTTGAAATATCATGGCTACCGTTCCGCTGAACACCCTATAGAGAACCAAGTTCTAGGTCTGCAAATAATATCCGTAATGCATCAGTAATGTTCTAAATATTATAAATATTATAACACCGCAACAACGGTTTATAATATCTTTTATGGCAGCCTAATGGAACTTGTTGCATCGATGACTCTTCGGAGAAAGGCGTCGGTAGAGCCAGTGAGTGCAGCACGTAGGCGTGGCAGACTGTGTCGATACCCAGAAAATCGCCATTTTTACGACAATATCCAGGATCATCAAGGCGGGTGGCCTTTCACCGCAGTCGAGGAATAAGATTAGTTCCATGCATCGCGTGAAATGAACAAAGATCAAAGGGGTTGAGCAATCTAAACGATCGGAATCCATGGCAAGTGCAGCTGGCATTGTTGTTGCGAACCGAAGAGCAAGAGAAAGGTCGTGCCTTTAAAGAAGAAGCCAGGAGAATTGTGTTTGCGATAGTAGTGCCAGGCTTCGCCTGAGAAATTCTATTATTACCGTTGTTCAGTTTAGTGTTGATCAGAAGTTATTTTGTATAACGAATAAATGCAACTTTAGAAATTTATAACGGGTAAATTAATTAATTTGTGATTTTATTCTTCGTTATTCAAAGACCGGAAAATTTTTCAAAATTTAAAGATGGCTGGTAACGTTTGGAGGTATTCTGAAGTACCAAGTTTTTCTCCAAAGTGAACCGAAAATAATAATTATTTCGAATAAAAGAATGACGAATAAATAATTTCTCTTTTCAAATAAACGGGTAAATGAATAAAGAATTTGAAATTGGATAAAGAACAAACGAATAACGCTCAATATCGATTCAGTTCATCAAAATTTTTGTGAAACTACTTCACTTCTCGAATAATAATATTATTTGGGAATAGAGTATTACAGCACGAATAACTAGATAAACATCAACGTTTCCACGTTCAATCTAATTTTGTTGGTAAGGTTGATATGTATGTAGTTGTACGTATTTCTTGCATTTCAATAGGATCCATCAATCTTGATAAGGTATCACGTTTCACGTGGAACGTGAGAAAAGTCTTTTACATCTTTTCACGAATTATCGTATAATGCATTGAAATGAATCTTTTAGCAATAGTAACACTTTTAACGTATCAAAGTTGTGATACATGTATGCACAAATGGTTAATTTCTTTGCAAATTTCATAATGTTTCATACCTTTTTCCAGAACTTCGGTTCGTTCCATATTTATTTCCAAGCAACATTTTGTTTTTTTTTTATTTTTCGTTATGTAATAAAAGGAGCTCTTGATTATTTTTTGTGTGTTTTTATTGTAAAATAGACCAATTTAACTTTACCATGCGTTTCATACGCGTATCATTGCATTTTACATGTAAAAGGTTTTGATATTTCTCGTTACTGTCGTATCTTTGTGGTTGCTTCCAAATTTATTGTCTGGGGTAGTTTATTCAATTATCTTTCTTTATCCAATTACTCAAAGGTGTGAATAGCGTCAAGAATATGTGTTGTTCATTTGTTAATTTTAGTAAATAAGTCAATACGAAATGAATTATTTTCAAGTTCTACAAATACTTTGATAATTTAAGTTTTAAAAAGTAATTTTTAATGAATATTTCATTCTATATTTTGGTTTTATTAGAATTATAGTGTAAGCGACCACCATTATCCCCTTTTCCTCTACTACTATTACCATCAATTGACGGAAAAAGTTCTCATTCTTTCTCATCCCTTGATTCTATTATTTATTTAAATATTTTCGAAAACATACTGCAAATATTAAACATGTTATAAGGCAACAGAATTGGTCTTTTTAATATAATACCGCGATATAATCAGAACATCTAATAGAAGAATGATTTCAAAATAAGAAATATTGAGTTTCTCCCATGGCCAGCGCTATCTCTTAATTTAAATATTAGAGAGTTAACATAGGATGACCTTCTAAACAAATCTACATTCTTTATATCATTCGTTTTTTAGTTCGATTTTTGAAATTGGAAGAAATAAGGACGGACAGGCTAAATATTAATTAATCAAATTTTATCGTGGAAGCATATATTCAATTATTTTTCAACCTCTTGCCTTACGACTTCTTTTAAGAGCAAAATTTTCATATATGACTGCCTTTGCTGTTTACAGTTTTAATACCGTGTTGAATGAAAAGATTTGTATTTAGTAAGCTGTAAATCTAACTCGGAATTACTATATGTATACAAATTTTAACTTTTTCAGGAGAGAAAGTGTCTAAATTATATTTCATTGTAATATTATATTATAAAAGTAATTGAAAAACATGTTAATGAATACGGCCATGATAAATCTTTATATTGTAAAATACTTGACCAATTTTTAGAAGTGGGAAAAAATATGCTATTTTTTAACGATAATAAATACTTTACACAATTTAAAAGTATAGCAATGTTTCATATTGTATTATAACTGCAATAATTTTTACTGAACATTCTGTTCTTGAACCTTAATGCAATTTCATGTACGCTGCAAATATTTTTGGAGTATGGATATTTTCTAAGGCTTCGCGTTTGCCGCGACCAAATGTGACTTCTCTATTTTAGAAGTTGCCCCTTAAACTCTTTAGTTTTCATACCAACCCTCCTTAACTCAAAATAACTTGAAACTTCAGAAGGAAACCAGGGAATAGAAGATGGAGACAATTATTAGAGCGTGTATTAACACAAGAAAGCAGCATCAAATAAGGAGTAAAAAATATAATTACTTGAGTGTACACAATGTTAATATTTAAACTAAATAATTAATAATGCATTAGTCAAGAGAAAGGAAATAACAGAAAAGAATTTGTTCACGCTATTTTTGTCGTTGTTCACAGCATTATTACAAGTTAACATATTACGATTTAAAAAAAAAAACAGTTTGCAAACTATTTTTATAGGTATTTATTGTACATAGAGTTTGTAATTTAATTTTCTACAAAATAAATTCTATATATAATACTGAAAAAATAAATAATCAAATAATTAAGCGTTTATTTTAAAGACTTTTCTAAGATTAAATTATAGATTTATGTTAATTAGGTATTGTTTGTTTATTAACAAATGCCAAGGAATGTTCTAACCAATTTTATTACTTGAAATATTTCTCATATTCGTAAAAACTGTGCTTATATTCTATATCATTAAATATTCTATATTTTTAATCTATAACATGGTCTTTTTTTTATTCATACGGCGATTTCTGTGCAAATCTATATGATTTTTAGAGACAAAAAAAATTATAAGGTAATGTCGGGGAAGATGCGTAAGGTTTCTTCTTAAATTCATAAAAAATAATATATATATTTCTATCGAATCAACAAATTTTAATTGTTATCTAAATCATACACTATTAAACGAACACTACTAAATTAACAAAAACTGAATGTTAATTCATACAAACAATTTTTCTTATACGCAATCAGGCATCAATGCACTGGAATAAGATGCCTATACATTTTCAAAATAAAGAACTTATACGTGAGACATCCTAATCTGGTTGTAATGTATCGAATTAAATGTTACAAAAGATGCAAATAAAAGAAAAAATTGTATGGTACTTTTTTTTCGACACAATTTTTGACAAGTATTGGTTAAATATGTGTAAGTCTTATGCAACCACTTTTTGCAAATGATCATTCTCTGTCCATTCTTTTCTATTCGATGCTCTCACATAAATCTGCGTTGTTTACTATTTGTAGACACTGTTTACTAATATAAGCAAGGCAATGTCTGTATTAACACGACATCTTACCCCAACGTATTGTTATGCTCGTTAACTAAGTCAAAATGTACATCAATCATTTGTGCAAAAGTCAGAATAAATAAGAAAAATACCTTCTTTCCAGCTGACAATCCGCCGCTGTTAAGAACACTTTTTTTTTAGAATACAAAATACCAGCGGTTGCAAAAATTTCTACAAACGTTACAGCATAATCTTCAAAATATATTATGTTAATGCATATGAAATCGTTTTTTGAAATGGAACTTTAGGTACATTCTGTTCCTTCAAAAAAGAATGTATTTAATCGAAACAATTTCCACACAATTCTATTTACATTTTACAACTATTAACTACTTTCATTATTCCAAATTTATACAAATTATTAGCCTTTGAATTCAAAAATTCTTTGAACACTGCTTTTACAGTTTTTTTATTTCGGAATAATTTATTTGTTAAAAAATTATTCAAATGTTTAAACAAATGGTAACCTGTTGGAGAAAAGTCTACTAAATAGGAAAGGATGTGGCAAAATTTCATATTTTTCCCATGGACTGTTTTCAATAATTTTTCTTAAAACGTTATCATCGGCTACCCTATCTACCCTTCCTCTTAAATCATTTTTTGATACAAAGTCACCCATCTTGAATTTTGCACCAATGTTGAAGTGTTCTCAGTATTTGCATGATTTTCTCCAAATACTAAATTCATATTCTCAGTAGTTGTTATGGCAGTTTTTTCAAAGTTTAAATTTATATAAAGAAATTACACAAATATATAATATATTATTCATCACATCAAATAATAACGTTTAAATAACTGTGTTGTAAATTTCTTTACTATTCAATATATTATACATATAAAATAACAAGTTTCTTCTTGACTATTGCGCAAAAAGTTTATAATCGGATAAAATTTAATATCTGTTGAATTTAGCGGTAATTCGGGCAATCGGATGCGCATGCGCGGTTTTTGGTAGACAGAGAAAAATCCGGCTAGCGAGCACTTGGTTCCGATGGGTGATCGGTGAAGATATAGACGTCCTCGTGAAATTATCAAACCTCAATCAATTATTTTCGTTTGCCTTTTTACCCAATATTTTCTAACAATATCAAATAATCTCCTTTACCAATAGACATAACAAAAGAATTCGTAAATACAATTCCCTTCAATTACCTTACCTCAAACATCAAAATTAGGAAAAATATCTCAAATGATAAAATCAATCGGACTATACGCGTGTCTCAGATTTATTTCTGATTCATTTTGTTTTCTAAATTTTCGTGTATCAAGTGAATTAAAAATGTTTGTTTTTATTCATGGATTACAATAAAATTAAATTAAATTAATATTAAAATTGCACTAGTCTGGAAAAATGGTATCGGTAAAGGTATATCATAAACAGAAAATTGCGCGAGAGAAAATAAATCTAAAACGATAGAACACTTCTGATGGCTAATTAAGAGTCATCAAGATGTACATGCTGAGTCAATAAAGTCGCGACACACAATTCAATTTCCGAGGTTCACCAGTCCCGCTCCTCATTAACCAGTGACATTACGAGGCAATGAGGTGAGCGACATTTTTGTCACAAATTAACTTTTCTTCTCGTTGATCCTGCTGAATTATATCATTATTAATAAGCAGAGGATGAATGTAAGTAATATATTTTAGTAAATTGAAACTGCTGTTAAAGTTAATGAATATTATAAAGCAGGTTGCTATTATTATTTAATTAGATTAATTAAAATAACTGCTTGGAATTATACACAGAGCGACGTAAAACTCTGACACTTTTATTTCTCTTTACTTTTTTTTTAAGTTGACTGGCAAAAAAGAAAACCAAAAATTACAATACAAAAATGTAACTTTATGCATTCAGATTTTCTCCATTAATCGCGAGAAATACTGTTGCTTGTATGACCATTTCCTTCTTGACGTCGCAAATATGCTTCTTTTCACACATTTAAAATATTAAAAAAGAATTTATATTTCGCAATGCATCGGAAACTTTTACGCTCCGTGTACATATTTCAGTTAAAATTTGAATGAATTGGAAATTAAGATTAAGATAATTTCATTCGAACTATTGTATGTATCACTGTGTGTATGTTCATTATTGTACATACAATATGTAATAATGTCTACAGAAAAATATGTAATATTTTATAACAAGTGAAGTTCAATTCAATTTAACTGAACTGTTGCAATATGTCTTCAATGTGAAAGAAACTGTTGAAAATCTTTCACTTACTACCTTTCTTTTCAGTCATTACCCCAGCATTTTACAAAAAATAATTTTCAAAAAAATCCATTACACTTTTTTTCTTTGACAGTGCAAACTGTCGTTATGAAAATTATATAGGAAAATATAATGGTAAATGGAATGAATGAAAAAGGTGAAAAGAGACGTTCATTGCTCTCCTGGATTATGCTTGTCAATGACGTAACACGTAATAACGTGGTATGCTAATACACTGAGTCACTCGGGATACATGTAATTTTCCTAGTTTTACACATTCAGAACGTGACACCGGTGTAATTTTGCCATCAACCGATTAACACTTACGAAACTGTCTTCAAGATACACCTACCGTATGACATTAATCGTTTTCCTCCTTCCTGTGACAGACGTATCTTACGAATCAAATTTGTACCAACGTAAGAATATTCTTACATGTCTTTCAAGTTATTTCCTGGCATTCCACATTGCGGCAGATTAACATAAGCGTCTGGTTAGGTTATCGAAGGATATGCAGTTAAATGGATTTCTCGAACTCTAAATGGAACGTCATTATTGCACTTAATTTATACAAGTCAAGATAACTGGTGAAAAATCTGATCTAATTAAGTACAGAAAATCGGTACTGTTAACGGTACTGTCTTCTTCTTATCAATCTTCGGCCTTTTTTGACAAGTTTATAGCTGATTTTATTATGACTGATTACATGTAAAAAAGAAAAAAAGATAATCAACACTTGTTAATCGTGTTCTTCATTTATTTGGATTTCCAAATGAAGCTAATTGGCACAAATTTAGAGAGAAACGACGGAAAATAATGACTATACCGTGGATGTTTATGCAGGTATAATATGTCGATATATACAATATACAGAGTAAGTCATCTAATATCTTTACTTAAAATATCTTTGTTGTTTTCAATGATACGAAAAAATGTATCAGGCAAAAACAAAATGTTTACTTCAGCAGGTCAATGAGATGAAGACAATTTTTGTTTCTCAAGGTAATATTTCCCAATATTTCAAGATTATCGTCGGTGTCCTTTTTTCTCTCCTTTTTTTTTTTTTAAACGAGATGACATATTTTAATTAGTGTAACATTGTAGATAATGAAAAGACAAATTCAATCATGTACAATATGTTAACCTTCAAATGACCTCCAGAGGAATTATTCTTTAAAAAGCATAAATTAACGGTACGAAGACGATGTTCATGCTTCCCGTACTCTATATCATTGACGTAAACACTGGATTATTGTCAAGGGACATCTGCTTACATCGTTTACAAACTTTTATGGTGATATATTTTGCTCAAATGTGTACAAGCTACATACATACAAAGTACTAAACATATTATACAAGCTTACTTTAGTCTATATTCTTGTAGATCATTAAATTCTCCGTTGTTGTATGCAATTACTCTTTTTTCATACAGGTTTATGTATACACCTGTACATAAGTCATCGGACATTTAATAAAATTAGAATTTAGACTTCAAAATTTTAGTTTTTACCGCAATTTCTTCAACAGTATATTCTTCCTGTGCAATAGTAATCAATACGCGAACGTTTTTTAATGGATAATTTCAAGAATACTTTTCTAGAGAGATTCATTGTGATCATAGGGACTGTCGAACTAAAAATGAAGATCAAATGATGCAGTCTCCTAGCACCATGTTTATCTCTGTTTAGTCAAACATCCTTCTCAAATTTTCAACACTTAATGATGCTACAGATATGTGTTTCTGTTAATTTTCATTTTGCTCAAAATATGTAAATGTCCAATGATTTATAGACGGGAATGTATGTATACAGTCTTAATAATTATCCATAATACAGACTTAATTCAAAAATTGATGTAACTGCTCAATCTACTGAATACGCTTACCTTGCTTATTCATATTTGGCAGATCATCAGTCGAATATACACTTATACAAAATTTATGCATTAGTGCAAATACATATGCAAAATAAAAATTACATTTTAAAAATCCTCTAATGACAAAACAACTTTCTATTCAGGCTTCATAAACTTTGCTTGTTTTCTATAAAAGAAATGCATTTGTATAAACGTATACGCATATCTAATAATGGCAAATAAATAATGACTGCTGATATGATTAATCAGAATTTCATCTATGGTTCGTTTATATTACATCGAGAAGTAGGTGGAAACGAACAATACGGCTCGTTCTGCCTGCCTTCTAAAGCTTTAAGGTGAAACCAAGACGGGCAGACCAATCTTCGGAGAAGCGACTTTATGATACTTGGAACGGATCTCTGATTGAGTTCACTTGCCAACAGATCGCTCGGAAAACGCCTGCAGGGTCGATGACCCACTACTTTCCTCATGAGAAATGTTTGTCAGCTGTTAAAATCGTTCAAACGATGAACGAAATGATCAAGAGGAGAATCGTGCCTGTGCTGGTGCTTGTATTTTTGGCACCAAAAAAGGTACAAGGAAGTCCTTACCCGGGTAACAGTCGATGCTGCGAGTAATTCATTCTCGAAACATCTCCGCAAACGAAATTATGTGTAACAGGCGAAATTTACTTTAGGAGATGTTACTCGTTTGTGAAAAACACATACAGTACAAATATTTGAAATTCACAATCTATTGATTTATTGACTAATATTCCTTCAATTGGAACACTAACTCTGCGGACTTTTTTTGTATATCTATTTCTACGGACAAATTGACGAGTGAACGAAAATCTGAATTTTTCTGAAAAAAAAAATCGATCTATTTCTTTTAGAAACAACTTAATTATATACTATTAAATAACTTGTAAATTTCGATATATTTTCGATTAATAAAAGTCAACGAGAATTGCTGAAAAATATTATAACAGTAATATTTTCTGTAATTTTACTCGTGAAATCTCAAATTTGACCAAATTGACAAGTCGCGTAAATTTAGCGTTTAATAAATAATCTCCAGGAATGTATATTTTTCTACTGTATTATTAAAATATATAATTATTATTCGTAATTCGGAGTATTTTAAATTAAATATCATATTTATTTTATACGTAATACCTCGAAATAGAATGGTGAAACTGCAGCAGAACTTTTTACAGGTAAAAATATAAGGAAGGAATTAAGTTTTTCATGAGTAGAAATTATCTGAGATGCATAGAAAGTATGATAAAAGCAAGGAAACATTAAACACAAAGAAAAGAATAATAATGGATGATATTTATGTAATCTATTTATATTCGATCCATTTGACTTGTTGAAAATTATCGATGTTACTTGTACAACTATCGTTAATTATATCGTACAACTTCATGTATGAAAATGCCTTGAAATACTTCAAATAGAAAGTATGGAAATACATATTTCGCTGAAAAGTATTAGATACGGAATTAATAGACTGCAGATTTTTATGCAAATTCATATTTTTTAGAATGCAATAAAAGAAAGGTAGAACATCAGTAGAAAATTATTTTAACTACGAGGTACTACAAAAAACATTATAATTTGAATATTTTGTATATTTTTTTCATATTACGTGTATTCCATGCAATTATCCACCATTAAATTTCCTATAAATATATAAACATCGGCAGTCTAGTAATTACTGAATTGAAAATAAATGTTCAAGGTGGCTGTTGCCAAGGACAAATAGAACTTCAAAATGGAATATGATTGGTAACTGCTTTTTTGTATATTAGTATAAATTTATAAGAATGTAGAACATGCTAATGTGATTTAATTGATTAACTTGAAGACATGCACGAAGAATTATAATCTGGAATTTGAATCAGAGAAAAGTGAGCTTCTTCCAGGATTCATTCCCATACTTCATGTTTTATTACTACAACCGTTCTAAACGAACCTAATTTACAATTCAATCTTCATAGAGCATATGCATGACACCGCTCCATTATCAAACTAATATATTTCTCGTAATTATGCACAATGACTCTCATTAATATTCGTACGCTTTTTAAAACGGAATAACTTTTTTAAAATTGAACCAAACGACTTCAGTTTCTTTGAGAAGTTACAAGAATTTTTATTAGATAACGTGCAAGGTAAATTTTTGAAAAAAGTGCAATTGGTTGGAATTGAGGTGAAAATAGTAAATGTCGCTTTTTAGAACTTTCTTATCTAAATCTGTAATGAACATTTAAAAAATACATTTTGTATCGGTTAACGTTGCTATGAGCCATAAACGGTTAAAAATGATGAAAATCGAAGTTTGTCACGATATTTGACCGACAACTGCAATAAATCTAAAGATTCTTATATCTTTTAATGCCTATCCTTTGTTTCTGCATTAACCAATAAAATTTTCAGTACATATATAACTGACATAAATCTACAAAACATTCTTTAAATTTTCATTACAGGCTCAGATGAAAAAGTTGTAAAAAGCAGCATTTACTATTTTAGTAACAGTCGAAGGTTCATAATGCCTTTAAATTCGTAGAATGTTATACGCCCGTCAAATACACGTATATCAAACTTGATATTGCTTTTCTTTCCAGGCTCGCATAACTGTTATGTAATTATTTTATCGCTATTAAACGGTGTACAATTTTTGATTCTTATTTCGAACAGGTTTCGAAATATTTAATGTTAACGTTTTGACAAATTGAACGAAATAAGCCAACAGGTTACCATTTTAGTATTAATATTTTGGCTAGGTTTAAAACTAATGTTTTACACTTAGGTTCACTTTAAAGTTGAAGAAATACTCTTTCCTATATTATTTTTTCAACAGATGTAATAACAATATCAGTTTAAAACTATTTTCATCCTCCAATTAATTAAAAAAAAAAATCGATTCCATCAATTTCGAGTAAGGAGTGGTTAATGTTGTTCTACGATTCATGTGAAATTTGTTTAGATAATGTATTAAATATTAATACCACTGTGTTAATTTTCATTGTAGCACGTTAACCTATTCTCATGTAAAATTGTATGTATCACCCACAAACTGTTGTAACTTATATAATATAAAACACGGAATTTTAATTTTCGACATTATAACAAAAAAAAAATTGTATGCATGAAATTTTCTTAGATTCCGTGTGAAATACTTATCACACGGAATGATAATAGTGTATCTCCAATTTTATTACAAATAAAATCATACCACATATAGGTTTACGACTATCTGAAATATCAATATAACAATGTAGTATCTCCTTAGGAACTACTTTTACCGTGATAAAAGAGGTGATACAGTTTTATACTGAATGTTCACCGACATTTTTCATTACACTAGTGAAGTATCCCTGATTTTAGAGAAAAAGTGAATTATCTTTAGACATACCTCACTTCTATTCTTTTGTTTAAAAATCTTGCGTTGTGCAAGACAAACACAGATGTTAATTTCATTCACCGTAATAGTGAAGTATAGAGTCCTCCAATAAGAATGATAGAACTTTGAATTGAAATGAAACGAAAAATGATCTAATATTCACTGCTTTATTTTAAAGTATATTCAATGGCATTATACAGGAAATATTATATCACATAAATAACCACCACGATTGAGTTCGGTGGAGTGAATACGATAAACCCAATTTTCGACGACTCTGGTACATGAATCAGGTTGTATCTCACCGATAACACGAATAATGTTTGCTTTGAGATCATCAACAGTTTGTGGGTTGTTGGAATAAACAACAGACTTAACATGGCCCTATAAAAAAAAGTCTAATCACGTCAAGTCGCAAGATCTTGGTGGCCAGTTAACAGCCGCATTTGTCCATGTAATCCTATCGTTGAACTTCGATCTCGATAAAGTCATAGTTGCAGTAGAGGTATAGCATGTGGCACTATTTTATTGAAATTACATTTCAGACAAATCAAATCCATCCAATTCATGCCATAGGAAAGATGAAATCATCGAACGGTAACACTCACCAGTAATAGTTACAGTCGTACATTCTTCGTTTTCAAAAAAATAGGGGTCCATGACTTCACCACTAGAAAAACCACGCCAAACAGTAACTTTTTTTGAGCACAGTGATTTCTCGACTGCTGATTGAGGATTAGCATATCCCCAAATTCGGCAACTGTGTTTATTGACAAAGCCATTTATCCAAAAGTGAGCTTCATCGCTGAAGATGATTTAAACAAGAATTAAACCAGCACTGAACAAGAACTTTGATAATAAATTTTAATAATTTTAATGTGTTGAGCAACTCGGTGATGTTTGCCAATCCAAGATGACATGCCAAGCACCACTGCGTACAAAAATCACATGATTCCGACAACTGAACAAGAAACATGGCGGCTGTAATAATTGAAAGCTCTATCGCTCTTATTGGAAGACCCTATATCTCTGTTAGCATTCATTTTTATCGTTTTATTAGTAAAACTTTTTAATGAAATTACATTTTTGTTGTCAAATTTTGTAAAACAATTATATTGTTTATATAAAATGTATGTATAATAACATTACATTGCTCGTACCTAGCTGATCCAAAAATAATTCACAAAAACTTATTTTTCTCAAGAAATCAATAACAGGAGTTACATCACTATCATTCTAACAAGGGAAGTCCACGAACGGTCCGGCTTCGATTTTGATGAAACCTTGTACACTTATAAAGCAGCCAAAAATAATCGACACGTATTTTTTTTTAGCTGCGGTAACTCGAGTTTAAGGGGTGAAACCACTCCTTGAAATTTTGGCTCGAAACGGCTATCTCGAAAACGGAAAGACATACGAAAAAATTGCCAATGGGCGAGGTTAATGGTTTCTTATGTACAATAACATGGTGTTAAAAAATTTAACAAAATACAGTTTGTTTATAACAAAAAAAATTTACTAACTTAATTTTTCATTTTATTGATCGCCCATCGCTGCAGATCTAAATTTATTAAATACTCCTGGTATAAATCCGGATATATAGATGAAAAACCAAATGCATTCCAGAATCCTGTTGAATACTGCTATTCTGTTGAAACTGAACCAAGATGCCATATTTGCGGTGACGTGGCAATAATTAAATGCGCATGGTGTAAGAAATCTTTATGTCTCAAACATTTTTTCGACGAGTACCACTATTGTCGAAACTACATAGAATAATTGCTATACACACTGCATGTATTTATCATTTATAAATCGCTCTACCTTTGCCACGATGTCATAGGTGAATAATAAAAACAATTAATCTTTTCATTGCTGTTAAGAAACTTGTTACTGTCATTGTTACTTGTTACTTGTTACTTGTTACTGTATAATTTAGTGCAAGCCTACAATGCTTCATTAAAATCAAAGTTAGAACGGCTACTACCATAGCGGATGTGCGCGCAAGATGTAAATCATCAAAATCTGCAAAACTGTAAGAAGAAATTTTAAAATGTTATATACTAATGGATTTGGAATAAAATGCTCGTCATTTTTTGTCATTATGAAAATTTCAATAAAATGAAAAATTAAGTTAGTAAATTTTTTTTGTTATAAACAAACTGTATTTTGTTAAATTTTTTAACACCATGTTATTGTACATAAGAAACCATTAACCTCGCCCATTAACAATTTGTTCGTATGTCTCCGTTTTCGAGATAGCCGTTTCGAGCCAAAACTTCAAGGAGTGGTTTCATCCCTTAAACTCGAGTTACCGCAGCTAAAAAAAAAATACGCGTGGATTATTTTTGGCTGCTTTATAAGTGTACAAAGTTTCATCAAAATCGAAGCTGTACCGTTCGCGGACTTCCCTTGTATGTGACACATATATTTCTCAGATATAGAAGATCGTAACAATTGTAAACATTTCTGATGTTTTAAGCTATGCCTCGACAAAATATTATTTATTGGTATTTGTACCGATATTTTAATTATTATTTTAGAAAACTATTTACAGTTCATGAAAACTGTGAATACTAAAATATTTTAAAGAATTATAACACTATACACAAATATATAAAAAAATAATAAGTAAATAAAGTGTTTAATAAGTATACAAAATGTTTGTACAGTCATATAACAAGAATATGTAATATTATTAACACGATTTAATGTAGAGAGTATTATATTGCGTTACTAACATATTAACAATAATGCATAAACAATATAGCCACAACTCATAATGATTATATTGCGGAATTGTATGCATTTACACGAAATTTAATGGTGAAAAATAGTATAGGATGCATGTAATATGATAAAATGTGCAAAATATCCAAGTTATAGTGCTTTTTATAACATTTGGTAAGTAACATAATTTTCTACCCAAGCACTACTTTTTTTGTATTATGTTTTTAAAGATGTGAATGTGCATACAAATCTGCAATCTAATAATGACAAGTTACCAGTAAAGAGTGTTATTCTACTATTCTACATTCAGCACTATGTAATTGTACAAACAATATATTTTTCATTGAAAACAATTTTATTTGATTATCAATGCAACCAATTATAAGTTTAAATTTTTGAAAATATTACTGTAGATAGTTATTATTGCTCGAGTGCTAAAAGTACAATTAAATGTCATTGAAAAGGGAAAAAATACGTTTAGGTCGAGCGAAGATGAAAAAAACACAATTGCCGTAGAATCTATTTGGAGAAGAATTTTGTGATTTCAGGTTCCCTTTGTCCAAGCGAGAGTCTAACAGAAGCATCGTGGACGTGGCGTGCGTATCTCCAGGAACTACGTCTCGTTCGTTTTTCTCGGGCAAAAATGAAATTCATCCAAGTAGCAATGCAAGGAATGTCGCCGTGAGTCAGATGTGAACCGCACGCGTTCGCACGCCCGCTAAAATTGGAACTGGTTGGCGTCATAAACGTAAAAAGCCGCGTGGAAACGCGGCTTTCCACTATATTTTTGACCCATCTGTCAATTTCAGCTCTTTCTCGAAGAGGCAGCTTGAACCAAACGGGAAATCGTTTTGCGCATAAGTAACATATATCACGATTCATATTGGAAATTGTTTCATATATTGCTGGAAAATGAAAATGGAATATCTGGTGAATGGAGAGGAGAAAATATTGTAACAACGGTGAAGAGAATTCCTAAAAATTATGAAATTTTTATAAACTATTTTGAGGTTTTCATTTCTCCGAATTGAATGTTTGCACTTTATAACAGGTGAAAAATATATTCTGGAAAGTACAGGTTGAATTTTATCTAAATATGCAAAATTACAAAACTGTACATGTTTCATTATCGAATAAAAGTCGGAAGAAAACAGAAGTGAAACAGAATTTCATGCGAAACAGTGTATTGCCAAAGAACAGACTGAGGTATCTGATGTAAAATTTAATACTGAACGTCATATTTTCAAAAACTATAGTATAATGTAGCAATTGCATATTATATCTGCGACATTATAAAATAAGTTTTTTTCTATTTTCTTTTTCTTTTTAACCATACAGTTTAGTTTACGCCATAGAAGAAACAGGATACTGTCACCTTTTTCAGTCATTTACCCTATTCAGAATTTTGTATATTTCTAAGGATTAGCACAGCCTGATCTAAACTTGTCCACGGCTGTAGTCTATCTCTTCTTCTTCCACTTCTTAAACAACGTCTCGCGGGAAACCTTCACACTTTGAATGGGGCACAAGTCGCAAAAGAAGCATACTCAAGCAAATTTAAGTTCGAACATAATCACGCGATCAAAAGCAAATTTTAATTTGCACGATTACAGGTCATTGGAAACTGAAACTACATTTTAAAAACAGTTAGGGGCGGAAAAAGTGTCATGAAGCTAATTTGCATAGTATTAAAGGCATGGTATGAGTCTGTATACTTCTTTTATGAATCTGGAGCGTATACACTTCTTTTTTTTTTTTTTTCTAATGGAAATGTTTATGCTCTCGAGTTTATTGCTCTACACAATTTCTCATTCTTTACAGAAATATATTAAGAGGGTATTCTACTCTAAAATATGTTTCTTGACAATCTCTGGTATTTTTTTACACAGAAACTACACGACTTTTTTGGCAAAATTTGATTCATATAATTATCCGTATTTCAATAATATTTACAAATTTTATTAGAAAAAAATAGTTAAAAGTAGTGGCAAAAAAAAGAAATCTTCCCATGGTTTCCGTAATTCCGGTTATTCTGCTCATGTGAAACAATAAAGCCAAAATAATTCGTAATTAGGACGAGTTTGGCTATGCCAGGGAACAGAATAGAAGAAAATAGTTGATAATTGAACAAATGGCGGCACATTGAAGTTCGATTATTGATTTTTATATTTTGTCCGTCCACTTAGGGAACTAAAAAATAACAAACAAAAAAATCGATTTTTAATTAATTTTGGTACTGGCTATAACAATGCATATACTGAAGGTATATATAAAATTTCAAGCTAATCGGTAGTACAGGTCTTAACCCTTTGCACTCGAGAGGTGACCATCAGTCACCACTTGGTTCGATATCGCAACTCGAATGATAATTAAGAGGCAATAATAACTGTTTTCTTTTTTTTAAGCATATATTCTTCTTCTTCACATTGTAACTGATTGTATATATAATTCAAAGTATAGCATTGTATTTACTTAAACTTATTATTTGATATATCAGGCTGTCTTTGATGATTGTAAAGCATCGAGTTGAATGATGGAATTAGTAGCAGTGAAGATAAATTCGATTTTAGATTATTTAGAAGTCAAATCAATAATATCATAAGTGAGAAATTTGAATTAAGTAATTGTAACAATAAAAAATGAAACTGATTCTAATAGCACACGGGAGAAAGAGAATTCGGATAGATGCTACGGATTCTGAAGAACTATCAGGAAGAATAAAATTCAGAAACGATGAAAAAAAGCTGCAGAATCTCAAATATCTGCAATCCGTAACGGAATCACTATATGTTTCGAATTTTAATCGACAAAACCACAAGTGAAACGCAAATAATTATGTTAAAAAGAAACTAAGAAGTATTCAATTTCGGCACAAAGACTTCGAGTGCAAAGGGTTAAGATATTATGCAAACGAACTATACATATTTATCCAAATGTCGCAAGAGTATTTCAACTTCTTCTTAAAAAACCGAATATTTTTATACTGAATAAATAATTTTTCAAAGTAAATGTGTGAACTTTCGTTAAATAGGGTTTATCATATTGGAAAAATAAAATATATTAATTTAAACTTCATTAAACAAAAATGCAGCGAAAATATCACTGTGTTTAATCAGATGTTGTGAACTCTATGTACTTTAAGATTATTATACAGAGAGCGACAAAATAGCTGTAACCAGAAATATAGAATGCTGTTTAGAATAAAAAAAGTACATAAAAGAAATACAATGTACAAAATTACTTAATTGTGCGTTATGATATTTTTGTCTATTTCTAACCGTTTTTAAAATATAGCTTCACAAGGTTGCGTAGAACACCCTGTATATGGTTCACACACTCCATTAATTGTACTGAGATAATTATCTCTACTGTAAAGTGCATCACATGGTATGAATATACCTGTATGATAGGCGTTATCATATTTTGTTTGGAATAAATTTCATATTCTATAACACACTTGAAGAATTAGTTGTTTTCTTTGCCCAAGAGTTCCGGAACATTAACATTTGATTCCGTTGTAGTATCTCGTAATAAACTTGCCAAAGGAATACCTTTTTACTTACCACGGTTTTTAATTTTTATTAATTTTGTAGAAAAAATACAGCTATTATCGCGTAAACATTTAACGCAAACATATTGAAATAATAAAGAGAATTTGTACAATACCACGTAAGAAGGGTATGTGGAACTTTCCAGAGAACTCTTGGAAGGAAAAATGTTTAGAATGAAAAAACTTCAGATATGACAATTTAGAATCAGTATCAATTTTAGAAATAACGGTCATAGTTTGGAAATAGAGCAGTTCAGCGAGAGTTTAGAACAGTAGAGTAAAAGTCAGGTTATTAATGAGTTTCAATCTAGAAGATTAAGCAATCATGCTTTAATAGTTAGTAAGAAAATATTAGGTTTAAATTCATGGTTTGATCATATACGTAATCGAGTAGAAATGTAAATAATTATTTTCAGCACCTCAATTCGAGGGTCATATTATTTCTTTTAATTGAGTTTATTTCTTACTGTACTGAGAATTATTAATTATTCAGTTAGTTCATTCGAATAACTCGTTTTTTGGGTTTTAAGTAAATAACGGTGATCATGTTTGATTTAAAAAATATATACTTTTATTAGGAACTTTGTCTATAAAGAGTCACGCAACTGAATGAAAGCTTCTGAGCACCTTCCTTTCTTTTTTTGAATAATACAATTTAACAGCTGAAAGTTATAAAATAGTCACGTATTCTTTGTTCATTTGTTTTTATGATAGTTCTCCTTGTTTCTATAGCTAATATAGCATTTGGAAATTCGATAGACCTCAATTAGAATTATCTTATGGAAGCTATAAGAGCGAAGATAAAGAAGTAAGTTTTCTTGAATAGTAGTATCTATCTTTCGGCACCTTCTAGGATAGGTAATTAAGGATATTTATTACCTTAGCAATATAGACAACATTTTGTTTGAAAAACTAGTATATATATCAAATAATCTGCGACAAAATTCAGTACAACAGAGAAACTTGTCAGAGAACTGTTTCTGCAAATGATACGTGAAAAAGTAGGCAAATCTAAAGAATTGAATATTGCAATAAGAAGTATTATATACATTTTGCATTCTAGAAAAAATCGAAGAAATTTATAGTTGCTCAATTAAGATTGAAGGAACAGGTGACCTTGTTTTTATAGGCGGCACCTTGAAAAAGAAACACTATTAAGAAATATTGAAACACCACGCGATTTCATCTGGACTACACCTAATCGGCCGTTGATTTCTGCTACAGTAGGATAACGATCGTGAGCTTATGTCCAAACTTTATAAAGTATTTCTTCAAGAAACAGAAGGGAAAGGAATAGTAAAAAAGCATGAAAGGGCCAAGTCAATCACCAAAATTAAGCGCTATTAAGTTGCTTTAGAATCATCTAGATAGAAAAATTAGATAACACTGCTCAAAATCCCAAAAGGATTTTTGAGAAATTTTATAAAACACTTGTTCTGCTAAACAAATTTTATAAATAGACAACCTTATTTTTCAGTGTTGTGCATAGTCTGCTTCCTTGTTAATATACTCTTTGTTGCGTTCATATAATTGTTGGAAAGTTCTAAAAACTTCGTTTTGTGAAATACACTTCAAAGTCGTTGTCACTTTATTACTGATAGCTTTCATATTCTCAAAACAAGTTCCTTTTCATGGTTAATTTCAGTTTTGGAAATAGGAAATAGTCCACGGGAGTCAGCTCTGACGAATGGGGAGCATAAGTTAGAACCGTAACCGATTTTTTAGTCAAAAATATAGATATTATATAGAGATATTATAATCTTTTCCGGTTTTTAAAGGTATTTTAAGATTTCACCTGTAAATTGTTGCCTATAATGCGAAAAAATTGATTTGTATACCGAAAATTTTCGTTCGACGTCACAAATCGTGATAGGTGTATATCTGTATTTTTTCCAACATCGTGGCTCAATCTTGTTTAGTTCATCAATGACTGCACCTTCCAAGGCACTATTAATTTTACAAAATTCATAAAAACTTGCATTTTTTTTATGTTTTCACCACAGGCGTCGGGTACAAGTTCTAAATTTTTATTCATATCAATAACTAATTTAACGAATTTTACACTTCTTAGCAAGATAGATTCTAAAAAATTACAAGTCTGATTATTAAAATATGTGTAATATGCAATATGCGGAGAATATGCATTATGCAAAACATATGCTCTAGCAAATTATATAAAATAAAAAATACATTTTTAGAATCGCCAAACGACAAAATATAATTTTGTCGAAGTTTCGTTTCTTTGTCTATTTCCTGTAAACATATACATTTGCATAAATATGCGCTGTCTACTAATAATATTACGACGTTTTTCAGGTACAGCTTTAACACCATAATCAGTTTCGAACATGTTGATGAATGTCAGAGCACTTGTTTTCATTTCAATACTAATCGTTTTTAACATTGCACTTCTATGAAAAGCTTCCAATTTTTGTGACCGACCACTACGTTTTCGGTCTTCCAAAGATGTTATTTTCTTATACCTTTATGATATATTGGATTGTAGAATGTTATTTTCTTACTACACTAATAATTTTTCGAACTGACTTTCCTTCTTCTCTCAACTTTAATGTTAATTCATATATGGAGATAGGAATTTCCATTTTTAGAATTAATTTTACATTTAATTAACGTTTGATCTACTTTCTTTGCTCACGAGAACGATACTGACTGTCGACTGTAACAGCTTGATGTGCACTTCCATTGTTTTTATATCTTGTTACTTGTATTTATAGTCGTGTACGGAAACTTATTTGACCCACTATAGTTTCATTTTTAAGAAATTTGTATTTTGTAAGTGCATCAATATAGAAGAATGTATAAGAGTGTTACAGAAATGTAGAACATATCATACCATTTACTTTTATCCTCTGACATTTGTTTCTACTTTAACAGTTTTAAAGATGTGCCCATTGTGTGAGACACCACGTATATCTGTGGTGGTAAGGTGAAACAGCATTTCATGTCCCTTACTTTTAAAATATTATTCTTTACAATTTTAATCCTCGGACGGTAGACGAGAGAGACTATGCTTGGGTCCATTTGGACCCGAGTTAGCTACCTTTTGATGCACATTCTAAATAACTTCTTTTATCTTTTGTAGATTTTTCTTTATTTCTGTTTATTATTTTCTCTAATACACTATTTTTAACGCTTTACTATGTCTTATATGAATTTACATAATTTTGTCAATTTTTTAAATTGGCATAAATATTAGACAAGAATATTAACTCCATCAGCTACTTATTGTTTTAGTATCACTTTGCACACGAAATGCTAATGTATTACAGGTTAATCACAATTGACAATCCTCGGTCTTATAAATTAAAAGGAAAGTTAGAATTAAAATTAACATTTGTTAGCAAAATAACTGTTTCTGTCGAATTTCAGTCAGATTCTGTTACGAATTTAACACGTTGTTGTACGGCAAGATGTTAAACAGAATAATGAGAATATAAGATCAATTCAAGCAAAACAACATAAGTCCACTGAAGTTGCCATGTTTTTCCCAATCGAAATGTGAGCATTTGTATATTATACACAAGTATAACAATGTTACGAGTATTTTTGTGAAAGAATAAAACTGTTTTGTGTAGATAAGAAGAATAGTTAATTAATGTATGATTTAATGCACAATTATTCAGTTTATTTTTACAGTTTTATTTTATCTAAAATATATTGTATTAAATATATAATATATACGTATAGTAAGTAAAGTGCATAACACTACTTCTGTTGTAATAAAAATATGAAACATAAACATATTTGTCATATTTTTATATAACAATGGATTTAAACTTTTTGGACCTGATTTTATTATAGTTTTATTTTAGTAAGAAAAAATTATTTCGATGTATTTCTTTCCTTCTGAGAATGCAAACACTATCTTCTAGGCCTCGATTATGGCATAAACTGAACATTTTTTGAAAATGTAACTTACACGTGTCGTCATATTACTGGACAATTTGAATTAACTTTCATCATGCTCCTTCAGTATTGTAAAAAGGAAGGAACAGCAAACATAAAAAGAAAAAAACATCGAACTGTGTGGAAAAGTGGAAAGTCGCCAAGTAATTAACTTAAAAGCGTGAAGCAGTAAGCGACTTTTGGGTCAATTAAAAGTAACCTGATATTAGAATTGCCATTTTCATTACACTGTCACTTCAGCTTAAAAACAGAGAATATATGTGAACATCTAAAATGAATAAAAATGGCCAACTATCTCTCGTAAATGTGTTTTAAATTCTATATTTCTAGAAGTTGAAAATGAATGAAGAGGTAAAGGCAAGAAGAAAGACCACAAACTAAATATTTATTAAAATTATGGCATTTGTTTTACGTTTATTTATCGTAATAGGACGAACGAGTAAAGAACACAATTGATCGAGAACCTAAAGCTGCATGCCAAAATTGGAACACGTTCAACTAATTGCATAAAATTTTCACCGTTGACAGTTCCCTATGTCAGCCTACAGTGGTGGAAAGTTGTGAAGGAAACGCAGCGTTGGTTCAATTAGAAACGGAGAGGAAATTGCGAGACTGCTTTCGTTCCTGCGCCGTGATTTTCTAGCAAATACTTAACGGTATCAGCGAAAAAAGGAAACGACCGCGAAACGCTCTGTCCGTAAGCGCGTTCTAATACACATAAAAAGAAAAATCACGAAGCACCGACGAATAGAACAGTTGAATGGGACCGATGCCCGAGATTCTGACGCTAATGCGATCATTTCCAGTAATTACTTTGTACGATCGACAGTAGTCACTTTATTGAATCACTATTTCGTTGTTTTTTTTTTTCTATTTTTTTCGCTTCCTTTTCTCTTTTTTCACGAAAAATATACCTATTAATTAGCGAACAAGAGAGAACGAAATGTTTTACGTTACGTGTCGAATAGTTAGTCTCCTGTATGGCACGGTAATTATAAATTCATTCTGGAATCGGTGCAAAGTCGAATGAGTAACGAGCACAAAGTAATTAATGTGGTCTGAGTAATAAAAATGCGAAAGAAAAACTACTCCCTCCTAACCCTCCTTCTAACTTTTTCCGTGTGATTTCTTCGTACCCAAGATTTCACGACATATCGTGCAAGCTTACTCGCACGAATCGGGTATGAGAAATCCATTTTTTTCTTTCTCTATTTTTTGTTAGTGTAGATCTACAGATAGATCTACTTTTTTGCAGTATTCCGTTGCAGAAAAGGTTGAGAAATTTCAAGTCTTAATAATGTTACACAAATCTATAGCCAAACGTACAGATAGCAAAATGAAAAATTTTGAATTCGGATGTTAAATGGCACGTTATTACTTGTCTCTATCATCACTATTATTGTATGCAGGGTGTTCTATCTAATTTGAACATCTAAAATATCTCGCTTATTTTTTATGATAAGAAGAAAGGTCAATGGAAAACATTTGGTTCAAAAGTACGAATATTGCGATAGGTGAAAAATTGTTCTCAGTCTTTTTTTTCGATATTTTAAGTACAGTATTTTTTTTTTTTAAGATTATATTTTCACAATGGTAAAATGATAGTTTGGAGTCCAAATGAATCTAATGACCTATGATACTATGACCTTTGCGTAATCTTGAATCCAAAAAATCACTAAAGTTGAGCCATTCGTAACATTTGCACCTTCGAATAAAATAATATTTTCTTCTGGCATTTTTTTTCCTGTTATAAAAATAAGCGACATATTTAAAATGCTCAAATTAGGTGGGACACCCTGTATGTCATTATAAATATAACATCAAAATTTGTATGTATGCTTCTGAATCTACAAACATTTTCATCCGATTTGTTTCAAATTTAGAGTGATAGATGTTAATAATTTTCCGTTGCACATACAGAATTTTCAATTAGTTCCTGCATGATGTTAAAAGAAATACTGATTTATTTTACTGATTTTCCATATTTTTCCTTTAGGTGCAACTGAAACTATTTATTTCATAGTTTAAGAAAATCGCATAATGTTTCATTTCGGAATTTGCAGCGGAAAATTACATATTTTCTATACATTTTTGGAGGCCTCTCACGCTGGTTACTACTACATCTACGATAATTAAATCGTAGTAAAAACGAAAGCAATTTAAGAAGTGTACTTTCTAAAGCCATTAAAGATTGTTTAAAAAAGAAATAAATTTCCCTAAAAACAAATCCTTGAAAGTAACTTTTATATTCAGCTGTCACCGTGGTTTCCCCCTTAAACATCTTGCAATAGACTGTATAGGCGTAGAAAGAATAAATGTAAGTATGGAAAACATGTTACAGGCTAGAAGGGTGGAACAAGTGGTAGAACGGCTGAATATAGAAAAATAAAAAAAAGAAATATATAAAAAGAGAAGAGAGGAAAGATATACTGAAGTATAAAAACAATGAAATAAAAGGGTCGGTAGAGAAGTAAAGTAGCGAGAGAACTATAGGGTCAAAAATGTATAACGTTAAATATAGGATTGTTAAGTATAGTAAATATATGATTATTTTAGGATAGAAGTGTGCAAAAGAACTAGATGTGTACGGTGTACGGAGACAGACAGAGAAAGTAATTAAGAAGATACTGTAAACCAAGATCCATTTCGTGACCGCGAGGTCGAGATTAAATCAAAAATATATATACTAATTGTAATAATACTTTATCCGGTTATCTCAAATCATACGGCATAATTTTATTTATTCGAAATTGCTTAGTGTTATTATATCGGTTTTTGTTGAAGTAGGGCATTAATGGTTCTTGTATTTCGTGAAAAACTCGACACCCTATGGATATTGGGAGGTAACGGCTGTTTCATGCCACGTCGGCCGGTTAAACAATTGACGGCGACGGACGTTACGGCGCGAGGTGCGTGTGGAGGAATCCCACACTTTTTTCAGAAGAGTTCTAATCGTGCGCCCGTCTTGTACACTTCAACAGTTTTGAATTGCATACACGTTGATTGACGAGTTCTATACTAATATTGGTTGATAATATTAATATCACAACTGAATAATACAGCCTACCTAATTAATGGAGTAAAATATTAATGATCATGTTCACAGTATTGACGCACAGAAGCTAGCAGTAATAAATGAAGCGCAACATCTTTATGATGCCTTAATTTAGATTCACGTCGATCAAAACTTCGTTATCAGATATTTATAATTAGCTAAATTATAACGCTGCAGAAATACCATATTATTGTTCAAAATATCTGATTATTAGCATTTGATAAAATATGTGAATTATGGTTTCAAATATTTGACAATCATAATAGACATTCTCTCTTGTGTGCAAAAATTTTCCACGTCTTAAATCTACTTAAACGTTGCAAATTAATTTTACTGATCAAAAACTACATATATATTTTAGTATCTCTTGACTTTGTTGGTCACACATGGTTTACACTGAAGCTTTGAGTAATGGTTGAAAAATAAAAGAAGAAACATTTTATGTATAAATAGGACACAAATTAAATTAGCAATTTTTCACAACTCACACGAAGTAATTGAACGTTTAACAGAATTAAATAAACAGAAAAGAGAATTCGATCCACAGAATCAATGTTTCCTGTCAAAGATTATTTTTCGAAAATTTCAATTGCTGTATTCACGTTGCTGAATTGGTATTATAAAACAATAGGATTATTCTGATTATGTAGCAAACCTGAGATATCCTGGAACGAAATAAGATAAGACACAGGAGAGAGGTAGGATGAAAGGGACATTCTCGTTTTAAACAAGTTATAAAAGAACCTAAAATATAATTCTACCTCTAATTAATAATATTGAAAATGTCAGCAACCTGGATATAACTGTACGTAGTTCTGTTAAACCTCTTTCTATATATGTATTACATATCTTATTTTTCGCTTTTTAAAAATGTGTATTTCATTTCTTTTATAAATTGACTGTATTGAATGATACAATACAATACAATACATTTATATTTATGGATAGGACCAGCGTAAAAAAATAGGATGATATTAATGATATTTGTTTAATTATTATTTCTTCAAGTACCAAAATTACAATATTATCGATTTGTTTTTTTAACAACATAAATATCACGCTATTGTCAAAACACTTATAACAAAATTTACATTAAACTTACATACCTATTTGAGAAACAAAAATAATCCTCAAATTGAAGAAAAAGATCCTTCGATTAAAAGTAAAATTCATTCTTAATATGATCAAAACTGAAAACAACAGAAAATTGAAAATTTAACTGACAATTAATAGAATATTAAACGAAAAATGCTGGCTATTTCATGTTAACTGTTCTTGAATAAATAATTGTTCAAATGTAGTAATAAAGAAATTAATCGATAATAACAATATTTCATAAAACAACCGAACGATTCAAGAGGCTACTGAATAATTTTATTTTCGATATCGAAAAAGTTCAATCGTATGTACATTACTGGCTTGCTTGAATCAACAACGATTTGAAGTTGCACGCGATTAGCAAATGTATAAATGTTGCTACAAAATAAAAAGATTATTACTGTGGAAAAATCTTAATTTTCATAATATTTACAGTATCGCTTTCATCCCACCTCTCCCCTACATATTATATTTTATTGTCGCATTACTACGTTTTTCTAGCAAAACAGCAGAACACTCATTATACTCCCAAAAGGTATCATACTTCTGAAGATAAATAGTTAATATTATCATTAGGTACTTGACTATTTTTTTTTTACTTTCTATTTCGTTTTCGATTATCTATCATATCTTTGTTATTTAAAGTTATTTTCGCTAATGCAGCACTATTTTTATTATAACATGATTGATAAAATTGTAACAATTTTATCCCTTGTTTTACTCTTATTATTAAGGCTTTCTATACTTTTTTTTATAAATACGATTGAATATTGTCTATTATAAAAAAAAAAAAACTTATGCAATATACTTCAGAAGTATTTTATACAAGAAAATATATTTTTTATTATGCCAAATCGAAAACTTAGATTAAAGAGAAAATTATTGGATGAGTGCAAAAGTTTTTATGGGTTTCTAACACACGATGTGATCGTGTCACTATGTTATGGATATAATTATCGCGTTTGAGTGTCATGTTTTTGGTACCCACAAATAATCAGCTATTTGTTACAAAAATTGAAAATGAACATGAAAAAGTACAATATACATATCATTGTGATGTACGAGATTCTAAGGGGAACAGATGTTGCAAGTACGGTAAAAAATATTTGTGATGGGTTTGGAAAATCTGTTCTGTCAATATCAACGTGATGGTTTTCTAAGTTTAAATGAGGCAAGCTTGACCTAAACGATAAATTTCGTTATGCATTTTATAACAGAAGATTGCAAATATTACCAGAGTGGAGAAAAGTTATTGAAAAGTATGGTGAATATACAATTGATTAAATAAATCATTATTGGCAAAATAATATAGTATCTATTAATTTATAAAAGAAATCCAACAAAACATTTCCACTCGCTTAATAGATTACAATGTCCGTATTTATCGACAATTCGTTTCCCATCCAAGTATTATACTTACATTTACATCATAGCAACAGCACGAATTGCTCGGACTGAAAGACATACTATACATACAATATCTATATGTTCTTAACTCGAATTATCAAGGCTGCACTTCGAAGGCCACAGACTTCATATTCGTGTAATTCCTTTTCATTTGAAAGCAAACGACCTACTTCGATTTATACGCTTATCGTTTATTCATCGAGAATATAACTACGATTTAAAGATATAAGTGCACGTCAGAATAAATATACGTAAAATGTGAAAATTAAAATAACGGAAAATGTCAACTTACGTACTGAAACGAAGATTTACACCCCCGTCGATAAGTTACCGGACACTTAATAAAATTAAGATTCGAACTTAGAAATTTTTATTTTTACCGCAGTTTCCCGAATAGTATATTCTTCTTTTGCAACAGTAATTAATATTTGAACATTTTTTAATAGACAATTCTTTTCTAGAAGCATTCATTGTGATTATAGTAACTATTGAACTGAAAATTAAGAAGATCGAATAATGCAATTTTCAGCACCATGTTTATCTCTGTTTGGTGAAAAGCCCTTCTTGATTTAATGATGCTACAGATATAAATGTGTATACAGAATAACGTCGTAGAAAATTGGAGCTGCATTTAACAAATACTTCTTTTTCTTAACATTTATTCACGTTATGCATGCATATTTTTAACTTCGCATTCAAATATAACCGTAAAGTAAATGAATATAGCAAGATACACAATAAACTCGGGACAGAAAATTGTTTATTTTGTTGTTTACGTTCTGAAAATCATTTTGCTCAAATTGTGCAAGTGTCCGATGATTTATGGACGGAAATGTAGATGCAACTACTTATTTCTACCTATTTCTAATAAAACGATAGAAATTACATTCTCTACAAAAATAAATAAACTTAGAAAAAATAAAATGGATAAAAAAAAAGATATTTATTAAAAGAAATTGGATATCTTCTACAACATGTATTGACCTCTTGGTAATTATATCGTACAGCACATGAAATTTCAACTGAAGAGGAGAAAAACTGTGCTAACACGTCCAGATGAAGGATCAGAAGGAGTAAACATATTCTGGATATAAGTAATAACGTTGCGTATACGTATGACATAGTATACATATCGAAGGGAGACATATAATCCTATCTAAGATAGGAAACGAGTACAGAGCAAAGAGGAGGATCCGCTGCGACTTAAATGCAAGACACAGGAAGAAGCTGCAACTTTAGACTGCGACGCCATGGAGAAAGAGAAGCCTAGTAGCAGTGGTGCTCGTTATCGGAGATACTTTAATCAACTCGAAACAACGCTCGGTCGAGGACTTTCCAGGGATTTCCTGATCAGGATTAGTCTTTCCATCCTGCAAGGAAGGAAAGTCGAAAGGGAAAGCCGGCGTTCGTGCATTCAAAGGGTTATTGCAACGGTGCAGGATTAAGCTGATTCCATCCTGAATCACGAACGATAGATGAGTAAGAAAATAAAAAAGGAGCAAGACGGCCGAGATGGAGATGGGGAGAGAGAGCGTCCTTCGAGTGATTCACCGAGTTTGCGGTTAGGTTACTTCAGTCTGTACGCTGGCAGGCAGACGAGTACAGACAAGTGGTTCTCATCGCTGATGCGAGGTCCAGTGATCCTTCCAACGTACCACGTTTCGACAGAATTGTTTCTGAATTTCGATCTTTTCGCCGACAAACAAATATCCTTATCAGGGGTCGTTAAGACTCTCCTCAAATGACTTTCAATTAACTTTACGTTTAAATTCAACCGTTTTAAAAAACCGAAATTTCACGATTTCTTTCATATATTCAAATTCATCGATATAAATTATGTCATAGATTGTGGATTTTCATGTAGAATTATATTTTTGAGAGTATAGTAAAGAAAAAAGTATAACTTCGATAAAAAATTTCTTCATTTACCAGATGTTATAAAAAGCGCTATAATTTTGTTAATATTACATGCATTCTGTGTAATTTTAAACTTTAAAATTTTCTATAAATGCATAAAAACTCGTAGACTAACTATGAAATATCTGTCGCATACTTTGAAGGATACTATTTACGCAATTTTATTTTTAACTATTCTACTTTTCAAATGTACTCTTTATAATATTGAAAATAAAATACTTGGAAAATGAATTGAAGAACCTGTTATTTTAAACATTTTCTTATTCATCGTTGTCATCAATTTTAACGTTCACACAAATATTATGTTGCAATTTAGCGGGGATGTTATTTACTATTGCTTAAAAAACGTAAGAATAGTAGACCTTTGAATGTAATAATGTTACTTTTCCGAGGTTATTTTTTTTTCCTTTTCACGATTGCAGTACGATTTTAAGACTCTATTTACTTAATAATATAACGAATATATTACACTGTATTAAATTCAAAATGTTCAATAGTTTTGCCATGCAATTAAGTAATATAAAAAAATTACACATTTTAAATATAATAATGTTACTTTCCCGAGTTTGTTCTATTCTCTTCACTTTGTCAGTATGATTTTAAGACTTTATTTACTTAATAATATGATAAATACAATATACCGTATTAAATTCAACGAATTTAACATTTTTGCTACCCAATTAAGTCATATAAAAAAATGGCATATTTTATAAAATATGTACCTATAATGTATTAAGCCATGATTGAACTTAAAAATGTGAAAAAACGATATTAAAAATATAAAAAAGAGTAAACTAATGCAAGAAATGTTCACCATAGCATCACAAACCTTATTAACGTTTTCATAACTTAGGACTTATATGATTGTATTTTAAGATATGTAAAATTTTCTAAAAAACAAGACAGGTAAAAGAATTTTTAATTAAAATTATATGGATTTATATTTTACAAATGTGAAATATAAAAAAATTATATTTATAATATATACTATATTTATTATATTTATAATATAAATATAATTTATTTATATTTCAAATTAATTATATATTAACTATATTAGCTTTAGCTGCCTTTATTTACTTATAAAACATTTCTGCAACTAAATTTATATTAAATCCAGAACACGTCTGATATCAATAATTGGGATCATAAATTATTTATGATCTCATCTCCTCGAAAGAGCACCTCTTACTTTATAACCTATCAATGTAGAGTTAATAGCAATAATCTACGGCTATTAGTCTTTCTTGTTTATAAAACTAAAATATACAAATGAAACATGAAGGAAATGCCTTAAATTTAAAAATTAACTGAATATCAGCAACATCATTACGCTTTGTAGTTCAAAAGATTCTGCACGATCGAAATAGTGTTTGGTTTACAAATTATTCTTCAACTAATGTGTTCATACTATTATTCTTTCTTATGTATTTACAACATTACAAAACATATAAAGAAGTAACTTTTTGCATATTTCGTATTACTTTACACAAGTAAAATAACGATAACTAGAATATCTACTGTATAAATGTAAAAGAAAACAAAATTTTTACATTGATATATTTTACATTGCAAACTTGCAGTTATTTATAAATTGAAAATATAGTTAAGTTTCCATATGCGGATCCTACTAAAATATTGAAGATGAAAGCAAAAATTTACAATTTAACATAGTGTACATTAACACTTGTGCAATTATTTACTAATATTACTGGCACACGATCTTTGTCGTTTTTGTTCCTTTTTATAATACAACTGCATGTCAAATTTGTGGACATCTCATTTATATTATCCTACTTATTACATAAAAACCAAAATAATTTGTTTGAACTGAGTAGTAAAGGTATTATATATATACAAGATTCAGCGATAAATCTTATATTCATTATATATTAGTAAACAGTGGACATTTATATGCAAATGTATGCCTTTACAAGAAATAGATAAATAATTAAAACTTGGTTAGAAATATATTTTATTACTAAGCGATTCTAAAAATGTATTTTGTTAATTTTGCATAATTTGCACAAAGCATATGTTTTGCATAATGCATATTGCATATATTTTGCATATTTTATGCGTATTGCATATATTTTGCATATTTTACACATACTAATAACCACACTATAATTTTTTATAATCTATCTTACTAAGAAATGATTAATCACATTCTACTTTCATTCTACTTAATCGCAACTAACTTTCAAATGCTATTAATTGAATAAAATAATTAGAAACAAAGGATTACTGTTAAATGAATCCATCAAATGAATTATTGATATGATATAGAGGTCTTACGTCCGGTGCTTCTGGTGCAAAAATCAGAATGAAAATCTAAACACGAGCTTAAAAAAATTCAAGTTTTGATGAATTGTGTATAATTAACAATGTCTAGAAAGGTGTAATTATTGGTGAGGTAAACAAAATTGAATTACGACATTGGAAGAAATATAAACATGCGCTTACAGATTTTCTGAGACAAAAGGCAACTACTTACCGATGTGAATATGGAAAAACTTAAGATTATGTATAATAAAAATAATTCATATATCTTATCTTATTATTTTGCTTATATTTTGTATATGTTTTAAATATATTTTTAATATATTGCGCAATATCTTGCATACATTTTCCATATTTCAATATGTCATAACTGCATAAACATCTGTCGTCTATTTATTAATAATGGAAATTTGATTAAACATAATAATTTTTATTTAAACCTCAAAATCAATCAATGCTGCATAAAGCAGATAAATAGAATTTGATTGATTATAGTATACATATTTAATCTTTCAATCTTCGTTTGGTATCAATCACTAGCTATAAGTAGTTTTCAATCACTATAAGCACAAATATGAACGCTGCATGTTACGTTAAGACAATTTGATCCAAACATCAGATAAAACAAAATGATACATAATATTAAGAGTTTTGTATTAATAGTGCATATTATTTTATACGGACAATGGTATAATTTCAATAATATAAGCATAATATAAACCATGAGATATACCAATCTGTATCACTTCGCTTAATTTTAGAATGCCCTTGGGCTTCACATAAAACGAAATGACTTCTGACTCACAATCAGATCATTGGAACACTTCGAAGTCAACGTTCATTGTAAATACTGAAACTCGATCTAACAATGCGACGATTGTACAGAAAACATATTTTGTACTAGACATCGAGTATATTATTAAGCGTTTATTAATTTACCACCTAATATATCACGTATATATATCTTATTGATATACATGCTATAAATGATTTAATGGATAATTAAAAACAAAATGGTTTAAAAGATTAATAAACAAAAGAACAGAAAAAAATACAAAAGTTGCAAAATAAAAACTGATAAAATTAATAAAAAGGAAGAGTGTCTTAAGTAGAAACACAGAAGGTAATTTAGACATTGAAGAGTGTTTTAAAGCACACAGCAACCTTTCAATTTCTTCCTACTCTATTGTTATACCGAATATCAATAGGTACTTTTTTTTATAGATGAAACGATCAAACGCAAACTTACAACACTTCAGAGAAAATTGAATAAACTAAAAAATATTTCTGACAAAATCTCAGTTATTTTAAGTAAAACCTCTAACAGCGACTTACAATCTCATTTTTGAACAATTTATTCACATTGACTTCCATCCGATAATGAAATATGCAAACCTTCGAATTTTAATTAGTAGATATTGGGTTAGCCGAAATATCTTCTCGTTCTTTTGCAATGTGGCATTTGTATGTATTATATTACAAGTAAATATCTAAGTAACTTCACGGGCGAAAACAGAATCTGAGAGTGCACGTTTCGATACGTCACTTAAAAACAGAAGTATAAAAATTGGTAGCATTTAGCGAATTCAGCACAGCTTGCAACGAAAGAATTATATTACTATCCTAAAAATAGAAATGTGGTATACAAAAAAAGAATATGCAACGTACGATGAATAACAAAGTATGATAATTTTGATTTTCCAAATATCATGCAGCAAATTTTGCTGCCAAAAATGCTAGACGCTCTAAAAGACTAACGAAAGTTGACATATATAAAATCATATCCATCAATCCATATGAAATGATACGGGAGATTGTAGAAGTATCGAACATATCGAAATCCAACGATGAAATCCATTTACATAAACTGGATTACATAAATCGTTTTGGTGTCGCACAAATTGAAGATACGGGAAAACTTTTTGGCTAATCCAATAAATTTAATCTAAAATTAGGCTCACTCCTACTGAAACTGAAGAACTCTTTTTACGTGGAAGAAAAAAATTTAGTATCTGTTTTTTAACTAAAAATATCTATACCATAATGTCTTATTTTTACAGATGTATAAATTTTAACAATAAAAAGGCAAATGTTCTTTGAGTTTATTTTACCAACAATCGAATATTTTTCTAAAAATATATTAATACTATAATAATTTCTCTGTCATTAGACAAAACAAACTTAAAATTTTAAAATCCCCTAAATTTCAGGAAATAATTATTTAGTTCGTGATTAAACTTAATTATAATATCCTCACACTATCAAAGCAATCGTTTATGTGTACATTCTGACACTTGATGGAATGAAAATGTAGTAATATTAACAAAGCCTTAAAACCAACTACGAAAACTCATTGCCACTTTCTTATGATTTAAAAAATAACTTTTGCAGAAAAAATGATAAATATTGAAATATTATATACAATTCGATCACAGCCGATAAAATTATGTAATAATAAAAATACTGTATTTGACAATCTATAAATCCGTCTTAAGAATCTCAATGACCAAGGTAAATCTTACTTAACCGTGAATTATCCGTTCAAAGTTAATCGATATTTATTTTTAATAGACTAACCATATTTTTTAACGTTCTTCATTATAATCTAGCAAAAATACATTTTTAATATTTTGAATGACTTTAGAATATCACTGAGCAATGAAAGCACAGTAAACGAAATAATCCGTTTCACATGCAATACGAAAAGTAAATATTTCTATGGAATAAGAATGATAGTGGAAGTAATATTTTTAATTTAATTATTGTAACGTTGTCACGTCAAACATTTTTTCAGGAAGGGAATAACGTATCATTGAAAAAGTAAATTCAAATTTGTATCCTTTCTAAGCACACAGATAAATGAATTGAGAATAATGTGTATTTATTTAACGAGTAAAGTACGAAACGGGAGACTGGGTCCCCCGAAATTTGCTTTCTTGTTCTTCTAATAACTTCCTAAATAATTTCTTCCCAATATACTTCTTCCATATAAATACATATTTGCAGTATATTTTGGTTAATTATTTTATAACTATTGGCGTTCGTTTCGCGACGCCAAACAAATTTAGACGATTATTAAGGATTAGCTTTATAACACAATCGCTCGTCGATGATATTTATTATGATTATTTAAGATAATTATGATTCCTTTGGAATCTCTTATTTAATTAAATTTCCTTTCAAAGCAATGACGTGATCCAAAAAGCGATTTTATTAAAAAAATCAAAACTTGGAAATAATAATAATGGCAATAATAAAATAATAGTAATAATAATGATAATAATAATGGAAATCAGAGACTGTTTTTATTGAATTCGTAGAAATAAATGTTACGAACAGAATTAAATAATGTAGTATAACTGTATATAATATTAAAATACCACAAAATAGAGATTAAAAATCATTTTAACGAATTTTTAGTTGGGTTACCTTAGTAACACCACTCCGTCGTTCTCGTTTCAAAAATAGCGCATAACCTCTATAGGTATAGAATGAGGGAAATTTGAACGTGTCAAATTTACATTTCGATAAAAGTACAGCGATCGAGGTTTTCACACAGTTAATAACAGTAGGGGCTGTGAACGAAAATATATTTATTCGAGTTCGAGTAATATGACCTGGTTAACGGAAACACGACGAAGAAAAAAAAAACTGAAACTAGAAAAACATCGAATAGGTACCGTGGAGAAACGTGCCGTATGAGTAATCGTTACGCACGGCACGTCGACAGTTTAATCAGGAAAACAAATCTGGTGTGTCTCGATTGAGAGACTAGACCGAGACGAAGGAACAGACCGACGGGATAGGTATTCCGAAAATCAACGCTGAAAGAAGCCGGGAAGAAGCGTGTTGTGAATGGGAGACTCAACGCGAGTCCTTTCAAAACGAAGAAACACTCGAGCCGTTTCGCTTCAGTAACCGCGGTCTTGCTTCAGCTCCTCCCGGATTCCTTTGTTTAATGCCTTATTGCGATATTTTAACACGGTTCCGCTGTTGCCATGCGGCTCGACTCCACACTTATCCTGCTCGTCGTGTGTCGCCACAGTCGACCAAGAATCATCCTACTCTATACTCGCTGCAGTTATGCAATCAAGCTGTTCCTTTTTTCTTTTCTGGGGATTAACTGACCTTTTTAGGAGAATCTTTCGGATCGATACTCCACCGTTTGCATTCCAACCAACTTTCAATATCTCGATATATACACCCTTTATACGGAGGAAAATGTAAAAATATTCCAACAGATGTCAGCAGTTCTGTTCACGAAATTATGTATAATCTAACATGTGCTTCTGAAGAAAGATTTAGATGTACAGTCAGCGACAGAAGTATTCATCCACCTAACGTATTCAACATGTATACATCGAGGAAATTGAAAGAATATACAAATATAATTTTTAAATTAAAAATACAGAAATAAACTTTGTAACAAGGTTTATAAATAAAACAATGTAACATTCGCAAAAATTAATAACTATTGCATACAAAAGAGAAGTTTAATGATATGTTATAATCAGACTGCATATTTATTATGCATTTATAGGTACAAAATTACATGGAATGCACGTAACATGAAAAGGTGTATAAATATCCAAATTATCGTACCTTTTATAATGCCTGATAGGTAAAATAATTTTTTACGGAAGTTCTACTTTTCTTGGTGTACTCTCAAAAATGTATATTTGCACAAAAATCCGTAGCCTAATTATAATATACCAGAAAATGAGAACACAAAAGTATTTGTCCATGAATAATTTTTTAATTATACTCACATACATTCAAAATTAACTAATTAAAAATTATAAACTTAATACTTAAGAGGATATCTCTTGGATCTAAGTATAACCTCGAATCTTTTAGGACTTGATTTAATTGGTTCTTTTGTCAAATTTGGGATATTCTTTTCTGTTCTTCTTTGAATCGCTCATTTAGTCTTTTCTGGTTTTTAGGAGGCATATCTCACATATTTTTAATTTATGCTCACAAATGTTCGATCGCATTTATGTCTGGAAACTGGGGTGGTGTTTGCAAATAACGTTATATTATAATATATTTTTAAATTTCTCTTTTTAGTGCAATAATTATTAACTTTTGCGGGTGTTATAATGTTTTATATTAATAAAGGATTATTTCTTTTATTTTTAATTTAAAAATTATGTTTACACACTCTTTCAATTCTCTTTATATATGCCGAGTATGTTAGGCGGACGAATACTGTAAATAGAAATTTCTTTTTTTTAAATCAATTATTATTCATAGTTTCTGCTTCATTATCATTTGTGTTGTAATCTAATTTATTCGTGTACATGCAATCTTTCAGAAAATAAATGTGTTCTAATTCTAGAGTAACTAAGAACAATTAAATGACAGATGAATTCAAATTATAAATAACCGTTGCAAATAGTTCCTAACATTCAGTGTAAATGATCAAATGGAACATGTCAAAATTATTGTTATTGCTGTCATTATTATTATTTAATAATCCATTAATTGTAACTTCATGCGTGTAATACATATTTTCTCCGCAATCATTATGATTATGCAAATGTAACCAAACATCGAGTTAATACTATCACTAATACTATTGTCCAATTTTCTTTCGCTAAACATATTTTGTGCAGCTCACACGCAGAACCAATGCAACAAAGAGGTAAAGCTGTACTGTCGATGCGGGTAGAAGATTTAATAACACTGTTAAACAATGTAAACGAAGCTATGAGTAAAGTCGTGGCAAACAAGAGGCTCCTCCAAGCAGCGCAAATAATAGTTTGCAAGAACCGCGGATATCCGGCGGATATCCGCAAGCGCAGATCTCCTACAGTCTGCGGCTGGACACCATAGACAAACTAGTCTTCCTACACACCTACTAAATTCTTCATAAATATTCCATATCAATATTTCCTTTTCCTCCACGATTAATCGGAACTAACGATCACCGTCACATCGTTAACTTTAATATTCTTTGATTTTTTATCGTTAATAATAGGTCAACTGCTGTAGTACAAATTATTTACTTATCCATGATAAATATCTATTACTATAAATTGTTAAATTTGTCTTAGAAAGATCTTACAAGAAAGCTATCACTTAATAAAGGTCTGTGCTTGACATTCTTCCGGGAAACGAACACTAAAATTTTCAAAAACTTTAGAATCCTTCGACATATTCAAAGTTGTCCTCATTCTTATTCGTGCATTTCATTCAATCCTAACCATTACATTTGTACTTTGCATTTACATCACCTTCCTAATTATACGCACATAAGAGTAAATTCCCGAAGAATTATCACGTCTCTTCGGAACAGTATCGAATGAAAGCAAGTAGGTGAAGCAATCACTGTTTTCAGAAGATTATAAATTGGAAAAGGAACCGGAAAATTGTTCAAGTTGTTAAATATTATTATATGTTGCATGTAATCTTCATCCACATACATTGTATATACAAGCTGATTCATCTAACTTGCATACCTCAGCTAACTTTTAAATTATGTGTTTGAAAAGTTATTATATATAAAAGTTCCATGATCTCAAGGGGGACAAAGGATATTGTGTATCGACTTTTTTTTGTATGTGAAGGAGTTTTCAAATTTTCAAGGTCAACTTTTTTTTATGGAATCGAATATTTTTTATACTATAATTTGAAAACATATCAGGTTCCAAGTAAGAATGCGTTAACTTATTATGATAATAAGTTAAATATAATGGCTAACGAGATATTTTACACTGTTTCTCAAAAATCTGCCACGTTGTTGAAGATTACATACTATCGTCACAGAATTCCCTAATTCTGTTTGCTTGGAAAAAAATAAAGCGTATTAACAAAACCAACATGATATAATGAATGCCGCAAGCATGGGTTACAATTAGTACAGAATCAATTCAGAACATTGTTTCCACGTTGATTTATAGATTACAAAATTGTATCACTGCTAATGGACGTCATTTAGAGAATAAAAGTTAGATGAGGTAAGGTCACTTATTTTTGTAAAAATTACCGAGCAGTTTTCATCGTCGAAGTAACTTTTCGAAAAACAGTGCAAAATATCTCATTAACCATTACGTTTGAGATTACAATAGGTTATTACTTTTTTACTTGGAATCTAATGTTTTTCCGACTGACATAAAAAATATGTAATTTCATTCTATAAAAAAAAAAACAACTTTCATGTATAACAACTTTTCATCGAACGTATAATTTAGAAATTATTTGAGATATGTAAGTTAGGTAAATTATCCTGTATATTAAATGAGTGTAAAAATTTCTGTATAGTTTATGTAGGTTTCTGTATTATCTACTAACAGCTTTGTTTTCGTAAAGAATTACAATGCAGACAATTATATTCAAGCAGACAATATATGTATATTCAAATATTAACCTGTTACGAACGATCGACGCCTATATGCGTTTGGAGAAAACTTATAGAGCCGGGAGATACAAATATGCTCTCCACGAAAATAATTAACGAAACTGACAGGTCCGAAACACACACATATACATACGTATGACAAATGACAGTTGGTAATAAAGAAGCATTGAAGCTCTACAGCGCGCCCAGCTTTGAACTGTTCCACCCACAAAGGGTGCAACCTTCAGATATTGAGGAAAACGAATTACTGATTGTAATCCAATAAAATAGATATCAGATTACGGTAGAAACTGTAAAAGCTGCGAACATTTGTAATATAATCATTCTAAATTAACCTCATTCACTTGGAATGACATTTAAGCTCAACGCGTATATTCTTTACGAGTTATTCGAGAATGCTTTTGTGATTTAAGCATTCGCCCAATATGTGTACACATACACTACCGACTAAAAGTTCATTTGGAATAATTATGCATTGTAAGTTACTAAAAAATTTCCAGGAAAAGGGTCAGCAATCTTAAGAATTTTTTAACAAACTTTTTATCATTCAAATCAATTGATACCGGGTAAATTACTATTGATTTCTACAACGTCCACTTAAAATCTATAAATAATTAGTAATAGATTTAATACTGATGAAAATTGGCAAATGATTTCAAACTCTTGTGGTAGTATGTATATGCAGGATGTCTCGTGTTTTAATGTCCAAATTTTGCCAGTATGTTCTATAAGTCTAAGTAAGAGACAAAAATTTTACACATAGATCGTTTAAAACTTTATTAAAAACTTATAACGAAAATACGAAACATAAAGAGAACAGTAACGGACTTCCGGTTACTGCAATATAATGTCAGAATAAATCAACAATATTTACATTTAATCTTAGTGTGTTTACTATTTGAGGTCGTCAAACTTAGCATAATGCGCTTAGCACACTCAGAAGAATCTAATTCTCTATCTCAAAATGTCCATCGTTCTTGACAATACAAGATTGCAATCGGAAGTGGAATATTATTACATTGTAAAGTTCATTTTTATTTTATTTTATTCTAGTAAACGGATTATTAATTTTTTGTATCAATTCATCACGTGAACGTATTCTTGTTCGACACGATATTTTCTTCAAAGTTCTCCAGAGGCAAAAGTCCGCTTCTTATTTCGTATTTTTATCATATTTTAATAAAATTTTGAACGACTTATGTTTTATATAACACTTTTTTTCTTATTAAACTCCATACAATACACAGACAAATGTTGACCATTAAAATCTGGGACACCGTGTATATATAGGTAATAACTCGCCTGAAATTCGTTCTACATGAAAAAGCCTTTGAGACTAAACAGATTCATTAGAAAATAACAAATAATTCAACAACGTTCCTTCACCCTTGGTAAAGAGATAACGGCATACACACTGGCGTTGCGTGTACGCGATAGAGCTGTTAACTATACAACAAAGCTAGACGCGCAACATTGGTAAAACAATAGATAAGCAAAATTCTCAGGAAGCAGCTGGCAGATTTGGTCGAGAAAGCCTACGCCCAGGCTTTAGTAGACGCTTTAATTTCTGCGTAATGAAAACAAGAAAAACAGGCTCCGAATGACACCGACGTCTAAAGTGCAGCTGCAAGTGGATGAGCGTGCAGTGAATTCCGAGTGTGTCTAATTAAAAGTCATCTGCATATTTATGGAAGGGGAAACGAGAAGAAAGGGCTGGTGGATTAACGTAGGGAAAGCGGCGGAGAAGAGGAGCTGCTGCTGCTGCTACTGCTATTGGTGTATTAAAAAATAAAAGGGTGAAACAAAGAGGCGGAAAAAACGTACGTCTGGTTAAAGTGGCCATGTTTACTACTTTTACGTCTCTCATTATCAACCAGTGTTTTTCTTTCTCTGTAAATCTTTATCTTGCGCCACTTGTCCGTTTCAAACGGCTAAAGACGATTACGCGTACATCTCAATGAGAAGTTTACTCTTTCAAAAGGTGGACGAATGAAACGCCAAAAGGCATGCAGACGTTTCCATGGTTACGACGAGAATCAAATTGCTAAATTGCAAGCATTTGCATAATAAGATTACGCGTAAAGCTTCTGAAGATACGCCGCAACTGCAACATGCTTTACACGATAATTAATATTAATTGTGTCGTTCAGATTTATTTTTCTTTCCTGCGGTTTTTCCCTGTTTTTGTTGCTGTTGCTGTTATTTTCTTAATAAACGGAAGTTCCCTAACGCTTTTGTTCAGAGGTAAAGTTATTTTTAAATTTTTTTAGTAGAAAGATCATTTAGTGAAAATGAATATTTATTCAAAAGGAAATCAGTTATCAATAAATCTTAAGGAAATTTCTCAAAAAATGAAGTGATTAAAGAATATTAATTCTTATTTTTTCTGATTACGAATGATTATTATAAATAATTAGAACTTTTTTCGTTATCAGTAATCACTAATTATGAGGGAAATCTAATTTTGGTAATCATTAACCAATACAAATAACCGGAATTTTTTTCGATTACCATTAATTGTTATAGATGACCAGAATTTTATTTTACCGCTAACCAATACCGACGGCTAAAAATTGTCTAGTTACATTAGACCCTGATCAATTATTATTAACATTGCTGATAAATAATATTCATTGACACTGAATTAAGTCAATAAAGGTAAAATTAAATGGAGAATTTATATGTTGAATAGTAACGTAAGAGTAATATGCACAAGCTTTAATAAAAAAAAAGTCTTTTTACGTTTCAGATGATTTCATATTGTTCCTTTCTTTTTTGTTTGCTTATTAAGATATATAAGTTGTATAGTTAATTTCTTTTTAATTATCAATAAGTACTACTTATCAATAATATTAATAACAATTGACAATGATTTAGCATAACTAGAAAAAATTTCTATCATCCATGTTGATTAGCGATAACCAAAAGAATTTTTCGCTGTCAATAATGATTATCGATAATCAAAATAAAATTTTAATCATCGATGATGATTACTAGTAATCGGAAAAAATCCTGTCATTTATATTGGATACTAGTAACTAAAATTATATTTCCACCATAGCTAATGGTTATTCATAACCAAATTAAAATTCCCCTCATTAATAGTGGCTACTGGTAATAAAAAAAATTTGATAATTTATAATGATTATTTGTAACCAAAATATTTTAATTAAAGGTATTAACTTTTACACCATAACTTTTAAGATTTGTCTTATAACAGTTGGGATATCTGCTTTTGTGCAAAATACCTTTATACAAAAATTACACTCTTTTACCTAATTTAAATCAACAGATAAATCTCTTGGAAACGTTCCACTGCAAGTGTAATAATTAAAATATCCTCTGGTTCCTTAATATCGTTAAATTTGAATATATAACGGATTGAAACATTCCTATGCAAAAAAGGGGAGAAAAAAATAAAAAGCAAGCAAATACCATTTTTTCTCAACAGAATGGCTGAATTGTTTTCTCTATTTTTGCAAGTCTTGTATCATTAAAAGAATGTTGCTTCGTACAAGCTATTTTCTTCTTTATTTTCAGAAATGTAACAACGAAGAAAAACTAATCAGCGCCATTAGAACCGAAAAGAGTTCCGCTAACGTTCTGTCTGCGAACGGCAGCCATAATTGCATAGTTCGTGACCGAGAAGTATATTTTCACAGACGACTGTACCGGAGTTTCGCGGAGAAAGAGATTTCCGGGCTCCTTTCAATGAACAACCAACATTCTCATGGTGAGAAAATATATTTCACACGACGATGATCATCCTTGTGTTTCTCTTCCTTTTATGCGTCCTTCGAAAATATATCTTTATTTTACGCAGATAATTTACGAAATCAGAAACTATATGCGGCAGAATCAAAATTCAAGTGTTAATCATTCAATTGGACGAATATGGAATCGTATTACCGGAAATGCAATAAAAATCAAACATTTTATTTCTCCAATTAAAATAATCTTTACTTCTCATTTGTATACTGATATTAATTTTTCTTTTTTTACGATTTCTCATGAATCCTTGTAAAAAGATATGAGACCCCTGTAACCCGTCACGTCAAGTTCAACAAAGTAAAAATATGGTTTTCTTCGAAGTAATATTTTCATTGCTTATTTGATTTCATTAGTAATTAAAAAGAAACTTTTATGACTTATGTATTACTGTAAAAGTTACTTTTGTATTACTGCCATGAAGAATGTAGTAGGGAATACAAATAGAATACGAAATAGGAAAACACTGTATCTTGCAACGTTCCTTCACAATCTTCCGTTTCTTTTTTCCATCTTCTATTTTTAACTTTTTATTTATTACCATATATAGTTAATCATATTTCTAACAATTCTTCAATTAAATGATTAATTCACCAACACAAAAATATGTATCTATGTCTTTAATTTCCTATTAAAATCATTATTTCCATGTTAGAAGTAAACGGAAACATTTCCACTTTGATGTGTACCAGATAAGTTAACTTATCATTCCACATTCCTTTCTACACGGACAAAAACGTTTTCGTTCGACGAATGACAAGGTTAACAGGTTGATTCGAGAAAACTTGCGACTTGAATTTACAGGAGAAATAAAAATTAAGTTATTTTAAATTGTTACGAATGATCGAGTATTCTTGAAAAGACTTGCACGAAACATACTTAAGATTTGTTTAATTACTTTCGTATGACTTTCTTAAGATAGAACAGTTTAAACGACAGATCGCAAAGGGACGACAGCCATATAAACAATTTATTCGTGTCACGCGAACGCAAACGCATAATTGCATGCCCTTCGTACATTTGTGGAATACGAAACAGGAAGAAACATTGTACGCGAACCGTCATCGATATTAATTACAAAATCAATGCCCTTCGCAGGAAGAAGAGTTGGGAATAGTTATTTTTAGACGTCCCCAAAATTACCGATGATCGAATAAATGAATGAATGATTAAAAGCAGGAATAATTTTCAAAATAGATAACAAGATATGTAATTTACCTAACCAGGGAAAAAGCAACTTTTCTCCGATATTTTTCTTAACAGCTTTGTAACAAGTGTTCAGTGTTCCAACAAGATTATTTTGATACGTGTAAATTTATAATATACTTATACGTGTGTAAGTTATTAACGTAAATTTCGTTGATAACTTCTTCTTCTTCTAAGAAAACTACCACTGGAATAACGCGGAAGAATAGCGCGTAGAAAAAGTATATCACTGTAAAAGGTTTTTGAACGATTACTATACTCGGAAGAAGAGCACGTTTAAGTAATTACAGTGATTAAATCAGGAAAAAGCCTGACATCTTGGCTAAAACCGTGTTCGTTCATTCACAAGAGGAAATGACGTCAGGAGGAACTCATTCAACGTAACGTTCCTACCGGCAATAGGATATTCAAACAAACTCCGTAACAGAGAAACGTGTTTATCTTATTAACCGTTTAAATCTTCGCTACTCGCAATACTGTCGGAAATTAAAGAGTAAGAAGAAAGAATTTGCGATGGATTATTCCAATATCTAATCTTCACTTATGTTCAATAATTGAATATCCTAATGATTTGAAACAGTTTCTTCTTCTCGAAAATGCGCGTAACAATTCTAATAAATAAACCCAAATTCGAACTTTCTCTTTTCCTCATTAAACTTGTAATATTTATAGGTGAAAAAAAATAACCCAAAATCTTTTTCGACGAACTTTAACAAATCCTTTATCTACGAACTTTTCAAAAATTTCTGATCATACTTGTACAACAATTACGACTTACCAAAACAATGCGGAACTAGTCAAAAACGATGTATAAAGACGGTATCCTCTTCTTTTTCCGATATCAGAGCACTATAGATCACTACGTGAAGCACTGAATTCAAGTCCGGAGCAGTTTCTTTCGACCGGTCTGCTCGTATCGGGGAAACGATCTCGAAAGCGAGCCACAAAATTAACGTGAATCTAAAAGGTAAACTGTATCCTTCGCTATACCGTGGGAGAAAAGTTCGATAAGCCACGTATGAAAAGTCAGTCTGCCACTGTTTGACTTTACCGTAGCTACAGGGCACGGCGAAAAATCGGTGAAACGCCGACAGGAAAACGAAGAGTCAATTGCGAATTACCGAAAGGAAGTATATGACCGACAGAAAGGTGAGAATTGCCGGTGTGGCCTCTGTTAGACGACTTCACAAACGAATGACGAACGAGCGAATGGTCGGAGGACCTGTGGGCATCGACTCTTTTGCCCGAGGACGAAGGAAGAGGTAGGCACTGAGCCATGGCACAAGCTAGAGTCCCAGTATTACAAGAAGACCGTGCTGAATCAAAAAGTTTCCAGGAAATTTGTCAACCACTTTTTTCTCACTCATTCGTTTGTCATAAGCAGCTAATCGATTGATTCGTTCAACTGAAAAGAGACGATAATAGATGGATTGGTAATTTTTTACTACTGAGAATTTTTCGACGATTCTATCACAAGGCATGTACATTTCCTGGAATAGAAACCTTTACCTGTGCAAACTATTACGAGCTGAAATGTTTGTTCGTGTAATTACGTTTCATAAATCTCTAGTAAAAGACATTCGAAATGGGGATCCTTGTATATTTAAACAGTAGCAAATTTCCGGTTTCTCATTTAAAAAGTCTGATAATTCTACATCGATTATCGAAGCTTTCTTTTCTACCGTTTATCACATCGAACGCATGCAATTTTCGTATCGTGCGAAATATCCAGTGATCGTTTTATATTACGGACTTTCATCGAATTCGTTTGCCAGTTTTTTTCACACAACAATTTTCTCATTACTATGTTTTATTTTTAGCGAAAGCTAACAAACACAAAGAGACGCAGCGCCAAATTACTCCAATCACGCATAAAACTATCAACCTAAAACTAAAATTGACTCCAAGTGTTGCCGTTAAAAAAAAAAAGAAAAAAGAAAACACGCTACTTCCCGTCGAAGCAAATCCAGCAGTTCGCGTGAATTTCACTTCGGTAAAAAGGAGAATGCTTAAACCTGACAATTTTTCCCTGCACATCCGGAGTGTCTACCCTACAAGAGAGAGCTTTATATGCCACCGTACTCCTCCTGCTAGAATGCACTCGACGGCCATGCTGGTTCAGACATTTCCATCTTTTTCTCTCTCGGCCGTGCAAGCCGGCTTTCAATTTTATTTCGTTCTTCAATAATACACCGTGCCTCGTCCAGGGATGCTGCAATGCGGCTCTCCTGCCTCGCATCGATTCCACCAAAGTGGATTTGCTTTTCATTGTGGATATAATCATAGACTTGATCTATATTATATATATTATATATATATTTCGTGTGATTTGATAGATGTCCTACAGTTACTCTGGCGATCTTGATTCTTGCTTGTTCAATTTTACCGTAACCTGCCCATTCTTCATCTAAACAATAATTCCAAAATGACGTACGCTTTTGTGCACAAGTCACCGGTCACTTAATAAAATTAGAATTTTGACTTGGAAATTTTAGTTTTTCCGTATAGTTACGTTTTATAAATCCACTAAAATGTATTCTGAATGAAATTCTTACATGTTTAAATAGTAGAAAATTTGATAATATATCAAATTATGAAATAAGTAAGTAATTGTGCTAAGTAAGTAGTTTTATTATTAAAATAAATAAGGAATAATAGAGAACCTCAGTTTCTCGAACGGAATACCCTTCTTTTGCAAGAGTAACTAGTATCTGAACATTTTTTTATTTGATAGCTTTTTTTCTCTCTAGAGCTACTTATTTATGATCACATGGATTGTCGAAGCTCAAATAAAGAAGAACGAACCATTGCGCCTTCCAGATCCCATGTTTCTTTCTGTTTAATCAAGAAATCCTTTCCACATTGCTTACAAATATTTAACGATGCTGCAGACATATTCTTCAGATAATTTTGAACGTCAAATCAACTTGGAGCTCTATTAAATAAATACTTTTCCTTAATATTTATTCAAGTTATACAGGTATATTTTTAATTTCATATTCGGTATAACCATAAAATAAGTAAATATAGCAGAATTGCACAATAAAGACAGTAAATTGTATTTATATTCTAATAACCATTCTGCTCAAAATGAGCAAGTTTCCAGTGACTTATGGGCGAGAGTATGCACTTTCATTAGAATTTATGCCACGTATTTTCACAAATATGAATATTAGTAAACGTGAAATACTTTTTAAAGTTTCTTTTGTGTAATTACTTTTATAATGGAACATCAATAAAGGAATAAAAAGCAAAAAAACTGCATCAACTTTGCGTAATCTGGACGAAATTATTTACAACCTTATAGTTATTAATAAATTATTGACACTTCATCAGGCAAGAGGAATATTACTCAAGTAATTTTAATCATTGAGCTTACATATTGATTAAAGAAATACACGTTGAAGTTTAAAACTTCAAGATCTAAAACCAGTTTCGATGCGTTAAATTATTATTTGTATACAGTGTGTCGCGATAAGTGTCGTTTAATACAACTATTGAACAATAGACGATAGGTCAAAAATGTAACGAGATTTTTATCGTCACTTCTTATGTAAAATATCATTTGTGAAGAAAGGAATTTTTATCTCAAATTTTTCAAGGTCATACTAAGGTCATCTTATATTTCTTTTTTTAATGGAATGCTATATCTTTATTTTGGTATCATGACAGTACAGAAAGAAACAAATTCAGCATATGTCTTTAAAATAACCTTGAGATAATCCACAATCGGAAGGATGAAAAAGTTTTAAAACAGGTGAGTATCGATGCTTTGTTACTTTGTATGTCTTTTACATTTGGTGTTCCAAATGCCCGTCTCTATGTCTTAAGTATTGCTACAGCTTATAACGAAATAAACGGTTGCTGGCGAAAAAAACTGTTTGTGAACGATGAAAGTCATTTTACATAAGTAATACCGATATATAAGGCAGCGATTTTTTCATTTGTCAGTTTGTCGATCGATTGTTGTGAACTATCAAGTGTGATTATTAAGAGAAAAATGATGTCTTCAAGTAAATACATCGATAGGATTATAATTCTCAGATGGCATAATAAAGACATCTTGAACACCAAATGTAAAAAACCGCAGGTAAAATAATATAGACATCGATACTCGCCCGTTTTAAAGCTTTTCGTCCTTACAGCTTTGGATTGTTTCAAGATCAGTTCAAATGACATATGCTGATCTCGTTTTCTTTTCTGTATTTTCATAATACCAAAACAAAAGTATAGCATTCCACTAAAACAACGCGAGATGATCTATAGTATGACCTTGAAATATTGAAGGTAAAAAAACTTTTTCCACATTATACATAAAAAATTGTGATAAAAGTCTTCTGTGTATGATAGTTAATAATAACGAAATAGTCAAATAGTATGCAAACAGCTATAAAAATTGTGTGAAACATTCAATAATTGCTTTCGCTTTCAAATTGAACAATAAATCAGTCGATAATACAACGGTAGAATTGAAGTATTACTTGAATCAGTAGAATGCAAAAGCAACGGTGAAATTTGCTGTTTCAAAGAATATAATACAATGTTAATGACGTTTGATCGGATTACCATAAAAATAAGTGAATGCCTCATGTCGTAATTGTAATTATCGGTCTGCACCGAATGCGATATTTTTCACTCAGAAAACGGTAGGTATACCAAGACCGTTTTTAACGATACGAAATTTCGTGCACGCACCAAAGACGGCGCTTTCATTACCTAATTGATTAACGTGTCTGCTGGCATACAACGTGCCACGATTTTATCCACCTAATGGATCTTAGAAAATGCGAAATAGCCAGAAGTAAGTGTTCCATAGCTGATCAAAATTCTCCTCCGTGATCGCGTCAGCTCGAGCGTAGGTAATTGCACTCGGCCAGAGTACAGCTGGAGTTCCATCTAGTGATGGGCTCAAGTGGATACCCTCACCAATTTATATCCGTCGTAGGTGTGTATCAAGTTCATCAGAATATGAATATTTCTCGTTAAACCAAGCATTAAACTTGCCGACATTTCACAAACTGCAAATATATCCCCGGTGACTTCTATTAATATTCGTACACCTTTTTAAGTAGAATAACTTTTTTTTAAATGGGACCAAATAAATTGAGTAGTTAGAAGGATCAGTTTACTAAATGACGTATAGAAACATTTTTGAAAAATTCCGATTGATTGGTATTACGAAGGAAATAGTAACGATCGCTTTTTACAATTCCTTTATCTGACTCTCTAATGAAAATTTATGTCAATTATATATATGCTGAAAATTTCGTTGAAATCGGCTAAGGTTACTACGAGCTATAAACGGTTAAAGATAATGTAAATCGAAGTTTTCCACGACTTTCACCCTAATACTGTCGCTTATTCTTACATCAACCGATTCCGATGAAATTTTCAGTGTGTATATAATTAACATAAACCTATAAAATATATTTTTTAAATTTTCATCATACGCTCAAATAAAAAAGTTGTAAAAAATGATCTTCACAACTTTCTCTACAATTCTGACCACTTGTAATTTTTTCAAAAATTTGTTTACACTTCATTTAGTAAACTAATCCTTTTAACTTTTTAAAAAAAATCACGTCTTTTAGTCCAATTTTAAGAAAATTATTCTGTCTTAAAGGGTATCCGAATATTAACACGTTGAACGCCACGTCACCCAGATCTGGGTGACGGCTATGTTTCCACAGGGGCCCCGTCACCCGTAAACGGGTGACGCTATTTTTCGTCCAATTAAAACAGCATTCTCTTCTTCTACAGCCAGGTTTGCTAATAGTTCTTCAAAATCTTCACTCTCATACAAATCCTCATTTTCCGAGCTTGAACTTGACACAATAATATTTCTAACTTTTCTTGGAAACCTGAATACTTCTTCGTCACTACTCGGCTCACTTTCATCTACACTTTTGCGCTGTCTAACGAACATTTTAGGGATCAAGAAGTAAATAAAAATGTCAAAAATATGCAAAAAATACTGTTTGACTGACTGATTTGAAGAAACTGAAAGTTCTGAGACAACTAAAGGTTCTGAGGAGACTGAAAGTTCTAGTGTAAATGCCATGAGATCTGTCATAGTGAATTTTGTCCGGAACGCTGATCGCATTTCCCACTTCGAGGCCCTTTATACCTTGTAAGTACTTTCTACAAAGTTATCTTCTAATACTCTTTCAAAAAAATAAACTGTGGTTATATTTATACGACGCATTGCATTGTATCGCTCTTCCTTATCGCGCTGTTTACACTCCCGGATTTGGGCCCCGGGAGAAACTCCACCGATTTACGCTGGGCGTTCAACGTGTTAATAGGAGTCACTACATACACTTAATATCATTGTTACTATTCCTTGCAAAATCCTCGTGTTATCTTCTATCGTTATGAAGTATTGATTATTGAAGTTTGATTATCAACAGGAATATTAAAAATTAAAACTACATTGCAACAACAACATAAAAAATCTTGACGTCTTTTTGAAATTGAATCAAAGATGAAATTACTTTAAGCTTAAATTTATCTTCATTTTAACTTTGAACGCCACTTGCCACAGGCTTAATTCTAACCGTAGTTGCAACGTTACTAAATAATTCGAGGAAGAAGCTGCAGGCCGCTATGTATTCGTGCGCCACGTGCCTGCAACACGCTGCCGCAATTAGGCCTAAGAATCGCTATTATGCCGGAGTTTGACCCTCTCGAATAGAATCTTGACAATGGGAATGCAAGCAATTTACCGATAGTAACTGCCCCAATTACAGTTCGATCATGGAATTGAGCAAACTTTGCCAACGAGATTCTCCAAATCAACATTCACTTGTATTCCGCTTCGTTAACAAGTTGAAACAGCAGACTATTTTTCCTTTTATTTCATTATTCGTTCACTCGTTACATTTACGGAAAACGACTTTTCTAATGGATTTGTGATGTATTGTTTCCAAGTATACATCGACCAAGGTATGAACTTTTCTTTTAAACTGTGACTGTTTTTCATTTTGTGAAATTTTTTTAGATAAATTTTAATATTTATATACGTGGGTTTATTTATTTGTCTATTTAGCTAACGGAGGAAGAAAGAATTTTCGGAACTCGAATGTGAGAAATGGTTATCATAACCAATATTGTATGTAAAATGATCTGACAGCCGAGGAGAACGATCGCCGAACTTTCGTTGAGGAATTTCCATGGTAAATAAAATAGAATAGAATAGAGATAGAGAAATTTTTCTTTGAAAAGAAAGAATGTTCACGAAACGAGTGCCAAGCAATTTATTCCGATCACCGTCCCTGAAGCAATAAGAAGCAGAGCATGACAGCGCCATGAAGAAAAGCTGGATATAATTTGTTGGCAGCCGCTTATAAAGAGTACGAGTCATTACGAGATTCGTCTTTCTCAGCGTGAAATTTTTCTGCCAGACTATATTCATCTTACTTTCTCAAACAATTAACAGCAATTCGGCTTTTGCCTATTTTAATCATCAGTCGTAGCAATATCGGAAGCTGCAAATCCGTGGCAATAAATATTGTTAAAGTGATGAATATAAAATGTCGTTTTTTGAAATGAAACTTTAGATACATTGTACTTCTTCTTTAAAAAAAAATAAAGTATCTATTCAAAATAATTTCCACACTTTTCCAACCAATTAACGACTTTCATTATTCCAAATTTATAAAAATCATTAGTTTGTGAATTCAAAAATTCTTTGAATGCTGTTTTTACGGTCTTCTCATTTCGAAATACTTTATTTGTTGAAAAATTGTTTAAATGTTCGCAGAAATGGTAGTCTGTTGGCGGAAGGTCTATTAAATAGGGGAGGATGTGACAAAATTTCATCTTTTTTCACGGTTTTTCATCTTTTTTTTATTAATTTCAATAATTTTTTTTGAAATATTATCATTGACTGTCTGATCTGGCCTTCTTCTCTGACTTATTTTCCAATAAAAAATCATCAATCTTGAATTTTACACATCAACATTTATGTGACTTAAAATTTACATAAGCTTCTTCGAATATTAAATTTATATTTTCAGCAGCTTGTATTACAATTGTTTCAAATTTAAACTTATATAAAAGGAAAACCAGACAAATATCTCAATTATCCATCACATGAAATAATAATGTCTAAACGATTGTATTATGAATTCTTTTTGCTGTTCAATGTGTATATACCACAGAAAATTTTGTTTTAATTGTTGTATATAAAAATTGATGATCTGTCAAAATTTAAGAGATGATAAATTTGAGAGAATGATATTTCACTTGCACCAATTTAATACATAAACGAATGATTACGCTTTCAATTTGCATATTCTTTATTTTGATGAATATTTAGTAAATGAAACAATTTGTCTATATTAAAAAAAAATTATCATGTACAAACACGCATGTCAGAAAATGTAGGTAAAAATGGAATTCAATTGTATTCATAAAACAACTTCCGTATACAACTCAATTTCGAAAATTCAAAATGTCTGCAATTGTCCCTTTAAATGTTTTATGATACACGAACATTAATTTATATTGTACGATAGGAACGCGATGCATAGTTCGATCTTTTAATATTACAACTATAAAACACTACTTGAAAACTGACCTAAATATAAACAGTAAATACTTACTTTGGCATTTTAACAGGTATTCATTCTTCTTAGAATAAGAAGCAAAAGTGATCATTTGATAAAATTTGAATTCGCTATTCAATTTCTAACTGAAATTTAATAACAATAAACGTATAAATAATTTTTTAATTCGTTTAAATTTGAATGATATTTGACATCAGTATTAAAATAATTTCATCAATATTAAATAAATAAATTATCCAATACAGTAATTTCATAGTAATTATTTAAACTAAACACATTTAAATATAGTATATGCATAGATACATGCATATGACGTAACTTATTTATTGATTATAGAATAATCCATGATTCAAATTATTCTGTTTATGTTAACAGTAAAATTTAAAAAATATTCTTATACTTTTCAGAGATGTTTTAAATACTAGAGCATACACCTTAAACATACTATTAAAATCAATAAAAAGTAAGAAGAATGTGTACATTAAATACAGTCGTTGCTACAACCTAATATTGGTTAAAATTATCATTTTTGTTCACTAATCATGTAATCTTGATTAAATATTTAATTTGAGTCAAGTGAATGACAATTCTAGAATCAACATTGTACAATAAGTAAAATAGATCCTATTATAAAATCGTACTGATATACAAATTATACAATTCTGGAATTCTCAAATATGAAAACATAATTCTTCTAACTCATTATTAATCTACTGATTTTTATGCAAGTTCATACTTTTGAGAATATAACGAAAAATGTAGAACCTCGGTAAAAAATTATTTCACTTAGCAAATATCATAAAAAGCACTATAATTTGAATACTTTGTGAATTTTTTCATATTACGTGCATTCTCTGTAATTTTGCGCCTTTAAATTTCCCATAAATGCACAAAAATCCACAATTTACTCATATATACGCTTTAACACAAGATTCATCAAACTAAAGACAACAGCAATTAAGCAGTGCATTATATTTGAATACAATTAGTAAACGCTGAAAGGACAAAACATGTTTGGCATTACTTTTCAACAATAAGTGAATCTGTATCCTGCTCAGTAACTTCTTCCGTATTGCCAAGGCAAAGCTAATTGAATAAATAACAATTTAATGTGCCTCAATAACCTCGCATGGATCTGTTCCATCACAACTCTATAATTATTCGCTTCGATTGTTCCATTCGTGTTACGGAAATTTTCTCCGTGTCTTGGCAATAGATCGACCAAATTAATGGAACATAACTAAGCACGCCACTCAAATTTAGAAATGCATAATTTTCTCTTGATTTTCTCCGGCGAGGAACAATAAATTAGACGCGCCAAATAATTGCAATACTTAAGGTTGTAAAGATAATTTCAAGAAATCAGTAAATCTTTCCAAGAATAAACAACACGATCATTTTCTTCTAATGGAAAAAAAGATTAAATTGTAACAATGGTCTGTGTAGTTTCTATGTTTACGTCCGAAAATACATATTATAATTGCCTATACTCAAATGATTGTAACCAAAAGAATTTTACGAGATCCATACATGTTGGGGACACCCTAAATTTGCGAAATCTGCTATTCTTGAGAATTCGAATTTTTTATTTCTTGGCACGCAATAATTTGTAATTAGGAGAAAACGTCAAACACTTAACTGATTTTTAAGTGCTTGGCCTCTCCTACTTAATAACAATTGACTGAGAAAGGTGTCATAATCTTATCCTTCACACCAAGGACCAACTTCTGAAGACAATGAACAGTCAGGACCTAACGAACTTTCGATTACAATAATCACGAGCGCTGAGATAGCGTTACTTGTACTTGACACACCGATGACTTGACAAGGCGTAAACACAAAACGCTTCCAACCTTTTTTTTTTTAATTGGACGGAACTTTTTCCCACTTTCGGACGTGACTACTTCAACCCATTTGCATCACAGCTCTAAATATGCTACTAACTTCATAAATCAGGGGTGCTCAAATAATAGTTGATCCGTATCACCGCGCATCGATGAATTTTTCTGGACGTATCGATAATTCAGCGAATTTTCATTTGATTTGTTTCAAATTTAAATTTCCTATTGGAATCATATCCGGTAAGTTATTAGACCATAACGAAATTCTAATTTCTTTTTAGCGGAGGAAATTACCAAAATATAGTCAAATTATCTAAATACCTGTATGTTAAGAACAAAAATATAGTTTACTATTATTCAACTTACAATACCACCGAAAACAAAATATGTAATTTGTTCATCTGTTCATAATAATTTAATCACCCACTATAGTTGTCATACTCTCTTATCTTATTAATCGTTACTTTATCTTTGTAGTTTCTAAGATATTTTTACCAAGACTTTTCCATTTTTAAACTTTCGATTTTTTTACATAGCTACAATAAATATCAATGCACTATATTATGCATGACACATATACACTGCAAATTGTTTTCCTGATAAATACTTAATGTGATAGTGTATGCACAGAATTCAAATGTTCTCATGTCTAGTCGATTCAACTAGTACTGAATTATTCTTTGAACAAATTTAAAACTGGATGTGCATAAATCATCAGAAATGATTGTAAAACAAATAGTTTTACGAAAGTAAAACTTTTAAAGGTATTGTTCGAAAGTTCGATTACATATACATGTATAATCCCAACATTTGTATTTTAATTTAACATTAACAAAAAAAAAGCATTGTATTAAACTATTCCTTTAATTTCATTTAAAACTTTTTATTATTAGAATTTAAAGATTTTCTAAAAACTTTATTTTCTAGGTAAAATTTGGAGTCATAATTAGCAAATGATTAAATGTTAATCAAATCAATTCGAACTGAGAAGAATCAGCATATAGCATGAATTATTGTATATTAACTTAAAAAGTTATAAGTCAACAAATTGAGGACTTTATTAATACTAATATATGATTAACACATTTCACTTTGAAGAAAACATTACTAAATTTCTATTTGTTCTACATCTTAATATTACAAAAACAAACTTAATAATATTAAATATTAAATATTACTAAGTCTTCTGATATTTGTAATTCGATGGTAAATTAATGAATGTCGTATTATTTGGTGGAAAACTATAATGTAACTTTATATAAAGCATATTTAAATATCATTTATTATATAAACAATAATAAAATTATTATATAATTTATCATTTATATTATACATTATTATATATAATATATTATATTAATATTCATTACATATTTACTACAGTATCATTCGTGAAAAAGTTTATGTAATGGAATATATATAAGTAAATATACCACCTCAACAGCAAACTCAAATAAATAAATAAATAAATACATATGCATACATGTAACAGATACTAAAATCGCTCTCGATTTTAAAAATCACTAACAATTTCGAACGGGACTACTTTACTATTTCTAATATTAAATTGAAGCGGTAAGTGCAAAATAACAGTCTATAGAATTGTACTGTTTACATTACAAAATATGCAAAATTACCAAGAAGTGATATTTCACTACATACTTCACAGAGGATACATTCAAAATTCAACTAATTAAATTTATTCCCATTTTTTTGTGCGCATTTGATAAACTCAACATGAACTATTATTTTCTTGAATGCCTAAGGCATTTGTTAGCAAACAAAACATCAAACATTAAAATAGCAATTCAAAATCGGAGAAATTCATTCAAATTTTTGTAATAATGGTACAAATGTGCCTGTTTCCTGATCAAAAACACTATTATAAGAAACTTTTTGCACTTATTAAGAAAATACAGCTCTCACTATACTATCCTATTGAAGAATTTCATCAAGAGATTTATTATATTAATCAATAATAAAAATCACATAATGATCTATGTGTTCAGAAATTGAAGAAAATAAAGAAACAATCTTATCCTTTCCAAAATATAGTGCTTTGTAACAATAAACAAAATAAATTCGTTAAGCAGATCGTAATTATAGCGTTACATATTACCAACATTTAAACGAGATCTCCCATTGTCCAGCTCATCGTTCGCTATAAATACCATTTTATTCTCATACCAAAGGGTTAAATTTAAAAATTTAGGAATTAGAAATCAAGAAATCTCTTTCAAAAGTAAAATGAAACAAAAAAAAAGCTGGTTCAATTAAGTTTACTTGCATTAGATATACCTGAAAAAATTATTTAAGCGTTCCTTTCATAAGAGAGGCATTTCTCTGTGACACCTTGAAAAAAGTCGATTTCTTTTTCAGTTTTGAAAAATGTATACATTTTAGAATGCACTGCTAAGTTTTTGAAGAAAAATTTCAAGTATTAATTTGCTCACGAAGAGTGTAATAGCGACGAGGAGTTTAGAAAATACGAACAAGTAGATTTGGGATTTAAAATATGTATTCAGTGTTTGTGTAAAAATGGTGCATACATAAATTCCTATACAAAAGATATCTTTTATGGAGCTGGGATTGGCGATTAGTATTGTAAATAATAGTTTCACAAATTTAATACTCTTTCAGTGTAAGATTTTAAACTCATTTTTCATGAAACGTAATTTTTCCACGTGACGTAGCTAAAACCTCAAGAACTATATGGTCGACTGTTCTGAACTTTTTACAGATTATTTCATATACTAATAGCTCTCATCAGTAATAAAATTATATTATTACGAGTTTATCACCCTTTCTTCTTTATTAAAAAATGACCAGAAAGAGAATGAAATTTTGGAATTTGCATTTGATGTATTCGCCACTTTGCCAATTTTCAACGTAACTTATTTATTTTGGTACGGACAATAGCGATAAACATACTGATTGAGAATCCTCTCGATTTCTTTTTAATTTAGTTTACCCTGAGAGCTGCAATCTGTATTATATATTTTTAAACACTCGTTTATGCTATACGAGGTAAAACCAAGAAGCATATAATTAAAACTGTATAAAAAATTGTTACGTATAACTACAGTGTCACTAAATGAATTCCAAAAAAGAAAAATTATAACGCTAAATACACTAACATATAAAAAAATATTCATGAGAATTGTTAAACTGTGCATCGTTCAAAGAGAAATGCCACCTTAAATGAATAACGTAAAGCCATATAATAAATAACTACACGTGTACTCACTTGGATTTTGTTGTATTTCATAGTAGAGAATAGTCAATATTTCCGCTGGTTCTAAATAATCTGTTAATCCGTCAGTAGCAAGAACGAGGAAGTCCTCCGTTCCATCCAAAGGAATAGATTTAATTTCAGGTTCTCCTGATACGAACGGCTTGTACGGCACGTCACCTGAAATCAGACAGATACATGTTGAATTAAGTATTAAAGAATTGAATCTAAAAATATGAAAAAGGTGATAATACAGACGCACTAACAATAAATAAAGTAAATGATTGAATGAATATGGTAAAATTAAGTTCGATGAAAGAACTATGTTAGAAAACAATAGAATGTTATATCGTAAAACCTCGGTAACTCTAAACACAAGGGCAGAGTTTAATTCTTCGAGTTATAGAGATTCTGTCTCATCGAAGTTTCTCTGTAAGAGAGGTTTAATAACGAAAATTCGACTTACAAAGGGTTATACATGGGTTAAGTTTCCGTTTTATAGATATTTAAAGAAAAATAAATTTAACTTTCAGATGTCAATTATGTACATATTTGCTGCATATTTACACTTGTACACGTAATATATATACATATAAACGTAAATAAAAGACAAATTTTTAATAAAAAATAAATGGTAGTTTGCGTTGTACCCAGGAACGAATCTACCTTGAATGCAAGGGAGGTCCCTAAAAATGCTTGTCAAAAAAATAAATAAATAATTATCACAATATAAAATCCAAAATTATCATTTATATAAAATCCATTTGTTATTGTACAAAGAGTAAGATACAGATTTTAGTCTGACTAAAACGATCTTTGTTATTTGAGACGCCCATCAAGCATTCAATCGACCCATTCTAAAATGTTTGAGAGGTTTCTTGGGTTTTCTAGAATGCATGAAAAACAACTGAATCTTCCAACAATGGGAGTTTTAAAGACAGTTTTGAACCGACTATCACATCATGCGTATCGTAACACTAGATCTACCGACGACTTGTGTATGTACTGTACATATACTCATTTCTACTGGAGGGATTAAATGACTCGTTTTTGGAAAAAAATGAGTTTGTACATATTTGTTTGTTTTATATAATGAAAATTGAAAATAAATGTAATATTTTGTAAAATAATCATGTATAAAATTTTCTTTATCGAGGAAAGAGTACGTTTGTATGTGTTATTATGAACATTATGTATATATACATCAACACACTTTTATAAGTAAAGATCTTTTTAGCAATGCATTTACGACAAACACGTTTATCACCTGTACCACAAATATTGTTCATTCTATTATTTATACAATATTCTATTTGACATCGATACATTCAATGTGTAACGTCTACCCATAATATGTATTGTGCACAAGTTCGTTTGTACGCTTTTTTTATAACATACAAATTTTCAAATATATTGTTTTCTAGATAACGTGAAAGCTACTCCAAAATTTTATGAGAAATTTTTGAGATACCAACGAAATCAAAATTTTACCTACATTCTGTAAGCAGTCAAAATCACCCATCTCAGTAAACACATATATGTACATAGGTATATAATATATAAATGTTATACAGAAAAGGAGGACAAAAGAAAAGAAATTTGTCAAATTAATCATTTATGTACTAAAAATGAGTATTTATTACAATAATATATCAAACAAGTCATTTTTACCTCCTTGGTAGATCTAGTGTTAATTACTACACATGATGTTAATATTCTTTCCTATCTATGTGAATATCATATTCTGACAGATTAACCAAAGTATCTCTAAACATCAAGTTCAATTTGTGCTGATTTCAATTAATTCAAAAAATGTATTCAGGGACTCCAAAATAATTCTTAGCTTCAGACCCTCAAAGGATTAAATCCGTCACTGGTAGTACCTAAGTTGGTATGCATCGCCGCGTTGTAAATCAATAGCATTTCTAGTCAAAAGGAAAGAAATAAAGAAGTAAAGATGCGTAACAAATCTAACAGTAGAAATACGATTTTGTCTTGACTAATAAAAAACAATCAATTTGCGTGTGAGGAGCAGGGGCATGACAAAAGACAATGAGTTTCCATGCAAGGAATGGGGGCACGAGGCAATTCTAAAGACAGTGGTGATAAAACTTTAACTTCGACTTGCAGAAGCTGCAGTTCTCTGAAATTGAGATACAGAGGTAAAATAACACATTTAAAAGCGGAGAAAATAATTCGAGTTATGGTAAGTTTATATTTCGATTTACAGCAATTTTTATAGCATAGTGGTTTGGAATGAACGAAATAGAGCAATGAGCAAAATACAACGTTATATAGGTTCTACTGTAATAGGAAAACACTTTTATCAAGTGCGACATTTATTATGAATATTCAAAGAAACTATGATGTACCCAAATTTTTATTTCAATATGTGTAAAATGGTAAAAAGGCAAAGAAATCTTTTTCAAACTGAGTTTGGGCAGACAATTAAAATACTATATTTAAACAAATAAAAAAATATAAATTTATTTCGATTGTATATATTTATGTATATATTTTATATTATTTATAACATTTAATATAAACGAAAAAGTATATATAAAAAGATATTTTGCAAGAAGATTTCTTTTCGATTTCGTAACAAATTTTAAGTAACCTCTTTTGGATTTACAGAAGCTGAACCCGAATTTAGTCAGCATTGTACTTCGTTGTACCAAGTTTCCGAGATGAAAAAGGTTAAATTTGTAAAAGCGAGTTTAAAGGGAAAAGAATCATACATTTAAAGTAACTTATTTATATTTTAAGCATTTTAAACAATTTACAGCTCACATTGATTTATTAATAACGGATAATCATTAACAAAAATAAAACGCGCTAGGTTACTTTAGATTAGGTTAGTTATTAATTTCTCATTAATATATTTCCACGTGTTGCCACGTTTCTCTAACTGAAAACTGTCTTCGGGGAATCTCTACTCATCGTAATGAGAGATGACGTGTATATTTTCCGGAAAATATTTAAATGAATAATTTGTTCCGTCTGGTATATTTCATTAGTGGAATGAGCCATACTGGGTGAGGATAATCTTAGCTGCGAGTACCAACCACAAATGAGTAAAACTAACTGCCAGATTGAATACAGTTTCCTAGCTCGTAGAGTTTAATTTTCTAATTTATAAAACTCACAATGATATATTAATTAAAAGACATATCCTTACGCCACTGTTTTTATCTTGTTTAGAAAAGACATACAAGGAATTACGAAATTTAGTATTTTTTCCTATTCTCAATATTAAAATTTACCGATTTCTACTTCTTCAGCAGTCTTTTCCAAATTTCAGCAAAACCATGTAAGCACTATTCTTGGAAAAAGGAAGTCGCGTCTTCTTTAATCCTCGGAATAAGGACAGCGAGAGCCGATAACTGGGTCAAACATGACCAACGCTAACACATTAGAAGATTCGTTTACGTATTAAATAAGTAGTGTTGCTGTACAAGATACGGAATGCATTCTTCCAACACGCATTTAACGTTGATGTTTTCAGTTCTTTCAGCGACAAAGATATGATGTCAATACAGTGCTTGATTGAAAATTTCTTCCAAGCTTCCATTACATTAATTGATTTTGTATCGGTTACGTCTAAAATCCACTGAAATGCTCTTCTTATGTAATACGTTTTAAAGGTATAAATAATACCATGATCCAATGGTTGTAGCAACGAAGTAGTGTTAGGTGGTAGGAACAGTATTTCGACGTTGGGATGATTCAAATCTTATGGGTGACATGGAGCATTATCTAATAGTAATAGCACTTTGAAGCTCAAATGATTTTTACCTTAAATAACGCTCAACGTTTGGCACAAAACAATTTAAAAACCAATCTTTAAATAAATTTCCAGTTACCCAAGCTCTTGGATTTGCTTTCCAATATACTGGTAAGTTGTTTTTATTTACGCTTTTAAGTGCACGAGGATTTAACTATGGACGTAGTCCCTGCTTGCTAGACTGGAGGTCATGGGTTCGATTCCTCGGTTCCTCAAATTTTTCCTCAGCTTCTACAATTGGAAGCTCATTCAGAATGGAGACATCTACCACTGCACGAGATGTAGTGAACGACGGCGAAGCAAAGTTGTGTTGTAAAGAAAGCATTTATGAGAAGGTTGCACATCTCCCAGAAGAGTTGAGAAGAAACTAGGGAGTTTCGGCTGAATGCCAACTGAGTGAAAGAGTATACCCGAAAATGTTGAGAGAAAGACAGAAAGAAAAAATTGTGCTTAGCACATTTGAGAGTGAATATCAAAGCAGGATGGCCGAGTTTAGGCGCTTCCATACCCATCGTAAAAGAGCAATAACAGCGAGGAAAAACAAGAGGATCCCTTGGTTATGGGCATAGAGTCCTGGCTTGCCAAACCCCGAAAGTCGTGGGTTTTCGAATCCCGCTTGGTCCCTCAAATTTTTCCTCAGATCATATAAATGGTGTCAGAAGTGGGGTGGAGCCATCTACGACTAGACAGAAGCGGCGGTGACAACGACAGCGTCGTAGTTATCGACGTCGAAAGAATTACAGTGTAGTTAGACCCACAGTTGGAAAGGGGTCGCCTAACGTAGTTTGTGTAGTTTCGACCATGATTGCCATTGAGTGGAATAATATTAAGAAGAAAAGTTTGTGCTTTAGGATATTCAAAAGCGAATGTCAGAGGAGGATAGCCGAGTGTCTAGAATTAGGGTCTCTATACCCACGAAAAAGTAGCAGCGTGGAAATAAAAAGAGCACTTTGGCTATGGATAAAGTTCCAGCTTGTCGGTTCGAAGATCGGATATTCAATTCCTGTTTGGTTCCTCAAATTTTTCTTTGGCACCTGCAGAATTGTATTCATTGTGGTTTCCAAATATAAATGTAACATTTCGAACGCTTCTATGATTTCGCTAGTGACAATGCTTTTATCATCTTTCTTCCGATCTACCAGATTTACAACATATTTCTGAAACGTTTCACATTGCAACATTACACTTTTTCAATATTTCCAAGTACAAATAATTTTGTTAATTCTAAGAAACATAAACAGTGTAAGTGTTACCGTTTTCAAGTACCAGGTCTTTTGTGACCCAGCCATCGTTATACGAGGTTAACTATACTTCGGAATTCTCTATGGCTTTTACCACAGAGAATTAGGTTTACATAATATATATAAAATACCGCAAATTAACACAATGTATAGGATAAGATCAACATATTCTATTTAACAAACAGGAAAATAGAGAAAAGCAGTTTCTCTGTGATGAGAACTGCAATATATGCTCAATACCAAGTTAGATCTCGACCACCTGTACGACAGTCTGGAGATACATCATAGATGCGAGCACACGTTAGTTTTTGTTTGTGTGCTATATGTTAGTTACTTAACCTTTGTTTAAAACTTATACCTGGAGAATCAATTACAGTAAGTACAGCATTGCATTTTATAAATTTTTCCCAACATTTTGACGTTTAAATTGATTTTTCTACCTGACGTTGGTGTTGGTGGACGTGCCCCCCCCCCCCGGCGACCGATGCCCGCAACCACCAAGACTTTTACAACTTCCAAATTGTTTAACACAGTATCTACCGGAAGCCTATTAATTTGTGATGCCAACAGTTATTGACCGATAACCGATTAATCGGTTTTCTTGTGGTCACCGATTAGGTTAATTTTATTATAATTTTCAATAAAATTAGACTGCTTTGAAACAAAAGAAAACAGAACGATATAATTGAGTATTTTTAAGGTATAGAGCTTTACAAATATTATAAATACATGCATTCTCCGAAGATAGCTAAAAACGTGAAGAATGTTAGGATACTGAAATTTTTAATTCATTTCTAGTTCGTGGAGTATTAACACTTTAGCACACGAAAGTTTTGTCGCTGCAAGAAAACAGTAATTCGAAGCTTTTCTGTTAAAAAAAACGATAACATTTTTGTAAACTAATATAAGCACAAATCGCAGATAAATTAATCAATGAACTATTTTATTTCAACATTTCACGTATTATTACATTATAAAAAACTGAATATTGAATTTCATGCTTATGATTCCGCTTCGAATGATATTTTACAAAACATTCGCCAAGATAGAGTTCTTAATTATGAAAAGGAAGTAGTATATTTTTGTTAATTTTTGGAATCTAACCCTAGGATATTATATTATACAACTACCTGTGTATAAAAATATTTATATTAATATTAATCAGAATATTTAAAAGTTTGCACTATTCATTTTTGCTCTGAACTCTTTTTCCATATCATGAAAAGCAACCGAAATAGATTCTAGCTGCCCACGTTAGGCGAAACATCCTGTATTGATAGATAATTTACAAACTTTACCCACGAACAGCTGTACTTCTTAACATTTTTTCTATTTCACCTTACAATTAGACTCTCTACCAGCTAATCAATACTCCTGTTGGTAGGTAGGTGTGGTAATTTTCGTTTTAAACGGAGCCAAATTCTCAACGAATTCTATTATTTGCTCGCAACACAATTTACTTAAATTCCTATATATTTCTTTCATTTCATTGATTCTATATCGATGTAATACAAATTCGTTTATGCTATTATTCTAGAGAATACTAATCACTAGACTACGGATTTCTATACGACTAAAACGTGTTGAAATATTCAACTAATATGTAGAAAATATGTCATATTATACAAGAATATATGCCGAATTATATAGAATATAGGCACACAATGCATACATGTTACATTTACATTTACGAAACATGGATTATGTTGTTATAGACATTTAGTTGTCATAATTTGCATTAGAATAAATAACAATAGTTTTTTGAAGGTTTCTTACCGTAAATTGATATCGCTAGTATAAAACAATTAATTTATTGACTGAAGAAGATGGTTCTGCGTAACAAGAATTATAAACGGATGTACCATTCCGAATTTTTGAAATTTTCAATATTATACCGTAACTAGGATTTTTCTTCAGAATACGACTACATTTCTCTCTTATTTGTTCACCGAAAGAATCAAGTATGTTTTCCATGGTTTTAGAAAATTCAGCACTGGCTTTTATCGATGCAGTTAAAGGCTTTTCTCTTTTTTTTAATTTCTGTATAATAACTACAAGAGTTCTAAAATGAGTTTGGCTCTATCTTTATTCTTGATGTAAATTTTCTTTTTTGAAAATGTCTTGCACAACTCTAATCAACGCCGCATCTATTTCATCAAACAAATGCTATCTATTTTAAAAATAATATTATATTAAAAAATATGTATAATAATTTTATTAACAAAATTCAGCAAAATATTAGAAATAAATACTTCTCTAATAGCTTAATAATGTTTTGCATAGAATAATGCTGCCTAACCGACCATTTTCCCCTATCTAGGAATTTTTTCTTTATAACTTTCTATACCATGAGAAGCTTTTACAAATATCTATTTTATTGAAGAAATGCATGTATTTATAGTAGAGAAATGTACTCATATTTCTTTTGTCACTCTACTTAATCCATATGTGATGAATGAATATATTTACCATAAACTGATTGCACGGCAGTTATATGAAGGTACATAAATCATAATTCATCGACCATAAATTGTTGCAAATAAAACTCAAATCAGAAGAAAAATATGTAATATATTCGTTTATATCTTTTATGTAAAATATGCAAAACATATACAATATAAAATATATATATTTGCATATATTTATATATATTTCTACATATACATTTGCAGTCTACTAGTCACTCTAGATTCATTTTTACATGCTATTTGTCTTTTAGATCACATAACTTGCACAGTTAATTTTTCAGTATAATAATTCATAATATTTTTAATTATAATTTCACTTCTAATATAATAATTTATTCAGATTTCCTATTAGACATATTTTCACGGTAAGTCAAAGAAAAATACGAAACTTTTCCTTCTATTTGTAAATTTTCATGTTTAATAAATCGGTAACTGTACAAAGTTTCATTCATAGTTGTAGTAAATTGATAGAAAAAAAGCGCGTAAATTTATAATAACCGGAAGCGTCTATGATATGGTGGTGTCATTATTTAAATTAGCTGCGCCATTCATTAAATAGATAATTAAAGTTAATTACAGTTTAGTTGAATACTGATACTCCCCACGCTTCACCGTCGCGTGTTTTACAGATGTAAAAACCATCGCATACGCGTAATGGATAACTGTAACAGTTATCTTGAATTCCATAAAACTGCACGTCATGGGAAGTGAAAACTTCTCTTTTTCCCCATTCTTGTCCTTCGATTTTGTTCAAGGATAACTGATAATGAAATATTTCTTAAAAAAAAAAAAAAAAAAAGAACTGAATTCAACCAACATAAATCACAATTTTTTAAGGAACTTGTAGAATATTTCAGTTTTTAATAGACATTTATGTACACGTATAAAAACTATTTAACAATTTTAAATGCTTCGATTTTGTCATCTATGCAATGACGCAAATTATTTAACTCATAAGAAAGATGGTAAAGAAGTGCACAAAAATCGCCAATCTACAATAAGGTGAGAATTACGCAGAAAGAAAAGTAATGAGCTGAGCATAGTTTCTTTATGCAAGAACAAGATTCTTTATATGGTCTTAGCTCACAGATTAGTCTTAACTATATTATCAGAACAGCATAAAAAACTTTAAGCACATTTTTCCCAATATTGTCTTTATTAAAATGGCTTCAATAATATTTTAAGACCTACATGACTGATTGGTTTCAAATTTTGTGTACACCTTTCGTATATATGTCGTTATAGTCTATACCAGAATTAATTGAAAATTCTTTTGTTTTTTCTTTATTTTTTAATCCGCTAAGTGTACGAGCAACATATAAAAATTGATACTCAATCTTCGATGTGCTGCCATTCTTTCAACTATCAACTTTTTTCTTTCGTTCTGTTACCTGTCCTAGCTAAATTCGTTCTATTAAGAATGATTTTGGCTTGTTTATGTCAGACAAACAAAATAGCCGAAATCGCGGAAGCCATGGGAAAACTTTCTCTTTCAGTGAATACGTTCAAACGTTTGCACTGTCTCAAATTTTAATTATTTTTCTCTAACAAAATTTGTAAATATTGCTAAAAATCCGTGGAAAAAACCGTGTAACTGTTTTACAAAAAAATACCCAAGATTGTAAAAACAGGAAACGTATTTTAGAGTTCCCCGCGTCTAAGGCACACATCTACTAAGCTGTTTTACTAATAAATCTACTGGAAGGCCCACGAGAAAAAGCACCTTTTCCACTTATTCTCTTTCTCCACCTAACTTCTTCTTCTCTTAACCAACTGACATATTGTTAGAATAAATTTATTATTTATAAGAGATATGACCCTTAAAGACACATTACTGGTAATGTTTCAAAATGCTGTAGTATTGTGTTAGAATGGACTTTAGTGTGGTGAAACTTCCTTGCTCTGGTAAATAAAAAACTAGAGTACTTGGCATATTTTATTTTCGTATAATAATATACAATACTATGCATATGTAATATTACAAGAATATTAATTCTAGAAGCGTGTCAATTGAAATATTTATTAGGAAAATGATACATTGTACAGAGGTGTATATAAATATAGATTATAATATGTACATACTTGATTTGTAATGGCACCTGCAAGTCACCGAGCGGTGTGTATCCCCATAACTTTGCTTTTTTGTTTCTATATTTTCGAAATCTTTAAGCGTGTTTTATAGGGTAAAATTCACGGAATTAAATGGTAATTTTATCTAATTGATCCAAGAATATGAACAAGCATTTAAAATTGTAACATCCATTGTTCTTATATTTATTAATAGTAAACAAATGTTGAAACATATATTTTGGAAAAAGCATTTATTCAGACAAGTATGAAACGTTATTTTTAAAAGGAGTCGAAATATTGGTACTAAAATGGTGACGTGTTAGCTCATTTCGTTCAATTTATCAAAACGTTAATATTAAATATCTCAAAAACCGTCCGAGTTAAGAAGTTGAAATTTTACATGGTTCAATAACGGAAGATGGTCAACAGATTCTGCGAGTTTGAAAAATATTGATTACTATAACTGCGATTTTGTGTGCTTTAATTTGGAATGTCTTGTTCATCCTTTCAATTCAACATCCTCCAACCGTACTTAAAGGGATCAAGTACTAATGTACAGCTATTCATCTATGAGTATTACCAGTTACAGAATGAAAATAGTCCTTCTCGTTCAAGCGAAAAATTCGACGATCCAGTTTCAGTCGTTTTTCCTAGTCTGCCACTCTTCGGACGATCATAACATATTCTAATCTTTACAAATTTATATAACGCTTGCTTACACCCTATAAATTTATTCACAATATTTGATATTTTAGTAATCGTTCTATCTTGTTTTTGTAACCTTGACACATATCTTCTTTCTTCAGGTAGCAAATTTAGGTAAAAGTAGATAAAGAAAAATAAGGTAGGAGAAAGGAAACGCGATGAAAGAAACAGATACTAACAAAATATTGATTGCGAACTCTGTACGAAAATTTTCTTTTTAAATCTGACAGAAATTACCCTTTGGAATAATCAGCATAAATTAACTTTCCATCACCCGACTTTTCATCGTTCATGAGAAGAAAAATGGTGGAATACAATTTGACATTTTACTGGAAGGAGCAAGAAGTAATACTTAATTATCGAAAAAGAATTGGCTAGCAATAATATGATAGTACAACAATATAATACAATAATATAACAATAAACACATAAAATGGAAATTATGAAATATAGATACATGGTATACGTAACTTTTCAGTTACATGATGCCACATTATTTCTTATTAATTCTATTACTTGTTAATATTTATTGCTTTTAGCTTTCAGGAAAAAGATTTCTACTCTTTCTACTGCAACATTATTTACATACAATACTGTGCAAAAGTCTTAGGCCACCGCATGACATTTGTTTTATACTTAAATCAATCAATGTTAATGATGCTTACTAGTTACCATGCTGTATATTTCAACATTTGGCTGTGCCATAATTGTTCTGCACGTGGAAAGCACGTGTTTTACCGAAAAATGTAGTGAAAGAAAGGACTTATTGCTTTTTATGGCATGCAGCCAGGGTCGCTTCTCTGAGCATTTCAGATAAAAATGTTGACTGCATATATTTCTATTGCCGATGTTTCATTTCTGTTTCGACTTTCGACTTGCAATTATCGTTCTAAGGATTCCAATAAAAAATTTTTAATGTTCAGTGCTTTACGCGTAGTGTATTCGTGTGCCATAAAATTACTGATCCATTTTAAAGACATTGAAATAAAACAAGTGTAATGGCAAAAAATATCAGTTGCAGATAGACACCGAATCATTATTTGTTATCAGGACGGGTTTAACCAGAGAGAGATTGCCAGAAAATATAAATTTGCAAGGACGGCGATTCAAAACATAAAAAAGTTTAATGAAACTGAATCTGTTGAGGATAAAAAAACGATGTGGCAGGCCTAAAAAGTGAAGTTTCTACGATTGCAATCGTTACGAAATCGGACAAAATCCTGAACAGAATTTACATAAGATTTACAAGAAGCTACAGGAGTATCGGTTGACTCTTCAACGGTGCGCCGAAGTCTCTTAAAATCTGGACTGAGAGATTGTGTTACAATTAAAAAACCATTGTTTCTTAAAGGAAACAAACAAAAAAGACTGCAGTATGCTCGAGAGCATAGTAATTGGAAAATAGAAGACTGGAAAACAATCTTATGGACTGATGAATCAAAGTTCGAACTTTTTGGTAATAAAAGGCATCAGTTTGTGCGGAGACATAAAGGAGAAGCTTACCAGGAAGCATGTTTAAAACCTACAGTAAAACATGGTGGGGGTTCGGTGATGGTTTGGAGCTGTATTTCCGCTAATGGAGTAGAAGACTTGATTCGAATAGATGGAAAATTAACAGTCACGCAATACCTAAAAATTTTACAACAACACGCAATACCATCAGGACAACGACTAATTGGTAACAAATTTCTTTTCCAACATGATAATGACACCAAACACACAGCACAAATTGTGAAAAGTTACTTACAAGAGTTGGAAGATATAGAAATGTTAAAAATTATGAACTGGCCACCTCAAAGTCCTGACTTAAATATTATTGAACATGTTTGGGATTATTTAGACAGAGGAAGAAGAAAAAGTCAACCGAAGAATGCAGATGAACTGTTTGAGGTGTTATAAACAGAATGGCGAAACATTCCAACAGAAATGATTAACGATTTATACGAAAGCTGTATAAGAAGAGTCGACGCTGTAATTAAGGCAAAAGAAGGCCATACAAAATATTAAAGTATTTACCAAAAAACATTATAACATTACATAATTATCAATAGTACATTGTACAAGAATATAAGTATAATAAAATATATATGCTCAACGTAACTGTGTACGTTCTTTAACCGGGAAAGATGTAAATTTGTGATATGATGTAAGTGGCCTAAGACTTTTGCACAGTACTGTATATGTACCACTACCATACATATATATGTATTTTGCATAATTTATGCACTATCCTATAAAAGAATTAATACAACAAAAGTAAATAACAATAAATTGTTATTAATCTGCTAATTGGAGAAAACGAGTTAACTCGTCACTAATTCACCAACTCTTAGAACTCAATAATTTATTTATCGAGGAGTTGTACAATTTTAATTGTACCGTTATACCTGTATTAAACATAAAATACATCGCTTTCATATTTATACTAGTCAAAATAAAGTAACTTGTAATTTTTACTCATTTTTAATTATAAATTAGGGAGATACAATTCTTGTTTGAGAAATGAACGCAAATAAAAGGTTAAGCTGGCACATTATTAGAACACATATTTACATGAAACTTGTCATAAGAATATAGGGTGTCGTAACAATTCTTGACACAATTAAAAAAACTCTTGAAATTTTACGGGAAGTTATGAAAAATGTAAACAATAGAGCACAATTTATGTAAGTAAGAAGAAAGTGATCATTTAAATATCATTATTTTACACAAAATCTCAATGCAAATATCTGTAATATTACGGTTTATTCAATTGCTTTTTCTTGGTTGTCTACCAAATTAAAAAGGAACAGAAGTGCCAATGACTTCTGATCTGTCTGGTGCAATCAAATCACCAAGCACTTAAAATTTATCAATTCCATTGAACTAAATAAATCCTTCAGTATTTGAGCCGCTTAGCCAAAGTGACTAACTCCTTGAAACAAAATTTACAAAATTTATTTCATTTATAAAAAATTAAACAAATTATATGCTATTGTACTAAAATTCAAAAACTTTGCAAAAATAAAATTAATTACTTTGGTTTCCGAGGGGGCTCGTTTAAATTCCAAGTTATTCCATGTTTCCTTTTTTACAAGAACTCATAGAACATTAATTTCTTTGTTGATACCTTGCGTTAGTCTTTTTTTAAGAACAAGTTTACGAAAGCGTGTACTCGTTATTTTTTTTAAATTAGTTATACGAATTGTTGTAATTAAATAATTAGCTTATTATTTTTGTAGAACATGTAACAATCGCATATTTCTTAATTAGATTCACTTTCGGTATTTTGCTTCCCTTCCTCCATAAACTCATCATGAATCCACGACCTAGTTCTCGGAATTGACGACCCTAAGTAAATTTGCACCCCTTCGAGATGGCCAGGAGTTATGTAAAGTGTAAAAAATTCATCAACGGGAAACGTTTCAGACGCTCATTCGTTAATTAGATTCTCCTGTCCATGTATGTTACGAGCTTAGATAAAAAATGTATTTTCAAAGAAAAGAAATTGGACATTGGAGAATTTTAAATATTACTTTACAGTGAAAACGAAACTTTCAGGAAAATCAATTGAACGTATTAATGCCAATTATTAAAAAAATGAAAGTAATTATTTACAAAGAGGTGCATCTCACCAATTTCGATGACCTTCAGATATGTTATCAAGGTCAACATACTTTGCTCATACACACAACTACCGTACGACTGTAGTTTCAGAGAGATACGCAAAAATATTTTCACTTTTTAAGATTTGAGATAAGCTTGAGGTATTTTCAGGGCAGTTTTCAATATGTACTGAAGTAAATTCTTGGAGACCATAATCTTACAATGTATGACCCATAAATGCTGATACAGTAGGACATTCCTTATCTGAACGCCCATTATTCGAATATCCTAATATCCGACTGTTCTATTACAGAACATAATATCTCCCTTCTTCTGTTTCAAATATGTATATACTTTAATATGTGTTTATATACATATTATGTTCTGTAATAGAACATAATAATAAATTCTGATCATAACAATTTAGTATAAAACTAATAGCATTCTGCATAACAATGATAACTCAATGAAAACGAGTAATCCTAATTATCGAAACAAAATACGAGATAATTACAAAAACTCGAAAGTGGTACATAATGTAACAGAATTAGCAAAAATACATAATGTTTGAAAAATCACAATCAAAGATATTAAAAAAAAAAAAAAGAGACATGATACTGAAAATTACGTAAAGCACGTAAATTTTTTAGGTGTTGGTAAAAATAAAAGTGCAGCTGTTGCTATAATTTAATAGTGTGAGCAACAAAAAAGCAAAGAGTGTAACTCTGTGCAGTTACCTATGTTGGAAAAGTTATGTGATCTAGCAGTCAAAAAGATATGGGATTTATAAATATTTGAAAAAATTGTCAATTAAACTTGATCATTACATGAATAAATGAAATTTCATATTGGAAAACTGATTGTTCTATTATCCGAAAATTTCATTATCCGAACTGATTTGTCTTCCTATTAATTCGAATAAGGGAGGCTCTACTGCACAGCATAATAGATACTATATACACTCCCGTTCATAAGCATTAGGTTACCTGAATGTGAAGCATACTAAAATCTACTGAAATTTACAGAATTCTATTGATATTTATTAAAGTCGATTAGATTCTGTTGAAGTCTACCAAAATCTACTAAAATCTACCGAGATCTGCTAATATCTATTGTAATCTTTTGAAGCCTACCGATCTAGATTTCAATCTACATACATTTGCTAAATTTTACTAAAATCTTCTGAATTCGACAAACATCTACTGAAATCTATTAAAATCTACTTACTAAATGTGAAGCAAGCCTTATTGTTGTTGCAAGTTTAATATAAAATTATCTGACGCATAAGGGCATTACAAAATTATACTAAAAAAGAATGATTCTAAAATGAACTTAAAATGAACCTGAAATTATCCTAAAAACATAAATTATTCATTCTAGAATCAATACAAGTGAATATATACATATACTTTTATGTAATATATGACTCTAACTTTGGTGAGAAAATATAATTTAAATCAGATGCTACTTTCTGCTTCACCATAATAGGTGTTCTAATATTTACAAACGGCAGTGTACATATAAAGTAACTCACGGAAGTATTCGAACTCCCTTTAACTCTTTGGGGCACGGTGGGATTAAAAGTGTCCCACCTTTTTGATGCACCGTAATGCATGGTGGGACATTTTTAGTCCCATCTCGAAATATTGCAATAATAAATATATGTTTCTATTTCGTCTTATTTACGTAAAGCAGTTGGTAATAAAATTTCTGTGCAACATGGGTCTATTTTATTACCTGAAATCCTGTGCCGCAAAGAGTTAAAATAGAATAACTTTTTTTTAAATTGGATCAAACGGCTGGAGTTTTATTGAGAAATTAAAAGGATTAGTTTACTAAATAGCCTGTAAAAAATTCTTTGAAAAAATTGCAACAGGTTGGTCAGAATTACGAAGAAAATGATAATGGTTGCTTTTTACAACTTTTTCTTATCTGAGCCTGTAATGAAAATTTAAAAAACACATTTTGCAGATCTACATCAATTATATATATACTGAAAATTTTATCGAAATCTATTAATGTTGTTATGAACTACAAACGATTAAAAATAGCGAAAATCGAAGTTTCTCGCGACTTTCGGCCTACAACTGTAATAAATCTAAAGATTCTTACATCTTTCAATGCCTGCCGCTTGTTTCTGCATCGACCGATTTCGATCAAATTTTTAGCATGTATATAACTGGTATAAATCTACAAAACGTACTTCTAAAATGTGTATTATGGGCTCAGATAAAAAAGGTGCAAAAATGACCTTCATTAATTTCTTCACGATTCCAAGCAATTGTAACATTTTCGATATTGTTTGTACGCATCATTTAATCCTTTTAACGTCTCAAAATTACACTCAAGTCATTTGATCCAATTTTTGAAAAGTTACTCTGTTTTACAGAAGGTACGAATACTTTTGTGAGCTACTGTACATATACAATAACAAATACAGGATCACACTGATCGTATTGATTTGAGCTATATGTCAAACACACACATACACACACATACACACACACACCCTATGCTACACAAAATCGAAAATTATTTCACACTACTATTGGACATTAATGTAATCTAATCATTGATTTTTTTATTTATATTGAAAATAATTATCATCAGTGAGTTAAACTTTGCTTAGGCTACATAAAAATACGACAGTTTAAAGGAGAATGAAGTGTAATCGCAAATTAAATTTAACTGTGTTTTTCATCGAACATCTCAGAAATGTTATAATGTATAAACAAAATTTGTCAGGACATTCGTCTTGACAAGGTATCTGAAGGTCATCGAAATCAATGAAGTGTGCCTCTTTGTAAAAAATTACTAAAAACGGTTTTGTGCATTGTGAAACAGTCTTACAAGAGCAAGATTGAATTGCTATAGAAACATCTATGAATAATTCAGTAGATGAAACATCTATCGAAGCAAAAACTTATTGTTAGAAAAAGAAATGATCGTTCACAGAGGAGAACTCAATAACACTAATAAAGTTGGACATTAAATTGAATACCGTGACTTCAAGGAAATAATTATGGGAAACTAACATTATTTCTAAAAAATATATAAACCTATTTTCTATCGGTAAAGAATAACCGTCCTTGTTGAGATCTTACAAATCACTCAAATATTAATGACACAACTAATTTAAAGTAAAGCAACCGTTTCTAACAAATATAATTATCATTATTAAATAAATATTGTTGTTATTGTTATTATTATTGTTATTATTGCTCAAAAGCTTTTTTTTGGTTTAGTTTGGTAGAACGAATTTTAGCTAAATCTACCTGATAAGTTATAGTTATAAACTATACCTGATAATTTCAAAATAATGGTTTTTCTATATTTTTTGCTGTGTTGTCATGTTTAATCCAAGCGGCTTTAAGTTTCTTATTAATTTGTACAGGATCACAATTCGTATTGTGTCAAAAAATCTTCCTGAATGTTGTAAATGTCCCACCAAAAAAAAAAAAAAACAGCTTATAAAATTGCAATCAGCTGGAAGCGGTCAAGGATTTATGAAATGCTTGTAAATACTTATAAAGAATACACAAATACGTGAAGAAGAACATCCTGTGTAAACTTTGAACACACACTTTTTTTATTTTTTGTCCTATTTCTATGATATTGATTTTTTTATACTTTGTCATTCATCTGAGGCATTACTTTTTATGTCCTTAATAAATGTTCAATTACTGGAAAGGAAACCTAGTCCGAACCAAAAACCGAACTAATACTATCAATATTTTGCCAGAAGATAAATATGGCAATATATTGGTCACCTAGGCAAATTATAGAACAATATTTTTAAATCGTTAGATTTCAAGCATTGCTTCTATTTTACACTTCCACCAATATCTAATTGCCGAACGACGCGACTTAAATTTCGTTAGCTAGCTGCTTTCGTTACTTGCCTTAAAATTTAGATCACCATTTAATTGCATATTTAATTCTATAGCTTTTTCACAAAACATAGGTCGGAAACCTAACCTAATGGCATTTCTTTACTTCTAACTTGCACACCATTAAACTTTTACTCCTAGAAAAAGGTGCACCTTGCAAATTATTTTCAAGTTCCTGCTTCTGTTTTTTAACACGTTGAACACCACGCTAATTTTACGTGGCTTGCCCGTAGCGCTAACATAAATTTACGGCACGTCGCAATATGAGCCCATAACATTAAAGCACACATGTTATACAGGGTGTCCCAGAACTAGTGTAACATCCGGAAATGGGGGGTAGCTGAGGTGATTCTGAACAACCTTTTCCTTTACCAAAATGTTGTTTGAAGCTTCGTTTTCGAGTTATTAACGAAAAACACTGACCAATCACAGCGCCCAGAGACCGCGGGCTCAACCACGTATGCACGGCTTTTATACACGGCGCTCGGTCGGGCTCCCGGCACACGTTCTGGCACAGCATAGGTATCGCGGCAAATGTTATGTCATTTTAAATTAAAAATAATGTTAAATTATTCGCTATTCATGAATTACAAATAAATTAGTAAGTCGTTTAATAACTGCGTTCGATACTTTTATTCGTTATTCGAAAGGAATAAAACGTTTTATTAATTATGAAAAAATGTTCTTTTTTAACACTTTGACGTCTACACGTGTGATAGAAAACCTTTCGTCTGTCGCCGGTATGTCTCGTGTACATTCTACTATCTGTTACCAGTCTTTTTCGCACGATCGTTCATATTGTAATTACAATGTACCGTATCAAGGCATGAAAATTTTAATAATCCTTACTTGATTCTGTCACCCGATTTACACGAAATTTCGAGGATCTGTATAAATAGATGTAAGCTTTTTTATTACAATAGAAATATTTCTAGGCGACACCAACGTGGAGTCATAGGACGGCATAGTGTTAACAGCACATTTTCAGGTGAATAAATTGTTTTAAGAAAAACGATTTGTACAACTAGTGTTAGAAAAAAATAATTAAACTTAACCATTCGTCCACGAAATAACCTGCTTCGATGGAAATGGATCGTTAACACTGGATCCTCGGTGTCGATCCTGACCTATCCAGGCAATCCTCAACAGCTGATGTTACGGCTGTGCCAGAACGTGTGCCGGGAGCCCGACCGAGCGCCCGTGTATAAAAGCCGTGCATACGTGGTTGAGCCCGCGGTCTCTGGGCGCTGTGATTGGTCAGTGTTTTTCGTTAATAACTCGAAAACGAAGCTTCAAACAACATTTTGGTAAAGGAAAAGGTTGTTCAGAATCACCTCAGCTACCTCCCATTTCCGGATGTTACACTAGTTCTGGGACACCCTGTATATCTAAATAAAACTATTTTTGTGTTCTATCGTTGTATTAATTTCTTTATACGATTGCAGTAACGATGATAATATTGAAAAATTTTTAAATACTAAAATTTACTTGAATTATAAGTTTCTAGTAATCTTGGCTTCGCCAGTCACCGGTGACCCCATGCCATTCAACATGTTAATACTTGTGATTGTCACATTCTTCAGCAATTCCAAATTTCTTAATTATTTCTGATTTCAAGAGTTATGACTACATGTTTACGTTTCGATATCATTACATATACAGTAAGTGTCACTTAAAATCGTACACTATTGCGCTTACTAGATTTTGGCTTGAAAAATATTGTTATCGTGTATATATGAACGAAATTTAGTGTAAGATAAACAAAATTTATAAATAAATACGTTAATATATCTTTATGATATATTTAATGGTTGTAAATTAAAAACTTTATTTGTAACCGATAAATTAAACAAATACAAAAATAATGTACGGAAAAAGGTCGTGACTAAAAATCGTTCACATGAAACAGAACGTTATTATTCGTTAATAAAAGAATGTAAATTACATCTTAAGATTTCGTAGGGAAACCATAAACAAGTCTTTCAATGAAAGCGATACAATTTTAAATCGAAAAGAAATGAAAAGTAAAGAAGATAATCTAGTACTCACTGCTTTATTTTAAAGTACATTTGGTGGCATTATACATGAAATACAATATCATATAAATGACCACCATGATTGCATTTGATAGAGTTAATACGATACACTCAATTTCCGCTACAAAAATGATCTTCCGTGACGAAGCTTACTTTTGGATAGATGGCTTCGTTAATAAACACAATTGCCGAATTCAAAGTGATGCTAATCCTCAATCAGCAGTCGAGAAATCACTGTACTCAAAGAAAGTTACTGTTTGATGTGATTTTTTTCCTGGTGGAGTCATTGGCCCTTATTTTTTTTTTTTAAATAAAGATAGTGCAACCGTAACTACTACTGGTGAGCGTTACCGTTCGATGATTTCATCTTTCCTTTAGCGTGAATTGGATAGATTTGATTTGTCTGAAATGCGGTTTTAACAAGATGATGCCACATGCCACACTTCTGCTACAATTATCGCTTTATTGAGATCGAAGTTCAACGATAGGATTATGGGATACGACCTGATTTATGTGTCAGAGTCATCGAAGATTGGGTTTGTCATATTCGTTTGTCCACCAAACGCAATCATGTTGGTCATTTATTAGATTATCCCATAATATGTGCCGACTTTCGTATATACATTTCACGCCTCGATTTATAAGCACAAGGCCATAAAAGACCAATACATTTCAGCTTAGCTATTCGAAAACAGTTTAAAAGAGATTCTTGCGGTCATAAGATTATGAAACAGTAAATACAGTGATTCCTAACAATAAGAAATCGTGATCAAAATATGTATTCATTTTCGACATCGCATGTTATAGGAATTTCGGAAAGGAAGTTCAGTAACAATTGTCACAAACAATATACGTGCTGTTTACGGAGAAAGTGTTCTTTTATTTCCTACTTGTAGGAAATGGTTTAAACGTTTTAAAGATTTTTAAAAATTTTTGTTTAGAAGATGAGGAACGTTCTAGACGTCCTTCTCAGATTGAAACTAATTGTAGAAAAACCGCAAAATTTATCAATTCAGAAAATGTAAAATATTCTGGAAATATCTAAGACAACAATTCATAGATATTAAAAGAAAAATGAGAATCGTATCAAAGCTGAAAGTTAAAGGTATGTTTACAACACTAGCATATGTAACCGCTCAAAAAATGATACGCACTTATGGAATAACCTAATATATGATATTGTATTTCATGTATAATGCAATCGAATATACTTTAAAATAAAGCAGTGAGTACTAGATTATCTTTCGTACATTTCGTTTCATTTCAATTCAAAGTTCTATCAATCTTATTAGAACTTTTACCCAAACGAAATCTTAATTATGATCATAAAGTGACTGTGCTTCGCATAGTCATAATCGTCATTAGGTCTTCCGAACAACGAATACTACCATACTGAACATTTTTACCTGTTGTGTTAACCTTTGCCATCCAAGAGATCATAAAAAAATATGTAATATAATACAATTTCCCGAATATTATGTATAGAAATCAGTCGTGCACCCGAAGGGAATCGACAGGTATAAAATGTGCGTACAATTCCAACCATAACAATATCTTTTGCACGAATGAAATTAAAAATTCCAATCTATCCGTATTCTTTGTTTAGAACTGTAGTTTACATATGTGAAATTTGATAAAAATAGTCCAACATTTAACCCCAAAAAATTACAAAAAATGTTAATTTTTAACATATTTTTTAAATAAACTAATTTTTCAAAAATTTGCTTACGCCATATTATTGGCCTTCTAAAACAGCACAATTCGCATTTCGAATTTCTTGCCTACGGCTAATAGTTTCAGAGATATTTGTAAAAAAAACGCTTTTTCTACCTCACTTTAAGGGTTGTTTTCACCTCTTTAGAGTGGATATTCGCACATAAAAAAAAATACGTGTCAAATATTTTTTCAAGTTCTACAACATATAAAAGTTTCATCGAAATCGGCGTGTAACGTTTGGGTGATGTCCCTTGTAAGAACCGAACCCGGTACGGGTTAGGGTTCCAATCCCTGCTTGCACGTGCGGAGACGAGTGGGAGATGGTTACGTTTCTATCAAACGTAATATTACTGAGGTAGAATTTTGAGACTGTACGCAAGAAACGTAATATTACGGAGGTGGCTGTTAAGAGGTTAAAGAAAATATTAATGAGAAAACAAAATATTCTATCGATTTGAAGTAGAAATTGAATTGGTTTGAAGTACAAACTACGATAAGCATTCAGTTTGTCTTAATTATACAAGTATCAGGAAATGACGAGTATTTAAATTTAGTAAGGGATATCACGAAATGTGAATTTATCACGAGTATATATCGTCTATTGAAATTTTGAGATGATAAAGAGAAATTCCTACAACCGACAGACGTTCGAGTCACACGTCTTTTCGTGATGCATAAACGGCTTAATAGGCTGTTAATTATTCCGGACATGCGATTGTAGAAGCCACCCAGTAAAGTGTGCATTGCTCGAGGCATGGCTGCACGTACTATTGTGTCAGCAGTCGAACGGAACCAACAGGATATTTGACACGCGTCCAGAATTTTTTCTTTCTTTTTCTTCGCGATACCTAAGCCATAATTGGCCAGCTGTTAGTATACGCCGACTCTCCTTACTTGGCTTCTTCGTAAAACACGTGACTTTATCAATTTATCTCATGAAGACGACCAAAATTTACCTGACGAACTTTTAAATTACGTTTAATCGCGACAATATTCCAACGCGTACCCGTCAACACAGGACATATAAATGGTGTTCAAATTTTTTCGACCATTATCGTGATTATACGGGACGTTTTTGAGATAAGTAGTTAACACTAGATCTACGAAGGAGGTAAAAATCACTTGTTTGATATACTGCTGTAATAATTAGTAATTTTTAGTACATCTTATTTTCGTGAAATTTTTCGTGACTTTTACTATCGAACATAAATGATCAATTTTATAAATTTCTTTTCTCTTTTTCTCTTTTTATGCGTAACATGTACATGGTATATACCCATATATATCGAAATGGATCATTTCGACTGCTCACCGAATGTAGATAAGATTTCGAATTCACTGGTATTTTAAATTTATCATAAAATTTCAAAATACTTTTAATGTTTTCTAGAAAACTGAATATATTTGAAAAATTACAGGTTGCGCAGAAGCTGTAGAAACAAGCTTGTGTATAATACTTTCAGTTGCACTATCAACCCCGACAGGTGTTACACTCATTTGAGGTGATAAACACGTTTATGTGTGTAACGCGCGCGCGCGTTATATTCATAATAACATACAGGGTGTCCCGGTTAAGTGAGTACAGCAGGATATCTCGGAAGGAGTTGTAGTTATTAAAAATGTGTTCGTACAAAAGTTGTTTGGTAGGACGGGCTACATCACGTAGTAATAATTGTTTTCTTGTGGGGTGGAGTACTAGAGAAGATCTGAAGGTCAATCTAATTTTCTTAAATGGAATGCTATACTTTTTTCTTCAGAAAGTAACAGCTGGCACTAAGACAAATCCAAAGAGGTGCTATAATGTAGTATTCTGAGTTCGATAAAGGTAAATCGTTAACTTATGTTTACGTTGTGCATCGGCTGACCAGCAGACAGCTAGCAACCGCTGCTGAGCAATGCCAATAATACAAAGACAAAATCTTTGGTTTCAACAAGATGGAGCTCCTCCCCATTATGCTATAGCAGTTCGTAACTGGCTAAATATTAAATTCGAAAATAAATGGATTGGACGTGGCGGACCCATTACATGGCCTCCAAGGTCGCCAGATCTTTCTCCGTGTGATTTTTTTCTGTGGGGCTATTTAAAAGAAATAGTCTTTCAGATACCAGTAAAAAACGTAAATGATTTACAAACAATAATTACGACCGCATGCAGATCAATATCAGAGGAAATGTTAAAAAGTGTTGAGAAACAATTTTTAAAAAGATTACAAATATGTATTTCCAATGATGGTGAACATGTAGAAGGATAAAAAATTATTTAACTAGTAAGTGAAAATTGCAATTGATACTTTATGGCTTTAGCAATAATCTTCAATCTCTGTTTATAATATCATAATTGCAGTAACTTGATACCGACGCATTCGACGCTGCTCAGCAGCGGTTGCTAGCTGTCTGCCGTCAGCCGATGCACAACGTAAACATAAGTTAACGATTTACCTTTATCGAACTCAGAATACTACATTATAGCATCTCTTTGGATTTGCCTTAGTGCCAGCTGTTACTTTCTGAAGAAAAAAATATAGCATTCTATTTAAGAAAATTATATTGACCTTCAGATCTCCTCTACTACTCCACCCACAAGAAAACAATTGTTACTACATGATGTAGCCCGTCCTACCAAACAACTTTTGTACGAACACATTTTTAATAACTACAACTCCTTCCGAGATATCCTGCTGTACTCACTTAACCGGGACACCCTGTATATACAAAAGTGCTCCTTCCTCGGTAAAGAAAATATCACACATAATTATTTTATAAAATATTATATTTATTTAAAATTTTCTTTAAATAAAACAAACAAATATGTACAAATTCGTCTCCTTTTTCTTTTCAAAAACAAGTCATTTCGACCCCTGCGGTAGAAATAGGTATATATAAGTCGTCGGCAGATCTAATGTTAAATATTATAAACATATCCTTTTCTTTCCGAAATATAAACACAGACATCTTCTAGCACTGAGTAGTACAATTGAAAAATATTATCACGAAAGGGAACGCAGTTTCTAAAAACATTTAGAAATGTGAATTATTATCAATTGAATTAACTACTTATAATTTAGAAAAAAGGCTTTGCCGACAATACTGCAATATTTTAATTAAATTTTATGATTGGCAGCCAGCAATATTATTTAATTTAAAAAGCGATTTGGATTTTGAAAATGTAAAGGGAAGCATTACAAAATCCTTTGGTTGATAATTAAGCAAAATTATGTTCTTAAAAACTTTATGAAGAAAATTTATTATAATTCTATAACATTAAATATTACTCTTTCATGCATATTATATTTATCGAAAATTTCTTAAATTACAATTAAAAGTTTCGTACATTTATGGGTTACAGAAAATTAAAATTTCTTCTCTCAGCATATTACAAAACATTTAAATGAAATGATTACCTTAAACAATATATTGTTTCTATTGTTCTTGAAAATTATAGGATTTTACAATAAATCACTGATTTAAAAAAAAATTATAGTAAAGTTATAACAAAAGCACCTCATACTGTTACACCATTCTTTTTACTAATATTTAATCTATAAAATATTGAAAAATGTGCATTGCTCAGAGTTCATAGTGAAAATATACTAAGTGTCTAAACTACTACATTAAAAACTCAAGACAAATAAACTGTATTAATAAAATCCCTCGATATAACCTCCACCAAATTGCACACGCTGTTGAATTCGATGAAGAAGACGTTGGAAGCTGAGTTTGTATCCATTTACAGAAATTTTGCAAACTTTATCTTCACAGCCACTTGAATATCTTTTGCTTCGTCATGTTCCATTCCTCTCAAGGATCGGTTTTAATTTGAAAACTTACAAAAATTCTGCCAATTACAGACCAGGTGAGTATACGGGTCGAACAAGCACCGACAATTGCGTTTTTTTTCAAAGAATTACGTAATGATTCTCACGGTATGGACTAACGTATTGTCATACATGTAAAAGACAATAGTTGCAATTTTTGTGTATCTTAGAACACATACAACTGATGCATTGCATAAAACGACGAAGAATGGAATCTATGTAATAGCGGACTATCACAAGGAAACCCACTGGAACAAATCTTTTATAAATTAAACAATAAATAAAAAAATTTCAATGAACATAATCTATATTTTCGATATCATTTTTTTCTGTTTTACTTTGCACCGATCTATTCAGCACTTTATCACTTTGTTACTGATTCGTATTAAATACTTCCTTGTCATATTTTCATTTTCGTTTATCTTATTGAACAAGGTTTGTTTACAAGTTGAATTGATTCAGTTACAATTTTGTTAACACTTTGCACTCGAGAAGCAACTCTCAGTCCCCACTTGGTTCGATACAGCAACTCGAATGACAATTAACGGGCGACAATAACTATTTTTTCTTTTTATAACAGATGGCTTTTCTCTTTACATTTTAAATGATTCACGTATAGGCACTTCATAATACAGCATTGTGTTTAATTAAAATTATTATTTCATACATTAGTCTGTCTTTGATACTTATAAAAATTGAACCAAATAACGGAATTAGTAACAGCGAAGACAAGTTCGATTTTAGATTATTTAAAAACCAAAACAATAATTTCATAAATGAAAAATTTGAATTAAATAATTGGTTTAAGAAAACAGAAGATTAGAATAACAGTAAAAAGTGAAACTGATTCTGACAGCACACAGGAAAGACAGAGACCAGATTGGATTTTTCGAATTTTAATCGACGAAACTATTGGTGAAACGCAAGTAATTATGCTAAAAAGAAACTAAGAAAAATTCAACTTCAGCACAAAGGCTTCGAGTGTAAAATGTTAATAAAACCAAGAACACTCAGTTTTAGAAGTATTCACCAGAAGTTTTTAATTTTTCGGTCATTACAGTTATACGTCCGCGAGCTTGAACGACCTCAAATAATTATAGTCATTAAAATCGCCTTGAGAAGGGCTACAAGCATAGGTGTTCAGAAATACATGATTCTATTTTAAAAAATTAAGGCGACCTTCAAGTCTCCTAAGCACGCCCACTGTGATAAAAAGTTTTTACCACTACATAATGGATCCCTTGCAACCAAACAACTTTTGTTTCAAACATTTCTACCTATCCCAAAAATAGAATAAGTTATTCAGGTGACTCGTTTTTACTGATTCAGCCTGTTTACCAAACCTCTACTAATGCATTTATTATCATTTAGTATATTACGAAAATTTCTTAACCATAGTGTCATTTGTGTCAATGTTAAAACAGCCACAAGTATAGTCATTTAACAATTCCGAACTATCACAATATTTCTTAAACTATTCGAAATTTTGATGTTCTATATAGTAGTACTAGTGTATAGTGGAAAAAATGTCTGTCCGAAAAAAGCTCAGAATGTATTAATATATTTTTGAGCACAAAATAAAATGATATTCAAAAGAAACAAATAATATTTAATATAAAAGTAGTTTGAAATTTGCTTGTCGAGATAACAATAGAATCGAGTTTCAAAAACAACAAAAACAAGTCCACAAGAACCAGATACAATAAAATAATTAAGAAAGTACGACAGCTCATAGATATCTAAAATATCCATTCATCTTTTTAGTGTTTACCTTACTGTGGTTGCTCAAATAACTAAGTCGTTCGAAAATTCTTCACTGATCAATGTACGTGAATAAAGTTTTTCTAATTTCTTAGGCGTATGAAATAAATTTTAATATATATTTAAAGAAAAATATAACATTATATAGATATTCAACGCAACTTAATCAAACTATATTTTGAAACAATTGGAGATAGAAAAGCAATATTTGCAAAATAACATTTCGTAATATTAAATACTGCATAATCTAGTGCTATTTTTATGCACTTTTGTGCATCTTGTATTACTGAATGCACTGGTTAGTGAAGTTTTTCATTTTCTGCAAAAAAGTATTAGTTTCCGTTCCTTTAAATTATTAATTTAAGTATTATTTTAATTTCAATTTCGTTAAGTTATCTCAATTTATTTGTTATAATTAAATGCAACCTCCTAAGCATTGTTTTAACTTTTTCACGTTGTGCGTTTTTAACTACATTCTTTTACTGTGTTTTTAAGTCATTCTTAATATTTATGTTATGCAAGATTTCCTGTAATTAATACTACATTCGTATTGTTTAATAATTATATATTTTTTTATTAGAAAGGAAAGAAGAAATCATTATTTGTAGATATTTAATTATTTATTTAATATTATATTTTAGAAATATTAAATAAACTAAATTTTACGATATATCTGTATACATTTCGAAATGAATCTATCGAAGAAGCGCATGCGTTCGATGCAGTGGTCTAATTGTAAGAGAATACTTGCATCGCCATCTATCGACATTTAGTTTTCTGGTAACAATCGTGAAATTTATCATGATGGGGACTAAACTACGTGAAGTGATAGATTGAAAATAAAATTGATCGTGTAAGTGAACATTAACGTATCCAGCTTCATATGTATCGAAGAATGTAAGTATGAGAAAACTAAAACTAAATTCATTATAAATATATTAACAAAAATCACCAATGCATGACCACGCCTTAAAAATATGTAATTTCTTTGTTTCAACATAAGAGTACTTCTTTCAATGTTATACCATCAAGTACTGCGCAATATCAGAATGTAATAATCAGATAGAAAATATTAACCTAGACATTCAAACAAGACTGCAATTGCAAATTGTATAGTAAAATAAGACTGTCATGTGACATATTTTGTGTGTCTTAAGTTATAAGCATGATCATGGCAAATGATTATTTTAATTATAGAAAAAAGAAAATTTAAATATGAAGATATTAGAATAATATACAGTGGATTTGTCTAATAAAAATTTTATGAAATTTTTGATATCTTTATTGATTATATTTGATTAACTTAATTTTTTAAGAAAAACTTATTCTACTTTATAATAGAATGGTCTAATAAAAAATATACTACAATACTTTCTATTTTGTTTCATATTCTCTGTTAACATTAACAGTGAAAGTTAGTCAAAATAAATAATACTTTGATAAATGAATAACTATGTTAATTGTAAGTTTACTATAAATCATATTTTTCATAACATAATAAATAAATGAAATTGACATACCTATTGCTCTTGAAATGCCTAATATTCCATTAACTCGCATAATCCCCATGCTTCGCATTACTACTCCACCCATTTTTCTTATCCTTTGCACTTCATCCTAGAGAAAAAGATAAATACTATTGGCAAATTTTATTATAAATTTCACTTGAAACACATTATATCTGTCAAATATCACTTGTTTTTCAAACAAAACACACGAAATTTAATTTTTTATCTTCTGTCAAAGATTACCATTAAATTAAAAAGTAAAGTTTAATATTGTTAAATCATTGTTAAATTTATGAATTAAATAATCAACTGTAAAAATGACAGTTGTAGGAACACAAATAGATAGTGATAAAATATTATTGAAATTTGAAACTTATGAAAATTATTTAGATTCTTTAGTAACATTTGTTGATCTTGGATACTTAGAAAATCTTAATATTGCACGTCAATTAGCTGAGCTTGGATATCGTTGTACAGGTGAAACACTTAGTAAAGACGGATTTTATCGTCGTGTAAAAGCTGTAAAAGATTTACTATTTCCAATTTATAAACCATATATATTAACGTCAGAATTAATGACACCAAGCAGTAATATATTAGAAGAATTAGCACTCCGAGAACGTTCAAACCGGTTGAAAATTATATCCACCATTATATTTATAAGAAATTTAACAAAACTTCAGTTTGAGGTTTCCGGCTATATTGATTTTAGTGACAGACTTGAAAAAGAAAATTGGCTTCCATATTTCCAAAGAAAAAAGAAGATATGGCCAAGTACATCTGATCTTGCATATTATCATTGGAGAACAGGGAAAACATGTTTGAATGAAACATCAAATTATCAACCAATTATAGACCCAAAATTAGGACTCCGATTCAAACATTGTTATGATAGACATTTTATTAATGTTGACCCTGGAGCAGCTTCTCCAGGAATATACACAACACGAGTAAGGGTACACAGTCCAGAATATGAACATGTAATATTATATGATCATGTTCTTCGAAGTGTAAGCTGAGCATAATGAAAAGATTGTGGAATGTACTTACTTCACGATGAAGTCGATGAGGATTCACTAATTGAATAACACTGTCATGTTTTATCAGTGTAGCTGTAGAGTCTCCTACCCAGGCGACATATAACTTTTTATTTAATATTAAAGTGCAAACTGCAGTAGTTCCTCCACATACTCTCTGAAAAAAATAATACCATTATTGGAAATAAGAATTATACATCACATGCCTATTTGGAAAATATATACTTCTTATACATCTTACTTGTATTTTTGACTTCTCTAGAAACTGTGCATCTGTAGTAATAAAAGCATCACGTAAAGCACGCTCTGGATCAGTAGGATAATATATACTTTCTGCTAAATACTGATGCAAATGGGTAGCACAATATACAGCTGCATCTTGACCTGCATGTCCATCAAATACTGCATAGTAATTTGCTATGGAATCGTCCTACAATTAAAAGGATATATTTCCAATAAAAACTTCACTACTTCTATATCCTTATTTATCTACTAAGGAAAGTTTAGTATTCGCATATACCTGAATACCAAATGTAGTATGTAAGTCATGCAAAACTACATAACGATCTTCCATTTTTCTTCTACAATTTTTACTTCCACCTGCTGCTACTTGTGGAAATGGCACTGAAGGAGGAGGTGGCAATAATGCCAATCTACTATTGTCCAAATAGCGAATACATATTTCATTAACTTTGCCAGTAATAGCTTGCATTAATTTTAGCGAAGTATAAGCTGTAAGATGAAAATTAATTTTTAAAAATACTATTCTTACCATGTAGAATAAAAAATTGCGTTCATTACTAAGAGACTTACTTTTTTCTTGGGATTTGAATCCACAATCTTCTGGCTGCTTTTTACACATGGATTTGATTTCTTGAATTACTTGATGAACCAAATATGCTTGTAAACTTGATGGACATTGCCTAGAATATTATAAAATTTATTGGATATATAATTAATTTTTAAGACTTTATAATGACGTCAATTATTTTCTACTTTAAATAATAATTATTCAAAGAACAAATTTCACGATATAATTTCGTTGAACATAGAAACCATAAAAATAATTGAAGCAGCATTGACAAACTATCGGCTATAAATGTACAAAATTTCCGATCCATATAATTTGGAAATTTATTCTTTGTAATAAAAATTGGTTCATCATAGGTATAACTATGGATTTTTCATTTGGAAATTCTTTCAACCGTAAGCATAAAAATTATTTTACAATCTGTACACTCAAATCTCAAATTAACCTTCGAAACGTATATCGACATCGATAAATGACTTATACAACTTTTTACTTATTAATATTAATTTTTTAAATGTAATGATTTTCATTTTTAATCATTTAATTTAATTTAATTGTAAAGAAAAATTTTACAGCATGATTTTTGAGGTATAGGATAGCAGAAAAGATTAATAGTAGTAATACGTATTTAAAACATTAAGTGCACAATACGTTTAATACAAATTTTTATTTAACTTTGAATTATTATTGCAGTACAGCATTTAATTGTTTATTGAATTGACTTATTACATAAAAAAATAAATTAAACTAACTAGAATTACATTTCATGCGATACACAATTTTTAATTTTCAAAAGATTTCGCTGTTTTAGGAAAATTAAATACGAAATTTCAGTATAGCAAATTGCATCGTTTTTCAGATCTTGTACATATGTCTCAAAAACGAAATCAGTATTCTTCCAGAGATAACGCGTTATGTAATTATATTTTTCTTTGATTGTTAAGAATTGCTTGATTATCTGATACAAGAATTACTTGATCAATAGTTATAAACTATAAAAAAAGAAAAGAATAAGGAAGAGAAAATTGCTTTGATTGTAATTAAGAAATCGCACTTTGAAACTACTGTAGAGTCATTATGTCAAGCAACTTAGGCAAAAGTTTCTTGTATGACAGTACCTAATCTCTGCTTTTTTCCAACCGCCTCGCATATCATGTCAAAGTAAACTATAGTGAGGTAGTACTAGGAATATGCTTTATCATTTTCGTGTAAAATGTTACAAGTAGTATAAAATTTTCTTTAACTTCTTTTTTTTTTTAAGAATATCTGTTTGTAACGTTATTATTAACGTTATTAATTGTTATGCGTAAATAAACAACAATTATTTAAAATTCATTTCATTTATATACATCTCAGTCTTAAAATCACTTCATCATACAGCTACTACATTTCTCACTGAGCTTTTGTATACTTTCATATCTTATCTAGTAAATGCAACGCGATCAAATGCACCATTTAGTTTTATCCGTTTGAAAAACGATATTATTTATAGCATAAAAAAAAAGAAAACAAATTTAATCGTTCGAGCAGCTTCCGTCAATTTATATTGAAGAACAGGGGAGCAACTACAATCGCACGGTGCGCAATGTATTACCATGAAAACTTTAATTTATGCATTTCCGATACTTGTTGAGAGATATCGTATCGGTGTCTAGATATGAGAAATCTATGGAGAGGAGAAGTAGTTCTAAAACAGCATTTTCATCAAGAACAAGAAGATTACGCTTTAGACAAACATTTCACCAAAATCCTAAATATCGACGACAAACTTTTGGAACCAGTGTATAGCGACGTAATTCAAGAGAAGAGTTTACTGCAGCCTGCGAAAAAGCATTTGAAACGAATACCTGACGTATCTTCCTTGCAGCATTACCGACAGAAGCGAGAAATGTCATCGATCGTCGGCACTTATCAACATGAAAGGAATGAAAATCTCGACGCATATTTGAAAGCTGTGGGTATGTTAAAGGCAGCAACTAAAAATGAATGTGCTATACCCTACGATGGAAGCAAAAACAAATATAATCTATAACATTCTCTTTTCCCGTATAATTTTCTACCTGATAGTCTTTATTTATGAAAAAAAAACTTGAAAAAATGAACGATGAACGAATTCATCGTACATTCTGTCAGTTTATATTTTATATGATATATTAATTTATTACTGACATCAATTAGAAGCTACACGAATTACTGTTTTGATTTCGATTAATATTAAAATTACAATTAATTTTTATGTTCATTTGTACTGATAATGTATACATTGTACTTGTCCGTTTATTGAATATTTACTTTATTAAATAAATAGTTTAAATGTCCAATCTTAATGAATTATTTATTAGAAACCTGCTATTGAATTGTATTTGATAAGATTATTTTAATTGATACTGCTTATGTTATAAAGAAAGAAAACCGTACACGTAACTAGTTTTATGTCGGAAACAAATCGGTTTCGTTGTTAATAATATGCGCCCATTGATGTACCATGTATTATACGGAAAATGATGTGTATGCTCAGTCTGTGACTGAAAATATCAAACAACAGTGACAAGTGGACCATTCGTATCAATTCGTTGATTCTTACAGTAGAAATGACATTTAATCTGGGTGAAGAGTATGAAGAACACATGCCATAGGAAATTATACTGAAGGTATTACTTCCTCCACAATACTATTACAATTAGAATATCGGTTTTAAGAAATAAAATACCCTATACTGTGTTCTGTACATTACAAGTTAACCATAGATTTTCATTTTGCTAAGATAAGTTATTTACGTCAATATAAAACATTTATTTCAATATTAAATTTAATTTTGTCTAACCTTAACTTATTTGAACAAAATAAATTATACGATCGATTCAGTTTTGGAAATGAATAAAATGTGATATGAATACTAAATTTTTGTATGTTTAAAATAGTATGGGTATTGATGTAGAGAGAAAGGGCAACGTTTTTCACATTTCACTCTTCGTATTTTTGTGTCCGTTTCTGTTTAGAACTTGACTACAATGAACGGAGATAGTCTAGTGACAGTTTCAGTCGATCCAGATTATAACGTATCGCGGAAGTATGCTGTTACAAAGGACGGTGTGGTTTTGGTACGTTCCATTTGCATTTCCATTCACGCGCATACAAGCCTCGGTACTGCTGCAAAGTACTTCAGACTTATGAACAAAGAACAGCGAAGTAGACTTTGCCATTTTTATCAACTTTTATATTACTGCGAAATTAGTTTAATTATAGGCTAGATTAATTGTTTTAATTTTCTTATTTATCTTTTAATAGTTCTCAAAATTGATCGCTGTAAATTTAATTATTATCTTAAATCATATTCATCTATTTACTACGTAAACTGTTTCTTAAAATGTAATATATCATATTTAGCAACAATCTTATTAAACAATTTTAATTGGTTGAAAATTACTATATATTTTTACCATGTTACATATGGATATATATAGATTAGTTGTTTCGATCAAATTAACTGTATGTATTTATCAGTCTTATTTGCTGAAGTTATGAATACTTATTTAATCAGAATCAGTAACGTTTAATAATGGTTAAATATATTTGATCGTTTATTTTCCATACTTATGTACATCACTCAAATATTAACCGTTCTATAGATATTTGTTTTATAAAATAGTAGTTTCTAATTAAAACGAATTTGCCTAAAAATAAAGTTCCTACAAAGATAATAAGCATATAATAACGTGAAAATAGATATTAATGTTCTATTTTCTATTTGCAGACGATGACCGATGAAAATAATGGCCAAGTAGCGAAGCGCTATTTTTAATATTTTTCATAAAAACCTAATTGCATACAATACGTTGCATTAAATTAATAAAAAAAATAAATATTTATAATTCGTCAGATATAAGTTATATTAACTATTAACAATAATTTCTTTAGTTATTTTGTATATTTGTGTCGTAAGTGTAACGTTTAAAGAGCCTAAAATTTTAAATTGTGAAAAGGTATCATTCAAGAGCAAAAATTGTATGAAAGATGCGGCAGCAGTTGCCAGAGGAAAAAAAGTCAGGGATCGATCCGTAAATGTTCCTACTGTCATTTACAGCATGTGCCCCGCCTACTTTTATTACGTGTCACGTGTTATGCATAATAATAAACGTGAATAAACAAAAATTGTACTACATGTTAAAAATAAAAAAATAAAGCATCAATTAAGCAGAAGATGGTTTACGTTGCATTACACACGAAACTAGCAGAATATTTTGTCCGCGTGTAAAGATATAATAGGAAATAAAATTAGTAAATAATGTCAGTTTTGCTAGACCTATATTTTGTCTGTTTACGTTTGAGGCCGGCCGCCATAAATGCTATCAACGAATAAACACATCTGATGTTCGCCCACGCACTAACATGCTGCAATATTATTCATTTAAAAAATACACGTTCACTTACGTCTGGTTGAGGTACTGTAGAGTCACATTGATGATCTCACCAACGATCTCAGCTTCGGTCACATTATACGAACTCACAGAAACAGGCAGCTGATCGTACGGGTTCACCCTGGCGACGAATTCTGAGAAAAAACGGCTATACGCTCCAAGATAATCACCGTCAGTACAATCTTCCGCCATTCTTTTCCGTCTTCGTGAAAAATCCAAGTAACCGGCACACACTTTTCAACACAAAAAGCACAATACTTAACAATTTTAACCGTTTACGAGATGTTAACACGATATCTTAATAGTTATCCCTTAACAAGTACAATTAACACACAAGGATATATAAGAATGGAAGAAAGGGAAATAAAGTAAAAGTGTATACGTATTTCGTTTCTGCCGCTTGTTTAAGGCAACGATACTCTGATCAACCTATTCGTTGATAGGCAATATTTGTATTTAGGTTACGTCACTCATTCAGCATCGCGTACGCACGTAACACTACAGGCTCGATCGAACAACGCGTTTCTCTATTGTGCGTCCCTCTGAAAGTGGGGAGGATTTGCCGCGTCGTTTAAAACACTATCACTCCCGCTTCTTTGAGTCCAGCGTTGCTTTTTGCCTTTCCTTTTGCCACTAGCCACTTGCGGATTGACTCTCGTAACGGAAGAAAAAGTGTGTAACGGAATTCACCGAGTGACGTACTGCGCATGTCCGACACGGGACTGTGTTCGCTGCTTCGCCAGTCTATGCTACTTTACTTTTTCTTTGTTATACGTGATTATTATTTATTTGCGAATTTGTACCAGAGCATAGGTATACTTCTAATTTCTAGCGCTCCTTTTGAAATTTCTTACGTGTATTCCGCATTTTACATTTTTTCTACGCGTTTCAAATTTGTACAAAAAATATTAATTTTACGTTTAGTAATAGGTTATTAAAATACTATTACTCTTATTTTCAGTGAGATATTAATACTTAATTAATAAAATAACCGCCTTATAAGTTATTGTAATTTGTCAACAATTTGTATATAAACGAAAATAAAATAATAACAAATAATAAATATGCTCTTTCTTTCATTCATAAAGTGTAATTTCCTAAAGTCTGTTACATTACTAGTCTTTATATTTTTCTTATATTGAAAATAAGTTTCATATAATTTGAAATATATATATATATATATATATATATATATATCATTTAATGTTAGTAAATGTAATATTTCAATTGTTAAATTTCACAAATCTGTTTTAAAATGTAAAGTTCAGTGAAAATGTTTTCTATAAAAATGTATAAATGGTAGTTCGTATAAATTATCGATGTTGTAATAAATTAAAATTAAAAAACTGAATTATAATTAAACATTCTAACAAATTCATTAAATATTTCATTAAAAGTTTTTAGTATACATTAATTTTGATACAATCTAACTTTTCCAATGTAATATAGAATTTAAAAAATTTTATTTACAATTTATTGTAAAAAATATAGAACTATAGTATATACAAGTATTATGCAAAATGCAGTATATTATTATGTATTTAAATATTATAATGCTAAAATTTGTATTTGAAAACCAGTACGATTAAAAACTTTTACTTTAGTAAGAATTACATTGGTAAAAATTTCTCAGTAAAATTAAAATTCAAAATCCTTAATTTCATGTTTATTTTTTATGGTGTTACCATACTATTTAAAGATATTTACAATATTTAAGATATTACATTATAGTACATGAACTTTTCGCATTATTTACTTGATCATTTTTAAGTTTTTCACTTATACAGTACAAATATGAATCTTTGCGTTTTTCTTCTATCCACTCAGGCAATGGTGCATTCCAATTCTCTGGTGGTTTGTCTCTCTTTTGCCAAACATTATTTCTATAATGACCTCTTAATCTTTCCAATCTACGTTTTTTTTCACTGTCTATTAATTTATCCTACACATAAATAACACAATATTTCTTAGAAATCTCAAATGTTTCGTTGTACATTAAATGTTATCAAGTACTCTTTTATAATTCAATTTCTAACATACGTATACTTCCTTGGATTTGTTATTATCCCACTGTTTACAGTTATGATAATCAGTTTTCCATTGGTCACAATCTATTGTTTTTCCAAATATGAAGTATTGATGGAAACGTGCTTTTATACTCTTACAATCAGTGTATTCTTCTTTATACATTTTACATGGCCTAATCTAAGATATACAGAATATTAAGTTATTAATCATAAGCAAATAATAATAATAATACTATTGAAACTGTTTTATATACTTAAAATTTAATACGTATTATATTAAGCAGTAATATATTTTTAAAAACAAAGTACATAATTATACCATCCATTCATGTTCATATTCTTCTTGAGATGTTGCCTTTTCAGTTATATTTTCGGGTTCAGGCATCTTAAAGTTATTTTTATGGTTAGTTAAACTTACTAAGTGCTACTTTTTTTAATTGCACAAGTGACTATGATAACTTATATTAGCAGTTGTATTCTTCAATTATACACTAATATTTTTCAACTGTTCACAATATAATTTTTTCAAATATTCTGTTTATATGATAATAAAACATCAAATAACGAATGCTTGATATTCCAAATAGAATGTCACATTGCGTAATGACCATGGTAGAAAATTTTCAATAGTTTAATAATATTAAAATATATACATATATATGAAGATTAAAAAATAAATATTAGTTTAGAAATACTAATTAAATATATTTTAAGAAATTGTATAAATACTTTATCAGTATTTGAATTCATACTGTGGACTCATTTACAAAAAACTTTACTGTAAATTCGCCTTATGATAACTATACAGAGTTGTATTCAAAAAATTATAGTAATGGAAACAAATCTTTTAAAAGGTAAAATGTTATTTTACTAATAAATATATATAACATATTGTTCACATAATTTTGCACTTAATAGGAATTACAATGAATGCATTATTATATAAAATTTTAAATATGTTTTACTTTTTCTTTTACATATGCATATTTAAAGGTGTGATATTTTTATTGTGTTAATATAAAGATATATATAATATTATATGTAGTATTCTATTCAGCCAAATATGCTTACATTGTTACCATATAACAAAAATACTAGATTCGCATTTATTCGTTCATTTATATCAGTGGTTCTCAAGCGTATTGGATTTATCAAATTATGCTTTAACATCTAATAAATTTAATACATTAGTACCATCGAAATTTTTAAAACTATCTCCATAAAATTTTGTATACATATAACTTAAGCAGACTGCAATGGCTATCAATTTCTTTTTAAAATTAACATGTATACTGTACTAATGAGTGTCACTGGTTTCCACCATTCCCCCGCACCCCTCGATACTATCACGAACATATCGTCTTGTTATGATTGTAGTTCTCAATCTTGCTTTTAAATCAGAAGACGTTTGCTATCCTTCTGTCGAGATTTGTAACCGCTGTCAGTTTTCTAACCTCTTCAGCAACGAATGTTCCGGTGTTTCGTACTGTGTTCAGTTAATAGTGACTTATAATCACATAACATGATGTCGCGGTCTGTGCGTGCAGAGACTCGTAGTCGTGCCAAGGATGATATTAAGCGTGTAATGCAAGTCGTTGACAAAGTTCGCCATTGGTAAATCTCTTAACATATTATAGATGCACGAGGAAATGTTGAAAAGTATCACAAAAAATGTAAAAAAAAAAGATTGTAGTAAAACTGTATGGATATCAAAAATGGATTAAAATTTTTCTTACTTGCAAGGTTTAATAGAGATTTTGCATTACACATGTCCGCTGTAAACAGACCTCTGTAGTTCTGAAATGTTTCATGCGTGTTGATTGAGTAATAGTGTTCTATGTCTGCTTTTTTAATAACAGTAAAGAAGGTAGCTTCTCTGTCTGTTGGTTCAATATTAACTTGAAGAATGCGCTTTTTTATGCTGATACTTTTATAGGGAAAAAAAATGGGTTACAATAGGAGAAACTACTATGAAGATTTATAAGTGGGTACCTATATCGACATTGGATCAGGTAAATTTCTGTTTATATTAATTGGACAGTGTATGTAAGAGCAGAAAGTAAAAATAAATATTGTATGTTCTAGAAGAAGAAAGGAAAAACAGCAGACAAGGAAAATGGTTTACCAAGAAAAAGTGGATTAGATTCTTCGAATTCCAACTTTGGACTTACAGAAGACTCAAATACTTGTGAGTGAAATTTCAGTAACTTATAGAATTCTTGTAACATTTGAACATTGAAGGTTACAAAAATGTTTTCATGTTTTAGGTTTTTCTACAGTTAGTGATTCTCAAGGATTAACTGACTTCTCTGCACATCTGGGATTTTCAGAAGATTCTAATTCACAAAACAGTGAACCAACACCTAAAAGGTTAAAGACTGATTAAAGTTTATTCTCTAACTGTTATGTGAAATATAAGATATTTAGGAATCATTTATATCTTTTATGAATTTGCACACTATAAAATTATCTTAAATTGTAATTGAGAATGAATGAATTGGAAGAAATTTCTTCATCTTTCATATTACTCTACATTTAGTGAAAATTTTTATGTATTGAAAAAAAGAATAATAATTGTATGAAACAGTTTGAGCTACATATAGTAAATTTATTTTTTTATACATAAATTTGTTAAAAGTTTCATGGTTCAACTTATAAGCTATTTTTAATGATATTCTAATAAAATATTTATCTTGAATGTTCAGTTCGTTTTAAGATCTGTTTTTTTAAAGGAATAAATAGAGTAGAATTATTTTTAAAATCAGATTGCTGAGTCTAAACAATTTCTGTATGATGACAGTATTATTTAATTCATAAAATACCTACAAGATTTTCATTTATTTTAATTTTAAAACTTGAGAAAACAGGTTATAAGACATTAAAGCATTATAATATTGAAGATGTAAAATAGATAATGGTACATTTATTTTTACTGTAAGATAGTATCTCAAAAATGCTTACGTGTAATGTTACATTTATCTTCGAAATATTTATATCTAAACATGATTACATGTTCAATCATTGTTTCATCATTAAATCTCATTGTACATATTTTAAATATCATTTTTTGCAGTCTAATATTCTAGAATAAAGTTGCATTCCTTGAAATTATGTTATAGCACTGTGACATGTACAAAATAAGTTTTGACACTTCCAAATAAAGCAATACAATTGTGAATGTTTGAATTTATATTTATGTAAGATTTTATGAAAGTATAAAAAAGTTTTGATAAAATTATTCTAATCATTTTCATTTATTTAAAAATCTGTTGTACTTAACGTTTGTAATAAGCTGCAAAAAGGAAAAAGGAAATAGGACAGAAAATTTTATTACAGGGCTATAGAATTTTTAACTTCTGTACAATAACTGTATATATTAATTCTTATCTATTACATTAATAATCTCTATATACCATAGAGTATGTATAGAAAAATATCTAAATGGGAAACAAAGTTTTTTTTTTTTTCATACCTTTGTTCTATTATAGCTAACCAAAGTATTTTTTTATAGTAAAGTTGATGTACTTCAAAAACTTTTAAACACAAGACTTATAGTAATACATGATATTAAACTTATTAATTAAAATGACTCAAGATTCAAGTTAATATAAAATTTTCTTAAATGAAGCATTTAGACAAGCTTGCTTATTTGACATATTTTAACAATTCTTTAATGTAACATTTTTTAAAAATATAAAAATTACTCACATATATTTTTCTTATAAATAAAAATCTGTATATAATTACAAAGTAATCTGTACAAATAACTTTGTTACAAATATAAAATTTAAAAAAATTGATAAAAATTATAATGAAAGTACTTTTTAACATTATATCAAATGTAAATGATTAAGAAGAATACAAAAGCATTATGAAATTTATATTTACCAAGGTAAAATTTTCCCATCATATTGAATAAAACAACCCATGTGTTCTTCGGTTAATGAGTTTAGAGTATTTAAGATATTAGTAATGCTGGTATCAACATCCATGGGTGCATTGCTCCCTCCCATATCTGTGCGCACCCAACCAGGATGTAAACAAGCGACAAGGATTCCATCTTCCTTTAAATCAATGCTCATTGACTTTGTAGCTGCATTAAGTGCTGCCTAAAGATAAGATAAATATTATCTATAGTAAGATGTGTAAATTTTTTACTAATATTTATTGTCAGTGTTATGGTATAGTTAAAGTTTGCATTAGAAATGTTAAATTACAACAAATTATTTCTAACTTATTGTATAATTTATGATAATTTAAATAAATATGTGTCACCTTGCTACATCTGTAAGGATAATATCCACCCTGATTATTGTCAGTAATACTTCCAAGAATAGATGTCATATTAATAACAGCAGATTTGTGAATGCTCATTTTTGATTTGTCCTTGAAATTGTTCATTGCTGTTTTCAACAATGGTAAACATGCCTTGAAATTCATAAAAATAATCAGTTTTATCTACAGTGTAGAACTCTTAAAAAGATATTGAAACAAATATATATAACATAAATAACGTTTAAATTGAAATTAATAATTAATAAAATTAATAAATCTAACAATTTTTGCAGAAATTCTTGATTAAAGTTATGTATTAAGTATTAGAAAAAATTAATTTTTTTATTGCTGAAATGGAAGAAAATTTCTAATATCCTTTATTAAAGTCATTATCATAATGGAAAGTGTAGACTTTACATATTTTTGATGCTTTTTGAGTCAACATTTTGTTGCATAAAAATTCATACCTTTTAAATTTAAACATGCCAAAAGTGTAACAGTTATAACAAGATACATTAGTAGTCTGTAAAAAAGCGCTGGTTAATGTTAGTGATCAGACAATACAGAAATAATTAAAATACACTGAAGGAAGCAGTGACTTGCTACAAAATGTGCAATGTTCAAGAATGTATTATATTTAAAAATAAATAATTACTCCAGTACGTAGAATCAAATGTATGAAAAATTTATATTATTATGACTATAGTACATGTCAATTATAAATTTGTGGAAAGAAATAAGCAGTTTTATTCATTAAAGTTGTACAAAAAATTAAATAATTATTACTTTCTTGTTTTCTTACCATGAAATTAGTACATTTATTAACCAAATTTGAATATACGATGAATAATGAATGCAATGTGATAATACTCAACATCTATGCAATGGTGTTAATGAGATTCATGTACATACAAGGTTTTTATTCTAATAGTCAGCATGACTTTTTTTTACTTTGTGATAATTCAATAAAATAAATAGATTATTACATTGTATGGATAACATAAAATTAATAATAAACATTAAAGAAATAGAAGATAAGATCACATTAAGTAACTGTAATCGTATAATTTTTTTTATAAGAATGTTAGAAATATTAATATAAATTCAACCTATATCAAAATATATTTTTATTCAAAAAGTATCAAATTTGACAATTAAAAAAATAACAGTAAATAAAATATGTATGGCTTGGACAAAGTTTTAGTGAGATTTTGATTAGAGAATGTAAAATAAAAATGTTTTTTAATTGTTAAGCCAAACTAATTAAGTAAATACTTTAAGTATTTCTGTAATACTTTGACTTTTACAAATTTAGCAATACATGAATACAAATGTTACATTTTGATATTGGTGGTATTAGTCTTAATATTGCTTATAATATCATGAAAAAAACATTGCATGATTCCATTAAATAAACTTAATTTTATTTCGATTTTATCGTAATAAAAAGAGTTTTTATATTGCTTTATATTCCTTACGAAATAGAAGCAGTTTTCTGATAAGTGTTTTTATCATGTGATCGTAAATCATATGAACCGTTGAATACTTAATATAGAAATAATTTCAAAATTAGATTTTAATTCCAAAAAATTGTAATAATAGTTTAGTGATCAGTACTTCGAATTTTTTTATGTTAATTTTCTCATGTAGACAAATTGTCTTCATCGAATGATCTATTCTAAGCTTTCAAATATCGAACCGGCGTTTGTAAACAGAAAATCTGCACATCTGTTGCAGTACAACAGCTTTACATTGTTTTTGTAATTCGTTTAAAAACAAAGAGTACGGAATGGGAGATTTAACTATACAGCAGAGCAGACTTCCATATAACGCGGTTAATGTGTTACGCGCTATACATGTATGAATTCGCATTAAAGGAAATCGTGCTCTACGGGAATTTTTCTCGCATAACGCATATAATCTAAAGTAACACTTTTTAAATGATTATTGCTATGCTAACTTTTATTTTCTACGTCTTATCAAATAGGAGAATATTTTAAAAATAAATGGCATATATACGCAGTTGATTAAAAAAGAAAATATTATTAATGTATGTAAAAGATCTTTTATTTTATTGAAATTTAATAAAAAAGTAATTGTACAAATTTCTGTATTATGTTTGCTCAACTAAAGCTAATTTAATTTTTAAATGCAGGTAATTCGTGTGTTTTATTATTTGCCGCGTTGTACGATGAATCGCGTTATATGAAAATATGTAGTAGTCACAATATTTTTGACGAGTTATAGGAATTCGCGTTGTAAGAATATGCTTTATACGGAAGACTACTGCATTTTCCTTGTAGCTCTGATCATTTTCCTTGTGCTGTAAATGCGTTTATTTAAAACGTCTCAAATTTTTCTTGTTCATAAAATAAATAAATTTGTGAAGGCTTAGAAAAGGGTTGTAAAGTTAAATACTAAGTATTTTGTATGTAAATAAAAATAAAATAAAATTTAATCCAAGTTACAATTTTTTGAGATCTGTGATACAAATCTGAATGAAATTTTTCCGGTGTTCAATGTTCATTCAAAAATAATATAAAATAATGCAATTGTGTTATTTTTAATATAATTTTAATAATAAATTTATACTTTTGTGTGATAATAAATAATGATACTTACATTATTCACATCTTAAATAAAATTTATAATTTTTTACACTCTTACGTCTGACTTTTAATTTCAAAATTACAATAAGTCCATTTAAAATTCAAGAAAAGATAAGAGAATATGGAAATGAGGATTGATAAGTAGCAAAAAGTTAAATAAAATATTCGAAAAAAACATTATGTAGATGTAAAGTTGATAAGTTTAGAAATAAAACTTAAAATTGTTTCAATTATTTTATACTATTTGTATAAGAGTTGTTGTAAGTGTTCGAAAAATTTCAAACTCACCTTTGTTAACATAATGGGCACTACTGTATTTACGAAGAAAGTTTCGGTAAGCTGTTCTTCTTTTACAAAATTAAGACGTGTAAATTTTGTGCTAGTCCCAGCATTATTAAACAAAACATTTAATCCAGCGTCGCCCGTTTTATCTTTCACAATTTGTACTATTTTGTCGTAATTCTTCGTGTCAGTTAAATCTTTAAATTAAAAAACAAAAAAATTAGTAATAAACTATGAAGTCATTTATTGCTATAAAAAGTGACAAATATTAGACTTGGACAGAAAGAACTTAGGTTGTGTATGTGTATTTGCCTACAGAGGATTAAAACTGATGTAAATTACTTAAAATTTAAAAAGATACAAAAAGCAGAAATTTTTATAATTAAACAGAACAGTAATAAGTGCATCGAGAAATTCTAAACTTTTAGTTCGAAAGAATATAGTTTTATTTTAACAATATTTATGTGCACAAGTATGGAACAGAAATGTTATTTGTAGATATATTAATAAGCAACAAGATTTTAATTAATGTATCTTGTATAAAATATTTGTAATTTTGTATTTTATAAAGTATCAATGTAAATGAATCATTAAATTTTTCTGGTAATTTATTTTTAATAGATAATTCATTTTATAATATCAAATAAAATACATTAAATACATACAAAGTGTTTGCACACCCTTTCGAGATTTGTTTTTCATTGAATTAGACTTAAATTATATCATTAATTTTCAATCCGATGTTATAAAATTGACTATATAATGTAACAATGATCTCATACGTAAAATAGGTGTTTACTTAATCTCTAATTTCATATCTTATTTCATGTTGTACATCCACCAAGATAATGTGGATCAAAATTCAATGCACCCATCACTAAAAGGGCATTACCACACTAACTAGACCTGATAATTCTATAATCAATAATAATCACAAAGAAATAGCAAACTTCATGGTTGAAATATTCGCTAAAAATTTCAATAGTTCGAACTATGAATTCCTCGGACACAAAGCTAACCAGACCGACTACGAGATTGAACGAACACTTGTAATTAGTAGCCATAACTTCTTGCTAATTAATGTAGAATTTAAAATCGAGGAATTAAGGAATGCATTGAAACATTTTAAAAACGCCTACCCCGGGCCATATGGCATTCCTAATACCCGGTTAACGAATCTACTCCTTAATGGTACTTACTAAAAATCTACAACACTATTTGGAAGAACGGTTTATTCCCAAAAAAATAAAGAGAATCTATTGTTATACCAATTCCCAAACCCGGGAAAGATTCGTTAATACAAGAAAGTTATCGACCCATTTCACTTACTAATAATTTATGTAAACTACTGGACAAAATGGTCAACCGCCGATTACAATGGGCATTAGAGAGCAAGAACATAATATCCCCATTCCAAAGTAGATTCAGAAAACATCATTCTACCATGAATCAACTAATTAATGTAGATTCCCAAATATGTGATAGTCTGATAAACAAACTATTGAGAATAGATTATATTTTGAATCTTTAATTTTTCGTTGCGAGTTTCTCTGCTTGGCGTAGGCCCAGACCGGGCTATAAAACCATGGGTCCGCTGACCGTTGGGCCATGCCGTATATGCATATAACAAATGGTTTTCCACATTTGTGGTTAGTCGTGCGACAACCCCGAACTGTGTAACGCTTTTCACTCGGGCTTTCGCCTCCGTGTTCTTGTATTACTTTTTATCAATAAACGTTCTTTGTTTTTTTTCTCTGCAGTCGATTGAGTCAATCTTTATTTGCTAATTAAAGATCCTCAATACAAACAACATACCGTACTAATATCCACGGATATTAAGAAAGCCTATGATATGATTTGTAGAGAATGAACCATAAATATCTTGAATAAATTAGGTTTTTATGGAAACATCCTAACATTTATTAAACATTTTTTAAAAACGGGATACCACAAGGCTCTGCGCTAAGCATAACATTATTTTTAATTTCAATTAACGCCATTTTCTCCTAAATACTTATACTAGTCAAAGCTTTCCTCTTTGCTGATGATTTAACCATCTTATAAAGAGATACATACCAAAACTACACAATATACACTTCAAAACACAGTAAACATATTACAAAACTGGGCAACGAAAAACGGCTTTAAATTCTCCAAAACAAGAACTAAGTATATAATCTTCTCTAGACCTCATCTAAAATCAAGTTGATGCTTGGCAACTCAGAATTTAAAAAAGTCACATCAATTAAAATTTTAGGCATGATATTCGATAAGAAACCAACTTGGAACACCCACATTGTAAACCCCAAAAATTAATGTAACACCGTTTAAACTTCCTAAAACTATTGTAAGCCGACACTGCTATCGTGAGATCCAAATTAGATTACGACTCAGTTATCTATAACACAGCAAACAAATCCATCTTAAAAGAACTAGACCTCGTACATAACACCGCCATAAGAATAATAACCGGGGTATTCAAGACCAGTCTCTGCCTTAAGTGTCTTAAACGAAGCTAACGAGCGACCCCTCAAATATAGGAGAAAGCTTCTTAGTATCACACAATCTATTAAAATTTCCACTACTTTGAACAAACCATCATTTAACAACACCTTCTCTGACCGCCTTGTTGTCAAATACGAGCAACGACGATGTCTTTCTAAACCGTTCTATCATAGGATATACAAGTACGAACAAAAACTAAATATTAAATTCACCTTTACCATTGAACATATGATACCTACGGTCCCACCGTGGATTATACTTCCATAAACAGATCTGAAGCTATCTTTATTTAACAAAACTAACGCTAACTTAGAGCCATTCTGTTGTTTAACCGCATAAACAATAATATAATATATAATATAAACCATAAAAACTACATGCATTTTTACACAGACGGCTCTAAGACTGAATCGGTCGACGGATATGCAATGGTCACCTAGACTCTACTGTATACTTAACACGTTAAGCGCTACGCCGGTCCCTGCGGATCGACGCCAGACTCTTCATTTAAGCGGCGTTAATTCTCGAAAAATAAACAGTTTCAAATTTAGAAAATAATTCCTTGTCATTCATTAATGGGTTTTGTTAAAACAGTTTAAACAAAGATACGGCTTTTCTCTGCAGGTGTTACACATTTACCACTTTCTTCGTTAAATTTTTTGTAACATTTTGTGCAAAATTTTTGAAACTGAACGGCTAAACGAGAAGTCGATCGAAATCAATGTAGTGCTTAACGTGTTAAAACCAAACTCGTAAACAATACATCTGTCTTCACAACGAAATTTTTGGCTATCAATCACGCTTTCAAAATTGCGTATGAGAACTCCTATACACACGTATATAGCTATATTTACAAACTCCAAAGGTGTCTTATCAGCCTTATCAAACATCCTAACAAACGACAACATTAACCTTTAAACACAGGAAATATATAAAAAAATCATCAATAAGGGAAACAAAATAAAACTTATATGAAATCCTGGACATACAGTAGGTCAAAAAAGTATTGGCACACCCAGTTTTCTTCGAATATCTTTAAACTATAAAGTAACCTATTAATATTAACTACGTTTATTAGTGCATTTTGACACACATGAATAGTATGTTTACTGAGAATTCTCAGTTATTTTTTGTAAGGAAGTAAAGTGAAGAAAATGAAAATTCCATAGTCAAAAAAGTATTGGCACACGTACGGTTTTACTATAAGGATAAGAGTTACTCGCTTTCTTACGCGACAAATTCGGTTCTAGGAACGTAAACTTAAACACTGTTATGAATTACTTCTCTCAGTTAACACAGTCAGTTTGTGTTTACACTTTGAACAATCATGTCTACAAAGAAGAGCGAGTTATCCTTGTGCGTGCGAAATGAAATTATTTCATTGTATAAAAGTGGTGAAAGTTACCGAAAAATCGGTAATTCATTAAATTTAAGTTTCTCGACAGTGAGAAATGTAATAAAAAAATTTAAGGAAACTGGTAGCGTCGAGAACGAACCTCGATCAGGTCGTCCGCAAGTACTTACAACTAGAGAACGAAGAGACATCGTCAAAGAAGCAATAAAAAATCCTTTTGTAAGTGCCAAAAATTTAGCTGTTGACATCGCAACATATTCGGGAAAAGAAGTGAGTACCCAAACAGTCCGAAATGTTTTACATTCTGCGGAAATTTATGGTAGAGCAGCGAGAAAAAAACCGTTCATTAATGAGAAGCATAGGGAGAAACGGTTCGGGTTTGCAAAAATATATATAAATAAGACAATGGAATTTTGGAAGACGGTTATTTTCTCGGATGAGAGCAAATTTAATCTTTTCGGCTCTGATGGAAAAAGATTTGTATGGAGAAAACCGAACACCGAATTAAATCAAAAGAATATTATTCCTACAGTAAAACACGGTGGTGGTCACGTCATGGTATGGGGCTGTATGTCATACCATGGAGTAGGAAATTTGGTTTTCATTGACGATAATATGAATGCAGACGTCTATATCGACGTGATGCGAAATAATTGATTAACGTGTGCAACAAAAATGGGCATAGACGGAAAGTTTTTTTTCCAGCAAGACAACGACCCGAAGCACACGGCAAGGAAAACAAGAGCATGGTTATTGTATAATGTACCAAACCAACTCCCTACACCATCTCAGTCGCCGGATATTAATCCGATAGAAAATCTTTGGCATATTATAGATTTAAAAATCCGAAAAAAGAAACTAAAGAATAAAAATGACCTAAAAGCGACGCTTTTAGAAGAGTGGTCTAACATTTCATCGGAAATTACACAACAACTTGTCGAATCGATGCCTAATCGATTACAAGCCGTAATTAAGGCCAAAGGTATGCATACCAAATATTAGGTAAGTTCAACATTGTTCATATTGTTTATTATTGTGCTTTCCTCAATAACATCACACGTGTGCCAATACTTTTTTGACTATGGAATTTTCGTTTTCTTCACTTTATTTCCTTACAACAAATAACTGAGAATTCTCAGTAAACATACTATTCATGTGTGCCAAAATGCACTAATAAACGTAGTTAATATTAATAGATTACTTTATAGTTTAAAGATATTCGAAGAAAACTGGGTGTGCCAATACTTTTTTGACCCACTGTGTATACATATGTAGGTATCCCGGGGAATGAGGAAGCTGATCACACCCTCATGGATCACTTAACTAAATGCGCAAAAAGCAAATAAAAACTTCAATGATAAACATAACGAAACAGGAATATCTGTTCAACGTCGCTAATAACTTTGTAGTTAATGCGACAGAACAATTGTAATAAAATAAAAGGGGCTACTGTCTGAAAAAGTAGAAAAATTAGCATTCTTATATGATAATTCTAAATGTAATATTAAATTTATTAGTTCCTTGGTGCATTATTTCTACTCTATCATCCAAATTTTATAAATTATAAATAATATATATAAAATTATAAATAAATTATAAATACGCAGCTTCTGTATACTAAAAAATGGAAATGCAAACGTCACGTAAAGGTGTAAACGACAAACAATTGTATATGACAAATGAGGCATACAAAAATTGTATTCTTTCATATTTCGGCAGCTCGTCATAAATGATGAATTATTTGTTTATAATAACTGTTTTTATCTCTTACCGTTAGATTTTATGTGCAAAATAACAAAAAAATATTTATTTGAAAATTACGTGTTATGGACAGATTTTTTTATAGCAAGATGATAAGATACAAAATGCTTAATTACTCATACATTTAAGAGTTTTCTTTATTATTTTGCAATGTTATAAAATTATTTTCGAAATACGAAAGAAAACCGTGAAAACTTCAAGTTGATTTCACCCTTTTAAAGTGATTTTCCGTTGAAAAAAAGTTATTTGCATATTTCATTATTCCCTAAATACACAAAGTTTTATTGAAATCAAAATTTTCGGATTTGGTGATTTTTCTTGTTAGTATAACATATTATTAATTGTACGTTAGAAATTAAAATTCGCATTATTAAACATAATTAAAGTTATGTTTTGCATTTCAGTAGATATACAGTAGTTTTACTAACAATTGTATATATTTGACTATAGTATATCTACAGTGAATGTTGTACCTTCTAGTACTGTATTACTACACTATAGTAACGGTTCTGGTCAATATGTTAGTATTTTTCATAGAGCACTTGCGCATGGTACGTTTACTACTCTTATATTTCATTCTTTGCAATAATTATACGAAAAAAGAAAATACAGGTGCAATTTGCAGTAAATATAAAATTATCAAATTAATCATTTGTAATATTCTTCAATTCTATCGATGTTAAAGAAATACAATAAATATTGTAGAGGTAATTTTTTCTTTTTTTAATACTTTTTTGTCCGTCCTTTTACTTGTGATATAAAAATTATGTAACACAATATAATATTTAATTAAAATTACTTTAAAGAAATCACATCTTCAATATTAAAACTACACTTGATTTCATAAAATGCATGGTATTTTTGCACAAACTGGAACATGTCACAATGTGTTATTGAAAATTATAAAATATAATGACATTTTTCGTAGTTAATAACATATGCATTTATTACTCATGTAGATTTTCTTAATTTTTATCCTTTGCATAATATTTCATTTATACATTTTGCATAAACTACTATCTAAACAATTAATATTCCATTACATATAATTTCTATTTCGTTATATCCAAGTATATGTATATCTAAATTTTTTCATTTTATGATACTTCAGTCTTTTACTTTCTATATAATAAAAGAAAATTTTCTCATATTTTCTCTACTCTATGAAATTAATTTTAAACGCTGTTCAATAGCAGTTCAGAATACTTGTTGGTCGAGGTGACAAAATATAAGAATGGTTATTATCAGATATCACAAGTACGTACCGATTAGCACGGTACTAATCAAATTCCACTGTTTTCACGGCAGAAAATATAATCCATCAAATTCTTACTAACTAAACAGTGTAAATTTGTGTATATTAAATTTTTATCCTCAATTATTTCTTCATGAAACCTCGTGGCTCAAAAAAAGTGAAATCGCATTGTCTCAATTGTCGTAAAAAACCGCAAACAATGGATTCGGATTTAAGTGATCAAGAAATGGAAAATTACACGAAATCTTCGAATGAGTCTGTGGAAGAAGAAGAAGATACTTTAGGTAAGCCAAACAACATTGTTACAATTTTTCATTGACATTTTTGGAATTTTCTAATATTTTATAGAATATATGGAATATTAATGCAAAATTTATACAGTTTTCAATAACTATTTTTAATTTCTTAGATAAGTTTATGACAATGTTTATAATATATTATAATTATTATATATTATTTATAATATAATATAATATATACAAAATATGTAGTTATAATTCCCTTTTAAGATAAAATAGGTGGTAGAATTCATCATATATAGTGACTCTTATTAATATTTAAATACTTTTTGAAACAGAATACCTTTTTTGAAATTGGACCAAGTGATTTGAGTTTTTTTTTTTTAGAAGTGAGAAGGATTTATTAGTTTATTAAATGATGTGTACAAATATTTTTGAGATGTTGCAATTGTTCGGAATTGCAAAGAAAATAGTAAAGGTTTCTTTTCACAATTTTTTTATGTTTATGCAATAATAATTTAACAAATACTTTTTCTAGATTTAGTTTGAATATTAACGAGTGTCACTACATACCATGAGTTGCATAATGAGTTTCACTTTCCTTTTTCTAAAAATATTTTTGTATAGGTGTATTGTCGAAATAAAAAAAAGAAAAACGTAATATTTTCATTTTTACTGCAATAATTCAATTTAATATAAATCGATTCTTACGAGAGTTACAAGGTATAGTCGTTAACAGAAATACTTAAAAAGACTTAAAATGTTGGTTACTATAAATATAAATAATTGTTAATTATTTATATATTTAAAGGCATGCATAAAACAATCAAATGATTTCATAGAGTATGTAAATAAATAAATGAGAGGAATATCCTTGACGATGTAATAAAAAGGAGAATTAAATAAATATCTTAAAAACGTGCAATTTTTGATTTAAAAGACTGACTTACGTTAAAAAACATTCGATAATCTCATTTGAAAAGAGAATATCAATTATACTATACATTCACAAAAATTCAGTACATTATCTAACAACTTTTATTTGTTTTTATTTTAATTGAAATAAAGTTTTCTTTTATTTTCACACATATCCTTTAATACTGACAAACAACTTTCTCCTTTGATTCTATTACATTAAAAAGAATAATAAAATATCGAATTGAATTTTTAACAAAAATATGATGTGTAACATATTTGTTTGCCTTTCATTTATTTATATTCTAAATATAAGTAACAACATGTTTTTCATATTTTAAAACATTTATATCGCGTTTCAGTTAATTGTGGCCGAGGAGGTTTCGGTGAAAATTTCACTTTTACATTTTACAAAAACGATTGAAGTATATTAAACATTCGATTATTCTTTAACGGCAATATATGTATAAGATGCGTCATGAATCAGTCCCCACAATTTTTTTTTTCACTTTCGATCATTTGACAAAAGAATATTGTACATAAAACTTAGTCAGTACTAAGCTGTCAAGAAATGGCAGATTTAAAACAAATAGCCAAAACATATTTTTTCGATCAAAAATTAAAATCGTTACAATTTTTTTTTTAAGTAGTACTATGTATTTTTAAGTTCATAATATCATAGATAATGTCAAGACGAATTCAGTGACTTAGTATACTATGACTTTGTAATGACTGTGAATTCAAAAATAATCACAATTGACTGGTTGTTAATTCGAAAATATATAAAGTCAATTTATCGCATTCAGACGAAAACAAAATGAAAAACATGCACAAGATAATACAAATAACTGGAAATTCAATTTTATTTAGGATGTATGTATGTACATGCAATCAATTGAAGTAAACGTTTGAACTAAATCTCACCTTTTGCAACACAAAGTTCTGCACTTCGTAATAAATTCTGATGTGTAACTAAGAATAATTTTGTACACTTTTACGTGCTTGTATTATGCATTTTTTAAGATGGATTCATGAAGATATCTGAATTCAAAGTGATCATAAGGTTATAGTGTATTAGGTCACTGAATTCGTCTTGACATCATCTATAATACTATGAACTTGGCTATCTTTAAAGTTGCAATTTCTTGTCGATTGAATATTGAGTGAGTTTTATTCACCAATATTTTTTTGTCAGATGATCGGAAGTGTCAAGAAAAATTGTAGGACCTGATTCGTAATGTACTTTATGTATATGCATATTACCAACATATTTTTGTTTATATAACCACGATGTTATTTGGAAAACCTTTTTCTATGCAGATTTTCAAATTATTCATAAAAATCCAAGGTGTTTTTTATTATAGCGGCATTAGATGTTTCTTTCGCAAAAAATATTACACCTTGCGCTATTATTGTAAAATAAATATAAAATAAAATTAACATAAACTGTAAATGGTAGCGTGAATTTAATTTTTTTATTTTTTATTTAAAATAAATATACGAGAAAAAATATTTTGTACTCTTATAAATTGGCATAATTATTTATTTCGAAATACACAAATGTCGAAATATAATTATATGGAGTCAATAGTGAAATACAAACAATACTGTACATTAATTTTACACAAATATTAAACAACTTACATGTGTTTAAAATTCAATTATCAAATTTATAAAAAAAAAAATCAATTATGATGGATAAAAATTCTAATGAATAAGGATGTGTAGATCTTATTTTAGCTTACAATTAACAAAATCGCCCACGTTTTGGTTTTTAGAAACAGCCTTTATAACAAATATAAAGTACATTTATAAAAATGTTCTATCGAAATACTTATTTTTCTATAAACTGTGATAATGAATTTCTAATACTTGAAAAAATTAAAAAATTTTAAACAAAATGCACAGTAAATACCTAACATTAAATGTTTATTTAGAAGGAAAATAAAGTTGGAAAATATGATGCAATTATTTTGAATGACATTGAATTACAGGTAACAGAGATTCCATTTATGTTTCATTACTACGATATATATAAAGTAGTTTCCACATATACCACATTTCATAATTAGCTTGATAGAAAAATCAATGGCATAGTTTCTAGAATTTAGATTGTACTACTCACGCGAGTATATTGATAACGTATGTATTTTTTCAATGAACGTGTATTATTTGTAAGTTTTTCATTATATGATGCAATTAAACTATGTAATATTTTGCAATTTAACGTTAAAGCTATTTAATGATAAATGTAACGTAATATAAATATAATGTAAAAGCTATACTTTATTTAATAATTGTACCTTCAAAAATAATTTCTGCGAAATTTAATTTTGAATTATTTTCGAAATATTGAACATTACTATACACATCTTAAGAATTAAAATAATAAAAATTAGAGTGAAAGAATGAACAATTGAATGTTGATTATTTAGTTATTTTGACTTTTTTTATTATATAAATAAAATATATTATTATGATAAAAATATATACTTTGAGTTTTTTATTATATAAACGTATGAGCAGTTCTTGTATTTTGCCATTGAGAAATACTTCGGCGGAACAGTTGAATACATGTAACGTTACTAAATTAGCGATCCAATTCGGTCGAATAATTTTTCTTTACTTTCTTTCTCATAGTTAAATAAATATTAGAGATTTTCAGGATACGTAAAAAATATCAGAGATAAGCAATACTTGGTTTGAAGAGGAAAATATTGTAATTGGCAACAAATTTTTTTCAAGATCATTTTTTCGAGGTTTTAAACTCATTGGAGATTTCTTTTAAATAAGACTACATACTTTCATTATTGCGACATAATAGCTGAGGTCAACATGCATCCAACAACTTATTATACTATGACCTTCACGCAACACTGAATACATACACTTGATTTAGAAATGCTTGAAGAACGTGCCATTTTTCGACAACTTTTACTATAGGAACTTTTACTATAGCTTTCCGGAGCCAATATAACAATTTCTGCAGCTTCTCTAGCAACCGGCTTCGATCGTTCTCTTTTGAGTAATTTAACAATGCCTATTATAAAAAATAATCTTTCTGAGTCCTTCGCAGTTTTATCAGAAATTAAAATCATTTCAATCATTTCTGCTTTATTGTACAATAACATTGTTTTACAGAAATAACGCAATTTTTCACAATCGCCAATTCGAAAATATTAAAATTAAATTCTAAACTGATAGAAGTTAAAAGAAGGAGAAATGTATGTACGAATGTTTACAGTTTATCTTAATCAGAAGTGTTGACAGTACATACTAAAACGTATTTACTGATATTAGTCAAGATTCAAGTAATAGTACATCTCTGGAAACACAAGAGAGGCTTAAGATTAGTTCATCCTTTGTGAGATCTTCCAGAACATTCATATTGAAGTTGGTGGACATTGTTTAATACATTGATTAAAATAAATTTTCCATCATTAATCTTTCTATCATAGTTATGTATTTCACTCATTTTCATCAATTGCCCAACTTTTATAAATTTTTTACTAAAGGTCACGTAAAGGTCATTATATTTTAGGTCGTTGGATTTGTCTTAACCTTAATTATCATTTAACGACAATAAAAATGTGCAATTATATTTAAAAACAAAAAAAAAACACTACGATGACCTTGAAATATTGAAAGAAAATCACTTTGAGAACAATTTTTCGTTTATCATAATACTTGCTCCTTCGAACAAAATAATATTTTCCTTTGACATTTTTTGCTACCATAAAAAATAAGCGGGATATTTAAGATGTTCAAGTTAGGTGGTAAAAACTTGTATACTCGCATGAAGTCAGTAATGTTATACAAGTTAAAAAATGTTTTAATGTTGAAAATTCTTCAATAAATCTTCTAGCCATCTAATTTATGATATATTGAAAATTAGTCACCGAATAAAATATTCATAGAGAATTTTATAATTTCAATACTAAATTCTAACGTAAAATTTGAAAAACAGAATTTAAAGATTTCATTTTATTATTAGCAAGCGTTAAAAATGTTTTAGTAATTCATTGAATGTTTATAAATGAAAATGACATTGTTTTTAAGTATATATTAAAAATGTACAAAAATCTTCGTTTTATTATGTTTCGTTAAATATTTGTTTCTTTAAATATAAATTTTTACTTATTAAATTTATAATTTTATTAATTAACTATTACAGTATTTATGTGTATTGCAACTTAAATAATATGTGTCTTTTGCAATAATGACTAAATTTTTCTTTAAACTGGTTTCAAAAGATTTCACAGAATTTTCGATTTATTGTGAAATTCTGTTGGAGTCATTAAGATTAAAATTGATTGGATTATATTCTGTGATAAAGACATTAATCTACAAAATCTTTTTGAAGCTATTAAATTATATAATATCATTACATACATACCTATTTCTATAATATGAACATTTTTTGATTTCTCAGCTAAAGAAGTCAATTCCTGAAAAAGATATAGTTTTCAAATTTTCAGTAAAATCATTACGATAGAAATGCTTTGTTATAGTAATTTCCAATTATTGCATGGCTGGAATGTCTGAGTTTTTAGAATATGCAATTAAGTGAAAGGTTTTATGAATTATTCGAGAATAGTGCCACGTGACTATACACCTTGATGGAAAATATTTTTCAAGTGTAGATTATATAAAATGTTTATGCAAGTAATTTGAAAAATGTATTAATTACAAATGGAAAACCTTATGCAATTTGTCAGAATTTTCATGAAATCGATTACTTGAATCTTCTAGAACGTAGATTAAAATAATCTAACACAACCGGTTTCTAAAGTTCGTTTTATAACGAAACCGACAGTGACTTGCATGTCAACGATTTCTTGTGTAATTAGACGATGCGCATTGCGCGAGTCACTATAAATCAGACTTAAAATTCATGCACTTGTAGCAATCGTATAACAGATGGCGGTAAACGACCAAGTAGGCGTCAGTTCACTCTGGTACTTCAGACACAAGAAATCGTTCGATCAATTGATACGAAAAACAGTTAACATTCCTTCAAGAGAAAATTTGTTACTCGTTACATTCCTTTACAACGCGAATTTTAAAAAAGTGCAAAGTGACAATGGCACCAATTGGTAAGTTAGTCTTGTAAAATAAATCTAGTATTGCGTAATGTCTTTTTCATATATTTTGCAACCAATCTTACCTTTGCTTTATTCGTGTTTCGGCATGTTGCAAAGATATTCTCCGGCGGTTGTGGCAGTTGCACTAAGTGTTTCACTAGACCTAAACCAAGTCCACGGTTGCAACCAGTAATTAAAATCGATTTCATTTTCTTTTTTTTACAATTTCTCTTTCGGCAATTTTAGTTATGGTGTAACGCGTGTAGTTCTTGCGAACAATTTTATCGTATACTGTAAAACACGAGTATCATTGAAGTGACGTCACGTGACCGTGACCGGCAAGTAATAATCATGGCGACGTTAATGTTGCTTGGAAAGTTCATTTTATTCCGCTCCGCTCATGCCAAATTGCTCGAGTTCCCATGGTCAAAATGCAATGCCATCCCTTATGGTAGAACCGCGATGGCTTGCATGTGCTGTAAGTTCCAAAATTCCATGGCATTTAAATACAAACACGGCTTAAATTTGCTAATATGATGTAAAATGTATGTTTAGTGTGTTTGACAACCGGTCGTTACCAAAGTTAGGTTAAGTGTGCAAGAATTAATTTCATACTTTTCTGCCGTACCTTTTTTTATGAAATTGATTAACATACAATACATAGAATAACCTTGTTTGTAAGAACTGTCTCATTAAAATAGATTTTTGGTTTGATGGTAACAAAAATATTACATAACCTCATATACATAATCATTGCTTTTATATTGTTAAAACGTTTATATTTAAAGAAACTTATTTATCATTGTACGTACGTTTTTATATAGCTGACCAGAAATTCATGTATGATCTACTTGTCATTGGGGGTGGATCAGGTGGTTTGGCAGCAGCCAAAGAAGCAGTTAATCTAGGTGCAAAAGTTGCAGTCCTTGATTTTGTGACACCATCTCCACGAGGTACTACTTGGGGATTAGGTGGTACTTGTGTAAATGTTGGTTGTATACCAAAGAAATTGATGCACCAAGCTGCATTATTAGGGGAAGCTATTCGCGTATGTTTTTATTTGAAGATTAATTGTTTCTAAAGTTTTAAAAAGTCATGTATGATAAAATTTAATGTTTTTAGGACTCAGCAGCTTTTGGTTGGCAAATACCAAATGCAGAAACTATTAAAATTGATTGGGAAGCATTAAAGAATGCAGTACAAAATCATATAAAGTCTGTGAATTGGGTCACACGCGTTGAACTTAGGACAAAGTTAGTACTGTTTTAATTTTTACATGTAACTTCATGTTTTGTTGTATACTTATTTTTTATTATTATTTCAGAAATGTTGAATATATCAATGCACTTGGTTATTTCAAAGATAAACATACAGTATGTGGAATAATGAAAAATGGAAAAGAAAAGATGTTAACAGCTCAGAATATTTTGATCGCTGTAGGTGGCAGACCAAGGTATCCTAATATTCCCGGTGCTCTAGAATATGGTATAAGCAGTGATGATATTTTTAGCTTAGAGAAAGCACCAGGAAAAACACTTGTTATTGGTGCTGGATGTATCCTTATTTAATACAAATGATTAGTAATAATATTTAAAATTTTGGTATCATACAAATGAACATAATTTTCTATAAAACTATGTAAGATTCTTTAGCTTTATAGATAGAGATTTGGAAAAAATATTTAAACTATGTTCACTGGTCTGTAACAATATTAACAAACATTTAATTTTTATAAAACCTTTTACAGAAGTTTGACAGTACAGATTATTTCACGGATTTATGTATAAAATGTTTGATATTTTAATTCTATTATGCAATGGTGTAATAACACTGTAGATTCATATTGGAAAAATAGATTGATTTTTTAAAGATTAAAAAGTACTTTTCTAGACAAAGTAATAAAAAAAAAAAAAGTAATATTGTAGTCGTAGTTTTAATTGCTTTTTAAATTTGTAGGACTAAATATGTTTCTGTAAAAAGGATTTACAAAGATTTACATTTTATTTGAAGTTTAATACACTATATTTGAAAGATTTAAGTAAGAAAATGGATAACTTTGTTAATTGTTTTATTCATTTTTTTTTCCTTTAATTTTAATAAGGTTTCCAGTTTTTTAAATGTAATAAAAAATAAGCTTTAAATAATTTTGAATTATTTGAATTTCTTAATTATTTTATTTAAAAGAAAGTTGTGTTAAATACAAAAGCAACATATTTTTTCAAACATTTAAGTTATAGTTACGAGAATTTATGGCGGTTACTGTTGTAATATCATTTAAAAAATATCAGCTAAGTATTTTTCAATCTTCTATACAGAACATATTTAAAAACATCGCACAATTGCAAAAGGCGACATGTCTCGTACAGAAGTACGTGACAAATATAAATGAAATTACAAATACAAATACAAATATAAATGATACTTTTTCTTACTATTTTAAATTTTCATACTTTTTTCATACTATTCTTTATTTTAAAAAGATCCATTTTGAAAATTCATTGTGGACATATAATTTTTACTGCAATACTAATTATTTTTATCTACAATAATGTTTATAAACATTGATAATGATGTCTATTAGTAGTGGTTAAAAATATGAGCGTTCATGTAGCAGCTTTTTAAAATTGACTTTTCTTAAACGAAGCCCATCATAAAAAATTTCATTTTAATTTTTATTTTACTTTTAAGAAGGAATTTACTTTTCGATTGTATCACAATTTCGGGTGCGTTTTGTATACCTACAAAATTTTATAGAATTTATTACACCATATTCATATCATCTTACTGCGTTATTAAAATTGATCTGTATTTAAATATTTAACGTTCCTTAATGAGTAAACAGATATTGGTTTGGAGTGTGCTGGTTTTTTGAATGGTTTAGGTTATGATACAACTATAATGGTACGTTCAGTTGTTTTACGAGGATTTGACCAACAAATGGCAAATACTGTTGCGCAGGAAATGGAAAACCGTGGTGTTCATTTTATTTACCAGGCTAAATCATCAAAAATTGAGAAGCAGAGCAATGGTCAACTTCTTGTACATTGGGTTGATAAAGTACGTTTCAAAAGTTATAATAAGTAAAAGCAATTTACATTTTGCTTGTTTAACAATAAATATTGCTTTATTTTAGGATGGAAAAACACATCAAGATACTTATGATACTGTTCTTTTTGCTATTGGTCGCAAACCACTTACAGAAGAACTGAAACCTGAAAATATTGGTCTTAAGCTCATTCCTGATACTGCAAAAATAGACGCAATAAATGAACAAACAAATGTTCCAAATGTATATGCAGTTGGCGATGTTCTTCATGTGAGTTTTATTTTTAATATTCTTTATTTACTTCCTTAAAGGAAGATCTGTTTCCTTCGTTTATTGATATTCGTACATAATCTTTTGTCATAGTTTATTGTTATTAAATACGTCTATTTGTTTTTAATTTCAAGAAAAATATTATTTAATGGATAGAAATAGTATAAGTATTTATAATCCTTATTGTTGGATTCTAGAAAAAACCAGAGTTAACACCTGTTGCTATACATGCTGGTCGATTATTAGCAAGAAGATTATTTGGAAATTCCACGGAACAAATGGATTATACGAACGTAGCAACAACAGTATTTAGCCCTCTAGAATATGGATGTGTCGGTCTTAGCGAAGAGGCAGCAATCGCCATACATGGAGAAGATAATATAGAAGTTTATCACGCATATTATAAACCAACGGAATTCTTCGTACCACAAAAAGATGTTTCTCAATGTTATTTAAAAGTTATTGCTCTTAGAGGCGGTGATCAAAAAGTGCTTGGCATGCATTTTGTTGGTCCTAATGCCGGTGAAATTATTCAAGGTTTTGCTGCTGCTGTTAAGTATGTAATCGTTTATATATATTTCAATATTATTTTTTTGTTATTACCTATTGTATTATTTTTTCTTATTTTCCCAGATGCAATTTAACATTCCCAAAACTGAAAGAAACAGTAGGTATTCATCCTACAGTGGCAGAAGAATTTACACGTGTATCTATAACTAAACGTTCTGGACTTGATCCTAAGCCACAGAGTTGCTGCAGTTAAAGTATACATGATATTAGGCTTATTGCATTGCTGATATTTGTGACTATTTTTATGTATGATCGTGTTGATCATTCGCACTGGAATTTATTTTCCGAGCGGAACACACATAAGCGGAAAATATTTTTTTTACTAAATACAAGTAGGACAAGTTTTAAAGATACACTGCAGTATTTTCGACAAGAAATTGTAGAATAATGTTCGACGCATCGCGTTGTACAAGAGATTCGCTTCCTTTGGAATGCGGTTAATTAATGTGAGTTTAACTTATGTTGTATTCACAGTCCTTTTTATAAATATAATTTTTCCAAATATCAATATATTCCTATGTATACATTTGAAGAAAAATAAATGAAATTAAAAATATACATGTACTCTAGTGTCTCTCCGTTACGATGCATCTTCAAATTGTGCGAGTTTATAAAATTTGCTTTTGCAAATCACTGTAACCTTTAAGATGGTGTATTTGTTTTAACCTGCTAATAATATTTATTACATAAACTTATTGTAACTGTTTAAACATATGGTTTTCTAAATGACTGATTTATTTTATCTATTTTACTATTTTCTTTTTTTCAATTAGTGTATATGGATGGGAATCTTATTTTATGTTAAATTTCACAATTTAGGTGTAAACAAAATAAATGAATCCAAACTTTGCGTTCCTTAAAACCATTTTCCACGGGTTGCGAGCATACCGCCAATTCTGATATTCCGAAGGTGGTACAGTTGGTGACAAAGTGTCGTGGTCAGGAAATCGGACCAAAACGGCGATCGGTCCTGTCGGCACGTCAATAAAAAACGCTATTGGGGATTAATGAATGAACATAAAAAAACGTAGGGATTTTGCGGTCTTTAAGCCACTATTTAGGTCTCAACCTCTGGGTACAGAAAATTAAACAAATGACGATTTAGAAAAAGAAAAAGGGGCACTCAGGCATAGCGTAAGCAAGCGTATGTATCATAAAACTAAAACCTTAGTATGTTCTCTTTCTCAAGAAAAAGTTTACAATGTAATTATTTTTTTATTTGGTACCAGTTTGGTAACAGTTAGCATTTTCAATGATAAAACATACTCGTATTTAAATACCATATTTTAGATATTAAATCATTGGCAAAAGAAATTAAAATTCTAATGTTGATGTTACGTCTATACAGCTTAAACTAAATGCTGCTATTTAATCCATCACCTGGTGTTTAATATAATCATTTTCATAAATACTGTTGCATAGTGTGTACTATGAAGTTTAAGGCTTACTAGTTTTGTATCATTAAATGAAGATTTAGCCTCGAAGCTGCTTAATAGTTACCATATTATTGTTTCCGAATATGGAACCCTTTTTCTATTATGAGACAAGTCTTGAATCTTCAGATATACAGTCACTCACAAAATTGAGTGTACATTCATGTTAGTGGCGAAAATTGGCGAGAAAATAGACAAAAATATATATATTTGAATCTAAAAATGCAATATATATTTACTCGTATAGTTTAATGAGCAATTAATAAAAAAATATTTTAATTACATTAATTATTTGCTTAGATTTAATTAAAAATGAAAAAAATGTTGATATTTTATTGACACAAAATTGAGCGTATACATATTAAAATGAGTTTTTTATACAAAATTAATATTTTGTTGCGTAACCTTTTACATCTATAACTGCTTGCAATCGTCGAATCATTGATTCCACTAGATTTTCGATTATTGATTCTGAAATATTTTCCCATATATCTTAAATTTTTACTTTAGCGCCTGCTTTGTTTATTATTTGATAATTTTTCAATCTATTTTTAAACTCTCTCCACAAATGCTTTATAACATTCAGATCAGGGGACTGTGACAATGTTTTTAACAACTTGGGTACATTATAGACTAACCATTTTTGTACAACACGAGAGGAATGCTTCTGATCATTGTCCTGCTAAAAGTAATTGACCGTCGGTATTTGCAATCTTTTCGCAGAAGTTTTGAAATTACTTTTTGAAATATTAGGGAACTGCATTTTGTCTATAGTGCATTTCATAACTACCATTTTTCCAACTCCTGTTGCAGCCACGCAGCTCCACAAAATTATAGAATCTCCGGCAGATTTAATCATAGCTCGTGTATTATTTTTTTTTTAAATTGTGTATTTTGCTGCTGCCATACGATTTGCTGTTCATTTATATTAAATAGATTAATTTTGATTTCATTACTGAATATAATGTAATTTCAGAAATTTATGTTGTGATTAACATATTTTTTTTTGCAAACTCAAGACGCTTTATACGATTGATTTCGGTAATAAATGATTTCCTGTAGGCGATTCTTCCATTGAAACCTTATTTACGTAAAACCCGACGAACTGTTTTAGTTCATATTGTTTTATTAATTCTTAACGAAATACTTTTTGTTAATTCTGATATACCAAGCTTAGAATTTATTTTAATTTGCCTTATAATATATTGCCTTATCACTTATATACAGACAGGATTTCTTTTCTCCCTCAGCCTGCTTTGATCTGGAGTGTGCCTCCGTATTTGAATTTATTTATTATTTTCTGTATTGTCGAATGAGTTCTACCTATTATACTTTCAATTTCGTATAAACTTTTGCCTTTACGGTATAAGTTTATTACTAATTTTCGTATAGAAATATCCGTTTGCTGTCTCTGAGAAATCATCTTAGAAATGACTAGATGTAATCCAACAAATGATAATCTGTCGAGTCAACAGTTGAATAATATTGTTTAGACATCTTCAACTTGTTTCTCAATAGTACCATCATTACATAACTTTTATAAAATACTTTTAGATAACTTTCCACGTGTACGCTCAATTTTGTGTCAGTAAAATACCAGTATTTTTACATTTTCAGTTAAATATAAGCAAATAGTTTACAAAATATTTTTATTAATTGTTCTCTAAATTATGCGAATAAATATTTATTGCGTTTTTACATTTTAATATGTATTTTTTATTTATTCTCTCGCTAATTTTTCTATCAACATTAGTGTGCGTTCAATTTTGTGAGTGACTGTACATGATGAACAAAGGGTTAAGTAGGCCCATGAAGACTGTGGTACTGAAGAAATAAATTTTATTTAGATTACAAAAGAATACATATTTTATTTTTGAAGTCTCTGGGTCTCATATTAGGCAATGTTTGATTATATGAAGGAGTGATTTTAGAAGCCGATATAAGACGAAAATCAAGAATAAAAAATTGTATTTGAGGCTTCGTTCTTTAATTATTAACGTTTAAAAATACGACTGTAGCCAAGCAAATCTTCTTACACCAACAAATATAGGTCAAGAGAATGCCCGAGGGATACAGTGGTCCTCAAACTCAAAGATATGTAGCCAGTAGCTTATTTTTTAGGAGTCGTTGAAAAAAAGACAGAAAATTCGGCACCATAAATCGTATTACCGAGTCCTACGGTACTACCATTGTTTATTTCGCTGTGACACAGGTGTATGACGAAAAGTTTTACAAATCTGTAGTCCATTTTGTTCTGTAAACACAACATACAGTATGCACACAACAAATATAATACAAATAAACCACTAATAAACAATAATTGTACACTACAATTTTCACAGACATACACGCATGAAACAAAATAAATACTAAAAAAACACAGAAAACTGATAAAAATTAAAAAAAAAATGAATTGAATCCTATTAAAAGTTTATAATGGTAAACATGTTGAGTAACTCCTCAAAAGCTTCGCTTTTATTGTCGAAATTATATTCTCTTTTCAAAGCTTCCACTGTTAACCTTCCAACGATTTTGGGTCATATCTGGTGATCACTGTTTTCACTTTTCCTATCGTAATACTCTTGCTTAAAAGTGTGCTTCCAAATATTAAGACTGTTCCTTGCTCATTTCAAGTTAGATATAGAAAATAAATGTACTGACAAACAAAGTTGAATATCATAAATTTTTTTTCTGAATAAACATTCAACAACCAGCTCGCAATGTTTTAACCAATCAGAGGGTGTCTTTCTCTTGTGGAAGCCAATCGTACCTTATCTGGTTTTTGTAAAAGTTTAGAATAATTTTGGAAGAACAGGATTATTTTGACAACGACCGTGAAGCTTTTAACCCCTTGGTTTACAATATCGTGTGAAACTCGTGGTGAGGAAAGCGAGCCAAAAATGAAAATTACGAAAGGGACTCGTGGTAAGGCCATCGGGCCAAAAATAAAAATCACAAATGACAGCCGTGAAATGACGATCGGATTAAACATAAGCAACACGTATCAGGCTCGTTATTTATCGGTTTGGCTCATTTACGTTTCATTGTTGCTTGCATCTGGACGTCTAAATACATCTTTCCTAAATATATTGTTCCTAAAGGTATTAGGGGGAAGAAATGTTTTTAAAACGAAAACTTAGTGTTGATGATATTGTAAATAATGATTTGATAGACATTTTTAATAGTGACAGTGACAGTAGTAATATTGTACTTCCCAGACGAAAACGATCGAATCGACCATTTATTGAAGATGATACGGACGATGAAGACCCTTTCAATCATCATGTAACATGGGATTTTTTACTGTCCAATGGATTTGGGCAGAAAAAAATAATAAACCAAAACTGTGGAATTATACGGACACTCCTGGCATAAACGTCGCAACTTTGGACCAATTAGGTGCAAATAGAAAAGAATTAGACATTTTCAATGTAATATTTAATAATACGTTTTGGGAAAATATTGTAAGAGAGAATCGGTACGCAGAGCAAATACTGAACGATGAAAATAGAAGACGGAAAATTGACGACTGTTGGTTTCCTGTAGATTGTGCCGAAATAATAATATATCTTGCATTATGTGTTATAATGGCTCAAGTCAAAAAACCAATGATTCAAATGAATTGGTCTAAAAGAGCCGTCATAGAAACAGCAATATTTAGAAAAATATTGATGCCACTAACAAGATTTATGCAAATAACCAGATGTTTGCATTTTGCAAATAACGAGATGATCGACACTACAGATAAATTACACAAAGTTAAACCTGTGATAAATTTGTTTAACAACAAATTAAGATGTTTATACGATGAAAGAAGACATTGCTATCGATACATCCCTCATGAAATATAAGGGACGCTCATCCTATAAGCAATTTAACCCATCAAAAAGGGCGAGATTCGGTGTTAAGTTTTATAAGTTATGTGAGTCGGAATCTGGTTACTGTTATAATTTTCAAATTTATACAGATAGTGATAAAATAAACCCTAATGACAGTGCATCAGAAAGTGTCAAAAAGCTATCACAGTCAGTGCTACATAAAGGACATACTTTATACTTACAATTAGACAATTGTTAAAATAGTTAGCAGTAAAACTAATGCCGTTGGAACAGTACGTTCAAACAGGAACAATATGCCAAAAGAATATTGTTAAAGCAAAATTAACAAAGGGAGAATGTAGAACGAGAAGCTGCAATCGAATACTGGTATTAAAATGGAAAGATAGACGAGACGTTTATGTTATATCTACAAAACATGAAACAGTAGAAATGACTGAACAAATAAAAAATGAAGACTATACTACTTCGAAACCAAAATGCGTTATTGAGTACAACAAAAGAATGATCGGAATTGACCGCCAAGACCAAATGCTGGCGTACTTCCCTGTTATGAGGAAATGTATGAAAGGATACCGAAAATTTTTTTTTATGTATTTGATATAGCACTCTTTAACTCCTACATTTTGTTCAACAAGATGAATGATAAGAAGAAACAGAGTTATGCCGAATATAGAATTGAAGTAGCCGAATCGTTATCGACAAATATATCACTACCAGAATACAGACACCGAGGACGATTATCAAAGGAGATTTACCACATATAGATCCAATACCAACAAAATCAAAACTATTAAAAGCGTGTAAAGTTTGTACAAAAAATAGGAAACGTAGCGAAACAACGTGGGAGTGTAAAAAATGTAAAGTTGCGTTACATGTACAGATATGCTTCGAAAGATATCACACGGTTGAAGATTATTAATTTTTTGTAAATTTTTGAGATTATTAATGAGTTAAAATAAACATTTTACTCAGAAATTTGTTACGTACGCGTCTTACCCGAAACGTGTGGCGCCTAATGTTTAGTCTAGCACGCATCCCCCCGACAGTCGTCTAGCCAGGGGATGAACGAACATTCCATTCCCACGGAAATCTAACGTTCCCCACCACCAAAAATCTTAGTTTTTCGGTGTATAAAAGGGCACGATTTTCGACGCTCGGGGGCAGTCTCTAATTCAGTTTTCTGAGCATAACGTTACTCTGTCCGTCAGAGTATAGATACGAGCAAGATCGGGTTCCAGTCCCCTTCGAGCATACTAACGTCGCGAACGTATTTCGTAAGTGTCTATCAGATAATACTGTACTGACTCCTCCGCGCTCTCACCGCGTAAAGTCGAGAAGGAAGATTCTTGCCGAGTCAAGAATCGACTAACTATAAATTTGTATCAATTAGTCCTTGTAATTATATTAGAATATAGTGATATAGAATTAATTTCGTGTCTATATTCAATTAAACCTATCCTGACTAATTTAGTAACGTACTAGCTAACCCCACGACAGATATACCTTTACCGCTCGAGGTATATCAACGGCTACGACTCGCGAATACCAAAATACCTTGATATCCGATGGAACACGGCGTTAACCATACGCTAGTGATCCATCTCCTTCGGCTCCCTCCGTTAGCCATACGGAGGTTCATCCGAACCCTCCTGTCTATACCCCTATCTACTGCGAATCGGGGAACGCGCTTTTATATTAGGACCAAAAATCCGAACGACGTCACGAGGCTGGTGATAACGGTCAGATTCCGCAAGCATCTAACAGTCAGATTGACGACCGTTCGGAACGCGAGCCGTAACCCTTAACAAACAGGCGACAGCGGTGCGATTAGCCGCACACGCCTTAACAAATTAAAATAAAAAGTTATTGATTTATTAACCATTGCAAGACAATAAACTTTTCTTGTTCACTGATGAATTATTCGTAATTATGTCTCAAGCAACTTACAAAATTGCTACATGCGTGACTGGCACAACTTCAAACACGCAGTCGACCTGCGAAATGACTCGACGCGTGACCAGTCGTCATACTGTTTGTGGCCCGCATTGTCGAATTTTAAATCGTAGGGCAAAGGGTTAAAGAGCTACTCCACGTGGTAAGTAAACGTAGCGCTTATTTTAATTTCATTCCTCTAATTTAACAAAATTAGTCAGTTGATATTAATTCACTGTATATTAGCGTAGTTTCAATTTGTAATTTATAATTTCCTTTTTTTGCTTTCTATCCCTCTATTATTTTTCATTTCGTGTGTGCACGTGCATATGAGAATTTTGTAACGTGCTGCGACACGAAATGATGACAATATTTTCTCACGTCGTACCCTTCCGATAAATTAATATCCGGAGAATTCCACTAAATTTAAATGCGTTCTAAGTGTATAATATGTTCTATCCGAAAGACGTTTCAGTTTTAAGTGTACGATGTGTTGTCTGCGAAAACTGGATGAATTCTGACATTTATTCTGCGTCTTGTCTCTATACCGAATTTGTTGTGTTGTGATTGATCAATTACTATGATCTGTAAGTGGGTGTATTTTGTATGATTGGTTGCGATTTTGATGGTACGAGTTGTCAAAGATCTTCCGGAGAAAAATCGATGGGGGTGAACGATGTCGCGATGAGTTTGAAGGGAGTCTCCATGGGGAGTACAAGTGCTGGACGTTGACTCCTAGGTGGTTGGCCCACCTTTATTTTTATTTCGGTAAGTGTTGTATAATGTACTTATTATAATTAATAAAGTATTTCATAATAAGTGTTCAAATACTTTCGTGAGTCATTGTATGTGTTGCGACCTTTGAAATGTAAAGGGGTCTCGGCCTGGTGAATTATAACCATAAAACACAAAGTATGCGTCAGTTACATTTGGTTGCCATACCGAGGTGATGTATGCCTCGTAACCACCATAAAATCCTTCTCGAAGAAACCTACGACTGCGGCAACTGAGGCCTTTATACCTACAAATTGTTTAAACTATCAGCACTACACCTAGCAGCAATCCCCTTCCAAATATTCAGTCACCCCCATCACATAACACACCCACCAATCATAATACAATATAGTTTATAAAAGAGATTACACAGTCAAAAACGGGGGAGAAAAAGCAGTAAATAGTAGCGAGTAGGGAGTAAGAACACGAGCAACAGAATAATATCACAAACGAGTATCAGCAAATGACACATTGAAATCACAATCGACTAATATGCCGAAAAGCAAGTAATATATGAAGAACATACATAAAACGCGTAATATCACAACAAACTAGGTTAAAGGGTTTAATTATCCAATAACCAGCGTTTCCGAAACCGGCACAAGCGAGTGAACACGAGCCTTACAACCCGGTGATATTCCATAAGGGAATAACGGCATAGAGAGACGCAACAGTATGTATAAACGTACGTACATAAATAGGAAGAGTAAGAAGTGCATTCTTAGAATATCACTGCGATGAAAACAAACAAAAAGTGTCACAACATTTCTTTGCAGAAGGATGTTTTGAAATTCTGTTAGGACAAAATTATAAGACAGCAGTGTTAGTCTCTTATAGAAAGTCGCTGAATCAACTGTATCCATGTATATCGGCTTCTAAATCCTTTATTGAAGTGATTTTATAATTAAAAATTATAAAGATAATACAACTAAAAACATATCGAAAGGCAAATTAATATCCTGCAATTAAGAGCAAAAGGAAAAAATTTTAAACAAATTTCATTTAAAATGAAAAGAAGTCTGTGTGTCATATGGAATTTTTTATGTGATCCAAAAAATAACGGGAAAAACAAAAGATTGGGAAGATCACCAGCTTTGTCTTCCAGAAACAAGAAAGCAGTTTTAGAAACAGCATCGAATTCAACCTTTACACCGAGGTAATTTTTAACCGAATGTAATTTAAATGTATCAGTAAAAACGGTAAAAAGAGTGATACAGCAAGCAAAACACTTGAAAAGAAACAGATTTGCTATTAAACCGCCATTAATAGCAATGCACCAACAACTCCGGTTAGAATTCGCTCTTATATAATACATCTTCAGTGGAAAAAGAAGTGGCGAAAAATACTTTTCACTGATGAGAAAAGATGAATTTGGATGGGCTTGATGGTTGAAAATACTATTTTCATGACCTTCGAAAAGATGAGAGAATTTGAAGTTACGTTAGTGTGGCTGAGGTTCTGTAATGTTATGAGCAGGTGTCGGTTACAATGAAAAGACGGAAATCAAGTTTGTTGATGGTCGAATGAAAAGTATTGGTTACTTAAACTTAATCAGAGAACAAATTTAGAATTTTGCCAGTAGAATAGTTGACAATGCACTTGTTCACACAAGACTCCGGACCTTAATATCATAGAAAATGTATAGGTGAAACTTAGCAGAATTGTTGACGAAGGTTTCAAGCAATACAATAATACAAAAGAGCTAAAAAAAGCGACTTGGTGTATATCGAGAAACATGGATCGAAGTTTTCTAAAAAAAATTATACAAAAGTCTGCCGAATCGAATGATCGGGGTTGTTCAAAACAAAGGTGGATCCACTCCTTATTAATATTAAAAAAGATTTTATAATTTTGTTTAATTATATAGATGTTTGTTTATTTATAATGTTAGTGACTTATAATTTTGTCCAAGTTAAATTGTATTATTTTTGTTTAACATTGAAAATTTGCTGTAATATTCTTTTAATTTATGAATTTGTAGTGTGTACATTTTTTAATCATTTACCCGTATAAGTTTACAAAATTGAGGAAACATAAATCCTCTCCACTTGGAAATCACAGTGCGCGCTTCGATACGCGTTTATGGATTTCAATGAGTAGGCAATACTTTTGCATTGCGTTATTTGTCCTGCTTTTTGAAAATAAATCATAATATTGTACCACTGTAACTTTTGTATTTGGCTATTTGTAATAAATACATTACGTATAGGTATAGTTTCTCAAATAACTTAACAAGTTTGCATTTGGATGAATATAAACAGTTTATATCAGTACTTAACTATGATTTATATGGGTGTATGAATACTTTTTCTATCCACTGTATAAACAAGCGCGTCCGTTAGTTATTGATTTGAAACAAACGACGTTTCATTTGATTAGTTGCAAATACATTTTCAAGATTATATACTCTGTAACAGAGATGCTTTTAATAGCATCGGCTATTATAAATTGTTCTTTCTTAGAAAACAGGTTATTCATAGTTATGGATGCATATGATTGGGAATTTGGTACTGTCGTATTTATTGTAGGTTGAGATACTTGTTTGATTATTTTCGAGGTATAAGCTTGTTCTTAGAAGTCTCAGAATTTTACTTTTCCTGTTATTCACAGTAAATTAGTAACATACATTTTTGGATATGTACAAATACACACACAATAAAATACACAAGAAAGCAATGATACTATTAACTAGTCTTTAGATTTCGCGAGCGATATAAAGACACCTCTCAATGGTACGGTTGCTAAGCTCGAACTGATTTGCTTTTTGATGCGAGGTATTTTAAAATACGTAACCTATTCTAACTTATTTTATTATATAACGTTTCTTGGGTTGTTCATGCTCTCCTTTTCTTAAAATATCAGGAACACCACACCGTGGAGACGCCATTAACTGTAACATAAGCATTTTTAAATGAGAATTTTACACTCGTCATTTGCTTATCTGACTGTATTGATAAATGATTTACATTTATTTAACAATCAAACTGAAGTTGGTGAATGTTAATATTGTGTGGGTAATATACATGTATTTGTTTACGCAATTCTAAGGAAAACTCTATCAATAAACAAATTTATTAATACAATAAACAAAAATATATTTAAATATTGTTGGAAAGTGTACAGTAGGATAATATAGACAAAAGTGTTTTTGTGTCGATTTTATCTAACAATGCATCTTTCAATAGCTTACAAAAAGAAAATATCGTACATTAGGATTCAACCCTCTATTTTAATCGGAAAGGTGATTACAGGGTAAATTCGAATTATCGATTTTCACTATATTTTCCTTATTTAATAGTATTCCAAAAGTCTGAAAAAGTTCTTGAATATCGTAGACCTGGTTCCTCATGTTTGTGAATTTTTTCAGATTTTTTCGTTGTAATAACTAAATATAAAGTATCAAAAACGTAGGAAAATGTCGAAAAATTTAGATTTCGTGTTAAGATTTTTGAGCGTTTGTATTTTTGCTTTTACAGTAGTTAGATATAATAGGATGACTATTATCCTCATTTTTCGGATTTTTCGGTGGGGTGCACCGTAGTTGAAAAATTAAAAATCAATATTTTCAAGTTATTTCGTGGGAAAATATAATGGAAACTTACAATTTTTGCATTTCCTTTATACCGTGTGTGTACTATGTGATTTTTAATAGCTCTACATTCGATAGAGTAATGTATGATCGAAGCGAAATTACTTTAATTAATTGTAATGTATATGCAATTTATCTTTCCGTCGTACTTACTGAACCTATATCCTAGGAATCGTTTTCCATTAAAAAGCAGATTTTGTCAAGCAATCTTTGTATAGTGAACATGACAGAACTTTGAATAAATAATCGATTGTACGACGCTGTCAATTTTTTTCACCTAAGTTCCATTAGTTTCCTTATTGTGTAATTACTAAATGCAGTAAGTTGTACATTAGAAAACAAGTTCTGTTTGCAAAAGTGATTTAGAAGTCAACAACTGTTTCGCAAAATCAAGCAAGGCTCGAAAGAGTCAGTTGTGAGCGAAATGCAATAAAAAAACAGACGTAGAATGACTTGTATAAATAAAAAAATTGAGTTTAGAATATTTATAATTTTTTACACGCAATACAAATATCTTTGGTAATTCTGCATACAAGGACATTAGTACACTTCACTTACTTTGATGAAATTTATTTGTCAGGATGAAGATTTTGAACAACTTTTTTTTAGGGTGTTCGGTAACTGGTAGAAAATCAAAGGGATTATTCTAGAAGCCTAAATAAAATGAAAATCTAGAATTAAAAAAAAAAGCGTTTGAGGCTTCATTGTTTAGTTATTAACATTTCAAAATATGACTGTAGACTGGCAATCCGCTTTACACCAACGAATATAGCTCAACAGCAGACACGGGTCGCATAGTGATCCTCAAATCTAACGACACATGGCAGTACAAATCGGTAAAAAGGAAAACTGACATTTGGCACCATAAACGATTCTACGACACTTTATTAGAAAAGTCGTAGATTAAATATTAAACCTCCAATTAGAGCATATGATTTCCGAGTGGAGAGAATTAATGTCTTCTCCAGTTTATGAACTTATACGAATAAGTAATCAAAAAATATACACACTGCAATTGTTCATAAAGCAGTACACACACGCATCCTACATGTTTGTACAGGAATCCACATTTCACACACACACACACACACACACACATCCATAGCAGATTCACGTGTATCATGTAAATCCGTAAAAAAGTCCGAGCATGAGGTATGCTATGCACACAAAAAACCTACTACACACACAATACACACAAATAACTGAAAAAATTGCTATGCATTACAATATTCTTATATGCGCGCACACACGAAATGGAAAATAAAAAAGGGACAAAAAGTAAAAAAAGGAAATTATAAATAACAAATTGAAGCTGCACTAATATGAAGCAAATTAAAATTAATTTATTGATTATGCTAAACTAAAGGAATGAAACTAAAATAAACGCTATGTTCGCTTATCGTGTGGAACAGCTCTTCAAAAGCTTTGCTGTAGTTGTCGAAATAATTCTGTCCTCCCAAAGCTATTCTAACTTTTTACAAAAAGAAAAATACCCTCCAATTGGTTAAAACCTGACGTTGGTGGTTAAATGTTTATGCAGAAAGCAAAATTTACGACATCCAGCTTTCTCTTCTAGTATCTTTGTTTTCTTTGTCTACCTCAAAATTGACAAAGAACAGTTTCAATATCTTGAAGTACAATTTTGAACAAAGATATTACAATAGAGAATGTAAAAATGGTGTTCACCAGATGTATCTAAAAAACCTTGAAAGGTTAACAGTGGAAACTTTGGAAAAATATTACAATTTCAACAACGAAAGTGAAACTTCTGAGGAGCAGCTCGATGCGTTTATAAACTTTTAATAAGAATTGTGTCATTTTTCTTTAGTCTTTTTCAGTTTCCAGTGTTTCTTAGTTTTCATTTCATACTTGCGCATGTATTTGCGAATATTGTAGTGTACAGTGATTGTTTATCAGTGGTGTGTGTGTGTGTGTAAATATTATGTTTGTGTGTGCACACATTTGTAGAATTTTTCGACATACACTTGTGTCATAGTGAAGCAAACGGCAATAATACCGTAAGAATTGGCAATACAGTTTACGGTACCGAATGTTTGCGTTTTCTTTTCAACGACTCGTACCAAATAAGCTGCTGGCCACCTATCTTCGGGTTTGAGGACCACTGTATCCCCCGTGCCTTCCCTTGACCTATATCTGTAGATGTAAGAAGATTTGCTAGGTTGCAGTCGTATTTTTAAACGTTAATAATTAAAGAACGAAGCCTCAAATACAATTTTTTATTCTTGATTTTCATTTTATATCGACTTCTAGAATCACTCCTTGAATTTTCTACCAGCACTTGCCGAGTACCTGTATAATCTTCGGCCAGTCTTAGTTTCCGAGATAGTAGCAAGAAACTGCTGCTACTGCTATATTGTATTTTACCTAAGTGTGTATGTCCGTGGTACACATTAATATTGGTTACCGACCGTCGTTAAGGCGGTTGGATAAAGTAATGCCTAACCCAAACCTAATCCTTATCTTTTTTTCTAGTTTATATAAACAGGTATCGAGTGAAGCGATAAACGTATCGGCAGAGTTGACGCATACGCCCGCACAGATGCATAGATATACAGAAAATCCATTGTATTAATAGCAGAAGATTTTTCACGTATATTTAGAAAATTAAGATCGAATGGCAGTTATATGTACAGAAAAAAGTTGCTTAGAATGTTGAGTTTTACAACATGTTTAAATTTCATCAAAATCGGTGAGGTGTACTTTTCATATACAATTGCCATATCTTTCAGTTAGAAATGTCTTTAGCAATTATGACGACTAATGTAAAATATTAATCGAGGAATCAAATTATTTATAGAAAAATGATAGATTATCAGAGCTATTATGTTATATAGTTTTTTAATTCGTAAAAAATATTAACTATCATTCTAACTTTGACAAGTAAGATAGAAAACATTTTGTATTTTGTAACATATATATTTTATATTTACTGCCTAGTTACTCCGAAAATGACCTTCTGCAATCACGCTACGCTTCAACCTGTTACCGATCAACCCCGAATCATACGCTTTACTCTGTTCCTTATTAACCTTTAGTCAAACTCATCGACTCCTAGAATACCTATTAGACTTTTCCCTACTCCCATAACGCTAATAATAAGACCTCTGAACTTTCGTCAAAAAAACGCTAAATTTAATAAGTAAGAAGTCGTCGAAAATCTGATGAAGTAAGACAGAATCATTTCTACATACAAAACATACAGAGTTTAGTAAAGATTAAATTATTATTGTTTAAAGCACTAAACATCGGGAACTAATAAAAATACGAGCTTCCTAGTTACATGTTATTCAAAAAATTTCGCTGTAAGTGGATTTGAGATTATAAACTTTGTGTACCTCAAGTGTCGCATTATCCAGTTGTCCAGTAATTAGAATATTGCCAAACTTTTGTAAAGTTTTCACGGCCTCCGTTATAGCGTTTTCTGTGTGCAATGCGGCTGAATCAGCATTACCACCTTCCAAGTATCCAAATTTTTCCATAAAATCCATCTGTAAAATTTTATACGTTATGATATCGTAAAATTTAGTAAATACTTAGAAACAAACATTAAAAAGAAAAGTGGTATTACGAAGGTTTACAAATTACGCGAACACTTCCTATGCTGCTGATGATTTCGTGACATTTCAACGTTAGTGGATTTTGAATAAAATTTGAAATATCTAACGAAATATTAACTTTTTTAACATAGTATTGTAACACTTTTTTTGTTCAGAATGGTACGAGGAATTAATTAATGTAAAAAACTTGTAGGGTTTCATTTAAGAAGCAATTGCACCGATGCACTCCTACAAAAATTTGCCCTACTATAGTTCTTGTTAGACAATTTTCCTCTACAAATTTTTCTATCTGCAAAAGGAATAAAGTTATAGCCCAGCCTAATAATATTCAATATTCTGAAAAATACATACATATGCCACCAGTATTTTATAATCTTTTAGAAATCTTTTGCAGCAAAAGGTAAAAACTTACAAAGAAATGTCCCGAGACGTTAATGCTAACGTTCGATGATCTTTTACATAATGATAAAGCTTCAAATATGGATAATAAAGGTACACAGTTTTGGGGGCAGAGAGTCAATAGTTAACGAGATATTTAATTGTAAAACTATTGTCTACCTTTATCTTATAAAGTTTGGATATTTTCAATTAAAGCAAGTGTTATAAAATGTAGACCACATATGTATTAAAATGATTTAAAGAAAACTACAAAACAAATGAAAAAAAATTGAAAAATTTTCCTAATAAGATTTGAGCCTGCGATGAGAAATGGAATGTACTAGGAATTGACTCATTATCGACTTCGCCGTGATAACCGAGGCTTAAAAGTTGAAGGTAAATTGCAAAAGGTGAATAGTTAGTAAACTATTAACATTGTCTTCAAAACCCAGTACTATTAGCTTCGGTATCTGAAGCTCTATCATTGTGTAAGAGCTTATCAAAAAGTCATCGTTATACCTCGGGACCTTTCCTTATCGGTTTAAAAAAAAAATTGAATCTTTTAATTTTTAATTAATTTTAACAAAATTTTAAGTATTTTCTTTTTTTTTAAATTAAGTATAGATATTTTAATATGTAACAAAGAGGACAATTTAACACATTGTTGACGGTATATTGTGAAATGTATCGAGCCTCCCGCACATTTTCGGTATATAGATATGTACATACCTATATACATATGTGTGTGAAATTATAAATGCTCCTATTCAAAGCAATGTAAATATTTTATTGAACGAAATCGTTTATTAAAAATTGGTTGGTACAATTATCGATGATACTAACGGATTTTACTGTGATTTGTTATCTCATGTTTTCAATGTCTGACAACTGAATAACGTCGATTTGCGTTTACCGCTTTTTGTACTTGAGAAATGAAAAATGCCGATTCGTGTCTTTTGTTTTCAGTGTTTGACAAATGACGTTGTTTCACATCTCCCGTCGACAATGTGTTAAGTGAATATTCAAAAGTGTTAACACTAACTAAATGCATTAAAATTTATAACAACTGAAAAAGAGGTATATACAAAAAATTTTAGTTATATTAAATACTGTTTTTGTTGAAAAATATTGAAATTAACGGAAAAATATTTTTCTGATGAATACTTGGGCCTATAGTAGCCTAAATTAGTTAGGTAAATATGTTGACAAATCAAAGCTGAAGGTTCGAGTAGATGGAAGATGGAGTAGAATTTATGACGTTCTCGCTGTTGATAAAACAGTCATAGAGTTAAGCTATTTAAACTTAATCAATGAAAATAGGTGATAATCGAGTTTCACGTGAGCAATGGGAAACATGAATCATGCGCAGATTTTCTTTTACAGTAACAGTTTAACTCATCAAGTCTCAACAATACACTAACGCAACATTTCACTCACAATACTTTTTAAGTATATTTTCATTAATAATTTTTATTTTCTCATGTTGCAATTATAAACGAAAATTTTAAAAAATTGCTTAATATATTTTTTGCCACTATTTCTTATTCCACCTAGATTCTATAATGTTTCAAAGTTTGAAATTATTGAAGTATTTATAACTAAAATAAACGTTCCTTTTTTCTTAAGTCATGGAAACATTCTTATGCATTACTTTCGCGTACTGCGCTTTCATGTAGTGTCTAGTATTATAATGCATTTTCTTTTTCTTGGCAATTTAATAGCAATTCCGTGTAGGCCCAAAGTTGCGTAAACTCAAAATTTTGTCACACAAAAACTAGCGATCCAAATAATTTTTGGATAGCAGTTATATTCATTCTTACACACTTTTATAAGTAATAAATAATTATATGTATAAAATTTGCTTTATTTCTGCACTTGGGGCTTAATGGATTAAAGTAGGTCTCATTTGAAAAAATTCTCGAAGTCAATCTATTTCTATGAACTGTCTGATGTATATAAAATTTTTCTACTTTATCACAGAATAAAAATTACATTTTAATTTTTTCTTTTCGTAAAAGGAAGGTCCTTTCCAATTACAGTGTTAAGTTTTTTTCAAATAAAATGTTGTATTTCCTTTTTCTTCTTATTTTTCTTACTTAATCTTCTAAAATATTAATATTAAAACGATTTAAGATTATACAATTACAGGAGCATCAGTTTTATTTTTATCATTTACAATCGATCAGATTGTTTTCAAGTTTTTAATTTTATTAAGACAAATCTAATAGTATCATGGTTGCGGATCTTGCTTTAATGTTATTTTGAATCCAGCGGATTTATTTTTTTTATCGAGTAAGATATAAATAAAAAATATTAGACAATTTTCAAACCAGTTTGGAAAAGAAAAGCACAAACACTTCTATTCCAACAGAATCTTTTATAAAATTATATTTAAAAAAATTGAATGGTATTTCAACTGATAATTGACATATATTCTGTATATTAATTGACACAAAATATTTATCATATACTGACGCAAAAATATTTATTTACAGTTTTTTTAGACATTTGTTTTTCACTTAATGTCGCAATATTACACATTCTAATTAAGGAAAAAGATGGCAATAACTTCTTTAGAAGCTGTACTATTTTAATTGTTTTATAATATATAGAGATGTGTAAATTATATTTGAAAATAGAAAAATGAATCAATAATTTCAGTATTGAATTTAAAAGTTATTTATTTCTGTTTTATTTTGTATGGTTCAATCGAAAACATTGTCATTTATACATAACTATTCACGTTTACTCTGTATACAGGTAAAGTGTTCTTCTCATACAATAAGTATAATTATTAATGACAGTTAAAGTATGAAAGGAATGTAAATAAAAAATATGCAAATTTTGTTCTGATAAAATAGTATTCCTTTTCACCTACCGCAGATAACGATGGGGAAGTGGTGTTAACTTTTGGTTGAATTGGTGCTAATTCGCATTTTCCCACCATAAAAAGAATGCAAAAGATAACACATGATAACTCCATGAATGCGATGATTTATGTTTATAACTTCCTCAAAAGAAACTGTTCAACACTAAACTAATGTCTTTCCTTAAACACGAAAATGTTTCATTTCTTCACATGTTATGAATTTCTTTTATTGACGAAGAAGACTTAACTTCATTGGTTCAACGACTGTTTAGCACGACAAAGAGACTTCTACAGATTGATAAGAAAGGTCGATAACGTCATCTGACCTTTGTGCGGCCAATATGGAAGTTCATGAAAGTGGAGGATAAGCTTAATGTATAATATTTTCTTTTTTATTACGTGAGAATAAAATAAACAAAGTAAATAATCGTTTAATATATACAGTTAATTCTAAACATATTCGGACACTATATAAGCTTAAGATATAAAAGAATTAGGTCAACGCTTCTTCGTTATAAAACATTATTTATTGTACTTTAAGATTACGTATTGTTAGTTTAATGAATGCATTTTTGCATACAACATTGTAATACAAATTAATCATAATTAATCATGTTCAGTTACTATGTTATACAAATATTTGAACACTTTTAGCAACAACGAATATTTTGAATAGTTATATTGTAATATCCATTTTATTATTATTATTACTATTATTATTATTATTTAATATAATCCTTGCCTTTTGGCTTAAGATGACTGCCAGCTACATCTTTTTTATTTACAATATTTTACAGCTATCTTACCTTGCTAATCTTAACTTTTATTGTATTACATTGCTTATCTTATATTAATTATACTCTATCGACTACCTTTCTAAAACGTGATCTTATACCTATTTATTTTTTTTCTCCCTATCCTTGTTACATTTTAACTTCACTATTGAACCTTTTCTTCGATCGAGTTCTCTTCCATTTCTCTTCTCGTTTTTCTTTCTCTTTCTATCATTTTCATGTCTTCTATCGCTTTTCCTGTTTCACTTAGCAGTTCCTCAATTCCTATTTCTCCTTTTGCAGCCTTGCACCTCTCTATTACATGCATTAACGTTTCTTCTTCTTCCTTATAGATTCTACATTTTCTGTCCTTCTTCTCTCTCCAGCATTGTTTTCCTTTAATCTCATTGCTACACATGAATCTTGCTATTAAGCATCTTTCTTTTTTCCTCATCCTTTCCCGTAGATATGACAAATGTTATTCTTCTTTTTTGACTTATTTTTGCACGTAGAGTCACCTTGCCGCTTATACCATCAGTTCGGATACACCCTGGGTTACAAAGAACAAGTTTTTTTTTTTACTACTGGTAGAAAATCACTTTCGTCATTCGAAATATTCTCTGCCTGATCATTTTGTGTTAATTGCGATCACATATATTTTTCTTTTTCTTTTAACATTTCTTCATAATAAGCTATACAATTTTCTTTGAAAAATAAAATTTAAAATAATTATATTAAAAGTAATAAATAATTAATTAAAAATAAATAAAAACGTGTTGAAAAGACTATGTGAATTGAATGAAATAAATGTAAAGAAAATCATGTAAAAGAAATCTCAGGTATATTAGCAAATCTCGTGGCTCATAGAAATGCAAGCTTTATCTATCCATAGAGTAATTACTAGTTACTTAAAAATAATTATGCGAAGTGTATGTATCAAGTACAGAAACGAATAAGTTAATGACTTTATTGCGCAAAAAATACTTTAAATAGTTTTCCCTGAAAAATATAAAAAAGTCATTAAAAATAATGAGGAATATTTTAACGATTAAACTTATCTCATCTTTTTTACAAATAAGAATTTAATTCTTCCGAAAATTGCAGTGAATATTTCTGTCTAATAGATGATTTTCATTCAAAGAAGAAAGGAATAGGTGTAGCTTTTGTCAAATTAGTTATTCGCAGAAAGAAAATATAAAATTAAGGAACTTATTTCTTAAAAATATTCTGTATACTTGCACTCACGCATATGCATACATGTGAAAGTAGCTTCTCTGTTATGATATTAATCAAATCTACTTACAATAGTAAATTAACAGACATTTTTTAATCAGATTTACTGTGAACCACAACACAATTAAGTAATATTATATCGAAGCTCTGAATTATGTACTAAATTACACAATATCATATATTACTTCAGGTTCAGAATAATTCTTCAATTCAAGTACTGAATTTTTATAGCATCCCGTATATAATTATTTACTAATTTCAGACCGCATATATGAAGTTTCTACAATACAGGTTACTTAAAATGGATTCAAATGCTTCGACATCGTCGTCTTCAGAGGAATCGGTCGATTCTAAAAATTGGGAAAAAAGCAAAGAAAAGTGTAAAAAAGAAGAACATGAATCGAACCTTTGTCCATTCGTAAGCTGTATATTTAGTTACTTGTAAACATGTCGCATATAGTTTTAGCAGTAATTTATCAGTAATAGCAGTAAGAATTATTGCAAAAAGCTTTTGAAATGTTTAAACTTATCAAATCTATTTCAAAGATGATGCATACATATTTTACATCTCATTTGTTTATATTTCGAAATTATAGGTGTAAATTGAATTTAATGCTTTTTATTTGAATAATTTTATCTTTCCAATTACACGTAGAAATTATTATGGTCTTTTGGAATAAATCCTGAAGTACCTGTAATCAATTTAACTACTGAAAGTCGTTCTATCATCGCTTATGCTTGTTCACACGCTGTTTTCATCTACAATTACGAGACCAAAGAATCCATAAATCTTCAGGGCCATGTAAGCACTTATTTTTTCCATTTCATTTCATTTGTTACTTATTGTAATGCATAATATATATACGAATTTACAGCAAAATGCAGTGAAAACACTATCGATATCGAAAGATGGAAAGTGGTTACTATCAGCGGATTTTGATAAAGATTCTGTAGTTGTAATTTGGGATACTGAAAGTGGGTAAAGAAATTTGCAAATTACTTCAATTAACAAACAAAGGAAAAGAATTTCTCTTTCGACAAAATTATCAAAATTAAATATTAAATATATAAGAGAAACGTACGATATTTGCAAATTATGGTATTGGACACTGTAATCATTATTACATCCTATTTTCTAGTACACCAATTTCTACCCTTTTCAATCCTCATGGTGAAAGAGAAATGACTGCAGCTAAAATCTCTCCAAATGCTAAATACATAGTCACTGTAGGAAACGAAATCTACCAAAAGGTTTATTTATGGTTGTGGACTTATGGAAAGGATAAGCCTGATGGTTAATCATCTCTCGTTAATTATATAAAATTTATATTGTTTGGCACACAGGGTGTTCAACTATTTTCGGCATTTAATTGGAGATTTCTGAAGTCATTCTAAATCGAAAATTAAGAATGACCTAATTGTGTCTGAAGCTTCCTTAATTAAAAAAAATTACAATTTTCATGTGCCAACCTATGTAAGTGCTGTTCCCAACAAAAGAAGGCACATGAAGTGTCGCACACATTGAAACAATTCTACAGATATTTCACGTTAAAAATCCAACACAAATCATACAATAACATTAACTCTGTCTACTCAGAAAAATTTGTAACAGCATGTCGCAATCCATCGGATGGAATTTTTGATTAAAAGAAATTAATACCTTTTCAGTTAAAAAATCTTTTAGCAGTCATGTCTGAAAACTGTCTACCTTAATAAAAACTGTTGATAGAAAATTAAGGAAATTTCTAAAGAGTTATTTGACGAACATAGCGTTCACTTCAACACGTTCTCTGCCACCGTCAAAAATATCGTCGACAGAGGATATTTAGTCATCAGAGCAGTGTCCACAGTGTGTTATTGGTGTATCGATCGATTACATCTGTGGCATCGAAAATGAATGTCGATTCTATCTAATCTGTCGGATTACTATCGCTGCACGTTGGCACACGGTATGTCTCTTACAATTTTCGGATTACAGCATATGTACGTGTTAATCTTATTCTTTTAATTACTTTACAGTTCTAAAATAATTGGTTAACTGGTTTTGGTTTAGTGTAATCAATTAATTAATATAATATTATATTACGAATTAATTAATATTATATTGATATAATCAATTAATTATATAATAAATTAATTTTAATTTATTGTATATTAGTATCATACAGTTTTGACTGTTAAGGCATTCGGATGTAAATATGTCTTTATGGAATTATTTTCTCAACGTTTCTCCAGCATTGCAACTAGCTTTATAACATACTGAAAATAGTGTGTGCTTTTTTTTATACTGCTTTCATGATTGTCTGGTTTTTTATAATGGTTTCATGTTGTCCTAAGCCAACTCATAAATTTTCTTGGGGTTAAAATGGCATTAACTGTGTTTCCGGGTATAAGTTTTGAGACTCAAAATATTATTGAAGTACAAAATTTTCAAGAAAACTTCTACCTACACTTATAATGATGTGCACCTTGTGGTACTCCATTAATATGGTGGAGCTAGCTCATGTTTTGGCTCAATGAGTACCAATTAGAGAGATTTTATTGATCTGCTGAACAATTAAAAAAATTGAGAGGAGGGAGCTTCAAATTAAGGTTAACCTGTTAACTGAAATTGAATTTCTCTAATTTATAATTAAAAATGTATAATTATAGTTACTGTATTTTAATATTTGCAACTACGGATATGATATATCTTACGTTTAATGCAGGTATTTGGAAATAAATAATTCCTCAATAAATAAACTATTGTGTTCCAAGAATTGGCTGCTACTAACCAATGACGAGTCAACTCGTCTTCCACAGTTAACAGTTTGTTAGGGTGTTTATTATCTCCAACGTTTCCCAGTATTGTAGGTAACCGAGGGAAAAAATTTGAGAGACCAAACGGGGAATTGAACCAATGTGACCCTCGGCTCGACAAACCGGGATTTTACGTCTATAATCAAGGTTCTTTTTCTTCATTATTACTGTTAGTATTTGATGGGTATGGAGGCCCCGATACTACAGTATTTTTTTGAATAGTATTTTTTGGGGTCAGCTATGATTTTAAATTCGTTGAAGACTATTCTATGTCCTGTTTTCTTTTGATGTTCTGTAACGACCGATTGAATGTAGTTCAATTTGTTGCATCGCTCATACACTGTGAGTCATGTGCTCACGCTCCTTCCAGTTTCACCGATGTAGACTTTTCCCATTGAGCACGGTATTTTAGTAAGTCATACCACATGAAATTGTCATACTTGTTGATTGAAATGAAAATGACCATTATTTTTAATGACCTTTTCCCGACGAGATTCAAATTAAAATATTTCACATTTATAATAATTAATGTTTTTGGTTTGAATAAATTCCACAAATGCTGCGATTACAGCTCTTCAATTATTGAATATTAATTCTTTTTAAAATAACAATGAAACAGATGATAGCCGGTTGATGAAATTTCTGTCGAGTATCATGGATAAGTTAAGATTTCATATTTCAATTGAGCTAATGTTTGTATAATGGTTAAGTTTATAACGGTAAAGTTTGTATAGTGGAAAAAGAATAGGTCCATGTTTATTGATAAATGCGGGTTGCTTTTTAATTAATTTCTGATTCTGATACATGATTTCAATTACTTAATACTAGGATGCTGCTATTACAATTTCTCCTTATTTAAAAAAAAAAAATGAATTATATCCATCGCGGACCACCATATAGTCATCATAACTTTTTTCGGTTACAATAATTCTTTCGGCTGTTTGAAAGCTTCATTAGCATCCAACCATTGTCCAGATCGTATATAATTATCATACAGGATCCATTTCTCACCACAGGTTACAATTTTTTCAAAAATGCACTTGTATTGTTTCGAATTTTGTGTGATAAGCAATACTTCCAAACGTCACAACTTTTGATCTTCTGTCAATTGGTGTGGTACCCATTTTTCCAATTTTTTCACTTTATCTATAGCTTTCTTGATTTTCATCTTATATCAGTTTCTAAAATCACCCCTTGAATTTTCTACCAACGGTTGCTGAACATCCTGTATACCCTTGCGACTGAAAGCTGTGGTTGTTTCTTTGGGAGAAATGAGTACCTATCCAATATTTGTGTGCGTATGATTAAAGTGGTTTGTATATTGTTTTCTAAGTATTCTGCTTATACGATCGGTTGTGCTTTATATTTAAGCTACGAAGGTAGTTGTTCTGTCCGTTACTATTGTTGAAAGTGAGTATACTGTCTATATTTTGGATTCAAGATTTTGTCTATTGTCCAATAGGTCTTATTTTTAGAAAAATGGTATTATTGTAGGGTGATTAATATTATTATAGGGTAATTAATGACTAATATGGTTGAATACTTGGGGTATGTGATATTTTTCACTAATATTTATGGCCCGATGTATTAGTAAATTGTGTATTTGGGAAAATAATTCCGTAAAGACATGTCTTACAACCAAAAGCTTCCACAGTGAGAATTGATTAAGTTTAATTTGTTTCTTTAGCTACATTTTTGCTTTCTCTTAGTTCCGATTTCATGCGTGCGAGTGTATGTGAATACTATAATGTACTATAATTGTTCTTCAATAATTTGTGCATGTTAATTTTATCTATTCGGAAATCGCATAAAGTAGACTTTGATATGCTCGTATAAATTTGTGTGAGTAGACAGGTTTAATATTTAATCTACGATTTTGCTTATAAAGTATTGAAGAATTGTTTACGACGTTGAATATCAGTATCCTCCTTTATGGCTTGTACGAATGATGTGTCGTTTTCTTTGAGAATATCTACGCTTCCTGTGTCTTGATCTGTATTAACCTTCAACTGGTGACCTGATGTCAAAATACAGGCGGCCCTCGACTTTCGCACAATTCGCTATTTCGCACATTTTTAAAAATTCAATTTTTTAAAGAACACACTTGAAAGCATTTAAACACGCCTGGTTAACTTAATTATGTACGTTTCTGTTTTACGACCTTGATAGGCATTTTGAAGCAATTGATCATAGTTATCTTTAATTTAACTCGAATTCAAGGTGAGGGACATTGTCCTCCTATCCTAATAATATACAATGTATATTGATAAATAAATATTCTAAAATACAATTTTTGATGTTTTTTTTTTACATTCCTCTACTTTCGAACATTCAACATTCGCACATATTTTCAAGAATCAATTATGTGCGAAAGTCGACGGCCACCTGTAACTCCATCTAGTTGAATTCTTTTTCCTATATAATATTCTTTATAATATTTCAGTACTTATTGATTATTGTAAAGTGAAAACGTATATTGGTTTTCATTATTATACTATATCCAATATTCGGGGATGATATAAGATGATAAGAATGATTAAATAATAAAAATATTAAAGTAATTATACAAATGAAATAGACCTCTATTGTACTATATGTCAAATTGACATCGCATCAATAGTGGTATATACTAAAATGTCACGTCACAGGTCGAAGATTAATATACCAGCTGGTATCAGGAATTTTGTTCGTTCATAAGAATATTTTTAATTGTTGATAACTAAAAAACTAAACTTCGAATACAATTTCTTTATTCTTGATTTTCGTCTTATTTTGATTTGTAGAATCACTCCTTAAATTTTCTTCCAACAGTTGCCGAACATCCTGTATGTTCACTAAATTATTCACAATATTTATTATACTAAAATTAGCCGGAATTATCAATAACAAACTTTGTTTGTAGCATCTGCGGAGCTGACAGAAATTGTTTCAGATAGGGTAAAGGAAATAGCTTTCAACGAGAATTTTTCAGAAGAATTTGTTTTAACTGTCGAGTATGATGTTGTATTCTTTAAATGGGTTCGTATAAAGTAATAATATACTGATTTTTCTAATAATAATTTTCAATGAAGATATCTGTGAATGATTATGTTACCGTGAAAGACCGAAATTGGAGAATGTCGACTTTCACCGGTGAATGTCAACACATACCAAATACGTCGGTGAAAGATCGAATATTTGATTACATTGTTGTACATTCGGACCCTCACCGGTGTGTCTCGACAATCACAGATATGCTCTGGTGGAGGACCAAAAGAGAGGAGCCGACAAAGAGGCGACTGGCTCTCTCCCGCCAAATCCTTTGTTCTGCTGGTTAGGTTAGGTTAGGTTAGGTTAGGTTAGAATTTAGGATTAGGAAATAAGATTTGAATTACATAAGTAATTTTTTTATTACTATTATTTTCTTTTCTCATATAGAATGTACTGTGTGTTTTAAATTCTTGGTCACTCCTCTCAGAAAGAGAGGCGAAAAAGTTACGTCACCCTTGTGACGTTTTATAGCGACTAAATTACGGAGAAGAAAATATAAATCTCCGACATGTTCAACATTCACCATTAGTGCATGGTGAATGTCGACATTTACCGGTGTAAGTCAGAAATAAGGGTATTTATCAAATATTTCGGACATACACCAAGCGACTATGTGAATGTTGACATTCACCGGTGAAAGTCGACATTCTCCAGATTTCGGTGTTTCACTGTAACAATTATACCATAAAAAATTACAATATTTTGTTATGATTCTCCTTTCTAAATTTTGTTTAATTTATTTCTACTGTTAGAAATATATTTCAATATTATAGTATTTTTATTGTTGGGTGAACAAAGGAAGTCCCACCTGAATAGCTTCACTTGTTTAATCAGTCTCAATGTTTCGTGTATAGTTGAAGGAGTACTGTTCAGCAATACTTTCACAATTTTATTAAACATCTTATAACCATTACTTTTAAATATTATTATTGCCTTTGACATAATATGAATCACGAAAATCCAGTGAGTGCTGAAGAAATTGAAAAAGCAAAAGGTTGAAAAAATAAAGATATCCGAACCGAAGATATCTGAGAAAAATCAATAAAAATGCTGAAGTTATTAATAATTTCTATGAAGAGTTAAGAAATTATAAATAAAAATCAAAAAGAAGAATAAAAGAAACTATAACAGAAAAGTAAAGAAAATTAATTATACGCAACTATTACGAAAATTAAACAAAACATTGGAACAGTATTACAGATTTTAATTAGTAGATGAATAGTGCAAGATTTTCGACATACAAAACGTACAAAAGTGAGAAAAATTAACATTAAAAATGCGTCATGTTAAAGCATGTTTGGAATTCGAAAGAATATTCATGAACTTAACTGACCAGTGACACAATGTAATTTTTTGGGATAAAAAAAAATGTTCTTCTTAAATCGACCAAATGAATTTTCATGTTATTATAACGATTCGTCGAAAGAAGAACAAATTCTCTCTCGTTGTTACTTAATTCCAGTATAACATGAAGTGCAATTTCTTATCTTGAAGTTAGTGTTTTACAAAAATCTTTCCTACCACGTTTTCAAAAATATTTATATATTTCCCTGCATTTTGTTTTTTTTTTCTATAAATACTAAATCAATGATTGAATATGTTATGGGATAACAAAACTGGATTTTTAACTCGATAATGCTCTGATACACTCGGAATATGTATTGTTACGCGCGTTCTTGAAATACTACATTCTGTTATATCACTGCCTGTGGCTATTTGTCAACATTCGACTGGGCCGTTGAATCATCCAGAGCGTGTAGAAACTCAGAAACAACACTTTGACAAAATTTTACTTTCTTCATCAGTCGCCGCAGTCAAAGCATACGAAGAACAGATATAGAAACTTTGAAATTGACGTGGTGAGATATAAATGTTTTGGAAAAACGTATTGAGCAATAAAAGACAGAGAACATATTTTGGCAATGGCGCATGACACGTTTCCAATCGACGAGAATGATATTTTGGGAACACCTTTCCTCGAACACGAAGCGTTAATAGACTTCAGAAAGAAGACGTTAAGCTACACAGATACGGTGCATCAACTATTGATGCTCGACATCCTGTAGGATAGGCTTTAATCACTGCGGGCGACACGTGATGGGAGAAATAGATATACGTCAAAAGTGATAAACAAAAGGATAAAACGTACCCTGGTTTTAAGATCGAACCACTTCTTTTGAATAAGAAAATTATGTTTCTGAGATATATCGATTTTGAAATCTTTCGCTACAAGACACTGTGATTGTCGATCGCACGCAGTATCGCAATTAGGTCAGGCAAAGTAACGGGCTATACTTGGATATAATTAAAATTGAAATGAATTTTATTAATGGTTTGGTCGGTTTTTATACATTAGTATGTAATTTTCTTAGCGTATAGTACGTGAGAAATGCGGAGTTCAGCTAAACAATGTATATGTAAGGAATGTAGTACTAGCCTCATCGTTACAATATGTTTGAGTCATATTACGCAAGAACTATAACAGTCATTTATTGAAGAGTATCATGATACACATTTGCTTTACTGGGAAAAGAATGACCAGAAACGGACCTCGCGAGTCACGACAGTTTATAACAGACGAAGTACCTGTGGACGGGAAACAGTATAAGTATCCGCATATAGATACGTATACATATAACGAAGAGATCACAATATGCCATAGAAAGGAATTATTGAAGATTCTGATTTTTCTTATAACAAACCATTATGGATATTTCCGCGAATATCCAATGAAGGCGGCAAAAGGAAATAGCGAATTGTAATAGATTTTAGAAAGTTGAACGATAAAATGACACACTATCCTTTACCGAATCCATTTGATATTTTTGGTCAGGTCGCAGAGCCACCAAATCTGTTTTTTAACGCTTTCAATTTACCGAGTAGGTTCCGCCACAGAAAACCGAAGGTGGCCATTACGAGTATAACCGTATGCTGTTTGGTCTGAAGAATGCGCCGATCACTCTTCAGAGAATAATGAATAACACGTTAAAATAACTTGAAAGGAAAGATTTGTCTCATCTATCTAAATGACATCATCGCCTGGGGAAATACGAAAGAACATCGTGATTGACTACAGATATTATTCTAAAACCTGCGGGAAGTCGGTCTTCGACTATAATTAGATAAATACGAATATTTAAGTTCAGAATTAACTCTGCACTTGAAATTTTTGTACTGATGTTGATTTTTTTTTAGTTTCTTTTTAGCATAATTATCTGTCTTTTTTTACAGTTACTTTTGATTCTGTAGTTTTTTCATTGTTTCTGAACTTTATTCGTCCTGATCCTTTTTCAGGACCTGTAGCATCTATTTGAACTCTGTTTTGCCTATGTACTGTCAGAATCAGTTTCACTTTTCACTGTTATACTAATCTTCCATTTTCTTAAACCAATTATTTAATTCAAATTTTTCATTTATGAAATTATTAATTTGGTCATTAAATAACCTAAAATCGAACTTATCTTCATTGTTACTAATTCCATCATTTGGCTCGATTTTTATAAGCATCAAAGACAGATCAATGTATGAAATAATAATTTTAATTAAACACAATGCTATGTTATACGTGAATCATTTCAAATGTAAAGAGGAAAGACATTTATTAAAAAAGAAAAAACAGTTATTGTCGCCCGTTAATTGTCATTCAAGTTGCTATATCAAAACAAGTGGCGACTAAGAGTCGCCTCTGAAGTGCAAAGGATTAAAGTATTTAAAACATATAATCACCCCCCAAAAGAGTGAAGCTGAATTCCAAATAAAATTGTGAAGAATTCCAAACAAAACGTGAAGAATATAGGAGAGTTTTTGGGACGAGCAAACTATTAAAAACATTTAGTAAAAGACTTTGCACAAAACACAAAACCGCTGAATCAATTGCTATGGAAGAATGTTGCACTCGAGTGCAAAAATAATCACGGACGCTGATGTAACAGAATGTGGTATATCAGAGCTACACGTAAGACATTTTCCCGTGATAGAGATTTTACTTACAAACATGATTTCATAGATGCAAAGATGCCTCTCTGCTCTAAGAAACACTGGGACCAGTAATAATGCCGTTGTCTCATCATCTTCAGAGATTGCTGTCTTCGAGGGAACCTCGTAGCGGTTCATGTTACGGAACCGACTCCTTAACACTTTACCGACCGGCTTATTCTATTCAATACTAGCTCGGTTTTTGCTATCATGCTTATTCTTACAGCTCTAAAACTTTTAAATCAAAATTCGCGAGAGAATTTTGCCATATCATTCACTTTCTCTTATTATAGGATAATTAAGGTATGGATCAAAAGTGACCCAGCATTGGCTGGGCGAGGGTTAATTAATTTTTTGCGTCGACAGCAAAAAGTCGATTAATAGGCTTCCGGTCGGTAAAGTGTTAATATCATTTGTGACGAACGTACTAAACACTTACACATACTTTTGATTAATCCCTTGTGGACGGAGCTGTCTGTAAAACGAACATCGCTGTGAACGAGGAGCATCGGCGCATTTTGCTAAAAATAAACACTTGTCTAATGTATGTGTTATAAAAGCTAAAAAACTTATTACATATAGAAAATGAATTTTACTAGGGTAGTACATTTTATACTGTAGCATTTTATGATACCTTTCAACACAGTTGCATACATGCAAACCCGGTTTAGTTAAATAGATGTCAGAATAATATCCAGATGTTTTAGACATCGTATATATAAAAACATAAAATCTTTATACATATATGTACAAACTGTGAACGCACATATAAATTTTTACATGAAGTAGATGCTGTGTTGGCTTCAATGAGAGATTGACAGCATAAAAAGAAAAGATATTCATAACCAAGTTTTTATAAAACCTAATAAAGCAAAATAAGATTTGAATTCTGAGAATGCCTGAATCTCTTTCTACAGGTTGCATTCTGGTTCTAGGTGTATATTATACTATGGACTTACATACCTTATTGCTTGAAAACAATAATATCGATGGGCGACTATATATAGACACACGTCTGCAAAGGTTTAATCAAAAGAAATCAATTTTGTAAGTGATCGCGAAAATGAAGAAAATCATTCTTATAGAACCAAACGTATGTTCTTATGTATGTGTTTATTTTTTGGATTCACGTTTTATAGTTGTTAGGGTACGTGTCTGTTTGAGAGTTTTATATGTATAATAATTGCAGCTCTCCGCTAGGACTCTCGATTTCTTATATTGTCCGATAAAGCAAAATTGAAGTTACTGACGTCATTGCCTGCTTCAGTAAACAGAAAATAAGGCCCGATCCACGCTATCGTTCCGCTCTCAGTTCGATCGAATATTATTATTGCATTGTTTAGATTGTGCGTATTTACAGTATAAGTAACGCTTCAATTTTAATTCAATTGTGAGATAGGACGATCAAATCGAGAGTGGATGGAGTGTAGATCTTATCCTCTTAATATAAACATTTAATAACACGATCGTTAATTTCCAAATTATTTATACACAATAAATTGTTTTTGCTAAGAAAACTTCAGGAAGTATGTGTATTCGAGTTCTTTTAACGATCGTTTATCTGTTACCTAAGTTAAGTAACTAGCCTTGGTATAATACTCGTAATCTATTTATCTACTCAAAAGTGCACAATAAAAAGAAATAGAATAATAAAGAAAGAAACAGGGCATTCTATAAGCAAGCATCGAAGGAACGGTTATTGTGACACTGATTCGTTTTAAAACCAAGTAAATTGCACAACTCTTTCAAGATATTATTAGTGAAATTGTTTCCTTGATTCGTTAGTATTACTTTGGATATTCTGTATGTCAATAGAAAAAATTTCTTTCAGAGGAAGAGGTGTTACTTGTAACTCTATGATACCATATTCCAATGTGTCAGCGGTCGGTCTATTGAACCTTCTAGAACGTTTAGAAATTCAGAAGCAATACTTTGCAAGGTTGACAAGACTCCATTCCTGTCACAATCCACTGTCGCCAACATATACGAAGGACAAATATGAAAACCTCTGCTCGACTATCGAAAAGGATTGTTATGGTTCATTTCGTTAAAACTCGCCGAATGCAGTTATAAATTTTACTAGAATATACTTATATTACAATGAGTTATCGACCTCTATACATATACGGATTCCGGACCACTTTCCTTCGAAAGCACTGTCGATTTCTGACGAGAAATCTTTGTTATTTTCAACTTTTAAGATTACTGAAAAGTTGTAGCATAACAGTATTGAAAGAATAATTTTATCCTGAAATTATTGAAGTTTTCATATTGCTAGCGTCATCTTCCGAACTAAATATGTATTATAGAAAATATGTCAACGTGGTTTTCCATACACTATCGTTGTAGTTTTTATATTTGGATATTTGTAATAAATACATTAAGAATAGATGTAGTTTCACAAGTAACTTAATAAGTTTGCGTTTGGATGAACATAAACAGTTTATATTAGTGCTTATTCATGATTTATATGGGTGTATGAATACTTTCGCTATCCACTCTATATAACATTATAGTTATGCATGTGAAGCATACAAAAGAGAAGTCGAAAAACAATTAAAATGTCTGTTAGTATTCATTTATTTTTATTCTAACTAGTAGAAATATTTTCTATAGCAAGTAAATAAACAAATTTATGAATAATAAATGCAAACAATATGCAGGTATGAATAGTATCGATGTCATAAAGAAAACTGGTGGCCCAAACAAAAAGAGATGACTAACGTTACTAGGATATGGTTCATCTTTGTGTTGGTTCTTGTTTCTTTATCATTATTATTAGGCTGCCAATTTTTATACAAATTCATGTCTTCGAGAATATAGTAAAAAAAAATAGAATTTGAATAGAAAATTATTTCACTTACTAGGTATGATAAAAAAAAACAGTACAATTTGTATATTTTTTCAAATTACATATATGTTGTACAATTTTACATCTTTCAATTTTCTATGAATGCATAAACACTCGCAGTTTAATTATTATTATTAATTTACTTTTAACCTTGTAAAACACTTCTGAATGCAGAAGAATTACAAAATATATCTTTTAATTAACATTTTTGCCACTTAAAATGCTTATCTGGTACACTGTGTGACGCTGCGATGTTTGTTCATCCCAGAAAGCGAGCATGCGACATTCCAATAAAGTAACATGCGATATTTCGGGAAAGTAAGCATGTTACATTCCATTTGATTTCTGGTGATCTCCTAACAGTACGAACAAAATATCAAAAGCATTTTTTCTTATCATTATTTATATGTAGTTCATTAATATAACAACTGAATGGAATTATAATATTCAAATGAACTTTACTGTATATGCAGAATGTCTCACTTTAATACGTCAATGCAAATATTTCAGAAAGTATACTATACGGAAGAAAATCTTTTTTTTAGAATGTTATTATAATTTATAGGAGAAAATTTGTTATTTTAGTTCGCAAATTTTATAGAAGTCTTACACAAAATGGTGTAGTTGAATTCGTTTCTTTAACCCCCCACCTTCTATAGAACAAAAGTATTCTGCGTCTCATTTGAAAAAGAACTAAAATGATATTTACCAGTGATTTTCATTTATCACACTCTTACTTACATGCTGTAATATCCCCTTTAAATTCGTATAACTCTCTGTAAACGCCTTTTCCAACGCTGTTAAAATGTATACAAGGTGAGCCACGAGAAGCAGAACACCTGAATATCTTTGTTGGATTTAAAGGTATGAAATATGGGTACATCAGAATTAGAATAATTTCGAAGGATGCACATCGCCATCATAATATAATATTATTTTTTTCTATGCCATTTTTTTCGGTATTTTCAAGGTTATCAACTTTTTTTTTTTTTTAAATGGAACTGCATATTTTCTTTCTTGTAAAATTATAGCTGACATCTAAGCGAGTTCAATCATGTAACACGATATGACCTTCGAATGACCTTCAACGCAGGAAGATGGGTTGTTTATCATGAACAACCAATCACTGTAGAAAACATGAAAGAAAGAATCGTCAAGGCTTGTGAATCGATCCCCTCAGAAATTAATTACATAGCAGTACATTCTGTTATTTTACGGTTAAATAAATGTGTCGCAGCTCCAGGGAATAATTTTGAACATTTAGCACAACAAAAATAAAACAAATGAACCTTATATGTTGAATTTTATTTATTCCATTTTTCTGAGTTGACGGTCATATTGTTACACGTAGACGTGTTACATGATTGAACTCGTTTAGGTGTCGGCTACAATTATACAAGGAAAAAAGTATGCAGTTCCATTAAAAAAAAAAAAGAAAGAAAACGTTGGTGACCTTGAAAATACCGAATAAAATGGTATAGAAAAAAATAATATTATGATGGCGATGTGCATCCGTCTTAACCATTTTAATTCTGATGTACCCATATTTCATATCTTTAAATTCAACAAAGATATTCACGTATTCTGTTTCCGGTGACTCACCTTGTATACAGTAAGTTTATAATATTGTCAAATAAATGGTGAATTTATTCTAATTAGGAAGAAAACAAATTGAAGTACTACTACGAACATGTTTTGGGCAACGTAAGACGATATGGAATCTTCAACTGCTCTTGTTACGTGCCGAATACGCAACGAGTGTTAACAGCAACAACAAACGGTATTATTTATCTTTTCCTTTTATGTACACATATACAAGGTGTTAGACTACCTTTAGTACTAAATTTGAGGAGTGATTTCTTAAGTAATTCTTACAAGGAAACATTTGAAAGTGATATTATGAAACATCAATATTTATGAAACTTTAGTTTCTGATAGTACAAACTCGAAAAGATATTCGACATGCAAACTACTATGCATAGGTATTTAGTCACTTTCATATTATCGGAAATTCACGAAATATTAATGCAAGATAAAGACTCCAATCATAGCGCAAAAAGATTTCAGAATTATTTAAAACAATTAGAAAGCAATAATGAACTTAAAATCATTCAATGGCCGCCATAACTATCGGATTTAAGTTCGAAGTATGGACATATTCCATAATGAAATATGGACAGTTCGTTAGAAAGTTTTGCTTGATAAATAATTATTCGAGATTTGTACAAAATATGTTTATATTACCATCCCTCTATCCATTTACTAAATGATAAGTCATTAATATGTTATTTTCTTAACCCTTTGAGTACGAAAGGCGTATATATACGCCTTCACTGATTTATCAATATATTTATATATGTATACTGTTAGGCGTATCTTGTAATAGGGTTTATGGCACCAATCAAGTGGTCGCGCGTTACAGGCAATGACTTTGTTCAAAGTATATAAACAAAAAGCGTTTACTGCATTGCCTTCAATCAGCTGCAGGACTCCGGATGTCATAAATCCTGGAATATCCAAAGGGCTAAAGTGAAAGTGACTTCGCATCTTCGGCTGTGGGCTACTTGGGGATGACAAAGTCCAGGCCCTGCGGAGATTCCACAGGATTCCAGGAAGCCGTCCACCGAACACCCTCTCCGGTCATTGTATACCCCTTTTTAAGTTAGCGCACTAGGGGCGAACTGAAAGGAGGTACAAATGCACTGGAGCAAAGCTGATTGGTAAAGAGCAAAATTAGGAAAGGCCAATCAGCTTTTTAGCCGCTTCGCGGAGTCTCCGCGTCACCGGAACCGGGGAAGCTCCGACAGATACTTTTGAACTCTTGAAAAGGAAACACAGTAACACTGTCTACAAGCTGTACTCTGAAAAACAAGTCTAGAATTTCAACATTAAAATCATACAGTCCACTTGCAATTCAGTCCATTCATTAGTCGGTACATCACGTGCAAATTTTAACGGACCCTTGACGAGAGCTATTGATCAAGGCCCTAATGAAAGGCGTATATACAGGGTGTTTGGTAACTGGTGGTACAAGTGAAAAGGGGGTGATTCTACATGAAAAAATAAGTCGAAAATATAGAATAAACATTTTTCGTTTGAGACTTTGTTTTCGAGAAAATCGACTTTGAATTTTCGCCCGGTACGCGTGCACTTGATCATGTCTCGTTATAACAGATCTCACTGTAGATCATTGTCTCGATTGAAGTTATGTTGATAAACACTTCCGTGACATTGGAAGTGTTTACCTACGCATTATTTATTCGCCCGCGCACCCACACACCGTATATATTTATGGCTTCGTGCAGAAGTGCGCCGCAGTCAAAGGGTTAAGATATACATATGTAAATTTATTCCTAAAAAAAGTTATTTTCTACTTACCTTACGTTCGAATAAAACCAAAAGAAAATTAGTCTTTGTTATTAGTTGGGAGTCGTTTTTTCTTCTTTCTTACTTAACATTCATTTTTTATTTAAAGTTTTCTTCTCGACGAAACGAAAATTTTTAAAATTAAAGGAAAGTTTTAAATTTTCTTGATTTATTTCTGTTTGAATATTATTTAATTATTTATGTATAATTGGTTAACTTTATGTTTATATAATGAAAAACTGATAAGAAGTAATATCATTTTGTGTTATGCATTTTCTGCGTTTTTCTTCTTTTAGTTTTCTTTTACTTTTTCCTTGACTTTTCAAGTGCTCATACTTTTATAAGCAGTAGTATATGTTCAATTGATTATATTGCAAATATGCATTACAAAATTCGAAAGATGTATCTTTAAACGTGGACAATATACCAATAATTTTGAAATATTAAATAAATTATTCAAATGTTTTAATAATTCTCAATTAATTAGAAACCAAAATGGATAAATAATTGAATTTTACTATAAATATTTTATTATTTGCAGGATATGTTTTAGTTTGGGACGATGTTCCTGCAAAAGATTACAAGAGTAAGGACAAGATTAAGGCTTATACTGGAAGGAGAAAGCACATTAAATCTGTTAAATTTCAGAAAAGCAGTATAACGGTGATATTATACCACAATAGGTATTTCAATATTACAACTTTATTAATCAGTGGTAAAAACAAGAGTTACTTGTACATATTCCTTTACATTTTTGTGAGATTTGTTAATTATTGGAGAAGTTGATACACTTGTGATAGGATTATTCCTATTTAAAGGGAGAAACAGAGAAACGTCAATTGTTGCTGCCCAATTTTGAGAGTTTACTTTATTTTAAATGTTCAGGTTTATTCCCCAACACATCAGAACGTTTCTGTACGACTCCGAAATATTCCAGTATTTTATGATTTAGATTTTATAAATTATATCTTATAACTTATATACAGTAGTGGGTATAAAAATTGCATTACCTTAAAAACATGGATGCTTTTGGTTTTATAATTACACGAGCGGTAATCGTCTGTGCTATTAGGCATTCAAGGTTTGCGGTTGTGTAATAAATAGATACACACTGTAGTAATACAATCCTATTATATCAGATTATGAAAAACTATTAGAAGACCTACTTCTTATAATTTTTCTTATAATAGTTAAAATAATTTAATTGGTTAATGTTGAGGGGTTATATGAAATAAAAGAATCGTGTAGAGTAAAAGATGTATAATAATTGTATTCAAAAAGGACGATGGAAGAAATATATATATAAAGATGCTCTAGGTGAAGTGTACAAGACGGGCGCACGATTAAAACTCTAAAACATGGTGACAATGCGTACTTTTATACCTGGAACATTCGCAGGCGTCCCTAAACCCTAATTGGCCGACGAGGCATAAAACAGCCGGGAAAGAGAATCCGTTATTTTCGGATATTTAGATATACGTAAATATAATATTTTCAGATGTTCCAAGGTCCCAAAAGATGTTCCAGGTGACAAAGCACAAGACACAAGGTGCGAAATATTTTGTTTGTAGAGTGAAATAGTCGGCATTACATAGCATATCTTGTCAAAGTGACCAATGTCGAATAGCAAAATACTTCGTTAATAATTATGAAAGGCTTATGCAATGGTGCAATTTTATTGGCTACTACTGTAGATCTAGATAAGTTCAGACAGAGTGACGTTTAATAAGCGTAATTATTAACAGAAACTGCTCTTTATTCATTAACAGGTGTGGTTTTTACAATATACATTTTGTAGAGAGTGAAGTTTATGGCTTTGTTTTGAAACTGCTTAAAGCGATTTTCAGCGAGGTAGATATTGGTCATCGCTGCACCTGAAAATGTGCAATGATCGTCATTACACCTTCCATCTTAAATTTGACTTGGTCTTCTAAGACATTCTAGGATTTGATGCTTCGAAATTTAATTTTGTGGGTTCCTTCGATGACTGATTTTAGCTCTGGAATTAGAATATTCCGTCCTTTCCTTTGGAGTGTAATGCATATGAAGGGATGCTGAGCCGTAATGATGTTGTCCGGTGGTGTTTGAGTTAAAGCAATTATTAAATACATAGTTTGAATAAACATAAAAATATTTTCCATAAGCGTAATTTATAAATTATGAATATAGTTATTCCTGTTTCTAAACATCTTATCATAGTTTGGAGAATTATCCACGTGTTTTCATTTCGGAATATGCTACGAATATGTGTAAAAAGAGCGTTTGCTTGTAATAGTAACTTGATGTCATGTTTTAGCTTTTAACTCGAAAGCGGGAGGAGTTATTATTTCATCTTCGGGTATTCGTGCGTTAGTGGTTATGGTTTCGCTTAATTAAGGCACAATCATGTTCATCAATCCGAGTTGCAATTGAAGTTCGCGGTGATTCATTTCGTCGTTATTAAAATAGAGTGTTACGGTCTATGTCCTATCAATGCATCCTGAATAAATCTTTATAAGGTTTATTCCATACAAATGTATGGTAGTTATATACAGTAGAAGTATTTGGTGTTGCCATACGGGCCGTAACGGTTGAAATCGCCTTTATCTTGGATTATTAGAATACGTTTGATTCCAGAATATGGTTGAGGTTGTCTTTATTAAATGTTTAGGTTGAATAAATGAGTGTCCTTACGACTGTATCGATTATGAAATACTGCTGATTTTGTGTGGGTACAAAGTTTTTGTAGGGATTTTGGTTGCTTGATTCTGGCCAATCAACAGTCGGGGAAGAAGAGGTCTGAAATCGAACGTCACTTCTTAGATTTTCTCCCAATTTCGACCCTTCTTATCTACTATTGTTACCCAACATTCCGTGCTTAGATTCCCAATGAATAATTATAAATATTCAGAATAGTTATAAATAATAAAAATTATTACTAATAATAATTATAACGATGATGATGATGATGATGATGATGATGATGATATAATCGTATTATATAATAAATGAGATAATATATAATTACACTATATAATGTTATTATTACGTGGGTCAGTATGCGTGCGAGAAAATACAGTGTGTTCGTAACACTGGACATAAATATTACTGAACGCATAGTATTTATAAATAGTCAGCAATATATCGGCAATCATTTGCCCACGAATTTGATAAAATTTCATTAATAATATATATATATATTATTAATAATATGTATAAATTGTTTTGTAATTATTTTAATTTCTTTAGCCAATTTTTAATATTCATTTGTGTAGCAGATCATAAATTAATTAACTTTTACTCAAAATATTTTTTTTATCAGACAATTGAAATGCCTTAGAAATAATCTTACAGGATACACCCTACATAAAAAATAAAGAAATCATTCGATTTGTTAATAATTTACACTTTAATTGGGAGACTAAAACTTATAGTATAGCAAGATTGTTATTGTTGAAGGACACTTATTCCCTGGCTAGCGATTAAAATCTTTTTCCACTGATTAGAACTAACATATTTTTAATTAGGGCTATTAATTGTAGCTTCAATAGAAACGAAGATATTCATTGCAATATTTACAATCAACGAAATACATTGCATATACATTATTATAGTAAGATTGTATTGTACGGTGTGTAATAAAAGTCATCAAACTTTGACTTCAACAATTTGTGTTGAAACAAAAAAGAAAAAAAAAGAAAAGTGCGATCAGAATGTCAAAGTACATTGTTAAAGTTTAATTTCTTCTAATATTCATCAATTGCTATTTAAGTTTAAATATGCTGTTTTCACCGTAATGCAGACAATCACGATGTTTTGTTATGCAGGTAAAGTTTACAGTAAACGCGTGGTAAAATGTCTAATATGAAACGATTCATTTCACTGGAGTAAAATAAAAATACATAAAAAGATTTCTTATTGAATAAGGAATTCAAGTAACATTCTTTATAGTGAAATACTGCAAAATAAAATATTGGATATTTATATTAGGTCGTGCCACATGAAATAGCCATTTTTGTTGATCGAAATGAAAACAATATATTTTCAAAATTATAATTTCTACTCAATCAAAATACGAACTATTAGCTTTAATGTTCTCTTACCAACGAGATTCCAATTGAAATGTTCCTAGTTTATAAAAACTGATGGTTTTGGTTTGAATAAATACGTCGTATGCTGCGAATACAGCATCTCAAGTGTCGAATGTCGTATTGGATCAGTGCGAGGCTTCCAATAGATGACACTAATTTATTTGTTTGCAAGTGACACTTGTTGTATGTGCAACTTTCATAGCTGATAAAGAAACGATATTCAATTGTTATATCAGTAGCAGGCTTTTGTGTTTCGACAGTTTTTAAGTTATAAAAAAGGGTGTTGAAATTGAGCGAAGAAAAAATTCATTCACGTCATGTCATACTTTATGAATTCCGGAAAAATATGAACGATAGGACCTGCTGTAAAAAACATTCAGGACGTTTACCAAGATTATGTATCATCTTTTCGTACAGTCAAAAAATGGTTCACAAAGTTCAAACATGGCGATTTTCAATTAAACGGTGATTCACGCTTTGACCGAACTTCTTTGATAAACGATGACGTTGTGCTTAATTTATTGCAAAACAGTCCACGAGTTTGAACTGAAGAAGTTGCAGAGAAACATAATATCTATAGATCGACCAGAAAACTATACAAAACAACGGAGATTATATACTTGATTAACTTAATTTAATTTTAATGCGAAATAGGACACGAACTTTTGCACTGACCTAATAGTTTATAAAAGCATCAGTAAACGACGAAACAGATGATAGTCGGTTGTTGAAATATACTATGACTATGTGGAATAAATTAAAATTTCATATTTCAATTCAGTTAATTTTTGTACAGCAGTTCATGATGTACGCGGTCAAACGTTGTCAGAAGGATAGGTCCATGTCTATTGATTAGTGTGGGTTGCCTTTTAATCAATTTTTTATGCATAATATTAATTTCTTGACAGTAGGATGCTCCTGTTATGGTTTTTTCTGGTTAAAAAAAAAAGAATGAGGAATTATTACCTTCGCAGACCACCATAGAGTCACCATAACTCTTTTCGGTCGCAATGATTATTTCGACATCTGGTTGGGAACTTCATTAATATCTATTTGAAAAATGGATTTCCACTATTTTGGACTTTATGTGATAAGTATACTTCCAAACGTTGCAAATGCTGATCTTCGGTCGATTGGTGCGGTACTCAGCCTTCCAATTTTTTCACTTTACCTATTTAAAAACTGTCATTGAAGATACTTCTAACTCTGCTGTAACATAGTAAATTATTATTTGTGAATTAACTTCCACTTTGTTTACAATAGATTGCAGTTTACCTCAGATCTTGTTTTCGAGACTCGTATTTTCAGACTTGAAGTTTTGATACCACCATAAAATGGCCGAGTTTGAATTCATACAGAAACAAGATTCTAAATGCTTATTGTGACACCATGTTATTCATGTATGAAAAAATATTTAAATAATTTGAAAAGAGAACTTATTACACAAAGAAAGTAAAAAATAACAACGTTTTAATATGCTAAGAAAAAGATAAGTTTATTGGACATCAGCCTACCACGATCTGCTTCATGTACATATACGTACCGCTTACAACGTAATCTTCCGTAAACACCAGCGCATCACAAACACTCATTTTATCACATATTTTGTACTTTAATTCTGAGTCATCTAGGACCTTTGCCACTTTCTTAGACCTTCTACCTCAACCTCTGTCTAGTTTTTTCCACGTTCTCTTCTAAATTCTATATACAAGGTCTTCCAATAAGAGCAATAGAACTTTGAATTAAAATAAAACGAAAAGTATGGAAGATAATTTAGTGCTCATAGTTTTATTTTAAAATACATTCAATGGTATCATACATGATATACAATATCATATAAATTACCACCATGACTGCGTTTAGTGAAGTGAATACGACAAACTTAATTTTCGCCACAAAAATCATCTTCAACGATGAAGCTCACTTTTAGATAGATAACTTTATTAATAAACACAATTGTCAAATTTGGGAAGATGCTAATTCTCAGTCAGTAGTCCAGCAATCATTGTACAAACTTACTGTTTGGTGTGGTTTTTCTACTGGTGGAGTTTTCTACATGGAACTTATTTTTTTTTTATTTATTTATTTATTTATTTATTTTTTATTTTTTTAGAATGAAGAAGGTGCGACTGTGACTGTTACTGGTTAACGTTACTGTTAGGTATATCCTGTAACAAGCTTTATGGCATGGCGTCGAGCTGTCGTGTGTTGCAAGCAATGACTTTTGTACGATGTGAATAAAAAGCATTTACTGCGTTGCCTGCAACTAGCCCTAGGACATCAGATATCATAAATCCCGGAATCTCCAAAGGACTGAAGTGAAAGTGATTTCGCATTTCGCATCGTAGGAGATGGACCAGTTCGGGATGACGAAGTTCAAAGCCCGTAGAGATTCCACAGGATTCCACAAATTCGTCCACCGACCACTTTCTCCAGTTTTTGTGTACCTCTCCCTAAAGTCAGCATGCTAAGGGGGAACTGGGAGGAGATACAAATGTGTAAAATACAAATTTCAGAAAACCTAATCAGCTTCTCAGTCGCCTCGCCTGGAGTCACCGTGACCAGAGTCAAGGGACCAGTAGATACTTTTGAATCGTCACACAAGATATATTGAACTTTGATTACTTGCTAAACTTCGGAAATATTATCCGGAGTTTGAACTTAGAAATAAATAGTCCACTTGCAATTCATTCCAGTCCATTAGTCGGCATATCACGTGCAAATTTTAACGAGCTCTGGAATAGAGCTATCGGTCAAGGCCATAATAGTTACCGTTCGATGATTTCATTTTTTCTTTGGCGTGCATTGGATGTATTTGATTTGTCTGGAATGTAGTTTCAATAAGATGGTGTCACATGCCACACTTTTGCTGCAACTGTCGCTTTATTGAGATCGAAGTTTATTATATCGATAGAATTATATCGAGAAATACAGCTGTCAACTGATCATCATGCTTTTCCGACTTGACGGGTGATGTTAAGTCTCTTATTTATTCCAACAACCCACAAACTGTTGATGATCTCTAAGCAAACATTATTCGTGTAATCGGTGAGATACAACTTGATTTATGTGCCAGTCATCGAAAATTGGGTTTGCCGCATTCACTCCATCAAACGCAATCGTGATGGTCATTTATATTGTATATTGTATTGTGCGTGTATTTAACGTATAATGCCTTTGAATGTATTTTAAAATAATGTAGTGAGTACTAGATTTTCTTCTGTATTTTTCGTTTCATTTAAATTCAAGGTTCTATCGTTCTTATTGGAAGACTCTATATATAGCAATTCCAAAGCAAAAATTGTTATTATTATTAATATCGTGTGACTCACAACGTGTTAGAAACTCGAATACACCTCTTGCCAAGATTTTAAAAAGTGTTGTACGAATTTTGTCACTCGGAATTTAACAAGTTAAATAGAGTCTATAAGTCGCAGTTGAATGTCATTTATTCGAAAATTGACAATTTCATGTGGTACAACCTAATAGTTGCATAGTTTTAAAATAAATTTTACACCTTTTTTTAAGGAGAAGAGATCGGGACAAGCTGATACAGCAAAATCAACTTGCATATAAAATTCAAAAAAGTTTGATGTTTCAACGAACATTTATCGTTTACCGACTTCACCCGTGACAATATGTTTTAATCTTTGGTAAATGATCTTTGAAATATTCGATTATTTTTACTTTTAAATGGACGTTGGTTTCACTGTATCAATCTGCTCTGTATCAACTTATCTCAGTCTCCTCTACCTGAATTGTTCTAGGTAAAATAAATATTAAAATTTGTGTAAAATATGTAATTTTAGAATGATTGTGTTGGGAACATCGGAAGGACGCATTAATTTTTATGACATAAATTTCAAAATACTTTATTGGTGTCACAATGATCATTTCAGTTCCATTCGATCGATAAGCTTCGATCTTCCATCTACGTTACTAGGTCCTGTCTCCGTAGTTAGTGCTTTTGAATGTAAGTCCATTATATTCGTTAATATATTATCTTTCTCTATGATATAGAAATACTTTATGTAACGATATCTTTTATATAGTCATACTTAATGTTGAATTATTCAGATTTTGATTCATGTTCTTTAGATTACCTTTTTATTCTAATAAACATGTACTAAAACATAAATAAAATACAGAAAAGAAACCATAGAAAAATGTAAGACGTATATGTGTAATATAAGACAAATAACAGAATAATAATATGTAAAAGATCATTAAATACTGAACAATGAAAGCTACTAAAAAAGTCAACGTCAAAATTGAAAAATAACAGTAGTATAAAACAAAGTAAATTTGTAACATAGGGGAATGGGGAAATCTCAGTCACTTAAGGAGGGAGACTCTTGTAACAGTTTTAAAAAAATATGTATTTTTTTATATAAATCAATAGTAATACTTCTGAAAAATAAATGTATAAAATCATGACCTAAAATTTGAAATATTAATGCAGCTACAACCGATTTCATAGGTATGCGCCACACGTCTAGCATTTATACACATTGGTGACGAACACTCAAAAACGTGCAAAGCAATTTTAAATTTAAATACTTATGGAGACGATTTTTAAATACATACAATAGAACCTTCGTTATAAGAACAGCCGTTATGTGAACGTTCTGTTATTAAAACGTTCTATTATACAGGATGAATAAATAACTCTGCCCACCTTGAATATCTTCGTTATTTTTGTGGATAAAAAAAAACTTCATGTATCAAAGTTGTACGATGCTAAAAGAGCCATAATATGATATAACAATTTTTTCTGTGGTTAGAGACATAAAGAAGATTTCAATGCCGCGTCTATTTTTTCTTAAATGGAGTACTGTGTCTTTTTTATCGTGGTGTTATATCCTGTGTTAAGACAAATTAAACAAGAATGCACTAAAGGTCATAAAAGTACTCTTTCTTATATTACAGAAAGTGTTCGAAATGGTAACCATCAACGTCAATGCAATATTATAATCTCCGTATCGCTGAATCACGTGCATGTTTCATCGTTTCTGAACTTATGCTAACACATGCTGTAATTATACTGGTACTAACCACCAATATGTCATGCTAATCTTAAAAGCTGCCACAAAATAACATTTCTATGTACTAGTATAAAGTAAACAATCTTACAAGACTATCCATTTATATAACAGTAAGAGTCAGCAACTGCTTATTGATATAATGATACGAAGTTTACAACTTAGCATAACAGTTTATTCGAGCATCCTCTGTAATCTAAGAAAGTTTATTTTGCTGCATATTTGACCTTGGATAACGTTTTGTAAAAATTCGTCTTAACACCGACTATTACACTAAATTAAAAAAACACAGTATCCCACTTAAAAAAATAGGGATGATCTTGAAATCTCCTGAATGTCTCCACTTACACAGAAAATATTAGCATCACATTATGACCTCCTCCGTAGTGTAGAAAAAAGTTTTTTCTTACCCACAAAAATAACGGAGATATTCAACGTGGACAAAGTTATTTTTGTACTCTGTATTTTGCAAAATGTTTTAAAGAATGTCCAAAGAGTGAACAGTCAGGATGACACTAGTGACAGTAGTAACGAAGATATATGTACACCGCTCATACTACCGCTGTACACTACCGCTCAAAAGTATCCGGACACTTACAAAATATGTGATAGCAACGTATAAATGTCACTTAAACATGTAAAATAGTAAATAAAATTAATTGTTACTACTTTCTTAAGGGATATGTGACATTTTAAGTTAAAAATGATTTATTCGAGGACTTATCAGTGTTATAATAAAATTAAATACAAGTTTCGTCGACGTATCCACGGCGGTTAGATATTACTGCTTGCACTAATTTCGGTAATCCTTCTATCAATTTTTTCATTATTTCCGAAGTGATTTTTTTCCACGTTTCTTGTAAATGCTTTCACAAGTCTTTCTAAGATTTTCGATACTTAACACTCACTTTTCTGTGTAATTCTTCTGATAACTTTTCAATGGAGTTGAGGTCCAGAGATTGTGGAGACCGTTTCATAATTTTTAATGTTTTCATTCACTAATGTTTCTAATTAATCTATGCATAATTTTACAGTATGTTTAGAAGCATTATCTTACATAAAAATGACATTTTGCACTATTAATCTACTACCCGAAGGTACAATGTGTTCTCGCAAAATGTTGAATTATTGTTCTTTGGATAGGATACCATCTATTTTCATCAAATCATCCACCATATTTCTCACCAACAGAACCCCACACAATGACGGAACCACCATCATGTTTCATGGGTATCACACAATCATCTGTTAACCTTTCATTCAGCTTTCTGCTGATGAACTGACATCTTTTACTTCCAAAAATATCAAATTTAGATCCGTCCGTGCACAAAACTTTTTCTCAGTCTGAGGTGGTCCACTTTTTGTGTTCTTTACTTCTACTGATTTCGGTGGTGATTTCTGGTATAGTGATATGTCTATTTCTTTTGCTAATAGTTAAAATATGACGATCTCCAGGTTTAGTAGTTTTTACTGGTCATCCTGATCCTGTTTTCGATGAACAACTTCCAGTTCCTGCATAATTCTTAATTGTGTCATACACTGTCGACTTCAGAATCTTCTTCCTTACAGCAATTCCTCTGATTAAATATCCTTCTTCTGTAAGAGTAAGAATATTCGCGCGTTTCTCTAATGATACTTCACGTTTCGAACTTATATATAACTAATCACAGGAAGAGCTGTAGACGGAACTAAAGCAAAGCAGACGACTGTGTAACGTCAACTCCATTCTTATCTCTATCGAGAGGGCACTAACAGTTTATAGACACTTAATACTAACATAAATTACATTTCGTAGAGAATAAGTCAGTATCCGGATACTTTTAAGCGGTAGTGTATGTACAACATGTAGTTCAGAAAATGTAGGAGAGCCGCAGCCAAAGGAGGTTCGTAGACAATACCTTGAACAATAAGAATTTTTAGTGGCAGTAGAAGGTTTGTTGTCTGATCCTGGAATAGCAGACTAGCGACAAACAACTGTAATTTTCTTTAAACAAAACTTTAAACGCGTTTCTCTATAAACGACTTTTGTCAAGTTGCCGTACAGCATAGCTCAAAAAATATTCAATCATCGACTTGTCCTTAGTATATAGACTACTATATTCCTCTCTTAATAAACCAAACAATTTAGCAATTTTAGTAATTTTAATTAGTTTTATTGTATAATTATCAGGAAAATTTCCCGTTAAATCGTAACTCTTTTTTCAAAGTTTCGCCATTTCTTCTATTTTGCATTTTCTTGTTTGCAAATTTAGGTTCATCCATAGCATAATATTATAAATTACACAAAACTGTCTGAATCTTTTGTATTAGGCGTGTTCAACGAATATTAACCCTTTGCACTCGGTTGTCCTCTCTGAGAGGACATCATAATTCTAGCATATCACTCGGATGTCCCCTCTGAAGGGACATTAAAGTTTATTAGTGATTACGGGGAATCTACTTATTTCAGCGGAACGTTTTGAGAAATGCATGTTTCTCTGAAGGTTTCTGTTGAAATGGCACAAGAAATCAAATCAAAATATGGTACAATTATTAAAATATATAAAAAAAAAATGAACTAAGAACACGTCCATCCACATCTTCGGCGGACAATAGATTGAACAGTAAACTATATATTCTCAATGTGGGAGAAAGAAAACGGGACTGTATTGTTTGTTCTGACAAGAAAATACCAGGTGGAAGATGTGAAACGACTTATTATCGTGAAACGTGCACTAATCAACCTGCAATGCATATTGGGGAATGCTTCAAAGTTTATCGTACTGTACAAAATTATAAGAAATAAAATGTTGATTTTGTTTTTTGCAAATATATATTCCTCGATGTCTACAAATTCATATCAATCAAATATCATTATAATACCTCACTTGATTCTAAAGCTATGCTGTATAATATGACGGTTCGTAAGTGCACGTTTTCGCTACAAAGTGGCACCGAGTTGCTGGTAGGTAATGTCCGGGATGGCTCGGAGTGCAAAGAGTTAAACTACACACCAATTGACTACTCTAATGCCAAGGCCACGGAAATGTGCCTCAATTTGTAATGATCGAATGATTTTATATCAAAAACAATATTTTGTACTATTTTAAATGTTCCATAAAATATTCTAAAAGTTTCAAAACAATCTACTCAACAATTTCTTAAGAAAAAAATTTACAAAGATCACGTTACTTTTAGCGAGTTACACGAGTCTCTCCCCTTAAGAAAAAGTGCTTGCTAAGTTTACCTTAATTTTTTTAAACATAGAACAGAGTATATAGACATTTTTTTAATGGTAAAATATGAAATGTGTAAAACTCACCTTTTGCAAGTAATATTAAAACTAAAGAAAATCGAGATTTGATTGAAATTTTCCTATCTTTAGGATAATTGCGGTCAATTTTCTCTCTATAACTTTTAAATGAGAGAAGCAAAATTATATTCTTTTTTATTACGTTAATAGAATTTTTATTTATTACAATATTTTAGTAAATATTGTTTTTATTTATAATAAGTTAAATACATACAACTTTTTATTTTCTTAAAGAAAATACAACATATAAACTTTAACAATATTCACTCGTACGTATTAGCTAAACGCTTCAACTAATAAAAGCGAATTGCTCTGTATTAGTTAACTTGACTGAAAGCAGAATACAATATCAAATAAAATTTGGTTTAGAACAATTCACTGTTTTTAATTTCTGAATAACCGACATTTTTCCACATTCTCCTAAATCTGCTACTAACTGCAGTTTTTTTATAACATAAATGTTTTATAAAATCTAATTCAGTATTGATTGACTTAAACACGAATGTAAGTTCTAATATAGAAAAAGAAATGTAAAAAAAATGTAAAAATTTGTGGAGATAATATACGTGATCTGTTCGAAAAGTATCTAACCTTTTCTCGCTACAGCGGGAAAGAGTATCACTAGTTAATATCACTGATGTTCTCTTCAAAATTGTCCTTTGGAAACTATAACCTTCTTCCAGCGACCCTTTCACCTGCGGAAACATTTCTTAAAATTGTCTTTAGGAATAGCGAACAGCTGCCTCGTCGCATTCCGTTTTATTGCTTCAACGTCCGCAAATTTTTTTCCTTTTTTATCAGTTGTACCTAAAAACCCATATTTCATTGCCAATAACGACCTTTTTCAACATTTCTTTATTTTTCATTCGTTCCAAGTTATCTTAAGCGACTTCGACTCGATAGTCTTTTTGATCTTGCGTCAGTAGTAGCGAAACAAATTTAGTAGCTACGCAACTCATTCCCAAGTCTTAAGTTAAAATCTCGCAAACAATAGTTTTCGGAATTCCACATTCTTCTACTGTCTCACACACTGTCAAACAACGATTTTCGCTTACAGAAAATCGAATACGTTCGATATTTTCAAGAAATTCGAGCTGTTGCAGACTTGCCAAATCGAGGATAATGTTGAAATCCGGGTAAGGAAGCGAACGTCGATTATATTTTAACGATATAATATTTATTGTGACGTAGATCCTTTGTTGTATTCCGCGGCTCGCGTTTCCTAGCGTTCGACTTATTGCGTTTAACCCTTTGCACTCCGAGCCATCCTGAACGTTACCTACCAGCACTTCGATGCCACTTTGTCGAGAAAACGTGCACTTATGAACCGTCATATTATACAGCATAGCTTTAGAACCAAGTAAGATATTATAATGATATTTGATTTATATGAATTTGTAGACATCGAGGAACATATATTTGCAAAAAACAAAATCAACATTTTATTTCTTATAATTTTGTATAGTACGATAAACTTTGAAGCATTCCTCAATATGCATTGTAGGCTTATTAGTGCACGTTTCACAATAATAAGTCGTTTCACATCTTTCACCTGGTATTTTCCTGTCAGAAAAAACAATACAATCCCGTTTTCTTTTTCCCACATTGGGAATATGTAGTTTACTATTCAGTCTATTGTCCGCCGAAGATGTGGATGGACGTGCTGTTGGTTCATCTTTTTTTATATATTTTAATAATTGTACCATATTTTGATTTTATTTCTTGTGCCATTTCAACAGAAACCTTCAGGGAAATATGTATTTCTGAAAAAGTTGCGTTGGAATAAGTTAATTCCCTATAATCACTAATAAACTTTGATGTCCCCTCAGAGGGGACATCCGAGTGATATACTAGAATTACGATGTCCCCTCAGAGGGGACAAGCGAGTGCAAAGGGTTAATAATTACGTAGTAGGCGAAGTAACTAAGCAGCGTGTCGTATAATCGATTTTTATTTTACGGTTTAGGGACTTTCTTTACGCGAAGGCTGCCCGGCAAAATCTCTGTTTTTCAATGAAAAACGATTCGTAGATATAGGTTCAGTAGGTAGGAGAGTAGGGGTTATTTCGGCTCAGAGGTTAATATAGGATGAGACGATGAGATCTAGGTTCAGCGATGAGTAAGAATAAAGGATGATGGTGGAGGTCTAGGTTCAGGGGTGAGTAATGTTAAAGTATGATGCGGATTGTTTGCTATTTTGGAAAGGAAAGGCCGGATGACTTAAAACTAATAAGAGAGATAAGTATGGTACACAACACCTTGTTATACACGGATTTCGTATTACAAGACGCGAGCTGCACGAAGTGAGGAAAACGTGGTATGGATGTTTAGACTGACTGCTCTTGACTGGACTCGCTCTCTTTTAGAATTCTTTTGTAAGGGATTGTGTAGGTGTATTTATAAGGATTGGATTTGAAGGGAGAAGGCAAACTTTAGTTCTAGTGACGAATTGCTGGAAGGGACTTTGAAGGGACAGTCAACGATTATATAAGTAATTTATTTTGATCATGCAGCGTTTATTTACAGGATAACAGTGACTCAATGGTTGATCATCCAACCATAACTTTCCACCGAAGTACGACCACTCTTGAACCGCTTAAACCATTCATTAATTCGTGTATAAATATTACTCATAGAATCACTACCATACACTTTATAAATCCTAATAATAACTTCAAGTTAACAAGTTTCTGGTAAAATTTAATGCATATCCTTAGTTCAACACGTTCAGTCATTATGACACGCGGTGCTTACGAGACTTGATGGCACGCAGGGATCTATCGCATAGCTAGGCGACTTATTACGATATCGCCTTTAATATAAACATGCGTTATCTACAACAGCCCACTCAGGAACGAAGATATAAGTAAAGGTTGGATACTTTCCGAACAGTCCACATATACAATAAACCCAATTCGCATAGTGTGTATATACTTATGTACAATATAACAAATAAAGAAAGCAAACGAAGTGTGTCTTTTGCAGTTGAATTTGACGAAGATGATAATTTCGGATACGAAGGAGAATCAGAGCAATATTTAAAAACTAAATTAGAAAATGATATTTGTGAAGAAAAATTAGGATACTTGCAGAAGATAGAATTAGTGAAGGATTTTGACGAGATTTCGTTAACATCGTCTGTATATTTAGAAGAAATGTTCAGAAATCATAATAAAAACCAGGAAGGATTTGTAAAGCCTCCTCACATTCCTACAGATGCCACTTTAGACAATGCTCCATTTCATGTCGGAAAGTTTTTTATTAGTATGTACTATTCAATTTTTTCTGAACAATATAATTTATGCATATTTAATTGGCTCATCATAGTTATCTTCTGGTATTTACTGTTGTTTTATATCATCGACGAATCCGTATGGATATTACGTTTACATAATATTTTTGTAAAGGTTGTTCGAGCGGAACAGTTGCATGGATAGATATTCCCGCTTTAAAGTGTCGATTTATTTTTCAAAATATGAGCGCATCAATTACCAGCTTAGACGTACATCCTCAAAGGTATTTATATGTATATGTATGAATCCACTTCAGTCTTCATGAAACCATAATTCTGTGCAATATATTAATATTCTTTATTAATTACAAGCAATTTCATAGCCGTCGGAAATGCGCTTGGTTTTGTGACTTTATATAATTACGAGAAACAGAAACTTATCGTACGCAAGAAAGCTCCACCTCTTCCAGACTTGCATGTAATACTTGATGATCAAGTGAGAAATGGCACTATAGTTTACGTTACGTGCCCGCAAAGTCACGAGAAATTGATAGCAGTATCGTTACTGAAATATTCTCCAACAGGTAAACTTTTATTAGTTATAAAATACAATAGGTCTAGTAACTGCTATACCACTTTATTGTTTTTAGTGCTAGAAGAAGCGGAAAAATTGATTCATATCAATTTGTATATTTTAAACAATAAAGCATACATTCCAGATATTACAAAAAGATGTGTGAATTTAGAAAACAGTTCTTTCTTTTACCACCCTTTTCCTTTTATACTTGACATTTTAAACATTTTTCTTACTAGAACAGTATATTCATCTCTCACAATTGGTATTGTTTACACGGAACAGACTACGAAAAACGAAATATGGTGTAGAATTGGAAAAATATAATAATTATGAGTTATAGGAGTTCTAAACATTCCACCTTTCACATAAAATTTTCATGTATATATTTCGGTGTGTGCATACAGCTGTAAAGTTGTAAGTGCCAATTAAAAGTAAAAATAAATTTAAATGAAGGTTTAAAATGCTATATAAGATGTACAGAGTATCCTGTAACTGGCGGTACAAAGGAGTAAGGATTGATTCTACGTAAAAAACTGAGTCGAAAATATAAAATACAATTTTTTCATTTGAGGCTTTGTTTTCGAGAAAAATCAGTTTGAAAATTTGTAAAGTATGTATACACTTGATTGAGACTTGATGTAACACACTTCTTTAACCCTTTCATTCCGAATATATCCGACACCCACGCTATAACCTGTTGATACAATCACTGGATATATCCGGCATCTACGTGAGGATCTGTGGGCTCTTCTATACAGAGGGTGTTACGGTGAAATCAGACGGAAGTGAACGTCTAGCGAATGAGATCCGTAGATACAGCCGCTGCACTCAAGTTTGAAGGTCTTTAAATTGAAGCTCTGGATACGTTCACGGTGCATAATGAGCCATTTCGATAAAATAGGTAGAATTAATTATAAAGAATTAAGTTTTGGACGTTTTCCAACAAAAATTGTTTTAATTAGAATTTTTATTCGTGTTTATATATTATATTAGTAATTATTTTATTATAATCTAAAGCAACTTCCGATTACAAGCTTTATACTACGTATATGTGATTTTACATACACTGTATAAAGAAAGGATTTAGTAGGTTAATTGTAAATTATGTTATAATCAAAGAGGTTTAAATAGGTCTAAAAAAAAAAAATGATTGTAACAAAGAATATTTATCGATTAAATTTTCATAAATACTATTATTTATTTTATTCAGAATCTATATCACTGCTATCAGTATAATTGCTTGTTTTATCTGAGGATGATGATTGATCGGAAGTATTGTTCAGAAGGAAAACATTATCTTTCATATTGAGTGATTTTTTCTTGGATTGTATTCTTAAACTTGATATTAAAGGATCACACCCTCTTCTCTTAACTTATTGAACAACTCTCTCGTGCTTATTACGAAATTCTCTCCTAAAACAAAAAATGATTTCACGATTATAGCTGCAAGCTGCTGCAGTCAAATTTTAGTTTAATGTGAACAGTAATGTTTACTGAACGTAATACTCACAAAATTTTAATATACCCACACATACCAAAAACGTTACGACATTCTCATCCTAGCTCAATAAAAAAATATCTAATATTTTCATGCGATAGTATAGTAGAGAATTACAATTTCAATAGGAGATAAAGAATGAAAAAGTTAAAAAAAAACACAAATAAATATTTATACTATGAGAATCCATGGTTAATTTGGGAAAAAATATTAGAAACACAACGTGGCATTAACACTCGAGAAGAAAGAGTAAAGAAGATATTGATACTTTGTCTTATTGTTAGGAGAGTATCGACACTGTACTGTTTATTTATCAAATGTTCTCAAATATAACGTCATCGAAGTCTGTGCCCGATTGAGTTCATCTCAAACGAACATAAGCTTACGAATAGTCCTAATTTTAAGTTATTTCATGACATGAAAATTTTCGAATTAATTCCACTTATTTTGTGGAAATGGCCCACTGTGCGGTGACAGCAATTCTAACTTTTATTCTGAATATGGATCGATTTTATACATTGTCGGTGATTGTACAGTGATTTAGCTTTGGAGGTGGCTATTTGGTTGCATCACAACGTCGACGGGTATTCTCGTGACGATAGTGTCAGGGGGAAATTTGCCGATTTTAACGTATCGCGGACCGTAGTGCAGGGATACGGAGTCAGGGGAACGTGACGAAACGTAATAGTCGGTGTTAAAGCTCAGACTGTTTTATTTGGCAATGGTGGGTCTTATATACAGTCTCTTAGGGCGATATTCGGGGAAGTGGTGGGGTTGTTCTTAGGATGGAATGTAGGAGTCTAAAGGATGCTATTAGTTTAATTAGGTTTTGCTGTTCGGTAATGGGGTGGGCCTTGTATACAGATAAGGTAGGTCAGGGATGGCGGATACGGCATTAATGGATTTTGGGTGTTGGATGGAGTAGATGGCTGAACCCCTTTAATCCCTTGACATACAATGACTAGTCTGACTCGTCATTCATTTCATGGGCCACTGCAGACTTTGACGAGTCTGACTCGTCAAGCGCCTTTTTCTGTATTGCACGGACGCCGTGCAGTTTACAATTAAATTACATAGTTGCTTCACTCGTGCTCGATTCTCATTTGTTTATAACGTTCGAGATGGCCCACGCTGCCACCTTCTCAACTCCGCGTGCGTAAAAAACAACATAAGAAGTGAAACAACATGGCAGTGCAAAAAATGTTTAGTTCCTTTACATGTTCCAAAATGTTTCGAAATATTCAATACTGTTCAGAACTATTAAATTATTATTTTTTAATGTTATTTAAATGTTCTTTGTTAACATCAATCTGATTAATAAAAATCCAAATTTCAAAATAAAATGTACTCTTTCTCAGCTTTCACGTAACTGTTCAGTTGAGCGAAATTAAATAGTATTTCTCGGTCGCATCAAGTTCCATTTAATTTGTATGTCAAGGGGTTAAGGGTAAGTAGGTCGAGCCTATAGAATTTAGGTGACCGTTGGCGCAGGTAAAAAAGGCCTCACAATAGGATGACACGGGCTTCGAACTGGTATTTTTGTAAAGTTCAGTGAAGCCTTTCGAAGAATGAGACATATATAGTGGACTGTATAATTCTTTGAATGGATCACACACAATATTGAACAACGATATATATTTGAATTAGAACTAGTTCAACAAAATATGTTACAATATTGATTTATATGTCGAATGTGTATAATAATGTGTAGAAATGACTGTATATTAACGATTGTATATGTTTCTCCTGAAATCTGTGCATGCTGTTTTATAAACTTGGTGTGCGTTTCTGTTTGCTGTTTAAATGTGTAGTGGAGGAGGTTGAAGTGTGTTGATTGGTTTTTTGGGTATTCCGGAGGTGACTGCCGCGTCGAGAAGATAGGGAGATTGTTAGTTAACTAGTTGTTATATTTTTGGGTCGAGTTATGGTTCATCTGGTTGGTCGTTAGGCTGCCACTTCTGGTGGCCAGATGAGAGGGTTTCCAAAATTTGCTGTAATAAATGTAAATTTGCAAGCCGTGTCGCCTAAACCTTCGCTTTGACCAAAATTAGGTTTTTACAACCAAACAGTGGTTATCTGGTAAGTTGTGAGTTATGCATAGTCCATATGATTACAAATAGGACAAAGGTACTGATGGTTCATCCGAATTAGTCATGACCTTATCTGGTCAGGGGTGTTTGGATGTGACAACGGACCATATCTGCGGCTACATACACTGTAAAGAAAGGGTTAATGAAAACTATCACTGCTGGATCGTCTACTGTGACAAAATACCTTGGCTGCCATGATCTTCGAGCCTATCAACACTGAACTTTTATTTGTGAAGTCACGTAAAATATATTGTGTATAATGACAGCATAACGAGCATTGAACAATTATGGCAAAAAATTATTGTAACATTTGATCAATTAAAATTGCGTAATGGTACGTTGAAAGACGTTCGGAGGAATTTAATAAAAAGAGCACAGTTAACGTACAGTAAGTCACAAAGTTATTCACTCAGTTGAGAATGTGACAAAGATAAGTAAAATAAATAAGTAACTTTGCAAATTCTTTTATTTGGAAATACATAGTTTAACCTTCAAAGAAAGAAAGTTATAAGAAGAAAATTGAAACATTATGGTTTTCAATTACGAAGAAACGACTTTCTATTCACACATCCTATGAATTGTATATAAGAGTGCTATCTACAAACTTCAATCGTCATTTATTTCTCTGCTTTGCTTAAAATAGCAAGTATAATTTAGAAAAGAATTCAATAAGCAGCAATTTCCATACATAATCATTAATAAAAAGTTGAGTTTCAATATTTTACTATTATGGCAAGGAAAAGCGAAGGAACAAGTTTACAAATTAGAGAACTAATTATTTTTCATTGCGAAAATGGAAAATCCCTAAGAGAGATTGAAGGTATCGTTCACAAAACTTATTCTACAATGCGATACGTTATTAAACAATACCGACAGGAAATGTGAATACAAAATGAAGCAAGTGAAAAAAAGCAAGTGGTAGAAAAAAATTATTAAATTCATCAGAGGAACGCTTTGTAGTTAGACAAGTTAAAAAAGACCTTAAAATAATTGTTCTCCGGATCTCACTTCTCTAAAAATTTTCTCAGAAATATGTTTCCAATAAAACAGTTCGAAAAGTACTACTAATACAATAGTTGCGATTGTAAAAGAAAATCGAATATGAGCGCAATTAATAGAAAGAAAAGAATGCAATTCGCTAAGGAATTTATTTCAAGGCTTTCAGAATTTTTGCTTAATTCTATATTTTGCGAAGAAAGCAAATTCAATGTTTAAGGTTCCGATGGCCATTAAAAAGTTTGGATACAACCAAACGAGGAGCAGAAGTCCAAATATCTATGTAGTACAATTAAGCGCGGCGGCGGTAGTGTGATGGTTTAGGAGTATATTAATTATCCAAGCATAGGTAAACTACACTTTATTCAAGGTACGATGAATAAAGTAATGTATTTGGATGTACTAAAAGCATAATTCGAAGCAAAATTCTGAGAAATTCATCTATTCGTAATTGTAAATCACAATTTTTCAATTCTTTTTAATGGTTTTACTACTTTATAATATAAACTATGTATTTTCAAATAGAATGATGTTAAAAAGACATTTATTGTTTAATTATTTTATTCCTCTGTCACATTTTCAGCTGAATTTTGTGACTCACTGTATCTGAAAACAAGGAGATCATTTCCCAGCAATTTATAAATTAAATAAATTTTCAAAATAATTTTTCTCAAAATCAAAGCGTCAAACGACAAATTTTATTTTATATAACATTTTTATTCTGTGTAACACCCATTATGGGATGACGTATTTAATAGCATCGTTGGTAATTCAACTTGTGTAAAAAAAGATATTAGTAATAATTAGTACATATCAATTCATATTAAAAATATTTCCATATCGAAAACACATATTCATCTGTAAGGAAAAGCTTTTTGATTGTTGTTAAATAAAATTTTATCCGATTGTTATAATTTCATATGTGTTAAGATAACAGTTACTGAAACCTATTGTAAACTAAATATGAAAATATTGCTCAAGAACATAAAATATTTAATGTAGCTGATCTACTCGCTTGTGGCCTCCAAAATGGAACACTTTGGATATTGCATCCCATTACTCTAGAACCTCTTGATAAAAATCCTTACAAACATTCTACAGAGTCCATACTTAAGCTGACTTTCACAGAGTGCGGGGAATATATGGCTTATGCAGTAAATATTAACAGAATACATTCTAAAATTTACATACTCTATCGGCCAACAATTTGGAGTCATCGTACATCGTAAGTTACACAAAATTTTCCAGAAAAAAGTTAACAACTTTAAAAATATTTTAACGAATTTTTTATCATTCAAATCAATCGACATAAAGTGACTTGCTATGTACTCCACATTGTCAATTTCAAATCTATAAGGAATTAGTAACAGATTCAACATTAACGAAAATTGACAGATGATTCCAAATTTTTAGCCTGTCACGTAACTACCATCAAATATCTGAAAAGTATTTGAAATAGAAGAGGTTCTTTTGAAAGTGAGAAGAGAATTTGTATGAAATTTACACGAGTAAATTTAGAAATTAAATAATCGTATAGCCTTTAATGTTTAATTTCTACGAGTATGCAGTATTTATATAAAAAACCTAAACTCTGAAAACGGAAAATTTATGCTCAAAATATTTTCTAAATATTATTGGAGATTCAATATTTTTCTCTAATTTTTCTTCTTTTTTGGATACCTCAATTTTAAAATGAATATTGTCGTTTATAATTTTCGATTTATTAATTTTAAATATATGTCTATAATATATGTGTTTATTAAAAAATGCACCGAAAGAACACTACACTCGAAAACACAAATCCTTCCAGCTTTGATCTTCGAAAATTTCTAGTTATGGAAGTGTCATAAGTGACCATTATCTCTGACATTTTCATTAGTGCCAAAATTGTCGGGAATCCGATGCTGCACAAATTTTATCAAGTATTAATTAATTAAGTAACTTCAAAGGGAGGCCGACGTAATATAATGTATCACCAAAAATGTACAGTGGTTCATGAAAGTATTTGAACGTTTACATTTGCAACGTTTGATGAACGAAATGTATATGTGAAACTATGTATGTACACTGGATTGTCCGAATTTCCTATCGCAATCCACACCTACCACAGATCAAGATGTAACACATATCGTTCCGTACAAGGATCACAAACGTTGTAACAGCATTATCTTTATTAATGTATGTTTTCGCAAAAATTAGTCTTTTTTTCATTTTTCTTATTAATGTACGGCCTGTTTTGGTTCTATGCCATGAAAATCATTAGTCCGTAAAATTCGTCGGCATAATTCGGAATTAACATTTTTATTAAACATTCCGACTGTCATATCTCTGAATTGAGGAGTGGATGTAGTAGAATTTTTTTCACTTGACCAATGATAATTTTCTCTTCTTGTTTTGCGTTACAGCGTCGACGTCTTGGTTTCGCGACGATAAAATGACACGGTCTTCGAACTGTACCTTTATGCACGTAAAGTCTTTCAAAAATGTGACAATTTGGAAGTGTACTGTAAATATCATACCGTTTTTGAAACAATTGTATATTTTTACTTCCAAATATTCAACACTTAAACAAACTATGTATTGCGATTGGATATATACGGTGTGTTGTTCTATGTATTTTTCTGACTGTATATGGAATATGTGTAATATCTCTTGAGTGTCTGTGGTAGCTGTTTTATAAACTTAGTCGGTGTTTCCATTGGCTATCAAAAATGTGTAGGAGATGGTTGATGTGTATGTGGATTGGTCTTCCGATGTGTTTGGGAATGTTAACTTGGTAATGAGAAAGTAGGAGATTTTTGCTAAATTTATTGTATCACGGTCCTCCTCGAATGTGGGTCCGATTATAAGAATTTTCGAAATTCTTGCTGTCATAAAACAATTTGCTTGCCCTGCCGACTAGAACCGCACTTCAGAAATTATACTCTATACGACCGAATACCATGTACTGTGGCCTTACTTTTGTTTAAAATCTTTACAATCTCGTTGTATGACTTTCCATCCCTATGTAACTGAAGTATTAGTTTTCGTTCACGCTTTTGCGTTTCTAACATTTTGATATTCATTTTGAATATTACACTACACCGTCGTATATTACTGTTACTGAAACGATAGCTTAACATCAATTGATCGTGCTGATACTTACATTCAGTGTCAATCTTTACATTCATTGTTAAGATGTATAGAAAAACATCAACAATAAAACAACGTTCAAATACTTTTGTGGTCTTTTAACAGTGCGTGAAAAAGTGTATTGTAGTGCGTATAATATTTATTGTAAATGTATTGTACCTACTACCTACGTTGTTGAATTATTTTCAGATTTCACTAAAATAATCTTGAGACTTCCTTCTTACTATAGATACCATATTGTTTTAAACAAATTAGTTTTACATACACGTTTCTTTCATGAAACTTTGCAAATGTAAGCGTTCGAATACTTTCATGAGCCACTGTAGGTCGGCAGTGATCATTAAACAATAAACGTTATGAGTTTGTCCGTATTTGCGTCGACGACACAGTTTTGGAAAAGAATAACATACTTATTGTTAACGGCGGAAAACGAAGAGTTAATTCGGTACGAGCAAACGAAAAGTAGAAATGTGAAATCTAAATATTGCTATGTAAATAAACAAATAAATAAATTGTTATTAAATTTGTAACACTTTGTTTTAACCATTTAATTTTGAAAATATTTATCTTTTAATTTCTATTTCTAAGACACTAACGTACAGATTTTCTATTAGGACAATACATTGGTAGTTGCGGTATTTAAAAGAAACAATAATTTGTTAAGCGGCACTAATATCTGGGATTTCCTTGGAAAATATCGTTCTCATCATGCACCAATCAAAGGTTTACTTTTTTCCCCGGCTACTACTAACAGTGTCGTATCTCGATTATTTTCATTAGGAGTGGATCAGTATTTGATTGAGTATGATCTAAAAGATAGGTAAAATAAATGAATACTATATTCGTAACAATTCCGCAAAGTACTTTTGTGAGACAAATTCTATGACTTGTTTGTACTTTCCAGTGGACCGTACCCTTTTCCTGGCTTAAAGATACTGGAATCCCATAAGATTGAGTGTGATGCAATTCCTCTCTGTCTTGCCTCTTATCCTGAATTAGGCGTTGAAGGATTTCTAATCATTTCTAATTCAGAAGTAATGTTTCGATAATCCCTTAACTAACTCTGGAAAATAGATTTGACGTCATAAAATGTTACATGCTTATTTATAGAATACAATACACCCATCCCCCGATTTACAGGGAAGATCGGTTTCTTAGAATACCGTGTAAATCAAAATTGTGGCTCCTTGTATGAAAAACTATGCAAATCAAAAAAGAATCAAAGTGTGCATAATTTAGTCAGTTATTTAATTAAATTCATTTATTTCAACGTAAAATAAAAATAAAATAAATTAAATATTAAATCATCTAATTAATTAAATCAGTTTTTTCCTTTTTTTGTAACAATAAAGATTTTCAGGATTACTTGCATGGTTTCTCTATCACTGTTTCTCCACAATCTAGTTTCTCTAATTAGTCCAGTTTCCATTATTGTGTACAAAAGGGGTCGAATTCCCTGTTTTATGTTTAATGCCAGTGTTAACAAGCAAACGATACTAAAAAATGACTGTACAAGTATGTGCGTAACATATATTTTTGCTTTTAACAGTTTTTATTTTTGAAAATCCGTTACTTTGAAAGCCGTGTAAAAGCGAAACGATGTAATTGTGGGATAGTCTGCAAATGCATCAGTGAACCGCCAAATCTTTTCACAATATATTTTAAGTATGAATTTGGACAAAGAATTTTTTAACAGAAAATAACTTTCCTCTACTTGCGCATTAAGGTATGACAAGAACAGATTTTTAACAATATAACAACAAATTTTATTTTTATTATCGAACGTATTTTACAAAGTGGCAGCTGGAACTGTTCTTAAGCTGTACTGATGTATAAAATAATTTTTGAAATATGTTGTTGCTATATTTTTTGTAACAAATGCTATTGTTCATTTTCAGAGCATCTGTTCCACATGATAAACAGTTTTCGTCCAAGCATAATTAGCTAATTCATCTTACATAACATCCAATAAAATTTAAGAGAGGATTCTCGTGTAACGACAATAAAATCGAATAACTTTTACTTTTTTTTTTTAAGAAAGTGCTCAATAAAAAATTAATATTTTGCGGATACAAAGGTACATTCATCAATTATAAGAAAATATTTGTTGTTTAACTTTTTTCATTATTATATTAAATTGTATATGCTTGTTATTATCCTTTTCGATGATATAACCATTATTGGTGTACAGTATAGTACTTGTTAATCGTTAGAATAAAAAAATTTAAAAAGCTTCTTAAAGCCAGATAATTTGTGCTGGAATTATACCTCTTTCCGATAAAGATTATACAAAATTAGACACGTTATATGGTTTCGATTGAAAATGAACTTTTCAGTCGATAAGTTGAGTGTATATTGATTAAAAAAAATATTATAAATAAAAAGTAAAATACAAGTCAAAGGTGTAATCTATAGAAGAATGTATAAAAAATAAAATATAAAAAAAGTTTTAAATTCTCTAAATATATTCGAATTAAATACTCAGTCGACTATGTCTGAGCCATACAGTAAATTTTCCTCTTTCTCGAACATGTTCTACTGATATGCCTTTTCTTCTCTTTGAGCCATTTTTCGATTGCTGTTACACGAGAACACCTTCAGTTAATTGATTGATCTGCCCACTGATCTGTATGCACTTCTAGTGTGTCACCAATTTTTAAAACCATTCTTACATATTTTGAATTATTATCCTAATGAAAAAACTCAATTCAGAAATATATCTTTTGTGGCATGTGACTATCGATAAACGTTTAAAATGTATAAATAAATATTATATAATTACTGTATATAATATTGTATACACAATTACTCTATATAATATTATATAATATACTTATATGCATATACAGAGTGAGTTTCCTAACGACTCCAAATAACTCGTAAGTTATTCGTTGTACGAAAAAATGTTTCAAACAAAAGTTGCATGGTATCTAAAGGAACGTACAGTGCTTCAATCTGTTTTTTATTACCTTATTTTTTTATTGAGATATTAGGGTCACCTTCAGTATCATAAAAGTATTAGACGAAACGTTTAATACTTTTTCTCGAATTCGGATAAATCATCAAACTTTGCGTAATAAAGTACTTCTATATGCCACTACCTTCAATAATGGGACTGAGTTCGAAATCAAGTTCGAAATTATTTTTCGGCCTGTCACATCACGATCATATAATAATTTATTTTATTTTATTAATACATTTCAAATGCACAAATATAGACCGCGGTACCAAAATGAATAAAAAGTGGAATAATTTTGAAACCATTATTCAATTATTCACATCAATCATTATCAACCTGTTGTTAGAATAAGGGATATTCAAATTAGTAGCGCCGCCCGACGGAGAGAAGCACAAATATACAAATTACGACACTGTCGTGAACATGTTAATGTAGAATCATCCAAATGCAATGCCTAGATGTCAACACTATATAATGTTTACAGGTCATCTCCCTTCAAATGACATAAGCCGTTTTGTTTTGGTAAAAAGTAGTACAATTTTAATTACGAACAGATATACAGGGTGTCCCGGTTAAGTGAGTACAGCAGGATATCTCGGAAGGAGTTGTAGTTATTAAAAATGTGTTCCTACAAAAGTTGTTTTGTAGGACGGACTACATCATGTAGTAATAATTGTTTTCTTGTTATTGATCGGAGATCTGAAGGTCAATCTAATTTTCTTAAATAGAATGCTATATTTTTTTCTTCAGAAAGTAACAGCTGGCATTAAGACAAATCCAAAGAGGTGCTATAATGTAATATTCTGAGTTCGATAAAGGTAAATCGTTAGCTTATGTTTACGTTGTGCATCGGCTGGCGGCAGACAGCTGGCAACAGAGGCCATGGTTTATGATTGTGGTATATTTGAGGGGCGCTGTTATGACCGTCACACGTTGTAAACTAATTTCGACAATTAAGGTTTTTAGGTTGCAGCAGTTATAAAATGTCGAAAGCGAAATCTTCGACATTTGCAAGTTTATTTTTACTAACAGCGATCATAAACCATGGTCCGCTACAGAATGATATTTTGTTCCACGTATAATTGTAATGGATCAATAAAAAAAGCAACTTGAAAAAATTTCAAATAATCTGTTTTATTAAAAAGAAATTTGTAGACGTGTAAATTAGACGATCCTATACTTTCTTGTAGAGAATTAAAGAATGCATCAATCGGTACATACAAAAATATATAGTTCTATTTTAAAAAATGGGAACGACCTTGAAATTTTTGAAGCACCTCTACTTTTGAAGAAGGCACATGCACCACAGGATGCATTATTTGAAATCATTTAATTTATTCTGATAACATTTTTGTTCTATCTTCTACCGTTTTAAAGCTGTGTCAACCTATTTACGTGAGACATCCTGTATAGTATGGATGCCTATCCCCCAATTTACACGATACTTTTTTTACACTATTTCACTTTTACACGGTTCTCAATGTAACGGATTTTCCAAAATAAAAACTGTTAAAAGTAAAAATATATGTTACGCACTTATTTGTACAGTCATTTTTTAGTACTGTTTGTTTGTTAACATTGACATTAAATATAAAAGGGGGAATTCCCTCCTTTTTTGTACACAATATTGGAGAAACTGGATTGCGGAGAAACAGTGATAGAAAAACCACGCAAGTAATCCTTAAAAGGAGAAAAGTTTTATTGTTACAAAAAAAAGGAAAAAAACTGATATAATTAATTAGCTGATTTAATATTTAACTTATTTTATTTTGATTTTGCGTTGAAATAAATAAATTTAATTAAATAACTGACTAAATTATGCGCACTCTGATTCTTTTTCGATTTGTATCGTTTTTCATACAAAAAGCCATGATTTTGATTTATACAGTATTTTAAGGAACCGATCTTCTGTATAAATCGGGGAATACGCGTACTGTTCACTTGAAGAGCCTCCTTTGTTCTTTTTAAAGAATTATAAATAATCCACCAGAAAAAATCTGATTTTTTTTATTTATACCGTATTTATTGTGTGTTATGTATTGTAAATAAAATTATAAACAAGACACAACAAAATCAACATACTACGTACATAAATAGCTTCATTTAAGGAAACAGGTTAAACTGCCCTTCACTATTTAAGCTGTTATTGTTATTAATCATTAATATCTTGTTAGCAATTAGTCACTTGCCTTCAAAAAGATATATTCTCAACTTCATAAATTCTATAAGTTGATAAAATTTTAACAAGTAGTCTTAGAGAATTCTTTTCGTAAGACGTTTTAACACAAATATAACTATACCTACCATATACTTTGTATTTATTATATTATATTACATAATATTATAATGTCTGTTATATAATTAGTACAAATATAGATTGTTGAATGACATAACGAAAACGGTACGCGGGACTTTCTTGGGTCCACTTTATGGTTCACCAGTTAAACATTTCAAGGTAATAAATCGTACAATTTTTAAGCTACATGCTTTTACAGAAAAGTAACACTTTTGAATTTGAAACAAAAGTAATTTTAATATTGTAGGTATTACCCGGTAAAGAATACAAAAAAGGAAGATACATGATATTTGCAACTGATAAGGAAATCGGTCTCCAAATACTTCCTTTTGATGGCAACCCGTACAAAATTTTAGGAATGGTAGGACACCCACGCAAGGTAAAAAAAGAAATTGTAAAAGTATTCACGTGAAAAAGACTCCGATATATACATGTCTAATTTCAATAGATTACAAATATTTGTACTAACAGCGAGGGAAATATTTTATTCACTACTGGCTACAATGACCCATGTGTATTGGTATGGAAGATAAAGTCCAGGTAATAACCAGATCAGACGATACGGTTTCTCGATCGATTCGGTACTTTTGTGGAATCGATAATAAAGAAGTGTTACGCGTTTCTGACTTACGTATGAGTTAATTTCTCTACTTACATATGTATTAATAGATTCGTTGTAGTTCAATTAAAATATGAGAATTTGATAAAAAGTCAACTGATACCTATCCTTCGCAATAGAATATACCCAATATCTTCCGTTAATCCTTTTTTTTATAACGACGACAATACCAAAATACAATGGAATCCTTTTATTGTGATCACTTTGGGACTTGCAATTTTTGATAAAATTAACCGGCTAATAACATTACACAGAGAATAAAAAATGTTTATTATTGAACTCAATTTATTACAAACAATTATGACATTTGTATAATGTACATTTATAACAAACTGTACACTTAACACAACATTATACACTTACGCTACATTTATTATGAACAACTGTTTTTGAAAACAATATAAAATTTATTTGAAAACAAAAAATTATCAAGTGTTGTCTATCGTTTGTTTGCGTTTATTAGCTTATGAATATAATTCGCATAGCCATAATACTTTTCGAAGTTTATTGCTCTATACTATACATCATGACGAAGTATTTGTCTAGCATCTCGACATTAGTTAGAGGAACTTCCGAAATTTCTGTGATACTAATAACCGAAATATAATTATAATAGGCGGAATATTTTTAACTAATTCTACATAGAATGTTTTCAGATGAAGTGATTATGATAATAATAGGCGATTGATAACATCATTCATGATTATAATAATCGGATCTCACTGTATAATGAAAAACGTATTCACGTCCGTCTTGTCAGACTATGAATAGCAAAATAGACAAAGGAAATAAGAATATGTGGGAAAGTTAAATTCTTAGTAAAAATACGGAATCGTATAAACACTGCTTTCGGTTATTATTGATTCAACAGAAGTATGTCGAATCGGTCAAAGACCGTATCGTCAAAACTCATTATAAATGTTACTCTTCTGTAGATACTTTTATAATACTAAATGGTATTACAGTAATTAAATTCTTTGTCATCTATCATTCTTACTAACCGTTTTAGAGATATTATTATCGATTCTAATTATTAGTTCAGAAAAATAAACTTTCACGAAAATGCGAACTTACTTTTTCTACGATCTATCTGATATTTGATAGTAGTGGTTGTGACTTCTGGATGTAATACATGTCCAAAAGGAAATTTATTTCGACGTTTCGTCAGCATTGCAGCTAGCTTTATCAGGGTCTAAAGACACACTGATACTTCGAAATCTTGAAACGAACTTTCTTTTCGATACGGCCTATGCTCGAAAGTGTTCAACCATTTCTACCTACATATCGAATCGGATCGTAAAAGTCTCAAAACTATATAATATTAGATATTAACATCGAATGCTAATCCAAATTATTGTTGTTATTAGTGTTTATTAGACTACGGATGTTTACACAAGTAAATTATATCAAAATATGCAAGAAATATGTAAGTAAATATGCACGAAATATGCAATATATGCATGAAATATGTAGTATGATTTAGATTGCTATTTGGTAGTTATACAGAAAAGTACACCCAACCGATTTCAATGACCTTCAAATATGTTGTAGAAGACAACATTCCGAGTAACTTTTCCCTGTACATATTACCGACGCTCAGCTTTAGTTTCCGAGTTATTCATAAAAATAGTTTTAATATTTTCAACTTTGTTGTTAAATTTTGGTTAAGTTGGAATTAGATAATGCATAAAAAAACACTTGTATGAAATTTTATAGTGCATAACTATTTATTAATTAGGAACATTTTAGCCATATATTTTCAGCATACAGGGTAAGTCATCTAACATTTTCAGCTAAAGTATTTAAGTTGTTTTTAATAATGCGAAAAAACGTGCAAGAAAAAAAGTGTTTGCTTCAATGGGACGAATCATTAAGATAAAGACGATATTTTTTTTAAAAGTAATATTTTCCGATATTTCAAGGTCATCGTCGTTTTCTTCAATGATATGGCATATTTTGATTAGTGCAACATTGTAGATAACGAGGGAACAAAAACAACTATATATTATATGTTGACTTTCAGATGACCTTCGGAGAAGTTATTTTTTAAAAAGCATAACTTGAAGTACAAAGACAATATTCATATTTTCTGTACTCTAATATAGGGTTCTATTAATGTAAACACTGAATTATTATCAAGAAACATCTCTTGTTTACGTCGTTTACAAATTACGGGGGAATTTAATATCTCCAGGTTAGTATACCTGTATTCTGTCGCAACACGTTGACACACGCCGTCAGCGGTTGTAATAACGTCCATTGCCGACTATATACAATATATAATAATTAGAACTTGTCGTATGTGCATTCTCTATTCGGGAATAAAGAAATGTCGAGAATTAATTGATAAATAAACATTTCGTGAGAAAGACGATCCATATTGTGATAAATGTACCATTATAGCAAACGAGAATTTATTTTTTGGTATTCTCCGTAAAAAGAAATCAAGTGGATTTAAATCAAGTGAACGTACTGGCCACTGAACAATTTCACTACGGAGGATTTAACAACCGAGGCAATTTCTGTCCAATAGTTCTCTTAATAGATTGCCGATCGCGTACATTTTTTATGAATAACGCTTACAAATTTGACGTTGAAAATTATAAAATTCAGGAATATACATTGTACCTCTATCTTCAATAATGTTCGGAGATGTTAATTAAAATATGCTTACTACTTTTAACTTTTACAGTGATTTTGGCCTCTTGACAAAATATCAAATGGAAAGTATTTTTTTTTTAGGATTACTGTATACCGAAGTTTCATCAATATCGGTGATTACCACTTAGAAATGCTGCCTTATAGCTTCATTGCCATAAAGTGTGCAAGTAATTTGAAATAAAAAAATTATAATTATCTAATATTTTATATCATTTATGCAAATCAAAGTAACATGTTTAATAAAATGGGAAGTAAAGTAAAAATATATTAAACAATATAGCATCTTTTACAAATCTGTTAATGTTCGAAACAGACAACTTTATACAATAGTACATCAAAAAATTCATAAATATATTATCAAGTATACCGGCAAAGTGCTAATATCGAAGTTATGATAAAATAAGTTATGCTTTTTGAAGTATTTGATCAAAATACTTCATCCCATTTAAACAAAACGACGATGATGGAATATCGGGAAATATTACCTTAAGAAAAAAATTGTTTTCATCTAAATAATTGCCCCATTGAAACATTTTTCTCCTTACACATTTTCTCGTATCTTTAAAAACAACGGAAATATTTTAGGTGAAAATGTTAGGTGACTCGCACTGTATATGAATAACGTAATAAACTTCTATCGAAGTCCCACATCTTTATCTTTCTTCTATAAAAATATAAATTTACATGAACATCTGCAATTTAATGATTATAATAGTCATAGGTCGAAAATTAAAAAATTTTCTTTATATATCGTGAATTTTAATAGTTGAACATAATATTGAAATTCAATTGTAAAAGTATCTATTTCCATGAATTTGTTTGTCTTCACTAAATTCTTCTATCCACTCTAATTTATATCTGAACATTTACCGTGTACTGTTTTCATTTTACTTTTCTTTAGGTCTGTCGATGTGCTAACACACTTAGGAGGTAAAGGTCTTTCACCGTATTATTGTTTGATCGAGGGTGGTAAAAAAGGTTGGCTTATTCATGAAATGAAAGATCTCTTTTATTATGCTCAAATTTTGCATCAAGGTGAAAATACAACAGCCCCGAGAATAATATCCGAGACTGTCAGCACTAAACAAATACCAAATCTTATGCGTGCCATTGGATATTATCCTAGCAATGAAGAAGTAACAATTTCAGTTCTTATACATTTTTTTCATTTATCGTTTTAATTAATTACTTCCTTTGGCACAAACTTCTTTAATGTATCTATATTAAACTTCTTTAATATATCTATAATTTTATATTTAGATAGAAATTTTTATGGGCGAAGTCTCTTATAGAAATTACGCAGAAACTGGCTACTTAGTCGATGATATTACGTTTGAAGATTTTGTGAAGCTCTACATAAATCATCGTCCAGCTTTTGGAATTTCTCTACATCAACTGCAGAAAGCTTTTCAAATCTTTACAAATCCGAACCAAATTCCGACTTTAGAGGTGGGGAACCCGGTCATGACTCGTGATCTGTTTATGAGAATATTATTTGGAGAAGGTCCTCCTGGATTTTCAAAGGAAGATGACATGCCATTTGGTTAGTTCATCTCTTTTTGTTAGATAAACTCACGTATTATTTATATTATTGTAGCATCATAAATATGTTCGCCTCTTCCTATCTAATTTTAAGAAGCACAGAACGAGGGTTTTAAGACCTCTGCGAAAATCCAAGATGACATACGAGGTTCGCGGATTTTAACACGTTAACCCATTTGCATGCGCAAGCGGAATGCTTGCGGATATGAGCGTACATGATGACTATCACCTATCATCCAGCGCGTAATAATCCGCTCGCAAGGATGTTCACTTTCCACAAAATTAAAAAAGTAAAAAGAATCGAGCTTTCCGTATTTATAAATAAAAACTAGCCGAAAAAATTATTGTAACATATTTAGAAAAATGAAAGAACTAGAATGACATTATTTATCAATGATTAGAAAAACATCTAAGCGGTGACTTATATGTTTATTTAAGTCACTTAGAAGAGAATCTGTTTTTAAATGATTTTTACGAAGTAGCGCTACGTATCGATCGTTTAAAAAATATCATACTAATTAATAAAGTTTAATAGACTATTCTAAGTTTATTTACTGTGCAAATGGATAATACTATTTCTTGTTCTAATTGTTACACGTAATTTATAAGCAAAACTGAAAGTAAAGAACAACTTATCGATGCGTAGTGATACGGACCAACTGTTAGTAGAGCGTCACTGATTTATAAAATTAGTAACGTATTTAGAGCTGTAATGCAAATGGGTTAAACGCGACGTCGGTCTCCAGGGACCAACACTGAACTTTCTGTTCAGGCGACGTCGGATTCTCGGGGACCAATTGTATCAAATTTAAAAAATAAATTTTGTTTAATATAAAACTTTTTACAATATAAAAAGATTTGTTTACACTTTCTTAATATATTTTATTGAAAGATTTTAAACACAGATGAGATTTGTTTGTTTTTCTGTATGCCTAAGCATGCATTGAACGTTGCTCGTCGCTTAAACAGAAAGTAAAGCAAAATCGGTCCTGCGTCGAACGTGTTAACCCTCGACTGACAGTGACTGGGTGACTGGGATTTCAGATACGAACATTTTTTCTTTCTTCTTTTCAATACTATTGAAACAATTAGCAGAAATAAAAAAAGGTCTGCAAAAAAATATGTCGTCTAGAATATGCATCGGAAGGTAGGTCACTCGGGTTTAAACAAACCTAGGCATAGTGTCCCATGCAATCGGTCGAACCGTCTCTCGTCTAAAGCTTAATGGAAAAAAAAAGAATAGAAATAGCGTGCGCATGTGGTGGAAAAAAAGAGGACAAAGGAAAAGTTTTTCATTGCAAGTAGTGTTAGAGTGAGGTAGATAGAGACAGAATTTTATAATAGTCGTCAGAGTGTTATAGATGGAAATAGAGATAGTGTCAAAGTTACAGAGTCGGAGTGTTAGAGTTGTTAGAATTTTTGGAAATAGATAGTTGTTATGAGTTGTTTTAAAGTTGTTTTATAGTTATTAAAGTTGCATAACAGTTGACCTAGTGTTGTAAGTTATCATATTCCATCTTTATGTCATCATATTCCACTTATCGTATTCCAATAGTTGTCATTGCTGCAAAGAATCATTGTAAACTATTATCTGAAAAATATATAACAATACAAATTCTACATTGTTAATCTTAATCCATCTATATTTTGATTTTACGTAAATTTTTTTCAGGAGAGCCATTAACAATTCAAGAAGCATTTATATATTTGCAGTTACTTATTGGCTTCGATCAGCATTTAGACGAAGAACATGATCACCGTCACGAAAGAAAATCCGAATCTATCGATTTTACATTTTTACCAGAGGTATATGCCTTTTTTAGCAAATTTTATTCCTTCTTATAAATGGTGTTCGGAAAAAAGCAATAGTATAAGGAATTAGAAAATTAATTCCGTTAAAATTGAAAACGATTTTTACGTTTGATCGTCTACGTTATATATTTAACACAGTCTGTCATTTCTTTTCAATCTATTAATTCCTAAATATTTCTTTTTCTTTCAAAAAATTTCTGTTACTAACAAATAACAAAAAGTCACCAATTTTTAATGCTAGAACAATTATAGCTCCTGTTATACATTATTTTATGATTCAAAAACACATTTTCGTTAAATACCATTCCCTTATTAATTTTAACATGAAACATAATGAAATTTTTTTAAATCCAAAAAATATAAAATGAAAGTTTTTACAAATTCAGTAATGGATACTCTGATGGAAGATTTCGCAATATCATAATACAAGGTTGCGAAATGTGTGTAGAAATGAGAAAGTAACTATAGAATGTATTTTATGAACATAACTTCAAAAGCTATTGTGATAAGGTAATCTTGCACATAAGGAGTAAACATAATCAAATCATTTGTGTTATAATCAAACATTGATATTAATTTTGTGAGAGTTAATATTATTAATGTTGATATTAATTAGATATTTCTATTTAAGTTACGTTAATCTGTGCTACACTTATAATTACCAAACCTTTTTTTAGTTTTTATATTGAAAATACTATAAAAAAGACACAATACTGATCATTGAACAAATGATTAGTAAATGTTATTTTTTTATTAAAGGAAATTGATAGTTGTGTCATTGAAAAAGTTAAAATATATTTTCATATTAGAATTTTTATATCAACACCTTCTCTGAATTATTATTATACGACTCAAACATAGTGAAAATGATATTCTTAACAAATTTAAAAATTTATGAGTTTATACAATCAATAATAGAAAATTCATAATTGAACTACATTAATAGAAGAATACGTATTGGTGAAAAAATATTTATAAATTTATAATAATATTAGTATAAATTTCTTTTTTTCGTGGAAAAATCGTTTTACAGAACTGAAAATTCTTGAAATTTTTATTCAGGCCTTAATTATGAATATCAACCTCCAACTTATGAATATTATAGATATTATAACAATATCAGTCTTCATATTTTCAATAAATTAATTCCTAAATACTTTACTGGCCATTGGTGCATTATTATATCTTACTATTGAAATTTCAATATAGATTTACTTTAAAAAAAAAAAAAAAGAAAAAAAAACATAAACCTGTCTATTAAAACATATATAAAATCAATGGACTTTGTATGAATACTTTAGGTTTATAAAATCTATCTGTGAAGATGGAAAATATTTTAAAGAAAATGAACAACGATGTGAAAGCAGTAGTGTTAAATTGTAATATACTAATGAGATACCTATAACGTTTATTTTGTGAATCAAATTAATTGACCCTTTCTATGACTTTTATGCTTAAGTTTTTGAATACAAAATTTAATTAAAGTTCGACTTTAGATTACAGACATTCGAAATTATTTAATTTTGAAATTTGTTAATATAAGAATTTTCATTATAAACATTATATGTAAAAGTACTAAATAAGTACAGTTGTCAATAGTATATGTCTGTAAACAGTAGAAATAGGAACTGGTATAATCAATGAAATACTGAAGTATCGAATAGATAAGTACTTACTAACGGTGAAGAAGAAAAATGACCGTTTAGGCTCGCCGAAAGTAATGTATTATTATTTTATAATACAGAGAATATCTTACAAAGATTTCACCGCAAACATCATGGGTATTGAATTGCTGGAGGAAACGAGGGCTGACGGTGATTAATTAATCTGTGTCATTACTTGCATTGCTGGCACGTTAACGTCGATTATTATTAACATATTAATATTATTATTATTACAATGTATTGCAAGTTCTATTAAACATGTACAAACACTAACGTATTTATCCATGTTCCTTGCTTAAAGCGTTAAAAACAAAATTAACGTTTCAGCAACTGACAGTTTTGATTATGAAATTTTTATTAACCATAAAATCGATTGGGACAAAGGTGAGTTCAATGCGGTAAGAAGAGTTACGACCCTTCTTTCTTTTTCTCCTTGAACGCTGATCGACACTCGTTTCGTTTTTTGTTCTATTTAATTTCATTACTGGTTGCGTTTTGGCAAACATTCCGACCAATTATGTACACAGAATAAAATATCTGTATGAGCTTAATAATTCGATACGCTTCAAAAATTAAACAAGATTTCTCAATGCGTGTAAATATATGGTATGCCAATTATTTGCTCGCAGAATATTATGCTTACATTTCGTTATTTGATTTCGAAAATAGTTTAAAGAAAGTTCAAGAATGTGGTACAGAGTCTGATAAATAATGTCGATAAAGTAATACAACTGTACAATTATCCAGAAAGTGTTTAGCAGCAAAAAGACTGTTACGAAGAATAAGTGAGAACTAGACTAGACAACGATAAAAGATCTGTTTGTTAACTAGTCGATTACTCTAAAACGTAAAGCAAAAGAAAGGGAAAAAGAAAGAACAGGAACTTCTACGATGAAACTTCGCTTTTTATAACACTATAGTAAAAAAGGAAAAAAAAAGGATGAAGAAGGAAAAAGGAAGGAATGAAAGAAAGGAACGGGAGCTTTAACGCGCATAATTATAAAAATTGTTGAAAGTTCAAGCGATAAAAAATAAGAAAAGGAATGAAAGAAACAAAACTGCGGTTTAAACGATATGGGAATAGGGTGAAGCTTGTAAAATATGTTATACATTTCTCGAGACGATTAAAAGTACTGTACAGAGCTGGAAAGACGTTCAGCGGAACAAATCTGATGTATTGTATTTTCATAGCCTCACTGTCTCTAACAAAATCGTAGAAATAAAACATATGTATTATCATTATTGCCAAATGTGATACATTAACAAATCGAATCATATCTCCAAAAATCTTAAAATCACGATTTCGAGAATGTCACAGGAAGAGTCAAGCGAAGTAAACGGAGTAACCTCTCTTGCCTCCGTGCCATCCCGCTAGCATTCTTTCCAATTCTCCATAGTATACTGTACAGAGCTGGAAGAAATGATAGCGGAACGGTACAAGAATAATAGGTACTAGGCTTGCTTCACCTGACTTCCCCTTATGAAGCTCCTGAAGCCGCCACCTTAAGATTTTTAGAAGTACACACTAACAGTAATAAAATTACTTTATTCGAGAATAATACGTTTAAAGACCTACCGCGGATACACCATTGCTTTGAAGTTCGTCGGGTCGCATGGCTATTACTCTATCCCACTCAGTCACGATGTGTCCTATTCACTCTCTTTGTTACGCGATGCTATATAATCCTACTTGTAGATGTAACAGTTGTGGTAAATAAGAAATACGTGTGCTCTGTCTTTATGATTGTATTAGAGAAAGTGGTCTGATCTATTACACTATGATCAACGAAATTTGCATTTCTTCCATTAGCATTCTTTACAACTTTGCACAGTAGAATAATGGTTGTTAAAGGAGTGCGATCATCCAAAGGGCACAGACACCGCCAGCAGTGCCGACAATCATATCAGCCGCGATATCACGATTACGAATTAGATAGAAACACAGCCCTCCCCTCTCGTTACTAGGCTTGAAGAATTTTCGCTCTACGACGTAGCCTAGAATTTCACTCTAGAACGCTATATTTGCCTACCGACTACATTAATCAATTTATACATCGCGCACTTTTCGTCGTTTAAAAGAAGTACAAACAAATGTACACAAAAACCTTACTTCATTATTATAAACTCTAAGACGTATTTACATTTATGTACAAACATTCTGTTTCATTATTGTATTGGCTTAAGAAAAATATCAACGTGGAACAATGTACGATTCGTTTGTTTACCAAGAAGAGAAAAAAAAAAGAAAACACTGGGAGCAGCGGTGACCGTTCAATTCTCTCCTCCCTTTATGAACTTTATAGTATTTTGTGCTCGAATGTCGTTGAAGAATATCTAGAACGTAAACAGTACTGTAATAAGTAAAATATTTGTAAATTTTTGGGACAAATCAACTATTTCGAATAATTTAAGGAACTGAAGTGTGCATTTAAAATACACATTTCGAAAAATTCGAATTTCTCTCTCTGGAGCTTGCAAGTGACAAGAATGTGTACAACAATATTGAAATACCGAAATATCAAATCTACGCTGAAATTGTATTGGTACATACTTAAAAAATCAAAGTAAGCTACTGATGTCAACTATAATGCATAATGTAAATTAATGATAGAATTAAAGAGGAATGTTTAGTTACTCGAACAATAATTTTAACATCGTAAAATGTTCCAGGCTTATTAAAATAATTAAACCGTTTAAGACTTGCTAAATTCTAAAAGTTTCTCAATTTTAAACATTATTTCAAAGTAATTCGAAACATTTAACACATGTTCAAAATAATTTGAACTAATAATCACAATCATTTGAAAGAAAAATCATATAAAACTTAATAGCATAAGTGAATTCAAGAAGCTTCGAAATTTGCAACATGAAAACAATGTTTCAACTTTGAAAGAATAAAAAAGTCACAATTGTAACATAAAAATATCAAAATCATTATTAATTTGTTTAACTTTTCCTAATGTCATAGAGAAAAGTATAATAGAAAATAAAAAGGCACTATTTATAATTTGTGATTTACGTTGTAAGAACGTAATAAGATACCTAATCTGTTGATTTTAATGTAGACATGTATTTTTATTTTGTAATTCTTCTCAAGCTGTGATCTATTTAAAAAACCTTTCTCTAAACTCTAAAGTAATGAATAACAAAATATGACACAATGCAAAGTACAATTTCGTTTTATAATTATACTTGTAACCATGATTATTGTTCAATCTTTCTTGAAACATAGTTTTCACAGTTTTCATAGAAATAACGTAATTGTTATAACTATTCGTTCTTCTGGAAACACGTTTAACATTCGATTCAATATTTCGATAATGTATCAGACGGTATTTAACTGTAGGGCTTTTACAAAATTGTTATGTCTACGCGATTTCAGGTCTGCCTGGAACTCGTCATACCGTCAAACACGTTCAATGAAAAATTTTCAAGCAATGAATGATTCAAATGCCTTGTCAACGAGTTGCTTAAAAATTTTTGAAAATGACAAAGAATAACAATGACAGTAAATGAAAGAGAGAGAGAGAGAGAGAGAGAGAGAGAGAGAGAAAATTGAACGAGCATTTTCAAGTATGCTTAAATAGCAATTTCAATACGCAAACGCCATCCGCTGCTATCAGTCAAAGTAATCGTCGCTGTTTTGCACGATACCGTGTTTCTTTCGACAGTCTGGACAATACCACTTGCCCTTCGGCGGTACCATGATGCCGACGCATTCAAAGTGAAACCATTCAATGCGACAATCCTCCGCGTCACAGGCTATCATTTCAGATACCTCGTCGTACGGACATTGACAATAACAATATAAATTAACCGGTCGCTCTGGTGCTGGTGCATTACTTCCCGTCAAATGCGTCTGCATCTGCTCGCTAGCTTCTACTTCAGTATCACTAGAATCACTGCTACTCTCGGCTAGTTCCTCCGACTCAGTTGCAGATGCTGTAGCGATTCCTAGATTCTCCGATTGACTTTCCATAGGCCTGTAGCCAATGTTCTTTCCGCCGAAAGACAATCTCGGTGGTAACGGTTTCATGCTCGGTACCCTCGTGAACGAAGGTGTGTCTACTTTCCTCCATTTTACCGTTGGCTGCTTCTCCGCCTCGTCGTCGCTAGAATCACCGTAGAATCGTTTCGGTACTCTCTTTCGCTTCGACGACCGTTTGATCTCTGTTTCCGAGCCACTACCACCGATGTTTTGACCACCTGTTATTCCCATTGCCTGCGATTCAATTTGCGTGTTCATGGTGTGTACATCGTTCGCAGACACATTCGCCACCGTGAGTGCCATGCTCGATTGAATCAACACTGGCGACGAACTTGAATAAGCCGGGTTCTTTTGGTAAAACGCTTTAGGAATGTTTAGTTTAATGGATTCGACGGCTGGCGTTAAGTTACGCTGCTTAGCCCTCTCTCCTTTCTTTCGTTTCTTTGACTTCACTTTCCTTTTCTGATGCGACTGATCCTCCTCCGCAATGGCAGGCATCGGGTCAGGTGACGGAACTACAGTGTCCGTGTCCGTTAAACCATTATTCAACGTTATCGTTGACTCTGTGGACGCAGGCGCAACTGCCGCTAGAAGCATTAATTGATTTCGTTTATCTGCGAGCAACTTATTCGCAAGCTGCTGTGGATGTTCGTCATAGAAATCTTCGTCCGTTTCAGTCTCTTCCGTTTCCAAGTCAGATTCCCTCAATAAAAGTTGCGGCGTACAGACTGGTTCTGCTGGAACTGCGGATGCCCCATTCTCCATTTCTGGTGATATTTCTTTATTTTCAAGCCTAACGCATCCACTCTGCGGTTCTTGTGTGTTTTCCTTTTCCTTTTTCCGTTCCTTACGGTTCGACTGCTTTTTTGGAGAGCCTTCCGAAGTAGAACTATCCGAGTCAGAACTACTGCTAGAACTGGAAGAACTACCGGACGAAGAACTACTGCAGCTGCAATTTGTTCCGCAAGAACAACTGCTCGAATCGCTGTCACTGGAAGAATCACTCGAAGATGTATTTCCGCCCTGTTTCTTTTTCTTCGGACTTTTCACTTTTTTCTTGTTTAGATCGTCCTCGTTGGTATTTTGAACTGCGTTACTGTCAAGCGGACTTTTCTGTGGTTTGTTTAAATCATTTTGGTCCCCACTCGAATTTGCTTCTTCCTTCTCGTTCACATTTGGCTCTGCTTCCTTATCCTTCTCTTTATCCGACCATACGACACAATAATCATGGTCAGCTAACACTATGCTTCTTAAAAATGCCACGTCGGTTTCTGGCTCCGTTTCTTTGATTACAAAATTACTAGTCGAATCTTTCATTTCTAAACTAGCTGTGTACGATTTAAAGTTATCCCATATACCGTCCATAATTTGCGCCCCTTGTTCCTTCTCTTCCTCATTCTGCTCAACCTCTACTATGCTGTCCGCGACAGGCTCTGAAGTAAGAGATTTCGACTGATCCTCAAGAGGCATTGCGTTTTCTTCGATTGGTATAACCTTCTCGGTGCTCTCAACATCCTTGGTTTGTGGCTTCTCGACCTCGGAGTCTGTATCACTTTCAGAAGATAAATTCAATGGTGGCAAATCATAAACATCAACAACCTTTTTCACAGGTTCTTTAGTCTCCTTCAGTGACTCGAAAGCAGTCGTATTGCCATCTATTACAACCACCTTTTCTTTCTCCAATTTTTCTTCGTCGATTACCGGTTGTTGGCTCGTCATGTCCGCCAAGCTTGTATTAACAGGTAGTGGTTCCTTATGAGCATTCTCGTGCTTTGTTAATAATTTTCGAGAAATGAAACGCTCGGAGCATTCGCTGCAAGCATACGGATGATCTCCGGAATGTAACCTTTTATGTACTTTCAAAGCAACAGCTCGTGAGAAACTAGAACCACATTCCTCGCAAACGAAAGCCGTGGGAGGTATACAAAAGTGATAAATATGTGGCCACTTTTTCTGTAAACACTTTTTACACAGTACACTTTCAGTTCCATGCTTCCAAAACAAATGTTTTGTAATGTCTGGTTTGTTCCTATATGCAATGCCACATCTATAGCATAAATGATGAAGCTTATGTTTCCAAACATGATTCGAAAGACGTTGTTGATTTCCAGTGGATTCCAAGCAGACGTCACATGCGTGGTGTCTTTTGCGTAAGTGAACCATTAATCTAAATGCTGATGGAAGGTTTGCCATAGGACAAAGACAACACCTGTACTTGACGTTAATATTTGGAGAGTACGTTCCAGGACATAAATGACAAAGCAATTCGCTATAACTATAAAAAGTAGACTTACACATTATACAGATTAAGATTGTCTTTTGATGCATCTTTCGATTATGCAGATAAAGTTCCTTGTGTACAGCAGAATGAAATCTACAATGAAAGCACTCATATGTTCTTGCACTTGGAACATTATATGTACCATTTGTGCTACTGTAAGAATCTAGATTAAAGAAGTGGGAGCCTAGTTCATCGAGAGACTTTTTCACTCTTGCGATAAATTGTTCTGCTTGGATAATTATGGCAGGATGTTGCGGTTGAAATTTGTGTTCTGCAAGCATATGTAATCCTAATTGTTTGCCATTAACTGCTATATGACGTGCATGGTTACAATAAACACAGAAAGGACTAGCTGCTTCTATACAACGTTTCAGCAAATCTTCTATTTCTATGCTATCTAAAATACCATCCACATTAAGATCAATACAAGGAACATCTTCCCCAGCCAATATGATTCCATCGCTTGGTTGCATTTGAGGTTGTATTTGTACAGTACTCTCTATTTGGTTTTGACTGTCATCTTTTATTTCTTCATCCTGTTTTCCATCTGTATCAACGTTACTTTCGTTTTCATCAATAATTTCAATCTGACTTTCATTGATTCCAATATTTTCGTTTGCTTCGTCATCAATTTTTGTTTCTGTTTTAGTTTCATCAGTTTCTTCAACTTCCTCAATTTCTTCAGTATTGCTGTCTACCACTGCTAGTTTAAAACTATCAGAATCACTGTCTCCGTCGTTCACTTGATAACTACTACTATTATCTTTCTCATTCTTAAAAACATTAGATTCTTTCTCTTCTGTTAATGAACTTTCTGCATTGTTGTTTTCTTCTGACTTTTTGCTAACATCGTCATTTTCTACATTGTCATTATTAGTTGCAACAGAAAATTGAGAATTTCTGTTGGTACATATCTTTATAACTAAACTTCTATCGGAAGTTTCACTGGTATTGTATGATACAGAAGACTGAGATTCGTTAGGTACATCAAGATTTTCTTTGTTTTCATTTTTTTCTTTGGACTGTACATCGGATACATGTAATTCATGTTGGGGACTAAATAATGATCGACTAACAGGACTATGAGCAGGACTTTCAGATATGTGAGAATGAGAGTCTTTTTCTTCCAATACAGTTTCTACTGTTTTCTCTTTAGCTATATTTTCTTCTGCTTTATGATTTACAGAATTAAGATCCTCTGTTCTATTATTAGTCTCCTCAGTTGTATTCAAAGTTTCTGTATCAGATTTGACCATTTCATTGGAATCCAATTCCGGATTATCAGACATTCTTAACGTTTCAACTACACTTACATATTCCTTAATTGTATCATCAAAATTTTCTACATTATTTGTACATTGTGACACCTTCATAATAGTTTCTGTTACACTATCATATGGCATATTATGGCTTGGTGTATCGATTGATTTTAATTCAAAATTGTTATGACAAACCTTGTTTTCACTTGGTTCTTCTTTTTCTTCACAAGAACCTTCAATGTACTTTGAGACTTCCATTATTGTCTCTGAAACTGTATCTTTACCTATGTTGTGAGAAATTTCATTCTGACCATTTTCATCCCTGTATAGTGTTTCATCAAAAACTTGACTTTCGTTTGATTGAGACGCAACTTTATTGTTGGCTTTCTTTGTATGAGTACTCACTTTTTGTTGATTCGATACACCATCTTCCATATTTTTAGACCTATTATTTTTTACTGGTTTCCTTGAAACAATTTTGTTTTCACTATTTACAGTTTTGTCGAGCACATGTGTTGATATTATTCCTGCTTGTGCAGTATGTGATAAAGTAGGAGTTGCTTCTTTACTTGTTTCAATAGCTAAACTACATGTACTTGCATGTGATCCTGTTTGTCTACACAAGGTACATATAGATGCAGTAACATCTTGCTTAGATGTGGGTGAACAAAAGTGATTGTAAAAATTATCTGTTTCTGAAAAAACTTTCTCACATGTGCAACAAACTAAATAACATGATCCTTTGAAAGCACCATAGAAATCTTCAACAGACGTAAACGCCATTTCTGGAACACTGTGTTTCTTTATTAGATGATGAGATAACCTTTCTGCTTGACCAAACATTCCAAGACAAAATAGACATATGTGACGCTTATGTATATCCCTCATATGTAAAAATAAATTCCAATTTTCAAAATAAGTACCACACGCTGCACACAGATACACTTTCCTTGTAATTTTAAAATTTGGAGAATGTGGCACTGTAGATGATTCTGATGTACTGGGCATTGGTGTCATTATGGAATTACAAGTGCACGAATTCTGTTTCAATGTAGAACACAAATTTGATGATGATTGACACTTTGAACACTTATTTTTCGATGAAGGTTGAAGACCCAAATATTGTGCATATTCTGTTATCTTTCCCCTCTTGATTTCTGTCCTTTTTTCTTTGCTACTTTTTGGCGATGCATTAGACTGTTGCAATTGTTGCTCTTGTACTACACTTTTTGACGTATTCGTTTGTGTCTCTTGAGCTTGTGCCAAAATACGTTTCTTAAAACCTTTAAATACAATTTTTGATCCTGTACTATTATTTTTGCTTGGAGACTCTTTGGTTGTAATGGAATTATACCGCAATAGTTGCTTTTCTTCTATTATGTCACTAAATGTGTTGTCAACTGAAGACTTCAATGAATTTCCAATAGAAATATCTTTAAGTTGTTGCTTTTCCAAATTGTTCCACATATCCATAACTTTACTTTCACCATCTTCATCTTCCATAATAGCACTGCTTGGCTACAGTGGTATTACCTACAATATACAAAATATATGTAAATATAAAAATGAACAAAAAGCAATACTTCTATTAGAGCATTAATTAAACGAATATTATGTAACAGCCTTTATAAAAAAAATATTAAATTAACCAAAAATAAACTACATAATTGTAGAATAATTACTTCACATACTGTTAGGTATAAATAAGATTAATATTTGTAATTATTTAAAAAGAAAAGTAATATTAATGGAACATTGAATTAAATATTCAAGTCATCAAAACATGTTAATTTAAAGAATGTTAGGTGTAATGTAAACCTGGCTACTATTTCAAAATTAATTATCATTGATGCTATATTGATATATGTACAAAGCCACCTGTTACATTTAACTTATTAAGAATTTTGAACTTATTTAAGAATATCACAGCAAAAAAATATTTAAAATTGTAGTCCTTACAAGTTTCAAAATATTGTAGAGCAACTGTAAGCATAAACATTTTTATTTGTCTTGAAAGACAATTCACATAACAATTAAAAACACTATATATTGTATTGGCAATAGTTCACAGAAGATTAAACTTCAAGTTTAAATTACACTTAATTAAATAACAAGCAATTAATATAATTTTATATTACAAAACTGAGTACTTAATACGATATGCAAAAAGTCCTTCGCTGTGATCATTACTCCACAGTGATTCAGCCCTAAAGTTTCCACAAAAACAGTTTACTACGATGAAATTAGTATTAAAATAAGACGAATAAATGTGTGCACAAAGTTAAGACACCGTGGAAACAAATTTCAGCAAGAAAGTATTGCTGTAAGCTTTTGTTGCATACAAGGATGATCCCAGTGCAATGAGGGTTGCGTACCTTCTGGTAAATTCCGGCTTGAACGGATTGCTTGGAATTACGAAAAAGCGTATACAGCTTGTAAAACGTAAATGATGGAATTGTACGCTCTTGAAATGGTACGAAGTGGAGCACCTTAAGTAGATCGTCGTGATCCGCGCCGAAAAGGTTAGTAAAATGGCGTCATATCAATGAGCACGGCTCCATCCGTGCTTCCAACACGTCTTCAGTGATGCCACCTTTCGTCATGTTCCACTGTAGTCTGCTGTAGAAGAGGTTAGGCCAAAACCATTGAGAGAAAGAGAGTTTGTACTAATTCGGCTCTGTGATAATTAGTACGGAACTTCAAATCTTCTTTGCAAAACGTGATCCAACTTGAACACGAATATGCTGTTGCCTGGCTCACGGTTGTTGTGCAAAAACTCGAAACACGAAACGACAGCATCTCTCGTGGACGTATTCATATACGCCTAATGCAGTGCCTGTGATATCCCCACTCTGACTCTTAACCTGACCTAACCACCTGAAGCGTCAAATTTCAGTTGAAACTCAATTTGTTCCTTCACAAATATTTAAATATTAATAATATCATTCTAATCTTTATTAAATTGTCGACTAAATAAGCCAGGGCACGACGAATATTTTATAAACTTTTATCGATGGATTTTTTTTAATCTTGCAACTGTACTTCATGTTTGATCGAAGGTACACATTGGATAGATTACTAATAAAATGTACATATGTACCTTCGATTTTATGAAAAATTGTCACAATTATAACTTAACTCGTTAATATAAATACATAAAATGTGTGTGCCATAATTAAATTTGTTGAAATGTGTTAATAATATTTCGTTTACTTTGACAGCTGTATCTCAATATGCAATGTGCAGCAACTTAGTTTTAAATTTATCAAAACCTTTACTTTGTATTTTAATCTTTTTTCTAAAATAAAATGATACTTTGAAAAATATTTTGAATGTTTGTTCACCAACTTCCACAAAAATCTTATAATTCAATAAATTTTATTTTGTATTTAAATCATTTTTATACATTTAGGCATTCTAAAATTGTTTTTAATATTATTTAAATTATAACACAAAAAAATTTATTCTTTTATAATAATAACTTATTTTATTTTTGCATAAATAATTAAAATCAATATTAATTATTATACTGTGACTTAATAATATTCCTAAAACGTCACATTTCGATTAATAATTTGACATTTTAAACGTTAACATTAACTGATAAAACAATTTATTGTTTAATACATTATCTATAAATAACTAAGTGTATATATCCATTTCTAATTAATTTAAAAAGCTTAGAAATATATCGATCTTAATGTAGCAAAAAATATTGTTTTCAGCTATAAAATTTAACTTTTATTATTTATAATATTTACTTTGAAAGCGCATTTTAAATTAACTTTATTCAAATATACTTTAATAATAAAATTTTAACCCTGTGTTAAGACATTCTCATTTATAAGAATTTTCGTACACATTTTTTAAACACATCTTTCAGCTTAATATGTATACATTGGACCTAAACAAAGATGTACATTTTAATTCTAAAGTTATATGAATTTTAATGTGAAAATATGTATTATAATTAGATAAATGGAATAATGTCAATATTTTATTCGATTATACTCTTTCCTCTAAGACATGTTTGAAAAATAAAGTGAGAATAGAAATAAATAGAAACGTTACCGTTAATATTTATTTTGATTTAAAAAAAAAAAACTGTATTAGAAAACTGTTTTAGAAGTTGTAGGTAACTCGCAAAGAAAATCTAAGTTATTTAATGTAACAAATTTCATTTTTTTGTATTGTGTTTTTAAAATAATTTATCAGTATTTTTGAACTTGTCTCGAGATTACATGTTACGATAAAGTTGCTATATCTATAATTTTAGAAATGTGGAAAAGAATGTTACTGTCGTAATTGTTGTGAACGCATCAAAAGGTTCAACCAAATTTCGATTGGTTTATGAACGCGAACATGTTAAGTATGTGCGTTAGGTAGAATGTGTGAATGCGCCAATGCATAATACACCATCTCATTTATTCAGTATTTCATATATATCATTTGTTGATGCTATCACTTTTTGTGTATTTTTATGTGCTGTCGATATTCGACCAAACGTAGCGCATATCGTACACTGTCAAGATTCAAAGATTGACGGAAAAACGAAGCGAGTATCAACGCAACTCGTTCACGGACGGTCGGACGTTGTCATTTGAAAACGGAAGCCATCTTGTGGCCAAGCCTCCCATATTATACAGGGAATAAAAGATCAACGACTATTTGTTCCGTAAAATTGTTCTGTATTTTTTCCATTACGTCTAGACTATGCATGAATTATTGTATCACATGTTTACATAGCCATGGCTGCGACGAGAAAGTTGCAAGGTGAGAAGAAAATGTTTCCAGCATGTTTACATTTAGAAATTTTGTTATGGCCCTGCACTACTACAACTTTGCTTTCGATCTTGCTTCGCGTTCTGCAGTTCTCTGCCAGTTTAAACGCTCGTATTTACGATCAGCAGTAGCCTATTTTTAACTCGCGTTATCTACTCGCACACAGGCTTCTGTGTCTGACAGTTGGTACAAGTTGCCAGGGTATGATAGAGTGGTGTGTTCTGTTCAACTTTTCATATGTTTCTTTAATATAAGTTATTTTTTCTTGCGTGCGCTGTATTTATGATACTCTAATATTGCTTTCTTATGTCAGCATAACCTTTAAAATAGCTTTATAATGTACTTGCATCACACATACACATAGTGATACGAGGTACAACATATCCAAAACTTTCATCGATGTGGATTTCAGCTTAATCTTAATAATAAGCTCTTACAAATTATTATTAGTTGCATATTCTCTTAGTAATCATTTCTAAAAGAATACTTAATTAAAAACAAACAAATTTTTATTATATTTCAATGTGTATTTATTATTTTTATGACTTATGCTTTAGTCAATTTCAGCATTTAAGTTTTGTATATGTTGTAAAATATTAAAGCAGTTATTGTATGATGTATTTTATTATGTATAACGCATTGAAACGATTACTTACTTAAATGAATAATCTACATAGCATTTATTGCAAGAAATATGTTTCTATTTTAATTATAAATTAACTTGATATTATAATAATAGCTTATTATTGATTGATCTGACTTTATATCAAATTACAGAATTTACGTTTGCACTTGTTTATTTATGTTTCTGTTAGAAATAAAGAATAAATATCAGTAATGTGCAATATACTTATTGATGTATGTTTATACAACTAAATATATTTTCTTTTTATTTTAGGTGAAATAGATCGGTGCCTTAAAAAAGTAACAGAGGGTGTAGAAACATTTGAGGACATTTGGCAAAAAGTTCATAATGCTACAAATAGCAATCAGAAAGAAAAATATGAAGCGGACCTTAAGAAGGAAATCAAAAAACTTCAGAGGTTACGTGATCAAATCAAAACCTGGCTTGCGTCAGGTGAGATTAAGGATAAAAGTACACTTCTTGAATATAGGAAGTTAATCGAAACTGTAAGTATGTTTCAGTATAAAATAAAATTTGCAGAAGTTACTGTGTAATATCTATTAAGTATAATGTATTCTTTTCAGCAAATGGAAAGGTTTAAAGTTGTGGAGAGGGAAACGAAAACAAAAGCTTATTCAAAAGAAGGACTGGGGGCAGCTCAAAAACTTGATCCAGCTCAAAAAGAAAGGGAAGAAGTTAGCAATTGGCTTGCAAATTCCATAGATGCTTTAAATCTTCAGGTACGAAGTAAAAGGTGATACTGAAGCAGACTTGAAAGAATTATTATGTGAAAAATGTAATGTGTTGATGATTAATTTAAATATAGCTGGATACATTTGAATCCGAGATAGAGTCGTTACTCGCAGGAAAGAAAAAAAGATTAGATAAAGATAAGCAGGATAGAATGGATGAATTAAAAGCAAAGCTTGATAAACATCGTTATCATATCCGTAAATTGGAAACATTGTTACGTATGTTGGACAATATGTCTGTTGAAGTTAATACTGTAAGTTTACCAGTTTTGCCAGAAGAATATAATAATTATTGATCAGACATTGACCAAATTACTATTTCAGTATTTTAAATTATTTAATTTTTATTTTTTTAATTATTTCACAGATTAAGAGGATAAAGGATGATGTAGAATATTATATCGAATCCTCACAAGAACCTGATTTTGAGGAAAATGAATATATATATGATGATATTATTGGTCTCGATGAAGTAGAATTGTCTGGAGTTGGTATTCCCTCATCGGCGACTACAGACAGTAACAATAGTAATGAGACTGGAGGTACACCGACCTCAACTAATTCTGGTACTTCACCTATACCATCACCTCCATTGAGTTCCACCATGCATAACCATTCAAGCGATAGTTCTACGGATAATGACAAGAAAACAAAGGTGTGTATAGCAGTTTACGAATATCGCACTTCAGTAATTTATTATATTTATGTATCAATAATTGTAATGTAGCTAATAATACATAAATTTCTACTTGATGCTTTAATTTCAGCCTGTGAAACCCACAGCAGTCAGGCCACTAATAAATTCACAGGCGAGCATTCCAACCACGGGAAGCACTGCCACCATAAAATCGAATTTATTATCGAGCAGCACTCCAAGCAAGACCATTCCCATGACTCCTAGCCATAGCTCGCCTAGTTCTACAAGTAATCACATCGCTACGACTAATGCTGGCAATTTTGCCACAGTAGCTGCGTCTCATAGTAATTCACAAGCCATCCATTCTACCTCTAGTAAAACATCTTGTACGTAACATATAAAAGTACATAATTTATTGAACAAATAGTTTGTTCAGAACGTGTACTTAGAAAATTCATAATTTGTTTCTAATATTTACAGCTCATAGCAGTGAAAATGGTTTGTTATCATCATCATCCACATCCAGCGTTACCTCGAATGTGCCACAAACGATCTCGCAGCAGCACAATAATCCAGCGCCCATACAAACGACACATGTCTTACACAACCAACAAAATCAGAATCACAACAGTGAAACCGAAATGACAACGCCGATCCCACCATCTTCTTCACCACAGTCGTCAGTTAGCAGTAGGTCTTCACCTCTGCCTGCAAATTCCTGTTCGCCAGCGCCATCCACTGCCAATGGTCTCATCCCTAAGCTTCCTGATGGCATGTCCTCTTTGAAATCTATAGCCCAACAAGTAATTGTCCGAGCAGGTTTGGAAATACCGCCGTCCGAGTCGAATAGAAACATCTTTGACAGTACTAAGACGAATAATAACAACAATAATGCCACTTCGGAAGCACACATTCCTCCTTTGCTTGGTGTTGCACCACTTGGACCGGTACCTCTTCAAAAAGAACATCAACTACAGTTCCAGATGATGGAGGCTGCTTACTATCATATGCCTCATCCATCTGATTCTGAACGTTTACGATCGTATTTACCAAGAAATTTATGTCCAACGCCTCCTTACTATCAACAGGTATCGTATTATTACTTAAAAGTAACACTATTAGCTTCTTAAAGATGCTATAGTAATGTAATTTTTAGTTTTTTTATATTTTTATTCATATGCAATTTACGTGTTAGGTTCAACTTCCCCACTCTGACACTGTGGAGTTTTTCCAACGTCTTTCTACGGAAACATTATTCTTCATATTTTATTACATGGAAGGTTCTAAAGGCCAGTACCTGGCAGCGAAAGCTCTAAAGAAACAAAGTTGGAGGTTTCATACAAAGTATATGATGTGGTTTCAAAGGCATGAAGAACCAAAAGTGATTAACGAGGAATATGAACAGGTTAATATATAATGTCAATTTACTAATAATGTTAACAATTAGTGATGCGAGTTAAACATACAGGCTGCCCCGTTAGAGAAAATCGACGAACTTCTTCAACATCAAAAAAGTCACACACAATAGGTCTACTTCCATTTGTTAAAAAAGTTGTGTCAAAAATAAGATGTTGCAGACGCGTATCTGAACAGTGTAGCAGTTTTTTTATTTTTCATTTTAATTTCTCTTTACTTTTTGTTACATTTAATTAAAACATAGTTGTTCTCGTCTTTGGGATGAATGTTACCGTTCTATTCATAAAATAATATTCTATGTTTTCACTCGTTATATATTATATTACGTATACCAATTTGATTTCTCACAACTGTAAAGTTTAAGATTTTATGTAGCTATGGAAAGAAGTCCAAAAGATTTAAATATAACGACAAAAGCGACCATGATACAGGTTCATTCCTTTCGATTCATCTATCGAAAAGATGACTGTACACGGAGGCTGTCGTTTTCTTCACTACATTGGGATGACCACATCTTGTTCAAGTTATACACTGATTTTTGTCATCAACATCTAAATTGAGAGGAAGATTATTTTGCCAAAAATTTTTGTAAGTACCTATCGTGAGCCATATACCGCTATTTGACACTCAAGACTAAATAATGCTTACCTCGATAGCAACTATGTTTATAAATGGGAGACCATCAAATTCGAACAGTATTTATGGGATATAAATAAAAATAAATAAGTAAAATGGAAAATATAAATAAGTAAAATGGAAAATAAATAGAAAATTAAAAAGGAAAGACTGTCTTGCTTAAGAACGTGTATATTATATTTTATTGTTATAACTTTGTGACAAATTGACATAGTCCCGTAGTATATCTAAGCATTTTGGCTCAAAATGAGTTGCAAGTATGCTGGAGAAGTTTGTCGATTTCTTTACGAAATGTTCTATGTAACAGAAGTTGACTATGTAAAATATAATTGTTACAGGGAACCTACATTTATTTTGATTACGAGAAGTGGGGACAAAGAAAAAAGGAAGGTTTTACATTTGAGTACAAGTACTTAGAGGACAGAGATCTGAATTAACAGTCCTGTTGCTTGTGGAGTCTCCGAAATACACTATTTCTGTACCGGTATTATCACAAATCGAAAAGACAGATTTTATTTTTTACAATTCTATATTTTCACAAAATATAATTTTATTTATTGGTAAAGAGTATCTCAGAAAAAAGTAAATGAAACAAAAAAGGAGAAAAAGCTCGTGTATGGCAGGCAATGAAGATACTTCATTATATTTTGACATTACTACGGTAATCTCATCTATATATTCCTTTTCGAGAAACAGAAAAGCAAAACACGAATCACGCAATTGAAAGAAACAAAAAATGCAACTAATAAAACGAATGGAGTAAGTTAATCGGGGACAGTAAATTTTAACTATAAAAAGTAATGATATGAAAAGCACCAGAGACACACTTTTAATATTTTAGTGTGTGGTGTGTGATACAAGAGGAAGAAGTTATACTCGCTGGCGACTGACTCTGTAATACCAGTACAAACATGCGTGCGGCCCATCTGCCGTTTGGCGGTAAGGTGGAGGGCGCTCATGCTATGGTATGTCTTAATGTTAGATTATAAGTAGCCTTTTTGTATAAAGTATATTGAGGTATAAAACCCTTAAATTGAATTACTGTACAGAATGTGTAGAAATAGTGAATAATAATATTATGGAATATATTTTATTTCTCATTTAAATGAAACCTAAGTTGTTTCAATTTTTGTCACGTCTGACACATCTCTAACACCTTGCATTCAGAACATTCCATCCATTAGATTTCTGCCCTCAACCAGGTTACTTATACATGTTCTGACAATTTAAGGATGAAATTCGAATTCATCGTTGAAGTAAAAAACGGGTTCATTTTATATTCAAAGTAGCGTGATTAGCTACTTCTATGCTGCACATCTTGTCGATTCAGGAGTTTTGATTTAATTCTTCTTCAGCAATTTTTACGCGTAACGTACTGTGTTCGTCAAATGACGATTCGTGATAATCATTGTGCATATGTATTTATGAATTAATAAAATAGAGAGAGAGAGAGAGATAGAGAGCGAGAGAAAAAGAGCGAATGAAAAATAAAGCCATATTGTACGAACTTATTTATTATGAATTGTCGGTACTACCAATAGCGAAGCATCTCTGATTAAAGATAAACAGAGAGATATTCTCTGTAGTTTGATATGTACATATGTGTATATTTCCTCGTCTCAATCTTTAATGTTTCTTGTTGAATGATGCGAGGCAGTATCGACGTTTGGAATAAATAATTTCAGACAAAATAATTTTTGCTTCAGAGACTGAAATGATCGCTTGCATGCGTGTTATTCGTCATTACAAAAGCCTTTGACAACGAGATTAGGCATATTGCATAATAAAGAAAAAAGTTAAGATTTCTCACCTGATTGACTTAGCCTTAGGATGGTAATTAAACTTACTGAACAAAGAATAGATATATTCTAAACAGATACTCTTGTTATAAACAAAATTGCGACGATCATTATATTTGCATGATAATATCTAATCATGTCTTCTTTTCAACTTGCTTTAGAGTCAATATTCGATGGCCCCATCGAATAATTATGTTTCTTGGGAAACGAAAGGTTTTGCAGGAAATGTTTATTTATATGTTATAACGTGCTTCAGATATATTTTTAACATGTTCCGTAAATATTTTGCGACATGGTTATGCACCATCCAGTATCAATGACCCTTCAATAGTGTTCAATATTTTAACATGTATCGAAAGTGTTATGCTTGTTGATATATTAATGAGAAAAATAGGTCAATAAGAATTGCAGTTTATATCATAACAGTTTAATTAGCATACCTTGCAATGGAAATCAGATAGAAGTTAAATCGAGTATTTTAACTTTATACAGCATTACATTATTCTTCAGTGCACCTTTGATGAGATCATTTTACAGTCCCTAATCTATGAAAAAAGATACAACTATCCAATATTATATGCGAAAAATAAGAAAGGATTTATTGCTACTTTATACAGTTGAATAACATTATAGTTTTTAGATATTGCATTATAATTGTAGAATTAAAATGGAACATTATTGTTCCTGGGTATTTTGTACTATGAGAATCTGGACAATGCTAACTTCTTATTTTCTAAAGGAGTTTGAGAGAAAAATTTAACAAATTTTGCAACAGAGTGCTGTGTGTAATATTTTTGCATTTATTAAAAGGTTTTATTGTTATTTTAATAGGAAGTGCTTCTAATTTTTGTTTTGCATTTTCTAATGTACCAAATTTTGCTTCATAATACAGATAAAAATGTGCAAGTAGGAGATTGAATTGATTATGTAATTTAACAAATTTTCTACAGTTGATCTACTAAAAAATAGTGCAGCAAGTGAAACAAATGGTGATTTTGCTGTCTCTTTCATTATTCTTATGTCAGCAGAAATGTTTGCTCAGTGCAGAAAAATCATTACAATAGTATAATGATTTCTTTAATATTGAAGAATCTTTCTTGTTTTATAACATCTGAACTCAATAGTTTCGTTTTTCTTTGTAATAGTTCAATAACTACTTTTGGTAAATTTTATTAGTTATATACTAATAAATTCACACAGCAATAATCATCAATGAAATTCATTTTCACCATTTTAGTAAAAATAAATACTTGAAATCCGCAAAAGGCAGTAAATGTGGTTTTATAAATGAACAGGTACTTAAGGATTTTAATACAAACTGTGAGTTTGAAATAAATATACGGAATATATATATGTATATATATACATATACATACATATATATATAGATATATGAGGGAATGGTGGTTTGATTTATAAAGAAAACATACAAATAACAATGCAAATAAAAACAAATACTATTTTGCGTTTCAATTATTTATTAAGAAAAAGTAAATGTACTTGATAAGACTGCAAAACTATTTAACCCTTTTTCCCCTTTCCTTCACTTTTTCCTTTTATTCTTTTTCTGACTCCGACAGATAGTTCCGTATCATCATCTTCATTATCATCCTGATGTCTTTTTCGTTTTCCTAGTTTCTTACTATCCTCTATATCTTTCATTTCCTGAAATAACGTAGTAATTTTGTTAGTCCTATATGTATTACTGTAACTGAATTAAATGGTGAAAAATCGAATTTACCATTTTTGCAATACGTTGTGCTTCAGCTACTCTTTCTTGAAGTAACATTACTTCTTCTTCCTGTGTAGGATATAATGGTAGTTGTTTTGATATCAATTGTTCTATTCTTTGATACAACTCTACATCGTACTGTGTTACAAAGGTAATTGAACGACCAGAACGACCAGCACGTGCAGTACGTCCAACTCTATGTATGTAATCTTTACTATGCGTAGGTATATCAAAATTTATTACAATATCTACATGAGGAATATCGAGACCTCTGTAAAAAAAAAAAAGAACAAAAATATAAATTCAAAACAATACTTCTATAACTGAGGAAATCAAGTAATATGCACTTACCTGCTAGCAACATCTGTGGAAATAAGTATAGATCGATTTTTTGCCTTGAATTTAGTAAGAGCAGCTATTCTCTTATTTTGTGACATCTGTCCATGTAAAGGGACAGCAGTGAAACCTAAATTTCGTAAAAGAAGGGCAGTTCTAACTGCATTGTTACAGGTTGCACAAAATATGATAAAACTATTGCCTGCCAATTCATTCAAAATGTGTACTAGGTAGACATCCTGCAATATAAAACTTTAATATAACAAGAATTTCATAAACTAAAAAGTTATAGAATTTAGAGTCATGCGTACCTTGAATTTAACAGGAATAAATATGTAATACTGCTGTAACTTTTCAACCGTTTGATACTTTGTTGAAACTTCTACTTTAACAGGATTACGCAAAGATGCTCGTTGTAGTTTTTGAACTTTTTTAGTCATTGTTGCAGAAAATAATAATGTCTTTCTTTCTCGAGGAATTACCCTTAAAATTTTATCTACCTCAATTTCAAAATCCATATTCAAAATTCGATCTGCTTCATCCATAACCTATTAGAATTAAAATCACAAATGTATCGACTTTGTTAATATGCATAACAAAAATATATTATTAATTACCAAGAATTTTAATGAACGTAGATTAAAGCCTTTGGTGTTTTCCAAATGATCAATTAATCTACCTGGAGTAGCAATTAAAATATGTGGTTTCTTTGCTAACAATAGTGCTTGTGACATCATGTCCATGCCACCTACTATTACTGCACATTTTACACCGATACTTGATCCTAAAATATAACAACATTATAGTTATCATAAACTGAAAATATTTAACAACATTAAGGAGTAAAATAATGTAATATTTATTACCTAAAGCTTCAAATTGTTCTGATATTTGAAATGCTAATTCTCTTGTAGGTGTCAAAATTAAAGCAAAATATCTCTGGGGATTTTCTAATAATGATTGCAATATAGGAAGAGCAAAAGCAGCAGTTTTTCCTGAACCAGTTTCTGCTAAACCTATTATATCTTTACCTAGAAAATTATAATTTCAATTTCAAAAAAGATATTTTAATTTAATTATATTGATTTTTTTTATACGTTTATAGATACTTTAAAATTCACCTTCTAGTGCTAATGGAATGGCTTCACGTTGAATTTTTGTAGGTGACTTCCATTTCAGGTCTTCACATGTTTTACATAATATATCTACTATACCCTATAAATATTTACAAATTGTATTATTTTTACTAATAAATATTAATTATTCAATAATTTATACATATATATATATATACAGAAAGTCCCACATAACTGTAACAAGCAATATTTTTAAAATGGTTAGAGATGGAAAAGGAATCCCATAGGACAAAATTTAATGATGTCAAGTAATATATAGTTTGGAATTAAGTTTATACATGTTTGTGCATGGGTATAACAGAAAAGTAAAAATGGTTACATTATTTCATTATTTCAGTGTACTAACAGATGTCATTGCATATGTATGTTATGACAAATGCTCCAATGGTCCTCAGTTGCACTGTAAACACTTTTTCATTCTTTTATTTATGTTCTTTAATACACGAGTTATGTCCTTTTCTATAATTTTCGATATTTCTAGCAAAATACATTGTTGGATGTCTTAAGGATTGGCAATAGGTCGATAAAATAAAACTAAATTAAATTTAATTAAAAAAAAATTAAATATTATATACAATTTTTTTCAATATACTTGTTGATATTAGCAATGGATTCATGTTTATAAACTTTCTAATGCATAGTAGAGAAGTATACAATACATTAGAGAAAATATGCAGATAGAAATGTAATTAAGGAAATTTAAAACTGCTACAATTTCTTAAGTAATAGTTTTAAGATATAAATACCTTAGTATTTTTTTGCAGAGATTGAAAAACTGCATTAATTAGTACATCCAAAAATATGGAGTTCCATTAAAAACACAACTACAATTACAATTTTCTGATATATTAATATACAAAAATGCACCACTTAACATCATTTAACTTTGTTTTATGGCACTTTTGGCATTTCTAACCATTTTGAAGGTACAGCTTTTCTCAGTTGCATGGAATAATCTGTATATATCTGTACTTAATGTACATATACAAAAATCGTGAAATTGTTAACATATTTTATTTGTACGCATAAAATTGAATTGATTTAATCTTAATTATGCAAATATTTAAATGGAGATATACGAAGGTGTCTTTTTTTTAGGTTAGGCGAAATTATATCTTTTCAATAGAAATGAACAAACTTACCAAATCTTTCCAACTTATTTGTTTTGAATCTTCGTCATCTATTTGTTTTACTGGATCACTTTCTTCCATATTTTTTTTTTTTTGCCTATTAATATTTGTAATCAGTATACTTTTTATTTTACGCGAACCTCATGCTCCTACCTTCAATTATAAGTCTGGAAATATTTATGATTGACTTAACTTATAACCTAAGATTACATATTAAACATTTTAAGAGAAATAGTATAAATTGATATAAAAATTTAAAAATATTGCTACTTTTAAACAGTGCATTCTTATTAAGATAACATATTGAGAGGTTTTAACAAAATTATTAATATCCCTTTAATGTTTAAATTGTGATACTGATATCTTTGAAAATATTATGTACATATTGTCAACATTGACATTGCACATATTTTAAATTTTAATTTAAATTTTATATTTTAAAGTATAATACATAGACATAGTATAATGATATAAAATTAAACTACATCAAACTTTTTAGAATTAGCAATATATATGAATGCAACTATCAACTATTGCCTAGCCGTTGCCGCGTCATTTTAATTTGTTTGAAACGTAGCCTACTATATTGTAGAAACGACAACGCTGTTCATATTATCCCTGTATCATAAACTATAATTGCGTGAAAAGTTCCGATATCCTTTGCAGATAATATCAGCAAGAAGGAAAAATGTAAGAACCTACACCTGTTTTTAACGAATTTTTGAGACGTGAACAATGATACAACAACGGAATATCAACGGACAAAGACAATACATTAATCAATGATAACGAACTTGAGTTGCAAGACTCAAAGGAGTCAGCATTTTCTATAACAGAAACGTTCGAGATGGTATATTGGAAAAGAAGCAATAAAAAATATGAAATGCCTAAGGAATTTATGTAAACAGTATACAGCAAAAGAAACTATTTTGTATATATAGTACACATAAAAAGATGAACAATATATGTCCAAAATATTTACCTTTTTTTATCAATTTCCTTTCATATTTATATTATAAACATTATTAGATGATATTTAGTATTTAAAACCTAATTTCGAAATATGTATAATAAAAATACTGATGTGGATTAAAATGATCTGGCGTCGACGTGTTGCGTTGCTATTTACGGTCAATTGTTTCAGGGTTAAAAATAATAATGCATTGAATATTTCATGAAAAAGGCAATAGAAAATTCAAAAATAAGTGGATTGAATAAAAATTTTAAACGTCCTTATTAGTAGAAATTTTCAGTTAGCATATATTATTGAACACATTTTTCTAAGACAGATTTGCTAGCTGTCGGGGTGTGAAGTTTTTTGTACACAAAAAGGCATAAGATTTTTTTTAATTCTCTTTACAATTTTCTTTAAGTTTCTCTTTTTTTGTATACATTTATTTTTTATATAGAACATTTTTCTCCTATAAGAATATCACAAAAGTGATTGTTTCCACTAACTAGCCCGTATAGAAGCCAACATGATATACGAATGTATACAGGATCTAGTAAAAATTTTGTTCATCTGAAATATTATCGTTATTTGTAATATATAACGTAGAAAAATGTTTTATACAAAACTTGTATTCTATGTATGATATGGAGGGAAGCATAATGTGATCTAACTTTTTAGGGTGACCATAGAGGATATTTTAAGGTCATCTCTATCTTTTTTTTTTTTTTTAAATAGGATAGTATATTTTTTTATCACTATATGATAGCCGTTGATGATAGCCAGTGATTTTAGCATGCTATTATTAAAGTACATTCAAGATCAAATGTGATGATAAAATAAATTTTCTTATGTTACAGAGAAAGAAACCTAATGAAGTTAAGTCTGAAGAACGAGCTGGCAATAAAATTAATTCTCCACGTCATATCCATCGATTTGAATAAAGTTTGTTAAGTGACATTCCTAAGACACGTGTCCGTTTGAGAGTACATCTATCGCGAATTACTCTCAAGAGTCAAAGTTGGTATACATATGTACTCGGTATCGAGAGAACTGGCGGAGAGCTGTTACTCATAATTTGAGAGAAGAAACTATAGAGAACAACTATCGTATAAAACTCTCAGATAGACGTATTCTTGCTCTTTGAGTATAATGTGCCAAGTATCCATTATGTTGTAACCACATTATTTGACATTTAATTTAATATTTAGTAGTACATTTTCTAATAAAGTCCGTAATATGTTTTTTATAAAATATTCATATCTGTTGCCAGTAAGAGTCTAATCAATAAAATACAGTCTAATTATTTAATCACAAATGATTCCCTATCATATATTAGCTACCTCAACTTGTAACCAGCATAAATTTTTGACAGACTAGTAGTGCATATTATACACATTTAGATTTCTATGATTGGAAAATGTAGGTTTACCGGTAAACAATACTGATGAAAAAAATATTTCATTCATTTGTATTTTACCCAGCGACATGCAATACGATTTATAAAATCTATGTCACGTAAATTTTGACCGAGATTAAAGCTCGGTGCAGACAAGTGAGATGACGTTTCGATTTCACAGCGGCGACGTTTTGCGACCGGCAGGTGCATATTTCTAATGATACAATGTAAAGTGCGATCCTGCTAGGGGAAATATATACATGTGCCAAATTACACAGCTTCACTGCTGTGAAATCGCAACGACGTCAGATTACTCGTCTGCACCGGGCCTAATATTGTATGGATGAAAATACCGTGCAAGGATTTGTAACACACTCCTTATGCTGATAGCAGACTTGCATTCAATTTGTCGGAAATGAGTCTGTGGGGTTACGAGCTACTATCGCAAGAACATCAATTTCGTTTCTTTTATCGGCTGTCTATTTTCGATTATTAGATTTACGTGTTTTTGTTAATTTTTTACACGCTCTCTGAAATATTTAGATACTGTTCAGCAATATGTTTAGGCTCTCATTAAATTTTGAGAAAAGTTCAGTTTGATTATCACAATAATATCTAACTTAGCCATCAATACTGACTACTGATATTCCATCTAATGTCTTAAATTGTAATGTATTACAGTAAACCCTTCTATAACGCGATTCTTTTGTATTGCATTATATGGAAACCGCGTTATAAGAATTTCAGTATCAGTAAATAAAAATCAGATTAATTTGTGCCACGGTATATAGAAACCGTGTTAAGCGAAATAGAGAAGTAAGTACAGTAGTCCCCGCTAAACGTTCGCGTTTTTTTCCCAGTTAATATTCCTGAAGTTATCCCTACCGATTCCTAAAATTGGCTCGACAGAATAACGGTCCGCGTCATCTCTGACTCGTGATCGGTAATCTCAACTTACCAATGAGTCATCAAAATAAGAAAAATAAAATTTGTATATTTTTTGCTTTATAATTATGAGATTATTTGAATCAAACTGCTGAGGATTTTTCGATGAAAATGATATAAAACATGACTATATACGGATGATTTTTAATTATACGGATTAAACACGAAATTACACGGAACACTCTCAATGTGTTTTTCTCAGTCCCAGTGTGCTTTGTTCTCAATAGGTTTCACCTCTTGCTCCCGTCGCAATCTGAGATGAGTGTGCTGAAGTGAGATATACTCGAACAATTTCTGGAACATCTACCACTCCGCTTAACGTTCGCTAGACGGACCGAAGTCAGTGAACGTTAAGTGAGGACTACTGTATATTGTTACGACGCTTGCGAATCCCAACACTGTCACCAGTTTGTTATGACGTTCAGGTTTTTCCTTGCACAAAACGGTACGTGTTACATCTTGATCCATGGTAGGCGTGGTAGTGATAGGAAGTTCAGACAATTCAACGCGTAGCTGATGCTAGTAACCGAGGACAATGAACCATTTAGCGTATGACTAACGTAGCGTACCACCGGATAGAAAGGTACAAGGATTTCGCGAATTGTAATTGTCGATATATCGCGAACGATACAGGTGTATCTTTGTGAGTTTAGCTGTTACGTTATTAATATTAGTCAGAATGGGTAAATTGAATATAAACGAGTATGACTCTACAACACTATATTCCTTTATAAGTACAAAAGTTAGAATTTGAAACACAAATGATTTTAACTTTACTACAATGATCTTTAGTATAATGTTATAATTGGTCGATTCTTGATTCCATAAGAATGTTCCTTCTCGACTTTACGCGGCGAGTACGCGGGGGAGTCGTAGACAGTGTTGTCTAATTGACACTTACAGAATACGTATGTGACGTGATAATTTCTTGAAAGAGACTGCAACCCGATCTTGCTTGTATTATAACTCTGATGGAAAGAGTAATGTTCTGTTGAGAGATTGAGTTCTAGACTAACCCCAGAGTTTCAAAAATCTTGGTCTTATATACCCCAAAATCCGCAGTTTTTAATAGTAAGGAACGCTAGATTTTCCTGGGAATAGAATGCGCTCGTTTGCCCTATCTCTAGGACTATTTAAGACATGCGCGATAGACTAAATACTAGGCGCCGCGCGTTTCGGGTAGCTGCGTACGTAACAACATACATAAAGTACGTTGATTCGTTCTACGTTGTACGAAAACCGTATTCTCAGAGCATCATGTTATGATGAATACGGTTATGAAATAAAATAATCTACAGTCAGTCAGAAAAAGTCTGTGTACAATGCGCTACAATTACTTAATGTTGTGTACTTTCAACAGAGAAAGTAAAATATAAATAATCTTTACATTATTATATTCGGAAACAAAAAATTTATTATTAGTAAACAAAAAAAAATGAAAAAGATTTACATTCACTTGTTGACAATTAAAATAAAAAAAAAAGACGAACATAATCAAAATGAGGTGAACAAAGTCTCCGTACATATAAATTTATTAATCATAATTTTTTGCACTAATGGTCAGTTGGTCCTCCTTTCATTTCGTGGAAATGAAGGAGTGGATCGTGATCGAGGTTAAAATACATCCACACGGTTTATTTTTTGAAATCTTTTAATGGCACTGGTGGCTCGAGAGGTCGGTAAATGACTGCTCGTGTTCTCGAGTTTTTCTCAGGCTTCGCTTGAGATTTTCGTTAATTTTCCTAATTGATTAACCCGATGCATCGTGTTAACCAATCAGGAATTTCGTTACATAGCCTTCGTTTGTCCTTTGCACCCTGGGTTGCTTTCCCAGGACCGCGAGGTGTTCTGGTGAGGAGTGAATTCGTCGCGGAAAACTTGGCAACGCAGCACAATTTCCTCTAGGTTCAGTACCTGGGATATATACAGGGTGTAAAAAAAGTCATGATTTAGGAGGTGAATCTATACCTCTGGATCGGTGGAAATTTGTAAAAAAACAGTGTGCGCAAAATTGTTTATAACAATGAAAATTAATGTAAAATTTTTTTTACATCAACGTATTCTGTTCGGCAAGAAGAGAAAAAGTCTGAAAGGAACCATATGTTGCAAACAAATGGTTTTTCGAGATATACGTTGATAAACTTTTGCCAAGATTTAGTTATGTAGAGTTATACGTATAGACTAGGCCCTATCACACATAGGATCTAGCCGCGTAGCAGACTCTCGGTAGAATTGTGTGCGTGCTTCTGCGCGAACAACGATTAAAGGACTGACTCGAAAGCAGGGCCGAACCAAATGACTTTTCTTCCCTATCTATCCAAATTGTAAATATTCAATACTAAAATTTAAAAAAGCTGTTATGAAATAGCTGCTAATGTTCTTGAACATTCAAAACCCATTACTTTACAATATTTAATACATAACACACTTATATAAGGAACAATTGTTCTGATATTAAATATAACGATAATATTTTCACTCACCAATTAAATGTTTACACATATGCTGTCATTTCGATTTATGCTCCGTAAAAGTCTTGCCTGTCCACTTGCTTCTATTTGTCCACCACCACTATTTACACTGTTTTGTAATTTGTTATTTTTTCAAGATGTAATTATATTCTGTTACACGCGGCCCCATAATACACAGACATGCACCAATAATAACACTAATCGCGCACTTGCACTGGTAATAAAAACACACAAAATTATTATTAGCATTATTTATAACTAAAATAAAAAATAATTCTTTCCAAAATGCTCCTAATATTGCAATAGAATTAAATGAAATATATGGACATGAGGTATCCAAACAATTTATGAATGTTGTTGAGAAACGTGAATACCATAATCGTGTTGCTCTTCTCAAACCTTACATTTCAAAAACAAACAGACAGAAAAGATTAGAGTTTGAGAAAATTTATATAAATAAACCGGCAGAGTTTTGAAAAATGTAACTTTCTCTGATGAAAATAAGTTTAATATACATATACGTATATGAGACTGAAATGGACGAAAATTAGTTTGAAGAAAGGAAGGAGGAGAATTAACCCAAAAAACATTCAATTGACAATAAAGCACGGCGAAGGTCGTATTTTGATATGGGGTGCACGGCAGCATGTGGGGTGAAAAATTTACACATAATAAGGGGCACTACGGATCTGCACGTGTACTTAAATATTTTAAAAACAAATTAATACGTAGTGCTGAAAAATTTATTTCGGATCGTTATTACTTCCGAGATAGCGATTCAAAATACAAATTTCGATTAGTTAAAGAGTGGTTACAGTATAACGCCCTACATGTGTTAGAGATACCACTCCAATTGCAGGATATAATTCTGATAGAACATTTGTGGGCAGAATTGAAGAGACGAATCAAAAAGTACAAAATTTCAAACAAAAATAAATTAGAAAATATACTTGTGGAAGAATGACATAAAACTTATGAAACAGGTATAAATAATTTGGTTTCGTCAAAGCCCAGAAGATTGCAAGCAATTATTAACAGAAATTGATACTCAATGAAATATTAGTTATTTATTATATTTTATATTATTCACAAAAATATAACTGTATGAATACTTTTTTCCCACTAATTTCTAAAATACATTTTATAATTAATTGTTAATTGGTGATCAATTATATTTCTTTTTGAAGCAAACAGAAATTCTTCTGCAATATTTTGCCGTAAAGCATTATTGATTTGGAGTAGTATTTTAGAAGTTATTATCGTTTAGAATTAATAGTTGACGGTGTATGAATACTTTTTTCCGTCATTGTATTTAGATGACTTGTTTTACATGAAACATCCTGAATAATCGTTCTTATTATACATACATATAGTTTGCGTACACCAAATTTTTTTCGGCTATTATTTTACTTAAAATCAGTATACTATGTAGTACACTAATCATGTGTTCAATTACTTCGATACCTATATGCAGCTGGCTTATTATCTTATTCTGAATAAATTGTTATAAATAAATTGTTTATATTAAAAATAATATTTACTCAAGTAAAATATTCATTGTATACTAAATTTAACTTGAATGAACATGCTTTAGTGTTATATAATACAGAGTCTGCGTAGTTTGAAATACTGTCGCAAATGGCGCTGTTACATTATTGTTCTACAATGGCGGTTACAGTGTATCGTGTTTTATAATCAGTTTGCCTAAAGAAGATTTCCTGTATACTGTGTTCTTTATTTTCGTCTATAGAGTTTTCTGTATGAACGTAACCAGCGGTAGTGATGACCTCGTACACATTTTCACAAAAGACGTTTGTACCTGTACCCCCTGAAAAGGGCAGTTTTCCACTCGACCATGAGGGTGCCTGCAAGCTGCTCATGATCAAGTATATGCGCTGTTTGTTCAACAATAAAAATGAAAGCACAATGTGTCGAAACATCGCAAAGGATTACCTGGCTTGTCGGATGGATAATGACCTAATGGCTCGAGAAGAATGGTCCAATCTTGGTTTTGCTGATGAGGTCAAGGAGACATAACAGCAACGATTTATTACTAATCGATTATCGCGACGTTGTAGATCGCCGCTTTTATTACTTGCCTAGTATTTACGAACTTTTTTGCTGGTTATTCTTGTTTTATCTTGGACAAAAATTCAACGAGTTTTAGAGTGCACATCCAAATTTGCAAATAACGTATAATTTATGTATGTGTTCCACAAATTATAAGTAACATATATGTATACATTTCTTCAAAATGATTGCTGAACAATGACTCAACATTATTAACAGTGTATTGTCTTCAATATGCAGATAAATTAAAGTGTTTCTGGTGCAGTGGAAAGACTTAAAAGCAAATTATTAAGCATTTAAAACAACTTGTTAGTGACAATAGTATATTTAATATAGAGATTTAAGGAGAAAAGAAATCATTGTGAAATATTGATCTTTGTTAATTGTAGTTCTCCATTAATTGAAATAGTTAAGGCATCTTACATTAGATGGCCTAAAAAATATTAATATACCTCTTGTTGTTCTTGAATAAGTCAAGTCTGTTTCATATCATCAGTTGATAATATTGATAGAACAGAATTACATTTTATAAACCAAAAAATAATAAATAACGAATTATTAGAAAGAAGTAAGAAAGTTTGTCAAAAATGGCATGTACTTCTAGGAAGAAGATTTTAATCGGTTGTACTGGTAGTGTAGCCACAATTAAATTACCACAATTAGTACAGAAATTATGTCAGAATAATTTGGAAGTAAGAGTAGTGGTTACTGAGAAAGCTAAGCATTTCTTAAAAGAGGCAGAATTACCTACAAGAATACAAGTTTTGTCCGACACAGTAGAATGGGCTGCTTGGCAAGATAGGGGCGATCCTGTGTTACATATTGATTTAGTTAAATGGGCTGATTTATTTTTAATTGCTCCATTAGATGCTAACACCCTTGGCAAGATAGCCAGTGGTATATGCGATAATATATTAACCTGTGTCGCACGTGCCTGGGATCCTTCAAAACCTTTGATTTTTTGTCCTGCTATGAACACAAAAATGTGGGAACACCCTGTTACTGCACCACAGGTATGAATTATATTTAAATGATATTGTATACATATCTTTTAAATTTCATTTTCTCTGTTTTGCAACAAACAATTTGGATTAATAAATCATTTGTTTAATATGCTATGGTTTCCAATTGCAAGAGTAGTTAACATCATTTTCAAGTGAATTTTTATAGTGTGAAATTTTGTAGTTTTATATTAAATTGAATAGAATACATTATTGGAACTTGGTTTAACTTTCAACTGATGACATGATGCAAAACTATATCAGCATAATATGTATGTAAATATCAATTTCACATGTTGAAGGTAATTGAATATATCCTCTACTTCTAACCAAATATTTCATGCTACATAGTAGCTATTCATAATTTAGTATTCAACTGATTGTTATGGAAAAAGGACATATATTGGTTTTTATTGCTGCTCCCTTCCATGTTTGATATCAAGTTGACTGTGATCACTAATTTCTTTGGGTAATTCTATCTTTTCTAACTTTCATACATATATTGATATTTAATATTTTTATTACTATTTCTGATTTATTCTTTTTTTTCATGTCAGGATATGTAATATCTATATGAAACTGAAACAATTCCTTGTTTGATGAAATAGTTTGTCAGAACTTTAAAGGTAAAAGTAAGTTGTCTGATATTGATGTCCAAAATTTAAATAAACATTTTGACAGCAATCGTAATTCAGAATTGGAAATGAAGAATGCCAATGGTCATGATGACAATGTAAATGAATATTCTGTAAGAAATAGGTAGAACCTAGAAAAAATGTAGAAGTTGCAAATATTTATCATTATTTTAAATGTTTTTCTTATATTCTTGAATAAAATGTTTCATTCTTATGTATTAGCTTATAAAGTACATTAATTGTTATATTTGCTTATGTCATAATGTACTGCTGTAAAATAAAAAAATTACATTTCATTTTAATCACTGACAAAAAATGATATTATGTTTGGAAAATATTACAATGTAATAAAATCACATAATAAGTAAAAAAAACCATAGTATTAAAATAATTATATAAATGAAATAGAACCACTATTGTGAGATATGTTAAATCGATATCGCATCGCCGTAAGTGATAGCAAAAAGTCATGTCATTAGTTGAAGGTTAATAATTCAAAATAGTGTGTGTATGTGCGCGCGCACTCGCGTGTGTGTATGTAATTAATCTTGATTAATTTTGATCTTTTCAGGTAGCTCTGCTAAAATCTTGGGGATATAAGGAAGTCACCTGCATTTCTAAAACTCTTATGTGTGGTGACATTGGAATAGGTGGAATGGCAGAGGTAGATACCATTGTTCATACTACATTAAGATTGCTTAACCCTTGGGACCCATATTCGCCACCGGATTTACGATTTTAGCATCAGGAAACAAATGTGGAACATTCAACGAAGTTTTATCATCATAATATAGATAGAATTTGAAATATCTTACGGAAAAAGAAAATTAAAAGTGAAAGAAAATCGCGTGCTATGGTGGAATTCGTATAATTTATGCTCATAGTGAAATTCAAGTCCAATGGCAAGTTTCATCTTGCAAGATTACGCTTTCCTGAATGCACCGTAGCCGCGATATTTTGTTGCTCAAGTAAAATGTCTGAATCACCTGTGTTAAAAAATGTGATCAAAGCAGAATCTACTTGTTCACTTATCAAAGAATAATGTAAAAACTGTAAAGAGATTCTGTTAACATATCGCATTTAAAGTTGACCTAATAAATAAAAGTGTACATGTTTTTGTTAAATATATAATTTAAATTACAACATAATTTAAAACTTCCCTATATTTTCTTTCTTTGGGTTTTTTTTTCTCTAAAATAATGCCATTCTACAAATAACCGATAAATAGTACACAATAATGGGACAATAGCTTAAGTAATATTGCTAGATAATAATCCTCATAAAGGTCGTATATTTATTAGAAAAGATACGTTTGGGGAAGGTGAAAAAACTCGAGAGTCAGGATAAGTCATCATTTATTATTAAAATTTTGTTCGTCAAAAGTATTTAAAAATTATTTTATTAAAATTACTTTATATATAATTGGTATAAGGGTAGTGCGTTAAAATTTAGTCGCGTATAAACTAGAGCGTGTACACATATACACGTTCATGTTTATACGCGGCTTTACATAAATATCACAGTTTACAAATATTTATTAAAATATGCTATAAAAAATATCCCGAGGAAAAATGTTGACGGTGTCGACGCGTCATTTGAAATCATGATTTTTGGTTTTCTTGGATAATTTTCAACGTCGTTGGTTTCCAATTCTCGAGGGCAACCCATCCAAACTGGTGCTGATAATTTTTGTTTTTCATGAGCAACCCTCATTCTTTTATCGTCGAATTCCCAGAAGCCTTTTCCTTTGAAGAAGTACGTTTTGCCTAAAAGATAAATAAAAGTACATTAAATGATGTTTTTCTATTTAACAGTTAGATGTACGTTTTTTGAAATTAATACTTACCATTTCTTGACTGGAAAACAGCGTCGATATCGTTTCCAACGTCAGCAAACATGCTTATATCTCTTGGGTAATCAAGTTCTACGTGGTTTACGGATTCATCAAATCTGCGGGAATATTATTAATATTAACAAAAATCACAGAAATAGTGAACACATAACTTCAACAATTATATTTGTAACAATGAAAATTTAATTGACTTGTTAATACTAGTTTTCAAAAAAGTACAATACAACCTGTCAACGAATGTTTTTATTGATACAATTATGATCACAATAAATGTACAGAGTGTCTTTAACTGCTGACGAACTCTTAAAATAAATTTTATGCATACAGCCAGTGAAAGAGATTTATATGTAAATTGTTCATGTATAAATAAATGATTTTTAAAATAAATATAACAATGAATAACGAATAATAACAAGCTTTCTTTCCATTATTAACCACAATACCTTTTCGGTTTTATCGAACATACGTCTATTTACGTTTAAATATTTAATATAGTGATTTAATATAAAAGAATTGCACGTAGCTGACAATATGAAATTTTGTTGGGTATATTTGACAAATTATTAAATAATATCGTAATTTCTAGAATAAGTTTTCGATCTATTCTTCTCATAAAATATTTCACGTTTTTTAAAACACTGTTTACTCTTTTTAACTCTTCATTTGTGCACTAATTAAGATTATAATATTTCATCACCCTTTTTTAATGTTTAGTTTAGAAAGGTAATTAAGCTTGATATTTTGTTGATAATTAATATTAAGCTATTAATATTTGTTCAGTACCTCCAGTACATAGATCCACTGAAGAAATAAGTTTTCCCATTGTGTCCCCAAATCATCGCTCCATCAACTTTTTCTAATGATTCTGGTAACCCGAGTTTAGTCAATGGTTTTGGATAACCTGGTTCGAGATTGTTAGCGTTAAAAACATAATAGTTTTTGTCAATGAAAAACACTATTTTCTTGTCTGGTCTCTCATAAACTGCATCCACGTGGTCGATTTCTTCAGGTAGGTTAAATAAACGTGTGATTTCTGCTGGATATCCCTCATACAATCCATGATCGCCGATCCTCCACAGATACTGAAAGAACATGAATTTTAGAATGTAATATTTAGATTGCTATTTAATGTTATTTTACTTTCATTGGACTACCCATTTACTATATATTTCATTTAGTACCTACGTAAACAAATCAACGTATAATCTTTAAATATCTTTTACTTAAAATAAAGGCATTTCTAAGAAAATCAAATGTTATGTTTATTTTCAGTAAGATTTATAATTCTAAATTCAATTTTCATCTTTAAATTATTTTTGTACTTTAAATTTTGTATAAAACATGAAACAGTATGGTACATTGTTATGTTATTATTTTTTCTGATACTCTTGGCTTTTTTATGTTATTTAAAGGCTTTTACTTAAAAGCAATAATAAACCAATTTTGAATAAACTTGTTTGCTGTAAAAAATTATACGAATGTGGTTACATCCGTTAAAAAATTGAATTCCCCATATTTTTGTGATGATTTAATGAAATACGTAATTGGAAACTATATTTGCTCACTAACGATTTGTCATAATGTCAGACTTAAACAAATAAAAATGACTTAAAAGTAGGACTTAAACAAATGAAAACGGATGCTAAATTCAATGTATTTGGTCTAAAGTGGGCTCCCGAAGTTTAAACGTTTTGATGTTCGAACAATTCGAAGTTTAAACAAAAATTTAAAGGAAAATTCACTTTTAAGTTTGAACGAAATCTCGAAGCTTGAATAGAGAGACAAGGAGTTACTTGTCATGTAATAGTCACTATTGCAATCGCTGAGACTTGTACAAAAGTGGCATCTGAACATCGTAATTGTGAATAGGAGCAGTTTAATGATGATATAATGGAACATTTTAGAAAAGAATTGAAAAATAAACAAAAACAAACACAATCATACCGCTATTTGTGTAAGGAAACGTCAAGTGGTAATAGTAATGAACCACAACCCCTTTGAAAAAAAAAATTATTAATCAACTGATATTATAAAATGTGGAAGACGCGTATTTTTTTCATTGCAATCAAATATTATTCAGGCAAATTTATTACATTTTGCTCTTCTAAAGTCACTTGAAGATTATTTCAAGGTCATGAGCAAAAAACCATATTCAAATATATTCTTTCATCTGTTACAAGATGCAATGAGAAAAATGACCTGGCAAAATAAATTCTTTTTCTAAATCATTTCTCGTTTCAAACCGTAAATGTTAGGTCGCAAATATTTGTTATATCATAAAAGACGAGGGAAATACTTAGGTGGCCTGTTTCAGCTGGGACAAATATCTGGATCAAATATACAAATTAAATCTGTTTGTTTTTTACTATTTACTAGTATGATCTTTCCAAATAGCCGTTCAAAATGTTTTAATTTTAAAAGTCTGCAACGGATTAATTCAATTTACATTATTTTAAATGGTAGAAACTTAATTCGTAGTTCGAACAATTCGAAGATTGAACCATCTGGAACGGATTGTATTCGAACTTTAAGGGTCTACTGTATTTATTAACACTCGGACGGCCAGTTATCTGCAACTTACAGATACGATTACGCCTGGATCCATTTGGACTCAAACAAATTTTTTATTTGTTTAGAGTGATGAATTAATAATAGGCATTAATTTGAATAAAAGGACAAAAAATAATATATAGAGCGTTCCATTTTAATCTCCCCAAGCAAATTATCGAAATATGAAGAACATGAAAAAATCTTTCAAATGAAAGCTATACAATATTGAGGGAGACAGATTATGCCGTCATTCATTTGACCTTGTGGTGACACTGAAAAGTTTTGCAGAGAGCAACATCGAATTTTTAAATTCGAACCTATGTATATTCTTAACAGCACCTTTTTGTAACTTTTGAGGCATGCTCACTTCGTTATCACTACGTCTAGGTGTGGGATCCGAGCGGATGCAATCGTGACTGTCCGAGTGTTAACGAAACAAATTGTAACACTGGATGCATTGAAGAAAAAAAAGAAAAATCATGGTTTTTAGTTTAAAACTGTGAATTACAAGAATTTTGTTACGTGTCATTCATATCAACTTATTTACTCGACACTTACTCGTCCTTTAAAGATAAAAATTTCCCTTCGAATAATGCTGATGGCATCGTAGCTGGTATCACATTTATCTGGTATGTCATTCTTGGGTGTCGATGGTGTCCATCTATGCCTTGGCCTTTGTGTATACGTTCTCATGGTGGTGGTGGTGGTAGTAGTTGGAAGGAAAGTTGTGTGATGTCTGTGAGGTTTGTGAGGCCTCTGAGGTCGCTCTTCCGGCCTCTCCGTTCTGTAATCCGGCTTTTGAGGGTAATGATCAGGGCGTCGAGGACGGTCGTCCTTCGGATAGTGATTTGGCCTAGTCGGTCTTGTCTTCCACGGTCTGTAGGTCGTACTAATACTTGTCGTTGTCCGAGGTGTTGTAGGTCGCTCTGGAGGTGACGGACCACTTGGTAATTTGGCCCAGAGCTTCTCTTCGGGTGCACCTGAAACATAATTGAGCGTTTCTCGTTGAACAAAAATACTACATAAACCATTGAAGAAGTAAACAAATATTTCGTTAATTGTTACAAGAGCTTCGAAAATATTTTGGGAAACTGTTTTACAATTGTCTCAATGTTTCTGACGTAATTAACCCTCTGCATTCCAGAGGTGACTCTCAGACCCCGCTTGGTTCGATCCAGCAATTCGAATGACAATTAAGGGGCGACAATAACTTTGTTTTTGTTTTAAACAGATGTCCTCCTTCCTCTTCATATTTTAAATGGTTCAGGAATATGTACTTCATAATACAATACTGTATTTAATTAAAATTATTATTTGGTACATCAGTCTGTTTTTGTTGCTTATAAAGATCGAGCTAAACGACGGAATTAGTAACAGTGAAGATAAGTTCGATTTATTAATCAAATAATTGGTTCAAGAAAACGAAAGATTAGTATAACAGTAAAAAGTGAAACTGATTCTGACAGTACACAGGGAAGACAGAGTTCAAATAGATGCTACAGAATCTGAGGTAAGATCGTTTCCACTCACTGGCTTACGCACGTACTTAGATAAGACATTGTAGCGTCTATAGTTTCACGATGGGCACTGTGTTACATAGTTTATTATCCGCATAAAACAGTTTAACATTAAAGTCTTTTACAATATGTCAAATGAAAGGATATCATACTTCACGATTAAATCAATTAATTTTATAAAAAAGAAAATCCTGCTTAAGTTCTTGATATCAGAAGTAATTTTTATAAAAGTACTTTGTATTACTTTTATAAATATTTTTTTTTTGAACAATTCAGAATAAAAAGCTTATGAATTAGAAGTTACTTACAATTTTTAATTGTGTAATCAAAAATCACTTTAATAAATTATTTTTCTGGTTTAGGAAGTATTTGAGAACATAAAATTATTTAATTACTATTTGCGAGAAATAAAAAACTGGTATGCAAATTAAAAAGTATCATTTTAAACGTTGTATAATCAAACTGCCTTTTTTTCTAAGAACAAATAGTTTAATTAATTATGATAACTGGTAGTTCTAAGGTACTCAATTTTTTTTAACTGAAAATAACAAAAGTTGTTAAATAGAAATAAGAAATATAACATGCTGAAACATTATGCAGTGTGGTGGTAAACTTATCGATTGTTTAACTTTGAAAAATATACAGAGTGCTCGGCAGCAGCTGCAAAAAATTGTAGAAATAATTTGGGATGAAAAATTTCTATCTTAAGATGTTCTTTTTTATAAAGAATTTTTGAAGAATTTTGCAAAATAAATTTGCATATTTAAGATATTAATTTTAAATTGAAAAAAGTTCGTGCGAAACTTATTTTCATGCTAAACGAATTTTTTCGTTTAATTCTGTAGAATAAAAGGACGTGAAGTAATAAGATTTTAAAGTTTGATATTATTTATTTGTTTGAATGAAATATATCGAAGAGTTGAATGAAGTTCATGAGAAAGTTACTAAATTTATTATAAGTTATGCACAAAAAGAAATGGAAACTAACGAAAATAATGTGTCACTTTAAAAGAATGTTTTACACGAAAGTAGACCTGTATTATTGCATATCAAAGTAAGGTTTAGAGTTACGCCAAGATAAACAGCAAACTGTGCGCAATCTTCTGAGTAAGGCAAGTTGTTTGAATGAATTAGACTTTCAGTATGTGAGAAGTTTGTATCAAATTTTGAAAGTTTTTCTTTATATTAGGTTGCTGCATAAGTTCTATTTGCCACTTCGTTCGTATAAACAGTCTAGCTGTGACTAAATTAGTTAAAGAAAATCTAGAATTGACTATCTGATATTGTATCTAAAGTTAGAATTCACAACACAATTCAAAATTCAAGCTTGGAAATTAGAACACTGTATTATACATGCTATTTCATAATACAAGGGATTCCTTTTTTATTTTAATAGCAAGAAAATTACAAATAATTTTTGCAGAGAATTTTCAGTAATTATGATATCGTGTTAGTATAGTATGAGATGTAACCATGAAATAAAATTATTTCATTTTAACATGCTATTTTATGTGATGTTATTAGATATGTTATACTTTTTTAGTTAAACCTATTATACAGATTCATAGTATAGTGTCTTCTTAGTCTTCGAAGGTGATCTGAGCCATTGTATTAAGAAGTTGGGAGAATAAACGATTAATATCATTGGGCAAACATTTGTTTAAGCATTTGTTCAACTTCGAAATTTCTTCTTCGATTGTAGATATTTTTAAGTTCTTATGTATGATTTCGTTGGTTATATACTACGGAACTGTACTAATAAGCCTCAGTGTCTTAGACTGAAATTGTTAAAGAATCTCGATGTTAGAGTTGATAGTTGTACCCCAAAAGTTGGATGCCATAAATCCATACAGGTTTTAAGTTGGCTTTATACAAAATGAGTTTACTTTTTAGACTTAACTTTGATCGCTTCCCTAGGAGCCCACAGAATTATAATATAAGGGATAATAGACAATTTAACGACACAATAGTTGTATAACGTGATTAAAGTATAATGTGTAATGTTTTTAGCGAGAACATCCATCGATAGTCGACTGCAAATGTTTTATCGAAAAATATATAACAACATTTATCAGTTTTATTACAAAATCGAGAAATATACAGAAAAAATTTTTGGATGGAGATGTCTGAAGGGCGATATTTGAAGTAAAATGCTTTGTTAATGCGAGAAATAAGTTATTTACCTTTGTTGAAAGATATATTTTTATGTGTACAGTAGAGTCTCTTTTTTAGTAGAGTCTCTGAATTAATAGGGAGACAAAACTGTTTAGATAATGCAATTTTCGGATAACAGAGCAATCATTTTTCTGATATGAAATTTCATTTATTCAAATAAAGATTAAGATTAATTGACAGTTTCTTTGAATATTCATGGATTCCATATTTTTTTTATTCTTAAATTACATAATTTTTAGATATAAGTATCTGTATAGAAATACATTCTTTCCGAACTTCGAACCATCAAAGTCTCTTTCCTATTTTGCTTCATTTACACCATTTTCGAGATTTTTCATTATGTGTAATTTTCGATAGTCAGAATTTATTCAACACAAACATACATTATATATAAACACTGCTAATATACCCTCTGATCAAAAAGTACCCGGAATTTGTCATTTAAACGAAGCGCGCTGAAGATATTGTCGAAATAATTTATTTTCTAGGCTGGTACATCTTTCATTTGTTTACACATCAATTTTTAGCGCAATCTGTCGGATAGTTTGTGCGTAATAGCCTTGTAAACAAGTCATAGTTTGGTGTACTCTGCGAATTTCGATATGTCTCATTTAGTGAAGCAGAGAGTCCGCCTGAAATTTTGTTTTTCGAACAAAATTTCATGTGCGGAAGCATTGAAAATGTTAGCTGTAGCTTATGGAGACTCAACAATGTCAAAAACACAAGCATACGAGTGGTACAAGAAGTTAAAAGATGGCCGTACTGTGGTTGATGATTTGCCTCGTTCCGGTCGTCCATCTACCTCTGTGACTGACGAAAATGTTGAGAAAGTTAAGGAAATTGTGCTCGAAAATCGTCGTGTGAGCATCAGGGAGATAGCAGCTGATATTAGAGTCTCGTTTGGATCGGTGCATAGCGTCATGAACGATGTTTTGGGCATGAGACGAATTGAAGCGCGACTTGTCCCGAGAATGCTGAACGTTTTGCAGAAAGAGCATCGCATTGCTGTCGCTAAGGAAATGCTTTCTTTGGGCCAAAATGTTATCGAAGGTATTATTACCGGTGATGAGACATGGGTCTATGAATATGACATCGAAACGAACCAACAATCATCGGAATGGCGCTTCTCAAACGAGCCAAAACCCAAGAAACCACGACAAAGTCGATCCAAAATCAAGATTTTGTTGACCGTTTTCTTTGATTGTCGTGGTGTGGTCCACTTCGAATTCCTTCCACCAGGTCTAACAGTAAATAAGGAGTATTATGTGAGCGTATTGAAGCGTTTGAGGGAGAATGTGCGACGCAAAAGGCCAGAATTGTAGAGAAACAACTCGTGGTTCCTCCACCACGACAATGCACCAGCGCACACGTCTCACATTGTACGCGACTATTTAACTAAAAACAACATCAATACCGTTCCACAAGCTCCATATTCACCTGATATGGCCCCGTGTGACTTCTTTCTGTTTCCACGTCTCAAATTACCACTTCGGGGAAAGCATTTTGAGACCATTGAGGCGATAAAGGAAAATTCGCAGAAGGAGCTGAAGGCGATCCCAAAATCGGCCTATAAAAAATGTTTTAAAGATTGGAAAACGCGTTGGCATATGCATATTGCTTGCGATGGAGATTACTTTGAAGGGAATAAAATAAATATCGATGAATGATTGAACCGTTTTCGTTTTATTGACAAATTCCGGGTACTTTTTGATCATAGGGTATATACATATTTTAAACGCAAGAGGCATCCATTAGTGGGAAATATCATGTACGAATAACAGTGTTCGGATCATACACAACCTTTAGATATTAGGTTACTCGGATAATCTTTAAGGGAGGTTCTACTGTACATGAATTGAAAAAAAAAAAAATCTGTTCTGGAGTCTACGAAGTAAGCCAATTACGACCAAGCCTAGCTTACATGCCTATGGGTGATTCGCCACTAGGATTTTTCCACGATCAGCTTTGCGTGGACGGCGTACTGTAAGACAAACTGTTCATTTTTGTGTCAATATCATAGAATTTTTTATAGAAATAAAATAGAGAGACGAATCTTTTTCAGGTTGATAGATATAATATAGCAAAATAAAGAAAAATATAGAAAAAATATTAGAAACAATTTTTGATCTTGAAAATTTATGTCAAAGTTAACATTTTTGAAGAAAATTGCGATATTTCCGTTGTAATCTGTGGTGGAATTCTTTCCTTGACTTGTTATACATTATTTCTTATAGATTTTGATACGCTGAATTCACATCTCGTCGCACAATTTGTTTAACCCTGCAGAATTCTAAGAAAAATGCTAATTAATTGAAAAACATCGATGAAAATAGTAATTTTTCTGGTTTACATACTTTAATAATACTTCAGTTTAAATTTATTCGCTATATCTATTCATATTAATATAAAAAAATATTTAAATATCCCTGTTACACTCATTTTCTTCAGTTACCTGACTGAAAGTTATTTTAAATTAAATATAAATTTTTTCATAATTATACTTTCATTTTTGCAGGAAATCAACTAATTATTCTGTACCCATAACACTACAAATATATACGACTTTAATCAGAAAATAATCTTTTCCGCGTTTGGAAGGCAAACCTAACTTTTATCTTTTGCTCGTATATACTATATATAAGGCTAATTCCATTATGATGCATTAGTTAGAGGCAATTAACGTTTAAAAAATCATTAAATTGTCACTTTTTCAAATCGCAAAAAGCTAATATAACATTTCCAACTTCGCTAACAATCACACATTTCATTTTAAACTATGTTAGTATCGATGAAAGAAAATGCTCGATGACATTTACAAATGTCTTTATTTATGATACATATGCACATATTTGTAACATTATATATCCACCTTTTTATAAAGTAATAAATATTTATCTCTTATAATTGTAATACGATAATAGTTTGAAACAGCATTATTTAGACGAGTATTTCCGATGTTAGACGATGAAGAGAGCTCTTAAAAATTCGAAAATAATTACATAGTCAATTATCGAGAATCATTATATATATCATGATTCGATAATTTTATCGACGGTTAAAGGGATGAGATTAGATTATGCGAGGATGAGCATTGTATTATCATTCTCTGCCGGTTTATTTGTTCTTTGGGTCTTCCTCCGTTCTATCCACACATCCCGCTAATTGGTAACTCTCTTGTGAATATTAATTATCATTCGATTCTGGGGCACGAGCTATACCTGAATAATGCAATAATGCAGACAGTGCGAGGTTGCGCATTGGGTACACTTTACATGCCACGATGTACATATGTAAGTACTATGCATAACTTTTACTGTTACTAACTATTCGCTTGCACAATTCGAATTTAGTCTTCGAGAAATTTCCATCGTTCGGTTCATTTCTTCACCTAATATACGATTTATTAACTATGAAAATTTATATTGTTCCTTTTTCTAATTTACGAGATATTCTTTCACTTCCTTTTTTCTTGACCTTCAGGAAGAAAATAATTAGTTTAGAAAACTTATTGCAACAGCATTATTTTCTATCTATTATTAAAAAAAAAAGATAAAAATTTTTATTTTCCCTGGCGCATTTGCAATTTGTAATTAAGATGTAAATAGTACAATGTTTTTTAAATTGTTCCCGATTTAACGATAACATATTCGTGGACATGATAATTACGTGAAATTATTCTTTCATTATTACGTATAAAAATGATACGTGCATTATGTTGTGTTATTTAGCATGAACAATCGTGATAATTGTATCTACCTATGTCTATATAAACGCAGTGAAATATCAGTATAAAACGCGTTAAAAGTAAAATTTTATATTTAATGATTTTTTTTCACATATTTTTTAGGAAAAACTTTTCTGTACTAATAACTAAAAGATACCTTGAAAAAAAGTCGTTCCTTTACTAACAAATATTTGGTTTCAAGTGGCCATGTTACCACACATACTCCAGATTTAAAAATGAAAAAAAAAAGATAGTATAAATGTTTTTTTTAAACAAATCAACTTGCTACTTAAAATACTAGTTTTTTCTGATAGTATTTTTTCAGTTATTTTTCTTACAAGTGCTGTAATAATTTTTTATAATAAGATATATATCAATAACTGTAAATTTTCTATAATTCCCTTTATCATAAACTTGAAAAATCACTAAAAAAATCATCCTTTAATTGAGGATGATCTTTGGATTTCCAACATTATATCCCGAAAACTCTTCTTAATCATTCTACTTTCAGGTTTTCAATCCCATGTTGTCTGACTCTCTTAATTTAAAAAAGGGCGACAAAGTGACATACTAATAAGTGGTACCTAATATTTCTGCTGCTAATGATTTTCTATTACCTTCGCTACGTTTGCAAATCGAAGGTGTAAGAATAGTGTAAAACATCGAGATTATTTGACTGAATTTTAAATATCAATATTGTAATGTATTAATAACAATAGCTAGTAATAAGCATTTTTCATTGACTATTCTTGGCAAGGTATTATCAATATAAAATTACCACCATATTTCTTGCTCTTTTTCTCGTAAATATTGGATATTGGGAATATGGAGAGATGCAGATAAATTGTAAAAAAGGAAGCATATATAAAATTTGTTCAGTCGTATAATCAACCGAACAACATCATTATAAGAAACAATAGAATATTCCTTTCCAGCCCTAATTTCTAAATTTATACAAATTCCTCTTCTACCGTAAAACAGTTCGACGCATTCTGGTCACTCGCATCATCTTCCATTACTTTCTGAGGTTTTCCCACTTTTCCCTAATTTTTTAAATCACTTTCACTCTTACTTTTTCCTCCTATCATCTTCTCCAAATATTCAATCATGTATTCACATTTTCCAAGTCCTTCTTTCCACATCCATCAATATTCAACCAATCAGCACACACCTATATTATGTAAATTAAAAAGCACTGAACCGTGACTCTACTAAAAATACTCAACATCAGAACCATTACAAGGACTCTTCACCAACTAAACATTTTCTTCATTAAAAATCATCATTATAGAAAATATACAAAAGTGTATCAAGGAATCTATTACGACCCAAAGCTAACCGTTAGGACACGACTTTATGATACGCGCGAGTCATCTATGCTATTTTTGAGGATGTTTGATTTTCTAACTCTTTGTTAAATTCCTTTTACTGTAAGCCGAGGTCGAGTTCCAGAAAGAGTTTATGACCACGGAAACTTTGCGTTTCTGCACCCCATGTGCCTTTCTGGTACCCGGTCTCCCTCAATAGCAATTAACGTATCGTAAAGTCACTAACACACATATACCAGGAGTCCCGTTAGGACTGCTCACCCCTTGGGTCTGACTCCTCCGCCAATACGACATTCCACCACCCTGCCAACCAGGAATTTCCAGAGTGGCGGTTTGCGCGTGGTCCATGGAGGACTGTCCAAGGGGCAGGGACGGTTCTGATTCGTCCAAATCGGAAAACCGAGCTATGGAATTTTGTATAATTAGAGTGAAAGTAAAAAATAGGGAGCTGAGAAAAAGAATCTTCAAACAATCTTCAACGAAACTAAACATATGTACACTCTGTGAGACGAAAGGGACTTTGAGAAATATCGCACCAGCGAAAACCAAGCGTTCAAGGAAGCTAAACATACTATTTTTTCAAACCGACGACGCAACAGAATTTAACTGCCTTTACACCTTCACACCGCCATACTAGAACCTTGCTCTTTCGACATTAATTTGTCTGGAGCGTATTTGATATTCATTGCGAAATCTCTTATTGACACCAGCTGTAAGATGAAAAAGAGCATAAGAATTCTATTTAAGTGGAATCAAATATCTCGAAAACCACACGAGATAAAAATCTAAAAACTTTACACATTTTACTTTCTCGAGACTCTATTTTTTAGTAGTTCGTGCAGTTTGTGCTGAATAGCTTAACAGCATACCATAAACCTCGTGTTTCCGAAGGGTACATCTGTTTGCTAACCGATGAGTCAACCGAACGAAATTCCTAGTTTCTTATCAATTTTTGTCCACTCTTTCAGAATGAGGTGCTCTAAGGGTGCATTGGAATAATAATTATTTTACTATAACTCGACATATGTTCAGGTCGCGCAATGCTGGTATTTAATTGTCGAACCGTTACGCGATATATTTCACATTTTGTAATATAATTGGTATGAAACTTACTGAACAAAATTGAAACTTTGTTAATAGTAGTATAAGAATAATTTATTTGCTAACAAAGAGTGACTAGACTAAGATATTTGTGTGTGACTCTAATGAACTTCTCTTTGTAAAATTTGTGTTTTAGCTTTTATAGGCTAAGTTATTTTTGCTATTGGTTAGCTTGCTGTGTGTGAAGTGAGTCTGAGTTTGGGAGTGGGATATCGGTCCTTCTAAAGGTAGGCATTATTGTTAAAAATTACATTAAATTTTTGGGATCCAGAAGATTCTCAGGCTTGCCTAGTAATAAACTAGTTTCGCTTACAGTGTCTCTACGGGGGGTTTAAATACGGTTCATCAGTTTGACGGTCAAATATAACTAACTAATTTTATAACGATAATCTGTCAGACCGAAGGTTCGTTACATTTGAATTGCGATGCAACAACATATCTTCACAAAACAAATTAAATTTTATAACAGACAATACAAATGTACTTCTCTGTAACAGCAGTCGGCGTGTGTAACACGTTATCTTAACATCTTAGAGACAGTTAACAAACGACGTGCGTCATATGTCTTTTCCACTACTATAATGAACATCAAATGACGTACGTCATTTCAGCACAAGAGGTTAATACTTCAATTTTATATGCTATTTTTCAAAACATTAACTCGGATGCAGGAAGGAGTAAAGAAACAACTGAAAGTCAGATCGGGTTGGGTCATGTTTGACAATCGTTGCGATTAACACAAAATGAAATCACATGTGTGACACCGGTCAGTAATAGACGCCAGAGCGAGATCAAAGTGTTAATGAATACTCATCATCGAACTTTGCATGGTAATTGTGCAAATTGTCGATGACGTACCCTTATCCTTTTTAAGTCTTTGTATTATAACAAGGAATTAAACCTGTTGATATGGTTCTGTTAAGTGGTCAAATACTAATGGACAACAGTGTACAATATTTTTTATTCTCCTGAAGAATAGGTTAACAGTTTCCATTCGGTATATACATTTGACTCCTTTATAAATCATAAACGAAGAAATAAAGAAACAAAGCAATTAAGTACACGATGGAAAAACCACTAGAACAGCGTATTTACGATGAAGCTAAAGGAAGTCTCGTATTATTCCATGAGTGTCAGGTACATTTTTCTGTTACTGAAATAGAAATATGGTGATTTTATCAATGGAGCAATTCCTCTTCGTACAACTTGCATAAACACGATAAACGTGGAAATTCGCTGCAAGGTAAGAAACTTACTATCGTTTCAGTTGTGAAAAATCGCTGGACGTCACATTATTTCAACCGCAAGAGATGTAAAAAAAGTTTAGCTATTAATTTATATATAGTACCAGATAAATAAATTTGAACACAAACATTTTTCTTGTTTGTTGTCCTTTCCATTGTACGAATGTTTTGCTTCGTGGAATGTTTAGCATTAATCCGATGCTAACTGTTGTAAAAGTTACAAAGAAGTAATAAATTATAGTTTGAAATAAGATTTCCATAGAAACATCATACTATGTCCTTTTTTTAAATCTATTCTGTGTATTTGAAATATTATGTCAAAAATGGTATAGTATATATCTTGAAAACATCCAAAAACTTCTAGTATTTATGTTCGAAAGAATACAAGCAGTTATCGATTTAAAAGGATATGCTTTAAAACATTAATTATTTAAAGTAATTAAGGGGAAGATGTCAAGCAACCATAACTTAGAGTTTATCCAGTAGATGTTTGCGCGAATCGTATCCACGAGTTTTTCTGTCATGTTAATTGATAAAGGAGGCCATTTGGCATTTGTTTTAACATATAACATAAGTATAATATTGAAGAAAATTATGTTGCAACGTCCGTAAAACTTTTGGCTGCTGCTTGATATTTTGATATTTTACAATACTCGTCAAATACGTCACGAATATGCGATGTAGAAAAAATTTCCATTAACGACACGTATTGTGTTAAATAGATTTGAAATAGTTAACATCTGTAAAATGATTGTAATATGTTCTGGCAATGCATATCATTGTGGGAAATCTTTAGCCAGGAACATACGTATATAATAGAAAACAGAATTGTAATCGAAACCATAAGCAACCGTTCATAGGAATTACCATATACTTTATTTAGAATAACACCTATGTTAAATCCATTCAAGCGCATAAGAAATTCCAACCCAGAAAAAAATATTGATTGGCGTTATTACTTATTGCAGCAGAACAGGATAAATAAGTATTAGTAGCAGCCTCTTCCTGCAGTGTAGCATTGCAAACAACGCGTTCTTCAAATACTAAATTTAAGCGGTCCTTTAACTTCGGATACAACAGATGCAATCAGTAAGGGCTTTCGTTAGTACCTGGTACACTTTTATGGGCCTGAACACTTCTGAAAAAGGATTGTTGTTTCGAACGTTTTGCTGCTGGTGTTCTTTCCATGTTTTGAAGTCAGCGAAGCTTATTCCAAAATATGATGTCTATAGGATGTAGTGTAGTAAGTGAAATATTTTTTAGGTATAGATCATTTATTGTTTGTTGTTGATGCTTAATGTATGAGGCACGAATGACTGTGTGTTTTCTGCTTTCTTTTTTCTTGTAGTTGTACCTGTTGACCTAGGTCAATTTATCAATCTTCATGAGGTTATTCTGGTATTAACTTCAGAATGTAAGGAAATTACTTATTTGGAAATAGTTAAGAAGCAAAAATTTTCAAAAAATGCTTTGGTTGAAAAATGACTGTGTTTTCTGTCTGAGATGAACTATGTGTTTATATAAAAACGTGTACTCTAGGTGTGAACTATCTTAGCGAATCATGGTGTTTAGACTCCAGAAAAGGATACGCTCGTAGAAACGCAGGATTTCTGCGATCATAAAATACTTTCTGGGGTTTGATATTGACTTACAAAAGGAATTAATTTAACGTAAACTTAAATTCAATGAACTTTGAATTGGACTGAAACGAAAAGTATGGAAGATAATCTAGTACTCCTATTTTATTTTAAAGTACATTCGATGGTATTATAATACAATAGCACATAAATGATTGCGTTTAGTGAAGTGAATACGACAATTTTCGATGACTCTGGCACATAAATCAGGTCGTATCACACCGATAACACGAGTAATGTTTACTTTGAGATCATTAAGAGTTTATGGGTCATTGGAATAAACAAGAGACTTAGCATGGCCCCATAAGAAAACGTGTAATGCCGTCAAGTCACAAGATCTTGGTGGTCAGTTGACAGCTGCATTTCTCGATATAATCCTATCGTTGAACTTCGATCTCAGTAAAGCGATAATTGCAACAGAAGCGTGGCATGTGGCACCACCTTGTTGAAATCACATTTCAGATAAATCAATTCCATTCAATTTACGCCAAAGGAAAGACGAAATTATCGAACGGTAACGCTCACCAGTAACAGTTATAGTCGCGCCTTCTTTATTTTCAAAAAAATAAGGTTCAAAGACTCCATAAGTAGAAAAACCACACCAAACAGTCATATTTTTTGGGAAAAATGATTGTTCGACTACTGATTGAGGATTAGTATCTTCTCAAATTCGGCAATTGTGTTTATTGACAAAGTCATCTATTTATGGCCATAAATTGAATTGAACAAGAACTTGGATTATACATTTTAATAATTTCAACGCGTTGAGCAACTGAGTATCTATTCATGATGACATGCCAAGTACTATTGCGTACAAATATCAGGTGACTCTGAAAAGTGAACAATAAACATGGCGAAAGAAGTCTTTGCATCGTCGTAAAATAAATTTATTGATCAATGATCACGAATAAACGCATACTAAATTATTAAGATTTAATGTTTCTTGGATAAATGCAGAGAGTTAATTAATATAGTAGAATCAATTTTATCTACTTTTTCTGTTTTCCGATTGTTCTTTTGCAAACGAGATCTTTACATTTCTGGCTTATTCACTGTAATCACTAGACACGGCGGTATTATTAAGGCTCGTGTAATAGGAATAGCAGAGTTTCCATGCGATGAAAGGAAAACCAAGGAAAGCTAGGTTGACAAAGAAGAAATGCGAAACGATAAAAGAAATATGAGCGTTGTAGTGGTAAAATTCGAGTGAAAGTTTCGATTAACCAGAGCGCCGTGCTGAGAGAATAGAACTCTCAATGAAAAAAAAGGAATCTCGGATTGCTCAGGAAGGAAAGGGTGGCTGGGCGGTCGAAGTAATTAAGACAGGAAGCAAAATGTCTTGAGAGGAACACTTGGTAAACATCGTATCGCGATGCAAGTAAATGAGATTCTCCTCCGACACGGTGAATGTAAGAAACAAGAAAAATCTTGAGATTTGCATTATTTTTTACTCTTCTTTTTAACTTTACTTCTCTATCTCTTTGAAAGCAAACATTGAAGGAATGCAAAGTTCGAGTCCCAAAGGAATATTAGGTACATAAGGGTAAAATCTTAAGAGACTGCTTTAAATTTTCCAAGTGATTCTGTATTGTATAAAACATTTTTATATTTCATCTTGTTGCATTTGTATAAAATAACGCTTTTTAAGCAGTTGAACATTTTATTTTTGTGTTACATAATATAATTCTTCATAAACATTATTGTTAAAATTTTTCTCCTTCTCTTTTATTCCAAGTTCAAATGACTTAACTATTTAATTCCTTTAGCTTTTAACATTTAGTTTTGAGGTATAGAATGTAATAATATATGTTTTTGTAACATATGGATTTAACATACACATGTAACGAATATTTATTGGTGGTTCTTCAAAACCTTAATAATTTTAACGTTAATAGAAATAAATATATAGAACTGATAGAGTGCAATCTGAATAATCAAAGAATATATTTTACATAACTTGGAAAAACCTGTAAATTTTCCATAATTTTTATAATTTCTTGTAGCGTATTGAAAGTTTTCATATCGTTCGAAAAAAATTTGCAGTGACATCGACCTATATATTAGGTATCAAATTATAGTTCATTCGAAATTTGAATAAAACCAAAAACTGCACTGTGACCTAATCATCGTTTCAGAAAAAATTAGAATTAGACAGTGTTTTCGTTTACGATTGAATTTTCCAGTGTTTCCGTGACGAGGAAGAGAAGCCGTAAATACAGCGATAAAAGCAACTCGTCATGTTGTGCATTTATGGGGAATGAAAGTTCGTCGGTTGATTTTTATATCTGATCCAAATGTTCTGTTAGATGTTCCGTAGGGTGTTATCCCCATATTTCCAGTAAATGTCACAAATACATATGGTTTCTCTTTGCAAATAACGATCGTTTGCTTTATAGTAACTACCATTTTTCTCGTAAATTGTTAGGGCCATGTATTTAGGTTTACGTTGCGGTCGACATACATAGGTCAGTGTCGTTTTGTTGGAATTCGTTTGTCAGGATCCGTGATTATTTAATGATTGAGGCTTCCGTTAATGTAATCATTGACTATTTATTATAGATTTACACTAAATGTTACACGTGCTCTTGCCCGCTTGATCATACTCGAACACCACACACACACACTCTACTCAACGCGCTACGCTTGGCGATCGTCTTTTCTCGATTTAACGCACAATCCGAGGCGGGCGCTTCGAATCGCTACATCAACACGTTTTTGAGGAAATCAATTTTCCATGGATTGTAAATTTTCTATAGGATTTGAGTCTGTCTGTAAGACAACACCAACTTTCTCTCGAAAGAGTGTGCAACCAGATCATCCTCAACGGTAACTGACCTATCGTAAGCTTACACGCACTGAAAAGAGGGAACTAGAATTTATGTGCTGGTTTCCTGAATAAAGGATCTTTGTGTGACGTTCTGCAGGCCGTGTTTACTATACGATGGGCATGACCTGTAGGCTTTACATATTCAGAAAGCTGCTCTAATTTCTAATTGGATATTTCTAGGTCCCACTATCCTATATTTTCTCCTAAAAAGTGTTTTGGAGGGAAAGTTATCCGAGGAATGGGGGGAACGTCTTTGAACCTCAGAGAGGACCAGAACAGGACATTTAAATATTACGAGAATTCTCTTAGATTAGTACACTTGAATGGATTTATACATTGATCCTTGAACATTTGGCAATACTCGACATAGGATCCTTTCATTCGCAATACTTTAAATTTTATACGAAAAATCAGATATATTCAGAGTGTACACGAACTAAGTAACACAGTATAAGCTGGACATTATTATTGTTATCATAGAGATTGTTAACATAGATAATTAACCTTTACCGTTTCTACTCTACTAACAAATAACAGTATGACCTATTTTAATGTAACTGTTCAATTAGTTGTACAATCCGAGACAAAATGATAGCCCATTCAACATTTTTGTTTAATTTTTAGGAAATCACGAAGAAAATATATATTTTATCCACTTTGTATATTGCACATCCCATTATATGTAAACATACAGAAAATAGAATCTTGAAAATGGGTCGAGAAAATGCTTTAAACAGAAGTGGGTGAAACACAGTAAACGAAAAATGATTTAAATCGATAGAATTTTATTATTATGATCAGAGAAATATTCTATTTTAAAAATTGTAAAATTGTTCAATAGAAGTCTAAAGGCAGTCCGTAATTTATTGAAGAATTCCAAAAATGATGGGCAAAACAAGAATAATGGACGACTGTGAGCACTCTGAATGACAGAAGTAATTTTAAGGGGATTGCAAGAGAAATGGCTAAAGCAGCCGGTGTTGCAATAAGTAAAGAACTTACAACGTGTTCTACAACAATACAAACACTTAAAACATAGAAAACTGGAACAACGCCGAAGATGAATGTACATTAGAAAAAACAATGGAGGCAAATTCTATTTAGTGTTGAAAAAGAGTTCAATTTAGAAGATCTAGGTGGATGGCATTTTTTACTTTCATGATATAAGGAAGGAAGAACTTATTTTAAGTGGTCAACAAATGGGGGGAAGAAGTATAATGGTACGGGCCGGAATTGGATACCACAGCGAAACAGATATAAATTTTTATCAGGCCGTATGGACAGTCAAAATTGGCTGCTCGACATAAGCTGAGTAGCATACTTAGTTTAATATTAGTGCATGTAAAGTGCAAGATAATGAACAACAAAAACCCGCTATCATTAGTAAATAATCAATTACAAGCTGTGGAGTGCTCTGCAGATACCTCGGGTGAAGAAACCGAAATGGAAAGAATTACCACTGAACAATGGAAATTGGCTAAACTGAAAAGCAAAAGAGGAGCGAAAACAGATTTGGAAAGCTCCAGTATGAAAATAAGACTAGTTAATATAAAAACCAATATTAAATGGTTACAAAATGGACAAACACCAAACAAATATGCAATTTTACAAAATTTAAGTAACGAGAACGTACAAAATGGTTCTACATACTTCTATAATAAAACCGCCCTCCACATTCATAAAAACTCCTAACATAGACCCAGATAGGTATAGGACAGTAATAAAACTTCTAAGAAATAAACATGCAAATTACTATACCTATCGGCCAAAAACAGAAAAAATTTAAAGTAGTAATAAAAGGATCACACCCAAAACTCAATACAGAATATATTAAAGCAGACGTGCTATAAAAAGGACGTAAGGTAGGTAACATAATCAATTTAACCAAAGGTGCTACATCAATACCATTGCCAATGTTCCTCATTGAATTTGAACAAGATGAAAATAATAAGGAAATTTACGATATCAACGTCGTATGTAATACTTTAACAAACGTAGAACCATAAAGAGCTAATAAAAATATTCCGCAATGAACACACATAAAATTATTGTAATAAACCAACGACTTGTGTCAAATGTACAGGGAATCACATCTCGATAGACTGTCCATTTGGCAAAGAAATAGAAAAGGTAATTTGTGCAAACTGCAAAGGTAACCACCGGGCAAAACATAAAGGTTGCATCGTAAGGAAGGAGCTACAAAAAAATGATTGCCCCCATTTAGAATCAGGTACCGTATAAGTCAAACAATAACACAAGTGAATACGAGCAGTTTTAAAACACGCAACGAACAAACACAGATTCCCTCAACAAACAGGAAATCCTATATGGAAAATACAAAAGCAAACAATAGCCAAACAACACCTAAACCGAAAAGCAAACGACGAACATGGAAAGATTGAAAAAAAAAAAGTGAATAGAGAACCTAGTCACGCAATCCTCTCGCTAAAAACAATTATACAAACTTCCCCAGAAGATTCAAATGAAAACATCCTGTATGTCTACTTCCATCCAACTTCTAAACTACACGCACTCACACTGCAAATAAGACAACAAAAATTCTCTCCAGCGATTTACCAACCGCTACCATAGTACCGAAATTTTCATGTTAGTATACTAAATGAAAGACAAAATAAATAGAAATATTTGTATCAGCAACTAGGAATATTTAAATAAAAGAAATAATAAAAAAATATATTAAGTCTTCTACGAATTTCGAGAAAGACTTGAAAATACTGAAACTTTGTTCATTTTTTTTTTAAATTGAACAAAGGTAACATGGTTGACAAAATGTTTTAAGAAATCATCTTCCCATTGCCAAGAAGATATTTAGAAGAATGTGTTTGTAGACAGAATTGAAATAGCTCAGACTACTTGTCCTTAAATGTAAATACTTAGAAAGGATTTTAATTTTTTAGAGATTACCCTCCTTGTGCCTCTTATGGAAGTGTAGATACTTTGTTAAAAAGTTTTTCTCGGTAAATAATTGTGCATGATTGGTATAAAATATGTCTTTATTGCCATCCCTTTATCTATTTATCGAATAATAAGTTACTAATATTTTATTTTCTTAAGATCTACATCAATTTATTCCTAAAAAAAGGTATTTTTTGCTTATCTTGCCTTTGAATCAAATCGGACAAAAATAGTTGGTGTCTTTGTTATTAATTGGTAATTGTTCTTTTTTGGCTATGTATTCACTTGATATTCTTTTTTTTTATTTGACACATTTTTTCGACGAAATTTTTCAAGGAAATTCAGTTTTAAAAGTTTTTAATTGGTTTTTGTTTGAATATTATTTAATTCTTTATCCATAATTTGTTAATTTTATATTTATATAATGACAAAACTGATTAGAAATAAAATTATTTTGTGCTGAGCAATTTCTGTGTTTATTTTTTCTTTTACTTTTCAAATGTTCATATTTCCGTGATGGACAGTATAATTTAAAAGGAAAATGAAATCAATATTTCCAATGATTTCTGAGAACACAGCTTACAACAGTTTATTTGGTCAATCCTGTAGGTACAGACACACATATATGTTATGCACATGTACTTATATATGTATGCATACGCAACAATGTTACTTTTCTTTCGTTTTTTCATAAATATTAATTAACTGTAATGTAATTAACTTGCCTGTTTTGATTTCAAGCAATTTCTTTAAATAGTTACAGTATCAGCCAAATGTTTTTGGACAAACACATTCTAATGTAAAATTTCGATGTGCGATACAATTCCTATTATATTAAATAATTAACGTACAGACAAGGAGATAATATATGTATATCACTTTAATACAAGTAATAAACTACAAGAAGAAATATGTATTTTTCATAATAAACAAAATTGTATGTGACAAAAGTATTTGGACGATATTAACAGTTTATTGAAACTATAGACATAATAAATGCTATCATAATATAACAAGGTAAACAGACTTAAACGATTAATATTTTGATTCATATCCTTTCGAATCGACGACTGCTTATATTCCTTTGGGCATATGTAGATACTAGCATTTTCCCTATTTCTTTAAAGCGAACATTCTGCCACTTTTGACATAATATTTCCAATACAGATAATGCATTTAAAAAAAGATATAATATGATGCTTATATGATAATTTTGTTTCAAACTATAATTTATTACCTTTTTGTAATTTTTATGACAGTTTGCGTCTAATTAATCGTAAACACTCCGTGAAGCAGAACATTTGCCGGTTGAGAGGGCAACAAACAAACAGAAAAATGTTTGTGCCAGAATTCATTTGTGTTATAAAATATTCTTAGTAGTAGCTCATAGTAAAATTCTTAAGATTTTGTCGATTAATTAAAACTGTGTTTTATAATTGCAATATTATTGTTTATGTAATACATTGTACAATCCATGGGGTCATTCGGAAAGTTCCTAGCAAAATTTGGGTAATATTAAAGCTATTGAACAATTCTTACCGTTTTTCTTAATTTTTTCATAATTTATTCAACTGGGAGCGATAAATACCCAAATTAAGAGTTTATTATAAAGTTTATAGTAAATAATTCCCTTCCAGTCCGAGCATATACTGATTAAAACTTTCTTTAGATACACTATCTTTTGCTGATTTTCCTGTCATTTTTCTGTTATTTTCCAAAATCGTTTTCGATTGTATTATAAGTGATACGTTCAAGGAGTTTTAGCAGTGAGTCTTCTGATTCAGTAAAACAAAATTGGTGGTTGATAAAAATATTCTTGTATATGTGTTCTGTTAGTCATGTCCAAGGGTCATTATCAAAAATGTAATGTACAACAATTTATCATTAATATTTCAATAATTATCAAAATAATTTCTTTAAAAATTTTTGTATAATAATTTCAATTAATATTTGTTAGGTTTTGCTTAGTGATGGTTTATGGCACGTTCGCGCCAACAGGCTGTTTTTGAATTTAGGATTTAATTTATTATTTTTATGCTTTAACGTTCATCCTAGCGAAGGCCGGTAGAATTACTTAATTAGAGTTTTTAGTCATTCGTGCCCTTTGCGCGCAATAGCTTAAAAACATGCCATAAACCACGGGTTTCCGAAGGGTACATTTGTCTGTAACGGTCTGCTAGTCGATGAGTCACCCGGAGGAATTTCCCGAATTATTATAAACATTTGGCTACCCCTTAGAATCATCTCTCACTCCACCAGGGTAAAGCGCGCTAAGGGCGCACTGGAAGGAGTTGGCGAGAAAATTGGGCACGCTGATTGGCGATGAATATTAGAAAATATTCACCAATCAGCGTACTTCAAATCCAACGCTTCCGAGAGCTAAGACGAGCACTTGAAAGACCAAGAATACACATAAAACCATCATATCGAAACCATCTACGAGTCAAAGCGAGCACTTAGTCTGACATAGAATAAATTTCGCAAAGTTAGAAAGGCAACAAGCATTTGTCAATTTTATCAGTCGGCTCAGTACGACAGTACACACGAGCTAAATCAAATACATACAATGGAACCTCGATATAACGGACTTCGATACAACGGACTTCGGATATAACGGACAGCATGTAAGCGATCGTAAACTGCACGTGACTGCACACATTATGACCGAAAGTGAAATAGCAGATGAAGTGTTGATCAAAGAAAGTAAAAATGAAAGCGAAGATAGCGAAGAGGAGGAATCAATACTCCCAGAAATAAAATTATCAATGGTCAGATCGCATCTTGACGATGCAATATCATTTATCGATGATTTGGCAGATAATGAAATGCAATTATATTACACGCACTTTCGCAATTTTAGAGAGTTAATAATTAAGAAACAACAAACTTCAAAAATCCAAACAAAAATTGATACATTTTTCAAACCAGTGTCACCGAAACCAGGAAGTTCAAAAACAAACATTGATGACTCTCCTGAACGGGCGTATAGTGACATATCATCTGAAGACGAATAAAGTGCAATTTTAAAGTGTAATTAGAATGTAAACTTTCATTTATATGTATTTCTATTTGATTGTTGATAAATAGCTTATTCAGAAAATTTATTTTTATATAACGAACATTCGGCTATACTGGACACCCCCTCGCCCGCATTGGTCCGTTATATCGAGATTCCACTATACTAACAATATTAGTATTATGGTTTGCAAAATAATATTTCTAAAGTTTCACTTTATGTATTCAAAAATAAAATCCATAGATATCTCAAAATTGATTTAGCCTAATTTCGTATCAGGTATAATATTTATTACGATGTGGTGGTTTCGATGTTTGTAAGAAGTATGTATGTGTGCCATCAGAGTGATTGTCTTGTACTGAATAGTTGTTCAAAATAATGCTCTCGTGCGCGATTTAATATTATATTCGGTAGAAGTGTGGGTGTGAAATCTGCAAATTTTAAAAAATTATGTACGAGATCAATAAAAAAAAGTAAGCAATAAGGCACACCTTTGTAAAGTCAGGAGAAGAGAAAAATGTTCAAGTATATAAATGATATGAAACACTTCTTATGACATTTTTCTAAAATTTTTCTGACGAGAGAATTCGGCATTTGATGAAAACATGAGTTTATTCTGTTGCAATATCAGATATTTCATTTTTTCTAAAGACCATGTATTTATTTCCAACACGGTGGGGAGGGCGTACGACGTCAGGAGATCAAGGTAGCAAGAACTATAAAATATGTACAGCATCTGGGAAGTATCAGTAGGGGATGAAATTTCACAGATGCCAAGCTGGGATCTTTTGAGAAATACGAACTAAGGGATTGAAAGCTAAAGAAGGAAAAGAAAAACCATTTCTACATTTGGAATCTGGAAATCGTCCGTCAATATTCGATTGAGAAATTTGTATTCAAAAAGATACGAGAATGTATTTGACAAAGCAGAAATGCTTTAGCGAGCAAAAGAACTTTTTATGCTACTAAATTTTTCGATATTTTTTAAAATAATTTTAAGAAAGAAAAATTTTTGCGTGCACATTACTAGTTAGAGAAAAAAGTACTGTTTTGAAAGATTTCAGTAAAATACGTAAGTAATTTATAGGACTTTTTTTTTTAAATAAGTTCCTTTTCTAACAATTGCCAGGATATTATGTATAGAAATCAGTCGTGCACCCGAAGGGAATCGATCGGTATAAAATGTGCGTATAATTCCAACCCTAACAATATCTTTTGATATGTCGAATGAAATTAAAAATTCCGATCTATCCGTATTATTTGTTTAGAACTGTAACTTATATATGTGAAATTTCATAAAAATAGTCCAACATTTTATAAAAAAACAAAATGTTAATTTTTAACATATTTTTTAAATAAACTAATTTTTCGAAAATCTGCTGACGCCATATTATTGGCCTTCTAAAACAACAAAATTTGCATTTCGAATTTCTTATTTACGGCTAATAGTTTCCGAAATATTTGTAAAAATAACTTTTTTAACCCCAAAATTTAAGGGTTGTTTTCACCTCTTTAGAGTGAATATTCGCACATAAAAAAAATACGTGTTAAATATTTTTTCAAGTTCTACAACATATAAAAGTTTCATTAAAATCGGCATGTAACGTTTAGGTGATGTTTCTTGTAAGCATATCTTATGCGATGAATTTTTTTTACTAAAATAGGTTAAGTTAAATATATTACCAAAGTGTGTCAGTTTATACGAATGCTATATCATTATGTTTACGTAGGATATCAGTTATTATAATATTAGATTCATTTTTTTGATTAAAATAGTGAGTGGTTAAAAGAATAAATCATATTATATAATTGAACGAATAAGTGTTGTTTGTAGTAAAATTTCCAAACTGTTAACTTTTATAATATATTCACGAACTCTCTTTTGAATACTAATTCAACTTTAAACTAATTTAGTTTTTTTAAACAAAAATTTAGAGCAACTGTTTTTAGATCATTGGCAACTGTTGTTGCCCTTGTACTCCTTTTTCATACTTTTATTCAGGTACAGCTTTTGTACCTGCATCTTGCATATGCGTGTTATCTAATCCAAAAGTTTGAGCGAATTCAATTTCAAATATAATATATATTATTATATTTTAAATAAATATATTATAAATATGTTATAATGTTCGTATGTAAATATAATTTCATATTTCAATGAGTGCATTTATTGTTAGACGAGAAGAGTGTGTATTTATTTCAAAATGAAGAAACATCAAAAAGTTCTTACGATACGTTTTTGCTTATTCCTTTTCTTATATAATCATTTCTATCCGGTAAACTGTTGCGATACAGAATGTATTACTAGTTAAGCTTTTAGATTTACGATATGGGTGTCTAGCCACACTATTTTTGAGAGGCTATTATTCAAGATCTCTTATTTATCCGACGCCTTTTAAGCCAGATGCCCATTTAATGTTGTATGGGAGCAGAAACTTTGCTTTTCTGCAGTCGATATGTCTGGATAGTGCCTAGCTTTTGAACACTCAATAGCAATTTACATGTCGCAAATTCGTGATGTGGTACACGGACCAGTGGGAAGCTTTCTAGAAGAGAGATCTATAGATCTATGTGTTCTTTTTTGGGATATCTTTTTAATTAATCATAATATATGTAAAAATTTTCCCTTGAAATTTCGTTTCAATATTTCGTCAATAAAATCAAGGCAGCATTTTTTATAGAATCATGTACAAATTAATATTTAGGTAAAATTAAAACTTATAATGCAAGTTCCTCAATCCACTACTTTGCTCTATGGACCCTTTTCTCGTAGAAAGTTCCTCAATAATGTAGTATCGGGGCCTCCATACCATAGAAAAGTAATACCAACGAGGAAACTAAGAGGGCGTCTTGATTATGGGCGTAGAGATTGTGGGTGTTCGATTCCCGCTTGGTTCCTCTAATTTTTCCGCGGTTACTATAATTATCTATAGTTCAGGAGCAAAACCACTTCTCAAGAGATACCCATTCTAAGTAACCATTCTAAATAAAATAATTTCTATGTATTATTGTACAATTTTGTATTTTTAATCAACGGATGCACAAGTTTAATTCAGCTTGTGACAGCGTTCACTACAATACGCCGCATATATAATAACTGTTAAGACGAAAATAATTGTTACCTATGTATAAAGGAATCTTTCAATGCAAAAAGTCCAATTCATCGTGAGAATAATGCGTTTGCAGTTGAAAGAAGTGTTTCTCCATGTAAGGTAAAGATATTGTAGCGACCAACTGCATTAATAAATGGAAACATTTGTCATTCAAATGATTAACACGGCCTAAGACACACGTCAGAGGAGCTATTTTTGAGAAAGCTGTTTTTAACCTTTTTTTAATGAAGATGCAAACAATGCGTTATCTCAAGAATTTTCTATTATGATCTTAATATCGTTAGCGGTTGCCACAATAATGAGATTTCCTATGCACGTCAAACGATTTTATACTGTAATCATAGATATCAATGCATCTGTTTTCCTGTAAGAGATTTTTAAGTATTGCGTACGCGTCAGACAGTTCCGTCTGACGATCATTTGCTTCAGAAACAATTTAGATGCAGATGCAGCGCGACTCGTTTAAGAAAATTGTCAACTAAATTTTAATTTTTCTCCGAGATCATGAAAAATTAGTATTGAGTCATTCGAAAAATTCGTAGCGAAATTTGGATAATATCAAAACTCAGTAGATTTATGAAAAATAAATATTTTGTACTATTACCCCTGGTAATAAGTTTTTGACCAAACGTAATAAAGTTAACAGGAAATACTAAATTTTATATGTCACAGCAAGATATATGAAAAACCGCATGTTTTCGTTAAATTGGTTTAATATAATGTAAGAATAAAGAAAATAATTACAACGTTTGTTTATTACACGCTCAACAATAATAAAGAAACAAAATGATGATTGAAAATAAGTTTTTAGCCAATGAAAACTCTGGAAAAAAAGTATTCAACCATATAAATTTATAATTAATCTAATGCAGAAATGAACGATAATTTATTTAAAATTCACATTATCTAATATTTAATCACATTTCCACGTGCACGTTTAACAGTTCGTATGCGTCGTGAAATACTTTCTATTAAATTTTCGCATTCTGCTAGGGTAATTTCATTCCACAATATTTTTATAGCTTTGTGGAGTTCAGTTTTATTTGTAGGTTTTGTCCTATGTATTAATTTCTTCTACGTTGCCCATAAATTTTCTATTGGGCTTAGATCAGGACTATTCACTGGCCACTTCAGTGTTTTAATGTTATTCTTTTTTAACTCGCGTTGTCTTGTTGAAAGTAAAAGTCATTACAATCCGTGAACCAATTTTCTATACTAGGTATTAGAAAATCTTATAAAACCTGTGTATAATTTCGGAATTAACAGTTGTGTACAATATAAAAAATTTTCCAATATTTTGGGTCGTCATGCAGCTCTACACTATGTAAGATTGGGGATTTTTTTTTAAGTTTAAACAGTTTAGATCAAAGTTTTTTATTTGTTTTTCTCCAAACGAACTGTCCAGCATCATCGCCTGTTCCAATACATACACGTGATTCATTTCTGAAAAGTACTTTTCGTCAGTCATCTACATTCCAATGTTGATGCTGTTTACATCACTTGTGAGAGCATTGAATGAAGGGACGGGGCCTGGTTTATGGCACAGCGAGTAGACGAAGCCCAGACCTGCTAAATCTAGGCTCGGTCCCGACATTTGGCGCCCACTCGACGGCTAAGACCAAGCGGCTACGATCCGAGAAGGACCCGGCCACGTGCGTCCCTTGTTCGCGCCTAGGATATAGGGATGGGTAAGAAGGCCCGAAGAGAATTATCGAAAAGGTTTTTGAAAAGAGTAGTCGCGAGAGAAGAGAATAAGTTGTTTTTAAATAAAAGCTTACATACTCTAAACGTTGCTTTCTCTGTTCTTTAGAAAGAAACGGTTTCTTCTTAATTTTACAAAATGTATATCCCATTTCATTTAATCTGTTTCTCATTGTACGATCGGACACATTTTTTGCTTATTATACATTTATTTCTCATGTTCTGCACTATTTATATTGGCAGAACATTTATATTTATATTGGCACATAATAACATTAACGACAAATGTTAATTAACAAAAGCATGATTAATACCATATGTCGTAAACGTTATGTTTCGTCTGTAATAGAATAATGCATTCGTTTCTCTTTCGAACGACGCGGTTTATGACACGATCCCGAAGAAAGGTTATTTTAGAGAATACATTAGCTATTGTTAGACTTTTCGCGTATTTCTCGCTGGGAGATATTAATTTTTTCAACATACGTAAAGTCAATTTTCTATTCTTACGTTTCCGTTTAAACGGTGTTGAACTTTTGCATGTGCAAAATCGATTAATGCTGATAACGCGTTGTTCCGTCCGAAGGAACAGAAAGCTGATCGATCTTTTGTTTGGCACGGTTTATGACACGATCGCGAAGAAAGGCTATTTTTTGAGACAACGAATGTATTGTTCGTATTATTGTGCATTTCTCGTCGAGAGAAGTTAGTTTTCTTTACAAAACGGTCGCGTAAAGTTAATTTTCGTTTTCATTAGCCAAAGACGTGTTATAAAACGAACAGTTCCCTAACTGTCATTTTGACAATGGATTCTCATCACGTAAAGAACCGTTGGATCGGACCTGGCGGAAATTCGAGACCGTTGCCAAATTTTCGGCACATCGCGCGTCCGAGCTAAGGGCGCACTGCAAGGGTGTTCGCGATATCTGTTAGACATGCTGATTGGCAATTAACATTTCGGTTGCTACCAATCAGCATGTCACCCTCTTTAGCAGCGATCGGGCAAACTGCTGAAGAGTTTTCATTCGTTCGTTAGATTCGTTCGCAAACAGTCGATCGAGACACTTATTCGTTCGAAGTCAATTGTGACTGTCAAGTCGTTCGTTGGCAGTCAAATCGTGACAAAGATTCGTTCGTTAACAGTCTATCGAGACACGTTTGATCGTTAGAATCCATTGTTCGGGATTTCTAACGTATCGCTTCTTTAATCTTTTCATCAGGCGCAAGGGGTGTTCGGTCCTAACTGGGACATAACTGCCGCTGCACCTCTAATCGTTTTACAGCACACCAATAGCTACTGAATGTTTACGAGTAGGTACCAGAAAGGCTTGCAAAAGCATAGAATTTCTGTGTCCATAAAATGTTTCCTACGTCTTGTCGTTGTCTTGGAAGGAAATTTAATTAAATAAAAGATTAGGAAGAAGGTAGACGTGACTGTCTCATAAAGCGAATCTCGTATAATCGCCTAAATTTGTTTGACGTCGTAAAACGAGCGTCAACAAATACAAAAAATAAATATATTTTAAGTAATACTCATAGAATTTTGTTGCCATTGTATTGATCCTTGTGGGATACTAAAATAAGATTGAAATCTATCCTGCCCTTTGAAACCTTCCATGTTACCTTATTTGCTTTGCTTATTCCATTATTTTGCTGTATAGAGGTGTTGACGGTTATACTTTAGAAGCAGGTTATATTTTATTATTATTAATATTTAGGTAATTACAATTGAACGCTGACAGAAATATACCAGGACTATTCACGTCCTGTTCCACCGACTCTTATGGTGTCGAGCTCACTCACAGAAAAAACGAATGCAACCTTCAATACTTCTGTAGGGCCTTTCCTCTATACCGCGCGTCTCACAACGTCCGTCGCCTTCAACTGTCTTTTTCGGTTAGAAACGGTTATCACTGATACTTTTGCATGCGGAGTTTTTTTAAGGATAACGGTTTTACTTCAGCAAGAGGTATTATTATTAATATATTTGTCACGTAATAAATTGTGCAAAGAGCATGTTGTTGTGATAACCAAATCTGTCGTTTACGGTAATAACGCTATCGCTGAATAAAATATTCTAAACTCTTGACATAAACTTGTGAAAGCATTTTCTGCTATCTTTCTTGTTCTCCATAATCGATAATTGTAGATTGCTATTATGTTCTGAACATCGTTATTCTCTCATAGAATATGACGCGATTGTAAAGTATCATCTTCACTTACTCGTAACGGTATTTGAGATGCTGTTCTCTGTTATGAACTCAATTATTTTAGCTTGGTTTAATTAATCGAGTGAGTTACATTTAGTTTGTTGAAACGGAGTTCTTTATTGAAACTCTGCGTGAATGAAAAATGAAACTAAATTATTACTGGCAGAGGTCAAAGTATAACTGAACTGTTGCTGATGGAGGTTGAATTGTAACTGAACTGTGAAAACGGTGGCAACGAGATGTGTACAATTTTGAAATGAATCTGATTGGTGAATTAGATGAGGTAGAAATGGAAAGAAACTCTGTATATTGGTGGATGTGGGCGCAACTAATCGTTGATTAGTGTGAAATGAAACAAAGGCAGAAGGGAACAAGAGTTGGGGTTTTCCGAAGAAAGTCATTGCACGCCTTTTTGCCTGGCGATGGTTGCTGGAACCGAGGGTTCGCCTATTGTTACAAAAAAATGTGATATCTTGAAAGAACGCTTTGTTGACCGTAATGGTACCGCAAGGGCTCGCCAGAAATGTGCGGCTCAACAATTGCTTTCGTGGCATCTTCTGAAGCTTGATTTTTTAGATATAATTTCACGAGATGCTTGGTGAGCCTAAAAACTTTGTCAGCAACAGTAATGTATGATACAACCAAATCCAACCCTGAAAATGATATTTCAAAAAGAAAAGGAAATTTGGGCGCGCATGTACGACGTTCTAAGCATGACTTTTCAAAAATATCGCTGTCCCCTTTCTTATCATAGGATCCGACATCAATAATAAAAAATGTGTAGTTAGCACCAACTAGAGTCAATAAAACTATGAAAAAATAATTTTTATAATTAAAATATAATGAGCTGTTATTTTGTAAATACAGTATATGAATATGTTTCTTTAATTGATGACTTTACACAGGGTGAGACATTTAACTTGATCACCTCGAACAACTTCTTAACTATGCGTTATACAAACAATTATTTTTACAAGGGCTACATGGTATCAAGAGGAACAACACTTGGTATACACCAGTTCTTTATAAATGGAGGCAGTGAGGAGAGTTGAAGGTCAACTTTGTTTTCTTAAATGGAATGCCCTATTCTTTCATGACAGTTCGAAAGCTTGTTAGTTCATAAAATAGAAAAGTATTGAATATTGTTTGTCTTAAAGTTATTAATTAACGAGATATTAACAAAAGTTTAATCCGCATAAGGTCACCTTGAAAGTTTAATGTCACTAAGTGATTCGTGAAGACGGCGGTTGTTACCTGATAATATTTATCAATATTAATGTGATTAACGTGAGAACTTGAGTAATCAAAGGAAGAGCGCGGATGTATTGTAGGTTTTTTCTTGAATTTCTCGTATCTCAATTTTCTTACCATTTCTTTCCCGCTTTCTTACATCTTCTTCTACTTAATTATTAATTAGGGTCCGTGACTGTTTCAATTGATCATAGCTCGTTTACAAGTCCTGGATAATGCTTCTAAGACTCCAAGCAGTCCGCCCAACTTGAGAGTTAGCAGATCCCGTGAATTGTTCGCATGCACTGTTAACCCCTTGCCGTATGAATTTTCAGTTACTGCGTATGTTAGTCTCGAATGTTCACTGTTCCAATATAATTTTAAATAAAGAAAGTCGAAATATTATATATCAATTTTTATTTAAAAGTCCTCCATCTTGAATTCAAACTAAAGTTAGAACAAAAATACAAATTTGATAAACGTATAGATACTTCTTTTGTCACACCTTGACCATAATATGTAGCATGAGTGAGACTCGTTATTGTACGGCAAGGAGTTAAGCGTTTACGATACATTTATTGCTATTGAATGGGCAGAAGTGCGGCTCTAGCAGTTATATCACCGGCCGAAACGGAGAGTTTTGGCGTTCATAAAACAATTTGTAGCTTCTTAGTTCTAACGGTCTATTGCGCAATAAGGAAAAAGAATATTTAATTAAAAAACGTTCTCAGAAGGAGCACTGCCAGTCGTCCGTGTCATAAACTCAATCGCCTTAACAACCGCATCGTTTGTTAGATGACGGTATACTAAATAAACGAGCTGTGATTAATACGAAGCATGCGTTCAAACGTATGCATCTGTCGCTTGTAGAAAGTCTTTTGCGTCTAGACGCAAGAAGCAAATACATACGTCTAACGCGTATAGGTCTTAAATCACGCGTTTTAAAAGGATCAAAAACCTCGAAGTCCCTAGCGTGTTAGTACTGTGCAGGGATAGAAAGAAGTTTTGCAGAAGAAAAGCGGATCTGATTGGATTATATTCCTATAGGTCCACCTTTTCTAATACAATCGTAGAAATTGGGCGCACAATCAGATCCTATAGCATCGCACGACGGAAGATTCAGGCGTTACAAAAGGTGTGTTCCCTCTTGTCTCTGTGCAATTCCACGAGATTTGTATATCTGCACAGTACTATGCGTTGCTGAGATGTTTGCCTCGAATCTTCTGTCATACAATGCTATATGATCCGATTTGTCAATGTTGTGGCGTTCGATCAATAATGATAAGTAAGTATATGTGCTTTATTTCTATAATTATGTTAGAGTAGATAAACCTTTGGGATATGATTCAATCAGACCTGCATTTATACCAACTGACATCTTAGCAGCGTACAGTATCTGGTAACCCATGTAACCTGCAGGCATGCCGAGTTCTTACGTCTATAGTTATTTCCAGGCCTCCGTTTATGGTTTCAATCCTCTATTGTATCATGAAAGGCTAAGGAGAAAATGTTTTCAAAAGCAATCTTGCTAGACATACGCGTCACAAACGTAATCGGTCAAATATAATATAAATTGGTCGCGCTGTACTTAAGATACATGCCGATTTGGCGGTACTAGTTTCCTAAAGCGGTATAAAGGAACCCATTTTTTACAAAAAGGTCAGAATTCCTTGAAACTTCAACAAATATCGTATTGAGACTACTGAAAGCTGCAACTTGGATTCCATGCGTATAACTTCTATCTTGCCCTCAATATCTTCTCTAAAGTCTTGTTTCTTTCATCTTAGGAAAGTCACATTGCCGGATCTGATCAGCGTTCAGGATCACTTTTCTCCATCATCATCCCATTCTTATTTTTCTTATTTGTCGTACACTTCTCAGTTTTACTTGGTAATTTTTGTAAACGAAAGGAAAGATTACTCTGATAAATATTTCCGTTACAGCCTTAGTATAATCCTAATAGAATATATTAAAAAGTGCTGTATTTCGTGTATTTCACTGTACATAGTACACATCTATTTACGTTTAATGTTGAAATTTAGTGTACCTCACGCATATTTATTCTTTTTTACACGCTAATGTAAACAGTAATCAACGAAACTTAAAAGGATATAAATGTAACATAAGCAAGGGGCAGAGTAAAGTGTGGAAATAAACGTAGGAAATGGTGAGGAGAAAACGAGGTGATATAAAGCAAGCAGAAACGCGGAAAGGACGTTAGAAAGAAGAAAGCGTGAACGATACGCAGAACAAATTAATGAAAGCGTGGTCTGAAGGTACAAAGGAAAGAGAGAAGGAAAACTACACAGAATAAGGGAGATAAATCATGGAACAGAGGATGTGGAAACAAAATCACAGAAATGAATGAAAACATGGAAGGTAAAAGGAGAGAAAGGAGAGGGGGGATAAAGAAAATAAAGGAAAAAGTTGGCTCGTGTACGAGGGAGAATCGGACAAATGCGTTTAAATGGCAAAAAGACAACGAAAAGGGAGATAGGGCAAAAACAAAAATGATGAGGGCAGATGGAATGCGTTTGCGATCCTCCGAGAGGTTACAAAGCTTCTCAGTTTACTAAATCATTTGAACATACGGCCTGCAAAGAGAAGGGTTGTCATTCCTTATATTTTATTCACGTTTCATTTCATCCTGTTGTTACTAATTGCGGTGACATCTTTCTGCATCCTCGTCGACGATTATCCCCCGAAATTGTTTTCTAATTTATCGCGAATTTTGCCGACTGACAATGTATACATATTTGAAATTTCAATTATCTCTCGTGAACGCCGCTTCTGTTCTCAAACTTTTCTACTAACATGGATTATGATACATGCATGTTTCTGCCACGGAGAAAAACTGACCTTCTTGTAACATGGGGGAACGTTTTCTTTTTTTTCAACTCATTAGTTGTGCGCACCAGTTTTGTATATTTTTCTTCGCGAAATATTGTGGTAACGATAATATTAAATAGGCAGCAACTGTACCTACAATTTGTCTTGCTGACTAAGGCACAGCTGTACGGTGTTTTATTCAATTATAAAAACTAATTTTATTTCATATCGTAATTTCTATTTGGACACTAGCTAAACAATATTAATTTTAATACCAATTAATGATTAATTTTGATATCGATTAGAATGTGAAAATTCTTTCGATATTTTTACTAGAAATATGGCCTTCCTCATAAAGACATTCGAGTGCATAATTTTATGGATGTGTGGTGTTAGGGTCTTGATTGATAGCGTTTTCAAAGCCCGTTAAAATTTGCACGTGGTATGCTGACTAGTGGATTGGAAATGATTTGCGAGTGGACTGTATTTTCTATAAGTATAAACTCCGGATAATATTTTACGAAGTGTAGCGAGTAATCGATGTTTCTAAATCAAAGGTTTCAAAGTATCTATGCGAGGGTTCAAAAGTATCAAAGTATTTGTGCAAAGGTTTTAGAATATCTTGATATCTGTCGGAGTTTCCATGGTCGCGATGGCACGGAGACTCCGGGCGAGGCAACCGTGAAGCTGATTGGCCTTTCCAAAATTTACTTTTTGCCAAACAGCTTTTCTCCAGTGTATTTGTACCTTCTCCCAATTCACTCTTAGCACGCTAACTTTAAGGAGAGGTACACAATGTGTGACTGGAGAGGGTGTTCGGTGGACAGCTTCGTGGAAACGTGTAAAACCTCCACAGGCCCTGGACTTCGTCATTTCGAAGTGGTCCACCGCCGACAATACAAAATGCGAAGCCATTTTTACCTTAATCCTATGGAGATTCCGGGATTTATAACATCCGGTGTTCTAGAACTGGTTGCACACAACACAGTAAACACTCCTTGTTTTCATCGAATAAAAAATTCATTGCCTGCAACGCATAACCGCTCGGCATTATGCCATAAATCCTGCTACACGATACATCTAAACATGTGGTGTCGTGTTGATCTTCGTCACCAGTCTATACCTGCGAATAGAAGCTAGCGAAAAGGACCTTATTTCGAGAAAGGCATTGATTGGCCCTTTTTTTGAACTTGCAGCTCCGAAAATATGTATGTAAGTAGCACCCGTTCAACATAAAACAGTAGTCAACGAAAAGCTGAACGTAGTTCAATTTACAACTTTCATCCCATTCTGCATTGGGTTGAAAAAAGACCATGACGCCTTATAACCGAGTAAACAAGAGCATGGTACTCAACATGTGGTATGTTATTATTTCATATACTGGTTATAACGATACAACAATACGTTTGTTGTGTTGAAAACAAAGCTTTATCTACAATTATGAATTCTATTACTTTGGTTTTAAAATTTTCACCGGATAAATAAAATTTCATTATATAATGGTAAAATATTTTCATCGGAGATAGGTGGGTTAGATCCTAACAGTAAAAAATGTTATTGTATACGTTTAAGGCAGGTGAGAAAGTAAGTTACAATTTTGCGAAATAAAGGAAACTCTTTGTATAAATATATTTAATTTACTTTTGTGTTTTTGTGTCTGATCGTATATAGTTATCGTTTCTCAAATATTATCTAACTGTATAAAATTTCTACTATTATATCAATTAAAAATTTGTAAGTTTTCTTATCAGTGATTGAAATATAATATTGAAAAATTCTGAAGTTCCTGTGATGTGTAGAAATGAAAAAAGTTTTAAATATATCATATTTTATTTTCAAATATTTGGTTTAAATATTTGCTTAAATCACCAAACAAGTACCATGCAAACGAAAATGTGAAAATAAATCAACAAAGAGCGACTGCGTGATCTGTAGAATTTTATTAGGTATTATACTTTTTATTTTTGTCGAATAAATTCTGCTGCTTATTTAGTATATAGATCTATAGTTTTGTGACGATATTTGTGAACCAGAGGACGGCTGTGAGCGAATTTGTCGTAGTGTAAAATAGCATTCCTTAACATTTAATTTCATTTAAGTTTTAGTTTTATATTAACATAGTCCTGTTTACTCTTACAAGGACTATTTTGCAACTTTTTGGTAGTTATTCTTTAAAATCCGAAATAGTATTTGTGCAATTTAATGGATACTCGTGACCAGAAAAATCCTGATGTCGGTGTGCATTTTAGCGAACACTGGTAGCGTATACTATGTGGCATTTTGCTGGTTTCACGCGGCAGGCCAAAACAACTCTGATGTATCTGCACGTATGTGATATCTGTCAGAAGATTTTTTAACTGAAAGGGCATTCAACTCTACTATTCGAAAATTCCATTGGCTGGGTTTCAACACATTCTTGTGGATTTTTGTGAGCAGGCAAACATAAAATCGTTTTACGATACCACATAATCATGTATTTCTTCATTAACTATAGTTACCTGGCCTATGTCGACGCATAAAAATTGCCTACTTTAAAAGAACACTTAAATTGTTAATAACTAATTAACGTAGTCCCAGATGCAACTTTGTTACTTTTGTTTTTCGGTTTTGAAAAGAAATTACTTCTTTAATTTAGAATAAAAAGGTACTTAACTCACAGTCTACCTTAAATAGTTACGTTATTTCAAGTAATACGTAAAAGCAAAAGCTATATGGTTGCAAGAAAGATACTTTACAGATGGAAGCGTAGAGAAGAGCCGAAAGTCAATTTTATTCTTTTCAAATTCGGTAGAATAGCGAATTCTAAGTATAAACGTATTTATTAAAGTATACTTATCATAAAACGATTAAACCTATTATTCTCATTATGAATGTGTTACTAACTTTGTTAAGTACTGTTAAACTTCGAAGCTACAGATGGCAATTTGTTAGATTATACATAGTTTAGTTTAAGAGTACAATATTCACTATTTTTTGAGTTTTCAAACAAATTTTGATATTTTATTACTTTTTAGATCAAAACCTTCACTTAAATATTTTTCAAAGACAGCTCATGTAAGTTCAGAATTAAAACAAATTTTATACAACTGATCGTATGTGATTATTTATAATGAAGGATATGCAAGAAGGAATTTCGGTCTCCTTAGCCTCGAGAAATTTTGTCGTGAGAAAAAAGGATGAAGTTATCCTTGAAGTTAGTACACGGGAGCGCAAAGTACTGTAATTATTACTTTCCACTACAATTATCGAACATGCAGACTCACTCACCGTACATCTGCTGAATCCCGTGCTTGTCGTCCTCCGGTAGCTCGTAATTAGAGCTCAATCCCTGATACCATGGGTACATGAGCGCTCCAGGAACCGAGCTATGTGCCAAGCCAAGAGAGTGGCCAAATTCATGTGCAGCTACCGCGAAAAGGCTGGTCCCTGAAAGCCAAAGAAATGTTCGAGATCTCGCCATCTTACACGACTATTCATTTTCCCAACCACGCATTTTTATTCGCATCATCCGCAACTTCTTGCAACTTTCTTCTTCGATAATAAAAGGGGCCTTGCTAAGGAAGGCAAGCTATATTAAAGGTGCTCGACTCACACGAAACATAAAAATTGCGAGAGAGATGGATTGCTTTGAACAACGCTTACTAAGTTGTGGTCTACTGAACGATTGTAAGATATTTTGCAAATTGTCGAAAGATGTAAGGAAACAAAAATCCGAAATGTGTGAAAATATGTAACGTTACAAGAATATGTGACATTAATAATAAATCAAATTTTGTTATTCATATTCGAAAAAAACATTTCTTTAGCTTTAAAATAAGCCCAATTGATTTCGTCTAATATTTTAAAACTTTAACATTAAATATCTTGAAAATCGTTCAATATAGAAAGGTAAAATTGTACATAGTTTAGTTTTTCGAGGATATCAACAAATCCTGCAAATTTGAAAAAAGTTGATGATTATGACTACAATTCTGTGCGATTTGACATGGAATAGCTCGCACATCTTCGCATTTGTTCGTTACTTATTAGTTGTACAAAATGTGAAGGTGACAATAAAGTTTCGAGAATAACATACTTAAAAGTTTTACTTTGAAAATTAAATATATGTGGGACTACTCTTGTTCGATCGAATCGTGACACGATGCTTAGCCGACCAGTCCACGAACTTTCGAACTGCGCTCGCGACAAATTAATGGCGCGAGGGCTGCTTTGTTTTGATGGTTTCGGACGGATTTCAATATTTTTAACACTTATATATTTAATAAACACTGATTGCTGTGTGATAATGTGACATTAGTGTGTTTTTATTTCTGGATTAGGTCAATTTCTCTTTCGAGTGTCTGTGTTTGCTTGTTTATGAACTTTGTACGTCATGATTAATGGTGTGAATGTGTAGTAGGCAGTGGAAATGTACGATGATTTTATTTTTCCTCCTTTTATTTCCAAGTGATCCGCAATGGATGTGACAGCAATGTTTTTATTTATGTTTTTAGTTAAAATTTCTAGAAAACTTCCATTAAATGTCAAATTTATATTAAATTTTATTATTTAATCATAATTCTTTTCAAAGATAGTTCATACAATTATTTATTTTCTATTGTTTCTTATTTTCTGTTTTCATTCTTAAGCTTTTCTGTAATTATCTTCTATTTTCAAATCTTTTAATTTTTTTTAACCTACATAATTTTCAAATTATACATGTAATTACTACAAATATGAAAAAAATTTGTTTTAAAATGCAAAATGTGTAGAAAAAGTCAAGCACTTGTTACGTATTTTTGTTTTACCTCTTCAGTTCTGATCCACATTATCACTCCAATTTCTAAAACTATTATTTTTATAAAATTTTGTAAAAATAGCATAACTTCAAAATAGTTGAATTTGCACGCTAAAAAGCTATTGATACATTATCTCAGATCTATGAACTACTATTTTCATCTTTTTTTATCCAGTTTTCATATTTTTAATTCATATTTCATATTTTATTGTATCGTAGCACAAGGGAATAATTTTGAACATTTAGCGTAACAGAAATAAAGCAAATGAACTTTACACGTTGAATTTTATTTATTCCATTGTTCTGGGTTGAAAGTAATATTGTGTTACATGATAGAACTCGTTTAGATGTTGGCTACAATTATACAAGGAAAATAGTATGCAGTTTCATTAAAAAAAATGTTGGTGACCTTGAAAATGGCAAAAAAATATAATATGATAGCGATGTGCATCTTTCGAAACCATTTTAATTCTGATGTACCCATATTTTACATCTTCAAGTCCAACAAAGATATTCAGATGTTCTGCTTCTCGTGATTCACTCTGTATATAAATAAAGCTATTTTTATATGTTCTATGTTGCATTAATTTTTTCATAACATTGCAGTAACAATGATAATATCAACAAATTTTAAAATATTGAAATTTACTCGAATTATGTGTTTCTAATAAATTCGGCTTTGCCGGTTACGGGTAACACCCGTGTTAATACTTTTGGAAGAAGAGCATACGAATATATTCGAAGTTAACGCGAAATCGTTAAAATTTTCAAACTTAAATGCGGCACAGGTTTTCTTGGTTCTACATACAGTTTTGAAATTTTGCAACTATTATCTTTTCATTAAATGCCATTATTAGACTGGATTTTTATGCAAATTCATATTTTGGAAAGTATAGTAAAAAATAAAACTTCGGTAGCACTGTAATTTTGATATTTTACATATTCTTTCATATTATGTGCATTCTGCGCAATTTTACTCCTTCAAATTTCTTATAAATGCATAGAAATTCGTAGTACAGTTAGAAGATATGGCAAAAGAAAGTTGAAAGTCGAAAAATAAAGACCATCTTAAGGGGCACGGTCCTGCACGGTCTTGCAGACTGCGTCTGCATAATGTTGACTTAAAGAGCCCGGCCGTAAATTAACAACAGTAAAATTACATGTTAAAGTAAAACTGAGCTGTGACAATACGCTTACTTCTAGCTTAAATGACCAACGCGGTTCTTTTGTTCTCTCACTCCTACAAATATATATATATTAAACCAATTTACCTTATTAAACAAATCAATTCGTTTACAGGTATAGTAATCGTATGTTTTATTAGCAAGACCTTGCAAAAATAGATGAAATACAATCTGCCCCTGTAACATATCCTAACTTGCTCCGGTCTCCCCTAAACGTTACACTAATAATGTTTCTGTAAATTATTATTTTTTTTGCCAAATGAATAAGTAATTAAAGTTTAGACTATTTCTATCCACACACTGTATGGACTTCCATGACGCGGTGACTATCAGGTAGAAGAAGCGTTAAGGTGATTTTGTTTATAACACGGACTGGCCTAGTCCAGTTATTTTTAAGAAAATTTTATTAAATTTCTGTAACTGAGACGTTAGCGACAGAAAGTAAGGTTTAGAAATTGCTTTATGGACGCAGAATTTCTGCAGTTTTGCGTACCATAGGAAGCGCTAGAGCCTTGTTTCGGCTCCCTCAATAGCAATAGACGTGTCACAAACCCATTACAGAGTGCATGAAATTTCCATGATTAGGCTCTTTCACCCCTTGGACCTGGTTCTTCCGTTTGCAGGTATTCACCTTGCCATTCTTCAAGATGGGCGGGATATAGGAGGTCGTAGGAGGACTATCTCGAACTTGAGGAATTCTAGAATTTGCCAACTACGTCACTCTTTATTTTTTCTTTTCCCTATAAATCGTCTGATATAAGACACTACGAAAGAACGCAGACTGTACGAGAGACAAAACGAGTAATATCTAGTATTGCGACAGTGACGATTGTATTCATACAATACAATATGTATACAATATTAGTTTAGTGTATGAGAGACGCGTAAAACTTGATCGTGAGATTGAAGCGTACGCGTACTAACAAGGAGACTCATGGAATTGTTATATGAAAAGACTTTTCAGCTTAATATTAAAAAGCAAGATGTGAGAATGAATGGAAGCGAAGGTATGAAAATCTGTTCTAGGACTAAAAATCTGGTGATCACGTTTGAATTTTTATGCCAACTTGACAAAATCACTGAACTTAGCAGTTTGAATATGCGAGCAACGCCATTATGGACGAACTCTTGACGACGTCGATGAACAGTGAATGATTGCGGAAATGCTAATTTATGGACTATGCTAATGGAAACTATGCAAAGCCAGCAGAGAACGAGGGCTAAGCCAGAATTATTAACGAGGCCAATCGCACTTGCACTCTGAACCTATCAAAATCGAACCACGAGTAATAATTTGCAATACAGGAAACGGTTGATGACTGATTCTGATTACTCATTTCGATTTCTTGGTGCATTCTGATACCATTTCGTGATTGTGGATTGCATTTCGAAGACGTAAATGTATATCATAATTTATCATTTTTTACAATACCACTATTTTTTTTTTTTAAACTTCCATTTCACAGCGATAATATTTTCGTATTTGTTAGATATAATTACTTAAATATATGTGAACAGTGAAATATAATTAGATAGACGGAACTACGTTTTAATTCATGACACGCGCACACAATTAGGAAGCATCAGAGAGAACCAACCAAGAAGACGGAAAAACAGAAAATGCACGATCTCCCCTCCATACCATTACCATGGCGCATCGATCACGCTATGATATCTATCAAAGTCTATTTTCATCAATATTTATATAGATTAATAATTTGAAGGTTTTTCATGTCGTTTTATCACGAATTTGGCAATTGTATTCATACAAAGTGTATGATACGAGGCGCGAAACATTTCAATTTTTGCCAGTATTATCGGATGTCCAGTACAAACTCATCACAAATACGCGACGCATAAAAAATTTCCACTAACGACATATATTGTGTTAAATAGATTAAAAATAAGTAATACTTACAAAATGATTGTAATATGTTCTGGCAATGTGTAGCATTGTGGGAAATCTCTAGCCAAGAACGTACGTATATAATAAAAAAGAGAATTAAAACCATAAGCATCCGTTCATAGGAAATTCTACATACTTCATTTAGGATAACACCTATGTTAAATTCATTCAAGTGCATAAGAAATTCCAATAGCCATAAGCACGAATCATGTATAGTAATATTGGATTCGTGCCATGGAGATAGAGTAAATGAGATTGCAATACAAGACTCTGCCGCGTTCCTCTTCGAGTGATTACTACCGTTTTAGATGAATAGTTGCGAGGTGTGTGATCGGGTAGTCCGTGGTAACACACCTAAGCTAGAGTTCGTTACAGTTTTATTGTAAAACATAAGTGACGAAGGACTCGGTGTTAAGGTTTCATAGTAACGGTTTATGGCACGATCGCACCGAAAGGATGTTTTTGAGTTTAGGATTTCTTTTATTATTTGCATGCTTTAACATACATCCTAGCGAAGGCCGGCAAAATTGCTGTATTAGAGTTTTAGCCGTTCGTGCCTTTCGCGCTCAATAGTTTAAGAACATGCCATAAACCTCGGGCTTCCGAAGGGTACATTTGTATGTAACGGTCTGCTAACCAATAAGTCACCCGGAGGAATTTCCCAAATTATTATAAACATTTGCCCACCTCCCGGAACCATCTCCCACTCTTTCAAGGTAAGGCGCGCTAAAGGCGCACTGGAAGGCGTTGACGAGAAAATTAGGCGCGCTGATTGGTAATGAATATTACAAAACATTCACCAATCAGCGTGCACCTAACCGAACGCGTCTCAGGCGAGGACGAGTCCCTGGACGACAAACAGAATAGAATCAGCATTTAGTCAGAATAATTAGAAGAGTCAAAGAGAACGGTAGGATAAAATAGTTAAAACGGTCCAGTAGTCAAGTGGTCAGCAAATTCTATTATATATACTATTGTAATAATTTATTGGCTTTGAACACAAAATTCTGTAACAATATATTTCAAACGTGTAGGAAACAATTTAAATTCTATTATTTCTTTTATTCATTTATATAGTTAGGTATTTGCCTTCCCAAAATTATTTCGAAACGATTACAAAACCAGAGGCCCATATGGGACTTAACAAACACTTACTCACATCCTTACTTTACCAATAAAGAATTAAAAAAATATTAAAATTACTTGAACCACAGATTGTTCGTCGTTGTCGACATGATAAGACCGCTCAACGCTCAGACGTGCTCACACGTAATACCGTTCAGAGTCTTTCTAATAATCTCAATGATCATCTAATAATCCCTGTGTGCCGAGTGTTCCTTTTATACATGTTCGTTTGTTCAGAGGTGCATCTTAATGAAAATTGGAGAAAAGTGGGAAAATTGTCCTGTTCAATGAAATAGATAAGAAAATTCGGGGGTATCGCAGTCTTTTCATTAATGTCCTGTGATGCCATTAGTGCGTCATGTAGATGTGATGTAACAGTTCACGTGTAAGTCTGAGGTAATTTGGAAATTTTACATTTACAGGTCGTCTTATCGTTGTCTGCGTCTTAGTCAGTTTTTATTTCGAAGAATAAGATTACGATACGTCAATTGCTATTGAGTAGAAGCGGCCAAGCACATAAAACCAATTAAGCGTTTGGCGTTTCTCCTGATTGTAAAGTTAATAACATGATGAAGGTGAAACTATTTATGTCTTCAAAAATAGCAGATTTGTCGACCGTTTCATAAACTTAGGATAATCTGTCGTCCCCAATATAATATCTGTACTAAATGAATTTATACCTATATGTTTCAATGTCTCCCTTCATTTAATTTTTCGAAAATTAGTTTTTCAAACGTAATTTCTGAAATACAAGGATTTATAGACTGAAATACATTACTCTGTTTGCGTGAGTATATCACCACGTGTATCTTTGAGCAGACTGCAATTACGCCAACTGATCAGTATCAACATGTAGGTTATTTCTCCTGATTTTGGGCAGTGTACTATTTGTTCCTACTGCGTTTTATAATTTTACGTAGAAATTGTTCAAATGGAACTGCTATTGAAAGAGCACTTTTCTGTGCCAACATCGTGTTATTATTTGCTGTTAGTAAAGTGTACAAAGAATTGGCAGTAACATATGAAAATGTCTTATAAGTAAGTTTCTGAATACTCTCAAAGGAAACTGAGGATATCTATGATTGAAAAAGATGTAAAATGAGTCGATGATCTCATTATTCAAGATCTTACAGGGAATATAGTTTTCCTACTTCTTACTCGTAGGATCCTGCACTATCATCTTTATGTTCTTTTCAAAATGACTTGGATGGTATTTCTTCCTATAATAACGTGAAACTGTGGAACTGGCGTGAAAATTATTTCAATTTGAAAACCGTTGAATTTTTTCAATGTGCATTTCAAAAAGTACCAAAACGTTGGGAAACAATTGTGCACAATAGTGAAGAATATTTAACAAATTACATGCTATTAACACTTTGCTGTCGAATGTAGCCATACAAGCGGCATCACATTTCTATTCACTAACAATAAGTCGAATGTCGCCGCAAAGGCGGCAAAAAATAATTTCGTTAATAAAAATATTTTCGTTCGAAAAAATACAAAAACTAAGACACATTTGTATATTCTCAAATAATAATTATTATTGTTCTTTAATAAATTCTAAAATTCCATTGAACAGAATATTTTTCAATTAACATAATACATTTAAGGATTCAGTAAATGATATCACTTTATACAAAAAAATATATTTGACCCAGCCAGAAATACACTTGAAAAAGTCCTCGACCGCAAAGAGTTAAACATTGTTAAAGAAAAAAATTCTACACTCATCGAAAACCACACGAAGATATTGAACAGTCCTAATAGTAGATACAAACCGCCGTACTCGGCTTCCTATACAGGGTGGTTTATGTAATTGTTTCAGGTTATAACTCCGTCCCCAATACAGTTACAGAAAAATATCAAAGGAGAAAGATTAATGGTTAAAAGAGTACTGTATCTGTATTATCATGTTTTTTTTAAGAAGTGCAACAATGCACATGCAATTAATAATTTATTACTTTTTGAAATTGAAATGCATACAGTGGAACCTCGATGTAACGGACCTCGATACAACGGACTTCGGATATAACGGACAGCATGTAAGCGATCGTAAACTGCACGTGACTGCACACATTATGACCGAAAGTGAAATAGCAGATGAAGTGTTGATCAAAGAAAGTAAAAATGAAAGCGAAGATAGCGAAGAGGAGGAATCAATACTCCCAGAAATAAAATTATCAATGGTCAGATCGCATCTTGACGATGCAATATCATTTATCGATGATTTGGCAGATAGTGAAATGCAATTATATTACACGCACTTTCGCAATTTTAGAGAGTTAATAATTAAGAAACAACAAACTTCAAAAATCCAAACAAAAATTGATACATTTTTCAAACCAGTGTCACCGAAACCAGGAAGTTCAAAAACAAACATTGATGACTCTCCTCAATGGGCGTATAGTGACATATCATCTGAAGACGAATAAAGTGCAATTTTAAAGTGTAATTAGAATGTAAACTTTCGTTTATATGTATTTCTATTTGATTGTTGATAAATAGCTTATTCAGAAAATTTATTTTTATATAACGGACATTCGGCTATATCGGACACCCCCTCGCCCGCATTGGTCCGTTATATCGAGGTTCCACTGTACTTTTTTTTTTACATAGGTAGGTTCTGTCCCGTACTGAACATCTTTTCTTTTCTCTTTATTTTAATCTTTTCAAAGAAATTGTAAAACAGGCCTGAAGGATCCGCGATCCAAATGATTAGCCGAGATGATTAGAAACGTGTACCTTCGGTGAACTCATAACCGAACGACATTTTCAAAACTCGATTTTACCATCCATTGTTCCGACTTCCTAATTATTAAAGTAGTACTTCCCTTCTCTCATGTTCGATGTCCTTTTTTTCCGAAATTTCCCAAAACCTAGACACCTCATCCTTCTACCACTACTTTTACGCTCTCTCCATTTATTTAAGAAACACCCAACGACTAATAATCGATTTATTATATTTTCCCATTTTTTCACCTCCCAAATTTAGTTTCGCCTTCAGTAACTGAAATGCATGTCTTCTTCCAAATTTCTAATCAGTTCTGTTTCGAACGCCAACCAAGAAATAACTAAGCATTCAACAGTCCGAGCACTGAACGAACAACTAAGTCTTTTTTTATACTATAACGTTCGAAATAAAGTATTCCGTGACCGCTTCAGACCTCGTTAAGAAATATCCAATTTTTTCTCTCGTGATCTAAGTTTGGAACACACCGCAAACCGACGCGAGTACGTGACAGATTCCTCTTGTCGTTCTACATAAAAAAGTGCTGGAGTATAACAGTACACAAATTGATATCTATTGAGATATTTAACCTTTTGACTTCGAACAGCATCTATAGGCGTCTAGTGAAAGCTGCTCTCTTGCGAATGCGACTTTTGGCTCGGATGCGAGATGCTCATCTGTAGCGATCATTTGTTTAAACAAAAATCCGAAAGCATGCACATTATCGAGTCTGCCTCTCACGAGGTAGCATTATACACTTTTTTCTAATAAAGTTTAATATAATACAATACAAATAAATAGTACACCTATCATGGAGAAATACATGAACAGCTGTTGCAATTAAAATTGCTGCGCGATTGACATGTTTCGTTTCTGAGTATTCCGGAGTTAAGAGGTTAATCATTTGAGTACCAGACAGCGCGATCACGCTTCTCTTGTTTGGTCTCTAAGAGTACCAACTAATCAGTTTATACAATCGAACTACAATAATTGCACGTTTGGATTTTTTTAATGAGTGCCTTTACTGTTACGGTTTATCGAGGTTCTATTAAATTGAAATCTATGCTTTCATAAGCTTCGGAATTGTTGTTAACTAAATTGTTTTTTTTTACCAAAAATTAGAAAAAAAAAAACAAAAGAAGTGTGATCCTAACGCCGCTTGACAGTCTTCGACTGAATTATTGAAAAGATCCGTGATACTCAAACGGTTAAAAAAAAATGTCATTATTGAAGAAGATACTCGAACTCCATTACACTGCACACATTTCAGACAATGATTTTCGATTATTTTTATAACTGAGTTCAGGTTATCACTGGTTATTGTCACATACTGCAGTATTATCCACTTTTTTCGATCCCCTACAAAATTTATAGGATTTATTGAAATTCTATTTTTTAAATAATACCATAGAAAAAGGGATAATTATTTACTTAAACTATTTCTCGTTGATTTTGATGATCTTGAAATATGTTATCAAGGTCTTCATTTTGAATATTCCCTATATATGTTACCGTAGTTCGGCAAAATAACTACACTTCATATTAAACATTATTCTCAATTATTGTTAATAAATATTGGAAATATTCAGCCATTATGTCACAAAGTACAACTCTTCTTGTACTGAAGTTGTATCGTCGTCAAAACCAATATTTAGCTGTGTAACTAACATAATGTTCTTTTTGGGTTCTATATCGTGTGATATTGGTTTTAGTTTCACGCTAACAATGTTCGATATGTTGGGTATGTGCCCCACTATCTGAATCTATTAAATTCATTTTCTGGTTTACAGTTAAGTGTTGAAATCCTTCTTCATGTAGGTAATTATACAGGGTGCTTCGAAACTGGTGGTACAAGCGGCAAGAGGGTGACTTTACAGTCTGTCACACAAGAACGTACTCCCCAAATCTGCGAAGAAACCAATTCAATGTACAAGATTTGTGGATAGATAGAAAGTATATTTAAGATACTAGTACGCATTTACTTAGTAATGGGTCTAGTCTCCAGCGTTTGCGATTATTGCTTCGCAGCGTTTTGGCATGTTTTCTACTAGTCGTTCAGCATACGACACTGGTAGTGACCTCCATATCTGTCTTATTTGGTTGCTGAGACTTTTCACGCTGTGAAGACATTTACCTTGGAGCTTTTGCTTCATTAATGCCCAAACGTTTTCAATTGGATTGGCATCTGGTGACTGTGATGGTCAATCCAACGTGACAATGCCGTTTGCTGTCTTCCACTCGGTGCAAAGGCGGCTTCGGTGTTTAGGGTCATTATCCTCTTGAAGTATCCAATCTTCACCGTATTTGTTAAACCATTTATTGGTGGACATAAGGAGACCCCTTTGGTATACTTTTTTTCATTTTTATCGCATTTAAATTGTCTGTAAACAAACACAATGTTCCAAATCCGCGCACATTGAAACACCCCCAAACACGCACCTTTATGGCATGTTTAACAGTACGTTGGACGTACGGCACTTTCTGTATGGACCAAGCTTTCTTTACTGGAAGCCAACCCCAGAAAGAACATTCATCTGTGAACACAATATTATCCCAATCTCGACTGACATTTCCGCGAGCCCACGCTAGACGCTTTTCAACGTGTTTCGAGGAGAGCAAGGGTTTTTGAACAGTACTACGTCAACAAACGTTTTCTTCCTTCAAACGCCGCTTTATAGTCATAATGTTAACATTTATATTTTTTTTCAATAACAAAATCCGTGCTTTACGTAACGGTAAAGTCGGTTTTTTCATGTATAATTGAATAATAGCATTATCTTCTCTCGACAGAGTGCCTCGCTTTAAACCTCTACTAGGCAGATCATCTACGGTTTTTGTTTCCTCAAATTGTTTCACCCACTTTCTTACAAACTCCTGCGACTTATGCATGTACCTCGCAGCCGCTGCAAAAGACATTTTGGGGACTTTTGGGTGGCAACACAAAAACACTGCTCCAAATCGCTTGGCGTGCGCGGAACTCATGATAAAAAAACTGTCTAATGCTCGATGGTTTGAAACAAACTGACGAATTTCTTCGACAGCGTAGAAGAAAACACTTGAAATATTTACTTTACCGCCCCACATTTAGAGTTCGGTGGAAGATTACACAAATACAAGCAGTATGCTCTTATGTGACAGACTGTACATGCAAAAATAAATCGAAAAGAAATAATTTTTCATATCAGACTTCGTTTCCGAATAAATCAATGTTGAAGATCTACTGAGTACACGTACATTTAGATATGATCTCACATCTACGGCATACAAATATTATTGTGTTGTTCGTGTTGTTATTTTGATTTATTACATTACGTAATACTAAGGGATGAATACTGAAATAAAATTATTTCTTCATCAAGACTTTTTTTAAATTAATTTACAAATTAATGAAAAAAAAAAATTAACGTAGAGTTTCCTCCTTGCTGCTTGTACCAGCAGTTCAGTAACACCCTGTACATACGAATTTCATTAATCAGATATAATCGTAGAATCTATACTATCTTCCTAAGAAATTAACTCAAATTTAATCCGAGTTATCATGAACATATCTCAAACATTAGAGGTATGAAATAATATGACAAAAAAATGTTTGCGAATATCTCGTAAATTAATTTATAGCCATACTTACTGTTTCAAAATTATTTTGCCACTCATGAGTATCTTCTTCAATGAAAATATTTTTTTAAATATTTCCATAGATAATAAGCTTTTTACTATTGTACCCCGATAATTTTTTATGTACAATGGCGAGAGAAATCCATCTATGTAGAACAAAGTATGCATTTTCACTTAATATTGCATTAAAAAAAAGAATATGATGTGGATATAATATTCTTTGTACCATTCACCTTTCTCATCGACATTTTTCTGTAACTGCACTGGTACCACAGTTATAATTTGAAACAATTGCGTGGACCGTCCGGTATAAAATTTGTAAAATGAATATTGTTAGATTGGTTCATAATGACGTGGAAACCATTTTTGTACTTGCCCCACTCTATTTAAATGGTAAAACACTGTTTGATGAAAGCAGCGAGTTATTGCAAAGCAGAGCTTCCAAAAACTACACATTGAAGTGAGGTAGTCAATCAGAACATAATTCATCATTTACGCTAAAAGTGACTCTCTGGAATAATAAAAGCCATTTTTGTGCTGTTCTGTCAGCAACACCTTTTTGTCTTTCCCGTACATGGCATAAATGTTACGGGCAGTCTCGGCAACTTCAGAACCACATTTAAACTCATAAAGTAGTATGTGTCGGAGGTATTAATTTTTGTTAACCATAGTTAACTGAAACCTAACTTGACTTAACCAAAACTTCGTAGTTTTTAAATAAAAATCTCTGTACACATATTATGCTGAAGAAAGCGAATTAACAATAATATACAGGAAAAATACGAAAACTATCAAATAACGTACACTATCGTTCATAAATATTTGGTCACATAGACGGATCGATTCAAAAGACAAATATTTCTAAGTAGAATGATTACTACTTTATATTTGTAATATACAAAAATGTAACCCCTATATATGTACATGCAAACGGTTAAATACTTGGTTTATCTACATATATACAGTCCCTGGCCATCGAATTAGGACCACTACAAATTTTAAGCATTTTTCGCGTTTTCCGTAAAATTAAAAGGCTTGTTGAAATTGTAATGATATAATTTATTAACTACTAACATAATACACTACTACTGTACATAATATTGTTAACACATGTTAATATCTTGTATTTCCACCCTTTGCTTTGATGACAGCTTGTATCCTTTCCGGCATGCTCCGTATACATTGCTTGATCATATGCTTTATATCTTCATTATTTTCCCAAATATCTGTCATTTTTCTTTTCAACTGTGACAATGTGGTGTTTGGAGATTCATAAACTATTTTTTTAAGTAGGCTCCAGACATTTTCTATAGCATTCATGTCGGGAGAATTTAATTATTACCACGATAGTAACAAATCAATTGTTATATATACATCATTATCAACGTATTTAGTAATAATCTGAATGACCTAAGACAATTTTCCATATATGACATACTGTTATAGGCATAAAAGTGAAATTTCCGTACGTGGTCCTAATTCGATGGCCAGGGACTGTATTCTCCACGCTGGGCAATAACGGTGTTAATAATTCGAGGTAAACTAACAATAAGTATTTTTGTCTTTCTGCATCTCTTTTTTTTCAGAAAAATTGATGAATGCAGATCAATAGAGAAATTACTTTTTATCACGACATATTTATAATTGCATGACATTTATGTAGTAAGATACGGTTCTTCATTGTGCTAATTCAGAATTATGTAATGTGATGTTTTTCGAATGCATTTATTTCTTCTGGAGGAAAAACTGCATTCGAGGAGAAGCCATAACTTAATAAATTTTGTGCATACCATCTTCGTCGTTGTCGTCCTGCAACAACCATATTTCTTCCTCGTCGAAGTGAACGTCTCCGCCACGATCTCTGCCAGGGAAGAACGCATGTGCCAGAATCTGGCCTTTGCCATCGAATGGATATCCATCACCGTGATAACCTCTAAAATAAAATAAATAAATATTGGTGAGTATTGGATTGATATAAATAGGAAATCATAATATTTAAATAGATTTCAGAAATTTGAGATTTGCATTCTATAGGTACATATTCAAACTATTCATGTTTAGTCTCCAAAATAGGTTAGGTTAGGGGAGTCCTGTAACCGGATGTATGGCACCACAAGTGATTGTAATTTTGTTTCTAAAATACAATAGTGTCCTTTTTCGCATTGCCTGGGACACTCAGTTACTAGGACTCGAGATGCCACAAAAATCTTGGAATCTCCAAGAGGTCAAGGGACAAGTGGGCCCCAATATTTTCGTGGTCGGTGGCCCACTTTACGTGACAAAGTTTAAACCTCACGGAGATTCTACAAGATTCCCAAACATTCCTTCACCAAACATTTCTTCGGTTATTGTGCATCCCCTGCATAAAATAGCGCGTCTAGGACGCAATAGGAAGACGGTGTCAATGCATCGGTGAAAAACTGATTGGTAGAAAACTATGCTAGAAATCACCAACCAGGGTGATTTGACAAGGTCCGCGACTTTCATGGAGACAGACCACGAAAGTTTGCTTTATTGAAAATATAGACTTCGGCAAGACAACATCATAGTAAACCACTAGACCTCAGCAAGAGGAGTAGTAAATCGGATCTCATCAAGAGATCAATAGAACTTCAATTCTCAGCGAGAGAACCTATCAATTCAAGCCTCAACAAGAAGATATAACGTAACCAGTTCATCGTAATGATAGTAATAAACAAATATTGCTAATAGTGAATCGATCCTACTTTTTTTAACACCCTTCCCCACGTCATTAAATTGCCGTTGGGAAAAGCTTTGATATTAAACAGTTCGCATCCGAATGTTACTTAGCGACTTTAGAGCGCAGTTGCCGAAAAAAACGAAAAACACGCAACTTCGATAGTAGGAATAGGAAACTAAATGACGTGGACTCTATTTCGTAGGACGCATGTTTATTAAAGGACTATCTCTTTTAAAAAGACACGGTTTATATTCTACCTACAACAATATCGCATTCGACGGTCAGAGCGTGATCTTTTTGGCGTTCTTTGCTCAAAGTCTTAACCGAGTGCTAATAAAAGCTAGTGCTAATCAACTTTTTCTTCAAAGCTTCCCCTTCCATCAATTTCAGGAGGGGTTGTTCTAAGGTTGAGGGAAAAAATAGGCGTGAAACGAAAGGACCGAATCTTCCATTTTCTGCAAATTGCCTGTCTTTTTTCTCGCACAAACTTTTGTGCAGATTGCTAGTCGTCTTCAGAAACGGTAAAAATAAAGGTTTGAACTTTAGTGATTTTAATTTTGATTTTATTATAACTCCAACGAAACGACACAGATGTCCCTTGAAGGTTGATTGCCGCATTACGAACGGCAGATGTTTTTGTGATAAAAGAGGGGTCAACTTCATAATTTGGTGGAGTGCGTGGATGCGGCAAAAGGAATAATTTTATATTTTTATTGGAAGGGCTGTTTCCGCGGGTCCACCGCAGAAGAACATAAATATTTTATGTCAATTCCAGATATTCTGAATAGAATTCATACCAGCAGAATTGCCTGGCAATGAGAATATGAAGATTTTCTTTAATGAGAGAACTTCTCTGATGGATTTAGCCTTATAACACGGTGTTTCATTCTGCTGAACATATTCATGGTGGATTACATTAATAATTAATAAAATTTTTAATTAAATTTCGTTTAAGTTTACTAAATTATAATTAAATTTACTGCTTTTAAATTTTAATAAAAACACTAAAGATGTTGAAAATTGTGACTGGTCCTAATTTTTTGGCCAAGAGGTGTACATCTTAATGGTAAGTACGTAAACAGATCGTTTATATCTTTAAAATTATACCAAGAGTCTATGTCTGATATTTTACATATGTATTGTATATCATTAGGGAGAAAGTGTGCTTGTATCTTAAAAAACCGGTCAAAATCGAAGTCGGACAGTTGGGATTTTTTCCTTGTAAATGACACGCAGAACCCTTGTTTTGCGATCTCAGACAAGGGGTGACGATATCCTTTGTTAAAAGTGACGAATGTTCAGCAACAGCACGAGATTTCCTCGAAATTGATCGCTTTGACTTATTGACTGTTATATCTGATTCTACGATTCACCCTTCAGATGATCCATGTTTATGACACGATACTGGTTATCAAGGACGAAAGAAATGACTTTCTAAAAATTCGAGGGTTGTAAACTCGCCAGGACGCAATTTTGTCTCAAACTAAAATTCGTAATTTTTAAAACAGACTTATCGACATGTCTGTGTTATAAACCGATGCACTAACAGTAATTATAAAATAGAATACGAAAACATCACACGACAATTAAATCAAGATTGAAACAACTATATTTAAAACAATCAAATAATAATTACACTTGAATTAGTTTATATGCTTTATCACTAATGAAAATAACTGATAGCAACGAATTGGGGTTCTACACAACAGTTCGTGGCGCACAAAGATTTATTTGCACATATCAGTGTCGTGCTCAGTGAGTCATATTTCCGTGCTAATGACATCTATTTCAGTATTATGCTTATTACACCACATGTTTCCGTGTATTTGCTCTTTTGACAAAGGTCTGCCAATAACTGCCATAATTTCAGATGAACAAGAATAAAGAACAGAAGAGGAACAAGAGAAAGTAGGTATATTAAGTTTGATTAAAGAGCTCAACCAAGAGAAGAAGAATTTGCTACTGTTTAGAATTAACGAATAATGATAGAATATTTTTTAAATTGAAATAAAAATGAATGCCAGTCTTATTTACGCTTAATTTAATTTATTAACGGAGATTTGTGATTGATGTTTGAAAAGAAACTCTGTGCATCTCAAAGACTAAGGACGTTTGAAACTTTTATCAAAATGTTATTGTTAGGTTTTCTTAGTAACGGTTTATGGCACGTTCGCACCAACAGGCTGTTTTTGAGTTTAGGATTTAATTTATTATTTTTATGCTTTAACGTTCATCCTAGCGAAGGCCGGTAGAATTACTTAATTAGAGTTTTTAGTCATTCGTGCCCTTTGCGCGCAATAGCTTAAAAACATGCCATAAACCACGGGTTTCCGAAGGGTATATTTGTCTGTAACGGTCTGCTAGTCGATGAGTCACCTGGAGGAATTTCCCGAATTATTATAAACATTTGGCTACCCCTTAGAATCATCTCCCACTCCACCAGGGTAAAACGCGCTAAGGGCGCACTGGAAGGAGTTGGCGAGAAAATTGGGCACGCTGATTGGCGATGAATATTAGAAAATATTCACCAATCAGCGTACTTCAAATCCAACGCTTCCGAGAGCTAAAACGAGCACTTGAAAGACCAGGAATACACATAAAACCATCATATCGAAACCATCTACGAGTCAAAGCGAGCACTTAGTCTTTCATAGAATAAATTTCATAAAGTTAGAAAGGCAACAAGCATTTGTCAATTTTATCAGTCGGCTCAGTACTACAGTACACACGAGCTATATAAATCAAATACATACTAACAGTTATGATAAAAATACGAAGTACGAGGAGGACCTTTATTTGTGAGGAACTTCGAAGGAAAAAGTGTATTGAATCAGAATAAGTTCGTGTAATGAATTAATACGACAAATTAATCATACGTTTATCGAAAACGAAATAAAAATTAACTTCCCAGAGTTTCTTTCCCTACGTTATTGTAATGTATTCTCAGTTTATATGGATTATGCATATATTTTAAAATCGACAAATCAAAGTATAGGATATTTAGCATATCAACTTATTTTGCTGTTTGTCATTTATCAGTATAAATACAGTATAAAGAAAAATGGTAAAAAGCACGTTACTAAACACGTAGAAACATCTGCGACAACGAATTCCAATTTTATTACGTGAATATACATATCATTGACATTGAAAAACAAGAAACAAACAGAATAACTTTTTTAAAATTGGATTAAACGATTTGAATTTTTCTGAGAAGTTAAAAGGATTAGTTTTCTAAGTGACGTGTACGAAAAATTTTAAAAAATATTACAATTGCTTGGTATTGCGAAGAAAACAGCGAAGATAGCTTTTTATAACTTGTTTTATAGATTCATTGGAAATGATAGTTATCATAATGTACATGCCGAAATCGGTTCGTACAGAATCAAACAACATGCATTGAAGGAAGTAAGAATTGTTAGATTTATTAGAATTGTAGCTCGAAAGTCATGAAAAACTGCGATTTTTGCCATTTTTAACCACTTGTACCCCGTAGCAACGTTAACTTATTTCGATGAAATTTTTAGCATGTATACAACTGACATAAATTTACGAAACTTAGTTTTTAAATTTTCATTGCGGACTCAAATAAAAAAGCTGTCAAACGCGATCTTTACTATTTTCTTTGCAATGCCAACCAATCACAATTTTTAAAAAATATTTTGTGCATATCATCTACTAAACTAATCCTTCTAACTTCTAAAAAAAAAAAAAAAAAAAAAAAAAAAAAACCAACTTGTGTTTAGTCCAATTTTAAAAAAGTAATTCTGTTTTGAGTTAGGTTTTAATATTAATGAGAGTGACTGTATGTCCAATTTGTATACTCGAACAAAACTCGATCTGAATTTAGTATCTATTACAGATATTACTATCAGTAGATGAATAACAACTTCTTAAAAAAAAAAATTATTTAAGGTATCTTGCATTTTGGTGCTTTTATATATCTTATAGATAATGATATTAGGTCGTTGCACATAAAATGGTAGATCCATGAACAGAATTTTGAACCTCGATTACATAGTCAAAACTAAATTTGTTAAATTAAACTAAGCTCCAGTATATAAATAAAAATCTTTAAATAAATAACGAATAAATAATAATAATAAATAAGTAATAAATAAATAACAATAAATAACATTAATAATATTTATAGAAAATACTTTTCCCAACAAGTTGTAAATAAATTTAGCGTATTACTATAAAAATCTCAATAAATGAATTCTTTAAGCGCATTTTTATTTGTCGTCTCATTGTTGAATACATTTTGTTCTTGTTGAAAGATAATTTAAATACTTAAACTTAAGCTGTATTGTCCGTTCACTAGCTGTTTCAATTCTAAATGCTGTATCAGTATTTTGTGCTGCATCTGCTACACTATATTCGAGTTTAAATTCAAAAAAGAAAATCACCTGCATTTAATTAGAATTCATTTTTTGCTGTTAATGTGATTTTAATAACATAATTTTTTCAGCGAAATAAGTTTTGTATTTAAAACAGTAGACCGTAAGTTTCAATTTTTCATATGACAATCCACATAATGTCAATTTATAAAAATGCAATGGATTCTATCAGTATGTGAACACCGCCGTTCCATATGCATTGGCATAATACTCGTGGTCCAGTGTAACAGCATGTACTGTTGTGTACGTTTTGTCTATTATGTTTAATAGCGCAATTCATACTTCGCATGCCGAATTAACTTTGTGCGAATATTTTAATTAAGTGGACTGTATAAGTTTTGAGTTACTCGTTGTACTATTACGACCAGTCTACTATTTATTTAATGTTCAAGGCACGCTATTTTACACGTATCTTCGCTCTACATGTTTAACTATTGTTCCTTTCTCTACTAGGATTTGCGAGTAACTATTTCTACTAGATTTTGCAAGTAACTGACTATTTCTCTTCGCGAAAAGATCCCGCGATGCTTCCGAGCAAGGACGTATCGCAGAGGTAAGGCACTCCGATAAGTAGAAAACCATTTTTCGATTGTGGTGGGGAAGAATGGCTGGCACAACCTATTGGTCAAAAGTATTAGGGTGTCCCATAAGTTTCTTTCTTTTCTTTTATACGAAATGAATACACGATATTTATTGTTTAAGGTTAATTTATTGCGTTAAATATGAACCGTTCTGCTCTATCACCTTCTTCTATCTCTCAGGAAACCTCATTATTCACTCTTTTCAAAATTGTTGAGGCTTACTTGCAAAATATTCCTCGAGGTGCGCTTTTATCTCGTTTACGGATTGAAACCGTTTATCACGAAGAGAATTTTTTAATGACAGGAACAAATAATAATCGGATGATGCAAAATCTGGGGAGGATGCGGTAGAACGTCTCAATCAAACTGTAACAGCTTTAGCCTTAGATCCAATGCAACATGCGGTCTTGCATTGTCGTGATGAAAAACGACGCCTCGTCGGTTCGACAGTTCTCGCCGTCTTTCTGCTATGGCGGCTTTCAGTTGATCAAGCTGATTGCAGTGTTTGGCAGAATTTATGGTTTCACCTTGAGGAAGGAGCTCGTAGTAGACTACACCTTTCCAGTCTCACCAAATGGACAAAAAAACTTTTTTCGGGTAAAGTCCAGGCTCCACCACAGTTGAAGGTCTATTGTCTTTAAACCAAGTGCGTTTTTGATGCACATTTTGATATAAAATCCACGCCCCGTCTCTAGTGACAAGCCTCTTTAAGAAAGGATTTCTTTCATGTCACTGGAAAAGCAAATTGCACGTACAGACGCGGTTCATAAGGCCGGTCTCCGTTAATAGGTATGGAACCCAAACTTCACATCGATTGACATATCCCATCCTGATCAAGAGATTATGTACTGTTGCTCTGGGAATGTTAATGGCATCCACTATTTCGCGCACACTATATCGTGGATTCTCAGCGAACATAGCCTTGATAAGATCCGTATCCGTCGTGGCTGCGCGGCCGTTACGGTTTTCATCTTTCAATTCAAAATTGCCAGCTCTAGATCTCTTAAACCAATTGCGGACGGTTGTAATAGTCGTAGCACCACTCCCGTAAACGGTACAAATCTCGTTTGCAGTATCCTTTGCACTATTACCTTTTTTAAAGCAAAGAAGCATAACATACCGCAAATGCTTCCTTTGGCTATCCATATTAAATGGTGTAGAAAAAAATTTTAAAAGAGGCTGTGTCACCAACAAAACTTACTTTAAACGAGCTTTGGGACGACTGATATCATAGACGGCTAATAGATAAGCCTACATGTTTATATAAATATAGCCAGTTAGAGTCATTCCTAGCGTGGTGCGAAAGAAACTTATGGGACACCCTAATATAAGTGGGAGACTAAACAGAAATTGCCACTCTGCAGATCATTCGTCACTCTCAGGTACCGAGCGTATCCTTGAGTGACGCACGCGGAAATTTCGTGTGTCTCGAACAATGATCGTAGCAGACAATAACCTTAAGAAACGCTTCGGCTCTGGTGATTGTACGGGCACGAAAAAGGTACCGGTAAAAAAGGATGAAGCTTCTATTTAGAAAACGAGACAATAAAGGGTAAAGCGAAAAAACTACGATTGCCGTGATGTCATAAAGTTACTGTCGTTACGAAACGGACTAACAGCTAAAGGAGAGAATGTACAAATATTAATTATTTTTGAGGGTTGGACGGCAGGTATACACCTCGAGGACTAAACAACCCTTCTTATTACTACGGTACATTTGTTGAGCAAAAACTGTTCGTCTTTGAACGAATAATAAATGAATATCTGAGGTTCGCTACGCGACATGTACGCAGAATGATCGCTTTCACAAATTAGCTTTCATCATAAATGTTTGAAAGTAGTATTATTCCATTTTGAATAAGACTGCCTCAGTTAGACGACTCCACGTCAGCAACTCTGTTCGCATGTTACCTGGTGTTTATTCAGACGCTACGACAGCTCTAAGTTCTCACGGGATTTCGGGTAGGCGATGCACAATCCGCTTAGTTTTGCGGTTCGTTTAATTTGCTCTTTCTCTACAACTAGAACGAGACGGGCTGCACTCTGCAGCGTAATTAAATTCCACTCGCGAGCACTCGTCGATTATCTGGACAGCCGATATGTTATCGATATCTATCCGTACCAATCGGGTAGCTAATCCGAAAAGCGGACCGTTCCTCTTTCTTTTTCTTTTCTTTCCTGTCGTTTTTATCCATTTATAAGGTTTATCGAAGAACGGCCGCAGTAGTACTATATTCTTTTCATTTTAATAAAAGGAATTTTATAACAATTATTTTCTAATAACTTTGCAATAAAATTGCAATAGAAATCAGCCACATATATTCAAATATTCGTGTGAATATGTACAAATTTCGAAGACACCTTTTTGTTACTGTTTTATGAACTTCATTATCACTTAAAAACAAAAAAAGATAAGGAACATAAATTACATCACTTAAAAGTTAGATAAAGGATGAGTATCTTAGACAGCATAAAAATGAAGAATTATTAATTCTAAACTTCTTTCAAATAATTACCGTAAAAATTTTCAAGTATTGGCATGAAATGTACTAGATATTTACTTTATAATACTACACCAAAGATTATACGTGTGTAAAAATACGAAGTATAGTTCAGGAGAGGTTCCGGTCTAGCACTTTCAAAAAATTGATTTTTTTACTCCTTTAATGTGGGAAGAATGAGTAATTAAAAAGAAATTTTAGAATTTTAAAAATGATCAAAATTATAGCGATTTCAGTGGCAGCTGCCACATGTCTGCTTTTCTACATTTCATCAGCAGTACATATGTATGTAGATATGCTACCTGTCCACTGTTTATTCTTTAATATGAGACGAAATTTATTTATTTATCATTAATAAACGTCCAGTGATTAGAGGGAAAGATATATTGGAGGACATATGTAAAATAACAGAAACTATTAAAATTTCTGCCTTCTTGGCTGTTTACCTTCGACGATGGTTATTTACCATTACAGCAAGTAATGAGTATACTATAAATTGTTGTTGTTTCATAAGAAAAATTGTTTGTTGAGAGTATGGATACGAAGAGAATTGTCGTCACTAAAAAACAAGCTTCTGCATCGTTTTAACAACGAATAAGCAAAAGAGAAAATATAACCACTCCAAGTGAGTTTTATGAAGAAACAGAAGGATTCATATACGGACCTGAAATTGCAGAATAGTGGAAAACATTGTTTCAATTGGACTTTTTATCACATCTTGAGTTTTTTTCAAATGTACTAATTTTTAAGGGAAGCAGGATGGTGAAAAAGAATAGCTAAAAAATTATATTTAATTTTAAGGCGATAGAAAATTTTAAAAAAACCTCTTTTACTTTTGTATATTCACCCATAAAACTATATTCGAGTCTTTTTTTTTTTTGCTTCAAAATTATAATGACGTTAAATGTCCCACCGTTTAAAGAAAATTTTTCGAACACAACCTATTCGACTAAAAATAGAAATCATACATTTTTTTGCATCTTCAACAGATGTAAGATAAGATATTGGAAATTATAGATTGTCATCTAGTATAGTTTATTAAAAAAAGAATTCTAAAAAGTCACACTTTTCTGTACTCCTGGATCGGAACCTTCGCTTAAATGGTAACCTACTGATAATAAATTGTTGTCACCTATGACATACTTTCTATTACGAAAGCGTTGTATACATATGTGAAGTCTTCGTTATCTTTCTTTAACAAGTATTATTTTATTAATATTCTCAAATATTTTGACTATTCTTATTATACTGTTTGAATTACATTACTTTGGTAGATGTTGATAAAAGCTTACATAGCACAGATTATTTTTCTTTTGACATAGAGTGAAGAGCAAAATTGAATCAATAGTTATAAATTTTGTATAAAACTAAATGAAACTAAGGTATGTAAAACTATTAATGAAGACTAAGGTATATAAAAAATATATCCTGTAATAACATTTTATATAATTTAAGATATGTAGTATCGGGACCTTTTTGCAATATTTCTGGTGAAGAGACCGATCGGCGAAGGCCGTAGCACAGACTCTCCGGAAAAATCCATTCACGGACCCAGCTCGCATCTGAGGCCTGCTCAAGGAAAGAGGGTGCGTGTTGAGGATAATGGGCACTAGCAACGATGAACGTAACCAAATATGGTCATGAAACGAGTTGCAAAGTGCGTGGAAAGTGGAGAATATGTTCCTCTTAAGAAAAGGATGCATTCTGCCGGGGGGATCATTGTTGTTGGAAGGATAGACGCGAGAACGGATCTGAGTTGTTGTTTAGCCGTTTAGTTGCCTAGCTGCATTTTCAGTTTCATCCATGGTAATCTTAGTCATTAATTGTTTTCTGTACACATATTCTATACAAATAAATAATATCACTATTTGTTACCACAGATAATATGAATAATTTTTAGTTTTTAATTTCTTTTTATTCCTTTGTAGCAAGAAATGTTCATTTACTCGGTTTTACACAATATTTGCAACAATATAACTTCTTAACTTCAAAATGTTCTTAGTAATTTGTCCAAAGTCCTTTAGCCTATCGAAATCAATTTAAGTCGTTTCGGCATACTTTCAATCAATTTTCTACAATAATTAGAGTGGATATGATCTTACTGTTCTGTAATTCAGTGACAGTGGTTGGATAAAAATTCGATATCATTTACTATTGTGAAAGGTTCATTCTTAAGTGATACAAGCTTTGAATTTTGCGGCGGTTGTTTTTTATTCTTGAGATATGCAATTTTAAATATTATAAAAAGAATATTCTTAGGAAAAAAATTTTTTCTCTATGATCTTAACTGTGACATACATTTTTAAGATATTTGCTACAAAATAAACGCGTTGAACCCTCTCCTTGTACGCCCTCCTCGAAGAAATCTTAACCTAATCTAATCTAAACCTAATTTCCATTTAAAATTAAATTTGCTTTATTTTGATATCAGAATTTCAAAATAAGTACACTTTACAGATTTGCATATTTCAAAAATCAAAAGAGACCATTCCAAAATTCAAAGCGCGGGTTACTTGCAATTAAAAATGTACCATCTACAATATATGTCAAAAGAAAAATAAGTTTTTATCAACTTTTGCCATTATTTCCATTAAGGTTACACTTTCTGCACTGATGGTCGTCGCAGCCTCGTGAATATTGTACACTATAGTGCTGCCTAAGTTTCTTCTCAAAAGAGCATCTAATTACATTGTTAGGAAACTCTATCACACTGATTTAGGTTAGGTCTCGTTTATTTAACAATTAAATTACTAATTATGATTAACACAGTGCAGAAAAAACATAAGTGCTTCGTAAGTCTATGAGAAGCCTAATTGCTTCTTGCTAGCCGGATTGCTAATTAAACTGATCTTTCCAGAAACCTGCATGATCAATAAACGGTTGAAGGCTTTAATGGTGTCTGATACACGACGAAGCCTGCGAGATATTGCACGCAAATTAGGTATGCATTATGCAATAGTCCCTCGTCGCTTATAAATTATAGGAAAATCAATGAGTTAGGTAAACGGATTCGGCACAATTTAATAAGATATCGATAATGTGTATTAACAAAACTAAATAAACAAAATTTACTAGATTTTTACTACTAAAGAACTAAGACTTTATTTACTAAAGAACTAACAAAATTTAATTTCATATAATCATCGATAAAAAATAGATTATACGCGACAGTCATGAATACTTCATTGAATAGGTTGATCTTCACGAAATCTCTAAATGTATAACAAGTTCTAATAAAATATTTGCATTTGAAGGACGACTTGATAATAATTTGAAAAATTATCGAATCCAAAATAATTATTAAAAAGTGTTACATAAAATTAAGGAAAATACAAGCTGAACTTATACTTGAACTAACCCCCCCCCCCCCTCCCCCAGCTTTTTGACATACTTTATAGCTTATTCTACTCATTTTAACATGCTGAATTTTGATATTGTATTCATTTGTGTCGAAATTGAGAAAAGCTTACAAAAAATGGAAGATCATCAAAATGGAAACACCAACTGAATACACTTTATGGGATCTTCAAATGGGTCTAATTGTAGTAATTTAACTTAATTTAATTGTAATAATTTGATTTTTGCGCAAGCTCTTTTTTTTTTAAAGCTACTGGTTTGGGTCAGGTAAATTCTCGGCTGGTGAAAAGCGCCCGCTAACACTAACTACTTTGAAATAATTCACAAAAATTAATACTTCTTCATGAAGAAAGTTGCCTGTGGGACCCAAGAAGGAAGGTATGTACATATGTCATTTACTGAAATATACAGCGTGTCTTCTTTAATTGGAAACGGTACAACATCTCACGAGTGGTTAATGTTTTTAAAAAAATATTCTTACAAAAGTTGTTTGGTACCAAAGGGGACGTTGCGATAAATAAGTATTTTATAACTATAGTTGTGGGGAAGATATTAATGTCAAGTTAATTTCTTTAAATGGAATTCTGCATTTTTTTCATAGTATGGTAGGGTTTCTTGAGATAAATACAATGACCTACTGTATGATATTATTATACATCGAAAAAAAGTGATAAACTAGATCTAGTCAGATGACCGCAAGTCGTTAGCGTACGTGGCTGTATTATTCTACCCTTGGGCCGATTAACACTAACCAGGCTGTGCATTACAAACAAAGATCGGATTTCTTATCTCCTCTTATGTTTCTTAAACTTATACCGTCACTAGTTTCTTATCTTACCCTAATAGTTTCAGAGGAGCCTTCAACGAGTCAAGAAGTTGAAAGATCCATTTATAATAAAAGTGTAGTGCTCATTTTTTATTTTTAATTATTATTAGTACTTTTCGTATTTATTTAGCTGATTAGTTTAGTTTATTCTAGTTATTATTCAACTGTCACCGTGGTATTTTGTTCAGTGTATTCAGTTATAGTCTTAATTTTTGTAATTCTTTAATCTTCTAAAAATGACGTTAACTATTAAGGAAAAGGGAGAGCTTATTCTTAACAGTAATGGATATTTATTCCACCCTGATGTAGAAAGAACATTTATTTGAAAATGGAAGAATTGATCTGGTATAAATGCATGGCACCGTCAAGCGAAAAGGGCATTTAAGGTAGAGTGGCAGAACAATACAGCTACGTACGCTAGCGACTTGCGTTCATTTGACTTTTGATCTAATTTACGTCTTTTCTTCAATGTAATAATATTATACAATAAGTCATTGTATTAATCTCAAGAAACCCTACCATATTGTGAAAAAAATGCAGGGTTCTATTTAAACAAATTAACTTGACCTTCCTATCTCCCCCACTACTATACTTATAAAAAAATTTATCTCATGCAATGTCTCCCTTGATACCACACAACATTTGTAAGAAAATTTTTTTGAAAACATCAACCACCTTGTATATTTTCAAGTATCTAAGCTAACTGTAAGTTGAGTTCTTTATCTTATCTTCCTGTATTTAAAATTTGATACGTGAAATGTGTAAGGACATCGTGACATGAAAATATAATATAATCAATTTCGTACATAAAACTAACAAATATGCAACACAAAAATAACAACTATCAAAAGATTTGTATAAATATCTTGGATATATGTAATTTCCGCCAAAAACAAATGTAATATGGTATGTCAAAACGAGTACAATGACATAAATTATGTGCCAAAAACTTGGGGAAGCAACGGTAAAATCTTATCAAAATACTTTTGAAATTGTATAAAAGGCAATTTACTTCGGGATACAAAACATAGAATATTCTTTTTACCTAATGTTTCATCTTAAATTTTACAAATAATTCAGAAATTACATAAACTATCATATGAGTGGTTTTCTTTTCGGATATACCCTCTGCTAGGAGAAGGGATCACCATGAAATCGATACAATAAGAAAAAACGGAAAGAGAGATCCATAGTAGGTTACCGATTTTTCCATATAAGTGGAAATCGACGATCCCCTTTTATTTCGGGACTCTGTGCACGGAGTTCCCAGTTTATTTTTCTCGGAGAGGAAACACCTGAAGAAGTTCACGTGCGTGCAAGAAATATTGTATATCGAGTAAAATAATAGTGGAATAACATACAATCCTCTTCAACAACCGCTTTACTGCCAACATTCTTCGAATTTATCACTGTAGAAATATTAATATTATGTTTGCGTTGAATTGGGAAATTTTATAGTTTACTCGTGAAAGATAAGTACTTAGGAATAGGAAATTTTTAAAGTAATTGTTCTTCGAAGGGTTTATGGCAGGTGAACGGAAAATTTTTTATTTCAGACGCATGTCGTGAACCTTGAAGTAACAACTTATAAAGTTTTCCACTTCAGCTTTTTTCTATTTTGTGACTCAGTTCAACTGCCATAGGGCACACTCCACCATCATTTTCCATCTTCATTTCTAGTATCGTCACAATCGTAACAAACTTTTAGAACTTCCTATGAAACATTTTCGTAAATGAAACGAGCTGATTCAAGTGAGATTTCACGTCGACAACATCAAACAAATAAACCGTTTTCTCTCAATAATGGATGTTTTATTCAATTATCTTATGCAATATTAAGTTGGCGTGTGAGATACGCGTAAACACTGATTAATGCTTGGATGGAAATTGGGTTAATTTGATTCAAAATCATATTGTAAATTCTTTTTTCTCTGTTATTAAATGTATCATTTGAATTAAAACTTTTTTGTATTCTTAAATATCTAATGAACACTAATTCTGGAACTTCGAAACCTCATATTGTCACGCAACTTATTTTGTACATATGCATATATACACCAAATTTCAGGATTTCGTGATTTTACGAGATTCTATGAAAGGAAATGACTTTATAGCAGCTCTTTGAACTTGCCTTAACATAAACTGTAATATTATGCATAAAAGAATATAGCATTCCATTTAAAACAATTAAATTGATTTTGAAATATACCACACCATACCAGATACAAAAAAAAAATTGTTACATCACATAACGTTCATCACTATACTAAATAACTTTTGTTAATAAATATTTTTTGTAATGTGTCTTTCTTAAAAAATATTTCGCTGTGTCCAGATAAAACAGACATCTTGTGCATATCCACAAAATAGAGTAATATAGAGTGTGTACTAACATAAAACTAGTCTGAATTTAATTCTTTTAATTCTTCTGATGTTAGACATGAATGTGCAGAAAACAATATTTTTTTAACGCTTTCTACATACGCGATTTTTGCGTTTATAGCAGTTCTGCTTTTAATTACTATATTTAATTCAGTTTTAGCTTCCTTCATACATTGATAGCATCTGCTTTTTTTGCTGGTTCTGTATATTTCGCTATTTTTGATTTGAGTCTCTTCCCAGTGAAACTTCTAAAGCACATGTAATATTTTTTTCGCACTCCTGCAATAAATTTCATTTTCAATTTGGTTTTTAAGTACTTCGTTACTTAGTTCCAGCAGAAAAACCTTTGTATTCATTTGTGTATTATTCCAAGTCGGATTATTCAATATAAACGAGGAATAAGCATTTAGTGCTGCAATATCTATAAGTATATAAAACACCGAGTAGCATTGGCTCATCTATATACTTTTATGGATAATACTGTTGCGAGCATCCGGTATATTTCCAAGGCCTGCTGGTGCTCGCGCCGGAATGAAGAGAAGACGGTCGGTCCTTACCGACCGATGCTATCGATTACGCAGTAGTTACCGAGTTGCGAGACTGTACGAACGCGAAAACGGGAACTATTATAACACTTTACGTATTACTATTATAACTACTATTATACACTGTTACTCTGTAAATAAACGTTATTAAAAAGAAACCATGATCGACGAAGAAGCGCCGGCGTCCCCGCGCACCAGGCGGGGCGGCCGACGCAACAATACTTTTACTTTCTCGAAGAGAACTGCGTATAATTCTCAAAATGAATTGTACATATAACTATATTCTCTCAGATTGAATTTTCACTTGCGACTGCTGTATTTGAATGCTTGACTGTAATTACGAATGTTACACCTTTCCTTCCCACTTAGTTCTGCAGTAATTTGTTCCTCTTTAGAAGTAAGAAGAGCGTAGGAGTCCGCTCTATGTGACTCACTGCATTAGTATCGTGGCATGTAATCTGGTTACTTTTTCTTATACACTGTATTTTTCATATGTAGCAACGACGACTAATGCATTATGAATTTAAATGTATACACGACAATAAATAATTTTTCGGAAAGTTTATGTAGAAGGTAAATAGTCTTAATTTAAGGGGCTATTACAGTGTGACGGCTCAAAAAATAAGCTACATTTAATAATTTTTTTTTTTAAAGCTATTGCATGTATTTGTACAAGCATTTATTTTGCTGAAAGGAACATTCTTAGAGAATAGAAAACAATTTTTTTTATTGCATATAAGTGCATATTTATTCAACAATTCATTATTATATAAAACCATGAAAAAAGAAAGTATGTTGCTGGTGGAAGTGATTTGAGTTCTCCAGGTGATCAGAAACAAAAAATTCAAAAAGATTCTTAATCTGTATGAGTGTCGCTATCGTCTGAACTAGAATTATTATTTTATATTGCAAATTAACAAAATGGCATCGTTTTTTGCAAAAGTTTTCGAAAAACACGTTTTTTTCGCTATAATTCGGGTAAAAATATAAGTTAATGTTAATATTTTTTAATAATTCTAGTTCCGGCGATAGCCATACATATGCTGAATATGCAGTAAAAATTTTAGCTTGATTGGTTAAGCCGTTTTTCCGAAATCACTTCCGCCAGGTGAGAAAATGTCGTTTCGAGAAAAACGCGTTTAAAGTTTTTGTACATGACCGTGCTAGAGCCAAACGCTCCTACTTTGAAGCGTTGTCTGACTCGACAAAGTGCAAATCGACTTTACCAGCGATTAGATATCAATTCTATGATGGACTAGAGTTGAAAAATGCAAAAAAAAATTTCGATTTTTTTGTCCCGTCACACTGTAATAGCCCCTTAAAGTATCACAGGTTATTGATTTGAGGAACTCATTCCGTTGGAAGTTCTAAGGTTAATATTCCTGATATACGCTTCAAACTCATCAGTAGAACATTTTTATCATTCTTCAGATACTTATTTTAGTATTTTTTAATTATAGCATTTATTGTTGCTGTATAAATAATAATAATAGTTGCCTTAATATCATAAATAGTGCTAATAAGAATTTTATTATGATTGTCATCGTGTGTGTTTTTATTACCAGTGCAATGTGCGTGATAAGTGCTATTACTATTGGTACATTTCTGTGTATTATGGAGCCGCGTATAACAGAATATAATTACACAATCTGAAATTCATGAAAGAGTAACACATTGCAAAACAGTGTAAATGGTGGTAGTGGACACATAGAAGCAAGCGGACAAGCAAGACTTTTTACAGAGTATAAATTGAAATGGCAGCGTATATGAAAAGCTAATTGATGAATCAAAACAGCGTTCGAGGTAGGTCATCGTGGAGGTTTCAGTGGATAGATATCTCACATTACTCCCTCCCATTCTCCGAAAAGATTCGGACTCTTCTGAAGATTTCCTTCATGTAAAAACAATTAGAAAAAGAAATTGCGAAAATAGGTTCTCTAAAGTGCGCCTACATAAACGACTTCACTTGATTTAGCCCTGCCTTCGAATCAATGGATTGTTTGGGTTCTTTAAACATTGTTGCCCCTTTAATCGTCATTTGTGTAGGAGCACGCACATCATTATACCAAGCGTCTGCTACACCGCTAGATCTTATGTAGAGTGGTTGGTCCTAGTTTATATGTACAGCTTTACATAATCAAATCTTGGCAAAAGTTTATCAACGTACAATCTCGGAAACTATTTGTTTGCAGCATATGACTCCTTTTAGACTTTTTTTCTTCTTATCGAGCAGAATACGTTAGTGTAAAAAAAATGTAATATTAATTTTAATTGTTATAAACAATTTTGCGGGTATTGTTTTTCAGAAATGTCCACCGATCCAGAGGTGCAGATTCACCTCTTAAAGCCATGACTATGACATTTTTTACACTTTGTACGTACTAGGCTCTTTAGTTTTCTGTAATATAACTATCACGAGTACAGTTGGAGTCTTTTAAAGATTGATGTAATACATCAGTCTTTATATGTGCCAACAAACAGTATCTATTTATCACACCTATTTCTGTTTCTAGTACTACTTATGATTTGTAATATCGGGGCCTTCATACTCATCAAATAGTAACAATACCAACAAGGAAAACCAGAGGGCGCCTTGGCTATGGACGTAGAGTCCCGACTTGCCGGGCTGGAGGTCTCATGGGTTTGAATCCCCCGCTTTTTTGTCCTTCAAATTTTTCCTCAGTTATTACAATTGGGAGCTCGTCTGGGTTGGAGAGGCATCAACGACTGCTACATGAAAGCACAAGTTGAACGACGGTGAAGCGACGAAGTGAAGAGAAACGTTGAAGAGGGGTTGTACACGCCTCCCAGACACGTTGAGAAGAAACAGGGGGTTTCAACGGCGCTGAATTTCGTGGCCCACTGAGTGGGAGAGTGTACCCAAAAAATGTTGAGAAGAAGAAAGAGAGAGTGCGCTTAAACGACGCACTTGAGGGCGAATGTCAGTGCAAGGATGGCTGAGAGTGTCATATCAGGGTCTCTCCATACCCATCATCAAATAGTAACAATACCAACGAGGAAAACAAAAGAGTGCCTTGCTTAGGAGCGTTGGAGTCTGGTTTGCTGGGCCCTGGAGGTCGTGGGTTCGATTCCTCGCTTTGGTCCCTCAAATTTTTCCTCGGTTACTACCGATTTGATAAACAACAAAATTTATAGTACGGCGAAGATATACATTTTTGACGATGTGACTGATAGATAAGAAGATTGTGTAATAGAAGAGAAGTAGACGAAGAAAGCTCTAATTCCCAAGAAAGTTTAGATAGCCTTCTTTTAAATGAACCTAGAGGAACTGAATGTAATAATTCTAGATATTATATATCTGCTCCGCTGCATTCCTGGACGTATTGCAGGCATTCGACAAAGTCAGGCATACCGTTTTACTAATTAAGATCAAAGAACTACTACCATCGGCGTTTTACTTCATATTAAAATCCTACCTCACAGCTAGATTACTCCAAGTCGAAATACAACAAGCTATATCTGCCCTTTTTACCCGGTCATATTAGGAGTCCAACAAGGTAGCTTCCTAGGGCTACTTCTATATACTCTTTACACATCAGACTTCCCGATGATGAACAACACCCTCATTGCTACTTTCGTCGACGATATAGCAATACTAGCCTCTGACCAAGACCCACAAGAAGCTTCAAATAAATTACAACAACACCTCAACGAAATAGAACTCTGGCTGAAAATATGGAGGATCAAAATCAACTTTACTAAATCCATACAGGTTACCTTTACTACCAGAAAAAAAAAACATGTCGACTTGTAAAATTAAACAACGACCTACTGCCACAGCAAGAAACAATTAAATATCTCGGGATACACTTAGACAGAAAACTCTAATGGAAAACGCACATTCGTAAAAAAGTAGATTAACTGAACGAAAGATATAGGAAACTTTGGTGACTGGCAGGAGCAAAATCGCAGTTAACAACTTACAATAAACTACTAATATATAAAACTATCCTTAAAACGATATGAACATACGCCTGTCAATTGTGGTAAGCAGCCTCAGACTCAAACATAAAATCAATACAGAGATGGCAAAACAAGAAACTAAGATCCATTTTGAACGGGGAGTGGTACATCCCCAACAAATAAATAAATAAGGAAACTGGCATACCCACTGTCAAAGAGGAAATTGCCAAACAAAGCAGACCTTACCAACAAAGACTGAAAAATCACCCCAACAACTTGGCTACAAAACTCCTGCACACCTCAGATGAACGAAAAAGACTAAAGAGACACCGCTTCTTACAACTACCATACAGATTTAGTGACATAAACTAAATGATGTCACAGTGATACATCACTGGGTGTCAACACGCTCATGTTAATAAATTCTCAAAGTAAGTGTTGAATATCATTGTATGATAGATAGCACAGACAAATAAAATAAAAAAAGGCATATCCAAAGATAATTTTATATTGTGATGTGCTTATCCAATACTTCGTCGTGAGCAAATGCGTTACCGAAAAATATTGTATCGTCTCGTGTAGGATTTTTAAGGCAAGTCACAATATTTCGTATAATTTTAAAATTATATTGTACAAGCCTAATAAATTATTACAATATGAAGCCACAATAATTAAACGAACTGAGTTTTGCTTTTTTATAATCATTTCTTGTAAATATACAATATTGTGTCAATTTGGTCTAAATTTACTTACTCATGTAACTTTACAAACACTGTACAATGGTTGAATTCTATAAAAAATATGCGTTGCAACAATCACCAAGCAGCTGTGTCACACTTTATTTAGAAACAATCTAATACCAAAGCAATAATATAAAATGTTTATAACGAATTAGTAGAGTTAGATTACTGAATTAACGGTTTCGTTACTATAAATGATTATAGTCACTCGCTATGAAATAATCTGTCTATATTACGAGTGACTATGGCCGTTCGCCATGAAATAGACATTACGTCCTAAACCATGTAATTTTAACCTTGCATTTTGAATTATTTAATGAATGTCTGGTCGCCTGGATTTATCTTAATGTTAATTGATACTTTGACTCTATTTCGTCACTGACGACCGTGAATTTATGTTTGTTTTGTTCGAATTTTCGACTTGTTTTAATTTCTTATATTTATTCTATTCTGACAACCGACCATTGAAAGGGGTTGAATATCGCTCCTCTGCGTGGATTAGGAAATTGAGTAAGATACCGAAACTCTCAATGAAAGTTAGGGCTTCTTTTATCGCTTTTAGGGTTGAGGGGGTTTGTTCCAGTACACCTAACTGAGTTTACGGGTAAAGCCAGTGTAAAGGGACCGATAGCTCGTGGTAACATAACTCGGGTCAACGCGGGTTTATGACACGTCAATTGTGTTTTAACTTTTTATTTTATTCCACAGTTAAAAGTTCGTATTCCGCGGTGTAATGCAGATGCCTCGTGCAGCCGTACTATACGTACTATTGTTATAACATATTGTTTTGTTCGGTCGTACCGACAAGTCGAACCATTCAGTTATAAAAATAATTTCTGCTAAAACGAGGCCTTAGCTGACCCGACTACTAAATTGTTTTATGACTGTTAGAATTTTGAAGGCCCTCACATCCGGGCACCACATGCGCTAGGATTGTAATATAATAAATTTAGCAACAATTTCTTCACTTTCACACCAGCAAACGATCACCCCCAAATATACCGGAAAACTAATCAACATATAGTTCCACCACCTTTTATACATTGAATCTACCAGTCAAAACATACACCGAATTGGTAAAACTATAGAATTCTGAAGAAGCATTCACCAAGCATTCACAAAGAGATTATTACAAAATAGTTTTCATTGAATCAAGTGAAAAATACTTTCAATCTATTCGGAACGCTTTTCTCATCACGTGCTGGAACCATTGTACCTAATTTACGTTCCTATTGTGATATTAACGCAATATCCGATAATGCCGACGTGAATCAGGACGATAATTTGAAAGAGGCGCAAGAAGAAAACAAAGAGAGAGAGAGAAATAACAAAATGCGAGCGGACAAAGGGAGGATCAATAGCTCGATTCACTGAACTCCTTGTTATCAGGAAATTTATCGCAATGATGCAGCTGGAAAAAAAGAATACGATTAAAGAGACAGGGTCTATTTAACAAAGTTATACATTCGTGAATATGTGTGACGATGAGAAAAACAGAAAAAGGTTGCGCTATACTTAAACTTTTCGCATAGTTGCTGCTTTTGCATAGTATTGGAACTAGTTGCAACGAATCGTAGCCCGTCAAACGTATGCATAATAGCAACTACAATGTAAAGAAGAGTCTGTTAAAAGAATTTACAAAAATGTTTAGAGTTAATGAGAAAATCTTTCCTAGCAATGTAGGTTTAGTTGCTTTGTTTTAAGCTAGTGGGTTATACCATAAGTAATGTGGTTTTTTCGTTGAATAAGTGTGAAGTTAATGCAAAAGAAATATATGTAATTTTAATCTAAAATATATTTACCGTCATTGTTTACAACCTGTTCTCATATTAATTTTAAATTCTTAATACCCTGGACAATGGCGGATTTAAATCTCTAGGGGCCTGAAGCTAATGGTCATTCGGGGCATCTGAGCAATAACAATTAAAATTTTACGAAATACTTATTGCAAAGTTTTACATATTACACATACATGTAATATAACGAACATAATAAAAAGTTTGTAGTCATTAATCGCAAGAACGTAAATAAATATTACTTATACTATATACTCTTCCTCCTAACTTTTGTATATCTAAATTACTTTATGATTTTATCATATGATAATGATCAATGTAGTTGCTATTTTCGAAAATAAAAACTCGAAAAAATTCGAAAATATTGAAATTTACTTGAATTTCTGGTCACCGGCGACTTCTATGGCATTCAACGTGTTAATAAGCTTTCGGGAGATGAAATGTTAAAATATTCTTTGGCAAATATTTTCAAGGGCCTTATAGCCTTCCGAGGCCCGATGCTTATAGTGCCTTTAGCATCAAAGTAAAATCGCCCCTGAAATCGTGGTTGTAGAATGTTTTAATTGAAATTTTATTTCTGCTTTTTACTTTATTTTATTCCCGATTTTAATTCTGTTTTAATTGAAATGTGATGCTCAGTTTGCCTCATTTCCTCGAAACTGAAAGCTGTTATTGGGATTACACTTAAAATAATTAAGGATCAACTCTGCGCAGAAAATAGAATTTTGTTAACAAACGATAAACTAACAAAATGTAACGTACGCATAACAAACACAGAGAGCCTGCGTGAAGATGGAAAAATGGAGCTATTTGAGGGTTTAGGAACAATTAATTTTGGATTAAGATTATATAAAAGAGCTGGGAGGAATGTTGGAAGGTGAAGAGTTCAATGTGAGCAATAGTGAATGTGGATAACTAGTTACAGATAAAGATAAATCTAAGACAAAATCAACGGAAGTATTTGAGAGTATAACAGAAAGAATAAATGGAGTTCTTTTCGTACATCGTGTTTTGAATTAAAACATTTTCTATTAAGATGGTTTTCAAGATTTCGGAAAAGATAGTAATTTGATAGGGCCAGATTAGAAGAATATGGTGGATGAACTATAATTTCTCATTCAAATTGTCTTATTTATTATGGGTTTCTCGTGTCGTATGAGGTTGTACGTTGTCATAATGAAACACACACCCTTTATATTGGTTGATGCAGGTTTTTTTTTCCATCAATAGCTTGCTTTTGTTATGATGGTTTTTGCAATAAAGCATTTTAGATGAAGATCATCCATTTGTATTTTATGCTACAGTTTATATTCTTATAAAGAATCCAATTTTCATCACCGGCGATTATTTGATTGAAAAATAGGTCCTTTTTTTAATTAAGATGAGAACTGTGAATTTCTATTCGTTGCTTTAAATTTATATCCCACTATTCGTGTGAAACCATTTAAAATTCTACAAAGGAATAGCGGCGTTTGGGACATAGTAATGGATTTAACAAGATATACCTTCTAGTATATGTTAGCGACGACCTATTTTTAAGGGTCATTGAAGGTAATTTAGTACGATTTATAGCAGGTCCTTAACCTACGTGTAGCAAGAGAGAGTGAGAATGTGCAGACGTTCAACGATAGCTAGTGAACTCGCACTACTTGATGATAGAGCTTATTGAACAATGCAAAATTTTCTTTTATAATCTTTTCTATTTGTAGAATGAATAAGATCCGCCCCAGATACTACATACACCCTGTATATATAACATACAAGTGGCAAAATTTTCATTTCAGTTGAAGAGGTCAATGCTCGATCAGTAAAATACCAACCAATTGTGTTCTTGTCAGTTACACTTCACTACACATCTGAAGCCCATTACCATTAATATTCAATTTAACGACAGCAATATAAAGTTTTGCGTTGATCATATATCAAAAAGCTCAATAGCTTTTGTACCACTACTACGTTATCGAAAATCAATGATAATATTTTAAATTAAAAGAACAGAAAATTCGTGAAAGCATTTTATAATATTATTAGCTAAAGTAAAAATTATGAAATTACCTTTTTTTTTTTATTACACAATTGTATGCATTCGTTTAAAATTAATGATTTTAAGTTTGGAGTTCTTGATAGTTAAAGACAGCTTGCTATTAAAAAAAAATTTAGTTATGTTTCTGTTTAATTGTACAGAGTGTAATGTTTTAAAGCTCACATTTGAATTGGTAATAAAACACAGGTTTCGAATAAAATAATAAGTTTATACATGCACAAACTATCATGTTCTGAAGCAACTTATTAGTTTTATCTTCTTAGTAACTTCGTTCACAATTAAAATTTTTAAGTACAAGACGTGTATATAAGGCATTTAAAACAGGTTATATGAATAACTCATTTGATTTTGATGATAAAAAAAGTGCATCCGATCAAACTTGTTTGGTTTCAAGGGGTACATAATATGATATCTCCAATTTTCTTATAGGTTAAAGAGTAGAGGAAATATTAAGGTCGGACTTGAGATTTTAAATGTAATAATATCGTATTTTATTTACATTTTGATAGAGCATTTCAAGATGAATACAATGACCCTATATAAAAGTCATTAAAGGTCAACTGTAATAAAAAATAAATTATGTAAAGATACTTTTCGAACACTTCGGCGACTTAGAGTGGCGACCAGCTACTTAAGGTCGCTTTGTAGTTAAGGAAATAAACAATGCTAGTACTATACAATATATTACATACACTGAACTCATATGTAATACATTTTGAAGTTTAATGTACTATAATATCGTAATAATTTTTGTCTTAAACAAACACATGATTGTTTTAAACAAACACAGTTGTCCACATGACAGTGAACAACTACTTAAGATCGATCCGTGTTTTCCATTCTTTGCTTATAATCATATTAAATAATTGCATCAGTTTCTTAGTTATCATCGTTGTTGATATGGTTTTTATGGATCGCTGCGTTCAAGTTCACAAATAATTGCAAATCAATCAACAATCATGAGTCGAAGAGAGAACTCTACTCCTGATCAAAGAATTCGAATTAAATTGTAGAGAGATAAGAGATACTCATTTTTAGCAGTTGCTACAAAATTATATATCTCTAAAACAGCGTGTATACGGGCAATGTAATTCATATCTAAGATAGGATCAGTTAATAAGTTGCCGTAAAGAGACCTAAGACAACAATTCGAAAAAATCTCGTTCTTCATTGTATCTCTGAAATGGATCGTTGCAAAACAGCCAACCAAGTTCTCAATAAAATTAGTGTCGCAGTTAGCAGCAAAATTAGTATTTGACCAGTGCGAGGAAGATTATACGAACTTAACCCTTTGCAACCAAGAGGTGACTTTCAAAATCGAAGCACTGATGCCAATATAGTCTCATCCTAAGGTTCCTATGCGCGTTATGCATAATCTTACGAAGTGTAGGATGATATACTTTCAAATGGTTATAAGATTTTCTTATCTCAAATTAGTCCGTGATCACAGATCGGACTGCATCTTCGGCGTTAGTCCGACCTTGAAAATCGTGGCAATAGAAATATTACTTTCAAAGTTTTTGAGCTCTATAAGCATGGAATGTGGTAATGAAAAAATCCCCATGTTATCATAAACTATATAAAATATATAGGCGGCGTTGATAGAGCGGATCGACATATTAATTTCTAAGAAAGTGTTTGAAATGGTGGTGTAAGCTATTTGTTTAGAATTTAGAAATATGTTCAATTAACTCCTATATTCTTGATAAATCAGTAAAAAAAAAAAAGAAAAAAAAAAGGAAAGAACGGCCGCTTAATCATTTGCAGTATGTAAAAATGTTAGTTGACTAATAGAGAGGAGGTTTTCGCTAAATCCGGTATTGAGTTTCTACTTCGACTTCCAGTTTCGATGAAATCCGTTCGATAGGAAAGCGGTATATGATTCTAACAGGAGTTAAGAAGGATTGCAAGGTTTGCTCTCAACGAAATAAGCCCGGCAGAAGACATTAAACAACATATTACTGCGATACTTGTCCTGACAAGCCAAGGATGCATCTTGGCGATTATATTATAAAATACCATACAAAGTAAGAATACAAAGCTTAATATTTAATAAATTTCCTTCTTTGAGATGTAAATATACACAAAATATTAAAATTTAACAGTTTTATGTGTTAATTTGTATGTGAAATCATTTTAAGTTAGCTGTAAGAAATTCGTTAAATATGCGGAAAATCGTCTCGAATCGCTGGTTCGTCTTAGAGAAAAAGTCCTCGACCACAGAAGGTTAATCTTATGGATTGCATTGCTCGTAAGAAGCCACTCATTTCCGAACGCAACTGAAAACTTCGTTTACAGTTTAAAATTATCGCAACTGGACAATAGCAGACTGGTCAAAAATTGTTTGTACTGATGAGTTCAAGTTCAACAGAATGGGTTCAGATGGCAACTTGTATATTCGACATCGCATTAATAAAGAATTGTCACCAAAATGCATAAAATCAACCGTAAAATGTTCAGAAGGTTCAATGAACATTTGAGGATCGTTTATGTTACAAGGTGTTAGTCCAATTCATAGAGTTGATAGAATTACGGATCAATACAAATACATGGATATATTACATGATGTATTGCTCCTACTTGTAAGAAATAAAATGCCAGAAAACTGAATTTCGCAAGCTGCTAATATCCGAAATACACGGCTTGTAGGGTTAAACAATTTTTAAGTGCAAAAAATGTAAATATTTTATTATAGTTTTCTCAATCTCCAAACCTCAATCCTATTGAGATGTTATGGCCTAATGTGCAGAATCATAAAATATGGAAAGTTAAAAAATTTAAATGAACTGTATGCTGTTATTCAAGAAGGATGAAACAATATTCCAGTCGAGCGTTGTCGTTTAATTAGATCTATGCCAAGACATTGTGAAAAAGTGATACGATACAAAACGACGCGTTATTAACTATTTTCTAAGCTTTATTTTTCCGCAATTACCAAGTTTCATTAGTTTTATCTGTTTATACAATAGTATTAATTTGATTTGATCTTAAGTGGCTGTCCGTTATTCTAATGACATAATCTGAGAAAGTATTAAAAGTATTTGTAGTTTATAATGTTGTAAATAAAATTATTGCAATATTATGGTACAACGTATTTTAAAATGTATCATACGTGTTTAGTGCACGAAAAATACGATTAATAAAATATTAAAAATGTTTATTTCCTTAACTACAAAGCGGTCTTAAGTAGCTAGTTGCCGCTGCATTCCACTGTACATATGTCACTGGACTCTTAATAAAATTAGGATTTCGATATTATATATTTTGGACTTCGAAATTGTATATTTGGTCGCACTTTTTCAATCAGAATACCTTTATTTTGCAACAGTTTACTTTAACAATATTAAAAGTTCATTTTAACAATACTTTAATGTTTTTGAGCAGATAATACTTTCCTAAAACTACTTATCTATTGTAATCACATGGACGATCAAACTTAAAACAAAGAAAAAGGAAAGATCACACTTTCCCAGCTTCATGCTTAGTGAAAAATTCTTTCTAAAGTGTTTACGAACACTTCACGATACTACGAATATATTCCTCTGATAATTTTAAACTTCCAAGGCAAACAAAAAGTGTATATAAAATATCGTCATATCTTATAATTGGAGCTGTATTAAATACATAAATACTTTTTTTCTTAACATTTATACAAGTTATACACGTATATTTTCCATTTTATACTCAAATGTAACTATAAAATAGGCAAATTGTATTTATGTTCTAGTAATTATTTTGAAACAAAATAAGCAAAAGTCCGATGACTTATGGACAGAAATGTACATACACACTGCTAGTACGAAGCATTCCAAGTGGTGATCTTGAGCATCGATGTAGTATGCTTTAAAGCGTTTCGATATGGATAATACTGTATGACGAATTTTATTTGGATCTATCAAAGAGTAAGTTCTTCTTGTATGTTCTTGCCACAGACTTAAAGAGATAGACTACGCATGAAATGCGAGGAACTATACTCAATAGTGGTCGGATCTTTGTCTCTTTCTAATTAGTCAATTGAGGGAGGAAGCATTTATAGTGGCTTATTTCCGAGAATAATTGACAGATTAATGTCGGTATTATTTGTTTTATAGAGCATATATGTATACTCACTCTTTTTTCTCCCTGCCATCGCTTTTATGTTTCTCCGTCTGTCGATTTATTTTTAGCTGTACGAGAGAGAAAGAAAACCAACTACTATTTCTCTCTCTCTCTCTCGTGGTGTCGACTTTAAATTATATGCTCATTCCATTTCTTTAAGTCTGTAGTTTTTGCATGTCATCTCTGGTGACATCAGTGGGGAACATTCAAGAACCAAGTGTACTGCGAGATGTCATCCACCAAAGATAACATGTAAGAACGTGTAAGAAAAGTCTTGCTCTGTGTCAGATCCAAGTGAAATACGTCATGCTGTGTTATCCGTGTCAAAACGCTTTGGGGAATGTATCGACGCTCAAAGTTCTCATTTTGAATACTTGTATTAGCAGTGTGTATAAGGACATTGACAGCGTTCGCAGAGAATCTTTAAGTAATTATTCCGTCCGTAACGGAACAATTCATTCGGTTCCTTTTCGAACGGCGCGGTTTATGACATGACCCCGAAGAAAGGTTATTTTAGAGAACGTATTAACCATTGCTCGAGCTTTCCGCGTATTTCTCGCCGAGGACGTGTCATAAAACCGAAAGTTTCCTAAGGGGTAATTCTATTCAGCGTTTCAACCTGTTACAAGAACTGTTAGAATAAGACCCGGTGGAAATTCCGTGCCGTTGCCAAATTCATCGACACATCGCGCGTCCAAGCAGGTATCGTCCCCCTTTTTCCAGGACAAGTGCGCTTAAGGCGCACTGGAAGGGTGGTCGCGATATCTGTCAAACACGCTGATTGGCAATTAACATTTCCCGTGGTAAACAATTAGCGTGTCATGTTCTTTAGCAGCGAGTGGCCAAGCTGCTGAAGAAACGTTACGTGAAAACAGTCGCTTCTAAGACATCGATCAAATACAGTCACTTCTTCAATCAGTCGGGAGAACAATCTTAGTCAATCGAGAAATAAAATTATTTAAGCAAAATGTTCGTCGAACGGGATTTGTTCTGCTAGGCAACAGTCATCAAACTTTCCAATCATTCGCTTCATTTGTTTTGAAATACATCTATTCTCCGATTTCCACCGTATACTTGTTTTACACAATTTCGCTTTTACACGGTTTTCCAAATAACGGATTTTCAAGAATGAAAACTGTTAAAAATGAAAATTTATGCTGCGCCTATATTTGTAGTAATTTTTTAGTACTGTTCGTTGGTTAACTTGCACTAAGCCTAAAAAAAGGGAATTCCCCCTTTTTTTTGTACACAATGTTGGAGAAATTGGATTGCGGGAAAATCGTGGTAGAAAAACCACGCAAGCAATCCTTAAAAGAAAAAGCTTTATTGTTACAAAAAAAGAAAACAAATTGATTTAATTATTTAGCTGATTTTATTATTTAACTTACTTTATTTTTATTTTACATTCAAATAAATCAATTTAATTAAATAATGTTGATTTACACGTTATTCCGAATGTAAATTTCATGTAAATCGGAAGATAAGTGTAGTTAGCTAAAACGAAAGGTCTAATAAAATCGAGAACCACGCGACACAACACTGAATGACATTAGATTCGTACCTCATGATATCAAGCAAGTTTAGTCTGGTACAGCTTTTTTCTATCATAAAAAGCAAGCGAGTTATTCATGTTTTAAATGTCCCATCCTGTATACATTTGTACATTGAGAAATTGCTATTTAAAAAGTAAGATTTGCAATGGTATCTGAAAGGTGCAAAAGCGTTGCACGAAGCGTTTGTAAAATACTCCAACTGTGTCAAAAGCATTTACAAGTGACTGAATAAAACGGTTTCATGAAAATTTATTCAGTACCTATTAATCTTCGAGCTGTTGCATGAAAAGATGAAAATCAGACACTTTGTGTACTATGTAAAGAAACTGTTACAGTAATAGAGGTAATTTGTAAAGATGGATACTCACCGATGGAAAAATACCAGAATATCTGCTCTATCGCTGTTAACTTCCTGGAAGACGAGCTTCGAGTTCCTCGCCCAAAGATCGAGAGCTCTGCTTAGTTCGAAACGAACGCCGCCCGTGTCGAGGCCACTCGGTTGTTCGGTTCTCAGGCTGCAATAAAAAGAAAGGTAGATCGTTAAGAATCCGCCAAAAATCGATTCCCAGTGATAAGCGACTTTTCTATTCGCTTTATCGGTTCTCGTTGAAATGCTTCCATTCGATAACCACACTAGTAAACTGTGAAAAATGTTTCCGACGATAAATGCTGAAAGACGATTCAATCGGTAATAGAATGAGACCTTAGGAAATTAGGTAAATTATTTCCAGGCGGAAAAATAAAAGTAATAAGGGGAACGTTGTTACACGTGGAAACACGGAAATTTCGTGAAATTACTGAAACTACATTTTCGCAGAAAATAAGGAATTAAGGGAGGAATACAATTTCCGGCAGTCTGCGGGAAAATTGATATCTCGTTGAGTTCTAAATTTAGTAAATTTATTTTTGGGAAACGACTGTATGCAATAAATTTATAATTATAATTGTTACAGTTAATATCTCTTCTCTACAATTTAGTTTTATTGGTTACAAATACAATTGAATAAAGAAAAAACCAAAAATGTAGAAAATAAGTAAACAACACTTTTATGAATAATTGGAAGAATGAAAAAAGAAAAAATGACTAAATAACTGGAAATTAAATGTTTAAAGAAAAAAAAAATGGAAAAAATTAATTAGTTCTGAAATTAGATTAAATTCTGGAAACGGTGGTAAGAATTGCATAAATCACCTGTTAAGATGTAATAGGTGTACATATGATAATTTCTATACAGGGTGGGGCAGTAACTATTAGCACCTCAGATATCTTCGAAACTATAAGTTTCACAGAAATATTTGCTAAAGTAAATTGCACAGTACGAAGGGCGCTATTCGGTGGCGATAATAGTTGTTTTGCAGGTGGAGGTACTTCGGACATTTGAAGGTTACCTCCATTTTTTTAAATGGATCGGTATATTTTTGCTTCCGTATCACGATAGAGGATTTTAAAACGAGTTCAACGACCTATTACATAAGGCCATTGAAGGTCATAGAAATTAGAGAAAGGCGATAATATTTACGGTTTTGGTAGTAAATGAAACATACTTGTACTTTTTTTTTAAACGTACTTTTCGTACGCAACAGCGAATTATTGCAGCCTGTGCGTCAATAAATTCTGACGCTGTAAGACTTGCAAGTGAATCAATAGTAAAAAGAATCCAATGGTGCATTGACAGTGATGGTCATCATTTCGAACACCTACTATAAACGTACGTTTCATTTAGTCATCAAGTAAGATCTTCTATCGTGCTACGGAAGCAAAAACATATCGATCCATTTAAAAAAATGGAGGTGACCTTCAAATGTCCGAAGTACCTCCACCTGCAAAACAACTATTATCGTCACCGAATAGCGCCCTTCGTACTGTACAATTTACTTTAGCAAATATTTCTGTGAAACTTATAGTTTCGAAGATATCTGAGGTGCTAATAGTTACTGCCCCACCCTGTATATCTGTATATCTGGTAAGCATACTTGTATAAACTTGAAATTCTCAATCCTTGCAAAAATGATGGTTCCAATACGTCTGGTTTCACTTCTAGTAACCCGGAAGCCAGATGGGGCTTCCATCTCGCTTGCATAAATATTTATTTCAAAATCAAAGTTCCTATCATTTTTCCCGTATTTTTTTTTTCCTTTCTGAGGAACACTCTGTCGAGAGCATAATAATTGAACAATATAAAAATTACGAAAAAATAACATTTATTCCACCTCGTCATAATATACAAGATGTATTAAAAAGATTGGGGAAAAGATTAGGTATAAGTTTTATGATTATCGGAGAAATATGTATATGTCCATGTTCATCTATAAACAATTTAGTTTTTATTATGTATCATGTTATTACATTTTGCAATATGAAACTAATCGGTTTCGTAACTTTCCACTTTAAAAACAGCGTTACTAAGCGGCGATGTATACACACACATACATATGTATACCTTTCGTTAGATGAAACTTCATTGCTCGCTTTCACTATCTACCAAATTAGCAAATTTCTCATTCCTAGACGATGGTTATTCTTTTTTCTTAGGTATTGTTAGGAAAAAATCACAAAACATGCATACAAAAATAAAACAAAGTCGAAAGTACAGTATCTTTAAAGGAATAAAATACGCCTCTCCTTTTTGAAGATACACTAAATAATGACAGAAGATGCATTTTTTGAGACACGCTCACCTCGTTACAGTTCTACTGTAAACAAACGAAAATAATTAAGAGATAATTCCTAAGAATTGTATCGGTGATTTCGTAGATTTATAAGTTTACGGAAAAATTACGATACTTCCGGAAAAGTTTTACCATAGTGACTGAGAGATATTTAAATTTTTTGAAAGAAAGAAAATGATCCATAAAAAAGTGAATTTCATTAGTCAATTAACGGTGACGTTACATATTTCTAAAATTTTCTTTCCTCTTCATTAAACGAAAAGTACTTTTACAATTGATAAAGATGACGAAAACTCAAATATAACAAATGCTTTTCCTGAATAGAATGTGCATTTACTAAAGATAGAGTCTAGTTAACAAAAATCACAAAACTGTTACTGTACAATAATTATTCAGTGTAACATTAGTTATAGGATTAATATATTATGGAAATCTCACAAATCTCAATTTTAATGTAATAGATTTATTTACGTATAGTTTTACAGCTTACTCAGTTTTTCCACAAATATGTTTTACTAACCGTTGCATCTATTGAAGAACTAATATGCAAAGGATTTATTTGATTTTTTTGAAACCTCTATTTTGTACAAAAAAAAAAATAATAGATTGTTTTACTAATAAACATTAAATTTAACTTGAACTTTACTTAATTTATAAAATTAATGAATGTGACTATTTAAAAGGATGAATACCAAACGCCTACATGCGTTGCCAGTAAAAACATAAAACCAATCAATAAAACTGCAGTAAGCCTATACTAGCAAACCTAACGAATAAACAGTTAAAAATCAGCTATTCGATTTTCTATTTACGACTGAAAGTTCTTCAAGACTGTCTTGAAACAAAACACAAATCCCACAATCTTTTAAATAACATAGCGCTTTATTTTTATGTCATCATTGGTTAACATACAACAAATATGATTCGCGTACAAATGAAATAGAAGCTAAACGATATAAATTATTATGTTAGAAAAGTCCAAAAAGCGAAGGTTTGAGTGGGCCATGTGCAGTCTTCTGCTGCGTTTCCCCCTCCTAGGGATAGTTCTGCCTCAAGGCTAAGAAAGGCCATATTGTCAAGGGGGTCCTCTTGACTAGGTTTTTTCAGGAAAGACAGAATTGTATCAGCACTCGCGAAGTACAGTGCAAAATACAAGCATTCACTCTGTTTAACCGCCCACGTTTATTTCTTATTCAACCGCTCATCACCGTTATCCTGATTTTCCTTACAATTACATCGATAATAGGTTAACGTTCGACATTTCGAAAGGCATTAACATTAACGAAGCGCGATAAAAATTTTATTTCGACCGTGAAAGGTTAAGCAATTAATTACATAGATCGTTTAGTGCGGTGTGCCTCTTTTAATCGATTGAAACGTGATATTCTATAACGCTCGCGACATCGTTCGGCCAATATATAAAGGCAACGTTTTAACCTGCACTCCTCCCATTCCTACCAACGCCTCCGATAATTAACGTCATCCAGCTTTTAAACGAGGACATTTCAAGAGCGCACAAACAGGCTATGCCTGAAGCATCACCTAAAAGGATTATACGTCGCGCGAACGACGTAGACTGTTTGCCTTATAGATGGATCGAGCTGCCTCCATCGCAAACATCGTGTTACCGGAGCCATCATTTCGACCTCTAAGCCGGCAGAAAGGGAAAAAGGGCTGAATATATTTAACCCATATCGCGATGGAAACGCACGACTATTCCATCGATCGATCGATTGTTGATTCGGTCGAGATTTTAAAGTGAGTATAAACATTCGTGAGGATAAATCGTCAGAAGTGTTCTTGCTATTGGATACATACGTATAATTAAATGAACTTCACCTTATTAAATCCCACTGTTCAGGACCTTCAGGACTAATCTCATTCAGGACGTTTAACAGGACATTTAATATAGTATTAAAGCTTTTGGTTCAGGATACGGTTCAGTATACAACTTTTAAATGACTCTTGTTCAAAGGTCTCTTGTTTATTCGATATTCTTTAAGTCAAATGTTCAGCCACAAAAAATTCTTTATGGGCGCAGAAACTTGCGTGTCTGTAGACTGTAAGATGCTTCGATGATGCCTTGCTTTTACGTATTCAATAGTGATTGAATTGTCATAAACCCACGTTGTGACATATAGGCAGGTAGATCTAGAGTGCAGAACTGGCAAGAAATCCCTTGGATGGCACAGGCGTAAGAAAGGTACTATGCAAAGCTGGAAAGAAATTTCTCGGTATAGTATAAAGGCAAGAGGGGTACTTCGTTCTCATCGTCTGAATCCTCCCACGATGTTAAATGATCTGATTCGCGGATGTTATTGCGTGTAATAATGATAATTGTTCCGCATCGAACATTTCTTTTAATTCGGACCGAACCTTTCTTTCTTTTTCTATTAGATTATTTCAATGGATTTGTAAAACGGACTTGAACGAGCCGCAACTCATAGGATTAGCGAGACTGTTAGAAGCGCGTACCCTCTATAGTTTCGATTTCTTAATTACTGAAATAGTATTTTCTTTCTCTCATGTCCGATCTCCTTTTTTTCGGGGATTTCCTAGAAACCAGAGACCTCATCCTTCTGCCACTACTTTTATCCTCTCTCCATCTACTTAAGAAACACCCTATGATCAATAATCGATTTACTATATTTTCCAATTTCTCACCTCCCAAATTTAACTCCGCCTTCAGTAACTCAGATGCATGTTTTCTTCTGAATTTCCAATTAGTTTTGTTGCGAACGCTAATCAAGAAACAACCAAGTCTTCAATTAATCTGAGCACTGAATGGTCAACTAAGTTTTACACAATAACGTTCGAGATACAATACTCCGAGGCCGCTTCAGGCCTCGTTAAAAAATACCCGATTTTTTCTCTCGTGATCTACGTTTGCAACATACCGCAAACCGATGCGAGTACACGACTGTAATAAATGATAATATGTGTGTCTAATTTTTACAATTGTGTTAGAGAAAGTGGATCTAGAAGGATATAATTCAATCAGACCCGAATTCCTTGCAGGGACTTTTTTCGAGTTCTATACTGAACTTGGGACATGTTGCCATTTGAGCTTCTCTTCTAACATGGCCAAGATGACGTGTCGCTACACTATCAAGTTGGAACTCCGAGAATAGACAAGTATTATAAATAAGATAGAAGGGTTGTCTGAAAACACTGAACAACAAAGTTTAAGAGAATTTTAAAACTAACGCTAAACAAAATTAAGTTGAATTTAAGCAAGTAAAAATCAGTGACAATTTATAACCCTTATTTCTTAGGAAGTAACCAACGGTACATCAACTTCTATTAGTTAAAGTAGCTACACTTTTGTATATTGACGCTAGGTGGCACATTTTTCTTTTTTTAAAGAAAAAGCACAAAAAAAATCCTGTAGGTTGTTTATATATGTCTTTATCGATAACAAAAAGCTTTTCTTAAGAAAGGATTTTTGTTACTTCACAGGCGAAGGTAGTTTAACGCTTTAATTAATTATGTATGTTGTTAATATTTCAAAAATAAATTTGAAACACAAATGTTTGTATAAAAATATGAATGTCGCTTAGTAAGCAACCTAGGTCATCGTTGACCTAAGAGATATTTATTTTTTTGTATTTCTTTGAAATGAATTTTCATTTTTATTGGAAAATGTTTTAAACTTTTGACTTAACGGATGATTGCATAATATAGTAGAGACTTTGATAGCATACCAGAATTTTGGTAGATTTTTTAAGAGCTTGGAAGTGTGAAAAAATTATATTTGGACATAAAGGATTCAGGTTGCCTATGGAGTATGAGTATATAAATATTGTTCCGTACCGAACATTTGCTCTATTCGGGATTGAGCCTTTCCCTTTTATTTTTTATTTAATGTTCTAAGATATTGTAAGACGGGCCTGAAGAATCCGCGACCCATAGGATTAGCCGGGGCCGTCATTAAGCGCGTACCCTCGGTAACTTCATACCCAAACAACCATCAGAACTCCGTTTACTATCCATTGTCCGACTTTCTAATTACAAACTATTGTTTTCTTTCTCTAATGTCCGATCTCCTCTTTTTCCGGAATTTCCCAAATCCTGACACCTCATCCTTCTACCACCACTTTCTACCACCACCTTCTACTATCCTTTTTAACCCTCTCTCCATCTTCTTGAGAAACACCCTACGACCAATAATAATTTTCTTATTCTCCCATTTTTTCACTTCCAACTTTAACTCCGCCCTCAGTAACTGAGATGCGTGTCTTCCTCCGATTTTCCGATCAGTATTCATTCCGAACGCTAACCGCGAAACAGAAAAATATAGAATCAGTCCGAGCACTGAACGTTAACCAACCAAGTATCATCAGTCCGAGCACTGAACGTATAATCAAGTTTTTATATAATAACGTTGGAGAAAGGGTACTCCGGGATCGCTTCAGGTCTCGTTAGAAAACAGTCCGAATATTCCTCGTAGTCTAAATTTGCAACACACCGCAAATCGACGCGAGCACACGACAAATATGTTCACCTACGGATTGATACAGAATTTACTTATAATTTGTTTACGTAACTGTGCGTGGAGGCAGAACTATATAAAAGCTAGTTTTGCATTTTGATTTTTTTATATTTCATAGTCTTTCCTTAAGTAAATAAGATATTGATCTTGTAACAGAAAATATGTATTTCGTTTATTTTTATTAACAGATGCTTCAAAATAATACATAATATTTATCATGAATTTGAGTGACATAATAATATCTCGATAAAAGAATATATAAATCATATATTAATCGTACATTAAGAATATATAAATCATACATTAATTATCCACAAATGAATGAATACAGAGAGCGTAATAAAACTATTTTCAGTATGCTTAAACAAATTGTATTAGTAGTTTCCTTACCTAATATTTATAAAATAAATATTTTTTGTTTCGTAGTTAATGTTTCCTGATTCTAAATTTAACTATTCCATTACTATTTTTAATTTAAGCAAAATGTAACAAATTCTGGTGTCCGTTGATAATGAAAACAATTAAAAAGAGGTAGATGTGAAACGTAATTTCCGTAAATAGCGTAGCTTGTATTCAACGACAATAATTACGTCTGTTCTCTCTGTTACTAATTCAATCATGCCAAAAACAATTTATCTTCTGTAACATTTCCATCAACAGTTATTCGGAGTAATATGTATGGTTAGTGGTGGACACATGCTATCGGTAACAGTTTCGTTGGTACGTTAAAATTTTATTTATATTTTAAAGATAAAATTAAAGATATAATTTATTATTGCTAATATCGTTATATCGATACTCGAGGTACAATAAAATGAAATAAAATATAACATATTAAAAACTTTTATGTGTATGTACGTGAACGCGTGTGCGCGTGTGTTTGTGTGTATTTGTATAATACGTATCTTTGTACGAATATATTTTATACGAGTTACATTTTTATAGTGAGCACGTAACTGGAACCACTTCGAATACTGCATAAGCAATGATTTCAGTGAAAAATGTTACAGACAAAAATTTAACGGTTTCAATGGGAACATCATTTGACGTGATTATTTTTTGTTATTGGAGGATGCGTAGAAAACAAATGAGGGTCAAGTTTTTTTTCTTTTTAATAGAATTGTATACTTTTAGTGCTCGTAATTCTGTATAAAAAAAGTATTAACCTGTTTGTATAAAAATCTATTACCTTATATACAACCTATACATGCAACAAAGTTCTTTATTTAAGTCTCTACGGTGTCATTACGAAGTAACATTTTGTTTAATCTTCGACTCTTAAAAAGGTTCGGTGCACTTTCCGAGTTAAATCGTTATTTTCAGTTGATGTGAAATTGAATTGATCTCTTCTTATATGATCTTAGCTGGACTTGAAGGACGTAGAGTTAAAGGTCGTCGTATTTGTTTTTAAAATGGCTATTACATACAAATAAATAAAATATAGCATTCTGTTAAAAAAATGTATTCTCCTCATCTCGTTAACTCTTTAGTTTACAACGAAATAAAATTATTATTACTATACACTGACTTTGACAGAACTATGCAATTTTGCAGAAAAAATTGTTTACAAAATATGAATGTAGTAACTGAGGAAAAATTTGAGGGACAAAGAGTGAATCTGACTCACGACCTTCCGGTCCAGCAAGCCGGGAGACTCTAACGCTCAAGTGCCTTTTTCTTTTCGGTTTGGTATTGTTAGTTTTGATGGGTATGAAGACCTCAATGCTACAATAATTACAACAAAAATATTTCAGGCGATAAAGTTAGGCGGTATAATAAAACACACACACCCGCAAAAAAACTGTTAAATGGAAACCAAAGTCAGGAGATCGGGCAGCTATGGACACTTTAGCTTAGCCTTAAACTAACACTTCTGAGCCTCATTGAAAATTCATGGATTGAGACACCACCGACGTAATTATTAAGTATATTTGTGCCTTACAATTATAATAGAATGCTCGTTTGTTTTTTCATCTGGTTTTCTGCTCTTTGTGGTGACTTAATTCACTTGGCTGAGAGTGTATTCGTGGAGGTGAGACACGCGGGTAGGTCAATTAAACTTGATTCGAAGTGACGAGAGAGTCAGTCGATGTACGTTGTTGGTTCAAATTTGTAGGTGAATATTCCTATAAAAAGTGATCGCTCCTTTCAGGTATGGAAGATACCCACGGGGGACATATCAAATTTTTCGCATATCTAAAATAATGACTGTAACAGGTAATACATTTAAGAAGAGCTCAATCAAAGTATGCTAAAAAATAGTAAAACTGAAAACAGTAAAATGCTAATCTCTATGCAGTCAATTGTTACGAAAATATTAGGTTTCAGAAAGGAAAACAAAAGTATCCGATAGCTTCATAAATTTATTGTTGCTATGGAACGGTTTAGAATCCTTTGATTAGAAAAATGCTATACGGTGACTTTGTTTCGGATGCAGATCCACGAAATGGCTTCTTGAAGGGCGAGGGAGTTGCAATGCAATAAAGGCTGCATTCTTTAACTGTAGGACGTTTAAGATTCTAGAAAGTGTAAGGTCAGCTTAAGGGAGGGTTATTTTGTGTCCACATAAGAAAGAATGTTAAACATGTATTTTTTTCTGTTTGAAGTACGTTTATTTATATTGTAAAGTAATATTAAGCATTTAGAACACCATTAAAAAAGTAAAATATAAAAACTATAAAACTCAATATTAAAACTAAAAGATCTTAACCCTTTGCCCTATAACAACGTGCTAGACTCGTGACACAGATTCTGGCTAAGGTTTGACAAAAACAGTTATATTAGTAACAAACATTAAATTTATTTCTACTTTTCCTTTTAATCTATGAGATCGAGAACTGGTAATTGTAACGAATCTATAGCACATTAGCGTGTTTTACGTAAAATGGTATTGAAACAGTGAATAGCTGACGCTTAGACGTATAGTCAGCAAAAGAAATCATAGGTCAAGGGGTTAAACAAACGTGCTTATTTATTCTGAGTCTTCACTAGAAGAATCTTTATTACAATTAATAAGTAATAATATAAAATAAAACAAATATATAAGTTGGTACTGGCCTCAGAAAATATACAATTACATATTATAAGTCTAAATAGCTGTACACGTAGTTCAAGATCACATTTCATTACAGCTTAATGGTTACTTTATTTGTTACAAGTATGCCTTGTGTATCCACATTGAATTTAAATTGTAATTTCAGAAATAAGAAACACGATACGTTTGTTTCTAACACGAAACTAGACCACTGAATTCCTACGCAAATTCTTTTTTTTTTTAAATTAATGTTTTAAATTCTATAGACATTTTTTGACTCTCCCTTAAGCATCCTAGAGCTAATATACTGGATGCACAAGTTGCACACATGTGTATGTATGAATTTGCAAAACCATATTTTTCATTACACGATTCAAATATATTATTGTTATTCAATATATTATTGCGATTCAATAATAGAATGTGTAATTCTGATTAGAAGCGAATGCAGGGAAGAGTTTTCCAATTCTGCGGACGAATTGTAATTTTGATTTATTAGAGTTCCAATTATTTGAATTAATACACAGAAAAAGTTCTTAAATAAGTGAGTTATTTTCCCAACAATTTAGTAACATATAATAATGAATTCTTGTTCATAATTTCTTCCATATTTTTACGTTATTCACTGTAAGTTTGTTCAGGAATAATTTTAATTGTTACTTATCAGGAAAGAGATTACTTAAAATTTAGATCTGAATAAGTTTCTGTCACAGAAACCATTCATTAAAAAAAGTCAAACAAAACGGGAATACGCGTGACACAGTTGCTAATTAAAGTACGTCAAGATCATTTCATCGAAGCCTAATGAGACGAAAAAATTAGGTGAAAGGTTTAGAGAAATGGGACATAGGCTGCGAAATAGAGGAATGAAAGAGTCCATCCATTCACCGAAGTGAATCAGCTTTATTCGCTTTTCTTGTCTGAACACCTGTACAACGTAGCACGGTGAATTTTGAAAGGTCGTTTTACCTTTCCTGTATGTTAGCTGAAAGAGTAAAAAGCTGAAGGGAGGCCCGCAGGCGATGCAGATACGTAGTTATGCAGCTCGACGAAATGTTGAGAGACAACGGCGCAATGCGCCTCTCTTGTGCTGCAATTGCGAAATCGCGATCAAAATGTTGTTTTGGAATGTTATCTTACAAGGAAATTGGATGAAAACGAGCAACGAGAACAGGTTTATTCCGAGGGAATATCGTACAGAACAACCGAAGGATAAAAGCAAAGTTTACAGCAGATTTTAAGAGGTTTAGAAATGGGTGTTTGAGCATTGCGAAACAAATGTTAGTTCGTTCGTAACGGAACAATCATGTTTGTCTTTTTAGTTTAGTACGGCTGTTCATTCCTAATAGTTAAAGATGTATCGAATCACTAGGTTAGAATCTGACGGAAATTCTACATTGGTACCAAACTTTCGGCACATCACGCATCTGAGCAGATATCGTCCCACTTTTCAAGGAGAAGCGCGTTAAGGGCGCACTGGAAGGGTGGTCACGATATCTATCAAAAATGTTGATTGCTAATTACCATTTTTCGTGGTGACCTATCATCGTATTATATTCTTTAGCAGTGAGCTGTTCAAGCTAACCACTCGAGGAGTAGTTTTTCAGTGGTCGGAGAAACAATCTATCCAAGAGATTCAGTAGAGCAGTTTCTCAGCATTCGGAGAAAGAGTCTGTCTAACATGACCAGCTGAGTCATTTCACGTTATTCGGAGAAACAGTCACTCAAAACGTTAATCGTTCAAGACAATTATTTGCAAAGGTCCTTTCTCAGCAGTTAGGGAAGTCTATCATTTGGGATCTTTTCAGCTAGTCATCATTCGCTTCATCTCATTTGAAACAATCATGTAAGATTAATTTGGTTGGTGATATTAGTCCACGGATTTTGTACACGGGAAACGCGCGTGTCACAAATCAGGTATCATAAAGGATCTTAGAACCCACTGTGACGGATTGAGAAACTCGACATTTTTTTTTCATCGTGTTTTATTATTTGTAATTTTTTCAGAAGAAATCCTTAAAATATTGAAATGAAATTCACAAAAAATTAAGAAGTTACAGAAATTTTTAATGGTGTAGCATAATGGTTAAGATAGACCCGCAATGTAAATAGTTATAATCACAGAAATACATTACCAGAAAACTTAATTGCTGTCATCACACCCTCTATGAAGATTTGAGTAAGCAAGAATTATTGAGAAGATGTTTAGGTGGGATTCAGATGAAAAGAAAAGTTGTAGAATTTTATCGTTGTATCATAGATAACTTGTTGAATAGATTTAAACGCGTTTTTCTCGAAACTAAGTTTTTTAAACTGCATCAATAATTCAGTGAATTTTCATCCGATTTGCTTCAAATTTAAGGTAATTCCTAATATAATTCTCTTCGGTTACACATACGAAATTTTCGATTAGATAATTAATTCCTACATAATATTAAAAGAAATACTGACTTTTTTTTACTGATTTTCCATACTTTTTCTTCAAAAATTCACTATTGGTAACAAATTATTTTCTTTTTTTAATTCGTACGTACAACGGAAACTGATATTTCATAGTTTAAAAAAATCTAATCAATAGTTTAAGAAAATCGTAATTTTTCATTTCACAATTTGCAGTAGAAATAGTTTAAAGAAATTGTAATTCTTCATTTCGCAATTTGCAGTAGAAAATTATATGTCCACCCGTTTTCCATAAATTTTTGGTGGCTTTCACGCTGGTTACTACCATTATCACAATAATTAATATTTTTACATCAAATTTTTAGAGAAAGTAGTTTAAGAAATGTACTTTCTGAAGGCATTAAAAATTATTAAAGAAAAGAATTAATTTTGCCAGAAACAAATCCCTGAATATAGTCTTTACATTTAGTTGTCATCATACTTTCCTGCCTTAATATCACGAAGCATAACAGTGTTAACGAAATGATATCGTTAGACAAAACATTTTAAAGTCGTAGATTTTGCTCGTTCTTAAGTGACGAAAAGAATTAGAAATAATTATTATAAGATATCTGCGAGTGTTTCGATTGAAGCGATAATTACGTCAACGGAGAATGCTTAAACTAAAGTGATAAAAGTGCTAAAAAAGTGTCTTGAACGGAATAAGAACTTGAAAATATCGTGTGAACGGAGAATATGTGACCACCCAAAGGTTTTGGTGAATGTGGTTGAATGTCGATTCAAAATGTCTATCTAGAATGAAAGAAATAGAGAGTCAGAGAAAGATAGAACATGGGAGTGTGAAGATAAATGAGGGTGAAAGAAGCGTGTGACGCAGTATGGAAAGGACAGTATAGAAAATACAGCAGAGAAAATCACAGTAGAGTATTGCGAGTGAAACCGAGAGATCTTCTGATGGAAGATCGATCAGCCATTGCCCGAGTGCCGATCGATATTATCATATACGTACATATGTACATATGTATATGCGTGGAACCGTCTCCAGCCTCCTTTGTCTCACGTTTCTGTTGTTTGTTTTCTCTTGTCATTTTGAGCCAATCTTCGTTACGTTTCTGTCGTGTGCGTGTCGCGTTTACGTATTAACTTTAATAAATTATTAAACACATTAAAAACTGTGTGTGGTTTTATCCACCAATACCCTGATGAGCGCAAGTAAATTCGTACTGCATTAGTGAAGGCAATGCAGAAATGTTGGGTGCCAACGGTTTTAGAAACATAGAAAAATTGAACGAGAATAATTACGAGCTCTGGAAGGTCCAGATGAAAAGTGTTTTCGTATTCAATGACTTGTGGCAATATGTCGATGGCAATGAAGTTAGAACAAGTGAAAATGTGCAATAATGATTAAAGAGGGACTCGAAAATATCAACTTTAATAAATCTAAGCATTAAACATAGTCAACTTAACCATGTAAAACAGACGAAGACGTCGAGTGAAGCCTGGAAATATCTCAAAAAGATATTTGAATTCCGTGGACCTGTGAGGAAGGTGGTGTTGTACAAGCAGTTGTTGGAATTGAAGATGGAAAAGAGACAGCACATATTAATGATGCAATACGTGAATGAATTCACTAGTGTAGCCGAATAACTTGAAGAAGCAGATACAAAATTTCCGGTTGATTTCTCGTCTATAATGCTGCTTGCTTTTTTACCTACCTAATATGAAAGTTTCAGTGTAGTGATAGAATCATGCGACGACGTACTGTCACTCGAGAATCTTAAGATTAAGTTGAAGGAAGAGGAAGCGAGACAAAATGATTGTAACGAAAAATCTACCGAAAGTTGGAATAAAAGTAACGCGTTATTTACAAAAGGGAATAATGGTCGTGAGAAATAAATGAAAGTGAACTTAGAAGACAATAATAATATAAGGCGTGGTCCGCGTAAAGGATTTAGCAGGATAAGCATGGGTAAACGGTCCCCAGATCATTTTTCATTTTTCTTGATTGCTAAACAATGCTTTTTGCTTAAAACACCATTCTGCAAAATCTCAGATCTGTACGTTGAGGTCTTCATGTATCCCAAAAGAAGTAAATAGATCTAGTCAAGAAATTGAACATAAACACGCTAATCGGGTCCAACACAAAAACTACAAAAGAAACAGGTCTAAACACACAAGAAGAAAAACATGAAATGAAACAACTACACTATAAAAAATTAGTTGGTGGTTTGGTTTATTTGACGAATGCAACAAGACCAGATATTGCGTTTACGGTCTGTACCGTAAGTCCTTCCTGTTTAGAATTCAGTAAGATGCATCGGATATTGACAAAGCAAGTGTTGAGATATTTGAATTGAATATCTCGTTATGATCTTGTCTATTATAACAATGACGAGAATTTAATAAAGACTTACATGGACTAAGATTGAGCTGGAAACGTGGACAATAGAAGATCGTATACAGGTAACATACTGATGTTATCTGGAAGCCCGATTAACTGGGGTTCTAGGAAGCAGGTTTCGGTGGCCTTATCAACAATGGAGACCAGATATATGGCATTAACCGACACATTACGTGAAATCGTTTACATTAAGAGACTATCATTGCACATGGGATTCGAAAAATACGTGAAAGACCTATAAAAACACTTTATGATAATCAAAGTGCGATAAAATTAGCAAAATATCCAGTATATCATAAGCGTAGTAAACACGTATACATTAAATAACATTTCACTTGCAACCTGATAGAGTGTGAAGCAATTGCAATAGAATATTTAGAGATAAGTTCGATGATTACTGATATTTCCACAAAACCTTTAACTAGGGATATGCATGATCGTTGTATATGTTAAACATGTATTGACCAAAGAGCAAAACTTTATTTAGATTTTTCTACTTTTAGTTGTCTATCGTTTAATTTTGATAGTACTTATCGATAGGAGTGATGTAAGATCGATAAGCTATTGCCCGAGTACCGATAGATATTATATTGATGTGCGTGGAATCGTCCATAGCCTCCTTTGCTCACATTTCTTTTCTTTGTTTTCTCTTGCTATTTCGAGTCAGTTTTCGTCATGTTTCTGTTGCATTGAAATTATCGCATACTTTCATTTATTTTTGTTTTCAATTTAAATTTTGTTCTTTCTCTTAACTTTAATAAACTATTAAACACATTAGAAACTGTGTATGTGTGTTTCTATCCACCAATAATTTGACATCTTTATTGTAGTATAATATAGTGTAATACCGAGTGAAACCCCATTGATTCACCTAAAATCCTTACACTACTATAACAACGTAAGAATATAACGATAAAACATCAAATAAAGAAACCTGTTTTCGTAAAGCAAGTAAACTTTCTTTATATTTTTTGTAGTGTAAATTTAAAAATATATTTGTATAAAGTTGTTCCGAAGATGTAGTTGCTGTGAGTTCGCGAACAAACTTGGGAAAAAACATAAAAGATATAAAAGATATAAAAGAAATATAAGAAATATATGAATTTTAGTCCAAGAAATATTCAAAATGCGAAAATATCGTGAAGTCACTCCAGCAGAAAGGATGCAAATTTATAATCGGAGAATGAAGGAAGAAATCCTAAGGGCAATTTCTTCAGATTATAATATTAGTGCAGAAGCTGCCAGAAAAATAGTGCATTACGTATAAAAAATGCTGGTAGTGCAGAAAATAGGGTACGATCAGGAAGGCTACGGAAGACTACTGAACGACAAGATCGTCTTATTCGGAGGAAAGTTGTTGCAGAACCGTTTATGTCTGTACGAAGATTGAAAGAGGAGTTGTATCTGCCTATTGACCAAATGCAGATTCGCATACCGATCCACGATGTCAATATGTATGGACGGGTAGCAAGAAAAAGACCTTATATTACCAAAGTCAATGCTTTTAATACATTAAGGACCGTGAAGAAATCTGTAAGACATACGCTTGGGACCGCACGTTTTTGAAAAAACTTGCACGTTACTAAAATCATCATAATTTTTTTATTTATGAAGCAATTTTTGTAAAACTTACAGAAATTGTAGAATAGGATGCATTTTAGGTATTATTGGAAAAAAAATTGTTTTTTAATAATTATTATAAAATTTTATTTAAAAATCAATTTTACCAAAGTTTCTAGTACTTTTTTAAAGCATGATATTGCGTGAATGATTTTTCTCTATGAAGAGGAGCCATACAAAATTTACATATACATATATGGCCCTAGAACGAGTAACGGGCCGCGTCGGCGGTTGGACCAGGTAGTTTACGAAAGCGTGAAGCACCGGTAAATAAGCGAAAAGGAATATGAAGGCAATCAAGTTTAATACATTAACTACTGATGTAAACACATAAATAGACAAAGTAGACACAATGTATCAAAGTAGGTGACATCTAAAGACAGCGTATAGAAAACACGAGTTATCTCGTGATCGGTCCGTAACAGATAGGACGCGAAACACGAGAAAACTCGTGAGCGGTCCTTAATGTGTTAAACGATTGTCATTTGCAAAACAATTTGGTAATCGTCTACTAGACTTCTGAAAAAGTTTTATTTTTGAATAAAATAAAACTTCGCAAATTTGAACTTTGATCACAATGTAGACGCAAATATGTTTGGAGAAAGTCCGGTGAACAATTTAAACGAAATTTAATTGTGCCTACTGTAAAACATGGTGGCAGGTCTATCATAATATGGGGTTGCTTATCGGTTTCTGGGGTTGGCAATTTGCAATTTATCGAGGGTACATTGACAGGGCAAGGATATGTTAATATTTTGTGAGAAAATTTACAACCGTCTGTAGAGACACTTGGACTTGAAGAATCATTTATCCTACAACAGGACAATGATCCAAAACACACTTTAAGAGTAGCAAAGAATTATTTCGAAGAAAATGGAATTGAATTGTTGCCATGGCCACTCCAGAGAACAGATCTAAATCTCATTGAACACATATGGGATCACCTTGAACGTAATATTCCGGAAAGATTAAGAAATAATAAAAATTCTTTAAAAGAAGTATTACAAGAAGCTTGGCTACAAATAGACAGTAATATTATTAATAAACTTATTAATTCAATTCCGAAAAGACTTCAAGCCGTTATTGGTAATAAAGGATATCAAACAGCATATTAAAATGCATCTATTTTTAATTTTCTATAATATTGGACGTATTATTCAGTGTTGTCAACTTATTTTCCAAACGTTGTTATAAATAAACATTTATTTTTGTACAATTTATAACAATGTTTTCAACATTTTTTTCACACATAATTTCAGATTACATATCTAAATCGAGTATACCAAGATTTTCAATGCGTATATAATACTTTTTCTTTTCTTCAAATACTAAAAGTTGGTTTTTCAGCTATGTCAACTTACTTTTATCAGTTATTATTTCATATATTTTAATTTTAATATATTAAATTAAAATTTTAATAAATTTTATATATATATAGCTCCCAACAGTTTAATATTATATGAAATACAGAATTAAATTGAACTGTTCCTAAAAGATCTAGATTAAGGTTAACCTCCATTCGCACCTTTCCGTCTTTGATATCACGGAATGGGGGTCAACTTTAAAACTTCAAATAGAAACCTATTTTTAAAAGTGATCACTATCGCAAAGTGTGTTAAAGAACAAATAATCTTCGTTTGAAATATGTTCTTAAAGTTAGTTATAAGAGTTCTTCAGAAGTTATTAGAGTTTAAAGAATGACTTGATTAAGTCGGAAATTGGAAAAGTTTTTGGAAAGTTGGGACATTTCTGAAGAGCACGAAAAGTGTTGAATCGTTATTTCGAATTCAGTGATTGTAAACTAAAAATCTTTAACGAGGTCTAACTAAAATAAAAAGAAAATAGCTCAATGAGAAATTTTATGGCATCTAGAACATTCAAGACTCTTAGTGAAAGCTTTAGCCAAGGACAAAACGTCTTTGTTGTCTTTATTATATCGAAAAAATGCAGAAAAAGAATTTCTAGTACGAAGAATACACTTTCAACATACTCACATGGTATGCCTTTATACGCTTTCCACCCCTTATTGCTAGACGCCAAGAAGAAAGGAGAATTCGAATATTTGTAGCGACATCACCTACTACTACTATATAACACTTCTCAAACATATACCTCCAACATACATTATTCAAACATACAGACGCAACAAAAAGTACACGTTTCAAACGTTTATATGTTGTTCAAAGCATGTCAGAAGTATCTTCAGATTTTTATCGTATAAAGGCTATGTATATGGTGTTCATTAACTTTATTTTTCAGGAAATAACTGTAATTTAATATTAAGCTCCAAAATGTCAAAGCTCGTTGTTGATGAAGTGTATATTCGGTACACAAAGTATCAATCACTCGTGAAAAAATTCATGCGTTAAGCTGAGTTCTTAGTCATCCTTCTTATTCACCTGATTTAGTATCTACAGACGCGAGTTAGGGTATAAAGAGCCTCTTTAGATCTCTAGGACATTCCATTCGTAACAATAAATTTCAAAACCTAACAGAAGTGTGAAACTACATCAATGAATCTTTTTAATTTAAAACCTGGAAAATTTGTTTAAAAATGAATTTGAAGAAACTGTCCTGAAAGAAGAAGGAAATTATGTTTTGAATTAATATTTAAAAATGTATATGAAATGATACAGTTTTTTGTTGATGTAAAAAATAATGGATTTTAATATCCATGTAATATATGTCCCTATAATATATTAAATAAAAAGGTATCTTTTTATTCTTAGTACATTTACTTATAGGTTTACTTCTAAGCATAAGAAATCGATCGTTCAAAATTTTCTCACTCTCGAATTTTTTCACACTAAACGCAATATATTACAATCGTTTGCATTTTTTCGTGCTAGAAACAATTCCTGGAATATAAAAATATGGTAATTATTTACTTTAAGTACTCCTCACCCATTTTAATGATCTTGAAATATGTTGTCAGTCATCATTCTGAACAACTTTTTTCCATATGTACATATTAGTGCCGCTTGGTTTTAGTTTTTACGATATTCGTAAAAATATTTTTGTCACTCTGTATCATATTCTTAATATTTGGGATATGTTTATGGTAGCTCGGATTAGGTTTAGGTTAAATTCTCAGGGAGGGGGTGCAGAGGGAGTGGAGTTTTCGGATAGATCATCCTAATCTGTGTGGTGTGCAATTCGCAAGTGGATTAAGCCAGGTTCTACAATTATATCCGATGGGTGGAAATTATATAATTACTTAAATAAAGAAGGATTTAAACACTTAACTGTAAATCATAAAATGAATTTTATCCATTCAGATGAATTTTGTGCATTTAATAGCTAGACTTCGAAAAATACTGAAATATTTATTTTACCTTTTCATTCTTAATCAAATTACCTATATCCTATCTTTAAACATTTGTAACTACTACAATACCCATTGAAAAAATTTCAAACAGAAGTTGTTTGTGTAATGACGTACATTATAGCGTATAAAGTATAAAATTGTATACATGTGTCGTGTCCTCAAACACGAATTTTAACGCGACCAATCACCCTCATCGTGGACTTGCGTCGCCTGTACCTACTTGCCAACAAAAGCTCGTGAAAGAGATCCTTTTTGGGGAAAAGTCTCTGGAAAATAGTACAAAAGCAGTACCCGATCGAGTAGAAAGAGAGTCAGAGCAAATAATCAACGAAAACCGAACAAAGAGTCACAGAAAGTAGTTAACGAGAACCGAAAAATCAGTCATCGAAAAACCGAATCAGTATATAAGACACATTGTACTTAGAACCGAACCGCTGCACAGCAATAATCGCAGTTACTTGTAAAAACTGCAACCTCAACTAAACATTAATTATTATCACCTTCATTCCATCCCTCATTGGAGTGAACAAACACTGTGATACCTTTTAACCGAGCGACTAATATCACGGTACCAAACACATGTTTTCATTTAAAATTTGTAAGTTGTTTCCCTTTCATCTCTTAAAGAGGTGAATACAGACCAACCTTAATACAGATATAAGTAACACGTTCTCTGTTGTGTGATCCGTATATAAAGCTCGCTGAATCGTTCGCTCAGTTCAATTGGTATTTTCATGTTTTAACTTTAATTGCATAAATGTCACGTTAATCTGTTACACCTGTAAATTTGCTTTCCTTTATAGTTCATTTGAAATGTTACACCTTCTTCTGAACTGGATTATATTCAGCGAAAAAAAAAAAATAAATAAAATTATATGGAGGATGAGTCAGTAAAAACTATCACCTGAAATGACTCGTTATATACTGAACTTATCAACAAAAATTTTTCAAATAAAATTGGTGTATTTAGTAGCTTAATCTAAGATTAGAATATATTTGGATTTTTCGGTCTTCAATATTCCCTGAGATATCGAGATAACTTTGAGTTTTTTAATAGTCACCCCATATTTTATTTTACACTCCGTTGCAGCCACTGGAAAGGCGAATCCAACGACCATTGTTCGCTCTGTGTATTTGCACACTTTTATTTCGACTACGCACGTTACCCACACTTGTAAGTATCAGTCATTCGCTCAACGCATTCAAACTGTTATTTCACTGCCCGCACTCGCAAACACACAAATAAAATTAAAAAAAGTTTACGACGAAAGCAATAAAAGACGCGAGGTTTCGTCACGTGTTTGAAATTGAAAACGTCAGCAGAAAGGAACCACACATACATGCGTGTATTTATTTCTTTTCAATAATAATATCAACTGATGCAATTTTAAAAATATAAATGCATAAAATTATTGGCCTCACCAACTCACAGTGCATACGACTTATGTAACATGAACAGAGAGTTACCAAAAATCAATTTGCAAAAAGGCTCTTGGAACCTCTCAAATTTAAGATTAGAACGATTAAAATTGATCTTGTCGCTATTGCATGATTGTGTTTAAACAAAAATGAATAGATTCCTATGAGATATGCATATTATTGGACGAGTGCAAAAGTTTTCATGGGTTTCTAGTAGATAGTATGATCATATATCACTATATTATGGAAACAATATATTACCGTATGTTACATGTCAGGGCCTAGGGTTAGAATTTTCAAAGATTCTATTGTTGCTCTCCATGTCTGTCTATTCCCTTTCCTTTTTTTCTACATTATATAAAACGTACATATGTCTTTTTTCTACATGCTGTTGGCACAGCGATTTATGACACGGATATGTCAAAGAGGCTAATTTTGAGATTAGAACTTTAATTATTATTTCCATACAATTTCGAATAAAAATTATATCTTGGTGACAGACAGTTGGGTTTACAACCCTCGCGTTCTTAAAAAATAATTTCTTTCGTCCTCAATAGCCTGAAGCTGTGCCATAAAAAATGAACCTTCTGAAGGGTGAACCACCATGGCATCAGATATAATGGTGATCAGGTCATACCTGAAGAAAATTCCATGCTGCAGCCAAACATTCGCCACTTTTAGTAAAGGACATCATTGCCTTTTTTCCAAGGTAACGCGCATTAAGAGCGTAAGAGAAGTGTTATAGTGTCACTTAGGGACACGCTGATTGGCGTTTTTAGATTTTTAGAAATAATTAATAAGCATAGACTTGAGGAGTAGAAACAGCGAGTTAGGTTGGCTCACATGGAAATAGGTGAACAAACTTTGATACCGCATTCCACTATTCTTAAAAATTAATCTTCATACAATCCTGGCGTGAAATTTGACTTATTTTTGGTTTCTAAGTTTTATAAAATGCTTGATTTTTTCCCCGATTGTGTTGCAATTTGATGTATTTATCTACAAACAGTTTGTTGATATTTCACTTTGATATATTAATATATGCGAAAAAGAGAGCAATGAAGAGATGCCTTGGGTGAAACAACATACGTATACATATTATCATAAATATATTATATACTATTGTCAAACAAAGCTATAATGTTATTTCTTTTTTTCTTATGTCTATTCAAATTCATTTATCAAGGTTTTATATTCTAAGAGTATTTTGCGATCACAGAAATGTTTTACTACAATGTTTATATGAGCGATACTGTGCGCATAAGTGGATCTTGGGGACGGTTTTCTCATGTTCCGAATAGTCTTGTATTTCAGCGACAATTAAAAGTCGTGATAACTGTAAATGATTGCAACTATAAAATGTAACATAACATATATAATATAATAAGATAAAAATATAATAAATTGATTCACCTGTGAAGTGAAAATGGGTGAAATATTACCCGAGGATTTTAAGTGTTACTATTTCTGAGGACTGGATGAGGGTTAAGAGAAGTCATATAAATATAGGTTCAAAAACTCTTCCTCTTTTGTTATGTATGTAGATATTTTCCTATTATGGTGGAGTATTATAGGATGTTTAAAACTTACTTAAAGGAATTGTTGAAAATGATTTCCTTTTACAACAATATATGCTTCACAATGATCTTTCAAAGACTGTCGAAGACGTTAAAAAATTCCTAGCATATTCTGAATTTTTTCGCATACAGCAATTGAAATTTTATGTCTGACAGTTATTCTGGTAAATTTTCGATGAAAGCAAAAAGGGTCTATATTTCGGACAGGAAGAGTTTTTGGATCTACTTTTCTGTAATATTTTCTCATCCTTAAGCAAAATAGAATACGATACCAAAGATTGGCCACCTATTTCCCTATCACCCTGTATTACTAACACTTTGATTTACTGAGCAATTACATACATTTCAGATAGAATATTATGATATGAAATATTATTTGTGATCGTAAAATATTCATAGAATTTAATTTTTAAATTAATAAAATTTAATAAAATTGTAAAATAATAAACATATATTATTACTAAACCTACCACGCGTGGTCAAATGACCGTTTTTAAAATTTCGTTTAGAATTTCCTGTATACGACGTTATTACATCGCTATTTAACTTCACGACTTTCTTATATTATACGTACAATGCATTTTTTAATATTCACTCTTTTCCTCATTATTTATTTTCCGAAAAAAATTTGTAGTCTGTTTTGTCTTCCGCCAGCGGTCATTTGACCGCTTGAACGACTATATTCGTTGCACGAGTCGATATTTGTCTTCGATTATGTTATCTACGATGTAAAGAAAACCGTGGCTTGAGAGTATGGCCTAGTCCTCTTCTTACTACGTTCAGTAAAATCTTGTGTCCCGAACAGAGAGAATCGAAACGTAAAAACTACAAAGAGCATATTTGGTAGTCTATTATTATTTTGCATTTTAATTCTATTATTTTTCTACTATTATTTTATATATTACGTGTTATAAGTGCCTTTTAAAAAAAAAGTGAACAAGTTAGCAATACTTCATAATAAGATTTAGATTTTATCTTTTTTCCATGTTTTTATCCATTCTTTTACCCAGTTTGATCTACATTTTTATATTGTAGATTTTATTTTATCTTTTGCATATTCATCCCAAAAATGTCAAGATATTTGAAGAATATCAAATTATTAGAGAACATGTATAATATTGCCGAAGATTGTTCTGAAGTTGACCAGGGAAATCAACGACTCAGACTCTAAAATGTGAAAAACACGTATGTGGGAAATGTGCAATTAAGAATTCTATAATTTGTAAAAAATGCAGTGAAAAAGAATAAAATAAACATTGCTTGTTTATAAATATAAGAAAATATTTTGTTCACTATCTAATTATTCATAATCTTCCCTCTATATTAAGAAATATGTCTTTTTTTAAAAAGCGGTCATTTGACCTCTTACGGTAGAAATAAGTATATGTGAAATGTCGGTAGGTTTAGTGTTAAATAAGAATATATTAGAACAGATGTTGAATACTTAACGAATTTAATGTTTTCCATTAATTATTTGAACAATTTATATAAAATGATTTGCGGTATTCATTTTACTGTGCTTCATCCGTCGTCTCGTTGAATTTTTCTATAAATTATAAGAAAAGAACGCTTTGTGATTTCTTTGACAATAGAATTTGCATTGCAACGCAAACCACGTTTTTGACGGTGTAATCAACGAAGTTCAATGCCCTTAATGAAATTAACAACGACGAAACAGGGTACTTGGGGAAAGCCACTCAGTGCGCTTGTTGAAATCAAAGATTCCATTTTAATAGCATCATAAGTTTCTGCTCCATTATTCCCTCAATCTTTTCAGATTATTTCTAAATTTTATGGACCAACGTTACCATACACCTTTTATTATCTTAGAACATATAACATCGGGTCACTGCGTTGCTGCTAGTACTTGACGGTTCAGCGTAACAAAATGCAAAGATTTCGATATAACTAGTAAAAGATAAAGGTCAGAGGTACACTTTTTTTTTAGCAACAGTTGACATGAAAATCGAATATTACAGTTGAACATGCTACTAAATTTCAAGTTTATAGAAAAATAAAAAAACTTATGCTGAGTCTGGCGTTGTTTGTTTGAACACGTACAGTTACTCACTTTAATATTCAGATATCATAATACATTTAAGTTTATTGATTTATATTTTTACAAGTTATTAAAATATTATCCCAGTTGTATTTTATTACATTAAGTTGCTTATCATAGGTAACAATACAATAAATTATAAATGAAATAATGTATAATTTCCGTGTTAAAAAAAATATTCGGAAACAAAACCTTAACTATTTCTAGTAAATGTAGTTCAACGTTTACGTTTAGCATGCAAAGTATTATAAACATACGAGTAATTCTACAATTCTAAGTCAGTTTAACTTGTATATAAATGTATGCTTAATTTATGATAGCAACTGAATATTTTTGTAACGTGAAAATTTAACACTATTTTAGTTATAATTTGTTGTACAATAAAATATTACTATTACAAAACGATCTCTTATATTTCTGTTTGTAATAAATCACCCAACATTATAAAAAGCAACTATACGAATATTTTAACAATTTGTGAAAGTATAAAACAATAAAATTAAATGTACTGCGGTATTCCAATATTAACTCTTTGTACTCCAAGCTTTTTCCCATAGAGGAACCAACAACACCGTAATGTTTTTATTGTGAAATTGAAAATAAATTACTTTATTGAGATAAATAATAGGATGGTGAGCGAGATTCACCACTGGAGTTAGTGCAAAGGGTTAAAACGACTAACTGTATATCTAAGAATAAAGAAGCAATACTTTCCATCACTGACACTAAAGCAATTGGACGGATTTGAGCAGGTAAGTTACTGATAAATGTAAGTAGAGCTTAATACATTGTCGACGGCGCACATTTTTCGCGAGCAATCCGCACAAATCTGACATTGAAGAATAAAAATTCGTCTATTTACATCATTCCTCTTTGCCTTTAATAATTTTCGAGATTTTCGTTAGACCAAGTATGTTTACTACCCTCAAATTTGAGAGCGATTTTCATTTCTTCATTGTGGACAATTACCAATAAAGAGAAAACAATATGTGACGAATGCTTTCTTGAGAATTATTGTATAACAAAGTTTCATAAATATCGGTGATTAACGCTTGGGAGTGTTTCTTTGTTAGTAACAATCTCATAATTAAGTATCCATAAAGCTTGCAAGTAACATTAAATAATAAAATAATTATCTAATATTTTATATAACTTACACAAATGAAACTAATGTGTAATGAAAGGTGAAATGAAGTAAAAATATGTTGAGTAATGTAGCAATTTTTGAAAAGTGTGCTAACATTCGAAACACACAAATCTATACAATAATATCAAGTATATCCTTTTTTATGATAAAACGGGGAGATCTTGTAAGGGAATAGGTGCGTTCGTCCTCCTTTGTTCGGTATACTTTATGACACAATCGCGAAGAAGTGCTATTTTTGAGAATCTTGATTTTACAATATCGTTTAACGTTCGAATATTTCTCGCCAGGAGAATTACCTTATTGTCTAAAATTTAGTGTTTCTTTCGTTCGTCCTCAACAGCCGAAGACGATAAAGTCGGAGTTTCTAAAGGGCTATACAAATTTCGATGTAACAGTGCGTACCGAAAAGTCGGAACCTGGCGGAAATTCCAACCTGCACCGAACAATCGGCATCTCGCATGGCCGACCAGGTATCACCCTATTCTTCCATGAAAAAGCGCGCTAAGGGCGTACTGAAAGGATGATCGTAGATCTATCCGACACCTTGATTAGTAATTCGCATTTCTTCGTTATAACCAATCAACGTGTTATTCCTTATTGGCAGTGATCGGACGGTTGCTAAGGAGGAGGGAGTACGTAAAGATCTAAGGATCGTTAAGAGTCTTCCCAAGTTTGAAAAGCATCGATCGTTTCGAGACTATTAAATTTACAAGTCCATCGTTCGGAACAAATGAATCATTCACCCATTAATAATTTGGCGGGTGATCGATAGTACGCAATTACGTAGGCGAAAATCGAGCTAAAAATCGTGTTAAAAATGCAGGTTTGAAACGTTAGCACTGAGAAATTCGTCATACACTTCGTAAGATTACAGGAAGTCCGTTGCTTGGACTTCTGCGGAATCTAACCGATGTTTTCAGTAATAAATTCAATATCATTTGATACATTGAGTATACCATCTTGTTCTAATATTAAGAGTTTAATGTAACGATTAAGATTTTACTTATGATTAGACTGCGAAATGTTTTGCATATTTATATTTTTGAGAATATAAGAAAAGAAGTCGACCTTTGGTAGAAAATTATTTTACCTAACAAGTATTATAAAAAGCACTATAATTTTGATATTTTATATATATATATTCATATTACGCGCATGTTGTGCAATTTTACATCTTTAAATTTCCTATAAATGCATAAAGATCTGCAGTCTAGCTATTATATCCTCATAAATTTAGCATGCAATCATTTGTATGTTTAAAACTTTTACTACATTGATTTCTTTCATCCCATCCGTTACATGGGGCCAACAAACAAATCATTGACCAACAGCTTTGAATCTTTTTGTATATTTACACGACATAATTGATATAATAAATCTATTCTACAACTTTAACTATTTCTTTTAATCCTTTGAATGTGGAGTATTTCAAAGTCAAACGTTCTACGTGGACAGAATGCTTTTCTGTGACATGTAATACTGATTGACTACACAACATGTCACTAATTCATCGTTTCAATGCTTTATGTACGTTAAATTAAATTAAATATTTTTGTTTTCTTCAACATATATTATTTACTTAAGACAATTAATGTTTCAAAAATGCCGTAATTTAAAAATAAATTATAATGAATCTGAATGCTTGAACTTGATAAACGTATATACGAGGCCACACTTTATTCCGATAATTTTCAGCATTATAGCATTATAGCATTCAAATTAATTTTCTCTTATATGTAAATTTATAATTTCCATGTATTTCTGCTCTTTATCAATTTATTTTCTTTAGTGAATGAAATAGTATCGCGAGTAAAATGAATTCCTCATGATTGGAAAAATATTAGTTGCAAATTGATGAAACGTAATTGCCAGACTACAATCGAAACGCTCGATACGAGGGTAAACAGACAAAAGAGGAAGAAAAAAAATTATTTTCCTTTGTGAATCGTTTCACGCAAGCATTTCTCTTCTTTTATTTTCGACGAGTCTTCGTTGTACCACAAATATACAAGAAAAAAGGAAATGGAATTGTAAGACTAATGGAGACGCGTGTTTGTAATATTTTTTTTCTTTTGCAGTTTTATGTACGTGCGAAATATGTTTAAGTGCCGAAAAGGGGGAAATGCTCGATTTTTGTCTCATAATAAGTTGAATATACCCCAAAAAACACAATATGGTTATATGTGTAGATACGATTATTTTATTAATTGATGCTTAATGCACTTTTTTTAAATTTATTTATATGTGAACAAATAAAACAACTATTGTAACCTATGTATAAGGAAAACAATTGGCCCGGATAAAAATAGAATATCGAAGATAAATATTTACTGACGAAACAGTATAAAAGGAACAAGGAAAGCAGCGAGACAAGATTCATTCACGATCATTCAAGTGCAAACTCTTTCCTGATTCGAATCTCTCTTCGGCATCATATGTATAATTAATCTATTGCAATAAGTATTAAGTGTAAGTGAGCAATAAAGTTAAAGTTTTTTAAAAACAAAATCTCCGTGTCTTCGCCCGTGATACTATTTAATTAGGGTTTAAATAAATTTTAATTTAATAGGCTGTTAGGAAAGTACCTTAGTGCTGTAATATTTTTATTCATAATACAAATTGTTTCGACACAGTTAAATAAGCCATAAAATTAGGTTAACCCTTTACGGTTGGTTGGAATTATTTTTGCGCGGTAAGCGAGAAATATATAGCCTGTTAATTTTCACGTGTTTTCTTGCGGATTATTATCTTACTGCTACTATCAGAATTGTTATTATTATAATTAACAATTTTTTTAGGTTAAAATGCTTTAAAGGAAACTCATAATTATTTTCCAAGTCAATTTACAGAATATTATAGGATAGTGTGTAATATGATACATAGAGTAATAGAAGGACCATGAATAACAGAAAAACTGAAATTTTTGTTATGATAAACTGCTTTCCTCGCTATAAACTTGTCGCAAAACTGTGTGTTCAAGATACGAATTACTTTTTCATATAGGGTGACACCGAAATAAGTATATATGTACATATATACCTTGGAAAGGAAGAGTTTCCAGACCTTTGTGCATACAACCTGTTCCATTCTTAAGTAGAGTAAAATAGAGTATCAAAGTTTGGCCATCTATTTCTTGTGATGTGTGAAGTATTTTTAGATTAAGTAAAGTTTGAGTTCTCAAGTGACTAAACATTTCACTCCTACACTTTTAGAATTTCTATCTTAAATGCTGCCGAATTTATTTTTCATTTATTTGATCAACATCATTTTCTACGTCTCCAATCGGTTCCTTTCATGATTTATCTTTGTAATATAATACATATACATAAATTCCATCAAGAACAGAATGAAAGAACGTCAACATTTATAAACATTTTAATTAAACTACAAAACTTTGACTTTTTCCTCGCTGACATTTTCAATGATTAACTAAAAAATTAAAAATATTCAAAATGTACATTTTTAAAGAGCGGAGTGAGAGATTGTGAGATTGTGAGGAAAATATAGTAATATATCATTCACAGATTTGTATTCAGGGTTTAAAAGGTTAGTAACGAAATTCACTCCAAATTCTGTATTCGTGCAAGCATTTATAATTTCCAACGCATTATAATCAATATGAAATTATTGCTACATTCCCTGCTCCTTCATCTACAAAATGTGAGTTTCTAAAATTGTAAAACAACATCGATACGACAGTAAAAAAGAAAAGAGGAAATTTTCAGGTTGCATATAACGCTACTTTCAAATATTACAAGATCACTCTTTCAGTGGTGCTGAAATCGCACTCCTTGATAATTTTATTTTATCGATCAGACATCAAGGATTACAACGGTATTTTTTCAAATTGATGGGTTGGAATAATGTGAAATTTTAATACTGATAATTACTACATTTGTTAATAATAAATAAAATTTTATATATATTTTATATACCTAATATGAGTATTTATATAAATACGAGTATTTCTTTAGCTTCGAAACTAGTTCAAGATCAAAGCATTATCTTTAAATCTACCTAAAATACTGCTGGAAAAGTGACGACAATACCTTACCTAATCTTTTAAATTTTTTATCCCGAAATATCTCGACAAAATATCTCGAAAACGCTTCGAGATAGAAAATTAAAATTTTATACAATTTAGTTTTTTGCGATGATCAACAAATTTTATGAGTTCGAAAAAATTAGGCTTTCTTGTAACGGTGGTAGACCATTTCGCCACATAATGTCACGTCGCACACTGGGGTATTTGTCTCCTAAACGTGGAAAAAGTTTCTTTTCATAAGTATCTTCAAAATGAAAAAGTTCTAGACAGAGAGTTAACTGAATATTTGAATCACGATGTGGTAGACTTTTCTTCACATTTCTTGATTATTTCAGTTTTAAAGAAATCAATCTCAGAATGATTAAAAAATAAAATTATCATTGACAAGTTTGTTGTTGTCTTAATTTATTCAATTTGTGGTAGGACTAAGTGTACTACGTATGTATCTGAATTGCACGAAATTTCATTTTGATATTTTTGGAATTATATGTTATTTAATATTTTTCATTTTCATTTCTAATTTTAAAGTGTGTTTAGTAGAGTTCATTGTTCTTCCTGATATCACTAAAAAGGGAAAAGTCTTACCTTTTATATTTATTTGTTACTAGCTATTTCTGAGTTAGCTACGATGATTTTTATTATTACTCATCATCAATGATACATCACTGGTCTCCAAATGATTAGTCAGGATTTTTGTGTGAAGTTTCTACAGTATTGGTATTAAATTTCTTCAAACAATGAACTTTCAAAATTTCCTTATTTTCCGCTCTTTGAATCATTTCGGATATCAAGAAGTAATCTCAGCTCAGATTTATAAAGTATATAAGGCGTAGTGGACATATTTGGTGTGATCATTGGAAACTCTAACTTTGAATCATTTTGAGAACTTTAACATACAATGTTAGCGAGAAATTTAATATGCTACAATAGTAAGAAGTCTAATGAACAAATTTATGCACGCACGGATAAAGGTGCTTATTTTCCCCATATTTCCACTAATTTATTTATAAATGCTGTTAAAAAATAAATTTGATTGATTATCATATACCTATAAGACCACAAGTATATGTTCTAATTTAAAAAAATTAAAAAATAAGGGACAAACATGATTTCAGTTAGAAAATAGCTTTTTCCGTGTTTGAGAAGCGAATATCCCTCTGTACAACGTACGATGAGGAAGAAACAAGAAGAAGTGAAAATAAATTAAAATTGTAGACGTTAAGAGATCGGATTTTTTATGCATTTAATTTCTTTTTGTATCTGCTTTACTTGCATCATCATCGTATTTGATAATTCGTAGGGATTATCCTTTGGTCCTGTACAACTGTCGCTGCTAGCGAGCAGATAGGAACACCTTAATTAAACTGTTGGTGATATGATTCGACATCAACAAGGGAGAGACAAAGGAAGAACAAGTGTAACTTAAAACGGTGAAGTGGCTGGATGTTGATCGGACTCCAAGGAATTCAGCGTACCGTTTTTGGTATTGTCTAGCTTCAGATTGATACATGGCTGAATGTTGACTAAGATTTGTTAACATCGATTTTCGATATGTAATCTTTCTTTCTAGACAATAGAAGGTAGAGTGGTCCACCGAACATCGTCACTTTGAACTGTTTCATACCATATTGCGCTGCAGAAGTGAAGTAGCTGGCTGTTAACTGATCTTCACCTCTTGGGTTGTGTCCTACCGGTTCGAGACATGAAGTAGCTAGGTGATAACTGGCCCTTATCCTCTGTTGTAAGGTACACCTCGTCTATCGTGTAATATCGATTAGCAAAACAAATTCAATGCCAACATCAAAGATTACGATGACCAACCTTTCATTTCAATCTACAGCAGTCGTACAAAGCTAATTTGGTGTGTAACAACGTAGTTCGGTACGCAATAGAAATGTTTTTCTTATTTCAGAATTTTAATATTATAGTATAGTGTAGTTATAGTTTTGTAGTAACTTAGTGGTGTTTTTAGGATTTTTAATTGTAGGTAAATTCAAGAGTTTAGGGGTTTTAGCGGCCCACGTGTTCGACAGCCGCGTCGATCGGGACAGTGACCACGTTTGTGGTGCGGACGTGACCGTTAGCTAAGTTTTGAGGGCGGAAAATAATTCGCAATAAGCCGCTTGCAAGACGGCATCTTCGATTTTTTGAGAGGTAGTAATTGTCGCGCCATAAATCTTGTCATCATAGCGAAGGGCAAATAAGTGACGTTCCCGTATGCAAACAGTTTTACCAGAGTTGTAGTGAAAGCGGACGTCGAAAGGCGGGTATTTCAGAAAGCATCTAATTTGTGGAGGCAAGAAACGCCTACATTTGACGAACAGATAAAATCGGATATGCGATGAAATAAGATATAGAGAACAGTGTGTTGTAACGCAGAACGGACGCTATAGTAAATGGAGACTGTGTATCTGGTTAAAACTACCCTCTTAGAATCCCTCAGATGCTCTGTAGACCTTATCCATCCTATATAACAAAGTTTTGTTAGAAAAAATATGCTTTTCATAATCGCGCAGTACGTAATCGTAGTCAAAATTTGTATAAGTTTATAGTACAAACAGTTGTACACCATTCATAAATTTAGTAAAGATACAATTGGACATTTTGAATTATTTGTAAATTAATTCAAATAAATTGTTTTCGTTAAGTAAATGAAGTCTTTAATGCCCACTAACATAGACGATTACCACTCATGTGATTACTAAAACAAAATCTTTGATATTTTTGAGGTGCTGCAATTTCTATGACCATTACTGTTTTAATTATCTACTAATCAAAGGGTGACTGTTTTAAATGTCATATACCGAAAGTGTCTTGTCCAACTAAAAAAGCTGAAAATTGTCAGGGGCGTCTTATAGCACATACATATTCAAATAAGGAAATGTTAGCGTTTATATGCTGGTCAAAGTAATCGAAACTTTGTTAAATACCAAGTTAGGTTAGATCTTAAAAAGTTAGGTTAAATCTTAGAGGTTGGTGTTAGAAATAAGATTACAATATGTCAATTGTTATTGAGCAGGAGATGCCAAGAATGTAAAAATTAAACAAATGTTTGGTGTTCTTCCTAAATGTACAGGTAATTGTATACCAAGAAATAAAGATTTCGAATTCTCAAAAAATAGCAAATTTGTTAACCGTATCGTACACTTAGGATGATAGATCATTTTTAACGAACTCTCTTTTAGAAATTGATAAGGATTGTATAAATTTAGAAGTAAAAATCAAAACGAAAGGCAGAATTAAAACTATGCCACCAAACAAAATGGCTGAGTGTTCATGAGTTCGCACGAAGTGGAACGAAACAAATAACGTAGAAAATGAAACAATACATCATGTTGTGATATTAATTTTCTGTTCCTAACCCGGGTGCGCGGTTTTCGCCTTTTTTTCTATAGCTTTCAGGAACTTCGTGCTGGTGTGATTATAGAGATTATGCACTGTGTAATAAATAAAAGGGACGAGAAAGCCGAAAACTTGGTGCATACAAAATGCAATAAATAAATAAGACAAATCTGTACTGCAGTTAAAATATTTTGTGAAATACCATGATATCAAGGCACAGAATATACAATAGTACATAATTAGACTTTTTACTAATATGGAGAAACTATCACGAAAATTATACATGTATATACCATCGTTAGTCTCAACTTATGGTCTTTTATGTTTAGTTTTGAAATTACAGTACTTTAAACATAAATATTCTTAGATTTCATGAATTTTAGAGGATAAAATTTATCACTTCAATGGTTGATGAATTCCAGTTGGTCGTTCGATTTCTGACATTCAAGTAAAAAAGAATTGATTTCTTTATAATTTCGAAACTAACTATTATTCATATTTTTTGTTCAATTTTAGTGTAGAAATGATCGTTAATTGCTCTATATGCACGAAACATGCATTTTAGAGTACATTCTGCACGAATTGATGTTACTCGAAACAAATTACCAAAAACCAAAGCAAAAGATTTTGTCATCTGTTGAACATGAAATAAATAAAAATTTATACTTTGGGTTACAATTTAGAAGAAAATAAGGAAACAATCTTCCTTGAACCTATGCTTTGGTAGACAAAAATTTGTTTAAAACCACATAATTTAGAAGTTACTTAAGATGTATGTACGTACTTTTGACACATAACAGCATCTCAGTACTTCGTTATGCTAAAAAATATTTTCGAGAAATAGACTATAGACATACACAAGAGAGTAGGAATTTCGGCTATAAAATATTTGTAATGTTAGTAAGATCAATCGTACTGCAAACGAAAAAATCAAAGTGTTGAAATACTAAAATAAATGACTTAAAGGTAATTTATTTGCTCGCGTAAAAAAGTTCGCTTGATATTGTCAGCATATTCAGGATTAAAGCTGCTACTATTCCATCTTTCTACAGGATGTGTATGATAATTTAGTATCTGAGAAGCTGGGTGGCATTTTTCCATGAAATGTACGGTGTCATTTTGGGGACAGCCTATTTTGAAAAATGATAACTGTATTAAAAAAATGTGTTTTATTCAAATTTTAGTCATGGATACCCCCACCCCATTTAAATGATATCTAACATCGTTAGGCAAACTTTCACACAAATTTTTCAAGAATGTTCGTGAAAGTGAGTTCCAGCCTTCCTCAATTGTTGTTTTGAAGAGTTGAGCGCTCTATCATTACAATTCTTCTTAGAAGGACCACCTAAAGGCCTAATTCCTTTGGGAAAACTATAGTGATATACTATACTTAGTTTATGGTTCTAAGTACTTCGAATCTAACTACTGATAATACTACGGGCTTAGTCTGTTTGCTGGACTTGCAGAATTAGTACTTCACGATTACTAGTAGATTACTAGCTGACTTCTCGAGTCGACATCCCTCGTCGAATCACTGTTTCTAAAATCCTAAGTTTTACTGAGTGGCTACTTGCAAAAACCCAAAAGTGACAATCAATTTCTCTAAGAGACTTAACGATACCTTTCTTTTATGTCCCCAACGCGCGTTATTTTAGAGTGGGGTTGGCGATGTGTTTTGCTAATTGTAAGTGTAGTGAATGTCTGGTAACAGAGCGGAATTTCCTCAGGGTTTCACGGTTTCTGTTTCTTGACTGTTACATCCGGTTTCGTGATTCGCTCGTTTTAAAGATTAACATTTTATGGAATGGCTTGATTCTTAAGGACGAGAAACACGACTTTTTAAAAATTGAGAGTTGTAAACTCTACTTTCTCACCCCAGGACATATTTTTACTAAAAATTGCATGCTAATAAGAACTAAATCTCAAAAATAGTCTCTTCGACATGTCCACGTCATAAACCGCTGCATTGGTATGATGCTTTTAAAAGAAATCAATTTTTTTACACATTTTCCAAGTTTGGTATGTCAGTAATTTCCTAAAATTTGGGATGGAAATTTGCAGAAATATCAAAGATGAAGAAATTTGAAGTGAAAAATGTTCACCTATTGCTAAGGCGGAAACAGCTACGTCACTACTAGCTACTGTCATGTAATATTATTTGTGCAATTGATGAAGACTTGAGTGGAGATGGATTGTTACAGTGATATGGCTTTAAGTATAATAATAACGAGAGCTTGAATAACTTAATTTGGAAAATAGGTTCAAAAATAATATACAACAGTGCACAGACAGTTGAGATTGCAGCTTATACTGTTGATTACATTTTTAATGAATGCATAACATCTTTACTGTAACTTTGATAAATTATGCGTATATCTATGGGTTCATATGCTCAGAAATGTAACTTGAGATATTCCTAACAAATTTGTATGTTTAGGGAAAGTAGCATAGCATTTCAGGAGGCAAAAATTATAGCGATAAAACCACACATTTCGCAGTAATCTCAGTCCATTACTTCAAGTTCTTTAAATTGAATCAGTTACGATCCCGTTTGCTTTGGATTACCAAGACTTGACGGCTTATATGGGACATGGTATTAGAAAGAAGGAATCAAAATAATTCTACATTAAAAATAGGAAGACATGTTTTAAGTAAGAATTTTGTAAAATAATGCGATTTTTTGTCTTTGCAATATATTATAAATTGAGATGCAAGATACACTGATTTTTCTGCAAATTCATATTTTTGAGAATATAATAAAAAAAAAGTGGAACTTTGATAGAAAATTATTTCACCTACCGAGTATTATGGAAAGCATAATAATTTTAATATTTTGTATGTTTTTTCATATTACGCACATTCTGTGTAATTTCGCGTCATTAAATTTCCTATACATGCGTAAAAACCCGCAGTCTAATGATAATAATGTTACGTTTCGACATTAATTTTTTTAGTAACAATATATTCAAATAAATGACAAATATATACATATCAATGTGAAGTTATTGCTAATTAAAACAATTTTTGATTCTTTCAGTAACTAGAAAAAATCATTTTTTAAATGATTAAATGACTTATCTATTGAAATTTGTTCTTCAAATAGTTACGTTAGGAATAACGATTAACAATTATTAGAATAATGAGATAACGTGCATGATAGTAGAGGGTTGTTTCAGTACACGAGGGAATAACTTCACTGCTAGATTCAGCACACTAAAATAAGAAAAAAAGTTCACATAAATATACAAGGTCTGTTCAAAAAATAACCGAACTTTTGTAATTACGCAGCAATGGATCCTCATAGCGACGAGCGGTTCACAGCTTTTTATTTGTCATAACCTTCCGCGTTACATGCATTTTACAGATCCTTTATATCTCGTTTAGTTCCCGAGTTATTGCGATTTGAGTGCAAGGTGTTTCAGTGTGCGCGGCGATTTTCGCAATGTGTGATTCACGAGAGTAATGGTGCAACGTGAAATTTTGCGTGAAACTAGGAAAAATATTAATTCGCCAGTTTTGTGCAAAAAATCAGATGACTGTTCTCCCCCAGCCTCCCTACTCCCCAGACCTTGCTCCTTGTGATTTCTTCTTATTCCCAAAATTAAAATCAGTTATGAAAGGACGGCGTTCCGACTCAGTTGAAGACATTAGGCACAATTCGTCACTGGCACTGAAGGATGTTCCTAAAGAAGCTTACCAAGACTGCATGGTAAAGTGGAAACACCGCTGGAATAAGTGTGTGGATAGAGGAGTGGAGTATTTCGAAGGGGACAAAGACCAATAAGCTATATATCAAATAAACAAAATTAAAAAAAAAAAGTTCGGTTATTTTTTGAACAGACCTCGTATGCTATAATATGATCTTGTTTCCGAGATACAGCCGAATTTCTGTCTCCTAATGATTCTTTTGATGAACTGACTCCTTCTTGTAACTTTTTATAAATAACGTTTAACCCTTTGCACTCCTGGCCTTTTTCGCGCGGACGAACCAGCAACTCCAGACGTTTTGCAATATTTTTGGTGAATTTCTTACCTCTAACTTAAAATGATTACACATACAAATTAATGTATAAAACTTTTTTATTTTAACATTTTGTGTATCTTTATACCTTTACAAACATAAATTCTTAAACATTATAATCTGTAATTTTGTTTTGTATGATATTTTATAAAACAATTGCCAAGGTGCATGCCTGGTTTGTCGGGACAAGTATCGCAATAATAAGTTGTTTGATGTCTACTACCGGGTTTATTTCTTCGGGAGCAGACTTTACAATCCTTCTTATCTCCTGTTAGAATGGTATGTAGCTTTCCATTCAGACGGATTTCTTCAGAATCGCAGGATGAAGTTGAAGCCCGATCACGTTTCTGACGAAAATCTCCAGTTAATTGGTGAACTAAGGTTTTTACATACTTCAAGTGACTAAGCGGCTGTTCTCTTTTCTGCCGTTTAATGGTTTTATATAGAATGTACGAATTTATCAAACAAATTTCTAAACCCCAGAAAAAGAGTTTACGCCACCATTTCAAAGATTTCCTCAAAAAACAGTATGTTGACGCATATTGATCTGCACGATCGACACCGCCCATATGTTTTACGTAATTTATTATAACATTAGGCTTTCTGACAGCAACTTCAGTACCACCTCGTAAAATTCTTTTTACCGTAGTCATTCCTGCATTATTCCAATTGGTTAAGCATGTGACAACCCTCTTGTCCTTCCATGATAAAACTAAGGTATTGCCTTTGCGGTAAGCTACTGTGGATTTCTTGCGGAATTTTGTTTTTTTTATTTGATTTGGCAAATGTTTCCTATTTGTTAAAATCGTTCCTGTCAAGTGGCATTTTAATTTGAATAATTCTTGAGCCAAGATGAAGCTCGTATAGTACCGATCGGTGAACATATGATGTCCCTGCGCACCAGGTATTTTCTCCAGCAACATCGTATAAAGGTGCAACGGTATTCTTGTTGATATTGGAAGGTCGGGCCTTATCAATTTCTCTGTTGTAAAACTTCCATAATAAGGAAGAATACCACAGATATAGCCCGTATTTGCGTCTGCCATCGTGTATACTCTAATTCCCCATTTGGTAGGTTTCTTTGGGTTATAAGTGATAAAGGAAATCCGACCTTTAAATTTGATAGTGGACTCATCCACACAAATTTCTTCTCCTGGTGTAAAATATTTCAAAAATTTAGAGTTGATACAATCAAGGAAGGAGCTTACTAGCTGCAAACGTGTTCTTGGACCTGCATTTTGCGTTGGAATTGTTTTTACATGAAGCATCCAAAAAATCTGGCAGAATCTCTTCCTCGTAAATTTATTTGAATAAAAAGGAATAAAACTTACGTCGTTTCGCGACCAGTATTCCTGCAAATTTGCTAACGGCATTGTCCCCATATTTATTATGACTCCAATAAATGCCCACATTTCATCTATTGTCACACTGTGCCAAGTTTGCCACATCGAGTGCGGTAATAGTGTCCTTCCTTCTAACTTTTTTCTGGCATAATTATTTGTTTCATTGACTATTTCATTCATAAGTTCATTTGTAAAAAATAGTTTGAAAAAATCCAACGGTTCTTTTATTTCTGGAAGTACGTGCGGTCCTGCAGGCGTGTCGCCGGCTATAAACGGTATTCTCGAAGGTATTTCTTCGGATTCTGTGCAAGTAATCCATTCAGAACTGTCCGATTGTGGATCTTCTGCAGTGTCACTATCACTGTCACACTCACTGTCTATTCTTCTTATCTTTCGCCTTCTGACACCTCTTACTTCATCACTATCATCATCACTGCTCTTGCTTTCTGTATCGTCGAGCTCTTTGTGAACAGATGTAATTTCCTCGTTAAGCAATGTTAAATCAAATTCATCTTCACTCGAACTTATTTCATTATTGAATTTCATGCTTATAGGGATCGAAAATTTTAACTTTATTTGTACTTCTGCCACGACTGAAAAGTTCGAACTGAAGCCGAAAATGCAACTCGGTCCAACATTGAGGACTAATTTTAGATAAGAAAAACTTATCTCCATTTGAACGGGTGTCATATTACACTTCTTAAGATTATATACAAAGAGCTTTGGAACTCAGTACAATCAATAGTCACATCGATAGTCACTGCCGCGTATCGAGTTTCCGCATCAAACCAAGTGGTGAGCGAGAGTCACCTCTGGAGTTGTGGCATTAAATCATGTGGTGAGTGAGAGTCACCTCTGGAGTGCAAAGGGTTAATACATAGTGTACAACATTTTTTTTTATAGATATTATGGTGGCCCTTTTGCGCTCCACCACCAGAGGATGTCCTCGCAAAAGATCCTATTCCTATATCTGTTCTAATCTGAGTCCCTCAGTCCCCCGCACCTAAGGCACGGGTCTCCTAGAATACCTTACTAACGAGTCCACTAGAACATCCCGGACGAAACGTCGTTATCTTTCCTTTTCCGCTTATCCTCTCTATCTCAATTCCTCCTTCAGCCACTAACATCTTCGCCATAATATATACAGTAGTCCGCGCTTAATAATTTGTTTTCTAACCCCAGTTTATGTTTCAGGAGTCATTCCCACTAATTCTTGGAACTGAAGCAAGTGTCCTTCGTTATTGCTAACTTGTAATAGATGATCTTAGCTTACCATCGGGGTGTCGAAATAAGAAGAATTAAATTTGTATATTCTTTGCTTTATGATTATGGGATTAGTTTAATTAAAGTGTTGAGATTTTCCAAATGAAAATGATATCAAACATGACACGGATGATTTTGAATTGTATAGGTTAAACGTAATATTATACGGAACACTTTCAATGCGTCTTTCTTGATTTTAATGTGTCCCATTCGCTCTCAATACATCTCACATTCGCTACCGTCGTAGCCTGAACCGAGCGTACTTAATAGAGATAAGCCCAAGCAATTCTTGGAACACCTACCTCTCCAGATAGTGTCTGTTACGCAAACCCGAACCAACGAACATTTAGGGAGCATACCTACCAGACAGTTTAAAAAAAATCCATTCCTTTTTATAATTTTCTTAAAGTCTCAAGCGTGTAGAATATTCAGTCAGAGGGATATTTCAAAATTCGAATATTAGGCAAAGTTATAGCAATAGATACAAGAACGAATTGTGTTGTGTTGGAAAATTACGCGGATCCGATTAAACAGAGATATTGTATTAGAGCAATATTCTGTTTTATTTACAAAACTGTAATTTTAGGTTTTCTTATCATACAGTACACAGTACCTATACAGGAGACGGGAACAATGAAACATACAAAGTTGTAGTTGATTCTAAACCATATGGGGATTAACTAATTCAAAAGAGAGAATATATTGGCTATGTGTAAAAAAAGATGAGGAGTCGATTATGAAATATGAAGGAAATAAATAAAAGGCTTGAGATTAAGAATATAAGAAGGTTAAAATAGCCATGCCAAGTTTAACTCTATCAATTTTCATTCTTTGTAGTGTAATATTTTATAATAAATAATCAAGAAAATTCTCAATATAAATCGAATCTTGCACATTGTTAACAACCACTTTGTCGAAATTTACACTCCAAGGACGGTTTCAAGTTTAGGTAATCAGCATTGAATTACACCATGTCCTAATCTAAATTCAAGATATAGTACGAGTTGGCGTGAAATATACAACATAGATAACTAAACTAACATTTATTTAAGAAATATAAATTTAAAATAAATCTGACATATATATATATAACTCCCAGACAAGAAAATAGCATACGTATGTTATCTTCAATCTTTCATATTATAATTATGATAATTTGAAAATTGTGAGTAATATAGATATATTAGCTCGTGGGAATATGGAAAAGTAAATTAGATTAAATTAGGAATCACCGAATTTCGTATAGAGATATATAATCATATAAATGGATAGAGACAAATTGACACAAATAAGTTGTTTCTTCAGCTTTTAATCCCTTATGATGCAATATTGTTCCATTATCAAAATTCACACAATAAGTTCTAATAAAATGGTAAATGAGAATGAGACTGCAACAATTTTTGCTTTCAGAAGGTTATTATAACACAAACACAGTAATGTATTTTACTTTTGTTATTTGAAAATAAAATGTAGTTTACCACTTCTCTTTGATCTAGTAAAATGGATGTTAATGGTTACCCGTAAAATATAGTCACTTTTATTTTCTTACATGCTTCTGAAACTAATGTTTACCACACTTTCATTCTTTTACCTTCTAATAAATATTTAGCAGGAGTGACTCTAAACGACATAATGAAGAATTAATTGAAAGAAGAAGCACACGTAAAACGATAATAAAGGTAAGGATAGCAGTAGCAATAATGAGCTTGCAAATTTCTTTAGTTTCGCAATTATTTTATAAGTTGGAGTGCCAATTTGATACTTTTCAGGAGATATAGGAAAGTTTCTCCACAGTAGGTTACCGGGCCTTTAGTACGGGAATCTGATATACGACTTTCTTAGGATTTGTTAAACTTCCCATTTTATTAAAACGAAGAAAAGAAGTATTTAAGATTTCCGGCAAAGTGAGATTTCTTACAGTTCATAATAAAAAAGAAATGAATAAATGTGCATTTTAAAGCAATAGAAGTGGATCCTACAAAATATAATAACATATTTAATTTATCATATTTTGTTTTTGACTGTGACTTCAATGTTTAAAATGTTTATGTTTCGATTACTTCCTATTGTTTCAAATGTTTAAAAGGTGGGTGTTACGTCATAACAAATGGCGAATACCATCATGCATCGCACTTGTAGTTATCTTAGAAAATGATAATTCTCATACACTTAAATTCTTGCTCGTACATGCTCGATATGTACATCTGCGTTGCAGATGTATATAAGTCCATCGACGTTTCAAAGGGGACACCGGAAACCAAGAATTCGTAGAATAAACTATTTCAATGGCCTACTTCCAATCGTGGATGTAGGTCCCATCTATGCCACCAAGGATGCGCCGTCGGAGTTCTTACGCAAGGTACGTAAACCTTGACAAGGTCTTCGACAGTCGTAACAAGGTCGTAACACTACGCGAAACAACAGAATCCCCTTTTGAAGCGTCGAACGGTCAAGTCTCGGCACTTGTGGTATGGCGCCGTTAGGGCTAAACTCTCGAGACACCAGCCAGGCCCTGCCATAAAGTATCGAGAAAACCGAGGACTTTGCGTTAGCTACGGAAAGTGCATGGTGGTACGCGTGCCCCTTTCCTCGTTTCTATCTCTGATGGGGTGGAGACAAAGTCGACCAATTAGGTCAAATTTTGTGCTTTGCCCCCAACGGGGTTTCGAGGCGTAGAGAGGGAAATCGCGCGTCCCTCAGGAGGAATCGTCCTCCGAAAATTCAGAATAACACCAATGCTCGTTTTAGAAAGAACAAAAAAGAAATTCGTCTGTGATACACACAGAAAATCTCAATCGTTCTCGTCTATACCCGATCAGCTTCCTTCTGAAGCTCGTGGTTTGCGAAACTGATTAAGTCGCCGGCCGATTAAGTTGCCCGGCGAAGTGGACGTCTCCCTTGTGGACCACCGAAAGTCGCACGAGTCAGGAAACCACCTTTCACGGCGTTACTCTGACAACCGAGTCGGAAAAAGGGCGCATCTCGCAACAGTGGGAAACTACTTTATAGTTAAAAGTATAAATAAGTTATACAGTAGTTTCCAAATATTTAGTTGCATTTTCTCATGATACGTAAAGTAATAAAGTTGCAAACGTTACAATAAAATTTGCGTTGGATTCTTTATTAATTAAAACATATGCAGAATAATGAGAACGTGATCAGATACTTGTCTGTACTGTACATAGTAATATAAATATTTTTAATTATTTATACTTTGTTATACATGTTACACATGTCGATTTTCGAAATTAAATAGAGTTTTAAGTTTTTAATTTTGTACTGAATACTTTATGTCAATACAAAAATGTTATCATCTTACATATGACAATGTTTGAACAACTAAATACTTAGACCTTTTTGCCTCAAAGCCACGTGCACCAAAATCCTTTTACGTTCGTTTGAATAAATATTTAAAAGAACTAACTACAAAGCATCCAAATGTAATAACTTATCAAACTCTAAAAAATCCGCTATAGCTGCTAGGTTCCCCTAATACAGTATAATTTTTCAATACTTGTACCAAATCGTCCACAAACCCCTTACATTATAAATCAATCTTTTTAGAAAAAGTTAATGAATTTTCCGATTATATCAAGATATATACTGATGGTTCCTGCTCTGATAAAGGCAATGGTTGTGCAGTTATATACCGTAATAAAGCTCTTAAATATAGGCGTAGATTTATACCATTTCTCCAAATTATCCAAACTAACAACGCAACCAAATACATTCTACTCGCCGACTCCAGAACCGTAATAGACATTTTAAAACACCAAACAACTACCGAACCAATAATAAAAGAAATCTTAAACAGGCTATCCTCTGCGAGGAAAGTTAGCAAGGAGGTTGTATTTGTATGCATTCCATTTCACGTAGGCATTACAGATAATGAAACTGCTGACAAAACGGTCAAATCTGTATCAAACATATGTAATCGAATTACTCTAATCGCACACAGAGACCTTAAAAAACATTTAATTAAAAAATAACTAAAATTGGAATGATTATTGGAAGACTTACGCCTCTTAAAAAATTATTTCTACGAGAAGCAACATTTATGAAATCACATTGACGCAACTAAACAGACGTGATCAAACAATCTTAATCCGTTTGAGAATTGAACACACAAAATTAACCCATGGCCACTTGATATCAAATAATCCCCTAAGGAAGTGAAACTACTGCAATACTAATATAACAATTAAGCATATTCTCTAAGACTGCCCAACGTTCAGTTATACAAGAAGAAAATATAATATGTCAACAGACGTAAAGAAAGCCCTTAGTGACAGAAAACTTTCAACTGTAACACAATTTCCTTCATCAACAGCATACACCTTAGAAATCTTATTTAAAGGAATCAAGTACCAAGTAGTCACTAATGACCTATGGAGTTGATGCAACTGTAAACAATAAAAAAAAAAAAGATGTTATGCCATTTTATTTTGTAAACAAAAATTCCACTGAAAAGTATTGCACTATTCTTCAAACATTTTTCTAGTCTATCCCGAAGATTTTCGTTCTCGATTAGGTTGTTAGGAAACGCTGTAATTTCATATTTTAATTGTTGCTTTAATTCATAAATATTGGAGGGTCGAGAAGTATACAATTAATTTTCGAGGTAACTCCATAACCATTGTTCAGGCGCGTTCGACCTCCTTTGTTTGGTACGTTTTATGACACGAACGCGAAGAAAGGCAATTTTTGAAATTCTCGACTTTACAAGATCGTTTTAACTTTTCGAATATTTCTTGTCTAAGGAATTACTTTATTGTCTAAAGTCTAGAATTTTGCTTAGTTCGTCCTCGATAGCCGAAGTTGTGTTATAAAGTCGGAGTTTTCAAAGGGCTGTACAAATTTCGATCGTAGCGGCGCGTGTACCGATGAATCAGAACTTGGCGGGAATTCCAGATCATGCCGAACAATTGGTATTTCGCACAACCGAACAAGTATCGGTTCATTCTTCTCAGAAAAAAGCGCGCTAAGGGCACACTGGAAGGATGGTCGCGGATCTATATGACACGTTGATTGGTAATTAACAACCAATGAATGTGTTATTACTTTTTGGTAGCGATCGAACGGTTGCTAAAGAGGGAATCTTCTCGTAGGCGTTATTCGAGGCAGTCTGTCCATAGACACAAACACATCTAACGATCGATGTAAGAGCCTTCCTGAGTTCTGAAATCGTCGACCGTTTCGAGAGGATTAGGATACAAGTTCATCGTTCGGGACAACATTCGAAACAATCATCCAATATTAATTTAGCGGGTGATAGGTAGTACGTGATAACACGTCACAAAAATCGCGCGCGCTGTACCAGCTACTATGCACAATAAGTTAAATCAAATTTTGAAAATGTATGCAAAATAATCATTACGTTCTAATAACAGAGTAACTATTTTTAAAAAACGTTTGTACTATGAGTACACTATATTGTTCGGTCGATTGTTCCATGATGTCATCAAATAAGCTATCCTCTCTCTTAACCTCTATAACGTCATTTGAAACAATTGATGCTGAAAAACCATCAAAATCTTGTGCACCACCCTGTATAAGTTACCAGTACGATTGTATTAAATACATACAAATATTTTAAATTTCCTTCTAATCGTAATTAAAAAATTTTGCGCCATAGTTGCTCAAAAGCAATGTATGTATATATGTGTAGTGATTTTATTGTACGATTTACGAACACCCATCGGCTCTTTCGTATTATCCGAGTTTTCAATTATCTGAGGTAGATTCGGTTCACATCACCTCGGATAATCAAGATTTTACTGTATTTTGTATTTTACATTCTGATATGAACGACGTTAATCATGGAAGTTACAAAGGTAGTTTTCGTTTAACGAGTTGAAAGTAATAGTTAACAAGTGAAGCAAACAGAAAATAAAAGAAAGTTAACGAAAAACAACAAGGTTACTTGCTACATGTTCCTGTTATCATGGAGAAAGTTTTCGCTAATCAAAACCCCTTAATGAAACATTTCCTGGTCGAATAAGCATCAACGGAAAGTCGTTTCGACTATATTACGAGGAGCAAGACCTGTTTCCAATTCCGAAGGAAATCCTATAAATTGTTGCACCATGTTATCACAAGGAACGAAAAGCATTATGTCCAGTTGATTGCGGAGTTGGTATTTGGCGTAGATTTTCAACTTGTAACGTTAGCTTTACTCATCTACGTGTTCATGGGGATCAATTTACTTTGCCAACGTCAATTTGTAACGTCGAGTGGATTAACACGATGTCCTAGAAAATCGTGGATGACGTTTTACGTTGATTTCTTTAATACGAAATAGTAACTTTTTGCATTAGTCGTAGTCGGAGATATCTTGCAGTACGAGAAATTTCAGTAATAGCTACGAAGCTTTTAAAGAGAGCTCTTGAATGGAAATTTCAAACGATAATTGAAGAAAGTGTATCTTGGTTTCAAAAACACGCTTCGCTTGTACTGAGAATAAGCACTCGCTATTTGGAAGAAAGCAATCACTCTTTCTAGAGGAAGAGATGAAAATCGGTAAGCACGCGGTATGTGTGGTCAATTTAGATAATGAAAATCGGAAAAAATATCAAACTGTGTAATTTATTTTACGACGATTCTAAGGAGCGTCCAAGAGACGAAACCGTGGTTAGAAAAAAAGTGAGGGATATTTAATAAGGAGATTGGAATTTTTAAGTTAGATGATTCCACAGATGAAATGTCAGATGAAAGTAATTTCCCATGTAATCAAACGGTCTACAATGAACAAGGTAAATGCATCTATTATAACATCGTCTAGCACGTAATATTGTTTCTCACAATATATCGTAAATATTAGTGCGGAATATTCTGTAAGGGCGAAGTAGTAATTCAGGAGGTAGCGCTCAATAATTATTAAACACTTTCATAAAGTAAAAAATAATATTGTGGTGCATTTTGAATTTTTTAAGTATTTTTCAAGTAAAAGCTTTCAGATATTTATTTTTTCTTATCTGCAGCTTTGTATATAGGGGATAAGTGGGATGAAAGGAACATTTTTGTTTGAAACAAAATATAACACTAGATATGTCAATAATCTGAATATAACTGTGTGTGATATTATTAAACCCCTCTCTATATTTATCTGTCCTGTTTTTTACATTTAAAAAAGCAGTATTTCATTCTTTTCATACATTGACTACATTGAATGGAACACATCGATATTTATGAATGGGACAGTGTCACAAAACAGCATAATATTAACCCTTTGCCGTACGAATTTTTAGTTACTACGTATGTTACTATCGAATGTTCATTGTCCCAATATACTTTTAAACAAAGAAGGTCGAGATGTTATATTTCAATTTTTAGTTAAAAGTTCTCTATCTTGAATTTAAACTAAAGTTAGAATAAAAATACAAATTTGATAGATGTATAAATACTTCTTTTGTCACATCTTCATCATAATCTACATCATGAGTGAGACTCGATATTATACGGCAAGGTGTTAATACTGTTTCTTTAATTATTATTCATTTAGGTACTAAAATTATGGTATTATAGAATTGTTTCTTTAACAACAACAAAATTATGCGATTATAAAAATATTTACAACAAAATTTTATAACAAAATAATCCCAAAATTAGAAAACGAAAAATAATCCTTCAATCGAAAATAAAATATAATTCTTAAATTAATCAACATTAACGAAAATATATAATTTTAAAAGTAGCGGGCGTTTGTTATTTGTTCTTGAATAAATTGTTTAGATGTAGTAATAAAGAAATTAGTCGGTAACAGCAGTACTTCGCAAAACTTTTCGAAAAACTAAAAATTTTACTTTTGATATTGAAAAAATTAAATCGTAAATTCTTATCCTACATTATGCATAAATGTCGCTACAAAATAAAAGGATTATCATTGTGGGCAGTCTTTAATTTTTGGAATATTTGCAATATCTTCTCATTCCATCTATCCCCTGCTACAAATTTTATGTGTAACAACTGATTAAAATGTTAATTTCTGCAACATATTTTACCGTCATCGAAATCGAAGGTAACAACCGCTTTCTGAATGATTGTCAAAGATATTGACAAACATATTTTGAAGGTATTTATTAGATCAATTGCAACTTTCACAGGGTTAACTACAAAGTCAGTTTCCGTAACTGGCAGGAACCGTCGCGCTGCAATGTTTGGTTGTTACAATAAGAACGTAATATTTTCTTATTCCGTACAGATCTTTTTACGAGTTTGATGACAAGGTACTCTGTCAGATGAAAGTCCTTTTCCCTGGACAGCCTCTCCCTTCTGCCATGCAACCCATGGTCGTTTCTCTCTTCACTATCCGCGTTCCCTCGATCACGAATTCAATCACTCGAGTCACAGCTAAAAAGCTCTTGAAGCTTTGCCCCAGAGCTAGTGTGATCGACAGATTATAGAGAGCCCGTCCAGTAACCGAGTGGTATTCAACGCTCTGTGCCATCGGTGTCAACGAGCTTCGACACTCGCGGAATCCTACAGGATCAAGTGAACCGGTCCGTGACAGCCATAGACTGAAATACCGAGCACTGTGGGCCCTGTATTCGACAAAGCCTGTCTTTTACAAAGACCGTTCGTCGCTCATACAGATGATCCATTATGTACGACTTACTCGACAGATGCGCCTCCTTCCTCTTCTGTCCGCGGAAATTCCTGTTAATTTCATTAAATTCATGCAACACGTAATATGTTCCTTTTTATTTTTATTTATTGCATGATAATTCTGGTGAAAAAATCTTTGCTTTGAAATTTTCACTTTCATTTTGATCAACAAAGTTCAAGTAAATTGCAGCTTTTGTCACTGTTCCCGTGCGAATTACGTTGAATAACCCTAATGTTATTTATAATGTAAGAATGCTATTCACGAATAGTAGGAGTGATACCAAAAAGGGGAGAATTATGTGATTTCTATTTTTTTTTTGCAGTTCTTGCTTTTCACGTAAAACACGATACTTTAATTCGCGTAGAAAATATTTGCATTACTCTTTCTCTGTACTATGATAATGAAGACACAAGACTCTAAAGCTTACACGAGTTTAGATAGTATAGGTGTAAGCAGACTACAGCTTCGAACAACTTTCTTGATTTAAACTGCAAGAATATCGCTATATTAGTAACATTAATACAGATATCTACAATTATATTAAAATTAAACATTATTTACAAATTAAAAAATTTAGCAATATTTTTACTTTTATTAAGATTTAGGAACCTAATAGCGCATTAGACATGTAATTTAATCTTGCAGGTTTCCCTTTCAGGTGTGTAATTAACACGCTTTTATTGGTTTCAGAGTTTATGATCTGATCTATCTGTGAATTCAAGTTAATATTAACATAAGAGTTAATATCACTAATACAAAAGCAATCTCACTCCTTTTATAATTTTTCACTTACTTTTCAAAACTTACACCGTGCTACGATATTTGCAACAGAGATAACGATGATGGTCTTTCATTTTTACAACGAAGTTCCTTGTCTGCGTTTAATTTCAACTCAATAATGAAAAAGCAAGCGTATGCTAGTCACGATCGGCGAATAGGAAGGATGCAGAATCAGTTAACACATTGGTTCATGCCAGTGCATTTCTCTAGTCTATTATGCAGCGATATTATGCACAATATTTCCTGTATTACTGGTACGTGCGAGCTAACAAGGATCAGAATTGACCTTAAAACCATTCAGTTATGGGAATGAGTACATTATAATTTCTACTTTCTTTCTATTATATGCGTACGCGCGAGAAGTATTAGAACCAGCGAGCTTATATAAATCTGTATCAATTAGAAAATGTTTATATGGAAATTGTTTTACGACGATTAATATTATAATGATTCAGCGTGTTTCGAATACCCTTATGTTTTTATAATGTGTGAATATCGAGAGACGAGGAAAAATTTAAACACCACGAAATCTCGTAAAGCAGAATTTCGAAAATTTAGATATACAAGAAAAGTTTCTACCTGGTCATAGTTCAATCAATCTAAATGTTAATACTGTGTTTGTACAAAAATCTTTTAGTTTCCTCGCGAATTGCAAGTATATTAAAAGAGTTTAGATTGAAGATTCAATTATATTCACGCCGCAGATAATTTGTTCAATTATTATTACAAATCCAATTTATGTATCGAAATGTTAATGGCTAGAAGTATTATTCATGCATACTTGTATGCGTAGCTACCGGGTGTTTCTTTTGACTCGATTATTTGTATTTTTTTTATTTTTTTAAGCATACGGAAAAATATTAAAAGGGGATATTATTCTTATTTTAAAGGAACAAATGTTACTATTGTACGTCCTTAGGTACTTTGAGCCTCTTCACAAGCGAGTACTTACGAATAACCGGCCGAATGACGATTCTCCAAGTCGAAAACGTTTTTTTCATTTAAAATTTAATTTTCGAAAAATAAAAATGAGTATGAAAATCCACCAGGTAGCCGTATACTAATTGCAAGTTTCGAGGTATGAAATTTCTGTTTCTACTTCTGTTTGTATCATTAAATGTGGACATTTGCTTTCTGTTATTGCTGTTATCACATTCCCACGATATTAATCTGTACCATTTCTTTCTTTTGTTCTACATTTAAATTAAATGGTTGCATAAATAAGGATAAGAATAGTATTTTTTAAGAATCCCTTTATTAATTGCTTGAGTGCCAGATGGTGCGATCACGCTTCTTCTGTTCAGTGTCTAAAAGTGCCAGCTAATTAATCAGTCTGTAGAGTCGAACTAACTGCATGCTTGAACTTTGTCAATGCGTGTCTTTACTGTTACCGTTTATCAAGGTTCCACTAAATTAAAGTTTATGCATTCAGAAGCTTCGGAGTTGTTGCTAAACAAAAATGTTTATCAAAAATTAAAAGTGATAAAAACGAAAAAAGCACAAACGAAAGAAGTGCAGCCACACCGCTTGACACGTTTCGACTGAATTTTTGCAAAGGTCCATAGCACACAAAAGGTTAGTGTAACAAATTTTCGAAATTTGATTGTTTGATAATGAAATGATATGATTAAAATAATTCTGAAACAGTACTAATCTTATCCTTATTCATCAAATCATTCAAATTAAATACAGAATAAAAGAAAGCGGAAATAAGGTAGCAATATCAGGAAGCAAATTGTGTAATTATCCATGTGTAATAATACAAACATGAGTGGGAACAAATATTTCGTACGTTGCAACTTGTAGTTAATACACAGGTACTCGACAGATTTTTAAATTCCTTTCTTTTTTGTTTTTAAAGAAGCCTTAAATGAAGAAATGTTATTTCTTTTTTTAAATTTCTTTCTGCATGCAGAATCACCACCTGACCGGTTGTACCACGATTTGGAGGTACAACTCACTTCCTGTATACAGTAGAATTTCGATAATCCAGTATTTAATGTATTGACACATTCAATAATCTGGCACGCGTAGCTTTAACCATGACCGTGTCATACGAACATTATCCGGCAACACCAGTAATCAGTTAAGGATGCTTCTAAAATTGATTACTGTTACAAGTAATCCGATTTATATCATGTTTGGGCTCATTGTCATCGGAAGAACATTACTGTATTTACTACAGCCGTTTAAAAAAAATGTTTTTCTTATTTTTACTGTATGATACAAATATAGTCTAATAATCTGCCATATTTGGTAACCCGACATTGACGAAGTCCCAACCGTACAGGATTATCGGAATTTTACTAGAATACTATAATGTTTGCTTGTTCAAATTGTCTCAGCACCGATTATCACATACCGATAAAAGACTACAACATTCGATTTAAAAAAATACATGATCTTGAAATCTCCCCTACACCTCCACCCATGTAGAAAATATTTGCATCATAATATGTATATCTCTTTTCATGCGATGCAAGTTTTGTACATAGTATTGTTTTGATATTATTGCATGTAGCAGGAATATTTAAAATGGACAAAGTTATTGCCCTCCCTTGTAATGATTTTTATAAGGTTATTGTTGGTTGATGCGCAATTTGACACTGAATTTCCCACCTTTTAATAAGTTGGGTTACTGAATTAAGCAACCGGTTCCTAAATTGTTTTGTAATAATACAATGCGTATACAGTAGTTAAAAGCGAAGTTTGCAAGTTGTCGCCTCATGTCCGCAAATAATTAGTGAAAATCTTCTTACAAATAATTATATCATATGTACAAATTTGTGTGCGTTATTTCAACCATTAATAATAATCACTATAAACAAATTATTTTCTTTTCTTTTTGTTAAACTTTGTGTTAAATAAATGACTATATAAAACCTTAACATTTACCGATTAAGATTTCTACAAAATAGAAAAATGTTCTGTTCCAACAAGGAAATCTTTTGATATACACGGTGGCGTTACAGATGCAGGTGCTAAAGTAATCTCAAGGCCAACTTAATTTTTTTTTAATGGAATTCTCAATTTTTTTCTCTGTAGTTTGATAATGATCTGTGTGTCGATGAATGCACAAGTTCATCCAAGATTATGTTAAGTCACATGTGACAAAAAATTTTAACTAATGTATTATGCTTCGGGAAAATACCGTGTTAATTAATGAGTAATTACATTAAATGATTTTCTAAAACGTATCTCTTTCTTAGAACAGCTCTGTTTACGTAAATACCGTTAAATACTAATTGTTCGGACTCTAATGAGACTTCTGAGTTCGCCACACATTAGATTCTTGATAGACACTCAATTCACGTGTAAATATTTTATGAAAAATACAACTTTTATTAAATTAATTCGTCATGTGAATAACGCATGAACGGCTTTTAATTTTTGCAAGTATCACGTGTCGTAACATATTTTGTGCCACAAGTAAGAGACGGTACAATTAATTTCACTAATACCTGTGCTCAAACGTCGCGTTGGGGAACTATTTAATCCATATCCGCAGACCGACATGAAAGTTTTGCGGTACGGATATAGTTTTTTAATCACTTTAATCACTTTCTTAACACACTTGTAGTTCATTAGAGATAAAAGAATATCACGTACACTATACACTGACGAAAAATCAGAGTAGGTTAAAATAAAAAATATTTTATCTTTTATTTCTTGCTACAAAAATATTCACATTCACATAAATGAGGTAAATATGTACATAAAAGATTAAATTTTGAAGATATTTAAAGGACCATATTATGCTTTGTTATCTTTATTTCAGACTATATTATAATCGTGTTACAAAATTGACGTTTGTTAGAAATTTTAACATTCGTGGATTCTTTCAAAAATATAAAAAAACCATATGTTTTAAAGTAATCATGGATTCTTCAAAAAATATAAAAAAATATATTTTTTTAAGTAATTTTGTTTAATTGTTAAAGTAATTCTTGAAGTGAGTGAAAGTTTCAACATGTCTGAAGGATAACTCTAAAAATACATTTTCCAATTGGACTATATTCTAGCTCAATTTTTTGAGTATATTATATACTATGTGTTGCGATTTACTGACAACGCAGGAATATCTCGTAGACCAGAGCTGTTCAGCAAGTACCCCATAGGACTAGTGGTCAAACTAGCTCGAATATACAGCAATATTCGAGCTGTAAGGAAACGATATTGTGGTAGGGCACTGTATATAGTATACACCAGCATATACATATAGCATATGGTATGTATATTGCAGGAATAAGCTACTACAGAAGAACGTAAACAATCTTTAAACAGAAAGAGATTTGGAGCAGTAGAAAGAATATCACATATATACACTCATAACACACGCGTATGTGGCGCTGGTAATGCGACTTCACCAAAGGAATGTTAAAATCTTTTTCCACGTATACTCTAGCTTTCTCTTTTTTAACCTCTTCAAATTTTCAGTTTCCGCTCTTTCGTTTTTTCACTTTTAAAAATTTTATCTTCGTCCTCGAGTAGCCTAGGAAGCACACATATGTTATCCAGGTTTGTACGAGGGTAGGTAGCTTTGCTTTCCTCGAAATTACTTTTTTTATGCACTTTTTCTATTTCTATCTTTGTCTATATCTACTTCTGTCTTTCTATTCTATCTGTATATGACCCTGCGCACTTTCAATGAACTTAGTTCTTTTTCTACCGTTTTTGAATTTACACTGAATCGCTGCCTGATTACCGTACTATTAACCAAGTGAATGTTAAGTTTAAAACTGTTAACATTTTTGTACTTGTAACGGGCTGCCTTGGTCATTAAAAGTTATTCGAATAACAAAAAATGAACACCTCTTTTCATTTCAAATAAGGATGGGGAATCGCTTTCGCTTGCCTAGCAGTCGTTCAAAAAAAAATTGTTACATTCTGAAAGATTAGGCTCCTTATACTATTTAATTCAAAAGAAAAGTGAAAACGATATTTAAAGTGGTTACTAAGAGAACAGCTTATAACAGTGTATCCTAGGTGGTCTATCCAGAGTTTGAGAAGTCCATCGATTTATCAAACGTCTCGCTGCTTATTCCATAAATTTTAACTAAGTAAGTCGATTAATACTTGACACACAGGCAGATATACTGATATACACTACAGATATACTAAAAACTATAAGTATATCTGTATGATCAACCAGTAATCATACCTGCAAAACACATATTTAGACTACTTCACACACAATACTAATTTGGCGTGTGAGAGACGCGTAAAAACTAACCGCGAATAGTACAGTGAATGATTAAATTATTATAGACAGATGAATAAATTAAATATTTTATGTTTCCGGTGGTAGTATGATTTCAATAATAATAAAATACACCCTTTTTTGTCCTTAACACATTTGGACAATTAGACTATATTGTGATAGCTTAAGAAGTTAAAAGGAAATTCAAGTTTCATCCTGCTAATTTACTGAACATGAATCCAATAGAAAATCTATGAAAATTATTAAAGTGCTCAATTGAATCGGAAGTATTTAATAATTACTGAAAAGCAACTGATTGAGAAACTTGTATTAATATGAAAACTGTAGAAAAATCAGAGAAGTGTTCAAGGAATTACAGATGCAAAATGTGAATATTTGTGCACAAAATGTGGACATGAATGTTAGGATATATAGTTTAAAAAAATTTAAAATTTTTGCTATATTTCATTAAAAATATAACAATATTTTTCTTAACACATTGCTGACTAGCTGTTTCAAGCCAAAACTATTCCGGGCAGCCGGCTATTTTTCCACAATTGAATATAGAATGAAAATATTCAAATAAGCTTCAACAAACTTTATTTTCACAACATGTATCAAAACGAAACTTACTACATATGTTTAATCATTTTCTCGGGTATGGTATACTATATTGTACATATTGTAGCATTTGTATCATTGCACCTAGGTGCAATGGTACACAAGTTTTAACAAGCATATCGAATTTTGCTGCTCTATCTTTTGGGAAAGCATACTCTATATACTCTAGTGGGATTCTTTTCCCGCTAGTAACTAGTTTATGCAAAATACAGTTTTGCAATTTTCTTGAAAGCCTCAAAGGAGAATCTTTATACACAGTTCTTCTAGAGCTTTATTATTAGAGCTCTTATTCAGTTGAATAATCAGCTATCTATTCTCTAGCTACTTCTTGCAAGAAATGTTTGTATTTCATTCTTTTTTTTTTGTAAATTATAATTGCAGTAAAATTTAAATGCATTCAATAAGGCACAACTAATAAAAAAGAAGGCTTCTTTTTAAAACCGTTTTATAGTTTTGCATAAGATACTACTATTTGCCAAATACTGGTTTGCTGGAGCGCACGCTCGATCGCTTGCAATGTTCGGACATGCAAACGCGAGTATACTCGTGACCGGTTAGCACAGTGTTAATAAGAAAAGGTTTCATTTCATGTGTGTTTTCAATTCTAGTTTTGTTCCAACTTCACATCAGCGATACACAATTTTGAAGTAATTATAATAATTTGATCTTCCACTGTACATGTCCCAAGACTGCATGTATATACCACGAATAACCATGTATAACTATCGGTAGAACTTAATTTGTAAATTTTTGGATTAATCTCATTACGTTTCGATGAATTATATTGTTTGAGTATAAGACGACCACGAAAAAAAAAAATTATCGATTTATCCGTGATTACAGTATCGTCAGGATACGAACCCACATAAGTTTGATATCAATCGAATAGAAGCTGAATTTTAAAAAGACCTAACCCGGGCAAATATTTTCAATAGTGTTATCTACAAAATGCAAGAATCGTAATAAACTAGTGAAATTATGCCTATGTTATGTAACAAAGGGTGATGAAACAAAGAATATTGTTTTCAATACAATTCTAATCTCAGATAGGTAATTGTTATTAAAAGCAGAATCTCTAGTAACTTCTACATTTCGTCAATATTGGGGGAGACCAGAGCAAACTGATACAGGCAAACTTTCAATGAATACTTATCATTTATAGAATTATCCTGTAATAATATATTTTAGTCTTTGAAAAATGATCCTTGAAATATTCTATTTTCTTGAATTTTGTATCAACTTGATTTCATTGTATTAACTTGTCGCGATCTTTTTTATTATTTGTCCTGTTCAGTCTACCTTCTATAGTTTCCTAGAATTGTACCTACAGTACTGGCCAACAACATTGTACTACTCCTTAACCCTTTTCATAACTTCTGATGAGATACCTTGCAATCTGACACTGGCTGTTTAACGCTTTTGATGAGATATATCGCTACGTAATACCGATTATTTTATTCCTGTTAGGATATCGGATTATCCCGAGTTTATGACACATGTGATTGACATATTTGCTATTTTTGAGGAATTGAAATTTTATTCTGTAGCATGTTGTTAATTTTAAAATTCAGAGGAACACCAAACGCTTAATTGATCTTTAAGTATTTGGCCTTTCTTGCTCAATAGCAATTAACGGATCTTAATCTTATTCTTCAGACCAAAGATTGACAATAATAAGATGACCTGGGTATATAGACTTTTCAAATTACTCTGAACTCGTCTGTTTATAGTCATTTGATTTACCGACGGCACGATAGGGTGTGAATACCAGGGGCACGAAATTTATAATTTTCATTGGACAAGATAGTTTTTCCAATTTGTCACTATTCTGAGTAAGACTGTTTAGTTGATTGAGTTTATGACACGGATGCCTGACAGCGTTATTTTTCAGAATGCCTTTGTTTAATTTTTGCTACAATAGACGACGTAAACCAGAAAGGAGGGCCTGAAAATGATTTTATGAATAAGGAGCCTTTGCACGTCTGTAAGCTACGTATATTATCAAGTACTTGCTTCTACATACTCAACAACAAACGACGTGCCATGAGCCCAAACACAGGACCGCGTCCCCACTGGGCCTCTCACACTTCATTCGGTCAGCATCTCCACTTTACAGACTTCCAAGTCTCTACTGTGGGCGGAGTGCTAGCAGCCCTAGGAGAACGATTCAAGCGAATGAATCACCCTAACAATTCGTTGACTTGGTAAACGAAAATAATAATAAGAGAGCATGACTTCAAAGTACGAGGACTTTTTGTTGTAACCTAGCTCAATATCAAATATGGTATGATCCGCGAAGCTCAAACACTAAATCTTGGATGAAGTACATGACTGCTCCATCGTTTCTCGTGTTGGTATACACAGTAACTGTCATTAATATTCGGACACTGTTTAAAACGGAATAATTTTTTTTTTAATTAGACGATTCAAGGTGAGTTTGAAAAGCTAGAAAGATTAGTTTACTAGATAATACGTACAAAAATTTTTTTTTAAATTTCAATTTGTTGAAATTACAAAGAAAATAGTGAAGGTCGCTTTATACAATTTTTTTAACCAAGCCTGTAATGAAAATTTGAAAAGTACATTTTGTAGATTTTTACTAATGGTAATCATAAACTGGGCTTCGCTATACAGGATATTCGGTAACAATTAGTAGAAAATTTAAAAGATGATTCTGAAAATCAAAATAAGACGAAAATGAAAAATAAACTTACGATTTAGGTCTTGTTTTCTTTAGTTATTAACATCTAAAAATGCGCCTGAACTCGAATAAACCTCTCTACACCGTTGAATGTGGATCACGTCAATGGTCCCCAAAAGCAACGACACATGGCTGACAGTTTACACACCATTGTTTACTTTACTACCACTGATGTACATGCTGGAAAGTTCTTCAGACATTCAAGTGTACGCTTATTTTAAACGACACCAGATATTTTCGCTTCTGCAAAGATATAATAAGAGCGAGTTTCTAATCAAAAGCTTAAGTAATCGGGCTGGAAGTATTCTCTTGTTATAATTTACATGAAAGTATAGAAGCGGTTGGACGATACCGGGAGACAATTTCGTTCTTCAGCTTCGACGAGAGTGGATTAAACGAGTGCGAAAAGTATGAAAGGATTACGAAAATTGATTTTCTCAACGAAACCACGTTTATTCGAAAACTTCGTCTATTAAATTCCACGAGCGGATAATTAATTTAACGGCGCCGAGCACATAGCTAGATCGTTCAACAGCTTCATAAAAAAAAACCGTATAAAGTTACTAGTTGCGCAAACTTGTTGCGTAATTGTTCGATTGTTGAAATAATTTTACGTGAATTATTTGACATGAAGTATGTCGATTCAACTTTGCAATTTCAGTTCACGAGGCTGTTAGAGGCGCATATTCTTGGTAAACTCATAACCAAACGACCATCTAGACAGAATTTTACAATCCTTTGTATCGATTCCCTATGATGTGTCTTGTATTCACTTATAGAATATCATAGGATTGTAAGGCCTGTGTTCACTATCTTGTGCTGGATTCGAAGACGCTGGTTATCGAATAATTAAACCTTTAACCTGGTTGATACGTGATATTACGTGTTCTATCGGGTTCTTCGTGTGTGGCTTGCTTTTCGGTTTATTACTTGTTGGTGATTTCAATGTATTACTCGTTTGCGTTATTCGCTGGCACTTGTTTGTGTCATTACTGAATGTTACTTCTTACTTTAACTGTCACTCTTGTGTTATTGACTGTTCGTGTTTGCTCTTTTAGAAACTGTATAGTGTTTATGATTGGTGGATGTGTTATCTGATGAAGGTGATTGAGTATTTGGAAGGGGATTGTTGCTAGTCGTAGGTAATTTAAATGATATGTAAGATATGAGGGACTCAGCGGCTACAGTCGTAGGTCTCTTAAAGGGGGATTTATGGTGGTTGTCAGGAGTGCAGCATCTCGGTCTGGCGGCCAAATGTGACTAAGAAATACTTGCGTTTTATAGCCATAATCTACCAAGTCGGACGCCTCTTTGTGTTGCGAGGATCACAATATCCTAATTACTAAACTAGTCCTTTTGTCTTCCTACAGTCAATCTCCTTTTCTAATGGGTTTTTAGAAATCAAACGCATTATCTTTCCATCACTTTTTTTACTCTCTCTCCATGTGTTTTAGAAATATTCTACAACTAATAACTGAGTTTCTACATTTTCCAACTCCTTCACCCCCCCCCCCCCCCCAAATTAACTCTACCTTCAACACCTTGAATCCTTATCCTTTTCAAATGTCCTAGTCAGTCTTGTTCCGGACGCCGACAAAAAAGGAATCAAGCTTTGAAACAATAAATCCAGTCTTTCTCTGTTAATGTTTGAGATATAATATTCCGGGTTAGGTCGCATTCAGATTTCGTTAGCAAACGTCTGATTTTTATTCATCGTAATCCAAGTTTGCAATATATCACAAATCGACGCCAATACACGACAACATTTGTTGAATGATATGTGACTATTGAATTTCCCACTTTTTAATATGTTGAGATGCTGGACACTGAATTAAGCAACCGATTCCTACCTTTTTCTACGATAACATAGCGTGTATACGTAGTTAAAAGCTAAGTTTGCAAGTCGTCGCCTCATATCAAATATTTAGTAGTAATCCTTGTGTAAATAATTATATTACCATTCAAACTTGTGTACACTGTTTCAATCATTAATCACAATTATTAGAAACAAATATTTTCTTGTTCTTTTTGTTCAACTTTGTGTTAAATAAATTACCACATAAAATGTTATCAATCTTGAATGCGAGTGAATGTACAGAATAGCTAAGTGCTGCTAACTGATACATCTTTTATTCAGGATAGGAATTTACAACGAAAATCATTTGGAAAGAATATTTGTAGTATTATAAGAAGGTACTATCATCTTAAGTTTCAATTTTATAGACGACTCATAACAGAAATGGTTTCGTCCCGATTCACGGAAATTTGGTTTGAACCTCACGGAGTTGCAAAATCCGTTGCACTTGTTCCTGATTATGTACAGAACGAAGCGCTTCAATGTATGATGTTCGCGAATCCTCGTTAAAAACAGTACAAGAGTTTTCATACTTTTTCAGTATTTTAATTAAGATACACCCTTGAACAAAGGGATACATATAAAAGGTCTGACTATTCAGAATAAGGATATTACTTTTACACTTGATTACTTTTTTATTTTAAGACTTTACTCTTTTTTACACTCTCTGAGGACACTTTGCGCCTTCGGACTTTGCGTCGGAAGACTTTATATAACACTCAGATTTGCACCTTATACAGGGTGTTTCAAAATATGTGGGCATAACTTCAGGAATGGTTTAGTACGCTAAAATAAGAAAAAAGTTCATGTAAACATATATCCGATATGACCTTGTTTCCGAGTTATAGCCGTTTTTATGCGATATCTGTTATTTGTTTGCACTTTTGGCTAGAATAGTCTTCCACATGCCATATCATAGATCTCGCTCGTTCAAAAATACGAGGTGTTGTTTGAATTCGCCGTCAACTTTCTTTAGTTGTTCCTTAACATTGTTTACTGGTGTGTTGTAAACCAAAGACTTTAGATGCCCCTTCAAATAAAAATTTAATGGATTTAGATCAGGCGATTGTGCTGGCCAATTAATTAACCCTCCACAATCAATCCATTTATTAGGAAATCTCTCATTTAAAAACTGTCTTGCTAGTCGACTAAAATGTGGTGGTACACCATCGTGCATAAACCACATACGATTGAAGATATCAAGTGATACGTCTTCCAATAGTTTATGTAAATTAATTTCTTTTGTTACTTGTAAATGATTAAAGAAAGCAGCTGATAAAATCATAAAAATTAGTGGAATACATAAACGGCTATAATTCGGAAACAAGGTTATACCGGGTATAATATGCTTATATGAACCTTTTTTCTTATTTTGGCCTACTGAATTTATCCCTGAAGTTATGCTCACATGTTTTGAAATACCCTATATAATTTAACACGGACTCGACACAATAAGTAATCATATTCAGATATTGGTATTGTATTATTTGTGTTGGCAAATAAACGAAGATTTATTTTGCTAAATTATGCGGTTTCACGAGCTGTGTGAGAGCCAACACATCCTGTATACAGTAACCTAATAAAATGTTAAAAACGAATGGAAATACGAACTAGTTTTCATTGAAAATATACCGGAATGTGTAATCGATTTGAAAAGATTATTATAACCGGCTAATTCTTCGTAACATCCTTTACTAAAAGTGCACCTTTAATCGGTTTTGCAGGGATAGAGCTGCATAGTGCAAGGGTTAAAAACGTGTCGCGCCAGTTCGAACATTACGTGCATCGGTCCGGTGGAATCTTGTTCAATTAGCACAATTAACCGTTCGGGAGAGTGTAGGTGAGACTCGAGCGCCGCGTAAAAACGCAAAATCGGATTAAGCGTTGGTGAAAGGACCATTAGAGGGTGATATTAAAAGTTAGTGACGGCTTTAGTTACTGCTATCAGAATGTGTGCCTACAAAAGAGCCTGGAAAATGGCTTCAGCTTCAATGCAATGAATCCCAACAGGAAAATTTTGCACTCAGTATTAAATAACAATGAAATTCGTTTAAACTAATCTTACCTGGGAGAAATAACATTTGAACGACGATTAAATCTGGAGAAATTACTATTAAAAGCTGTAACACCCGTTATGAAGTAACAGTATTCAGCTTCATTTATGTTCATGGGTGGATTTCTCAGATAGGAATTGATAACTTACCTGAAATTAGAAAAAATACAATGATTAGATGCATCAAATCAAAAAATAAAGTGTAGATATTATTGACATATAGAAGTAGGATATGGTGTGTGGACAAAAAGTCCGTAGAATATTTTTCTTTTTTCTACAGACTGCGACGAAAAGATAGGTTCATGAATATTTTTTCAAATAACTGCATAATAACAATTATTTATTCAGCTATAATATACGAAACTTATTGATAAGAGACACAATATGAGAAAACAGTTATGCACTATAGGCATAAGACAAAAACATAGTTCATTTCGTTTGTCCACTTTTCTATTGTTACTTTATCGTTGGTTTTTGACAGTCTATCAAAATTGCTTGGTCTATTCGTATGTAACTCAGTTTTTTGTTGTAAAATATAAATTCAAAATAAAATGGGTCGAGGAAGAACACTTCACAGGAAAAAGGGAAAATTCGTGCTTTTAATGAAATGGACCTTTCCCATAGAAAAATTTCAAAAGGAATTAAAAGAACCTTGAATTTAATTAACAATTTCATCAAAAAAAGTGAAAATTATTCTAAGGCTAAGTCTTTTGGCAGGCCTAGTGTACTGACAAAGTGGGAGGGAAGAGTAATTTTTCGTATTGTATAAAATTTACAATAAAAAATTTAACTTACTGCTCACAGAACAGTAACAGAAGCAAAAGTTACAACTAACGTCTAAAACATTCGAAGTCTTTTAAAAAATACGCTAACTATTAAATATAAGAAATTAAAAGGAGAATCATTACTATCTCTTAAAAATATTCATAACAGAAAGGAATTCGGTAGAATAACAATGTTAATACCCGCGATTCTTCTACAAAAAGCTTTCAAGCTTGGTAGAATTTGCACGTGGTGTGCTGATTTTAAATAATGACTGCAGGACCACCCAATGTACGAATTGGGAACTTTATAACAAAACGTGATTGACTGCGTGACTACTGGGCTTTTCTAGACGTTCTCTTGTCGATTCTAGACGTTACTTGTGATACGTACGCGTTCTACCTGAAATGTATGGCGCCTAATGTTTAGTTTAGCACGCATCCCCCCGACAGTCGTCTAGCCAGGGGATGAACGAACATTCCATTCCCACGGAAATATAACGTTCCCCACCACCAAAAACCATAGTTTTTCGGTGTATAAAAAGGCATGATTTTCGACACTCGGGGGGCAGTCTCGAACTCAGTTTCTGAACACAACGTTACTCTGTCCGTCAGAGCATTGATACGAGCAAGATCGGGCTCCAGTCCCCTTCGAGTATTCTAACGTCGCGTACGTATTCCGTAAGTGCCAATCAGATAACACTGTCTACGACTCCTCCGCGTTCTCACCGCGTAAAGTCGAGAAGAAAGATTCTTGCCGAGTCAAGAATCGACTAACTATTAATATTGTATTAAACTTCATTGTAGCAAGATTCAAGTCACTTGTTTATCAAATCAGTCCTTGTAATTATAATAGTGTGGCGGCCCTTCTGCTCACCACCGCTAGAGGGACGGACGACACATAATCATTCTCGCTAGCTCTCCCGAGAGGTCCTGTTTGTATATATACACCTTAACCTGACTCCCTCATTCTCCCACGTCTAAGGCACGGGTCTCCTAAGATGCTTTACTGACGAGTCCATTAGAAGACCCAGGTCGAAAACCGCAACCTTTCCTTTTCCGCCGATTCTCTCTATCATTCCTCCACCTTCTACCTCCAACATCACTGCCATATTTTAATGAAGCAATTCTGTCGGTCCTCACCGGGATGTACATTTTAAAGCATGCAAATGATAAATGAAAATTCTAAACTCCAAAAACAGCCTTTCTGTGTGATCGTGCCATAAACCGTTACGAAGAAATCCTAACAAGCAATGTTATGTGGATAGTGTTCTTGAATTTGTCAATGTTTTTCTTCGATGAAAACAATATCTTTCTCGAGAAATGAGAAATTAAAAAATTATTGTAAAATTTATATTTTTAGAATATTATGATAATAAAAACGCAAGAAAATTTTAACCAAATATTTATTCTTGTCTAATTCACACAAAATTTATGTAAATGGATAAACAGATATTAAATATAATTGATAAATTTATTTATTTAGCGCAAAATTTGTACGTACAAGATAAAACATTAGTTATCTGTTTGAAAATAGTTTTTTAAATAAGGACAATGCGTTTAATGTAGTGTCAGCTAATCTACTTCTCTTTTCTGTAACAAAATCTGTAGCTATAGAAAAATGGCTGTTTGGTACACAGAACAATGATCGCCAGTACGGTGATCGTCAAGTTTTTTTGAAATCTGATTGCTGTCGCCTAAACTTTATGCTATATTAGATCGTACAGTAAATACAAAAAGATCAAATGTATTATCTCATTTCGACATGCACTGTTAGCATTTAGTACAAATTGTAACACGTGTAAGTATTTATGCATCGACACGTGTAAGTATTTATGTAGGCATCGACGTGTCAGTAGATGTGTTTATACGTTCGCGATTAATTAATAACATAATTTGAACTAACTGCAAATTCATTTGTGAAAGTAAATAAGATTTACAATAATTTTTGTAGACATAAGTTTCTCGATGAATATTGTAATTTTTTGGGGAATGAGAAATAAACAATTATAAAATTTCTCGAGAAATTTTCGAAAAAGAATTCTCAAGAAAGAACATTACTCATGAATAATAAAGATAATATTTTGGGACGAAATAAAATTTCATCTAGACATAGCTTTTTTTTATAATTACCATTATATAAGAAAAGAAGAACAAATTTGATTAAAAAGGTAACTTGGTGATGGCATATATTACATTTGTGTAGACGTTTCGAAGACTTTAAGTTTAACAGCGTTAGCGATTACAACCATGAGTTCTAGAAAAGACTTATCGAAAGAGAAATGTGTTGCTCTTATGATTTTGGCTAATGAAGGCTATTTCATTAGACGAATAACAGAAAAAACGGAAATTTCGAAATCTAGGATACATGATACTTTAGTGAAGTACTATGATACGGAGAATTTATCTTCGAAGAAAAGATGAGACAGACCTCGAAAGTCCACCTATACAGAAGATGGATATATAAAAACCCTGATCAAATATAACAGACGAATGTTTGCACCAGAAATTGTAGTAGAAATAATATAGACAATGTTGAAAACAATTTGAGAAGAAATTCAGGAAAAGGTATTAAAGAAACTTATCGTAAGACTGTCGCAACTGGTGTCAGCAGTTATTTCAAAAAGAGGAGAATATATAGACGAAAAATCAATTTAAATATTTTTATATCATTTGTTTCGCTATATTTCCTTTATGATAAGTACACCTTCAATAAACATTATTTTGATTAAGATATAGTCATGTTATTGGTTGACGATGTACATACAAGCAATGCGCAAGCAATATTATATTAACATACACAAGTAACACACGGCAGGTACAGCCATATACTAATTGTAAGTGTTTTTGTAAATGTATCTTATATTTTGTAAATATACATAATGTTTGCAAATAAATGTGTTACACTATTTTACACGTCAAAGAATACTGCAGTTCATTTCGCACAATCACGAAACTTCTTCACGCATTCAAATATAATGAAGCTAGGTGTCAATTAATCGTTGCACAAAATTAAATGTCAACATTATGACATACAGGAACAGAGAGCTTCTTAGTTGTAAACGAAAATTTCCAGTTTGTTGACCGGAGGTTACAATTCCAGCTCGACATTACAAATTTTTCTTCAATACTACATAATAAAAAACATATACAATATAGTTACTGTGCCCCCCGCCTTAATCACATACAATTTTCCTGAGATAAATATTTAATTCAAAATGTGTATAAATTATATTTGTATTACTTAAATAAAGTAAACATCATATTCTTCAAATGTACAAAAATAACTGAAGTTCAAATACCCTCATGAATGTAACCTAAATATTAGATGTACAAATTAAATCGTAGCATTTATTGTATAAATTTCTCATTTATTTATAAAACAAAATCAAAATTCATTTTATTCTGGGAAATAATAGTCATCAGTTTCTATACATTTATGTTATCTACTAGGCAACTTTCGAATCTCTTGTTTAAAAAAAAGAAGTAAATTTGAGTCAAGAAATTCAATAAAGTTTTTGTTTTTTACTTTTTTAGTTGAAATGATGACGCAGTAACCAGCATAAATGAAAATCAGAAGGGGCTAAGTCTGGGAAATATGCCGCGTGAGAGAGAAGTTCTCATCCAAGAGAATATATCAGATTTTTTGTTTTCTGCCGTATGTGATCGTGCGTGTTGTGGAGCATTATCACCTGCCTAGTTCCACTGCCGGTAAGTGGTCTTTCCGCTCGATTTCGTGTCTCAGGCACATTAATTGTACTTGATATCGGTTAGAATTAATAGTTTCACCGGGTTTAAGCAGCTTGCAGTAATGTATTTCTTTCATATCCCACCAGATGCATAATAACATCTTTCTCCAGTGAATATTGGGTTTCGTGGTTGATAACTTTGATTCACTAGAGTTAACTTACGATTTTTTTTTTGTTAGGATTGTCCTATAGCACTAATTCACTTTTCAATATCAGTTAGAATCTTATGTAAAAAATTTTTCTTTTTGAATCTTGAAAGCAGAAAAAATGCTATGTCACATTATTTTTACTTGTTTTTCATACTGAGCACGTGTAGAACCCAACGATCAGTTTTGTGTATTTTACCCAACTTATGTAAACAATTGAAAATTGTTGGTTGGATATTACCAAGCTATTCAGTAAGCTATTTTTATGTCTGACAAGAATTTTCTTGTAGTACTTCATCCAATTTTTGAATCTTTAATCTTTTTTTACGTTCTAGAGCGATCTTGATCAGAAAGATTGAAACTGCTATTACAAAACTGTTGATTACACTTTTTACATGTGCTGTAACCCACAACACTTTCTCCCTCAGCACTGCAAATCAGTTCCATGGACTCCATAGAAGCTTTTTCATAATAACAAAAGGAAGATTTTCAATTAAAAACAAAAGAAAATGCAATGCCTGATATGCTGTTTATCGGATAACATTGTGCTGAACGGTGTTTTGTGTGGTTATATAAACAGAAATATTCATTTATTTTGTGTTTCCTTATTCTGACGGTTGGAAAAAAAAATAGAAATGCGGCGAAAAGCAGATATGAACTGTAAATAATGTTACAATTGATTAATTGCGAGGGCTACGAATTTAATTGTACACCAAATATTATAGTACACATATGCGAAACTTGCATATTGTAGAAATGAGATCAAAGGATATTTTGTAATGTAATTTTCTTCAATTTTACATTGATACAGTGTGATTAATGTTTAAGGTACATGGAAATTCGTATAAAAGAATAAATCCTATAAAACTTCTTCACAGTACCTACTTTGAAAAATATTATAATAATAGTTAATTTTATACAATTTTGAATCATATTATTAGACATATAGGCAATAATGCAAGTTTATTACTTCAGTTTTTAATTAAAATTTAGTCAATTAAATTACTATATGTGTGCATATTTGACAATGTGTTTGTATGACTATGAACTGTTTGAAAATCTATTTGAGAATTTATGGAAAGCGTCTACGCATGATATTTTACAAATGTTGCGTTAGGATAACGTATTATCCTAACTTTACGATACGGTCGACATATTGTTTATTTTTAAGAATTTGAATATTTTCAACAATCAGGAGCAACGTCAAACGCTTAATTTGTTTTCAAGTATTTGGCTTCTTCTGCTCAATAGCCATTGACGAATCGTAATCTTATTTTACGGACTAACGACAATAAGGCAACCTGGATATACCAACTTTTTAAATTATCTTCGATTGACACATTTATTGTTATTTGACGTACAGATGACACGACAGAGCGTAAATATCATCACTGCGACGACCCTGAAACTTCTTAATTTTCATTGAACAAGATAGTTTTCTCACTTTTTGAAAGGATTAAATGCATAGGATAAGGTGGACATTTTGGAAAAATTTTTACACGATCACATGAACATTTCGCGAACATAATTTTTTATCAATCGAACTTGCACTTTTGTATAATTTAACAGAGACGAAAGATGATACATATAAATAATTAGACACTGTCATTTGTATTGTTATTGTAATCTTGTGCTGGAAAATAAACAAACGTTTACTTTGAATTGTATGAGAGCCAATATGTGTGTTCTTTGATTGGATATTTGGATTTTATTGGTGTTCCTATGTTCTGAGTTGGTTTATGGTAGGTAAGAGTGAGAGACTGTTTATGAAAATTGTTCCTATTGTTCAATTAGCTAATCTTATATTGCAGAGTCAAGAGCTGATTCTTTTCTGTTGGGTCAAGCACATATGGTGGCCAAGTGTGTAGACTTACGAGTAATTTAGTAACTAATCCGTGATTCCAGCAAAATATTCTATTTAGGACTGAACAGTTATTATTAACATTATATGACCTCATGAGACGAAAACTGTGGTCAAAATTACGATTTCTCATCGTTTTCCCATGTTAGAAAGCATTGTTAATTTATCAACTATTCGCTGACGATTGATCAGACACTTTGAATCCCAAGAAGTACACGAAGCCGTGTGACACTTCAAAATCTAAGGATAGAGGAAAGCAAGTTAAAGTTCGAGAACGGGAAAGCAAAGAAGCGTGCTTAAAGTTTCTCGTTTATGAGAAAGCTGCTGTGTCATGGCTTTACAATAACATCCTTTCTCTCCGTCAGGCTTCCGTCTGCTTTTTGGTCACGAGAGAGGCTCTCGTTCTCCCTTGTCACCACAGGCTGCACCCTCGAATACATTTGTGGAAATGCAAGACGTTCTATCTGTATGCACGCACGCCGCTGCATCGTCCGGTGAATCCCTGTCGTCGAGAGGGTGCTGTAGGCACTTCTCGAAAGAGTTCTCTCGTAGAGACGTTGCCGGAGGGTGCGCGCCTAGGCAAGGGCAAGGGCATCCAAACAAAAGATATAAAAGGGAGAACGCCATCGAGACTCTTGAATAAAGAACGTGCAACTGGAGAAGCGGTGAGACAGATGGGAGAGACACGGCAGAAATAGTAAGATGCGAATGTATATTCTCCTTTCTTCATTCCTTTCTGTGAAACTTTAACCACATTTTGTCATCCTCTGAAATTATTTATCAACTTCCATGTTTCGAAAATTTAACAATCCATTTGCGAGTATGTTTTATGTGAAATTTTATATTGCTTTCCTGGTTAACCCGTTCGCTATTACATTTTATATACAGAGTATAATGTAAACTGGTGATATAAATGAGAAGGTGGTGATTCTAAATGAAAAACTAAATCGACAATATAAAATAATATTTTTTTGTAAGAGATTTAGTTTTCGAGAAAATTAAATTTAAAAATGTATCGAGTGTACTGTTAAGCTTATGCCATGTTAAGTATTGATAATACATTTATTAACGATTTCCTTGTTTAAAATTTACATTACTGGACGAACTGGTGAAAGTGACGTGTCTTAACATATTAAAATCCTTGCCCTTTAAATTGAAAAATCGTGAACTGCAGTATTTTATACGGATGTTTGTACAATTTTTTCTTTTAGCAGAAAATTTTAACTATTTGTTGTGTAGATTATTTCTTTACGAAATATAACATTATTACTGTTTATTAATATAAAAGTAGAAGTAGAAGCAATAGTTCGCAGGGAATTTTTGGATTTAATTTTCTCGGAAACAAAACCTCGTATAACGAAGTTTTATTCTGCATTTTCGATTTAGTTTTTCATATAGAATCAACATTTTTCCTCCTGTACTATCAGTTATATAACACCCTGTATATGTATGGTTTTTTATATTTAATTAAAATAAGTTTTTGAGATCTTCCTATAATATCTTCTCAAACGATTAAACATTATTGTAATTAAAAGTCTCAAAATATCTAACGAATTTCCATGTGCATGAGAGTAATGATTAAATTCATCAATTTGGACATTCTAATTGTAATTAAAATTATTATAATGGCTTTGGCTAAATCCGTTTACTTTTTTTTTATAGAACTTCAATTTTTTAATCATTTTTGTTTTTTAGAAAATTATAAGTATTTAATATTATATATTGGATAGCTACATATTGTCATTATACAAGATGTTTCTAAACTGGTGGTATAAACGGCAAGGGGCTGACTCTATATGCCAAAATTAGTCGAAAAAAAGAACATTTTTTCGTATTGGGCTTCGTTTCCGAAGAAATCAATGTTCAAGAATTAGCATGTACATGTACACTTAGATATTATCTCATGTTTACAGCATACAAATATTATTGTGTTGCACGTGTTGCTGTTTCGATTTCTTACATTAGATAATACTAAGAGATGAAGATTGATCACCGTCTTGTCGCTTGTACCAGCAGTTCGGAAACACCCTATGTATTGTAGTTTCACATAATTCTGGAAATTTGACAAACTGGAGACACTATGCATAAACACTTTGCAGTGCCATCACGCTCTTTTACCAACATATCGAAAGCATAAGTACAGTGGAACCTCGATATAACGGACCAATGCGAATCGGGCTGTCCGATATAGCCGAATGTCCGTTATATAAAATAAATTTTCTGAATAAGCTATTTATCGACAATCAAATAGAAATACATATAAACGAAAGTTTACATTCTAATTACACTTTAAAATTGCACTTTATTCGTCTTCAGATGATATGTCACTATACGCCAGTTGAGGAGAGTCATCAATGTTTGTTTTTGAACTTCCTGGTTTCGGTGACACTGGTTTGAAAAATGTATCAATTTTTGTTTGGATTTTTGAAGTTTGTTGTTTCTTAATTATTAACTCTCTAAAATTGCGAAAGTGCGTGTAATATAATTGCATTTCACTATCTGGCAAATCATCGATAAATGATATTGCATCGTCAAGATGCGATCTGACCATTGATAATTTTATTTCTGGGAGTATTGATTCCTCCTCTTCGCTATCTTCGCTTTCATTTTTACTTTCTTTGATCAACACTTCATCTGCTGTTTCACTTTCGGTCATAATGTGTGCAGTCACGTGCAGTTTACGATCGCTTACATGCTGTCCGTTATACCCGAAGTCCGTTGTATCGAGGTCCGTTATATCGAGGTTCCACTGTACGTAAATATTAAAATATTTGACTACGCATTTTTCAATGTCTTTCTAATTGTATAAATGCTGATATAACAAAACCTGTCAAAGCACTCGAACTTCTTTTATTGTAAAGTTCGTGCTTCTCTCTATTAGTAAACACTGCAAATTTTAACTTTTGCATAATTATTTTTTACACTACACAGTAAAATTGATTGAATTTATGAAAAATTGATTATTGCCTGTGAATGCACTGCAGCGCATTTAACTCGTGATGAGTTACCTGTCGGTAGGTAATCGACAGATTCTAATTATGGAGAACGAGAGCCTCAAGGCTTTGGAGATTGAAGCGGGAACTCGTGGCGCCGTTCGAATTTCCTGCTAAGAGGTTCTACGACGCTATCTGTAAGTACTTTATTGAACGATTCTCGCGATCAGTTAGTAAGCTTGTCTATCTGCTCTAATTTGATTTAGCGGCAGGAACAGTTCCCATCTGCCTAAACAACTGCTAATTTTATTTTTATGGATTGATTTTTATATCAGAACTCCAGCTGTAAGTAAATACTCTTAGGTTGTAACACATGAAATGTCCATTTAACCTAATTGTATCGAAAAATGTATCATTTACTTATAATATGGTCTACGCAAAGTATTAGAACGTTGATCTATGCTCTTTGGTTTCGTGTATCTTTTTATCTGAAACGGTTCTGTACTGCTTTGGTGGTTGCGGGGGTATACTAATTCATCTATTCAGCGAAAATGGAAGAATAAAGATCTGATAATGGTAAACCTGCTAATGGTAAATTTTCATGAACGATAATACTCTTTCACAAGTTTCGCGAGTGATATCATAAAAATTGCATAAATTAAGACTAAAGTTTACGCTGTCCATCGTACTCTCTCCTCTGGTTATAACTCTTTTTAACACCTGGACAATTTAAGGATAAATGTGAAATTTGATAAAAATAGTCCAACATTTTACAAAAAAAATTTGCAAAAAATGTTAATTTTTAACATATTTTTTAAATAAACTAATTTTAAAAAATCTGCTTACGCCATATTATTGGCCTTCTAAAACAGCACTATTTGCATTTCGAATTTCTTGCCTATGTTTAATAGTTTCCGAGATATTTGCAAAAATAGCTTTTTCTACCCCACATTTAAGGGCTGTTTTCACCTCGTTAAAGTGGATATTCGCACATAAAAAAAGATACGTGTCAAATATTTTTTCAAGTTCTACAACATATAAAAGTTTATCGAAATCGGCGTGTAACGTTTGGGTGATGTCCCTTGTTAGAAACAACAGAAAATGAATTCTCTGATTTTATAAAATTCTAAAGCAAAGAAAAATATTTTGGAAGTGTTATCAAAAGCATTGTCTTGGTGGCAAATGTATGTCGATTTCAATAACACATATTTCGATTTATAAATGGTAGTAATGTACGACTGAACTTTCTCGATATCGAAAGTAAAACTTTTGATAGTTTCCTGAACTATTTTGCGAAGGATTGTTGTTATCAATTAATTTCTTTAGGCAACAAATGAAATGGTCAGTATTTAAATCTATTTTCGATCAGTATTTAAATTAACTTTCGGTCAGTATTTTATTACCAAAAAGCTTAGTATAAAAATACTAAACGGTCAGAATGTAAATAAAAAAATGATCAGTACATAATTTATTTAAATACTGACTTTTCATATTTAGATACTGACAAAAAGGGATTAAAATACTGGCCAGTAAAATACAAGCCATTTCTTTATTGCTACACCTGAGCTGGTAATTATTTAAATACCGATAACATGAAACGTCCCATACTTTTCGTTTAATATTTTATTAATTGTTAGTTAGGTTTCAAATTTTGTTGCCATATTTATGAAAAGGATGCAATAAATATTCATGAATAAGTCTCTATAAATTAATATTATGTGATTTCGTTAATTTTTATAAAATTGAGAATATTTTTCTTTTGATACAAATAATATTGTTAATGCTCGTGGTTGTTGACGTAATTGTTAACAGTCGAGGCTTGTTGCTTTTGCACGTGGTGCGCCGACTTTGTCTAACAAACTTCTCGAAGGACCACTCTGATGCATCAGGGCACAAAAACTATCTATTGACCACGTTACGATGGACCTTTTTGAGATATTGAGCCGTGTACTCGAGATTACTAATTCTTTGAGGGTACTAGATGAACTGATTTGCTCTTTTGCGTCTCAAACGTTTTTGAGACGCTTTCGACGAAGGACACGCTGATTCATAGATAATTTGGAAAATCACTTACCAATCACCGCATCTAACTGTGCTGTCCATGCCCTTCCAGTGCGACCTCAACGCGATTTTTTTAGAAGGGTAGGCGAAAGTTATTAACAATCTGAGAATTTCCTCCGGCTGACTTTTCGGTCAAAGGGCCCTTACAGCCAGATGTATCCTTCGGAAGTTCATAGTTCATGGCATGTCTTTAAGCTATTGAGCGCGAGGAGGCATAGCTTTCTAACAAACGTAATAAACTAATTGCCTTGCCTGGGCAGGATGGACGACGGCACGTGTGAATGGAAAACTAAATTCTACAATTCATAAATAGCCGTTCGTTACGGTTGTCTCATTGATCGTGCCAACGAAGCCTTAATAAATATTTCTTGTTCTTTAATTTGACGATTACTTTTGTTTTACAAATAGGTATGTAAGTTTAATGTAAAGTTTGTAATAAATACTTTGGTAATAATGTAGTATTTATGTTGAAGAAACAAATCGATGATACTGTGATTTTAGTACCTGAAGAAATAATATTAATATTCTGTTTACATTGTTACGGTTTACACTGTTACACTGTTTCATTCATATACTTATATCGACATCCTATTCCATATAGCCAATTTATGAAAAGCATGATACACACTGTATTAAAATGTGGAAAATGGTCAATATACATATAGAGAGGTTTAATAGTATCACTTACACTTACAGCTAAACAGCTGACGTTTACAATATTATTAATTAAAAGTAAAATAGTCTTTTAGATTCTTTTAAAGTATTTTATTTGAAACAAAAATATCCCTTTCATCTCACTTTTTTCCTATTTCTTTTTATCTCATTTGCCAATAGGAAATGATGTAAAATATAAAACAAATGCGGTTTGAAGGAAATTACGATGATAAATGGATGAAGAAGAAATAACACGAATAAGTGAAAGAGGAGGAACACACAACTTTCGATTATTGGATCTATTTATATCTTTGGATATGTGACTTTTTTACAACTTTTAATAAACGAATGAATGCCATTGTTTGAAATATTAACGGTTGTTACGGATGTGCTATAACATGAAAACACAGGTACGACTATTTGAAATTTCTTCTCAAATAATATTACGAATTCCAGAAATTTTGACGATATAACTAGTGCAATTTATTTGGTTTTCAGAACTAGGGATTAAATTATACTTAACTTGCGCAGACATTCCTTAGTATAATACTATATTGGCCGCTGCTCCTATTAGCAGCCTGGTAAGCATATATTTCATACAATCACACTATGCTACGTTTCACCAACTTGATTAATTTTCCTTGCCTTCGGTAGACATTAATTAAAAGCAATTAAAGCTAGAGAAATTCAAATCTATTGAATAATTCATTAAAATAGAAAAAATTCTGTATACACATATTAACACTCGTACTGCCTAAAATGGTATACATTATCGTGGACTAAGTAAGCATCGCGAAAACAAAACAGTCTTACCTACTAACACGGAACTCTTGTTTTAGAAATACTAATGAAATACAATCAATCATGAAGTGCAGAAGGAATAGCAGAAACCTTAACATTTCAAAAAGGATACAATAAGGATACAACTATATATACAAGGATACAACTAGGTAGAGGAAATGAATGAATCAAAAGAATTCATTCCTGAATCTGAAAAGATCCACTGACAACTATGCGAATTTTAAATATTACATCATGGATTATACTTGTTACTATACAAAAGACGATTAACAGGCTTGTATGACAGATCACTCTGGGTGCTTGGAACTTATATGCGGCATTATTTAAAGAGACAAAATATTCTTGCAGGAAAGATTGTGAAAATTCCTTTTCTATTTGTAAAGAAACAACGTACCTTCCCTTCTTGTTTAAAAACAATTTCATAATGAGAAAATGATATAATAGTGAGTTTATTTCAAATCTATATCTAAGAAATGTCGAATCTGTTTTATCGTATTGCATTCATAACTAATAAAATTCCTTCGTTGCAGCCTTACGAGAAAATTCTTCAAGGAAAACAGCAATTGCACGAAATTTTGATACTTATTAAATATCAAATATTAAATTTAAAATAAACCATTGCACCAACAATACTATTGAAAACAAGTTAGATGTTTCAGAATATAATGAACACAGACTGCTTTTATTCAATTTGTATACTGTGCTTCGAATGTAAACATGTTTAAGGTCGAACAATATACACACTGCATAGAGAAAATGTAAAAATTCGAAGTAGAAGTTACTTTTCCATGCAAAATACTCTCAAAATATCGATTTTTAATTTTTTCAACAACGGCGCACCCTTCTAAAAAATCTAAAAAGATTGAGGATGATGGTCATGCTAATATACTGCTACTAAAAAATATAAAAACAACGATATATTTGTTTCAAAAGATATCTGCATTCTTTGCGCTTTTTATTTTTTACAACTAGGATTTGCAGCGAAAAAATCGAAAAAAATTCCCTAAGATGTGCCTTCATATATGTAATATACCAGATTTTTTTTCAGAATTTTGGCGTATCACTAAATAAGGAGAAATGTCCAAAAGTTGACAATCCGAATTTACTCTGTAACTACCCTCATGGTCGAGTTAAAATGTTGAAACTTGGTGTTACATGTTTTCTTTTGGTAAGCTATTGAATGATCCATCGCCCCACCAAATCGATTGGAGGGCACTTTTGACCTCTCAGCCTGCTAGACCCTTTCTACTTTCTTGGCTGGTTACTCCTTCAATGATAGTTATTTACCACTATTACAAATAATGAATGCATTGAGAATTGCTGTTGATCCACAAACAAAATAGTTTCCTGTGAGTATGGATACGAAGAGAATTGCAATCGCTGAAAAACAAGCTTCGATATCGTTCGAATAACAAAGAACGAGCAAAGAAAGTATAAGCATCCCAAATGAGTTTTATAAAGAAACAAACGGATTTATGTACGGACTTGGAATTGCAGAATAGAGGAAAACGTTATTTCAATTGGAGTTTTCATCAAATAAAACTTTAAACGTGTTCTTCTCGAAACACGATTTTATAAATTGCTGGGACAAATATCTCGAAAATTAATCGATGAATACAGATCAATCTTTATTTAAATTAAAGAATATACTTTTCTGCAGGAAGTGAACCTATAATACCTTGAGTTTTTTCCAAATTTGCCAATTCTCAAGGGAAGTAGAACAGTGAAAAAAAATGGATAAGAAAGTTATGTTTACCTTTAAAGTGACAGAAAATGCTAAAAAACTGTTTTTTTTTTACTTTTGTAGGTTTATTTTCGTAGAAATTGCATGTAGTTTAAAAATATGTTGGATGTTTCTGTTTCAAAATTATAGTGAAGTTGTTAAAAGTCCCACCACTTAAAGAGAATTCTTCGAGCACAATTACTAAAAACTGAACAGGTGCCCTCAATATTTGAATAAAAATATTATACAACTTTTTATATCTTCGAAAGGTACATAATAAGATACCGAAAAGCATAGATTGTTATCTGGTATAGATTGTTCTAAAATAATTTAAAAAATCACCTTCTGTACGTTTAAACTGGAACCTCCCTTAATATAATTCTATATTAACTGTCGTATAAGCTCGAATAATTACGATTAGGAAAACTTGTGGCAACTTTAAAGTTAAATTGCTACAAATTACACGTTAGAATGACTTACAGCATTGCAAGCTAAACAAGAATTTAACAGAAAGAAGTTTACAACTTTAAGCAACATTTAACAAATTTTTCGTTATTCTAGTCTACTGAAAGGAAATAAATTACTACTGAACAATATAATAATTGCAAATTTGTAATGTGTGTTGTCCGTGTAAATTGGTAAGTGATTTGAATTGATAACTGGACCGTTGCATAAAAGACTATTTTTTTGAGTTACATAATTTTAATTCTCATATTTGTTAATAAACCTTTTAATAAAAAACATAACAAGAAACATTCGAAACGATTGCCCGAAAAAGTTGAACACAGCAAAGTGTACGTTTCGCCGAAAAAAGGGAAAACATCAGATGTCAATAATTATCTACGGTTAATTTAAATTACCATCCCACTAGTAACATAAATTCGTTGCATAGTATTTAACCACGCAGTCATTATCCTCTATTGCATCCAATTTCTCCTGTAATCACGTCGATGTGGAGGTGTATGTAGAATCTAATTTCAGCTATGTGGAGGTGGTTTGATAACGTATCAGGGCACAGACTAGGCAATCGAACGGCTGGGTCAAGTCGATATACGACTACGTAATTGAAAGCAGAATTTACTCTCCAGAGACGCATCGTCGAATGGTTTGTAAAGGCGGCTGATTATTTTTCTAGGATAGCAGGTATAATATACACACTGCTATCTAACAAAATAGCAATAACATTTGAATTCTTATCGTCTTTGTTCTATTTGTATGATACATTGACAAATTATACCTGGCAACAAGTTTTCGGTGAAACATTTTCGATACAAAAGAAATCATATTTTAGAACTATAAAATGTAATCGTACACTCTTAAAACAGATGAGAATGTAAAGTTGGCTTAGTTTAAGGTAAATAATAACATAATAACAAGTTTTCCTTTATCTTCAAAGAAAATTGGAGGATAAAATAGAAAGTTACGTGGAAAGTTTCAATGCCACAATGTATCAAGCCAGTTATACATAACATTCTCGTCCATAAGTCACCGGACACTTAATCTAATTTGGATGCGGACGATTTTTTTTTACGAAGAGACAGAAATTCTGAAATAAAACCAACACTTATTAATTACTTATAATGTAGAGAATACTTAAATCAAATTATATGCCAAAATTCTTTCCGAAATATCTTATATTTTCTTTTCGTCGATATATCCGCCGCGTGCAGCTATCACCGCTTAGACTAGTCGCGGCATCCTGTCGAGTAATTTTTTTAATTTTTCTGAATCAATTGTTGTCCAACTTTTTTGTAATAGTTCCCATAAATGTTTTTCTTTTTTTATTTTGGACACACTTCTCGCACGTTTCTGTCTATTTCTTCCCATAATTTCTCTATTGGATTGAGATCGGGTGATTGCGGAGGCCATATCATAATTTTTAATTCATGATTATTTTCTAGGCCTTTTAAATAATTTGTACAAACTTTTGCGGTATGTTTGGGATCATTGTCCTGCATAAATATAAAGTTTTGTCCTGTTTTGCGTCTACCAAGTGGCACTGCATGGTCACGTAGAATTTGCAAATACTATTCTTTTTTTTTAATTTCCTCAATTTGCACTAAATTACCAGGTTGATTTGTATCAAAACAATCCCATACCATCACAAACTGACCCCCATGTTTAACAACTGGAACAATACAATCGGAAATCAATTTTTCAATTTGTTTCCTACGCACATGGACTCATCGTTTTGTTCCAAGCACCTCAAATTTCGACTCGTCAGTCCACAACACCTTTTCCCAATCTTCAGCAGTATAATCTTTATATAATTTTTCCCACTGTAGTCTTTTTTTCTTATTTTGGGTCTTTAAAAGCAGGTTTTTAACTGCAACACATCCGCGAAGTCCTGCTTGCAAAAGACGTCGCTTAACTGTCGTCGTGCCAATTGGATCCTCTCGATTTTCATTAATTTCTATCGCAATTTCTGTTGCTGTTATCCTCCTGTTTCGTTTACTTATTGTTTGTATATAGCGATCTTCATTTTCTGTTGTTTTTTTGGACCGTCCAGTTCGTTTTTTATATTCAAAAGTATTAGTATCCGTTAACTTTTTGTATAACATATTGTATCATGCACTGTCGATTTCGGAATTTTAGTTTTTGTCGCAATTTCCTACATAGAATAAATATAGCCTTCTTTAGCAAGAGTAATAATACTTGAATACTTTTGAATGGATAATTCTTTTCTAGAACTACTCATACTGATCACATGCACTGTCGAACTTGAAATAAAGAAGAACCAGCGACTTCGCCTTCCCAGCTCCATGCTTATTTCTGTTTAGTCTAGAACTCCTCTTAAAGTGTTTATAAACTCTTCATAATGTTCCAGATATATTCCTCTGATAGTTTTGAATATTCAAAGGGAACAATATGTCCTGACATGTACCGAATGCAAACTTTACGAAATGAATGTTTACGTATATAGTTTCTTTTTTAAACGTTTATTCAAATAACAAATATTTATTTCTAATTTTACATACCGAAATCATCGTAAAATAGCTAAGTATTACAAAATCAACAATAAAATCAAGCCAGGGAAGTGTATCCACGTTTTAATTATTATTTTGCTCAAAGCAAGTAAGTGTCCGGTGACTTATGGACGGGAGTGTACATGGAAACATAAATATTAATGAAATATTATTTTTTTTTAAATTTATGTTAAGTTGATTAGTTAGTTTATTCAGAACTTTTATTGGTCAAATGGATGCTCTTTTCCGAGTAACACTTTCTTTCCTCTCTCTTTTCTTTTTGTTAATAAACGAATACGTTATTTTCTTATTATTTACTTCAAACCAAGTTTGTCATATTTTTCTATCCGTTTTAAGAATATATAACAATATTTTACAGTTCTAAAGTATGAATCTTTTTTATCGAAAATGTTTGATCCAAGTCTTTTACAGATGGAACGATTTCAAAAGACCTTGAAGTTAATAACATCTGATTTTTTAAAAGTAAATATTCAACGTCACCTTCAACTTTTCCATGTATAACGCCATAATACCCCCCCCCCCCCCAGGTAGCAGGTACCGAGATGAATATGGCGATAAAAACGTTTTGGCGAAAAGTAACTTTACATAAACCGAATGATTGATATTCTTAAGTTTCGAGCTTACTTGGATTTACATTGTTTAGGCTTTTGACTTCATGCCGTGGGTAACCATCTAGAAGAGGGTTATTGCTAACCGTAGTGATGGGTTTAAACAAATTTGAAGCTATTTGACGTCTTCGAGATACCAGTCATTTGTCGCCTCTAGGGGGCTTTATGACGATTGCTGTGGATTTAGCACCTTGATCTGGCGACTAACGAATATTCTGTTTTATAACTATAATTCGCTAGACCAAGGCGTTGGCATGTTACGAGGACGTAATAGAGAAGTATGGCGACCGTGTAATGAAATGGGAAAATTCACGAAGATGTGACGTTACAGAAATATTGTATGTTATCCAGTTTGTATTAAGTTACTTATCACTTGAATGCTTTTGTCATCTCATTCTTCCATTAGATTATAAAAGAAAAGGGAGTTTAAAAACTCGGAGAATTCATCTCGATGCCTACTAGTTAATCGGCAAAAAAATTTGTACAACATAAAAATGTTAAAGGTGGCTTTGAAAACTTAAAATATTATATGTGACAAAAAAGTTTTGATCGATCTAGTAATAAAAACAAAACTTAGGTAGTCATGTTAAGTGACCTACTCTCTATAATATTGAACACGAGTATTTAACAAATAGCACATTGGAAATTTCTGCTTAGTTCTGGAAGACTTTGAAATGTTAACAAAGGTGTTTGGCATTGGAAGAGACACGTTTGGTAGAAACGAGAGTCGCAAAGAGGTTCCGAGCATCGCTTTCAACTAGTTTGGAACGCGTCCACAATTTCGAATGGCTTCAAGGTACTCCAGGTTACTAGTGTCTGAACTAAGCGAAAGGAACCTGGCTAACTACGTTCTCGTTTCCTCTTCGCTGCTCTATTTCCGTGGTTACATACCAATCTTGGATTCTTTAATTGTTGCCTATGAAGAAAAGAATTTATATGATACCCGTATTGATAAATGGACACGCGTCAGCAAATCAGAAGAACTTGCTGCAACTGGAGCGAGGACGGTATTCATCAGTATTGCGAGTGTGATGTAGTAGAACCGAAAGTATGCAATAAAATAAGTGCTCGAATTACAGAAACATGTCCAACTGATCTTAGATACAAATTGAAAGAAAGTGTTTTAATTTTCGAGAATTTGTAATTCTTCTTTGGACTATTATTAAGAATACTAGAGGATAGTCTTAAAATAAGGAACAAAACTTTATAGATGTAGGTATTCTACTGATCGTAACAATCGAATGACATCATATAGACTACCGGTCAAAAGTTTGGAATCACTTGCTGATTTCTATTAAAGTCGAATATACCGGTAAATTTTGGAATGATCCATCGTTAATATATTAGATGATAACAAGTTGAATTATATTTGAAGAGATTTCAGCATTTTCTTTTGTCCATACTACTATTATATAATCCATACACTCAGTTTAAGGCAATGCTCGGAATGAACTGCCAAGAAAGATACTCTGTTTTCGGCTTATATAGGAATTCGTGATTTCTTTGTTTACGAATAAGCATTGAATGTTACAATATTAGATTCCAATTGGCTGGGTTAGGTCCGAGAGCCAAGAAAATGTATGAATCGGACATTTGTTATACATTGCCACTATTCTCGCGAATAGAAGTATTGAAACGATCAGCAGCTAAAATTTTACATTAATACTTTAAGATGGCAAAAAGAATAAAAATTAGTATTAAAACTCGATGTACAATTATCACGCTTAGGAAGCAAGGTTATTTTTTGCAAAATATTGCAAGGAAATTGAAAGTGTCATACTACAAGGGTATGCAGGGTACACTAAAACGTTTTGCGTATGCTGGTAGTTTGAAAGACAAACCACGGTCAAGAAGACTCAAAATCACGTCCAAAGCTGAAGATGTGAAAATAAGTATTATTTGCAAATGAAACAGACAACTAAGGGCCTCGGAAATTTGTGTAGGATTTAATGATAGTAGACCGAATCGAATATCTCTGACCATGGTGAAAAGGCGACTAAGAGCCGTAGGTTTAAATGGCCGTATAGTTGACAGGAAACAATTGTTTTCGTCAAAAAATCATAAAATACGGTTGGATTGAGTAAAATATCATGAAAATTGGAAACCTACGGACTGGGGTAAGGTTCTTTGGACTGACGAATCCAAGTTCTAAATACTTGGATCGCGCCGAAGGATATTTGTTTACTGTACAAGAAAAAATGTTGTCAGAATGTATTGTACCTACTGTCAAACATGGTGGTGGTTCAGCTATGGTCTGGGAATGTTTCTCAACGGTTGGAGTAGGAGACCTAATCGAAATAGAAAACACGAATGGAAAAAGAAGACTATGAACAGATACTCGAGCAGCACGTTGTACCATCAAGTCACCGAATAATAGGTAAAAACTGTATTATACAGCAAGATAACGACCATAAGCACTCATATAAATTGTGTAAACGGTTTTTATTGCAAAAAGGAACAGAATGTGTCTTGAGGAATATGACATGGCCAGCAGAATCACTAGATTTGAACCTGCTAGAATTTTTGTGGGAAGAGCTCGATCGGAATATCCGGTTGTATAATACTGTCCAACACCGAAAGGACACCTTTAGTAACTACTACAAGAAGTATGGAAAAATCTAAAGTTAGAAATACTCGAAAAATTAATTGTCAAGATGTCCAGAATACGTCAGGCCGTCGTTAAAAGTAGGGGCGTCTTTTTTTTTTCTTAAAGGCAATTTAAAGAAAAATATCTATTTCTTCGTACAAACAATAATACAAAAATCCTGTCTCTCTTAATTTACGTAGTGATCTCAAACTCTTGGCCGGTAGTGTATGTAAGTATAATGTCCCTTAGAACAAGAAACGTTCGTATGAAATGTTAATAGATAAACGTGATTCCAAGATTGCAAAGAGGTAACATAAATAATCATAGTTAGATATTAGATAATTATAAAGTTAATAGTGTTAGTTTGTGGTTGGATACGAATTACGGAACGTTGTTATTTTAATGCTGTCACGACAAATATTCGTTTTATATATAGGCAAGCGAATGGAAGTTTTTAGCACCCAAAAAAGTTTGAGAAGTTAAAAACATAGGGTGTTTATTAATTAGCGAAAGAAATTTTAAGGAGAGATTTTACAAAATAAAGTGAAAATCAGGAACAACCAAACTGTGTTTAAGACTTCAATTTTTTAGGTTATAAGCAGTTAAAAAGTTGACTGAAATACTCTCGAAACTCCGCAAAATTTGACATGCCAGCTGATGTAGGACAGGCCAGGAATCGAAGGTACCGTCACCGCTAAAAATAATTCAGCAAAAAATATTGGAACTTCAGAGTTAGGCATATGTCCAATAAATTCGAAAGCTGATGTTCGATTGTCTCTCTGGTCTTTCCTCCTTCCCAGATAATTCTCACACCCTATATACATGTATGTTTGTCAAATAGTACATAACTGTTCTCATAATTGCACCTACTTGTTTTAATTACAGAACATTTTTGTCCATCAAAATATCTGATACAAAGAAGAAACTACTAACTGCTTTCGAATTGAAAATAAACGTATTGTAATAGAATATATATATTTTATTTGAAATAAACAATTCAATCATAAAATTTATTTATTTTGTGTAATTGAATTCAAACGAAATTTGCTTTGAATTGAGCAACATATCTCATGAAGTATTTGTAAATTAATTACTATATAAAAAGTCATCACTTGAAATTTCATAAAAGAATATTTGATGTTTTGAAAGTTATAATCATTTTTGTAAAGTGATACAATGCAACATAGTCGAAAACCTTAAAATATGCTAGCGAGACGTATTAGTTTTCGTTTAAAAAATCCGAATCATATTGTTTTAACATGCTAGAAATCGTTGAACTCGTTGCAATTACATAATTCTTATTTAATAAAAATACCTTCTATAATTTCGAAATCGTAATTAATTATTAGCTAATTATTACTCTACAATTTAATTGCTTCTGCAGTAAGTAAAGCTGCAGGACACAGAAGCGTCAACGTCTGTCCTGATAATGGTCAACATATTTTAGTATGCACGCGCCAGCAAAGCTACTTTTATGGAAGGGATTTTAATAGATACTTTCGTTAATTGAGATGCGAACAATGCATCGGTCCTGGAATTTTTTTGCACGGTCTCAATAGCGTTAATGGGGATTAAACTGTGCATTTCAGAACACGGGCCTAGCAACCGAATGTGAGCTACGTCACATGGCTCAGGCCTGGAGAAAATTCCGCTGCACCACCAAGCCTGCAGAAGCAAGCGTTTATCGCGTGTATTTCATCTCCTTCCAAGAAAAAGTACGCCGCGGGCGCAAGGAATAGGGGCGCGATGAGTGAATTGGGATGTACCTGATTGGCGAAGAAAAAGAAATTCACTAAGGGAAAACTGCAAGCGTCTGCAAGAAGTCAGAAAAATGAACCCCAAGTGATTTCCAACACGTAGAAATGTTATTGCTTCACATTCTAAAACAACGAAGCACTTAAGGTTCACAGATTTTCAAAGTAAAATGGTCCAATGAAGAGCTGAGCAGCTTGCGTCAACGGATCAAGCGATTAATATAAATGTCAATTACATTGTGCAATGTGGCACAATGAAACGCTTTTAAAGGCTTCGTAAAAGGTTAAAGTGTTGTATGATAAAAGGAAGGTCGAATTGGAATGGTATTAGGTACCTTTGATGAGTTTTGCAGCCCCCTTCTACGTACAAGAATTGCACTTGCTTCGTTAAAGGATTGACGTATAAACTACGTCATTTGATATTGTTGCAAGTTTATTGCGGCAATAATATATAAATTTCTATACCACGTACATATACCACTGCGAAGTTAGCAAATAGAAATATAAATTTGGTTTGCTAAATCAGAATATGAGTCTAAATATTATAAATACCAATTGTAGGAATGTTGAGTCTTCAAATTTTTACAGTCAATAAATTGATAGAAATTTTTAATTCTGCTATTAATCTCTCTAAAAGAAACATCAAATTCTGCCATTAGTCTCTGTAAAAGTGTTGCAATGAGTAGAATCCATGTGTGTTCTGGTTACTTAGACTATATACACATTAATAGATTGTGGATTTTTACGCATTTATAAGAAATGTAGAAGTGCGAAATTGTACAGAATGCACATAATATGAATAAATATATAAAATATTCGAATTGTAGCGTTTTTTATAATACCTGATAGGTAAAATAATTTTTTACCGAAACCTTTTACTATATTTAGAAAGATATGAATTTGCATAAAGATCTGCAATCCGTACAATAATGCTGAATCATGACGAGGTGAACGTCTTTTGCCTTGTGTAGCATGCGTGTCGAAAATCCGTATAAAAAGTTTGAACAAACGGAAGGGCGGAAACGTTCCGCGATAAACAGTTCAATGCTATAAAAGTATCAACGTCATTTGTGGTACAAATCTTATCTCGTTTATTATCACTATGCTGTTCGGTGACACCACGTTACTGTCGCGTAGAAATATTTCTATTGTAATAAAAAAGCTTACATCTATTTATACAGATCCTCAAAATTTCGTGTAAATCGGGTGACAGGATCAAGTAAAAGTTATTAAAATTTTCATGCCCTGATACGGTACATTGTAATTACAATATGAACGATCGTGAGAAAAAGGTCGGTAACAGATAGTATGTAGAATCTACACGAGATTATTTTAAAGGAGCATGGAGTTTCTCACGGGAAAATAGTATAATAGTGCTTAAGCAAAAGAAATATTAATTTGATGTAAGTAGTTAAATTAATGATAAACCACAGTGGTTAAATTAGTAAATTAATTAATAAATTATAAAACATTCTCTAATAGTTTGTTGAAGGAATTAATGGTATCGCGAAAGGACAAACTATAATCCTACTTTTTGATATGTTTCATTTTTATTGGACTTCTGTATCGCTATTAATATCTGAGAGTATCTATAGTAATACATACTTAACCCCTTTACTACAATCTCTGCAATCACATAGTGCGACTACAGGACACGTAGTTACGTTACGTTGGTAATACTTTCGTCTACTTATAACGAACATCTAAGTGCTATTGAAATTAAGAAAAAATATTTGAGAGAAGTATAGTGATATGATTTGAGGACATACATCTGGTAACAATAAAAAATGGTATGTAGTGATTATTTCACGGGCGAACGATCATAGTAGTCTCTTATAATAGCGAAGGAATTAATTACTGTAAGTCCGGAAGAAAATTAAAATAAATACAACAATAATAATATTTAGCTTTGTTATTATATCTGTATTATTAGTTAAAAATGTTAAATTCAAATTGAATTAAACGAAAATGAGTTCATAATGTTCAAAATTAGAAATATTGTGAAGTTTTATTTGCGTAATATCCATATCTAAATAAATGATTAAAAAAAGAAAAAACATTTTATAGAATTATTTAATATACCGATAATAGTAGACTGCTCACTAGAACATTATTATGTACCATTTTCATTATGAAAGTTTCAATAATTCAGTTAAAACAGCTTTATAATAATAAAACGGACAATAGAAAAAGTTCATTTTTTTCATTATTTTATGTGGTGTATTATGCCGTTAGAAAAACCTAACGAATCACTTAAAACAATTTTATAAAAGTAACACAAGAAATAGAATTTTATTTTTTCTACTGTAATAACTCAATAATAATTGTGTAATTATATTATGTTATACTACGCATTATTTCTATCATAGAAATCTCAATGACTCAGTTAATACAATTTTATAACAGCCAAGCAAAAAATAAAATTTAATTTTTTCTGCTGTAATAATTCAATAATAACACTAGTTTACAGCCATTTTGCACACTGGATGCCGCTATATATTTCTTATGTACTTTGGTCCGCTAAACTCGAAAATCGCATTAAAACATTTTTTTATGGATACGTTTTCGAGATATGAATTTTTTAATTTTTGTTTGGATTTTCTCGGAGGCAGTTTGACTATTTGGACCATATCTCGAGTTAGAAGCGACCGATCTGATCGTAGAAGGTACTAAATTAGAGACAATTGAATTGCCAACAAATATTACTAACATTATTTTCCAATCGCTTTAATAGTTTCATTGCAATGGACCACATTATGAAAAAAAGGTGAGTTTTTTTGGCCAAAAGGAAGATTGAAAACTCACTCTATCGCCGGGAAGAAGTAGAAATCGTAGAAATATGCCCAGTTTGTTATTTTTTGCGTAGAGTTTGTACTTTCACAAAGAGAACAAGGTATTTGTGAAGAAAATTCATGGATAAATAACGAAGTTATGACCAAATATGTGAAAGTAACGAAATTCAACTTTTTCTCAATATTTTTATTTTTTTCCTTATTTAATAAATAATTAAATATTTCAATATGGTAGGAGATGTTTAGAAATAATTTTGGCTTCTGCCTTGTCTTCTGTTATTTTTGGAATCCGTTTCTCTTATGAGGAACGAAATATAATCTCCCATCGTTCTCTTGTCCCAAAATTCCTGGTAGCGCCGCTCAATGGTCTTCATTTCTTGGTGGAATCTCTCACCATGCTCGTCACTTACGTTACCGAGGTTCCCCGGGAAAAAATTCAGGTGCGATTGCAAAAAATGAATCTTCAGAGACATATTTACGCCTGTTGGAAAAATATTTGTCATCCGCTGAGGCTGCAGCCTGGAATTCGTTTAAGTTAATATTATAGTTTCGGATTTCCTTGGAAACAGTAAGAGCCTGAACTACGAGATGATTGTTGAAGATTTACTCCAGAAATATGCAAGAATAGGTATGGAATACGTAAAACAGGTGTTTACGCCTGTTGGAAAAATAAAAAGAATGGAAGACATATAACAGAAAATGAAATAGAATTAAGCAGAATGACAGTATGTTTCGTTGTTTCCAACGAAATGTCAATTGATATATTCCATTTTTTTTTTAAATGTACGATTTTTCAATTCGATAAGTTCTCTATACATATATTTTGAAACGATTTAACTGCACTAAAGCCTAACGTAAATTCACGTAAAATGTGTTCTAAATTCCTTTGGAGACATAGTGCTTGTTTACGTAAAGCTGTTAAACAACCACGAAGAACAATTCAATAATCAAAGAGAACAGACGAGCGTAGTATTGAAATAACTTTTATATAGTACAAGGAAAAATATAAATTATAAATAAGTCAATTATTCTAATATCGGAAATTTCATGACGTATCACCTCATAAAAATATAAGTTATGCGGAATTTCCTAATTCAGATTGACTGTCAGTCATTTTGACATCGACAATTTCACATGGTATAACCTAATTTCATCAAATTTATCAAGTCAGCGCTCGTTAAATGAATTTTTAAAAGCTTTAAGAAATTTACTAAACTGTATAGTACTCCGTACATAGCTGACCTTGTACTAAATAAATAAAATAGCATTGAGTAGGTATAGATTTATTTCAAACAATTTGCTATAGTTTAGTAACCCTTATTGCTGATACATTTATAATATAATACAGAATATAAAATGACTGAAGTACTAAATAAAATTGAGATCGATATATCTATTTTACTTTATTCTTGTGATAGTATAAAGAACTATGACTGTATATACATATGTCAAATGTTCACATTGTCGAAAACTAAATGTCAAATTTATAATAAATAAATAAATAAATAGAATATATGTCTAAAACTTTATAAAGTTATTTTAGTAATTTTTGCAGAGCTATCTTCCATAACTGGGTGGAATATCGATAGATTGTTGAAACGAAGTTCGATCGGTGTCACAAGTCATCGTCAACCATCATTGAACAGAAGGTTGTCAATTGGCTGAATCGATCGACCTCGAACCCTTACAGCAGTCGACGTTCGGGCGCCAATCAGCTTGGCTGAAATTGCCAATTTACTTGAACACGTGATTCCTAATTCTTTCACTTTGTTCAATCCCTCAGCTCATTGTACAGCAGTATCACGAGATATGAATTCCAAATGTCTTCTATTGATTTTAAATCGACAGCAATCAATAGTTTGATAACAGTTCTTGTCTGTCACGTGTCACGTTTATTTCAATTTCCACGAGTTTATTAATTCTGTTTCTTGTATTATGTTTTGGTTAAGTGTTCTCTAACGAGGGAAAGACCCTAACTGTACCACTCCGACTTTAATCATTTTCTGTATGATCATGGGATACATACTTTTAATATGTGTGAAATATTATTTGTAGTTATTTGATAGATTTGAAGGTTTACATACCTAGTTTTATACTATGAAATAGATGTCTGATAGTAAAATACTTATGTAGCTTATAAGTCAGAAGTTTAACGATCGAATATTAGCTGAATGAAAGTTTCTGTTTTGTTTCTATTTTGTTAATTTTGTTGTGATTACATTGTGCATGATTTAGGATATTACTTGTTGTTAGATTCTGGATTTTTATGCAAATTTATATTTTTAAGAATACATTAAAAAAAGTGTAACTTCGGTAGAAAATTATTTCACCTACCAGGTATTATAAAAAGCACTATAATTTGAATATATTATATATTTCTTCATATTACATGCATTCGGTGCAATTTTGCACCTTTGAATTTCCTACAAATGCATAAAAATATACAGTCTACTTATCGTAAATGCAGAAAAAATACAAACAGGTTCAATACTAGGAACACTTAAGAAAGGTTCATTATACATAATATTATACAATGCATAAACATTTTGAAGAAGCATACACGAAGAATTATAATAAAAAAGAAAAAAAGACTAAAATTTTAATTTAATCAGAATTCGATCAAACGTTTATACCTTTAGTATATAACTAGCTCTGTGACTTTATTAATCATATTTCCAAATTTAACAATTAACTACGGCTAATATTTCACGCATATTATTAGATATATGTATTCTACCATCTTACAGAAGACCGTTAAAATCGGAGTGGGGCAGTTGTGGTCCTCCCATTGCAGGTGTCCTAATAAGAACGGAAATTTGATAAGAACGTGTTCTTTATTTGATAACGATTTCTTATATTAAATACAATTTATATAGGAGAGTTAGAAAAATCTTTTTTTAATTTTTATAAACTAGTATCAAATAATTGTGTATAAGCATATTGAGATACGTGTTTTTATCAAAATCAAAGGAGCTTTAATACTTAATTATTACACATGTGTATGTAAGACGTTACTACAGACGCATAGTCTTCAAACTATTAAACTGATACAAATGAAATGCTTCAATAGAAATTGGCAGATTGGTACTATATATTAAATTTCGTTCAATTATAAATTTTTATACACGATAGTCAAAAATTAGGAATTTTCTGCAGTACACGTGCATTAAATAGTAAAAGAATTTATAATACAACTGTTCGTACATTACTATCTGATGTAATGAATAATCGGGATATTCGCTTAATTCTTCTATGTAAGTTTAAACTTGAAAAAATTTCTGTAAAACTGTTGTGTAAAATTCAAGACTGGTGACTGTTCAGTGGAAAATAAGCCAAGAGAAAGATCAGATAGGACTGTCGATGCTAATATTTTAAGAAAAATTATTGAAAACAATTCATGGTAAAGAATATGAAATTTTGCAACATCTTCCCTCATTTACTAAATTTATTTTCCTTCAAGTATTTGAACAATTTTTTAAATAAATCAATTATTCTGAAATAAAGGAACTATAAAAGTAGCATTCAAAGAATTTTTGAGTATAAAGCTAATGATTTTTACATATTCTGAATACTGAAATGAAGTTAATGGCTGGGAATTGCGTGAAAATTATTTTGATTAGATATATTATTTTTTGAACAAACAATATGTCTAAAGTTTCATTTCAGAAAATGACGTCATTCATTATATCACGGGGTTATTAAAACAAATCTAATATATGTGTTCTATAGAAACAATATATTTATGATATAAAAAAATGAGGAATTTTATATGGAAATAGTATGCTACCTATCCTTAATTGGAGGTACTCAAATGCTAGAGCTTCTAAAATCTCTACATGAGTGGATAACGAAATAAAAATTTCAGTTTGTTCTTGAAACAAGTAGTTTATAGTTAAGGGTTACACCTACATGTTAAATGTTTACAAAACAGACAACTTTAGTTATAGGGAATACACTATTCATCGAATAATGCAGGTTAGTTTTCTCTTCTATTACGCATAGAAAAATATGCAACTTGTCATTTTCAAAGCCAAGAAATAATTCCTTCTAATTATTACAAGTACAAGAAACAATTAATATCACAATCTACACTCCCGATGGGAAGTTCCGATCACTTTGACGTTGGTTTAATTCGTATAGGAAATAAGTAAATTAATCAACATAAGTAAGTTGCTACAGAAACATATTTCTAATATATTACGAGTTTATCTTAAGTTTATCTAATGAAAAGATAAACTGTACTGTATTCTTTTATTAAATCAAATCATTATAAAGTATTATAAATGCATTATACTGCATTCTTATCGAAAAAATAACTTCTTGTTTCCTTGACCTCTTTTTGTAAAATATTCCGTAGCTATTCTTTTGATTTTGACCAGCGTTGTCTAACTTTCCTATTCAGATGATCCCAAAGCAGATCAATGGGGTTTAAGGGAGTATGCAACCTTGACGGTGTCAAAAATTCGAAATTTTTGTTGCTTCTTTTTAGCATTTTGTTTAGAATATTACAGTAAAAGAATTTTTTGAAATTTTGAAAGATAGCGAAGATTTCAAACGACTGCATGTTATGTCAAGTAAGAAGGACCAATGTAACATTTCTGACGGGCAAAGATTCCGGTTGATTTCTTGTTATTAAACATGACTTTTTATGTTTACTTATTGAAATAATTTTATAAAAATTACTTTAATGTATATTTTTACGTAAAATAGTAACGAAATCATCAATTCTATAATATGGACAATTGCTCCAAAGACATCATTTTGTGGCCAAAAGTCGTCAACAAAGCAGCATTTGTCGGTGCTAGTGTTTTTAACGATGACTACAAAAATATTTTATTAATAATGAACCTTATGAATTTAAGGACTGGTAATAGTGCGTACAACATTTATAAGGAAAAAGATGAATGTCGACTAATACATGCGGAGATTCGGGCTCAAGTAAATTCGAAGAAAATTCCTCAACTGTTAAACAAAATTAAAAGACCAGCAGCTGACGAATTTTTAGAAACAGAAGGGTCACTTTATGGCCCCGGAATTGCATATTAAGGGTAATTCTGTAAAAATATTCTTTTATTTTAGAGAAAGATTAATTTAAAGCTTCAAACGCGTTTTTCTCAAAATTGTGTTTTCCGACTTTGCACCCACCAGATCTCTAAAAGTTTTCATCCATTCAACTTTAAATTTTTACACATTATTTTCCATAAAATGATGTATAATGTGGCATAAAATTTTTTTGATATCTTAATTCGTTGAATTTTTATGAATGTTTAAAGTAGATTTTCACCAGCAAAAACAAAATTTATGTTTAACAAGCCGTCATTTTTTCATTTTATAAAATTATTGAAAAATGATACGCCAGATTGGAGATAATCTATTTTTGTTTAAGTTGACTCAAAAATTTTTTATTTATTACATTCCAGACACATTTGTCGTTAGGTGCAAGAGAATAAGGTTTTACTGGATATGAAGTTAAATAATGTTGTACAACTCTTCTGTTTTGTACTTTTACACAATAAAAAAAAAAAATAGAAATGAAGTTAAGATGTTGCTTAATAACCTTTCTAAAAATTTTGGTATTTAACTAAATTTTTATAGGCAAAAAAAAAAAGATTCACCTGATTTCTTTAGGCTTCCAGGGTTACATACCCCCTTAAATCCGATATGGTTGAATATGGTGGTTATCTCATATTACTTAGTAATATTTCTTGCTCTTTTTGTTTTATAAAATCACGAAAAAGTTTAATCTACATACTTAAAAAAGCGTAGTGGTTAAATGGTTAAAAGAGTTACCTAACTCTTTTTCGGTAGTGTATATTTAAATACAACAAAATATTTTATAAGATTATACAAATTAGTTCACTAAAAGTCAATACAAGCTTATTGGGAAACAAAAATGGATTTGAAAGTGAACGATTCCACCAGCCAACTATGGACAATATCGATTATCTCCGTATTTGATAAATCGATTCTCGGGAATCTCTGATTAATTAACCGGTTGCTCGAAGGCAGATGGTCACATCGCCAAGAGATATCTTCAGGCTGATCGGCTGCGCGAACAACGCTGCTAATATGATCTTATTGAAGCCTATTACGAGCATGGATAGCGTCCTTCCATATGACCAAATTGGCTTCAACGAATAGCCTAATCGGTGATAAGTGCACACACCAAGAAGAATAAGAACTTAATTGCTCTGCATCCAAGACTAAAGTGTCTCTGTCGCCCGGTCGGTTGAATAAATTGGGTCACGACCCCCTTCAAAAGGAAACTTCTGGATACAAGAACAATCAAATAGTTTCATGGATCTGCTGGAATTTTTCTTTTGTTCGAGCTTGGATTCACAGTGAATTTTTCTATCATCGTTCTAATGCCTTCCGCTTCGCGTTTCTTGTTGAATCGTATTATACAAATCGAACTACCGTTTAAATCGTCTATTACGTAAAAATGCTGGACAATAGGAATATTTTGAATGAAAGACTCAAGTGAACCATTTTACTTTTTAGATATTTTATAATTTAAGAGACATCTTTGAGTCTTATTATTAATGGAAGATGTAAGGGTTTTCTAAGAGAATGTCAGTAAAGTGTTAGGAATAATATTAACTAGGATATATCTTTGTGACGTTCATATATATTTTCAAGACACCGTTTAACACTGATTCGATACAGCGCGGTTTCTTCCGAACCTAAAAAAAAGCACTTAATATTCCATATATGTACGTATTTATATGCGTTGTATATATGTATTTTGCAAATTAATATAAAAATAATTTAAAATTAAAGTAAAATTTGTTTATACTTATTCGCGTGCTTCCCTATCTTTATTTAACTGAGTTATCTTGTTTAACACTGTTTCGTTTAGAGTATTTTCGCCTGGGAACGCATCCTAAACATTAAACTGTATTCCTTACTGTATTTCAACATTTCTATAAAAGATTAAAAAAATAACGTATCGAATTAATATCCTTGTACTATATTGTATACCCTATTATAGAACAAAATGACAAGATGCTGTTCTTCATATACAAAGTTTCAAGTATATTTGGCGCAATATTAAAATCTTCAAAAATAAATCACGTTAAAAGCGAAAACTCGTTCTTAAGACTTGGTGTAAACAACCAGAGGAAGAAGAAAGAAAGAAAGAGTATTAAATTGACGACAATGTGATAGCGGTAGGTATCGGGTACAGAGGCGAAACTGAAATAAAATTTATTCAAGGTTCTATTAACAGTGCGGACTACTTAAATTTAATTGAAGGGCAGATAAAAACTTATGCTCGTAGAACTGCTCTAAGAAAATGTATATTCTAGCAAGATAATGCAGCTGTGTATATCGTTCGCATACTTAAAAGGTATTTTCAAAGAGAAAATACAAATGTTTGAAATTGGCCAGCAAGGTTTTCCGACTTTAATATTGTAGGGAATGCTTGGTGAAAACTTAGTAGAACATTACATAAAGGTGGGAAGTAATACAATAGTGTTTGTGAATTGAAAACAGTGATTTTACAAGTCCGGGAAGAATACACAGAGTGTCCTACCTTTTTGTTCTTGTCAATATATAACTAAAGTGATTTATTCATAATAATTTCGACTGATGATATTAAAATTTTGAAGAATGAGAGGTGCCTTGAAAATAAGATTTTTGTTGTCTCACAATGTTTGGTTCTAAAGCGAATTTTTGCTGGAATATGGCTTAGCCGCTTAATTATTGTAGAAGGCCCACACAACACACAGACCACCTGTACATCACATGTGTCAGGCACGAAGAACAAACTCGACCCGCTATAAAACATTTGCCAACCAAACGAAACAATAATTTTTATGAACAATTTCACACTCTTGCATACTCTTGGGTAGATCTACCAACAGGATCATAAAAATACCAATCAGAAGACAAGCTTGATCCTTGGCCACTTCCAAAACTTATACATTTAATCATCAACATGCACAACGTTCATAAAACACCTCACCAACAGCATTAGCAATATTAGCATTATATTAGGGTGTCTAATAAGTTTCTTTCGCACCACGCTAGGAACGACTCTAACTGGCTAGGTTTACATAAACATGCAGGCTTATCTATTAGCCGTCTATGATATCGGTTTCAGTCGTCCCAAAGCTCTTTTAAAGTATATACGTTTTGTTGGTGATACAATCTCTTTTAAAACTTTTTTCTACACCGTTCAATATGGATAGCCAACGGAGCCATTTGAGGCATGTTATGCTTCATTGTTTTAAAAAAAGTAATAGTGCAAAGGATACTGCAGACGAGATTTGTACCGTTTACGGGAGTGGTGCTACGACTATTACGACCGTCCGCAATTGGTTTAAGAGATATAGAGTTGGTAATTTTGAATTGAAAGATGAAAACCGCAACGGCCGCCCAGCAACGACGGATACGGACCTTATCAAAGCTATGCTCGCTGATAATCCGCGATATAGTGTGCGCGAGATAATAGATGCCACTAACATTCCCAAAACAGCAGTACGTAATCACTTGATCAGGATGGGATATGTCAATCAATGTGAAGTTTGGGTTCCACCCCTATTGACGGAGACCGGCCTTATAAACCGCATTTCTACGTGCGATTTGCTTCTCCAGCGACATGAAAGAGATCTTTTCTTAAAGAGGCTTGTCACTGGAGGTGAGACTTGGATTTTATATCAAAATGTTCATCGAAAACGCATTTGGTCTAAGGACAATAGACTTTCAACTGTCGCGAAGCCTGGACTTCACCCGAAAAAAGTTTTTTTGTCCATTTGGTGAGAGTGGAAAGGTGTAGTCTACTACGAGCTCCTTCCTCAAGGTGAAACCATAAATTCTGCCAAACACTGCAATCAGCTTGATCAACTGAAAGCCGCCATAGCACAAAAGACAGTCTTAAATTGTCGAACCGACGAGGCGTCGTTTTTCATCACGACAATGTAAGACCGCATGTTGCATTGGATCTAAGGCTAAAGCTGTTACAGTTTGATTGAGACGTTCTACCGCATCCTCCCCAGATTTTGCATCATCCGATTATTACTTGTTCCTGTCATTAAAAAATTCTCTCCGTGATAAACGGTTCCAATCCGTAAACGAAATAAAAATGCACCTCGAGGAATATTTTGCAAGTAAGCCTCAACAATTTTGGAAAGAGGGAATAATGAGGCTTCCTGAGAGATGGAAGAAAGTGATAAAGCAGACCGATTCATATTTAACGCAATAAATCAACCTTAAACAACAAATATCGTGTGTTCATTTCGTATAAAAAGAAAGAAAGAAAGTTATGGGACACCCTAATAGTTACATCTCGACTTAGATTCATACGCATATTGTAAATATATATTCAATATATAGCATATAGTCAGAAATATACATATATAAGACTACACATCGCATACATTCTATTGCATTACATATTTAATTTAAGCGTTGAATACTGTAAACAAAAAAAAAACAATTTTTTCGAAAACGGTGTGATACAATCTATTTGAAACCGTCGTATCTTTGAAAGGCTTCACCGTGTATAAAGGTACAGCTCGAAGCCCGTGTCAGCTTATTGTCGCGAAATCAAGACGTCGACATTGTGACACAAAACATACAATATGTATATAACATATATCTCTTCTAAGAAAAATTGAACTGAAAAATATGCTGACAAATATACGTCTTCAAAAAATATTGTTTATTAAACACTGCTCATTTTCTATAAATTATAACAAGATATTTATTAATAGTTATATTTTCTAAAGTTTCAAGATTATTTAGATTTTCTTAACACATAGATAAAACAGTAACTTAAGTTTGTATTGATACACATGTTAGAGCATGTAATTGGAATTACTTGGATTATTGCTTGAGTAATGATTTTAGTGAAAAATGTTTCAGATAATAGTTGAATAGTTTCGATGAAGGTATAATTTGGCGTGATTAGTTTCTTTTTGTTTTTAGAAGGATGCGTAGAGGATATATAAAGATTAGGCTCTCTTTTATTTTATAGACTCGTGCATTTTTTATTACGTTAGCGAATACAACTTACAATTCTGTATGAAAAAGTATTAATCTATTTATATAAAAAATATTATCAATTTAGCAGATATTTTTCAATTTTTGTATATTATTGTCGGGATTCTTCAAGAGTTAAATATCTAAAGTATCAGTTTTTGGGTACGTTAATTAGTAGAATTTCTTTCAAAATTATTTAATAACTATCGTAATATATTTTCCTGAATTTATTTTATTATTATCCATAACTTTCATTATAAGAAATATAAAGTTGGCTTCCATTTAAAAAATTGAAGATGGTCTTGAAATTATAATGAAAAAGAAGACCAATGATAAGAAGAAAATGAATAATTCACCATGTAGTCTCGTTCGAGACATGTAGATTTCATCTGTAGTAATGCTTGCCGAAGTTATTTCTGAAAGTTATCACAATAGTTTCAATTATGCCATTGCGAATAACTGAAGTTAAAATTCTTCCTAAACTAATGATTTCTGAATATGAACACGTTAATATCTTTTTATATAGAATTATGTGCTCCTAAAAAAAAAGAACTAATCATGTGAAATTATGACCTCCTCGAAACTATTCAACTTTCATCTGAAACATCTTTCACTAAAATCATTACGCAGTAATCGAAGCGGTTGCAGTTACATGTTCCGCCCTATATATCCTTAGGAATAATAAAATAATTATGAATTTGTTGAAGTAAACATTGAATTTGATTTAAGTTGCAAAACAAGAATAATGCAAATATACACATTTTTTAAACATTCATTTATGTTTAAAAAGAAAAACTATCTATATACATAGCGTACACACTTATGTACTGTGACTCTAAAGAATTTCTGTACAACATATTTATGATACTTTCAGTCTGCAAGATTTATATATACAGTACATGATACGGGTTTCTTCAGTTACATTTGCGTGAAATATTGTTCTATTTATTATAGAAGTAAAAGTAGATTAGTAGTGATAGTATTGTCGTACAAGCTACCATAACAAGCTTTAATTAAATAAAACTGATTTCGGAAGCGTATACATATTTATTTAAACATTTTGAAAGATAATTTACACAGGGGTGTGGAAAAATAAAATCTGGGAAATTCGTTTAGCTTTCAGCCTGGTAACGACGCAAAATATAGTATTAACAACTACACTTCAATCACTGAATATAGTAAATTTACTAAAGAATCATACAAGTAATAAAGGACAACTAAAAGATTCAAGTATGTTCGAATGAAACAATATTGAGTTTGCTGCTATTGTTAAAACCTGTGATTAAGCATAGTCGTCCAGGCTTCATAAGAATTTCCACGTAGTGTGCCGATTAAGATTTACTCGAAGAATCAATTTCGTAAGGAATAGACTGCGGATTTTTATGCAAATTCATATTTTCGAGAATACAGTAAAAAGAAGTAGAATTTCGATAGAAAATTATTTCATCTTATTATAAAAAGCACTATATTTGTATATTTTTTTCATGTTACGTGCATTCTGTGCAATTTTGCACCCCTAAATTCCATGTAAATGCATGAAAATCTGCAGTCCAGTAATGAAACACTATTACTAAAAGATAGTGTATATTATGTGGAACAAATATAGCTTGCTCGTAAAATCTTTAATTATTAAATCTACAAATCACAATTCACAATAGAAAAATATTTTTAAATAAACGTGTGTGCGTGTGGGTGTGTGTGGGTAAATAGATAGATAGGTGGACAGATAATAGGTAAACAATTTATATTCGATAAGAAATTTTAACCGAGCATATAAACGTATTTTGGTTCAATATACTTATGTTCAAATTTTAAGTGACTACTGTAGAACATCTATTATTCGAATCAGTACAGTATCGTCAGTATCCCCACCAACTCTTGGAAATGGGAGCCTGAGTGAGCTTCAAGCGTGTCGAATCAGCTAAAGTACCAAACGAAATACAAGGCGCAATGGAATATTTTGTATAATATACACCATATTTTAAATTACAGTCGTGATATCGTATTCCATAACTAATTTTAAGCTTAATTTCCTATAGTAACCAACTGGGTAAGTTCATGCATATTATTCGAATTGTTCGATTTTCCGAACCACTTTGATTCCAATGGGTTCGGATAATTAACACTCTACTGTATATTACAAACAATTTCCTTCACTTAAAAATAATAAAGATTAAAGTACTGAAAATAAAGGATATTACAGCGCTGGAAATGCTATAATAATACAGTTTCATGTATGCCACATGTATGAATCCTTAAAAAGTAATAAATTTAAGAATAGTCCAAATGAACTTACATTTAAAATTACTGAAAGAAACAAAAGTGTCAGGCAACCGCTGATAAAAAATGTGCATTTGAAATCTATTTTAGCGAGACCAGTTCATATTTACGAAATTGTGATGTCTCTTTGTATTTTAATTTGAATACATCGTGAAAGATTTCAAACGTTCTAGAAACGTTAATTCCATACGTTGAGTTCTTTTTTCACAGATGATACAGTTGTTAAAACGGTCGCGTTCGCTCACTCAAAAAGGTTGTGATGACCACTAGGGCCTGGTGTACAGGCAAGCATCACACCCAGGTTGAGTGAGTCCACGTGACCGTCATTTTAGTAATGCTCCTCGGATGTCCAATCACTTTATTCTGGTATTTTATTTTCCTTGTATTATGTCTTCTGGAAAATAGTCTTTCCTTCCAATAACAATCTTTTATCTCCTGCAGTGTTCAGAAATGTCAAATAGTAGTTTATTTCGAATATTAAAGAATAACAAGTTAGTTATCATTTTAATTTACTAAAAATAACTAAACTTAGCTGATTATCTAAATGATTAAGAAGTAATAAAATTAAACAAACTAAATTATTAACAAATAACAACGGATACCATTCAGCTGGAAATTAATTTAATTTTAATTTATTAACGAGTTTTCCCTTTAATTACAAGTAAATGGAAACAGAAAACGAAGTAATCCTGCATTCGTAATTATTATAGAGAAAAAAATAATTGGATAGAGATATACATGAATAATGCTTTGGAAAGTAAATATATAATTAATATAACCTAATTGTTGATATGACGCAATATAATGAGAGTAAACACAAAAATTCATTTGCAATTGTATTAAAATATTACTTCTAACAAATATGTGGTAAGCCGTTTAACTCGCACATTTTGAATAATTTCTACAATAAGCGTCATTCGAAAAATTATTATACATGAAAGGTGTATAATTTTTAAGGTTAGATAAGTTGTGTGTTTTTTTCGTTTAAAGGTTAACTTAATTTTATAAATATCTTATGTTTTATACGAAAATTCGAAGGGAAAATGTATTATCATTTATGCCAGTATTCTACTTCATTTTTTAAAAATTTGTTTCGCCTATAAGGTGAAGCTGGATATTTAATGCCACTAAAAATTTCAGTAAAAGTGCTTATTCAACTAATATCCTTAATTTAATGTATTTTAACATGTATCGTAATCTTATCTTGCTAAAATGAGTTAGCGCGTCTATAATTTAATAACGAGAGTTGTCTAGTCGCGTAGCCAAGCGAACAATGTAGTTATAAAAGCAGTAGTATACTCCTTTCTAGCTCTAACTCCTAAACTCACACAAATTCCTCTTCATAAAGCAAATCAACACGCATTCTAGTCATTTTCACCACCCACTTCTTTTCTTTTCAGTTTTTTCCCACTTCCCTCCAATTTTTCAAGCCTCTTCCACCTTTACTTTCTCCTTCCACCAATTTCTCCAAATATCCAATCATACATATGTACATAGATCCACATTTTCAATTCCTTATTTTTACCTCTATCGACATTTCACCAATTTCATCATTCATATAAATTAAAACATGAACGATTCATGATACGTTGTCAAATTTTCATGTATATTTTCCTGGAATTGACTTCTTTACTTTATACTTCAAAATATATTGAAATATTTACATTTCTTTCAAATGTTACTTTAATGTTCTGTGTTTCAAATAATCATATGCAATTATTCAATCTTTTTTGTTTATTGCATTCAGATCCTTTCCATTATTACTTATTGAAACTATGTGTTTGTTAATCTATCACTACTGTCAAGTTCAATTCATGCCAATTTCCAAAGAATTTTGACAGAATCATATTTTTTACCTGTTTTTAAAAATATCAGTTTCTCAGACGACACATAGTGATTCTTTGTACATGAAAAAGTTACATGTTCGGTTAAGAGTTAAGCTGTCATTACGCCTTGCCTCTTATAAATTACAATTTGTATAAAATTTTGGTGTGCACAAACTTCGTTGTGAACTTCGCTATTAATCGAACGTTTCTTCTTTCTAAATAAATATTTCAAATTCGATCGTTTCTAGATAAATTGCTGTAGTTTTTCACTCGAATTTTACACTTATATAGTGTTTTTGTAAAGCATATCAATTCAGAAGATTTAAAAAAAAAATGTAATTTTTAAATATAACTCTTTTCTTGTCGGAAACTAAAACAAATAAATATTTTCCTATTGCCTTATTAAAAAATTATGGTATATGATATGCAATATTGAAAGTTCAAAGCGCAAATAACTTATTTCTTACTTTGCAGTAAACATATTAAATTGTACAACTCTTATTAAATATGCACATTATAAATGTTTATTCCCAAGTAAATCTTAATGAAAATGTTAGGTAAAATATGCTTTTTACGACGACAGTATCTATTTATCATGTTTATTGGTATAATAACAATCATAGTACAGCTCAGGTACTTATCAGAAAATGAACTTCTCCAAGAACTTGTTAACCAATTAGCTTATGATTTCTTTTTTTGCTGACACAACATCTAAGTATTAGCTATTTACTGTTTTAATATCATTTTATGTAAAAACCACTAATGCATTATAGATTAATTGGAATTGACTATCCTCAGTTTTATAAATTAAAAGGAAAGTTAGAATTCAAATTAATGTTTGTTACTAATATATATGCTTTTGTTGCACCTTAGCCAAAATCTGTCGCGAGTCTAACTAGTGATTATAGGATAAGGGGTTAGCAAAGATATCGTAAAAATTGTGATAAGGGTTGGTTGTAGAAAATTTATTTTACAAAGCTGAACAAATATCTGAACAATCCTGAAAGCAAATTTTTATAAGATTTGCTACGATAATTGATATTTCAAACAGAGAGATACTTTTTGAATGTCCAAACCCTTTTATTTACAACAACTCTTATTAATTTTCGGACGCCCTTCAAAATAAACTAATTATTTTTTAATTAGATCAAATGACTTGAATCTCTTTGGAAGTTAGAGAGATTACTTTGCTAGATGACGTGTAAACATATTTTAAAAAAAATAGATATTTAAAAAAAAATCAAATTTGATTCGAATTGCGAAAAGGATAACAAAGGTCACTTTTTACAACTTTTTTATTTGAGCCTGTAATGAAAATTTAAAAAATACATTTTGTAAATTTATGTCAGTTATATATATGTAGAAGCTGAAAATCTCATTGAAATCGGTCGATGCAAAAACAAAGCAATCTGTATATTGAAGTTGTAGATCGAAAGTAACAAAAAACTTTTATTTTCGCCTTTTTTAACCGTTTGTAGTTCATAGCAACGTCAACCAATTTCGATGAAATTTTCAACATGTATATAACTGACATAAATCTACAAAACACAGTTTTTAAATTTTCATTGCAGACTCAGATGCAAAAGTTCTAAAAAGCGACCTTCATTATTTTCCTCACAATTTCAATCAATTGTAATTTTCTTAAAAATTTTTTTACACGTCATTTACTAAACTAATCTTTCTAACTTCTTAAAAAAGCTCAAAACGCTTGGGCTAATTTTAAAAAAGTTATTCTGTTTTAAAGGGTGTCCGAATATTAACAAGAATCACTGTATGTGTGATAGAACGAAATATATAATAGAAAATGATAGATTTTGTATATGTTGAAAAGTTATGAATATATCAATATACGGTGAGAAACATTGAAAAGGGGATATTTGATCATTCATAATCAGAAAGTACTTGAACGAAAATGAATATTTTTGAATCCCCGAGAAAGAATGTATTTCAATACATTTGAGCATTTTGAATATTTGACAAATGATAAGCCATCAGTAATTCCAAGTTGCTTCCAAACGAAAACATTTCAAACAGTTTTCTGTATTACCAACATACTTTCTCACGTTTCAAATGGTGGAGCGAAATGATATATCAGCTTTGAAATCGAACGAGTCACACAGGTCCGTAAAGTGGCCGCGAGAGTTCCAGAGGCGGTGGTATAGTAAGATCAGCGATGTCGCGTGAACGCCTGAATGCCGTCGCGATTCGGTGGCTTGTTCATCTAACGGAGCAACAGCAATAGCAGCAATTCCCTTTAGAGAGAGCATCATCCAGTGGATTCAGAGATAGTTTCCAAGGGCCACGGACCAATCAGTCTGGCTCATGGTTAAAGCGCGAGCACGTTTCGAACGGACAGACATTCCGCTGTAATTTCCGCCGCGGGAAATGCAACTGAATTTTGTCGAGCGTCTTGCGAGCAACGGGAGTGACTAGCGTGCGGAGTAGGGTTGAGGCTAAGGGGATTAGCGAACTGCGATTCCCCGGAGAACAGCGTAATCGAACGCTGCCAGAAGACGAAGAAACGAAACGAACCCACTGAGGCAATGACATTGTAGTAGTTGGATTATAAGAACAAGGAAATGAGATTTCGGTGACTGCCGACTAAGAAGAATCGATTGGCCAACGTTCCTTTGCTCGCGAACAAATGAATAATGGAAGAATATGTAATCAAATAAGTTAATTAGATAGGGCTTAAAGTTTGATTGCTACTTTCTTTCGAAACGATGATTTCAATGGATATCTCTTCACTAATAAAACGAATTTAAGATTTTCCAAGAAGTAATACTCATCGGTACGAGAATTGTAGAGTATAAAGGAATATCTTCAACTGATCTGCTGTATTTGCTATGAAATGGAGAAGTATTTCAATATAATGAAATAACAAGAAATATTGTAATAATTTAAAATTTAGTTATTTATAGTGAAATTATTATCAGTTGCATAACATACTGATTATCATTTCTGACACCAATGTTAGGTGCTGACGTTTCTCCATTTCGATATTTTAATAAATGAATTCAATACGTAACATTTAATAAATTTGTATACTTTACAATTATTAGGTAACGCTCCAGATAAAACTCCGTTTGTTTCTGTTTCCGGTTCAAAGCAGACTAATAAATCGATCATCCACGGTCGGCAACGAACCGTTTCCGTCTTTGTTTTCAGAGCGAGCACCAACGAGCCTTGACATTATACACAGTGCTTGCAACACTGTTCTATAACTTTGCAAATCGTCATATTTTACTTTTAATAAAATGCTTCGTCGTCCGTCCACAGGAAATTTGTACGGTGACGAACATGCGTAGCGGATATTTCATGATTGAACGTATTACGCCTTCTCTGACAAATCAATCGCGTAGGAGAATATTTGTGACAAGCAATCAAATGCCAATTGGACACTTAGAACTTGGGGTTTTCTTTTACGGTGCAAGATAGTGCCAGAATAAAACTGATGGGATCTGGAGAATCTGTCTTGTTGCTCCAAACGGAGTCCTGTATAGATTCTGCGTGGGTGGAGCTATAATACAACTATTTTTGTTTTAAATGTTGATTGAGTGCTATTCCAGCCATCCTTGTTCCAGACGTAATGATCAATGGCTTTTCTGACGATCAAGGAAAGGGAAAAGATTATCCCAGAATTCTTATACAACGTGGGAAGTTAGTGACATTTTCCAGGCTTAATAAAAGTTGGAGCTTTCGATAGTTTATACCTGTTGTCCACCATCGTATCTGCAGGTGGGTACTTGGCGTTTAAGATGACAAATTTACAAGCGCCTGAAGTAATAATTCTGAAGTAATAATCGTCGTCTTAAAGATTTCAGGTAAACAAACAACAAATTTTTCATTTAAATCTTAAAGTAACTATTAGAGAAAATTTTTCCTTTCGGTTTCTTCTACTATTTCTTCCACCATCGTTATAAATATCAACCATAACAAGTCTTAGAATTTTTTATGAAATATTCTTTTGTAAATAAAGGAAATAGATTCAAGTAAAGCTTCGTATCGATAGCATCAAATGAATACTTTTCTCTTAATAATTAGATAATGTTTTATTCAATCACATTGCACAAAACTAAGTTTGTATGCGATAGAATGCGTAAAATCTGGTTAAGTTCTACAAAGAGTACGGCTTGAAACAACACAAACTATCCTGAAAATATTTAAAGTTTTATGAATATTTTTAAAATAGTAAAGAACACATTCCATATAACAAAATTGAAAATATGAAAAGTATCTAAAAAAGCGATGATACGGTGACGAAATAAAACGGACGGAAAGCAGACAAACGGGATCGAGGTTCTAAAGCAGAGGAAAACACGGGTAGCTAAAAAGAGGACAAGAGTCGCCGAAGAAAAGGGTCAACATGTATTTGTCCACGCTTTGCCTGAAGATAACAAGATTGAGGATAATAGAAGCCGCGAAAGGACGTTTCGTTGAAAATGTCTCTTTAAGAGGCACAGTTAAAGCAAATTACAGGAACCGGCCAACTCGCCCATTTTCCCTTGAAACGTACAAAAGAATATTTAATCGTGAATTAGTATCGTTTCTACCCTTAAAAAGTCTTGTTTGCAAATCTCAATGTTTAAATCGACTCGTATTTGTGACCAGTATAGAATCCAATGCCAATATTATCGTCACGATTGTATGAATTACTATTACAAAAATTCAAATGCACATTCTAGCTTTGAAATTTCGATACGTGTATATTTACATATATTTTTTAGTTGAAAGGATCCAAAAAATATGTTATGCACTTGGCATTGAACGAAAAGAAAGACAATACTGCCGGTCTTAAAATTAAGAAGCTGAGTCTTTGAGAAAATTTCTCTGCGCGCGGACATATGAAATATCATACTTATTAATTGTGTACTAGGTTGGTGCAAAAATAATTGCGTTTCTTAAGTATCGAATTTAAAAGGGGAGAGGTGCTATGAAAGAGAGAATTTTTTTTTTTGGCGTCCATTTCTAATAATGTTATTATGGGTATTTAAAACATAAGTCCATTGTGTATGTACGAGCCTTCAATAAAAATATATCATAAACTCATAAATAAACCTTAATAGTATAAAACAGTAGAATCTATGACAAAATTAACTTTTTGTACCTATTATATATCATCAATATTTTGCACTATCTTTAATGCTTTATCTGTTAAATATTCTCGTTTTAGTTGCATATAGACACTTTCAATGAAACGACACTTAGTATATAACTTTATTACCATAGAAAACGATACAGAAAATCAAAGAAAATTTTATTTTTACACCCGAAAAACATTGATCACGGATTACTATTATGTTGCAAGTGAAACTGTAGTGTCAAATGATTAGGTACTAGTGTTGCCATAAACTGGAAAATAACTTGCATGGGTAATGTGTTTAAAATTTTGGCAATATGATTTATTCCTTTCAAAAACTGCCCCTTTCATAGCATCTCTCCCCTGTTCTGAGTTAAAAATTATATTTATTAACCAAAATAGAAACCATTAGCTTTCACACACTTTTCTCAGCAAGAAACAAGTTTCTTTATTCCTGTAAGATATAATTAAAAAAAAACCTGATATATCGTGTATATGTTCGTATAAAGTAAAAATGTTACTAGTTGTTATATATCTGCTTATATTATCTGTCAATAACGACACACGCAACAAAATTATTTACGTAATCGGAATATTTTGTTAAACATTTTGTTGTGTAAAATATTGTTATCATCTCTGACATACAAAGAACTAATTGTTTAAATAATATTCTTTAGTATACTTAACAATTACCTAACACTAAAGAAGAATTTTGAAATAATCAATTTTTATATTTAAATAGAGATTATTATTTTAATACAAATAAAATATTAAATTTACAGTTACATAGAAAAACCTAATACTTCTTGTGAAGATATAAAATTATATTTTCAGTACCTCAATGTTGTAAATAGAATGCTTCTCGATCTTACAACTCTTAGGTGCTACAAAGAAAGCTGGTAACATCCGTCTTGGTTTAACACTGAAATAGGTGATTAGTCATATACCAATCACTCACTGTCCGTTGTTGCCGTCCTAATGCCCATTATAACGTCTATAGCTTTAATATACAGTACCATGCATAAGTATTTATACACTTACATTATTGAAAATACATTCAATATTTATACAAAATAATGATTCGAAACATAGCGCAGAAATATGTTAGAATTATTTAAAACAATTAAAAGGCAATTAAACAATTAAAAATTAACAATTAAAGGCAATTAACAATTTAAAATCATGCAGTGACTTGAAAGTAATCACCAGATTTGAATCTGATCGAGTTATTGTGAAATAAAGTAAACCGTAAAGTAAACGTAAAAAGTTCCAGATCAGAAAAAACAGTTTTGAATCTATTATATTTACAAGACGTCTAGAAAGAAATTTAAGAAAATACCTTGAAAAAATTGGACAATCTCGAGTAGTGAATAATGTTATTACCCAAAGAGACGAACACACAGATGAATGCAATATTTAATAATTTTATTCATTTTTTGGTAAGTTTTTTGTAACAATACATTATGAATCTACTACACGTTAATGACATTCGTTGTTGTTAATTGTAAATAAAAATATTGCAATATGAGAAAAATATAACCATTTCAATCAAATCGCACCGAGTGTCTAAATACTTACATATGCACGGTAGTGTATGTACGAGTCATAGTTTCATAGGTATATGCAAAGTATTAACTGCAATATGTAGGGATAGTACTTTACTAATACTTGTCTGAGATCACGGACGACTAAAACTCTTATACGCTTTCTTGTACTCTTATTGTTCCGCAGTGGGCTCGCAGAAGCAGCTTCCCAATAGAAATGGAATCATTTCTATCATCGTTTCGGAAGGTGACCATCAATTTGCACAAGGATTCGGCGCGCATATTGCTAGCACGTTTATGTTGCAAATAAGTCAATGTTGTATATTGCAAATCACTATATCTTTAAGTTTCTAAATTGTACATTTCCTCTTTTTTTTTTTTCCTATGACCTCAACAGTCAATTGCATGTGTCATAAATCTGAATCTTCCAAAGGGCCTCGAGATCAGGCCCGGACAACCACAAGTCATGCCCCGCAGACTAGGCCTGGTGGAAATTCCACCACGTGCCAAACACTTGAAGACCCGCTGTTACCACCTCCACACAGCACCTCCTAGTTCGCATGGACTGCGCTAAGAGCGCACGGAATTGGTGCCAACATACTAATTGTTTCATTGGCTCAAATCACCACCAATCAGGTAAACCAACATTCTCCCCGAGTTTTCACGTCTTGGAAACTTCTAAGGGAGTCAGTTGGAGTCAGTCTAAAAATTCCTTCGTTAAGAAGAACAATTTCTTCAAGACTCCGGAGTATCCGTCCTTACGCGAGGTGCGAACACCGAATTCCAGCCGATACTTCGTTACATTTTTAACATTCATCAAACACATTCAGTCATCCTCAATGTATTTACATCTACAAATAGTCTTTGTCTCCGTAACAGGTCACAAAGAACATAAAATTCCCGCGGTGTGACCCTGTCGAAGCCGAGTTTTATGACCTAGACTTGCATCGTCGGCACTGACCGCATAGTTATCGCGTGGGTGGGGTAGACTAATTAGCGTAATCAGATTAAAAAGAATAATCAACCCTGCACAAAAGAACACTTGTTTATATTCTGTTTTATTTTCTCTTATACTTTTATGCTTGTATTAATTTTGACATCACAGCCGAACCAATCGGAATTTGTCCTAAACGGGATTGGCGCGGTGAAAAACGCACAAAATACAATACCTAAATTAAGAATATAGGTCGACGGAGGTCTCCTTACAGAGGCAGGTCCTACCTGCGAGGTAATGCCGTTCGACACTTTCTCTCTCACACACATACACATATATACAGTAACATTAATATTCGGACACTACCAAATTTTTATTTTGACCCGTTATAATTATGTTCAAAACGAAAAAAAACATACATGGTCAGGTATGATATTGTTACATATTCGATGGAAACAACTATGTTGCTTCAATCAATTCTGCATTGACGGCGCGCGCGCGTATACTCGGAAGTGTTGTAATGTAAAAATGTAGCGTGTGTGAGTGTGATTGTGAAATATATGTGATCGAGCGGGTTGGTATCCTTGCAATAAGCGCAAGCGACGTAGGGTATGGCCAAATTGAACAATAAATAAAATAAAATAATAAATGGGATAAAGATTTTGTGGGGTCGGAGGTTCTCTAGTCTCGTACGGTCTTTACGATGGATTTGGTTCGAGGTGAATTTCGAATAAATTAAACTATGAGTCGAATAATGGGAAAATATCAATATGTTCAGATATATTCTATAAAAGTAAAGATTTTACAATGTACGTTTGGGTTGGATTTGAACAATTAATACAATTTCTTACGCCAGTATTATACATACTTATTTGATATATATTTATTTGACCGGTTTCTTTGACTATCTAAGGTCGTCGGATTTGAAATTTTACATGTCAGATGAATGAAATATGTACATAAAACTATATAGTTCCCAATGAGGGATACTCCACAGTCACTAACGACTGCTAGAAATTATTTGTCTCTTTGTGAATCCCACTTCTGATACCAGGTTACATGCCGGATCTCTCATATGATAATATTGGAAAAGAAATGGAAAATTACTCACCAGAAAACTATGGAAAAATCGTGACATTGTTTTAATGAATTATGTACAGTGCAAATCTCATAACATTTAAGCATACATGTTATGTATATATAAATAAAACTATTTTTATATGTTTTATCGTTGCATTAATTTCTTCACACCATTGTAGTAACGATGATAATATTAAAAAATTTAAAAATACTGAAATTTACTCGAATTATGAGTTTCTAGTAATCTTGGCTTCGCCGGTTACCGGTCATCTCAATGGTATTCAACGTGTTAATATTCGAACACTTAGAAATGTAGCTTCCGTGAGTTGTTATGCTTCAAAATTCGAAGATAATATGTTCATACACACGGTGGTCTGTACGGACAATATTAAGCCCTGCAACATCAATTGTGTTTCGATATTCATGAAAGCCACTTGTCATAATGACATGTAAAAGTTTTAATATACACCAACCTGTGATTTTTCATAATGCCCAAGGAAAATCGTACAGACAAACTGCTGTCATGCTCAATATAAGTAGATATCATTAGAAGATTTAAACACGAGGATCGTATAGAGTCGATACTACAAAAAGGTCAACCAAAGAAGTTGGATATAAGTGGATATACTGAGGAAAAATTATATGAAAAATAAACAAAGTTCCTATATTAAGTGTACCAAAATTAGCTGACGAACTCTTCGCAGAGACTAGGAAGTGCACCTACAAATGATACGTAGAACACTGAAAGAAAGTGGTTACAATAGAACAGTTGTTCGGTAATAACCAGTTGTAAACGAAGCGAATAGAAAGAAAAGATTGAATTTTGTAAGAGAATTTGTTTTAAAAGAAAATACATGGTGAAATGACATTAACTTTAGTGATGAGAGTAAATTTTATATTTTTGGTTCAGATGAACGATGAATGGTGTGGCGGAAGAATAAAGAATTTAAATTTAAAAATACGTAATCAAGTGCAAAACACGGAGGTGAAAACGTGCTTGTATGAAGATGTATTTCAACATTTTGAACAGGTGAATTAGTTTTTATTGATAGCAAATGGACAAAAATATATATCTCAATATTTAAAAAAATAATTTACGCAAAAGTGCCATAAAAATGGGAATTCTTGACATTTTAAGTACTACCAAGACAACAACCCTAAACATCAGGCTCGTATTGTGCAGGAATATTTCCTATATAACTGTCCAAAATTATTACATCCACCAGCTTATTCACTAGATCTCAACACGATTGAGAACTTATGGAATGAACACGAACGGCGCATTAGACAAACTGTAATAACTTCAAAAGAAATGTTGAAGCAACGATTGAAAGAAGAATTGAATAATACCAATACTGAATATCTGAGAAAAATAATTTGTAACATGTCTCAATGCTTAAAGGAAATTATTATAGTCAAGAAGGTTACTCTACAAAATATTCAATAATTTTTTAAGTATCAAAAATAAAAAAATAATTAATTTTTAGAAGTGTCCAAATATTAAAGTAACGTTGAAATCAGGCATTATTTCATTTGAAACGTATTGTTTAATAAATATTATAAATTATGTAAATAAAATTGATAATATTGTTAACTATACACAGTACCTTAATATTATACCATACCATGCATGTCTTTTCTCTTCGTTATGAACATAATTATAATGCAACAAAGTAAAAATTTTGTAGTGTTCGAATATTAAAGTTACTCACTGTACATACATGCACATCCTTCTTTTTAATCAGAAAATTCTTAATATTTTTCATGATAACTACATATGAGACAAAATAACAGAATTATTATTAACTGTTAAATTTTTTGAATATCGCGCTTTCTGAACGGGAGTAGCGTGTGTGAACCTTGAATATGGTTGCGTGTCCTCGCGCGAGGTACCCATAGTCTACGATGTTACATTGCTTTTTCTCTGCAAGGAACAATGATAGTAAATCGATCCGAAATAATGTGCTTGTTTTACTTGTAAGTTTTCCATAGAGTAGAAGTCAATAAGCCTTAAACAACAAAATTGTTACTTATAATTACAGAAAAACAACGTAGAATAATTTGAAGCATTAATATAAGCTACAAAATTTTTGACATATTCTGTAAAATTCAATTATTATCATTAGTTTTATGATTATTATTTGTTGTATATAAGAAAGTCAAAATTACATATACTACCTAATTTACATGTAAAGTTATGGATATGTAATGTCTTAAAATTACATACATAGATTAAACGTTTTTCACAGAATGCATAGCGTGTACTGATAATTCTGCGATATAAAAGCATGCAAGGAACTGTTACACGTTATTTTTGAAGAATCGTAAAATACGAGTTTGTTATTTTATTTCATAGCTTTATTTGTTTAGAATCTAAATTATGTATCTTAAAGTAAAAAATATTAGTAGTTTTTTATTATGTTTTTATGTTAACATTTTGTTACTACATCTGTATATAAATAATTATTTTACATCCTATATTCCCGATTTTGTACTATATACCTTCAACTGTATTATACAAGATATCTAAAGATTTACAATCTTTTACCTGGTTGCAGCAATATCAAATTTGTTTCAACATGGCGTTAATGTCGCAGATAACAATATTGATTTACTTTTCTTAGTTTTCATTAATCTTGACACTTGAAAGTTTTTGTTTAAATCTTGTCCTCTAAGTTCTTTTAAATGTAAGCGGTTTAAAAACGTGTAGTGGATGCAGTAAATCAAGGCTTATTCTAGAATGGATTGTATTTTGAATTTCGATTTCCTATACACGTTTGCTCAAGAGGCAACTGTTCAATCAGCGTACATATCTTTTTCTTTTCTTCTTTGAGCAGAAGTTTTAATTAAAAAGATAAGAAGACTGACAAATAACAGCTTAAGGATTAAACAGCTCCGAAATAAATAGTTAACAATAATTGTTAAAAGCACTGAAGCAACTTGAAAATAGATTGAACGTTCAAGAAACGAAGAGAAACAAAGAAACAAGATTATTAAATCTGTTAGCTATTACATAGCATACAAGGTTCGTAAGCTGATCAACGGGATAAATTGAGAGACGGATGTGCAAAAGTGAATTCAGCCAATATACTATACGTATATGCGTCCAACGTAAATCGTCTGGCATCAAAGCGTAAACAGTAATGTGTAAAAAATGCAAACGTCTCATCATCTGTGGCACTTTTCCCAATTAACGACGCGATACGGCGTACCGAATTTGACGGGTTTCCAGGCGCGATCGTTACAAAAGCCCCGCAAGTCTGTCTCCTCAACGAGGTGTCGACTTTCATCGGCGAGGGTGTCCCCTCGTCCAGCACGATTTCAACACCGTCTACTCTCAGGAGCCGACTGAAAGGGTACTCTCGGTGTCTCCCTTCGAGCACCAAAAGTGCTCCTCATTGATCACGAAATGCAACACCACCACTGCACCCAACGATGTGAAGGAAAAGGGGAGAGCAAGGAAACGTGACTCCTGTAGAACTCTTAGAAATGTCAGCCGGGGTATGCCTGCATCAGGCTGTCTCATTTCACGGCAACCAGGCTGCTTCTAGTCCTGCTACACGTGGATGAATTTTAATTAATGCCGTTCTTTCATGATCTTTTTTATGCTTATTTAAATCAACCCTTAAACACTTCACTCGCAGCCTTCACTTTTCAGATTTCAAAGGGTAATATTCTGAATCGAACCAACAATACTAGGTTAGATATCGTTTTTACTCGTATATCTCATTGTCTCAACTTACAATTAGAGGGTATTCCATTCTTATGTAAAATAAATTCTTGCTTGCTTTTACTTCTTCAATTAGAGTTTCTTTTTTTTTTTGTTTCCATTGATTTTCTATTATGACGTATTCGAAGATTTCAATAGCTACTGAATCAATTCGACAATTTAAAACATGTTCTCGCAAATATTACAATCCTGTCTGCACGGAATTTCTAAGCCAGAATGGACGAGATTATCTAAGAATTCCAATATCTGTTCCACGTGCAAAATGCAAACAGCTATTGATCGTATAACACAAACAAAATCTGTCGTTGCTAGTCAGTAGATGGAGAAAAAAGAGAAGAAAAATGGCTGCGTGATCAAAACCCTAGACGATAAGAAAAGCAAAAAATTCGTTAGTCACGCGAAATCGGCTTGCATCGGCATAGAAGAGTTTAATGATCGCCATAGCAGCAGCCGTAATTAACGTAATACCCGTTAAAGGGAGTCTCAGCGGTCTTAGAAGACTTAAGGGTGATTGCCCGCGCACACGGCTGCATTTTCGAGAGCTTGAAAAAAATCTAGACGCGACTAACGATCAAAAGGGAGGCTAAGAATTACGAGGCGACGGGCAAATGCTTCGCTTTTTTTATGATCAGAGGTAAACAGCATTTTTCAGACACAACAAAGTTTTCATCATTTGACTACGTGCTGTATGAATATTCCATGTGCTCGAAGAGTGGTGCTCAGTAAAATGCATTCGACATCGTATGGTAATATATAATAAATGTACATTTGAGGAGGTATTCTGCTGTATAAGTTAAAAAACAAAAATCGAATCCTTTTTTACATTTTCTTAAAAAATATTGTTTAAAGAATCTATGAGCAAAGTTATACTCTTAAAATTAAAGAAGTTATAGGTACTTGGAAGATGCGACGATTATGAAATGAATATTGAGAAAGCAAACACGGGCAAAAGGATTGGAAAGTTGAACAAAATAATCGACAGTCTGCAAAGTTGAACAAAATAATCGACAGCCTGCAAAGTTGAGCATAACTTCTTTGTACAAAAACAAAGTCCTCTATATGTTGGGCTTACAGATTAATCGTAAGTGTAATACATATTATTGGAATAACTTTAGAAACTTTAAACGCATTTTTTTCAATATGGTGTTTGTTAACATGCCATCCATAATATCTTAAGACCTGGTTGACCAATTGGTTTCAAATTTTGTGTGCATCATCATTACATATGTGGTTATAGCTTGTGTCAGCATTAATTAAAAATCTTCATCTTCTTTCTTATTTTTTTTTTTTTTTAGTTCGCTACATGTATGAATAACATAAAAATCGATAATCAAATTTTAATGTGCCGCCATATTTTTAATTACAAACTTTTTTATTTCATTCTGCTACCTGTTATAACCAAACTCAACATAATTAAGGATTATTCTGTTTTTTTTTTTTTATTTCGGATAAGCAGAGTAGCCAGAAACACGGATGCCATGGGAAGACTTTTTTTAGCGAATGCATTCAAACGCTTGATGATTACCACAAATTTTAATATTTTTCTGTAATAAAATTTGTAATTATTACTGAAATATAGATAAATATATGAACAAAATTTCGACGGAAAGGTCGTGTGGCATCTTTATAAAAAAAATACGGAAGATAATAAAAAAGCGTGTTTTATAAGTATTTAGAAAAAAAGAGAAATATAAAAATTGAAATTTTAAGAAGGATGAAAAAAACATGCAGTGCTAATTACCGAAGTTTCAGAAAGCATAAAATTGTTGGTACAATTTTCGAAAACACTTTCATTTTAATCAACTTTTGATATTTCTGAATATTTTGGCATGGAAGATATGTGGCGCGAGTCAGTAAATATTACTTTAATGACTTTATCAAAAACATGTCCTAAATAAAAATTATTATATTTATCGAGCCTAATCGGAAGAATACATGTTGATTTCTTGATACTTTACATTTTCTTAAATATCAAGGTGACCTTGAATTTTTAACAGTTGTCCTATTTTTTTTTTTTTTATTCCATTGCAGTTGAGTGTATTGATATATAACGACCTTAAAGAAGCATTCTCTGTAACACCTTTAAAAAATCAATTTTTTGAAGGTTAAATTTTCAAGCAGAAATTTCTCTCGTGATGAGTATTCCGAGTTCTCATGATAATAATGCGAAATTTACAATATACAGACAATGTCAAAATATGTGTTTAGTGTTTGTGTAAGAATAGTATATACCTATGTATATAAATTACCAGTCCAGAATATGTCCAGAAGGTATTTTGTATGGAACTGAAATCGGTGATTAGTATGGTAAGTAAATATTTTCACAAATTTAATGTTCTTTTAGTGCAAAACATTAAACGTGTTTTTCTCGAAATGGAATTGTTTCGTTTGGCATAAATAAAATATCAAAAACTACATGGCCCACTGCTTTGAAATTTTTACAGATTATTCCATATACTAGTAATTCTCGTCGGTACCAAAATTATATTTTTATGTTGAACTTATCATATTTTGTTTTTTTTTTTTATTAAAATGTGACTAGAAAAATAATGAAATTTCAGAATTCGCCATTCTACTAATTTTTAACATGAATTATTTATTCTGATACGGGCAATAGCGATACTGATTAAGAATCTTCTCAATTGTTTGTTAATCTTAAAAGCTGCAATTACTTACGCAGGCAAGATACGATTTTTAAATATGCGTTTATTACGGACGAGATAAAACTAACAAACAATGAATTAAAACTGTACAAACAATTGTTATGTACGACTAAAGAGTCACTAAATAAACAACAAAAGAGAAAGAAAACGTTAAACGTATCATCACTTCAAAAGAAAAAGTTTACGAAAACTGTTAAATTCTGTAACGTTCACGAAGAGATGCACTCTTAAGAAGTGGTAGTAATTACTTTTTACGAATGCTGAACTTATTTTTCAGCCAAAAATTTGTAGACACCGGAGCTAGAATCAATTTCCGGAATAATAATGAGATCCTAGGAGATAACGAAGCGATAAACGAACCGGCTTGGAATTGACGAGTTGAATCTATTTAAATTCGTTCGGCGGAAGGTTCCAGTTGCGCGGCTCGAAGCTAATCGAATAAGACGTCAGAAAACGAGAGAGGTGCGAGTCGTACGATAATGGACGCGCATGACTGAAAGCTCGGTGTGAAGTGGCACATGAGAGGCGTCTAAATTGATGGCCGCACGAGCACATGGATGTCGCGAGGAAACATTGCGTTAAAGCAGATTCACCTGGCTGGAAAGGGCAAGCCTGGAACAGACTAGCCACAGCATAGCTTGCCGAAGGCACGCAATAACGAACGACTAAATTAAATTGAAAGCCCTCGCCAGCAGACGATCCTTCACAGTACCGCAGCTAACGTAGGCTTTCAACTAATTAGGTCGTCTACCCGCAAGAAGATACTTCTTGTCATCTGACACGTGTGCACTTCATTCTCGTCAAGCTGAAAAACTCGAGGAACTTTGCCTTCGTCACTTCAATTATTTTTCAGACCTTCACAGTTGCAGGAAAGAAGAATGATTTTCCTAGTTCTCCTTGAAGACATCCTGCTGTTCGATACACAGTGCTCGTTAGGCATTTTACATTAGTCATTTGTTCCCTATAAGCCTGGAAGAACACTATACTTTCCTCACCCCATAATTTTCTTTTTTTACCCAGACATTTCTATTACATAAATGTTGCTAATATTCACTGAGGAGTAGCACCTTTAGTATGTTTAGTATATTCTGTAGTATGTTCTGCATTTTAAATAAGCAGTTGTTAAAGTTTATACAAAAGACTACAGGTCTCTATTACATTCTCAATTGCAATATGAATTCCCCATCAACTACTTAACACTGTACCTACCGCTCGTGGCTGAATTTACTACGTGCTCTAGACCTCCTCATTCAGGCGCAGATACACTGCTAGTATCGGTTTGGGCTTGGTTATTGCGCAGTAAAAAAATTGAAAATGAAAAATAACAAATGAAACGAGATGTTAACGAGATTAATAATGACTAACAACAAAAAGCCAATTAGGCTTCCGATCGATGAAAGTTGGCAACAAAATGGCTCCTATCCTATGATTTCATCTTGGAGTTTATGTATTTGTTCTACATTGCAGATACAATTCTTGAAAGAACAAATTAGAGACATACATAAAATGATGCTGATTTTACCATCCATTATTCCGATTTCCTAATTACTGAAGTAATATCCTCCTTCTCTCATGTTCGATCTCCTTTTTTCTAGATTTCCTAGAAACCAGATACTCCATACTTCTACCACCACTTTCACCCTCTTTCCATCTACTTAAGAAACGTCCTACGACCAATAGTCGATTTTCTATATTTTCCATTTTTTCACCTTCCAAATTTAACTCCGCCTTCAGTAACTCAGATGCATATTTTCTTCTGAATTTCCAATCAGTCTTGTTCCGAAGGCTAACCAAGAAACAATCAAGTCTTCAATCAGTCCGACCACTACATCAAGTTTTATACTATAACGTTCGAGATAAAGTACTCTGTGATCACTTTAGGACTCGTTAAAAATTATCCGATTCTTTTCTTACGCGATTTAAGTTTGCAACACACCGTAAACTAACACGAATATACGATAGATGGTGCTCCGTCACATTTTGTCAAGGAAGACCAAATTTTCTTAAACTGATGATGGTGATAGCATGTGCGATTTTCGTGATGTAATCGTGTACTACCTATCACCCGTCAAATTAATATTGGGTAGTTATTTCAATGTTGCCCCGAACGATGTACTTGTATTCTAATTTTCTCGAAACGGTCAACGATTTCGGAACTCAGGAAGGCTCTTACATCGATTGTTAGATGTTGATGTGTTTGTGTCTATGGACAGACTGCCTCGAGTAACGCCTATGAGAATATTCCCTCTTTAGCAACCGTTCTATCACTGCCAAAAAGTAATAACACGTTGATTTGTTGCAACGAAAAATGCTAATTACCAATCAACGTGTCATATAAATCCGCGACCATTCTTCCACTGCGCCCTTAGCGCACTTTTTCTGGGAAGAGATGCCGATTGCTTAGTTTTCGGTGCGCGCGCGCTGTTGCATTTGAAATTTGTTCAGCCTTTTAGAAATTTCGACTTTATGACATCTTCGGCTGTTGAGGACGAACGAAAGAAAATTTGAGACTTCAGACAATAAAGTAATTCTCTCGGCGAGAAGTATTCCAAACGTTAAAACGATATTCTAAAATCGGAAATGTTGAAAATAGCCTTTCTTGGCGATCTTATCATAAACCGCACTGAATAACTATTTCCGTTACGAACGGAACAGGTAACGTAATTGTTGGACTGGACGTGGAGGAACAGTAAATTGGCAGGGTTTGACTTCACTAGATTTGTATTTATGGTGTATATAAAGGAAATAATGTATACCAAAAATAATAGAAATAGAGATGAATTGAAACCCAATATTCTACAAGTATTTTAAGAAGTAAAGAAATCATATTTATCGGCAATTCATAATTTTGTAATTTGGCAAGGGAGACTTGAAGTAATTTGTGACTTAAAGCTAAATACATATATGTATTATTAACGCTTAGTGCGGTAATTCAGTTTATAATAAATCATAAGTACGAATAGAAAAGCCGAGTACAGAGAAACACATTCAGTCAACGCTTGGTCTTTCAACGCACGTGTACTTGACAGAAATTCAAACTCGATTTCTTTGGAAATGAAGCTCCCGACGAAAAAATATTGTTTACTTTGTATACTTCGTTATTTTTCAATATAATCGCCGCCCTTATTTATCGTAACGTGAGACGAGTTTCTCTGGCCAAAATATATAGTTTCATACAATTTTAATCAAGATTAGTATTCTTACGTTCTTGGAGTATATTATCAAAAATGCAAAATAAAAAATAAAAAATTTAATATCACTGGTATAAACGTTTTTAAATTAATTTTTATAAAAGTGATTGTTTTTCAATTTTTGATTAAAATGATATAATTAGAATATTCAACTTAACATGACGACGTTATTTTCGAAACGTTTTTGAAATTAATTATTTAAAAAATTTTTATTTTTCCGATTTTAGTGAGAAATTCGACATTTCTGCGTGTAGTAGGTTAGGTTAGGTCAAATATATTGTCGAAAATAATAAAAAGAAACTATGGATTATGAATGTTATTTGAAATAAAAAATGTTGTTTTATACACTACTTACTGCTTTTATTTAGATTTTCATTCGAAATCATTAGAATTGAATGTGCCATTTATATCGTTTGAACTTAAATATATTTCTTTGGTAACCAAAATCATTTCCAAATTAACATTTCATCAAGTTATAATTTTGAACTCACTATTAAGTACGATAGCAATAGTGTTTTGCACTAAATTTTGTATCTCATATTAAATTTTTTACAAATATATGTACATACCTTTGGAGAAATGTCAGTACGTTCGGACGGAGTGTGCACACTTCTACTTAGTACTTTAAATTTAAACATCTTAAAAGTCCGCAAATTTCAGCAAATTTTCTCAATTGGATATCATACTTGACATATAAATTTATATTAAGGAGCTTGTCACAGCGTGAATTTCGATGAGGAACATTTTTGTTTTCCTTCTGTTTTATTGAAACATGACTAAGATTTATGACATACTGAGAAGGAAATTACAAGAGTAAATTCAAAGACATTTTACTTTCTTTCTGTGGAAAGTTTGTGTTCATAAAATTTCCTTTAATGGTAAAATATTTCACGTATGAAGTTTTTTAAGATAAGTTTTTTTCGACACATTAAACATGCTCCAATTAAGGAGCACGGAATTTTGTAGTTGGCGGTTTATATTTCAGTAATCAATAAACATATTTAAAAAATTCCAGCGGAATTTGATGCACAGCAATTACTGCTGGTCTTCTATTTAACCTTCTTATACTTTTTATACACAAATTTTGGAAAAATTCTTCGTTATAAGAAAGAAAATGAAATTCTTCCTATTACTGATGATTCTAATGATAGTGAACGTTACTGTTTGAAATTAAATACGATACAGCTCCACCTCTTTCTGACTAACATACATACACACCTATATATTCCATATATCCTTTAAATTTAGTAGTTGCAGAGCTAACTTCAAGAGATAATATCAGTGAAGTCTGTATTACATTAATAACAGTATTAACATTTAAAGCTATATATTTAGCTCTACTAAGATAATATCTTACGTTTATGTATTACATGATCGATCAACAGATCATTTTTCCTATGTAGTAAAACTTCAATTAGTAATTCAAATAACAAAAAAGCACAATTAAGTGAATCAAAATATCAGATAGTGGAAGTGCTCATTTTGTAATTCAAGAGTTAAATGGTAACAATTACTTAGTGTAATAAGTTGAAGTTATAAGTTGGAATTTTTACTCATCAAAGAAAAGTTGTGAGATGTGATAAAGAATGGAAAACTTATTCTAGAAAATGCTGTATGCTCGCAGAAGCATAACGAAGTACGCGCTACGATTGGATTACTATGTTTCAGCATATAAGGAATGCTGAAACAGCATGAGAAATATAGGAACCATTAAAATGGTATCACCAAAAAGCTACACTAACAAGCAAAGTATTTTTTCTTAAAGCGGTTATGTAAAATAGCAATAAAGAAAAATAGTGATATTAAGGAGTACATCGCTATAATTTCAAATTACTTTGAGGAATTAGCAACTCTCGGACAAGAATTTCCCCATAATCCTAAGGCGGTAATGTTACTCAAAAGTCTTCCGGAATCGTACAAAACTCGTGTTATAGCGCTTAAAAGCAGGAATGGAAATGACTTTACATCGAAGCTCGTAAAAACTAAATTAATATACGAATATAAAAGGCGTAAAGGGGCAAAAGATATGAGAACTTCTAAGATAAGGAAGCAACGATCAAATCGGGATTGAAGGATAAAAATGGTGCACAGCCCGAGAAAGCTTACTATTTCTGCAAGAAATCTGGACATTTTAAAAGTAATGATCTTAAAGTATAGGTCGTAAAATATAAAACAAAAAAGAAAAAGGTAATACAGCTTCAGAGAATAAATCTTCCAATGATTATTGCTTTTATGTGAAAGTCGCGGAGGAAATTTCTAGAGAAGCATGTTTTGGGGCAAAGACAAAAGGAAAAATTAACTTATAGATCGTTAATTCTAGTACAATAAAGCATATGGCAACGTCGAAGTATTTTTTCCACTAATTTAAATTTAGGAAAAAGCTATGTATATTTTGCAGACGAAAGAAAAGTAGCTGAAGTACAGGGGATCGGTTCAAGAGCCATAACATGCGTAGTAGGTATAGGCAAAATTTTTGATATAAAGATGTATAACGTGCTGTACGTTCCGATACTTGGATCTAATCTCTTGTTAGTAAAAGAGGATAGTGAAGGAAGAATACAATCTTCGAAGCTAATAACTGTATACAAAAAGAAAAAAAAAGTTACTCTCGAGCAGTTAAACCGAAAAGACGTGTCTATTACTGCTATGAAGACGTGCCTATTAAACAACTTTTATTGTGCCATGTCTAAATTCAACCCATGGTGAAATGAATAATACAATTTGTAAAAGACTGCAAACATGCATTTAATAGATATAAAAGACATAAAGCCATTGAAAATCTCATCAATTTCAAAACGTATAAAGCCATATTTCGCGAAACCATAAAAATAGTAAAAAACAGGTTTGGATGGAATACACCTTAACAATTAACTCACATACTCTTCCCTAGTAGTTTGTAGTAATTTGGAAAAAGATAAGAGCCATCAAAGGTTCGAATCTACAATTCACGATACCCACTTTAACCAGAGAGGACAATCTAACCACTGCAGATTTAAACGAAATTTCTGAAATATTTGTTACTGCATTCCAAAGAAACTCCAATGACAGCAACTATACTAAGGAGTTTCAAAGCTATAAACGGGAATCAGAATCCTACCTGCTGCTATCCCCAACCACAGCCCACGATTCACCTACTATGTCTGCATTAAACATGCCTCTCCAACTTAACGAACTACAACACTACCTAAGCGAATGTACCAACACAAGTTGAAGTTCTGGCGGAATTCCAAACATCCTTCTAATCCATCTATCACTAGTAGCACTTAACTATATACTAACGTTGTTCAACTATATTTGGACTCGTAATATTTTTCCATCTAAACGAAAAGAAGCTACAGTTATCACCATCTTGAAGCCAGACAAAAATCCAATAGATACCAACAGTCATTGACCGATTATAATAAATACAATGTGAAAATTAATGGAGAAAATGATCAACCATAGGCTGCAGTGGTTCCTAGAAAGTAGACATCTAATCTCTAAATACCGAAGTGGATTTCGACAGTTCCATTCCACCTGCAACCTGTTAATTAACTCAGAAACAACTACGCGACGGCCATATGCCTCGATATTGAAAAGGCCTATGATATGTCCTGGAAAACCCGAATCCTAAAAATCCTGCAAAAACACAGCCTCAAAAGAAACATTTTTAACTTTATCAATAACTTTCCATCCACTAGAATTATTCAAGTTAGAGCTAATAACACTCTTTCCTCCACAACTGTTTTAGAAAATAGTGTACCTCAAGGCTCTGTTTTGAGCGTATTTTTACTCTTAATCGCCATAGACAACTCATTGAATGCCGGTCAAAGAACTTACTATTCGCCCATGACCTAATCCTAGTATGTAAAGGGAACAAATTCCATACCATCCAAATGTAGCTACAAGAAACACTACACAAACTGCAGAAACCTACAACCTATAAGCATTCAATTAACTCTCAACAATCAGGTATTAAAGGAAACAACCTCTATCAAACTACTAGGGCTATTTTTGACTCCCAACTAACGTTGAAACCTTAAAATCAAATTGACAAACTTAAAATCGACTGCAACCAACGATTTAATATAATTAAAGCAATAGCGGCAAACAATGAGGAAGAAGATCTAAACATCTTGCTACTCATATAAAGCAATAGTGAGATCAAAACTAGATTACGGATCAATTGTTTACAATTCCGCTAACCCTAGTTTATTAAAGAAACTAAACTCCGTACACAACAAACAATGCACTCAGACTAAGAGTAGGTATCTTTCGAACCAGTCCGATCAACTACATCCTCAGCAAAGCATCAGAACCGCAATTAGAGGTTCGAAGAAAATACCTTGCTATTCAATTTGCTATTAACGTAAATTCTTCCCCACAAAATTCTGTGTTTCAGAACATCTTTAAACAGAAGAATTTCACACCTCTACAATAAAAAAGAAGAATACTCCTCTTAATTCATTGCAGGATAAACAATTATCTGGATGAATTCGCCATGAAAATCCAATTCGCAAGAACAAAGATAAACGCATAATATCCCTTCGTGATCCATTCCAAAAATCTCAAATAACATTACACTACTCAAGCACAACCAAAAAAAGCCTACCTAACTATATTAAAGATTTGGTTTGAAGAACTGGAGGAAACGCTCGCAAACCACACTCATATAGACGGATGGTTCTAAGATACCAAATGACTCCGGTTATGCAGTAATAAACGACCAATTTTCTGTAAAAGTCAAATTCCACCAAAACGCATCTATCCTTTTTGGTGAACTTAACGCATTAAAATATACTAGTGAAATCTCAACTACCAACCATAACAAAAATTTTGTTACCTTTCTTGACTCTACTAATGCCATCTCATAAATCTAGAATCAACGGAAAAGTGATCCTACCATTCAAGAATGTAAAAAATCTTACGTCAAATCAATCCAAAGAAACAACTAAATAGTAATAATCTGGGCCTCCTCTGATGTTGGCACCAAAGGTAACGAAAGAGCAGATAAAGTGGCCAAAGAAGCAGCCAACTCACCAACCCCCGACCAACACACTAACAGCCTACCCTTAGATATTCTACTCCTTAACTTAAATCAGAAGATAAAAAAACTGAAATGAAATATGGAACTTCTTATTCAATCCACGATTGACAGCAAGCAAAAATGACTTTTCAAGACCACTGCTTGTACACTACTAAGTCATGACCAAGTTATGGTCTTAAGAATTATAATAGGTCACACGAAGCTCACCTACCAATATCTCTTCGTTCAAGAATAACCCTCAACCTGCGAATTATGTAAAGTTTATCTGTCAGTGGACCGCATCATCACCCAATGTAGAAAACACATTGCTTACAAACAACTTTTGAACATAAAACTCATCTTAAGTGACAATTTAAAATACAATAAATCAATTCTAAGCCTACTATATTGCCTAAAACGTACTAAATTGTACAACAAACTACAAATCTGGGCATTGAGTCGTTAATAACCCATGCAAGCGGTTGATGCGATGTTAAATAACTGATATAAAAAAAGAAAACTAAAAGAAAATCACAGGTAACGGCCAAATTTTGTTCTGAATTTATACGGAGTAAAAATAGCTGAAAACGATTGTGCAGCAAGCGGGACTATCAATACGGAACATATGAAGGATTGTCTACATGCAAAGACCGACGTTTCGGACATAGGGATCCGAATGCAATCAAGAATCTGGCCGTAAAAGGATTAGCCACAGGTATTAAAATAAAGACTGCGGACAGCAAGTAACCTGCAAGTGCTGTGTTAAAGGGAAAATGACACGTGTAGCTTTTCCGAAGGAAGTGGGAAACAGAACCAATTCAATTCTGAATCAATTCTGGATCAATTTGCAGAAAACAATTGGGTACCATCTTCGATGGACACGGAATATATCGGTGCCGAAACGATACAGGAAGGATTGTGAATGCGTCTACTAGGAAATTTTGAAGATAATATTCGGGAAAAAACAATCATCTATGAAGAAAGTCAGAGTTACTTTCCTCGTTTGCAACAACAAACTGAATAATAGAACGAGACAAAAGACCAAGGGATCATGGAACACGAATACTGTTCTACGGATTAAATGCCTGGTGACAAAACCGTTGGAGAAAGTATAGTTACAATGTATGGCGGAAAAATGAGGACTGACTCGTCCTCATGGAATGCGTCGGTATTAAGATTCGACGCTGCTCAGCAGCGGTTTCTAGCTGTCATAAGCTAACGATTTACTATAGCACCTCTTTGGATTTGTCTTAGTGCTTGCTGTTACTTTCTGAAGAAAAAAATATGGCATTCCATTTAAGAAAATTAGATTGACCTTCAGATCTCCTCTACTACTCCACCCACAAGAAAACAATTATTACTACATGATGTAGCCCGTCCTACCAAACAACTTTTGTACGAACACATTCTTAATACCTACAACTCCTTCCGAGATATCTTGCTGTACTCACTTAAATGGGACACCCTGTATAAAGCACATTTGATTGTTCTATATGGCTTCTGCACGTTGTGATGTTATTTATGTCGTCTCCCGTAATGTGAATTTAAAATGCGCCATATATGAATTGTACCGTGGCGTGACCGAAACAATGAACAAGGAAACTTCATAACCGTAAAGACACTTAAGTAACAGTAAAGCACACATTAAGAAAATTTAAACATGCAGTTTGCTTTGACGCTCAACGAGCAACAACCCCGCTCAAATTTTTCAGGTATCTACGCAACAACGTTAACGGATATTACTTTCCAGACGTCTCTTGTATCAAATGTTATAAATCAATACCGAATATTCTATTCATAAATATTTTTAATACAAATTCACATTTTAGAGTGACTAAAAATAGGCAGAATAATTAAAAAACATCCTACATTACTTCTAGAAATGACGAGCATTTACAAAGTGTGTAAACGATATCTGGAAACAGCGTGACAAAATAGTAGCATGATGGTCTTAATAAAACTATTAGCAGGCTTCGAAGCGGAGCTCGTCAAGCGTGAAAATTACGCTTAACGGAATTACCGCAACTGAGTTCGAATTGCCTGGAAAAAACGAGCGCAAAAAGATTCAGGAGTGATGCAGGATTTTAAGCTCTTATTAAAGGTGACAGTTTCTGGCGTCGAAATTCACACTGCTGTAACACAGCTATGAAAATCGATAGTTATAAACACTTAATAAATTTTACGTCATTAGAATAATAGCTGAAATTAAATTCATCGTGTTGTTCAGCATAAGCTCATTTTACGATTACTAGAGGTAGAAATTTCGTTTAAAATTCTAACGATATTTTAATAATTTGGGTAATTTAAATGAAGAATAGATGTTATTTAGAAAAGTATGAAAATGATATGGAATTATGTTATAAATAAAATGATGAACTCCAATAATATGGTTATGGTAAATTGTAAAGAACCGTATAAACTCATAGCAATTAGTAATTACTGCCATGATGTATTGACCTGTTAATTGGGGATGACGTGTTAACTAGTCATTGATGCATTAATGATCAGAACGTAATGATTTATTTATTGAGAGATTGTTTATTTTTAATTGTACTATTATTTTTACATTAAATACAAAACAGTTTATATTCACGTTTGAAAAAAGTAAAATACTATAACTACTTATAATTTGTAATGATTTTTAATTATAAACTGTAGAGATTAAATTTTTATTCGAGAGGTGAACCCAGTGTATAAGTTAGTATAGAAAAATACTAATATGCAATAGTGTGTTTGTAGTTTATTCGCGTATTATAATTAACTGATTACATTATTTTAAAATACATTACGGGTATTTTTCCACCGATTCTTGATTACTTTTCTTGAAATAGCTCTTTGAGAACAAATGTTGGGATTCTAAAACCTGATTTAAAGCATACAGAACAATCTTATCGTACTGTCATAACCGCTAAACAGACGTAAGATTAGGTTAGTAAAATTAGGTTACATATACAGTGTGTTTGAGTAAACTGAGAATGGTTAAATATATCGCAAACCATGAATAACGGTAGTAAAATTAATACGGGACCAAAAATGGCGTGGTCTGTTTTGTGTCAATTGCACGATCAAGCAGGGTTTAGTTGGTGAGTCAAAAGTCGTGCTGACCTGAGTCTTAATTTCTAATCTTTTATAGAATAAAGGTATATCACATCGCATCAAAACCTAAACTACAAATTTGATTTCTTTTCCATACCTTGTACAGGTTTGTAAATAATTACGATAATATGAAAACTAACAATTTCTTTGAGGCGGTGTTTTTATCCCTACGACCGTCTCATTTCTGAAATAAAATAGTTATTTTATTAGTAAAATGCGAATTTTTATGAATTTATAGGAAATTTAAAAGTACAATGAGTCACAAAATGCACGTAATACGAAACGATGTACAAAATATCCAATTTATAATGCCTTTTATAATACACGGTAGGTGAAATAATTTTCTACTGAAGTTCTTACTTTCTTGCTATATTCTCAAACATACAAATTTGTTTAAAAATTCGCAGTTCAGTAGTTATTAGCATCATTTGAATTACATTTCTATAAATTCCAAATTTCTTTGAATTTTCGAATTGTCAAATTTTCTTTGTCGCTAACAATAATAAATACATATAAAAGGAAACCCCGAGCGCGTGTGAACAATGTGATAAGTTTCACTTCATCTGAGTTCCACGAATCCTCGCACTATCAACAATATGTACATTGTAAAAATCAAATAGCAAGTGAAGAACAAGGAATTGTTGTTTGTGAAACGATTCGTGTTGTTATTTTGTCCCAAAATCTACTGCCACCTCTAAATTCGCAGTTAATATTTTTACGGAAATCTAAATCTTGCAATTAGTAGAAAGTAAACCATTAGCAGAAAACTTAATTTCTCTCATAAAGTAGGTTCAATTTTCTTTTATTTGTATTTTCATTTTTATTCATTTTTATTTTATTTTTTTGGTACGTGACATGGGACCCATCATACGTGGCTAACTAAGATACAAAACAATTAACACAGTGATATTTCATCTCGCGCACGTTGTCCAAATACAGAATGGTAATTCCAGTAATAATTCAAGTAAAATAAACATTGTAAGAGTGAAGAAATATACACATTTTAAAATAAGACTTGAACTAGTAGATTGTACTTATATTTTAAAATTAATTACTTTGAATGTTCTGTTGAAAATTCTCAACTATGGTGAATTTACAATTTATTATAATGCAGAAATCGAAGTGTTTGTAAGAAATATTAAATTATTTGTAATTCTAAATTACTGTAGTGGAATGATAACAAATTTAAGAAAATTGGATATTACTTTTTGTATTATTATAATTGTATTTCTTCCTAACTGTTTGAATTTAAAATTACGTTATGAAAAAAAAAGAAGAAAATTGTTCTATATAAAGTATACAAATTTAATATCTTTAAAATTATAATCTAAAATACTGAAGTAACTGTTTTGTCAAATAATAGTATACAATGTCTGTGTATATATCTAGTGTCTGGGCCAAGTTATAACTCGGTTTTTATTATGCATAAAAAAAAAAATCATAAAGCAAACTTTTACATAATTTAACTAACTGTATCATTTTGTAATACAGCTTTTTATGGACGTACTTCGGTGCAGTTGCAAAATGCAATTACGCTCGTTTTTGTGAATTCGACTCTATAATTTTTTTTTTTACATACATAAATCGATTCGATGTGCTACTTTGAATGGAAAACTATTAGGGTACAATTATGAAAACCTTGATACTTTTCAAAATATTTACCTGATTTTTCTTTAAAAAAAAAAGAAAAAAAACAGCGAATTCACAAACTTTTATTTCAATCGATGACATGAAAAAAAGAATTAAGAGATTCAACTGAAAGTTGAAAGTTGAGCTTTTGAAACTTTTGAAGAGAACAACTGAATAACAAATATTTTCTAAACTAATGATTTTTCGATATAAATGGCATAATAAAATTTGGTAGGAAATCATGAATTGCATCGATTAGAGAATTAAAAATGATACGTTTTCATTTTAGAAAAACTTGTTACCGTCATGTGATCTCTACGCGATCGTCTATAGAAAAATTAATTACCCCAGATTATAATCCCCTTGAAACCATTCACCTCATACTTGAAGCATTTTTTACATAACGAAATAGTTTACTAGAAATTCACATTTATAAACTAAAATCGGATACCCTGTAATATATAATTTTGTAGGACGTTAAATGTATCGTCACATTTTCATTCGTTAGAAGAAGAAATGTACATACACTAATCTTGAAAGCTTAGTTATGAACACTTCGAGAAGCAAGGTGGAACTGTTAGACTGTAAGGGGAAAGGAGAAGTTAACCCCCACCGCTAATCAGGAAGAACAATTCGTGTCGTATTTGCATAAATACATAATTCTCAAGCAGCTGTTATGGAGGTCTGGGATTATTCCTGTGAAACGTTTAGAAACTCATGCAAAAGTGTCTAAAAAGTTATAGAGTTTTAAAGTAAACTATTCGAACAATTTAATTACAATGTTACTTAATATTTTTGTTTACATAGCTTGTTATTATAATAATTGCGATCGGTTCTTCCGTTATTACTTATAATAATTACAAAATTAAAAATTTGTTCATTTGTTTTATGTAAGTATTACAATTCAACGATTGCTATTTGTTAATAGAAATGAGCTATTCATAATTATATATGTAATTTATGTTTAATATTTAAGTGCGTGCCGATCATGTTTCTCGTTATTTGATTTGCATATTCAATAACGCAGTTATTAATTATATTACCTGTTATCAATTATTTGACATCCTCATAAAGCTTTAACACGTTACGCTTTCATGGAATATTTAAGGCAAATAAGTATAAAATTTAGTGAACAAGGAAAAAATTGCCGATTAATGTAAATAAAAAGAACCACTAAGAATCCTAGATCATCATTCAAAATTGTACTACCCAAACATTAGTATAATTAGAATTTTCTATTCGATTAATTGATCCTCGATATATCACCTGCTTAATGTGTCCTTAGGAGGTTTGCAGACATAAAGCATTCGATACAAAATTATAATTGTATTCTTATTACATAACAACTGTATGTATTTTTTCAGGACGTTACAGTTAAGTTATTTTGTTTGAAGCTCAAAAATTCCAAGACCTATGATAAATAATGACCTGTGAGTGCATGATTCACCCATTGCAACTACTATAAATCAGAAGAAATCATGAAAAAAAAAAAAATAGGAAATATTAGATGTAAAAGTGCTACGATACATTATTAAAAAGTACATGAACATATAGGAAAAATGCAAAAAAAGAGGTCACAATAGAAAGTTAACCATTCCGACCTGAGTTTTATCTATTTGGATTTTTTTACATTTTCATGTAGAAGTCGATTGTACTAAGCTACAGATAAATACAAATCAAATTTGAAAGGTGTATGTCAATTTTAAAAATTGGAGTATGCACTGCATTTCACACCTATGCAATCATTTTGAAATTTCCTAATTCCAAACAATACAGTTTACAGGTAATTGAAATAAATACATGATATGAAAGAAAATGTTGTAAAACTATATTTCAAGCAATATAAAAACACTCAATTTCAGACCAAAACAAAATAATTTACAGATATGGCTTTTACGCTGTCTCGTAACTATAGAACAAATCCAAGAAAATAATTCCATTACAAAAAAACAATATAGTTAGTAATGACATTCTAATATTTTAATAATATGCTTCCTTTATTTCTAATTAAGGCTTTTCGCGATTCGTTTCTTCTGTCCTACTCCATTCTCTTAGAATCCCTGTTTTTAGCTCTGACACAAAATAATACTGTTTGTTGCTAGCATAGATTTTTCGAACAAGAATGTTCCACATATTTTTTAGCGGATTTTTGTCTAGAGCGCAAGCGGCCCACTCTAAAACGTTCACTTTACTGTTTTGAAGCCATTCTACACGATCTTTTCTACATACAAATGGAAGTAAATGATCTCGCAATAAGTTTACATATTCTTTATTATTCATTTGTGATGATGCGAAAATTAACGGTACAACTCCATTACTGTAGAACTCCCCAAAGCATAAGGCCTCCACCTTCAAAATTTCTTTTGGAAAAATATCAAGGCTCTTTGCAAATACCTCTGCAATACGAATAATTCCTATCAAGACTATCTAAATTAAATTTCTTTTCGTCGGTAAAAATTATCTGTAAAAATTACTTTTACAAAATCTCTAAAAATGGAGTAAATAAAACCAATTACCTAATTCTAGTCTCTATATATGTTGGCACGTGCGAACATTACTCTTTGCTCTTTATGTCGAGGCAAAAATCGTTGCGCAGTTTTTAGGTTTTTGCTTTTTACTGTTGTTACGTCGTAACAAAAGACGAATACCATCATACATCGCACTTGTAGTTTTCTTAAAAAATGATAATTCTCATACACTTAAATTCTTGCTCGTACATGCTCAATGGATATATGTACATCTGCGTTGCAGATGTAAGTCCATCGACGTTTCAAAGGGGACACCGGAAACCAAGAATTCGTAGAATAAACTATTTCAATGGCTTACTTCCAATCGTGGATGTAGGTCCCATCTATGCCGCCGTCGGAGTTCTTACGCAAGGTATATACGTAAACCTTGACAAGGTCTTCGACAGTCGTAACAAGGTCGTAACACTACGCGAAACAACAGAATCCCCTTTTGAAGCGTCGAACGGTCAAGTCTCGGCACTTGTGGCATGGCGCCGTTAGGGCTAAACTCTCGAGACACCAGCCATGCCCTGCCATAAAGTATCGAGAAAACCGAGGACTTTGCGTTAGCTACGGAAAGTGCATGGTGGTACGCGTGCCCCTTTCCTCGTTTCTATCTCTGATGGGGTGGAGACAAAGTCGACCAATTAGGTCAAATTTTGTGCTTCACCCCCATCGGGGCTTCGAGGCGTAGAGAGGGAAATCGCGCGTCCTTCAGGAGGAATCGTCCTCCGAAAATTCAGAATAACACCAAAGCTCGTTTTAGAAAGAACAAAAAAGAAATTCGTCTGCGATACACGCAGAAGATCTCAATCGTTCTCGTCTATACTCGATCAGCTTCCATCTGAAGTTCGTGGTTTGCGAAACTGATTAAGTCGCCGGCCGATTAAGTTGCCCGGCGAAGTGGACGTCTCCCTTGTGGACCACCGAAAGTCGCACGAGTCAGGAAACCACCTTTCACGGCATTACTCTGACAACCGAGTCGGAAAAAGGGCGCATCTTGCAACAAATGTGCTTACTGCTTTTGATAATGCGATGTATCGTTGAACGGGAAACATTTAGTTGCTGTTCTGACTTAAGGCTTTTAGTGGAATTGCTAACGGCCTTAATAATTTGACGTTCCAAACGGATAGAAAGCTTTCTGTTTAGGCCTCCCTTCTTATTTAAGCTATAACCATATAGATTTTTTACAAACTCCATCACAACATGGTGCGAAGCAATTTTCTACGAACAATTTTCGTGATTTTTCAAATTTACTTCTTGAAATACCAATATTTTGCTTCCTTCTACTTCACTTCAATAACGTCCGCATGGCATTATGAGACTAGAAATAGCTGAAGTACATAAGTGGTTTGTTAAAACAGAACTGATAGAAAAATTCCTCCTAACGTAGAATTTATGTATGTAGTTTGGTTCTATAGTTATGAAACAACCAAAAAAACAATACTTCTGTGTTCTTTTGTTTTGTTTGAGTGTATATTGTTAGTGTTTTATTTTGAAACATACTTTTCCAACGTGCTTTCGTCAGCCATATATTTCTTTCACTTCGGATTAAGATATGTATATCGTTTAAAATTTAATTTTGGGGTGATTATGACACGCAGTGTACATATCTCGAATACACATAGGCACACCTATACTCAATAGGATGGATAACAATTTAATAACTTACAAATTTTATTTTTTAAGGAAAACATACTATAGATGGAAAGACTATGATAAAAAATGTTAAAGAATTGTTTAGTTATGCGTGTAAAAAACAAGATTAGCCTATTTTATATATATATATATATATATATAAAATATAATATAATATAATATAATATAATATATCAGGAAGAAGCTGTACATCATTATGACGAATAGTAAAAAAAACTACTTAAATTTCCTAATTTGAAGTGCAATTAATCAATAATTCCATTAATAATTAAGAATTCTATTAATCATATAAATGAAGTTTGATGCAACATATTACTTTGCGATGAAAATAAATTTAATACTGTGAGATTCGAAAGCACCTGAAAGTTTGAAACAGAACTATATAGTAGGGAGATGAACTTTACAAATTTCTGCACTTCGATTAAGCACGGAAGCGGAAATATAATCAATTTGAGTTCTATTTATTAGTATACTGTTGGATGACCAACACGATTAGTTATCACGCAACTAATATCATAGACTCATCCTCGATCAAACACCCTAATCTCGGTTCCTAGTTCCTCACTCATCCTGTACTTCGTATCCTTCCTTAGTCACAATCGTTCCCTGACCGTTGTCCCTACCGTTACTCATCCCTAGAAGTAGTTTATAAAAGCTCGGGAAAACCATAGCAACGTCAGAATTCAGTATTCATTGCCAGAGTGCAGATCATAGCAAATACAAATAAAGTCTTAAAAGTTTCTTTTAAAAAGTGTTGTCAATTTCCTTCGCTCGGAATCCAACAATACTATTCTATACTTACAATTTACTATTGAAATTATAGATAAAAATATATAACAATACATTCGTATTTGAATATTTCACACAATTAAAAATTAGAAATTGTCCGTATCTTATACATTTATTAGGCCAACAATTCAAGAACATAAATTAAAAAATTATACAAAAATTGGCATTATCCAAAAGTCATCAATAATACTAATCATTAATAATAAAATACATGAGCATCCCCTATTGGTTTTAAAACCAACATGCAAAATAGACTGATTAAAGAATTGTGAAATATTAAAGAGAATTGTTTAAGAAAAAATAGGTGAATCGATGTCATAAATATTTGAAAAAGTTACTAAACAAAAGGAATGCACAAGAAAATAGTAACATGAAATTCATTATAAAATTATGGGTTTTTACAGAATATGTCAATAATTTTGTGGATTACATTAATGTGTGGAATCAATTTATGTTGGCTTTCTATCAGTGTAAGTAATTATTTTAGTGTATGGTGTAATAGGTTTCATTAATTTAGTCTTTTAACTATCTATTTTCTAATGAAAAATATTGAGAATTTTTTGATTACCTTTTTATCGCTCATGTTTCGATTAATCATTTACCTGTAGCAATAATTTTGTATCTTATTGAAGCTTAGAATAAAAGAGCGATTTCTTTCTGAACCATAGAATAAATTCAACTGATAAGGATAATGTAAGGTTTTCCAGTCGTTGATTTAGTTGGAACTATGAAAACTGGCAGATTTTATCATTGTGTTTACAGAAATACTGTACTATAGATACTGATGTATGATACTTCTCAAAATAAAATATTTACAATGGAAATTTTACTACTATGTAAAGTAGAGTAGAGGTAGATAAGCGAGCATGCAAAAATATGGCGTAAAGGTAGCATACTGATTTGCCATGCGAAAAATCCGCCTTTGTAGATATAGAATTTTTTTGCAATTCTTCTTCTCCTTTTCCGGTTATCCGTAAAAAATAATTACACTTTGCATGTCAAAGCGTACTACGAATGTTAAATAAATTTGATTACAAATATTCATGAAATTGTCTTCATTTATTGCTAAGGTTTTTAAATTTATTTATTATAAATATAAATAAACATATTAATAAAAACATAAAAGATAAAATATAAATATAAATACACAAATTGTCGTTCCCAATGGTAAAGTTGTGAAACAGAAAAAATTTCATTTCTCAGGAGAGAAAAAAACCATTTTGTTAAAAATGTAAAATCTCCTTTTCATTGATTTTATTCACCAACTGTGCCATCAGAAAATCAGTGGAGAGGTAATTTTGCATTACTGGACAAAGTGGTTTCCTTTCTTTCTTGATACAACAATGGCCCGAATTCTCATGTTTATTGTATTCTTTATAGGCTTGATTCTTTGGAAAGAAAATCAATATTTAGGTCTATATTTATTACATATAATTTAAAATAAAATATACGCAACTCCACCAATGCACAAGGTTCAATAACACTGGTTAATAAACAATCAATTTCCGAGATAGTGAATTACAGAAGTTGCTCAAGCCCAACTTTCAACACTTCGCAACGAATTTTGTTAATATTAAAAAACGAAGAACAGAAAAATATTTGCGTCGTTCTTTTGGGATTTACATCATACATAAGTTTTATTAGAATCGTTATTCTATTAAAATTAAAATGAAATGAAAATTTACTAAATTTATAAATGTTTCGTAAATTATTAGAAATCACAGTACACAGAAAGTAACTCTGGGTCTTGCCTTTGAACGAGATAAATAAATAATGTAAATAATTTTATATGGGTTCTATTCTTTCTTTCATATTTTTCTTTTTTTAATAATGAAAACAAAAGGTAAATTAACAACGTTTTTGCATTCGAACAATGTTAAAAGACTTTTTGAAGCAGTCGTAATAGTGCTAATCGACAATACAGTCAATATGGGAAGTACTTAATTAATCGATTAATTGGCAATTAACACACCAAGAGAGCCATCTTGATCAAAACGAAAACATTAACGCGATCGAAACGTTTAATCAATCAAAACAGCTAGTTCATTTAACGATATAATTGCTGCTCGTTTAAATATGTATGTATTATAGTTGGTCATTGTACGTATTATTTAGAGCTGCATATTCTATATTGTCAATACAATATCGTTACACATCTACAGTGTCTGAACGTGCATTTGAATATATACTTTGTTTTAGTCATGAAATAGTGGCTTCATACAGGTATATGTAAGTTAATACAAATACATTATCATATTTAAGAAATAAATAAATTTTGCATTACGATAAAAGATTGAAAATGGCAGGAAAATATAAGCATCTATAATGCATACGCAAATTTAACATAATAACGTTCCATTCGTGCACTCTTTCGAATAAAATGCATACCCTGAAGTTTATTTCGCAGTCTCTATTCACTGCAGTCGAATTAAATTGAGATTTCCACCGAGGCGGAAATCACGTCCAAGAAAGATTCTACTTCGTTTCTGGATGGATTCCAGCAGCGAGAAATTTCAATATCGTTTATTCCCCCAAAAAGGTACAAAAAAAAAAAGGGAAAAGTAAAAAAAAGAAGAGCTGTTACTCAATAAAAGTTTTCTATTTTGAAACAAGTATATAAACATAACTGTAAATAAACGCAAAAAGTTCAATGTGCTAATGTTTATATTAACTGACAAGAACATATTACTTTACAAATAATCTTTGAACTATTGAATTTTTTTTTTAAACATTTCTCAAGTGGCGTTAATTAGTAATACTTTGACATAAACAGCACTCTACTAGGAAACCGACAAACTGTTAACTATATGTATGTGGCAAATCATTCTAAGCGAAGAGTCACAGCCACACAAAAGCCAGTAATTAACTTCATTTTTGCAATGTTTTCGAATTCTGGTAACAAAGCACGTAATTCGTGCTTAACATTTTATAAATGAAATAAATATAATAAATTTTGTTTCCCGTAATTAGTCACTTTAGTTTCTAAGCGGCTCATATACACTATACGTGTATTTCTATTCATTTAAATGTTTTAAGATGGAAAGATAGGTGCTGCACAAGTTTTCTCTTTCACTTTTTTAATGTCTCTTTTTTTACTTGATTCTGCTACTTTTAACTTCTACTTATTTATTTCTACTTTTATCTTAAATTTATTTCTTAAGTAAATCTACACACTAAGATAAGTAAACAATTTCATATGAACATATATCCAATGTACTGTAGTTTTCGAGTTATGTGGATGATTAAAGTGAACGTTCGATTAGATCATTTTCCGTTAGACTTTTGGGGCCATTTAACAACTATCGTGTATGCAACGCAAATGAATCATGTACAAGATCAGCAACAAAGGATACAAAATGAATTTCAGACTATATATATAATACTTGGTACTTCCCAGCGAGTACGAAACTCAATGTATGTATATGTTCTAAGACAAAAGGCGAGCATTTAATTCTCCATAACTCAATTCAGACAATCCAAAGTTGCAAGGACAAAAAGTTTAGAATAGACGAGAATCGATGTCTGTATTACTTTACCTATGTCTTTTACCTTTGATGTTCAAAATGTCCACCTCCAACTCTTAAGAATATTAATCTTATACCATTATATCAACCAGCACTTATCGTGGAATATCCTGTATAAATCACATTTCGCAACTACCGCGACAATGTCTAGTAAAATTTCTTTCACAAATGAACTTTTTTTAAATTAGACCAAACGATTTCAGGTTTTTTTTAGAAATTAGGATTGTGTACTAGTTGACATGTACAATAATTTTCAGGGAATTGCAAGGAAAGGTCGCTTTCAATGACTTTTTTTATCTTAGCCTATAATGAAAATTTAAAAAATATATTTTGTAGATTTATGCCAATTGTATACATGTTGAACATTTAATCGAAATCAGTTTCTGTCGAACAAGTGACATGCATTGAAAACCATTGCAGTTGTAAACCCAAAGGCGTGAAAAACTTCGTTTTTTACCAGGTTTAACAATTTGTAGCTCATAACAATATTAATCGATTACTATAAAATTTACAAAACGTATTTTGTAAATTTTTATTGCAGACTCGGTAAGAAAGTTGCAGAAAGCAATATTTAACTATTTCCTTCGCATTCCCGACCAACTGCAATTTTCTCAAAAAATTGTTTGCATGTCATCTGGTAAACTAATTTTTCCAACTTCTTAAACGAAGGTTGTTTGGTCCAATTTAAAAAAAGTTATTCTATTTCAAAGGTTGCCCGAGTATTAACGAAAGTCACTGCATAAACTGCAAGTAAAAGAAGAAAATAAAGTAAAGGACATATAAAAAATTAAAAAGAAATTTTTCTTTGTAAGCATCTGTTACAGCAGTTTAACTAATGGTAGCAGATTTACGTGTAACACCTTGTATAATTATATTACTTCATTGTACTTTGCATAATCTATTTTCTTGATTTCACTTTACACGAAGTTGTGTTTCTTATTTTGCTCTTTTTAAACATTTTTCACTATAATTCATTTTTCAAGCGACTAAGGAAATCGACCCACTTTTTTAAAGGAACGACAGACTCGACTTTATTTTGGTCTTGCTGGTGAAACTCTGAAGATTAGTTCGTATAAATTCAGTAGCTACTCGACAACCTCGAAGATACACAAGCGTGCCTTCGATTCTCGTTTCCTGACTCTTTACAAGATTATCAAGAGGCGTTCGAACTTTATCCTCTTCAGTGATACCTGACGAGTTTTAATGGAATTCCTTCTAGAGATTGACTTTCGAGCTTTTTAACAAAAATCCCACGCTGTCGCGTTACTTTAGATTATTCATTCCCGTAGAAAGTTGTAAATAAAACGTGACAACAATGTCGAATTACAAAACATGCGTTAGATTGTGACACACCAGTCGTGTATGTGTTTTTTAAAACTCTCTCTGGATGCGTTACCTATTTTATACAACGAATATATTTCTGTTATTCCTAACGTTATGTAAAGGGCGCGTGTGAAACACTACCCTATACAAATATTATTTTCTACTCGGAAATCTAAAATTTCAGACTGCTGAGACATATTAAAATATAAATCCGCAATTAGAAAAATAATTGATAAAATAGTTCATTTTTTCATCTTGTAAGTTCGGCTTCAGTAACAAATGTAGGTAATAAAACACCACGTGAAATTAACACGTACTCCGGTTATGTATAGGCTGCTAAAAGCATGAGTGCCGGTGGTCACATTGCTAGTTTACGGGTCATGGACAGTCAAAAGAAAATATATTGAAACATTTATACATTTACACAAGATAGTATATAATACATATATTTTTTAAATATACTATGTTTTTACTCAATTTTCACTATATGCGCTTTACAAAACTTGAACATCCGTCAAAACCGACAGCTTGAGAACAATGCATTTTTCAAGAACGACGCTTACAACTTTGACGTGGAAAAATATACAATTCGTCAATTTACACCATTTTTTTGTCTCTAATAATGTTTCAGATATTAGTTGAAATATCTTTGCTACCATCAATCTTGAGGATGATTTTCACCCCTTGACTGTGGGACGATTGCCGATAAGAAAAAGATATGAGACAAATATTTTTGGAGAACTACTATATAGCAAAATTTCATCAATATCAGTGATTACAACTTAGGAATGTTCTCTTGTCAGTAACATTTTTAAATTTAAGCATCCGTAAAGAGTGCACACAATTTCAAATAATAAAATAACAATTACATAACATTTTGTATCTTTTACACAAATAAAAGTAACGCGTTTAATAAAATGTGGAATGAAGTAAAAATATATTAAATAACAGCATTTTTAAAAGTGGACAAAATTCACAAATATATCAAGCATATCTATATTTTTCATAAATCGGGAGATCTCTCTAATCGGTCAGCAATATGTCAGCATACAACATCTTTTCTGGTGAGAAATGAAATTTTGTGAAAAAGTAAAACACAATAAAAAAAGAAAAACAAAAAAAAAACAAAAAAAAGGAGACTTGCAAAATATCTCGAATGTATAGGTGCATCGAGAGATGCATTAGAAATTCACGGTATTTAGGTCAGTCATAGCCAATCGATTGCATCTGAATGGCTCATTATGACCACGTTTTGCAATCATATTGCCGTGTGTAGTTCCATAAGAACGGCAAAATAACATGGCATCCATCATCCTGCAAATAACTATGCATCTTTTCCGCATCGTTTCCTTTCCAACCGTGAATTTAAAATTGACGGTACGAAGTCTGGTCAGTAATTCATACATTCAAACCATATTTTCTTTCTTTTGCCAGCTTGCATAGAAAAGCAGAATAGCTTTTTCCATGATAATTTCTCTCTGCCTTTAAAATCGAGCTTATATTACCTCGAAATATCGGTTATAATTCCAGAGTGTTTTTCTATTATTTTTACAATTTTCTCTTGAACATTATCTTTCATTATCTTGACAACATGTTAAATGTATATCTTACACTTTTAAAAGCTAATTATAATTAACTACATTATTACACACTTTTTCCTGTTACCTGTTTTTATAATATGAATTTTTAATGTAAGAATTTAACTAAAAAAAGAACATATTTCCTTTGTAAAATTGCAAAAAGAAGAAGAACCTACATGTTTCAATTAAGAATGAAAAATGCTTAAAGCAAGAAATAAAACAAAATGTTTTGATATACAATATCGAAAAACTAATAAAATAATACGTATCAAATAAAACTTTCACTCTGTTTCTTTTTTGTTTTAGAAGACAGTTTATTTTGCAGTTACTTACGCGATGTAGGTATTCTAGAAACGTTTTAATCATTTCCAGACAAATTTTTTAAACTTGCTTGGTCATCTTCTGCACTTACCTGAAACAAACGTATAATTTTCCATTAATTTCAATATCAAAATAATATATTCGAGAGGAAAAATTCAAATTCTTCCATTATCGCATCAGATAGAAAGCGGGACGTTACTAGAGCATGTTATTTTCCCTTTCATCGCGCTTCACGGTTATACCGTCTAGATTTCCGCTTTGAGAAACTGACATCTCTTACGAAGACAATTCGTAACGTCTTTGTCGTCAAACAACGTCGTATAACGGCGACCATTTTGTCAGTCTCAACTGCACCGAGCACTGGAGAAGTACGATTTTCCACAGGCTAGAGCGGTACTCAACACTTTTCATCATGCATCCTCGAAAAAAGATGCACATCCACGCACCAAGAGTGCACTTATGAATACCAATATGGCCAATATGTATACGCCGCTTCAAGGATCAGAATAAATATCCAATTCCAGACAGAATCGTCTGCTTAAAAGGTTTTGGAGTGTGAACAAAGTAACTTGAATATCTACATATTGAGAAGTTAATTTTGAATCGTTAAAGAATATTGGAGAAATGGGAAATGTTGAAAAAAGAATCGGAAACTATGAATCATATCAACGCGTTACGCGTATGGAAATTTTAATATATGTATGTATAGAAATCCAGAACAGTTTTATTTCTGAAATGTCATTTTTTTCCGTACAATAATTTTATAAACGGTTGGATTTGACTTTAAATGGTTGTGATTCCAGTATACGATTTTCATCGTACAGTTTCCCAAATAAGTTGAATTTAAACGAATTACGCTTGTAACCAGTACGCTTGAAAAGTATCAATTCTTGTACATTTTTAAGTTACCGCTAAAAAGTTTGGAGCATGTTATGATTTTCAAGCAAGTGAAACGCTCTTTAAGTAGATAAACGTTTTATTGAAAATATTATTTTGTTATAGTAATGAAACTATACTTAACTACTATTGAAAGTTATAATTATTAGGTGTAGAAATAAATTCTTTTCGATTTTTGAGTACAAGTCGAACAAAATCGAAGTTTTATTCGAAGAGAACGAAAACAGATCAATCATCGAAATAATTTTCAGTATTATCGATAACTTTTTATTATTTTTTTGCCAGCTTGCAAATACTATTGTAAATATTTTAATATGAATGACTATACTTGATTATGTGACTTCAGTCGGAAAGGATTTATTTCTACATCTAATATAATAATAATAATAATAATGGACTTATTTCTGAAAAAAAAAAATACAAAATGAAAGGGTTCTTTCACAAATGAATTCTCTTTTCCTTTATGATATTCTGACAACTAATTTTTCAATTGTTTCCTGTTCAACATTTCTGCAGGCTTCTTATAAATACTTACAAAGATCGGTTTTAAATGTTGAGCAGTTTTTTTATATCCCTGTCTAATTCAACCCACAAGAGCTCAGTCGGAGTATAATATCAATTCTAATCGAAAATCATATTTATGTAATCTTCTTGTAATATTTAAAGAAACATCTTTTGTTCAAACAACGGAGGATACCGCTTCACAATTTAGAGTAGCAGTGTATACGTGTGTCCATTTGTGAATTCAGTTAAATAAAATGGAATTAAATTGCTTGCTTTTCATTCTGAAGTAAAGAATTGTTTGATACAGGAACGGCGGACAAAAGAAAGTTTTAAATGGACGCTTGTATGTACATATATGAGCATTTTGTAATATTATAATCTGTACAGTCCGCGACACTTGATTAAACGCAATAATATTTTTTCTATATTATACTCGAGCCAATCTTAGAAAAATAAAATGTATTAATTTAAAATAATATATCCTATTTAAATAAAAGTATACGCATTTGTTTTAAGCAATCACAGTCAACCGCAGAAGTATTCCACCTAATGTATTCGATGACGTATGTTGAGGGAATTGAAAAAAAAAAAATACAAATATAGCGACGAGCAAAAATGCATGTACACGCTGCTTGTCTCATAAAAATGGAGATAGTACTACCAATTTTTTAACTGATCGGTCAGGATTGGGTAATTGTAATTACAAGGTGAATGTAGTTAACAATCTACAACAATTTATTTTCATTTATGTTTACAACATACAAAATGTTTTACAAAAATAGGAATGTAACGCAATGTTTACAGTTTTGCACGTTTTATCAGGTACAGACTAAAAATGAAATAGACGGTGGGGGGATGAAATTGTTAATAAGTACCTATTATTTGCTCTCGTAGGAAACGCTTTATTTCACGATTATTTCTCAGTATATAAGTATGTTTAATCGATTTATCTAAAATGAAACCGCTTAGTGAAAAAAATGTGAAACGCAATATTATTTCTTTGTGTGATAAAGGTGATATAAGCAATGGGATAGTTGCAAACATAAAAAAAAATTTATTTTGTCAAATTCTACAAAAAATCGTAGGTCGTGAATGATCTCTGATAGAGACGCACGTGAAATTACACGTAGTATTTGGACTGAAGATAAAACGCTGAAAATCGTAGCAAAAGAAATTACTATGAATGCTAGTAAATAGACCAATTGCCGATCCTTAAATAGAATTGGTCTGAAAGTAAAAGAAAAGGTACGTAAACCAGCTCTTTCAAATAAAAATATTAATTTACAAAAAAAATTCGTTAACACGTACAAAGAATAAACCATAGAAGATTGGGAAAGAGTTATTTGGTCTGATGAAACAAAGATAAACAGATTTCAATCTGATGGAAGGTGGTGGTACTGGACATTCGATACTACAAATCGCCAAATAAGAGGTGTATAAGAGTGAGTAAAAGATAATATAGAAAAAATATATACTATTGCGTTTAATCAAGTGTCGCGGACTGCATAGGTACTACTTATACATTTTATATCATGTTTGTAACACTTGTCTATTCTAAGGTACCCGCACTTTGTTCGACACAATCTTTTGTTTATGCGACTGCATTCACACGGTGCGTAAGTAATCTATTTTGCGAGACACGTGCAACGGATAAAAGTAGGCTTAAAATTTTTTACACATGTCGACTGTTTTTTTCATTTCTCTGTAGAGTGTATCTAGTAACTAGACTATAACTCTGGTTTTTTTTTACAGATAAAAAAAAGTTGTAGAGTATTCGGAAAGTACTGAATTTTTTATAATTTTACCCTAATACTTTTTTATTTAGAATGGTACGAAAACGTGCAATTGCGATTTACAACTGCATCGATGCACTTTAGCAAAATCTAGTATTACTTGATGAAGGAACTTATTAAATAATGCAAAATTTTCAATTTTTTTCTATCTGCAAAAGAAATAAAATTATAGTCCGGTCCAGTTACTACATAGATATATCCTGCACATACATTAATTTGAACAATTACTTGGGATTTTATTTACACAGACGAATAAAAATAATAGAAAATCTATTAATATCAGGCAGTTAATAGCTAGATATAGAGAAAATAGTTTAATATTTAAAGTACCTGGAAACAGATGCGAAATCTCAATCATGCGAATGAAGTAAGTATGTGATAAATATAAGAAAACATGCCACTGTTAATAATTTATTCAAATCTGACAGACTAGAGGAAAGTTCAGATAGAGATGATAAAACGATAGTACACGAAATAAAAAAAGACTCCTATCAGCTTGAACAGAAAAAGAAAATTGAAATATCCATAATATATATACCTGATAAAACAGCGAGAAGATTAAATAACTTTAAAAGTATGTAGCAAAGGGGAAACAGTTTGTTAGCGTTAAAAAACAGGAGAAACGTCTGCTTTTTGCTAAATAATTAATAATATAAGTAATCCGTTATTAGTTTGGGGAAAGTGTTATATGATCTGACAAGTGAAAATTCGAGTGAATGAATAAAAACAGAAGAAAAATAGTGTGGTGCAAATTGTTAGACTGCCTCAATATGCAAAATGTTTAATCTACCGTTAAACATGATGGTAACACAAGTATGCTTTGAGGTCTTTTTCTAAGAAAGATGTTGGAAAATCAGACTGATGGAAGAATGATTGATGTTGACAGTGTTAGCGTCGTAAATAATTTAGTGCAATCAGCAGAAAAAATACATTTAAAAAAGAATTTTCCAACAAGACAACGACTCCAAATACACCTCAAAAGCGGCATTTGAAGTTAAAAAAATACGATTCAATTAATTAATTAGTTAATGCAATTATCAAATTTTAATCCGATTCAAAATCTTTAAAACATTTTAAACGATCATATTTCTTTAAATATTTGTACTATAATTAATAAAGAAACTTTTTGAGAAACTGTACAAGAAAAGTGGTACGTTTTCGCAAGAAATACATTGGAAAATTTAGTTAACACTGGATTTATCGGGATTCGTCAATTTGATGGATTTGAGACTTCATTAAGCTAAATTACAAAAAATATTACTATTATTTTCTAGCAACTTTTGCTGACCTTTATTAGTGGAATGATACGAAAATATATCCAAATTTTTAAGTTAGTTGATAGTATATAATTGAACTATTTCTACATTAAATAAATCGATTTTTGGAAGAAAAATTCGGGTTTTCGTTTACTCGTTAATTTGACAGGCGTCCGTAGAAATAGGTGTACAAGTAAAGTTCATAAATCTAGTATTATTAATATATCATAGAGACTACAAGTTATAATAGATAGTGAAGGAAAGCATACAAAGTATTTAAAATAGTATGTGAGTAAATATAAACGATATATGTACCTAATTATAAAAGCATATAATTAAACTTACTTTTGTCCAGCTAATTTCTTCAATTATTCTATTGTTTTGAACAAAACATTTATGTATTCTTTTTTTTTTATACATGGCCTTATTTTTACAACTTTATATTATGAAAAATTCATTATTTTTATAAAATATTGCCCGATTTTCTAAATTTATGATGTTTTTTGCACCATTTATCTTTTAAACTTTCCTTACATATAAAAAAAAAGATCATAGTAACTTACATGATGTTAACTAATTAGTACTGGGCGGCGGAAGATAAATTGTTACCGCCGAAAGCGAATAGCGGTCGTAAAGCAGCAGTTACTTATTTAATCTAGATAGCATTATCTTGTGTAGTAACGCGAGCAAACATACTATATATCTTAGCACGAAACCGCGAACAATGTTGGAAAACTATTACTAACAATTTAAATCGTAAACTTATTGTCAATTGCACCTGATGCTTTCCTCTTATACATACTTTTTTCTTCATATGTCTGACGAGTATATATAACTTAAATTTTAGGTAACATAACGAATGTTTTCTTTATTGTAAAGCAAATGTTATTAGTTCTAACCATATAAAGTCACTTGGTTATGTATGAAGATGTTTCTTCCTGATCCGTACCGGAACATTTCTTTTCATTTTTTTTCTAAAGAGTTTTGAAACGGGCCTGAAGGAGCCGCGACTCGTGGATGTTAAAATTAACATAATTAACGGGGATGTTAAAAATGCGTACCTTCAGTATACTCATAATCTAACAGTCATTTAAACACGATTTTACTATCCTTCGTATCAACTCCTTAATTGCTGAACTAGTCGTTTCCTTTCCTCTTATCCGATCTCCTTTCCTATCAAGATTTTCCAGAAATCAATCACGCCATTCTTTCATCACCGCTTTCATCCACTCTTCATCTATCTAAGAAATGCCCTGCAACTAGTAACCGAATTTTTACATTTTCGAATTCTTCACCTCTCATAATCAACTTCACTTTCCGTACCTCAGATTCTTATCCTTTTCCAAATTTCCAATCAGTATTGTTCTAAACGCCATTGGTAAGAAAACAATCAAGCCTTAAAGAGGGAAATCACTGTGATGGATTGAAAAACTCGAAATTTCTTTTCGTTAATGAACAGCACTAACATGCCTCGACCAGAAGGTGATGAATTTATGACACAGACGCTATTACAGTTCCAGTTATTTTTGAGAAAATTTAATTAAAGTAAAATTTTATCATCGTCAACCGTTCGAGCCAGAAGTCAGGGTCTAGAAGATTATTTATGGTAGCAGAAGTAGTTCGCTTCTGCTGACCACATGAACGGTTAGTCTGTTTTTGTTCACTCGATAGCAATAGACGTGTCGTAAACTGCGTAACATGGTAGAAATTTCGGGTACCGGGCGCGACGATCCTCAGAGCCTAGTTTTTCCGGTGACCAGCTCTCTTAGCTCTCGCTAATCAAGTGGGCGGGGTATTAACACGTTCCGTGCCAAGCCATTTTTGCCTGACTTGTCGTTCATCGTTCAGGCCATTGGATATTTTGACTAAAGATTGATATATTATCACACAATATTTCATTACATCATCAATACATAAGTAGTTCTCTTGTTTAGAGTAGCTATCACATCGTGTACCACTTGTGGTACACGTGGCGCTGCGATCAGTTCGATTGCAAAAGTCTGTCGATTCGAAACTTTTCGATTAGTAAAAAACCTGCTGCATTCGAATTTGTTAAATAAAAAACGAGAGAAATCAAATATTTAACAAAAGAAGGAGTAGGTAAATATACGGAGGTAACGTTTTTTGTTTTTCATTTGTTTCTGTTGGAAAACAAGTTTCTATTATTTACTTTCGTTAGATTGTTGTTTACACGTTAGATATTCATATACAAAAAACTATAAGAGTAATGACGTATTGAAGCGAAAATTTCCCGAAAAAGCCGTTTTTATGCCTCCCTTGCTTTAACAAAATCCACCATTAAATGTAATTATTAATTACTGTATATATAACAATTAAATAAACCTATGTGTTTTGTTCTATAGTGCATTTTGTATAATGCATCACTTTTTTTGGTTGAAATATATTTTACAGAATTACATTTGTCATAAAATACATGTTTTCAGCGCAGTAAATAAATATGACTGCGTGTACCACCGGTGGTACACGTGGCCTGAAGATCAAGTTTAACGTGTACCACCGGTGGTACACATGGCACGGAACGTGTTAAAGAAGCCGGAAGGACAATCCAGAAAAAACGGAAGTAGGCGATTGGCAAGCGACGTCAACTCCTATCGAGACATTAGAAGATAAAAAGCAAGAATCTAAGAAACGAGGTCTGACTTTTGTACGCGGAAATTATTGAAATAGTTTGCTGATGTTGGTTGGTGCGTAAGTGTCGATTGTAAGGCATAAATTATGTAGTTTAACAAGTTTGAACTTGTGTGGTTCTTCGATACAGGCATAATGGGCGCAATATGTAGGGTCCCTCACGATTAATCGAGAATCAAAGAAGAGGCCTAAACACATTTTCCTCTTCCCTTTTATTATTTGCAATTTTTAGTATAAGTTTTTAAAATATTAAAGTAAAATTCGCAAGAATGAAGAGGTTATAGAAGTTGTAATGATACAGCATAGTGGTTACGGCTGATCCGCAATTTACATAATTATATAATTACCCCTTCGTTTAAGGGTGATACGAAGGTAAACCCCCTAAATTTTTATTCTTCTAATTATTAGTCTAATTTTGTTCTTAAAGACCAAGAACAGTTTGAATGTTCATCAAATATTCAGATTTCTTTTAAGTGCTGCAATGGAAGTAGATTTATATTAATCGTATGGAAACCTTGTTAGATAATTATTGTGTCAGCTGTGACTGTATTTCAACATTTAGAAAATATTGCATAAATAACTGGATTAGGAAAGAATAATGTGAATGTGTTGCTGCAAAGTATACCTGTTCATTGTTAAAATTGTACTACCTTTTACTAAAACTTATATCACTTGGAAATACATGACGTGTAAATATTATAAGCTGCTAACATCTAGGCATCGCATTTGGGTGATCTTTTACATACCATATGTAGGAATTAAGAAAGAATTTGGGAGACTTAAAGAGTGTCGAAAACCCGCAACTTCTGGCTAACATAAAGCTAGGATTCTACACACTACGTTAGTACTTTTTCTCTTTCTGACTCCTATACTTTGGTAATAGAAGGCCCTGATCATACAATCTGTCATCCTGCGCTGAAATTCGCCCTCGAATGTCTTACACTAATTGTAAGTACATTACACAATTAACTACAGGGGCCGAAATTCTCCGTCTCTGTCAACTTTTTTTGGAAACATGCGACTTCTTCACGGGATTTCTAAATAACTACGCTCTTTCAATTGTGGTGTTTTACATATTGTGATTTTTTGACACTGTAGTTTTTATAAAACTGCGCAAAGCTATGTTATCGTGTTGTTTGTCTGATCGTAGATGTCTCTATTTCACTTTTAACACCACTTGTAGGGGCAGAGGAGAAAACCTGAGAGTTCCAACGGGAATCGAAACTAAAATCTTCGGCTGACAAGCTGGTACTCTGTGTTTGACAACAGTGCGCTCTGTAGCTGAACATAGAAACCTCGATTCCATAAATATACCACGAGGTTAGGCAAATTTCACAAGAATCAATATTTTTTGACAAAGTATCATAGGTTTACAGCTTAATATTTGCGTTGGAGACAACGAATTATTCTAAGTTTACCGTACAGTCAATAAATTTGCTATTTTCGAGAATTCGAATTTTTAAACACTTAATTGGTTTTTAAGTGCTTAGCCTCTCCTGCTCGATAAGAATTGACATATCATAACCCTACTTTTCACACTAAGGACCAACTTCTAAAGACAACTTTCTGGACAGACAGGACCTAACGAACTTTCGATTACAATGACCGGCTTATGGTACACTACTGTCTCGACAGGGCGCGAATGCAAAGATATCCTTGACATTTTGCACCTTTTCCAATTGGACAAAATTTTTTCCTACTTTCACATGTAATTAGGATAAGACAGATCTTGTAACTACCAAACACGTGTAAAAAGACGAAGAAACGAACAGATTTTCATATATTAGGATTACCGAAAAGTAATGTCGTTTTCCGTGACGTTTATTTTTGTTCGCTTTCTAACCTGATTTTATATTTGTTTTTGTATGAACATAACCTAAAATCTCGTGATTATGAACAGTTCGTTATTTCGACTAATTCAGTAATGCATGAACAAAAATAAGTTCTGATAAGGAATTGAAAGAACATGTTCGACGTTGTACGCTTTATGAGTTTCGCAAAGGTAACAATACAAAAGTGGCAACATGGAACATTAACGATATTCATTTACAAATTCTGAATATTGGAAAATGCTAACATTGGTTTCTGAAGTTTTGGAAGGGCGATTTTAATCTGAAAGATGATTCGAGATCTGGTAGACCTCCAATACGTGATAATAACGATTTAAGGGTTACAATTGAAGAAAATCTATGTTAAACAATTACACAAATTGTGGAGAAAAGTAGTACAAAAGTAGTACGACCCACTTTCGTCAAAGCAGGTTAATTCATGGACGAATCGGTAAGTTTAATTAGCTTTTTCTAACATTCGTTATCCATCTAAAAACGTGCTATTAAAAAAACATTTGTTTCATACGCAATAAAACACTTTATTCCTGTCGGATAAGAAATAAAAGTATCGAACACAGTTATTAAGCCATTTATTAATTTACTTGTTATTCATTAATAACGAATAATTCTACATTATTTTTAATTTAAGACGACGTAACATTTGCCGCGATACCCATGCTGTGCCAATGCGTTTGTTCACAACCACGACTGAGCGCGGCGATTGAAAGCCACGCTCTTATGGTTGAGCGCGTGCTCTACGCGCGCTCTGATTGGCCAGTGTTTTTCATTAATAATCCAAAAACGAAGCTTTAACCAACATTTTAGTAAAGGAAAAAGTTATTCAGTCACCTCAGCAACCCCCATTTCCGGGACTTACAAGAGTTATGAGACACCCTGTATACATGATGTCTCACCTAATATTGAGATCTTGATTTACATCACTGTAATTATCCGTAATAAATCATATTTTAGATAAAAGTTGAATTGTTTCGAAGGGGAACATACTCCAATGTTATTAGTTTTTTTATTTCAATTTTAAAAAGTATTAACCCATGTATAATGAAAAACCATTAGTTCAACATATTTTAACTTAAATTTTGCCAAATTTATATATACGAAATAATGACTTTATATGATATTGTAGTCTTCAAGTTGTAAAAATTTAAGGAGTATAGGTTCTCTTAATCTGTAGAACAGACATAAAGGATTTATTTTATTTTGTTAAGATGAATAGTACAAGTTGAAGCAAATATAATTAACGATTCGGTTAGGTACCTTGTTCTCGGGCATTCGGCATTAATCAGCCGTCTTCTCCCGTTACAAATCTAACGAATCGACATATTGCTTGATCGTAATTATTGCAAGTAGACGTCCGGGTGGCCTCCTGTACTCTACCCTTTGGAAGGCGACTAGTGGATCCTCCAGCCGTTCTCTCCATTCCAAGGGCGACCCAGACATAGTCCCCGTACTCTCTCTTCATATTACGCGATACGCACATGATCTGAGAGTCTGTTCGTATTCCTCCTGGAAGGCAAGATAATCCAGCCGTTCTCTTCATTTCAGGGGAAGGAACGGAACAGTCTTCTCTGAGCATCCTCAGACGTCCGGGTGACCCCTGTACTCTTCTTTTTAAGAGGAAGATCATCCAGCCGTTCTTTCCTCCAGAGAGTGATCCAGGTGTAATCCCCGTACTCTCCTGTGCTGTGTAGGTACAGAAAGTTAGACTTCGTACTCTCCTCTCTAAAGGGAGACTGATGGATACATTCGTTCTCTCCCAATAGAGTCCAGCAAGAATGCCCCTGTAGCATTTGTGACAGCAATATTTATATTTGATCGTTGCTAACGACGCGAGACTTATTAACAGGCCGTATTGCTACGCAATCACCGCGGAACACGAGCTCGACCAATCTAGAACTTTCAATCGCGTCTCGATTATTTGGTCGACGACAAGGACAGACATCTGTCCCTCTTGCTTCCTCTCGGGCGTAGAAAAATCTCGTCGTTTGCTTCTTTTGATGGTTGTTACCATCTTATGGTAACTTTTCACTCATACTTTTAATACTTTTTTCTATAAAGAATATGGAGTTGTATCAACTAATGGATTAAAAAATACATGATTCTATTTAAAAAGACAAAGTTGACTTATACGTGAGCTTAACACGTCCACCTACAGTTACTCCCACTCGTATTTGTACAGCATACGCGCGTTTAGTATAAATGAAAAATTATCACACTCCTTAAGGATATTTTTTATTCCTCTTTATCAAAATTAATTATTACACCTTTTTACATCTATTTACAAAGCAGCTTTATTTTTCATTGTTTAGAAACACAAAAGATAGGAAAAGAATGCAACTATCGATAAAAATCATTTCTCAGCCGTATTCGTACAGTCAACATATGTACATACAATGTACAAACAAAAATATAGGTCGAAAGGAATGTTTATACTTTATTGGGAATTCCCTATTTATTCTGCACGAAATAAAAGACAATCGGCAGTTATTCTTTTGTCTCAACAAAAGCAATCTGTTTATTAATACGCGAAATGGGTAGAAAAGGTAAAGAAACATCAGTTGAAATACGAAAACTAATTATAAATCATCATGAAGATAGGAAAAGTTTACAAAAAATTAGTATTATTGTAAAAAGAAGCCGGTCTATTATTCAATATATTATAAAAAGATATAAAACTCAAAACAGATTAGCAATAAACTTCGAAATCTCAACAGAAAGTTACTAACTGATCGTGACGAACAAAAAATTTTAAAAGAAATCAAGATATATCTTAAAATTAATGCCCCGAAAGTTGCATCAAAGTTAGAATATCAAACAGGTAACAAACTTAGTAATGAAACCGTTCGCCGCATTTTAAAAAAATACGGATATAATGGAAGAGTCGCCAGGAAGAAGCCATACATTAATAAACCAGATAGACGAAAACGTTTATAATTTGCAAATAAATACCTAAAATGGACATATGAATCATGGAAGCGTGTTATTTTTTGCAATGAGAGTAAATTTAATGTCTTTCAATCTGATGGTAGGCAAGTTGTATGGCGGAAACCAAATACCAGCCTTGAGAAGTCAAATCTCCAGCCTACAGTGAAATACGGCGATGGGCATGTCATGGTCTGGGGGTGTTTTTCCGCCACCGGAGTTGAAAATTTGCACATTATTGATGGAATTATGAATAAGCATAAGTACATAAATATTTTAAAAAACAATTTACACGTTAGTGCGAAACGCTTGGGAATTCCTAACGATTTCATTTTCTATCAAGACAATGATCCAAAGCATAAAGCTGGCATAACTCGAGAAAGGCTATTATATAACTGTCCGAAAGTAATGAAAACATCCACAAAGCCCAGACATCAACCTCATAAAAAATTTATGGACAGAACTAAAAACCAGACTGCGGTAATACGAAATAAGTAACGTGATTCAACACAAAGAAAAATTAAACCTGGAATGGAAGAATATTAGTACTGATATTACAAAAAAATTGGTTCAATCTATGCCAAATAGATTACTTGAAGTAATTAGACACAAAGATTATCAAGCAAAGTACTGATTCATCGAATTTTTATAGCAGAAATACGTTTTTCCTTTGTGTACGAATACGGCTGAGGGATGGTTTTTATGGATATTTATATTCTTTTTCTATTTTTTGTGTTTCTAAACAATGAAAAGTGAAACTGCTTTATAGATAGATGCAAAAGAGTGTAATAATTAATTTTGATAAAGATAAATAAAAAATATCCCTAAGGAAAGTGGTTCTTTCTCATTTATACTAAACGCGCATATACTGTACGAATACGAGAGGGAGTAACTGTATAAGAAAACTAATAACATTAGAATATGCCCCCCCCCCCCCCGTCCACTCATCCCAGGCCATCCAACTTTTATCTAAAACATACTTTGCTACGGATAATTAGAATGACGTAATTATCAAGATGTTGATATTAGATAAGGCATCCTGTATAGAGTAAGTCAGATAAAGTGTTGCAAGTTGTTTTCTTCGAAATTACTGCAAATATCGTCTTGAATTAATTGTACATAAAACAATAGAACAAGAAAAGTTAATCATTTAGAGTGCAACAAATTGAGTGGAGTGGGAGGCCTCCTAAGGGGAAAAGGCGCTCCTTCATCTTTTTTTAAATGAAACGGCGTATTCAGTTTTTGTTATTTTTGGACTTAATAACATTTACTTGAAGCATTTTGTTTTATTCTGCATAGTTAAAGAGTTATGACTAAGAATAGGTTTCTCAAGAGAAACTTTGGTAAGGTTCGAAAACTGTTAAAATAAAATATCTGTTAGAAAGTCTACACACGTCGAGGAACATCTGCGACCGATTCACATTCGCTCAACTACGCATTATATGAACACAGCTGTTTATACATTGTGATTGTTATGCGCGTGTATTGTAAATTTTGATAATTTACAATCATTGTTCGCGAAATGTATGTTGGGTAACTTATTCAGAAACGAAGAATAAGTGACTGAGTCAAATGATCTATAGAATGAAGATACAGAGTTGTTTCTACTGATCAAAGACTTCAACTTCCGTATGAAAAGTATTGTTATAATCGACAATGGATGATCGACGACTCGTTTCAGGCTATCTTAATCGTAGTCTTGTTTTTGACTGATTTCTGAAGACTTGATCGAGAACATACGCTATGATTGATCATTGCTAAGATTTCTAATTACCAATTTGAGTTCTTACAGGTAATAGAAACCCTCTTTTAGTGCGTTTTTAGCGCACTCTTTCGTGGAAAGATTTATAAGGTATAATTTGAGAACGGTACACAATTTTTTCCAAGTTTTAGCTGCTCGTCTCTACGAAATGATACAATTAATTTCTAATTTATTCATTGGAAATTCTGGTTTAATGATACGTTTTAGGTTATTGAAGATGAACTAACAAGAATTCTAATAAGTTCAGACCATTTCAGAGGTCAAATGTATCGGCCGGTAAAGGTTTTTTAAGAGTAATGTAAGACGGAGCAATATATACACGGACCAGGCTCCTCTTTCTTCGATTCGTGTCACGTTTATCGACAACGGACAGAAAGGTGGAGTCGAGTCTTCAGGAGGGTAACATTCTCACGACGCGTGAATTGACAAATTTGCATGAAGCTTACAAGGGGGTAGTCAACCTTTTCCTTTTTGATCGGTGCACGAGAAATGACTATGGAAAACGAATGTTCGTGAATTCTAAATTACGAAGCCACCTAAGAGACTCCATGTATGGGCAGCACCACATTAAAAAAACTTCAGATTGCATAAAATAAAAGCAGTAAAAGTAATAGTACTGCACATTGAAATTGATGGTATTTATTTTCTCATTTGTTTTTATTTTCCACTCATAACGCCGATTCAAGCTTTAGCAATACTTTCAAGAAAACTCATCAAAGTCTGGTTAATTAAATTTCGCCAATTTCAGTGTTCAATTAACTTAATCATATAATTTATAATTTCGTTAATTCGTTTACTAATAATTTTCTAGCCGTTTATTTTTTACAAGATTCAATTTATCAAGAGCAGAAGTTAAGAATTTTTGTTACAAATTTTGATACATGTCAAATATACGTTTAAAGAACGATTTATTTTAAGAAAAATAAAAATTAACCCCTTCGAGAGCACTGTTACAATTACATCAGAGTTAGAAAGGGCTACAGGAGAAAGTGTTCATCCAAAAACGATCAGTGGCAGACTCCATAAAGCTGGGTATTATGCACGTTTTTGCCAAAAGGAGACCATATATTAGTAAGACAAATAGAGAGAAATGGATACATCTTGCAAAAAATATATAAATAAGCTATTAGAATTTTGGCAACAAGTAATATTTAGAAACGAAAGCGAGTTTAATGTTTGGGGCTTAAATGGCCGCAAATTAGTTTGGAGAAAAGAAGGAGAAGCTTTAAATAAAGACAACATCAAACTAAGAGTGAAACACGGCGACGGCAGTATAATGGTGTGGGAATCCATGGTTGCAAATGGTGCAGGAAACTCGTAAATTATAGACACTATAATGGACAAGCATGTCTATTTGAATATTTTAAAAGATAATATGAAACAGAATACTGAAAAATTTGGTCTTTCAGGTCGTTTCTATTTTCAATAAGACAACGACCTTAAGCACAAATCACGACTAGGAAGGGAATGATTATTGTATAATACTCCAGATGTTCCGGAGACTCCTCCACAGTCTCCAGATATTAATCCTAAAGAGCATTTCCAAAGAGGAAGAGCTTGGTCGAAGAATACAAAAACACAGAATAACAAATAAGAATGATTTAAAGCATATTTTAATGCAAGAATGGGGAAAGATAAATAACTTAATAACAAATAATTTAATTAATTCTATGTCTAAACGTTTAGAAGTAATCATAAAATCGAAAGGATACCCAACCAAAAATTAATTCTGAATTTATTTCGGTTCTTAAAATAAAGTAACGAGTGTATGAATACTTTTTTCCCAGTATTTTTGTAACACCTACAAATTGTACTTATTACTTTGTGAATACTTCTTTACTGCTGAATAAAATACATATCATTTGAAAGTTGCCATCATCTTGTACATTTTAACGTAAAAAAATCTTGATTTCGTTGTCGTTATAAAATAATTCCAAATTGATGTCGAATATGTTACGATGTATGAATACTTTTTTCGGTCACTGTATACCAATCATGTGAATTTCTCTCCTTCGCTGTTTTTTCAGACTAACGAACCCTACCATATGAGACATGTACGTATATCTAGTGGTTCAATAGGTAAACGTCATAGGCGCATAGGCGTAAGCATCTGTTTTTATAACACGATCTCTGTCTTACTTTTGACAGCAATATGCTCTTCTCGTCTCATATCTTAAGAATATATTTACACCTCTTTTATCTGTCTTTTTCTGACAATAGACTGCCTCGAGGTAAACCTAAGTAATGCATCAAGCCACGACGAGACAGTTGAAAGATACACCGCTTCCATTGCAATAAATCATCCAGTTTCAAAAATTTTAGTTTCTCCAATTTTTGAACTATATTTGTGAATTATTATCTATAACTATATTTATGAATTTGTGAAATTATTATCTCAATGATAACAATGCTAAACACGATGGAAGTCAGATCAGTTTTCCAATGAAATAATGAAAACGAGACGTACAATAATTTTCAACCTTAGAACGACAATGTTGAATTCTTGGGTGCATGTGACACTGTGGAGTCGCGACCGACACAAAATAAAATCAGAATATTTGAAATTTGAACATTTCTATACACTTTTTTTCTGTCCTACTTTAGACATTTTACGAAAATATGATTGCAGCACTTTTTTCTTTCGTTAAAAGAAAGGAAATCAAAATATAAACTGTATAGTTTGTCCGATAGAGACAAACCGAAGAGTCTTTGTTTCTTTAAAATACTTTTATATCTATTCGAATCACTATATATCGTTTTTAATTGATTGAAAATATAATCTATATTTTATCTAAGTCGCTTGGAAGAAAATTTTTAGTATTATTAATAGGATTCGATATTAATTTTGCAATCTGAACAAATTGAAATTCGATACTAAACATAGGAACTTGAACATAAAACGCACGCTATTTGCCCTTTTCTGTTTATGTTCTTAGGACAACATGCACATCTAGCACCTGGTTTTGGTCTAATTTGTGGAAATTTTGGTGGCTCAGATCCAAGTACACCAGCAATTAGTGAATGTATTTCTCTGAGTATAGTTATGACACTGTCTTTGAGGTGTTCTAACGTTACAGCAAGTGATAATTTCTTTATATAATCATAAGGTTTTACTGATACCTGTTTGCAATATCTTTTTGTTTATTATTTCATAGATTATGGTACAGATGAGGAAAGTAAACAGAAGCTCAATATTCTAATGTTTATTTTTTAAATTCATACCTTTGTAGACAAGGTTAAAATTCGACGAAGTCATAGACGACACCAAACCGTCTTTCTACGAATAAGGGTGATTAAAAACTGATTCAGCAACTTATGGTTTTATAAGTTCAGTGTGATTTATATTATGTTTGAACTTATTTTCATCGGGAGTGTTTTGCCAGTTCACGGGTATCATTTTCATAAAGGTGGAACGAAAATTACAGAAACTGAAATTTTCATCATTGGATAAATCGTAAAACGTACACAGCATCCCTTTCAAGTGATATAACTTGCTTACTTTCGTTGTATCCATTCAATTGTAGTTTTATTTACAGACGTTTGTAAGGATGTACGCGCCGCAGCATACCAAGCGTACTTTAAAGATGGAACAGAAAGATTCTGCAGGTCGATTGCTAACTGTTGAACGATGAAAGTTAGACCGAAAAGCGGCAGAAAAGAATAAACTACGTATACAGGGTGGGTCGGTCCAAACGAGCCACCTGAATAACTTTCAATTTTTGGAATAGGTAGAAATATTTAAAATAAAAGTTGTTTGGTTGCAAGGGATCCATTATGTGATGGTCAAAAGTTTTTATCAGACAAACGTGCTTGTGCTTCATACTCGGTTTCAGAACTAATCACCATAAATTTTTATTTTTCGGTCATTATTATGTCCACGACCTTTAGTGACTTTGAGTGATTATGATCGTTTAAATCACCCTGAGAAGAGTTACAATTGTAGGTGTTCAGAAACACATAGTTACATTTAAAAAAAATAAAAGGTGATCTACAAATCTGCTAAGTACGTCCACTTGATAAAAAATTTGGACCGTGTAATGGATCCCTTGCAAGCAAATAACTTTTGTTTCAAATATTTCTACTTATTTCAAGAAGTGAAAGAGTTATTCAGGTGGTTTGTTTCTACTGACTCACCCTATATGTATAATTGGCCAAAATATTTAGGTTTGACTATAGAAATAATAACTAGACGAACTTCAATATTATATTGCATTTCAGAGATAAATATACATTAATGTCTAAAAATGTGTTTAAAAAATAAAGTATAAAAAAATCTAAAAGTAAAAATATTTTTAAGTAATACTTGTATTCTAAAACATGAATAAATGTGGACCAAATTTATTCTCTAACACATACGAAGTTTGTACTCTTTATAACATGTGTATCACATTGTACAATAAATTTGCCAAGATAGATCCAACAGCATCAGAAACAAAAGCTGGATCGTAGTCCTTCCTCGATATATTTTTACGTTCGTTTCAACAGTAACCGTAACACTGTAGCAGGATTGTGTTTGCTATGATACAATCTTTGCTTGTTCATTAGAAAATTAAGACACGCCCAGTGAAAATAGAACAGTGAAAAAACTATGGAAAGTTTATACAGAGGGACATTGCGCGTATACGTGTCAGTTAGAGAGCATAAAAGTGAAAAGGATGAGTAACGCACACGGTGGAACATTTTTATTCGGCCCTGGAGAGAAGCCAGAAAAAAAGGTCTTCCGGGAAACAGATAAAACTACAGATAGTGGTTTTACGTGAAATCCATGTGAAATGAATTATTCGAGGTGGTAAATGACCAAATAATTTCTTTTTTTTTTTAAATACAGCCAACTATTCTATTAACCATGTTTCTTGTTACCACGTTTTTTAATTCAGGAATTAATGTGGCAAATTGAATGATAAAATCTAGTGTAGTGTTACACGTTTTAAAAACGTGATAAACTCCAGCACATTTTAATTAAAAATGATTTAAGTACATTAGTATTTTACCGATACTTGAGAAAGAAATTTTTTTATGAAAGAAATTGAGTAAAAGTGTACATGACTAAGTTCAAAAACGCAGGAATATACAAAATCTTAAATGCAACACTCTAAACGTTTATATGCAAAATTTTAATCCTCTGCGGTTCACGTTACATTAACAGTTTCGTACCAGCCGGTTCACTGTGATTTCGTTCTTCGCTGATCCGCTCAGCATTGTTTACTTTGCGAAACACTTACGAGCTTACAAACACAACATACTTATGAATCATTAATAATATTAAATAAACTTTTAAGGTTTAAAAAAATTATTGGAAATTAATTAGGGAAAGGTTATCATCTTCAGTTTCGATAATTTTGAAATATGTTGTAGAATTCAATATTTTGAACAACTTTTTTCTGTGTATGTAACCGATGCACTTGATTAGTTTTGAAGGTATTCGCAAAAAATTGTCGTTACTACATGTTCAGTATGTTCAGTAGAATTCAGTGTTTCTTGTCATATCATTAAAAAGGATAAAGTCTTACCTTCAACGTAAACAAAAAAACAAAAAAACAAAAATGAGTTGCTACTAATTGCTATTGAGGCAGTTACAGTGTTTTTTATTATTATTATTATTGACATTACAATGGTGTGTCACCAGGCTCGAAATGATTAATCAGGATTTTTTTGTGAAGTTTTTGCAGTACTAGTATTAAGTTTCTTCAAACAATGAACTTTCATTTTGCGAACTTCAGCATTCAATAACAGCGAGAATTTTAGTATACAATCATAGCAAGAAGTCTAACTTATGGATATCTAATGTGTACGCTTGGATGAAGGTGTATCAGTAATTTATATATATTCCTAAAAAATAAATTTTATTAATTATTCTGTACCCACAATATCACAAATATATGCCCTAATTGTAGAAAATTAAAGAATAAGAGATAAATATTAGGTTGTCCGGAAAGTTCGTGCCGATTTTCGATAGTGCCGAGTTTGAATATATTACAGCATATAAAATTATATAAAAACACGAAGTTCGTACATATTCTGAAAGATTATTATTTCACGTGTCTTTTGAAAGTCTATTCATTGCAATTATTAATTGCTTTGCTAAGCAAATATATAGTTATATAGTTTTGAAGATCTAAGAAAATAGAGTACACTTTTGACATTGAATATTTTTCTTTCAACGAAAAGATATTGGTAAAACATTAAATTATGTATGTTATGTTTAAAGAGGCGGTAGCCTGTCAGAAAAAATTCTTCGCAAACGGTTGACAACATCTAAAAGTGGAAATTCCAATATTAAAGAAGAAAAAAATAAAACAAAGTTTTTGGTAAAACGGAATTTTTCAATTTCCTGAAAAACGACGAAAAATTGTAAAATTAAAAAATACATACCTTACAGAACAAAAAGAAAGACTTTGAAGTATGAAATTGGCTTATTTACTTAAAAATCGGCACGAATTTTCCGGACAACCCAATATATAATTTCAATCAGATAATTTTTTTGTTTCCGCGTTTGAGAGACTACCCTACTAATTGTAAGTGCTATAAGGTGACTGGTACCCATTCCTAACACATACACTTACTGACAAAAGTTAAGAAACAACGTAATCCTTTGGTAATTTTGGTATATTTTCTATCTTCTAAGATATTAGGTTGTCCCATAAGTTTCTTCAGCGCCACGCTATGAATGATTCTAACTGGCTATGTTTATATAAACATGCAGGCTTATTTCTTAGCCGTTTATGACATCGGTTTCAGTCGTCCCAGAGCTCTTTCAAAGTACGTTTCGTTGGTGACAAAGTCTCTTTTAAAATTTTTTTTGCACCGTTCAATATGGAGAGCCAAAAGAAGCATTTGCGGCATGTTATGCTTCATTGCTTTAAAAAAGGCAATGATGCAATGGACACAGCAGACGAGATTTGCACCGTTTACGGGAGTGGTACTACGACTATTAGGACCGTCCACAATTGGTTTAAGAAATTTAGAGCTGGCAATTTCGAGTTGAAAGATGAAGACAACAGCGGCCGCTCAGAAACGACGAATATGGATCTTATCAAGACTATGCTATGAAAATCCGCGATATAGTGTGCGTGAGATAGTGATTACCAGTAACATTCCCAAAACAACGGTACATAAGCATTTAATCAAGATGGGATATGCGAATCGATATGAAGTTTGGGTCCCACACCTATTGATGGAGACCGGCCTTATGAACCGCGTCTCTACATGCGATTTGCTTCTCCAGCGACATGAAAGAAATCCTTTCTTAAAGAGGCTTGTCACTGGAGACGAAACTTGGATTTTGTATCAAACTGTGCATCAAAAACGCACTTTGACTAAGGAAAATAGACCTTCAACTGTTGCGAAGCCTGGACTTCATCCGAAGAAGGTTCTTTTGTGCATTTGGTGGGACTGGAAAGGTGTAGTGTACTACGAGCTCCTTCCTCAAGGTGATACGATCAATGCTGACAAATATTGCAATCAACTCGATCAATTGAAAGCCGTCATAGCAGAAAAACGGCCAGAATTGGCGAACCGACGAGGCGTCGTTTTCCATCACGACAACGCAAGACCGTATGTTGCGTTGGCCGTAAGGCAAAAATTATTACAGTTTGATTGGGACGTTCTACCTCATCCTCCGTACTCCCCAGACCTTGCTCCATCCGATTATTACTTGTTCCTCTCCTTAAAAAATTCTCTCCGTGATAAATCTTTCAAATCCATAAGCGAAATAAAAATGCACCTAGATAAATATTTTGCAAGTAAGCTTCAACAATTTTGGAAAGAGGGCATAATGAGGCTTCCTGAGAGACGGAAGAAGGTTATAGAACAGAACGGTTCATATATAACATAATAAATCAATCTTAAACAGCAAATATCGTGTATTAATTTCGCATCAAAAAAAGTGAAGAAACTTATGGGACACCCTAATACATAGGTTGAAACCAGAAATAGGATAATAAGATAACATTCCATACATCAATAAACAATGAGTTTTTTTTCGAACATGCTTGTACAACGACGACAATTAAATTGAATCGAAGAAATAAGACAAAAGCTGCGTGACATAAGTTAAAAAACATATAGTGCTTAAATTATATAACCACTTTTAATAAAAGCAACAATGTGTAGATATTTGTAATTTTCATAACAGTCTAATAAGATGTTGGATAACCCTTGGATTCGAGGACTGCATGGCATCTGCGTGGCATTGATTCAATTAATCGAACACAAAACTCAGCCGGTATTTCTGATCATATTTTCATGAGTTTTTCCATTAATTCTACTTTATTGGTAAAAGAATGACTTCCCAATTGATATCCAATGTAATCCCACAGATGTTCAATTGGGTTCAAATCTGGGGATTGACTTGGCCACTTGATTACATTAACATTTTGTTCTGCAACAAATGCCTTAACTAACTTAGAAGAATGTTCAGGATCGTTATCGTGTTGAAATGACCACCCTGATAACATTTTTTCATTGGCAAATGGCAGCATATGATTTTGTAAGATGTCACGATGTACAAATCTATCCATTGTTTCTTTTATTTGTATTAATGGACCGGGGCCGTTACGTGAGAAACAACCCCACACCATTACATTACCGCCACCAAATTTTACTGTCGGTTTTAGGTATTTAACATTAAATCGTTGTTCAGTAGGGCGTCACACATTATTTTTAAAGTCGTTTCCAAACAGGTTGAACTTACTCTCATCACTCCATACAATTTTTGACCACTCAGTAGCAGTCCAATTAAGATGTTCTTTAGCAAACCGCAACCACAGCTGCTCTATTTTTCTTCGACATAAGTGGTTTCTTGCATGCTTTGTGTAAAAAAAGATTATTTTCATCTAAACGACGGCTAACTGTCCTGCTACTAATGTTTTCCAGACCTAGTTGATTTTTAATTTCAGAAGCAGTATAAAATGAATTCGACTTACAATTAGAGAACCTTGTAAATCGGCGATCTAGCTTTTCAGTTGTTTTTCGCGGTTTGCCAGTTCATGGTGACGTTTTAGCAGTTCCATATTCATCAAACCGTTTTATAATTTTGGTGATAATGCAACAATTCACACTAAACACTTTTGCTATGTCAATTTTTTTCTTGCCTTCCTTAAACATTTCAACTACTTTCAGCTTTTCAGCTTCTGTTAAATATTGCCTTCTTGTCATATTTAACACAAACTATAATATGAACTAGACTCAACGATGTCAGAAAGGAAACTAAGTGTCTCGGAATATGTTCTTTTACATTGTGGGCTCAACTTATCACGAGATGTTTGCATGTTTCTTGACTTTTGTCACGCAGCCTTTATCTTGTTTCTTCGGTTCAATTTAATTGTCGTCCTTGTACAAGTATGTTCGAAAAAGAACTCATTGTTTATTAATCTATGGAATGTTATTTTATTATACTATTTCTAGTTTCAACGTATGTATCTCAGAAGATAGAAAATATATCAAAATTATCAAAGTATTATGCTGTTTCTTGACTTTTGTCAGTAAGTGTACGTTGCCATATACGCACGATTGCAGATAGAATTCACTGTAATGGTATCGACAGTTTTTTGCAAATATCTCGAAAACTAAGACAGTACAGTAATTATATGCATAGGAAAAAGATATTGAAAATGTTGATTTCTATCACATATTAAAAAATTATCAAAATCGAAACTTGGAGACCACTTCTTGAATAATTACTGAATTATTTTTTATTCTTCACAACTTATAATTTTTCACAGTACGATATCGTTTAAAACATTGATCGTCATACAATACCAGTTTTGTGTCGCATGTTTGTTATATATGGGATAGGTCACGTGACTTGTTCACCCCGAATAATTTTTAAAGTATGCGTTCTACAAGAAAGTGTTTTATACATAAATTGCATGATATCGAAAGGTACATACGATGTTTTGGAACAGTTTCTTTGAATAACTTATTTGTTTACTAAATGTCAAAGTGACCTTGAATTTTGTTAATGAAATTCGTACCTTTTTGTGTTAAAATGTAGATCAGTACATTTATCACAAGAATGTATTACGCTTTATTTGTTAATAATTAGCAAGATATTTGCAAAAGCATCGTTCATGATTACGCTATTTATCTTAGTTATATACAAGTATTCAAAGTGAGACTCTTTGATTTCCATACACTGTACAATTTGTTAATTCAGGAGAGAAACTGACCACTGTTTTACCATGTTATAGTTCTATTTTAATTTTGCATTTTAATAATTGTATAATTTACAGAAAATTAAAATAATTTAAAAACTTTATTTTTTTTACATCTCCTAATTTTCTTACAGAAAATTCTTGATACAAACAGGTATTCTACTTAAAAAATTCAAGTAAACAATATTAAGGACACCTTGATATCTTCTAAACAAATAGATTATTTAGAAAACCGTCTGAGTATCATATGTTCTCTTCATTTATACATAAAACACTTTTTTGTACAATAAATATTTTGAAAATAATTCGAGGTGGCCAAGTTACATGACTCATCCTCTCCAAGAAGTATCTCTTCTTTCACAATATAATAATTTATAAATTTTCATCTAAGCATTATTCTTGATCACTGAATGAAGGTCGCCCTTTGTTTGGCGCCATAAGAATCATTATAAATATTATATTTTAATTTTTTTAATTTCATTATAAATTTATATTTATTAATATATATTAATTATAGTTATTAATATATTTTACTTATATTCATTATATTTATAAACTTATAAATATTTATAATCTTTATGACAAATTTAGAAAAGTTGTAAATGTCTGATTGATTTTATTGAACAGAACATTAATGCTTCATAGAAACAAAGTGTATTGTCACCAATCATTACAAATAACTAAGAAAAAAATAAATAAATTTACTGAATATGTTTCATAACTGCACTTATAGCAGGAACATTGTAAACAAAAACTTTCACTTTTGTCTTATAGATTATAATCCAACACGCTGTATTTCGGAAAATTGTGTTCCATTTATATAAAGAAAACTGAAAAAGTATTCTTTTCAAGTACCGTGGAACTTTTGCCGAAAGTTTTGTCACCGAATAGTAACGGTGAAGATTTAGCAAGGAAAAGTTGAGCATAAAATCTGAAACAGGGGAAGGAAGGTTGAACCGCGTTCTCTTGATTGCTCCTGCCACCCCTGTTAAAGACGCGAAAAGAGAAACCAATCTCGTTCTAATGGATCGTCGATTGTATCAAAGAGATAGAAAGTCGTACAACATATTTCGTTTCCCATAACAAATCGATCATTTTGTCACGCAAAAAATTCTAATATCTGCGTGATGCAGATACTCCTAAAGTCCTTTGATAATTTCTTAAGCACATCGTACAAATGCCATATATATCCTAGATCTTGAACATCACGAGTTTTCATAAAATATAGAAACTTCATAATTTATATAATCTCGTCATGTAACTGTACTGTTTACTGCTTTGAAATAATTTGCAATGTAATAATTCACAAATTACTTTCCAAGATGTAAAGGAGCTCCAAGATTTAGTACAATGCAGATGTTTGAAAATCAAAACAATAATTACTTTAATTTAAACCATAAGTTAAAGACTATAAAAAGAATTGGATTTTTTTGTTGTAAAAAGATTTTGCGAATGCACCTTTGAAGAAATAATGGTGACATAAAACTGGAAAATTTGAATGAAATTCAAATATTTTTCACAAATTCATGATTTATTTTACCGGGTAAAGCATTACATACATAAAATTGCATATTTTATAACTTGTCTATGCGAGTGGATTAATATTTATTCCTTTCAACTTTCGCGACGAATTGTAACATAAAAATATTTCAAAACGTATGTAACTCTCAACAATTTTTGAAGATTTAAATCACTTTCCGTTACTTTAATCTCTGACAAAACTCACAAATTGTGGAAAGACATAATAACCTCATTAATTTTTTATAATTAAAACGAAATTTTATTTTCCTGTGTTATAATACACGATAATTAATTAAAAATAATTCTACAGAATTTAATTATTTCATTCTACTAAATGAATTAATTTCTGGTATTAAAACTAAATAATTTAAAAATATGTGAACATTAGCTTCTGTGAATTTTGAAATTTTACTAGATGTTTTAGTAATATCAGAAACTGGATCATATTAGTATTATTGAGAAGCTGCACTCACAAATGATAATACGTAATTCCAAAAATATTTAATTGTAATATTAAAGACAAACTAATACTTTTATTACTTTTAGTTTAGATACTAACAATTGTTTGAAATTTTATAGTAAATTAACAAACTTTTTGCACAGCAGTAAAAAATTTGACGAACAGACATATTCGAATGATATAACTTCTAGACAGAACAAATGCAAACAACTATGCGAATTAGAATTTGCAGGTATAAGTAATCATCTGCCACTTTAGAAAACTGTTTTCAAAAGTATGTTTCAATGAAATGCAGAACTAAATAAAAAATATTCGTATAATATGAATAATTCTTAGTTTTTCATTGGAGATTCTAACAATTTTACAAAACACTATTTATCCATCTAAAATTCTACGGATGAAGTTACTTTATCAAAACTTTATGAAAACAATATTTTCATTAGCACAGTCCTAGTTGAACATCATTAAAAAAAATTGTTCATTTCGAATAAACTTCAAGAAATTTACATTTGGTGGAAATGATACGTAATATTGATTATGTATCATAAAAAAAAAATTTCTTGCACGCAGTCACAATGACTCTTATGTTAGTAAAATTAAAAGCTTCAACCAAACGAACAACACTGCCATTAATTAATTCAGTTATGGCCATAAACGCGCAAATATCAACGTAATCTGTCGTTGATCAAAATTGAATAACAACGATCTATTGTACTCTCTAACATTATTAATTTTCTTCAAAGTTTTATTCGTCGTATCGTATGCCTGTACAAACTTGGACTGTAATTTATAAATTCGCGCGAATTGTTTTTAAAATCAATCATTTGAATTATTCGAATGGTGAAATTGAAAACATAGTGGATGAAAGAAGTAAACTTGAACGTAAAACTTGCCGTGTGTCGTTGAACGATATTGCGTTGGTCCATGGTGTTCTTCAAAGCTTGATTTTCACAGACTTCACGGCGTAAGAGAACTCTCGTTACCACCGAGGTAAAGGGAGGGAAATTGCAATGAGAATGAAAGCACACATTCACGAAACAAGACGCGGCCGAATACTGAGACGAAGCTAGACCGTTTCTACGCTGACTCTGTGTACTTGGATTGCTGGTGGGGCAAAAGCCTCACGCATGCGCAACGATATTCGTACTCGAGTTATTACAGGGTACAAGATTTAAAAAAAAAAAAAAATAACACCCCTATTAACTTTTGTACAACCTGTCTTTATGGCTAAACACTTTTTACATTAAACTTTTTAACAATTTCATTCTCGGCTTGCTAGAATAAAGAAAACGTTAAAATAAAGGAATTATTCTGGTTTAATAAATGTCTTCAAAAATCCATTAGCTATTTCTTTTTGTTTTTCTTTTTTGATACACTAAGTTTTTCATAATTTTTGAGAATTTCGTTACACATTACAAGAATATATTACTGTAAATTTTGGTCTTGTAATAATTAAAAATCATTGAATGCAAATAATAATGCAAATATGTTTTTGATAGAATATTCTCCTAATATACTCTACAAATTTATCAATTTCACTCATTTATTATTCAATTTAGTACTTTTTTTGTGAATAAAATATTATAATGTACAATGTTTTGTGAGATTTTACCACTCAAATTAAAAACATAATAATGATTAACAAGACAAGAATATATACTTTATACCTAATCAGTACACAATGCTAATTTTACATTTTCTTAAATTTCATTCACGCATTATGATTTTTCTTTCAAATAGTGAAATGTATGAAATATTTAAAAAATTCATTTGAACATTTAAAGAGAAGAAAAATTATCTGTATATATTTCATTTCTTTTCGTCAGTGTTCAAACTTTAGTTACCTTTGGCACAACTTATCCTCACTATTTCATATTAAATATCTTATAAAATTTAGCAAATTTTTAAGTATTTACATATAATTTAAATATAAAAATATAAATAGCGTCAAAATAAAATTTTAAGACTTTCATGATTCAATGATACCCAATAATTGATATTTATTTTGCTCAATTTTTATTTATCAAAAATTTTTAACTTTTTGTTTAATTTATGTAGAATTGCAACCTTGAAAAAAAGATATCGCCGAAAACGTAGGCCAGGGGCGACGATTGAACGATAAACGATGTAGAATGTGTTCGTATGCCTTGACGATGCAGATTGGAAAAAAGAAACTCTCAACGGCGAAAAACGAGAAAACAGTTCTGTATGAGCCATATGAAATGTATCGAAGAGAAATCCTTATATTTCTACATTTATATTATACTAAATACAATGCAAACATTTAACAACAAATAGAACATTGAATTTTTTAATACTACTTTTCAAAAGAAAATATTTTTAAATTAAAACAAAAAAAATTTAGATCTGCTTTGATACTAAAGATACTAAAGAAACAAATATACATACGACCGTAAAATAGCGAATGTTTCAGACTTACACTCTATACAAACAATAATTTACTATCTTTTGTTTTTTTGCGGCGTAAAAAGAACTGTTGACAAAATTTTATGATTTTAATTATTATTAACAAGATGCTAAAATTTTAAATATCAATTTCACGCTGTTCCCCCTCTCAAATCAATTAAAGAAAAATAAACTTTTAAATGTAATATATAATAATTATTGTTGCAGTGTATTAGTGTATTATATTAAACCTATTCGTTAGAAAATTAATACATACATGTATCTTCTTACTGAACTGCATTTGAACTTTTTTCCATGATAATTATCAATGTTTCTTTATGTTTTCACCCTTTCAACTTTGTTCCAGTGAATTCTTATAAATCCCATGTGCCACAATGTGTCACATATGTTCGTTATCTTATACTTTTTAATTAATCTATCTATATATCTATTATCCTTGATTGGTAATCACGAGAATAAGCAACGTAGTAATGTGCTGGATAATTTTAATTTTGGTAGAGTATGAGGCTGCAGGGAATCAATTATCAAACGTTCGTTTTTTACATACACAATTGAACAATTCTCTGAAATTGTTTGTCATACCTTTTCAATTTATAGTACAATGTAACTATTTTGCTTAAAGAGTTTTTGGATTGTTATGTTTTTATTCATTCTATCGAATATATGAGTGCTTATGCGTATTCGGGACACATGCCCCAATTTCTAAAAATGATAAACAATTTTCAAATTTGATCTGTACCTATCTATAGCTTACCACAATCGACTTCTACAAGAAAATATAATAAAATTCGAATAAAAAATAGTCGAGTTCAAAAGATTAATCTATATACTATTAAGCATCATACTTTCTGTGTACAAATTGTGTTTAAACTCCTAGTTTTTAATATCTTGAACTCATTCTACTGCTAGAAATGATTTATAAAAATTTATAAGAACATTTGTTAGTTGTTGCCGTAAGAATAACAAAAAGAAATAATGTGGAAGAGTATTGCTGTTCGATCTTATTAACGAGAGAAAATAAATAGCAAATAAGTAGATATAAAATTTGTCATACCGTTAAATATAAAATATGTTTCACGATGTAATGATAAAAGAAACATGTTACTGTATTACAACGCAACGGCCAGTAAATTGTTTCTTCCCTTGGGCAATTACAAATTCCATGCGTGAATCCGGGATTTCGAAAATTCAATTGAGCAAGTGAGCACGTTTCTTCGCGCGCGACAAATTAAACCGAGAAAATTGCCGCAGTGGAGTAAAAAGGAAAAAAAGAGTCGATGCTTTGTAGGTATGTACAAGGTTGGATGCAACGGTGCATTTAGCTTGTTTTTTTTGCACAAAGAACCACAAGCCAGCAGCAGGGGCGAATAAGAGAGCCTATTGTATCCTGTTCGATGGTATATGTCGACCACTCGAGACACCCGGTATATTTAAGCGGGCGTCCTGTGAGGGGCGTCTCTCGGACTATCGCCAATAATTGTTCCTTATCAAAAGGGAACGAAACGGGCATCGACCATATGCGAACCACAACGCGTACCAATTACAAGCTACTAGAATTTTGATCCATGCTTTTTATATTGCGATATTCTAACTGCGGTTTCCTATTTCTTTTATAATTTCGAGCGATTCTCAATCTAATCACGCTATCCAATCTATTGGATTCCTCTTTAATACTGTAACACATTGAATTATGAACTTTAATACGTATAGATACTTGATCTAGAACCATTCTAACTATTTTTTTCTTCTCTAAAAAACATTTATACAAAATGATGTTTACAAAACCTCTTTTTGAGATATATTTAATAACGTTTGTTGAATATTCACAAAATTGTACAACTAATAAGTTTATAAAAATGTCTTTTTTAGATAATCACGTATACTAAGAAACGTTTGAGAAAAACAAAGAATAACGTACTACTTGCATACATACGTACACTCCTGAAGAAAAGTTTCCGACCACTTCAATGTTACTACAGTTTTTGTAGAAAATAAACAAATGTATATAAATTAAATCGCTACAGAAATTATTTATTAGTATTCGAACCCCTTTAAAACAGAATAACGTTTTAAAAATTGGATCAAATAACTCGAGTTGTTTTTAAAAGTTAGAATTGGTTTACTAGATGATGTGTACAACAAATTTTGAAAATGTTACAAATAGTCGGAATCGCAAAGAAATTAGTGATAGTCGTTTTTACAACTTTTCTATCTGAGCCTGTAATAAAAATTAAGAAAGCACATTTTATAGATTTATGCCAGTTATATCTGCTTAATATTTCATCGAAATCGGACAGTGCAAAAACAAGCGACAGGCATTGAAATATGTACAAATCTTTAGATTTATTGCACTTTTAGACTGAAATTGGTGAGAAGTTTCGATTTTTCATGACAGCATTAACCGATTTCGATGAAATTTTCAGCATGTATTTTTAAATTTGTATTGCAAGCTGAGATACAAAAACTGAAAAAAACAGCTACTATTATTTTCTTCGTAATTTCGAACAATTGTAGTTTTCTTAAAAAATTGTTTACACGTCATTTAGTAAACTAATCCTTCTAACTTCTAAAAAAAAAAAAAAAACCGTCATTTGGTCTAATTTCAAAAAAGTTATTCTGCTAAGGATTCAAATACTTTCGTGAGCTACTGTATATTTCTAACATATTACGAGTGCTGTTTATCAAAAGAAATTACGATAAATTGCACCGTATTCTTTTATTAAATTAAATAATTACAAAGATAGCATTTACTGCATTCTCATTGAAAAAATAACTTCTTGGCTTCTTCCTTTGTTTTATCACACGAAGCATCCTTTCTATTAATTTCTCTATTGTTTCTTACGAAATATTGTTTCAAGCATTTTATAAAATATCCCATAACTCTTCGTTTGTTTCTGAGCAGTGTTACCTAGCTTTTCTACCCTGGTGACCCCAAATCAACTTACAATTAGTGGAATTTAAATCCAGCGATTATGGTGGCCATTTCATATTATTTAATAATTCTTCTTTTGCTCTTTTTGTCCTACAAAGTCACGACAAAGCCTTGCTGTATGTTCTGGATCATTATCTTGTATTCACAATACGTTGGATTAAGCGACATACTTAAAATCTCAAGAAGTTCTTAAGATAAACAACCCCCCTACCACGAGTGAGGTAACAGAAACTATATACATGGACCATCGAAAGCGAATTAATTAATTTTGAGTTACTCTTGTTCGAAACACCTTTTGTGTGTATAATAAACTTTTTTTAAAAACTTGACTTTGTGAACTTCGCTTGTAACATTTTCAGAGAGTGGTTGAGAACTTCCCGTCAGGAATATATATATACTGGATAGTATCGAGCTTTATACGAATAATAAATAAAATTTTATTCGCTATTCGTTAATTGGTTCATTTGTTCATTAAGTTTATCTCCGATAACCTCTTTAACTATAGTTGAAAGACTTTCCTTCTACGCTACTATGATTACTCTATCTTACTCCCATAAGATTTCTGATGAGATATTTGAGAAAAGTCATAAATTAAAATAATTATTTAAATCAAATTTAATCAGATTCATTGAAAAAAGAAATTTATTCATTTTGTTTATTTGAAAACTTCGAATAACGAATAAAAGATTACAAATAAATTCGATTTATTCATTATTCCCGAATAATAAGAAATTTGTCTTGTATTCACGTCTGTTCGCGGTACGTTGTAAACATAAATCGCGATGAATGAAATTGGCATGTTTTAACGAGATCTAAGGAGGACTCGGAGTAATATATAGAGTTTTCCAATAAGTGCGATAGAACTTTGAATTGAAATGAAACGAAAAATACGGAAGGTAGTGTAGCACTCACTACTTTATTTTAAAGTACATTCGATGACATTATACACAAGATACAATACGATATAAATGACCACCATGATTGTGTTTGATGGAGTGAATACGGTAAACCCAATTTTCTCCACAAAAATCATCTTCAGCGATGAAGCTCACTTTTGGATGATTGGTTTTGTCAACAAACACAATTCTCAAATTTGAGGAGATATTATTCCTCAATCAGTAGGAGAGCTATCGTTGTATCCAAAGAAAGTTATTGTTTGGTGTGCTTTTTTTCTACTGGTGGAGTTTATTTTGGCCTTTATTTTTTTTGAAAATAATGAAGGTGCGATTAGTAACTGTTACTGGTGAGCGTTACCGTTCGATGATTTCATCTTTCCTTTGGCGTGAATTGAATGGATTTCATTTGGTGGATTTCAATTGCTATGTTATGTAGATTAGAGAACTTTTCATATGAAATACTTGCTATTTCTTTATTGTTTTCACACATTCTGAAAATTTGTATACTAAAATATAAAGCTAAAATCCAGGGAAATTCAAAATAATCCTTCGAAAATAAAAGAAATATGTGTCTTTCACTTTTGAGATCACACTGAATACTGATGCTAAATGTGTCTTTTAGAGTATCATTTAAAGACAGTTACAACGTACTCGGATCCAAACGGACCTAGGCGCCACCGTGTGAGGATTAATAGATAAAACTTCGGTTTATCATTTAATATTCGGACTGTTTAAAGGCTTGGTTGTTTTTCGGTTGGTGTTCAATATAAGACTGTCTGAACATTTAGAAAAGGACAAGAATCTTAGTCATTGAAGGTAGAGTCATATTTTGGAAGTGAAAAGTCATAGATTGGAAAGTATAAAAAATCGGTTATTGGTCGTAGAGCGTTTCTTAAGTAAATCGAGAAAAAGTGAAAATGGTAATAGAAAGATGAGGTATCTGCAAAAAAATAACATCGGATATAAGAAAAGGAAAAGCCTAGTTTAGCAATTAGGAAGTCGATACAATGGATAGTGAAATTGTGTCTAAATTATGACTCCTTCAGGCCCATTTTACGACTCCTTTGAGAAAGACTAAAAAGAAATATTTGGTATGGAGCATTGTTTATTCGTTATTTCCGAACTATTGCGACATGAGGCATAATAATTTGAATTTATATTTTTATAATTTATATTTATATTATAATTTACTTTTAAAATGTTGACTTTCATTTCTAACTAAAACATTAGCAGATTAGTAATATACAAGTATACTATGTTATTTTCTGTTAAATGATACCTTAAAGTGGAACCGTGAAACTTCAAACTAGTTGATATAATTCTGACAGTTTAAAAATGATCTAAACAATTTTAAATAATTTCGTAACTTTGAAACCTAAGAGACTTCTTACTATTTAACAAGTTTGTCAAACTTTCAACTAAAGAATGTTCCTAACCTAAATTAACTAACAAATTCTGAAAGCAAGAGTTTTGAAGTGTATCAAGTTTAAAGTAACTAAGGATACCTAGCGGAGAATGACTTAGTTTTGCTTTAAACTTATTGTTTATCAATGGAACATATTAAATATTCTGTATATTATATATTATTGTATAATATATATTCTGTATATTAAATATTTATCTCAATAATACTTAACATTGGTAACGGAGCATTCTACATCTAGATACTATCTCTCGACTTTTTCTTTATTTTTCTGCTTTTCTCTTTTTAATTTAGTAATTTGAAACATGTAAAAAATTTTTTTTGTATTTAATTCAGATAACTTTCCCTTTATAGAGAATTAAAAGTTATCTGACCCGAAAATTTTGATTTTAAACTTTGTGTATATGTAAATCGTAACAATTTTATTCCTTGGCGGGGAAACACTTTGATAGAGATAAAATCAATCCTCCAATGTTTTCACGTTTTTCTCGTTTTTTGGATATAATTTTGTTACTGGTGATATATTGAAACTTTACAAGTGAATCGGCGTCTTCACACCCCTCAACAGGAGTAATAACAATGACGAAATAAAGGAGAGTATCTTTGTAGATTCCTATTTAGTCCCTCCAATTTTTTTTTAGCTCCAACAGTTGTATATGGTAAATGAGTTATTAAAAATATTATACTTGTTTATATTTCAATTGGCTGTTCAAAATGATACAGTTTTTGTACATAACAATTGTTTTTATGTAGTGATATTAAATACTTACATTTCGTATACAATTTTTCTTACCATAGTTTTGTAGAACATAAAAAATTAAATAATTTGTACTTTCAAAGTTTTAATATATTACGTACAGTTACAAAATTATATTCAGAAAGCGAAAAAAAAACGGAAAAATATTGAGGGGTTGATTTTATTACCTCCGAATGATTTTGTTTCCACGCAGAAAAAAATTATATTTTATATATAGTATATAATTAATTATAATGTATATAATTTTGTTTTTCTTCAGAATAAAATCACTTTGAAGGAATAAATCGACCCTCTAAATAGTATCTATTTTATATATTTGTAATACATATAATGGCAGATATGCATATATAAATTTGTAAATAATTCTATTTTCGTAATTTTTAGTACTGCATTAGCAACATTTAAAAACAAATTCATTATAATTATTGTATGCTTACTATATGTGCCACTTTTCTGTTTCGTATTATTCATATATTTTTCAGATTATAGGTCAAAGTTGTGTAACTTCTTACTCACGAACAGATTTTTTCCCCCAAGCACAGGTCCAACGATAGTCTTTTCCTGTGTTATGCATATATTTTGTTCTTTGTCTTTCTTTCATTCTGTCCCCGGTTCTTATCCAGGTAAATAAAAAGCTGTCACTGCAACTGTGGCGGGAAGATGTTTTCCCGCATTTTTTTACCACCGTCTTCTTCAGGGAAACTTAGTCACATAGTAGGAGTACCCTCGGAGGGGAAATTTGCTCTTGAGCAAGAAGTTACGGAGCTCAATTATAAGTTACAGAAAACATTTCATTTTAGTGTTACTATTGAGTTGGTGAGAAAGTAATATCGGTTTTTGATCGTGTTAAGATAAATATATCAGATGAAGTCGAACAATAACTTATACATCCTTTTCTCCAATCGAATTCAGTTAATTTTTATAAAAATGGCATTAAACAATTTCCAAACCGTTGGAATAAGGATAGAGAAAGCAATGGACAATATACAGAGTTATAAAAACGAGCTTCGTGACTTTTATAGTAGATAAGACTTGCCAAATGATGAAAACTATCCTAATAAACATGGATTCATGGAAAAATTAATATTTTCAAAGTCATAAACAATTTTTTGTTTCAGTGAGAGGAATTAATTAAAACTGATCAAAACAAAGGGGAATTCTCCCCCCTTCTCCCCCCCTCTCTCTCTCGCTAAAAGATTACAGAATAGTGAAGGGATTGATGTTATGTGAATGCAGAAACAACGATTAACGGGACGATATCAAATGATATGGAATGATTGATAATGAGTGTGAAACAGCGTGCAAGTCAAAGGCATGCCGAAAACAAACTAAAGATGTGCGTATATGAAATGTATATTTGAAGGCGTCAATCAATTAATCAAATATATTTATGGCATCACTTAAAAGTAGTTTAGTGTGAGGCATAGGAATACGAGAGTATTCCCAACAGAGAAACATAACATTGATAAATACTTTATATACAGGGTGACCCATTTTAACCTTTAACTGCTAACATGACAAAATTTACTTTAACTGCTGCCGTGCGGTTCGTAAAACTGCGATATGAATTAAAAATCGCAGATTCTGAGTAATGTTGTTAGTTGTCTATTTGATTATTTCGTCAATACTATCATGTGAAAATAATAAGTCCAGAATACTCTCTATCTTTTGGCTTTGTTTCAAAATTCTTTGGAGGAGGACGGAAATTAGATAAAACGATATGTTTTCGAGATCTCACATTTACTGAAGGTTTAGATTTACATTCTAAATAAATAAAGACTTTATAATAGTAACGAAATATATTAAAATACTGAGACTTAGCATTTAAAATTGCATTTTCTGCAATAGAAGTTTCAATTATGTATACTCTTGTCAGAACTTGACCAATTATAATCAAATATTTCAAAATATTCTATTGCCAATTTCATATTCACTGTCATTTTCTTTCATAATCAGAATATTATCGTCGTCTTCATCACCAAAACTTTTCGATCATGATAGGCCATTTTTTCCTTACAAGAATACAAAATGTAGCAAAAACCCCAGGCTTAAAGTTTATCAAACGCTTCTACTACTAATGCGAGGTCTCTTAGATCGCTATCTGTTTTTTTTTTGCTAGACTAAATAAACAATAACTCATTTCGATGACTTGTAACTAACTGAGTCATTAATTTGTACGATACTGAAGAGACAGAGGGAACCTCGACACAGAAGATACTTTGCATCAAACGAAATGAAACTTTGCATGATCGACTATGTTTAATAAACCGCATGTTAGCAGTTGCAGTTTAATCTATAAATGCTATTATTCAGAAAACTATGTTAAATTGGGAAGCTTGTTTTTGCGGGATTAAATGAGATGGAGAGAAATATTAGTACGTACAGGTGTAGTAAACGCGGTAAGTGTAAGCATTAAAGTCATTTCAAGATCAGTTTAATTTTTTTAAATAACATGTAGTATATTTTTTTCCTCACCATGTTAGTATATTTTTTTCCTCTCAATAAAAGAAATTTCGAAAATAAAAGATCACTAGGCTACAGTCGTGTCATATACATAAACAACAAATGTGATATATGGAATGTATAGAAATGTACATTTCTATAACTGTCTCTGTATCTCTTTTTCTAAAATGTTTGATGAGAGCATTAAAAAAAACACATTTTACACTTTGCATATTGATAATTTCTTACATAATGCAGAAAAATTTCACTTGCATACCTTGCAGGTTTGTATGGTCTATCTGCCCATAAATATTCACAAAACGCTACCACAGAGTACATATTATCTCCTTCCTAATTTACTCTCACATGTACACTAGCAAATCATTCGAATGTCTTTCAACTATAAAATATGCTCATAAATATACAGGGTGTTCCGCCTAACTTAAGCAATTAAAATATCTCGATTGCTTTTCACGATACGAAAAAAATGTTCAGAAAGGAAATGAACAGTGACAAGGGACAAATGTTTCATGCACTTTCTTTCTTAATTTTTTTTTTACAAGATTTCAAAATTACTGACGTATCTTTAATTGGCTCGATGATTATGTGAATGTCAACATATTATATACCATTGAATTCAGTTTTAATGAGCTACAATAATGTGGTAATGAAAATTTATCGATTCATTGAAAACAACGTCGATAACCCTAAAATCTCGCAATAAATGACGAAAAAAAGAAAATTTGTCAATCAAAATATTTGTTTCTTGTTACCATTCACTTTCTCTGTAAATATGTTTCTCGCATCATGAAAAAATAATGGAGATATTTTAACTGAGATATTTCAATCTGCTTAATTATAAAAATGATGTATGAATAGGAACAATGGAAAATTCATAAAAGTTAAAATGTTTTTAAGTCTTTTCCGTATAAACTTTTTAGATTAAGCAAGGGGCATTCTTGCAATTTTCGCGATTAAAATATCGCATTAACAATAAAATGACATGGGATATGCGTCGTTGCGGCTGATCAATCATACCTTTCTTATTGTTAGCTTTAAAATGAATTTTATAGAAATGTATTGTATTATGGTTCTGCTGTTACGATTAGAACCAAAAATAAAACGTAGAAAATAATATTGTATATATTTTAATAATGATCATAATTTATAACAATTTAAAAATTAATTCGGAGAAACTTTACAGAAGAAGCACTAAAACTATTTATGATTATTTTAAGTAATAGAACTGAGAATAACATATAAGCACTAGTTCAAGGAATATACGCAATATATGTACACGATGAAACAGTATACATAAATTGTTTCATCCATGTGACGAAAAATCCAAGCCATTAAGCTTTCACACATTTCCAAACAGCCGAAGCCTTTCGTTTCTTAATAAATAATAATTTTATTTGTCCAACCTAAGAGTAGAATATATTAAAGTATTGTCATGAATGAATTTCATTAACACTCAGCGACACAATAAGGTTAATCTATTAACAACATAGACGGTAAACACTCAATTACAGCAGCCCCGCTCCATAATTGTTATTACCTTGCCATAACCTTTTTTCTTAATTTTCTATATCGTGAAGCATAGTGCACTCTAATTACAACCTACTTGCCTTAAATCTGGTCTTGCAACCGTTTTTGGCGCTCGTCACTAAATCTCCCATTAGCGCACTATTGCGTCTCCTTCCTCTTCATAATTTCTAGGACGTTGGTTCGGACATCAACAAATCAATCGTCACATTTCGGAACCTTTTTCCCACCAAAATTCTTTAAGTAATCACTTTCTTGCTTTGGCTTCCGGAGAAATCTAAATTCGCGTTAAAAAGTTCAATTGAATCAGATAATATCGAGCCCACAGAATTTATAGATTCAATACAACCTAGAATTAACCGAATATCGACAAACATCAATCAACGACTTCTATTTGGTCCATAGTGGTAACAATTCATGTGCTAATTGTGATCATCTTACGAATCGATTGATACATGATTACCTTCAGTTATCGTCAACCTATTATCTATACAATAAAATCAGCTGCTCTTCGTTAAATTAACATGTAGCGTACCAAAAACTTAATAACATTTATTAATCGTTTCCGGGTATCAATATGATAAATAATTGAATGAACATTTTGATGTACGACAAACATAAAAAAAATTGTATTCACCAGTATAGCTTAAATTCAACCATCGCGGCGTCAAAATAATAAACACAAAATTACAACTTTTTAACATTATTCTTTTGCATGTAAGCCTGTAGCATTAAATATTGTCTTAGGGTCACTTAATATAAAGTTTACGATACAAATGAAACGGTGTGTTATTTTTAGGAAGATGAAATATTATTGGATGTTGGACGTGTTATTAGAGTTACGATCTGAGCTAATCTATTACATTTCGTTGTGATAAGGTAAATTCAGGAAAGACGCCATACTTGTAATATCATCTAATTAGAGAAAGAGAATTATGTACTTTGCAATTTATCGTAACTTTGCATATGTTTCTGGAAAAACAAGTTAATATCTACTCGATTGTCACTGCACGTGTCGTGACTTTGTAGCATTAAAATAATAACTACGAAAAATTACGTTAAAATTTCAATGCGTATCAATGCTTATTACAAGCGTAACAGAGATACGACAGAGTAAGTACAATACATATTCTATTATTTAATGTGCTATTTTTTGTATATGTGCCATCTCACTCTATAATTGTAGCATCCTTCCCACAAAATGTGGGAGACACTATTTTACCAACTTGTCACTTCCTTTCATTTTTGTTGATTTTACATAAGGAGAATTGAGAAATGTTTTTGTTTTTCATAGTATACAAGTGTGTTATTGTACTAAAGAAAGCATAAATAAATAAATAAACAAGTAAATCGTTTTAATTAGTACAAATTTGTTTTTGACTCTTAACCAAAAAAGTGACGTTTTTCTTGAATTTACTCTGTTACACGAATGTAAAAGCTCTTTCGGTTTCTGCATTGTCTATTAGTAGCTTTGCCGTTGTAAACTAATTATTATGGGGCAGAGAATATGTTTAAATGTTCAACATTAAGTTACAATAGTTGTGTACAATGACTTCAGAAATTGAATAGTAAGTGGAAGAAATAACGATTTCTTGTTTCTTTTATATCGGTGAATAGAGTTTATAAACTTTATTGTATGTTATACGAATTTAGAAAACATAGCATTGTGGTTCTAGCTTGTAAAAATATTTATCATATTTGTAATATTTGTATGTAAAGAGAAAGTTGTAAATGAAAGAACTTGTCAATGACTTTTTATTTGTTTTCATTTTTGTAACATACTATTTTTAACGCCAACTACAATTTGAATAGCCTTCAAGTATCAAAGAAAACGAATGACCGATTGTCATCAAACAGACATTCAATTACAGAAGAAATCATATTAGGCTGTTTTATATAAAATGCCGGTTTTGCATACTGATAGATTTTGTTTTGTTTTTATGAATTAGAACATAACGATTGTTATATGATAAAGTGAAACCTATAGTCTACTGTTTTAAATGTAACAATTGTTTGGCTATAATAGCTATGTTAAAAGTATATTAAAAGCAGAAAATAGATTTTAATCAAATTCAAGCGATTTTCTATTACGAATTCAAATTGAGACATAATACGGCAGAAGCAACACGAAATTGGAATAGGAACAGTTAATGATCGAACAACATAACGCAAGTTTAAGTTTAATGTATTTAATTAATATTCTAACAAAAAAAAAAGATATTCAATAATGAGGCGACAATTAAAAATGAGTTTGAGGAATTTATTACCAACTTTTCACAGAACATTTATTTACGAACTTTTCCACTCACCCAATATTTGCATTTTTGTTAACAATATCATGCAAGATATAATGTTCTGGAACTTCCGTTTTGTTACGCTCTATCATTTTATAGAAAAGGTATATTACGTATCATTTAAAAAATCCAACCGAACTTCAAATGACTTTAATGCTCTCACTAAGTGAATTTGTACGTACACGCTTTAGAGCCCCTTTTATCTCTATTAAAGTAGGTTTTCTAATTTAACGTACTTTTCGAAATATAATTATTTATAGATAAAAATGGCTCATCCTGTATGTGTTAACATTAAAAATTCTGAAGGCCCTAGGACATATCAAATTATTCGAATAATTAAATATACAGCAATAAAATGTAAAAAAAGAAACGAAATCTTTCTTAAAATTAATCCTACAAGAAAAGCTACGAAAATTACAAATTCTCAATTTTTCAATGCACTTCTTTCAACTAATTTACAATTACCTCACACAATCCAGTAGAAGTGTGAACAACATACATTTAACTGTTAAACTCACATTGAATGCAATTTATTTTTTGCTTTCAAGTATATGTTGTTTGTTGCTATTACATTTTCGAATTTTGGATAGACATTGTACCAGTGTAATCGTTGTGATTCGTCAGTTGCTAACGAAACAAATTTATGTTGAAAAAATTGACAAAGAATCGACGTCGATTTATGGAAATGTTACGTCTCATACGTAAGCTTTGTAGGGTGCCAAAATTTTAATAATTGATTTGTTCAATAAAGAAAGATTAGGAAAATTCTGCATGTCGATAACAGCAAAAAGTGTCAAATGAATGAACAATCTAGTGGAAATAGATCATAAATTAAAATGCAGAGGAATGAAAGAAACGTTGGGCATTCTAAAATCCAGACGTTTTAACTAAAAAATTGCTCTACTGTAAAATCTTCATGCGTTGGATTCCTAAAATATTAACAATACAATACCAAAAGAAAAAAACTAATGAAAATGTTACGAACACATTGCCTTTCCCCCACACATACCGATCTATGTAATAATAATAACATTATGTTAACATTATATAGCGTAATCATACATTATTTTATGTTTATTATATAATACAATTGTATCATCATCATCATCATCATCATCATTAGTAATAACTTTTATTATTTATAAGAGAATTATTCCGATTATTCATTGCGAATCAAAGCGTGGAAATGTCAAGTAACAACCACAGGCAGAAAGGGCCGAAGTTGGGAAAAAACCCAAGAAGTGACGCTTGACTTTTTTCTCTGACCATTGATTGGTCAAAAGCAAGCAACCGAAACCCCTATAAAACTCCGTACCCATATAAATCGACAGTTATTCTTAATCGATACAGTTGTAAGGACACTTACTCGTTCAACCTAAACATTAATAAAGAGTACCTCAACCATATTCTAGATTCAAACGTATTTTGATAATCCGAGGCAACGGCGATCTCAAACGTTACGGCTCGTTCCGTAACAGAAAATATTTTTCGCAAACCATTTTCCTTATCATGATGACTTTTACTTTTCGAATGATTATACGGGTGATAAAACTTGGATTTCGCACATTAAACCTACATGAAAAATCGATTTTGTTACGTCGTTAGAAAGCCGTGTGCCAGAAGTTTGGCGCCAAGTGCTCGGTCGAGGCATCCAAAATATTTACAATGGGCATAAGCTCTTAAAATTCAACCTAACTACTTCCCTTCGATTTGGAAAATGTTACGAGTCTCCCACGTAAAATGGTTCGTGAGAGCATTTTTATCGTCTCCTTGACCATCGGGGAGACCAGTGACAGTAACACCAGGAGTAAGAGTAACATATAGCAATACCCTATCATGGATTTTAGTTTTAGAAAACAACCTATAGCTCTATCCACACAAAATTAATAAACATCTCAATTTAGAGGTGAAATTGGTATTATCATTATTATTAGTAGCAATATCGTACTGATATCATAGAACCAGAATTAATTTCTCTCATCCAACATACCACACTTCTCCCCTTTTTTTTTCTCAAAAATCCAATCCAGTCTGGTTATCCAACACGGCAAACTTCGATCGATCTACCATTTCCTTCACCACTGTGCATTTTCCAGTCCTGCCCGAACATCACCTTCCTCCGAGTTTCACGAATCGTCGTAAGTGCCGCGGGATATGCGAAATGCATCGCGAGGTAAGTTATCAGTGTGGAGTGAATAATTCGAATTGTGTGTATTGGAGCCAATTAACAGCCCCAAGAATAAAAAAAAGTGGTTACCGACGTAACTTTACATAGGTAGTACCTCGTCATTAAATTAAATTCTTTCAATTTCTACATGTGAGAATGATAAATTATTATTGAATTTAAGTATTATAAAAATAATTATTAATATTGTTATTAAAGTATAAAATATTAAATAATAACTAGTTATAGTTCGAAAAATTCTGTAATTTTAAAATATAATTATAAACAAAATTAATAGTAGATTAATTTTACATGAAGAGTGAAAATAATAGATTTATTGATATAAAATGTGTTAATAAAAACAATCATATAATTAAAATTAAATTAATATATATCATTAATTCTTTATCTGAAATTATATTTAATAAAATTGATTCATATAAATATATAATAATATATAATATACATAGTAATATATAAATAATTCATATTTACTATTATTCTATTCCAAATTTGTCGTCAGTTTGAATAATCTCATTTTATTAAACATATAAAACATATAAAAAAGTTAATCTTCTTAAAAAGCATAAATTTGTAAGTAAGATAAAGATAATTATTATAAATATATTTATACAAATTAATTCAAGCATAAATTTATAATATTAATTTTTTTATATGCAAAATGTAATTTTACATGGTACAATTTTACGTGATACCTTATCGAGAAGAATCAGTAAAATGACGATAAAGGTGGGGTGGACTCACAGAACTTGTATGCGGTAATGTGTAACGTGTAAGTTTTATTTTTTATTCTTTTTTTTTTCTTTTTTAGACCATGAGTACAGATATATGAGCAATAGTGTATTATTATTTTCCTAGGCAATACTCGTGATTTCCCAGCACTGTTGAAGAATATATATTTTATAGAAGACGGATTGTAAAAGGAAAGCCTAGTTTTATTCTCATGATAAATCGAAGTTGAAATATTAATTTTATTTTGTTTAATTGATATATTCTCACAATTACCTTAAAATGTTTTTAAACATCGACATCCTTTGGTTCCACCTTTAGGTTTATATATTTGTTCTACGTTATGTACTATCATGAGAGGATCGAATTAGAGAAGTACATATATACAAAATGATGCATTGGTTTCGTACGTTGCAATGATATCTGTTCGCCAGTCATAATCTCTGTGCAATGTTCCCAAAACCTCTCCATCATTTTGAAAAAAAATCATTCGAAGTTAAAGTTCAACGAATTTAACGGTATATTTTTCGAATTGTGGGTGGAAACAACACGAAATCAGCAGTTGAGACCTTTACACGATCAGAAAGAGCATTTCTTTATCTTTAAAATGAGCCCAGTATCAAATTATCTTCTTTAAATAATTCTGAAATGCTACGGTTAATGTGATAACATTTCGTTTAATTTTTCAGAGCTTTGACATTAAATATTTCAAAAACCATTTAAGACAGACAATTAAAATTTTACATAGTTTAGTTTTTCGAAATTTCTAATGAATCTTAGGAGTTTGAAAAAAAAAAATCGATGACTGTGATTTCTGTACGATTTGAAGAGAAATGGTTCATATACGGCAACGCGAAGTATGGTATAATGTACAGTACAATTGAATATTGTTCTAATTTTAAGATGACATTATATAGATTTATTATTAATCGCAATACTTTCGTGAAAGCTCTTCTGTCAAGAATATGATGACTTTAAAGATTTAGAAATTGTTAGGTTAGATTAGAGTATATTACAACTGCAAATTTGAAAATTTACAAATATAATTTTAAATCAATTTTTGTACATTTGCGGACTACAGATTTTTATGCAAATTAGAATCTTTGAGAATATAGTGAAAAACGTACAACTTTGATAGAAAATTATTTTACCCACCAGGTATTATAACAAGTACTATAATTTGAATATTTTGTATATTTTTTCATATTACGTGCATTCTATGTAATTTTGTACCTTTAAACTTCCGTGTAATTTTGTACCTTTAAAAATCCGCAATCTAGATATTAGTCAAGTTTTATAACGTTTAATTTGTAATTGAGAATTACTAAAAAAAATAGATACAATTAAATTTTATAACGTTTAATTTGTAGTTAAAAATTATTAAAAAAAATAGATACAATCTTTTGTATAATAATTTTACTTAAGAAATATGTCTAAATATTTTGATAAAATATTTGTGTAAAAATATTTTATTACTTTTTCTTTTTTAACATCTTTATTATAGAAAAAGAGTTATTTTATTCCATGAAACAAGTAACTATTTCCAAAGTTTGAAAAATGCATGCTCTGTATGAATGGAAACGTTTAATTAGTTTTCATTATTTTACTTTTGTTACTTTTATAATATGTTATTCATAATTCCGTTTAGCAGTTGACAACTGTTCTCACAACAATTGGATACCATAGAATTGAAAGAAACAGAAGGCAAATACAGTTTTACTAGGAACGATATAGGTGAATTTTTACTTTTCCAAATTGCCAAATTTCAAAATAGAAATTCGATTGAAAGGAAAGTTTTCATTCAAAAATACACACTTTCTGCGTTCTATCTATCTAGTTTTCCGATCTTGAGGCTTAGTGGAATCGTTTTCCTTCCGGTATTTGCCAGAGAGAAACTTTACAACAGGTTTTTCACGAAGCAAAATATATAGTACAGAAGACATCGCAGTGGAATTGCAACCTTCCGTAGAAATCTTTTTCATGGCATTCTTCGATCATAAGAAAAGCGCAAAATGTTTTCGAGCAGTTCTTTTAGAAATTTTTCCTATAACGTAGCCACAACCTCGCATTCAGAGGAATTTCAACTTCTAAAATTCTGTGGAGAGGTATTCACAATGAAACAATGTCTTAAAAAGACAATATCAGCTAAAAATGTTATTCCACGTACAATTGTCTATAGCTTATGCAGTATAATTGAAAGAAAAATTCAGTCATCTTTAAAATTACTATACCTATCCCGAGTTAATATTCTATTAGGATATAATATTTAGATGTTTCTGTAAAAATTGAAAAAAGATAGAAAAAAAGAAGTATAAGATAACTAGTTTAAGGAATTAAGTTAATCTAGATGATTGATATAGTGGCTCACAATGAAAATCGTTCACGACCATTTTTTCTCTAATTCTATTTAAAGAATGTAATACATAAACATGTAATATTATAATTATTAATGCACCATTAACCTGTGCAAAAGCATTCTACGTGCGTTCTTTCATGATTATATGAAAGGAAATGCGTATAATTTCCTATAAAAATGGATGAAAATTAATGTTTCTAGTAACATTTAGAAAAAGTAGATATAGTCCATCTGTATCATTCGGGGATTCTGTTCGGGTGTACCGACGAACGGAACAATATATCAATCTTCCTTCATAAAAATACGATTTTCTACAACAAAGTCTTAGCCGGCACAGTTACTAAATTGTTTTATTACTGCTAGAAATTCGAAGGCTCTCACACCCGAATACCACATACGCTAAGACCATAAACAGACTTTCGACATCGGTACCGTCAAAGCAGCAATATAACAAATGTAACAACAATTTCCCCACTTCTACACCACCAGAGAGGCACACCGAGAAACCACCATCAATAGTAGTCACTGTATACAGTGTGTCACCAAACGCGAGCCATCTAAATAATTTTCATTTTTTGAGATACAAAGAAACGTTTGAAACAAAGTTGTTAAATTCTGAGAGGATCATTATGTGATGGAAAAAATTTTGTCTCAGGTCGACGTGTTTACAAGTTCTGAAGGTCACTTTCATGTTTTTAAATTAAACTATATATGTTAAAAGACGAATTCAAATATCACAGTCACTTAAGGTCACTTAAGATTACGGACGTCATGATAGGTGAAAAATAAAAATTCGTTGTGAATGTTTCTGAAAAAATGTATTCTCGACTTTATTGACCAAAAAGACATCGAAATCCTTTAAAATCCTCAGCAATTAACGATCGTTCAATAGCTGGAGCTCCTTAGCTGTATCACGTGCTTAGCACGTAAGTGTTTTCCTTACATTTATTGACTTTTGTCCTTCAACAGGCTACATACTATGTGGAGAATCAATTTGCTTTACAGGATATCTTTACAAGAGGAAAAATTGATATGGCTTTAGTAGACGACGAAACTAGTTAAATCTTAAGGAAAGCACTATGCTTGTACAAAGATAAATTTTCTAATCGTGTTTATTTATCTCATTCTGCGTAGATAAGAGTGACAAATGTGTTTAAAGGAACCCGTAGCATAAAGGAGAAAAATCAAATATGAACTAAAACGGCGACAACTGAAGCTAATGAAACAAATAACTATAGCAGCGATTGCCGTAAATCCAAATGTGAGTACAAGGCAGCTTGTACATACATGTGGTATTAACTAAACAAATTTTTATGTTTCACCTACTATTATGTTTACGACTTTGAGTGACCTTAATTCATCTTTAGAAGAGCTACAATCGTAGATGTTCAAAAATACATAATCCCCTTTTAAAGAACGAATGTGACTTCCAAAACTCATAAACACGTCGACCGAAGAAAAAATTTGTTTAACAATTTTGGTTTTAAATATTTCTCTGTAACTCAAAAATTGAAAGAGTTACTTAAGTGGCTCGCTATTGATGACTCACCCTGTATATTAATTGCGTATTTGCATTGTTAGAACACACGTGTACGATATCGTACATAAGTATTTAGACACTTACATTCTTGATAAAAAATATCTATGCAAAAGCTTCGTGCAAAAATATGACAAAATTACCTAAGACAATTAGAGGGCAATAGTAAATTTAAAATCATGTAGTCACCGTGACCATTACCGGATTTGAATCCGATCGAGTTATTATGGGATGAAGTGGACCATTAAGTAAAAGCAGAGTTCACGACCAGAAAAACAGCTTTGGACCTATTTACAAGACGCCTGAAAAGAAATTCAGCAAGAAACCTTGAAAAAAGCCAGATAACCTCGAGTAGTGGATGCTCTTACTTTATTCAAAGAAACAGACACACAGATGAACGCAATATTTATTAATTCTTATTCATTTGTAAATAAGTTTTCGACAATATAATAATACTTCTTAGATCTTCTACACCTCAATAATATGCATTTCTGTTAATTATAAATTGAAATGTTCTGCTACGTTCCGAACAAAACTCTTCTTTTTTTTTTTATTTTTATTTATCCATCAGCGGGAATGCGATTCGATAATGCATAGCACTGTGGGAACTCCCTAATCAGTCGCAATCTCAGCCTTTGATGTCGAGGAAGTTTATCCTTTCGTTTAGGCACCGCGGATGATTGTTAATATAACGCATACCTTTCTTGGAATCAACGTGGTCAGATAGCCGAATCTTTTACATAGACGAATAGCTTCGAGGAACTCACCAATATCACCGGATGTCCAGTTATAAACGTAACACGAGTATGTGACGCATAAGAAAATTCCATAAACGACACCTATTGTGTTAAATAGACTTGGAACAAACAACATCTGTAAAATAATTATATGTTCTGGCAATGCATAGCATTGTGGGAAATCCCTAGCCAGAAACATATGCATATAATAAGAATAAAACTATGAGAAACTGTCCATAGAAAATACCATATACTTCATTTAGGATAACAGCTAGGCTAAATTCATTCAACCGAATTAAGAACTTCAATAGTCATAAGCACGAATAGTGTATAGTAATATCGGACTCGTTTCATGAAGATAGAGCAAGTAAGATCGCAATAGAGGACTCCATCGCGTCCATCCTCGACTAATTCGAGTCGTTCAAATTCATAAACAAACTATCTCCACCGTAGTGTTTTAGGGAGCAGGGCACCCAGCTCATTCTCGAAGGACTACGGTTAACTCACTACCGTTTTAACTATCGTTAAAAAGGAACGATCGAAAAGTTGCGAGGTGCGTGATCGGGTAGTCCGTGGTAACACATTTGAGCTAGAGATCATTACAGTTTTGAAATAAAACATGAGTGATGAAAGCCTCAGTGCCACGTATAGAATAGTTATTTTCTTTTTTTTCTTTCTGTTTGTATTATATATTCTGCAAGTTATAATCATTTTATATTACTTTATTAGGCATTACGTATATTAACCTCAGCTATTCACTGTTCCAATGCACCTTTATATTAAAAAAGTCAGAATATTATGAATTATTTGTATGTAGCAATCCTCAGTCTTAAATTTTGAGCTGAAATTTGTACAAAAGTACAAATTTAATAGGCGTATAATTTTTCTTTTGCCGTATCTTGATCATAATCTACACTGCGAGTGTGATTCGTCATTGTAAGGCAAGGGGTTAACCAGGGTAACGATCGCAACTACAACATCGTACTAATAAACAAAATCTACTTTTCATAAGGGCTAATCGCGGAACACCACACGTACATAGTCATACACACATACAGTGGCTCACGAAAGTATTCGAACGCTTACATATGCAAACTTGAATGGCCGAAATAATGTATACTAAAGCAATTTGCTGAAATAAGTAAATGTTAATAGGAAGATGGAAGTCTTAAGATTATGCCAGTAAAATTTGAAAAGGATTCAACAACGTAAGGAGAAGTTATGATACATTTATTAGAAACACGCATGGTAAGTGACCCCTTGCCGTATAATAACGAGTCGCACTCGTGGTGTAGATTATGGTCTCAAGGTGTGACAAAATAAGTATTATATGTTTATTTAACTTCGACCTACGAATTCCAAATAAAAATTGTATATAATATTTTGATTTCTTTTTATTTAATACTGTATTACAACAATAAATAATCGAGACTAACATACGTAGTGAATATTAAAAAATCGTACGGAAAGAGGTTAAACACTAAACAGCTGCTAACCTGTTAAAGTATCTTTAGAATCATTGGTATCGAATGATCTCTTGTTAAATAAGCTATTGACAAATGGGATTCAGAGAGATTTCAGGGAACTATAAGCGTACATGTACCTACAATATAATTAAGAGGAAGAGGCAGATGCAACAAGAGTACGCGCCATAGCCAGTAGGTTTGTGCAGCGATACACCGTGTTGCATTATGTCTGTGGTTCCTAGTTCGAGAACACTCGAGCAGAGACCAGGTGTAGGTAGAAGGTTTTGAAAGAGGCACTGTAGCCTCACACAACGAGGCTTCTGTTGCAATTGCACCGAGGATGCAATGTAGGTCGGCTCTTCTGATAGAGTAAAGGGCTGACAAGAAAGAGAGTAAGTGGAATAAAGTAAGATTAATTAAGGTGACACTTGATTCGCTGCGAATTCCTCCAAGGATTTCCTTTTTGCTTTCCGCATTTCGCTTATCTCGTACAAAAGCATTATCTTTCTTTTTAATCAAATTTCCGTAACTAGCTGTTAAATTATCTTCATTCCCTTAACGAAAGATAAGTATGTTCATCACCGAAACTATTTTAATTTAACTTTCTTTCTTCGGAAAAATGGAAAATGGATGTATTTCTGTTACGTAAAGCATATTTGAAATATTGATAGTTTTTATTCTTACCACTTTATTGATGAGAAATACCAGCTCATTTACAATTTTACAAATACGACATACAGAAATTAAAAATGTCATTGCTTGTAATTCAAGGCTTCTGGACAGTTGCAAAATATTAACCATTCTTATAGATATATTCTCGTAAAAATTAAAATGGCTCTAAACGAACAATCACTTTTACCCGAACGAAATCTTAATTACGATTATAAAGTGACCACGCTTCGCATAATCATAATCGTCCTTAGGTCTTCCGAACAACGAATACTACCATACCGAACATTTTTATTTGGTGTGTTAACCTTTGCCACCCAAGAGATCATAATGAATGTGTAATATAATATAATTGCCAGAATATTATGTATAGAAATCAGTCGTGCACCCGAAGGAAATCAGCAGGTATAAACTGTGCGTATAATCCCAACCGTAACAATATCTATTGCACGAATGAAATTAAAAATTCCGATGCATTCGTATTTTTTGTTTAGAACTGTAGCTTACATATGTGAAATTTGATAAAAATAGTCCAACATTTAACCCAAAAAGATTGCAAAAAATGTTAATTTTTAACATATTTTTTAAATAAACTTATTTTTCAAAAACCTGCTTATGCCATATTATTGGCCTTCTAAAACATCACAATTCACATTTCGAATTTCTTGCCCACGGCTAATAGTTTCCGAGATATTTGTAAAAATAGCTTTTTCTACCCCACATTTAAGGGCTGTTTCCACCTCTTTAGAGTGGATATTCGCACATAAAAAAAATACGTGTTAAATATTTTTTGAAGTTTTACAACATAAAAATTTCATCGAAATCGGCGTGTAACGTTTGGGTGATGTCCTTTGTAAGTATACACATTAATTAATTTTCATATGATTACTGAAACTTTTTATTAAAACTATAATTGACAACTTTAAAATATAACAGGTAGGATAATTGATTGACTAAACTACTCTGAAATACGGTTTGCCTAGCATCATTTTGAAAAATACAATAATTAATTGCAGTGGGTGATCCAATTATTCTGATTAAATGAATAAATTAAATTTTTTTTCTGGTGGTATTATGATTTTAATAATAGTAAAATATACCCTTTATTAACATATAGTTAGATAATTTGATTACATTGTGAAAGTTTAACTAGATATAAGAAAATTTAGGTTTTATCTTGGCAACTTACTGAACATGAATTTAATAGAAAACCTATAGGAATTATTAAAGCATCCAATTGAATCAGCAGTGATAATTATTAATCAGATAATAACGAAGTTCAGAAAACTCCAGTGAAATAGTTTAGCTGAAGAATACAAGATTACTTGCAGAATAAAAAGCCTTATAATGAAAAACTAATAGTCCAGATATGTTTCATTAAAAATTTATAAATAATATGGAAAATAATAATACATAAAGAAAAGCAAAAGATAAGAATGAACATCGCAAAATAACGAAAAGAAATTTTAACAATAAAATATAAAATCAATGCTAACGTATATAAAAGTGATTATATATGCACATGGAAACATTACAAAGTATTATTTAATAAGAATATTATATAGTTATTGTCCATCTGTTTGTAAATTTGCAATGTTAAATACTTTTTTCCAGAGTATCTATTGTTCAATATACTTTTATCTTAACATCATTTTGTATATTTATTGTATTTTCCTAGATAATAAATAGAAATTATGACTATTTTTTGTGTATATACTTTACAAGAGATCAACTTAAAGTTATCATAAGTTTTATATTGATACCATAGTGGTTTACATGTAAAAAAGCTTACTGTTGTGTTTACAGTGTGCTTCATAAAGTTACGTTTAGTTAAAAACTTATTGTCAGAAGTAGTAGTAGTTTAAAAATAACGATCGGTTAACGTCAGAATGAACAGTTTCTAAAATATCATAAAATAGAATATAATAGTGTGCTACTCTGGTTGATAAAAGAAAAGAAACAACTTTAGAGATAAGAAATTTAGTTATTTCTCATTGGAAAAGTGGAAAATCATGCAGGAAGGTTGGGAATATGATAAATAGAAGTTCGATAACTGTAAGAAATATTATTAAAAAATTTGAAAGTGAAAGCACAATAGAGAATAAGACTGGCCGAGGAAGAAAGAAGTTGCTAAATGCATGCGAAGAACGATTTATTGTTCGAAAAGTTAAAGTGTATCCAAAAGTTAGTGCACCTAAAATTATGTCTAAAAAATGTCTTCTTGATAATTTTTTTGACAAAACTGTTTCAAATGAAACAATCTAAAGAGTCTTACGAAAGAATTCGTATTCAGCCAAAGAAAGCTGTATGTGAGTGCCATAAACCGAAAAAAATAATTAGAATTGGCCAAAAAGTATATTTCTAAACCTGCTGAATCTTGGAAAAACGTAAAGCAAAATTAAATTTATTAAAAGTAAATTTAATATTTGGGGATCGAATAGTCGCTAAAAAGTGTGGAGAAAGCCAAACAAAAAGATGCATCCTAAAAATCTTCGTTCAACAATTAAGTTATGGTATGGGCTGGGGTTGCATTAGTTACTATGGTATCAAAAAGTTAGTATTTATTACTGAAATTATGAATAAAATAATATATTTAAACATATTAAAAAATAATTTTAATTAATTTAATTAATTTTTTTACGTTTTATCAAGATAGTGACCTCAAACATAAATAAAAAATCATTCAAGAATTGTTATTGTATAATTGCCCAGAAGTTATAAATACACTACTTCAGTCATCAGACTTACATCCGATCGAGATGTTATGTGATAGACTTAACAACAAAATAAGAAAACATTCGGTTACTAATAAAACAGATTTGCAAAATAAACTGGTAGAAAAATGGTATAATATTGAAAAAGATTATTTAAAAGAATTAATAGAATCCATACCAAAAAGGATCGCAACTGTAATAAAACAAAAGGGATGTTTTACGAAATATTAATTAGTGATAATCCCAATAAAATTAAGTTTTATGATATGTGCCATTAATTTTATGACATAATTTAATGCAAGAAATTCTTACATTTCATTTTTTCATAACTATAAATGATAATACTGCTAATTTTTAAGAATTTCATTAGTGCATTCTTTAAATATTATGTTTTTTAAATACAAAGTATGAAAAGTTCATTTAGTACCGTTTTATTTTTCACATTTTTATCAATATCCCGTGTTTCCCAACAATTTTGTGACTCACTGTACTTGCTAGTCCAAGCTAGTGTCAGATTTCCTGCAGAAAGAATTACTCTTTAAAAGTGGATAGCCGAGTGTATACCTTTCTTACACACGCCAGGGAGTTAAGTACTGGACTGCTGTCTTGTACGACTCCGTTTTTCCTCCTTTCTACTTTTTTTCAATGAGTAAGTAGGGTCTCTTTCCTAGTAGTGGGGTGCCACTTCACAGAACAATCGAGGTAGTAGTAATGGTAGCACCCGCGTAAGGTCAATATGAGATAGTTGTAGAGAAAATTTTTAAAAAAATTTTCAACAAAAATAAAAATTTTAAAGTCTACGGTACATGATACTTTAGCGAAGTACCGTCATGCGGATAATTTACCTTTGAAAAAAAAAATACATATAAATTCGAAAGACCATCGATGCAGAAGATCGATACATAAAATCCCAGAGTAAACGTAACAGACGAAAGTCTGCACCAGAAAGTGCAGCAGAAATTAACGTGGAGAATGTTAAAAACAAATTGAGAAGAAATTCAGGAGGAAATATTAAGTAATTCATTGCAAGACTGCCGCGACTAGTGCAAGCGGTTATTTCAAAAAGACAAGGATATATAGACAAAAAAACAATTTAAATATTTTTACTTCATTTGCTGGTAAGAATGACATATTATGCACCCTATTTCTTCCAAGATAATTACACCTTTAATAAACATTACTTAAGATATATGTAGTCATGTTATTGAAGTATAAATACACAATTTATATGAATTTGATAGATATCCAGATACTTATGGACAGTGGTGTATTTGCGATTCTCAATTCATAACGTGTGTAAGCGCCTTTCATTTTCAAATAGATACTATACATAATTAATGCATCTTTATAACACAGTGATAGCTCCTTAAAACAAGTTTGAAGACCTTTCGTAGAAGTTCGGACAAGAACTAATTCCAAAAAAGACGTAGTATCCCGCCATAAATCTGAAAAACTTTCGACAAGCTAAAAGAGCTACATAAGTTGCATAAGTTATACAATTTCTAAAACTGTTTTGCTGGCTTCAGTTAAATTCGCAATATATTCATCTTACGTTTGACCTAACATATATTACTAAAAGATACAAATATGGTATCTTATAAGACTATCTTTATTTCTTGTGAGCACAAAGTAAGTCTATTTGGGATCTGTCTAGAAGAATGGTCAATAGTTCTATCTGCTATATACGTATTGGTTAATCGCTTTTAAATAATCGCCATATGTCTAGATTCATATGTTTAAATCTTCCTTTTAAATTTCGTTTCAATATTCCACCAATACAGGTCGAAATAACACTTTCTGTTGAATCGTGTACAGTTTATCTGTAGGATAAACTAAAACTTCCAATACAATTTAAAATCCTATAGACCTCTTTTCTAGATAGACTCTAAATTGTAAACGTATTTTATCATTTAGAAAGACATTACCTCTTTCAAATCCTTTTTGGAATTGTTAAGCTAGTGAAATGGAATCATTACCAAGGTCTTTAATAATAAATCCTACTGAATTACAAGCCTTCTTATTAAAAAAGCTAGCAAGGTAAGCATGAACAAGTGGCCACTGTATCAATTTTTGTTGTTATTATTTGCTACATTATGTTCCTAATTTAAAACATCATTCTGTAAAGTTTCAGATCATTACTCTCTAGTTTAAAGATAATATGGGGGAGAATATTTTCCATCATAGTTGATCTTCAACGATCTTCAATGACTTTGAGTCGTAGGTCACTGTACACGTCTTGAAACGTCTTATTAGATATTACATAGAAGAGTACCATTTTAATTTAAAAAACGGCGTTGACCTTCATATGTCCTCTACGCGTATATCCACAAAGAAACTATTAACACAGAATTATGCCACCCTCAAAATCAAGCAAGTTTCGTCTGACCTATTTTTTTCTATCACTAATAGTAATCAAGTTATTCAGGTAGACTGTTTTAAATGTCTCACCCTGTATAAAGTTTTAAGATGATCCGTTTGGTAGAACATAGTCAAATAATTTTTGGGAAATTCCTCTGTGATACTTTGAAAAAGTCAATATCTTTCCCTTCTGAAATATATACGTGTGTATGTGTGTGTTCGAGGATGTACTGTTAAAGTTTATAAGCGAAATTTCACACACCCCTCGCGATGAGTATTCCAAATTCCCGTAATAGTGATGTGAAATGTACAAAATATAGACAAGGAAAAATATAAAAATATATGTACAAGGTGTAATAAGAGTCATGGTCATCACTTTAGGGGGTGAAGTTAATTATCGTAAGATACCGCCAAGCAGTAATATAACAAATGTAACAATTTCCCCACTTGTACACCACCAGATGTGCAACATCTTCACACACACCGAAAAACCACTCACCATACATTTCCACCACCTACTACATATCAAAACTACTAATCATAACACACACCAAGTTAATAACAACTAACAGCGAACACAGACACTCTGCGCAAAAATCGAGCAGAAATCAAGGACATACCAAAAATCATACTATTACACATCAACCAGATTTTGTAATATTCAGTTAAATATATAAGTGTTAAAAGTATTACAATCAACTATCATCTAACACAATCACCAACCATCATCAATATAAAACAGTCCTCACACTATTAATTTCTCACGAACACAGTTCGAAAGTTCATCTACCGGTCGACCAAGCATCGCGTCATGATTCGATAAAATACTTTTGTTTAATGCGGTTTCTAACATACTCTCGGAAAAAGATTATTTTTGAGTTAATGAGATTTGTGTACTGTTCACATCTTTCATGCATTTCTCACTGAGAGAAATTAGTTTCTCTGCAAACAGTTGTGTAAAGTTAATTTTCTTGTTCTCAATAATCGAAGAACGTATCATAAAACGGAAGCTTCTTAAGAGTCAATTCGACAGCGGATTCTATCAGTGTAAAGAACCGTTGGATCGAACTTGGCAGAAATTCCAGATCGTTGTTAAACTCTCGGCGCATCGCGCGTCTGAGCAGGTATTGCCCCACTCTTTCCGGGATAAAAAGCGCTAAGGGCGCACTGGACGGATGCCAGCGATATCTATTAGACATGTTGATTGGTGATTAGTGTTTTTTGCTGCAATCAATCAGCGTGTCACCCTCTTTAGCAGCGATCGGGCAAACTGCAAAGGAGCACAGTCTTACACAGAAAATCATACTAAACAATCGTTGGTAGACATTAACCAAGACAGTTGGTAATGACATCGTTCGCAGAAACAGTGTTTTCCTCAACCATACGGAGAAAAACAATGTCGTTTAGAATCCAATCGTTCGGGACATCTAACGACACCTCACTGTTCACTATCGTCAATCGTTTTCGTGACGTAATTCATTCGTCGAATCCAGTATACTGGCATTAGATAGTAGAACACTCGTACAGAGTGTTTTACTTTTCGTTCAAATCACTTACCTAATATTAATTTAACGGGATTGGTAATTAATTTAAAGGAGATTGTTGCTAGCTATGGTGGTAGTAGATTAAATAATTTGTAGGTATAAGAGCCTTAGCAGTTAGGGTCATGGGTTTCTTCGCGGAGATTTTATGGTGCTTGCGAGGCGTACATCACCTCGGTCTGGCGGCCAAATGTGACTAACGAACAATTCGTGCTTTATAGTTATAATCCGCTAAGCCGAAGTCTCTTTACGTTGCGAAGGTCGCAACAAATAGTTTGTGTTTCATTTGACCTGTTCTAGAACTTTTTGAACGGGGTAGTATTTTGTTTTATTTTCTGTTTTATTTAAATATTTTAAGTAATTGAGAAAAAAACGATAAAATAAAGGGCTTTTGCTCCCTTCACAGAGTGATCTTTCAAACAAGAAACATTGTTTAGCAAATAACACCACAAACTGGCACGGAGGTCATGTTTACCCTGCTAGAATCTTTGTAAAACTGTTTTACGTTTAAATCTTATATAATAGAGGTTTGAATCACTTTACTTGTTTAAGAAGTATAATTGAAATACTGTTCAAGTTTACTTAAACTAGTCAATTTTCATCATCTCTAATAAGATTATAATGAAATATCATTTCGTTAATATTATATACAACAGTTTCTGAATATTTTAAATATTTGATAAATAAATAAAATTTTAAATTAACTATCAATATGTACCATTTAAACTGAATAACAATTGCAAATATTATTTAATCGTTTATCATTTTGTAGGTATAATGATGTGATAAAAGCAGGGACTTAAAACCAGTATAATTTTAAGGGCAACAAAGAACAGCAAAAATACCGAAATAAAGAAGTATCGAAATTTCAAAAACCTTTCTGTGTTACTAGTATTTGCTCAATGATCGAATTAAACTGACGAGTATCTAAATATGTTCTTATTAATTTCAAGAACAAACCATTTTTTTCATATTTTACTTAAACTTTATCATAAATTGTCACGATAATATTTCAATCCTCAAAATAAAAGCGGTGCCTTTAGTATCGCAACATTTGAAATACGAGATTAACTACACTCCGAATTTCGACAATCGCAACATTGCATTTTTTCGCTTGGAAACATATTATACATATTATTTTAGTTCCATTATTATAACAATATCTGTTTCGCTATAGTAATTTTAAATCATTGTCTAAAAATATTCTAAAAATTGCAATAAAATAGACAAACCGGAAAGATTACCAGTAAATTTAAGTAAATATACTGGTATTTTGACAATGCGGTGACATTATACCAGTATTTTGGTTTCTATAAGGGTCAACCCAGAAATACTGGTATAATATTTTATATTTGAGTATAAGTCCCTGGATAAAAGTAATAATATATAATTTATAGAAACAGTTTAACAAAGGTGAGAATGAAACAAGGAACGAATAAAACACATAGAAAAAAGTAGCCAAGTTACAGATATGTTCCTTGCCAAATACGTGATCTATTTCCTTTGGTCATTTCCATGCGTACTCAAAGGCATACTCTTGGTATCGCGTGAAGTACTGATTAAAAATTAACTCGTCAAAGTGAAGAGCCGTGTTCGACACCACCTGCCCAACGAGTTTCACATTTTCCGACACTACTCGAGCACCCTTGAAAGTCGTTTGACAAACGCGACATCACATCGGTTTCCCGTAAAATGTCGAGTATAATCTGCTTCTCGATCAAATCGTAAATATGCTGCAATTCTGTGTACCCGACAGTTGTACAAAAATACGTTATTTATATAGATACGATACGAGAAAAAAATACTGTTGTTGAGGTGATCGTTTTTGTACACATTATACCTCTTGATGATTTTCACATTCTTTTTCAAATATATTTTTTCGTTGCTTGGACACCGTATTTCTGATTGATGGAACACGTGATAAGTTTATTATATTTATTAAATTGTTATATCATTGCAACAGCCATATCGATTGTTTGACTAAGTTTTAAATCACGACGACAAATTATAACACTGATGTTAATTTTCTTTGCTTTTTATTTTAATTTTTTTCGTTTGAATATCCTAAGCATATTTCATTCTGTAGTTCGTACAAATTAAATTAATATTTTTTGTTATTACTACTGTCATATTTTTTGTGTACAAAGTATATAATTTTGAATAATCCCATTTATTAACACAATAATTTAAATAATTTTTGTAAATTGAATAATCAACGCTGGAATCACGTTTAAAATAATAAACTTTCATTACAAGTACATATATATAGCGATTCTCATTAATATTCTAACATCATTGAAAACCAAATAACGTGTTTAAAATTGGACCAAACGACTTAAACGTTTTTGAAAACTTCAAAGGATTAGCTTGCTAGATGATATGTAACAAATTTTTTGAGAAAATTGTAATTTGTTGGAATTACGAAGAAAATACTAAAGGTCTTTTTATACAATTTTCTATCTAAGTGTGTAATGAAAATTTAATGAATACGTTTTGTAAATTTATATTGATTATATAAATACTAAAAATTCCATCGAAATCTTTTTAAAGGATGCCCGAGCGTTAATAAGTGTTACTGTACATATATATTTATTTATTTTTCAAGCACTGGAATTAGTTACTACGGTCCGCAATTTGCAAAAGAAAAAAAAAACGAGTATTCATTCTTGGCACGTAGATATTTTGTCGACTAAATAACTTGAAGGATTATTCATGTGATAAGGGAAAACTCTTCAACTGACAATGAGGAGTAAAAATTGAGACGTGGCTAACTATAGGGTCTTTCAATAAGAGCCATGGATCTTCCAATTGTCACAACCGCCATGTTTGTTGTTCAATTGTCAGAGTCACGTGATATTTGTACACAGTAGTGCTATGTATATCATCATAGATACTCAATTACTTAATACCTTGAAATTATTAAAATTTATATGATATTTATATAATACAACAAAACTCATAATTCATATCCGGTACAAAAATTCGAAATCACTGGCTTAGTTGTTGATCAACACATTCCAACGTAGTGCAAGAAGTAAAGAAAATATTGCTGGAAAGTGTTACCAAGAATCCAAATTTATCGATTTTACGACCTTCTCAACAATTGAGCATTTCTCAGATTTCAGTATGGCGAATGTTTGCATAAACTTAGGTCTTCATCTTTACAAGAGTCAGTTAACCCAAAAACTGAAACCTGCTGACCATCGTATGCGTCGTGAGTTTACTGATTGGGTTCTACAGTAGGTGGAAACTGATTCTGATTTTATCACAAAAATCATCTCCAATGATGAAGCTCAATTTTGGATGGATGGCTTTATCAATAAACACAATTGCCGAATTTAGGGAAATGCTAATCCTGGATCTGTAGTCGAGTAATCATTATACCCAAAGAAAGTTACTGTTCGGTGTGGTTTTTCTACCTGTGATTATTCATGAGCTATGAAGGAGAATAAAATAGGAATAGTATAACATCGAAACAGAAATTATACAAAATTTAATAGCCAGTGTGCCACGCAGACTAGAAGCATTAAAAAGAAGAAAAGGAAAGGATAAAATATTAATTTAAAACTATAATTTGACAACAACTTTCCGTATGTTATAAACATAAATGAAGATAAACTGTTACAGATTGTTAATTACGTTCACTTTGTAATTACAATCACCCAATCCTGATCAATTAATTCAAGAATTGGTAGGACTATCTTCGTTTTTATAAGACAAGCAGCGTGTGTGTGTACTTTTGCTCGTCATTGTATAATTAACACATTGTCAACTGCGCGAATTTTTCGCGAAAGTCGTTTGTAAATTCAATGCTGAAAAATAAAAAATTTATCAGTTTACCCTATTCCTTGTCATTGGTCTAAATATGTTTACTACCCTCAGGTCTGAAGACAATTTTCATTTCTTCGTTGTAGACAGTTGCAAATAAAAAAGACGTGTGGAATATTGTTTTGAGAAACTACATGGATTAAGCACCCATCAAGCGTGCAAGTAACTTCAAATAATAAAATAATAATTATCTAATATTTCATATTATTTACACGAATCAAAGTAATGTGTTTAGTAAAATATGAAACAAAGTAAGAATATATTACACTGCATAATGTTTTTTCTTTTTTTAAACGTGCTATCGTTAAAAACAGACAAATTTATGCAAACACATCAAGCATATTTATTAATATTTTCGGCTAAATGTTAATGAATGAGTTTACATCGATAATCTACAATTACTATGTATTCATTCTAATTGTAACCATTATTATAAATATAATAATTTTGGGTAAATCGAAAAATATATCAATGTTACATAGAATATACACCAAATTCTATTAGCTCTACGGTAATACAACAATATGTATGCGACTATGCGAATAGTAATAGGACAGTGGACTCCCGTTCGCAGGTGTGATTATTTATTATTTATCTGACGGGCGTTTTAAACAAAAAAAAGTGTTAAACCAACAGAAATATTAATGTACATATCCAATGCAACAGATACAATGGAAGTTATCGATGAAAATAGAGAAGATGTAGGTAGTTTTTGGGAAATTTAGGAACACAGCGTCGAAGTGGAGTGATCGATGACAGGTTTATAGTGCGGACGTGACTTTTGATTATTTTTTACAGTAACAAAAACGTTCGCACTAAGTAGTCTTCACACGTTGTTTCCATTCCGCAAAAATCAGTTACCGAATTTTTCAATAGCAACTGATGTATCATAAACCTCCGTACTTCAGTTAGAAACCTGAAGCGATCAACATGAGTCGGCGAGCGCGTGCATCTCCACGTTTCCTACTTGGCTAACGACAGAAAGCGTGACAGTTTTTAGGAAAAGTCTGGATTGGGGCACGAAAGAAATGTCTATAGTGAAAAAAATGCCTAACATTAAATAATTCGAACCGTATATTTGTATCATTTACGACAAGATACGCCTATTATTTTAAATATATATCATCTAGTGGTATCGACTTAATGTTTGTTGAAGGTCAAATTTTTAATGCAATTGGCTTTTTTGCCATCCTAAAAAGATTAAATATCAAACTTTCTCGCCGTTATCTTTGATTTTCAATTACTCCTATATCACGCTTTACATCTCGCTTTCTTGTCAAACCCCACATAAACGATTATGTAATACCAACACTCATAATTCACACTTTCACCAAATAGACCGCAATTGTTCTTTCCTAGTCGCACTTAAATGGCACATATTCAAGCTTGCGACATTCTTTCTCTTTAAAAAGACCTACATATTCATAATATCATAGTCTCTAAATTATTTAACTATATTCTACTAATTTAATTAACTTAAAAGTTTTACGTATGATAATTCGATAACAGAGTATTACTTCTGATTTTTTTAAGGTGGTCACTCAAGAGACTGTTTGTAAAACTCGCTCAAAAAAATATATTTTTTTTTTTCTACCCTGAGCAATTGATGTGTAGCTCATTTACATGTGTTTTTCATTTAAATATCTTAAGTAATAGCTGTGAAAATAAATAAAACAGTTTAAGGTTTTCGCTCCCATATTACCCTTAAACGAAGGGGTAGAGATCTGAAATTTTGCAAAACATTGTTTAGCAACCAATAAAAATCAAAACTAGCTTGAGGGCTGCTTACCCATGCCTACCCTGCTCGGCTTTTTTGGATTGAATTGTTTGATTGAAAGACGAAACTTGTGTTCATTAGTATGAACCTAAATCCAGTGATATAAAAAGGGCACACTACCATACAAAAAATTCAAAGAGTCGCAACCGATCGAAAAAAATCATGATCAATGTCTTGGGACACAAAGGCTATCTTGCTAGTTGACCACAAAGATAAGAGTGTCACAATAACGGGAGAGTACTATTCTGAGCTGCTGGAACAATTAAAGCAAGCTACAAAGGATAAAAGAAGAGGAAAGTGGAGCAAATGTGTGTTGCTTTTACACGACAACGCGCCTTTGCACAAGAGCAATATTGCGATAGCTGCTCTTAATCAGTGTGGCTTCCAAACGCTCAACCAGCCTCTGTACAGTCCGGACATGGCTCGGTCTGACTACTATTTGTTTTAAAAAATGAAAAAAGACCTTCGAAGGAAGAAGCATGAAGACCATAAAGAGGTCAAAGCAACGACTGCAGTTCAGTTTGATGCGGAAAAAATACGTGTTTGTGTAGGAATAAATGAATTGATTCAACGTTTTGAAAAATGTACTGAGGTTAAGGGGAAATGCATCGAAAAATACAAACAGTAGCACGATTTTTCTTATCTTCCTTCTCCTTCAAGGTGAACACGAAAAATAAAGCATCTAAATATACATAAATATACGGTTTTTAAGAAATATTCATTTCTTCATGTTTTCAGTATGCTGCAGGCTAAAAATAATCAGAAAAATCAATATTCAACCCACCATTTCTTTGATTATCGAGATTTTTAATTTTAATAAGTAGCCATATTCATACTAATTAAAATGCTATTTTATTTTTTCGTTTAAGATTAAAGAAACGGTCGGAATCATACAGACCAGCAAGACTTTTCTTTAATTTGGTTAAGATAAACACAAATCATGTAATTTTTATTACTTTAGGTTTAAGAAAATAATTTGTATATTTTCAATGTTAGAAATCTATATGAAAAATGTTTATCGTTTTTTTGAAAACAAATTCTGAAGAAGGTCAGAAAATTGTCATCCTACGTCAGAATACTGCTTTAAGCCGTTACATTCCATTCTTAGTAATAATGTGTGTGTCGTTAATGGAATGGGTTTTCATGAATGTACATAAACAGGATTATCAACAAACTACAGGTATGTGTAGTCATCTATCACGCAACTAGTCAGTGCCTGAGAGAACTGATTTGGCTGTATAAAAATCGATTTTCTAATCTCAGTTGTCCATTACTTTCTAGTTAGTTACACTTTATTAAAATGTTCAGTAAGTCTAGTAATGTTTAAAATAAAAAACTCGTGACAGTGGAAAATTCAACACATAAAGCGAATGCGGTTAATATTCTTGTTGCAATACATGCAAATTTGTACGTTGACAGTAAACCACTTGCTCGAGAGTAGCGTTAGCTGATCAAGTATTATACGAATATTACATTCACATAAATTCCATTGCTTGTAACAGTAACGCTTGTGTTACTGATGAATATCACCATTTTCAATATTTGATTCAATTCGAATAAATTGCTTTCATGTTCTAAAGTTGTCATTACTTTATACTTTTAATACTATTTATTATTATATATACTACGTATTATTTATTACTTTTTTCACCTCAAATCTGAATTATTTCAAGTAATAAGTAAGCTACAGTCCCTGGCCATCGAATTAGGACCACTACAAATTTTAAGCATTTTTCGCGTTTTCCGTAAAATTAAAAGGCTTGTTGAAATTGTAATGATATAATTTATTAACTACTAACATAATACACTACTACTGTACATAATATTGTTAACACATGTTAATATCTTATATTTCCACCCTTTGCTTTGATGACAGCTTGTATCCTTTCCGGCATGCTCCGTATACATTGCTTGATCATATGCTTTATATCTTCATTATTTTCCCAAATATCTGTCATTTTTGTTTTCAACTGTGACAATGTGGTGTTTGGAGATTCATAAACTATTTTTTTAAGGAGGCTCCAGACATTTTCTATAACATTCATGTCGGGAGAATTTGATTATTACCACGATAGTAACAAATCAATTGTTATATATACATCATTATCAACGTATTTAGTAATAATTTGAATGACCTAAGACAATTTTCCATATATGACATACTGTTATAGGCATAAAAGTGAAATTTCCGTACGTGGTCCTAATTCGATGGCCAGGGACTGTACTTACAAAAAAATTGTACGATTGCAAGAAAAAAAAACATGGTAACAATAATTTATTTACAGATGAAGTCAAAAAGGAAATTTGGTAGTTGTAAATTTTCTGAAAGTTCTATCAATTTTGTTTCTTTTTCTAACGGAATATTCAATTTTTTATAATCAAATTGGATAAAATAGTGAATTAGGAGTATAAAAATACGAAAGTACATTTATCATAAAGCTCCTACTAGTAGAATAATTTTATATGTATAACTTTACACAGGTTAGACATTTTTAAAGTAATCTGTATGCATTTTCTGGTTAAGGGAAGGTCTCGGTCTAGCACTTTCACAAAAGCTATTCTTTTTTGTTTTATGAAAGATATATAATAATATGCCGAAAGCTGCTGATTGTTTTTTTGTCTAATTTGTTCTAAGAAAGATTCTAAAGAATCACTTTTTTTTGCACTCCTAGACCGGAATCTATTCTCAATTTAACTCCAAGAAATACTGAAAAATTGCAATTTTCAGAAAAAGTATCGATAAATTTCAAATAAAGTACTTCCTGATAACATTATAGATAATCTTAAGAAAGCGTCTCTTTCATTCAACTAATAGTCTGCAATAAATGGCAGATAAATTATTAAAACTATAGAAATAATGTTCCAACATTACACAAAAACATCACAAATTAAAATGTACTTTGTTTATTTCTAAGTAGTTTATTTATCTTGCAGTTTTATAAAATTCATGTTCATACAGAATATCATATAAGAATCAAACATTTTTCCCCAGTATCATTTTATTTTTTTTAAATTTCTTTGAGCTTGTCTCAATGGTTTGTATAAAAGTACATACGTGTATGTATGTACATTCTTTATGACACATTCTCCAACATACATATGTATGAAATTTCATACATAAATGATTAATTTCATATGCTTTTTGAAGATGAACATCTTTTTTGACCGAAGCAGTGCTTCTTTCGACCTGTTTATCTTCAATGTGTCTTATTTTCTCACAAAAGTTCAACCTCTCCTGTCAATAACTACGAACGGAAATAATTTTCTAACCACGGAATGGGAAATACTCTCGCGAAAATCATTTCCTCGGTCGATAAAGCGGTAACGACGCCGAGCATTAAAACTCCTTTTTCATTCTAGCTTCTACCTCGAAAAATTTGGTCAGCGTTTTCCATCTCTGGAAAAATGTTCGCTCTACGGTCGAGAGCTGTTTATTTAATCGCAAGATAGTTATCGGGTTGAAGACGGAAGAAGGGTTGAATTTAAGTGCATTGCTCTCTCCCTCTCGCCGTTTGCTCCTTTCCCCTTCTCGTTCTTAATGAAAACGAGCGACGAATAAATAAAATAGTAGTTTAAATATAAAAATGACAAAACGAAGTAAAAATACAAGAAAACGAAATAAACAACAGAGTACATATTTTCTTAGAATAAAATTCTAATTTACATTGTACGTAGCATTAAAACCTTCCATCTAATGTAACCCACCAATGAAGATTGTATTTAACACATTGTATACGGCCTATCTTGTGTGGTTCAGCCTACATAACATAGGCTTTGTTTATGTCTGTCATTTAAAGCACTTTACTGAATATTTAAATAAAATAAGATAAAATCCAAACTCAGTGCATAAGATTTTCAATTTCAAACGTTCAGTTCGCTTAAAAAAACGTTACGCGTTATAAAGATCTCAGTTCGACCACGATATGTTAAAAACGTACTAGTATATTTCCCGCATACAATGTGTTAAACACATACTATCAGTTGAGAAATGTTAAAACCTTCTTTAGGACAATAATTTATATTTATCAAAATTCTTAAAGATTTCAAGTTTTATACAAAATATAATACTATGTAAGAGCCTTTATCCCGTTTCTGATATTGTAAGGATTAAAAGGAGAAGAATGATGGCTGACAAATCGATAATGTAAAAAGACTAAGAACATGGAGCAAGTTATAGCAAATATTTAATAATGGGTTTATTTGGCCGTATATTTGTCTGTCGCTTGACACTTAATTACAATTCGTCGTATTGATACTGTGTCCTCTCATCATGCAAAAAACTACTCTCATTTTCTTTGTCCGTTCATCCTTATATAGAGTCTTCCAATAAGAGCGATAGAACTTTGAATTGAAATATGTACAATGAAAAGTACGGAAGATAATCTAGTACTCGCGGCTTTGTTTGAAAGTACATTCAATGGTATTATACATGAAATACAATATTATATAAATAACCATCGCGATTGCGTTTGATGGAGTGAATACAACAAACCCAACGGAAACAGTATCGTTGTATCATCAAAGTATTAGCTACAGTAACCAAGTTCCAAGAAACTTAAACAAATAAAGTATACATTATAATATTGTTCGTTGAGATAAAGAAAAAAATACGATAACTGTTCGTTGAAATAAAAGATACGATCACATAAAGTTAGTTCAGCGCGTGGTACACGTGTAACCTCTTTACCATGTAGACAAGAATATGTGTACAACAAAGGAGATAAATCGTAACTATGTCGTAGCAGTTTTATTACCATTCAATAAGAACTATAATACCTGTACGAAAACAAAAAGAATCAGAAAGAGGAAGCACTATCTGTGTCAAAGAGCAATTGATCAGAGATCCGTGGAACTTGAATATTGTAAAGTTGAACGAACGAAAGGTTTTCGCCTCCTCGCAGATTTTTCGTCGGCTAACTTATAACAAGTTCAGAAGTGAGGGACAAAGTAAACTTTGTTTTCGTTGTTCTGGTAATTTGCTTATTTCTCCCGTGTAATTTCTATATTTTCGCAGCTGGTGCAATATTTGTACGTTTGGATGAGATCGATAACAATTGCGTTTATTTAGTTGACTAATTGTAAACTAAACACTGCAACTAGTTAGAAACGGACTGAATAAGTAACATACTGCATTGTCCTGGGGATCCACGTTAAAACTTTGAGAATGTTAATAGGCAACAGTTATGTTGTTTGGTGTCTATTGTGCAATTTGAGCTGCAAATTGAAGCTTTACTTTGTATCCATAACATACCTTCAGACAAAATACCACACTTGTGTTAAAACATATACTTATTGCTAATCTTATATTTTGCACATGAAAAATTTCTCCAAGATTTCACGTCCGTCATTTGAAAGGACATACAAGGAATTTGTATACCTATGGTGGTATATATGGATATTTGGAAAGAAGTTACAATTTTAATATATTGTTTTGAGTAAAAATTATAACCACCAATAAAGAAAGGTTACTTAATATAGGAAGGATTCCGAACATGGGGTGATGTAATACCTAATTAAAAAAGAGGTGCACTCTATTTGTGTCAGCACATATAAAAGGCAAACTTTTTTAATGCAAGAAAATGTTCGCCTTGCGGTGGTTGTCTAGTTCAACGTTTTATGGTCGTCGAAGCCTATTCCAATATGTGATGTAACTCTGACTGTGGTTGACTGTGTGCTTTGTTTACTTTTATTGTATGTTTTTTTGGACAGCTGTGCTTGTTACAAAGGTTGTTGCTGAACTGAGTATGTTGTGCGGTGCTGGTGTGAAATCGTGATGCGTAAACTGTGTTGATTGGTTAGGTTATTTTCAATGTTGAACTATTGGCTATTGGCTATGATTCTGTGAAAGTGCAGATCTTGAACTACAGTAATTGATCGGGGGTGTAGAACGCACTTAGTTTTTTCGCTGGAAGAAGATCAGATACGGTGTTTTCTTAAACCTTGGCTGTGACAAGGCTCGGACCCCAGGGGGTAACAATGGGGTGAATTTCGGAACCTTGGTCTGATAACCAAATGTGACTAACAAACTTTACAATCCTAATCCGCCAAACTGAAGTTCGCTCATGTTTCGTGTTTTATCACTCAACACTATTCTCGAACGTTATAATTAGTTTTCGTCATTTTTTTTTTTATACGCAAAAAGACAATCTCATACTAATCGCCATAATAATAATGCATTGAATCGATTTAGTAAAACAATTATATAGAAAATTTGATGTTTTGTTGTGTTCCGTTCTTTCTTTTTAAAGGTAAGTAATTATATTTTTATAATTTATACGTTTCAAATCACAATTTCATAAGCTTTTCTTTTCATTTTTTGATGTCGTGTTACAAGAATTATAAAATTTTTGTATGAATTGTTGTGTGTCTATTATAAGGAGATAACATGCCGCTAATATGGGGCTTCCCATATTAGAAATATCCATGATTTGTTAAAATATATATATTTTTAAATATTTAACTTATTTTTATAAAATATTTAATTATATAAAATCATATGCCCCCATAGAGAAAACAATGGAATCCTTGACTAGATGAGGGTGATTGTAAATAACGTTAAAAATAAAGACATAGGAGCATAAAAATAAAGAAATAGGTGCATTTTGTACTATTTTTATTAGTTCTTTTTTTATGATGAAAATATGTTGTTTTATTACGTGTTATTCTAAAATACGTTATTACGTTTAAGTTTGATTCATAACTTAGTCTAGAATAATGTTTGTATACTACAAATTTTCAAATCAAAAAGAATAAAATGCCCTTCAAATGAAGAAAAGAATAAACATAAGCGAAATTTTACCATTATAAAACATTACCTTAAATTGAGAACCTCTATCTCCCCATGTTAAGGACAATCCCAATATGGGAAGATCACATGTTTTTGTTAATTTGATAATAATGAAAAAACTAATGATAAAGATATAAAAAAGACATAAGAAATACATCAGAATATCATCCAATATATATTTAAAAGTAGAAGATGCCAAATTTCGAGATATTCTTCTATTTAGAATGAATCTGTGAACTATTAAAGAAAACCTCCCCATATTAGGGAAGTTTCCTCTGTATTACATAATGAGTACGTACTATTTGTTTCTACCACCCGAAGGCCAGAATAAAACCAACAACTGAAATTGATGGTTATGATAATCAATTTATATGTGAAATTCGAAACAAATTCATTTTAAATAATTTTATATGTATTTTGAGTACGGCCTTTTCAATTGAATTGAAACAACCTACATTAACTTTTTTAAATTAACTGATTTTTGGTTATGCATAAACTTTTAATACTGTTTCTTTTTGTATCTATTTTTTTTGTACGTACAACTGTAATTGTAAAATAAAGAAATATAAACATGAATGCAGCAGTGTAAACTACATTAATAGAGTAAAAGTGTGAACTAACAATTTGTGCACTAATATGAGTTATTTCAAAATTTTCTAAGTAATTAAAAAAATGATAATTTCAAATTGGAACCAAATTTTATAAAATAACACGTGTTTATGTTACTTTTTATTTATTTGTATTGTTGACTTGCATTTATACTGATTAATAATTTAAAATATCTTTTTACCACTGGTTACGAATTTTACTACTTTAAGCGTCAATACACTAAAAATCGAAATATTTAATTTTTTAGGCACTTCTTTCATTGACGCATACACTTTGGGAACTGTTCATTATTTGCATCATATTTTAAATTCTCTTAAATCATTACAGAATTACGGACAGGTAATTTCAAATTTTCCTTTGGAATGTTTAAAAATAGTTCTTATTCATGAATATTTGATGTTTGTTGTATATTCTCTTTACCATCGAACAGTAACAAAAATTTTTACGCTGAAAGTCTCCCTAGTCAAAAGTGACTATTAAATAGAATTGAAAACATAATTATCTGATTGGTATAATTAGGAAAAAAATTAAAATATTGTAGCATTTCATCAATTATTGCATCATCTTACTTAATTTATTTCAGAATATTTCATCATTGTATAGAAGATACAAGTATATAACTGTGCAGAGTGTAAGAAAATCCGTTCCGAAGAGTGCTAAGCGAGCCACTCGAGACCAAGCCCAGCTTACATGCGTGGGAGTGATTCACCCTTGGGGTTTTTCCCAATCCTGCTTCGGGCGGGAAGCGTGCAAAGATCAGGCAGGACGTCGCGTCCTCATTCTTTACAAGACCACGAGAAGCGTAAGTACTTGGGCAAACGACGCTTAGACCACGCGGCCACAGTCCTGTATTATACAGAGTGTTCGGCAATTATTGTCAGAAAATTGAAGGGGTGATTCTAGAATCCGATATAAGACGAAAATCAAGAATAAAAAATAAATTGCGTCTGAGGCTTCGTTGTTTAATTATTAACGTTAGAAATATGATTATAGCTGAGTAAACTTTGCACCAATGCATATAAGGCAATAGAAGACACAGGTGGTACAGTGATCCTCAAGTCCAATAACACATGGTTATACAAGGCGGTAAAAAAGAAAACTCATATTCACCATTTTAAACGATTCTACGAAATTTTATAAGAAAAATCGTACATTAAACATTGAATCTGCCTCATCGTAGAAATTCATAACAGAATATCGAAGCACGTCCTATGTAATTTCCGAGTGGAAAGCCTATAAGCTTATATGGACAAGTTAATTAAAAAATGTACACACCGCAGTTGTCTACAAAGTACACGAATGCAACGTATGTTGTCATACAAGAATCCACACATTTCGTATATGTCCAAAGCAAGTCCCCACATATTATGAAAGTCAGTAAAAAAGTTCGAGCACGACGTACACTATGCACATAAAATATATACTACGCGGATGACACGCATAAATCATTCAAGAACAATCACTCTGTATTACAGTATTCGCACACACGCGCGCGCGCGCGCATACGCACATACGAAAAGTCTCAAAAAATAAAAGAAATGAAAGAATGATGAACAGCGTACTATAAATTACAAATTAAATCTACACTAATATGTAAGAAATTAAAATTAACTGACTAATTATGGTAATCTAAAAGAATGAAATTAAAATAAGTCCCACATTCGCTTATCGCTGAATAGCTCTTTAAAAGTTTCACTTTCGTTTTCGTAATAATTTTATCCTCTCAAAGCTATTATAGACTTTTACAAAAATCAGGAAACGTACGATTAACACCTTCATATCAAACCACCTTTGTAAGAACATTTTTTATAGGTTCAGTTCCTCACTAGATATTCCAATTTTGCGAGATGTAGGAAACATCATTCAAAATTTTTATTTACAAAAGACACAATTATGGTTATGTACGTACCGAAGCAAACAGTAGGCCAGTTATTTTACAAAATACACTACATAGAGCTAACTCTATCAATATCAAAGAAAATAAAAATCCGTTTATTTTATAATTGAAAATTATCAACTCACCAAAAGTGCAGTTAAAATATAATAAAAATTTTTCGGAATAAATCATATCTATAATGTACAAATTACCAATGGAGTATATTACAATTACTTATACCTTTTATTTAAAAATTTTGTAACTTGAATGTTTCCAAAAAATAATTAACAAAGTTTCGGAAATAATAAAATTGGTTAACTAGTGTAACTAATGTGATTAATCAAATGTACTAAGTAATGTAATGTAATATAACAGAATATAAACTTTCGTTCAAGAAACTTAAATAAGTAAACAAGAAATTAAATTCAACAAGCAAGAAAACTAAAATAAAATTACATACAAGCAACAATTCACTGACGTTTTAATCACGGTTTAACTTCAGTTGTATTAGTGAGAAATCTTAAATGCAGTATCTATATAAAATAATTTTATTTTCAATATTATACCTTCGTATACTCCCCTTAATATATAAATTCAGAATGCATTATAAACAAAATAACTTTATTCTTATACTAGGAATAATTTATAAATGCACACTTAAACCAAATTTTATAATACCACTTGTTCTTATGTTAATCGAAGTTCATAACAAGCATCGATCAAAATCAGGAGTAAAAAGTGCATAAAACATGAATTGTACCATATAATAGCGTACGAATCACTGTGTCAAAAAGGATATATTATATAATTAACAGTTCACTTGGTATATATGTAGAAACGCTTATCACTGGGAAATAAAATAAACAACACAATCAGCTAACCCCAAAAGGATTCTCCATTTACCCAATACGCTGGTCTAACAGTGATCAAAACGCGATCAGGGTATTACGCAATGTGCAACAAACGTGCTATTGGTACAACCCTCTCAATAGGTTGAAACGAGAGGGTGCGAAATGAGAATGAAGATTGACACGACCCTAACCCTTCCTCATCTGTTCTTCTATGAATTCACCCCCTCTCCTTCTCTCGTCTCTTTCATCCCTTGTCCATCTCCCCTCCTCGCCCTCTAACGCTTTTATTCCCGGACCGGCACAATAATTCCATTGTTCATGGCAATTAAGCGACAGGAGATGCGAGTCGAAGAGAACCTGGCGCGAAGTGATCTCGTGTTCAGGACATGGGATCTCGTCCCTCGATCGGGACGCATGATTGGCCGCTATTGTGCTACCACTGATCTCCATGATTCTGAACAAAGGTATGGTCGGTTGGTCGGCTGTCATGGTACTCAATTGTCTTCCAGTTTGTTTGTGTTGCACGAGGATACACTGCCCGGTCAAAAGGTCGACAATACCCAGATTTTTCGTGAATTTACCTTTTTTCACAATCCAGTCTTCTTTTTAGAGAAATGGATGTGATATGTATGTATGTATATGTACAATGAGTCACGAAACTATTTGAACACTTGCCGTAGAAAAGCTCTGCGAATGTGTTGTATAAAAATATTTTGAATATTATTAGCACTATAAGTAAACACGACTACCAGGATTATATGGATAAAATTTCAAACAAATCCGAAACTATACATAGAAGTTATAAAATGTTTATTACAAACATATACTTCGCAAAGTTTGCAATTGTAGTTTTGTACAACTACAAATTAATTTTAACAAAATAATATAAAGAAGGGGTTTCTATAGCAAAATGTAAACAACAATTGTAAATAGTTGTCGAATAGATTGCGTGTGATCGATGTTAGTCAGTCTAGAATTTTTAGTAATATAATTAACAAAAAAAAAAGAATATGTCCTAAAACGTCAGAAGTTTCAGAAAGTGACAAAAATTAATTGTTAAATGAAATAACGAAGGAAAGTCATATGGAGGAATAGCAAAGTTGTTAAATATAAACAAGTCTACAATACACTGCGTTACTAAAAAATCTAAAATTGAACAAACTGCAAGAAATAAGGATTGTTTAAGTCACCTGAGTTGTTAAAGTTTTGGTTCATGAAATTTAGAAAAGTCCAAGTACTTCTTTCGTGAAACTTGCAGCAATGGTTAAAGATAACTCTAACAAAGATGTGCATTCAGAATTATGTCGAAGAGTTTTACAAGAAAATTACTACAGTACTAGAATTCCCAGCGAGAAATCATAGTAACATTAATAACAAGAAAAGATTACAATTTGCCAAAGAATTCATTAGTAAAGGCAGTTCATTTTGGAATAAAGTGATATTTTCAAATCAATCTAAACATTTTTAAGCCGGACAGACGCAATTTTGTTTGAAGAAAAGTATGTGCAGAGACAGAAGTAAAAAATTTGCGTACGATTATAAAACATGGAGGTGACTCGATTATAATATCGAGCTGTGTGGCAGCAAATGACATAGGAAACTTAGCGTTTATAGACAGAATATCGAATAAATATAAATATTTGCATATTTGTATATTTTGTAATAAAATTTAAAGGAAAATGCCAGAGAAGTGGGATTATTTGGAGATTTTTATTTTCAACAAGACAATGATCCTAAACACACTGCAACAATATTCCAAAAATGGATTTTATATAATACTCCCAACACATTGCAAACATTACCGTAGAGCTACGACGTGAATTCAATAGAACATTTATGTGCAATAATAGGAACAAGTTAGAAAAATTTAATATAACCTCTAAGCTAGCTTTCTAGAGAAAGAAAAAAATTCTCGAAATGCGGAATTCTGTATCATCAGATGTTAAAAAAAAAAATGAATATATAGGATGAATAGTCACCTTAACCATCTTATAAACGCTAAATATTAATGCTTACTAATGTAATAACAATTAACGATTTAAATACTTTAGCGACCTCCCGCAAAGCGTGTATTTATAATAAACATTTTATAACTCTTATGTATACTCTCGGATTTATTTCAAACTTCACTCATATCCTAGTAGTCGTGTTTATTTATAGTGCTAATATTTTAAAAAGTTTTGTAAAACACTCATATCATATTTGTAGAACTTATGTATGGTATGTGTTTAAATATTTTCATGAGTTATTGTATATATGTATGGATGTGTTCCGCGATTACTAATACACAAACAGAAGTAAATTAATTGTTAGCAGATTATTTTGTTTGAAATATTCACATTATTTAACTAAAACGTATAATTAATTTTATTCAATATCGGTACTCGCTTGGAAAATCATAATAAAGAATAAGTTATTTTCTTTGAACTTTCATATCAACGAATTCTGTCACATAATTTCCCTATACTTATATGTGAAATAACTCTCACTGCAGTTGTTATAAATGTAAGATACATGAGTAAAATTATCCTTTATTGTACTTTATTCTTTTTTTTTATCTTTCTGATATTCCTAAACATTTTTGTTCTTATGCGTCACAGCGTTGACGTTTAATTTTGATAAATGATTAAATGATACCTAGGATTCACTATGTTCAAATGCGTGAAGATGTTTTAGACGTTGTGTAAACTGGATTGCATTTCTCAATACGTAAAATAACGTAACATACTTATTTGCAAAAACTATGTACATTTACAAAATACATTTGTGTCTCGAATTACACGGATTTTCTCTACGCGTATGAAAAAAATACTTTAAAAAAGGACAATATAAGGTATATTTCATATACTTTCACAAAGAAATCTTAATACAAATTCATAAAAATCATAACAAATTGTATTCATTGCCGGTGTCTAAATTGTGATTTAAAACATCAGCCTTTTCTTTTTAACTGACATGGTCACTATTTTCATCACTCGAATACTTACTATTTGACTATTGTTTCTTACAAGTAATCATCAACAGTGGAACAGAAAACAGGAATTGCATAAAATGAAATAACGTATAAAAAATCCGTGTAAATTGAGAGATTATTTACCGCACAAAAAGAAACTCACATAAATCGAGGGATGGGTGTACAAAATACGTGATACGTATATACAAAATGTAATATGTTACTGTATCTGTCGTGTATATGTCACTATTGCTTGTAGGTGTGTTGCTTATATGTATCTTGTATGCGATGTGTGTTCTGATTGGATTCTAGCTATGTGTAGGAGGTGATTGAAGATGTGCGTCGATGTGGTCTTTCGGTATTCTGTGTGTATCTTCTTGTACCGTGAAAGTGGGAGATTATTGTATAAATTTCTTATATTAGGGTCAGAAAAATAACTACGTCGGATGGTTATGTCTGAATGTAAGTCAATAAAAGTGCTTTTGTAGAAAGTGATAATTTATTTACATTTTACGATAAAATTCGAAGACAATTATTTGGTTGAGTCATAAGTAATTGCCGTTTTTTCGCATTAACTTTATTAGTCTTCTAAGACAGTTACAGAAGTATTTAATCTAAAATATAATCTCCATTATTAAATATAACTTTTTTCCATTTATTAGGTAACTTGTCGATCCCAGAAGCAAAAAGGTCAGGATCTTTAGATGCAATGAATGTATCAATATATTCACGCAATTCGTTGTTATTACTGAATTTTTTTCTTCCACTTAGGGAATTTTGGAGGGATCGAAACAGATGGTAATCCGTTGGGGCAAGGTCCGATGAATAAGGGGGGTGAGGCAAAACTGACCATTTCAGGTCTAAGATTTTTTCTTGGATGATCTTTGTCGTATGCGGTCGAGCGTTGTCGTGCAGAACCATGACTGCCTTGCGATTGACAAGTGCTGGTCGTTTCTCCTTCAATTTTTCTTGAACTCGTGCCAGTTGTTGCACGTATAAGGCTGCTGTAACCGTTTCGTTGCATAGTAGCAACTCGTAATGGATGATTCCTTTTCGATCCCACCATACGCACAGCAGAATTTTTTTTTCCGTACAAATTTTCTTTAGGCATAGCTTGAGGTGCCTCATTTTCACTCGCCCATTGCCTTTTTCAAATAACATCTCCTGCAATTAATCGATCGAAAAACGATTCGTTTCGATACATAGACAAAAGCAATGTGGCAATTGTCATCCTGTCTCCTTTGTTTTTCTCTGATAGTGCGTGCGGAACCCATACGCCTAACTTGCAAACCTTTCCTAGCTTCTCCAGGTGACGACAAACAGTAGATTGGGATGTTCTCATCTTATCTGCCAATTCTTTGGTCGTTTGCCGTGGGTTTTGTTCCACTAGTACCTTTAGAGCATGGTCATCGATGTCAGTTGATCGTCCAGGTTTAGGTTCGTCTTGAAGGCTGGTATCTCCAGAACGAAATTTAGCAAACCAATTTCGCACTGCATCTTCTGACACCACACCTTCACCGATAACGTCACATATCTTCTTTGCGGTATTGGCCGCATTATTACCGTTTTGGAACTCCTACAACATTATATGTCGAATATGCTGTTTTGACTTCTCCATTTCAACTATCCAGAAAATTTAAGTTGTAATCAATCCGCACTCGCTAGCTGTTGCTTTTAGACTGTTTAAGCCTTAGAAATAAAGGACCCAACATAATGACAGGGGACTGTAGGTCATTCGGAATTTCCGAAAATGTTTATGACTCAGTGTCGGCAGCGGCAATTATTTATGACTCAACTCAATTATTATATGTATTATATTACATTTATTTTACTTCAATAAACGCAATACAATTTTATTGTATCTTATTCATTTTGCTAGTTATTGAGCTATATATTTCTTATTCATTTTTACGCCACATTTTAGCGTATATATATTTTGTACACTTGACATAATTACAATATCAGAACTATTTGTATTTGTCATGTAGAAGTCGTGTAGAAGCGTATTAAGTAAAAGCTTTCAACAGATCATTAAAAGGGACGCATTAAAATTAGAAAATTTTGTCGTAATGGAATCTACAACAAACTGTGTTCGAAACAAAATAATTTTCTTATTATAACAAAGAACTTCTGCTCGAAACATGTTAAAACAGCGTGTAGCATCCCAATCAACATATTGTGACGATATTCTTAGATCTTCTATAAAGCGTTCGAATGTATTGTCGAAACGAAGTAAGAGGAGACTCGCACGTTTCCTCGTTACGGAAGAAGCAAAGTTAATAACAATGGTAGGAAAGTTACTAAAAAGTAAGAAATGCAAAGAGCTCTAAAACAAATGAATCTTAAAGTGACTGAGAAGGAATAAGGCCCATACAGTCTGAAAAGAACATTGCAACTTGTTTGCTCTTTAACAAAAGATATAAAAATTAGTCAGTGGATAATTGGAAATATGTCATATGATCAAATTAAACAAAATTAATATATTTTCAATAGCTGGACGTCAATGATGTTGGATACGCCAAGGTGAATTCCTACGAAAGCGACATATAGTAAAAGAAACCGTTACATTTGGATTCTTTTATACCGTATTTTCATTGTATCAATGAGAAAATGTATCAATACATGTACATGGAAATATCAAATGCAAAATTATAGGAAACTATAGAGAATATGCTTCACGAAAAAATTAACACCATTTTCCAGCATGATCAAGATCCCAAACACAACACAAAAAGTGTGCAAAATTGGTCAGAATCGCAAACATTTCAAATACTAAAAATAACTTCGAAAAATAGTTTCAAGATGCATATGATTCTGCACCATTTAGTGTTAATCAATTATAAAAAAGAATTCAAGAATAATGGTATTCAATCTCTGAAAAATTATGTACAAATTTAGTTGGAAGTATACGAAAATGAACTGTTTTAGTTACAATTGTTGAATACTTATGGACAAAATATTAATTTAATCTTTGTTATAATAACATCAATTGTACAATACAATACTATAAGTTTTCCACAACTTTTGATATTCAGTGTTAGTATTTAACAAAAATAAATTCAACGAACATTTCCATTCAACAATGCAATACTGTTACGTCGCGCTGTAATGTTCCTCTTGTTAGATAGAGCTTTGATTGTCAAAGTACAAACAATTAAGGGATTTCGAAATGACAGTGAGAAGCAAGGTTGGTATATACCGTATCTGTCTTACGGTAGACAATGCAAGAAATGAAGGCGAGATATCAGACACGATATCCTATCGATTTTCCCCTTACTCTTGAGAGGGTTAACCTTTCTCAGGCCTACGGATTATTCTTCTAACGAGTTGTCCAATAGGAAAGAGCTTATTGTACACTCCTCGAAGCCACGAAGCAAGATATCATTCAAGCACTTTATCTACCAAGTCTTGAGGAAATGTTCCATAGAAAGAATAAAGTCGCTGTCATTTTTCAACGTAATCTTAGGAAGGAGTATCAAATGTACCTGCGTTATGTTTTCTCTGCTGCCGTCAATAATCAATTTTACAGGTAATAAAGCCGTGAAAACTGATGAATCGATATTACTAAATAGAATTTAATATGTATTACAATTACTCAAAGTCCAAGAGTAGTATTGTTCCGAGAAAAAATTATAAATTATTACCGAACAAATGTTCTTTAATGTGTATATTCTTTTAACATGAAAACTTAGCATTTAATACTCATTTTGCATTTACAAGGCATCGTAGAGCTACAAAATATTTTTATATGCATGGGAGTAAAAAAAAACTTGACGAAAAATTTGTAATGTAAAAAATTAGAAAACTGATATCAAATATTTATTGTAATATCGAGTAAACGATTATTTAACAACATAACATTTGAAGAAAGAATAACAATATTTAAAGTATTCCTTCACGCAATATTACGACTACAATGCAGTATGTACGTTATTTTTTTAAATGTTGCTTTTGTTTGCATTTTTTCCAAAAGAAGAACATTTATGGCACGCAAAGGAAATATTAAATAAATAAAATATTGAAAATCAATGACCGTTATTAAGCTAAAATAATTCTAAAATACTGAAGGGTAAGATCGAAAAGAATTTGTAAAACAATTTTCGAAGATACATATTTAACCCAAAATTAATTTTTTCTTATAAAAACATTACACGACACAATTTATATACATTGTTGTAGAGCATATCTATTAATTGAGAGAAAAACAATATTTCGAAAATTATCTATTATTACGTTGTAATCCATAGAAAATTGTAAAGTCTACAGTTTTAAAGATAAAATTAATGTGAAAAATCATAGTTTCTTTAATACTATGCCGTCTGATGGCACCACGTTGGTGTCGCATGCAAAGCTATCGAATGAATACCGTTGGAATTTTGCGTAAAAATATTTCTATTGTAATAAAAGCTTATATTTATTTATACATATTCTCGGAATTTTGTGTAAATTGGGTGACAGAATTTTCATGCTTTAACACGATACATTGTAATTCCAAACGATCGCGCGAAAAGGACCGATTATACATGGTAGAATTTACATGAGACATTCCGGCGACAGGCGGAAGATTTTCTATCACACGTGCAGACATCAAAGTGTTAAGACGCTTCCATCTTCAAGCTTGTACTATTTCTCTTGAACTATATTTCTGCAGAATTTCAAATTTTCTACTGCTTTTTTCTTTGAACCGCCAACTCTATTATTAGTCACTTAAGAAGTAAATATGAACTTTCCAACCATTAGAAAACTTTGTTTTGTTACATTTTCTCATAATAGAAACTTTACACAGATTACTTTTGAAATAGTCGACGGGATTACTACGCCGATCTTGAGCAAAGTGCATTTTCTTTTCTTCAATAAAAGCAAAACCAGATAAGAAAATTTGTATTATTCAATAATAGGATTATTCAGGTATATTTGCATTCACCGGGTTTCGCTTTATATAGACTATACTCTTACCTTAGAGATTCTGTTACAAAATGTTAGAAGAAAATAACTCTGTCTACATTGAGACCATTAATTTTTCAACGTGACATTTGAATCCTTTCTAGTCAGAATAAGGTACAAGATTTCGTTCTAAGGTTATTTTCATAAAATTTCTTGGCAGATGAAAGCATATATCTTTCTTTATTTTATTTTTTAACGAGTATTATAATATATTTAATCATGCTTGATTTATGATTTTGAAATCATTCGAAACATTAAAAGAAATGAATTGATCAATTTTTAAGAGAACGTTGATTTGATATGTGAATTTACTTGTTATATTGATAAATACCCAACATTACATTATTCGGTGCGGAGTAGAATGGATAAACTACGCAATATCTTTCTCAAACTATCCACTTATGTTATTAGAAAATATATCAACATGAATTGTATCGACTGATTGAATCCAACCGATACACAGTGGATCACAGAAGCATTCGTATTCCCTTTACAACAGAATAACATTTTTTAAATTGGACGAAATGACTTGAATCTCTTTTAAAAAATTAGAAGGATTAATTTACTAGATAATGTACAGAAAAATCTGTGAAAACGTTAGAATTAGTGGAGATTGCGAAGAAATTATTCAAAGTCGTTTTTCACAACTTTTTTATTTGGGCCTGTAATGAAAATTTAAAAAATACTTTTCGTAGATTTATATCAGTTATTGCATACTGAAAATTTCATTGAAAGCGGTCAACGTTGCTATGAGTCACAAACGATTAAAAATGACACAAAAATCGTAGTTTTTCACAGCTTTCGGTCTTCGACTGTAATAAATCTAACGATCCTTACATTTTTCGATGCCTGTCGCTTGATTCTGCATCGAATCCTTCTAATTCCTCAAAAAAGCTGAAGTTGCTTATTTCAATTTAAAAAAAAAGTTATTCTATTTTAAGGGGGTTACAAATACTTCTGTGACCAACTGTATGTACATACCTCATCAAGGCTATAATGCTTACAGGGTTTGCAGTTTAGGGAAAATTTAAGAAATGCAATGTCTATCGACAGTAACTTATAACCCCAGGAGATAACATGAATCAAACAATAATTAAAGCTTAAGCTGTTAGTATGCCAAAATCAATTAAAAGTGCATCATGATCTGTTATTGGTTATTTTTAACCTACCTTACCCATTTTTATAAGTAACGATAAAAAAGCTAGTAAGGCAATTTTTAAACCGTTGAAAATTCCGTGAAAGTAAGAAAGATTGGGAGTACCGAAAGAGATTGTAACTGTTATTAATTGATTATATTATTAGACTTCTTAAATACTTGGTTCAAACTGTTGAACACCGTTTATAAATGTGCAATGCATTTTACGTTTATCGTTAGCAATGTGCATTTTCAATATCAAAATATCGTTTGGCGACTGGTATTGCTTTACTTTCTTTTGCAAATTGTGAATAAAACACCGGCCCTAATTTTATAACCCTTTTGATCAAAACGGGGCTTCGGATATTGAACAATTTCACTGAGAAAGCTGGTCTTTTAAAGGTGGGACTAACCTTTAGAAACTTCATCTTACTTTACTTACCCTTACCTTTCTTATTCTGAACTTCTTATTTTCGAGCACTGTATATTTTCATTTGTTCCTAAGCTGTTTATCAGAAACGTCCTGCGATTACTCTTTTACATTTACAGTTTCCTTGAACGTTTGATTTTCTCCAAACATTTATTTTTCTATCACAAAAAATATATTCAATTTTGTATGATTGGTAAAAATGACATGTTTCCAGAAATTAAAATCTTAAGTATTTCTTAGTAAATTCTACCCACTTATACCCATTTTTGCGACTAACATGTTTTTTCTCGAGCTACACATTTATGGAAATTATGTCTAAGTATTGTTCTAATAGTAGATTCACTTACTTCTATCCCTAAATATATTTTAACTTCAACGGTCAACTTTGACGTACTAATTTGTAGATTATTTTTATGGATTTTAATAATCTAATTCTCGTCTCGTGTATTTAGTTTCTTAATTTGATCAACGTATCATCGTATTCCCTGTATAGTTTAAGTATATATTATGCTGTATTTCTCCATCCATTAATTATTTCAGCAAATTTCCTGTAACTTTTTCCATTTTCATGGTTGGAAATAACTAACTCATGTTTTGCAATAATTATAAAATTATTATAAGAAAGTCATGTTTGTCTAATTCTTTTCGTTTCTTGCCATACTGTTGTGACTTCTACTTCGTGGATTGAAGTAAGAAATATTCGATGAGAACTCTATCAGTCCAGTAGTTAATAATTCTTCGAACAATGTTATTCGAATATTTAACTTTATTACAAATTCATAAACGATAAAAATGTTTAGAAATGAAAGATCTAGAATCAATTGTAATCGTAATTTACGGTTTCACTGCATAACCTTTTCGAACTACTTTGGCATAGGATACAAGTTAATTAGAAACATCTGTGGCAGACTTTGCTGCGTTATAGGCACAGTTCAACTTACAAGGGAAGTTCTGCAACTCGAAATTTAAAAAAATTTGAAACTTCACAGAAATGTAGTTCCAAATTGTTACTAATATAAAGAAACTACTTTTTGCTTCGGAAATGAAACAGTCCTAGGGGTAAAAATATTTCTTCAAGGAAACTGTGTATTTTCATATTATTATATATTCATAATTACAAAAACGTACAAGATATCGGAAAAGAAATTAAATTCAAAAATTGGTTTTTATGCCTTGCATTAAGATGGTAAAGAATTTCCGAAATACAGACAAGTTCAGTTAAATTTTTAGAAAAATAATGAGTTAATGTAACATAATGCATAATATAACACATTCTAATAACATGATATATTTTTTTCTTATTCATTGAACCTTCACTTAAAATACAGAGCATAAAAGTCAAATTACATTGATGTCTGAATATTTTGATGGCCAACTATACTTCATTTTATCACTGTCACTATAGAAAACTTTAGATTTTACGTTTAACTTGGTACCTTGGATTTTATAATAATCTTTTAATCGTTATTATTATAAATGAATTCTATACTTGGCGCTTAAGTGTTTATTTTTATTTTCTAAAAAATCAGCTTCACGAACTAATTGGAAACCAACACCTTGCATAAAGTTTACCTATAGCTTCTGCTTTATTAACCCATTTGAATCATTAGCGTACACATGCATGTAATTTTCCTGGTCGTTATAACCAGAGTGTATATTTACGCGCACTCATATTGTAAATGAATAGGAAATTAAATGTTTTATTATTTTTTTCTCCAGTTTTCTTTTTATTACAGGGCATTGGATTTTTATCATGAAGTAATCGACACATGATGTATGTATGTGACCATATCCGGTGATCATATTTTCTAACCAACAAAGAAGTCAAAAAAGTATGAATTCTTTTCACTTTCATTCTTCGAAAATCACTGAAATATTAAGTTTGTAATACATTTTAAAGTATTTCTACTTAAATTTAAAAAACCAAATGTGTACAAACATTTCATTACTTATATAGACACATCTATCATAATGCGTTACCTAAACAAATTCTCTCTTTTACTCACTTTTACTTTGTATTGGCGCTGCTTCTCAACGATTGTTACGAAAGTTTGTTTACAGTTTAAATTAATTCATTTACGATTTTTTTTAAAAAGCCGAGAGTACTCGTTTTCGAAAGCATTTACCATGAGTTTTTATTTTTCAGTCATTACTACGTCTGTCACCTTCAGTTACTTTGAATAATTATAGTCATTGAAATCGTCTAGAGAAGAGCGATGATCGAAGTAGTTCTAAAATTCATAGTTCCACTTAAAAAAAGGTTACCTTCGAACCTTAAAATCTCCCAATCACGTCTCGCTTGTAAAAAATTTTGACCACTGCATAACAGATTTCTTGAAATCAAACAACTTTTATTTCAATAATTGAAAGAGTTATTCAGATGGCTCGTTTTTACTGGCTCAACGTGTATATCCGTGAATAAATAAATAAATAATTAAACATTTCTATAGATAAATCTATATATGATAGTGGCATCGAAACTTGCATCAGACTGCCCGTTTTCAATTATCCTCATGCATAATAAAGCACACAGTGTTATCACATCTCGTCACATGCGAAAATGATAATATCTTTTTTTTTCAATGGAAAAGTAAATCGGCAGAGGCGAATTGAAAAACCGGGGCAAAAAGGTTTTGTTCACAAAACGAGTTCCAGCTAATTTCGAAAGCAGCAAGAAATGGAAAAAATTCGAGCATCGTTCAAAGCGAAGCGAAGAGCTGGCTCGTTTCAGGAGACACGAAAGAACCTTGTACAACCCTCTTACTCTCCCTATCCCTGGTACTATGATCCGCCTCTGCACAGCTCCTTTTTGCACGGTGACGCAACGGCTAAAGTGCGATCTTGAATATTAACCCAGCAAGGTAATCTCTCCTAGTAATTTGGGTCAGTATCTCCTAATTTTTTCCCCACCACTTCTTTGTATTCATCAATCTCCTTGCAGGATTTATACATACATACATACATATACAGGGTGTTTGGTAACTGGTGGTACAAGCGAAAAGGGGGTGATTCTATATGAAAGAATAAGTCGAAAATATAGAATAAACATTTTTCGTTTGAGGCTTTGTTTTCGAGAAAATCGACTTTGAATTTTCGCCCGGTACGCGTGCACTTGATCATGTCTCGTTATAACGGATCTCACTGTAGATCATTGTCTCGATGGATATTATCGCAGTTCAAGTTTGTTTTTATCGTAACGGGAAATTAGGATCGAGATATTATATATATATAAAATATAATAATATTTTGTGTGTGTGTGTGTGTGTGTACACATACATATATACAATATTATTGTACATAAGTATCAGCAAATTAACAAATGATCATACAGTAAAGAGAAATGCGACAAGTTTATGATCAATCTAATTTAATTTTTCAGTTATCCTTTACTTACTGCAATTCATTTTATTCGGTTTTTGTTGTTAATTTTACAGTCTTGATGTTTCAAATTCATTTTAAATTGAACATCTCCAGTCATAGCCAGTTCAAAAAATGCGATTTTTTGACTGGTTTAGTATTATACTTCTGCTGAATCGATAATAATAGAAAGCAGCTTTCATACAATATTATATCTTTATCGAAAATCCAACTATCACGTGTATGTTTACTTCCTTTATTTGTTCTGTGTATTCCACTATTTTCAGTCTAGTAAGATGGACGTGAGTACGTGTTTCATTATGTTTCAAAAAGATATACAGAAGATATTGAATACATCTTTTCTAGGGTTTCTGTCATGTTATCATGTCCGAATTAAACTACACTGAATCCATTAATTAATATGTTTTGGAGCTAAACATGCGACGAAAATACAGATCCTTGTGAACGCTGCTTTATTACCGATTCGGCAAAAGTGTCGAATCTGTGTCAAAATACCGCATCGTCTGAACTAATTATTAACACTTGAACGTTTGTTCTTATCACGTAAAAACTTGCACTTGCCACCGGTATTTATCACAAATTTACAACTTTGTACAAAAAATCAAACCATCTTTGATTTTTAAATTTGAATTTTTTTACTCATTATTTATGCAAAAATAAAACAAATCAATTTACCTTTTACTGGTTGAGTGAATGAAGTCATATGAATATTGGTCAAAAAGTGCTGATTATTCAAAATTTCGATGTCATGACTGCGGTCATCAAGAATTATAGAGGTGTGGTGTAGGAAAGTTGGTCATCCAGAAATCAAAAACAGTACTTTGTTGGAAATAATTTTATTTTGTGCTGTTATCTGCTTTCAGGTAAGTGCAGAACGATTCACTGTAATTAGTTAAAACAGTTAACTAATGCACACGAGTGAATGTTTTTAAAGTTTATGTAAAGAAAGTTTAAAGTTTATTTGACGAAACTAAGATGTCGCAAGTACTATTACACTTTGACTTACTATGATATAAATAACAAAATAAAAAAAATTATATACTAAATTGCTCTAGGAAAAAATCTTCGTCATCCTAATCATAAAAAAAGAAATTTTGTTTCTATTATTTAAAAACGATGAAGGAAAACTGTCCACTGTTACACCAAGAATGCGGAAATCCTGGCCAAACATCGATTTTCTTTATTTCTAATACTGCATGCAGCAAGTTAGACTTATACATTTCGTTTTATGTGATAACGAAAAAAAAAATATGGTAAATATTTATTATGGTAAATTTGACAACACATGCTTGTTTCCGCACACTTTTTCTTAAGTAATCGCGATTCCCTCACAATGTTCTAATGAATATTTATTTTTTATCGTTAAATTTAGTTTAATTAAATGACATTTATTTTGAACAGAAAATAATACAGATAATTGTTCGTCAGCTTAAACTGTATTCTATAAAAAGCTACAAGATTGAAATAACATTATAACTGCTTAATTTCTTTAATTTCTCAATTTAAAGTATACGATAAATAACAATACATTCTTATTGATTATTCATTGCTTACGTAGGAAGCTTTGCATTGTTCTTTTAAATACTGCCAGTGAATCGTACCTAAGTTCTGTTTTTATATACTAATGCATTGTGTCTTTGTAAAATTCTGTAGAAATCGATTTCTTCTTTATTTCGCTATTTAATATGACATGGAATTAATACACAAAATTAGGTCTTATTAAACTGTAAGTACTCTTATTATGTTGTACAATTTCTACGATATAATTAGTTAAAATATTCTAAGACATAACAGTGCAAAGAAACAATAAGAAGTCAGTAAATCGGAGATGTTTTTGTGATCGCATGTGAAAGGGAAAATTTAATTACTTAGAGCAAGAGCAGATAAAAAAAATCCTTGATTAATTAAAGCACTTGATAAACGATAATGGGTTAATTTAATAATTCTCTCGATTCTCATGACACGACGAAACTATGATCAAAGAAACGAGGATTTCTGATTGAATTTCTTGGCTATTACGGCGATCGACGATTGCCTCGTTAAGTTAATGGATACATTAACAGTTAACACGATTGTCAGAAATAATTGTATCGCGAAGCCATCAGGATGAGACCAGACTAATTAATTTGAAATTTTAATACGACTAATACAATCATGTCACAGAAATTTTTATTCTCCTTACTATAGTTTTAGTAAATTATCAACGGTAATTTATTCATAATAAACATATCGTATTAGCTACATGCTTTACTTTATCAGTTCTGTGTAGCTTTAATTAAAAAGAAACATATATATATTTCTTTGTTTTATTAATTTTTATTAACTAAATTTAATCAACATTTAAAAGATTAAAACTACCATATTGTATAATCTTATCATTTTAGTATACTTTCTTAGAAAGTATAAAGAATTATACAATATTAAGTGGTGCAAAGTAATTTCGAGTTGCACTAATAAGTAAAAGTTTTTATACTTTCAATCAATATGAATATAAAGAATTCATGAAATGTCTTGAGATTTTTAACACTCTAAAGGATATGTCAAACATTTCGATGTATACGTATAGTACATAATTTACATGACTGTGGAAATTCTAATTCCGTGATAAATTTAAAAACTTTTTAAATTAATACGTCTTTCGGAACATTCAAGATTTTTTAATCCTTTCGAATTTCAAATTCCTGTGAATTTGTTTGTAAACATTCAAAATTGTAAAATTATTTAAAAATCGTCATCTTAAAACCTTTAGAAAACTTCAAAACTGTTGCAAATATTAAGTCCTTCACACTTAGATCTTTTGATAAAGTAATTGGATAAATTCTGCACTTCTGGTGTTTACAAATATCGCAAAGTTTTTATAACATTAACTGTTTCTTCACATTTTTAATATTTCATAATATTTGTAGTATTTATTAATTTCCATCGAAAAATATAACAATAGTATGAAGTAAAATTTCCCTTTTCCAATTCTCGTAAATAAAATCCACATTATTCAGAAAGGAACAAAAATAAAAATGGAACAGAACTTGAAGATATTTTCTTTTATTTTTTTATAGTAAATATTTCACAAGAAATATATTCACTATTTATACCCATTATTACTGTCAGATCACGCAATGTTCGTTACATCTTTGTCGAATCATTGCGGAATATATTTTAGGCTTCGCAATAAACTCTGTGTGAAACTTAGTGAACAAAACCGAAATATTGTTAAAATTGACATAAATAATTTATTTAGCTAACGAAGAGTGACTAGATTAAAATACTTGACTAAGGTGTTATGTCCGAATGTAATGAATGTAAGATTCTCTTATAAAATCGTTTGTAAAAAACCTCGTTTTTACTTGGTGTTTTAGCTTTTATAGGCTGGGTTATTTTACTATTGCTTAGTTTGCTGTACGAGTGTGTATACATTCTCTAATTTGTATTTGAGTAATGGGGTGTCGGTTCTTCCAAGGGTAGAGGTTGTCGCTAAAAGTTAACGAATTAAATATTTGGGATCCCGAAGATTCTCCCGCTTGCCTACTAATAAACTAATATTTCAGTCTCAACCGTAGGTCTCTCTACGAGAGCATAATAAGCACGATAAGTACGGTACCGCGATGTGACGGTCAAATGTAACTAAATAATTTTGCAACGATAATTGCAAGACTGAGAGGTCGTCACGTTTGCATTGCGATGCAATAATTATGATAAGTGTTTATTTATATGTAAAGACAGTTTTTGTGTGAGTATTGTTAATTATTATTCGAGACAAGTATTAGGTTGTAACATATGTAATCCCCAATTTTTAGCGATAACTTTAAATGAACATAACTTTTTCAATATTAAATTTTATTAATCAAAATAAGAACTATTACAATCCACATATTCTTTTCAATTAGTTAGAAGTTTCTTAATTCCATTTTTATAAAAGTTCAGAGCTCTAATGACCATAAATTGTTTAAAGGCATCTTCGACAGTTTCTTGATTCATAAACGTTTTCTCGCTGAAGAAATGGGTTCGACGTTTGAGAAAATAATAATCAGTAGGCGACAGGTCAGATGAATATAATGGATGAGGCAAAGTTTCATATTTTAAATTATTCAGTTTTTGTACCGTTATTTGTGAAACAGAGTATTATCATGAAGCAGAATTGGGCCCTTTCGATTGACCAATGCCAGTTGTTTTACCCAGAATTTCAGTTACACTGCTTCAATTTCGGCACAATGCTTTTTCCGCTATGATTGTTTCACTCGGTTTTAAGAAATTATAGCGGATCACGTCAGCCAATGACCATCAAACTGTTATTATTATCTTCCTTGGATGTAAGGTTGGCTTTGACATATGTCGTGAGGCTTCGTCTGCATCCAACCATTGGGCAGAACGTTGTCTATTGTCATACAATATCTATTTTTCATCGTAAGTGACAATGAGAACCAAAACCGGTTCCCTATCATTTCGAATTAACAGTGAATTGCATATGCTTCAACGCTGGAGCTTCTGCCGTTCGTTAAGTTCATGCGGCGCCCACTTGTGCAATTTTTTCTTTGCCAATCGATTTCAAGTAATGTGAAATCGTCGTGGCTCTTACACCGAATTCTTTTGCCAAATCTCTGGCTGTTTGTCGTGTATTTGCTTCAACAGAAAGCTGCAACTGGTCATCGTTAATGAAAGGCTCTGGTCTTCCACTTGCTTCAATAATGAGGCTTTCATCTCCGGTTTCAAAGTTTTGGAACCATTGACACACTGTACGTTGGTTAACTGTGTCTTTATCAAATGCAACATTTATGTTTCGAGCAGCGTTATGATCATTGTTTCATTCGTATAAAAAAAGGTACGCGACAATCACGTTGATTCGTCTTAGAAAGCAAGACGATTAAAAGCAAGGATAGCAACGTAAACAAAACAAATGAAGACTAAATTTAATAAAAGAAAATCTACTCTTAAGGTTGTATTTAAAACATCTCCAAAGACATAAAGAGTTACTGAAAAAATATAGTTTGAAATATTGATACAACAGCTATTTCATATGTTACAACTTAGTAGTATGTAATTAAAAAATAACGATTTGAAATAATGAATTGTTTCAACTAATTTATTATTGTTATTTTAAACATAACATAGAAAAAGTAATTTTATTTAATATGAGATTCAAATAAATCATTTCCAAATAATTTCCTATTTGAGTTAATTTGCTTATTTAAATAAAATAACAAATAATCTGTCATAGGAGATTATGATGAGATTATTTACTATTATCTGTTGTATTCAAATATAAAATAAAATTTAAAATAATAAGTTATTTCAATTGATGGACAAATAAAATAATCTAGAGAAAAATCATTTTCATACTCAAATAAATTAACATATAATTATTTCAAGTAAAATCTAGTTAAATAAGATAACACAGTCGAACTTCGGTAACTCGAACCTCTGTTACTCGGAAACCTGTGTAAAACTAAGATTTTGTTCATTCCCTTCCGGTCTGCAGTAAAAGCCTCGGTAAATAGAAATATAAACTTTCTATAACTCAAATTATTTTTTCCACATTTAGGTACATTTAATAACGCATAATAGTATAAATACAATGCAAACCGCCATTTATTTTTTATTTAAAATTTATTTCTCATTTATGTTTATATGTACAGTACATATTACACGTGTAAATATACATACGCAATAAATGTATACATAATTGACTTTTAAAAGTTAAATTTGTCTGTCTAAATATCTATAAATCAAAAAACTTAACTCATGCACGAAGCATCTGTAAGTCGAATTTTCGTTTGTTAACTGTCGTTAACCTTTTTTGCTCGGAAATTTCGATAATACGAAATCTCCGTAACTCGAAAATTTAGTCATCCCTTGAGATTCGTGGTATCGAGGTTCTACTGTATATTATTCAATTCATGACTTCTGAGATATATTATTTTGTTAGAGAAATAAGGAATTAATATTCATTCTTTATGTCAGATGACACCACTTGAATATGGCTCGACGACGTTAGGCCATTGTCTTTGTTTACTGTTTTCAAAATGTATAATGTATCGTGTTGTGTGTCTATAGTTATATATAAAATAAATTAATATATCACAAAAAGTGTTCCACGTTGATCCATTACCTCCAACATATTTGAATAATGTCCAAGTCTAATATGTAGTAAATAGAATCAAAAAGGTCACCGTTTGTAAGAAAATTTAATCATTTCAAAAATTATGTAAGACGAATACTCATGTTCAAATATACTAATATTTTAATTCACGCTAAAATATTTGAACAACGCACACACCTTTATGTTTCCTTCGCGTTTATCGAGAGCATACGTTAACACATTGTCGGCCGCGTGTACTTTTCGCAAACAACGCTTATAAATTTGACGTTGAAAATTATAAAATTCGTCTATGTACACCATTCCTCTGTCTGTGATAATGTTCGAGATATTAACTGAAATATGTTTACTACTTCTAACTTTGAGGCTGATTTTTGTCCCTTGACTGTGAACGACTGCCGTTAACAAAAGAAAAGTAGATATAAAATATTTTTTTGAGCAGTACTGTATACCAAAGTTTCATCAATACCGGTGATTATCGCTCAGAAATGTTGCAGTATTAACAACATTCCTACATTTAAGCATCTATGAAGCGTGCAAGTTACTTGAAATAATAAAATAATAATTATTTAATATTTCATATCGCGGAAGTAATATGTTTGATAAAATGTGAAGCAAATTAAAAATATGTTGAAAAATATAGCAATTTTTAAAAGCGTGTTAGCATTCGAAACAGATAAATTTATGCAATGGTACATTAAAAAAGTTACAAATATGTAAATCAAGTATATCCATCTTTTTGGTAATTTAAGGAGATCAGTTGGCAAAGTGTTAAGATGTACATATATATGTACACTCGCACACATCTATATATAATAAATACATATAGTATAACCTACCCAGGTTTTATGAATTCCATACGTTAACCTAATTTTATACGAGGCCATTGAATAAAATTTTTGAAAGAAGAGGTATTTTACATAATGTTGTCAACATGAAGTTTTGCGTGAATTTGTTTGTTTCGTGTACAAAATTATTTCATGAAAAATTTTAATATTACCACTAATGATCATTATTTATAACGAAGGTGAAAATTCCAAGTTAAAAATTGAAAAAGCCTGTTATAAACCATTGGACAGATGGTTACTTCAAAATATCTCGTTCCCAAGCGTTTATTATTCACGAGTACATTGTAAAATTTCATGCTTCAGCACCATGTTTGTAGAGCCGTCTAACGAGACTAAATCATTCCGCTGCGTCACTTTATTGACAAGCGTTGATTAACTCTTTCCTTCTCGCCAAGGGAAAGGACCTTAAATTCTCTGGAATTATCATCGTGCTGGACGTCCAGACGAAATTACCGCGACATTTTCGTGCGGCATGCCGTGTGAATATGTCTGGTCGTTAAGGCGCGTAATTAAGCCGAATGATAGCTCACCCCTTGCACTCGTTAATTAAAAGCTCCAAAATACGAACGAATCCTATGTTATTTGTATCTCACCTCGATCATTGTACCGAACAAGTATATATACATGTTTATTTGCTGCTAATACAAATGCTTCCTCTTTTTCATACTTTCACACATGACGAATTTTATTGAAACCGACTGGGGTATTAAGAACGTCTGTATTCATCCAAACCTTTGTAGCAGTTGGTATGGGCTGTTGCACAGAATACACTTTCAGGGGGCGCCACGTAACGCTGTAATACATAATCGGTATCATAGAGGAGTTCCGCTACCGACTATAGGTAATACACGCAATATTAGAAATCTGCAATGTTAACTGGTTTAATTGTCTTGTTCAGGGTGTTAAGAAATTATATGTCGCGGCCATCATAGTGTGACGGGGAATATTGCTTGTCGATAAATATGAAATAAGAATCTGAATCGGATATTTCGATTCAAGACTTTTTTGTTTTTTTATAACGAGTAGTTTTTATCAATAGTAAATGCGCCTAGATTATGCGGCTAAATTCCTTCTTAACAGACATAGTCTTGTTGAACTACAAGCTACTTCTTAAAGATTCGCAATGAAGATGCTTCGCAAATCTATGATGATATGAGGTCTTTAGAAAGGAAGATACACTGAGTTTGATGGTCAAGAACATATTGATTTTTTATCGAGGGTCCCGTTTTTTATATGGTTAGGATGGGTCGATAATACTGTAATTTGGTAAGTCTTATCTGAGATATTATACGTCTTATCTTGGCTATTACACATCCCCCTAGTTAGCCTTGCTTTGGTCCTGCAAAGCATACTTTCTTGCATTTGGACACCACAGGTAATGAGAGGCTGTCTTCAAGGTGTAGTAGCCTAACATTATTGCGTTACTTATTATTTCTAAGGTTTCTAAAACTTCCGAGACTAAGGCTTCTATCACTATTAACTGTGTCGAAAGGTGTAACTGATTTCGTGTGTACTTAAATAGTTCGGCGTTTTCTTTCTGAAGGTTGTGTAATGTTTTTGCGTTCGAACTGTTGAGTACTGTGTGTATCATGTTTGTTTGATTGTGTATTATGTTTACAATTTTGTTATTAGAATCGAAGAGTTTGTCCATATTTTTGTTAATTAATTCTAGACCGTCGTTATCAAGTGTACCAAATAATGTTTTCGATATAGAGCCAATTGCATCAATAAGCCCGCGTTTTTGTCTTGTGTATAGCAACCTTTTCAAGTTGTCTGTTGTCCTAACTGTTCGATTTACTTTGTTGATTATCGCAGTTATTTCCTAGTTATCGCAGTTATTTTATATTTTTACAACCAATTTGGATTTTCTTACCTAAGTTCTGTACGTGTTCTACTTCATTGAATGTTTCGCTTACATCTATTCCGATTAATGCTTTTAGCTCGTTGTGGTATAAATATGCGCTATCTACGGTCTTAATGAATATATTTGAGTTATTCAAAGGATAGTAATTTTGAGTGTGTCGGTTAGGTCGGGTGGTAGTAGTCTAAAGAGTATTAGGAACCTATAATAGAGTGAAATAGTTTTAGGTGATTACCAGGAATCTTCTCAATTCGTCCGTCGGCATGTTTTATTGTATAATTCGGAGGTCTTATTTCAATAATTTTGATTGGTCCTAACCATTCACTGTCAAGTTTTGATTTCTTATGATCGTTGTGTATGAGCACTTTGTCGCCGATATTAAAGAGGGACTAAGTTCTAACGATCCTACGGTTTTGGTTCTTTTTATACCTTTGTTTGTTTTTGATAAGGGTTTCCCTAGTTTTCTTTAGGTAAACTTTATGTCTCTTATACCAATGTTCGAATAGTTGAGATTTGGTCAGAAAAGGTATAGTAGATATGGTGGAGGGCATATTAGATTTGTGTCTGAATGTTAGCTCAAACGACCTGAAGCCAGTAGCTTCATAGACCGAGGTGTTATAACCTATGCAGATTAATCTTAGATTCTCATCCCATTCGTTCCGTCTATCAGTAGTGCAGGTGCGAATAAGATCTTTTAGCGTAGCATGTGTTCGCTCTAGAGATCCGTTCAATAGAGGATGAAATGAGGTGGTTTTGATATGTTTAATTTTGAAAACATTCTCGAAATGTTCCATCAGATCACAGACAAAATTGGCTCCTTGATCAGTTAGTATATGTTTGGGAGAAGAAAATATATACACGTAATGTTCTAGTAGTGCTAGTGTGATAGTCGTTGCTTGTTGGACTTTGAGAGTTATTAGAACAAGATATTTTGTGAGGGAGTCTTGGATCGAAAGGATGTATTGGTTGACATTCTTAGTTTTTGGGAGAGGTCCAAGTATGTCCATAGCAATTTTGGTATTAGGTTCCATAGGGGTGTCGGTGATCACTGCTTCTTCTCTAGGTCTAATTCGCGTCAATTTCTCTCTTTGACTTTCGCAAGTTTGTACGAATTCCTGAACGTCCTTTTCTAAAGTCCAATCCAGTTATGGTTTTCTATTCTATTTTATAGTACTGTAATTTGGTAGGTCTTATCTGGGATATTATACGTCATATCTTGGCTATTACAATAGCGTGGTTCTACACCCACGATTTGGTGGAAATTCACATAAAGAAGAAGCTGAAAAATTGACCTTGACCATAAAAATTAAGGTTAAAGGAAAACAAAATTTTGTTTTCTCGAATCGTGTTCTATTCATTATGAAGATCAACTTTGTGAAAGGAACCATGGGTCACACCTCAACCGTTCTCTTGAAAAATGATATCAAAGATCCAATAATATTTACAACTTCTTTGTTAATAATATGCTTTTATTTTATAGTTAGGAAAAACAACAATATCATGTTTTTGATCATTTTTTGCCACTGGTCAATATCTAAATAGTAATGAGTCAGTCTATTGCTGATACTCACAAAACAAACCGCCAAGTGTTTTGGTGCGAAATGTTTTTAAACATACCGAGCACATAGTTAATAGTTTTTCATGCAGTTTATTGTCGCAGTCAGTTGTGATGAGTTAATCTATCGTAAGTAAACGAGGTACAAATATGCTTACCAGCAAATATTTAAATTTGAGTCCAATATTATGTGCTATCGATGAAGTAGTACGGAATTACGCATTAGCTCGGAAAACTTACAAGAATTCAGTGCGAATTAATGGAAGGCGACTACGTCTAGCAGAAATTCCAGATCGATTTTCCACTATTAGCTATTCCTTAGATTAAATACAATTTTGAAATAGTTAAAGTGTTTAATTAGATGCATAATTGCTTACGAAATTTAAAACTGCTATTAGTAATTCACGAAACTAACTTTTAATAGATTCTACTAATAGCTAATGACAATCACGTCGTTACAAAAGCTACGAATATAAAATAAATAATTTGTAAACAGCTAACGTTGCAATTATACACATTTCTTTGATGCAAATTAATAATTACAAGACAAATTTATTTTCTTACTCAACGAAGACACTCATACGGTAAGCTATTAATTGGTTCAGTTATGTGACAGTAGATTGTAAATTTGATAAAGATCTAATTGCGAATAATTTTTCACTATCTCAAGCGCTGCTTTATTACCGAATTTTTCTTCTCGTTCTCTCAATTTAACAGTTTCAGCGTCGAAAAAATAGTGTAGCCCGTCTTCTCCAGTATTCAGACCAGGCGAATAGCACTTCCACGGTAATTCAATTAATCGCATCCGAGTTATCCCCTTTCAATTAAATTTTTCTATCTTCTCCCTTCTGTGATTCGAACGGATAATACGAGCCGTTCGTATTGCCATGCGTTTCCACCCGACAAGTTCCATTCTTGTGATGATAAATAATTCGATTTCAAACCGTTTACCTTTCAATTAATGCACCCGGAAATATTTTTTTCATACTTTAAATATTTTTAAATGAATGAGAACCACTGAATTTTTTCATGTTTTCCCTGGCAGGGATACGATGTAATTTTACACAATTCTCAAACGGATAGTGTGAAATTGAAAGTATTTATTCATACAAAATTAAAACACAATATTTATTTTAACATTAATTTGTTCTTCTGTTAATTTTATAAAATAATGATTATAAACTCTTTTTCTCACGCATCTTTCGCAATATCTTAATTCACATTTTTTAAAATGCAACAAAATTCACTTAGTCTGCTGAATTAAATGTTCTGCTTTCATTGAAATATTTTATGTTCTAATTATGTGACTATTTAAACAATTTTTATATAATATATCATCTTAATAAGTAAACTATTATTTAAATTATTAAATTTATTTAATTGTAATTATTATCGATAATATATTTATTTTGTTATAAAATCCGCTTTTTATAAATTATTTGTAACTATTTTTATATAAAATAATATAAATTTCAATAACTTGAAAAAGTATTAATTATTTTCATACTGAAGGTATATATGTATGTTTTTCTTGACATATGCAATCAGGATAACATATAGTTGAATTTGTACTTTTGTTCTTCATAAGAATACAGAAAAAAATACATGGTTGTGTTAAAACATTACGGAAGATCCTGAAACATAAAGAACAAAAAAGAAGTAACTTGAGAAGAATATCCTGCGTGCTATTTTGTTCACTTCTCTGAATAGTTCAATTTTGTCTTAAGGAGGTATTCTACTATAGAACTTAAGAAACCGAATTTTTTTATATTTTCTTAAAGAACATTGCTTGAAAAATGTAAATTGCAAAACTTTATTGCTATACGCATAAAATTAAAGAAGTTATAGGTATTTAAAGGATGCGACGATTACGAAATGTAAAAAAGTAAACAAAAGTATTGGTGGCAAGGGATTGAAAAGATTGAAAAATTGATGGACAAAATAATCGACAATCTTATCTGTGTGCATATTTTTATGTATTTTCGCTCCGCAGTGTAGAACTAGTGTTTCATACAGAAAAGCGAAGTTTGGTTCTTACGATTTTTACGAATAATAGACAGCTAACCCTTAGTCACTCTTCCATGGACCGGGAATAAATCGTTCACCCTAAAATTTCCGAGTTAACAGGATGGTGGTATGGCCTGGTAGCGAGGGAGTCAAATCTAACGAGATTAATAGCTGTGTACGTGTGAGTGACTTTATGATACGCCAATTGCTGTTGCGTATCAAAAAGCCACGTGGAACGCAGAAACGCAGAGTTTCTGCGATTATAAAGCCTCTCTGGAGTTAAACATAGTTTTACAAAAGAAATGACTTTGCAAAGGATCTTCAAAAATAAACACTTTCAAGAATAACACGTAGATGGTCCGTATCATAAAGTGGAATCCTAATGGTACAGTTTGTGTCGAAATTTTGACAGAGAAAGTCGTGTAGAAGCTTTATAAAACAATGCAAAAGACTGTAAAAAACACACACATTTTACAATAGAATACCCCTTTTTAATCTAAAATGACTATTAGTTACTTATTTATATAACAAAGTAAAGATAAGGCTTCAGGCGAGCTTTAGAGTATAGAAGTAGAAGATGATCGAGAAATTGTCTAGCTATTAATCAGTCAATAGCGGTAAAGTGAGGCTATTCCACTTGCTCTTCTATGAACGACACCCAACGATCGTCTCCTGCGAGCTGTCGGTAACCGATGAACAGTCGATAATAGACCGAACTGATAAATTCGGGTGCTCAATTAGTAATCCATCAGTAGTCTAATACTGGTGGATTGTTAACATTCTCACGATGAAAATGAGTATAAACATGACACATATCGGATTAACATTATCTCATTTGTATCGTAGCTCTAAATACGCTACTAATTTCATAAATCAGAGACGCTCAACTAATAATTGGCGAATATCACCGCGAATCGATAAATATCTTTTACTTTTGGTTTTGTTTAGAAATTTCGTGTAACAATCAAAACAATAGTCAGTATTATCCATTTTAACAGTAAATAAACTCGAAATAGTTTATTAGACTTCATTAATTAGTATGATCGATACGAAACGATACATTGCAAATATTATATTTAAAAACAAATTCTCTTGAAAGTGACAGATAAATATGTAATTCATCGCTTAGATGTTCCGCTTATTTCTTTCAGTTTAATTTCTTTCGCTGGGTTTTGTTTATAAACATAGAAAGCTTGATACTTTTTATTGTTTTTAATTTGGCGAGAAGTGAACATCCTCGCGGTATTACGCACTGGGTAATAGGTGACAATCATCATGTGCGAATTATTCCACTTGCGGATGCAAATGGGTTAATGACTCTTAATGCATCTTTGAAAAATCCAAGATATTTAATTTGATAACTTTCTGAACTACTCTGATTTATGTAGTGTCAATTCATTGATATTATTGTCATGTATTATTGTCATGAAGATAGAATGAAAATTGGAGAAACTGAAATTTTTTATATTGGTTCATCCACTGCGACGCAGGCGGTACTCCTATTAACATGTTACGTACGCGTCTTACCCGAAACGTGTGGCGCCTAATGTTTAGTCTAGCACGCACCCCCCGACAGTCGTCTAGCCAGGGGATGGAAGAACATTCCATTCCCACGGAAATCAAACGTTCCCCACCACCAAAAATCTTAGTTTTTCGGTGTATAAAAGGGCATGATTTTCGACGCTCGGGGGCAGTCTCAAATCCAGTTTTCTGAGCATAACGTTACTCTGTCCGTCAGAGTATAGATACGAGCAAGATCGGGTTCCAGTCCCCTTCGAGCATACTAACGTCGCGAACGTACTTCGTAAGTGTCTATCAGATAATACTGTACTGACTCCTCCGCGTTCTCACCGCGTTAAAGTCGAGAAGGAAGATTCTTGCCGAGTCAAGAATCGACTAACTATAACCTTGTACCAATTAGTCCTTGTAATTATATTAGAATATAGTGATATAGAATCCATTTCGTGTCTATATTCAATTAAACCTATCCTGACTAATTTAGTAACGTACTAGCTAACCCCACGACAGATATACCTTTACCGCTCGAGGTATATCAACGACTACGACTCGCGAATACCAAAATACCTTGATATCCGGTGGAACACGGCGTTAACCATACGCTAGTGATCCATCTCCTTCGGCTCCCTCCGTTAGCCATACGGAGGTTCGTCCGAGACTTCCTATCTCACCAAAGACACACTGACCGGTGGCACGCAGCGTTAATCATACGCTACTGGTCCACTTCCTTCGGCTCCCTCCGTTAGCCATACGGAGGTTCGTCCGAACCCTCCTATAATACACCGACACATCCTCGTGTGTCACGCGTCGTTATCCATTCCCGAATAGACCATCTCCTTCGGCTCCCTCCGTTAGCCATACGGAGGTTCGTCCGAACCCTCCTGTCTTACACCTAGACACCTTCACATCCGGGATCACGCGGCGTTGACTATACGCTAGTGGTCCACCTCCTTCGGCTCCCTCCGTTAGCCATACGGAGGTTCGTCCGAACCCTCCTGTCTATACCTCTATCTACCGCGAATCGGGCAACGCGCGTTTGTATTAGGACCAAAACCCCGAACGACGTCACGAGGCTGGTGATAACGGACAAATTCCGCATGCACCTAACAGTCAGACTGACGACCGTTCGGAACGCGAACCGTAACCCTTACTAAAAGGCGAAACCGGGGCGATCATACGCCCACGCCTTAACAAACAATAAGTACCAGGTCTTAACCGTCACATCGCTGCTTCACGTAATACGTCTATCTCGCTTACTCTCGTTTCGCTTATTCTATTTCCTTATCGATGGCGGTCATAGTCCTCGATTGCTGTTTTCCTCATGTTCTATGATTACAACGCATCACTTTTAAATAAGAATAAAAAATTTCTCTGTTCTTCTATTATCGCCAGCTGTTTGCAAACCATTTGCCTAAACTATTTCCTTACACTGCAACTACTCTTCTCAAGCGGTAGTAATGTTGGACCGAAAAGTAGTGGGAATGGCCACTGACCGCCTTTTCCATTCATTTGGTCAAGCGATGACGTCAGAAATTTCATTTTTGCTTCGCCGATCCATATAAATATCGAAGATATTGTTTAGGTGCGTCACAACCTTGACGGATAATGTTCGCAACGATTAAATGACGCTTGCTACTTCTGAGTGTTGTAAATACTCGTTGAAGTAATTTCTCGAATTGTATTATAGTGGACTGTATTTTTGATTGAATTGGAGTAACACACTTTGTATAAAAATGTATATTTACAAGTATAAACAATGTTTGAAGTGTATGTATATTCTTGAATGTTATATCTTTATGAATGAGTGTATCTTATATGCTACTTGTACTACTGTGTTATTATTCTGCTTAATTCTTAATGCTTAGTGTTTAACGTTCACTGTTCTAAGAGCGTCTGTGTATGTTGTTTTATAAACTATGTGTGTAGTTGTGATCCGTTTAAGGATTGTGTAGGAGGTGGTTGAAGAGTGTCGATTGATGTTTCTATGTTTTCGGGGGTGATGCTCGTGTCGAAAGAGTAGGGAAATCGTTGAACAATCTATTTGTTATATTGGAATGAAAGTAAGGGTAAATCGGTCGCCAGGTACGTTCAGCTCATGTGGTGTTCGGCTGTGTGGGTCTTCGACTTTGAATTTTTGGCGCAATCATAAAGTCATCGAATATTTCATGACTTTACAATCTGAGAAGTCGTTTACGACTGAACAGATATCTAAGCGTTCTTAATTGAATACAACATGCTACACAACGGATTATATAGATTTTACGAAACTATGAAATTGGTAACAATAATCTTAACTTAATTATTAATTTTCTATATAAAAAAACTATTGTTCGACAAAATGATCGATAACCATGCTTCATAAGTATCAATCCTCAGTATGATTCTTCCTTTCTACTACTATCAACGACATTTTGTCCATTATTATTGTGTCTGGTTAAGACTTTTCCATTTTCAAATAATATAACCTATGAGACTGAGTTTCAAAGTATTCGAAGTCAACTATAAATATGACCAACATCTATAAGTTAAAAATTCTTAAGCTTCAAATCGTAAGTTATGACAATAGGTCGATAATCCCGAACTAATAAGGAAACAAAGCCGTTCTAATAAACGATTCTTTCGAATAATCGGCCTAGAAGAACTGAATTTGGGAATATATAAAACGACTTAAAGTAAAACAATTCTCAAATATAAATATTTATTACGTCAAGAGGTACATAATAAAAAAAAAGAAAATGTAGAAACTAAATTAACCATTTTTATATACATATTGTCAATACTTATGCGGTATTTATTTCTTTTCGTCCTTTTATCTATATTAATGTAACATTTAATATATTTTCAACTGCGCGGTGTGTTACGATTAGACTGTGACTTTTTATGCATTTATAGGATATTTAAAGGTGCAAACTCGTACAGAATGCACGTAATACTAAAAATCATACAAAATATTCAAATTATAGTACTTTTTATAATACTTGGTAAGTGAAATAATTTTCTACCGAAGTTCTACTTTTTCTACTATATTCTCAAAACTGTGAATTTATATAAAAATCCGCAATCTAGTTATGATAGAACGTGGAACAGTATATTCTGTCATATTTCCATCTGTATCATCATTTTTCTTAAGAATGGACGGAACAATATCATCAGCACTCGTAATTTCATATTCTCTACTACTTTTATCTATTTCTAATCATTTTCCAGGTATAGTACTTCGAGTCAAATCTTCTAATTCACGATTTGTTTTAATTTGGTTTCTATTGTCATCTACATCGCTGTATAATTTATTATAAGCTTACTTCAGAGTAAATAGTTGTTTTCCTATGTTTCACCTAACACGTAGTTGTAATGTTTTAAATTAATTTTTTTTTTATTTAACTATAAGACTTCTATATCATTTGAGGCAGGAAGGATATACAGTGATGGACAAAAGTATTGGTACAGGAGACATTTTACCATAATATATTAAATAAATCTGCAAAATGTAGTTTTCTGTTTATTTTTTTTTTTCGAAATATAAGTTGGAGTTTAAAATTTAAATATATCACTGTTCGATGTCGACAAATTTCCGGGCACGACCACCTAACGTTACAAACCTGCATAGGCGATCTCTGTTTGTTTACGCTAAGACGGCTTTGTATCGCTATCGAAATTCGGACCGCCTGTGCAGATATGCAAATTAGCGCCTTTTTGTCATCTCCACCTACCAGGAGCGACGCATTATTGCTTGACTAAGTCGATTCCAGGAATTGACCACCATATCTTTCGTTACGAAACCTAGCATGTGCGAGTTAATAAAGTCTTTTTTTCTGTTTTTCGTTAAACCATTTTTGTCGAGTATGTGCTTCATATAAAAATTAGTTACCGGATTTTTACCAACACTAGTGTGTCTTGTTAGTGCAAAATTAATTAAAACGCTAGTTACACGAACTGCAATTTTTTCTTCCACGTGACATGAATCTCGCTCAATCCTCATTTGATTCACTAGCATCCACACGAAGCAATCACAAATTATAAAAGTTAAACAGACTTATAATAAAACAGATTAATAATAAGGGTCATATAACGTCCCATATTCAGAAGAATAAAGGTATTGGCGCACTCACGTTTTCTTTTTTTTTTTTTTTTAATATAATATATTACAGTATGAGATTTAATATTTAGTATTTGAACCTTTTCTTCTAACAACTTCTTTTAATCGATTGAGCATTGAATCCAATAATTTGTTTGTTATTTGTGAATTTATATTATGTCATTATTTTAGACTTGCTTATTTTAACTATTGTTTATTCAAAATATGGCATTTTTTAAAACTTTGAGTTAATTTATTCCGAACATGTTCAATAGGATGTAAATCTAGTAACTGTGGTGGTATAGGTAATGCGTGGGGGTTAATTTTTAGACTCTAAACCTATATTTCGAAAAAGAAAAAAAAATAAACAAGAAAATGTGTTTTTTCAGATTTATTTAATATTCTACATAAAAATACACTCTCTGTGAATACTTTTGTTCATCACTATATGTTCCAAAGTGTAAACATTGTTACATAGTTTAGGTATATAACTCATTCTGCGTTCCCATAATTTATTTTTCGGATAAGCAACATTTCGATGAAAGTTGTTTCGGTTAAGTGACATTCGAATAACCAACGTTCTACTATACTAATACAAGACTTTTTCAGTCACTGTATTTTGAAGTAAACTTATTATTAGCATGTCAGACTTGTTAATTTACTCTTTGATTCACAATTATCATGGAAACCAGATATCAATAAATTTAGAGTTAATTATGTAATAGTCAATGCTTTAATATCCCTAAAATACTTTTTGCTCTTACATTTGACTTCCCGCTAGTTCTCCATTCTAAATACTCGAACCTTTCAAAGAGAACAGTATGCTTCGGGATTGGGTTGGGGTATTCTGATTTATCTACCACGGCATCACAGACCTCCATACAATTAATATAAAAATGATAAATCTTCAACGACAAAAGTAACTTAATCATTGAGTCAATCAGTTGTTATTAGTCAGTTAGTCAGTGCATTGCGGTTAAAACTATTGAAAACGGAGCACACTAAACAAAATAATTTTCGCGGTCTATCATGAAACATTTCTTTCTTTCAATGGTCAAACAAGCTTAACCCTTTGGCTATGACAGACGACTGTAATCGCCTTCCACAAGATGCCATTCATACAAAGTGTCTCGTAACTCCTGTAACTCCCGGAAATGAGGGGTTGCTGAGGTGACTCTTAACAACTTTTTCCTTTATCAAAATGTTGGTTGAAGCTTCATTTTTGAATTATTAACGAAAAACACTGGCCAATCAGAGCGCGCGTAGAGCGCTCAACCACAAGAGCGTGGCTTTCAATCGCCGCGCTCAGTCGTGGTTGTGAACAAACGCATTGGCACAGCATGGGTATCACGACAAATGTTACATCGTCTTAAATTAAGAGTAATGTGGAATTATTCGTTATTCGAAAGAAATAAAATGTTTTATTACTTATGAAAAAATTATTATTTTTTTTTTTTAACAGCACGTTTTCAGGTGGATAAATTATGTTTTAAGAAAAACGATTTCGATAACTAATATTAAAAAAGCTAGCTAAGCTTACCCATTCGTCCTCGAATTAACCTGCTTCGACAGAAGTGGGTCAATGGCAGTGAGTCATTGTGCTGATCTCGACCTTTTTAGGCAATTTTCAACAGTTGATGTTACGGTCAAGTCGGTGAACTAACTTCACTGCCGGATAGGGAGGTTGTATTGTTTTCGTCACTATGGGCCCCGATAGTAAAGAAAGACCACGCACACCAGAGTGCAAAAAGCACATCTTTCAAACGGAAAAATCCGTACTCATATATTTCCGTACAATCTTGCGGCTTTGTTTTTCGCACAAATGTAGGGCTTGCATCGCAAAATTCTTCTAATATTTTCTGGGTGTACTTTCTGGTTTAAGTACTTTTCTACCTCTGCAGCGATTTTGGGTGCACTTTTCTTGGTGCTCTGTTTTATTTAACGTAAAACATATCTTTCATTATCATCGGTCAAGATTTTTCGATTACTTTTTTTTTATTTATTTGCAATACGACCTTCATGTTTATATCTGTTGAAAATATATTGTACAGTAGTTTTACGTTTATTAATAATTCCCGCAATTTCTCTTTGGGATTTTTCTTGATTATAATGAAATATTACAAGTTTCTGCGTTTCTATCGTTGTTAGTTTTTTCTATTTTCCATTTGATTAAACACATTTCAAATATGTACTGGGACCTAATCTGAATCTTAATGAAGGCAACAGTACTGAAATACAATTGACGATACATTTTTTAGTTCGGGAAACCACCGAATGGGTTAGGTACAGCTGGACGATTTTTGATTAGACCTAGCTTTCCTAAATGTCACTAAAAACATTAATTTCCATTAATTTTATAGGAAATTATCAATTATTTTTAATGATGACAGGATGAACATATTTGCACAAGTCAGATATGTTGCATGTCTATATATTAGATTTTGCAAACAAAATTAGAGCAAGAAAAGTAGTGACGATTTTCAGTATGAAGGATTATAGTTGCTCGCTATGAAGAGATCAGGCGACTATTGTTCGCCGTAAAATACAGTGAGCAAAAAAGTATTTATACACCGTAACACATATACATATCATTTTAGAATTGTTTTACAATGGCAAAACAAAATCAAAATTTTATTACGTCAAAATGTACAAAATGATCACAGCTTTCGAATGATATATACTTTATTAGTAAAGATATTTATACTTTATTATTAAAGAAGTATTTACAAGGTAACAAGTAAAATTTGTAAGTGTTACGAAAAATACTGGAAATAAAGTATTCACACAATATGGAGCATCCCTGTTAAAACAAAGGAAAGTTTATCAGAAACCCCAAAAAATTTTATGAACAATGTTTCTTGCATTCATTTGTTTATATCCCACATGTTATGTAGTATTTTGCAAGCAGTATTTTATTTTATGCAAGATATGTTCGAAGTCGAAAGAAACAACTATAGAAGAGAGAGAAATTATGATTAAGCTGTATAAAGAAGAAAAATCTCTACAGAATAGTCAAGATTATCGGGAAAAATCACACCACAGAGCAATATAATATTAAAAAAATTTAAAACAACACAAACGGTAAAAAATAAGCATCGTTCTGGCAGACCGATGAAACTTGCAGAAAGGGACGAACTATTTATTTTAAGAAAAATAAAAATTAACGTCTTCGAAAACACTGTTACAATTGCATCGGAGTTAGAAAGAGTTACACGAGAAAGTGTTCATCCAAAAACGATCAGTGGCAGACTCCATAAAGCTGGGTATTATGCACGTTTTTGCCAAAAGAAGACCATATATTAGTAAGACAAATAGAGGGAAATGGATAAATCTTGCAAACAATATATAAATAAGCTATTAGAATTTTGGCAACGAGTAATATTCAGAAACGAAAGCGAGCTTAATGTTTGGGGCTCAGATGGCCGCAAATTAGTTTGGAGAAAAGAAGGAGAAGCCTTAAATAAAGACAACATAAAACTAATTGTAAGAGTGAAACACGGCAGTGGTAATATAATGATGTGGGGGTCCACGGTTGCAAGTGGTGTAGGAAATTTGCAAATTAGAGACACTATAATCGACAAGGATGTCTATTTGAATATTTTAAAACACAATATGAAACAAAGTGTCAAAAAACTTGGTGTTCCAAGTAGTTTCTACTTTCAACAAGGCAACGGCACTAAGCACAAGTCACGACTAGTGAACGAATGATCATTGTATTAATAATACTCCAGGTGTTTTGGAAACTCTTCCACAGTCCCCAGATATTAATCTTATAGAGCATTTATGGGAAGAGCTTGGTCGAAGAATACAAAAACACCGAATAACAAATAAAAATGGTTTAAAACATATTTTAGACCAAGAATAGGGAAAGATAAATAATTTAATGACAAATAATTTAATTAATTCTATGTATAAACGTTTAGAAGTAATCATAAAATCGAAAGGATACCCAACCAAATGTTAATTCTTAATTTATTTCGGTTTTTAAAATAAAATAACGAGTATATGAATACTTTTTTCTTAATATGTAGTTTTTGTAACACACAATTTTTACCAGTTACTTTGTAAATACTTATAAAATATATATCATTCTAAAACTGTAATCATTTTGTACGGTTTATGAATATTTTTTTCAGCCTTTATGTAGTCACTGCGTCCTCAACATATGTAATCATATACTCCCTTTAATAAATGTTTCTTAATTTCAATAGCAGTGGAAATAATTTATATATCCACTATAAGTAAGATACCTTGTATAAATAACAAAATTATTACCAGCATAACTGCGTGACGCATCTTTCTCGGGTACTTATACTTTATGATTGTTTTTCGGCAGAGATGATCGTAGTGAACAGGTTAATTGAATGTGTGACAATAATGTAAATAGTAATGTAATGTAAACTATTGTAAAGTAAGGCATTCATAACAAAAAATAGAAAATAAACAATTTTGTCCAAATTTTTAGGAATTTGTAGAAAAAAAGAAAGAAAAATAAACCGCTATTGAGATACGTTTTGTCTGATGGAAAATTTCCAACCGAGTACTACGACTTCTATACTCCTCACCGCCCTCAATCCGTCAAACCCAGGGAAAAAGAACTAAAGGTGATGTAGGTCGTTATGCTACGCAGTGCCTACTGCACGCGTTAGTACGTATCGGTGCGTACATTGATCGTTACCTTCCAGCAGGTTTAGTATCCCAAAATTTTGTTTCTCACAAATTACTAAAAAATCTTAACCATTTACTGATGTATGTTGATTTTTTTTTATGATTATAATTTTTCTGTCTCATCAGCTACAAGGTTACTAGTGACGTTCAACAGATATTCTTGTTTCGTTACATTTTATCTATTAATTTTGTTTGTTTAATGAAGTTAAGTAGATTGGGTATTTTGCTGAAGTTAAAATTTTTTTTAAGAAAAGATTTCAGTTTGTATTTGTTACGGAAAAAGTCATACTTTGGATAGATCAGTATCAGATGATCTGTTGTGACCGGTGTATTACACTCTTTATGTAATGGAGCGGGTTCCTTTATTAGTAGATAAGTACGGGAGATTTTGATGTGTCCTGATTTGATGCGAGTTAAAGAGAACTAGTTCCCCCCTGGACATGGCGGGCATTTCGTATTTTGAATAAAAGGTGTGCGTAACCCGAGATCACATTGTCTCGGCGCGTGACGACCGACTGTCGAAAACTTATTTGATTCTGTGTATTGTGTTCCGAGAACAAGCATTGGCACCGGTACGCGGCGATATCGATACCGACGATTGATATGTGCGCCACGCAGTTAGCTATCTTGTGGTGCCGTGCACGTCGCACAGGCCGCCACGAAGGAATCGTGAAAGTTAATTGTACAGGGTGTAAAAGTCATGGTCATGGCTTTAGGGGGTGAATCTACACCTCTGGATCGGTGGATATTTATAAAAAAAAAACTATCCGCAAAATTGTTTCTAACAATGAAATTTAATGTTAACTTTCTTTTTACACCAACGTATTCTGCTCGACAACAAGAAAAAAAGTCTGAAAGGAGTCATATTCCTCAAACAAATAGTGTTCGAGATATACGTTAATAAACCTTTATCAAGATCTGATTGTGTAGAACTATGTGTACAGATTAGGACCTACCACCTCATAGGATCCAGTCGCATAGCAGACGCTCGGTAGAATGGTGTGCGTGTTCCTACGTAAACGACGATTAAAAGAACAGCAAGGTTTAAAGAACGTAAAGAATCCATTGATTGGAAGGCAGGGTCGAACCAAGTGAAGTCATTTATGTAGGGGCACTCTAGGGGACCTAATTCTACAATTTCTTTTTTCTTTTTTGTTTATTTTTACATGAAGGAAATGTTCACAAGATTTCGAAAATCTTTGGGGGTAGGGGTGAGATTTCTAGCCACTAGAACCTGCACGACAACCTGTCTGCAACGCAGTGTTAATATATGTGGTGTTTGTAACTCCCGAAAATGGGGGGTTGCTGAAGTGATTCTGAATAACTTTTTCCTTTATCAAAATGTTGGTTGAAGTTTCGTTTTTGAATTATTAACGAAAAACACTGGTCAATCAGAGCGTCCGTAGAACGCGCGCTCAATCAAGAAAGCGTGGCTCTCAACAGGCATGCTCGGTCGTGATCGTAAACAAAACACGAGTATCGCGGCAAATGTTACATCATCTTAAATTAAGAATAATCTGGAATTATTCGTGTCCATTTGCTTCTAATTGTCTACCACTATAATTTACACTGCTTTGTAATTTGTTATTCTCTTATGAATTTCACATTGTGTAATTATATTCTGTTACACGCGGCTGCATAATACACAGAAATGCACCAATAGTAATATAATAACACTGATCATGCATATTGTACTGCTAATAGAAACACACACGACGATAATCATAATAAAATTAGTATTAGCGTTATTTATGATACTAAGGCAACTACTATTATTATTTATACAGTAACTACAAATACTAGAACTAAAAAATACTACAATAAATACCTAAAGAATGATAAAAATGTATCTGAAATCTGTGATCGCTTTGAGATGTTTTCTCAACCGTTGTCAAAATGACTGGTAGTTACGTGTATTCCATACCTCTTGTGCATGGAATACACCTAATATATTGCAGACTCCTTCACTGGATATGTTACTGCTAAACATGTAGTAATTTAGACGATTGTTACTCCGGAGTGAATATATTTAGGAGTGAATAATCCAAATCAAAGAATTCGATGATTCGTTATTATTCTGCGTTTCTATTATCAAATATTATTAAAGTATGGGTTTGTAGAAAAAAAGGAACTCAGAAATAGCGAAGTTTTTTAGTACCACGCTATATCTTTTTGATGATTACACCTACCATTAGGGTGCATCTGCACGTCGTAGCTACGAGTTATTTTCTGCAAACATAATCTGTAATATATTTAAGTTAATTGTACAAATTCAAAAAAATTATTTTGGAGACATGTTTTCAAGGACATATATTTTAAGAAAATGCAAACAAAAAATGCAATTTTTTTAAGTTCTAGACACCAGAATACTACCTTAACATTAAATATACGATACTTTGCAATTCAATAATTTTATTTTTCTTGTTACATTTATAAATATGTCACTATTGAACCAGAGATCGCAATCCAGGTTTGTATTAATTTGATACAAGTCACCGTTTGAAAGTCGGCGTCATCTCACGTATTAAAACTTACGATCTTATAAGATTACGTTTTGACATTACATTTAGCGGGCAGTACAGCTCGTACTAACAATAAGTCGGATAACGGTACTATTGCATTGCAAACCTTAAAACAAACTAGTGAAATAACGTTAGAACGATACAATAAAAAATATGCTACTATTTGCTATTTCATAAGTGAAATTCAAAGCATAAAAAAATCAAGTAACTCATTAACATTTTACAAACATCTTCCAATGACTTTAAATGATTTGATATTTATTGAAGTGAAAATATAAAATAACTGGAATAAATAGTTGAAATTGAAAGCTCTTTATGTCTATAATGCACCAATAAAGTTCCAAGATTGATCCTAGGGTGCAAGTTCTAATAATCTCGAAGAATGTTTATGTATGTTGGCAACACCTTACGCATTTCTATAAGTGCCTTTTACTCAGATGTTTGTATAGTGAAAGAAATAGCAAGTTTCAAAATCTAACATTTTTCTATCGTTATAGTCTTCAAATAGAATAAACAGATCACATTCTACTTCAAACTTGAAAAAACCGCAACAAAACGTTTGAAATGTAAAAACTGTATGAAATTAAAATTTTAAAGATGCTGATAACAATAAAATAATATGATGCGTGATCTGAACAACATTCCGAATATGGACTTTAAACAAAATTTTAAAATTTTGTATCATAAATGAGTCAAGTGCGTTGATATTACGAGGAATTATTCTAAAAGATAAAAAATAACGGTTTGTTATTTGAGATTTTGCACGCCGGGTATTTTCTTGCCGGATCTTGTATTATCAATTAAGACTGAATTTTGCGAAAAATATTCCTTAAATAATTAATCAATACAGTACAGTGTTGCAATCTGAAGTATTACTAAACTATGGTACTTAACCTTTTAGTTACTGTACGGCACTATAGTGGCTTTCGTCTATATCATGTTTTTAAACAGTAGACCACTATAATGGTTTCCTTCTGAGTTCTCTTTTTGAACGACATAACACTGTGTATAGAAGAGATCAGGGCAAGTTGATATAGCGATAGGTATGAATATACATATAGCGAAATGTCTCAAGTGTATTGTTTAACTGTTTACCATGGTAGAGTCTATGCATACGTATGCTGACATTAGTAGTTTTTATTTATTGATTTTTGTTTCTACGAAGAAAAAGTAAATATGTATTTGTGATAATTTTTCAATCGTCTGCAGACACATATGAAAAGATTCTAAATTAGTTTGACTTATCATGGAGTCATTTGAAACTAAAGTAATTAGGTTATATTAACAATATATTACGGTAAATTGATGATGTTGATGCAGTATATCAATTTACTCCAACTATTTTCAATTGTATTATAAAACAATAGTTCGAAATTATACAACATAAGGCTCATTGTTACTGAAATAAAGTGCGAATATGTTCAAAATTGATAAAATGTCTTTGTTTGAGGTTTATTCTAATGTAATAATAGGTAACTCAAATCATCGTCAAATTATAAGTGACAATTTAGAACATAAATTGCAGGAATACACTTCACATTTTTCAAATATTTATTATGATTTAATTTCTAAAGTTATACGAAGTTAGTTGGGGTATGAATCAATTATTGCTAAAAATATTCTAGTTACAAACACATGGAAAAATTCTAAGCTTGCAACAATTGGGCGATTCAGTGATTCCTACAAATTTAAAAACTGTTATAGAAAAGTACGAGTTTACAAAAAGTGGTGTATGATGATTTTTTGCCTGTAAATAGAACCTCGGTAATTTAAATCTCAAGGGAAGAGTTTAAATTTTGTAGTTATAGAGGCTTCGACTTATCACAGTTTCCGAGTGAAAGAGGTTAATGAGGGGTAAAGAATAAAAATTCGACTTATGGAGGCTTTATAGATGAGTTAGATTTTTCGATTTATAGATATTCAAAAAAAAGACAAATTTAACTTTCAAAAGTTAATTATATACATATTTATTGCATATGTATACTTACGCATATAAACATAAACGAGAGATAAATTTAAAATAAAAAACGAATGGCAGTTAGAATTGTACTTAGTCTCTTATGCATTTATGAACGTGGAGAAAACAATTCAAGTTGTAGGAAATTTATATTTCAATTTACAGAGATTTTTATAACGGACCGGAAAGGAATGAACAAAATTCTAGTCTTACAGAGGTTTTCGAGATATAGAGGTTCACGTTGCCGAGGTTTAACTGTATTTAATTTAATAAAAAGCTTAACCTTCATTTTGTTTTGTGCAGAAGTGGTGCAAGTATATCTTCATTTGTTTCACCCACTCAAATGACATGGACGCTATAGGTACGAAATAGCGTAAGTCGGAGGAATATTGAATAAAATGATTATATATCTCAATTTTGGCAAAATGACATTATTATCTCATTACAGTACCTTGCATAAAGAAGATGTAACATTCTTTGACATTGTTGAATTTTATAGAACTTTTACTTAATTTCTCATTGTTCAGAAATCATTAAACAGCTCATATAAGGACAGTTAGAATATCGAGGATTTTTCTTTCTTTTAATGACTATTAGGATCAATATTTTTTTTGAAAATATTAAGTATTCTTTCCTATTCTTATATGCTATAAAAGTATAAGAGAATGAGCATTGAGACTGGCGCTGTTTTATGACCCGGCAACCCGAGAGGTTCGGTCCTAAGGATTTGGTACTCCTACGACGCAACAAGAGCTGGGGTTAGGTCAACATCCTGACCACGTACTCGTGTTACGCAAACCAGGATTCGTGAAAATCAGCTACACTTCCCGAAGGTTTTCCAGAGAAAAGAAAGGGGCGCAGAGGCATAAGAAGATTTTCGATGAACTCTAGACACAGCTTTTTTAAAAAAGAGGCGCGAAAGAAAGAATAGAGCGTGAAACAGCCAGATAAGTGTACGGTCACAATAAATATAGTTTTATTTCAATTCTGACAGTATTTTTTATCTGCTATGATAATCCTTTACATTACCAAAAATTTATTAATAAGTTACAAACACTGTAAGAAGGTAATGTCCCAATAAAAATACTGCACAGTGGTGAGAAAGCGTAACTTCCATCAGGGATAGAAACAAATACTCAAGAAACAATGACAATAAAGATATCGAGCACCATTTTAAGAAACGAGTTTTAAAAAGGATTCTAAATACGAACTTAAAGATGTTACAACACTATAAATTTTTGAATCTTTTAATGGTTAACCTGGTAGGTATTTTGAATTTTGACGAGTGATCGAAAACCTAAATATTTCTTCAAAAAATCAATTTATTTAATTCAGAAACAGCTTAATGATATTATTAATTTACTTATAAATTTGGATATACGTATCATTCCATTAATAAAAGTCAGCAAAAATTGCTGGACAATAATAGCAATAGTTTCTGTAATTTTGCTCGTAAAATTGTAAATTTCTCAAATTGATGGTTCCCGTAAATGTAGCGTTAATCGTCATTATTATAAAGAAATTCTGTACTGACGAATAAGTCGAATTGGCCCATTATGCCGAAGCCTACAGATATTATATCAATACATACATAAATAATTTTGTTCGCGAATTTAATGTTCGTCGTATGTTGCATTGTTTCTTATTATTAAAACTAATTACATTATAGAACGCATTATTGACACTTGAGACAATATATCTGAGGGACAATAAGAAAAAATAGAAGTGTGCCATCTTTAATGAGAAATAATAACAAAAAAAAGTTCAACAGCATCTCGCAGAAAAGGCAATATTCTTATACAGAAGCGAGAAAAAAATAAAAAACACATATTCATGGTATCTGCAATACATACAACTAATACAATCGAGATTACATGTTCCGAATAATGTTTCAATAATCAGAAACAAAACAAAAGATTATAAAATCGATGCCTGAGATTATGTACGATAAATATTAAAAGAAAAAAGTATATTAAAGAAACAGGTGAGCGAGAGTGAACTAAGTAAAATATTTCTAGAAAATATGTTAATGACACTGATTATGACACAAGGCAGATCGAGTTTGTTGTAGGTTGAAAGTGTTTTGGCAACAACTTTTATATAATATAAAAAGTGTAATTATTAATTGAAAAGAAATCGTAACAGAAAATCATTGTGTATTTAAAAAAACTATTTAAGTTATCGTATTGTGTACAAGAAGATGAAATTTTATTCTCTTCTAGTTTTCTCACAAATAAACTATTTATAAGGAAAACACTGAAAACTAACAGTATGAGCAACTTGTATATTTTTGCTAATATATGATACTAACTTCGTGGATAAAATAGCTTATATCAAATCATATAATACTTTCTATAGAAACATAAAATGTACTTTAATACTAATGAATGGCAGTGCTTGTATGCAATGTCTAATCTTCGAAATGTTAATTGAAATAACTTTTTTTCAATCGATTTACTTCACCTCCGTAACGCACAATCATTAATCTGAATATAAACAACATACGTATGCCTATTGCAAACACGAAGTGGAGGTACATTAGACAATACAGTTAGGAAAAATAATTTTGGATAATAACCACAAACGTTAATATAGGTCACAACTGCTACACCAGATGAAGGGCCCTGCGATATAAATAAATTTCAAACATTAATTACATTTTAAAATACAATTAATTAGTGGTACGTCGAGCTTGGGATTTCTGGTGAGAATGTACTCATATGGTTTATTTCTATAGTATTATATACATCGTAAATGGACACACGTCAAGTTCAAAAAGCGGGAATCGATTCCTCGAACATAATTCAAAAAACAGTCTTAAGCAGACAATATTCGTGACTTTTAGCATAGGTTTCTAAGTTTTTATTAATTAATTTACTACTATCGTTTATCCTAATAATTATAGTTATACAATATTTGAGTTTGTATCACATTAGCTATAGAATTCAAAAGAAGGATTAATAAAGTTTATATATACAACCCCATATTGGTCAACACAATAGAACCATTCACAATTTTTAACATCTTTCGTGTTTTTAGTAAAATTTGAAGGCTTGAACGGAATTTAATTACAAATTTCATTAGATACTAATGCATTTTCCCATTAGTGTATTCCGCAAAATGGGGTAGCATCTTATAGAGCAATAACTGTCAGAGAATTACTCCAATTAAATAAAATCCCTCTATTCTCGTTGCCTGGCAAGTTTCCCGCATCCAATTCAGAATGTGTGGAATTTACTTAAAACACTTAGGTATACATAATTAATTACTACATCAGATGATTTAAATAAAAAAATCTTAATATTTGGCAAAATCATTCAAAAATAAAGAACATGATGAAATAGTGCATAAAGAGTATGGCAGAAAAAATATATACTGTAATCAAACAAATTAATAGTGTTCTTCAGTAGTTAATAAAAATTATTATTAAATTACGTTCAGGTGTTTAAATTTTACCAAAAACATGAAAGATGTTGAAAATTGAATGGTTATTTTAGCCAGGCAAATAACAAGTGCAATCATAAGAGCAGGCTAAGTAAAAACAAGTAATCATTAAATAATCAAGTCTTATTCGATAACGTATTGTAGGATATGATAAGATAGATAATTTTTAATTTATCTCTACATATCTTCATGACAAAATATACTTTAACATTTGAAAAAATTTCAAAAAAACTGTCAAAGTTTTATCAAAATGTAGAAGTATTTTCATTAAGGAGATTATATTCGCACATATTAAGTCTAAGAAATCGATTTTTTTTATTTTTCTATTCACTGTTAGTGCGGAAGCTTTAAATTACTTTGTTGAAAGAATTTTCGATGATTTCCAGATATTGATGAAGTTATATACGTTTGATGGTAAGCGTGCAGGTAATAAAATGAAAAAATTCTGAATTTTGATGCTGAATGGGACACCATTACTGGTCTTTTCTATCACTATTCCGTATATTACTTTGATCATACCACCTTAATATTTATCGATGATGTTATATCTGTAATTATACAATGTATCTGTGACAAATTAGTTTATGAATAACTTTTAGCAACTTTGAATATCTATTATTTATTTAATATATAGAAACACTTTAAAATTATTCTTTTCGGTTATATTTTCAAAATTTGACATGATTTCTCAGTAATTACGCAGCCAATTAGCTTCAAGTGATATAGGATATTTGGCAACTTCTGAGGGAAAATTTGAGGGTCTAGATTCTAGAAGAATTCTAGGGTACTATTCTAGTAGCCGTAGTAAGACTAAAAATAGTGCGTAAAAGTAATGCTTAAAAATATTCTGATAACTTAGCAAACCTCCCAACACCATTGAATATGGGGTGTGTTTAGACAGAAAGGTATGGTGATCCTCAAAACTAGCAACACATGGTCAACACCACATCTCATAGATTCGTAAAGAAGATAGGAAAGATATTCGACGTTGTAAACGACATTACCCAGATTTGTGCAATACTACCGCTTACTTTACCATGATACAGTTGCACATATGTACAGAATAGAAGAAGGTTGCCTAATATGAATTACGAATATGGGGAGATGTAATATCCAATTAAGAAGGAGGCGTAGTCTATTTTGGAATGTTAGGTCAGGTACAGTTTTATCATTTTTCTTTATGTGCAAAAAGACAACCACGTAATGATTGCCATTAATGCATTGATAATTAATTTAGTAAAAAAGTTATGTAGACAATTTTTTTACATCCTGTTGCGTTTTATTATTTCTTTTGAATGATAAGTAATTACATTTTAATGATGCATATGTGTAAAATTACAATTTCATAACGTTTTACTTTCATTTTTTAAATTTCTTTTTTTAAATTTCTGATCACGTATGTTACAAGACAACAAAACATCTGTATGAAATTTTGTGTGCCTATTACAGCAATAAATATTCAAATGAATTTATTGACTTATAAATATTATGAAATATTTAATTATATAAAATGAGATGTTCCCATAGAGGAAACAGTGAAATCCTTGACTAAATGAGAGCCACTATAAATACCGATAAAAATAAAGAAATGGGAGGATAATATTATGTTATATTTTTATTACTTCCTTTCTTGTGATGAAAATATGTTAGTTTATTACATGTTATTCCAAAATATGTTACATTTAAGTTTGATTTATAAATTAGTATAAAATGATATTTTTATACTACAAACATTTCAAATACAAGAGACAATACAAAAACCATTCAAACAAAACAAAAAAATAATCATAAGCGAAATTTTACCATTATTATTAATTACCTCAAATTGAAAACACTTACAGTGTCCGAAAAAAGTATTCATACATCACTATACGCTCTAGTTTGAACAGTGGTAACTTGATTTGTAGGATATTATTTTAACTAATAGATACATCAAAATGTAAGAAATTAATACAGTTTTCATATGATGTATATTTTATTAAGAGTTAAACATCTCATTACAAAGTACGAAACGAAATTCTTAATGAGTATAAATATCGGTGGGAAAGAAGTATTCATACAGCTGCCATCTAATGAAAGAAGTGGAACTAAAATGATAGAATGAGGGGAATCCTATTTTGCACAGTCTTTTGTTTCTTAATTTTTATGATATTTCATTTAGTTTTCTTCTTTCCGTGATAGTCAAATGTCGCATTGTTACAATGAGTACTAAAAGTAAAGAAACAATTGTAGAAGAAAGAAACATTATAATCAGGCTCCATGCGGATGGAAAATCTCTCCGAAAGATTAGTGAAACAGTAGGAAAAAGTTATGTCACCATCCAATACATTCTAAATAAGTATAAAGAATCAAAAACAGGCGAAAATAAGTGTCGCATTGGAAGACCGGCTAAATTAAATGAGAAGAATGGTAGATTTATAATACAAAAAGTAAAAGAAAATCCTTTCAGAAGTGCTCCTACGATTGCGAAAGAATTGGAGGCAGCTACTTGAAAACAAGTTTGCTCGAAACCAATATCTAATAGGCTTAAAGAATCGAATTGCTAGGAGAAAAACCACATATTAGCAAGGTAGATCAGGAGAAAAGACTTAAATTTGCTAAAGCTTATATAAATAAGCCATTAGATTTTTGGAAACACGTGATTTTTTTGGATGACAGTAAATTCAATGATTGGGGGTCGGATAGACGGGAATTAATGTGGAGAAAAAGTGGAACAGCTTTAAATATTCGAAATATAAAACCTACAGTAAAGCACAGTGGTGGTAGTGTTATAGTGTGGGGGTGTATGAGTGCTGGTGGTTCGGGCAATATACAATTTATCGATGGAATAATTAACAAACATGTTTATCTGAATATTTTGAAATCAAATTTAAAGGAAAGCGCTGAAAAATTTCATGTATCAGATTGTTACTATTTTCAACCAGATAACGATCCAAAACAAATCTCATTTAATTAGAGAATGGTTATTGTATAACACGCCGCATGTTTTAAAAACACCCCCACAATCACCCGATATTAATCCCATAGAAAATATATGGGAAGAATTAAAACGCCGTGTACGAAAATACGCAGTTTCGAACCAAAATGATTTAAAGAATGCGTTAGTACAAGAATGGGGAAAAATCGATAAAAATATAACAAATAGTTTGTTTTCATCGATGCCCAGGCGACTATAAGCCATTATAAACAATAAAGGATATCCTACAGAATATTAATTTGTTCATATGTGTATATTTCGTTTGTTTATTTAAAAAAGAAGCTGCTGTATGAATACTTTTTTCCTACCGATATTTGTACTCATTAAGAATTTCGTTTCGTACTTTGTAATGAGATGTTTAACTCTTAATCAAATATACATCATTTGAAAGCTATGTTAATTTCCTACATTTTGATGTATCTACTGGTTAAAATAATATTCTGCAAATCGATTAGGGACACTTCATTTCCAATATGGGAAGATCGCGTGTTTTTGTTAATTTGATGATAAAAACAGTAATGGTAAGGGTACATGAAAATACATCAAAATATCTAATATATATTTAAAAACAATATGTGCAATATTTCGAAAGATTCTTTTATTTAGGATTAAGAGAAGGGTGCTGTGATGTCGCTTGAGAATATTCCATTCACACTAAAAACATGAAGTCGCGAATTGATTTTACAAAAATTTATATGTAGAAGATATATGTATACAGTGGCTGCTGAAGCTTCCGGCCAAACTATAATTTTTATATATTTTATTAAAAATGTATGTTATGTACAAAGTCATGATATATCGATATTAAGGTCACATTATTTCTTCAGGTTTGGTAATGTAAAACATTTTTGTGTACAACAATAATCTATTTTCATAGCGATGCGATTCAAAAGACTTTTAACTGAAAAAATCAATTTCCTGCAGAATCGAATCGGAGTCGAACACCCCTAATGTCACTTACAATTATTAGATATGTTATTGGCGATTTAGTGTTTTTAGGAATCACTAATCAGCATGTATTTGACAAAAAGAAAAGAGAATTAATAGATAGTGACAATTATAGTAAATCTGTTGGGCAATAGCAAATATAGTAGATGATCCAATTATTATGATCAGATGAAAAAGTTATTGTAACTTTAGCAATAGTAAAATATATTCTTTTTTCTATGTACTTTTCTAAAAATGTATTTAGATAATTTGTCTATATTTTGGTAGTTTATCTCGTTAAAAAGAAATAAAAAATCGAATTTTATCGTCGTCTAGTAACTCGCTTGATATGCATCCAATGAAAAACCTAGGGCATTATTAAGAATTGCATCAGAAGTGATAGCTAATAATTAAAGAAACTTGTATCAGTATGGCATCATGACGCAGAAATAAAAGAAAACTGTAGAAAAAGTATTGAAGGTACGTCGATAATCATCGAGCAACTTACAAATACAAAGGGTGACATGACGAAATATTGATATATATATATAAAATATATATAATAATATATATATATATAGTATATATAATATATATATTATATATATAATAAATTTTTAATAATTTAGACGTTTCGTAATAATAAAGACTTCGTTTCAAGTATATTGTCAACTCCATTTTGTTCAAATATCAAACAAATGATATATAATTTCAAAGTGTACATAATAATTTGATGACTCATTGTAGTACAAAACCATTCAGAACGTTTAGCGGTCATGCTAAATAAGCACATAGTACAACCTAAACGTTGAAATCTAATAGTAAGGCTAAATTTTTGACGTTCAAACTAAGAAGGAACGTTTAGATTTCCTTAATGCACAAAGTTTATGGGATAGTTTCGCGAAGGAAAGCAGTTAAGTACGAACAAACTTTAGAATTAGTTTCCTAAAAGAATCAATCTTTTAGATGACCCTTCGAGAGGGAAAACTTTAGACGGTACTAATGTGTACAATACACAAAGATAAAAAAATGATCAATATCGTGCAAGCCTCTAACACTATGGATATACAACTTCTATATACCTCCCTTTATCGTCCCTATTAGAATTATAAAAATATCAATATTTCCATGACCTACAATCGATCAAACTAAAAAAAATTGTATTTAAAATGAAATTCAATGAATGATTGAGGTAGACACGGTAAAGACAAGTTCGTTGATTGAAATAAAGTAATTAGCTTTATTTTTGTTTACTACAACGAACGTTATAAGTGATTCCGCATTAATACATCTATCTTAATGAATATTCCTCAGTGTTCGATGTAATGGCATGCAATGCTAGTAAAATATTAATGTACAAAACAAGAATTATTGTAGAACAATGAAAACTATAAAAAAAGTAGAAGAAGAAAATTATTAAGCTGACAGCGAATTAATCCTTTGGACGCTTTGACGGGCATATGAGACAAATATTACGCGCAAGAGTCAGCCTCAGGGAGTCAATCAACGTGTGCTAAGAGTCATCGCAAAATCTTCTTGTTTATTTTTTGTGCGTCACTTATATTCATTTCACATTAAACTGTTAAATAGTTTTGAACCTGTCTTGGACAAGTGTATTTATAATCATATTCTGTGTTATGTAAATCCTTTAATACGGAAGAAAAAAAAAAATAAAAACTGATAATATTTCGTACATTTTCGAGTAAATACCCTTTTAAAATAAAATAACTAAAATTATCGGATATAAAAATAACGAGTTGATTTCCTTCAATCTTCAGTATCTTTTTAAATCGAAATACAATTTCCAAATTTTTGGTTTATATATCATGAAGAATATCAAACAATCACTTACCTCCAAGTGAGATTCAAATGTGACCATTGTTGTCCATGGACTGTGTATCGTTTATGCCTCGCCCTAATGTATCTGGGATCCGGTTTATCCGGAAGTCCGCACCGCGGAAGTGTCATTAACTTCTTTGTAGCTTCATCGATTTCACCAGTTAAGGGAACGCCGCCGAATTTCTGATGGGAGAAGTAACACACGATTGTGAGATTATTCTTGTTTTTCAAGTGTAAGATGGCAATATTTGTAACTGTACTGCTTACAACATTTATTATAACCACAACAATAATAAGCAATAAATAAGTACGCTCAGATTTTTTAATTAATATAAAAATGAAGATGACTCTTTTCGCCACGTTAGATTTTCATTTCGTTTTTTTTTTTTATAAAACATATTTGTTTACAAACGTTAGTTAGTTAAAGATAAGAAAAAATATATTTTTTTAGTCAAGAAAGATTAGGTATTTAGGATCTTCATGAAAGAGTTACATTTCCTTGGCATTTATAAATGCAAAATTTTTTAAATATCTTTAATGGCTTTTTCTTACTTTAATTTTAACCTTCATGAGATTGATTCTACATATTTTTTAATTCTTACCCTACAAAAGTGATTTCTAAATAACTTTTATTGAGCACATTTCTTTCTTTAATATATAAGTTCTAAAAATTGCTTGTAAGATTTACATCCACGGATTGGGGTGGTGTAATGAATTGCTTAACGGTGCTATATAGCAGTCGTTTTTCTGTTCTTTTGGTGGCATCCTGAATAATGTTCGTTACACTAAATTTAATTACACTTACAACAATAAATTAATATTTAACTAATGCTTTCTAGCACAATTATATTCATTCCAGTACTACAACAGATTTAGTATCTTGTTTAACAATCAGTTTTATACTTTTTTATAGAATCTCTACCTTGCCTGTCCTCCAAATGAATTTTCTTTATCCAATTCAAACATACATGCACTACCGTTCGAAAATATTCAGACACTTACGAAATGTGTAATAATAACACATAAATGTTACGTAAACATCTAAAATAGTAACTAAAACCAATCTTGATTGCTTTCTTATGGGATAAGTGATGTTTTAAACTAAAACTTACTTATTTGGAAACTTCCCATATTAAAATGAAATGTAAGTTTTGTCGACGTATTCACAGTAATAAGGTACTACTGCTCGGTATTTCTGTGGTAATTTCTTTCTACATTTTTTCTAAATACTTTTAATTAGTCTTCTTGCACTTTTCTGTCTATATAGGGAAGCACCATTCATGAAAGATCACGGTTGGATCACTACCGTTTTAGACAAACGATCGAACGGTCGAGAGGTGCGTGATCGGGTAACACACCTGAGCTAGAGTTCGTTACAGTTTTAAAGTAAAACATCAGTGACGAAGGACTCAGTGCTATGAATGGAATAGTTATATTTTATAATAGTTACTTTGTGTGTTATGTACTCTACAAGTTCTATAGTTCTCTTATAATCTTACACGTATAATACATTTGTATTATATTTATATTTTATATATTTACCATTATATTTTATGTTATAATTTCATACTCAAAAATTCAATAAGCTCTAACTAATTACTTGCCTTTCTTCAGTGGAACGACAGCACAAAACCAATAAAACACCGATCACACATCAACAACCCACACCAATAGACGAAATTTATTTTTGATAAAGGATAATAATGTATATAGTAATTACATACACACAGATATATTCTTCTACAGAATAATCATTGTCATCTACTATATGTACAATATTTTTCTTTCACACATTGTTTTATATATATATATATATATACACAACGTTGTGTAATAATATATTTCAAAACAGTATAAACAGTTCAAATACTATTATTTCTTTTATTTGTTAGGTATAGTTACGTATTTTCTTCCTCAAAATTACTCCGAAACGACCAGGAAACTAGGGGTCTATGTTGGAGTAGACAATCACCCACACCCTTATCTTACCAATAAGGAATTTAAAAATTATTTAAATTATTTAAACCACAGACTGTTCGTCCTTACCGACGGCATAAGGCTGTTCACCGCTCGGGCGTTTTCACACGTAACACCTGTAGCCTAATTCATTTTTTAACGAAAATATTCAATCCACAAATTCTTTGATATGATATAGATATTTATCTACACGGCAAACGATAAAGTATGGTTCTTCCAACAAGATAGTGCTTTAGCACATAATTTTCAAATCGTTACAAAATATTTGAATAAAAAGTATTGAGACAAATGTAGTGACACGAGATCTAATTCTGTGACCACCGCTATCATCAAACTTAACACTATTGGACTTCTTATGAGAATACTTAAAAGATAAAATATATTCTATAACGTTAAAGATATTGTATACCGCGGTTTATTGGAAACATAAAGAAAGGCTTAATTTATGTGTTAAACAATGTAAAGAAAAGTAAGTGTGTTTAGAGTGTGATGTAGGATCATTTGAATATTCATCATAAAATATGCAAAAATAATTAAAGAAACTTCAAATTGAGATAATTTTTAAACTAGCAATTTTTAAACATAAGTACTGTTTTGTAAGCGTTAAAAAGTTGCATCGATTAATGTATGCAAAAGTATAGGATTCCACAAGAAAATGAAAAAGATGCAATTGCACTTTTCAAATGTACTGGTATATAAAAATGCATGAAATTAATTCGAGAATATTCTCCATCCTAAATCCTAATTTAATTTTTCTTCTTAATATCTTCAATTTCTAACCATTTTAAAAATATAGCTTTTGTCAGTTTTATAAGATAAATTGTAACACTTGTTTTGTAGCTAAATGATCAAAATGAAACCAAAATAGAATACTGCTTGATTTGGTGCACAAAAATTTAATTGTAATAGGTATAGCAATACTATTGTGCGTACTGTCTTCACTTCTAACGTTAAATTAATAAATGATGGAGTACATTATCCCTCTTATTGTTCAATTAACAAAATTTTGTAACTTGTTCCTTTAGATATAGGTTTATTTAACGTTTCATTTGCGACTCTTTTAGTTTAGTGCAAAACTGCCCTTCTGCAGAGTCTGTGTGAGTGAAAGTTGTTGGTTTTTACAAACATGAAACTGGACGCCATCACGGACCACTCTCACTCTCGACGTAACTTAAAAGTGCCTCCCTCCCTCTGCAGCCTCAAGGAGAGGATAGAGATGGTCACGTGGATCTTATACAATGTGGTAAACTACTGATATTTTCCAGGTTAAGGGATTAGAGCCCGAGCTCACAAATATTTATGCCCATTGTAAAATTGCAAGGCAGGAACCTTGGCAATGATATGCCAAATGTTTTAATTTATGACCGTCTAAGGATGGAACATTACTACTTCTGAGATATTCGTTGCTTTTGAATTATGCATTTTCCTGAAGGATCGTCATGTGACTAGAATCTACAAATAGAGATTCTTAGAAATTTTTTCCATCAATATCCTTCCAATGGCAAGTCACACTTTGTAACTATAAACACTGATAAATCCTGGAAGACAAACTAAAAATTCATGGGCCGATTTCCTTGAACAACGGAAGTACTATATTTCATTCAACAGTACAAAATTAATATTTAAAGATGTTATTCAACGAAAAAATAGTCTCAATTATCTATTGAGATTTTTTATTTCTATAGAAACAAGAAACCAAAAAGAACATTATGTAAGAAAAATAAATTAGTACAGCTATACTTTTGCATCACCAAATATACTAATTTAATTTGCTGACACTATATTCAATACGTGAACATTATAATATCTAAGTTATCCTTAATTTAGTGCTAATTTTCAATCATTTTTACAAAATATAATGTTCATTTTTTACATCCCTGTTTACTGTATCTTCTTTGCCCATTCTTTTTCTTTTAAGTGTAACACCTTTTATTCACATCTATTACTTATTTCGAGTAGAATATATATTTAAAATCATTCAAATTTTAAAGCAATCATATGTTAAATTTTCATATAAAATTACTATTTCTCTACGAAAAAGATTAAAATAGCTTCCATATAAAACTAAAGATTCTATAACCGATTTCACAACAAACATTTTACATTCTTTTCATTCATTATAATCAATTATTAGACAAAAAGATATGCATTATAAGCATATCCAATATTGTGGCAGAGTATTATTTAACACTATTAACCATTCTAATAGATTACATCAAGTAAACTAATTTCCTCTGCAAAAAAAAAACTGTATTACATCATAATTAGTGATTATAATTACACTTAATACGAAAAATTATTATTCTCTAAACTAATATAATTTTTAATAATATAATATAATTGTAAGATACCAAAAATAAATAATGAAAACGAGAAAACAGGATCGAAATAAGAGACTTTTTATTGTAATTAATGATTTATGTCATCAACTGCAAGGTTATTAACGACATCCTGAAGCATATACTACAGTGGAATCTCTAGTATTCGAATTAATACAGAAATATGACTCTTCGGATGAAAGAAGTTCTAAATATTAAAAAACTCGTTGTTTCTCATGATTATTATACTATACACGATGGGTCACGTAATTTTTCTAGCACAAATAATAAAAAAAAAAAAAATGGATTCCATAAAAAAATGTTTTACAAAAATATTGAATTGCACGATATCGAAGGGAATAAGATGCTGTATCAAAATCTAAAAGAGCAGTGAATTTTCTATAAGAGAATTAGAAAATACAAAAAAATAAAAGTGTTTTCTATAAATTATACGAGTGTTAATGAGAAAAATTAAAATTAATCTATAGAATGATAAAAAATCTTTAATTAACAGATTACACAAGTGTATAAAAATCAACGGGAGTCACTTTGAACACCTATTGTAGCTAATTTAAAATAAACAGTAAGACCACGAATAACGTTTTAGGTTTAGGACAAATAAGACTTAATACTTTTATCGTGTTCTAAAACATGAAATATTGACACGACCGATGATATCACCCGTTGACCTGCATCGCCGAAAGGAACCTTACTTCGAAAAAAGCGTTGAATGGCCCTTTCTTCGAGCTTGTAGTATCGAAAAACCATATATAAGCAATGCCCGTTTAACAGATAATAATAATAGAAGAAAACTATTTTAACAAGAGCAGCAACTTGTAACCGAACAATTATTCAACTAAACAGATTCACTACAACTTTTGTCTCATATTCTCATAGGATTAAAAAAAAAAAAAAATCATGACGTCTTACAATCGAGAAAATAAGAGGACGATACACAACATCTATAATCATTTCCTTCATCTCTATTGAAATAATTACTCAATATTAATTTGGTGAGTAATAATTCGCAACGTAAAAGTTCCAAGCAATATCGGGAACCATGGGACGCAATATAAATGTTTCAGAGTGCAACATATTCGTCGTTACGTTCCATTTCGTTAAGTATAAGGAGTTTTTCTCATGCTGCTTTTTAGCGTAATATTTGTAATGGCAAGTCATGCAGTTCCCACAATATAGCAACAATATTTCAAACACAATTTTTTATGTAATTTTATTACATCCCCGTATTTTTTTCAAAATTAGGAAAAAAATATCCGAAACGAATCCTTTCTATAGTTTCGTTTGTTGTTTCTTCGTTTTTAATTTTTTAAAATGGCATTACAGTGGTTTTTATGTTTAGTTGATCATACGGGTGATTTTAATGCTCTGTTTCATTCGAGAATCGTATTCCATAATTTTGTCCTTTAAAGTCTGTGCAATTCGAAATATTTTAATAAATTTTTCTATAGTCCACACTCCTGATTTTTCTTCATAATCTTCCTCTTCTTTTGTAAATAAACGAACAAGTTGATCTAACTCTTTATTTGTTAATACATCTTGATGATCTTCAATGTTCTTTCACTTTGTCATCGAGTATATCTACAAATCCTTCTCAACCAGTTCGTTTTCTAGTATCAATCATTTTGCTAACTTCATCGTTCTCCAAATAGGAATTCGTACTCACAATTTTACTCCATACATTTTTCCAGCAGGCATTCACGGTCTGTGGATTTAATTCATCTATTGCAGGTTTTATAAATATTATTGTATCAGCAATTTGAGAATGATTTCCAGCACTGCATTATGTGCAGGTTAGGGATCAAATCTATAACTAATCGAATGCAATTAAATACCAATGGTATGTACGTGTCCTTGTCACACCGAATTATACATTATTAGGTGCATTATTCATTATTAATAAAATTTTTAATGTCAATTTTTCTTGATGAATATATATTTCTACTTTTGGAATAAAGCATTGGTGGAACCATTTCCATAAATAAAGTGGTATTTATCTAAGTTTTTTGGATCTGTTACCAGAATATAGGGCAGATAATTTTTGTTTTTATTTTTCAGAACACGTCAATTCTTCGCTCTGTATATTACTCTTAGTTGTATCCTATGACCTACGACATTACGACATAGTATTAGAGTTAATCTATCCTACGACATTACAACATAGTGTTGAAGTTAAACTATCCTTGCACATTTTATGACCTGGTGCCACTTTTGCACTGCTATGGATATAAATTCTATCGAGCATTTTTTTCAGAGTAATCTAGTTTCCTTACAGTTGAAAACTTATTTCAGAAAAATACACTAGGATATATATACATCCTTTTGCCTTCATTAATTTCTGTAATCCTGCCGGAAAGCAGCTTTTTCATCAATAAATGCAGCTTCGCCAGTAATTTTTGTTTTTTATTTCAAATCTATTTTTAAATCGGTGCAGCCATTTTTTGTTTTTTAGTTGTAATACATTGCTTGATGTCACCTGCTTCATGGGATTCCTTGCTAAAGAGTTTGTAAAAGCTCAAAGTTTTCTGATGGAACATTTTACCGTCAATTGGAACATGCTTCCTGTTCATGACTTCCGCCCAAAAATTTATCGCTTTTTCTATTTTAACTAAACGTTTGTCACGTACTGTATACGTAACTTTTGCAATTTTAGATACGACAACTATATTCACATGAATTTGCTTTTCGTTCTTCAGTATTTCACGAATATGTAGATTTGTTTTTATTATTCATTCCAACAACTTTAGCATACGATAATTTTTGTATTTTCACTAAAAGGAACCACATTATGGCTTCTTTTTAGCATATAAGGTTTGCAAATATCATTGAACTTTCAAGACATTATTAATGCATAAAAATATTTAGAACTTTCACTATAATGCTTATAGGCCAATCAAAGACACTACACGTTTTATATATAGTCTTTTGTCATATACAATGAATATTTCTAGACTGCAAATTTGCAGGATCATGCAGACTTATTAGAAACGATTACGTACTTGAATGTAATTTTTTCAGGCCGTGGTAAAGCGCAGATAAGTGAAATTGCTTAGTCTTACTGTATATTGGGTAGGATTGTAAGTTGTTGCCCTTGTTCATAGTTTCAGAAACGTGTGATGAGGGCAATAAAAGATAAAGCAAAGTATTTAATTCTGGTACGTCGTCTTGAATTAATGAATGATATAGCGACTGCTTAATCGCTTGAATTTTTATTTTTTCCTTATACACCACTGCGTTATGCGTGATTGTACTGTCTTGTTTGTTTGAGTTTTTGATTAGTCCTAATTTTTCAATTTTTGCTTCACTCTTCTAAGGCTGAATTTCAACCCTTTTAAAGAGGGGGTGAGATATGGAAGAGAGGACAAGACTCTTAATCAAATTAGGACCTTGATCAACCTCCACTGCCAACATTGCACTCTTAGAGAGTGAGCGGGTACCTTGAGATACATGTCACTGGGTTTATGGAAAAATTGAGAGTAACAGCACCAATCACTCGCATGTATTATACATACGTGAGTCGGATCCGCACGGATGCTATTGAAATGCCGACAGAAACTCCAAATTTTCTACCTTTGTTAGGGATTTTGGACCATTCCTGACAATAAAGAGAAATATAACGAAAAAAACATTAGAACGCGTATTGAAAATCTTAATCTCAAAAATAATGAAAAATCACGTCTGTATATAATTCGCCCAGCCAATTTCGAGTCACTTCTGATCAATGTCTTAACACATTGCTGACCGGTTACGAGTATATTCATGTTTGCATACCAGAACGTATTTAGTAGTATCTTACGAAAAACTATAAAACAGTATAAAAAAGTAGTCTTCTTTTTGATCAATTGTGCCTTATTTAATACATTTAAAACTTACTGCAATTATAGTCTAAATATTTCCTACGACAAGTAGTTAGAGAATGGGTAGCTAATTATTCAACTAAATGCGATACGGAACTTGACAGTTCTTTTGCCAGCTCTAGAAGAGCTCCGTATAAACATTCTTCTTTGAGATTTTCAGGAAAATTTCAAGACGAAATTTTAGTAAAAATAGCTACTAGCCGAAAAAGATTCCACTAGGGTATGTAGAGTAGAGAGTCGCCTGTAAATAAATTGTTTCGCAGTGGGTTAGAGGAAGCAGCCCCCTCAATAAAAATATAATCATTTCCATCACCGGTTCTGAAGGTGGCTAGCAATTGGCACAAGGACAACATTCGGCACGCATATTACTAGCAATATGCCACGCAAGCTAGTACGGCTGTTTTTGAGAATCACTTTACCTTTAAGCTTCTAAATTGTATATTTCCTCATTTTTTTTCTTTTTCTTTCTATGAACTCAACAGTCAATTGTATGTGTCATAAATGTGAATTTCCAAAGGGCCTCGAGATCGGGCCCGGATAACCACAGGTCATGCGTCGCGGTCTAGGCCTGGTGGAAATTCCACCACGTGCCAAACACTTGAAGATCCGCTATTACCACCTCCACACAGCACCTCATAGTCCGCACGGACCGCGCTAAGGGCGTACGGAATAGGTTGGTGCCAACATACTAATTATTTCATTGGCTCAAATCACCACCAAGCAGGTAAACCAACGTTCTCCCCGAATTTTCACGTATTGGAAACTTCTAAGGGAGTCAGTTGAAGCCAGTCTAAAAATCTCTTCGTTAAGAACAACAACTTCTGCAAGACTCCGGAGTATCCGTCCTTACGCGAGGTGCTAACACCGAATTCCTGCCGATACTTCGTTACATTTTTAACATTCATCAAACACATTCAGTCATCCTCAATGTATTTACATCTACAAAGAGTCTTTGTCTCCGTAACAGGTCACAAAGAACATAAAATTCCAGCGGTGCGACCCTGTCGAAGCCGAAATTTACAACCTAGGATTGTATCGTCGGCACTGACCGCATACTCATCGCGTGGGCGGGGTAAACTAATTCGCGTAATCAGATTAAAAAGACTAATTAACCCCGCACAAAAGAACATAAATGCTATACAGTATACCATTTCCAAAAAAAATTATTAAATATATGTAGTAAATTTCATTTCAACGCATACTGGGTAAATAAAATTTATTGAAGCTTATTTAGATGTTTTCATTTTATATTTAATTACGGAAAAATAGCCGGCTGCATGGAATAGTTTTGGCTTAAAATAGTCGGTTAGCAATGTGTTAAGCATAGCGAAGAGACAGCAATGTCTATTCATTTGCTCAGTTCAATCTTATTGCTGTAACATAAACAAATAACTGCGTGGAGAGCTTCAACGTATTTATCAGGTAATATTGAAAACAACAGCGAAAAATTTGATCAAGGAAGCTACAATGTTTTTTATATATACAGGGTGTCCCGGTTAAGTGAGTACAGCAGGATATCTCGGAAGGAGTTGTAGTAATTAAAAATGTGTTCGTACAAAAGTTGTTTGGTAGGACGGGCTACATCATGTAGTAATAATTATTTTCTTGTGGGTGGAGTACTAGAGAAGATCTGAAGGTCAATCTAATTTTCTTAAATGGAATGTTATATTTTTTTCTTCAGAAAGTAACAGCTGGCACTAAGACAAATCTAAAGAGGTGCTATAATGTAGTATTCTGAGTTCGATAAAGGTAAATCGTTAGCTTATGTTTGCGTTGTACATCGGCTAACGGCAGACAGCTGGCAACCGCTGCTGAGCAGCGTCGAATGTGTCGGTATCAAGTTACTGCAATTATGATATTATAAACGGAGATTGAAGATTATTGCTAAAGCCATAAAGTATCAATTGCAATTTTCACTTACTAGTTAAATAATTTTTTATCCTTCTACATGTTCACCATCATTGGAAATACATATTTGTAATCTTTTTAAAAATTGTTTCTCAACACTTTTTAACATTTCCTCTAATATTGATCTGCATGCGGTCGTAATTCTTGTTTGTAAATCATTTACGTTTTCTACTGGTGTCTGAAAGACTTTCTTTTAAATAGCCCCACAGAAAAAAATCACACGGAGAAAGATCTGACGACCTTGGAGACCATGCAATTGGTCCGCCACCTCCAATCCATTTATTTTCGAATTTAATATTTAGCCAGTTACGAACTGCTGTAGCATAATGGGGAGGAGCTCCATCTTGTTGAAACCAAAGATTTTGTTTTTGTATTATTGGCATTGCTCAGCAGCGGTTGCTAGCTGTCTGCTGGTCAGCCGATGCACAACGTAAACATAAGCTAACGATTTACCTTTATCGAACTCAGAATACTACATTATAGCACCTCTTTGGATTTGTCTTAGTACCAGCTATTACTTTCTGAAGAAAAGAGTATAGCATTCCATTTAAGAAAATTAGATTGACCTTCAGATCTTCTCTAGTACTCCACCCACAAGAAAACAATTATTACTACGTGATGTAGCTCGTCCTACCAAACAACTTTTGTACGAACACATTTTTAATTACTACAACTCCTTCCGAGATATCCTGCTGTACTCACTTAACCGGGACACCCTGTATATACATACAAAATGGTAATACATACAGTTAAAAATGTATAAAATGCCTAAGATATATATGTTCACTACATATAATAAAAAAAAAAAAAAAATTAAGCACATAAATAAAATAACTGACATATTTATAAAACATTCACATTTTTCGTTCTTTTCCCTTTTATATTGCATTATAAGATGGTATTTACTGTCTGTGCTGCTTTCGCAGCCATTACCGGCTCCAAATTCCAAATCAAATCAAGAAAATATTCAAGAAAGAAGAAAACCTGAAGAGAACAATTAAACTCGTACAAAAACAAAACCTTACACATCAAATATAAAGCTATCAACCATGATCGCTAATAACCAGAAGTCGATGCGACCATAAAAAAAAAGATGGTATTTATTATCTAAAGACTTTTGAAATACATATAGGAAAAATTCCAATACGGGTAAACAGTGATCCCATCGTTGGCGTGTCGTGTCGCTGTTTACAATCAGCTATTCGAGGGTTAACCATTATGGGGAAAGCCCAAAAAAAGTGTAAGTGTAATAGGAGGGATTGTAGGCCTTTTCTTAGAAAAGGGTGTGAAAACGAGAAGGCAGTATGGAGTGAGTAAGCACGTGGCGTAAAATGAGAATAGAGATACATAGCGGATGGTGTGGGCATGAAATAGAGTTGAAACTTGCAGACTATTTTTTTTTTTGTTTATTAATGCACATTTAACATTATTAATACAGTTATGCAGACTCAACCATAGAATCACCCCCTAAATTCTCTAAATGGTTAATTCTTTTATTTTAAATTTTTCGTTGACTAGTAGAAATTCGTCGGAATTAATTTGAACTCTCTATTTAATAATGGAATTTACATTTTTCGATCTGCAGAAAAAAAAAGTATTATTATAGTTCGAATCGCTAAATTTATAATCGCTTTATGATTAGTTGTTATCGAAAGGTATTCTGGATTGCTTTTAATTTATTTCACATTATTTTAGTAAGAATAGTATTATTTAGCGACGACAGGAAGTTTAACAAAGACTGTTTGTTGCACCATTTAATTACTTTTTTTGCTATTACTTTAAATCTTTTGAATTTTATTAAATTTGTTGTTGATTTATATTCCCTATATCTATTAAATGGACATGTAGAGTCTTCACTCGCGGTTTCGCATTCTTAATTCCACCATTGTTCCGTCCGAAGGAACAGAAAGCCGGTCGATCTTTTGTTTGGCACGGTTTATGACACGATCGCGAAGAAAGGCTATTTTTTGAGACAACGAATTCCATTGTTCATATTATTGTGAATTTCTCGCCGAGAGAAATTAGTTTTCTTTACAAAACGGTCGCGTAAAGTTAATTTTCGTTCTCATTAGCCGAAGACGTGTTATAAAAACGAACGGTTTCCTAACGGTCATTTTCGACAATGGATTCTCAACGTGTAAAGAACCATTGTATCGGACCTGGCGGAAATTCCAGACCGTTGCCAAACCTTCGGCACATCGCGCGTCCGAGCAGGTATCGCCCCACTTTTCCAGGAAAAAGAGCGCTAAGGGCGCACTGGAAGGGTGTTCGCGATATCCGTTAGGCATGCTGATTGGTAATTAACATTTCGGTTGTTACCAATCAGCGTGTCACCCTCTTTAGCAGCGATCGAGCGAGCTGCTGAAGAAAAAGATTCGTACGGTAGAAGTCTTCGGAGTCAGTCGTTCGTTGACTAGCTATTCGCACGTTAGACGCAATCGTAACCAGTCGTCATTAAGAGTCGTTCTCTAACCATTCGAGAGAATAGTCTCTATCGAGAATTAAAGATAACACAGTCGTTCGTTGACTGTCGATACGTCCGTTAACAGGCAATCGAGACACGTTCGATCGTTAGAATCCATCGTTCGGGATTTCTAACGTTTTTGCTATCTTATTCTTGTCATCGTCCATCGTTCGGGACGATATAAAACTCTTTCTTCGGTCAACCTCATCGTCGCGCATTTTCGAGGCGGATTCCACATTCAGTCGAATCCGACGTACGGGTATTCGACGGTAGAACACTCGACACATCGTGTTCTGCCCTTCGTTCGAAATAGTTGCCCAATATTAAATTGGCGGGTAACAGTGTAGTGCGTGAGTGGTGTTCAGTGGAACCACGCAGCCGACACACCCACAGGGACATCTACGCACGCGACGACACACACAACCATGGTATTGTTAACTGGTTTTTAAATGTATTGGATATTGTTTTTGAGGTAGTATGCTTGTCTTAGAGTAAAAATCAATTTTTCTTTATTAAGATATCTATTTGATGAGTATTAGAATTAATACATATCCAGAAATAAGATGCTTATATCAATTAATTGACGATATTCATTCTGATCTGTTACATCAAATTTCCATCGTGACACTAATTCATATAGATATATCAGAGATTTATATGAATTTCTATTATAATAGAGAAATGTTCACTATCGTATAGTTTTAGGGTTGTTTTCCATTCGCAATTACAGGCGATATTTGAACTACAAAGAGTTAAATCCATAGTCATTTGCTATATTAAAGCGAGTTGATTATAAATCATTTAAGTGACTTATATTGTACTATGTTTCAGTACGATTGAACATCTTTTTGATATCTTTTCGATATTTTTCCTCTTATGTTAATTTTCCCTCAACCTCAAATTGTGGAAATTGAAGTCTCCAGTTATATTAAAAGGTTCCAGTAATTTGGGAATTGGATTATTTAATCTTAATTAATTTAGTTGGTCATTTTTGGGATTGTACATGTTGAAAACATGTATCTTTGAAGATAGACGTATCCGCTATTGCCGATATTACTTCCGTATTAGAAGTGATATGGATTTGTTCACTAATTATTGAGTCTACTCTAATGTTTCGATTTGTAACGTGTGAAATGTAGCTCCTAATTTTTATTGATTGTATTTTTATTATATTAAGATTTCTTAGTAACGGTTTATGATAAGATCGCACAGGAAAATTGTTTTTGAGGTTAAAATTTTCATTTATTATTTGCATGTTTTAAAGCACATGCTGACGAAGGTCCACAGAATTGCTTTATTAGAGCTTTTAGCAGTTCGTGACTTTCGCGTTCAATAATTTAAAGGGGTATTCTAGTGTGAATCTTTGAAACAATCGATTTCTTTTTTAGTTTTAGAAATATATTAGCAAAATCCTATGCCTGAAATTCTAAAATTAACAGAATTATGATAGTTTGAAGGACGTAACACTTATTATTTTGCCGTTAGTGGTGTGGATTGAAATATTTTTAATTGATGTGTGAGAATTAGCAGGGCTCCTTTTCCTTTTTAGAAAGGGACATCGCTATTAGTAAAATAGTGACGCTAAAACTTCAAAAGTCTTTTTCTCAAATCTGTGTGTGTGTTTTTTTTTTAAATGGTGTCCATGATATCTTACAATCTACTATATCAATTGAGTAGAAATTTGGTGTATACCTTCCGTGCATTTATAACTATAGCCCGTACTAGAATTAACTCAAAATTATTGTTTTTCCTATTTTTCTAAACCCCTGAAAGTAAAAGAAAACAAAAAGAAACCGATAATTAAATTTCAAAACGTTGTCATTATTTAAATTATACACTTTTTTATTTCGTTTTAGTATAAACTATAGCCAAACTCATCTTAATTAAGAATTTTTTCGGGCTTTTTCATTTTATATTAGCAAAAGGGCTGAAATCACGGACGCCATGAGATGAAAATTCAGAAGAGCATGGCAATCCAAACAATTTTAATCTTTTTTCTACAAAAAAATGTACACATGTTACTGAAACATGTATAAATACACCGCTAAATTTTGATTGCAAAAAGTGTTGTAGTTTCTTTGTAAAAAGTCTTTCAAGAAACTTAAAAAGTACACGTTTCACAGTAGGATACCCCCTTGAGAACATGCTATAAACCATGGGTTACCGAAAGGTACCTCTACATGTAACAGTCCGCTGACCGAGGAGTCACCTGAAGGAAATTCTGATTTTATTATAACCTTTTGTCCACTCTTCTAAAGTGAGGGGTGTTAAAAGCGCAGTGAACAGCGTTGGTAAGAAGATTAGACATGCTGATTGGTAATGAATATTCTTAAACATTCGCCAATCAGTGTGAACCTACCCCAATGTGCTCAGGTAAGGATGATGCTTGAGACTATCCATCAGAAGAACACAAGCAGCAATCAACGCGAGAACACTCAAGAAGAGTACAAATTCAGCACACCATGTGCAACTATTACACAGTTCGAGCGTTTTGTAAAACAACCATTTACGTAATAATAGTGAAGTTTAAAATTCGTTTCTTGGAGACATATAATGTCCAGTTGACATTAGTTAAGTACGATGTATATACTATTAAAAAAGAGGAAGAAACTAATTAAATACTATTATAAGATCAGGGTCTTCATACTCATCAAAAGTAGCAATAATAGCAAGGAAAATAAGATAGCGTTTTGGCTATAAACGTAGTGTTTAGGCTTGAGGGTCGAAAGTCGCAGATTCGATTTTTGCTTAAATTTTTCCTTAGATTCTACATTATTGTAAAATTATAATTATCATTATACGATTAATATTGGAATATAAATATATTTTCTCTATAAATTCATTTTCCAATTTACAATCTATTGATATTGCTATATTACTGTGTTATTATACAATATATCTGCGTCAGCAGGAATTATTAATAGATTTGGTATACCATTCTTGAGATTTGTTTAAATCCTGTGGATTCTATTTCTAATGTTCTATGACGCTTTAATATTTTATGTTGTTCTGACTTGTTTCTGAAAGTTTGTTCAATAATCTTCATCAAAGGTGATCCAATTGTTATGAATACTTCGAAATGATGTATCACTTGTATGCAGGTGGTAGTGGTTAGGGATTTCAAGTGTAAGGAAGTTCATTCCGTGAACTCAAAACTCTCATTTTCTCTTCACAAAAAATATCGTTAACAAGGATTTTAAAGCTTCTACAAATTACTAAAAATTATTTTTAAATTATTTTTTATATCATTTTTTCACAGTTTTCTTTTATTCCTGCACTTTTGTTTATTAGCGGTTACTTTTGATGCAACTGGATTGTTAATAATTCGCACAGATTTTTTATTGGATTCATATCCGGTGAGTTATTGTTGCCCGTTGAGTAAACAATTAATTATGATAAGTACTGTCATCAGATAGAAAATTTGAAGGTAACAATCGAAGAAAAGTGACCAATTCTTGACAATCGTAAGGAAGTTATCTTCCATTATGATAACGCAAGGTTACAGGTAGCAAGAGAGACCCCTGCAGAAATTACGGGAACTGAAATGGGATGTCCTATAACATCCATCCTATTCCCTAGATATCCCACCATTGGATAACTACTTGCTTCAGTTATTGGAAAATAATTTCAACGGTAAAACATTCGTATTATTGGAAGCTGTGCAAAAACACCTAGTTTCTTTTTTCGGAAACATTCCAAGGTCATTTTATGATCGAGGCATTAAAGTACTACTGGAAATTTGGAAGAGGATAGATACAAAGCAACGAAAATTATATAATTCATTAATACAATAATTTTATCTTACCAAATTACTTGTATTTTAATGTAAAATTGGGCACGAAATTTTGCACTCATGCAGCATAGTTTTAATATTTATTATTTTTTCAACAGTATTTGTATAATATTTAATTGGTGTACAATTTAACTGATGGTCCTTCAATTGATTAAATTGATAAGGGAAACCGGAGCAAGTTGATACGTTTTTCACTTTTTAATTTTTGCAATTTTTGTTCGAATTAATTAACTAATAAAACGTATGCTAAAATATATTTTAGCTCTTTCTCTTTGTATATGGTCAGTAAACATTTGAGAAAATACATACAAAATAAATTAGAAAATATTTATTAGATGAATCACCCATCGCAGGGTAAGTTGTACTCAGACGCATGTTGATACATGTGTAAAATATCTTGCTGTTACTCTTAATAACTATTTTTATTACGAGAAATATATTATTTCAGCCATGTTGGTTATAATATAATTGTAATTGGTTATATAATACATAAACCAAACCAGTATAAATTAAATATTTTTATTTAAAGAACAATATAGAGTGAACAATAAAAAAATCAATCACTTTCCAAGTCTGAATAGAAATTAATACATGTATAGTTAAGAACATCTTTGCCACATTTTATTTTATTTTATTTTATTTTAAACTTCGTGTACTCTCGGTGTTTAAGCCATAATAAATTTTTGAAGAATGCAGAATGTATTCCTGCAGTTCATGTTCTAAATTGTTATTTAAAATTTGGTGATGTTTTGAGTAACCTACTTTTACATCAGGACCCCTATTGTTTTTATTAATATAAGTCATCTTGTTTGTTTTATATATATTTGCACTTTGCTTCAGTAAAAATAAACCTTCTTCTATTGCGATACTTTATCAAAAATATCTTACGATATTTCACCACGATTTGTTTTTTTTTAACATACTTTCGAACCGTTTTTTCTAGAAATAAAATAAAAGGATCCAATTTAAAATAGTCGGGATAAATTGATACACTGTATCAACGTACCCCATAGGAAGTTATTATATAAGAACATTTCCATAAAAAAATGTGGAGCATATAAACAAAATAACAAAACATAAGTACCTTGTCTTCAAATGACTTAATGCGAATTACGATATAAAGTTTTATATAGCATCTCTAGACAAATGGAGTACTCAACACGAATATTTACTTTTCTTTCATAGGAACGAAACCATTAAGTAACAACTACTAACATCAGCATACACTATGTCGTAAAAACCAGTTGAACAACAAAGTTTACATATATAGGCATAATCGAACTACACATACACAGTGTCCAAATAATTTCACTGTATCAACCTGCACCTTTATCAATTTTTCCCGACCACCCTATAGCTTGATATATTTCCAAAAAATTGTTACTTGTAATCATTGATGCACAAGATTTACGATTTGATTTTGGAGACGATTGAATTTCTTTATGCGTGGACATTTGAGAGTTGAATTTGAAATAATAATCTCTTTACTCGGAAATAATTTTATTTGGTGATTATTATAATCACTCATAAACTATTTATACTCAGGTTCTTGGAATTCATCTGATAATTCACATCGTGTTACTAACAACACTATTTAATATTCAGTAAAGTTTGACACTCGTACACGAAGATTTAATTCTTATAGGTTAAGTGCATAATATGTCGGTTCTACATAATGATCAAAAGGCAATTATGGTTTTTTCTTTTTAACCACTCATAGTGATCCAAAGCCAGCAAAACGCTGCTAAAAAGTAAAATTTCAGCTTTGCTAAAAATTAATAAAATTTATGCAATAGATTCTTATACATACAAACTACATTTTCGCATAAACACCAATTGTTACAAATTATCCAGAATTTATTCACAAAGTCATTTATCCAAATTGAGCTACATCACTGAAGATGATTTTTGTGATGAAAATTGGGTTTGCCGTATTCAGTCCACCAAACCCAATCGTGGTGGCCATCTATATATTTTGTTTCATGTATAATATCATCAAAGATACTTTAAAGTTTTAGATTATCTTCCGTACTGTTCCTTTCATTTTAATTCAAACTTCTATCGCTCTTATTGGAAGACCCTATAATATTATTGTACAATAATTAATTTTAAAATAAAATAAAATAAATTTTAACATACTTTCAACATAAAAATGGTTACCAGATTTGGATGACTCAATAAACATCTAAAACTGTTTCTTTCATAATGAATAATGTATAAATACGAGTGCGACGAATTAGTCCGCGTTTTGACGGTTTTGGGCCACTGTGCGGCTGCCGAAATATTTTTTTTTATTTTTTCCTTAATTAAATACGACTATTTTGTATTGATCGCTATCGAAAAATCGTATTTCGTACTCAAATATGACAGTACAGATAACAAGCATTCGAGGTTTGATAGAACTCATAAAATATTTCACTCACCTGTAAATTTATTATGGCGTCCCTAAGCTGATCGTCAGTTCGAAGGTTTCCCGTCTCTACATCTGTCTGGGGTAGGTATCCAAATTTCATGAGATAATTTTGCTGAAACAAAAATAAGGAAAAGAAACGTTAACATAAATATCAAATATGAATGAATGAATAATTGAAGTTCGGTACCAGCTCAGCTTATAAAAATATAAATTTAAGCATAAACAGTCAGTTTGTATACAGGGTATTTCACCTAACTTGACCACCTTAAATGTATCGCTTATTTTGTATGATAGAAAAAATGTCAGGGGGAGAAAATATTCTGTTCGAAGACGCCAATACGGTGATGGGCCAATTTTTTTTTCTCAAGGTCATTTGTTTCGAGATTTCAAGGTCGTCGTGTTTTTTTTAAATGGGACTGCATATTTTCACTACAACAGTCTTATAGCTTATAAAAAAATGAATCCAACGAGGTGCAATGTTGACCTTCACGTTACCTTTAGCGAGGAAATTATGAAATGTTTGTCAGCAACTTCAGTACGCGTTCGGGGACGGTAAATCAAGGAATTTCATTTTGTTCAAATCAAATTTGAAACAAATTTATATAGAGTATTTTCATGTATTTTATATGGCCTTCTCTCATCAGTCAATAATGAGACTACGTAGAAACAGGTAATTAACTAATTACGTTCTTGTTTTCTATTGTTAAAATTAATTATGTTTCACGGTTTTCATGAATTTATCTACTGATGTGATCAAATATATTTTAGTTGCACAAAAAAACACTTAATCGAATATCGCACTAAAGCAATTTCAATGTAAAATTACATTTGCAATTTAGTCTCAATTAAATATTACTCTGGCCACATAAAAGGGAAAATAGAGCTTTCGTAGCTTTGATCATGTCAATGTATAAGAAAACTGAATTGCTGAAGTAGCAAAGATATATCTAAGATACGGTTGTCTATTAGTAAATCTCAAATCCTACAAAGAGACTCGGATACCGTTTGAAAAGAATTACGATTATGTCCGTATAGATGCTTGAAATTCGATGCACCCATGACGAAGCTTTTGTGCTCGGTTTAGCTATCAAAGGGATTTTAAAAAGAAGGGAAAATCTCGGCGTAGCAGATCAAAAGAAGAAATGCTTTCCCAAGCACCATTAAGTTGTCTCTCCTTTTACGTAATCATTACCCTCTCTGCACTGTTTGAAAATAAAAGATTTCGTGACTAATGCATATATCGTTGTGAGATCTAACATCATGACTAAAACAGTGTGTATTACTCTAGCACATTAAAAAGATTGTTTTACTCCCGTTTTCACAGCAAAATTTGTATTATAAATGATGTTATAAATTTTGGAGTTTTACTATATATTTTTGTCATTTTTTCCTCGTTAATTTTGCGAGGTGCCTTATTATCTCAATACTATTTATGAAAAAGTAAATGATTTGTTTTAAGAAACAACTTAAAATTAAAGTGCTTCAAAAGAAAATCTCAAAGAGGCAGTGCACTTGGTTGGTAACTAATTGCTAAGAATGATCTGTCCGATAGCCTCCATACACCTCGCTACATTATTAGATTGTAACTAAAGAGAACAATCTTTCTTTATTATCTGTCATCAGTGAATGTTTAGCGTTACTTCTATGTAGAAATACATACAGTGACTTTCATTAATATTATGACACCCTTTTAAATAGAACAATTTTATTAAAATTTGACCGAACAATTTGAGTTTCTTTGAGGAGTTAGAAGGATTTGATTGCTAGATGACGTACACAAAAACTTAATAATAATTGAAATTTATTCGAATTAACTTTTATATCCAAGTCTGTAATGAAAATTTAAAAACTATGTTTTGCAGATTTATATTAGTTATATACATGCTGAAAATTTCTTCGAAATCGGTTGATGCGTTGAAAGATGTAAGAATTTTTAGATTTATTGCAGTTCTCGACCGGAAGTCGCGGAAAACTTTGATTTTCACAATTTTTAACCATTTCGTAGCAATATAGTATTAGCCGATTTCGATGAAATTTTCAGCATGCACGTAGGTAATTGATGTAAATTTACACAACCTTTTTCTTACATGTTCATTACAAGCTCAGAGTAGAAAGTTGTTAAATGCACCTTTTAATATTTCCTTCACAATTCTAATCATTTACAATGTTCTCAAAAGCTTTTTAACATAAACTGTGTTATACAGCTCAACCCCCATTCTCTATTTTTTTGTGACATATTTTTATAACGCAGATGTACAACGTTTTTACATATCATCTAGTAAATTACTCTTAATTTCTCATGAAAAACTTAAGTCGTTTGATCTAATTTTAAAAGAGTTATTCTGTTTTAACACTAAATTTACGGGCCCCTCTTGAGTGAACGAGAAACCGATTTTTTTCTTTAAGAAATCGATTTATTAGGGACAACTTAATTCTGTATTATTAACTTACAAATTTGGATACATTTTCGTGTCATTCCATTAATAAAAGCGAGGAAAAGATGCTGGAAAGTAATAGGAATTGCTTTTATAATTTCACTCGTGAAATCTCAAATGCATCAAATTGACGTGTTCTATAAACCTAGTGTTAATGTGTGGCCGAATATTAATGAGAGTTAATGTTGGTATCTAATTTCTTGATGTATTTTTTTACAGTACTAAAAATTCTGCTGAAAGATTTTTAATTACTGAGAGTAATTACTTGAAGCTCAAAAGTATAATATTATCGTGGACGTGAAAGAATCTATGTAAACGAGTGAATGTTTAGCTTGGAGCAATAGTTACGTGAACGAAGAATACTTGAGTTGAGGCGGCAGAAGTGTTTACATAAAAAAAGTGTATGGACAAAGAGCGTGAGAGTATCGGATAAACGAAGACTGTCCAAATCTTTGGGTAGATGTGACCGAATATGTTTTCAGAATACCCGCGTAGAATGAAAGATAGAGAAAGAGAAAAATACAGAACGAGGAAACGAAAGAATAAAAGAAGTTGTAAAAGACGCGTACGAGGTTAGTCGGAGAGATACAGAGCGAGAGCCGAAAGTGAGAGTTTCAAGAGTATTGAGAATTCCAGTGTAGTTTAAAATAAACGTAAGTTATTTTTATAAACTGTGTGGAGAAAACTTGTGTACAACACAATATATTATTTATGAAGAAGTGAGCATATTATGAATACGTGTGTAAGTGACGAACATAAGTACCAGAGTATTGCAACGATTGTTTATCGATGGCATGAGTAAAGTTAGTTGAATCCATAGCTTGTAGGAAAGTCTTCGGTGCGGTTTGATCAACGATTTTTTGATAATCTATTTCACTGAGGAACGTTTTAAAAGTTTCGCAAAGACTGTTGCATATAAGGTGACCTCGCTCTGGTATGTGTCACTATTGCTAACAAATGGGTGTAAAATATACAGGATGTTAAATAGAAAAAGATCTAACGTCTTTAGGAGCTTAGTACAAGATTATAGTCGAACGGCGAGGAGAGCGTGAAGTAGAGAAGAGAGCTGCGGAGGCTAGCAAAGCGGCATGGTACACGTGTACAATAAACTGGAAAGCAATGAAGAACGAAATGCTACACAGGGAACTAGTGTAAGCTAGCAGAAGCTTCAAAAGTTCATGTTGGTCGAAAACATTGTAATTATTAGGTTCTTTTTGACTTTTTGGTACAATCAAAGTTTTATTTAAAAAGAATGAAAATAGATCGATCATCGAAGTAATTTCCATTATTGTTGATAATCCTTTGTTATTTTATAGCCAACTTGCAAATACTATCTCGAATATTTAGATTTGAATTACTGTACTTGATTATGTTACTTCAACTGGAAAAAATTTATTTCTACACCTAATAAATATCACAGTTTCTTTTACATGATTTTTTAATAAACGGATTTGATCCTATAGCAATATCACCTTTACAGCCACACATTAAATTCCAGTGAAACACTCTCCACTACGTAAAAATTTGACATTATTATGACAAATTTTAGACTGTAATTTGTTGCTGATAAAATTAAAAACAGTTAAAAAATGGATAATTACATATCCGCGAATAGGATTTACTAAAATGTCGTTACATTCCGAATTTCTTAACTTTTCAGCAAACGTACTCGTAAATGAAGTCTCTTACTCCAACGTGAATTGATTACTCATAAATATTGTTTATGAGGTTTTGCAACGCATTTTTTACTAGCACGACTGCCTTTTTTAAGAATTTTTGATATTATCGAGAATAGAATGAAATCGATCACTGTAAGACAGCAGTTCTGTTATTAGCCGCTTCGATGGAGTCAGGTGAAAAGCCGATGTAGCAGCTGTCACTTAAAAGCCTATAACTTTGGCCATTTCTAGAATTTTGAATTTCTTTTTAACTATATATTTTTTGAACATCAAAGAAGTGAAAAATCTAAAAATAAAATTTCGATTTTTTCAAAGATCTAGACTGGAATCTTCCTTTAATAGAGATAGGCAAGAAAGTGAATAATTTAAACGTTTATATTTAAAGCTAAAGCAGAGTATCCTGGAAATTTTAAACAGTATTTTGTTTAGTGGCTTCAAAATAAATAAAAGTAACGATATCTCATAAGTAATATTTGAAAATATATTCACATTTTGTTAGTAGATGCATTTCATAAGAGAAAGAGTTGGCCCGTTATTTAAAAGATATAGAAGCATGATTGTTTAAATTAAATAGTACAGAGCTGCGACAACTAGCGTATCAGATGGTTGTTAGCAATAGAAAAAAATTTTTAACAAGAATTCTAGTATTCACTTGATTATCTCATCTTGCCCTCTTAACTGTCTCATCTTACCCCACATAAAGAGCAAGATTAGAAAAACTAGTATTTAAGAAAAATAGGTTTATTTAAATTTTTGATTTTCTTGATCTTAATTTTGTTACTTAAATTCAAAGAAGAATATTGTATTGCTTATATAGGTAAATGTTTTCATAAATGTTATGTGAACAATATATTTTATTTTATTTATACTTTTACTTAGCGTCCTCTTCTTACTCCACATTCCCCTAACTGATACTAACGCATTCTATAATAACAATCGTTTATGAAGCAACCGACTTGCGTCCATTTAGCCGATCGTTATTTTTATGAAATCATTTATAAATTTACCTACCATATTGTTTTAATACCTCTAACTTACAGTTAGTGGGCTGTGGTACGACAAAAGTTCATTTATTTTGGTTGGATCATAATCTTGAACATTTGTGCCGCTAGATTACTAAGAGACAGACTACTGAACGTCGCTTCACTATAAACACACATGGCATTTGATTTCATTGGTTTGATTTTACCACGACGCTTACTTCATCGCTGTCCTCGTTTCTCGCCATTTCACTATATTTGTACCCTTATTGTTCTTGCGAAGTGGTGTAAAAAATGCTTAATTAATAGAGATTCTAACATCAACCCTTCCAATGTAAAATCTACCTTTGTATTTAGAAATGTTTGATATCGTTCTTCGCAACATGTGGATGTAAACAGAACAATCTGTTTGCAAGTAAATAATATAGTGGGCTTGTGACAACGAATAGAATATATGTACATACATACATGTCATACAATGTGATACAAAAACAGAATACTTGAAAAAGTACGTCGATCTATGATCCACAGATGATAGTCTTCTATTCAAACGAATAGAAGATGCCATGTTTTACATTGACAGGATTCATTTTAAGTCTTGTTAAACTTTTGTACGTACGTGGTCTGTGCAACTCGGTCGTCATAATACAAATCACGTGCAAGTAACCGAAGTCTAGCAAGCAAATTTTTTACTATTCAAGAATCTTTGGATCTATAATCTTTGAACATTGGCAACCATTTAGAGGCAACGTCCAGCATTCACAACACCCATAAAAACTTCCTTTAAAACCCATTGCAACGACGCATCCCTTCCGATACTTTTCTGCAAGACTTCCGATATCCCTACCATCACGATTACGACCAATAAGACAAAAATACACCCACCTACAGAAAAAAATCACTGACCAATTATAATACAACAAGTTATCTAGAAGGATAAGCATGGGTAAACGGCCCCCAGACTATTTTCTGTTTTTGTTGGCTGCTAAACAATGCTTTTTCCTTGAAAAAACACTCTGCAAAATTTCAAATCTCTACTCCTTCGTTTAAGAGTAATATGAGAGTAAAACCCTTAAATTGTTTTATTTATTTTCTCACTTATTGCTTAAGATATTTAAATAAAAAAAAAAAAATGTAACAGCTACGGACCAGCTTTACTCGAGATATTTTCTTAGATTTATAAATCCATTATTAAGGGTAGAGAAAGAATAATTTATTTTTGAGGTAGGTTTAGCGATGTTATCAACGATTCCTTGAAAACCACGTATTTATCTACACCAAAACTTCCTCTCAAGCAAAACCAGTCTAAAATTTAGAGTAGTGGGGATGATGCTTGGATTTCGCTCCTTTGCTTACACATACACTCCCGTCCATAAGTCACCGGACACTTAATCTAATTTGGATGCGGACGATTTTTTATTATGAAAAGACAGAAATTCTGGAATAAAACCAGCAGTTATTAATTATTCATAATGTAGAGAATACTTAAATCAAATTGTATGCCAAAATTCTTTCTGAAATATCTTATGTTTTCTTTTTGTCAATATATCCGCCGCGTGCAGCTATCACCACTTGAATTAGTCGTGGCATCCTGTCGAGTAATTTTTTTAATTTTTCTGAACCAATTGCTGTCCAACTTTTTTGTAATAGTTCCCATAAATGTTTTTTTTATTTTGGACACACTTTTCGCACATTTCTGTCTATTTCTTCCCATAATTCCTCTATTGAATTGAGATCGGGTGATCGCGGAGGCCATGCCACAATTTTCAATTCATGATTATTTTCTAGGTTTTTTAAATAATTTGTACAAACTTTTGTGGTATATTTGGGATCATTGTCCTGCATAACTATAAAGTTTCGTCCTATTAAGCGTCTACCGGACGTCACTGCGTGGTCACGTAGAATTTGCAAATAGTATTCTTATTTTAAAATTCCCTCAATTTGCACTAAATCACCAGGTTGATTTGTACCAAAACAACCCCATACCATCACAGACTGACCCCATGGTTAACAGTTGGAACAATACAATCGGGAATCAATTTTTCAGTTTGCTTCCTGCGCACATGGAGTCGTCGTTTTGTTCCAAGCACCTCAAAGGGTCTAGCAGGTTAAGGGGGTCAAAAGTGCCCTCCAACCGATTTAGTAGTGCGAAAGAGTGATTGTTCGTGACATGTTGTGCCGTAAGTGCTGTACTACTGTATGTACATTTCAGTTTCAAAAAATTCGGCATTCGGAATCTGGATCTTCAGCCGGGACATCCTCCGCAGCAACATCGTTGGCCACAACTTCTTCGACTGGAACATCGCGCACTGAAAGATTCACTGCTGGAACATCTTCACTACAAACCTCTTCATCTGATTCTGATCTCATCTCTTCAACAACGGAAGATCCATTATTCGCAGCAAATGCAAGTAACACTGCTGAATTAGATATTGAATGCATCGAAATGCCATTTTCGAGAGTTATTTCCAGTCATAGATATTGTTTTGTTTGTGGGTCCAAGAAAAACATCATCAATGTACAATTAGAAACTAGAAAGCAAGTATTTCTCATGCGCAGATTATATGTCCCTAAAGGAAATCGGTGTTGTCCCCATCATTTGTTAAAAAACCGTTTGTTTCAAGAAATAGTATTGAATTTACGTACTCATTCAAATAGCAGTTTGATCGGAGCTAACGAACTTAGAAATTATTTCGAATACATCGCGATTGATAGTGATTCTAGCATCAAAGATAAAGTAGGTGATTTTACATTGTCAGAAGAGCGCCTTAAAGTTTTAACGGGATTAACCACTTAACAGTTGGATTTTTTTTGAGAAAATTAGGTTTTCAAACATTTTGGGAACCTAATAATGTAAAATAAAACTAAAAATAAAAACTATTGAGAAACAAGCGACGTTAAATACTCGGGCAAATCACTATCTACATTGTAGCTAAAAGTTAAAACAAAACTTGCCCGAACGAGACTCGGGATCGTCAGTTTACGGGAAAATGTCACGCCTGAGTGCAGTTCGGGCAAAACTGTCAAGCGGTTAACTTGGGAAAATATAATACATCTCCGCGAAATGATGACTTCTATGAGAAATTCGGAACGTCGCGATGACATACAGGCTATTGTCGTTTTTTTATTCAAATTGCGCACTGGCAATTCCGAATAGCCGCAATTCTTGGATTACAACATGAGCAATAGGTATCTAATTTTTGTAAGTCTGTTTTAAATTCTTTTGAAAAAGATATCCTCCCTTCGCATTTCGGATTCGCGGCCTTTTCTCGCACTCACTTAACAGAACAGGAAACATCTGTTGTTGTGAAACAATTATATAATATAAAAGATCAATTAGCACTGATATTCGATGGAACATATAATCGACATGAGAAAAGTTCAAATAACGAGTACCAGCGGAAATCTTATTCTGTCCATAAGAAAACACCATTATGCAAACCATTTACAATCTGCACTACAGATGGTTACATTGTTGATATTCTTGGACCTTTTTATGCCAATCAAAATGATGCAGAGATAATGAAGATCGCCATTCAAGATCCAAGTGGCCTGCAAACCCTTTTGAAACGAGGGGATATTTGTATTGTTGATCGAGGCTTTCGGGATGTAAAATCGTATTTAGAAGAATCTGGTTATAAAATGCTCATGCCTGCATTGAAAGGGAAACGTAGTCAATTAACAACGTTAGAGTCGAATGCTTCTCGTCAAGTGACAAAAGTTCGATGGGTCGTCGAAGCAATTCACGGCATCATAGGACAAAAGTACAAACTTCTTCACCATCAAATGAACAATAAATTACTTCTACAAGTCGGTCTATATTGTAAAACAGCAGGCTTTTTAAATAACACTTTTGGAAAACGTCTAAATTCAGGTGAAGGATTCTCAGAAGAAATAATAAATAGAATGTCAACTCAAAAAATAAAGGAAAACACTTTAGCTACACAAGTACAATCGAAACGTTGGAATAGACGAAAACTTCCTTTTAAAATGGTATTGGCTACCGATCTTCTCGATTTCCCATAAATGACTGAAAAAGACCTAAAAATTCTATTCACCGGATCTTATCAATTATCTCAAGCAGTATCATATTTGGCAGAAATAATAGATGAAGAAAATAATGTTAATACCGGCTGTTTAATAGAGAATACTAATATTGTTAAATTGCAAGTTAAATCGCGCCATATAAATAGTAGAACATATAGATATTATATAGAATATACACTGCATTCAATTGGATATTCAGGAGTGAAACGGTATTGCTGCGAATGTGCAAATGGTAACCGGACCATCGGGTGCTGCTCACATGTAGCCGCAATAATCTATTACCTCTCTCATGCTCGATGCCTGGCAACAATTGTGAGACCTGCTGAAATATTGACCAAGATATTTAACAAAGATCATATAACTCCTGTAATTAATGAAGACAGCGACGAAGAATAAAGATACCACGTATCATTTTTGCTGCAACCCACCCACAATTATTAAAGGTAAGTATTCATATAATAACGCTCGTATATATATTGAATGTACAAAAAATTAATAATTTTACAATTACCAGGGAACGTGAAACGAGAAACGGCATGATAACAAGATAGACGCCAGAGGTCACATCATTTTTGCTGCAACCCACCCACAATTATTAAAGATAAGTATTCATATAATAACGCTCGTATATATATTGAATGTACAAAAAATTAATAATTTTACAATTACCAGGGAACGTGGAACGAGAAACGGCGTGATAACGAGATAGACACCAGACCTCAGGTATCATTTTTGCTGTAACCCACCGACAGTTATTATATATAAAAGACTTTAAAATTAAACTAATACATTCATTTAATGTAGAAAATATTAAATAGTACTGTGAATAAGAGAATATGTGGGCACAGAAACAATGCAATAAAAAGTACATCAAAATTATTTCGGTGTATATTTTAAGATAAAAGTTGCTTAATATATTTGTAAAATATTTTTAAATAAATGCTGTTCATTGACACATAGTTTGGAATTGAAAAAAATATATAATAAAAACATAAGTATGGCAAGGCTCGACTCACGGCTAAAACAACATGCAGCGATTCCACCGTCAGAACCCTTAACCACTCCACCAACCACGCTGATGAAAATGAGTTAAATGTTTCAAGATATATTGAACATAGTGTTTTTATTAGTTCAATTTGTATGCTGTTTCTTTGAATGTAAAAATGTTCAAGGTTGCACGATATACACACTGTATGCAGAAAATGTAAAAATTCGAAGTAGAAGTTACTTTTTCACGCGAAATACCTTAAAAATATCGGTTTTTAATTTTTTTGATAACGGCGCACCAATCCAAAAAATATGAAAAAAAATTGAGGATGATGATCATGCTAATACGCTGCTATTAAAAAAATATAAAAAACGCGCTATTTTTTTTTTCAAAAGATATCCGCATTTTTTGCGTTTTTTATTTTTTACAGTTAGGATTTGCAACGAAAAAATCGAAAAAAATTCCCTAAGATGTGCCTTCATGTGTGTAATATGTCAGATTTTTTTCAAAAGTTTTGCGATTCATTAAATAGGGAAAATAGTCCAAAAACTGATAATTAGAATTTACCATGTAACTACCCCCACGGTTGAGTTTAAGGGTTGAAACTTGGTATCACATGTTTTCTTTTGGTAAGCTATCGAATGGTGTATCGCACTACCAAATCGGTTGGAGGGCACTTTTGACCCCCTTAACATGTTCGTCAGCCGCGTTGATCGGGACGGTGACCAGGTTTATGGTGCGGAAGTGACCTCGGGCAAGATGGCATTTCTAAAAGTAGTAATTGTCGTGCGTTGTCGAAAAACGACGTTCCCGGGCAAAAACAGTGATTACCAAAGTCGTGGTGGAAGGGGGACATCGAAAGGCGGGTTTAGGAAACATCTATGGCGGAGGCAAGAAACGCCTACGTTTGACAAACGGTTAAAAATCGAATGGGCGATGGAAAAGATATAGAAAAGAGTGTGCTGTGAGTAGAACTACTAGTATGGTAAAGGAGAGCGAACGCTGAACTAGATTAAAATATAGATTGTGACTGTGTATTTATTTTTCTAAAACTGTCATCTCTGAATCCCTCAGATGCTTTCTAAACCTTATCCATTCTACACTATAATTTCAAAACATTTGAAATTTTTGCATGAACTGTATAGGGAGTTTTCAATCTGATGGTACAGTCGAAAAGAAGGTGAATCTAGAGGGATAAATAAATTGAAAATGTAGAGTAACATTTTTTCGTAAAAGGCTTGATTTTCGAATGAATTGTTCATAAAGATTTGTCAAGTAATGTAATCACTTACACACGATCGCGTACACCATTACAGTACCTCTATTACTGTTCAAATTGGTTACATGAGATAGTAAAGCATGAATGATGAAATAAAAATACTTCTTGCTAGAAAGTTTTTTTTCGTTATTGTTAAAATTGTTGAAAACGACTTTTGTCCTGCGTATTACAGTTCCATGGATGTTTTTGAAAGTATCTTCTGTTTTCAAATATTTTTCATGTTATTGATGTAGGTTTATAAATAAAAAGTCTTTCTTTTTATTTCATTATTTCTCCTTCACTATCGAATTTGGCAAATCCAATCAGCAATACATAAGCGGTTCATAATAATATTTATTAGACGTAAGCATAATTTATTCGGAAATGAAGGCTTGTACGAAAAAATGTTACTCTACATTCTCGACTTACTTTTTCTTATAGATTCATTCCCTTTCCGGTTGTTCCACCAAATCAGATATATCTTGTATAAATATAATTATACATTAATTTTTTCGTTTCTTTACATAAGGTTGATTGAAAACGATAAACAAATTCCTCCACTTTTAGCAAATCTTTGAAATCAAATGTTCTTGTATATTATCTACGTTTACCTGCTAATAATTCGTATTTCGACTTTCAGGCGATGAAAATTAATCATTGTATAAAGTACATAGCAATTTAGATTAATTATCTGACAAAGTACGAGAAACGAAATGTGAAAAAGAAAATAGAAACCAAAAGACGGCATCAACGACACTCGAGAACAATTGTTTCATTCATCTTCGTTTCCTTTCTGTCACAGAACTATCCACTGGGGATCTTCTCGTGTTTGTGGCAAGAGTTTCGGTTGCAATACTACGAAAAACAATTCAAAGAAAAAGAAAAAAAACGAATGAAAAAGAAGCATACAAAAATGAGACGGAAAACAGCTGTGCAGGCATTTATCTCTTACAAATCTGTTCAACGTCAGCTACAATCATTTCTTTTGCAAACGTGCTGCAGTATTCAACTATTTTGCCATGGCGCCAATTACCTCCAGCACAAGCACGTTGCTATCGGCTTCGATAGCCATGACCGAGTTTCCTTTCTGTGGCTTTTTTACTTTACCTCGCGATTCCAGCTAACAAGCAACACATTATGCGTGAAGAGACAACTTTGCTCTTTGGATTGTCGACGTGCGAATCTTTCCATCTCTAGATGGAAAGGTAGCATCCTATATAGCGTATACGTTCAAGTACAAACGAGCAGAATAACTTTTCTAATAACAGTAAGCAGTGCTCGGTCTGTGTACAGAGTGTAAAAATATTCATGGTCATGGCTTTAGAAGATGAACCTACACCCCTGGATCGATGGACATTTGTAAAAAAAAGTGTCCACAAAATTGTTTATAACAATGAAAATTAATGTTACATTTTTTTTTACATCAATGTATTCTGCTCGACAAGAACAGAAATAATCTGAAAGGAGCCATATGCTGCAAATAAATAGTTTCCGAGATATACGTTGATTAACTTTTGCTAAGATTTGATTGTCTAGAGCTATACGTACAGATTAGGACCTACCATTGCATAGGATCTAGCCGAGTAGCAGACGCTCAGTAGAATGGTGTGCGTGCTCCTACACAAACGATGATTAAAGGAACGGCAAGGTTTAAAAAAACCAAAGAATCCACAGATTCTAAAGCAGGGCCAAACCAAGTGAAGTTTTTTATGTAGGGACACTTTAGCGGACCTATTTCCACAAATTTTTGTTTTTGTTTTTATGTGAAGGAAATCTTCAGAAGATTCTGAACTTCTCGGGGGGCGGAGAGGGGGGGGGGGTCATATTGACAACAGTTGAGAGGACATCTCAAAGCAATCATTGATTTCAGATGCATTTTTATCATTCTATAGATATTTATTTTAGTATTTTTTAGTTCTAGTATTTGTAGTTACTGTATAAATAATAATAGTATTTGCCATATCATAAATAATGCTAACAGTAATTTTATTATGATTGTCGTTATGTGTGTTTTTATTACAAGTGCAATGTGCGTGATTAGTATTATTACTATTGGTGCATTTCTATGTATTATGGGGCCGCGTGTAATAGAATATAATTACACAATCTGAAATTTCTGAAAAAATAACAAATTACAAAACAATGTAAATAGTGGTGGAAAACAATTAAAAGCAAATGGACAGGCAAGATTTTTACGGAGCATAAATTCAAATGACATCGTCTGTGTGATCTAACCGATGAGTGAGAATATTATCACTATATTTAATATTGGAACAGTTGTTCTTTATATAAGTGTGTTATATATTAAATACTGTAAAGTAATAGGTTTTGAAAGTTTAATAACATTAGCAGCTGTTTCATGACAGTTCTTTTAAATTGGGGTATTGAATATTTACAATTTGGATAGGTAGGGGAGAAAAGTCACTTGGTTCTGCCCTGCATTGTGTCAGTCCTTGCAGTCCCTTTAATCATCGTTTGCGTAGGAGCACGCACACCATTCTACTGAGCGTCTGCTACTCGGCTAGATCCTATGCAATGGTAGGTCCTAATCTGTACGTATAGCTCTACACAATCAAATCTTAGCAAAAGTTAATCAACGTATATCTCGGAAACTATTTATTTGCAGCATATGGCTCCTTTCAGATTATTTCTGTTCTTGTCGAGCAGAATACATTGATGTAAAAAAAATGTAACATTAATTTTCATTGTTATAAACAATTTTGTGGACACTTTTTTTTACAAATGTCCATCGATCCAGGGGTGTAGGTTCATCTTCTAAAGCCACGACTATGAATATTTTTACACCCTGTACGATGTGTCAAGTTACATACTTTTACTTCTATGTTACGCCATAGTCGTGGCGTAATTAATAAATTAATAAAAAAGCAGCTATTTGGCAGTTTTATTTTTTTTTAAATTGATTTTTTCACTTTTTTTTACTGAATGGTCTATTTTAATGTGTAATTAGTTACAGTAGGTTGAAGGAAATGCAATGTTGTTTTTTCAATAGCTGAAATTGGTGCAACGATCAAATACTTGAAAATGTTTCTCGTTCGCTTATAAACCGATTAGATAATTTCATTGGTTGTAATGGGCAACAGTTCGAACATAGTTTGAAATTAAAAATTAATCATAAAAATTATCTTCAGAATTATCTTAGTAAGCATTCATTTTGGACTCAATTTATGTAATACCTTTTTATGTAGAATTCGATGTTTTATCCAAATTCGAGAGAAAATATCAAACGTTACATTTAAAAAACTGAAAACTAGTTGCATATCTCAATAAAAAAAATAAAAAAAATAAAAAGAATATCGATTGGGGTACTGCATGTCCTCCAGAAAACCAAGCAAATTTGGTCTGAAATATTTTTTCGTACAGTAAATCATTTACGAGATATTTGACTCGTCGTATTACGAGACTTATCCTGTATAATGCAGCAAAGGCAACACGAAATGTTAATTGTTTTGAATAGGAGCAGCTAGTCAAGGGACAACACAATATTGATTTAAGCATTCGGATTATTTTTTAGCAAGAAAAGTATTGAGCAGTGAAGCATAGATTAACAATCTGTTTGAGGAAATTCGAAAATTCAGATACTTATAATAAAAAACTAAATTCACTTGTAATAAAATATGTATCGAATCAGGTGGAGCTTACTTTGATTAATAAAATTTAAATTTGACTATGTTATTGAGGTTTAAAGTTTCACTTATGAATTTATCGCCATTGCATTTACAACGACCTAATATAATACTATTCTATGAATAAATATAGATTTAGCGTATTTAGTTGTCGTGCTTTAGCTTAGAAACCGTGGTTTGAACTAACTAAAATGTCTTCATACGTAAGTGGACGACTCATCATTATTCTCATTACATAAATTATAAACAATTCCAGATCAAGAATTTTTAGAAATAGAGCAGTAACGAATTCTGGACCTGTAACGTGGTGGAATGATGTAATAGGAAATTGCAAATATTTTACGCAGATCTCAGAATGTAGTTAATAATTCTTAAAAAAAAAAAAAAAAAGAAAAGGAATATTATGGACAAAAGAGGTATTTCGGCAGATCGTGAAAGTTTTCTTTTTATGTTAAATGGGCAGAGTTAATGGTAGTGTGATCTAGGTTTACTAAGAAAGTAAGCTAAGTGAAAGAGACACAAATATGTATCTTAAATATTTGATGAATTCATCCCGCAGTAAGCAACACATGGAGCTTCGTTTGATTTTTATGAAAAAGTTCATTTCACAGCCATAAATGTATAAAGGATAGCCGTTTTTAATCTATAAATACAAATTGTTCGTATACTACGCGTTATATGGAAAAATAGCTCAGATATGAGGTGAATGGTTTCGAGGAAACTACAAACTGATGTAAGTAGTTTTTTTTTTTTTTTTTTAATAAACAGACACGTAGAAGTCGTATGAAGGGAACATACGTTTTTCTTGAAATAGAATTGTACATTCTTTAATGCACCGATCCATACAGCTCGTTATTCTCTACAAAATTCTATTAAGCTATTCATGTCGAAAAATCATTAGTTTAGGAGATGTTTTAGTCAGAACGTTGAAAAATGGTCGTAATATGAATATTTACTGCTTTGAAACTGCAGACGATTACTTTGTCTGTAACGAATTTTTCCGAGCGGTGTAAATAAACACAACTGTCTTAATGGTTTCAGTTCTCATTCGAAATCAATGCATTAACTTACAAGATCAAACGATCAAAAACTCTGTCTTGATTGTTATCGCATAATTGTATCCTTCCTCTGAAATTATTGTATGTAGCATTTAACATTTCTGATATAATAGTAATGCCGCTATAATCATTTCTTTCAAGTTACACACCGTCATTGGCTCATGGGTATAAACTTTTTTTTTAGAGATCTAAGAGGCTACGACTCATGCAACGACATTAATATCGAACATTTAAAAAATTTCTAACTCTACAATCATAATGAGGTGGAGCACCATCATATTGACATCAATGTGTGTAATGTAAAGTGCTTGTAAATTGACATTTTCAACTAAACATAATTTGTGATTTTCTAGGAATTCCATATACATTGAACCCGCCAAGGTTCCTAGACAAAGATATGGTCCTATTACATTGCTTGCCTAAACATTTATTGACCAACTTGTTCATGGGATAAGCAATAGTAGTTATGTCTGTTTAACTTGGTCAACATTTTCAAATGCAATGTCATTCAGGTTAGGTTAAGTGAAAGAATGAAAAAATGAGAGAAAGAAAGAAATTACTCAACATTGTTGTTCTAGCCCAGCGACAAAAATAAACTTGACGATTGTAATTTTCTTTCAATTACTATGTTGGACATACATGATACGAATGATAACTGTAGTTTCTTATTATGTCAGACACATTTGATTGTGGAATATGTTGCTGACTAATTTTACGCACACTGCTATGTAGATTTGAAGCTGTGTCTCAAAAAAAAAAAAGGTCGTTAAGAAACTTTCGAACTAAAAACCTTCCATTTCACATCATATCTCTCAGTCGAGGTCTGATAATTAATGACTTTATTATCGCACAACGCGGAAGTCTTCTTTTCGAATATGCAGCATAATATAATCTCGCAACTACATAAGAATTATTATTACACTTCCCAAGAATTGCAATCATATTAACTATTTCTGATGGATAAGAAAATAATCACTCATTTTAGTAAACTTATGTATTTCGGGGATCATAATATTTATTGAATATAGCTCAGTTTTCTAATGAATAGTAAAGGAGTCCTCTGAAGTAGAAATTAATCGGCATGCTTTCTTGCAAAGATTAACCAAGCTCAAACGATCGGAAGATCAGCCATGGGCCGAAACAATATTATCAATCTTATGATGTATTAAAATATTAAGTAACTTCCTTTAAATTTCTCTTGAACTTGCGATTATTTATAATATTGTGTTTAACACGTTCATTATCCGTTGATTTATACATGGGCTCGAGCTCCTACAGACACTGATTGTCGACATATTAATTAAATTAGATATGTTATTTATATACATATGTGTAAACGTATAAAAAACTCAATCTATATGTTTTTATTTAGTATTGACTGAAAATAACTCTCATTATTCATCGTGGTACATGTAAAATATTATTGTAATATTTGTTCTTATACAATCTTTTTATTTACATTTTAGCTCACACTAGATTTGAGAATATCATTTTTAAGACAATACTTATCCTCTACGAATAAGTCTATGAATGCTGTAGTATTCTAAGAAATGACAAATAAGCAACGTGTGAATGTTATATACATACACACGTCAGTTGCATATTGCGGAGATATACATATATCCAGATAAATGTGAAGATAATTAGACTGGGCGCAACATAGCTTAATTGAAGAGCAGGCGACAGCTAACTAGGAAACATTGCAGTAGTTATGTTCTGTCTAGAGTCCTCTGAAGTTCTCGCGATTACTGTTGCGTCGTTGTGCCTCTTCAAGAAGTATTTCATGGGCCATTATCTACTGCTATGACCGAATAAAACAAAATTAGTCAAGATCAATAAACGTAACAACAATCGCCGGTGTCTCAAAATATATCATCTCAATGAGACTCAGTATTGTTAATTCAAGGTTGAACTAGAGTGTCCAATGGTACGGTGTTCAAATTCGTGAAGCTTACAATAATTACATGTTAGTTTTTCATCTCGCTAGTTGTTGCTTCGCAGTGCATACGTGACCAACCCTCAGTCTGACAGATTATCTTTGTAAAATTATTTAGTCATATTTGACCGTCAGACCGAAGTACCGTACCTGTACCCTCCATAGTGAGGCCTACGGCCGAAACTGAAATATTAGATTATTACTAAGCAACCGAAAGGATCTTCAGATCCCAAAAATTTGATTTGTAATTATAACAACAACCTCTTCCTTTGGAAAGACCAGCAGCCCACTCTCTGACGTAGATAAAATAGAGAATGTATACTTATCCCATACATAGCAAACGAACCAATAGCAAAAATAACAATTTATAAAAGCTGAAACACCGAGCGAGAGTGAGGATTTTACAAAGAATTTTACAAACAGACATTCATTAAATTTACACACAACGCCTTAGTCAAGAACTTAGTCTAGTCACTCTTCGTTAGCAAATAAATCATTTCTTACATTTTAACAAAGTTTCGATATTGTTCGCTAAATTTCACACCGAGTATATCGCGAAGTGCGAAATATATCGCGTAACGGTTTAGCGAATATGTATCGAGCGTTGTGCAACCCGAACATTACTTTTCCACCTTCAGCTATTTGTTTGTACCTACTAACCGCTCGTTCTTTCCCGTTAACGCTAGGTACCTATACCTTTCAGATAATCTTGTAGTCCATAAATATGCATACTAAAAGAACATTATAAGTATGCTTACGACGTATACTTATTTGCAATTGAGGCAAGCGTTACAGCTTTAGATGAATTTCCAAACTTAACAAATGGTAAGATAGAAATAAGAATGTCTTTTAAATGTAGTAGATTTCAAGAGGAAATATCGTCATGCTCAGTATTCTAATACGTTAGTCAGAAATTTCTCTGCCATAAAATGTGATTTCTTCAAATTCGTAACTTGATAAGTGCGGGCAGGTTGATATGTTTCGCAGTACAGGTTTGTTCTCTTAATTATCAGTCAGCATAGAGGTGAGACTTTGGCCAATCGCTGTACGACAGACCATTTAGGCCTCTGTTGTAGCGTATGCAAGTAATCATGCGACCACGACTTCCAAAAAACTTCGGAGAAGCGCTGCACAAGTTGCCAGCGAGATAATCTATTTTCGTGCAAGTCGAGCACGCTCGGTTCGGGGTGGCTTAGGATTGGCACTCCAATCAAGAAATGCTCAGGTGTTAACGCCGAGTAATCATCAAAGACATCGAAGACGGCGCTTATCGATCGCTAATTTAGACAAGCTTCAATTCTGTAGAGCAGCGTAGTCATTTCTTCGGACATGAGGGTATGTGCGCCAATGCAGCGTTTCAGGTGGTGCTTTACGTTACGCACCACCGCTTCCCATAAGCCACCAAAGTGTGGCGCAGCGGGAGGTAAAAAATGCCAGGCTACTCGTTCGGAGGCGATTTCATTTAAAAAGTTTGAATTTATGATGGTTAATTCGCGGCCCATGCCTCGGAATGTGATTCCATTATCAGAGTACATGCTTTCAGCCAATCCTCGACGTGCGACGAAATGGTAAAAGACGCTGACAAATGCTTGCGAACTGTAGTCTAAGACCAATTCCAAATGGACTGTCTTCGTAGTCATGCATATAACCAATGAGATGTATTGTGACCGCGACCCGACGATGCTTTCACCAAAATTAGTCCGGCGTAGACCACGCCGATGTTGACGAACGCTTGGGCTTATTTGGAGATTCGCATGCTTAACAAGTTCCCTGTGGTTGGCCCTTCTGTCTATCACCGTTAGAGGAACGGACACATGACCATTCTCACTAGCTCTCCCAAGAGGTCCTGTTTGTATATATACACCTTCTAACCAGACTTCCTCAGTCCCCCGTGTCTAAGGCACGGGTCTCCTAGGATGCCTTACTGACGAGAGTCCATTAGGAGACTCAGGACAAAAACGCAACATTTCCTTTTCCGCCAATCCTCTCTATCATTCATCCACCTTCTACCTCCAACATCACTGCTACACCCCTATGAGTTTCGTCGGAATTTTAGTGACCACGCGAGCACAAGCGACGCACCGATCTAAAATCGAACGTACCGTTCTTCGGGCTCGGAGAATCTACAGGACTTCGCGAAGAGAGACTACTAACATGATTGATGAGCCTCCATGCAATACTTTCTGGTGATGGTGTGAGACTATTAAGATTAGGAGTGGGTGAAGACGAAGAACTATAGGATGTTTCATAGATTCTGGAAGGTTGGTGTTTTGCAACCTGCCCTTAACGCCTAATTAACGCGTTCAAGTCAAGGTAAAGATTTAGTCTGAATAACGGACTGCACTTCGGTAAGGGCGCTTTCGCGAGGAGTTTGGATAGTTTTTCTGGAAAACATGCCTGATGGATAAATGTGTACCAGTAGTGCTTGGCGACCTGTATCTCGTCCGGATGCAACGAGCTTGCCAGTTTGAGTTGCACCGTATATTCTGATCTGCATGGGGCTGTGTTGGGTTTATTTAGAATTGTTACAACGAACCGGATGACATAAGCGGTTACACGAAACAGTTTATGATACGAGGAATATGGAGTATGGAAATCCCAAGGTTCGAAAGTGGTGGACAATAGTTCTAATTTCTTCGGGTGTGTTTACCTCTGTAATTGCAGATTGATTTGACTACAATTCGGGAGATAGTCGCAACCACTGAGAACCTTCCCATCACAAGGGATGCGAGGTTAAATTATTAGGTGCCGACATACCGCGTGAAGCGCAGTCGGCGGGGTTTTCTTCTGACAGGACGTGGTGCCATTGATCTGTTGGAATTAAAGTGTGTATTTCTGATACATGGTTGGCAACGAAGGTTTTCTACGTTGACGGCGGTTAATCGAACCAAGCACGCGTGATGGTGAAGTTTACCCAGCAAAAGCATGGAAGATCGTTTTGGAGAAGGGTTAACTTTACAAAGTCGATTAACTGAACGAGCAGATCGACAGCGGTTAATTTGAGGCGAGGGATATTCAACGTTTTGACTAGCACTACTTCAAATTTCGCCACCAAAATGGAGACGGAGATAGTGCTGCCGAAGCAACTGATGCGAAGGTAAACTACCATGGCATTGGCGACCGACGAAGCGTCCGTAAAGCCATGAAGTTGCACATGTGCTGCGTCGGCGGTTTTTCCGGTCCATTGAGGAATAGTAACCCACTTTAAATGGTAGAGAGTGGCACAATATTGTTCCCAATGAATACATCATTTGGCAGGAAGTGGACTGTCCCAGTCGCACTTCAACTTCCATAATTGTTGAATAAGGATTTTCGAAGTAATGATTACTGGTGACGCCCGCCCGAGTAGGTCAAACAGTTTCACGATGATTGATAAGAGGCTGCGTTTGGTTTCATCAAAGGTGGTCGGTACTGAAAGTCGGAACTTGAATTGATCGCTCTCGGGGCACCATGTAATACCTAAAATCTTTAAATATTCGTCGCTACGTTCTTTGTTGTAGACAAGTTCATGATCGAACAAGTCTAAATCCGACAGTCGTGTTGAACGATAGCTCCCCCACTTATGGAGATGAAAATTTCCTTTATTTAAGAGAGCAATGAGTTGATCACGTGTTTGACGGGTCAAATAAATGTCGTCTGCCCTAAAAATTCAGTCGTTTACATAAATTTAACGAATTAACTCAAGGACGGCTAAAGGAAATGAAGAACCTCCGTCCTTTATCAACTGTTAGATAACCGGTTGGGTTTGATATGGTGCTAAAGCGGTACCGTAAGTGACCGTGCAGGGACGATATTCTTCTATTTGTTCAGACGTATCGGCACGCTAAAGAATACGTTAGTATTCGACTTCTCGAAGGTCAATCAGGATCTGACAATAAAACTTTTCGATGTCTGCAGTAAAAACGAATCGATTTTGTCGCCATGACAAAATGACTGCAGTTAAGGTTTGCAGTTTCGGTCCTACCAATAATAAATCATTCAGTGAGATGCCCGTTAAACTATGACACAAAGTGTTAGAAACCACACGGAGATGGATGGTGGTACTGTCCGTTCGGAGCACTTCGTTATGAGGAATATAATAACACGGTGTGATTTGTACGTCAGTTGGTGACAGCTTCTCCATGTGACCAAGAGATTCGTATTCTTGGTGAAAGCGTCAATATTCCAGCGCTTGATCAGGATTTCGCTTAATGCGACGCTCGGAAGACAATAAGTGAGAAAGTGTGGAAGGACGAGAGGTCCTGAGTGTTGCTGACGAATTTCCCTGGAATGGAAAGCGAACCATGTATCTACTCTCTGGCGTACGAAAATACGTGGCTAGAATGTGCTCCTCGTACTTGATTTCGTCGGGACTTGGGAAGGAATTGTGAGGAATTTCTTCGATTTCCCAGAACCGACAAACTACGGAGTTGAACGTTTCATACACAGTTGTGTGGTGAATTTTAATGAGAATGAGGGTAGTGGATGCAGAATTCATCACCGGACCAAACAATATCCAGTCAAAGGCTGTGTTTTGCGCAATAGGTTCATTGTGTGCGCCCTTGCGAACGCCGTCAAAGATTATTGATCCGTATAGATCGACACCGATCAATAATTCGATGAGGTTTGAACTCACAGGGTCCTTATCAACTAAGTCAAGTTCAGAAATGTGCGACCAATGGCACGGCGAAGTTGTTCGGTTCGGTAAATACTGCGTCAACGATTGGAGCATAAGAGCTGTAGTGGAGAACGCGAGAGCACTACTTGATTGTGGAGCCACTGATACAGCGACAGCGTGATGTGAGTGAATACGAGTATGTTCGACGCCTTGTATACGAATCGATCTGCGCAACTTCGATAATCGTAAAAGTTGGACTAAGTTTTCGAAAATCACAGAAGTTTCTGAGCCCTGATCCATGTTCGCACGAAATTACCGGTCTCCGTGTAAACTCGTGCATATGCGATGGCAAGAAGCACGTATATTTTAGAGGGGATCGCATTTGTTAAATAACGTTACTGTACCTGAGCCTCGACTTGGTCATCGGATGAAGAAGGCTGAAATACCACAGACGACGCGAGTACGCCGCCAGCGGAAAAATGCAATATGATGTGATGCCTTTTATGATATCGTTTGCACGTACGCGTACTTTTACAGTCTGTCACCGCGTGGTTCATGCTAAAACAATTGATGCACCGTTTGTTATTTTTAACGAAAGTGTATCGTTGTGAAGACGTTTGGTTGCGAAATTGGTCGCATTGATACAATAAATGAATGAATCGGCATGCGAGACATATTATATCGTTTGACGTTGCGATATGCGAGGAAATCGACTTCGCATTATGGCGGTTGAAGGATAGTCGAATTGAACGTTTATGTCAGTAGTACAAGAAATCAATATTTCGAGTGTGTTGATTTGCCGACAGAGAAATTTGTCTAGTGTATCATAAGACGGGCAATCACGACTTTCACCGAGCAAAAGCTTCCACGTCTTTCACAACGATTCGTTCAATTTGATGGTCACAAAAAATACAAAGATATCATCCCACTTGTCAACAGGACGACTGAGGTTTTTAAGGAACTGAATCGCCATGTTCGCAGTATCTTAAAGGCGACGAAGTTGTTTGGAAATCTCGGATGTAATTTTCGGTATATCGTATAGTATTTTTAACTGAACGGTGACGAGATGACTTCTGTGCTCGTGTCTGGATCTGAGCATTTACTTCGCGATACGAAAGTTTTTCTCGGTAATGTCAAAATAACTGTGGGCGTTACTTGCGTCACCTCTTAGACAAGATAACAAATGATGCATACGATAGACATCGGAAATAGTTTTGTCGTTAAAAACCATCGATTTCAATTTATCGCGAAATTGCTTCCATATGGATGCCTGTCCGTCAAAGGTCGGCAAATGCAGCTATGGAAGATGTGGCGACGGTTGGTAAGAAAGATCGGCCGCAGGTGTGATGGCAACGGATTATTTATGATTATCTTAACAAATTTCTGAATTCCAATAACATCATCATCTGTCAACAATTTCGGTTTAGGAGGCAGCATTTCACAGTTCAGCAAGCACTTAAACTGTTCCAACAGATTACACATGAGCTCAACGTCAACAAATGCTCAGCTATGGCCATGCTTGATTTAGCTAAGGCTTTTGATACTGTCTGGCACAATGCCCTGATATACAAACTTAATCAAATTGGTTTAGACACCTGATTCTTAAAATTCGTGCTATCTTATCTACGAAACCGTTGCTTTCTTGTTCACCTACTTGGAGCCAGAGCTACTGCTCGTGTTATTACCGAGGGAGTTCCCTAAGGCTCTATTTTGGTGCCTCATTTTATTTTGTATCTATATCAACGATATTCCTCAGGACCCATATTGCCATCTAGCTCTCTCTGTCGATGATACGATTCTATAGACTTCTTTCTTTAAATTCACCATGGCTATTTGCAGATTACAGAAACATTTTGTTTTAGTTCTTAAATTTTTCAGTACCTAGAAATTGCAGATTGATCCCGATAAAACAGACACCATTCCTTTTTCAAGAAGACCCCAAACAAATGCCTTGTGTAATTTATTCCATCTTTACACCTTTGAGCACCGCGTTCCCTGGTTAAAGTCTGTTAAATATTTTGGCATTATTATTGACTCTAAAATGACCTGGATTCCAGCTATATCTGATCGAATCGCAAAAACAATCTAGGTCTGTAACTTCCTCTATCAACACATTTCTCATCTTATCGCCCGTGTTTAAACACCGACATCAAGCTCAGTATTTTCAAGTTGTGCATAAGCCTGTTCTCAGCTACGTACAAACTCCTATCAAATACCCAGAAAAAAGGCTTCAAACTCTTCAAAACAAAGCTCTCAAAACTATTTTCAAGTTAATTACACGCTTCTTTACTAATATGATATACAACATGGCTCAAATTCCTACCATACAAGATTTCATTCACCACCTCATGGCTAGATTTTCCATTTCTCATCAATCCTCGAATCCTCTAATTCGAAATTCAGCAACTTATAGCATTCATAAAATTCTTTATAGAATTAAAATTTCAATCCCCTTAACGCACAGGTTATAAAATTCATCTCATTTTTCCTCTTTCCCCATTTCTGATACAATCTCATTCTTTCGTTTCCCTCTCTCATATTAGCTATACGCCGTGTCTTACCCACACTCTGACAGCTTTGCATTTTTCTTCTGTATATTCTTCATTCTCTTGGTTTTTTGTAAATTTTTCCGTTTAATATGTCATGCTAATTCCATTTGATTTACATTTTAGGAAAGTTACACCATTTTTACAGCTATCTCTTCGGATAAAGTAGTTACCACTAGTAGGAGCAGTTCACAGTTGAGACTTCCCTCCAACAATCCCTGAATGATAACACCTTGTTCTAGGAGATTCCATCATAATTACTCAAATCATAAAAACAAAAATCAATAGTCGGTCAATTCAATGATAGAAATACAACTAAAGACAATCACGTAGCAATCGATCACTCTGTTGATCGATAAACACGTACCTACTCACTTTGCAAAACAGTCAAATTAAAAATAAACTGGATCTCCCAGCTTGCAACGCAACTATTCATTTCCTCGTCTCTCAAACATAAGAGTGGTCCTTCGAAGACGAAGCGCATTAGTTGGTACACTCTCAAACAAACTCTAATCACGCCTGAAGATGAATCACACGCCAAAACAGATACATTATAGATTTAAGAATTATATTCTGGAAAAAGATTAAGTAAAATATAATATATTTTCTGGATTTGCACATGATGTTATAAAAAAAATTTGCCCATGTCTGAAGGATATCAAACTCGACTAAGCTTATCTTATGGGTGAAAATTTACCATTCTTGAGGATTTCTTTATTACCATTTACAAATGTCGTTAGTTATATTTATAGTATTCATTTCGTGTGCGTGCGTGTATATGTGAATATTATAATATACAATGATTGTTTAACAGTAGTTTGTATGTATTATGATTGTCGTGTGCACACTCTATGTTGCATTTGTAGTGTACAATGAAATACGTATTTGAAGAACTTTGTGACATGCACATGTGTTGTGGTGAAACAAACTTCCATTGCAGTACGTTTAAAAAAAGAATAAGAACAACGCAAAAGATACGTGTAAGACTATATTGATCCAATCACAGCCTCCGTTTAACCACCAGAAAGGTAAGCACGATAAAGATGCAGATCTATAGAGGGACTAGGTCCAAGAGTGAGCTGACCTCGTATTCACGAATTGTTTGTGAATAATTACGGATTTACGACACGTCTATGGTTATTAACCATAGAAAAACCAAGCCTCGTTATGTGAAAGATCAGCTCTAGGATTTCTGGACGTTGAGTCATCACAAGGAAGGGGAGTGTTATTCCTTGCATTTTTCTTTTAGATGCGCATATTACTGGTGATTTCAGAATATCAAGCTTACAGACGTACACGGCAATTTATAACATTTTGAGAATCCTTTCTATAAAGGAATTAGTTAGAATTTAACATTCTTCAACTTAAATTAGAAATCCTAGGGTTAGGGAAGGGATTCGTAAAATACACATAAAATAGTCATCCTTTGGGAGCATGTGTTTTAAGGGAATTGGTAGTTTCTCATCGTAAAAAAGAAATAATACGAATAAAAAAGTATATACTAATTTTATTTCCTTTTTTTCTTCGGTACCAATTTTGATAACACAAGCGACAATAAATATCTTTTTTTGAATTTACTCTATAAAAGGAATAACATATTTTCTAATGGAAAGCCCAGGCCATTAGAATTTTTCTATTTCTCCAGATTGCCAAAGCCTTTCCTTTCATTAACGAGGACTTTGTTTGCTCGCTTAAGGGTAGAGAATATTGAAAGCATTGTCACAAATGAGTTCATTAGCTCTCAGTGACACAATAAAGCTGTTCACGACAGAGACGGAAAAACACTCGATTAGAGCAGTTTCGTTCCATGATTGTCAACACCTTACCACTAATTTGTCTTTTTAATTTTCTTCACCACGGGACACCACGTATCCTAATTACAGCCCACCTGCTTCAAATCTGGCCCTGTAACCCCTTTGGCGCTCGCAAACCATGTCTCAAACCAGCGCGCCACCGCGCCTTTCCTTTCTCTTAATTTTTAGAAGATCGGTTTAGACGCAAAAACTAACCAATTACCGCATTTTGAAACTTTTCTCCCACCAATTGCAATCTCGCTTTGGCATTCTGAAATCTATAAATTAATGCAAACTTTTCTTAAAAAGAACAGTTAAGAACTCAGTATAAAAAGAATATATTCGAAGTTTGACGTGAGAGTATCTTTTCGAGCAAGAGTATGCCAGAGTATATTAGAATGTCTCTTCGTGCAAGAGCAAATCTTTAAATCAATCTCCAGGCTTACGGCTTTTTCAAGTCATTCAAGTCTTTCGAGCCCGTTCAATCAAGTTTCAACTTAGTTTAAACCGTATTTCAAACCGAGTTTTTAAACGAACGTTTCGGAACAATATTCGACTAGTGACGAACCAATCAATACATGATTATTTTAACTTATCGTTAATTAAACATAAAATCAGCTGCTCATCATAAGTTGACAGGTAGCGTAGCAAGAGCACCGACGTATCTTTAAATTCGTCCCGGTGCGACGGCTACACAGTTTATATCTCCTGCAGAAACGTAAACATTCTGTATTCAGTATTTTGTATATAATACGTGATCTTGGTGTCATTTTTTCCTCAGATCTTTCATTTTCTAAGCATATCCTAGTTACATCGAGTGCAGCCTTCCGTACTCTTGGCTTCATACACAGGGCCTCCAAGTATTTTAAGAACGTTAATACTATCAAAATTCTGTTTTGTTCCTTAATTAGGTCACGTTTAGAATATTGCGCTATAGTCTGGTCACCCCATCATCGCTATCTTTGCGCCAAACTTGAAAGCGTGCAAATAAATTTTTGCGTATGGCCTCCCGTAAGCTTAATTGTTGTATGTCTCGCCTTGATCATAACTATTCGCCTATTTTATCATGTCTTAACCTTTTATCCCTTGAACGCCGTAGAATAGTATTTGATCTTATTTTTGCTTTTAAAATATTAAATGGTCTCTCTTGCTGTCCTTATATTTTATCCAAATTTTGTTTAAATACATCTCGGTCATCGCTGAGACACCATTTAATATTTCGTACTGAAGCTCATAGGACGCTTTACGGTCAGTTCAATCCTCTAAATAGAATTTTTATTAATGTTAATAGATTTTACTTTTTTCTAAATTTTTCTTCCTCCCTTACAACTTTCAGAAATGATTCTATGCGTGTTCTGGCCTCCTACGACTTTTCTGCATAATCCATCTGTTTCTTACATTACTTTTGTTAACCAAAGGGTGAAAACCCGTATACCAATAAATAAATAAATAAAATAAATTCATAACACAATTTCCGGGCTCTAACTTTTAGCCCCAAAGATCGATTGTATAAAAAAAAAGAGAGAGAGAGAAAAACTTATCGAAAATAAACTGTTGTGCCTTGGAGGTTGAATCAAATTTTATGTTCAGCCATTTTAGCGCTAAATTTCTTTTGTAGTTCGATCGAGAGAGAGTAACGGTGTAGTTGTAGGTGATAGAGACAATAGACATGATCATCACATATATTTATTGTATCTTTAGCTGTTAGATAGTTATGTGATAGCGATGCGAATGTGATAATACGTGATGCAGCATAGGTGTCTTGTATATCTTGTTGAATGCTCTTGAGGAATGTCTTTTTGAATTTTGGCATGCCTTAATTTATACTAAAAGTTATTTCTAGGTTGTGACCTAGCAGAACAATCCTTGCCTTTTTTACCCCGTGTGATAATACCGTTCACCTCCGTATTTACACGTCAGAAGGCTGATGGTATAGTGAGGAGTCACAGACTCACGGGATAATGGTCGTAATGAGATTTCGCTAATTTGTTGAAGTCGAGTGACTTTACAACACATCAATTGCTATTCAGGGGACACCAAACAAGTGTATGGTTTGCAGTAACACAGGGATTCTGTATTCATAAAGCACTTTCTAGGCCTCGACTGTTTACTAAGTGATAAGTTCATTAATAAAACTATTTGGAAAAGAGGCGTTCGAAAATAGCGTAAATGGTCAAATGGGTCATAAATTTAAATTAACGTAAGCCTTCATCATAGGAGTGCAACACACGTTGCCATTGTACATGTGCTTTCAACAACTCTGTTAAGGGGGTATCCTAGTGTTGCTATTGTTGGTACCTAATAGAAATAAAAATATCGAAAATTTAAAAAATGGCGGCATTTTCAATATAAAGTTTTGATTTTTTCGACTTTTTTTATCTTCACGAAGTTATAAAAATTACGATGATAGTTATGTACGCGCTGAAGACATGCAAAATTTGAGTTCAATTGGTACAGTAATTTTTGAAATATCGTGGCAGTCATTTCGAAAAATGATTTCGAGAAAAACGCGTTTAAAGGTTTGAGTGTAATTTACATAGGGATCACCTATCGTAAGTCGGGTATGTTTCTTGCAAGGCTCAAGTCTCGCTTTACCAGTTCACTTCAAGTACAATTGGAATTGTTGTAAATATAATTTTTTTTCGTATTTTCAAATCTAAACTTCTTTGCATCTTTATTTCTTCTTGATGAATCAATGGTTCCTTGGAGAAGTAGATTTCTATTTGAGATATATACATATCACACAAAGCACAGGAATAAAGTTATTGAAAGTATATTCAACCAGGGATTACACTTTGTCTATGAAAGTATCAAATAAAAGATATTAAGTGATACCGAAAATTAGTACAACAGTTATTTAAGATTTCTTCCAGGCAAAGACAAATAAAAAAATTAAAATATCAAAATTTAGAGAACTTTTGAGTAAAGCATGGTCATATTCTAAAGATATTATCAACAGTAAACAATCTGCAACGAAAAATAATTAGAAGAACGTGTGTCTTCAGTTATGAGAAAATGAGCAGGCAGTCTAGATTGAGAAAAATTAAAAATAAACATGCAAAGAGTATAGAAACATATTGTATCAGTTGCCCTGAAATACCATATTTCGGCTTGTCCTTGATCTTACGATTATTCAGGCATAGTCGAAGTTTGCGTGAGAGTGTACCAACTAATATCTTTCAACTTTAAAGGACCACCTTGACGTTAAGAGACAAGGAAGTGAATGGTTACATTTAACTGAATGATCCAGTTTAATTTCCAACTTGACTATGTTTCTGCACTGATGACTAGGTATGCATCGATCGACTGCTATATGGTTGTGTTTGTACTACATTTATGTGTTGGAATTAACTAAGTGACTGATTCTTGGTGACTAATTCTTGTTGACTAATTGTAAGTGACTAACTCTTTTTGAATAACAAACGACTTAATGGTGTTCGTCTTTTTATATTTAAAGTTTTTCCGAAAGTTTCCACTGAGGCATGTAGATTGGTCGTTTCAAGAAAGTCGAAACTTACCAATCAGCGTACCTAAATGGTCGTGACTACTTTCCTTTTGTACTTTTAGCGTGTTATTTTGAAGAAAGGGATGCCCGTGGGTTTGTAGAAATTGCGAGTATTTGATAACAGCGCAGAATTTCCTCCAAGTAGTGATCGTTTGTGAACGTTTGACTGTTACAAGCAATTATCAAGTTACCCTTTGAAAGACGTTTTTATGAGATGTTTTTGGGCTACTGAGGACGACAGAAATTGCCTTCTAAGCTCTAAGTTATAAAACTAACTTTCTCTGGCCGGGACATATTGTACTTTACAATAATGAAAAGAAGTTCCAGTTTCAGAAATAGTTTCTTTTGCAAGCATCTGTGTCATAAACTGTCACGCTAACACACCGCAACTTTGTTTAAATTGTTTCACAGGAAACAACAATGACACTATACAGTCTTGTTAAAAAGAAAATATTTAAATTATTCTAATTTTGTTAATAACAAAATATTGATATTTATTAAAAATATATAAATAATTGTGTTACTAATGAAAACTGTTGCAACTTTCTTGTAAAATCCTGACAAATTGGATGAATGAAAGTGTCATTCACTTGTAGGTGATGGGGCCTCTACACATACATAGCGATCACCTAAATATGAGTGATGAAGCGATCAATATGGTAACACATTGTTATTGGTATACTGTGTCAGTTCCAGCACATTTTTGGATTAGATGGAAAATAAAAGCACCTATTTAAATCAATAAACATGTTTCGTTAAATAGAAACTTTTATTCAAAATTGACGAATACAGTTTGTAGCCGTCGCACCGGTACGAAATTATAAATACGTAGATGCTCTTGCTACGCTGCACGTCAACTTAATGTAGAGCAGCTAATTAGATGTTTAAGTGACGATAAGCTGAGATAACTGTGTATCGATCGGTTCGTCACTTGTCGAATGTGGATTTCGATGCGTTATTCAAATGTTTAGTTGAATACGTTTACGGACTCGAAAGACTTGAACGACTTGAAAAAGTCGTAAGCCTTGAGTTGAATCAAAGATTGCTCTTGCACGAAGAGACAATCAAATAGCGTCTGGTATACTCTTGTACGAAGAGATACCTTGAACTTCGTCGAAAGCTGAAGAGCTTGACTTGTTCTTGACTCGACTATTAAACTGTTGTACTGAGACTGTTACTTGTCAGATTAGACTGTGTACTGTATACTATACTTTTATACTGTACTTTACTGATTTTACGAAGGGTTCCTGCCTATATTTATACTTCTCAGAATGCCAAAGCAAAGCGGTGATACGTGGATTTATTTAGGTGGGAGACGAAACTCCAAAACGTTCCGATTGGTGCGGGTGCAGTAGAAACTTTTCCCAATTTTTGCAAGAAAGGGAAAGCGCGGTGGTGCGCTAATAGAAGAAATAGCCAAAAAGGTTACGGGACCTGATTCGAGGCAGGTAGGCTGCCTCGAGGGTTCGCGGTGTCCCGTGGCGAGGAAAATTAAAAAGTGAAATTACTAGTAAGGCGCTAACGATCATAGAACGGAACTGCTCTAATCGAGTGTTTTTCCGTCTATTTCGTGAACAGCCTTTTGTGTCACTGAGCGTTAATCAACTCATTTGTGACAATGCTTTGAATGTCTTGACCGTTACGCGGTCGAACAATGTTCTCATTAGGAGAAAAGGAAAAACCTTGGCAATCTGAAGAAGCAGAGAAATATAATAGCATGTATATTCCGTCGGATGGACGGAACACAGTTAATGATAATAATAGTAGTGTACCGTCCCGTCGCAAGTTGCCACGCGGTAGCTCCGTTTCCAAGGTTGTAAATCTCGGATTCACCTTTGGTTTTGAAGGAACGCGGTTCCCGTTACGCGTTGTTCCGAGAAATTAATCAGAGAACAATTGTTACTAAAAATGATGCTCAGATTGAGACCGAACGGTGTCTCTATTCAACGAATGATTTCGAATGCTTTACTGAATGCATCTTTTCGCCGATTGATTACGAATGACTTTCCTTTTTGACGATTGTTTTACGAATGAATTTCTTTCTGACGACTCGATGCTACGTAGTCGTCTTGACTCCCTTCAATTTTTAGGAAGTCGCAGGAAACATGTTGATGAAACGCTGGAAATGTTAATTGTCCAATTAACATGCCTCTTTAAGGTGGCAACCACCCTTCCGTACGCCCTCAGCGTGTTTCGTTCAAGAAGAGTGGGGCGATACCTGTACGGACGCAAGTACTGTGGGATTGAAAGTTTTGCAAAAGAAATAAAATATATTTTAAGTAACAACAAAAGAGAAAGAATACAATTAACCACAAAACTACGCGTTCTCGAAGCTTCTACACCGTTCTACGTATATACTGTTAACGTCTCTCCAAATCACACACCTTCACTGAACTCACACACATCTCAATCTAGCCGCTCACTGATAGCCACGGAAAAACATAGTACAGTGGTTTCCCGGGCTACCCTCGTTTACAGCACAAACACAACACGGCCGCGCGGGCCTCCGCTGCTCGCTCGCCGAGCATCCGCATCCCGAGCGACTCGATCATACACACAACACAACACTACACACACATTTATTTTTTACACTCCCACAGTACTTAGATGTCCGATGCCGCGGTCCTTCTTTTGGGTTTTCCCTGGTTGAGGAGGAAAGTTCCGTTATCGATGTACTCTTCGGAAGAACCGAGTTTATGAGGAGAATATGGTGTTACGGACGAAGCAAAAAATTAAATTTTCACTTTATTGTTCGAAGGTCGAATGTTGTCGTTGATAAAGAAAAAATAGAAAGATCCTTGCATGAAAAGGCCTCTCGAATCGGACTCGTTATAAACTAACAACGAAATACTAGCGTATTGTGTTCCGTTCGATGGAACAAGTAGTGTGCTACAGAGCTCGCGAATCCCACCACTGTCATCAGTTTCGTGATGCCGTTCGGGACTTGTCCTTGTACGAAAGATTATTATTCCTTGATTCGCGATAAATGTGGATATTGATAGGAAGGTCGGACAATCCGGCGTATGGTTAACGAAGATAGTCGAAGAAGATGAACCTTTCGGCGTAGGGTTAACGTCACGTGTCACCGGATGGGGAGGTATTTGGAGGTCACGAGTCGTAATTGTCGATATACCTCGAACAGTAAATCTTTGTGGGTTTTTCTGGTACGTTACTAATACTAGTCAAGATGAGTGTGTAGCGTATAACTAGTGCGCGCCAATAGAGAATAAGTTACACCTAAACCCGCGCCAATAGCAAACAATATTAGCACGCACCAATAGGGTGCGAGCGCAATTAATAAATCAGTTACCTGAAGCATGTACTGAAAGGGCACTCTTCACGGTCCGCGCTCGGGAAAAGGGCGTATATAAGGACGCCCGAAAAAAGGTAAAAACAGGTAGTACAGAACAGCGAACTGAGGGAACTCAGTACTCGAGTTAAACTAAACATTTACCAGCGAACTCTGTAACGACGAATAAATCTTGTTCAACACAACATTACACGCTTACGATTGGTGTGTGGTTTGAGAAGCAACGAACTCACAGGTGAATTGAATATAAACAAGTATGAATCTACGATACTATATTCTACTATAATTACAAAGTTATAATTTGATGTGCAAATAACTTGAACCTTGCTACAACGAGATTTAGTTACAATGTATTAGTTGGTCGATTCTTGACTCGGTAAGAATCTTCCTTCTCGACTTTACGCGGTGAGAGCACAGAGGAGTCGTAGACAGTGTTGTCTGATTGACACTTACGAAATACGTATGCGATGCTATAATGCTCAAAGAGGACTAGAATAAGATCTTGCTCGTGTTAATACTGTGACGCATAGAGTAACGTTCTTGTTCAGAAACTGAGTTCTAGACCAAGCCCCGAGTATTGAAAATCATGCCCTTTTATACACAGAAAAAACCGTGATTTTTAGTGGTGGGGAATTCTAGATTTGCGGGAGAACATTTTCCCTTCTGGAAAAGTGTTTTTTCCCTATCAAAATTAGTGTTATTTATATTATCACTCCCAACATCACTTGTTATATCTGAAAATTCATCTGCGAGAAATTCCTCGAAGATTTATTCAGATTGTTGTTTCATTTTTGACTAATTCTTCGCAATTGAATTAAGGGGGGCAATACAATTGGAAGCCAAAAATTTGCTAGCTTTTGCGGAATTTTTTTGGAGAGGAAGAAATAGTGGTACATTTTCGAAACTTTGGTATCTATATTCCGCTATAAAATCATATTTTTTTCAATCTTGAATTTTTCAAAATGGGCGTCTTATTGATACGATAGTCCATTACGTCCGCGCGGGACGTGATAAACGGCGTGACGTGTAGCGGCTGTATTATCATTCTGAAACGTTTGAAACAGAAATTACCTATTAACCATATCCATAGTTTCTAATTGAACGTAAATTCAAGTTGAAAGATTGAAAATTGGAAGATTTATAAGCTTTTGAAAAAAATATTCATTTTTTTTAGGTTTTTTGTGTACTTTTTTTATATTTTTTGCAATTTAAAAGTACTTTTTACTAAAACATTTAGGTTCATCGACAAGGTAAAGGTGTTATGAAGTTGTGATAAAAATTTCAGAAAGATTGGTTGAATAGTTTTTGAGTTACATTGCACACCAGTTTAGAAAATCATGTTTCGAGAAAAACGTGTTTAAAGTTTTGATACATCAAAACTGTATAATATTTACATCTCACAGGTTAATCAGCAATTCTAGGGCCATAAAATAGCCCTTCAGCTTTCTGCTGGATTAGCAGTTCTTTTCGGGCTTTCTGAGGCTCCTTAGAGGACAAAAAGCTGCGCTGCCCCTGACGAACCAGGAGCCGCTCGATCATTTTGCCATTGTCTACGGAGCTCTCATGATTTTTTGCGCAATCCTCTTCATGTTCTGCATACCATTCTTCACAATCTGAACTATAGCTCTTATTTTTCCAATGTGTATATCCTTGACAGTAATTGTCTCTAACTACTAAATAACTTTACTCCGTATAGTATTCTATGAGCGCAGTTACTCCGTATAATGAGTTCAGACGCTCTCTTCCTACACGTAAACAATACAAATTTGGCAGCTTTTTATTTGAGACTTCTGGTCAAATCTCCCTTCCAGAAGCTAACCCGTACTCCGAAATAGCGATAACAGTATTTGAAAGGAGAGGATTATAAAAAATGGGAACCTCTACGACGAGCACATTTGTATACTTGCGGTGCGCTGCTAGGCCTCAGCGCTGCTCAAGATCAGGCTCCGAGGCTATATCTCCAAAAATACTTCGAAATTCTTATTGAACTTTTGGGATTGCATTCTTGAGATGTTGAACTAACAAATTACACAAAAAAAAAATTTGCATTTTTTGAAAGTTCTAATTGTATTGCCCCCCTTAAGGGGTTATATAGCAAACACAAAATCATATAAATTTAATGATTATTATTCACACAATAGCGATTTAGCGTATACAAGATGTGAATATCTGCCTTCCGTCTTCTACGTTCAAAAACGGCAAGATCTCGACTCACGTCTTTCGTCGAAAAATTAAAAATGCCGATTCGCATTTCTCGTCAACAATGCGTTAAAACTGAAGACTACTAGCTACGCACATGTTTTTGTACTTTAGTTTCCATGAATAAATCGTTGAATAAATCTTTGTAAAAACTTAGCATCTAATTAAAATAATTATAAAACCCAAGGAAGAATCCTAATATCATTTCTTTCCAATGTTTAAGAAAATACTATTTTTCATCAAATTTCTTCATCAATGGAAATTATTCTCACAGCCGTATTAGAGAATGTAACGTACTATACATCAATATTTTTTTTGCTATATCATTTTTTGAATATTATTCAAACCAGCTATTTTTCATATAATAAGTTTACTTTGGAAAAGCGAAGTGAGTGCTTCACGAAATTGTATAATTTTTATGGTTATATGATTCTCGTAGAATTTCGCGAACGTTTATGATATATCAAAGCCAGTGAGTATTATAGGATTTATTTTCCAATCCGATTGTTTTACTGTTGCGCATACACAACACTGAAAATAAATGGGTTAATTAAAAGCGTTCTTAAAAGTAACCTTGCCAGGTATTCCTGTTAAAAACGTAATTACCGTACAAATATTATTAAAAAGCGATCTTAAAAAGTGATTTCAAAATATCAGTAACTATAAGAAGAGAACTACGACCCAAAATGATAAAAACAGAAAAGGAGATAGATGAGGTTCAACAGTAACCCAGTCACGGCTGTTCGACCGTTAGAAGTGTTGGCTGTTTGAGGGTTAACCCCTTGCCGTATAATAATGAGTCTCACTCGTGCTGCAGATTATGATCAAGGTGTGACAAAAGAAGTATTTACACATCTATAAAATTTGTATTTTTGTTCAAACTTTAGTTTGAATTCAAGATAGAAGGCTTTCAAATAAAAATTGATATGTAATATCTTGACTTTCTTTATTTAAAATTGTATTGGAACAGTGAAAATTCGAGACTAACATACGTAGTAATTAAAAATTCGTACGGCAAGGTGTTAATACATTGCCGATTGCGCATATTTTTTGCAAGCGATGCTTACAAATTTGATATTGAAAAATATAAAATTCGTCAAAATACACCATTCCTCCGCCTCCAATAATTTTCGAGTTGTTAAAACAAGTATATTTACTAAACTTAATATTAAGAACGATTTTCACTCTTTCAAAAAAGAATATACAACGAATATTCTTTTGGGATTTGTTACATACAAGAGTTTCATAAAAATCACTTAGGAGCGTTTCCTTGTCAGTAACACTCTTACATTTAGGCACCTATGTAACGTGCAAGTAACTTCAAATAATAAGATAATAATTATCTAATATTTCATGTAACTTACACAAGTTAAAGTAATGTGTGTGGTAAAATGTGAAATAAAGTAAAAATTAATAGTATGTTAAATGGTATAACATTTTTTAATGTGATAAATTTATGCAATAGTACATCACAAAAGTCACAAATATATCAAGCATATCCATTTTTTTTTATAATATTGGAAAAATTTCCTCCCACCGGTCGGCAAAGTGTTAAGGTTAACCTACGATAATTGTACCTGTAAGGAATTGAAACTTTATTTTCAAGTTTACAAGTTTTTCGTTTATTAATAATATATGTGGGTCAATATACTTTACAACTATAGCATAGAAACTCTTTTCTTACACTTCTAATAAGTTTTCGGGGGCATTTGGAAGTCTCGCATCGTTGCCAGATTTCTGTCCATTTCAATCCAGGCCAGATATTTTAGAAGCAACCAATCAACATGATCATTTCTCGAGTTAGCCTAGCAGTAATGTTAAGAATCTCCAATGCCTGGTTAACAATTATAAATCAATCGAGCAAGTGTGCAGATATCGTCGAGTTAATGAGCGATAACTATAAAATTTTAACAGTTAATCATAATCGCAGTCTATCTAATGAAATTTTATTTTCAAATTCTCTCTATCTCAACGTACTTATAAAATTATACTTTAACCCATTGACCTCAAATAACATCACTGGCACAACACATGCTTCTTATGCCAAAGTATATAATGACGAGTTATAAGATTTATATATACAACACATTTGTGATTTATTTAAAATAGATGTTAATTGTAAACGAAAAAAAATATATGTCGTTGTCTTCGTAACTGCTACTCAATTGCGAAACAAAATTTAGTGCCCATATATATGGAAAATTACTTCATGTTTAATCGTATGACAAACAGTTAAATAGAATTTTTTAGCAGCTGCTGTATACTAGTCAACACCTGAAAAATGTAATCTCTTTCAATAACAGTCTCGCGTAGAATTTTAGAACATAATGTCTTTAAATTCCTATACTCTTTGGTTTCTTAATCTCCATCTTTCTCAAATTATTTTTTACACCATTACGACTATTTTTTCAAGGTGTTAATTAACTATCAACTGTCTTTTTCATGTACGCTAAAAATATTTGACGTAGTCGAACTTTTATTATTTAAAGTCATTTATGAATGACTGTAGACTGCGTATTTTTATACAAATTCATATTTTTAAGAATACAGTCAGAACTTCCAAAGAAAACTATTTTACCTCCCAGGTATTGTAAAGAACACTATACTTCGAGTATTACTTACATAGTTCTGTATTACGTATATGCAGTGTAATTTTATATTTCTAAATTTTCTATAAATGCATAAAAATTTGCAGTTTAATAAATAGTATTCTACAAATTATTTGTAATAAATAAATAATTATACATTAAAAGCTCGTGACACATTTTTACGAGAAAACGTGTCGTTCGCATTCTTCAAATTATTTTATCACAACAGCATTCAATATTCTCGTATTAGAAACGAGTTAAAAGAGTAGCCAAGAAAAAAGGGCGAGTGCGTAGACAGACAAATTAAATTTTCCTTCTTCCTAGCAGCCATGTCAGTCTTCTGCATTCGATGTTATTCTAGACACGTTTTGTTTTCCGTTGGCCACTCGACAGAGCCCTAAACCTCTTGCGTAACAAAAAGCTACATAGCGAATAAACGGCGGATATCGACAGCCATGACCGCAATGCAAATTCATAAAATCAATTCGATAAATAACTTACGATACTGGCTGTTCCTCAAAAGATTATACTGCGAGTTGAAAAACTATTTTCAGTTCATATGCATTGGACAACATGTAACAATTATTAAGAGCTATTAATTTTAAAGCTATGGTTTTACTTGAAAAAAATCTAATTATCACGAATAATACTTGCGCTATAATATATGTGAATATATGCGTACTATAGGGTCTTCCATTAAGAGCGATAGAATATTGAATTGAAATGAACCGAAAAGTGCGAAAGCTAATCTAGCACTCATAACTTTATTTTTAAGTATATTTGATGGCATTATATATAAAATACGATATCATATAAATTGCTACCACGATTGCGTTTGGTGGAGTGAATACGACGAACCTAATTTTCGATAATTTTGGCGCGTAAATCAGGTCGTATCACATCGATAGCACGAGTAATGTTTACTTTAAGATTATTAACAGTTTATGGGTTGTTGCAATAAATGGGAGACTTAGCATGGCCCCACAAGAAAAAGTTTAATGGCGTCAAGTCCCAAGATCTTGATGGCCAGTTTACAGCCGCATTTGTCAATATAATTCTATCGTTAAACTTCGATCTTAATAAAGCGATAGTTGCAGCAGAAGTATGGCATGTAGCACCATCTTGTTGAAATCACATTTCAAACAAATCAAATCCATCCAATTGACGCCAAAAGAAAGATAAAATTATCGAATGATAATGTTCACCAGTAATTGATAATAAATTTTAATAATTTCAGCGTGTTGAGCAACTGAGTATTTATTCATGATGATACGTCAAGCACTACTGCGTACAAATATGACGTAATGCTGACAATTGAATATCAAATATGACGGCTGTGATAATTGAAAGATCTATCGCTTTTATTGGAAGACCCTATATAAGTAAAAGTAAAGCTTTTTAACTAGAGATAAATTTTAATAAATTTCAATTGAATCAATATTGATTGCATAGCATACACATAATTTATTTTTTGACTTCTTGAAAATAAAATTATGCAACAATTAAGTGACATAAAATTAAGAAATTACACCCTGTTTATTACTTTTAAAACGAGTAGGATGGAGTAAAAAAAAAAATGGTTAAATTAAAAGAATCAAAGCGAACATTGAAAATTGCTTTTACAGTGGAACCTCAATATAACGGACCTCGATACAACGGACTTCTGATATAACGGACAGCATGTAAACGATCGTAAACTGCACGTGACTGCACACATTATGACCGAAAGTGAAATAGCAGATGAAGTGTGGATCAAAGAAAGTGAAAATGGAAGCGAAGATAGCGAAGAGAAGGAATCAATACTCCCAGAAATAAAATTATCAATGGTCAGATCGCATCTTGACGATGCAATATCATTTATCGACGATTCGGCAGATAGCGAAATGCAATTATATTACACGCACTTCCGCAATTTTAGAGAGTTGATAATTAAGAAACAACAAACTTCAAAAATCCAAACAAAAATTGATACATTTTTCAAACCAGTGTCACCGAAACCAGGAAGTTCAAAAACAAACATTCCTGACTCTCCTCAACGGGCATATAGTGACATATTATCTGAAGACGAATAAAGTGTAATTTTAAAGTGTAATTAGAACGTGAACTTTCGTTTATATGTATTTCTATTTGATTGTTAATAAATAGCTTATTCAGAAAATTTATTTTTACATAACGGACATTCGGCTATATCGGACACCCCCTCGGCCGCATTGGTCCATTATATCGAGGTTCCACTGTATTTACAATTCTGTGTAATTTTTTGTTATTTTAACAAAGTTTTTTGAAAATATGAATAGAAATTTCGCCACTGAAATTATTATACCACGAATCAGTAGTACAGTCAGTGCAACTATCGTTATAAATAAACACAACATTTTAATAATATCCTCCGAGAAAAGTATGGTTTGCTTAAAATATGAACAATATTAATTCGAACTGCTAAATTCCTGTATAAATACTGGGACAGATCTTTAAAAAATCTTGATGACATTTAATTAAAACTTAAATAAGAATTATGAAAGTAATTTAAAATTTCATTCTATTATGCTTAATTAACTTTTTATAATTTACATTGTATAATATCTGTTATTTTATAATAATATTAGAAATGCGTAACTTTGATATCATATATTACTCGTATAATAATACCTAAAAGGAGTCACTGACCGTCTGTTGCCGTGAGTAGTTGTGTCGAACATAACCTATATCTTGCGGTTTCGCAAGTGTTATTTTGCAACCAACCCTCTCTACAAAGGTGCTCTCAACACCTTCGTCTTCTGCTAAGTACAGCAGAAAAGCTAATCCATTGTCAATCAACGACTCTAACCTTCATCCATCCAGAATGAAGCAACAAGGAACGAGTTACGCCTCGGTAACCAAAAACTTGCTATTTCCCAAACAGGACCAAGCCATCATAATGGCCGCCGTAGAAGATATCTCCATAAAAGACTATCTTAAAGAGAACTCTAAACAGACAAACTCGACTAATAGTAGATTTGTATCCAGAATTTCTAATAATAGAATCTGCATGTATCTTGTCACCAACAAAATCACCTACGTTCTGATCGAAAAAACCAAAAAGGTCTCTTTTGGAATCCATAACATCCTAATAAGCCCCCTAATCTCACGAGCTGAAAGTATCGTAATCTCCAACATCTGCACGATGATACCTCACGATAATATAAAGCAAATTTTTAAAAAACTTAACATCAGACTCGAATCCAATATATCTTTTATCAAAGCCGGAATTAATGACCCTAGATGTTCATACATTTTAAGCTTCGGAAGACAAAATACCTGAATCACTCCAAATTGAATACGAGAATATAAACTACTGGTTTTTCATCTCAACAATCTCAACCTATATGTTTCATTTGCAAAAAAAAAGGACACAGCTAAACAATGCGCTGTCAGTCAAAATCAATCACCACTAATATCACACACGTTCAACGGTCTCGTATACAATGTACACGAAGATCTACCCCCCCCCCCCCCCACACACATACAGGTCGAAAAATTACTACCCCCTTTTCCAACACACGCGAAATTTATTCTTACCCCACTCTCAAAAGAGCAAAGAACACGTAGTAAAAGACTCATCTCTACCATCTCTGGATACATTACAGATTCCAATTTGATAATTACTCCGATTCGGACACAAGTATCGATTCCCTGTTTACACCTGAGAACAAGACTAGAAACCAACTTCAGGACATTCTCAAACCCAGAGAGAAAGTCAAAAGTTAGTTCCTAATTTATAGGAAACTATAAAGAAAACATCGACCTCTTACTTTTACAAACTATGGAAGCTTTCTTGACAATGCTATAGCCAGTCCCCTGGCTGCAGTAATTGCCGACGACTAAATAGACCTAGCAAAAATGATGAGAAATTTATGCCCCATTTTATCCGAAAGAAGCATAAAAATCAATTCACTAGGATAATAAAGAAACTAGAAGATAAATCGGAAGATTCTAAACATCAAGGAATGTACAACCAAAAAAAAAAAGTAACTAGTGAGTCAGAATGACATTGTACTCTATAATTCAATTGTTAGTGAACGGCACTGACATGCCTCGACTAGAAGGCGACGGGTTTATGACACGGACATCGGTTACAGCTACTTTTAACGAAATCTAATTAAGGAAAAAATATTTCTATTGTCAACCGTACGAACCAGAAGTCAGGGTCTAGGAAGTTGTCTATGGTAACAGAAGGATTTCGCTTCTGCTGGCCACATGAACGGCTAAATCCTGCTTCTGCTCGCTCAATAGCAATAGATGTGTTGTAAAACCGCGTAACACGGGAGAAACTTCGAGCCCCGGGCCCGAAAAACCCCTGTGCCTGCTCCTTCCGGTGAGCTTAGCTCCCGCTGACCAAGTGGACGGAGTGTTTAAGGAAGCCGGAAGAATAACCTAGGAAAAAAGGAAAATAGGATTGGCAAACGACGTCAACACAACGAAAATCTAGCATGTAAGGACTAATTGGTTAAGATCTGCAGAGTAATTCGGTGGTGATTCGAAAACGACTTATTCGGAAGATCATTTGACAAGCATTCATTCGGCAACGAATGGAAACAACGGGTCTCACTTGTACGCGAAGTTTGCTGAAGTTGGAATTGTAAAATATGTAATAGCCTCACAAACTTAACTTGTGTAGTCCTTCGACTCGGGCACAACGGATGCAATACGCAGAGTCCCTCGAGATTCAAAAGGGAATTGAATAGAGACCTAAACACCAATGGAATATAAATGGTTCCCACAACAAGTACATCCAATCTGAAAAGAATTATCTACGAAAAGTCTCCATTTAATTTATATCTCCGGGAAACCCATTTCAAGAACAACCAGTGTGCAGAATTAAGAGGATACTAGAAAATGTGGAAAAACAGACTCGATACAAGTCGCTCCAGCGGAGGAGTGGCAACTTATATAAATGATGCAATCAATTGTAAACAAATCACATTAATAACTAACCTGCAAGCTATGGCCGTAATTTGTCTCATTCCAAAAAGAATTTGTATATACAACCGTTACTTACCAAATAGTTATTCATTCTCTTTAGAAGAAATTGAAAACGTCATATCACACTTACCCAAACCGCTCATCATTATTGGCGACTATAACAGCCATAATACCTTATGGAGGTCTAAAAGAACAGGCTCCAGGGGAAAAATAACAAAAAAAAATCCTAAATAACCCTGACATAATACTAATCAGCAATCCAGGGAGCACACATTTCAATCAAACTTCAGCAAAAAGAAAGTGTAATAGATTTAATAATAGCATCATCTCAGATTTCTGACAAATTGAAATGGGAAGTTTCAGAAGAAGTCTACGACAGCGATCATTATCCGATTAAAATCTTTATCCTAGACACAAATGACATCAATACTAATAACAACCCACCAATATGGAACTTCAAAAAAGCAAATTGGGATCAATTTCAAAATGAATTCGACAAGAATATAGAAAAAATTGGACAACCATCTACTGATACAAAGGAAAAAATGGATCTAATAACGAACAATTTTGTTCAGCTTTAAGATTACAACTAAGTGACAAGTTCCATGGTGGAATCAAGAATGCGAGGAGGCACTAAGAGAGAGCAAACATGCATTCAACATACATACATATACAAACGACATTAAACTATGAAGAACAAAATTAAAGCTAAAGCTCTGTGTAAAGAAATTTTCAAAGAAAACTATAGGAAATCACGGATTGAATACACATCTGAATTAAACCAACACACTCTGTTGGGGCAACAGATTGTCCTACGTTTACGATACGGTCGACTAATTTCTATTGAACAGAAATGGCCAAGTACTTAAAAAGCGATTAAGCGTTTGACCATTTTCCTTGATTATAAACTAAAATATTAATCTGTTCAGGAATAGAAACTAGTCGACCGTATCGTAAACGTAGGACAATCTGTTGCCCCAACACACTCCGTTATCAATTATTTACAATAAATTAAGAAGAATCAAAGGAAAAAGGACTTTGACTAACGTCACAAATTTAATCGATGAAAATGGCGAAATCATACAGGGCAATTTAAAAATTGCAACAGAGTCGGTTTCACCATTTACTGCAAACTCGACCAGAAAAAATTTCTCAAAAGAATTTCTAGAATATAAGAGCAAACTTGTAGGGATTCGAGATACAAGTTGTTCTTTAGATGATAACAAAAATCCGGAACTAGCCAGTAATTGAAACAGTGAAATCACTATTACATAAATTAAACTGACATTAAAAAAAACACAAAAATACAAGCCCTGGTCCAGATGCAATTCCTAACGTTTTCCCTGACATTTAAAAATATCCGAATATTTGATAAAGTCATTTACAAACTACAACTGTCAATAAAATTGTTGCAGATGCGAATTTGTATCGGCAATTGGCTTTTCTATTTTTCTGTGTTACATAGGTGAAAACTATTTCGAACAGAAGTTAGTCAGCTTTTGGTCAACTATAAATTGCAATATAAAATATTTCCAGAAAAATACGGTAATTATGTAGGAAAAGATATACCTCACCGATTTCAATTACTTTTAAATATATAGTAGATGACAACATTCTAAGTAACATTTTCTTATACATATTACCACTGATTAGCTTTAGTTTTTGAGATATTCATAAAAACAGCTTTTATACTTTTTCGTTTAGTTTGAATTAGGTTTGGAATTATTTCCATTATTTTATGGAACGATACCTTTAAATGTCTTGTAATACATTTCAATTTATAAACACAGAGAGATTAGGATAGGACACAGCTTATAATTAATTCATCTATTCTAGAGTATATATTTTAGTAATGTTCTGACCATATCATAAAAAGAATTTATATTATACCATTAAATTAAAACTGCGTTATTTTGTATTATGGCCAAAATATTTCCAATTAATGAATTATAATATACTATGAAATTTCATATATATTATTTTTTTATGTATTTTTTAATCTAAACATAACCAAACTTGCAAATATTGACACTATTTCTATAAATATTTCAAAAAGTAAAGCTGTAACATGTATAGGGACAAGTTACTCAGAATTTTATCCATAATATAATTGAAAGTCATTGAAATTGATAAGGTATCGTCTTTTATGTACAATCGTCAAAACTATTTTTAATTTCATGGAGTTGTAGTTGATGTCAAAACAAATTCAGCAAACTACTATACTATGACAAATACAGTCTAATTCAAACTGTTGTAAACCTTTCGAATCATTCTGTAATTTCATTTAATCCGCTGTCAACCATTTATCGCGGAAGTTGTCTCCGGCGCAAGTTCAATTTTCTGGTTGTTATCAGTGATGTAACTCCGTCAACACATTTATCTAGAATTTAAACAGTTAACTATAAACTAGTTAAAGAAACAATTAAAAGAAATGATAACTAATTGATTTTATAATGAACAAATGATAAATGAAATAATGAATGAAAGTTATACATTACACCCTTCTCATCATATTATAGTCATCATATAATATTAAAGGCGGGTCACGTGAAATGATAAAAATGTAACGATTTTCAGATTATGCAGAATAAAGTATGAAAATGCTTTCAACTTGATATACCACTCGTTAAAATAATTGATCGAAAATCGTCATGATAGAAGGCTAACTGTTTTATTGCTTTTTTGCGGCTTGTGCTAGTTTCAATATTTAAAAGTTGTTCGCACGTATTCGCACGTCTAATTAGTTAAAAGGGAACTTTGCTTCAACAAATATATCATATGTAAATTGATTATCTGTGCAAGAATGCAGCGTACTATTTAAATAAACAAAGCTAAACTTCAAATCTGTGAAAGTGTCTTCCAGCTCGAAAGAGTACTAAGTGTAAATAAAAAATTACACAAAGTATGCGAATTTGATATTACACCCAGCATATAAACCTATAAAAACCAAGTATGAAGAAGAAAAACTAAGTATAGTGGAATCTCGATAATTCAAACATCGATACCTCGAAAACCTCTATAAAACAAAAATTTTCTTCATTCTCTTACGCTCCACTGTAAAAACCTTTACAACTCGAGATAAAACTTTTGTTAACTCGAATTATTTGTTGCATGTTTAATATGTATTTTACCTCTACAATTCGAATTTAGAAAAACTCCGACCTCGACAAGTCAAAATTTACTTGTGTATAACAGTCAAACGATTAAATAGGATTAACGGTTCTGCGATCGTCAATTGTTTAATTCTTTGTAAACATAGACACTTTATAAAGGGACTATGAAAAACTAAAGGAATAAGTTACAACATAGTTCTGTCGTTTTCAATACTTTTCTTCGGATTAGGTAGGTATATATATAATACATAAGTTTTATATTTGGTTATAGGAATACAATAAACAATTGACTTTCAAAACTTGAATTTGTCTTTATTTACACCTTCACAAGTCGAAACCGTCGTGCAAAGTCTCTATAAGTAAAATTTTTTATTTGTTAGACCTCTTTTACTCGAAAACTCGATTAGCTAAAGTCTCTATAACTCGAAGATTTTTTTCCTTCCTTTGAGGCTCGAGTTATCGTGGTTTCACTGTACATACATATAATATTGAGAAACGAAATTACTTTGAACAACCAAAATTCATAGCTTCTATTTTAGTATTGCTGTATGTACTTCATATTGCAATACATTTATAATTATCGCACGTTCTTATCGTTTGAACGATATCTATGTATGTCATTGACTTCAACGTGAGTCGTTCAAAGTACACTGATCCTTTGCGGAAAAATTTCTTGTAATAAAAGTTAAGTAAAAATGACCACTTTAACGATTTGTTGAAAAATCGCATCAAAATAGATAATAGACGTGTTATTGTGTAAAGTAATAACAAAGCAATGTCAAAATCCACAAATTGAGAACAAGCGAGTTTTTCTTTCTAACGACATTAACATCGTTAGTTTCAATTATTTAGAATTGTGGGAATGCGTAATACCAAGTGAATTTGTATGCTGCCTAGGTGCAGTTACACCGTGACAAAATCACAATACAACATTTATCCTGAACCATTCGTTTCTCTGAACTGTATTGAATTCAGTAATGTCCTGCAGAAATGTTTCCGGAATGAAATGAGAAATTTCCGCTGGCTCAATGGAAGGTAAGTATCGATGAGTATCTGCGCTACTGGCTAGTATATGGTCGATTCATTTATATTGTTTTATTACAGGAAAAGTAATAAGCACTATTGGAAAAAAGACAAATATAGAACGAGCGTTTCGATTAGTACAACGAATAAGAAACAATAAAAAAGATTCAGCTTTGAAATGTATATAGAGAAATTTATAATTCCGCGGAGAGATGAAAAATGTTTATAGCAGCCACTCGCGACCGTTGACTATTCTTAAGTGTTTATTTCTGTGCGTCGTTCTTTATTTGTTTAAATTTTACACCCAAGTTTTAATATGTGACGTAGCTGAATTTATGCGAATCGCCGAATTTGTACTAAGTTAACAACGATTTATAGACTGGAAACCCTTTACCAGAATGTTGTGGTACAGACCTCCTCGTACTTATGATAGATATTATATTTCTTTCTGTTCCATGTTAAATTTGATGACAAGAATGAGACAATAGATTTTTTATTATCAGTATAGGATTATCCAATTTACGCGCCTACATGTTTTGTTTTAATAAAACAAAAATTATTTAGAATTTTGTCAAATTGTTCCTTTTATTGCAAGTATGATCGATTACAATTATACGTAGAACAAAATATCATTCGAATGTGCACCATACTGTGTCTACAGACATCAATTCGATTATTGAAATTTTCAATGGCTTTTCAACAAGTTGCTGAAATTATTTCACGAATTGTAACTCGAATATTTAGACTTGAATTTTCAAAAAATCTTACCAAACAAATATTTAATGGTGTTCAATCGCATGATCTCGAAAGTCAATTGAAATTTGCATTTCGTGAAATTACGCGTTGACAAAATTTCAATCGCAAAAACTGAATGTTTTTTCAAATTTTGTGACACGCAGCAACATTTTAGTGGAAATAGGCATCATATATATTCTCATCACTTAACGTTGATTGATATTGCTGAACATTCATAATAACAGAGTTTTCAGCATCATTTTCGCAGAAAAATGGCCCAATGATTCCATTTGCTCAAAATACACGCCAAACAGTGACTTTTTGTGGATGTAGAGAAACATGAGGATTTTCATTACCCTGATACGACACTTTTGCTTATTGACGAATCCATTCATTGTAAATTAAGCTTCATCACTAAACAAAATTTTACTTCGAAACAATGAAACAAAGAACGCTCATTTTCATGATAAATTTGGATAATGTAAATGCGTTGTTACAATGTATACCTGTCAATGGTTAAAATTGTACTACCTTCTACTACAACAAAACGGCTTGTGTCGTTTGAGAAGACGTGACATGTAAATATTATAGAGTACTGCCATCCAGGCGTTGCATTTGGATGACCCTATATATAATTCGTATACATATGTACATATACATATATTTCGTGACAACTGACCTCACTCAGCTACATATATTCCTAAAACTGATTACCTGTATGCGGTATATTTATCCACATTTTTCCGCTAAATAGCTTGTCTGGCAATAAATAGTTCACGTAAATTAAAAAGTTTTATTGCAATATATACATCTTTTAACAATTTGTATTGTCTTTGACAGATATAAACATGCGACAACTATTTGACCTCATTAGTCAATTTATCAATTTTAAAGCGACAACATTATTTTTCTGAAATGTTTGTTACTACTGAAGTATTAAAGTGTGAGAGTTGAATAAAATGCCCAGTGGAAAACATTTAATTTCAAAGGAAATGGGAAAAATTCGGAATTTCAAAGCACAAAGATATTGCATTCAGGAAATCGCTTGAAGAATTAACTGCAGTCCTCCTTTAATTAACCATTACTCAGCGAATTCTGAAAATTATAAAGAACAACGAAAAAGATGATATAAAAGGAGCAACCACAGATTGAGAACGCCAATTAATTTTAAGGGAAGCATCTAATTCAACTCCATCTGCTCACAGAATCGCCGAAGCTGTCGGCACTTCTGCAAATGTGCGAATAGTTCAGCGAATTATAAAGGCATCTCTCTTTATTAAACGAATAAAGTTAAAGAAGACCTACATTGTTACATCGTCACCAATTGATTTGATTAGAATTTAGACAGAATTATATGACTTGGACAGTGGAAACGTAGTAAAAAGTAATATTTACAGATGAAAAGCGTTTACGTTTAGACAAACCACATGAATATGCTTATTATTTTTATGATATCCGCAAAAGAAAGATGTTGTTAACTCTTGTAGATATGAATTAGTGATGGTTTGTAGTGCTAGGTCTTACCATAGAGTAACTGAACTTATTATTCCTATAGGAAAATAGAACACAACCAAACATATTTAATTACTCTCTAATAAATAAAATGAAATCGAGGCAGTAATGGGTACAAGATAGTGAAATTTTTTAGCAAGACAACGCAGTCATACACAAAGCAAGAGCAGTACATTTTTAATAAGGATATACTGAGGACAACGGTGGAATAAAATCTAATTATTACAGTTGAAGAATTAGCTGCAAAATTTAATTAAAATTATTCCATCGCTCATCAACACTTGTAACATATTGGAAAGATACATATCTAAATTTGGTAAATAGGTAGCGCACAAATTTTCTGAAGGAAACCTTCAGCAGAAAGTTAGTGCATATTCTTCTCTTCTGTCTCGTTTAAAACATGAGCCATTTGTAGATCAGATTGTGAAAGAAGATGAAAAATGGCTATTATACAACAACATTAAGCGTGAAGGGTAACGGTTAAATCTAAGGCAAAATCAAATTTATACCTAAAAAAGATTCTGTTAAGTGTTATAGTGGGATATGTAAAGCACAATGCACTTTGAGTTGCTAGAATCGAACGAGATCATTAATAAAGGAATGGTCTGCTGTAAAAGTCTTACTTAAGCCAAATTCTAGTGTTATTCTGTACTTACATCACTTGAATATTGGAAATATTGAAAGCAAACGGTCAAATTTATTCGATAAAAGAGGAACTTTTTTTTCTTAGGATAACACACGACCACATGTTGCAAGACAGATATTGCAAAAATTAAAACAATTTAGTTGTGAAAGTGCTTCATCTAACATGTTTGTATATAGTCCAGATATGAAACAACAAAATGTCACTTCTTTCGTGTTAGATATAATTACTTGAACAATGAAATATAATTAGATAGACAGAATCACATTTTTACTCATGACACGAGCAAGCAAGAAGAAGACATCAGAGAGCCTGAATCAAGAAGACGGAAAAACTAAAAACGCACGATTTCTCCTCCATACCATTGCCAGAGCGCATCGATCACGCTATGATATCTATCAAAGCTCATTTTCAACATTTCGAAACCTGCAAAATTATTTAAGTGGAAAAAGTGACAATGTGGGCAACGTGAAGAGTATAGTGGACTACTTCTTGCAACAAACCGAAGCAACTAACGGGCATTGAAAAATTAATAAAAAGACTACGAAATTTTTAAGAAAATAAGAGAAAATACGTACAAGATTAATAGTTTTAGTTGTTTTCATAATTTATAAGTATAGAAAGAAATTCAGATGTAAAAAAAATTATATTAAACGAGGAAATACTATACGAGGAACAGCTGAAAAGTAACGAATCTTCATCTGTATCTTCAAAACGAAATTAAATACACAGTCACGAACAATATCGTTTAGAAGGAGGTTCGATATGGATTCGATATCAACGCGATTCAAACAACGTGCTGTGATTGAGTTTTCAATTTTTCTTTTTTAAGGTTTTCAATTTTTTTTTTCTCCAATATCGTCATGGATGATAAAAGCTGGATTCATTACCATGATCTAAAAGAAAAAAGTCGAAGTATGGAACATTACCACAAAAATTTTCCTATTCAAAAGAAATTTAAAATCCAATTATCAGCGAAGAAGCTCCTGTTCACTAATTTTTGAGGTAGGAAGAACGTTTACCTTACAGATTATCTTGAATCGAGAAGGACGCTGAATGGTACATCAAGACCATGAAACATTTATGAAGACGTGTATGGTTCGAAGACGATGTTGTTGCAGCACGGCAACTCCTAGCCGTACACCGCATACATAACATTTTATCCTTTGCAAGATTGAAATTTGAAATCGTTCGGCATCTATCTGTACGATTGGGAACTTAGAAAGAAACTATATGACCACGTAACGACAAACTGAACTGTTCTTATGTGTTATCTTATTGACAATTGTTTGTATTATATTTCGTTGTCTCAAGCCTTGTCTTTACTTCAGACGCATTGGGGTAGGTTCACACTAATTAGCGAATGTTTAACAATATTCATTACCAATTAGCGCGTCTAATTTTCTTGCCAACGCTATCTGGTGCGCCTTTAACGCGCCTCTCCCTGGAAGAGTGGGAGATGATCACGAGGGATGGGCGAAAATGATAACAATCTAAGAATTTATTCCGGGTGATTCATCGGTCAACAGACCGTTACATATAGATGTACCCTTCGAAAACTCAAGGGTTGTGGCATGGTCTTAAGCTATTAAGCACGAAAGGCACGAACTGCAAAAACTTTAGTGAAACAATTCTGTCAGCTTTCACTGAGATATACTTTAAAGCATGCAAATTATAAACAAATATTCTGTACTCAAAAACAGCTTTCCTGTGCGAACGTGCCATAAACCATGCTAAAGAAGAGTATTGATTTCAAGTCGGATTAATGAAGTCAAAGCAGCAGTGAATTCTGCGTCGATGGAACGAAACAACCTATCAAACGGCGATCATGTTGAAAAATAAATAGTATATTTTGAAGCTACTAGATCGTACATCTATTTCCTGTTTGCTTCATTTCAATAGCTGTGTGTATTCTCAAGATACAAACGAAAGTTCACTACTTTTCGGCCGACCTTTAGAGATTATTTCTCTTATAAACAGAAACAGAACTATCTTGAAAAATGTCAACAGGTTCACGATGCTTTCGATTCGAAACGAGAGAATAAGAAAGCTTTAGTTTGAATTTCGAGGTTGCTTTTGTTTGGTGTTTGTTTCATGACTGATTCGTTCGCCTTTTCCGGAAAGCTTCCTTGGCGTCAAAACTTGTCAGTGGTGTGTCAATACATGATGTCGTCTTTTTGTCATTGGCGGAAACTAAAGTTATTTTTTCATTTGCCAACATACAGCCGTAGTTGATAGGGATATTTACAAGAATTTTTATATCGTTAGTTGATTAAAAACTATCTTTTAGGCCGAGGTAGGCTGCGGTAGTAAAATAATAATGTAATCGATGTCGGTTGGTTAAAAATTTCTGACAAAGAATGCGTAAGCAATAGGTAGGTAAAAAGGCTTTAATCTAAACATGTTCAAAACATAATAAAGGAACGTAATCCTTTCTAACGAGTAAACTTAAAAAATCATGTACCCGGTGTGTATATAAGTGCGCACACAACATTAGGTATTACTGAAAATGTTAATGAAAAGGAAAGTGGAATGTGAAACGTATTTTTGATTCATTAAAAATATGATTCGAAATTCAGAAAATTTGTTTATAAAATCTAGAAACTACATATATCATTGCGATTTCACAGCGGTAACGCTGTATGATTCGCCATGTTTATATCTCTCGCAGTTGAATCGTAGAAATATAAATTCTAGCATATCGTAAGAAATATAAACCTGCCAAATTGCTGCAGAATCGCAATGACGTCGCACTGCTCGTCTGCAATGTCGGTCTTAAAGTGTTAAAATACGATATACATGATTAGTTCACAACACTCTAATTCGAAGAGACAAGAATTTATACAGATCAATAAAGACCTTACTTTGAATAATTCGTTCAGTAATGTAAATCTAAAGTAAGGAAATCGTTAATAAGTGTAACTACTATTAATACTTATCATGACATTAACATTATTTATTAGCATAAATGTAAGTCAAGGCATAGTTACATAGATGCCCACTTCATAAATCTTTAAATCTAATTTTCTCGAAAACTAAGCCTTCTGCAAAAATTTTATTTTATATTTTCGACTTATCTTTCCATCTAAAATCATTACCCTATATAGAAGGCAATCAAATTATTAAAGTCACTTCAAAATTATATATCACTTATTTGAAGTTTAAACAAGAATATAATCGAAAATACACTTAAAAATGAAACCTCTTTTTTATTATACAAAGTATTTTTGTAGTTTTAATAAAAGATAGCAAAGGTTTTAAAATTTCTACAAATGATTAAGAAATTTTGCATACTATATATACTAATATTTCGTCACTTCACATTTTTCATCTATAATTCCCTGAGCAAGCCTCTATTTTTTCTACAGCTTTCTTTTACTCCTGTATCGTCATTCTATACTGATACAAGTTTTTCAACCACTTGCTGTTTATCACTTATCATTTCTGATTCAATTGAACTGGCTTTAATAATTTGTATAGGTTTTCCATTGGATTCAAATTCGATAAGTTGTCAGAATAAGACTGGAATTGTTTTTAGCTACTTAAGCTGTTATAATATAGTCAAATGTCATAAGTCAAAATGTTTATCTATATGTTAACAATAAAAACGGGTATATTTTGCTATCATTGAAGTCATAATACCACTGAAAATACAAAATATTTCATTTATTCATCTGCTCATAATAATTCGATCACCCACTGTATAGTTTAGCGGATAAAGTTTACGATACGGACACCAGGCAACGTTATGTTTAACCCCTTAACCTATGATTTCTTTTCATGACTGTACATCTAAGCATCAGTTACTTATTGTTTTAACACCATTTTGCATACGGAACACGACTATATTATGGATTAATTACAATTGACAATCCTCGGTTCTATGAATAAAAAGGAAAGTTAGAATTGAAATTAACGTTTGTTGCTAATATAACTGTTTTTTGTCGAATTTCAGCCAGAATCTGTATCACGAGTCTGACTCGTTATTGTAGGTCAAGGGGTTAAGAAGGCTTTTTAGTAAAATTTTCGTGTTACAATTGACAATCCAAGCCAGAAGTTAAGGTCTTAAAATTAGTTTGTGACGCGGGAATTCGGAATTCCTGCGGTCCATATGGATTGCCAGGTAATTGCTTCGATACACTCAGTAACGATAAATGTGTCATATACCCGGAACACGACACATTGGCAAATGGTGAAGACGGGGTTGCTTTCCCCTTGGGCCTGTCCCTCCCCATTGACCTGCACCCCCACTTTGTTATCTCTTCAACCACCTTGATAAGCACAGTGGTCTGGGACTAGGCGGACTGTTTAGGGGAATGAAACAGTCACTGATCTGCAAAGTAGGTTAACGCCCATCTATTGCAAATTACTATAAAGGAGCGAGAAAATCAACATTAGAAAAGGTCTGTAACAAATCCACCACACGTGTGTCAGTATCTGCGACACTTGACTTCACAGTACACAATCAAATGCGGCAAACTCGTGATATTCGACAACTGAATTAGACACGGCTCGTAACCAACCGGTACACGTTGAGTTGGCACACATCGTACAATAATATATCTACGCCTTCCCTACATTCACTAAAAGGAAGCACGAGAAATAGCACTAACACTTCATACGATCTAAAGGTACGAAATAACAGGAGAAAAAGTGAATACATCTCATCGTTCACTACAAACTCTTGTAGACAGTGACAAATTCTCTTTCAGTTGATATCTTTAGTTAAACTTAATGTGCATATTCTGTATCACCAAGAATTATGACAATTATTGTCAGAACTTCGTTACAAAAGCAAAACTACTAATTAAATCAAATTGTCAATGTGTAGAAATAATACGGGCCAACGCGAGCAATAGAATTAAGTCGCGTAAACGTACTGGCATGAGCTCAGAGCGTGCCGTTGCCAAGCGATGGCAAACCAATGCATGGACGTGCTTTTATTTTCAAACTGCGCGGTCATGCTCTGACCGTCGGGTCGCGTCGCAGAGAAGGGACTGCAATAGAACCACGTTTTCAAGATGTTGAACTTGGGTGGTCCTACGAGCATTTTTTGAAATCTTACTTTGTTGGATCCCATCCTGTTCCTGAAGCCGCGTTATTTAGCAAAATAAATGTTTCTTTATTTGCCAGCATAAAATTACAATAATAGTAACAATAATAACAACAATGTCCGAATATGAACGTATTTCGTGTTTAGTCCGCGTTACTATATACAAAATACAAGTTTGAATGTTAGAAAGTAATATCCGTGAAATGTCCGCGTACAAAGTCCTAATAAGAATCGTTACAAAGTCCGTGTTAAACTTTTAAAAGGAGTCCCCTGTTAGAATAATGTCCGTTTGAAACTTGTAAACAAAGTCTGCGCTTATTTTAAGTATGTAGTCTTTTTATATCTGTCCGTCTATCCAGGGATGTATCCTAATTAAAACATTGAAAAGTGGAAAAATTGTCTTATCCGATGATAACTAAGAAGTCGTAGTTCTGATATTCACGTGAGTCATATCGTCAGTACGTCAAGTAACGGTAAATGTCGAGTCAAGGGTAATTTAAAAATCGGTACGTTTAAATCATCGGTCTTTGACACGAAGAATAAGATTACGATGTGCTGCTCAATTGAGCAGTAGAAGTCAAGCACTTAAAAACCGATTAAACGTTCCTCCTGATTGTAAAATCAACAACATGCCACAAAATAAAATATTTAAATCTTCAAAAATAGCAACCTTGTCGACCGTATCGTTAATTTATAATACTCCATTATCCTCACATACTTAATCATTTATGTAGTTAGCACGCTACATCCGAATAGAGCCGATTGTTTTTTAAATCTAGATATGACTACAATTTCTTTGTATCTTGTTTAATAATAATGTCATTTTCCTTCTAATTACAGGCTCAATAGAAAGCATTGATTAAATTTGTATAGCCCCGTTAGCTAGTGTTAAAAAGTATGGTCATCCTTCCCGATGGATGTTAGGTAGATATAAATTGTTACGTCACAGAAGGTATTAGTTTGATTTCACTATTAAAGTAAATTTGGTAGAATTTAATATATATTCCCTTATTTAACGATTAAAGATTCATACATATAAAGATAAATTGAACATTACAGTGGAACCTCGATACAACGGACTTCGGAAATAACGGACAGCATGTAAGCGATCTTAAGCTGCACGTGACTGCACACATTATGACCGAAAGTGAAATAACAGATGAAGTGTTGATCAAAGAAAGTAAAAAAGAAAGCGAAGATAGCGAAGAGGAGAAATCAATACTCCCAGAAATAAAATTATCAATGGTCAGATCGCATCTTGACGATGCAATATCATTTATCGATGATTCGGCAGATAGCGAAATGCAATTATATTACACGCACTTCCGCAATTTTAGAGAGTTGATAATTAAGAAACAACAAACTTCAAAAATCCAAACAAAAATTGATATTTTCAAACCAGTGTCACCGAAACCAGGAAGTTCAAAAACAAACATTGATGACTCTCCTGAACGGGCGTATAGTGACATATCATCTGAAGACGAATAAAGTGCAATTTTAAAGTGTAATTAGAACGTGAACTTTCGTTTATATGTATTTCTATTTGATTGTTAATAAATAGCTTATTCAGAAAATATTTTTACATAACGGACATTCGACTATATCGGACACCTCCTCGCCCGCATTGGTCCGTTATATCGAGGTTCCATTATATTAACAATTGTGAGAACTGAAAACAAATTATTTTTGTGAAATTCAATAAAGGACGTAAAATGGAATGCGACTTTGCACTTCATAACAATATTTACATTTTAGCTGTATTTTTTTCCTTCATTACTGGTAGATCTGTGGTTTATCACTGGTTTATCACAGGTAGATCTGTTACGAAATTCTCCATTCTACTAAAGGATCATCCTTTTGGTGAAAAAATTAGCTTTCTCGATTCTAATATTCGTTAAGTATGTGGTGATTCTAATTCGTGTTGTCGTCCTTCTCTGGAATGTCACAATTTTGTCTGTCTAACAACATTCGGGTGTTGTTCAAGTGTTTTTCCTTATTTTAAATTCGACAGTCTATTATAGTGTTGTTATTCTTTGCAAAAAAAGGTTATTCTGTTCGAAAAGGTGCGGTAAGAACTATAATTTCGAAGTCCAAATCCTAATCTTATTAAGTGTTCGGTGACTTATGAACGGAAGTGTATGTGCATTATGTCAATTATCATGATAAATCGGTAATTAACTACATATAATAGAAAAATCGTGAAACGTTTACGGATACGCTAATATACTCTTCCTAATGAGATATGAAACTGACTTATCTCTGGAAATTTAAATATAAGTCGATACATTCAGCATCTAACAACAACAATAATGTCTATACAACTCCGGAAAACATGAAGAATCACATAATTACAGTAAGTGCTCTATCATATCAAGAGTAATTGAAATAACATGATAATCCGTGATTTTTTATATTAGACAGTGCATCGCCGCCGATGGACGTCACTTTCAGTATGTGTAATATAAAGAGTATGTTTATTTACCACCTTAACGTTGTCCCAGAATTTCATGATTTTTTTATAAATTAGATATAGACATATTTGAAAGATAAATTAGACATATTTGAATGTAACAGAAAAGTATATGCTTTCTTGCAAAAAGTTACCGCTGATCCGAAAAAAATTATTATAAAAAAAGTTGTCTATTTATAATATTCTTCTTTTGAAGCAGTTCAAACTCTGCTTGAAAGATTTTTGGCATCATTAAAAGTAAAGAAGATATTTAGGTGTTCGGTCTTAACTGACACCCAGTATAAATTAATACATATAAAAAATGATAGTAAAAATGTATACTATTAATGTGCTTATATATGTACTTGCATAAAACTATACAATACAAGATGTAAGGCCAAATTGGAAACTGCAATTTTGAGGTGAAAATATATTTTAAACTCATGACTTGTTGATCTAGACAGCTTAACACTTTTTAAGAGGAAATGACAAACTGCACCAATTAATGTATTCAAAAATATGTGATTCTGTTAAGGAAAACAAATTCAACCTTCGTATACGTATAAAAAGTCTACTTACATATATCAAATTGTATTCCTCTTGAAACCACTCAAACTTATTAAAAACGTATTGATACCACCAACAGTTTCGAAGGAATTCACAAGGTTGTCTCTGTGGACACCCTGTTCACAACTTCTGTAGTAGATGCTCAATATCTTTTTGAAAGAAATGCTTCAAAGTAAGCATTATAAGGTACTGTGTAAATAGAGACATACTTACATACCATTTAGCATTATTATATTACATTTATCAGTATTTTTAGACAGTATAAGTACAATACAACTGTTTTAGTCTACTCTTGGATGATCTTACGATCTTTCGAGCTTTACTGAATTTGCATGTTTGTGTCAACTAAATACAGATTCGAAGGACCACTTCCGTGTATTGGGAAACTAACTGACTATGATTTCCGCATGTCTATATTTCACAATGTCTAAGGATTTACTGACCGAATGAATACAATATTACTCTTTGCTAATGTTTCCATGTTGCTATTCGAATGAATTCTAATTTTCGAGGTCTAAGAAAAGTTCGAAGATTCCTCGATCAGGATACATTTGGCGGGGGTGAGACACGGATTGGATAGTCACAATTTCGTCTTCGACAAGGGAGGTGATTGGCTATACCCGATTGGCAAACTATTAAACAAAGAACGAATTAAAGTGACATCCCCAAGTCAACGGTCACTCTCGAGTGTCGTCCGCACCCTTGAGTGACACACGCGGAAACTCGCGTATCTTGGAGCAATAAACGCAGCAGATAATAAGTCTGGGCAGCGCTTCGTCGCTAACAAAACATATTAAAGTGGAGACCAAAAACCCAAGAAGTTAAAATATAATAAACAGGTATGGACGATAGCCACGAGTAGAAAAGCATTGAACTTCTAAATGAACGTTAAAGTGCTCGACGGCCTCTCAAATTTACGACTGCTGAGAAGGACCGAATAATTTCCAGTCCCGTGTTTGGAAAACGCAATAGATAAACAACAACAAAAGGAAATAAAAAAATAAAAATAAAGCTATGTTACTCATCTATCAACAATATTATCAGTGAAATTACTCGTTGCAAAAGTACACTATATATTACAAATGATTAACCGAACGCAGCTACTACGCTTATTTGATAAAACAGATTGTATTTCAAACGTTCAAGCAAAAGAACAAAGTTAAATATAAACAGGAGTATCAAAAAATATATGATTCTTCTGTCATTATTAAAATCATTTTTCTGGAAAGATGATAGATACATATGCAGGTAATCAAATTAATATTCGGACACTTTTTAAAACAGTATAACTTTTTTTAAATTGGACTAAACGATTTAATTTTTCTTTAAAGTTAGGAAGGTTAGGATATATTAGATGACGTGTATAAAAAGTTTTGAAAAATGCAAATTGTGGAAATCGCGAAAAAAATTGTAAAGATTATTGTTTACAAATTTTTTTATTTGAGGCTGTAATGAAACTTTAAAACATATGTTTTCTAGATTTATGTCAATTATGTACATGCTGAAAATTTAATCGAAATCAGCTGATGCAGAAATGAGTGACAAGCATCAAAAGATGTAAAAATGTTTAGATTTATTACGGTTATAGACCTAAGGTCGTGAAACACTGCGATTTTCACAATTTTTAATAATTTTTAGTTTATGATTATATTAACCGATTTTGATACACATTTCGTAAATACACGTTTCCTACAGTGTTGGATTGGCCACGGAGGTTTCCTGAAATAGTGTCTGAGATTTCCAGATATAACTCCACTAGAATTTTTCTTTTGTTTATGACGGTCCGTTAAAGAGAGATTTTGCTTGCCAGCCAACTGGTTCCATATTCCGCATTTCTTTTTTGCTTCTTCATTACAGAAAACGTGCACACGTGCTTTCCATCTCTTCCATAATATATTGCATACGATCGTTATCATATTTATTATATTAATTTTAGTTATCTGGCCTTTCCTACATAGCAAACACTCTAAAATTCTATTTTCAATAATCAGTGATTTCACTCTTTACTTATTACTCATCCCCGCACTACGACCCTGTTGTCTCATCTCTTTCTGATCCTTGGATCCACGATAATATCTACTCTCCAATCTACCAAACCCATTTTCTACGCACTATTTTCTCTCAGAAACAGAATTTGTCGAGTCTTTGGACAATGAGTATCATATGTTAGCTTGTAAAAACTATCTATTATGCTATGTTATCAAGTTGAGCTTTCGTCAAGCTCCGTTGCCTCTCCGTTTAGCACCTGTATTATGAATTCATTGAATATAATAAGTAAAATGAAAAAGAAGCTATTTCGGCGAATGCAATGCTCATAAAATCAGTTTTCTTTATTAGCTTTTAAATTATTGATTATATAAAAAATATATCGAAAAAAGTTGTAAATCTAGACAATATGTATCTTTTATCTTCGATTACTTTGTTTTCGTACTATAAATGGTTTCTAAAAAAAAAAGAAATAAAAATGAAAAATACTTGAAAAAAATTAAAAAATTCTCATTTTAATTTTGAAAATTAAAGTGTTTTGATTATTTTCTTATGAGTAGAGGCTAAAAAATATTTTTAGTATTTTTATTTGGGAATTTAGGAACTTATTTCCTTTTCTTAATTTTATATCATTTTTAAATAATATCATAAAATTCATTTATTAGACATTAAAAATTGTTTAATTTTCTCTTTAGCAAGGGTATGAAGTCACTCTTCAAAGGATTCTTTACCAACTTTAAATGTTTTAGAACGATAGAAATATTTATTCCGAATGTCTTCTAGACAATGCGAGGATTTAATAATTCGGCCGAAAGTTGCACCGTTTGATTGATACTTTAAATCGTGAATCACAGTTATTGAATAAATTACAATTTGACAAAACACATGACATTTTCAAAAGCGGAATTGAACAATTCGTTTTGAACAGATTTAAAGCATTCTTAGCAAGATTTGAGTTACATGATCAATTTTTACAAACTTTCAACTTGGTATGTAAAAGGAAGTTTCATTAAAGGATTGGAATAATAAATAAACTATGGTCAGTTAACGATACGGCAGAGGCACGAATTAAATTAATGTGTATTAGGAGTATAATGAATTATTTACGAAAAGTGAGGAACACGAAAATTACGTTTTGTATATTATAAATGAATATCGGCGAAAGTTTCTTGGATACAAAAAGGAGACATCGACTGGAAGCCAATATTTGTGTAAGAAATTAAAATAAAACATTTAATAAACAATTTATTTTTCAATTAACCGTCTGTTTTTTTATTACATATTATTTATCCATTTTCATTACAATAATTTACAAAAATTGTGCAATTTTCCAATTTTTTTCAAGAAACTTTCAATTTATTTTTAAATATTCCTTTAGCATTAAAAACAAAAAATGCATGTTTTTTAGGATTTATTGATAAAAGGTTATCAAAATATATACTTTAATTCAAAAAATGAATTAGAAAAACATTTTCTCAGGCTGTTTTTCATTTTTTTCGTAAATCGTTCATTGTAAAAGAAGTAATACAATATTAAAGATGCGTCTTATCTAGACATATAATTTTAATTTTATAAATCTTCTCAGATAGTTAACAATCTATAAAATAATCAAATAGACCCTATTTTATGAGAATTTAATTATTTTAATATTTAATATTTTTGAGGAGAGCTGCGAAGAAGAATTCTGAGATCGAAAATAAGAGTATGCTTCGTACATCAAGAACGCAAAAGTTAATTTTTAAACAGTCTTGAACAGGAAATTACAATGGAAACTATAATAATAATAATAATAATAATAATAATAATAATAATAATAATAATAATAATAATAATAATAAACTGTTCATTATAAGGTATAAATACTAAAGAGAAGATATTGTTTAATCATTAAACGGTCGACGTTTAACATTTTTCTAAGCTCAGAATAATAACGATAATTCAAAGAATCTGAAGAAAGAGAAACTCAGTTACACCATAGAAAATACAGAGAAAGATAAAGGAGATTAGGTGGACATAATTTATGTAGAGAGGAAACTTACGAAGACGAGGGTGCACCGACTACGACCGTGACCATGGCCACACACTCTTATTCAACAAGCAAATAAATGCGCTCGATAGGCGACTCTAATTTTCTTAGTTCATTCGTTGCAGGATTTCACAACTTTTTCTTTTTCTTTTTCCTCTTCTTATACTTTTTACTTGTTTCAGGGGGGTAGAAAATCTTTAATAATTGCTTCTATTTTTTGTAATTCAAAATAATAATCTCTAGTCAATTATACAGAAAAATTTAAGAACTTTTGCTTTTTATTTTGTTCTAATATGAAATATAAGTTATAGAGGAATCGTAATTCCTGCTACAGAGCAGTGATAGCAAGGCAAACTAGAAATAAGACACAATGGAGCAATGTTCTGACCATCCGACGGAAAGTCCAGGCCATTAGAATTTTTCTACTACTCGAAATTGCCAAAACTTTTCCTTTCATTTCAACGAGGACTTGGTTTGTCCGCTTAACGATAAAATGTATTGAAAACGTTGTCACAATCAGTGACACAATAATGCTCTTCACAACATAGACGGAAAAACATTTGATTAGAGCAGTCCCAGTTCGTGATCGTTAACATCTTACCATAAACTTCTCTTTCTAATTTTGAACACCGCGGGACATCGCATACCTTAATTACAGCTTACCAGCATCAAATTAGACCCTGTAACCGTTTTCAGTGCTTGCCACCATTTCTTCCATCAGTGCACCACCGTGTCTTCCTTTTCTTGATTTTTAAAAGATTGGTTTAGACGGAAAGTAACTACTTATTGCATTTTGGAGTTTTTTTCCCACCAAAAGTTATTTACTAATTGCTACCTCACTTTGGCATTCTGAGATGTATAAATTAACGTAATTTTTTCGTAAAAAGATCACAGTCTGTATAATCAGAGTGTGTAGCATATCAGTATAGCACATAGTAAAACAGAAGTACAGTGTAAAGTATCTTTTCGTGCAAGAGTAAATTTTTAAACCAGTCTCAAGTCTTACGACTCTTTCGAGTCTTTCAATCGAGTTTCAACCTAGTTTAAACCGAGTTTTCAAACGAACGTTTCGAAACAATATTCGACTAAACAGTAATCAGCGACTTCCACCTGGATCAGTCGCAACAATTCAACTATTAATCGTGATCATCTAACGAAACGATTGACACACGATTATCTCAACTTATCGTCAACTAAACATTGTAATCAGCTGCTCATCATTAAGTTGACGGGTAGCATAACTACTCAGCATCGACGTATTTCTAAATTCGTTCCGGTGCAATAGCTACAAGCAATAACAAACTGTTGTATATGGAAATACGTTACAACTATCTCTAACACCTTGTGCTTTTGAAACACAATAGGGCCTCTCTTATCTGAACATAATATCCCCTAGTAACGGATGTCTTCTTCCGTTTCAAATATGTACATATTTTAGTGGATTTATATGTAATGTATGCTTTTCTTTATTCAAGTGAGTAAATTCTGATCATAACAATTTAGTATAAAACTAATAGCATTTTGTCTAACGATGACACCGCAACGGACACGTACAGTTCTGAAGTAGTGCAACAAAATTAGTCAAAATACATGTTGTCGGAAAAATTACAATCACAGGCATTTAAAAAAAGAAGAAGCATAATAATGAAAATTATATAAAGGGCACAGATTCTTTAGGTGCTGGCAACAGTTGAGAAACCTTGAAGAACGCAAAAAATAAAAATGTAGATTTTGCTGTAATTCAATGATTCAGCAACAAAGAAACAAAGAATGTAACTCTATGCAGTTACTTATGTTGAAAAAATTGTGACTCAGCAGTCAAAAACAAAATATGGAATCTATAAATATTTAAAGAAACTGTCAATTAATCTTAATATTTATTTGAATAAATAAAATTTCATATCAGAAAAATAATTGTTCTGTCACCCGAAAATTCTATTTTATCTCCCTCATACTTAGGATAAGAGGAGTTCTACTGTATTAATGTTATCCAAGTGAAAGGTTAGATATACAAAATTGAAAAGAATTTAAAAAAAACATATTAATAATTGTTCGTTGATTACTCGCGTTACCTCTCGCAATGTATTATACATGTGAAGCATAATCAGATATGCAAAATCGTAGTTAATTCATAAATAATCCATCTCCTCCATAGCATTTTAGAGAGCAAATTGTCAAACTTACTTTCGAAGGATCAAAGTTGCATAACTACCATTTTAGATAACCGAATGCAAGGTGCGTGATCAGGTAATCCATGGTACAACACCCAAAGGTAAAGCTCGTTGCGGTTTTATTATAAGGATTCAATGCCACGAGTAGAATAGTTCTTTATGTGTTTTATACTTTTACAAGTTTATAATTATATTAAACGTATACAGTGGTGGCTATATATTTATGTACAAGCCAAATATTCATTTTCAAATGGCACTCAGCTTTTTGTGAAGCTTGCAGAAATATCTAAAAAATATTTTCAGAGTCTTTCAACTTTCTGTTATGAAGTCTCCGTAAAGTTTCTTCATTCCCAAAATTCAAGGCGATTTGTGTTTATTTTGTTGTAAGCTATCGCTTTTGGAGCGGACAGTTACTTAAGTACATTGTAGTAGCAGCGTCGTAAATGGAAATATCAACATTGTAAATAACTTTTGTCAATATTTGTAGAACTGTTGGATCAATCAGAAGTATACTGTGAGTGATTACGATGAGTAGAAGAAAGAAAGTGACACCAGATCAACGACATCAAGAGATTTTTTTTGTAATAATGGGAAAACATTCTGAGAAATAGCTAAAGAGCTAGGAATATCTGCAATGGCTTGTTGTCAAGCAAAGCAACATATTAAGTATTTTCCTCGGAAAAATGAAACACGAAAAACGGACACTAGAATCGATCAGATTATTCGTCACTTATCTGAAACAAATAGATTTAAGACGGCCGTTGACATTCACAAAGAAATAATGCCACATCTCAACAAAAATATTAACGAAGAACAGTCCGACGTCGATTAAACGAATTTGGATTAAAAGAAAGAGTTGCAAGAAAGAACCTCTTTATTTAAGAGCAAAACTGTCTAGCCAGAATTGCTTTCACGAAAGAGCATTTGAATTAGACATGAAAGCAGTGGTCCCAGCTAATTTTCACGGACGAATCGAAGTTTGATAGGCTCGGATTTGATGGCAAAACTTATGTTAGACGTTACATTGGAGAGGAATACCGAAAAATTGTACAAAATCAACGATCAAAAGAGGTGGTAGATTGGTATTTAGTAATACTTGTGTGGCTTCCATTCATTGAATACAAGAAATCACGAACCGTTAGGTTTATTTAAATATAATAAAAGAAATACTTAACATATGTAGAAACGTATATAACAAATGATTATATTTATCAAGTAGACAACGACCCGAAACATACTGTATGCGTCGTTAAAACGTTTTTATCTGACCAAAATATTATATTAATTTTTTGAAATGGCCGGTACAATCTCCCGACCTCAACCTCATGCAGATGTCGTGGATCGATATGGAAAAATTTAGAAGAATTGCATACTTTTGCAGAAGAAGCGTGGAAGTCAATATCTGTGAATAGATGTATCAGATTGATTGATTCCATGCCACGGAGATGTGTAGCTGTAATACGGCAACAAGGACTAGCTATTATATATCAAGCATTTATAATTGTAAGTTAGTATTTCATCCAAGAATATATCAATTTTTCATTTGTACGTAAGTAATTGTTCATTCCAAAATCTACTGTTCAACATAAAATACAAATTTGTTAAATTCTTGAAATACATAAAAAAATTTTTTAGTATTTAATAAAAGAAGGTTCAAGTTTTATAAAAATATGATTTGTATACCTTTGTGAATTTTCCAAAAGATTACAGGTAAATTAAAAATTAAAACACAACTTATACGTATGTATATGGCCGCCGCTCTACCTTCATTAAAAAAAAAAGAAAGATCATCTTGAGATCTCGGATATACTTCTATCTAGGCAAAATCTGCCATCCCACCCCCTTCCAAATAGAACAAGCATTATTTGAAACATTTTTTTAAAATAATTAATAGTTCAAAAGATAACTGTGTAGATGAATTAAAATGAAACACCCTGTATATTCTGAAGATGAGTATCGCGGACTTTCTCTTTCGGTACGAATTTCTCACTTCTTTATGCATATTTCCAGTAAATTAACTTGATAAGTAAATCAGTGGTTGTCTCAACCCATTGGAATAATCCATGAGTATTTCATCTAGCAAGGTATCTTGGGGATTAACGAAGTGAAGTCAATATAGAAAAACAGACCTAAAGGATAAAGCAGATCCATGTTGACTGTTTGCTAGTATGCCATGTTCTGAATTTATGACACATTCGTTGTTATTAAGCAAATATATGGCAGTTTATATGGATCCCAGAAATTCATAGTTGCTACGTTTATAAAATAATTGGAAGAGAAGCCTTGGCTTCTAGTTTGAATGGTCAATAGTAACACAAAATCTTAGCAAAAGAAAAATAACTTTGAAAAATAACATTGGCTAGAGTCTATGTTATAAATCCTATCAGCTAAACACTAACTGATATTATGAATTAGTCTTATCAATATTCTATTAATAAAAGTTTATTAGTTTACCTCATTACATACTTTTTAATAAACAGAAGAGATATTCCGTTTTACACAATATTGAATTGTAAAACTTCATGTTGTGTATTATAAATTGCACTAGAAGTAGAGAATATTCTCTTGGGTAAAATTAAATGACCTTTCTTTAAATATTTTGTTATATTGCATTAATAAACGAGACGCAGAAGTATATCGTATTTTCCATAATATCTTGAAGATAAATGAAATTCGCATAGTAGCTGAAAAGAAAATAACAGGCAATCGAAGAACGACATGCAAAGTTGCGTGTACACAAATCAGACGCTATGCTATGTTCAGACAATTGAAAATCAATTTTTCTGCCACGAAAAGTAATTCCTAGAATGAATCAGTCGACCTTTATCCATTTAAAATCCTTCGCAAACAAAGACATTAACTTTTTATTTCAACCATTCATGATATATTCCTCAGTTACGAGAAATAATTCACTGAAAGTGCAATTTATATCAGTTCCAATCGAGTAGAACATTATTTTTCTCTAAAACTTTTTACATTGAATATATTAATTGCATTTCAACTAATAAATTTTATCCAGGTGGTAAAACAAGTTTCTATAAATTAAAAAGACTATAGTTACATTCTGTTGCCATTAAAGGAAACCGACTGACAGATAATTACACAAATAGAAGCAACATGGAATATTCGTCCATCACATGGTCGATGACACGTAAATATGGAAATGTTAAATGCTAATTGTAAACGGAACATTCATGTCGTAGTAACCGTCAGTGAAAACTCTCGCCTGATAATTTTCCTCTTATTCAAGTTTTAACACAATTTACTACTGTCTTTATCTCTACTACCATTCATTTTCAATCTAAATACAGTAACCAGTAGTAACATTTTTCTAAATTTCATCATACATTTTAGTAACATAAATTGTTCTGTTAAGCTGAAACACCAAACAAAAAACATCTGCCCGATAAAATATCATACACTTACATAAAATGATAATTCAGTATGCATTAAAAAAAAAAAAAGTATAAACTGAAATGAAGTGTGTACACACACGTGTTTTGAAGTTTCAATAAGTAGCTTGCTGATGTTCATGCAATTCCATATTGTTGCAGGAAATTAGTATAATAATAAAGTGGAACTTGAATAAAAATTTTTGCTTTTCCAGTGTTTCAATAATGTACGTTTTGCATAGCATATTTTGTATTTGTTTTGTTTTTAAAAATATTGCAAATTTTATATGACAACGTATATTTCACTCATAAAATAATATCAGTTAATATATGTCAATTAATTTAATTAATAACGGCTAATACAAAACCAATGTCTAAAGTTTATTGTAATTTATATTATACTTATAATGTCTAAATAATAATTATCTTATCACTAAAACATATATTTAATAACACATATTCCATATATCTCTTTTATATGTTATTACATTTTTGCATATGTTCCTATATTATATTTTCTTATCTCACATATTGTATTTGCATATTTGAACATATTTTAACTGCATAAACATCCGCAGTTTAGTAATAACTTTCTGTCGATAGTCCATAAATGTTATTATTTGAAAATTAAATAAATTGAACGCATAAATGTTTACGAATTGAATTACGAACTTAATATTATTGTCTTTGTGATTGTAAAATTAAGCTTCATATCTGAAAATCGCTATTGTTGGTATGTTACTTTCCATTATGATTTCTAGTCGACACACACACACACACACACACACTGTGTCTCGTAACTGCTGATACAAGTGAAAATATAGAATAAAACTTTTTCATTTGACGCTTTGTTTTCGAGAAAAATCTGTTTGAAAAATCGTTTAATTCATAAATTACTGGATATTCTCGAATAGACATAACTGTGCTTTCCTTATTTTTCTTCCATGTTTATTCATTATGGATTATAAATCCATCGTCGTTGTACACGATACATTTAATGTGATTCTAACTGATCTAGCACTTATAATTTTCATTCAGAAAGTGTTTTATTTCAGTGGAAACTTGATCAAGTGCACGTGTAATTAACAAATATTCAAACTGATTTTCCTTAAAACCGGAGTTTTATATGAAAAAATTTTATTCTACATTTTCGATTCAATTTTTCGCATAGAATCGATCTTTGCTCGCTTGTACCACCATTTACGGGACATCCCCGTATATATTTTAAATATCAGAAACTATACAATTTCGTTGAAAACAAATACTACTTATTCTATATTCCAATTACAACAAGAAAAACAATTTGTAAAAAAATTTAACGAAATACTGATATACTTGAAATAATATGTTTGGACAAGTAATAAAAGTGAAGAATCCGAATTCAGTACACGAGAAGTTTGTGATCATCAAATGGTCTGCATAGACATTTTAATGCCATACTGATTTGTAAGGTTATTCAAGACTTTCATCGTAATTAAATTATGAAAAAAAGGCATACTCATCTTAGGATAGATTGAACAATTGTTAAAGTACACAAAAGAATACTCGATTATTTCGAATAGTTTGAATATTCGAACCTGTTCATATAAATATAAGTTACTCTAATAATATTAACAATGAGAAAATTGAATGTTTTTGAGCTAAATCTTGTCGGAAAATTCTTAATCATATATATTTCCAACATCGGTTAGGAAATAAATAACAACTACGTTGAATGAATTGAATTAATTGAAAACTTTGTTAACTGAATCTAGGCCTTTATCCCGAACTGCTTAAAGCGTTACGTAAGTAATCCACAATTTTCAATACACTTGAATGTCTGTACTAGATTAGTCATTTAAATTAAAATTCAAGAATAGATACGTGTTTGTTTAATCCTTTGCTATATTTCAGTGTAGAAATTTTATCGTGCTTGCTTTGTGAAGTAGTCATTCAATCCCAAGCACAATATTCTTACTTTTTTAACAAATACAGTCAATGAAGTTCGTGGAGAATATTCCGAAGACTACCTTGCATTCATTATATTCATTAGTAACTATGTAAAGACAGTCTGAGGAGAAAAGATGGAAATGAGACAGAAAAGAAGCACATTTAAAGTGAACAAAGTACCCTAAAACAAAAGAGATGAAAGAGTACAATTATTAATTATAAACCATAGACTTTTGTAACTTTCAGCCTTTATGTCTAATTGTAAGACGCGAGTTCATCTCATTCGAGTAGTTGCAGTTTAGGAGAAATGATTTGAGTAATTAACATTTGAAGCCTAATTGCTTGTTTGTGATTAACTTAGTTCTCTGATACAGACTGATTGAATTTATTAGTCCGATTACTAGTTTAAACTTTTATTCTGACTTTAAGTTAACTCTTCTAGTTTTATCCGATCCTTCTACTTTAATATCTAAATGAAGGCGTAAAAGCTTTCATAGAAAATTATTTTCCATGGTACGCAATGTCTACAAAATACTGATTGACTTTCTTGCAGACCGTTGCACAAAGTTCTCCTTGTTTGAGGAAACTGTTTCATAAATTCTATGGTTCTCATGTAGCTTCGAACTATGTGTGCGGGCTTGTAGTACGTCAATTACCATTGAGAAGATATGAGTAGAAATCTTTCATACGAAAGTCAACTTATAAATTCCAATTATACTGTAATACTTAAGAAATATACAAATCTTTGGAGTTGTCTGAATGAGAGTAAAAAATAACAGTAGACTGCATTATATGTGATCCGAATCACTGTCACAATTACGTTGAATTCACTATAAAGCAGTTCGTACAAAATTGATGGTGGACTATTACCAGTAAGAAGCTACTGAATTTTGTATTTTTTCTATGCATTTTTTCTATAATTTTTCATTAGCATGTTATATTATGTATTTTTCTCTTATACATAACGATAATGGCGTAACATGGCGACATAATGATAATGACATATTCATTACGGTTCTTCATACGAACAATTGCAATTTGAAACATTATTAATACAACAATTTAAATTATTTTACAGTGCTAAACATGTGAAAAATGTAATTTTATTCATACGGTATTAATAGTGTACATCTTATTACAAAATAAATACCTACAGCAGGTCACAAAAGTATTTGTTCCCCTTTTAAAACAAAATGATTTTTTTTTAAATTGCACAAAATGACTTGAGTTTGTTTTTTGAGAAGTAAGAAAGATTAGTTTACTAGATGTATAAAAAATCTGCTAAGAAAATTGTAAATAATCAGAAAAGTCACTTTTTACAACTTTTTTTATCTGATTTTCTAATAAAAATTAAAAAAAAGTACGTTTTATGGATTTATATCATTTATACAGGGTGAGGCATTTAAAACAGGCCACCTGAATAACTCGATTGCTATTGGTGACAAAAAAGAAAATGGGTCAAACGAAACTTGCTTGGTTTTGAGGGTGGCATAGTTCTATGTTAATAGTTTCTGTTTTAGGTAGACGCGTAGAGGACATATGAAGGTCAACTCCGTTTTTTAAATCAACATGGTACACTTTTTTATGTACTACCTAATAGGGTGTTTCAAGACGTGTACAGTAACCTACGACTCAGGGTCACTGAAGATCGTTGAAGATCAACTTCGACGGAAAATACTGTACTTCGGGGAACTGGTCAAACGTTTTCGCGGCTGTCGTAATCTCTTATCCAGCAAGATGGGTGTCCAGCTCATTCAGCATATATTATTACGGAAATTCTTAAAAAAAGCTTGGGAGATCATTGGATTTGACCAATTCAAAAGAAATCACAAATGGCCCACACGTTCTCTAGACTTAACACCTTTAGATTTTTATTTATGGGGGAAGTTAAAGCAACAAATTTACAATGAGATACCAACAACCAGAGGAGAGATGAAGCAGCGTATAATAAGAGCTTGCTCCGCGATTAATCCAAATGAAATTTAACGTGCCGTGTTATTCGTGATGCAACGCTTTACAGCATGCATCGATGCTCAAGGTCATCATTTTGAGCATTTGAATTAGCACTGTATCATTAGATAAGAAAATCGGTCAAGTGTTCGACCAGTTCCCCAAAGTAGAATATTCTCCATCGTAGTTGATCTTCAACGATCTTCAGTGATCCTGAGTCGTAGGTCACTGCATGCGTCTTGAAACGCCTTATTAGATAATACATACAAAAGTGTACCATTTTGATTTAAAAAACGAAGTTGACCCTCATATGTCCTCCACCCCCCCCCCAAAAAAACTATTAACATAGAATTATGCCAACCTCCAAACAAAGCAAGTTTCTTCCTTTTTTTTCTATCATCAATAGCAATCGAGTTATTCAGGTGGTCTGTTTTAGATGCAACACCCTGTATATGTATATGCGAAAAATTGTATGGAAATTGGTCCATGCAGAAACAGGCGATAGGCATCAAAAGATGTAAGAATTTTTGTATTTGGTTGCAGTTGTAAACCGATAATCGTGAAAAGCTTCGATTTTCCCCATCTTTAACCATTTGTAAATCATAACAACGTAAACTGATTCCGATGAAACTTTCAGCATATATGTAACTGGCATTAGTCTATATACGTATTTTTAAAATTTTTGTTACGAGCCCAGATAAAAAGGTTGCAAAAACGACTTGTATAAATTTGTTAGCGATTCCGACCAATCGCAGCATTATCAAAAATTTTTGTACACATCATCTAGTAAACTAATCCTAATTTCTCAAAAACATTTAAGTCATATGGTTCAATGTTAAAAAGAGTTATTCTGTTTTAAAGAGGGTGCAAGTACTTCTGTAATTCATTCTACAAATTATTACATGTATTATCACAGAGATTTAATAAATTGTAATCATTCTGAATGATATGAGAAAATTAATTTAAAAATTAAGAAAAATGACAATGAAAGGTATTGGACAAATAATTAGTGTTTTTTATGCATTCACTCTTTTACTCCGGTTTATGTTCGCGGAGTCATGACCACCAATTCGTGGAACTATTACTATGAATCGCAGCGTCCGTATTATCTCTGATTCGTGATCGATGGTTTCAGCTTACCAACGAATCATTGAAATAAGAAAAATAAAATTTGTATATCTTTTATTTTATAATTACAGGATTATTTTTATCAAAGTGCTGAAGTTTTTCCAATGAAAATGATATCAAACGTGGGTATATGTATACGGATGCTTTTGAATTATACGAGTTAAACACGAAATTACACTCTCGATGCATCTTTCTCGCTTTCAATGTGTCTCGTTCGCTCCCAATATATCTCGCTCTCAACATGTTTCACTCTCAAAGAGATAAACTTGAGCAATTCCTAGAAACCCCTTGATAGATCAGACCACGCGCATTAGCGAACATTATTAACGCGTAGACTGCCATGCAAATTTTTTATGTTTTTTACTCTGGTAGCCATAAGAATTTTCATTATTCTAAACATATAAAAATAAAATATTATAAATAATACGATATCTGCGTAAGTAATCTGCAAATATGCAAATTCTATGCTTATCGAATACAGCTGCTCAGAAAGGTTACGCCATGAAATTTAAAAAAAGAAGGGCGAGTTTGCTTGATGAAAAAATGTTGTCAAATATACTATGAGAAAAATGTTGCAAATTTTGCTACGAAAAATGCAAAAAATTGCACGAAAATATAACCATATACTGCAAAGATTGCGATAGTCAGCTCATTTTTGCCTGAAACGTTTTAATATAGTGCTTCGTTATGTATAATATTTGTTCTAATAATAATATTCAATTTCTTTATAGTGCACTTTTCATTTCAAAATGTTATCGAGTTACTTACGATCGTGTATTCGCGTCGATCTGTGGTATGTTGCAAATTTAGATCGAGAGAGAAAAAAAATTGGATATTTTTTAACGAAACCTCAAGCGGCTAAGGAGTACTTTATCTCAAACGTTATAGCATAAAGCTTGACTGATCGTTTAATGCTCGGACTGATTGAACACTTGGTTGTTTCTTGGTTCGCATGCGGAACAAGACTGGTTAGATATTCGGAAGAAGTCATACATTTGAAAAATAAGAAAATATAGAAAATCGATTATTGGTCATGTAGTATTTATTAAGTAGGTGAAGAGAGGGTAAAAGTGGGAGCAGAAGGTGTCTAGGTTTTAGGAAATCCCGAAAAAAAGAGAAGTCGGACATGAGAGAAAGAAAATACTATTTCTGTAATTAGGAAATCGGAACAATGAATGATAAAACGAAGTCTGAAAACATCGTTCGATTGTAGGTTTACTGAAGGCACGCGCTTCTAAGAATCCCGCTAATCCTACGGGTCGCGGCTTCTTCAAGTCCGTTTTATAACGTCCTTATAATATGAAAATAGAAGAAGAAAGAAAGCTTTGACCCAGATTGACGGAAATGTTCGCTACGGAACATTTACATTGTTAAAAAATTTTTAAGTTACATACTAGGTCACATACGTAAATTATAGATAACGTACTACTTTGTCCGGCAAACAAATTTTGCAGGACATTGCATAAAGCTTCTTTGTTTCGAAAATTAACCTATAAATTCTAGGTCCCTTTTTTCAATGTGTATAGGCTTACGATAAGTTAACTGCAGTTTAGCAGGACAATTTTAGTGAAAAATTAGTGTCGTCTTTCAGTTAGAGAAAATATACAATCCTTGGCAAATTGGTTGTCTGAAAAACGGCGCTATCTTGTGTCGACTGTAGCATAAACCTAAATACGTGGCTCTAACACTGTATTTGATAGAACAAGTAACTAAAAGTTGTAAATTAAAGATCAAGTTTCAAATAGCAGTAGGGTGTTAAAAATGCGTTTGATTTGCTCAAAGTTTAATTCAGATTAAGTGCAATTCAACTTTCAAAACTATAACTCGTAACATAGATAATGGAAATATTAACCTTGAGACAATATGCATATTTCGCTGTCTTGGGGTTATCTTTGTCAGTTCTTAGAACCACTTGGATAAAATAAATCTCTGCATTATGTGTCACTCACGGTTACCGATAAATCAATATAAATAGGTTACAGGAGCAAGAAAAATAAAACTTTTGTACTTATTGCTTCATTATCACAAGATTACTTTATGATGAAAATAATGTCTGTCACGACGGTTGAGTTTGACGTGTATATTTGATATGATATGATTTTATATCTATGCTATTTGCAGAAAACGATTATTTCGAAATTTCATACTACATTGATCACACTAACTTTGTGAGTGGAAAATCGTATTCGAATTTTAATCATTCTGGTTGTGCGAATAAAGCATAGATATGTATTGCTCACCGATAACCGTCACACCGGCAGTTAGAGGATTCATATTATGACCGCGGATTAATTTTAAGTGTTTTCTTTAAGTAAAATCACATTTATTCAAAGAAGATTATTACATAAAACGATACAGAAAGCCAAAGAAAATTTTCCTTTTACATTCGAAACACGTCAGCTGCAGATTACTATTGCGTTGCGAGTGAGACCGCAGTGAAGTTTACGACTGTTCCGTACCGAACATTTCTTTCTAGCAATAAGAGTTGTAAAATGGAACTGAAAGAGTCGTAATCCATAGAATTAACAGAGGCTGTTAGACGCAGATATCCTCAATAAACCCATAATCGAACAACATTATTTTAAACTCAATTTTTCCATCCATTGTTCTAATTTCCTAGTTACTAAAATAACATTTTCTTTCTCTCACGTCTGACTTCATTTTTTACTAGGATTTCCCAAAAACCAAGTACCCCATTTTTTCTTTGTCACTTTCACCTTCTCTTCATCTACCAAATGCCTCTGCAACCAATAACCAATTTTCTGTATTTTCCAATTCTTTAGCTACCAAATTAAACTCCGCTTTCAGTAACCCAGATTCTTGTCATCTAAATTTGAAGTTAGCCAATAAGCAACAAATCTATAATAAGTCCGAGCACTGAACAATAAACAAAGTTTTATTCAACAACGCTCTTTTTCAGTCCTCTTAAGATCTATTCAATTTTTTTTCATTGAGATCTGAGTTTGCAACACACCGCAAACTAACACGAGGACACGACGAGGACAAATAACCAGGCGCTAGTGTCGCCATAAACAAGAAAACACCTTAGACGTGTGATGTGTTTAAAATTCTGGTAATATGATTTGCCCTATTCAAAACCTGTCCTTTTCATAGCAGCTCTTCCCTATATAACGAGAATTTAATACTCTAATCATCAATAGGTTTTTGTTTTTTACAAATACAATCTCTTATTGAATTTTTACAAATTATCGTGACAATGATCGTGAAATCTGATCTATCTTTTACTTTATATTTACATTCAAGAGTATATTATCATATAACATATTGTTGTTAAGTGAAGGAACGCAGAGAAATTTGAAAATTTTTAAACATATATACAATGAAATAATTTATTCACCTTTTAACACTTGAGGTTTGGTGCAACTGAAAAATACAATTGTACCTTTTCGCTTAAATAAAACCTATTTATGAGTGTAAAAACCGATGCAGTTTTTTATTCTCTATGAGAAAACATAGAGATATCGATATCTTAAAATTACCTGTTTAAAAGTTTGCTATTTTGCTCTATAACACGAGTCATCTGAAAAGTTTTTGGAATTAAGTACTTTGAAATGTTTACTTGTCACATGAATAACTGTAGCACATCAAAACATGCTACTACGTGATATCTCATATTACAGTTATTTGGATAAATGTACTTCTGCATTCGGCGCTGCGTCACAAAGCAATTGTTAAAAAGTAAATTCGAACATGTTTCTCATACAAGCACTGTTTCTATGACAAAGACCAATTGATTAATGAACGATTTATTATCATAGCCATTTCATTAGCTAGATTTAGTTGTCTCTAATTTTCATCTATCCCCCTGGTTAAAAAAATTCGTTAGTATGGCAATTCGGGGAGGGGGGGGATTCATAAAAAATTTAATACATATGTTTCCATCAAATAAACAAATTTTCGTTGTTAACTCATAAAAACAACAGTTTTTCTTATACAAAATGCATTGAAATAATTGACTATGCTTGTTAACTAAATCAAATCATACGCCAAACATTCTAGTTAGCAACTCGCTATTATTAACAACACTTTCTTTTTTTTTTTAGTTTTCTTCAAAATATACTTACGTTGTATGTGTAGCGGGATTATTTGTATTTAAAGAAACAGAAACAGTGGAACATCGATTGTTCCTGCCTAATTCTGAAATGTTACTTTATTTTAGATGTTCGGATTCGTTCAGGGGTACGTCAAAACCTTTTTGGTATGAATCCAGAAGACTCCAATATTTTATGGTTTAGGAAATTTTGTAAGTTGTCTTAAGATCTAGATGAATTCAGCTAGAGTGACGTTTAACAAGCGTAATTATTGATAGAGACTGTTCTTTATTAATTAACGGGTGTGGTTTTTATAATATACATTTTGTAGAAAGTGAGGTTGATGGCTTTGTTCTGAAACTGGTTAGAGCGATTTCCAGTGAGGTGGATATTAGTCATCGCTGCACCTGGGAATGTGCAACGGTTGTCGTTACATATGTTAAAACAAATCCGAAATAATTTCCTTTACCAATTGACATAACAGGAGAACTTCGTAGATACCATTGTACGAACATCTATCGGATAAACTTAGTTATGGTTGCATTTTCCCCTTAATTATCATATAAAGAAACTTTTACGAGGAAGGCGAGGAAGTTAAAAAAGCCATTGCTGAATATATGTCAAGGTTTAACGGATCAAAAGTTTTGTGATAGTATTATGATTTTAAAACATCGTTTGTCCACGAGCAATGACATTAAAGTGGATTATATTGAAAAATAAACAGAATTTAAAAACGATATAAATTGTGTTTCAATTCCATTGGGAGAACTTTTTAAATGACCCAAGTATTTTGATGCATTTAGTCAAACTGTTCCCCACAGATACTACTTAAAGTATACATTTAAAAACAAAATAATTTTATACCAATGTTTTTTTTTTGTAGAGTACGGAAAGTGTATGAAACAATACACCCAGTAATATAACACTCCATTAAGAAAATATAGTACAGTTACACTTTTCAAATTCACCAATGCAGACACAACAATATGAAAATGTTGTTGATGTTGAATTTAAACAAGTGTTAAGGAATGGTTTTATGATACGAGCGCCTGTCAATGCTATTTTGAAGTACAACCTTCTTTTAATCTCTTTTTTAGTTTTTCCTTTCAGAGTGACTACAAGATCCAGTAAGCGTTCTGTGGATATACGAATTCTATGTTTCTGTGAAACAAACACCTTTTCGGTGCCCACTCGTCAATACTCATTGTCAGTAGTGATTGATGTGTCAAGTCCTATCAGAACCGAACACCCTTGGGCCTCTCTTCTTTACCATCAGGACATATCAGCAATCTATTAACTAGGAAATTCTAGGGTGGGTAGAAGACTATCCAAGGAGCAGTGATATTTTTACCTTTTACATTAACGATTTACCTATAAAATAAGGTTTCACACCCACAGAGAATTCACGTTGTATAGTCGCTTCGTTATACAGTAATTCACTTAGTTAAAGTACAATATACCAGGAAAATAAACACTGTCTGTCATCAACGTGAATTACTCATTTCAAATCGGTACCAATCCATTAAACTATATTGGAGATGATACAATTCGGACAAGATTGTATTACAGTCTGAGCGCTTGGTAAAGACAGTCTTCCTGCGTTTATGATGTTTGTAAGATATAACTTCGTACATGTGCCTAGACATTTTGCAAGTCATATATTTTAACACAGCTAATTATGCGTATTTTTCACGAGCAAGACTTGCAAGTTTGACGTTGAAAAAATATGAAATACGTCAATATAGACTGTTCCTTTGTCTCTAATGACGTTCTTTAGTTTTAACTTTGAAGGTGAATTTTACTATTTAACTGTGAACAACCGCCAATAGAAAAAGAAAACTACGTGTAACATATTTTTTTAAGAAATATTGTATACAGAAGTTTCATCAATATCGGTGATTATCACTCAGGAATGTTGCTTTCTTAGTAACATCTTTATATTTAAGCATCCATGAAGCATACAAGTAACTTGAATTAATAAAATAATAACTATCTAACATTTCGAATCATTTACACAAATGAAAGTAATGCATTTGATAAAATGTGAAGTAAAGTCAAAATATTTTAAACAGCATAGTACTTTTTTAAAGTGCGCTAACGTTTGAAACCGATAAATTTATGCAATGGTATTTCACGAAATTTACAAATACATCAAGCATATCGATTTTTTTCGTAATATGAGGAGATCTCCCCGATCGATCGACAAAGTGTTAAAAGTTTCAGTTCAAAACACCAAATTCAAAGTGAATGGTTATGAGTACAACAAAGGTGCGAATGCTATATTCAGACAACTGAAAATGATAATAAAATTTACAGTCTGAATGTAAAAAAAGTGAAAAATTATTAGTATCGATTTTCAAAACTTCGTAAGGGTTGTTGCACAACCAGTATTCTCAAACCTAGTGATTTTAAACTAAGTTTATCGAAAGAAGAGTAGCTAAAATTGAAGTTGAACGTTCAACAGAACATTTCGTGGTCATGGTGTTTAGAATATTCTCAGTGAAAATTGTATTCAAGGACAGAATATCTAACCACCTTTGTCACATGGGGAAAACCCAGTTTGTTCCCACCAGACGTCCCTGTACATTTCTATCCTCCTATGCTAAGAGAAGGCGAGATTTCGAATGTAGAGTTTATACCGACAACAGCTATCACATTCGCAAAACACTCCTCCAGTATACGTTCCCTTACTCAAGTTCCTTTATCTTGTAAAATTAAAATACCTCATAAGGGGCTGAACTTATCAAAAAAATGTTTTCATAAAAGCGATTTGCTATAAAGGGGGATTTTATATAGGGTGCAAATCACTCTCTTGCAGATCGAGTAGTGGGGGGAAATTTTAAAGTCAAATTCATTTTTTGTTTTTTAATGGAACCGTGTGCTTTCATCTTCTTAGTACTATGGTATTTGTTGAGATGAATTCAACAACCTGTTACATAAGGCCATTTTTTGTTGGGAAACGTTATAAATCATGTTATAGATTCGTGAGTTCACAAGGAGCCAGGTAAGCTTAAATCCTTTGTTTGACGATTATTAGCCTGCATGCTGTAAACAAAGATCGAACTTCTTATCTTTCTTTATGCTGCTTAAGTTACCGAGATAAATAAACAAAGTTTATTTCTACCGATATTTAATTAAAGAAGAAATAAGGATCGTTCTTCGACGTATCCAATCGTTCAAAATATATCATTCCACTCTTTTTAAACATTTCTTTTGAACATTTTTCCTGAGCAGTTAGACATCTTGTCTAATTGAATTTATTCGAAAGCACAAAAAGAACTAAACGAAATTGTCACACATGCCTCTGTTATTGTAATTCTTTGACTAAAATAGATAGGTTTTCACGATTCACGGCAATAGATTCTATCAATGTTTCAAGCTTACTTGTATCCTTAGGAATTAATAAATTTATAACATAATTTACAACATTTTACAATATAAATAACATCATATGACAGGTTGCTGAATTCATCCCAATAAATACCATCGTTCTATGAGAATAAAAATATATAATTCCATTTAAAAAAATTAATTTGATACTGAAATTTCCCACACCACATGATTAACAAAAAAATAATTTGCATCACATGAAATCCTCCTTCATACCAAATATTTTAAAAACTAAGTAGTTATTTACGCGGACAAAAGTACGATTTTTTATCGCAATACCTACAAAATTTTTTGAATGAGGTATAAATCAACTGATAAATCTATAATAAAGACTGACTGAAAAAAGGATATACAGTGGTCTAAAAAAGTATTTGCATATTCAGTTCTTTCTTGATAACTTTATGTAAGAAAAGAAAATAACATATTAATACAATCTACGTTTTAAAATACTTTATTTATTATATAGAAAAATAATGTGCTCCTTTAAAAACGATAATAACTTAATTTTTAAAATTGATGCAAAACGAACAAAAATTTCCTAATCAAGAAAATATTTGTACACTTATGATCTTTGTAATAGATGTATATTTCTTTATGTTTAAAATTTCTAAAATTTTAATATATACCTTAGTCCTGATAGTAGCTAGTTAAGTTAGAAAACTTTCAATTTATACAATCTTTAGAAAACTACTCCATCTTAAACTATCAACAAAAGTGTACAAGACGATACGAATGGGAACAACGTCATTTTTTCCATTGCAAGTAAATGCAGACTTAAAGACATAAATCTTGTTTTTTATATTCATGAAATATATTATTCATAGTATAAACCCATTTCACTTGAACGTAGGGATTATTTGGAAGAAATTGGCAAATATACAATATCTCTTGGCGGTTCGAACAAGTTAGCGTAACCCCTTCAATTGTAAGAATTTCGGCTGATCGAGCACTAAATATAAAAAATTTGCACACTGAGATAGGTTAACGGAGGAAAGTCTGAATGAAGCTTCCGAAGAAGGTCGAGTTCTTCCTCCCGACATGTCCAGGACTTGTAGACCGCGCTAGTCGTCAACCCCGTCGGAGGAGTCTAATTTTACAACGACCTATATTTAGCCGAAATTTATTCCAGCAGTAGCCTGCACCGGGTCACCGGACTTCTGTTTCACTGATGTGATATCTCCATCCAGCGTCGATGTAACGGAGGACGAGCAGACTTGCCTTTAAACTTCCTGCCTTACGCGACAGAACAAAAAGTAGTTTTACTACTGCGACGTTCTCTGGTATGGCTATAAAATAAAGGAAACAAACATCTGTTCGAGAAGATGTTGGTTTTTGTATTATACTGTTGCAGTAAGCAATGTAATTGCACAAAGGTACATATATTAATTGTTTATAAAATTCAATTTTCAGTTACATGAAACTCGTAAAAACTATAGTTTGAAGTACACTTACTGACAAGAATTAAGAAACACGAGAGCTAAAGAGCACATTAGTCGGACTATTACTGAGTGATTTAAAATTCTATGGAGTGATGAACATAAGTTCAACTTATTCGGAAATGGAATCAGGAACAATGTACGACATTCTATTTGTCAAAGACTTAATGTTATACACTTCAAATCAATAATAAAATTTGATGATTGAAGTGTGATGATATAAGGCTATTTCTTACGTAGTAACGTTATTGATCCATCTTGCAAAATCATATGCTATTACTTGTTGAAGAAAAGATTTGTACAGAGTGATTTTTTTAACATAACAATGACTCTAAACCATTCTTCCAAATTAGTTAATACATAAGACATTTCTCACCGAACAAAATGTTGAAACATTCAAATGGCCAAGTTAACTGAATCCAGTATAACATTTGTGAAATTAGGTCGGACATTATTTGGAAACCCTTTCTGTTACCAATAAAACGTAGTTAACGCAAAAATTTACAAAAATATGTTTTGATATAGCACCTGAGTTTTATGTTCAATTTTAATCGAGTCAAAGCCTCGCAAGTGCTATGCAGTTATCAAATCCAAAGGTTTTCCAAAATCCAAGGGTTTTCTATAGCATCACAAAAACTACAGACATTTATACACTGTTATTTTTGTTAAAAGTGGTTATATGATTTAAACAAAACACGCTTCTGTCATAAAGATTTTGTTTGGTTTCTTCACTTCAATATTAATTATAGCATTTAGGAAAGTATATTAAAAAAAAACACTTATAGTATGTTGATATATGGAATGTTATATTTTTATGTTATTTTGGTTTATAATCTATGTATCTTATAAGACAAAGAGTGTACAATAATTCCTAAACACCTATTTTCCTTTTAACTTCTAATAAGTACTAGAAAACAGAACCTTAAATAACCAGATCTCGTTCATTCTGGTTTTCAATTATGTGGGAGCCTGCTCATTCAGTGAAAACAGAAACATAGCAATAAGGAGAATACTTTACTCTACAATTGCACCCATTGGTTTATAAGCTAGCTTGACGATGCATCTAGCGAAGTTATGCTGATCATAAAAGATTAGCGTGAAAAGCACTCGGTGAAAAGTTCAGCGAGTAAAAAAAAAAATTAATAGGCTACGTGTGGATAAACGAGATGCATTTCCTTTCACATAAAGAGCTTATTATATACACGAAGTATAGTTTTAATTGGCTTATTTCAATCTCTACTAATAAGGGAAGTTGGGTAACTTGAAAATTTAAAAAAATTTGTAAAACTTTGCAGATGTGTAATGCAATTAACGCTAATAATGAACTTTTTGTTTCGGCAATGAAGTGGTCTCAGGAGTGAAAACATCCTCTTAAACAAATTATGAATTCCCATATTATCGTGAATACTTACAAAATTGTTCAAGATATGGAAAAAATGTTAAATTCAAAGTTGTATAGTTTTCATTCTCCTAAATTGTAGTGGTAAAGAATTCTTGGAAAACAGGATGATGACAAGAAATCAAAAACCACACAGTTTTGAATTGCACTTTTCTTTTTATATCTTGTATAGTTTAGCAAATATTCACAATAATATAAAAACATTTTTTGGAATGCGTGTTTTCGCCCTTAGGGTCGTTCTATTATCAAAACAAGAAATGATTTCATTATTAATATTAATTAAATTACATTTCTGCAGTTTCAAATTTTTTGAAATTTTCGGATTACCTGGACTTTCGTTGTAAGTTTATGACTCAAGACTCCCCATATTGTGTAAGTAACTATATGTTGTAAGTACTCAATGCAAAATGAAATATTAAATAAGGATATCTAATTAAATATTATACATAATAAGATACTTAAGGAGATATTTGTTTTAAACAGTGTCAAAGATAAGACATTTTTAATATTTATATTCAAGAAAAATTTCAAATACGTTAAGGTATAGTTTTCATTAATAATAACTATTCAACTTCAATGAATATATAGGGTGTTACTTTTAACGCGACGCACGATTTTTCATTTGTAACCATTTGATAAAAAAAAATTTACAACAAAACTTGCAGGGTATGCAGTGTACAATAGATACCAGTAAAAGAAATTTCGAAAACAGTTTGTTTTTATGACGAAATCGAGGTTACTTTAGGTTTTACAAATAGGCACACATGTTTCTTTTTTACCACATTTAGAGAACATCGAGACGAATTCAAAACGCATATTACATGATATTTTTACTAAGATATTACTCATCTCTTCCATGGATCTCTCATAAAATTATGCCACCTTTAAAACCAAGCATTTTATTTCTATTACCAATAGTAATCGAGTTATTCTGGTGGCCTGTTTTAGATGCCTTACCCTGTATAATAGATGAAAATTGTTCGAAAAAATTAACTGAATAATACTTAATGCGACAGGGACTGATCATTTTCTATTTTTCACTATTACAATACTACGGTAAAACGTCAATTATCCGGACTAACAGGAAGACAACGCCTGTTCCAATAATCAGTTTTGTGGGTAATCGGCCTGGAAGAACCAAATTTGCGAACGTGTCATAAAACAATTTAAAGTAAAATAATTTTCAAATATACACAAATGTTTGTTACGCAAAGGAGTGTGTAATAAGAAAAATGTAGAAAATAAATAAATATTTTTTAAATATTGCCAATATTTGTACAATAATTTATTTATGGTTTGTCGTTTTGCCTGTTTTAATGTAATATTTAATGCATTTTCAATTTCGCGGTGTGTTATTTGTACGTCGTGAGGCGTCCAAATAAACAATACCAATAAACAATAACACGTAGGTACATGCAGAATTCATTGTATTAGTAGCACCGGTTTTTCGCGAATATCTCGAAAATTAGATCGAGCGGCGGTTATATCTATGTATAGAAAAAAGTTGGTCAGAATATTGAGTTTTACAATATATTTAAATTTCATGAAAATCGGTAAGGTGTGTCCTTTTATGCACAATTATCGCACTTTTTTCTACACAGTATGTATTTACATTAACAGATTAGAGCATGATAACTCTTTATATACGTTAATACTAATTTAAATTTAAAATGTTTCAAACTTTTTAGAAAAAATAAAATTTCTAATTTTCATTTTGTGCCAGTATAATTGAAACAAATAAGCAAAGATACAAAAACAGATATTATTCACGAAACAAACATCACTAGTCTGCCTGTTTTCAGTTATCAAACAACAGTATGAAATGACGCGTTTTCTTGGGTCAAACGCATTCTCACTTGTGAGACTACAGTCGTCAATAAGAGCTGGACCTTTTAATTTATCATTCAGCCGAACATAGTGACTAATCGTTAGAGTTGATCAAGTCACCGGCCGCTGGAAGTCAAGTATCTTTGTCATCGTTCTTATGATGAAACTACTTAACGTGCAAATTATAATAGGGTCACATTAATTAAGTGCCAAAGGATCGTGGTGATTAAGCGGAAGTTATCTCTAACTTTTAAAATTGACTGAAAAACACACCACTTTACTGTATTGAAAATAAAGTCTCATAATTTTTATTTTATCTCTAAGAGAAGCTTCTTAACGATTCGACAAAATGTCTTCTATTAAAACGAGTGAAAATATTGCGCGAACTAGTAAAGGTATAGTTGAATAGTGATCTAATTAATTGCTGCCGAAGTTTTTAGAAGATTTATAAATCTTAAGAAGATATAAAGTTAACAGATCTAATTACAACTATTTTAATCATGCTATTGAACGAAAGCGAAAACAATTTTCCTTTTCCTTCAATTACATTGATAAAATATGGGATAATCACGTCTTTGAAATTTCATCATTAGACAGGTATGTATATGTGTTGATGAAACGTGATCATTTCTATTAGCCACGACCACACGATGGAAATCACATATATTTTTCATACTGATTGGAAGGAATTTTATCTTTCTGAACACTTTCTCTTTGTTCGAATGGAAATCCACTTCTACCGTAAAAAAATTAAAAAATTATATTTTTTCTAATAAAAGATTCTTAATTAAATTTTTAATTAAAGAAAATGAACTGCCTCTTTCAATGGAAATTGAAAATAGAATCATAACTCTTTCCGGCAATATTAATTTTTTTATGCACTTAATATTATCTACAATCAGCGTTTTAGGTCAGATTAGGTGTCCTTGAAACTCTCAAAGCTTCTAACTCATTTATCGAAAACACCTAACTATTGAACTTTACGAGTTTTTGTACCACGAACCTAATGAATCCAATGCACGTATAATTTAGTCAATCTAGATTTTAAAAGTTTTACCATATACTTGAAAAATTTATTGAACACATACCAACAGATATAAACATAATTAACAAACAACTTTCTGCAATCTTTTTACAATTTAAAATAATACGAATTGAGTTTAAGTGATTTTTCATGTAACATGTTAAATAAGAATCATTTTGCAACTTACATTGAGTTTGCTAAACAGATAATCGACATAATCAATTAGTGAATACAGTTTAACGATAACACATTAACTTTATTTTATTAACACGATGTGTGTAAATATATTATACCTTTGCAAGAAAACTGTCGCAAGACCATTTGTTAGGAGAATAAAGAGAAAATTTCTATTTGGAAAATTACTTGTGAAAATTACAAATTGTTAACTTGTGACGCTTTCCTCTCGGGAGTATATGTACATAAAAGAAGTATCTTTTTTCACAAAAACATATACATAAAACTGATATTTATACATAATACCAGAAAATGTTTTCGTTACAAAATGTACTGAAACCTACTTGTGTTAAACAAATGAAGAATTTATGCAATGTTCAAACAGTCAACGTGACATTTGAAATGAACTTTTATTTAAAAATATTATTTTCATTGAAACGTCGAAAATGTTATAAATAATACGCTTCGTTTGTATAATATCGTCGAACAATAATAAGAAAGTTATGAGGAAACTCGTGATACAGATTCAAGCGGCATTTCAATGAATCAGTCTAGTTTTCTAAATAAATTTCTTAACATTGAGAAAATAAATACCGTGACTCGCCACAGAGTGACAAATGCATTCCTGGAACGCATTCAAATAAATAAACGCATAAAGGCCAATGTATACTTAAAGAAACAAGGCAAAACGAAGAAAAAATTTTAAAAACAATGAAATTGTGCAAAATCATACACATTATTCTAAAAACTATTAATTTCTTTCAATTTGCTTCGTAATGCACTAAAATATGAAGTAGTCTTAAATGGTAAAGAAAGAACTAAGTGGTCGGATCGAGTGAAGCATTGCTGACAAAAATATTTCATTACAGAATTTTTTCAAGAAGTGGATTTATATAAAATTAGATTCACTCTACATACATACATACCCCAACAGTCAAAAATTTGAAATCACTCTACATTGCAAGCTACACAAAAACTTCCAGAAGAAAATTTACAAGTATAAGAACTTTCTAACAACTTTTTGGTTATTCAAATCAATTGACATGAGTTAAGTTGCTACTGACCTTCATAACGTCAAATCGTTTCAAACCTGCGAAGAGTTAGTAGCAAATTAAATATTGATGAAAATTGACAGATGATCCTAAACTTTTGATCAATAGTGTATACAGTTACATAATTACAAAAATATTCAGACATTATACACTAGGCTTGTCTGCCTAGTGATGTACTACGATTAATTGTAAAAGTAATATGTATTGTTAGCTTAATGCATTTTCGTATATGTTATTTTAATACAAATTAACTGAGAATATGTCCACTTACTAGACAACATATTACACAAATATTCAAATATTTAGCAAAAGAAAGAAAAACATTTGACAAAGTATGGCACAAAAGACTCTTATAACGCGTATTTTTACTCGACCTTCGACAGTGAAATGTCGCTATCTGTCGGGCGTGCAAGTAAAGGTTTTGGGAGTAGGGTACAGCGAGAACGTTTGACTTGCACTTGATTTGGGATAGCTGAGATCCTTCTGCCAAGTTTTGTCGAAGTCAGATTCAGGATGTTGCCGGTAAGGAGAAAAACTTGACGTTCGATGCACCGAGTTCCGAATGACTATGATCCTTCTGCCCAGATTTGTCGCAGTCAGAGATAGTATCTTAAAATTTGCTTGATGTGTGTGGGTCACGATTGTTGTGATCCATCTTCCAAGGGTAGTCGAGTAGAAAGACTGCTTTTTGCTAAGTAAAACTCGCTTTTATATACCTACATATATTCGCACCCTCGTCCGTCGATGGCGAGGTAAGAGTTTTATGACTCTTCATACCTGCCTCGTCGCGCGTATTTCGTCGAATCACACGGAAAAGTACATACATATATCCATAAACTCGTAATACATTTTCCGAAGCAAATATGCAACATCCTTGCATCCTCCTTAACCAATAGAAAATTTAATTATTGCCTATTCTTAAAAGATGTTGGTTTACAAAATTATTTTGTAATAATATTCCAATGTTACATAAATGTGTTTAAAAATCTTATTATGTCGAAAAGAAAATTCAATTCTTTTTCTTAAAAAACACAAAATTCAATGGCTGGTAACAGTCTCTAATACGTAACAGAAAAATATAATAAAAATATCATATTATTTATTTATAAAGGTGAACATATAGACATAGTGGCCCGGGAAAAACTACGAAAACAATTTCTTTTTGTTAAATAAGCACTACTTCAAAGAACATATCAAAACAGAAGAATAAACGAATAAAAACAAAGCTCAACAAATGCAACCCCAAGTAAGGAAGCACGAAGCAAATGAATGTATCTATTTACATAACCACACAAAGCACTGTTATAACCGATATCAAGAAAGAGCGAAAGAGACTATTTACCGACAGTGGAAATAAGCAGGTGATATTACTCTACGACAATACACTACTACATGTGGCGCAAGACGCAAAAGATCTGATACCTTGGATGTGAACTTCTGGTTTTCATTTATTCTGATCTCTACAATATTATTTGTTCGATACTCATTTCAATACAGCTGAAGAGGTTGAAAAGACCATTATCGAGCTTTTTGACTCAAGATCGTGATGATATTTTCAGACAGAGGATTCGAAAACTGTTCAATAGATCGGATAAATGCGAATAAAATTAACTTCGACTTCTTATAAATTAATATTTACATAGAAATTGATGATCTTAATGATGAAACTTAATGATTTTTAATTGTAACTTTTAGAAATTCACAAATCACGAAATATATAAAAGTCTCGAATGTATGAAGCAGATACAGCTACTACCAAGACGGTTACTGCGGTTTTAATAAAAAAAGATCACCATTTACGTCTAATGAGTCACTTTCAGATGCGTTATTAGTCTGCAGTATTACACGTGTGGGAATTCCACGTGTGACTCATTAATAGTTTCTTTGTCTTACATAAAAATTTTCCAATAATTTGGATGTTCGGGGAGAATAGGATGTGCACACATTACTGCATATATTATAACTGTTAGATATAATGCAATGATTTAAAATATATTAAGTAGTTAGAAGAATTTCTTCATATATAGAAAACTGTTTATACAAAAGGTTTGTGAACGTCAGCTTGAAAGCTTCTGTGATTTTAAGCTTTCTATTTTGATTGTATTTTCTGATTAAAGCTAAAATTCTTTTTATTCCCTCCTTACAAAACTATAACTTATACCTGGTTACACCAATAAAACCATGTTTCTCTCATTATTGTCGTCTACTGCGTACACTTGATCTACTTAACTTGTTAACTTGCACAATCTTTGAAAGTTTTCATACTTTACCAGAAAACATTTGCTAAAATAAATTGTATTACTGATAAGGGAAATACCCTAAAGTTGTAATTATCGATATTAGTGAAATTTTAGCATATGGTGGTACTTTAAGAAATAACCAACATATGTAGTTTTAATAAGCAATTACCTTCTTTGCATGAGTGAAAATCGCCTTCAAAGATGGGGGTATTAGAGATATTTGGTCTAATATCTTAAAAACGTTTGAAGATAGAGAAATGGTATACATTAACGATTTTTGTATTGTTCAACGACAGATGTAACTGTGTAGATAGATTTGAAGAAAATCCATTCGTTTAATATATTAAAACCTATTATCTTTTGTTCACTTTTCTTGTAAAAGATTTATTGAGTTTCCTATAAATTTGTGTATATACGTTATATACTCAAATACAAAATACAAATAAAACAGAATTTTGAAATTTTGCAAAATAAAAACAATAACAGTTATTGAATTTTACTTATATAGAATTTTCTCAGAGGCGAACAAAATTTTACTAGTTAAATCAAAGCGTGATTATGAACAGAAAATGTCATAAATGTACCCTTAAAATTCAGTAGTTAAACAGATACAGTTAATGCAAATTGCAATTCTAACGTGTCATGATATGATAAATGAATTTTTATCATAGAAACTATTAATCGTATGGACATGATTTTTTCTTCGCTTTACTCAAGAGGGATCATAGCTTCTAAATAACTTTTTTAAAGCACAAAAACTCATTTTTACTATCCGAAAACTATAAATGAATTTTCATTAAAAAATGCAAAATTATAATATCTTGTATGCAGTTTATTATAAAATTAATATCACAATGAGCCATTACGCGCCGATTTGGGTAGAAAGCCGAGGCATCCGGATTCGTACCATTCCAGAGTATATTTTATCACAGCATGCCGTAAACCTTTCAGAGTTCTTACGACGAAGATCCGCATTGCAAAATTTCAATACCTAAAGCATTAATTTCGTCTAATGGAAAGTAACTAAAATAAATATAACAATAAAGTTAACACACAGTATAATACGATCGGAAAATCCATAAATACATATATACAGGGTGAGGCATAACTCAATATTACTGAAAATATTGGTGATACAAAAGTATGTTGTTAAAAAAACCTAAAGTATCCTAAGGTGTCAAAATTTTTTGAGGTAATTGAATTTTTTGTATATGAGCGGGTCAAGGACATTTCAAGGTTATCACCTTTTTTTTTAATGAAATTGCATACTTTTTAATACATGTAAGTATAAGCTACATTTATACAAATTCAACGATTATAGTCACTCAAGATTAATCAAGGCCACAGGTAAAGAAAAAGTCGTTATATTTTTAGTGGTGGTGCAGGTCAACGGAAAGAGTAAGCCCAAGGATCAACGGACCTCGTGTCCACGAATTGCTGTACCTTGTAATGTGTTTACGACACATCTATTGCTATTCAGTACACAGAAGGCACTAACACTTCATATGGTGCGAAGAAACATGAAACTTCTGCGTCCATAAACCAATTTCTAAACTCAAACTTCTGACTGTGACAATCATTATACCTACAAATTTTAATTAAATATTCCTAAAAATAACTTTTCTAGGCTTTTGTATTGTAAACCCAACCATCTTAATAACTGTCGCAACTGTTTGGAAAAATTTGTATTTTAGGATAGCTTAGTATAATACATATGACACGACGAAAAAAAACTATTTCTGTTTTTTATTAGAATTTGCTGAAAAACGTAATAAGTATAAGGTCCTAAAGATATAATTGAAATTTATAAGCAACTTTCTTAGAAACATTCTATCGTCAAACAGGAAGTAAAGCATAGTAAAGGATTACAACTGCAGCACAGAAACCTTTATTTTACTAGACGTCGAGTAAAGTACATAAAACCTTTTGAATCGTATCTTCTAGTAATGTCACAAGGTATTTCTTTATAAAGCGTTAGCGACGAATTTGTATCTGAACTGAAAAAACCAGCTGTGACAACTTTACACCTCACTTTCAACCGACGTGTAAATATTTATTGCAATGAACATAACGCGAACTTCAAGGAAAGAATGAGCTAACAAAATAACGTATATACGTATATACGCAAGTGTATATGGCATTATGTATACTTGAAGGAGAAAAGAGCAGCAAAACGGATGGTGTGTGAGAGAGAAAGAGAGAGAAAGGGATAGGAGCTGAACAGTGTAGAAAGGACAAGGACAGAACAATGTGACTACATACAAGAAAGATAGAAGGGTGAAAAGAGAAACAACAAAGGAAGAGAAGCATCGTACATGGGTTGGAAAATACGAATCGTATAATGCATCATAAGTGCTACAAAACGAAGGGAATCGATACGTTAAAAGAAAGATTGAGGAAAATAAGAAATGTAAGGGGATAGCGAAAGCAGAATATCATTTAACATAATACGATCCCCGGTTTGCCTTAATTTCTCGCAACTGAGAGCAGGTATTGGGGCCACATTTAAATTGAAACAATTAAGGATTCACGTTGCATAGAAAATAGAACTTCATTAACTAATGAAAAACTGACAAAACGTGACGTGTACGCGGTAAAAATAGAGATTACGTGAGAATGGAGAAATAGGACTATTTAAGGATTTGGGAAGAATGAACTTTGGGCTAAGACTGTGTGGGAAAGTTAAAAGAAAAATTGGAAGGTAAAGAGTCCAATGAGAGTAATGGTGAAAATGAATGTGACTAATTACAGATAAACTAATTACACATAAATAAAATAAATCTAACTTTAGTAACTAATCAGAAAAAGCTTATTTGAATTCTCCACCTCGCTAGTCAAGTAGTTAAGTCAAAATTTGAAAAGGAAGTATATTAGAAAGAGAATTAATCACTTTTTTGTATGTATATACATACATTTGTATTTTCAATTCCTTTAGAACTTAGGGTCTCTCTATTTACATAAAAGCTGATTATAATATTGAAAGTCAAGTTTATTCCAACCTATCAACTGAAGTGCTGGTTTCATAGGAACACCCTAAGTTCTGTTTGCCCTTCCGTCTAATAAATGGGCAGACTATGTATACGCGTGTATATACAACTTTTCTTAGTAATATAAATGTATTAGTGGCGCCGGTAAGGGTAGCAGAGCGATGACATCATCGGACACTTGAAAAACGTGCCTTGTCTGTTCGTTAATTGTTCAGACGATAAGAGGAGAATGTCGGTATAGAAATGTATATACCTGTCCCAAAAAAATTCGTATTCTGTATTTCACTTATGTATTAATTGTTTATATATTTTATATACTATATATATTGTTATATATATTAATTGTTTCAATGTCACTACTATTTTCGATATAACAAAAAATAGTTTTCAAGACAATTTTAATTGTCTTAAAAAACAAATTGTTAACAACTCAAACTTGTAAGCTAAATAACAGATTTTGTATTTTTACAAAAAATATTTTATGTGGAGTATGCAAGATCTGTTCAGCATACAAATTACAAACATGAAACATTTTGATGAAACGTATAAAAAATTAAGTACGTTTCTAACAGATTAATTGGTAAAAATGAATCTTGCAATTGAATATTAATACGTACGGAAACAAAATATTTGCAAACAAAATGTAATGTGCACACATAGTATTATTATTTTTTTTTAATAGTAATTGAAAGTGTAACAAAATCTCTTACTTGCTGCTACTAAAAATATGTATTTAAATTGAATATTTTAAGCAAAAATGGAAAGGTTCTTTGTATCTAAGACTATTCAAAAAACAACATATACATTACATGATTGAATTTTATTTACAAATTGTAACTATTTTAAAATAAGAATTAACGAACATAAGCAATATGAAAGAAAAAGTAAATAATAATATTTGTTTTAGCAGATTTTTTGACATTGAAAATGTTAACAAAATGAGCAAATAGTCTTCTGCTATTTTTATCGAAAAATTATAACGACATTCAAAAGTTGTCTTTATGAAGACGAAATTTGTCATTATGATGACATGATGATGCTGAACGTATACTTTAATAAACCACGTGAAAAGAAAAACAAAAAGCTACAAAGAAAATTTAAAACAACAAGTATAATAAATATAGAAAATATAAAGAATGAGATGCTGTTAAGTGAAGAAATATGGAATTTAACAGCAAAGTAGTTACAGAAAATATGAAGGAAAGAGAAATGAAAAAGAAATGAATGACACGGTTGTCTACAATTTTATGGAGTAAATACTGTCTCGTTTAGATACAAAATCAGACATGAAATGAACTAGTTATACTCTTTATTCTTTTAAAAACATCACCACGGCAACAACGTACATCTTTGAGAAAAATCCAGATTTTGCCACTTCTCTTCAGATACACGTAAACTTTGTTTGTAAACTAGTGACTGTTAACATATTCTCAATAACCAATAGCTTTTCGCATTTCACTTCTACATCAATTCATTATTCAATAAGAATAATCCAAAAATAATTCAATATCTAATTTTTCTGCTGAGAGAAATCCATTTTCTTAGTAACAGAGTACAATTTCAACCTTTATCATTAAAACATCGTTCAAACATAGATTGTTCATAAATACTTTATAAGAAAGTTCTAATAATTATATTCCGATCAAGCTGTCATGCGCGATAGCAAACTTGTGATTTAGTTTTAAAATTCTAGTAAATCGTCTATTTATCCAGCTATTCGCATAAAGTTAAATCAGCGTGTGAGATACGCCTAAGATAAATTCGAGTAAACCTTGAATTTACGTGTACGCAACAAAGAGAAAAAAGATAACCTGGTTTATGTCTGCTTTCAAGCAATGCACTATAAACCTTATCCCTTTAAACGCACTTTGTGTAGGGGCATACACACCATAATACAGAATGTCTGTCTCATAACTAAATTCTATCGAATGGCAGAGTGGTAGTATGCCCTAATTTATATATGCATTTAACTATACACAATAAAATAGTTGTCCAAATTTTGTCAACGTTTATCTTGAATACTATTTGCTTGCAGTATATTATCTTCTTAATGAGTAGAATATATTGAAGTAATAAAAATTTAACATCAATTTTCAATGTTATAAATAATTTTGCAGCAAGTTTCGTTTACTATACTATGTCCATTAACTTAGTGGTGTATATTTATCTTCTAAAATCATAACCATTAATTCTATTCCAACCTATACGTAGTGTTTCACGTGTAGTGTTACGTGAAACTCAACATAAACAAATTCAAAGTTGCATTCACTTTATTATGAACTACAATAATGCGGTAATAAAAATATATCGATCTATTTACAGAAACGTCGATGACCTTGAAATCTCAAAAAATTACGTAAAATAGAAAATCTGCCAATCAGAATATTTGTTTCACCATTTATTTTCCCTTTGAACATTTTTTCCATATCATGAAAAACAACCAAGATATTGAACACCCTGTATGCAAACATGTGATAATTAAGGAGTATTAGCAATAAATAATTATACAGGGCGAGATATATAAAGTGTTACAAGCTGTTTTCTTGGGAACTATTGCAGATATCGACATTCTTTTATCTTTAAATTAAACAGTTGGTAGGGGGCTAATAATTTAGGGTGCAACATATTTAAGAAGGTTGCTCTTTGAAGCCCAAAAAATCACTCTCGCCATTTTGTCAAATGGAATAACATATTAACTTTTTGTTACTTTAATAACTGTCGTCGCTTTATCTTCACTTTTACATAACATTTACTTGAAACAGTTTCTCCTATTCCCTATAGTTAAAGAATTATAGGGAAACATATACAGCGAGTCACACAATTGACCAAGTGTTTCAAATATTCGAAAAAATAACAAAATATAGCGACCTTTCCCTTTGTTTACACCAAATAATCTAGTACTTACTTGTTAGTAGTTTGAGTACATAACTCTTAATCTTCGTCGGTTTATATTGTATTTAATCAACTTTGTGAGTTTTGAATTAGCATTAATAGATCTTTAGTTGCGGTAAATATTTGTTAAATCTGCCATGGATAAATATTCAGGTATTTTTCGTATTTCTGAATACATTAAAATACAGTTCAAGCGTTTTAAAAGCCCGCCTTGTTACGTGTATCTATGAAACTAACAAATAAAACTAAAAATGTATAGATTGAAAAATTACTGTAATCTGCGCATTCACACCGTGAAATTGTGAAAAAGCTTCAATGTTGTGTACGTGTAGTAGCAAATATACTATATATTTAGAAAAGATATAATAAACTTCTATTATAAGGCGATTAATAATTCGAAAAATATGCAATGGTAATATTGATAATACCATAAAAATGAAACAATAATTACATGCACATTGTAATTAATGTTTTATTACATTGCATTTTTCGGAGATGCATGGGCGAATGAAAATAAAAAAACACTTCCTCACTAAGCGTCATAGAAAACACAGATTGAAATTTGTCAAGAAAGTATGAAAATTTTACAGAAATGGATTGAAGCAAAGTAATGTGGCCTGATGAGACTAAAATAAATTACTTCGGATCGGATAGCCGAGAATGGACACGGAGAAATTCTGGACAACTGCAATCGCATCACGTTCATTTGACTGTCAAATTTGGTCACATAATGATTGGAGTTGCATGACCAAAGAAGGTACTGATCGTATTGAAAAATTTGAAGCAATAATGACTGCTAACTCATAAAAATGTTAGAAAATAGTTTATTAAGAAGCTATACTAAGTAAAATAAATTAAACTCTAAGCAAAATGCATAAAACAGCGATTAATGAGTCAAAGCATTCAAATTCTTCATTGGCCTCTATAATTGCCCAATTTGAACTCCACAGAACATACCTATGAGGATTTATTACAAGATTCATTACTAATTTTGGACCTGATGCAAAAAATAGTCTTCAACTATGAATAGACGTCATAATAGTATCAGAGAGTATTCTGAAAGAGCAATGCAAAAATCTTGTAGACAGCATGCCGGAGTGTATTAAAACAGTAAACGAAGTAAAACGAGAGCACACAAAGTATTAATACCTGACACAAGGGAAACTCTTTATTTAGTTATACTTTTTATGAAAAATCAATTTATTATCTAATTAATTTATATCTTAGAAATTTATAATAAATATATAATATCAGTTTAATTAATTCTATAAATTAAAATTAATTATAAATAATTCTAATTTTCATTCTAACCTTTACTGACTCACCAGTAACAGTTACAGTCGCACATTCTTCATTTTCAAAAAAATAAGAGTCATGTAGAAAACTTCACCAGTAGAAAAACTACACCAAACAGTAAGTTTGTATCGCTGGACTACCGACTGAGCATTAGAATCTTCTCAAATTTGACAATTGTGTTTATTGATAAAATCATCCATTTAAAAGTGAGCTTCATAGCTGAAGATGATTTTTGTGGCGAAAATTAAGTTTGTCGTATTCACTTCACTAAACGCAATCATGGTGGTAATTTATATGACATTGTATATCATGTATAATGCCATCGAATGTACTTTAAAACAAAGCAATGCATACTAGATGTTCCGTCCGAAGGAACAGAAAGCCGGTCGATCTTTTGTTTGGCACGGTTTATGACACGATCGCAAAGAAAAGGCTATTTTTTGAGACAACGAATTCCATTGTCCGTATTATTGTGAATTTCTCGCCGAGAGAAATTAGTTTTCTTTACAAAACGGTCGCGTAAAGTTAATTTTCGTTCTCATTAGCTGAAGACGTGTTATAAAAACGAACGGTATCCTAACAGTCGTTTCGACAATGGATTCTCAACGTGTAAAGAACCATTGGATCGGACCTGGCGGAAATTCCAGACCGTTGCCAAACCTTCGGCACATCGCGCGTCCGAGCAAGTATCGCCCCACTTTTCCAGGAAAAAGAGCGCTAAGGGCGCACTGGAAGGGTGTTCGCGATATCCGTTAGGCATGCTGATTGGTAATTAACATTTCGGTTGCTACCAATCAGCGTGTCACCCTCTTTAGCAGCGATCGAGCTAGCTGCTGAAGAAAAGATTCGTACGGTAGAAGTCTTCGGAGTCAGTCGTTCGTTGACTAGCTATTCGCACGTTAGACGCAATCGTAACCAGTCGTCATTAAGAGTCGTTCTCTAACCATTCGAGAGAATAGTCTCTATCGAGAATTAAAGATAACACAGTCGTTCGTTGACTGTCGATACGTCCGTTAACAGGCAATCGAGACACGTTCGATCGTTAGAATCCATCGTTCGGGATTTCTAACGTTTTTGCTATCTTATTCTTGTCATCGTCCATCGTTCGGGACGATATAAAACTCTTTCTTCGGTCAACCTCATCGTCGCGCATTTTCGAGGCGGATTCCACATTCAGTCGAATCCAACGTACGGATATTCGACGGTAGAACACTCGACACATCGTGTTCTACCATTCGTTCGAAATAGTTGCCCAATATTAAATTGGCGGGTAACAGTGTAGTGCGTGAGTGTTGTTCAGTGGAACCACGCAGCCGACACCCCCACAGGGACATCTACGCACGCGACGACACACTAGATTATCTTCTGTACTTTTCATTTCATTTTAATTCGAAAGTTCTATCGCTCTTATTGGAAGAACCTATAGATGAATTCAACAATTATGAATTATATCCCGATTTATATCGCGAAGAACCGTCAAGGAAAGCAATAAAAAATCTTGGATAGACTATGTGAAGTCCATAAACAATAACACTCCTTATAGCAACTGTTGGGACAAAATCAGGAAAATTAGAGGAACGTTAAGAAACTTCTCTATCCCTACACTCCTGAATCACGTAAATCAAATAATTAATTACCCGCAGGATATTGCAAATGAACTAACGAGTGTATTCTCCAAAAATTCCAGTAACGACAATTATGATGAAAAATTCCTCCGAAACATTCAAAACTACCACGAACTAGAAAAAGAAAAAAATTGTGTAAACACTGATCAGCCCTTCAATTCGGAAATTAACCTCAACAAAATCAAATATGTACTGAAAAAATGTAAAAACTCCAGTCCAGGCCTAGATCAAATTCCTAACGAATATTTAAAACACTTTTCGGATAAAACTCTACTATACCTCACTAACATATTAAATTTCATTTGAATCAACATGGTCTTTCCCGACAAACTCAAACTTCCCGACATACGCAAACTCTTAGAAAAAGTAATTAACAGAAGACTTATGGCATCTGGAAAATATTGGCTTCTTTTCACAAGAACAAAGTGGATTCAGAAAATTCAGATCGGCAATAGATTATCTTATCAACCTTGAAACAGCTATAAGTGACGCCTTTGCACTCAACCACCACTTAACAGCAGTAGCAATGCACATTGAAAAGGTGTACGAAATGGTATAGCGTCCCAGAATAATTGATACGCTCTTTAAACACCAAATTACAGGAAGAATGCTAGCACTTATATATAACTTCTTAAATAAAAGACGAATAAAAGTAAGAGTCAATGGAACTCTATCAAAGAGCTTTGAGGTCCAAAATGGGGTATCACAGAGGTCTGTGTTGAGTATAACGCTATTCCTTAGTGCAATTAATGAAGCACCCAAAAACATAACAGCACCTGTAAACTGCGCTCTATTTGCTGATGACCTAAACATCTTCCGTGAAGGCAAAGAAAGAAAAACCACAGAAAGACTCCTCCAACAGTCAAGTAATGCTCTCCAATCATGGACAGATACAACAGGATTTAAGAACATCTCATTTGCAAGGCACAAGCAGCAAACACATAACCCCAAGATCTACTTAAATAATACTATCGTTGATTCAGTGGAGATCGTGAAAATCCTAGGCATGGTATTTGATAGAAAACTTACATGGAAACAACATATTAAAGAGATCATAAATGACTGTAAAAGACGCCTAAATTTAATGAAATTATTGACATCAACCGTTTGGGGAGCAGGCCAAGTAGTCCTAACAAATACATACAAAGCCATAGTTAGATCCAAAATTGATTACGGCAGCATTATATACAACTCGGCATCAAAATCTCAAGACGTTTAAACACAATCCATAATTCAGTACTTAGAATGGCAATCGGAGCTTTTCGTACAAGCCCGATAATTAGCCTACTGGCTATAGCGGGTGAACCACCTCTAAGTGAGAGACGGAAGTCCCTTTCAATAAACCGTGCATTAAATATAGCAGCATCCTACAATAACACTGTATACCAAAAAGTATTCACCACAAGATATAAAACCGTATCCGAAAGGAAATCTAGATAACCTACCCTTTTTTACATGAGAATAGTTAAACTCTTTGAAGAAGCTGGTCTAAATTTTAATATAAATAGTGTTAGAAGAAACAAATACCCACCTGAACCACCATGGATGATCAACATACCAGTAGTAAATTTTGACCTTACATTCAAGAAAAATAGAGAAATCTCCCCTCTGATCTTTAAATCCCTCTTCGAAGAAATGCGTGCAACTATTCCAATTCACACGTGTGTATGTACAGATGGAAATAAGTTTTAAGCTCCCTGAAATCCTGTCGATCTTCTCATGTGAAGCGATTATAATTAAAAAAGCTCTAGAATTCGTTAAAAACTCATCCCAAGAAAAATTTCCTATCTTCTCAGATTCAAAAAGCTCATTGCAGTCAACATAAGACACTTCTGACGAACTAATTCAAAATATCCAAAGGATGTACTCTCAAATTCTTAAGGGGGGAAAAGAAGTCTTGTGTACATGGATACCTTCATATGTAGGAATCAAAGATTTGGCAGCCAAAACAGCGTCACAACAAGATACTCAGGACGAAGTTGAGAGGATTCCGTTCAAAGATTACAGAAGAGAGACTAATAGAAGAGTAAAGGAAAACTGGAATCAAAGATTAACAAGGTTAATCCCATCAAAGCTCCCATCCTGGAAACCGGGAAGCTACAAACCTGACATTGACAAACTGTGTAAACACGACCAAGTAATTATCACACGATTGTTGATTGGCCACTCCAGATTAACACATACCCACTTGTTTTTAAAAAAGGAGACACCCAAATGTTCACTATGCAACGACAATCTCAACATAAAACACATCCTATTTAACTGCCATCATTTCAACGGAATTAGGAGGAAATACAAAATCCAAAACAATATAAAGGAAATAATAAGCTCGCGTGACAGTATCAGCAACATAATTGCCTTTCTCAAAGAAACCAAAATCTACACCAAAATGTAAGAACATAAACAACAGGAACTTATCCGTACATATAAACACACTGTACAAATTATATTCTTATCAAGCAGCCCGATAGAAAACTCAAATAGAATAGTGAACGCAAATGTATTGAGTCGCTCATGACCCGAGTAGTTAATGCGACCAAAAAAAAAAGATTCCTATTCATTTATTATATATCCGTAAAGCTTTAATGTCAAATAACACAGACGATTACTGTTTATGTGATTATAAAGCCAAAAACATTTATATGTTTGAGGTTGTGCAATTTCTATGAACATTACTATAGAACATGCTGATATAATCATATATATCACAGTAAAATATAAAAATTATGTTTTTTCAGTAATATTAAAATATGTGAAAATACTGTTACATATTAATTTTATTGTTAATTTTTGCATTTCTTTGCCACATAGAATTTTTTAAAAGAAAAAAAAGTCAGTAATGCCATTCCTCTCAGTTTGAAACATTCCTTTAAAACTTACATATAATTCTTTGCAAATTTTAATCCATGCTAAGTTTTTTTTTTGTTCTTATCATGATATGCCTCGTAGGATACATCCCAAATATTTTGAAATATTTGCGAATGCTTTCAATAAATAATTCGATGTCCAAAGAATCGGCAATTTACGTACGCCAAGTAATGTCTGATTGTTGCGATTTCTTTTCGTTGCAATAATTTTGTAATTCGGTAAATAACATGCTATCATTGCGGTATTGCTTGTCCATTGCGATATCGTAACGTGATCACACGCTCATGTATATTGCACGTTTAGAAAAATATATGTGTCTAATCGCACAGTGTCACCAGTGCGAGATTACAATGACATCGCGTTGTTCGTATATATCGAATTTACTTTTGCGAGATCGAGACGTGAACATGTATATAGAAGAAAGTAGTAAAATATGAAATTGTGTCATTTTTAAAAATCTGACAAACGAATATCTGTCAAATGGCTATTTCATTCACTCATTTTAGTACGGCAGACGTTATGATTCGTCAACTGTGCAAACGTTAGTAACGCAACAGGATAAATTTTACTGCTATTCGAAAACTTTTGATGGTACATAAATTTAACGTGTTTTTCATATTTATTATTATTTTATCCTACTTATTTCTTTTTTTTATTTTGATTAACATACCTGCTTGTAATATTCATAAGTATTTGTGAACTGAATACAGTATTCCGTAGTCCAATTATGGAATATTTCACAGTTGAATTACACTGTGTTTAATACTTTATTTTATTTATTACCAAGCAGGAGAAAAACTCGACAAGAAGGAAAATTATGCAACGAAAAACAGATGGCTGAAACTATAAATGGTTTGAAGAAAAAAAATGAGGTATTTCAATATTCTAGTACAGAAATATAGATCAAGTATTTAATATACGGATTCCGGGTAGATCACGAATATGCTGGTACAGAGTTTTACACTTGAATATGTGATTATTGCAAAAAGCTATTTTTATTTGACTTTCTTTACAATGTGATTTTATAACCAAAGTGCTTTAATCAATAAGAAGAATAAAACTATTTTTTGTTTCTTCTCTATGAAAATATGAGGTACAATTTATGTTGTTTTAATGTTAGTTCAACATTGAAAATTGTTCATAAAGTTAGAAGTAAGGCTGGTTTTAAACTGAGCGTAAATATGTGATTGAATACCTATCAAAATCTTTTATTTGTTACGTCAGCATTCAAGTGACATAATTAAGAATAATTGAATATTTTTCAAGCAAGGAATTAGCCGACGAAGGGTCGCAGAAATCATAACGTGCAGTCAAAGCACTATTTATGATTTGAAAAGAAAGCATGACGAAACAAGGAATATATTCAACCGCAAAAGATATAGTCATCCTTGTGCAACAACCACTTGAAATGATAGAACATTACGCAAAATTGTAAAAAATATGGAACGAACATCTTCGAAAAAGATAAATGAACAGTGAGCACAAAACGTCTCTCACCGTACTGTCAGAAGTGGTTTAAACGAGATGAGTTCTTCGTTTCGAAAGGCTAAATCAAAATGTTTTGTTACAAAAAAGCACAAGAAGAAGCGCTTACAATGATGTAAGGAGCATGCAGATTGGACACTGGAGCACTGGTCTAAAATGATACCCGGCGATGAGTCACGTGTATGTATTGAGTCAGATGATGCGGAAACATTTATTTGGCAAAGATTTGATGATAAGTTTGATAAAAATTGTTTAAATTATAAACAGAAATATCCAAAATTTTATATGATTTGGAGTTGTATGGCAGAGAAATTGGGAAAATTAAGTATTTTTTCATAAAAATGTGAATTCAGAAATACGTTCATATTTTGGAACACTTTTTAATTCTAAGCACAGAAAACTGGTTTGACGATTTTCCAAGTTATATCTCTTAAGCTAACACTGCAGTAAAGCAATAAAAGATTATTTACATCAGGATTAAAGAATTTATAGATAAAATTAAGAAAATTAATTCCTGAGAAAAGCCATATAATACAAAACTTCTGCATGTTGTACGATTATCATGGGAAGAAATTTTACCCGCGAATTGTAAAAATCTTATGAAATCAAAGCAACAACGTATTGAAGTAGTTATTTGTACATATGGAAATATAACAGAAATAATTTCCTCATTAACTTAAATCAAATAAGAAACTTTTTTCTAGAATTTCTGCCAATCGGAACCTCTTTCTCATGTAATACTTCGTTTCTATTCTGGTTTCTCTTTCATAATAAATAGAAGTTTGAGTTACTTTGTTGTTATTTACTATATATTAAGGGTTAAAAAAGAAATCAATATTTGTGAATTTAAAAAAAAACAGTAAAACGTCAACTTATTTCTTTCTTCCTTTGCTAAAAAGTAAGTATATTATATAAGTTTTATAAAACCTACATTAAAAAGGTAATAAAAGATATACATAGTATTGCTATTTTTACAGAATTTCCTTTTTTTTTTAATATGCTCCTTGGTGTTAAACAGGATTTCTAAAGAATTTATCCACAGTAAAAAAAGCGACAATTTTATTAAAATATACAAGTAAATCTGATCTTTTCATAGAAGTTTATAAAAATATGATTTTTAATAAAAATAATTTTTATTTAAATTAAAATATCAATTTCCCGCAATAAAATCATCTCATATTTTGCTTTTAAAGCAATAAATACGCATCGAAACAAAAGAACTCTATGCGTAAAATTAACTACAATAATTTTCAAGAGAATCGGTTCAGCCGTTTCTGAAGTGCTTTTGGCACGCGTTTTAAAAATACAGTTTCCGAAAAAACACATTTCAAATTTTACGTTTCTCTTAAGGATCACCAGAGTGCTCAAATCAACTCGAAACTTCAAAGAAGCATTTTCAGAATTTCATACTTTAAGAGTACGTAAACATTTCAAAATCGACATCTTAAAATTTCTAAGATGAAGAATTCTTGATGTATTCTAAAGGGAATACAACCTCCATTATAGATGCACAGTAAAAATGCTCTCATATATACAATAGAAGTATTGAAATTGTAAGTCTACAAGAATTGCTCAAATAGAATTTTATTAAAAGTAAGTCCAAGATCTAGTTTAAAGAACTGAAATGCAGAAAAGCGGATGACGAAATCATTCCTAAAAATAAACGGTAAGTCTTATTTATATGAAATGGTGACATGGATGGAATTAAACGGTATGAAAAGATTGCAACAGCAAAAAGTATCGAACGCTCGTTCAGTTTTTGTTATTAACGAGCAACATTTCATCTCTTCTTCGCATTTTGATTTCCATAGAAATTCGCTTTCACTATAAGCAGCGATACACACTATCTCAAAATACTAAAACCGTTAAAACTCGATCTTTTTTTGGAAAAAAAAAATAAAACATCGTGTTTTCTTTTAGTTTTGAATTATCGAAAAGTTAAAAGCTTGGCAACTAATTATTCGTAAACCATAATCTTTTAATGTTATAAAAGAGATTATGTTTACATAATTCATTAGAATTCGCATTAACTATAATTACAATTTTTTTTATTTCATGATCTAATACAATATTCTCAAAATTATATGTAGCATACAAAATTGTAAATTATGTATTTATGCTTAAAAAGATTCACTTGTGAGATCGAAATTCGTATAACAATTTAAAAATGTAATTCTGTAGTATTTCAAATATTCCATATTGAACGGAATAATAAAGAAAGAAGATGATTCCATATGTAAAAATAACTGGAGCATGTAAAGTTCTTCTTACGAAGCTCTGGTTTCAATTAAAATACCGTTCAATATTTAAAAAATATTCATACGTGTAAGAATGAGCTTAACGAAGATAGGAATAAACGTATTCTACAGTTAAAAGCATAAAAGAAATAAGAAATTATTATTGAAGAAGTTTACTTTGAGTGGTGAATGTATTTATTTTATGTTTTAAAGTGCATTTTCCATAACGAACTCAAGTAATTTTATAATTGTATAATATCAAATCAATAAAGTTCTCAAACGAAACTTAATATACATAACACATTACTTTCGTTTCATTTTTCGTGCGAAACTATCGTATTCTACATACATCTATAGAACTATACGATCATTATAAACATACAGTATACGAGTTTTAATGAAGCAATGACCGGGAAATACGAAAATCTTACAAGGAAGATAATTTATGGAAGAATTTTCGTGAAACAAATTTAAAAAATCAATTTTCTTTTAATAAATTAAAATGCAACATTTCAAAGGTATATTTCCAGACGATTACGATCAACTTCACCAGAATAACTAAGTTACAGTTGCTATAGATGTGTTAGACTTCGAAACGGCACACGGTTGGCGATAAGTATATCTTTACCTACTTATAAATTTGATGTGAAATACACTAATTACATCAGTGATGAAGGCTCGAAGTCTTTTAAAGGACTTCTATTGAAATAATAGCTTCAATACACTAATAATGAAATAAGTACTAATATTGGAAAAAGTTAATGTTAGGTGTTTTCTGTACCCAGTTTTGTGATATATAAGATGCAATCGAAAAAAGGGCGCTAGAGTACACAGTTGAGTCAAGAGTCTATTTATTTCTGCTCGCTGCAAACGCTCGGGAAAGAGTGTCATCTTCTTCTTTCTCCTACTGAGCACAACTTCGGTTTTAGGACGATATCAACGTGGGGAAGGAAGTGTAACCTGCAGTCATCCTTGTCTAAGGACCCCTGCGTCTCGAGTTTTGTGGTCATTACCTAAACGCGTTGTATATACGACGTTGTATACCTTACAGGCATCACCGCAAGTAGTCAATAGTTTACAGGCAACTAGGTTTTCTTTAGACTTAGATAATAACCATTCATAAATGTTGCTTGCAAACTTAGCCACTAGAATAACGCATGCCATAAATCCTGGAATCTTCAAAAGGGCAAATTGTAAATAATTCTGAAACTGAGTGCAGCTCTTGTAGAAATTCCATAGGATTCACAAGCATCCGTTCATCAACTACTTTCTCCAACCATTTTGCACATCCACTTTCAAATAGCGTACTAAAAACAAAATGGAATGAAGTCTCAATGCCTGGGTAAAACTAATTTGTGATTGAAAAATTAGAAAATCACTAAATGGGATGTTTTCAAGATCATTCGAAGGTTCTGTAGGATTAGAAAACCTGCCTCAAATTAGCTTCATAGATAGATTTCAAAGAAGCTTGAAAAATAGAAAAAACTCATCCAGCATAACCTTCTCGAGAAAGAGAATATCTTAATTTATGATCTCGAAATAGCAAACCAACTCATTTTTTAACTGTTAGTATTGTTAGAGCAGCGATTTATGACGCGAACGTACCAAAGAGGTTATTTTTGAAATTAGGACTTTAGTTATTATTAGCAAGTAGTTCGGGTAAAAATTATATACTAGCGAGGGATAGCTTGATTAACAATCCTCAAATTTTTAGAAAGTAATTTCTCTCGTCCTCAATAGCCAAAACCGGCCATAAAAATAGGCCTTCTGTAGGGTGAATCATAGTATCAGAAGTAACGATCGAGAGGCCGAAGCGGTCATACCTGGAGGAAATCCCGCGCTGTTGTCATATATTCCCCACTTTCAGTAAAAGATTTCGTCACCCTGTTTCCAAGGTAACGTGCATTGGATGCGCTTTACCAATAACAGAGGTAAATATATATACGAGCGTTCTGAACTAATGGGAAACGAAATAATAGAATTACTTATTTCTGTGATTTCTGATTGCCAATTAACCCTAGAACTCTCAAGTGAATTCCTCGAATCCACAAACTAGAAAATTTCAAATAAGGACTGCTTTCCTTGTGTGAACAATTCTCAAAAGATTATTTCATTGATAAAAATTGCATTCAAATTGATTTCTGACTACATTACGCAATAAAACAACACAAGTTCTGCGAAGTACACGCCAACTGTTAAAATGGAAGAAACGGGTCAAAGATGATGGAAGTCGAGGAAACAAACATGAATCTATTAAAACACGAGACCATAAAAGATTTACTAAAGCTCCTGCAGCAAAACATTATGTTACTAATCGAACATTGTAACAATAGATCATAGCAACGACATTCCACTATACATATATCACCATAATATTTATTTACAGCGTCCAAATATTGAGTAACCAAATTTTAAATAATTATAAAATAAAACATAAGTATGTTACGAAATACGTTAGCCACGGAGATAATGAAACTTCTGAAAATAATCTGGAATGAGCAAAAGTCTATCAAAAACAGACCGTAGAAAGTATAAAAAATTATGATCTAGATTTCGTAACTAAGGCAAAACAAACTAGTTACGAATATCCGTGTAATATACTCCAAACATTGTCTCATCGCGGTGAAAAATTTATAGAAGTCTTACTAAAAATATTTCGAAAATAACACATTCTTATATCGCACAATGTTTCATAACAGAATTCGGAAACCTGTTATCAACAGTATTTTTGTGCCTGCAAGACGGAAACGGGACACTTGAACCACAAGTTGCCAAAGAAGTTTGACAATTGTATAACAAATTTACAAATTTTTGTTACTGCCACAAAATGTGATAAAATATAAAGGGGTATTTATCAGTCCTTTTTACACACACACACACGCGCGCGCACGCATCATCAATACTATGAATCATATTCTAAGTTCAATACTGCTTGATTAAATGTTACAAAATTTGTCTGTACAAATTATTGTTGGACTACCTTCGCCGCATTCTTGATTGGTCCCGCAAAGTTTTACATTTATGCTCACCTCACACATTCCAGCTACTTTTCATTCTGCTTTCTGACGCATTCTACGACTGGCGAATGAACTGAGGAAAGGTAAGGCCGGTCAATTCTTCGAACACCTGCAAGCCTCACCGCATGGATGTGGCGACCCTTCCCTGAGCTCTCTTATGCAGTCTCCAGTCAAGCACTTTTTCCTTTTTTTCACAAAATACAGTATCTCTCCTTACTCGCCCCTCTCACTCTGTGTTCCAGTACTTTCGAAACTACGCTTGAACCTCATAAGTATCTAACTAAATAGTCCCGTACACGTTGAAATCAGTATTCATACATCTTGAAAGTATTAGTATCGCGATATAAATCTCTACGTGTATTTTACTGTTTCAGTATCGATGTATCGTCGTGAAACGTCTGTACCTCGAAAGTTCTGTAGTATTTTATTTCTAATAAAACAAAATAAGATATTTAGAAGATTTCATCGGTCAATTGTAACGAGGTCATTCAGCTTTAAATAAAAGAATGAGACAACAATTCTTAAGTCATAAGAAGTGCTTCAATACTGCGATCGTTGAACTGTTGAAGCGCGTACACTTCTTATCACTTCCGGAATGATTCTAGGTAGCGCATGCTGCAATAATTTTTATACATCATATTTTCTTGAATTGTCGGTTTTTCCTGATACGTAATATTTTTTTATGTTCTTCCAAGAAAGTAATCAATTTTATACATACATTGTATACAGTACATTGTATACATACAGTAAGAACTACACTCAATGGAACCTTCTGGTGGATCAATTTCTTGACTAAATATTTCGTCTGATATAACTTCGCTTGATTTCTTCCTTTAAAGAACATTAAAAAATATTGCATACCAAGAAATGTCGATAATGCCGAAATATACGATGCGCAAAATTATTGCAGCATGAATTACTTAGAATCAATCCAAAAATGATAAGAAGTGCACGGAAGTACATACGTTCGATAAGTCCGTACAAAGTTTAAGAGATGGCATCATTGATGCATATCGAGGTTATTTTTAATTTATGGCAACTCTTGAAGAAACACATGCCAAGTTTTAGCCAGATTCATCTATTATTTTGTGTTTAGCGTTTGTTTGAATCGATTATGTTAAGTGATCGCCAAAAAATGAATGAAACAGAATCTCGTGATTAAACTTTTTTTTAAAGACAAAACACCCTTGGAAACTAAAAATAAGCTTAATAAACATCATGGTGAATCTGCACTTCCGAATAGAACAATTTATAAATAATTTGGTCATTTTGGAAGCGGCTATATGAGTACAAATGACGCTGAACATCATGGACACCTTGTTGAAGTTACAACTCCAAAAATCGTTGAAAAAAATCCACAGTATAGTGATAAATTATAAGAGAATAAAGGTGCATGATATTACTCAAGTTGTAGGCATCTCAAATGTTGAAATACTGGATACATAATATTTTGCATGAAAATTTGCAAATGAAAAAGCTGTCCAGAAAATAAGTGCCGTGATAGCTCACAACTGATCAAAAACGTGATCGAGTGAAGCGTTGCAACGATAGTTTAAAGGTGTTTCAAAGGAATCCATGGGAATTTTTGTGTCGTTTCATAAAAGTGGATGAAACATGAACCCACCACTATCAGCCTGAGACCAAAGAACAGTCAAAGCAATGGGTTTCAGTTGGAGAATCTGCACCAAAGAAGGCGAAGACCGTTCCTTCAGCAGGAAAGATTATGGCCACCATCTTCTGGCATGCTCGTGGCATAATCTGCATAAATTTCTTGGAGAGGGGTAAATCACAGGAGTATATTATGCATCTTTGTTGAACTGTTTAAGTAATAAAATTAAGAAGAAACGACCACACTTGGTGAAAAAAATCTGTTCTTTTTCACAACGATAACCTACCCAGCTCACACCTCTGCAATTGTGGCCGCAAAATTGTTATAGGCTACATTTTAAATAATAGTTTCTAGTTAATAAATCAATAAATTTATTATATTTCAGACCACCTAGTTCTTGCCAACTGTGGCGGCCAACAATCAATGATCCACCAGAATGGGTTCCGGAAATAACTTTACCATTTTATACGATTTTACTTTCACAAAATTGCAAAAGAAAGCTGAAAGTTACATTTAGATTTTCTAAAAAAGACTACATTTTTTATTTGGTAATTCCTTATAAAAAAATTCCCAAACTTTACCCATTTTTTGACGCCTCAGGGTGGTGTCCTTCATTAATTTAAAGTAAATAATAATAAAATAACACAAATTTTCATTGAATTTTAAAGAGAAATGAAGAAGACAACAAAATGTTACGTAGAAAGCTTCAATGCTACAACATATCAAAGCAATTATAGGTATAAATGGAAACAATGAAATGTTAATAAAATATTATTTCTTCATAAATTTATGTTCAGTTGATTAGTTACTTAATGTAAGATTTCTACCGACTAAATAGATACTTTTTCTCGGCTAACAATTCCTTTCCTCTTTTTTTTCTTTTTGTTAATAAACAAACATTTGTTTTATTTTCTTATTATTCACTTCAAATTAAGTCAGTCATACTTTTCGAACTAAGTTTTAATAAAATACACTAACATTTTATAGTTCTAAGATATGTATGCTTTTATTGAAAATGTTTGATTGAACTTTTTTTGCCAGAAGTAGTAGGGAAGAGGTGGGAAGAAAGGGACATATTTATTTCTAACAAGATGTAAAAGAAGTTAAAACATCATTCTACTTCTAATTGAGAACATTAAAAATCTCAACTATCTGACTGTAATTGTATGTGGTACTATTAAACCTCTCTCTATACTTACCTTATTTTTCGCTTTTTAAAAAGATGTAATTTATCCCTTTTATAAATTGACCATACTGGATGAATTTTCAATATTTAAGAATCGATATAAAAAAGAGGTACAGTGTAATACAACAGGATAATACCAACTGTAACGCGTCTACTTATTAAGCCCCACGGGCGCCAATTTGTAATGCGTAATCCTATCATGGCCCACGTTGGACGCCAAATGTAACGCGTAATTCTACTTCTTATCGAGCCTTTGATAGTAAACCGTCGCTATTTGACTGGCGCATGAGCAAGGGGTTTCAGGAGCAGGATAGAGCGAGAATGTTTGACTTGCGAGGCACTGGGGTCAGGATGACTATGCTCTTTCTGCCCAGATTTGTCGTAGTCAGATACTGTCTTAGGATGTGCTTGCTGTGCTTGAGTTAGGATAGCTATGATCCATCTGCCAAGGGTAGTCGAGTAAAAAAGACTGCTTTTGCCAAAAAAAACTTGGCTCTTTTATATCTAGAAGCACATCCGCGTCCGCCCAATCGACGACAAGGCAAGAGTTTTATGACTCTTCACTGCGCATACATCGAGTCGTACGGAAAAGTACATTTATCAGTTTTTATAAACTAGGTGCGCTACACAACATTGTTCCTTTAATTATTATTTTTTCAGATACCAAAATCGCAATATTATCGATTTATTTTTTCAACAACGTAAATACTATGCTATTTAATGCCAAAATATTTATAACAAAATTGACATTAAATTTACATACTTATTTGAAAATCAAAAGAAATCTTCAAATTAAAGAATAAAGAATAATCCTTGTATTAAAAGTAAAATGTAATTGTTAAATTAATCAAAATTAACGAAAATACCTAATATTTAATTTATCGGGATGTCCCATTCATAAATTTTATTGTATCCATTGCATAAGTATGCATAAGTATCCATTTTTAATAAAATTAAAAATCTAACTAACAATTAGTGGAATATTAGACAAAAAGTATCGGCAATTTCATGTTTCCGATTCTTGAATAAGTACCTAATCAGATGTAGCAATAAAGAAATTAGTCGGTAAAAACAACATTCCGCAAAACGTTTCGAAAAAATTTATTTTTGACATTGAGGAAGTTCAATCGTACGTTACTGTTATGTTTGAAATGACAATGATTTGAAGTTGGACGCGATTGCACCCTGCACAAATGTTGCTACAAAACAAAAAGATTATCGTCACGGACAGTACTTTCAATTTTGGGGTATTTGCATAGTCTAAATATCCTCTAATCTACTAGAGATAAAAATCTATAGTATGTCATTAAAAAAAAAAATAGAGATAACCTCAAAATCTCTAATAACCCTCCAACCACAGAAAAAATTAGTATATTATCCCTTTAGTATCATATAACTTTTGTAAATAAAGTTCTTTCGTACCTATAAAACTAACAAAGGCATTGCAAATGGTCAAAATTATTATCTTATACTGTATTTGCTTTTTTTCTTCTTGTCCACACTTGTATAATATCAACTCTACACTGTAGAATGAAGGTACCTAACATTATCTAGGGAAAGTAAATCCCAGTTAATTGAATAATAACTGGAATATTATAATTATAAATTTTATAGGATTAAAAAAATATAAGATATGCAAAAATCGAGTTCTGGAAAAAGTGTACTTAATACCGCCTACTTAAGAAATATTGATTAATTCGCGTATATATGTTTTTAGTCATATTCACAAAATGAAAATTTTCAAAAACATGTGTTTTTATTACTTTTTGCAACATAAATATTTCCTTATTAATTTTTTATTATTAGGATTCGGTTTAAAAAGTGTTTTTATCATAAAGATATAGAAACAGGATTTCTCAAATATTTTGATGTTTATGTTTGGATTTACATATTGATCAAATTACGTTATTGTCGGTTGCTGTAAAAATTTCATGGCGCCACCTGTAACAAATATTGCAGTATTGGGAACACCAAAGGTGGGAGGTATGGAGAACACGCACATTGATAAAAGATAAACGCTATTTTCATTAAGAGAAACGTTCAAATCGATTAGATTCCTTAAGTACATCATTAATTAGATATTTCTAGTAGCTATATTTGCATTCACCATATTCTCAAATTTCCCTTCTCCGAATGTGATGTAAAACTGTCGCAGTCCAGAAATTAAAATCCACTAAAATACTTCCCTTTCTGTAATTATTGATCATATGAAACTGTAATTACAGTATGTCTTCCTACATATATTTAGTTCATGACCGATAACTATTAGTACTTTCTTTATTGGCTCCACATTATGGAATCTAGACCAAACCGTATAATCCGCATGTATGTACATAGGTGAAGCCCAAATATTTAGAAAATAATTTAGTCTTTATTTACTATCGTAGATGGTAACGTTAACAATCAAATGAAGTGAAATGCTTTATTCAAATGAAGGGTTGAAATGTAATGTTATTCGATAGATCACAATTGATACAATTCTGAATATCTCTTTGAATGTCTATCTGTTTAAATCTATATGAATTATCTATCTCTATCCATGTCGTTGTCCTTTTATACGTTGTTTACTCTTGTAAATAGGATATATTAGCACTTTGCACTCGAGAGGTGACTCTCAGTCACCATTTGGCTCGATACAATAAATCGAATGACAATTAAGGGGCGATTAACAACTACTCTTTTTTAAACAATGTATTTCTCGTTTATAGTATAAATGGTTCACGTATATGCACTTCATAACACAGCATTGTATTTCATTAAAATTATTATTTCATACATTAATCTGTCTTTGATGTTTATAAAAGTCGAAGCAAATGACGGAATTAGTAATAGTGAAAAGAAGTTCGAATTTAAATTATGTAAAGACCAAATCAATGATTTCATAAATGAGAGATTTAAATGAAATAATTGGTTCGAAAAAACGGAAGATTACAGTAACTGTGAAAAGTGAAACTGATTCTGACAACACAGGGAAAGACAGAGTTCAGATAGGCAGTACAGATTCTCAGTAAAAGTCAGGAAGAATAAAGTTCAGGAACAATGAAAACGACTACAGAATCGCAAGTAGCTGTAAATTGTAACGAAGCCATTGGATTTTTCGAATTTAAATCGACGAAACCATAGATGAAACACGAGTGATTATGCTAAAAAGAAACTAAGAAAAATGCAACTTCAGCACAGAAGTTTCGAGTGCAAAGGGTTAAGGGAGTTCTGTAGCCAGATTTATGGTTTTAGAAGTGGTTACGCTGCAGACAACTGTTTTGTTTCCCACAGACGATAGCGTTCTCTTTTCTGCGACACTCGGTCACTAGGACTCGAGATGCCATAAATCCTGGAGTTTTCAAGAGTTCAAGGGACAAGTGGGTCCCAATATTTACGTGACCGGTGGCCCACTTTACGCGAGAAAGTCCAGACCTCGTGGAGATTCTACAGGATTCCCAAACATTCCTCCGCCGAACACTTCTTCGGTCATTGTGCATCCCTTCCTTAAAATAGCGCGTTTAAGGCGCAACGGAAAAGGATTGTTAATGCATCGGAGAAAAACTGATTGGTGGAAAATCGTTTTGGAAATCACCAATCAAGATGGTTCGGTAAGAAATGCGGCTTTCGTCGATATGGATCACGAAAGCTTGCGACAGTGCAAGTTGAGTTCTCGCCAAGAGAACATATAGTAAACCACCTCAGCAAGAAGTATAGTAGATTCAAACTTCGCCAAGAGGAAATAGTGAATAGTGTAACCAGTCCAGCGTAGTAGTAGTAATAAACAAATAATAGTGCCGCAGTGAGTCGACGCTACTTTTTTGAACACCCTTTCTAACGTTATTAAGTTACCGTCGGGAGAAGTCTTGCTACTAAACATATATACGTGCTTGGCAGTGAAAGGGTTTGTCTTAAACTAGTCACGTACAGAAGTGAGAAAAAGTTCTATTCAATTGAAATAGATGCAAAGTGTCGGGGGTGTCTTGTGTTCACGCCTTGTCAAGTCTTCAGTGTATTAAGTACAAGTAACGGTATGTCAGCGTCCATAAGCTGGCCATTGTAATCGGAAGTTTATTAGGTTCTGGCTGTCCAGTGTCGCGTTTATAAGATTATGATACGTCAATTTCTACTAAGCAGGAGAGACTAAGCACTTAAAAACCAATTACGTGTTTAGAGTTTCTCCTAATCGTGAAGTTAATTGCATGCTAAGAAATAAAAAGTTCAAATTCTCAAAAACGAGAAATTTATGGATTGTACGTAGACTTAGCACAATCTGTTGTTCTCAGTGTGCTTTGTTAACATCCATTGATATTAGGAACGTGAGTGGTTTTAGGTATTTTCACCTTGTTAAAGTTTTATGTATATCATTTTCATCTACGTCACGATGCACATTGTTAATTATTATTGTTAAAATCCTTTTCGAGGTAATGTAAGAAGTATGAGTGAGAACGATCAATCCATAAAGCAATGTCGCTGTTACGTTTCGAACAAAATTCTTTTTTTTTTTTATTGATCCATCAGCGGGAATGCGATCCGATAATGCTCAGCATTGTGGGAATTCCCTAATCACTTGCAGACGCAGCCTTTGATGTCGAAGAAGTTTATCCCTTTGTTTAGGCATCGTGAATGATAACCCTTTGTGGTCGAGGCCTTTTTCGCTTGGGTGAACCAGCAGCTCCAGATGATTTTCCGCATACTTAGTGAATTTCTTACAGCTAACTTAAAATGATTTCACGTATAAACTAACGTATAAAACTATTAAATTTTTATATTTTATGTACCTATACATCTCAAAGAAGAAAGTTTGTTAAATATTAAGCTCTGTATTATTACTTTGTATGGTATTTTATAAAGCAATCGCCAAAATGCATTCTCGGCTTATCGGAGCAAGTATCGTAGTAATATGTTGTTTGATGTCTTCTGCCGAGCTTATTTCATTGACAGCAAACCTTGCAATCCATCTTAACTTCTGTTAAAATGACATGTAGTTTTTCAATCAAATGGATTTCATTGAAACTGGACGGTCGAAACCAAAATTTTTACATACGCAAATGACTAAGCGGCCGTTCTTTTCTCTGCTTTTTTACTGATTTATAAAGAATACAAGAATTAATTGAACATATCTCTAAACCCTCCAAAAATAGTTTACACCACCATTACAAGACTTTCTTAGAAAACACTATGTCGAGGTATATTGATCAGCTGAACCAACGATACTGATATATTTTATGTAGTTTATGATAACATTCATATAGTGAGCCACATACCCAACCTATCGAACATTATTAGCGAGAAACTAAAGCCAATTGATATGGAATCGAAAAAGAACATTACATTGGTTAGATAGTTAAATTTTTGTTTCGACGGCAACACGGCTTCAGTACACAAATGAATGCATTTCTTAGCATAATAGTTGACAATTTTCCAGTTTCTATTCGTAATGATTGAAAATAATATTTAATATGAAGTACAGCCGTATTTTTGTATATTAAGTCTAACTCAAATTTAACTCGAAAACTAAAGCCGAGTGGTGGTAATGTATATAAAAAAAAAAGTTACTCAGAATGATGGCAACATATTTCAAGATCATCAAAATCAGCGAGGCATACCTAAAGTAAATAATAACCGAGTAATCTTCTTGCTTTAATTTCTTCAATTTCAAAAGTTTGTAAAGACGGTTGTACTTTAAAAGAAACTCGGATCATTCACAGATTGTTTCCTTCTACAGTATTTTGGAAACTAGTAATACGAAAGAAAAAGAAAATCATATGATAAAGAATGTCACTGAGAATATTTGTACTAAATTTTACGAGCTTTTGGTATTTTATTTTTATATGATTAGCAATACTTTAAAGTGTTTAACAATTTGCAGAATGTTTAGTAACTCCGACAAATGGTCAAGTTTAAAAACTGAAAATCTGAATAAAAAAATAGTAAGATTACAGTAAGACAATACTATTGGTTCAAAACTTTAATAACTTGCAAAATTTCTGAATTTTCATCCCTTTTAAGGTTTTTTATACACTGCACAATATATAAAAATTGGCAAAACAATTATTAATAATCTTCACAGTTTTGTAATACGAAATAATACAAACAAAATGCAAAATTATTTTTAAATCCTAATATTTTGAAAGACATGTAATTTGAATAGTTTTCATATAAACTATACGGAAAGTGCTTATCGATACAATGTTCTTCACATTATTATTGTTTAAAAAAAATCTTTTATAAATAGTGAGATGTGCGCAGAATGCAAAGAGAATAAAGACGGTTCTCTAAAGAAAGTAACATTTCAACAAACAGAAGCGAATTATTCACAAGGATCTATATCCTGAAAATAAATAAGCTTCTTTAACGATGATAGTGCCATGAACAAAGGGTCAACTCGTTTTAACTACTAACAGCGAATGAGAATACTCTCGATGATATCTTCGTCTAATTGGTCAGTTACTACGTTTAAGAGTTACTGAAGCCTATTCTGCCTGGTTTATTTAAATTAAATACAACAATGAGTTGGATGTAAAGTGAATTTGAGATATTCTTTTTCAAATATTGAAAAATGCAGTATCTAACAATTTTTTACAAATACATTTGAAAGATTTCACAATATTTTTAAATTTAAAACGTTTCACAATAATCTCCAGCAAACAAATCCTACAAATTGAATATAAATTTGATAAATTAATATCGAATCGATAGATCTTGCCTATTTCACTATTTATAAGGATGCCCTATACCTTAAATTACATGCTATTAAACACTGGATATTTTGTATTATTTTTGTGCCATGGGATAAGTTGTGAAATGTATTTAATAAAAAAAGAAAATAGAAGGTACATCTGTGTTATTGACACTATAGCTATATTTCGACTAAACTGCATAGCCGCATGGCAACGCAAAGTACGATCATTTCATAAGCCCCCTCCCATTCCTCATTATGAGAACATTTAATTTAGTGTAATTTTTCACCCTCTGTAGGAAAAAGCGTACAAACCTAAAAGCTTTATTTTCAAGTTATTTTAATTTTGAAATTTTATTTTCATGTATCGTAAGAAGCTTTCTCTATCATTTTTTCCTCCTCTTTTTTTAATTATTTCCTATGTATTTTTGTATTAGTATTGGTAACTCTTTTAAGAAAATATCGATAAAAAGATTCGTTCTGAAAAATATGATATTTGAATTTCAGCAGTACTGTATGACTGATTCTATCAGTTCCGAACATAGTACCGTACTTCCTGCTTTACTCTGATCTTCAGATTATATCCGTACACTATATAATTTCCGAACTTGCTCAGAATTCCAATATCTCACTCTCATGTATTGTTATAATAATTGTTATACTAAAGTTGTTCAGGTTAAATGGACACGCATCGAGAAAATATTCTAATATTTAAATAAATCTGATCTCTATTTATATAAGTAATCTATTACAGTTATAAAACACGTAATCGTGTAAAATTTATGTACTATGCTTATATGAAGGATAAGTAACTTTTTATATTATTTTTTTTTGCTTTGATCGTATGCTGGAAATTATAATCACAGCTAACTCAGACTGAATCAAGGTATTAAACTAAAACCGAATCATAATAAATATAAACTAGAATTTATTTATACATCTTTCACAAATAATAATTCAATGTTGTTTACATGTATGATTTTTACATATATATAGGTACAGAGTAAACTGGTTTAATCATCTCGTCGGCGGCAGATCATATAAAATAACGGTGTCCTTTGCAACTTATCTTTAGTTTTTCAATTTCACATTTACATTTCCAATGTTATCGTCAATGAATAAGTCAAATGCATATTCTATTAAATCACATTTGGAAATCATAAATGTAGTAACATCATGTTTGTCTTGTATGATACTACCAGTTGGACGTCTATCTTGAATAGGTGGTTCAGTTTGCCACCATATCTTTCTGTTTTTTAACACAAGTTCGCTGAAGTTGTTGGGAGAACTTTCTCTTCCACCAATTTCATTTTCACTTTCACTAGATTCTTTTATTTTTTGTCGTTCACTGTCGTTCGTATATTGATATGGGACTGAATGATACTACCCTATTGCATGCTACTTATACTAGGTATAGAAATAAATTCTTTCCGACTTTTGAATATTATCAAAGTTTTATTCAAAAGCAATGGAAACACATCAATCATCAAAATAATTTCCATTATTATCGATGACCTTTCGCCATTTTTCTTCCAGCTTGCGAATACCATTGCGAATATTTCGATATGAATGACTGATTATGTCGACTTCATTCCGTAAGAATATATTTCTACACTTAATACAAACTAGACAATATATAACTGAATGATTCGAATGTTCCGCTAATTTGGACTGTTGCATTGTCTTTTGTTCTGCTTTAGCAATTGTTTCAGAGACAAATGCCAAATTAATCATAGAGCGTTACATTATTCGATACCAAATAGAAAGTATTACAGCCAGTTTAAACGATGCGGTGTTTTTGACTGATTGGTAGTTTGACCAAATCGGTGATAAAGCAGCATTCACACGTTTCTATATTTCCGCAACAAATTCAACTCCCAAACATATGAATTAGTGGATTCAGCACGATTTGAGACACGAGAATGTGACCAATAAGCTGCATCGTCCGAATTGGCTATTAAAGATTTTTACCTAATTCGTAAACAACCATAACTTTATGTAAGTTATGTCAAGATTTCGATGTAAATAATGTGCCAAGTATTACACAATTCTAACATAATCCATGCATTAACAGCAAAATTTGAACAATTTGGTTACGTATACGATATGTCAAGATCTGGTCGTGTTCGAACTGTCTGAACATCTGAAAATACTGAAAGGTTCATGAAAGAATAGCCCAGAATCCTGAAACTTCTACGAAACATCACTCGCAGGAACTGGATATTAGTCGATCAAGTTTATGAACCATTTTAAAAAAGAATTTGCATTTGTATCCATATAAAGTTCAGTTGACACAAAAATTCAAGCCTGTAAACCGTGAATACCACCAATAACACAATAATTGCATATTGCAACTTAATACAGAGAAGAACGATTTGTGGGGGAAAAACCATTAGTGATGAAAATCATAATTGTGACTTCGACTTTAGTGGGTTTGTATATACACAAAATAGCCGTGTTTGAGATTCAGAAAATTCTCGTACCATTTATGAACGACTACTAATGAATAATACAATAGTTTGGTATGACATTTAGGCCGGAAGTGTAATAGGGCCTTTAATTTTTTTTAAATGCCGCAGGTAACTCTATTACCGTCGCTGGGGAGCGTTATTGTCACATAACAGAGAATTTTCTTATAGTTTAAATGGAAGAACTACAATTTCACAACATATTGTTTCAGCAGAATGGTGCAATTTATCACAGAGTGAGATGAACAGTGAAGTAAATAGTGGATATTTTCAGAACAATAGACGTTTAATCTTCCATTTTGGCGATGTTATCTGGCCACCTCGATTCTCTGACGTTAACTGCATCGGGCTTGTTTTTGTCTGAGATGTAATGCGTATGCCAATAAACCGAACACAACTAAATAGCTAAAAGATGCTGTTTGAGAAGCCATAGCAAACATACTCTTCGAAACTTGTAGAAATATCGTGAAAAATGCGATCGAGGAAGCTCAAATTGCACGGCGTCTAGAGGCGAAAATCTTTCTGATATTGTATTTTATACATAACCATGAAGCATTAATAAATAATTTGTGTTAAAAAAAAAGCTACTGTTCTTATCTAAAGGTTAATGACAATGCAAATCAGTCAGTTATATACTGTCCATGTTGTATTTTCTTCAGCCAAAATGACATGATTGTATGAATATATAATGATATAGTAATCTAAAATTATATTTAAATACTAAATGTGAACAATAACCAATACCTTTAAATTTTCAAGCTTACTTTTTTATTTTAAATACGGAATTACAGATTACATATTTTAGATTTTTACCAAAATTATTACATTCGTACAATCTTATTGCAAACGTGTACTGGCATAAAATAACAACTTGAAACAATTAACATGTTATTTTGGGTAGATGTAATGGGCAAGGATCAGGTATTACGAATAATCGAAATTCTCGTATGTATTGCAATGTGGCAAACACGGTTTGGATTCTTATTTTGATCCGATTCGCCTTAAAAAAAATAATTGTTTTTAGAATCATTATTAATTTTATAATGATTGTTTGCTTCACATTCAGTACGTGTTCCAATACTTATGAACAGGAGTAACCATTGAATTGGTACTAATTCTAAGTTTGAGTAGTTTAGTATTTACATTCTTTATATATGCATACTATTCTAATGCGAGTTTATGTGTAAGTTCAAACTGAAATACATTAACAGTCATAGCTTAACAGTTTGTAGTCTGGCGACAGCACGGTGCCGTTGCGGTCATTTCGACTTTCTGGTCCGTCGACGGCACGATGACGTCACGCTTAGTCCAACCGCCGACTGTTCGGAGCCGTTATGAAAAACATAAGCAAAACGTCACTTGCAATTAGGAGGGAGAAGCATCCAGTGTAAATTGTCGATATTTATGAAATTTGTGCATGCAATTGCTCTTGAAAAAATATTTTACGCGTACAGTGAGTGTAAAAGTATTTGTACAGCGAATAATTCCAAAGGAAAGTTCGTATAATTCGGTTTATTAATAAACTTTCTTAATACAAATAATTTATATGCATTTCTGTAAATGTTTAGAATAAATTGATTAAACAAAGAACTTAGATATTCGCATAATTTTTGAAAATATTCAAGAAAATTCCATAATCGGTAGAAATAACCGTCTAAAAAATATTCGTACAGTTGTTCTTTTTCAAACATAAAGAAGAAATTAATTTTGTAGGGTTTTCTTTCGACTGTATAATGGCTTCACACCTCCTTGGTATTGAATTAACCAACTTTAACGTTATGTCTGCCGTAATTTTGTACCACTCTTCTCTTATTACGCTTTTTAAAGTTTCTTTAGAAGAAATATTATGTTTTCGTATTTGTTTTTCTAAATAATCCCACAAGTGCTCGATAGAATTAATGTCCAGTGACTGTGGAGAGGTTTTTATATACGATGGAGTATTGTACAAAATCCACATCCTAGTATTATAAGCAACGTGCTTAAGATCATTATCTTACATGAAGACAAAAGTATTTTTTATTCCCATTTTTTCTATACTGGCATGAAGGTGGGTTTTTAAAATATTGATGTATATATATGGTGGTCCATTATCCTATCTTTAAAGTGGAATTCTTCAACAACCGGAAGAACTCATGCAGCCCCAAACATACACAGAACCACCGCCATGCTTTATGGCAGCCTATAAGTTTTGAACATTATATTCTTGATTTTTATTCCTCCATACAGTAAAAGCGTCCATCTGACCCAAAGATGTTAAATTTACTTTCATCTGCAAAAATTACACGATTCCAGTAATCCATGCCTGTGTTTCTGTAAATTTTCACAAATTCTAATCTCTTTTTCATATTTCGTTCATTGATGAAATATATCCTACGTGCTACTCTGCCATGGTACCCATTCTTCCGTAAACAATTCCTAACAGAACCATTTGAAATATTGACATTTATAGCTCAGTAAGAGCTCATCTGCGATTCTGCAGGCACTTAGTTTAGGATTTTTTTAAATTATACATTATACTTTCTTCTTGAAAAAGATTTAAGACTTTTTTAAAATTTTCTTAATGTATGTTTATAGCGCTCATTATACCATTAAATTTTTAATGGGCGATTGGGCACGAATGAAGCATACCGTTATTCTTGTCTTGGATCACTCTATAAACCCACAAAATTTCATTCAAATCCGTGAGTTACGGTTCGCGATGTTCCCTTGTTAGTCAATTTTTTTTAATTTTAATAGCAACGGAAATAATTAGTATGTCCAATGTAAATGAAATACCCTGTATAAATGGACAAAATTACTATCAGCGTAAGTCTGTAATGCACACGTCTCGTACATTTGTAAATGTGATTGTGTTTTTGCAGAGACGAATGTTTTTGCATAGTCGTAACGAAAGAGTTAAACATGTGTTATTATAGATATTTTCAAATATTAATAGCGATACAGAAATCCAATGAAAATACGACATATCAAAGAATAAGGTTATGATTTTTCCTTTCGCAATACAATTAATTCCTTCAACGAAGTATTCGAGAATGTGTTTTACAATTTATTAATTAATTTACGAATGTAACCATGCTTGTTTATTGTTAACTTAACTACTTACATAAAATTTTTACATTATATAAATTCTAATATCGAACTTTCTGACAGAGACGATCGTTAAAAAAAGATTGAAAATGTGTTCCAATATGATAACGATTGAACTTCCCTAAACGTTACATTTCATCATATTTTTCAGACATTGAATCCAAGTACCATAACATCATTATAACATGCGAACAGCAACCAACAATGCGAACACTGATTTTACATCCATGTGTGTGTGCAAGAATGACTTCCAATCCGATTTTACTTTTGTCTATCAATAAGTATACAATATATAGCCTATCAGTACAATATATATGTAGTATCGGGACTTTCATACATATCAAAAAATAATAATACCAACGAAGAAAACAAGAGGTCCTTGGTTATGACGTAGATTCTCGACTGCTGGACGGGAGATCGCGAGTTCGATTACCCGCTTGGTCCCTCCAATTTTTCCTCAGTTATTACACATAGTATATTTATCAATATATAAATAATTTCGTTTCCAGTAAAAATGCTGTTATTTGATTCCACGCTAATTTGATATTTGTGATAAACAATGATATATACTGGCGTTACAATATGGAATTCAAAATCCTCACTTTGATTTATATGGTCTGCGTAAATGTCCTGATGCTTGTTCCATTTAATTTAGTATGTTCCCCGTGCATATAAACAAAGATCTTCATAACTTTATACACACACACACAAAATCGATGACAGCAAAAGTCGCTCTTCTTTAGTAAGTTTTAATATTTAGACAACAATAAGCAATAACTCAAGTTTTATTTCTATTGTTATCTATATAGCCTAGTGTAACATAATCTAATACATTTTTGTTGCTCCTTGTACATTTGCTCAAAAAATAAAGCTTCGAAATTAAAATTGTAGCAGTGACTAAATCTTTTGTGACGAACTGTGTGTGTTTGATCTCATGAAACGACCACTGTACGTCGGTGAATTCTGATTACGAACGGATGTCGACATTGTACTAATGTTTATTATTATTTATAATTAGTTAATTGTGAATTCATGCAGTATCCGTAGCACTGGATTTAAAAAAAGAAAAAAGGTGGAGTTTTAGTGCATGGGCAGAAATAGTTGGCACTCATGTTACAGATCCACGTTTTCTACCAAATAATCTCAATCGAACCTCCTACTTACAGTTCTTACGCGAGGAATTACCACACCTATTAGAAGATGTACTTCTATTTGTCGTGCAAAAATCAATTTTCTAACACGATGGCGCACCAAGGCACTTCACGCGAGACGAAAATTTATTAAATCAACGACATGAACGTTGGATTCGTCGTGGTGAGAAAGTGATTTGACCTTCAAGATCATCAGCTCTCACTGCACTAGATTTATATTTGTAAGGTTTCGTAATACAAACAGTTTAAATTGAAGATAGTAAATATTCTCTTCAATTAAAAAATAGAATTGTACAAGCGTTTGAACATTCAAAAGTTTAAAATACATTACCAACTGTGCATGCTTCTATAATTCAAAGAGTAATAATTTGTATTATTGTATTTATTTTATTATTGTGTAACAATTCCTTTATTAATAAACGTAAGTATTAAAATTGTTAAAATACGTTACAAATTAGTATTAGTTAAACAAAATGAGATTACGAAGTAACATTAACAAAATTGGATTTTGTTAAGAAGACATTTGTTAACGCGTTCCATATGGTATATAAATATATCTATAAAAAAAATTTTATGAACACTTTATTCTACTGTAATCCTTTTATTATTTTAACATGAGATTTTGAGAATTAAAATCAATTAAATATTAATACAATGCCGACACATGATCGCGATCAGAAGTTGTGGACGCTTCGTCCGACGTCCGTGCTAAACGTCTTCAGTCTGACAGTGAGTGCACACGCACTCGATGAATTTTCAAACACTATTTTCATGAAAGCGAAACTTCAAATAAAAAAATTTTTTTTTATTACTGTTTATAGAACTACCCCTGGCTCGGTTGTACATCCAACCTGAAATATCCTGTATGCGAATGTAACTGATAAGAGGAAAAATTTTAATTTTTTTTTTTTACTGCACAAATTTAATTTTGTAAGAGAAAGATTTGTTAAAATGGATGAACCAAGCATGGCTCCTTATGCATACAGTTATTTATATACATATGCATAGTTAAATGATAATAAAAATGAGAAATTGTATCAATGTGAAATGTAATTATAGGATCAGAAAGTCACGCATGAATTCCAGTGGCGTCAAATACTTCGAATCGCACGACTGTCTCGTCATGCGTAAACACATGGCCATCCATAGCCAAAAACGTTCCTTTCATTGGCATTTTCTCATGACAGCCTTGCCGTGGACTATTCCAGAATGACTAATGAGGGATTTCTTTATTAATTGAGACACGTGACCTCCATCTTTTCCTTTCTTTCAAAGAAGTTAACCGCATGAATAATCGGTAATAGCTAGCAATTAGCATATCTGTTAAAGGATAAATAGTGACAAATGTATACAGTTCGTCGAAATTACATAAATGGAGACTCTCTCTTTGTAATAAAACATTTTATTTTTATTGAACCGTTCAATCATAAAAAAAATTTCGCGCGGAATAATTTAGTAAAAATGTAACTTAAAGTAGAACTATACACACATACACACATATGTACATAATTTTCAATTCATAATGTTATCATGACTTGAATTATCAATTCATCATGATACAATTTTTGCGCAACAAAATTTTAATATGTACAGGCTACAAATAAAAGCTTATTCAATACTTAATAACTAGACTGCGGATTTTTATGCAACTTCATACTTTTGAGAATATAGTAAACCGGGAAAACTCCGATAGAAAATTATTTCACCTACCAAGTATTATAAAAACAGTATAATTTGGATATTTTGTATATTTTTTCATATTACATGTATTCTATGCAATTTTGCATTTTTAAATTTCCTAAAAATACATAAGAATTCACAGTCTATTAATAACTTACTAAGAAAAGAAATTGACATACTTAAAGTATCTACATTTGAATCAATATTCATAATGATATAAAAATACAAATATTTACATATGTTTCGCAGTTTCTGTTTATTTCATCGTTTACTTAATTATAAAACATTAACAGATGCAAAATTGTTAACGTGTAACTTAACAATATGCTATTTATACAGCCCAAGGTATGAAATTGAATTATGAAGATCTCAATGAAATTTTGCATACAAATATAATAACTTATTTCCGAAGGATTCGCAGAGAAATAAAACACTTTGTTTACTCCTACGAGAACTGAATAATAATTCTTCTTAGTTGCAAAATGCAAATAGCACAATCAAATTTTCAAGTATTTCCTGACGTTTTTTTAGATTCCGTGGCATTATGTGCTTGGAAAGTATTCTGCTGGCAGTCTATCGATGGGTGGGGTTTACTCACCACATCTGTTACTAATTATACCAGCTTGGTCGTTTCGCATGGATCGAATATAGGGATTCAGGGCTATTCTTTGACTCCCTGTTCGTCACTGAATCATGCCTGGCCATATCTTAACTTTACGCACGATTTACTAATTGTCAAGGAGAGAGAAATGCTTCTGGAATCCGGCAAACTTTTAGATTTTCGATCATTATTTTCTAGTATTTGACAACCTTAAAACGTTCATTTTCTTTTTACAGAAAAATTTATTTGTATGAAATGAATAAATGCACAGGTATTAATGTTTAATCTTTCCATAGTGTAGTACGGGAGACTTAGATAAATTGTCTAGTACAGAATTACATGTTTCGGAACTCAAATTGTAGATGTCGTATGTCACAATAATCATTAAAATCTTTGAAGCACAATCATCTGAAATTATATATTTTTGTATTTATGATCGTAAGTAAGAATAATTCTAATTCGTGATGATAAGAACGTTTTTCAAATCGTTCCTCATTATTTTATTGGACTGTGAAATGAGTAAACTTCAAAGGATCCTATTATTTTCAAATTAGAAAAATTTCATATTTCAATAACTCTAAAAGTACTGTTTGCACATCATGTTATGACAACATTTAGTATGTTTCTTCATTTCATTTGTATTATTAGTAACCTTGTTTTCTTAGCTGAATGCTTGCTAAATTACATTTTTTTTTTTTTTTGTTACTTGTAACACGACAATATAAGTTTAAAAATATGGTAGAAAAATGACTAGAAACTTATAATGAGAAAAGAGCTGAACTTAATTGACAGACGGCCGCCAATGAACCTTATACAGACCGTATATAGCTTCTCCTTCGAAACGTGCCGTGAATACAAAAAGATAATATGTTCCAATACTCAAGTAAATTAATATCATCTTTATTCTAGATTACAATTAAAAAAAAATACAAAGGTAGGGATCGGAGTCAATTTGTTTGTATGTAATCTAAGCTTTTTCTATCTAGAGATGTGTCCGTGAGAATTGATATAACTTCGGTGAGTAGTAAAAAAAATTACTATTCGTGATTTGTATTACGAGAGTGTAGGCGTTTGATAAATTACTGAAAGGATGAAGGTGATCTTTTTAGAGAGTTTAATTTTTTTGAGAAGGCCATATTTTACGACGGAGGTCGTTGAGGTCTACGAGCTAGGTTACGTTAGGTTAAGATTTTAGTATTAGAATAAAAATCGCAATATGTGAAGTTCTTGTAAATAGTACAACATAATATGTAGTACCTTTTACTAATGCAAATTTATTTATAAGTACTTTATTTATTACCGGTTTGCAGTGAAAATTAATTAAATAAAGTAATGTTAAACCAACAGAAGGTACATTACCAAGCAGTTTGGGACCGCAAAGGGTAAATATTTTATTGATTAACGTAAAAGAATCGATTTTATATCAGCAAAATAAAAAATTACAAACCGTTGATTGTGGCAATAAAGAAATCGTAATAAATGAAGACACTGTTCGTAGTAGATTCCTTGTAACCGAATACTACTTGTACTATACATTCGGTTAATTATTCACTTTTCAATACAAAGCGATGTGGTAAACACCTTTTAGCAATGCATATTAGCAATGCATACATAGCCTTCTTTAAATCGGTTGTACCGACACTATTGTACATATACTATTAATATGTCTTGCTGGAGCTGCTGTTATACCATTAACTTAAAATTCACATGGCAATAAAGCTAAGAATTTTTGTCTTCGTGTTCCACTATAAAACTCGTATAGAGGATGTCATCAGAATATAAACGAAAAATGCAAAGAATATATGGAAACTTTATAATTTTAATTCTACAATAACATCAACAGTACCATATTGATTGTAAAAATTCTCATTACTCTCACAATTCATACAAAAAAACATTATCACTTTTTGTAAGAAACTTTATTTTATCGAGTGTTCGCTCTAACAATTCGTACAATCTTTCAGACTTTTATAACTACATATGTAATAAAAATAATTATTACCAAAAATTGATCTGTATTGCATGGACAACATAAAACAATAATAAACATTTCAAAAATACATATTTTCATAGTGGAGTCAAAGTCACCTTGAGTCTTTTAAATGAAACCATGTAATTCTTTTTTATTTGGTAATAATAATAGTGAAATTTGAAAAAGAAAAGATCAATTTGGAAATACAAACGAAAACTACCAGTGAAATACTCGAAGAGAATATTTACACTACGTGAACTAACTGCATTTATAGAACTGTGAAAGCGTCCCGCAAATTGCAGAAATTACATTCGCCGAAGGAAATTGTATTAAGTTTTCAAGGCCGACCGTAATTGTGAATGAATTCTGTTTCGCCAGAAACAACGCAAACCCTAATTAACTCTAATTATTCATCAACAGAATCACTTTTATACCCGACACACAGAACAGGTACAATGTTAAAATGAGTGTATTTTATAGTTATACATATATTGTTTAAATAAAGTGCAGCACATAAAGGAATTTTAATATTAATAAACAAAAAATAAATCAATATTTAGCAGATACTACAAGGCATACACTAAGTGCTGAATGCAATTTTTAAGTTGTCTTCTGAAAAGTTAGATTTAATACAAAATATTAACGAAAATTATAGAATGGATTACTTATGCAGATATCTCCCGTAAAAAGTGGTTATTTGAGAATCAGTGCAAAAAATAGCTAGCGCAAAAAGTATACTATTTTCTTTTCATAACAAAGAGCTTTATTATGGCGAATATTTTGCGAAATATTATACGAAACAAAATTATAAAATTTGATAATCAATGTTAAATTTTTTATAATGTTATTACAATATGAAATACTGAAATAAAAGATATCTATTCGTTAATTTATGTATACTTTCTATTTATGTTAGTTGTAAAAAATGTCATAGATTTTGTCGAGCAGTCATCACGTAAAGAACGTCACTAAACTGTCGAATAAAAATCGATTATACGACACGCTGCATAGTAACTTCGCTTAAGTTTCGTCAACTTTCCTACCGCGTAATTATTAAACATAATAAATCGAACGCTAGGACACGCGAGCTGCGGAATACAACAAAATCATCAATTAGCTTTATCGTATTAACGAAGGCGGAGTGAAAATGTTTGTAGTCGCATCTTTGTTCGTTATAGTATCATTCGTTATAACATATCACACGGTATACTACATTTTACTATGTACTGGATTGTCGGATAAGTCTTAAACCTTTCTGAAGTCATATGTTGTATCGCGTGATTTTCAACTGTTTCTAACCTATTGCATATAAGTGTTTGATGTCATTAGGAAGCTTACATTTCGAACATTTGTTTATTGTAATAATAAAAGAATTTTATATAAAATATTGTATGTTATTCAAATTTCAATATAGACAGGAATAAGAAGCATTTGTGGCATATACTGCTTTTTAAAATCGGAAAAAAGAAAGGGAAGAAAACTACACAGACCCGTGAGAAAATTTGTCACGTTTACGAACAAGATGCTCTATCGATATTTATTGAAAAATTTTGGTTCCGTCGCTTTAAAGATAATGGAAAGCTTAATGTCCATGATACTCCTCGGTCTGGCTGGTCTATCGAGGTTAATACAGATTTTATTGCCATAAAAATTGAAGAGGAGAGGCACAGTTCCTCGCAGAAAATCGCTAAGGAGCTAAATATTCATCACTTGATAATGATAGATCATTTAAGCTTGATATCTGGGAGCCCCATGAATTGAATGAAAAAAATTTATTTGATCGAATTTCCATTTGCAATTCCCTCCTACGTCGTAACAAAATTCACCCATTCCTCAAGTGTTTGATAACAGATGATGAAAAGTGGATCGTGTATAACAATATTTGTTGTAAACGATCGTGATCGAAAGAAAGGGAATAGTTAACCACAAATAGTTACAAAAGATGAGTTGCATTCTAAAAAAGCGATGTTGTGTGTCTGGTGGAATTATAAAGGAATCGTTTATTACGAGGTGCTTCCACCTGGCGAAACGATCAACTCTGTTCCGTCCGTAACGGAACAATACATTCGTTTCCCTTTCGAACGGTACAAGTATCGTCCCTCTTTTCCAGGACAAGTGCGCTAAGAGCGCATAGGAAGAATGATACGATATCTGTAAAACACGTTGATTGATAATTAACAACTTTCGGGTGTGACCAATCAGCATGTTACAGTTTTTAATAGCGAGCGGTCGAGCTGCTAAGAAATCAGTCGCTTTTTAAGAGTCGAGCAATACAGTCGTTCACTAGATGCAATCGAAATCAGTCGTCTTAAACAGTCGTTCATTCGAAGTCGAAACAGTCATTCGATCTAAGTCGTCTTACAAACGCATATGAAGATCGTCGATCATTCGAGACGATATCGAGTATCTTTTTCTATATCTCACGGTCCACAGTGTCAATCGTTTTCGTGACACAATTCACTAGTCGAATCCATCATTCGATGGTAGGGCATTCATACATCGTGCTCTACCACTCGTTTGAAATAGTTATTTAAGATTAATTTGGCCGGTAACAGCGGAGTGCATGAGTCTAAGTAGAGCTACGCAGCCGAACACCCTCACAGAAACACCCTCATCCGCGACGCGCACCGTATAAATGTAGATATTTATTATTCACAATTCACATGATTAAAATGTGCAATTGAAGAAAAGAGATCAGAATTAGTCAATACAAAAGATATTGTTTTTCATCGTGACAATACCAGGCCGTATACATCTTTCACAAGTTGACAAATGTTGCCGAACTTTGGATGGGAAATTTTAATACACCCACCTTATAGGCCGGACAAATCACCTGGAGAAAGTTTTTGTTCAAAAATATTAGAAATTAGATGCGGGTAGAATAATGGCACCACCCAATAGATGGCAGAAAATAATTGAACAAAATGGTACATATTTGGTTTAATTGTAATATTGCAAAGTGTTGAAATAAAGTCTATAATTCATATCTAAAAATGGTTTAAGACTTATCAGACAGCCCAGTATAATATAGATAAATATTGATAAAGCATTTATTAAACTTTACTAAATTGATTGAAGACACTTATCACATAAGATGCAAGATCGCATTGACTGAACAGGAACGTTCTAACATTTCATATGCGTATGATACATCTCGCGTATAATGCTCTCGTCTCGTATTTAAATTTTATTTTGGAAAAACAACTTAACACGTTCCGTGCCACGTGGGTCGTATACGCCCCACACAAAACTTTCCGTTTAGGCCATTTGAAATTTTCGTCGCGAAACAAAGTTTTGAAAGGTCTGTTGTACAATCATGTATCAACATCTGAATAACACATATAACGCATTTATCACGCGGCATGGTGATCGTTTCTTCTGATTTTCTTTAAGTTTACTAAAAGAACGTTGCAAAATTTATTATGAAATTAATGTTAAAAAAGGTTAACGCACAATTGGCCTGAAATAGTGCTACTAAATTTGTAACATTTTGTGATAACTCTTCTGATTATTCAAGTTTACCATTTTTAACAAAATTCGTCGAAATCAACGGTTTTATTTAAAAGTAATTTTAACAATATTGAAAACTTTATCTAGAAGCACACGACCTACGTGGTAGAATAAATTTTCAGCTATATATTTCGTAAAATAAATCGTTAAAATCAAATTTATTGCTTTGTTCTGTGAAGCATTTTTAATTCTACACATTTTTCTTGACAATTGTAATTTCTGTACTATTATAAATATTCCAAGATATATATTAGAAGCAAACCTATTAATCATGATAACACGGGGTGTATACGACCCACACGTCTTCAACGGAAAATTACTAAAAATCGGTCTGGTGTGGTACGTGTTAACTGCGATACAATCAGTAATAACGCAAGTCCACTGGACTTACATCATGCTGCCTACAGTATCAGTAAATTACTACTATTCTGTTGATTATTATTTAGATTAATTATACGAATATAGAATATTATGCAAAATAAAGAAAATGTATATTTATACTGTAAAAAGAAAACAAGGAAACGTTGTCAATAAGAAGAGTTGTTGTTAAAGACAAAGTGAAAACATGTAACGTTAGGGTGGTTCTTATTTGTTGTTGATGAAAATTTGTTTCCAAAACATTCTCCCTTCCCTCCCAAGAAGAGCTCTAATGAATAAGAAAATAATCCATGCTCAGAAAACTGGGTTGTGTAGCAAGAAAATGTATCTCTCGGTCCTTCGGTATGAAAGTAATTAATAAAATGTTCATAAAATCGGATGTTTTCGATTATTTGGAAATTATTGATTATATAAAAAAAAAATGTGTCAAATAAAAATTTTAAATCTAAACAGTATTTATCTTTCATGTCATATTACTTCTTTTATGCAACGAATGGTTTCCAAAAAAATGAAAAGAAAGCCTAAAAAAACTAAAAATTTTGAAATGTTCTTCAATAAATTAAACAGTTTTTTGCAGCTTTCAAAATTGAAGTGAGTTTTAATTATTTTTCTATGAAAAGAGGCTAAAATGTGCGTATCTTTTATTTTGAAGTTTAGGAACTTACTTTTTTTTAGTTTTATTTCTTCTTTGAACGATTAAAAAAAAAAATAATACGACATAAAAGATGCGTCTTACTTAGATCTACAATTTTAGTTACACAAGTTTTTTAATACAGGATGTTTCCAAACTAGTGGTACAAGCGGCAAAGGGGTGACTCTGGATGCAAAAAAAAGTGAAAAAAAGAATAACACTTTTTCGTATCGCGCTTTGTTTCCGAATAAATAAGTGTTGAAGATGTATCGAGACACGTACACTTACACATGAATGTACTAAATCAGAACAGCAAAGCGATTAACACAATGATATTTATATGCTGTAGACGTTAAAACGATATGAAAAAATGTTATTCTTTTATTTTATTTATTTTTGCATGTAGAGTCACTCGCTTGTCGCTTGTACCACCAGTGCGGAAACACCCTGTATAATCAACTGTTGGATGACCAACAATTGAGTCACCGTTGTCCTACAGATAAACGCTGCAGGATCAAAACTAATTACTCATATACAGTAGAACCTCGATAGTTGTACAAAACGGGACTGAAAAAAACCTACAAGTATCGAAGTAACCAATCCACTGAAAAAAATCTCTCACTTCTACTATGTTAATAAGACTAAAATCCTCGTTTCTCCCATTATCATGTGTTCCGTGTTTACGTGTAACTAGGTAACTATCCCCACCGCGTGCTGACGAAATGCAACTGACGAGGTTCGCATGTACATATCGAGAGTGCAATTATCGAGGTTCTACTGAATTGACTATTCCTTCAAAGCCCTTTCAGCAATACGTTATTAAAACTAAAGTTCACCTTCTCCCTCCAAATCCAATTCTTATAAATACACCTACAAAATCCCTTACAAAAGAATTCTAAAAGAGAGCCATTCCAGTCAAAAGCAGTCAGTCGAAACATCCATACCACGTTTTCCTCATTTCGAGCATGTAACAAGGATCTCCGTCGCAATAAATATTATATTGTTGAAATATAATCGACGCCAACTTCCTCACCCAGATTCCAACATAACAATTCAGAGAATAATCAAATAAAACTGATTTTATAAGTATTTCATTAATCATTTTAATACGGAGCACGTTCTTCAATTATCTAATTTACAAACTTTGCACATGTTAATTTTGTTGTTAATTAAAATTATTATGGAAAGTGTCACGAAAAAAATTCGAAAGTTAAAAACATACAGCATTTTTTTTTACAATCACAGATGTATGTATTCCGGAAACCATAAATATACAAAGTTCAGCTTTACACATTCCAATATTTTAATACATTTTTATGACAATGTCTTAATATTGTGATAATTTTGAAGATATTTAGAAAGTGCAGCACGTCTAACAGTTTACCAGTTCGGATTAACTATTCTCGCTTAAAGAATATGGGAATGCATTGTGCAGTGCCTCCCAGATCAGTGTAATAGTTTTCGGACCGAGAAGTTACGCTAAATCGAGGTAAGGAAAGTTGTCATCGTGGTTCTCGAGTACAATGTTTATGAGCGCCACTTGAGTAGAAACACTCTAAGAGGGAGTGAGATAAAGCCACCCATGCGACTACGAGAGCTTGTTCTGGCGAAGTGAAGTAGGAATGTGGTAGGGATACTAAATTACACTGATCCGGGGAACAATTTATTTACTTTTACTGCACGATTGCTATTTTCAAAATGTTGTTATTCAAATAAACAAATACTTCTATTACTTCTATAAATCTCGATGTTTTCAAATTTAAACACCAGTAAATTTAACATTTAAAACATGCAATACTCAAGTCTATTATTGTAAATGTGACACCTATATATACTACGTCGATATAATAATTAAATGTTCAACTATTCAATTGTTCATTTTCTTCCAAATTGAACTTATGTAATTGAATTCTGTTTAAAACTTAAGTGTGTTCGATGTTCCATAAAAATGTACAAGAAAATAACCATAATCAAATTAAAGAGCAGCGATCTAAACTCGTTATCTTTCTCCTGGGAACTTTTCCCAGCGTTTGTTAAGCTTAAAGTGAACAGAGCAAAAAGAAATGGCGACACACACGTGCCCTCCGTTGATTAGTGTCTAGACACGTTACTTGCCCACAGTCACCCCAAACTACATATACATATACACGACTTACTGCTTCTATGAACGCACAAATTATACGCAACTTTTACATTCTGCAAGCTAACGTTAATCACTACAACTTAACATTTTCTCCACACCACAACGCAGCTTTCTCGACGTAGTCAGTTGCAAAGATTGTTGCAATATGCATTCATTTATTTCATCTAATCCTTTTAATTTTCGTTAAAAATGTAGGATATAAAAATAAAAACTTTTCTTTTAATTATAAGTTATGCCACTTCCATTACATTTTATTAGAGTGCCTAATTGCAAGCATGTACATGTAGGTACATCTGGAGATTGTTTTTTAAATTTCTAAAAACTTCCAGTCTTTACTGCTTAACTACTGGAGAACGTAAGTACATATTAATTTATAGTTTCAGAGTAATAAACTTCGACAATGTTCTTTATCAATGTTTCAAAGGCACTGACCAATTGCAAGTCTATTTGTTAAAAAATAACTAATATGACACTTAAATACTGTGTAATTGACAATAATTGAGACAAAACATTTCAAATCCATTCTTTACGCCCACGAAGTTATGAAGTGTTACCCGTTAAATATCGAAATGTCTGTACTGAATATGTTGTACGACAAGCAAAATATCCATTGAAACCAAGATTTTATTTTTACAGTATCTTTTTTTGTGAATGAAATTTCATTCTATCAATTAAATATAACAATTTTATGGCAAAATTCAAATAATCTTGTAACTATACCTACTTCATGCTTGAATAAACCTAGTTAAGTCCTGTAGTATTTCTAAAGTTGTCTGAATTCTTTGAAAGATAGTATTTCCCTATCCTTCTCTTAATCTATTCAATTCTCGTCGCTGGGATCCAAGCCAACAATTGACACGAGCTAGCACGACAACGTACAACTGAACTCTTCTCTTATTTGTTGCATATTAATTGTTATCGCCATTTACCTATGTTCTACTCATAATTCTCATTTTCAAATGCTGAAAAATAAAAGAAATGTCAGATAAAAGTGAAGAATATATATTTTCTCATATACTTTCCTCGGCACATTCTTTTTGTCAGATTCTACTATTTAAATTTATATAATTTTGAAAATATTTAATATTTATACCGCTTTCGTTAAAAGAATCTTAAAATATTCAACGAATTTATACACATCATAGTTTTAGATTATTAATGTCTAAATGAATATTCAAAACTGGAGATCATGAAAGTATCTTTCGACTGAAATAGGAGGCATGAAGTAATAAGAAGTTAAAGATTATTCTATAACGTCAAATAATATGAAATTCTGATTGATGAAAGATTAATACAGAGATGTCTAACTAACAAATTCACAAATACTTTGGATATTCTTAATTAAAAATTCGGCATTTATAGAATTTTATATTATTTTAACGAGATAGTATTCAGGAATTGAAAAGTCCATATCTACTTATTATACTACTATTAATAATAAAAGAAGTCTGAAAATAACATTATTAGATAAAATTACGTACGTATAATCAACTAATTTCACGTTTGATATAGAAATTTGTCCTTTTGGCAGGTTCTAGATTTGTCATTCGATCACGAAAAGAATGCTCGAATATTATCGAATAGGTGAACATGGTAGTACATAAACGACAGTATGTTCTGCATGGATCTTAAGCGTTGATCAGACGCGTCTACCGAGAGCACCAGCGCGTGTGTCACATCTTGACACACAGTCGAAGCATTCTGTATACGCGCCGGCGCTTCCTGCAGTTAACGACCTCGATTGCATATAAATGCCTGGCTTAATGGTTTCGAAGTAAGGCCGAAGACCTCGACTGATAAAATTTACTCTTTCCTAGCGGGATTCGCAGTACCTATTAAGGCTGTTTCACACAACTTTCTGTTAAATTTTATTTATAATACCCTGATGCATTTATTCTATATTCTATATTCTAGATAAGATCTGAGATAATGTCTGTTCTGAGTGAAATTAGCAAAAATTCATCGAAAACTTGTACAGTTTTACAAATGTAATAAAATATATCCGATATATAACTGTATTATTTTTTGTAATTAAACTACATCTATTTCGTTGCATAAGTCAATTCCTTCTATCGTTTGAAGAAGGAATACTTATATAACTACTTTTGCACTCATTTCTTCTTCCTTCGTTTGTTAAATTTTCGAAATCTAATGTATCAATGTAACTTTAGTCAGTCAATAAACAAATTTAATTTCTAGTGTTTCTTCCTATTTTATATTCAAAATTGCACTTTTCAAGCTTGTTACTGCAAACGGAATTTCGTCGCAATTTTATTTGAAAAAAAAATTATTTTATCTAGTTAATTAGCAATTCTTTGATCAACCACTCTGTTAGGATCTTGACGCACCCTGGTTATCCTCTGTTTATCGGTCCTAGGATATTGCACAATAGATGCCGTTTGCACTTTCTCTTTTGAAGGACCACCCGAAATTACTTTGGAAAATTAATTTCTTATATTTGGTTTATATTTTAACTAACTTTATTAATACACTGGTAAACAATTTATAATAAATTAAAGATAAAACCGAGTGCTAGATGTTCTGAATACTTTATCTGGTAGCTTTTTAATTCCTTTCTGAGTAGCCACAGACAATCTGTTTACTTCTTCTCTTCTTAGATACAAGTATATGTTCTTATCTAAGTGACATCACGGGTATCCTTCCCTTATAACCTTAAGGGGTATTCTTTTAGATGAAGGACTAATTGTAAGTTAAAGGTGACAGAAGTTTGGCAACAGCGCGGAATTTCCTCCAGGTTCTGACTTTTCGGCCTCCTGACCGTTACAACTAAAGCAGAGGCCAATTCTGTTGGCCTCTCAAGGCCATTTCTCCTCTGTCGCTTTTGCACACCGATGAACCCTACCAAGCGAGATCTGTATATGTAGTAGTTCAACTGGTCAGCGTATAGGCGCATGGGCGTATCTGTTTTTGTAACGCGATCTTCGTTTTACTTCTGGCGGCAATACGTTCTCTTCGTTTTATATCTCATGAGGGTATACCGCTTTCATCTGTCTCTTTTTTGGCAATGTGCTTTCTTTTTTTTACGTCTTACGAGGGAGGTCTTCTCAGTCTATATTTTCCTGATAATACACTTTCTTACTCTTCTTATTAAGGCAATGTGTTCTTTTTTTTTTGCTTTAGTATCCTGATATCGGAATAAAAGTTGCAAACTGATTATAACAATACCTTAAGACAAATGAATTTTCATTTCCGAAAATATTGATATAAGCTATTATTACTGCCCAAAAATTATGAATAAATTAACATAGGTATCTACATCGTTAATCCACATATGCACAGTAACCTATATAAGGCCATTAATAATATAAACAGTCACCTATTAAAGGCCAAGTAATAATAAATTTATACAAAATTCTTGTAAACAAATGAAACAAATTTTAGTCTCTTTAATTTTCATCCCATCTTCATGAAAATAGTACCAATAAATTAGCGAAATTCTTCCGATGGAAATGATTTTTAACACAGTATAAATTGGATCAGTTTTACTAATAAAAAATTTAAATATCTTGTTCCATAATAATGTTGCGCTTCGACGCGGACTGTTTCGGCATTCTTATCGAATTGACAACACTATTTTTATAAAAACAGTTTATTAAGAATCACGCTACAGACACGACCGTTCCGTTCGGCGATCGAACAGCGACTCTTTTTTAAACATTTCCGGTCGCTAGCGAAACGACCCGCCAATCAATATATCGGTAGCAATGACTCGAGGGAGCACCTTCAGTCAAAACGCCAACTTCATATCGGCGTAACAATAACAATAGTTCCATTTATGCTGTGTTTCTATCCATTTTCATTACAGGAATTTGATTAATTCATTGATACTACTTTCATAAAGATAAGATGAAAACTGTAGAAATTGAAATTTTCGTCGTTCGATAATTCATTGTATCTTTTCCAAGTACCACATCTCTTTTACTCTATATTTTTATCTTTCTTACGCTATATCTATTCTGGTGTAGTTTCGTAGATGCGTATGCATGTACACGTGTCACAATATGATGGTGTAGTTCAAAACTACTACTAACTAAACTGCCGAACGATAAAAGCGAAACCAAAAAACGCCAGAAGAGAAAATCACGAAGAGAGCCATCAAAATTGACCCCGACTATAATTTCTGATTCACTGTTAGGTCCTCATTGGTAAAATCAAAGAAAAACAATGTTGAAGTCCAGAATTATCGTTTGTTATCGTTGACGAAGTATTTCAAGGTGAGGTATATCTCGCTAAAATTGTTTCGTTAAAGTTCATAGAAATTCGTATCTCTTGCCCTTAATAGCATAAGGATGTGTAATAAACCAAGATTTCAGAAGGGTGCATTTGGTTACAACGATCCAATAATGGAAGAGTTAAATCTGGAAGAAATTTTGCGTTAATTTATAAACGGTTTCCCTTCGTTCCAAGTTAAAGTGTGCTCCAAGGATTTGCGTGGTGCACTGAAAGGGTTTTTATTTAATTTATTTTGTAATATCAACCAGTCAGTGTGTATCTGATTCTAGAATTTTGGAACTTCAACAGAGTCAAAAAAGACTATCGAGGAGCAGATTACTAATCAATGTCTAACCATCAATTACACAGTAAGAGGTAAGTTTCATAATTTCTACATAGTGCACCACTAGTACCACAAGGCTCGAACATTATTATTATTAACAACCTCGGATATTAACATTCACCTTTCAGAAATTCCTACTTGATAACACGTCTTCGGACCATTGAGGACCAGAGAAGCTGATTTGTACAAACTCTCAGCCATAAACTTCAATTCCCTTTATCAGCAAACATCCTAAACTAAAATACAGCCTTTAACCCATTAATGCAGATTTCGTTTTTTTCAATCGATTTTCTTAATTCTAACATATACATATAGAGGATTCAGAAGCCAATCCATTAACATCGAAAACGAGATCAATAAGGGTTTTATTAATTGGTTATAAAAAAATGATAACGCTAGTAAAGATGCAGAAAATGATGTTTATTATAGTAGAACACATAAATGGACTTACTGACAACAGAAACAAAAGAAAATCATTAGGGTTTTTAAAAGAAATACGATTAAATTAACAAATTGTGATTTATGTCAAATGTCTACTGAAAAATTTGAATAAGTTAACGTATGTACACATCTAAATTATCGCATCCACTGTCGTTTCTTGGATCCAGGTTCATTTGACTTGTTTTTGAGGTTGCTGTTTGTATGTTTTCATTTATTGTATACAAATTTCGGTAAACCGAGTGGTAATGCGACGAAATACAACGTAGTAAATGAAACGTGCTTCTTTTTTATTTCTTTCCACTTCTATTTACATAAGCTTTTCCAGCACATCTTTTAACAGAATTTACTACTCTTTTCTATGTATCTTGATTTTTCTTTCGCTTTCTTTCGTTCGCTTGACCTTCCATATTACTACTATTCTTATTTTCTAACTCGACTTGACTATTTCCAACAAAGTCTGTAATATCTTAAAAATGTACTTCAATACTATCACAAATTTAATATTTATATTCAAAATACACGTTAATAAACATGATTAAAAAATTATAACCTGTTTTGTTAAAGTTTTCATTTCACTTACTATAATCAGAATCAGATAAATTGTTTTCATTGTTAGGTAAATATTCAGAGTTGTTATCAGATGAAGGGTATTTTTCTAATAACAAAGAACGGACATTTTCATTTCTTTTATTCATCGTGTAAATAAGATAGCATTGAGTTGTTTATTAAATAATCAACACCACGGTACAAACATGACCCGACTTTAAAGTGACTTACACTGATTGTCCACTGAATACTTTTATCTAGTAATTTCGTATTCAATATAAGTGCTGCCTTCTATCGCTTGTATATAAAAATAATAACTTTATTTATTAACTAAAATTTTTCACCATAAAAAGGTTTTTGAACTATATAACTCACTTTCGGGCAAAGTTGGACTTAAACTAATTGGTTTCTGAACCCTTAATATGTAAGTTTTAACTCTGTTTACGTGTGCTACATAAATGTTAATATTCCTAATATTATTTTCTATTATTACTATTATTATTTATTATCATCATCATTACCATTACTATCATTATTCTGAAATCTTATGAAACGGAACAACATATTTATTGGTTGATACGATATTGTACCCAAACTATTAGAGGTACCGAAAAATAATTGTCGTTTTCCATGACATTTATTTCTGTCCGCTTCCTAACCTAATTTCACGTACATCAAATTGCATTTGTTTCTGCATAAGCATAATCTAAAATCTCATGATTATGAACCATTCAGTATTTAGATCAGTACGGTAACACGCGTAAATAAAAATAAGTTCCGGTAAGGAACTGGAAGAACATGTTCGGCGTTGTACGCTTTATAAATTTCGCAAAGATAACAATGCAAAAGTGGCAGCAAGTAACATTAACGATATTCATCTATAAATTTTGAATATTTTCAATTGCCAACATTGGTCTCTGAAATTTTTGAAAGGCAATTTTAATCTGAAAAATGATCCGAAATCTGGTAGATCTTCAATACTTGATAATAGTAATTTAAGGGCTGCAGTTTAAGAAGATCCATGTTTAACGATTACTCAGATTCTCGAAAATGTTGATGCATCTGACAGTTTACGATACAAAAACGTCTTAAAAATATTGGAAAGATTTAGCGATGCGGAAGTTTGCTCCTCCAACTTCTCAGCGGAAGAAATAAAAGCGATAAGAGTTACCGTATGCAATTCCTTGCTTGTAAGGCAAAAAGCCGAGCCATTTTTTAATCGCTTAATTGCGATGGATAAAAAGTGGATTCTTTATAATAACTCCACTAAGAAAAATTGAACTTTGCAACAGTATTTAAAGAACAAAATATTTAATAATTACGAAGACCTGAAAATTCAATTTCACGAGTTAATCTAGAAATTTTTGTAAAAATAAGATACAACAGTTACTTTGTCGGTGAGAAAAAATTCTTAAGAAAGGTGGATTATTCAATCCATTAATTTCTCTATGCATATTTTGAATTTTCAATAAACCTTATCAAAGAATAACGATATTTTCCGGTACTCCAAATAAATGAATTTTTATATTTTACAATATAATCTAAAAATTCTGAATTTAATCCCATAATTTCATAAAGCATACTATTACAAGAATGATTACCAAAAAAAAAACAATTTTGGGATAAATATAAAATTGCTAACTTACATTTTTCAATTTGACACAAGAAGCATGGTGTCAAATGTTGCGTTCGCTTCAGATTAATATGAAACAATGAAGTAATCATAAATACAATAGAATGTACGGAAACTCTATTTCAATTGTCTTACTGACCTATTGTAAAAGACACTGCATAATTATTCATTAACTACTACCACTTAGTACCATTGAAAGAAATAATATATGAGATAGCACACTTTTGCTCCGGTTGATATTAATGGTGTTGCGTCGTCGGTTTGAACAAATAGTATGTTCAGCTTCTTTTAACGCTTGGTTTTCGCTGGTGCGATATTTCTCAGAGTCCCTTTCGTCTTACAGAGTGTATGTTTAGTTTTGTTGAAGATTGTTTGAATATTCTTTTTTGTGTCAGCTCTTGGTTTTTACTTTCACTCTATACAAAATTCCATAGCTCGGTTTCCCGATTTGGACGAATCAGAACCGTCCTTGCCCCTTGGACAGTCCTCCATGGGCCACGCGCAAGCCGCCACCATTGGCAGGGTGGTGGAATGTCGTCGTGGCGGGGGCGTCAAACCCAAGGGGTGAGCGGTCCTAACGGGACTCTTGGTATATGTGTGTTAGTGACTTTACGATACGTTAATTGCTATTGAGGGCGACCAGGTACCAGAAAGGCACATGGGGCGCAGAAACGCAAAGTTTCCGCGGTCATAAACTCTTTCTGGAACTCGACCTCGGCTACAATAAAAGGAATTTAACAAAGAGTTAGAAAATCAAGCATCCTCAAAAATAGCATAGATGAATCGCCCGTATCATAAAGTCGCATCCTAACGATTAGCTTTGCGTCGCAACAAATGGGTTAATCATAACCGCATCATAAACTATTGTGCTAACACAACCCAATACTTTAACATTCAAACTATCAAAAGAACCGATATATATGCATAGTGTATATATAAGGTGTCCACATTATTAGTAACCAACGTTCTTCTCGTACACGGAAAAATGAAGAAGAACAAAACACTATTGTGTTGGTTATAAACACCGTAAATTTTTTTTCTTCTTTCATGTTTTGCACATGCTTACCATTTACTGGTTATTAATAACATGTACACTCTGTATATAATTTCATAGAAAAAGAAATAAGACGATTAAATCATGCATATGCAATATTATTAGGTGTACAAATTAATTCGTGGCCCCTGCGATTAAACAGCTGTAACTTTATTTTGAATTGAAACTTCTTTGCCCCTGTGTTAAGGTTATAAAACTGCTTCTATTAGCAAAACAAAACACTATCGAACTTGATGTGATTAATGACATAACCTAAGAAACAGTGGAGAACACTATGTCGTCGGATAAACAGCATATCAGACACTGCATCCTTTTTGCATTTCAACTTAAAAAAAGTGCTCTTGAAGCAAAGGAAATGATTTGTTCTGCTCTGGGGGAAAATGCCGTGGCGTAAAATGCCTTCAGCACTATCTAACCGATTCAAAATTCAAAACATATGAAGATGTCAATAATAGTATTGCTGATTTCATACGTTCGAAACCGCCATCATTTTTTCGAGAGGGAATTCGCCAACTGCCGGAGAAATGGAATAAATGTATAACAAGTAATGGAGATTATTTTGAAAATTGAACTGTACTTTAGTTTTTTGCAAATAAATAACAAATCCACGAAACAAAGGCTACGAATTAATTTGTACACCTAATACATTTGCTGAAATAGTTTTATGCACTTATAAGTATGCAAACTCCAGTGTCTAGACTTATTCTGTATAATAGTGTCTAAAGAGCGCAAAAAATTCATTCCATAAATAATAAATAAAAAACATGCTCCTATAACAATAAATAGTTCACTCGTGTTGGCTACTTTAAAAATTAAATGAAAACCTTATAAGATTATTCCACTGAGAGACTCATAATAAAAAAGGAAGGATATTATTGGTTCTCATGGTAGATACAAAAAGCAAATCGATCTGTTCGTGTATCATTATATCTTTTAAATTAGGGAACATTAAACGTTCTTAAAGTGTCCTCGCCACTGTTCCGGATATTTAAAAAACATGGTATTAAAAGATGGACGTGTATAAGACGAATCACAATTGTACTATTTACAAGATCTAAAATAATTGTACATCAAGTGTACTTTAAGTATGCAACTTCACCTCTAGCAAAATTAAAGTAAAATGTCCTTTGTCAGAGTGGCTTTTCTAATCTTTTTTAATTTCCATTTCAATTAGTACATCAATTTAAAAATTAATGAATTAACTATATACAGATTTGAAGTGCAAAAAGAAAAGATTAGACCGTGACTAATCGAAATTTATGGTAATCTAAACTCTAGACTACTCCAAACAGTTTCAATTAATGTATGGTATACTACTATAATATGATAAATTAGATATTATATTCTAATTATAATGATATTTGATAAGCAAAATTTTTATTATAATTATAAGCAAAAGCACAATATTAAATCTTTCTCTATATACTTCCCTTTAAGGAAGAATTTAAAGGAATTTACAGGAATATCTATTTCTTTTTCTTGAGCATATTGTTTAATGTCATGTATAATTTATAATCAAATAGTAGAAACAAATGCAAAATAAAGTATGGTAAATAAACTACAAGTAGCGACTATATTTTCAAGAGAAATCTAACGATAACAAAATAATTACTTCAAAATAAAACGTTCTTATCACAAAGCAATATCTTCATTTCAAATAACGAACCATCCAAATGCGAATCACGTTTTATGATTGCAGATTAATTTTTTATCCAAACAAGGAACGAAGGGAAGGAGAAAGCGGCGAAAGTGACGGTTATGCAAAAGCCCGTTATAATTTTTCTACTTTTTGTTTTATACACGAGCCATTCCACGATAAATCGTACACTTTCTGCCACTATGACACTGATTTCTTTCAAATTGAATACAATTATTGTCAAGTATCAGAAACTAACTTGTACAAAATTCTAGTCACCTATGTTAAACGTTTTGGATAATATTAAATCTCAGTGTTGAAAAATTAGGTGAAATAGTCTGATATACAACCATTTCGCCCTTAGTAATTTTAAATGGTTAAAAGGAGGTTCTAATTTAACTTTTTAAAAAAGAATATTTTTCACTTCTTTAATGTGCGAAGAATAAGTAGTTAAAAAGAAATTTTGAAATTCTAAAAATTGCCGAAGTTACATAAAAAGTTAGGCTTTTGACTAGCAGCTGCCACACACCTGCTTTCCTAAATTCGAACACGCCTCTCTTCACCAGCAATAAGAACTACATCTGGATATGTTACTTGAACATTTCAGCTTTATTTTGTAATACGAAACGCATTTAATTATTTATCATTAATAAACGTCCAGTGATCTGATGAAAAGATGTACTGGAGGAAATATCCAAAATAATAACGGAAGTTTTAATTCTTGCATATGTTAGATATTATTCTTGACGGTTTGCACATTCAACAACAGTTACTTACCACTATTGCAAATAATGAACATATTGAGAATTGTTATTCAGCCACAAATCATTTGCTAAGAATATAGATACAAAGAAAATTAACGCTGCCGGAAAACAAGCTTCTACATCATTTCAGCAACAAAAAATTAGCAAAAAAGAAAATATAAGTATCCCAAGTGAGTTTCTTGAAGAAATCGTGTACAAACTTATATACGGATCTGCACAATATTGTTTCCCATTCCATCGCATAAAACTTTAAACGCGTTTCTCTCAAAACACCATTGTAGAAACTGATGGGGCAAATATCTGTTGAAAGTGAACCTAAAATATCTTGAATTTTTCCAAATTCATTAAGGGAAGTAAAATAGTAAAAAATGATAATTATCTTTAAAGTGATGGAAAACGCTAAAAAAATTTGTACACATTACAGATTCACTTCCTCGAAAATTTCATACAGTTTAAAAATACTTTCCATTTTTTTGTTTCAAAAGTATAGTGCAATTGCTAAACGCCCTACCGTTCAAACACAATTAGAGGTATGCGAGAATCCAAGATATCGGGAACCCGATGCTCGAGACGGGTCGTGAAGACAACGGGTTGAGTCGGGTCGGGTTCCGGATAATTTCGGGAATCCCGAAAGTGTCGAGATTCTCGAGAATGTCAGAGATTCCCGAACGAGTCGGGTTTCCTGAAAGTACCGGAATTCTCGAACATATTGAGATTCTCGAAAATTCCGAGAACCCGTTTGCCGTTTTAAAACTTATTTTAATGAATAGGACCACAATTTTAATTTTTCAACTTTTCAGATGTTTTCCACAACTGCATTATAAAATTTATTTACTTACTTATTTTTACTTATTTAATTTATTAACATAAAATTATGAAATCCAAAAATTTGGATAAAATGCAGCGTGTACAATGTTTACACGGTCGCTTTGTTTATACCAAATTGCACGAATCCTAATATCCGTGTTACTAACACATAGACCTTCCATAAATCATAACAAAAAATGCAAAAACATTGTCCTAATAATATGAATGCCGACATTTTCAAGAATTCTGTTTTTCCCGGAAATCCCAAATGTTCTCGAGAATCTCGATACTATTAGGAATCTCGAAATTTTCGGAAATTTATCCCGAAGCCGAAAAAAATTCCCGTTCCGACTCGACCCAACATTTTCGGATTCTTGCACACCTCTAAACACAACTATTTAAAACTGCAGAGACGCTTTCAAAACTTGATTTGAAAACAAAAAATACAACTTTTTATATCTTCAAAAAATACGTAGCAAGATAGTGAAAACCATAGGTAGTAATTATATATAACATTAAACAGTTCGTTGTAAAAAAAATTCTTAAAAATCACCTTTTTCTGAACTCCTAGACCGGAACCTTCCCTGAAAAGATACTAACTTACTCTTGAGACCATTTCAAAAGTGGAAAAGTGCTGTTTCTATATATGTACCAAAAATGTTTATTATTGTTGGAGTGAAAGAGAAAGAACTGCATTAGTCGTTTAAACTAGAAGTAAGAATATTGTTATAGCATAGTTTTACCTTAGCATGTAGTTTTGCTTTAGTTAATTTATGACCGGAGCTACTTAGACCGACATTGCGCAGATGCTGTCCGGCGAGAACGTGCAAGTCTGTGATTTCTATCTCCTCAGAAATCTTAGTATTGTTTACTTTTAAGGGTACGGAAGAAAGAGTGACTGACGACGAGAATGTTTAGGAAATGCGAAGAAGACAGTATAATTTAAATGATCAAGTAGACGATAGCTTAGTTATATAAGTAGAATGGAATAGTATTATAGCTTAAATAGTATAATATATCAGGCCAATATTATTTGATTAAATATATTCATCTAATTTTACCCTCCCTCTCTTTACTTTGATGCAAAAAGTTAAGAGTGTCCTACCTTGACTTCTCGGAAGCAATTTGAATGAAATCAGTCATTTTGACAATGGTTGAGAGAGCACCTTAAAGCAATCACAGATTTCAGATACATTTTTATCATTCTTTAGATATTAATTTTAGTATTTCTTAGTTCTAGTATTTATAGTTACTCTATAAATAATAATAGTAATTGCTTTAGTATCATAAATAATGCTAACAGTAATTTTATTAAGATTGTCGTCGTGTGTTTTTATTACCAATGCAATTCTGTGTATTATGGAGCCGCGTGTAATAAAATATAATTACACAATCTGAAATTCATGAAAAAATAACAGGTTACAAAACAGTGTAAATAGTGGTGGTGGACATATAGAAGCAAGTAAACAGGCAAGACTTTTACAGAGCATAAATTGAAATGGCAGCGTATGTGAACATCTAATTAGTTAGTGAAAATATTATCGTTACATTTAATATCGGAACAGTTGTTCTTTATATAAATGTGTTATATATTAACATTGCGCTCGAGGTAGATCGTCGTGGAGGTTTCAGTGGATAAAAATCTCACGTTATTCCTTCCCATTCCCTGAAAAGGTTCGGACTCTTCTGAAGATTTCCTTCATGTAAAAACAAACAAAAAAAGAAAAAAAAGATTGTGGAAATAAGTCCACTAAAGTACCCCTACATAAACGACTTCACTTGATTCAGCCCTGTCTTCGAATCAGTGGTTCTTTGGGTTCTTTAAACTTTGCTGTCCCTTTAATCGTCGTTTGAGTAGAAGCACGCACACCATTATACCGAATATCTGCTACGCAGCTAGATCCTAGTCTATACATACAGTATTAATAGTTCGCACGATTTTACGCTCTTCGCTCGTAGTTAGTTTTCAGGGTCTACCGGTTCTTTCTTTATTCCGCAATGTTCCTTCCTTTTTATATTTATTTATTATACTTTGTACAGTTGATCGACTTCTTTTTAGTATTTCTGATATACTTCTATATGATTTACCTTCTTCGTGTAACCGTATAACAATTTTTCTTTCTTCGAATGTTGTTTTATTGCGTTTTCTCCTCATATTGCAAATATTAGTGTTCAAGTGTACTCGCCACGATTTATACTGACTAAACTAACATAACATCTACTAATTTAATGTTTACATTCATCGGAATGTCCCGATTCCATCGTAACTGCTGTAATTATCAACATAAATGATAATGTACGAATACTTCTGTCCCGGCAATTTCTTACGGTCGTGTGAATTTTAATTGTTTTCAAATTACTAAATGATATTAATTCCTTCGTCTTTTGCTCATTTGTTGTTATAAGTGTTGTGTACAATATACAGCTACATATATATTTAAATATAATTAATAATATAGAAAATATTGTTGTTTTTATTTCTATATTTCAAGTGTACGAATACTTTTGTCCCCCACTATATATGTAGCTCTAACAATCAAATTTTGACAAAAGTTTATTAACGTATATCTCGAAAACTATTTGTTTGCGGCATGTGGCTCCTATCAGACTTTTTCTCTTCTTGTCGAGCAGAATATATTGATGTAATAAAAAATTTTAATATTAATTTTCATTATTATAAACAATTTTTTGGACAGTTTTTTTTTTTACAAATGTCCACCGATTTAAAGGCGTAGATTCACCCCCCAAAGCCGTGACCATGATTTCTCTTACATCTTCTACATTAGTTCATTCACAAAACCTTTCAATGTTAAAAATTCAATTTCAACATTTACGGAATACCATATCACAGATTTGTTTGGAAATATACTGATCAATTCCTTCTAGCTTTCTCTATAAAATAAACTTTTAAAAATGATAAAACAGTTTTCATGAGTCTAAATAAACGTGTGTGTTGAACTTACCGTTATCTTAGGTTATGTTAGGTACAAATCTTTCAATACATGTGTAGCACATACAATTTTGAAATATCTTCGATAATGAAAGTGGGACAGCCTACAATCTTCCGTTAGTATTACATATGTTAAATGCTTACTGTTGGTTTCCTCGTAATCAAAGCTTGCAAATAAATACACAAGTATTAAAAGATAATGGTAAATTCAATAGCTTGCTGTATATACGTAAATTGTGGCGATAACGCGTGCATAATTTACGCCTCGCGCGATTTCCGCGGCTTCCAATATCGGGATTTTAATTTTTTTTTTCTTTAAGCTTACAAAATTTCTTCATCAGTTTAAAAAGCTTATTTTGTAGAGAAAACTACAAAGAATGGGCTAGTATTTTTTCAAACAAATCTATAAAGTAATATTCTGTAAAAATTGAAATTGAATTTTTAACATTGAATGATCTGGTCTATATAAATAATAACAAACATTTTCGTTATGTATGTAAGAAAAAAACACTCTTCCGCTTTCAAAATAATCTCAAAAGCAAGTTAAAATCTCCTAGTTGAGCAAAAACATTAAGAGCGAAATAATTTCAACGTATTTTACTCAATTTTTCAACAATGACATTTAACGTCTTGCAAACTGGTCAATTTAGGGGTCTAAATTTTTGATTTAGTACGAAGTTTTATATCTTTCTATTCTATTTTTTCTAATATATACATATGCAAAGCGCATCGACTAGTTGTAATAGTCCCACGCAAATTTCCCCTCTTTTTTGAAAAAATAATTCCACATTTACAAATATGTTGGAAGTTGGTTTCAAAAAATTTAAGTACAATGTTTAAAGTCTTGTTTCTTTCCAATATTTTTTAAACGAAGTAAGTTTGATTTCCTTTCAGAAATTGGAGCGAAAACTGTTATTATATACATACGTACAGGTAACTTAAAAATAATATTCAAACTTCTTTTTTTAGAAGTTACTGTTTTATATAATCTATTTGTGCATATTATAAAAGTGAAATAAATTTGAATATTTAGCACTGTATTTCTTTTATATACATAATTTTTCTTTGGGGATAAGGATGTACTTTAAATACAGTGGAAATATTAAAACTTTAGAGTACAAGAATTACATTTTGCGGTATAAAATGTAATGAAAAGATATGAAAATAAATAAATTTATAATTACGTACAAATTAAGACTGTAAAACTTAGAAAAACAATATTTGCACTGTCTACTAGTTTTGAGTATGAGTCTCAAATTTCAAGATTGTAAAGTAGCTACACATAATAACACAAAGCTTTGTTAAGAAATAAATCACGATTAAAATTCATTATAGGCACAATAAAAAAAAAACATTGCTTTATGAATTACATATTTTTTCTAGCATTAGCGTTACCATCATTCTAGCATCTAAACAAAATATTTGATAGTTATTATTATGAAAAAAACGATGCTTCTGGATTAGATACTCATTTTTAATCAAGAACAGAGTGTTTTAATACTAGAACTACCGATGTCTTACATACATGTAACTATTTGTACCTGTGAGATTAAAATAACTTATTTGTGAAAAGAACCAATTATTTCAGATACAAAACGTGCATTTTTATACATTTTTCTTTATTTTATTCACCGAAAATTGAAAATAAATTGTATATTCTCTAAAATAATCATACGTAAAAAGTTTTCTTTACTGACAAAAGAATAATTTTACATTTACGTTGTTGAACACATTTTTTACAAGTAGAAGTCTTTTTTAGTAGTAGATTTACCACAAACACATTTATTACATGCAGGACTACAAATACTGTTGGAAAGAAAGAAAAGGAAACACTGCAAGAGCAATTACATAATTGGATTAGAAGGTACTGAACAATATAGCAGCAACAACAGATAAAATTGCTTGTACAATTTTTGTACAACGTAAAAGTTCTCAAACGCATTTGATTTTATAAAAAGCATTATAACTACCTACTTTTAAATTTGATGAGAAACTTTTGAAATCCTAAGGAAATTAAAATTTTACCTGTCGTGTGGGATTAAAATAACACGTCTCAGTATGTATAGGTACCCACTTAACATTCACTGTCTTCGGTCCGTCTAGCGAACGTTAAGCGGGGCGGTAGATGTTCCAGGAATTATTTGGATATATTTCTCTTCGGTACACTCATCACAGGTTGCGATGGGAGAGTGAAACTTACTTGAGAGCAAAGGAGACACATTGGGAGTGAGAAAAACGCATTGATGGTGTTCCGTGAAATTTCGTGTTTAATCTGTATAATTTTCATCGAAAAATCCTCAACAGTTTGATTAAAATAATCCCATAATTATAAAGTAAAAAATATAAAAATTTTATTTTTCTTATTTTAATAACTCATTGGTAAGCTAAGATTATCGACCACGAGTCAGAGATAACGTGGGCCGTCACTCCATCGAACCAGTTCTAGAAATTGGCGGGGATGACTCCACGAACGTAAATAGGGGGAAAAACGCGAAAGTTAACCGGGGACTACTGTATATTACACGTAAATGTTACACAAACAAAAAAGGAGAAACCAAATTTGTAAAATTAATCACTTCAGCTATGTGACTCTTCAATGAGAGTCACGAAAAATTTCAGAAAATAAGATGTAGTAAAAAAGAATCATCATTATCTTAAAATACAAATTACATAAGTCATTTTGACTCCCGGATGGTGTTCAGGATATATATTGAATTTTTGTGCTGACATGTATCTTATTTATAAAAACTTATTTGATAAATTATGAAGAATTTATAATTTCTAACGTAATTAACATGATATTAATCTTTCACCGATTTAAGATAAATGTTCTTGAACTGTAATGATTTTTAATGAAATATTTTACATTTCAATTGCAAAGGAGTTTCAAAATTTGAGTTATACCGGAACCTTTCACACACTTTCTAGATACAAGAATTTCTACTCGTTCTGAAAGGTGATACAAAGTTACTGAATCGCAATTATACAAATATTAATCAGTATTATATTCTTGAAAAAGGAAAAAAGCGAAAGGTTACATGTACATAAAGGTTATGGGCACGCAGGCGCTCCGTCTAAAAGCACGCAGTCAATATACACACGACTTTCGCACGTGGATCGACCCTGGTTCTTATATTCATCTCGCTACACATCCGTAAACCGGCTCTGTTTGTGACACGCGTGAAATAATGTCACATACACGCGCTTCAAAACACACCCAAGTGAAAGATGTATGTACTGGAACACGCTGTGACCGCTCAGACTGCGTTTACGTTAAGCGTATCTAAGGTACATAGTATTCTGGTCTCGAAGAAGTTTGAAAACAAGAAATCGATTCCTTTATCTTTCTATTTTCTTGATGTGCATGTTATCGAAAATATGCCTGCAATAGGATTTGCGTGAATTTACAAGATTTACAAAGTTAAAGCTGTTTGAAAAGCATAGCTCGCACTTGTATCGTACGGTCATACCGTAACGGTAGATACATTTTTCCCTGTACTGAAATTTCCGCATATTTGACAATACACTGCACATAGTTCACGCATTAAAAATAAGTATTAGTTAATAAGCGAAAATTTATGGTAATATCTGGATTGATTAATTATAACTATATATGTGTATATCTATTTAACTGACTAGTAAAACTTTAAATGTATTTTTCTCAAAAATTCATGTTTTTGAACCGGTACTCATGATATCTCGTGTTCTAATTCATCAAATTAACTTCAGATTTGAACAGAATCTTCCGCAAATATCACATTATTGTAGAAACCACAATTTTAAAAAAACGTTGATTTTTTCAAATTTTTTTAATATGATATAGGCTAAAAATAATCGAAAAAATCAATACTCAAATCTCGAAGTTTCTCCATTTTTTGAATTATCGAGGTTTTTAATTTATTTTGGTTCATACGATAGCCATATGCGTACTAATCAAGATGCCATTTTATTTTTTTTGTTTAAGATTACCAGAATGGCTGGAATCATACACACCAACAAGGTAAACACAACACATGTATTGTTTAATACTTTTGTTTTTAAAAAATAATTTGCATCTTTTAAATGCTAGTAAATAAATATTCTAACATCTATATACAAAATCTTATAGTTTCTTTAAAAAAAAAAAAGATCTTAAATATTCCTTTACACTTTAATGTTACATGAATACCTGTAGCAAGCAACAAATCCAATTATTTCAAGAAAACTAAATTTTTCTTCGTAAATTACAATTTACATGCGTGAAATGATGCGTCGTCTGTAAAATGTGTATTAGGATAATATAGCTTCTCTGCGTTCGAAATCAATGCAAAGTAAAATACTACTTCAGCTATTGATGAATTTGTCTACGTTCTTGTTTCTTCTCTTTTTTAAATGCATCTTGTTTAAAGAATGAGAGAAATGTCAGCTTGTCTACACATAATCTTTACTTAAGAAGAAAATAGCAACAATTGAAATATGCAATTATAACTGAAATTATTAAAAGCGAGAACTGTCTTTTCTTCTAAAAGAGTGTGTGCTTTATAAACGAGTACAACTCAAATTTTTTTACTTTCTAACTTGCATTCTATATAAATCAAGTAGTAACATTAATACTTTTTCATAAATAACAAAAATATATACGAGGGTCATTTGGAAAGCTTGCGGCCTCTTCCACCAGATGGTCGCAATGTTTGAATTTTATTTATGTATCTTGAAATTACAATTGTTTTATTCCTAACGTTTAAGTTTAACGTTGATCTGTTGTATAGTTTGTCGGGAAAATTAATTTAAAAAAACTGTCTTGCTGCCTGCCTTGAAATGGATAAAATAGCAGAAATGATAAAAATCGTTGATTTGAAGTTCGACTTACTACTTCATCCTGCCTATTCTCTAGATTTAGCTCTTAGTCTTCCATCTATTTAAAAAACTGAAGACATTTCTTGGTGATAGACGAATTTCATCAGATGATGAAATGATAAGTGTAATAAATAGTTAGTTTGAAGATCTTCAAGAAATAGATTTTGGAAATGGCAAAAAATACTAGAGCATCGCTGGATAAAGTGCATTGAAGTTGAGAGAGATTATGTTAAAAAATAAAAATAGTAGATTGCATGTTAATATCGCGAATTTTAAAATGGTCCTTGTAAGTAATATTATATACAAATTCAACATGAAACATAACAGCTTTTTTAATGATAATAATGTTTTTAAAATTGCAGAAAAAATGTAATTTTTTGCTATTTCAATAAACTTTTTGTCGCCGTCAATACTCTGTATACAGACCATGTGTCGAATAGAATATCGACAATCATTTGATGAGTAATTTAACTGGCAGGATAACTTTTATATTGCAATGAAATTGCAGGACGTACAAGGGAAAAGTTTCAACACTGTCTTATTACAGAATATGAGAAGATAATACCGTACTACCGAGGAATGTTCAACCTTATCCTTAGATGGAGAATAAAGGTTTATGACAGCCCATTTAATATAACAACGTGGTTGAAAATAACCGGCAATTTTACCGTGTTTCATGTTTCTAAATGCGATCGTCAAAGGTTTTTATTTGATTTTGTTTATAATATTCCACTTAACCTAACAAAGTTTAGTAACTTTGATGTTACACTTTTCGATTGGCAAAGAGGAACGAGTAACGGCATTAAATTTATATAAATATGGATACAGTGTAAAGGCGGTATCGGTAATGATTAAAATACCATTTCGAATTATGTGTAACATAACAAAATGTTACAAAAAACTGGCAGCAACAACTCAAAAAGACGTATTTGAATGAGAATGTAAATGAACAGCAATCGCAGAAAGCAATCTTCAAATGTCAAATTTAGTGAAATCCATTCGATAAGAAAGTAATAAGTTTGTAGGATTTTATGTGTTTTAGGAAGGGATCGTGTTTCGGGTAAAATACACCCCACAGTTACGGTAAAGTTTCTTTTTATTCGAAGTGTCGATTCTCGAGATCCGTAGAAGACTGACTGATTGTCTCTCGAGCTTTCCTCAAGTCGTCTTGAGGTTTTTCGGCGTTCTTCCTGATTGGTTAACCCGATGCGTCGGTGTTAACCAATTAGGAAATTCGCTTCCTAGCCTACACTCGTCCTTTACGCCCTTGGCGCGCTTTTTCCAGGACGGTGGGGCTTTCCCATGGGGGGTGAGTTCGCCATGCGAAACTTGGCAACGCAGCGGAATTTCCTCTAGGTTCGGTACCTGCGAAATGTACATGTTCGGCCTCGTGGCCTCGTACGGCGAACCTTTCGGAAATCTTCGTTTATGACAAGGCAATTTACTATTGAGCCGTCGGTGAAAGTTTCTACGAAAAACATGCATTGTTATATTTACGAAAAGCTAAATAACATAAAACGGTTTCTTCAAAAATAGTTTTGCCAGGATGCATGTCATAAACCGCGCTGATCATCTGTGTGCCAAGTGTGGGCTTGTAGCTGGTCGCTACAAGTTGATGAGAATTTTTGTTCAAAAATAAACTAAAACTTAATTTTTACAAATTTGGTCGGGGCCATTACCTTACAGAAAGCCTAACACAACGATGAATAAGTAAGACCAAACAGCTTATAAAGTTGCTCACCCATATTCGCTATCTTTCGGTACCTTTAACCAATTTGAAAATCTTCATTGTCCAATCAATTCACATTCGACAAAGTCATTGTAAATTGTCACCGAGATGCTCAGAGAATTCTCTCAAGCGCCTTTTAAAATATCGTTATCCTTTTCTGGCCTTTGTAATGGTTCGGGAGTATATCACCTGCACGAGTTAGGTGCATACACCACTGAGTTTTGTGAACCACGGCATCGAAACTAACGTTGCCAATTATCAGGAATAAATTCTAAAAGATGTGTTGGAATCCTGAGCACACGGACATTATGGAAATAAGCACTGAATCAATTGGCTTATACATAAGTAAAAAAATCAGACCTTGATTAGTTACAAACCACCAACTGGATTAGTTAAAAGTATTCGGTCTTTAAAGGATAAGAAGAAGTAAACAGGTTTTATCAAATTATTGTAAGCATAATTAGACTCTAAGATCCCATGTTCTATTCAATTATTCATGACATAAATAAGAAAAGTATTTCTATTGCAATAATTTAGCTAATTCTGGCCAAAAATAAAGAAATTCCGTTACACCTGTTACATGACAAGTGACAAATAAAAAAATAAATGAACAATAGCAAGAAAATAGCAATCTTGAATCAAGTAACTATAGAATGATTCGTTTAATATTATGAGTACTACTTTTGTTATAATCAATGAAGAATATTCTTTATTGTATTGCTTCTCGTTTCGAATTAAATTGTTTGAACTTTTTCCGTACTTCCGATAATGCTTTTGTCTCACATTCAATTGAATATTGCTAGAGATCTGAATAATATTTTATCAGTAGGAACTCTAAAATGAACTCATATTCGAATCATCAAATGACTATGTGAAATTTTATCTTAAAGTATTGACGAAACTAATGTCACGTACAGTGAATCATTAGATGGATCATTTATTCATTTATCTTTTGTTTAGAATAGTTATTTTCCAATAAAGTATATGTCAGTCGAAAGCTGACCTCATATAGCACTATCTCCATAAAAAATTCTATTGCCTTCTCATAAAAAAAGACATTGATAACATATAATAAAAACCTAAAGGAATAGAATTACAATTATGATTCAGTGCGGTTTTGATAAAGAAAAGAACGTGAAATGCGACAAATAAAAGACTATCGGATTATTAATTTTCATGTTAGATACAGAAAACGATAAAAAGAAGAAATTATTGAAATATTTAAATTAATGAAATTTAATAATTGTATTCAAGAAATTTAGTTATTGCAAATCCTATCTGATTGGTCAAAAAATGTTATGCTTTATAACATTCTTAATTACTTGAAACTTCTACGTTATAAACTTTAAGCTTACAAAAGATGTATGAATTTTTTTTATCTCTCATTTGGTTTATGATACATTCAGGGAAAACTATTTTTAAATGTGAAATTGTTCATTTACCACGAATATGTGTTTAACAATATTTTATGCGACAGAAATTAAAAGTTATTAGTTAGAATTTTAGAAATTTATTTCGTCTTAATAGCGAAAGGTGTGTCATAAGAAAGAACTTTCCATAGACTAAATTAAAATTGGTTTGTAACGATCAGTTGACCAAATAGTTAAATCCGAAAATAATCGCACAGTCGTACCCTTTGCAGGTGAAGACACGTTGAAAACGCACGAGGGTTAGAAATTCACGCTAGACGCGCTGATTAACCCCTTCCCGTGCCATTTAGTTCAACGAAACTCAAGCCTAAGTGGTAGGTGTCAACGTTTGGTAAAGAAGCTAGACTGATGCTCAAAAACAGTCACAATACGAGCCGAAATGTAAATACTTGTGTTATAGTCATTTGCTTTACACGATACAGCTCTTGTGAACGTAAACACTAATTTAATTCTTTTTCCTTTTATATATATATAAATATTCATTCCACGAGTCTGACTCGTGCTATTCATGTTTGGGCCAAAATCTTCATCACGAGTCAGACTCGTTAAAGCACGGGAAGGGGTTAATAATTCGAATTTTCAGCAATAATCAATTAGCATGTTATTAGTGTAGTATTAACATGTCACTAGTAATGGAATGTTAGAGTCTAGCATTATGATTAGAAGTGAAAGAGGGAAAATTGAGAAATACCATACACCGTAGAATTCAGTAAACGAACAGTTAGAAATTAGTTGGTAACAAGCTAGTATACAGCGATCAAACAATCTTAGCAGTTTAGTTAAAAACTGAAATCTCCTTTTTTTACAAGGAAGGAACCACAAGTGTGAATCGCCGACTTTAATGAAACTTGTGTATGATATAGTTTTCAAAAAAGTATTTTACACGTATTTTTTTCATGTGCCGAAACCCACATTGAAGAGATGAAAACAGCCCTTAAAGTTGGAGGTGGAGAATATATTTTATGAAATATCTTGAAAATTATCAGATATAAAAAATGAGTCAAATACAGAAGTAGCTTCTTTCTAAAGAAAAAATCCAACTATGTAAACAGTTTTTCAAAAAATTAATTTGTATAAATTTCAGACAATGCGATAAAACATGAATCAACTAGAAGTTTGATTTTCGATATTATAACAAAAACTATTACATTCGTAATCTTCAGAGTTGAAATTACTTTTTCGCAAAAATAGTCCTTCAAGGTATTCAGTAAGTACAGCACGTGCAAAGTCAGTCATATACTGAAAAATATATGCACATTTCTCAGGAGGAAAGATAAGAATTTCTGCAAGTGCTTAGAACTTCAACATTAAACCAGAAAATGTTTAAAGAGAATTTCGGCTAAATTTAATTCTACACACCATATAGCTAAAAACAAAACAAAAACAAGTTTTCACCATTATCCGATATTCAGCATTGATTGTAATTCAGTTTATAACATTACTATTTTGCATTAAAGCAACATTGCAATTTTTGTTTCTTAATAACAAAAATTGTTTTCAATTTCAATATATTGATAGAAATTAATTTTAATTGGAATATACTTTCTTTAATTTTGTTCGTTAAATCAAAAAGGAAATATTAAAAAAATATAATAAAATGTTCAAGGTATTGTGACGAAAATTCATGAAGTAATTAGTTAATGTTTTATATCAGTACTTACACATTAGTTACACATTATATCAGTACTTCCCAAGCTTTATTCATAATTAATAATAACGAGTACCCTTACTTCGTCTTTATCACACAAAGTTGTTTTAAAGATTAAAGAAGAAAATCTAGCAAGGTCACATGAATGAGGACAAACGCACGTAAAGGACCCTACTTGTGAACAGTACTGTCTTAAAATATAGTACGTCCTGGTTATCACCTAGCTATTACATCTATCTCTACTCTTTACTCTGCTTATAATCCAACACAGTTGATAAATTACCAAACATATAATATGTTGTCCTCTAGACATCCAAATCTTTCTAGTTAAACCAAAGAAATTTTAATTTTATAGAAGTGTAAAATAAATCATAGGTAAGCAGTGATGATTATTTTGAACTTCATTTTGCATTGCATTTGTTTGACTGTTATTACGAACTAATTGTACTGATAGGAAATGGTAAGACGAAAAATTTAAGTTTAACGATACGTTATTAATCATTAAGGATATTTTGTAAAGTTATAATTAATATATTTAAAAAAAAACGAAAAGTCGTTGATAAATTTTGAACTGTAGTTACAAGAATAGAAAAACCTTACAAAAGTTTGTCTCGGTAGTTTTAAAATTTTGTTACAATAATCAACTTAGTTACTTCACTAGATCTAATTGACATCGTTTTATGATATTGTACTTAGCATAGAAACTATATACATTTCTTTAAAATATGTAACATTATTTATAATATACACGTGTAACTATTGTAGAGGAATACGTCGACTTTTTAGAATATATTTATTAAAAAGTCCATTTAAAAGTAAATGCATTTTTTCAATTTCAATTGTGTTTCAGATAGAGTTAGAATATTTATAATTAAATTGTTTGTACATATTATTACAATAAAACTTTGCACATAAATGAAATAAGACCAAATTCACAACGTCAGAAAACATACGTATTTTGCTTCCTTTTACTTAAAATTTAAGCTGTAAGATAGTATAATAAGAAAAATTGTCCACGGTAAAAAATAAACATTATAAAAGAAAGAACTGTTAAAATAAACAATAATTGTTTGAAGAAGGAAGTTTTCGAATAGAATATAAGTATTTGAAGAAATTCAACAATTCTTTGCTATAAAATAAGAAAAACTGTCGATTAACCGCGCAGGTAATGAGAAACAGTTCACTCACCACTTTGTCGTCCGCGTAGATCACCGAAGATGGTGGTGCTCCCGTAGCCATCATAGTAAAGAGCACCATTAAGATCATCCGAAGCAATATCATCTTGCAAGCACTGATCTTTTTGTCGCAGAAAAATTAACACGAATTCCTTTCTCACTTGCACGAGCGATGAAATAGCACTACCGTTCGCGAATGTCAATCCCACGAGACGAAGCAGAAAACAATTCGAAGATGCACAGTGTAATCTAGTAGAACTACCAATATGCACTGAGTTAAACCGCACACGCGTAACGATTACAAAACCATCGAAAGGGGCACAGAGAAGACTGGAGAATAAGCATTCGCGTTCTGTTGTTCACGAGGCACGCGGCACGAGATGTTCGGAACGCGACGGGGAAAAAAAGCAACGTGAAGCTAATCAGAGAACAGCAATGGCAGTGATAGAGAATCGAGGAATGAACACAGACGTATTCAAGACGACCTTCTTAGGAGAACCACGGCTTACTCAATGCCACTCGATATACACTTTTTTCTCTTCCCGCTTGAACGATCCCCCTCCCTCTGGATTCGTAATGCGTCCCACTCTTCTTCCGTTCTCGCTTCCTTCGCGCAAATCTGCCGACTTCCGTCAACTTGGCGTTTCTTCGACGCCGATGCCGATGACGACGGATTCCCAGTTCGTAATTTCCTCCGTGTTCGGACTTTCCAACTGCTACCACGTCCATCCGCCGACCTAAGACAGTTTACATTCTGTAATCCAGTATAGTCAAATTTTCACAACTGATCCTATCAAATGGTTCGCCTATGTACCCGCGACAATACCGGTCTTTGAGAAATTCGGTCTCATTATCACTAGTTTCCATTTTGGAGGTTTGTTAAATTTGTTTACGGACTAGCTCGTTACTGATTATTCGAAATATTTTTTTAATTATCAAGAATTCTAAATGCACCAGATACCCAGATTAACAACGGGTATCTTGAGAAATAAAGAAGAAGGGAAAAGATTAGAATAGCTATAGGTATTAATATAGAAGAATATACAAACTCAACTCTTTAAAAAATTAATCGCGAAATTAGTATAATCCAAGATGGAGGAGATTATTTTTAGTAAAAAGCTATATATTTGAGAATATGTGTACATATTTTCAAACTCTCTTACTCACGTTTAATATTATATTATATGTTAACATGAAATTTTGAATATATTATTCGAAAAAGAAGAATTTAATGTTATTCTTAACAAACTTACTGGTTTAACGTATATGAAATGCTACTTTTTTCTTTTCTATAAAATTTTAAACACATGTAATTTCTTCGAAATACTATGTCAGTGCATTTATCGCAATTATTTAAAAAAATAAAATTAGAATTGATACTGATAGATTTGCAACGTTCACACGATTCTGTCTCTTCACCAAAAATACAACTCTCACGTGTACCTCTGCTTACTTCTTTTACTTATTTGTCTAGTCTGTTATTTGTAATCTGACAAAAATGGACCTGAATACGTTTTCGACTATCTTTCGGTATTAAAAAAGGAATCAACAGAAAGTATTATATATTATCAATTGAGTTTCTATCATATTCTCTTGTTTCAAACTGCGCTAAATTCATTGACTGAATTGTTTGGGAATTAAAAATACGACGAAAATACAGAAATATATGAATGCTGCTTTATTACGAAATCGGTCAAAAACTCGCATTGTCTGAACTAGCTATTAGTAACAACTTACGTTGTAATTTAATGAGCGTTTTATTAAGAGATACAGAATTTCGTATTGAGAGTTATTCACCAAAGGGTCCTAATACTGATTTTATAGTAATCTCTTTTCCTGTTTCTCAATACGACTACTTTTTTGAACTTAGGAATTATTATAACGTATTCCATGACTGATCACATATCATACAAATGATGCATTTAAAGTATGAAACCTAAGTTAGCAGACAAGACTGATTTGCGTACGCTACTATTATACACATATGTACCTTTGTATACATATCTTGCTATTTTTAGATATACATATTTCATATTTTTTGCTCACTATCAGTTTTTTGTTTAATTTAATCATTTATTAACCCTTTAACTGCTATGGACGCATATATGCGTATGTCTAAAGCTACCGATATGGACTACGACGGACGCATACATACGTTCAGCGATTGTTTGTCTTACACCTCCAATGAAAACAAAAAACATTAATTTTTAAGATAGACACATATCTTTGTATTACATATCAATGAAAATGAAAGAATTCTATTTATATGAAACACTTATTCTTTATTTCTTCGGACGACAGGTGATTTTCATTGCTGTAGTAGTACATCGTAATATTTCATTTGCGATGTATATTAAATTGTTTTTTATTTGTGTAAAATCTTAAAAATGTCGAATAATTTTAAAGAACTTATTTTAGAAAACGATAGTGAAGTAGATGAGGGGAGTCAGATGGGCGAGGATTGTAACGATGAAGTTTGAAGATTAATATTTCTAAATAAACAGTATATTTCCGCAAGGAAATGAAATTCCGTAGGTAAAGAATTAAAATAGTAATTTAATTACACATTATATAATCGATCGGTATAGCAAAGCTCACGCTATGCGAAAAAGTATTCCGTACACACAGAGCCTTTAAGTTCCAAGTACTTCACAGTTAAAGGGTTAAACCAGTTAGTCTTCAGTCTATAGCCAAATTTAGATTAGCTTATCTTTAATTTATATCTGTTGTTTTTGTAATTTACTCAATACAACTTGCAGTATCTTTCCGGTACGGAATACAAATCAGAATTCATAGTGCTTGTTGTTAATAAACGTCAAACAGAAATTTTTGAAAAATTTGGCTACCGAACTAATCAATTCTAAAAATGAATTTCCCCTAAAAATCGATATTTTTATGTTTGCCCTAAAACTGAAAAATATTTGCTAGGACGAAGTCAAAAAGACGAAGAAATTGTTTTATATGCTACAGAAAAGTTACTGAATGCTTCCAAAAATGTATGAACTGCAAACAATTTATACTGTATTTTACGGTGTTAAAAATAATGGAACACAAATTTAATTTGTTTCTAACAAAAATGGAAAGCTAATAAAAATTAGGAAGCATCTGGATAATTATTACAATTGTAAGGTGTGAATTTAGAAAGACCTAGTGACAGGTAATAAAGATGAACATTTTATGTAAAATATAGCATGGTGAACTCAGCTATGCTCAACAATTATATTAGTAACACCCTTGATTTTGGAGAGGTTCAGAATTGATCAAAGTCAGACTAGACAATTAATCGTGAACACTAGTCTTTTGGATTTATAATGTGGCAACTTCTATTCAGTGGTATGAACGAGGTGTGAAAAGTACATTGGATTGCAAAAAACACACTTGCTTTCGAGGATAATGTAAGTTAAATGTAAAAATCAACGCAACAATTTATATAATAGAAACAGTAGATACTTGACAGCCGTATCATAATTTCCAAATTCCCAACGATGCAGTAATATCAATACTCTAAATTCATAAAAATCATCAGTTCTATAATGTCGTGAACGCTTATTACTTACACGCACCGTAAGTTATTATTAATCCTGAATCAACCGCGCGGATTATTTCGATGTTAGAGTTGTAAGGTCTGAATAAACTTCATGTTATATGATTTTCTTAAGTGATTGGCAAGTGTTACCTGGAGCTTGGAGGAATAAACATATCGCGTTCAGAATGGTTTGCAAGTATTTCATCTACAGTATCGGTTAGTTCTTTAGTTTCGATCGAGAAAATTGCATTCTTGAAGTGAACAATCAAAGTATTCATTGTTGGCATTTAATACTTTTTTATTTTCGGAAGAAAAAAAAGTGTGAAATTACTAAATAAAGAAAAAAGTTGTGATGTTTATGGCGATAATATGATTATCAAACGTATTATTCAAAGGTACATTAGAAAGTTTGATGATGAAACTTGCAACTTAGAAAATCAAAAAGAAAGTAGTAGATCGATAACAATTAATGTGAATGAAATAATTTAATCGGACAAAATTTTAGATATTCAACAACAGTTCGCCAACATATTACATATTTCACACAAATCAGTTGCATTAACACAAAAATTGCTCGCTTGTAAAACAATAAATTATAGGTGACGAAAAATGGACCGCTTTTGATTAATATGGCAAGAAGTAAACCTTAGTCTATTTAATTTTTATTTATTACGTATATTACAAAATTCTCTCAAGGAGAAAGCGTTAAAAAACGCCAAAGAAATATATACACACGTGTCTGAATTTTTTAGTAACACAAACGGACTACTTTATACTAAAAAAATATTTAAATTGCCTGAAAAATGACAGAAAGTCACTGAATAAAATGATACATTGATTAGTTAAGTCCTATATATTTAATATCCTTTCAAAGAATCGCGACAGGACTTACATATTACACAACCTAATAAAAAATAAGCAATAATCACGATTATTGTACTATATTTATGCTAATTTAATATGACTTTTATCACTTCTAGATTAAATAATTATTTGTTTTTTATTCTTAAGGATATAATAATTATCGTGTTATAAGAAAATTTTGTTCTTTCTTGCAATTTGCACAGTATGATCATTTTTATCATTAATTACTTTTTATTAATTTTCATATCTAGCAAATACCAATCCACTATAATCTTAGTAAATAATTTTCTGCATCATTTTTGGAATATTATTCTACTTATATACCGTCATCTGAAGATGAGACCGTATTATTTAACCGTATTTTTTATAACTTTCCCATCACTTTTCGAATAAGGAACTATTAGTTACTGATTCCTCAAAACGCACAGAAAAAGCTATAAAAGAATTTTGCAATTCCGATAATTTCCAAAATTTGTCTATTTTTAACATTACTCTTTTTATAGCAGAAACTGTTTTTTGGTCGTCCAGTGAAAGCAAGTATTGAATAATCTTAAATGATCTCGAAAGACTAATATATGATGGATCAATGAACTCGTCGCGGAGTAGGTTACACATCTAACTAAAAATAAAAAGATAATGTCCAATTTGAAAATGTAAATGTCATCTTGAAATCTCAAGGATAATCATCTAGAACAATGCATCCATCATAAAATGAAAACCTTGAAACATAGTAAGTTTTATTTGAAACATTTTTTCAAATAGCAAATAATTCGAGAGATAACTGCATAGAAAGATTATAATAGGTTATTTTATATGCATATACGTTGGAAGTTTCTTAACATGTAAGACACATTTTAGTGGTGGACAAAAAATATAAAAACAATGAAAAAAGTATACATGACATAACCAGTTTTATACTTCATTCTGGTAGTAAAGAATTTTCAAACAACATAGTAGTGAAGTAAGTTTCGAAAAAAATGTTTTTTGAAAATTCTTTACAATCACATATAAGATATCAAGAACCATACAACATTTGACTTATTTTCTATATCTTTTACGGTTATATGTATATATTCACGATATTATAAAAACTCAAATCTTCTTTGAGGAAATATTTTAACCTCTAGGACAAAAATAGTTTTATTATTAGCACCACTTAAACTACATTTCTGCAACCTTCCAATTTTTTTGGAATTTAAAAATTGCCGAACTTCTCTTACGAGAAAAAAGCAGTATAAATACATATATACATATGTATGTATGTATGTATGTATGTTATTGAACATACTTTTTGCAGATATTATTTGTTTTATTGTGTGTTCAATATTCTATTTAACATCGTTTACGTTCCAGTATAATAACGGTTGGTATTATTGTAAAATTTTTGTACAACGTATAATTTTTCAAATATATTTAGTTTTTAAAGAAGCATTGGAAGTATTTCGAAATTTTATGAGAAACTCTTAAAACTCGTACGAAATCAAAATTTTGCATACATTATGCAACGGCTCAAAATGAAGGTGTCAAAGCGAAGGTCCATCTAGGTATATGTAGATATATTAAATATAAATGTAACGCAAGAAAGAAGAAAAAGGGAAAATAAATTTATAAAATTAATCATTTATACTACTACACTGAAAGTTCACGAAAATTTTCAGAAAATAAGACTAAAAATGAGTAATCATTATAATAAAATCAAACAAGTGATTTTGACCTCTTTGATAAATCTCATTTGAAACGATGTTTCGGAGGATTTATACAAACTAATAACGAGAGTTGTAATAATGTTATATAAAAGGTAATTCCAAAGTCATTATTTAGTGAAGTGAATACAATCGAAATTATAATATCTAATGATTACTCTGTATTTAGCAAAGGCTATAAATTGAAACTCGAAGTAATCAATATTCTGGGCTTCGTTATCAATACTACAAATTACAAATAAAAAAAGTAAATGATCCACAGGTTACTACAACAGAATTTAGGGTACAAATCCACGAAAAAAATTAGAATTACTAAAAAGGAACCAAAAGTATATGAATAAGATGCTCCAACGTTTAAGAAAAAATCACATTATGAACCAGGATTGGATAATTAAGAATACAACAAAAAATCACGAAAGCTATTATAAAAAAGTGAACACGTAAAATTTCAAACACGTTTAGAAATTATGCTTCTCAAACTGAAATGTGTAATAATTCAAAAACTTTTCAACAGAAGTTAGTTGAATTTGATATAAATATATTCAGTGATATTGCTTTATACAACATACAATCCCTCTTTTCTCTGTTTAATTATTTTTTAGAATACTAAATATCGTAGAGTATTGTTTTCTCTAAAATATTATTTCTGAAAAAATTCGTATATTGCATAATCGAGACTAAATTTAAATGTGAAAAGATTGCTAAACTTTTAACTTTAAATAATTGACAATGTCAGTATAAATCAGCAAACTACGTAGGATTTATGCAGGCTAGGTTGAACGTAATATAGATACGATTGAAGTCACTTTTTCCATTACAATTATTTACAGACGTAAACAATAAAATTGCTTTTTAAAATTTTCGAAATACCTTAATCATGATAAAAAGTTAATTTTATAGATTTCTTATGAAAAGTTCATTTCGATCTAGTTAAGATGGAGTCACACCTTACACCACAGTCAAAAGATATTAATTAATTCTCCTGATAGAAAGTTATTCTCTAGATGAGAACGTTTATATACTTTTGAAAATTCTTCGAATGTTGATTCTACAGGTTCTTTACTCCAAAACCGTTTTGTTACGACTGCGAGAGTCTGGTTACGAAGCGGTGCATGTACCTTCCGGCTTTATGGTTAATGCGGGATTATAGATGGGAAATTCGAACGAACCGAAGGTTAAGTCTTTCGTGGACTAATCGGTACATGACTAACATCGGATAACCACTTAGAAAGGAGATATTAAAATGAACGTATATAACTTAAAAACGCTATATTCTAGGATGAATAAGAGTATAAGGTTACAAAGTTTGAACAAACTAAACGATAGTCAATTCTTGACTCGGCAAGAATATCCTTTCTCGGCTTTACACGGCGAGTGCGTGGGGCAGCCTTATACAGTATTGTCTAGTTAAGACTTATACAGGGTGTCCCGTAACTAGTGTAACTTCCGGAAATGGGGGGTTGCTGAGGTGACTCTGAACAACTTTTTCCTTCACCAAAATGTTGGTTGAAGTTTTGTTTTTGAATTATTAACAAAAAACACTAGCCAATCAAAGCACGCGTAGAGCGCGCGCTCAAATACTAGAGCGTGGTTCTCAACCATCGTGCTCGGTCGTGAATAAACGCATTGGCACAGCGTGGGTATCGCGGCAAATGTTACATCGTCTTAAATTAATGTGGAATTATTCGTTATTAACAAATAACAAATAAACTAATAAGTCGTTTAATAACTGAGTTCGATACTTCTATTCGCAGTGTATACTGTTCGAAAGAGAAAGCAACCCGATTTTATTTCGTGTCAAAACTTCGATTGTTAAAGTGATGACCTAATCAGAGACTGAGCCACAGAACACCAAAATTATACATCTTATACAGGATAGGCCAATAACTATATCCACCTTGAATATTGCCGTTATTTGTAATAATATGAAAAAATGTTACATATAAAACTTGCACGGTAAAGAGGGAGGCATATTGTGATACAAACATTTTTTGCGTGATGCAGCGATACGGATTGCAACTTTGCATTGATGCAAATAGTCACTACTTCGAACATCTCCTGTAATGTAAGAAAGTTTATTTTATTACCATATTTGAGATTGCATGACCTTCAATGCTAGCTTACTGAAATCGTCTCAACACCGGCTATCACATCGCGATAAAAAAAAAGCAGTAATCTATTTAAAAAAATAAAGATGACCTTGAAATCTCCTCTATACTTCCTAACCCACGCAAAAAATATTTATATCATAATATGGCCCCCTCTATACCGTGCAAGTTTTATATGTAATATTTTTTCATATTATTACAAATAACGGCAATATTCAAGGTGGATGTAGTTATATGCCTCATCCCATATACTCCCAAAAACTGCAAATTTGTATAGGTTAGATTTCGTAGGAACGAAATGTGCTCGCTGCATGCGTTATCCCTTATCACTATTCAGGGGTGTACAATAGACAAAGCATCAGCTGCCTTGCGTTTCGACTAGGCTGCGTACATAATTTATTTGTTCAAAAATTGTGCAAGCGCTGGAACAAATGAAAACCCACAGACGAGAAATTACAAGAACAAGGGAAAAGAGATGTGATAAAGATGAAATTTTATATGTTAATTCATGAATACATGTCAATTAAATATAATTATTACAAAATAGTGCTTTTTTAAATGTTAATCTCTAATTTACAGTATACACTTCTTTTGTTTACTTACAGTTACACAATTTTGAAACTATTCAGTTGTTATCAAGTTGAACAATACTTTATACAACCAGTTACCAAACTCTACGATTATATACGCATAAACGCTTTAATATAACCGCAGATCATCTTCGTAATACCATCTCCATATATTACAAATTTGTTATATTAAAACTAATCACATTATATTTTGGGCTATATATATATTTGTTACAAATGTGATGTAAAATTAATGTAAACTTATAATGCTTACAAATAGTTACACCACACGTTGTATACTATATCGTCTAATTGAAACCAGAATACTTCGCGCTACGGTAGTTACAATATTGTAATGCTGAACTGGGATCTCATTGCAATCATATAATCAAAAAAGATTAACGTTTTAAAGGTTTACGATTGAGATGCAAAATACTATCAATTTCGATCGTTACTGGTTAAGATGATACAATCGACTCGTCAACAAGCCTTGAGTAAGAGCTACATTAACTAAATACATAATACATTACTGGCCAAACTATTGTATAAATGTATTTTCACATAATAGTTATAACTATAACAGTAAACAAGCGAAAGTGCTATGAACTTCTAAGTTTGTCCTGTAGTGTACGTGTATTGATAGTGAGTGAATCATTTCCTATTTTACTTGACACGAGGGTGGCGCAAGCTTAAATCATTTTGAAAATAATACAATAAACACAACATATTCAAACACGAATAAAATTACAATAAGCTGACTGAAAAAAGACATCGATCTCAATCAATGAATAGAAGATATATAAGAATGAACTATATATACATGAAGTTGACAAAAAGTACAATACGAGTCATCAAAGAAAAACGGAAGTCTGTACTAGAACAGGCCGGATACCGGAAGATAAACTTAGTCAAAGAAACGTAAATCGTTATCTTCAGGAATATGCCAACGCAAGATGACCTCGTTCTGCTCATCAAGAACTAGAATTCTATCTTTTAATTTTCTAACATAGTAGACACCACTGACACTGTAATAAATACAATTTTCTATCTAACAGACTATATTAATGTGGATTATACAAGTTTTAGGTGTTTTCTCCAAAGCTATTACAGTTAACGAGGATATATTTTATCAGTTTGTATGGTTTCCTGGGGTATTTTAAATAATAAATAAATTCAAAGGAATATTAAATGTAAACTCCTCTGTTTTTTGTGCATGTGAGTAATTTGTAGATGAATGGAAAATTAAAAGATAATCTATTTATGTTGAATCAGTTGCATATGTACACGTGCCTGTAAATGCTAATAGAGAGAGAGTAACAAAATTATACAATACCATTCAAATATGCATTCGATTATGCAGTAAAGCAAAAGCAATGCGGAGCTCTTCAGAGTAAGAATTGTCGCAAACAAATACTTAATAAAGCAAGAATTCCACAAATACTCATTCACATAACATCAAATATGATATTTCTAATACGACATTAATAGCTCAGATAACTAAAGATTCGTTTAACAAAATAAAATGCTTCAAACAATTCTGCAGAATGTCAGTTATAACATTCTGTATTTAACTAATAACAAACTATTAACAGTTGAACAAGAAAAACGGAGCAGTAGAAACATTCAGAGTGCTGAATAAGCACTTGTACTTAAAAAAATCAAGAAACCATAACGCAAGCAAGGCGGCAAGCGATCGATTTTACTGTGAATTGAAAAGACACTTAAAAAGAAAAACATAATAAAAAAGCGAAGAGAGATGAAAAGTTGATAGAGACCCAACCAAGAATAACAATCAGCGATTTCAATAAAAGTTGGATAGGGTGTTTCTCAAAAATATATTCCATGTGCATTTTTTTATCGATTTTATTTTTAATTTATTATCGAATAATAATTTCATTTATCATCCAACATTTTTTAAGTTTCGTCACTTGATAATCTCACATAACACGTCTGGTTTAATGAACCCTTTAGCATTGGAGAAACCAAGGCAAGTTGATATTGTGAAATGAACTTGCATTAGAAATTCAAGAAAATCGAATATTTCAACGATCTTCTATCATTTATCGAATTCACCCGTGACAATATATTTTAGTCTTCGATAAATAATTTTTTAATTATTCGATTTTCTTAAATCTTGTATGTAAGTTTATTTCAATGTATCAGTTTGTCCCGGCCTTCCCTACTTATTGGACATTAATTGACACATATTGTTATTATTAATGTATACAATAGGTTTCTGAAGAGATTATGAAGCACTGTTTGGAACACATAGATCTATAAAACATTTATATTTAATTGAATTCAATTTTCTCAAAAATTAAACTTCTTATGACAAGTTTTAGATTAGACAAACATCATTTTGCAAAAAAAAAGTTGATAATTATATAGTACTTAAAATCATAGTCCTCAAATTGTTAATTAATAACAATAGAATGCGACAAATTAAGATAAGGTGTTACGAAGAATTTATATCTACAACAAGATGGAATGTATTAAATGTAAAGAATTGTTGTTATATTTTATCTGTATCTTTTTACAACTTTCCCATCGCATTTGCCATAAATGATTGTCCTTTCATATCTTAGAATTTATAGAATCATGCCTTGTTAAAATTTTAAGTGTCTGAAGGAATACAAACTTGGCACATTTTGACCATCCTCCTTTCTCATTATGGTTAAAGTTTATAAGATTTCGTAAACTAACGTGTCGTATACGACACATAAACCGTTCAGAAGCCAAAGTGATTAACTACACTTCTGCAGTATTTTCAAATTTTAGTGACAAAACACATAATTCGTGTCTAACTCTTTATAAATAAAATAAATTTTGTTTCATAAAATTAATCACCTTAGCGTCTAAGGGGCTCACATATCGTGCAAACACACTACAACCAACCCAACATTCGAAGAAACGGAGTCGTGGAAAGTGTGCTAATGAAAGTTCTGCTTATACATTTAAAGTCACGAAATTTACGTGTAATGTATTTCTATGTATGCTTTAAATATTACAATTTTTTCTAAAGCAAAACTTTTATTGAAAGCAAAGATATAGTACACTTTTTATTACTTTTTGTAGTACACTTATCACTTTCTCAATGAAAATTAAATATCTCAACGAAAAATTGAGCTAGTTTTCAAGGATATACAGTTTACTAAACAGTTTACTAGATAATTTTGAATTTCCACTGTATTTCTTAATCGATACAACTCTTTTGGCATTGATACGAACGTTTTCATTCGTTATTTTCGATCATAGAATAAGATTAAATAACACCTGTGTATTTTACAATGCAAGTAGTATACAGATGTAGACATGACATTTCTATAACTATAACGTTACATAACACTATGGACATGAACTTTGACACCGAACGAATAGATGAGGACGAAATACTTTCTGAAATTCATAAAGTCACGAAAATATCATGGTACTAAAACTAGTAAAGTAACTAAAACAATTGTGTAACAATTTTTTTACTAATTTCTTCTGTTTTGGAATATTTTACAAAAATATGACCAGGTTTATCTTTCACTTTATATTCGACATTATGTTAATACATGAAAATCTGTGCATCGATCAATTACTGAAAATATCTGAGAATAGGAAATATTCTTATGAGTCATAGACTAGACGTAGAAATACACTTTTTAATTAATCACACATCAATATGTTGGATCAAATGCATATTCGATATACGGTTATTATTCCTTGCAAATTAGCTTACTACCCTTTCCTTTCGTTTCTCATTACGCTGTTCGATTCGTTATCCAACGTACATTTCAAAATTTTCAAATTTTAATTAGCTGAAACGAATATAAAACTGAACATTTTAAATATACAAACGCAAAAATTGACAACACATATGAGATTTAACATTTTTCTAATTTGTATGTTGACAGATCAAGCAGAAAACAAATTTTCTAACAGAGTTTAGTCACTGATTTCTTTCCCATTGAAAAAATCTCCAAGTTTAACCATCAAACTAATTTATTCTCAACCTCAGTGTTTGTTTACACCTACTAGAAGAAAACGAGTGAAAATACTTCGAAAACAGCTAGCCAAGGCCTACAACTTCTGACTTGTTAAGGAAGCACGTTGCTACATTTAGTTCTATGTTCCAACAATGAAATCGAAGATATGCAAAGTACAGGTGTGGAAAAACGAAAGCTACTCACTTTTCAAATCGGCGATCGGTAAGACAGTTGAAATGTCATAGAAGAAACGTGGCGCATTTCCGGTTTGTTGCAACGTATCGATCGTTCAGTTCCACAATTTATCATGATCGCCCCTTCTGTAATCCCTGGATGATTCAAGGACAGTCAAAGAATCTCGGACACGTTCAGATTTCCGGTGTATTCGATGAACACGTTCTCGACGAGTGAGCGAGCCGCCTCACGCTTTTTCTTTCCTTTCTCTCCTTCTGTTCGCCCCCTCTCAAATGCAATGCGCTTCGTCGAATTAATCTCAGCAGATCTTCGACGCGAGTCTCTAACCCTTTCCTCTTTACCAGTCTCTCGCGATCGGTTACCGACGATTTCGTAGATGCTTCTCGCGACGTCCCTAAAAGAGAAGAAGCACGTTGCACAAATGACTGGCTCGTTCAACGCAATGGAAAGACGTTGTGTCAGACCAATCACGTGTTTTTCTTACTACGGTAAATACAACAGATGAAAGCAAACAGAACTTGGTCAGAGGCCTGCAATTCACGTCAATAAGATTAAACGGCTTCTTCTATTCGAGCTTAGCTCAACCGCGTTATAAATTTTCCACCAAAACTGGCTAACTTCAACAGTAAGAAATATCTATAATATATGAAATAAACAACTAGTTTCAGTCTTTACTGTGAAATAACTTTATTCAGTGTGTTACATATAAGTCGTATGTCAACAAAACTGATCACGTCCAAGAGTCATTATCGAAAATTGCAACGTACAATAATTTATCATTAATATTTCATATATAATAAAAATAACTGTTTCCAAGTTTTTGTAAAAAATTTGCTTAAATTTTCATGTTATATGTTTAAAAAATAAAATGCACAAATATCTCGAAATTGATTTAGGCTAGACATGGCCCATTTTGAAATTACAGCCCCCCTCCCCCTATGTATGTTCTATTTAACTCGAAAACGCCTAAATATCTCCGTTATGTATAGATACAAGTTTAACTGATTAAACAAGCACAGGAAAGAATATAAAAAATATTTTCGCTGAAACTATTTTTCTCTGCCGAAATTTCAAGATTGTCATCAACCGATGTTGGCTTCAATGTACGAAAATATTATTTCGATTATCTAATCTGAAAATATATATTTGAATATAAAACGAATTAATTATTTCCAGAAATTATCGAAGATGATTCACGCTGTTTACTGTAGCTTACTGTAGCAATTCTATCGTGTTAATTGATAATAGTTTTAAAAGAACTGCTTAAGAACTTGTTGGACACATTATGTGTTCATTATTCATTATTTTTATGCAATGTGTTAAAATGATTGTAATGTGGTATATAAGAATATTTTTTCTATTTTTTTTTCTAAATTATTTTCTTTCAAAAATTGGTAATTTTCTTGTGTTATTTAAACATATCTAAAACTTATTTGTAAAATCCAATTATATTTTCAAATTATTAATTGTATAAAAACCATATAATGGAATATAATCATATTTCTATTGGTTAATAATAAATTTTGTGTTAGAAAAGGTGAGGATTATTAAAAAAAGCCAGGCACCTAATTAAGTTATGCTAATATTTAATATTGTAAAAAAAATAATTTTAACCGGATCATTTTTTCGAACGGTTTTAAGGTTTAATGAAGTTAAATTAATAAACAATTGAGAATTGCCAACCAGTAAAAACTTATTAAGACTGCATTACACTTATTTCGTAATTCATTGAAGTGTCATAATTTTTCAACGATCATTTTTTATTTTGAGTTGGTATCGATAGATCGTATTGATCATATTATTACTTAATACCTTTCTTTGTAAATTCTTGAATTTTGAGTTGTATTATCGTTATTCTATTATACGCAGCTTATGGTTTACATAAATACAAGAAATCCAATTACAAGAAAGACTTTGTGATAAAATTTTGTGAAAAGACCAAATCTTTCTTATATTAAACCGGAAAACAAACCAATAGACATATTTCGTTTTAAATATTCCAAATGATAAATCTTGATACTTACAATTGACAAACTTCTTCCTTATTATTTTATATTATTATTACGTGAAAGTTTAATATTATTTAAAGAACACGAATGTTAGTTTGTTGAAATTAAATTTACATAGAAAATAATTTAAAGAATTGGTATAATATAGACACTTAACGAAGACTCCAAAAAAATTTACACAATGGGAACAACACGTGTTAAGTACGACAGATAAACGACACAGTTTAATAATAGACTTGAAGAATGGTCAATTACGAACGCCTTGTTAAGTATATTTAACGGTATTAAAAATATCAGAAGTGAAATATTTATGACCTTGTTAAAGGAGACGTTTCATTCACAGGAAATGGTCACACGAAAAATTGTCGTTTCGTATGAAACGGTTCTTTGTTTTACAGCGTGTTTCTGCTTGAAACTCGATAGGAGGCAACGATACAATCACAGGAAATTGCGATAAAAAATCGTAGCGCAACTGAATGTACGAAACGCGCATGCTCCTGCTCCGATTCATTGTACTACTATCGTCCTGTAAAGCGATTCATTTCACTTAACCAAGTTATTAACCTTTTCGTAGTTTATCGTAAGATTATTATTCTACCACAGCTAGTTCTGTTATGCTTATTATTTTAATTCAATCCATACAAAAGTGTATGTAATTGCGAAGAGCATTATAATTCCAAAAGATTAACTCAATCTCTCGCTACTCTTATTCGAAAACCGACATTACAAAATGTATTTTATTGAAGCCATAGTAATTTAAAAATGAAAAGAAAAAAGGGTACCGCCAGCGATAAACATTTTTACACGATTTGGATTTGTAGATTCGCGAAGCTGATGGTAGATTTGCCGAAAGAACCACATCTCCAGAGACTGCGATCAAGTTTTTCTCAGTTCCAAAAGGCTAAAATTAAACACCAGCCAGAGAAACACTTTCAGAATTTTGCATGGTGATGCGCAAATACTTTTACTTTCTAATACATTTTGTTAGAACACCTTTTTCGAGAACAGTGAAACATTTAATTATTTATACATCGAATGTGAATCCTCCAGTAATTACAATGAAAATGTACTACCGTAGAATATAAAAACTCAGTAAATCTAAGAAATATATTAGACTCGTGGATGCAAAATAATTTATAATCCCATAGTAAGTGGGAATTATACCGAACTTTAACACAAGCTAACGCGACACAAACGGAAATGAATGTTCAACAGTTGAACAATAACAAATTATAATCTCGCCGCTGGTGACACGGCAGTCATGACACAGTGGGCAGAATGTAATACTATATAGATTAACCTACGAATGTTTTAATCCTCGTAATAACTACAAAACCTATCTGTTTAAGCAAACTTATTAAAGCAGATTATTGCTTCGACTCTGGGTAAGTTCTTTTTTTTTTTTTTTAAGCAACGATCTTATAAAAGATTGAATGCAAGAAACAAAATTTACATCATCTTTGTTGCACTATAAAGTTGAAACACTCGAGTGGCGCAAGATTAAAAAGCAATAAATAAGTCGTTGCCAGTGAAGATAAATGAACAATTTTTGAGTCACCCATCAAACTGAAGTCTCTGTCACGATAAAATGGAAGCACGTGCGTCACAAAGAATATACACACGTCCAATTCCGAGCCAGCGTAAAATAATTTTAGCTTAAAAGAAAGAAGAAAGAATATAAACGTCAAAGTATGCTCTATCCTATTAAATGAGAAGCCTCTCGTAACTCAAACATGAGTAATTTATCTCGGTAACAATTTCTCAAGCATTGCGAAGGCTCTCCTACGGCTTCAGTGAGTACACGTGAACACACTATAGTACTTTCTCACAACCACGCATGATCAAACGAAAGGAAATAGTCGAATCCGATAAATCCACAATGTTTCGAACACAGACCGGCCGTGGTCGTCGTCACTGAGTCGCGTGCAAACAACGAGCTTTGTTTCTCACGTTTTAACAATATACATATATGCATCTGTATTCAATCGAGAATCACGCTTCTAGTGAACAAACTCGCAACAAAAATTTTCGATGTTGTGCAAAAATGATCGTCTCTTACCGGATTAGTATGAAAACCGATTGCGTTCACAAACACGTTAATTAATATGTGACAGTTGTAAATGAAACGGAAGACAGTGTTCGTGCACCGTAGAAAAGACGACGCGAAGAAACTCCACTCTACACGTACGGTGCGCCGCGTGCCGCGCGACTGACGCTACTTCCCTTCGAGGACCCACCATATACCCCCACTCTTTTATTAACACATTTGCTGTCTCTCTTCTGTTTAGGGGGAAATAATGGTATACCAGTATATCGTACAAGAACATTTATTACTGTTTAATACATTGATATTAGTTTTCGTACATGTGGAGGAAAATATGCTTCAAATACTAAATCTCCAAATTCAGTGTAAGGAACTTTAAATAATTAAACTTTCATTAAAAGATTCAAAATATTGTGCTATTAAATATAGAACCATGTGCTATTATAATATTCAACAATTCTGTAATTGCAACCGTTATCTATATTTTATTATGTATTCAAACTGTATATATTTGTATAGTGAAAATAATAAAAATTGCAGCAAATATTAAGCAGATCCAAAGATATAAATATTTGCCCGTTTATTTTCTTTTATCTTACACATAGATGTGACAAATTTTTCAAAATAATTATCCTTCTCTACAATAATGGCAGCTAAACAAGCTGAATCGATGATTCACTTCCTAGGAACGCCCAAAATATAATTGCCTAGAATAGAAGGCACTGTGAATAAATTAATAGACGAATACTTATAATAAATACCATATACACATTAAATTTTCAATTTCTTTACATTATCCTAATAACTGAAAGAATAAAAATAATTAATTGGAAAATTAATACCCAGGTTTAAATAAATAATAAATTCGAACTTTTCCTCTTTTTAAGTAAGTATACTGCTCACATAGAGTAAAATTAACGAAAATGTCGTAAAATGAAATTATTTTGAATGTAAGTATAAAAGCATTGCCGAAAAGTAAGAGAAATGTCCATAAAAATAGACAATTAATTTACTACATTCATGTGTGTATTTAGTAACTGGATTCATTGGTTGAATATCCTTTATTAGTAATTCGAATGTTTCAATAAAAGCAGCATAAAATAATATTTTCACTAATATAAAAATAATAAGTAAAAAATACGTTATGTCGATAGAATATATGTATAAAAAATACTTTTTCTAATGCTGTGACAAATGCAATACTGCAGCTCATGATTGTACAATATAATGTTCTTATTATTTAAAACTTATTATTATTTTTAGTATAGAATATGTTACCTCTACTTGAATCACCTCTATTACGAATTTCTGAGTATTACTACTTTTTATAAAATTCCAAGTACTGCTCCAGCTGCTCTCATTTGAGAAACAACACTCATTGTATGATTCATAATGTAAAAAGTGAAAAATTCTTTCATCTTCCAGACTTTCGATGACATAAGTTCAGTTTGTTTGGTAAAAACATAGAAATTCACAAAACATATCGAATTCTATGAATTACCCTAAATATAATATAGGTAGATTTACTTCCTCCTTCTCTGTTTTTCTATACTCTGAATGGGTATGTTATTGTACGAATATGGAAAATGGACAAATTCAACTATCCCTGACGTTACACTACTATAATTTCTATTTTTCTTGATAAACGAAATATCTGTATTTTGTATGAAACATCAATTAAGACATTCCGTTCTTTGGACAATACTCTAACCCACATCGGTTATCGAAGGAAACGAATAGCGATCGCACATAAAGAGGCTTATTCATAACAAGTTTTAAGAAATTCTATTGCTTAAGAAATGTTCTAAGAATATCTCTTTAAAAGACAGAATTAAATAGTTCATGTATCTTTCAATAATGTTTAACGTCTGTTTTGACACACAAAGAAACTATCGATTACAATATCTTAGAAAGGTACTTAATATGTGAGAAATCAACAGCAGGATTAATAATACCTACGAAATAATTAAATATTCGTAAAAGAAAGAGTTAAAATTTCTTTAAACATTAGTTTTAAATAGTTGAAATTCCCTTAAATATTATATTTGAAATAAGTCGTCGCTATTTTAAGCACTGAAATTTGCATATCTTTTCATTCATTTAACTGAAAACATCAGCTATATTTCGTGTGGTTCAGTTTCTATTTATATACTCTGTGAACAGTGAATAGCATTGTACGAAACATTAAAAAAAGAAGATTTCTTTAACAGACTACCAAATCACGATTATCGACACTACTTTCTCGTTGAATTATTCTTTTTTATGTACGCAAATTGTTGAAACCTTCCAGATATTACATTTCACGGATTCGTGAAATCCATTCCATTATTATTTGAAAGATACGTTGAATTGTTTTGAAGAATACAGCACAATCTATAAAAATGTAATATTGGAAAATAAACAAAATATTAAATATGACATTTCCCTACTTTACTTTCCCTAAACTGTATATTATCCATTTTTAGACTAATTAGTATAAGTTACATTTTCATAAATAAAATTTGCATGAAAAACAGTATAATTAAGATTTTAATATGAAATACATGTATAAAAACTGTTTAAAATTCTCTATTACGTACTTTTCACAACATATTTCATTAGGAGGTTAAGAACGCATAAGACATTTTTCCTGTGTATAATGAAAAATTTAGATCGTATAATTAGCTAAGAAAAACTGGAATATTTAAAAATGTTAGAAGCTTGGGAGAGAGCTATTCTATTAATGAATATATAGGTCTCAGAACATCATAGGTCTCAGAACATATTTTTAAATTACAATAATATTTTCTAACTATTTTCTACCTTTGAAATAAGTACAGGTCTGCTCATTTTGATATTTTCAAATTTTCGTACTGATTAGTGTGATATAAATACACAAAATTCTCTACCTATTTACAAGTATTTTAATTTTAATACGACTGCAAACAATCTCTATCGGAAAAATATATCAAAATACTGAACAACTATAGTACTGTATTTCTATCTATTGTATTCAAATGAAAAATTCAGAAATATTTAAAAGAAGATTGAAGATTAAGACATATCGGAAAAATAAAATTGTTGTACTTTCAAAATGAATGTTTTTTGTTCTTAGACTTTCGAGTTTGAAATGAATTGATTTTTCGATGTAAAACGTCTCCATTAACTTTAATATTTTTTACATATTTTATAACAAGATTTTAAAATTTAAATTTTGTGTAAAATTTCGGTGTAAACGTAACAATAATATGTACACAATTATTTAAAATATGAAAGCATTTTAATGCGAAAAGGTATATAACTTGATAATTCTTCATTTTAAATTTTTGTTAATCTTAATTATAAATATTAAAAGAAACAATTAATTGTAACTTAAAATAGGTTACAAAACTGATTCATCAAGTTGCAATTATATTATCGTAGTTACGATATTTTCATATCAAAATTTATTGAGTATTTTAAATCCTCGGAGTTCAAATTCAAATTCAACAAAAATTGATTCAAAAGTTCATTTGAACAATTTTCAACATATAGAAGATATAAAAATATATAAATTATATGAAATATATAACGTCGAGTTTGGAACACAAAATGTGTAAAAAGAAATTAAAATATCATACAGATTGAATAAATTATTAGTCAGAGAGGTGGCTTCAACTTCCATGAATCTTTTTATGGGTTTGCTATCAATGATTCATGATAAGATACAAATTTTTTCTAAATCTAAGCTGTCGAATGCGATGCCCACAATGACACAAAAACTATTCAACAGATATACTTCAAATTTGGCACGGCTATGTGGATACACTATTACACAGTTCGCGACATGGGTAATTTTGAATACGATGTGTAGTTTTTCTTTATTGGCTAACAAAAGGAACGATTATTTCTAAAAATTGAACTTTTGATTCAGAGAACCGTCAAATCGACTTATTTGAAATCAGCCATATCATAAAGAATTTTTGTTCATATACATTGAGAAAATAATTTGTTTTTTTATTTCAAGTAAAATTTATTGATACAGGAGTGGGTACTGCAAACCACTAAAAAGAATGATGCATTTTTAACTAACGCTTATAACTGTAATATATTGTTAATATTTTTATATAAAGTATATTAATTATTGTAGCAAAAGATACAATTAAATTAATGAAAAAGTAAAGAATACAATATTGTTTATACTTTCTTAACAAAAATTCCTAAAGGATTTGCGTTTTTTGCTCTCTCTAGATTGTATATCCTCCCTCTTTATCGAGAATAATGTTTTTATTATTATGAGAATGGTGCATTGAATTCTTTGCTATCCCTAAAACTCTCTTATGTTCCTTTCCAATGATCAGTTTAATCACACGTAATGGTTACGCGACTTCCAGTCACCAGCCATTACTAGAATATATGGACTTTGTTCCCACATATGTATATATATCTTTAAGGACGTCACGTAGATGAAGTTCCTGTCATAAATTTTTCGATAGCCGAATTCTGTTTAAGTATTTGTCTTTAATTCTTATGAAAAATTCATTCATAGTAACTCGTATGTAAATATTTTGTATATGCCTACTTAAATTCTAATAATTGAAATGGAAATATGAAAATAGTACAACTACAATTTTATAAATGCATTATGAATTTCAATTTGGTTAAATAATGAATATTGTAGATACGAAGCGAAGATTCTACAATTCATTTTAAAGCAGAATATACGGCGTTAAATCGCAATCAGGTGAGACATACAAACGTACTACTCGATAAGCGTGTTAAGAAAAAGAAAAAAAAAGAAAAGAAAAGAAAAACAGAAAACCAAATGAACAAACATTTTATAGATGACCACGCGACACAGGGACGGCTGTGCCAATATCAATATCTGAGAAGAATAACGTGGGCCAACGACCAGCCGTTTCCCGCGAGATAAAAGTGCGTTAGGCCAAGAGATATTGCGATGAATTCATCCTGCTAAAAACGAGTGGGTGTTCTGCCGGAAATACAGCATCGAAACCACGACAAATTCCGGCGCTAACCCGACACTGTTCCACTGTGACAATTACTAAACTAATGTCTCTGGTGAAACAAATGCTTGACACAAAATTGTTCATTCAATTTACACATCTCGAAATTTCAAGATAAGGATGATAGCGTCGGTATCATTATATTGTGCTACATGTAAAAAATAGAAAACAGGCATATTTAATGTAGGATAAGATAAAATAAAAATATACATTTGTAACATAATGTGAAAACTGTACATTATAATAATTCATATCAAGAAACATGCATGAATTTTTGATATAACCAAAGTGGTATATAAATGGAAAATTTGGTCGATAATGACATTTATTAATAAGAATTGAAAGTAAAGAATTGTGTGCTACTAAATATTAATGTTATTGTAACGTTTGTAGTATTCGAATTATGATGAAATATTGGAATTTAATACTTTCGCTTAAATTGTGATGCTAGAAACGCCATCCGATAAAATTTTTAAAACAGTTTTATTTACAAAAACTATAACAAATATTCGAGTAGTTGACATAATGAAAAGTTTGAGATTTTTATGTTGCTATATAATTAAAATAAAGCTTTTTAAATTTTTTAAATATTTCAGATGTTAACATCTTCCAAATACGACAGATATGATCTAAGTAAGCGTGTTCTTACAAAACTAATTATTGAGACTATTATATTACATTCATGAACTGTAAGTAAATGAAATTGCAGCATAAATTGATAATTATTGCAGTATTATATATTTCAATCATAAATTATCTTTCTAGGATTCTGAAATTTCTCCAGAATATCAGATGGACGATGTTTGTGAATATATCGTCTTCATGTTCGTTATAGCATAACAGTTATATAAAGTAAAACATTATGAATGCCTCAAGAACGTCTCACCAAGAAATTACTCAAATGGTAAACTAAATTATTCGAAAATAAAAACTTTTAGCAAATGAACTAGTAAAGTAAAATACTGGAATAACTTTTTCTGTATACTTATTATTCCATATACGATAGATTTAAATCATGTTAATTTTTATTATATATTTTCTTTTTACTAAATAATGTAAAGCGATTTCTGTGTTGCTATTACAACAAAATAAAATAATGTTCTCAAATTACAAAATTATAAAACAGAGAAACGATAACTGTTTCACATATATTACAAATGAGTAATAATGGTTTAAAAACTATTACGTCAAAACCAAATAGTCAAAATTACACAATCAAATACTTGAGGCCAGTTAACAATTAAAATGTGTTTTATGAAAAAATTGTTACTGCGCGTCTCGCTTACGTAAAAAATCGTAAACGATGCATATAAAGAGACGAATAAAAACATTGATATAGAAATATCAAAATGATTCATAAGCAGACAGTACGCCGGATGTCACTGATTGTTTCGAAGGATGGTGACCCCTGTCTCTCCGTCTACCGCAGGTCAATTGCCTTTTTACCAATTAACTGTATTCTTCTATCGTTGTAAATTAAGCAACTCCTACTAACCTCAAATTTTTATATTTAAAACTCTAATTGTTACTTAGAATTATTTTCACGAAAGGAAAATAGCGAGTGGAGCTACTGGTTTTAAGATTTCAGTTAGAATACTTAATCTAACAGCTAACCCTTTTTCGCGTCATACAACTGTATGACTCCTAAGCCCATTACCACTTTCGTGTCACTTCCAATGTTACCGATTCAGCATAGAATAAGATTACCACACTAACAGTGGTTGAAATTAAAACTAGTTTACAATCGCAAACGCGTTTCATATTTATAACAGAAGAAAAATATACAATAGTCCTTACAACATGAATCAGGTCCAAAATAAATTTATCACTCAATGAGAATTTGGATAACACGGTGTGGAAGATATATAGTTCTTATTATCATTTTTGTATCTTACCATTCTCCACTATTCAGAATAGAATATTGTTGAAGCGCTATAAGGGCGGTAGGAATTGCAATTAAATAATACAACAGCTAATTGTTCAATTAGAAAAATAAATTTAGGAAGTTTGTTTTCTTACACTACGCTTTACTTCTTCTGCGTATGATTGCATGCATATGAATCATTAAATGTCGTTTAAAGCGTCAATTCAAAAGCAAGAACCCCCGAAATTTTGTTCGCATCAAGTTATTTGCAATAATTGTAGTTGATTATGGATCCATAACCGCTTCAACTATTTATGTGTGTTGATGAAGAAGGTAACCTTCCATGATTCGTTGTAATGCTAATTTGTACATTAAATTCAAATAAAAACTGAACATGCTATGGATTAATTTTTAAGGAATATTATATTTTTTCAAGATGTAAAAATAATATTTTATTTAAACAAAACTGAAAAATAACTTGTTTATAATTTTCGAATTAAAAGAAACGAATGATATAAACATCGACAAATATTTTTGATTTGTAAATTATAAAATGTTTTTTAAATTAAATCGTTAGAAAATATGACTACAACATTGCTACCTAACTGTTGTCAAATTTCATGTATTTCTTTCATCATTGCTTTATAATCTCTGCTTTCTTTCCATTTCTCCTTGGTTCTTCAGAAGGATTTGAAGGTATACTTGTACCTGTTTACTGAATACAGGTGACAGTAAAAAGGCTATCATTAAGAACGATTGCAGTTTTACTGGCAAATACAGCTGATAAAAAGTGGCAACCGCACAATAAGACAATTGTTTGAAAATAGTTAACGTGAAATTACTTTAGAAAGGCTTCCTCTACTACTTTCTGTGGTTACGAACTCTTATAAGGGGAGGATTCAAGTTGTCATATCGTTTTCTGCACGAAGTTAGGATGTTTTGGAAATACTGGTTCAAAATTAATGCTGTTATTTTACAATTCAGAATAAGAAATAAGAAATAAAAAACAAAAAAGCTGCGTTTGAGGTTTTATTTTTCTGTTATTCACATTCAAAAATATTCTTGTATCCGAGCAAATCTTCCTATAGGTGAATTATGGAAGTTATGCCTGAAAATTCTAACGTATTTACATGCCTGTACAAATGAACGCGCAATCTCCATTATTCTGCAGTAATAGACTATCCACTGAAGAAGTTTTGAAGTAGATAGATAAAATGTGTTTCGACCAGCCGTCGGTAATGTCACGCGCTGATAAAAGAATTGGAAAGTAAGAAGATTATCCGTTTCTCCTTTTTTCCTACCTGTGCCAGCGCATAAGACAATCTTTTAATAGCACTTATTATTAGCATGTTAATTTCCAAATTATTTACGCACAACAAACTGTTACTAAAAAAACCCTCAGGAAATATATGCATTTTTGTTAAGATATAGTAAAGTGAAAAATAAGCATTTGTTTGTTGTTTTTGAGTAATAAAAATAGTGTGTTACTAAAGTTTCTGAATAAAATTAAAAAAAAACCATGCCTCAGTTAGTTTTCACGCCTCGAATATCGGTAGATGGCTCACTTGTTACCGACTGTTCACGCGAGACTTGATCGTTGCCTATTCCTTTTCATAGAAAACTAAGTGCAATAACCTTACTCTATTATTCTTAGCTAATTAACAACAAAATACGTCACAAATTCTTCTTCGCTTTTCACTTCTACTGATTCTAACTTCTCTCTAAATTGTGAGGTTCAGCTTCCAGAAGTTTGGTTGGTCGATCTGTACACCAATAAATGTAGGATATGTCAAGACACAAGGGATACAGTAATCCACAAGAACGACACATGGCCGGCAATTTATCTCGTATAAGTCGTAAAAAAGAAGAGTGACATTTAACGCCACAAGCGGTATTACTAACTCTGTGGCATCGCTGTTTGCTTTACCATATCACAGGTGGATGATGGAATGCACTCAAAATGTATAATCTGAATAAATGTGAATTGCGTATTCCATTGCCCGTTTTATACTGCAAACACAACGTATACTAGGTACACGACAAACACAATACACATAAATCACTGAAAAATAATCATCATACATTATATTTGTATGCCCATACGAACGCACAAAATGAAAACTAAAAGAACTAAGAAAATTAAGAAAACTAATGAAAAATAAAATAAACCTATATTTGAAGTATAGTAAAACGTAATACATTAATTTAGTTGATTACTCCAGCTTAAAACTAAATAACTTACTAGTTTTACAAGCCGAAATGATTGTCTTTATAAAACTTTTCTAGCTTTGCCCAAAAATCAGAAAAAGTATGATTGGTTTCTTTAAAAGAAACGTATCCTCTAATCAGTTAAAACACGACCTGGTGGTGGTTGACTGTTTATTTAGAAGGAAATTTACGACATCCGACTTCCTTTGCCGGTGCCTTTGTTACTCCTTTGTTACTTACGCTCAGCTCGAAATTAACAAGGAACATTCTCAATATCTAGAAGTACGCTTTTAAATAAGCATATGACAATGGAGAAAGTAAAAACGGTGCTCATCGTAATTTGTTTAAAGAACGTTGGAAGGTTTAGGAGGACAAAATGATGTCTATGATCGTTACTAGTAGCGAATATAACACTTATTTGCATCTCTTCCTTCAAATTAGGAATTTGAAATATATTTTATATTTATAAAGTAATGTAAAATACTTTATATTTATAAAGCAATAAGTTATTTAGTTTTAATTGGGTATAATCAATCAAATTTGATTTACTGTTAGGTTGGGCAAAAAGTTCGTGCCGATTTTTCATAGATAATGCTTTCAATTATAAATTATAATTAAAATAAATTAACGAATTTTCTATTTTTCATCGTTAAATTTCTAAGCCATTTGCACGGTTGGCAATGTATTAATACAGCTTTAATTTATTGTTTTTTAATTTTTTCACTTTCCTTCTTCTTTTAATTTTCATTTTAAATGTGTGCTTCCGTATGTGAATATTGTAACATATCATAATTGTTTATCAGTGATTTGTGTGTGCTTCGTGTGTTGTATGCATACTGTACATTAAATGCATATACAATGTAATATAAATTTCGAGAATTTTCCATCATGCACCTATGGTGTAGTGAAGCAAACGATAGTGCCGTTGAGTTGGTAATATAGTAAATTTTATATACATGGCAGAACTTCGATAGTATCAACCTGCTAGTGTCAATTACAGAATAGGTAGGAGATTCTTTGTCGTTATAACCGTTAAACGATCAATGTTTTGCCGTCCTCGTTGGCCCGATGATGACTAATACAGAAAACACGACTGAATGAGAATAAATGAAAAGGAATAAAGATGAATCAAACAAAATATGAATAAGCAAGATGCATATAAGTTTTCTACAATTACTGAACAATCAAAAGTCATCAGTTAGAAAATGAGCGTTAAAGAGTGAAGGGTACTACAGTTAAGTATTGCATTTATTATTAAAGTTATTAAATATATTTAGTTTAATTATCATTTTAATCATGTGATTATTTAATCAATCTTACACCTGCTCCTTCATTTTATAGTACAAGTAGTATTTTATTACAATTGAAAGCTGAATTATATACATACATATGTACATACATACTGAAACAGTAATTAGAATATTTAATGTCATAATTATGTCGTGTCGTGTCACGTTAAATAAATTTTTCAAAGAAAAAATAGAATTATAAAAAGGCAATTGTTTATCAATGCATAACATATCGCACTTTATGCGATTACGTTTAAATGCCAATCATGAATTTATTTCGTTGAATTTATTTTCGTTTGTTAATCGTTGAGTCGACTTATGTGAATACACGATTGACTGAATACGAGGAAAACTGCTTTTTTAATGGGGATAGCAACTGCTAATTATACAATAGTCACGTAATTGACAAACATAGAGATTTCACCGTACCGGTGACCAATTTATGGTACCGAATATCTCCTCTTCTTTATGATTTGTAAATACTAGATAAGTTGTGGAACATGTGTCGTTGGTTTGGAAGTTCACTGAAACCCCTGTGTGTAGATGTACCTTATATTCGTTGATGCAAGATAGTTTGCTTGGTTACAGGAATATTTTTAAACATAAGTAACTAAAAAGAAACCAATGTTACAAACGTCATTTTTTTATACTTGATTTTCTTCTTATTTCATCTTCTAGTATCATCGCTTAACCCATTTACATCACAGCTCTAAATACGATACTAACTTTACAAATCAAGGACTAATTAAGAATCAATAAATGGCTCGTATTACCGCACATCGATAAATTTTTCTTACTTTCGGTTTTGCTTAGAAATTACATGCAATAATCAAAGCAAAAGACTATTACGTGAGTGAATTGTTACGTACTGACTAGTAGATGACAATCGTCATATGTGGATGCAAATGGGTTAAATTTTCTTCAAATTTTTCAAGCTCAGAATTTTAGAACTTAAAGTAATATAACATAATACATTTATTTATATATATATATATATATATATATATATATATATATATATATATATATATACATCAATGATAATATTGATTTATAAATGTATACAGAGCGAGCCTCGTAACACGATGACTTCAAATAACTCGTAAATTATTTGCTGTATGAAAAGGTATTTTAAACAAAATTTGCATGGTTTCCAAGGGGATATACAGTATCATAATCGATTTGTTGTAACTTTACTTTTTCATTGGGATAAGTTTTTGGTACGTAGAGTATCTAATATTTCCTTTTTAAGTTGGATAAAACATTAAACTTTACAAAATTTTACTAAAAAAATTAATAAGTACTGAGTTATTCTCAATAGAAAAGTAACAATAATAAAAGTGTAATACTGTATGTCCCTCTGAAAACAGTACAACTTCTGCTTGAAACATGTTTCTGTATAGCAAATAATTTACAAGTTATTTGATGTCGTCATGTTACAAGAATTACTATGTATATTATACATTTCTCGTTTATGACATTAATTGTGTTTCTGAAGTTACAAAGCTATTGAAAGCTTTGGTACTATTGTATTGACAGCAGACATTCTTTTAAAGTTTTATATTGAAAATGCGGCATTCTATTTAACAAATAAACAAAATTAATCTTCAACAACTTTGAACTGCGTCCCCTATACAAGGTATTCAGCAATTGTTTGTCGAATTCCTTCAAACCTTTGTACGCGGAAAGTTAAGAAATATCGGTTTTTAATTTTTATTCGCTATGAAAAAATTCCATAATAATAACCAAAATAAGACACTCTAGCTGTAAAAGTGTGGCTTGGTAACTTTATTATTTCAATGTAAAAAAAATATTTATAAACTTTTTTAATTTTAACAAAATCGGTTTTGTAGTAGAAAATTCTGAAAAAATTTAAAAATATATAAACAATCAAGTAGAATATCTCTGACTTTTTCAAAATTTTGTATTCAATGAAACAAAAGAAATGGGGTTTAAACTGTAAATTACATTTCACCCTGTAACTACCCCAGTAGTCGAGATATTGCATTGAAACTTCGCAGAAAGGGTTTTTTTTTTAATAGTGCTTCCATTGATATATGCCACGTTCAGATTAATTTGGGAGTACTTTTACCATGCTCGTTCAGCTATATTTTTCGCAGTCTTTTCTTAGTGAACTTTAAGAAAATCCGAAGAAATCATCGTTATGCCGTGTGAGGACGCGGACAACACACAATATGAGATAAATATTCTATATCTGTCATTCAAATATTGATACAGAACTTTACAACGGATGTTTTAAAAAATTTCCGTTTCACTGGGAAAATTTCAAACGGCTCAAACGGATAGTTCTGTGTGGGATCTATACAACTCACGTGATACGTTTAATTATATTAACACATTAATTGTCTGATTATTATCTTTTGTATCATCAAATAGAAAGTGATCCGATTTACCTTGGTCAAGGGCTAAATAAAAAGAAGACGCACCATAAAAAGGTAAAAACTATGATTCCTTGTTAGGACGGACAGTTTCACTTACCAAATCTGAATGCTACAGATCATTCTTAATTATAACAATTAATTTATTGCTATATATTAGTAGCAATTTCTGCCGTTTTAGTAGTGCTGTAATTTTCTTTTATTCTGAATCGATAATACAGTGCGTGGCACACTAATGGTAACAGATGTTCGGCCATAGATAAGATATAGAGTAGACCACTTGTTCGATATATTTTTTTACTACATGCACCCGGTGATTTAGAACCACAAACAAAGTATAGGGTAGACCAATCATCCGATGTAATTTTTTGTCACGTGATTTCGGGTTTCTATTAGGTTATAGAATCCTGTTACCATTTTCGTATCACTTTCTACTGTATCGATTCAGACTCCGTTATTAGTGGTAGGGATTAAACTCAAAAACGTTGATAATCATTTGTTAGTTGAAAGAGCGGAGAAGAAAAACTTTGAGTCATTTTAATTTCGTTACAGATTTTACGCGAATGTGACACAGGGAGTGGTACTAATTTCTTCACAGGAAAGGTTGTATTCAACTTTTAATATAATAGTTAAATAAATGTACACATTTGAAATTTTCTTACACAGTTAAATTTATCATTAAAAATGACAAACATAACCAATTCACGTTCGTTGTCTATTTCTAGTAAATTTTGAAGTAATAGTTATCTAGCAAATTTTTGAAATATTAGATTCAATTTGTACGTAACCTTTAATGTCAAGGACGATTTCCACTCTTTCACGTCGATAATAATTTGTAATAATTTTTGAGCGAGTTTTCGATAGCGATCACTAATTAAAAGCAATTTTTTTTATTTCAAAATAGAAACTATGTGGCTTTGAACCACAATTGGTCCATAACCCACGGTTAACAGTATTAATGACATTTGTAAGTGGTTAGTAATTCTGTTAGGAAACTTTGTACAGGGTACAAAATACAAAGTACAAGTTACAAAATAGAAAATAAAAATACAAAATATAAGATACAAACTAATTGCACTTTAGATTTTTAACTTCGTGGCTTTTAAAATTTCAGTCACGATTCTTATGACCGATATGTACGTTTTTTTATAAAAAAAAGTTCTATTCTATTTATATCGTCAAATCCTTTTTTGAGTTTGTGTAGCATTTTCTTTCAGGATCTTGTGAATAGTGAATAAGTCTACAAAACGTGATTCAGGTCCTAATGCTCATCACTACAATTGCAGGTGCTGCTGTTGATTTGTTCTGTCCTTCCTAGAGAGGCTTTAAAATTGTAATGATTGCAACGGTACCGATTCACTCATAAGCTAATTTCCCTTGATAGGCGTTTTCCACGGAACCAAGATTTTCTCCCAACTTTAAAATAATAAGCGAAGTATTTTTTCTCTTTTCTAGTGGTTTCCTCCTATTCCTCTTCTGTGAAAAGAAATTTTTAATATTCCCTTGAGCCAAGTACATTGTTCCGTCATCTAATGACGGGTAGTAGTACTGTATCATCGAACAAAATACTACAGTACATGTGGCGCCGTTTAGCGTAGAGATGCTATCACTAAACTCTAGAAAGCAACTTTTGATTTACTTATTCGCATAATACTAATATTTTTCCGTCAAACGGCGACACGTGCTTGGTCTAGCGTCTTAGCTACGAGTTCGTGTCCTGTTTTATCGGCTTATTTGGAGGAAGATTGAAGGACGCTTCGTCGGTGTATAAAACTGTATTTTCTTATCACTATTTATAATTTAATAAACTTAACAAATGGTTATGCACGCGACAATATAAATTGAATTTGTTACTCTTTCTTGTTGACTACTTGACCGTTCAAAGGACGCCAATCGATTGACAATTTTCGGCTACTCCATTTGAAACGGAAACTTTCGAAAACGTGGCGCTGGAGTTTCCTCTTGCGCAAATCTACAATTTTCTTGTTTTCCGGAAATGATCTCGCTTTTCCTGTTGGCGGGCGGATGTAGACGACACTACACTTGGCTTTACATGCCTCGTCATTTAATAGTGTGCTATTACCACTATGCAAAGGGACTACATCAGAAATTCATTTCTTGAGTTTAGTAATACCATTTATGTAATAGATGGCGCAACATGTATTATCGCACTGACAATTTACTTAAAGCTAGTAGTCCATTACTAGATGGCACAACGTGCAATGTCGAGTACGTTGAGAACTTTAGAATCTTTTCTTAAATTTTTTTATTTGTTGGTAATTTTGGAATTTACATTTGAATAGAAATCTCGTGAAAAATTGAAGGAAGTTATACAATAAACGCGATATATAACGACAATAAACGCGAAGCTATTATAACACCTGACGCGATATGTAGATGTATTCATTGCAAACATGCATTATTAACTACGACGAGAAGCTACTGAAACGAATTTTAATCATGGGTGACTATTCCGTGGTAGTGGAGTTCGTTTCTGAACTTCTGACAATCCAGTTCGTATCTGAACTTTTGGAAATTATAATGAACATACACAAAATATTTAACTACCTACTGAAAATAATTGCACGCAGCTGAAATTTATATATTAGATCAATGAACGATGAAATAGAGAATTATTGAAAAGTTTTAAATTATAAATAAATATAAAAATGACATAAAATATTAAGATTTTATTAACAAAATCTCGATTTTGATTTAATATTGAACTTAAAGCTAAGCTGTACCAGGAAAATAAATATTAAACTTAAAATTAAGCTGTAACAGAAAAGGGTTTAATTAGTATAATTATTCTTATAATAAATCATTCATTATATGATAATGTAGAATAGTAAAAAAAATTTCAAAATAGTTCAAGTATATAATATTAAATTTAAGTTGAAATATTGATATATGAAAATTTTTTAATTTAAATTTAATTGAAATTAAAATAAAAATTTCATTGAATTGAAGTTGAAAAACGAAAATTTGTAATATATATGAATGATTAGGAATTGTTATTTTATTGTAGTAAAATAAAAACAGAATTTTTATAGTAAATATTAATTAAGGAAGTGATTCCATGGTATTATAATTTAGCTTAAGTTTTACAAGAAGGTAGAGTGTGTATAGGGTGGACATAGGCTAGCTAGTAGCCCCAAATAAAAATTAAGCGGTCTGTCTAGTTAGATGTCCAAAGGATAAATAAGTTCGAGGAAGATTTGCCAGATTACCCTCGGTCTCTTTCCTCAAAAGTCATGGGTCAAGAAAGGAAAACTTGGTTGAATTACACGTTACTATTAAAATACTCAATAATTTCATAACTTTTATAATTTTATTATTAATTTATATTTCTAATAATTTATTACAACACAACACATTATCATTTATATATTTTTACAAATTTCAGTAAAAAATTACATTTTAATGTTTTCATTATTTATTTCTGCTAAGATAAAATTTGCAATAATTAAAAATCAAATTGACATATGATCATTGATTAAAAATAGCCAAAGTGAAGATAAAATTACTGTATTAAATAATATTTTACAGGAATTAAAACTTTATTTAGTTTGTTTGTTATAACGCCATGAAGTAATTTATATCGTACAATTTCTCTATTTACATTAAATTTGAAGTTTGTAACAATTGAAAATCACATTAAACTGTGGTCATCGACTAAAAATATGTAACAGATAATCGACTAATCAATAGGATGATTAATCTTTAATGGTTATATTGAATATAATTCTGAAACTCGCTACTCTAATGCGCAGAATATAACAAAATTTCTGATCTTTTTACACGATCAGTATTTCAGAATGTGAGAAACAAGTTCTTATAAGGTAATTGATTTACCCTGTATCGTGTCTCTGGTTCGACTAGTGGTAATAAAATTGCTATTTTATGAAACGCTCATATTACTTTCTACTCGTCGGTAATACAAACGTATACTGCTTTCTAGTAAAGGACTTTATCAGCAGTAGGAAACAGAATGAGATTTCCATTTTTTTAATTGAGAACAAAACAGGTAATTGATAATAGCATAGTCAGTGTATAGAATAAACTTTTTATTCAATGGATTTTTCTGTCATACTGTTTTGGAACTTTACAGCTGTATCACCATCTTGTGTCGCTTCCAATGTTACCGATTCGACATGAAGTAAGATTACAACATCAGAAGTTATTAAATTCACTGCTCTAGATTGCAGAGGGCATAACAAAATCTCTAATTTTCTTTCACAATCGGTGATTGGTCTATTCTGTACATCGTCTATACTTTTACGTTTGTTTATTTTATTAACTTTTATAATTAAGTTGCATGTAATTCTTAAACTCGCAGCTCTAAATCATAGAGGGCGTAACAAAACTTTTGCTCTTTTTGCTAAATCGGTATTTCAGTTTGTGTGATACGAAATCCCGTAAGGTGAAAGGATTATCCTATACTTCACCTATAATATCATTCACTTAGAATACCAATCTGTTATAGATAAAACGTATTTATTAAAAAGCAGTGTCTTGCTAATTAAAGAAATATATAAAAACTAAATTTATGAAAGGGAAAAGTAGATTAAATTATTGGAAACTGATAGAGAGCAATTTTATTTTTGATTTTTAATAGTAATATTACATTTTGTATTGAAATTGCTGATATTGAATTTACTTTATGTGTAAACTTTGAATTGTTATATCGGTGGTAAAAATGTGTTCAAATAATCGTAAAATAACAAAAAATATTAATATCTTTATGCTTATATTTCAATGTCACGTTCAGTTTCTATTCAAATAAACAAAGTTTCCCGTTTGGGCTATAAATTTCCATTTCGTGTATTCAATAATTTCTTTTCTTTTTCCTTTTTTTTTTTAAATCTTAAATCAGTATACTGTACATTTTCAAGAAATAACGAAAAACTGGTAACTCTGTTTTTAACCTGTATAAATTGGAACTTGCTGATATATACGAACTGTTTATACATACGAACAACCATTTTCGGTCTGCATATCGAGTTAAAGATAAACAAATCGGTAAACTCTGAACGAAAATGAAAACAGTGGACGCAACACACATCCTCATAGTAATTGTTTATTGTTGAAGTGATATAGATATAATGATCCGTAAACGTAATTTAACTACAATGAGACAAGTTTTGCAACTAGCAGTGTCGTGTTTATACATGGATTATACAATATGTACAGAAGACCTATGATCGTACAAGCAATACTTTGTTTTGGACAATTTCACAGGATTTGCAATTGAGGAATAGCTGTCGGCCTTTTCGTCCCCCCCCTTTCCCATCATTTTCATCTATTCCTTAATTAAAAACGACATTGTGCAAGCACGCGGAGAGTCTGTATGCTTCAAACGTGTGAACGTTCTACTTAATTTACGAAACATTTTGAATAGCATATTAACGATTTACACTGATTCTTCTAACCCGATTTCTCTTGCCTTTATATTTATCACGTGTTCCTTATTTACAATATATATGTCCGTCGCTCTGAATGGAGACTTTTGATTTTCCTTCTAAAACTACCTTTCTTTTTTTTTAGACTCTTGAACGCTCTTTCTTTGCATCGGTTGAATTCATTTTGTTTCTCTTTGTATGGTGAATTTACACGTAGTTTGAAATTATTTGGGCAAAATTAAAAGTTCTATCGAATTGATTCGTTATTGCGAAAAATTGCAGTTATCGTAACTATTTCGTTCACTTTTTGCCCCGGTAGAATTTTCTCAACGACTTTTTTTTATCAACACTCGCACAGCTGTTGCTAAAATGGTACATATTCTCATGGTCTATGTACGCATCGCGTAAATAAAAGAGTCTTGCCTACTAACTTAAGACCCTGCTTAAAAATATCAAAGAAGTATACCCTGTCATAAAGTACATAAAGAACAACAGTATTTTTAACATTATAGAAAATACAGAGAAAGAACGAATAAAAAAAAAAAATTGATTTCTGAGTGTAAAAACATCAATCAACAGCCGTACGAGTGTCAAATGAACGAATTAATCGTCGTCCATTTTTTCCAATGTGTTCCTCAAAAAATAGATTTGTAGAAATCGTACGGCTACATATGGATATCGATTTAATTGTTTTTGAATCATTATTGTGATCAACTGTTAATTTCATTCTTGTAAATCATGTTTGTAAGATGTTTGTAAGAACGTTTCAAATACACGCACCCTTTGTTATGTTTTATACCAGCGGTGTGCGAGAACTCGAAAATGGCGGGTCGGATAGAATCGAAAATTTTTTTTCGAGATCGGGAGAATATCAGGATTCTCAAGAATTTCAAGAACCCGAATCACATTTCAGGATTAGCTTAGAACGCGTATTGGGTTCTTGAAATTCTCACGAATTCCGATATTTTCGAGGCGCAGGATACTTTCGAGAATCAACTCGACCTAACACGATCTCTTCTCGCTTCGACATTTTCGGGTTCTCGCATATCTATAGTTAATACTATAGATTGTAAGAATCTGAAAATGTTAGGAACCTGAAGGTTGGGTTGGGTGTCGAAAGTATTTCAGAATTGGAGACTGTCAGGATTTTCGAGAATTTCGGGTTACTCGTGAACTTTTGGATGCTCGATAATTTCGACAACCCGAATAACGTTTCGGGATTGCAGATATCCGCAAAATTAAAGGATCACTAAGTTTGAATAAAAAAAAAATTGTCGATGTTTGAACTGTTTATAACTTTGCGAGGAAAGAATCATGTAACAGTCTATCTGAGTTTATTTTAAAGGATGTACCTCTTACTTCCGTGAATTCAATGTTCTTAAAGAAGCTTTCATACATTGGAGAACAAAGCAAAGAATTGAAGATGATTTCTGTTCTGTGAAATGTTGCAAATTGAAAGGACTTTACAGAGTTTATGAAATTTTTTCGGAGTTTATTGTACAATGAGTTTTTAGATGTAAGACACATTTTTACAATAACTCTCGAAAGATTGATGTACGATCTTTTTCGCAAGATCATAGCAGTTTAAAGATCGGCAATATTTCAATTTTGGGTTCTCGAAATTATCAGGAATCTCGATATTTTCAAATTACGACATACTTTTGGCAATTCATTTTGATTTTGGGCTAAATTCTCGACACGATCTGATCAGACATTTTTGAATTCTCATACAACTCTAGTTAACCCCTTGTCTTATAATAACGAGTTTGCCTCGTGGCACAGGTTCTGGTCAAGAAGTGGTAAAAACAGTTATATCAATAACAAAGATGAATTCTATTTTTAAATTTAGTTTTAATTTGTAAAATTGAGAATTATCAAATTATGTACAATGCATTAGTTTTATATGTATGATCAGTAAAAGATAGTATAAGGTAAGGGGTTAATACTATTTTAACACGGTCCCTGAGGAATCGATTTTCAATGTTGCTTGGTTCACGCCACATGGATCGTATACGCACCACGTTGCTGAGACTCAGTTTTGCTTTTGACATATGCCTTAGAATTAGTTATGGGCGCTCGAATCGAAACTTTTAAACGACTTGAAATTTTTCAAGACTATGGAGATTTGAATTTCTTCGAATATGATTCGAAGCTTAGACCTTTTGAAAGTTTTCACAGCCTAGAAAATCTTGAAAGATGTGAAAGTATTTATTAGTCTGAAAACTATTCAAAGAATCTCGGGCATTATAAATACACAAATACTCTCATCCATAAATCATCGGACGCATGCTCATTTACAGCAGAATGATTATTAGAATATATGTAAATATAATCGTCTGCCTTCAACTTATTGTGTCATTTCGTTACCTTTACCTGTTTTACAATTATATTCAAATGCAAAATTAAAAATATACATATATAACTTTAATAATTGTTAAGAAAGAAGGGATTCTATGTATAAGTATTTATTTAATACGACTATATACTGTATATACTTTTTGTTTGCTTTGGAAATTCAAAATTATCTGAAGAATATATTTGTAACATCATTAAGTGGTTATAAACACTTTAAAAAGGATTTTTCACTGAGCAAAGATAAACATGGAGTTGACAGAGTGTAACAATTGGTTTCTCTTCATTTTTAGTTCCACATTTCATGTGATTACAATTAGTAGTCCTAAAAAAGACTTATTTCTTCAGAAACGTTCAGGTATTGTTAATATTGAAAAAGAAGGTAATTCTGTTTGAGAAGTTGCGGAGAAAACTAGAATTTCGAAGTTCAAATCCTAATTTTAATTAAATTATGGATGAGAGTGTCTACGCTTTGAAGCAAGAATATATACTATCATTATCTAGACTTGTATTTACGTATATTTAAGATAAAAATGTTGTCATAAACTTCAACAAGACATTCAAGACTTTCAAGATTTTCAAAAGTTCCAAACTACCAATCATGTTAGAAGTGATTCGAATTTTTTGTTCTAAATATTAATTTGAAGCGATGCGAAGTGTTTCTGATCCTGCCATTATTTGGAATATTTATAAGACTGCAAAAATCATTATTATCAAGGGAAAAAATGTGTAACGTTTAAAACGTACTACAGAACAAAGTAAAAATTGCTGTTTTCATAAATTATCGTTTTAGTTGCATAGTTTAAGCCAAAAAAAGGAAAATAGCGGAAATGTCAAATGGCCTGAACAGAAAGTACATAAATAGGGTGATTCCGAACCACGTGACGGGGAACGTGTTTAAGCGATTTGCTTCGCATATTTTTCATATAAAACTGTTCACTTTATTTTTCACGGTTGACATCAGTTTCCATAGTTCGTGGAACTTTCGTTTGTTTTTCCAAATCTTAAAATTTCATTTATCGATGCTCTTATTATATACTCCTTTTGTCATGATTTACCGTAATAGTTATTGTATCTCGAATAAGTAGCTCGATAGAATCTCGTTCGATTAACGAACTAACGTGCACAAAGTTTTTGAAGGAAGTACAATTAACTTCGAATATTTGATTTGTTTAAAAAAATTTGCTCGGTTATAAAGACTTTCGAATCCGTTGCCATTTTTTAAATTTCCCTTTTGAATCGTTTATTTTCAAATAACCTTTTCTGTTTTTCTCCTTTCCTTGCCTCTGAACAATCTAACAAATGAAAAAGTTGATATAATACGATCATCACACAAAAAAACTGTAAAATTTTTCTCTGGAATTAGGAAACTTTGAATCTGACATCATCGACAGAAATGATAAGACATGTTGAATAGTTTTTCGATCGATAGAAAAACCATCGTCGAAGGTGTGACTTTTGTCATTTTTGCGTCGCATAAGAGTCTTTGAATCGACGGAGTTTTCAAGAAGTTACCCCTAAATTAGTTAAAAATCAGATAAATTACGTGAAGTGCTAACTGGACACACGTATGCTGCTATCGTTACTTTTTACACATTTTTACACACGTATCGTATCTTGCCTATCATTATTATTATTATTTCTCGTTATTATTATTACCGTTATTGTTATATTTATAATTATAATACTTATTATTATTTTTTTATTGTTATTATCATTATCACTATTACTATTATTATTATCATTAATATTATTATTACTATTATAATTATTATTATCATCATTATCATTATTATCCATTCTTTCTTCATATATCATGGGTAAACGTGAGAACATACAAGAAAGCAATTACACACGAATATTACTATTCCAATACGAATGTGCGCGACCGATTGCACAATCCATAATACGTACAATCTGTATTACATTTTCTAAATCGGCAGATTTTCGAACACGTGACAGTAATTAGTGCGGTTCAAACAATTCATTCGAGATTTGCACCGATATTGGTTTGATTTTTGTTTTTGCCCGTTTTAAACTTGCGTAATATCAATAACAGCCAATAATACTCCCTTTGAATTAATGATTACTTTTGACTTGAGTTACCACGATATCTAATAAATAACCCTTCAAATAATCAACATCATCATTTCCATTGTTTCGAGCTAATTCGTTGAGATGTTGAATTTTATATGACGATACAAATAATGTAAATAATATTTGATGAAAACGTGTAATCCGTAACGTTTATGAATGAGAATGCGCAAAAATTCTTCGATTACTTCACGCGAAGTATTGGATCTGATAGTAATTGAAATATGCATTGATTGCATTTAGAAAACGTGAAGATGTTAATATTGTTCAAGTACGACATAGTAATGAAATTTTTGTACAATGTATATTCTCGAAAATTATGTGGCGAAGAAATGTTTCTAGCAAAAGTTAGTCGACTTTTTGCTTCGCTACACATTTGGATATTAAAAATTGCACAAAAAAATTTTTTGAAGTAAAAAACCAAAATCACCATCTTTTTTATTTAGCATTACGTATTTTCGACTTCACAGAATTGTAACTGACACCAGGACGAATTCAACGTCTTAAGAGAATCCTGAAATTTTGATTTGATGATATGGGTAATTACTTTATTTTAGAAAAATTATACACTTAAAGTAAGACTAAGACTGTCAAATTTGTAAGCTGATTAAAGAAATCTAACGATGGCAACGATGTCGTTTTGCATCACGTGCTACAACGAAGAATCGTGAAACTTGAGATTTGATAGTCTTAGTCTTAATTTTTATATGTAATTTAATTGAAATAAAGTAATTTCCTATACTATCGAACCAAAACTTCTGAATTCTAGATCGTCTCAAGGTAATAGTACAATAAATCGTTGAAATCATCTGAACGTCAGCTGGAATTACGTGATGTTCAAAATGTATAGTGTCATTTAAAAAACATAATATAAATGTTAAAATGTAACAAAATATAAATGTGCAGTGAACCGAACGCTGACCAGCATTTGTGCAAAACATTTCTTCTTTTGGCAAATAATCGAATATGTCTAAAAATTGATGGCTAATTTCAAAGGATACACTCTGTATATCATTCATTGATGTAATCAATATCATTCATTGATAAATTTGTCGAATGTATCTTTTCTTACTCGACGAATGTAACTTCAAAGAAAAGTTACAGGAAAATAATTGAATAATTACCATCTGCCGATTCATTCCGATTTGTACCAGTAAAGTTTCGACAAAAAATTCGAAGGTACGTGTGTGTGTACGTGTGTTTGTGTGTATACAGATTTTCCGTACTATTGCCAAAGAATTTATTCTTAGTCATTTGCTACATCTTCGTTATGTTCTCCGATCATGAAACGATCTCATATATACCAACATAACGGTAATAAAATGAAACATCGTTGGATGATTTTATCGTTCACGTGAAAAAACGTCTAGCGTTGAATAGAAATCAATCGAACGTCGCACAGACACGTGATTTGTAGCAAGAACGAAAATATAGGGAAAGTAATGGTTTTACTGTGCGATTATTAGATAAATTCTGATGTAATAGAAAGATAAAATATCCTTGGTGTTTCCATATAAAAAATGCACGATATCGAGATTACAAATAACTATGTATTGTCCATTAGAAAGGAATTGAAGTTTCACCGGACGACAGTTCAACGAGGCTCGACCTAGGCAAAGATACGAGATCGATGGATGGGTTTCGGGGGAACACAAATCGACGTCGACTGTCTTTCCATATACATATATATAAAAAAAAAAAAAAGAAAAAACGACGGGACACGTTGCGGTGCGTGCTGTACATTGAGTGTAAATAATAATACTATGATACAAAGTATAAGTACATTGGTTTAAATGATTGCAGGCTGCTCCTCTCATATCACAGCGAGGGCGCTGCCGGGCCCGCTTTAAAACTTTTAAAAACGACCTCCTCTTGGAAAGAAGTAAACGATGCATATATATATGTATATATATATATATGCTCGCACGTGTATACAATTTACGCACTCATACCCTTTCGCACCGATAGAATATTTTACATTTATATATTTATATATTTATATAATCGATACATATACATATACATATGTCTGTATATGTATATGTATACCTATCTTTTTTCTTTATGTATATATTTATATCTTGCTGTACAGAGCGTATCGTGTAATTCCGAAACCTTGAGTATCCTCGTTGTCGTAGACGGTACAACGTTATAAGATACATCTCGTGTAATTGATAAAATTATTATCAAGATTGGAATTTTCTTTTTTTCAATATTGACGCTACTACCCTTGTAACCAATACGAATGAAAGGTTTGGAAGCATCGAATGTTGTACCTTATTCTGACAACAACAACGGCAACGAGGCCACTTGAGATCATCCGATTACACGAGACATATTCTATTAGATTCATTTACAATAATAATAATATACGATAACCCTAAGTGAGGTGACCATCACTGTCGCGCATGGACGGTCAGAGTATGGAGGGCCGTGTCGTCGCGGCGCCACGTGTCTTGCGGCCGAACGGCTCAGTCTAGGCACCGCGTCCGTCGGTCCCTCGTGCGAAAGCACACGTCGCAGGGGGTTAGAGTTGTAGAAGAGAGGCTGGCCGTCGGAGTCGGCGAACCGCTGGGCGTGAGACCAGGTGCCGGATTAGTCGGTCCCCTCGAACGCTTTTAAGACTAGTGTAACAATAGGAACATGGTGTCTGCTCTGGCTCAGGGGAACAGGAAGGATATGTCGTCGGATCTTCGGCTTTCGAGTCCTTCGGTTCGCGAAATGCTCTCTTTCTTTCTCTCTCTCTCTCTCACACACACATACACTCTCTGTTTTCTCTCTCACTTTCATTCACACTTTCATTCTCTCTCTTTCGCTCTGTATGTGTGTTTGTGTGTTCTGTGTAGCAGCCAGGACGGAGTTCAATCGCTGAAAACGTGAAGCTCCGAGAACGAAGGATATGTGTTGCCGGTAGAGGTTCATGTGGCCAGTCCTTCACCTCTGGCCGCCGGAGGTGGCGGAAGTCGAGCTGAGGGTGGCGTTGCGTTACCCTCTGACCTGGCAGGAGGCTCCCTGTCGAAATGGTGTTGAAGAGTATCGCCTGTCCACGTGGGTACACCGGCGCTATTCTGGTTGCTGCCGTTCGAGGACGGCGTGCCAGGTGAGTGGGACGGCGACGGTGTTTGGAAGAGCATGGAACCAGACGGGATGGAGGATTTCCCGTCGAGCAGTGGCCCGTTACTGGTCGCCGCCATTGCCTGCTTGTCTAGAGGAAATCCAGCTCCGGCTGCATACACCGAGCCGAATAGTCCTGCGTACTTTCCGGCAGGAACCGAATGGCCTGGTAATCCGTTGTTACTTTGAATCACCGAGATCTCGTTCAGCTGTAAGTAATGCACGCTGACTGGTTAGGTATATTCGAGGGAAATTACCTACGAAAATGAAAGAAAGAATATAATCGTTAACTATGTCGGTCGCGCTACGAGCTGCGATTATGTTTGCCTGTTTTTTGTATTGTCTCGTAACTTTTTAATTTATAGTGATTTTTTTTTTTGTCAATCTTTGAAACTTTACGCGAATTCTTTCCTCGTTGGAATTTTTACACATCTCCGTTGTGCATTTTGATACACAAATGCAGAGTGCGCCAGAATAGGTGGTATAATTGAGAAGATAGTGATTCTTCATGTAAAAATAAACTGAAAATATAGGTAAAGTGTTTTTATAAGGGACGTAATTTTCAAAGAGATTAAATTTAAAGATTCCTTATAAATTGTCGCTTTCGCTCATATTTGTATGTTAGTAAATAGCAGCAAACTCTCGAAAAGAAATAGCGTAAATTTGAAACAGACGATATAAATCTTCTACGGTTAAAAAAAAGAAACGTCCAATTAAGATTATGGTTATAATGGATGTATTTATGGGATAACCCTTTATTGAAGATCTTATCAATAAATAAAAACATTTTCTTTATATTCAACGTATGTAAATAAAACTAAAGAAACGCTTAATAAACAATCATCACTTGTTCGAAAAATTTGAATCATATATTCTCAATCATAACAATTCATATGAAAAAATCAAATTGATTTGAACGACCAGCATATACGAACGTTAAAATGCCGTATCATAAGTCCACGACTTTCTGATTCAAAGAGTAAGGATTTGCATTTATCAACAAGGACATCATTTTCAACAACTAATCCATTCATTCAGTAATCCAAACTAATGTTCATGTATTATCAGCAGTTATCGTGACATTGACATTCCTTGTTAGTACAAACATGAAACCCAGAAGTAATGAAATTTGTATGCATCCTTAAATTCAATCTTTTTGGAAAATTAGCTTTTTATGAAAAAATTTTATTCCGTATTTCCGGTTTATTTTCACCTATAGAATTCACCATATATGTATGTGTGCCTACACTACCGGGCAAAAGTTTAGGACCGCCTGCCAATTTAAGTTGATATTGAAGTTACTATTAATTCTTGATAGATTTGAAATTCATGCCAATTTACTTTGTTTTTATTGATTTGGGTGATAAGAAGTTAGTGAAAAAATTCTTAAAATTGCTATCTTTCTCTTGAAAATTTTTGTGCAATTTGTGATGCGTAATAGTTTCATTCATTCTAATAGTGTCATTCTAACGAAATAAAAAAATTTAATATATATATATATATATATATATATATATATATATATATATATATATATATATATAAACAATGGGTCAAATCAGCTGCGCTATCGAGATGTGAAGCGATAAGGAATATTTCTTGTCTGGTTGCCTGAAATTGAAAGTGCATTTAAATGGAAAGGCTGACACAAGTGTGTAGTTGATAACAAACATCAGCATTAGCATTAGCAATGATCTTGCCGACGTTCAATGGATGGGGTCAATGGAAGCACAACTATTTGCTTGTACAGAGGCACCATATTGTTCTTTTGAATAATTTGTATAGATATCAGTGCAATGTGTCAGTGTCAAACACAACTTCAGTGTAAGATAAAACAAGTAATCGAGCAAATGTTAAGTAGCTCGAATAGGTCTGATTATTTGTGACTCATATTAATAAAACTTCCACACCTCGAAAAGGAAGACGAATTGGCTTATGATGTATATAATATCTTTTTCCTGCAATAAAATATTCAACACTGTTGAGAAGCTTGTCAGTTTTTTTTTTTCGAAAAGTTTGGTATCACCTGATCAATTTTCGTCAATATTAATTCTGTTACAAATTCTTCATAGATTCCAAATTAACATTATGGAGATCAATAACAATTTACTTGATATCGATTAATTTGTATGATTAAAGGTTCGTTAAGGAATTCTTAGAGCTGCCAACTTTTTCTGGAAATTGTTTAGTTACTTGCAATGCACGTACTACTTTAATCGATTTAAGTAAAGAAGTAAAATGTTATTAGCTTCCCAGTGTGTATGTTCTAAATATTTTTAAGGTTTGCAACGTTATCGTTTCAATTCACTATTCTTCGTTTAATTTACAATATTTCGTGTAATGCAAATTGAAAAAATTTTCAATATGTACACTTCTTTGTATTTTCTATTTCTATACTTCTTCGTATGTTTCGAAGCATTAAAATTTCGGAGCTAAGGAGTTTACATGCTATTATCTACTATTCAGTTTATGTTATAACTGTTTGCATGTTATTTATGTATATTTGGTGAAAATATTAAGCTGTCTCTTCATAGTGTGATATATGCTTTGTAATTTCGACAACAGTGTTTAGACACAGTTCATTTCTTCCTCTGGAAGATTATCTAATACTTTATGCTAAATAAATCAAGAGTTTCTAATAAATTTTTAAAACTCAGTTTAAAAGTAAGCTATTTAACCATGAAAGAATGGTACTTGCATTGATTTCTTACTTTCTTTACGTTTTCTTTACGTTCATCTTGCTTAGATAGTAACTCGTAGACATGTTCGTTCGTTTAATGAAACTTTTATGCTTGTGACTTTGTACATTAGTGATTCACGTGATATATTATGCCTGCAGAAAATTCGTGCGGAGTTATATAGTACGAAATTCAAATAATCGAAATTTTTTTGAAACATAATTTTATTTAACAATATAATCACCATTTGTATCTTTAACTCTTTCCTTTAGTGAAATTATACATTCAAAAAGAAAAAATAGAGATCCCTGGTTAAAAAAAATATATAAATAAGAAGTACAATATTTTCGAAACAATAAGTAGACATTCCTGTCATCAATTTAAAATATTTGCTTGGCAGCTGTATTAGTATGCATTAAAAAATGTTGAAACTACGAAATTTAAGAATTAAAAAGAATTAAGTTGGAGATTCAGCCATATCTGTCTTATAGTCCAGATCTCTCCTTATCAAATTTCTTGTTGTTTGCCTCCCCTTTTGTCCAGTCAAATTTCACAGCAACGAAGAAGTGAAAAGCAATGTGCAAAACTTATTCTAACAAGAGAAAGAATTCTTTGCTGAAATACTTGTATGAAACAGGTAGTAGAACGATTGAATAAGTGCTGCATAATTGTAGTAAGGGATTATGTCAAAAAGTAGGTAAATTTTGAGATTCATTATACCCTAGTATAAAAGTTTCGAGTTTTACATGCAAAGAATAAGTTAAATGCTATTCTGATCTTGGTGTCGTTTCCAAAATGCTTATTTGCAAAAATGTATAACATACACAATAGACAAATGCTATATCTGTGTATTTTTGTGCAATATTTTGTTTAAATATTATTTTCTCTGCTTTGCTTTTGTAATTACTTTTCCACTGATGGATGTGTGCCCGTAAATAAATAAATAAATAATCACAGGAAGGCAAGTCTGGACTGTAAGGAGGACGTAGCAAAACTTCTCATTCGACATCTTTTACTTTTTGACTCGATAAAAAAACAACTTAACGCCGTGCATTGTCGTGTAAAAGAAGTACATATTTCGTGTTAACAAATGCCAGTTCAATGTTTACAAATTTGGAAGGGGCTTCGGTGGCCTGAGCTAAATAAATCAAATCTTCCACTGATACCTAACAATCATTCTGTGTTAGATTTGACTACAGGAAATTCAATTTATCGCAAATGGAAAATCCGCACGAACTTCTTCCGGTACCTAATAAAACACTTGAGTGTGTTGTATGTATAACTGCTACCATTAAATGCACATTATTCAGCGAAATTTCTATTTCATAAGTATCTTATCTTTTCTTGAAACAGAACATTGCTGTGCCTTAGCGGAACAATCAGGTAAAGTCACGTAGTAATTAACTGTACGTGTACTTCCGTTCATAAGTCACCGGACATTTAATGGAAATTTTAGTTTTTGCGGGTAGAATACCCTTCTTCCGCAAGAGTAACGATACTTGAATATATTTTCGAACAGATAATTCCTTTCTAAAACTATTCATTGCGATCACATGAACTATCGAACTTAAAATGAGGAAGAACGAATAATTGCACTTTTTTAACTCCGTATTTATTTCTACTACATATTATATGTACTTTCTAAAGTATTTATAAAAACCTAACGATGCTACAGATGCATTATTCGGATTATTTTGGATTTGCAAAAGCATAGAAAAAATGTACATAGAACATAACAAAATTACACAATAAACTTAAGGCAGAAAATATTTATGTTTTAATAATTATTATATTTTGCTCAAAATGAGCAAGTATCCGGTGACTTATGGACAGAAGTGTTACGTTATTACATTTCTTTTTAGATGACACTCGACACGATTATTTAGAAATCATTTCTCATCTATGAAACTAACTTATTCAAATAATTGAAGAGCTTCCTGGGAAAAGGACCTATAGGACAAAATGGTAAATTAAGTAAACTAGATTAAAAATTGCAACAAAGTCTTGGTCTTTATCGATGGAATATTGAAGCAAAGTTTACATGAATTTTTAGACATACGAAATTAAAAACGATTTATCAAAAATGTGTATGTAATTTTGCAAGTCCCTCTTCCAGAAAGTTCTTCAATTTCATTTGAAGGATTTATACGTCTATCATAATTATTAGACTGCGAATTTTTATGCATTTATAGGAAATGTAAACATGCAAAAAATATATAAAACATTCAAATTATTATATAATACGCGGTAGGTGAAATAATTGTCTACTGAAGTTTTCAACCTTTTTTTTTTGCGATATTCGCAAAAATGTAAATTTGTATAAAAATCCGTAGACTAATAATTCATTCGAATCACGATACTACAATTTCTTTCGACGTGTCAGAACTAGAGATGTTCGATTCTCTTCAAAAAAATTGATTCTAAACAGAATTATAGAAACCGATTATTTTAGAAAATCGATTATGCAAAAATCGATCTGAAAATCGTAAATATACACGTATGTATATATCATTTCTTATAATTCTTAAATTGATTCTTAGATTTCAATTTTTTAAGATATATTTTTTATGGATGTATACATGTCTCATGATGTATACATGATGCCAAAATCATAAATGTCTAATTTTATAAATTTTAATTTCTATTCCTTTAAATTCCATAAATGTTAAACTTTGGTCTTTCTGTTTGGTGATCATTGAATTCCCTAACAGAGAGACTAATGAAACAGCACTACTCTTTCGATTGGATTGGTTCAGATACTTTCAGTGGACGTATTTACGTCACATGCTATTTTTATTAGATAATGTAAGAAGAAATTTCTCCTAAAACGCTATTTTTCGGGCAAATGTATGAGCATGAAGTACCTAAGACTATATACACTCGAGTTCTAATAAAGTTAGTAAGTAGTAGTAGTAAGTAGTAACAAAAAAAAGAAAACAAATTGCTTCTCGATTTTTAGGATAAAAAATTGAATCGAAGAAAAATCGAACAGCGGTGAATCGATTCAAAAGATTGATTCTTTTAATCAAAAAAATCGAATCAGAGTCGAACATCCCTATTCAAAACGTAAGAAAAAAAAAATCTCCAGGCAATCACTTACTTTCTGCTGTACACCGTTAAGGAACGGCGCGGGTAGATAAGGATAGAAGAGATCCGGCCGCCGCTGAAGAAACTCCGAGTCCTTGGGGGTGATGGGTAGGGGTGGCAGGTCCAACGACATTCGTCGACCTCGCCGTGACGCTCCGTTGGTCCACATATGAGTGCCCATGTGCACCTGTGATCAGAAAGAGCGGTCGTGTCTATCAACATAACTATTAGAGACCTTCGACGACGTTGCTAATCTTTCATCGAGCTTGTCTATTGTTTATTTTCTTTGTTTTGTACGTCCGCGTCAGCGTTAGTACAAGCGATAGCAGCTAGCTAGTGTTAGTGAATAAACTCAAAGAATCCGAAGGCAGGGGGAAAGCGGGTTCAAATAAAAGAAATATAGAGAAATAGAGGATGGAGAGAGAAAGAGAGAGACAAAGAAAAAGGCATGGAGGCTGAAAAAAAGAAAGAAATAAAAAGAAATAGACAGAAAGAGAGAGAGATATATATAGATAGAGAGGCAGAAGAGAGAGAGAGAGAGAGAGAAAGAGAAGAAAGGAGAGAGTGAGTAAGAAAGAGAGAAAGAGAAAGGGGAAATATGATGTGTATACCTTTAGGTTGCCCTTGGTGGTGAACGCCTTCTGGCAGACGGTGCATCGGAACGGTTTGTCGCCTGTGTGAGTTCTCATATGGATCTGGAGCGCCGAAGATGAGGAGAAATTCTTATTGCATATCTGGCACAAGTGTTTGCTCGGCATGCCTGTAAATACACATACAGTTTCGCTGTACAGACCCTGACACAAGTTTAAAGGAGAAGGTACTGAGAAGCTTGTCCGTTTTCTCCGAGGGGAAAAGTGTAGTTGGTTCGATGGCTCGTGGACCAAGGGTTGCGTTACGTACGCTAGAAGCTTGGTCCGCGCGGTCGTCAGACGGAAGACGAGAAAGACGAGAGGTAAAAAGGAGGAGCGCACCTGGCTGCCAAAGGGGCGCGTGAAAAGAAACAGCATGGTGCAGAGAAAGCACAGGCGTGCAAGTAAGCGAAGCCGAATAAACACTCGCTGGTTTCGATAGAAGCTCGGATGCGATCTCTGCTTGCAAAACAGTTCAACCTGCCAAGCGAAGCCTTGGACCGTTCGAATTATGCTCGATGAAGAAGCAGACTGAACAGATGTTTTTCAATCGGTTTCTGGCTACTTACTGGCTGGTCTCTTTGGTGCTGGCAGTTCCCCTTCGGGCGGGGATCTCTTCACCGAGATGCTTTGCTCCATCGAGGTCGGTGGCATCGGCGGTGGAGGAGGTGGAGGCGGTGGGGGTGGTGGTAAGCTCGAATCTTCCGCGCACATTGGACTTCTCGAGGTTTCGTGATCCTGCGGCTGTTGTTGGTGTTGCGGCTTTGAGTCGCTGAACAGATGGGGTGGCATGTCACGGATTTTATGAGTCAGCATATGCTGCTTCATGTTCCCCTGCAAAATAAAAAATGACATTTGGTTCATTATCGCGAACCAGACAGCCATCAGTTCAATCACTTCATCGATTACACCACTCTGCATAATTTATCGCGTTTTAATGTTCTCGATCACTGGCTGTGAAATATACGAAATTTCTATTCCCTGTGAATATCGGAGAATAAGCATGGTACATATATATATATATATATTTATATCGATAGAACGAAGAATCACAATTGAAGGATGACGAAAAGGAAAAGAAAAACATACCATCCTGCTTAAACAAATTACATTTTCTATAATATAGAAATTTTTATAAATCCCATGAACTCGGCATGACGAACGATTTGAAATGATTTCATTCAGCAAGCACGAAAGCGATGAGAGAAGTGTGTTCGAAATACATAGTGGTGTTATCATAGGTGTTGTTTCATTGTCAAAATTCAGCAGGCTCTTACCAGGAGGCCGTGCGCTGAGGGTAGAAGTCCGAGGGCGGGTGACATCAGCGGGGGTAGGCGGATGGCAGGATAGACAGGCGTCAGCCCCCGCCCCCCTCCGGCTCCTTTCCGCCCCCGGTTCTTCCGTTCCTCAGGTCGCCGCCGCCGCCTGCGTTTCGCTTTTTCTCGACTACTGGCGCACGCTGATTCGTATTGAGGATCGGGTGAAGTGATCGAACTGTTTGCGGGCAACGGTTGAGACGCACAGACGCATGCTTGCTGCCCGGAACCATCGTTCTGAAAGTATCGTAGAAAAACAAAGATACAGAGCTGACCTGGACGAAGCCAGATTTGGATCGTGACCATTGATATGATTTTTTTTGTTTTTTTTATTTTTTTGCAACAATAGACGAACTTGAAATTACATATTTGCATTGCGTATCGCGATTACATGATACAGAAAAACTATAAAGCTTTGTGTTAGCAATGCTTTACTTCAATATATTTTACGGATTTTAATAAAACGAAATACAAATGCTCGTTACGGAGGTTTTAATAAAGGAATCGTGCAATGACTGGATACAGTAATTTTTCAGATAAATTACTGGAAAGAGTGCAATACTTGTAGCTTGTGTTCTGATAGATTTAATAATACTCGTAAGTGTTACAAAACTGACGATCTTTAGCTTTCCATTACTTTTACGATTGTCAATGGAAGTATATTGGAAGGTAGAAAGGTGCGCTAGTTACTTGAAATTTTAACGATACACGAAATAACATATTTTAATTTTGAAAGTTTTGTGTTTTTTTAAGGGCACGAACGTTTGGCCAATCGCCAAAAGTGGATCAAACTTAAATTCTTTTTAAAATTTTATATTTTTTCAACTAAAACTATAATGATAAAAGCGTAACAAAAATAAACATTAATACAAACTATAAACTATCTGTTAGTTTTTAAATATCAGCTACTTATAAAGTTAAATAGAGGCATCTACAAAAATGACATGAATATACGCACTCCTCTACGTCTATCATGGAAATTGTCGATATTCGTAATTTTTCTAAAGTATTCCGTACTTTATTTTTGCAAAACATTACACCGAATCTAAATTTGTTCAACAATGCTATTTATTTATTGAATAGCTACATTCTAGTCACTGCAGGATTCCCCTCGAATTCGTTTGGTGAGCAGCAAACAATTCTCAGACTGAAGGCGTCCAATTCGATCCTCCCGATCCAATTTAAAAAGAATGTTACGTTACCTTCGTGGAAAAGCCTCTGTCGCATATGGTGCATTTGAAAGGTCGCTCTTTCGTGTGACTGCGGTAATGGATCTCCAGCGCGGAATTGCACGCAAATGTCTTGTAGCAGATATTACATGTGGTGTTTCCACGCACTGTAACAGATCGTACTTCTTTACAATTGCTTCCCGACGCTTTCACACGCTTCTACCGACCGTGAAAGCAATTTGTAATCACGATTCGAGCGCATACTACCCATCATGAACGCAAGAAAACGGACTGGTCTAATCGTGATATGCGTGGACGCCGGTGTAACACACGTACCGCGAAACTTCGGAACTCGAAACTTAGTAGTTTTTACGCGCGCGGTTGGCTCGAGAATAGCATTAGAGTCATGGTTTCTTGGCAGTTTGACGGAAGGAAATGAAATGAATCGTACAGGCAGCAATCCATTTTTCAAAGAAATTTATTTATTTATTTATCAAATATCCATAGTTTCGACCTTTCCTTACGCAAAAAAGGAATACAAAACTAATATCTGTGCACGCAAACTTTGGATCTTCCGTTTTCTGTTTTTTTCTGTTTTAAAGAGAAACCCATCAAGTGACTCGAACTATGTGAGTGAGAGAGAGAGAGAGAGAGAGAGAGAGAGAGAGAGAGAAGACAGAGAGAGAGAGAGAGAGAAAAGTGAAAGAGAGAATAGAGAGAAAGAGAGAGAGAGAAATACCGAAGAAAAAGGTGTACAAACAGATAATAAAAAAGAGTCAAGCGGGAGGGTAGGAGTGCTAGGTCCGGCTACACCACAAACAGGATACGTCGATATACAGCTTGGATAAGGTGGACGAATCAGTCAGATTGGCGGTCAGGATCAGTGAATCGTGTCAGATCGATCGGAAGGTGTAGCAGGAACTGCAGCTCGCCCTGATGCTAGCAGCGCCTACCTGCTGGCCCTCCGACAGCTAGGCCGAGCGGGTTGTATGTCGAGGTGGCAGCCAACACGGCTGACGTGGTCAGGGAAGCCAAGGGCCCAGCGGTGCCGCCTCCCGGAGTAGCGGCGTTCATCGAGCTCAAACTGTTTATGCTCGACGTTCCTATGCTGTTGGAAGAGGGCGATGACGAAACTGCCTGCAGCAGGCCTGCGAACATGCCGAACGGGTGCGGATGGTGCACGGTGGCCTGTGGGGGTGGTGTGGGCACCGATGCTACTGAAGCCGGAGTGGAGGACGCACGAGGCGTTAGGTCTAACGGTGCACCAGCGTTCGGAGGACTGTTGCTTTTCTCGCTGCCGTTGTAGCGGTGAAAAGGTGGCGATCTGGCCATGTTCCCTACGGTCGACGTAGTCGTTGTCGTGATCGTTCGTACTTGGTTCTCCAAAGCTGCGAGGGAAGTAGAGAAGCTCGGCAGACAGCCGTCTTTCTGCTCGTTTTCATCGCTCTCGCGATCCTGCTCGTCCTCCACGTCAACGCGGCTGTCACGATTCATGTCGCACCTCTCATCCTCCTCCCTACGGTCCTCTTCCTCGTCATCCTGATCATCCGCTTCCTCGCTGTGCTCCTCGGTGTACCTTTGTTGCTGTTGTTGTTGTTGCTGCTGTTGATGCTGGTGTTGGTGGTGGTGTTGATGCTGCAGTTGATGCGGCTCTTCCTTTAGATCTACATCGTTTTCCTGAGGCTGTCTCTCGAGTGTTTGCTGGCGAGTTGGAGGGAAGCCTAACGGGAAGCCCGCTCCGGTAGGATGAATCGGTGGAAAGCCCTGAGGGAGAAAGGACGCCAGCGGATGGTGTGGATAACCTGGTGGAAACTCGTTCACCTCGCCGGCTTGGATTTGTTCTGGACTGAGTTCCGTTGGTTCGCCGGTGTGCAACCGTATATGCTGTTGCAGAACCAGTGCGTTCGTGAACTTCTTGTGGCAAACAGGGCACTGATGTAACACCCTAAGTGGCGGTTTCGCCCTGTGCACGCCCATGTGAGTCTTCAAGTTGCCCTTTGTGGTGAACGCTCGACCGCAAATTTTGCATTTGAACGGACGTTCGCCCGTGTGGGTTCTGTAATGCATCTGTAGCGCGCTTTTGCACGAGAGTACCCTGTGGCAGATCACGCACTGGTTGGGATCGGTCAGTTTGTGCTCAATATTGTCGACCAACTGCTGTAACTTGGACGTTTCCGAGGTCTTCGTTATCTCGATCAAACTTTCCCAAGAGTTGTCGTTGCTACCTGGTCGCGGTAACAAGCTGGAATAGATAGCTGGATCCTTGGCTGGGTCGATCATCTCGCTGGTTGAAACTGCAGCCGTGTTTACAGCCGTTGAACCAGTATGATGAGGTATTTGATGATGCGCGGGTGGCCCTGGGAACAGAATTCCCGCGAACGAGGTTTGAAGGCTTCCACTGCTCGCACTACTGCTTGCAGGGGAGGCTCCGGGATATGCGATAACGTGCTGAGGCAAACGATTTATTGTTCCCCTACTGGACAAATTTTCAGGTTGCTCCTCGATCTCCTCGTCGACTTCCATGTCGGCGTCTCCTTCGAGGCGTCCGCTGATTTTACTATCCATACTACAGTCTTCGTAAGTTTGCGGTTGAGAAGGTGGATTGACAGAGGATTGGGGTGAATTTAAATACCGTCTAGTCGTTTCCTCGAAATCCTCGCTCTCCTCTTCAGTGGGTTCCTCTGCCTCCTCCGGTTCTTTCTTCGGGGTTATCCTCTCGGTGGCTTCCTGACTCGTAGGCCGTTGTTGATATGGCTCCTGCATAGGCGACCGCTGCTCGAGTTTGATCTCGTCCCTCTGTTCGAGTTGCTGCTTTTGTTGTTGGTGATTGTCGTGAAAGGAATGACGAGAGTTCGATAGAACCGCGGGGGAATGTGGGGACGTGGTCGGGGCAGTGGTAACGGGCTTACTCAGGTTCTCCGGCATATCCTGATCGTCCCGATGAGCGACAACCGGTGATCTATATAGGGGTGGCATACCAGGAAGGGCTAAACTGAGTGGCAAGGGTGGTTGAGGAGGTAGAAAACCGTGCGCCGCCGCCGGGTGAAAAGAGGGATGGTGAGAAGGCGGCGGTGGCGGCGGGGACGGCATCGGTCTCTGACCAGAGGCGATTTGCTGTAGCAAGGGTGGATGGTACTTGTCCAGGTGTTCCGGAACGGGATTCGGGTTCATCTTAACATGTGGAAACTTGGCCGTATGCCTCTGGAAGTGGACCTTCAGGTTCCCTTTCGTGGTGAAGCGGCTGCCGCAGACGTTGCATTTAAAGGGTCGCTCACCTGTGTGCGATCGTATGTGGATCTGAAGTGCCGAGTCGCTGCCGAACACCTTGCCGCAATAGCGGCATCGATGCTTGAAGAATGGCTCCCCCCGGCCACTACCGGACTTTGAATCGTACGGGGAGAGGCGGGAGCCTTTTCCGCCCCTGAATGCCAGCTCGTCGGCCAAGTTGTTCGCCAGCAGTCCCTGGCTCGCGTTGTCCAGCACCTCCTGGGCTCTCTTCTGCAGCATCTCCAGTGTGTTTGGCTCGTGCAATGGTGGCGGATCGGTGTTGGTTATTATCGACGAAGCTAGGGAAGAACTGATCGAGCAGAGCGGTGGCATCTGATGGGACATCGGTACTTGGCTACTGTTGCTAGTAGTCGCGGTTGTGCCCGTCGTGTTTGACGAAGCCAGCGGAAGACTCAACGGGGAAGCACTGCTCGTTGGCGTAGGCCGTTCCTGTGGCAGGTTTGGAGTCATGGGAGGTGGTGTGGTTTGTTGATGACTCGGTGGACGCGACGACGGTGGCGACGTCAGACTCGACAGAGGTTTAGGTTGGATGATTGGAGACGGTGATATTTCTTTGTTATCCGACGGCTCGCCCGTAACTTGCTGTTGCACCGATTGACCATGCGTTATAGACAATTGTTGTTGCAATTGACTGATCAACTGCAGTTGAAACACTTGTTGATGCTGCAGAGTATACAAGGTGCTCTGCAACAACGCCAAATCTTGCAAGGCTGCTTCGCTGTCCGCTCCACCGGCCAACGCCGTCGCTGCGAACTGAGCGACTGCCACTTTCGTGTTTTGAAGAGCTTCCAAGGTGACGTGACTAGTTCCAGCAGGCGGGAATAGCCCGGGAGGCGTGCCTCCCTCCACGAAATTATTGTTATTCTCAGCATCCTGCCTGTGACGGATTTGTTTCCGTGATCCTTCCTCGTCGTCCTCTTGATCGTCTTGCTCGTCCACACCTTCCTCTTCATCTTCCTCCAAACCATCTTCCTGATCTTTATCGTCTTCGTCACCCTGATGAGATCTGGATGCCGTAAGATCCACTGCTTCGTCTCCACCAGCTCCTCCCCCTCCGCTTTCTTCACCATCTGACATGAAGTCATTTTCTTCTCCTGTAACACATCATTGTTACTATGATTAGTAATACGTTTGATGTATTCAATTGTAGTATTCATTATTTTATATTGTATTTATACGATGGACGCGACAATAGAAACTAATTTTACGATTGCACGAATAAGTACTTTCTTTTCCTCTTTTTTCCAATTTTCAAGAGTAATAGACATATATAAGGATATATTATATCACGAAAGTTCAATAAAGTTCATTCACCTACGTTTGGAATAAATTTTAGATAGCAACATTTTAACGTAATTACAAAATTTCAAGGCTTTCGCGTAGAGAAATAGGAACGATATCGAGCGAGAATCGAATAGCATTTTATGGTATTCCTTTATAACGTGCATAACTGAGTTTTCTAAATGAAGACTGACAAACTTGAATCGTATTACATTATTCAATTTTTTTTTTCTATCTTTAATCACGAGAGAGATGTATGGAAGCCACTTCGAGGTTTGCAATGCCTTCTGTGTCGCAAAGAGGATATCTACACGAAGAAGCCATGCCAGTTTCATTTGTATTCAACGTTTAAATCATTTGTATGTATCGTACTAATGACAGAAAAAAAAAAAGAATAAAAAGCGTCGTTCGTTTGAGATACTGTATGTTCTATGAATTTCAAACAGTTAATGATGTTACCAATGCAACCAGAAGCATTTGATGAACGGGCATTACATATTAAAAGAAGTAAATGGTACGTTTTGAAACGCCTTGCAGAGATATGTACGTTATTCTTCTACGAATTTAAATCGGCTTATGTAGTTTTACAATGACGTGCTAAATAATTCGAATTTCATAAGAATACTCGTTAAATAAGAGTGAAAGCAAAGTATTTAGCTATTGGAAAAGTACTTCTGTCGTAGTTTTAAAGATTCAAAGGTTTCAAATTACTGCAAATTCTTTGCAACAAATGAAAATATGTGATACAATTGTAGGAACGTTTTATTCATAGAATATTACAAATTATAAGTAGTTACTTACTTTTGCAAAAAGTAATTATTTACAATAATTTTTATTTTTCGTGTAATTACTACATCAGATGAATTTTTCGTAATAATTCTCGTTCCCAAAGGTAATGTCCAAGCCTCGTTTCTTGATACTTTGCAATTTAAGTGTAAGAACATATTACCAGACGTAGCAACAAAGCAATTTATTATTCGAACGTGCCGAATATAGCGTGCGTTCACGAATAAATTCAGTTGAATCTACCTGTTATAAAATTCAACGAACTGTGTTATGATTAGTACTAGAAGCACATCTGATGTTTTTATTTGCCTTTGTGTTCACAGTGTCTTCTATCGTTCTATTTGACTTGAATAATATCATTATGAATGACTCACGAAAATACTCTACATACCTAACGTTTACTTATACACTGCTACATCGACAACCAGACAATTAGTATAAGAACCAATTTCTTATAACGTTAATCTTATTTATGATCAATTTCTACTTTTGCACAATTTAATAATTTTGTTTTAAATACTCAAATCCTCGAAATGTAAGATCGTGAAGAGATGTTCATTTGTAAACGTTAAATGTTTACACGATGTTTTAATTGTACCTGCTCAAATATTCAGAGAATCCTCAGATACTAATTATTCGCAAGTCATTTAAAAAATTCAGTATAATCAAAATTACAGAGAAAAATGTTCCTGACCTAGTTATTATGCTATAGAAGCGACATATATTCGCAAAAGATCAATGCTTCATTAACAATCGAAGGGTGACCTTTTGAAGATCGAAACGTGAAAGATAACGTCACTTTACGAATAGCCTAATGCTTGAAGATGAAAGCTCATAAGGTTTCACTTCACGATTAAAGTAGTGGCCAAGGCTGGAACGGGATGCGAACGCTTGGCAGGTCGAAGCGTAATAGTTAAAATGTACAATGTCGCAGTGAAACCGTGGCAGAATAGTTAATCGCCGTCGCTCCGATTTTATTTACCACTCAGGTTTATCGACATCGATCACGAAAAGCGTACGTGCCAATACACGCGGATCCACGAGGCAAATTGAAAAATATAAGTAACTTGCAGTATAGAATCATGTTGAAACAAGCACAAACAAAAGCCTCTAGTAAGGATCGGGTAAACTAAGTGTCAATGATAAGAAACCAACGACGCGGTGATTAGTATTCCACAGCACGGCATGTGAAACCCGCACCGTTGGAAACTTTTAATACTCGTTGTCGTCGGAGGCCAATGAAAAATGGGAATCGCGCAATTACTATTCCCAACGGGGCAGCCAGATCCGTTCAAAGCACACCAGTTAATGTTTCACTCGCCCACCGAGGCGACCTCACCACTGATTCACTAGAGAACACGAGTTGACCTCCAAATTTCCCAACACTGGTCAAACGAAAACGTGAAAGTGGTCGCACGCTTTCTTCCTCGCACGCGTGAAAAACGGAGATGATCGTTGCGCGTCCAACGAATTAGCAGGTCGATAGAGAAGGCGTGATGCGTTCAAGGTCAGCATTGAATCGTACCGGAAGATTGGGGCCACGAGAGTCTGGAGGGCCTGCAGGTGCCCTGCTTGATCCCCCGGCATTCGAGGCGACGTGTGATGCTCCATCTCATGAGCTGCATGTCTCCTCCTCTGGTTCGCGGAGGAGGCTCGTGTGTAGCGCCAACTTGCGGTAGCGCGTGAAAATTGCGCTGCGTTTTTGGCCGGACGTCCGCGTGTCGACCGGTGTCATCCGGCAAGGACGAGAACCGACTGATCGCTTGGTAAAGAGCCGGCCTGGGCGTAGGTACCGTCGCGCAACGTCACGCGTCACCCTTTCCCCCACTGCGCTGCCTTCCCGCCCCACCGCGCGCAAGTCAGTACACTCGGTTATGACAAGGAAGGCGGCGCGGTTCATAAATCAGGGGGTAAGGGGCGGAGCCTGCGCGAACCACTCAGCGGCCGGTTATTAATTATTATACAGAGGGAACCCCTCTCCTTGGTTCCACCTACGTCCCGCAACTTCCGGATCTACGGCGCGCTGGCTTGCGAACCGGCCACCGAGAGACACGATCAACGCGTTCCGCTTTTGATTTTCTTCCTCACTCGTGCTTGTCTTGGGGAGACGAAAAGTGTGAATTCAAAGCACCCGATAGGACCTCTTTAATCCTCTGGAATGTGTCTAGACTTCTCTTTTTTTTTCTTTTTCTTTTTTTTTCTTTTTTCTTTTTCTTTTTCAGAAGGAATTCTTGATTCTCAGACGACACTTAAGTTTTAAAGAGAAGATCTGTGGGTATGTCTTTTTTTTCCTTTTTTCTTAGAGCACTGTGACACCACGAATGTTTCGGATATTAGGAAGATAGTGTTTTTTTTTTACAGTTAAATTCTTTAATTACTTTTAACCATTTTTTAAGTACTCATAATCACCAGGTTAATTTCCCGAAATAGCTTTCGAAACTATTTTAACGGTTTTCTATAAATTGCTGAATTATTTTATTAGAAGTTACATTATCGGTTTTACCAGCTAAAAGGACAAATTAAGAAAAACGTTGAAGTGTTAAGAAATTATATCAAATTGTCGCTGTGCAAAATTAAGCAAATTTACTTTTCAAATATTTTTCCATTATGTCTGCTTTTTTTTCGTTTTCTGTATCATTAAAAGATTGTTAATGTGATACGATAAAGTAGAATATTTTTTTAAAGCCATATTACCTAAGCGTAGTTACTAAAGGAATGTCGTTAAATTTGTATATTCGAGACATTATTAATAATTATTTTGCATTTTTTAAATGCTATCATATGAAAAGTTTAAAAAATGTTGTTAGATTACAGAAATGGACTGTCATTTATTCATTCAATTATGTTCTATGAAAGTCACAAGCTGACAAGACAATATTTTGGCATCTGTTTCGAGACTGATATCTTTGTTGGTTGCATAGGTACAAATACTTTGGTATGGAGTATGTTTTTAATAATGAAATCGTCAAAATATTTCAGCCCTTTGTAATTCATAAATAAGACAAAGTAAAAGTGAAATGCAATTTCTTAGTAAATACTTTTACTTTAACAGAAATATGAACAATTTTACTCTAAAATTTTGCTCTAATTAAAAAACAAGTTTCTACATTCAGAAAACGCTATTTACCGTTTATTGCTCTGTTATTGTTAGCAAAATTGTTAAGTAGTTTGTTTTTCGATTCTTATTCGCGTATTATTAAGAAATTTCCACTTTTAGAGATCTGCAGAAAACCATTCTCACGAGAAGTTAGAATACTGCCGACTTAAAATTTCCTGCACCAATTTTAGAATAGAAGGTTTCACGAGATCTATGTCCTTGCAACGGAAACATTAGGGAAAGATTACTATCATTCGACTTTAGACTTTCGCTTCACGTTGCCTCAACATTAAGAAAAAAATGTATAATCTACCAGAAATATTAAAAAGTGATTCTTAAAACCTCAACTAGTTTTCGATCTTTTTCAGTTACAAAAATCTTCGCTTATTTTTTTTTTTGGCTGCTTTCTTTTCACGAATTTTTACCCTGTATCAGAAATTAATCTGGTACAATTTTGAAACCAACAACAAGTAACAAACGTGTCTATGATTTACAATTGATTCGTGATAAATCGAAGATTGACAGTTTATCAAAAGGGAGCTTCTTAATTTACTAACAATTAATCGGCTAGTAGCAGGCTTCGCAGGCAACGAACGTATTGTAATACTGTCTAGAGTGTAGCTTTCCGAACAAAGAAATAGCTGGGCGTGTCAAACGGAGTACCTGAATAGAACCTTACTGGATTATCTATACCGGGCATAAAATAGCTTTAATTCGATTACGTGTTATTGGATGTGAACACCGGTATTTCATACGGCTTCACGATCAGTTTCTCACCTCTTCAAGACTACAAAACTTGCTACTGCAAAAGCATTAAAATTCCTGTCATGAATTTTACTTATAGAGGGTGTTCATTTTAATATGCTGCACTATACTTCATTTGTCGCAATGTAATAATAAATAGTTATTAAATAAAGTTTATTTTTGCCAAATGGGAAATAAAAATTTCGAGAATAGCTTGTTTCTATAGTGAATACAAGATGACCTCAAGGCTTTTAAATAAACCGATATAAATATTTTGTCGTTATATTGTACGGAGCATTAGGATAAATTTTAAAGGCAAATTACATGGTATTTTTATTTATACAATACCAATTTTACAGTAATAGTACATAGGTTAAACTTTGTTTGCTACTTCTGCTTAGAATTAAAAAAGATTATATAAACATAGGTTCGAACACATTTCTTTTTCGAGATCCAGACATTTTCCGATTATAGTGGAGTATTATAGGAATGTTTGAGACTTACTTATATAAAATGTTGAAGATGATTTCCTTCTAAAATAATACATGCTTCGCATTGACGTTTCGGAAATATTTGAAGATGTAAAAAAATTCTTGGTGTATTCAGAATTTTTTTTACATGCAGCAATTGAATTCTATAGTTTGACAGCTATTCTACTAAACTTTCGATGCACGAAAAACATATTTCACAAAAAGGAAGAGTTTTCGGACCTTTGTTTATATAAGAGTTTTCCATCTTTAAGAACAATAGAACAATACTCTACTTGTGAACAACGTACACATAAAACGATAATTAGAAACAATTGCTATTTTGTAACGCTTTGATATAATAAGATCAACAAAGACATAAGCAAAACAAATTTTCATGTAATGAAAATTTCATGCAATTTGAACATACACATGTTACTCACTAAATGCAGATAAATTTTCGTTAACAGCTATTTCTTATTACATTGTCCTGGATAACTGAGGATACTCTGTATTTCCATGAATATTATTCGCTCGAAATTATCAACATGTTTCTTGCAATCCTATTACGAATTAACGAAACTAATTATTATATCGAAATTATCATATGTTATTTCTTTTCAACTCGCTCATTTTACAAAAGAAAAATTGCTAAATATCTCAGTTAAATCAATTCTGAACGCTATTATTCGTGTTACATAAAAAAAAAAGAAACAGACGGTTGATTAGAACAGTTTCGCGGAGTGTTAGAACGTCGAAGAAAATCACTATAGCAAATCCAGGCACGCGTCCCATAACACAACGATCAGCGTGCAGGTGGTTGCAGCAGGGGTTCAGCCACGGGGCAATAATCCGCGTAGTCCCTTGTTCGACCGAGCAACTTTCAGCAGGTCAGAAGCTCACGTAGGCATTCAGTCGTTAGTTGCGCAACGTCTTGGACAACTGTCCCGACCAGTGCCACGAGCACTCCAGTGATTTTTCTGGAAAGCATAACCTTGGGTCACCGGCGGATGATATATACCCGACAGTAAATCATAAACCGGAGGAGAGCTGCTCTCCAGCGGAGTTTAACGAGACCCTAGGTGCCGCGACAATGCGAAAATGGGTCGGAAGTCATAATTCACCTCCGAGGAGCAGCAGCAGCCAGCTTGCTTCCTGCTTGGAGGAGCATAAACATTTCACTTGGAAGAAACTACGAATTTGCCAGAAGGAACATGCTGATAAACGGTTCCTCTCAGACTTTCACGGACTCGGGGAGCTAACGCCTCGCAACCTGGAAGACACTTCCTGTTGGGAGATCTTCGATCTCCACTGACGAGCTTCCTTTACGGGTAGATTACCAGTACACCTTGTTACACAGACCTGAAACTTTGGCTAATTTTTCGCATATGTGAAACATTCGATGTTACATACGATACCAATTTATGAAAGTTTACTGAAATCTTCAGTCTCTCCAACAAAATTGTACGCGCGACATGTTCGTAACACGAGGACTTCCGTAGAGTGTTAAGATAGATAAAAAAAAAGAGAGATGAGGTGGTTTTTCCAGAAAGGCAGAATGGTTGTTGCATCCTTGTGGAGTACAAGGTCGCAAGACAAAGGAGGCCGATCGATAAAAGCACCAGCCGAAGAATCGTTGCGGGGGTCGTTGCTCTCTCGAGTCACGGCGCATCGGTGCCGAATACGAAAGGGATTCGTACTCGCAGTGACGGGGTCGAGTCTCGTTTAAATAAGTTAGCAGCGCGGTGCGGCGCGGCTCAGCGTGGCGGCGAGCGCGGAGCAGAGCGGAGGCAAGACAGAGGGAGGCAGGGAGAGATAGAGGAGGAATGAGAAATGAACGGGCAAAGAGAGACGCCGAGGGAAATTGCACGTGGCGGGCCGCGATTGGCTCGCACCTGTCTCCTCGGACCGCCCTCCTTCAGCCGGGATCGCATGCCTGCGTACCTAATACGCTTTCTTACTCGTTGCATACGCGGCTGCTTGCACCGCGTGCATGTGGATGCACACTTTCTCATCGGGCCAAGGTGTTCGTGCCGTGTAATGAACCACCACCGCCCGGTTTGCCTCCTCCGCCCCCCACTCCGACAACGATCCGTCGCAGTCGCCGACGGAGTGGGGTACCGGAACAAAGTGGAGGGGTGCGGAAGGTTCTCTAGGCGAGACAAGGACAGACGATAGTACATATTATACTTTTGTACGGGTCGCGCGGGGACGGTGGGGGCGGCAGCCAGGCATTGCCGCGGTTGCACACGGTTAATCTATCTCCGGGTAGACACTAAAGCGCAAGATGGAAGTCTCCTTCCATTACGATTGCCATATTTGCAACTCCGAGCCCCCCTTTCAACACCCCGCTCGAGATCTTCGCGACCGGGTTCCCTTTGTTCGCGAGTGACTGCTGTCGGCTCGATGAATTACGGACGGCTCGTTTTTCTCTTCGCTGGGGGCTCGCTTTCTGGAACGGGATAGCATGCGACGTGATTCGCGGGAGGGGACGGATTTTACCGCGACCTCAAGTGTCGATTCCTTCATCCGTTTGACTGTATGATGTTATGGATAATCGGTTAGGCTTCGGTTATAATCGCAGTTAGACTTGTTCTGCATCTTTCATAGCTTTTCTAGAAGAGCATGGAAGAATGGTATTTCTTCATTTTTATTTGAATTCTTACAGGTGTTATACTATTTATTCGATTATTTTCATTTTTTACGGTGACTATTGAAATTACTTTGTCCCTTCCATATATCTCGATATATATATATATATATAGAATATATCTCGATATTTCAAAGTATAAGGTTTAGTTGACTGAAATGCATTTGTGAGATATCATATATACGAAATGTCGTTTTTAATTAGATACTATCTTTTATTTAATTGGATCTACTAATTCGATATACTTTTGATTGTTCATATAGCCTGATAAGAAATTTATATCTATTTTGTTGTGATACTTAATTTCCTATTTGTCGACGACTTAAAATAATTTCTTACTTCCGCAAATTGTGAAAGTAAAAATGTCATCCAGCTGGGCCGTCTAAAGTGAACTCCTTTCATCACTAAATTTATCTCCACTGTTTTCTCCAATGTATATTCATCTTTGGAATCTCTAAGCGTTTTTCTTTGTGGTGAGATATTAATAGTCGGCGTTGTTTCTGTTTTCTATGTTTCAAGTGTTTGTATTGTTGTGGAACACGTTGTGCGTTTCTTTTACTTGTTGCAACACCGGCTGCTTTAGCAATTTTTCTCGCAGTCCCTTTAAAAGTAGAAGTTTTGCGTAAAAGGGCTCGCTTTTGTCTTTCTGTGAGTGCTCGTGGTTATCCAGTGGTCTTTTTCCCATAATTTTCGGGTTTCTTCAATAAATTACACACTATCTGCTGACTTCTACTGAGAAATTTTGCAATTTGTAAGATAGAATAACTCTCTGATCTGAATAACAGAATGCTATTGAAGAAATTTAAAAAGTACAAACACGTCAGGTGTGCTATCATTTTGTTCCACTGACTTCGGCTTTTATTTACATTTCTTTCTATAACTCTCGTAAACCATGTTTCACGAATACGATTTTCTGTATATTTACGTGTAATGGGATGTGTAATATATTCTCTCGTGTATATCCTCAAAAATAAAGAAAAATGTTAAATGGATTATCATTTTGTCGCGGATTGTACGACACGTGTTGATCTGACTCCGTGCTTCTTCACGATATTACAACCTTTCGCAAAAGGAAATGACTTCGCGTCGCACAATATCATATCGTATTATGAAAAAGAAAATGTAGCTTTCCATTTAAAAAAATTAATTTGACTTTAAAATCTCCAATGCTACTTCATCCACGAAAAAGTATTTATACCACATTACATTTCACACCGTATTAAAAAATTTTAGTAAGAATATTCTTCAATTTCTTCTAAGATATCTTACCGTGAGTATTTAGAAAAGACTGTACAACTTCGTATAGAGTAGTTACAATATCGTCTGCTGCTGCCATCTGTTCAATATCTCTTCTGAACGCAGAATAGAGGAGAAGGGAAAGTATTGGATACACGCTAGTCGCCAGCTTATAGTGTCCTAAATTCAAGTATAATCTTGTTAATTTCAATACGTAATTATAGGTAATTCATATAATACAATAACGCCTAGATAATTTTATAATTTCTAAATCATTTTAATTCCAAAACTTTTCACGACAAATTATTTCAAACTGCAATCAACATGTATTACATATATAAATGGTCAATGCATTTTACGTTATTTTATAGAATTATTATATAATGGTGAATACATTTTTAAATGTTCGTTAAAGTGCAATTCATTCGTACAATTATGAGATATTTCGTACTATACATAAAGAGGTCTGGTTATTTGAATGAAGAGACCTTTGTTGCAGGTTTCTTAGAACTTGAAAGGATGAGGACCATTCATAGAATTGTTAGGTCATCGTAAATCATGTAACACGTGAATTTCAACAACGGATGTGCAATTACTATTTCAACGTTTGGTGTTACTTAACAGGTTATTGTTCTATCCATTTTTATAAGTTAGTCTAAAAACATTCAAAAAATTGAATAAGTTAGTCTGCGCAAATTTTTATTAGATACGTAAATGTTACATGTTTGAATAAATTTTAGAATACTTAATTCGCTACAATTATTATTAATCATATACTCATCAACCATACACTAAAAAGTAATTTGCTTGTTGAAAATAGCTAACGATCAATCGTTCGAATTTATTTACACATAAAAAAAAAGAATCACTTTAAACCTCAAAAAAAAAAAATGATGTGTTCCTTGATTCCCTTATATGTTAACATTGAAAACAATGAAAAAGCCGACACAACAGCTAAAATAGTTAGCTCTAGTATATCTGTAATAAAACATGGACTAATATACTATTCGAGACCTCCAAACGTACTTCATCAAAGCGATTATAGGATAATGGAACGAAGAATGAAGAAATGTTAGACCCACCAAAATTCACAACATTCGTAATAAGGTAAATAATACTAATCTGGCCTAACTACTACATAATAGAAGAGATCAAGTGACGATAATAATACGGCACATTCATATCTCATCATAAAAATAAGACCAAATATCTGCGATATTTGTGGTACACAAAACTCTATTGAATATACATTGACCACTTGTTCTATTAGGCGTAAAAATAAATTCTTTCTCAGTGGATTCTCGTAATGAATAGAGCCAATTTAATTGAAATATTCACGATGATATTTTCCAGCTGTCAGAAAAATGGCAAAAGATGATAGAAATTATTCTAATGATTGAGCTGTTTTCATTCTTTTTAAATAAAACTTTTATTGTACTCAAATGTCAGAAAGAATTAATTTCTATACCTAATACAATATGAAAAGGATACAATATGATTTGTCGAATTCACTAAACATATTACAAGAAGATTCTTGTAAAAGAGTTCTGAGCTTCTTGAAGGATATTGACTTATAGCATCTACTATAGATGCGTTCTGTCCCACTGAGCAATTCAAACGTGGTCACTAATAAGCTGGAGAGATAGAAGTGTGAAAGAAGAGTGTTTGGAACGAGTACTTGGGAATACCGTGTGAATGGAGAATACGTGACCACCCAAAAAGATTTGATGGTCGTAGTAATACCGGATTTAGTTAACGAATAATTTATATTTTTGAATAAGAATAAAACTATCATAGTGCTCTTTTATGTTATTTACCTTTTCATACGACTTTTCTGTCAAGAATTACCTAACCAAGATTCACGAAATATTTCACTCGGATGATTGATTTCCATCACTAACTTGTGTTTTAATACTTACGAATGAGAAAGATCCGAAGACTTTATATATAATTACTTTTATTCCTAATATATCATAGGATTTCAATATAATATCAAAAGAACATAAATAAGCATATTCATAACAATTTTGCTCGATATTTTGAAAGAATAGCCAAGTTCTTAAAGAAGAAGGAACGAGTAAGGGCAAGAAAGATCCGAAGACCGTAGCAAACATTCACTGAAACAAAAGAAAGAAAAAAGGAAAAGAAAAGAATGGCTTCGTTCAAACAACATTTGCCTCGATTGAAAATTTTCCAACATCTACTAGCGGGACAAAGTGACGATAGAGTACGTAAGTAAGTACTTACATTCTCACCGATACCGCTTATAGAGCAATACTCGCGCTCAACGTCTTCGATCTGCCTCTTGCTTTCCAGCGAAAACTGTACAATTCCCAGTCCTCCGTTACCGGACCCCGTTCCACCTCTCTCCCTCCCTTAAATCTCGAACATTTTCATCGTACGAATCGTAGTAGGAGTTATTGCAATCCGCGTGTTTGTTAGGCGATCAGTAACGCGTTAACCGTGTCCGGGCTTTGTTATCTTTGAACGAAGGCAACTCAGAAACAAAAACACCGTTCGCCGAGCATGAAGTAATAAAGAACCTTGCCGGCGCGACGGGGTGGTGAGGAAAGGGTTCGAGAAGAGGTTGGTGGAGGAGGAGGAGGTGGAGGTGGTGGAGGAAGTGTCGGGGAAGGGGGGGAGGGCGAAGATCGTTCGGCGACCTGTTAAGTAACCAGCAGATTTACAGGGCTCTATCTTATCGACTGGCTGCGTACACCGTCCCTCGGTGTGCACGCTTATTTATTCGTTTGCAAATGAATAAAGAAGGCCGATCGATGCTCGCGAACCGGAGCTGCAACGCTACAAGTCGCTATGGATTCCAATCTAGAAGTGGAAGTTGGCCGGGCTGCGCGCGGGGGGTGAGACCAGGTCTGGGCATGTCATACGCGAAACCCTTATCTCGTCCAAGCGAAATCATGATCGTTCCTCGCGAGAACCTCCCCATGGGACAGCCGGGTACACCAATTCACGGTCGCAACACGGAGTGTGAGAGGGTTTTAATGTTACCGCTGCTCGGCCCGGGAATTTATCGTTATTTGTAATCGCGGCCGGTCGAGTTTCTTGGCGGTTCGCCTTTCGGCGGCCCTGTGCGACGGGGTGTACTCCCTTTGTGTTCCCTGCGATCGGAACTCTCTTTCCTGTCGAACGACCCGCTGGCCCGTACTCTGCGGAAGAACTGTCGGAAAAATCCCTGCATATCGTATCGTGGTGTACACAACGCACGGAACGGTGGTTAACGCGCGGTTTATCTACCAAGAGGAGAAATCAATTCTGATCTAATCCCAGGGAAAGAGTACTTTGCTCTCTGGTCACTGTATCAAGAGATGTGCTGTTTCGGTGTAAAAGAGCAGTTATTTTACAAGTGAGTCTTTCGTATCCTTTGAACTTCTTTGAAATTCTATTAGGCTGGTACAAAGGATACGTGTCGTTTGGCCAGTCGATATTGTGTATTTCAATTATATCTAGTCATTGATGTTTGTACATACGTAATAATCAGGATAAAAGAATTTACCGTAGCATTTGTGTATTGGAGAATAGAGTGGTAGCATAATTATTTTTGTCATTATTATTTGGCGTAACGGATTGTTGGGGTATTCGCCTAATATTTTTTTCATATCAATTTAAACTTGGAAATGTTGTGATAAACGTTGTTGAAAATATAAGTTTAGCATTTGGAAGAAGTTACGTGAATGTTAGGATGCTTCAATCTTGTGATTTGCAACATTCAAAACTGATGAGATTTTATTGGAATATTAGCATAGAGTTTTAGGACATATTATTGAAAACAATTTACAGCAAAGAATATAAAGTTTTGCTCCCCAAAGATGTGCCATTCGTTCAAACATTTGAGCAATTGTTTTAACAAATAAATTGTTTTGAAATTGAGATATTGTAAAAGTAGCAAACAAGAAATTTCTGAATTTAGGAACTGATGCTTTTTAGAAATTTGGAATAATCATATATCATTTTTATCAAACATATTTTTTTTTAAGAAACAAGATGTATTTAAAAAGCGATGTTTCATATGAACCAATTTAAACAACATCTACAATGTATATAATAAATAATAAATCGATAAACATAGAATTTCAAGAAATTTACAGAAGTTTCATTATTCAAGATAAGTTTCGTATTTTGGATAACAGTTTCTTTGCCGCGTGCGTCATTGAGGGTATACAATAGCCATCGGAAGTGAAACCTTCGTTAAACGGGAAAAAAATATTCTTCGGCTCAATAATCAAAGAAAATACGTGCAAAGGAACATGAAAGTATCAAGAATTCAACACTATCGATGTTCTTTTATAGTTGGATATTTTAGGTTGGCTTTTTATATACGTACGTTTCTGGGTTCTACTGAACCTTGTAATTTCTCCGTGGCACGGAACGTGTTAAGAATATATTCAAAGAATTCTTAAACAGTATAAGTAAGGCGATGACAAATTTCTTGTTTTGGATTTAGATACTTGCAAATTCTTACTACATACTTGCTTATACAAACGTCTATCCTTAAACTAATTGTAAGTTAAATCATTAAATCAAAGTGAATCAGAGAATTTCAGTATATGCATAGAAGGATATACTTATTTCTCATGAAACTGATAACTTATCTAAGCAGGAAATAGAAGCTTCTCGTTTCCTTACAATTGATTCTCTCCTTCAAAAGTTTTCAGTAAAGTAAGCAACAAGTTGCATCGGATTTTCTATTAAAAGAACATTTTTTCCTTTTTTTTTTCTTTTTTTACAGAAAATGTATATTCGAAAGAGGATTGAAAATATGAGAAATAAAGCTGTTGCTCGGAAGATTTAAATTATTCCTTCACATCTTTATTAGTCTGCGCTCCGATTAAAAATAATTAATCGAAAATAAAACGGAACATCCATGCAATATCTCGTCGTCGTTCCGACCGGCTCCGTGAGTTCTTCCCTAACGACAACCGCAAACCAAGGCGTAATAATCGTAATAATCAGCACGGCAATAACGAGCAAAAGGCGTGGCACGTGAAGAAACACCAAGAAAGGGGGCGTGCGTGCTAAACTGTTGACGTGCGTGTTCATGTTATAACGAGATGGGACCCTTTCATTATGGATTATTATTTAAATGCTCTCACGGGACTGATTGAACGATATGAGCTCGAAGAAAAGTTAGAGTTCATTCCTTTTTTTTTCGGTCACCTGCATCTGATTTGTCATTTTTCCGTTCTATTTCATTGGAACGATAAAGATGTTATCAAATTAATATAACATAGATGTTCCCATTAGCAAATTGTTTATTTCATTTCGTTAAAAATGACAGACGAAACGATACATTGACCAAAACTTTAAATAAAGTTAAACATATTTCATTTACGGTTTTATACATTATTCCTTTATTAAAGTACTCATTGACAAGTATAATTAATATATAAGTATGGCATTGCACATCAATACAAGAGCAATGGGTCTCTTTTTACACGGAGGATGCGTACTGTGAAGAGAAACAGATTTAAAAATTAATTTGCAACAAAATATAAAACTCATTTTAAAGTAGCGCTAACTGTACGAAAAGCAATTTAAAATGTAAAAAATGCATTCACTGAAAACATTTGATTTAATAAAGAGATAAAAGGACAGTTAATGTTAATTGTAATGAAGAAAATAATATTTTTTCAAAAAATCGATATTTTATTTGCTTCCTATATTATACTCCAATAAATCTGTTTTTTCACTACTGGAACCAAGTCACGCCTATCGCTTGAAATACCTTCTGTCTCCCCTTTTTGAGTCAATTGTGATAAGGTCTGCTTTATTTATTTCTTTTAATAATTCTTTGTGACTAATTGTACAAGTTCTCAAATTCGTTTGAAATCCTTCATTTACTGTATTAGTATGTGGTTTAAGAGAATTAAGAAAACAAACGTAACTCTATTGTACAGTATATTTAAGAAAAGAAGAATTATTCGCACATGTGATATGTCGTGACATATTTTTCGCACCATGTAAAAGTAAGTAAAACGTGTGAGAAGCCGTATAAATGTGAAAAAAAACCTATTAAAAAGAACTGTGTAATTGTAAATTGTGTAAAGAGAGATTCAAGTGTATTTGAATAAGATAGGTTATGAAATATATATTTTTGAAGCTATGAATTTCATAATAAAAGATATAAATACATATAATTTACTCAAATTAGCAGGAAAGATAAAGTTAGAGATAAAATAGAATGAAACGTAAATTCTGATTTATATAGTTGCAGAAAGTCGTGGTCGGAAATAGGTACATCAAAACAAGTCTGTGCCAGAAAGCGGACATTTTTGTAAATAGTGACGTCAGGAACTTCGATGTTATTAAACAATATCTTTAATATTAAATTTAAAAGATATATACTATTATTAACGCTTAATTAATTATAAATTCTACTTTTTTTTAAACATTAATAAAAATACTTTACTTTCCCTATTATTACATTAACCGGAACAAATTAATAATAGATAATACTACTTAACGTCTAGTGTGTGATGACTAGTGTATATAAAATGGATAGTAAAAGTCGGAAGTATGTCAATAAATTACATATCCATCGAATATAATTTTCACTAATAATTTTTCACTAATAATAAGATTCACATTTAGAATGCTAGAGAGACTAACGGTCTCAATAATGCGTATCTGATACAAATATCTTTACGTGTCAGTAACAAATGACTATTTTTAAACGATCACATCCCTATATATTTAGTAATGGGGTCATTTACCTTAACATAAATGAGTACACCCGAGAAAGAAAGAAAAGTAACAGAAGGACGTCAGTAGAATTCGTAAGCACCTACATGAGGGCGGTAACAATTATTTAATATACTCTAGGGTGTAATCTAATCTTCATTCGACAAACGATATGACCGGTGGAGATAAAAGCGTGCCAAATCGAAAATTAGTTGGAAACCATACGACCGTAAAAATAAAATCTCCTGGCTAATCGAATAGCAGTAGAACGTCCTCGAAATCTATTCAGTCGCGACACTGCGTCTTAATCGTTCAGTTGAACTTGACCAGAAAGTAAAGGAGATTTGTGACGTACCGATCGGTCACGCAGCTTATAGAACCAAAGCCGAACCATTTAATTAATCTAATCTTCATCCAGGTTGGCGGTATAACCCTCGACAGAGGGAGAAATGGAGGGCTAGGTTCGAAGGTAGGAGAGGGGAGAGGGTGCGCGTGAGTGGATCATTGCGTGGCAGCGCATGTGAACATTGTTCTGGGCGCTATTTAAACGGCGTTTGACCAACAGGTCAATCTGCCGGCACTAATGCACTCACGTCTCTATAATAGATCGGCCGAAGTTATAGCAGAACGCGAAAATCGTTTTCTTTTATAATGCTATTGGCCAGTATTTACAAAGTATACGGATAAGATTTGTGGCTTGTGTATACAGTACTGGAAATATTGTTATCGATTGAACAATAATCCATTAGTATCGAAAACTAGAATATCTAATTCTGTGGATCAGGCGTGGAAGAAATTCACTATCATTATCAATATTAACAGTGTTTACTCAGTATTAATTAAACATCTACAGTGCTGCTCGTGGAACTATGGACACTACGTTAAAAAGCTTCTCTTGATAAATAATTATTCGCGATTTGTGTAAAATAAGTTTATACTACCATCCATCTCTACTCATTTACCGAAAAATAAGTCACTAGTATTTTATTTTCTTGAGATTTATATAAATTTATTTAAAAAAAAGTTTTTTATACTTATCTTACGCTCGAATTAAATCGAAAGGAAATAGTTGATGTCTTTGTTATTAGTTGAAGGTTGTTCTTTCTTCGTTGTGTATTACTCTGACATTTTCTTTTTATGTGACATTTTTCTTTCGACGAAAAGAAACTTTAGTTTTAACAGTTCTTAATTTGTTTTTGTTTGAAAATTATTTAACTATTTAATTATTTATGCATAATTCGTTAACCTTGCATTTATATAATTAAAAACTAGTTAGAAATAAAATGTTTTAATATTAAGCAATTTCTGTATTTATTTTGTCTTTTACTTTTCCAGTGTCCATTCTTTTATAAGCAGTAGTGTGCATATTACATTATTAAATGATCTTTAACGATTTGCTCTTATTTTGTTTATTATTAATAACCTGAACTCTTCTTCATTGATGACAGGGTAGGTTGATGTCAATTAAAATAACTTCACAAATTTTTCATAAATTTCTTCTTAATCATTTTTTCAGTAAACCCATTGAAACAGATCAAAAGAACAGATCCGAATTTTTTCTTTAGATTAGACGAAAGTTACTACTTATATTAGATTATGCTAACCCTCATCCGTCTCTCATTTTCACATCTTAACACATTCGAGACTGGTAACGTAGTCCTACGTCATTTTAAATTCTTCAGCTAAATATCAGTAACGTAGTCTTATAGTATCATTTGAAATTTTTTAGAAAAATGCCGGTAATGCAGTCCTACGTCAGTTTAAAATCTATAAGTTGGGTACTGCTAACATAATTCTACCATATATTTCTTTCACATGTTTATCATATATTATAATATTATAATATTTTCTTTATCAAATACCACACTAAACAGCATTATTATTAAATATTATATTTCATTGCTAAACTTATTAAATTGTGTTATCATTCCTTAATTTAGTAATATATTCATATATTTCAAGTAAGAATGTTCTGAAATCTGTGACAGTAAATTCATTATTTTAATTTAAATATTGACCGAACAACAATCACCAAACGTTTACATACCATTTTCTTTGAGTAAATGCATTTTTAGTCAAAAGATCCCTCAAAATTAATTTACACTTTTAATATTTACTGTATCATTCTCAAAGTTACGTAGTACGAACAATTTTCATAGAAATATGTTTGATAAAATGCTTTATATTCAACACTTTGACCATAATTGTGAGTTACATACTTTTCCAATAAGCATCTACTTTAACTTATTCTATAAAGATGCAAATGAACCATGCTTTTATACAAAAATATCTATAATAAATATTACCCGGAATAGCGTTAGGAGAAACTTATACAGCACTGATCAAATTTCTCGCTTTCAACGTTTCATTTTGCGTATATAAATGAATGAATAATATATTTCCATATAATATCGATATCATCAACGTTCTGAGATGTTGAACGTGTACGTTAAAAAGTTACATTTTTAGAAGTGACCTCTTGTTTCTCTGATAATTATATGATTTCGTCGTATCATGTATACAATCTTTAGTTTATAAGATGTAAATAAGTCGCGCTGGTTTTGCATTTTTTTTTTCTACGTTACGTAGCAGAACCTGACAATTTCTTCACGTGCTTATCGAGCAATATCGAACAAAATTTTTTCCTGTAATCAACCTGTTAACCAGTCTCACTTTTCAAACAAGTTTATGATTAAAAATAAATAAAAATTGCAATAAGTTACTTGATTTTAATTATTATAATTGTAGATTTTTTGTGTACTAAGTAATGATTAGACATTATCAGTGATATAGATATGTTATCAGTGTATCTACTTATCATCTAATGAAGTTAGTTACAATGCTGGCGAAATATTGGGAAAATAATTCCGCAAGGACTCGGACTTATGCATGAAAGCTTCAACACTGAGAACTGCATATACATAAATATTGAATGATTTTTTTAACATGTTTATACTATATTTTCAATGTTTCTTCTGACCACAACTCCGTCTCTGAATTCGAATGATCAAGTATAAACGGTTCGCGATTTTACAACGATACATGATAATTAAGTGTCCTCGCCGTCTGCCTGCCGATCCTCCTGTTATATAGAAGGTGAGCAAAAAAGTGTAAGAGGCGAGAAAATGAAGCGAGTAATGCTCCCTAGGAAACCGGTTCACGGGGTTTTCCTTGAAAAATCGCCACACTTGTTCCAATCAACTTTCATCGGCCATCTACTCGAGATTTTGAGAATTATTTGGTTCGTATTAATTGAATGCTTAATGAGAAATACACGTATATATATGTGAATTGAAGTATTAGTGTTGCCGCTTCTGCTTGAACTTTCAAATGAATAAGGTTGAAACTAAATGGTTATTTAATCCAATAATATGTCTAACTACTGTTTAAGAATCAAAAGTAATTCAAATTAATTCTTACTGATAAATTTCTGCATAGAGGACAATATTGATAAAGTACGAATACTTTGGAGAACATTATCGTTATACGAGCCATTTTGGCTAAAAATTCGAAATCACTGTGCATTGCAAGTTATAGAAATTTCTAGAAAAGAGTTAGCAATTGTAACCATTTTTTAACAAATTTTATATATCATGAGATAAGGTAAATTGCTATCGATTCCTACATGGTCTCTAAGATTAATTCCAAATCTGTGAAGAATTAGTAGCAGATTCAATATTACCAACTTTTGGCCGGTAGTGTATGTAACATGTCAGCTAAGCATTTTGTTGCAGTGAGAAGAAAAAAGTATAATAGCTTAAATGTGGTTAGACTTACATAATTAGAAGTTTAACTTATTCTTGCTGCGAACGGTTTGAAATAATGTGTATATTATATACAGATCTGTACCAAATAAAGTATTACAAACCGTTTTCTCAGAATTTAATAAATCAATATTATTTCCCCTTTTTTTTTAATTGAATTGTCCAGCTGTACTAAACATTTAATATATAACAAATTTAAACAGATGGTGCTATTAATATTTTGTTATTGTAGTGATTCTCATCAAACTGAGTAACATTTACTTGAACCATTTTTTTTTTTTTATTGTGCATAGTTACAGAGTTATAGCAATGGTGATCGGTCCTACAATTAAGGAAGACACGAAAATAAGAATACACACAGCTTGTACCTCATTTACACTTTCAGTATTATCGAAAGTTCGATAAAGTATTTGTAGAACACATAAAAAATATTTGGAAGTCCAATGTCACCATTTTGAACATTTCGTAAAATAATACTTATTATATTTCTCGTTTTTCTTTCTGCCATGTTTTCGTTTCTCCAAAGTTTCTTCAGAAGAGAGTTACCATAATAACAAAAAATTAATACCATCTCTCATTTAAAACAATATTGGGTATTCTCTTTTCCACTCATCAGTTGCCCCAAAAAAATGTATTTCGTTCAAAAAGGTTAACCCCTCTGGACCACTTAATTTGGAAAAAGAAATGAGGGCGATGTATCTTTATCAGATTCTGAGAAAACACTTTATAACTTGGCATATTTTGTATATTTGTGTTATAAACACTTAGAAAAGTATGCTCGAAGAGTGATGCGTATTATTTGAAATGGAAACAACGGAACACTCTACACATAAATGGTATATGCAAGCAAATGTTATAAACGTTAAAGAAGATATATTGCAAAACGGGAAAGGTGGAACACTTTCCTCTTTTAAAACTACAAAGCTCTTAAATTGCTACTTTTGCAATAGTTTAACTAGGGACACTTCGTATTGCAGGTTCAAATACGGCAGGTATTAACGTACAACGGATATCGTTTCTCGTTTCCTATCTTGCAACTTCCTTTCGTAATTTCTATTTCTTATTCGTGAAAGGTATCCTTTTAAAATGCTAGTAGATAAAGAGTTTATGATTACATGTGCAGAATTAGTTACTGTTTGATTAAATAAACGACGAATTAATGGCAGAGTTTCCGGACCTTTTTCATAGAGACGCGTGTACTCACGCCATTACTATAAGATTTACGCTCTGACCTGGCCAAGTTTTATCCGCTCGATTGGCAATGTCCAATGAGCGACGATTAATGCCACTCGTTTAGTCGGTTCGCGGTAGTAGCTATTGGCTTTAATTCACCATTTGAAAACTGAATTATGCACGTGAACGAAATTTTCAGACATCATTGAGATTAGCCCTCCCGATGATTTACAGCTAGGTGAGATATTCACAGAACGAACTTGAATCGCGAAACATCTAATTGGCACAATTTTCAGTTTTTACGTGCTCTTTCTTCTGAGGTTGTTAATGTTGTTCAATTGTAGTTAGGTTACTTGCTTAAGTGGGTCTCCGAAAAATAAGGTGATATTTTGGAATTTTTTAAAAGAAACCTATGAGATGGATTAATCTGAAACTTTGTAGGTTTGTTGAAGTATATTTCGTGTATACTTAGTATTTTTTTGTGTTCAAATATTTATTTGTTTAAGAATCATGGCGATGCCGTCGGAGTGTTTAAGAAAACTTCTCGTCCATAGTCACCATAACTGTTATAGTGACCTGTCCAGTGAATGAACACTTAAGACAAGTATCTATTAAAATTAGTATTCACAAATCATTATTTAATTTTTTAAATATTAGTATTGTAAGTGAACTATTTCATTACTAATCTCATACTATAACCATAATTAAAAATCTGGCATAGGATTAAGTGAATAATAAACCAAATGACTAATGAATGAACACCTAACAAAATCAACAAATTCTTAGAAATTCGTTACTCACAGAGGTATTTTCGTTAAAGAATACTTAAACAATATAATTATAAAAAGAAATTTACCATAGAACTATTAAACACACCTCAAAATACAAATTGTGTGTATAAAGTAACAAGACTACTTTGAACTTGTGGAATGCCATAAGGACAGCTATCGAATAAAGGGAATGCAGTGTACGAACAAATTATGAGTAAAAAGAAGAATTTTTGTAAGATATCTGTTGGTTTCCATTGGAATTACTGTGTGAACTTCAACATGAAAAGAACGTGATAGGTGTTAATATTTTCTATGATATGAGCAACGTTTATTCGTTGGGGTATGTTAATTCCTTGAGCAAGTCACTTTATGTCTAAAACCTGAAAGTGATTTATGGAACCGTTTGCAACATACATACAATGAAATAACACCGGGTTATGTGTTAATAATAGAAAAATTAATAAGGCGACTGCCAAAATTGGTTAAAGCAGCAATACAAAAGCGCGGTGGATATCTAAACAAGAAGAAAACTGAATTTTATTATACATAAATGGTGAGATTTTTATTATAACGTGGAATATATGTATAGCTTATCGACCAGAGTAACAAACTTGGTAATAATTTGGAGAGATTATAATAACTTCCTTATAATTTTTCAAGATCACTTAATTTTCTGTAAATACTTTTTCCTAATACTTTTGTGAGCCAGCATACCTTCAAACGTTTTCGTATATCTATGACCTTGTTCACGCTCAGTATCAGAGCTATGTAATATTTGTAAACAATAAGTAATTTCAAAATGGCCGACAACCACCTGAAACTTCTAAATTAGTCATACTAAAGCGCACATTCTCTAACTCTGCAAAAGAAAAATCGATATGACATTTATCTTTATTAAATACAATTGAAATTCACAAGGTGCCACAAGTCTTTGTGGGAATATACATATCCTGATCGTGTTCAGCCAACTGATATGTATTTTCGAAAATTGAAACTCAATTTGCTTGAAAATGTCGCATTTAAGAAACTGAATAAGCATGTCAAGGAATTTGAAATACACAGACATCCTTTTTCTATGTTTAACAGTTTTAAAAATCATTATCAAAGCGTTCTCAAACTATTGATTGTGAAACGTTGGGAAATTTATTCTTCTGGAGACGGCTTACACCCGAAAATCTCAAACAGCATCAACTGTAAGAAATCGAGCTGTGAAAACCTAAAAATTCTCAGTTTGATAGATACATATCCGTCTAGTTGCGAGAGACATCCTGCATATTGAAATTTTTCAACTCTAATGGTGAAACGACAGGTTTCTTTTTTTATAAAGCAAGATATAAAATGGTGAGCTCATCAGACGGCAAGATAAAATGATGTTCATACAAATGCCAAAAGCGTAAAGTATAACATGCAAGTTAAATTTGGATTACACACGATTGCACACAATTAAGTATACGATAGATAAACATCAGATGAAAATTGCTGACATTTAGATTTGGCAAAAGCCAGTAAAGCCTACTATAGTCACTAATTATTATTTGATAAAATGATGAAGCGTCTGATTAGGGCCAACGAAGATATCAGGAAATTCGAAATTGCCAAAAATGAACGATTTTTACGAATATGATCAGTGCTTGAATTAACGTATTGGTAATCCTGTTACTTTTCCGGTAGACTATGTATTTTCCGACGCAAGTGTTCTGTGACTTATGAACGGGAATATGTACAGTGGGTGATCAAATTTTTATAATCAGTTTGAAATTATATTTCACTTATTTAAAGTTTGAATAAGAATAGAATTGAAAATACGCTTAAAATGAAACTTTTTTTATCATGAAAAGCATTCTTGTGTTTTTAACGAAATGTAACAAGGATTTTTAAACTTCTACAAATTATAGAAAATATGTTAATCTACATTTACTCTATACTTTGCATCTATAATTCCTTGAATTCGTCTTCACTTTTTCTTCAGTTTTCTTTTGTTTCTGGGTCATAACGTTAACCTCAAATAGTTGCTGTTTATTAGTTATCATTTCTAATTCTATTAGACGCTTTAATAATTTCCATATGTTTTTTTATTGGATTAAATTTCCGATAAGTTGCCAGAATGAAACTTGAATTTTCTTTTAGTTATTTAATTTAGAAATTGTCTATCTACGTGTTAAGAATAAAAAAGGGTATTTTTACTATTACCGCAAACATAAAACACTTAATTTATTATCTGATCATAATAAGTTGATTACTCACTATACTTATTACATATTTCATCGTAAAAGTATATTTTTAAATTAACAAAATGAATAGAAATTTGATATCAAATATATACGACAGTATGACACGTGTGTTTAGATAGCATAAACCGAATGCATGGTAAGTGTAAGTAGGTAAATCTTAGACAATTCGAAATTCACCTTGTCCTCCAGCTTGCATGCGAAAGCAAAAGAAGGTTCTAAAAATTAACACCAACCTAGCTGATATTCAAGTCAGATATTATGCAAAGGGTTGATGCAGTCTAAGAGAAACTCCCAGGTTATCTGTCTCTGTACATTTCCCTCGTCCCTGCACCCCTTGATGACCAACCCTTCCTCCTGGGTGTGATTAATTCTCTGAGTGCACGGACTACGTTTGAAAAGCTGCTTGACACGAGAATCGTGATGCTTGAAATATTCGATTGAATCGTCCACGTCAAATATCCCATCGCTCAGAAAATAAACCAGATAAAAATTGTCTCAGGAGAAGAAATATGTGTTGTATTAAAAGACTAAATGTATAACAGCGAAAAAATCATACTTTTCTTTATTTTTTTCTTTAGCTCTCTCAATGAATTATTGTAACACTGCTTTATTAAGCTGAACCAATTCTTTTCTCTCTCTCTCTCTCCGCTTTTTTTGTTTAAATGATACTCTTTTAAAGAAACTAAGCGCCGTTGGCATTAAAATTTGATCCCAAGAAGCGACTTTTAATTGTTCGAACACTGTTAACCCCTTGACTGCGAAAGATGTATATATGTGCTCTTATATGTGTATTAGATATATTTATATCAAATATCGGGAATTTTTTCGATTTTTGTGAATATTTTTCACGTGAAGATGCATGCGTTTCTAATTTTCGGAAACTATAAATTCGTTTTTTGTTAAAGTGTGCCGCAGTCAAAGGATTAGTAAAGTGTACACGAATATTTTACTGGAATTATTTGACGTTGATAAAGAATTTCTGCAGAATAACTTTCATGAACATATTGGGTTGACCAAAATTTATGTGCAAAATTTATTAGCATGTAAATAGGAAGATGATATTGTAACGAAAAGAGATGTCCTTAGTCAATAATGTACTATAAAAATCATGTACTGAAATCTATCGTAATGGAAGAGTTAATACTGCCGTCGGTTAATACTACCGCTGGTAAATACTGTTATCAGTTAATGTTGTTGATCAACGCTAGTGTCAATGAATTGTTGTTGGGAAAACGGCGTTGGCGATTTCAACGGGCCGAGACTTTTGTGAGTTAAATATTTAGGTTTTCTAAATTTCTTTCGAAAATCCGTGAATATACCACGTATAGTTAAAATCATTGTGCCTTGATGAAAGTATAAATGATGTACATATAACATATAAGTGATTTTCTACTAAAAATAAGTCATTGATTTGGCTTGGATTCACTCATATACAATTCGATAGGTGCACAAAGACTGTTTTGATCGATTATATATTTCAATTTATGTTAGAATGAACCAATACTATATAAAGAACGGGATTCTAGAACTGATTACTGTAGACTCGCGTATAACGCGATTAATTACACGTTGTATGAATTCACGTTACAGAAAATCGTGCTGTACGAGAATTTTTCTTATATAATGTGAATAATCTAAAGTACCATGTTTGCCAACTTTTATTTTCTATCTTTTATCAAATAAAACATTTTGCTTAAATAAATACTATGTACATATATGTTATCGGTTAAAAAAAGATGATATTATCACTGTATGTAATACATTTTCATAGAAATTTAACAAAAGAAATAATTAGACAAATTTATTATGTATAATTTATTTAATTGTTAAATGCAGGAGATCCTTGTATTTTAAAAGCGCGTTATATGGGAACAACAGTCGCAATATCTTTTACGCGTTACAGGAACTCGTGTTATACGGGAGTCTACTGTCCGTTCGTTCTAACATACCACGCTGTATTTTCCTTTTCGAAAAATTGTCACCCAGAAGCTTAATTTTACCTTTCCGCTTCTATATACCTACTTCAAAGCATGTGACATCGATAATAATATCATAGGCAAAAGTGCTCTTTAACGTTGGCCTATGCTTAATGGTTCGAGAGCAATTGTCGAGAAGAGTAGCTGCGAGTAAAAGGAGAACCGGTCAGGCTCCGAAAATGAACGAACAACGGAGCAGCTGCGGGGGTGTTCGCAGCTGACCATCGACAGGAGGAAAAGAAAAAGTGGGGGCGACACGAGGTCGGCGTTGACCATCCGCCCTGACGGGCCATTGTCCAGACACGTGCCTATTAGAAACACGCCAATTCCCGTTGATAAAATCCTTCAGTCCTTTTACCACTATCCCCCATTATTCTCGGCTAGCTGTCCCTTCTACCTGCGGAATATTTTATAATCGGCCAAGAGAAATGGGTCGACTTTGTTCCCTGCGGAGGGCTAATCAACGCCCACGCAAGCTGCGCTCCAATTCGGGCATTGTGATAAACCGCGGCTGTGTTGAATCCTGTGAAATTTTCTGAATTGTTGCCTGATTGAAAAAACCTATTTATCTTTGTTTGTTCTCTTTATATAGGATTTAACGTGTGTTGGAAGAAGGCGCGTAACTATGCTCACGCGTTGTTCACGAATTAAATTTTCTGTCGTTGAATTTGCAACGATATCGAAATGTCGAGAGGTTGAAAATAAACGATAATGACGATACTTTGAATATAAGCAAATCAAATTTATTTATCATGAAAAATGTTCTATTTGTTATCGTTAAATTTTAGTCGTTGGTTGAAGATTCAGCTTGCGACTTAATATTTCTACTGAATCAGGATTGCAGCGGTTCCACAAAGGACTCGTAAATGGAGGTAAATATATCTGAGTTAGGTATATCGTAAGCGTGTAAAGATATGGGAAGATTGTTTGCAGAAGAATACATTATACCATATATATAGATGTATAGTTTTCTCGGGAGAAGTTGACAAACACTCGCAGAGTACAGATCATTCTTTTTCTTTTATATACATTACATATATGTATTGTACATGGTGCATTTCTAACAAGAAAATGCTGTGAACAGTTGCGGAAATGATTCTTTTAGTGTGGCGGCTCACGTTTAAAAGGGTGAAATCACTCTCCAAAATTTGATCCTTTAAGAACTAATTAGAGAACGGTTACGGATAGAAAAAATTTGTTTAACAAAAATGCAATGGTTCCTAATATGTTGAAAGAAATTACTGGAGTCAGTGAAAGATTTTTAAAAACGTTTTTAAAATTAGAAAATTGTTAGAAATATGGTGTCTGCGTACAATGGTATAAAACGTTTCTCTCTGTCTTTATTTATTTGTATGAACACAAATAAAAATTCTCAATTTTTTAACACGTTTTGAGATCGCTATCCTCGGCTCACGAATACTTCTCCTAGAAAAAAGGAAGCTGCGGCAATGACAACAATTTGAAGAAAACAGTCACGATTTTTATTTAAAAACCCGTGTATTTTATTCTGTTATTTAACATTGGTTCAATTTATTTAAAATGATCATCGGGCCTACCGTTTTGGAAACACCATTTCCAGAAAAAGTAATTTTTAAGATGTTGTGATGATTTCTGTAAAGCGCCATGACCTGTTTTATTCGAACAGCTTTAACTTCTTCAATAATTCGAATTTCGAAAAAATGTTTTCTTCGAAATGCATCTCGTGAAAATCGAAAATATGTACGAGTCTTTGAGCTGAATACATCTTGATAAAATTTATTTTATACCAGTTTTAGACTTTTTAATATTCTGTTTAGTAAATTTGATTACACTAAGAACTGTAATTATTGTCGAAAACTTTAAACTTTAAACATGTATTTTTTTAGAATTAGGTAGTTAGTTTTAGTCGTATTATGTATTAGGAAGGATTTTCCATTTTTCGAAGCTTCACTTCGCGCGCTTTTCTAGTTAGAGAAATTGACATGTGACGTTGAAGAAACACGCCTGATAGACAGGCCCATGCAGGATTTCTTGTCATTTCCTCGCGTTTATCCTCGAAAACGAGGGAGGAGGGTGAGAAGGATAACAGCTGCCTTCTCATTTCTGTTTTCCCTGATCCCGAAATTCAGCCACGCGACTTCCTCTTGCCACTCAAGTCGGGAGAATCCCCTTAGCCGAGTTTTGCCTTCGATTACGGCTGATTATTTTTAAATGTTTTCACGGAGAAAAGTTATTTATAAGCGCCCGTGATGAGTGACCCTTGACGTGTTTGCGTTTATCGAATTTCTCCTTGTTTATGTTTCGGAAACTAGAATGAGAGGTGTTGGATGGGGGTTGTGTCAAAATTTCGTTGCTGTTCGTTTAGTTTGAAACTACCAGGTTACAATAATTTTGAGAATAACTTATACTTTTTCTAATAATATAAAGCTATAATTTTTAAAACTTCCTTTGCAAAAGTAACCCTATAAATAAATACAAGGAACTAAGAAAATGAACTAAGAAAAGACACTTACTATTAGAAGTGCAAATTAATTTTCAGGAACTTTTTTTTGACTAAATATGCATTTATTCAAACAAAATGGCTTGCAAACGTTTGGTAAGTATTGTTCGGTCAACATTCAGTGCTTTGACAAGTTCTGATGTGGACCGAGTGGAATTTTTGTCCAACAATTCTTGCAATTCCATATTTTCATACTTTTTCTGCTGTTTTGAGTGTTTTTGTTTTGTCATTGACATAAAATTTGTCACAACTGAACCTAAACCAGTATTCATAAGTGCTTCTAACAATAAATGGTTTGTGTGCCTGCCGTTTGTAATAGATACTAAACATAAAATGTCAAAACTTTGATAAATTATAAGTGGAAGAGTTTTCGAAAGCCCTTCAAATTAATTCATACTTCTAATACACTTCTTCGCTAACGTTAGTACGGGCGAAGCAATATTTCATGTTTAATTTTACTCGTATCATATCCCAGTAGAATTGAAAATGTAGGTGAAACCGTAATTTTATTTATTGGAGGTCAAATTGTATAATTAGTGAATAACAAATCAAACGGATACAAGTGTTAGAACTGCAATAAGTTTAGTGCTACACAAAATTGCCAAAAATTGCCTGTGGTACGTATTTTAAAATGTGCAAAATTCCTTGCGCATAAGCTATTACTACAATATATTATTAAAAATTAGTAAAAATCTATAAGAGATTTACGTTATTAGTTTCTAGTTTTTTTTTTTTTGAGAATAGTAGACTTGTGAAAAAAGTAGTAGAAAACAAAGTTTGGTTAATTTTTATAATTAATACGATGGCTTGAACACATTTTTTACAATTTAAATTGTTTCAGTTTAATGATAATAGCACGAATTGCTTTTTAATTGGTAGCTCTACTTGATTCGGCGAATTACAGAACAGTACAAGGTCAAAATTTGCTAATTTCAAACAATCTCAAAAAACTAGAAGTAAAGTACGTAGAACTATAAATTGGAACCAAGAAGAGTGCAAAAGAAATATTCCATATCCACGTTTCAGATAGTTCTTCGTTTTAAAATCAAGGTATCTTGTTAATTAATAATTTGTTACTACGAATGGTTTAGTAATTTTGTGTAAGAAATGACAATATGCATCGACTAGTGTGTTGAAAAATATATAGTTCTATTTAAATAAAAAAGAAAGAAGAAAAAGTCGACTTTTCTACTCGTCCACGTATTTACATAGCATAATGTGCTTTCTGAAATCATTTAACTTTTGTTTGAAACATTTCTTAGTATCTATGAAATGTTCTTATTATTTAATACAAAATATTTCTTGGTATGAAGAAGAGTTTCCAAAGAGTGAAAACACGTCAGAAAATGGAGAAGATACTATAGTTTGTGAAAACAGTTTGATGGTCTTTTATGGTTAAGAATACAAGTGAAAACGTAAGCGTTACAGATGAAAAGCGCAATTATTTCCATAATTATCTTATCTTCCTACTTTCATTAACACATTACTTACCGGCTGTGAATTAAGCGAATACATACAACAGACTGATCAGTTCAAGCTAGAAGTCTTCGACAATATTGACAGTTTCAACAATCATCGCGTAGAAATATGTGCACTAAAATGAAAATTTCAGACATCGTTTCTTTTGTATATTTGTCAGAAATTATTAATAACAGTATACAAAAAGCTAAGGTAAAAAATAGTTTTATTTTCAGTGGTTAACAATTTTTCTACTACCGCATCTAACCTGTCGATTAACGCTGACAGTATACAATAATGTGTTAATTTATAACTTTAACTATGAAGCATTTACTGCAAAGAGATAAAAAATATTATTATTAAGAATTGAAACCTTTCGTAGTTATCATAGTCGTGTTATCTTCTCCTTTATCTTTTTCTTTTTTTTTTTTACTCTGAGGTCACAGTGAAGTTATTATGAAATAAATAAGCAACCTTTCCCCAAAACATTTAAAAATAATTGGCCGCAAATGAAAGCAAAATGTTGTTAATGAGATTCCGAGTTGAGGAAAGGTGAGATAATACTTAAACGGCAAAAGATTAAAATTCTTTTGCATAGAAACTAATAATGGATAGATAAGCAACCTCTTTACCTGTATTCATATTTGTATAGCCAAATGTGTTATAATTATTTAGAAAAATACATTTTTCATACAACACATGATAAGAAAGTATCTACAATGTAAGGTTACAAGAAATTTCAATTTTAAACAATAAAAAATGTTAAAATGCTAGAAAAGCATTATACTAATAAATAATTTTTCTAAGCTTACTTTTTGCAAAATTCGTTTTTAATTATATTAATTCATCGTATCGTCAGTTTTAAAAGCTGACTGAAAAATCTGGTGCTGTTGTGTATTGATGTTATTCATCGAAAAATTATCTATTGGTATACTCGAGGCGAATCCAAAACTAAAAAATAAAAATTTAATTCTTCATCATTTTCCCCTTAAGCCATTTTTCAGCAAATAGAACAGTTTAAAATTTTTTCTTTAGATTAGAAGTAAATTACTATTTATACTAGATTGTATTAAATGTGTGAATAAATTCTGAACGTTTTTAAAAGAAGACTTTAGTTATAAGTTTTGTTTGAACGAATTGGAATTACTCTTGTCATAATATCGATACTTTATGTTCAATATCTAGCGTGTTACAAGCAACAGTCCAGTAAACAGTCGCACTTTTAGCAGCATTGAAATGGAACATATAGAAGAGCAGTTTTAGGTATTGTTACTCTAGTTCTTTGATAACAAGAAAATAGTCGTGAATAATCATCCAAAGCATGTTGAAACTTACGAAAAGTATTGATGAAAACTTATAAATGCTTGTTTAGATGGTTCAACGTGATCTGGTGATTTTTATGTCAATGACAAAACACGCTCAGAACAGCGCAAAAAGTATGAAAATGCGGAATTATAAGAATTATTGGACAAAAAGTGAGCTCAATTCACTTCAAAACTTGCCAGACAATTGAATATTGACCGAGCAACAGTCATCAAAAGTATATATACCATATCCTTTGAGTAACCTCCATTTTTAAGCAAAAAAATCCCTCAGAATGAATTCGCACTCCTAACACATAGCTACCTTCAACGTGACCCTGCAAGGTACATACGAGCACTAGGAAACGTCGTTCAATTGAGCAAAACAAAATCGTTCGAAAAGCAAAAGTCTGCGGATGGATCAAGTTCGCCAATGCTAGCCGTTTCGTGGCGGGGTTGCCATAAACTGCTACGAAGCAGAGGTCACGAAAAAGAAGAGGGACATACACGTATATTGGGGGTGGCGCGTGGCAGCTTCGGTTTCAGGGGTGTAACAGGACCATAAATAAAATCGGAGCCTCTCGTTTTCGGTCGCGGCGCGCGCCTATTTCTGGACGGTCGATGGTGCGTGGAACTTTTACATGTTTCAGGAAAAACCAGCCGCGCCCGTTGTCTATGGGGTTCTATCAATAGCGAGAGATTCGTCGCTCGTGAAATTGCTTTCACGGCCTCCGAGAAACGTTAACACACACTCTCTCTCCTTCTCTCTCACTCACACTTTTCCCCTTCTGACTTATTTTTCCAATGTCTCCGTGACGGTTTTACTCTGCTTCAGGAACAGCTCGTGAGACTTTATGGAGCTTTAATTGATGGGTTTTTGAGTAACGTGTCCCAGTCTCATTTACAGAAACCCTCCTCTTCTTTTTACGTTCCGATGAACAAGAAACCAACATTGTATCCGATACTCTCGCGTTTAGAGACTATTGTTACGATAGGTTTCGTTACGAAAACAAAACTAGAAATAATATTTGTTAGTTATACTGCTGAAATATCGTTTCGTATTGTGTATTTTGTTAATTTATTTAGATATCTAGCATTTTCATAATTATTACTTTGGTAATTATATAGATGAGCGTTTACCTTAGTGATGTCAAGGATTCTCAGGTATGTTATCAAGTTCAATATACTGAATAACTGTTTGGCCTTAATTTTCGAGTTATGTGCAAAAATATTCCACGTGTTACATGTAATTAATAATAGAGTGAAATGCGCTTGTTATGGTTATTTTAATACTTGCAATGTTTTAAAAGAATAAACTGGCTAATAATATTATATAAAGGATAAAAAATGTCCATCATTCAACTTGATTTGTTATAAACAATTATGACATTTGTACAGTTTATATTTATCCTAAACTACCCAATTGATATGAACTCAACGCACTTATGCTACACTTATTTACGTATTTTCTAAGAATTCCTACCATGCACTGATGTAGCAGATAAAAGGTATGCTTCGATTAAAAGTTTCGAAGAAAATGTCTGTTTACTACGAATTTTCTAAATATTCTGACCGTTTGTCCCTAAATACAATTATCACAATTGTTACCAATAGCCAAAGTTTGATTACAATATGTGGATTATTTTTAACTAATTTCGCATAATGTTTTGCGATTGGTGGAGTATAATAATTATTTATAATAAAGATAATTATCCATGATTATAATAATTGGTTCCCACTGTATTACAGCTGTGGATTGTGAAATTCTTCAGACTCTAATATCAAACGCATATAACAAGTAGTAATTAAATGAATTTTGGTTTGACTTTAATTGGTTTGTATTAGATTTGGGTGTTTTTTCATTAATCCGATCGGCTAATAATTAGTCATAGCAATAAATCTAACTAAAAAAACAAGCTCAAATTGTATTTAATTGTAAAATATAGACCAAACCTAATCTAAACATAACATAAGCCTAATTCAAACATCGGCAGATTTAAACAAATCTGAAAATGATATGCTTCGAGACATACTTTTCTATAAAAGTGTTCAAAGAACAAACTTTTGTTTTGTAGCTGGTGATAAATCGACCTCGAGCCAAGAAAACTTTACACGCATAAAATTTATGTAGCGATTAGTCATGAACGACTGCATGATTTCAGTTTGCAGTCGATGTACACGTATATGTATAATTCTGAGAGAAAAAGAAAAAGAAGGAGAATTCATTTAGGTAAGACAAACGGATTTCTGTTATACTAACAGCGCGTAGAGAAATAGCGAATGCTTAATTTGTCTCTAAGAATGCGATTTAGGAAACACTGCTTCGTATAAGGGTTATGGTGCTTTGTATAGAAATCGGCTTGTACAGTTCAGTTGGTTCGAAATTGGAAATCATCTGACTACTGGGAAAAAATCTGGAATTCTACTGCGTAGTTAAAATTTAATTCGCAATTTATGCATGACTGAAGGCGACAAGATATGGGATAATGCCAACATGTAAGAGAAAACGAACTATTTCAAACAAAAGTATAGAAAATATTCTAGTAAATAATAGCAACTTCCTCATATTTTTTTCAGATAATCTTTTTTCTTCAAAGAAAGATTAAAATGTTCTGTTTTCATTTATTTCATTTGAAAAGGAAAGATTTCTCTTAACAGGTGTTAGAAAATTTTTAACTAATTAAAGATTGTATTAAAAATCTAGTATTAGGTGTAGACATTAATTCTTTCCGTTTTTGGGTACAATAAAAGCTTTATTTAAAGAAAATGAAAACAGATTAATCGATGAAAATAACTTTCACTGTTGCCGTTGGTCTTCTGCCATTTTGCTGGTAGTTGGCGAATATCATTGCGAATATTTCAATTTGAGTGGTTGCATCGATTGATAATCGGTGATTATTTGATCTTAGTCAGAAATATTAATTCTAGTATTGATTCTGAATTTAGATATTATTGTGGAAAAGTTATTTTACGTATTCTGGAAGACAAAGCTCTACAATTAGAATGTTACACATGAAATGGTGGATTTCATAAATGAGACTTTAAACTTCAGTAACATAATCAACCTTAAATTTTATTAATAAAAATAATCTTCAGCTAATTCAAAATATATCTGCTAACGAATTATAAGTGAATTTAGGCTAATATTATAAATATCTGATTTGTTAGATTTCCTCAAACAGATTGTTAGTGTATGCTTCGCTCTTCAACATCTTTCTTGCTGGAAAATAATCCGAATGCTTAGACCAATGTTACCTTGTCTCCTTATAAGCTATTCCTGTACCGAAATAATTAACATTTCGTGTTGCTTCTGATACATTATGTCCCATTTTGAATTCGTAAAATAAAATGACTCGAGTTTCATTAGAATGCATTTTCTACATTTAAGTGAATTTACGTTACCTTCACCTAACCGTTCCTAGCAAAACATATTCTGTATTTGAAAGAACAGATTGCAGGATTTCCTTTGTCATATGACATTCAACATAATTCTAATTTATTAAAACAAGACGGAATCTGCCAATGTGTGAACGCCGCCATTTCACATGCAACAGCCTAATATTTCAAACTTAACGCAAGAATTTGAGGTAAAGCCGATACCAAATTTGCATGTTTTATAGAACATTTTGCTGAAGACTTTTTTAATTTAAAAATATCAGTAAAATAACGTACAAGGAATTGAAAAAAATGTAACAGAACTTATGTTGCTCTTTAGAAACAATAGATTAAATCCCACGAATCATCTGAACATTTGTTAAATTTTTTCATAGCTTGCAATAAAAGTATTAAATATAAAGGAAATAAACGATTACATACAGCGACTCCCATTAATATTCGGGCACCTTTTAAAATAGAATAATTTCTTAAAAATTGGTTCAAACACTGTCAGTCTTTTTGAAGATTCACTGTCAGATTTGCGAAGAAAATAGTAAAGATCACTTTTTACAATTTTTATGTGAGCGTGTAATAAAAATGTTAAACATACGTTTTGTAGATATATGGTATATACATGCTGAAAATTTCAACGAAATCAGTTGATGGAGGAACACGCAGCAACTATTGAAAGATATAAGAATCTTTCGATTTATCGCAGATGCAGGCCGGAAGTCCTGAAAAACTTCTTTTTCCGAAATTTTTAACCGTTTGTAACTCGTAGTAACGTTAATCGATTTCGTTGACATTTCCAGCATGTATATAATTGATATAAATCTACAAAATCTGTTTGTTTCTTTTTTTAATTTTCATTACAAGCGTAGATAAAAAAGTTATTTTCTTCGCAATTCCAACTAATTGAAATTTTTTCAAGAATGCTTTTACACGTCATTTGGTAAATTATTCCTTGTAATTTCTCACGAGAACTGAATTCGTTCAATTCAATCTTGAAAAAGTTGTATCATTTTAAAGGTTGTCCGAACAGAAATGAGAGCCACTGTATTTTGAAGTATTAAAACGTACTATGCTACCCTAATGTGTTTGAAATAAGCACCATTTGAAATACTTAAAAATTGTTTGACACATATGTACCAAACCACTTGCCACCTTTAGCCGCGTATCCGGTGTACAGTAGCTAAAACCAGTGGATGCGTATCGGCGAAGGGAAACGTAGAGTGTAGCACGCTTTTCCCAAGATATATCTCTTCGAGATTTTCATTCAATGGGGAGATCGTGTAAAGATGCGACTCGTGGAAAAATTACCATGCAAGTACGGTATAATTGTGTTATCGGTGTCCACCGGAAGTCTCGCGCAGAAGTTGCTAATCTCATCGATAATGTTGTAAAACATACGTATATCCGAAAGAAAAATAGCGAAAAAAAGGAGTTCTTCGTTTGATCATGCATAATGTCGGTTCATTAAAATTATCTCACCTAAATGCTTTACAATTTTGTTGTCGTTTGATCATTACATACTTTGAGTGACACATTAAATTAAGCTACTTTGGAAGTATACCAACGATTCTACCAACGAAGTATACTAACTTGATCAGAATCGGTTTTGGCTATGTACTTGGAATGATTTCGTGGAAGAAAAGGAAGAGGATGAAAAATAAAATAAGAGAGGCGATTAGTATTTTTTCTGCTATAATTGACGAGTTTGTGTTACATATTTGTTAAGTTACCTATCAGAGAAATGCAATATTGTCAGATTTTATTGATTCAAGATATCTAGAATCGGTTCCACCGACGATGTAACATGAGCACTTGTACGGAGCGACAAAACTGGCTTAAACTATACAAAATTCAAATGTAATAAATCATAAAAGGTGGTAAGGTATATTATTACACGGGGCGGTAAAATTCCTAGAGTCGGCTCTGAAAATATGTACCTACGTTTCATTCATTCGACAATATTCAAATTAAATCCGTGTTACCAACCCAAAATAAAAAAAGAAGAAAAGATGTAAAATCACTTTATGAAGTTGTTAGATAATATTTTGAATATCTCAGTATATTTTTCATTTCTCTTCTTCGAACGTTTTTGTTTAAAAAGCTGATAAATTGATCAACTGTATAGTTAATCGAAAACGATAGAAAATATTCAAAAAGAATTTACGTTTTCCCAAGAAGAAAAAGGGATGTTTAATTTCTTCGTAAATCTTTTAACTAGACAGAGTTTCAACAATATTTCCGTTTTTCTTTAGCCATAGTGAATACACAGTTTGTTTTCGTTTAATTACTTCGTCGCGGATGCATCCTGGTAATTCTTATGGGTTTATGATCGTCTCTAATGACGCTTTCTGGCCGGGCCGACGGCAATACGTAACACAATGCGGATGTGCGTGACGCGATTTCCCATGATATAAAACGGTGAGCCGAGGTTGATAATTGCGGGCGTATGTATGCCGGTCACGGACAGGTGTTGTACGTCGTGGTCTGCACTGAAATTATGCTTATTTGTTTGGGACAGTTACTCCTGTTTGATATTAATATTCCCATGCTTCAAGTCTACCCTTTGGTAATGGGTAGCTATTGAAAATTCGGGAATAATTTTCAAATAATTACGTAAACCGATTATTTTTCTCTTTGTGCAAGGTAAAATGACGATTGTATAAATTAAGTTTGTAACTATAAATTTCAACATTCAAAATGTATAAGTTAATTTGTTAACATCGAAAAGGTATACATTTGTTATTATTTATATATTGAATAATTAATTTACTTTATTTGTTTATACTTTTCTGGGATTTCAATTAATAGGTATAAATACATCCGACGTCTTCTTTAATTAAAGGTATATACAGGGTGAAGCATAGTTATCTTATGGTTTTTTACTGTCAAATATTGTCAATTGTTTCAACTGATGCTATGCAATTTAAAAGAGAGAATAGCTTATTTAATATCATTTCAATAATCATGGAACAATGGATTAAACAACATTGTACACTCACAGTAGAAACGTTTTCTTAAAAATAGTGAATCAGTTATTAGAACGCAGTGCTCATTTTGTATGCATTTTCAAAATCTGATTTGACTTGTAATTATTGGTTATGGGGTTACTTTAAATACAAAGAGTATAAACTTCGACTCGCAAATATTCAAGAATTTAAACAACGATTGAAGTATGAAATTGCAGCGATTTGTAATGAAATGACTGAGAGGGTTATAGAAAATCTTCGAAACAAACTAGAAAAATGTTCAAGAAATGGCGGGACACGTCTTACTAGAGTCTTGTTTAAAAAATAAAATGGCGTCATAGTATTTTTTATATTGACATAAAGTACCCCAACCCGTAACCACAAATCGCTTCGAAAATTCAACTCACAGTTTAAATCATTTTCACGAATTTTCTCAAACTATCGCTCTTCTGTCTTTTCATAGAAGAGACACGTATATAAGGAAAAACTTACTAATCGTAACATTTTTTTTTTTCGCCCGAAACGAAGGGGACTCTGAGACAGCATATCTACTATTATGTTACTAAAGTTCATATCTGTAATTATGGGTTAATAAAAAATTAAAAACTTAAAACTCTATTTCATTGAACAATTCGGCAGATTTTTATATTTCATCCTGTGGTACAAAAACTACTTTATGAAGAGAAAAAATTAAATTTTTAACTTTTACAAATTTTTAAATCATTAAATTGTTAAAATTATTATAATTATTAAGACTCTATCAAAAGGTAAATACGATTTTGGTAAAAGTAACTATAAATTTTAAAAAGCAACAATAATTTTAGGTTAATAGTATGCCATTTTTTCATCACATATTCTTTATTTAAATTCTCGATGTATCTATACACTCTTTTCTATTACGCATAATAAATTCCAGCAGTTTTTAAATATTTTATAAAGGTTTTAAATATTTTCTTTATTTAATAAAAAAAGATGTTAATATTCTCCAAATTTTCAAATTTCAAATTTCTAAATTTCAAGTTCAGAAGAACACAAGAGATTTTAGAGGACACCAAAGAAATAATCTGAACTTGTAAATTTATAAAAGTAGCAATACCTACATACACTACTGGCCAAAATTTGGGATCGCCTGCCAATTTTCATCAATATTAAATCAGTTACTAAGTCTTTATATCGTCTTTATATCTGATATCGGTTGATTGAAATGGTAAAAGGTTCATCAAACAAATTCTCCGAATTGCTAACATTTTTCTGGAAATTTTCGAGTAACTTCTACTGTACGGTGATTCGAAACCCTTTGCCGGTAGTGTATATAAGCATTATAGAATGTTTTATTGTTCTACGATCTTTAAAATTTCTCTAAAGTCTGAATTTTTCCCTTAAATTTCTTATAGCTGGACTATCACTCAGGCGAGCATTGTAGTATTCGTTGAATTCTGAGAATCGGCTGGTCGTGAAAAGTCAGTCCTTTTGTCAGCGTCATCCTTTTTACGTACATACTTTTTTCTTTGTGACAAAAGTGTGGCGATAGCGGACATAAACTGTTATGAACGTAGGCGTCGGACTAAATATACCGATGTAAATATCCCGGGCTGGTGAGCTCGAAGGGGGTTGACTGTAAAGAAAAAATGTTCCAAGCTGGTGGCGGGCTTTTTCTGCTTTTTGCCAACTCGTAAAGAGTGTGGCGTTAATTGCGGCAAGAGTTGACAATCCCATTTGTTGGAATAAAAAAGACACGCTTACAGAAATTTAGAAAACTGTTTCTTGATCAATTTTTCTGTAAAACTTTAATATTCTCGGTCGAATGTGATTTTTTACACTTACTCATTGTTCAACTTCTAAAATCAACAGTTGTAGTTAGAGTTCTTATTTTCTATCAGAAACTTTTCAATTCTACAGATTTCCAGGCTTTTAATTTTGATAATCTTGTTTTTTCCCAGACGATCAAAATACAAGAATTGATGATTGAAAAGGATAACGTATTGAAGAATACGATGTATGGCAATTTTATCCATTCATGTTTTATCATTTTATAGTAACAGATACGTAAAAAATATTAGCAATAGTATAACATGAGCAATTTTTTTACAGTCAATCTTGAAAAATGATCGATTTATTAGGAGTTATTTTTATTCAATCAAGCTAGAATTTCTGTACTACGGTTTCATTTGTGTAAGTATTATACCACGAATAACAGAAGTATTTTTTGTTTTGCAATAACAATTGAATGGAAGTGTCATTAGGTATGATATAAACATGAAAGTATTTTACAGTAAGGAATATCTTCAGAGCGAAAGCAGCTTTGCAATTCATGGACGTAGCATGGGAAGCAGATTGAAACTGGACTATCTGCGATTACAGAAGTGTTGTGACATGCGTCGTAAGATTTTACGATCGGACGGATTATCAGCCGAAAGTTTTGACGAAAATCGGTAGTAAAGATCGCACAATACGCCCGAAACTGCGGTAGTATTTTTTTTTTCAACGTCGAGAACATTCATTTTACCTTGGAAAAGCATCGTTCGCGATCGACGAAACTTTGCATTCGATGTATACGCTGTTTTCTTTTTTTTTCTTTCTGAAAAATTACGTACTTTTGGCCAGCGTTTCTGTTGATTTTGGGCTTCGAAACTGAGATAAACAAATGATCTGTCTATTAAAAAAACGCTTTATTTCTAATATTTCTACCTGCTATTTTTCAAAAATTTTCTGTCATTTTGGAACGTTCTTTGTGAACGCAGACATATTAGTTTCCGAAAACTTTTAGCAGAGAATCAATGATTTAGCTGCTATTAATATTCATAACAAACATTTTTGATGCAATTTTCAAAACATAATAATTAATTAATTTCCTCTAAAGCAATAATTATTTATAAATTATGAATAATATGTGCTACGGATATTTATATTACTAATATTACTGTGACAGTATAAATAATAGTGCTTTTAAATATCAAATGGATCACATCCTCGTGGAGCAAGTGAAATTTAAGTCAATTGATAATTCTGCAGTTATCATTAAAGCAGCAGTATCTTTAGTAACAAACGAATGAAAATAAAGTAATTACTAAAATAAATATTATAGCGTGACTTGTAAAAGCATATAAAAGGGTGAAGCATAATCGGAATGTTATCATCAATTCTTATTTTGAATATATTTATTAAATTTTTGAAATTTAATAAAAATTGTTAAATTAAAATAGATTAGTAAACATACAAATTTAAATATTCTATTTAAATAACAAGTATTAAAAGACTATTACATATAAGTAAAATAAATAATAAAATTATTAATTTAGCGTTAACACAAAATATTGGTAATATAAAACATAATAATATGCCAAAGTAGATACTTTTTAAGCATAAGATTGCATGCTGACATATTTGAGAGACATTGAATTTTCCATTTGATAGAAATTTCTCATAATTTTGAAAATTTCTATGCATGATAGAAACTGCTAATACCTAAATTTGATAGAATTTGAAAAATTTTCATTAACTTCAATTTTTTGTAATCAACCATTTTTAATTTTTACTTTCTCAATACTGCAATATTTCTACAAACACCCGTTAAATTGACGAGTGAACGAAAACCCGAATATTTTTTTGTTCAAAAAGTTGATTTATTTAATTTAGGAACAATTTAATTGTATACTATTAACTTACTTATAAATTTCAATATATTTTCGTACCATTCCATTAATAAAAGTTATCAAAAATTGCTGGACAATGATAGTAACTGATAGTAACAGTTTCTGTAATTTTGAAATCTCAAATCCGTCAAATTGACGGATTCCATAAATTTAGTGTTAAGTACTTATTAAATGAAGACAATGAAGAAGTAATGTATTCAATTAATACATGAGTAAATGTATTACGGAGCTTTGTCTTATACTGGGAATTAGTATGCATCACACTACTCTTAAAATAACGCATGTATTGAATCCATTTATAAACTCGTACGTGTGATTTAAATTCACTCCTTTCAAACAACTCTATCTACGATACTATTGATTATTTGCATTTTTGTGTATTTGAAAAAGTTCATGTGGCATTGTACTTTTGAAAAACGTTGACGTTATCGCTATTTATTAGTAACCATAATAGAAACAATACATGGAAACAAAATAGTAGTCGAATAAATACGTTGTTCCACATTTCATCAATAAAACCGTTCCACTGGATAAATGGAAATTTGGGAAGGAACAGCAAAATTAATCTAGAGATTCCTTCTTGACATTAAAATCCTCTCTATTACTACATACTTCTCTCAAAAAAAGGGAGGGACAATTTAAATGGAACCATATGTTGCAAATGTGTCGTTTCTTCACAGGAAATTCTTATTCATTTCCGCTATTTTGTCTTCCACTAGTGTACGTGTAGGTATAAATATTATTTCATTTAGTTTTCCATAGTTTATACGCTATATTTCGTTAAAATGAAGGCTGCGGATCAACCACACGCAAAATTAATGTACAAGTAAAATAGATAAGATGTACAATAGAGATAAAAAGGTGAATAAATTAAATATTTTATAGTATTATGACTTCAACACTAATAAAATATATATAAAAGGATAGATAGATGATTTGACTATATTGTGGCAGCTTGACTAACTAAAAAGGAATTCAAGTTTTATCCTGGCAACTTATCGAACATTAATTTAATAGAAAACCTATAGAAATTATTAAAGCGTCAAATTGAATCAAATGTGATAACTGCTAAACAGCAATTATTTGATAAACTTGTATCAGTATCATCATGACGTAGGAATAAAAGAAAACTGCAGAAAGAATAGAGACGTGTTTAAAGAATTTATAGATGCAAAGTATGGAGTGACGATACATAAGTGTATGTAATTTAAAAGTTGTTTAATAATTTCTAGAAGCTTTAAAGTCCTTGTTAGATTTTATTAAAAATATAACAATACTTTTAATAATAAAGAGAAGGTTTCATTTTAAGTGTATTTTCAATTCTATTCTTGTTCAAATTCCAAATAAGCGATACATAATTTCGAAGTGATCATAATAATTTGATCATCCACGGTAATTCTTATGTGTGTCATTCGAAAGTGTTAAAAAGTGGAATGAAACGCTAAACGATGGATATTAATATTATTAAAAGTAATCACAGCGTGTAGAGGGTCGAGGTGAACTTGTCAAAAAAGAGGGAACTCGTCACACAATGAATTTCTCGTGGCCGATTCTCCCCGGTTGGACTTGGAACAAGTTCATCGACACGGTCCGCGACACGGCCGCTCAAAAATAGCCAATGTATAAATTATGCGTTCCCGGGGAAATGAGAACAATGTTACGGCCGGGCGTAGTTAATGCAAATTGTGGCCGGGTAGAATTAGATTCTACTTTGGGACGCTTAAATAGTTTGCGAAGCACCGACTGGGGATTATCATTATTCATCACGGCGCGTCTTTGAATTGCAGAAAACGATTATGTGCGAAATTCCAAATTTTTCTTCTCTACGGAGAATCAAAGTTTCGACCGTGACTTAATTACGCTGAGAAGAAACATCCCTTCGACAGTTCGAACGTAAACGATTCGACCGTCTAATTTCGTAAATAGTAGTTCTGATTTTACTCGGACAATATGTTTACAGCACTTTTTTTCTTTTTAATAAAGTAACACAGGCTCGTATGCGAAAAGAAAATTCGTAATAAAGGAAAATTTATATTCTAAGGGAATGTCATATTGCAGGTAATATAGTTTGTTAAGAACTTAACCGATGAATCTAGCAAGATGGAGACAATTCGATTTCTTGAAGAATTTCAATATAATTACTAAACTGTACAAATTCATATTTTTCAAAATATAGAAAAAAAAATACGAAAATTAGATCAGCTACCGGGTATCATAATAAGCGCATGAATTTGAATATTTTCTATATTTTTTCATATTACATGCATTTTATACAATTTGGCACATCTAAGTTTCTTATAAATGCATGAAAATTCGCAGTCCGGTAATTACCACGTGACAAAATTCTTGTATCAAATATCAGATTTACAAAATCCGTGGGGAATGAATGATCTCTAAGTGTTTCTATCTTACAGCAAAGTTAAACGGATCGTAAAACAGAAATTTACTTTTGACTAAACTTTTAATAAGTAGGGAAAAGGCTAGAGAAAATCACAGAGCAAGTTTATTTTTCTATAGGAATACTGTCATTTTTCAGAAAACTATAAAATTTATAAAAAAATATTGAAGTTTGTTGCGTTCTTATGTGTGTAATGATTTTTCTGTTTCTCACGCTTATGATTTTATTCTTTTTCATTTTATGAATTTCAAATATAACCTGCAATTTCCAGTATATTAATTCATGAACATTATCAAACAGTTTCTTAAAACATTTATTTTTATGTATTTGCGGAAGTATTGTAACTCACAAACGAATGAAACAATTATCATTCAGTAACGATATCACATTTGGTGTGAAACGGTAATTAAACCAGTAATTTTCAGATAAAATATACAAAGGAAAGAGCGACGAAATTGGTCAGAGAAGTCGATGCGAAAAGTCGTTGAAGAAGTTGTGCAAAAAATACAGGCTATCGTAAGATAACCGCTGCTTTTAATATTTCCTAAATAACGTTAGAGAGAATGGTGGCTTTTCATTGGGGAAAATTCTCAATAACTGCTAAAGTAATATCTAATAGTTAAACTAGTCTTTCTGATAAGTCATATAAAAGAACGAGAACGAAGACATTGCTTATATGTATAAATAGTTGCACGCCATCTTGTACTGTATATTATGGAAGAGGAGGAGACATTATTATTATGCCCAAAATTATTTTTTTGCCTTTTCTATGCTTAATGTAGAGTTAAATATTTTAGTGCACTTTGATAGACAGATCACTTGTTCCCAAGAGATATTTTCTTGGCGTTCCAATCTCACTCCCTACTCCTGTGCACTGTTTAGGTAATATTCCTCGTTATAATTATACAACTATAGAAATATTTTAATTACATTATAAGTTTTACTTGCTAATGAATAGTGCAAATGAGTGACACGAAAATTTTCCTCGACAAAGCTTACAAATTAGCTCATCTCGTTTAATTTTCTCTGCGGTTTAAGCGTAACTATTTCCCAATATCTCGATGTCACAATTATATGGTAGATTCGCAGGCTTCGTAACATCCTCGGTTCCGTTTAACTTGTGAATTAAAAACGCAGTCTTGGATCGCGCGAAATTGCCTACCGTTATTTCGATCAATTACCGTTATAAATCAAACGTAACGTCAATAGTCACCGACAACAGAAGGGAAGACAAGAGATAAAAAAAAAAAGAAAAAAGAAAAGAGAAGAAGTAGGAAAAGGAAAGACGAACCTGTAAAAATCCGTCTCGCGGAGAATTCAAGTTCTCGCGATGTCACGAGATAAAGACACCCTGCGGTTCCCTGCAAGAAACCGGCCATTCTTGTGGAAAAAGGCCCGGCAGCCCGTTGCCAGATGACGAAATTCCATAGCACGTGCGGTTAAAACGAAGTCACAAAACAAACCCAGAAATCGTCTGGAGGCGGCCAGACCTCGACGTTTATCGGGCCGCTACTCGACGACGGAAGGACGTCCGTGTTTCGAGTAAATATTTGAAGATTTCCAGTCGTAACGCCGGAGATCCTCTCCTCATAAAAACCGCGGGATCGATGTGTGCGTTCCCCGACCTCCTACAAAATCCCTGGCCGCATCTGTTCCCTCCACTCTTCCACCGGAATCATACGCGATCTTTGCTCGCCTCCTGATTATATTTCGCAAGGGACTTCCAACGAATGTTATATATAAGTACACACACACACACACACACACACACACACACACACGGGCCATTGTTGCTGTTTTGTAATTGGTTCAAGAGGGTTTTTTTAAACGACACCCGCTAATGGAAACGCGAGAAAACACTTCGACGTCATTCTTTCATTCGAATCTGTTTCAGTCGTCGTCGAGGATACGACGGTGTTTGCCGTTTTATTCCTGCTTCCGTCTATTCTCGGAGGAAATGAAGATTCTCCGATCGGAGCGTTGTTTAGCTTTGCATACCTGAAGTAGCGATAATATGAATTTGAAAAGAAAAAAAGTTAAATATGAAGTAGCTAGAGTTATTCACGGATGTGAGTTTGTTTTTCCAAGGTGTATACACGCGATCCACATATACACGGCTGTTCCCCACTCGACACGTACATGTTCTATATACACAATTTATTTAATGATCATGCACAGGGGAAAGTTTTATTTCAGGGAAATTCGTTTTATAAATTGGGTTCGAGTAGTCTTCTTAACAAATTTCAGAAGGGAATTAGAATATTTAAGCGTATAAATATCCATATTATTGAGATTAAATATGTATCTGAATCTCGAATTACGAGATATTGTTCGTACTAAGAGAAATGATTTTAGCAGACGGAACTTATATCAATACATCTAAAAAACTTGAAGACAAAAGTGAGAAAATGGTTAAACAAATATTTCAATTTGTATAGATATGATTTGGAGAAATCTACATAAAATTTTATGAGTTTTTAATTATATATCCTTCATTAACGACAGCAATAAAAATAGTAACAGCGACGATATAATGTTACTGCTAAAAAATTTGGTTAGCAATCGTGTTGTCATTCGTTTTGTTTGTGCAGTTTGTATTTTTAAATTGAAGCATGTAAGCGAAACCCATTAGACCCTATTTTCGTTATATACTATCAGGAAAGTATTTTTGTCGCTCCGAAGAAATTTTCAAGCTTTGACATAAGTTTATAACTCGTAAACAATCTTTTAATGTAACACTTAGTCTATTTATTAACATTTTCAAAGTACAACAGTAAAATATTTTACACAATCCTAATCATTTTAACATTAAATCGACATTTTTACGCATAAATTTAATCTAGTGACGTTAATTTCATATTGTTTGTTAAAAAAAAAAAGAAATAGTTCAATCTACCGTCTGTAATCCAACAAATTATCAAATAAACTTAACATACAGCCCTCGTTTCGTAAGACAAAAGTTGGGCCAAACTGGTCAACGACATTCGACAGCCGTTCGCGACTCGATTCTAAGTTATGACCGATGTGGAAAATGAGGTCCCGATCCCGAGGGAACCGCTCGCGGTAACATATCGCTGACTTCCCGGAATCTCGCGTGGTATTATGTTATATGGATATAAATAACCGAACAGGAGCAATAATACGTAATAATATATCAGTCGGGATTTTAGTGGTGCAGCTAGCTCGGTCGGCCCAGCGGTCGTAATTCATCGCGCAACCTGGCTCACCCTGTTCGTAGCTCGCCACACACGCGTCTGTATATACATAGTCACACACGGAAATATACGCGTGCTGCCAGAGATCGCGTGAGTTTGACAGTAGAACCATTTTCGATTGTGCTACCCTGCATTGACGTCTTCTATCGCAACCCTGAACGTCTCTCGACGATTTAACTTCGTTATAATTGGTCCAGCGAGTCAATTTTCCTCGATATAAAAAGAAACAGTTCTCGAAAATATTACTCACTGTACTATAAATACATGCTTGATCGTGAGATCTTTTAACTGAAAGGGTTACGCTACGTTGGCCAGGTCGAAACTATCTACTGTACAGGTATATGTATATCTCCTTAGCTATAGAGATTAACATTTCTTTTCTTCAATTTTTTTATTGCCGCATTTCCTGAAATTATGACATTTGGTAAGGAAATGATATCTGAAAAATTTCAGAGTAATTGGAAAAAGGGAATTTGTGATGCGTTTGAATTTTTGTTTTTATCTGGTTTAATCCGTTAAGTCCCAAGTAGAGAAATAAGAGAATTTTTATACACACAATTATCTATTATTTATAAAAGTATATAAGAAAACATATGATTATCATGGAACATTCCTTTGGATCGCTAATTTCTGTGTAACGAAGTGTTCCGTTTACCGCAACTTTCGGCTTCCAAGGAATTACCATTAAATTGCTAGGGAATGAAAAAAATGCATTGTAATACTAAATACTACATAGAAGCTCACTATACGAAAGTGATGTACAAAAATGTTTTCATGATTTAAGAAAAATCATGAAGAATAAGTGGTTTATTTGCCAATGTTCTTCCATTTTCTTCGAAATTAATTTACGTGAATGTAAAATCATCCGCCATATTGTATACAATGTCGGTGAGAATATTTATGTCAAATAACATCGAAATCGGTTTATAAATGAAAGCGTTTAAATTTCGCATATTCACTTTTCTACGATAAGCTTTTCAATTTTTATTCGACCACGTAACCTGACCAAATTTGAATTACAATGTGGTTCTTCTTTAAGTGCTGTAATGTGTTGTTTTGATATATTTGATTATTCTTTAAAAATCCTGCTCTCTTTTGTAGATTTTATACGCTTTGAATTCTGCCTTAGTGACTTGTGAGATACTTCTCCGGCTATAAAGTGAGTTTCAGGATGAATAATGAAACCCAGGACATCCATCATATGGAGTACCTACTGATTTATGGACCTCGCTCAAGTATAAGCTGCAATATGTCATAATTAAGCAATGCTTTTAGGACTATCTTTCGTATATTATTGAAACTCTCATTATTTTCTTCAATAAATTGTTTTAGATATCGTTCCATATCTTCACCCTTTTCTTTTTTTTAATTTCAAGTGTCTGCACGGTTCTTTGAATATCTCTAGGTAAAGATGATCTAAGGCTTAACGAGTGTACGAGAATTAAAATCTTCCATATGGCGCATCTATATACGTTCGATGATAAAATTTTCAATTTAAATACTATATCTTTGTTATTGCGATGAAACTTTTAGTGAGACTTTTGCATCATAACGGCTGAAAGAATCTTTCTTGTAGGAAAACAGATTTTCTATTCTTTGAACACGCAAAAGTGACAATCTAGTAAGTGAAGAAGTATAATTTAATGCAATGTGAAAGATTCTAGTTGTTGATTTTTTTCTTTTTTGTACATCATAGAATTATTATTTTGATTTGTGATTTATCTTATATTAAAAGTAGAGGTTTAGAAGGAATTTTATTACTCTCAATTCAAATATTACATATATGTATGTGTATATTTTCGAAATTGGTACAATCATATGCATCCATATTGCGTTTTCATTTATGTTCAATTGTTTAAATGCGATTTCTTAAAAAAAAAAAGGATATCATTTTGTTTATTATTTTTCTTACTGTAATATATTCTTTAACATGAAGTTATGAAAATCTGATAATGTTATGGTTGATCATTACGAATAAAAAATCACATTTACTTATAAAAAAAAAAATCTACAAAGAGGTGAATGCCTGACGTTTTCGAAATCGTGACATGAAGCAACTGTTGGTTTTGCCAGTTTTGCCACTATCCTTCCATATTTAAATGAAAAGTAAAACATTTCTCATGCAGAATCACGTATATTTTTTATTTTTTTTTATTTTTAATGTTAATTCCTTTCAACCTTCTTTCTGTTAAAATTTTGCATCTAGGCTTATAGAATAAATTACAATGAAAAGGAGAAAACAAAGTTTCTTCGTCGGTTGTTAAAAGTTAACAAACGAAGGGTAAAACGGAAAATAAGTTAAATAACGAAATATAAAGGTAATAGAGAGGAAATTATGTAAAACGAGTTTTCCCTAGGCAAATTACAAAAGAACTTCCGTAGTTTCCGGCATGCCAGGCTTACGACACCAGTAAAAACGCCATAATTTCGTTGCACCCTTAGCACGGGGAAGCTTAACATGCGCCGTAAGAAGTTGCGTAAGAGTTGAAGTCGGCCGATCGAGAACAACCCCTTTGGAACGTCGACGAAGGTTGGGGGTTAACTTCGGCTCGGTTACACGAGAGGGTTGGGCCAGCTGAGATTTCATCATAATAATTTTCCAGTCCATTAAGTCATAGGGGGTGAACGTGATCTGCCTTTGCATAAGAAACTTAACAATCTTTGCCGATAGGGATAGTACGCACCCTCCTAAATTTTCATGAAGGAAAATGAAATCGGACGGCAGATAACATTTCTAACGAATAGGTATATTCGATGTTTATTTATTTAATCATTCATTTTTTTTTATTGCATAATACTGTTTGTATTCCTTGTAATTCATATTATTTCTGTCTTTCTATTATTGATGTAGTTATTATTTCCTACGCAATGAGTTACACTTTCTTTTTAAATTCGTTTTATGATGCATTTACATTTCTGTAATGGTAAAAATCATAATAAGCTGAAAATAGATACGCGTTACTTGTTTTCTTATTTTCCCCGTTTATATTCGCGATACATACTAATTTGATGCATATAAAACGTTATTTTTTTAAATGAAACATTCGATACATTGTGTTTCTTCACAAAAATAATGTATTTAATTAAAATAATTTCCACATGATCCTACATAAGGTGATTAGAGGTTTAGTGCTCGAACTTTGCTAGTGTGTTTAGAAAAAGTCTACAAATACTTGATTAAAATGTTATAATAAAAATATGAATTGCGACCAATATGTACGCCTAGACGTTCTCTTAATTTATTAATACAGGATAAGACAAAATACATAATGTTCTTAGTATTCTGTGAAAAAATTAGACAAAGCCGCCATTAAATTCGGTTCGTCGTAACTTCAATAACACACAGATATCAATGTTGTATCGATAAAGGGGAACGACACTTCGAAATGCATACGTAAGTAAGTACATTCCTGTCCATATGTCATGTTTATTGTAATCACTTTCCTCTAAGATTTTAGAAAGACACAATATTTAATCTTTTTTATAATATCAATAATTAGCAAAGGTTAGTTCTATTTTGTAAATGTTTTATGAATTTATTCTTAATCTAAATGTACGAGATGTCGGGAGATTTGTGAAGGGAAGTTTATGTATTGCTTTACGCTTCACATTTTTATCATAACTTTTGCATACTGGAAAAGTTCGAACATTAAACCTTTGGATATCCTGTATACATTTCCAAGGGATTAACTAATTTCATTATTTCAAATTTATAAAAGTCAGTCTTCGAAGTCAAAAATTCTTCGAATGTTGCTTTTACGGTGTCTTCATTTCGAAATATTTGATTTGTTGAAAATGTTGTTTAGAGGTTTGAAGAAATGATAGTTTGGTGTAATATTCTTTATCATCAAGTGCTTTCAAGTATTTTTCTTAAAACGTTATTATTGACTGCCTTATCTAGCCTTCCTCTTAGTTCATTTTACAATAAGAAGGTACCAATTTTCAATTTTGCACACCAACGTTAAAGTGTCTTAACATTTAGATATGCTATTTTAAATACTAGATTTGTATTTTCACAAGTTCTTATCACAATTTTTTCCGGTTTAAACTTATATAAAAAGGTTACGCAGATGTCTCAATTATTCATCGTGCAAAATAATAATGTTCAAACAATTGTATTATGAATTCTTTTACTATTCAATACACGTGTTCTACAGCAAATATCTTCTTCTTGACTATTGTGTATAAAAATTCATGATCGAACAAGCTTTAATACAAGGTGTCTACCTGCTAATTTCATTTACATCAACTTAACACAGTTAGTCTGTTACCTACGTGTTTGCACTACAGAATTTGCATTATTGACTAACACATTTTAATATATTATAATATATTTTATGAATATTTGTAAAATCTGCTAAAAGCACATGCTTTTACGTGAATTCGATGTAACACTTGGAATTTAATAAAATTCAGGAAAATTGTGCATTTTTATATATTTAATCTAATGTATCCTTAAATATCTGAGTGTAACATGTGCAGTCCTCGAAAACAGTTGCAACGAAAGGAATTAGTTAAATTATCATAAAGAAAATATCAATTATGAATAAATAAACAGTTAAATTGTAAAAATCTTTTAGGAAATTAAAGCTCCATGAAAAAATATTTCAGCACAGAAAATGATCACGAAGATCATAGTTCAAATAACGATCGCATTTTTACGATATTCTGGAAAGGTTCGTTAAGTTCTTTTTCTAACGTATAGCATACATTTTTCCTGGGTGGAAACCTGCTATTTTCCTTGCCATATATATTGTCCAATATTTACCAAACGTAAGCGTGCTGGGACTAGCATTTCGAGCATTAATATTACATTATATCAATAAGGGTTTGAAAAATCAGGGGTGCTGCGGCAAACGGATGGCTGCCGTTTCAGATCTCGCGTTACTTAGCAAACACTCCGCCACCCCCAGACCATTCAATCTTCCCTCCTTCGCTGTGTTTTTCACCTTCGGGCGAAGGGATATTAGGCAGTTCGCGAATGGAAACTAATATCGGCGTCGGGGCTGTGAACACGTAGCCCATCGACGCTATTCGAGAGTTTAATTGTACTGTTTGTTTTCTGGATACTTGCATTTTTCTTTCCAATTCACCGTATAGTCGCAACAATTGTTGCATTCTAGAGTAAAAATAACCAGATTAATTTAAAATTTTTATTTGGAAAGTTACGTTTATAATCATTATTTCGATAACTTTCTGTGTTTCGCATTCGCTTTCTTGCGTAAACACCTCTGCTAATTATGGAACATGCTTTTTTAGTATTTTTCTAACATTTACGGCTATGCTTAAAATTTTTGCGACAAATAATGTGTACTTTACTCATTTTGTCAGGATGATACCCAATTTTTGCGATAGAAGCGACTCAACTTCGATTTACCGATTTTTGTTTCAGTTTACAATTAACTTCAATTATGTGAATCTATTTATACTACCATATAAGAGGATAGATTTCGTGATCATAAATGTATGTTATTGAAAAATTAATTACACCCGTTAATTTCGAAGGAAATACGTTTCAGAAAAACAATAATAGTTCTTGAAAATAAACTCTTCGTCGAACATGCTCTGCCGATGTGCTTTAACCATTCCTTCGAGTCATTTTTCCATTTCTTGATGCTATTACACGAGAATCCTCCCTTAACCCTTTGCACTCGAAACTTCTGTACTGAAGTAGAATTTTTCTTAGTTTCCTTTTAACATAATTATTGGAGTTTCACCTACGGTTTTGTCAATTCAAATTCGGAAAATGGTTTTGTCATAATGTACTACTACCTGTGATTCTGTAGTTTTCTTTCATCGTTTCTGAACTTCGTTCTTCCAGATCTCTCCGCAGAATCTGTAGCATCAATTTGAGCTCTGTCTGTCCTGTGTGCGATTAGAATCAGTTGCACTATTTACTGATATTCTAATCTTCCATTCTCTTGAGCCAATTATTTAATTCAAATCTCTCATTTATGAAATTACTGATTTAGTCTTTAAATAAAACGGAACTTATCTTCACTATTACTGATTCCTTTATCTATTTTTATAAACATTAAAGACAGACTAAAGTATGAAATAATCATTTTAGCACTTTGTGAACCGGGCATATTTTTCGACGCCTATAGATTCTGACGTTAAGAAATACAAAATTCGTCGATGTACACCGTTCCTCTGTCTCTAGTAATGTTCGAGGTGTTCAACTTTGAGGATAATTTTTGCCCCTTATCTCTGAATAATTGTCAATAAAAAAAAAAGGAAAATTATCTGTGAAATATTTTTTTGACAAATACTGTTTCATCAATATTGCTAATTACTACTTAGCAATGTTTCCTTGTCAGTAATATTCTTACATTTATGCACCCATGTAGCGTGCAAATAATTTGAAATTATCTAACATTTCATATCACTTATACAAATCAAGGTAATCTGTTTAGTGAAATGTTTAAAAAAAAAGCAACAAGCATGCTGTTAAACAACACAGCATTTTTGAAAAGTGTGCTAACGTTCGAAACCGGTAAATTTACGCAATCATACATCGTAAAATTCGCAAATAGATTAAGCAGATTCATTTTTTTCGTAACACGGGGAGACCTGCCCGATTGGTCGGTTAAGTGTTAATTAAACACAATGCTGTATATTATTATATATAACATACAATGTATGAAACATTTAAAATGTAAAGAGGTAGGACATTTGTTAAAGAAAAAAAAGAAAAAAATAATAGTTATTGTCGTCCCTTAATTCTCATTCGAATTACTATATCGAACCAAGTGGTGACTGAGAGTTACCTCTCGAGTGCAAAGGGTTAATAAAGCTTACTTTATATCCAGAAATGTCGAAATCCTTTACCACTGATGTTAGAAACAGCCAAATTAAATATGATCAATGGAATCGATCACATTCATTGGTAATTTTGTTATTAGCTAAATGTAATTTTCTAACATTGTAACGAGTGAGAAAGAAAGTGTTTTAATAAATCGGCCAGGACGCCGAGAAAGCAGTAACTCGGACGCAAACGTTCGTGAAGGGTGCTCGGGGCAAGAATTTGAGGGAACAGGCCTCGTATCTTGCGCTATTTTCGTTTTCAACACGCGAAAAGAAAATAAAAGAGCGTGGTTCGTGATCTACGCGCGCCGCGCCGCTCTGATTTATCGGCCGCTCGCCCCGTTGCATCGAACGCGTCACTATTGTGTGCACCCGTCCAAAATGCACTTTTATAAATAGCAACTGACGCCAAGTCTCCTTAGTCTCATGGAGACCCTCCCTTTCGGTCAAGGGTGCATCTTGACGCCGAGCAACGGGTCAATTGTGTTCCGTGCGGACGATTCAAGTTAACCACACGCTTCTGCTACCCATTGATGAATCGGTTTCATTAACTGAATGCCTACCTTGATCTTCAGAATGGGAACGTGTACAAACAAGAGGATTATATATTCGTATCTTGTATACGCGCTATATTTTCGAAACAACTTCAACAAAGTTTCTTGTGAATTAGAACGCTATTTTAAACTTGAACGCATTGTGAATGGAATACAAATGTTTTGATTAATCAAAATATTCTCTGATAAAACATTGTCTGATGTTTTGATTTTCATTTCTTGGAAAAAGTGAATGTGATAATTTATGATTAATGAAAATTAATTGGAAAAGTGATCACTTTGGTTAAAAGTAAAACTTTAAGGATCTTACATTTTGTATTTATTTTATGTAATAGATCTGTGATATGCAGAAATTTTTAAGCACCATTCAGAGATTAATTTCATGAATTACATAATTCTTGTAATTTTTAAAATAAAAATATAATAGAGAATTTTACAGTTTGCTATGAGAAGTATTTTACATATATCTTTCTATTTAATAGTAAGTAAATTGAAACATATTGTTACCGTAAGTCGTGATTTCGTTGCACGATATTCTGGAACAGATTCTAATACATTCATCCGCATTGCTGACTCAAGATCTGTTGAATGTTCAGTTATTAAGAATGAAAATTATTTGTCTTATAATAAAGAATTGCTCGTTGGTAGAGAAATTGTTATATAGTGATAGAAGATTAATACTGAGTAAGATAGATTATACGAAAAAATATCGAGGTTAATTAATTTCCTTTATCTTATAAATAAAGATTTAATTATTAGAGACAAACTTTTCCTTTTGTATGAAATCGAGGAAACTAATTACTAGGACCCATTTGGGATAACATTATTGTTATTAATATTATTATTATTGTTATATTACAATATAACTAATATAATAATAAAAAATTACAATTAACTTCATAATAAAATATTATATTATTATTATTATTGCTTGAAATAATATTTATTTATTAATATCAAATAGTATATTATTTTATTTCAAGAAATAATTTTGAAAATAACCATCTTGTGTCTAGGATAATAAAGTGATAATAGGATAACGAAATGTTCCTTTAATAGTTCAATCAATGTACAGTAGAATCTCTGTTATCATTTATCACTGGTAAAGAGCAATGTCTAAGAAAACGTTTGTTTTTTGGCAGCTTTGAACTTTTCCGACTAGTAAACTTTTCACGTAAGAATAACGAAATTGTATTTTAAAGCTCCATTTTTTATTCTAAGGAACTTTAGTTAAATTTGGTTAAAATTAATTTTATTTAATTTTATTTAATATTATTAAAGTAAAACATTTGGTAAAGATGCTTTTAAGTCAGTGTCAGGTAGGTCAATGGATGAAAGTATTGCCACTGTTAAAATTAATGAAGATCACCTATTAATTTCTGAGGTAAGCTGCTAACCGACGCTATTGTTTTTGACAGTAACGACACTATCGTTATTTACTTAATGGTTAATTTAATTTCAATTTTTCATTAACTAAAATTTTCAAGATGAATTTATTGTTTTTATTATTTGAATTTAAATATATTTCAAATGTTCGCTATTATTCCTTTTGTCAAATTTGTGATAAAGGAGTAATCCAATTATTTATTATTTGAAGCTGCTGTTGTTTCAAATATATTAATAATTATCTACATGTTTAAATAGTTGTAAATGTTGTTAATTTCAAATAAAAATTGCCCAGATCTGTGTAATAGCGACGTAAAACCTGGTGTATTATACTCGTATTGCGACTTTGAATACAGTGCGTATTGCAAATTAAAAAAAAGAAATATTAATAAAAATATAATTAAACGTAGAAATATACGTTTCCTAAAAAACTCTTTCAAGGATATTTCTGGTCCTAATTCTCAAAGCAAGGTAAAACATATCGTATTTTATTCGTATTTCGATTGTGAACGCAGTGCATAGTGCAAATTAGTAATATGTCAGCATACATAATATAGAAATATACAAAAAAGTCTTTCACTTATAAAGGAAAGAAAGAGTTACGCTAATTGAACTTTGAAGAATACGAATTCCTGCCCGTGCATGGATTCGATCCTAAGGACAGAAAATAGGAATCAATCGAATACAATACAATATTGACACTTGAAATGTCGCTGGACGACTAACAAAGTGTTACTATACTAAAGGCAATACAAAATTTCGAGAAAATTAAACGAGAATAAATGAAAAATACTATCCTCATGGGTTCTACGTGCACTAGAGGGTTAAATGATTAGGTTCAGTATTTCATATCAACTGCTTTCCTTACAACACGAGTAAAGTACAAGCTTCTTAAATCCATCAAGTTTTCCACTTTATTCTTGTAAATAAAAGAGAACTGTCTAAGTTTCTTTTCGGCTGCGTTTATTTTTTTTTTTTTCTAACACTGTTCGTGCCCGCTTTTATACGAGAGATTTCTTCGTGGCTATGTATGCTGCCTATGGGGAAACATCGAGCCACTATAATGCGTTACCAGCATTCGGGTGTTCTGTTGAAAGAACAACGATGCGTATTCTTAGTTTTCGAGAAATGAAAAACACGAATAACCAATGTTCTACAACTCTACGTTCATACAAATTTTTTGCAACACTGTTTATTATATATTTTTCGACGTTGTACAGTTTCTTTCCATTTTACATTTATATTTTACATTATTCCCGTATTCTTCGTTTTTATTTTATATCTATTTGTAATTCCACTTTCTAATATTCTGTTTTCTTTTACGTAGTTATTCCTTGTCTTTTTGTGTACTTTGTTGCTTACCTTTGTTTTATAATAGATTCAAATTTTCCTACATTTTCCATTTTTCTTATACTTTTGTACTTCTATACTTTTTTTTTTAATATAAGTATGGGATACTTTTCTTTCTTAACTTTGCATTCGTCTTTACTTTCTGCTGTCTTCTTTGTCTTTTCAAAATTGCAGTTTCTCTTTCACTTTAGCTTTCCCTTTACAACCTCGATTCTTTACGCTTTTTTCATCCTTTTGTTTGTTGTATAATAATTGGACATTTGTAAATTTCGCGAATCATAAAACCTTTCTTGCTTCTTTATACGTTGAATTTCGACATGTCGCTGCTTGACATTGATAGTGAAATAACTAAAAAAGTGTCAATTTTTATTATTTTTACACGGACTCGATATACACATTATTTTTATCACATAAAATAACACATGTCATATCCTACAGCCAAACAAATTATACATCAGTATCGAACTATTAGTGAGATTAAGTAAATTTTAAATTGTTTCCCTGTAAAATTAATTTTTTGAATTACGCCATTATTAATATCAAGCAGCGAAATGTACGAAACTCTTTCTCCGTCGATCAGTTTCCTCTGTTTACCTATGATAAATCGATTTCACTTTCGCCGAACGAATAAAGATAGTAACTGAAGTGAAGCGAAAAGTAGGGGTTAACAGTATGTGAGAGGTGAACGAAGAAAGAAAGCTTAACATATGAAAGAAATGGAAGTAGTGGAAATAAGAAACAGGAAGAATAAATACCCAAAATGTTTTGTTAGTACGAGAGAAAGAAGTTAAAGAGAATAATAGAAAATATGTTAGATACAGATTAATCTTTTAACAATGGAAGTTTGTTTTAAAAGTGTGTATCTTCTTGCGTAATTAAAATTGAGCGATGCCGAGTATACTTTATCTATCCCTTTAATCAAAATTAATAATCTTAATAATCTATCTCTTTAATACTTTATCTATATCTTTAAATACACCTACTGCACATTTGAATTAATTATAATAAAACTGGCAGTTACTACGAGTTCGATTGTTTAAAACACCGATAATTTTATTGTTCAAAAATTCATTAATATAGCAAATGTTATTAATATAATTTGAAAAATTCGTATTTAAATAATACAGAAAAAATTTACATATATGAAAAATCAAAAATCAAAATCAAAATAAGAAATTTACTTTCTCCTTAAAGCCCGATATTTTTGAAAATAGGATGCGATATAATTTCGTGTAATATCAATTCATTTAAATATACCAATATTTTCGTAAAAATGCAGAAAGTTATTGCTAGTTTAATTTTTTTATTCTGATAAAAGATATATATTTGGTATTATTTACAAAAATTTCAATTTTTATAGTAAAAGGTATTCTAGTTTTTCACACGACGAGTATACTCGTCGTTACCCCAAAAGTGATCATTTTCTCGTAACGAGTTTACTCGTCGAGCAACGTTAAAGGGTTAAGGGTAGTTGTATGTCGAAAATGAATGTGTTCAAAGATCAAATAAAATGAGAAAGTAAACAGAGAGAGAAAGGAATACATAACGCATATAAAGTAACCTAACCGAGAAACCAAAGAACTGCAGACAAGATAAAATTGACATAGAAATCATGAACAAAATAAATGAGACAGAAGAAAGTAAACATATTTGACGTCGAAAAATGTGCTCTCATTTTTTTTTAAACTCTGCTTCTCTTCACTTCCATCTTCAAAAATTCCAAACTTTTGCTATCACAAACGTTTCTACAGTGGGTGATCAAACTGTTATGAACAAATGAAAAAATTATATTAGTATTGTAACTTCGATAATAGTAAAATATATATTTTTTCTTAACACGTGTATTCAGACAATTTTGATTATATTTTGATAGCTTATCTCGCTAAAAACAAGAAAATATTTGAATTTTCTTATAATCTGGTAACTCAGTGGATATGAATCTAATGGAAAGCTTATGGAAATTATTAAAACATCGAATTGCATTAAAAGTGATAATCAATGAATAGCGATTGTGAAGAACAGCATAACGCAGGAATAAAAGAACAGTGTAGAAAAAAATATAGAAAATATGTCAATACTTGTTCAGGGAATTTATAGATGCAAGGGAAGGCATGGAGAAACAATTTTGTTTAAATTTTAAATGATTTATACTTTTTGTAACAATGTATAATATGTTCATAACATATAATGCATAAAGTGTTCATAATTATTTGGTTACCCATTGTACATACCCGTAAAACCACAAGAAATATACGCTATTGTTTAAAGTGTTATGAAAATCTCGTGAAATCAAGTAAACACGATAGAAATTCAGTGAAGAATAATGTAGCATTACAAGAAACAATTGGAACGAAGCAGAGAAACAGAAGAAGATGAGAAAATAATGTAACAGCGTAAATTGAGACAGAAGGGAAAAATTAAAAATGGAAAGTCCAAAGAGCAACGAAAAAAAAAACAAAGAAAACCAAAAAAGAAACGAAAGCAGAAACACGAAAACGAAAAAGAACCACGTAAATTGGTAAACAGAGGAAGAAGGAAAAAGCGGGAAGCAGTGTGAAGCCGAAGGCACACGAATGAGAAGGTTCGCGGAGGGCACGAACCGCGTCGGACAGATGCTGCTCGCGTGCGTGCCGATGAAAATACGCGAGCGTGACGGTGGCGCACGCGTGTGCCGAGCCGAAGAAGAGAGAGCGAGCTTTTTGTTGCACACGGCAATTAGCCACGGCTCGTCGTGCTTTGGCTTTAGCTGCGACTGTCGCGTCGCCGTGATCGACGCCACTCCTTCTCCTGCTTCTCTTTCTCCTCTTCCTGTTACCGTTTGCGCCGTCGAAAAAGGAAAAAAGGAACAACGAGATGCTCTCGAGTTTAAGGGTCGACGCTCAAGTTGTCCGGGAAATTATTGGTCACAGTGATATTCTTCGAAGTGTCGCGTTCAATTGGGAACTGTTGTTGCAACCAGCGATGTAACACATTGCCGACCGCGCACATTCTTCAGGAACGACGCTTACAAATTTGATGTTAGAAAAAAAATAAAATTGTCGATATACACTGTTCCTCTGTCTCTAACTGTCTCTACTAACTACACTCAGTTTTAAGAATGATTTTCACTGCTTCACTATGAACGATTGCCGATAAAAAAGAGTTCGTGTAACATGTTTTTTTTTTCTTTTTTTTTTTTAGAATTACTGTATATCGAAGTTTCGTCAATATTAGTGATTATTATTTAAAACTGTTTCCTTTTCAGGAACATTCTTATACTTGGGTAGTTATAAAGCGTGCAAGCATTATAACTTGAGATAATAAAACACCAATTAGGTGAAAATATGTTAAATAACAATGGTACTTTTTTGAAGTGTCCTCACGTTCGACACAGACTAGTTTATGCAATGGTATGTACGTCAAAGAATTCACAAATATATCAAGTATACTCATTCTTTTCGTAATATGGGGAGATCTCCCCAATCGGTCGGCGAAGTGTTAATATCTTCCCGCCTTTTCACGAGTTCTCTTTTGTTCCGTTGAGAGGCTACCGCTGAAGGTGGAAGCTACTTTGTTTGTACAACCCCTCCCCGCCCTTCACTGTGTTGTGTAGCAACAAGTAGCACATCAGGAGTCGACCTACTTAATTGTACATTCTTGTAACGTATATTTGACGTTTGAACGTTCAGTATTGTGATGATTATCGAATGACACGTTGTAAGTAGATTCCATGAATATTTGTATAGTAAAATTTCCATTATTGAGAATATTCGGATGAAACAATTATCGAATAATAGAGCACAAACTTTTTTTTGGTGAATTATTACAGGGTACCACTACAATTATCAAGAGTTTTGAAGTTCTACGTAATGATTTCTAAATATTACTAATAGCACGTGCAAGGGGTTAGAAAGAAATTATATATAACGAAGAAAGTGCAAAAATAATATTTATTTACAAAGAAATATCTAACTGGTATACATTTATACCATTAATGTATTTACTCTAATTTCTACTGATGTTTCCACGTGCGTATTCAAGATTGATTGTTTTTTGGCGTTTTAGAAGTGTAGGTGCACACATCGTTTTCTCTCTGGTGATATTTGGATTACGTTTAAGGACTTGTTGAACTGTCCAATGAGAAACGCCGAATCCACATTCCTTCACAAGTTTTTCAACGTGTTATTTGCAACTTTAATAATTTGTTGCTTAGTTTAAGGAGATAATTCTTTTTCAGGTCCTGTTTTTCTTACTTAACCAGCGAAGTCTTTTTCTAGAGCCTGAAATGCTTTAAAGTGAGAAGGCACTTCTTACTACAACTATAGACGCATTCATTTTCTATTTAAATACTAGAATTTGAAATATTATTAACGATATCATCCTGATTACAGTTTTTATTTTTTATAGATTAAATTTTTTTACTTTTAACTTGCACAAACGATTGGTACACAGCTGTGTCATTTTTTATTTTATTTTAATAAATAATCTACACATTCTTGATTTTCATTTTCATTTTTTTATTTACTCATTTTAGGTTTTACTAAAAGTTCTATATGCTTGTTAATACAATGCAGAGGCTTGCAAAGAAATTACGTAATATGGTTTAAAGTCCATGAATAAATAATTAAGCGAGTTTAAATATTTTCAAAATTAGCATTTTTAATTTTGTAAAAACTCGACTTCTTCAAAGTCGTTATTTTAAAATATTTTAATAATTGTAATGTTAACTTAATGTTATAAAAATAATATTCCATTCGTTTAACCATTTGTTTTAGAAAAGTAGTAATTCTTTTCAAAGATAGATAAGTTGTATGTAGTAGGTATATCTATCTCTATCTAGGGAGATTTTGGAATACTCGTTACATATTTTTTATTAAAATCATATATGCATATAACTATTTTATTTTAATTTAACTAATATAAAGGTAAATAATTATTTTACGATAAAAAGAAAAAGTAAATGCAATGTGCATAAAATTGTCATGTATTTATTATTCTATTGTATATATTTACAATTTCTAAAGAACTAGTTCTGATGTACATACTTGAATAACATTCATATCCCGAGTATAAATTTTCCGAGTATTTAAATTTTAAGCCAAAGCGATAATTTTTAAAAGTATAATAACTTCATGCATCATTTACCACCACTTGATGCTTTTACTTTATATGGAATACGCAAAAAGGCACACGAAATACATATGCATATATGTTACATAACTGATCTACAATGTGTTAATATTTAGAACTTAAAATCACCTCTATATTTAAACTTCCAAAGAATTTATCAGAACTTTGCACCACTATACTTTACTACTTGGACACTTGATAATAAAGTATTATGTAGTCATTTATGTACTACAGAGTTGAACAAAAAGGAAAACATTTGTTTCTAAAAATTGTTAGTAATGCTTGAAACAACGTACACAAGTTGAAACATATAATCTAATTCGTTGAAACAGAATTAGTATTAAATATCTGTAGACACAAGGCGAACTTCACTGTTAACTATACATATCCTGTTTTATAAAGAAAGAAGAAAAAAAAGATAGAAATCTGATGCTTACTTCAGTGTCTAGTAACCCAATCTATTAAATAGCGGGAAATTCAACAGTCAAATCACGCATCATTCAACAGTTATTTATTCCAATTCTTAATGGAAAAATTTGCTCCTTTTCGTTCGGTATTCCAGGGCCAGGTAGTTAGAAGCTCGACAGACGCCGATTCCAACGTTATCGGTGACAGCAGAATCAGATTTGCACGCGCTTGAACGCGACACCTGCGTGAACGTACGTGGCTCGCGTGCGTGCACTGTCGGAAATACACACGCTGCTTGTAGATACATGTGTAAATACGTGTGCAACCTCGTCAATTTTGCGGACACTGATCTGCTCAACTCCAATTTTCGTTGCTACTTTCAAAAATTCGCATCGCTACACGCGACAAATAAACGCTTTAATTGAAATTAAAACAACGTATTTTTACTTGTATTGGACAAGAATTTGGGCGAAGTTCGAGGAACGTGAATTTTCTTTTATAGATCGAAGATTCTAGATTAAAGCTTAAGGGGTCTTTCGCTTAAAAAATTATATATTTTTCCATTTTTGATTTTTTGTACTTCCAAGTAAATTATCTTTGAAAATATATCTCCGTAAAGATTTTTTAAAATTCGTCGATTTGACTCGGATCTAAAGAAAATTGTAGTAATATTGTTATTAAAAATAGTCCCTTCATAAACTTTAAAGGCGTTTTTCTTGAAATTATTTTTTCAATACACTTGTGCAAAATTTCTTGGATATCATTCAACGGATTTATTTGAAATTTTGTACACATTTTCAGTAGACATATAAACAGAGAACTATTCTGTATAATCATAAAATTTTAAAAATGACTGTTTTTTAATGGTTCCAGAAGGAATGATTTTTGGGCAAAAATTCCAAGCGATAATTTCACAGGTCACCACTTTGTTACTTTTGTGTATTCTTCAACTAGAGTGTATGATTCCAGAAATATTGCACAATTGGTCTCTTACGAAAATTTTGTTTGAGATATGCCACAGAGGAAACCCTTTCTTTTCTGCAAAGATTAATATATATATACAATATTTTACTACAAAAAAATTACATATACAGTGCAAAATATGAATAATATAGTAATGAATATTTTAAGTTTCATTTCAATAGCTCGTGTAGTTTTCTGGCGGAAATTTCCCAAACAATAACTACTTTTCAGGCATGTAAATGAGAAAAGCCTCATTAAATAGGAAAATGTTGGCATTTCAAACTTGGTGTTTAGAAATGTTAGTGTAGCATTGTTCGTCATTAATGTGAACTTATTTTATGAGCAATTATGATTGCTCAGTGGATTATCGCAACAATTTTATAGAAATGTAAAGTGTAAAATTTAATTTGAAAATTGAACATTTACTTCTCTAGTTAGCAAGACAGATATAATTCTTATTGCGTAATTTTATATTATTCATTAGGTTGCAATAGCGTTTCTGCTGTATAGTTCGTATATAATTGTATAACAAGAAATAATCTCTAACCCGAAAATTCAAAAACTTGTGGAAGTTTGGGGATGTGTACAGTATATATAGATATGTATTACGCAATTTCATTTTGCTGCCTATATTCTCTCTAAGAGATTGAAATTACACTGAATTTCAATGAATTTTCATTTCTCTAATTTCTCTAATTATTTCGGAGTAGATTTTAACGCCGTTATAATTACCTGCAAGCATCAATATGAATACAAATAACTAATAGTAACATGACATAATAATAATTGTACATAATATGTAACGAATTTTCAAAATCGATTTTCTCGGAAACAAAATCTCAAGGAACAAAGTCATTTTCATTTTCCATTTCTGGTTTCAAGTAGCATCACTTTTTTTCTTGTACTACTCCTTTTGTAATTACAATATTCCTAAACATTATGTTATAACAACAAGCTTTTCAATTAATCATTGGAATCCGCGCTCTAAAAAAATGTAGTAATAATTGAAAGATGCATTGACACGTGCATGATCATTTATTGACAAATAAAACACCTCTTACTTCTTTTTATTTTTTATACAACTGCATCTCTGAAATTTTTCACAGTCGAATTAAGAGCACTGCACCGATTATTGAATTAGCCGCCTCGGTTGTGCCGCCATTTAAGCGACAGTACAGAATATTGCTCCTTACTTCGGCCTCGAAACTATTAGCGATCAATTTTGCGCTATATCAAAATCACGTTACGGTGTATAAAGATTCGAGATTACCATAGATCGGTTACATTTCCATCGAAGCTACTACGTCGTACTTACATTTGTATCTCAATGCATTTTAGAGAGAGAGAGAGAGAGAGAGAGAGAGAGAGAGAGAGAGAGAGAGTGTGTGTGTGTGAGAGGAAAAGAAAAAAAGAGAGGAAAGAAAGAATGAAATTTTATACGTTGCTTGTGAAAGATCCATGCGTTGCGTAAAACCCGTCGGTATCTGGCATCAATCAGCGCGCGCCAGCCAATTATAGATTATGGAGGCGATCGATCGCGAGAGACATGTAAATCACGGTGACCAGGTTTCGCGGGGACCGGCAACTCAATTAAACGAGATGACGCGCAGGTAAATAATCGCGAAGATTATAAATTGAAAAGGAACGGCAAGCTAACGAACGCAACCGGCCGATCGGCTCGATTTTTCTCATTAGCCGATGGAAACGATTCAGCCGTGCGACGTGAAATAGTGCGTTCTGTCCGGGACACGTTTTCGCGTTCTGGTAATGACACACACACACACACACACACACGGTCTGACTGACTTTCTTGTTAAACAACCGACCGATCCTTGCGTCAGATTGGACGCTTTACGGTGTCCCGTAAACAGATTCGTCTGTGCTAAGGCGGGATTTCAGAAAGCTACAAAGTATCGTAACAATCACAGACAAAGTTGGATAAACACTTTGAAGAAATTGTGTGGAACATACTGATATAAAAAAGGAACAATAAAGACACTTTGTGAGACATTGCGAGTCTTAGCAACTTTGGGGAAAAGCGGAAGCAAGGAAACTTGGATTAAATACATCAAATGAATATGAGAAGTATCTTACAATTAACCGTAGAAGCCGAGGCAAAATTTGAAGGATTCAACGGGAATCGAAACTACCTCCGGATCGACAAGTCGCGACATTAATTCAGTCGAAAAATATCAAGAGGCGTGATCACGCTTCTTTCATTTTTTCTTTCTTTTTACGTTTTTGTTATTTTTAATGTTTGATGAATAAAAAATATATAATAAACGGTAATAGTAAAACACACACTGACAAAATCTAAACAATTGCAGTTAATTCGCCTCTACATACCGACTACATGGCAATTTAGGCAGTGGACGGCTAACATGCTACGCCAACCAATGCCTTCTGTATTTTTTCTAAAATCGAACGTATAAAATTGTGAAATTATTTAATTATTTAATTTAAAATGCCCGTTGTGCTGCTGTGGATTCGATATGGATCCTCGAACTATGCATATCAAATGTACCAGAAATTCGATCACAAAGTGAATTAAAATTTTACAGTGGTATTTTTTAAAATAGTAGCGGCCGGGGAAAGTTAATACTGTGAATTCAATTTGCGTACAAAATTCCAGAAAATCGAATATTTCAACGATTATTTGTAATTTATCGAACTCACTTGTGATGATATATTTCAGTCGTAGATAAGTAGATCATTGAAATATTGAATTTTCTTGAATACTGTGTACAAGTTTATTTCAGTGTATCAACCTGTCCCTGTCTTCCCTACATATGCAGAAATATTGTAGCAAAGAAACATTTTCATTGCGGACACCATTGTGCAATTTATGGTTACCGTAAGTGGTGATGTAGTGTTATGAAAAGTAGTAAGAATATTACTTTTATCAAGATGTGTGTATCAAATTGTTTAATTATTATTTTATCACTGAATTCGTAGTTTCAACGTGGAGCATCATACGTCTAACTACATATGTATATGCGCAAGTATAATGTATGCACAACTAATGTATATAAACTTTGACATAATATTTATATAATAAAATACACAAACAGTCACTGAGTACAGTAGCCAACATTGTTACTCGATAAGTTTCTATTAATGACAATTTATTTTTGGAACCACCGTGACGCACAATTTCAGAATGTGCTTGTTATACGTTCTGAAATGTACTGTTTATACTTTCAATATGTACACAATTTGAAAGCGATCAACTTAGTCTAACATATATGTGTATATTTTCAAATTGCACGTCTATTTCGAAGAAATGGTTTCATCGTCGTTTGTATTTTTTGTAAACATACCTATCTTTCCACGAACAAATATATTTCCTCGCATTGCATAGGCAACATGAGTCCTTTATATTCAAGTCTAATTTTACTTCACAGTTCTAGGCTTCCAAAAAATCTACAAAATTTCTACTATATTATCGAGGTGTCTATTACATTGTGTAATTATTTGTTAACTCAAATATTTCTAACATTTTTCAATAAAAATAAAAATTCATTTCAAAGAAAGAGAAGAGTGAAATATTTCCTCGGTTATCCATGGTCTAAAATACAATGAACCTCAAAATATAAGAAGTATTGTTTATCAAGAAGGCACTTTTAAATTTAGCATGTAATTTTCTTAATATTAAGTTTTTTGTGCACATGGATTGGTAAAAAGTATTTTTACAAATACCATGTCAATGTCAAAACGTACGAATTGCTATACAACTATTGAAAACTGCACATACGCTCCAAATACATGAATTAAAAGAAAATTATACTACTTTCTATAGCTTGAAAAGATACATAATAAGATACTAAACATCATATATTATCATCTTGTATAGTTTGTTATACAAAAATTCTAAAAGAAATCGTATCTTTCTATACTCCCAAACCGAAGCTTCCTTTAAGTGTTCATATTCGCCTTGACACCAGAAACAAGTTTAACTTCTAATCAATTTGACAACTGCTAAATTGTGGCTAAAGTTTGTTCAATGTTTCACTGGACACTCGGTATATCGGGAAGTTGCGCTTACCTTCTGAATGAGTATGAACAATGATTGTCGAGCTACAACACAATTTAAATAGCCCGAAGCAATGATCTTTTCTCAGGAAGTATGTCATAATAACCCATACTTGCACCATGACAATCAATCTTCCAAAAATACGTATATCCGCCCTTCATAAATAAACATCTCCCCACCTCCCCTTCGAGACGCGAGTTCGTATACGTCACGTGTACATCCTGCGATCTCGACGAGAAGAATAAAGACAAAGCCGAATCACGCCCCTCCCGAAATCATCCCAAAACCTAAATCACCATTTCCAACCCGTGTCCCTTTCATCCCCCTCCCCCCCGTCGCCCTTCATTTCTGGTCACGAAACCAAGCGAAGTGCCTCCTTAGAGGAAGGACCATGCGACAGGGCACAGAGAAAATTCGATATCCCCGCGGTGTATGACAGGCAAAAACGTCGGGTACTATTCCGTGGATGACAATTTTAGCTGAAGCCAGCCCCTTCTTCCTCCCTTGGCAGACCGCGCGGAGCCTCCATTCAAGCTCCCTCCGAGGCTCATTGTCCTGGCCGTTGTTTGCTAAGGTAATCCTGTACGCAGAGAGGACACGAGAACCTGCCCTAACCTGGTGAACCGAGAGACACGGCACCGGGTACGACAAATTTTCCGGCACAGAAAGCTCGAATGGGGAAAAGCGATCGCGACACGCCGACGGCCCGGTGGCTAGAAACGTATTACATTTTAAAACGACAAAAAGAAGGCCCGGACTAATAATGGGGATAATATGGGGTGCCCTCGAACGTGAAACGCGGTCCAATATCGGTGCATCCTGGCGAAAACCGGTGTGTAAACACAGAGTTACCGCGGCATCCTGTCAATCCTGAGTCAGACCCCCCACCTTTCACGGTCTTTTCGAATCGGATGACAAGAGGGGCAGGGGGGAGGGGCAACGATTGACCGCGTTATCTGATCGCGCTCCTTCTCGGTCGATTCTCGACAAAAATTCCTCCAGGGGCCAGACCGCCTGTTTAATTCGGCACTCGTTACAGGACAGACATTCGGGGCTTGTTATAGTTTGCTTCTCGAACCGCTTATGTCGCATATGAGTGGATTAAAAAAGCGGGAGGTGGGGGTGAGACGAACTGAGATCGGGGTTGTTATTGTTCTGTCCGTCTTGTTCTGTCTGTTGAACGAATCGGTGGTACGTTCGCTTGATCTGGTAAGAATGAATAGAATATTTTATGTCCGCAGAGAAATGTATTGTAAATTGGTTGGAAATTTCGCGTATTCGTTGTTATTCTTAGTCTGCCAAATTATTTCACGCAACGCAAGTTAGGCTTCATCGTTGCGAATGACAGGTTTGTGGCTGTCTTCGAGAATTCGCGAACATTGCTAAAAAATATAAGTGTGATTGCTAAGATTAAATCGGAAAGAACTAATTCGAAAGAAATAATTCACGGCGAGTATTAATAGGGAGAGAATCCCAACTGTGCCACTCCAATTTTAGCAATCCTTTGTAACATGATAGAATACATATTTCTTATAATATATATGAAATATTAGCCGTAGTTGCACGATTGTTTTAAAGATATGATTAATTAAAGTTGTATACCTAGTTATATACTATGAATATAGATGTCTGATAGCATAATTCGCGATGGCGAAGCGTCAGCTACGTGGCGATTCGAATTCTCGTTAAATAAAGTTTTTGTTTCCTTTTTCTTCTTTTCCCCTGTAATTTTATTGCGGTAATAATCGCGATTCACGATGCTGTGCAAAATGTCCAGCACCAGGAACAGTTGATAAAGGCTTGTTTATTATACCGATACTTTTTAAATTTGCATTATCTGCAGGCTTAGCTATACATCGTGAACTGCTTTCGAAAAGTTCAATGCATAAACATTTTACAAACGCATAAGTGAAGAATTGTAATAAAAAAGAAGAACAGAAAATGAAAAGTTTATTTAACAAGGATTATTCGATTGTTGAACACTTTTGATTTATAAATCACTTATGGCGTCACTTTGCTATTGCGGATTCTACGTGGAGATATCTACATTCATAGTACATAACTATGTACGTTACTCTGATTAATTATATCTTTAAATCTATCAAGTAATTACGGCTAATATCCTATCATCCTATGAAAGATAGTTAAAATCGGAATGGTATAGTTGATGTTCTCCTCTCTGTAAGCAGCAGCGCTAGGTATACTTCAAGCAGAAAGCATTTGAAATAGTAATTGAAATGTTTTTTTTTAAATAAGATAGCATTTGAAAATTTATTTCAATTGACAATTATATATAAGTATATTGGGAATGTTTATCTAAAATATACAAATTTAGAATTATTAAATTGAAATAATAATTTGTTGCAATGGATGTATTAGAAACAATTGTTTGAAATAATAGCTCATGTCTTCAAACTTGCGTTAATCGTTTCAAATGAGTGACTTTTGTTAATTCGAATAGTTTTGCCTCCCTATTAGTTCAGATAAGAAATAATTATTTGCTACTACTTTTTGTTACGCGTTGCTCATAATTAAGAGAAGCGGAAAACCAACCTCTACATGTTCTTTTACACTTCGTAATTTTTTTATTGTTATAGATTTCTCAAAAGTTCATAGAAAATTCGAAGACACTTATCGAAGTCTCTACAACATTATACAATTGTTAAAACAAATGTTCGAAATATTTTTCAATAAAAATAAGAATTCGTTACGAAAGAGTACAGGAGTGAAATTTCCATTGGGTTTTTAAGAATTCAGATTGCCAAACAGAAGGTTAATATAATTTAATAAATAAAAGAAAGAAAGAAAGATTGAAGTCTCTTTTTTATTGATTTTTTCTTAAAAGTGGGGCGTATTGTTCAATTTCACCCTAATGCCGACCAACATTGCGATTGCAATGTATTAAGCGTAGAAGTTAATTTTTTCCGACTTAAGGGTACAATCAAAGTTTTATTTAAAAAGAATGAATACAGAACGATTATCGAAATAGTTTCCATTATTGATAACCTTTTGCCATTTTTCTGGCAGCTTGTTAATACCATCGTGATTATGCAAATTCAGTCGAAAAGAATTTATTTCCACACCTAATAACATTATCATCGAATGATTACCATTATTGTTTCATTCATATGAATCAAATGCAACCGAACTATTTTGAATGAAATAACACTGAATATACCTTTAACCGTGTACTATTCAATCAATGTAATGCATTCAGTTAATATCATAAATTAAAATACTTCAATAATTAGGTATATAGCTTGCACGTACATTTTCTAAAAAGATTTGATGAAATCAGCGTTTAATACTGAATGATAATTTCAGTTTCTAACACGATTACAAATTACGTTCCCAGATCCGATTCTGTTTTGCTGCTATTTCGAAAAATACTATTTGTAACAACTATACCTATAATAAATCATAAGAACGCACAAATACGTACACTTTCCAATTCGTTCTCTGTACTGACTCAAGCGTACAACGGTGAAGGTTCCCTTTCCTTGCGATCTACGTTTCTATGTTAAAAGAGAGAGATGCAGATATCTCTGTTACGAATCACCCGATGCTTGACACGTCTAGAAAGGGGAATTTTCACCGCCATGCGTTCAACGTTAGCATGGAACGAGTCAAATGGACTCACATTGTGCACAATCCTTCCCGAACGTCTTCGACTTCGTATATATAACAAGTTCGAGGAACTTCATGGCGTCGAAAGTGATTTTATTCACTCGAGCGGCTTTTCTTGCAACAGAAACACGTAGATACAAAGTTACATTAAAGAAAAAAAAAAAAATTGGTTGTTTCGGCTGTTTAGAGATAAGGAACTGCCACTGCACGACGTCTTCCTCGACACCGTGAAGTCTTCGCTCGAATCCTCTGCAGCTATCTCCAGAAATGCGGCGGCAATTCAGTTGGTCCGTGTTAAGTGACTCACAGTGCTGTTGTAAAGTCACGGCATTAAACACGACGACGCCGCTCGCGGTCGCCAATCAAGATTTTACGCCGCAGTCGGACAATTATGATATTTTACAGGTGATTTGGGGGGCATAAGCTTATCCTATATCGCGCTCACCGTGCTGATAAGCGGGGAACGACTGCCTGGAAATATCTGAATCCGTTTGACCTTGGATCCGAGCCAAATCGCATTCGACGATCTCCTCGAGGTGTAAGGATTGCTTCGAGCTGATTTCAAGTCTCGTTTCGTTCGCGGTATCGTCGCGTACAACGCAACTTTTATTTCTAATACCAGATATAACCACGCGTTTATGCGAAAGGATAGAACATGGTGGTGTAGCGTTACAATTCTACTCTAACGTAAATTGATATAGAACAGGAAGTGAAAGGGAATTAAACGAAGGCACATAAATCACTTGTTTATGTTGTATAAATATCAAAACTCTTGAAATTGATATAAGGGAGTATATCATCCTGAGGTAGTCTAAAAATAGGTAAGAATTAGCCTCTTTCTTTTTTATTGGTAATTGCTGAATGACAACTTTCAATTTTTTCGGAAAATATAAACGTAACTCTCAACTTTATAAGGGCATTAGTGACAAACCTGGTCAGGAATTAGCAGATAAAACAATCGAGAGTCTGCAGAAAAAGCTTCAGCTTCTCCCTTCAATTTTGGAAAAGGAAAAGTGTTACAAAATGGAGGAGTTATTGTGAAACTTCTTTTGCTATAATATCAATTGTCTTGCTGCAAAAATTGGAATTTCTGAAATAGAAAGTTGTGTTCAATTTACAAATAAAAATATATTACCTATTATGTAGCGCATGATTTTTTAAAGTTTAAAGTCGACTTCTTTTTGATAAAAAGCGGTTTTTTCTTTTGAAACTGTCATCGTTTTTATAATAATTACAATTAAAAAAAAAATCGTACTATGTTACGTTGTAGATAATACATTTTCATTTATGAATAAAAAAGAATTTCTTATTTCAAACATTCGAATCTTAGCCGGCGATGGCGACCAGTAATAGATATTTTAGCAGAGGAGGTTTCCCAATTGGCGAATAACATCTTCCGGTAATATAATATTGTCACATCAGAATGAAAACAAAATTTGCTATAATAACGAAGACAAAACGATGTAATTTTGATAGCCTTTGAAATATGGTCGCCTCTCATTTGCATGTACTGCAGTAGGTAATATGGATTTATATGATGTGATATTTTGTAGTATATTATACGAGGATTTCTGAATTTTAGAGATTCAATTAATAAAGAAAAAGATTCAATCACGTAGAGATTTTATTTATTCCTTTTGATAGAAATATCTACCTAAACTGCGTTACATATTATTAACAAAACAACTCTTACGATACAAAAACATTTTATGTACTTTGTACACTTTTGTAACCTTCTAGGGGAGTGGTGAGATGAAAGGTACACGTATTGAACGGTACATTGCACTTATCTGAACATTTCTTCCATTCATAGCAACACTGATGCGTGTCCAACAACGTTTAATTTCAAGTTGCTGTCATTTCCAAGATGGCGTTCAAACGCGGTTGAATTTTTAGTTTCAATGTAAAATTTTTTATATTTTCTAAAAACGTTTCAAGAAGTGTTGTTATCGTCGACTGATTTCTTTGTTACTGTATCTCGATAGATGTTTATTCAAGAACAATGATGTAAAATGTCAAATGTTTGATATTGTAAAAGTTGAATTTTCAGTTTTATTGTCATATTTACGAATGGAACGCAATAAAAACTAACAAAGAGTTTTTGTTAATTAATATAGTTTTGATTATTCCAAGGATCACGTTTTGGTGTTTTACACATTGTAGATTTAATGTAAATTTTGACCATATCGTGTAGTTTAGATAACTTAAGATAAAAGTTGCTAATATTGTGACAATAATACCTGGAGAAATAATATAAAAAGAAGTAACATTGATATTACCTTGTTTTATTACACTCCCTCGTACAATACAGCCAATTTATAAAAGGAACAAAATACACTTTTTTAGAAAAACGAAAAACAAGAAACGTAAATATAGAAACAAGCTTATATGCGTTATTACAACGCATATATCATTATAGTCCGATAATTTACCATTTTAATGTTACTAATTAGAACAAGCATGGTTCTCTAAATTCTTTGCTATCTTGTCCGAAACAATCTTCCTTTCATCTCACCTCTCTCTTACCATGTTCTAACAAACAAGATCTTTACAAGATCGCAAAATCTATCGTAAACTGTCACGTACTCTTCCCTTCCGACTAGACATTTAACACGGGGCAAGAAAGAAAAGAAAAAAAGAAACTAAAGCAGCCGTACTATACGTAACACCGAAACCTAACTCAAACTCCGACGAATGATCAGAATTGTATCTACAGAGGTGGAAGAGAATCGTGCGCGGTACGGCTTCCTCGGTGCCGGTAGATGTACCAAGGGATTGGATTTTCGGCCGCCCTTCCAACCCCTTTGCGTAAAGGGTTTCATCCCCCGGAACATTCACGCGCTCGTTAGCATATCATACGAGTGGCGGGGCCCGAGGGTTGAATCCTCGGCCAATAACAATCCATTTTGGCCTGTCGGCCAGCTCCTCTTGCTCTGCTCACCCCTCCTCAGCATCCTGTATTACAATTCGCATTCGGGCTTCCTCCGCTTGGCCCGTTTATTTGTCTGTCCAATGGTCGGACAGCTCAAAGCGTTCCGCCGCTCGGGACGCCATTTTTTCTTTCCCTTTCCTTTGCCTACTCGTACTGACCCGTTACTTCTCCGATTACGGAAATCTCGTGATCCGTGGGACCGACGGGCCCTTCCACCACCTATCATATTAGGATTTTTCTCCTTTAGGATGGATATGTGGTCACGAAGGAGGTTTGTTGAACTTTGACGATGGTTTTTCTTGTTGTTTGATAATTTTTGGTTCGAGGTCTAAAGAATTCGAGTGATGAATCATGCCTTGTTACACTTATTATTAAGTTGGCGCTGCACTTATTGTTGTTTTTCATTATTTTAAATTTGGCTCTAGTTTTTCTAGTTAGCTAGTATTCAGTTATTGTTGTAATGTGTCACAGCGTTGATGTTTAAATCTATGCAACGATTAAACGACGTCTGGCTTTATTATGCTTGGATGTGTGAAGACGTTTTGTGGTTTATGGAGTAGACTGTATTTTTTAATGTGAAAAATAGCGTAATATACTTTGTTTTGCAAAACTGTGTATATTTACAAAATATGAAATAAGTGTGTAAGTGTACCTCTTCTGTATTACTTGTACATGTTGATTGTATGTATTTTGTATATCTACTCAGAGTATCCGTGCATACTGTTTTATAAAGTCGGTGTATGTTCTGATTGGATTCTAGATATGTATAGAAGGAGATCGAAGGTATGTGTCGGGTAGTTTCTCAATGTTCTGGATGCTCTTTTTGTAGTGTGAAAGTAGGAGATTTATGCTTAAATTTGCTACATTAGGTTCAGGAAAAGAACCATATTGGATGGTCAAAACAGCATGTGGCGCTCGGGTGTGATTTTCTCGATGGTCAGAAGCTAATTAACTGTTGTGCCTCTGAAAAATCTTGGTTTTTAAGACGAAATGTCGGGGAATGAGTAAAGTCTTATCTTATAAAAATTCGTAGTACCGAGGTTCAACTATATAATATTAGATTGGTGCAAAAATAATTGAAGTTTTTATTATTTAAAATTTGGCGCCAATTTTTCTAGTTTCCTTGTGTCTAGTTATGATCATATAATGCACCATTGTAAGGAGTGAAATTGGCATTACTGATTTTTGTTTATACTATTGCTCTCATTGTTTAATATTGTCGAATTTAAGCCCTGAATTAATCAGGGGAAAAAAGCAAATTATTATATGAGTTTTAATTGGAATGTAAAGCAAAATATCAATCGTGCTTTCCGACAAAAGAAAATTAATGAACGTACAGCTGAAAATTAGTTTCAAAAATTTCGCGATGGATACGAAAAGCACGTTTCACAAATAACTTTAAAAAAATTAAACAAACTAGATTATGAAACTTTTCAGACCTTTCTCCGACAAACTCACTTTTTTAAACATTTAGGTAACTTCTTACGAAAGAAGATTTTCAACAACCGAGCAGCAGTTCGTAATTCTTTCGAAGAATTCCTCTCCAGGACTTCAGAACTCTATCTCACAGGAACGAACAAACTTGCTTTTTGCTACATTTTATTACTAGCTTTTATTTCAATTAATAAATATAATTTTTAACTGAGATATACGTTTTTGAATTCGATACTTAAGAACGGCAATTATTTTTGCACCAACCTGAATTTATATGTACAATACGCTACTCCTACAACGCGGATTCGCTCTACCACGATTCGAGAATCGGGGAAACCCCGTATAGCACGTAATGAGAATTTTTAAGTGCAGGCGCCGTCATTCGGCATACTTCACTCGTGCAAGCGTGTGTGTTGATTTCAGATTTGCGTACCGAATCTTAAAATACTGTAATTGTAAATTCATTTCTAGTTCGTGGGGTATTAACCTGAATAAAAAGTCGATGCTATTTTTTGCAACTAACATAAATAGAAATCATGCAAAAATTAACAAATACAACTACCTTGTTTCAATATTTCATGTATTGTTACATTATAAAAGACTTAATCTTGAATACCAAATTTCATAATTTTGCTTCGATAAAATAAAGCTCACAGTTATGAAAAGAAAATAATATATTTTATTCATTTTTAAAAACTAACTCTATCTTTTATAGATACTAGTTCTTTGTTTCGTATAACGCAGATTCGCAAAATACGGTACTTTTTCGGAACCTAACTACCGTGTTGTACGGAGGACAATTTATAGGATTAGATTTACTTGGACAAGTTTTTCGGTAGAATAGAACTTGTTTTATTGTTCTTCAAGTGAAACAATGTCCATAGTTTAGGTACACGAATGCATAATATCTAAGAGTTGAAGAGTTAAAAAAGGGGATGGTAATAGGGGTAATCAGTTTTGTATTTTTTGCTAAAATCTGATTTATGATTTATTGCTTTAATTTTGTTCCCTTTGGTACCGTGCAAATTCCACCTAAAACACTTTTTTGCAGAACACATTTGGAAGTTATTCAAGGTGAACGACTTACGTGACTCATCCTGCGCAGCTATTAGGTCCAACAGATGACACCATTAAGCGCTACATAATACCACCCGTTATTATAGCCAAAAGTTAACCAAAAAGGTTAGAAAAGTTACCAAAAGGGCGGAAGGGGTCGTCAAGAAAGTAGCTACTTCACTATCACTCTATCAAAACGTTAAACTACCTCTAGACTTTAGACTTTCTTACTTAAAACAAAAAATAAAAGAAAAATAGCACGACAAATCGAAATCTATAGTGAAAGCAAAAAATGATTTCTTCAAGAGGACAATTTCATCTTAACAAGACACGAATCACGATTGGACGCGTTAAATTAACACATCAATTTCTACTCAATAAAGGAGACTATCTATTTTGCGAACTGTGCACGATTTCTCAAACAATGAATCACATTCTCCAGTGTGAATTATACTCGTCCCATAGACAAAAGCTTAACATAAAGAAACGATATTGAAATGATTGCAATGTTTAAAGCACATCAAAGTACACTGTGAACTTTGAGATCTCCCTTTCCATTTTGATGATGCTAATAATCCCGGCAAGTATGTAGTTGATGCAACATTAAACAACCAAGGAAATATTATTACTGTTCAAATTTGAGAAAATAAATTCTATAGTGAATTTTGTTAATATTTGGATACTCTTTAAAGCAGACTAACATTTTTGAAATTGGATCAAACGAGTCGTTACTTTTTTTTACGTTAAGAGGATTAATTTGTAAATTATGAGTAGACAAACTTTTTGAGAAAATTGCAATTGATCAATTACTCAAACTTTATACAATGTTTTTAGTTGTGTCTGTAATGAAAATTTAGAAAATACATTTTGTAGATTTATGTCAGTTATATACACGCTGAAAATTTACTATGAGCTATAAACAGTTATAAACGGTGAAAATCGCAGTTTTCTCACGTACGTTCGGCTTACAACTGCAATAAATCGAAAAATTCTTAAATCTTTCAATGCCTGTCGTTTGTTTGTGCATCAACCGATTGCGATGAAATTTTCAGCAAGTATATAATTGACACAAATCTACAAAGAATACTTTTTTTAAAGTTTTCATTACAGGTTCTGATAAAAAGGTTGTAAAAAGTGACCTTTACTCTTGAAATTTTTTTCAAAAATTGTTTTGCACATCATCTAGTAAATTGAATCTCCTAACTTCTCAAAGAAAAAATTCAAATCGTTAGATCCAATTTTAAAGAAATTATTCTATTTCAAATGACGTCCGAATATTAATAAAAGTCGCGGTATATGCGTTGATGAGCTGTTTCAACATTTTGTTACACTTCGACTGATTAAATGTGACTGTCGATAAAACTGAAACTTAAAGTTGCTATTTTCTACGTGCTAAATAAGGAAATGCAGCAGGTTAAAATTCTGGTTTGAAAACTATGGATGAACTGAAGCTGGCGGAGTTGTGCATGACTAGACTCTGGAGGACGAAAGGCTCGTACAATTCTTATGGTCTTTATTGAACGGATCTGCATTGATACTCGGACCACATAGTGGCCGTTGTTCCATTCTGTGTCTTTGAAACGAGTGTATAAATACGGAATGATCTGGGTCGAATGAAAATGCACGGACAATGCGCGACAGATGTCGGCGCGTTTCTTGAATCAACATCGGGGGATACGATGCTACCGTTTTGATCTACCAATGCATTGATAGACGTGTGTGATTTAATGGGAAACATTTTTAAAAAACGTGATTGAACCTTCGTAATGTATCAAGTAAATTTGTAATGATTTGTGATATTCCGATAAAGAATAACTTTTTATATATTACAATAATTGCAAAGTACGTATATCAAAATTAAAATAGATCAAATTATATTAGAAAGAAATATATTATAAGAACTTTTACAATAATTAATTTTACAATAAGTGGAAAAGATTATTCGATAGATTCCGAGAGCAATAGCCAACTAAATTATTGCTTTTTTCTTTTCCAAGAAAGTGTATTGATTTTTTGTTTCTTCATTTATAAATCTAATTTTTCTATTAATGTTTCTAATTAATTAATGTTTATATTCTAATCAATTTCTAATGTATTCTTCTTAATTTCTAATTAATGTTTATATAAAAATCAATTTCGGGGCTTCGATTCTTTTAGTTTACATATAAATGAGTTCTAAGAAAAGAAATTAGGACCATTTCTCCCAGAATTACCCTACAGTGGGTAATCAAATTATTATTATCATATAAATTACCAATAAACATTGTATGTTCTCGGTGGAGTTATAACTTCAATAATAGTAAAATATACCCTTTTCTGTTCTTAACGTATAAATAGAAAATTTGACTATACTGTACCAGTTTAACTAGTTATAAGAAAATTCAAGTTTTACTCTGATAACTTACCGTGTATAAATTTAATAAAAAACCTATGGGAATTAATAAAGTGTACAATTCAATCTGAAGTGATGATTAATAAACAGCAACTGATTGAGGAACTTGTATCCGTATGACATTATGACACAGGAATAAAAGAACACTGTACAAAAAATAGGGACGTGTTCTAGGAATTATAAATAAATACAAAGTACGGAGTGACGAAACAACGTATACGGTTCAAACAATTTTTAATAATTTGTAAAAGTTTAAAATCCTTGCTACATTTCATGAGAAATACAATAATACTTTTTATAATTGAAAAACGTTTCATTTTTAGTATATTTTCAATTCGATTCTTGTTCAAACTTCAAAAATAGTGATGCATAATTTCAAAGTGATAATTGGGTCAACCCCCTGTATATCACAAGGAAAATGATATTTCATTTCTCCATTTCATATTAATCGATTTTGAAAAATATTATATTTTATAAGTTCATATATTTCTGTTCTGAAATAGTATATATATATTTCTATGTTTAGGCAATTTGTTCATCTTCTAGATTTCTCTTGTTAATTATTTTCTTGTATCAATGGGTTCATCCATTTCCTGTACAATTTGAATTAAATAAATGAAATCAAATTATCGCTCTAAATACTTGTATGTATAAAGATGAAAATGTTTGCTTTGTTACTAGATATTATCTAAATTCAAAATCATAATTATGTAGTTTCTGTTATAAGTTTAACTGCACACGTAGTAGTCTATATTCATGTATGCATTTCTTAATATTGCTTGATCCTTGAAACTTAACATTATACTTAGACAATATACATCGTTTATTTTTATTTCTCTTCTTCTTCTATATATCTAAACATATTCTTGGGTTTGTTTCCAATGAATAATTTTTTCTGTTTCTTTGAAGTTTTAAGAATGCTTTCAATGATCATAATAATTCGATCACGCACAGTATCTTATATTAATTACTTTTTTCATTAAATATTACTAAAAGGAGAAAGAAACACAAAGTTCTACATAAAACGTTACTGATCAATTTACTAGGCCAACGCCCTAATGAGAAATTATATGAAACAACTATGCTACTCAAAGATCCCAGATTAACCTTCATTCTTTTTAATTATCTTTATCAGTAACAAGCTTATGATCGCAGAATGATAATTCCGCTAACACCACATGCATTATTGCGTAAACTTTTTATTACTTCCGCGTAGCTAATATTCATTACTGAACATACTTTAATTAATAAACTACCAAACTCTAACGAATAAAAAGCAAGAGAAAGAAAAGAGAAACAAATAGACGTAAGTGTATAATGATTGTACATTCTTTTCAAATTATTTAAAGCGCACATGAAAACGCTACAATCAAATCCAACCAGAAACATGGGAACTGCATAATTCAGTGAAAACAGTCTAGTTCCAAAAAATCGCAAAATAATTCGCAATATTCGCGAATGCCTCGTGAGCACCTGGTACCAGGCTGCATTCAGGGGTGATTTTGGTTCACAGAGCTACGGTGGGGGTAATAGTGGAGAAAAAACCGGAGATGCTAATCTCCCATCGCGTCGAAGGGTGGAAACTGTGTGCTAATGCGATCCCGTTTAGCCAAGTCAGCTGGAAAACGGTGCAAGGAGCGCCCCAATCCACGAGTGCACGGTGAAACGTGGGCCAGGGGATGCTCCCCATTAGTCGGCCTCCGGCCGTTGTCGATGTTGCGGCTCGAGGATTGTCATTATTTCGCGATATCCGTTCGATCGGAAACATTTGGACATATTGTGCTGCTCGCGAATTTATTTTGTTCCGCTCTCTCTCTCTCTCTCTCTCTCTCTCTCTCTCTCTTTCGGTTCATGAAGAATCATTCCCACAGACATTGCGATTATGAAGTCCACCTTAGGGGGGACGTGTTATTTCCTTTTTTCTTTTTTTTCAGGGATTTTAGCTACTAAGAGGCTTTCAACCCTCCTACCCTTCTAAAACGACAATTTTTTGAGAGAGAATGACAACTGGTGCGTTTGTTTGAGTAATTTTGGTATTCTTCAAAAGTAGCAGCAGTTATAACGTGTTATAGTTATGATTTTGTGAAAATCGGAAGCAGATAAAGCAAAAGTTTCTTTCGTTGGTAATGTACAGTGTGCATTAATTTTTCTAGCGATTTTGAATTGATTCAACATAGTATGTAAGTATACAAATTGAACAATTGAGGACATTTTTGAAGAAAAGACTCATTAAGTAGAAGTGACAAATCGAGTAAATTGAGTGAGAAGTTTCAGCTGTAGTTTTTCGAATATATTGCTAATTACGTGGCTTTTAACAAATGTTCCCATCCTCATAAAATGTATATTACGAGATTGTATTATACAATAATATCATTTTGCAAATAAACCAACAGATTTTATGCCATGTGGGATCTTCTTCCATAAATCACGAAAAAAAAGAGTAATTGAATAATGAATACGTTAGAAACACAAAAGCAATATATTTATTCTACATATTTCTACATCTATGTGAGGAAAGCAGGAAATATTATTCTTAAAAAGTTTCAGCACCTTGGATGTTCAATCTTTTGTTATGGTTTCCTACTTTCTTCAAGCGCTTCGTTTTACCATTGGTCATTTTTATCATCTAAGTATTTATACAAGTTACAAACATTTTTCCCTCTTTTTTCAGTACAATGGAGACTAACCGGACACGATTAAACAAAAAGAACTGTATTCATTTCAATTGTTGAAATATTAAGATGGAATTTTAAGGGAACATTTCTACACATATGGCAATTAGTCCTTAAAGATGATTTTAGCCCTCAATTATTTATTGTGTACTTGTATTGCAATCCTAGCGAAAGCAAAAGAACTAAACTAAGTTAATAATGCTAAATAAGCTTTATGGACGCTGATTCTGATAATTACATACTTCTAATTCCTAACGCACAGTAATTTAGAGAATTATCGAGTGCTTCTACAAAAGAACAAATAGAAAGGAGTAAATTCAATCGACAGAACGTGTGAAACCAACAAGGTTGGGAAATATCCAGAAGATAGAGAGCATTGTTTATAAACACAGATCGAGGGTGGCCATTTTGAACACCTTTTAACAAAGACGAGCAATTACGGATTATTGAAGCACAAAAATGGCTGTAACTTTGAAACAAGATCAAATGTAACACATGTTTGTATGAATTTTTCTCATTGCTTTTGTGTTTCCTGTCTACTCTGAAAGTGGTTCTCACGTGTATCTACACATCCTGTATAATATTAAAACTACTTTTGCGTATAGCTCTGTAACTAAGATCAAGCAATGATTATATATATTCAACTGCGGACAAAAGTTTCCGAATGGTAGCGTTTTTTTTTTGCGTTTGATTCAATTTTATATACTTTTTTTTGAAGTTGTGAAAAAAAAAGAATAATTACGCACAACAGATAATTTAATGATTTGCAAGAATATACGCTAAAGAAAATTTCTAAAAAAATGTATTTAATGTATCATATTTAACTGGAACATATTTGAACAGAATATAGCTCAACAAAAGTTTCTGAATTATATAAATAAAATAAAAAATATTCTTTACTATAACAGCTTGGCATCTTCTCGACATGCTAATTAATTTCGGTGCATATTTCTGCAAACAAATCGTTTGAGTTTGAATATTTTCGACCTTTCATCGATCGTTCCACTTCATTCCATGGATTTTCTATAGGATTAAGTTCTGATAATTGTACAGACCAATCGAAAACATTAATCTTTTCATGTTTCAGCCGTATTTTAACTGTTTTAGTCATGTGTTTGATATCGTTGTCATGCTGAAACATTCAGTGCTATAGTATCTGTTCAGTAACGTAAAGCAATATTGTATTTTCTAAGATGTCTCGATACCGTAATTGATCCATTTTATCATTAATACGATAAAGAGGACCAAAAGCAATCTCAAACTATTACATATCCCTCACGAAATTTAGCGCTATCTTTCGTGTATTTGAATCGTTTGAAAAATTTGGTCCCGGTATATTTTGTTTAAATATGTACAAGTTAATAAAGTAACAAACATATTTTTTAGAAACTTGCTTTAGTGTAATTCCTGTGGATCATTGAATTTTCTGTTGTTATGTGTAACTACTCTTTTTAACTTCAAAAGAAATATATAAAATTGATTCAAACATGAAAAATTATGTCGATCGGAAACTTTTGTTTGCAGTTGTATGTAGAAACAAAGTTACTCGGGGCCTTAATTTTGACAACATATCTGAAGGACATCAAAATCGCTAAGATTGTCTCTTTATAAATAATTATTAGCAAGAAGGAAATTGTAAAACCCGTGATACCTCATAGAGAAATTACAGTACAATAAAAATTGTTTTAAAAGGAAATTCATAAGCTGGAATAAATAATTACTCCTAAATATTATCACCCCTGATTTTGAACAAACGCTCATCGTAATAGTTCAAAACATTTCAAATTTACCGTCATTATCATCGTCCACATTTATACCAGTAAAATAATTCATAATTTCTTCTCTTGTTACATCGAGAAAAAAATAAGAGAAACGTGTTTCGAAATGTTGGAAGTCGAACATTGAAGCAGCGAAAGGCGCGTGAGGGTGTGAAACACGAGGTAACGCGCAAATGGGAATGGAGCGGAGCCCCAGGGTCCGCTCGAATTCCGCCTCGCCGCTGGTTATTAGGCAAATACAGCCTTGTCGATGATAACCCTTTCGCTTGGGGCTGAATAATATAGCACCCTTAAACGGGCGGCGTTTGATGTGCCGCCAGTTCGCCGCGCGTCCCAGCCAATTTCGTCGCGCTCTCTCCCCTCCCCTCAGCTCTACACTCTGCTCGCTTGTCATAATCGCACCCTCGCCAGTCCTCTAATCTTCCGGCTCGCGAGTCTCGAAGCTTTTTCCCCGCGGATATTATGAACGTGTTTGTCGTAATCGGTTAATGGATTTAAGGCGATAATTAATCAACGCTCGCTGGAATTTATCAACGCCGTTACGCTTTCATTTTGGGTACGAAAGTCGTACAGTATTACATTTCTGCATACACCTATTTATACGGTTATAATACTTGTATAAATAAAGTATTCGATCTTCTCTTAAAACAGAGTAACATTTTTAAAATTGGACCAAATGACTTGAGCTTTTTTGAAAAGTTAGAAGAATTGTATACCGAAAATTTTCAGCATGTATATGATTGATATAGATCTACAAAATGTATTTTCTTTTTAATTTTCATTACAGGCTTAGATAAAAAAAGTTATAGAAGGCAACCTTTATTATTTCCTTCGTAATTTTAACCAACTGCAATTTTCTCAAAAAATTTTGTGCACGTCGTCTAATAAGATAATTCTTCTAAAGAACAAAAAGTAATCTTTACATCGAAAGTACAATATAATTCTTAAATTAATTGAAATTTAGAAACACAATATTAATTCATAGGTACGTTCTATTCATAAACTTTTGCTGTGTCCCTTTCAAAAATGTGGCAACAAAACAGAAAATCTAACTAACATTTAGTAGAATATTGAACGAAAAGTATCGGAAATTTTTTGTTCTTTAAATTGTTACTTAACTTAACCGGTTCAGATGTAGCAATAAAGAATTTCGTCGGTAACAAAAGTACTTAATACGCGAAATATTTCTACAAATTATCAAAAATTTTACAGTCAATATCGACAAAAAAAAAACAAGCGTATATTACTGCCATGCTTCAAACAACAACGTTGCACGCGATTGTACCATGCATAAATCGTCATGGACAGATTTTTCATTGTTAGAATATCTGTAATGTCCTTTTGTTCCTCTTCAGCCCTACGATATTTTCATTTCACTTTTACTCGTAGAATACACTGGCATAATTTTGTTGAAAAAGTTAAATACACCCACGTATACAAACGCATTATAGATTATTTTTCTCATAGTACAAAGATCGATTATTTAACAACAATAGATATGTCTATGTATTTTCCGAAATCTGCGATGTAATGTCTTCGAGGATCAACTGGATACAGTAACAGACCTACTCCGAGTTATCCTTTCGTCAGCAACGATCAGTAATGGTTATTTACGGCAATCGCAACCGCGCCGATATTATGACGTCCCCTCTGATCATTGGACACAGGCCTGAAACAAGTTGTCCCAGCGCTGTTCGCGCGTTGAAAACGCTCGCTTGGCGCCACGCCAATTGGGCTGCTGCCCTTCACCTATGCCAGTGAACGATGTACGAAATTGGTTTCCCTGTCTGTCTGTGAAAAGTTTCACGCGCGAGATTGAGCCGAAGAGTATACCGGCCGCCTAACGTTTCCAGAAATTAAACCTGCCACTTCGCAGGATGCTTTTATGGGGGGAATTTTCATGTCGCGACCACATCTACGAGCTGATTGAATCTTGAGAACGTTGTACAACCGTTTTTAGGATTTAACAGTTGTATTGAGAGTGAAACTTGTACTGTATGAAAATCGTGATAAATCTTAAAATCGTAAGTGTTATACGAATTTTTTATGTTAGCTGGAAATGGAAATTATCGAACGTTTTAATTTACGAAATATTAATAATAACAAGAATAAATGATGGAACTTAGAGATTTGGAAATTTGAAATTAATACTTAATCGTAAATTAATCGTACAAAGTGTACATACGTTATTTTGGGAAGTATAATATTTATGGGAACCTTTTAAGTACACATAGAAGTTGCTGAGCGTGAAACGATGATAGTAAATACTTTCATTGCGTACGGTTACCTTTCAACGAGAGTATATACGATGTCTGCCTCAGGATACGAAACTGATACCAAAAAGTAAAATGTTTTATACAGGAAAGCATAAAATCTTAAACGTATTTTCAATTTGGTTATTTTATAATAATAATTTGTAGTTGTAGTATAATTTATGTTTCAAGCAATATGAATATAAATTTAAAAGAAAAAAGAAAGAAATATATGTTTTTTACAATAAAAGATTTTTGAAGAAATTTTTAATCCTTAGAAGACTTAAACAAATTAAATGGTCAACTTTAGTCCTCGTAATTCAACAAAATCACTATAAAGTTGAATGGCAAACGTAATTTAACATGAAAATTGTAACGTCAACGATAAGTTGTAAGTTCTTTAGTTATTATGGACTACATCTTTTTTTTTAAAGACCTGTTTGAAAAAAAAACGAAAAAGTTGCTGTCGCCTTTTCATTGTCATTCTATATAGTTGCTGTATCGAACCACATGTTGACTGACAATCACCTCTCGAGAGTAGAGGGTTAACATTTTTGACGTCCGTACGTGTGATAGAAAATCTTTTGTTTGCCGTCGGTGTTTCACGTAAGATTCTACCGTCTGTCGCCAGTCCCTTTCGCACGATCGTTCATATTGCAATTATCATGTATCGTGGTAAAACGTGAAAATTTTAACAACTCTTGATCCTGTCACCTGACTTACGTGAAATTCCAAAGATATACATACGTAAATAAATGTAAGCTTTTTCATTACAACGTGATGTCATCGACATTTCTTCGATAGTTTTGTACGTGACAGTAATGTGGTGCCACAAGACGGCATAGTGTTGTTACAGATCGCGATATGGTCGCAGCGAAACTGATCGTTGTCCCTCTTTTTTCAGTCTATCGACACAAGGAATTTACTCGGAATACGGAACTTAAGTAGTGTATGGGAACTCCGACATATACTGCCCGAAAAAAATTTACTATTATAATATTATGAGTATTTTGATAGAGTGCGACTGTGCGAGAAAGTATGGTGTTCACCATTCGAAAATTGTAGCGCATTTACCCGTGTTGTTGGAAAAACAGTTTTTTTTATTAATTCGTACTATTTTCCTATTGGTGTAAGAGTGAATGTGGAGATGGATGTAATGTTGTGATTGGTGTAGATGTCTGATGAGAAGACGAGTTAGTAAAATATATTTTAGAATGTTCTAAAATATCAACGGTGTACAACATAATTTCAATTAAAATGTAAAAATGGCTGGCATGGACTGTTATCACAATTGATATTATATAATACATTCAAAGACTGGATTTTATGCTTAGCGTGTCAAAAATGGACACATAAGAAATGCAGTGGAGATAGTTCTTCGGCAGGTTTTGTGCTCATTTTCTGTAAGAAAGAAAAATAGCCTGTTTGCACTTATCAGTCTGTCCATAATTACTCTAACATCTGCTTGGTTTTACCTCGATACCGACGGATACATATGGAAGAGAAGGATTTCATTTTTGTTTTAATTTTGATTTCTATAACTCTATTTCTAATAATTTTTCTATGTCGATTTGGTAAATAAACAGGTAATGTTTTGTTATCAATAAAAGAGGATTAAATAATTTTTATATCATTGGTTTAATTTACTATTCCTTTTAAGAGTCTACAATTCCCCCATGCTCCCCTATGTAATCCCCATTTTTCCTATTCTACAATGAATTTCTTTTTGGAATGAACAATATACAAAGATGGTCCATTAGACACTGTGCAGAGCTAGGAAGCAGTCTTGTAGAACGTCACAAGGGCAAGAGAGGTAAGTACTTCATTTACACTGCCCGAATCTCCCGTCACGCGTATCCTATATGATCCGATTCGTCAATGTTATCGTATTCGGCCAATAACGAAAATACGCATGTCTAATTTCTACGATTGTGTTAGAAAAGATGGTTCTCTATGGAGAGATATGATCCAATCAAACCCGCATTCCTTCAGCGGGACAACTTTCCAGCTGTGCACAGTATGTAAGTACTTATGCACGTTCACCAGTGATTCAGTGAACCGTTCAAGTGAAAAATAAGAAGCGAGTGATCCGAAAGAAGTCACCAGGAGCTCTAGCAGATTTCCGAGCTGTAAGAAAAGGAGAAGGGGTGGCTGGCTCGAAGAAGGAGTTACCAGGCCGCAATTCCTTTGGTCGAGCTCTGAATGAAAGTTATGAGGATGAATCTGGCTGGGCGGTGCGGGGGAGGGCAGCGTTCAACGAAAAAGAATGGAGGATGAAGAGAGGAGAGTCTGCGCTCCCATCGTCCCAGGCGTATCCACTTACAGGCGACACTATGGCCGTGCCGTGGTGGGTAGATTTAGGCCAGATAATACCTACCACTCTGTACGAACGCACGGAATTGCTCCAGAAAGATGATGGATGGCCCGTTTTGCGAATATTCGAAGATACGTCAAATTAGAAAATTATCACTGTTCCTTTTTCTAATCTTAGGTATGATATCAGAATAGTTCTCTAAATGAAAAGTTCGTTAGTTGTTATTCTTAGACTTACAAAAGTACGGCACGTGTTATAAGTATACCAACCCGCTAATATTTGAATATTTTGACAATTTAAGGAAAAATTATGTCAATGTGCTATTTTAGATTATTATATAATACAGTTTAAGTAAATAAAAGAGAAGATTTGTGATACCTTAATACATATAAGAGAATTAAATTAAAAAAGAAGAAGTATAAGATTTTAAGAATTTCATTAAAAATTAACCTTTACTACTTTTATCATTTTGCCAATACTGTTATTGTTTATTCTTTTCTAAAAATCAGTTGTGTCATTCATATTTTCCTTAGTGAAAATGCATAGGGCATATTAGTTCGACGGATTTATTAAAAAGATCAAAAATATGAAGACGTTGGAGAATTATAGGACGCAATTACTGAGACGTGGAAAAAAATGAAAGGAAAATTATCAAATATTTTTGCCCGTATATAACAGTTAATATAAAATAAGTTTGTTACAGCTAGTTTATTTATGAAACAATAAGTAAATAGCATTTTTATTAATTTCTTACTTAACGTACTAATTATTTAGTTTCTTTTTATGACTCTATTTAATAATAGAAAGTAATATTGCGGTAAAATTTAGTTCCAACACATTAAACTTCAGTAGAAATAGCCAAATTTACTAATAAACTATAAATTATAAATGATATATGCCAATATTTCCTCACTTCATACTTTTTACCTGTAATTCGTCGCAAACGTTCCTATTTTTTCTACAATTTCCTTTTATTTCATTATAAACTATTTATTGGATTCATATTCAGTAAGTTGCCAGGTTAAAACTTATATTTTTGTTTTTCAACTAGTTAAGCTGTCACAATATAATTGAATTGTCTATCTATATGCTAAGAACAAAGAAAGTGAATATTTTACTGTTATTTAAGTAATAATACCATTGAAAACGTAAAATATTTAATTTATTCATTTGATTATCCACATGCTAATGGCTTGTTTAGTGACAATTCGAAAATATATCTTTACTTTGATAATTTTTAATTGTTTCAAGCTTGCTCTATATTGTCAATGCAATATAAAATTTTATTTTTAACGAGAGTGACTATTGACACCTAACCTGTTATATGATATTGTTAGAGCTCTAAAACTGCATACGCTAATTATAAAATTGAATAATAAATTAATATCACAGTAGCAAGCAATATTAATCGCAAAAGCAGTGACAAATAACAGTAGTATTACTACTTATTATAATATTGGAACACTGCATTCGTTGTAATAGTCAAAATCAGATTATTTTTTACTCTACAGAAATGGAGAAAGGCAACGATTCTTGAAGCGCGCAACGATCATTCGAAACTAGAGAATTGTGGTTCCATTTCCGTTATTGTATGATTATACTATCCATAACCATTTTCCATTGATTTTTCCACGTTATAGGTTTACTGGTATTTTGTATAATTATTTTGCAAGGGTTACTGCGTAATTGTTCTGCAATAGCAGTTCTGCGCTTCTCTTGTAACAGCTATTCTATAATTATTCCGCAGCAGATGTGCGTGTTCCTCCTACTGCAGTTGCTGGGTAATAAATACTGTATAATTGTTCTGCAATCGAACATTGTTCTCCAAAAGCTCGTAAGTTTCTTCATTCTTAAGAAACCCTCTCGGTGTTTTTTTTAATCGCCTTTCATTGTTAAATTAACTTTTCCTTTACGTCAGGCTTAAATTAAGTTACATTTTGTTAACACCTATCGGCCATTTTCTGTTAAGCAATAATAATTGTACTGACACTTGTAGAATTTTCACTTTCTTTTTAATTCGTTAGAACGTGAATTAAGCAATTCTACTTACTCGTAAGTGTAATAAATTTTGTTTATTTGGAAACATAATTATTTAGAAAACAATATCTAGTAAGTAGGATACTTGATCACTTAGGGACTTTATGACAATCATTATTTTATAACCGGGTGTATTTTATAATAAATATTGTATAATATTTCATCAGTTGCAGATTCAATTCTTTGACAAATTTCTGTTATTAAAAAGAAAAGAATTAATACTAAATTTAAGAATTAATATTAAATTAAAGAATTAATACTAAATTAATACTAAATTTACGTACACGTTAAATACAAATTTTTCATACATATCTCTACTGACTGTACTAACAATTTTTCACTTGGAATATAGCCTGATGTTTGTTCCAGTTACATCAATAAAGTTGTTTTTACTCTACCGTTAACAGCAATTTTTCACGGAAAAGTCTGTTCAATAGACCAGTAACACGTAGATGAAAGAGAACCCAAAGCGACGGTATCGACGAAAAATCGAGAATTTGAAAGCTATTCAAAGGGCCCTTCGGCAATGTACGTTACAGATCGTTTTTAAACTGTGAAAAGCTTTACTTGTATCGAGCTTTTCATATCTCGTTCAGTGCCATATCGTCCAGTAATCATCGTAATTTTCCTTCAGTGCACCAGATATATCAATTTATTTTCAAAAAGAGGAAAAACGTTACATGTTCCAAAAAAAAAAAACTCTTTGCGTACTTATCTTTTCTATAGGATAAAGTATCAGATTTAAAGCCAAAAATTATATGTATCGATATAGGTAATACACACAACTGATAAATAGCATGTAGAAGAAATGTTTATTTATATTTTAAGAAACGCTTAATTTTTCCTTTCGTACTTTCAGTTAGCGATGATATCAAAGTTTCCCGATACAAAAGAGAAATTTTCTACTTTTCTGCAGCATGAAACCTGAATATTTGAAATTTATAATTTCTTTAATACGGATTCTCGTGTAACAGCTTAAACAAATCGAAAAGCTGCTAAAAGAGAAGAAAAAGCATGACAGCCGGACACGTTCGAGGAAAACGAAGATTTACTATGTGGTCTAGGCATAGCCAACTGAGTATCTAATTCGAATTTGTTTACAGAATTTGAAAGCTGAAAGTGTAAATATCTTGAAATTTCGTTGAACGTGAAAGCATGTTTTTTAAACTGATGTGCAGGATAACTTAATAACCAATTCACTAATTAACCTGAAACAAAATTTATTGCATATGTTAGATATTCCTCTATGAATTATACCTTCGATCTGTATTTTATTTTTTATTTATAATATTTTTTGACCAATATAAACTCAATTTATCTGCCGATAAAAGCTAATTTTGCGATCGAAACGTTACAACTTTTCTAATTTTTCATCATTTTTGCCGGAAACAGGTATATTCTCAACATAAATTATGTAACTTTAAGAAACTTTTTTAGTTTCTTAATTTTGACGTTTGTAACAAGTACTACGCTGCGCACGAACAATAGTTACATCCTCGAAGATGATAGCAACAATTGCGCACAATTTGATATAACTATGAAAAAAGATAAATCAAAACATTTTATCGTATATTTTGCCAGTGTATTATTATTTTTCTATTATTCATCATTTGCTTTACAAAAATATATAAGGGTCACTCGACTTTATTGCTGTTATATAAGAATTCCCCCTTAAATATGATATTATTATATAATAGTAACTTCATCATACTGAAGAATTCTAAGTAAGTAAAGTACAACAAACTTGCAAAAAGAACCTGTTGTCAGAACCATTTTATATAATATTTAATGGAATTAACTATATGTTTTAATCAGATTTATACAAACCTAAAATAAACCATTCTAAGAGTTTAGTAATAAAATTACATTGGTGTTTCTTTTCATAATACTTATATATCAATTATAAATTATTGATTGTCGATTAATTATCACACAGTCAATATTTTCAAGTTTCGTATGCTCACAAGAATCCTTATCGTATTTCTGTTCATTTGCCGCTTACTTTGACTCAGAATCGAGCAATAAATAGAATGATGAGCGATAATTACCCTCACGCGCACGTACGTTTATCACTCAGCGATGAAGAACAATCGATTGTTTTACTTAAGTGGTACGATTGTATAAAAACGAGAATCATTATATTAATAAGTTAAAATAGCATACGTAATGTATTAAATAAATTTTACGTACTTCTTTTATTATGAATTGTGCAAATTAACATGATTTTTTCATCTTTAAGATTATAACCATGCATTATTTATACTTACATCTATCTGTATATTTTAAAAAGATTGATAACATCGTATAACTTGAAACTTACATAATCTTTTCGAAATGAAAATTCCTTCATACTTTATAAGTTTCATGAATGACTTGTTACAGTTACAAGAACAGGTGAATGACTCGTTCTGATATTTACGAAATATTATAACGGTAACTTCAGTAACAAATTAAATGAAAGATAAAGCAAAAAAAAAAGAAACTGTGCATCTTCTTTTAAATAAGAAATCAAAACCTGTTTTCATTGAAAATCTACAAAAAAAAAAAAATAAAAGAAGAAATTGTAATAAAGTGTACAGACGTTGGAATATTGTAAAATTCTGTATATCGAGTACGAAACGCTTTCGAGAAAGTTCTTGTTCCTCACTCTTTTCATAGCTCTGTTAATTAGAAAATCGTTGACAAAAATACGATAGATTCCGTTAAAATTCAACAGCAGTATCATCAATCTTGCTCCGCAAGGTTAATCAGTTTTACGAATCGATAATTACCGACTCGTTATCATAAATCGTACATCGTGGATCGTGTCGCAAATGCGATGCGACATCTTTTTCTGTGATTTCAACGAAGATTATTATACCAAATACCATTGAAATTATTCGTGAGTTTAGTTCAAGGCTGGCCCTATTTGAATCCATGTTACCTCATAAATAATCCAAGCGACTAAATTATAACTTACTGTGATCTATCGATCCAAGACCTTGAAACTATTTTTGATGATTCACAATCGTTCAATCAGTCGATTAAGAAAAAGAAAAAATGAAAGAACATTTGTACTGTCTATAAAGTCAAATGTTAATTTTAAAGTTTCCCTTGGATAAAGCGAAGAAAATATAAAACTAGTTTCACGGATAATATACGGGAAGAGGAAAATCATGGAACGAAGTTAAGATAGTGTGTAATGCATACAATTTTAAAAGTAATGAATAAGAATAGCATAAACGCACATTTAATGAACATTACTATTTAAATCGACATACAGTGACTCTCGTTAATATTCGGAAAACCTATAAAACAAAATAACTTTCTTGAAATTGTATCAAACGGCTTGAGGTTTTCTTTGTGAGAAGATAGAAGGATCAGTTAACTAGATTATGTGTAAACAAATTTTCAAGAAGATTGGTTAGATTTGCAAAAAAAATAGTACAGGTCATTGTTTACAACTTTCGTATCTAAAGCTGAGAATTTCATTGAAATCGGTTGATCTGCGCACAAATGGCAGATATTGAAGGATTTAAATTTATTGAGAGTCTTTAAATTTATTGCAATTTGGGGCCGAAAGCCGTGAAAACTTCGATTTTCATCACATTTAACGGTTTGCAGCTCGTAGCAACGTTTCGATAAAATTTTCAGCATGTATGCAACTTGTATAAATTTATAAAACGTATTTTTTAAATATTCATTACAAGTTCAGAGAAAAAGATTGCAAAGAACTATCTTTATTATTGCCTTCGCAATTCCGATCAATTGTAATATTTGCAGAAATACTCTTACAGATCAATTAGTAACTTCTCAAGAAAACTCAAGACGTTTGGTTCAATTTCAAAAAATTTGTTCTATTTTAAGGGGTGTCCAAATATTAATGAGTGTCACTGTATGTGCCAGTGAATATAAAAATGGCCAAAGTTTTTCTTTATGAGATATTTAGAAGTTTTAACTATTTTTCCTAAAATTCTGACTAATAATACCATTTTATTATTCAGTCTTACAATAATGATTATTTTATTGTATGTTGATTTGATGCAGCATAAAATATGTGATAATATCAATTTTTTTTAGAATTTCGATTTTTAAAGGAAATGTGCACATAAGTATTTCTTATGTAATATTTCTTATAGAGTCATTCGTTCTTCTTCATTTTAAGTTCAACAATCCATGTGATCGCAATGAATAGTTTTGAAAAACAATAATTTATACAAAAATGCACGAAAATTTTATTACTTTTGCAAAAGAAAAATATTCTGGTCGAGAAATTGTGGTAAAAGCGAAAATTTCAAAGTCCACATCCTAATCTTATTAGCTGTCCGGTAACTTATGAACGGAAGTGTAGGCATATGTCAATAAATGATCTCTTCCCACTAGAACTGTTGGAATACTCGGAAAAGCGAGCTGCGATATACATACACTCGATTCGAATAACCGATTCGAAAGAATCGAGTAACTCAAATTGTTTCGATTGGCTTGAAATATTCGAATAAGTTGACTATGTTTCTGGAAGATCGAAATATTGCAACCTACATTAAAAAGAAGCATACAATCAATAATTACTTTTCTGAGTTAATTTATTATGATTGCTAATAATCAATATCGCAGAATAAAAAAAAAAGCCTTTCATGTAATATATTTTAATCACCATGTTTTTGTGCATATTTCATAATATATGTAGTATGATAATTATATAAAAATACATCTACTTCACAGATTTCGATTTGTAAACACAGCGAGATAAAAAAAAGTCAAGCTGCACGATTCCTTCGATTTCTCGGATTGGATCAAGAACCAAGTCTCAGCTTGAATTTGAATTTTGCCAGCAGCATTACCATTGCAATATTATTTTAAAGCATCGTGCAACATACTGTATTAGGGGTATCAGAAAGAAATCCATTATTTTTGGTCTCAACAAAAAGCTTTATTATTTCGTATAAATTTTTAAATATTAATCCAAAACACAATTTCCTTCTTCCTTTAGGACAATTCCCCACCTAGTGAGGATTTGACGATTTTTACATTTAGTGATCTGTTTTTCAAATCCACTTTTAAAGAAATTTACAGGTTTCGAATTAAAAAATTCAATCAGATGAGTTTGCACTTCTGTTATATTTTGAAATTTGTTGTTGCGAATGAAATGTTCCAGAAACCTATAGGCGCCTACATCAAACGAATAAGGAACTTTCCAATTTAACTCAAATTTTTTCACGGTTAATCGGTGCTCTATGTGGCTAATATACACTTCGTCAACAACTGGCTTTGACGTTTTGCAGATTGACGTTAAATTACACTTACGCCCGGAAAAAAAGTTAACGAAGACTGAAAAACAAAGGAAATTAGACCAACAAGAGGTGCTCACACTGCGGCGTCCTAAACTAAAATAGAAAGAAATAATAGATTTCTTTCCGATCCCCCTAATATACAATTATCCCCCAATAAAATTCAAAAAGTTAAGAAAAGTATAATTCGCAAAGGGATATAAAAGAATGTAAGAATGAAATAATTTCTTTCCAGCATCACCGAACTCGTGGGGTTATAAATACTGTCAGCCCGCCCAAAGAACAAAACCGCCCTCCTGAAATTCCATTCGCCGGCACCACAGCACCTTCGACGCGACGAGGCTCCGGTAATTACCCCCTAATATTATTTATATCTGTTCGCGGTTATATCACGGTCGGCAGTGCGGGCCGGTAAGGAGGCTGCCTGCTCTTTGGCGGTTTCGTGCAAAACCTTTCGCGGCATTCCTTCGCGGAAGAGGCGAAGGTCGCCAATTATCGAAGGCGGCTTAATGCGAGCCACTATGACGGGTCATATTCAGTCTTCTTTTTGTTCGTGCGACGATTCCACGCGCGGCGGCAAAGTACTACACCGTCCGCTTCGTAAATCTTCCCAGAGGCTTTTCAATCCCCCGCTTCGCTTGCTTTCCTCCACCCACAACTCCATTCTATTGGGTGATCCGGTAAACCACGACGAATCTACCATCGAGATGCTATTGTATTTTTTTTTCTTTTTTATAATAGGATATTTCTTTTACTCGTTACGTAGATATCAGCGATGAGAATACAGTAGACGAAATTTCTATAAGAACACTACGATTTGTTGAGGTAAATAAATATAGCAATTGCTTTCGAAATTGCAGAATTTCAAAAAACGTGAATGTTTATCGTTTTGCAATTACACGAGCGATAATCGTTTGTGTTAGTGGGCATTAAAGGTCTACAGATATGGAACAAATGGATACGAACATTAATGGGACATTTTACTGTAGAAGTTAAAACAGAATAAAATTTCTTTTACATTTTTTTAAAGTGTGTTATTTAAAATATATTCGTGTAAAACCTTATAGCAGTATTCTTAAAATTAAAGAAATTATAAGTAGACTGCGGATTTTTATGCATTTATTAGGAATTTAAAAGTGTCAAGTTACATAGAATGCAGGTAATATGAAGAAATCTATGAAATGTACAAATTATAGGGTTTTTTGTAATATCTGGTAGGTGAATTATTTTTCTACCGAAGTTCTACCTTTTTCTCCAAAAACTGTTAGAATTACGCAGAAAGCGAAGAAATCAGGTGAGCTTTCTCTTTAATTTTTAAATTTAGCTCTAAATTTAGCTTTTCTCTTTAATATTTAAAAGGTAAAAAGTGTTACAAAGCGGAGGAGTAATTGCGAAGCATCTTCTGCTGCCTAACATCGATTGCTGGCCGCCATTGCCGGTAAGAATTAGAATGTCAGAAATAAAAAATTCTTTTTGATTTATAAACACAAATCTAACACCTACAATGTAACGCATGATTTTTTAACGTTCAAAGTTGGTGTTGCTTTTTTTTTATAGTAAGCAGATGTTTTTCCTCTTCAAACTGGCGCCATTTTTATAATAATTATAATTGTTTGAAAAATCAATATATTCCTATTTATGAATCATAAAGAATTTTTTATTTCAAACGTTTTAATCTTCGTCGACGATGGCGGCCATTTAATCAATATTGAGGAGGTATAGCAATTAACGAATAACTCCTCCATTTTGTAACACTTTTTTCACATTTATATTCTCTGACAAAGAATAGAAACTTTTTATTAAACAGTTACATACGAACAAAATTCTTAAATTTGATCTATTTTATCCCTACCCCTTTAAATTAATTTATTAATGATACATCATTGCATTTTCAATTGTCTTAGATAGTTCGACATTCTAAATTAAAAGATAATTCCAAAGAAACGTAGCCTCAAGAAAGTGTAGCTAGACGTAGCCAAGTGTATATCAAGAAAATAAGAGATAAAATGCATTAGAAACAGGATAATTCTCCTTTCGTTTGGTTATCGCGACTGTTTCTTCCTGCAAGTGTCAAGAACGACCGAGATTGACGAGCAGATTTTCGCGAACAAATTGATTGCTATTCGACACAGACAGTATCGGACTTGTTTGACTATTCTGTTTCCCAGACTAAGAAACTTTCTCACGTTGGTAACGATCATCGAGGTTGAATAGGAATCAACGGTTGATAGTGATAGGACTTCACATTTTTACTTTGGTTAGCTTGCAGAATTAAATTGCTTTCTTCTATTTTTTTTTTTAATTTTAAATAAGAAATACGTTTATTGCTTAAAGATAAGTTAAATCACTAAAATTAATGAAATTTATTATAACTATTGCATAATCTCTTATTAAATCTTTCACACATTATCCCCTTTATGCTAAAATGTACAAATCTTCATTTTTTGAGTTAAAGTGAACTGAATGAATTTTTTACATTACGAAATAAGTTAATGCATTAAGTCCCAAGTAGAAAAATAAGGCAAATTTTATTTATATAATTATTTATTATTTATGAAAGTGCATAAGAAAGAATATAATTGCTATCGAAAAATAATTGGACTGCTAGTTTTTGCGTAACGAAATGTTGCGTTTACGCAACTTTGGGCCTCCACCGAATCGTCATTAAATTGCTAAATATAAAAAATGCATTATAACACTAGACACTACATAAAAGCTTACTATACGAAAGTAATACATAAGAATGTTTCCATGATTTAAAAAAAATAGGCTTATCTTAGTGTTATAAATGCTTCAATTTCTTCAAATTTTGGAACATTGTAAGAGCTAAGTGAAAGGAAAAACAGTGTCAAAATAAAAATATTAAATAAAACAGAAATTATAAATGAAAGTTTTGAGTGAAGTGTTGCGTTAGTATAACGTTAGAACTTAATGGATTAAACATGACATGAAAACTGATATCTGAAAGAATAATTTGAAAAAACGATATTACTTCATAAAAAATAACAATAGAATTGTTTCATCGCTTTTCATACTCAATTCTGAATCTCCACAATTGGTCTAAACGCATATTATAAGGGGACGATATTAGCTTTACCTGTGAAAGTACTAATTATTTTCAAGAATCATATTTTAAAGATAACCTTGAGATATAAAACAATATTCACAATACAGTGGGACCTCGATAGTTTCAATCCCAAAGAAAAAAAATTATTTAAATTCTCGAGTTACGAAGGTTTCGACTTATCGAAGTTTCCGAATAAGAGAGTTTAACGAGGGGTAACGAACGAAAATTCGACTCACAGAGGGCTCTATACATGAGTCAAGTTTCTCGATTTGTAGATATTCAAAGAAAGATAAATTCAACATTTAAAAATCAATTATTAGGAGTAGAAATTAATTCTTTGCGACTGAAGTTACATAATCGGCATTCAAATCAAAGTATTCGCGATGGTATCGCAAACTGCCAGAAAAAACCTGAACGATCATCAATAATAATGGAAATTAACTCAATGGCTGATCTGTTTTGACTCTTTCTAAGTAAAACTTTTATTGTAACCAAAAGTCGAAAAGAATTGATTTTTACATCTAATATATACATATTTATTGCATATAATATACACACACGTAAACATAAAGGCAAGATAAGGCAGTTTGCCTTGTGTCTATACTATTGTAAACTATTAAACGCATCTAAATCTAGACAAAATAATTCGAGTTATAAAAAGTTTATATTTCCATTTGTAGAGGTTTTTAAAGCGGAGCGGAAAGGAACGAACAAAATTCTACACTTACAAAAGCTTTCGAGTTATAGAGGTTCGAGTTGCCGAGGTTTTACTGTATCTTTCTCTTCTTTTTCTTCTTCTTCTTCTTCTTCTTCTTCTTCTTCTTCTTTCTCTATGTTTTACGTCGCATCGACATCGATGTCATTAGCGACGACATTTCGTTCGTGTAGGTTAAATTTTCTCGAACATACTGTATCTCTTTAAGATAGCTTATTGCATTTCTAATATGAACCGGTGAAGTCAGGGCTTTGTCTGGATTTCAATTGTATTTCTGTCTTTTGGGCTCTGTTACTCTGTAACTCATATAGTATGTGACCGGAAGTTAGTGGTTGGTGTTTGCATAGGTTACAATGGGTGGGCCTTTTTTTTTTTAATTAAGTATTCGTGCGTCACTTTTGGTGTGTCCAGTTCACAGCCGCCTCAAGATGAACCTTTCTTTTCTATTTATATTACTAGATAGAGTTTTTTGGAAGAAATACTGTACCAGACTTTTGTTCTTTCGGTTTGAGTTGTTCGAATATCTCTAAATATAATGCTTGTCGAAACAAAAAAGATTAAAGTTGAGAATTCGAAACAAAGTTGGTCAATTTTGAGCGAATCTTATATTGTAGCATAAAACCTCGCATTAAATTTCCTTAGCTCAATTAAAATTCTCGTGGAATCTTTCGATAGTTACAATCAACAGGGAGAATCGGTTAGAGTTCCTTCAGTTACCGTCGATTCGATCATCAATTTCTCGTAACGTAATCGTAAATGTCGCCTTTGCGCAACGCAAATATACTAATTAATCGATGCAAACGAAGACTGCCATTTTTTCGAGCATAATCAAACACATCGAAAATACATATATTTCAATGAAAAGTACGAAGTGTTCTAACATCGATTGAAGAATATTGTTATTATTAATCATTCGATACAACCATTTACTATTTGCATTAATCGATGTTAAAATCAATTTACATCCGGAGAAGTTATGCGATACTGTAAAGAGCTGAGGAAAGATTTGAGGGACCCCAAACAGGAATTGAACCCGCAACTTCCGGTTGGCAAGTAGGGAGTCTGCACACCATGTCAACGTGCCCTCTGTACATTTTCTTCTTTTTGCTACTGTAGTTCGGCATGAAGCCCTCGATCCCACAATATTAGCTTGCTTTATCTATTTTTTCATGTAACACGTTCTCAATCGCTGGTTAGAATGACCACCTTTTCTGTTTGTTGAAAATGTACGGATCTGTCGAATACTGTTCAGTCACTTCATGTATAACTTCCTTTTATTCAGAGAAGCTGAAGCAGAAATTTAAAGAAAGGAAATATAAATGCTAGAGAATGCTTGAAAATACAGGATGATCTAACCTAATGATGGACATTTTTATTGTAACCTAGTTTTGTTCATTTTCTTAACTTTAAATATTATATATCGAATTCAATTCGTTCTTTCTTCTTTCGTTAGGAGTATGAAGAAAGGCTACTTTGGGATCTATTACATTAATATTACGTTAAAACGCTATTTATGACTTTACTTGAAGCCAGTGGCTTTAATCTCTTTTCATTAAAGTCTGTTTTTACAACAATAGAAATTGATCAGCGATGAGGTTGAACTACTTTTACGTTAAAATTTCTATACTTACTACAAAACCAGAATTCTTGATCGAAATCAAAATACCAAGCTTCTAAATACAAACTGATTTACACCCCACACTGAACATCACTATATGACAAATATCTATTTTTAGTGAGAAAGAATTCAAAAGTTTCTCGAGTCAAAGCTGATTTACACCCGCATCCCCGAACTTTTATACCGCATAACTCTATTTCTAACCCCGTTGAAAAAATGTCTGTGTTACAAGCAGCGGTCAGGAAAGTAATTTAGCAAACGACCATTGGCAAACGCTCTCGTCTAACAGTCACAATCAGCTGCTCCTTTTTCCCAGCATTTTCCGTCGTGTTTCACGACAATGGCGAATTCACCACAGAATGACGCGATAATGACACCGAAAATATTCGCGCACGACGGAGGTCAAGAAACCGGTAAGCCGACTCTGTCAGCTGTAAAAAAAGAGACTGTGCATTTCCCAGATTCCTGCCGCTCTGCCATTCATTCTCTTCTTTCCTGCTCTTTTTATTGTCTGCCACGACGATCTCTTCTTCTTCTACTTCTGCTTCTTCTTCTACTTCTGCTTCTTCTTCTTCTTCTTCTTCTTCTTCTTCTTCTTCTTCTTCTTCTTCTTCTTCTTCTTCTTCTTCTTCTTCTTCTTCTTCTTCTTCTTCGACTGCATATTTCTTGATTTTTCCAAAGCAATCGATATTGATCGCTGGAACGTTATTGTCTTCGTTTTTCTTAGTCGGGTGTTCTTACAGCAACGAGTTTTCTCAAATGTTTTCGTTTCTTTTCCTACCGTTTGAGTATATGGAGGACGAGTCGAGTCGTTACGATTGCATTTTCGAGCGACTGGTTAATTCGCTGCCAATGCTCGGCAATTAGATTCTTTCAGGAAGTCTTACGATACTATTTTCTTCTCGTTGCTTTCACGATGTAATCGACTGAGTTTCCCCGCAGAATAATGTTTGAATCAAATTGTATAGAATCTTTCTGTACTTGTTACTCTTGATTATCATACGAGTGCAAGTCTGTTATTTGTTTTGTTGGTGATATTGTAAATTGTTAGTAACGTATTGATTGTTTGCAAATCTTACAGAGAATGGATCATTTTTCGTTTGGCATATATTTCAAAGGGTACAATACTAATTGTAAGTAACGCATGCTTTGAATTTTGCGATTGTCCCTTTTGGTTCTTGAGATGTGCGATTTTGAAGTTATCATAAAAATAATATTCTTACAAAAAGGAAGTTTAGTCTCTATGACGTTACCCTTGACATACATTTTCAAGATTGTTGCTATAAAGTAAATGCATCCTTTTCCTGAAAAAATTCTAACCTAACTTAATCTAACACAAACCCAATTTCCGTTTAAAATCAGAATTATTTTATTTTAATATCAGAATTTCGAAATAAATATAGTTCATAAATTCGCATATCTCAAGAATTAAAAAGAAACTGCCTCAAAATTCAAAGCGTATGCATCAGTATATTATCAATTAAAACAAAATAATATTCATTTTACAGGAAAAAGAGCTTTTAAATTTGCATTTGACTAATATTTTAACGTCAGACTAACAAAGTTAGAAATATAATAAAAATACTCCACCTATGGAATCTATTTGTACAAAAATATCAAAATTGACATTTTCTGATTTATGCCACCAGCAATGGCAGCGATATGTAGAATTGGGGTTTCCATACCCTTCAAAGTAAGTAATAAAAGCGTGAAAATCAAGAGGGTGTCTAAGCTATACGCGGGTTCGATTCTCGCTTGATTCCTCAAATTTTCCCTCAACCCCTATACAAGATATGTACCGCTTAAAGGTATCATCTGCTGCATTTACTATCTTATATATTGTTACATAGAGAATAAACGTATTATCAGTAGATGGAGCATAGTTCTCGCTAGTAATAAGCATAAACAATCTAACCTGCACAATAAAAATTTTTCGTTCTTCCCAAAAAGAAATAAATTCTTGTAAGTTAAAAGAGTTGCGTGTTTAAGCATAGGTAATGTTATTTAATAAAATGTACGTATAATAGATATTTATAAATAAGAGTTTACTTAATCTTTGATAGTTTCAAATATGAAGTCGAGGTTTTTGAAAATATACGTGTTGATATATTGGTCCTCCATAATGGAGGGTAATATGGAACTTATCTTTTAATATTTCCGACATCGAGATTCCTTTTAAGAAGCTTCTGCTAATACCGATGAAATATGCATATTGTGTGGGAGATGTTATTCCGTGAACCACCATGACGAAATATGGATAAAATGTCTCATGTCTGAATTATGAACACATAGCGGTTGCATATCGTACGAAAAAGAGGAATGACAATGGAATCTATTTTATTCATTTACCTTTGATCTCTAATGTTATCAAAGAATTACTTTTTATGATTTTCATTGGGCGCCAGATTACCTAGTCTTTTCTAAACGTTTCTAAAATGACTTATATTCGTAATACATGTTAAATTCAATTGTGAAATTATTAAATTCTTTCACTTTTACCTTTTATCACATATAACTTTGTTAATTAACCTACATTTTAAGCAAAGATTTAAAGCAGTTTAAATAATGTATCTTTTAGGAAGAAACATAGAACTGGGTGGCCATAATTTCTCTATGTAAAAAATAAAATATTTTCATCTTATGACAATTATATTTTGGTCTTTAAAAACATTCAGCCAACTCTTTACGCAAACTTAGCGTCGCTTTTCTTAACAATTCATCGTATTTAACTTTACTGTTATCTCTAAGAATGTATTGAAAGGTCCAGTGCAACAGGGAGCTATGACATAAAATGTTGAAAAATAAGATTTTCATTAATTTTAGCAACTCTTGGTGTCTGATTATCATCCCTTAATTCACAACTACGTGGTAAAATTCCTGCCTGAAGGATTAAGAACGATTGCTTTCCTCATATGTTATAATTCCTGTATAAAAAATGCTCTACCACACAGCATTTTTGCCTAATTTTCGTAACTGCTGCACACACACACATACCTAGCTTTGTAAGGAATGACTGACAACATCCAAGCATCTTGAAAAATGAAAGAAACAGATACGAGATTTAAGTGGAAATTAATTCTCTATTTACAAGATTATTCGATAGTAAAATAAAATTCTCATACATTTTAACGCAAATGAAAGCTACAAAAACTAGCCTTAATATTCTATAATAACAACAGTTTTTGTAAAGCTACTTTTTTAATCCAATCCTCAGATTTAAGCGTAGAGAAAATAGAAAAAAGGAATAACACATTTTCTCAGATACACTACTTTCATATTAATGAATTTAAATAAAATAGAAACATAGCAGTCTTAATTACGCAATTTCTATTGAAACACTATTTTTCATAGAAACCTTAGTATCTCATTGCGATACTATTGTGACATAGCTCCTTGCACCGAACACTTCAATTGTTTAAAACAGGAAACATCGAAGTGATTGTTCGTAGCGTGAAATTTTTTTTCCGACCAAAAATCAAAGCGAATACTGCGATTGACGAAGCCGAAACTCCTTCAGCATGATTTTAACTTCTATTTGCTAAATACATGGTTTGGTGTGCGTGTTCGTGACACGATAAATCGGTCTATCAATAGCCACCTGGGATCATCGACCGACAGCGCGACGATGATCCCAGGAGCCGGTTGTTGATTCGTGAGAATTCGTGTACCGCTGGTTTCTCTGCGTTTGCATATTTCTCGCGAATGCCTATTGCGGCTCCGAAATAGCAGCATCGCCAGCCAAACCATCGGCCCGCACCGCAGCCACAATACGAAAATATCGGGTCCGGCGCGTATTCGCGAACCGATGAAAAACGCGCGGAATTCGTGCGATTAATTTACGATCTTGGAACTGGTTTGCTGGCTTCGTGTTCGCAACTTGGTTCGCCCGGTCGTTGGTTCGTTCGCTTGCTCTCTCGTTCACCCATTCGCGAATTGTTCCCTCCAGGGGTGGTGCTTCCCCCCCCCCGCGGTTCTTACCCCAATCTCATGCCCTGCACTTCGTTCCCTTCGACGTTCGGGAGCTCGCGTGTCCTTCAGAATTTTCAAGTTTTTTGAATTCCCCGGAAGCTTCGTCACGTCGTAAATAGTCGCGAAAGGAAGGCTTGATTGTAGAGATTTGTTTCCGGAACGGGATCCAATGTCCGTGTAAAATTTATGCATTCCCTTTAACATTTTAATAGATTCCAACGTTTTCCCGCGCTTTCAGAATATGTCGCACTTCGTCAAATATGTACTTCTAATTTTCAATAGTTCGAAAAAGAAGTATCGATCCATCCTTAATGTTAATCAAAACTTACACAATCGACGGTAGAATGACCTCGTGGATTCACTTTCCACGGTACAACGGACTCGACTTGCGAACAAAGCTGCTGAATATATCAGTTTACATGCAAATTAGATTATTACTATAAGTCAATTTGGAAAGTAGACTGCTTAAAGGCCGATTTACAAATTAGATTACTAGCAGGGCGACAATATACAAAGTAGACTGTTACTGTAAGCCGATTCGCAAAATGAATCCATCTACGACGCGGTCTAGTAGTATCGGTCGAATTGCAAATTAGATCTTACAATCCCTATAAAACAACGTCAAGTAGCCTGCTACTACCATTCAATATGCGAATAAGGCTGCTTACTATCAGAGTCCATTTACACCGTAGATTACTAGTATCAGTCAGTTTACAAACTGAATCGTTGCTGTTGGGTGCATTCACGGGGGAGCACACCCGCTACGAAACTGATTCGAGATCGAGGCTATCCTTATCGGTAAATTCAGAGGCGGAGCTCTACAGTTATCACCTGTTTTGCGAACTGCTTTCCCACTAATTTCAAACAACTCCTCGATTTTTCACAACAAAACCAGACCATACGTAATTATTATTTACCCACCTAGCTTTCATTCAATTTGTACACACACACGCGTACATGTGTACAGACGCATCAAGTGGAAGAAGGAAAGAAAAGTGAAAAAGAATAGAATCATAAGTACAGGTGAATTTTCACGAGGAAACGATATGCGCACGAATGGCCCGTGAAGCTCGCAAAATAAACAGCGGACGTAACGATGCCGAGCGACGCGTATATTGGGATCTATTAATATGCAGTCAAGCTCGATGTTAGACGGTGCTTAGTCGCTTGTCACACATATTACCGGCCAACACACCCCCTTAATGCGTTGTCAACACCGTACTATTCGACACGACTGCTCTCCATTCGTCTGTCCACGATCTGTCGTCGAAATGGCAAAACTGTTTAACAAAACTGTCGTCAACTAATGATTCTCAGGAATTGCTTACTGCCGCGTGACTAATCGATCTCCCTTTCTTTTTTACGCTGTACTTACACTGCCGAAATACACTAGCAACACAAAGTTAGGTACAATTCTAACGGCGGACAATAGCGATACCGGCTTTTATTCACCTTGTTTACAGGCTCGAACGTGCAAACGTTAAACAATAGGGACAGCTAGGAATGAAGACGATATTGTGAAAACGTGAGATTGCTAAATTCCTGAAATGCAACTAATATCGCGCTATCATACAATAATACACGCTACAGTTGTTAACATTATGCCACGGAAATTTATTACCTCGCTTGAGAGGCAATGTGGTATTTAGTTTATTCTTTATGTATTGTGTTTCTCTTGCATCACCTTTATTTCAAAAATATCCGTAACTGTTACCTTAGGATTGACGTCGTGTTAACATGCGACTCCCGTTAATATTCGAACACTGTTTAAAACGAAATAACCTTTTTTAAAATTGGACCAAACGAATTGAGGTTTCTGTTTTCTTATTATGATTATTATAATTTAGAAGAACTAGTGTCCTGAATGACGTGTAAGAAAATTTTCGAGGAAATTACAATTGGTCAATGGATCAAACATTTTACATTTTTATCTATGCCTGTAATGAAAATTAAAAAAAAGAAAATGTGTTTTTTAAACTTAGTTCAGTTATATGCGTCATGAAAATTTGCTATGAGTTAAAAACGGTTAAAGATGGCGAAAGTCACAGTTTTCCACGATTTTTATCTTTCATTTTTCTTATGCTTCTCGGTTGTTTATATATCAACCGATTTTTATGAAACTTTCATTATGTTTGTAACTGACATAAATCTACAAAATATATTTTCTGAGTTTTCATTGCAGGCTCAGATAAAAAGATTTGTAAAAATTTTAATCAATTGTAATTTTCTTACAAATTCTTTTCACGTCATCCAGTAAACTAATCCTAACTTCTCAAAGAGAAAAAAAACCCAAGTCGTTTAGTTCAATTTCAATAAAAGTTAATCAGTTTTAAAGTGTGTCCAAATATTAATGAGAATCGCCGTATAGCAATCATGGCGAACACCTTGACCTTGTCTTTCGAGAACGCAAGGTTCGCGAAAGCTTTTTCACGCTTTGCTCATCATGATCAAATACGTCCTGTGTTTTGCATTTAAAAAAGGAAATAATTTTTACGATTTGTAGTTACGATTGTGAAGAACAGTTTGCATCGAAAATGCTTCCTTTAGTTTTTAAATATAATACACACTGTCCGTTTATTATAGAAATATTATGCAGAATTGAAAACTTCACGTGGAAAGATGATATAAATGTGAGAACTGAAAGTCAGTTATTATAACATTGAATATCGTAATGAGCACGTGTGTTGCAATTAACATTAAGAAAGACGAACATCTAATTGTTTATGCTAAATAATTTATCATAGAGAAAACCGTAATTTTTGAGCGTTTCTCACTTTCTCGACTAATACATGTCCTAACCGTGTTTCGTGAAACTAGAAAATTCGATGCTTCTACCGCGGCGAAAATATTAACATTTCACTCCAATCGGTGGAGCGATGCTCGGTGTGCTTTGAATAACAATTTTATAACTTCTCTAATTTATGGCATAATAAAATGAAATTTAGAAATAGACGGTGTCCTGTTTCTAGCGAGAATTTTTAGTAGCCTGGCTTTAATATCTATGTAAATGTTATATTATATGTTTAATCCTGAATAAACAGTTTCAGTTTAATAACATCTCATTCGGTACGTTAATGTTTGCGTTGAATTCAGAATTTTCCTACGTCATGATATTTCTCATTTTTTCTTTCTGCAAAACATTTCTATTATCTTTATAAAAGCGGCTGGTAGTGGCTATTGGCATTGATTTCTGCATAAAAGCGCTATTAGCAATCAATTTATAAAGTTGATCACTAAGACCGATTGATTTGCAAATTAGATTACTGCTATCAGTTGCTCTATAAATTATACGGCTAATATAAACAAATTTATAGAGCAAACGGCTACTATCTGTCTAAATTACAACTGTCTAACGATTTGTAGAGCAGATAAATTTTAGCTAGCGTACATACATGTACATAAAAAGCTTTTATGTAAGGGAATACAAAATCATCGAACAAATACAGTAGGTATACACCATAATTTCCATATGTAAATAGTAAATGAACATAGCTTTGTTTGCTACTTATATTAATCGATTAAAAATGCACGGATGGACATTGAATATCAAAAGCTCGTCGCTTTGCTTAAAAATTTTCGTCTAGAAATTCGACAGAGAAGAGAGAAAAAGGCAGACATATTCTACAAAATGGTGCCATGTGTGAAGTTCGCTATCATTAATTATTTACATGATTTAGCTGAAAGGGAAGTAGTAGTCGATATTACAATAAAAAGCAGTCGACACTGTGAAAGGTACATAAATGTCGCTGTTTGCGAATAATATTCAACATGTTATTTAAAACGCGTAGATTTAAAATAAATTTGAATAATACAAACGTACGATCACGCCGAGTCACGGGAGGTTAAATAAATGTATATACTATTAACACGTTCGTAGGTTTTTTTCTGACAAAATCCACGTGTTGCAACTTTAATGTGATCGTCTTCTTCAACGAAATAATACATATTTGCTCTTGGCACCTTTTGTGTCACGAGCGATCGCTCAATTAGCGGGAAAAAAGTCCCCGATTCTTTGGTATTTACGACTTTTTTCCTGTTCGAAGCGGCGAGTTCGATACCTCGTCGATTTAAACGCAATCGAATCGTTACGTATGAGCCTGCGATTTGAATTCAATCGGAACAATAGCTTCGGATTCGCGAAAGAGGATACGGAAAGATATGATCGTACAACAATTATGAAGAATTATAATGGTTAGTACATTCATTCTTTTCATCATGTGTTAATAATTCAGTGAGGACTGTATTGAATTGACGATTTTAAATTAACATAAATTCTATATTTTTATTAGAAATAATAATAAGCGAGAATGTTGTAAGATACAATTTAGTGTATAACATTTCTTCACGCTGGGTTACTTCATTTTGTGATTGCAAATGGCGGCGGGAACTTGAGAAAGATGAGCACGTTAAGAGAAAAGCAGTTCACTTTTATGTTTACACAAGAAATTTCAGAATAAAGTTGATATATTTCGTTATGTTATCATAATAATTAAATATGGTTCTAGAGATTCGATTACTCGAATATTATAGTCAGCCATTACAGTTATGGATAAAGTTGATTCTTTCACTGACTCTATTCATAGGTTTAAAATACCTTTACAAAGAACACTGGGCACTTAACATTTATTTTAATTATAAATTTTTGCAACTTTATTTTTTGTTTAATATTATATCTTTGATACTGTTTTTATCTTTCATACTTTGTTTTAATTCTTACTTGTGTATATATTAGGTCCTTTTGAGAAATTTTGAAGCAATGCAAATAAAACACATTCTACTATTTTAATTAACGATATATTTTTCTTCACTATCAACAACTTGCTGCCATCTTACAGATAACTCTTCAATCCGATTTGTGTGAAAAGACTCTGTTTCGGATCATATAAATGACATCAATACGCACGAATTTATGGACTGGCCTAATACATTGCAAGAATTATGCATAATAGTATAAAGCGTGATACAGACACATTGTAGGTTCCTGCAAGTTTATACAGTGAAAAGTGGGTAACACGTTACTTAGCATTAACTGTGATTATTAATCATTAAATCGCTTGATGTTGTAAAATTATATTTATTTAGAATGATTAAGACAAAAGTACGAATAAAATTTGTACGTCTCAGTTAGAAGAATGAGAACGTATAACGGATAAATGGAAAATTAGTTTCAATTAATAACGTTTGAATAACTTCGAGCAGAATTCAATCTATTTCATTCATTTCGAATGTAAAGATATGAGAAAATACACTTCTCTTTAAAGATTATATCATTAATTTCGATTAAAAATACGACCAGAGTAAAAATAGAATCCTTGAAATAGTTAGAGCAATAAATACAAGGAATATTTTCATATTTTACAATTTTTGTCGTTTATACATTCAAAGGAAAATGCGTATATATTCTTCGTGATGCAAATTTAATCACTGAAGCGGATTTAATTAATAAAAACTATAATATTTTGTGTATATGAAAGTATAGAAGCTAATGTAAATTATGATAGAAGGTACGATATAGAACACATTTGTTTTGTAGAATGTCATTTATATTCTTGGCTGTTTCGCTTATAAATGGAAAGTAATTTATCTCCAATGATAAATAAAGTATCAATTTCAGTACCAAAGCCAGAACTATTAAAAAATATGATAATTAATTGCTACTAAGAGAGAATGTTACATAAAAGACGATAGTTAACAGAACCTGCTTTGCAGCTTTCCTTTCTTCTTATGATTATACCGAAAAGCATAACAAAATATTCTGAAATTACAGTTGCATTGCGTGTTATGAAATTTTGCAAACGAATTGTTTCTATTATTTTCGTTGCATTCATCCAATAGTAATATTCATTTAATTCACTTTCACTTATACTAATATTTCAATTCTTCTGTAATACTATTATACTCTTCAACTACGTATATATTATATTATTTGAATTATGGTACAAAATTTCATCATGTCATCAAGTGAACGGTGCTTAAGCGAAGAGAGAGAGATATCAAAATTAGTTACTTCTTTAAGATTAAATATTAGATTTCATATTCACAGTGGAAGAACACATGATATATGAAAATAGTACGAATAAAAAGATAATGTTTTTCTCCTTGAATACAAAGTAGAGTCTCTTCTATACTTTATGAAAAGGTTTGCGGATGAGCTATCAAAATTTTGGGGAATAAATCATTCCAACCCATTAAGTGGTAAGTAGGTGTATTAAAATGATATTAATATGCTATTTTCTAACAACAACCTAGTAGAGAAACCTAGTACAGCACAATTTACAAGTACAGAATTTTTAATTATTAGACTGCGAATTTTTATGCAAATTCATATTCTCGAGAATATAGTAAAAATAGTAGAATTTCGATAGAAAGTTATTTTATTTACTAGGTATTGCAGAAAGCATTACAATTTAGATATTTAAAACAATTTTAAATTCAAAAATTCGCCATCTATTAATCATACATTGCCAACTCTTTCTGTATTACTAATTTAAAAAATTCATTAATTGCGTTTCTTGCTTTGCGTACTAGAAACATTTTTAAGAATCAGATATGACAGATGTAATTTTCTATGAATTTATTGCAGTTGATAATAATTTACCAATGCGGTTTTACTTTACACGTTATTCTTGTGAAATCTGGACTTTCTAGTATATTTTAAACTCATTTCATGTACGCGCGATTATTAATTTGATTATAAATCGATATTATTATAAAATTTGTTCAGTTCATATTGAAACATACCTCTGTAATTTTATACTGTAAGTATCTACAGAAAACAACGTTGCTTCAGTTAATAAGAAAAAGATCTTCCCTTAACAATGATGTACATAGGTATAGAAAAAAACAAAAAATAAAATTTATTGTAGATATATACATGGCGACACGGAAATTGGTGGTGAATCTTTGGTGTCGTATTCTATTGTTTCTAAAAATGAAAAAATTACATAAACATAAGTCTGAAAAGAGATACAAACAGAAAATTTCCTAAAATAACTGTCAGACGTAGAATTTCAATTGCTGCATGTGAAAAAATTTGAAATAAACAAAGAATTTTTTCAACGTCTTCGACAGTTTTTGGTACGTCGATGAGAAGCGTATATTGTAGAAGCAAATCATTTTTAGCAATATCTTTAAGTAACTTACAGATATTTCTACAATACTCCACACGTAATCAGAAAGTATCTCAGAATGGAAGAGGTTTTCGGATCTACATATATTTATACCACCTTTATCATTCGTAGGAACAGTAGAATACGGTACCAAAGTTTAGCTACTTATTCTCTTGTCACCTTGTACAAATGTTGTTTATTTAGAAGTTTATTTGCATTATTTAATATTCTTTATACATTGAGTTTCTTTTATCTTTGATATAGAAGAAATATCTTACCGTCAACGCAACTAAGTTACTTAAAAATAATTGTTATGTGCTAGACTCTTCCTCTCAATTTTTAGAAACTGGGAATTTTCGTGCATTTATAGAAAATTTATAAGTGTGAAATTGCAGAAAATGCACGTAATATGGAAAAATATACAAAATATCTAAATTATAGTATCTTTGATATCTATATACATTTGGTTGCTTTCACTCGAAAATTTAAAATATTGATATGAGTACGATTTAAGGAACCGGTTGTCTAAATTGTTCAATTTACATACTTTTTTAATTAGTAACTGCAAACAGGGGTCTTAGAGAGTGCTCCGAAAATTCAACGCACGGTTTAAATCCTTCTCACAAATTTTCTCTCCTAGCTTTTCATAGAAAGGCTAAGTAAGCAACGACAAACTGTATTTTTTGCTAGTAACTGTTTTTTTTTAATAGTCTGTTATTATGTTACTATGATTACGAGTTAATGTTAAATTTCTTACGAAGAAGAAAATTTAATGCATCAAAATTAATTTGAATTGAAGTTTCAAATAATAGAAGATTAAGAAAAATCACTTATTCATTGCAATTCCTCGATAACCCTATATTTTTAAAATAAAAATACTTTTATAACACTGAGTCTTTGTACACTAGAACAAATCTTTCCATCTTCACACGACGATATTCGGTTTTACAATAGTGTTCAGTTAGAAAAGTGTCATCGTGTACGGTTTTCAAAATTCGATCTATCGCGTGTAAAATATGATCGAATCACCGTGTGCAATGGTTCCGCGACAATTTGCCATTACGAATGGCGGCAGTTGCGCGAAAAAAGAGGAAAAAAAGAAAAAAAACTGGAAGGATGCACGCCGCGTTCAAGGATTAATCGAGAAACACGGACTTCTGGACGTTCGGCAATTCGTATCCCAGGGTCCGACGATATCTCTGTTTATCGGTTAATTGAGGAACGCATAAACCGGCCAGTTAGCGTGAAATAAATAGCCGACAGCGTAGTTTAACTTGAAAACTGGACATGCTGATTATCCATTGATATTTTTACGTCGATCGAATGATTTTTGACCAATCGACAAATCTTCAAGCGAAACATTCAATGAACCTGATCATTAGAAATGTTTGTAGCGATGAGGTTTCTGTTCATAAAAAATTTCGCGCGTAACGAGTCAATTTCTAAGCGACATTGCTGATATTACAAAAGTTAACATCCAAATGATGTTGCAACTACAACTACAATTGAGTTTAAAAAGGAAATCTACTACGGAGGATGGTTTTCGAAATTTCGATGCTAAAATATGTTGTATATAGTTGTATGGTATTAATGTAAGATAAATCGATGATTGCAATCAAATTACGATAACGTTTACAATTTGTAGCTTCAAATTGAGGCGTTCACGTATAGCCTAGTAAATGGGTATTTAAAACGATGTAAAAATAATACGGGAAACCACATTTGAGATTGCACTGTCAACAATAGTCCATGTAGGAGGGTTAAATATAAATTTGTTTTGCGATTGAAATTAGTGTCTTATTCGCAACACGTATCGAAGAGCTCAAATAACGAAAGGGTTTATTCGTTTCTCATTTTGATGCATAGAGGCAAAAACAGTTCCTATTAATATCGTAAGTTTTCGTTCATAGAAAGTATACGGAACATTATTCGTTACGATTATATAAGTCGAATGTAAAACTTCTTATCATTTAACTGTAGATTTTAACGGAAATTTATATTTTTGACAATATAGTGAGAAAGGAATAAAAATCGATATAAAATAATTTCATTTAACCAGGTATTATAAGAATCTCTGTAATTTGGTTATTTTATATATTTTTGCATATTACGCGCATTCTGTGCAATTTTGTACCTTTAAATTTCCTACAAATGTACAAATATCCGCAGTCTACTTATTATATATTTAATTAAGACCTAAAAATGAGACTATTTATGCTTCAAACATTCGTGTTAAATTATTAATCATATCTTCTCCCAATTTGCTCTTTCAAATGTCAAGGTAACAAAAAATTATCGTGATTTCTAATCGTAAAGCAACGTTGATTTGAAAAGTCACTTTTATTAACATACACATTCTTTTCTGCTTTTCCTGGAAAACAGTCGATTTCTTTGTGTACATGGTACACTGTACTAATGTAACTTTCCCTGAAGTACTCGTATATGCACTTTTCGATTCTATTCTTTCGAATTAATCATATCCACGGAAGTGAATTCTATATTACAATCTTACCTATTAGAAATTTTTTTTTGAAATTAATTTAGAGATAAACGAGGTGAACAATCCTTTCAGATTTCGAAAAATTTCTTTCTGAATTCCATACCAATTCTAACTAATTACACGTAACTTAATCACAAGAAACGTGTTAAAATTCAACGAATTGCTTAAATTCAGTTGCAAAGAATATAATCCTAAGTGTTTTAAAAATTTAAACGTGATTTCTCGACGCCTTCTGATCATTTTTCCAAGAAGAGATAAATCTTTTTCGTGGAAAAAGACAATGCATAGTGCACTATGATCGCTGATATAGCTTATCGGTGACGTCTGGATAGACTACTAATAATTGACAAATGTTTGCGGAAACTTTGTTCGAAAGTTTACGTATCCTTATCACCGAAATTTTTTGTTCTGACTCACCGTCGCGTTCTCTACTTATGCACAAGATCTACTTTCGCATTTTTTATGTTATTATGTTTCTCGCCCATTTGGAAAATGTATTATTTTCATTCTGCCTTATTTACAATTTAGTGCTATAAATGCCAGTGAATAGGACAACCCTAATCTATCAAGTTTATCTAAATCTATTTGTAACTTTAAGACACCAAAAAGAAAAATAAACAAGTAAATTGAAAATTACTTTTGATTACTTTTTCTTTTAAATATCGCACGATACATTGTAACTCATAGTACGCACAATTTCAGTATGAAAACTGTATAATCCATTGAACTGTCATTGCTCGACAGCAACTTCACTTTTTAACAAAAATTAAATTTATTATTTTCAAAGTTACATTTGTTTATATTTGTACGAAAAATTCAAATCTTAAGAAGTAGGAAAAATTTGTCTCAAATGTTTCTCTATTAAATCACAAATTCACTTGTAACTTGAGACAAAACACAAAATCACACTAGAAAAGTCAATTTTGTTGTGTTATTAAATGATCATTCTCCCATGATCGGTGTTTCAACTAAATTCAAATACATTCACTATCAAATAAGTGTTATGTCATCAAAACTGGTCATGTTCAAGGGTCATTATCAAAAGTTGCAATACAATAAATTATCGTTAATGTTTCAAAATTTATGGAAACCCTTTTTTTTATTTTTATATAATAATTTCAATTAATATTTGCATTATGTTTTGTAAAAACGATTTTTTTAATTTTCACTTTGCATATTCTACATATTCAAGAAATAATATCCATGGATATCGTCAGTTTTGAAACTGCACCTCTTAAATACAACACTGAATTTCACAATATGCTGTATGCCAAAAAAAATCCTGTCTCACGTTATTGTTTCGTCGAATTCTAAGCGATATCTTCCCAACAGTTTAAGTTTAAAAGCACCGGAACCAGCGGGAGGCAAAAAATATGAAGATTCAGCAAAGCCTATCACCCTGCCATTCACCGTTGCACTTCTTATCTGCGTTTCTTTTCGAACTGCGTGCCGCGAGAAATTCACAAGGATTCTGTGAAATTTCACGCGGATAATTCCTTTTTTCCCCTTTATCCCAGTCCTCGCAGAATTCGATCTCAAAGGAATTTCGCCGCTTCGAATTCATCCGAGTAATCAATTAGCCAGCCGACTTTATCGAAAAAATTCCTGAGCAACCTCTACTCGCCGAGCCACAAGTCTAACTTTGCAGTTGCACAAAATTATTATTCTTAAAGCATTAAATTCTAGAATAATTCTCAAATGGAATAAGATATTTGCGTGATTACCGAGCTTCTTGAACACTCTTTCATGATGTTTCACATCGTCAAAAGGATTTTTTATCTTTGCTAACATAATTAAATCGTGTTACTGATATTCTGCACACGTTAATTAGAAAATTATGCGATGCAGTATGGTGTAGAGTTAATAATAACAAAATATACAACAGCTGCGTTGATATATCACTGTTTAATTGCTACTTTCGTGTTTGAGAAACATAAAATGTTAAATGATATTTTTAAAGGGAGTATTTATATTGCTGATATTAGAGTTAATTTCACGCTGAAACTGTCATCGTCCTTAAACTTTACTAAAATTGAACGAAACCTTCAAAAAAGCTGCGAACTGTGCACCGTCGTATTACTAAGCTATTTTATTTTCTTCGTTCTCAAAAAAAAGTACCTATTAATATTTCCTATAAAAATTTCCAATTAATTCAAGATGTATACTGAATATATTACTAAGAAGAACTTTTAAAGTTTGAAATTTATATTCGTTTAAAACCTTTAATGAAGCAACGTCAATCAAGCTATCGTTACTACACAAAGTGCCTCTCTCATTCTCTTTACTCCTGTCATTTGCTTATCCACTTGCTGTTTATTATAACAATTAGTATAAATACGAAGAAATGACGGCAGAAGAAAAAAGTTGCCATAATTGCAACATACAAAGCATAGAAATTCAAGAGAATCAAGGAAACTCATTTTCCTGTTCTGCGTTCTCTGAAGAATTCTACTAGTGTGAATTGAAATATTTCATTTCAGCTTGAAAATAGCAAATAACCACAGCTGTGAAAATTATGTTTATAAATACAACAAAATGGAAGACACTAATTTCGACGAAATCCTATAAATATGTGATAAATAACTTTCCATCGTTTAACTGACAAAGGAAAATAAAAAAAAGCAAAATTCATTGGAGATATGGAGTAAAATAATCGAAGAAATTATTTCACTAATATGTGCTTCCTTTTATTCATACTTCACGTAGGAAAACAGTGATTTGACGTCGTTGAAGTAAAGAATATTTTCACGTTTGCTCGTAACAGTCGCCATTGTTTAGGGGATTAGAAACGAAATTAGAATTCCAGGATGTCAAGACTTTTTTAATGTTATTGTTAAAACAATATTGAAGGCATTTGAATTTTCAAATTTCTACTCATTCACCTCAGATTGCTTTCAACAGTGAATCTTGGTTAAAATACTAGACATGACACGCTATTAAAAATATCATCAGAATCCACCTTTGTGTAAAGCTAACAGTGTGCTGTTGTTATTCACGAAAGCCGCGACTTCTCCGTGACTGGAAAATTGTTCCTTAAGAAACAAGGCCACCTTAAACTTTGCCCAATCCAAGGAGAACGCAGAGTAGCGTAATAATTTTATCGAGTCAATTGCATATCATGTTCAGTGTGAATAGCGCAATCTTTATTATTCCGAGCCTCGTTGAATACAAGAAAATACCATAAGCATCTATCATCAGGTAAGTACATCAACATTAACGCTATATCATGATCTATAAATCGTGTGATTTTAATGCGAAGGAGACATTTATTTGAGAATATCAAAAAATTACTTCTACGAAGGCTACGTTTAAATAATAAGAATATGAAGAGTGAAGAAGGAGAAACGAAACTGACAAAGAAGAAGGTGGTGTTATTTTCGTCGGCTCGTGTTGATTTTGAACGAAACAAGAATATATTTAGCCGTACTTTCCAATTCAAGCATCATTAGCAGCATATTAGCTTCATTTTTCTTTTTTACATTACACACTTGCCTCTCTTTAGATAAATTATACGAAGGCGCTAGTTAAAACGACTTTTGAAAACAGTTAATCAACTATTTTTTTTTATCAAAGTAAATAATAGTTTAAATAGCTCTATGTTTTTTCATTAACTGTTAAAGAACTATTTAACAATATTCACACGATTGAAAGGAATGTTATAAGTGTCAGAAAGAAAAGTAGAATTCAATTATCGTAACATCCTTCGAATTGAACAGATCATTCAAATAAGCATAACTATTCTTTCTATAGGTAGATTGAATTATATTTTATTTCCCTTTTAGCATCATAGAGAGAAGAATCGAAGAGTTTGAGAAACTACTGGCGATAATCGGGATCCTAAGTGTGAAAACAAGAATCTTATGCATGAAACGCAAACTCGAACGCGTCCAATAATGTTCGCGGCGCGCGCGGACGTAAGTGACAAGTGGGCACCGGCGCTCGTTGCGTTTTCGAGTGGGTCATCGCACCCGAGAAACGAGAAACCTGTCTTCGGCTTCGCGTTTTCCCAGCCTGAGACATGGGAATTGTTGAAAAGGAACGCACAGGCGACGCTCGAAATCGAAGGTGATCTCGTGCCTTTCGTCGCATTTACGTTTGAGGGATACACGAACCTGGCAACTTGCCGTCTTCGATTTTTACGGTAAACCAAGCGCACGAAGATAAACTTTCTTTATCGTTCGTGAACAGAGGTCAAGGAACACAAATTTTCTTATACGAAAAGACACGAAGATTGTAACTGGAGGGACGTTTCTCATGTGACTTGAAAAGTATCAAATGAGAAAGTGTTTCGAAAGACCGATTGACGCGTCGCGACGCAAGAAGTCCGACGGAGAGCAACTTTGAGTCCGAGGTCCGATGACAACCCATGACCGATTTCGCGCCGCCGGAGGTTGCTTTTCTGTAATCTCCACTGTGGATGATCTTTTTCGTAGTATTTGTTCATTTCTCGAGGAAGTAATTCGATTTGATGAAAACTCACTGCACAGGTATTACCATTGCTATGTAAATAAATGCTTTGCAATAGATTGATCCGATAGTAATTAAGAAAGTGTAATTTTCTCTTGTAGAAACTAACGATGACGTTTGTACGTAGCGTAATTTACGAAAAAAAAAACGAATCGTTTATTTTACACGAAGAATTTTTACGAGAGATTTGCCGAAAATTCGATATGTAAAATTTGACACTTGGTGGAGAATATAGTTGTTGCCCAGATGGAAAGTATCGCAGGTAAATTTTCGAGAACAAGTAAGACTCCGTAAACCGACGAATATTATCGAATGTTGAAAAACTTCAGACGTCATTGACGCAAAGAAGACTTCACTTTTAAAAAACACCAGGCACTTTTTATGCAATTGACAATTAACTATTTCCTAATATAAAAACGTTTGAAAGGGATTTTGTCGAATGATGTATTGAACGATATACAGACAGAATTGAAGAAACCAACTTTCCAAGATAGAAATTTATATCAGACGCGAAGTTTTGCCACCATATACTCTATAGATCACAAAAACTATACATTCGGTCCGATCGTATCTGTCAAACACTAGACACCATCCATGTGAATGATTTTTACTTTCGAATATCTCCAACGAACTTGTAACATGTCACACGGTATTCTTGAAAATTCTTCATTTGGCTTTACAGCGCAGATTTCAAACAACAGTTCCATTCCTCTCAAATATGATCTCTAATCAGATTTCTCTCACTTTTCATCACCAGAAATGATTCGACTTGGAGACAACTTTTTATTGTTTTCATTACTCCGTTACACATTGCTCTAACCAATAATACGTTTTCACAGATCAGTAAAGAAGATACCGAATATCTTTACATTACGCGATCCGGTACACTGTTAATCTCGCAAGGTAACACAGAACGTATCGTCGGAATTTCTAGGAACGACTTATTCGATCGACGCTATTCGAAGAGGAAGTACAAACACGAACAACTTCTTTTCGCCTAATCTAACCACGAGAACACTAGAGAGGCGCGGTTTCTGCGACTTCCTATTATCCCATTTACGAATGCACCGATGATATTCACTTACGGGTCTCGTTCACATTTTCCACAGCATTGATTAGCAGAGGTCCCTGGACTAGATCCTCCTCGAGGTGGGCACGACTTGGTCGAGCTTGCTTTCTCCGTGACATCCCTTCTTGCCTGTTGATTTCTGTCGGCGACGATCGGTGGTCTCGTTTGCCGGGTGAATCGGGGAAAATCTCGCTCAGACGGGCCGACACGTAATCGGGCCACGTCGTGGCGAGGACCGCGTCGGTTCCGCACTCGGCGATTCCGGTCGCAGGGTAACAGATTCACTACTGTACTTCACCATCGACACTGTCAGGGAACTGCACCTCCCCGCGCGTGCTAATCCACTTCCTGAACGATCCCATGCGGAAAGAACGCGGCGGTTCAACTCGGCCAGTAACACACTCGAGCCATCCTGGAGCCCGCGCACTTTCGAGTTTCTCCAACGGCACGTGGCGCGCGACGACTCTCTCTCTCGCACGCGCTCTCTTCACCCTTTCTCTCTCTCTCTCTCTCTCTCCCTCACTCACTCACTCTCTCTTTCTCTCTCTCTCTCTCTTTCTCTATCTTCCTTTCTTCCTTTCTCTCCCTTTCTTTCTCTCTCTCTTTTTCTCTTTCTTTCTCTCCTTTTTCTTTGTTCCACTGTGTATTTTCTGTCACACACTAAACTTTTTACCGTGGACCACCGACGATACACACCGGTGTGCGCACGTGTGCCACTATGCAACTCTGTCCGTCTGTCCACGCGGGACACCGCGTGCGTGCGTGCGTGCCTGCCTAACTGCTTGGCTGCTGCGTGCGTGCGTGCAAGCCTACGTACGTGTGCGAACCTATGTATATGTGTATTTATGGTTCTATATCTCGCGCGAAATCCGCGGCTCTGGTGCCTCGAGTCGGCCGGACGACGGACGGACCAGCTCTGGGCCTGACGTCGCAGCGCCCCTCTCCTGCGCTGACCGTCGCGCCCTGGTGGGGACGGAGGGGAGAGGCTTGCGCGCGCTTTCCTCCCCACCGCCAGCCGTCAGCCGCCCCCACTGCAACAGCGACCCTCTCCAACGCGGTCGCCGCTTGCCAGGGGTGGGATCAAGTTCAATGTGTACTCATGAATCTGAATCAATTCGATAAGTACAGTGGCCGAAAAAAAGTATTCGTATGTATACATATATATACCTATATATCCAGAAGCGTTCGTTTTCCGTTGCTATTCACCTTACGTATGTGATGGTAAATTAATTGCCTTTTGCCTCGGAACGTGGGAACTTGATGCAGCCTACGGGACGACGTTTAACTATGAAATACTAATTCCGAAAGTTCCTGCGGGACGAGTTACTGCCTATCTGCCGAGAATCGCGATCTACTTCGTAGAATCGAGGTAATTTTCTGGTCTATGCGCGTATTTGTTTAACGATTTCGTTCACGTTTTGCTGGCTGCCGCCATTCGTTCGTCGAGCTAACCGTTATTACGGCATAATGAGCATTCGCCGGAGGAAAGAATGCTTCGTGTAAACTTCTCAAAGGGAGCGAATCTCAGCGAGAAATCTATGAAGCTGTTGGGAACATTCGTCATTGCTGTTTGCTGCATCATAAGCTATATGTGCAGCTTTCAGAAAGAAATGATTTTGTAAATATACTTCTGTTAATGTATCGTTGCAATGAAGCATCATTTGAAACGAACATAAAAATCGAAACTATGTGCGTGTTGTAGAATGTCGTTGATTAATAAACGTTCCGAACATAATCAAGTTCTAGTCCCGATTTTCACTAAGAATTGTTAAACTTTTAGAGAAACAAGTGATACAACCATATATTACTTAGAACGACAAAGAAATTCTTATACAAAATATTTATTCCTTCCTTCACATTCAATAATACCTATTGTTTCATGAAGTGATTTACAAGAATACTCTTTCCGTTGAGTTTATTCCTATTTAACGAATTCCTCTTTTGTTGTCGACCGAAGCTATTTTCCTCATTACCTATTACACATAGTCTCTTCGTTCCCCTTTTTTCGCGGTTCAGATAATTCACACTATACACTGAAAACTTATCTTCAACTAATAACAAAATTCTTCGATTCCACGAGGAAATTTCATTTCTTTCTTCGAAGTGAAAGTTTAACCCATTAAAGCACGCAATAGTATAATATTACGCAATGTAATACACTGACACTTTTCCAAAGGAAGACGGATTAGAAAAATATCGCAACTAAAGTGTGATGTACCTGAACCGAAAACACAAGATTGCAGATAAACAGTTGTATTTAGTGAAAAAGTATCTCAACAGTCTTCACAAAGTTAACTCGAAACTTCATATGAGTAGTTATATCTTTGAAAATATAGTAAAAACGGTAGAACCTCGATAGAAAATTATTTCACCTAGCAGATATTATATGCACTATAATTTGGATATTTCACATATTCTTTCATATTACCTGTATTATACGCACTTTTGAATTTTTTATAAATGTATAAAAACACACAATCGACTAACGAGTCTCGAAAGGATTAAATTGATAGTTAACACGATAATATCATCGTTTCCACGCTACACGTCAGTATCACGAAATAATATATACCTAATTGATAATACAGTTGCTCGTACTGTCAGTTTAGAAGATCAGCCTTTTGCCGACGTTCATTACATATCAGCAATTTTCGCGAAGCGTAGTAGCAGGCCAAAGGAAAAGCGGGAATTTCCGTGTGACGGGTTTGGATGATTTTCTGCTTCAGCTTCGGTTGTGTTTCTGTAACTCCCCACTTGAGGCTGGTCTCGACCGGTTCCCCTTCCGGCGCGTGTTCCCCCACCAGGTAGCTGACTGCGCGGGGCGTGGCCAGAGTCAGACAGTGGCCCGCCCCCTTATGCATTATTATAGCCAGCCACTCGTGTCTCTATGATTTTATATGCCGCGTGAATATTCTACGGCTTCCCCACCGCGCGTGCCGCGCGGCCGCGCTCGTCGATTGTATTCTCGTCGCGCTAACGCGGTTTTTATAGCAGCGCCGGTGAAACGGTGCGAGCGTATCGGCGTTCCAAGTGGCGTCGGCCTTTCCGCGATCCCCTTTCGTGCGGCATTATCGGATCTCAACGGAGGTATTGATGTTTTACTAACGTTTCTCCCTTGCTCTGCTATCCTTCACCGTTGGGAAACCGTAGTCTTGGAAAGTAAGCAACTCCCCTATCTATTTCTGGAAAATATCCCTTCTAATGAACTTTTCTGTCGTTGCATTCGTGCTCGAGGAAAGTTTCGAAGGGATTGCGCTATTGTTTTCGCGATGGTAGTATACGGTAAATTATTCTACTGTTTCATATTATGTATGTATATATATAATCCATATAGCTGTAGAAATAAATTCTTTCCAATTTTTTTATGCAATCGAATCTTTACTTAAGAAGAACGAATAAAACTCAATCATCAATAATTCCACTATTGTTGATGTACCTTTATTATTTTTCTGACAGCTTCTGAACAAAGCAACGCGAATATTTCGATTTTTAATGGCTGTATTGATTATGTGACTCCAGTAGGAAAGAATTCATTTCTACGCTAATTTTGCAAAAGTTGAAAGAAAAGTAGAATTACACATACCTGAAATCTTTGATTCAAAATTTCCATATTTGTCGAAGTTTTATAATGATAATTAAGGTCTAAATGTTAATTTTATTTTTCAAGGTAAAGCTAGGCAATACACTACGTTTAACGAAATATCTCACTATTCTTTCACGCAAACAAAGACACTTTCATATCTATCTCAATTGTCCACAAACGTTGCTGAAGTATAAGTGAATATTACGCTTCTTCGAGAAATATACAAAAGTACACTTTCTAGTGCGCGTATTATTTAGTTTTAACCAAAAGCTCCAAAAAGGAAATAATTTCTTCAATTGTTCGTTCTTCCATTACACCAGAATAACTCCGTTCCTTTCGCTACTAGCATACCTATAAATTAAAAAAAGAAAAAAAAGCAAAACTGATCGGTAGAGTGCATGCTTTGCCAAAAATCGCGCAAGCATTCCTTTAGAATCTGCATCTTCGAAACGGTCTGACAATAGAGATAGCTAGGGATACAGATTCGACCCTTGGCGTTCGTTCCGAAAAAGCCGTCCGCTGACTAACTTGCTCCTTCCAGTGGCGCTGCACAACCCATTCTGGCCTCGTCTTTAAGGTGTCAGCGCGCTTTAATCTTTGAGAGCCCCGAACCCGACTCCCTTTTACTCGCCTGTTCCGCTTTGAAGCGGCCGGTTATACTCTATCATGCGATGTCGGAGAGGGAGAACAGGTGGATCAGTAAGAGTATCGACGATTCGACGGGGAGGTACGGTTTGGAGAAGGCGAGAAGGTCCAAGGTTCAGGTGCTGCCGAAGATTCGCCGGTTGCGTATACCTTTATCGTTGGAAGTACGCTCATTCTTTGTTGATCCTTCCGCGTTGCATCTTGAATCTGTATAGCGGCGATAGGTAGAGATACTCTTGGTTCACGAGGGAAGCAATGGGGATTTCTTTGAAAGTTTAAGCTTTTGTACGATGCCAGCTATTTTGCGGTGACGATGCTCAAAAGACTTTGAAACGTGGATTTTGGGGGGGGGGGGGGTGGAGAAGAAGATACTGGGTCATGAAAATGATGATGGAAAAGTACACGAAACGTTGATTATGCAATGGTGAAATATTGAGTTACGTTCTGGAAAGGTAGACAGAGAAAAAGATTTGAGATATTTTAGAATGTACCAAAGTTACAGTGGTATGTAATATAGAATGGCAACGAGAATTGATTCATGTGAAAATGTTAATTGTTTCATAAGAAAAGAGAGAAAGTAAAAATGTGTTTTATGGATATGTCTCAATGTAAAGAACAACGATCTCCTTGAAGTATTCGAGCATTTTCGTTTGCTATTTCTTTCTATCTAGAATCTAGAGAGAAATATGTGCTAGCCTAGTTGCGTGACTCACCCTTTCAGGTGCAATAGTATGCTTAGTGAGTACATTAATAGCGTACTCTGTAATACTGTAGTAAGTGAATTCTGTATATTTTATACTGTATTGTATCACACTATATCGAATATGTTATCTTATTATGCCAACGCCTGCATTGTTTTAATGTAATGCATCATATGTTATCACATATTATTCGATGTTTTACGTATTCATACTAGATTTTGTATCGTGGCAGATTATGTTAGAGATTTTATATTACAAATACGTTCTACTTTTGTATTAATAAATATTTAATATTATAAAGCTATTCAGATATACAATGTCGTTTTGCAACGACTATGTATATTTCTTTATCTTAAGCGCAAGAAATATTTAATTTGTTACATGCAAATGCTTTGTTATGGCAATATGGTAAATTTTTCTGGGGATTTAGTTTTACTCGAGATGAAAAAACAAAGATCGACTTTTCCCGATCAGAAGTAACGATTTATTATTAAAGATTCTAACGGGATACTTGCAAGTGTAAAGGCAAGAGGACAAATTGCAAATTAATATCCTATATTTCAGTTATAACCATAACTTCTGTTGAGTAACTTCTGTCTGCAAAAATGTCTTGAAACGAGAACACATAGTAATCATACTGTTTTTCGTATTAATTACTTTATTTTGTACATTTTTAAACTAGGACGCTTATGAATATAATAGATCCACTCACTTTTCCTTAATAATTAACTAATTTATCCAATTGTATTTTCACTATTTTTAATTAGTTTCCAGGTGTTTCAAATACCTTCTTTAGTCATATAAATGCTAACCTAATTACTCGTATTTCTTTCAAATCTGTTTTGTTCCTATTTACTAGCACCTACCTTTCTTTGTAACCTTGTCAATATCCACATTCTGCAACCATGTACTACATCGAAGAATTATCGCTTCTGTGTTTAGCAGAAGTTGCAAATGCAATTCTTATTCGTAGCTCAGAGAAAGAAAAAAAAGCAGAAAAAAAAAATAAAAATAAAAGAACAACAGTGAATTCTCGTGAGAACCAGCAGAGCAGTTCACAAAATACGCACTTTCCTGGCATACAAATGCAGCTGGTGTATTTGCATGCGCATTGTGAGATGTGAATTTCAGGTTGGGCATGCGTGCGCACGTTTGCACGAATTAAATGAACAACAAAGACACCCCCGCGGAACATACCTAGGGCATTAACACTCGAACTGAAAGGTTCTCTTTTTGTCTGGAATCAGTTTACGGCCCGTAATTTTTGCGCAACGATCGGTCGGCTCGTAGCGCGCAGGTATAACAGAGAAAAGGGTGGCTGGACAGGCGCCGGCGCCGGGTTTTAACACCTGCAGTGGTGAATTTTCACCTTCACCTACCTGTCTAACGTGTTTTTCCCGTGCACCGTCCTAAGTTCCCGAGGAACCCTTTGTAAACTCCTCGCGATAAATAATTTTTACGTGCCGTTGGACGTTTCCTTTTTCTCTTTCTTGCCCATAAGTTTGGGTGTGCGATAGTTCATTTGGTCAAGGTTCGATCGGTGTTTCGGAAGAGAGATCAGGGTGAGTTGCGTTCGCTTCTTAGCAAGTTTAGTATTTGTTTCCCTTTTTTGTGCCACTTTTTGTCATTTGCTTGTTATTTATTTAGGAAGTAATTTTCTTCTGAACAAATGACGTCACGTGCTAATGGTAATACATAATTTTTATGTTGTCTTGTACACTGTTGTATAGTAGTTAAGTAATCAGGTTCATGTAATAGAGAAAATGAGTGTCAATAATATGATATATTTAAAGAGATATTTGTTTATTTATTCTTTCTCTCTTATTCTTTTTTATTTAAAGTTTCGAACCTATTGAAACAAATAAATACATGAAGGAATGAAAATTGCATTACACACTTGAAAATGTATTGTATATATATTGGGTTGGAACAAAGGTTCGTAGCGTTTTCCAGTAGGCGGCGTTTAAATACGTGAAATACCAAACAATTGAAAGGAGCTAAGACAGATGCGAAGTTCTGAGAAGATGCAAATATGAAGCTATTTCAAAGATAACTGGAGGTAACGAAACAAAGTGGCGCATACTTTATTGAATAAATCTACATACAAATGTCTAAATATTGTCTTTGAATTCCGGTTAAAGAAACTTTTATTCCAGCCCAATACTTATGTAAGATGATAATTAAGAGGAAGTTGCCAAGGAATCACAACTTTGAGTATATCTGGTAGATATTTGCACATTCGTGCCTACGAGTTCTTCTGTTATAACAATTAATAAAGAAGACCATTTGAAATTTGTTTTAATATATAGCATAATATTTTGAAGACAGTAACTGTAAAAACTCAATCTCGAAAATTTCTGCTACCGCTTGATAAGAAAATAGAATTGTTATCAACAGCGGCGGGTTGTTAGTTCAAAAGAAAGTATTTTTCTTTTCTATTCTGACTTTTGCACAGATTATTGATGTACAATTTGACTTACTTAACGAGGATGACATCTTTCTCAATACATTGGGGTAAAATGCCGTGTTAATATAGACGTTGTAACTTACTCATTTCAATAAGGAATGTGTATTAATGATAAACAATGTGGACCTACGTAAGAAAATCGAACAGAGAATAATGGACAGTGAATGATCATTTGCAAGTAGTAGTTGTATGAGACTTATTCATCTTTTCCGAACGCTTGTGAAAATTGTGGCGAATAATACGTACAGTACAATTTTTTCTTTCATCTGCATCTTTTCTAATGTTTGATACGAGTGGAAACAGCATCACAATGAGATTAAAACTTATCTAACGAATAAGTTCTTTTTTTTGCAAATGTATAGGCATTTTACCTAAATGCACCGTTGTAAGTGATTTTCATTATGTTTCATTAATACGTACTGTTTTTGCTATTATTGGAAGATTTATTCATTGATTTCCTTTAATTTTTGATGTTACAATAAATAAAAAATGATTGAAATCTTAGTTATAAATATAATACGTTTTCCTCAACAATTTTTAGATTGTGTATGAAGAGAACTGTAGTTTTTATCGGTTGACATTTATTTTTTGTTAATTTAGCAGTGTTCATTTAATAGTATATGATTCAAATAGCAAATAAAATTTATTTATTGGATAAAAACGTATTACTCTTTTTTAGGAATTTAATAAAAAAACCTTAGACATTTTCCCCCCAATAAATAAAATGCGTAAAATGTTAATAGTTATTATATAATTACTGGCACATTCTTTGTTACAGAAGTATAATAGTTTTACAATCATTTTCTTTATCTACGCGCTTTTCTTGTTTCATAGCAAATACCACGAATGAAACATATTTGATTATTTTTTCTTTATAAACACCGATATAATTTACAATGCAATGGTATATCTACGAACCTGTTCTGTTTAACTTTTCCCGAACATTTTAGCAAGTTGTTAAAGGGTTAAAGGACCGCAGAAAATCCGCTGCAGCAGGTGGTGAGTCTCTGCGTAGGGTGTTAACACTTCTCGAAGGGGTGGAGGCCCAGCAAATCGACGTCGTTTAGATTGCGCTGTATTCAATTACGCCGCTGGATACAGACTCGTTCTTTCTCCGACAACCTCCTGTTCCCCTTCTGCTTTTTTCCTCTGTTTTCGGTTGTTCATTTGCCTCTGCGCGATTTTTGTTCTTTCAAAAGGAAACCTGTTTTGCTTTGTTCCAGAAACACTGTCGATATTTTTATTCTTAGTTGGATCGCTCGATAAAAATTCTCTTTGCGGTCTTTTGAAATAGACGTTTATTTGTCTTTGTCGTTCGGTAACTCGGAAGATGTGTAAGACATTTATGCGATTTTTCGTCTGTTATAACAGCAAAATTTTATAAATAATACGGCAGAATTGATCGTGCGAATTTATTTTCTGACGATGAAAGAATATTATTGGTTATATAGAAAGATTTATGGAGAAAAATCATTTCCTTCTGAGCTATTATACATAGTGACATAGAAATAGGTGTAAAAAATAAACACATATATATGAAAGCTCTTCCTCTTTGAGATAGGTATAGACATGTTCCGATTACGATGAAATATTGAAGGAATGTTTAAAATTTACTCAAAGAAATTGCTGAAAAGGCTGAAAATACGCTTCGCACGTTTCAAAGGCTGTCGAGAACGTTGAAAAAGTTCCTGGTGTAATCTGAATGTTTTTATGTGCAGCAATTGAAATTCTACGTTTGATAGCTATTCTAGGAAATTTTCGATGTAGGCAAAAAGTGTTTATATTTCAGAAAAGAAAAGTTTTCGGATCTATGTTTACATGACATTTTTTATCCTTGGAAGCAATAGAATACCAAAGTTTTTCCGTGAATTTCTTTGTCACCCTGGATATACCTCAAATGTGGATCCTCAAAGTCGATGTAATTTTGCGTTGCAAAATACGAATGCCTTTCATACGCCGAAAGTAACTCCAGTTACACAAACATACTTAAATACATTGATGTTGATTCTATATGAAATGGCGTACGGTGCATGCAATTTCACATAAATTGTACGCTATAAGTCATACATATCGTATGCTCTTTCACGTAGAATTATATCGCCACTGTGCGAGTGTGTTAGTTCTAGAAACTCGGGAAAGATCAGTGAGATACAGTGTACCTAATCTCGCACAGATGCTACATGTACATATGTATATATATGTATATACAGTAGCTCACGAAAGTATTGGCACCCTTTTCAAACAGAATAACTTTTTTAAAATTGGACCAAATGATAGAAGTAACATGCAACGGCTGAGGAGAGATGAAATGTTAAAGAAAAGACAAAACAGTGTTTCTTCTTGGAAATTAATTGCTTTAACTCGCATCAAAATAGGACACTCCAAAATCTCCCACACTTATCTACTAACGAAGGAACCAAATAACTAATACTGCTGTGCCCAAAGTATGGCTTTATCCGTAACAAATATAAATTGGAACCTTCCCTGAAAGAAAATCTCATATATAGTAACACACCTAACCTACTTAGCTTCATCAACTTTTTAGCTACTATACGTTACTATACTGGCTTTCGCGTATGTCATATTTTTTAACAGCATGCCACTATGATGGCTTTCCCGAATGTCATCGTTCTGAACGGTACGTCACTATAGTGGCTCACTTTATCATTAGAACTATGTAAATTATTGCCAAGCCGCGAGCGTTTTTATTTGTTTCGTTTCACAATTTTCTTTTTGCCCACGCAACATTTCAGAACAGTATAAACGGTATCGTTAACACTAGGTTTACGGGACACGTTAGTTTGATGCATTTGGAATTTCATAAGCGAACTTATAGAAACAACTGGTATTATTTTCCAGCAACTTTTCCCCACTTCTATTAACGGAATGATGCGAAAATATATCCGAATTGTAAGTTAATAATATATAATAAATCGATTTCTTGAAGGAAAAAATTCAGTTTCTCGTTCACTCAAGGAAAGCCCGTAAACTTAATCTTAAAGAGTATTCATATCATACAAAATTGTATTATTAATTATTAAAGTATAAGCAGTGTTCATATCCAGCAGTGTTTATATTATCTTGTTCTGTTTTTTCAAGCGCTTTAAATGAAAATCTATAACGAAATTATAGTTTATTCGTCTATAACTTTATTCTAATATAATTGCATAGTGGAAAGCACTACCAGACGTAAATTACAGTGTTATATTATAACGAACATTTACGTAGAGAAATACAGCTCCGCGGAAAGTTCAGCCGTAGCTAAGAGGTTAAAGCAACAAAATTAATAGATAAAATATAACGAATCAAGAATATCTGTCCTACGTCGTTAATAACCTTTCAGTTGATGCGACGGAAAAAAAGACAGCGTTTCTCCTTGATATGAAATCTGAATAAATTAGCTCCGTTTCCCGCAGTCTATGTATTTCTGGGCGTACAATCGAGGGCCCGGTAGTGAGGGCCCGCAAGATCGCGACGCCGATGGGGTTACAGCAGGTCGAAGTCTCACGGTCGGGCCTCGAATTCCGAATTGGTAGAAACTGGCGAACTGGAAGAACTGGGAGCACCGTGGCCCAGGTTTATGGAGGCCGTTCTCAGCCAAAAGAATAGATATGACGTATTCATGAGGATGGCGCGGGTTTGTCAGGCAGATGGCGCAGCGATAGCGGCGCATCGGAACCCCCAAAGAAAAACACGAAATAGTTGTGGCTCGCTCGAGGCGAGACCGGACCTGTTTTCTATCACCTTTCTTCACGTCCGGCCTCTCTCCCTCCACTTCACAATAAAATCCGATTTGACGTCAATTTATCTACGGATATTTCAGCGACCGCGGCGGCCCCCTTTTCTTCTTCTTCTTCCTTCTCTCGAGCGTTGCGCATGAATTTCGCTCGCAACTCTGCCTCGTTCGGCCGGCCCTCTCTTTTTGTCAGCGACTTCAGTTCACTAATAAGATCGTGCAGTTACCGATCTGGATCGTTAGGGATCGAGATATTCAGAAACGGATTTATTGGTGGTTTCTTTTTCGACTACGGGGAAATGGGCGTCGGATATTGTTACTATTCCGTCCGGTATTAACTTTGCATTCTACAAATTGCTTTTCAGCGATTTCTTTTTTTTTTCAAGTAGGTTAAAGAGTTATTTGTTTATTGATAGCTAGATTGCGAATATTTTTTCAAAGGTGCAAAGTTACACGGAATGCACGCAATATGAAGAAATACATAAAATATCCAAATTATAGTGCTTTTTATGATGTAGGTGAAATTTTGGTGGTTCATTTGTTTAAATTAAAGGGTATAATTGGCTGCTTATTGTTATATATTTGATACTTCCTCAATTGAACTTTAACTTCGTACTTTTTGAAACTTACAGTCTTAGAGTAAAGTAGAGAATAATATTGGTAAAGACATTGCTTTCTTCAGAAATAGCTGAGGGATAATAGGAACAGTCTACGTTAGGAAGAAGTTCCTACACATAATTTGATTAATAATGACAGTCACATCGTTGAATATACGTAGAATACTATTTTATTTTCTATTAAAATTGTTTTCATCACTATATGATGACCACAAAATACGTTATCATTTTTCTAATAGAATTTTTTATAGAATTTAACGAACTAGAATTTTCATTTTAATTTTTAATAGAATTCAATAGAATTCAATTATTTTGGAATAACTGAAATTCGAACCATATTGTAAGCTTTTAAAAATTCATCATACAACTTTTTATTAGTCAGTATGATGTACAATATCTCTGAGAATATTTATGTATATATAATATTATGAATTCGAATACAATTTCATTGGCTCGTTCCTTTGCTCCAACAGTTAATGAAAAGATGTCAATAAATCTGTTCATTTTTCGCACACGATAGTCGAGAATTGACAGACTTCAATATTAATAGCTGTGTCATGAGACTAATGCCATTACTATTTGCTGCTTTGCTGGATATGACGAGCACGACCGGCCTGGTTCCACCGGTCTCCCCATATACGTTAGGCGGTAACCTCCATATATACAAATACAGGTGTAAAGGTGGATACACTGTCCGCGTGGACATCTCGCATACTGACGGGATCAAAAACCTGTACAGCCAATAAATACGATCGTAAAGCAGAAAGTTTTTGTGTATGAAGGATTTTGTCCTGGACCCCCTTAAGTTTCGATTATTTCACTGTCATCCGACAATACAGAAAGTGTTTTAAAGAAGATAGGCTCGTTTATGCTCCTACTATATACTTGAAACAACGTTGAATCGAACTTTCCATATTTGAACCTGAATTTCGGTAAATATTTTTGGACAAAAAGTAATATTTCTTACGAGGTATATACATAGGCTGATATTTCAAATGAAATGGAGATTTATGTTTCTCAGTTTTTATTAAGTTCTTTATATCAATAAGTGGATGCTACGATACCATTTTTTTTTTTTTTTAAGATTCCAGTGAAATGTGTATTGCTATTCCTCAGACATTGATATTATCTATTTCGAAAATTTCTTATTACTGAAGATTTAATAAGATTTGGATAGATTCTGGTAAGATTTTTTTATCATTTCGTTAGGAATCGTTGCAACTTCATCTTTCAATCGTTGTTTCAATTCTCGAATATCGGCGGTTCGTGTAGTGTATACTTTGTTTTCAAGGTAACTCCATATCCAGTATTCACAATAACTCAAATCGGATTTTGAAAATGCATTTAAAAAATCACTATTTAAAAAAGAAATGTTTCTAGTACGAATGTACATGATTATTGAAATTGCATCAAATAAGCTATCTCCTTTCTTAAATTTCAAAAAATAGAATAAACTTCTCTCTGAAGTAATTGACGGTATTCGATAGTAAAAAGTCGTCAGATTCTTATGTCACGCTCTTTAGATATTTTGTAAACTTCAAACGTCAAAACTGCTCGGTAAAAACTTTACGTTCTTTTTAATTCGAAGCAATTGTCGAAGAAAATATAGTATAAACTCCAATCGTGATTAAGAATGTACCAAGTTGTGAAGCGAAAAATTTGGTTTTTAGGAAGAATAGAACGATCGTGATCAAGGGTATCATTAAATTTTATGTAATTAGACATGGAAATCCCTCGCTAATCGATGAATTTTTCATGAAATTCATTCTGGTTAGATCGAATTCCTTGCGTTAATTTCAGTACGAAACATTGGCTACAAAATGAGATCGCAGATTGTTGCCTTTCGAGCAGCGGCCTATGTCAAATAGCTTTCTTACGCGGCTCCAACCTCTCCTTGTGTTCTTCTTTGCCTGCTTCTTCGTTCTTTCTCGCGCACTTCGACTTTTTGTCCATGAAGGTCGCTGCGAGAATACCTGCCGCTTCTTTTGCCGTTCTGTCGACCGAGTACCACGAAATCATGCGAATCCTGGTTTCGCGGAGAACTCCGTAGCAATTGAACGGACAAGAAGTGAGAAGTATTTCGTTCATTTTTTTATGGTGGAAGCCGTGTTTATTTATTAATTCTGCTTATCGTTTCTGTTTAATATTCAAGAGCTTCGAGGTGGATTAAAAATATTATCTGCATAAAAATATCTAAAATGTCAGGAATTCAGCAGATTCTGTATCGTACTGGCTTCTTTCAATATATCTTGCTTTCTTGCAATAGAAAAACAGAAACTCATTTCCCTTATTATCTTGAATTGCATAATTATTATTGCCAACTAAGTTTAAACTGTAGTTTTAAAAAAGTCTAGTACTCAGATTTTAAGAAGTTAGTTCGGGAATCTAGAGAAGAAACGATCACAGTATAAACTTTTGTTAAAATCTCATTAATTATTAGCTTTAGGATTTCTGTAGAAAAGTAGGACATTCCACAAAAAAAAAAACAAAGTGGATCTTCAAATCTCACAAACGCCTCCACTTATAAAGAAATCGTATATTAAACCACGTGATGTCTCTTTTGATACTACGTAACTTTTGTAGAAATAACTCTTTGTACAACGCAAGTGATCAAGTTAGGTATCTCACTCTATATGTTAAATATAGTTGATATAATTAATTTTTCAATTACGTATTTTACAAACTTTCGTCAGATACATAATTAAAAAATTCAGATGTTCAATAACAAGTATGTCATTTTTATAGAGCCATTTTACTTGTCGGAAAAGAAGTTTTACAACTTTTAAAATATTGGTATAAAAAGTTTTTCTTATTAATTTGTGTGTAGTTAGTTATTGTTATTAGAACCTGTTATATTAAAATTTATGATTTACAAGATAATTATTTCTCTGAATATTTATTATCTCATTATACGTTATTATACTTAACATTATTTTACTATACTATTATACCTTCTTTTCAATTAAAATTAAACAAAATCGGTACATTAGTCGCGACTTTCGTCTGTTAATTTTAATTTATTTTTCAGTATGGTTAACATCGTTTGCATTATTCCTGATGATTCTAAATTTGCATCTATATATTCAGTTAATTTTGTAAAATTAGTTTCTACCAGTATAATTAGCTAGTATTAAAAATTAATCAAAGTGAATACTATTGTACTGAGACTTATTTTAACGAAGAGCTTCCTTCTCAGTGTTAGAAATACGTCGAACACTGCAGCCCTTTGTTAACGGGAGGAATATGTATATGCTGCTAGGATAATTTGTTGAAATAAGGATAATCGCTATACAAGACGCCCTATTACGGTTTACAAAACGCCCGACTATTGTTTTATGCACACAAGTAAGGATACACCGTAGCAAATGACGTGTTTGCACTTACCTTAGTCGTCCACAAACGCTGCTAAAGTATAAGCGCGATTGTTGCGTTTCTTCGAAAAGTATATAAAATCTTTCATTTTCGTCTTCTGAACAGTCTGTGGTGAGTGACTGAACGATTTAATTTTATAAGTAACTATTTTGTTTTACGATGAATTAATGGGTATGTTTGGAAAGTAGGAAAACTTACATTTATAAAATGACGTTACCTCCATTTTCTGTAAATTTGTTATTGCCAAATTTACCCCAGGGTGTTTTGTACTCAACAATTTAAATAAATGTCAAAGTTATAATATTTATTAATATTAATATTAAATTATAATCGTAATTCTATTGTATTATAATAATAATTCCATATTACTATGTTACACTAGAATTATTATTATTATATTATATCATATTGTTATTACTAATTATATATAATAATCGTGAAGAATTATTAAAGATTCTCTATAATAATATGATATAAAATATGATATAATGTAATAATACAAAATAACATATAATATGAAATGTGATTGTAATACAATGAAATTACGATTCAAGTTCACGTATACTTTTTCTTAATTATTAACAGAAATGTTGCGGGAACATATGCATAAGGATGATTAATTATCATAAAAGACAACCTGAAAAATATCATAATGAAGCAATTGAGAATGTGAAACCAAATTTAAAAAAAAGGAATATGATAACTTCATTAGATATTATTCTCTTCTTGGTCCTAATTATATTACTTATCGGTTTTGTTTAAAATTTCATAATATATCACTGAGAATAATGGGCAGTATTAACTTGTTCAAGTAGAAGCCTTCTTCTCCAATATAATATTAGAAATTACACGACGTATGATTAAAAGAAATAATAATTTATTGTTATTTATTGTTATTTTCTAATTATTTATTGTTACCTTTTGCTCATGATTACGGAATAATTGTGTAGAGAAATGGCCAATTAATGCAATTTGACAGAAAACGTAAAGAGTTACAGAGGAATCTTTTTTTCGTTGATCTTCCTCTAAAAATAGGCAGATGAAGATGTAGCCGTTTATGACAAAAAAAAAAAAAAAAAAAAAAAAACTAAACGTGAAATATAATAATTTATCTCGTATGTAATTTTGTCTTTAAAAGTACTAATTTCTCTAAATTAACTGTAAATCTAATTTCATTCACCCCACAGTAACATAAATATTATACATAACGGGAAAAAAGGTTTTTTCTGTAGACGCAACAAACGAAAAGCGATGTGCAAAAGAGTTGTTAGATATCTGTTTCGTTTATGTTTAGTGAAGAGCATCTTTGTGTTATCGAAGTTGAGAAGATTAATATTATCGTTAGTTTCATTTACATATTATGTATGTGCTAGCTTCGATAAAATAGCTTTATAATATAATACGTGACTGTTAGAATCTCAAAGGAAAGTGTTAAAGGAATGTCGAGTTATGTATCGTGTATACTAAAGAGATATAGCCTGCAGGCTCAATAAAGTGTTTTTTTCAGAGGACCGAATCCTCTTATCTCTAATCTTTCGTAATTTACTCCGGATCAAAATCACCGACGTACAACTTTCGACAAACTTACACAGATGGTAAAGTAAATACCTGGATTGTTACGTCTAAACTTGTTTTTTCTCTTTAATCTCTCCCGTTGATGGGTAATAAATTTTTCGTATACTTAAGTGTACGCAGTTCAAAATTATTAATGAGCTATACCTGATATAAATATAATGGAAAATTTATTAAATTGAAACGAAGAATTTCAAACCTTTCACAAATACTACGAACTAAAGAAAAAGCCTGTAAAGTGAAGCTTTTTTAAAGTAGAGAAGTATAGTGTGAAGTGAAGTATAGAATGGTTCGTTCATTAGATTATGGTTGTACCGAGTGTCTGAGGACGCCGGCGATTCTATATGCAAAAATTAAATATAATTTTTTTCATAAGAGGCTTTGTTTTCGAGAAAATTAGATTTAAACATTCACTACAAATTGTTTTTTGAGTTCATACTTTTGATATAAAGTGTTTTAATGTAAACTGTTGATATAAAGTGGCACATTACAAAAAAAATTGTCTACGCAGGAGGTACTATAAATCTTTTGTAGCTAATTGTAAGAGAAAAGGAATCGTAAGGTTTTTATACAATTAAAACGTCAAAACAAGTGTAATAAGAAAACAATTTAAAGCACAATTTTTAACAATTCATTCAGTAATGTAAATTTAAATTAAGAAAATCGTTAATACATGTATTGTTACTACTAATGATGATTTATTAATACAAACATAAGACCGAAAGATAGTTAAATGTACTGGATGAATGTTTAAATTGAATTTTCTCGAAAAATAATTGTAAGCCTCTTGTGAACAAATTTTTTTTATATCTTCGATTTATTTTTGTATGTAGAATCATCTCCTGTTTAGTTGTATTGTTCTTCTGAAGTACCCTGTATGCAACAAAAAAAGAAAGGTAGTATTTTATGATTGAAATCAATTTCATTAAAAGTTTTTCAGCTCAGAAATTAATCAAAACGGATGAATGCTTCAATTGCTGATATTCTTTTTTCAATTTACTAAAATCCCAGGCTATTCCAAAATTACAGAGAAACATTGTTAATTTAGTTTATAAGACGAATAAAATTAATTTCGTATACTAAAATTCACATTGCAGGGGTAACTGTTATTTTTGTATTTAATTACTTTTTGATTATTCAAAATATTGTTTGTTTCATATACACGACAGGTTAGTACTGTCGAGATGTAAATTGAAGAAACACAGAACAAGCAGAAATCGGAATCTTGAAAAAGTGTACATTTCATCGCCTACATAAAAAATTTATTCATGTGTTGAACTATATACTAAAGTTAATATTTTTTTCGTTGATTTATTTAGCTTATTCACCATTCTCGACCATTTGTTTCCATATTGTGTAGCAATAGATTACTTAAATTTCATTAGCAATTATCATTAACTAATTAGTCTCTGTATAAACAAGCATAAAATATTTGTACATAGTTAAAAAGGCTTATACATAATGTTTCAATCTTAGCGTAAATAAATTACAACTATTAGCTGGTATAATTTTTATGTAAATATTGGTTTGACGAATTGCTTTATTTCTTAAGCCTAATTATGTATTAGTCATATGAATATTTTAGTGTCTCTTGACGAATCTTTTTTTTTTATTAAAAGTATTTATACAAAATTTCTTTATTAAAAAAATGAAGAAATACAATTTCAAAATGTTTCTATTATCGCATGTCATTTTTTGTGACGATCACGCTTAGCAGATGAAATTCAGCTCCGCGAATTTTGAGCTCCTACCTGTAACAAATACCACACTGATTCCTAAACGGCATTGTGAACACCTCAGGTAGGCGGTATTAAGTGCATGCTGGCAAATACACAAAAAACTGTTTCCGTGAACAAAAATGCTGGAATCAATTAAGTTGCGCAAGCGAGTCGTTAATTAGATAGTTCCAGATAATATTCATGCATTCGTAGAAGTTTTAAACTTATTTTCTCCCGATACGATATTAAATTAGTCACGGTTCAATAAATGTTTTCACTATCAAGATTCATCGAAATAATTCTCCTCCGCTACACGTTTCTCAAGTACAGCGGGTGAGCAAATTATTATGATCACTTCGAAATTATGTATCACTTATTTGAAATTTAAACAAGAATAGAATTGAAAATGCACATCAAATTAAATCTTTTTCATTATAAAAAGTATTGTTACGCTTTTAACGAAATATAGCGAACATTTGAAAACTTCTACAGATTATTAGAAACCTTTTAAACTAAGTATATTAATATTTCGTCACTTCATAGGTTGTATCTATACATAAGTATATATAATTCCTTGAATAGGTCTCTATTTTGTTCACAAGCTTGTTTGATTTCTGCGTCATGATGCTGTACTGATGGATGTTTCTCAGTCAGTTACTGTTTATTAATTATCACTTCCGATTCAATTGGGCGCTTCAATAATTCCCGTAGGTAATTTATACTGCGTAAATTTCCAGAATAAAACTCGAATTTTCTTTTAGATAGTTAAGCTGTCACAATAGAGTTGAATTGTCTATCTATGTGTTAAAAACAAAAATGGTACATTTTACTATTATTGAAGTGATAATATTACCGAAACTATAAATTATTTAATGTATTCATCTAATCACAATAATTTGAACACTCCTAGTGTATACCATTTAATAATTCCCATAAATTTTCTATTGGTTTCACATTTGGTAAGTTGCCAGAATGAAATTTGAATTTTCTTTTAGCTAATTAAACTATCACAAAATAGTCAAATTGTCTATTTATATGTTAACAATAAAAAAGTGTGTGTTTTTCTATTATCGGTGTCATAATATCACAGAAAATATATAGCACTTAATTTATTCATTTGATCATAACAATTTATAGTCGATATAATTAAACTGTTCATGTATGTATTAAGAACAAAAGTATATATATATTTTACTATTATTGAAGTCTTAATATCATCAAAAATATAAAACATTCAATTTATTCACCTGATCATAATAATTTGATCACACACTGTAGACGCTGTAAACATAGCATACCTTCCTACGTATTTTTGGCTATCAGTTTATATTATCAATGGCTATAAATTAAACGACTTATAGTTCTCACCGAGAGAGTAAAAAAATATGTTTTCAAATCAGTTCTTCTGATGAAAAATACAAAAGTCTGTTTTCACCTTGATAAAGCTTTTCAGACAGTTTAGGAGACAGAGTATGGCCATTGGAATAAATTTCTGTGTGCTCTCATTGGAAAGGCTACATACAAAATGCACATTTGCCACTTTCAAGCTAGAATAATGACACCATGGTGAATTGTGGTGAATGGCGTCAATTGCTTTTTCGCCCTTATAATAATGAGATAAATTTGTATATATTTGTTTATTTAGCACTTCTACCTTCTTATTTCTCACAGATTCGTAATTACTGAATTTTCTTATATACTTAGTCAAAATCAGACTTTGTATATTTTCGATAGAAAGTATTTAATGTAGCCGGTCATCATAGTGTTAACGTAAATATGTGCTAAACTCTACGCAAAGTTATTCCAAATGTACACAATGTTGTAAGGAACAAGTGTTGGACTGAACACAAGTGTGCATGTGATTAGTGTTTGACGTGCGATTGCTTTTGTCAAAAAGGCCATATATGGAGATTTAGTTGCTTTTAGGATACGATTTCCTTAGGTCAGATTAGCTTTCTTATCTCTATAATATGATATCCAATATTGAAAGTATTTTCACATATATCTTATAAACTAAAGAAGGCCGGGAATATAGACAGGGAAAAGTTGTTCATTGAAATCGGTGCTGAGGACCCAATTCCCAATAATTACCAAAATTTCTACTACGGTTGCGTCTAATTAAATAATCTTTCCTAACAATAGTAACAATCCTGAGTTTATAACGGCGAACCAATACTGTTTCAAGTTTGTTCACTATGCTTGACCGAATTTGCAATAAAAGGATTTCGTTTCATCGACGTTCAAAGAGATGTGAACGGTAATGAAAAATAACCGGCGATTGTACATCGTGAGGATCGATTTAGGATCTGTGTTGACTGGACATAGTCTTAATTTTCCTGTTGAGTACTACAACCCCCTCAAGTTACACTCCCGTCCATAAGTCACCGGATATCTTAATAAAATTAGGTTTCGGACTTTGAAATTCTAGTTTTTACCGCAATTTATCGATCAGTATATTCTTTTTTTGTAACGGTAACTAGTACTTAACCATTCTCTAATAAATGATTCTTTCTAGAAGTATTCATTGTGATCATAGGGATTGTTGAATTAAAAATGATGAAAATCGAGCGGTACAGTTTCCCAGCACCGCGTTTATCTCTGTTTAGTAAAAAAACCCTTCTTAAATTGTTTATAAACAATTACGATTTTATAAACAATATAAAGATATTATATATTTTATACAGTAAAATAAAATAATGATGCTACAGATATGTTCTTCAGCGAATTTTGACATCTCGAAGCAAATCAAATGTGTGTACAGAATAAGATCGTATAGAATTGGAGCTGTATTTAATAAATACTTCTTTTTCTTAACATTTATTCATATTATATAAGTATATTTTTAAGTTTACGTTCAGATGTAACCGCAAAATAGATAAATATAACAACATACATAATAAACTCGCAACAAAAGGTTGCATTTACGTTTTAATAATTATTCTGTTTGAAATGTGTAAGTACCCGATGATTTATGGATAGTAGCATATGTATACGTCGCTGAAAATTAATACGCGTAGATTACATAAAATATTAGGAATTAACACCCTGCAGTTGATAATTATTAGGTTAGTGCAAAAATAATTGCGGTTTTTATTATTTTAAATTTGGTGCCATTTTTTCTATTCACCTTGTATCTAGTTATAGTCGTGTAATACACCATTTTGAAAAGTAAAATTGGCACTACTGATTTTTGCTTATGTTATGGTCTTCATTGTTTAGTATTGTTGAATTTATGTCCTTGAATTAATCATGGAGTTAGAGCAAATTCGCGTGGTTTTATTGTATAAGTTTAAATTGGAGTGTGCAGATATTGTTCCAAAGCAGATACTGTTCCAAATATCAACCATTCTTTTGGCCGAAAGACAATTAACGAACATACGGCTCAAAATTGAAGATCGCGAATATCCTTTGTGACAACACTTGATCGCATGTCTCACAAATGACTTTCAAAAAATTGAACGAATTGGATTATAAAACTTTATTTCGCTCAGCTTATTCTCCAAGCCTCTGTCCGACAGATTATCACTTTTTTAAAGATTTAGACAATCTCTTACGAGAGAAGATTTTCAATAGCCAAGTAGCAGCTCAAAATGTATTCGAAAAATTAGTCATCTGCGTGACTCCAGAATTCTGTTTCACAGGAATAAAGCAAACTTGTTTTTGCTAAGCAAAGTGTGCGAAGACCTTTTATTTTGATTAATAAATATAATTTTTATCTAAGATACACGTTTGTAAATTCGACACTTAAAAAACGCAATTATTTTTGCACTAATCTAATACAATAAAGGAAATTTACATAAATCAACATGTCGAATAAAAATTCAATCTATTGGGTTGGACAAAATGTTTATGGACGAGAATGTTTGAACTCTTTTTTTACGACCACCCTGTATATTTCAGTTTACGAAATATTACTGTGGGTGATACTCTATAAACGTAACGCTTTCTTTTACAACAGCGACATCTCCGTCCTTAGTGCAGTACCATGTTAATAATCTACGTTCGTCCGATCCTCTGTTCCATTCCTCCTCACCCCACGATTCAACATTTCCCGAACACTCGTTTGCCAATATCCCACCCCGTTCTCTGGTAATAACAATAATAATGCCCGTCGGGGCTCGCGATGGCGGCGGCGGGAGGCAGGGACGCGGCCAAGGCCGGCAGAAAGGGGCCCGGGTCGGCCGATCGCGGATCTCGGTCGCATAAATTTGTTTTAATTGCCAGCGACGTTACATTTTGCTTTAATTATGCCGCATTATCTGGGAGGTAAATTAGGTAGGCCCGGCTCTCGGTCCATCTTCCTCTTCCCCTTTCGTTACCCCGCCTCTTCCCCAGGCCCCTGGGCTCTGACTGTCCCCTGTCCCAGGGACAGTTCACTTCTAGTGATGGGCATTCGATTCTTCCTGTCGCTGGTTCCGTTTTTGCAACTGAATCGCGCGAAAGTTTCAGTTATGTTGGCGATTATAGTGGCGAAGGAAAGTTTCATTGTAGTAGATTACTTTAATCAGGTATGTACTAACAGCGTGCAACTGCATCGAATACGTGTTCGAGCGAAACAGTATGTCTACCACTAGTGTTCGGTATTTACATCTACTTGCTTTTGAAGTACAACGTGTACAACCACGTATTAATAAACAATTAATAACATATGCCTTCTTACAGATTCTTATGATAGTACATTTGCTTCTTTTTTTTTGTGAAATTATTTTTTTGTTATAACGAAGACAATACGAAAAAATACTTGATCGATTTCGATCATTCAAGTAGTGTTTCCATAGAGTGTACAATGTTTGAATGAAAGGTTGTCCGAATCTGGTTCCAGCCGACTCGAAGCGTCTTGAGCTCATCACTAGCCCTTTCTGCGCAGTCCAGCTCGGGATAGGATCTTTCTCCACCCGCTCCTCTTTCTTCCCGGCCGATCAGGGCCTCCGGGCCCACCACCCCAATTCCCTGTTCCCTCAGAACGGAGAGAGCGTGTGACAATTTACTCGGCCGATCTCTCCGGGCCCTCGTCCGGCCCCTCCTTTCACCCTTTCTTCTCTCGTTCTTATGGCCGCGTTATTTATGCGGGGTCCGGCTAATAAACATATGAACGCCCGTGGCCTCTCTCGTGAGACCAGGCCAAGCACACACGCACACACTGGGCCCCGGCATTGTCTCGTCTTATTAACAGCCGGCCAGACGATATATCTCGCTTGTCCCCTCTGGCCGGCCTCCGGGAACATCTACCGACACCTTCGGGAAAGGACAGGGTGTCATAGAGGACTTGAACAACGCGCGTGCGCACGCCCACGGACGCTTTTGGGTACATTTTTCCTGCGACACCAAGCGACTATTCGAGAATGTTTAAATGACCGATTCGTTGATTTTTACCCGAGTGAATAAGGTTCCAGGGATTAAAAATATTGTTTGGTATGAAGTTAACGTAGATATATGATATGGTTTTTTTGCTCTGTTCCTTGTTACCTTGTTCACAGTTTAGGGACGACCGAGGCGAATCGGATCACCTTCTGTTTGATGGTACGAAAATAATAGTCAGACGTTAGAATCAGAAGTTGATTTTTTAGTGTAAATTCGTATCTAGTAATCATTTGATTTGAACATTTATAATGAAAACTTAAAAGTAAATTTCAAAGCCTTTCTTCGGTGAACAAGAAAAGGAAAAAGTGAGAAATATTCCCAATTTTTCTCAGATAATATTATTTTTTCATTTAATATTCAAATTTTTCCAAAAATTTGGGGTGAATCGAATAACTCAAAGCTTTCTGAAAAGAACTGAAAGTTTCATAACAAGGTTTTTGGACGTGAAAAAATATAATTCAATAGGTATGAGAATTAGCAGTCCTTACTACTTTGTAAAGTACTGTAAGTTACATCGTGCACCTCTGCAGCTTGACGTGTAGTCATTTCTTTAGATTTAACTTTTATCATAAATGCACACCGACACTTCAGGGGGTAAATCTATTTATACACTTAAACAACTTTTTATAAAAACTATTTGTAAATTTAAACAAGCAGAAGATGTCATACGAACATATGTCCGATATACCTCATTTTTCAAATTGCAGATAATCAAAGAAAATATTCGAAGTAGCATTGTGTACCGAAAATCGTCCTCAAAATTGAGGATAGTGAACATATTTAGACTAATATAGAGGAATGGTGTAAATTGAAAAATTTTTTATTTTTCAGAATTGAATTTCTAAGCTATGTTCGCGAAAAATGTGTACGGTTGACAATGTGTTAAGATTCTCGGGTGATATTTCACCTACTGTCATGTCACATTTAAACTAAACTTATTATATAAATAAATAAATAATTTTATTATGTTATATGTATAATATTACATTTTACATTTACCACGTACGAAGGTTAGGTATCATCCATTACTCGAAAACTAAGATATATCCAACATATGTCCATATGACATTTTTTACTTACTTTAGTATGTAGATTTATCTTCTGAAGTGTTGCCATGTATTTCTGAAACACCTCGTATAAGAATTTCAAGGCAAGCAGATTATATAAACATATACTATTATAATAATCGAAAATATATCAAATACTAAATTTGGACGGAGCAAACTAATAATAGTCAACACATTTGAATATTCAAGCTTATCTTTTTATTTTAAATACGAAATTACAGAGTACATGTCTTAAATGCGCGTAAAGTTGTTACGTTCGTACGCGTCCATCTCATCAACATCAACAACTTGAAATAATTAATAGACTATGGCAGTAGGTGTGGTGAAAAGGGATGAAGCGATATTAATAATCGGAATGCTCGTATCTATTGCAATGCGGCAAACCTGGACCGAATTCTCATTTTGATCTAATTTGCCTCGGTCTACCCTACGTATTTATAAGATTTTATTTACTGATTGACGATAAATATGCTATTTACTTTAGTTAATAGGCTAAGGCTTTAGTAAGCCCATGAATATGCTATTATTATAAATGGGTATTAGTGAATCTTGATGATTTGACAATTATTACAATTTTAGATATTTTTTACCACTGTTAGTATAACTTAACATCACACTTTCAATACTCAGAGAAAGTGTTGCTTTCTGGTTTTACTTAATTGTGTTACGGTCCTGAATTCAATTACATACAAAAGATCTTCGAGTTGAAAGCAAATGAAATTACAAAATTCGAATCTTTGATTTTGTAATGTAATGAGAAGATCAAGACAATATGGAAAAAAGTTATCATGTCTTTTATAATATCTTTCATTATAGAAAAACAATATATTATGTTCAGATTATTTTACAAGTTGTATACATTTAATAATAAATTTTCACAATTACATCTAACCTAACTATTTTTGATGTTTTAATGTGATTTTACTATGTTTTGTAGTCTGTTATTGAATTAACAGTCAGTTTTTAGTCGGTTTTTTAATTAAGTTCATTTATTTCAATGTAAAAATAAAAATAAAATAAGTTAAATATTAAATCGGCTAATTAATTCAATCGGAGTTTTCCTTTCCTTGTAAGAATAAAGCTTTTCCTTTTAAGGATTATTTACGTTGTTTTCCTATCACTGTTTCTCCGCAATCCATTTCTTCAATATTATGTAGAAAAAGGAGGAAATCCCCTGTTTTAGGTTTAATACCAGTACTAATAAAGGAACGGTACTAAATAATGACTGTACAAATATGTACGCAGTGTAAATTTCTATTTTTAACAGTTTCTATTTTCGGAAATTCGTTATTTTGAAAATTGCGTAAACGCGAAGTTGTCTAAAAACAAGGGAGCATGTAAATCAGGTTAAAGGAATATTTCAATTTTTAGTTCTATTCGAAAATCGGTTCAAGTGATGAACCGATTCGAAGAGACTGGAAAAAAAAAATTGCTAATAAATCGTTATTTTGACTACACAACTTTGACGAACGTTGAAAATTTTGTTACTCCAACGAGTGGAGTCTTTTCTCTTCGGAAGCATTTTGCTTGTGCCGAATGGGGTGCGGAGAGGCAGAAAAAGATGGAGGAGGAGCAGTTTCTTTCGGACGAGCACAGAGGGCCAGTTTGTAGAAGCGACGCGGCCGTGATGTCAACGAATATTTATTTAATTGGCTCCGCGGCGGCGCGACGTCGAACGTTGCCGCTGTGTTATGCGGGGGCGATCTCCATTCTCTCCCTCCGCGTCCCGAGGGAGACGGTACCCCCAATATTATCTTCGAACGTGTCTCAGCGTCGTGGGCAAAGCGATCGGCTATAATCGGATGTCTCATCCCTCTGTTTCCGTCGAGCCGACTTTTTTAAGTGGATAAAGTGAGTGAATGTTTTATTAGGCGGCAAGAGACAGGGGACCAATCCTTTGCATTCTTCTGATTTCGCGCTACCATAGTTAAAAGTATTGGGTCGTAACATAAATAAGTTCGTTTACATTGAACATTTCTTCTTTTCATTTTTCGATTTGACTTCAGTAAGGTGTTGTGAACAGTAGCGATGTTGGTTAACCCATTTGCATCTGCAAACAGAATAATCTGCACATGATGATTATCACCTATCACCCAGCGAGTAATAATCCGCTCGCGAGGATATTCATTTCTCACTAAATTAGAAAGATTAAAAAGGATCGAGCTTTCCATGTTTATAAACAAAAGCTAGCGGAAGAAATTATAGTAAAATATTGGGTTGGCCAGAAAGTTCGTGCGGTTTTTTGACGATTCTTCAATTCAGGCGCTCCAAAATACAACTAACTTCAATTTGTTTGTTTAAAGCGTATAGTTATTTGGTAGGTAACACTTAACTTCAAATTATATCTAAAAAGTTTGTTAATCCAGTTCAATTGGTAAGTTTGGCGGAAGTTGAAAGATGGAAAACCAAAAGGAACATTTCCGGCACTTGTGCTGTCTTATTTTTAAAAAGGCAAAAACGCGTCGCAAACATCTAAGAAGAGCTGCGAGGTATACGGGAAGAATGTCATCAAAGAACGCGTGTGCCAAAAGTGGTTTGTAAGATTTCGTTCCGGGAATTTTTCGCTTCAGGAATTACCACGCTCTGGTTGACTACAAGAGATTGACAACAAACAAATTAAACGTCTAATGGAAAATAATCTTTGTTACACAACACATCATTGGCCAATATATCATTGAATAAAGACGTTTCTTTACAGTAAAAATCACTTTGTATTAACTTACTAAAAACCGAACGAACTTTCTGATCCAATATTTAAGAAACGAAAGGATTAGAGTGACTTCATTCATCAATGATTCAATAACAAGATACACTGGCCGAAATTTTCCCACATAAATACCTATAGCGGCAACAAAGGGAACAGAAAGCAATGAATTGCACGTTTACTTAATTCACTTAGGACAGAATTTGTTCTCAAATATGATATTTTGTACGATATTTTTATAATCGCTTTGAATGTGACTATATACTTAAAACTCGTAGAAGTCTAAGTAAGTTTTGAATCTTAACAGATCTTGAGTTTTTAAAATCTTTATAGATCTTGAACAGCTTAGAAAGCTCCAAAGTCTTGAAAGTTGTAACAGGTCTTGGAAACTTGATGAGTGTCTATTATCTTTAATATTTTAAGTTAATGACACTATTGTACTTAGACAAAGATGTTTAAAATACATGCAAGGTATTAAATACTTATCTAGCTTTCAAGAATTATGGAAATTTTACAGACTCCAGATTTATGAACCCTTTCGTTCCAAAAAAACGTTTATATATGTGTTTGAAAAGTGTATATACATTCATGTAGGAAGAACTTATATTACTGGGCGAGTCTGATAACATGACGACTTAAATATCTCCTAAATGATTTGCTATGTGAAAAAATGTTTCAGACAAAAGTTACGCGGTTTCCAGGAAGACATGCAGTACCCTAACCGATTGCTTATTCCTTTGTTTTTTATCGAAATATGACAATTACTTTCAGTTTTTTAAATGGAACAAGAACAGTGCATTTGAAACATTTCATTTTTGGAACCCTTTACAACCCGGTTTTCTGAAAAAATTAACCAATGTGCTATTTCATCTTTTCGCACGTTTTCCACTATATCATGTGGAAATAAGAACAAAATAATTATCGAAATGCAAACAAATAAAAGATCGTTAATATGCAAACCAGGAGCTGTTATGTAGGCTTTTTATTGTTCATCAAACACCGATAAAAGAAAAAATAATGATTACTGTACAAAATGGTTCCTATAGTCTCTACCTGCAAACAATTTACAAAAGCATTTACATTGACATCTCAGGTTAGAGTTGATAATCTCTACGAAGAATTTTATCGGTTACTAAGAAGACATTATATAACAAAGTGTATATGCTATTTTGCCGTGAAAAATTAAAGAAATCAGTCAAATATCGAAAAAGAAGTGTATTACCATAGTAGCATATCGCCCGAAAAGAGGGCCCAGCGGGAAGCCACTATAGCGGCGTACCTTTAAAAAAAATGATATAGATGGAAGCCACTATAATGGTGTACAGTAGCTAAAAGGTTAATAGGGGTTTAACGTTGCATTGGCTGCGAGATCATTAGCGACGTGGTTCTATACGTGGAGTAAACAGATTTCATGGAATATCTTTGTCTCCTTGAACCCTCGTCCAGCTAAGCCGGGTTACTTTCAACTCGTGCTTCTGACGGCACGGTGACGGTAATGTTGCATTCGTCGCATCTGTTCAATTGCATATCGAACTACACAATATCATCATAAAAAAGCAATACAACACTCCTTTGCAGCCATAATTCCTAAACCTTTAAATTTCTCTCGTACCGTAAGTTCGACTCATCCTGGTCCCAGAGAATTCTTGACAGATTGAAAAAATATTGCAAAGTTTATTTGGGATAATGTTGATAGTATTTAACAGAAACGCAGAAAACTCTTAACTAAACTTTTATTTCTGCTTAATTTACACAAAACTTGTGTAAATGGAAAAATAGGTATAAAATACAATTGATATTCATTTAATGCAAAATATGCACAAGGCGAAACATTATTATTTGTTTAAAAATAATTTAAAAGAAATATAATGCATTTAATGTAGTGTCAGCCAATCTATTGGATGAATGTAAAAGTTTTAATGGGTTTTTCTATAAATAGATGTTTTTTACATTACGTGACACGGTTTTCAATAACCTTTCTCTATTGTTCTGGTAACATTTTCAATTTTCTACTATAAAATGCATTTATTTATTTTTTTTTTTTTAATGAGAAAATGTGATGTTTTACCGCTGCAGTGTCCAGAGTGAGGTTTATCGTTCAGGTGAAACACTCCTCCGCAGGTTGGGATCGACACAGCAGATCTTCCGAACATATTAAATATGTTTTCTACCGTATTATCTATTCCCATTCGAAAATGAATGAAAAAATATTACTGTATATTTTATAATCTATATCTCATTTTATAATTCATTTTATTCACCCGTCGTTTTATTGGGTCTTGGTATATTTAGGTATATTTTAGGTAGATAATTAAAAATTAAAACGTTTGGACGGAAACAAATAAAGGAATATAACAGTTATTCCATCTTCTTAGAAGTCATTATAAATTTTATATTAATAAGATGTTCATAACTTACAAAAAAATATCTGAAACTCGTCATTATGACGGGTTTGGTAGTTTTAGTGTTAAAGTTTCATTTAATATGCATCTAATACAAATATAGATTATGTATATGTTTGGTCCAGCAGAGGCAATACGAAATACTAATACAGTATTTAGAGTAGGAACAGCTAAACAACAAAACGTAAATTCAAGTATATAAATAATTTTTTCGCCAAAAAATATTTACATTCAGCAATGAAGCGACAATTTAAAATATAAATATTCAGATTTTCAAATTAACACGCTAAATGTATTTATAATTTATTGATAGAAATGTATTAAACATGCTGGCCCTTATTTTGCTTAAACAAGTTTAATTTTATTCACGTTATCGATGTCTAAAGTTCCGTTTACAGATGTACCATTTCATCTGTAGCGACTTAATATTCCAACGATCAAAGTTCATCGTATCAGATGCGTATAAGTAAAATTTCAATTTCTCTTAAAAGAAGCAACGGTTGACCAGTAAGGTACCGATCTCGGTACCGAAACATGACTAAAAAACATTCGCGAAATGTTTCGCGGATATAACGTCACGCAATAAGAGCACGGATCCGAGATTATGGCAGTAACACACTCGGTTCGGGGGACGCGTCAAACTCAAAAACTCTGACATTCCCTGGCGCGTTTCTGCCCCCCATCAATCCGCGGCCCACGCATTCCTCGGCGGCGCGGTTAAGTGTCCTCCGATAAGCGAAACAAGGCTACCGGACGTAACTTATTGGCAAGTTGCGCAGGACCGCGCACCGCAAATGGAATAGCCCGCAACATCGAACGAGCACAAGAGGGGTCTGAGGGGGAGGCAAGGGCCAGGGGCACAGAAGCAGAGAGGAATATCTGTCGTGGGGGGCGTGCAGGAGGGAGTGACAGAGAGGAGGAGGAGGAGGTAGGAAGGAACTGAAGGAGCGCTCCTCTTCGAGCGGTCGAGTGATTTGTGAAGACGCTCTCGCGGTCGTAATCACGTGGGATCTTCGGCTCCCGAGGGAGCGAGAGGGCCGCATGGGGCCCACAGCCGCCGGGAACGGGACCGACAGATTCTTATTGTTATTATGGGGAGTGACGTCCCACGATCCTGGCATGTTTATGCGTCCAGATTCGAGGCGGCCTTGGCGACGAACCGCGGCTGAAGCCGAATCAAAGAGCCTCCTCCAGTCAGTCTTCGTGGCTCCCGGCCCCTCCTCATCGAACAGATCTGTTTCTTTCTTCTTTTTTTTTTTTGTTTTCTCCGATAGATCCCCAGGGAGAGGATGGAAAACTACATCGGTGACGAAGACGTTTCTGATGGCCGTACGCGCTTGTGTTTGATTGCTAGATTCACCGAGGAAGGTCCACGAGAATCATAGGTGCCCTTCGGAGTGATTGTCCTTTGACAGATTTTGTCAGCGGGACTACAGAAATTGAGGGCTCCGGTTGAACAGGTAACGGCTTTGATGAAGGTTTTCGTTTATGCTTGTCTTTCGCTAACGATCATCTCTGCAGAAAAACAATTTATATAGTACGCAATTAGGCTGGTAATAATTTTGTTTATGTATACAGGTTGTCGTATAAAGGATATACTAATTTGTTTTTGCTTTATTTTTCCTTTATCAATTGAAAAATTATTAGCGATGTTGAATAGACATTGTTGTTTCGTTATATTTTATCCATTAACTTTGTCTTTTTGTTGAAACCAAGTAGGTTGGAGTATTTTGTTGTACGTGAAATTTTCTTTGAGTGAAAGCTACTGTTTGTATTTTTTTTATATGTTTAAAGAGAGTTATTCTTTGGACAGATCAGTATTTGGTAGTCTGTTGTGATCGGTGTGTTATACATTTTGCACGATGAAGTAGGTTCTTTCATTCTAGAAGATAGTTGTGGGAGATTTTAGAGTGTCCTATATTGATACAGGTTAATACAACTTTTTCTCTCCTGGATATGGCGGGTATTTCGTATCTTTAGAAGAATAAATCTCTAAGGTTGATTATGCGAGGTGAAGTTGTTTGTTTCCATTCCGTTTCACATTGGAGTTTTAATTTGTCCTTAATCAATTATTTTCGCTGCTATTGTAGTTACCGTATTTCCTAGTCTATAAGACGCACTGTGATTTACCAGGTTAGAATTTACGAAAACTGCTTGGATCAGACAGAAAAGGATCAAAGTACCTATTTTAATAATAATACTTTATACAAAGAAAACAGTGTTATTATCGACATTTATAATAAAGGTAACCATTTTCTATAACTTTGGAGTAAAGAAAGTGCGTCTTATAATAATACGGTATATATTGAAATTATAATTATAATTATATTATATTTTGAGATAGTGTCTATTTCACGGTAAACGACCATAGTCGTTCTTAGCATTCAAAGATCACTTCATAACAAGCGACTATAGTCGTTTGTAGTAGCAAAAGAATTAATCCTCTGTAACCCAATTTTTCTTTATTTATGAGAGGAGAAATTACGGTTGATTATAACTTTACATATTGATAGTAGAAGCAAGAATTAATCCTAAGATATCATCTTGAGGGGCGAAGGGGGTAAAAGAGGTTCCTCAAACCCACAAGTTGAAAAATGTTGAACTAGAATTATTTCTTTTACGTAAAAAATTCTGAGAAAATTACTCATTTTCGTATACATCTTTAAGCTTGATATTCTTCACTGTCATATGTGAAAAATACTGTGCATAATGCGAAGCGAAATTTTATACTCTTCCTATCTCTAAAAAAAAAAGAAATCAGAAACGAACGACGCAGCATTCAATCAGTTATGTACAATCAAGCATGATGAACATGATACTTTGTTATTTACGTTCGATATCTGAAAAATCTGATTGGTTTCACGTTGGTATGCTGCTTTAGTTTTTAAACAGGTATAAATAAAAATAAATTCAACCAAAAAGACACGTTCAACAAAAATATGGCATGTTAAAATATTATAGAACTTTTTATAAAAAACGATATTTTTCATAATTGTGTAAAAATAAGTCTAGGTTCAAAAAATTTCACTAGTAACGTTTCTCAATTTTTTTCCGACACAGCAGAGTGAAACATTTATTCGAAGTCTCCCGTTTAGGTTTCCGCGTAATAACTCAGGCATCAGAAGTTCACGGGTCAGCGATTATTACGAAGAAATTGGCTGGTGATAAAGTAATAGTATAATTATATGATGGAATAGTATAGTCGTAAATAAATAAAATAAGACATAGAATACGGATAAATGGATATGTAACTTCCAAGACACATGGCGTTATAGAGGACTAACTGTTCTTTCAGTATTGTTGTGTTGAATAACGAGATCGAATCGCCTTAATTATTTGGTGCCATTGAAGATAGTGTTACTGAAAAATAAGGGACATGTGATTGAATTTAAAATATAAACTAATGAAACACTTGAAAAATATAAGAAATGGAGTATGCATTAGTGTCATGCGGATTTATATATTTAAAAATCTGTATTTAACACATAAATCCTTTGCTAGTGTATAAACATAATAGTTTATTCACGCGAAATTTTATTTCAACATTTGAGGGGGTATTTGCATGAATTAGGTCTAAGAAATAGGTCTTTTTTCTTATATTTTCTATTAGTGTGAAGATTATAAAGTATTCTACCGAAAAAGTTTAAAGAAAATACAGAATATTAATAAAATTACGATGGTTTCAATTCGAACGTACAAGTAACATATGTACATTACAGGAGAAACTATAAACGCATATTTCTCGAAACCATATTTTTCTGAACTAAACTTTTAAATAAAAGAGATATTGTTTAAAATTATTTTACAATATTTACTGTTTTTTCAATTGACCGCTGTCCTTTTTTCTTTTTGGTTTCATTAAATAATTACGTTAAGGTCGGTACAAACAAGTTTATCCATCAAAATGAAAATACTTATCTTTATTTCTAATGATCAAAGCCAATATAATCGTGTCAACCGAGAATGACAAATTTTTGGAAGTAACCGTACATTAACACATTTATTTTAGTAAACATTTTTCACCGTTTAATGTAGCGGCGTGAATGTATTAGTAAAACATTAATAAACCAATGTGCAAAATGGGAGGTATGTATACCTTTCAGCACGAAAGCAAAAAATTCATAAAAGCTAGACATTTGTCGTACATATCAATAAAAGAAACATTTAATATTCTTCCTCTATTCCTAAAAAATCCTTGATCCATAGAATAAAAACTTCATACCTCCATTCACTATGCTATTCTTAACTTTATTACCTACATAGCATTAATAAACCAATGTACGATACAAAAATTACGTCTTATCGTACGAACATGAGTGCATATCAATATTTAATAAAAGAAACATTTAACAAGTATTTCATAATTTCTAAATCCATGACTTGTAGAACAAGAACTTCATGCACCTTCCTATTCATCATTTCATCACTGTAACACTTGTTAATATTCGAATAACATAGAAACATTGTCGAGAAAAGGAAATTTTTGACAATAGTGCTCCAGTTGATGAATATTGATCATCGTTCCTCCCCGTTTCTTCACAAAATCTGTCGAAACAAGGGGTGTGTTTATGACGCGCTCGTTTCAGGGCCCCGGCGTCATAAAGAAGCAGCGGCACGAGCCGTTAGCGCTGCAGAACGTGCTTCTGGGCGTAGCGGGGCCCCAGGGCGCCTCCGACGGGAATAAATTATCTCGCGGGCACGAGCCGCCGCACCCCGGTTATTATTGCCTAATAGAGGACCAAACAAACGATTCCCGCCTACCCTCGATGACGGCGTGATTAAATTGTTGTTAAGGCCGGCGCCAGGGCTCTCGGGAACCGGTTGAAAGAAACCGACCGGGGATCAAGTGTGAACAGAACGATAGAAATTTCACTAGTAACATTTCTCAATTTTTCTCCGACAGAGCAGAGTGAAACATTTATTCTAAGTCTACTATTTGAAACTGGAGTAATAATTGCTCTTTATAAATAGAAAACTAGGAATACGGGGGGCTTATGGCATTTTGAAATGGAAGCAAATGAAACAAGTGAGAAACGGTTGAATCCAAGTAGTGATTACAAATTCTTGTGAATTTGGTATAAACACATCTCACACTTTTTTACTAGATCTCGACTTCTAACCTTTTTTATATTTAGCTTCTTATTTCTTTGTCATAAACGTTTGTTTTCTAAAATGTATAATTCTATACATTTTGTAAAAAAATACGGTAAATGTTGAAAACGATTTTTATACCTGCACATTATGGAATTATCTGGAAAAGTTTCATAACTTTTTAATTCGCAGAGTAGGATAATTAAATTAATTAATATCACCATTGTTTGTTGTGATTGAATGTTTATTTATTTATTTATTTATTCACGAGTATGTACAACATTTCAGTATACAATTCGGTTACAAGTTGTTTATGGGTGACAAGGTTTTATTAATATTGCAATTGAAAATGGATTATGAACAAAAAAGATTACCTATTTACAAAATTTATTGGCGTTCATTTTTTTTTGTAATTTATTTATTTAAAGTCTCATCTACTTCTAAGGGCTATTAGCGACTACAGTTTTGTTACATAAGTGTACATAATACTATGTTAAAGTTGATATGTAATTGAATAGTTGTACAGGGTGTTTCCAAGCTCGTGGTACAAGCGGCAAGAAGTCGCTCTACATACAAAAATAAGTCAAAAGAGGAAAGAACATACACTTACACAATACACCTTCACATGATCTCACGTCTACAGCATACAAATATCATTATGTCGTTTGTGTTGCTGTTCTGATTTATTACATTAGGTAATACTAAGGGATGAACATTGGAAAGGTAACGTAGCTTGGCCATCACAATTTCTGGGCTTGACACCAATGGATTTTTACTTATGGAGCTATGTAAAATCTATCCTGAGGAAAACACAAGTAGGGAACAGTTCAAAGAGAGAATACTTTTTAGACACGAACACTTGAAAGAGGAAATACCCTAGAAAACATTCACAGGGGTGCAATATGTAGGGCATAATTTTGTTGACAAAAAATGGGGGTCATTTTCGATTAATAAAAGAAATTCTTGATGAAGTAATAATTTTATTTCACTGTAATAATTACCTAATATAATAAATCAATACAGCAACACGTGTAACATAATAATATTTGTATGCAATAGACGTGAGATCATAATAAATCATACGAGAAAATGTTATTCCTTTTTTCCGTCTTATTCTTGCATGCAGAGTCACAACCTTGCTGTTTGTACTACCAGTTTGGAAACACCCTGTATATAAATTATTTGTTGATTATAAATATATGAATTAAATGAGGTTCATAAGTTTATGGATGACATGTATTTTTTAGAAACAGATTCATTTATACCTAAATTCTCTCATTGTTAATCTACGAGCATTTAAATAATAGTATGAATGCATAAATTGTTTCATATAGATCCTACTTATGTGATGTTAATGAACTTACATATGTATATCCTAAAGTTAATAGGAAATAGTGGTTCAATTTAATGTTGGTATTTGTATGTGATATTATATATTTATAACTTGGCTTCCAACAAATTTAAATGCAAATCGAGGTTCAAGGTTAACAGAAGGTTATTATATTTAGATCGTTGGATTCGTCTTTTCAGCGACTATAATGGATTATAAAAAGGAAAATATACCATGACTGTTAAAGGAAACTCAATTTCACCTTGATATCTCAGAAAATGTAAAGCGTCAAAAAGCCAAAAGTATATTTATCTGATGCAGCTCCTCAAATATAATAAATTATGCTTTAAATATTTTTAGATAAAGTTAATTAATAACGAGGTATTTCAGATGACAGTTTTTACTGATCCGTCGTGCGTATATAAATACTATATTTAATATAAATGGTGATTGATTAATGAATGAATATGCAATAATTATCTTAATCGAATTAAAATTTTTTATAAAGAACAAAATAATGGTTTTATTTAATAAAATAAAAACTATAAAATAATCACTTATAAATCTAATATTTGATAAAAAAAAGTATGTATATAAACAATTTTTATAAATGTAGATACAAAAATTTCTATTCATGGAAATTCTAAATTAATCATTGATGAAAAGGAAATAATCTTAGTTTTAATATCATAGTTATAAATAATTTGTGTGTGTGTATATTTATATATTTTATGTAGATTTACAGCTTCACATGAAGCTGGTATCATAACACATTTTATTAAACAAGAATTGAACTCAAAATACATTAAGGTAAAATGATAACAATAATCTAACAACTAAACTGCGGATTTTTATGCAAATTCGTATTTTTGAGAATATAGTACAAAAAATAGAACTTCGGTAGAAAATTATTTCACCTACAATATATCCTACAAAACACTATAATTTGGATATTTTATAAATGCAAAATAAACCGCAGTCTATTAATAACATATATGAGCTGCTATATTCTTAACAAGTTTAAATATTCAATTGAACATACTTCCAATCAGATTTTATCGTGTTGCTTCTTGTACCTCCTTCATGCATATATATGTATGCATCTTGTCTCTCCCTCTCTTCCACCTCACTCTCTCTCTGTCTTTCTGTATGGGTGTGCGTGTGTGGTGTGTGATGCACAAATCGTGAAGACGGAGCGCCAAAATGTGAAACAGTACAGCGTGGCTTCCTCCTGAATAACCATGAAGGGCCAAAAATCCTGGCCTCTATACTACTTCGCTCCTTGACTGAGCACCTCTATCGGTGTTTCACCTTCTTTCGTCTGCATTTCTTTTCAACCAACTCCACCTTTCCGCTCTGTCTCCTTTTTACATTCTGTTTCTGTTACTCTTCCTCGTATGTCTTTTCTTTTCTTTTTTTCTGAACCTTCCTCTTTCATCACGAGCATCAAAGCGATGTCTCGTTTGCACGGCTGTCGCGCGATACTTTATGCTTTAGTATTCACGTGCGTATATTGTGTGAATTTTATCCGAACATGTTTGCGGTCGATTGTACCAGCAAACCAGTTCGAAATATACTCGGTCGAAAGTGTAGCCTTTGAACGTTTAAGGAAATTCTATGGTACAAATGTGTTCGTGTACGATATTGGGTGACGTGTACAGTGAATGAACACTTAAACCACAGGTCTGTTAAACTTAGAATTCACTAATCGTTATTTAATCCTCTGAATACTGTTACTGTAAGTGAGCTGTTTCATTACTAAGGTTATACATCCTGGAATATAATTATAGCAATATTTGACAGTTATAGCCTTAATTAAAAGTCTGGCATAGGATTAAGTGAAACATAGGCTAAATGACCAATGAATGAACACAACATAATGAATGAGAGGTACTCCAGTGAATGAACAGAATAATATTTTTGAAGAAATGTGGGTTTCAATGTTTTTCTAAAAATACAAATTGTAGATGTCAAGAAATAAGCTTACATTGAACATGTGAGACGCCGTGAAGACAACTATTGAATAAAGCGAATATACTGTCGTACAGGTTATAGGAAAAAAGAACACTTTTGCAAGTCATCTGTGGATTCCTATTGGAACTGTTGTGCAAATTGTAACATGAAAAAATTGTGATAGGTGTTAATTTTTCGTATAACATGAGCAAACCTTTATTCACTGGACAGGTCATCTTACATCATATTCGTTTTCTATCCGTGACTATGGATTCAAAAGTTTTCACTTCAAGTAGCAACGTGAGTTTTTCTTTCATCAATGGCGTGAAATTGTATGCAGCGACGAATTTGCCTTAATACTGATGACACTGTAAGCGTCGGGTTCCGGAATGCTATGAGGCCGTTGTAAGTGATCGTCAAAGAAATTAGCAAACGATTATCAGAATTACGTAAAATGCGTTTGTTAATATGCAAAGTTTTTGACGATAGCTTAAGAGGGGAGTGTACTAAACTTAATGAATATCTTATGCTAAAAGGAAAATCTGAAAATTAATAAAAATCTTAAGCTAAAATGAAAACAATTCGCTGACATATGCTACAATGTTAAAATTAATGAAAAAGAATTATTGGATGTCTTTCCAAATTTGGCTGTTACATTAAAAAATTTGGTAACAACACTTACTACTACTTGAGAAATACACAGAACTTTTTTCAAATGTATTGATAATAAAAGATAAATATTGAACAGTCATGCTCGAGAACCAATTGAAACTTTAACCATTCTATCAACTGAAAATGATATAACTAGATCGTAATCGTATGACGAAATAATAAAGCAATTTATACATGCAAAGGTCAGGAAGAAGAATATATTGTAATGTAATATTCATCTACGTTTTTACAATCAACGTCTAATAAATAATTTATTATTATGCTCATTCTAAGTAGACTTATAACTTATCCGGCTTTCTATGACAATGCTTTCCATAGAGAGAGATTGTGATTTGGCTTCAGCAAAAGAATTGAAATGGAAGAAGCAAACAACCATTATTGATTTCTTTGTTTAAATACATGTTTAATAAACATTATATATATCTGTATTTTTTATTTTATTTACATTTTATAAGTGTCGGATTAACCGACGTTTACCCGACTAGAGTTCTATTCCCACACATGTCGGTTAAGAGGGAGTTTACTGTATGTAAAATATGTAAAACTTTACAATAAAGCTTTTGTAAAACTTTAATTGTTATTTATGTTAGCTCAGGGGCCTCAAAATAATTATTAGCTTCAGACTTTCAAAGAGATAAATCCGCTACTGATTATATGATATGTAGCCGCAGAAAAGCTTTCGTGGACTTTTCAACGTGTGCCTAACATTGATTGACAGTAAATACTGGTAAAGTCAAGATTCAATGCACCTCGAGAAAATGATATTGTATTTTGGCTTCCCTTATACTCCACAAATACAGGGCGAGCCTAGATAACCAGAGGGTGATTTTACGTGTAAGAACAAGTAGAAAAAGAAAGGAATAACATTTTTCATTTGAGACTCCGTTCTCGAAAAAATCGAGTGTGAAGATTCTATCGAGTATGCATGTGTAAGCCATTCCATCTCAAACCACACAGAATTGCGGCCGTAGTCGTCGATTTTTGTCAAATTTACAGGACTTGTTCGATAATCTTAGAAGATTAAACTACGTAAAATTTTAAGTTACTATTTTTAACGACTTTCGAGATATTTAATGTTCAATTTTTTGAAAATTAGGCGAAATTACCCAATATTTCCTCATTTCAATCTTATTAGTTCGGATTTGTTCAAAGATAGTACTCTGAACACCTGCAAGCAAAAATCAGTGACTATACCTGTATTTCCATACGATTTAATGTAGAATAGCTCGTATTTACTTAATTATCTTTTCGGATAATTAGTTCGCTTCAAATATTTTTTTTCGTTCACACTTTAACACATTATAATGCCGACATCGTTTCCTTCAATCGATTTTCTTAACTCTGGCATGCAGTAGCTCACAAAAGCATTCGAACTTCCTTTAAAATAGAATAACTTTTTTAAAATTGAACCAAATGACTTGAGTTTCTTTGAGAAGTTAGAAGAAAGGAATGAGAAAAATTTTGAAAAATTGCAATTGGTCGGAATTATAAACAAAGTAATAAGGATCACTTTTCATAACTTATTTATCTGAGACTATAATGAAAATTTGGAAAATATACTTTGCATATTTATGTCAATTGTATACATGTTGAAAATTTCGTGGAAATTGATTGACGCAGGAATAAGTAACAGGCATCGAAAGATGTAAGAATCTTTAAATTTATAGCAGTTGTAGTTTGTTATTTTTAACAATTTGCATCTCATAGCAACGTTAACCGATTTTGATGAAATTATCAACGTGTACATAACCAGCATAAATTTATAAAACGTACTTTTAGAATTTTTATTACAGGCTCAGATAAAAAAACTTGGAAGAACGACTTCCGCCAATTTCTTTACAATTCCGATCAATTGTAACATTTTCAACATTTTTTGCTCACATCATCCAGTTAAGTAATCATCTTTTCTTTTTCTTAAAAATTTTAAGTCTGTTTACACGTGTTACAGAAAATTGATTAAATTACAAGATGTACGTATATACGTAATGCATCACTTTGCTACATGAAAAGCAATAGGTAGATTAAAACTTTGTCTAACACGAATATCCGTCTTTCATACTGTCAACGATTGCCGCCATTTCAGACATTCTCACAAAATTCTAAACGTATTCGTCAAACAATCTGGCCAAGTTCCAACAAAACGTACCCTATCGTCCTCCCTCAGCAACCCTCTAGTCACGGAACGCGATAAATCTCCTCCATCGACACTGGCCTGGCAATCGGCATGAACAGTGGGCATTTGTATATCGAGAAGATAGGAAGAATTAATTAGAGGTATCGCTGGTATCTCTGGGCGTCATTAGCGGGCGTCGCTGTCGTTGCTAGCGGGGTACACGTGTGTAACCTCGCATGACCGGGACCCCTTAGCGAATCTCACCTCCTCGCCCTCCCCTCTACCTTTCTCCCTGTCCTCATCCCCGAGGGGCATGATTCATTTTTTCATGGGGCTGCTCGTTGCGTGCCGGTGACGTCCAATTTACGCGGGCCAGTTGCTTGTCGCAGTCGACGTGGGTTTAAATCAACAAGATGTAATTTGGAAAAAAACGGAATTAAATTTCGGGCATTCGACAGGACTTATAGAGCACAAATTTACCCTTTCGGCTAAGGGAATACACTTTTCGCATCACCGATTAGGCATTTGATCACAGAACGTAATTGACACGTGAGTGTTTAAACAATTTGGCATTGCGTGGATACTCATTTGAGAGTTTTCTTAACCCTTTCAGAGCTGAACAACGCTATATCGTCGTTGGTATCCTGTGCATAAAGTTTCAACTTTCTAGATCCGTCTGCTGGTTCAAAACTTGTTCGTATTTTTGCATTTATAGTATCATAAGTAGAATGCAGATTTTTTAATAGGTTTATAGGAAATTCAGAAATGCAACACTGTATGGAATGCACGTAATATGAGGAAATGTATAAAATATTCAAATTAGTGCTTTTTATAAATACATGGTGTGTGAAACAATTTTTTACTGAAGTTTTACCTTTTCTTTTTTTACAATAATCTCAAAAATATTAATTTGCATAAAGATTTCTTGTATCACGGATAATACAGAATTAGTTGAGTTGATTGATAATATGAATTTTCTTTATAAGTTTGAATAAATATTATTAATATAATTTTCAACAAATACTGAAATACTTTAGCCACTAAATAATACCTTTCGTTATTTCTTAATATGTTCCTTTCTAAATTTTGCGATTATTATTTAAAACTGAATTTCTAAAATTTTGTTTTCAAACTTATCGAACTACATTTAGTTTAGCTCGTCACTTTTCGCTATCTCAGCTTTTTTTTTTAGAGAGTTAATTCTCGCGTAATAACGTTTCAACCAATGATCTTATTTACTTGAAATTTATTAACTTTTAATTCAATAAATGAATAAATAAATAAATAAACACATAGGTTCTTGATTTTCAAAAATAAAATCTGTTAAATATAAAAATTTATGCTGCACACATATTTGTACAGTCATTTTCTAGTACCGTTCGTTTATTAGAGAATTCCTCCTGTTTTTGTACACAATATTGAAGAAACTGGATTGCGAAGAAGTAGTGACAGTAAAACCACGTAAATAATCCCTAAAAAGGAAAGATTTATTGTTAAAGAAAAAGAAAAAGCTGATTTAATTTTTAATTTATTTTATTTTTATTTTACGTTGAAATAAATGAATTTAATTAACTAACTGACAAAATTATATGTATTTGTTTTTTTTTCAATTTGCACGGTTTTTCAAAAAGCTCTGATAATGATTTCGATTTACTCGGTATTCTGAGGAGCCGATCTTCCGTGTAAATCGGAAAATAGATGTACATAAATAATACAGTTTAGTTGCAGTCGACAATAAGTTCATGCTCAATGTAGTATCGATATTAAATAGATGTATGTAGCTAGATAAATTAGATACCGCGTACGTTTCAATCTCAGACGATTAGATATGTATCAGTCGCACTATCGATCTACAAGTTGAACATCTGCGTTGTTAGTAATATCCCACCTTACAGCCAATTCATGCGATGCGGTTTTTCGACGGATTCGAAACTCTTGCAAAATTGTTAATAACCGAAAGCAGCATTCATATGATTCCGTATTTTCACCGAAAATTCAACTGTTTGGCGTACGTTTACTTCGTTTGTTTATTTGTACTATCCATGGTACAAAAGTTTTCTTCGAATTTCTTTTCATCTTAGAATTACAAGATGTTATCGTGTATTTTTAAAACAAATGAAATAGAAAAATATGGTTGACTTAGGTTTAATTGAATAATAGCAAAATAACACAGATATTCCTTTATTAAGAAAAAGAAAAAGGAAACGAAAGAAACTGTTACCTCAAAAATGTATGTATTTGATCGATAAAAAGCCTAAAGTAACTCCCATTTTTGAAAAAATTTGAATTGGTCGAAATTACGAAGAAACTGTAATGAAAATTTAAAAAGTATATTTTATAGATTTATATCGATTATACACATGCTGAAAATTTCATTGAAATCGGTTAACGCTGTTATGAGCTACTGACATTCTGTTCTCTCTTGAAAGATGACTGTAAATATGGTATTCAGATTAAACTAAGTCAGCTTTACATTCATATTTGTATTGAGAGTGTACAATAGGATCGTTCTTACTTTTCAACTTTCAATTTTCTTTTGCCGTGTCTCCTAACACACATACGTTTATATAAAGTATCATAATAAATGACAGAACTTATAGGATGAGCTAATATGTATTCTGCTATTTTCAGCTTGGCAAAATGAACGTGTATACGTTTTCCATTATACGAGTATATTGTTAAAGCTGTTCTCATTAAGAAAAGGACCAAGAGAAGACATCCTATTGTAAAAGAAACACTGCCATTCATAAGTATAAGGACACTCATCATGATCGAGCAGACAATATTATCTGATGGAAATCATATTTTCTCGTCAAAGTTAGTGTCATATATTAATAAAATATATATATATATATATATATATATATATATATATATATATATATATGCACTTGTACTTCGAGATTCTAGAATTAATCATCTTTTTTTTTTGGATAATCTTAGGTTAATTTTAAAATCATTCTTTTTAGGGTAATTTTATAATGCCTCTTATGCATTAGATAATTTTATATTATAAGTCTTGCTTTATAATCATTAAGTAGATTTTAGTAGATGTCTATAGATTTCAGAAGATTTGAGTAAAGTTTAGCAAACGTCGGTAGATTTAAATCGAGATTAGTAGGCGTCAAGAGATTTCAATAGATATTAATAGAATATAGTAGATTTATATTTTTGAATAGAATATATTTATATTTTCATATTTTTGAATAGAATTCGACAGATCATGGTAGATTATAGCAGGCTTTGGTATATTTCAGCAAAATTTAGTAGATTTCAATACATATCAACAGAATTCTTTATATTTCAGTATGTTTCACATTTAAGTGTCCTAATACTTATGAACGGGAGTATAGGTATTACTTGTATTTCTATCACATTCTTTTGTCTCAATTAAACCATACTAAACACGCCCGTGAAAATACAAAAGCATGTGAACGTTGTTTTATTACCGATTCGTTTGAAAAACCGCATCGTCTGAACTAACTGCAAGAACTTCTCCGAAAACTGTGTTCCTCTCATTAGCTACCGATCCAGAAGTACTGTTTACCTGCCGTTTAAACTTCGACGCACCCTCTTTGAAAGAGCCAGTTTAATAGCAACGACAGAGTACACTGTCATGACTTTTTCACGTCGATCCGAGGGTTACGGGTGTGAGCTCGTAAATCTCGAATAGGCGGGCACCGATTACCATAGACACGCCGCGCGTTGATTATAAACATAATTAAAAACAACAACGGCTGGTCGACGTTCTTTTAACGTATGCAACCGGCTCAATGCCGGTGGTCCTGGCACGGGACGCGCCGACCCAGGAAGCTTCGATCGTGTCTCGACTGCGTCGCTATCGATCCTCATCGATCCCGAGTGTCGATACGGCTATCGTTCCTCCCCTCCCCGCCTCTGCACGTCCCCCTTCCTCCCTGTTCCTGCCCTCCTTCACTCCTTCATCCCTAACTGCACTACCGTCCGGTCGGCGGACGCGCGGCAAGAAAATGGAAAAATTCAAACGGACACTGGTCCGCGGCGGACGACTTTTTCGCGGAAGCGGCTAAGATCACGGATAAGGAGAGACGTTGCCTTCGATGTAAAACTGGATGATCCTTTTTATTGAATTCTACAAATCGCCGACAGAGCAGCGCGTCTGAAACGAGAGGTTACTTGTGTCTTCAGATTTCTGGATTCTTTCAAAGAGGTTTCAGAAATTTTGCTTTCTTGTGAAAATTGGCAAATGAGGTCTTCTTGGACCAATTGCAACAGGTTCTTTCTCCATTTTCTTCTTTTTTTTTTTTTACGAGGAAAATGTGTCGCGTGCTGTTTTTTACAGAAATATTTTTAATGATTTTAATGTGAAATATACCGAGTATTTTGTACAGTGTTTATTGGCTTCTCGAATTTTTGTTATAGGTATTTGTAGTTTATATATTGATATGCAAATGTGGATACGTTTAGGTTTCGATAAGATGGAACTGCTCATATAGCTAAGGTTACAACGAAGAGTTTGAAATATAGTTGCCGAGTTCGAATAATCTTAGGAAATTCTAACTTAACCTAACGATTCTTTTCTTTGGGGCTACCTGAACGAACGCGTTTTCAATAGGCTACAGACAATACCGCATATTTAAACAAAATACCTATATAGAAATTGTAGCATTAAAACAAGGGATTTTTACGGATGTTATAGAGAGAGTTTATTTCTGCAAAGCGGAAAATGCCGGGCATGTACATAATATTATTTCTCGAAATTAACAAAAGTATTTTCATTTTATAAGCTTTAACAGATAAAAAAATTCGATGAAAAAAATGATTGAATATTAGTGTTACTACAATTTCAAATCCTTTCGTGACTTTCATCCTACTTTGTAGCTTTTCCTTTGGTATTTAAAATAATAAAATTCTCTCGAATATGGTAGTTTTATTTTTCGAAACTTGTATGTTGCTTTTCAAGCGCTTAGGAAATAAACGTTATTCCTTTTATTGTGTTTTTCTTGGTGAATTAGTTTTAAGACCGATGTTGAAGGAATCTATCAAAACATTTATTATGTAATAAAGGAGGAATAAAAGTTAGTCAATATTAAATTTAACACAGAAACGAGATAAAAAATTTACTGTTATGTTTACCGTTTTAGTACATATTAAAAATTAAGCGAATGCGATTGTTTTTCTTCAAATACTCTATATCGACGCAAAGTACTTTCTGCATAAATTTTATTAAAACTTTTAACAAAATTTAATTTTTCTCTCTTAATGAGTGCAGTATGCATAATTATATAATCAAATATATGTGTCACTAAATGTAATAATCGTTATAATTACATTTCGCTCCAATAATTAATTAAAAATCAAACACTGAAAAACTGGCTTATTAGCTCTGGTCTTTCCTAATGTTACGATTTTATATGTTCTAATTATGGAAACGATTTGTTCCTTTTATACGTAAGGAAACAATATTTGCACGCTTCAAAAGTTTCATCAGCAACCAATCAGAATGTTTTTAACACCGATCGACACTTCACATCTAAATCGTTATGTCCTTCTGAAACCGGAACGGCACCTGGTTGCTAGAAATGCTGAGAAAATAAACAAACACCGCGGTCACTGTTATAATAAGCTCGCATGATCGAGTGAGAGCGAGTTATCTTGCCTTAGAATCAGCAAGGTTCCGTAAAATGCTCGTTCGGCCGCGAATAAAATCGCGTATTTATGGCGTCGCAGTGGCACACGGATGGCTAAATGTAAATTCATTTCATCAAAAGCCGACTAAAATTATAAATACCGATGGTTGCTCGATTCGTTCTCTCTAACGATTCAACATGGATTCCAGCCCTTCGTTCTGCATAAAGATTTTTATCCATGTTCGTTTTCCAACGTGATAGAACTACCACGCGAAACAAACTTTCTTAAATGAATTAGTATGCTTGTTCGTCGCTTTTCGTGCTTGTTACTATATTCTTGCAAAGCAATTTTACGTACAGTGACTCTCATTGATATCCATAAACCGTTTAAAATAGAATAATTTTTTCCAAATTGGATCGAACGACTTGATTTCCCCATTCTTCTTCTTTTTCTTTTTGTTTTTTTTTTTTTTAGAAATTAGAAGGATTAGTTTACTAGGTGACGTGTAAACAAATTTTGAAGAAATTACAATGGATCGGGATCGCAAAGAAAAGAGTAAAGGTCGCTTTTTGTAACTTTTTCATCTGGGGTTGCATTGAAAATGAAAAAAAATACGTTTCGTAAATTTATATCAATTATATATATGGTGAAACTTTCGTTGAAATTGGCTAACGTTGTTGTGAACTACAAACAGTTAAAAATGGTAAAAAAGTTTTACATTTTTCAGTGCTTGTCCCTTATTTTTGCATCACCCTCATTGATAATGAGAGTCACTGCACCTATAATGGGAACGCTAATGAAATTCCTTTAAAAAGAAGTCTTTATAATCAACATAAATAATAATGTTGAGATTTGTAGAAAGGTATCTTTAAATATTTGCATCGAGATTTGATATATGTCGCGTATTATAATGATAGAAATATTGATTTATTAAATGAGTCAAGGAAAAAGAAGTTGTTTTCATCATTTAATTAGAATATTTTTATCAGGAATGGCTCTCGAGGAAGCATGAACAGATAATGAAGAAGAATTGGCAATCTCTATGTGTAGATATTAAATGTAACATTAAATTAAATAATAAATGTTACATTACTATAGAAACTCTGAAGATAGAATTACTTTTAGTATAAAAAACAGTTCAACTTCTTAATGAACATTTAACTTGTAACTGATGATTTCAAGTAAAATAGTTATAGATAAATAAAAATAATATCATTACATTGTAATAAATGTTTTATTGTTATTCGAGATTAAGAAGTAAATACTTCACAGTTATTTACTATTAAATCAATGTACAAACAATGATGGTATTAAAACAAGATGGTATTTAAAAAAGTTACATTACTATATAATAGTGTATTACACATTAAGAAAACGGAAAATCAAATGTCTAAGAGAAGAAAGGCTTTTAAAAAATACGCATCTATCAAATAGCAATAACAAAGTTTTAGTTATTATTTATTTATTAATATCGCGTCAACCTTCAAGTTGTTGGCAGTCAATTTAGATGCATAAATATTATATACAGAATGTGTAATCCATTTCAGAAGAAACAGTCTTACGAATTTATTGAAATTAGTACGTTAATTTAAAGATATAACAAAAATTTCACGTACTCATTGTTTCTTTGTAAATATACCAACTGTAACAAAAACTTACTTTACTCTGACTGTTATGTATGGCTAAATATATTTAATAACTTATCACGCTTCCCCCTCCACGAATTTAGTCAAATACTCGATTTCCATATTGGAAATGAGATTTTCTACTATTTTTTCGTCTATCTTGTTCCACACTTCAAGAAATGTGTCTTTTAATTCTCCAAGGTTTTCATATTTTTGATTTTTCGAATAAATCTGCTGAAGTAATATCCCCTATATATTTTCAATAGAGAAAATATAAATGACACGATAGATTCTTAGAGACGCTAAAAAAAGAACAATAGCAGTGCTGAAAAAATAATAAAAGTAGATGTTGGTACACATATGCATTAAAGTATCACAATCCTTCTCTTTTATTCACTTAAATTTTATTATATATTAATCTAAAATAACGCATTAACATAATATTTTCTGAAACTGTCAAAATATTCAAATATTAGTGGGTTCATATATTTATGACACATACTATATTATATCTTACATACACATATTAGGTATCGTAAAATGTTCGTACGGTTTTTCTATCAGCGATAAATTTAAACTACTTTCTTGCATTACTAATTCGCAATGTATGATATACAAGGTTAATATCAGCTGAAGATTTTGTTTATTTAATTGGTCACTGAAACCCATTCTAACCTCGTAAATATTTAATTAATATTAATTAACGTGAAAGGTGTATTTCTTTTTCACGACAATGCACGGCCACTGCATTGCAATGTAATAAAGGATATGCAATAAATAGTTTTACTATATTTTTCTTATAGTCCAGATTTGTCTCCTTGTGACTTATTACTTATTTTTCTTAATATCAAACATTTTTGCAAATAAACACTTTAGAAACGATACCAAAATAAACACAGCGATTAATTCCTTTTCTGCAAAATAAAATTCAAGACTTTTATATTAGTGGAGTGTATCGACTTATATGTAGAGTATTACCAAACAGTTACAACCAACAGTTAAACAAGTGGTAGTTACTCTGTTAAGTAAAATTATGTTTCAAGAACATTCAGATTGCTTGAATTTTTTGCTATAAATCCATACGAAATTTCTCCGGTACATAATATTTTCCACATTTAAGTGCATAAACATCGTCTATCTACTTATGATAGTACTTTTCCCAATTGTTGAACTACACTATCGAAATGTTCAGTACCAATAGACCGAATTTCTATGGATTTTAGCGATTCTCGGCAACAATTGCAAGCTACAAATACTGGTGAACGTGTCTAAAAGAAGTATCCAGCGGGCACTCACGACACGGGGGGACGAAGCCTGAGAGCGCAACGACGATTCCAACAAATTTGCACCTCTAATCGCACCTCGCGATACGAGTATAATGAGAGCATGACGCCAGCCGAGACTAAGGATGAAGGAGCTCAGCAAGGAACACGATTGGATCTCTTGAGGCCGGCCAGTGTGAGAGGCCGAGCCTCACCTTTGACCCCCTTCCACGTTTTCGTTTTATTCTTCCTTCCTTTCGCCAGCTCGTTTCTTTCGTTCGATCTCTCGGTAGCCTCGGGTCCTGTTCTCCGCTCTCATATTCATCTCATTCTTATTCTATCGATTTCACGCTGTTTCTGGTGCCGTTGCCTGCTTTGCTGGCCTACCGTCGCCTTAGGGAATACCTAGGGACTTTCTAGAGGGGAAATTAATTTTAGCCTTGTTTCTTCTCTCTTCGTTGACCGAAGTAAAGAGTGAAAGTATTTATGAACACTTGAAATTAATAAAATCTAAGGTATCGAATGATTCACCTTTAGAACAGATAAAAGATGTTTCTAACGTTGCACTGTTAATTAATTTTTATATTCCCAATGGTATGCTGTGACGAATACGTTTATATTTTTGGTAGAATATTTGCAGTTGAATTTTGAACAACGGGATTTTTTAAAAATAAGGCAATGTGATGGTTGTAATTTATGTTAAAATTTAACGTTACGAATAAATGTATCAAATTAAAGGGAAGGTTACATTGAGACAAAATTCTATTACGAATAAGGAATGGTCGAGGTCATTGTAAAGCAACGTTGTGGCCACTGAAAGTGAAGCATTAAAATCTCCATAAACAGAATTGCGAAAATTAGCATTGTTGCGATTAATATTATTTTAACCCTCTATAACAGGATATCTCTGTGTTTATGAGAAGAAAAATGATAGGTGATTACAATTTTACATTTTAAAGAATTGTTGGAGACCAAAATTAATAATTGATATAAAAAATTAATTGGTAATAATGTAACAATACAACGTTCTGGTAGTACAGCTAAAAACAAATGAAACGTGATGTATAAAATATAGATAAATTGATATATAATTTTATGTCACATGATGCTATAGAGGGTGAAATAAATTTACCAGTGTTAGTATTACATGCATTATAATTGAATTAATATGAAGAAACAAAATATTACCCTTAAGACGTGACATTTAGGATTACAGTAAAAAAAAAAACATAGTAAAATTATTATAATACAAATAATCGTATTTGAAAGTACTACTTAAATAGACATTTTTCCATCTTTCGAACTATAGGAATCAACTGCAGTAATTGAAATTAGAATTTTGAAAATGGAAACAGAAATTGCATGGCAGAAAAAATCATAAAGAGTATTACAATATGCTACATAAATTGCTTAAAAGTTCTCTAGTTTTTCAAGCTTAATGCCCTATCTAGGACTCTCAAGAAGTTACTTTGTACAAGATTATGCCATTAGTAGCTGTATCATTTATAACTGCAAACGTGTCAACTTGCTCGCTCATTTACTACTTTTACGAATCGCTGTTCGTATTTAAGAAACATGTTAAAAACAATATATTGGGATTGTTAATAATGTTCGTACGATTTTTAAATTATAAATGAAAAGTGACTTTTTAATGGAAAGAAATACCTTCATTCAATTATATATCGTTTGTTTTAACTTATAATATTTTTTTAGACAGCATTATAATCTCATGTGTATAAGACTCTTTCCTCTTAAAAAAAAAAAAAAGGAAGCAATATCGAAAATGTTCCTTTTAAGTATCTATCTTTAAAATTATGTCAAAATTATAAAACGAACTCTTTCTAAGGTTAAATGTTAGCTATCAAATTTGTTGAAGACCTTGATTAAGTAACTATCACTCCAACCTTTGTTCACAATATTTATGACATTAAAGGAGAACACAAAATATATGAATAAAATTCGAACCATGCAATTGAATAGGTGTGAATTTGAAACATTACCCGCGTATATTCTTTTAAAACAGAAGCACAACATACAACGTCACGAGCATTAATGTGTGTTAGATTTAATAAAATAACAATGTATTTTCAAGATTTAGTCTGAATATAGTTGGGATTGTGAATGCCTGAAAACAATTATTGCCAAAAATTGGACGAATATTGCGACCAACCTAATGTATACAATAATTCATTTCTGTTTCCACACCATATGTGACTTACTTTCAATTGTTAATTATTTATTCGTTTATATCAATTTGTTAATTTATGCCAAAGAGTGTTATCCATATATGTTACGTGAGTTGCGCGCTGGTACTGACGAATTCCTGTTACACATGTTATTCGTAAATAACTTTATTTACAAAGGACTTGTATTCATAATTCATAACGGTAATGATAGTTTTCCAAAATGGAGCGCGTCTGTTCAGTCGTGGTTCACAGCAATTTCTGATGAATCGATCAAACCAGTCGGTATGTACCGATCGTCTTTTTCTTTTCTGACGCGAGCACTAGCAAGCCTTGCAACTATACAGGGTGCTCGCAACAATAAATAAGTAGATATTACCGTACCTTATATATTAATAAACGAACCGCTTCTAAAGACATACTTAACATATTGTTGACGGGAGACGCAAATCGGCATTTTTCATTTTTTAACGAAAAACAGAAAATGAGATCTTGCAGTTTTCGAACAAAAAATACAAAAGGCAGACATGCACATTTTGTACGCACTAAATCGTTATGGTGTCAGTAATAATCATTAAAGTTATACGATTTTGTGTTTATTATATAAATCCCTAAATTCAATTTTGAAAAATTAGTCAAAAGTGGAGCAGCAATCTGCAGAATACTTTGAGAAATTTCTTCCGAATGAGTTTTTAGATGTAATCAGTAACGTTAAGAGTGATAGTAAAAACCACAGTTGTTCTGATAAGGAAAGAAAAACTTCTCCATAAAGGAAAATGTTTTCATAACTACCACACTAAAAAACACTACTAACATTATTATTAGCCGTATTCGTTAATTTTAAATAAAAGATTTTGTTTAATGGAACGTTCTCATTGCTTTAAATAGGTGCTTTTATTTTTCATCTAATACAAAGATGTGCGATAACTGAGGTAAGATTCATTGCACAGTATACTATCAACAATGTGATAAAATGACCTTTTCCATAATTATTAGATCGCCATCTTAGTGTCTGAGGTATGAACGTGCAAACATTCACTTTTAAGTTAAGGTGTGCATTAAATAAATTTTTTCAAAATTTTGTTTCACAGTTACACTGAAATATAATGTAAAAACTAATATCTGAAAAAAAATTCAAAAACATAATTATTTATCAGAAATAATAATACAATTATATAATTACTTTTCATATACCTTGTGAATTCCCACAATTGGTCAAAACGCACATATTCGACATATAATAGCAACATTTTCGGCTTGCAAAAATTGATTCCCACTTAGAAACACCGGTGCGGACAAAATTTGTTATCCAGTTAACAAAATGGTCGTGGCATTGGTACCCCAAAGAACACCTCGGGCGCTTCCGTCAGACTACTCGAGTCTTTAAAAATCTCGGGTTCATTGGCGTGGTATAATTGATAGAGTGGTAAAGGCTCGCGTCCTACGAGTTTCGAACGATCAGCAGAAATGAATCACTGCGTGCTCACGCACACGCGGGAACCGGTGCGTGCGTTCCGGTCTTAATACGGCCATAAAGGCAAGCTGCAGTAATAATAAAGTGATAATAAAACGAAAAGCAATGCCCAATCGTCTCGCAGACACGCCACAGGGAGTTTATTACACGCTGCCATATTATATGCAAGCAACGGGCCAAGCAACGCGATGCCGCTGATTTTATGGGACTCTGGCAATGAGGCCTTTATTCGTGCAACCTCTACTACGTCCGACATTTTCCCTGGGTTTATAGTCGATAAAGGACCAGCCGATTCAAGGCATAGATAGAGTTCAGTTTATCAGCGTCTCTTCAAGGATTTGTTCGCCACCTTTTGCAATTTTTCGATATCGCGAATGAATCGAGGCAAGGAAAGGTTTGATGGATGTTATGGTTGGTCGAAGAGTGGTCTGTTTATCTACTTTGGGAATTCTAAACGTGTAAGGCGTAAGCATGTGTATGACTTTCAATATTACTCTTTATGAAATAATGTGAAATTTAAGTGGATTATGATTCTATTTTGTTATTTTTATGAACTCTTTGTGATAATGTAGGCACTTTCTTGTGCGTACTGCACTCTACCAATGAAGTAATGGTTAATTTGTTGCGTTTTTTCTACCTTATTTATAACTTTTCTAAGTGTAATCATGAACAATTTTCTGATATAACTGACATTTCGAAAACTCTTCCGGTACTTTAGATTTCATTACAGTGACGTAAACGTCATTTTGCTAGAGCGTGATAAGTTCAATAAGTAACAAAGTAAAAAAGTTGGGAGTCATATCACTTTACACGTATAAAATATTGAATCGACAAAAGTTCGAGTTTGAAGGTTATTTTTATTTGATCCGAGATACTAATTTCAGTCGTAAATCTTTTACTATTCGCTTCGGAATATTATTTAAGTTGAATATAACGCAGCAGGTAGAAGGATTTTATTAATCTGGTAAATCCTGTTGCGAAATTCTCTGTTCTCACATTCATAAAAGAGGTAAATATAAAAATACGGAAAGTTTTGCTGTCTTTTTTTTTATATATATTCAAGTTACGAAGTTCTATCATACTTCTAATAATACACGTGATGAATATAGTGCTGCAACTGTATCATTATTAAAATTTTGACACCTTTTACAACCTCTTTCATTTGAAAGATTTGTAAAAACTTGAGTTCAACATTATTGTATTTCATTGCATTTCATATTTTTACTTTCAGATTTTCATACTTTCACGTTTTATCTGAAAATGGTATCAACCTTTACTGTTCTTGAAACGCGTGCCATTTAAATTTACGAAATTGTGAAAAAGATTAGGAATATAATAAACATCAGGTGAAAACGTATATTTTGCAAGTTGTAAAATTAAAAAAAAGAAAAGAAACAAAGATAGGGTGGAATACGTACGCAAATAATACTGATTCGTCACAAATCAACCTTTAACGCTAAACCATTTTCTGTTGACCGATCGTCGGGGTAAATGTATTTATAACTGATTTTGTACACTTTTACACTTCGTAAAAAGGGCGCATAAAAATGCAAATCGAATGCTGCGAAAGCTTGATCATCAGAGGTGACGAAGCAAGTAGATAATGCAGGGGTGGTCCTCGTAAGGTATACCTCCGTCGTAATTCATCGGCAGACAACGTCTTACGGCAGATTTTAATTTTAACGGCCAACTTTCGGGTTCGTTTATGGGTCTCGATGTATAATTTTATCGTGCCTGCCGATCTGACCGCGGACCTCCAGGCCAAATATTGTCCTCTGCCGGTGGAACGGTGGCGACAACGGATCCGGCCAAGGCGACAGGGGCAAGAGGGAAGAGGCTCGATCCTATGGGGATCGGTTAAAGATACTTTTGCTTTCGACAGCGACTGGTACTGGACCATTGCCAACAGACCGAAGAACATTTCCAAGAGGTTTCTTCGACTGATTTTTATTTTTATTATATTTTTGATTTCATTTTTTATTTCTTATTTTATTTATTTCTTACAGAAGGAAGTACGTTAGTATACGAAGTTAATAGAGAAAAATATATATATAAATGAAATGAATATTAAATATAAAAATAACCGTTACATTAAAATTACATTATTATTAGACTACGGATTTTTATGCATATTTATATTTTTGAGAATGTAGTAAAAAAAAAAATGAAACTGTGATAGAAAATTATTTCACCTATCAGGTATTACGAAAAGCACCATAGTTTGGAAATTTTGTATATTTTTTCATATTATGTGTTTATTGTACAATTTTGTACAATTTTATTTAAATTTTCTATAAATGCATAAAAATCCTTGGTCTAATTATAATACACTATTATTGTATTAACACTTCTACTGTCGCACTTTTCGAAAAAATATTTGATCTTGCTCACGGCACTGTTTTTACCAGAATTTTTTTTCGGTAAATTCACGTATATGCGAGTCCGTCCGTCAAAGTGTTAATATTACAGTAGATAAACATTAACTAAAATCGAAACTACAGCGAGGCAGGGTATAATGTCTTTTTGATAGTGGTAGAGGATTATGCGAAAATATCAATTGTAGAATACATACAATTATTAATTAAAGTTAAGAAACAAAATAGATGTTTAGAAATGAAAATAGCATAAAGAATAGCATTTTCATACGTCAATATATTATAAGTGTTTTCTTTAAATATACTTTTATAAAGGCTATCATTAAAATTAAGTCAAGAAAGTAAACGAAGTGTTTAGAACAAAAGTTGGGAAACATGCTTTGCTTAAATCACATAAGTACTGTTAACGAAAATAACGGCGCGCAAATGTCTGTATTTTTTGGAATACTCTAGGAAGATTTTAGAAAATCCTAGAATTTGATGACTGTATAGCACTTGCGAGTTACTGATTTGAAAGACTAAAATTGAACACAAAACTCAGCTGTTATTTCAAACCATATTTTTGTGATTGTTTGCATTAACTTCGTTTTATTGGTACAAGAATAAGATCCCAAATAACATGCGACGTAATTTCACAAACGTTATGTTGGATTCAAATTTGGGGAGTTGACGTGTCCATATCGATACATTAATATTTTGTTATGAGAGAAACCACCTTAACTAATTTGGAAGAATGTTTTAGGGTCATTGTCTTGTCGAAATAATCACTCCGTATACGTTTCTCTTTTAATAAATGGTAGCACATGATCCTGCAAGATATTGCAATACGTACATTTATTTATAGTTTTTTTCTTACTTGTATCAATGGACTGGGATCGTGAGAAACAGCCTCGTACTATCAAATTTCACTATTGGTTTGAGGTATACAACATTTCATCTTGACAAATAGAAACATTATCGAATAAGTTGAATTTATTAGGTCGCTGCATAATTTCTGTCGTACTTTTGGGTAAAATTTAAAGCACCAGAATTTTGGAAAGACATTTATTTAATTAATGATATATTGAACGTTATTTTCAAGAATTTATATTCATCTATTAGGCAGCTTATCAATTCTGATATAAAAAATCAGACGCTGCATCGTTTACATCATCATCCTTTATATGGCTCATTTTTCAAATTGAAATCTCCGCTAAGGAATTTTGCAATATTTTACCAACAATATTTTGTCCTAATGTTTTACATAGTGTCTAGTTAGCAATAGTTGCATTAGTGTCCTTCTTAGATTCGTATAATACACTGTGCCTGGAATAGTGTTTATCGACTTCCATCTTTCTGCGCGCGCAAGAACTTTCAAAATAATATAAAATTATAAACACAATGTCCAATAATAAACGAAAAGTTTAAGAAAAGCTCTGCTTGAGTTAATTCAACAACTATTACCAAATGAAAATATAAATAAGAAATTCGATAGAAATTATGCAACGACCTAATATTTTCATTATTTTATAGTATTCCAAATCACTCAGTAACAATCCAGTTAATGTGCTTCTTTAACTTCAGTGTTTTTCAACTTTTGTCGGTAACTGTATTATTGAAGTTTACAGCTATACGATTTGTACCAATGTGGTAAGCAAACATAGTATTGTGAGGTTGAACCTATAAAAATTCATATAATCTAAGGATTTTTAGTGATACATTAACTTTAAATTTTTCGATAATATTTGGCAAGTCTCTGAGGCGATTAGATACTTTATTTACAAATAAAATTTTCTGTTTTCCAATGTTGTGAAGTTGATAATCGTATTAAATAACTGAAATGGGCACATTACACTTTCTTTCTTTTATTATAGAAGAATTTTTCGCTATCATTTGAATTAGTATGAATGAAGTTCGCAAGGTTCGTATCAGCGTTGTAAAAATTTTCTAACTATTTTTATTCTATCGAGTATTAGAGCAGAAGATACGAATATGAGATACCAATTTTATTTTTCCACCTATCAAGTCTAAGTATAGTTTTAAATAAAAAAAGAACCCAAACGAATAACTTTGGGAAATATCATGTGAGATGTGCTGTGTAAATATAAATTTATGAACCTACACTTTCATTCTTTTGCGTTTTTTAGATTAACACATTGTACACCAGCTAAATATTAATTGTTGAAATTCTGAATACCAATGGTCGCATTGTATATTTACGGGAAATATACACTCTGTAGAAAATATATTAAAAACATTATAAGTTAAAAAAGAATATATTATATTTTTACTGAATCTTCGTCATATTAGCTTTAACAAAAATTAAACATCGGTCAAAACCGATAGGCTGAAAATACCTCAATAATGCGGAGCCAGCGTACAATGTATTAAAGTAAAATCAAGGAGAATAGAAATTCGGATAGTAATACGAGACCGTGTTACTTTTGAGAGAAATAAGTTATGAAACTGTGCTAAAGCGTTAATAAAAAAGATTGAATGACACGCAACTGTCAAATATAACAAGACGATCGCAATTTATTTGATTTTGCAATAATCACATATGTACACTAGTGTGTATAAATATTTGGACACTTTCACTTTATTGGAAATGCGTATGAAATGTATTATACTTTAAACAAAAGTCTCTAATGTAGTTCTAGCTTCCGATCTTACCGAAGGCAGTCATATAACATTTATAAATATCAATGAAAATAACATTTAAGACGAATTAGTATAACGAAAATCGGTCGAAAATCCATCTTTACGGGGACACACGACTTTAAGTGTTTGCAAACTGGGTTTCTGTATTGTTGGAGTCTTTGGACGAATTATATAGTACTTCCTACTATATTAGTTTACTCTCTGGACCTGCATAATCATAATGAGTTCACCACTAGATCCACAGTTCTCATTTAAAGTTTTAGGGAAATTTCATGGCACAGCGTCTGTACGTTGTATCGTTTGACTCTGTTTGATGTTGTCTCGATTCATTAATATCGACATCACAAGTGTCATCGAGTGATACTACGATTAGATACTACAATATACTTCAAGTTTTTGTTAATATCCTCAAACTATGATCGCTATAAATGAATCAATCTTCTTCGTATCTTTGCAAGTCCCAATTTAATATGCACAGACAGAAACTTTCCGTAGATACCAAAACGACAAATGTCCTCATTGTACTATAGAACGATAATGAACGACAATAACTGTTATGAAAAAGCTTATAGTCTTCATGGGTTGGTACAAATGAAAGGTCGTTTTTCAAACAGCTGAAATAGAGGGGTCAACAGAAACAAAAAAATTCGAAACAGAAATTTAAGGTTATTGCTTCGCGTAAAATACAAAAGTATCAAATATAATTCAATTCATTCGAAAACTTATCGATTCAGCTTAACAAGGAAATGCATTAACCACCATCGCTCCGGACACATTCAAACGTACACATACAGGCATGCGCGCGCGCATATACATATATGTAAAAAAAGGAACGAATCTCAGTAAGACAGCCAGAAATCCTGCGCGTGAAATGAAAGAAATCTATACCCTGGAAGAGGTAAGGGCTCCTTTATAGATTTGTAGAAAGTTGTAAATCAAACGTTAATGGGAGCCCGCTGTCAGACATAAAGAGCTTGAAACAACGACGCATAACGATAAAGATAAAGGTCCGAGAGAGCGTAAAGGGTGTTCCGGCCCTCTGCTCCCCCCTCTCCATATTGGCTTTTATGGTCCTTACACAGGTGAACCAGTTTGTAAGCATGAACATTTAAAAAGCTTCGAATAGCCGTCATCAAAGTTTGAGGGATTTCCGCGTATCTGATGGAAGACGGCCGTAAATTTGCGCGCCGATCCTATCTGCCGCGAGCGGACCAGACAATATACCCTCGCGCTCGAACCACCGTTTTAGGTGGCATTGTAAAATTCTCAATTTACTGCTCTAAATTTCAACACTTTCCTATTGACCTTTCGGTGAAACCAAAGTGACAAGTTATCGCGTGTAATGTGGTTGACTTTGTTGAACCACAGATTATTGCTAACTGATACCTATTCTAGATGTTATTTAATTAGACAAGCGTCTATGGTAGATCTTTACGCAAAAAAACAAGTGGTATTCTTGTGATTTAAAATCTCCGAAAAATTGTGATAGACCTTTTTCATAGCATTATGCCTTTTAAATGTATCGTTTTACTCCGCTAGTTGTTTCCGATTATTGTGTCATCTTTCAACTACATCTTTATTTGAAGAATGTATCATTTTGATCTGTGTTAGAAATTTTGTTACTTCTATTTAATTTTTTATCAATCAGCTTTTATGCTTCATCATGTGTTATATATTTCTAAATGCGAAAATTGAAGAAGCGAATGGAATTTTTATTTGTAAAATAATTCTATTAATAATACTTAAGCAATTATTTTTAGTAAGTAAACGTGTCTCTAATCTTCTTATATCTTCATAAAATTGTATTTGCAAAATCATAATTTTCTGGTTTTATTTATTTCAAGCTTAATTTTTTAAAATTTATTTCATTTTCACAATTTATTTTATTTTTAAGAGAGTACTTTATATTATATTTAAAATTTATATTCAATAATTGTTTATTATTTGTACATCAATATAATAATTATGTACATAACAATATATCTAACATACCAAAAATGAAATAATGTGAAAAATATTTTCGAAGGATAAAATGATAGGAAATTTAAAAATATCAGTTCCCGAAGAGATATTTAAAACTTTTCCCACCTGAGTATTTTAATATTATTTTTACTGAACAGTCATTAAGATTTTAATATAGAAGGTGTCTCTACTTTCTTCAACAAAACGTTTCTAGCTTACTCTACGCGTAAAAATAAGAAAAAAGTATCGTATAAATATACAAATACTTTATTAGAATTTGTGACGTATTCACTGAAATTAGAAGACAGCAACCAGAAATTCGCAACATAATAAATTCAATTTTTCATAGATATTAATCCTGTATATTTATAAGAACGTCAATTCTACTATAAAATGGAATTAACGTAGATAAGTATCACCAATCTATTCTCATATCTAATCTAGTCTGTTGTAATTTCCTATTTTTGTTATCATTTTTTAATCATTTTTCAAGCAATAGTTACAACAAAATGGCAATACTTCTTAAACACACAGTTTGTCGAATATATAGATACACTGTAAACTTTGTACCTGCATTAAATTGTTTTATTGTAGTTTTCCAATTATTTTTCGTAATCTGATATAACAGGACTTTATTAAGGTTCGTATCCATTTGTTGCATTTTCGCAAACTTTTAATCCCCAATAAAACCAAAAAAGTTCATATCTTTCAAGTGTTGCAATTTCTGTGATTACTACTGTGTATGAAATATTTTTCTTATTTTTACTCGTAACATATACTAGCATCGTTTTGCTGAAAAATGTAGGAACGCCATATATACCTGTGCATAAAAAATTCACGGTGTTACATTAGGTGTTGAAATAAATTTTTTTCGATTGGGTACTATCGAAGCTTTATTTAAAAAGAACGAAAACAGTTCTATCACCGTAATAATTTCCATCATCTTAATGACATTTTGTCATTTTTCTGTTATCTTGCGAATATTTCGGTTTGAATGATTGTACTCAATTATACAATTGCTGTCAAAAAGAATTTAATTCTACACCTAATACGTCACTACACTGCGCATTTTTGTGCAAATTGATATATTTGAGAATATAAAAAAAAAAAGTAAAATCTCGGTATAAAATTATTTCTATTGAATGAAAATTATTTCATTATAATTTAAATGCTTTGTGCATTTTTCATATATGCAGTTTTACATCTTTCCTCTAAATGTATACAAATGCGCAGTCTATACATCGCATATGTGTATATATACATCAGTACATTGCAACACTAGTGTTTCCCGGAAGGTATTATAGTCAAAACAATAGGCTTATGGTGTAAATTGTTTTCAGTTATTGCAAGACATTGCGAGATCGTTAATTTTTGCCAGTGATATTAAAAGATTAACGGTTCCGTTTCGAGAATCCGAAACCGCAGATTATTCATTAACTTCCTCGGTAAACGATCTTCCATCATCGTCCGTTGATTTATTCTTGCGAAAGATAATAAACGCTGTACGCCAGATCACGGCACGTGATGTTCGTTCGAAGAAATCTGGTAAATGAAATCGAATCGGTGTCCGGTTTTCCTGTGAATTGATTCAATTTGTAATTATAATTAGATCTACCTTTCGGATTCGCCAGTCTTTGCTCTATATATTAAACAATACTGAATGAAGCAAAATAGATCTGAAGAGAATCGTTATACATAGTGGCGTGCTATAAAAGTTCTCGAACCACGAATAATATTAATAGATGCTTATTTCGTTCAATAATTCTAACAAAATGATAAATTATAATGAAAAAATATTAGATACAAAAATGTATATTTTCTGATTTTTTGGTGTAATTAAAGCTTTATTTCAAAATAACGAAAACAGATCAATTATTTTTGATGACATATTTGCCATTTTTTTCCAGCTTGCGAACACTATCGCGAATATCTCTATTTGAATGGTTACACTAATATTTCATGGTAAATACCAATTATGCTAAATAAATGACAAAAAGTTGTCTTTTGGAACTTTTGTAAGAAGCTACTGTATATCATAATTTTAACGTGTTGAAGGAAATATAAAATATTCAAAAAATTATTATAAAATTATGTTAAATATTAAATAATGTTAGAAAATATAAAAATTATTACACAAATATACTAAATACTACATATTCTATTAAATATTGGCAATATAAATAACAAATGCAATTGTAAGTAACAAATAACGCTTTAAAAATAGTACTGATGAACATTACTTTGAAAGTTTCTTTCATTCTCTATTTTATTAGATCGTTCCATATGAAATGACGGTGGTCGCGTGCTAGCAGACTCCATTTTGTTTTTATGAATTAAAATCATCTCGACAATTATATGAAAAAATACAACCAGTCCATATATAGTCTACCGTTTTAAATACAAACCTTGTTTCACTAAAAAAACTTGATTAAAATCGTATTGAAAGTTAAAGATTGATTCGAATTTGAGTGATTTTCTTTTACGTATTAAAATTGAGACATAATGTAGCAGAGACTACATAAAATATTAAAACAGCTATTTGTTATACAAACAGGTAGTGGACGGGTATCACAATGTTAGATTTAGCATTCAGATCATTTTTTAACAAAATAAACAGTATTTAACAATGATACGTCAATTAAAAATATATTTTATGAATTTATTGACTATATTTACATTATTATAATAATAAGCTAAATTTACTTGTGATTCGTTGACGTATATTTGTTGAATCTGTTGGAGCTTATTCATTTTCATTAATAAAATTTAGTTTTGGCTACGTTATTGTGGTTTGAACTTGCATTTATGAATTCGTTATTTCACTTGCAACAACTTAATAATCATATTTGCCCTTTGCCTAATTTAACCAAATTTTTCATACTGATATAAGTAATCAAAGAAAGCATCGAAAGTTCGTTTTACATACTTTTCTTCTCAAAACTAGAAATAACATTGAATTGAAAAGGAAATTAGCTTAGCGAACATACAAATTGTAATGTCGGCGACATTAATAATCGACAACGCGACGTCTGACGGATGCGCAGCGTTGCGAATCGACATCGGGATGCATTTGCATGCACAACGGTCGATTGTGAAGCGGGAAAGCGTCCCTGTTCAACCAGACCTCGGACAATTCCAAATATTATGACGCTCGAAACACGCCAGTAAGGCGTCGCGACGCATTCTGCAGTTACACGACGCCTTCCGCGCGTTTGTCTATTTGAACAGACCACGAAACGCTAACTTTTCTGATTATTGTCTCTAGTGAATACACACGAATGCTAATGACACCATTTTTTGTGAAAAGATTTTAAACATTACTTATTGATCATGAACAATTTTTAATATTTGGAATTCCTAAAAATTTTTACACACCTTTCGATAACTTTATGTTCATTGAAGCAAGTGGAATAATATTTTTATAATTCTTATTGATGAAAATACATTATAATACCGTTGGAGAGCGTGATTGAATAATTATCAGATAGATCTTCGTTCATAATATTTACTGTATGAAATAAGAACACACAAAGTGTATAAAAAAATGAAGTTCAAACGGTGCTATTGAACGTACGTGAATTTGAAACATTACGCACGTGTGATTTTTTAAACAGAAGCACAACGTATGACATCGCGAGCACCAATGTGTGTTAACGCTAATAGAATAGTGTAGTCTCAAGGTTTAGACTGAATTTAGTTCGGTTTGGGAACGCCTGAAGACAATTATCGTCTAAAATTGGACGAAGTTTGTGGTCACCATAATATGCACAATAATTCATCTCTATTTCCGTATATTCCCACCATATGTGACATACTTTTAATTATTAGTTATCTGTTCATTTGTTACAAATGTTTAGAAAACGAAAGCATTAATGAAAATAAAAGGAATCGAAAAAATGTTTTATGAAATTTTTCCGTATCTCATTCTATTATTACAAGAGTTTAGTGTAACATTACTTAGAAAATGATAAACCTTTAAGAATGAATAAAAGAAGTAATACTTGAAACAATTAAATGTTTAATTCTTATTTAACAAAACTCTGTATACCTCTGTCTTCATAGTTTAACACTTTTTGTGTTTATTCCCATTACTTTTGCTGAACTGACATTTTTTCTATCACAATTCTGTAATTATCAATGATATTATTGTGCCCGAACATCGTTCCAAGTTATAAATATTGATGTATCATCGTACACTTTATAAGCATTTATAGACACTAACCCTATCACTATGAGCTGTGTAAACCATTCCGAGAAGTTCTAATATACGAAAATAAAATTTGGCCCTATCTTTAATAGTTTCGGGGAACACACTTTGTAAGGTCTCAGATGGTACACCCTGTATAGGGTCATTTCAAAGATAAAGTACATTTACGTGCACTTCTTATCTTGAAAGACTTGAACGAGTGAATTAATGTAAGTCCTTAAAACTTGAATAACGGCAAAACTTTTATTTCGAAATGAAACAAACATAAGAAACCAATTTATGACGAAATATACAAATATATCTTTAACAAATATGTGACATATTAATTGTAACATTTTTTTAAATAAGACGTTTATTTCTCTCAAATGCTATTGCTTTGATATTTTAAAAAGTAAGAATACTTAAGCAGTAATTCGTAATAATGTTATTACTTTTCTGCCAGGTAGTTATTATTTCTGAACAAAAGAAAAGAAATAGATTTATAGAATAATTTGTTATCTTCACACATTCTTTCTACAATTTGAAAAATTTAGTTCTATTTTGAAAATATTAATTTAGCTACAAGAGAAGTGTAAACAGGAAAAATACTTTTAAGATAAGATTTTATTAAGAGTAGATAATTAATTTTTTTGCGACGCATTTACATAAAAAGTAGGAAAATTGAAATATCAAAATTCATTTTTATATGAACTTTAATTACCTTCTTATAAGATACTTAATAAAAATTAGATTTATGAATGAAAACATAAGTTGTCAGTACATTTAAGAAAAGAAAGTAATTATGATTTAGTTGGCCATTTTTTCCAGAATTAACTTATTATATTATTCTTTTACACGTAACATGCACATGCTTATTTCATTTAATTGTTACGATATTTTGTAAGGTAATAAATTATCACAGGTGCTTTCATATAAAATATAAATATGCATCATGTTTAATGGCACAAAATTTCTACAAGATAAACAATACTTCGGTTAAATAAATTGTTATCAACTTTGAGAAGAATATATTAATATAAAGGACAATAATATTTCCAAAATATTTTGAGAGTACTTTTTTAAAATTTTTATGATCACGTGATTCACAAAAATCAATGAAACTTATAAATATATTAATGGGGCTGTATCTACAATAAAATGTGCTGACATTCGACAAAAAATGTTCGTAGCATGTAATTAGAAATGTCTACTTGAAGCGCAGTGGCGAAATTTCAAAATAGAAAAAATCGCTCAACAAGAGATTTTTGAAGAAGAAGCTTTATTTTATGGTGCTGGAAAGCAGACTGAGTCTGTAAATCAATTACATTTATAAGCTATAACTATCATAATACATCATGAAAAACTTTAAACGCGTTTTCTTTCAAAATTACATTTTTCAAAAAGCGTCTAAACACTAATCAACCGATCAATTTCAAACAATGTTCATTTTATTAGTTGTACATTTCTCTAGGCATTGAAATTAAAATTTGGATCTTACTGATTATTTACAACAATTTTTTCATCAATATGAAGTAAAATTTATTTAAGAGAATAGGTTAACTTTCCTTAACGTGTTATAAAACTCCCAATTTTCAATATCTTTTTTTTTCAATTACGTTCAATCCGAACATAAACTACCTACCTTTAACAGAAAAACTTCATCTGTTGGAATCAAATGATTATGACAGCTACTACTTGCAACGCTAGCAGAAATTGTATCGTAAAAAATAATTAAAACAATAAAGTGAAATGGAAATAAAAAAATTTCTTTTTCTTCAATTTAAAAATACCTTCTTCCATTTTGAACAGTGTAGAAGATACATTGTTTGAAAGTAACAATTCAACATAAGAACCATCTTGAGGGAAAACTTAGAGGACAATAAATCGATTGTAAACCTACTACATTATTTAATACACAACTAACTATATAACAAAATGTAAATCTACATTAGGTACAGAAATAAATTTTCTCCAATTTTTCGGTTACAATCAAAGTGTGATTTAAAAAGAGTGAGAATAGTTAAATAATCGAAATAATTTCCATTATTGGCTATGACGTTTTGTCATTTCTTTGTCAACTTACGAACACTGAATAGCTGCACGGATTATGTGAATCCAATCGGAAAGGATACATTTCTACACAGAACACATTGTATCGCTAATAGCTCATGTAAGTGGCTGATAAATAACTAATAAAGAAAAGAAAAATGAAATAAATATCGTTTACTGTTAGTGCAGATACTCGACGATCTCCCTCCTTAAACGAGGAGTATGGAATCCGCATTGAGCATGCCCCGTACAGCGTGCAGCGCCACGAAACAGAAATCGCGATTCGGCGATTAGCGGACAGCGGGAAAACGTGGGCAGGCTCATTAGTAGGAAAATAAAACAGGATCGTCGCGAGGGTTAATGAAGACCAACCGTGACGATGTTCGAGGAACTCATGCCGCGATTTATTCTTCCACGAATGGCCTCGCGCACGTGTCTCCGATCGAGAATATCCTAGCTTAGGCAGAAAAATCCTTTCGATGGAAACGCGACTGAAGAAATCGACGGGGAATGTTCTGCCCTATGGGGTCCGGATCCCCTTTTGCACCGAGTTCCCCCCCGTTTGGCCTTTTTCCGTCGAACAAGGTGAGACCGGGCAAAAAAGTCCGACGTTTGTCGCTTATGCGAAACTGCTCTCGCCGTCTTTCTCTGTTACACACCGTTTTTCCATCCATGGTGTATTCCATCTTTGTCCACTCCATTCAGTGGGGATTTTTCAGAGGCCGCACGACCGAACACCGTTTAGGGAATCTTGGAGAAACGAGTCGGGATGTTGGCGGGACGAGGCACGGGCTGTGCCTGTGCGTGCAGGGTTGTATAATTAGAGTGCAACGCAATTTGTCCGCTTGCGAGGTCCGCCGGACGGGAAAATTGTCCCTCGATTGGCTGCCTCTGATGCTCAATTGGCCGATTTTTTAGTCGCCGCTGCGTCCACAGAAATTGATTAGGATAGATATAGGTATCTCTTTCTTCTTACCGATCATAACTTTAATTTCGACGAGAGAACACTTTCATTTTTTTCTGTCTTCTTTTTTTTTTACATTAAACTACAGTGGGTGATCAGATGGATAAATTGAATGTTATATATTTTCAGTGGTATTATGACTTGAATAATAGTAAAATGTATCCTTTTTTTTTTTATTCATCGGTAAGGTAACTCTTATTAACACATTTGCAACTACTAGTTTTTGGGTGCAACGATTAGCTGAACGTTGTATGTAATTTCCAAAAATGTATAGCTGAATACCGCAACAGTCTGCTATTTAAATGTATGTGAATATAAACAGATATTGTTTTCTCGTGTGATGATTATAATTATTTGTTATTTAAAATTTGAAAAAAATTAGGTGTTACAAACGCAGTAATATTATTATCCTTCCGATAATGACAATCATTATTCACTCGTATACACTGAGGGTTTACGTATTTATTAGATAAATGATATATAAGTCTTATGGTTAAGCAGCAGCGTTGATAATAATTAAAAAAAGATATACAACGAAAAGTAATAAAGTCCTAGTCATTGTATAAAATGTATAAAAATTCCGGAGAATATTTGAAAATATATAGTAGAATTATATTGTCAATACTCAGCTACAGATTTTGAAATGACGTAAGATTAAGTAATCGACAATTTTTTTAAATATATAAGATTACGTAAGGTCGATATCTTTTAAAATATAATAACCTTTTTAAGATTGAACCAAACAATTTAAGTTCTTTCAAGAAGTTGGAAGGATTAGTTTACCAGATGAAGTGTAAAAACATTTTTGAGAAAATTGCAATTGATCGGAATTGTAAATAAAGTAGTAGCGGTCGCCTTTTTATCTGAGCTTGTAATGAAAACTTAAAAAATACATTTTGTAGACGTATGTCAATTGTATACACATTGAAAATTTCATGGAAATCGGTTAACGTTGTTATAATGAGTTGTAAACGGTTAAAAATAGCGCAAATCGAAGCTTTTCGTAACTTTCGGCCTAAAACTGAAACAAATTGAAGGATTTTACATATCTTTGCTTGCAACGGCTATCTCTTGTTTTTGCATCAGGTGATTTCGATGAAATTTTCAGTATGTATATAACTCTTTTTCTGCTTCCTTTCTTCAGAATTTCCAACAAACAAAAATTTTTAGGAAAATTCATTCAAAAAGTAAATGTGTGGAAGCATTTCTAGCGGCGAGATAAAATTTATTCTGGGCTGGCCTGATGAATTCAATTATTATTGACATGATTTAGGGAAAAAAGGTCACGCCGCGTAGAAATTAAGGGTTTCAATCAGTTATGATTTGCACTGTTCTTAAACGAAACTTTAAAAGTGAAATGACATTCATAAAAAGAAGATTGAATGTTACTGGCCATTGACAAATGTTATACAATAAGCTTTTCTCTTTTATAACACTAACAGAAGACAGTAAATTCATTTTTTAACAAAATAATATCGCCAATTCATATAGCTTCGTCTACAAAAAAGTGGTTTAGAGAGTTTAAAATCAAATTATAATACTACTACAGCCAACACTGAGTTTTAACTTAAATCTCGTAAAAAACTTGTGGAATATTCTTTCTAGAAAAGTTTATGACCAGAAAAAGTCAGAAATTCAGAATATTGCTCAGCTGAAAAATAGAACAGAATCTACCTAATGCAAATATTCCCAATGAAACAAAATTGACTAATTAATCTATCAGGAGAATATATTAACACGTTGACTGTCACTGTAACCACCGGTGACCGACGCTTACCTTCTCAGCGAGCCTCGGGTGGTCCTTCGTGATCGGCATTTTTTAATTGTTTAGAATGGTTAAAGTAGGATAAATATCATTGACTAAATTTTAAACAATGTAAATAACTAGATGATATTTTCAAATAAAAATTGCATCATACAAAAATTAAATATTTTTATTAAAACGTATTTTACAATAATTATATATAACAATACATTATGTTAAAACATTTCAAGCAGAAATGTACAATGTTACTGTCAGAGGACTGACCATCGCAATCTCTGCAATATGTGGTTACTCTTTTTGTGCAACTTTTGCATTTTTCATAGCAAAATTTGTAACATTTTTCTTGTAATATATTTGACAAAATTTTCTCACCTAACCAGATGGGAGAAACAGTCCTTCTTTCTTTCGAATTTCATGGTGTAGTCTTTTTTGAATATTTGTACACGGTAAAGATTTTACAGATTTTTGTATCGCTTACGCAGATATCATATTACTTTTGTTACTTTACGATTGTATTTTATGTTATACGAATAATGAAACCTCTTGTGACCTCCAAAGAAAGATATGAAAAACTTGCATGGCAGCTAATTTGTTAAGTACCAATTTTGACACTCGGTATATGGCACTGACTGTGTACTACGTTGAATGGCGTGTCGCAAGACGATGTAGGCTTATACAATATTGTATATCAATTTCTTATTTTAGTAACATGTTAAATAAACTCCTTTCGATATTGTACCTTACATATAGTGTATTATATATTTTACTGTGTTTGATCAGATGTTTTTAGAGAATGATATAATTAAAATCACCAAGTAAAGTTGCTAAAGCTAAGAAACGATAAACTTTTTATTATGTAATTTACAATTGTTCTTATTCACATTTTATACCGCAAGTGTCTGTTTTTCTGACCTTGTGTATATTATAAACGCAATTTTGTTGCAGTAAAATTTTCAAAAATGGCTCATCGCTAAGTTTTGAGCGAAGAAGTGTTTTCAGTGAATCGTTTATAGATACTTTGAATGTCCGAGAGAATACTTGTATTTAGAAGACAATAGTTCTTCAGAATATAATTCTGATGCACCCTATCATACTCTAAAGAAATACTAGAATTCTTTAATGAAACATCTATTAACTTTCGAATACATTTTGTACGAAAGAAGTTTTTTTATTCATTTACACGCGGATGTTCACTATTAACTGGTATGAAAAATAGCCGGCCACACCCGTTAGTTTCTATAAATATTCTTTGATCAACAACATGTTAAGGGAATACATACCTTTGAATGGATAAAAGATGAGGAAAATTTAAAAACTTTTTATATATAAAATTACGTTTCTTTAAAAAGTCTATATGTACATTTTATTACATGTTATTTAAGCAGTATTTCCTGAAAATTTGAAATAAATATCTCAAGACAGAAGAACATGGCAGCTATTTTCCCAAAACCATTTCGTCGAAATACCGTTTGTAATACCAGATATATCTCCGAATGGTTTTATCTTAAATAAATTCTTTTAATTTTACGTTAAAGCTGATACTTGTTGTTTCAAATAAAACATTGAAAGAAAATTCTAGAAATATATTCATACAAACAGAATATACAATTTTTGACAAATTGATTTTTTTTTTGACTTTATCTAAGCTATGTATTAGGTGCAGAATAAATTCTTTCCGACTAAATTCGTGTCTTTCCACTATATTCATGATGGTATTCACGAGCTGACAGAAAAGTGGCAAAAAGTTATCAACAATAACGAAAATCATTTCGATGATCGATCTGTCTCTATTATTTTTAAATAAACCTTTGATTCTCTCCAAAAGTTAGAACAAATTTATTTCTACACCTAATAACGCCATAGTATTACACCTAGAGTCTTATGCTTGAAGCGATCACAATTTTCTCCGCAATTCCTCGTCCGTAGATGATTTTTCATTTACGATTATTTACTCATCGCCATAAACCCGTAAAGCGATGCAACAGGATAATTTTGAATATTGTACATTCCCTATTTGAATTGTTAATGGATATTCTAATGGGGAGGGACCGGGCCGCGGTTCACGGTTTCCAAGAAGTCGTTGAAAACGCGACTCGCATAAATAATTCATCGACAATTTCGTTGCTTAGCAATTGCGTGCTCCTGCTATGCTCAATGTGCACGCGATAAAACAACATCGCGAAACGAAATGAGGCGGAAGACACCTGGAAAAATATTGCCCGTATCCACATAAACACTGCCATTTTACCTTTGTTTTCCGTAATGCTGGTAACAACTGTACCAAACCTGAGGGATACATGCGATGTGCAACACGTTTCAAGGAGGAATGACCTTTCGTCGTTGCATCGTTCGAATAAAGCGACGGGAACTATTCTTTATACGTTTCGAGTTTCTAACCCTCAATAACGCCATGTGACTTGAAAGTTACGTATCCATTCGTTTATATTTCGTACGTTTCATTTTATTTGTTTCATTATTATATTATTGCATTGTTACCAGTCAACTTCTTTATGAAAATTAATTTCTCGTTGTCGACATTTCTAGAAGTGCAATATTCGAATAAGTCGTAATGTTTCTTCTCATAAGCGAAGAAAAATCTGGTTGTAAAGGGTTGAAGGTTCGTGCGTTATATATAAACGAGATAATCTTATCTTGTTTAAGGTGAAAGTTGGATTTTATAATTTGTATAATTTGAGATGGATGATTTCATATATATAATTTTGAACGTATTTATGAACTAGTATTGTACACAGTGTTTCAAATATGTAATTGTAAAGTGTGCAGACTGGTAGAACTTATTGAAAGAAACAGAAAAGTTTTACAATTAGTGAATGTATGCCCAGAAATTAATCATTTTGAAGACAATTCTGGTTATTAGTTAGCAAGCGAAGTTATACATGGTGTACAAAATATATGATGCATTTTTTATAACAAATGCTTATCACCAATGCTTATAATCAATTGATATTAGTCAATTTGACAGATTTGAGATTTCTCGAGTAAAATTACAGAAACTCATATTGCTATTATTTCTCAGAAATGTTTGCTGACATTCATGGATGAAATAATGCGAAAATATATCCAAATTTATAAATAAGTTAGTAGCATATAATTAATTTGCTTATAGATTAAATAAATCGGTTTTATTTTAAATTCGAGCTTTCGTTCACTCGTCAATTTAATTTTTTGTAGAAATGGGTATAAAAAAAGTCAGTAAAGCTAATGTTAAAAGAAGGTGTATGAAAAATCTTATTTAGAAGAAAAAATATATAAAAATTGTAAGTGAAATTGGTTTCATCGAATAATTAATAAATTGTGGTTAAACAAAAGATTTTGTGCATGAATCAGCGATTGAACCGTCTTTTTTGAAAATAGTATCAGCCCATTTTCCTTCATTTTGAAATATCGAACTGTTTACGTTTCTATCCGTTCAAAAATCTTGGTAAAGTTTACTTATTATTAGTTTCTCCACGTTTTTATGTTATTCGTTATACAAATAGCTTCTTTGAGGTTTAACTAGACCAAAATCTTCTTTCCAGAGTCATAAATGGACATACACTTTCTTCAAAATTATATTAAATACAGTACATTAAATTTTAATTATTTAAAATTTATATTTTATGCTTTAGTCCGCTTTTATTTATAAATATGTAACGACGATCGTCGCACATCCCAATACCCACTTCGCTAGAAATCATTCTCAGTAATGTCAAAACAAAGCCATAAGCCCCACTCTTTATAATATGTATGTAATAAAAACCACATCAGATAATGAGTAAAGGTCAATCTTTACCAATAATCACGCTTATGAAACGTCACTCTACCCAAAGTCACCTATTAAGACGTAACTTACGTTTCTTAAAACGACAAATACATAAATCTTCCGGACTTATACAAAAGCGCTCTGAAGTACTTCGAAACAAATTCAAAAGCCTTAAATTAAGAGAGGAGACCACGGCGACAACCGAACATAAAAACTATACTCAAGGATTTGTTTCTGGCGAAATTATTTTTTTTTTTAACAATCCTTAATGCCTTCAGAAAGTATATTTTTTAAACTACTTTCTCTAAAAATTTGATATGAAAATATTAATTATTATAGTAATTGTAGTGAGCAGCATGAGAGGTCTCTAAAAATTTATGGAAAACAGACGGAAGTGTAATTTTCCATTGCAAATTCCGAAATGAAAAATTATGCAATATTTTGAGCTATGAAATAACCTCAGTTGCACGTGCAAATTTTCAGAAAAAACAATTTGTTACCAGATAGTAAGTCTTTAAAGAAAAAAATGTGGGAAATCAACAAAAAGTATTAGCATTTTTTTAACATTATGTAAGAACTAATAATCAAAGATTTTGTGCAACCAGACAGAATATTATCAAGAATTATCAGCCTAAGCTGGAAGTAAATCCGATGAAGATTCACTGAATTATTGATGGGCTCAGTTAAAAAAAGCTTGGTTTCGAGAGGAACGCGTTTAAGACTATGCAACATGTTACCTATGACATAACGTTGATTCTATAATTTTCCTTTTAATTTGAAAACCATCTAACCATCTTCTCAATAATTCTTTCTTTCCCAGATCTTCATAAAGAGGTGTCATAACGCCAATTAAGTTTTCTAGTAATGCATTTCTGTGATTATAGTTATTTAAATTGCGGTTCAGTCTTAACCATTACGCTACATCATTAAAGCTTTTGTAACTTCTTTATTTTTAGGAATTTTATTTTAATATAGCAAGGGTTCCTTCTAAAAATTGTAAATAATAAAATAAAAGATGAAAAAAATTGTCGAGTTTGTCAGTTCATTACAGTGAATTCTCTCCGTTAAAGTAAAGATTCGGAAGCGGCCATTGACGTTTCTTTTTAAATTTTTCCTTGACGCCAATAATATTGTCGCAAATAAGAGCAGAAAAAATAAAACATTCTTATTTAATTTCAATACTTATTTATTTACTGCTGCAGTATGTTTGTAAGGTTAATATCAGGTACATTCTATTTTTCATATCGTTATGTAGGAGTGTTTTGAAATGCTTATGATACACGGGAGATACGTAAGATAATAACTGCATCATATTCTTATACTTTTTGCAATGTAATTTCTCTAACATTTTAATATAGATATGTTAATGTGATGTTTTCAAACTTTTACGACTGCGTGGAGATAAATCTAGAATTTTAAGTTCTGCCTCCTCCATCAACTTTTTATACAAAATTATGTATGCAGAATTTCTGCGAAACATCATCCAGCATATTTCGAACCAGTTTGTTTATTCTTTGTTAGCATTCCTTTTTCTTCCTGCAGTTGCACTTTCTAGAGACTGTTGAAGTAAAATCTCGTATGAAAAGAAATTTATCTTTTCTTTGACGTTATTTTATAATATTGCAACAGTTCTAGGGAGTGTACAAGAAATTTATTTTTCGTACTGCCGTTTCTATAATTACAAAGTCTCGTTTGGTAATTATGAACGCCAGAAAAGCTAATCTTAAATATGATTTTGAATTTGATATTCTTCGAAAATGATTTTTAAACTTTGTTTTTAAATTTTGTAAATGTTACTTTAAACTAAAAGAACAGTCTGAGGATTGGATAATTCTTAACCACTAATGTTATTTGTATATTTCAATTTTGTCCAGTGTCACCATATCCTGTAACATGTTTTTGAGTGGTTATATCAGTCTGTCAATATTTTAAACAACAAGATCCAGGAAATGGACTTACACCACTTTAAAAATAAATAATTACACAATTTCATTTATTAACGAAATGTTAATTGATTGAAACAAACGAATATTCTAAGATTTTAATTTAAAAGGATACAAAACTAAAGTATACATAAATTTTGCGTTTTTTCAACTTTAAGAAAAATTAATTTCCGTCACTTTCAAAACAAAATGGTCCAATTGATATATGTATTGTTGTGTGAATATTACAGAACACTTTAGTTTTTAATCGGATTTGAAAGATACATTTAAAGCACAAAGTAGTTCAAATTTTCATTTAAAAAGTAGCTTCGAGTTTGATTAAAAATCCTTTTAAGTAAGTAACGTTCACATTTGAACGCATACACGTACACACATGTAATGCTAGAGTGACAAGCAGGTGTTGGCGTAGTGAAAAGGTATCTGTATTTACAGATAATTCGATTCCAGTTAGTGCCTGGTTTTTGCTTTCCGTATATGTACGCCGCACGTAATTCTTAATTGCCAATTCTACCAAACAGTCAGAATTTTTTATTTAATTTATGTACATACATTTTCAACTAGCAGCATTAACTTTAAACTAGTTTTTCAGAAATGAAAAAGTAGTTCAGCTAGGGTATACCTTGCCTGACACTGTCCAGGGTAATGCAGAGTTGAATTTGTCGTTTAAACATATGTACCTACTCTTAGTTAAAAAAGAAAAATTAAGTACAAATCAGCATATTCCTATATTTGTTGTAAATTGTAATATCACAACTTGTTTGTCTCTGGAAGCAATTAAGAATTATTAAACATTTTAAGTAACCTTATATTTCGGATGATACGAAATTATGTGAAACTTTCCACTTATTATTAAGAAATTAATTACTCTTACTGGCTGTTGTATTGTTTACTTCTTTACTAGATGTTATAATATCTATACACATGAATTTCACTCAAAAACAAATTATACGGCAACTATAAACTGCGAAAAATTTTTAAAATAATGATCATTAAGAATTCATCAGCAAATAAAAAGGAAAGTCTGATATCATTAATTAAAATACATATTTTTTTCGTCAATTATAATATAATTTGTTCTATTATTCTGTATTATGGTGTTTTGTTGAATTTGTAATTTAAAATCGAAGTTATTAATTTCATAACTAACGATTTTAACACTTTACAAAACGAAAGGAAAGATGAAAATTGAAAAACTGAATAAACGGACAATATAAAAATTGTTATGAAATATAGAACTTTAAGTTAAATTTTAAACTGATTATTTGATCGAGCGTAAAACATTTAGTGTTAATAGTAGAATTTCTTCTCTTCGGTCATTTTCTAACTGTTGTTCTTTAACTAATTAAAAGGACCAATTTTTGTATCAGTTAGAAAAAAATTTGTCATCCATATATTTCACATGATATTCAGTTTATGAATATTTTTGTACTGTAAATAATTCTGGTTACGAAGTCAAACACTGTAACACTCTTATAAACCAACATTTTTAAAACAATTTCTTAAAAACACCATTTTAGCTTTAAATAGTTATTTAATACACGTTTATAAATATTTTATTTCTGCATTTTTATCACATTTTGAACATCCACATCTTATTTTCCGAATAAAACGAAATTCTAGAATTCTTACAGGAAAATCCACGAGTATTTGAAGTAGTAGAAAGTTCTTCAATTCATTATTGTCTTTAAATAGGATCTGTTGGATGTTCATTGTGCAAGGTGTGGATGCTGTCGAATTGATAGAATCTAGAATCTCTCGACAAGCTCAATTCCTTCGACCTTTATTGTAACATAACATCGAACACTACGAGTTGAAAAAAAAGAGATTGAAAATTCATAGTAATGCATCCAATGCTAATGCTAATAATGACTAAACTGCGGATTTTAATGCGTTTATAGAAAATTTAAACCAGCAAAAATGCGCAGAGTGTACGTAATATGAAAAAATGTATAAAATGTCCAATTCATAGTGCTTTTTATACCACCGAATTTCTACTTTCTTGACTACATTCTTAAAAATATGTTTTCACATAAATATCCGCAGTCTAATAATTATAAATACTTATTAAACGAGCAGAACTTACACGGCTAATGTACTTCGCGAAATATAGACACGTAATTTCCTAGGAAAGGGATATACTATACGGAAAAGAATTCTCATTTAATATTCTTAACTTGTTTCTGTACAAAGAACTGTCCCTTTTGTCGCTCACATCACCGATCGAGCTCCCTTTTCAAACGGAAGGAGACGCATACAAATTGTGACAAGAAACTCCTCCTAAACGTTGAATAAATATAAATCTTCAGGCGCACGTATCCCGAACAGCAAAGGAAAAATTAAAAAGGTCCTCTCAATGAACGAGCATATACCCTATACAACAATCGTGTCTTTTCGTCGCAATTGATCAAACCCAGAAACGTTTCTGTTCCATACAGTGCCATTTACTTTACTCTACCTCTCTACCAAAGAGAAAGAAAGAGAAAGAAGGGACTAATCCAAAAACTGTCCCCAACAAGCTCGTTCTCAGAAGATGATCCCGTGTACGTGACAACCAGATTTACCGTATGTCTTGGCCGTTCGACAAAGGTTTGACAGTCGCGACAAATATTTTGAGCGGTTCGCCGATCCGTAAGTAAACGGTTTACCAGGCAGAATTCTTATGGGTGGAGGGGCGAGAACGCGGTCCCGTAAGACGTCACGCAGTGCTGCTTGTCATTATGGGGTAACTTGTTGCACGAGGAAAATTCATGGTTCGCGGCGCTTCATGTCTCCTTATAATTGTCATCGTGCAGCTGCCTGTTAACAAGAATTTTCCTGCTATATTTTTGTAAATAATCTGTCGCGCAGGGATGATCAGGGTGGCCCGTCGTTGCTGCTCGTTCTCGCGCTACTGGGTAAATCCGACGGGATCACGTTTTAAGTGGAATTGCTTCCTTTGACGAGATTCGAGTTTCAAATTGTAAAACGTCTCTTCAGAGTCTCTTCTATCCTTCGTATCTGTGTCTTGGTGGTTTCGAGGACGACGGTTGTTAGGTTAAATATGGCTATGGAATATATGAAGTGCAAGATGTACACTACCGCGTATACAGTCTGTCAGAAAAGTATTCGACCACCCTTTAAAGTTGGACTAAATGACTTGAGTCTTTTGAGCAGTTAGATTGGAACAGCGAAATAACCAGCGAAGGTCGTTTTTCAACTTTTTTATCTGAGCCTGTAATGAAAATTTTTAATGTACGTTTTATAGATTTATGCTAGTTATATGTATGCTGCAAATTTTATCGAAATCGGTTAAAGCAGAAACAAGCAACAGACATTGAAAGATGTAAGGATTGTTAGATTTATTACAGTTATAAACTGAAAGTCGTCAAAAATTGCGTTTTTCACCATCTTTTGCTCATAGTAATGTTAACTCATTTCAGTGAAATTTTCAGCATCTGCATAACTGCCATAAGTCTACAAAATCTACTTCCTACATTTTCATTACGGGCTCGGATAAAAAAGTTGAAGAAACGATTTGGACTATTTTTCTACATGATTCCGAATAATTGTAATTAAAAAAAAATATTTGGTATACATTATCTAGTACAGTAATCTTTCTAACTCCTAAAAGAACTCAAGTCATTTAGTTCAATTTAAAAAAAAATTATTTTGTTTTAAAGGGTAGTTGATTACTTCTATGACGGATTGTATGTAATTTGACACTTCCGCATTATTTGAAGTGCATGAAATATTTGTGCAAGATAACGAACACAAGTATAGTGCAAAAATATGTCAGAATAATTTAGAATAATTAGAAGATAATAAGGTGTTTGAAATCATCTAGTGACCGCCATAATCATCGGATTTGATTCCTATCGAGTTATTATAGATCGAAGTGAACTGTGAAGTAAAAGCAAAGAGTCCAAGATCAGAAAAGTAGCTTTGAACGTATTTGCAGGACGACTGGAAAGAAATTCAGAAAAATACCTTGAAAACACTTGTGTAGTGTTAGCAATATTTAATCGTTTTCATTCATTTGTCGATAAGTTTTTTACAATATAATACGTTTTCGATTTTCTACACCTCGATGACTTCCGTTGTTGTTAATTATAAGTAGAAATACTGCAATATGAGTAAGATATGAACCTTTTAAGCAGATCGTATCAAGTGTTCAAATACTTATGTATGGTAGTGTAATTCTACAAAACGCACCTTTTAAATTTTCACTACCAACTCAGATAAAAAGTTGTAAAAAGCGACTTTGACCATTTTCATTGCGATTTGGATTAGGTGCAATTGCAACCTTTTAAAAAATCTTTTCACGCATTATCTAGTAAACTAATCTTTATAACTGCTAAAAAAAAGTCGTTTGATCGAATTTTGAAAAAGTCACTCTATTTTAAAGAATGTCCGAATATTAACAAGAGTCGCTATGTATCAAACAAATCAAATCTTTGTATGTATAGGAAATGAATAAAATTAATGCATACTTACAAGTAGGATATCGAATAAAAGATTCCGTTATCAGAATATTTAACTTGGGAGCAGTTGATGTCACTGTTTGAAGCACTGCAATGTTATTGTAGCATTACAAGGAAATATTCGTATACGATAACTAAATTATATAGCAGTATATCCTATATTCAAAGATTCATAATTCGATTAGTATAGGATTTAAACTGTAACCCTGAGCAATTATACGCTAATAGCTGTGTATCTAAATATTTAGAGTTAATGCAACAGCTATTGTTACAACATTGAATATTTCTAGATTGCCTTCAACTGATGATATTCTCCAGGTAGTCTATATATTGTCCCTTTACAATTAATCTTTTGTCATCTTTTAGCTTTCTACTTGCTAGATATTACGTTGGTGCGAATGAAATGTCGTTTTCTCAACAGCTGATATTATGTATTAAATTTTGTCCGATCATAGATTGTTTTACATAATAGATAAGAAGGAAGAATTTTCTGTGACACACGTATATTAAATAAAAGAATTCATAATATAATTGCGTGGACGTTATTATTCGACGTGATGTATATTCATGTAATTCTTTTTAAATAAGAATAAACTTGAAAAAAACTGCAATAAAAATTGGTAAAAATATAAACTTAATATTTGAAAAAACTTGTGTAAATGTTAAAACACTTCAATGTTGGTGTGCAAAATTAAAAATTGGTAATTTTTCATTGGGCATCGTTAAGAGGTGGATTAGATAAAACTGTCGATGATAACGTTTTAAGAAAAATTATTAAAAACAGTTCATGTTGAAAAATACGAAATTTTATTTCATTCTGCCTTATTCATTAAATATTTCCTTAACATACCGTCACTTTTCTCAAACACTTGAGTCAATTCTTTTAACAAATAAATTATTCCAAAGTGAAAACACTGCAGAAACAACATCCAAAGAATTTTTATATTCAAGAACTGTTTATATAAAAAGAGTTTTACAAATCTGGAACAAAAAAAATTAACGAATTTCTAAGAAAAATACCTAGAATAGTATGGAAATGATTTTGACGAAATACATTATTGTATGAAGAAACGTGATATATTAAAGTCTCATTTAAAAAAAGACAATATTTCATATACATCAATATTCATATATACCCTATTTAAAACCATAAAACGTCTAATCTCGATTTATTTCCAAATCTCTGTGTATATCGAAAGTTTTCTTCGCTTGCTTAATTCGTCATTCCAAGGTAGCTGGAAGAAAGCAAAGCAAAAAAAAAACAAAAGAAACAGAAAAAGGAAGAAAAAAAGAATAGAGAAGTGATCAATTCTTTCGGTGATCCGAAACGAAAAAAAGGGCACATAGGCGAAAGAGAAAAGGAGGCCGGGTGCATCGTATGAAGCGTCATCGTGTTTGCAGCGTCGTCGTGGAGCGGCGGCCATTGTATTTCCTCGAGGCAGGTCCGATCGGGGATTTTGAAGTCGATAAATCACAATTAATTAGCGGGGCGTAATGATGCGGCATGTCGTTGCAATTGGTATGAGCTGACGGCGTGTCGGTGAGTGTAGCAGTGTGCGTGTCTGCGGGTGCAGTGGCCGGGCTTAAATGCATCGAGGCCGTCGCTGTTCGCAGATTCGACGAGAAAAGAATTATGGGTACAAATTTGCGCGGCGCATCGCCCGCCGATTTTACGCATAATCGCGGCCACCGATCGGCCCGCCTATGTAAATGACTACACAAACGTTTCACGATTTTAAACGCAATAATGAGCCTGGCTCGGTGTTTATAATTGTTTACAGCGATACCGGTTACGGCTATTGATGTAGCTAGCAGATTTGCTTTTATTAACATCTCTCTTCGCTTCCGGTTCTTTCTGACTTTGTTTCTGCCTTCTCGTTTCCATGATAGATTGACAATTCCGTATCTCAGAATCAGACTAATTTAACTCTATTTTCTGCGTATGTGTTTTTTTCAGAATTATGTTTTGTATATCTATAGAATCTTACTGCTCTTTCTTTATTTGACTAGAGATGTAGATAGTAATGGCATCTAAAACACTTCGAATCGCTTCGAACATGTGCATGTGGCGAAAAATTCAAATCACTTCGAACATGCTTCGATACTTGAAACTCTTGAATATTAAGTCTTGATAGATCTTGAGTCTGTAAATTTCCGATAGGTCTCTAAAGTTTTTGATAAGACTTGAAAGCTTGGCGAGCATTTAATGTCTTGCAAGCATTTTGAACACCTCTGTTCAAGCAGTATCATTGTCATACAATATTGAAGATATTGTATACTCACTACGATTTTAGGATCTAACGAAACTTCCAAGATTTTCGAGAATTGTTGAAATTTTAAAGACTCGAGGTCTGTCAAAATTCAAGAGTTATGAAAATTTTTTAAACTTTTATACGCAGTTATTGTGGTAATCATTTTGTTCATTTGTACAGCGTGTCACAATTATAATGGGCTACCAATTATTTCCGCCGCTATTGAAATTAAGGAAAGATGACTAAGAGGAGTGTATGATCATGTGATTTGAGGACAGAGTCACTATTTTAAAGCGTAATATTCTAAATGTTATGTGTGAAGTATGCACAATTATTCCCGTAAAACTACGTTATTTTTGTTTATAACATTAAATTTACGGGATCCGTCAATTTGACAGATGTGGAATTCACTAGTAAAGTTGCCGAAACTGTTACTATTATCCAGCAATTTTAACTGACTTTAATGGAATGATACGATAATATATCCAATTTTATAAATAAGTTAATAGCATATAATTAAGTTACTTATAAATTACATAAATCGATTTTTTGAAGAAAAATTCGGGTTTTCGTTCATTTGTCAATTTGACGAATGAACTTGGCTATCTGTAGAAATAAATATACAAAAAGTCCATAAACCTAGTGTTAAGATGTCCTATTTTACTTTCTTTCACTTTCCTAAATTTTGAATAGATATGAGCCTGCCATTTCAGATACAACAATTTAGTATTCTGATGACTAAAGTTTACCTTATCTGATGAATATGAGTACAATTTGAATGTTGCTTTAAAAATGCACTAAAAATTAGTTTACACACTGATAGTTAATGCACCTGTTAACGATCTCTATTAAACTTGACAGAAACATATAAATATAAATTTAGATTATATCTGTAGATATAGATATAAATCTGCCATTTCATGTGCAACGACCTAATAATTCTTACATGCTGAAACCAATAAATAAGAAGCAAAATAAACTATTATAGCTTCAAAATGTTTCATTCTTCCCAACTAGACAATTTTCATTCCAAGTATAATAAAACATCGGTAATTTGGAAATCTCTATAAGACTGGAATTTTGTTTATTCCCTTCCGTTTCGTGGTAAAAGTCTCTATAGATCAAACTACATACATACTTCCTACAACTCCAATTATTTTTTCCACGCTTTGGTGCGTTTAATAACGTATAGTAGTATATATACAACACAAGCTTCAATCTGTTATTTATTTTTATATATAAAATTTATATTTCCTTTGTGTATATATGTATTACGTGTAGAAATATACTCTATTCGACTGGAATCGGTTAAACTAGGTTAGATTTCTCGGAGTGTCTAACCTAATCTAAACAGTCATCCGTAAGTAATTCATAATTACCCATAAGTAGCTTGTAATTCATAATTTTAGTAAACTGTCCAAGGATCAAGGACATATATGACAATAAAAAAACTTTTGATAATTTTTTGCACAAGGTGCAAATTATCAGTTTTGAACTGCAATGAAACCTTGGTTGTATGAACACTCATTATGTGAAAGTTTTATTATATAAACACATTCTGAAGTATTGTGAATTAATTGTATCGACAAAATTATCAGTTGTAGAAGTACGTTTTTCTTCGACTGGAATCACATATGTTCAATTTGAAATATTCGAGATGGTATTCGCAAGCTGGCAAGAAAATGACGAAAAGTCATGATTAATCTGTCTGCATTTTTTCTTTTTAACGAAACTTTGATTTTACCCATAAGTCGGATAGAATTTATTGCTACACCTAAGATAAGTATACATTGTGTGAGTGCTAACATTTTGGGTGGGCTTCTGTATGAATGAATAAATATTATATATATATATATATTATCTTCATAATTCCCACCAATTACAACTTTTTCAAAAACTTCTTTACACGTTATCAAATAAACTAATCGCTTAGAAACTGATATTATATGAAATATAATACCATTTTAAAGGAAATGCCAACATTACAAATATCTCAGGACATAAACAGAACAGATTTTAGAAGAAGAAGAAGAGCCGACATACGAAGCAGTCGTAACATTAAAATGAAAAATCTTATAACTTCGACAAAAATAAAGATTTTGTTTACAATATGTGTAAGTAATATTACACAGATAAGCATACGTATTTAACAATTTAATAATTGTTTGAAAAAAAAAATGGTTTTTCACCTACAAAAAATGTTGAATATGAATTCAATTCCAGCATTATTCACTTCAATGTAAAACACGATACAATGATTATCACAAAAATAACTAGTAGTTAATTTTCTGTCGAATGCTCTTCCCTTAAAGGATGTCCAAATATTAATGGGAGTCACTGTATAAAATCGAAAAACCTAACGCATGTATAAAATCCTCCGTAAATCGTATTTTCGTTCATTACCTTTTGTTATCTCTCTTACTCGGGAACTTCGATATCTCGAAACCTCGATAACACGAAAATGCCAACTTTTCCCTTAGAGATTCGATTTACCGTAAAACATCTCTATCCCCTGAAGAACATTTTCCAGGCGATGGGGAAAGCGTCCGTTCAACGTAACTGTTTACGAGCTGCAGAAAACATGAACAACCGGCCTATCTCCTTTTGTCCGGTTGTCCAGCCGAAAATAATGGTTTAACTATTCGACGCCAGGGAACAAGGGTGCGTGAGGTGGCGGGATGTTGGGGGCGTCTGGGGGGTGGAACGGGATGGTATGGGGAGGGAGACAGCGTTGGAGGTGTTAATACAGAGGTCGATCTCCCGACTCCGGTACCAGTTTCATGCAATATGCGCATGTTTAACTGACCAAAGAGCTCTGTATCGTGGGCCTGTAGAATAGAGTGTGCAGCAAAGGGACCGGTTAGAAAAGGCAGCTCGGAACTCTCGCTTTATTTATACACCGCACTCCAATCCGGCGACGACTGGCCAGGCTGGCCAACGGGCTGCGAAATGCTGCCGTGTAAACATGCCGATCCGCTAAACTTCGGACTCCCTTGGAATCGGGTCCTGTCTTTGAGTTGCTAGCACTGAACGATCTTCTCTTGCCTAGGATGGTACTCCTGGTCGAGTACATTGGGGAATTGATTCGGTTAATTTACTCATTATTTGTATATTTCACGTTCAGTTTTTAGTTAGACTCAGGTGTTATTTAAACGGTATACAGGGTGTTGAGAAATAAAGTGTCTGAGAGTTTAATCCTTTCGTTGCTGCTGGCACCTACCTTTTACTCGTAGCGAGCTGTTGGTTTTATCCTTTGCGCGTTACCATTTCAATTTAGTTGAAACAAATATTCAATTTTTAGAAATATAAAATCGTTTCACTTTAGAACTTTTGAAGACGATTTTACAAATTTTTCATAGACTCCTTTTGCCAGGCGCGTTATGTACTAAAATCTGCTACAGCGAAAGAGTTAAACCGAGTAGAATAAAAAATGCTCAAGTAATCTGTTTTTTCCTATCACTACGTATAGGCAACAGTAGAATAATTCGATACATAAATGTTCCAAGAAATACATGAGAATCATGTAACCGCAAAAATGATTCGATTTCATAAAACACTCTTCGCTCTACTTTCTCAACATAAATTCTTTATACAGAAAATGGCAAATTTGAATAATATGCAGGAAATGATAAAACACATAATGAAAATAACGATATAACTGTAAGGGACGAGAAAAAATTTGAACATGCAAGCAAGAATCGAAATCGGACAGATAAAAGGGAATAGAAACTTCTGGACAGACAAGTCGTATCTCTACTCCTTTTTATTTCCTCGTTGTTATTGCTTTTCTTGTTTATAAATATGATAATGAAAAAAATTGATGTAGAATGCAATAGATTCTTTAATAATGCTATGAGAATAATTTCGATTGGCAAAGAAATTTAGTTGGAAAAAGAAAATACTTTCTTAAATGTTACGTATATGTAAGGTTGAGAAGAATTTTATTAATATGGGTCTTGAAATCGTTCCTTTATATGTGTACAATTTACTTCTTTATCTATGGAATGTTAAAACCTTTTTTTAACACCCTGTATAGTGGTATGAAGATACGTTATTCCCTTGGATGATGTTGGAATAAGTTGGAATACGTTTGAAAGTGAGTGAAGCGGGTTGATCGTTGAAGAAATTTTGGAAACGTATTTTATTTAACTGGAGAATAATTGCATACATTGAACATGGTTACACCTAATTAATTAATAAATACAGGTTCTGAAGAAGTTCTTATCATTTGTGTAAGTATATATACTTCTACATACTACAACTGAGCCGTTTATTTTGAAAGTGGCCTAAGTCCATTTATCTTCAAATCGAGATATTTAAGGGTTTGCGTTTCAATGAATTTAAAAATATACGTATAGAATACTAATGAGTCATACTGCTTAAGTGTATCTAAGGGTGTTAAATTTATAGTTCCTATTAAAATAGTGGCAATTATTAAGTGAATAATATGCGTTTTTTTATCAAGAATGGAGTTAGGCCACTTTCAAAATAAACGGCTCAATTAATTTACAGTATGTCGTATGCAGGGTATTCAAAAAGGTCGGAGCCTTTATATTATGTATTAAGATGATGTTGTGTAGGTAAAAAACGTTCATACAAACTTATATCCAGAAATACATTGTTAAAAAGTTACAACCGTTCAAAGATTTGTATCAATTATTATAGCAGTTATAATAAATGTTCGAAATTTTTCCTTCTGCAAGAGTACAGAGCTAACGATTGTCGAATATTCCTACTGAACTAGAGAATTACTTCTATCTGCTCTTGCGATTCTGTATGACGAGATGCAAAAACAATTTTCTTCGTAAATATTTGAATGCTTATAATTGTTTAATAAAACAGTTTTGGATATAAATTTATACGAGTTTCTTTTTTATCTACTTGACTTCATTAATACATAATATAAGTTTGGTCTTGATATTTTTGGAGATATCGTATGTACCTAAATGTGCAAAAGAATAAAGATTTAGTGTTTGCAGAATGTGCCTTCGACTAAAATGTAATTTTACTGGGGTCATTAACTAAGTAAAGAGACAAATAGCTCTAGTTAAAAAAATACTTAATTAAGAGTGACGATAATTTCAAAATTGTGTGCTAAAAAAAATTGAAAAATTACAAAATTACAAAATTAGAAAATATTAGGCTGGAGAGTCTTATAATCCAGATCTTCTCTTATTTCTTGTTGCCTAACTCTTCTTTTGCGCAGTCAAGTTTCATAGCAACGAAGAAGTGAAAATCAACGTGCAAAACTAGTCTAAACGACAAGATAAAGGATTCTCTAATACATGTATTCAAATGCATAATTATAATGGAGGATTATAACAAAAAATAAATAAATTGTGAAATTCGTATTTAAACAACAGTCGTTTGTTTCTTCATTTATTGAGTAGACGTGTAAATATAAATATACAAAAATGATAAGACAAATATCATGGCATCTGGAACTGCCTAGAATTTAACGATCAAGAATGAAAATTCATACATCGGTAATATCATTCCCAGCAGTAACTTTTTCTCGAAATTATTATTTAAAAGAATTCACTGTAACCGTACATAATAATTCTAACCTAACCGTAGATAAATTCTCTCGGTGGCATTAATTATAATCTAAATGATATTGTTAAAGTGACCTGCTTACAATTATTTGTCTGGAAAATTCGTGATGACTTTTAAGTAAGCAAGTAAATTCCAAACTTCAAAGCATATTCCGTAAAATATGCATCGTTCAGCTTTACAATTTTTCGTGGCCTTTTTAGTAATTGGAAAACTCTATTGTGCCAAAAATTTTGTTTCCTTATTCTCTTTACGATCGAAATTTCCTTCTTCACATTTGACAAACCATTTGCGAACAATTTTTTCTCACCATAACTTTAAGCATCGCATGCTTCATTTGTTGTTTCAACGCCATTGCTCTCTTTCTAATAAAAGAAAAATATTAAATGTCCGAAGTTTATCTTATTTGCTTTCATGTTTAAATCAATGTAAGAGAGAGAGATGAGACAGAGAGAGAGAGAGAGAGAGAGAGAGAGAGAGAGAGAGTAGCAATTGCTGTTCGGTTATAAAATCGGTTACTTAATTAAATTCATTTATTTTAACGTAAAATAAAAATAAAATAAGTTAAATATTAAACCAATTTTTTCCTCTTTTTGTAACAATAAAGTTTTCCTTGTAAGGATTTCTTGCGTGGTTTTTGTATCACTGTTTTTCTCCAATTCAGTTTCTCCAATATTGTGTACAAAAAAAAGAGGGAATTCCTGTTTTTTAGATTTAATGCCAGTGTTAACAAACGTATGGTACTAAAAAATGACTGTACATATATATACACAGAATAAATTTTTGTATCAATAGTTTTCATTTTTGAAAATTTGCTATTTTGGAAACCTTGTAAAAGAAAAATCGTGTAAGAAAAGTACCATGTAAATCAGGGAGTAGGTGCATACAAATATTATTTATTTGCGAATTATATTTAATTATATGTGAATATATTATAATACATTCGCAAAATACCTATCGAAAATCATCACTAACGTTCACCTAATATAGTTTAGGGTGATCTAAATATATTTTGAAACTTCAATATTTCGAAAGTATCGAATCACAAAAATCTCAATAAATTTTCCAGTTACAGTAGAATCTTAATTATCAGGAATTTCTATTACACTATTCGAATTTTCTGTTATCCGAACACACTTTGTATGTATATAAATTAGTTTATATTTATCACTAAGCCCATAATAACGTATCTATAATCGTCACATAATACCGCCATGTCGAAAGCAGATAGTATTAACCATGGGAAATGATCGAAGTGAAACTGCATTAGCGAAAAAATACGGTATTGGAAAGTTAACAATTATGGATCTTAAAAAGAAGCATGATATTTTGCATTGTTTGCAGAAAAATAAAATTTTAGACAATGGAATTTTTCAGTAATGCATAGCATGTTGGCAATATAGTATATTACTGTCTCGGTCTGTATTACGCCAAAAGGCTATAGATTTTAATAGAGTTAGATGGAAGTCCAATTTTCAAGGTAAATAACGATTGGTTGTTCAAATTTAAATCTTGTGATGGCACAAGACAATTAAATGTTTGCAGTGGAAAACTATATGGAGATGAAGAAGCTGAGAAATCAAAGTCGGAAAAGTATCTATTCTATTATCCGAAAATTCTCTGAATAGAACACTCATGTCCCTCGATTAGTTTGGATAAATCGAGGTTCTACTGTATTTACCTTATTCAATAAAATTTCAACGAAAATATCTTTCATGTAGACTCTGTTTATGTAGACTCGTTGATCTTCACTGATCTACAATCAAACGTGACATTCTTGAAGAGGGGCCCGTTCATGGGCGTAATCGAATTTTTGTGATCGAGCGCGGCCGACAATTACGCCGGTTCCTGGGGCGGAGGGGCTCGAGTTGCGTCAAAGATGGCTATTTGTATACCTTAGCCGTGTGTACCTTGGCCCTACAGAGCCGAGAGCCGGGGGTAGAATGGGCTGGATAGAGAGCGGGGGTTGCAGCCAGGAGCGGACAGCCGGGTCAACTTTGTTTGCATTGGCCGTGCATGTCCTGTCGGCCATGGGACGGCCGCTTCTTGATGCAAACTGCCCATTTGCAACTACAATCATCTCGACGTCGAATCGCACGGCTCCTGGCCTCGATTGCCGTGGAACGCGCGCGGTGTATAAACCGACCGCACTCCGGTGCAACGGTGCTTCAGTCGCTGCATAACAGAGTGAAAACAACGGCCTGCAAGCTGGGGAACTAAAGGCCGTGCCAACAGAGAGACCGGACACGATCCTGTTCACCCCTGGCGCCCGTGAATTCGACGCTGCGACGCTTTGACCGCCCCAGGGATCTCGATTCGACAGGATTCGCCTCTTTTTCCGCTCGTAATCATTGTTAATTGCGGTTCGAACCAGAACACATTTATGAAACGACGTCGAATCACCTTGTACGTCACCACGTTTTTCTGTATTTTCTTTACTCTCAGTTTCGTAATTATTGTCCCTCCTTTTTCTCTTTTTCCAATCTTCTGTTGTTTCGTTATTCTGAAGATTAGTACGAAGACGTTAGAGCTTTGTTTGATTTCATCGGGTTTATGCAAAGGTAATAGCGGTTTCTTTAAGTATCGAATTTAAAAACGTATATTTCAGTTAACAATTATATTTATTAATTAAAATGATACACTTTTCCCGGCAAGAAGCAAGTTTGAATTGTGAGATAGAATTTCAGAGTCCTGAAGATAACGAATTCTTCGAAAGCGTTTCGAGCTATTGTTCGATTATTTAAAATCTTCTCCCGCAGGAAGTTGCTTAAACCTTTAAAAAAAGAGATACTCCGTCGGAGAAAGGTCTAGAGAATCAGTTGGGTGAGGTAAAGTTTCACAATCCAGCTCATTTAACTTCCTTTTTTTAAGTCATTTGTGAGATGTGCGGTCGAGCGTTGTCATCAAGGACGCCTGCGATCCTTCTCATCTTCAAGGCTTTCGTTTCCATTACAAAAACAATTAAATTAAAATTAATTTATATATATACATAATTAAACTTTTTTTTTCATTACAATAAAATTCTGCGAATTTGCTTTCCTTTCCCGTGATTAATTCAAGGTCTTAAATTCCACACTACTAAACAACGGAAACAATGGTATAAGCAAAAATAAGTAGTGGCAACGTCACCCTTTACAATAGGGTATTGCACGACCATAAGTAGACACAAAGTAATTCAGAAACCTGGCGCCAAATTATTTTTGTATTAATCTAATACCAGATATATTCTTCTGTGCTATAAAAAAAGTATTATTAGAGATTAATTAACATTGAAATTCTTTTGGAAGTCGAAAGGTAGCACACAATAGAACACTTGTTAATGAAATTCATTTTCTTTATATTAACATAACTAGTTTCTTTATTGCTAAAGAATAAGCAATTTTATTGTTTGTTGTATTAGAATTAATTACTTAATAATACAATATATAATATAAGAATTATTTTATTTATATTAGAAGAGATGCATTTTGTACAAAAAAAGAATGGTTTTAATGTTTCTGGAGGATATGTTTTTTGAACTCAATTGGTTTTGATTTTAGTTTTTATCATTTAAGTATGAATGCAATAAATGTGATAGAAAGGATATTAAGAAGGTAGGAATATCTTCTTATTTCGTAAGTAAGATTTTATGTTCCAATGTCATTTCCCAATTGATACTAGTTACATCTTAGTGTCTGCTTTTTATGTAGTTTTTATTAACATTATTAACATAATTGCGTACACAAAGGAAAAGAAATAAAAATTTGATGTAAATTATTCTTTTGAAATAAAGTTTCTGAAATAAATTCTCGTTTATTATTATTTATTAATTTTACTGTATCTATTAATATACGAGTTTGAAAATCTAAAATATTAGTGTGTTAACATATTCTACATGAACTTACATACGGTAAGATTTAGATGTTATAGCATAAAAAGGTACATTTGTACTGTAATAAAAAGGGTTTCTTTACAGTATGGTTATTAATTAATACGTTATTGAAAAAGTTCTATCGTAGTTCAAATAATCACGAATAAAATGAAATAAATAAAAATTAGAAGATAAAATAAATTATTTAAAGGAAATCAAATAATAAAATAAATTATTGTTTCATATATTTTACATACAGCTTTGTGAGCTATACAAATAAGATTTCATCTTTTGTACCACAATTTTCTAAAGAAATTTATTCTTTGATTTAATTATTGAATCCATTATACTATCTCTTAAAAATAACTAAAATATATTGATTGTCCAAGCTCGTTTCTTCTTCCATTTTGAACGATTATTTTTTTAAACAAGAATCTCCTTTAGAACGTCCAGAATAAACATGGAAGGATATTACTGAACTATTTTATTGTATATAACTTCCACTAAAATGAAACAAAGATATCTGTATCATAAATTCAATGAACAAACTAGAAGTTCAATGATAAATGTGTCAATGCTGTCAAATGAATTATTACCGCCACCTGTAATTAAACCTGTTAAGATTTGTTTATCTTAGGCAGTACGATGGCTTCGTTCAAATCGATATGCACACAATTCGAAGTACTTTACCGCGATTAAAATATACCGGTTGCGAGCGTGGCGGGCTGCTAGTCATTAATATTCTGCACGAGCCTCGTTCCACTTTTCCAGCGATGGAAAATGCTGGTTAAGAAATACGTCGCGTACATAACAATTTGAAAATTCGATGAAAATACTGGGTCTTCGTATTCCCGCTTGCCCTTTAAACGTCGCTAATTCTGGAATATAATCGGATACTGCTTCATTTCCTCTTCTTCCCGATGTAAATGACAAGATGACGTAGAAAAGTACGATTGCTGCAAATTAAAAAACTTAATTATTGAATTCTCAGTCGTGTACTCTTTGTTTCGAGATATTTAAATTTTTAAGTTTGAGTTGATTACAAAATATTTTGCCATTATGAAATACAACTGTCCATTAAGCATTTGATTTTATAATATGAAATGTACCCATGGTTGTAAAATTTTATGAAACTCATACGGAAATACGTTGAGATCCTCGAATAGCTTAGATCATTTTCAAAAGTAATAATGTATCTGAACAATGACTTATAATAACTAAAAATTATAAATATTCTTTAAAGAAACAAGTTGAAGACGTACACATTTATTTATTATTCATAGTTATAACTGTGTTTAATTATTTTCGAAATCTTAATGTTCTTCTGTGATAAAGAAAGGTCCTATTTCCGCTGTTTTGGGAGCTTTGAAATATTTATATCAATTTTGTATATTTCTCCTTTGTAACTGGCCTAATACTGGAATATAATGGATTTAATTGTATATTTTCATACATTTTTGGTCTTTCCTTCTTAGGTGAAAAATCTAAAATGCGGAGGTTGTAGAATAGTATCATCTAAAAAGATTACTTTTTCGTTATTCTTTTTTTTTTCTCGCAGACGTATCTTTTAACTTTTTAATCGAAGACAAATTTTTCTGCTGCGTTCTTTCTACAATAAATTTATTATTTCTGCATCATTGTGCTATTCATTTATTATAATTAAAGTTAATACTTCAACAATCAAAATATATTTTTCTAAATATTGTTACATAAAATTATTAAATAAAACTCATCAAATTACTATAAATTACACATCAAATTTACTTATCTGAATCACTCTTTGATGACATAACAGAAAAATTATAATGCACTTTTTTGCAAATGATACATTTATCAGGAAACAAATGAATTTCATTCAATCACAAAATGATCGATTTCACTGTAAATTCAATTTGTGACTATTTCACAAATATTCTTCCATAATATATTAAAATCAATCGATATAATACAAAGTAACTTAAAAATTCATTTATTTTAGAATTTTGACCTAGGCCACTTTTATAATTAGCAGCGCAATTCTTGAAATTAATTTACAACGAGTGAGAAGCTGACAATCATACAATATGCCTTGAATACATCACTGCCATAAATCGTGGCCCACTACCGAAGCTGCTATGATCCTCAGTTCAGCGATAAACTTAACACATTGCCAACAGCGCGCATTTTTCGCGAACGACGCTTAGAATATTCACGCCGACAAATCAAAAAATTCGTCAATTTACACTATTCTTTTGTATTAATCTAAGTATTTATTATCTCAAATTTTGAGAGTGATATTAATTTCTTCGTTGTGGCTAATTATAAATGAAAAAGGAAAAGAATACATAATGAACATTTTTCTGTGAACTATTACGTATTTTATTATAATAAAATAATAATTTTCCAATACTTCATACCACTTACACAAATGATAGAAGTGTGCTTCGTAAAATGTGAAATGAAGTAAAAATATATCAAACAACATAATATTTCTTCTTTCTTAAATTTACTAACGTTCAAAGTAGACAAAATGCATCACAAAATTCACAAATACATCAAGCTTATAGATTCTTTCTATAAAACTGAAAAATTTCCCTGATTGATCCGCAAAGTATTAAGATTTTTATGTCGAAAACGAGTCGAATATGCGAAACTCATATTTTTAATTTTATAATGTAACAAGAAGACTAAGAAAACATAGGTTGTATCCTTTATAATATCTTTTACTGTAGAAAAATAGCATATCGTATTTAAATAATTTATTTATGACATGTTTTATACATTTGCTAACAATGATATTTATACATAAACATCTTGAGTATTTTTTATACCATAATGTGCTTTTATTGTCAAAAATGGCATCTATCCCTTTTCATGTGGCCTAAAGCATATACAGCTGATGATGTCAATGCAATAATTTTTGTCAAATTTCTAATATTTTCCTACAGCTGTTTCATTGTTTTCGTCCATAGATTCGTACATTCACTGTGAAAGACTTTATCGATGAAATAGAAAAAAATAGAAAATACTAGAAAATAAACTTTTAATATAATATTAAGGGAATAGAAGAAAAAAACATTAATAACAATTTTATTACAGATAACAGAAGTTCTTAAACAAGAGAAGAATACGATGGATTGAAAATGACCCAAAAATCGTAGCAGGATTAAATTATCGAACACCTGCTTCTCTGAATACAATATTTATTGAAAAAGTGTTTTTACAAGATCGTGTGAATCAAGGATAATTTACAATTTTTTCATTTCTTTTATAATATAAATAGTTAGTTAGTTTTAGGTGTATTTTGCGAGTATAACATAACTTAACTTTGAAACTAAATGTACTGTGTGTTCGACAACTTATGGGCGTTTGTGCATATAAATACATAGTAATGCGCGTATATATTATAGCAGAACTTTTACAGAGGAGAACGTCAGTCCTTGATATTGGTCAGCCATTCTCTGGGTCACGTTCACCTCCAGTAAGTAACTACAGTAAGAAGCACAGCAGTTTACATCATAAATGGATGATACCGATACCAGAGAGCCCGCTGAAGGTATTAGTAAATCGAGGTCATTACTCGTAAGAAATTTACATTTATCAATAAGTCATTTAGATAAATCATACTCCTACGTCAGTATGTTTAATCCAGTCATTAGTGTTCTTGAAGAACTGGATTAACTTCTAATTGCAAGTAGATTATGTGTAATATTATTATGTGTAGAAGAGTATATGAATAAGCCCATTAATAAGAAAAGAACGAAAAGAAAATCGAGAAAAGTTGATCAAAATTTACGCAGCACGGATTATTTTCCTCTGACATACAGCTATTCTCATTAATATTCGGACACTCTTTGAAACAGAATAACTTTTTTTTAAATTGGACCAAACTACGTGAGCTTTTTGTACAAACGTGAGTAAGTATACAAAATGTTTTGGAAAGATTGCAATTTTGCAACTTTACGCTTTTTACAACTTTTTTATCTGGGTCTGTAATGAAAATTTAGAAAATATGTTTTGTAAACTTGTGTCTGTTGTACGCATGCTGGAAATTTCATCGAAATCGATCAATGTAGAAATAAAAGACAGGCATTGAAAGACGTAAGAATCATGCACCATGACTGTCTGCAGATATCAATTCGATTATGAAAATTTACAATAACTTTTCGGTATGTTGCTAGAGTTATTTTACGAATTGCAACTCGAATGTTGTTTTTTAAGTAATTAATTCTTTCGGGTTTGTTAACATAGACTTGTGTATTCAAAAAATCGAATGGTGTTAAATTACATGATCTTGGAGGTCAATTGAAATGTGCATATCGTGAAGTTACATGTTGACAAAATTTCGATAGCAAAAACTTTTTCGATTTGTGACACGTAATATCATCTTGCTAGAAATAGACATTAGACACATTAATATGATTCAACTCTGACCATAAAAAGTCACTTGGTATCGTTCAGCATTCATAGTAACAGCATTTCCAGCACCATCTTCAAAGAAATACGATCTAAAGTATTCCATTTGCACAAAACGCACACCAATAATGACTTTCTGTGGATGCAGAAATGTTTCATGAATAAAACGAGGATTTTTATCACTTTAAATACGACAATTTTGCTTATTAACGAGTCCATCTATTGTGAAACGAGCTTCGTAACTAAACAAAATTTTGTTTACAAGAAATCCAACAAGGAACGCCCATTTTCATAATCAATTTGAAGAATGTAAACATAACCTATCGCATTTAGATGATCCCATATTACTAAGAGTGACTGTATATTGTAGAGAGTACATTTCTAATTAACACACGCTTTAAATTTTACGGTCCTTTTTTGATTCTGTCGTGAATTACGATTTTACAAAAATTAGCTGGTACCTAGGGGGGCATTAGTTGGAATAAATAACTTTTCTATAAGTGTCATAATAAGGATATTTTAAAAACTAATTACACAGTCAATTCAGATATTAAGTTACTACTTTACAGTGATACATATGACATTTAACTTTCTTATCGGTTAATAAGTTTAATCTCTTTATAAAATTTTGAGCAATGTTGATTTTTGTCCACAAAGGGATGAAAATCGACCACTGTGCTCCGTTGATTCTACAAACTAATGTACATTTCATGCAGAAATCGTTAATAAATTTCACTAAAGTTTATGCGTTCCATTTCCTATCGTATCGGAGAACATAATTCACCAATAATTCATTAATTATCTCACCAATAATAATAAAAAAAATATATCTTCTTTTCATTTAAATTTACATTATATACCACATGTTCGTTAAAAATGGCTGACAACATATTTCCAGGTGTTCGAAATCGGTGAGGAGTCCCCTTTTCTGCATAATTACCATATTTCGTGTCTCCAATGTAATTTCGGTTAATGTATCAATTTATTCAATTTCGAAAGAAGATTTTCAATTGTAATGGTCTCACAGCGTCCGTATAAAAAAAAATGGAACAGATCAGAGAGCAAGGATTGAAAGTTCTCTACCATTGCAACAGGTAGACCCGGTCAGGTTGTCCCAAGGGTGCAGACAGCAACCCCTGGTTGCTTATTAGGGTGTATGACAGATGCAGAGTGTCGGGGTCCCGGGGCGGCGATTTCGCGTCGACATTTCCATAATATTCAAATGCGCGGCGAGGGTGAAACAGAGGCGAGAAACGGTGCCAGGGAACAGAGATATTCCGCGGGGTAGTGGGAAGGAGGACCCGGGGAACCGGACGGAGATCGAGGGTGCGAGAGCGGCGTGGTATGCCGCGGCATAGTGTTGCCGGCTGACATATTTATCGGCAGCCACGCCACCTGCAACCGGGCCCGCGGCATCCGCACAGAGCGCTGTTTTGCCCATTTGTATTCCCGATTCGGCGACAGCCCAGTTTGCCGGCCGTTCTCCGTTCGCTCTTCGCGAGCCTTTCTTCTGCACGCTTTCGGCCCGCACCAACCGAGTACAGGGTTATCCAGGCCGAACCTCGACCGCAGGGATGACATATTAGTTGGTCCACGTTTTTCGAGTCTGCTACCTACCATTTGGCATCACCAATTAAACGATGATCTCTGAGAGTTTAACGAAAATCCCATAATTACACTTTTCAATAGAAAGATTTTGAAAGATTAACACATTCAACGCGGAGCCGATCTTGCTTCACGTTTCGTTCAAGCGGTGAAGAGCGCTAAGAGAATGTTAGACACACAGAGGAAACCTCATCCTTTAAAAAAAGACCCCGTCTTTTTTTAAATATTTCAATCAAATACACTAAAGAAGTATAAAGATATCTTTTTATAATTATATGAATAGTAAAATTAATTTTTTAAATTTGATACCGTCAATCCCTAAGGACCGACGCTACCTAAGCGGAAAGTTCAGTGTCGGTCCCCTGGGGACTGACGCCGCATTTAACGTGTTAAAGAGGATACAATTTGAATTTTTCTTGAAAATTGATTTTTAGGGAGAAAAAAAGAGCTGTTTCGTAAAGTTCGAAGGTTAAACAACTAGCGGTACTGTTCCGTAACCTCGTAACAGAAACGGCTGTTTATAAGAGGAAACCTCATAACGTCGGTTCAGGTATCTTTTCATCGAGACCCGCGTGCCGAGCAGGCGAACGGCACAGAAGCCGGCAGCAACTATTAAATGGCCACTTGGCCGAAGGTTAATCCTCTCACCTGGTAAAGATGATGTATAGTCACGGCAAAAAACGACCGGTTGCACGCGATCACCGTAAATTCAGTCGCGGTTAAACTTCTTTCCTCTTTTTCTGCGGACATTCTCCTTTTCCTCCTGGCCCCCTGTCCACCGACGAACCGCCGCACGATGATATATCTCCGCACCATTAAACGGTCCATTGTTTGCGACGGCCAGTGACGAATTTGTATATGTTTATAATAGCAACGCCTGTGGCTATCTATGAGATATAATGGTGACAAGAGGAGAGATTGTTTCGTGAGTGGAAATTGCTAGAGGCCTGCAGGCTTTTCGGTGCATGGTTTAAAGCGACCGTCGATTTGTCGAATTTTTTTCTTTTTAACTCGACTGGCTTCCTACTGTTCATTTTAATTATACAACGTTCTTTTTTTTTTTCTGAAGTGGAACTAATGTTCTAGCTAAAGTGTTGTAGAATTGAAAGGTCAAATACAAGATGAAGCTATGCTACGAAATGTTGAAAACTGAGATTTTTTATTAAGTTTAGCATCTCTTGGTGTATGATTATTCATTTTTAATTTATAACTACGCGGCAAAATTTCTGCCTGTATTATAATTGTGTATGCGAATGATTGTCACTGAGATAGCTATGTCATGCAGGATTTTTTCTAATATTCCTAATTGTTGCACACGCAGGCTTTGCAAAAACATCCAAGCATTTTGAAAAATAAGAGAATGAAATACGAGATTTAAGCTGTGTCCCTTTCAACTCTTTATTTATAAGATTATTTGATAAAACATTCCAAATTTTCCTATACACTTTAACGCAAGTACGAAGCTATAAAAGCTAGTCCTACATAAAATATTTTGTAATGCAAACAGTTTTTACAAAGCTCCTTTTGAATCTTATTTTCAGATTTAAGCATAGAGAAAATAAAAAATAAACATTTTCACAGAAACACTACTTTCATATTAATAAGTTTAAAGGAAAAGATAGCAGTCTAATTACGTAATTTTTATTAACTCCTTGACATACAAATAGAATAGAACTCGATTTATTCTGAAAATATCGTTTAACATACCTTCATTCAAGATTATGCAATCTTAACGAAGAATAGAATATTTACATTGCTAATTATCGTAAAACATTGTTAATAGACAAGGTTAATGAACAATAATTAAGTAATAAATTAATAAATATCTTATTAATCATGTGGAGGATAAAACTTTTCAAAACAGTCTGGTAAATGTAGAAAGAAAAAAAGGTGAATACAATAATGAGCATATAATACTAGGTATCTTGGGAGACGTCAACGTCTAAAATGACATGAAATAAATGATGTTCTACAGACGTCTTTGTATATTAACACTTTACCGACCGATCAAAGTGATAAGAACGGATAAGTTTCACGAAACGAATAGATACATTTGATGTATCTGTAAAATTTGTAGTGTACCATTGCATACATTTGTCTATTTTCGATGTTAGCATACTTAAAAAAAAGGGAATGTTGTATTGTTTAATATATTTTTGCTTAACATTTTACCAAACACACATTACTTTGATTTATGCAAGTGGTATTGAATATTTTTTTTATTGAAAACAATTATTATTTTATTATTTCAAATTAGTTACACGTTTGATGGGTGTTTAAATGTAAAAATGTTATTAGAACAAGGAACATTCCTAAATAATAATCATCCATATTGATGAAACGTTCGTATATATAGTAGTTCTCAAAAAAATATTTGACACGTATTTCTTTTTATTTTATTTGCAATTATCCACAACGAATAAATAAAAATCGTCCTCAAAATTGAGGGTAGTAAATGTATTTAGACTAATTCAGAGAAATGATGTAAATGGACGAATTTTCAATTTTTCAACGTTGAATTTCTAAACGACGTTCGCAAAAAATTTGTGCTGTTGGCAATGTGCTAAGGAAATAGAGCACCATTTGTCGTAAAGATCTTAACATCACGCTACTATTGTAACATAGCTCCTTGCATTGAATCCCTTAATTAACTGATAATTATTCCGATGTAGACAAAGCAATTTTATCAAACGTTGCGTAAAAATAAAGGTACTATATCAAAATTATATTATCGTACGAGAAGAATATTATCAATAAATGTTTTCTAACAATAATTAATCAATCTAATTACAATAGAGAAATGTGTGAAAATAGTTTTTGAAAGTGTATAAACAAACTATTTGATCTTCTATGATTAAATATGTACATATAATATGTATATATTAACAAATACTATAAAAGCTGAAAAACAATATCCAAAGAGAAATTAATAAGTTGGAATGAGAAAGATTGACAGCAGTCGTTAACAATTAATGTCACACTATCTTCATACTCCATACTTCGTTATATAAGAAACAAAAATTAGAAATTAAAAAAAATAAGAAGGTTGTAGTAGAAATTGAAAAGAATACACTTCAAGAATTTTGTTGCGTTTTACGAAAAACACGCAATCACGTAGCTTTAGGACAAGACTTTGTACAGCGGTAGATGAAGGTTCAGTCTATGACTGTTAGTACAAAAATTGTTTTCTGGATGTTGGGGTTATACTTATAGCGTATCTATTTTAAAGGGAAGAGATACGAATGATCATTTACCTGGAGCCCTTGCCATGGATGAATAAAGCTGTGATAATGAAGTCCCTCTTAATCAAAGGTTAAGATAGCCTCGAAGACATAACTCACAACGGTCAAAAGTTGAATAATTACTAAAGGCGTAATCATCTGACAATTTTAATATTGTTCAAATGTGATGTAAAAGGTAACATTTTGAGTAATTTATCGCCATAAATATTACCGCCGCTGGGCTTTATAATTTGCAAGATATTCGTAAAAATAAATTTGATATTTACAAGTTTGGTTTTAAATTTGGGTTAAGTTAGGGTAGATTAAGTATGCATGCTTAAATTACAATTTTTTATATACCAGTTAATTCGTCACTAGTTTACCAATGCATTGAACACAATAACTTGCTTATCGAAAAAATATCGCACTCACATTTGTAATAATCAAAATAAAGTGGCATATTTTACTTTTCAATCATTTTTAATTATAAACTAGATAGATTAAATTTTTGCATGAAAATTGAATCCACTTAACAGGTCAACATAAAACACTTTGCGACACTTAAACATTAGCGAATCACGGTCAAATTGTATTTCACTTTCACACTTATTATCATTTTTTTTTTTTGCTATGAATCACTTTTCGATCAATTAAGAAATCGCTTAGTTCCTTGTAATTACTGCATACAGTGGGTTTTCCTATAACGAATTAATTCGTTCCAAAACGTTGTTCGTTGTGTAGTATTCGTTATTGAGTACACACATATACATATGTACGTACGTTATACATGTGTCTGTATACACGTGTTTGACGATAGCATATAGGTACATTCTGAGTACGAAACGTGAAATAAAAGCACACAAATATACGTATTATAAATTAATTAATATATATCCCTGGTTTCAATTTCTCAACATTTTAGGCGTTTCAAAAACTACATTATAAAATTTATTCACTTACTTTTACTTACTTTTACATTTCTTATGCGATTATATTTCTCCATCATAGTGGGAAAATATTACTGAGAAAAATGAGGAATACCAGCTTAGCGATGTGAAAGTAGAAGCTTCGTCCTTTAACCCTGTGTAGAGTCTGTGTGGTAACTTTACCCTTAACCCTATCATAAGTATTGTGGGGAAATACAAAGAGAATTTTAGTTTGAAAAATCTACTTCATTAGATTTGTAGTATAATGATTTCTCAAAAGATTTGTTATATTTTTCAATTATACATCTATTACAGTGTGGTAAGTATACTTACCCAAGATTAGTAAGTGATAGATATACTTATCAACAGCACATAAATAGTTAGTATAACTCTAGATAGTTTATTGTACGATTGTATTTTCCAGGAAGTTACGACACTTTAAATATCGACAATCTTTTGTCGAAAAACTCCGTGATCCTTTAATTTTGCTACCGAGCGTACATTAAAAAGTAACTATTATTATAAGTTCGACTGTCTTTTTTTATTCGTATTTTCTCTCCTATTTTTCTACTGTATTAACATGCGTTTCAGTATTTTCTGTCATCTTTTTTCTTTTTTAATTTCTTTATTTCTGCATGCATTCCACGCTGTATCTATTTACGATTAATGCTGCCTACACAGTCGCATCGATTCGAGAATCACGTGTGTTTATGTTTAATACGCAGTTAATATTATTAGTGTTACATACCAGGTACTCCAAGTCCGAAATAGCGTAGCTTGTGTTCTCCTGTAGGTCAGCCCACGTGGCCACTTGGCAGAAAGCCATAGTGGGTGATAATGTACCAAGCACAATGTGAAATTCTAGCGCCGCATCTGCCACATTCATTGGATTTCGCTCCTGTTCTCCACTGGACGATACTATTTGCTCGTGAACAGTTGCATCAAATTAAGTACAAACTTTCCTCCTCTGGTTAGTGAGCCGTCGGCAATTTCGTGATTCTTGTTAACAAAACTTCAACCTCTACTGGAAGAAACACGTACACCATTGTTATATTAATGTTATTGTAAGTTAGTACGTTTTAATAAAGATATCGCCTTTCAATTATTCTTGACTGAAATTCTATACTTTTGATAATTTTATGTTATCGTGAATGTATCATTTATTTTAACATATTGCCGATAGCGTACATTTTTTCGTGAGCGACGCTTACACGTTTGAAGTTGACAAATATAAAATTCGTCAATATACACTGTTTCTCTGTCTCTAATAATGCTCGAGATATTAGCTCAAATATTCTTTCTACTTTTAACTTCGAGGGTGACTTTTGTGCCTTGACTTGTGGACGATTGCCGATAAATAGAGACAAATACTTGTTTGAGAACTATTGTATACCAAAGTTTCATCAATATTGGTGATTAAGTACCGATGAAGAAAGCAAGTAACTTGAAATAATAAAATAATAATTATCTAATTTACCCAAATTAAAGTAACATGTCTAATAAAATGTAACTAATGAACAACAATTAATTGAGAAATTTTTGTATCGGCATAAGAATCATCGTAACACAGGATTAAAAGAAAATTGTCAAACGAATATTAAAAGTATGCAGAAAGTATTCAAATAACTATGTAGATACAAAGAAATATATTCAAAAAACTTTTAAGTAATCCCTGGAAATTTAAAAATCTTTGTTACATATTACTAAAAATAGAACAATACTGTTTGTAATAATAAAAATTTCATTTTAAGTATATTTTCAATTCCATTCTTATCAAAACATTCAAATAAATGATACAAAATTTCAAAGTGTACGTACAAGCTTGTTCAGTTGTACATTCATAAGTTTACCTTTCACTCACGTATATAGCGACTCCCGAGATCTTCGATGAAATTTTCAGCATATATATAATGGACATAGTTCAGCTACAAATTGTATTTTTTAAACATTCATTATGTGCTCAGACAGAGAAGTTGTAAAAAGCCACCGTTATTTTATTCTTCGTAATCCAGCCCAATTGGAATCTTTTTAAAAATGTTTTCACACGACATTTAGTAAACTAATCTTTCTAATTTCTCACGAGATCTCAATTTATTTGGTCCAATTTTAAAAAAGTGTTTTGAAGTGTATTCTCATATTAATGGGAGTCACTGTATGTATACAATGCATAGAAACACTCGTATTGTACCGTAGAATCAAGCCAATAAATAATCGTATTACGTTAATATCCAAACATGTTACAATCTTTTTGTACAAATGATTAGTTTCCGAGCGATCTGAAATCGTCAAGCTGGATGACTCAACTTACATGCATATTCAAACAATTGCATCAGAATCTCGATCTTGTAGTTTCTATCGTAACTGCACAATTACTCTACCTACAGAAACTACTTCACCGAACAACAAAATTCATTCCATAAACTGATAATCCTCCTGTTAATTGATCATGCGGTACGATTGTTTACTTCATGCGAACATTAGCTGCTTGAAATTAAGCGAATCGAACCATTCGTGGGGCCCCAGTGTTGTTTCTGTTGGGTGTTATGAGTGCACCTACCGAATTCCCTCGGTAACCCCATAAACCTCATCAAATCTCCCACCCTGTGGAAGCAATTTCTCACAAAAACACGGAGTTGCAGGCTTGGAAAGTATTTAATCCGTTTGGCAGAGAGGGTTAATGAGCACGAAGCCAGCAAAGTTACACGCGGGCCCCATGCCAGGTCCCAGTGTCTCTCCCCCGTGGGAGAGTCATGTGGTCCTGTGCTAAGTGGACGAGGGCGAACGGGGGTAGAGGAGGGGGCTAGGTATATTGCTGAATTGAAGAAGGCGGTGTTACAAAGCGCCCCGTAAATCCGCGCCAGCTTCGACACCCGACATTCCCTCCGTTTTATTTCGTCCCCACGGCGACGCGGGATACGTCGAGGCATTAAAAATAATAGCAGGGACTCGAGCAAGGATTCCGCGGGGCCTCGCGACGCAGGAATGCCGGTGGCCCGAATTTTGCTTCGGCCATACTCGGGCCTCTCGAGTTGGCTATTGAAGGCATAGATGACAATTAGAATGTATCGATCTCAAGTATTGATCCATTGCAATGATTACATACATATACAGGGTAATAAAGAAAAACGGCATGATGCTGTACGGGACAAAATGATAGCCCGCTTAAAATTTTTGTTTATTTTTGAGGATATACGAAAGAGAATATACGAGATGTTTCCGAACTGATGGTAAAAGGCGGTAAGGGGGTGACGTTACATGCAAAAATAAGTCGAAAAAGAAAGAATAATATTTGTTGATATGGGGCTTCGTTTCCGAATAAATCAGTGTTGAAGATCTACCGAGTATACATACACTTCCACATGATCTCACCTCTACAGCATACAAATATAATTGTGTTGTTCATGTTGCTCTTCCGATTTATTACTTTAGGTAATTATTACGTTGAAATAAAATTATTCCTTCATCAAGAATTTTTTTTATTAATTTACAAATTGTTGAAAGTCATTTTTTGCAAACATAATTGTGCCCTACGTATTGCGGTCCTGAGAACGTTTTCTAGGGTGTTTCTTTAAGTGTTCGAATGTAGAAAGTATTTTCTTTTTGAGATCTTCCCTACTTGCATTTTCTTCTTGATAGACAAGGAACTTTACATGGCTCCATAAGTAAAAATCCATTGGTGTCAAGTCCGAAAATCGTGATAGCCAAGCTACTTTATCTTTTCAATGTTCATCCTTTAGTATTATCTAATGTAATAAACCAGAGCAGCAACACGAGCAACACAATGATATTTGTATGCCGTAGACGTTAGATCATGTGGAAGTGTACGTGTACTCGGTAGATTTCCAACACTGATTTATTGGGACACGAATCCCGATATATTCTTTTTTTTCCATCGAATTAATAAATGAACTATTGGAAAAACACATCGCCCGCCTTACACGGAATAATTGCAGCTTCCAACAGAATAATGTCGATCCATACAGATAACCCTGTACAAAATTATTGTATTTTCACGTGATAAATATCTGTATATGAAAATTGTTTGATTTTCAATCGTCTTATGCCATGTTCGCAAATTTGTTTCCTTCAGATCAATTATCCGAAGAGACTGTGTATTGGAATAATTTTGTCTACCCATTAGTGTAGAGAATAGGCGTCAGCGGACAGGAAAGTTCTCGAAACTCCCATGTAAACGAAATATACAATCGACGGTCAGAGAAGTTTCGAGAATTTTCCTGTGTTACCAACCCCGTGCGAATGAATATGTGTGTGTATGAGTGACTGATAGTAATGATTGCGTACGGCACGGCAACGAGAGTGTGAGGTAATTCGCGTATGTTCCGCGGGCGTTGATATAAAAGATCGCGGCCGCGGCGTGACAAGGCTTTTTGACGAGAAACAAAAACACACGGTACCAGGAAACGATACGTCGCGTACATCTTCATAAAAAAAGGATAGATACGTAAAAATTCTATTTCTACATTAGTTTGGATAATCGACGTTCTATTGTGTTTATATTTACCACTCATGAGTGTTACTATATTGAGCTTAGTTTGTAAGACACAAATTTTATAAAACTTTTTACCTTACAATTAAAGAAATTGCTAAAACATTAAGGATAAATCACATTCTACAAAAATAGTGAAATTCTGATGAAAATTTTAGTTTTTTGCAAAGACTTTGAGTCATTTGTCCCAAAATTTTAGGGCGTATCGAATATTTTTTACTTTTACGTTTCTTGCTTCCACAAGATACGTTTCTAGTGTTGTTTCTATTTCTAATATTCAATCCAAAGGAGTACTAGATACAAATTTATAATAAAACAATTAGCTTTTTGATGTATGACTATTAATATTTTACCATCAAACAGGAAACGATCTGATTCGCCTCGGTCGATTCAACTTTTATTGGGGAGTGCAAAAGTTTTGTTGGGTTTTCAACAGATACTTTGTGATCGTCACTATATTATGAAAACAACAGATTATCCCGTTCGAGTGTCATATGTCTTTAGTGACACAGATAATCAACTGTTATTTACCACAAAAATTAACTACATTGAGCGAACTACTGTACTTTGAAGTAAAAATTGAAAATGAACATGAAAAAGTACAATTTACGTGCCATTGTGATGTACCAGTTTCGAAAGGGAACAGATGTTACAAATACGGTAAAAGATATTTATCATGTGTTTAGAAGATCTTCTGTGTTGATTCCAACTTGCGATAGATGGTTTGCTAAGTTTAAACAAGGCGAATGTTACTTGAAAGATAAATCTCACTTTGGACATTCCAACGGTAAACGTTCTATTTCACCATTTTTCGCACAAAAAACAAGTACATTTTGTAGTAGAAGTTTGCAAATGTTACTCGAACAATGGAAAACTGTTATTGAAAACCAAGTAAAATAATGTAAGATGTATTCATTTATAGGAGAACCCATCAAAACTTTTGTACTCACTCAATAATATTTATTGGAAACGATTTGAACGGAAAAGTCAATAGTACGAACTTTTATCTTATTGCTTATATAGGAAGCAATAATTTGTCGTTGTATTGTGCCAGTTTTTATTTTCTATTGGTACCACGTTTCAGCGATAAAGAAAGCATTAACTTGGGTAACTGCTCGAAGGGGAACACCCCAGGGTATCGTTAATTCAGCATCGCCGACTTTGGTATCACACTCTACGTTCCATTAACATGACTACATTTCGTACACTGTATATGGAACTGTTTGCAATTTCTAATACTATAAGGTTCATTTCATAATGTACAAGAAATGAAAGAAACTTTGCGTTCTCCAACAGTGATACTTTTATTCCATGTTCTTCGCATGCAGTGTATTGAAATCTTTCAGTAGATGTATTCACTTTTAAAGTTTAATTAAGCAAATCATATTTTGAATACTATCAACATTATTATTATATATTTATTTTGATGGTTATGTGTTAAATATTGAGAGAACAAGTACACAATTACTGAGAGAAACAGTTTAAAAATTGTTTAACAAAGAAAGATTTTAGTTCATTGAAACGATTCCGTTTATCCAATTTATCGTATACTATTTTTACTTTTGATGTATTTTAAAGTAAATTCAAGCGAACTGCAATTAAAGCAATTAGTAATTTTAATTACACAGGTCTATTAAAACGTAACTGATTGACCTGTTAGCAGAGGTTGCTAGCTGTCTGCCGTCAGCCGATGCACAACGTAGACATAAGCTAACGATTTACCTTTATCGAACTCAGAATACTACATTATAGCACCTCTTTGGATTTGTTCTTTTTGGATCTGTTACTTTCTGAAGAAAAAAATATAGCATTCCATTTAAGAAAATTAGATTGACCTTCAGATCTCCTCTACTACTCCACCCACAAGAAAACAATTATTACTACATGATGTAGCCCGTCCTACAAAATAACTTTTGTACGAACACATTTTTAATAACTACAACTCCTTCCGAGATATCCTGCTGTACTCACTTAACCGGGACACCCTGTATAGCAATCAAAACAAAGTAACTTATTACAATTTCTACTCAGTTTAAATTACGAGAACTTAAAAAACAAACCCACAGTTAACAGATTAAGCAAGAATAAAGCTGACGTAAAGAAATAGCAATTGCTCGTGAATCATCAATTCAAACAACTAAAACACCCAAGCTCACATCTATCTTCGCGATATGGAATATATTTAACCGACTTTGATGTGTTTATTAATGGTTAGATTTCTACGTACGTTCGGTAGAAAGATACTTGTTTAAGGTAATCGGTCACGCAGATATAATAGAAATCCGGAGAAACTTGGCTGTTGCAACGCTCGACTCGCGAAGGCACCAACAACAAGGGCAAACCACGGTTTATCTCCATAGATGGAACTGGAGCACGTGCCATATGAGCGACGTTTATGGATTACAAAATTGCGGACTGAGCCTAACCAGATTTGAAACCGCTTCTACATAAGCAGAGCGCTCGGGAGCCCAGAAAAGAAAAAGAAGCGGACCCGGCCATGTTGTGCGGCAACTCTTACCGCGTGTGCGCGCGCTTCAGGAATCCAGAAGTGTAATGACACGAGTAATTGGGCCTTAGAAACGGAATCCCCGGCCATAGTTTTTGCTCTCCGCGGCCCTTTTGCTAACAATAAACACGCGCATTCCACGGCTCGGCCGCGGATCCGGGAAAAATTTACCGTCATATTTCTCCTTTCGCGCACCTGCGTGACCGCAAGGAAAAATTTCAGTTCGGCGCCGCATCGCAAAACTCCGCATCGTATCAAGGTTGTCGTTTAACGTTTACTCGCTTTTACGCGACGGAAAGTTTGTTGCGCAGTTTTGTAAAATGAACCATCACGGTGTTTGCTAGTTAATCAATATGACTACCTGTCTTATAGTAGGTAATCTGTGAGCTACTTTTTCGAGTAATGCTTGTTTTCGAATAATGGAAGAAAGTTGCCAGATATGGAATACCATTTTGGTTTTCGTCATTCATTCTTATAGATTTTGATGAATTATTCAGTCATATTTAATGACTGTCTTATATATGGTAGACAGAGGGAAATCGCCTTCTGTTTGATAGAAAGATAATTTTTTAAAAATTCTTATGTAGTATCAATTTTGCTTGAATATTAACAAGGAAAGTATAAAAAGAAACTTGAAAACTCTTCTTATTCAAACAAAAAACGAGAAAGTGAAAAATATCCAATTCGTCCCAAATGTTTGGTAACTCAAAAATCATTGAAAAACGTTAAAATTTTCGTAACAAAAACTTTGAAAACAATGTAAGAAAATATAATACAATGACAATGAGGTTAACGGACACTCCCTATTCTTTTGTAGAGTCATGTAAGGTGCACAATACATTTTTGCAGATTGACGCGTATCATTTCTTCAGATTTAGCTTTTATCAGAACGTCTTTCATATTTTCTACACGCCATGATTTTCGATTGGTCTTTTTCATATGTGTACTATATTCTATATAAATAATTATCATATTTATAATCATGAAAATACTCAAATGAAAAGAAAGAGTGATTCGATTCACTCGAAATGACATGATGCGATTAGCTCCATATATAAAAATTTCAAAATGAGTAGATTATTTAAATATATAATAATATAATAATCTAATAAACTAATGACAACCAATACTTTTAAATTTTCAAACTTACGTTTTTATTTTAAATACGAAATTGCTAATTCGCAAATTGCTGATTTTAATCTTAAATACGCACAAAAATTGTTACATTCGTAAGCGCTTGTTTAATTGAAAATATGAACTAGTATTAAATAAGAACTTAAAATACGAATGTGGTAATACGAAGAGTAATAATGCTCGTGTCTATTGTGAAATGGTAAATATAAACTCCTCTTTTGAAATCTATTTGAAAATATAGAATTCTCTTTTGATCCGATTCGCCTCGAATTACCCTATTTAACGTTATGAATAATCTTCAATATTGAACGAATATTAAAACAACATAAATTGTACCTAATACGAAATAAGTACCCAAATATGGAACATTAATCGGTTACTGCGGAAAATAAACAAAAAGTACTTTTATTCTTCTTATTGATTGATCTTTACAGTCGGAGTATTTTTTTTATATGATCAATCGTCAACTTTAACACAATGAAACTTCTGAAAATTGAAAAAATTACACATATTCATGAATTTATTTATTTTCATTTATTTTGTTAATTTGTTTTATTTCGATATGAATGAAGCTTGAATGGAGCCATAGTCCGTACTATGAATTGCTATGAGTTCAAAGAATTAAGGCATTTTGGTTATAAAAACACATTGTAAAAAGATTAAATAAAAATGTAGTTATTTGCAATAATCATGATAACAAATATTAAAAACACATTAAATTGATGTGTAATCAAAAGTTTTCATCATGTAATCAAAACCAAACAATCCTGCTATGTCACTAACAGTACCTCGATTGCCAAGTCGCAACGTGTGCGGTGCTAAAGTGGGTGAGTGAGATAGGCTATAGTTGTTTGACAGTTATTCCTTTGTCCGACTTGAAAAAATGACACTATTCTATATTAGGTATACCATTCCATGTTTGGCCACTTTCCTCGATTTCTGCCTGTTACTTCTTTTTTATTCTTTTTCCTGATTTCATTGATAGATTGCGTAACTTATAAGCCAAACAGAAAATCTTAATAAAAAAAATTAATCTTTCTTATTGATTAAGGCAGTTTGGTTATAAAATACCATTGTAAAATAATAAAATAACAAAAAATAGATTTTTTACAATAATCGTATATACAAGTGTCAAATTATGCAACAAGAATGATCTTGATCCACTTGATCCATATTTCTACCCTATTTTTTTTCTCGAGCCACTTTAACAGCTTCAGTTATCTTTTTGTCACCTCATAGTTTTCGTTTTTTAAAAACAAACTACAAAAGAAAAGATATAATTCAAATATAGAATATTCTATAATTGGACTACTACTGAGTGTCCATATTTGGAATTTCATAAAGTTGAAGGAAAAATATTATATTGTTGAGGTTATATGTAGTCATTTATTTAATACACTGCTGAACAAAAAAAGAAAAATGTTTCTTTATAACAACTTTTAATTGTTATTGTTATTTGTTGAAATAACGCACACAAGTTTGTACATATAATAAAGACTCATCCCAATGTGACGCCTAAATGTCAATACTGTATAATGTTTAGACATCCTGTATTTTCAAGTAAAATAAGTCATATTATTTTAGTGGAAGATAGATTAATTTTAACCATGTATAGCTACATATTGCAACAACGCATTCACATTATTCAAACTTATCATGAAACTGGACGTTCTTTGTTCTATTGCTTTTAAGTAAAATTTCGTTTAGTGATAAAGCTCATTTCACAATAGATGGATTCGTTAGTAAGCAAAATTGTCTTATCTGGGGTGATCAAAACCCTCGTGGTACTCATGCAAAATCTCTATATCCACAAAAAGTCACCATTTGGGATGCAGTTTGGGCAAAAGAAAGCATTAGACTATTTTTCTTCGAAGATGATGCTGGAAATGCTGTTGCTGTGAATGCTGAGCAATACTAATCAACGTTGAGTGACTTTTTATGGTCAGAATTGTATCATATTGATGTGCCTTATGTCTATTTCTAGCAAGACGGCCTTACGTATCACACAACTCGAGAAAACATTCAGCTTTTGCAATCGAAATTTCGTCAACGTATAATTTTACGAAATGCAGATTTCATTTGGCCTCCAGTAACATGTCAAAAAATCATTGAAAATTTCGATAACCGTTCTGAAAACGCAGTTATGGTACACATTTGAATGATATTCTATTTCACGTATAATTATAATGGATCATACTTTCAATAAAAAAAAGCAACTTGAAAACATTTCAAATATTTTGTGTTTTATTAAAAAGAAACATGCGGGCGTGTAAGTTGGATGACCCTATATAATTATTTGTGAAGAATTATTACTGATTATTTGCAGACACGAAGCGACAATTTGCAAACTTCGTTTTTAGCTACAGTATACATATTACGTTGTTATAAAAAAAAAAAAAAGTGGGAACCGGTTGCTTAGTTCAGTAACCCAATCTATTCAAGGCGGGAAATTCAATAGTCAAATTACGCGTATGATCATATACGTACATTTTGTTTAAAAACTTCTAAAAACAATTCTTTCTTATTTTGTACTAGTTTTAAAATATTTACATACTTGTAGTAATAAACTAGTATCGACGTGGTTTTGCCTTAAAAATACATTAGAGTGACAATCTTTTGAAAAGTAAACAAATTGCATATGACTATTCACATAATTAATAATATAACAGTTAACATGCAAATTACTCATAGAAAATTAGTAACAATATTTGACATACAAATGAATTATGTATAAAAAGATAAAACTATCATCAATAAAAAAGTAAATACTACAAAATATTGTTACATTCAAGAACTGCAAACATTTTTGATCTATTGAATATCGTACAATATGATATGTTCTGCTCTTATTTACGAAAGCGAGCGTAGAGTGATATCAATCGAGAGAAAGTAAGCTCTTAGAGCGAACGAAATATTCAGTGTACGTGAAAGCTATGAGGTCAAGCAATGCAGCCATAGCTATTCCATATATTGCAATAAATTATAAAAGTTAATGTTTGGCAATGGTATACGTAGAGAGAGAAGTACGTTCACGTAGCTAGATTCAATAGAAACATCTATCACGTCCTCGATGAGTTACTATACTAAATCATGCGTAGTAAATTATAATCACCTAATCATATGCAAACTTTCAATGTTACTATTCCCAGTGAGTATACTCCTTTTCGTGTTGTATCGTTATATACATACGTCGCACGTGGTGCAAACGTTATTTAACATTTTCGAATGTGCAATGGAAAAGTTATCAATTATGATTTCAATACAGATGATGATACTTTTAATAATTCTTAATATACAAAGTGATAAATTTTTATGCTAGATATAATAACATATGAAGAAATATATAGTATAAAAGAAACACATTATGATGAAGATTATTATTTGAAAAGGTGTTATTTGGTTCGAAGCTGCGAATATAGAAAAAATCAAAGACCATGACATTCTTTCACATTTTTGTGGAGTATGTTTTGTATGTAACCTCCATTTCAATAAGTAAATTGTAATCCTTATAAATATAATTCGCACGAAATCAATATTACAATTTAAAAAATTTTTCTGAAGTTATCAATACTAAGTAGAATATTTTATGTATTACTTTAATTGTAGATATTTGTTAAGTTAATATGTTGGAAAATATAATATTTAGCTATTTAGAATACTATTTTTTAAAACACTTGATTTGAATTTGAACGTGTCTTACCAAGTTTCAGTATTGTTTTTCAAATTCTTAATTGTGTTTTTAACCAAACAGGGACTTTTAGATAGCGTGTCCAAAAAATTGTTAATTTTTTGTGGAATGAAAACACAAGATTGCTGTACAGATTTGTTAAATTTCTCTTTTGTCATTAAGTTAAGTTTTTAATATGTGAATATCTATGCTAAGTGTGTTAATGTACAAAACACTCTTTGAGTCGATTTTTCAATAATGAAGGATTTTTATGTTATTTGCATGTAAAGTGATACTTTATTACGACTTAAAAGGCAAGTATAATGAACACTATTTAATATTGAAGGATAAATTATTTAGTATAATATTCCATTCATTTATTTTTATTCCTTATTTTTAATACTTTTTTGAAGATACTCTTGATAAAAGCTGATTTAGATAGAAAAGTTTGTACAAAAAGTTAATTTTTGATGCAATCTTCGAACGAGAAGATTTATTTTGTAGTACGGTATATACTATACATTATACATATATTACTATACATATTAGACAATACATATAAGTATATATTTTTATACTTATGATTAATTTGTCTACTCATACATTTTTAGCTCATGTATATAATGAATATTACAAAATATCCTTCGATGATAAAGAAAATCTGTCGATCACCCAAAAAGGATTAGAAATTTCAAAATTTGATCCAGTTTGCCTTCATTCTCTATAAATAAGATATAAAAATGTACATCGGATGTTGAACTTTCCGTTTACAAAATAAAGTCGATCATCCCGACAACCGCTGAATATAATTAAGCAACTAAACCGAATGTCTGTCACTATATGTATCCTCGCGTTCATGATCAAAAATAGTTTCGCGCCATGTATCCACCGAAGACGTGTGCTCATCGAAATCTATAAATCCATCGTATTTTCCCATAAATTATGGAAATGCCAACTGTCGCATGATAAATCAATGGCAGTCGGTCACATTAAAAATCACAATGCGCGAGAACGCGCCACACATTACACCTGTAAATCAAACCGCGTCTGTTTATGCAACCGATCCCGCGGTACAATCGAATCGATCGCGGTCTTTAAGGTCACTCTCGTCGACGTTATGAGTTTCATAAGACGAAGAGATTCTAGCGCGTGTACACGGTCTGTATGGTCCTTTGATCGAGGAAAAATCAGAATTCTCAATAAATATTCATCCTACTAACAAGCTGCGAGTAAAAAGAGGACATTGCGACAGTCACGCGACTAGATGTTCTGCTTTGTGTATGTATGTATGTACTAGAAGAGGTGGACGTATCGATAGTTCCGGTTTAACAGTCCTTTTTGAATATACATTGATTTATTCTGCTGGTTGGTGGTATTTATGTACTTTATACATTGGAAACTTATTTTTTCTCCATTTAGAAATTTATTTCTGTCGATAAAATCTATTAAGGATTTATGTTATTTGTTGAACGCTGTCAGAAGCTTGTTAATTAGAAATTCAAAAATTTCCTTCCCACCGTAGCGATTAAGGAGAAGTAGCGGATTAGATTTTATTTATAATTAGACTGTAATTTTCATTCATTTATAGAAATTTTAGAGGTGCAAAAGTGAAACAGAATGCACGTAATATGAAGAAAATATACAGAATATCTAAATTATCGTGCTTTTTCTATTACCTGGCAGGTGAAATAATTTTCTATCGAAATTCTACATTTTTTACTATATTCTCAAAAATATGAATTTGCATAAAAATCGGCAGTCTACTTATAATTTTCTTTCGTTTATGTAGAGTGTACTTTAATCTATGTAAATGTCAACGGAAATAATTCTTTACTTTGTTGTATATAACTTTTATAATAATTTATGTAAGAATTAATGCTTAATTTGTTTCTTTTTTTAAATATTTTTTATTATATTTTCTAGTTAGATATGCTGTATTGCTTTTAAATTAATTGATATTACGTGTCGATATCTTCATGAACGAAGTTTCACGTTTTACTACAATATTTTTATTGCTTCATATACCATTTACTAATCTAAATAAAATATAAAATATAACGCTAATTTATTATAGTATCATAAGTTTCCAATATTTTTTCTCTTCTGTACAACATAAAGAAGTACAGTAAAACATTTGTATTTTCGAACCAGAATCGAGGTAGAAAGATAAATGAAAATATCATACCCAACATAAAATCAAGAATTCTACCAAGAATTATTTTTCTTAAAATATTCAGGATTTAAAAAAAGATAAATAAAAAATATTTTACAATTTTCGCACGAATTGAAAAATAGAAACTTAAATTGTATGTAACGAGATAAAGCAAAACTAAAAGAAATCTTGGGTAGTATATAAAAATTAATTCGGTGCCTTTATACACGACACTATACCGCCATAGTTTTTCAGAAAAAAGTTAGTTAACTGCTTGACAAATGGAAAAATGTCATCCAACCAGAGCTGTACATTTCAAGCAAAAAACAGTGGAAATAATAATTATAATATGTACTTCATAATTTATATAATATTTATTTAATGCATACAAATTTGTTTGAAACAATAATTCGTGCTTCTAAACTTGCATTGATCGTTTCAAATGTGTGACTTCTGAGAGATAGCTAACTTCCTGTTGTTGAATTCCACCACGTGCTCATTCTACGACGTTTAAACATAATTATGAATATCAAGAAATATCCACAACTACCTGGTAAAGAAAATTCAATTTATAAATTTCATTCAAAATAAACAACGCATTAAGTAAGATTCCATGCAGATAATATTCAAATATTTAATTGCATGTATAATGGCAAATAATTATTTCAAGTTCGTGTTGAAGAATGCACTATTGAAATGCATATTGCATATACTTGCAAAGTCAAACAAATATTTCAAATAATATTTCAATTAATATGAAAATAAGTGATTATTTTAATGTAACACAATTTTGGAAAGTAATAAACATAGATGCTATGAAATAATTGTATTACTGTTTTAATTTAACATGAATCACGTCAATTGAAAAGTTTACCAAAAGTTGTTTAATAGTAGTTTAGTAGCTCCTTGGTTTTTAAAAGAAACTTATATTTAAGGACGAAGAAACTAATGTATATTTACATAGTTAAGTGTGAAAAATTCAAATGTTTTGAAGTTCTAGCAAAAGAATTAAAAATAGTGAAAATCAGCAGTTCGAAAAATGTTTAATATGCAATACCTAAACACCACAAATTAATTTCCGCCTCCCTTCTATTTCTGGCAACGAAGAGAAAACATTCTATATGTTATTCTCATTACGAGAGATTCTACATTTTGTTTTCTTCTTACGCAGTTATTTAAAAGTTGTGGTAAAAATCTTTTTCCATAGGTTTCCGCAACTTCACATCTTATTTAACCTAGACCAACTTTGAGTAACTTTCTTGGATTGTTGGAATATAATAGTAGGATAAATTTTATAATTAAATAATAGTAGTAATAGTAAATAAGTTAAATAATAGTAGGAAATTGAATTCAAGCAGAATAATATTTGAAGATTTATTTTAATTAGCAGTAATACATACAAGCATATTGAGAATATTTATTTAGAATATTTATTAAAATTTCGAATTATTCATTAAAACAGTAATTTTTTTATGCTGTATTTAAAATAATAGTTTATATTTCAAGTAGTACTTTTCATGATTACTATTTCGTTGATATTAACCTACATACTTCACGGTGTATGAACGTAATTACGAATGTCAAGAAATATCCACAGTTATCTGGTAGAGAGAATTTGTCTCATAAATTTCGCTGTAGGTACGATTTCATGAAAATGACACTCGAATATTTCATTGCACGTACATATAATGGGAGAAATATTCATTTGAAATGACTATTACTATATCAAGTTCATGCTGTAAATACATATTGCATACATTTGCAAAATCAAATAAATATTTCAAACAGTATGTCAATTAACATGAAAATAAATAATTACTTCAAATTAATCAATGTAATAAAATTTGGGAAATGTTTTATTTGAAAATCCTATTACGTGTAGAAATAAATTCTTTCCAACTGCCATCGCATGATCCATACAGCCACTCAAATCGAAATATTTGTGGAGAAAATAATTCGAATTATAAAACGTTGATATTTCCATTTATAGAGATAGGAAATGAACAAAATTGTGATTGTGTGCAGCTTTTTGAGGTATAGCAGTTAAGGTTATCGAGATTTTACGGTACACCTTTCCTCCGATCTACACGGTACACTTTTACCGTTTTCAAAATAACAGATTTTCAAAAATGGAAATTGTTAAAAATAAAAGTTTATTCTGTGCACATATTTTTACAGTCATTTTTTGGTATCATATGTTTGTTAACACTGGCATTAAACCTAAAAAGCGAGAATTCCCCCTTTTTTTGTACACAGTGTTGGAGAAACTGAATTGCGGAGAAACAGTGATACAAGAATCACGCAAGAAATTCTTAACAGGAAAAACTTTATTGTTACAAAAAGAGGAGAAAGCTGATTTAATATTTAATTTATTTTATTTTTGTTTTACTTCGAAATAAATGAATTTAATTAAAGAACTGACTAAATTATGCGCATCTTAGTTTTTCTCCGATTTGCACTATTCTCTATACCAAAAGCGACGATTTCTATTTATGCTATATTCTGAGGAACCAATCTTCCGTATAAATCAGGGGATAACTGTACAAGTTAAAGTATTATTAAAAAAAGGAAACTTATTTCTCGTTTCCGAATGATGTTCAACCCTATGGAAGTACCAAACGAAACTTTAAAGGGCCGATACCGAATTAGCTGGAATGTTTGCAGAATCAATCGGCGCGCAATAGCTTTTAATCACTGCAGAAGCTCTCGTGGCGTTTTGTCATATCCGGCGACGGGACGGCGAGATGCTTAAAAATGCACTTAAGACCGGGTCTGGATACAGCCTGACGTGCAGTCTGGACGAGGGCGTCGTAAGAGGGAAGTTAGTCCTTAATTTATTCGTCCACTCTGGCTGGTCGGTGGGCTGATGCAACGGCAATGCAATTATTATTAGCTTATTATTATATAATTGGCGGACTGCAGTTAATGAGGCCTCTTGAGACAGCTGGCCGCGGACCGACTCGAACTGAAGAATCATCCGTTTATTTGCCGATGCATTAATTGACCGATGCCCGGTCGGAATCGCCAGTGTTCCTCCATGTGCATGGCGAGCTGCGTTCGTGCCAATGATACGCCTGCTTAAGCCAATTAGGCGATCACCTCTATGGATAATTCTGTGGAATTAAATGAGTATGGAACATCAATGGAATACTGTATACTTGATTACCAATGATCTTGTGCAACGTGTACCGTACGGAGGCACGTTTTCATTTTTGAACGACAGATTGTAGGAATTTGTTTGAGCTCTTTTATTAGTTGAATATAGGTGGAGTATTTGTTCGAAATAATCAGAGGTCACTTTAAGTATCTTTGCTGAAATTGCAAAATAATATATTCATGGCATTACGATATTCGTAGTAAATATTTAAGTATGAGCATGCAAGGTTTGCTTAATGACACAATTTTCATATTTAACGATTAAGGAAGGAAACGAATATGACGGGATTGAAAAACTCGACATTTTTTTCATATATTTTTCTATTATTTGCAATTTATAGAATAAATCCTTAAAATATTAAAGCAAAATTCGTAAAAATGAAGAAGTTACAGAAGTGTTAATAATGTAACGTAGTGGTTAAGAGTGACCTGCAATTTATATTATTATAAACACAGAAATGTTTTACCAGAAAACTTAATTGTTATCATGACACTCCTTCATGAACAGCTGAACAAGAAAGAATTATTGAGAAGATATTTAGACAGATTTCCAGTTAAATGGAATGTTATAGAATTTTAAGTGCGTTTTTCTCGAAACCAAGCTTTTTACGCTGGGTGCATTAATAATTCAGCGAATTTTCATCTGATTTACTTCAAATTTAGGATCATCAGTCGTAATAATATTCTCTTTGGTATCATGTATAGAATTTTCGATTGGATAATTAGTTCTTACATAATGTTAAAAGAAATGCTGATATCTTCTTTTTCTACTGATGTTCCATATTTTCTCCTCAAAGACTCACTATTTGGTAACAAATTACATTTTTTGTTTGTTGTTACATTTCAGTTGAAGCTGTTTTTTCATAGTTTAAGAAAATTGCGTAATTTTTCATTTCGCAATTTACTCCCTCCCCGTTTTCCATCAATTTTTGGAGACCTCTCACACTACTCATTACCATTACTACAATCATTAATATTTTCATACTAGAATTGTACTTTATGAAGGCATTAAATATTGTTTAATAAAAAAAAGTATTAATTTTTCCGGAAATAAATCCCTGAATATAGTTTTTATATTCAGTTCTCACCATGGTTTCCCCTTTAAGACTTTCTTGGTCGATTTTTGATATACGGTTTACTGTGGAACGTGTCTACAGCATAAAAGGAGACTCCACTGTATTACAATTTGAATAATAGTAAAATATATCCTTTTTTGTTCTTAACACATAGATAAATAGTTTGACTATATTGCGATAGCTTAACTTCGTATCATGTGGGACTCACTTCAAGAGTGGACAAAATTATAGCCACTTTTTTATTTTAATAGCTCTCTAGAGTTTATCATCATAGAAAGTGCTTGAAATGATCATCCTCGGTTTACATTATAAACAATACTCTATATCTTGTGGATATTTTCTATCCTTGTTGATTTCACACATTTTATTGATTAAGTTTACTTATTTCTGTTTATAGTTCAGTTTCAGTGCTCAGTCTCTTACTAGGAGTACTTAATAATTTTCTATTTGCTGTATGTTAGAAGTTAAAAGTGCGTAATTATTAGGTGCTCAGATAAATTCTTTCCAACTGAAGTCACGCAATCAATATAGTCAGTCAGATCGAAATATTCGCAATGGTATATTTGCAAGCTGCCAAGGAAATGGCAAAAGGTCATCGACAATAGTAGAAATTATTTTGATGTTGAGCTGCTTTCATATTTGCGAATAAAACTTTATTTGTACTCAAAATTCGGAAAGAATTTATTTCTACACTTAATGTGTAAGTAACAACGAATAATTGTTCATATCAAAAAATGGCAGACATGCATTCAATGTATTGTTGTTTAGCCAGAATGAATTCAAAAACTTTCTATAGCTTCGTAAATTCTAGAGGTTCAGGTGTTAAGATACAATAACTTTAATATTTGGACACTACAAAATTTTTAGTTTGCCGCATTATACTTTTGTTCATAATGAAAGGAAAAACAAGGTTATTAAGGTACTGGTGCCTAGCTGACAATAGCATAAATTTAATTTACGTAATTTACAATATCCATTAAATAATACGTTTTAAATTAAATAATGCTCGATTTTAACGTTACTTTAATATTCGGACAATTTAAAAAATTAATAATGTTTCTGTTATTATTTATACTTAAAAAGTGATATAATATCTTATAGGGTTACCTTCTTGACCAATAATCTCAAGTAATAAAAATTTTGTTCTCTCCAAATATGAAAGTTACTTGCTGTATATTTATGAAACTATGTTCTTTAAAAAAAAATACAGAAGAAAAATATCGACACCTTTTCAAAGGTTTACGTAAGAACCCTTGAGGGGTTAAGCAACCCTTTAATTAGTGGAAGCAATATCGTTCGAACAGCTCGATGACGCTTCCCGTTTCACGCACGATGCTTCTTCGAGCTTTCTTTATTTCCTCGATGCGTATCGCGTGCAGAACAGAGACTGCAGCACGTCCGATGCCCTGACCGATATTCGTGAGACACGCAGCAGCGGCCGTGCGCGCGAAACCGTGGAATATAAACGACGCGATTAACAGTCGGCGCGCAAACTGAAATTATTATGTCGTCGCCGGAACGGGGAGCAACCAGGGAAATATGCAATTATCGCGTGTCTAATAGAGTGTTATCGAATTATGTTGTACTCCGCAGCGTTGGAATGTTACAGGTGCTGCACAGATTGCGGCCGTGGAAAAATTCCGCGCCTTCGGATTTTCACTTCATGAAGATCGAAGCCGACTCTCGCGAGTTCCTCTACGTATGATTTAGAGAGAAGACACTCGAAAAAATTCTCTGGAACGAAGGAATTCATAGTCGGTCTGGATAATTGGTTTAAATGTACATACATAGGGTGTTTCGTTTATTTCATTTATCTTAAGAGAGCACGTTCCTCTGACGCCTAGAAAGAATCCAATTTTAAAAATTTTCGAAAATATATATTTCAGAATACACTGCTAAATTTTGGAAGAAAAATTTTAAGTATTGTGAATTGTACAACCCTGGCAGTGAGTGTAATAGTGATGTGAAATTTATAAAATAAGGACAATGAAAATTGGGATGCAAAATATATGCTCAGTATTCGTGTAAGAATAGTAGATACAATAAATTTGTGCACAGGTGTTCTGTACGGAACTGGGATACGGCGATTAATATTGTAAGTAATGTTTTCATTTTAGTATTTTTTCGGTGCAAATCTTTAAATGCTTTCTTCTCGAAAAGTGATTGTTTCAAATGGCATAGATAAGATCTTGGAAATTATATGACCAATTGCTTTGAAATTTTGACACGTTATTTCATATACTGATAGTTTTTATCGATACCAAAATTATATTCTTATGTTGTTTATTATACTATTTTGCCAATTTTAAACATAAATTATTTATTTTGGTACGAACGATAGCAATAAACATACTCGTTAAGAACCTTCTCACTTGTATTGTTTCAGTCCACTCTCAGAGCTCCAATCACTTACGCCAGCAAGATATAATATTCAAACACGCGTTTAGTGTGAACGAGGTGAAATCAAAGAGCAGCTAATTGAAATTGTAGAAAAAAATGGTTAGATATGACTAAATAAGTACTAAATAAACTACAAAAGAAGAATTACAGCGTTTACAGAATAATACTCCCTTAATGTATTCGTTAATTTCGGTGGTGCAAGAAATATACAAGAAATAATTTTTTTTTATTTAATTTTTTAATTCGTTGATACTTTCTATTTTGATAAGATCACTTTTTGCGATACTACTTGAAATAACACAGAATTGAACTGCATGCAGAATATTATCAAGTGTATAAATGCCATTCTAAAATAAAAAATTGGATTTGGAAGAAATAGGCATTGAAATAAGTTATGATTTTCCGTTTAATTTAGAGATTTATTCTGTTCTTCAAAAAAATTTAAGAAAATGGAGAAGAATCTTGTGTTTACAGCGAAAATTTTATGAAACTGAATGTATATATAATCGTAACCTGTTAACTGGATTTAGCTCTCGAATAGAAAATGAATCTATAGATTTTTAATAAAAAATGAGAAATCATTACAGCCAACTACGTTCATTTTGATTATGGTAAATATGAATATGTAGTATTTTATATTTAACATAGGCATAACAGTACAAATAAAGATGAATAATTTATGAATGAATAATCTATGAAGGACTGACAAATTAACTCGTTTATAATGTATATAAATAATAGATTGGTAATCAAATCAATCGTTTTCGTTACGCTAACGTTGGTAAATAAGTCTAACATTTTAGTAAGAGAATAATGGTGTCTTAGAATTACTTAAATTGAAATATTTCCTAAATTATTAATGACATACTTTCAGACATGAATATTTTAAAACCTTTTTATGAAGAATGTTGAGTTTCACCGATTGATGTATTAAAAAAAATACACAATTCCATTTAAAAGAACAAAGTTAACCTTGGCAACCTTTACACGTCTACTCATGAAAGAATTAATAACACCAGTACATGCCTTCTTCGACACTAGTCAACTTTCATCTGAAACATTTTTCGTTATGAGTAATAATAGGGAGAAAATTAAGATGTCAAAATCAAGTAAGACACCCTATATAATTTATATACGTGACTTATTTATTTTGGATAACCGATATTCCGATAAAAGGTGTTTCTAATGAAAGAAGGCGTTAAAAATGAAATATAGATAAATTTGAAAAAAGCAGTGCGTATGGTGTAAAGTTTAATAATACAAAATGATAGAAAGATGTGTTAATAAGAGAAAAATCCAGCGTGTGTCTTTCAGGAACAGAAGTATAGCCATGTATTTATAATACTTACACATTTAAATCAACACGTTAGGGAATATGGCTTTATGCATTCTTCGCGTTTGAATGATAAATTAAGAAATTCATACTGAAGAGTAATGTAACAAAGAAAGATTATAATTTAATTGTGAGAAACAGCAAGCAATAATTGACTTAGGTGCGCGGGTACACTCTGAGTAATGACGGCCTTTTCAAACACTTCGAATCGCTTTGAATTTGTCACGGGACAAAAAATACTAATCACTTCGAACACGATTCGAAACTTAAAATTCCTAAAAGTCTTGATAAGTCTTCAATGTTGACAAGTCTTAAAAGTTTTAAAAGTCTCATTTTATCCAATAATAATAAACGTAGCGTACTAAGCGATACGTGATACTTCGGACCTTAACCTCTTAAGGGGCAATTTTTCTAAAATTAGAAAAAAAAGAATCGATCCAATTTTTTATGTAGTTATATTTTAACCCTTTGCACTCCCAATATATTTCTTTTTTATTTGATGTATATCGTTAACTTCAGTACAGCCTTGCAACGATGCTTTTGAAAACGAAAAAATGATACACGCTTATGAATTTACATATTTTTATTTATTTTTCAAGGTGCTTCCTTTTATTATAAATAATACTTGTATGAAGTAGTGGTTCGTGTTAATCATTTATAATAATTTAGCAATTTGAAACTGCTTTTCTGTCAAAGGATTACATTTACTATATTTTCACATTTTGTTCTATTAAAAATATTGGAATTTCTGGAAAAAACTAAAGGTACGTATATGTGTCAATGTCCTCGAAGAAGTTAATATTGGATGCATAACAAACTAGCTAGCAATTAAATGAGTTTTCTTATGTTCTCAATCACTTTATGTAAAACTCGAAGTTGATTTCAATTAGTTTGTATTAGATTTGGACTATTTTCATTCATCACCAATTAATACACGCTTTTCGCAGTCAAAGGGTTAATATTTTATGTCAATAATACTGTTTGAGCAAAAGTAATCACGAAACTGTTGAAGTATCGGATACTCATAGAAATCTGTCGACGTTCTTACGATCGTCAAACCTATCTAGAGTTTCAGGAAGATAAAATATTTCAACATCTTTCAATATTCAAGATTTATCAAGACGTTTAATAGTTTTAAGCTTCGAATCAAGTTCTCGAAGCGATACGAATTTTGACTGTCTTGAGAGACATCGAATCGTTTCGAAACCGAGATTCAAATACCCATCATTAACCGTGAGTCACAGACGATTCGTTTCGCGTGACAAAGATTTCCGTTGTCCGGGAGTGAAATATCAACAATTATTTTGCTGAATAGCCGCCTCCGCATCGACGGACCGCGAGAAGGAAGAAAACTTTCAACGTGGCCGCAGCCGACATCGCAAATTCCACTCACCCTGTGATTTACACAGCTGCGTTTGTCAATAGCATTTTCCATTAGCAATTCAGACGGCATCGGACGCGTTTATCGGCTTCATAAACTATGATGGAAAACACATTTATCATCGCATCGTTGATTTCGTAACGATCGGTCGAGCGTTGCCTAGACACGAGCGTCTCGCAGCATTCAACCATTCACGGTCTTACGTTCAGATACCTCGGATACCTTCTTTCCGATGTGAATCCGAATTCGTAAATTTATTTCGTACGTTCACAAAGATGTTGTGCAACATACGAATACTTAAACATTTGCAGCTTTACATCGAGACATTTTGAAATATACTCTTCCCGATAGATGTCTATTGATGTTCGCGCATACCTGCTTTTGTTCTATTATGAAAAGATTATATAATTTATAATAGTATTCATCAACGTTCAATGTGGTGTTTGTAAAACCAATATGTATCTCTTAAGCAATATGAGAATGGTATTTAGTGTAATTCTCATGATGCTATCGTTGATGATGTTTCACAAGATATTCCTGGAATTAGATTAGCTAGAATTGGAATTGGTTCTATGTGTATCGTATGAATGAACATAAATGTCATTACCTATTTACAATTGTTCAGTCATGTGAGAGGAAACGTTTGATATAACAATCTGAATCAGTATAGCTTTAAGGCCGGAAAATTCCTAATGCATTGTGAATTGTATAGCAACTGTGCATAATGGCCGCCGTGAATAGGCTACCGATGATGACCACAAGGCAAACAACGAAACAATTCTGTATCAATGAACCTTTTTGTACATTTCAACAATGTTAACTGCTGATATAATTCTCATGGTGTGACGGAAAATTTTGAAAAGTGTAGAAGTTATACGTAATGTCCACGTTGTTAGTTACCAAGACTTCTTTCATGATTAACATGTATTTGGAAACATAAAGGAAACAATAGTTTAATTATTTCTTACAAGCAATATTTTTTTTCTATAATTTTCAATGAGTTTTGAGTAACGAAAGTGGCATTTAATATTTTTGAAATAGAAAATTGCACGTTTTCTTATCATGTGTGAGAATGAGAACTGAATGTAAATTTTTGTGCAAATTTATATTTTCGAGATTACAGTAAAAGAAGTAGAATCTCAATGGAAAATTATTTCAACTACTAGGTATTATAAAAAACATTATAAATTCAATATCTTGCATATTTTTTCATATTATGTGCGTTCTGTACAATTTTGCATTTTTAAATTTCCCATAAATGCATAAAAACTTGCAGTCTAATGATAACGACACGTTACATGTGTTCCAAAGTGTTTAACTCTCTATATGTTCGTCTATAATTCTTGCTTTTCAATATATTTGACATGTTAAGCGCCATTGCTAGATTTTTTGTTTAGGAAGCGTTGGTACTCGAGGATCAACCATATCGAATGTAGTAAGTAAAGCTTTATTATTCGCAAACGGGTTTTATTGAAACAGGTTAAATAAAAATATGGCTTTCCTCTGTAAGCGTTATGAAGTTCAATTTATTATTACACTGTTTGCAACGGTTTCGGAACTGAACCGCTGGACGAAAAGTCGACTGAAATCGGTGTTGTGCTTAACTTATTCCAAAAAAGTATTTTTGGTGCCAATTAAACCGAAAACGTCATTCTATCATGTCCTTTAATGAACAAAAATTCGTGAAAAATGTGTGGAAAAATTTGTATAGTTTTTTTAAACATTTCAAATAAGATTCTACTATAGAATTATTTTTTGCTTTTCTAGAAGTGAATTTAAACTTTCAGAACTATTCTAGACAAAATTAAGCCACGTTTACGGAACAAGAGTTAAAAATGCAAAATTATAATTAACTGTAATATTTCGTCTCATAGAAGAACAAAAATCGGTTTATAGCGAGTAAAAATATTAATTTCTATCATTTGTGATTATGTCTAATTTTCAACGTCACTGTAGATTATATTGTTGAATTGGTCTTTCTAATCAAGTTTATAGAATGCGCAAAAAGTTTAATTCTACGTAGAAAGGAGCTTTATTATTCCAAGGAAAGCAATATAATCATTTTTGATGCTTAAATAAAATGAAATTTTGTGCAAAAAAGTACATATATTTATAACCGGTTTGAAATTTTCATTGTGGAAATTAGTTCTTCTAAATATTGAACAGAAATAAGGTATTATTATAACGCATAATTAAAAAAATTAATTTTACATGAAAAGAGTACAAAATTTACATCTCACTAACAGTTCATAACTAGACTGCAGATTTTCAAGGATTTATAAGTGCAAGTTGCACAGAATGCACATATCGTGAAAGAAACATACAAAATATCGAAATTGCAAAACTTTTTATAATACCTTGTAAGTGAAATAATTTTCTGTTGAGGTTTTGCTTCTTTTACTATATTTTTAAAGATACGAATTTGAATAAAAATCCGCAGTTTACTGTTCATATAATCTGATCAGCTCCAGGATGTAAAAATTATGTAGTTAAAAATTTGCTATTTTACGTAATAAAAATAATGTGCCCTGTCGAGACTATTTACGGAAAACGATTAGAATTCACATTTTTTGAGTTATGACACTAAGCTGTTCGAGAAATGAATTCATACTTCATGAGTAATTCATATTTCTTAATAATACGAAATTATCCGAACGGTGAAACATACCTGCATTTCATTTGTGTAGGCAGAAGTTTAGAAAGAACAAATTAGAGTGTTTTCAACGTAGTTACTAGATAAATAACATAAAATAATATAAACGTGATAGTAAAATTTTTCATATTTTAACAGATTTAATACCAATTTTATTAAGGAATCGAATTATTTGTTACACGTATTCGAATATTGAAGAGATAATCAATTTAATTGAGGAAGAGGAAATGCGTTGTTTCAGTAGAGGAAAACTGGAATTGTACTTTGCAAATGCTGCGTTTCATTTCCGACAGAGATAAGGTGATAGGAAGGTAAAATATTATGTTCCGTTTTCCCTCTATCGCTTATTTCTATCTGTAACTAAACAGAGGATACTACTTTAGTTGCGTGACTTAAGTGCTGATGAATGATGTTATAAATGTAAATATTAAAGATCATACATTATACAGAGAATTAATTCTTAAGTGATCCTAACGCAAGCCAGGAAGTTATTTCATTTTATTAATAACTTGTTTGTATTATTTTACCATCAGAAAACAAACTGGATAATTGTAACAGAAGTTTGGTCTAATTGATATGTAATTTTAATTTACTAAAAGTCAAGGAAACGGTTTTACATTTATGTTAAACATTGTATCTGCACTACAGGTTTAACTAAAAAAAAGATACCATATCTAATTAAACATATTAAACACATTAAATTGAAGTAACTCTATTTTGAAGTTACATTTCATGTTATAGTAACACGACATCGAAATTATCGAAAATTTTCTAGGAGAATTGATTGTAATACTTTTACTATTAAAAATTAAAAAAAAAACATTTACGTTATAGTAACAATTTCTTCAACAAAAATTAATATTCTGTTTCGCACACATTTTATTGTACTTTTCAATGTAATATACTCTTTGACAAATATTCATTTATTTTACCTACTTACAAATCCTCGTTCGATTAATATTTTAGCATTTAGTTTAATTAGACGAATTTTATGAGATAAAATATTGTAAATGATTAAAAGTCAAGAAAACAGTTTTACATTTATTTTACAGTAATCATTTTTCAACGAAAATTAACATTCTACTTTACTCATATTTTATTATACTTTTCAGTATCACATACTTTTCTACAAATTTTTATTTATTTCATCTGCTTGCAGATTGATCGAATAATACTTTAGCTCTCAGTTTAATTACATAAACTCCATAAGATAAATAATATATGCTTCTGACGCACGACAAACGTGACAAAAAATGGAAGTTAATTATGACTGATTAGCTTTTAACTAAGATTGATCACAGCAGTTGATTTGTAAAACTATTTGCATTAAAATTTCCTACAAAATTAAGGAAATTCATTATTACAAACAAATTGAATAGAAAATAATATACGTAAAAATGCTTTTTCGTCATTTCAAAGAAAATGAATTCGTTAATGGTTATTTGTCAAACGAAAAGTCACTCTTTATCGTTAAATAATCTCGTTTCTAATTGGGACCGGACCAAGGTCAGGTTAGGTTAGAAGTCGATATTTTACTGTAAATCCTCTTTATTCTAACCATAAGCTACTTTGTTGAGCCGCGGCGTAGTTAAATCGCGGGAAATAGGACCCGCTTGGAGACGATATATTCCATAATAAAGGGCCGTGGTGAAAATTATGTTCGCAAAGAATTGTTTTTCACTTGAAGGACGTCAACTGAACTTTTATTTGCTGTTTATGAGTTGGTAAACGGAAAATGAACATTTACAATGAAGTAAATATCATAATTTAATAGTTATTAGTACAATGGAACAGCGAGAGCTCGAATAAATCGAAACCTGGTTGGAAAAAATTGGAAATATGATTTGTATACACTATAATCATTTTATTTGATAAAGATTGCAAATTCCTTCTATAATATACAGAAGTTCACGAAAGTATTCGAATCCCATTTAAAGCAGAATAACTTTTTTTTTTTAACTGGATCAAACGACTTGAGTTTCTTTTTTTGAGAAGTTAGTGGGATTGCTTTACTAAACGATGTGTACAAAAATTTTTAAAAATGTTACAACTGATCAGAATCATGAAGAAATTAGCGAAGGTCGTTTTCATAACTCTTTTATCTGACCCCTTAATAAAAATTTTAAATGTACGTTCTGTAGTTTTATGCCAGTTCTATATATTTGTACAAAATTTGTAATCCTCTTTTTTTTATTTTGCTAATTTTGCGCTAGTAAATTAGTCAATAAGTCACGAATAGAATTTCTTGTGATGTCTTCACATTGTTTTAAATATTGAGGAGTATTACTTAAAGTGGAAACACTTTTTATTTTCAACGTCTTCGTCGTGTAAGTCATTTTGAACAGCAGCGATTAATTATTTGCCAATTACTTTGCAAATTATTTTCAAATAACCATCTTCTCATATTACGTTCGTTTACATCGTCATATCTTCCTGCAGTATGGACAAATTGTAAAATATCTTTCTTACTGTGTTTTGTCTGATGTGTTTAATTGTTGATCCGGTATGTCTGTAGTAGGAATGCCATGTTTCCAGGCTTTAAACCATGTTTTTATAATATTATTCTGCTGAAATTGATCTCACACATTTGCACACATTTAAACGATGTCTTTAATGTTCAATGATTTCTCGAATAATCATGACTTGTTGATCCAGGTTACACCAAAGACTGTAATCTCATCTGACATAAGTTTTACGTAAAACTTTAATTATTAGAGTTTATTTGTATATTATAATGGCCATAAACGACAATAACATGTATTCTGCAATCGATAGTTTCTTTTTGAAAAAAAAAACTATTATGAAAAAGGCATTATACCGTGCCTCACTGTAAATTTAATTTAATTTGTAACATTTATTTCATTATATACTTATATTCTTTTGTCTATTAACTCTGTATACCAATGGGTTTTCTCCGGTAAGTAGTAAACAAATAAATAAATAATAAATATTATATTTATATATTTCATATAATTATTTAATAGTTCCTGGTGAATAAACAAATATGCTATTTTAATAAATTTATTCAGATGAAAAACGAACTAATGTAGGAAAAATGAATAATTTTGTATTCTACAGCGTGAATTCTGTTTTAAATTCTGTAATTTAATCAAATTCGAGGATCTGAAGTGTACATCCTGAATTGCATTAATCTAGAGGTTTATGCTTCCTTTAATGGAATAGTTAGATACATAACGATATGTTTCAATTTTTGGTATAAAATTATCGTAGATAGAATAATTAAGTACCAAAAAAAAAAATAATTAAATTACAGTTAAAAAATAAATATAGGTGTAAGTAATTATAGAAATTATTGTAATTAAAAATTGATTAATACGATTCTTTTCGTTTATAAACACTACGATTACAAGACACATCAGTTTAGTTATATCCATTACTTGTACTTTTTAAGTAGCTACATGATGCGTTAAAAAAAATTGTAGTTATAAATAAAAAAAATACAAATGGTATTGAAAACAATCATTAAAAAAGAAAATTTATAATAAACGTTTTCCTCTCCCTGATTTGTCTCTTAAAACAATATAAATTACGTCAAAAATATTGTTGGTATCACGAAACTTCAAAGAATTTTAAGTAATTACATTCTCATTATTGTTACTTATTGTTTGTATTTCTTGAAGTCAGATAGATTGTATGATACACTGACTGAATGCAAATATCTCCATCTATTTTACTTTGAATAAATAGTTATTGAAGTATAATCGAATCTTTGGCTTCCACACAGTTTTTTCTGCTTGTAGTTTCAGCAACGAAGAAATGCAAATCGTCCAGTTGTGGATACAGCTTTAAAGCTGGCTACTGATGTTCGCAGACGGAAGCGATTGATTTGCGAACCCGTATAGAATCATGAAGTCATACGAGCAACAAAGTTCATGGAAGAAAATGATATAAACGATCTGACGGTTGGCTCCCGGTTAGACACCGATCGGTTTGCCGGTGCATGGTTATGCTAATTTTCTTATATCAACGTTAATATCAGCAATTTATGATCGTCGATTGTACGTGTTACATTCATTACTTTCATTCTAGCAGATATACCGATAGCCGGTGAATGCCAACTTGTGAAGCATGGGAATGAAATTTTCCGTTTTGCAGAGTTGTCGTTTAATATCCAACCTTGCAAAGATGTTACGCAATTTTTGAAACGCGAAGGAAGTTAAAATGTAATTCAAATATAATAACACACAATAATATTTCAAATTAATTATCTAATTAAAATGAAAATAAATAAATTATCTAATTAAAATAAAAAATTTTGTTTATTAAATTTAAGTAAAAATACTTCAAAAAGTATGGCAAACTTAATATTTCAACAATTTTTGCATAGTAAAATGTCAATTATCCGAACCAATTAGAGCCACAAAAATGCGTTAGAGAACAACAAAATTTTTAGTTTAAGTCACCGGACACTTAATAAAATTAGGTAAATTTTGGTAAAATTCACAGACTTTAGTAGATTTCAGTATGCTTCGCATTCAGGTATCCTAATGCTTATGAACGGGAGTGTATACAATCAAGTGCAGAATGTGCGAAGTTCAGAAAAGAAATTCCATCCTAAAAAAATGAATAGAACATTCCTGGTAAATGTTCACTTAGACATAAAATGAATGTAACGATGAAAAATTACCGTGAAAAATAATGCAGCAGCATTCGCGGCTGAATGCAAGCGGAAATTTCAAACGAATCTCCCCGTTGCGCCGGGGATAATGGCCGACGGGGTTGCGCGCTTATTTTTTAGCATTCTGCAGCTTTGCGCGAGACGGCCCGGCCGAAACTTTTCCAATTTAAAGTTTCCTTCCGGGCCGACTTTCGCGTTGCAACAACCCGAACCGGGGGTGTCTTTATTGCGCTCGACAACGTTGCCGTCGCTGTGGCCACTAGGCGAACGGCGCGGCAGGTTACACCATCGACTAACCTCCACCTTTTCCACCTCCTCCGCCGCCTCTCGCTGGAATTTTAGCTTTCGTAAACACACGTCCTATCGGCGTTTTCCTTTCAGACCCCTTTTCGCCAGGCGTCGTTACTGTCAACAGGTAAACCCTTCGACCCCCCGTTTACACCCCCTAGCTATTAATTAACCTTCGTGGAACTTGGCGATCCAGCACGGGGTTAGATTCGTTGCGGAACGTTGTCTCACGGTTGGCCGTCCGCTGTTTTTCGAAAGCTTCCCTTGGTATTTGTTCAAGTAGATTACTTTTCAAGTCCTCTTTTTATATGGAGGATCTCCTACTGAGAAAGAATGCGGGAGTTACGAGGGTTTAAAGGAAAATTTGAGGAAGATGTTACAGAGAATACAGGATACGAGAGAGTTTTGTTCTTTACATTATAATTAAATCCAGGATCAGAGACTTTTCTTCTATTGTAATGGAAGATATTTTACAATACTGCAACATTGCAAAGTGAAAAGAAAATATAAGATAATGTATTGTAGCCTAGCTCTTATTTACTTAATTTTTTCTCAAAACTTTGTTTGTGGCATCTCCCAAAAAAAAAGTAACTTGTAAAAAGTTTAAACTCAATCAAATAACGTGAAGACGTGCCCCCGAGTACGGACTAAGGATGATTCTGAGGATGTGAGGGGTTATTTTTGTCTAACATAAATCTGTTTTATTTGTACACATTTTACAAATTTCAATGTCAAAAAGAGATATTAGAAAAGTGCCAAATTTGTACTTCTTCAGGCGCTTAAAATTTTTACGAGGCATTATTCTACAAGTCCTAAGGTATTACAAATGTACAGTTATTTACAGAAAATGTGGTGAGATAGTTATAATAAATGTAAATGAAATTGATGATACTCCAAAAGATGAATTAGAACTTTCTTACTTGAAATGATCAGAACTTCGAAATTAATGCTTGAAATACAAAACTTCTAAGGCTATTTTATAAAGGAAAGTCAATGTTTATATAGTGAGTAAAACTATATTGCTCAAATTGTTAATTGATCACAATAAAATGCGACAAGTCAAGATAAGGTATTGCGATGTAAATGTTCCATAAAATATGTTCGTTATTATACTGTAACTTACTTCTAATACAAAATGAAATGCAGTGAATATGATAAATTGTTGGTACATTTCATCCTTTTCTTCTTCAGATGATAATTTTACGACGAGAATCAGTATTAACGATGAAATATATAATTTATACGGTACAATCGCTAACGTGCAATGTTTCCAAACGTAGTCTTGCTACACATTTAAATAATATTCTGTTCCCTTTATAAGTGTAATAGATCATACTTTCATTAAAAGAAAACAACTTTAAAAATTCCAAATAGTTTGTATTTTATTAACAAAAATTATGTACACTATGGACCCTATATAAGAAGATTTACTGAAATAAGCATTCATTGTGTATAATTTTATCTATTTTTATATTTGTTGGAATATTTTATTATATAAAGTGTGATATTAAAATGGTCAAATGTATATAAGAATGTTCACTTAATTAAGCATTCGTTGTTTGTAATTTAACAATGATTAACATAAATGTAACAACAAAAGTAAGCAGATAATTCAGATAACCATTGTAAGAAAGACTATGAAGGAAACATATAATATATGAATTTCTTGTGGAAAATTATTTCTCATTTTAAGTAAATTATGTTAGTTTCAATTTTATTCAAAGAATTATAATTTAGTCGTTGTGACGTAAAACTCCGAGGCAGAAGGAAAAGAAGAAGAATCATAATTTATTTACTGTTAGCAACTTGTTAGAAAGAATTTATTTAAGTTAGTCGAATTAAATGTGGTAGCACATTTCGATAAGAATCTTCTATAAATGTATAAACGTGGATAAATTAAACGAAACAGACGTGGATAAATTTGACGAGTATCAGCCTGTAATTGAGAAACAATTACAAAAGCGGAAAGAAATGACTTGCTAAGTACAATATAATGACTATACTACAGTTTTATAATTCGTAGCAGGTATTTTTATTTCTCGTTTACTATTACGAAGAAAAATGAGGCTAATGTTAAAGTGTAGTTTTCATTGAGCCTTGTAAGGTAGTTGTAACAAGTCTACCTTCTTATTTTCTACGGAACATGCTTCTTCCTTACTTTTGTTGCGCTTTAACCGTGACCTTATTTTCCGTTACGGATCACTCCCGAGCCATCCTTTCCTTTTTGGCACATGTACGGACGATCCTGGTCATTATCTGCATGCAATATAAAATTAGAATGTGCAATGCCACGTTGATTCTTCTAGAATGTACCGTGTGAATGCATAGTCCGATTACAGATTAACGTCTTATAAGTATCTTGTAACATTTGCCACGTTCATTTTAAAATAAAGTTGAAAAGATTTCTAAATCAAAGTAATCGTTGTACCTCTGTAACAGATACAAACTGGAACTTTCCCTCAAAGAAAAGATTAGGTACGACAAAATACTTAACCACTTTGCTTCATCGAAGAAAAGAATTACTGGATAAAATATAACAAGAGAAGAATGTCTGTTCGAGTAATAAACTTGTAGTTAATGAGACTGAATTCTGATATTTTCTGTATATTCTGTTCTGATTTTTTAGAGACTCTTGTTAAAAATCTCAACAACAAAAATTCAATATTATGATATTCAAGTATCTTTGTTTTGCTGATTAAATTTATTAATATTACATATAATTAAAGTTAGTTGATAATTCTGAAGAATCTTAAGAAAGAAAATAGGTATACTAATATTATGTACGTTAAAAATTATTAAGTGCGATATTTAATACTAAGTACGAAAAAAGTTGAAGTATTAAAAAGTATATAAAATCGAATATGTACATTTCTTCTGCTACAAAAATTTCAAATAACATTTTAATTCGTATTTCATCATTATTTTATGCATACTATAACATGAAAATCACATTTTTTCTTCTTTATAGAGGAGTAATTTCAAAGTTCAAAATATTACCAAACAATCTTATATTACTACAACTGAATTTTTATTAGGTTTTGGGATAAAACATGTGTTTTTATCTCTTGAAGATTTTAAAAATATTACGTATCGTAATATTATTTATTTTCTCGATTTTTCTATTAAATTTCATAAGCTCTTTCGCTGTTAATATCTTTTCAAATAATCACTTCCAAGATTATTAATAAATTGTGTTAATAATTGTATTATATATATATATATATATATATATATATATATATATATATATATATATATATATATATATATATATATATATATATATATATATATGCGTGTTACGTTCATCATAGACTTATCAATCTATTCCCCCGTCTAATTTGGACTTGTCATGTTATTTCTTTGCATACCCATTTATAAAAGGCTTATAAATTTAACAGGTTGTTCGTATATTCAACTCTCATATCAAAGAACACTCACCCCTCAACTTACACTGATTATCCGTTCCACCTAATTTTTTTACATGTAAAAAGAGTCCATCAGTAGGAAAAAGTATTTAAAAAAACAACACGATATTATTATTTATTATTATTGCTTTTTTGTTATCAATAATGGAAGAAAAAAGTAAAGGAACAGCATAAGTTGAAGTCGTCTATAGAAACAGAAAATCATCATAAATCGCGGGATTATTTACCGCGTAAATAAAGTATACTCTCTTTGTGACAACAGTTAGCTTTATCGGACAACATTGAAATCATAAAATTTAATTTTTACGAACACGAAAACTCGATAGCTTTATTCGATACATGATGTAAATACTATTTAACTATTTTGAAATTTCAAAGTACTGTCCAGATTTTTATAATATAGCAAATAATATTCTAAAGGATTTCTAGACTTTTTACATCCGAATTGTTTGAAAATTCGCTATATAAGATGTACCAGTATATATATGCAAATAATAATACAACTGGATGAGATTCTACTTGAAAAAATAAATCGAAAAACAAAGTAACAAATTTTTTTCATACGAGACTTCCTTTTTCGAGTAAATCGGTTTAGAAAATTGGTCGGATGCACAAACGACTAATTGTATAATATAACTTTGCTATTGTATCAAACCATTATCACAAGAAATTGTGGAAATATTTGAAAAGTTAAAAGGTAAAGTAGGTTAGAGTCCGTTATTTCATCTTTAATTCGTTGATTGATATCTTCGACAGTATAGAAGACAGGTTGACGTAGTAAAATCAACTTGTATGCTAAATTTAAGAAAATCGAATGTTTCAACGATCATTTATGGAAAACTAAAGTATCTTAGTGAAATCTTAGTAAATAATTCAGGCAAATTTATTACATTTCTCAGTTCATTTCAAAGTCATGAGTGAAATATATTTAAATACATTCTCTCATCTACTACAATATGCAACGAAAAAAAAAGAAATACACGTTTTCCACATAAAAAGTAACGATGACTTTCAAAAGCCCACGAAAAAATGACCTGACAAAAGAAACTCTTCTTTCAGACTATCCCTTGTTTCAATCCGTTAATATTATGTCACAAATATTTTTTATATCACAGAAGACGAAAGAAATATTTAGGTAGCCTGCTTCTGTTAGAACACCCTGTATAATGAATCAATTGTCCATTTCGTAGGTGAAATTTTTCGAAAACTGACCCTGTCTGGTTTTCATTGTGAATGCAACTTAACAGCCGGTGGTTAAGCTTTTCTGGTAATTAAGTGCAGCTTATGTCGGCAATGCGAGGGTGGCTGCGGTAACCTTAGAGGTTAATAACTTAGGGGAGGTCCGAATATGATATTGTTATGGGGTCGGTTGTATAAGAGGGGGTGCTATGTACCAGGCACCCGTGAACCCTACACCGGCTGATTAGGCTCGTGCCAGGCGTTATTAATCCGCTAACTCATCCCCACCTGACCTCTCTAACGAGAACGACCACAGTACACTTGCACGTGCCACCGGCTCTCACGTGACTCGAACACCTCTACTTTACGAAGGGGCGATTTCCTTCCCAGAAGAGAAGCTTAAGGTAGAAGTTCTTTCCAGTAGTAGTTTATTAAGTAGGGGAGATATTTCCTAAGAGAAACTGTGAAAATAAAAAAAGAGAGAAATGCTTGTCCAGTTAACCCTTCAACGGTGTTCGAAGAATATACAGTCTGTCGCAAAAATATTCGACCACCGTTTAAAACAGAATAACTTTTTTAAAATTCGACCAAATAATTTGAGTCTTTTTGAGAAGTTAGAAGGATTTGTTTACTAGGTAACATGTACAAGAATTTGTGAAAATATTACAGTTAGTCGGAATCTTGAAGAAATTAGCGAAAACCGTTTTTGCAACTCTTTTAACTGAGGCTGTAATAAAAATTTTAGAAGTACATTTTATATATTTATGTTAGTTATATATATGCTGAAAATTTCATCGAAATCGGTCGATGCGGAAACAAGGGACAGACATTGAAATAAGTAAGGATCTTTCGATTTATTGCAGTTATAGGCAGAAAGACACGAAAAACTTCGATTTTCACCATCTTTAACTATTTATAGCTCATAGCAACGTTAATCAATTCTGATGACATTTTTAGTTACATGTAACTTGTACAAACAAACAAAACATATTTTTTTAAAAGTTCATCACAAAATTAGATAAAAAAGATTTAAAAAAAGCGGCCTCCACCATTTTCTTTATGATTCCGAATGATTGTAATTTTTTCAAAATTGTTTGTACACATTATCTAGTAATCTAATCCTTTTAATTTCTTAAAAAAAAAAAAAACCGTAAGCCGTTTTGTATTATACAATCTTAAAGTTATTCTGCTTTAAATAGTGGTCGAAAACTTCTGTGACAGACTGTACTCGTCATATAAAAATAAAAAAACGTTTTGTTATAAAAATTGAAATTTTTGTGAAAAATAAAAATTGCATTTCTTTTGTTAGAATAGAGAAATAAAATGGGCAATAATTATTTTGCATTTTTATGAAAATATTATGTCCGATTAAAATGAATTAACATTTCACGAAATTGAAAGTATTTCTTATGAAAACTTAATGTCTTTTGAGTCTAATTATTTCTTCGCTTGGATACGAATCACAAACAGCGTGTTTATCACTGTACAGTGCAATTTTAACGACTAAACTGCGATTTGAAGAGTACAAAACATAAACCTCAATCGATCATATATCTACGGTTATCAAACACGAATCAACTTGTGAAATTTTTAAAATTGTATTAATAACATCTGTTACAGTAATGAATTTTGAAACAATGAAATTATTGTTGTTTTTTTAGATAATCTAATTCGTAGTATTTGCAAATTTAAATTTACAGTGCATATATATTGAATTTGACGAGTATACTCGTCATCGCTTGATTTTAATTATGCAGAGACACACTTCGAAAATAAAATTTAACTGTTAAAATGTTAAGTAGCACAATATATAGAAGTGTGATAATTAAGCAATTTTCATCTCTCTCTGTAACAAACTGCCATATTTTTGTAAAATATAATATAGACTACAATGTATAGTAATGACTTAAATTAACGATACTAGATTTAAAGAGTTGATAATTTTTAAATACTTTTTTTGAAAATTTCTTTACAAGATTTAGCAAAAATGAGAAATTTTCTTTATATTGTATTTTAGAAATATTCCTTTTCTTTAAGAAACATTTAATATATATAACATTTATGCAAAATAAACGTCGAAATTATTCTAGTAGGTACTTATTCAATACTTTATTTGAGGCAAAGTATATTATTTGTATTTAGTTACTTCTAACGTATCTGATACGTTCAACGACAACTTTAATATCTCGAAATTCTCCAAACAGAGAGCCACTGGTCTGGAATGTGTTGGGTTAATCCGACATATCACCAAGAAGAACATAATAACCAGCGACACGTTAACGTATCTATTATAATTAGAAGTTCATAGCTTTAGTGTTCACTATATACATATAACAACGGGAATGTAGTACATAAATTCCATTCTGCTGTATTATAGTATGGACTCATCCTTTTGCTGCACTAAATTTCAAGATTTGATTGATATATTACCAGTGTTTGCAGAAAATATTTTTTAATATTTTATGGATATTTAGTTATGTACTATTAATGTTTCTATATAAAATATATTTATACTATTTTGCTTTCAAAATGTGGAAAATATATCTAGTACTGGTAATTTAGTAATTTGAACTTTTTTGGAAATGATCTCATATAGATATTAAGAGTGTACACTCAGAAATCTCAGACGATTTCAAAATATCGATATTTTGGAATTTTTATGTAGATAATTACTAAGTAAAAAATTTCAATTTTGTTAAAGGACATATATGTAAATTTGTTCTTTAGTTTCCAATTTTTAAAATTAAAAATACTACATAATGATGGAGTTGAAATCATGTGTGCTAGAATATCGATTACTGATCACCATTGCCGCCACGACTAAAGTGTCTAAAATCAAAAATGCTGTTTGATTTATGAATAAGATTTCTTTAAATTTTAATAATTATAGAACTTGTAACATTTTATTAAAAATTAAATAATTAATTTATCGAAAACATTCATAAGTCGAAGTATTTATGAATGGGATAGTGTAATAAAACAGGACAATATTAATATTATTTCTTCAAGTACCAAAATCACAGTATAATTGATTTCTTTCTTCAACAATATAAATACATGTTATGTTATTGCTAAATTATTTATAACAAAATTTACATTAAACTTTGTACCTATTTGAAAAATAAAAATAATCCTGAAATTAAATAGCAGGAAGTAATCCTTGCATAAAAAATAATACATATTTTTTAAATTAATCAAAATTAACGAAAAAGCAATATTAATTCATGGAGACGTTTCATTCACAAACTTTTATTGTGTTCTTTTCATAAATATGTCAGCAAAATTGAAAATCCAACTAACAATCAACAAAGTATTGAACGAAAAGTATTGAACATTTCATGTTAGTGGTTTTTGAGTAAATACCTGTTCAGATGTAACAATAAAGAAATTAGTCAGTAACAATAGTTCCTTGCAAAGCGTTTCGAAAAAAAAACTTTACTTTCGATATTGCAAAAATTTAATCGTACATTACTGACATGCTTGAAAAAACAATCTAAAGTTGCACACGATTACATGTATAAATATTGAAACAAAATGAAAAGATTATCATCAGGAGCAGATTTTTTATTTTTGTAATATTTGGACTATCTCTTTTATTCAACCTCTCCCCTATAATTGTAAAAAGAATCTTATAACTACGAAATTCATTAACATTTGATTGAAAACGATACACTGCATATTATAGTTCCTTCCATTTTTGGAATATCTGCAATGCACTTATCATCCCACATTTCTCATATTCAATGTGAATTATTTAAACAAACTGTCTCTATAATTTCCAGCAAATCATATCTATACATAGTAATCTAAACACCTCCGGCCATATTTTACAGAAAACTATATGTTGCGACCCGTGGTAATTACGGCGGTATACTAATTGGTATTCTGACACAGAAAATCTGCTATTTTTGAGTACATTCTTCTTTTCTCGAACCAATAATTTCATTCAGATTTCTCATTTATGAAATTATTGATTTGGTCTCGAAATAATTTAAAATCGAACTTATCTTCACTGTTACTAATTCCATCATTTGGCTTGATCTTTATAAACATTAAAGACAGACTATAGTAAGAAATAATAATATTAATTAAACACAATCGCTGTATTATGAAGTACATATGCGCGAACCATTTAAAATGTAAAGAGGAAAGATATTCTGTATAAAAGAGGAACAACAGTTATTAATCGGCCTTTAATTATCATTCGAGTTGCTGCATCGGACCAAATGGTGATTGAGAGTCATTTCTCGAGTACAAAGGGTTAAACGGCTAATCACGAGTAATCAAAAAAAGACGAAGTAAAAACATCGCTCAGCATCAATAACGCGATAGCTGTATTATTAGACTACAAAATGATCGAACTATGCTTCTTTTTTTTTTTTATGTCGGTTGAAATTATTCCAGTGAAGAATCAGTAATTTTTGAATAAAGATCGAATACGTATCAGCGGGGTTCGGAAGTTCAACAGTGAGCTTGATGTCTGCAGATTGTCGAAGGGATGGTCTTCAGTTTCTTTGTACCTCCTCATTGTTGCCCCTCGACCCGATGCTAATCTGACCTAACCCCACACGTTTAATCTGAACAGCGCTCGTCTAGAAGAGATTGACAGTTTAAAATATGTATAATGGAACGAGGGAGAGGGTGTTCCAGAGGAGGGGTGGAAGGTCTGGATTAAATTGGACGCCGTGAATTAATCGGCTTCTGTTTGAGTGAAATTGGGCAAGCACTGTTAAGAAACGTGAGCATCGACGCGGGCCATTGTGTTGTCGCGCATCCCCTGCCCTTTAAATCATATACGCACTACCCCATGGCAACCTGCTGGCCCTATTAATCGACCGGTAATCGCGCATTCACGTCAATGGACTCGGGGATAACTGGAATGAGCGAAGGAGGTATTGTATCTTTGTTCTATTTTCTTCTTTTGTATAGCCAGTTTTAGGAGGAGTTGCACGGGCCCAGACCAACAGTTCGCGGGGGGGGGGGGAGGTTTTCAAGTTTTCTAGTAATCATCAATCCGTTGAGTGACGGATTTCTTTTACTTGATAAATGATCGACTTGCTTTTTTCAGATTGATTGAATAGTACCCATATGAGGGGGTATACTTTATACAGGGTGTTCCACGGTAAGTAGGGGATGATGAGAGAAATACAAACACTGAATAATTCCGGACACAGTGATAATTACTTGTTTCATTCCCTCAACTGTTTTCGTTTTACATGTTCACGATTGTTTTTACTATTCTTAGCGTTGAGGAAACAATCTTCACGGAAGGTCAGACACATTTTGGGAGATAAGCTTCGTCAAATAAATTCAACTCATTCCTTGTAATTCTTGTGATATATTTTTTATAATGTCGCGTATATTTAAACAATGGCAACGTTCGGCCGTAAAGCGAACTTTTGCCGACTTAGCAATTTAATTATTTTACAAGTGCCTTACTTGAAGGCCCATAATCATCAACACACACACAATTTATGAAACATCTGACAAATACAGTATTGGAAGCATTACCATTAGATTGTACACCTCGACTTCGACTCATACACATGTACATACTTGTAAATATACATTCCACACGTAGCATACAATCAGAAACATACATAGAATTACACACCGTATACATCAAACTGCGATGAAAATTTAATTTAAGTGTTGAATATTGTAAATCAAAATATACTATCGTTTTGGAAACAGTGTGATACATGCAGTCCATTTTCAAACCATCACATCTTTGAAAGTTTTCACCGTGTATAAAGGTACAGTTCGAAAGCCGTGTCATTTTATCGTCGCGAAATTAAAACATCCATGCTATAACGCGAAACATGCAACTAAAATGTAAATTTATCCAAGCTCAGTGGATTTTCTAGTAACAATAATGTAACAGTTTTCAATGAGCGAATGTCTATATTTACTTATTATTTCTTAATTGGAAAATTTCAAGTTCATATGGGTATTTACGGACTTCGAGTGTGGGATAAATATGGATGTTCACAATTACCCCTTACACAATATTATCGCCATTATGAATTAAATCACGAAGATACACTAATGCGACGGTGCACCTTCAATGTTGTAAAGTTAGCAATACAAGAATTATAAAGGAAAAGAAAATGTCACTCTGTTAGGTTATCAAAAAGTATAACATTTCACGGGCAACACTTTGTGATCAAGTGAAAACAAAAAAATATAATCGATCCTCAACGGAACAAGAAACCTGTTTTTAATGCAGCACAGGAAGACGAGTTAGTAAAGTACATTTTTAAATATTCTAAAATGTTTTATGAGATGACCATATTAAGTTTAGGAAAATAGTGTTTGATTTTGATACTGCTGATATTATAAAACATAATTTTAATCAAGATGTAAAAATGGTGGGCATGGATTAGTATAATACAATATATATTATATAATATATTGAAAGATTGGTTTCTATCCATAATGGGCGCATAAGAAATGCGGTGGAGCAATTCTAAACCAGAAAATATTAAAATACGATGTCAAAAGAATTAATATTTCGTGAGATATTCCAAATTTGATTTAAGACGCATTATCGTTGAAATGTCATGAAATCATCAGCACCGTCTCACAATGTCCGCACTGTAAAAAGATATTTAACATCAACAGATGGAGAAAAATGGTTTGAAACTTACTGTCCGATACTTTAACCACCGCGTTTACCTGTCTTAAATCCCCTTATCTTTTTCTTACACAGGTTTCTTTGAAAAATAAAGTCTACTCACAAGATTCTAGTTCAGTAGATGACATAAAGGAAAGAATTAAAAGGAACTGTTTAAATATAAGTGCTAAACAAATGGACCATGCAATGAAAAATGTAGAAAAACGAGTGAAAAGATGTTTAGAATGCAATTATGGAACGTTTCAAGTATTTGTTGTAAATGTTAAAAAAAAATTACATGTTTCTAAACGTATCGAGTTCTTCGTGAATTTACTCTAATCCTTTTTTCAGAATGGTACAAGAAATCGATTAATCTAAATAAATTTATCGAGTTCCATTTAAAAAACAAGTACAATTGCACTGTGCAACTGTATCAATGCACTCCTACAAAAACTCGCACTACTTGATGATAGAGCTTGTTAAATAATGCAAACTTTTCTTCTAAAAAAATTCTAATGCAAAAAGAACAAAGTTATAGTCTGACCTAGTTTCCAGATATTTCTGGAATATATATCTTTGAAAAATGTTATTAACATCTTACATACATATATTTTTATTAACTAAATCAATAATAGTAGGAAAATAAAATTTCAGAAAATTATTCAATAAAAATAATTAGCAATTATGGGAATTTTAAATGTTTTTAATAATACAATTTCTTTAAATTAAATACATTTATAATTCCCATAATTGCTAATCATTTTTATTAAATAATTCTTTGAAATTTTATTTTCCTGCTATTATTTGTTATTAATTAATATATATACATATTAGAATATTAATTCATTTGAATGCAAGTAGTAGTATAAAATGTTCAACTTAGAATATTTGTTCTTGGAAAGACTTGCCATTGCAAAATTTAGACACTGACAATATTTTTTAAAGTGACACCTGCTGAAATATTTATAAATTCATGTAACAAATGATAACACTTATCAAATCACTGTACAGAAAACCGAAAATTTACATTGTTATTTCACAATTTTACCAATACACTACGGTCCAAATAAAATCTCACTCCTTTTATTTTATCTTTCCCTCCGCTTCTCTCAGATTTGCTCACTTTCCTCAGCAGAGAGCTAGCAACGTCGCGTTGCGCGAAAGTTTCGCATTCCGAGTTGGGGATCCGCGGCCCCAAGCAGATCTGATCTGTCGGAGTTATGCGTTATTGGGCAGCGTACGTCGTCACACACACGATTCCGTATCGCGCGGCAATTCCCCGCGAAAAATTCCGTATGGCATCGGCATTGCATAAACATTAGGGATGTATCTTCGATCTACAATGGCCGTAAGACGGTGGCACACACCCACGTTCCTGAAATTGAAAAAAACTGAATGGGTGCTTCGATGCCATGTTCTTCAGAGGGGCTGAGTGCCGAGGGAAAAGGATAGACGGGGTGGAATTATAGGCATAACGAGTCGGCGAGCGCGTAAACCCTGCGTTTTTATGAGTCACGCTTGTTTATACTGTTCGCGATGTTGACGATAATGGAGTTTAAATGACTTGAGAATGGAAATCTATCGGGGTTGGATGGAGAAGCCTCGTCTGAGCTTCCTCACTGTGAAATTCCTTGATCGAAAATGGTAGGTACTGTGTAAGCGATTAAAAAGAGTAAACGATTACCTTAGTGAAAGGTAATCGTAGAAATAAGAACTGAAAATACTCAGATAAATTTACGCAAATTTCAAAATATGGTCCAGGTTCTTTTTTATGCGATGGACCGTGCGAAAGAAAAAATCGTATAAAAATTGATTTGTAAAGAAGTAAGGTGAATTCAAGAAAGACACCACAATTGTAGTATCTTCTGATCGAAGAAAGAGAATTGTATATTTTGCGTCTTATCGTAATCTTGTTTGCGTGCCTGGAAAAATACTTGGTGTCTATTTAGTTGTCGTTACACGTGGTAGATTTCTGAAGCATTGAAATAACTGTATGAAATATTAAATTAAAATTTTATATATGTGAAACATTAATATTTATTACAAGCGTAATGCCTTGTTATTATATATTAATTAAGCTTTAGTTTCAGCGAATCGACATTTCCCTTAGGTAGGTTTTATAAAATTTGTAAAATAGGATGTCTTATAGAACTGCAATTCCCTTCTAACTAAAAACTTACAATTGAAAGCAAAACAAGAAAATAATGAAATTTGAGTAATTACAGAATACTATTTTCTGTTACCCTTTTATTATCAATATATGCAATCTCATCTTGCTATTAATTAGAAATAACTTTATTATTATAATATTTAATACAAGTTAGCATGATTACAATTGCTATAAAATTAATATAACACACTGACGTAGAATAATACGTAAATGTTTCATGTACCTTATAAAGTTATACATTTATTTCACAATTATTTAAAAAATTAGGAAAAATTTATTATTATTATCAAATTGCCGATTTTTATACATTCATAGGCAATTTAAATGTGCGAAACGTGCACAGAATGCATGTAACATGAAAAAATATGCAAAATATTCACATTATCGTGCCTTTTACAACACCTGTTAGATAAAATAATTTTCTATCGAAGTTCTAATTATTTTTACTGTATTCTCGAAAATATGAATTTGTATAAAAATCCGCAGTCTAATTATTATTATTATATAGATTTTCATATATAATAAAAATACTAAGGTGAAGTAGAAAAAAATTGTAATCCTGAAACTATTAAACAACAGCAGTAGGAGGTTCTAAAGTGTTCAAGCTTGGCAAGAGAGGAATCATGTCCAACACAGCTGCTCGGAGAATATTTTGGACATCAGACTGGCAGTCGCGTGGCTTATAAAAGCATATGGAATGAAATGAAATGATGGTGCCCGTTATTATGGTATTTCGTCCCTTTCATGACAAAATATCCAATATTGAAATTTTCTTTTCAACGTACCTATTATTAAAGGTCCTTGAATATTTTCTATGACTGCGGGAGCGTGTATATATAATATATATATATATATATATATATATATATATATATATATATATATATATATATATACACACATATATAGGATGTTTCATAATTTAAAATACAATCAGAAGAAAGCTTTTTCTGCAATATATGTACGCAATGCAATATGACTAATGTAAATAAAAAGCCTAGAATATAGTATGTGCCTATGAAAAATTATAGTTACAATTTATAATATATAATTTTATCAGTAATTATACAGAAAAAGAGATTCCTCGCTGATTTTAATGATCTTGAAATATGTTATCGATGGCATGATAATTATCAACATTTTTCTATACATGTTACCGCCGCTCGGCTTTCATTTCTGAGATATTTGTAGGAAACTTTCTCGCATAGGCCTAATGACGACCGCTTTTCCCATGTAAACCAACTTAAATCTTACTCACGATGATGATGATACTAGCACATAACTCTTTTCATGTAAACAAACTCCCTGTACCATCTATTCAACTAGTTACTAACATTCTAGAGTACTTAAGTAGTTGTCGCAACGTGAAGATATGTATCGTTCTAATTTATCGAAAGTGTATCGTGTAATTTATCAGTAGTAATGAAGTTGTGATATTTTGAATTTTCGAGTTGTTGAACTTCCTTTGTAAGGTTAAAAATACTTGTTTCTACTTGTTAGTGAAGAAATATAAAAATTAACTCTTTATATATTGGCGATATACAGAAAGTCATAGCACCATAAATAAAGGATTTTTGTACTAAATTATGTCATTTATGCTGGAACAATATCACGGACAACAACAATTTTAATACAATTTCTGAAAAATAATGCAGATTGACTTTCACTTAATGCGTTTTACCAGTAAATTGTGAATGTTATATTCTATTCGAATGACTTCAGATGATTCAGATGATTCAGATGAAATTCAAATGGACATTTTGATATTAAAATAATCGTAGGAGTATAGTAAGAACCTCCCTTATTCGAACACCAATTATATGAATACTGTAATGTCTGAACGTTCTATCGTACAAACGCTCTATTATCCAAACATAATATCTTTCAGTAATGGAAACGAATTGTTATATGGTTGCAAACTCTTCCTTCAAACAAAACAAAATTTAAAGAATAAGGAATAAGAAAGAGGAATAGAAGAGGACGTTAAAGCAATATTTGTCATTTCTCGGGAAATGAGAAATCAGATTATATTTCTAGAAATTTCTTCGATTTTCGCCATGTTCAACCGTTTGTAGCTTATAGCAGCGTTAATCAATTTCGTTGAAATTTTTAACAGATATATAACTAGTAAAGATCTACAAAAAGTATATTTCAAATTTTCATTACAGGCTCAGATAAAAAAAATTGCAAAAAGCAACCTTTATTATTTTCTTCGTAATTTGGATCAATTGCAATTTTTTCAAAACATTTTTTGCACGTCATTAAAAGACTTAAATTTTAAAACAATTATTATGTTTTAAATGCAATTATAATATTTTTGTGAGCTACTTTATGTAAGTACGTAAACATTCACATGTTGTCTGTAGACATGTTTATATGTTCGTGATTAATTACTAATACATAAGTAAAATTAACAGAAAATTCATTCAGAAAATAAAAGAAATTTATAATAATTTTCTTAGAGTTCAGTTTCTCGAGAAATACTGTAATTTCTTGAGAAATGAGAAATTATATAATAAGCAATTATAAAATTTCTCAAGAAATTCTCGAGGAAGAATTCTCAAGAAGGAACACCAGTCGCTATATTGCTTGGAATACCAAAATGTGATGCCTGTGATAATACTGATGTAATGGAATAACTTCATTGCGATAATAATGACGATTTTATATAAATGGAAACAACGAATGAAAGTGGTGATGAAGTTGTATATTTTCACGCAGTAGCATTCGTGGCATTCGGAAAAAGAGTTCAATGGTTTGAAGTACAAAAAGAATGTGACTCTATTACCTATGTCGAAATAGTTACGTGATTTAGCAGGTGAAGAGTTACGGGATCCATATAATATTTAAAGAAACTGTCAATTGAACTTAATCTTTATTTCAAAAAATGATATTTCATATCAGATTAACAGATAATTGTTCTGTTACTAGAAAGTTCCATTATCCTAACAATTTTGTCTCTGTATTAATTAAGATAAAGGAGACTACTATAATTATATTTTGAGACACATTTATGTATTTTTATTTCACCTATTTTTTTTTTAACCCAAACATTTGCCCCTTTTATCTACATTGTGTTATATATATAAATTAATCTTCATCTCTATTTGAATGAATGAATGAATGAAATTTCGTATCAGAAAAGTATTTGTATTATTATGCGAAAATTCCATTATCCGAGCAATTTCGTCTCCTTATTAGTTCAGATAAGTTGTTTAACTTTTAATTCATTTATTTCTTCAAAAACTAAACTTTTCATCCTTTTCTCTATAACGTGTTATAATTACAAAACATGCGACAGAAATCACAACTATTCCGGACAAACAGTCCGTATCATTTAATTGCAAAAACAGTAGCCGTATTCAATCTTTTAAGATGATTATTTACAATATACTTGTTTGTTGTGCTTTATTTATAGGATAGCAATAACCACGATTTATTAAAAGAAACAATTTTTAGTTTTGATAAACAGTCACTGGTACATACACAAAAGCAATAGAAGGACAAAAAAAAAGAGAAAATTCTACTCACAGTTTCGCAGAGAACTGGTAGCATCCCCAAGTCCCGGGACCGTATAACCGAGGAATATTCACGAGCCAGGGCGTGGTTACCCCTGCGTGACATCGCGGCCAATCTTATGGAAACTGCTGACAGCACGTCTACTTTGCAGAACAGTTTACAGCCCTCGCGACCCCGCCGTAAATATCAAGAATACCCGTGCATATGTTGCGTCGCGCAGTCAAATTCTAGCCGGCATCCCTACGTCGACGGGGATGGAAATTTTATGATTGCTGCTCATCCAATAACCCCAGTTTTCTCTCGGTGTCCCACGCTGCTGCGCGTTTTTACGTTTCCTCTGGGCTTTGCTGGCCCTATGCGGTGTCATTACACACCCCATAAAGCAGCGTACCATCGACCAGCACGCTATGCCACCAGGAGTTCGAAATCATTGACCACTGAAGCCAACGTGTCTTCCCTGGCATTGATTGGAATATACGTTTTTCTTTCTTAAGAAATTGTTTGAGTGGTATTTGTTTCTTAATTTTTTTAATTATAGCTATATGTATATATAGTATTAATATGTAATTGTATTTATACATATATTTATATATAGTATTAATATTCCTGTACATTCTTCCGTTTGGCTATGCATTTATGTTCTTTCTTTTCGGGTTAAAAATGACTCGATTGTATGAAACTCATAGTTTTTATCTAATAATGCAATGAAGGGACTGAGGAAACATAGAAATAACTAATTTAATAGTTAATGACAATTTTAATTAGAGAGTAACAGTATATTTTGCTCAAATTATTTATAACAACTTTTACATAATTGACATGAGTGCTGTCTTCATAGAATTATTATGCATTTTTCGCATTTTATTGTGCTTAGTCTTTCTCTACTTTGTAGTACAAATAACATCTTCCCCCTTTTTTCGAGTCAAGTGACGATGCAAAGTATAGTATTTAATATTTATGTCTTCCTTTTCATTACAACGATGACTAGTTTCTTTTTTTATTCATTATGAATGGTAGAATAATAAATCTGTCGCCGTAAATGTTTATGTCGAATTGTTGCATGACATAATGAGTGTACCATTACCTCTACTGACTTTGTCGGGAAAAATATGTCAAGAGCTGCATAAATATATCTCAGAAGAACATACATCATGTTCATCAGTAGCTATGACCTCAGTTACCATCAATATACTATACACCAATCTATTACTGTGTATTTAACGTAACATGTGTTTTAATAATAATAAGCAACACTAACATAAATTTATCTAAAATGTTTGTTCGAAATGTTATCAACAGATATGTAGAGAGCTTTAATAATATAAACATAGTTAGTATAAATTTTCACTTTGTAAATGGTTTCAAACATGTTTCAATTTCCTTCACTCAAAGACAGTAATGCCTTTTTATCTGATCTGACGATAAATATACGGCACGTGTTTGTATAAAAATATGCAAATAGTAAATAGTTAATGTTTTATTCATACTAGTTCCTCTTAATTGTGGAAATTCTTTATCTTGTAAAGGAAAAATCATTTGGATTAAAGCAGCAAGAACTGCAATGTACAGTGGATCTTCCTCAATCAAATGTTAATGAAATTCATATTTATTAGCTTTTTTTTTACAATTATAGGGGAGTAGATGGATGAAAGGAACATAATCTTTTTATTTTATAGTAACATTTATGTATGGCTCAATTACATGCAATTTGAAATTGTTGTTCCAAGCATGGAAGTAATATACGATTGAATTTTTTCGATATCAAAAGTACAATTTTTGATAGTTTCTTGAAACGTTTTGTGAAATACTGTTGATACTAAATAATTTATTTATTGCTACGTTCAACCAGGTATTTTTTATTCAAGAACTAGTAATATAAAATATTTGGAATTTTTGTTTAATATTCTACTAATTGTTTGATTTTCAATTTATGTATGAAAAGAGCACAGCAAACGTTTATGAATGGGATGACCCTATCAATTAATATTATGTATTTTTACTCATTTTATGACTAATTTCTTTATTGTTACATTTGAACAGGTATTTACTCAAAAACCACTAACATGAAATGTTCAATACTTTTCGTTCAATACTTTGTTGATTGTTAGTTGAATTTTAAATTTTGCTAACATATTTATGAAAAGAACACAATAAAAGTTTGTGAATGGAACGTCTCCATGAATTAATATTGCTTTTTCGTTAATTTTGATTAATTTAAAAAATCTATATTATTTTTTATGCAAGGATTACTTCCTGCTATTTAATTTCAGGATTATTTTTGTTCTTCAAATAGGTACGTAAAGTTTATTGTAAATTTTGTTATAAATAATTTAGCAAAAACATAATACGTATTTATGTTGTCCAAGACACAAATGTACTGTCATTTTGGTACTTGAAGAAATAATAATTAAAGAAATAATATTAATATTATCCTGTTTTATTACACATTTCCTATTCATAAATATCCATATCCCATTCAATACAGCTAATTTATGAAAGAGACGAAATACACTGTTTTGAAAAGCGAAAAATAAGACAGGTATTAGGTGTAGAAATATATTCCTTCCAGCTTTTAGATACAATCAAAACTTGATCCGAAAAGAATGAAAACAAATAGATCATTCAAATAATTTCCGTTATTGGCGATGACTTTTGTCATTTTTCTATCATCGCGAATATTTATCGCTTTTGTAAATACTACTTTAAATGGTTTAATGTCAAAGTGGAAAGTTTAAATTATAGATGTATATTTAAAATATTATATTATATTATATTACATTATATTAATACGTTCCAAAATGAATTTGTTATTATGCGTTACATATTATGTTGAAATATTATTTGCAATAGAATAAGTTAAAGTGTAGAATCGTGTGTAACGGATTTAACTTACTCGGGTTCACCAATGAACCCCGCGGCGTTGAAATGCATTTCTTTGTTTTTGCACGATTTTTTAATTGTTTTGCAATAATCCGTTGTCTCAGTCGTTATTTTACTTGTTTATTTTTATCGGAAGAGTCAGTTATCGTAATCCTTTGTTATTTCACTTGTTCATTCTTGTTGAGTGTGTTCAACAATCACATAACATCTATTATACCTTTACATAATTAAATATTAATTTTTGAAATATTATAGAGACTGTACTGGTTCACCTTTTCTTTGTTTGGGGTGTTTTAACACGACACATCGCAATATGCGTGTATAATATTTAAACATAGATGTTATATACATAAATAACACTATTTTTATATGTTCTGTGTTGCGTTAATTTTTTCGCACCATTATAGAAACGATGATAATATTGAAAAACTTGAAAATATTGAAATTTACTTGAATTATGTGTTTTCAATATTCTTGGCTTTATCGGTCATCAGTGACTTCTGTGGCATTCAACGTGTTAATATTAGATATATTAGATGTAGAAATTAATTATTTCCGATTTTTGGGTACAATACAAATTTTATTCGAAAAGAATGAAAACTGTTTGACCATCCAAATAACTTCCATTATTGTTGATAACGTTTGCTATGTTTCTGACAACTTGCAAATACCATCGTGAATATTTCTATTATATATGAACGATTGCAGGGGTTATGTGACTTCAGTCGAAAAGAATTTATTTATATATTGTTTGAAATAAAAATTTACCTTTCATCTAATCTCTCCCTTATATGCTATGATAAAACTGCAATAGTTTTAAATCAGAGCTGTTCCTGTAGAGATGCAGAAGGTGCTCTCATACCTGTGCGACCATAAACCATTTATTTATGTAGAACTTCGATTAATCAAAATAATAAGAACGACAATTCTCTTTTTGTTGCACAGGAACGCGCAAAATATTTTGAATGCTTATTACGAATACAAAAATTTCATATTTTATTAAGTCAATGCATCATTTTTAATATCTATATGAAAATGAATTTTTCATAAAAGTGTTTAATAAATTTAAATAGTATGATTCAATAATGATAACATTTAGGATGAATGTCAAATGCACAATATTTTTAAATCTATTATTGACTGATATATTATGCTTGCGAGTTCATGCTGCAAATTCTAGGATTATTTTTGACAACCGTTGTAATTTTAGAAAAATGTGAAACATCGCTTAAGAAAGAAAGAACCGCGTATACTGTAGAGTTGGACAATAATTGATTGTTTTATGATTATTTCTGTAATCGACTATTGAATGAAATTAGAGTAATTATAATCATTAATCAATTGATCATTACAAAGACAAATCGCAATCATAAATAACTTTTGCAATTTAATAACAATAAATCGGAAATTTCTAAATCATTCAATGATTAATATATATTTTATTAGAATCAGTAACGCATATTTATATATTGAGAATTATACAATTTGCTTTGTTTGTACGTTTACACATTTGTCCATATTAATTGCATTAATAGTGTAGTGCTGTGCGATTCGATAAAATTGAATTTTATTATTGTCATCCACTTTAGCATGTAGTCACGATGTGTGTTATTTTGGAAATTACTTGCTTCAGTTTACAATTCAACAGTAGTCCAACACTACAGAGAATATCTATTCCGTAATTTTATAACTTACAATAATATAATTCTTTTCTGCTTAACATATACTATTTGCTGCCGAGTTTACATTAATTTGTTAAACTTTGTTATTTTCTGATATACCTTTGGTACATTAAAAGCAAACTGTATCAAAGTAATTTGTTCTATGTTCTAAAACTACATAAAATAATAAATATCTAAGTGTAGCATCGTTATCACAAATAAATGACTGAATCAATTATAATTAAAAATGTAATTATTTCGCGATTAGCAATTATTATGTTAATCATGATCTTTAATTAGTTTTCTAATTCATGATCAAAGATTACTGATTATTTAATAAATATTAGCCATGATTAATAGCTTAATTTTACATAAATTGCAATTTCCATTCATTAATCAGCTCACATTTCACTCAGATCTAATATAATCTTATACATAGAATACAACTTTGCAGAGGAACATTTCCCGTTGCGATCTTCGAGCTTTTGAGATAAATAATTTTCAGCTCTTTCGCCTTTTCGTGTCCTCAGAAACAAAGCGCACGTACCGAATAATAACGTTAGGTATTCCATCGGTAGACACACTGTCTCTCATTTGTATTAATATAAACTTCACTTCTCCCGTTGCGAAAGCCACAATCGAGAGGAGAATGATCCGTATAGGTAGTGATCGTCCTTTCTTTTTTTTCCCCCTTTTCTTTCTTGGAAAAGTCATCGTTCCTCGTGGAAAGGGTTAGCAAGGCACTTCACGAAGCTCTGCGACGAACGTGTCGGTCGTACAGGACATCTAGATCCTCGAGCAGACGCGTGCTTCGCCTGGTAGCTCACGGTTTCGTGCTTCTTCTGCCTTCACTTCAGCCGCGTCGTTTCGATCTGCCCTCGGACAAACTGACTCTCCAAACTGTTTTTCTATTCTTCTTCGTGGCTAACGCGTGCGCCAGATCGTGCTGCGGATTGCTGTTCGCGTGTGTACGCTAATGACTACCTATGATGCCTTGTACTTGGAACATTTCTTCACGATCCTCCTTTCACTCTTTTCTATGCACACCATATCTTCGTCGCAGAAATGCATCTTAATCTTATTGTGTCAGCGACCATACTGAATCGTACATCAATGATACTTTTCATATGAAAACGTAGGGAAAAATAACAAATGAGATATATAATAGCGTTCTATTTCTGGAATGTCGTTATTACAGAATCAATTGTAAGAAATGAAATATTTTTATAGGTATTCAATTCTATATCTATGGTTCAATTTAACAACAGTCTTTTACAGGGTATCCCATAACTGGTGGTACTAACAAGCAGTTGTTGATTCTGCGTGAAAAACTGAGTCGAAAATGTGAAATATTTTTGAATTTGAAACTTCGTTTTGAAGAAAAATCGCATTTGGAAATTCATTTAATTCATAAATCGCTAGAAGTGATGTCCAGGTTTTGCCATACATAACGATGCTCTCTTTATTAAATTCTTCGGATTCTTTTTCAACGTATCATTATGAAATTTTAATTAACCAATATTATAATAATTTTTTGTCATAATTGTGTAATGCACGTTATACTGTCACTTTACACGATACATTGAACGTGGCAAATAAAAATCTAGCAGTGACAAGTTTAGAGATCATGGCAGCCAAGGTATTCCACAACTGTAGCAAATCCAGTATTAATCATTTTTATTCGTAAGGTCTTACTTCGGCCGAAACTTGATCGAATACATGCGTACTTGACAAATTTTCAAACTGATCCTTTCTAAAAATGAAGCTGCAAACGAAAAAGTTTTATTCTACAATTTCGATTCAGTTTTCCAATCAGATCCAGTTTTAGAATCAACCCTTGCTCGCTTGTACCACCAGTTACAGCACACCCTGTGTATTTAACGTTATGAGTAACCCTTTTGCTCCAAACAGCGTACAAAAATGAAAATGTTCCATTTCAATTCGACATAAGTAAAGAATTAAAATAGTAACTTAATTATACATTGTACAATCGATCAGTATGACAACAAAGTTCATGCTATCCGAAAAAGAATTTTTATACACAGAGTGTTTATGTTTGGAGAATTCTGCAGTCAAAGGGTTAATTTTCAGAACAATTGAAATGTAGAATTGTCAATGTCTAGAGAATATATTATAGTTTATGACATTTTTGGGATTTTTGTTACAGTTAATCCAACTTATAATCTTATACACCAGATGGGCAAGTAAGAAGAAGTTGTTCTACACAATAGTGTTGCACATGATTGAAAATAATTATTTTTTAATTATTATCAGCGATTTTTATTCCATATATAGCAATTAAACAAAATATAAAATTTCGCATTAATGGAATACTTACATATCTTTTTATTGATCGTTGAATGTCATTTGCATTTTCTGCTCATGACTGTTTTATCCGTTTAATGATTAAGGATCCGAAAGTGATCAAATTCAAGTTTGATTTGTTATTTAATTTCATTATAGAAAATATAATAAAAATATTCTGCCCTACCAATTAATCTATCATTAAAGTTACGTAAAATAACTTCATACATGAAAATATTTTCTTGTCCTGTACTAATTGTAAGTAAAGGTGTAAAGTTAATGGTTACGGATCTGGTAAGGTCCTCGCCTCGTAAATTTTAAGAACTGCTGTACTAGATAATTCACGTTTGATGAGTTGCAAATTAAGGGTAAAAAATGTTTGGAATTAAATGTCAATCAACTAAAAGTCCTATGTAAATGTGAAAAAGGTTTTATGATTTCCTTAAAAGATGCTATTTATCGAATCATTATTTAAAATAAATGATTAGAATTTAAATTGAAATATTGGTACGCAGTGGTCAGTATTACATCGATGAATACAAAAACATAGTAATTTGTCAGTGTTTTAAATAAATAATCAGTGTGTATAATAAAATATAGGTAGGTAATAGTACAACCTAACCTAACCAGAAAATAAATTAATACCGACTAAATAAACAAAATTCCCCTGTCAAAATACTGATAATTAATTACTTATACTGATCAAAGTCTTCGTTATTTTTCAAAATACTTATCATTAATAAAAAAAAACTAATCAAGTAAATAAAAGTGTTCCTCAAATACATGAATTGTACACTTTATTGAATAAAAACCAGCAGAACAAATTAATGAAACGTTTGTTGTAGAAGTAACATGCAAAAACTGTCACTTACACTGTAAAACACGTTTTAAAATATGTTCATTACGACTGCAATTAGTACCAATTATTTCTTTTGAAAAATTACGTTTTTTTATGTGTACATCTTAAATAAGTTATTCAAGTGTGATCGTAATGAGCTACTTTGTTTTCTTAATTTCAAACGTTTTCCCTCAAGCCGTAAGCTAATAAAACTATAAACACGATGAAAAGTATCACAAAACAATTTTCTATCATTATGCAAATAGATTTTGATGAATTCATAAGATGAATTGCTAAATGACTACAGGATATAATAATTTCACGTCTAATTGCAGGTAGAAGGAAATGATTGAAGTCAATCAGTTCAGGAAAAAATGTCATTAAACTGTCACCCTGATGTATGAGGGCACGTTAATGCGTTATTAAGTGCTTCTGTATGCTTTTATGGACTGCGTAAATTATACCACAAAAGTAGATACAATTATCTGACACTTTTTGTGATACCTTTGCACAGAGTCTAACAAACGGAATGAAAATAATTAATAAGCCGTAGAAAGTAACTTTAAGCAATATTCAGATGCTACAAAATTAACTTTGTTAACAATGCAAATCATACCTACAGACACCGATAAAATGAACTTAAGTTTATAATATTTAATATATGTTAGGTTTATGTATATAATCATTTTATATAATTATGTAACGTTTCCTTCTTATTTGAATTCCTTTCTTTATTTAATTTCCTTCTTATTTAAATCCATAGAATACACTGCTAAAGTTTGGTTCAATGGTCAACCTAGTTAGTAGGGATGGGATCAAGTTCAATATGTACTTACGAAGCTGAGTCAATTTCAATAACCAAGTTTCATTTCACGAGTTTTGATCACTACTCGTAAGAAATAAAGTTTCAATAAGTATACTTGCAATTTAACGATTTTATACAAATCGGTTTCAAATCGTAGAATGAGTTTCGAAAATGTAATTATAAGTAGTTTAATGTTAGAAAAAATCGGATCTTTCACAAGTACTCAAATCTTGGAAATAAGAATTCTATAGTAGGTTTAACCGTTTAAGTGCCACGGACCTTTGTCAAAAATTCAGTTGAAGAATACCAAACGGCGCGATTACGCTTCTTTAGTTTCCTCTTTCTTTTTTTGTTTCATTACTTCCAATTTTTAACGAATGAAAAATTTTTTGTTAACATAGATTTTATTTAATAGAGCCTCGATAAATGGTAAGAGTAAAGACACGCACTGACAAAGTTTAAACGTGCAGTTAGTTCGATTCTACAATGTTAGATGCGGTCTGCGTGTAAATAATATAGCACTGCGATTTGTGTTTGGTCTTATCCGCATATGCAATTACATTAGAACCGAGTTATAGATGAATAAACTATAATTTTCTTATAAACTCTTATTTAAAGAGTTTGAAATTATTATAACAAGATAATATGAACACATTTACTTCAATAATTAATAATGCAATTGTGTAGGAGATACTTTGAAACAAGATGTTACACAGAGTCCCACGTCACACTCTCGACTTTCGTAGAGTAATCTTCGCCTTACATCATTTCTCACGCACACAACGTAATTTCGTACCGCGTTTTGATATTTACAGTTCTACAGAAAGGCGGGAAATATTTGTCAACTAATCTAAAAGAATGGTCAACAGTATTTTTTTGACGATGGTGTTACGAAATGCTGCCCGAGTGAAAAAAGAAATGAAGAAATAAATAAAAACGATACAAATAAAAATGGCAAGTCGATAATTTACATTTATATAGTTTCAATGACAGAGTGACCCACTGTAATGGTGTATCGTTCAGAAAGATGACATTCGTGAAAGCCACTATGGTGGCGTACAGTAGCCAACAGATTAACAGCTTTGAATTTTACTACGTACTGTTTACAAGAAGCTGGCGGATTGTTTCATCTTTGACGATAAGTAAAAATAATTGCTCGCAGATTACTCCACGCTCAGTGATAAGCGGCAGTCATAGTGTGAGGTTTATTCCGCTTGCGGATGCAAATGGGTTAATTTTCACCACAGATCTCACAGACGTCAAGACGTGTCACAAGCGTCAAAATCACTCTTATTTGTTTCGTCCTTTGCGTACCTGACTTTCTAGATTATAGAAAACATGCAATTTTCATTCCCTTTAATTCCTTTTGTAACCGAACTATTTCTTTCAAAAATTTGTTATTTATCTGTTGTCCATAATCGATACCAAATTAAAATCAATTTTTATTTGAGCTCTGAAATGGGTCAAAACTATGGCATTAAAAATAAAACCTCATAACTATAATATTATTAATATAAAAAAGAAATTACAATTGGGATTTATTCGGATAAACTTTTTGTTAAATAATAGTACATAAAAAAATATTTAACAGAAGAACGAACACAAAAGTATAATAATTTAATATTAAATATAGAAACAAATTCCTTCTGACTCGAGGCTCATAATCAAATACAGCCATTCAAATCGAAATATCCGCGATGGTATTCGTAAGCTAGCAGAAAAATGGCAAGCGGTGATCAACAATAATGGAAATTATTTCGATAATTGATCTACTTTAACTCTTTTTAAATAAAACTTTGATTGTATCGTAAAATCGGAAAGAATTAACTTTTACGCCTAATAATACCACTATATATAATTATTTTAATATTACTTTTTATCATGCTTATCATCTTATGCTGTATCATCACCGAATATAGAATATAACACAATAATGGTAAACAATATACGTTTTCGCAAAGAAAGTTGTAAATATTCCGACGAGTCACCGAAATGACCTCTCCATGAATGACTTAATCAAATGCGCAAGAAATAAACTAAAATTCCAATAGGAAACAGAATGGAAACTAATAACTCTACCTCGTACAATCAATTTTGATTTCTTTTTTGAAACGTATGAAATTCTCACCATGTCTAGGAGGGAACTAGTTGCTTTACTTCACATCAAAACAGGACACTCCAAATAAATACTTATCTACTAACGATGGAACCCGCTCCAATATGTGAAGAGTGTAACACACCGGTCACAACAGATCATCTAATACAGATTTTTTCAAAGTATGGCTTTCTCCGTAATAAATAGAAATTAGAACCTTCCCTTAAAGAAAATCTCAACTGCGGCAAAATACCTAACTCACTTAGCTTTATTAACATGTTCCATGCCGGACCCACTTTTAGTGACTTTACTTTCAGACCGTCCGTACGTTGCGCTTTAAATCTATGTCTTACAATATTTATAATAGTGAAAAAATTATAATTATCAAGAAAAATGTGCAGAATTTAAAATGCATTACAGAATAAATTAATAAATTAAATAATTCGAAATAAAATAAATAATAATTCGAAATAAAACGAAAGAATTCGTTAAAAATTAGTTTAGTAGATAGTTTAACATTTATTCTACCATGGGAGTCGCATGCTCCTACATAGTGCTTCCTAATTAATTTTAAATAAAACATTTTGTTATATGTTGCACATTTTTCTTTTACAATTACAAAGGTATGTTTCAATGCACTTAGTTAAAACCTGGCAAATGTAACTGCAATTTATCAGAACTAGTATCACAAAATGTTATAACTGTTATGATATAATTTCTTATCGATTGTGTACCAAACTTTTTAAAGTTATTTTCATAACAAATATTAGTTTTCTTATCGAACTTAAAGAAAAATAAAAAAAGTGATCGTCACGCCGTGTGGGGCGTCAACGATCCATATTAGATCTCACTATATCATTATTCAAATGTTGATATATGATTTTACGACAGATCTAAAAAATTGTTAAAGAAACAAAACTGAAGGATAAAATATAACAAAACAAGAATATCTGTTTCAGATTACTAATAACCTTATAGTTGATGCGAAAATTATAATAAAAAAAGAAATATATGTATACTTCTTCACTTCACAATAACCAATTAAATATTGAATTGCGAGTAGCTATTATATAGGAAAAAGAATTCAACTGAATGGAGTCATTTTGACGTCAGGTCACCAGTTGAAGGTTAAACCTATGGTCCTTTCCGTTTGGTCGTAATAAACGTTTAACACGTCACCCTCACCAGTATCGCGACAATGACTTATAAAATACAATTAGCAGGGGAAAAGAGGTAGCCGGACGTAAGAATTCCCGATCAACGTGTCCGCTTCCTGATACCGAAGCGATTAACGCAAGCACGACGCCGGGCATCGTCGCGCATTCGCCTCCACTCATTGATGAATCTCCCGGAGGCTCCCAACGGTCATTAATAATTCATCCGTCATCGGTCGCAGCGGTAATGGCAGCGGCAGCCAGCGTCGAGAGGAACATTCATATCTGCGAATCGATCCCTAAACTCCAGTCGCGGTTGCGGTCAGCCTTCAGCAGTCTTCTGATTTGCATATAAAGGCATTCCTTCGGTTCTCCTTGCCGCGGCCGCGTAACTGTAAGTCCTTGTTGACAGGATCTGCCAACAATCTGGTCTGCATGATTTGCTGGACGGCGACTGGTCGCTTCGCATCTTCGCTTGGCGTATTGCTACTCGCAATGCTGCCTTGAAAGATTCTTTCCTTCGCACACAGTGTCTTCAGATTCGTATTCAACAAACGAAAAATTCAATTCTGAAATTTTCTATTTCATTTCGTGGGATTACTAATAAACTTCTTCGGCGTAAGAACGTCGTGGCTTAGTAACATAATCGAGGGATTGAGAATAGTAATTACCTTCAAAGTCGAATAAAAACACAAGCTAGCACGAATAACATGTAGTACATACATCGGTAACTCGAAAACCTCTATAAGATTGTAATTTTGTTTATTCCCTTGTGCTACATTCTAAAAACCTTTATAAATCGAAATATAAACTTATAAGTCAAATTATTTTCTCCACGTTTTCATGCGTTATTTTACCTGTGTAACTTGAATTTAATCAAGCTCAACCTCTACAGATCGAAGTTTACCTCTGTAAGTTGAAGTCTTATCACTATTGCCTCTAGAACTCGAAGTACCCACCATTCCTTGTATGAAAACTGTTCATCTTTTATCGTGCTCCTGCCCATCATACGCAAACTGATTTCTTTTTACTAGTTATAAAACTAGACATAATTTCTGTCGTTAGATTTATTGCATGTCTATGTTTCTTTATTTCCTTCCCTTTGATTGGAACTCACAGTTGAAAATGCTATTGATGTATAGTACACTAATACATTATCACAAAGTAAAATTACAAATTTTTAAATAACGTATAATAGCCTAAATAAAACGCAAACTGTTATGTACGTTTTGTTTTAAATTTACTTTTTTCTTGTATTGCATATATAAATGTGTACACAATTAACTTCTGAAAGTTGAATTTCTCTTTCTTCGAATGTCTATAAAACAAAAAATCTAAGCCCTGTAAAGTGTCATCCAAATGTAACGCCTAAATGTTAGCCCAATATGATCTTCACACATTGTGTCTTTTTAAATGACACAGGCAAATTGTTTTAGTGAAACGTAGTGCAATTTTAACCGTAGATAGGTATATACTACAGCAATAGATTTATATTATTCAAACTTCTTATGAAGATGAGCGTTTTTTGAAACATAACTATCACAAAATTTATAATCTTTTTGGTCTGAATAATCGGTCATATCAATCTTCGATTCAAAAGTTAGTGAACAATTAAAGAAAAACTGGTTGTGTTATTGATAAACCGGAAAATGGACGACCAACAAGTGTACACACAAATGAAAACATTGCTACTATATGTAAAAATGATGAAAATGAATCGACAACGTTAATTTCAAGACATTTGCGAGAATTTGGTATATTTCACAATGGGTGGATTCGTTAATAAGCAAAATTGTCGAATCTAGGGTAATGAAAATCCTAGTGTTATTAATAAAAAATCTTTACACCCACAAAAGGTCACTGCTTGGGATGTATTTTGGGCAAATGAAATCATAGAAGCCTTTTTCTTCAAAGCTTATGCTGGAAATGCTGTTACTGTGAATGCTGAGCAATACTAACCAATGTTGAGTGACTTTTTATGGTTAGAATTAAATCATATCGATGTGTCTGATATCTATTTCCAACAAAACGGTGCTACGTGTCACATAACTCAAGAAAACATTCAACTTTTGCGATCGTAATTTCGTCAAAGTGTAATTTCACGAAATACAGATTTCAATTGGTCTCCAACAATATGCAATTTATCACAAATAGATTTCTGTTGTGTGGCATTTTGAAAAGTTGAATTTATGCTAACAAGCTGGAAATAATTAATGACTTAAAGAACAACATTCAACTTGTAATCCGTGAAATAACTCCAGCAACAAGTCGAAAAGTCATTGAAAATTTCAATAATCGAATTCATGTCTACAAACACAGTCGTGGTATACGTTTGAATGATATTCCGTTTCTTATGTAATTTTAATGAAACATACTTTCCATAAAGAGAAACAATTTGAAAAAATTCCAAATAGTTTATGTTTTATTAAAAAAAAAAGAACATGTATGCGTGCTTTTTTGGATAATCAAGTACATATAAGCTTTTTTATATCCAATTTTCGTTCATTAAACCTCTCTTACTCAGAAATTTCTATAAGAGGAAATCTTCCTTAACTCGAAAATTTCAACTGTCCTGGAGATTAGAGTGATCCAGATTCTACCTTCTGCAAGTCATTCTCTTTCTTTTTCTTTCAAATATAAGCGAAAGGTGTCCTATTTTAATATTAATATTTAGAAATTCTAGCATTTCAAAGTATGGGTAAGTGCGAATTGCACAAATCTTATAATCTTCCAAGTTCCAAAGAGAGTTCAGAAAAAGCGAAACATTTTGATTTTGACTAAAATTATTTCGTTTAAGGTACCTTTATTTAGGTATAAGTTCTCTTTTCTCCTGCTTTATTCCTTCGTGAGATTTTAGAACGAGTAAGCGATAACAATCTTTTTTGAAGTTTGGCAAAATACGCCAAAATGAAAAAAACATACCATTCTCTTTTTTAATGGGATCACTGTTTATCTCATTTAAAAAAAAATAATACATTTAATAAAACGAAGAAAGTAAGCAACATTGTGCTAGAGTATTTAGTTTCAAAAGACACTGCATTTTCAATTCCTACGTATTTGACTGATGCTAACAAAGATATAGTAATAATATTGAAAAATTAAAAAATTGTTATCTGCATGAATGATTTAAAATATGCAGTTTATTTGTTTATCACTTATTTGTATTTATATATCTTTGAAAAGCTCGACTTTTTATTTTTCATTGTTTTATTATAATACAGAAGTACTCCTTAATTTATTATTTTATATTACAAATTAAATTTGCAATGTATAAATATGATTGACATATTCATGACATGTAAATAAAAATATTGTAATGCAGATTTCTGACTTTTTTTTCGTATGACTATGCAGTTGCGGAGAAAATTCAATTGTGTTGGGTGAATAAGGGAGGACGTGCTTCTAATGCGAATTAAATATGGGTTATGTTTCCGGTATATCATTGGTATGAATGAAAAAAGCACGAAGTACTTAAATAGCAATGAAGTACGAAAAGGCAATTTTCATTTGTTTAGGTTTATTATTGCAGTTTTATTTGGAACTAAGGCGACGCAGATTAAATGAAGGATTTCTGTTGAGATTTTTGAGAAATACAATATGCTATAAAGAAGAAAGGTATAGCTTTACTTATTATTATAATAGATGGCAAATAAACGTAGAAAGAAATAAAGAAAAGAAAGCAAGAAAGATTAGGCGACCCGGAAATTCAAAAAACGATAAAGCTTTACGTACGATACGATTCTACTTTTCATTAGTACCATAATTCCATTTTAATGGATGAAATTACCTTTTGAAAAAAAATTCAGAATCCGTTTCTCTCTTGAAATATCTTAAGAACGGTGAGAAATATTTAAACAGAAATTTTGAACGAAAGCTACATCTTTTTATTATGTTTGTTAAACTACTTTAAGCATTCTTTTTTAAAGTACCATGATTCTTGAATCATACTTTAAAAACATTTGGTTTAATCTACATCCTGAAATATCCCTGAATACCCTCCTTTCATATCTTCAAATAACTTAGATGTTAAAATTTCTTTTAAATAAATAAAATTATCATTATCAAATTTTAAACCTGTTTTAGTAGTTTCCTTTAATAAACTGGTTTTACAACTTAATATTTATATATTTTACATTTGTTTTAAGTTCATTTAAGTAAAAATTATTAATTGTGAGAGATGGGTAACTCGAAAACCACGAATTGTTGAAAACAATTTCTTAATGCAGTTTAGTAACTACAATAAAAAGATGCAACTTTTGTTTAAAATTTGCTTAGATATTTCTCACTGTTTTTGAAATTCTGAATGCTTTTCAAAGAGTGATTTCAGCCCTCAGAACCGAATTATGGCATCAACAAGAACTAGGGTTGTATTACGGATGACAGTTTCACACAGTTTGCAAGTAGCACTTGTTACCGACAACATTTATTAACAATTTAGTTTAGTTCCTTAATTAACCGTATTGCTACTCATTGCTTCTCGTGTTTCTTAGAGTTTTAATGAAAGCGTAAATTGCTACAGAAGTAAATGAAAGACATCGTGAATTAATGTGCTACCTGTGTTCTAGATTGTTGGATAAAAGAAATATATAGTACATCACGTATATCTATGCGATATATAGAAATTATCAGTATGTGATCAGTTTACTTAGCATTCTTATAGTACATTACTATGAAATTCAATGAAAAGCATAAGTGAAACAATTTTTAACATACTCGTACAAAATGTAATAAGAACTAATAACTACAATATAATTAAGAATTATATATGTTTGAACGTAAGTATTACGTGTCTTTTGAAAACATGCAATTTATAATTATAATTTAAAGTTATATTATATTATATAACGGTATATTGTATAATTTTACGTTAGTATTCAATTATGAAACAATTTAAAATAATTTTTTCAAACCGGACCGTCTGAAATAAATGTAAAAGGATACTTTTTTATATTCGAAGAAAATGGTTTTACAATAATTACAATTTAAGAAAGTACACAAACCATATATATGTATATGTACATTCAGAATTAATTTTATAAGATCTAAATTAATGTCTTTAGCATTGAACACCTGGTTTTCTACGACATGAATATGAATTATTTTCCTTCCTATGTTAACGTACGTATGTACGTCTCTATCTCCATTAGTGTAGAAACTCGGTAATTATTGATGTTTATCTTGTTATTTATACATCATTTATGTACGCCATAATAATCGTAATAATCAATTTTATGCATCGCGTGATTTAAGTCTTGCATTTCTGAGTCTGAGGATTGTATTTCAATAAACGTCTATATTTCATCGTTACGTAGGTATACTTTATGTTGTCAATTTTATAGACACGTGAAGTACTACGCAATGTAAGAATTACACGATATAAACAGGAATAAACACTCCTATTAATTAAACTTTATATTGTACTCATGTTTGTATTCAAATTAATTTAATATTGTAATAAATTATTCACGTATTATTGTTAAATTACCATTTAGTATTATTTTAGTAGTTTTATTGGTTAAATTACAATTTACAAATTTTAGTAATTAAATAAATTACTTTATTTTGGTTACCGAATTACTTGAATTTGATTAATTACAATTTTTACAAATATCAGCGATTAACTAATGAGTAGTTTTGAATTTCTATTATTCTCATTATCTGAAATTTCCATTATAATCATGTATAGCCACATTTAAATGTTAATCATAACAATATTACTTAAAATCAAAATTAAAGTTAATAATCATTTTTTGCAAAACGTTAAAACCATTGAATTTAATAATACTTATGCTATAATTAGTGATATTAGTGGGACGATGGCGATTCTACATGAAAAAGTAAAACGAAAATACAGAATAAAATTTTTTAATCAAAAGCTTAGATTTCGAGAAAATTAAATTTGAATGCTTTCTACAAAATATTATTACTGCTTGCATTTTTATGCTAATAAACAACAGTAATGTCACATTTCATAAAGAAACAGTCTACAAAGAAAATTGTATCAATTTTCTGTAACTAAACAAATAAATCGTACATACATGCTTTTACAGAATTAACATACCGTAACCAGTACACGATTCTCTGATTCAAAGAGCAAAGAATTGTTTACGTTAACAAGAATGTCATTTTCAACAATTTATTCCGTAGAGTAATTTTAAATTAAGAAAATCGTTAATAAATGTATTATCAGTACTGGTCACGACATTGGCTTTGTTTATTAGTGTACAAATAAGTTGAAACATAATTAATTTGTATACATACGTAAGTTATACACGCATAAAGCAAATATTTAATGTGGACCTTTTCGTAAAAGACGTTTGATATGAAATAATTGTTACGATAAAGTAAAATTTCTGTTTATTCTGCTCAAATAGTCTAGAGATGTAAATATTTCAAATGTTTCTATTGATAGAGATTTCGTTTTTTCGCATCCAAGATTATGCACTTTCTTTTTTCTTTCATCATTTTGAATGCTTTTTGAAATTATACACTATTCTAATTATAAACTGCAATTTATAAGTACATGTGTATACAGCCACTGAAGTTTTATACGTTTCACTGAAATGTAAAGTGTAAGACGGAAACAAGTGATCAAAGTTTGGTACCGTATGCTACTATTTTAAAGAATGAAAAAATGTCATATAAATATAGGTCCGGAAATGCTTCTTTTTCGAAGTTATATAGACACTTTTCGCTTACACAAAAAATTTACTAGAATAGCCGTCAGACATAGAATTTCAATTGCTGCATGCGAAAAAACTCGAAATATAGAATTTTGGAAATTCCACGAAAGTCTTTGTGAAGTTTCCATATACTATACTTCATCATAATTGAAACATGTCTAAAGGAAGAGTTTTCCGTGTTACCCTATATACGTACTATAATTATAAAGATATGCTAGTTTAGAAAATCTAAAAATTTTCTATGCTAAGGTGCACGTATGAGTTGCAAGGCTAATTTGTCCACGTGCTTGATTACAAGTCATACGTGCAAAGAATTATTATTTTTAAATTAATATCTCTTACACTCTAGTGTAAACAAGCACTGCAGTTAATTAATAATTTCTTATCTTCTGCTTTGAATCATTTATCAAAATTACCAAAGAAATCTCACAAAAATAATACGAATATAATAATTAGAAAATTTCCTTATTAAAACAATTATCTCTGCACTATTTCGTCGCGTATTTCTTGTATTCCCCCGCAATCTAGCTTCACCTCTTCCAACATTCTCTCTTCTCTTCCCACTCCCTTCCTCCATTCTTCTAGCCTTTCTCTTCCTCACACCTACTTGCACCCCCCATTCTACGTTTCTTTTAATACCGTAATCAAAAGTTCTCCGATTCCTCACCCTACTCTCTCAATCACTGTATAAAAGCTGCCTAAGCTGAGAGACCAGCATCGATTCACAATCCTACCAATTTTCCAGTATCTTCTAATAAGAACCGAGACACCTGCAACTGGTCTAACTATAACGCACCGTCATTACCACCCCCTCCTTATTAACCCTTTCAATTCAGGAAAGCAGCTCAAACCCCGTCCTGGTACTCGTTCATCCGGCCATTGTGATGTCACGTGGGCTCGTAAACCCGGTTTACGTAATTACGAGGGGCAGGACGAGTGGCTTGGGCCGGCGGTCGGCCCAGGGCCGGCCTCGTCAATAAGTCGGATGCCATTAACATTCCCCGACCGGTTGGGTTAAGTCAGGTTAGTTACCGGGTTAACCTTACAAAACTGTCGGGTCAGTCCCGGACGAGGCTGTAGGTCCGTAGGCCCCAAGGCTCGGGACCAAGTGGCCCAGAGCGTAGAAGCTGCCCATGAATTTCGGCTAATGAGAACATTTGGAGATACGTCAGTTCCAGTATGCTAATGGCCATACAGATGCCGATACAATTTCGAGATGAATCTCTCTCTCTCTCTCTCTCTCTCTCTCTCTCTCTCTCTCGCCCTTTCTCTTTCTCTCTGTTTTTACTTTTCCTCTTTCTTCAGTTACCCCTTCCCGGACCCTGTCCTTCCTTTCGTCCCCATTCGTCGTATATTACGGCTGTCCGCCATATCTTCGACTTAACTATGCGCTTCGTAGAGACCGGTGCGTACGTCTTATGCAAATATGGTGTATTTTGTTTAATTAAAGCGGTGCTTTGCCTGGTCTGCCGTGGACTCTCTCGGGACTGCTAGAATCGTGCGATCAGCTTCCGGTTCCTCGAGTCTACCCATGAATTTTATTTTTCTTTCCTTCTTTTTTTGTTGTTTATAGCATATCATTATACATTGATATTTAATATTTTGTGATATTGTGTAAGAGATTTATAAAGGTATCGTTTCGGGGTATGCTAAGAAATATGGCTTTTATGATTTACGAAGTTAGAAATATGAATTAAAATGGCATAAACGTCATTGTATCAGAAGTGTATATGACGAAAGGGAAGACGGGGTGATAATAGTGTGAAATATGTACAGATAATGAAGTGCTAAACAAAAAAAAGATATTTTATGTTTGGAATGCTTGTATCTTCAAACTTTATGCATTCAAATTGTCAATAGAAAGGAAAAATGGGTCAATCAACTTTATATACAATACATATTTGTCCTCTTGTTTGTTTTAATTGTTAACAAATGAGTATAAATTTCTTTTCTTTTGCTTCAAATAATAAATTCTATGTTTTCGAATATAATAATCTAAAAATGGTTTATTTCTTACTTTTGGCGTTACGAAGCCTGTCTCGATTGACTACGAATTGTTAAACAGCAGCTCTTTCATGTAAATATTTATAGCAGAAACTTTTCCATTATATAATAATTATAAACATATAAATATATAGAAAAGAAATATTTTTCAAGTTTAATAATATCTGTTTTTCCTAAATGAGCGAAATTCATGTTTAAATTTTATTATATTAAGTTTATTAAATAATATAATAAATTTAAATAAAAATTTTGCAGGATAAACTATAAATTTAAATTATTTAAAAAGAATTAGGTTATAAATTATATTCATAAAATGTGAAAATTATTTAAAGTATTTTATAATATAAACTTTATTGTATTTAAAAATTAGGTATTAATTACACATAATAACTACTTGTATAATAATTATAATAAGATAATTGGTAATTAATATATATTATTTTAAAATAATTATTATATTCATCATATTTTTGAATAATTTGAAGTATTTTATAATAGAACTTTTATTATATTTGCAACTTTTAATTTTTATGAATACAATATTTATCTTAAAATATATATATTAATTATTAATTATTTTAATAATTTTATGAGTAGTTATTACGCATGATTAATATTTTAATAAATAAATCGAATTAAGGAATTTAACAAATAAATTGAACATGTCCTTCTCTTCAGTTGTGCAATTATACTTTTGTTAATCACATGAAAATATGAAGAAATAGTTCAAAAATAATTCGAATATCTTCTAACGTACACCACATTGTGGGAACTTTAAGAAAGAGACGTGAAATTCAATATGAATTCCATTCAGCCAGGTCTGTTCCTGAAGATCCTTTCGGGAAAAATATGTTGGCGAAAAAAAAAGTCAGGCGGCTAGCGACCTTGAAAGTCGATCGACTCTGACAGATTTAAGATCCACCAAGGTAAAATATTATGAAAAACTTCGGTGAAAAAATATGTCTTCGTTGGCAAGCTGCACTGTCGAGAGGACGTTGTAAATTACGTATTCAATTCCGGATCGTAAAACCGGATGTCACGGACTGCTACCTTTGACGGCACCGTTTAGGACTGTAATAAATTTTTACTTATATGATGCGCTCTTCGAAACGATGCTTGCGCTCAAATTTTGCAATACTTTGTCGGTCCACGTTTTCGAAGCCATGATTGACCGAAACTGAAAAGATTCGTGTAAAAATATGACTCTTTCAAAACGTGATCTATCGTCGTTGCCGTTGTGAAGACAGGTAAGAAAGTAGCAGAAAAGTTATAACGTCGTTAAAAGTTTCCAATATTACCGATCCATAAAGAATGTATTATAATTGCGATTTTACTCTATACGTACAAAAAGTATCATATATTCCATTTCAAACTATACAATTTTTAACTTCATCTTTAGTCTTATTTTATAGTTAGTACAATATCGTTTATAATTTTAAATAAAACGATTGTAAGTGAAATTAGCTGTTGAATTTGCATAAATTATTGAAAAACCTATTTACATATATTTTATTAATAATAAATTTAATTAATATTCTGTTTAACGTTCTGTTATTAAATTTTCAAAGTGTGAAAAGTCTTTAAATTGAATAAGTTATCTTTAGACAACAAATGTTTATGACATATCGAAATATGCAAGATATATGATAGGTACATATCTGTGTGCTTCTTTTTTTAAATATTATCGCTCAATTTTTCTTAGTTCATCCATAACTATACTTTTTAATGTATTGTTAGTTTCTAAAAATTCATCAAAAGGTGAATCTTTTTGTAGCACACATTTACATTTGATTTTGACTCCTTTCACTACTGACAACGGACACAAGTTCTAAATTTTTATTCGTATCGGTAACTAATTTGACGGATTCGACATTTCTTAGCAAGATAGTTGTCGAAAAATTATAGTCTGATTATTCAAATGTGAGAAATATGCAAACTATATGCAGTACGCATAAAAGATGCTTTACGCAAGTTATACAAAATAGAGAATACATTTTTTAATGTCACTTTAATAAAAAAAAAAGAAGACATTTCTGTTCAACTTTCACTTTTTTATCCGTTTTTCTGTGAAAGCATGTATTTGCATAAACAACCGCTATCTATTGATAACAATATTGAAATTAATAGGTATATGAAGAAAGAATTGATATTTTACGTATATATTTCATAAGAGTAAGGATACTTATTGAATGTGGATGAAATCTAAACAGTAATTATAAAATTATTAAGATATGAGAAAAAGAGTATTCAGTTTAAAATCTCGTAGTATAGGGAGTAAATATATTTTTACTAATATAGATATCTTTATTTTAATATTACTATTAAATAACTCGTATTCCATTTATTATTTCTAAAAACAGGCAATAATACGGGTTTGCTTTTTTTTTCGTTGCACCTCTTTCTTTAATTTGAAGAAATTCAGAATTTCTGAATAAGTGTATCAGAAGTTATACTTCTCTTGTTACAACGATATGTTAAAAATAGACATGTCTAACAATACTTGAAAATATAACATCAAAATTTATATAGTGTCTTTTATAACGTAATTACTAGACTGTGGATTTTTATGCAAATTCATATTTTTGAGAATATAGTAAAAAAAAAAGTAGAACTTCCGTAAAAAATTATTTCACCTACCAGTTGTTACAAACAACACTATACTTCGGATATTTTGTATACTTTTTTCATATTATATGCATTCTATGCAATTTTCTTGAAAGTTTTTTGAATTTTTTATAAATGCATAAAAATTCCCAGTCGAGCAATTACTCCAGGAAAGCAATTAAATTATTTCTATCATTGAAGATGTACACTGTATTCTACAATTTGGACAAAAGTTGACGATTGTAAATTAAACAATTTAAATCCCTTAAAAGGTAGAGAAAAAGGTGTGATTTGATTACAGTTGATCACCATCTTTGTTCGTTGTTCAGCGTCACTCATAATATCTTTATAACCTCAACTTATTCGTCCCTGGGTTGAATTCCGTGAGCTCGTAAAACATCGCGGCCCCGTAAAACCGATCGTCAGAACGACAAGGCGGAACGTCCGCCTTTATCATGATTTTGAAAGGCGAAGTGGTACGAGCCGCGTACAGAGAAGGATTTGCCAATAAGAACAAAGCGGCGGCGCTCGTAAATTTATGCGAAGCTGAACTCCGGGGCTCCGGACATTCGAGTTGAGCTGAACCGATTTTCATTGGTTACTTCGAAGTGACGCAACCAAAGCACGGCGGCTAATCCTCGTCCTCGTAAAAGGCTTCTTCATTTCCCGATTAAAAAATTAATTATACTGAATAAGAGCGAGCGGAACGGTCTATAAACTCGGTGAAATTTAAATTGAATCGCTGGGATCGGAGCTGGACTGCCACGCCGCACCGGCTCGGCTCGCCCTTTCCGCTCTTTCGACATGGTTTCTTTTGTTCTCAGGATCGATGCTTCTTCGCCCGAAAAGTGAAAATATTGACAGAGTTCACGGTCGGTCAGCGCTATCCCTTCGTCACGAGAATAGATTTATAAGATTTAAGTTGTGCTTCCTTTCAGATTTTCTTATGGAATTTCTTTAGAAGAAATCTGAAAAAAATATCTAATAATTATGACTTTTGTGGATTGTATGATATAATTTCGGTTTGGAAAATTCGATTTTACGATAACAGGAATATTTGTAGAAACATTTAACTCCTATTCTTTGTTTGTAATAATAAGTTTTGTTTTTATTAACATATTGTTGACGGTTTACTGTGAGATGGTGCTTACTTCAGTTCCTGTACATTTGTAGATTGGATGAAAACTAAAAGCACTTGTTTAAAGCGATGAAAACGTTTCATGAAGCAGAACCTTTTATTTAAAATTTATGAATACAGCTAATGATAATACTAGTAGTGCTTTTTAGTATGGTAATCATGAAAAGAGTTTCCCTTATAGAAAAGTTTTTCTTTCCCTATCAGAACTACTGTGATTTTTATTATCACCCTCAACATCAGTTTCTATATCTGAAAACTCATTTGGGAAAAATTCCTCAAAATATTTTTCAAAATTGACACTCCATTTTTGACTAATTTTTTGAAACTGAATTAAGTCTATATAGCGAAATCATGTAAATTTAATGATTATCATTCGCACAATATCGATTTAACACGAACAAGATCGAAGTATCTGTCTTCTTTTACGTTTGAAAATCACAAGATCTCTACTGATGTCTTCAGTCGAAAAATGTAAAATGTCAATTCGCGTCTCCCGTCAATAAAACCTTTGGAACATGAAGGACGCCGATTCGCATTTTCCATCATATTAAATACGTTCACTTACGTATATGCGTACAGTGTGTCCCCAAAATCGTGGTATAACCGACCGAATAGTAATTTTACATGCAAAAATAAGTCGAAGAAAAAGAACAATGTATTTCAATTACAGCTTCATTTTCGAAAAAACTGAGTTTGAAATAATACACTGAATACACCTATATTACAGTTACAAGTTTCGAGAGATGAAACTGCTGTTTCTGCATTTGCTATAAACATGAAAAATGTTACGATTTGTTTTCTGTTACTGCTGCTAGTGCCAAGCTGTTCCCAGAATATCGAATAAAAACCAGTTTGTTGTTATTTCCTATTTTTGTTATAATTTTTTAATAAAATATTTTGGAAGTTATGTTTATATGTCATTTTTCTCTTAGTTTTATTCGTAGAATATGCTGGTATCGTTTAGCTGAAAAAGGGTGAGGAAATCTTATATATCACTAAAAGGTTCAAAAGCATAGTAAAATGTAATTAAAACCCGTATCTATTTACCTTTTATACTATTCATATTTATTAACTGTTAATAAATATTTATTTTTAATTAAACATAATATACTGCGAATAAATCGTAACTACCCAGATATGTTCGGTAATGTGAGATAATTACATGAAAAAACAAATAACTTTACCTTTACACAATAACTATATGAACGTAATAATGTCCGTACTAATCTAAGGTACCTAATCTACAATTTCGTATTTGAAATAAAAAGGGTAAGCTTGAAGGTTCAAATGTGATGATTATTATTAGTTACGGTGCCCTAATTTAATATTCGATATGTTTTCGATTATTATATCATTATATATTTCTATAATCTATTCACTTTGAAATCCTTGTACAGGATGGTTCATTTAAATAAGATCACCTAAATATCTCTTCGAGTTTTTGTGATGAAAACCATATATCTGACATAGTTTACATGATTTCAAGTAACGAAACAGAGAAAGGAAAATTTTACTTTTTAATGACTTTTCAGATCATTCCTCTTAATTTGAATATTTTCATGATTGTAAATCTGATAATTGTTATATAGGGATGGTTCGTATAAGATGCTAATCAAGCAACATGGAGTCTAGAAAAAAGAAACGATACTGTAATAAAAGTGAAATCTAAAGAAATGACTATACGTCAAGCTGCAGAAATGTACGATGTACCTTACATAACTCTACAAAAAAGTAAGAAATGTCAGTTGACCTCGTTGTCATTGAATTATACCTTCTTTACATTGGTTTCAAAAATTTTGTTATGGAAACTTCAGTTTTTTCCGGAGATTCTTCGATTATCCGATTTGCCCTAACATTTGGGGCGAATCGGATATTTTTCACTTTCTCCTCTTTTTGTTTTTGCAGAAGAAAAGTTTCCACATTTGCTTTTCTTTTTTATTATTAATATTCAACACTAGCTAGATACGAATTTATAATTAAAAATTAGCTTTTCAATGTCTAACTATTATTTTTTTTTACTGTCAAACACAAAGTGATTTGATTCGCTTCTGTTTTCTCTACTTTTCATTATGAAAGTGTAACTGAAAATAGTTGAAGTTCTTGTGAGACGAATCTTCTTACATTGTATGCGTTCTATTTTCTATACAGCTAAATAACACTCAACCACTGGAATTAGGAGATGAAGTTCCGAACGTGTTTGGGTTTAGGAGCACGGAAACACGCTCCATCTTGTCTAGGCCTGAGACGGGTGCGTCTGTGTAACAGTCATAAAGTCATATCTGCCGGGCGTTACACGCATCGTCTCTTCTGGAAAGCAACAAGATAAATGACGAACGTCTTTCGAAGGGTATAATCTCCAGACACATGCTTGGCAACGTTATCTTGCGGTGTGGGGAAGTTTCGAACGCCTCCTCAGAGTCTTTTTGGCGAGATGAGTGATGATCGTGCGGCCTGCGGCGCTTTGCTCCTGTCGTGTCGCAATAATCAATTAGTCCGGTGTGTTGACACGTCTAATTCCTTGTATAACTGATAGCTAGTCGTGTCTCATAACCCCTTCGTTCACAAGCTAATAACCCCGATGATGGCTTGACCCAGGTTTATTTCGACATCGACCGCGTGCCGAGCTAGAAAAATTAGGGAAGCCGGCAATCAGTCAAAACGTTTTTATGGTTTGTCAAGTCGACGCGACCCATCCATCGGTTAAAACGATTGTTACGGTAGCATCTTCTTTAGTTATATTACTTTATTGAATTATGGTTTTGTGTGGGATGATTATAAGCCATATATTACTATAATATTTAAAGAATTATAAATTATACCTTTTTTAAATATAATTTCTTTACGAGATTATTTGCAATGCGTAAAATAACCGTAGGGTTATTAACAACGTTCTTATAGCGTTTTGTTTTTCAAGATTGAAAAATGTTATTCATTATGGCGGTTGTTTATAAGTATTAATGTTGTTTTATTTTCAATTACTGTCTTAGGTTCTTTAATAAGGGCAGTAATCTTGTTCACACACTCCGTGATGAAATTAAGACAACTTTCAATTTTTAGTACTTTTCAAAATTACTATAATACGTTCCTAAGGATTTAACATAGATATGTATATAAATTATGTGTACCTAAGAAACATGAATGAAGTTTCGTCTTTCTCTACACTATTTTATAAAATCGATCTGTTTATATGTATAAAGAACTGGTGTGACAAAGTAATGGGACAGGTGTAATAATTTATAAAAAAAAGCACTAATGTTTTCAAAGAAACATAATTTCATTGTATAACTAATAACGTGTTTTCTTTCCTTGTTTCTTAAAATCTGATATCGATTATGTCTACAGCTGCAATATTGACGATGTTTTAAAACTACGTAAATGATAAATATGTATTTTTGCAAAAAGTATTCACAGTATTATTATTATTACAAATAAATTACTAATTTAATCATAATCAAAAGTATAATGTTAATAATTATTTGATTGTAACGATAAGTTCTCAGGTTAGGTTTTGATTACTTAATTACTTGATTCATTAATCAATACTGATTATTAAATAATAATTATTGTTATTCATTATTAAATATAATTTATTATAATAATTAGACTGCGGATTTTCATACATTTATAGGAAATGTAAAGATATAAAATTGCATAGAATACTGTTACGTAATACAAAAAAATATACAAAATATCCAAATTATAGTGCTTTTTATAACATCTGATAGGTGAAATAATTTTCTATCGAAGATTTACTTTCCTTACTACATTCTCAATAATATTATTTTGCATAAAATTCCATAGTCTAATAATAATAATAATTTAATAATCATATTTTATTATTAATTACGCATCAATAAAATTATTAATAATATAGTAATAAAGTTACTAATAATATAATGATTTTTATTTAATAATCAGTAATCATAAATGATAGCCCTATTTCACGCCAATCAGAATTTTCAATCACTAATCAGATTACGTTTTGCATAACTCAGACACAGATCTTATTACTTTTCTAAAGCTTCCTTCTTTAAGATTCGTCCTTTTCGTATCTTTAAATCCGTTGCTGCTCTAACATTTTGTCGTAGACATATGTATATCAAAAGATCTTCGCACATCGTTGACGCATTTCACGGTTTTTTCTCTATCGAGGGAAAAGTTCCCATAACAAGAGGGTGGAAGGTGGAGCGTACAACGTTCGAAGGTGAGTTAGGTGAACGAATAACATGTTTCTGAGCGAAATGTATCTACGGCTACCTCGGGAGGATATAAATGAGCAGTAGGAGCCGACAAATCAAGAAACTATCGACATAAATAAATTGTAGCCCGCTAGGGGGTTTCGCGGTTGTAACTATATGAGGAAAATGGCAGGCCCTAAGTCAGCAATTACCTACATTTCCAGTTCCCTGTGGCTATTATATCTATCTACCCTCTCCTATTTCTTGTTCGTATCGCAATCTGCTACACTGTCTTTCAAACGCCGCGCGGTAGGACATCGTACATACAGAACAACTATAACAGTTATTGCTGACTATTGCTGAATTTATAAGAATTCTGTGATTATAGATATACGATATGTATCAGGTTTATTCGAGCGAGGTAATTTCAAAACTGACTTCATTTTTTGCATGTGCAAAGCGAAAATTTAAACATAGTCTTTTGAAAAACGTAATATAAATATTAATTCATATTATAGCACTAAAACTTATTACAAAAGAATTATTTTTACTTTTTAAACGTGTAAACTGAAAATTTAAACACACCTTTGCAAAACATAATAGAAACATTACTGCAAATTATTATTAAAAAGAAATTAGTTTTATAATTTTTGAAATATGTACATTTCAATTTTTAATAGTGAACCTTGGATATGACCAGACTTGACAATAGAGCACCTATTTATTTATATTCTATGCGATATTTTTCATTGGTTATGAAGAAGCTAATGGCTTTCAAATCATTTTTCGATACGTTGAAAAAAGTCTTGGAGAGAATATTTGTACAGGCTTATTTATATTTTATAATATTCTATATCTACAACTTGCTGCTACATTCACTATCTATTTGTTATAATAACTGTTATATAAAACAATTAAAAAAGGAAACGTAACTCATTTTGCAAATACTGTTGCATGATTCTCACAGAATAAACTACATACTTATTTCTTATTAGAAATTTATCCTTGAAATTCACAGAAAGACACGTACAATTCTCCATTTCTAACTTCTAGTTCAAATACACCAATCAGGACCTATGGAATTCAACTCTGTGCAATGACAGCTAAATCACATATTTAAAGGTGGAAAGTTCAGAAATATTTTGGTACGTTAGAAATTATGGTATTTGTAAAACATTACACGCCCTCTTTGTACAAGAAGAAATCAAGCGTTATGCCAACAAACACAAGATCAGAATTGACTATCACATAAATCTTTTAATGGTAAATTGTTACAGCAGCATAGTTAAAAAACTGAAACGAAAACACTCTGTACACCTTATGTAACTTGCAACACTCGTCGCGCAAACAACATCATTGTAAATAGCAACACCCACGTGGCTGTTGGAGTGCTTGTCGTTTAATCTTCGCACGATGACGCCTGAGTCTATTCCTTTTATTTTCAAAGTATTACTTTGAATTTTTCTTTATTTTAGTTTTATGCTTTGATACACAAAGTTTCACAATGTGTGAAAACAATAAAGAAGTAGCAAGTACCTCATGTGAAAGGTCTGTTAATCTAAATAATATGGCAATTGAAACATCCCGAATGAGCAAATGATTTATCTATTCGAAACCAAAAAAAAAAAAGAACAAAAATAGTATTTCTGAGAGAATTAAGATATCAATTAGTTCAAGCAAATATATTATAGATAGGACAGCTAAAGGATCTGAAATTGAAAAACGACATTTTTCAAAAGAGACAATAAATGCTATCGAAAGTACTGAAACGAATGATAAAGAAATGTACAATCTATGTCACAAAGAAAACGTTCTCGATTTTATATACGTATGGGAAATGATAACAAATAATAAATCGAATATTGCGGAAAACATGTATGCAATATACATTCGATAAGCGAAAGTATTTGCACGAACTACAAAAATTTGTAATAAATATTGCTATTTATAATTATACATTTGTTTATATTATTAAAAAACTAGCAAATAACAATCATTAATGTTTAAGCAAGGCATCAAATAAATTGTGGTAACAAGTACCTTGTTCCAACGCAAATCGTAATAGTTATTACGGGTCTGAATGAACCTATGAATGAATCATCTGTTTTCCGAGGGTTAATGTAGCGAAAGCCACATGATACAATATGTATTGTATAACTATTTACAATTATTATGTATAATAGGTGCAAATAAATATGGGTTTATAAAAAACAAGAGGGAAGTTCAAATACACGTAAAAAGCAGTAATAGATTTCCTTCTTAACACTGATAATTATGTATATACAGATGCATTATCAGTTTTGAAAACGAACCAGTTGCGTGTTGCAATCTAAATCTCAATTTTGAACCGTCCTATATACATCAGGATTTGGTGTTTCCACCCCCGCATGCTTCTCTCGTTCCCTTCGCCCTCTCCCCCCGCCTAACGTTCATCCAGTGAATTACTTCGTTAGTGGCTACCTTCAGAGGGCTGTTAATTCCTGCAGGGCAGATTATACAGATAGGTTTATTGCACTCGTGTCCCAATCTAATGTCCGTAATGCTCTTCCGTCCGTTACACACGCTCGCCCCGTCACTTTTCAGGTCTCTCCGAGTTTCCCGATTCGCCCTCTGCCCTCGCGCAGCTTTCATTGGGATTTCGGTTGCTCAATGGACTAAGGTCTCTGTTGCGATTTGAGGAAAGTGAGAGTTTTCGATGCGCAAGGTATAAATGTTACATCAAACCAACGACGAGAGTGAATAATAAAACGCTTAACTTCTCTGTTTGTGGGGTATTTTAACTTTTAGAGTCGATTATTAGTGAAACAGATTTCAAAAGAAATTTTGAAGAATTTTTAAGATGTGTCTATTTCTACGTCTCATTTTAGGATGAATTCTTGAGATATTTGACATGCAGCTTTTGGCGATAATTGTCTTCACCCATTCTGAAACGCAGCTACGCTCCCGTACATAAGTATTAAGACACTTGCAAGGTGTGTCAATTATTGTGATATTATCATACAAATTACTGAATTTTTATATTTCTTTTTTCTTATATCAGATTAAGTGTACCCCCATCTTCGATACTTTTTATTTAAACAGAAGAAATAGCAGTTTAACAAATTAATTTAATATGAATGCAAACAATATCTATTTCATCCACTCCAGAAATAACTTCCAGTGCCCGAATTTTTGAATACATTGGAGCTATCGAATTTTTCTTTTAATTTCTGTTTATTTTGGGACTATTTAAGAGTTTTAGTGCGTTGGCATCCTACAATATTAAATAAATAAAAGCGTAGAGATACAAACTCGTCCATTCTTAGTCAGTTTCGTTCGAGTTCTTGAATAATCACGATGACTAGCTACAATTAAGAAGTATCTGTTGCAAATCTTTAAAAAATCGTTTCTTTATCGGGTCAAATCTTGAAAGTTCATGATCACTTGGTAGATAACATTCAATCACATATTTTAGTCAGAAAGTTTGAAAAATGGGTTTGTTTTATAATTAGACAGTCAAATTATGTTTATGCAAATGTATATTTTTACAGGAAGCGGGTAAACAATGGAACCTGAACAGATGTGAGCTTTATGTTTACGTGATTTGAAAAATATATTTTTCACATAACACTTATGCTTCGCATATTTATATTTAACAGCATATGCAGATATTCCTATATCGTAAGTTTTTAACTAAAACAAATAAAATTTAAGTAAAGTTTAATTAAAATTGATTTAAAATTATAACAGCGAAGATCATGTGAAATCATGTTTTTCTGTAATTTTGAATTTGTAATTATGCGTTGAATGTGGCAGCCCATGTTTATTATTCAAATAAACACGAAAAGATACATTTCCAGTACACAAACAGAAGAAAACAGGTTTTCGAAATTTATCAAAAATTTATAACATGACCGTTTTCGATACTCGTGACGCGAGAAGAGCACTCAGTTAAAAGCAGCTTGGTAGGGAACGTATTGAAGATGATTATCATCAATAAGTTAGCCCTTTGCGAACGGGACTGTGTAATGCGTCTTTAGAGGAAAGGTGATACATACTTGAAGATTCAGTTGTAACACATAAATTTTACACTACATAAACGAATATTTGCTAAATGATTTACGAGATATTTGTGAATGACTTTTTATTAATAATTTCAGTTTGTGGTTTTAAAATTTGGCAGAGTGTCTAAACGAGTCTTGAATATTAAAAATACTAGGGCTGCTGTCTGCAGACATACATCCACAAAGGGTTAAGTTTAGATTAGCATATGTAAAAATACAGTAGTCGGCTTCAAAATGAAATATAATCGTAACCTAAATTTATTTATTTACGATTTCCTTCTGATATATTTAGAAGGGTATTCTTACACTGGGTCACAATTGACCCAGCGTTGTTGATGCACAAAAGAGTTGCTCAGCCCGTTATCCGAGGGTTAAGGAAGCTTGTGAATCGAGCTCGTAATTCTCGGTTTCCCGGTCTTTGGTTGATGTTCACTTGGCCGACTGTCCCCTTGGTGACTCTTCCTTACAGTCGGCTGAGCACGTCAGCTCCGAAAATTTTGGTAACGAGTTTAACATTACGCCGGCCAGCGGTCTGAGGGTGTCTGATTTTAATGGCGCGGACTGCGACCTAATGGGCCACCGATTGTCCAAACCCATTTAAGTCCAAGCCAGACGCGTCTGTCGACCTCGAAATAATGGCGTATGCTGGACTCATGTGCTCGGATCTGCCAATTGTTGAAAACCGAGCAATAATTTTCGAAAATAATTGTACTACGTGCTTACAGACACGTGTTAAACATATTCATATATATAGTTAATTACAGTGGATGATTAAATGAATAAATTAAGTATTTCATGTCTTGGATGGTATTATGACTTCAATAATAGCAAAGTATACCTTTCTTTTGTTCTGAACACACAAACATATTCGATTATATTGTGACAGCTTAACAAGGTGAAAGAAAATTCAAGTTTTATACTAGAACGTTATCGAATTGTAATTCAATAGAAGTTTATGAGAATTATTGAAGCGTTCAATCGAATCAGAAGTGATAACTAATAAACAGCAACTAATTGAATATTATTCGATTCAGTATAGCATCATGACACAGAGATAAAAGAAAATTTTGAAAAAATAAGGACGTATTTAAGAATTGTAGATACAAAGTTTGAAGTGACAAAATATTAGTAGGTATAGGCAATCTGAGTCTGTTATGTTCAGGTCTAACTTTTTCACACTTCTAAACTTATAAAAATTCTGTAAAAATTTTGGTATACTGTTGAAACCTCTATTACATTATACAAATAGAAGTCCGTTAAGTCAAACGTTTAAAATATAATCTAATGAAAATGAACATTCATGTGGCAGACATACAAAAGTGAAATATTTCTTAGGTCATCCATAACCTAAATTGCCTACAAATTGCTTAAGAACGAAAAGAGAATGTTTGTTATTATCACAAGTAGAACACTTCACTCATTGAATCACAATAATAGCGAGTGAATTTATTACGAACATTAATTTCTGAAGGTGTTAATTATAGCAAGTATTTATGAAATACATAGGCGGGACAAGGGGCGGAGTCTGTGCCCCCACTCTAAAATAATCTAACCTAACCTAACTTATTCTTTAATTAAATTCAGGATATGGTAGTATGATTTATCTGAAGAATAGATTAGGTTAGGTTACGTCTGATCATTTCCGGATGGTGATTAAGCTCCATTCCTCCGTGTTGAAGTTTTATCCATGTGTTGAAGCATCAAACGAACTTTTCATTCAATAATAACCGAATATTACTCATACATCCACTTTATTATGATATATATTCCCTTCCTGTCCTATGTTAAGTAGGATAAATAATTAATGACTTCGTAAACAATAACAAGCGACCGTTAATACCTCTTCAACATTACTGAAGTAGCTGTCCTTGATAATGTACGTCAAGGTCATCGAAGCTACCTTTCCTAAATTCAACATTCACCAATTATCATACTATCATTGGTCATTGGAATGATCTTAACCGGAATTGTATAGGGGAAAGCGGGGGAAGTTAATACGTTTTTCAGTTTTTAATTTTTTGTAATTTTCCTTTGAATTTATTACTTAATGAAGTATATGATAAAATATACTTTGGCTCTTTCTTTTAATACATTGTAAGTGAACATTTGAGAAAATACATATAAAATAAATTAGAAAGTATTTATTTGATGAAATCAAAATGTATCAATTTACCCCGCTGCGGAGCAAGTTAGTGCTACTTTTGAGCATGTTGATATATGCATAAAATATTTCACTGTTACTCTTAATAAATATTTTTATTATGCAAAATATATTGGTTCAGTCATGTTGATTATAATATAATTATGACTGGTTTTATAATACATAAATGATACAAGTATAAATTAAATACTTTTATTTAAAGAATGACATAGTGTGAACAATAAAGTATCGATCACATTTTAAGTCTGAATATTAATAAATTAAATGAAAATAAAATTTTAAATGAATTTTATAAATGTTTACACTTTGCCACAGTGACAATGAGCCTTCTTCTATTGCGACACAAACATTATCAAATATATCTTGCGATATTTCACCGCGATGTGTTTTTGAATATAATTTCGAATTATTTTTCTACAAATGAAATAAAAGTATCTAATTAAAAATAATCAGGACAAATCCATGCACTCTATTAACATACCCCAGAGAAGACATATCAATGTACTCCATAGGAAGTCATTATATAAAAACATCTGCATAAAAAAATGTGGAGCATATAAACAAAGAAACAAAATATAATTACCTTATCTTCAAATGGCTCGATGAGAAGTCTGAATAAATCAGGATATAAAGCTTTATTGTATAGAATTTCTAGATAGATTGAGAAGTCCACACAAATATTTACTTTTTCTCCATAGGAACGTAAATCATTAAATAACGACTGTTAATGTTAGCGTACACAGGTGTACACTCTATTATAACAAACAGTTGAATAATAAACTTTAGGTATCTAGCCATAATCGAGTTGAACATACACAGTGTCCAGATAATTTCATTGTATCAACCTGCCCCTGTATCAATTTTCTCCGGCCTCCCCTACGTACTCTATTGTATAAAAATATCAAATTTGAAATTTCGAAAAATATGACCTTCAGAAACACTGATTACTTATCATAATATGTTTCACTTCTAAACCAATAATGTTCATTTCTAACATTCTTTCGTATCGTCAAAAGCAAATGAAATATTTCAGTTAGACCGGACACTGCATAAAGTTAAAAGTGAATAAGTAACATTCCACGTAAAAATAAATTGAATCATGCTGCTAAATGTTTTCGTATATTGCTTCCCTTTCGAGAAACATTTGGGTTTGGAAGTTATTTACCGTTATGATTAACATACGAAAGATTTGAGATTTCGAAATAATTCTATATATAATGATTCTTCCGTAAAATACATATAACGAAGCTGCGTCATCATGACAATTTAACCAGGTATACTTGTTTCGAAAAGAGATATGATTTGATTTTTCAGAAGCAACTAAAATTCTACTATACTACAATTCATTTATTCCAGCACCAATATTGGCACTTTACACCTTTCCTTAAATACAATATGCTCGTTACTAGTTCTATAAAACAGATGCAAGAAATAATAGTGTATATAAGTTGCACGTGTATTTAACTACTAAAGAATTTACTTTTTAAAACACGAATTACTTTCTGAAAAGTTTTCCTCATTATTAATTATTATATGTTCAATTTATGTTCTCGAAAAGAAGGTATTAACGCGAACGTATAATTTTCACTCACTTTTCTGTTTAATTACTTACTAATTGCTAATTAATTAGTCATTCTGGACTGGAATAGAGCATACTGCGTTCTGCTTTCTTTCGTGTAATAAATATCCTCATAACACTGTTTACAATTTATTTACGTTAACTGACACTTGCACCTGGTATTCATACTCGTTTATGTTTTTCTTATTTTCTTTAAGAAATACAATTCAAGCAACGCTGCTAATATTAACATTTTTAAGTATGACTGATGAGTACATAACGTTAATTAAAAGATACTTGAACGTTTGAACATAAAAATTAACTGTTGAAGCTTTTGTTATAATATAGGATGTCCCAGGTTTTTCTGTAGGGAAAAATAAGAAAAAAGGTCATATAAAATTTAGCAGTAAGGGTTTTGTTGCAGAGTTGTAAATAAGTATTGCACGCATTTAATATATATGTACATATGTAACGACGCATTTTCCATAACAGCATGCAGAAATCGACTGTATCATTTTAACAGCATAATTGTATGTCTTTTTGTCATTTAGTAACAATTTCGTTAATAATTAGTACGATAAAAGAATTATTACTGGGTACTTTTAAAAATGTTTCTTTACTCAATCCATACTTTCTAAAATATTTATTTATAACACTGTAACAACGTGTTTATTATCAAAATTTATACAGGGTACCTCATGTTATTCTCTTATTTGTCATGATAGAAAAAAATATTTTCAGAGAATGTTACCGTATTTAGGGAGGGAAATTAGACTATGAGAGTGAAGATCATCTTATGCTTACATTTTCTGAAATTTACGATTCCTCTGTTTATGATAAAAAAGGTGACAACGAAACGCATTTAATCTGTCCTATACCAATGACCTTCAAATGACATTAGGCTGAAAATTTCACGAGTAAATGTTTAACGTAGAAGCTCGTAGACAATGAATTGTATTAACAAAATAAATACTATAATTGTATTATTTATTATTTTAATGTGTGGTTAAAATGTTCTTAATATACGTACTTAGGCCAAAAATTTATTCGACAAACAATACATTAATTAAATTAAAAAGTTTCAGTCTAGTCATCTTAAGGTCGCGTTGTGATACAAATTGAATGCGTTTCGACATTATCTTCTTCGTGGTAAACTGCAAAATAGATCATTCAAAGAAATTTAAAGAAATCTCGGACGATATAACCTTGAAATAACCTTCATTCTCACAGCCTAATTTTTCCCTCAGAAATACCATAACTTTTTCTCGAACATTTTTCTTTCATCGTGACAAATAAAAGAATAATTAAGAATGTTTTTACGAATGTTCAGGCAGAACACCCTGTATAATATTCTTTCCTTATTTTTTCTCCTAAATTAAATCCTCGCAGTTTGTGAGAAAAAACCCGTGATACTTTGTACATTGCATTGAAACATTTTCACGTTTCTCTGAGTATTTTTTTTATAAATAGAATAATCGGGAACGTGACTCAACGAAGACGTATTATACCATAAAGAAGTGAGAATGATGTACAATTTATACAATCGATAAGGAGGTTGTTGAAAGTTTTCAAAATAACGTTTTCCTCGAACAAAGACGTTGTTCGTTTCACGTCCACCCTCTGCCAGCAATCTCAGGGATGTTTCCCAGAGAGGAGATAACGTTCTTCCACTTGTTCAATGAAATCAATGTTTAAATTCTCAAGAAGTTAATTAAAACTGGGTATAATTATAGCGACACTGCTGTATAAACCAAGGAACGGGATGATGGAGGGATAGGGCGTCGAAAATTACCTTTCCTCGAGGACGAGGATGCTATTTTATCCAAAGGCCAGAATATCGTGGCCTTGCGAAAAGGTTACACTGCAATAACGAGACAAGGGGGGAGGAAAAAAAAGGATTTCGAAAGGAAAGGCAATTCATTCTTGAAAAATTCAACGTTATTCAGTGCTCCTGCGCGCGGAGATTTGTTTTATGGAGTTGGCGTGGATGTCGGAGGAGAGTTTGTAAATTTAGATTAAGTTACGCTATCCTCTGCAATCTTGCCGATGTTTCAGAGTGTTTTGCTGACTATGACTTGGGTTTCCTTCAGTCGAATATTACGTTTCGTAAAGAGGTTCGGATATTAACGTTAGATATCGTTCAAGTTAGTAGGAAAATATTCAAGTTGAAATTATCTAATCATTTGGTTTGTTATCATAAGACCAATAGATTGTTACACATTTATAGAAAATTTAGAGTGAAAAGCTGCACAGAATGCACATAAGATGAAGAAATATGTAAAGTATCCGAATTATAGTGCTTTTTTAATAATATTCGGTGGGTGAAATAATTTTCTACATTCTTCACTATATTTTCAAAGATATGAAATTGTATAAAAGTTTGCAGAACAGTTATCATTCAGCAGATTGTGTCAATATTTCAATGTCGTGAATGAATATAAAATATATTCGAATTTACATACATGTAGATATATTTATTTCTTTGGAACTTTTTATTTATGTAGGAATATTTGCCGCGTTGGTACAATATATAGGATGATTTTCGTAATTAGGATATATTTCGAGAATGCTGAAGTCTTGTCAAGGAAGAAGTTGAATTATGTGAAAGGATTTACTTTACTACAGGCTTGTTTCCCTTAATAAAAAAATTAATATACTTATTAATATACTTGTACCAATTAAATATTTTATAAATGTATTCTATTTAAATTATATAATTTAAATAAATATATTTTAGTGAAATTGCATGTAATCTTTTCAAATCTAAAGAATTCGCGAAATTAATAAATATATTAAAAATTAAATTTAGTATCTACTTTTTTTTATAAATGCATTTGGGAAATGTAAATACACTTCCTTTTTTAAAGGAAATCATACGTTTTTCTTACTGTAGACACAATAACAGTCTGCATAAAAAAGAAATTGAGGTCCTTTAATTTGAGGACATTCTGTGAATGAAGCATTATTCTTGCTACTAATATACATTTGCAAAAAGAATGACTGCAGTAAAGAAAACTTTTTTCCAAATTAATAAATAATATTGTGTTGCATTTATTTTTGAAATCTTTTAAAAAATTCTATAAGTGGAATGTTAATAACTTTATAAACGAAGATTCAATGGAGCCAACATTTTTGTCCACGTAACAATAAGAATAATCAATCTGTTGCGAATCACTGATTGTAAGTGTACAAATAAAGAAATCGAAAAATCTCGTTTCCGCCTGATTATTGATGTGGAAAAAACGTGTAAATAATTTCTAGACTGATTTAAACTGTAATAAAAGAAGTGCACAATAGGTAGCCCACTCCTGACTGTTGTTATGACAGCATTGAAGCATAACGCGGGTAAATGACATGGCATATTTTGTGAGCGGAACTTTCAGTATCGGTGTAAATTTATAATTAATTTTAGTAACGGTATAATGGGTTCAGGGTCATCAAGAGAACCGCATCTTAAAATCGTTCCACTTCGATGGAACTACCATTCTCCATGGATATGGAGAATGCTGATCCTGGGGGTCAAAAACTGATTTATTATGGCGAAAAATATTACAGAGATCGTTCGAATACTTTCAACATAATAATACTGTCAAGTCAGAAAAAAAATAAATAGTGGCAAAGCACTTCATTTATACTAATATTAATATTATCTATTCCTTTATTTATATTAATAATACGCAAATTAATTATGCTGTTTTCTTATTAGTACATGGAGATTAGAAAATTTTATTGTAAATTAGAAACATGGTAAAAGCAGCAACTTTATAGAATTCAGCACGTAACCTGAAAAATTCAAACTTAGGATACAAATGTATCATATCACGAGATGTTATGAACAAAATAGAAAGAAAACATCAGTAGACAATCTTAACGAAATTTCAATAACTAAATTTATTTATATATTAATCTAATAAGTAGTTAATTTATTAGTAGTTCAATTTACTTTTTAGTTAGTTAATTAAATTAGCTAATTACAAAATTGTTAAATAATAGAATTTAGGTTGCAATAATTGTTATATGTAGAGGTAAATTCTTATTGACTAGAATCGCATAATCAGTACAATCATTCAAATCGAAATATTCGCTATAGTATTTGAAAGTTGCCAGAAAAATGACAGAAAATCATTAGCAATAATAGCAATTGCTTTTACAGTTGATTTATTTTTATTCTTTTTAATTAAACCCTTGATTGTACCGAAAAATCGAAAAGAATTTATTTTCATATCTAATAAGAAACAAGGAAATTTATATTTCCTTTCAATTAGATACACATAGGACAAGTATAAAATTTTCGCAAATCGGACTGTAAGATAGAAAAGCGGTAGAAGGCTGAGAAATGTAATTCCGAAAACAGATTAAAATAATTAAAATTACGAGAAGATCGTCGATTTAAAGTAGCAAACTTAAAGAAAAGAATGCTACGTATTAATATCTTACAATTTTCAAATAATATATATTTAAATACAAAATTTCGTGTATTTCTGTTTCATTTGTTTCTACCAGTAAGCTGAATTCTTTAATGACCGTTTTCTTCTGGCAACAATGCGACAGATAATGAAATATCGTTATCCCCGAGAGGTAAGGGATGGGACGTTTTAAGATATCTTTAACAAGGGATTATTTGACGATGGTATTAAGGCGCAATGTTGCAGAAAAGTTTACGCAAATAGTTGGAACGAATTATCCTGTACTTCGTTAACTGTAATCTCTTCCTAATGTAGATAACTTAATTTTCGGATGGAGTTACGTACGAATCAGGCGGAGACGCAATGTACAACTGATTTATGAAACGTTTAATTAACATGTTAATTCAAGGTTTCTTTACTCCGGCGATGGAAGACAATGTTTCGCGTGGACAACTTTGGAACCTTGAAGTTGCTTGAGGGTACATGATTTCCCCGTCAGTAACGGTGAAATAATCAACGAAGTTTTAGTTCAGAATATAAAAATACAAAAATGTTAACACAGAATCTATCGCGTCATTCGTATATAGATAATTTATACTTTTGAAAATATAGTGAAAATATGTTTCGCTTACCAGGTGTTAGAAAGAAAAACGAATAGAAAGGCATTATAATTTGGATGTTTTGTATATTTTTTCAAAGTGTGTACATTCTGTACAATTCTGCATTTTCAAATTTCCTATAAATGCATAAAAATTCGCAGTCAACTTATATACGAGCGGTAGTAACTTTTCCTTCTGCTGTTTCACTCATATTTTCTTCAATATAATTAGTTTTATCTTTATTATAGATGTAATTAGTTTAGAAGTAGTCTTTGTAATTTTAATTGTAAATAGGCAAAAAGAAAGAAACAATTTATTAAAATGAAGAATTTATTTTTATAATAAAAGATATGTAGGAGAATAAAAAAAATAGAAGTTATGTGTTTATAATGAAAATGTCAATCATATATGTTAGAATTACGTCACTTGCCTTTCAAAATGTTCTAAATAAAATCAAAAAGGTAAAAATCGACATATGGAATGAAAAAGAAAGGAAGACAATAAAGTTTTTGAGCTGTACGGAAATATTCGCTTACAATTACTAGGTAGCGAACATATTAATGTAAAGATTTTATTATACATTTAATACATTAAATGTTTTCATTGAATTTTATTGAATCTACTTTGTTAGGTATTTCGTGTGTTTTATTAATTTTTTTATTTTATTCCTACTATTGTTATTTTAGGTGTAAATATTCAACTGAATATAATTTGATATGAATTATTTCATCAAATATTGACGAAAACTGCTATTTTATATGCATAAGTATTTATTACTGCTGTTATATTGATACCAGCACAGCCTTAGTCTGTTTGATTGTTTTTCTTTGCAACGTACTTCTTTCCCTCTCGCGTATCCCTATTGTAGTTTTTTCTGTTACTACACTATTATATCATTTATTTGTAAAATGAGAACAGCTATAACTATATTAATACCAGCAAAAAGTTTGCTTTTCTTATTTCTTTTTCTTTGTTTGTAGCGTACAATTTCTTTCCTTCTCGCGTATCTATATTCCAGTTTTTCATTTATTTTAGCCAATCATCGTGAGTGTTTCGATTTAAATAATTATACCTGATTATGTGACTCTAGTTGGAAAGAATGTATTTCCACACCTAATAAAACTTATTATAAATAATCTGAGCAAAATATATTATTTTTGTTTAATTAAAACTGATAGTACCTATTAAATTAGTTATTTCCACGTTTCATCAATCCTTCCATTGGAAAAATGCACTGCGAGTGTATAGTCAAACGGAAAAATGCACGAAGATTAAGTGACATTCTTAACAGACACCGTGCATATAACATACATGTTAATAAAATATCAAAATTTAATACAATTATAACTTCAAAATAACAAAATGTTCTTGTTGCAAGCTGAAATAAAAGAATAAAACATCATCCTCTATAAACTAAGTATCCATACGAATGCAAATCCAAATGCTAATCAGATTTTTATGTAATTACCCGTCCGTCTTTTGTCTTTCCCTTGATATTCCGTAGAATTCCACGATTCTCCAGCAAAATTTCAGCCCCTACTATCCTGTAAAAGCTTGGCTATAATCACGCAGTCACCGTCGACGTTTCTATACCAGGCTGACGCGTTTATTCCCTTAATAAAACCAGCCACCCCATCCTTCCCGGGACTGTGCAGGCCAAAGAGTCGTCAAAGAATTCTTTTTCCTCTTCGAGGTACAATTAAACCGGCGAAAGAAATATGCGAACGAGGAAGGTTCTAAGAAAATCGCACAATCGTCTTGATGGTAACTGCGAGGGGAAATTGATGGCCGGAGGCGCATAATGGTGTTGATTACTAATTACAATTATTGGCCAGCAAGGGTACGATCGATCCTCCCTCTATCCAGCTTCAAATACCTTCCCCTTAGCATCAGAAGCGTGTTCGAGATCGTGACCAGCTAATTGCATTATACGTGTCAATATCCTGAAGTAGTTCTCCTTCTACGGGTGTTAGGGAAGACGGAGAACGGAGATGGAAGTAACAGACTTAATAGAACCACAATAAAGGCAACATAAGAAGCCGTTAATAATTTTTTTCTTTTTAATTATCCAGTCGTTCTAGCACAACATTCTTCGACGAAGATGAATATGCGTTGAAACGATATAATTGGAGAAAATACTAGGACTAATTATTAATTACTGTAATTAATACTGAGTAGTGTGATGGTAGGATAATTGATTTTGATTGGTAGTATTTAGAATTATGTATCAGTTATTTGTCTTATTATACTGTGATTAATAGAGGTTTTAATGAAGATATTAGATGATCAATAAAGATATTGGAGTTTTAGTATGTACTTATTTCTTTTCAACTTTACATAAAGGAGAAAAAATGTATTTCATACGTACATTGTATTTAAAAGGTTCAAAATGAATAATTCTATGGAAGTTTAATTAATTTTATGCAAGAATTCTATTGTGCATTGATTGAAGAAGGAAAATATCTACAAATGGCTGATGCATTACTTGTTTCGTTGTAATAATACTTCCATTTTCACCATTAATGGGCGATTGTATAGCTTTTACATAGTTTTATAAAGAAAATGACGAAAAATAAAAAATCAACATTTCGCGAGTACAAAGATACATTCATAAATTTTTAGGTACAATCAAAGTTTTCTTTAAAAAGAATAAAAACAGATCAATCGTTGAAATAATTTCCGTTATTGTTGATTACCTTTTGTCATTTTTCTGTCAACTTGCGAATATTATCATGAATTTTTTGATTTGAATGACTCTACTAATTATGCGAACCCAGTCGGAAAGAATTTATTTCAACACCTAATATAAAAGCAAATTTTTTGATTTACCTTTTTTCGTTGTTATACCAAATTGTATACAATTGTTATCCTCTTCAACGATATAACCATTGTTTGTGTGCAGTGTAGCACTTGTTAGAATCGTCAGAATCTAGAAATTAAGAAAGTTTATTATCATCAATAGTATCGGTATTATTTATAGGAAATTACAGGAAATTTAATATTTATAGGAAATTTGAAGATGTAAAATTGCATAAAATGAAGGCAATGTGAAAAAATATACAAAATATACAAATTACAGAGTTTTTTACTGGGTTAATTCTTTTACTGAGATTTTTTAATGGGTTAATGAAGTTACATTTAAAATACCTATAATGATATTATTAGAAATGAACGCTGAAAAGAATTGCCTCTTTCGTAACACCCCTTTCTTAATTTCCATGTTCTTTTCGTAATCGGACACCCAGTATATCGACTGTTCAACCTACAATTAGGTATACAACAAATATGTATACGTGTGGATTTGAAGAAAGAGTCCGGTTTGGTTCATCGAACGACTGACTCGCCGCGGCTAAGGATGTATCCCTGTTTTTAGGGTGCGAGTCGGCTTTTCACCCGGGATTGCCAGATTTATGACGGGCTGCCCTCCGCGTCGGCTTATTTTTAACCTTTCGCCCACTAACGAACCTTATCTCTCGGGCTGCATTTCTCCACGCAACACGATAGACAAAAGGAAAACGTCTGGTTCCATGGGCCCCATAACTTAACGATCTGCCCGATTCCCGTATTCGGCCGACCATTATGTCCGGTCGAAATTTTTACATTTTCTGCTGCAGCTACAGCGAAGCAAAAGGGCCGATAAACACGGGTCGCGATAAAATTGTTATGCAGCCCGATTAATTTTCGGGATATTTCTACCCGGTCACTCGCTCTCTCTGCTCCCCCTGCCCCTTTCCCTCCCGCCCCCCCCCCTTCTCATCCTACCCCTGTTTTACCCGGAATGATTATTGAAGATATTCGCATCCTCGACTCCTCTCTTGGGAATAATTAATTGAAGTTAACTTTTTTTTTATTCGATTTTCTCAAGTATATTCTTGCTCGAATGTTTACGAGTGACAGGAGGCTGTAACGAATTATTAGTGCACTTACAAGGGACGAATTGTGGACAGTTGTAAGTTAGTTAGATGTTAGATAATTATATGCACAATTCGGCTTTTTGATTAATTTTAGCGATATGGCATATGTATATATGCGCATACACATGTGGGTGTGTGCGTATTTCTTTTTTTATTTTATTTTTTTTTTTTTCTAGAGAGAAACGACTTTTATGACTTAGCGAAATCAACCCAAAGCTTTTTGTTCGTAATATCATACTCTCAAATATTTTCTTTACCTTAGTTTTAGTTTTATCTTTATCTGTAACTAATCTCCCACTTTCACTATTACTCACATTACTTCACCTTCCAACTCTCCTTTTAACTGTCCTACGGTCATAAACCGAAGTTCATTCTTCCCAAACCCTTAGATAGCCCTATTTCTTCATCTTCGAGCAGTCCTGGTTTTTGTCACGCGCAAATTACATTTTGTCAGTGTTTCATTAATTAAAGATCCGTTTTCTACGTAACGTTATTCCTTAATTGTTACGATTCAAGTGATACCCCAATACCTCTATTTCGAGAAATTGATGTGAATCGGGCATCATAACGAGAACAAATTAGATTAAATATTTCTAAGCTTGTGCGAATATTCCAATGCGACGTGCTGTCCTTCACTTCTTATAAAAAACCATATACAGTCTGTTACAAAACGATACAACTACCCTTTAAAATAGAATAATTTTTGAAAAATTGGACCAAATGACTTGTGTTCTTTTAAAAAGGTAGGAGGATTTGTTTACTAAAAAGAATTAGAAAAAGTTCTAACTGGTCAAACTGGTGGAAAAAGCAGCGAAGGTAGTTTTTACAATTTTTTTATCTGAACCTGTAATGAAAATTAAAAAAAATACATTTCGCAAGTTTATGCCAATTATATCGTGTAAAAACTGTGATTTTTCGCCATCTTTAACTGTTTGTAGCTCATAGCAACGTCAACCGATTTGTACAAATGTACAAAAAGTATCTTTTTTAATTTTTATTATAAGTTTAAAAAGTTCATAAAAAGTTAAAAAAGAGATTGACTTTACTATTTTCTTCACGATTCCAAACTTCTTTCGAAACTATATTCGGACTATGTTTTTCCTGTATGCTATCAGAATCAGTTTCACTTTTTACTGCTATTCTGATCTTCTGTTTTCTTCAAGCAATTATTTAATTAAAATCTCTCATTTATAAAATTATTGATTTGGTCTTTAAATAATTTAAAATTGGATTGATCTTCACTGATACTAATTCCGTCATTTGGCTCGACCTTTATAAACATCAAAGACAGATTAATATATCATATAATAATTTTAATTAAACATAATACTGTATTATGAAGTGCATACATATGAACCATTTAAACAGTAAATAGGAAACACATTCTGTATAAAAAGGAACAACAGTTATTAATAGCCCCTTTTCGTTCTTTTCACTAACCTTTCAGCGTTAGAGACAAGTAACGACCTCCGTATTGTCCGATTTTGCCACACAAGAGCATTTAATGTCAGGATACGTTCTTCCTTGTAGCTTATATTTTATAACAGACTACACATTTTTTATTGGATTTGCATCGGGTAACTACAATAACTTATCAAACACCTTAATGCCGTCTTCCTCTTTCCATGCGGTACAAACATCATTGCGATATCTTGGAATAAATATTCTCTCGAAGTATTCAATTGTTGCTTAGATTGAACCACCTCTTTAGAGATGTTAGGAGTCCTCTCTCGTAAAATTTGATCATTTTTTGGGCGTTCAAATTGTTTGTGAAGATGCATAATGTCTCAAAACCGTATGCTTTGGAGCAATCGCAAACATGCACTTTCTTTGGATATTTCATAATTCTTTGAATTGCTGATTTGTCAAAAATAAACCAAACACAGGAAACTATATCCAAAAACGGGATTCATCAGTAAACACAGCATCACTTTAATCACGACAAATGTTATCATGCGCTCACGCAAACTGGTTTTCGACGTGTTTTCTTGAAAGGAATAGCTTCAATTTCGTTCGCCATATGACAGTGTCTTCTTTAAAATCGACGTCTTAGTGTCATTAAACTTAAATTTATACTCTTTTAGAGACCGAAACTCTCTGTCCTTTACGTGAAAGAAAGATTTTGGGGTTTTTAGGAAACGTTTCATGATCGTTTTATCGTCTTTGACAGTTGTCGTTCGCGTTGATTCACAATATGGAAAGTGGTCAGCATTTTTGGTCACTTTATAACGTTGTGTCCACTTGTTAACAAACGCGAGAGACCTGTGCAAGCATTTAGCTGCACTTCTCACAGATATCTTTGGTGTTTTTAGATGCAAACATAAGAACACTACTTCAAATCTTTCTGCATAGGCTGCACTGATCTTAAAAATTTCTGTATAATTCAATGACTCAAAAGAATTTAAGAGTTTCTAGACAAAAGCGTAATGAGGAAGACTGTATATGTTAAGATTACCACAGCCTCTTTCTCTATTCTACCTTAAATATTAATTTTTTAGAGATAAAGCGTCCACGCTCTTATATGATTATACATGCTGTGTTTTTTTTTTAAAGATACATAGTGTACAAGTAATTTGCATTTATAGTTGGAAACTAGTTATCCTGTAGATGAATAAAAACTCTGGTCTAATTTAAGAACTAATTCAAATTAGGGAACATTCTCTTATAATATTTATATGATATTATCTCGTTAGCAATAAAAACTGTGTAGTATACGGTATAATTATCTCTAATGTTAGTTAGGATATTCAACGTTGAGTTGAATATCATTTCAATTCACTTTGAATTCGACGTTGTTTGCACAAAATATCAAGGTATGCCTGTTCTATTTTTGCGTGAGCCGGTAATTTTAAAAAATTGAGAATTCTGGAAGCAGCGAGGAGCAGCGTACCAGTGTATGGTGAATGGACAGAACGTCCGTAGCAAATCGACGAGGAGAAACCAGTAAATGGACGAAAAAGTAGAGCAGAAATATATTTGTATACGGACGGGAATAGAGAGGAATAACTGGAATAGAGAGCAAGGGGGCGGTGATTGTGCGAGGAAAACGCGGAAGCAGCAAAAGGTAGCGGGATGCGGATGCATTGAAAAAGTAACGTGAGAAGCGAATGATGATGCAGAGGAAACGAAGGAAATATAAAGATCAAAAGCAGAGAAATGGAAATAAAAACTGAACAGGAGGGCTAAAGAGAAGAACACTGGAACAAATGAGAGAAACGTGGAACTGCATATAAAATGTATTCGCAATGTAGACATGGGTTTTCAAATTTCCCGACTCACTACTTGAGATACCTTCGTTTACGAATTATCCAATGTTAAATATATCCAGGTAGCTTCAGTATTGTCTTTACTTCGAGAGTAAATTAATCTACAACGCGTAGGTAATAAGTATAAGCAAAAGAAGTTAATTTTATATAAGCGGTAAAGCTAAGAAAATATAGTTTATGCGGATTTTCTGTCAGCGATTTTAAGGGGAGATTTCTGTCTAGCAGTTTAAAACAAATTTTTTTCTCAGATTTTTCATTTCTTTAATAGGTGAAGAGTTAAAAGGAAATTTTATAAATTCTAAAGTTACTAAAGTTAAAGGCTTTGTAATTTTGAAGCCTCTAGTTTGCAAAGTACAAGAGGAAATGCGCAGAATAATAATGGAAGTTTTAATTCTTGCGTATGGGCTTTGGACCCAAAACATATAAAATATTTAGAGAAAATGGACGGACGTGTAATTTTCTGCTGTAAATTCCGAAATGAAAAATAATGTGATTTTCTTAAACTATGAAACAATAACGTCAGTTGTACGTATCGATTTTCAAAAAAATAATTTGATACCAAATTGTGCCTTTGAAGAAAAAAATGTGAAGAATCAGTGAAAAGTCAACAACCTTCCTTATTCCCATATTTTGTGGGTACTAATTATCCAATCGGAAATTCCGTACATATGTATAACTGAAGAGAATATTATTAGAAACTACCACTCTAAATTTGAAGCAAATCGGATAAAAATTCACTGAATTATTGATGTGCCTATATAAAACAATTTGGTTCTGAAAAAGACGCGTTTAAAGATTTGGGACAAATTATCTATAATATAATGTTAACATTTCTTAACATTTCTTTTAATTGGAAACTCACTTATACATCTTAATAATTTTTTTTTTTACTCAGATCTCCATAAAGATATGCGATGACCGCAATTACGTTTTCTGGTGATGCATTTCTGTGATTATAGTTATTTAAATTACGTGTCAGTCATAACCATTATACATTTCATCATTAAAACCTTTGTTACTTCTTCATTTTTGCAAATTTTACTTTCATATTTTACGGGTACATTTTGTAAATCGCAAACACTAAAAAAAATGTGAAAAAAAGGATTTCAATTTTTGCAAGTTATTAGAGTAGAATTCCTCCTTAAGAGATCTTTCTAATTACAAGAACAATTCCCTTTTACTAATGGGAGTTATTAATATTGAAAGAAAAATCATTTCTTGTCTTTAATCCCTTTAATTTCTTGACCATCAACGTGAAATAATTATTTCGTTCAGAATCATAGTTTAAAGAAGATACTTTCAGTGTCAGCCTAATCTAATATACGTGAGAAATCAATTATTTTGCTTCATCTTTTAAATAAAATAATCACCTTCAAAGGCTTTACTATTCAATTCTGAATATATTGTATTTATTACGGTAATTTGAAGACTAAACCAAAGAAAAAGAATGCGAGAGGTGACTGACAATAATACATAGGAATGGTAGTTAGTTATTCTCAAAGGATGAGAATAAAAAAGCGCAATTTATCTCGATATCAATGGAAAGAGAAGCAGAGGACACGGTGATGCGAGTCTCTTTCTAAAAATCTTCTCGCAAACGATAGGCACCGCAAAACAAAAAGAAAAAGAAAGAAAAAGAAGAGAAAGAAAGGAGAAAACACGAAAAGAAGGTAGAACAAGATCCTTTGGTAGACCCAAACGTTCGTCAGCTTGGATGGCAAAACGGTCCGTTCGAGCTGCGTTCCAAGTAATTAACGCGAAGTCTACTCAATCAAAATCTTGGTGTGTCCTGTTGTAAAAACGCTGGAACGCGTGCTCGCGCCGCTTAACGAGAGCGAAGAGGAAGGAGCGAGGGCGGCGAGTTGTAACGAGAATGAGACAACCGCTTGCAGAGCGAACGGAGAAGAATCGAAAAGTCGAAGGTGCAAGAAGGATGGTGTAGTTACACGCAGGCCTTATTTATGCGCACCGGCCGGCGACCTCGGATAAGAGTTTAACACCGCGGCATTATTTATTCGAGTTGGCGCGCGCGCGCACGTTTCTTTTAAAAGTTCCCGTGAAAATGATACCTCCGCGATGAATATAAAACGCACGCCTACGCATGCGACATGCCGACACCGACACTCCGGCCGCCTCGGATATTATACGAGGCCCTGTTCACACGCGCACGATCGACGTTAACACCTACACGGCTACATCCGTGGCTTGCGAGACAGAGAGGAACACCGTGACCAAATGATTGGGGATGCAGAAGGGGGCGAAGAGTCGCGCGGCTGTTGCAGGTGTACAGGCCTAACATCCCCTCGAAATCGGAGAATTCTGCTAGGAAGGAGGGAACGATAGGCGCCCGGTTTAAAGTTTCGCTTTCCGAGCCACGGTTTTGGCACTCGGCGAATCTTACCTTCCTTCCTTTCAAAGCGAACCACCTTCGATTTAGAATAATTATATGCATGATTCTGCGTGACCAGAGCTCGGTAGAACGTATTCTGATTAATAATTGAAAATTGTGATTAATGTAGAATTAGGGTATTGATCGTGATTATTGATTATTATTAGGTGTAGAAATAAATTCTTTCCGACTGGATTCACATAATCAATGCAGTTATTCAAATTGAAGTACTCGCGCAGATGTTCGTAAGTTGGTAGAAAAATGAGAAAAAGTCATGGATAATAATGGAAATTGTTTCAACGATTGATCTGTTTTCGTTGTTTTTAAATCACACTTTAATTGTGCCCAAAAATCGGAAAGAGTTTATTTCTACACTTAATAGATAATGTATGTTTATGCGAACAGCATATAACATTTATGTACGAAAAGTATGCAAATGTGCGTGTAAAATATGAGCAAACAAACAGTAAAAGTATACGAATATGCACTTAATCATCTGTAACCCAACTTTTCTATGTTCGTGAAAAGAAAAATTGCAGTTGATTAGAATTTTACATCTTGAAAAGTGTTGAGAAACAAGTATTAACAATTAATATAAAGAAATTGACTGATAATAATGCAATAATATAACGGTTGGAATAGTATAGCAATAAATAAATGAAATATGATATATAACTAAGTTACATATATATTACAGAATGTTCCATATAACGCTTACCACGATTTTTCAAGCACTTTCGGTGATCCGATGAAAAAGTATTTTAAGCAAAGATCAATCAGTTATAAGTATGCAATGAAAAAAGTTTCCAAAAGTTGAGATCATCTTCATTTTTTAAATGGTATTGCGTATTTTTTACTTTACAGTATTATAACTCATATCAAAACGAGTTCAATCAAAAGTTATCTTAAATTCCGAGATGTGGAATCAATGAACGGAAACGTTTTCGTGAAAACTTATTTTATTTCTGTTAAATATTATGTGAACATATCCTCTGATAAAAATAAAAACGAAAAATTATGACAAATTAAACTTATTATTCAAAATTACAGCAAGAAGTATACTAATTTAACTAACTTATTTAAATTACAATAAATGTTCGAATTGCAATTCATTTGCTTGTAGATAATACCATTTGCTCTGATGATAAATTAAGATTGAACATAGGAACTGTTTTAACAGCATGATAGCCAATCTATAAATATTGATATTTCCTGATTATTATAAATTATGAAATGTTTGTGGATATCAAAGTTCAAAATACGGAGACCTATGTCTACCTAATCAAGACCTATCAAGGTTATAGCGTGCCAGGTGATTAAATTCGTCTTGACATGAGCTATAATGTTATAAAGTTAAAAAGATATAGTGCCACTTAATAAATGAAGTTGACTTTGACTTTTTATTAGAAAAAGAAACTTTCTGATGATTTTTTTTTTCTATTACGACTTGTAGCCAACTGATTTTATTTAAAATATTTCTTCATCAGACCACCGGAAGTGTTATGTGAGACACTCCGTATATAACACATAGTATAATAAACAATATTGTTTTTTTTATCCTATAAATATTCTATTTCGTATGAATTATAGGTGTTTCTTTGACTTTTCTTAGCAATAAATGCTTTCGACGTCGTCTTTGTTAATAAGAAGATTGGGATAATTTCTAATCCAATTTTGCTTTAACATTTCCTTAACTTCTCGAATTTTTGACATTTTTAAAAAATATTAAAACGTACTTAATTACATTGTATTATGTATTGTATTATTATGTTAGTTTTTATACTATACTATTATTCTGTATTGTATACTATTAAAAAACAAGTATACTGTTTGCTAGTTTACGTGAATCTTGTTGGTAAACTCAAGGATTTGAATTCCAAACACAAATTGCCACATCTAATGGTCAATTACAAGTTTGAAATTACGAAAACGTAATTTTGTATGATCTATAATGATTGAAATCTCATATGATCTACTTCTTTATGAAATGTAACATTACCACTATTTAATTAACATAAAAATACGAATAGAAGCAAGAGTTTGCAGAGAATTTTCAAATTCAATTTTCTCGGAGATTAAGCTTCTTATGAAAACATTTTATTCTATATTTTCAGTTTACTTTTTCCGCTAATATCACCTTCTTTCCGTTTGTACCATCAGCTACGTGACACTCTATATATGATGTTTACACTAGAATTTTACAAAGTTTCATTATTTTTTATATAATACGATTTTTGCAAATTTGTAGAAGTTATTACAAATAATAATTTCTCTCTTAAATGGCCGATTTGTGAAAGAAATAGAAAAGGACAAAGTTTTGTTACCTTCTATACCCAATACGATGATTTGTATAGGGTTTCTTAATTTTATAGATTTTATAGATTTTATAGATTTCGCATAATGGCAATAGTACGAATTTCGTTTTAATTGATAACTACGTATAATTGTTTTTATATTACATAAAAGTGGTTGCCGAGACAAGTTGAACGACCAACAGAAACCTTATTTACAAACTAAATTTTGTGTCAATATTTAGTGTGGTATAATCAATGACATACCATTAGATTCTTATTTTTATGCCAACACCTTAAATAGAAATAGATATAAGCATAAGCTTAAACTAAATCATTTTTATTACTATTTTAATAATTTTGTAATGAATGTTTAAGTGTACTTCATATTTAATAAATATTTATAGTTCATCTTCTAATAATTAGTATACAATTGCTGAAGAAATGTAAATGGAGATGTTGTTGGAGTTAAAATATATAGGTACATCTAAATCCTTTTTCTTTATGTTTGAGTGACAATGGCAGGTACTCTTGAAAATAACAGAAGGAACTACACTAATTGGAGTACTTTATGTTTAAATACAACAAATATTTTTAGCCTGTTTTTAACCTATCTGACGTTAAACACGTGTTACATTCAATGTTTCTTACAGTTTTATCACATTGTATGTCTTATACCATTGTAAACTATCCAGAATGAAACATTACAAATGATTCATTTATCAAATACTCGTATGTGTAATTAAAGTTTTAATGAATATAGTAATGAATTAAAGTTTTAATCTTGTAGAGATCAAGGAATCATTTCATAATAAGAATGGAAGTGTACAGAACACAAATGAAGGCCAGAAGTATTATTTTCTCTAGCCACTACAAATATATCTTACCTGTGATATATAATACATTGACGTGCAAGATTAAAGGATCGTTAAATTCTTTATGAAAAATTGTCAATATTTAAACTGTTGTAACTTCATTAAGAAAAAAATCGTACAATAATTATCCTAAATTCAGTTTAAATCGCAAAACTTCAACTTTCACAAACACGTTCATATTTTTTAATTTAGCGGGAGGAAGAGAAAAGATGCCTTTCTGTTTTGAAAATTTTACAAATTTAAGCATCTTTACGGATATTAGACTATTTTTTTCTAATTGAAATCACCGTAAATTGGAATATAAAATCCTCTCCTTTGTAACAATTTTTTAAAGCTCGGCGTACGATTTTTCGTCGCCATTTTATTGAATTTCGAATGAAAAGTATTACTTTTGTTAAGTAGTAAACTTATTAAAAAAAAAAGAAAAAGTAAGGAATTTTAATAAGTCTGCACTAAGAAACGTGTTTTCTGGGATGTTCAGTTTTAATTTGTGAATTTATATCGTTACATGTATTGTAGTGTAGTAGGTACGTCTAGAGCCTCGAGAATTCAGCATGTCAACGACTAGTACATGATCTCGGAATGAATGCGTGATGAATGAGAAAAGATAGCATGAAAATGTACTCACGTTTGTATCGAAACAAACATTTGAACACCTTTATAAATAACAGTTGAGTTCACACCGTACCATTTCTTTACGTGAAGAATCTTCTACATCTGCGAAACTGCTCATTTTAACATGTATGCTTATTAAGACGCGTTTGTTTATTTCAAGGAAATGTTTATTATTTTTCCATTGAATTTTATTTTTATTTTTAGTCTTCTAACATGCGAGAGGAACAGTGTTTTCTCGTTTTGGCATTTACTTTAATTTACGTTACGACAATTATTTAGTTCACTTAACCTCCTGGAATGACATGCAACTCACCTCATTTGTTAACTATCCCTAAGATGGTAATAACGTGAAATACACTTCGACTGCTGTTACAGAGAAGTACATTTGCGTTGTCTGTTTTAAAATTTTATTTGTTTTACGAAGGTATATTGAATTTCGGATGGGTATTACGGAATAAATTTTGCAAAATATAATTACACCTGAGTATAGAACACGTGTTTGAGTATCTGTAGATGATATGCCCACTACGTTTACCAACAAAACGATGGGGACATTATTCCAGAAATATTCCATCCACAGAAGATATATCAAGACTTCAAAGAAGGCGCAAAATATGTGGAAAACACAATAAACATAGTGAAACTATGATACTTGAGAGTGTAAGAAACGTTTCATTGAATTATACATTCCACGCTGCTTTGAAATATATCATACTATACAGAATTATAAATAAAAATTTGTAATACTCTGTTGTGTATACTTTTCGAAGTAGTGTGACTAAATGTACTTTTACTTACGATATGTTTAAAATTGACATAGAAATGATTTCAAGTAACAGCTAACTTACAATTATTTTGGACGGGTTCGTCACGAGAATCGTTCAATTATTTTCCAGCACATAAGGTTAAGGAATTTGAAATAAATGCGTTACCTTTATTTAATTGTACATACATGTATAAATGTAATAATTCTTGCTAATACATACAACGACTCTCATCAATATTCGAATACTATTTAAAACACAATAATATTTTTTATATTGAGTTGTTTTAAGAACTTGGAAGAATTAGTTTACTAAATAACGTGTTAAAACATTTTTGAGGAAATTGTAACTGGTTGGAATTGTGAAGAAATATAGTGAAAATGTAAAGAACGAGTTTTATAGATTTATGTCAGTATTGTTGAATTATTTCGTGTTTAGGCGTGTGTGTGGTGTAAGATCGCAAAAATAAAACTACATACTAAGAAAGATTATTGTATGTAAGTGTAAATATAAAAATGAACCTAGTAACCATTTGTTTAGTATGGGTGGACGTTAATATTGTTTTTTGTTTATTCTCTATCCACTTTGTCAACCCATTTGTATCATAGGAAGAAATTCAAAATATATTGCAACTTCAGAAAGTATTGCAATTTTAATATTTCAATGATTTTTGGTGGATGAAAATGAAGAAAGAAGTTCATATTATGTTCATATTCTTTTGACTTTTCTGTTGGTTAAAAAATATGGTCACTGTGTATGTGTGTACATCAAAAATTGATTACTTCGTGATAACAAATCCAGTGCTTCGTAATAAAAAGAAAAAGGAGCAAAATAATAATAATACGTTTATTTTCTATCCACTTATAATATGGATGCGCGTATATGTACGCTAATGATGCAAACGGGTTAAGTAAATATATAAATAAGTATTGACGCGCCTTCCTCAAATATAAATTAAAATAAAGATTTCCTTACGTTAAAACTAAAGTAATAAACTTACATTATTGCCTGTATATCCAATAGTTATATATATGCTGAAAATAAATTGAACTTCAGTTTTTTATCTTTGACTATGGACCTATATTTTTATCATTTCTACATGTATCGATTGACATGTATATTTTCTTTCTTTGTTAATACATATTCTTGTCTCAAGGATTTAAACTTATTATTGTTTTACAGTTTCAATTTAAATCTCGTTGTACTTTTCATTTTCTCCATAAAAATCTATTCAAGCAATCAATTCTAGAATTATAGTTGAAATTTACATGAAAAATTTAATTACACTTTATCATTGATTATTTCTCTTAAATGATTATCTTTTATTTTCCTGTTCTTAATTATGCTCTAGAAATGTTATTTGCATCGATAATCTTCCATCTATAAATCCAAATAAGCCGAAGAAATTATCTCTTTACCGTATATAATTACTTCCATTAATCTTCGACCGTTTGAAACAAAACAGACTACTGTGTTTTTATTTTTACGAAAATTAGATGTAGCATGTTCAATTAATAAAAAATAACGAATCACATTTATCTCACCTAATCTGCAATGCTAGTGAACACAGTAAGATTGAAAACTTATTGACCAATAATATGTTGTCATTGAAATTAAAATCAATTGAACATCAACGAACTCAAAATTTCGAACTTTCGCATTCTGTTATAGTTTGCGTTTATATTTATATTATAATTCGTTGTAAATAAATACCACATTCTGTTACAATTTTTTGATCAATCTTCAGAAATCTGTAAAAAAAAAATTGAATTTGAAAGAAAATTAATATTTAATTAATTAGTATGAATAGTTATTTAAATTATAAACATTAAATTTTCGTCATAAAACTTTTGTGCATAGTCCCTTGGTTCCATGAACAAAATACGGGACATTGGTTTCCTATTTTTCCAATGTTGTTTCCGTTCCATTCTGGTTATGGTGATTCGTTGTAAGGCAGATCTAGCGATTACGCGCGCTACTACAGCAAATAAACTGCATATAATTGCAAGAGGCGTGTTCGAGCGCCGGTAATAATAACGCGCTAGAGATACGAGCCCCAGCGACGTATTTATTTCGGGACTCGTTTGACAATTAGAAAGGCACGTTTCGGTTCCCATTTCCTACCGGCGCATTGAAACCAGTCAGCCAATCAAAACATACCCGTGTTAATCATAAATATGTATTTTTATAGGGTGTACTTTCCGCTTTTTCTGCTTTGCCGGTTTATACGTATTGTTTTCGAAATGCAAATATCAGAGTGAATAGACGGCGGATTCTTATACAAATTAATACGTTCGAAAATATAATGAAGAAAGTAGAATTTCGATTTAGAAAATTATATTACCTGCCAAGTATTGTAGAAAGCACTATTAATAATAAAATATTTTGCAATAGATTTGATACGATTTCTTCAGAGACATTTTTTATACTGATTTCGATAAATATAGGACGAGTCTCGTAAAATGATAACTTCAAATAGATTCGTAAATTATTTGCTATATGAAAAAATATTTCAAATGGAGATTGCAAGGTTTCCAGGGAAGCATATACTATCCCTGGTAAGAAATTTTCAATCAAACATTTCCTACTAAAAGCATTCATATTTTAGAACTATAAACTGTTTTTGTACACTCCTGAATTACATGGGAATGTAAAGTTGGCATGATTTGAAGTAAATAATAATAAAACAACAGGATTTTTCGTTTATCTGTAAAGAGAAACGAAAATGAAGATAAAATGTTAAGTGGAAGGCTTCAATGCTACAACGTATTGAAGCAGTTATTCGTGTATATGGAAAAATGATAAAATATTAATAAAATGTTCGTTCTTCCTAAATTTACGTTAACCCTTTGTAACTGATTTTTCTATATTTATGAGAAGAAAAATTACAATTAATTGCAATTTTACATTTTGACAAATGTGGAAAAACAATGATTAATAATTAATGTAAAGAAATTGACTGATAACAATGCAATAATACAATGATACAATAGTGTATGATGTTTGTTACTTATACAACGATGCAATAGTTCATGATGTTCGTTATATACATATGAAATGTTATGTATAAAATATAAATAAGTGGATATGTAACTTTTAGTGTTAAGTTGATCCTTAAACTATGGATTTATATGTATTTATAGGAATTTTAATGATGCAAAATGACACAGAATGTACGTAATATAAAAAATATACAAAATATACAAATTATAGTGCTTTTTATGACCTCATAAGTGAAATAATTTTCTATCGAAGTTATACTTTTTCACTATATCCTCAAAAATGTGAATTTGCATAAAAATTCGCAATATAGTTACTTTATTTAAGGCTTCTGCTCTTTTATTTCTGTTAATAAACGAATATTTGTGTTATTTTGTCATTATTTACTTCAAATTATCTATCTGTTTTAAAAATATATAATAACATTTTATTGATCTAAGATATGAAGTTTTTTATCGAAAATGTTCGATCGAAAACTTTTTGTCTGAGGTAGTAGTATTAACAATCGATTTGTCGTTACACCTTTGTTAAATTTTTCCTGTCTTAAATATTCTGCAGTTGTAGCACATGCGCTACTAATTCGTTCTTACGTATCCTCGACTGTCGTAAACAAAATCGTGCTAACAGCCACATTGATTAAACGTGTGTCTAATACAAGGTAATTAATTTGAATTTCGTTTTATTACGATGCAAGATCTTTATCAATTTGTAGTCATATTTCTGTGATTTATGTATACACCTACTTCTGTAAACAACATGCATACTTCCACTTTTAGAAACGTAAAGTTTTAGTTGCGTAACGATTTTATCCCCACTATTGTTACCATAAATATTCATAATTAATGCTTGTAGTCACGTTGACAAACGTAAACATTTTTACACAATTTCATTTCGATAGTGTGCGTGGCATATTAATTTCAAAAAACCTGATATTTTTATTTTTCTCCGTTTCTAAATTTAAGAATTGAGAATTTCATTTGGAAATTTACAAGCATACTTTCATTCAACTTATACGCCGCGTTTAAGTATATTTTCGCATTAATATCTCTAACTCGTATATTGGTAAGTACTTTTTAAACAATTCAACAAACTTACTTTTTTAAACACAAATTTTTCGTTATTCTTTTTTTGCAATTGCTTCTGTAAAAGCTTGTTCCTGTATTTAGTATATATGCGTGCAATTATCCATTTAAGTCTTCCTACGAACTTTAATTTTTGTTTCCTTTACGAAACAATTCATTTACGCGTTGTTGAAAAGTATTTCAATTTCGTTTTGCAGTTGCATTTTTATACAGATCTATTTCCTTCTCTGCTTAATCACACTTTTAATTTCCCCCGTTTTACATTTTCTTCACTTCCCGTTATATTCGATTTTCCGGAACTATAATAATTTATTAATAATTAGTAATTCGATCATTGTTAAATACTTAGAAAGTAATCGTTTAATCTTTGAGTTTTTGGAAACTATTCATCGAATATCGTTATTACTTCCGTGATTATCGCGTTATGGGGGTTGAAAATGGGGGTAAGAGGGATCCAGAGATATGTACATGCACGTGTTAAGTGTGGTTTCACCGCAAGTTAGGATAAGACATGGAATACTGTTCAACCGCACGCAACCAGGAGTTTGTACACCTTAAATAGTCCACCCTAATTCCAGACAACGTCTCTATCAAGAAGGACTTCTTGGAATTAATAGATAACTGTGGATTGCTTGAGCTCTCACAACTTTGTTAAATAGTTCGATTATCATACAGCCTAGGTTTAGAATACGTTGTGATTATTGTATATGCAATAACTTACGAAATAGTTTTAGCTTTGCTATTAGGTATAAAAATAAATTCTTTCCGACTGGGACCACATAATCGGTACAGTCATTCAAATACAAATATTCGCAAGTTGGTAAAAAAGTGACGAAAAGTCGTCAACAATAACAGAAATTACTTAGATGATTGGTCTGTTTGTATTTTTATTTATTTATTTATTTATTTTTTTAACTGAACTGGAATTAAAGCCAAAAGTCAGAAAGAATTCATTTTCGTACCTAATACATTTTCCATTATCCATACGCGTTTACAAGTTTATACAAATTTGCATACATATGTACTGTTTTATGATAATTTATAACTTTATGTATTTAGTTATTGTAATTAGTATTTTATATACGTACTGTTACTTTACAATACAATGTTATTTATCAGATAACATATAGTTGAGATTATTAATAATAGTAACAGCGCCTTTATTATTCGGTCATTGCATAATTTCTGTCGTATTTTCGGGTGAAATTTAAACTACCACAATTTTCGAAAGACATGTACTTAATTAAAAATATATTGATCATTATTTTCAATGATTCGAAGGTTTTATGTTGAAATTGAATTTTCCTTAATTTTTTTTCAGCATAATTACTTGTGTTTCATTTATGATTTTGCGGATTAAATTTCGAAAAATCCATTGGTTCTGTTACACTTTACAGGTACTTGCGATTCTTCAGTTTTCTTCATCGTTTCTGAACTTTATTCTTTCTGATCGTTTCTCAGAATCTGTAGCATCTATTTGAACTCTACTTTTCCTATCTGCTGTCAGAATCAGTTTCACTATTTACTATTATTCTAGTCTGCCGTTTTCTTGAACCAATTAGTTAATTAAAATCTTTCATTTATAAAATTATTGATTTGGTCTTTAAATAATTTAAAATTGAATAGATCTTTACTATTACTAATTCCGTCATTTGGCTCGATCGTTACAAGCATCAAAGACAGATTAATATATCATATAATAATTTTAATTAAACACAATTCTGTATTATGAAGGAAAGAGAAAGGACATCTGTTAAAAAAAAAGAAAGAAAACAATTATTGTCGCTCCTTAATTTATTATCATTACATTCATTGCTGTATCGATTCAATTGAAAATTTCGACAATCGAATTGATGTCTGCAGATGCAGTTGTAGTGCATATTTGTATGATTTTCTACTGTATGTATATTTGTAGTAGATTATACTTCCAATGAACAGAAACAACTTGAAAAAATTCCAAACAGTATTGGAACATTGTTCACCAATATAAAGCAAACAAGAAACCGCTATTTCCTTCACTTAGTATTATTACTCTTCTAGCTTTATTGTACAGAACTATTGTAACTTTTAATATTAAAAATTTAAATACATTGTCTGTCCACCGTAATTAGTTTACGAAAAGAAAGCTATTAAATAAATAATGCGAAAAAGTTGACAGAACATTTACACTCACCTAATATTTGACTATTTCTTAATTAGACACAGGTTACGACACAAGTGTCAATGTCCCTGGTCTCAGGTATAAAACAGTCCACGCAGTCCGAAATAATAAATACAATATACTTTAAAAGCGAAGGCTAATGCGGCGACGCACTACCGATACCGGGAGAGTGAATTTATGAGACAAGTATTAAACCATTAGTGCCAGGTGAATTCATACTAAACGTAGGAAATAATGATAAAATCGTTACCGTGACATTCCGTTCAATGTTTAAGGAGACTGTCGTTAACTTTGATAACAATTTGCCTTTTAATATTTATGAACGTTTAGGGAAACAGATGAAATTGAATACTAGCATGTTGAAAGTGTAAAAAGTTCATTTCAACAGAGTGGCTTTAACATTTTGAGAACATTCGTCGACAAACCGTTATTAAGCTCCACGTGGACTGTTTAATTCACGCTCACTTTATGTTAATTGAGTACATTCGGATGATGGTAATTTATTATTCCCTTATTTCTTTTTCCCACGATTACCGTATTACGGGGGTCATTTGAAAAGCTCGCGCTTTGATCCACTAGATGATCATAATGTTCGAATTTAATCTATACTTACAACCCTACAGTTGTAATTATTGTATACATAGATTTAAGTTTGATATTGATCTATCGTATAGTTTGTCGGGAAAATTAATTTGGAAAAATGCTATGTTAGAATCGATGAGAGCAGAAATTACAGAAAACCGTGATTTCAAATTCCACTTGCTTCCTCACCCCACCTATTTTCCAGACTAGCTCTCTCTCTCTCTCTCTCTCTCGCTCCCTTGCTCTCAGAGTTCCATCTATTCTTGGCGATCAACAATTTTCATCAGATGAACTTATAACTACAGTAAACAGTTATTTCAAGGATCTACAAGAAATGGATTCTCAAAATGGCATGAAAGCACTAGATTGTAATAAATGAAGTGCATTAAAGTTGAGGGAGATAATATTCAAAAGGAACAGCAATTTAAGAATCAAAATAGTATGTTTTCATTTCGAAGCTGCGAATTTTTTTAAATGACCTCTCATTAAATTTTATGTGATTATCAAATTTCATCATTATTTTATTTATTTTTCAGTTTCACGACGAGATTTCAATCGAACAATATATTACGCGAGAACTTAAAATGTCACGCTACAGTTGCCTTTGATAATATTCATTTTAACACCTCACGACTGGCCTTATCTTACTATTACAATAATCTCACCTCTCATTATCTCTTGTTCTGTCTTGAAACATATAATGATCGTGCATATATTGCCTTTACGATACTATAATATTACTTCGATACTTCTTTTACGAGATCTTTCTTGCACCAGTTATACTTAAATCCGTAATAATATTTCATGACTCATTACTTTTGCATAGTATTATCACCAACGTTCGTTACTGATAAGTGTGGTAGTATTATTTTGCAATATACTGCACTTGCAAATAAGTCACTGCAATTTCCTTAATGTATACGCAGCAGTTTATGTTTCTAATCTATTTTAAACGTCGTATGAAAGGTAGTACAAAAAGGAAACATAATTTCCTGTAAAGAAGATCAATTTCTTTTTAATTTGCTTTATAAATAAGCGCACAATTTATTGATAAAATCTGAAAAAAAGGTAAAAAGAAAGTAACAGACAGACTAAACCCAAAATATTTTTGTCTTCTCTTACTAATTGTAAGTGTTAATTAAGGGGTGAAAGATTGATCTTTTTTGTATTGCATATTCTTAGAATGTAACATCTCAGAAATTAATTTCTGAAATTTTCTGCGTCAATTCAATGAAGTGACAAAGTTACAATGATTTCAAGAATGTGTCGAGTAAGAAAGTATTCTGCTTTGGAGGAGTAAAATAAATTGACCCTTTTTTTATTACGTTTTCTTAAAGTGTAACGTCTCAAAAATTTTTCTATTTCAACTTCTTATTAATTTAACCTTGTCTGTGTCTATAATAATTTATTTATTTATGTAGAAGTACCAATAATGTATTCGAAATTTTTATTTCAACTATCATCTAAAAATGACACTTCCAGTGTCGAGGAATAGTACTTTTTCAAACTGATGTCCAAAATAACTCAAAAATGATTATAATTAACAAATGAATTTCAATAAAAATTCGTTGTACATTTCTTTAGAAATTGAACTTAACATTGTGATCTTATTGATTATTTTTAACAATTTTTCATTATCAATATAACGTAAACTTTATTTAAGGAAAAAAATTGACTTTGTTTAGACGCTGCAAATCTTGCAATTTTTAATTCTTTTCTTTAGTAGTTTCAATTTCAGTGTAAGTTATCTGTATTTAACAAGAAACTTTATTTGTTACAATCAAATAACTGTGACAGGTGCTACGCGTAACGCCAACAGGTGTTACATCTTTGAGAACGTTACCAAAATATGCAAAAATCGTTGGAATAGTATAATCGTTGGAAGAAGAAATAGAAAAAACTCTGTTTCTACAGCTGAAAAATTCCTTCTTTAATCTTGAATTAAATTTGATCTAATATTATAAATGATTTAAAAAAAAATTCAAAAATATCATTTACTCTTAGAGTTGATATTCGACAATGCACCCTTAACCCTCATACTGTTCTAAAAAATAGTAACACTTAAGATTCTCGTGTGATATTTCACTCATTTTCATTTTACTCTTAAACTAATCTTACTACATTATATTTTTATCTTGTTGTGTCAATAAATAATTTTACTATATTAAACGTACTACGTTATATTTTGCAATTACAATTATTTACAATTACCACGGCTCTGAATTGTAAAACATAAGGCTGTTCGAAGTTTCTTTCAAAAGAAAAAGATTTCGCAGAATCTTTTTGTAAAGATTAAGTTTTATATTATAAAGTATCATGAAAAATTATATCAATATATAATAGTATAACATGTATATACAACATTTAATTGTGTTATAAAAAATATCAGTTAACAACGGTGTATGTACCACTATACTATTGAGTGGGTGGAAAAATGATGACGGTTTTGCAACTGTAAAAGTAAATCAATTTTTTGCAGTTTTATCGTTTTATTTAAATCATTTCGGGTTTTTAAAATGTGATCTCTGTGAGTGGGATGCGTCGCTCACGAATCGATGAATAAAAGCACAAAAGCAACACGTTTTGCTGATAGTAAATTATTTCGTAAACATAAACTATTTGAAGTATACCATGTTGTCAAATATCCAATTTACCTTGCACTACTATACAGGGTGTCCTAGATTGAAATCGACAAACTCTGCCAACATATTCGGAAGGTCATTTTAAGCAAAAAAAATGTTATATACACCATAGGTCGATGCAGATCACTTCGTACAGACCATGGAAGCACGCTTAGCTGTATGCATACTATCAAGAGATGATCATTTTGGGCAATCTCTTTAAATTACTTTATCCACTATAAATAACTATAGAACACAGTTGTAAATAAATGATTACGTATCTTCAAATGTTGAGTATCTATGATTCATATTACCTTCCTTTTATAATCTTGAAAATGAAGGTGAATCGACCTATGGTGTATGTATATGACATTTTTTGCTCAGAATGACTTCCCGAATATATTGGTAGAGTTTGCCGGTTTCGATCTGGGACATCCTGCACAGTCTTTTACATTTTGTACAGTTAGCTATTTGATCACACAAATATATATACGTTCTTCGTAAATGATGATACATTTTCCAGCACGTATATATACATTTTTTCAGAGCGGAAGGGCCAATATCTTCCTTACGTTTGTGGATGCAGCAAAATGTATAAGGAAGAAGTTGTTTGGTTCAGAACAGTGAATAGAAAAGATAATAAGGAAGTCGTCCTCAAGAATCACTTGTGAACAGAGCATTGTCCATATAAATATCGTAGTAAAATACTTACAGTGAACGTAAGGCCTTATTAGAATATAAAACTTTGACAAACAAACTTTAACAGACATGTGAACAAAAAAATATTATTAATTATAAAGTAATATTAATGATAGTATGTAATAATATCTTTATACGCGTACGGTATTCTGGTAAAATTTCACCCAAGAAACTTTTTCGTTGCATTCTTTTCTTTACTATATTAACACGTTAACTGCCACGTTGATTTCGGTCGACCCTTTGTTTAACAGTTCAGTTTTGAAAATTTTGTCAAATGTGTTACAATAAATTTAACTTCATAACGCCTGCAAAAGAAAGCTGTATCTTTGTTCAAACTGTTCTAGCGAAACTTATTAATGAATAATAAGGAATTATTTTCTTTCGAAACTGTTAATTTTTTGAGAACCATGGCCGGCTAAACGAAAAGTCTAGCGTCGATCCATCGATGTCGCATTTAACGTGTTAATATGTCAAAGTGAAATGTCAACAAATTATGTTTCACCTGTAATCTCAAACTTTAGACAAACACGTCACATTACAACACAATTCGAAAAAGATCAAACACTTTATAAAAGTTAGAATCCAAAAATAGGTGAAATTTCACTCAAGAAACGTACAAGGGTTAATATGAAACCACTGTGTATTTACCTAGTACTCGATAATCAGTGTATCAAGTATGCGTTAGCGAATCTCCGTGTAATTGCGAGACCAGACGGTGCCAGAAGTTATTAGCGAGTATTAAACCATGTCGCGACGTATGGGGCACGGAATACCGTCAACGCCCCAAGTGAACTGAAAACATATCGAGACTAATGCGAAATTACGTCTTCATCGAGGTCTCGACCCTCTTTGCTTTTGTGGTGGTCGACTAGGTAAATGATGAATTTCCTCTGTATATGTGGTATATACAAAGGTGGACAAAAATATTATTACAGCGCGCGATTCCTTATATAAACGCTTATAACTTTCAAAATAATTGCTGGTATCATTTTTTTTTATATGCATTTTTACTTACAATGTTTTACTTAATTATATAGAAAAGCAAAACTATATACATGGAAAACAAAATACGTGACAAATAAAAGTGTCCATCGCAATTGTTTTATGTATGGACAAAAACATTGGTACGTGTTGGCAAATATTTATTTCTAAACATCATTTCGTTGAAATTATTTAGTTTACATTTAAACATTAGCGAAGATTGAAGTGTAAATAAACATTTGGCATACGAAGAAAAGGAAAGGAAATTACTCCTGTGAAAAGAAAAATTACAGTAGGTAATCAAACTATTATGATCACTTTGAAATTATGCATTACTTATTTGAGGTTTTAACAAAGATAGAATTGAAAATACACTTGAAATGAAACTTTATCTTATACTTGTTAATACTTTTTTGCACCGTAAAAGATATTATTATGTTTTCAATGAAATATAGCAAAGATTTTAAAACTTGTATAAATAATTAAAAATTTATTACTATTTCTACGGTTTTCTTTTATTTCTGCGTCATGATGTCATAGTAATGCAAGAATCTTAATCATACAAAGAAGTAAAACATTGTAAATAAAGATGTATATAAAAAAAATTGACACCAGCAATTATTTTGAAAGTTATAAGCGTTTATGTGTGGAATTGCATGCTGTGCTAATACTTTTGTCCACCCCTGTAGGATGTATACCAGCTGTCAGCCGCCTTTATTTCCATATAGTGGTTGTGTTTCAATATTTTACGAACCTATGAAGGTATATACCTTTAGTGTACGTGAGAATTGATAACTATGGCACGTATGCACAACACCTTTGAGGTATGTACAGTATACAACAAAAGTTTTCGGGTTCCGAATTTATGGTAAAACTAGGTAATATGTCCCAGGTTCTTTACATTAATAAAACGAGTATTTTTCCGTAATGTTTTATTTATTTATTTATTTATCTTTTTACTAAATTGCATTAAGCTTTCTTTACTTTTTACATAGGGTAATTGGGGGAAAGATGCCCAAGTTTTCTCATCAAATTCATAAAAAGTTTAATACATATATTTCTGTCAAATCAGCAAATTTTAATTGTTATCTAAATTATACACTATTAAATGAACATTGCTAAATTAATAGAAACTAAATGTTGACCTATGAACATACCAATTCTTCTTATACAAAATAACAATTCTTCTTATCCCAATGCATTGGGATAAAATGTCTATACATTTGCAATATAAGAAACTTATTCGTTAGACATCTTAACACATAAAAATTTCACGTTGAGAAATATAAAATTGGTACATAGACATAATTTCTCTTTCTCTAATAATATTCGAGATATTAGCTCAAACATATTCACTAGCTTTAATTTTAAGGGATGATTTTTGCTGCTTACCTGTAAACAATCGCCGATAAAAAAAGAAAAATTCGTGTAGAATACTTTTCTTCATCAATATCGATGATTATTAGTTAGAAATGTTCCCCTTTTTAGTAATATTCTTACATTTGAGCACCCACGAAGTGTGCAAGTAACTTAAAATAAAACAGTTATTTACTATTTCATATCATTTACGTAAATCACAGTAATGTGTTTGGTAAACTGTTGATATAAAATAGAAATATGTTAAATGATATAGCATTTTTTTAAAGTATGTTAACCATCGAAACAGACAAATTTATGCAGTGATACACCACAAAATTCACAAATATTACACATCAAGCATATTTATTCATTTCGTGAATTGGGGATATCTATTCTATCGGTTGGCAGTGTTAATCTGGTTGTGTGAATGAAGTCAGAAATACGTCATAGTGACCGAATAACATCGCAACAGCGGCCATCAAAGTGTTAGAAGGAATTTTAAGAAACAATCTATAAAATTTATCAGTTTTTTGTACTTTTTGTTCCATGGAGTGAATCATATTGATAAATGAACGGCTCATATGAGCAACTTAAAATCGAAAGTAAATAACTCTGTGAAACGAAATTTACCAAATATATATTATTTATAAAAGTTAAGCACGACTCATACGCTTTGGTATTAAAATCCGAAAACATTGCAAAAGTGAAGTTAATCAGTCTGGCGTTTGAGCGGCTCATATAGTAACATAGGCAAAAATTCTTTTCAAAGTCACTTGAAAAATTTGAATACTTTTCCCGCTTACTCAATAATAATGTCTTCGACACATTTGTAATCTTTATTTAGGGTCCTGTAAGTAGCGTTTTATTTTTCATGGGATAAGAGACGCGGAAAAATCATTCAACTATCAGTAATTTAAACTTGGTCCACGAAATGGAAACGAAAAAAAAAAGAAAAAAAGGCGAACGAACATGTAGACCACACCCCTCGTCGCCCTTGTCGTCGACATCTCTGGCACCACATTTAGCGTTCATTAAATAAACCGCCTCTTCCGTATCCACCCTCTCCCGTCTGTCTCAGGGCACGTCACTCACACGGTACAAAGTTTAATTGATCAATGATAAAGTTTATCGATCATTTCGAATTCATTTAACTTCGGTATTAGTTTATGGCGCGAGCAAGACGTGGCTTGGGCGGGTATGTGTACGTACTTATGTGCATTAACTCACGGGGACCCTATACCGTACCAATACATTGCGTATTTGTGCGAACAAAGTCATCAGTGAGAATTTTCATTCTATAGGTTCGAATCTGTGTAAGAATAATAGATTTCAAAAGTATTTGTCTTTTGAAAACAGTAAAATATTTGGCGAGTGCAAAAGCTTTGATGGATTTCTCTATAAATAAATAGACATTATACTATTTTACATGATTTTCAATAACAGTTTTCCATTGTTCGGGTCACATTTGCAATCCTCTGTTATAAAATGTATTTGTATTTTGTGAAAAAAAAAAAAATGCAGAAACGTGATTTTTCATCGTTGGAATATCCAGAGCGAGATTTATTTTTCAAAGTAACATTCACCTTGTTTAAACTTAGCAAATTATCTTTCGTAGGTTGGAACTGACACAGTAGAATTTTCCGAACACAAATGTTCTTTACCGTATTTGTAACATCTGTTCTCCTTCCAAACTGGTACATCATAGTGACACGTAAATTGTATTTTTTCATGTTAATTTTTAATTTTTGTTTTAAAGTACAGTAATTCGCTCAATACAGTTAATTTTTGTAATAAATAACAACTGATTGTGTCACTAAAGATATATGTATGACACTCGAACCTGATAATCTATTGTTTCCATAATGTAGCGACGATCATACAATCTGTTAGAATCCCATCTACACTTTTGCACTCATCTAATATATTTAGATATAATAAAGAAAATAATATCTGTTGATAGTAGAAATAAGGTTTGTAACATAAGTATTGTTGATTGAATAAATTTGAATCTGTATTTAATTTAATGTTACAGTCAGTCAGGTTGCCTAATAATAACATAAAATGAATCCCCTATAACGGATTAATTTGTTATAAAACGTTGTTTGTTGTAGCATTCGTTCACTACGGAGATCTAAGGATAATAAACAGGTACATTCTTAATATAAAATATGAAATAATAACACACACATATATGCATTATGAATTAATTTATTATGTTTGCGTATTATACAGTATATTACACATAGACTTATGCTTTTAAAAAGTTCATAAAACTTATACAAGAATTATAAATAAGAAGAGGGAGGGCAGATTAATGAAGACGGTGTAAGACAATTTACACAACGGTCGATTGTATCTTTCCACATTCGTTGTAGGATATTCGTTCATTGTACAACTCATAATTTAGCAAGGAAGGAAAACTGTTCATTATAGTGTTTGTTCGTTGTAAGGTTCTTCGTTATAGGGGACCCCACTGTAATTACTTTTAAGCAGTACAATTTATTTGTAAATAATTAAAAGAGATTTCACGTATGGTTGTAATCTAATGCTAAACAACATTAACTTTCATTTCAAATTGTATGTACAGTGGGTGATCAAATTATTATGATCACTTCGAAATTGTATATTACTTATTTGAGGTTTCGACAAAAATAGAATTGAAAATACATTTAAAATGAAAGCTTATTTTATACTTGTTAATACTTTCCTAATCATGAAAAGTATTATTATGTTTTTAATGAAATATAGCAAAGATTTTAAAACTTTTATAAATAATTAAAAATTTGTTAACCTATATCTACTAATATTTCGTCACTCCACACTTTGTAACCATAATTTTTCGAATACATCCCCATTTATTCTACAGTCTTTCTTTAATTGCTGTGTCATTATGCCATACAATTTCTCAAGCAGTTGCTGTTTATTAGTAATCACTTCTGATTCACTTTAATAATTTCCATAGACTTTTTATTGAATTCATATTCGGTAAGTTGCCAGGATGAAATCTGAATTTTCTTTTAGCTAGTTAAGCTACTCTAATACAGTCAAATGATCTATTGGGTTCAGAATAAAAAGATAGTATATTTTACTATTATTGAAATCATGATACCACCATTACATAAAATGCTTAACTTATTTATCTGATCAGAATAATTTGATCACCCACTGCACTAGCACGCAACTTTTCTTTTTATGTTAAACATAAGACTTTGCCCTTCTTAATAACATAAGAAGAAACACAGAACTCTACTAAACATATTTTAAAATTAAGAATGAAAATAAAAAATATTAAATAACGTGTAAATTCAAAAATATCAATAATCAAAATGAAATTTTGTACAATTCAGATATGTATCTAATACACTTAGTCCCGTCACAATATAATTAAATTAAGACAATAATTTTATTTTTCAATAATTCCAAGAATTCTTCATAGCTGTGTAGTTGCGCTAATAATTTAGAAATGTGAGAAAAGCGTATTATACTATGGCACCTAACCTAATTCAATTGACTACATATACAATTTTTTCATTTTGAATATATTTCTGGAAAAGGACTTTTTTGTGTTTAGGAGGCAAATAGTCCACTGTGCGCCTCTCCATTTACCTCTAATCACCTTGATCCTGTCTAAGAATTCATAAAAAACAGACGGACTCCACTAAAATCGATTAATTCGCGAAGATAACAAACCTGGACCGAAGAAGACCACTCTCTTCCTACAGCTTGATAACATCCCTCATTCAGCGGCTCTTTCAGCCTGGCAAACCGTTCCCTGGCGTCTATTGCCTCCTCTTCCCCTACCGAGTAGTCTCTTTCAAATGAATGCCAAAAACTTGGTCTGAATGCCACGTTGCCTCTGATATTAGTTATACTTAATTCAAGATTCCCGCACCTCAAAGCTCCGCCGACGGTCTTTATTTCAAATCTATCGCGCGCAACTTATATTTTCATTAGCCTTTCAGGCCAGGGCCAAGCCTCGTCATAAAGCGATTCACCTGTGCCTCGGGCAGGGCCTCCCTATTTTCTACCCTCTTTCCATACCGAAAGTCTGACTCCCGCGCGCCCATAGCTGCACGTGCCCTCAGATGTCTTTTTATTTCGCTCGCGCGCCTATGAAAGACGATCGCGTGTAACCCCGGCTCGACTGAAGCCAAGGGATTAACCATCAACGATTCTTTAGCTCATCTACTCGATGGCTAATTCTGTGTGAACTAATTTTCAGTTATTTTATGCGTTGGGGTCATTTCGGAATATATGTAGCAAATTTTGTTTCGTTATTTATAGATTTCTATATAAACACGATTGAAAGATAAGTATAGTTTAACTCGTTGGACGTCATACAAATTTTTTATATTTTTTCCTGGAGACCACGAGAATTTTAATTACTCTAAGCATATAATAATAAAATATTATAACTAACATGATACTTGCATAAATAAGATGAAAATCTGCAGGATCTATGATCATGAAGAATACAGTTATCTGAAAAAGATAACGCTATCAAATTCGAAAAAAGGAACGGCGAGTTTGTCTGATGAAAAAGTTTTGTCAAATATACTATAAAAAAAATGTTACAAATTTTGCTACGAAAAATGCAAAAGATTATACAAAAATAGTAACCGCATACTGGTTATCCGGTTATCTAGTTATGTACACTATTGAAGATATTGTAGTCGATAATATTTGTATGATTTTAACCATTCTAAGCAATTAAAGAGTACCTTTCACGGGTGGTTACCGTGATTCCACTGAGAAGGCAAGCATTAGTCACGTGTGACCATCATAATAATCAACGCTTTTTATTATTTATTTAAATCTCTTTAAACAAATATGAATACTAAGTTTATAAAATCATTGTTTGACTATTTTAACATTTTATCAACCGGAAGCCTATTAATTGGCTTTTTGCTGCCAACGCTTATCGATCGGGAGCTTATTAATCGGTTTCTTGCTGCCAGCGCCAAAAATTAATTAATTACCCTATAATAAGAGAAACTGAACGTTATAGTAAGCAGAATTTTGATTAAAATTTTTTAGAGCTGCAAAAATAAGCACAATAACAAGAACTAAGCCAGTATTGAATTGACCGAGCCGGTCGATAAAGTGTTAATATGTTTTTTATAAATGTTTGAAAAAGTGCATCTCTCTCTAACGTTTGGGGTTAGATGCACTTCTTTCATTTATCCTTTTCTCCCTATATCTGTTCTTTCTTTCCTCTACCACACATATTACACAAAGAAGAATACACGGTTCATGCCTTATCGAGTCATTTGAGACATTCCAAGCAAGAAATCTAATTTACTTTAGACTTGGCTGAATAATAATCTTCTAAATATTCGATACAATAATTAGAATTCTGTAAATTTAAGAAAAGAAAAGAATTGCATGGTATCGAGAAAATCATACGAAACGATTTTTCTCAAATAATCTACTTGTTTACCAAATATCAGGGTGACTGAATTTTTTAAATAGAATGTATACCTTTCAGTAACACAATTTAACGAAGTAGTGAATTTTCTATAAAAAAAATATCAGACTCAAGCATATTTTATTTGCATTAAAATAAAAAACAACAATGCGAAGTACTGAATTTTTTTAACTGATTTATTACTGTTATTTTAGAAGTAACATAGAAAAAGTAAATTTATTTAGTATAAGATTCAGATAAATCATTCTGAAATAATTGCCTATTTGAGATAATTAGAATAATCTGACACAAAATGTTATGTTGAGATTACCTATTGTATTCGATTACAAAATAAAAAGTAAAGTAAAAAATTATTTCATTTGATACCTAAATAATACATTAATCTAGAGAAAAATCATTTTCATGTTCAAATAAACTAATGCATAGTTATTTCAAGCAACATCTAGTTAAATAAAATGATATATTATTCAATCTATCGTTTTTGAAATATATTATTTAAATAATGCCTAAGCCTGGAAAGTATTCAGTTTTATTTTGTCCTATATCTAACGAGCATCATTTTGAGCAGCTTTACCTAAAATGAGGTCATAAACAACGTGTTTGTAAATATTTTGCTAATTATTATGTTTGAAACAAATAAAGCATAACACTTGGTTGCAAAAATTTATATTCTTTTAAATTTGGATACAAAGAAAAATAGCTTATTTGAAAAGACCCTAAAATTTCTTTTCGTAAAGCTATTTCAAAGAAAAGGTGTATGCAAATAATCTAACAACAATTGACTAGTTGAAGAATTATATTCGTGCAAAAATAATTGAAATTTCCATTGTTTTATGTGAGAGTGCTATGCAAAATGCTATAAAATCAGCCCGATTTTGTAGCACAGATAAACGAGATAAATGTCTTCTACACTTAATTCATTACAATTTGTCATGATTCATTAAATAAGTGAGAAAAAAAGAGAAAGAATCCTGTTTTCTCATTCATTTAAGAAATTATAGTCAATTAGTGAAGCTTCATTGTGAGCATCCTGTATATGATATTCAAATGTATTGCGACGTTGTCAAGCAAATTAGTGAAGCTAGCACTTTTGACGCACCTATTCAGTTACATTTGTTATTCGAAATAGCCACGAACTTCCACAGTGGTATTTCCGTAGAAAGTTCCTGAAAATACATTGTCCAACGCATTAGAATTCAGTTCGTAAGGTAATAGCAAAATAGAGTTCTCTTTCTTCAAGGCTGACTGACCGTTCACTTCATTTGGTAGATTATTTATGATCACTAAAGTGAATGGTGTGACAACCGATTCATAAATATCTAATTTATGTAGACCGTTTACCATTTCTATTCAACTTTGCTACTGCTCTCCTACCAGTTTCGCTAATTCCCGCCTTTTACTTTCTCCTTCGTATCCGCCTTTTCGTTTTCACGATGCAACATTTCCTCTTGATTGGAAGCTGCACGTCACCGCGACTCGTCTAGGGGACGTCGCGTCGTCGTGGAGTATGTTGCGGCTCGTAATTCACCTGCTGTTTGAAATCGTTAACCGTGCAGTAAAATGAGAGACGTTTGGACATCGAACAAATGTATTGACGTAACGCGAACCGATAACTGGAGAAAAAGTAGAGTTTCACTTTGATTCCTTAGTGCGATCACTTTTAATAATCGCGGATCATTGACTTTCAACGATTTTATTTAAATTACAATAAAAAATAATCATTTGACATAATGAATTATTTTAAATACTTCATTATTTTTATTTTACAAATAGGATAAGGAAAAATATTTTGCTCTATGTTGAATTCAAATAAATTGTTTTCGAATAATGTTTCATTTGAGTAACATTTTAATTCAGTTACCTTCTTCAAATAAAATTGCAAATAATTTAACATAAGGGGTTTATTGAACTAAACGAAGGTTGGTCACATTTTGTTTGAAATAAGACAACAAATAATCGTTTGAAATAATGAATTATTTCAAATACTTCGTTACTTGTATTTGTCTTTCCATGCGGATGATGAATTATATTTTAACGATTGTGCTACATTTACTTGCTTATAATATATTTACTTGTTTATAAATTGTTTAATTTGTTGTGAACATTATACAGCATAGTAGAAATATTTTATTTTATTCTTTTATTAACTCTGATGATATTGCAATTCAACTATTCTGTATTCAAACTTAAAAAATCACAGTTAAAAATAACTTACAACTTAAAACTTACAAAATCAAGCTTACAACTTCTTATAACATAATCCAAAACAGTTATTTATACATAAATCAACGTCATATTTCCTGCAATAATATACCGACGTTTTTTCTCTTTGTTTTGGTATTAGACGTTTAAATAGTATTAGTTTAAAAAAATGGTCAAGTAAGAAAGTAAAATGACAGTCTATGCGACATTGCTGAGAGATTAAGCAGGTTTTCATATTATGAAACACGTTTTCTTTGACAATCTTTAGTATTCTTTTATAAAGCAGCTACACTATTTTTTCTTTGAAGATTTGGTTTATGTATTTATTCACATTTCAATACTATTCATATTTACTGTTGTATAGCAACGATAAAACGGTTGTCGAAGAGGAATCGCCAAAAGAAAAGAACACAAAGAACTACATATACATATATCACTTTGGAGAATTGTATTTCATGTATTGTCACTACATCGTGGCTTGGACGCAACTGACAACGCAGACGAACTGACCCAATAGCCGAAACGGAAAAACACAGGAGCATACAGGACACAATCCCGTATCGAAATATCGTGATGTCACCGTTACAACATTTACAAATTTGATTAGAGAAAAATAATAAATATTTTTGGCAGTACAAGCGCTTGAACGTATTCGTTAGACAAACAGAAATCCCCACGACTACTGTAATTTCGGCTGTTCTACTTAAGTAAAATAAAAAAAACCCACATGATTCTTAATTAGGATGACTTTGGCTACAGCAGGTAGTAGAATAAAAGAAAAACTTTGGTAGTTAAAAAATGACAACCTATAGAAGTTTAATTATCAATTTTTATGTATAATTGATATACTTAGCGGACTAAAAAAAAAAATAAGAGAAAGAAAAGATTTTGAATTAATTCTGATATCATCGATGTATAAATGATAGTGTATACAAAATTTGAAATCAATCGGTCAAGCAAGTCCTAAGATATTACAAAAGACGTTTTATTAAACACGATATTGAGAAAAATGCGTTTAAAATTTGTGACCTGCAGTTCCAAGAATAAGTATTATACTTAAAACTAATCTGTGAACTTAGAACAATATGGAGGACGTTTTTATTTCTCAATGAAACTGTGAGATGTTTTGATTTTTGATTGTTTCTGCTTTTGTAGATTGTGCTTTGCTATTAGTGTATCCTTGTTTAGTTTCGTTACATTTCGTAATCGTCGCATTCTTCAAACCTATAACTTGTATAATTTTAAGAGTACATGGACTTTACCCATGTATATTTTAACCAATATTTTTTAACATTGTTTTCCCATAGTAAATCAGGTATGTGTCACACGGAATTTAAATTGTTGCTTCACCAGATCACTTCCAGTATAATTCAAATTGTTTTAAGTATAATTTCTTTTGCTTATAGTCAATTTTAATTTTGTTTGTATTTTTATTTCTTCTTGGTGGTTTTTTAGAGAGATCGGCTTATATTTAGGAAATGTATACCAAATAAAGCACACAATTATGGAATAAAGTAATTCAAGTTACATTCAACCAATGTTTTGACATAGTGTATGAAAGAGTTAAATCAAAAGATATCAAATGGTATCAGAAACTAGTACTACATTCACATTTCGAGATTTTTATTGTAAACGCGCACATCGTATACTAGGCAAAGATAAATAGAGAAATTAAAATATAAAAAATTAGGAAATTTTTGACCAGTGAATGATTATCATTCTCAAAATATTAGTTCTAGTAATATCCATAGAAATTCAACAGACGTAGCTTACAATTTAGACACAAGAAGTAATCCGCAAGGAAGAACAATTGAAAGAATGTATGTCTTCTATTATGATAAAAGGCTAGGGAGAATGTAAAGAAGACAGAAACATATGCCAATTGCCCGAAAACATCGCAATTTTGCTCAAACTGTTTCGTAAAATGTCACAGGAAGCAGCAATCTCATTATACAGCCTTGTTAAAAGGAAGATAATTAAATTTCTCTAATTTTATTAATAAGAAAATATTTATATTTATTACAATGATCTGTTGCAAATTTCTTGTGAAATCCTGTCTAATCGAATGAAGAAGAGCATCACACGTGGATGACGGGGCCTCTGCGAGACAGCTATCATCCAAATTTGGACAACGCAGCGAATGTGTTAAGAAAAGAAAAAAAGAGATTTGATTTTAATGAACGTCTACAATAGAATACCCCCATTAAGAGTTCTACGTCACAACGAAAAATAAATAAAATACACAAATCACGTAAGAACGAGAAAAATATCGTACTTTTTAAGTATCTTCCAAGAGGTACGTACATTTAAACTTGAAAATGAACGATTCCTTAGAAGTACTAACCCGCAACGGTACTACCATTATCTATTAAATTGTCACCATCGAATCAGCAATCGTTAACGACAAAAACAAACAGAAAACGAAAAGAAAAAGAAACAGTCAATAGTTAGCGTAGCGTATCTGCCGGTAGTAGATCTTAAGAAAGCATGAAAGGAAGCTTCGCAATCCCCTTGTCTTTTTGCGCTTGATTTTCCAGCTTGGTCTCTTCTTCATTCATTGAACCGCAAGTTCTACTAGTTTTATCTCTAACCTGCAACTGGCACTGCTCCCAAGAAATAACTCCATGCCATACCGTTCACCATAAAGAACACTTGGACCATAACAGAAGGCAGCAGCTTCAGGAATTAGCTCCCATTCAAGTTTCCTCTTCCCCTGTATGGCATTATGAACATACGCGACGTCACGATTATGAACACCTTCCGCTCTGGTACCGTTGCTTTTCTTCATCGTTCGCTCGTGATATCCCGCTAGCGCAGGTGTTCATCGCTCATAAACTAACGCCTTACTTGGATATCGACTAATGCACTCCCGTAATAAAGATACATGGTGATACGTAATATTCAGAACGGCATTCCTCTTTGTACTCGTCACTGTTTCTATCTCCCTCCTTTTCTCTTTTTTTTTTCACCTTGTTACTCGTCCGATACCTTCTCCATTTCTTGGTATCGTCTGTCTCGACCTCGGCCGTGTCTTTCCTGCTAATTGGCTTATTAATATTCATAAGAATATCTTATGCGACGTAAACATTTGTATGGAAAGGGAACGGTGGCATGTGGTCGAAAGCAAGTAGATAGAACCTTGATTTTTGTTAATGGTTGTGGTGCAATAACGGTACGATTAAATATCGTTCGCTGATCTTTTGGATGAGTCATTGCATATTCTACAGTAGCGGTGTGTTCACGGTTCAATCACGATACATCGAGCTATTGTTTTCTTCCGGATAAGTAAAATTTGCGTAATAGAAAATGGTAGTTTAATGTACAGTAGTTCACGAAAGTATTTGAACTCCTTTTAAAACAGAATAACCTTTTTTTTCAGATTGGACTAAACGATTTGAATTTTTTTGAGGAATTAGAAGGATTCGTTTAGATGACATGTAAAAAATATTTGAGAACATTGCAACTGATCGAAATTACAGAGAAAATATTAAAGGTCACTTTTTACAACTTTTTTATCTGAGCCTGAGAAGAAAACTTTAAGAATACATTTTGTAAATTTACATCAAGTATATACATGCTGAAAATTTTATCGAAATCGGTTAACACTGCTACGAACTACAAACGGTTAAAAATGGTGAAAAGCAGAGCTTTTTACAACTTACAGCTGCAATAAATTTAAATATTTTTATACATTTCAAAGCCTTGTCGCTTGTGTCCGAATTAACGGATTTCGATAAAATTTTCTGCATGCATATGTCTGATATAAACCTACAAAACGCATTATTTTAAATATTCTCTAGCGACCTATATTAATACGTTACAAAAAGTAGCTTTTACTGTTTTCTTTACAATTCAGAACAATTATGATTTTTTCAAACTTTCTTACCCGCCACGTAGTGTCCTCCTAAACCTTCTAATTTTCATAAACAAAGAAAAAAAAAGAAAAAGGGACTCAAGTCCTTTAGTCTTATTTTTTTAAAGTTATACTGTTTCAAAGGATGTCCCAATATTAATAAGAGTCACTGTATTTATATTGACGTAATGTAACTCGCATAAACATAACTAGATGACAATTACCGTATTTCCCGGCCTATAAGACCTGCGCATAAGACGCACTGTGATTTGTCAGGTTAAAATTTACGAAAAATACTTGGATCAGGCAGAAAAGGATCAAAGTACCTATTTTAATAATAACACTTTATACAAAGAAAACAGTGTTATTATCGACACTTGTAATAAAGGCAACCATTTTCTATGTCTTTGGAGTAAAAAGGGCTTAGTCTGGAGTCTTATGGGCCAGGAAATAGGGTAATCGAATGATCTGAAATAGGAAATCAATTCTCAACGATACGTAAATTAAACAAATACCATTTTAAGTACACAAGTGTTATTTTTTACTTACTTTTACACAAACAATATACGAACGTTTAAAAAAAATTATAACATTTATAGTGTAATATTCATATTATTCATATTTGTAACATTTTAAATAATTGCGAATATTAATAGTTACGTAATGTTGTAATATTTCTTCATTTAGTTTAGTATTTTATTTTCTATTTATAATACTTTTTTAATCAATATACGCTCAACTTATCCACCGAAAAATGTGAGTTTTCGATCGCAACCGTACAACTTGTGTAATTTTTCATCACTCTTGTTAGAAATAGGTATAATCTCAGCACAAATTGTCTAGCTTAAATAGAGTTTTGTTAATTTCTAAATTGTTACGATTATAACAAGTGCTACACTGCACAACAACAATAATCACATCGTTAGAGAGCGAGGAAATAATTGCATACAATTTGATATAACAATGAAAAAACGATAAACCAAAGAAATGTTTTATATAGTTTGTGAATCTACCTTTGTAACCGAAAAATATTAATTTTTTATGGTTCATAACTTTCATGAAAGACAAAATATGTAGATATCATTTGATTTTATTGCTGTTACATCAGAATTTCCCTTAAGAAATGTCTATTTTGAATTTCTAACACCGTAACACAAAAAACATATTTTTACAAAATATGCTATAAATTACAATTAGGAAATTATTTTTCATCATCTGTGGACATTTTTCGTTATTAATCGAGCTCGTGTAAATTCACAATAAATATTTGCACGACATCAATAGAACTTTTATTAAATACTCCCGTAACGTAATTGTTAACCATTAAATAATTTTCAACGCCAAATACTCGAAAACCTCTTCAAAAAAAAGTTTCACATTCACAAACGAAGCTCACTTGCCTGCTGTTTATTGACTCACACTGAGATAATGGCCTTAAACATAAAAAATGGTCAGTTAGTGTCATACCATATCCGGTCTTCCAGGTGGGTCAGCCCGATGAGTTATGGCAACGTGTATCTAGACGTCAAATCACGTCTTTTCCATGGCGTATTTTGGCTTCCAAAAGGTCCACCCCCCACGGTTGACACTTACCTGGGCGTGAAGGATCGTCCTGAGATCTCATTCACGGTCTTCCTTAAGAATTCCCACGAGCTGGCGTCACTTTCATGGGCCACGCATTTACCATGTTAATGGGAGACCCCTTTAACTCGTTATATGGAATTATCATCAGCCGACTGTCCCCAAAAAGCGATGGTTTCGTCGCCGTCTATCCCACAAGCCGGCTTATCGCGTGCTGTGACCAAGTATGAGCACCAATTATAATAAATACCAATTAACAGGGCGAAGACGCCATTACTGTGCAGTGGAAACCTGTTCCAGAGCTGCACCCTGTTGACAAACGGCCGGTTCCTATACGCGCAGCACACCGTCACACCGTCGCTGCTTTGACGCAAAGCGGTCCTCGCGGTGCTTTCTAGATTGAATTAGTGCTCTGCCAACCTTATGCTCGAACGCTAAGATGAGCACAGATTCGGGAGTCTAATTAAGCGTACGATTGCTGAGCCTATACTATAATATAATCACGAGGAGGGAGTGTATGTTGGTTGTTTGGTTTCCAGATTAATCTCTCGTGTAACATGTATATCATGTAATATTAGTATTAGTAACAAGCTAATAGATTTTACTATTAATGTTTGCATTGTTCTTTAGCATGGAACTTAGTTTACTAGCTTCATGCATTATAGCTTAAAATATTTTCTTCGCATATATTATAGGATGCACCATAGGTAGTGATATAATACATAGACTGATTCTAAGTAAAAAATTAAAGCGAAAATGAAGAATAAAATTTTTTCATTCGTGGCCTTGTTTTCAAAAAAGATCAGTTTTAATATTTATGAAGTACACGTGCACTAATTCAAGTTTCAGCTGAAGTAAGACACATTTTAAATGAAAATTATCAGTGCTGGATCAGCGACGAGGGCAGAATACCTTAGCCGTCACGATTTCGGATCCTGTTAGATTAGATTTTTATTTGTGGAAGTACGTTAATGTACATGGTAAAAGGCAACTTTTATTATTTACTACGTAACTTAGACTAATTGCAATTTTCTAAAAAAATTGCATACATGTCATCTAGTAAACTAATCCTTGTAACTTCTCAAAAACGTTCAAGCAGTTCAGTCCAATTTTAAAAAAGTTATTCCGTTTTAAAAGAAGTTCGAATACTTTCGTTAGCTATTATGTGTCTTTAAAGTATTCTTAATTATATTGTGTCATATAACTAAAAGGATTCCAGAAAATTAATCAAATATTTTCATATGAAGCTTTGGTTTTGAAAGAAATAAATGTGAATATTTGTTGAGTAGATGTAGACTTTTTAATCGCATGTCATTCGATAGATTTCACAGTAGATTTCTCTATACACAAGCTTCTTTCAATTCTAAGATCAAATTGTAGATCCTCCCTTTTTCCAAGCAATGTAGCATAAGTGATCTACTTGCATTTATTATGTATCATATTGCTTGAATTAGTGGAAAATATCCATCTTGGAATTCAGAAACATAATTCGAAAACCAGATATATATTTAGAGTTCTTTTACTGGAAAAAGCATCTTCGCATGAAAAAATTTATTCAAATGAAAGCAGACCAGTTACCAGTTTTCTTATTCCTTTCAAACTGTACTCTGTTTTTTTATTAAATGACATTTAAAATTTCATAATATCCCGCGTAGAGTTCAATTTTTTGTTGCTTTCAGCATTATAAGTAGCAAAACCTGATCTTGTAATAAAAAAGTATCAAAGAATTTAAAAATTTGAGGAAAAGAAACAATTACTCCCGGTGTATTTTTTGTGCCACCAAAAGTAACGTATATATTAGGAATATTTCTCTCTGCACGTTGCAGAATTTAACAGTCTTCATGAATTCTTTTTTTAAGTGATGGTACATCAAATATCATAAATTTTTTGTAGTTTATTTGGTGGCTTTTTAATCACACATAACAATTTTTCATACAGTTTTAATTAATTCTTTCTTGCTTTTGCCTCATTCTCAATAAACGCGTATCGAAAAATCATATCTCGCTTTTTTCAAGATGTTGCAAAGAAATGCTCCCTTAAAAATATATTAACTCTTTGATGACTGGACTCAGTTATGAGTGAGTTCAGTGGAAAAAGTTATCAGGTAATCATATCCGATTCAAAAAGTTTTATTAGGTGTTGTAAACCCATGGTTAAATATTACACATGAAACGGAAGAATCAGAATTAGTTATGACTAATAGTCATACACTTTGCATGTATGACATTAACTATTCTTTCATACTAGGACAATTTGCAGTATACACTTCAGAAGCAGCAAAATACGATACAATTAACATGTTGTTACCGAAAATGTGACAACACGAAATTCTTCGAAATAGAGGAATGAATACAAATAAAAAAATCTACAAAGACCATGCAGAATAAGCATCGTTTAAAAAAAACTCATCTGTATTTAAGTATTTTTCGTGTAACGCTCCGTTACATGTTGGACAATGTTTCGAAAAATATACTAAATTGACATATTAGTTTTGAAAACAACTTATTGAATAAGAAAGATTTTATTTCATAACTGAAATAATTACGTCTTTTTACTTATGTCTGAATTGGCAACAACATGCCAGCAGCATGCCTTCAATTTGTAACAAAGTTTACAAAAAGTACTGATGGCAAGAAAAAACTTTTCTGTGAAAAGTGCGGCCGTCAAAGTGTTAAGGGGACTCTCTCATAAAATTGCTTAAGCATAGATGATATTTAGGAGTCTTTTTTTTTTTTATTAAAGTGTAGAACATATTGTAAAACAATTTTTATTCTTTATTTGTAGACTATTCAAGCATACGAAAACATTCTTTTTGTTGTAATTCTTGTTGTGGTACCATTTATAGATGGCGTTCACTGCATTGCTTACAAAATACGGGATGAAAACGATAAACATCATAACTCATTGTAGGATTTTCAGAAATGAGAAAGCGAAAGAAAGACATAAACTTTATATCAATTACTATAGTATGAACCACTTTCAGACAAAGAATCAAAATAGCAGTGTTTTATGCAAGTTTAGTCAAAAAGCGTAAAAAGAAAACGGTCAATTTTACACATAAAACTGTCGATAACAAAAACAAAAAACGTATGCTTCAAAGTTCAACATTTTGGTTAAAAAGGAATACCTCAAGAATATTTCGAATCAGTTTATAACCTTTTTCATGAGCGCGTATACTGTGCGTAAAAATCATGTTGCGAGAAAAACACGTTTAAAATTCTATTTTGCGTTCTCAGTCCTCGAACTTTGAGTCGCTTTTATTGCTACAGAATTTGTACCGTTATAAATTTTAAAACTTTTACTAAACATTCTCAAAATGTTATACTATGGAAATATGAAAAAAAAGAAAAATTGATATTTTGAAAAATTTTGATGAGAAAGTCTCCTCCTTATACTCATTAGAAAGAGTCGATAGTCTAAAGAATATCCAATTTATCGATTCGGTCATTCGAACTGAAACCTCATCATTTTCCCTATTTCTAAGAGGAGGAAGCTAACGAACGCAAAAAAGTCAGAACCGCTAACGATGGTTGGTCGGTGGATGATCCAAGTTCAGCGTGGAACACTAACGCAAGCATCGGTACTGGGGGACGAGCAAGGATGTGGCAGGAGGCAGGACACCCATCACAGTTTACCGCGTGGGATTTCAGCGTGGCGTGGAATCAAGCATGCAGCCAGGGAATAGGCTTGCAGGCAGACAGCCAGAGTGACTTCTCGTTGTCGCAGCATCGGGGATCGGCCTTCGAACGAAACGAAACATGCGCCACATAAATTGTCTCCCTGTCTGGCCCGGGTGAAAGCTGGATTTGTTACACTTTGCACTCCGGCAGAACGTCTAGGCCCCGGCTGATGCTGCTGATGCTCAGGTTAGGAATCCATCCTCGCGATCGTGTTCCCTTTTCTCATTCGGCCTGGTCCTCCTTCTCTGTCAGTCTCATTATCTATCTGGAGCCCTTCGACTGTCATCCGTCCTCCCGATATGCGTCTTCCTCCTCTGCCGCTCGGTTAGAGCTACGCGAGCATCAGCCTTCCTCCAGCTTGCCACCTGTCCTTTATACCCGGATCCAGATATTTCTCGACCACGGAATCCGGCTGAGCGGCCTGTTATTGACGATCCGGCCGACAATGAACCGAATCGTTTCAACCCTTTCGGGACCACTTACAAAAGAGCAGCACGAGCCCTTTTCATACGAAGGACGAGAGAAATCGGGGCTTTGACAAGTAGCATTGCTTGATGAATTGTAGAGTGAAAGTTTTTAGGTGAAAGTGAATGAACCACTGGGATTTCAGTCATAATTATTCCCTTTTTTTTGTTAAATATTAATTTTTATATATTTTTTGTAAAGGAAATGAGAGAATGGAAACATTAGAAGTGTGAACTTAGTCAAAGAATATAGTATGTAAACATTTGGTAATTGCTGTTTGGTCAACACGCTGTGCTTTGGCAAGTTCTGATATGCATCGTATCAATCGTTCTTCCAATTCTGCATATAATCTTTTTTTTTCGCTGTTCTAAACGTTCTTTGTCGCTGATATCAAAGTCACCATTACTGAACCGTCTAAATCAATATTCTAAAGTTTTCGTAGATAGAAAAAGCTTAAAGGGGAAATTGTTGTATAACGGGTTCAAAAAATCGTAAAATATGTTTTACATTTATCAAGAATACAACATTTCAAAAGTATGCTTTCAAATTTAAAAGTGAAGTTCCAAAAGGTAAAGAAGGTACAACTTCTTTACTGAAATGCATCAGAATTCAAAAGTGATGGACAATGAGTAAGTTTCTTAAGAAATGTACGAAACATGTGATGATGACACAAAGATTTTTAAAGCATTAATAAATTTACAACTCTACGGCCGCAATATGAAGTTGAAAAATAAATGAATATAAGAAATATTAAAAAGTAGGAAATACTTGATGGATACATTTATACTAAGCTATAGGCACGTGTTTCTCAAAACTATGTTTTTAAAACTGGTGCACACTATAACTGACAAATTAATTGACAAACCAATTGCAGACAAAGCTCATTCACTTTGTTACAAATTTCTCCAGGGATTGAACCTCAAATTTTGATTTTATTTTTAATTCATAATAAGCTCAACTTACTTGCCAAAGGAAAACAAATTTTTCTTCTAAACTCCAGAACTATTCTAATTTTTCATGTTTCTTTTCAAAAGTAAGTTCAGTTTCAGCACAAACTATCTAATTATACGAATATTTCTTAAATTTTGCAATCTGCTGACTGTGACACATGTAACACTGCACACCATCAATAACAACACTGGCAAAGAAAGGGAATTGTAAGAATTGCATAATACTTAATAAACAATAAGAAGAATTGAAATAAAAAACAAATAAATTACTTTTGTACATTAAGACTTTCTCTTTACACCCTGCAAAGAGCTAGTTCCATACCGTCAAAAGTTAGATTAAATAATAATTTACAAAAATTATTTGTTTTTGCAGCCGTTCCGCAGGAATCTCACCTTAACGTGCTTTCATTGATTACCTGTGACTGTTTTCTTCTCATCAAAAAAGTGAAGTAACAAGTAACAAATGCTGAAAATGTTCTTCTGAACGTTCCATTCCAACGCTTCTAAAAATGTGACTGTTTACGCGTCTGTTACTTGTAACACGCTAGATATTAAAATAAAATATTCGTTCGGTAGAACCTCTAATTAATTTACGTTACTAATAATATTAGATTGTTCCAAAAGTTCTTTTAAACATGCAGCTTAATCTGTTTAAAATGGATCTTATAGTTATTAGTAGACAGCGGATGTTTATGGTAGGTATTTTGGCACGATAAGAAATTTAAAGGTGCAAAATTGCACAGAATACATGTAATATGAAAAACTATACAGAATTTCTAAATTATAGTGCTTTTTATAGCACCTGCTTGTAATTATTATCAAACTAGAAATAATTTTCTACCGAAGTTCTACTTCTTTTTTACCGTATTCTCAAGTATATGAATTTGCATTAAGAAAACGCACTCTAGTCATTCTTTTAGCTTTCCAACAGTATGTGTAGCTCTTAATAAAGTGTCTCTTGGATTATTTCTGTACTGTTTCGAAAGCTAAATTGCATTTACGATATGTAACTTTGTATAACTGCAAATATGTATGGAAATTATAGCGTGACTGTTCAAATAGTTCATAATTAGTTCAGAAAGCTTAAAAGCGAAAATTTTAAGTGACATAGAAAATCATCCTGTAGAGTATTTTACTAGTAAACCAAAGTAAGCCTTCCGGAAAGAAAAAGGATATAATAATTCAGTAGAATTACATCAAAAATAAAACTTTCTGCACCTCGTGTCTAGCAGTAAAATGAAAAGAACTTTAGGGACAACCTAATGTGTTTAGCAATTGGGAAAATGTAGTAAAATATCAACAATAAATTACAATATAAAATTCGTATAATATACAAGGACAATAGTTTTTCGAATTTCCGGAGCAATTTTGTTTCCTTCAAAGTGGCAGCAGTATAAACTGTTACGTCCACTTGCTGTATAGCCTGATCTCTCCTCTACCTGTATGCGAAAGGTAAACATTGTCAATCGAGTCAAACGAGCTCAACCTAGAATTACATCGTCGTGAATTTTGCATCATGACGATATTTCCACACATTTAGTCATTCTAGTAAAGGTGTTTCTAAATTCAAAATCGATGAAAACGTTGGAGCAAGCCCTGTATTCGCCTTATTTGTCTTCTTGTGACGCTTTTCTTAATTTCCGCCTGTTAATTTCTTAAGGAGGGAAACCACTGTGACAGCTTGCAAAAGTGGAAATATTTTTTCACAACTTGTTAATATTTGTAATTTCTAAAATATTAAAGGAAAATTCGCAAAAATGAAGAAACAAAAGTTTTAATGATGTAGCATAGTGGTTAAGACTGACTCGTAATTTAAATAATTATTATTGTAGGAATAGAATTTTTACGTATCTATCCTTTATGAAGATGTACGCGACGTATCGTTTCCTGGTACCGTGTGTTTTATTTCTCGTCAAAAAGCCTTGTCGCGCCGCGGCCGCGATCTTTTATACCAATGCCCGCGGAACATTCGCGAATCACCTCACACTCTCGTTGCCATGTCGTAACGCAATCATTCCTATCAGTCACTCATACACACACATACTCATTCGCACGGGGTTGGTAATACAGGAAAATTCTCGAAACTTCTCTGACCGTCGATTGTATATTTCGTTTACATGGGAGTTTCGAAAACTTTCCTGTCCGCTGACGCCTATTCCCTACATTATCATAGAAAATGTAATTGCTATAATTACACCCGTTTATAAAGATCTGAGTAAAAAAAAAAAGAAATTATTGAAATGTTTAGATGGGTTTTCATGTTAAAAGGAAAGTTAATAAATTTTAACGCTATATCACAGATAACTTGTTGCAAAATTTTAAACGTGCTTTTTTCGAAACCAAGATTTTAGAACTAGGCGCAGCAATAATTCAGGGAATTTTCATCCGATTTGTTTCAAATTTCGGGTGATACTTCCTAATAATATTCTCTTTCGTTGCACGTAAGGCATTTTCGATTGGATAATTAGTTCTTACATAATGTTAAAAGAAATGCTGATTTTTTTTTACTGATTTTCCACATTTTTTCTTGAAAAACTCACTATTTGGTAACAAATTACTTTTTTGAAAATTCTTATATACAACATAGGTCGCAGTATATCTGAGAGATACGCTAATTTAAAATCCGTGCTGTAGTTATAATGTTTGCAAAAAAAGCTATGCAAATGTATATAAAATGTTTAACTATGTTAAAATAGGTACAAAATATATAGATATAATTAGAACAGATATAAAATAGATAATTACTAAACCAAATATGTAAAGTGAACAATTATGTTTAACTTACACTAATCAAAATTCTAAACTGATCGACTTGTAAAATGATCATAACATCCATCACATATAATGTTACGGTGCTAAAGACATAAAAATGTATCGCAGATTTTACAAAACTACTTTGATAAACGCGTGGTTTTAGATGCTTAGCAAATAGAACATCTTCTTCTTTTTTGCTCGTCTTAGGTACAGCTGCGCTTATATCCTTATTAGAATTTTCCTCATTATACCCATGGAAATCTCGAATTCTTATATGCAAAGTGTTACATATATCCGTGGTAATATTTGATCGCCTTCTTATTTCATCTAACACTAACTGTGTTACCAGATTCCTAATAAATATTCTTTATTTTGATTCAGTATATGAATAATTTGTGCATTGATGCGTTATATGTTCCAACCATTTGGTCAACGGTATCGACACCTGGCTAATTATAATGTTTTATTATTTATTATTTATTTAGCTTTTGTGAGCGTAAATTTACTGCATCGTCAAAATGCATACTTACAGTTAATATTACGTCTTTAAAAAACAGCGTGCTGTTACTGCTATGAAGAATATCTCCATAGAAATAACAGCCCGGTTGACACCCGGTCTCCAGCGATAAACATAGTGAGTGAATATATTAAATGACATTTATTCTTTGTCGGCAAGAGCTACAGTGTTTCTATTTAATAAAAAATATTCTTGATATAATCTGTCAGATCAACCGTGACCATCGCAGAATTAAAAAAAATATTTGAATCGATTACATTTCTTAAATATATCATTAATTAAGCATAGTAGATATTCTTGCATTCGCAAAATTTTTAGACTTACCTTCTCCGAATGTGACGTAAAATTGTCCAATAAATTTTTATACCGTTAAGATTCACTAAAATACTTCCCTTTCTGTAACCGTCAATCACACTACGCTGCCATCACAGTGTCTTTCTACATTCGGTGAGGTATTAATTTAATTTATGACCAAAACATTGTATTGCTAAATATTAGGAACATGAGTGGTGTTAAATCTCTTCATCCTATTTACTCTGCGTTTGACGAGTATCCTCCTCAACGCTTGATTTTCAATTTGTTCAAGCAGATATCACACTTTCGATAAAAAAAAGTTCCACTGTTGAAAGAATTAGAAACCTAAAAGCCCGCAAATATCCGAAACAGCCCCCCAGTAGCGAATGAACAAAGCTGCGAGTGTTTGATCAGTTTCTACGAACTGTGGGCCCGCAAACCGGCCGGTTTTTTTTTTTTGTGGAGCGGAGGCGAGCGATGGGGGTACGTAAAAGTCGTCCCCGGTGTCAGCGCTCGTTATGGCGTTGTGCGACGCGGGGTGCTGGGGTTGGCACGAGGAACAACATGCCATATCGGAGACACCTGTTAGTGGCAGCAACCGAAGCGGCCGGCCGGGTCCAGCGAACAAACCGGACTATAAACGTATCGCGGCCGTATGAATAGCGCTGCACACGAGGAGAGGCATGCCGGGAATTAAAAGCGCGTTGTCATATTATAATCGTATTATGGCGAGCTCAGACCGGGCCCTGCAAAAACGGTCATGCCGGCGACGTCACGTCATGAAGATCGGTCCTCTGATGCAACGTGAACACCTACACTGTCGCTTGTGAATCTTTTCATCGGCACACGCCATATTGCTGTTCGTAACGAGGTGACAAGTTTTTTGAAAACGGTGTAGACTACCGGTTCAGAAGTATTGGGACCCCAATTATGTTGACAAAGAAACTCCTGTATGGTGGTAGGTGAAACAGTGTTTCTGATCAAAACTAAATATACTTACAGAGGTTGTTTCCCGAATTGTGTTGCATTGAAATAATTATTTATTTTCATACAGTCAGGAAAATTTCTATAATTTCATGTAATATTTCTTCGTAATATCGAATAATGTATCAAAATTAAACAGGTTCTTGGTAGTAACATGATATTAGGTTGATTATAAGGATAACTGAATAAGTTTAAATTAAAGTCTTCATTCAATCAATTCATTTGAAAAATATGCAATTTTGGTAAACAGATATACCAAATTTCTATAGTTTCACTTAATATAATGCTTTATTTACTTTATGCAGTTAAAATATTTTATTTAAGAATTACATATTAGATAATAATGTGGATTACCACCAGTTTTTCCAATAACTTGAAAAATTCCGTTATTCGTGCTTTTAATTAAGATTTTTAGGGTCGATATGTCTATACTAGTCCACGCTTGCTTGCCTTATACTATTTTTAACCTCTGCATTTGTAACAAATTGTTTTCCATTTGCGTATAACTTGCGAACTAGTATTCCTCACGGGTTTTTGATTGGGTTAAGGTCCGGAAAGCGAACAGTCCATTGCATTAATTGAATATTTTTTCTTTAAAACCATTCTTTCGTAAACCTTAAATTGTGAACACTAGTGTTATCTTGTTGAAACATTCCGTTTTCGTAATCCGTCTGTTCCAAACATCTTCCAAAAGTTCTGCATCTTCCAAACTACATAGTTTGCGGAGTTCATTTTCGTTGATATCGAACATAGTGATATCTTCTCAGTATAGCTAAATACAGCTCAAATCATAACACTACCACCACCAAAGTTTCGACTCATAACAATGCCTTGTAGTTAACTTGCCAATAAAACTGAAAATAACCTGATTCGTCAAGATAGAATTTGTTTTCATCAGAAAAAGTGACATGTTTCCATTCTTCGTTCCATGACGTCTCGTTTCTTTATGAAGAAATCGTCGAAGGTAATTTTGAAATATTTAGACCACACGAAGCGTTTACTATTTCGTAAAATTTATTGTGCACACCTTTCAATGTCTGGAAGATTTAAATCCGCTTTTATTTGACCCTCTGTTACATGATGCAGTTCGCAAAATTAACGATGTATGCCTTCACTTATTAACGATGTCAGCTTCTTGTATCTACCCTTTGGATAATTTTTACCATACAAATCACCTAACATAATGAAATTATTTAGAAAATGATACGACTTCTTCATTTTTAAGGCAATTTCTCTGTTAAAGAGCCCTACATCTCTACAAGCTATTATCTTAGCTTGCTCCTCCTTATTTAGTAATTTTCTTCTTGGCATATTCAAAATAAATTAAATTAACTTAAAGGGATACTCCACATTATAAAAACATAATAAAACCAATATTTTTTTCATCCATCACATAGTATTCATAGTTAAGAGTAAGAGAAAATGAAGAGCTGAAACCATGGCAATTTTGCACGAATTTGCAAAGCGACGTCAAATATTACTGTAGTATTCAAAATAAAACGCAAGAATCAGAAATACTAATGAAGAAAGTAATTGAAATCGAAGAAACAGTTATTCGTCTAACTATTTCAGTTGGTAACAATTAAAAATTTAATCGATAGTAATCAAATTTTTAGTGGATTTATGGAAATTTCGCTGACTGTATTAAAACTCTAAGCCCCGGATCCACTTTAAGGCGTAATATATGTATTAGTCATAAAGAACCGGACCCGGCTAAATGTATTCTTTTTTTATCTATTTTATTTAGTTTACTCTTTATGAAAATTATATAAAATGTTTTAATAGAAATTTTGCATTCTACAAGAGTTGTTTTATTTTATTTGTAAGAATACGCGTTTCCACAAAATTCACGAATATTGCAACGCTTTAAGAAAAGTTTCTGACGAAATAATTGGCGCTTTAAGTGTTAATTGAAATACTATTTGAAATATTTATTTATTTCTGCAAGTATATGCAAAGTACATTTCAATTATGCATTTTTCAGCACGAAATTGGGATACTTATTGGTTATTAGTATGTGCAATGAAATATTTAAGTACCATTTTCATGAAAGCGTACCTAATGCTTTGTTTATTCTGAATAAAATTTGTAAGCCACAGTCTGTTTACAAAGTTGCTGTGTGTATAATTATGTTCATACACCGTAAAGTGAATACACAGTTGAAATCAACTACAGTGAAGTAGCCATTTCTCAGAAATCACTCATTGAAAATGATTATAACTATGTGAAAATAATAATCATATGACATAGAATAATTGTTTTTAATACAACTTTAAATAATATATTTATTTATTACAGTAATACTACAGTAATAATAACTTTAACAAATTATTATTTTAATTAATAATTTTAAATTTGTATATTTCAAATAAATACAGGATCATCCCAGTGTGTTACCTAGATGTCAGCACTATATAAGGTTTAAACATAAAGTCTTTGCAAATGACAAAAGTCATTTTGTTTTAGTAGAAGGTAGTACACTTTTAACTGTGAACAAATATAGATTACAGCATTGCATTTACATTATACAAATTTTTTATGAACATGGGCTCATTTCATGAAGCTCATTTCACAATGGATCGATTTGTTAATAAGTAAAATTGTCGTATTTAGACTGATGAAAATCCTCATGTTATTCATGAAAAATTTCTACACCCACAAAAAGTCACTGTTTGATGTGCATTTTGAGCAAATGGAATCACTAGACTGTTTTTCTTCGAAGATGATGCTGGAGATGCTGTTACTGTGAATGCTGAGAGATGCCAATCAATGTTGAGCGACGTTTTATGGTCAGAATTGAGTCATATTAATATGTCTGATGTCTACTTCCGGCAAGACGGCGCTACGTGTTACAATTCAAGACACCATTCAATTTTTCGTATCAAAATTTCGTCAACGTGTAATTTCCCAAAATGCAGATTTCAATTGGCACCCAAGAGGCCATTAGATAAGCTTTTGTAAGATGTTTTGAAAAGTCTAACCTACGATAACATACCACAAACAGTTAATCATCTAAAGAACAATATTCGAGTTGCAATTCATGAAATAATTCCAGCAACATGCCAAAAAATCATTGAAACTTTCGATATTCGAATTGATATCTGCACGATTGATATTTGAACGATATTCTGCTCCATGTATAATTACAATGGATCATACTTTTCATAGAAAGAACAACTTTAAAAGATTCTAAACAGTTTGTGTTTCATTAAAAAGAAGCATGCAGGTGTGTAAGTTGGATGGTATTAACATTTTATCGACCGGAAGCCTATTAATCGGCTTTTCGTTGCCAGCGCAACAAATTAATTAACCCTCGCCCAGCCAATGCCGGGTCACTTTTGACCCATGTCTTAAAAACCCTATAATAAGAGAAAGTGACCGATATGCTAAAGCCTTCTCGCGAATTTTGATTGAAAATTCTTCGAACAGTAAAAATAAGCGCAATAGCGAAAACTGAGCCACTATTGAATAGAATGTGCCGGTCGGTAAAGTGTTAACTACACGTGCAAACGATATATGTTCAAAATCAGGACCTCTATTGGGAAAATGTCGATTGGAAAGTAATCTATGACAATCGACGCATGACTAGAGCAATTGGTAAAACGCGTCGCGATGCAAGTGTACGGTGGTGAATGTAGAAATGTCCGATGCTTAGGGGTCGCCTTCATGCCGCGTCCTGGGTGTCCCGATGGAGAGGTGTCCTGGCCGGATTGAAAGTGCGCGCAGACAGAGATAAATCGTTTCATCGATGGATATCAAAGGACCGGGATACCGGATCCGGCCAGCTCTCTGCAGGCATACCGTGGCCGCATGGAGAACCATTTGTGCGTTAAATCGAAACGCTCTGTGGAATAACGCGCGGCTCCCGTTCGCGACAAAGGATATTACTGCTGTTGCCAGAGTGATCCTCGTTCGTGGTGTACACAGTGTCGCGAACTGGTTTCAATCTTTTTCTTGTGTCTCGTAGAGCTGTTGTATTCTGATCGGATTTGGAAATGTTTACCAAACGAATCGGTGCTCGCGATGGGTTACAGTTTGTCCAGAATGCTTCGATATATTGTCGTTTGAATCGGGAACGGCGACGGAAGCTGCTCGGATGGAAAGTTTTGAAAATGGTGGCATCATTTTGTTGGATGTGTGGATTATTCCTGTGAAAAAGAATGATTTGTGTTCTTCTGTTTTCAATTAATTCAAAATTGATTAAAGAGAAACTTATCATAGGGGTGTGTTTTGAACATGTTTAGTACTAGCAGTTAATATGTGTGCAATTTGTTAAAAATGTAGATTAAGAAATATATTGTAGTGTATATTAAAAGTGTAGTTGTTGGATATTACGCATTGTCTCTACACCGATATGTTAGTTATACTCATATTCTCTATCATATTTTGGTTATATAAAAGAAATACAAAACATCTACAATTTTCTATCGATATGGAACCTATTCGAAACAAAGCGCACTGCTTTTATTTGGTTCATTTACGTTAAACATTACTGAAACATATTAGTAATGTTTAATATATTTCGTTTATGTTAAATATTCTTATATTTTTCTAACATAAGAGCAGCAGTTTCTTTTATGCAAAGTAATTTTAGGTAAGTGTATGACCTTGTAATAAACGTTTTTAAAAATTCCAAAATAAATGAAGGAAAAGCAAATGAAGAAAAAGTAAATACGTACTATATACTTCTAAATTAAGTAAATGATTTTGTTCTTATATTTTGAAAACAAAAAGCACATTGTATTGCTTGCAATAAGTATATGTAACTTTTAAGTTCGACTTTTCAAACAATTTCGTATTATATTAACTAAAAATACACTTTTTACTCACTTAGCCATAATTGCATACGCACACAGTCGATTTTTAAATTTGACTCTCTCGAAAGCTAAACCTCGGATAAAAAAACTTTATTCTAAACCCTTTTCTTGTTTTTTCATGAAAAACTTGCTATATATTTACACCTTATATTACATATATTTTTACAATACAGTGATTTACAATATTTTTACAATACAGTAATCAATTATTGAATCCAATTATAGTAATCGTAATCGTTAATCAATTAATCATTGTTAAGATAAATCAGTAATCATAAAGAATTTTTGTAATTTGTAAGCATAAATCAGTAGTTTTAAAGTCATTCAATGATTAATTTATATTTTATTAGGATCAATAATGTGAATTTGTACTTTGAAAATTATGCCATATGCTGTACGCATATGTTGATAAATTTTTTCCATATCGCTTTAATTACCTGGTGCTGTGCAGTTCAATAGAATTAAATTTTATTATTGACATCTACTCTAGCATATAATCATGATGTGTGCTATCTTGGAAATCGCTTGGAAATTATGTCCATAATCTAACAGTAGATCAACGCTATAGAAAATATCTTCACTGCGATTTAATCATTTACAATAATATTATTCTTTCCTGCTTAACAGATATTGTAGTAATTCGTTGAACTTTATTTTCTGATATATCTTTAGTAGTTTGAAGGCAAACTATGCTTGCTTCTCAAAGTAAATAAATCGTTGGTTGTAATAATGTACTAAAACTACGTAAATAATAAATATGTGTTTTCCAAAAAGTATTCACAGTATTTTTATTACAAATAAATTACTGATTCAATCATAATCAAAAGTGGAATCATTTCGTGATTCAACCATAATCGATATTGTGATCCTACCATCAATAATTATTATGAAATGAATCATGACTTTCGATTCCAATGACTTTCATTACTCCTCTTATTGATTAATCAATTATTACTGACTATTAAATAATTAATCATGATAGACAGCCTGATTTATATTAATCATAATTATTAATCATTAATTAGATTACATTTTGTCCAATTCTTTGAAAGTTAAAAAAGAACAATGTTAAAAACGGAAATTAGAGGAAAGATACACTTTGAAGATACGTTTTGAAAATAAATGTTTATAGTTAAGGGTTATACCGTATAACAGCAAAACTGGGTGCATTTCAAGCACAAAGTATTGGAAATAGTAATTGAAATAATTAAAGATTTGAAGTTTTCAAGGTTCGGTTTCATGCAGTTCCCACTTTTGTGGCTTTTGGGTATAAGCTATGTCCTTATAAAATTATTTTTTCAAGTTTTGCCAATATTACAGCTAATTTCATCAGGGAGGCCGTAGACATATTGTAATTGCAGAAATAATTCATAAATGTCGGTTAATTTTACAGCTGATACTCGACAACCCCACATTAACCTCTTCAGGGACGATTTTTCTAAGATTAGAAGGGAAATAATCTAAAACTTTATGTAGTTATATTTTCATAATTTCAAATCGATAGCAATTTCAAATGTTTAAAACTTTCTGTTAAGAGATTATATTCACTATATGCGCTTTCATATTTTTCCTACCACGAATATTGGAATTAAAAAGAAAATTAAACTTACACATACGTGTCAATGTCGTCGAAGAGGTTAAGAATTTGGAGAAAATGAATTTCGAGTTATAACTGTGTAGCAGACTTGAAAGGTGAAGAGTCCATTGTAAGCAATGGTGCAAGTTGGTGATTAATTGTAGGTACCGATAAAACTAAGGCTAAGGAGGAAAGTATTCAAAGGTATAACAGAACGAACTACAACCTGAAATGTGAATTGTACAGTGAATTGTAGTGGTATTGCAGAGATGTTTCAGAAGAAGCAGTAATTATTGTGAATGGACACATTTTAGAAGAAAGTATCAGTCTATTATATGTTTTAGTAATATATTTAGTAATAAATTTCTGTTATTAGGCATAGAAATTAAATCTTTCGGACTAAAGTCATATAATTAGTACAGCCATTCAAATCGAAATATTCGCGATGGTATTCGCAAGCTGACAGAAAAATAGCGGAAAATCATCCATAATAATGGAAACTATTGTGGTGACTGATCTGTTGCCATTCTTTTTAAATAAAATTTGTATTGTACCTAAAAGTCGAAAAGAATTTATTTTTATACTTAATATTATGAATATTTGAACGAAGTACTAGTTTCACATTATTTTTGCCAATCATCCTTTTGTAATCACCATGAGCCAGTTTAGAAAAGACGAAAATTTACTATTTTAAAAAGTTAGTATCAGTGAAAAGTATATAAACTTATCTTAAAACAGGGTAATGTCATATGCTATTAATAAAACAATATACGATAAAAATAATTCATTTTATAAGGTTTAGTTAAGTAGCTCTATCATTTTGGGACATCGTTTTATTTATTTTTTTCTTATATTTTACTACGCAAAAAGTACATTGAATAAATCTCCGTTGATATTGTATAACTACATAGTTTCTAAGTTAAATGAAAAGATATTCTAAACAATTACGTATTTTCTTTCACCCGTCAACTTAACCGGTGTCGGTAAAAATAGGTATGCAAGAAATGTCCGTAAACTTCCCATTAAGTTAATCAATTTTCCATTTCGAAAGCTATCGTATACATACTTTCTAACCTACAAACAGCGCATAACGTGTTAAAATTAGTTTCAACCATTCACAAAAGTAAAAGGAAAGTATACACTCGCTTGTCACCGATCAACCCCCGTAGAAAGTAGCATGCCCAAAGCCATTCTTTCGCAGATTTCGAACTGTCATAAACCAGCGCAAAAGATAAGAAAAAAAAAGGAAAGAAAAAGTAAAATACGCCAGAAACTATGGCCTTTTGGTATCACCCCCCGCCGTGAAGCTTGTCAAAATTTTCTCTCGGAACAAGGTTCGCAATGGGCGAGCTTCAGCCAAGGTCGTCAGCGCGAAACCGAACACGGCAACGAAGACAAGAGGACATTCCTACCGCGTTACAACGCGACGTAATATACAGTCCGTCGGCTTTCCTCAACGACAAAGGCTCACGAGGACGACTGACAAAGGCGCACACGGTAGGCCGGCATATTAGGACGGTATGCGATGTCCCTCTCTCAACCCCCTCGTATATAATAATGCGGCCGTAGGGCCGAAGTCGAGACGGGGGCCTCTTCAGTCCTTGCGTCACCGGATGTCATCACTGGGCCCCAGCGCTGATTTACATCGCGCGGCCAGCAGGAATCCCTCCTGCCCGCAACCGCCGATCCTTCGCGCATAAAATATGCGCCCGTCATATCGTTATGCTCCCGCGACGACATAACTGCGGGGGACCGACAAAGGGCCTGCGTCCTCAACTCGCTGTTCTTCGTTGGAGAATGGTTTCCTTGTTGACTGCTGGGAAATTTCAATTTCGAGACTCCTTACTGTATAGGTTTTTGAGGGAGGAAAATTTTATTCCACCAAATTTCGTTGACACATTTCTTGTTGGTAATCGATTAGCACTTTGACGTCTGCGTGTGTGATAGAAAATCTTTCGTCTGTCACCGATATGTTTCGCATAAATTCTATCTACTATCGGTCCTTATCGTGCAAAAATCCTATTATAATTACAATGTATCGTATTAAAACATGGAAATTTCAGTAACTTCTACTTGTGTGATAATTTTTCATTTTTAAACGCTTAAAAAAGAGAAATGCTCCGGGTTCTTCACGTTTCTCACTCTCAGCTATCGAAATTATTAGTAGTCTAACGAGATGGCTCGCGACTCCCTTTCTCTGTTTTCGCAATTCTCTCTCTCTCTTCTCCCCCCCTCTCTTTCTCTCTCTCAATCAAGATATTAAGAGGCTATCTATCAAGTATATTGAGAAATAGGCTAGATTTAGTACGAGAGAGTAATCAGAGGAAGACCATACAAAAGGGTAACATAGTTGTGACAAATATGTGAAGCGCAGAGGAGTGTTTTCTTATAAAGGTACTAAAATGTATAATGATTTACCTGAGGAGATTAAATAAATTTAAGAGAATGTTGAAAGATTATGTTATACACACGGTTACAAGATTGTAACATAACAGTAAGTATTTGTATATTATAGCCGAGAAGGCTAAATAAAGTGTAATCAATCCTATTTACCTTTCGTCACTTGTCCCTTCAATCGCAGTTTTTCCATTCACTACACTTGATTTTGTCATCCAATTTACACGAAATTCCAAGGATACGTATAAAGAAATGTAAGCATTTTCATTACAACAGAAATATTTTTATGCGACATCAACGTGGTGTCATTGACATTTATTCGATAGCTTTGCATGCGACACTAACGTGGTGCCACCGGACGGCATAGTAATAATAGGCTTCATACCGCCAACGTGAATCGACCAATAGCCGATAAATCGGCCTTTTTCTTAAATCTGTTAGATACGGTAGCAGAGAAATTGTTAACAAATGAATAGAATACCATTTTGTTACCTAAGCCTTTTACATACTGTTATTAATAATCCTTAACAATCAACAAAAGAAACGATGTCTTAAATTTTTATTTTATTTCAAACATTTCTACGTGATAATTAAAACCCTTGATATTGCCGAAGAATTGAAATTAGAAATGATCGGTCTGTTGTATGTATCTGTTTAATTCACAATCGGTAAGTAATGTGTTAAGATTGGCTTGTTTAAATCATTTCTGCTTGTTTGCAATGAATAATTCCATTTGAAAAATTGTTTACAGTTTGTATAACAACTCCAAATGACGCTTGACGGTTATTGTAGCTGAATTGACTATATTAACAAATGAAAAACCAATTTTTACATATCCATAGAATTAGAAATTTAAGCTTTTGATGTTATAACGCATTAATCCTAGAAATCCTAAGAGGGGGAGCCTCGAACATGCAAGATGGAAAACTTTAAATTAAGACTATTTTTCATGTTCAAAAAATTCTCATAAAAATTATTTATTGTCGTGTATACATTTAAGTTCGATATTTGTCAGCCCTCGTTGTTATATGTGAAAAAGACAGTACATAAGAAAATGAAAACGACTACACGTCGCGATACCAGTACAGCAACGATCGCGCTTTTCTTACTTCCAAAGAATAACAAATAATCACAGAACTAATTGAAAAGAAACGATGCAGCATCCTCAATTATAGTCAAGCACTCGAATAGTGCAATCAGAAGTGAAAATTGATTCTGAAAGAAGAGAATTATATGTACAGTATGTAAAACAGTCACGATCATGGCTTTAGAAGATAAATTGACGTCTCTAGTTCGATGGACATTTGTAAAAAGGAACTTTCTGCAAAACTGTTTATAACAATGTATATTAAAATACAGAATAAATTAAAATTTTTTTTACATCAATGTATTTTGTTTATAATAATGTTTTGTCAAGCAGAATATGTTGATGTAAAAAATGTTAACATTAATTTTCATTGTTATAAACAATTTTTTTGACATACTGTATAGTTCATTCTGAGAGTTCTCACCAACTCTATTCAAGAATATTTCTGTTAGGGTTTTTTACACTTGAGATATGTGTGACTTGGAATAATAGAAACACGAAAAAGTAAAGAATTTTTCTTTTGAAACTAAGTAACAAATTAACTAAACATTAATTCAAACATTACAGTATTAGAAAAACAACGTTATATACGTATGCTTTAGAAGCTTTTACTGGAAAGAGATTCAGACTGAAAACATCAAAAAATACAGAACCTGCAAGAAAAGGAAGATGTTATCAATATGTGATGGAAGCTAAAAGCACACAAATAAAGTATAATAATTAAAAGCAGAGTTGTCATAAATGCAAGACTCACGTATGTAAAAAACATTCAGCAAATATTGTATTTTGTCATTCATGTCTAACATCAGAAGAATCAGAAAATTAAGTTCAGATTAGTTTCACTTTAGTACACATTCTATCATATATTATTCTATTTTCTAAGTGCACACATAAATACAATGTGAGAAATATGCTATATTGTTCACAAAGCCTAACATATTCAAATATTACAAAACTTTTTTACAAAATACAGTCCTTTTAGGATAAATATGTAAAAACTAGTGTGGATTCGAGCCTTGATAATTCTAAAATTAACCCTTTGCCCTACAACAAGTTAGACTCGTGACACAGATTCTGGATAAGATTTCATAAGACCAGTTATATTAGTAAGAAACATTATTTTTAATCCTAATTTTCATTGTAATTTATAAGACTAAGAGTTGCCGATTATAATTAATTAATAATACCTTAGAAATTCTTACGTAAAATAGTACTAAGCATTAAATAGTTGATACTTAGATATATAGTTATTAAAGAAAATCATAAGTCAAGAGGTTAATAAATACGTTATCTTCCTAAATAGTTAAAGTTTTTAACTTAAAAAGAATAGAGAGTCCCCTGTGCGTAAAATTATTTCCGGATTATACTTCATTAAGCACTATTTACTTTTGACTTACAGTATTTTTTTTTTCTTTCATCTCTATCAGTTTGATAGATACAGCTTGTTTCACTTCCGTGGGATATCCTATATATGATAATGAAAAGAAACAAGAAAAATACACCTCTAATGATCGAAATGTTGTTCATTGAGTTAAAAGAAAAGTAGAAGTATTGAGAATTGAACTCCAGAAAATTCTTCTGGTCTTGGTCAGCGTTCTATCGAAAGGAACTTCGACCATTAATAGTCTTTTAATTAACGCGAATTAATTTACGATGCGCTAATCACCCGGGTCACGGTTCTGAGATGCCGGTGCGGCTTATATAGCCCAGTGGCGAGCGATTGATTTATCGCTTATAAAAGGATTCTTATCGTGTTAATAGCGTTAAACTGTATTCGACGAAAAAATGTGTATTAAACTAATTATTTCATCAACGCACGAACTGTTTCTGACTCTTTCACGCGATCCTTGAACCAATAACTCTTCGTTCCGTTTTTATCTCTTTCTTTCCTATTCGATTTTTATACACGAATGCTACCCCATGTTTGTATTGTTCAACGTAAATAGAATAACGATATAATTGTGAAAAACGATATAAATGAAACTTGAATTAATTGGATTAAATCTTTCTTGTTTTTTTTTTTTTATCAAAGAAACGATAAAGATAGAAGTATTGGGAAACTATTTTTGTTGTTACAAGGATAGATCTTTCAATACGATATGTTCCTTTTTATCTTGGAAAAAGAACAATCGTAATATAGTGGGATTTCGATTGTTGTAATCACGACCAATTTTATTAATCGGTTATTTTTATAATAGTCCGTCGATTAGAGCACTTTATATGAAATTAATTAAAAATAAAATCTAATATAAAAATACTTAAAATTAGTTAAAAATAATTCGCTTTTTATAATGAAACAAAATTCAATTTTATACTCATTAAGGTTTATTTTAACATTTACAATTGATGGATTCATGGAAAGACATGTTCTTCAATTGTTATTATTTTACACAATACGTGTTATACTTTAGATCTTTTTCATTGTTTTGCCAATTGGTGCTGTTACTGTTATTATTGGAAGATTCATTCATTAATTTCTCTTAATTTTCGAAGGTGCAATAAATTAAAAATGATTAAAATCTCAATTGTATATAATATTTGTCGGTGTAAATATTATAATGTCATACTTATTTGTAATATATTGAGTTCAATAATGAACATTTTTTATCCTTCGTGTAATGTTATCAGTTAGTTATTCTTATCAAAAGGTACAAGTCCCAAAGTGAACATAATAAGCATATTTCATTATACTTACAAAGCGTACTTTTCTTTTCAACTTAATTTTCTAATTTATGCAGGGTATCTGTACAGACAGTGAAACATACTTCAGATAAATGTTGGGGCATATTTTAATGTCATTAGACCTTTTATAGGTGGACTCGCAAAAGTCATGTGAAAGTCATATATATACATATATAGAATCAATATAAACAGAATCACACATTTTGTAATACATGATTTGATGCAACTTGACATTCTTCGTAAAAAAGAATTAACACTTGACGTTCTTCATAAAAAATGAATTAACTTGTGCATATTAAGCAGATATTTTAACTTAAATTTTGTAAAACATCATATGAAAGGCAAGAAAAGGAGTAAAATGATATTTCTGTATTTATGCTGTCATTTTCTCTCAAATTTCATAAATTTCATAAAATTGAAGATAAAGTATCTGCTAAACTAATTGTTTATCAATTATGGGTTAATACTTTTTTTTAGAAAATGTGCTACATCGATAAATGCACTAAAAAAACATACGATTCTGTTAAAGAACAAAAAAATGTTGACCTTCATATGATTTTCACGCGTAGCCATGCAACTTTTATCTGAAACATATTCTGTTACGGATAATTACAGTGAAGTAAATCAAGATATCAGTATTAGGTGAAATATTCTAGAAAAGGAAATTACCTCAAAATCAAGTTGTACAGTCTTCGACTCACCAATATCCAAAGATGAAAACGATTGAAAGATGAATTTGTAATGATTATTTCACATACATTTTCCAAGCTATCTTAAAACCAAAGAGTTACTTCAAAAACAAAATGTTTACTGCACGACTCGTCAATATTGAAGAATCGAAACAACGATTAAAAGACAAATATTCAACGATTCTTTATAAAATGATCGAGATTGCAATAGCAGGGAAATTTTCGAAATAGACTAGAACAATGTCAGAGGAATGGCGGCGACATATCTCACTGGAGTCCATTAAAAAAAAAGTAATAATAATAAAACCGCAGATTACCATCCTCATATTGACAAAGAACTTAATAAAAAGTGGAAAACCTGAAACTCTGTTTCATTTAAAAAATCGATAAGTACCTCTTCGTCCGGGTAATTATATTATCCATTTAATTCTTATAACGACTAGTTCTATTCCTTTTACTTTCGTACAATTCCGCGAAATATAGTAAATGATGGATTATGCAACATCGTTCGATGTCAGCGGCGAAGTTGTAAGTAAGTAGGTATTTGCCAAGAAGACCAAAATCACTTGCGAGGTAAAGTGACCAGAATGACCAAAGAACACGCGTCGATCGGCGACTTTCGTTCGCCTATTTGAACACGGCCGAGGAAGGAGGAAGGGGCGAGGAACAAATTGGTTGCGTGGTCCGGGATCCGGTGCAGCCTGTACGATTTTATTTGGAACGAGAATCGAACGTTTTCGAATCGGCGCCGCGTAGCGACTGTAGACGAGGCGAAGAGTCAGTTTGTCTTGCCATCGACCCAGGCCTGGCACGAGTGGCTCGTTTTGCAATAGAATTGTCGCCGCACCGCCGGGCTTTAACGAGTTAAAAAGGCGAATCTCGTTACGACTTGTATAAATGACACTGACAAAAATGGCGGAGCCGCAATAAATTTATAGACCGAGCCGCTTCGTCTACCTCATACGGCCACGGTCGTTAACGACTGCCTCCTTATGGGGGAGCCCGTCCTCATTACGAATGCAAACGGACTGCCGGTAATTTTCAATTGTTTCCTTGCACAGACTTCACAAAAACCGTCTCACCTTCAGGACGAGGAAAGCGAAACGGGATCGAAAACCATGAACGAGACATGACGAGGTAATTCTTTTATAACCTGTTCCAACTAAATCTCTATGAAAAACATCGGTCAAGTGATATTGCTGGATGATGCTTTTTGCGTTTAATGAGCGCAATGCTGTGCTCGTGACAGTGTGATATTTTGGAAAGGTGCCAGCTCATTTCCAGGAAATAATCGGGGAAATTTAAGACGCGGGAAGTATGACCAAGCACGACTCATTGCTCCAAATTGTGAGTTTTCATGTTACAATTTTACAAAATAGTACAAGATATAAAAAGAAGTAGTTATGGTAAGTCTACAACTCTTGGTAAGAAATTTTCGATTGAACGATTCCGATAAAAAGCATTCGTATTTTGAAACTATAAAATGTTGTTGTACACTCTTAATAAGTGGGAATGTAAAATAGCAATAAAATAACACAAATTTTCGTTCATCTTTAAATAGAAATGAAAGAAACAGCAGAATGTTACATGGAAAGTTTGAATAGTACAACGTATTAAAGTAATATCTCATACCTAAATAATAAAATATTAATAAAATGTTATTTCTTCTTAAATTTATATTAAGTTGATCAGTTACTTACTTCAGAACTTCTATCGACGAAATAGATACTTTTTTTTTGGTAACGTTTCCTTTCCTCCTTCATATCTTTGCGTTAACAAACGAATATTTGTGTTATCTTTTTAGTACTTATTTCATACTAAATGAGCCATATTTTTATTTTTCAATTCGTCTTAAGAATATATAATAATATTTCATAGTTTTAAGATAGGAACGTTTTCATCGGAAACTTCTTGCCAGCAGTAATGCACTGTGGTAGTAAAGAATTCTTAAGAAACAGAATAATGGAAGGTATATTATAAAAGAAAAAGTGTTTTTGGAAAATTCTTTACCACCACAATATAGGGCATCAAAATCCATGCAACTTTAACTTCAACTTCCTTTTTCATATCTTTTCTGGTTTTGTGAATAGGTTGACCTGTCCAGTGAGTGAACGTTGCTTATATTATATGAAAAATTAACACCTATCATGATCTTTTCATGTTGAAACTGGCAGAATAGATCCAGTGGAAATCCGTAAATGTCTTGCAGAAGTGATCTTTTTTTCTGAAACTTATAAGGCACTACATTCCTTTTATTCAATAGCTGTTCTTACGGCATTCCATACCTTCAAAGTGAGCTTATTATGTACAATTTTTATTTCTAAGAACGTTTAATTATTCTATGATAAATTTGTTCTTATAATTATATTGTTTAGATACTGTTTTAACAAAAAATATTATATGAATAACAGATTTTTAAAAATTTTCCGATTTTGTTAGGCATTCATGCATCAGGTGGGAAATAACAGTGAGTACCAATAAATGAACAACCGTTCATTCACTGGCAAACTTGAACATTTCTTATTTTACAAAATTTTTAAAGTTACTTTTCCAAAAATTGCTTGCTACCAATTTTACGATAATATGAAAACTAACGATTTCTTTGGATCCGTTTCATTGCAGAAGGGAAAAATAATTTCGTCCGTAGCTTCTGGAATTTTAGGGTTCATTTTCATGCCGTGGATTTCTACAGTTCCAATTAAAAGAATCCACGTGTGACACTTAACACATTGCCGACGAGAGATATGAATTGACGTTTTTCATTTGCCAAATATTGAAGACGAGAGACTCTAATCGGCGTTTTCCATTTCTCAAGCACAAAAGACGGTAAACGTAAATCCATGTTATTCAGTTTTTAGACATTGAAAACGCAATGACTTATTAATTTATAATTCATAATTTACAATTAGCATCATCGATAATTGTATCAACTAATTTTTAATAAAAGATTTCGTTTAATAAAATATTTACATTGTTTTGAATTGGCGTATTTATATTTCACATATATACCGAAAATGTGCGAGAACTCGATTCGTTTTGCAATATACCATCAACAATGTGTTAAGTGATATCCCTCGTCAGTTAAAAAATATCAGCAATAAAAAAAACTACGAGTAAAATATCATACATCACTGTGTAACACCATCGCGATTAATTCTAACCAACGCGTTACCGATGCGACAAACATCCCTTGACCTCACCAAACCTGTTCACCAAAGCCCCAATAATCGAAAGCGTACGTATGGGAGTTAGATAACATCGCCGGAATTGAAAATAAAATGCAGAAGCGATTAGAAGCAATGCCTGGTCCATGAAACATCGTCTATTTTTTCGGAGTCGAAGGTGAGAGAGGCGTCGCGACGGGGGGTTGAAAACCGGCTAGGGGCTGGTCGTCGTGTCGACGCGCTACAGAGGCTGTTGCGGGGGAGAGACCGGAAGAGAACGGGAGAGAGCGGCAAAAAGAGAGAGAGAAAGAGAGAGAGAGGATAGCAGTTGGAGTTAGGGGTTGGGGGTGGAGGTGGCGGGGACGGTTTTTTCCAATCAAGCAACCTGCTGAATTTGTTTTTTCCCCGAAACGTCGCTGCCGTTTCAAAGTTATTGATTGCCATCCGGCAGGTCACAGGCCGCGGGGGCGGGTTTCCGAGGGGGATGTGCAGGACGTTTCGGTATATGGGGGGCGGATAGGTACGAGCGGTGCTGTCGCTCGTTTCGTTCCGTTTCGTTTCGTTTCGCCTCGTCCCCGTTTCGGTACGTTACGTTACGTTTGCTCGGCCGTGCATCTCCTCGCGCAATATAGGGGCGGAATAATAATTACGGCAGCGACCGGGCCGGCGGGGGCAGAGAGAAGGGCTGGGTTGTAGTCCGGTTTCAATGATTGCGATTGACTGGGATCGCGGAAAGGGTGAATCGGCTGAAGTTGCCCGTGCTGTCCGCGCGATGACGAGCCTCCTCTTGTTTCCGATGATTTCGAAGGTTAACCCTGTCGTCTTCGAACGGAAGTGAATTGACCTTTCCTTTTCTTTTTACTTTTCTTTGTTTGACGAGAGTCGAATGTACCGTTGTCACAAACTGTTGCGCTATCGTCACGGTAACGTACTGAAACACGGTGGACGTGTTCAATATGTGTTGCATATTTACCATATGTATATTAACTCTTTGCCGACCGATCGGGGAGAGATCCCCATACTACGAAAAAAGTTGGTTTTATTTGATACATTTGTGAATTTTGTGATGTACCATTGCATAAGTTTATCTGTCTCAAATGTTGACATACTATAAAACATTTTAAAAGTTTAAAAATACCGTTTAAAATATTTTTACATTACTTCAACATTTTATCAATTACATTACTTTATTTATATAATTATTATTGCAAATTACTTACACGCTTCATGGGTGCTTAAATGTAAGAATGTTACTAAGAAAACAACTTTCTTAAGTTAATGTCACCGATATTGATGAAACTTTGGTATACAATAGTTCTCAAAAAATATTTTAGAGGTACTTTTTTTTATCGTTAATTGTCCACAGTGAAGGGACAAAAATCATCCTCAAAGTTGAAAGTAGTGAACATATTTGAGTTAACACCTCGAACATTATTAGAGACAGAGGAGCAACGTATGTCGGCGAACTTTATATTTTTCAACGTCAAATTTGTAAGCGAAAAATGCGCGCGGTCGGTAATGTGTTAATTGTTTATTGACATATTGGCATTGGAGCGCTTGGAGTCGCGCTTGCCACAAGTACCAGAAGAATTTGCGTTTTCTCTTTCAATCGCCTCAGGTTGGGAAAAAGCTACTAAAACTTCTTAGCTAATTAATATCTTGACAAAACACTTTGAGGAAAGTGATAAATTACTCTTTTGCACTATAATTCACACTTTTTAAGGTGCAATTATCAATAGTTCTCAAATTTTTTAAATAAAAAAGTTAAGATTTGGCATTCTTCTCATAGTAACGTATTATCAAAGCTAGTATTTCTTCTTTACATAATCGATCCGATCAAAATTCGATGTATCAGAGATTTTCTCCAACCAAACTTGAGCTGTATTCAGCAAGAAACTATGAAATTTCATTTTTTTATATCAATACTCACGATACAAAACAAAAAGTTATAAACCTATATAATTATTTAAATTCGTAATAAATCTGTTGTGGCATTTACGAGGAGCAACTGAACCATTTACAGGGTTTTACGAATTTATTTTAAGACATATATGTGAAAATCTCGGTCATGCGGTACCAAACTGTTAATATTATTTTAAGGATGCCTTTTGCAGTCGATTCATTTATTAAGATTTAATAAAACATGATAACATTTATTTACTCCTTCTATGGATACCACTATTTTGTACAAAGAAAGGTTGATATAAATGAACAAATAATAAATAATTCAATGTAAGTCACATACAGTCCAGGAATGGAGATGAATTATTCTACGTATTGGGTTGGTCAGAAACTTTACACAGGTTTTGGTGAAGTTATCTTCGAGCTTTTTAAAACGCAATTAAATTCAAGTGAATTCTTGAAAGTACATGGTTATTTGGTAATTAACGTTAAATCGTATGTTGTAACCAAACCTTTTGAAGATTATCTTTGCTTTATAATTGTTGGTATAGCAATCGCCACTAACAAATGGAGCTGCTCCTATTCTTTTTTTTTTTGTTTTTCAACTATCCTTTTTTTTGTCTTAACTTCTCGCCTACCCATGAACACGTATAAAATAGCTCTCGGTAACAGTTTTTTTTCCTTTGGACTCTCCTTTTTTTGTTAATAAATAAGCCTAGTTTACAACAGTATTTATCGATGTTCATTTTATTCTTTGATCCAACAATAATTTTAGTATAATTTTAATGATAGATACTCGAAAGGAACATCTTCGGTATATTATACTATTTTATTTACAAAAAAAAAGGGGAAGGAATTTTATAAACACTGGATTATAAAGCTGTTTGAATGTCGGGAAAAGGTTACAAAGATATTTCTTTCTATTTAAAAGTTACTCTTTATTTATATGTTAAAAACCACATAAACATTTCTGCTATCTCAATACTCTTCAGTTGCATCTTTGCTTGATCTTATGATTGCTGTGTGTTAGCTTCCTATCTTCACTGCACATAAGCTATCGTTAACCCTTTCGCTACGATCATCTTTGCCGAAAAATAATCACATAATACGGTTACACGAAACATGTGTTACGCAATTACGCTGGCAACAATTTCGTCCATTTTTACAGTATTTCACTTATAATGAATATATTAATTATTTTCGTTAATATGAATGTAAAGCAGTACAATTAAACTTTCACCACGTTGTTCAACTTAAAATATCTTTATTATATTTTAATTTACTTTACATTTATTTTCAAGATTATTATTTTCAAATTATTAATTATGCAGAACAACAATTGTTCGCATATGTTCTTTAAAATATAGTCAACATTTACTCTTCGTTTCGTTATGAATTAGAATTGATATTAGAGAAGGGGAATAAAAGAATTCTTTACGACAATGCTGACAACGCATTTCAAAAGCGCGACAGCTGGAATTATATGATATAATAGAAAAATTTTCGTGTGACACATGTCAAATAATACGTCACATTACAATCGAAATGTGCCCTCATTTTAAAACCAAACATTTGTGATTCCATAGCGTTAATAATATTAAAGAATTAATATTTCTATTTTTGTATTATTTCATTTAAATGAAGCTATATATTTTAATAAATGAATTTTATTTTAATTACATAAATTGCAAAGAATATTTAAATTGACGGTATACAGGTTTATCACAGTTTCTTGTTTCATTTATCTCAGTAACTCTAAGAAATTATTAATTATTTAAATAATGTAAATTAATTTTTAATATAGATAGTATCGTAATTAATATATTTTATAATACAATATACAGAGTGAAATTAATAGCTAGATTGGATTGTAGCTTCGTATTTTTTTCATTGTTTAACAAGCTGTATCATCAGGCAGTGCGAGTCTTTGCAGAAGTATAATACATTGCAAAGTGCAATTGCACTGGTTTTTTAAATGGAACTCTGCAAATTTCTTTTATATCAATTAATTTCCTGTTCCATTCTGAATAAAAAGTGTTGGGATACTATGTCAAAAAGATTAATATTTCATGAGATATTTCAAATTTAATGAAGATCCATTAACATTGAAATGTGAAATTATCAGCAACGGTTCACAACGTCCACATTTTAAAGAGCTATTTAATATCAACGTATGGAGAAATATGATTTGGTATCCACAGTCCGACACCTTGGCCATTGCGTTCACCTGACTTAAATTCTCTTGACCTTTTCTTCTGGGAGTTATTAAAAAATAAAGTCTATTTACAACCTTTTATTTCAGTAGATGACATTAAAAAAAGAATTAAAATGAACTATTTAAACATAAGTGCTGAATAAATGAACAATGTAATGAAAAATATAGGAAAACGACTGAGAAAATGTTTAGAATGTAATGGTGGAACGTTTGAATATTTATTGCAGACGTTCAAAAAGTAGTTACATATTTCAAAAAGTATTGAGTTGTTTATTTTTATCCTAATCAAAATTAGAAACTTACTAATTTTTTACATTAATTGAGTACTCGTGCCATTCTGAACAGAAAACTAAGTTTCCATTTAAAGAACTAGTGCACCTGCACATTGCAACTATACCGATGCAGCAATGCAAAAACTTGCACTACTTAATGATAGAGCTTGCCAAGCAATGCAAAATTTTCCTCTATAGCTTTTCTCTATTTGCAAAAGAAAAATATCCTGGTATATTATAGTCTGGCTCAGTTACTAGATACACACTGTATGTTTTATCTAAGTTACTATTATTCTACTTTCGAACTATATTTATTATATTAAGTTTGTATTTACACATCTTTCTAATTCCTTAGTTCTACCTCCCCTATATTTTTCTCTTCTGTTTTCAATCTTTTCTTAACATTTCGTACTCATAAACTTGTTATTAGTTTTCTTTTAAAATATAACTTTCAAAATTTCTAACTTCATTGCCTTTTAATACCAAAATTTCCATTTCTTAGCTTCCAGGATATTTTCAAATTTTCTGACTAGCTCAAGGGAGAAAACTGTTATTATAATTGATCCTGTTATTGTTCACGAAGCATATGATCCGAACACCATCCACGAAGATGCAGTACAAGCAATCTCGTTAATGGCTGCTATATTTTCCGCTCGTCGAATCTTCCGCCCACCGAGCCCAGGAATACGCATATTTCCGTACAACTCGTTTGATTTTATTAAATCTAATAAATTGTCCTGCCTAGAAATTCCGAAACATTTCACTTTGCCGATCAATAACGTTATCGCAGCCAGTTCAATTTACGAGAGTGATGGAAAAACAAGGAATATTCTACAATTTCTATTCGCGAGCTGCCAGGACGGAGATCACTAGTGATCTTACTAATAGTGTACTAGTTAACTCTAGTTACAAGCAATTTCATTGGGTTGTCAAATTATTATAATTAGATGAATAAATTAAGTATCTTATGACTTCGGTGATACAGTCAGGTCTCTTTAAAGGTTATGCAATGCACGTTTCATGTAAACTAGTGCAAATATAATTCGAGGAGATCTTCAGCTTCGCAATAAATTGGAAAATCGTCTTTTTAATAACGACACAAATTCTATACGATCCTTGAAATTCCAACATGAGCTGAAGAACTATACAGTCAACCCTCCTATAATTCAATTCTCATTGTGTTATAAGAGATTCAGAATTAGTACATACAAATCAGGTCAATTCATACCGCGTTATAAGAATGTTAGTATCAGTAAATAAAAATTAAATTAATTCGTAACGTATAGAAATCATGTTAAATGAAGTAGGTACATATAAAGCAGGTTGATTCGTTCTACGTTATATGAAAATTACATTTTTAGAGTATTATGTTATGATGAATACGGTTATGAAATAAAATTGTATCGTTATAAAAGGCAATAAATATATGTTTACATATTTCAAATTATTTTTATTGAATGTAAAAGCTCGTAAAAAAAAGAAAATAAAAGAACAAAGTGAAATAAAATTAATAAACTATTTTCCAACAAAAATAAGGAGCTTGAGCTTGAAATCAAACGTTCTATTAATATTTCTCATCCCTGTCAAATATTGAAAGCCTAACTCTTTTCCATTTAATGTAGTCACGTGTCCTCTTTGCTTTGCATATTTTTATCTTCGTTGTCAAATGTAGCTTTACCTTGTAATTCTACCAAAATCTCTCTGTATGGAGCTAAGAAATTTTGTAATTCTCTTTTAAACTTTGCACTGCGCACTGTTGAAGATTTATTTTCAATGCAATAAAGTTCTAATTCTTTACCCAAATCCAGTCTCCTTTTGCACATCATTTGAAATGTGCACCTTATTCTTTATCTAACTAAGCATTAGCTTTGATAAAAAAAAGAAAAAAAAAAGGAACAGCAGTACTGTATCGTTTCTACATTTACAGGGAAATTTCCTGACAATTGAAATTGAAAAATGGCGACGTACGTGTATAAAAGAACAGAATAATTCCTTATTAATTTCAACCGCAAAAGTGTAATAGAAAAATTCAGTGCTGACATCTAATCGTCGCATTTGGATGACCCTATATGAATTTGATAAGTTTCCGGATACTTGTGGACGGAGGTATATTTCTATCAATGCTCGACTTGTTCAAAGTTTAACCTCTTAGCTGAGTTCACATTTCAAACAGAAATGAAATATCTCCAGTTTATAATTAAATAATAACGGATTACTTCATTTTGATTTTTGCAGATGTCAATATGGCGCGTTTTATATTTAATACATACGCAACAGTACAATTAAAAATTAATAATAACTCTATACATACGCTACTGTATTGTAAGTGTTGATTAACTAATAACGAGTTAACTCGTCTTTCCCGGTAAAAAGGTTAAAGATCAATTTTTGTTGCCTAATGAAGGACTCCTTTCATATGGATGCCCCTGAAAGACTTTCCGTCCTGGTATAATCGAACTCTGACGTTCCTTCACCCATCGCTCGGATAAGCGTTCACGTTCGCATCTCAAAATAAGTTCATTCAACGAGAAGAATCCTAGTTCGTACCGTTCGAAATTTTACGCACCCATAAATGTCTCGGCTCGTAAATCTCGAACCTTTTACTTCCGGTGCGCGTCACGATCAGGGGGGCTGTGCGCAATTGAAACGCGTTGCGTACTAACATACGCCTCCGTTTCCGCAGCTCGCCCGGACTAGTTTCAAGATTGCGTTCGCTCACATCTTATTACCCTGCTCATCTCCGATGCACGCACGCGGATCATTGCAGCCGCTATCGGATGAATGAAATTGCGATGCCCTTTGTGAAGACTCCAGGGAACCTAAGCACGAACCTATATAATTGTCGTCAGGATTACGGATCAATGTTGAAATTGTAGTCGGATCAGAGTCAGCTTTCATCAGAGGTGCGGAGGGGAAATTGGAAAGAACGGGTCGAAAGGAACTACAGTCTATGGAAACGCGAATTCGATGATTTGTCGTTGCTGTGGCATATTATATTTTTCTTAGGAATATGTAGAGACATAATTTATTAGGAATCTCGTAATACATTGATCGTCTACTGTAAATTGTGTACGCTTCCTAAGGAACTGAAACTCTCGTTTTTCCAGTTTGCTTCTAGTACAATTGGAATTGTTCTAAATACAATTCCTTCTCTTGTCTTCAAATTCAAACTTTTTTGCATTTTCACTTCTTTTTAGTGAGACAATTGTAAACTTATACCTAGGAAATATACACAAGGTGTTTCATCTGATTTTGACAACTTGATTTTCTCGCTATTATTACTCATAGCGAATAATATTTCAGGTGAAAGTTGAATGGTGTAGAGGGGACCATATTCTGACGCTATTATTTCTTTCATGAGTGAACATGTAAAGCTCATATGGAAGTCAACTTTGTCCTTTTAAATAAAATTTTGTATTTTTTAATACACCAATGACTTTCAGCTCGACATTCTCTATAAAAAAGTATTAACCTATTTATTTCGAAAAGTTAATAGTTTAGGAGATATTTCAATTTAAATCATTCTAAGTCACCATTACCCTCTTACTAAGATGTTAACTTTATCAACGTATTAACAAGTATTTTCTTCTTTAGAAAGTTATACAATTTAAAAGTTAGAGAACGGTGAGAGTGAGGAGCTTGATATTTGTAAATTAAAGAAATTTGTAAGTTACTGTATTAAAGTATATTAATATTTAAAATAATACTGTAAAATCGAGGCCTTCATACTTATTAAAAGGAGCAATACAGTAACTCAGGAAAGTATACGAATCCCCTTCAAACTAATTAACTTTTATAAAATTGATCCAAACAATTGGAGGTTTTTTGAGAAATTAGATAGATTACTTTATTATATGATATGTCAAACAAGTTTTGAAGCTGTTACAATTGGTCGAAATCGTAAAGAAACCAGTGAAAATCGTTTTTGCAACTTTTTTGTCTGAGCTTGTAATAAAAATTTGAAAACTACGTTTTACAGATTTATGCTAGTTATGTACATGCTGAAAATTTCATCGAAATCGGAAAGACAGAGTTCAAATTGATGCTATAGATTCTGAGAAAAGATCAGGAAGAATAAAGTTCAGAAACGATGAAAAAGACTGCAGAATCACAAGTATCTGTAAATTATAACAGAACCATTGGATTTTTTGAAGTTCAATCGACGAAATCATAGGTGAAACACGAGTAATTATGCTAAAAAGAAACTAAGAAAATTGATTTCAACACCAATGTTTCGAATGCAAAGGGTTAATAACATTTTCTATTATCATCTATATTTTCGATAATGTCGAGCTGTCACGCTTTATGTGCCTCATCCTGTGCAGGTACGAAATGACACTTTTATTAAAAACTACTCGTTATTATTTTTGAAATAAGAGGACACGAATACGTTCGAAGTTAACCCAAAGTAGTAAAAATTTTCAAACTTCAACTCAAATGCGGCACGGGTTCCCTTTGTCCGATCACTCTAAAATTTTGCAGATATCATCTTCTCATCGGGTGCCATAATATTATAAAATACAGCAAAAGAATGTTGAAAGTTGAAAAATAAGAACCATCCTAAAGTACTTACACACCTTTATTTTTCCAATTTAACTCGTCGCTTCAATGTTAACGAAGTATCAATTCTTCAAAAAAAAAAAGCCCTGACCACTTGTGTAAATATTAGCTTAAACAGATCCCGGAGACAGTGAAAAAATCACTTTAAAAAAAATAATAATAAGCATATACCATAAATCGGTCTGGTTCAGGGCGTCGATCGGAGAACACGGAGCGCGACGGTTTTACAACTTTGCGGCGCACACCTTCCATTCACAGTTTCTCGAAATCAACATTGTCGACGGCCGTTTAATTGCACTCCACTTCTAGCAGCGGCGTAAATAAAATTCACCTTGGCCGTGGCGCGTAGCCGTGTCCCCGCGGCCCGTGTAAATATTAATTTCACGAGGTCGGCTCGTTATAAATAACGATAAATCGGGCCCGCTTGTACAAGTTGTCGTAATAAACGTCGTGGACCGGGCGCACAATGTGTAAAGTGCCGGGTGTAAAGTTAAGCCCCGGCCCAGTGTCCATCGGCGAGGCACGCTGCAAGTCTCGGGAGGTTATAACGCCGCCATAACCGTATACATTCCGCGACAATAATCGTTTTATGGTGGTCGGCAATATCGGCGGGTTCTACTGTCACGAGAATTGATATCCTCCACCTACAAAGGCCGGTTAACTTATGGCAAGTGTGCATGCCAGTCAAGATTCTGGCCGAGTTCGAAAAACTCTACCGGTCCGGGGAAATCGAGTATTTCCTGCGTTAATGTATGCAGTCGCTTTTGTTTCAACAAATTCTCCAATTTACCACTCTTTCTTCCATTCCGTTTCTTCTTTTTCTCTACAGTGATTGGTTTTAATGTAAGGTAAATGTAGTTGGCAAGCAGTAATTGACATTATGATTTATTTTTCAATGTACTTATTATTAGGGTGCTTTTCTTTTTAATAAACAATTTTGTAAATAGATGGCTTGATTCGTCAGCTCTTTTTAAACGAATTGAATTCAAAAATATTCATAAATAATCCTCTAATAAAATTTTATTAACATGTTAAGCGCGGAGTTGGTCCTTAACTACCGATACTGAACTTTCCGTTTAGGCATCGATCCCTGTGAATCTACAGTATCAAATTTAACAAATAAATTTTACTTAATATAACATTTTTTGTGATATAAAAAGATATCTTTACACTTCTTTAATATATTTTATTGAAACATTTTAAACAGTAATGAGGTTTCGCCTTCTTTCCTGTATGCTAAGTATTCGCTGAGCATTTTTCAAATGAGGCTTTTCAATCCTTTAAAATGAATATTAACGATGCCAAAGCTATCTGGTAAACATAAATAACTTTATGGAAATAATAAATATTAAGAAATCGTTAATTAAAGAGTTGAAATATGTGAAATATAAAAACTGAAAAATTTGTAAACAAGAGTTTCTATGCTTTACAAACTACACACACACAGATACTCACATATATAGAGTGGAATCTTGATAACTCAAACCTCGATACCTCGAAAACCTTTATGACGAAAATTTTCTTCACTCCTTTTCGCTTCGCTGTAAAAACTTCTACAATTCCAAATAAAACTTTCATTAACTCGAATTTTTTATCGCATTTTTAATGTGTATTTTACCTCTACCACTCGAATTCAGAAAAATATGTCGAAGTTTACTTTCACATATCAGTCAACTGATGCAATATGTAACAAACTGAATTCTAAACGCAAGCTGAAAACATGAATATTAGATGATTAAATAAAAGCAATTGAAACAGTAAAAACTGGATCAAGAAAAGAAAAGGATATTGTTAATGAATATGAGATTCAAGAAGTAGAACTTGTTACTAGCAACAATATAAAAGCAGATTTGGTTACATTTTAAAATCAAATTTCGTCATATCACAATATCGAAATGTAAATTTAGAAGATTTTGTAGAATGTGATGATACAATTATAACTATTGGATTATTGATTGATTTAGAAATTATTGAATCTATTACTGAAAACAAATTAGATGAAGATATAGATGAAAATCAAGATGATGAAGAATCTTTTATAGACGAACCAGCAGAATCGGCTAACCAAGTCAAAGTAGCAGTCAATGTATTAAGAAATTTCATAGAAAGATCTCGAAATATTGAGGAAAATGTTTTCTCTGAATTATTCACGATTGAAGATTGATTTACAGTACACTAATAGACCAGCACAAAGCAAAATTACGAATCCTTTTAATAATAAAAAATAATGTTTCGAGCATAAAATTTGTCTTACAATTATGTTTATATATGCAGGTATATGTATAGTACATAAGGTGTATATTTAGTTATAGGAATACAACGAACAATTGAGCATCAAAACTTGAATTTGTCTTTCTTTACACTTTCGCAAGTTGAAATCGTCATACAAAGTCTCTGCAAGTTGAATTTTCACTTGTTGGGCCTCTCTTATTCGAAAACTCCATAAGGCGAAACTTCTATAACTCGAAGATTTTTTTCTCTTCCCTTGAGGTTCGAGTTACCGAGGTTCCACTATACTTTGAACGTTACGAAGATTTTTTCTAAAAGGAATACACAGTCTTCTGTCGTTAACAATAAAAGTAATGACATTTATATTTCCTTATATTCTGTTACCATAATTATTCCATTTACTGCTGGACACCATAAAAAGGCCACACCTTTGTCACGAAGCATATATGACAAAGAATCGCGCCTTCAACTGTTCAATAAGTTTACTCGTACTTTATCTTATCTCCCATCGCATCGTAACGTTATATCATCAACGAACGTCTTAATCTGATCACGATTTCTTTTTTTCTTCTTCTTTTTGCAATGAACGCTGTTCATAAATTTTACGATGACTTTTCTGAAGAACAGATAAGAGCTTGGTAAGCTTACATAACGATGGCTAAGGTCTTTGTTGATGAGAGTTAGTAATTAGACGCCGTAATGCGACGCCGTAATAATCGTTAGATGTAACTTTACACCTACAAAAAAAAGCTTAATAACAAGGTGGTTCAGGATGCTTGCGGCTATGGATCGATAAAATTCGTCCTGGCGAAAAGTTACATTGCGTAGCGTGTGGAAGTAAAAGGAACGATGCGACGTTCGCGGTTACTTTCTTGTAGAAAGCAAAGTGTGATACTCGGAGGCATTGAAGGAGATTTATGTTGCACGTTTTCATTGCGACAGAGCTTTGGAAATTTTGCGAACATTAACCGTGAAATACGAGGATTATTAAATAATTGGAAAGGTAATTAATAAACATATAGTAGGAAGTATATCAACAGTGAGTGCGACGTTTCATTGATAATAAAGTTGTATATTTCCAACATAAAAATACATGTCAGAGGTAATTAAAATTGACGCAGTTTAGCGTGAAATTTACATTTTCTATTAATAGACTGCGGATTTTTATGCATTTATAGAAAATTGAAATGTGCAAAATTGTACAGCATGCATGTAATATGAAAATTATAGTGCCTCTTATAATACCAAATAAGTAAGAGAATTTCCTACCGAAGATTTACTTTTTTTTTTACTATATTCTCAAGAATATGAATGTGCATAAAAATCCGTAGTCTATCTATCAATACTAACACATTATTGACCGGTAATTTTACACAGAAACTATCCCATGTTGCCAGCTATTATTCCATAATTGAATATGAAAATGAAACAATCTAAACAGATTTCAGAATATTTTATTCATATATAATAAATTGAAATGAAACTTTGTACGTATCTTCTATATAACTTTTAATAGTTTCTTTAGGTGTGATGACCTATGTGCAATGCTACACAACAGGTTTTGCAAATATACCTTGTTTGGCTGCGCTTTCCTTTTGAAAAGCATACTCCACACGTTCCAATTGCATTGTTCTTCACATCAACGACTATGTTTTACTCGAAATATTTGTGTAATCTTCCAAGGTTGGTGTAATATCATTTATAATCCACTCTTTTTCAAAGTCACTTTCACTATCAGATTATATTGTAATACATTTCGTTCTTGCCGTTTTAGTGGCCTACTAGAAGACAAGATAATTGTCATGTTACTATTATTTTTTAAATTACTGTATAATATTTCAAAATTATTCGGACAATCAGATGAAACATCTACCTATAGTTCATTGAAAAATTGTGAAGTCTTAATGCATCCACCATATAGTCCGGAAATAGCGTTATCAGACTATCATTTATTCCGGTCCTTACAAAATTTTTTAAATGGCTTTAATTTGTCTTCAACGGAGAACTTAAGAAATCATCTAGACGAATCTTTTGCTCAAAAACATCAGAAATTCTACACGGATGAAATAATGGCACTATCCAATAGATAACAGAATATAATTGAACAAAATGGCGCATATTTTGATTGAAATAAAGCTTACAATTCATATCTAAGAAGAGTTTAAAACTTATCCAGCAAACTTAATATTATTCGGTGTGTCTTTTGTTGTTTATAATCCTGCCAATACGTTAAAATTTATAAATAACAATAATATTTAAATTGAAATTCTTTGCTCATCCGATTCCTCATTTAAAATTCTATACGATCGAATACGATTTTGAGAGATCAAAGCGTTTCCTGTCCTTTCCCTAAATAGAAATCACGTTCGTTGTGAAGGAAGGCACAAGTTCAAGGGCAATTATCATCCCCTATCATCCCCTGCTCACGTGGCATTGCGATAAATCTTTTCGGAAATCGCTGTTTCCCTACGGAGACCGGAAGTTCCGTGTCGACGCGCTGTCAAAACACGGGGTCTGCAAAGTCACGTGCAACCCCCAACATTTTCGCCCTCCTCTATTGTCATAACTGCACCCTATTGTACTTTTGTATATATAAGCGCACGCGACTCGCAAATAGCGCCGCTATTATTGTACATTTGACGTTGATACTTCTTCGAGTTATAATCGAGGGAGTGACTTCCTTATATATCACTGGTATTGCTGTTTAATTAGAAAGAAACAACCGCTTTCTTACGATTGTTTTATAGGATCTAATAATCAAATTACTATGATACTTCGAATTTATGTAGCATATTTGATACTTTAACAAGCATAGAATTGACGGTACACTTAAAATGAAACTTTATTCTATATTTGTTAATACCTTTTTTTTATCATGAAAGGTATTATTGCGTTTTTAATGAAATGTAGCAAAGATTTTAATCCTTGTATAAAGTATTAAAAACTTTTTAAGCTATATCTAGTACTATTTCGTCACTCTAAACTTTGTATTTACAATGTCTCAAATACGTTCCCCTTTTTTCTACAGCTTTCTTTTATTAATGCGTCATAATTTTATAGTTGTACAAGTTTCTCAAGCAGTTGCTGTTTATTAATTACCACTTCTCATTCAATTGGACGCATTAATAATTCCCGTAGGTTTTCTATTGGATTCATGTTCAAAACTTGAATTTCCTTTTAGCTAGTTAAGCTGTCACAATACAGTAAAATTGTCAATAATACAAAACGAAAGATATACTTTGCTACTATTGAAGTCATAATATCACCAGATACATAAAATACTTAATTTATTCAACTGATCATAATAATTTGATCACCTTCTGTGGGTGTTACTTGTTGCGATATGCCAAGTTTATTGATCAAAAGTTGAAAATGGTTATGACGTCGGTTTCGGTTCTGAAAACAGTTATAAGAACCGAAATAATCTCAATCCTGGAACGACATATTGGAGTTTCTGGCGAACCCACAAAATTTTAACCATAATATTACGCAAAAATAAACATGAAATTATTGTACTCCGTCTTATACCAACAGTATATGAAATAACAGAAAAAATCAGTTTTTTGCACGATTTCGTTAAAATTTTGGCTCTTCGAAGCGAGACGAGACAACCTCAAAGTGTGGTATCTTGCTTTCCTAACTTATTCGAAGAAAATAATGAATCATTTATCTAGTAGTTAGTTTAACTAATAATTAATTAATTGTTAATTATTCCATGAAAAATGTAACAACTTTATTATTCAAAACCAATATCCAGAAATACAATAATAAAACGCGATAATTGTTTAAAAGTTTAATCGCTGATTAGAAAACTAGAAATTTCAGTACTAATAAAGTTACTAGAAAAATACCTAAAATGTGTTTCGTTTATGTTTGCAAGTTGAATTATACAATAATATAATAATTAAAGAATATCATTTGTGATATGTATGATAAGCATGTTTATGGTGAATGTACTGATAAATAGATCTTTATTTTTTAAAAGTGTCTTAAACAACGTACCTACATATGTGTCATTCGGAATAATAATGGTATTAATCTTTATTTTATATAAAGGATATAATTGTTTTACAAAGTTCGACAATAAGAATGTAATTTCATTAAAAAATCTTACCGATAAAAATTATAAAAGTGAATGCTAATAGAGATACTTCACTACTGCATTAAATGAAACTAACATCCTTGTCAGCGTGATGCCTTGGACAATTATACAGATGTCTGTATGAATGAATGTCAACAAAATTCATATGAATTCGTATGAATTTAAAAAACGCAACACAGTTGAAGATGCCGTTAAATATATTTGTGATGTGTAAGAAAGTGTCAAAAGAGGTTTTCTTAATTTGAAAATAGGTTTTTAACCTTTCCGATAAACTCGTCGACCAGTAACGTTTAATAGCGAAGAATTAAAAGCACTAATTGAAGCAGAGAAGCAAAGAGATGAAATAGCGATAGTAGCACTGTGCATAGACATTTACAACAAATTGGAAAAATATCAAAGCTTGAATTCCGCACGACTTGTCAGTGACGAATCGTATCCAGCGAATGAACATTTGTGCTTCATTGCAAGAGCGGCGAACCAGTCGTTCATTTTTCAATCAAATTGTTACTAGCGATGAAAAATGAATTTTATATAATAATTCAAAACGTAAAAGGCAATGATTGCCATCAGGTTAAAAACCAATATAATGTCCTAGAGCGAAACTTCATCCTCAAAAAATTTTATTGCGTTTGTGGTGGAATGTTAGAGGTATGATTCACTTTGATTCTTTAAATCAAAATCAAACAATAACAACCAATGTATATAGCCAACAGCTTGACCAATTGCACGCAGCTTTATACGAAAAAAGATTATCGGTGGTGAATTCGAAAGAAATTTTATTCCATCACAACGCTAAAATCACACATAGCAAAAATACCTTTACAAAAAATTAAAAACTATAATAGGGAACTTCTACCTCATCCCCTTTACTCTTCAGATCTTGGAAGTAATCACCACCTATTTGAATTTTAGCAAAAGTTTTTGACCAGGAAAAAAATTTTAATACTAGTGAGGATACCAAATTGTCAATAAATCGGCATTTTAATTTGAAATTCCAATAATTTTTTGAAAACCGAATCAAGAAGTTGATTGAAAGATGAAGAAAACTCGTTGAAACGGTGGTTAATACAACGATGATTAAAAATAAATGTAAGTATTCTTATTTTGTTTCTTGAAGTTAGCGTCAAGAAACGACAGTTCTTATGGGAAGACCTAATATATTCTATTTATACTATAAGTAATAATCTTCTAAAAGAATTTTGTAATTGAAACTATCACGTTTAAATTATACATCGATAAATAATCGTTATGATAAACAATAAATGTACATTTAAAACCGATTGTCATTTCACGATTTCAATATTTTCTAAAACAACAACAGATCGATCAAATCTTCATCTTCAATCACTTTCCGAAGGATTGAAACAGTAATGTCGGAAGATTACCACACGATGTTGAGTGTTCCATTCTAAAAGCGGTGCACATTTATTCAACGTGGGTGGATGGGGCGAGCAGGAAGCTCTTGATCCGTGTAAAGCTTTTCCGAAAATTTGTGAAAGTCAGTCCCGGAGTTCTGTCGTTTCAGCTGGTCCGGCTGCGACGCGTGCACGTCATAGATCAATAAGTCTCGTTCTCATTGTCGACTCGTCGTGGGTCGGCTTTACGGGTCTCCTCTCTCAGGAAACGTTAACGACATCCGTGAAAGACGTATCGATCGTTACATACGAAGATATCGTAAATCACGAAAACCGACGGGAACGTATGTTTCCACGTGTAGGGAAACGAGTATGTGGTACAGGGAGATGTGTATTTACCTACTATAGAACGGAGAAATAGTCGCGTCGCCGACGTAAGTGTCATGCAAAATATCTCCGTTCTTCTCAATCATTGGATAGAAATACATAAATCAACGATTGTTTCCTTTTAAACCAACAAACGTTACGATTAAGTAAATGTTTATTAATAACGTTGAATATCATTTTTTCCATATATCTGTATGGTTCTTTTGTAAATATTCATGATAATGTGAAATCTAAAGGTTTCTTCCATAGCATATTGTTATCCCTGGGACTATTTTATTGCCGAAACGAAAAATTGTTTCGTCATTAGTGGACTACGGATTTTTATGCAAATTTGTGTATTTCAGAATATAATGAAAAAAGTAGAACTTCGGTAGAAAATTATTTCAGTTGCTGGATATTATACACACATTAATTTTGATATTTTGTACATTTTTCCATGTTACGTGCATTCTGTACGATTTTCCATCTTTAAACTTCCTAAGAATACATAACAATCCTCAGTCTAGTTATTAGCGTTACTTGAACTATGTTTCTGAAAAGTTTCAAATTTTATTGATTCCTCTGATTGCCGGACTTCCCTTGTTAGTCATTGAAGACATTTTAATGTGATAAAAAGAATTACTTATTCTCTAACAATTGCTTCTTTCGAAAAGTATTCATAGTTCCGCCAGGAGTATGTAAAGCATTGTTTACAATTCACAAGAAATATATAATACTTTCGATTTATTGTAATCACGGCTACTTTTATCAATCGATTATTGTTATAATAGTCATCTACATAAAATTAGTTCAAAATAAAACATAATATATAAGAAGTTAAAATTAGTTAAAAAGAATTTGACTTTTACAATCAAATTGATATCGATTGTAACAATTATATTTGAGGAAAAGCGATAAGAATTCTTAGCAAATTCATACTAAACGGACCTTTCCTTCGTAACTTACTTTTAACCGAAGCGTACCTTTTATCTTCTACACGAGTACATAGCAAGAATCCCTAGAAATCTATCGCGGTGCAGAATTTTATGCAAATCTGTATCCTCGAAAATATAGTAAAAAAAGAAAGTAGAACTTCGGTAGAAAATTATTTTAGCTATCAGATATTGTAGAATTCATTATAATTTGAATATTTTGTATATTTTTTCATATTACATGCATTCTATGAAATTTTGCACCATCGAATTTCCTATACACGGAAAGATTGTGCGACTTCAGGAAGGTTAAAAAATATCCAAGTATTAATTCGAGTATCTGTACATAAAATCGTACATATGTATAAATCCGACTCGTAATTTTTAAGCTTTACTGAATACACGCAAGCAAAATAATTGGAACGGAAAGCAAACAATTCAGATGGTGGATGTTAAACTATTTCTTTTTATCCATCCCTTCCTCAGTTCGGATTGTGTTTGAGTATGATACACTATGAATGTGTCTATGTACAAGTGTATCTTCTCTATTGCCGGCAAGTTTGTAATTTCCATCTCTATCTGAACGGATAGGTTTAAAAGGTCCAGAGGCGAGGGTCGCGACATGGATAAAAATTGGATCCCGAAAAACCTTGCACTCGCTAACTACGATAAAACGATCCGATGGTGACATCTGTGTCAATAAGGCGAATTCTCCGGGGGTTTGAAACGGATGGGAGGGTCTGCGAACGCGATTATCCTCATTCAATCATCGATTTTATTTGGTTAATAAAACGATTATCCCGGTTCTCGCACTCGATGAGAGCATCCCTCCCCCCTCCACGGTCCCTTCCTCTATACGACAGGTTGAAACTGTGTTGTAGAGTGCACCCTCCGGGGGCGTTCGACCAAAAATGTAATTTACATCCCTTTATGTCGCGAGATTGAAATATTTGCGAATTAATCCGCGCGACAGGATTATCGTCAGCCATTATACGCAGCCAGCCGCCGTTCTCTTTCACTCTGAGGCAATCCTAATGATTTTCTCTCTTTATTCGATTCAAAAATATCGTCGTTATCCCATTTTACGGAAGATTGGATTCGATTATCATCGTCAAGCTCCTGCCACGGTTGCCACTACAGATCTTCCATCCCACGTAAGTTTTTTCACGAAATGTTGTCGTACATCTTTGCAACTACACGTTTTTACTGTTCGTTTGCATCGTTACTGGTTAGTATAACGTTTATTCAAATTATAGAGAAATTTATAGAGGTAAATTTACCAAATATTTTGAAAGCTTTGAATCGAAAGGCTAGGAGAGATGAGCACGAGAAAGTGGGAAATACTGAATTGAATTGAAACACTGACATGAATTAGTTGATAAATTGGAAATTTATTTAATTAGGTCGATAATTGATTCACGATAAAACGAAATATAATTACGTTAAAATTGCAGTGTTGAGAGTCGACGCATTGAAATATTGAAAATTGAAGATTTACAATTAGCGTGAATACTATTTATTTCAGGAATAGCCAATTAACTAATCACATAGGTAAAGACTATGCAACACAAAAACTAAGAGCTTAACTTTACAAACCAATCAACAATTAAAAACAGCGGTGAGAATACTTCTCAATTTCCTATTTTCTCAACTTCATATTCAATTGTACACAGAACTGTCAAATTTTCTCAGTTGTAATATTACAACTTACAATAGAGCTTCCGAAAGAAAATATCTGAAGCGAACACTCGAACTTTTTGAAAACGTTAATGTTTCTATTCAGATCACTATGCAACGTTAGCTGAATACTCACTAAATGCTAAATGCTTAGTACGGAACCCTCGTTTGCCAGGTCCAGTACCGCGATGTTAATTTTAATCCAGCAATTAGTGGCAACTCCGCGGTACTATCATCGCGAGACAATCGTGAGTTGAACGATCGTGAATCGACGATGACTACGCAGATCCGGACAAGGGGTTACTCCAGGAAACATTACGTCAAATCCAAGCTCGTTAAAGCAGTGTACAATAATCTGCACGCTGCCAATCTCACTGCTGCCGCTCAGTTAATTCTCCAACAAAATTCGTCTGTGGCATCAAATCTTGTTGGATTAAAAGCAATTTCGCTTAACTCATCATCCAACCACAGCTTTATCAATCTCGGCGTTACTGTGAAATTAGCGAAATAATATCTGATACAATACTTTCTGATGAATTTGTAATAGCAAGAATGTATTTGTTAGATAAATTATAGTTATCAGTAAGTTTATGGATATTTCTTGTATGCGTATTTCTAAGAACATCCGTAAAATTTATGACTGAAAGAAAATATGTATTTTCATTAAAAAAAAATATCATCTCTAATATTTGCTTGCAAATGTCATGGCAAATATTTCGATTTGAATGCGTGTATAGATTACGTGATTTTAGTTGGGAAGAATTTATTTATGTACCTAATATTTAATTTATAAACAATTTAGTTATATAATGTTGACAATTATTACGTTTAGTCAGGACATTTGTTGTAGACATATTCAATTTTCTGTATACATTTTTCGTAAATTTCTTTTTACACTTACTTTGCCAACCGATCGGGAAGATCTTCCCATATTACGAAAAAAATATAAATATACTTGGTTGTACTTTTAAAGGTGCTATGTTTAACATACTTCTATGTTACTGCAGATTTAATTTGTATAAGCGATATGAAATATTAAATAATTATTATTTCATTATTTTAAGTTACTTGCACGCTTCATAGGTACTTAAATGTAAGAATATTGCTAACAAGACAAGATTATCAAGCGATAATCACTGATATTAATGAAATTTTGGCACACAGTAGTTCTCAAGAAAGAAGAAATACTTTACACATATTTTTCTTTCTTATGAGCAATCGTGCACCATCAAGGGACAAAAATCACCTTTAAAATTAATAGTAATAAACATATTCAAGCTAGTATCCCGAATTCTATATTTTCCAACGTCAATTTTGTAAGCGTCGCTCGCGAAAAATGTACCCACTTGGCAATGTGTTAAGATATGTCTCGTTATTCAATTTTCAGTTTATTGCTTAGTACTTCTTCATAAAAGAGAATGTTTCAATAATTACCACACTAAAAAACACTATTAGCATCAGCAACAATTATACCAATTAATTTTTAATAAAAGATTTCATTTAATAAAATACTTATATTGCTTTGAATAGGTGTACACGTATTTCATATACTTTCAACAGAAAGTTTTCGTCTACCTGCTGTTTGAATTCTTGTAGGAAATTAATTGATATAAATAACTAAAATCACTATATAGATATATTTCTAATATATTACGTGTACTGTTTTAAAAAAAAGAAAGATAATCAATTGCACCGTATTCGTTCTTAAACTAAATAGTTATAAAGATAGCATTATACTGCATTCTCACCGAAAAAATAACCTCTTGATTTCTTAAATTTTCTTGTCACATCATCCTTTCTATTAACTTTTCTCTCTATTAAATTGTTTGTTATGAAATGTTGTTCCAAGAATTTTGTAAAATATTTCGCAGTTCTCCTTTTCAACTTCCGATAGTATTGCCTAACTTTCCTATTCAGATGATCCCAAAGCAACTTAATGGAGTTTATAAATCTGGTGATTGTGATAGTCATCTCATATTATTTAGCTATCATTCTTGCTCTCTCTATTATACAAAATCACGACAAAATTTTGTTCTAAGTTTGGTATCTTGTTATAATTGAATACGAGGTCATTGATACGTATGTGTACGTTTAGTTTTTCTTTTAATTCCAATATTTTTGTTAATGAATATAATCCCTCGACAGAAAAGTAGCTTAAAATTATTATCGATTTGAAATGATTAATCCTCTGCAATCCATAGGCGCCATTATGGCGACATTTGTAATATGAACCATTATTTCATTAGGTGTTATTTATATTAAAATAAAGTAAATTGGTAAAAACCGATAAAAATATATAAATTCACAAGTATATATCATTTTTTCGTTTTCAAAAGTTCCATTGCAAAAGCGTACTGAAATCGATAATATCGATCATACCAGAAAAATATGTTAGAATTATATTAAATACTCAGATATATCTATTAGACTGAAACAAAAATTTCATTACAAATAGTTCGCTATACAATCTCGTTGCCATAACCATGTTACTCTAAATTGAAAGAAAAAGTTCGAACAATCGAGTACTGACCACTATTGGCACTTTTGACAAAATGCTCTTTTAAAATATAACTACACAAAAAATTAGATCATTTCTTGTCTAACCTTAGAACAATTATCCCTGCAGAGGTTAAACAACATTTGTTGAATGCCAAAAGTTTGGACACATTCACTAGTAAAGTGGTTATTATTGAATTGAGGACCTATTAACCCTTTCGTTACAGCAGATTTCAATAGAAAGGTAGATATTCAATTTTCAATCGTAAAATTTGTCAAATTATCTTCGAAAGTTTAAGAATTAATAATTTTCAAATTTGTTTCGCTAAATTAACATTGAACTGCGCAATAAATAAAATTCAAGGGTAAAGATGGCAACAGAAGAGGACGAGCCAAATTTCCAAAACGCCTATAGGCACCAACAGTAATTAAAGGGTTAAATAGTAATGATAAAATAAAAATTTTTGATGTATAGTTTGCTTATGCATACACCTTAAAAAAAAACATAACTTTCAACAAGCATCCGAATTATTTAAAATGACAATTTTTTAATATGAGGTACTTCTATTAAAGTATTCAACACTGTTTTCTACAAGTTTTTGTAACGTTTCTGGTGGAATATTTTACTAGTTTCCTAGCAGCAACTACCGCAAGTGTTCTTTTGAAGATGGACATACTTCTTTGACACATCTGCTTAGTTTATCCAATAGCAGCTCAATTAGATTCAGATCGGATGATTGAAGTGGCCAAATTATCATCCTCAAAACTCCTTCTTCTTCCTTTTCCTGCAGATAATGAGAATAGAGTCTAACTGTATATTTTGGGTCATTATCCTGTTGCAAAATGAAATTATTACCAATTAATTATAATCCAGAGTATTTCTTTATATTTTTCTTTTGTAAGGATATCGACAATTTTCACTAAATTTCCAGTTTCATCAAAGGAAAAGCATTCCATACGAAGATGGAATCACCACTATCGTGGTAATTTTATACCTTGAATATTTTAACTAAATTGCAGTTTTAGATTATGTTATGATGTTTAGATTATGTACACGAGAAACTGCCTAAATTGTTGCGTGGATATTCAAGGAACTGGCATACGGATCGTAAAATGTAATAAAGTGATTTAAAAAACGTGAAAAGTAAAACATTGTTGTGACCAGGTAAAACAATAGACTCTAATTCTAATGTATTGAAAAGGATTCATAAAACCATAAAACGGGGAAACAAGTAAAAAAACTGGAGACCATATAATGACTGAAAAATGAAAATTGTTTAGGTGTACCCAAACCGGTAGGTATTTAAAAAAGCTTAGAGTATTTAAAAAAAGTAGTAAGTGGTCGGGAACAAGTGTGTATCTCAAAAATGTGCAGGAATTGAGGCTCGATCCGTTTCATATTAGTAGATTTCAGCAACTTTCCTCTAATTATTTTTAATCTCGTACTTGACAGTACAATTACAGTTGCAATCTTAACTCTTATCAAAACGTGAAAATACTTATATATAACTATCTGGTTTATTTTAAAATGAGCTACCCTTTTCAAATATTTTGAAAGAGCGAAAACATCGATTCTGCATCGTGGAATTTGGAACGAGGAGTTTCAAGCGGCACGCGAGTGGCTGGTGTCGAAGTCTCGTGAAAAAGCCAAGTGACATGGCCGCGTGCGACTAGGGTGGGCTGAGCCAACGATACGGGTGAGTGTAAATAAGGTAACCCTGGGTCTGGAGTTCATCACCCCGCACTGAACACGTCAGGGTTGCGACCCTGGGTTAGCAGGGCTTGGCTGGTAGCAAGGAACATCCGAGAAGGGTAAGTATTCACTGGTAAAAGGGGATGGAGGACTCACGTAGGGTAAGCATGGGATGAAGAACGTATTCGACTTTTGAGCATCATACTGAGCCATAATGTTTTGTTATGGTAAATAATAACGGTAGATCCTGAACCACGGGATTTCGGTTTTGTTTGCGCTGCTATTCGCTGTTCTTCGATGGATTGTGTATTCGTATAAAGTTATGTTCGTTTAGTTATGTCGTACACTAGTATCGGCTTGCGATGAAACTTTTCTTTTTTATAACTCCACTAAAGTCTTTACAATTTGTCCTCATGGACATTAGATAAATTCTTTTATTTAATATTAGGTGAAATATCACGTAGGCAGTATCATACGTAGTGTTATTAACTGTTGAACTTCAGTTTCGTCGCTATGCCCCATAATGGACTACCGCATCACCATATAGGTTTGATTGTGAATTTGTACATTTTTAGTTTGTTGTTTATATTCAGTTTAGGTTTTTACTTGTATTGTAGACTTAGAACGAGGTGAAAAGCAAATCGGATATGTTTTAACGAGACCTGGAAAGGATCCGGAGAAATATATCTAGCATGTTGTTGTATAAAGCTTGGGTTATTGTTCAGTACTCAAACTGATTAACACTAAATCTACCGATGATTTATATATACTTATTTCTACCGTAACCGGACACATGACCGGTCTTTGAAAAAAGTTATATTTTTTTATTGTTTAATACAGATAATAATTAATATTGATATTTACTTAAGTAATGAATAAATTCTATGCATTTATTCCGGCTAGGTCAAGAATATTGAAGAAAACTACAGAAGTTGTCTCGGAGATTTGGGTTTCACACCATACGCGTATCACTTCCTTCAATTTTTACAGATTTATGCATTGATCTTAGTATAAGTACTGTTTTATTGGGCTTAGTTTTATCAATTGTAAGAGTACAATTATCTGATTTATTCAATTTTGTGAAAAATCGTGCCATGTTATTCTTTTGATGGAAGATCGATAAGACATTGCCCTAGTGCCGATCGATATTGTTATATAATGCGTGGAACCATCCACAGCCTCCTTTGTCTCACATTTCTTTATTTTCTCTTGCCGTTTTAAGTCCATCTTTGCCATGCCTCTGCCGCGTGTGTGTCGCGTTGGAATTATTGCATACTTTCATTTATCTTTCTTCTCATACATATTAATTTTTATAAACTACTGAACATATTAGAAACTGCATGTATACGTCTTTATCCACCAATAACTTGACATCTTTATTTATTTTACTAGACTTGGCAGTTCTCTTTTATTTCCGCGAATAGTTCCAAGCAATAAAGGACTCAGGAAATATATTTGCCTAAGGAAGATTAATAATACAAACACAAGTAGAAACATAGATTTTATACCTCGAAATTTGCAGTTAATATATGACCACTTGTCCAAGTTTCAAATTCATTTACTTCGAAAACGAAGCCTTAAATGAAGAAATGTTATTCCTTCTTTTTTACATATAAAATCATCATCCGGCCGATTATAATACCATTTTGGAGACCCTCTACATAATACTTGCAGTAATGAAAGTATTTACAGACATGAATTAAGACTAGCGACGTAATAAAGATAATTTAGAACATTTTATTCTATTAATTTTCTTGTACAATTTGTTTCTCTTCTCGTAAATATTTTAGTTCAACTTATTAAGTTCCAATGTTTCTCTAACATATTTCGCTCGTAATTATTTTTCAACAAACTTTCATTAATAATTTCTGTTTCCTTATGTTGCAATTATAACTGAAAGTTTCAAATAATTGCTTAATGTTCTTTTTTTGGCACTATTTCTTCTTGCACTTAGATTCTTAACTGTTTAATTCAAATGCAATTTTTATGCATCACTTCCGTGTAGTGAACTTCCATGTAGTATTTAGTATTATAATGCACTTTTTATATTTCTTGGCAATTTAATGGCAAATATAAATGCAACATATTGTTACACAAAAATTAGCGATTCAACAAATTTTTTAATAACAATTATATTTTTTCTTATACACTTTTATAAGGAAGAAATCATTGTATGTAGAAAATTGCCTTATTTCTCTGCTTGGGACTTAATAGGTTAAGTAATCGTTATAAGCATTTATATGCACATTCCTTATGCAGCAATGCAATTATGTGCAGAAGAAGAAAATAATTCTGAAGATACGATAGCAGATTAATTAAAGCGTGACATAATTATTAATAGCCATTTGTTGTTGGGTTAATGCTTTTCAACGTTTTATTCGTAAAAGAAGTAAGATATTATTCTGAAGAAAGGAATGCATAGGCTACAAATGCGAAATATAATACTATAGTTAAACTTAAATTGCTAAATATTTCCTAGAATATTCTATAAACTGGTATTATCATACATTATTCATATTTGAAATTTATAAATTATTCCTAGAAAACTTAACTTCTAAATATTTATAACGTAATAGACGTAAAGTTTTGCAAGTCGCATATCTGAAATGAAGCGCGAATATAATTGGATTTTCGTCTTCTAAGATATTAATAGACTTATGAATACATTTGCTGGCGTACAATAATGCGATTAGCTAACTTTCTAGAATCTATTTAATTCAATTAAGATGTAATCTGATATAGAATATCGCGATCAGAGCAGAATCGACTTCGATGTAGAAAAGTAGGTAGAAGTAGGCCTTTATCGATCGAATAAACGAACTGTCATTTCTAGTTAAATTAGAAATTAAGGACAAGGACATCTGATGTCAATACCAATACGCACATATAATGAAATTTCTATATTAATGATAAATAAAAATTTCACTATCATGTATACAATCGTAATGATTTAAAGATAAAGTAATTTGGTCGCCTAATGCTTTTTGACTGTGCTAAGATAAATACAGCGTCTCACGAAATTATTCGGAAATTTATCGTACAAAAATTCTACGTATATAAAATAATATGTGTTATCGTATCTTATTACTTATACAAAAACTTCTTAAAATAATATGAGCACTATAAGTAAATACGACCACCGGGATTATATGGGTAAAGTTTGAAATAAATTCGAAAATGTATATAAGAGTTATAAGTTTGTTACAAAATATACACTTTGTGGGGACCACAAACAGTGGATTGAACAGTTAATTCCAGTTTCAGATACTTAATTATCGCTCCAGCTACACAGTTGAGATTATGCGCTACATTTCCGAATAAAATACTTCGCACAAGTCAGTTTTTAATTTTGTTGCACTAAAAAATCTTCAAAATTTCAGGATGGTAGTTATGTTCAGGTGCTTCTACTAAAAAAAAATAAAACTAGCTTCTCTTCTGTTTCAAAGAATATCCACACCCTTTTTGCATTTTCTATTTTTCATAACTAGCATTTGCAACTAGAATATCGAGAAAAATTCCTTACATACGCCACCGTAGTCTCCAAGTAACTATTAAATAGAAATATCGTGTCAAATATTTTTTTCGATAAACTCTCGATTTGATTTAAGAGCACCTTTGATGCATTTATCCTGCTATGCTATTTAACTTCCTTTTTCTTTGTTTGTGTACTGGGCATGTAATCAATGCTTGTAAATATTAAACAAATAAATTACATGATATAACTAAGAAATATATTTGTTTCATATCGAAAGATTTACAAGAATAATAAAATAAAGAATGAAACAACTAAACGAAATCAATACAAGGGATCGTAAAGTAGATAACATTTTTATGTTTATTACTTATAATTTCATGTAACGATGTATTTTGTTAAAGCAAGGGAAACCATAAAGATAACTCACGAAATAAAAGAACCGACAAATAAAGAAATGACTGATAACTCATTACGACGGTCGCATATGTCGTTATCGCTGCATGGCTTAAAAAGTGTTGCAAAGATCATTATAGAGCATGTAATGGTCGTTTCAAGAATTATTTATTATCTCTTTATCTCTTAATGAGAAAAATATCATTTGCTCGTAGCAGGGAACGTGTTACAAATGTTTATATGATATACGCAAAATATGTTTTCTAACTGTTGCCATAAACACTTTCATTTCTACGGCTCAACATTAATTGCAGTCTTTATAAAGGTATATTAAAAAAAAGAAAAAAAAAGTACATGTAGTATATCGATGTTCGAAATATAATCTCTTTATGCTATTTTTATTTCTAATCCATATACAGTGAGGAACAAAATTGTACCAATAAAGGTATTTTTCTAAAAAATGAACACCCAAAAATTAAAATTAATGAACACCCAACAATTTTATTGTAATCTATTTAATTCCTTAGTTATTCAGTTTCTTTTCCGACTCAATTTTGCAATATATTTTAGTGTATATGTATTTGCTACACTTCGCTCTATTACAATATTAGGACCATTTATATTCGTCTCATAGGGAACACTTAAACGCGTATTAGTAATAGTTTTCAACAGATAGTTATAAAGAACGCATTAAAATTAGAAAATTTGTCAAAATTAAGTTTATAACAAGCTGTGTTCGAAACAGGATAATTTTCTGGTTAAAAAAAAATTTCTACTCGTGACATATCAAGGCTATGCGTAGTATCTCAATCAATACAAAACATAAAGAACTATTATGATAATATTCTTAGGTCTTCTGCATAACATCCGAAGATACTGTCTGAACAACGTAAGAGAAGACTCGCACATTTCTTTCTTACAAATGAAGCAAAGTCAGTAACAATAACAGGAAAATTACTAACAAGTAAAAAGTACGAAAAAATTTTGAATTTGAAATGAATTTTAAAGAGACTGAGGGAAGAAAAAGCTTATGAGATTTAAGAAATACATTTCAGCTAGTTTGACCTTCGCCAAAAGATGTAAAAATTGGTCGATAGATAATTGGAAATGTGTTACATGGTCGGACGAAATAAAACTTCATAGATTTTTATCAAATGAACGTCAACGCGAAAGTTGAATCGTTGAATTTGGTGGTGGATCCTTTATATTATTCCGCGCGCGTTTTCCGCGAACGTTACTTAGAAATTAAACCTGAAAAATAGAAAATTCGCAAATTTACACACTTTCTCTGTATTTAGTCTAAATATGTTCGCTACTTTCAATTTTGAGAGAGATTTTTATATTTCTGAGAACTACAGTATCATCTCAGCGTCTCATCAATATCGGTGATTATCATTTAGGAACGTTTTTTTATTTTTAATAACATTCTTATACTTAGGCACCCACCAAACATGCAAATAACTTCAAATAATAATTATCTAATATTATATATCACTTGCACAAATCGAAGTAATGTATTTGGTAAAATGTGAAATAAAGTAAAAATATACTAAACAACATAATATTTTCTTTTTTCTTTAAGTGTATTAAGCTTCAAAACAAACAAATTTATGCAATGGTTAGGTAAGTAGTAAAACAAAATTCATTAATACGTCAAGTATATTTATTCTTTTCGTAAAACTGGGAGATCACCCTGATTGGTCGGCAAAGTGTTGTCTGTATTTCAGAAGATAAAGAACATATACGATAGTTTCTAAACGCTTATCTTGTTTCTTAACTGTTGTCGGTAAATTTTTATCAATTATTTAGTGTCACTTAGAAAGAATATTTGGAAATGCTATTAGATTAGCAAAGCAGACTAGAAATGAGTAGGAATCGCAAACCCAACGCAATTTAGACTATACAACCATGCTGCTTGTCAAGTTACCGCGATGCAAAATGCAGTGGTAACCACAGCGCAACGAATCACGGACCGCGTCGTGTCACCGACGCGTTGTTGCAAAACAAGAGAGAAACAAAGTGACAGTTGCGTGTATAACAAGGCCGCCACCATGTTTTGTAACTAGGAAAAATAGTGAAGTTGAAGTTTTGTAATTGGAAACAGATAAATGTTTCGAAATATTTTCAATGCAGCATCCTCTATATTAGAAAAGTAGTGCTAAATATATTCGCTGAATAAATTAACGCAAATTAACAGACTGAACTAATGTTGCTTTATGACTATAGTCGTGAACTTTTGTTAAAATTTTAAGTACAGTCGGTTACAATGAAGGTAGTATAAAGCTTAGAACAGTATATATTTGCCGAATAGATTTATATTCAACAGACTTTTGCATAAATGTATTTCAAATATTAAATAAAGTAATACATAATATTTATATAACTACACCTATCCCTCCAATTTACATGTGGATTCCTTTTACGCGGATGAAAATCGTGTAAATGAAGTCTACTGGTACGAAAAGAAACGTTGGTAAGAAAAACCTATGTAAGTTATAAAAATATATATTTCGTATAAGTGAACAAATAAAATATAATGATATTTTAGAAAACCAAAATAAGTTATATTCGGTATCAGAATCAGTATTATAATTCAAAGAAAAATTTACAATATATCAATTTTATATATTCTCACCATAAGCAGAGCCCATAACGGTCAAGGGAATTCCTCATTAACTTCAATAGTAAAAGTGTAATAGAAAAATTCATGCTATAGGAAGACTGCTTGAGCTAATTAATTTGTATTATTAGAAACCGTGTTATAAAAACACTGTGCTATATGAGAGCTGCTACAATTTTTACTCCGCGTAATAGGAGGTTCTACTATATAAGGTAGCAAATATACTTTTTAGAAACTTGCTTTAATATCATTCTTGTAAATCATTAAATTCTCTGTTGTTGTACGTAACTACTTTTTTCACAATTCCAAAAGAAAGTATACATATATGCTTATGCATACAATGTTTTCCATTAATATTCGGGCACCCTTTAAAACGAAACAACCTTTTTAAAAGTGGACCAAACAAATGAAATTCTCGTGAGAAGTTATTTGATAACAGGCGACGAAAAATGGATAGCGTATAACAATATTTGTCGTAAACGATAGTGGTTGAAAGAAGAGAAACCTCTACAAACGATTGCAAAATCTGAGTTGTATCTTAAAAAAATGATGCGTGTCTGGTGGGATCATAAAGGAATCGTTTATTACGAGCTGCTTCCACCTGGCAAAAGGATCGATTCAGATATTTATTGTTCATAATTAATACGATTAAAATGTGCAGTTAAAGATAAGAGACCAGAAATAATCAATAGAAAAGATATTGCTTTTTATTATGACAATACCAGCCGCACACATCTTTGGCAACTTGACAAGTGTTGTCGGACTTCGAATGGGAAGTCTTAATGCACCCACCTTATAGTCCGAGCATAACTTTATCAGACTATCATTTATTCTGGGCCTTACAAAATTTTTTAAATTTTCTTAATTTGCGTTCAAAGAAGGACTGCAAAAGTTACCTGGAGGAATCTTTTGCTCAAAAACATCAAAAATTCGACATGGATGGAATAATGGCACTACCCAATAGAGGGCAGAAGATAATTCAACAAACTGATGCATATTTGGTTTAATTGCAATATTGCAAAGTGTTGAAATAAAGTCTATAATTCATATCTAAAAAAGGTTTAAGACTTATTCGACAACTCAATATAAAATTGAAGCAAACACGAAGACAGGCTACAATTCGAAAACTGATGTCCTCAGTTGTAATATAATGCATTTCTTCATAGGATGCTAAGGATCGAACTCGAAATCGCTTAAAATGGGTTTAGATTTGTTGGCGAGAGCATACTAAGAGCACGAGCCATAAGCGTATTAAAACACGAATAATTCGAAGGTCGAGCGGGCGTACGAGACGGGAAAAAAAAGAAGATGATGTCACCCTCTGTCGACCATATGTGACTTTCCAAAAATAAGTAATGCTAATAGTAATTGATGGCCGCGTTAGTTGCGCCGTTTCCTAATTCGTGTCGTCCGTAAAATATACCGAGTGTCCGATGGAAACGGCGCCACTCGAACAGCTGTCGCCGTTAAGGGTGAACATTGAGTTACAATAGACATCTGGCCGCGTTCGAAGACGAGCCGGAAGAACAGGCGATCACCGTTAGAGTATTAGAAATTTATTACGAGTCGCATTCTTACAGGCATGCGCCACATTATTTCTCTTTGAAATTCTTGTGTATTATGACGATAATCATAGTGTAGAGTATAAGGAAACGAAACTGAATATCTGAGGGAAAGTATGGAAAGATAATAGCATACAAGATATGCAGTCAAGGTTTCGAGATGATACAATTTTTCAAATATTTTTATCAAAATCATTGGTTATATTATTATCCATGCAAAAAAAGGTGAAAGTTATGGAACGAAGTTTAGAAGAGTATTTAAAATAAATAAGAAAGGTGGAAAGTGATATATAGCTATTAGTATATATTCTTCCTTTATTTACCCAAACTTAAATTTTCTTTAATTTCCGAATTTCTTAATTTTGTGTTTTCTAAATTTCGGTATTCTTTAGCCTATCTATATTTCAATTTAAGATTTTAACACTGCCGACCAATCAGTGTAATCTCTCCGTTTCACAAAACGAATAGATATACTTGATATATTTGCAGAAATTTATTTGCTTTTAACGTTAGCATACCTAAAAAAAAATTAAAAAAAGCATTATATACTCTTTTGATATATTTTTATTATCAAACACATTACTTTGATTCGTGTATGTGGTATGAAACATTAGATAACTATGTTATTATTTGAAGTTACTTACACGTTTGATGGATGCTGAAATATAAGAATGGTATTAAAAGGAAAAAAGGAACATTGGGTGGAAACGTTGGTATATGTAGTAGTTCATCAAAAAATATTCGACATAACTTTACACATAATTTTATTTTATTTGCAATCGCTCAACAGCGAAGAAATGAAAATCGTCTTCAACATTGAGAGTAGTAAACATATTTAGACTAATGTAGAAGAATGGTGTAAATTGTTGAATTTTCTATTTTTCAACGTTGAATTTCTAAACGATTTTTGCGAAAAATACGAGCGTTTGACAATCTGTTAAGTGTTAATTGTTTGGCAATGTGTCTATTTTTTTGAATGTTCAATTTCTGAAAAAATTCTACATTTACTTAAAATTTCAATTTCACATGCTCACGATTACCATATTTAAAAATTTGTCTTCCTATTTTCAGAACTTTCTATCCGTAATATACATGTAAATAATATTTACAATATCATAAAGAATAGTCACATTTCCTGAATTTGAAACAAGAGAAGAGATGAGATGAAAGGGATATTGCAAATATGAAAGATCTGCCCACGACGATTATCTTTTTATCTTATAATAACATTTATGCATAATGCAATCGTGTGCAATTTCAAGTTCTCGTCATTTCAAGTATAGCTATGATGTATAATTAAATTTTATCAATATCGAAAGTAAAGTTTTTGATAATTTCTCGGAATGCTTTGCGAAGTATTGTTGTTACTGGCTAATTGTTTTATCGTTACATCTAAGCACATATTTATTCAAGAAACGAATGAATTCCACTAATTGTTAGTTGGATTTTCAATTTTTTTGCCATATTTATGAAAAGGACACAACAAAATTTTATAGTATCTTTATAACTATTCTAATTTTAAATACCAAACGACATATCATTCCTATCATAATTACATATCATTCCTAGCGGCATAAATTATGGAAATTACTAAATGAGTATGAAAAGTAACGAAATAATTCTAGTGTTACTTCTAATAGGTAATAATATTATTGAAATTTCTTTTTTCATGAATCATTTTTTATATCATATTTAGATGTAACCGTGAAATAAATTTTATCACAACTTTCAGCAAATATTGAAATATCCAGTTATTAATTAATTTTCCCTTTATTTCTTAACATGTTTTTTTTTAAATTTTGTAATTATCATTTAAAACTGAATTTTTTTTTCAAATCTTATCAAACTATATCAGTTTGGCTGGGCACTAAAGAGATTAATATTACCATATGCTTTCGTCAATTCTGATTAATTTAAGGATTATATTTTTACTTTTACTCAGTTTATTTCTTGTTCTTTAATTTGAGGATTATTATTGTTTTTCAAATAGATGCGTATGTTTAATCTAAATTTTGTTACAAATAATTTTAGTAATAGCGTAGTATTCTTGCTGCTGGCGAAATAAATGGATATTATTGTGATTTTGTTACCTGAAAAAGTAATAATTGAACAAATAATATTAACATTACCCTGTCCCATTCTTAAATATCGATGTCCTATTCAATACAATCAATTTATGAAAGAGATGAAATACCTTTTTTTTAAGATGAGAAAAACAAGACAAATAACTGATACTTCCAATCTTATCAATTAGGAATATAATGGACTTTTAGCTTCTTTTAACAAAACAGAATTTCGTCCCACCTCTCCTGTACCTTTGATTAATAATTACATAAGCAGGACACTTTACTAAATATTAATATTAAACATTAATCCTGTTATATGTATACTGTACACCAACAATGTTTATTTATACTTGAAGATTCTTTACTTCAAAATGTTTAATTTGCAAATTGCTTTCTTATATGATTCGTTGCTTTGTATAAAACGATAACACGGAAAAGAGAAGAAAAAATGCAACGCAGAAGAGAAGAAAGTATTCGTAATGTAATGTTATTCGCGGTGATATTCATGAAAACATTAACAACACCGATTACCAGCAAACAAATCTCAAAAACACCGGTTACAACTTTTCCCATTCGAACAACAAACAGCGGCATTTGCATTATAACAATACAGTCAGTGTCTATCGGGCGCACTATAATCATTACGCGGATCATTAAAATATCTCTGGTACGCGTTCACCGACCAACCATCCCCCTCAATTCGTATGCCACATTGTAATCAATAGGACTGCTTTTTGTGTTGAGTTTAAATGCCATACGCATCTGCAAACTCGGCAAAATGTAAAGGGAAAAAGAGCTAACATTGAACCATGAGTGAACAATAATATAATAGTTGAAGCACAAAACGGATAATTACTCATTTATTAATTGTAAAAAATTATTTTATGTAAAATAAAAATCCACAATGCGTATTTTTTGTCAATTTTCTTTGAAACAGTACGTTGCAGAATGAAATATTGTTCCATTGTACTTTTTCTTTGATCAAATAATTTCTCAAATACTTTCCGATTCTATTATGTAAATTTTCGTCAACTTCGCCGGAAATACAGATTTCCGTATTTCATAGTTCAACTACATCAACTTCATTGGAAATACAGATTTTAGTATCTCATACATTCAGGTTTAAGATAAATAGTATTGAAGGTAAAGTACATAAAAATTGCTTTTGTAGAGAGGTTGCTTTCATTTCTTACAATGATAGATTTATCACAATATGAATATCTTTCTGACGAACTCCTCGAAGCGACAATAATTTTGAGAGCAGCGGAGGTTAATCTATAAAAATTCCCATATTCTGAGTTTAATCTCTAATTTAATTCAGTAATCTCTTACATCAAAATATTTGTTATTTCATTTGAGTGGAGCAAAAAAATAAAAAATTATCTGAAAATAATGTATTTTTTAATTAAACACAAAGTAAAATATATTGCTTTCATGTTACTTGTAAAATAAAGATAAGGAAGTATTTGAAATAACTCATTATCTTATTTCAAATAAAATGTACCCAATCTTGATTTAGAGCTTTTATCTAACTAAAGTACTATAATTTCCTTTCTGTGCTATAATTTCCACCATGTAACACCACGTATTTAGTAAAAACTCGTTCCTTGCGATAGAAAAGCCTTCTCTTGTAAATAAATAAAGGTCAACGAGCTAAACGGTTCCCTTGTATATTAACCTTCCAAAATCCACAATTTCAACGTACACTAATAGCGGTTGTTAGCGAAAACAAGCCGGTAGAATTGCTTTTCGCCCGTAAACAGTTGAATTTGTAGTTTTGAAACACCCTATACATTCAATTTGCTAGAAACACAGGACGACCGAATGTTTCTGTGGAGCAACGGTGCGCGCGTGTGTGCGTGCGCGTCCGCGCTCGGTCAGGCCGTATATTAACGTATTCAAATGCACGTGTATCTGTCTATTCATGCATGTATGTATTCACCAGCGGATATTATACATCCCCATGAGAAGATGCGGGCGAGTGACAACCATATGCATCGCGTTGAATTGATAATATCGTAATATGTGAATGTCGACAAGGCGGACTTATTTTCCGACCGTGGTACCAGAGACAATCGGGCAGGATCGTGTCAACAGTCCCCGGCAATGTCTTTTTTCTTTGCTCTTTTTTTCCTTTCTTTTTTTCAAGAATTCCTCGCCGTCGATGGTAACTCTCGATCACGCTCAATTGCAGTCGCAGTTAAACGCCTAGGGACATTTAGCCGTTCGTTGGTGCTGCTGTTCAATGGAAATCTACATATGCGCTCTCCATGTATAAGGGATTCGATAAGTTTCAAGTCCTCGACATTTCTGTAGACGTATGATAAGCTGAACAAAGTTCGACGAGAAAATCGAATATATTATTAACAGTAGTACTTATAGTCAGTTGCAAATATATTCGTCCACTTAACGTATTCGACGTATATCAAGGAAATTGAATGAATATACAAATATAACTTTTAAATTGAAAATACAGGGATACACCTTTAGTAATATAAAATAATACAACATTCGTGGAAATCGATAATTATTGCAGAAAAAAGAGAAATTAATGATATATGTATAATAATATAGCATTATCTAATTTACCAGACCCAGTTAGCAGATATAAATGCGACAACGTTTGTGGATAGAGATAAAAAAAGAAAATACAGGAAATGCTATTTAAAAATCAGGAAGAATTAAAGGAGGAAACAATTAGTTCAATAAAACTAAATATATTTGTTACAAGTGATGATAAAATAAAATTTTTTTTAATAATAATTTGACATGAATAATTTAATATAGACAATTATTTTATGTAGAATTTAATTTATAAAATTAAAAAGTTTTTAAATAAGTTAATATTTATATTTACTTTTATCATTTCTACTATCAATAATTTTAATAACTATTAGATCAAGATTTTTAACAATTTTATTAGGATAAGCTGGATTAGATTCAATTTGTTACTGTTTAATTATTTATTACATTAATATAAAGACATCAATCTGAAATTTTAACAATTATAATAAATTAGTTTATTGATATTAATCTGTGTAATAATTAAATTTGGAAGATGAAATGTATTGTTATCTAAAATAAATTTTATTCTTTGAATATTTATAATTAATATAGCTTCTCCTAAAAGATTAGAATTTATTCATTAATACAATCATTTACATTAGTAAGTGCAGGAATTTATTTATTAATTCCTTATAATAAATTAATAAATATTTATTTAAATACTGACAATAATACTTTCACGATTAATGGCAAACTTTGAATATGATTTAAAAAAAATTATTGTATTATTAGCATTAAAAGAATTAAAATTCAAAGAAGAATAAGGAAAAATATCTTCAGATTTGACAAAAAAACTTAGATTAAAAATTTATAAAATAATTAGGTGCAAGAGATATCATCCTACTAAATACTAAGTTTGTAATATTTAATTAATTAATTGTGAATGCAATCTAAGTATAATTAAAAAAAAAAACTACACATGCACGAATACTTTTGCACTCTCGTTTTTTGATATATAGTATTATAGTGTATCATTGAATTTCTCTTTTCTGCGCAATAATTATTCTTTTTCACGAGTTTTATATTGTTTTATATGAATAAAGATTTATTTCTGTTTTGAATTTAAAATTATATTTTTGTTTTCTTTCAAATATTGTCCAGTATCTTCATTTCTCCGTGATACAACATTTACTAAATTTATTTTATTTGTAGAAGATTAAGCAGGAATTACGTATTTTGATACTAAATTTCGGAAACATTGCATAGGTGGAAGGCGAAAGGCTAAAATAATGGTTATCAGTAAGGTACTTATGCTTATTAAAGGTGAGATATGTTAAAAAGGATGATTTATATATTTATGTACAAATTCTACAGCGAGCTAAACGGTTATTTAGATAATATGTTATCTTACTTGGCTAGATGTCATTTGAAATAATTATGCATTAATTTATTTGAACATTAAACTAATGCTTCTTAATTATTCCGTTATTTAACTATCAAATAAAATAAGTATTTACTTTATTTTTGATTCTGTATTCGAATCAATTTTTATTTAAACACTTTTTCAAATACTTTCTAATCTTTTTATGTCAATATTGTCAACTATGTCAGAAATATGTTTTCTTAGTGTCTCAAAGATATTGAGTATGAATATCTTTTGATCCGACGAAATGTTCGAATCAAGAACAATTTTCAGAGCAAATGTGGTTACATTATAAAAATGCACGGACTTCAAGCTTAAAAATTTCTTGTAGTCACAGAAATTCAACCTCTTATGTCAGATCATTTGTTATATTATTTAAATTGCTTAATTAACTCAAACAAAAAATTATTCGAAAATTTACGATACATTTGAATTTATTTAAATTTTCTATCAAATAAATTGGTTGAAATAATTCATTACTAAAAATTGTTATTTCTTATTTTATTTCAAATAAAATATGTCCAAGCCTATTCTACAACTTGCTATTTGTATGTTTACAGACATCTTCATTAATTTAACGAAGTAAATTAAGAAACTAAAAATATTCGATAGCAATTGTTTCAAAATTTGACAATGCGTACGTGTGAAGAAAGACCATTAATGGAAAACTGGAACATCTCTTAAATAAGAAATCTCTTTGTTTTCCATATTTCAGAATATCACAGCTTTCTCGAGAGTACATTTTCATGAAGTAACATTTTACAGTCGTAATGCTAAATGCGCGGGAAAAAGTAAATTACTCAATTTAAAAGAGAAAATTCAATTAAAATCTATACGACGTTATTACTTCTTTAATTAGATGTAAAACTTTCAACTTGTATGTACTTTCCTATTAGAATTGAGTTGAAAAGAAGGCGGGTACGATTTCTAGAAAAATTTAACGATTTCACCGAACTACTTCTAATATAATTGCGCAGCTTATTAAAATTCTCGAGGAACGAAACGTTCACACGCATTTCCTATTTTCATTCCTCTAGCGGAAAGAAAATAAATAGTTCTCCCTTGGTAATTATGTAAATCGTTAAATTAAAAGAATCAACGTGCCGGATGAACATAGTTGAATTTTAGAGGTCTTGCGAGCAGAAGGACGCATAACTTTCAGGCAGATGTATTATAATTTCCCGGGTCAAAGAGCACGCACCACACTCGGTAGATCTTGATGCGTTACGTGATATAGATCTTATAAATATAGATAGTCCAATATGGGCGCCAGATTTTCTAACTGCCATGAAGTGTTGTCTTCGAAGTCAGAACCGTGACCTCGCTGCGCAAATGTTAGCTTCACCAGTAAGTTAACTTTTGGAATTGTAATTTTCTATACTTTGTTATTCTGCGATGCTAGTAGTGTCAGAAAATATCTCGAAAGGTAAATATATTTGTTTTGCTTTGTTTTAATATTAAATATATATACGTGAAGTGCTTCTAAAATTGTCATGTATAGTAAAATACGCGACTGTATTTTATTCTTATTCTTTCTTCAAAACTGTTTCAAACTTTGACAATATTCATATGAGTATGTTCAAAATGAACAATGAAACTTAATGAAAAGTACAAAATATACATATTACATACAGTGAATTTCATTAATATGCGGACACACTTCGAAACAGAAGAACGATTTTAAAATTGGACCAAACGAAATATGTGTGAAACCATTTTATATGTGCACTATGTTTTATTATTTTTTTATTATGAATAGACTGCGGATTTTTATGCATTTATAGAAAATTGAAATAGTAATTATTAAATAAAATTACTACTAATTTATTTTAATATTCCTTCTGTCTATTTAGTACAGCAAGTAACTTAATGTATAGAAAGGTGCATTGTGTTTCTGTTAAAGATGAGTATGATTTTGAATGAATTAGTGTACGAAATATATTTCTATACATGTTTGCTGCTATGTAATATGTTAAAATGAGCCACTTATTGTTAGAAGCCAAAGTGACTAAATTCGTGAAACATTTACAAAAGTTATGTTATTATGAGAAGTTAAGCACAACTTATGTACTTTGGTAATAAAATTTGAAAATATTGTAAAAATGGAGCGGCTCATACGTAACATTTTCTTACTTCATAAAATTATTTATTGATAAATTCTCAGTTGTAAACTTTTTAAACTATATTTTAATTAATTTACATTTATTCTTTGAAATTACTGTAACTAATGAGCGACCAAATGTTAATAAATATTCCTCTATAAATGAGTGCATAATAATTTAGATGTTAGAAATACAATAAAATTTTATAAGGTGTAAATTATGTTTTACAGATAACTCAATTTTTACATATAATATTGAATATTTAATATTATTACCATAAATATAGATTTCTAACATAAAGTAACATGTTTACAGGTAAAATTACTTCAAAAAATCAGTAAATGTAAATTGAAAAATGAAAATTATTAAAAAAGTTTCGGAGAATGTGGGTCTTCTTGTTAGTGTATTGTGTATATATATTTGAATCCAAATGAATAAAGAGTAATACTTTATGAAATGGGCGTATTGTACTTAAACAAATTATTTATTTATTTATATACTTACGATTGAAGCGATTATAGTACATAACATACTTTACAAATTGAAGAGGAAAAAAGAAGATAATTAAAATTATTCTTATATATCTAGCTTCGATATTCACGTACCTACAACATTATAAGTTTTAAATACAGAAGTATCAATGTCATAAAAAAATAAATATAACTTAATTTTTATCGTTTTTGTGTTTGCATTACTGATTATACCTTTTAAGAAGCTGCTCGAAAATTTAATATATTAACCGAGAAAGACGAATTAACTCGTAATCGCGTCGCAAATACTTAAAACACAATACTTTATTTATAGACAGATTATTAATTTTTAATTGTATCATTAAACATGTATTAAATACAAAGTACACCTAGCTCACAGTTGCAAGAAACAAAATGAAATAGTTAATTATAACTTTTATTCATATTTAATTTTAACTAAAGAGATTCGATTTTTGTTTGAGAGGTGAACTAAATTAACAAGTTAAAAGTCAATATTACAAGGAATTGTAAACAACGTCAGAAAATTCCTTTTTGAAATTCTTCATTAAATAAAGACCTTGTTATGCTAAATACGTTTCAAACACGCACTAGAACTTAACCTGGCATTTAATACAAACAATTGAAAATACACTTTTTAGTTCAGAGAATCTTCGAACGTTACAAATGGGCAATATTTAATGTAACTTATTTTCCCTAAATGTTACTAGAAATATTAATTTGCATTCATTTTTATAGAAAAATGACTTTATTTTTTTCATTATTCTTCACATATAATGATAAAATAACGTTTTTACACAGGTTTCAAATGTTGCATGATCATACATTACATTCTACAGAAAAAGAAATTAGAGAAAAACTGATTATTTCCAGTAGGAGTCACTGTATGTAGAAACATCAACAATTTTTCACAAATCGAATAATGTATTTATTGTACTAGCAAATTATACTAACCTAAGTTAAGAAAAAAAGAAAATTCTCATCGATAGTTTCGAATTTCATAATCAGGACAACTTCTATTCTCGCGCGAATTCACGGCCAGAACGCTCGTCGGCCGTTGAGGTACGGCCAAATTAGCTTTGCTAATCCTGATGGAAGCGTAACATAACTTCATCCACAGGTTCACGCCTCGAGAGCCAGCTGCGAGCGGTAGCCGTCTCAGGTATGGCTGTTGGTGAACGCCGGTGGAGGGAGGAATTGCGCGAGGGCGGGCGGTATGAAAGTTATGTCGCGTAAAAATCGATTTATCCGCGTCGGATCTCGGGCATTGTTCTCCGAGCAGCGCGGAACGGGTCGGCTCTGCAGGATAAAAAGAAAAAGGGAGAGAAAAAAAGAAGACAGAAGAAGGAGAAAAAGTGGAGGAAGGAAACGGCGCAGAAGTGGAATCGGCCGGTGAAAAATTTCAAACGCCTGTATTAGGCTCCCGCTCCACGTAGACAGAGACAGCAAGTCGAGAGGAGGTCGGTTCTCTGAGCTCTGATTGGTGCTTCGCTGGAACGTGCACGCACGCGAACCTATTTGAGCAGCGAACGCGGATTCGCGCTAATTTGCACACTGATGGATGGGCACCAGCAACCTTGTCGTTAACGATAATTCGCTCGTTGTTCGATTTTTCGAACTGGAATTATTTTACTCGAAGGGGAAAAGGAAGTAGTACAAATGCTTTGTTTGCCAAATTGAAATGGTTTGTTAATACGTCGATTGCTACGCGAATTTTTCACATTTTACCCTGAAGGCTGCAAGAATTTTCATTATTCCAAGTATGTAATAATAAATTTTTACAAAATATACAATATCTGCATAAGTAAGACGAAAATCTACGAGATCCTCACTAAAAACACAACTGCCTCGAGAAAGGTAACACCATGAAATTCAACAGAAGCAAGGACGAGGTTGTCTGGTAAGGAAATTTTGTAATTTCGTAATTCAGTAATCCCATACATTTTTCTGATAGTGTACATGTTATAACTATTGTATATTGGTACGCGTTTTAAAATTGGAATAAATTGATAGAATAGTTCACCTATAACACTTATAGACGTATTTCGTATATATTTTTTTATATCAAGTGCAGCATGTTTCATTTATCTTATGAAGCACAACACGTGTTGGTCTGCCACGGAAAGAAACATATGTATTTCATTGTTTCTGTCATGAAACTAACGCATATTTACTGTTTCGCCACGAAGAATACATTTTTCAATTTCGCAGCGGAAGCTAACACGCTTCGGTGTGTGTTCAGTTCAAATTGTAAATGCATTTTGCATCGGAAAATTCAACCTTTGAAAATATAATTTAATAAATAATAAATTCGTTTAATCTCTGAGAAAAAAGAAGGGCATAATTCTGATTAAATCAGATTCGATCATATCTGATTTACAATACTTTCGCAAAGTTTCGAATTAAGCTATACAAAAGTTTCCAGAAAAAATATTAGCAATTTTAAACATTTTTTAATGCGCTTTTTATTATTCAAATCAAAGAAACGCGGTAAATTGCAGCTGATCTTCAAAACATCAATTCCAAAGTGAAGAATCAGTAATAGATTCAGTATTGGTATAAATTGGCCGGTAATTCAAAAGTTCTCTTCTTTCTATTGATACAAACGGTACATGTACACATCTACTACTTATGTGGCAAATCACTCGAACGTGTTAGTTTTCGCAGCGAAAGACGAAACATGCTGCGTTTCGTAGCCAACCATTCAAATGTGCTACTTTTCGCGACAAAAAACGAAACGTGATATTTTTCGTAAGACAAATGAAACGTGTTACTTTTCGTAAAGCACGTCTATATATTTCCTTCGAGTTGGAAATACCAATACTGGGTATAAATATACACCTAATTCTCCATTTACACGGTAGATTGGTTTCAGAGAAAACCGTGTAAAAGAAAAACGCAATGCATATGAAAACATGGAAGAATAGTTTCAGATGTGAAAACTTGGTACGAACAATAAGATGTTTTCAAACAAAACATGTGAAAATCATTGAATAAAACTAACAATTTAATTTTAACTATTTCTCTTTTAACGAGATAAACTCGTGGCACAGATTTTCGTTGAAATATGACAAAAGTTGATATATTAGCAATAAAAATTAAGACTAATTCTAATTATAGTTTATTTAAGATTACTAAGTATAAACAGTACACAGTGTATTGATTTTTCTTACTTAATACAGTATTGAAATAATAAATATCTAACGTTTACAGACATGACTAGTGAAAAGATTATAATTCCAGGGATTAATGGAATATCTTTTATTTTGAATAATTATTTAAAACATATACGTATGTATCTCTGTTACAGAAAAATAGCGTGTCGCTGATAAAACTGAAAATCGAGAAGACCCAAATACGACTTCGCTATAACTGTTTCATTATTTACACAGTATAACATAAAAAGTTGAAACGTAGACAAAGGGTTATGATATCGAGAGAATTTTCCAGAACTTAAGTTTCTAGTATATATATATCGTTTTAGAAAATGATAATTCTAATGGAACTATCCGTTTTAGCAGAACAGAAATCAAGCTGAAATTTTGGAAAAAGGAGTGGTATTTGAAACTTTTATATTAAAATATGAAGTGTAAAAATTGAATAGCTTGTTTTACAATCATGTAAAAAGAGAATTAGGTGTACTTCATTTTAGCACTTTCTTACCGAGCGAAAAATCGCATAGTCCAGCTGCATGATATACTACCCAGTTACTTAGATAATAATTTTGTCCATTTATACAGAATGCCTCACTTATAATGAACATAATAATTATTTCCGCCGCTATTGAAATAAAAAGAAAAAATGACTAATTGTAAGAGTAGTATATGATTACGTTTATTGTAGTTCATTTATGTGGTTGGATCATAGTCGTCCTTAGTATACACAGTTCATTTTGTACTGAGCGACTATAGCCGTTCATAGTAGCAAAAGTGTTAATCGTAAAAATACTTTAGAATCAAACTCATGCGATATCTTAAACTTTGAAGTTGTTTGCACATTTAACACTTTGATGGTCACTGTCACAATCACGTGACTTTATGTGAAAACCAACGTCTGTTTCATTCGTTTTTTCGAATTCGTTCGATTTTCTGTCTTCAAGCATACCGTTTATAGCCTATACAAGTTTGTAGTTTCGTGAAAAATACCAACGGCAAGTGCAAGTTTTTGCGTGGTAAGGGCGACCGTCGAAATGTTAAAGTGGATGAAAGTTGGTATCAAACAAGGAGTCATACCGAAATGTAAAATATTTTATTTTAAAATGTTTGATTTTTCGGCTGTAGCAGCATAATCTTTTATAAAAATTAAAATATCAAAATACTGGTATGAGGTCATACTGCTATATTATTATAAAATATCGGTATGTTTACCTACAATTACCCGTAACTTTTTCGATTTTCTTATCTTATTACAATTTTTTAAATAGTTTTATACAAGGATTTAATATCGGTGTAGCGAAATCGATACATGGTGGCTCACATTCAAAATAATTTACTGTTTTCGCTCACTTATTCTTCTTTGCAAAATCCAATAAAACAAATAAAATATAATCAATATAAATCAATGTATGAAAGAAAATATCGATATAGGAAGACAAACATAATATCAATATGGAATTAATATAAATATTGTTTTTTTAGTATTATAAAATAAAACTAAAACAAACAAATTCATGTAATAATAACGGGAAAATAATAGTATAATAATAGAACACACAGTAAGAATGGACTCACTAAAAATCGTCCACTTATCTTTATTTATAAAATTTAAATATTAAAATAAATACATAATAATAAAATATATAAAAGATCCGCGGTTGTTAAATTACATGTATAGAGCTATTAATTTACTACGTATAATCACTTCAAGTTCCATTACTTTAACAATGTATTTCTTAACTCTTGTTTACTTCTATATGTTAAGGATGACATCGTAGTCCGACTTTTGTGTACCCCTTTTATAATTAATTTCTCTCTGAGATTTTCCCTAATTGTAACGAAGTATTACAAGTTTTTGTTTTTCTACTGTTGTTGCTTTTCCCTAGCTTTCATTTAACTAAAAACGCTGCTAATATGCACTGCAGCTTAACCTGATGCTTAATATAGAAGGCAATAATGGAAAACAATTGAAAATCCCCAAATGTTACAAATGAACGATTTTTAAACTGTTAATCGAGTTTAACTTTCAAACATAAATGAAATACTTCCAATCTATGATTAAAAATTAGTGAAAAAAATAACTAATTATTTTATTTTCATTTTTGCAAATGATAATATGATGTGTCTTATATTTAATACAGTCGTAACCGTACAATTAAAAGTTAATATTATTTGTATATATAAACTGTTGTATTCTAAGGGTTTATTAATCAATGACGAGATAACTCGTCCTCCACAGATAAAGGTTAATGCCATCTATTTGTCCTAAGATTATTTTCTAATATTTCTAAAACATTCTCAAGTGTTTCGATACTAGGAGATGAAATATCTCGTTCTAATTAGCTAATCACAAATAGAAATTGGATAATTACTGTTAAATTGTTTTATAACTTTTTGATTTGTGTGTCATTGTGTATTCAAGAAGAACGTAACTTGGCTCTGTAAAACTTTGCTACTTTCTTGAAAACAATAACATATTTTGAAATTATCAAAATTGATAGAAATTTTGATTTTTCAATATTAAATATTTTAATTTGATATCATATCTCATCAATAATACTATCATCCTTTACAGCAATAACAGAAATATTAATTTTCGTTCATTTTTATAAGAAATCACACACATTTCTTTGCATATAATCATGCAATAATGTACGTAGTATCTTTTGCAGAAGTTTTAAATGTTCCTTGCTTACGTATTGTATTCCACAAGCAAAATTGGGGAAAACTGTGTCGTGGACGATTTGCAGTACGAACCACTATACATGATACTAAACATTGCTGTAATACGGAAACTAAGATAATATGTACAATGTGCCTGCAAGTGAAGAAGAATTCGATGATTATCGAAATTCGAAATGTCGTTGATCTTATATTTCAAACATTGCAACATGAAGAGCATCGCCTTTATTTTAACAATTAAAACATTGTCTTGTTTTTAGCAGTCATGTTGCAATTTACAATCAAATAGAAGTAAAATATAAACAAATGGAGGTTTGTTGTTGAAATCGGTATAGGAAACGTACTTATCTAACCATCTGATTTAAACATTGAACAAATATAAGCAACGTAGAAAGATTATTGAGATTTGTTAACTTTCTTTTTGAGTGTAACGTGGAATATTTCATTTATGGTCGCGAAGCGGTTAATCTATTATTTACAATAAAAAAAGCTGAAAAAAACGGTATTTTATTTTGGTTTTCGGTATCACTAGGTTGGTAAATATGAAACATCGTTTTTTTTTTTTTAAAGAAACTTGAAAATGTATCGTGTTTCTTAAAAAAAAATTATTTAATCAAAATAATTCCTACACGATTCTGAACACTTTTCCTAACGATTAACTACTCTTTTTATCCCAAATTTAGATAAATCATTAATCTTTCAATTTTATTTTTACAATGTGTTTATGTTGAAATAATTGATATGTTAGAAAAAGTGTTTGCAAAAATGATAATCTCTTGGAGAAATATCTAGTGAATAAGGCAGAATGTGACAGATTCATATTTGTTAACATGAATTGTTTTTAACAATTTTTCTTGAAACGTTATCATCGACTACCACATCTGGCCTGCCTCTCGACTCATTTACAAATGAAAAGCCACCCATCTTGAATTTTGTACACCAACATCTGAATATCTTAACATTTATATAATTTTCTTAAAATGCTAAATTCATATTTTCAGCCGTTTTTATGACAGTTTTCTTAAGTTTAAACTTATATAAAAAAAAAGTTATACAAATGTTCTAACTATTCATCGTATCAAATAATAATGTCAAAAACAATTGTATTATGAATTGTTTTTACTGTTCAATATACACTGTCGTACATAGATATTAGCACAGCTATTAGGTTCGTACAAGAAGTATTATGTCAGTAAAAATATACAACGTGTTCACGCGATTAGTTTTTTAAAGTAACATTTTTCTCGTAAGTGGTAGATTTGTGATAATAATGAAACAGGAAAGAAAAACAATTATTTTTTATGCACAATACGATGGCTTTTATAGATTTTCCAAATTTCCAATGTTTTTCACGTATTTACAACACCGTGAGATTCTTGTAAATTGATAGCTATAATATTTCTTTTTTTTTGTATTACATAAAGCAATTACCCAGACAAGTTCAACGACCTATAACAATGTTTGATATGATATAATCAAACTGTTAAGATCTTTCTATAAAAACGTCATAAATGAAAATAGGTATTTAAAAGTTTCATCGTATGTACTTGCTGTGCTATGAAATTCCAGACTGTCTTTTAATGATTTGTAATGACTGTTTGGGTTTACTTTGCATTCAATAAGTGTCTTAATTCTTATAAACGGGAGTGTATCTGCACTATAGCAAATTCCTTCTTCTTCATTATTGTGTAAAAAGATTAACAATCGAATAAAATTTAATACACGATATCAACTTCTTAATTTCAGCTGTTGAGAAAACATTTCATTTTCAACCTAATAGCTTTCTCTATCTTTTAGTATTCTGTCAAATGACTAACACTCTTTTAAATTGAAATATTCGCAATTTATAATGTTCCTTTCGTCATATTTGTTTCTCCTATAAGCACGTTCAAAGCGAAATTTTTAGTGAGTAATGTATTTTTCAAACACGATAAAGGTTTTACAAACTATAGAAGAAAACATCTTTCATTTGCAGCAACCTAATGTATCGGTTTCGATATAAACTTTGTTGACCTAATCTCGGTATCAAGAGTACACAGATTTTAAGTCACATGGGTTAATATTAATATCAAAATTATACCAGTTTCAAGACCCTGGTATGAAGAAGTTCATAAATTTCATAATTTGAACAATTAGATATCGCTCGATCTTTCTGATCGATCTCTCTTGACATTTTTCCAAACGACGCTCAAACTGTCCATTTTGCTGGGCAGCAAAGGTACATATGTATGCTTGAAACCATGCGAAGCTATGAGACGCGTTCTCGTTCGAATATGCGTGCACGCCCGCGCAGATGGCTGCACTTGTGCGTGAAAACGCGTGTACGTGCAGATACGTGGCCGCGCGCGTGTGTTTGGGGCTGTGGTCGAAGCTCGGACTGGTTTACAAGTATAATGAGTCTTGCGCGCCGCATAACATTACATTGCTGCTTGCTCGGGATTTAGATTAACTGTTTACATGAACAGCGGCGAACGGAGGAGCCGACCGATTGCCATTGCACCGAATAGAGCATATATGGGCCGATATAGAACATTATACTCTACACTTCACTCGCTCTCGATTCTCGCTAAGCTAATCATCTGTACGTTCTACTGGCTTATTCTTTTAGCGACAAACACTTCCTGTCAAGTTACTTAACACGTTCCATGTCGGATCGATTTTTGGTGATTTTCCTTTCAGGCTGTGTGGGTTGTATACCTCCTACGTTATCGTAATTAATAGTTTTGCTTCTGACGCGTGTCTTGCAATATTTATAATAGTGTGAAAATCATCCGCCGCGAGTCGCATGATCCCATATAGCGTTTCCTACTATTATAATTACTTTGAAGTGAAACATGTTGTTGTGTCTTACACATTTCTTGTTTTTATAATAACAAAGGTATGTTTCGATGAGTTTAGTTAAAACATGGTAAACGTAAATGTGATTTATGAAAACGATTATCACAAAACGTTACAACCTTTATGATGTAACTTTTTACTGATGGAGTACCAAACTTTTTAAGGTTATTTTCTTATCAAACTTATAGAAAATCCAAAGAAATGATAGTCATGTCGCATAGGGCGTCCACAACCCACGTTATGATAAATGCGCTATGCCTGTTATTCAAATTTTGATACATGATTTTAAGACAGAATTTTTAAAAAATTTCCGTTTCGCGGTAAAAATTTCAAATTGCCTAAACGAAAGTTTTTGTGTGGAGCATATGCGACCCACGTGGTACGGGACGTGTTAATCTCCTAGTTTTTCTTAATATAATTACCAGATTACGGAATTTTATGTATTTATGAGAAAATTTAAAGGTACAAAATTCAACTAGCTGCATGTGAGTATGAAAAATAGGGTCAGCCATGGCGAATTGGATCACTTTTTGTTTGATTGCAAAAGCAATTTCATTAAAAACATAACAATACTTTTCATAATAAAAACGATTTAGAGTAAATAAGGAAAATATTTCTTGATAAAGGCATAATTCTTCGTTCTTTCGTATGATGCAAAAGGTTTAAATGACTACAAAGGAGTGTACATTGACATTAATGTTATACCTTGTTTTATATTTTAATTTGTAAAGAGATTTCAGTATTACAGAATTTTTTCTTGCAATGAAACATTATCGAACAAATGTTATCCAATCTACTTGATTTTTAATACATCGTGTAAGTAAGTCAACGCAAAAGAATAATCGTACTGGAACTCTTATTGCATTAAAATCTTCACGTATTAGATAGTATTCTTTTCTACTGAATATAATAAACAGTTTTGGGTATTTATTAAGAAATAACAATTTTAAAAAATGAATTATTTCAACTAATTTATTATTTTTATTTGAGCAATAACATATAAAAAGTAACTTTATTTTGTTTGAAATTAAAATAAATCGTTTCCAAATCAGTTTTTTATTAACTGAAATAACTAAACATGATCTGACATTACAGATTGTTGTGAGATTATCTGTTATTCTATTTGATAGAATTTACTTCTGTTTGACCACAAGAAATTCTTAAACTTACAGTCTGTGAATTTTTACAATCTAACCATGTTTGCCTTGAAAATTCATTAAAACTGAAAGTTTTTTCTTCATATTAGCGTATTCCGCTCGGTAGGAATAGAAACGATTTGAGAGGAGCCATATCGTTGTACTTTCATCTGCAGTGATAAGATCTGAAATACTTCGAATTGCTCTGAATTAATATTTACTATGAAAAATTTGAGTCACTTCGAACATGATTCAAAGCTCAAAACTCCTGAAAATTTCGGGTTTTAAAAGTTTTCATTACTGGTCACCACAGAAAATGGTAATTACCAATCAGCGTGTTTGACAAATATCACGATCACCCTTTCAATGCGCCCTTAACACTCTCTTTTCTGGTAAAGTGAAGCAGTTCCTGCTCGGACGCGCGATGCGAGATTTCTGCCGGGTCTTGACCTAAAAGTTTTCATAACGATTGAAAAGCTAAGTCAAATTGATACTTAGAAGTCTCTCGTTTTTATGACACATCTTCGGCTATTGAGAGTAGAGAAAATAAACTGTATGCACTTTGTAAAGGCTAATTTCTCCCGGGCGAGAAGTACGTAAAAAAGTCGTACAATGATCTGAAGCATTCTTAAAAAAAAAAGTTTCTTTAAACAAAGTCAAACGAAAAGGAACCGGAATGTTTGTTCCGTTACGGACAGAACAACTTCCTTTAAAGCAACCAAAGATTCACTGCAAAATTATAACGGTATTCCATTCTTGAATGGTACAAGGCGTAAACCTAATAGGGAAAGAGGCCACTTCGGACTCTAGCGTTATCGGGTGCAAGCTTTCAAAGACTCAGATCAGGATACTTTCTATCGGCAGAAATATCATTGATTTTTCTGGCATCTCTCTATTTTATCCGGTGGAAGAGATATTCAGTACTCTTCGCTTGCCTCGATTGCTGGAATTTGCAATTACTATAATCGAACGACTTCGCATTCTTAATTCGCGCCGGTCTCTTTGAGAACGGACACCCGTTGCACCGGCCGCATTGAAACATTTCGCGTTCACACGTACATACATGTACTTACAGCGCACCGGTTACTCACAATGGAGGGAGAGTTCATATTCACGGAGTACATATGTTTCGCGCGCTGGTGGAGGGGAAAAAACAGTCAGGGGTCGAATTGAAGTTGCGCTTGAATGCAACATATCACTGACGTTTCTTCGACATTTGAATTTGAAAGCGGCAGTCTATCGGGGATTAAACCGTGATAGTCGAGGGTAAGGCATATTCCCTGCGGCGATTTTCCTATTAAATCTTTACATCACTTTGGAGAGTTAATTGTAATACTTGAATGATTCCGCTCCGACAGTTTAATAATTAGGTTTGATTTCGTAAATGCTGAAATTGCTCAACCTTCCACTTAGCACCACAGGACTTGGATGTGTTGGGTTGATATACACTCCCATCCATAAGTCACCGGACACTTAACCCTTTCGCTACAGCAATTTTAAGTAGAAAGGTAAATATTCAATTTTCAGCCGTGAAATTTGTCAACTTGTTTTCGAATGTTTAGGAATTAAAAATTTTCAACTTGGTAAAAATGTAAAATTCGTTTAATTAAATTAGAACGGAAGTACGTAAAGAATAAAATTCAAGCGAAAGGGGCGTTAATAGAAGAGTACGAGATATAATTTCCAAAACACCTACAAGTGCCAACAGTATTGAAAAAGTTAATAAAATTAGGGTTCAGAGTTCGAAATTCTTATTTTTACAGCAATTTTTCAAACAGTATATTCTTCTTTTTCAACAGTAACTAGCATTTGAACGTCTTTTAATAAATCATTTTATTTTAGAAGCATTTATTGTGATCATATGGACAGTCGAACTAAAAATGAAGAAGATCGAATGATGCCGTTTCCCAGCACCATGTTTATCTCTCTTTAGTGAAAAGCCTTTCTTAATTTGTTTATAAACGTTTAATGATTTTACAGATATGTTTTTCAGTTAATATTGAACTATCGGAGCAAACCAAATGTGTGTACAGAATTACATCGTATAGAACTGCAGTGGCATTTAATAAATACTTTTCTGTCTTAACATTTATTCACGTTGTACAAGTATATTTTTAACTTCGCATTCAGATATAACCGTAAAATAAATAAATATAACAGAATGCACAATAACCTCACGACAGAAAATTGTATTTACGTTCTAATAATCATTTTGCTGAAAATGTGCAAGTGTTCCATGATTTATAGATAAGAGTGCATATGAAGTGACCAATTAATTTAATAAATTCTAATTTAATTGTTTTAACTTGTTGCTTTATTAGTCAATAGATACATATTTTATATTATTTAATAAAGAAGTAAATAAATATGTATATATACACATTAATTATTTAGTAATTAATAAATAAATTAAATAAGGTTCGTAAGTTTATAAATGACTTTATAAGTTATTTATAGATCAAAATCTATCTGATTGACGTCGATCTGAATTCAAATCATGTAAAATTTTAAAAGCCAGACAGACCTAATTATTTAAACTTCTGCATTTATAATTGATCCTTCTTTAACATCGAGGTCTCAGATATTTTAGTAAATTTGATTTTTCCAAAGATATTACTGCTTTCTTAAGGAGAAAACTTTTTATTGAAAGAAACAGATAGCATTTAGGAGAAGCATGGGGTAGAGTATTTCAACAAAATTGTAACAATTTATTTCTGGTTAAAAATACGTACGACTTGAAGTAGTATTGTAGAAAATGTCTTTTAAGGTGCTCAGAAAAATCCAAGAGACACTTCACTAAAAATGAAACACATTGTTGAAAGTCTAGAAGACAACTAATAACTAGACTACGGATTTGTATGCAAGTTCATATTTTTGCGAATATATTTTCGTAAGTAAAGTACATATATTTAAAAGTAGGTATTGAATTTGGTTTTTAATATATTTATCAATTTTATTAATTGTTTAAATTTGAAAGGTTTATGTGCAATTGCACTAACATATATTTATTTAAATTATATAACTATTTAAAATAAATTTATAAAATATTTATATTTGTAATTAGAGAAGTATTTTAAAGTATACCAATTTTTCATTTCAAAGTACATTAATTTTTTTATTAAAGGAAATAAAATTGTAGAAAAGTAAATTCTTTCATATAATTCAACTTTTCCCTTTGTAAAAGTTTTGTACCACTTAGCATTCTCGAGATATATCTCAATTGTGGGAATCACCCCGTATATTATACAAACACAGCAAGTATATGTACATAAAAATCTAAAAGAATAGATATATCTACATGTATGTAAATCCGAATATATTTTACATTCATTCAAAATATTGAAATATTAACACAATACAGAGTGATCAGTAAACTGCACACTTTTATACAAATTTATATCTTTGGAAATATAGTAAAAAAAGTAGAACTTCGGTAGAAAATTATTTCACCTATCAGATATTATAAAAAACATTGTAATTTGGATATTTTGTACATTTTTTCATATTATGTGCATTCTGTGCAATTTTGTACGTTTAAATTTCATACAATATTTATAAAACTGATATATCTTGAGACAGCTAAGTATTATCTAACTTATTAGTTGTACCTATTATATTTATGAAACATTGTTATATGTTATGGACTAATTAGATACGACTCAATTACCAATACAGTATCGCAATTAAATTTTCAACGAGCTTTGAATCCCTAAGTATAACTTACGATCTAAAAATCAAACAGAAACATTTTATAAATAAATTGCGGATTTTTATGCAAACTTATATCTTTGGAAATATAGTAAAAAAAATCGAACTTCGGTAGAAAATTATTTTACCTATCAGGTGTTATAAAAAGCACTCTAATTTGTGTGTCTTATATAGTTTTTCATATTACGTGCATTCTATGCAATTTTATACCTTTTCTCCTATAAATATATAAAAGTCTATTATAGCCTATTTATGACTATAAGAACAACTTTAAAGATCAGTCTGCATGTTTACTCGAAACGTTATCAGGCAAGGCAGTGCGTGAAGATAACGAAAAGAATTTTGGGAAAACCTAATACCTATAGTCACCAATATGTTTGGTAATTGGTTATATTGTAATGGAGAAGAGTTGCATGGACACGTAAAAATCATTTGTAGACGCTGTAAGAGTAGATATGTGACAGATACTTTATAGGAAATTTTCTTTCTTTTATTATAATTTTTTCGTCATATTAACTAGAAAATTATTAGCAACGTTGAACAGATATTCTCGTTTCATTAGATTTTATCTATTAATTTTGTTTCTTTAATGAAACTAAGTAAGTCAGATATTTTTCTGTAGTTGAGATTTTCTTTAAAGAAAGGTTCCAATTTGTATCTCTTATAGAGAAAACCATATTTTGGGCAGACCAGTATTAGATGATCGGTTGTGAATGATGTGTTACGCTCTTTATATAATGGAGAGGATTCCTTCATTAGTAGATAATTGTGGAAGATTTTGGCGTGTTCTATTTCGATGCGAGTTAAAGCAACCAGTTCCCTCTTGAGTATGGTGAGCATTTCATATTTTTTGTAAAAGAAATTGTTCCATTCTGTTTCCCATTGCAGTTTTAATTTGTTTTTTGCGCACTTGATTAAGTCACTCATAAAAAGGTCATTTTGGTGATTGGTCGGAGTATTTGCAGTTTTCGCAGCTATGCGGCAAGATCGGATCCTTCATTTCTTGAGATATCTTTTGTAGGAAATTATATTAGGAATTTTTATTACCATTCAACAATGTTTTAACAGATCGTTTGTACACAAATTTGTATTTTGTCAGGTACATAGTGATGAAATACTAAGTATCATAATTTAATAATATTATTATATTATTGTGTATTATATCCTTTGAAATTTTATCTTATTACAAGTGTTTCAAAGAATTTCAAAAAATCATCCTGATGCCATTGAAAAGTCGACACGTTGAATCATGGAAGTCAACGTGTTTGAATTCATTTTTCTTAAAAGAACAAGTAACTTTCGTATCTACTGACTTATTTTACCTGACGCTTGATTTTAAGCTATTCAACTCTTAAGTGTTCAATTTTAAGGGTCATTTCATTCCTCAATAAAAAAGAATCATCTGTTCCATATTTTTGAACTCTCGAGAAATTGACATTATTTATCAATTGCAAATTGAAAATGTTAGTTCCAATAGTATTACATCGCGTAATATAAAGTGTCGGGAAGTCGTCCTTAGTTCTTATTATAATACATACGAGGCTGCTTAGGTCGAAACTCGATGCGCAATTCAAAGACAAGATTGTTTCGTAGCTTTAATAAAATACCGTAGCAAATGTCAGAGTACAATGAACGCAGAGACACCTTGCGATCACTCGAAGGGTGGTGCACCCTCGATGCGCACGTGGCCATCGCCCCACGCATGCTATTGCTGATGGCGAAGCTGAAAAAGGGTGGCGTACGATTCTCTGCAGAACCTTCGCACGTGGGCATTCTCAGCTTACCGAGACAAATCCGCGATCCTGCATGCATAAAGTATTAAGCCGTTTGAAATTTATGAAAATGCATGTCATTTTGTACCCCTTCGTCCTCTAAATCGGGTAACATGCGGAGAATTCGATAAATCCATCAATTTTTCACTAATCCCGTTATACTGCTTTTGCCGGACTGATCGAAGGGATTTTATAATTGGTTGCATCGAACAATCGAGATTTAAGATTTCTACGGGTGCCAACGAATATTATAATTAATTACAAATGTCCAATAGTTCTCAAGATATAAAAAAGACAGATTTTTTCATCCCAAATTGGAGAGCTGTTTTCACTTTCTAAAGTTAGATATCGCCACGTAAAATATTTAAAAAATTTATTTCAAGTAATATTTAACACGTTCCGTGCGTAGGATGTATAATTTATTGTAGAGTCAAATATATATCACCTTAATATCATGCATACTGCGTTCATTATAGCGCGGAGCGTCTACGCGGCGTAGCGATCATTTTTTTCGACCACTTTTTGTTCAAACAGCAGAGATTTTACTTCGGTCCGTCATTTATTTGTGCGTCGTTGAAGCAACAATTACTGTTTGATTAAAGCTGGTGTTTATTTAGTTCAGTCTGTTTCTACAGTAAAATCAATGCAATATATAAAGCAAAAACACAGGATACGTAATATACGGTAGGTATATATTTATTTGAGTGCCACAGACAAATAATTATATAATTTTTACTTCTTACAATCAGAGATGGCATTGCAAAGTGAAAAATTTTCGAGCGATGACTCTGATATGCCACTCTCAGAAGTAGAGTAAATGTTCGACCATGTGTTTGCTAAAATAATTCCTTAAAAATTAAATTGATTGCTTAGTTGCCTAATGCATATTAAAATCTATACCCTTTTCTTGCTAATTATGGTCTCTTACTGTTGAAAAAAAGAAGAAAAATTGAATTAAAGACAAGTTTATTTAATCGTAAAAGTGTGGGTTGTGTACGAGCCACGCGGTCTAAACGGAAAGTTTTCAAAAACCGGTATGGTTTTACGTGTTATGGTTAACGTGTTAACCCTCATCCGTTCCTCTGGTCAATTTGACACACTTTTCTGATAAAAGATTGCATTATTCGGCCATTTGTAGAAAAAGTTGTCTGAAACCTTTGACTTTTATTTATTTTTTTTTTTATCATGAAGTCTACATATTTGGTATTTTTACTAGCAAAAAATGTTTTTAGATCTGTAAATAAGATTTGGTACGAAATGATTCCTGGATATCAATTTGACACATAAGCGTAACTCTCGCGTTTTATCGAGTTTTTTGACTGCTAGTATACTATCGTATAATTATTACACGAGTGTAGATAGATAGACATTTGTAATTCTGAATGTGGAAAGTTAGCATGAATTTGAGGGAAAAGGGAAGAACTTCAGATATACGAATATTGTAGTATTGCAGCTTAGAGAAGCTTTGAAAGGACAAAATATTAGATGTAACCATTTTCTACATCCCACGGACTAGAAAAATAGCGCTAGTAGAAATAATAAAGAAAAGCAGAAAAAAGATACCACATGTATTATTGTAAATAAAGAAAACACTATTATACCACTTGGATTTGTTTTCGACCACAATTTGAAAGCCACTATGGTTTTATACACTTCAAGAAAAGGATAATTTGTCACATTACTGAACACGTACCACAAAAGAAAAGAGGTGGGAACAGAAGCAGATAGAAAACTTGAAATGATAAAATTGTACAATGCTACGAAAGAAGTTGACGATGTTAGGAAATTGTGAGCACATGTTGTTATAAAAGGAAAGTAAATAGATGACCAATGGCAATTTTTTTCAAATAGATTAGACATTCTCAGATGTAATGCTTTTGTACTGGTATGCGCGTAAAACTTATGGCAGACACCTTTGTGTAGTTGAAATTAGACATTCTTTGGTATAACTATCACTTAATGCTCTGTCAATTATGCACGATGTACAAACGACATCTTCTAATGGTCATTTGAGACATAAATCTAATGGAAAAAACGGGCTCGTTGCCACGTGTCTGATAAAAAGCAAAATACAAATGTACATATTGCACGCTGGGATAAGTATGAAAGAGCTGTGTGTTCATCACGTGGATTTATATTTTGTGAAAAATGTGACACTTAAATGTTTATTTTCTTATATTTGATAAAAGAATTTAGAAAATTAATTAATATACTTTTTCATTTTATTGATTCTTTATTATTGTATCAAATCGACACCGAGGGATATATTGAGATGTGAAACTGAGGGACAGATAAGGGTTAAGTAACATTTATTTTTACGAAGCTACATTATACGTGAGTTTGATTAAAATCAGTGGTTTATACTTGAAAACCCACGCTTTTGTTACAGTTGTTCAATAAACGTCCATAGGTTCTGTAATTTTTCCCAATTCTGTTAGTGTTCGGATGTTGTTGGTCTTCTGATTCCATAAATGTGTATTTATTAACTCCTTGCCTTATAACGATGTGTTAGCCTCATGGTACGGATTCTTGGAAATGTGTGTCGGAAACAGTTATATCAGTAATAAAGCTTAATTCTAATTGTATTAAATTTCTAATTTTACCTTAGAAGGCAGAAAACTATTAAATTATAAATGATATATAAAGACATTAACTTTTCAATCTGATCATTAAAAAAAAATCACAAACCAAATCAAAGGTTTGATTAAGTTATTAAGAGAAATAAAAAGTTAATAATGTTAGTAAAAGAAACAAAAAATAATAAAGTTATGAATTAGAAACAAAAAATAATAAAATGCAGAAGAAATTTTAGTGTCTTGGTTTACTATCAAAGTATAACACCTGTAAGTATTATACGGAATTAATGCAATTTTCTGCTCGTTACAATTGATTTACGAAGAGAAGCTATTAGCGGTTAATACAGAGACCGACAGAACCTTTGCTTTTACCTAATAGAAGATTGAACAACGATTAGGTTTATGTAACTGTTATGAAATACATTTAACATGAAATTTACCAAGATTTTTCGTGTTATTTTCTTATTTACGCACATTTTTGTCATACATATATGAAATATAATTGCACCTATTCAAAGTAATGTAAATATGTTATTAAATGAAATCTTTTATTAAAAATTAATTGATAGAATTATCAACAATGCTAATAATGTTTGTTAGTGTTGTAGTTATTAAAGTATTGTCTTTTAAGGAGAGACACTAAGCAGAATTTGCAAATACCTATATCACGTCTTCTGCACTTGGGAAATGAAAAACGTCGATTCATGTCTCCCGTCGACAATCTGTTGAGTGTATTTAGTAATGGATCATAATCACGATCATTATGCAGTATCAGTATTTAATCTAAAAGAAATATACCTAATAAATTTATGCTACACACTCTCTTTTTCTCTAACATTAGGATGAAAAATTGCGAATTCAGATTCGGAGAATTGTAAAGACTAAAAATATGACAACTACACGATGCGTGTGTTTATTTTGAATACGTTCTGCAGACAGTTGCATATGGTACCATGCATATTTCGTCTGCGTGAATTTCCGCGCGTGGGTACCCTAATATTGAAACAGCAGTCCGATCTTGGTCTCGTCCCTGAGGGAGGCGTGTGGACGCGTTTATATTCGCACTTTTAAGCCCCCTTGAGCCGGTCGAGAAAAGGGTACCGATATCAATTCGAGGCCGCTTATCAAAATAACCGTTACATCTTCATAAATATTTGGTCGGCTGTATCGCTGGGGACCTGTGACAACCGTGAAATCAGTATGGAGATGAGGGTGCTGCCTGCCCGAGGCTAACAACGACGCTGGGATTTCGGTCGAACGCATTTAGAACGGTCCAAAGAATGATTAACGCGAAATCTCCTAATGGAGATGCGACACATAAGGAGTGAGTGTTTTTTAATGAGTTTTGTATGAATGTCTATTTTCTTTCTTCTTTTTTTTTTTGTATCATACTATAGAGGAGAATGGAAAGAGGAAAGAATAAAGTGGAATAGAAGGAAGTACACTACCGCTCATAAGTATTCGAACACTTTTGCAATTTCAATTATTCAAACTAGTAAAGAAAGTATGTATTAAACCAGATTGCTTTAACACGTCGACTACCCAGCATAAATTAACACTAGAACTACCAAACTAGTGAAAATGATGGAGTTCCAATTCTTTTCTTTTTAAATTATTAACCTCGAATTGCTACAATTACAGGAATTTATAATGACTTTCAATAAAATGGAACAACTGCTTTTAATTATCTACTTAAAGTATACCTAAATATACCAAACTTTACGTCAAAATGACAGATGAATAAAATGAATTTTAGATTCAAAAAATATACATCAATATCTTTTTATTCATTTGTACAAAGGTTTAGCGTTATTTATGTCAAAATTCTGATCTTTCTTTGTCGTTGAATAATTTCCACACAGCAACAGAAATGTATTGTATAATAGCTCAATAGACTACACTTCGAGAAATTTGAAAGAGACTTCTAATACACACGAATCCTGTCCAATTGGATTGTGCAACAGAAATATAACGAATTCAAACTGTCTTGAATGTAAGAAGCATGTTTGTAAAAAGTATGTATTCCAAATAAGATCTATTCACAAGAAATGTGCTACGTAGGCCGACTACAAAAAGAAATTGTTTCATAATAAATACCTCAATTAACAAATATAGTTTTATACATTTTCTAGTTAAAACTAAATAATTTAATACATTAAATGTTGTTCTTCATTATTTATAATTTTAACTTTTTTAAAACTACACATGAAAGCACATTTTTCAAATATCCGTTAAATTGACCTGTGTAGTAGAATTGGATACACATAAAACGCTGGTAGTTCCAGCATTAAATATGTTTCCCGCGGGGCACAAGTTCGCGGTCCGTCACGACCCATCATACTTAAAATATAAATTCCTGATGATGGTTATTTTCGATTTTCATTTATTTTTTTTCATTTCCACAAAACAAAAAATAAAAATTACAAAATTCAGGGAATTTTTAATAAGCGAGGTTACTATCTCCTCAAAATAATAATGCTGACAGTATGCGCCAAAGTAAAACGCACAAGTAGGTGATAAATAGACGTGTGTGTCTGTATTGTGATAGAACGAGTAAAGAAACTCTAGATTGAGAAACAGCAAGGAGAAATGTCAAAAAGACTACAACCTATTGTTCTACCTCCGTCAAGCGTCACAACTTTGTCTACTTTTATTCTATTTGTATTATATTATTCTGTTTCGAAGAGTACAACTGTAATATTATATACGTTCGATTACGCACAACTTACCTATAACCATTTACATACAATTCTGTATATCGTTTTTATTAACTCTGCTGCCCTCTTCGCTTACGCGACATGTTGGTGTACCTTTGGGTCAGTGTTTCGATAAACAAATATGTGACATTTTAAGAATATTATAGGATATATATGTTTAAAATTATTTATTATATATAGGAAAAGTAAGATTTATTGATGGAATAAGAATATGATAATATAAGAGAACATAAAGTCAAATTAGAAAGAGTATATTCTACATTTTACAATTGGGACAAAGATATATTGCGTGAGGTTTACATAAATATTTGTAACATTTAAAACACGTTATATTAGTTTTGGTTTCATAAGTTGAACGACAGAATTTACATCCTGCCCGTTTCTTTTCTTTTGTCGTAATGGTTGGAGATGAAGTACTATCTTCTCTTGCTGTAGTTTGGAGATTTTGTAAAATTGTTTGTGATTGCTCGTTAAATGATAAGTGTTTACAACCAATCATTATATCATCAAATCACTGAACCATTTGAATTTGAAATTTCTTCACTGCTATCACTCGTTTTTGTGTAAACTTTCGACATTTGTTGGTCAATCGAAAATTGTTCCACCATCATTACAAATTTTAGGACAGAGAATAAGAGTAATGAATATATTAAAATGCTTCGCTCTCTAGAACTGAACTGAAACTGAAGTCTACCTTTCAGCTTATTATGCGGGTGATAAAATTTCTTGTGTGCATGAGATATGTTAAAAAACTAAATATCAGTTTACAAACTACAAAGATACCAGTGTGGAAGAAAATTGTTTATGTTAAATAGGTAATATGTCATCAATAGAGAGCGAGGAATCATCTACTGACATTCGAAATATTTCTACGACCATGATTGCAGCTTTAAGAAGGAAAAGAAGATAAGTTATACTTTAGATTTGACAGTCCTAAAATTTCTTACATACATACACTACAGTTCCGCAATCAAAATTATAACAAAGACAATTTTCGAACTTTTTATATTATTTTGCACAGAATACATACGTAACAAATAAGTTTCTTTTTTAAATCGAAAATAATTTATATTTACAAAATATACAATAGTAAAGTCGTCAAATAGACTGAAAATGATGAAAGAATATTTAAAAACATAGTATTTATACAAATTTAATTTTCGATACGGGTCATATTCGTTCGAGGAAAATAGCAGAGTTAAATGTATTTATCATTGTAGAAAATTCTTGCAAATTAGTTGTAAAATTCTGCTAATTAAGTGAAACATTATTCTTTTGTTTTTCTGCATCACTACGTCTTCGAATTATTTTCGTAAAGGTGGTAGAACACCGCAGTAAAATCAACGTTAAGAATGAAATAGATAACAGCAAAGCCCTGTGCCAGAGGGCAAGTTTCTTTCGTTCATTGACACGCAGCCGCATCGGTAAGGAACGTGGGTGCCGGCTGCACCACGCGAGTATGTAAACATTTTAAATTAGTATTTAGATGCGCAGCTGTTGACTGCTTGACGGCTCGGTTTCGAGGGCTTCCGAGGCTTCGTTTAATTGTAAGGAGCCAGATGCCCTCTTCCTTCTCTGTCCACTCGACAACCCCCGTGTACAGTCCAATTCACCCTTGTGACCGGCCTTCGCGTATGGTTTCTTCTGCAATGGATCCACGTATATGTCGCGTATCCCGGTTAGATATCGTTTCAACCCCCTATCGGCATCGCATTACTTCGCGCCCTTTTTTATTGCCAATGCCTCTGACTCTGACATTACTGTCTGTTGAAATTGTGAAATTCCGATCGGTTCAGTAGAATCGTTAATTAGAGACTATTTGTCGAATATCGTATTTTATTAGGCCAGTGTAAAAGGTCGTGTCAGATTTTGCATTAAAATACAAGAAAATTTGGCATGAAAATTTGTTTATTGGTTAATTATGCAACCTCCGTTGTTTTACATAATATTCTGATCAATAAATTCAGCACAGCGTCATCGTTTATCAAAGAAGCTCAGCCAGAGCGTGACTCGTACTTTAATTGAAAATTTCCCTGTCGAAATATTGCAAATAATTTGTTTACTGTACGAAGAGTTGATGCACAGTCTTGGTGAATGTCCTAAATGTTTTTTTTTTACAGCAGTTCCTATGGTTACATCTTTCCGGAATTCATGAACTATGATATAACACGAATGATTTATTTGGCTCATTCTCAAAATCTTTTGTATAACGTAAGAACTGCCGAAACACAAAAATCTGCTGGTGAGATAACAATTGAATATCGTTCCTGTTATTAGCTATGAAATTTGTATATGCAACAGCAAGTATCACTTGCAAACAAATAACTTACTGTCATTGATTAGAAACAGACTTGAACTTTCGTACTTACTCAGTATATATAGACGTGAGCATGACTGCGAAACAATTCGAAATTAGTTTCGATCAAAATACCTTGAATTTATGAAGCTTACAAGGGATTATATGTATACCCAAATGGAAAAATCTGAATGCAGTACAGTGTCTAATTCTTTTGGTGTGAATTGGATGAATTTGATTTGTCCGAGATGTGGTTTCAATAAGACGGTGCCACATGCCACACTTCCGGTGCAACTATTGCTTTATTGAGATCGAAGTTCAACAATAGGATTATATTGAGAGATGCGACTGTCAACTCGCCACCAAGATCTTCTGACTTGACGCCATTAGACTTTTTCTTGTAGGGCCATGTTAAGTCTCTTATGTATTCAAACAATCCACAAACGGTTAATGGTCTCAAAGTAAATATTATTTGTGTTATCGGGGAGATACGACCTTATTTATGTGCCAAAGTCATTGAAAATTGAGTTTGACATTTATTCACTCCATTAAACGCAATTGTGGTGATCATTTGTACAATATTGTATTTCATGTATAATGCCATTGAATGTACTTTAAAATAAAGTAGCGAGTACTAGATTATCTTTTGCATTTTTCGTTTCATGTCAATTCAAGTTCTATCGTTCTTACTGGAAGACCCTATACAAGCAAAATGTATGTAGGATATATGAATTATTTTATTATTGTTATTTATGATTTATTATAATTTGCATGACAATACATAATTATCATTTTTTCCACGCTTTCAGCAGTAAGTTGTTTTTTATTTGAAAAAATTAATTCGTACACCGAAAATATTCGTTCGACGTTACAGGATGTGTTAGGTACATTTCTATATTTTTTTTAATATCCTGGCTCAATTTTATTTGGTTCATCAATAACTGCACCAATTAGGTATTGCTAATTTTACGCGATTCATCAAAACTTGGATTTCTTTTTTTTAGAGCACACATTTACACTTCATTATGATTTTTCACCACAGGTACTAGACATAAGTTCTAAATTTTCATTCATATCAGTAATTAATTTGATGGATTTGACATTTCTTAGCAAAATATATTTACAAAAATTATGAAATATGCAAAATATGCTAGACATCTATTATATGCAAATTATGTAAAATAAAAGATATATTTTTAGAATAGTCTAATAACAAAACACATTTCTTTATCTATTTTCTGTAAAAATATGCATTTGCATAAACATCCACTGCCTACTTATTAATATTAAGGCACTCTTTAAATCAAAATAACTTCTCTAAAATTGGACCAAGAAATTGTACCAAATTGAGATATTTTTGAAAAGTTAGAAAGATTAGTTTACTAGATGAGGTGTAAAAAGATTGTTGAGGAAATTGCAATTGATCCGAATCGCAAAGAAAACGATAAATGTCGGTTCCAATTCTTTCATCTCAACCGGTGATGAAAATTTAAAGAATATATTCTGTAGATCCATGTCAATTATATTATATGAAAAATTGCAATTCTCTCAAGAAGTTTTTTACAAGTCATCGAGTTAACTAATTTTTCTAGCTTTTCAAAAAGAATTCAAGCCTTTTAATCCAATATTAAAAAAGTTATTCTGCTTCGAAAGATTTTCGAATATATACCATTTCTAAACTGCACAAGTTTCAGTATTTCATTCGTTCTACCTACACAAAAAGATGTTAATTTTCTGGCTCTTCGATTCTTTGTCTTGACAACGTTCACGTATCGTTCCGCATAACTTTCAGCTCGAAACCAGTTTTCTTTAAAATTTACACTTTTAATAAAGTAGGTAAGAATGTACAATTTTTTCATTGTATAAAATTTTGTATAACCTTCTACTTGACACCCTATACATAAAAAACGTGGAGTGAACCGAAAATGAAAGGTAAAAGTCTAGACTCTAGATAGATAATTGGCGCGATTAACTGAAGAACTGTCAAGTTCGTTCAAATCGAGTGGCAACGTGATATTAACGTTTTCTTCGACGTGCGTATTATATGAATTGGGAAACGTCGGAGCACTTAATTATTATCATATTTCGAGGTAGAAGAATAACTAAACCGATTGCTCTTAAACGAGCCCGATGAATCATAGCCACTGTTTATATGGAATTCAGTTTATCAACGTCCGTTCTTGCCAAAGAACGTAATTGCCAAAGCATTATATGATCTGAAAATCCGTTATTCGTGGCCAAAAGTAAAGTTATCAAATTGAATATTTTCAAAAAATTGTTCTTCTTATAAAGTCCCTTCAAACCTTCAAAATCTGCAGTATCATTTATTCTAGATAATCATGTGATCGAGGACAACGTTCTGAAGACAAAATCCTGAAATTTAAAGTGAAACTAATTGTTCTATATATATATTCGTCAGAACATTATAGAGTTTTCCTCAATGACCAATGTAAATCTTCATTTATTAATTCAGAGCAGTAGGTTTCTGCTTAAATATTTCATCAGTATCAGAAAAATTCTATTTTAAGTTATTTAAACAGAATCTGAGCACTTTTAAATTAATTTATACCTCAAATTTCAAACCTGCAAAGATAATATTGTTTGTGTATGATCACTGCACAAATTTTAATTTCAAATGTACAAAGATGATATTATTTGTGTACAAAAATGTACAATCGGAACTATGGTATATTTGTCCCTTTAAATCCCGAAAGAGCAGCATTGAAGCATGAAAAAATCGGCTACGATGTACTCCAGACTTGAGTAAAATAAAGAAAACGGCCATTAATTCGTCGGAAATACTGTGTTATGATCTTTCGTAAACAATAGAGGATTGTGATGAATCGCATCCACATGGGCTCTGAATAAACATCCGTTATTAACTCAACTCGAACCACCATCACCCAATGCCGTTGGATCTTCATCTTTCCCACCGATTTACTCCGCGATCCGAAGTAAATTTACTTGGAATCTTGAAATATCGCGTACAGAACATAAACATGCCACGGAACTTTAAGAACAGCCGTGAAAAATATGTGACTGGTAGTACACACGTGAAATGGGTAATTCTACGTGGAAAATTAAACCGAAAATATAAAATAAAATGTTTTCATAATGTACTTAGCGTTTGAGAAAATTTAGATATTCATCGAGTGCCCTCAGATTTACAATCAGCAAGTGTTCGTCCACTGATAATCGAAAGAGAATACAAATATGATTTTTAAATTAAAAATACAGAAATATACATTTATTAATGTCAAATAATATAACACTGGGGAAAATAAATAATTGGTGCACAAAGAGTGAAACTTAACGATATATTATAATACATCAGAAAATAAGATTACAAAAGTGTCCATCCATGTATAGCTTTTTTAATTATACTTAGACTACATTCAAAATTAAATAATTAAATATTACAAATTTACAGTTTTTTCTAAGTATAGTTACATTGTATTTAAAATTAATTAATTAAAAACTGTAAACTTAATACTTAGTAGAACATCCTTTGGATTTAATTAGTTTCAAGCTTTTTAGTCAAATCTGGGATAACTTTTCCTACTCTTCTTTCAATCGCTATCATTTAAATTCTAATTGTTTTAATGTTGATAAAGCAATAATTTTTTTAAAGTCATATGCAAAATTTGCTATTAATCCTGAAAGTGTTATTGTTAATCTTGCAATAATTCATAAATATTCATTTAAATAAAAGTTTTTACATTTATTATAACGAATTAATAAATAGATTCCAGTTGTTAATATTGATGAATGTACTAACGATAATGCAGGTGTTTCACTCTTTTTACAAGTATTATTTGTTATATTTGTTAGAAGTATATAAATAATAAGATTTATTTTATATAGAAATAAATATCATCCCTCAAATATAACTATTATACAGATCAATATTAGTAAAATAATATAAGAATTAATTTAATTTATAATAATTGCTAAAATTTCAACTTTATGAGCTTTATATAATTATAATAAATAATTAAACAATTAGAAATTATCCTAATAAAATTGTTAATGTTCCTGGTCTAATAATTATTAAAAATTTCGATAGTAGAAATAATAAAATTAAATACAAATATTGATTTATTAACAAATTTTTAATTATATATATATAATTATAATTCTATACAAAATAACTATTAATGCAATAATTCGAATTATTACAAATAGAATGCTTCTTTATTATTAATTATAATAAATATATTTCATTTCATTGTATTAATTTTAACAATTATTTCCTTCTTTAGCTTTTTGTGATTCTTAGGAGAAATTTCTCCCACTTTCTTTTTTTTAATATCTGCTCACAAATTTTCGGTCTCACTTATATTTGGTAGTTGTAATATAACATTATCTGCAAACACTATCACAAGAGATAGATTAGATAGCGGTATATTATAATATACGATTCAATTTCTCTTTCCTGTGCAATAATTATACATTTTTGCGAGTGTTATATTTATTTATATTAATAAAGGTGTATTCCTGCATTTTTAATTTAAAAGTTATATTTGCATATTCTTTCAATACTCTCCATGTACGTTGAATATTGTTGCAGTTGATTGTAACTACCTCTAAGCCTTGTATTCATATTAATAAACAATGTGTGTGCCATGTTAAGTATCGATACATATACTTTCCATTATTCTTTATTTAAAAGAATCGTACAAAATTTTGTCGTTTTCTAACAATTATTAATATTTATTACAGTTTCAATCCAAACGATACATTTAGTAACAGAGGAAAAATAATTTATCACTTAATTTTATGTCAAATCGATCCAATTTCCATATGAAGGTTAATTATAAAATTTGGAACAAAATCAAATAGTAAACCAATGAATCATTGGGAAAAGTCATGAGGGAACCATAATAGAACAACAGGAAAGGAAAGTGAATTTTTTTCGTAACAATCTGCAATAAAGGAACGTGCAAAAGGAAAAGGGGGAGGGAGGGGAGAAATCAGGTACAGAATGAATTCAAACAAACCATTACGTTGCGTCTCGCCGATTCGGTAGAACACGCCTCTGACCGCTTATGATTTCCTCTAGATACGCGGCCTATTTAATGAAACAGGTAACTCCGAGGCATTTCTAAAGCGAATTTCGCTACCTCCCTAGCCGCTACCCATCCTTTCACGTCCATCGTGACGCGATACGATCACCGGAAGATCATAGATCAAACACGTGAACGCACGGGGTTTGTGACGCTGCTTATTATACATTCGTGCCACGATAAGGGGGGCCACGATGGTTACGCCGCCGCGGAAGGGGTAGATACGTTGCTGTTATAAATGCCGGTATTATGCGGAGCATCTCGGAGAATCTCGCATAAGAATCACTGATACCCCGACTGGAGAGAGCTCGTTGATTCTCTGTCTGTCACTGCGGAAAGAGCACGTGTAAAATTCAAATACATAGTCTGTAAGAAAAATAAAGAGATTGTTAATGTATACAAGTACTCGAATTAATATTCAAACACTATTTAATATAGTAGAACTGTTTTAAAATTGAACCAAACGACTTGAGCTTTTTGAGAAGTTAGAAGGATTAGTATAAAGACATTTATTTATAGTATATACAAAATTTTGGAAAAATTGCAATTTGTGGGAATTGCGAAGAAAATTGTAAAGATCAGTATTTACAAATATTTTATCTAAGCCTGTAATGAAAATTCAAGATATCTTTTGCTAATTTAGAGCAATTATATGCATACTGAAGATTTTATCAAAATGAGTTGATGCAGTAACAAGCGACAGGCATCGAAATATGTAAAAATCTTTATATATATTACAGTTAGAGACCTAAAATCGTCTAATACTGAGATTATAACAACTTTAACCGATTTCAACGAAATTTTCACCACTTATGTGTATATCTGAATGTAAATCTGCAAAACATATGGTTTAAATTTTCATTACAAGCTCAGATAAAAAAATTTGTAAACACTTCGTAATTTTCTTCGCGATTCCCACAAATTAGAATTTTTTTCAAAATTTTTTGCACACGTTATCTAGTATGCTAATTCTTCTGACATCTCAAAAAAATTCAAATCGCTTAGTTCAATTTAAAAACAGTTATACTGTATTAAATAGTGTCCGAATATTAATTCGAGCACCTGTATATACAGCAAAATCTTTAGTTCATGTTTTTTTTTTAATTCGCAAAGCAAAAATCTGCATACGACAGTAACAGCGCCATTTTCAGCAATGTGTAAACAATTAAGATAAATAAGTCATTGAAACTAATTGCATCATTATGATATATGTAGATATTATATGATATAGAAATTATAACAAATCCTAATTGGTATTGAGGATAAAATTAAATAAAATTGGTGCACGTGTAGTTAACGAATATTCAAACTCGATTTTCTTGAAAATGAAAGGTTCTACGAAGAAATTTTACTTTTTATTTTCGGCTCTTTTTTATGTAAAATCATACTGTTCTTATTTATATTTACTACAGATGCTGGGATACCTTGTACTTTCAACATTGAGTATCTCGACTACAGATATACCACTATTCCAAACAACTCCTCAATTTTACTAAGTTGACATGCGAAGGAATCATAAACCAAGAATGTCAAACATCAAATCCATTCTACTAAGAAGTCTTTTAAAACATGATTATTACGTTGCCACGGAACAAAGGCTCGGTGTAGACAAGCGAGTTGTGTCGCACGGACATTTCCCGCGCGTTGTCGCAGCGGATATACCCACAACGTTACCGAACAGAGGAGTAATACACACCTACGGACAAAATAACATTGCTTGCGAATCGAACAAGATTTACGTCGAAGAAATATGTTTAAAAATGGGAAACGAGATGTTGTTGCTTATTTAGCATACAAACTTGTAGTGAAAAATAAAAGAAGATATTCTGATCACCCATATATTCTTTTACCGATTGTTGCAAAACCCGTCAGACAATTTTCACACGTCACAAGCCCACACGATATTGTAGTTGTCTACGCTTTCTCATGTATGAACTGGCTCGTCTAGACATGGCTTAATAATAATGTTATATAACACATTTATCTGATACCTCAAAGAAAGTTTGATCATTTTTGTCTTTATCTCCAGATCACAAAAGTCTCCGGTAATCAGCTTCATAACTTTTTCATTTCGACCGACTTTCAGTTCGACGACAGTAAAAAAATTAACGGCTGCAAATATGTCAAGGTAATGGCTATTTCACTTGTAGGGTGTTTCATAAGTGATAATATCCTATCAATGGGAATAATTTATGTGACAGAGTAAGGCAAAAATATAAAATAAAATTTATTTTGAATTTATAAAATAAAATTTATATTAAATATTTATTTTTCTGCTTCTACTTGCAAGTTTGAATTAATAACTGAGGGCAATGTTACATTTTATAGAGAAATAGTCAGCGCAGGAAATAGTGTCAATCTTCTACATCTAAACGAAAGAATCGTACAGGTTTTCAAACAACTGAAGCGTTATTATTTCACGATCTGTATATGTTAATAAGGGCGTTATTTTTAACAATTCATTCAGTAATGTAAATTTTAATTAGTCCATTTATTCCCAACGTTACTCTTTGGTTCTGATTCGTCATAAATGTTCCAAAAAATATATGAGAAGCATGTAACAGTATTTTATGATTTCATAAAACACTCTTCGCTTTGCCTTCTCGATGTAAATTCATTGCACGGAAAATGGCAGATTTGAGTAATGTTCAGAAAATGATCAAACAAATAGTAAGAATGGAAATATAACCATAGAAGCCGAGGAAAAATTGTAAGGTCCAAGCGCGACTATCGGACCGACATGCTGGAAGTCTACGCCACTTTATTTCCTCGCTGCAGTGTTTCCTATAAAAGAAAAGAAAAGAAAAAAATCTGAAGTGTAATAGTATATAGTATAAAGTGGTGAGAAAAGGTTTAAGAAACTTGTTAATAAATAAATTTATATTGTATACTCCACTTATTGGTTTTAGCTATCCGGTCTTTCCTTTCCTAAACAGTAAATTCCTTTGTCAGCACTCATATTTGAACCTCAAACCTCATTGCCTCATCCTTTACTGACTCCTGGATTCAAACTAACTCCTACGTTTCTAACAATCGAACTTATTATCCTATAGATCGTTTTCCCCCGGAACAGTAGATTTTGTCGAGCAGTCCTTGCATAACAAATATTACAGGACTTTAAATAAATAATCGATTGTACGATGCACAGTAATTCGAACGGTGAAAGGCACCGAAATCATTAAGAATTGTCTGTAAATACCACTGCAACATGAATGTTAGGAAGCAGAGTACCTGAGATTTTATGTTACAAACGTATCGTCCTTCAAGTGAAATTTAAAGTATCTGAAAAATTAAAAAAAAAAGAAATGCAATTTGATAATAAATTTGTTAATGATAGCCTTGTTGATTGTAGTAAGGTACAAGATGAACAAAGAGGTATTTTTAATAGTAAAATTGGAGTTTAGTTAGACATTACCTTTTCCTGACAGCTAGTGTCAAGGTAAGGCTTAATGCTAATGGCGCATTATACCTTTGAGTACATAACCAAACACGTTTCAGTTGCGGAAACCTGCGGTTTTAGTGTTGAAAGAACTTTTTTTGTAATTTTCATCAATATTTGAAACATCTCGCTTCCGTTTTTGATAATATCGAAAAATATTTTAGGTAAAAGTTGAATAATTTCAAGGGAACTACAATATAATGTAATAAGATTTATTGATGGGTGCATAGAGAACATATGAAGGTAATTAATGTTTTATTAAATGAAATTACATATTTCTTAATGAGAAAATAGGAAGAGAAAGAAACAATGATTTGGTACAAGACCGTAATAATTATATGTGTACAGTTACTTTTCTTTCTCGTATTTTATTTAAATTTGAAATATCCTTTTTTTTTACACTATCTGCTTTACTTTTATTATTAATTGTCCCCAGTTGCAAACTATCATTACTATTAAAATCATTATTGAAACAAATGTCTCTTTTAATTTGATGAATGTTTACTTTATCGTATTCATCTCTGAACACCATAAACACGAATTATTGTTTCACTTTGGATTAGTCATTTTATTTTAAATATTTTTAACATCAGATTTGTAATTAAAAACCTCAAAAACCAGAGAATATATCAATTTCTCCTATAAATTGAAGCTTTCATATTGATACTTTCATATTTCTTGATCACTGTGTACGACGTTACCCTTTCTTTAGCCTAAGTTCCGTTAAGAAAGTAAGACTGTTTTTCCTACACTTGAATCACGGTTCGTAAAACTCATCAGTTATGAAAGAATTGCGAGTACGATCAATTGAAACTGGTGAAAAATTTCAGCCACTTTCGAAGCATAGTCATCAACCTCGAGTTGCTCAATACTACAGCATCGGGGTTAATTTAACGTTGGCAGAGGAGCAAGGGGCGTCGACTTGGTTCCAGAGCGGAAGAGAAACCACGGGTGGCAGGGGCCGATAGCATCGAAACCGATCCTCTCATCTAGCTCTCGAGTTAGGTAGTTCTCACTGTAGCTAATGCATGCGGATCCCCGGTCGGCGGAACAACTCTATGGCGTTAAACCGGCCCGTTATTGTTCCAGGTGCCATTATCGCAACCTGCGCTGCCTGTTGCAAAAGGTGAAAGCCACGCGGAAGCATCACTGGCTACGTTTCGACGCTCCTCAACGAAAATCTTCGACGTTAGGCGTTAGACTTGTACTTTTATGTACGATATTCACTATTTCGTCCTTTTGTTCGCATGTTGGATATTGATAATCATTAAAAGAATCAAAGGAAGCGACGTTACACTTCTGTTCATAAAATAAGGATGGATCAAAATAAGAATTCAGTCCATGTTTGTCATATTGCAATAGATACAAGTATTTCAATTGTTCGTATTAGTCCATTACCATTTTCTCTCATACCAATAGCCTGTTAATTGTTTTAAATTATTATTTCGTGCTAATATACATTTTCAAAGAACGTAACAATTTTGGTGCGAATATAAGATACGTATAATCCATAATTTCGTATTTAACCATGCTGTCCTCTTCGCTTACACAGCACGTTGGTATACCTTTGGATCACAGTGTCCTAATAAACAAATGTGTAACATTTTAAGATTATTATAGGATATATATATATATATTTAAAATTATTTATTATATATTAGACAAGTACTATTTATTGATGGAATATGTAACTGTAGGAATAGAATAATATAAGAGAACACAAAGACACATTAGAAAGAGTATATTCTACATTTTACAATTGGGACAAAGATATGTCGCGTAAGGTTTGCATAAATATTTGTAACATTTAAAACACATTATGTTAGTTTTATCGTCACAAGTTGAAGGACAGAATTTACATCATGCCCGGTTCTTTCTTTTTGTCGTAATGGTTGGAGATGAAAATCTATCTTCTCTTATTGTGGTTTGGAGATTTTGTACAATTGTTTGTGATTACTCGTTAAGTGGTACGTGTTTTCGCGACATGATGTATGGATTTATTGGTTAATTTGTATAGTTTTCCCAAAAATATTCGTCTTTTATGTAAAATATTTTTGTTCCATCCTGGGTTTATTTCTTTCATTGGTTGAAAACCAACCATTGGCCTATTATTATTTTTTATAATATACGTGACATTAATACTTACAATGCCTTCGTATTATGAAGAGAAATAATTGAATATTAGAGAAATTATAGTTTTCAACCAATCATTGCATCATCAGATTACTGAACTATTTGATTCAGATGAACCATAATTGTCATTGCTTGTACGATTTTTTTCGGAAATTTCGTCACTGCTATCACTCGTGTTTGTGCACACTTTCGACACTTGTTGGTCAAGGAATGAAAATATATGAATTTCACTCTCTAGAATTGAACTGAAACTGAAATCTAGTTTTTAGTTTATTATAAGAGTGATTAGTAGAATTGCGTAAAAGATTCATTACAACTTTATGAGATAGTCCGAGCTTACGTGCTAATTCTTACTTCTTGCTCTTCTTATGCTAAAATTACACCTTGTTCTGTTTCATCAAAGTATTTACCACCTGGCATTGTATAAATTAACTAAAAAGCTTTGTGTTCGCTAAAAATATTACAGTAAAAATCCTTGAAGTTTGTTAAGATAGAAGTTGATGTTATTGTTTCGCATCGATGCTAAAACGATTTTCGATTACATCTGGACATTATATACAGAAAAATTCAATAATTTTCATCTAAAGTCCATTATTTACAATACTCTTTCACATTATACAATTAGCTTTTTCTTCTTATTTTCTTAAGGTTAAAAAATATTAGAAATGTCAGTGGTGCTATAGTTATGCTCCGCAGTGTATATCTAATATAATTTACTATCGATTATTTTAACCTAATTCTATATCTATTAACCTAATTCAAATGATATAATAAAACTACTGTTAGCCGTTTATTTTATTCGCTTCCTTAATTTTATTCGAACCTTTTCGATCCACATTCGAATATATAAATTTGATAATTGTCCATTTTACTGATTGTATGATTTCACATCAGAATCGGTCGTTTCGTTCATTAACTTGAAAAAGAGAATGTTTACAGCCAGTGAATCGTTTCTCGTGTATAGCGCAATATGCGAAACCAGTCAGTTTTCCGAAACGTGGGCGCAGGTTCTACTATAAATCGACTTTCGTGGAATTCTTCGTAATACAAGACTGAATCGATTTTATACCACACCGCGAAAGGATGATACGCGGTCAATTTTATTGGGCTCATATTTCCAACCTGGCTCTTTATACTACGAAGCGTACTTTTATAACAAAAATGAAACCTGCGAAGAGAGTCGTTTATAGGAACAACGCTATCTGATGCTTCGATATATAAACAGATAGATTTTTTATCTTTCCCTTATATGGGATTTCTTATGTTTTTCCAATTTGATCTGTTTTGTGTGCCCTTCAACCTTAAATTCTTCAATTTCTCAATATATTCGCTACTTTTATAGCTTCATCATTTTTCGCTTCCTTTAACTGTACGTGCAGCTTTCGAAATTTTCAGTTACTTATGAATATCTATAGTTTCTTGTAAAATTTTATGATGATCTTCACTGTATCACTGTAGATGATTGTCAAGAATTACTGTATACTAAGGTTTCATCAGTATCTGCGATTATCACTTAGGAATGGCCTCCTTTTAATAACATTCTGACATTTAAGCACTAATATCGTGCAAGTAATTTAATATAACAGAATGATATTTTATCTACTATCACTTATACGAATGAAAGTAATGTATTTTGCTAACGTTCGAAACAGACTAATAGATTAATGCAATAGTACATCAAGAAATTTTATAAATACATTAAGCATATCTATTCTTTTTACGGAATATGAGATCTTCCCAATCTCTTTGAGAGGTCCGACTTTTCAACGACATAGTGATTTCTATAGCTAAATCGAAATGACCCTGCATTCGCCATACGAGGGTTAAAGAAAACAAATGCAACTGTACCTTTTTAATGCACTAATGCACAAAAATGCACAAACTTAATTCCAAAATATGCAAAACTTCACACCATTTAATTTTGTCCTGTGACATTTTTCTCTAAATCTGTTTTAAAGGTACAATTTGTCCTAGATCTGTGCGGCACCGTGTATATTACGGTGTCGCTTTTAAAAGAGGTGTAGAATCCTTTGTGTCTGGTGTTCTACAAAATTCTTTAAATAAATATCAAATGTATGTACATATATCGCAAGGTTAGTGATTCTGCCATTTACGATACGCAGAGATCCGAGAATCTGAATGGAATAATCCTGAGGTTTCTTTTAAAGCTGGTTGAAAGACGAAGAATGAAATTCGTGGAACTGTAAGAATACTATAAATGAGGTGTAATGGAATATACACGTAAAAAACAATGAACGAGCGGAAACGGAACTGCGTGGAAAGCACGATTAACTTTATTGGTATCTTTGAAAAAAAAAAACATGAAAATTTTCGAATATTATCACACATTTTTTCTCTCATTGTCAACTTTCACTGATTTAATTTCTTATTATATTCTAAATATTAATATTATTATATTACTATTAGTTCTTAAAAATGTAACAATTCTGACTTTTCAGTTTTGTTAATTTTAAAATTATCAATTTCTATAACAAAATAGTCAAAATATTTAAGAAAAATATGTTGATTGAAATAATATCCTTCATATATGTATATATATTTCAATGATGGTTACTTTCAGTACTGGAATGCCGGAAATTTCTCTGTAACATTCTTTCGGATCTTTAACCTTTTACTAACATTTTTCTTTTTACTTTATTTATAATGATCTTCCTGTTGAATTATGTTTGGATTCTATACTACCGCTGTTTAATTAAACCAATATGAACAATAACTTGAGTATCTTCGCAATGAAAACGTTGTATAATTTATTGACGCCTGATTAATCAAAAATTTACGCATTGTAAAGGAATATTGATTTCTGAAATTGAGTTATTGAAAATTGATATAGGATTTTATGAAAGTAGTTATGCTTATATTTTATATTTTCCTATGTTGCACAAACGTAGAAAAGTTGTTTATAGGATAAATTGAAAACTTAATTGTCTCTATAAATTTCATATTTATGTATCATAGATTAATTTGCTTATAGGATAAAAGTTAAGAGTGAAGTATAATATCAATATAGGTTGATAAATGTTTAATAAAATAATTATGGCAAGGATACGATGAATAATAACTTTAAACAGGTAAAGTATTTTTTAAAATAAGTATGAGTAAATGATTATGCTTATTATTACGCTTTCTGTTGATACATACAATGAAACTGTGTACACAATAAATTTAGTACTGTGTCGAGATGAAGAGCGATATTTCCAAACATGAAAATACACACACAGTTATTAAAGAAATATTTTTTGATATTCCATATTTTTGTTATGACTACTTTATAAAATACAGCAAATTAATCCTTCTAATTTCTTCAAAAAATTCAAGTCGTTCAGTCCAATTTTGAAAAAGTTATTCTGTTTTAAAGGGTGGTCGAGTACTTTCGAGAGCTACTGTATGCTCAACTGAGATTTGTGTTTCATAGAAATTGCATACATATATTTGGTTCCGTTTTTCCGATGAAATATGAATGTGTCCTACTCTTATTCGTATTAACGTTAGTTGATTTTTTCTATTTAGTTGTAAAACCAGATTTCTTCTATCATTTATGTCATTGCAGATTTTTGTGTAGTTTGGTGGGTCTAGAATTTCTTAATTCTTCGATTCTATTGTCGTTTTAATTAAATACATTTGAAGGTCTTAATAATATACAAGCCTAATTTGTATTGTGAATGCACTAGAGCTGACGAATTTTATTATTGTGTCGGCTTTCAATACAATTTTGTTATTCTTGATTTTCCTCTTATTTTGAGCTATATTATTTCTATAACCTCATTTGTATGTATCATGAATTTTGACAAGTTACACAAATTACACAGTGTTCATTATTAAACTCAATTTATTGCAAACAAGTATTAAATTTGTACAAGTTATTTTTATCACAAACTATATACTAAATACAGTATTACACATTTATGCTATATTTCTTATAAACAACGCCTTTCCAAAATGACAAAGCTTATTTGACACACTTATGTATCAATTTTTGTTGTTGTTCGTTTGCGCTTATTAGCTTCTAAATATAGTCTCATATATATCTCATAGTCATATATGTCTCAATATATTATATATCTCATAGTTAAATATCGAAATTTGTTGCTTTATATTGTACACCATGGCGAAGAAATCTTAGAACTTCTTGTATGTAAATTCTTTCTTCTGGAAATAAGTTAGGTTCATTATCTTCTAATAATTCAGAGTTATCATCAGCAAAATTTTAACATATTTCTGATAGAGTTATTCTACCAGCCACTTTAATATTGCTATTCATATCTACCCAGTATTTAAATTCATCTTTAGACATATCATCTAGATTGAAAATAAGTTTCGAAGAAAAGGTCCATTTACTATGAATCTGCTAAGAATTCCTATCGTTTGTGCAATTGTTACAATTCATACAAATAGCTGAAGTTATAATTATAATAGGTGGATTATTTTTAACTAATTTTATATAGAATATTTCGAAGTCGACTGATTATGATAATAATAGTCGATTAATCACGTTCCAATGTTTATTCGCAAAATTGTTAATAATTCTTTCCATTTCTTATCATCTGCTATTTTCAACATAATCGAGTAGATAAATCTCTGAATCTATACTTTTGTACAATTTCTGCATAAACTTTGTCGATCGCGCAGTGCTTTAAAGCCAGAACAAAAGCATGCGCTTTGATCACTCCATAAACGAGAAATGTTGGTATAATAATAATAAAAACACGTAGATCGGTTCGAACAAGCGATATTTTCCTTCTTGTCCTCGTAAAACCGACATTGTAATGGAAAGGCAATAACAGGAAAGGGGTCCACCGCAGCTATCATAATACAGAGACACACGGAACATGGATCTCATGTTTATGGTGTATCAGGTATGGTGTTCCTAGATTTTGCTTACTAGTCTGTCATCCTGACACGTTCTAACCATATACCGAAGTTTTAAGAAACGTGAATATTTGCAACTCTGATGCAGTTATTACATTCAACCAACTTCCTTCTTTGTGCTTCGTGGAAATACACAGAGTATTTATGAAAGTTGTTATCGAACTCCATAACTGTGTAGTACATATCGAAACAAACAGAGAAGTCTTAATAAACATGAATCTGAAAATTGTTAGTTTCAGAGATATGATAGAGCTTCCCTCATTCTAGCATTCATAACATATTCAATCCCAACACACTTATCCTCTAATTTACACTGAAGTTCGGTTTCTCAGAATACTGTGTAAATCGCAAAAAACCCAAATGCCCATAATTTAGTCAGTTATTTAATTAAATTCATTAACTTTAACGTAAAATAAAACAAAATTAAACTAAAAAAGGTAAAACTATCAGCTTTTCCTTCTTTGTGACAATAAAGCTTTTCCTTTTATTGTCTTCTACACTATTATCCCTTTATGGAATATCACGGGGTTGTAAGACCTGTATTTATTACCTTGTATCAGATTCTGAGACGCTGGTTATCGGATAATTAAACCCTTTAACCTGGTTGATATGTAATGTTACGTGTTTTATTGTGATCTCTGTGTGCGACTTACTTCTCGGTGTATTACTTGTTTCTATTATTTCCTGATACTGTTACTATTATTCGTACTTTTGTTACTTCTACTCTTACTGCTGTTACTAACTCGTGTTTCACTATGTTTGCTCTTTTATAAATTATATTGTGTTACGATTAGTGGATGTATTATGTGATGGGAGTGACTAAGTATTCGGGAGATGATTGTTGCTAGCTGTGATGGTGGTAGTTTGAACAATTTGTAAGGTGTGAGGGCCTCAGCGGCTGCAGTCGTAGGTTTTTTCGAGGGGGGTTTTATGGCGGTTGCGAAGCATAGAGCACCTTGGTCTGGTGGCCAAATGTGACTAACGAATAATTTGTATTTTATGACTATAATCCAAGAGGCCGAGGCCTCTTTACTTTGCAAGGGTTGGAACACTTTTTAAGGATTATTTGCGTGATTTTTCTATTACTGTTTCACCGTAATCCAATTTCTGTAACATTGTGTGCAAAGAAAAGGGGGAATTCCCTTTCTTAGGTTTAATTCCAGTGTTAACAAACGAACAGTACTCAAAAGTGACTGTACAAATGTGTGCAGCATACATTTTTGTTTCTAAGAGTTTTCAAACAATTTTTAAAATTGTTTGTTCTAACAGCGAGGCGTTCTTTCAACAGGATTCGGCACCATAATTGCCTTAATGCAATAGTATTTTTAAGAAAAGAAATAAAGGTGTTTAGACTGGCTTGGGAACTCATCAAATTTGAACCCCATAGAAAATTTGTGGGGTATTTGTAAAGCTAGATAACTTAAAACGGACTGTACTAAATTATTGAAAAACTTGAAAATGATCAAAGTGCAACTGCATTAGCGAAAAAATACGATATTGGGAAATCAACAATCACGAATATTACAAAGTAGAAGCATGATTTTTCAAATTGTTTGCAGAATACATCTAGTAACCAAAAATCTGTAAAGGCTGCAAACAATAAAACTTTAGGCTCTGCACTTTTTCATTGGTTCATAAGATGTTGATAAAATAGTATACCACCCACTGGGTCTGTATTATGTCAAAAAGCTGTAGATCTGAATAAAGAGTTAGTGGAAATCCAATTTTCAAGGCAAGCAGTGGTTGATTGTTCAAATTTAAATCTTGTTATGCTATACAATTGAATATTTCATTCAATTAGGAGAAAAACTATCTGGAGATAAGAAAATTACAGAAGAATTTTAAGCAATTTTCAATAACTTTCTAATTGAAAAAGGCAATTCTTTGCATAATGTATATAATGTCGATGAGACAGAATTACCGTGGAAAGTATTGCCTTAAAAAACTTTGGTATTTAGGGAAAATTGAATATGCTCTTTGTAGTTAAAAAGAAGTACACGCACCTCCAACACATACATACATTATTAGAAGTAACAAGTATAAACTTAAATACTAAATTCTAAAATATGCAATATTATAATACGTAATTTAATATAAATACTGAAATTTGTCTTACAGTACAATAAAATATTAGTAATTAAAAGCAATTCTGGAACAGTAAGGAGAATTCATTGTTATATGTATATTTCCATAGAAAATGGCATTTTCTAAAAAGAAGTGCAGTCAAATACCTCACAATTATAAATAAAATAAAGTATGTGTAGTAAGGAAATTCACTGCAAACTAAAAAGGGGATACAGTGTATATAAAATAATAAAAGTGTGGTCGTAGGTGTCTACGATTCTTTTGTACCACAAATAAAAAACATGAAATTAATTGACATCCCGGAAAGACGTATACTACGCCAGCGAAGGGACATAAATGTCATCAATTGAGAAAAATATACAACGTTTATGGTTATAAACTTTTATACAACATGTTCGATATTCTGCAGTATCTTGTGATATATGGTCAACTCTTTTATCTACATTTACGAAGTTTGAATATTATTTTGATACTTTTATTATGCATCATATCGCAGAAAATATTTCTAAAGAGCTTTAAAAAAGAAGACTGGCGTCGCAAATCTTAATATTTATTGCTTCCTCGAACAGATTGCTAACTTCATTTTCTTGAATGTATTCGTTGTCTTTGTATATGTATATGTTGTAAATCCCTAAATATTTACTTTATTGAAGGAAAGTTAAGTAATATAATTTAATTAAAGCATCACTGAGAACAGTGACGTGTATTATTAAGAATTTTAATTTTAAATAAAATGAACACTCTTAACCTTAGTATGGTCTCGGGTGAAATTTCATCTATTTTTATTATATTGTAATTTGATAGATTTGTCTAAAATGTAAGATTAAAAGTGAAACGCAATTTATTGACATTTCATTTTGACATGTTAATATAATAAAAAAGAAGTTTAATGAAAGAGTTCCTCTAGTGAAACTTCACCGGAATGTAATGCATTATATACTATCTTTAAAAACAACTACAATGTTATCTCTTATATTTATATTTTGAGATTTCTTTCAGAATATTTAATCTAACTTAGACACTTATCTACAAGTAATTTGTAATTCATAATTTTAGTAAATTTTTCAAAGGTCAAAAATATATACAACAATAAATAATTTTTTGGCAACTTTTTGCACAAAGGAAGTGCAGCAGAACCTTGGTTGTGTGAACATCCGTTATCTGAATGTTTTGTTGTATGCACATATTCTGACGTATTATGAATGAATTGTATCGAAGAAATTACTGGATACAGAAATAAATTTCTTTTCGACTGGAATCACACATATTCAAGTTGAAATATTCAAATTGATGATATCTGTGATGATTAATCTTCATTTGTTTTCGTGTTCAATGACTCAAAATGATAGCTAGAGTCGAAGTAACTGCACATTCAGATTTTATCAATACGTGTCTTTATTATTACTGTTTATCTTGGTTCTACTAAATCGAAATCCTTGCTTTTATAAGCTTCAGAGCTGTCGTTGAGGAAAATTTTTTTATTTATTAACCTGCAGAAGTAACACAAGCGAAGAGAGAAAGGAAAAACTGCATTTTTCGACAGAATTTTCGTAAAAATCCGTGGCACTCAAATGGTTAAATGAAATTTTATCCAATTTGATTTTATCCAAAAATTGGAAAGAATCTATTTCTACACTTAATAATTGTCTATGTGCAATCTTACACTACAAAATAACGATAAACAAATGTGTTTGGTATTCAAAACTCGCGACACTTTCTGGTAAAGCGCAAAAATACCGGTTCTACTCATGATGAACTAATGCCGGAAGGATGATATTCTAATTGTTAGTGTGTCAAGGTGAAGAAATATCAGTCGTGTTAGATTTCTGTGCAAACTCTTGCATATTAATACAGTGATTCGCATTCATATTCGGACACGTTGGTGTTCAAAGAAATTATTGCTCTATTTGTTTGGTAATGAAGGTGTCAATGGAGTAATTTTTATTTATTATATTAGAACACTCATTATAGTTTATAATAAATTAATTTTTATTTGTTTAACGTGCATTGTTTCTTAAATAATAGACAATATACTAATAATGCTTAAATTAATAATCTATAAATTATACATATAACATGTTTCACGTATAATATATTGAAAATCAGTATAAATTTCAATATTTCCTTGGGAATCATTTATTTATTTTAGAAATCCTTTTCTTACAATAAAAATAATAAATATATTATAATTTTTATTTATAATATAAATAAATATGGATATCTCTACATTTAATAAATGTCCTAACTATCCGTCTTAATTATCAATTTATTTATAATGCAAATAAAAAGGAACAATAATTTATTAAAGAAAAAATTTATAATAAAAATAAATATTAAAACACTTACCGAATGTAAAGAGAACTTGGATAGTTATTGCAAAATTATAGTAGAACGTCGGTTATCTGAATGTCATTTAACCGAAGCGCCTCTTATCAAAATGGATCAATTATCGAAACGCAGAATAAATCATTTATATAAATCGTGTAACAAATAATTAATAAATTATGTATTATAACCAATTAATTATTTAAAAAATTATTAAAATTTGTTGGAGGTAGTGGATCAACGTGGAACACTTTTTGTGATATATTAATTTATTTTATATAACGATAGACACACAACACGATACATGATACATTTTGAAAACAGTAAACAAAGACAATGGACTAACGTCGTCGAGCCAAATTCAAGTGGTGTCATCTGACATAAAGAATATTAATTCCTTATTTCTCTAAAAAAATTATTAATAATTAAAGAAATTAGTAAATGGAATACCCAAAATGTGTTTAGAAGTTATAAAAGAAAAAGGTAATCACTTCGTTGAGGGTAGAATTTTGTACAATATACATATGTAGACCTTCGTAGTGTACAAGATTTCGATTATAATAAAAAATTTGTAACTCATCCTTTTTAAATTTTGTTTAACTGCTTCTAAACTTTTTAACGGTAGTATAAGCTAATAATTATGTCATATCAAACATTAATATGCAATTGAGTTTGAAAATGAGTTTAACGTAAGTCGTGAAACTTGTCTCAACGACGTAATATAAAAACAATTAGAGTTATTAACTTTAAAAAGGAATTGATATTATTGCTATTATGCGAAAAGAATTGCAAATTTAAAAGATCTATTTAAGTCATCATATTATATAAGGAAATTAATAAAACTTCGGCTTCTCTTGTTTTTCTTATGAACCTATCAGTTACGAGAGAAACATTGGAAACTAATAATGTGAACACCCTATATATTTTTACTGATATATAATATCGTTGTCGTAGACCTATCTTTGGTGTCCTAATAAGTAGGTACACAAACCAGTGTATATGCTATCTGCTTGCATGACATCAAACCTCTAATGCACTGCAAAGCATAATTATCATAGCACCACTACAATTTTCAGGAGTTTTGGAGTTATATGTAATGATTTCTAAATATTACTAAAAGCACGTGAAAGATTAGAAAGAAATGATATGTAATGAAGAAAGTGCAAAAATAACATTTATTTACAACGAAATATCTAACCGGTGCACATTTATAGCATCAACGTGTTTATTCCAATTTCTACTCACGTTTTCACGTGCGTATGCAAAACTGACTCCTTTGGCGTTTTAGAAGTATAGGTGGAGACATAATTTTTTTCTCTTACAATATTAGGATTACGTTTAAGGAGATGTTCAACGGTCAAATCAAAAACATCGAATCTACATTCCTTCACAATTTTATCACAACTGTTTCAATGTGTTATTCGCAATTTTAACAATTTATCGTTCAGCTCGAGGGGATAACTTCTTTTCAGGTCCTCTTTTCCTTATTTTTTCTATTCTTAGTAGAATCGCGTAAAAAGTACAATACAACTTTATGAGATCGTCTGAGTTTACGTGCTAATTCTCATTTCTTGCTCTCCTTATGTTAAAATTACACCTTGTTCTTTTTCATTGAAGTATTCACCGCCTGGCGTTGCATAAATTAACTAAAAAGCTTCGAGCTCGCTAAAATTATTACAACAGAAACCCTTGAAGTTGATTAAGATAGCAGCTGGTGCTATCGTTTTGCAATCCCAAAACGATTTTCGATTACCTCTCGATATCACACACAGAAAAATCACTAAAGTCCATTATTTACAATACTCTTTCACATTATACCATTGGCTTCTTCTAATTATTTTCTTAAGGTTCAACAATGTTAGAAATGTCAGTAGTGCTATAGTTATGCTGCGTAGTATATTTTGAATTTTTCAAATATTATTTCAAAACAATATTTTAGAATCTTCAAACTAATTTAAAATAGAAAAAAATATCAATTTCTTAGATCCAATTTAATCAAATATCCCTGTTAATGACATATTGGGAGATAACTTTCTATTTACGTGGATATACGCACCATGAGGGTCGCCTTAATGGCGTTGAGGGCCTAATGAACGCGTTTGAATACGGTATAAAACGTATTTCGTTCAAAAGTTCTGAAGCGCGGATGACGCAGGTGAGGTTCGTTAGCTAATAACTGCTCACTTTATGGCAATTGTTATATCTAACGTTTACTTTGTACTTACATGCAGGCTGTCATAAAAATAATGGATATTACCGTGTTTCTCAATTCTCTTTTTTGTTTGCTGAACGAATGGAAAAGATTTTGTAATATACTGCAACATGAAGGAAAATATTTACTTGCTGGTGGTTATAACATAAATAATACAAAAAGGTCTTAAAAATTAAAATTTCACATTGTTTACAATTAAGTATATTGTATTATACAACGAAATTATTCTAAATGTACTAATGGAATTATTCTAAAAGTATTCTAATGTACTACAGTGTATAATTAATTACGAGGAAGCGTTTACTTGGAAGTCTTTATAAACAAAGAGAAATAAAGAAATAATTAACATTTATTACTGTTAGAACCTTTCAACGCTATTGTAATCTCGACTTTTATAACTTTAAATCCTAAATAGGCATGCAGGATGTGCCCATAAAATGCGGGACCCACACTCACTTCAAATATTCCGTATATAAAACATAAGCTATTATAAGAACCAAGGAAAAATAAGAGATAAAGCCGGAAGAATTGAACCTGTGACTTCCTGCCAGTAAAAGCTAGGACTCTAGGTCTATTGCTCGCACTGATATAGTAGCTCAGGAAAGTATTCAAAAGAATTCGAATAAGTATGAGGGTCCTAAACCTACAAATGATTGTATAATAATTTCGAATTTTATATAATTTCGAATCCTAAGTAGACATATAGGATCTGCCCATTAGCGTGAACTCTTCTGTAATAATGATACTCGTGAGGAAGGGTTTTGGTTTGATTCTCATCAGTAAACCACAGATGTTTATGCAAATTCATATTTTTGAGAATATAGTAAAGAGAGTAGAATTTCGGTGGAAGCTTATATCACGTATTAGATACAGTGAACCTCAATAACTCGAACCTCAATACCTCGAAAACCTCTATAAGACAAAATTTTTTTTCATTTCCTTCAGCACCGCTGTGAGAACCTCTATAACTCGAAATAAAAACTTCTGTTAACTCGAATTATTTGCCGCATGTTTAGTATGTATTTTACCTCTGCAACTCGAATTCAGAAAAACTCCGACTTCTACAAGTCGAAGTTTACTTCTACATATCAGTCAATCAATTCAATATGAAACAAAATGAATTCCAAACATAAGCTGAAAACATTAACATTAGCTGATAAAATAAAAGTACTTGAAACAGTAAAAACTGGATCAAGAAAGAAAAAGGATATTGCTCATGAATATGAGATTCGAGAAGTAGAACTTGTTATAGGCAACAAAATGAAAGCCAATTTGATTACATTAGAATCAAATTTCGTCATATTATAATATCGAAAACTTCGAAGATTTTTTAGAATGTGATGAGGAAATTATAACTACAGGATCATTAACTGATTCAGAAATTATTGAATCTATCACCTAAGACAAATTAGTTGAAGACATAGTTGAAGATTAAGTTGATGAAGGATCTTTTGTAAACGAATTAAAATTCACAATTGAAAATGCTATTGATTTACAGTACACTAAAAAACTGGAACAAAGCAAAATCACAGATCTTTTTAATACTAAAAAGTAATGTTTCGAGCATAAAATTTGTCTTATAATTATGTTTATATATGCAGGTATGTACATAAGTTGTGTATTTGTTTATAGGAATACAATAAACAATTGACCTTCAAAACTTGAATTTGTCTTTCTTTACACCTTCACATGTCGAAACCGTCGCACAAAGTCTCTATAAGTCAAATTTTCATTTGTTGGACCTTTCTTATTCGAAAACTGGATAAAAACCTCTGTAACCCGAAGTTTTTTTCCCTTCCCTTGAGTTTCGAGTTATCGAGGTTCTACTGTATCATAAATTGCACCTTTAAATTTTCTATAAATGCATAAAAATCCGTAGTCTACTCATGAGTCCTCGTGCTGCTGATAGCAGGAACTATGTTTGTCAATGAGCATGAATTCGGCCATGACATTGCAGACCGATAGAGTTACAGTTATAGTTCGAATCAACGGCTAATTGTCAACTGTTGAATAAGGTCCACTATCACGATGCATCGCGTCAGAGACGCGTATGCGACGAAATATTGCTTGCTGAACAGTGCTGCGATCAAACAATCGGACGTCTGTTCGCGAAGCGTCATCGTCACGCTATCGTCGCGACCTGCATTCGTCACGACGTCAAACGTACGTTATCGTAGTCGTCTGCACACATAACCTAACACCTTCAAACCACGATGCGTCGCGTCAGAGACGTGTACGCGTAGCGTATGAGATATTTCCGTTTCGTTTCTTCTTCTATTTTGAATATACATAATTATATAGAATTAGCATGTCCTCATCGTCACTCGACATCTTCGTAATTGATACAAAACTTACGGTATGCTTGGTTAATAGAAAGCGTTCACATCTTACACGGTATACAGCATTGAAGCGTATAACAAGCGATATTTCGCCGCATGTGTCTCTGACGTGACGCATCGTGGACAAAAGGCCTAATAGTCAATGCAGACAATGAGATTTTCCACCGATTCGGTACTTTTGCTGAAAGTGCCGAATCCAACACTTTTAATAAACCTTCATCACACGTTTATCTCTCAAACATATGAATTAAGAGAGTTTTCTACTGTGGATGTTAAAAAAATGATTATTTTTGTGGAACCTTTTTAACACTAAATCTACCATGACCATGGTCGTTTTCAATTTTATTTTAAAAATTGCCTACATGCAACGTTATTCCATCACCATTTAACTTCACGACTTTTCTTATAATATGAATTTTTTAGTGTTTACTTTTTTTCTTATTTTAAAATTCAGATAAGTCGAACAATAAATCTACCTAATTTTAGTAAGTGCAATCCATATTTCAAAATCTCAAAATTCTCAAAAACAGTGAACTCAGAAACATTACTTTGATAAATATAAAAAGAAAACGACACATCAAAAGCGATAGCGAAAAAAGTGATAAAAAAAAAGCTAAAAGAAATCTAAAAAGAAGGTGCAAAGTGCCTGCAAAATATAAAAACTTCAGGGAAACTACCTAGAAATGCAAGCAATGTCTTGTTGCATTATATATTTCGATTTGTTTTGAATATATCACAATGTACAAAATTATTGATAAATAATATTAGTATAATAAACATGTTTGTGTAAAATATGTGTTTAGAGAATTCTTCACGCGAGACTCTGCTGAATCGTTTCATTTCAAACAACAGCTCAGATCGTATTACAGTGTAGCGTTTGGACACGTGGATCTGTGAATTCTTTACCTACTACTGCACAAGTGGATAAAATTAAAGAAGTTAGTATTTGAAGAATGCAAAGATTACGAAATGTACAGAAAGCAAACAATGGTATCGATGGCGAAGAGATCGAAAAATTCGCTGACAATATAGCCGATAGTCTGTAAAAAGAAATCAAAATTACGCAGGAAGAGAAAAGATCCAGTGAACGTAACTTTTTTGAACAAGGCGAACAATCCTCTATATGGTCTTGAGCTCACAGATTAGTCTTAAGTATAGTACTTATTATTAGAACAGCACCAAATGTTTAAACACATTTTTCTTAATATTATGTTTTCTAAAATGGCTTCCATAATATCTTAAGACCTGTTTAACCGATTGGCTCAATGTTTTGTATACACCCTCACTTCATGTCTCATTATAGCTCGTACTAGAACTAAATGAAACATTTTCTTTTGTTACTTTTTTAGTTCGATAAGTGTACGAGGAGCATATAAAAATTGATAATCAAACTTCAATGTGCCACCAGTTTTACAATTACGCGAAAAGGACAGGAGACAGAGAGCAGGGTCTACGCGAGACATATCAGCGACAGATAAAAGATTTTCTATCGCACGTGTGGACGTCAAAACGTTAAAGCGTCAAAAATTGTCAAATACTTACATGTAAAACGCGTTATCACCAAATGTGTAGAGCCTATTATAAATAAATCATCTGAACATAATATATTGCTTTTCTATCATGAAAGACACGACAACATACATCCATATTATCTTGGTTCTTTTGTAACATTACAAAATTAAGAATTCTAATTTCATATATTTCGTTCGTTCACGGCCCGAAGACCTTAAATGTAAAGTTAAATTTGTGACCGTTAGCAGAGTCAAGAATTCGGTTATTTCATATGCAACAACCTAATACATGGAAGTATTTAGCCACGGAAAGGGGAAGGCGCCTGCCTGTGCCTTCTGGTAAGAGAATTATGAAAAACATCGTTATATAACAGTTACATACACGAGAGCCTTTGTCACGAAACTAAGTAAAAATTTGTAACGTGCTTGCTATATGCGGGTTCCCTGTAATAATTATGATCCTTGATTAAATTTTGCAATTTCTGAATGCAAATTCTGATGAAACGTATAGATAATTACGGCCATCCTCAATTTAAAGTAAGATTTCTGTGTTTATACCTTTGTTTCCCAAATGCCATCAACGTACCTACCATAAGCGTACATTTCACCTTAATGCTGGTATACCCTCGACTTTCTGCATAAATATTTTTTTATGAATACCAGTATGATCGTTGTCACAATACCTACAACGTAACACTTGACTTACGTTTTAACTTTTACGTCGACTGGTGGGAAAATTTGGTTAAATATGCTAACAGAAAAATGTTGCAAAATTTTCTACGAAGAAAGAAAACAAAATTGCACAGAAGCAATAACCACATACTGTAGAGATTGTAATGGTCAGTTTAATTTCTGCTTGAAATGTTCTAATATAATATAACTGTGTGTTTTTTAATGTGACTTTTATCTCGTTGAAATAAATTCGTTTTCTTATACCTAATAATTTCCAAGTATTATATATCGATTTTGATAACACAAAAAAAGATTTAATATACGATCAATCATATTAAGAATGGTTTATAGAAATATTTCTTATTAAATGTGAATTCACTTCCACTGAAATTTGTATATAAAAGTTTTCACTGAAATACGAACTATGGGTACATTGGAATTTTGCCATATTATATTAAAATCGTTAAATTCACGTTTCTAATATTTCGATCGAGCATTTTAAGCGTTTCATTTCCTACGTGTACATTCTTTTCCATGTTCGTTAATTCTCTTGGTATTTCAAGGTATTCCTTATTTTATACTTCATAGATACAACGAATAAGTGTACAATAACAACGATTTTCAAATATGCAATATTTTCAAAGCGAATAACATTAACAGGAGAAAGCTGTAAATTAGGAAGATGAAGAAATATAAATGATTAGTTGTTTAAGATTTAACATAAACGTGAAAGGTGAAAAATTAGGAAATTAATAAATTATGGAATTCATAAAAGTCTTATTAAATTAGGGAATTATAGAATTCGGAAGCAGAATGCCTGTCATATTACGAGATTACGCAAATGGGATTCTCATGTTATCTTCTCTGATACTGGCCTCAAAATTAACTCAAGTGGTGTAGAAGCGAATTAACCACAGTAGTGTGCCAATGATATATTCACTAATACTGATACCTATTTTCAAACATGTTATTGCTATTTTAAACAGCCGTCGACATAAATCATTGCAAACGTTATATGCATACTGGTAAGATTTTTGTGTAACATATGTACAATACGGAGCAAAATTGAACCAATAAAATTGTCTCTCTAGAACAGGATAATTTATTTGCACATTGCGATAGAATTTGAGAGAAATTACTTACATACATAAGATTACATTTATTTTGTTTTAATAAGCTCCTAAGAAGTTTATCGTATCCTACTTAATTTGTTGGTTATTCAGTTTCTCTTCCGACTCAATTTTGCGCCACGTTTTAGTGTATATGTATTTGCTATACTTCACACTGTTATAATGTTAGGACTGTTTATATTCGTCATGTAGATGCGTATTAGCAATAGTTTTCAATAGATCTTGATATTAAAATTACAAAATTTATCAGAATGTACATATAACAGACTGTGTTCGAAACTAGAAAATGTTCTTGTTAAATAAAAAGTATTTCAATTTGTAACACATCGAAACAGTGTGTAGTATCTCAATTGAGTGTACAAAAAATGAAGCAGAAGTATTGTGACAGTATTCCTGAGTGTTCTACAAGACATCCGAAGAAACTCACACGTTTCCTTATTACAAACGAAACAATAGCAGACTTAGGTAAAATTTAAAAATCTCAAGTAAATATCACACTATAAGACCAAACACTTTATGGATAATTATGTATTATAATGGCAAAATATTTTTTAAGTAAAAAGAGTCTAGCAGGATAAGCATGGGTAAACGGCTCCCAGACCATTTTCCATTTTTGTTGATTGCTAAACAATGCTTTTTGTCTGAAAAACCATTCTACAAAATTTCAGATATTTACTCCTCCGTTTGAGGGTGACATGAGGGTAAAACCCCTAAGCATTTTCCCTCTATTTCTTAACATATTCCTTTTTAAATTTCATAATTATCATTTACTTTCTCAAACCTTGTTAAACTACATAAGTTTGGCTCAGCACTGAAAGAGCTAAACACAAGTGAATTCATCAGAAAGTATTGTAGTTCGCAAGGTTATGCGCAAGCTTTATTATAATTCGTAAAAGCGTTTCATATTTCATTTTTACAGTGTGCCAAAATCAACTATTCACTAGCTTGAACACTGAATGCCACGGAAGTTGGATCGTCTGTGGGATCGCATGTGCTCACAGTATTTAATTCACACAAATATATATCAATGTTTATTTAATTGTAACATGGATTAATTATATTAATGATTTTTCGCAGAACGTTCATTCGTTTTATAAAATAACAAATATGCTATTTTTCTTTTCGCACCTTTCCATTCGCTCATTTAGGTAACTCCCCTTCTTCTAAGCTCGCTCATTCATTACATTCTCTCCTCCCCCTCTCTCTCTCTCTCTTGAGTGGAAATGTTAGGTTCTTTATCATACCATTCACTCTTGAACTTCACATACAATGAAAACAATTTTACTCACATTGTTGGGGACAATAGATCATCCTAAGTTTATGATGCGGTCCAAAAATTTACTATTCTTGCGAACTTAAATATTTGAACCTTCGTCGTGTTATTATTAACTTTACAAGAACGCCAAACGCTTAATCAGTTTTCAAGTGTCTAACCACTTTTGCTCGAAACCAGTTGACGTATCGTAATCTTATTCTTTGAAGTGAGAACGGACTAAGACGTGAATAACAATAGGACGACCTAGAAATATTAAATTTCTAAGTTATCTCGGACCAACACGTGAACTATCACATGTACTTGACGCACCGACGTCACAGGGCGTTAATGAAAAAACTGCGATACTTCCGAACTTTCCTTACCTATTTCATTAAAGAGGAAAATTTTTCCATCTTTCTCCAATTTTCATTAAGACACATCTCTCGACAGGCGAACAAGTATAAAAGTACTGAACAATCAGGACACGGAGCTTATCAGTAGTTTCTGAATTATTGTTACTTATTGTTGATTATTAAGCGATTCTGAACGGACACTGAAATTCTGAAAAGAATTCTCTCGAACATATATACGAATACTCGTACATTTGGACTTTCACTCACAACACTTTAAAATCTACACGGACTTTAGCACCTACATTTAACGGACATATAGTTATATTAAAAATTGACACAGATTAAATAACATTGTATAAGCTGCGCATTACTATTGTTATTACATAAATTATTAATATTGTTATTGTTTGAATACAAAAATTATGTTTCGAATAAGGACATTTGATTTTCTATATAATCGGCTTCAGAAACAGTGTGGAAGCCCACACACATCGTCAATCAACGAAAATTCTAAGGTGAAAGGTAATTTTCTGTGTTACATTCAGTATGTGCTCGTCAGGGCGTGACGTGTTCCGTGAAAAGTTTCAAGATGCAGGTAAGAGGGAGATGCGCCGCGATCCGCGAAACTTTCGGTTATATCCAAGGGGATTTATTGCCTCATTTGTCGGGCAGACGATTCGTCGCACGTTTTACTCGACGGTTAAGGCTGAGAGGTGTCTGGAGGTTCGCGACCCAACCGTATGAGCGAGAGAAACAACGAGCCCCCTTAATAAGCGAACTTCCTGGAACGCGATGAAAAATATGTTTTTGCAGGCACGCACGATACGTGTCACGATTTTATTATACCCGTCACTTCCGACGCTGCCACGTATGACGGAAACCATGGAAAGGAGCTAGCCGTGCATCTCGGAACGGATCGCGCGAACCCCTGATAATAGGATGCTCTCTTCGCCTTTCCTTTTCATATACCGGATCCTTGTTGCCTCGTTAGGAATTAATTTACGCCTCCTATTTCTGGTAACGAAGAGAAATTGGAACATTCTACATGTTATTCTCGTTACGAGAAATTGTACCATTTGTTATTTTCTTTTTCTCACGCAGTTATTTACACGTTGGGGTAAAAGAATGTTTCTTCATAGGTTTCCGTAACGTTGCATTCTAATTAAGTTGGGTCAACTTTGAATAACTTTCTTGGATTATTAGAATGTTATAGTAGAGTAAACGTAAGTAGTATGCAGAGGTGGGTACATTTCAAGCAGAAAGTATTGGAAATCTTAATTAAAATATTTTTATTTAAATAGAATATTTTAATTGACATTTGTTATACGTAAAAGTATATTAAACATACTTACTTAGAATATTGCAACTGTGTAAATATTAATTGAAACAATTTTTGAAGATGTATTTGAAATAATAGTTCATATTTCTAAACTAGCTTTAACCGTTTCGAATAGTATTTTTCATGATTACTATTTTATTGATATCAATCGTGTACTCACTTTACGATGTATGAACATAAATATAAATGTGAAGAAATTATATTACACGTGTAACAAGAGAAATATTCATTTAAAAATAACTAGTTTAAGTTGGTGCTGAAAAAAATATAACTTAAGTACGTTTCACATATATCTGTAAAGCCAAATAAATATTTCAAATAGTATTTCAATTAATACAAAAATAAGTAATTATTTAAAATGAACCAATGTAACACAATATGGGAAATTTTTTGTTTGAAATATTATTTTAACCAATACTGCATTAAAAATTACTTCAAATGGTACAATTCAGCTTTATTTTTTCTAAATAAATATTGACGTTTTTTAAACAAAGAATCGAATTAATTTATATACCTATTACAAGATAAATTACTATAAAAAAGAAATTAAACGCTCAAAATAAAAAGCGCGTTAGGTACGTTTCTATGGAAATAATATTCAAATATTTCATTGCACTGGTAATGAGAGAAATATTCGTTTTAAATGACTATTTCAAGTTTGCGTTGAAAAATACATAAATTAAATACATATTGCATATATATTTACAATGTATATTCAAAATTAAGTAAGTATTTCAAATAGTATTCCAATTAATATGAAAATACATAATTATCTTAAATTGACCGATGTGAGAAATAAATTTTGTAAGTTTTTCTATTTTTTTGTTTGAAATACTATTTTACAGCACTGTTAATACGAACCACTTGATTTTAAAAACTTGCCAAACGCAGATTAATTTATTTTTCTTTTTTTTTTTTTTTTTTTAATGAAACGTATGATCGAGGACGAAGGAACAAATGCATAATTATATTTACATAATTAAACGTAAAAAAATTCGAATGTTTTGAAATTATAATAAAATCACTAAAAAAAGAAGAAATTAAAACCGGCAGTTTGACAAAATGTCTAATATGGAACACCTGGAAAATGTATAAAGCAAATTGAAAAAACTGCACTTTTGTTATTAAAAATGGAGATTTATTAAATAGAAATTACAGATAAACAAATATATTTAATTTTTGTGGAATTTATTGTAGCTTTTTACGTTTTCTACACATTGACCACGTGAATTCGAAGCTCCACATTCTTCGTGTGCCCATTGAAAACAGGGAACACATTGTGTCCAATTTTCCCATTATTATCACATTTATAAAAAATAATACCGTGCTTATAATAGTAAAAATATAACATAATATTATATAATCGTATTATGGAACATGCAACTAATATGTTCTATGTTATACTTATTCGATATGTTTCGTATTGTGTAAATAATGCTTTGGTAAGAGATTACAAACTATACTTAAGAAGAAAGTAACTTTAATAGTAAACTATTTTTGAACAATTATAGAAGAAAGAACAAAGAACAAACATATTTAATGATAAATAGTTTTTAACTTATAGTCACTACAATATTTAACTATTTAATTTTCTTTCAAAAAAACTTTTTCGCATCATGAAATATAAACACGCTTCTCTTTCAATAACGGATGCCCGATTGATGCTCAATTGTCAGTATGATTGTCTGCTATTTCTAGGAAACTGATATACACGATTACCTGTAGAATTCGTTATTTCTTTCTATATTACCTACGTTTATCCTATACAAGCATGTTCAAGTTTACTTTGGATTTATTATACTTTGCGCAGACCTTTTATGTTTGCACCGTTGTGCATGAATATCACAGTTGCAAATTTCAGTCCGTTTTTAATATTGCTAGTCCTAAAGCAATAGGACAGCGACAGGATTAATTGTGAGAAACCTAGTTTACTAGGAAAATGCATTAATTTTGCAAAATGAATAAACATGTGCCTCAATTTCATAAGGTAAGAATACACGAATTGCAAATTTTCTAATTTTTTAACTTTTTATGAATTTTTCAAATTCAGTAAGCAGGAATTATAACAAAAATTGGGAAATTAGAAAAGTAGTTCACGAAACATGAACATCTTAGACGATTGAACGTCTTATTTACATTAGATACCATAGGATGTAAAATATTTGCGAAACACGTGGATTTAAAAATCTGAGGAGTCATTATTCTGTTCGGTTCTTGTACCCTTTTGGGATGGACAACTAAATATACCTTTTCGTATGTTTTACTTTAAGTTATGATGTACAATACACTGCATTTATTACAATGCATTTTAGTGTAGGTTTAAGTAAACCTCAATGTAACCAAGTTGAAGGAAAAAAGTTAGTGATACACAATTAAGTTTAATTGGTTAGTTAATTCAACGAATTATTAGCCTTATCAAGATTCTTTCCAGTATGTAGTCATGTTAAACACAGCTGAAATCATAATAATTTGCGATGTCCAATTATTTTCAATTTTATGTAATCATTAATATTATTATATTTTTAACATCGAAATACTGAACTACAAAATTCATTATCTAATTGTCTTTAAATTTAACCTGATTGGTGTTTCTTTATCTTGTGCTTCATAGACTATTATGTTTCATACAATATTTATAAAACCGATACATCTCGAGACAGCTAAGTGTAATCTAACTTATTAGCTGTGCCTACTAGATTTATGAAGCATCGTCGTATATTACTGACCAATTAAATACGACTCAATTAATAGTACGGCATTGCAATTAAATTTTCAACAAGCTTCGAATCTCTAAGTATAATTTACGATATGAAAATGAGATAGAAACATCTTATAAATAGATTGCGGATTTTTATGCAAATCCATATCTCTGGGAATATAGTAAAAAAAGAAGAACTTCAATAGAAAACTATTTCACCTATCAGATATTGTAAAAAATACTGTAATTTGGTTATTTTGTACATTTTCTTATATTATGTGCATTCTGTGCAATTTGTACGTTTAAATTTTGTATAAATGCATTAAAATCTGCAATTTTTTAATAACAAATAAATAAAAACAATTAAAAGTAACATATATCTTGATACAAATATTTAATCTAGTCACATCTAATCAAAATAAGGAAAATATAGAATATAATGAAATGTGATTCAATTAGTAAAGGAAGTAGCTATTACATCAAAATCTTTGTACAATCAATGTTTACAAACGAAAAGCAACAAATTCACGAACTAATTGCAATAGTTTCAAAATAACATTTGTATTGTACATAACATGTTTCATATACTTAATACACTATCTTTTATTAATTTTCGGATTATTTACCAGCACTTAAAACAAAATAACTTCTTTTAAAATTCAATCAAACAACTTCAATCCTTTTTGAGAAGTTAGAAGCATTAATTAGCTGAACGATGCGTGAAAAAATTTTTTAGAAAGTTACGGCTCGTATTATTGGTCGGAATTGTAAAGAGAATAGTAAAAATTGCTTTCTACAATTTGCTAAAGTATAAATTTAAAAAATACGTTTTGTAGGTTTATGTAAATTATATAATATAAGTGCTTAAAATTTCTACAAATGGTTGAAAACAGTGAAAACTGAAGTTTTTTACGACTTTCAGGTTACAATAAGTAATGAATCTAAAGATTTTTACATCTTACCATGAAATTTTCAGTATGTACACTTACAGACGGAATTGAAGAAACACAGCAACTACGGAGCACATTGATTGAAATGTTACTAATTGGTTTAAAATTCTATAGAGTGGTGAAAGAGCAAGTTCAATTTATTCGGAAAAAACTTCAGGAGTGACATATACCGTTCTATTGGTCAACGATTTGATGTTAGATGCCTGAAAATAACAGTAAAAGATGGTGGAAATGTGATGGAATGGGGCTATTCCTCACGTAAAAATCCTGGTTCGTTAATATAAGTAAAAGAACCTATGTATGGCTAAGTTATTTGTGTAATGTCACATCTTGCTAAATCATACGCTGCTATTTTCCCAAAAAAGAATATAAAGAATATTATTTCGAGATGACAACTGCTCTTAACGTTCTTCCGAATTACTTAACAGATTCCTCACGAAACGAAATATTAATGTCATCAAATGGCCAAGTTAATCACTACATTTGAATGGAATACACAGAACCTTTGTGGAATTACAATGGACGACGATTGAGTGCTTTCTCTTTTAGCAATAAAGCGAAGTTAATGCAAAAGGTAGAGGAAAATGTGGTTTGGAATACGGGCTGAGTTTTGTATTCAATTAATCGAGTTACCTGCCTTGTAAATGCAAAGCAATCATAAAATCCAAGGGTACTTCAACATCTTACTGGAGTATCACAGAAACTACAGACATTTATGCACCGTTGCTTTTATTAAAAGTGACTGCATGACATAAACACAATTTGTTTCCTTACTTTTGTCATAAACACTTAATTTTCTGCGGCTTAACATTAATTGTAGTTTTTATAAAGATATATTTAAAAAACGAAAAATATTTATACGACATTGATGTACGAAATGTTGTTTTATACACAACCCACACACACGTGCGCACGCGCCTAATGTATATATAAAATAAATATGTATACAATTAACAGAAATCTACAAAATGTATTTTTTAAATTTTCATTACAACCTCAGATAGAAACGTAATACAAAATGTTGTTCAAACATTTTCGTCATCTACTAAATTAATCCTTATAACTTCTCAAAAATGTTAAAGTCCTCTGGTCTAATTTTATTTTAAAAAAGTTATTCTATTTTGAAAAGGTATCGGAATATTAATAAGAGTTGCTGCATATTCTCTCATTACTCCAAGCAGCCTGTTTCCAAACCACATTATTTTAATCTTATGTAAATATACTATTATATTATACGACATGCTTAACCTTTCATTATATCTTCCACCGTCAAACCTTCTTATCACAGGCATCAACATTTAAAACAAGGTTTTGTTTTATCCTGTTTCACCGCTATGTACTTTTCCGCTCCATCACACCTGCTTGCACCCGCGTGCATGCATGCATGCGTGCGTACACGCGTGAGTTTGTGAGTAGTTGGTTGCGTACGCTCACGCTACTACTAGAAGAACCTGTACTCGTCGTCAAGGCCCTTAAGAGGCTTTGGACGCGGTTTAACGAGAGCCATAGTCATGTTAGTGTGCCTATTCCTCGCATAATTGCGCTTAATGCTTGTGCTCGTTGCGCTCACGTGGTCGCGATATTATATGCGGCATCGAGGTCAGAGCGCGCATTTTGTTAAAAGAGGGCAAATCGGCTACTTCCGGCCGCTGTTTGCGTACAGGCGACAGGTCAGCGGATGAGGCGGGGCAGCCATTTATGAACCTGCTGCACCTTAACAAATCCACTGGACATGCACGCACCTGACAGCTCGATTTTTATATCGACATATATAGTTGGCCAATACGCCACGGTTTTTTACGATTACGCGCGGCCAGTTGTGGATGCGCTGGGTGTGGGTTTGGAAATTTACCAGCGGGACACTGGGAATTCGCCCCCTCCTCCACCTCCTCTCCCTATAGTCGCTCCTCTTTTTTTTTTTCTTTCTGCCATTGCTGCTCTCGAACGTGCGTATTTGCTTTTGAGGGGTTGTTCCGCCGATAGAAGACCGAATGTGAATATTGTTTGGCTTTTTTGCAACGCACTTTCGAGCGACACTGCATCGCGGACTAAAGCGTATATCGATCCGATCGGAGATAGACATTCTTCGAATTTTTGCTCACAGCCGATGTCCAATTCGGAACGTCGACATTGTATAAGAGCGCTGAACGAAAAGTTGTGAAAGGTGGTTTTGAAAAAAAAAAGAAAAAGAGACGACGGCAACAGTGGAATACCGATTTTATATTTGACTATATCTACATGGAATTTTTTAATTATGACTACTTGACACATTGTTCACGGAAGATGTGCATCGGCGTTTTTTATTCTTCGGTGGGAGATGTGAGTCGAGATCTCACAATTTTCGAACATAGACGACAGAGGACAGACATTTACATCTTGAACGCGCTAAATCGTTATTGTGTGAATAGTAATCATTAAATTTATATGATTTCATGTTTGCTACATAAACCCTCAATTCAGTTTCGAAAAATTAATAAAAAATGCAGCTTCCATCTTGAAGAATACTTTGAGGAATATCTCACAGATGATCTTTTAAATGCAGCAAGTGATGTTAAGAAAGATAATAAAAATGACGGTAATTTTAATACGGGAAAAAAGAAAAGCTTCTCTGTAAGGAAAAATATTTTTATGACTACCGTGCTAAAAAAAATACTATTAGTATTATCATTAGCTGTATTCGACAATTTTAAATAAAAGGTTGTTTTTAATGAAACATTTTTATTTCTTTAAATAGATGCTTTTTTTCATCTTATCCAAAAATGTGCGGAAACAGATGTAAGATCCATTTCATAGTATACCGTCAACAATCTATTAATATATAGAGTATATTTAGTAACTGGGCCGAGTTGTAATTCGGTTGTTATTGAAGATAGAAAGAAATTGTAGAAACTGCATAGTTTAATAAGCTGCATCGGTGCAGCTGTAAGTTGCAATCGCACTTTTATTTTTAATGTTACTCTATGATGTATTTTTACATGAATCGATTTCCTGTGTTATTCTGAATAAAAAAGTATTAGGTTACAATTTAAAAAATTTAATACTTTTCAAAATATTTGCCTTTCTCTTTCAGCATCTACAGAAAATGTTCGAATGTTCCACCATTGCATGCTAAACATTTTCTTACACGTTTCATTTACACTTTTCATCACATTGTTCAGTTGTTCAGCACTCACATTTGAATAATCCCTGTGAATTCGTTCTTTTATGTCATCGAATGAAATAGAAGGTTGTGAATAGACTGTGTTTTTTAAGAGAAGAAAGGTAAACGTTTCGAAAAGTATTGAGTTTTCTACGAGTGTACTGTAATCCTTGTTTTATTCAAAATAACACGAGAAATGGATTCTCATGCAAAAGAAAATTATAGAGAGGTGTATTCAAAAACGAGCACAAATGCACCGATGCACTTTCGTAAAAAGACATAGTACAAGTTAATAGAACTTGTTAAATCGTGCAAAACTTCACAACTTTTTTCTACCTTCTATAACAACCAAGTTAAAACTTGATCCATTTATTAGATACATCGGGAAGATAGTCAAACGAATAGTGTGTAATTCATTTTAAAAAGTATTTAACTCTCATCCGGTCTATGGAAGAAATTTCAATTTCACTCATTTTCAGTTTACTAAGTTTCTTAAAATGCCTAATATTTTCCTGATTGTACTACAACTTGATGTATATGTCTAAAATGTAAGATTGTAAGAAAAACACGACTTGATGATATTTCATTTGGAAATATTAACCCTTTGAGCGCGGAGTATTTAAAAGTTAAACGCTCTGTGTGAACGGAATGCTTTCCTTACCAATATAATTAAGTCATATTTATGCCGTTTTAATTCTTTGTTTACGTTAAATTAAATTAAATTGAATATTCTTGTTTTTCTCAGTATGTACTGAACTCAATACATAACATTCGACATAAAACACCTGTTTAAAAATATGCATCGAAAATTGGAATGAAATTCTTGCATCATTTTCAACAACAAATTGGAAAATTCAATAAAAATTTTGGATAGTGTTAAATTCTACGTTTTTCTATTAGTATTTTAAGATATAATATGCTATGCATTTTTTACTTTTGTTCATTGCTCTGTGCGAATGTGGCCATTTCGATAACCTTTTAAGAAAGTAAGCAATTGCGAATTATTGAAACACAAAAATGGCTATAACATTGAAACAAACTCAAATAGAACACATATTTATTTAAACCTTTTTCACTGCTTTTTGTGGCTCCTGTGAACTTCTAAAATGTGTACCATATGTTGTAATGCGCTTTGTATAATTATGTATTTTCCAGATATTTAATCAATTTCTTATGAAAAAAGTTACACATGTACGTAGTTGTTTTTCTTGCATTGCACATGTTTTCAAAATCTATCATTTTGATTGTGAAAAAAGCAGATTAATGTCCGTAATTTTAGATGTTTCAGACATTTCATTAATTTCAAGCGTTTTATCTATACACCAATTTACACGTATATTTATTTATTTTATTTATTTTGTCTTGTTCTATATTTATATTTCATTGTATCATTTCTCGAGTAATTTATTCTCTCATACTATTATTTTCCTATTCTTTTACTTTTTTTCTTCCATGCCACTTAACTTATCAGTTTTCTTGGGCCGATTACTTCTTAATTGTATTTAATTTTCTAACTTTAGTGTTCTGACGTTATGGAGACTCGCAACGATGTACAAAATAATGCGGGTAGTTTGATGAGCAAAGTGGTCTGTAATTTTCCGTAACTACATAATTATACATACATCTATAGTGGTCGAAATAAAGTGAACGTTCGCGATCAGTAACTAAATAAACAAATAAGAAACATTAACAAATATATTTAACATCATAATAAATTAAACGTATATACAGAGACAATTAATTATATATTGGTATATTAAATGAAAATTTTCCAGTTGACATCTATTAATGACAATATTCATGAGTGATATTTCACTTGAACTATTGTCGTCTTCTTCTTTGATATAGGTTGAAAAAAGTAAAGAAAGATACTCCTTAACAGTAGATTTATGGCACTCGTCAATTCGACGAATTTTGAATTTCACAAGGAAAATTACAGAAACAATTTCTATTAATATCCAGAAATTTTTGCTAATGTTTATTAACATAATGATGAAATATTTCTAAATGTACGAGGGTCAGGTAAATATAAATCGGATTATGTATGCCATATCTGTACAGCTTCACGTGTTTCGATGAGACTGACTGGGAGCTGAAATGAGAGTGGTTTGGTAACATTGTACTCCCTGTGATGCTCTGCTTTTCGTTTCGTCAGTAAACAACGTAATGAGTGAGAAGCCAGTACTATCTTTAGTTGCATAATATATCATAATTAAGTTTTTAATCGTTAAGAGCATAAAACCTATTGAAATTCTGCTTCGGCTGTGTTTACAGTTTGGTGATAGGACATTATCAAGAACTCAAGTGTTTCCTTGGTGTAAATCGCTTTCTAGTGGACGTCAACACGTCGAAAACGCATCTTATCCGCGATGTCCGAAGATAAGTATGACATCAGGAAATATTGAAGCTGTTCGAAAATTTATCGAGGACGATCAATGCATAAAAATTGATGAGATTTGTTCAAAAGTTAACATTAGCCATGGAAGTGTGGCTCTCATAATTCGAAAGGAATTAAAGTTTTACACGACAACGCCTTGGCCTCACACCGTCATTTAAACACAGGAAAAAATTAAAAAGACACAGTGGACAACACTTGATTATCTTCCCTATAGTCCAGATACGTTACCATGTGATTATCATTTATTTGGACTATTAAAGGAGGCATTAGGAGGACAGCAATTCAAGAGCAACCAAGAGGTAGAACAATTTGTGTGAAACTGGCTTTGGTCACAACCCTCTTCATTTTATGACAGTGGTATAAAAAAGCTGCTAATCTGATGGCAAAAGTGCCTAAATAAAAACGGGGCACATGTAGAGATATAAATCTTTTGTCCTTTTTAAGAAATTATCTTCATATAAAACATTGTTAAAAAAATTCGATATTATATTTGACTGATCCTCGTATTATTCCGGATAAAAGGTTAACAAATACAGGTTTCGATTTCTTGTTTTAAATATTTATTTCATTTTATGTTATAATTTATATAACAAATTTAAAAAAATTATAATTATAACATTTAAAAAGCATTAAAAAGAATTATAATACATTATGTATATTTTAAATATGTATATTTAATTACATAGCATTATATATATTATAACAAATTATACCCATTAAAATTAGTAAAATATAGTTTTGCGTCTTTTATATATTTAAACGAATCAGTAAAATACCATTTGTGATGTCTGACGTTGTTAAATATTTATCACAGAACTAATATTTATCAACTGATTCTAGAACTACTTCATAACCGTTATAGAACCGAAAAAATAACGATTATGAAACCAATATGGAAACCTAACCGTAACCGAAAAAAATAAAATCAACCATGGCCAGTCATTAAAAAGCTAATTCTTTTAACTGTAAATTCGTATCTTGTACCCATTTGGGTTAAATACTAGTAATAAAAACGAAAAGCAAACTTGAAAACCTTTTTTCAGCAACTAAAAAACGAAAAAGTAAGAAATATTCAAGTCGCCCAAAGTTATGAGAAAGAAATCTCAAAAAAATATAATTCAATGACAATAAGGTCAACTGACACTCCTTACTTACATCATATATTTTTGCAGTTTGACATGGTCACTTTTTTAAATTTACTTTTTATCACAGTTTCTTTCATTTCATTTCTGAACACCATTACTTTTGATTGATTTTTTTTATTTTCACATAAACGATCTTTGTATAAATAATTATCATACTTATAATCATAAAAATACTTAAATGAAGAAAAAGTGTGATCCGAGTTACTATCATACAAATCACATGATACGATTAGTCCCACGTATAACGGTTTCAAAGTGAGTACATTATACGAGCATATTGTTATATAAACATATAATGATATAATAATCGAAAGTACATCAAATAATAAATTTGAACACCATGTGAACTAATACGTTTGAATTTTCAAACTTACCTTTTTATTTTAAATAGGAAATTGCAGATTACTTATCTTAGATTTACACGAAAATTCTTACCTTTGTGTGTATTCCACTTGGACCTATATTTATATTGCAAAAAACCGAGAAGAAGGTAACAAATTCTCGAAACATATTTATAATGTTCATGGAATACATGAAACACGTACTTTGTATGTGCATTGTAATAAAAATTAATAAATATCATATGTTTTTATACACTACAAATGCATTCATTTTACTTTAATCATTACATAACAATAGTATTTTTAAAGAAACAGAAGTCTATACATAAAATAGGTATTTTTAAAAAATACTTTATGAATAATATATAATAGTAGTTTTAAAAATCAAAAGTTTATATATAAAATAAAATAAATGTTTGATTGGAAAGCTCCTTATCAATAATGGTCTCTTTCTTATGAGTCCGAATGGACCTGGTATCCGCCACTAGACGATTAGCCGTGGGATGGTTAAATAACAACTTAAAACAATTAACGGACAGGTAGAAGGAAGAGGGATGAGGTAATAAGAATAATTGCAATGTTTATATCTACTGTGACGTAGCAAAGACAGAGTCAATTCTTATTCTGATCTGATTTGGCTCGGTTTACCCTAATAATTGGAAAATGATGTTAAAAAATGTACCAAATTTATCCTCCTTTCCGGCACCTAAAAATTTTAATGAAGTACGATTCTATAAATCGGAAGGTACCATAAACATACGATTATTTATAGCAAACGTGATCGGAAAATTATGAAAAACTTTAACCAAAGTTAATGGTACTCCGAAAGGTGAATTGAAACTTTCCTACTTCGAATGACCGTATCTCCGAAATTAATGGATGAAATACAAAAGTTCAAAGGTTATTTTATAAACAAAAGTTATAGTGTCTAAAAATATATTTCTCAAATGAAATGTAACAAATCAAAATAAAGTATTGCAATGCAAATGTTTCATAAAATACGTTCGTTATTATACTGTAACTTACTTCTAACACAAAATGAAATGCAGTGAATATAATGAATTGTCATTATATTTCATCATCATCTTCTTCTTTAGATGATAGTTTTCCAACGAGAATCAGCGTTAAAGATAAAGTATATCATTGATACGGTACAATCGCTAGCTTGCAGCTTGAAGTGTTTATATTATACTTTAGATGATTCTGTTAGTTAAATGGATGATTGGAAATATTTATTAGAATAAAATAACTCCACGATGATTTTTAGATTTTAACTCAGAACTTATAGAATAATGCCTGATTAAAATTTTAGGTACTTAAAAGGGTACAAATTTGGCATTCTTTTAGCATCCTCATTTTGGTTTTTCATAACCGTTACACGGAACAAACGTTCTTCCTAACTGTATATAAGAAGAGCCGAAATCAATATCACAACAGTTCTCAGGCATTGCTAATACAATCGTCAAACACAACATTGGGTTTCATCCTCGTGTAACATATTCCAAGCAAGCTGGATTATAACCGTTGCCAAGAAGGTCTTGAGAAAGTGAACGCTGCCAATGGTAGTATATACATATATACTTATAAAGAAGGTGTTGTGGAGAGAAGAAGAAGAAGAAGAAGAAGAAGAAGAAACAAAAAAAAGGAAGCAAAAGCCACCAGCCAGGTATCAGCGGGCAGCTCCTTTACACGGTCAACGAATTAAAATTCCACTTCCGGTGGTCGACTGGCTATCTCTGCCGAAAGCGTGGCGATAAAGTAACTAGAAGAGCGTGGCGCGAGCTTGGATAAGCAGCTGTGCCCCGCGGCACGATAAAACTCTCGCGCGAGCGAGCACGTGCACGCGGGCGCGCGAATCGAACTCTCTAATTCATATTCCTGCACCTGACTGACCTCTCCTCGTTCCATCGCGGCATCTCATTTAACACCCCCGCGGGCGAGCCCGCATCACCTGCACGCCCGTGCATGCGCGTTCGCGTTTTCGGGGGGCACGTGCCCCTCACAGCGGTTTTTACGGCTGAGCTGCTAATTTCCACCTTGAATATTATTAATACCGATGCCATTCGCGACAGGGCTTCAGCTGGCACGAGCGATACCTGCAGAGGCGTACACGTGGCCGCAGCGCCTCGCTGCGGGATTCCTCGCTTCGACCTACAACCACGGCTTCTGGCTTCGTTCGCGGCTGTGAAAACGTACGTTAGTAGAAGAAACCCGAGTTTTGGAGGCTGGGTGGGGAACTAACTGGTTTAGCGTAAATTGACAAAAGGGGAAGTGGGGAACAAGTGAAGACTGGACAAGTGTAAAATATTTAACACGTTGATCGTTCAGTGTAATTCGGGTATGTTTCCTGTAGAGTCGAAATTCTGGCTTTGCTAGCCCACTTCCGGTGCAATTGGGATTGTTTTAAATACAGTTTCTTTTTTTGGTTTCAATTTTAAATTTATTTCTTCTTGATGAAACAACGGTTCTTTGGAAAGGTAGACTTGTATTTAGGCAATTAATCTCTTTCGTTGGAAATTAATTGAACGATACTCGTGACAAACTCATCAAAAGCAATTGGAAGTTAGCTGTTCCTTAAAATTGAATCCTTAAAGATTCTAAAATGGATTTCTGTATTCCGGGAATTCTCGAATGTTGCCATTAGTACTTTTACCCATATCAAGTTGTATCACTATTTGCGCTATCATTTTGTTCATCATCTATTACTCTATAATTTTTTACGGAATGGTAGTATACAACCATATTGCTACGCGTGCTATCAGCTTTCTCATCTTATTATTACGTGTCTTCCTTTTCTGCATAAACGAGTAATATAGCTATCTATATTCTCGTTTTCCTTTTTATCATATTCATTTAAATTTATTTAATGTAAAACTGATATAAGATAGAGTAGTATAAAATAAAGTAAGTTCATTTTACTAGTTAAACATAAACATATTTATAAAAAAAATAAAATTCTATAAGAAACACATTGTACGTCTTTTTCACTATAGCAATAAGCAACAAGTGACGTATGCTCCTGTCCATAAGTGTCAAATTTATATCCAGTGACTCCCATTAATATTCTGACACTCTTTAAAACAGAATAACTTTTTAAAAATTGAACCAAACGACGTGAATTTTTTTTTTTTTTTTTTTAGATTGGATGACGTGTACAAAGTATTCCAATTGATCCGAATTATGAAGAAAACAGTAATAGTTGCCGTTTACAACTTTCTTAGTCTGTAATGAAAATTTTTAAAATATATTTTGTAGATTTATGTTAGTTAGCGACTGTAAGCGACAGGTAATGAAAGATGTAAGAATCTTTCGATTTATTGCAGTTATAACTGTGGAAAATTTCTAATAAAATAATTTCCTCTTCTAACTTCTCAAAAAAGCTCACGTCGTTTGGTCGAATATTAAATAAAGTTATTGTGTTTCAAATAGTGTCTTGAATATAAGACATTGCCTGTTTTAATGATGCTAGAAAGAGCACTGTACTAAACACATTTTAAAATTAAGAATAGAAATGGAAAATATGGAATAACGTATAATTCCAAAAGTATCAATAATATCAAAACAAAATTTCGTACAGTAAAAATGCATACTTAATACACTTAGTTACATCACAAATTAGCTAATTAAGACAACAAATGATAATTTTAATTTGTAAATGATAATTTTATTTTCCAATAATTTTGAGGTTGACTTTTTCAAAGTCGTGTAGCCGCGTTAATGATTAAGAAATGTGGAAAAACAGACTTCCGTTATGGGCCAAATGTTTAATCAACTATCTTATTTTAAAGATACTCACGAAGAAAGACTTTTTCCGTATTTAAGATGTGAATACACCACTGTACAGTGAACAATGTTTAATATTAAAAATGTAAATACATAGGATGTTTGTTTTATCTCAATACAGCGAAATATTTTTTAAGGTGGTGATATGAAAAATGTGTATTAACAAAAGTTGTATGGTGGAATATATTTCAAAGTCAATTTAATTTTTTAAACGGAATGCTATGTTTTTTTATACATAATATGATAGTGTATGTTAAGACGAGTTCAAGGAGCTGCTGATAGTCATTATCTTTAATGAAAAATCGAGAAATTGTGAGAATTTGTTCATGTAAGTATTTGAATTGCGTCAGCCCGCTAATAATAAGCCTATTTGACATTGTATGCAACTGGATTAAAGAAAACACGACTATTAGATAAATGCTCTTCCCCTGAAGAAGTTACTATCAAATAATTACAAGCTATAAAGTATGACGTTCATTTATACCTACCAATGTGTTCAACTTTGAATGATTGAAAATTTCCTTTTATGGATATTCCCTCCGCAAATTCTTCATTGTTGTAAATACACTTTTCCAGCTACCTGATAAATTATGCTTGAATATTTGTAAACATTTCTATTAGTACTTTTTTACTTCAGTTTCATACAAGGTCGAATAGGTTTAGCAAGTCAAAGCAACAGTGAGAAAATTATGGTGATCGGACACCCCGTTTCTCGCAATTTTACATTTCATGAAAAGAAATGACTTTATCAATAGCTCCTGAAACTAGTCTTATACACTATCGTATTATGTATACAAAAAAATATACCATTCCGTTCAAAACAGTTAAATTATCCTTGAAATACAGGGTGTTGATAAATGCATGTCAATACTTCAGAGTAAATCTACACACTAAGATAAGCAAAAAATTTCCTATGAACATGTATTTGATATACCTTAGTTTTCAAGTTACGAATGATTCAACTGAATGTTTGATTGAATCGTTTTCCATTAAACTTTTGAGGCCATTTAGAAACTATTGTGTATGCAACGCAAATGAATAATGGATCAGCAACAAAAGATACAAAATGGATTTCAGACTATTCGAAGAATACCTGATATTTTCTGGTGGGTACGAAACTCAATGTGTTTGTTCTGAGACACGAGGCGGGAACTTCGAACATTTTCTTTAACACTATATAATATAATATAAGCACTCTCCGTTAATTTAATTTCGACGTTTGTTAGATGAAATCAGATAAGAGTAATATTAGTATAAACAATATTAAAAATAGAAAGATGGGAGTCTAATTCTTGTATGTATGATGAAAGATTAGAAAGATAATTTTATTTATAAGTTTTTCCATCTTGTTAACTATGAAAATTAAAGAAAAACAATGCACTGCATATGCAATGATGTCCTACCAGAACAAAGTGAAAATACTGCATATGCAGTAGCCGTCCGCGAACGTGGTAATTCTCCATAACTCTAAAATTGAGGTATATTGGACATATGTACACTCTCGTCTCTAAATCACCGGGCAGTTGCACATTTTGAGAAAAATGATTATTAAAACACAAATACAATTTTCTCTCTCGAGTTTAATAGTGTAGTTTTGTTATATTTATCTATAGTAGTTTCTGTTATTTTATTTTATTGTTATATCTGAATGGAAAGTTAAAAACATAATGTATAATTCAAATAAATCTTAAAATAGAAGTATTTATTCAATATAGCTCCAATCTTATACGAAGGTATTCAAAGTTGTCTGAAGAACATATCTATAGCATCGTTACATTTTCAGTTCGGTAGTTCCTATGATTGCAATGAATACTTCTGGAAAAGAATTATCTATTAAAACACTGTTCAAGTATTAGTTACTGTTGTAAAAGAAAAATATATTGTTCGAGAAATTGCGATAAAAAATTAAAATTTCGAAGTCCGAATTCTAATTTGTATTAAGCGTCTGCTAACTTACGAACGAGAATGTACGCTCATACAATATTTTTTTTTTTGTTACTTGTTTTAGTGTGTAGATTTACCGCCTGAGTTATTGACGTGCATTTATGAAACATCCCGTATATTCCACGATACCAGGAAGAAAGAAGTATTTGTACCACGTAACGTGTCCCTCTATGCTAAACAACTTTCGTTAATACAAATTTTTCGTAACATCACTTCCTTGAAAGATATTTCGCTGTATCGAGATAAAACAGACATCCTGTGTAGCAAAGCCCTTTGGAAAAATATTTCGCGATATTTTATATAAACTGATGTAACATACGCTCCGCTTCGTTATCTTTTTAATACAACTTTCTCCGTTCACACGATATTTCCGTCACTTTCTTACATGCATAAACTCACCATGAAATTCTCGCGGTATGTTGATTGCCTCCCTCGTCGTATCTTACAACTCCTCCCGGGAAATATAACTTGCTTAATAAAGAGAGAAACGCGGACTCGGAACACGGGAAAAAATTACGGAGAACACTTAATGTATTCTGCGGATCAACGATACAGATCGTGAGGATTTGCGGTACTCCTGGATAACAATCGCTATCGTTGGGATCGATCGTACCTTGGGGTTGACTCGAAAACCGCTTTCGCGAAATAATTATCGTGGTCGAAAAGCAGCAGGTCCCTGAGCCGCATAATTGCTGACACGCTTTAATCTACTTACACTTATCTGATATGTTCACCGCTCTGTTGCATAACGCCAGCCAATTATGACGATGTAGATCGGCTTTATGCGGTGTTTATGATTACAGGGGAATCCTTTTCATGCAACGTTTTGTCAGTCGACAGAAATTATCACACGTTCAGTCTGTGATTCGACCGTAAAATATGGTAGGTCGTTTTTAAGGTGATGAAGTAACTGTTGATAAGCTTGTTTTTATACAGAGTGAGTCATATAATTTGTCCATCTCGAATAACATCTCAAGTAAAGTAAACCCTCGAAGTTCGAACATAATCCGTTGCAGAATATGATCCGACCTTTGAATTAAGTTCTCCCATTTGAAATAATGTAAATTGAATTCATTTGTTCCAGATGTTCAAAATTATCACATTGCCAACGGCGCATTTTTCACAAGCAGCGCTTATAAATTTAAAGTTGAAAAGTAAAAATTCTTAGGGCAATTTTCATTTATTCATTGTGGATTATTACCGCAAAAAAGATACACGAATATCTCTTTTAAGAATTGCTGTATTACAAAGATTTGTCAAAATCGATAGTTATTACTTAGGAATGTTACTTTGTCAGTGACGTTCTTACATTTAAGCACCCATAAAGCGTACAAGTAACTTTAAATAATAAAATAATAATTTACATAGCTTGTTCAAGTGAAAGTAATGTATGTAGCAAAATGTGAAATAAAGTAAGAATATGTTAAAGAGTACAGCATTTTTTAAAAGTGTGCTAACGTATAAAATAGAAAAAATGCAATGGTATCAAGCATGACCATTAGTTTTTCTAAAACGAAGAGATCTTTCCAATCAGTCGGGAAAGTGTTATGACACTTTAAGTGCCTATTTCGAAAAACCATATTGGTAAATAATAAAAAAGAAGAAGTTTAATAATCGACTTCTACGTAACCACGATTGTTGCACATTCCCAGCTGCAGCGATGACCAATATTCAACTTGCTGGAAATTGTTCTAAGTAGTTTTAGAATAAAGCCATAAATTCCATTCTTTACAAAATGTAAACTATAAAAACCATATTCGTTAATGAATACAGAATAATCTCTAACAGTAATTACGCTCGTTAAACGACGTTCTGTCCGAATTTATCTAGATCTTACGGGAGGAAACCACGGTGACAGCTTAATGTAAAAGCTATTTTCAACGATTTGTTTTTAGCGAAATTAATATTTCTTTTAAACAATTCTTAATACCTACGGAAAGTGCATTCCTTGGAACGTGTCCTGCAAAAATTTTATATAAAAATATTAATTATCGTAGACATAATAGTAACCAGCATGAAAGGCCTCCAAAAATCATTCAACTTTATGTGAAATACTTTTCGCCATGAATAATAACAGTTACATAAATTGAAGTGGTACTATTTAATAAACCACTCTGCAGAATAACTCCTAACTGGAATTATATTAAAAAGAAAATATTTGAATAAATAAACAAATAACATGAAAGTTTCAAATAAACTTTTCCATCTAGTTGTTCCTAAAGAAAATTTTGTGATTTTTAATTATGTTATACTGTGCTTTCCAGAATATTACAATAATAAATGTATTAGGTAAGTACAAAAGTTTTGGTGGGTTTCTAACGGATTATGCAATCATCACTGTATCATGGAAATAATATATTATCACGTTCGAGTGTTATATGTTTTTAGTAGTCAAGGAAAATCAGTTGTTATTTACCACAAAAATTAACTGTATTGAACGAACGACTGCATTTTAAAACAAAAATTGGAAGTGAACATGGTAAAGTATCATTTACGTGTCATTATGATGTGCCAGTTTCGATGGGGAACAGATATTAAAAATACTGTAAAAGATATTTTTATTGTACTCGGAAAATCTGCTGTGTCGATTTCAACCTGCGTAATATGGTTTGCTAAGTTTCACTTGAATAATAAACCTCACTCTGAATGCACGAACGATGAAAAATCACGTTTCCTTATTTTTTGAAGACAAAACAAGTGCATTTCATAATAGGGGACTGCAAATATTACTAGAACAGTAGGAAAAAGTTATTAAAATCCATGTAAAATAATATAATATTTGTTCATTTATAGAAAAAACCATCAAAAGTTTTATACTCACCCAATACTTTTTATTTATAATTTCGTTATTTTCCCATTTATATATTTCCTAACGTGAAATGTGCGTGTATATATTCATTTTAACTATCACATTACAATACAAAAACACAACTTTATCTTTATGTCTCGATAAAAAGCAAAATATCAAGAAACTAATTATCTACAGTATCGAGAAACTAAGCAACATTTGTTCGAAACATTTTTTTGGACAATAAATATTTTAAAAGTAAATGGAGGTGATACAGTTAAACGAGTCACTCAGCATAGAAAAGTATTATATATAACACCTTTTCGTTCGTTTTAAAATTGAACAGCATAAGAATTTGTGATTTCTAATCGCAATAGCAAAAGGAAACAATAAGAGAAACACAAAACAAAAACGCGTACAATGTCAAACGTAGACTTTCTTTGTGCGATTCGACGTTGAATGGTTCACATGTGTGCTCCCCCTTTCCGGATGCGGCGCATTTCACGCTATCGACTTTCGAAATACGTTGAAATAAACGTAGCTGATTAATAATCATGCTGAATGGGTAGAACAACGATATTTACTTTGCACCCGGTATCAGAAGTCTCTTTTGTATTTTCTTCGGTGCGGTATCAATGTAGCCTCTTTAGAAATTCCGTGTTTCGAGGCCAGAAAAGTTGTACGGCAGGAACAGGTACCGGAAGTCACTTAGTGAGTCATTGCGTTTTACGTAACGGGTCAGTGCTAAATAGTCACGGTTTAACTAATATGACTGGTAGACGATCAATAAGTAACTTTTTAAAGTGAATACTATATTCACTATATACTAAAGGAAATATACGTGATGAATGATCTAATGTGCATCGTACGAGATATATTACATTTATTAATTCTTGTTAATTTTAGACGAAACTACCAGCGAAATAAAATTACAAAATACGGGCAGATTGTAAGATTTGAAGCTTGGAAAAATTTTTTTTCTTCACTTTATCATCGTTCAGAAAGCACAACGTAGTAATTATATACAAAATGTCCAAGAAGGTCGAGACTAGGTTTATACTACGTGTTAATGAAGTTACATGAATGTAGTCCGAAAATAATCTGCGGATTATTTATGATAAATTCATATTTTTGAGAATATAATAAAAGAAGTGGAACTTCGATGGAAAATTATTTCACCTACAAGGTATAACAAAAGGCACTCTTAATTTGGATATTTTGTACATTTTTCTATATCACTTACATTCTGTGCAATGTGCCATTTAGAGCCTTTAAATTTCCTGTAAATGCATACAGATCCGCAGCCTAATTATAAGCGTTTAAAGATTTTGATCAACTGTTATGGCAGTTACAATAAATGTTCGAAAGTTCTTCCTTTCGCAAGAATGCAGGCTTCCATTCGTCGAACTAACGATTGTCGAATTCTTTCGAATAATCTTACTATATTCTAATACTATCTAACCTAGCCTACTGAATTCTAATTTTCTAGAATTATCTGTGTCTGTCTGCGATTTTGTATAACGAGTTGTATAACAATCATGGCTGTACATCTTCGAATGCTTGTAGCTTTTGCATGTAGTATTTTCGAACATAAGTTTGTATGAACATTTTTCATTTATTTGGCCTTATTAGCACGTAATATCAATTCTAGATCTGTTTGAACCCGTATATGCCCAAATATAAAAGATAAACAGATAAGATTCGACGATTGCAGGATCTACTTTTGTTTGAATTTTAATTTTAATAGAATTCTGGAACCCTGGTAATTACACAGAAAAGAATACCTCCCAGATTTCAATGACTTTCAAATATGTTGTAAAGGACAACATTCTGAGTAACTTTTGCCTATACATGTTACCATCGATCGGTTTTATTTTTCGAGATTTTCTCAAGAAACTTTCTAACATAGGCGGTCGTACCGCTGTTCCTATATTATATAATCGTACCTAAACATTACTCACGATGATAATGATACTAAATAATACTACCTAATCTTTAGTAAAACTTATCTCAAAGGAAAGTATGTATAGAAGTGTTTCGAGATACTCATAAACATAATTTTGGTATTTTTAAATCTGATTTTAGATTTGGGTTAAATTCAGATTAGATAATACCTGAAAAGAAGAAAACAACAAATAAGAAATTTTATAGTACATTATTATTCATTAATTGGGAGCATTTCAAAAACGCAGTTATGGATTTAGATATCTTGTATACAAATAAAATATGTTTTTTCATCTTTTCAAATCACAGAATAAATCTTGTACATACGTGGTAAATGGTGTACAATGTTTAGTATAACGCAATATTTAAAATTCACCTTAAAGTCAACCGATTCGAACATTGATGGCCGACGGTCGCGAACAATGAACGAGCTGCCCCAAGTACTCAAGCAAAGAGGATGCACAGTTTTACAGAATCGCGGGGAAAAGGCTACGGAAACAGACGCACGATTAAAGGGGTCAAGTGGTTGAAGTAAAGCCGGCAATGACTACAACATGGTTTCTGCATTAAATCGACACGTTCTTCATTAACAACAATAAAAAGACCTCCAGGAAGCGACACTTCCTTCGACGAATGTCAAAATCCGGTGTTGCCGAACGATAAACTGGCTGGCTGTCTTTGGTCGAGATAAAGAATTATTTCTTCCAGGAGATTGCTATTATGTTTCTATGGCTAATAAGTATAGTGAATTGATTGAGTAATGGTTTCCAAGCAAGAGCTACGATAGGTTTGGTAAGGGTTCGATCTATATGTTACGATCATCTTCCTTTAAAGCTGATATTACATTACAATGTTGCAGCGTATTGGAGAGTTTTATTGTCGTCATATTAAAAGTTACATATGCGATAGGCAAAAACGATTATGTGAAAGACTGGAATAATGTGTGGAATGTCTTGAGATATGAGTAATTGAAAACTAGACAGCGAATGTTTATGTACGATAAACATGCAAAGAGCACGTGTCTTTTATACACGAAAAACGTGCAAATATGCATATAGAATAAAAAAATATGTGCTAAAAATATGCAAAATATGTACCTATAACATATAGTATGATAAAGAATATCTTCTTTTTTTTCTGAGGTTGTTGCTTCGTGATGCGAATTTGCTGTTTCGTATGAATTAGATGCTTTTCCAACTCCTTTCTTGTGTATGGTAGTAGTTTATATGTTGTAATAATTACCATCTTTTTTCCATATTTGAAATTTTGTAATAAATGTTCAAATTTGGCAATAAATGCTTTCGTTACCCCTCTTTATTGATAAGAAAATGGAGTTTATTCCCAATCCAACTTTGCTTTAATGCCACTTTAATTTCTCGAAACTTTGATATTCTTTTTAAATATTAAAGAGCACTTAAAATAAACTATACTACTGTTCTACGTTATATGCTATACTATTATACCATATTGTATACTATTAAGAAACAATTATACTGTTATGGAGTTCGTTGCTTCGTGCTGCAAATTCTTCGACTTCTTTCTTCTATATATTGTAGTGTTTATATATTATACTAATTGCCACTTTTTTAACATTTCAAATTTTTGTTACAAATTTGAATCGTTCCCTTCATGCCAGATGCATAAATTTGTTTCGTCCAACTCTAGGAGTTCAAAACTGAATATGAAACATAATGAAATAACTTTACGATTGTTTCTAATGATATAATAATATTTTCGAAAATTCTTTTTCAGATGTCAGTTTTCAAGTCATATTTAAGTGCCGCGATGAAATAAATTTTGGAAGAATTCGTTCACTACATACCTCAACTGAAGAAATGAAGATTTGTACGTTCATGCCTCTGGCATAAAGGGGACGATCTACTTTTGGTACGCAAGTAGTGAGACTTCTGAGAAAAAAAGATAATTATCTTTCGTGCCGGAAAAGTACTATAAAAAATCCAAATTTACTGTGATTCGTATGATACAAAAAAAAAAATTGTTTTCGGCGAAGTAGATAGAATACACAATAATATATTGATGAACAGAAATATATAATGTATAATGAACAAAAATACATCAATGGGCTATCAATTAGCTGGTTAAAGACACAGTCGATACAATTTGTAGGAAAGATTGTTATAAAATTGATTTTATGCTGCTTTTCATGTTTCAGACCTTTTGTCGAAAAGGGGAAGATTAAAATTATATTGCAATAGTACAATTTCCTCCAAACTCATCTTTTTCTTTAGATAGAATGACTTTTAATTTATATACATTCTTAAGAAGCGTTAAAACGGATAAATGGGACGATATCTCACAAGTAAAATATAAATATTCAAACTAATTTACATTGCTAAAGTGACGATGAATTTTATAAAAATTCGTGGATCGACACAAGAAATAATTTTTTCAACGTTTTTTATAAATGTTATGCAATTATTTTTTAGAAAGCAGAATTCCGTTTCAAAATAAAATCGTGTTAAAAAATATATAAACCTCTATTTATTTTTAATATCTTTGCAGTGAGATTGTTAGATCACGCGTCGAAATATGAAATTGGTAAGGTTTGATAAAGTGTTTCAGACGTAACACTGAGCATTGGTCAAGCGGAAGGAGGCCATAAGAGAAATCTTCCACAGAAAGAATAGCCGGCAATCTTGATATAAGTAATGCATTTCTTTTATATTTCCACGAGATAAAGAAAATAATAGATGGGGCTCGATCACGTCGCGCGGAAGATATGATACCTACCAGTTTTGCGAGGATTCACTGAAAAGACGATAATAATAATTCGGCTGAACGTCAGCCTCCAGAAAATGTGTATAATCGGAAAATCTAAGGATCATTCTGCACAACAGAGATCCTTATCCATTGGCAATAAATTATTATTGTTCCGTGACGTGAGCCACTTGTAGAAATGCAGGTATTGAACTTTTGCGATTTATGGAAATTCCATAACGTTATAGCGAGAAATTTCATTCTAGTAAATTAATATGATAGAACAATGAAAAATAATCAAATTGGAAACAAAGTAAATATAATATTTCTTGTCAGTAAAATAACCGGTAATTAAAAAATTTAACATTGTTTCTTCTAATTTGAAAAACTTTTTCTATTTAATGTAATTATATACATTATAAAAAATTTAATAATTGGAAAATATCTTAATTTATAATTTATCATTTATCATTTAAGAAGCTAAAATTGACATATAAATAAACTGGAAAATTATAATATTCTGATTGATACGAAGAAATTTAAGAATTAATTTAACGACAATATTTCAAACTATACACTACTGATCAACAGTAGCGATCTTAACCTTTTGGAGGCCTGAAGCTAATAATCATTTCGGTACCTAATTATCCTAAAGTAAAAAACAATTAAAATTTTACAGAGCCATTATTGCAAAGTTTCAAACATTATACATAGCTGTAATATGACGAGCACAATAAAATACTATGTAGATACTAATTGTAAGAACATAAGTAAATATCATTTATATAATACATTTTTCCTCTTGCCTTTAGGTATTCAAATTGCATTATCGTTTTGTATTGAAGACCAAAGATTCAGTAATTATTACTCCGATCTTCGTTTACAATATTTGTTATAAAATTATTGGCATGGATTGTGGACTTGTATATGCATTTTTAAAGTCCGGATATAATTTACTTTTATGTTATGGCGTTCTTAATAATAAAGATTATTATTTTAACTAAATAAATAAAAAATTATTATGTTAAATAATAATAATTTAGATCTGCGCGAAAAAGTATTCAGTCCACAATGTATATAATAAATATATTATCATATAATAAATATGAACACAGTATATATAAATGAAATTTAAACGATGCAATATATATATGAATTTGAAAGGACGTATCATTTTCTTTTTAAAATGAAGCACAACGCACAATGTTACAAAGATCAACTTATGTTAGTGCTAATATTTTACCACATGATAATGATCTAGTTACATCATTTTCAGTTGATAGAATGATTAAAAGATTCGATTGTTTTTTGAGCATAGTTGTTTCACGTCTATCTTTTATTGTTGATAATTCGAAGAAAGTTCTTTTTAGTCATGTGTATTGTTAATAAAATGTTTAATACAAAAGCCAAATTCGAGAAGACATTCATTTTTTTTTTCATAAATTAATTTTAATACTGTAGCACATGACAGTGAATTGTTTTCATTTTGGTTAGTTTTAACTTCCTCTGAGTTTAAGATATTTATCAAATTAAATACATTTGTCCTTCTAACTCGTCATCAAAAACTTTGTATGGTAACAAATGCATTTTATGTACCACTGATTATTGTTTATTGATTATTTTGACACCTTTTTAGGTTCCGACGCTTATAATGTTGTTTACGTCGAGGTAAAACCGCATCTGTCGGTCAAAAGTTTAAACACTATCAATAAATGAAGTTCCTTTGTTGAGTCAGTTTTGTATTATTAATAACAGTAATCGATGAATGTACCTGCACTTAAAATTCCAGACCCAAATTAATCACATGAGATGCATCTCGTAACGTGTACAAGGGTCGAGATAAAATTTCATATTTATTACAAAAAGAGAAAAAAAAAGATAAAAAGGGGAAAAAATAGAAATGCGTCGTGTTTAAATTCTTCGGCCGATGTGGCAGATAAGGCGCCACTTAAACATGATGATTCATCGAGGGCGTAGAAGAAATGAACCACACAGGTGTGACAAAAAAATATTAGCACTGCTTTGCCCATACGAATGGAATCTTTATTACGATGCGGTACAGTTTGGAGATATCACCGTAAGATTAGTCGTTTAACGTGTTCTCCTCTCCAACTGCATAATTATCGCGCGTGCGCATACTCGAATTATCTATGACTTGTATCGTCACGCGGAAGGGCAGATGCTAAGATCAAATTAGGCTCTCGTTAGAAACTCGACGTTATGTTCGCCGTGAACTCCGCTGTGGAATGAAAACCAGTTGTGTACAATCTGATGCGTATAGTAATATCAGCGATTCTACGGAACCGTGCTTTCGTTCTTCTATTTTTCATTAGCTTTATGCTTACGTTATAGCAAAATTCAAATAAAATTAATGTAAGAAGTGAGAAATTGAGGGGAACGATCGAATTGACATTGAGAAACTGCGTGTTGTTAAAATGTTAAATTGGATATGATTAAAAGATACAAGGGAAGATGACATGAAACAGATAAGAAAACTAAAAACTAAATTTGAAATTGAAAGTTCAAGTGAGAAGTTTGAAAAAAATATTTAAGTGAATAAGTATAAAAAATAAATAAGAATTCAACTGTGATTGAAATAGAATTCAAAACTTGTAGCAGCTACGAATTAATCAAATGTAACCTTTATATAATTATAAATCATTAGATTTTACCATACGTTTCTCTACTAATTTACAAAATTTTTACGCTATTATGTTACTATATTCAGTTAGTTGGGCCTCGATTAGAGTACGCTTCAATCATTTGATCCTCATAATTCTCAAAATATTATGTTAGAGAGAGTGCAGCATAACTTTATCAAGTATATTGCTTTTAGATTAAACAAACACATTATGTTTAGTGATTGTGATTATAACTCATTACTAAATATACTTAACTCATTTTTTCCCAACATTGTGTATACGTAACATTTCAGAAAATATTTTCTTTTATTACGAAATTTCTTCATCAATAGAAATTGCTCTCACAAACTTAATAGAGAATATATTATACTATATATAAATTTTTATTGTTGTATAGGATACACTACAACGATAAAATAAAAAGACGTAGAGTCCTCGTACGATTCTCACTTACTTAGACCCTAGAAGCTTTCCTCAACTCCTACAATTATACTTCCATTCTCATTACTTGTTTTATCATTTTATAAACATTACTCAAACTTGCCATTTTCCTTGTAATGAATGTACGTCAAAAAAGCAGAGCAGAATTTGTCAATGTATCAGAGTGGTTTGCCCCTCTAAACAATTAGTACGTAATTAAAAACACGACAGAATATCGTATACCGTGAGATTGTTAAAAATACCGATTCTATAGAGTGATCATTTTTTCTATAAACGAAGAACGACAAACGATCACGATTTAACGCTGAAATGATACTCTTCCGAATCGTAGGTGCACGATATAAGCTATAAAAGCGTAGGAGTGACATACGGCCGGCTCCGGGCCAAAATCACCTTCGACTTGATGGAGTGCTCGGAGATTCCCCTACTCCTAGACCTGTTCCCCGTCCACGGCACGTCTGAACGTCCGGCCAAAGTCCGACGTGTTTGTTCGCCCCTGAATAAAGCGGCTTTCCTTTGCTCGGGAACGCTTCTTATCGAGGAAATATCATTTTATTTCATTTATGGCCATAACGTCCGAGGGGGATTCCTTCTTGCCGCTGGCTTCTATACTTTTATTGGCCCTTTCGAATCTCGATCATATATTTTAGCTCAACCAGCCACACTTCGTTCGACATTCGATCCCATTCGTATCGACAACCCCAAGAAACTTTCCATCATATATCCCATCTTATTAATAAATAATTTATTGGTTTCGTTTGCTTTTCGACGCTAAGTACGAGTGGATTGTTGAAATAGAATCTTATACAGCCTGCTAAAAGTTTGGAATCAGCGTGCATTGCACATTACCAAGAAATTCTCAGAAAAAAATTTGCAACTTTGAGAACTTTTTAACGAACTTTTTACCATTGAAATCCATTGATATCAGGTAAATTGCTATTGATCTTCAGAGCGTCAGATTTTTATGTATTAAGAAATAGTAATATATGATCAATGATATTGATGAAAATTTGCAAGTGATCCCAAACTTTTGGCTAGTGATTTATACGTTTAATACAAAGTGCGCAAAAATTCGTGATATAATGATGTCAAAGAGATAGTATGGTTCAAAATGAGAATAAAAATTGCAAATCAAGAATAATAAAATTGTGTTATAGCCTTCGTTTTTGAGAAAAATGAGTTTTTAAATGAATATGAAGATAATTGTTATAAGTGATAGTACAACTAAGATTTATGTAAATTCTCTGTGAACAATTCTGCACCTCAGACTAACCCAAGGCCATTAAAAAAAAAAAAATTGGGTTATATACATCATTTTACTATTTCTTCTTCATTTTATAAGAATTGCACGAATCCATTTATACTGCGTATTAAATAAAAAAGATTTAGCTGTATAAACTACTTCAAGTACATCATTGCCATAAAGCCAAATAACTTCAACTTCATGAGTTTCATAAAGATCTCTTCTAGTCGAGAATGGATCAATCTTCTGCTGCTTATTGAAAAGATTATTACTTATTACTTATTATTATTATTGTTATTAGCGTTGTCATTATTATTGTTTTTGTTATTTTTATAGTTATATAAAAAGTATTTTTATTAGTAATAATTATGGTGAATAGCAGATTTGTTATATCTAAAGTGTTTTCAAAGAAATAAGGAGAAAACAGCTCATTAAATTTTAATGAAATAGGTGATTGAAAAGGCTACATCATATTATTTAGTTTTACTTCATACAGTTTAATGCATTTAATATTAAAGAATTGGGTTTTAGAATTTTTTCGTGAAAACGGATAATATTAAGAATGCAAAAAAAAAAGGAAATTAATTATTAGTAAATATGAAAAGTTAATAAAAATTTTGCGGTTGCTACAAGAAGAATACCATTATAATTATTATACAAACCTGCCACAAGAAAGAGACGAAGAAGACTTTCGAGACGAGAATTAAAAGTTTAATGAAATTATAAAAATCATATGAATTATTTAGAAATTATTATTAAATTAATTTCAAATATTACAAAAAATGTTATCAATGGTAATATTGAGTTCAAATAAAATTACTTTTAATATATTGTTCATTGTTCTAACACAAGCTCATTATTTTCGAGATGTATAAATCATTTTACTATTTATATTTAATAAGATGATGTATATAACTGAGTTTCGCAGACGGATGGTGGACTTGGGTTGGTTTGATTCTTTAATATTCTCATAGTCAAACTGACCTAAATCCTTTATAAGAATTAAAAGGAAAGCTTACAATTTTTCACGGTGTAAATAAATTCAACATTTTTTATTAACGTATTTCAGTAAACTTTAATTTTTCAATTATAAAATTAATCGACTTTTATGCCAGAATTTTCTGACTGTTGTTGCTTTTCTGCTCTTCTGAAAAGTAACTAACACATAATTAGAAATTATCTAGTGTGAGCTGTACAAGTGTTTTCCTTTCAATTTAATAATTAAACATGTATTTAACCAATATATTGGTTTATAATCTATTACTATATTTCATTATCACTAACTTGGCGAGTCTGTCAAAACGGATAAAATATTCAATGATAATAAAATATAACATTGGATTATAAACCAACATAAACACATAATCATTAAATTGAAAGAAACAGGAAAGCACTTACAAATAAATTGCGGATCATTACATAAATTCATATTTTAAGCGTATAGTAGAAAGCAGTAGAATTTCCGTAGAAAATTATTTCACTTACCAGGTGTATTATAAAAAACACTATATTAAGAATATTTTATATATTTTTTCATATGAAGTGTATTTTATACAATTATACACCGTTAAATTTCCTGCAAATCCATAAAAATTCTCAGTCTACTTATAAATGACGCCAAGAAAGTGCTTCACAGCTTCTTGTTTAGACCAATGAAACTAATATCTTACGGTTAATGTAGCTTCCCTACCCAGAAGGAAGAATATCATCTTTTTCAAATATTCACAAAAGAAAAAGAAAGAAAAAGAATAAAACTAACGTAAGCAAGGAAGATACTGAGAACGATGTGAAGTTGCAGGAAGGCAAAATTATTTGTTGAACGCGAGAAGCAAGGAACATCAGAGGGCAGGCGATGCAAGTCGCGGCAACTCGTGAGACATGAAAATTGTTATTCTCAAGCCGGCACGGGAACTGGCGCGCATAAACTCAGAATCCGATGTTTCACGTGCCATATTCCGGCAAACCACCATCTCCGTGCACGGCTCATGTCACGTACACACGAACGAATCACGTCCCGGACCCGGCTGATCCATATCAGACAGGACGTGTGAGTTTCGAAGCCGAGCGATCGAATATTTTGCCCGAGGCGATCACGTTCTACCTACGATTTCACATACGAATAAAGCGACACTTTCTGAAAATCACTTGCGCTAAAACCGTTTCAGTTAGTATCGTCGATTTTATTCCGATTTCAGACCTCGTTCAATTCCAATTCATATTTTCATACTTCCACTTACGATATCCTATTACGAAAGCGAGACATGCTTGTATTTTATTATTATTAGATTGCGGTTTTTCATGCACATTCATACTTTTGAGAATATAGTGAAGAAAGTGATACTTCTATAGAAAGTTATTTCACCTATCAGGTGTTATAAAAAAAAACTGTAATCTATATATTGTATTCTGTATATATTTTCATATTGCCTGCACTTTACAATTTTTCACCTTTAAATTTTCTATAAATCCATAAAAATCCGTAGTCTAATTATTATTAATCTTATCATGGTCAAATACTTTTATATTATACGCTTTTGTTTAAATTTCAGTTAACTTCTTAGACTGATGATATTTATTTTTATTTCAGTAGAGGATATAAATTTTAAATCATTCGTGAAATTAAATGTAGTTCTAGTATCTTATTATAACACTGATACAATTATTATTTCATTCGTTTTATCAATTTTTGATTAAGTAGTAATCTTTCGTTCTATGAAATGTTTAATCCTTAATTAAGTACATGAGATGTTACTCTCAGTACCTCTTTTGTATTATTTATGGAATACTTTGTTACATTGCTTAGTTATGCTGCTCGATTGTCATGTATTTTCTCTTTAAGAAAATTTGTTCAACTTATTATAGAAAAAAATTGTACTTCCTCCAAACGATAATGAATAACATAATATATGAAAAATAAATAAACTAAAATATTTCTCAAATTTTATTTATTATTGTGCTTATAAAATTATTTAATACTAGTTTTATTAATAGTACTATACAAAGGAATGATAAAAATTTATATGGAGTGCAGGAAACACCCTACGTACATGCAACTTAATAAAATCAGGATTTGAACTTCAAAATTTTAGTTTTCTATCGCAATTGTTTAAACAGAAAAAAATTGTTTTGTAAGATTAATAATATATGGTAGTTTTTTTAGAGGATAATTCTTTTTTAAAATTATTTATTGTAATCACATGGATTGACGAACTTAAACAAGAGCGAATGACTGCACCTTCGTAACTTCATGATTTATTGCTGTTTAGTTACAAACATTTCCTAAATTGTTTATAAACGGGGTTACAGAGAAATTCTTCAGAAAATTTTGAACTTTCAAAGCAAATAGAAAGTGTACATCAAATATCGTCGTATCAAATTGGAGCTATGTTAAATAAACGCTTCTATTTATTTGGTCAGTAACTTTTTAATTCACGCTAATTACTTTATAAAACAAGTAGTCAGTAAAAATGAATATCTTGAGAAATGATACTTGAATAGTATACGTTATATAATATATTTTCAGTATCAAATCGCATTTTATTAGTATAACTTTGTTTATTTGGTCGGTATTAATTTGTTTCTTGATTAGGTTAGGGCAGATTAGTATATTTTATTACACACTGATATTTTATTACACACACAGACCATGTATTTAAAATACTGACAAATTATTGTGTTTACTAATAAATTAAATAAAAAAATTATAGTTTTTGTATTAATCTGTGTAATTAAAATATTATATATACATAATAATTATATTTATGTAATGTTCCTGTTTATATATTTAAAAATATTATATGTAACAATGTATTATATTAGAACATTATATTAAATGCTAAGGTTTTATTTTAGATACTGACCATTTATTTAAAACACAGATTGAATCTTTTTTTAAGATACTAACCTAATAATTGACACCTTTAAATAAATGCTTCCTTTTTTTCTTCAAATTTATTCATCGTATACATGTATATTTTTATTTTACTTTCAGATATTATCGTAAAATAGATAAATGTAACAAAAATACACAATGCATGGAAGACAGAAAAGTTGTATTTATATTCTAATGAATATGCTGTTTAGAAGGAACAAGTGTTCGGTGACTTATGGAAGTAGTTATGTCATTTAGTACCACGTACCTAATGCCGAGCTTTTCTCCCTAAAACACACTGCTCGCCAAAAAATGTTGCAATACCTGCAAATTGGGGTTGCACAAATTTACAGGGTGTCCTATTTTTTTCCAATCAAACTTTGTCGGTGTGTTCTATAGCTACAAATATGAAGAAAATGTTATACGAATAGAGTTCGTTTGAAGCTTTATTAAAAGGTTACAATAATAATATGAAATACGAAGGAAATGGTAACGAATGTGCGATTATGATACAAAATAAGAATAGATCAGCGATGTGCAAGTCTAGTTTATTCAGTCATTGTTTAGTTTGAAGTTGTTGAAGGTGCTGAATGTAACTTCTGTCAGTATCGTTTTTGTCATGTATTGTAGTAACTGCAAGTTGATTATCATTTCTTTCGTATTTCGTATTGTTGTTATAACTTTTTAATAAAGCTCCAAATATCCTGTATTTATAAAATATTATTTTCTTACACCCCTACAACACACTGACGAAGTTTGATCGGAAAAAATTATGACACGCTGTATATTAAAACAATATATTATCAATTATATCTCGGTAACTATAAAACCGTTACCAATCAAATTTTAATCATTGTTCCGTTTTAGTACCGGAAGTATTATACATAAACTTCAGATTTGTGCGATTTCGTTTTTAAGGTTTTGCAAATATTTTGTCGAGCAGTGTATATTTAAAAAGAAGTCAGAAACTAAACAAACTAGCTACTAAGGGTAAAGGTTGAAATACAGTTTTATAAAATTATGCATTATTAGGCTGTCGAGTTTTATGCATTTATTGGAAATTTAAAGGTACAAAATTGCACAGAATACACGTAATACATAAGAATATAGAAAATATCAAAATTATAGTACCTTTTACAATACCTAGTAGGTGAACTAAATTTTCCAACGAAGTTCCACGTTCTTTACTATTTTCTCAAAAATATGAACATGCATCAAAATACGCAGACCATACATTACACATTAAAAAGTAAAAAGAGGAAAGGAAATATTAATATATTAATATAATATATAAATACTTGTCACAGAAAGATAATAAAATCAATCTTCAATTGAAAATTAAGCGAAGTTCAGATTGACATATATTCAGGCTTAAAAAGTTAAGCAACTCACGTACGAAAATATATTACTATATATTAGGTTAGTGCAAAAGTTCGTGGCTGATTTTACATTAAAATACACGCAAAGGCATGTAAAATTTGTTTATTAATCAATTATATAATCTTCATTGTTTTGCAATCATCTTCTTCTGGTCGATTTGTCGATATTAAATTTCTTTGCAACTTCCTCAGTTTAAATTCGAGGATTATATTACAAGAAATTACGCACAACGTCACCGCTTATTAAAGAAGTTTGGCCAGAGTGTGGCCCGTCGTTTAATTGAAAATTGCCATGTCTAAATATTGCAAGCTATTTCTTTACAGTATGAAGAGTTGATGCATGGTTTTGGTAAACGTCCTGAATGCTTTTTGCAACAGTTCCCAAACTGCATCTTTCCGGAATTCATAAAATATGAGAAGACCCGAATGAATTTCTTCTTCGCTCATTTTCAAAACCTCTTTTTACAGCGTAAGTACAATCGAAACACAAGTCTGCCGATGAGGCAACAAATGAATATTGCTTTTTTATTCGCTGTGAAATTTGCACATGCAACAAGAAATCACTTGCGAACAAATAATTTAGTGGCATCTGTTGGAAACTGGCACAAACTTTTGCACTGATCTAATACATACATACACACGAATTACTTACATATTATCCAATCAAGATGAAAGGATGTTAAAGGAAACATCCAGTTTCCGAAAGAGCGGCAGCTAGTCCGAAGTAAGAAAGTTCGACAGCGTAGTTGCAAGAAATTAAGAAACTGTTCAAACGCGAAACTTAAGAAACCATATATCTAAGAAACGAGATGCCATCCAGCGGCACAGAACATAAACCGTCATCCAATTAGGAAATTACCACTGCAGCGAAGTGGGATACATATTTGAATAGTAGTTGAGGGCAAGTAGCGCGAGGCCAAGAATTTCCATCCAGAAAGCAGCGGCGGCGAGCGGTCACGGTGACCGACAGCCGACTCGGGGAAAAATATGGAGCGAGAGCGGAATTCCACGTGCGTTCCACTCGGCCCGATTAGGTCACAGCCCGTATATCCCGCGCGTCACTCGTTGCTTCATTTCATATTCCGACGAGAAGGCGCTCGCTTTCAATATACACGTACACACACCACACATCCCCCACACACAAACACACACATATATATATATATGTGTATATATATATGTATATATGTTTCCCTTTACATCGTCACGTTGAAAAATCCGCGGTAAACATCGAGCCGAACACAGGCTCATTCATCGACGAGTTTTTCGGGGAAATCGGTCGGGAGGGTCGAGCTCCACGGTTTCCGCGGGAAGCTATAAAGTGACACTTCCCGCTTGCAAATATAAACTTGTTCGCGGTTGATAGAGCGAATATTAGGAGCGTGGGGCTCGGCGTGCGGCAGGGAGGGCAAGGGAAGCGCGGCGCAGTTGAACGGATATGCGGGCTTCGCCCATGGGAATATTACGGATTCAAGGTGAGTAGGGGTCCCACGGAGTAACCCGAGACATCAGCGGGGTAATATTTCCATATTCCGATATCGAATAAATGGACCGTTGGCGGGCGCGTGACGCGGGCATAAATTCTCCGCCCACCCGTCATGCATCACCGGCCAGCCGGGAAAGATTCGAAGTCAGGCGGGGGTGGCAGGTGCTTTCTTCCCTGAATTCGTTAGCGACGTCATGGAATTGTTCTGACCAGATGTAACGAGATGTTGCTTACGTTTTGATCGAACTTTCTTCTCGCAATTTATTTATTCGAATTAATCTTGGTGCTTTCTGTGAAATAGGTAAATGTTAAGTGGGAATAAGATGTTAAATACTATAGCGTTAGCACTAAACCTACCAAATGATATTTTTTAATTTTATTTTTAAAATTTCCTACATGCAACGTTATTGCATTGCCAATTTAACTTCACGACTTTTCTTATAATATACGTACAATGAATTTTTTAATATTTCCCTTTTTTTTATTATTGCTTTCTTTCTGAGAAAAATATGTAGCTTGTCTTATTTACCACGACCGATTATTTGACTGGTTGAATAATTTATGTACTTTTATAATGTTGTTTTCTCGAAGGACTCCATTCCTATCTGGTTTGATAAAAAGCAGTCAACGAAGTCGGTGTTTGCAAGCTGATAAATTTGCAAAGCTGATATTTAGAGCAGTCAAAATTGTTACAATCCAGATGCATATCTTGCTGTCGATGAACAGTTGCTTCCTGCTGTGTCTAAGTTTAGATTTACACAATATGTGCCAAACAAATCAGATAAGTTTGGCAACAAATTCTGGTTAACTTACGACGTAAACAGTAAATAGTTTGTAAACAGGTTTCCATATATTGAAAAAGATGAAAGAAAATAATCTTAAGGAGGTTGTTGCTCTCAAACTGATAAAATCATTCATAGACTGTGGAAGAAATATAAATTCAAAGATTTTTAACATTGAAAGTATTCTTCAATTCAAAGACTAATGGTTTTTACAAATTTGGAATAATGCAACTAGTTTATAGCTGGGAAAAGTATATAGAATCGTGTGGAAATTATTTTGGTTAGAGGCATTATTTTTTTAACAAACAAAATGTATCTAAAGCTTCATTTCTTAAAACGACATTTCATATGCAGCAACCTAATAATATTAAAATCGAATGACAAAACATAAACAACCATATTTAAATGTAGAATGTTAAGAACATATGTATGGAAACTTCTATTATTAGGGTAAAGCAACCTAATGTGAGGCTTCAGCTTCTCTCCGTTAAGCAGCGCCCAGACGAACGATGTATGTATGTACATGCATATCACTCAGAATAATAGTGGTGTATCTCCAGTTTTATTAAACATAAAACCATACTAAATATATATTCAAGATAATCTTAAAGTATCAGTATAACAATGTACAAATACATGTACTACTTTTACCATACCTAAAGAGGTGACACACTTTTATAGTGAATATTCGCCAATATTTTTTACTATATTAGTGAAGTATCAAGTCCAAAAAATGAAAAAGTGAATTACTTGCAAACATACTTGATTGGCATTTTTTTTTTGTTTAGAAATCTTGCGTCGTGTAATATTCTTCTTAATAAAATTCCATTCTTCTTGTCAAACTTTGTAAAATAATTATACTCTTTATATAAAATGAATATTTATAACATTACATTACTCATACTTAAATGGTCCAAAAACATTTCACAAAAGCTTGTTTTTTTCGTAAAATTAATAACAGAATTTCAATTAAATATTTTCCGTATGGTAGATTTAACTGGCATTAGAGTCTTTTACAATTATTTCATATAATGAAATGGCATCAGCGTGCATCATTAATTAAAAGTAGTCAATAAAGTATTATTTGTCAAAAATCAAAAATGGCCAATAAAGTAATATGAAAAGGTGTACAAAATATTCAAATAATAGTATCAAAGTTCTACTTTTTCTTACTGTATTCTCAAAGATATGAATTTCCATGAAAATCCATAGTCTAATTATTACAGTATTTTTAGTTCACGTAGAACAATCGTATTTAAAAAATTCCATGTTCATACAACACTGTATAAATTCACGTGAATTGATATTCAGGGGCAAACATGAATGAAAGAATTGTCAAAATCTACGTTGAACGCTTTTAAAACACCGTTCCTGGGAGAATATCAGAAATTCACGGAAACCTGCTTAGAAATCAGTGGATTATTCTGCTTGGTGTCGTTCGATTCTGGTCCCTCGACACAGCCAGAAGATGACAGCCTGACTGGATGATCGAGATTCGTAAGGAATTAATCTGTTGCCTTCGAAAAGTCATGAGTTCGCCGATCAATGGTCGACTCGTTCGATGTGTCGTCCAGTTCGATGGGTCAACGTATTGGCGGCGAGATAAGAGCCGCTACTTCGACGTTCCGACAGCTGATCAACATGCCAATGCTCGTTCTCTGTAGTGAGGGAACTTTTTGTATGCGCCACGCATGCTCCAACCACAAGTTGAACGATGAAGTGGATAGAGAACAATTTAGATATATAAAATACTTCCTGAATTTCTTTCTTTTTCCTTTTTTAAATCCTATATTTATTTTCACTTATTTTACATGATATAGTAGACCTTCGAAGTTCGAAAACGGTTCGATCTTCGGAAATAGCTTTTCCCATTTTAGATAATGTAAATAGAATTAATCCATTACAAACATTCAAAACTAGGACATTTTCAATACTTATTTCGAAAGTATTATACATAAAGGTAAATAGTAAAATAAAAAGGTTAACTCTTTGCACTCGAAAAGTGATACTCAGGTGCCATTTGGTTCGATATAGCAACTCGAATGACAATTAAGGGTCGATTAAGAACCGTTTCCTTTTTTTTTAAATAGGTGTTTTCTCTTTAACATTGTGTTTGATTAAAACTATTATTTTATACATTAGTCTGTTTTTTATGCTTATGAAGATCGAGCCAAACAACGGAACTAGTAACAGTGAAGATCAGTTCGATTTTAAATTATTCAATTATTTACAGACCAAATCAATAGTTTCATAAATGAGAGATTTAAATTATATTAATTGATTCAAGATTAGAATAACGATAAAAAGAGAAAAATGGAAGATTAGAATAACAGTAAAAAGTGAAACTGATTCTGACAGTACACAGGAAACACTGAGTTCAGATAGATATTAAGATTCTGAGGAAAGATCAGAAAGAATGAGGTTCAGAAACGATGAAAAAAACTACAGAATTGCAAGCAGCTGTAAATTTTAATAGAACTATTAGATTTTCCAAATTTCAATCGACGAAACCATAAGCGAAACACAAGTAATTATGCTAAGAAGAAACTAGGAAAAATTCAACTTCAGCATAAAATCTTCGAGTACAAAGGGTTAATAATTTAAAATTTTTATTTATAATGATACATATATATACAACAATAATCTTTGCACATTACCAGTTGCAGCAATGGTCAAAATCCGCACTGTTGTAAATTGCTTCAAATAGTTTTAAAATAAAGCCATAAGCCTCACTCTCTATAAAATATAAATTATAAAAATCATACCAGTTAATGAACAAAGAACAGTTTCTGCCAATAATTACGTTTGTTAAACGTCACTTTGTCCGAATTTTTGTGGATCTTAATACGTAATTTATAAAATTTCTTAAGACGAAATGTCGAGGTCTTCTGGACTCGTTCAAAAACGTTGTGACGTATTCTGGAACTAATCTGAACATCTAGAATACAGCAAAAGTTCAGAATCCGGCAGCTACAATCGACGTATCCTCAATTTTTTATTTTCCTTCAATGCGAATAATCCCGTTACATTTACAAAAATATTTTATAATATCAATTGATTAACAATTTTCCTGCAATCTACTAGTTGAGAGTTGTGGTTCATTACTATTACCATTTGACGTTTCTTCAGAGAAATGGCAATCTAATGTTATTTACTTTATTCTATCTTTTTAAATATTTTTCTAAAATGTTCTATTACTTCATTACTGAACTGATTAATACTTCTATTTACAACTGCGATGTTCGAGTCCCACTTTTTCAGAAATCTCAGCGGTTGCGGCGGTACTGGTTTCGTGACAAGTAACTTTTTGTCTTTTTATTTAAACTTCGAGTTTTTGTTCAAATTTAGAAGTTGGATTTTCCTTTGAACTTTAAGTATCTACTGCATTTATAAATAACATATGGTTTTCGCTATTTTAAGCGACAAGCACGTCAAGGTTCAACTGTGTTGCTCTTTATAATAGTATTGTTTGTGTGATGGAAGTTAGAAATGATATAAAATCTAAAGCAATGCTGCCTAAAATAATATGTCAAATAATAAATATAATTACTTGCAAAGATAATTTCCCAAATTGTGTACCATTGATTAATTTGAAATAATTATTTATTTTCATACTAATGAAAGTACTGTTTGAAATACTTACGCAATATGTATTTCAGTACGAACTTGAAATAATAGGAGTTGTTAATAACAACGTTCGATTATATGTTTCACAAATAACTTTTACAAAATTAGATGAACTGGATTATGAAACTTTATCTTACCCAGCTTATTCTCCAGATCTCTCTCCGACAAACTATCACTTGTTTGAACGTTTTGACAACTTCTTACGAGAGAAGATTTTCAATAACCAAGCAGCAGCTCAAAACGCAATCGAAGAATTCGTCACCTGTGGAATTCCAGAATTCTGTCTCACAGGAATAAACAAGCTTATTTCTTGTTGGAAAAAGTGTGAAAAAGTCAATGTTTTCTATTTTGATTAATTAGTATTTAACATAGTTTAAATATTAGGTATATATGTTTTTGAATTCGATAATTGAGAAACGCAATTATTTTGGCACCAACCTAATACCATTCTCTACAAACAGCCGAGTTTTCATGATTATTCGTGGCTAACGAATTTACAACGCGAGATATCGCAAGGCAACTTACAATGTAAACTATCAGAATGTCGCTGTTTTCGTCCTCGATCCTCCTGTTCCTCTTCTTTTTCCGATTGAGCTTCGTTGTATCCAAGCGAGTCAACAATCTAACCACCCTTCTCCCCGTTGTTCGTGCTTTCTGCTTCTGTTCCTTTTCTCCCTTCGTTCCTGCATCCCACGAGTTGCTATTTGCCAAAACGTTACGAGCAATTCGACTTTTAACCACGCAGTGCGCATACTTAGTGTCAGATAATTCATGTCCAGTATTCTGCTTTAACACGTCGCTGTTTCGAGGAAAGGGAATTTCTTTTCTAACGCATTTACAGCTTTATTAATAAACAAGTTGATGAAAGTTTACGAATTCGTTAATTGCGATAGGAGAAACGTAGAAAGCTACAGGTAGAAAGTTGATAAGATATTAATGAAAATAAAGTGAGCGAAACGATGAAGTGAGCAATGATAATTGAATTAAAATGTTGAGAGACTACAACATAATGTGTCCTTGCAATTTCGTATTGGCAACGCTAATGTATGTATACCTAATTCTATCATACCCATCAATTTGACGGGTATTTGAAAATACAGAATGCCAGATGCAGAACAACACTTTTTCCCTTTGAATATTAGGTTTTGCGCTTGATATCGTTCATTCGCCAGAATTAACCCACGATTTTCTACTTTCGTCATACTTTTCCTCAGTAATTACAATTTTGTGAAAAGAATCCTTCTTTTTGAACCATCAGAACAGAGAAAATACCGTGTCACGCCGTCTTTCTTTCTTTTCCATACCGAACATGTGCGGAACTCAACGATCAGGAAATTGTTTGTTGTGACACCAAGCTACACAATTCAGCAAGCTGCGTTTGTGTCTCGAAAGGATTTTCATGCTATGGCCCATCGAATTCTTCATCTTCAATCTTCTTCGACACACCAGAACGATCTTGATCAGAAAGATCGGAATTGCCACTACGTAACCTTTGTTAACGCTTCTTACACGTGCTGTAGCTCACAATATTTTCTCCCAAAAGTGCTCTAGATCATTTTCATTACCTCCATGGAAGTTTCTTTTTCTATTGAAAGCAAAAGAAAATGCTGTGCCCGAAATGCTGTTTATCAGAGGACATCGTGCTGAGTACTGTTTTGTGTGATTATGTAAATAGAAATATTCATCTGTTTCGTGTTTCCTCATTCTGAAGGTTGGAACAAAAAAATAGAAACGCGGCGGAAAGTAGACTTGAACTCAAAATAATGTCAGTTGATTAACAATTTATCTATCGGAAGCCTATTAATTGTCTTTTTAATGTCAACGGTTGTCGATCAATAGCCGATTAATCGGCTTTTCTATAGTCAATGATTAGGTTAACTTTATTTTAATTTTCAATAAAATTACACTGTTTTGAAACAAAAGAAGGTAGAACGACAGATAGTAGAGCTTTACAAATAAGCATATGAATTCCTACGCGATAGTTAAAAACAGCCCAGTACTGGCAACGAATCCACTTCCAAATTCAACTGATTGTGAGTCGATCTTTAGTGAGCAACAACTTCAATCACGAGCGGTAAATAAAGTGTTAATTGCGAGGGCTACGAATTTATTTGTACACCTAATAATAAAAATAATTTCCACACAATTCCACACACTTCTTCAAATGATTATTCCATTTTGACCTGTACACGTCTGTCTACAAAAGAACTACTTACACCAGATTGTGGCCTCCTCGAAACCATTCACATCTTATCTGAACTATTTTTATATACAATACATAGTGTACGAGTAATTTGCATTTATAGATTAAAACCGGTCAACCTATGTATATACGGGGTGTCCCAGGTTTTAACAACCAAACATTGTCAATACATTCTATGAGTCGCAATAAGACAAAAAATGTTATATAAATATAGATTGTTTAAAGCTTTATTGAGAAGTTATGACAATAATACGAAACAATACTTTTGTCTCAAAGATCTCCTTATCTCATCCCACTGGATTTTTAGCTGTGGAGAACTTTAAAGGAAAAAGTGTACCAAACAAGAATAAAATCGCTTAATGAATTGATACAAAAACTCAACGATGCATTTATTGAAATACAACAAAGTAATAATGAAATTCGTGAAATCATAAATTCTGTTTTCAGCTGATATCGATCTTATATTGCCAGAAACAGCGAACACTTTTGAAACGGAATATCAGTTGCTTCTTGCATAAACAAAGAAAACGTAAATATTGTTGATTTATTTCTGGATAATATCGCAATAACAGTAAATCTAGTCAGTTTTCTTCATTTCGTTTTATTATCATAACTTTTTAAGAAAGCTTTAAAAAGTTTATGTTTACATAAAAATGTTTTTTTTTTATTTCGATTCATAGAATATACTCACAATGTTCGGCTGTTAAAACTTGGGACACAGTGTATATGCACATAAGGTATATTTAGTACCTTGGCCGAGTTACATCTTCCTTGTTATTGAAAATAGAAAAAAATTTATTGAGGAAAGTTTTGCATGGTTTAACAAATTATATTATCTTGAAATGCTGCTTTTTATGAAAATCTATTGGTGCAGTTGCAAAGTATAATTTTTTTTTTGCATGAACCGATTCCTCGGGTTGTTCTGAAAAAGAAGTATTAGAATACGTAAAATAAGTAAAGTACGTAGAGTAAGTAAAATTCAATATCTTTTCAACTTAATACTTCTCTTAATTCAATAATTACTTTTACTATTTTATATACATTATAAAATGTACAAAGTATACAAGTACAATGGATGGTATTCTGATTTTTAAAATTTTATAGATTCAGTAAGGTCTCGTTTAACACAACTCCAATTAACGTAATTTCTTCCGAGCCTCAAAAATGCGCTAACCATTCCATGTACATACTTATGTACACTATCGCTCATAAGTATTTGAACACCTTTGCAATTTCAAAGAATAGTATGTTCAAACTGGTAAATAAAATTTTTAATAAATCAGATTGCTTTAAATAGTGTTTTTATAATTTGAACTAATACATAGTACTTTATATTTTACAAACTATTTGTTCATTTCTGTCCAAGTGATATTCATCGATGTACCCACCTTTTGCTTTAACACGTTTGACGCGAAGCCGATTTTGTTTCAGTTTTCATATAGGCGGCGAAGAACCCTCAACGGATACTTATTGTTAGACGTGCAAAAAGAAAAGCGAGTCTCATCTTTGTTTAAAATGTTTCAATAAAATGTATTAAGGAAGTGTAAACACTTCTCTTTATATTATAAAAAATTGTATATTAAATAAAATGTATTTTTTAAATTTGATACGGTCGGTACCCAAAAACTGGCGTAGTCAAAACGGAAAGTTCAGTGTCGGTCTCTGGGGACTGACATCGCGTTTAACGTATTAATCATCGCTTGGCATATTCGTGGCATTCGCCTAACTAATTTTATAAGGGTTTCTAGTGATTTTCAATGCACAAAATCCTTTAATTTCTCTTACTTTTAACTTTAACGGGCAGGTCCTCCTGCTGGCTTATACATCTTCTTTATCTAGATTTTTATTTACTTTAGCACACTGTATTTTTTGATATGTGAAATTTATCAAATACAACACCAATCGAATATCTTTCATAGTGGAGAGTATATACTGCTGCGTGTGTCTTTATCGAAAGTATTGGCATTTTGTATTTTAACCCTTTGCAGACGGGACTGTCTGATACGTGTTTAAAAGGAAGATGATATACACTTGAAGATTCAGCTGTAACACTTATAAATTTTATACTACATAAACGAACTTTTGCTAAACGATTTTCAAGATATTCATGAATGACTTTTTATTAATAATTTCAATTTGTGTTTTAAAATTTTGTACAATGTCACAACGAGCCTTGAACGCTAAAAATGCTTGGGCTGCTGTCTGCAAACGTGCGCTCGCAAAGGGTTAAATCTTTCGTTATAGTACACGAAAGATAACTATGCAGGTAAACAAGTGTCTCCATATTTATACAGACTTAAGCCATAAAATTCAAAATGTTTTCGTCTGGTATTAGTGGAGAATGATAAAACAAGACAATAATTGCAAGAAAATTTAGTTAAAGGAAATAAAATTACGAGAAATTCCCAATGTAATACTGATCCAAGGATAGTCGCAGGTATAACAGGTGGTGATAATGCAATATTGAAGATTTAAACGAGGTACAATTACAATAAAGGTATTATGTATCATTTAAAAGAAGAATCATCTGTGCAAAACATAGAGGGATAAAAATTTTCTGCTCTTAAAAATAAGAGTGAAGTATAAAATCTGTTCGAATAATTATGAACGGTACTGTATATGTGTTATGTTTCATTTTGCAAATTAATGCAAAAATAATTTAAAATTAAAATAAATTCTGTCCATTCTTAGTTGCATTACAGAAGACGCCACTGCATTACTTTCTCAGAGTTAATTTTTAAAGTGTATGCTCGTAATACACATTTTGTAACACTTATGTATATTTTCGGATTTATTTCAAACTTTACCTATATAATCCCAATAGTTACTTATAGTACTAATAGTACTTTAAAATGTTTGATATAACACATATTTACATTATATTCGCGGAACTTTTCTATGGCAAGAGTTCAAATACTTTCGCGAATCACTGTATAGCATGTTAAATACGAACGAAAAGAACAAATCTATTCTTTATCGATGACCTCCCGTAGTAGCGTTAGCTGAATTGCATATTTTGGTGTTCATAATGCATTGCAAAATCTTGGTCGCGAATGAATGCTACAACGTGGCCTTGTGTTCCAGGCCCAGGTCGAACGTGTCAAGCGGTCGAGAAGGCGCGACAAGAAAACAGGGATCGTTGCCAACGCCTCGAGCTACCCGGCCTAAGCGCGTCGTCGTAAACTAAGCGCCTCGCGACTTGTAAATTCACCTCTGGCGTTTTAATGGTCTACCACGCACGTGTATTACTTTCAGGAGCATTAATAACGCTGCGGTGAAAGACTATCGCCGATTAATTAGTCACTTAGCGGCACTCCTTACCCTCTTGAAAAGAGGGGGGGGGGGGGGGGGGAGTACAGACACCTCTTCTCTCACTTCTTCGACGAATACACAGCAGGTACGGTCGAGATTTGTTGCCGCGAAAACATCGCGATGAAAGAGACCAGCGACGTCGTTCTCGAACTTGAACGTATGGGAAGAATAAGGGGTAGTTCGGCCTAAAAGTTCTTTAGTCAGCTGCCCCTGAGAGGGTCAAGATCGATGACCGAGAAAACCAACCGCTCTATAGTTTTGAATTCAGCATTCAGTGTGCAAGAACCTTTTTTTGGAATTTTTTTTTCACCCTTCGTGAAATATCTTTATGAATTTGATTTTTGAATTTTATTGGTAAAACTGTGCTTGGTTAATCAGTCTTGTATTCATTAAATTAAGTTTATCCTAATTCGATAAGCTATACGAGTTATTACTTTATTAGTTTTAGATCGTCGATTTGCATCTGTTAACACATTGCCAACTTATCGAAGAGATCTCCTCGTTATAAAAAAGGAATGGATACGCTTGATATCATTACATAAATTTGTCTGTTTTAGACGTTAGCACATTTTTCTTTATTTTTACTTTATTTCATATTCTATTGCACTCATTATTTTCATTTGTGTAAGTTACATAAAATACTGGATAATTATTATTTTATTACTTAAAGTTATTTGCATGCATTATGGGCGCTTAAATGTAAGAACGTTACTAACGAGGGAAATTTCGTATGTTATAATCACCGATTTTTATGAAATTTTGTTATACAGTAGTTCTAAAAAAAAAAATGTACTTTATTGACAATCGTCCACAACGAAGGAATTAAAATCTGTCTTAAAATTATGTGTAGTAAACATATTTAGTCGAATATCTCGAAAATTATTCGATGTAAAAGAATGGTGCAAATAGACGAATGTTTATTTTTCGATGTCAAATTTGCAAGCGTCGCTCTCAAAAATTCACGCAGTCGGCAATGTGTTAAGAAGGTACTTTGATATAGAGTGCAATCTTCCGACCTTATTTGGGACTTTTTTAACACGAAAGTGTTTTACAGATGGGGAGCCTTTATGTATTGTCAATCTTGTCAAACACTTTCGTGTTTTAGAAATGTACAGAGGTACATTTAATGTTTTTTCAAGGAAATTGTAAGGCTTTTTCACGTGGATTTTGACGCCCGCATTTGCTTATACAAATTATTTTTCCCAAGGGAAAAGAATGAAAACTACATAAGACGTGTTTATTTTAACAAAATTGGAAAAGAAAGAAGTACCTTGCTGGTGTGCGTGCTTCCGGCCGTTTCGTTAACCTTAAACGAAAAATAAAGTAGCATCATTGGTATCAATATATCTAAATTGAGAATCTCGATTATTAAAAAAATGGCTTCACTTCAAAGTTCGAGTATTGACCTTTTCTACTATTTTTAATCTAGAGCATACTAGAAAAGTATGAAAAAATCAACATTTCATAAAAACTGTGGTTCTCGCAATAATGGCATACCTGCTAAAAATTTTATTCAAATTTAAAATGAATCTTTGAATTAGAATAAAGATGTAGTGCACATAAGTTCAAAAATAACATTTCAAGAAAAGCACGTTTAAAGTTTTATCAATTGGTTACATGAAAATATACATACTTGCTATTAATATGTCAACCCAAGTTTCGGAAATTCACATAATTTTACGTTTTGCGGCCAATAGTTATTCTCAATGCATGCAATATGTATAGTGTATTGTCAAATATGTTGTTAAATACAGGATATGCCTGATCGGGTAGTACAACCCGAAAGAAAATAAATCTACGTGAAAAAATACAGTCGAACTCTACACTTAGGTACTAATTGGTTCCAAAACAGCTGACGTAAGTCAAGGTGAAGTATCTACGTATATAAGTTATGTGATAAAGGAAGGTTTTAATTAGTTAATAAAAGTGGCTTTATTGATAAAATTCAGCATATATTAAAAATATAGAATTAAGTATGAAAATATACATAATTATTGTACATGGGTAGCTATATTTATTGTGGTTCTTAATTATCAGTTTGTTTCATTTTTCTAAGTATTATTGAATAACTACGAGTTAACTCAAGTTAAAATAAATGATCCATTATTTTGGAAGTCTTATTCAATCATCTGGTCCAAAATTAAGCTTATGAAGAATATGTAAAAAATGTACAAATAATGCGTGTTTATTAACAGCATCCCTTAATTACATTCATAGTGTGTTTTCATTTTTCATGAATTCATGTTATTTCTGTATTGATGCTTTAAATTCTTGGTTAGAATGTTCTAAACATTGTTCAATTTCCTTCGTTTAACAGGTTCTATCGAGCAATTGCAGGAAACATTTATAAAGGAAAAATATAAAAGAAAAATGAAAAATCAATTTTCCATTAAAATACTTTTATTTACATTTTTGTTAATATATTAATCATATTTATATATCACATGTTCAATTTCTAACATAAAGTAATTGATTAAAGAATATTTGTGAACATAATAAAAATAAAGTAAATAAAAATACATTGAAATACAAATTAATAGTAAATAAATACAGTACGTCTTTTTAACGATTAGTATAGGTAATGAATTTTAAATTATTCATTATTATTACTATGTATGTATCTTCATCAGTATGAGTTGAAACTAAAGGAATTAGAAACTCAGTGTCTTGTAAAATTATATATCTTAGCACAGTTCTGTATAGTTTCCTCGTTTTATTAAGTATATTTCTTGTTAATAATGATAAAGTGGTGCTCCGCCGACCTTCTGAAGAGATTATTATCGCTTACCGATTCTAAGAAGAAAATCTCACGAAGGATCACTCAAGAGTATACAAAAGTTATACCAAATTAAAGAACTAGTTTTAATAAAAAGATAAAAGAAAGCGTAAAATATTTGTGATTTACAATATTTTGTGGTATAAAATTATTATTTATGTTCAACCATTTAACAATGGAAAAATTTTGTATAATTGTATAATTTAGCTAATAGTCTTTCTATAATATAATTTATCTAATAACTATTAAAAACGAATTAAGAAAAGCCCTATTTTTAATTTTGTGACATATTTTTTGTTAAATAGTATAATTTTAATTTTAATAACAAATTTTCTGATAAAAATAAAATTTACGACTGTTTAGATGTACTACTCTCCTACAAAACTATGTACTATAAATATATTTTTATATTTCGCTTTTATAATTTTTTTATAGTCTCAAATGTTTCACTGTTAATACTTTTATGAATCTTCTATCTATCTTTCTATATCAAATGATTATGAATCATGATCACATATGTTAGTACTAACACACACTGGTGTTGGCGATGGTGTGAGTTGTGCTTCTGTTTAAAAATACACGTATGTAATGTTTCAAATTCACGCATATACAATTGTATAGTTTGTATTTCATTTTACATATTTTGTATGTCTTATTTGATATAGTAAGCGTTGTAATCGAGAATCGAAGTGATAATTTCATATGTATTCAGTCATGGTTTCCAGCAGAAAATACGGCAAAGAAATGATAAGATTTGAGTTATTAGAACAATCTTCGAGATTCTCCGGATTCCGGAAAAATTCAGGATTCTTGCAATTGAATTTCGTAAACCCGAATGACGTTGCGGAACTGCACTTTGCAAAATTAAAGAATTATTAAATTTTGATTCAAATATTGCCGATCTTTCAAGAATTGTAAGTTTGTGAAAAAGATTGTACATAAACTTTTCAGTCGTTCTTGTAAAAGGCAACTTTCCCTCTAAAAATTCATTGCAAAACGCATACGGAGAAGATTTTGTAAACTTTACAACATCGTTTCAATTTGCAACACTTCGTAGAACAGAAACCATCTTCAATTCTTATTTCTGTTATTTGCGTCTTAGGGAAAGTTCAATTCTCAGATATCAAAGTAAGAGCTTCATCCTTCGAAATGAACTCAAATAGGTTGTTATATTATTCTTTTTTCGTAAAATTATAACAGTTCAAATGTCGATAATATTTTTTATTAAAGTTTAGTATCCCTTTAATTTTGTGGACAAGTGTAGTCCCGGAACTTTGTGAAATTGGTTTAACTGATATCGATCTGCTCTGTGATCAACATGAGTAGAGTTCAGATTATTTAGTAAGAAATAAAAAGTAATAGCGAGGCATTGTCAAAGATAATTAATAATATAATATGTATACGTTTAATTCATATTGAATAAACGGTGTTAACATTGAAAACAGTAGTGAATCTCTTCCCTGTCTGATCCACAAACGTCATATGAGTTCTCGAAATTCTCGAATTCTAAAATTCATTACCAATTCCATGAAATGAAATATAAGATTTCAAAATTCAATTTTTCGATTTTTCAATTTTTAAATACAAGCCGTGACACTGTGGCCAGGATGCATTCATATCCACCCGAAACTCGCCGATGATTCGTTGAACGTTCACGTTTTTCGCTTCGAATCGCTTCCAATTAAAAGTAACATTTTGCAGGTCGCATAAAAAACTTATTTAGACGAGGTAATTGGACGATAACTGATAGACGTGACGACCGAGCTGGCAGGCGAAATTAATACACAGATTATCCAGGAACGTTCACGTTCAGTCCGCAGAACCAGGGTCTCGCGCCTAATTCGTGTCTTCCTTTGCAACTTATAATTCAAGCGCGCAGACTGGAACCGAACTGAACAGAACTACGGTAACTTGCGCAACGGTAATTATACACTTCAGCCCCGTTCCCGCGCGCTACCTGCCCGTCTGGCTGGTTGCCTCCGCGCCCTTAAATTTCGCTTTATTTATGTTCCAGCTGACGGCTTTACGCTGCCTTCGTCCACCGTACTCAGATGAATCTCGCAGGGAGCAATTATCAAATATACGCTGATTTTCCTCACGATCGCGAGAACATTATTCTCAATACAGCGGATCGAAAGTGAAACAACGAGATTATACTTTTACTTCCTCGATCTTGAAGATCTCGGAGTACAGTAAACGAAATTTCTGTAAGAACACTAATATTTTTCTAATACAATAAAAGGAATGCTAGGAAATAATGAAAGAATAACAGAAAGCAGGAAATAGATGCACAGAAGTGAAAAAAACTGTTTCATTTTTGTTGTAAACGAAATATTTGTAAAATTTTATATTATTTCCTGTTGTTTCTTTAAAAACATGAGAATGATCTCGTCTTGTCAATTTCGTATTACCACCAATATTGTGGTTTTTGCCATATTTTTCACCTAAGTTTAGAAAATGATGTATACAAGTACTAGATTTATTTATTTTCTGTGCTATTTCTTGAACAGAAAACCTTACATCTTGATATGTCTCTACTTTACTTTCTCTTTCGAACTTGAAACTTTACTTCGCGGCATTGTTCAATATTACACTTACTATGCAAACTGCATTCTTTTTTTTTTATAATCTCATCATCACGTAAACATAATTTGTTTATCTTTGTAATCGCGGTGAATTAGTTTGTATTAGAAGACACAGAATATGTAGAGTAAAAATATTTTTCATCAAATTGTCGTCAATATTCGAAATATTGACAATACGACAATCTGTTCCGTGAATGTTCAATAACAGTGACATTATTATATTGGCAATATATATTTATTGGTTTTACATACGATAATGTTGAAAATTTTGAAATATTGACAATATTCATATATTAAACGCAACTTTAGATATATGAAATTAATTCACATAATTTTATTCTTTTATCCTTGTTTAGATATTTCAAATTTATCCCAGTTTGACGAGTAATACTAACGTATAGAACGATTATGAAGATAATACACTGTACAAAAGCTCTGGGACAATATTAATATTCACATACAATGTAATGAAAGACATTAGTTTTTGAAACATTAACTTTACTAAAAAAAATTCATTTTAATAAAGTAATCTGAAATATATTAATGATATTAAAAAGTTGTTAGATTAATGCACAAGTTACTTTTAGTTTCCTCATGTAGATCATTCGACATGTATGAGGAAATAAAAAATTTCGTTTGATGCTACGTGTCTGTTACACTACCGGTTTGAAATCACCGAGTAATTTACACCAATATCGAATCTGCTATTAATTCTTCATAAATTTGGAATTGATATTATTGAATTATTTCGTGAAAGTGCGTGCGCGTAGTGTAAGACCGCAAAAATGAGTCAACATACTCAGAAAGATAATTGTAATTATAAATAGGAAAGTAAACCTAGTAACCATCTGTTTAGTATGGATGGACGTTGATATTATTTTTTTGTTTATTCTCTATGCTCATTAAGTAAATATATGAAGAAGTATAGACGTACCTTTCCCAAATATAAGTTAAAATAAAGATTTCTTTATATAAAAGCTAAAGTAATAAACTTATATTATTGCCTATATATCCAATAGATATTATGGAGGTCAATAGCAATTTCTCTCATTTTATTACATGAACAATTTATTAAAAGCTTTATAAATTTACTAACATTTTTCTGGAAACTTTTATGTAACTTGCAACGTACAATGATCTCAAACTTTCAGGCACTAGTGTATGTTACACTTTCATACAGAACTATACTTTCCGAAACGTGAAATTACAGAATTTAAACAATAAAAAATCTTAAAATGCAAGAAGTAAGAAGATTTGAAATGTGCAACAAAGTTACGAAATCACAGAATTAAATAAATTAAAAAACGAGATAGGTTAAATGTTTAGAAGATAAATTACACTTTTATTGTATTTACGTAATCAACCAAGACTGTTTGTGTTTCTCATGGAAACACGAACGAATGGATAAAAGCTCAATAATTTATCACGAGCGGTTCTCGTAAATATTTCTAAGCGGTGTGTTAATGCAATTATAACAGAAGACAGAAGAATCCGCGACAATAGAGAAGCAGAATAAGAAGTAACCCGAGAAAGGTGGCGGGGTAGGATTTAAGAGCCAGGCCTCGGGGCAGTAATTCTTATAACAGCATTAAAACAGAGCACTTTAATTTACCGCACTGTAGATTTCATTCCTTGTGCTCAAATAGTCTGCGTCGACTTCCATTCTTCGTGCGCGCGCGTGTAATATAGGGTGATGCTACGAGCTTCCAAGGAAACTTTCCAGAATGCATTCCATTCTCGCTGAGAACAAGAAAACTTATTATAAACGTATACTACCATACCAGGAATAAGACGTTGAATTTTCTTCAACATAGGTATAGTACTATACGTGGGATATTTATGTATGGTACGCATTTACTTGCAGCAATCTTAAATGTCCATAATTTCCCTTTAATTATACGAAATTTATATAATGTACTTTCTATTCTTTGCTTCTTAACCGTCATACGATTCTCAGAAATATTAGGTGTAAAAATAAATCGACTGGAATCACATAATCAAGTACAGTCATTTAAACTGAAATATTAGCGATGGTGTCCGCATGCTAGCAGAAGAATGAGAAAATGTCATTAAGAATGATTAATTGATTGCCAATCTTCTTAAATAAACTTCTGATCAGACGGAATTGAAAAGTTGAAAAGAATTAATTTCTACACCTAATAGTAATACTTAAAACTCTCGGGTAATATTTCACACTTAAATTAATCTTATTATATTATATGTTTATCTTATTGATAAATAAGTAACCCTGGTATATTATGTTTCTTGTTATATTGTACAGTATTTTTTGTATTTTACTATTACAATCATTTACAATTACCACGACTTTAAATTGTCACTGAAACACAAGATTATTTAGAACATAAGAAACCCGTCCACAGAATCACTTATTACTAAAATATCGTTTATATAAATATCGCAGCAAAACATTTCTAACACAGGAGTTCTTAGAAAATAAAATTTTGAAAAATGAATTTCAGCAGACTTACAATAGCTCACGAAAGTATTCGAAACCTATTTAAAGCAGAATAATTTTTTTAACATTGAACTAAACCACCCGAATTTTTTTGAAAAGTTGGAAAGATCAGTTTACTAAATAATGCGTGCAAGCAATTTTGAAAATATTACAACTGTGCGCAATCATGAAGAAATTAGTGAGAAATTAGTGTTTTCATCCGAGTCCTCAAATTATACGTATTCAACCTTGCAAGAAGTACTCGTTCTCTTCAAAAAACTCTACATATTCATAATATTCTTTAAATTATTTAACTATGTTCTACCTGCCTGACCAACTTGAAACTTCTACATGTACTAATTCGATAGCAGAACATTATTTTTAATTTTTTTAAGGTGGTCACTCTAAGGGTTGTTTGTAAAAATAGCCACCAATCGTAATTTTTTTTTTCTATCTTTAATAATTGATTTATAATTCTGAGAAAAATATCTCAGGTAAAGTTAGTCTGTAATACTCTTTCACATATTTTTTTCATGGAAAATGGTTCGGATGTCGATTACTCATACTTATTTTGCTAGACCCTTTGTATTATTTTATTGTTAATCACTTTAAACTAAACCACCTTTGCATTGCTATTTGTTTTAAGAGTGTATAATAATATTTTACATTTATAAATAATAAATTTTTTTTGTATAGAAAATGTTTGCTCTAAAACTTTTTACTAGGGTAACGTTAAAGTGGTAACTAATTTCACAACCTTAGCATTCCTTGAAACACAATTATTTATTAAAAATAAGAAAGTGACAGTTTTCAATTAAAATAAACACCATTCAAATCAATAATCTTTTACTGTATTTCTGTTAATTTTCTGATTTTTCAACAATCGAATTCGGGTGATTTTGGAGCAAAATAGATGAAAAGATGTGTTACAATTTTGTCGACTTTACAGCAGTATTTTCCAGCCAGAGGATGTTGCAATGATTGTAACAAGTGATAATCACTTGGAACGGCGTCTGGATTATACAATGAGTGAATTAGGCATTTTCAGCTCAATTCCACGATTTTTCGTAGCTTTCGAGGTGCAATATGTCGAGCAGTCTAGCTTTGTTATAGGATAATCTCTCTTTGTAGGAGCTGACACAGTATATTGTTTCGTAGTTTTCCTTGAACACGATCAAGCTTTAATACTATTGTTAATTCCCGTTCAGCTTCCAGTAATAAATTTATTATAGTCAAAGAAGAAGTTGCAAAACGTAAGGTCGCAAATTTAGTTATCAATCTGATACTATGTTTGTATTTGCAGTATGGATGATTACTTGTTTGCATACATTTGTATTGACTGTTTCTTACTTTTCAATTATTTTAGGTAATTAGGGTATCATAACTCTGGAAATAGTTCACAGATAATGAAACCACTGTCTTAAGCAAAGTATTTTATATTCTTAATACAGCAACACTTTGAATGATTGCATTGTATACAAAATGTTTGAGTTTAATCGATCCATGCAATTATCTTCTGAACTATACATTACCCAAAAAAGTGATTCGAATAAAATTTATACTATTTCAAAGGGGGCGATTTATGATGACCATCAGATTTGTTTAAACACTCTTTGGATTATAAGGTGAACTTTATTTTCTTAAATGGAACTATATGTTTTCATTTAGCTAAATTTTAAACTCGCTCCAAGATGAATTCTTTGATGATTCACTAACACATTTAGCCGTAAACTGACGACACCTATCCTCCGGTTTACACGGCACTTTCTTTACACGATTTTCAAAAATCAAAGCTGTTAAAAATAAAAATTTATGCTGCATATATACTTGTATAGTCACTTTTTTTTTTAGTACCGTTCGTTTTTTAATATTGGTATTAAACTTAAAAAAGGAAATTCCCCCTTTTTTGTACATAATGTTGAAGAAACTGGATTGCGGGGAAGCAGTGATAGAAAAGCTACGAAAGTAATCTTTAAAATGAAAAGCTTTATTATTATAAAAAAGGAAAAGACTGATTTGATTAATTAGCTGATTTAATATTTAACTTATTTTATTTTTATTTTTACGTTGAAACAAATGAATTTAATTGAATAAGTGACTAAATGTTTTTTATGCGCAATTTGTTTTTTTTATAAAAAAAGCCATGATTTCAATTTTCCCGTTGTACCGAGGAACCGATCTTTCGTGTAAATCGAGGGATAGGTGCATTTAACGATCATTTAGTAATTAAATTGTCATAAGCTTTATCTACATATTAATCACAAATATATGATACATAAGTTACAAATCGTATTAAAAAAAAAATTTATCGATGCAATACAACGTTCTCGTGAACAAAATTTGAGCGTACAAACTAGAAACTCAACGATGAACTTCAGTTTATCACTTCATTTTCACATTTTGCTTCTGATAAATTTAGTATTTAAATTAATAGATGATTCAATGTCTAAAATACTGCTCTTTGTACATTTACAAAATTGAAAGAACTATTCCATATACATATAAATATAAATTCCATATAAATAAATAAATAAGTAAGTAAATATATATATAAATTCTTTTCGAAATATGTTAGTCTTGATTGAGCAAATTGTTTTCTGCAAATAAATAGAAGAAATATTTCGATGTATAATACCAGATAAAATAGCTTATATTTGAAGAACACTTTGTATATACGGTGAGAAGCATCGTTGAGCTCGACATCACCAAAACTTTCCGCGATTTATGTAACAATTATTCTAGCCAGCCATGTTTCTTCTCCGCGCTTCGGTGCAATCGCATTGTTCTCATTACGGCGTTCAATTTGCTATGCTTCCCACGAGAAATTAATTGAACCTAACTATGAGCAAAATTTTCCTCAAGTTTTGTGGTAGGACATACCGTTTATTTCACTTAACGGTAGGCAACTTTTCTGAAAAGCACTGATCGAACTATATCTTAATTCGTAATAGCAATTTCATCGAATTTTAAATTAATTATATCCTATGTATTCTTCAAAATTGTAAACATTGTACTATATATTTAAATGCATATAAAATCCCATTTAAAATCATCTTTAACTCTTAGGCTGTTTTCGGTTTTTTATTGACCTATCGCGTCCTCATGTATTTAAAAAGGAATGTAATTGTAGACAAAGCTATAATGAAATTTATATTAATACATTTATTTTCCTTTATCTAATAGTATACTAAACGTTTGCTTTGCGAATTTACATATTGTATTCTTAATAAAGGTTGTTATACTCTTGTTCTTCGGGTTCTTTTAAATCACCATAAGTGATCGATACAGAAGTACAAAAATTAATTACTTTATAGTCCATAAAATGTCAAGCGAAACTAACGTAAAGATAGAAATACAAATAATGGAGAATAAGTAGTACATATTCCGTAATATAAAAAAGAGGATCTTGTGCATGCCTTACTAAATGTGACAAAATTGGTTACATTAGCATCATATCAATAATGCATCATATCAAACGTTTCAATAACGAAAGAAAGAGGAAGATGCTATTTGTGATACAAAGCAGACAACAAAAGCGCGATAAAATAGGAAAAATGCATAAAATCTGTATACAAACTTGTTATAAATAATTTAAGCAGAATATATTGTTGTTTGTAATTAACAGTGTTAGTAACTGTTAAATTAGTTATTTCCGTGTTTGTTCAGTCTTTTCATTGCATTATAAAATTAAAAATATTAGTTCTGTATAATTTTCATTTGGGACCCAAAGATCACGAGTGCGTAGTAAAACGGGAGAACAATATTTTTTCTATTTACCTTGTCAATTTATGACAAATCTGTGAGGATTTAATTTTTTTTATTGATGCGTACTTTTGCAATATTTTAGTTTGATCGTAGCTTGTAACCTTAAAAAGATTGTAAATTCTTGGAATTGTTAATAACTATTTACAATGTAAGAAATTAAGATCTATAAAGATGTTGAGTATTATATTGTAACGCATAGTTTTTGGATTCTAATTCTTTATTCCCTTGCTTCAATTTTATAAGGATTTCAGGTATAAGTAGTATAATAGACATAGACTGAAATAGTTCGTACAAGTTGAACTCTTTTTTTCTCTCTCCCTTCTGTGTTTCTGAACGTTCTTTTTCCTTCTTTCTTATTTACTGTTCTCGTATCTCTTTTCCCACACGGGTAAGAAAACGTGTGAATCTTGTTAGTTAAAACAGTGAGTCGAATAAGGCTCTGTAAGAAATGCAAAAGTACATGTGAATCCTTATAAGACTTTTTTCTAATTTTGAGTGTATATCCTCAACTTTGTTTAAAATTTCTCATAAATAATAACAATTATTTATATTACAAACATTTTATTCCTTGCATAGTGTATATTTTTAATAGTATACCATTTCGAAATCTTTGATAAAAGCGTAAATATATATTGATCTTTTGGCAACTAAATCCGCGATTTTATGCTTTGTGACGTCTTTTTGCAACTATAATAAATTTAATACTCGAGGCTGATCGAAAATGATCAATAGCATTAAAACTTGACCCTGTTCACAAAAGTCCATCATGTTAACTCCTATGAAAACGGATTATCTTGTAACAAGACAAGGCTTGTCCACATATTACACATCGAATACCAAGAAAACTTTGAGAATTAAGCTGAAAACGCCGTTCTAAGTGATTATCACTTGTTACAATCTGGCTGAAAATCAATTCTTCAAAGTTGACAAAATCGTAATACACATTTCGCGTATTTTGCTTCAAAGCTAGTCAAATTCTATCGCCGAGAAATCAGAAAGCTGGCAAAAATACAGCCAAAGATTATTAATTCGAATGGTTATTTTTTTAATTTTAATAAATAATTTTGTTTTAGGAAATGCAAAGGTGACGAATTTAGCTGCCATTGTAATACTACCTCTAGCGACAATATTTCGATCAAACATTTTCGATAAGAAACGTATTCTAAAACTATAAAATGTTATTGTACATTCTTAAAACAGATGGAAATGTAAAGCTGGCATAGGGATTCGTTTGTATATTTATTCGAACATCAATAGTCGTTTCAGTTTACGTAATTTATATCAGACAATACCAAGAAAAATGTAACAAATGCTCAAAATATCTTTGCAGCGTTCATAAAATACACGAAACACGTACTTTGTGCGTATTTGTGCACTTTTATGTACCCTAAATGCATTCGTTCTTTAATCATTACGTAATAATAATATCTGTAATAAATGAGTCTATATACAAAATAAATATTAAAAAAAATATTTTATAAACAATGCATAATAGTGCTTTACAAAAAACATAAGTCTGTGTATACAATAAAACAAATATTTGAGCGGAGAACTTCTTGTCAATTATATAAATTCTCGTTCTGACATAAAACTCTTCCTCATGGGTCCAAATGGACCCTGCCACTAAATAATTCTCCGTGCAAGGATTAAAGGAAATAATAACAAAATAACACAAATTTTCGTTTACCTTTAAGGAGAGACGAAGGAGAAAATTCATAAAATAAAAACAATAGAAACAAAATATAATTGTTTCGAATAGTGCTTACTTTAATCGAAAACAATTATATTCTTAATGTCAATAAATAATTTCATTTCAAGAAATGCGGACGTCACTAATTTAATAGTTTCAGTGTAGAAACAATGTCGCGGAATGAATGTTACTTTCACAAGTATGAGTAACACGGATTCGTCTCCTTGCCACATTTCGACAATTACAATTGCTTGATACCAGACCGATTTCACGAGTACGTTTTAAGCTGCGAAACAATGCTGCCATGGCGCTACGAAATTTACTGTATCTGGCGCCGCTTCTATATTTACGATGGGCACCGAGAACGAGCGATACCTACGTGATCCAACGGAGTGTCTTAAGCATACACAGGCCCGATGCTCCTTCCGCTTTTCATTCCAGTCCACGCCCTTCGTGCTCAAATTAAAACGCGAGCCCAGGCCGACGGACGTGCGAGCACCGTGATGCTCGCAAATACGTGGTCGACGGCAAATAATTCCTAATTAGCCCCTCGCCCAGACAAGAACAATAACAATGACACCTCTATTGAAGGGAAACGGTCGGCAGTAGCCGTGAATCGTGCATTGGATAGTTCTCTACGCTCGACTCGCATGGGTTATATTATAGAGTGTCGCGTAACTAGTAAAGGAGCGTTCATACCAACAATGTATATTGGATCGTTTGGAAAGTTCATAGTGACATTTGGATAATATTAAAACTCAATACATTTATGAAAAATAAATATTTTATTCCATAAATATTACTTTCTGCTATCTATTAGCTAAGCTTCATAATCCTTTTGTGGCGGCGATGTTGAAGGCTGAAAGAGGAACTGAGATAGAGAGAATAGGCGGAAAAGGAAAAGTTTTTGTGTTTTGTCTCCCTATCCCAGCGGACTCGTCAGTAAGGCATTTTGGGAGATCCGTGCCTTAGACGTAGGGGACTAAGGGGTTCAAGTTAGAACTGATAGACAAACGCGAAGATGGTCGTGTGCTTATTCCTATAGTAGTGGAGCGCAGAAGGGCCGCCACACCGTTTTCAAAACACTTTTCATTTTATTCAGGAATGAATTGCTGTAAGTAATTTTTGCAAGCATCTAATATAATAAACATTTTGCATACAAAGAAACAAGTGATAATCGGAGAGTGCTATGTCTGATGAGTAGGATAGATGAAATAAAAAGTCCCAGTTAAAGTCTAATAATTTTTGCCTTGTCTTTGCCGAAGCATGTGGTCCTGTGGGACTAAGAGTTTCTTTACTTCCTAGAAGTTCGATATAAATAATTCCCTTCCAATTCCACCACATACCGATTAAAATATTCTTCGAGTGCAATCCATCTTTTGGTAAGGCTACTGCTGAGATTTTCCTGTCACTTTGTAGAGATCGCTTTCTACAACATTATTATATAAAATCCAGTTTTCATCCCCTGTAATTATTTGCTTCAAAAACGTATGTTTTTCATTAAAGGTTTCTTTTTCTAGCTATATAGCCATTATATACTGCTTTTCTAATAACATTACGAATTGTTTCAGGTACAACTGTAACACCATAATCTATTTTGATCATGTTGGCCAATGTTGGGACCTTTGTTTTTGGTTTAATCGTTATCGTTCTTAAAATTGCACGTGTATGAAATAATTCTAATCTTTGTGGCTGGCCACTACGTTTTCAATCTTCGAAATATTTTGTTTCTTTGTACCTGTTTATGATGTATTGGATCGTAGAATGTGATTTTTTTTATTATATCAGTAAATTCTCCAAGTGATTTTCCCTCTTCTCTCAACTTTAGTATTAATTCATGTATGGAGATAGGAATTTCCATTTTTTAAATTAATTTTGCGTTTAGTTAATGATTGTTTCATTTCCTTCGCTTACAAGAATGGTACCGACTGCCGACTGCAACAATTAGACGAGTACTTCCATTGCTTTTATACATTGTTACTTGTATTTATAGCTGTGTACGGAAACTTTTGCGACCTCGATTCTATTCTGTTCACCTTGAACGTACATTTATGAGATAACTATTAGCGAACTTATAATAGTTTTTTGTAAAATTTATTAACAAACGTAGACAAACATAATTGATATAAGTAAATATTATTACTAACTATTATCTCAAAAATATACAGTTCCAAAATTTCTAAACCGCACTGTACGAAGACTTATTTAATCCACTGTATAAGCTACCATCAGAAAATGTATTTTAAAATTAAATGTTTTGAAACTTTTATACTAGCTAGAATAAATTCAAGAGTATTGGCACATAGTTTCATAATTAATATACAAACTTTGTACATTTCTATAGTAATGAAAGTGTAAAGTGGAATATTAGAACACCTGGATATTTAAATGGTCAAAGTAAAAAACAAAGTCAAGAATACAGTTAAATGAAACCATATGACTGTGCAGTGAACGTATATTGTAAAATTACACAAAATAAACATTAGAAAATACAAGAAAATAAGCATTAGAATATAAGAAATTAATTGATGGCATTACTACATCAAGAATTGGAAAGTTTGAAAGTAAATGAATTAAAGAATTAAAATTAGAAGAAGAGATATTTGAGTAATTATGTTTGGAAAGTAGAAAATTACTATTAGTAACTAACATAGTAATTAATATTTTCATCATGAAGTGAAAACATACCTTAAGTTAAATTTTATATTAAAAATCAAGTTTGTTTTAATTGAAAAGTCAAACTGAAGTCAGAATACACGTAACATACGCAACAGACGAAAGAAAGCAGAAAGTTTTTGACATTTTAAATCAAACAGAAGCATGATACATTACCAACACTATTATACTTACATCTATCCATTATCTCTCACTTATTTATACTTGAATTAACGTTAATAGCATTCATCATTTCATATCACAAACATATCTGTGTATGAAAAAAATTCCAATGGACTTTAATGTTATACTAATAGAAATACAATTTTTTTAAGACAATCAATTTACTACTTATACCACAATTTTGACTGTTACGGTGATAATTAAATCCAATTGACATATTTTAATTTATATATTATAGATAAATTAGATTTATATATTTTAAAAAGTTCCAATCTTATATGCATTATAAACAATTAATTATCCGCCTTTCCTTCTAATAAAGCCCAAATAAAATCATTCCTAAATTTAGACCAACATCCAAAATTTCTTAAAACATTCAACATAAAATTATAACATTATTATTAGATTGCGGATTTCTATGCAAATACATATTTTGCTTATTGCATATGTTTTGTATATTTTGCATAAAGGACGTAAATGAATAAGTTACATATTTTTCTTCTGGTTTGAGTTTTATTTGCAGCAATGTATGCTTCATGAATTATTTTTCACGATATTTTCATATAATAACTGCCATGCAACCTGTTTATGTCAAATACAACTGTTCAGAACAATTTAAATTCACAAGACATCGTTACGTGGATTAAATAGAGCGACAGAAGAAATAAGATTCGATTTCTGCACTATTAGTAAAAGAAATATTTTTAAAAGCTCCTAATCTTACAGAAATTGGTAAGGAAAAAGTTCTAAATATTTCACTTTCACTATATCCAGTTATATCAAATGGGGAACAAGATTAAAGACAACATTATTCTATGTAAAGTATTTAGAAAATATCAGACAAGTGTTTATTTGTAATATATTGCTGAATTCCGTTACTCCTTTTAAAATAGGTAACAAATTCGTTTGATGAAATAGATACGGCGCCGATTAGAGCTACAAAAGGAATTTTCAAATACGAATATTTACATAAAAAAGTAACATATATTCCAGTTCATTTTGGAAATTTTCCAATTACTATGAAGAAATTAGAAAAGAAAAATTCCTTTAACCGCGTCAATAAAATTTGTGGTTAAACTTGTTCTTTTAATGAACAAATGGGAGAGGAAAGCCGTATTCAGAAGAAAAATCCTGATTACATTAAAATATCGACAATTTTTTAAATTTAGAATGGTACATCCATAAAAGGACCAGAAGAAGTTCCGGTACGATTTTGGAGGTAATACACAATATTCCAATTATATCTTGTGACGTAGAACAATTAAATTAATTTCTTTTTTTGGATAAGTGCTACCAATTTACGGTAGAGTACCTTGAAAAAACTATTACTATTTATTCTAATGCAAACTTAATAATAATATGATTCGTATTTCGTAACTGCAAATATAATATCCATATACTATGTGCATATATTTTACATAATTTGGCATACATCTTATATAATATGACACATTTTTTACACATTAGTTGAACGTTTGAACACGTTTTAGCTGCAGAAAAAATCCGCAGACTAATTATTATTCACAGTGGTTACGAATCATAATGAACGTCCGCTGATGACTGCAGATGAATGTCAAATAATCAAGGTATACAAGCAACTCGCAATGTAATTACAGTGGGTGATCAAATTATTATGATCACTTCGTCATTACCTATCACTTATTTAAATTTTAAATAAGAATAGAATTAAAAATACACTTGAAACAAGCCGTTCTTTTTTTTTTTTTTTATTATAAAAAGTACTGTTTTATTTTGAATGAAATATAGCAAAGACTTTTTAACTTTTACAAATTATTAAAAATTTTTCGAATTGCATATACTAATATTTCATCATTTCACATTTGTATCTATAATTCCTTAAACACATCTTTATTTTTTTACAGTCTTCCTTTATTCCTGTATAACGATGCAATACTGATACAACCTGTTTTTACCATAAAAAATATTGTTATATTTTTAATAAAGTATAGCACGAATTCTAATTCTGTTATAAAAATATTGAAAAATTTGTTAAACTGTACATACTAATATTTCGTCGTTCAACACGTTGCAACTATAATTCCCTGAACATTTTTCTATTTTTTTCACGACTTTCGTTTATTTCTGCTTCACGATGCTATACAAATACAAGTTTCTCTGTCAGTTGCTGCTTTTTAGTTATCACTTTTAATTGAATTGGACAGTGTAATAATTCACATAGGTTTTTTATTGGATTTATATTCAGTAAGTTTCCAGGGTGAAACTTGAATTTTCTTTCAACTAGTCAAGTTATCACAACAAACTCAAATAAGCTATTTACATTTTACTATTATTGAAGTGATAATATCACCGAAACTATAAATTACTTAATTTATTCATCTAATCATAATAATTTGATCACTCGTGGTATACACCAAACATTTTAATAATTTGCATACATATACTTTCGGGCTAATTAAACTGTTACAATATACCCAACTTGTCTATTTATATGTTAACACTAAAAAGAGGTATATTTTACTATTATTGAAGTCTTAATACTAGCAAAAATATGAAATATTTAATTTATTCATTTGATCACCATAATTTACAGTCACTTTGTTTATCTACGTATTAAGAGCAAAGTGTTATATTTTACTATTGCCGAAGTTATGACACCACAGGAAATATAAAATATTTAATTTATTCATCCATTCATAAGAATTTGATCACCCACTGTAGAATAATTAGCAAACACTAGCGACAAGAAGAAAATCATAGTAACTCTCGTTAAATCATAGTCAGATATAATTAATCCGAATGGAAACACCGAGAAGCAAACGAAGAGTGGTTACTTATTCAAATGAAATGGCAGAAGCGCGGAGGGAGAAAAAGAAACAGAGGAGTCAACAGCAGCAGAAGAAAAAATTTACTATGCGGGACGTAGCGGAGCAGCATAACGGTAAGGCCTCGCTGGCAAACGATCGTGGTGTCATTGTGCCGTCACAATGCAAGGTTATTCATCTGAAATTCTCACGGCGACATCGATCCTATCGCTTGATAGAAATCTCCCCTCCGCCTGTGGAGTATTCCAGCTTCATTAGAAAGACGTGGCCCATGAATATGCGCGATGCGGTCGACCTGATCAAGCTGCCATATCGCGTCACTTATCCGTGCAGACGATTTTCCCTGTAAATGCGACGCAGTCAGCTCGCGACACGTGTGCCGCGAATTTTGACGGAAGTCTGGAGTTGCATGCTGTGCCACTGGACGGCTGATTTATTGGTCTGGAGCTTGATGCTGCCCGTCCAATTTAATTTTGCCCTCCACCGTCATCTTCGTGAAATGTCTTCTATTAGATGAAATGATCGGCGTGAATTTATATGCCGAGAGTATCTAACGAGGTCTCGTTTAACCCTCATACTGTCCTCGAGTAAAATTTTACCCGTTTGCAATTTCTAAGGTTTATAAAATGTTTGATGTTCTTCTAATTGTGTTGTAATATGATATATTAGGTGTAGAAATTAACTTTCTCCGATTGAAGTCACATAATCAGTACAGCCATTCAAATCGAAATATTCCCGATGGTATTCGCAAGCTGCCAGAAAAATGGCAAGAGATCGTCAATAATAATGGAAATTATTTTGGTGATCGATCTGTTTTAAGTCTGTTTAAATAAAATTTCTATTGTAACCAAAAGTCGGAAAGAATTTACTTTTACACCTAATATTTGTCTAAAATGTAAGATTATATGTAAAATATAGTTCCTTGAAATTTCATTTAGATATATTAGGTTATGTAAAACGTCCGTTCATATTTCTTCACAAGAATATAAAATTTTGTTATTTTAATATCAGATTTACCTAATCAATGATATATGTACCATTTTGTTGTATGATCTTTCCCCATCTGCCCGTAGTAACTTAAATATTTCCTTTTCATAAAATTTTTATGTTTTTTCATTACAAAATTCAGATATATGCATCTTTACTTCTTTTGTGTTTTTAAACGATTTTCTATTAAGAAAATTTTGCAATGTTCAAAATAAATAAAAATCAGATGATGCCAAGTCCGGCAAGTATGGTGGGTGGGGTAAAACATCCCAACTAAATTGCATTAGTATTTATTGTGTCATCAAATTTGTATAAGGTCGTGCGTTATCTTGGTGGAAGATAATTTCTTTTCTGGATGCAAATGTATACCGTTTTGCTTGTATTACTGCTTTTAGGTGATGTAATGGTTCACAATACTTTTCGAAACTAACAGTCTGGTTATTTGGTAAGAGTTCATCGCGAGAAATGCGACCGAGGAAATTCTTTTCCTTTAGCTCATGGGGAATCCAAATGTCGTTTTTATTTGTCATTCCGAGCTGTTTCAAATGCAAAGAAATTGGTTTTTGCGAAATATTTAATATGCTTGCAATCTCTCTAGTTGTGTTCCTTGGATTTTATTCAATATAATTTGCAATTTCATCATCATCCATCTCTTTTGGCTAGCCACTTTGTTGTTTGTCTTCCACATTCAAATCTCCACTATTGAATCTTTTAACGCTCTTCTGGATAGCACGTTTGTTAATAGCATCATCACCATACGCACCACACATGTTTGGTTTTCAAAATTCGGAATTTTTGGTTTACCGAAGTTCCCTCATTAGTGTAAATGTTTACAGCTTTTTGAACGGTTCACATTAAGTGGGACACCCTGTGTAATGTTGTTCAGCCTATTGTTGCATCAGTATTGAAACAATATCAAATAAGCTATCCCCTGTCTCAAACTCCATAGCATCAGTTAAAACAATTGACAGTATTCGACAGTAAAAAGAATTGTCAGATTCCTATGCTTCATCCTGAGCAATTAATGTATCGATGATTGTATGGTTTCTAACGAAAAAAATAAAGGGAATAGTGGTTGGTGTTCTATATGTCTTAGCGCAATCAAGACATTGCTAGGTAATTTGTGGCCCTGCTGGCCAAATACTTCACAGGGGCTACATAGTAAGGATCTAATATACTTGACTCATAATCATTAATCACCAGAGAGAAATTACCCGGGTGGACGTTAGAGTTCGTCGCTTTTTCTTCGGCTGCAAAAGAACCAGAATGCGTATACAACACTTTGACGTGGCCTTAAATCATTCAAAGTAAGTAGTGAACACTGAGAATGAAAATTGATAAATCATTTATATTGCAATTTATATGCATTTATATTATAGATTAGTGTTGTCGTTCACATGTCTCAAGAGATTTTAATGTTCACATAAACATGCTACTTGTGATAGCGATTTTTCACTCTTTATCTTTATTTCAAAATTAATATTTATTACTTTAACTTTAACTATAATTGTATTACTTTAACTTTAACTAACTATACTTGTATCACTTTACGTACTTTAATTCTTCTTCTAATTATCTTTTACGATTTTGATAATCTGCATTAAAAGTTATGATAATGTTTATAATTGTTACGACATTAATTGTTTATCATTTTTTTTAAATTTTTGTTACAGATTATTTAAAATTTAAGCATAAATAAATTTAGGTTTCAACAGGATGGAATTACTGGTCACACAGTTGACGCTACGATGGAGGATCTAAAATAAATTTGTCGAGTTCAAATAATTTTACAAAATGCGATAATAATGTATCCAACACGATTACCAGATTTGACAGCATCAAAGTTTCTTTTTTAATTTGGTAATTAGAAATAATAACTAATGAACAGCAATTGATTGAGAAACTTGTATTACTATGACATCATGGTACAGGAATAAAAGAAAATTAGAAAAAGTAAGGACGTACTCGAGAAATAATAGATACGAAGTGTGGAGTGATCAGATATTAGTAGATACAGCTTAAAAAATTATTAATTATTTATAAAAGTTTCGAAGGCTTCGCTATATTTGATTAATTCTTTCATTATTATAGCGCTTATAGGTGAAACAACTTTCGAAATTTGCTCGTACTCTTCTGTTACTGCCTTTCTTCACCATAATCTTCACCTTAATTTTATCCTTCGTACACTTCCATTTCAATTCCCGAACAGACTTACAATTTTTAAACATTTAAAAACAATTTGACTTTAGCGACTAAGAATTGAACATGTATCTTTCGCCATGCACCCTAGATACTAAAATTTATCATAGCAAAAGGGTTAATAAATAATAATACTTTTCAAGATAATAAACAAAGTATTAACAAGTATAGAATAAAGTTTCATTTTTGTATATTTTCAATTTGAAACCTCAAATAAGTGATATATAATTTTGAAGTGATCATAATTTGATCGCCCATTGTAGATCGTATTAGAGGCAACGCATTAATGAAAAACATTATTAGGGAAAAGTGTCGAAAACGCGATTTCTATAGACGCAGCTTCTTGAACCTAGGCGAACTCTCATCCCTATCCGTGTGCGCTTTGCGATCACGTGGAGATAGGGGGTGGTCATGCGTTAGGGGTGGCGGCTCGCGTGGAATACACGCCGGTTGCTAACTCAGCTGACCGGTCATTAATAAACCGAAGCCATTACCAAGCAACCTCCGAATGTGCATGGCCGCGTCTGTGTGCACCAACTATGTACACGGGTATGTATCTAAAACCACTATCCTCAGAGTTTCCCTGGCCGATTCAGATCCGCGCGCCCCCGTGTGCCCTCGTGGTGTCGCAACCCCCGCTTCCTCTTTGGCCGGAACAGGGCGACAGCCAAGTCGGGTTATAGCGTCGGTCCCGCTGCTATGTCATTTATAAATGTCCTCGCGAAATGACCCGTTCGTCCATCTCATCCCTTAAGCACGGTCATTAAAGTCGGCCATACTTGGCCACTCGGCGAGGGAATATTTTGGAGCAGTTAATGAAATGATTTAGTAAATGGAATGCTGTCTTTCGTTTCTGAACACGGTTACATTAGAGTATTACGTATTTTTCTCTCGTTTACATAAGTTCTTCTATTTTTTCCCTTTCTTTCTTTCTTAATCAATTGACTTTATAAATTTTCCATTTTTAACTGTAAATATGTATGTCGTGATTCGTAGAATTTAAGATATCAAAATTTCAAAATTTTACGGTTTCTAATGATACAGTTTTTGTTCTTTTTGAAGATATAATTTTCCAAGCTTTCAATTTTCCTCTACTTTTACAAATTTGTAATTCTGTTCAAAAGACACTGAAATTTATACTGGTTAATTTTCGATTCGAATTATAGCGGGAAGAAATAAAAGAGGCACAAATGTTCACTATTATATGTAGTAGGAAATACCTCAGAATATTTGAACAACGGAAGCTGTTGACAACAAAAAATTTGTACTTCTCATGAATAATTATATAATTTATGTATTTGGCGAATATAAAATAACCTTTTAACTAGGTTCGTGTCTCAAACAAAAATTGAACATCTACAGTTTATAATTAAAAATCAGCAAAAATTATAGGTAAATACGTTATTTTGATTTTTGTAAATGTCAATATGGTGTACTTTATATTTAATATAAGCACAACAATGCAATTATATATATTGTTATTGTTACAAGAGAAGGATATTGTGTTTGAAAAATTGCAGTAGAAACTAGAATTTCAAAGTCCGAATTCTAATTTTATTAAGTATCCGGTGACTTAGAGATGGGAGTGTACAACTTCGAAAAAATATATTTCAGCATATAGTAATTATTATTAATTTTCAAATACCCTCTAAAATAGTAATTACATGTTGTAGTTGCATAACTAATTTCAATGAAATTTGCAGCATGTATTAGGTATTATTATTATTCTCAAGTTGTTTTTTAAGAACCTGTTAAAGGTGACACATTTCTAGTACACTTTTTAAAATCTAGCGCAGTATAATCAACATAAAGGAAACTTCATTCTTTACTTTACTTTTAACATATGTAAATGGATTTACAACTACTGACAAAAGTTAAGAAACAGGGAAGCTAAGGAGCATATAAACTGGACTGCTACTAGTGGTTTTATTATTACTGCATAAATACAATGTTCTCTCTTTTAGTTTAAGTTTAATTGTGTATTTTTGGTACATTTATCTATAATAGTCTTTGTTATCTTATTTTACGATTATACCTGAATGGAAAGTTAAAAACATACATGTATAATTTGAATAAATGTTAAGAAAAAGAAGTATTTATTTAATGCAGCTTCAATTTTTTCTTTAAAACTGCATCGTTCTATCTTCTTCATTCTCAGTTGAACAGTCCCGTATGATCACAATTAATACTTCTAGAAAAGGTTTGTCTATTAACAAATATTCAAGTATTAGTTACTATTACAAAAGAAACATATACTGTTCGAGAAATTGGTTTAAAAACTCAAATTTCGATGTTTGAATTCTAATTTTATTAAATGTCCGGTAACTTATGGACGGGAATGTACACAAATCGTAAATTTTGTTAAAATTTGTATTATTCTGAAACGAAATAATTCTCTATATTACAATCAATTATAGCGACCCGCTTATTCAATTCTAAACGTCATTGTAATTTGATCGTTTACGCAGCTCGGGGCGTCGCACGTTCGACTAACGAAACACGTAGCACCGTTCGTGGTGTTTACAGTGAAAAACGAAAAGCGCGCGCGACCCGTCATTACGATTCCTCTCCAATCGAGGAATCGAGGAATCACAATGACCCGGGATTCTAATCTAGTCGATGCACGATGCAATTGTTGCATATGCTCACATGCCATCATGCGTGCTTCCAAGTAAGGAATGAACATGATGGGATTAAGGGAATCCGTAATTATTACGGAATTCGCATCTGATGAGCCTCATTTCTTTTATAGTAACGTAGAAGAAAAATTGCAAAGCGTTGGGAACATGGATACCAGACACTTCTCATGCAATGAATATTGGACAAATTTACTTAAGTATCTACTATGATAAGGATGTTTCTTTTTTTCTTTTTTTAACTTTGCAGCGTTCGAATTTTTCGTTAATTTTTCTCAATTGACTCGAACGGTTATGAAATAAAAGAAGAATAGCATACAGTGCGTTGGGAACATTTTTTTAGTAATTTAGATGTAGAATGAGGATTATTATACGAATTCATTTTTTGGAAAATGTAGTGAAGAAACGTAGAATCACGGTAGAAATTATATTTCACACATCAGATGTTACAGAAATTGCTATAATTTGAATAGTTTGTATATTTCTTTCATATTGGACACATTTTGTGGAATTTTACATGTTTAAGTTTCTTATAAATGCATACAAGTCTGTAGTTTACTTATAAGTGATGAATGTTTGTACATGTATTTATTATTTTAAAAGAAAAAAGTAACGATTCTCTTCTCATAATACACTTTTTGGGTCTGTTTCGTTAATGTCCATCGTTGGATACTTAATACGTGCAATAATATTTTCAAAAGCAGTAAAACATTATTATACAATTTGTATTCCTTTCATGCTGTCTTCATATTCTTTTATTCTAATTTGATGATAAACGTTAATATTAATACAGTGTTGACATTATGAAACGTACTAGTAATAAGTTAGCTTATTATTTAGCTTTATTTGTAACACAAGTTAACGTTATGAAGTGTACTTCTTTAACACGTTTTTCTTCATATATTTTACTTACTTTTGTATGATTCACAGAAAATGTCATGAAAATCACATATCCTGTGCGAATAATTCAAATCTTTCTTTTCTTAAATATCTTATACAGTGGAGCTATGGTTTGCATTTTGAATTCATCTGAAAAATATATAGTACTTATGTTGTATGAATTATACAATTCGAAAGAAATTTGAGAACTTGTGTACCTGGTTACAAAGAATTATTAATATTTAACTGCGTTCATCAGACAAAAATTGAACCTCTGCAGTTTGTAATTAAAGATCAGCAAAAATGATAAGTAATTACGTTATTTTGATTTTTATAAATGTGAATATGGTATGTTTTATATTTAATACAAACAGAATAGTGCAATTAAAAAACGAGTAACCAATTAATAAATAACCTATTGGCATTCGAAGTATTTTTGAATTAATGATGAGTTAACTCGTCATCCGTAGTTAACAGGTTAAAAGAAAGGATAAAATAGACACGAAAGAAGGAAACAGATGATATTTCGAGCGATAGAAGCGATGTCGTTCTAGTAGTAAGAGAACAAATTCGTTATACTAATATAGAAAGCGGCGATGAATAAAATATCTTTTTTTTTTTTTTAAATATTACCTCTTTTCATTTTCTTCAATACATTAGCTTTTCTTTTATGTGCTTATTAAATCAAATGCCTTTAACGAATAAATTTGTATGTTTTAAATTGGATTTGTATAATTTGCGTTAGTTTAATATAAGTTTTTATACTTTGTTGTAAATCAATTTTTACACGACTCTTTTTTTGCACAATACGTATTCACCATGTAAATGGAAAGTCAAGTGTATATATGTTAATAGCATAGAATTACAGTACAGCCTCCATCTTTATAAAATTCAGTTCACGAAGTAAGGAATAGTTGACACTAGACGAGACATGTCAATTTGACACATTTGAGCTTTCATAAGCAAAATTACAGAAACAATTGCTATTATTTTCCAGCAACTTTTCTTCTTTTTCATTAATTAAATAATATAAAAATATATCCGGATTTGTAAGTTAACAATATATAATTAAGTTGTTCCTAATATATCGATTGCGTGAAGGAAAATTTCGATTCCTCGTTCATTCGAGAAAAGCTCGTAAACCTAGTGTTAAATATGAAAAGTGATATTTTATACATCACTTTGTTATTCCATAGAATTTTATTCAATAAGTTCATATTGCAAAAATGTCAGAAAAAATTTGTACACATGAAAGAGTAGAAAACGAATTGATTACTTTCAATTAATTCCTCCCACCGTATTGCTCGTTTTTTATACAAACGATGAACTGTTTACTAAGTCCAACCATAGTGAATGATCAAATTATTGTGATCAAATAAATTATATATTGTATATTCTCAGTGGTATTAAGACTTCGATAATAGTAAAATATACCATTTTATATTGTTAACATTTAAATAGACAATTTGACTACATTGTGACAGCTTAACTAGCTGAAAGAACCTTCATTCTGTATATGAAGTAATTTCTCATATATGAAACCAACAGAAAGTTTATGGGAATTATTAAAACGTTCGATTGAATCAGAAGTGATAATTAATAAAAACTTGTATCAGTATGGCATCAGTATGCAGGAATAAAAGAAAACTATAGAAAAAATAGAAATGCATATATTTAATTATAGATTCAAAGTGCATGTATAGTTTAAACGCTTTTTAATCATTTGTATAAGTCTTAAAATGTTTGCTACATTTCATTAAAAAACATAACAATATTTTTCATAATAAATAGACTGCGGATTTTTATGCATTTATGGGAGAACTTAGAAGTGCAAAGTTGCACAGTAGGCACTTGATACGAAAAAATATCCAAATTATGTTTTTTATAATATCTGGTGAGTGAAATAATTTTCTACCGAAGTTATATTGTTTTTACAGCATTTTGAAAGACACAAATTTACATAATAATCCATAGTCTAATAATAAAAAGATTTCCATTTCAACTGTACTTTCAATTCTCTATTCTTGTTCAGGCTTCAAACAAGTGATACATAATTTCCAAGTGATCATAATAATTTGATCTACTCACCGTAATAAATAAGATTTTTGATCAATAATGTAATGTCACGAGCAAACACAGCGACGATAGAATAATAAAGAGAGAAGTAACTCAAACAAACATTACAAATGATTGCGATCGCGTAGCCAATAATTCAAATTGTACGCGTTCGTTCATGTAAATAGCTTCCACGAGCGTTCATACACATATCTGAGCGAGCTAAGGGAAACGTCACATTCGTTTCAACGACATTGAATGTCTCTCTGGTAGTGCGTCAGGCGTCTAATATATTGACGTTTAACGTGCAGGCTCCTCCCGAGACATGTCCCGCGGGCAACAGAGAGGGTTTCCACACATGTGAAAGGATCGGAATGCGAACAAAAGGACGTCGGCACCAACAGCTTCGCAAAGGATGAAGATTCTTCGGTGGTTGTCAAGCTCAGATTTTAGACCAAATAACGCGATGACACGTGAGTCGTACGGGATCTCAACCGATGACTGGTGCAGAACTCGTTGTGGGAATTTCATTCGCTTTCCGTGCACGTGCCGCGTATTAGACTGAACTATGAAGGAACGGTTTGAATACCGAAATTATATCGTCTTAGTTTTGTTTATGATAATGTAATAAACTCCTTCTACTATATATACTATGGATTACAGGTCAAATTAATTACACAATAAATAGAAATAACGAAAGTAAGAATTACCTATACAGGATGTTCCATACAGTTATGTGCAAACGAGCACTGAATTATTCCTCGCAAGAAAATAAGAGAAAGGTATACAATAAAATTTGTTCATCCGAGACTCAGTTTTCGAAAAATTTGAGATTGATGATATGATTCACCAACATGTCTGTGCTCCAACACACTTTACACGCTAATCGTGTTTGTGTACAATGTCTTCACGACTTTTCCGAGTTACTGGGTTCAAGAAAACACGAAGACATTATGAAACCTTTATTGCAAATTTTTACATATTGCATATTCATGTAACACTACGTAACAGCGTAAATAAATATTACTTTAAAATATAGTGTTTCTTCTGACTTTTGTACATGCAAATTGCTTTAGTGTTTTATCATACTGTAACGATAGTTATACCACTTTCAGTTGACAGAATGATTGAAAAGTTCAATCGTTTTTCAAGCATAATTGTATACTTATTTTTTATTATTAATAATTTTTAGTAATAATGGGTATTGTTAAAAATGTTTTTAATACAATAGCTACATTTGGGAAGACATCTAATAATTCTTTTTGCTAAATTAATTTTAACATTGTATTACATGTTAACAAATTGTTCTCATTTTGGTTAGTCTCAGATTCTTTTAGTTTAAGATACTCATTAAATTGGATACATTCTCCTTTTAACTCGTCATCAAAAATTCTGCATAGTAATAAATGCATTTTTTGTAATTTAAATTGTTTCTTAATTTTATTGACAAGCACTTTTGAGGCCCGACGCTTACAGTATCATTTGCGTCAAGATAAATCCGTTCCTGAGTATTCGAACTAATTTTTCCATCTGTGTTTAGTGCCAAATGTACAATTAGTTGTCACAATATATACGGTGGCATTTAACTTCGCCGAATGTATTTTCTTTTCATTTTCTCGTCTTCGTATTCCTTATCCATAGATTTAAAAACGCAAATATCTTGCTTTAAGATATCTTATAATTCATTCAATTTTGTGGTATTTTTCATTTCACATGATCGATAAGCTCTATTCGATCGTATTCTTGCCGAAAAATGGCTGAGTAGAAAAACTTGTTCTTGTCACTGATCGGACTTCATGACACCTGTTAGCGTGTGAAATTTGATCGATCGACAACGACAACATCGATACTCACCTATAAGACATCATGGGGAAGAGTCTGGCAAAAAAGCACATTTGACAAACAGTTATGGTATAGTTCCATATGTAGAGAATATATATGCCAGACAGACGGATCGTAATACGATGTGGCTGACCCGCGTAGAATCATGAAATACATGGTTTCCCTCTCAGAATTGACACGTGCTTGCCTGCATCGCGTCTTTGATATTTACCCTGGAATAGCGTTTCCATCGATATGCCGTTTTAGAGCACCGGCTTACCCATATTTCGCACAGTTAACAGATCGCGTAACGCTTTAACTCTGACATCATATTTCCTGGAAAAACGAATTTTACAGTTTTTCAATTTTTTATTCATCCTGCAAAGTTAACTATTTCCTCCCTTCCAAATATTTCCTTCTTTATCCTTGTAATTGCAAATTTATGTACTTATATATTTTATAAAAAAATATTCCATGTTTTTGATTGTTTTAAATACCAGTTTCGTAATTATTCTAATTTATCGTTCGCAATATAAAATGTTATTATCTCTTATTTTATACAGGATGTCTAAAAGTTTAATGTTCAAACTTTACTAATTTCTTGCTATAAGTAAAAACATTAAATTATTACAGCAAAAGGTCTATAAATGTATCATTAAAATGTTATAACAAAAATATAAAACGTAAAGATATACAATACTGGGTGTCCCAGCTGGAGCAGGCCACCTAAATATTTCCTTCATCTTTCACGATATAAAAAATATTTATGACAACAATAACGATCTGAAACGAGGAACAATCTGTGAAAAGGATTTCTTTTGTTAGGATATTCTTTCTTGGTATTTCCAAGGGCATTATTATTTTTTATGTGGAAAACCCGTTCTTTTTTTTATCTAGTAGCGGATGAAAGAATACATTTGAATATGTCTCACTCAGAACAACTATTACAATTTATGTTTTGCAATTATCTTTTATACTATAACAATTTATACGTGAATTTACTGAACCAGTTACTATTGACCAGACTTACCTATATGTACGTGAGTTCATTGAAAAAAGTTCTGGTAATCATATTCAATTCAAAAGAATTTTATTAGGTGTTACAAATTCATGGCTAAATACTACATCTAAAACGGAGGAATCATAATTATCTATAATCAATAATCATATGACTTGCATGTATGATATTAACTATTCTTAGGATAATTTGCAATATATATTTCAGAAGCTGCAAAATACAATTCAATTAATCGGTTGTGTCCAGAAATGCGACAACACGAAACTGTTTGAATTATAGGAAAAGGGAGAATAAAAAAAAATCCATGAACACCATGAAGAATATGCACCGTTACCAAAAAATGAGCTTAACTGCATTTACACTCCTGTCCATATGTCATCGGACACTTACTCATCTTTGAGCAAAATGACTATTAGAACATAAATACAATTTTTTGTCTTGAGTTTATTGTGTGATTTTGTCCTATTTGTGTATTTTACGGTTGTATCTGAATATGAAGTTAAAAATATATACATATGTATAACTTGAATAAATGTTAAGAAAGAAAAGTATTTATTCAATACGACTCCAATTCTATACAACGTTATTTTGTATACACTTTTTGCTTGTTTCGACAATTCAAGATTATTCTAAGAACATATTTGTAGCATTATTAAATTTTACTAAATAGTGAAAACAGAAACAGTGAAATCATTCATTTTTCTTCATTGTCAATTCGACAGTCTCTGTAATCACAAGGAATACTTCTAGAAAAGAATTATCTATTTAAAAGCGTTTCAAGACGTTTGAGCGTTCATTTCAAGAGCGTTCACTTATTGGTTACTATTGCAAAAGAAGAATATACTGTTCAAGGAATTGCAGTAAAAAATAAAATTTCAAAGTCGAAGTCCTAATTTTATTAAGCGTTCAATGATTTAATGATCGGAGTGTGTGTCCTTCGTGTAACACTTCGTTACATGTTCGCTAATGTTTCAAAAAATATACTAAATTAAAATATTAATTTTGAGAACAACTTAACGAATAATAAAGACTTAATTACATCTTTTTACTTATTAAATACTAATTATGTATGAATTTACAACAACATGACAACAATATACCTTCAACTTGTAACAAAATTTGCAAAAAGTGCCAGCAAAATCACTTCTTTTTTTTGGTTATCATTGAAACCTATTATTGTAATTTTACATCAACATGTTTGCATCATCAAGAAAATCCTGTATTATTTTGGTCCTCGAGTTTTAGCAAATATCCTGTTTTATCCAAAATCGTACGTAACTATGCTTAGGCATAATGGCGACATCTGCACTTTCGAAAAAGTTATTTTCTAAAGCAGGGGATACTATACATAAAAAAACAAAATGAATTAAAAATAAATATTGCAACTCAGATATTATTTTTAAATGACCGTATGTGCAAAAATTAAAATAAACTTTAAACAAATCCCGTTTATTATTTATAATTCCGTATAAGTTTCCTAAAATGTGTAACAAAACTTACAAAAAGTGCCAGCGGCAGGAGTAAACTTTTCGCAGAAAAGTGCAGCCGTCAAATTGTTAAAATTAAGATTAATAAACCATGTTAAATTTTCAGCCTTCCTTCATTCGCTTATCTAATATTCAAGAAAAACAAATTTCAGACAGTTAAGCAGATTTATTAACGCGTCGTATATACATATGTAAATGATCCATGCAACTGAACATCGCGGGAGGGGAATAATTTTCAGATTCACTAGCCAGCACCATGGGAACCGCGTCGTTGTTGCCAGGAAGCGGAATTCGATGTGGCCAACGCGTGTCAGACACCGGTCTTGCACGACAAGAATACTCTTTTTCATTTTACACAAACGTATCCGGTGAGAAGCCTGAAAACACCTGATGAAACGAACACGTGAAACTCATCGGCGAGAGGAGGGTTTGGGGACGGGCGGCTGTCGAGCGGGACGGGGCCGAAGGGAGGGAAACAGGCGGGGAGGGAAAGGGGGAGCGAAGAGAAAGGGCGGTCGAGCGAGTCGAAGGCAGAAACTTGGTTAATGCGCCGTATATTACCGTAATGCCGACTCTAAGTAGGAATTACATATGCGACGCACTCGTCGCGTACCTTCACGTCACCGCAAACGACATATTTCAGTGGCGGGAAGCCGATCGCAGGTACGTGCCTCGCTGCCAGATAGTAGAACAAATAGAGCACCGATAATCGAGGAATTTGGAATTCAATATCCACCGATCGCCGCGCCGTTCACGCGTGTCCTGGATAGGCAATTCGCGGCATTTGCATCGTGACTCGTTAAACCTGCGATCGTTTAGCGCCGTGAGAGTATGACGAGCATGAAGCCAGAAACCTAGACGACGCGACCTGATGTTGCATACCCTTTCGTAGCGCAAACACTACTCTCTTCTGAAGAAGAAACATGGAACTTTTGCTAAGAATTGCTGCTATTCTATAACGTCCAAAACTGAAGTTCGTATCGTTTCACTTGTTAAATTGGAATGGCGAAGACTGTCGTGAAAACAAGCTCTTATTCTTCTAGAATAGTGTTTTCCAACATGGTGCGTAGGTACTGTACGTGATTTGAGAAGGTAATTAGAAAATGGTGTTGCATTCGTTACTTAACATCGATATAGTGAAAAGAATCACTATTGTAGGTGATAAATTAGAGTTCAGAGCGAGAGTATCCGATGCAAACTTGGATTTTATCAATGTGTATCTTCACTTGTACCATTTATCGAGATTCTGCTAAGTAGAAATATGTACTTTCATAAGCTTCGGAACTATTCGTAAAACAAATTCTTTATTTATCACAAATTAGAAGTAACAAAAACGAAGAAAGAGAGGAAAAACTAAAGAAGCGGGATCGTGTCGCTTTTCATTTTTTGCTTTAATTTTTGCAAAGGTTCGTGGCTCTTAAAGAAATAGAAATTGCGTAATTAACACGTTAAGCGTCACGTCGATCATTGGCGATTGACAACAGACTTTCTTTCAACGTGATGATAATGTATTTAATTCATTATCTTCTAATGATGAAAATATTACACGACTGGGATGTTTTCTTAATAAACCAAAAATATATTTCACTTGAGTCACTTTTATATATGTTTTGCACTAACATTTTATTCATACTAAAGTTTCAAGGAAACGTCTTATTCTCACGTGAAACGAAAGACATACAACGGTCACTGTACATTTATCGCAACTAACACTTATCAAATCATTTTTCGTCATCGCGTGGCATAAGTGGAAAGACTAACAAGAAGCGCGTGGCAGTTAACGTATTCAAATTATTGCTATAGAAATAAATTCTTTCTGACTTATAGATACAATTACACTTTTATTCGAAAAGAATAAAAGCAGATCGATCATCCAAATAATTTTTATTTTTGCCGATGACTTTTGCCATTTTCCTGCCAGCTTGGAAATATCATCGCAAATATTTTGATATAGATGATTATGTGATTTCAATCGAAAAGAATTTATTTCTACATCTTACACTATTATTTTACTTGAATTTATTAGTATGAAAATAATGTATCTGAAAAAATATTTTATTTTTATTTTTTTTATGTTTTCTACGCTTAAATCTGAGAATTGGATTAAAAAGAAAGCTTTGCAGGAATTGTTTTTGTTACAAAATATTTATTTAGGACTCGTTCAGTGTATGGGAGAAATTCTGAAGGTTCTATCGAATAATTTTGTAAATAAACAGTTGAAAAGGACAGCTCAATTCTCGCAGCTAATTTTTTTATTTTTACGGATGCTTAGATGTTTTCGGTAATTCCTTGCAAAGCTGCATATGTGTACAACAATTGTGAACATTAGGCAAAAGTTCTGTATTGCATAGTTCTTTCTTGTACAGAAATGATTACACATAGGAAAACAATTATTCGTGTACACAATCAAAGTATAGGTAGGAATTTTGCTACGTAGTTAAAAATTAAAGGATAATAATTAGACAATAAGACATATAAAACTTAATAAAAAAAATCTCATTTTCACTTTTGCAATGGACATCTCAATTATTGATGTTAGAATCCTGATTTTCCAAATACCTCGAATAAAAACATTTTACAGTGTACATCAAATTTAAGAATCACATTTATTTGGATTTTATTTTCGCGAATTGAGTTCGATTTGTATCTTACAAAATTGAGCAAAATGTAATCTTATTAATGCGTGAACATTATAATTAAAGTGAAATTATGCTATTAGTTACGATTACTGATTATTGAATAATCCAGTTAGGTTAAATTATTATTAAATTATTTATTATAACAGTTATATGTTAATTGAGAATTTATGAAATCATAAAATGATAATTTATTAATATATTATTATATTATTATTGTTAAATAATCAGTAATCATTGATTAATGAATTAGGGAAATAATCGGAGTCGTTCTAATTAAAGGTGATGATTAATTTAATAATAATTAATGATGAAATGATTACAATTTTGATTATGATTAAATCGGTAATTTATTTGTAATAAGAGTACTTGAATATTTTTTTAAAAATACATATTTATTATTCACATACTTTTAAAATATAGTTAAAACAAATTAATTATTTACTTTAGTATGCGGGTATAGTTTGCTCTTGATATACCAAAGATATATCACAGCATAAGAAAGTTCAACCAATTAATATAAACTCAACAACAAATAATAGCTATTAAGCAGAAAAGCATTATATTATACTATTTTAAATTATTAAATCATAACCCAAACGTTTTCTGTAGTGTTGTTTTACTACTGGGTTGTGAACTCAACCAGCAAATGGTTTCCAAGATAACATACATCATGACTACAGTAGGATCCGGTTATTATAATCACGGATAATGTTATCAATCACCTATTGTTATCATAATCTTAATCGGTCCTGAAATACTTTATATGAAATTAGTTAAAAATAATCTGTCTATTATAATTAAACTTAGACTATTGGTATCAGTTATTGGTAGATTTCGATGAAATCTTCAGCACGTAATTTAAACACTCGATGTGATCTCATAGAAATGTTTATATCTTTCTTATACTGCAATATTTCTACTTATAATTTACAACAATAAATGCCATTGAGATGCAGAAGATCTAAGATGCATTATATTGTAAAAAATCTGTTAATAAATAAATGAAAATTATTAAATATTACGTTTGTTTATATGTTCGCCTCTTTGGCCAATGACTGTGGTTAACAATGAGTTTCTTTAAGGTTAACGAGGTTCTTTAAGGTCTCGATCGGCGGTCATTGCATGATTTTAAACTCACCATTGCCCTCTAATTGTTTCAAATAATTCTGGAATATTTTTGTACTATGCTTGAAGTCGTTATGTTGTATAAATATTTCATGTATTTTCAATAATACGAAAATATCTAAACACTTACGCGCGATAATATAACCGACATAAATCTAAAAAACATATTTCTTAAATTTGTATTACAGGCTCAGATAAAAAAAAGTAAAAAGTGAACTTTAAGATCTTTTTCCCGATTCTGACAAAATAAAATTTTTTCAACCACGTCATCTGATAAACTAATCTTTCTAACACTTCTCGAAAAGAAAAAGATCGAAGACCTTTGCTCCAACTTTATAAATGTTATCCCGTTTTAAAATGTGCTCAAATATTAATAAAACTCACTGTACCTAAGATGAATGAATTAATTCTTCAATACTTCTCTTCTAGAGTTAATGAAAACAATTTCTCATATCATTTTAAACACACGTTAGTTAGGAGACGATTAACGTCACTACTTAGCAATTCAGTAAACATTCCGAAACCTTTTCTTGAGTAAGCATAATAATAAATTAAATCGTAAAACAATTCCATCGAAAAAAAGAACTTCGATTATATATTCGAAGAGGATAATAAATAAACGGCTGCATTTACACACAATGTACAATCACGAGAATAAATTCTGCGGAGAAAAAAGAGGAAGCAATCGGAAATGATTAGTGAGCATAAAGCAATCAGTAATCATTGCTGAGGCAGTATCGTGGGCGCAATGGTTGGCAGAGCGGGTGCTTTTCAATCGGCAGCCATGGCGCGGCAATCGACATGAATTTTGAAGCGTATCTGATAGCAGCACGGTGCCGCCTAAATATTTGATGAAACATTCCGGCTGCAATATGGGGCCCCGCATTCCCCCGGAAACGCCGTGATCCCACAGATCCGCACAGCTAGACCGCCATTACTTTGATACATAACCTCTCTTCTCTCCGTTCCGCGCTGTCCATATATTGATAGCGCGGATGCATTATTGATGCATCGGTTATATTTATGGGACAATTTAAAGCTCGCCAATCATTTCTCGGGACGAATCGATCGTACGGCCGCAGTCGTTCGTTGACCTGACGCTTATTAAAAATTCACACAGAACGGCGGAAAATTTGAAATGTGACGCGTGTTCCTGTGACTTCAAACGCATTAATACACGTGACCAATTACACCTCCATCTATAAGTATCCGGACATCTACCAAATTCGTATAAATTATGGGACAACAAGTTATCCTAAGTTTATGATACGGTTAACAAATTTGCTACTTTTGAGGACTTAAAGGAGTAAACGTCAAATGCTTAATCGATTTTTAAGTGCTTGGCTGCTTCTGCTCAATAGCAGTTTACGTATCGTAATCTTATTCTTCGGATTAAGACACGGACAAGAATAGGACGACTTGGAAATATTAAATTTCCAAATTACCTCGGAGTTACACGTGAACCATCACATATACTTGACGCACCGACGTCACAATGCGTTAATGAAAGGATTGTGATGTTCCTGATTTTTTCTTACCTATTTAATTGGAGAGGAAAATTTTTTCATCTTTCTCCAATTTTCATTAAGACCCACCTCTCGACAGACGAATATGTATAAAAGGACTGAACGAACAGAATACGAGGAATTATTACAGGGGGGTTCTAAAGTGGATTCTAAGAATTTCGTAGATGGTGAGTGCATTCCAGTTGATTATTATTAAGAGATTGCGAATGGATACTTCGATTCTGAAAAGAATTTTCACGGACATATACACGAACACTCGTGCCTTTCGACTTTCGCTAACAACATTTTAAAATGTATTATTACTACAACTATTACTACACTTAATGGGCATATACAGGGTGGACCATGCAACTTGTTCTCCCTGAATAACTTCTGAAGTATGCATCGTATGGAAAGGTTTTTTATAGAAAAGTTGTATGATTTGATGAGATACATATATCTCATTATAACTATAGAAATAGAGTGTATAATATATACAGTTTTTATTAGTGAATAATATAGAAATACTCACTCTCTTTTTCATAATTCTAAAAGAAATATAGAAAATCGAATCAAACACGAAAAATGCTATTGTTCGGAAACTTTTGTCTGTAGCTGCATTTACTATTTTATTTAAATATTCATATCTCAGTAATATCGTCCTCTTATTAATGTATGTTTATATTAAGTTATGACCTAATAGTTCCAAAACAATTAACCGTCGTTTGTATTTATCTGTTGCTCATTCCAATTAAGATTAATATTTGTATGTGATAAAATAGCGTTATCAAAAAATAACTGAAAAATTGAACAATAACTAAAACGTAATTAAAAAATTGACCTAAATGGTACCAAGATGACAAATACACATACAGCACATAAAACACAATTAAATAATATTTTACCCAAGCAACACATTTTTCGAGAACTTTGAATAAAAATCAATAAATTTCAAGAAAGTAGGATCATAGATTAAGGAATTATTCAACGTTGAATTACGTATAATATGCACGAGGGTTAAAGACGTATAATCCCAATTCTGAAAGAAATAAGTTAAAGCTAATTTCAGCCACATGTTACTGTACAATATTCACATGATTTAGTGAAAACGATTTCAGATGTTAAATAGAATTATGCAAATATTTCTAATATAATACTTTATTAGAAAAAAAGAGGAAAAGGAAACAATCGCAGAGAAAGTGCTGGTTTCGTTTAATATTTCATGGATGTTGATGGACGCGTTTGAACGTGAAGAGAAATGCCAATCCCCTATAGCGTGTAGGGACAAAGTTGATTTTTATGTTCGAATATCGAGAGCCTCAGACGAGACTTGTCAGATGTGTGGGGCAAAAGGGACATGTATGAAAAGGGTGCGGGAATAGGGAGAAACTGAATGTGTCGTAGTCAGTAAAAACGTTCTCAGGAGGCTTAGAATAGGTCCGAAGACAAACAGTTGCAATATTAATTAAAATCAAATATTCACTTTACACTCTTTTCCGTGAGATTATTTGTTTTACAATCTAAGCTTTGACCTAAATTCTACTTATTTTTTCTATGAACACGTTGATGATTTCAAAGTACGTAAGTATCAATAAATATCATAAATTAAAAGAAATTTAAAGAGGTATTTCTCTGTGAATGTTATAGAATTTAATAATTTTTATGAATTGTTCTTTAAATGATAGTACGTCTAACGTAATAATTATTTTTTATAATTTATTTAGTGACTTTTTAGTTATATATAATAATTTTTTAGATAGTCTTAATTAATTTTTCCTTGAATAAATGCGTAACTTGAAGATCATATCTCGCTGGAATAGGTGACTGGAAATTTTTAATTAATATGTTTATTGCTATCGTTTACACCAAACAAATAATTTATATTAAAAATTGATTAAACTGAGAATGCTTAAATTGCAAATTACGAAACTTTATCTTTTTCTGATAAATTTTTAATAAAGAAAATATGACGAGCTTGACACAAAGGTATTTAAACTGAACGTAAAAATTTTAGAGCAATCGGTCATATAGTTTCTGAGATTTTATCTGCGCCAAATGAAAAAATTATGTTTCAAGAAAAATGTGTTTAATGTTTTACAATAAAGGAGTACTAATTTTTTGAAAATATTACTTACAATACTAATCACCAATCCCAAGTGCATACGAAATACCTTCTGGACAAGAATTTATGTACATAGTATTCTTACACAAACACTAAATACATATTTTAAATCTCAATCCTCGTTCTTATTTTCTAAATTCCACGTCGTTATTACACTTCCCGCGAGAGATGTACAGAAAGAGCTGTTGAAATCAGAATACTTGAGATTTCTCTTTCAAAATTCAACGGTACATTCTCAAATATACAGGGTGTTTCATATGTATGGTCCACTTCAGGAGTGGATAGGGGACACAAAAACAATGAAAGAATTGCATATAAATATATGTCCTATTTAACAGTATTGCAAAGCTATAGATACTTTTGTCTTGTTTGGGCTGAATTATTTTCAGCAAGACCATACATTAAATGCAAGTCTACTTTCTATTTAATATGAAAGTATTCGAACTCCCTTTGAAACAGAATAACTTCTTAAAAATTGGACCAAACTATTTGGGTTTTGTTGAGAAGTTAGGATTATTTTACTACAGGAAAGTTTAAAAAAAAGTTTAAAAATATTACAACTAGTCGTTGCAGAAATCGTTTTTGTAACTTTTTTATCTGATCCCGGAATAAAAATTTTTAAAATACGTTTTCTAGATTTATGCTAGTTATACACATGCTAAAAATTTCATGGAAATCGGTCAATGCAGAAACAAGTGACAGAAATTGAAAAACTTAAGAATTTTCAGATTTATTGTAATTGCAGATCGAAAGTCGTAAGAAACGTCGACTTTCGCCATCTTTAATCGTTTATAACTCATATTAATGTCCATCGATTTTGATGAAATTTTATATGTATATAAATGATAGAAATCTACAAAACGCATTTCTTTAATTTTCATTACAGGATAAAAAAGTTGTAAAAAGTAACCATTATTATTTTTTTCATAATTCCGACAACTGGTACATTAATAGTTCTAACTTTAAAAAAAAAAACCAAGTCGTTTGGTTTAATTTAAAAAAAGTTATGTTTTAGAAATGGTTTCGAATACTTTCGTGAGCTACGTGTATCTTTAATTTCACATGTAACTGTAAAACAGGTAAATATAACACAGTTACACAATAAACTAAAGACAGAAAAGTGCATTAATGTTCTAATAATCATGTTGCACCGAAATAAGCACGCATCCAGTGATTTATGGGCAGTAGTGTATGTCTAGAATACTTTACTACAACACTACAGATAACTCAACATAATCCAACACATTGGTGTTTCCCTGAAACGTAGCTGAAAGATCTAACAGTGCTATCTCGACAATCAATGCGCAGTCTGGATTTTTCCAACCCCTGTGTAGATTTATATTCGACTAATCCCGGAGCAATAGCGTTGCGCGTTGGGGAAGCTGCACGCCACCGATGAGAGGAGCTCTCCTAATTGAAGTATTTCTTATCTAAAAACTGGTGATCCCGCAGAACCGCGAGCCGGAAGACCTTTGATCCGTAAAGGTCTGGCCGGTCGTGATTGCGAGGCTCTTGTCTTCTCTTATAATTGATATTGGCTCGTCGGTGCGGGCATCGTCGTCGGTGAACGAGCGCGAAACGCTGGCAGACCAACGAGGAGAAAGAGAGAAAGCGAGAGAGAAAGTGAGAGAGACAGAGAGAGAGACAGAGAGGGGAAGAGAGACATTTCGATGGTCATGGAAAGGCGTGCTGGTCGGAAGGAAGCGGCAGCTCTAATCCCCGATAGTCCCGTCTTCGAGAATAGTTGGTAATCCCGCTGGATAGTTGGAGATCACCGAGTTACACCGGACACACTTCGGAGGACTGGAGCTTTTATTGGCAGACGCCGCTAAGGTAGATGTCTGAAGAGAATTTCGACTTGAGGAACTCGCTAGTTGCGCGTCGAAGGAGTCGAACGAGCAGGGACCAATGGGGCCAGGCTGTTCCAGGCCGGTTGGCCAATCCAGCTGGAAAGCGCTTAATGTTCCAAGTCCATGGCCAAATCCACGGCCAAAGACTTATACGAGTATACTTAATGCGCGGGCTTCTAAGGGGTTCACCGGCGAGAGATGTCGCAGTACACTGGTTCGAGCAACTGTAAAGTTCTATTGAATCTTGTAAATGGTTAAGATCCCCGTCGAATCTAGTATTAAACTGAGTACATATATATATTTGGAAAGGTCTGATCAACCGTTTGATGTTTCGTATCGAGGATAACGAAGCGAAATTGTCAACGCGATGTGCACAGTGTCTACGTATTATTATTTATATGAATTTTCAGAAGTTGCTTATTCCATCAGTAAAGCTTGCAGATTTTTGCCATATACAGTCGCATACAAAAGTTTCCGGCCAGTTACATTTTTCCCTTTATATTACCAAACGCTATATTTAAAATAATTGTTATTAATATTGGGTACAAAGTTGTAACAAATGAAAGGAAATAATACAGAAAATAAACGTTGTTTATTGTTTTATGTATACTTAATTACTAGTTTGTTCAATAGTTTCCTATCACGGCATTTTACAAAAGAAATCTTATAACATGACAGAGTTAATCTTTATTGTATATTATTGTTAATATCTTGTAGCCATGTCTTTTGCATCGATGACAAAAGCACAATGTCGTGACATGGTTTTGCACGCAACTGTACATGGGGAGTCGGTCAAATTTTGAATTCATATTATTTATATGAACTTCCAGCAGGTTCTCATTTTACCAGTAAAATTTGTAGATTACAGACTTTTAGGATTTTTTTTTAGTATATATATATACACACACATTTTTATTTTTTATTTTACGCTTTACCTTCTCTTCAGACTTTGAAATTTTTAACAGCCATCCTATTCTTATACTCCGTTGTAGCCGCTAAAAAGACAAATCCAGCAATCTAAATATATTGATTTTCAGTTGACCTTGACCCTCAAAACGAAACGAAAATTTGTAGTGTTTCCCCGAGGGAGGGGATCGTAAAGTGTCTAGCAAACTTTTGCTGAAACACGGCTTAGCCACTTAATTATTTTACAAGCGCTTTATTTGAAGGCCCACACACCCGTAAACCACATCTGCCACGCCCAAAAGAAGAAGACTAGCCTGACTCTATGATAAAACATTTGCCGACTAAACAACACCATAATTTTTATAAACAATATCCTGCTCTTGCGTACCGCAGATCCGACGTCAGGAACATAGAAACACCAATCAGAAGACAAGCTCAACCACTTTTAAAACTCGTATACTTAATCACCAACACGCAATATTTATAAAACACCTTATAGACGTAGCATTAAGGGGGTTTTCTATTGCACAACGTATACATTTTAGGTTTCTTAGGGGATCTTTTACAAAGAAACTACAACACTTCTTGGAGTCAAACTTTGACGGTGTATTTACATATGTTTCAGTAATACTTGCAGATTTTTTTGTCGAGAAAAAATTAAAATTGTACGCATTGCACGCCCTCGTACACAATCGCGTAAAAAGATTTCGTCTCATGGCGCCCGTAATTTCGACCCTTCTGCTAATCTAAAATGGAAAAGTCAAGAAGATTCTTAATTAGGATGAGTTTGGCTACAGTTGGTATCAGAACGAAAGAAAGAGAGACGATAATTTAAAAAGTGGCAACGCTCAGAATTTTGTTTGTTGATTTTTCCTCTTTTCTTTTACTTTCAGGGGCTTAAAGGAACGTAAAAAACAATGATTTTGAGTTAACTCTAGTACAGACTGTAGTGATAGATACATTGAAGGTGTACACAAAATTTCAAGCCAATTGATGTACTACATTTTAAGATATTATGGATGCCATTTTAGAAAACACGAATTTGAGAAAAACACGTTTGAAGTTTTAACGCGACGATCTAACTAATAGCAAACCTCACTGTAATATGAAGATTTTACCAAAAAAAACTAATGTTCCTTTCTATAAAGGAAAGAAGTCCTGCTAATTCCTGCACACCAATAGAACACATTTAATGGATGCAGCAAACAGTCATAACTCCGTTAATCTTAGGAGTTCAGCCATAGAGTTTTGTAAATATATTTCTAAAATCGTATACTTTAAGAAAATAGAAAAAGAAAAAAATTAATTTTTTCAAAGGTTCACACTAGAATACCATTATTCATACTAAGAGCATTAGTATTACAGTATACATCTCGATTTCGACTCGTACACATATACATACATACTTGTAAACATATATTGAACTACATACCATATACATCCTACTACGATACATATTAATTTAAGTATTGATTATTGTTAGTCAAAATATACAATTGTTCCGAAAACGGTGTGATACATAAAGTCCACTTTTCAAACCGTCGCATCTCTGAAAGGTTTCACCGTGTATAAAGATACAGCTCAAAGCCCGTGTCATTTTGTGGTTGCAAAACCAAAACGTCGACGCTATGTCGCGAAACAAATATTTTGAAAATTAGAAACCGGTGTTGCATCACCTCGAGAAACAGAGTAAGTGTTTCGTGAAAACGCGTAATTTTTATGATTATACGATTCTCGTAGATGATGAGTAAGTGTTGTACGACTTATTTTTTATTCGGACTGTTTTACTGTTGTGTATTCGCAACGTTGGGAACAAATGAGTTAACCGTAAGGGAAGTATCCTCTGGGCTGTTGTTTGATTACGGACTAATGGTAACAAGATTGTGCTCGTCCTACTGAGACAGAATTATCTCTTTGATCCTCAACACGTGCGATCTAGTTTTTGTTTCGGGGTAAGTGCACATGCTGTGGTATAAATCCGACCGCACCTCTTATTCATAAATATGACACTTTCCTTTTCTACTTGTACACGCTGTTTTATGTACACTGCCATGCACAAGTATTTGGACACTTTTGGAGGGCAATAATGAATTTAAAAGCATGCAGTGGTCGTCACAATCGTTAAATTTGAATCTAATCGAGTTATTATGGGACAAAGTGGACTGTAATGTAAAAGAAAAAAGTCCAAGATCAAAGAAATAATTTTGGATCTATTTGCAAGACACCTGGAAAGAAATTCAGAAGGATACCTTGAAAAAATTGCCGGACAACCTTGGAATCGTGAGTGCTGTTATTGTCCACAGGAGCGGACATAGACGAACGCAATATTTAATAATTTTCATTCATTTTTTGTTTTGTTTCTTTACAATATAATACTTCTTAGATATTCTACATCCCAATGACATTTATTGTTGATAATTATAAGTATAAATATTATAAAAAAGGTTTCGCACTTCAAATTAATCCTTTTGTAGAACATATTCACGTTTTTGCACTTCAAATTAACTTCTTTGCAGGTCTTATTCACCCTTTTGCAAATGAAGTTCACCCTTTCACAGATCAAATTTGCCTTTTGCAGCTCAAGCTTTTGTATAAATTTGTTTTCTTCGGCTACTTTAATGAAAAATATCCGATTTAAAGTTATTATTCCGAAAAAAAAATTTTATTACACATATGTGGTAATACTTAAATATAAAATGAGATAAAATATTTATTTAACATTAAAAAGTAGTTATAGACACATAAATTTGTTTATAATGATCTCCTGTTGCTGTGCGGGATAATTTTATGTATGTACATGTTCGTGTAATAATTATTTGCAATCTGTAGGAGTGATAGTTGCAACAGAATAATCACTAACACCAACTAAGAGTTTACGGTTTGAAGAATCAGCCGAAATATTCCTTGCATAGAATTTTAAATTTCGAGAAAACTTCTTCAATGGGGTTCATCATTGGAGAATATGCTGATATGACCACACAAGTAACTACGAATAAAATCATAAGAAACGACAAAATGATATTGTATCACTTCACATTTTAGTCGTCTACAAGATGAATTTGATCTGTGAAAAGGTGAATTTGATTTGTAAACAGGTGAATAAGAACGTTTTCATGATTTAAGATAAAAGAAACTTAGCTTACTGTTATAAATACTTCAATTTCTTCGATTTTTGAAAATTATAGGATCTAAGTGGAAAGAAAAATAGTGACAAAAAAAATATTAAACAATTTTTTGAAACTTTTATTTATAATTGTAACATGAGAATATAGAAATTATCAATGAAAATTTGTTGGAAAGAAATTGCAAGCGAAATATTGTGTTAGCGCAGCTTTGAGATTTAATGGATTAATAACCATAGAATTTAACATGTATAGGTATAATATGCACTTCTCTTTTCAGTTACAGTTTCTTTAGTATTGCACATACCAAAAGATATAAATACATCATAGAACAATTGTAAGGTAATAAGATTGTATTTTATTTAGAAATATTACTTCTAAAAAGGAATTTCACTAATTTCATTAATAAAACACTGAGAATACTGTAAAGTGTTAGGAATATAAGAAATCATTTGTAGATCGTTGAAAAGTAGCCTGTAACTCTGCTTGGTGAAAGGAATAAGCCGATATTTCCATAAAGGTTAAGTCTCAGGTCTGGTCGTTTCCTGTCGCCCATACCCTCATAACTGCATATGCCATGAGCACACCATAAGGCGTCGACGTTCCGATGTGCGAAACCACGCACCCCATCTTCCTCGTCTAAATTCGTGAGGACATTTATGAGGATGTGCCTGCGAGATCTTATCGACCATGAAAAATTCAACGTTTCATCTGTCCCACGGACCAGACTGCTCTGCCGATCTGCATTAATTTATTCACACCGATACTTAACAAGCCTTCGACTAAATTTGACGGACACTTTAAAATCTGAAATGTTTACACTGGGCTTGGTTAGAATTACATTGTGCTAACCGGAAACGATTAATTTTCTAGAAGTTTTACTTTGGTCTTGACGTTTAGCTACGGAAGTTGTAAATTTTATCATTGTCTCTCTTTGTTTCTTTACATATTTACATTATTTTTATACAGATCTGAAATCAACTCTTCTTAGATGTTTACTGCAAACCTAATGTAATTTCATTTTATTATTTTGCATATTAAATATTATTAATATTGTTATGCTATTATGTACATTATGTATATATGTTTCGCATATAAATTAAACACAAAGATGTAGGTAAACATACTTCGAAAGTACCTTGTAATACATTTATTCCTTTGTTATTTCTTTTCTTACGCAAAAATTGGCGATATAAGTAGAAAGTTTTAACATACCTATTTGAAATTAACTCTTCCTAAATTTTTACTTTAAGTCTATTGTAATTCGATTTTACTATACTATAAATTGTTAAACTAAATATTGTTACATTATTAAATTAATCATGAAAGTATAATATAAATTTCAAACATATCTCGTAGTATATTTATTCCTTCATTATTTTTTTTGTGTGCTAAAATTACCAACATAACTAGAAAGTTTAACATATGAATACATATTTGAAATTAACTGTTTCTAAATTTTTACTTCGAGCCTAACGTAATGTGTGTGTACATTTCACATATAAATTAATTACAAAAATATAAACAAACTTACTTCGAACATGTATATCTTGCAGCATATTTGTGTCTTTTGTTATTCCTTATTTTACATTAACTACCATTTGTTTTATTAATTCTATGTTTACAAATTTTATATAATTTAATGCAATGAAACAACAAGAGCCTGCAACGAATTCTTCGATATAGGCTGATGAAAGAATTAAAAAAATAGAATTCTTTCCAATTTCAGTTGTTAAAATATATTCTGCGAAATCCAACATCCTCAGGATACATTTATATATGTAAAGTCAAAATCATTTGAAAATAAATACTGTCCATAATTCACCGTGAAGAAATTAACGACGACGTCTTTATCGTCGTGGCTAATAAAAAGTCGAAACGTGTTTCGTCCTTCGAGCATTCTGATCATGAAATAAGGACTTTGACTTTTTCGATTTCGCGGCCCGATATCGAGCGCTCTTCTACCTGCATTACTTCACATCCTTACAACCCCATGGATTCTTATATGCACTTAATTTTCATTGCTGACCCATCGTATGTAATATAATATGTATCGTAGTCTGTGGGTCCCAGTGGAACACTGCTCGCCCACGTTTCTTCATGGCTTTTTGACCACCTCCTAAACCCAACTACACTTTCCTTCTTAAACGAAAACGAGTTTGCCCGATCCTGAATTCTTGCCGTCATGGGATTTCTCCACTGAACAAGGAATTTTCAAAAAATGTATTTAGAGAGCGACACGTTCGGTAAAGTTTCAACTACTAGCTCGATATAAAGAACATATTTTTTCTTTTTAATCGAATACTGGTAATAAAATAAGTACTATATAAATTGCATGAAGGTTATTTACGTTTACTATACGTTTTATAAACTAGTTAATGAACCAATTAGCTTCAAATCGTATATACACTCCCGTTCATAAATCATCGGACACTTGCACATTTTGATCAAAATGATTATTAGAACGTAAATACAATTTTCTGTCTCGAGTTTATTGTGTATACTGCTATATTTATCTATTTGAAAATCCTATCTGTAGTATTATTAAATATTTTTTTGAACTACATTGAATTAATAAACTTAGAGATGTTATGTAATAATTCTAGTTGCAACAAAAATAGAAACCTCGTAACTGAGTTAACCTGAACAAAGTATACTTAAAATTAAAGGAAATAAAAAACATTAAATGTTTATGAACAATTTCAAAAGAATTCTTCACTAAATAGAGATAAACATAGTACTAGGAAACTGCCTCGTTCGATTTGCTTTTTCACTTCGACAGTCCTTATGTTCACGATGAACACTTCTAGAAAAGAATCATCTATTAAAAAACGTTCATGAATTGGTTGCTGCTGCGAAAGGAAAATAAACTGTTCGACAAATTGTGGTAAAACTGAAAATTTCGAAATCCGACTCATAATTTTATTAAATATACAGTGACTTATGCATGGGAGTATGCATCTTTTAGTTCCACAAGAATTATGAAAATATCATGTAACACTTTCATATCTTACAGTAAATTAAACTAAAAAAATTATTTGATTGATTATATGATTGAATGAACAATTTGCTAACATTTTCCATGCTGATCAACTACTATGGCAGCTCCATGATTGAGGTTGACAGTATTACAGCATGGGTAGGTTGACTATAAGTACAATCAGTTAAGAAAATGTTATTAGTATCTTACCTTAGTAGAAATAAAATAATACAATATTGATAAAGTTGTTTTATTATAAAATATGAATTATCTTTTTCTCATATTTTAATAATAAACTAAAGATCTTTCCCAACAATGTATACATAAATTGTAATGTATTTATAAGTTAATCAAATTTAAATAGAACATAAATATTTCTTTATAGTAGCAACAAAAACTTCTCATTGAACGTCTACGCATTTATATTCGATGTAATTGACGCCATTTTGAGCATTGCTTACATTAAAGATTAATTGAAGAATATCTCGATAATTATTAATTTTTAATCGCATATACCTCATAGCTTTTTACTCATTATTTAATACTGTTTCGAACCACTATGTTAAATATTACATATCATGATACAAAAATTCAAGATGACCTTTATATCTCCATAAGAAAGCTGACTATCGAAAAACTAATTATTACATTGTATGCCCCATTTAATATCAAACAACTTTTGTTTGAAAATTGTTTTGATACAATAAATAGTTTACAAATAAATTACTCACCTCGTATTTAATAGCAGACGGTTTACATTCATATTTAGACGTTATTATTTTATTGTTATTGTTATTGCAATTTTGTACTGGCAAATAAGCAAGCGTTTATTTTGCTAAATAATGCGGTTTTACGAACCATGTGGCAGCTAATAACATGATTTATATCTTTTAGGCTTTTTTTTTGTACGGTCACTTAAAGATATTGGTCTACTCATCGCTGATAAATAATCCCCTAAATTTACGAATAGAAAATGCGTGTTGTACAGTACGTGGTACGGAAGGGATGTTTAAAGTGTATATCACTCAGGACCCTTCCTTCTACAACATACCCCAAGGTCAAGATCATCGGAGTTGAGACCCCCATTTCCAGATAAATAGCCCTAGTGGAAAAGTAAACAACGTGAAACAACTCAGATCGCCAGATCGTACTAATATGGCTGTTGTCTCGATGGAAATATCTTCTTTGTGCTGTTTTCTACAAATACAGAAGAACCTCGATTAACCAGCGTAACTGGGAGACAAACGGTTCAGATAAATCGAAGTTCAGCGGATAAAAAAAAAAAAAAAAGAAATGTTTCTTGTATGGGAAATAAGATTTTATCTTTGCATTCTTTCCTATAATATAAATGTAAACATGTATAAATACACACACTCTGCTTCATATTTATACTTCGACAAATCAGCATTTATTTCTCATTAGAGAGAAGGTATTTTCATAAATTTAATTCGATATTGTCAGAATATCCACAGAAAAAGATATTTTATTAAAACACTGAAAAATCATGATTTTTTTTAACCCTTTGATTACTCTTGGCGCCCATAGGCGTTTTGGAAATATAGCTTATACTCTTCTGTTACCGCATTTTCATGGGACTTTATTTATTGCACACTTAGAAACAAATTTTACATTCTTACAAATTTTAAAATTATTAATTTTCTAACTTTCGAAGATAATTTGACAAATTTTACAACTGAACATGGAAAGTCTACTTTTCTATTGAAATCTGCTGTAGAGAAAAGGTTAATAAATTTGAAAAATTGAGCATTTTAGCTTCTTTCGTACTTATAACACACGTAACAGAAGGCAATGAAAATGAAATCTCAATAACAAATGTGACTCTCTTTGGCTTCTATGTATTCAGAAAGTTTTCTTCATTGATTCAATTCAAGTATTTAGTAGATTCATGTCAAGAGTTTGCCATTATGGAAGGATTGCTGTTCGAAATTCTTTGATAGACACATATTGGCGATTTTCTACATAAATCCATTTGACAAGAATGTTTTAAGTATTTTCTATTGGGCGGGGATTTGGAAGAACATGCATATCAGCCATATCTTCAAATGGATTTGTTTCAAACTAATCCTTGTTCACTAATTTTCACACGGAGTTTATTGCGAAGTGTGAAATATATCGCGTAACCGTTCAGCAAAGAAGCATTGAGCATTGCATGATCCGAACATCTCTTTTATACGCTAATTTGTGTTGTAATTGGTGGATGTTGTATGTGATGGGAGTAATTTTCGTATTTTCGTTTTGTTTATTATCATTATCCTGCCTATACGATCAGGGAATAGAATATGGAAGGGAACTGTCGCTTGTAGTGGTAATACAATGAAAGTTGTGAAGTCCTCGACGACAGTGGTTGCAAATCGCTTCGAGGGAGGTTTATGGCGGCCAAATATGAGTAGCGAAGATTTTGTGTTTTATAATTATAACCGGCCAGACTGAAGCCTCGCCACTTCGCAAGTTTGCAACACACAGTATCATTGATTTCAGCCGACAATAAAAATTCCTTGCCATTAGAAGAGCAAGTGAAGTCTAATGACCCTAATGATTCCTCAGGTGGTAATGGAGATAGAAAATGAATCTCTATGCTGTGTAAAGCCTCGTTACTCCTACCGCGAACACTAACTACAGAAAAAGCAACGTAAACGACATATGACACGAGACGTCATTAAAGAATCCCAAGTAACCTCCGCGCCGGTAGAAACTCAATTCCCGTTAATCCGTGCAGCCTTAAAGTGGTAGTAAGGCGGTCTCTATAAATATTTCACAGGCACAGCTCTTGAGGGGACAAGGGCGGCGGTGGGGTATGCGGTACGATACATCTCGAGGGGAGGAATAGGGCGCGAGTTCTTTTTCTATTATGCCGTGATTTTTTATTGACGAAGTGGACACTGCGGGTCCGAGGACATCTATTACTTTGTTGCTCTTCCTACTTTTCCCCGGTGCCGATGCCGCTGTGATCCCGACAAGGGTGGAAAGTTGGATGGAAGACCGAGAACGGGAGAGGTGGTACGGGGCAGTTTTGTCCCAGGCGTGCAATGCTCGGGGCCATAGATCACGCAATATCAGTTGTCAGGCCGGATCGAATGGCCGAGAGGGTGGACAACTGGACACCGACTACCCCCGAAGTGCGAGTGATGACCCTCGAGGGAGGCCATGCAAAAACTGCTCCTCGCCAGCCTCCTCCCTTCGCGCTTTCGCCTTCGCTGTTTATGGCGCGGGACACATAAAAAGGAATATGTAACGAGCGCGGATAATTCACGTTTTCTCTCTGTTGGGACTCCCTGCTTCGGGGACTTGAGACTCCTCTTCTGTTTTCTCTTTTCTTTCTTCCTTGAACGTGTATATCGTTTTTTTCTTTGATATTCCCGAGAATCGCCTCCCTACAGACCGTGAACGCAAAATTGCCGTGCCGATTCGACGGTGACTTATTTATGCGATCGCCTAGCCATAGCGTGTAAAACAATGTTACGGATGCGGCAACGATGGGGTGACTTTGCAACTTTGCTGGAATCTTGTTGACCAGCTTTTCATTGGCTACCTTTTATTCTCAGAAAGTATTAGGTTGTCAGTTCAAATTCTTATAGTGGATATCTTTTAACAGCAATTGTCTGTCAATAATGTATTATATACAGGATAGTTCACATAATTTGCACATCTCAAAGAATTTGTAAATTATGCGTTCGATGAAAAATTATTTCTTTTTCTTTTAAACAGAATCATATATTTTTTATGTGATTTTTGATAACTCCCTTTTAGACTGTACGTCTTGAAATATTTATAATGGTGCAAAAATCATAATTGTTAAGAAAAATGGGTAGAGTTCACGATTTATTAAATAACGAAGCTATAAATTTGATTAGAACAAATTATTTTAGCAGACATAGTTGAATATCTATTTTACCACATGGGTCACATGCTTATACATAAAGTTTTCTATTGATCTTATACTTAATAGTAGGTAAAACATTTTATTATATTTTACAAACTTTCTTTTGCGATCGCAAACGTATATTTCGATGAACTCAGTTACAAAATGGTAAAACATGAATGTGGTTTATCAGAAGAATGATTACAACATGTTACAACTTCATGATGTAATTTCTTTCCAATCGTGTACCAAATCTTTTAACATTATTTTCACAATAAATTTTACCGAATTTAAAGAAAATCAGAAGAAGTGATCGTCACGTCGAGTAAGGTGTCAACGACCCACGATATAATAAATGTTCTATACTTGTTACTCAGATATCTGATACATGATTTTACAACAAATCTTATAAAAAATGTGACGCGTATACGACCCACATAGCACGGAACATATTCACCTATTATGATTCCAAACCTAATGATTAATTAGACATTTTGCTACTTCCCGAAACTTCGCAATAAACTCTGTGGCGATAAAGATTGCTTGAAAATATTTATAAGAACAAGTGATCCTACCTTATATAAATTAGATGCTCAATTTTGTAATCTATGAATCAATGAATAAACAGTATTCTAAACTAATCCTGTATTAATTGTAACACCCACTTGTCAAATTGGTTGTGTCATGCTGTCTGTTGTCTTTGGTTATTCACTGTATACTTTACTTCTAGCCAAGAAACAAAAACAGATTTGCCAAATTTTCGAGAAACAAAGTAAAAGATCTCGTTAGAGATCAGATTTAAAATTATAATAGGTTAATACATATTTATCTGGAATCTAATGTCCTTTCAAATTATGGTATAAAAACTACGTGATTTCGTGCAGAAAAACAAAATTTAGCTTAAAAATTTCGATACCTGTTCACATATAAAAAACAAGTCAGTGCACTATTATTTGTTCCTCTTGTTCCTGAAAACTAAAGCCGAATGGTGGTAACATGTATAGAGAGAAGTTACTCGGAATGTTGTCTTCTGCAACATATTCAAAAGACATTGAAATCGACGGGAAGTACACTTTTCTGTATAATTATCAGCTATTTTGTAAAATTAATAAAGTTAGAAAGTCGCTATTTTACATATATGTATATATTCTTCTAATTTCTAAAAAGAGTTCAAGACACTTGGTCTAATCTTTAAAAAGTTATTCTCTTTTAAAGGGGATTCGAATACTTTTATAAGCTGCTGTAGCTAGTAGTATGTATTTAATATAATGTAACATAATAATTCAGACAGAATACAGGAATAGAGAAATTTGTATCAATGCTAGCAATAAATATCGTTAATAAAGAATATTTAAATTAATAAATAAGAATATCATATCACTAGAGAACCTGAAAATATGGGATACTTTCTCCTTTTATCCGTAGATGTTCGTATTTAGGGATGGAATCACCCTCTGTTTTGGGACAGCAAACGTATTAATTCTAATAACTCGAGCACAAATAGAGACAGAGAAACAATATTATATACAAAACAGCATATTTTTGTAAATATATTTTTATGCAGTTTAAGTTTTATTTATCAATAGACTGCGGATTTGTATACAAGTTCATATTTTTGAGAATATAGTAAAAAATGTACAACTTTGCTAGAAAATTATTTCACCTACCAAAAATTATGGAAAACATAATTTGGATACTTTTTCATATTACTTGCATTTTGTGAAATTTTTTACCTTTAGATTCCTTATAAATACATAAAAATTCGCAGTTTATTTATCAATAATCATAAAAATAATGAAGATTATAAACTCTATATATAATATTCAATTATGATCATTGCATCTCGAAATGTTTTCTTGTACATAACAGAAAATAAAATCTTTTACAATGAAATATAAAATAAAAAATGAATAAATTGTATATAGAAATAAATCGTTACGCGGAATCTGTCATTGTATTCCGGTTTATTATAATATAAATAATACCTATTTCTATTATATAATAAAATAATAAGTGTTCATTAATTTAAATATTAATTGTTAAATTATTTAATGAAAATAATTAAGAACACATTGCATGTGTGTGAGTATGTGCACGCGCGCGTGTGTATATATAGTATATATATATATATATATATTTGTACATAACTATTATTTTAATTTCATAAACAAATTATTAAGTATGTATAATAATATTTCTTTTTTTAAATTATATTTACTAAATTATTATTCTTTTTAATTCCCAAAATACAATTAATTATATAAAATAAATTTATATCGCAGTGTGACTCCATCATCGTACCTTAAAAAATAAAATATTTAATTTATTCATCTGACCATAATAATTTGATTAGCCATTGTATCGTCTATGCTATTCGAGTGGATGGTTCTGTTATCTGCCAAGAAACTAATGAAGATATACTTACATCACTTCTGCACAAAATAGAACGAAGGTTAAGCTTTCAAGATGTGGTATTAAATCAAATAGACAAAAAGCTGACAAACATCACTTTTGCATTAAACAGTTCACATCGTGACTTATACTAATAACCACTAGCAAAGTGATCAACTGATTGATAATGATTATATAAAGCTATATTGCGTATTAAGAGATACAGTAGAATGTCGATTATTCGAACTAATAGAGAAATAAAACTGTTTCAATAAACAGATTTCTCGACTAATTGATTTGAAAGAAGCATAATAAATCCACGCTGAAAAGCTAAATTTTAAAAGATATTCATGTAAAACCCGTAAATACATACAAGGGGTGATCAATTATTATGAACAGATGAAAAAATTACATATTTTGTTTTCGGTGGTATTATAATTTCCATAATACAAAAATATCATATTTTGGTAGCTTAGTTTGCAAAAAGAAAGAGAAATTCAAATTTTATCATGATCTAATAGCTCACCGGATATGAATTCAATGGAAGAACCTATGGGAATTATAAAAATGTTGAATTTCATTAGAAGTGATAACCAATAAATAGAAACTGATTACTAATGAATAAAAAAAAAAACTATAGAAAAAATATTAAAAGTAGATGTTTTCGAGCAATTTATAGATGTATGACGAAGATCATGGAATGGTATCACGAAATATTGACATACGTATATTTTTTGTTCTTTAAATTTAAAATAATTCATACATGTATTAATAAAGGTTTCATTTTAAATATATTTTTAATTCTATTTTTGTTCAAACTTCAAACATATGATACATTATTTCGAAGTGTCCATAATAATTTAATCATCTACTGTAAATGCCTAGATACTTACGGACGGGAGTGTACATATTCCAAAATGTAAACATTGTCACATAGTTTAAATACATCACTCATTCGGATAATCAGCATTCCGACGAAAGGTATTTTGGTTAAATGACGTTCGTAAAACTAACGTTCTACTCTACTTTGCAGCGTTCAAATGTACTCTATATTTCATTTTCTGACATTTTTATGAAGTCATGTTAAGAAACACGACTGGTTGGAGTAAGAGTAACAGTGCAAATAATCGTGTAACTACGACATGCGTTAGCGGACGACGTAGGCCAAAACGATTTCCGCCAATGTCTCTCAATTATAAGGGGGAAGGGAAGGAAAAGAGAAGGAAAAGAAAAGAGGGTAGCTGCTTTTCAGGCGTGAACGAAATCGAGAACGAGCGTAAGAACGGAATGGAATGGAACGAAATGGGGAGTGAAGGGAAACTCTCCATCTCCTCTGAATCCGGCCACGTGCATTGTTCTGCGCTAATTTTGGAGCTCGTTGTCGCTTTGTGCAACGTTTGTATAGGCGGATCGAGAATGGATCCGAATGCTAGCTTTCCTCGTTTGCTTGTCCAAGCGCGCGCGCACGCGATACGCGAAAAAAAAAGGCAAGATCGTAAGGGTCTCACGAATCTTGCCGATGAACAGGCTGAGATCTACGGCCGCGTTGAAGAGGTCCGGATTGTTTCGACGTTTATAGAATAGCTCCGCGCCGCTTAGCTCGAATTCGTTGTTTCAATGACTGCGCTACTTTCGGAAGATCACGACTGTGTATACTCATGCAAAGCTCGTCGTTGAGCATTCGTACGTAATTTCTTGATTTGCTTTACTCAAACCAAATTTATTATCGTTTTTTTTTAAACTTCTGGAACAGAAATTTTAAAAACATTTGACGTTGAAATTTGGCAAATTATTGAACAGCTGTACGAAACATTGCTAATTATACGGAATAATATCCTCTTCACCGATTAAGATGAAATGTGTTTATCAAGGTCATCGAAATCAGTCAGGAGGGCAAGATTCTGAATAATTATCAAAATTATTCCATTTGTTTTGTAATCATCTCCTTAGCTTCTCGAATAGAATTTTTAAAACTAAGTGACATTAAAATTTGCAAACTATTGAACAGCTATACGAAATATTGCTAATTATACGGAATAATACTCTCTTTACCAATCAAGATGAAATATGTTCATCAAGGTCATCGAAATCAGTCAGGAAGGTATAATTCTGAATAATTACTAAAACATTTATATTCGTATTTTGCGCATGTTACATGAGAATTAAGCAATACGCGAACATATATTGACATTTGAGAGTCGTTTAACGACCATTTTTATTCACTTCCATTTGTGGATATTTTGTTATGACGAAAATATAACGTATTGAGTTGGCAAGAATGGTCGTGCGGTTTTCAACATGTAAGTGAAAAGTGAATTTTCAATGGGAGGAAATATACTTGTTCAGTGATGATTTTTCAAAATTTTTTGGCTAAGATATATTATATTTATATATAATAAAATATATTTACACTAATTTTATGAATATAAATATACTATTAGATAATACTAAATATTAGGTAATGTACAGGATTATTCAAATGCGACACCTAAACGTCAGTACTGTGTAATGTTTACACGTCATGTCTGTTCAAATGACACGATCCGTTTTAAAGGTAGTACAATTTTAACAATGGACATTGCAGCAACGCATTTACTTTATTCAAGCTTATCATAAAAATGGGCCATTGTTTTCAAGCAAACTTCTGTTTAGTAACGAAGCTCATTCCATAATGGATGGACTCGTTAATAAGTAAAATTGTTGTATCTGAGGTAATAAAAATCCTCGTGTTATTTATAAAAAATCTTTACAACAGCAATAAAGTTACTGTTTGCTGTGCATTTTGGGCAAATGGAATCATTGGACCATTTTTCTTTGAAAATGCTGGAAATGCAGTTACTGTAAATGCCAAGCGATACCAATCAATGTTGAGTAACTTTCAACTGCTAGAATTGAAACATATCAATGTGCCTGATATCTATTTCCAGCTAGACGGTGCTGAATGTCACACAACTCGAGAAAACATTCAGTTTTTGCGATCGAATTTTGGTCAACGTGTAATTTCATGAAATGCAGATTTCAATTGGCATCCAAGGTCATGCGATTTAACACTATCAGATTTTCTTTTGTGAAATTTTTTGAAAAGTCGAGTCTATACTAACATGCCAGAAACAATTAACGATCAATAGAACAACATTCGATTTTCAATTCGAGAAATAACTTCAGCAACATGTTGAAATGTCATTGAAAATTTCGATAATCGAATTGATGCCTGCAAACGCAATCGTGATACATATTTGAATGATATTCTGTTTCATACATAATTGTAATAGATCATACTTTTAATAAAGGAAACCAACTTGAAAAAGTTCTAAATAGTTTGTGTTTTATTAGAAAGAAACATGTAGGCGTATAAGCTGGATTGCCCTATATAACGATGTGCTTTCAAAATTTGGTCTGGATTTACTTGCATTCCAGAACGCCTGAAGACAATTATCGATAAAGCTATACGAATTTTCCAGTGAACCAAATAGTTGTACAAGATTTCAAATGTAATCAAACATTCTGTATAGATTGCAGAATATAGATACAATGCTAATATTTTATATATGTTAAAAAATGACAACACAGAAAATATTACTACCATAAAAATCAAAATATAGTGAAAATATAGACAGTTGGAGTTAAAGTATTAATAGATATAAGAGTAATCGATATTAAAGATTTAAGTACGAATTACTGTTTGATTCGATAAACTTTGCCCTCTGAAACAAACTCTTCGAGACAATGAACGATTTTAGAAGTATTGAAAAAAATAAGTTTAGCCAAAATGGACGTCGCTTGGTAGGTACTGTGTAGACACCACAAATAGCTGAAATAGTTGCGCGTTCACACCTCGCACAATGTATCACTTTCCCAAGATAAACATTTCGTTTCAGACGTTTTCAGAATAGGTATTTTTAACACTTAACCATAATGTTTATTTTCTAATTAAAGGGTTCGCTGCAAGAATCGGTGAATTTCAGTTTTATTTTTCAGCAAAAATTGACTTTTTATGTAGCTACAATTCTAATTCTTAGACGTAGAAACGAATTCTTTCCTATTTTGGAGTACAGTCAGTGCCGGATTTAACGCTTTGAAGGCTTGGAGCTCATTTTGGGGCTCCTGAGCTAAAACAAATAGCAAATAGAACTTTACGAAACCTTTATTGCAAACTTTTACATATTACACGTACATGTAACATAACAAACATAATAAAAAGGTATGTAGACATTAATTGGAAGAATGTAATACTTTACAATATATATTTCTTCGTAATTTTTGCATATGCAAATTATTTTATTGCTTCATTATATGTATAATAACGATCTATTGGATCAGTGAAAAAGTTCATCTAAGTTTCCAATAGATCACAGAATTACTTGTTTGCAAGTGATCCTTATCGCACGGGCAAATATTACAGACAGTATATCAGCAAACTTTTGTGTTTTGAGAGTTCTTACGTTATAAAAAAAAGATCTTTAAGAATAAGCGAAGGTGTAACGCTGGGAATTGTTGTAAAAAACATTCAAGTTGTTTACCAAGATCATGCATTGACTTTTCGTACAGTCACAGAAATGGTTCGCAAAATTTAAATATAGCGATTTTCAGTCAAACGATGAATACACTGTAGTCGAGCTCCTTTCATAGACGATGACGTTGTGTTTAATTTATTGCAAGATAATCCCCGAATTTGAACTGAAAAAATTGCAAAGAAACATAAGGTTGACGGAAAAATGATGATATAAAGTAAACATTATATAATTGACTAAGAGAAAAGTTTCACGTGCCAACGTGTACTGGACCAATAGTTTCATTCTCCATTTAGGCCAAGTTAGATCCATCTAACCCGAGTAAAAGTCTCACGTATCTTATGAAAGAATTTCATACTTATTTTGATTTTCATCATAGCATTTCCGAATTGTTTCATTTGTAAACCTCTGTTGAGTTAGGTATATACTCCAATTTTCAATTAAAATTAAATTGATTAGTTTGCAAATGACTGTAAAACGAGCACTATGTTTGCTTAGTCTAAATGGATAAGCATTATGTTTGAAAGCTGTTCTGTCCGTAACAGAACAAAGTCTTTCATCGCATTTCATTTGGCAGAGTTTATGACACGGTCACAAAGGAATGCTATTTTTGAGTTATGTTTTAGCTATTGGTCGATTTTTCGCATACTTCTCAATGAGACTATTCTTTCACATACGTGATATTTTTAACCCACGTGTGTTTATTATATGCAAAGATATTAATCATAATTGAAGTAAACAAACAAACATGTAAAGGACTATTCTTTCTAGAACAATTAGGCTACAACTTGATGCAACCATATATTAGCAAGAGGACCGTATTACCCAGAAATGAATTAAAAAAAAAAAAATGTACGATTAACCTCAAATAATGTAATTAAAAGAACTAATTTCTTCATATCTTGCTTCGAGGAGAAAAAAAAAACAAGTATGGACATTATGTATGTAAAGAATATGTTTGCAAAAATCATTGTGTTAATATTTGTAATGAGTGTATATAATTTTAATGTATATTTCCTTGTATATTTCTCCATGTATAATTTTACCTTTGAGTCATGCTGGTTCAAAAGACAAGTGTAACAAAAATTTCAATAGTACACAAGTGGTTAAAAATTATATGAAGGAATCATCCACTGAAAAAAATTTCATCAAATCAGAATCCATGCATTATATAATACATGTAATGCAAAAAATAAAAAATAAAAGAAATTACAATACTTATAAATTAGGTGTAGAAATAAATTATTTCCGACTGGAGTTATATGTGATGAATGTACAAATAAACTGTTATGTAATAAGTATATTAAAAGTATTTCATAATAACGGAACATTTATTATTTAGCCATTATGATTACAATTTAAATTAGAATGAACTACAAGCACTCCTTCTATAGTAGAATAACTTGTAGTTGACTGTCATTTAAATTGTAATCATAATGACTAAATAATAAAGATTCCATTATATAGTGGCATACATTCAGTATATTTATATTATATTATATTTCACATACTGTATTTGTATATTGATCACATATTGCTTCAGTCCGAAAGAATTCATTTCTACATTTCATAACATAAAAATTATAATAATTATAATATAATTATAAGTAAAGTATATGATGTCAACTTAAACGAAGAATAAAATATTGAGTTAAAATTTTTCCGACTACAAGCAATCGTATAAAAACGAATAAAAAGCACTCTCGCAGTTCAACCTCTTAAGTTATGCTCCCAATAAAAACACAACTAATTGCTGCTAATATATATTCCAGCGCGCAGTAGGGAGCGATACAATAACAGGCAGACCGGATCACCTAACCGGGGTTAGGGAGGAGGCCGATGAAATGAAAGTTTTTACATTGGAATCAGCCAATCGAGAACGTCGTTCCATCGTTCGCGTTACGCCAGTACAAGGGTGGGATGTGTTTAGTGTTTAATTTGTTGGAAAATTATGGACGGAAATCTGAACAGATACAAATCATAACGCTTCATGGATCTTTAGAAGGCCGAGAATACAATTTCCCTACTTTTTCCTTGCGTTTCTTTCCTCCCCTCTTTGGTGTCCTTCTTCAACCAGACAGCAAGCAGACAGTCAACCAGTCCACGAGAAACGCTCGATCTCTCTTCATCACCTAAATGACTCCTGGCGGTCGTCGACGACGTCATTGCCTGTGCAAGTATGCGCACGTATCCGTGGCCCGCGAATCCATCCTGAATTATCTGCCGTGAAATTGTCTGATTTGCTTCGTATTTTCCACGGTACGCTATTTGTTTCATCGCGTTCCTCGTGCAGCCAGAGATGCACGCGGTCCAATATGCATGTAGTTATGGACTGGATGCAATCCCATGGAATGAAGTAATTGTTTAGGAGATTGAGCCGAACCGGTTGGCCCAGCTGCAAACACGCTCGCTGCCATAAAGCTGATAGGTGTACGCCTCTGCTGGACGACTCCGCGGCCTACCAAAATTGCCACAGATTTTTCTTTTTCAAATTGATCGCGGATTCGTAGAAGTGACAGCACGATGCGAAATTCGCTAACTAGCAATACGACACTTCGATGATTACTGCATGTATGAAAAATTTGTGAAAATAAACAGTCATTAGGTTGGCACCGAAAATAATTGCAGCTGTTAAATATGGAATTTCAAAACGTATATCTCGAGTAAAAATTATAATTATTAATGAAAGTAAAAATCATATGCCTTCGCAAACTTTTCTCAGCAAGAAACAAGTTTGTTTATTCCTGAGACATTCACATTAAAAAACTTTGGCGTTCGCTATTCAGCATCACAGGATGTTGAAATGTTGTACTAAAATGTTTAGAAGAGAATACCTGCGCTGATCTATCAATATTACAACATATACAAAATCAATGGAATGGAAATTTAGAAGTTACATACCTGGGATATGTGGATTGCTGCAAAAGTTTCAGGAATCTACCACTTTTAGTGCTGCCACTCAGTCAGTAACGTTATTTTAGTAAAATTTGATCAGTTTTACATTACACTGCTTTGAAAAAAAATAAAGAAATATCGATTGGTTTTGTTTTTATAATCTCTCAAAGTTGTAGAAATGGCGAAGAAATGGATGTAAATCAAGACAATTTTCGAAAAATACTTTTTTACGACCTTTGGAGAAACTTAACAAAAATGTATGGAACAACTCAGATTAAAAAATGCCGATCATGGATAATGACTGGAGCTCCACTGAGAAGGCAAGCGTCGATCAACGTATTAAAGAATTTCAAAATAAGTTCTTGATAGGTTGGTACCATGGGTATCTGAGAAACTATAAATATGGTGTTACGTGAGAGCAACAATCAATAATCTATTTAGCACGTTTCCATATGTTTGATAATAACTTTTAGTCTCACATTTACTTTTTCAACAATACGTAAACTCTTTTTATAGTCTTTAATTAGACTTTAATTAATGAATTAAAGTTTTGTTGCAAATAAAAGTTTAAAAGCATCTTTCACATTGATACGATCGATGTAATATTTAAGGGTCTGGTGTCCAAGTTAACACGTTTCATGTGTATCAAGAAGTCTAACAAGGTAGTTTCAATCCACTTACAGAGCAATTTTAATTTAAGTCCTCATTTGGTACTAATGGAGATAGGCAATTAATTAGCTTCTGTAATGAGTTTTTGAATTCAAACCTACTTCTTAATTGCAATGTGACATTAACTAAACAAATAAGGTAAACTAGAGCATCAAGATATATTTGAAATGCTCGTTTTTTATTGATAATAAAGGTACATACACGACGCTGGGTACATTCATTTAGTTTGAATTAATTTTTTCGACACTCGTTCAGAATATTCAGAATATGTGAATGCACTTTAACGATACGTAATGTAAAAGTCGAGGAGAAACACAACCTTGAGAGATCAAAAGCCGAGAATCGAACCTGGGACCTCCCCTCCCGACCGACAATGCCAGGTGTTTACACTCACAGCTAAAGAACCCTATTAATTTTTTCGCTGTTGTTACTCCTTATAGGTGTGGAGGCCTCAATCCTTCAATAATATGCTCTTTTTATGATTTTATGCTCAGAATCTAACATACCATGATCGAAAGAAGAACATGACACGCTTTGAATTAATTTCATGTGTTAATTGGCAAAATATCATTCAAAACAAAGACAGCACTTTTATTTTACACTGCTAAGATATTAAGTCTACACATGCTCAGTGTAGTAGACGGGATATAATTATATTATAATATGTAATATAATATCATTATATTACAATATGTTACATATGATTATGTCACTATACTGCAATAATACTATTGATATTATAATATAATACCATTGTATGCATATTGGGTCAGTACAAAAATTTGTGTCTGATTTTGCATTAAAATACAAGCAAAATTGGCACGTAAAATTTGTTTATTAGTCAATTATATAATTTTCTTCTGGTCGATCTGTCGACGTTGTGCAACTCCTTTAGTTCGAATTCGGGGATTATTTTGCAATAAATTAAGCACAACATCATCGTTTATCAAAAAAGCTCGACCGGAGCATGACTCGTCGTTCAATTGAAAATCACCATGGCTAAATATTGTAAACTATCTTTTTTACCATACGAAGAGTTGATGCACGGTCTTGGTAAACGTCCTAAATATTTTTTACAGCAGTTCCTATCGTTACACCTTTTCGAAATTCATGAAGTATAACATGATACGAATGAATCTTTTCTTCGCTCATTTTCAAAATCTCTTTTTACAACGTAAGTACTATTGAAACATAAAAGTCTGCTGATAAGGCAACAATTGAATATTGTTCTTTTTATCCGCTATGAAATTTGCACATATAACAGGTGTCAGTTGCAAACGAATAATTTAGTGTCATCTATTGAAAGTGGACACGAACTTTTGCACTGACATGTATTTACATGGTACTATTAAACTTCTTTCTATATTTATTTATCTTATATTTCATTTTTCAAAAATGTGTATTTGTTCTTTTCATAAATTAGCTGCATGGAATGTGACATTGATACTTAAGAACGAGACAATGTAATAAAACAGAATAACATTAATATTATTTCTTTAATTATTATTACTTCAGGTACATCAAAATATTATTTATTATCTTATTATTTACCAATATTATTATATATTAAGATTACAATCTTATCAGTTTGTCTCTTTATTAACATAAATACTATGCTATTGCTAAAACATCTATAAGAAAATTTACATTGAACTTGCACGCTTATTTATAGAAACGAAAATAATTCTCAAATTAAAGTACAAAAACAGTCCTTTGATGAAAAGTAAATTATAATTCTTAAATTAATAAAAATTAATAAAAGCACATATAAACAAATTGAGTTAAATAAATGAATCGTTCTCGAATAAATACCTGTTCAGATGTAATAATAGAGAAATTAGTTAGTAATAACAGTACGTCGCAAAATGTTTCAAGAAAATACCACAAATTCTATCTTTGATATCAAAAAAGTTTAATTATGCATTACTGTCATGTTCGAAACGATAACTATTTGCACACGCATAAATGTTGCAACAAAATAAAAAGAATATCCTTGTGGGAAAATATTTCAGCTTTAAGATATTTGGAATCTCCCCTTCAATACATATCTCTGTCGTTCTCTATATGTATATAATCGAATAAAATGAATTTATTAAGATAAATTTTGAAAATTAAGAAAATAGAAATGAACTTTTAGGACTCCGAAGTAACAAGTTATTAATTTTGATACTAGGTACTACATAATTGATAAAATGTTAGATTATTATTAGTTGAGTTTGTTAAGTACAAAATTAAGAAATTATTTAATAATTAAACTAAAGGAGCATTATAAAAAAAATTATTAAGTTACTAAATTTAAGAAATAAGGGGATCAAAACCAAGAATTTTCAACAATTATAATAACCAAATAAGATACTGTTACTCAAATATATATATTCCTTGCAGAATATCAACATTTTTGAAATTTTCTCTTATCTACGTCCATTTCTTTCACAATCATCTAATTGTTTCTCATAAAATAGTAATTATTAGAGAACAACAGAGTGCACAGACGTTATTTTTATTTTGCATCTTTTCGGCCAATGCACATGCCTTTGAGAACATGTTCCAACTTCGAACTAGTCCACAGTGAATTGACACACTGTTCTAGTATCGCGTGGTTATCCGTTCAACCAGTAGCACCTGTTAACCAAGTAAACCCGGTTAACCGATTAACTAATCCCTTAAATCGGATGCCTGACGGAGATCAGTTAACAGGTTAACTCGAGCACCCGCAGGACACCAAAACTAGTCCGCCAGGAAACACAATTAGATTGGTAGTAGGACGTTTCTAGCATTGTAGTCTAACTTCCTAAAATCATACAAAAGAATTTGATTGGTACCAACGTCACTTTCGTTGTCAGTTCATTCGTCAATTTGAACGAAACAAAGATAGTAGTGAATCTTTGAAAATAATTAATTCAAGAATTAAATACAAATAAATCTGTTTGGTCATATAAAGTCAAACTTTTGCAGAGAGACGGTTAGTCAATTAATTTACGATCACTTAAAAATTCGAAGATATTTACATCCCGGCACCACATACTGATTGACCGGCAGACACCCTTATTTTTCTGATCCTATAATATAGCGGGTGAATAATTTAACTGCACCACCTAAATTTACTCGCAAACTATTTGTTATGTCAAAAAGATTTTCAAACGGAAATTATTTGGTATCAAGCGGGACATACAATATAATAATTAGTTTTTTGACAGTCAACCTTTTTATCGAGATATAAAGATCACCTTGAATTTTTGTATCATGATGTGTAATATTTGATTTTGTGGTTCGAAAGAGTATTGAATAACGAGTAAAAAGCTACCAGTTATATGGGATTGAAAACTAATAATTATCGAGATATTTGTTCAGTATAAGTTCAGTTGCATTATCCGAATGTGGCGTAGAAAACAACGTAATGTCTTGAGCAAGCATATGAAAATTATGATGCAGAATGCTTGTTTTGCACAGAACTTTATTCTTCAGATGTATATGGTGAACAATGTATAAAGACTAGAAAGTAACGTCAGTGTATAAAATGTTACCGATGGGTTCATGAAGACTGCGGTGCAGACAAAATTAATTTTATATTCCCAATCTGTGAAAAAAAAGACAGAAAAAGTATTTTAATCGAGAATTGTGCTTGCTTAAAGAAATGGGTCTCATATTCGGTTACTTTACCCTACCATCGCAGAGTGCAATTTGGGCTTATGTATACTATGTTTCAAGATTTACCCTACAAGATATAATTACTAAAATATACCAGAAAGTAACGTCAAAATACAGGTAGATCATACTTTTCTGTTATTTTTATAATACATGTGACCAATTTAAGCAACATAAAAATTGAGCCATTTTTTTTTCTACTAATTTTTGAAATTTTATTAAAAAACAGAAGGGCTAAGAAAGTATTGAGTGTATCGATTAAGGATACAAAAATAACTAACAATAAGGTGATTCATGTTGTACAACTCGACCTATGTATTTTTCAGTAAGGTATAACGCAGCTCTATTCCGTTAAAACCTGTACTACTTTGACAGCGTTGTGCCTTTCGGCTTTATGTCGAATTTATGAGGAGGCAAATGGAAGAAAAACACGAGCGGCGCGTGCTTATTGTCGACGTGTGCAAGTTCACGTACTTTTCCGCTGCGTCTTCTTTCCTACCGCCATTCAATCCCACTTTTCACGTTACTTCGCGATTTTCGAGACTCGTGGACATACGACACGTAGAGGTATAATGCTGGAAACTATGGGATTCTTTCCATGCATTCTGTCTCTCGACCGCCAGGCATCATCCAACAAAATGTTTCAGCGGCTGCTGTAAAAACAGTTTGATGTCCTTCCGAATGTTTTAAAACATTTTTTATACGAAACTTGCAGATTCCGAAAGCATGTTGTGGCAAGGAAACTGTTTGAGAAGTGTCTGTAGCTAGTGGAAATGGTTTTTACATTTCTCGTAAGTAGATAACGAGTGTTTATATAAATGTATATATTTGAAGAGAATAGATAAAGAAATGAAAGTTGGACAGAAATATGTTTTTCCGTTGGGCGACTTTAAAAATGTATTTCTTTTTTTTTTTTATTTAGTATGACTTCTATAAAGTATAAGTTTTGTATAATGTGTATTTTATGCATTTTGCGCATATTTTGCATAGTTCACACATATTAATAGTTAGACTATAATTTTTCAGAATCTGTCTTCGTAAAACGTAAAATTCCTCGAATTAATTATTGATATGAATAAAAGTTTAAAACTTGTGTCCAGTGTCTGTAGTGGAAAAAATCAAAATGAAATGTAAACAGGGGCACCAAAAACTCTAGGTTTTGATGAACTATATAAAATTAACAGTGCGTATGTTATAAACGAATAATTACGAAACAGTGTCGATAATTACAAAATAAAAGAATAGTTGAAAACTTGTATAATTGTTTTAATTCGTGAAACATCTGTTATGACGATGAAACATCTATTATGAAAACAAACTGAGGAATTTATAGCGTTTTATGAATTTATTTTGAGACAGGTATGTGAAAATCTCAATGACGTATTTTTTCGTCATCCGGACTTAAGTCAAAAATCTGAATAACGCAAATCATCGTGTGATATCGTAATTTTTTAAAGAAAAAATGCGGTTGGTGAACGCACATCCTCGCGGAAAGCCATAGTGTTACATGTTCGTGGTTGTCTTACAAAACACTCGAATTTTTATTTATTATTTATTTATTATTTATTATTTTATTTATTATTAATATTTGCACGTGGTGTGCGGACTTTGGAATAAAACGTGAAGGGTTACCTTATGTACAAAAATTGCGAACACATAATGACACTGATTGATTACGTGATGACTAGACTTTTCTTAAGGATGTAAACCACTGTAACGGATTGAAAAACTTGACAATTCTTTTTTATCTGTATTTTATTATTTACAATTTTTAGTAGGAACCCTTAAAATATTAAAATAAAATTTACAAAAATGAAGAGGTCACAAAAGTTGTAACGATGTAGTGTAGTGATTAAGACTGACTCGTATTTTAAATAATTGTAATCACAGAAATACATTACCAGAAATTGTCATGAATTCCCTTTATGAAGATCTAACAAAAAAGGAATTATTGAGATGTTTAGACGAGTTTCAAATTAAAAGGAAAATAGAAAAATTTTAACACTATATAAATAACTAAATAGCTTGTTACAATGATTTAAACGCATTTTTCTCGAAATCGAGTTTTTTAAACTCGGCCCATCAATAATTCAGTGAATTTTCATTCAATTTTCTTCAAATTTAGGGTAATAATTCCTAATAATATTCTCTTCAGTCGCATGTACGGAATTTCCGATTGGATAATTAGTTCTTATATAATGTTAAATGAAGTGCTGACTTTTTTCAAGTATTTGATAACAAATTACTTTTTTTGAAAATCCGTACGAGCGACTAAAGTTATTAATTCATAATTTAAGAAAATCGCGTAATTTTTCATTTCGGAATTTGCAGTGGGAAATTACACGTCCGCCCATTTTCCATAAATTTTTGGAGATCTCTCACGCTGATTACTGCTATGACTACAATAATTAATATTTTTATATCAAATTTTTACAGAAAGTATTTTAAGAAATATACTTTCTAAAGGCATTAAAGATTGTTAAAAAGAAAAGACTTAACCCCTTGACCTACGATTTCTTTTGCTGACTATACATCTAAGCATCAGCTATTCACCGTTTTAATACTATTTTACATAAAACACGCTAATGTACTATAGATTAATTACAAGTACCAATCCTCAGTCTAATAAATTAAAAGTAAAAATAGAATTAAATTTAATGTTTGTAACTAATGTAACTGTTTTTGTCAAACCTTAGCCAGAATCTATGTCATGAGTCTAGCACGTTGTTATAGGCCAAAGCGTTAATTTCGTCAGAAGCAAATCCCTAAACATAGTCTTTGTATTTGGTTGTCACCATGGTTTCCCTCTTTAAGTGTTATCCTGTTAACCGCCTCTTGTGTTCTTCTGACGCATTTTCTCAAGTTTCGTCCGCGCTTGAAACCCGTTCGAGTAGATTCACGTTGATCGGCGAATGTTTAGGGATATTCATTATCAATCAGCGTGCCTAATTCTCTTGTCAACGCCTTCTCTCGCCATGCCTAATTTTCTCGCCAACGTACCATTTAGCCTGGCAAAATCTGGGCCAAACCGATAGAAAACGATGCTCGCCGAACGACCTAAAGTGATGCGCATTGGTGCTCGCAATAGCAATCGAAATGGTGGGAAAAGATACAATTGGGAACAAGAAACATTTTGTGATTGTAAAGTAGTCGTATGCTAATGTGCTTCGTGCGATAATTCTTTCGTGGAAGAAAATATATTTGTAACCGAAAACTTTTAAACAGTAATTTAATTTGTTTTTTTTGTATTTTGCAATACATTAAAGCAAACAACACGGAAACAATCAATACTTTAAAATATAAGTGATAATATTGTAAATAATACATAATCGGATACAAATAATGATTTCAAAACTATACTTCATACATAAGCAGTACTTTAATAGAAATTATTCTTCTGAGCATTTCCAAATGTAAATTCGTCAATGGAAATGTAATAATCACCACGCTTAAAAATGAACAGCGAAATATAAATACAAAATTTAAGTTACATGAAGAAATTCTCGCCTTAAACGACTATTTAACAGTAAAATACACACGATTAAGAAAACTAGTAGCTATCTCTACCACAAGAATACTTACAATTAGTTCCCGATATATGGTCCGAATTTGACCTCACGGGTCTAACTCGTGATATTCACTTTAAGACCAAAATTCTGATCACGAATCAGACTTGTTAAAGTACCGCAAGGGGTTAACGCCTTACTTTGGAAGAGTGGCAAATGAGGGGCGGACAAAAGTTTATAACAAAACGGGAATATCCTCCGGATGACTCGTCGATTAACGGACTGTTACATTCCGATGAACCTTTCGGAAACCCGTGGTTTACGACGTGCTCTCAAGCTATTGAGCGCGAAAGGCACGAACTGCTAAAAGCTCTAATAAAGCAATTCTGTCGGTCATAACAAGTGTGTACCCTCTTGCTGTTTAATTAGCTTGTAAAAATTGATTCAAAAATGTTCCAAATTTGTTCTTCCTTAATTTGTCACATTTGTCATTAACCCTTTGAGTGCTAAAGGTGTATATATACGCTCTCACAGACACAAAATTACATATGAAAGGCGTATATATACGACCAATACAAGTGAACGCCAAATAACAATTTCAATATCCTGTGTTTCTAATGCACTTTCCAGTTTCGATTTTTCCATCACTATAATAATATAAGAGCCAGCGGTGTTCTAGTGACATCAGTGTAAATATAGTGCCGTATAATCTGATGGTTCTGAATTGATGCCTACCACAGTCAAAAGGGTTAAATGAGAAAAATGTATGTTTTATCTGTATTTTAACGTTACTTTCCGACATATTTTATTATTTGTGTATTGTGTGGTAAATCTTTAATCATGGCATGCATGCTTATGTATACATTGCACTCTTTGCAATAGCATCGAACATCTTTCCTTGCTCTTTTTCCCTCGATATGTTTAGAAGTACATACAGAATATTGTTTCTGTATGTTTCTTTTAGACGCATCGGCGACACGGATCGACATAGCCCGTAAAAAGTACAGGCGAAACAGCGAGAGGGTTAAAACATGCAAACAATAAATGAAAATCCTAAACTCAAAAACAGCTTTTCCGTGTGATCGTTCCATAGAACATTACTAAGAAATTCTAACACACAGTGTGTAAGAAAAGACGAACGCTCGCGAACTTACCCCGATCCCGAAATCTGAAGGATCCGTAGAAAGCGGGGGAGGGGGAGGAGAACGTGTGTATCGATTCCGACTCAATAAAAAAGTCATCGGAGAGAGCTGCAAAGGCATCGCATTGGCTGTAAAACGTTCACCGACTGATAACATCCAGCTGCAGCGAGTGGTGGGTGGCTTCCTGGCTGGTTGGCTCTTTTTCTCCTCCGCCCCTGTAACCGTGGAGCCGCGTGGGGGTTGGGTAGGTGGAGAAGAGGGGGAGGGGGATGAGGAGGATGAGAAGGTGGAGGAGAAGGAGGAGGAGGAGGAGGAGGAGGAGAAGGCAGAAGCAGTGGCAGGATGCTGGGGATCAGGCGGTTATTTAGTTAATGACTATTCTCTCGCTCGTAGGCGCTGCCAGGTCTGGAATACAAGATCGTGTTTGAGATGCTCCGCGTGCTGCTGTTGCTGTTGCTGTTACTGCTAACTCTGGATCCGGGTGCGGGGCCTGGACAGTTCCATGTAGCAGAGAATGCTGGCCGTGGTGCACGCTGGTATCGCACGCGTGTCCTTGCGCTGCTGCAAGAAGTTTTGGCCACGTAGCGCCCAGTCAGCACCGTGACCAGCATTGGGAATGTTACGTATGCAGGGAAGAGGTTAGCTTTAGAAATATCGTGCTCTCATCGACCACCGATTCGGAAACGTTACCGAGGATATGATAAGGTATCGCGTTGTACAGAGAATGGAAAGGAAATTGGTTAGGAGTATTACTGTGGATGTTTATTACAATTGTAACATATGTAAAGATATGAAAAATGCGTAAGAGTCGAGTTGGAATCTCTTGAAGTATGTGAACAATAATAATAATTCGTAGATAAGTTTATAGTGGCACTTTGCTATAGGGGTCAATTTTTTTTTCTCGACATTTTTGTTATTTCATCTACTGAAATTATGACACTTGGTAGGAAAATGGTATCTGAAAAAGTTCAGAGTGATTGGACAATAGGAACCCATGGTACATTTGATTTCATTGTCTTTTCTGGTTTAATAGAATAATATTAATTTGATTTCCATTATATTTACATGTGAAAATTTAATATTTCATTTATATAAATACTGCATTCTTTGTTGAAAAATGATAATTAAGATTTTTCTGTACAAGCAGAATTATAATCTTTGAATTCTGCAGTCACGTGCTATGACCCGGTCGCTGCTTTGTACACTAAGGTTAATGGTAAAATTCAATCATTTTCAGTATATTGTTGAAAATATACAGCTACGAAATTATACTTCTATCAAAAAGTATTCATTAATACTTTTAGAATAAGGGGACACGTATATGTCCGAAGCTAATGTAAAAAAGTTAAAATTTTAAAACTGTAACCCAAATGTGGTATGAGCTTCCTTCATCCAATCACCCTGAAAGTTTGTTGATATCATCTTAACATCGAATGTCATACTGTTAGGAGGTGTGCATTTACATATTGTTATATATTATTTATTTATTTATTTATTTATTTATTGCTTATGGGAGAATAACCAATTCGTATACGATGTTAATAAACCAGAAGAATATAAATGTATAGGATATGTCACAAATCAGTTTCCATGACTTTTTTGACTCATTCGATCATTTGATGAAAACATGCTGTGAACAAAATTTAGTCAATACTTAATCAGCAAGAAATTGTAACTTTAAAAGTGGCCGTAAAATATTCACTTCAATAAAAAATGAATGTTACCATAATTTGTTTGAACGGGACTATGTATTTTTAAGTTCGAAGTATTATTTGTGACATCCAGATGGATTCAATGATCTAGTGTGCTGTGACCTTGCGATGACCTTGAATTCAGAAATCTTCACGAATCGATCTTAAAGCACGCAGAAGTGAACAAAATTATTCTTTAATTGAAGCTACACATAAGAATTTATTACAAAATGCAGAAGTTCATTTTGCAGAAAGCGTGATGCAATTCAAGTATTTACTTTAATTACATGTACACTTGCATTAATGTCCAAAATAAAATTTAATTAAGAAATTAGTTTCTTGTCAGATAAACTAAAGTGCAAAACTAATTGTGGCGATCGATTCTAACATTGCGTAACGCGTTCAAGAAATTATAGATGCAACATTTAGAGTGACGAATTATTAGTATATATAGTTTAAAGAATGTTTTATAATTTGTAAAAGTTTTAAAATCTTTGCTATGTTTCATTAAAATCATAACGATATTTTTCATAATAAAAAGAGGTTTCATTTGAATTCTATTCTTGTTCAAGCTTCAAATAAGTGATACGTAATTTGGAAGTGATTATAATAATCTGATCACTAACTGTATATAATATAGATTCATTTCATTAGTATGCCGTTATTATGTTTTTTAAATATCATTATCTCAGTACTTACAGTCGTAGTTGATATCTTAATTGTAACGACAAAATTATAATTTACTTGCTTATTCATGACAATACGTTGCGTATATACACGTGTTTATTGCAGTTGATTGTAACATATTGATCAATTTATTATAACTCCTAAAATTTTCAAGCCAACTTCTTCCGAAGTAAACAGAGAAAGTAAGAAAATCAAAATAACAATAGAACCCAAATCCCTCTCTAACTCCATCCATCTTATCCAATATTAGTTTATGATCTAAGATTAGCGAACGTTTTCTGTTTCTTTAACATTAGGTTTACGGGACACGTCAATTTGACGGATTTGAGATTTCACGAGAGAAATTACAAAAACAATTGCTATTATTCCCCAGCAACTTTTTCTCACTTTTATTTATGGAATGATACGAAAATATATCCGAATTTGTAAATACATTAGTAATATACAATTATGTTGTCTCTAACAAATCGATTTCTGGAAGGAAAAATTTGGTTTCTGGTTCACGCAAGAAAAGCCCGTAAACCTAGTGTTAAAAACACATTTTTAACACATTCGCATCGGGAAACGACAAATCTCGTTTAAAAACAAAAAAAAGAAAAAAACATCGTCGGGAAACAAGAACTCTCGTTTTGCGAGAAGTGTGTACTTTCCTGATAAATTCTTAGATAATGGGATTATATGTTTAGAGTGGTACATTCTTAAATTTGTTAGTGCATATATTTCCATTATATATGAATGTTTTTCAGTCAATTAGTTACATAGCAGTGGTCAACACGTAAGTTTAATTTGTGTTTTGTTTCTTACCATAATGGATAAATGTGATAAATTTGAAAAAGAAATTTATGATGAATTATCGGACTTACCATGTGATTGTAATGACGTTAGTGATATTATACTTATCAAAAAAAGGTGCAAACCTATTTTATATGAAACAGACTGTGATAGTACTTCTGAATCAGAGGAGGATGAAAGTGACAGTAATTGAGAATCAGAAGAGGATAAAAATACTGACAGTGAATCAAAAATTGATATTAGTGATGCATGGGATGATATTGATACACCACCACAATTAAAATCACACACCTTGGAGACACTAAGGCCAACAAAGAATAAAAAATATCCCATAAGTATATGTATGTATAGTATGTAAGACACATGGGGTACGGAGCGAAACAAATATGTATGCAAATTCTGTGAAGTACCGTTACACAAAGGAAGCTGCTTCATCGATTATCATACTAAAAAACAATACTAATACTACTTGTGTACAACTCCTGAAAATTTCAATGAAATGTATTAATTACAAACATAATTAGCGCGGTTTTCTTTATATCATTAAAATACCCCGATTTATATGAAATTTTTAGGAAAAATAGCCCGATGCGAAAGTGTTAACACATTGTACGCCGGCTAAATACTAACTGAAGAAAGCTGAATGCCGCAGGTCACATTGCATTTTTACGGGGAATAGATACTCCAAAGAAAATATATTAATAACTTATACATTTTTACAACATAATATGTAGTATGTTTTGAACGAATTTTCGCTATATACGGTCTTTGACCGTAATTAACATCAAACATCCGTCAAAACCGATATACAGTGAGGTCCCCTATAACGAATTAATTCCTTCCAAAACGTTGTTCGTTGTAAGGTACATACATACATACGTACTTGTATTCACGTGTTTAAGGGTAGTATACAAATACATTCTTAATATGAAACACGAAATAAGAACATACAAATATACACGTCATAAATTATAATAATTTATTATGTTTGAGTTTTATATGCAGTAAATTCTTGTACGACATGAATTTCTACAATGCGCTAAAGAATATTGCAACGACTACTTTTATATAACGCAATTCTCGTATAACACTATATATCCCTTATAACACTAATAGAACGTAAGAATCCGCCGTTTACTTTAGTCGAACATATCATAGCTTGTTATTTCCTACCGATTTCTTCGGTTTCTGCTTTTCACAAAAACATCTTACTATCTTAATAAGTAAAAGAAAAGAAAATTTGACATAACAATAGCCACCCCAAACGTGTTATTTATTTCCTATACCGCGTGATGCATTAACCACGTGATGCAGAAGTCTACTGTATTGCACATACATAAAGACTTATGCTGTAAACAAATTTATAAAACTGATTAAAAGTTACAAACAAATAAAGGGCGGGTAGGTTAATGAAGGCGGAGTAGGACAATCTACACAAGTATTTTTTTACATTCATCGTAGCATATTCATTCGTTGTACGAGTTATAATCTAGCACGAAGAATTATTCGCTATAGCATTTGTTCGTTATACGGTATCTCACTGTATTGAAAATCCCGCGCTAATAAGAGATCTGCGTTGTAATATGTTAAAATCCGTACTTTTAAACATAGCAGAATCGGCAAACAAAAGAAATCATCCATCAACCCCTCACGCATCAACCTTTTATACCAATCCGTATGAACGACTTAAGCATCAGAATCGTCTTTCCAAAATCACGTATAGCGACCCTGTGAGACCAGATCCCTGAACGTGTGCACCCCCGTGCGCGATATCCGCCGTCGGGGACTATCGATCTCGTCTCTTCCTTTTTTTCCCGAAATCTATTTATAAGGCGCAGAGCGCGTTGCTTACTCCGTGCACGCGGAGGCGGCAAGGGATTTCTGGGAGGTGGGGGTGTGCTGCGGGGCCTGTGCTGTTGGCAAGAAGGGGGTGAGTGGCGCGAGAGAGGAAGACGGGAGAGGGGGGGACTAATATCGGAACATCGACGGCCAAGTCGACTCGGGGATTCGAGCGAGCTGGATGTTTAATTAGGAGCCAACGAAGGCAGCCGGGGTCTGCGGAGGAACGTGAACAGGCTGTGCGGGGGAGGGGATCAAGGGATCCGCGGTGCGCAGGTATAGAAACACACTTACGTGTGTATGTGTGTATACATGTATATATAATATAAGTACCGTGTACACGGGGACGATTCCTCATTTTAAATTTCTGGAGTAATTATCTAATGGTATACTTCGACACGCTTCGATCCTGTGGTACTCAAGTATTTAGTATTTAAAGGTTTTACAGACGAATTTCTGTCCTACCTTTGAACCTTTTGAGTGCTGTGGACGCATATATGCGTCCGGCGAGAATTCTCGGCGTGACCTATGTACTTACAGCTGTGGACAAAAGTTTTCGAACTACAGCGTTTCTTGTGTTTGATTCAATTTTATATATTTCTTTTCGAATTCTGAAGAAAGGATAATTACATACAACAACGAAGAATTTAACGATATAGAAGAATATACACCAAAGCGAGTATTTGAAAAATATAGTTGTCATTTTATACTTAACTTGAACATATTTGAGTAAAATATAGCACGACAAAAGTTTTTAAACGTAACGCATCGCTTACTGTCAATAACAGCTTGGCTTCTTTATGACATGCTGTTAATTAATTTTCTCAGGTATGATTTTGGTGAACAATTCTACTTTCAGTGTACTTCTGCAAATGAATCGTATGGATTTGAATATTTTCGAGTTTTTATCAATCATTCCAATTCACCCTATAGATTTTCTATGAAATTAAGGTCTGATGGTTATGCAGTCTATTCTAAAAGATTAATCTTTTTATATTCCTGCCATGCTGAAACATCCAATTTTCTGGCATACGTTCATTAGTGTAAGGCAACGCTATATTTTCTAAAATTTCTTGGTACTGTAATCGATTCATTTTAAGATTAATACGATAAGGAGGATCAACGCCGTGCCATAAAAATAATCCCAAGCCATTACATTTCCTCCGCCAAAGTTGATGGTACTTTTAGTGTATTTAAATTGTTTGGAAACCTTTGTTGCGCTATATTTTGTTCAAATATATATAAATTAAATACAAGATAGCAAATATACTTTTTAAAAACTTGCTTTAATGCAATTTTTTCACAGTTCCGAAAGAAATATATAAAATACAATCAAGCACGAAAAGCATGGTACGTTTCTCTAGTTTCAATATATAGATTTATTATACAGTAGAAGCTCTGTATCTTGGAAACCTCTATGAGATTAGAAGTTTGCTCATTCCCTCCCTCTCCGATATAAAAACTCTGTAAATCGAAATATAAATTTTCTATAACTGATATTATTTTCTTCACATTTAGTTGCGTTTAATAACGCATAGTAGCCCACATACAACGCAAACTGTTATTTATTCTTTGTATAAAGTTTAGTGACTCATGTATAAAGCTTCTATAAGTCGAATTTTCGTTCGTTATCTTCCATTAATCTCGGAAACTTTGATAAGTCGAAACCTACATAACTCGAAGAACTTTTCCTTTAAGATTTGTGTTACCGAAGTTCTACTATAATACACTAGTATTTTACAGTTACGACGTGTTTAAAATGTTAATTTTCTTGAATAAGTGAAATTTCGTTTATATAAAAATACTAAATTTAATTTAGGGTAAATGAAGGATGAAAACGGTGATTTAGTCACATGTTGTATACTCGATCGATACTATGTTTATGCAGAAAAGTATTCCCGTCCACGTAGAACGTACTCCACACTTGAAGGGTTAATACTCTGGGTTAAGATTTGAGGTTTGTTGGGTGTCTTGAGCTAACGTTAAATATATAGCATTAAATGATTTATAACAGTTTATAAATCATAAATGTTTACATTTAAACGACCATTAAAGCAACTAATTTTGTAAGCTTCATAGGTATAAAAGACACAAAGTGTTAACCCTTTCACTACTACATATAGCTTCTGGCGGAAAACAATTATATGGTACAGCTGCACGAGACACGTAATCACGCAGTTTACTCTGGTAATACTTTTGTCCATTTATACATGGTGTTTCACTTGTAATGGACATTTAAATGCTATTGAAATTAGAAGTATATAATTACATAATTTGAAGATTTACATCTGTATATAATAAAAAATAATATTTAGTGACTATTTCATTGCGGACGTTCATAGTTTCCCGTAGTATTCGCCCGTTTCATCGTGAGCAACCATAGTTGTTCATAATAGCGAAAGAATTAACCCCTCAACGACGGAGATCGAGTCATAAATTTAATCTATTGCGAATATTTAATACACCGTATATGTCATAATAAAAGTATTTCATTTTATTTTATTCTTTTGCTGACATTCTAGACATTACTATTAAATCATCTCTGTTAGATATATAGGCAATAATGCAAGTTTATTACTTCAGTTTTTATGTAGAGAAATCTTTGTTTTAATTCATATATAAAGAAGACGCATTTATAACTTATAGTATCAAATAAATGGAAAAAAGAATATCAAAAAGTTTCCTATTTACGTTTACAATAACTTTTCTTAGTATGTTGACACATTTTTGCGGCCTTACGCTACACACACGCCCAAGTTTCACGAAATGATTCAGTAATATCTTACTAAACCTTACAGAATCTGAGTTAAAAGAAATTTGCAACTTAATATTTACAAAATTTTAAGACATTGCAGACTGCGCATACTTTTCGCAAACGACGCTTAGAAAATTGACATGTAAAATATATAAAATTTGTTAATATACACCGTTCCTACACCGTGTCTCTAATAATGTTCATGAGAGGACAATTTTCATCCTTTGAATGTGGACGATTATCAATAAAAAAAAGAAAGATACAAGTATATATCCTCGTATACTATATTACTATACTATATACTTACCATATACTATATTCGAATATTAGAATGCCAAAAGTCAAATATCTCAACAACGATAAGTTTTAGGATAAATGTACCTTAGTACTTTTATGGTCAGAATATGCTAATCTATCAAAATCGAGCATAAAAAAGTGGGACATTCGATTTAAAAAAATAAAGGTGGCTGCTATATGTTTTCTACGACTTCAGTTGCAAGAACGCCATTTATACTATACTATGTAGTATCTTAAACTCTACAACTTCTGCAAATAACATTTTCTCGTATTATTTTAAATAACCAAGATATTTAAGTGGACAGAGTTCGTGAGGCACACTGTTGTATATAATATATCAAAGTTTCATCAGTATAGTAACATTTTCACATTTAAGTACTAATATATAAAATAATAATTATCTAATATTTCATATTACTCAAATCAAAGTGTTTTGCTTGCTAAAATGTTAAAATAAAGCAAAAATATGTTAAACAACACAGTATACTTCTTTTAAAATATACTAACGTTCGAAATAGAAATTTATGAAATGGCATATCACAAAATTCATTAATATATCAAGCATATCCATTTTTTTCGTTATATCGGAAAATCTTCCCGATCGATTGACAAAGTGTTAATAATTTCATTTCGTATGACGTAGTTCAAAACAATTACGTATATGTAAACCAACATTATATTATCTGCAATGACATACTAACGCCTTTCCCCCTTTTAATTTATATATAAAAATAATTTGAAAAAATAATAAAATAAGAACGGTAAAGTAAACGATGATGACGACATATGAAGAAACAGCATGGAGGGTATCGTTTAGGGGTTAAAACGATATTGATTACGTTCCGTTAAACGCACCATTGTATACTATTTAATGGTTATCAAACGAATGGCGTAATCCCACACTTAAAGAATTCCCTCCCCCCTTAAACCGATCGAGAATCCTAAATTCTGGTGAAATTAGAGAACGTCCTGCTTGAAAATAAAAACACCCTGTATATAGCTGCTGGTAGTGTACGTACATATAGATCGTGAAGGGAAAGGATACGCCCGTTTCCTCCCACAGCTTATCCACCTCCATCACCCTGGAGCCCATGGAGAGAAGGGAAGAAAGAAACCTGGACAGAAATAAAGCAGAAAGAGGGGAGGGGAACGGAGGGACGCAACACGCCGAAGAATTGTCTGCGATTTTGTTTTACCTCTCGCGGCTACCTCTCGATCGCGTTCATCGATTTCTCACACTAGCGTCCCCTTCAGAGGCCGTCGTCCCCGCAGGGACAGAAGCCGTGTGTGTTTATGTCTGCTGCTGCCTATGAGTGCGTATATGTGCATTCGTGTGCACGTGTGTGGGTGTGTGTAAAAGAACGCAAAGTGGGCTGAAATCCTGGTATGCGACTCCTCGGTCGGGTCTGCGTGCTGTTGCATACAGCCTATGTGTCTATCTTTGTTGCTGAGAAGGGTTGCTGTGATCTTCGCGAGAAATAAGCTTGTGGTAAATGCCTGGAATTAGTTCCACATATCGCTGCTGACATGCTTCGGTGGTTGGTGTGTGCACCAACGAAATTAAGAGCGAATTTTTGCTGGAAATTTTGGAACAATGATCTCGATTTGATTACATATCTAACGAGTGTCAAAATGATTAACACGTTGACTGCCACGGTAGTCAGTTGTGATCGATGCTTGCTTTCTCAATGGAGTCCCGCTGATCATTCGTGACAAGCATTCTTTTTTATTGTTTAGAGTAGACATAGTAAAATATGTGTAATCGACTACAAAACTTCGAACAGCTTAAATAACTAGATAATATTTTTGAATAAAAAGTGTACTGTTTAAAAATTAAATATTTTCATTAGAACATATTTTTCAAAAGTCTCATGTGGCTGCCACTGGTGCAATTATAATTTACGGCTGCCACATATTAGGTGTAGAAATAAATTTTTTTCGACTTTTGGATACGATAAATGTTTCATTTAAAAAGAAGGAAAACGGAACTATCGTCGAAACAATTTCCGTTATTGTTGATGATCTTTTGTCACTTTTTTGTCAGCGTTCAAACACCATCGCCAATATTTCGATTTGAATGACTGTACTGATTATGTAACTCTAATAGGAAAGAATGAATTTTTACATCTAATACATAAAATTGAGTTTAGTCCCATGATAAGTTGCTAATCATCCAAAAATTTTAATTTCAGTATGGTCAGCAATAATTATTGCTGCTGAAGAAAAATAAGCTCGAGTATCAACATCTAACCCTGTCGTAAATGTATAAGCTCAAAAAATTGATTTGTAACATAACTGATTTTAGAATAAGTTAGTAAATACGCTATGTGCTAAGTGCGATACGACCCTCTGTGGCCTCAGGTAGCGAGATGGCAACCTGCGTGTCCCAAACATGCGAAAACCCCTTGACCTACCCTGATTAGTCAGGGCTAGTTTTCCTAAACTGTATATAAGAAAGGTTTTTTTTTTTATATAAAGTTAGTCCTCTCGGGAATTCGAACAAGACACCTAGAACATACATCGAGCAGACGTCTCCTTCGCTGGTTATAGACGACACTCTTTATCTTTGTGAAAATTATCGGAACGAAGACTCCAGGATTAGGTTTCCCTGCCCTGTTTCTATCCTCATCATCTGTACCTAGCTATCTCTTAGAGGTAGACGCTCCTTCGCGGGTTATAGCGACACTTCTAGGTTGAATTCCAATTCTCCAACTACCCCCTCCAAGAGAAAACAGACGTCTCCTACGCGGGCCATAGTCGACAATTTCTCTTTCCTTCTAAACCTCTCATTGTCAGTCCTCCCCCCTGGAAATCTGGTCGAGTCGACGTGTAAAACCATCATCAATAGAGTCGCGCTTGTTGTTGTGTGATACCTTTTTTTCTGTGATTTGTACCGCGATTCCTTAAAACAAGTGGTAACCATCATCTACGCTACAAATTTTAAAAATCCAATTCCTGTTATAGCATAAATTATTCTTAAATAACCAAAAACTTGTTTTTTCCACTTTCATTTATAATAACATGTGAAATTAACTCAAATCAAAATTAAAATGTATACATTTAGCTGTCTAAAAAATAGAAATAAATATTGATATAGAGCAGGATCTCCACAATCTAATGGGACAAAGGATTTATTAACATTTGGATCAAAAATTAATTTACTGCTGTAAACGTGCAATGCATAATTTGGTTGACCATTACAATCTGTGCAGTATATGGTTACTCCTTTTGTGATATTTTTTACACTTTTCTTTAGAAAATTTGCAATATACTTAGAAAAATTTTCTCACCAGACAGGATTGCATTTTCTTTCTTTGAATTTCATGGCAGAACCTTTGTTGTTATTCGATTTTCATGTTATTTACATTTTATTGTTATATACTTAGAATAATGAAAATTCTTGTGATTTCTAGGGCAAATCACGAAAAGTTGTGTGGCAGTTAATGTTAAGTAGCTATATAATTGCGAATTTGCATTAGTACTCTACAGATTGCCTTCCGTTGCATCGCGGAACAGTTTCAGTGGAAGAATTTACATATAGAAGAAGTAAAAACGTTCACATAAACATCTGTCCCATTTGACTTTGTCTTCAAGTTATAGCAGATTTGATTTTCAACTAACTCCTTTGTTTTTAAAGTTCTTATTATATGAGAATTATCGTCTTTTACACTACGTACCTGTTTTCATCGATCACTTCCTGTCCACACTTTTATCCCAATGGATTAATACTTGTGGAGTTAGTTGAAATCGATCGTGTATAAAACATCCGTTGAGAGAGTCGAAATATTTCTCGAGAGAATTGAACAAGGCTTCCAGATAAGATGAATAATACCTGGAAAAATGAAGAAGGTAAGATAATCAATGGTGAAACATCTTCAAACCTGTGTTCGGATGCAGGGGAGTCATTTTGAACACCTTTTGTAAAGATAAGCAGATACAGTGTGACAAATAAGAAATTCACAATAACTCGAAAACGTGATCAAATAGGACACATGTTTTTATAAACGTTTTTTTTATTGTTTTTGTGCCTCGTGTCCACTGCAGAAGTGGATCCCACATGTTATAATTAGTGATGAGATAGTAAACAGTTCGGAACACTTCGAATGTGTACATATGGTGAAAAATTTGAACCACTTTGAACATGATTCGAACCTTAAATCTCTTGATCAGTCTCAAATCCTGATGGATCTTGAGTCTTTAAAAAGTATTGAGTTTTAATCGTCTTAGACATCTTAAAAGACTTGATCGTCTTCGTCGCCTTGGAGGTCTTGAAAATCTTGAAAGTTTCGATAGACTTTGAAAATTGGATAATTATTCAGTATCATATATGCTTTTAATTACTTTTGTTCGTTGTATCGTTGACGTAAAGTATTAAAAGGTATCTGAAAATGTTGAGTTACTGTAATACATTTATTTATGTTATTCGTTTTTATAGGTTGCAGTACCTATCACGAATATTGATGTTCTAGGTGATAAGAGAAGGAAGATGAAACAAAATATAAAGGGTTTCCCAATGATTAGCATAAAATTTATGAAAATAAGTTTATTGCATATTTATATTACTTATTGATTATTGTAATTACAGTAATGTAATATAAAATGCACTATTTTTGCAATGTTGTAATGCATCTAAATATCTAGTGACATAACTTTCTGCCATATATATAATTTTCTAGTTCCTTTATTGGCAGTTTTACCGTTCCAGTCGTATGTATTCGATAGTTTTGGCTTGAGAGTGGAAATAATGTTGACGCTACACAGGTTCTAAGCGGCTTATCTTTATTCAAATATAAAAAAAAAAAATGAAGTAGTTGAAAGAATCCAGATGATCAAGACCGAACAAGACTTTCAATAATTTTAAGCGTTGAATCATGTTCGAAGTGATTCGAATTTTTCGCCACATATAAATACTAAATAATATTTGAAACGACTCGAACTGTCTCAAATTCCATCATTAATTATGATAGATCCTATATATCGCATTATTAACAATAATATTTAAGATACGTTGGGTTAGTTCTAAGTTAATTTCATTACAATTATTATATACTATTTAGGATTATATGAGCCCCTCAGAAGCTAAAGTGATTAATTCCATGAAACAAAGTTTTCTAAATTTTCCTTCTTTTTATAAAATAATAAGCATTAATGTACTTAAATACTAAAATTTGAAAACATTGCAAAAGTGAAATTATACACTTTGATTTTTGTGCAATTCAACTAATACTTACTAACGTACAATTCTCATCTGGTGTTCTTAAATAACAGTTTAGTAACTAACAACGAATAAAAGTTATTATGATCTTCATGAGTTTTTGTTAGAATTTCTTGGTAAAAATGCGAAATACAGTAGACTCCTTTACAATGCAAGTTTTTGCGATACAAATTCCTATAACGCGCCAAAGATTGCTTCCACATAACGCGATTCTTCGTACAACGCGCAAAACAATAAAATACAAGAATCCCCCGTATTGAAAAATTAAAGAAATTATACATAATAAATGTGTCTAATTATTTCTTTTCTTAAATTTTTCTGAAATGAAAAAGATTTTATTACATACATTAGTAATATGTCTTTTTGTTTTAATCAATAGTATATATACGCTATTTAGTTTTTAAAAAACTGTCTTTTTTGAATAAATATAGAAAATAAAAGTTGGCATGACAATAATCTTTTCAAACATGTCATTTTAGAACGCGTAACATATTAACCGGTATAGGGAAGTGTACTGTATTCCTTCTTATCACTTATATCTTGTTTTCTTTTAAGTGTTTTTCTCATACTGGTAGTCTCCTTTACATAGTTTTCTTCCGCGTAAGAAAGGACTGTGAATGTACTTATTCATTTGTTGTTAGCGTTAATTCAATTGAATGTGTATTGGTGTGGAGACCCTTGTCCTACAAATTTTTCAAAATTGAAGTGTTCTCATCAATTGAATGCGTAACGTCTAAAAACTACCCTAGGGGCATGAACAATCTATAGACGGTGAAAGGGAGTTTGACTTAGAAAACAGTCTGGTCGCATCCTGACGGGGGCTGATTCGAGAGTCCGGAATCCGTCGAAGGTTGTTTTTTCATCCTCGAGGAAAATGTGTGAATCGTGTTGTAGAGAGCTTTGCAAGTGTGAGGCTAATGGCTGCGGAGAAGTTCTCTCTACACCCTAAATCCATCTGATGCGCGCTCGCGTGCATACACGACGGACAACATGCGTGTGAATTTGTCCACGTTCGTGTATGTCTGCCGACTAACAGAAATCTCATTTCATGCCGGAAGCCCGAAAAAGGGATTAACACCGGCCATTTTCCGCGGAGCCGGTTTTAACTTTCTCGATGGACCGTCTATTAAACCGATTACTCGTGGCTGGCCGGCCCCGAAAAAGTCTGCAACTTCGACCCTCACGTCTCGTTGATTTCGCGAGCCTGCCTTCAAACCCTCGACACTAAAAAACGGATCGGCTCATCTCCGACGCCCTTTTTCTCGTTACGACCGCAACCTCTCGCGGAATCAGCCTAGCAGTATATCGTTTTTTACGTGAATTTGAACGATTTTCTGAAATAACGCGTTGTCGGTAAGTGTCGGCTCTGAAGCGAAAGGGAAACTTGAAAAGTTGTATGATAAAAGTAACAGATTGCAGGATGTAAAGTGAAACGGTTTGAACCTGGAATGATAACAAGTTGAGAACAAGTGAAATTTATTTACAATTCATTTTCTTTTCTTTTATAATAAACATTTTTTAACTTTGATCTTACTTTTACTTTTACTTTAATCTTCTAATTTTCAAGCCCCCTCTATTTAACCCTCAAGGACTCATAGTGAGACGAAACGATCTTACGGGGTTCAAAAATTTGTAACTTTACTTCTATTTTATATACTTCAATGAATTATACTTTCTATTTACAATAGAATTACGTTACAACCCTCTGTACCCCGATTTTTTGTTTGTTTGTGAGAAGGAAACTTACAGTTGATTATAATTTTGCATTTTGAAAAATATTGGTAAACAAGAATTAATAATTAGTATAAAGAAATTGACTGATGATAATGTAATAACACAACAGTGTAACAGTATAGTAATAAACAAATAAAATGAGGATCATAAAATATAAATAAATGGATTTGTAGCATTCAAGTCACATAGAATAATAGAAGGTCAACGTAAATGGTATTAAAGGAGTGAATATTCAGATATTTACTTTATAGAGTGCAAACTGTTTAATACTTTTCCTTCATTGGATATTCCTGATTTTTGAAACCACAATTTTATGTGCAGTATCTGAAATGTAGCGTGGCAGCCCTTCATATTTATTAAAACTGTTTTCACGAATTATTTTATATAGTTCACGATGCTAGATCTGCATACTAATGTTCTTGCAATTTCAATTAAATAAATCAGAATTTTGCAAAACACAAAAAGAACACTAGACAGAATGTATACAACATATTGCCACGGTTCTTCAGTACTGACCAGCGATTCATACTTCCTAGAAATTTCATATTTCCATATTTTTTTCTTTAAGCATCTGCTTTATTGATTTAACCTTTTGTCGACTTCAGCCTATAAATTTTCAATTAAATTAATATTTGGATTTTGTAGTGGATTATTTAATATGTGTGGTGTATTATACATGTATGTATATGTAATTCAGACTTTCAGGATCCAAGCTGTATGTTTGGGATTGTTAAATGGTTAAAAGTGGAAGTTTTAAATATTTTAAAGGACAACCTTAAAAATAGTGTCCGTACATTGGGATTATTCGAAAACTGTTCGTATTTATCCAGCATTCCATAGATAAATATTAAATTTCCCGTACCACTAGCTGCCACGCGGCTCCACGCCATAACGAAACTACCCCCATATTCTACTGTTTGATGTGAATTTTGAACTTTTAAGTCTGTATTTGGTTTTCTCCGTACATAATTTAGACCATCTGAGCTATCAGAACTATTGTCATTTTTATTATCACTGTCAATATCACTTGCTACATCTGAAAACTTATCTGCGAGAAATTTCTCAAAGTATTTTTCATTTTAAAGCGCCACTCTTGACCAATTTTTCGAAACTAAGTAAAAGGTCTATGTAGCAAACACAAAATCATAAAAATTTAACGATTATTATTCATACAATAACGACTTAGCACGTACAAGGTGTGAATGTCTGCCTTCTGTTCTCTACGCTTGAAAACTACAAGATCTCAATCCACGTCTTCTGTCAAAAAATGAAAAACGCTGATTCACCTCTCCCCTCAATAATATGAAACCCTGTATACGTCTGCTGAACGTGATGTTCACATTTCCCATAATATCAGGAAAAATAATAATAAAGTAATAAAGTAATAAAATAAGAAATATTTTCTTTATCGACACTGATTTTCCACTAAAAGTTTTCTTATAACAAACGCTTTGAAGTTCACGATTTTGTGAGAAAAGTTCTAAAAATTGTATACACGTTTCGAGAGTTGATATTCAAATACTATGAAATTTATATTCTTTCCTTTATTTATCATTTAAAACAATATTAAATTTACCTGAACAGAATATTATTTTTCAATAACTGTAGCTGCCTTGAAATTACTATTCTCCATCCCTTGAAACCGTTAGTGCTCGAAGAAGAGAAAGTAGGGAATGAAATTGGGACGTTCGATTATTTAATGTGGTATGTGGGAATTTCATTTAAACCTGATTATTCGCATTTCGTTCGATGTTCTAAATGATTGTCTCGTTAAACAGATGTCGACAAGAAAATAACAGCACATTTATGTAACAGTTCCAAGAGCTGCGTATTCCCACAAACTCTTGTGTAGATTATCAATTATTAAAAACACATGGTCGTGCCAGACTTCGCTCTCATCTTGCCGTTTCGTTCCGCGAACACTCCATTCCGTGTTGACCAACTCCCTGGAACTCAATCTAAGGATACTATCATTGATTTTAATACCATTAGGGTTGCACGATTTAACTTGCCAAGGATAAGGAGACCATCAGATGGTTTCTTGTAAATAAGGTCGGATATATTTTATTCGAAACAAGATAATGAATAGTCATTCGATCTAATTAATTATTTCACATATTTTATTACTGTAACTTTTTCACTATAAGTCATGTTTTTAGTTTACTTGGGACGTATACTAGGAATTATTACTGTATGTATATCTCTGTTATTTATGTAAATGAACTTTTAATTTTTCGATAAGTAAAAACACTTGTTTCAAATGCTATAAATGTAACATATATTTATATAATTTTTATACTGTTCTTAATAATAAATGGTAATTAAAATAATACCTAACTTTAGCGTTGCAAAACTATTTAGATATTCAACAAAAAATTACTATTACATATTAACATTAACCATTTAACACATAGTTGGTTGCCATTTTGTTGAATTACATAATATAAATGTGCTGGAGTATTAGAAATAATTTTATTTAAATATTTCAATTAAATAAGTGATTATTCTTCGTTCAATCGTAATTTTAATTCCTCTTTCGTACTGATTAGTGATTTTCTGATTTGACGATATAAATAATCCCGTAATTTAAGTTCGAGGATTGCCAAGGAGGGTGCAATACTTTGTGATAACTGTATAATAAATATTCCTGAATTATATTATACGTGACTTATGTTTGGGATTATGGTCTTAAAATAATTTCGTGTTTCGCCATTCTTTTCATTATAGAATTAAATGAACCGTTTAGAAGCTAAAGTGACTAGTAAGTGTTTAAAAAAATATATTTCAACATTTAACTGTAACTTTCAGTTTTGACATTTAAAAAATACTTTAAGATTAAGACATTTCAAAGATCAAGATCCATTCTAAACAGAGCCATTTTCTTTACAGTAACTTTTAGATGATTCATATACTGTGTCGTAAAAAATTTTGCCAAAAGTTTGAGAAAGATATGGTTTCAAAAGAATTAAATGTCTCAGATTACCTTCCGAGTAATTAATCTTGTCATATCCAATAATATTGATAATCTTTGAAGAAGTGAAAAGATGCAATCTTTTGTGTTTTATTTATTCTTTTTTTACAAAGGAAATATAACATACAAACAAAAGTTATTAGTGTTATTCCAGTGTTTTCGCCCAGCAATCGTTTGACACACGAGATGGATTGCAAAATTGAACGCAAAAGTTGAACACAGGGTAAAATTTTTTAAATATCCCAATATAAATTTTCAAAAACTCTTAAATTTAACAATAATGCAGAATGCGTTGAAGTGGTAAATCGTACACTTTCGAATGGAAAACTGACATAGTATCGTTATATTTTTCATAAATATTTATACAAATTGTAAAATAAATGTTTATAAAGAAAGTTAAAGATGTACGTTAAAGTTTTTCTAGAAACAAATTTTTAAATTTTTTACTTTGCACAAATTATGTTCTTCCAAATTTGTCAAAATATTCAAAAGAAAATGGAAAAACTTCGAAAAGATGTCTCACTGTAATTATACCGCCTCATGTTGAATTATACTTTTCTATGTATAGCAACATGATTAATTCTGAAGGGTCTCTTTATGGGATGTGAATCATCCAGTCGGAAATCAAGAGATTTTTTCATTGAAATTGTCGTCACGCAGTGCGTAATATGCGGATAATTCTGTAAACTTTGTGCGCGTTATTCAATGCACGACCAGCCATGATAACTATCACAAATGTTGAAGCTCTTATGACCATGTGACAAGCGTGCAAATCGAGTAACGGTACATTGCATCTTATAAACATGATCGTGCAAAATAGACGTCCTTGTTTCCTCAAGGTTTACAAGCATCTGCCACCGGAAGTTGTTCGATTTTTCATTTTTTGCGGGAAAATTAAATCACGACAAAAATTAATCATGACATTATGTACAGTCCCATCCATAAGTCACCGGACACTTACTAAAATTAGAATGCGGACTTCGAAATTCTACTTTTTACCGTAATTTCTCAAACAGTACACTCTTTTTTTGCAACAGTAACCAGTAACTGAACATTTTTAAATAAATAATTCTTTTCTAGAAGTATTTATTGGGATTATAGGAACTGTCGAACTAAAAATAAAGAAGATTGAACGATGGAATTTCTCAGCACCATGTTAGTCTCTATTTAGTAAAAAACCCTTCTTAAATTGTTTATAAATACTTAATGAAGCTACAGGTATGTTCTTTAATTAATTTTGAACTGTCGAAGTAAACCAAATGTGTATACAGAATAACATCGTATAGAATTCGAGCTGTATTTAATAAATACTTCTTTATCTTAACATTTATTCATGTTATACATGTGCATTTTTAACTTAGCATTCAGATGTAACCGTAAAATAGATAAAAATGACAAAATATATTATAAATTCGCAACAGCAAATTGTATTTGCATGCTAATAATCATTTTGCTCAAGAAGCACAAGTGTCCGATGATTTATGGACGGGAGTGTACGTATGTAGATTATCCTTCGATACGTCACGAATGCATCTCAAAATTTCATATTTCCTGGAGATTTGTTCAAACACTTAGGATTTACTTGATGTACGATAATTTCATAGTTTTTAAAAATTGTTTATGAATTTAACAAGAATTAATTTGCAATAGGAACAAATATTCTTAAAGTTTAAGTGTAATCTTCCATACAGTAAAAAATAATTTGTTCCAATCTAACATTTGAAAACTGAAAAGAACTAATAATAATAACAACAAATGATCTAGATGGAAAACCATTATACTTGGATAGATTTCATAGAGTTACAACATACAATGTAGAAACAAATTTGCTCTACATAATAAAAATTGAAAAAAACTTTAGTAGTTACAAAATACATTACAAAATACGAAATACATTTTTCTTGAATAAAATTGTATTCCTGTGTTAGGCATAAGTACATTTAATTAAGTACCCATACAGACAGATTTATCGAATAAGGTATTTTATACGTTTATCATATTTTTGGTAATTATTTACACAGAAGCATACCTCACCAATTTTGATAACGTTCAGATATATTGTCAATATCGATGTTTTAAATAATTTGACTTATGCAATTAACCATCGCTTGGCCTTAATTTCCGAAATATTCCCAGAAAACATCAATTAAATTTACGTTAGGATTATACTTTATTTTTGGTGTAATTAAATTTACATATTTATTTGAAAAACAAAAATAATCGTGAAATTAAAGAAGAAAGAACATATTAAAATAAGATAACATGATAAGAAATATTTATACACTGAATCCCATTAATATTCAGACACCCTTTGAAACAGAATAATTTTTTTAGAATTTTACCAAATGACAAGAGTTTCTGCTAAGGATTTAGAAGGATTGGTTTACTAGATGACATATACAAAATATTTTGAGACAATTACAATTGGTCGGAATAGCAAAGAAAATAGTGAATCGAAATAAAGAATATGATGGGCACTTCGAGTATCTTGTAGGAATATAAGCTTTCACGGATTATTGAAACACAGGAACGGCTATAATTTTAAACAAGGACTTCACTTTATGTGAACTTTTTCTATTGTCCTTATATCCTCTCTTCACTTCTGAAGTGGGTTCACATATTATGAAATATCCTGTCTATTGATCGTCTGTATTCTCCTTTAGAAAAAATGAAGAAATGTCTGCTTTAGAAGAAATGTTTACGTACAATAATATTGTTATTGCAATCATATAAAAGTGCAATACTAAAGTGAAGATTTCTAACCAAGTATTTCTTAAAATTGATGTTATATCAGATGCCTCCACTCATCAAACCGCCATAAATGATTTATTCCTAAGTCAGAATAAAAAATGAACGTAAATGCTGTACCTAGAGGTACACGAATTAATATTCGGATACTTTTTGAAGCAGTGTAACTTTCAGAATTAGACTAAACGAGTTGAATTTTTTTGAGAAGTTAGAAGAATTAGTTTACTAGATGATATGTACAAGAAAGTTTCAAAATATTACAATTGGTCGAAATGGTGAAGAAATTAGTAAGAGTCGTTCTGCAACGTCTTTATCCAAGCCCATAATAAAAATTTTAGAAATACATTTTGTAGATTTATGTTAGCTATATACAGAATGAAAATTTCATCGAACTCGGTTGATTGAAGAACAAACGACATACATTAAAAGACGTAAGAACTTTCCATTTATTGCAGAATTAGGTTGAAAATCGTAGAAAACTTCAATTCACATCATATTTAACGTTTATATAATAATGTTAATCAATTTCAATGAAATATTCGACACGTATACAATTCATATAAGACGACCGTTACTATTTTATTCTTAATTCTAACCAATTGGAATTTTTCCAAAAATGTTTTGACACGTCATTTAGTAAACTACTAATTCTTCTAACTTCTCACGCGAACTCAATTCGTTTGATCCAATTTTAAAAGAGGTGTTCCGTTATAAATGGTGTTCGAATATGAATGGGAGTCACTGTATGTTTCTACGGAATAAAAAGATTATCGTCATGGACAGATCTTTGATGTATAGGCTATTCACAATGTTCCTTTCAACACAGCTTCACTTTATTATACCAGTGCCATAGTGCAATGAAAATTATTCGTAAATAAAGATCTATTTTGAAGCTTTCTCACTGAAGGTCGAGTAAAATTCAGCGTTCAATCGTTCAACCAACATATGTGCTTCTCTAAAGTTCAGCAATAATGATAATTGTGTTATTAAGGTCGAGGGTGAACATTTCCCGGAGCCGTAGCGAGTTCTGGGCTTAGCGAAGCGAACGCTTGACCCTAGTGGCCGTGTAGAGAGAAAGGACATAAGTATGGTCAGTGGATGGAGGACACGTTATACGTCATTAGATTCGGACAGGGTGGTTTTCATGAAGTATCTGTGGGTGTCAGGGAATCGCCAGATGGTCCTCTTTGGCAAACAGTAACGATACGCACGGTAAATAAAGTGCTTTCTGGCTGAAATTCGTCCGATGTTCATTAACAGAAAAATGTTGCGCCTTGAGACTGGAGGAAAGACCTTGTCCCTCACTCTGTAGACTTATATAATTAAGGATCCTTCCACCATACGAATACTTTACTATTGTCTCTTCAAGCTCTTAGTATTTTAATTATTCAATTCCAGAATGTTGTTATTTAATAAACTTTTAAATTAACAGCTTTGTAATTTCTTAAGTATTTCATTTGGTCTTAATAATATTGATTTATGTTAACATCATATGTTAAAATATTATTAATGCATGTTTTAATTTAACAGTTAAACGCAAAGTACAAAAATGTTAAAAAAATATTACTATGAAACAATAGATTAAAACGTACAAAGGTCTTTAGTTTAGAAATTGAAAATTAATTTATACTTAAATGTGAACAAGTGTGTTATAGAATTGTGCCATTAATAGACCAATTTTATGAAGAATTAATTCTCTTGGTTCGTGTTTTTGACTTTGTAAAAAATGCGAAATTAACTGTAATATCATTATTAAATTGTGTATGTTTATGCTCTTAAAATATGTTGAAATATGCAAATACAGTGTATGAATATATGCAAGAAATATATGAGATATGCAATAAGTATATTGAAAATATGTAATAATAATAGCAACATTATTTGTTATTGAATATGATTACAATTCAAATTAAATTCAAACTACAAGCATTTATTCTGTATTAATCGTGGATAACGGATAAAGTTTATTAGCTATAATAAATTTATACGCAGAAAATCATCCCAGGACATCACACGACGTAATTGAAGCATATTTAAATTTCCTCCAACAGTAGTTTTTAATTTCTATTGGCTTCTTAACAATTCCATATTTTAAAATATTAGCGATTTGTGATACTGTTTTATATCCGAGATTTTTTTACAAAATTACGTGTGCATTTAAAAATAATTTTTTCCCCAAAATTTTCAAGTTTACTTCCCCAATTTTCTTCGATATCTTTTAATAATATTGTCGAATAAGTTAACGGCATTTTACTCGTTTCTAATTTTTTCATATTAATTAGAACGTCATCAGTTACATTGAATTTAACGAGATTTTGGTTTTATTCGTAGCAAGCTAATTTGAAAATTCAGTGAATAATATCGAATTTCAGAAGTGCATATGATAAACGTAAATGACATGTGTAATATATTTTTGCGTATGCATTTAAAACAGTATATGTAAAACACATGAAAGATGTAAAATATGCAAAATAAAAACTTTATATTTTTTTGTATCCTTTTCGTATAAAAATATACGTTTGCATAAATATCCGCAGTCTATTTATAATTGTTAAACAAAAACTGTTTAAACTAATGAGATAACAATCGATGCACAATATTCTTCCACTATTATTTTATCAACTGTATATTTATATAATGACGATATTTCCTAATTGCAAGAAGGATTGTATACGATTCGCAGAAAATTCAGAATGTTTTAAAATAAATTAGCATTCTTAATCTTAATATCCGGTTCTTTTGGTGAACAAATAAGAGAGAAATTTAGCAGTGGTCTGAAAAACATCCTGTTCATGATATAATATTGAAGATTTCAAAAATTCTAAAGGGTACATTCATGGAAGAACCAAAATAGATCCCGGTACGATACTGGAACAAATTTATTTTAATCCTTTGCAATCCACTGACGCCGTTACAGAGCTGTACATAATACGCATCATAAATCCGTTTCAATCTTATTTACGTTGAGATAAAACAAATTCGTAAAATAAATAAAAGTAAATAAATTCACGAACGTGTATAATTTTTTACTTTTCAAAACTAAGATTTTGATTTCCGAAAGTTTAAGTGCAAAAGTGTGCTAGAGTTGATAAGTCCATCATATAAAAAAAATACTTGGGGCATAAAAAGAGTTAATTATGTCTTGTAACATAGTATGATATTTTTCAGTTTATAAATTAACCTTTTCAGACAGGGGATATCAATTTATAGTAAAAAACTTTACAAAGATCATTGTTCTTTATTGTAATACAAATCATGATATCTAAACTTTCGTAATAACACAACGCATATTTTGTAAATGTAAATATAATATCCATATATCGTGTGCATATATTCTACATAATTTTACGTATATTTTACATAAATATGACATATTTTCCATATAATAGTGAAATATTTGAACATATTTAAAATCCACAAAAAATCCGCAGACTAATTATTATTCACAGTAGTTACGTATCATAATAAACACCTGCTGATAACTACAGATGAATGTCAAATAATCAAGATATAAAGAAACTCGCAATGTAAGTACAGTGGGTGATCAAATTATTATGATCACTTCGTCATGATTTATCACTTATTTAAATTTTAAATAAGAACACATTTAAACTATATGAAGATCCGCAGCTTACTGATGATTTACGTACGATCTGCGGCTTTCGTCGCGTTGATATCTCAGAACAAAAGTTTACAATTTTATCGAATCACCTTGAATAGGAAACGACAAGCCCAGAACTGGCCGCTAGCCAATTACTCAAAAGGGGTAAATGAGCATCTTTCGCAGATGTTTCAACCCCTACAGCGATCACACGTAGGGAATAACCATTCTAATTTTCGTACAAGACGATTGCCGCTACTCGTGGCAGGAGCTGATGAGAGGAAAAAGGGGGCTGCACAGAATATCGCGGAACATTAATGATGATTGCAAGCCCACATGTTCGGGCACACGCTTGTTCAGTGACGAAGGGGATGTGGGGAGGGAAAGCATCTTTCGTTTCTCCGGGGGATAGAGCGTCGATTTTCGGGTTCTCCAGGAGAAACGCTGACCCCCAGTCACTTTACACCCCCTGATGAATCAATTCGCACATTGGACTGTAAACACGAAGGCGAACAGTTTGCACAGTTGCAATGTACGAGAAGAATTTTGTATCGACAGGATGTTTAACGTCCTTGACGAAATTGTAAGCAAAAGCTTTTAAAAGTGTACATATACCATAGGACACTTGCACATTTTGAGCAAAATGATTATTAGAACGTAAATATAATATTCTGCTGCTGGTTTATTGTGTATTTTGTTCTATTTATTTATTTTACGGTTACATATGAATGCGAAGTTAAAAATATACCTATATAACGTGAATAAATGTTAAGAAAAAGAAGTATTTATTAAGTACAGTTCCAATTTTATACGATCTTATTTTCTATACACATTTGGTTTGTTTCAACCGTTCAAAATTAACTGAAGAACATCATTAAGAGCTTATAAATAATTCAAGAAGAAGTTTTCACTAAACAGAGATAAGAAGCTGCATCATTCGAGTTTCTTCATATTTAGTTCGGCAGCTCTTATGATCACAATGAATACTTCTAGAGAAGAAGTATTTATTAAAAAACGTTCAAATATTATTTATATTATTATTATAATATTATTATTACTGTTACAAAAGAAGAATATATGAATCGAGAAATTACTGTAAATACTAGAATTTCGAAATCCGAATCCCAATTTTATTAAGTGTCCGGTGCCTTATGGATGAGAGTATACGTATATATATACACTGTTGTTCATAAGTATACAACACCTATTATGTTTTTACAGAAAGTATTACATGATTTAAACAAGATTTAACCGTCAAAGTTAATATGATACATGAACGAAAATATACGAAGTATGCATACTATTAGTTTCCAGAGTTTTTAAATAGTTCATTTATGAGAAAAATAGAACAGGACAAAGTTTCAAGCTTGTATACAATACGATGACTTAAATAGATTTTTTAAATGTGCATTAATTCTCTAATACAATTCCTTTCATATTACATAAAAGTGATTACCAAGGCAAGTTCAACGACTTAAACAAACTGAATGTTTAGTGTAATATAATCACTGGCACTATTAAGTTTTTAACATTCACGTCGTCATCTTAAATAGAAATAGATATTTAAACGTTTTTTCGAATGTACTTGTACAATAAAATTCCAGAATGAATCATTTTTTCCGTCATCGTAATTTTGTAAAAACTGTTCAGGTGTACTTCACGTTCAGTAAGTGTCCTAATACTTATGAAGGGAAGTGCAAATACAAAAGAAGATCTTGAAGTGATAGGTAATCATCGTTTTGGATGAAAATTTGATATACGTTGCATCTTAAAAAAATATTCGACACGTTTGTTTTTAACAAGAATCGCCGGTATATCAGAGTTGAAAATTATTTAAATGAAATGTGTTATTGGAATAAAATTTCAAATGAATTCCTTGAAAAAATTTTATTGAACTAATATTATAAGAGGAACTTCGAATGGAACGAAGTTGTTTGAGAGTAGCGGATAATTTATTCGAATAAGTGATTCCGAAGGATCCATATTCTCATCATATATGATTTAGTCCACTTATCTGCATTATCTGAGGTTTCTTTAAAAAAAAAAGAATTTCGAAAAATGTACGAAACATTTTCAAATTCCGTAGTGTTGAAAAATAATACTTTCCTAACAAAGAATTAAGAAACTTTAAAAGGTACAATTTTCAAATCTCACATTAGTTCTGTTGCGATAAAATATGAACTGCACTACTCACTACTCAAAGTTAGACTAATATTTCCATTTCTTTATTTTTTGATAATATTAAAGCATAAAAATTATTTGGTAACTTTTTGGAGTTTCTGCCTATGTGTAAGACCAATAGGAAACGTCCACAAAATATTACCAATAATAAATAATAAATAATCAATTTTACATAATTTATATTGTAACTGTCATCATTATAAGCTTCTTTAAATAAAGGAAACATTATCTTGAAATCTACTCCGAGCATTTAGCACTTTTTAATAAATACGTTTAAAGGCATATGTAATCAGAGAAGAAAGTATTACAACCAGTTTATTGATCACAGCTACCAATTTTCCACGTAATAGCTCTACCGTCGTTACTAGACAGTATATGCAAAAAGTATGCAAATATATGTAAGTAAATATGCATGAAATATGCAAGATATACGGGAAATATGCAGCACGTGCATGAAATATGCAGGATATACATGAAACGTAATAGGATTTTCACTTGTTATAATTCGAAGTTACCATACATTTCCATAGTTTCTTCAAAGTTATCTATTATAAATTGATAACGCTTATCGATTGATATTAATTTATATGCCGCGAAAGATCTTTCTACATCGTTAGATGTAATTAAGATATATTTTAATTTGTGGTATTAGCTTGTCTTAAGCTCTTTTGGCCTTCCAAAGCTCACATTTTTCAAACTATCATCGGAATTGAAATTTCTCTCTAGAACTTTTTTTTTGTTGAAATTTTTCTTCTTAAATAAATTTTCGTTTTTAACAGTTTTTATTTTTGAAAATCCGTTATTTTGGGAACCGTGTAATAGTGAAATTATGTGAAAAGGGGTACCGTGTAAGTCGAGGGATCGATATACAAAATATAGAGAAGGAAAGAAAAGTCAATTCTTTCATATCTGCTGTATATCTAGTTAGTGAAAGTTTGATCGAAATTTTATTCTTATTAATAGACTGCTGATTTTTATGCATTTATAGGAAACTTAGAGACACAAAATTGCACAGAATACATGTAATATGAGAATATAGATAAAATATTCAAATTATCGTGTCTTTTATAATACCTGCTAGGTGAATCAATTTTCTATTGAAATTCTACTTTTTTCTATTATATTCTCAAAAATATGAATTTGCATAAAAATTTGCAGTACAGTCATTGCTGCCATCGGTGTTGTCTAAGTGTAGTGGATCATGTAGGTACGTTGAGTCCGTCGTTCATGGCGGATTCGCAGATGTCGTGAATCGGTCGATTTGCAAGCTCCCGAGGAAAGAAAAGCAACACGGGCTCGGATTCAGAGGGGCGAAACAACACGCGGAGCTTCAGAGGAGGCAGATAACCGGTTTCGATCGGTCCAACACGCCCGAAACATAAACGGAACAGAAACCATCGGCCGTGTAACCGTTTGCAATCTGTATACATCAATACGTGTAATTTCGAGCGACGGTATCAGCGGCGGCATGGCAGTGTATGATGCCGTCGGTGCAGCTGCATCCCCCGAGCTGCAGGCTCTATAGCCACGAATTGTACGCGATGTTCTATACGGCTCACAAGTTTCCCTGGGGTGGGCGCGGGGCTGAGCGACGGTTTCCCGGAACCCGTCGACTATACAGCCTTCCTGGATGGATACAGAGGCCAGGATTAGAGCTGATTGGGCCGGCCTCGTCGTGATTAGAGATGTTATCAGGCCGGTTACGCTCTCACCGGCGTTCACCCTCTGTATCGTGGCTACGTGTTTGTGTTCTTCCTCTGCTTCACCCCTTTCCACCATTCGGAATGCGTATTCTCTTTCGCCGAATTGTCATTCTCTCTCCCTTACTCCCACTATCCTCCCTATTCCTCCTCTCTTTGTCTTTCTTTCAGCCATGTTGATTGGATGTCTTATTTTGGTTGGATTTTGTGACAGTAAGATTGCAATGTGCGGTGTTGGGTTTATGAGATTGTCCGAACGTGCGTTAAGGTTTTCTAAATGAAGGTAACGTTCCTTATTGATCATCCGCCTTGGGAAAGTGAAGCTTGTCTGCTGTAAGAGTTGTATATATTTAGGGTGTAAGAATTGAAAGAAGTGGAGAGAGGTTGTTTGATAGAAAATATCTGAAACCTTTAGGTGTATGAAGATCAAGATAAGATTAATTACTATATGGTCGTTATAAATATTTGTAAAAACGAAATGAAATGTATAAGAAGTATATAAAGTCATGTAGAAAGAAGAAAACTTGTAGTGTAGATAAAGGTGTTACTGTGTTTCATAATTCACTAATGCTCAGAATAGAAACTGTGTAATTAAGATTGTCACTTTTTTATTTGAACTTATTAATATGAAGGTACTATATTTGGGCATATGTTTAATATTTATTTATTTTCTCTACACTCAAATCTGAAAAAAATCTGAAAGTTGGATTGAAAACGAAGCTTTACAAAAACTGTTTTTATTACAGAATATTTTATTTAAGACTAGTTTAGTTAACAAAACTTGTTTTGTGTACATTTTACTTGCATTAAATTGTATGGGAAAATTTTGAAGGTTCTATTAAATATTCTTGTTAATAAACAGTTGAAAGAGACACAACTTAAATCCTGTATTTAATTTTTCTGTTTTTCAAGATGCTTGTGTCCAGCAATTACGAACACTAGGAAAAAATTCTGTGTGACATAGCTCTCTTTTGCACAGAAATTATTACACATAGGGGTAATAATTAGACACCAAGAGATTCCAAAATTAATAAAAATCTGATTCTTCACAGAAGACAACATTTTAAATGTACAGCAAATAAATGTATTGTACATACAGCATTTTTTCATTGTGTAACAAGAATCCGAGTCCCACGGTAATATTTCAATACTAAACAATTTCTTTATCACTGTACACCTATATTGTTTTACGTAGAATAATAATATGAATCTAGCTATGTAAAAATAAATATGTATTTCTACTTTAAAACATGATGCAATTGTTGATTGCATGTACACAACTTTCTTCTTTGACATTATTCTGCAACTGTGCTACAGAAACTATTGCGTGGACTACACTGTATTATACATATTCGTACAGTAACTTAAAATAAAACACTAACAAGGGAAACTTTCCAGATTAGTAATTATTTAAAAAAAAAAGAAAATGGTTAAAGGTTACAGTATCTTATGTGGAAAAATTGCGTCGAAGGCTCCCATAAGCAATTTCGAAAATGTACTTTTTTGGTTATTTTCTAAATACATGTAAGAAAAATAACGGGAACATTAAACAAACAATTTAGATCGTGGATGTTAAACATATTCCTGTTCATTTCACCATCCTACCCGAAATTTGGATTGTGTTGTGTGCAGTATGCTGTGAATATATGTACACACATATTTTCTTTATTATACACTCTCCTTGTATTCAAAAAAATCCAAAAAGTAAAAATAATTATGTAAAAGTTTCATTTACATTCATTTTCGGAGTTGCTTACTGCGGACTTCATTGCCATTTTGTTAGCCAATATCAAATTTTCCGAGCAAATGGTGCACATTTCAGTTACTAGAAGATAGGGTACTATAACTTCCAACAGTTATTTTTTTTTTTAAACTAATTACTCATCTGATTGTGAAAAGCTTCTTTCGTAAGCATAACGACAAAATCTTCCTACGAACATAAAATAAACTTTTCAAGTGCCATTTCTGGTTTTCAATTTACCTCTAACCCCCTATACATCTCTTTTCTTCAAAAGGACGTATGTAAATCAGGTTTGTGGTCTAAAAACACGTCGCATCCGGTAAATTGATGGAAATCGGAAATTTCATCGATAGAACTACCATGTAGTCGAGTATCTGAAAGCTGAATCATTGATGGTTTTACTTAAAACGGCGACCACACACCACTTGGATATGGTTTTGAACACGTAGACGACAGACTCGTGGATGATCGCGCTTTCTTCGCTTTCAGTGTCGATTCCCTACTATACCAGTGCCGGAAATCTCGTTACCGGACATCGGTTCCTGCATTTTTTATGATCACCTCCGATCCACTGGTCCCTTGACGCTAAAAAAACGCGCATGAGGACAGATCCAGAAAGCTTTCTTGATAAAATCACGCTATTCCACTCTGACAGTCTTCCATGCATGAGATTCTGTTTCCTTGCCATTCTCTTTTCACCACGACTCGATTTGACTAAAGTTAAATACAACTAATTCGTTAATTATAAATAATTTAACTAACCTACAGCGAGTGATCAAATTATTGTGGTCGGACAGATAAATTAAATATTTTGTATTTTAGCTGGTATTATGACTTCAATAATAGTAAAATATATCTTTCTTTGTTCTTAATAGGTAGATAAACAGTTTCACTACATGAACTACTATGATTAAATGAATAAATTAAATATTTCGATAATGGTATAAAGTATACCCCTTTCTTTTCTTAACACGTAGACGAACAATTTGACTATATTGTGACAATTTAATTAGCTTAATAAATTCAAGTTTCATCTTGGCAGCTTACCAAACATGAATCCAAAAGAAAATCTATGGGAATTATTGAAGCATTCAAATGAATCAGAAGTGACGACTAATAAACTGCAACTAATTAAGAAATTTGTATTACATTGTGGTCCAGGAATAAAAGAAACCTGTGGAAGAAATAGAGACGTGTTCAAGAAACTATACACATAAAGTGTGATGTGACAAAATATTAGTATATGTAATTTAAAAATTTTTAATAGTATGTTTAAATTTTAAAATGTTTGCTATATTTTATTAAAAATATAACAGCCGTTCTTATAATAAAAAAAGACTTCATTTTAAATGTATTTGCAATTCTATTCTTGTTCAAACTTCAAACAAATGATACACAGTTTCAAAGAGATTATAATAATTGGATCACTAACTGTACTTAATCAATATTATATTTTATATAGTATTGGAAGATTGCAATTTTTTCTTTTGTTGGTTTGTTGCACATTTGCAGTTTTAGTCACTAAATTATTATAAATCATTTGTTTGTTGCATAAATTAATGTATAAATGTGTGTTAAGAATAAGTTACTTATTTGGAAATGTATATTATGAGAAATATGTATCTTAACCTCTATAACAGAAGCAAGCAAGTAAGTTTAGACTTTGCTACAATGATGAAATTAAACTTGCTGCTAGTATTAATCAATGATGAATTTAGATATTTAAATTAGGTTAAAATGTCTGAATGCAACGGAAATTTTAAATCTTTGCTACTGTTGAAAATGCCCATGATCAACTAGTTGTAATTCAATACACAATATTCTAAACGAAACAAATTTGGAAAAACCATTTTGGAATTTATCTAAATCAAAATTAAAACTACTAAATATGGAGATTGAAAATTTTGTTGAACCATCAAAATTAATGATAATTTTTCCAAACATATAATTGTCACAGTTTTACTTTACTTTTGCGCAAAAACTGTATGTTTAACATAGTTAAACAAAGAATACGAGTGGTCTTGTCAAACCCATCAATTAAAAAATATTGAAAATATGTTGATTTTGTTATCTAAACAATATCCAGAAAATTATTTATTATTGCATATGGCATCAAGATTTGTATTGAAGAAGAAAAACAAAATGTATGTACTGTTTTATTTATATTTTTTCTTTTCTGAACCATAAGAAACTACCAATTTCTTTAAAACACTTGTTCTTAAAAGATGATCGATTCGGGTGGACTTCGTGAGCCTCTCCTCTAATCCTAAGACACTTGAAGAAGGGATTCCTGAACCCACAAGTCGAAAAATGTTAAATCAGAACTATTTCCTTCGTGCAAAAATTTCTCAAAAAGTTATTTATTGTCACATACATTTTTAAGTTTGATATTTTAAAATCACATGTTAATATACGCTACACTACCTTTATTATTTTCTTCCTAAATCTGAAAACATTTTTTTACCCTTCATCTAGTAATCTAATCCTTCTAATTTCTAAAAAAAAAAATAACTAAAGTCGTTTGGTTTAATTTGAAACACTTATTTTGTTTTGAAGGGGATTTAAATACTTCTGTGACTTACCGTATGTATTTTCTATCATTAACCACTGTATTTATAGGATATTTCGCATAATTCGGTCAACTGTTTGATCGGGCGAAAGGATACTAGAACAGATGTACCTCAAATAATAGGAATTAATTGTATACCATATCTTGCACATATTTCGTGCACATTTGTTGCATATTCAGACATAATTTACTTGCACAAGCATCCATAGTCTATTTATAAACCATGGACAACGTTTAAGCAAGATAAAGTGACAATCTAAACGATTAAATCTACTCACTTTACTACTTATTAAGTACTGATGTCAATAGATATCGATAGATATCATTACTTATGATTTAACGTTCCTAATGCTTTGATGCCCGCTGTTACAATTCAGCACCACGAGAATCCAAAGATTATTGACAGATGTTTAAGAACTGTGACACGTGTCAGCGTGAAAAACATCAACATATTACTAGTGATGAACAAGCAAGATAAAAGATGCACTCGAAAAAGTCCCTAGTTCATATCAAGGCACCGGCACGACTCGAGTGCCATTTCAATCACTCTGAAAACGATTCTCGAGTACCTCTTCATGTCTGTAGATAAAGTATCACGGAGGCACATGCTCTCGGCTGGTCGACTGATCCACGCATGAAGCCTGCAAAACGCGATGGATCTGATAATCAGGACACAGGACTGTATCGTCTACTGTAAAGAATCCCCCTCTCGACACATAGATTCTCGCCGATATTGCAGCCCTGTTTTCGCAATAACCCTATGACATCCATTTCGAGGATGGAGTAGAAATAGTACATGACCTATAGCCATGAACCTTCTCTTGTCTTATGTTTATTTAGACTACAATGGAAACGTGTTATTTATAACAGATTTAAGTTTAAGCGCTTAGTTCAAGACAATAGTAAACTCTTACAATAAGTGGAATTTGAAACGAAGACTTACATTGATAGGCTATGAGCTTCATTTCTAACTGGAAATCATTGAAAGAGCATTTTCTTATTCCGAACAGAAAAGAATTCTCTTGATGAGAATGATTCTACGTTACAAGCTATGTTTCAGATTATTATTCAGCATAATACAATCTCTTCATTTCATACAACTTGTTAGACTACACCAAGTATTTTGATACATACACATATTGTCACTATGACCTGGTTCTACCATATTCATATACGAGTAGAATTAAGAATTCATCAAATTTGTGAATATTGTTTATTTCTTACTGTAAGGAGGAATTGTCCTAAAATTTATATATAAATAAGCTTCTTTCATTAAACAATGAAGAAACTAAGAAACTGAATAATACCAGAATGGTAGTATGTATATTAGAGATAAAAAAGTAATTAGAAGTTAAAAAATAGTGATTGGGGAATTTATAAACGAAAATTAAGAAATCGAGAAATCTAAAATTGTATATTATGAAATGAAAAATACACGAAATAAAAAAAAGACACTAACACATGTAAGTTCAATATTCAAATTTTAATCGATGTCGTCTCGTTTCCCTTCTATCACGTTGTAAAAAATATGCTCACTATCATTTCAGTTTAGGTGTACACAAAGGTACTTCCTAGTATCACTTTACAATAATAAGGTTAAAATATCTTCTAAATTAATCATTTTTCTACCATACGTAGATTAACATTTTTTTCCAGCGAATATCAAGATGGATGGACTAATATATATAAAACTATATGACTTCGATTAAAATTTCACTTTCATCTAAAAATACTGGGCAAAAGTCAGGCTGCTGTGCGAGATTTGTTTCATACTTGAATAAATCTATGTCAATGGTGTAAATAAGATGCTTGTTATTGCACTATGTGGATATTTTAATAGTTTGCTATGTCAGAAGTTGTACATACGTGGAAAACACGTATTTTCCGATGTCCATTGGAAAATGTAGTGAAGAAAGGGAATTTTTGCTCTTTATGACATGCAGCTGAAATCGCTTCTTTAACTGTTTTAGGTAAAAATACTGGCTGCAAATATTTTTATTACTGATATATCATTTATATTTCAACTTTCGACTTGCAAACATCTTTCTACGATTTCCAATACAAACAATTCTCAATGTTCAGTAATTTACGTGTGTGCTTGTCATAACATATTACGATAAAGCTTATAAAATATTGGATTATAACAAGTGCAAAGATAAAAATGTTAATAGCAGATATACATCGCATCGTTATTTATTTCCAGGAAGAGCTTAATCAAAAGTGCCAAAAATCTAAATTTTCAATGATGCGGCAATTCAAATGATATAAAAATTCAATGAAACTGGATCTCTCAAGAACAAGAAACGAAATTTTTGGTAACAAAAGATATCAGCAAGTACGGAGACGAAATAGAAAAGAATACCTAATGTAACAAAAAATTAATTTCTGTACGGTCATTTACAGAAAAACTAATTACACTAATTTATGTCCTAGTCGAAACCATTCACTTCTTCTCCGAACCATTCTTTCTTACAGTGGATAGATTACCAGTAATTTGATAATCGGACACCCTGTATATGTTTGCCTTTGCTGAACGGTCAACGGAGATTTCTGGAAGCATTCGTCATCGTGACGAACACAGACCAATGTAGCAATGCTTCCCGGCGCTCATTAGCATCTGACGGCGGCCACGCGTTCCGGTTAAGGACGAGTCACAAATATAACTTACGGACGAGTACCTATGAAAAATTTGTCGCGATTTAGCCACCAGACAGATTGCACCATGGCTGGGTCTCTTAATTTTGTGACTGTCTCTCTAAATCTGGCGCCTACATACTCGTTCTTGTGCTAGAAACCATCTACACTCCTATCCATAAGGCACCGGACATTTAATAAAATTGGAATTCGGATTTCGAAATTCTAGTATTTACAGCAATTTCTCGATTTATATATACTTCTTTTGTAACCGTAACCAGTACTTGAACATTTTTTAATAAATAATTCTTCTCTAGAAGTATTCATTGTGATCATAAGAGCTGCCGAACTAAATATGAAGAAACTCGAATGATGCAGCTTCTTATCTCTGTTTAGTGAAAACTTCTTCTTGAATTATTTATAAGCTCTTAATGATGTTCTTCAGTTAATTTTGAACTGGTGAAACAAACCAAATGTGTATACAGAATAAGATCGTATAGAATTGGAGTTGTATTTAATAAATACTTCTTTTTCTTAACATTTATTCAGGTTATACAGGTATATTTTTAACCTCGCCTTCGTATATAACCGTAAAATAAATAAATATAACAAAATGTGCAAGTGTTCAATGATTTATGGACGGGAGTGTACGTTTTCGTTTTGCTTCCCCTTTCAATTTGCATTCTCGATTTCAACTTTCCGCAATTCCAAGTTATAATTGTCGTATAATGTAAATTACAATTATGTAGCAATATTTAGATGAAAAGATGTGAATAATTTATTAACTATAATACAATATAACAACGCGTACTCTTTCTGTAGAGTTCAACGAGCTGCGCTCGTCATTTTAACCTTATACGAGGTAATTGAATAAAATTTTCAGGAAAGCAATGCTTTCAGTTCAATCTTGTGGATCCAAAGTTCATGCATGAATCTTCTTTCTTCGCTTACAAAAATGTTTCATGAAAAATTTCAAGACTAGTAGAAGAAATATTACCAACAACAACCGGTGAAGAAAATTATATTCTTAAAAGATTGGTTTTACAATCTTCGATTATTAATCCAGTAATTACTTGATTATTCATTATTAATATTATAAAAAAGAAAAATGTCGAGAATAGTAAAATTATGAAATTATAAAGTGGGAAGACTTTTCTTATATTGATTGTTTAATATCGCATTAGTCTCTTTTTTGTTGTCTTTTAAAATGTGTTTTATGTTAAACCGTTGTCTGTGAGATGAGTATAATTTACACTGTAGAATGCGATCTATTATCAGAAATGTCTTGCACAGTTCTCCTTTGTTGAATAAATATTAGTACCTTAATTTAGTGTATCTAATCGTGATTTTTAATGTAACAATCTGTTCATGTCTTAGTCTTGGCTTCACTATATGTAGACTTCCATTCGTCGATTCGAAATAGGAAGGTTGTCAAGCTAAATGAATAGTAAATTATGAAATAAAAAATGAGAAAATGTAGTTTATATTTAAAAAGACAATATACTTATACATCCAGTGGTTTTGATAAGATCAAGTGTAAAATGTCCGAGCTTTTGTATTCTTAATCATCGTGCATCCTTCCATTTGACTATGCACTTACGGTCTTTGATTCAAAAATGACCGGATGATACGAACACTCATATTTTTAATTTTAAAATGCAATAAAAGAATTGAGGAAACATGGAAATAACTAATTTGGCAGTTCCTAACATTTTTAACAAGAAACAAACAATATATTCTGCTCAAATTGTTTATAACAAGTTTGCTGTCTGCATGAGATTTTATTAACTTTTTCGCATTTTATCGTGCTTTTGTTGTCTGTTTTGTAGCACAAATAACATCTTCCTCTTTTTCTCGTTATTGAAACATCTAATTGATATGATGTCGATGTAACTGATTCTGTTACATTTAGTAAAGCTTGCACAAGATCCTCTTTTTTATATTACGAAATATGTACTAGTTTTTCTTCACTACTTGTATCTCCAACTTCACTTTAGCTTCGCGTGATATTTTACAGAGTATAAAATAGTTAATTTTTGTCCTTCTATAATGATCATTTGTGATAATTAAAAAAAAAACCGAAAGGCCATGAATGTAACAATTTTTATTAAGAACACCATATGTAAATCCACAAAATAAATTTCTAGCATGTTATTAAATAAAAGAAAATAAATATATTAACATAAATTTTATTATAGTTTTGTACGCTATTGTATTCGTTTTTAAATAAATAAGGACGCCCTGAGATAAAAAAGACTTAAGGACTGTCTAAGGGTTAAAAATGTATTCTTTAACATTTGTATATTGGTATATACCATATGTATGTATATGTTCACCTGCTAACCAGTTAGGTTGTCGACGTTTTCTCCCTAATTTAAGATAGATATTTCCTACCTAACCTGGACTGACAAATAATTCCTTTTGAAGAGTGTCAAAAGCTATCAGGAAGTAGCGTGTAAGGCAGCCTTCGCTAAAATTCCAGGTAAACAATCACGCCATGGGTGTCGAAGGAAAAAGGGACTTATCACCTCGTGTGTTTTTACTCCCACGACTCGAAAAAGTACATTTTCTTTAACGATTCGCTCGATTATTATAGGGGGTTTATGGCGAGACTCAAATCGATGGACATCGAGCATCGCCACGTCAATCCAGCCGGCGCCGTCTCGACTCCCAATTAGCAGTTTATCGTTTATTGGTTTTCGATATTTGTTTTCCTTTCGAGTTCGAACCGAGGCTCGAATGGTTCACAATTTCCGAAAGAATAGAAATTGGTCGAACATCGGTGAAGGAATAACATTATCCCTAACAACTTCGCGGTTGACTGTAAAAATATTGACTTTCTGTATCACTTTTGATGTAAATAATAGACTAACGGTAAATATACGATACAATTTATTAACTAATAATTACAATAATTGTGATAAACCGTAAGAATACATAATTTGTAGGCTTGTTTTATTCATTAATATGCACAGGACATTTTGTTTTCATTAAATTACAAAGAATAGTTAAAAATTAAAAATAAGTTACAAATAATAATTACATTTAATATTCGTTTTCCATGATACGATTGCATATCATATATGCATTGAACGTTTCGAACACTTTAAGTATCTTTATTTCCATATCGTTTTTATCATTTTTATAATATGAAAATATAATAAATTAAAGATGTTAAATATGGTATAATATCTTTTAGAAATTAGCATTAAATATTCAAAATCTTTTAGAAATTAGCATTAAGTATTCAACATTCCTTTTTACAACATTTATTATCTTCTATAGAAAATTTGAACACATTTATTATTTAAATTTCTTTACTAGTTCTGTAGATACAAGTAAATGTCAAAAACATAAGAATAATGTTAGATAAGAAGCACTGTGATAAACAAATTTTTCCTTCACAATCATCCACATTTTTTTTCTTTTTTCTAATTACTTTTATTACTTTAACTGTAATCAATAAAAAGACTAATTTGTCTATATAATCTTATGTTGACATCAATATGTGATCATAATTTTTTATTGTTTTATGTTTTTTTATTATTTTTAACACAATTTATGTTCAATTTTTAACAATATTCATTATTTGTTGATTATAAGAAATATAAATATAAAATTTAACTATTTTGAAGCTACACAATTTTCACAATTGTTGTCAACATCGTGGTTTCAAAAATTGAGGTGGTAATATAAATAAAAACTGGACAAATCTTATGTTTTAAAATTCAAGCAAGCTTTTTTATTGCTTTTTTCTGCTTTATGACTAATTATGCCTCTATCACTGATATATTACGTTTGCCCATTAGTGTGAGAAAACAGTTAATTAATCTTACTATGAAAATCTTTTTAAATGAACAAAAACAGACACTTTCGCATTTAGCTAAAGTAAACCTGTCAATCACATCAATTCTACCTGATAACATTAGAGTACATAATTATTCTGTTTCTTAAACCTATTTCATTTACCGGAGAAATGAGTACCTGATCTGTATTACAAACTTGATCCATATTACTACCTTCTTGCCTACGTTATTTACATATTTCAACATACTGTTACGAGCAGCGTGTATAATGACACTCCTTGCTAATACTCGCTCTAGAAACTAGAAGATAGTCGTTGTCACACCGTGAACGATCAATTTATTAGTCTGTTCTGAACCAGAGACAGAATGATTTTAAGAATTATCATAAAGTAACTACAAAGCATTTTAATTAATTAATCAGATTCTAGTGGGTTTATTTGTTTACTACAAAATGTCAAATGAAGAAGCGTCAGCACCTAACAATACACCTATCCTCCAATTTACACGAAAGATCAATTCCTCAAAATACCATGTAAAGCGAAATCATGGCTTTTTGTATGAAAAACTGTGTAAATTGGAAGAACGCCAAAGTGTGCATGATTTAGTCAGTTATTTAATTAAATTCATTTATTTCAATATAAAACAGATATAAAATAAGTTAAATATTAAATCAATTAATTAATCAAATCAGTCTTTCCCTTTTTCTTATAGCAATAAAGCTTTCCGTTTTAAAAGATTACTTGCTTGGCTTTTCTCCACTTTCTCTAACATTGTTTACAAAGAAAAGAGGAATTCCCTTTTTTAGGTTTAATTGCGCTATTAATAAACGAACAGTACAAAAAAGTTACTGTACAAATATTATATATGCGCAGCATACATTTTTGTGTTTAACAGTTTTTATTTTTGAAAACCGTGTGAGAAAAAGTACCTTTTAAATCGGGGGATAGGTGTACTTTAAGAGCATAAACGTCCGCAGTTTAGTAATTAATACCATTTATTATCTATCGTAATCTTATTTATCAAAAATTTTTTGGCTTAAGCTTAACATTTACAAAATCAGTATCAGTTAGGTATACGCCTTGTTCGCATCTAGTAACATGCTGGTGCAATGTGGATCTGTATTATATATGTATGTATGTACTACTTGACACGAACGAATCCTTAAAATCCTTGGACAACGGTTTGCAATCGCAAAAGAGAACAACGTACAAGAGAGATTTTCAACACTTCAAACACGAGTTAAGGGAGAAATATTCTCTTCTCATTCTCTACTTCTAGGTACAGCGTTCGAAACAGTGCTAATATATACAGGATGATCTGGTTTTATATGTAAACATTTATACTTTGGAAACTATATTTAATTAGAAAACTTATCGTTAGTAAATTTTTCCGATAGAATGTTAGTCTTAACTCGAACGGACCACTTTGGAATCACATCGCAACCATAAAATAGTGGTTCACTGTGGGCGTTTGTGAATTAACTCATTCGTGTTCTATTATTTGAAGTCGAATGCTACGCATGTGATAGTATAAAATGGAATCGTGTGAAATAAAAAACGAGATACATATTCGTGTTTTTCTTAGGCTAATATCGCAGATAATGTTAAATGCCGACAAAAGGATACCGCGATATTAAATCACATAACATCAAACACTATCGCGAAGTGTTACAAATTTAAAGACATACATATGTATGTATGTATATGCGTCATCGGGTTTCTGGTATGAAAACCGAAAGACACAAAACATGAGTTAATCAACGCGAATGTGTTAACCTGTTAAGTCCCAAGTAGAGAAATAAAGCAATTTTTATACACATAATTATTTATTACTTGCACAAATGTATAAGAAAATATATAACTGTCATTAGTCGGAGTATATAACTGTCATGGAGTCGTACATTGGAACACTACGGAGCCTCTGAAAATACTTATCGAAAAAGATAATAAACGATTATCAGAATTATAGAAGGTACATTTGATAGTATGCAAACACTAGGATAAAAAATTTAACCTGATTAAATAAGATGTGTGTTGAATCAACATGTATGATCAATTAAATATTCGAGACACTCATCAAGCATTCGATGGACCCATTTTAAAGTATTTTGAAGAGTTCTTGCGTTTTTTAGAATGCGTGAAAAATAAGTGAATTCTCCAACGAGGTACGTCTACCATAGGAGTTTTGGAGGCAATTTTAGACCGACTATTACATCGTACTGTGATGCCCGGTTTGTTCCAATTTCCTCGAAACTTGGAGTAGAGATTGGGATAACACTTAATTTGAAACAATTAAGGATCGTCGTTGCGTGAAAACAAAACTTTATTGAACAGAGATGCAATGGTATGTAACGTGCGCATGATAGAACAGAGACTGATCTTGAAAATGGAGAAAATAGTGCTATTTAAGGGTTCGGAGAAGATGAATTTTGAATTATGACTATATAGGGGAGTTGAGAAAAGAGTTCGAAGGTGAAGAGTCAATCAGACTCTGAATCATTTTTTTATAAATAAAAGTTATAAATAATCGAAAACAACGTTTAATGTATTCGCTAATTTATTTTTAACCAGAAAATATATGAAAACATATTTTTTAATTGAGGTATTCATTAGTAAAACAATTTCTCTTTATAATCCACCTATGCAGCACATTTTTTGCAAATAAATATTATTTGAAATATATACTTTCCACAGATATACCTTTTGCATTTACAACAAGTTGAATTCGTTCTGTTCGTAGCACAATCGAATTTAACAGGGTTTACGTGTATTAGAAGTTTCTTTTGAATTTCTTGAAGTGCAATATCTCGAGCTACATTTCTGTTTTTATATAGAAATTTTTGAATAACAAGATCCAAATTTTTTAGATACGTTGAATCTTTATACAAATGAATGAAAATATATTGCTATTTACTTTTTAGTCTAGAATTCATTCTATAACTCATTTTATTGACCAGTCATTTTGCGGGTTTTGATATATTTAGGTATACTTTACATAGATAATTAAACATTAAAACATTTGAAGGAAGTATAATAATTATTCCATCTTATTAAAAATCATTAATAAGATACATATATAAGATACAATAAAATACAATACAACAAAATAGACAACTGGCCTTTCAATGTTTTCAACTTCTCCTCCTAATGAATTTACATCCACACGTTTTAATATCAAGTTTCTCTTTTTTCAATCTTCAAGAAACAAGTTTTCCAATACAATGTAAGTACTTATGTACTTCTCGAAATAGGAGTACTTGTGCATTAAAATTGATAACTGTGTATATTGAGCAAATAAAACAACAGATGTAGCCAAACAACAAACAGAGATGTTTCCACCTCAATGGGTGAAGGTGCTGAGGGAAATGAGGGTTGCGCAAGAAAAGAGCGTGAGCTGGTGCGGATGGAGGGGCAGAAAATGTGGCGGAACGCACGGACTATGAAGAGAGAGGTTGTGAGAAAGAGAAGAGTGAGATATATAGAGAGGCTTTTAGTTTCGTTAATGGGTATCTCGTAGACCGATAAGTGCTGAGATCTGTCTACCTCCACTTGCTTTACACCTTTTCCCGCTCCGTGATGCACGCTTGCTGCGTACCTAGCCGCTTTCCGAGAACCGTTGGAAAACTCTTATGGAGGGAACCGGACATTAACGAAAGGTTTCATTGCGTAGAATCATTTTAGTGACAATAAACTTTGGATTATGAAGTTAAATGTGGATTATTGCAGGTACAGAAATTGTGCATCCAGTAGAGTGCAAAATTAATGAATATTTGAAACGTCTGAAGGTGTGCAATTCAAAGTGAAATATAGAGGGTGATTTAATAAGAACTATTATCTATAATAATTCGTTATCCATTAGTTGTTCAAAAAACTGTTTTAAATGGATTTATTATGTTGTATTTGAAGAGATTTCATTAGATGGATGCAATTTCATTTTTATTTTGTCTAATTTTGAGGTTCAAGTTCAACTCAAAAGCCACCTTATTACAAATCATTGAATTCATCTTTTCATTAGCTGTATGACAATGTTAAGAAAAAAAGATACATTGATCTCGAAAAAATTCAAGGCCATTATAATATCTCAGAAAACGTAAGATACAAGAAAATCAAACTCTCTTTTCCTTTTTCCACTATAAGAGGTAGACCACCCAACTTGTTCACTCTGAGTAACTTCTAAGGTATGAAAATAACTTCTATGAAAAAGTTTTTGATAGAAAAACTGTATATATATGGTTTAGAGGGATACGTTATTTAATGCATACATCTTTTTGTAGATGGACGTGTTTCAGAGATTTCAGTGTTAATTTTGTTTTTTTTTAAATATCGAAGAGGGTTAAATTTTGAATAAAAAGTACCGACCTTTATCAGCCGTAAACTTAACAATTAACGAAAACTTCCACTTTCTTTTGTTGAAAATAGCCTGTGCGTAAATCAAGTTGGAGATTCGATACTAGCAAAGTATTATACATATATATACTTATATATATAATTTAAAAAATGTGCATATACATATATACAGAAATATATACGTTTCCTACCAGACGATTTTAAACAAATGTTTCATACTGTCGAAATACTTTTCCGTTTCTTTCTTTTTTTTAATTTATTATGTCGATTTTTAACTCTGTCATTTTATTTGATACATTTCGAAAGATAAGCAAAGTCATGCTTCTAGCACATATAAGAAAAATGTTCATTGTAAACGTATAATTTCTATTTCTCTATTCTCCTTTTGTCTAAATGTACCACTGTTTCTTCTGTAATGAAGTTTGAATTGGTATTTCAAATACAAGACAAGTAATTTATGTATTGTTTTGTTCTTTATAAAAAGAACCTTTTTGTTTTTTGTTTTTTGTTTATTGTTTTGTTCTTCGACGTCCACGTTTGTGATAGAAAATGTTGTGTCTGTCGCTGACATGTCGCGTAAGATCCTGTGGCCTCTCGTAGGTTCTTTTTGCACTATCGTTCAGATTGTAATTATAATATATCGTACTAAAACATGAAAATTTGAATAACTCTTGATCCTGTCACCCGATTTATGAGAAATTCCAAGAATATATGTAAATAAATGCAAGCTTCTTCATTACAATAGATATATTTTTACGCGACACAAACGTCACCCAGATGGCAGAGTGTTAGAAACTTGTTTCTCTTTCCTCGCACGATTTACAGCTGGACTTATAAGGAATAATTCTAAGCTGATTACATCAATGATGAAAAGAAGATTCATTTCCAGCGAAAAATGTATGAGTGAAACATCGAAAGAAAAAAAATTACTATCGCTTATATACAATCGACGCTGTGGAGAAAGTGTTAACGTGTCTGCATCCTCCGAAAATCATTATAGATTTCGACACCTGTATCGAAATACTAATACTACATCAAACTCCGTACAATATCTAACCTCCTCTAATACAACATCTAACTTCAGCCGCAACTGGACTGCATATGATATAGTCAAATAGACATGAAGAGAAGAAAAGGAAAGAAAAACAGAAGAAAGAATCTTTTGCAGAACTTTTCGATCCACAAAGAGGCCAGAGGTCGCAGCGACGAGGATTCACCAAACAAAGCAGCATGGTTAATTTGATTACAGCCGGAAAACGATCGATTTCACGAAGCGGTGCATACGAGAATAATCAGACGCAATCAGCCAAGTCGGCTGGCATCGAATAACGTCAACAATTGGAAATCTAATCAGAATCGGCTGCTACAATTTGACGGTGCCGATTGATCGGCCGGCTATCGTTTACAAAGCTTGCAAACCGCGTGCTTGCCAGCCCCTCCTCCTCCACCTCCCCTTCCCTCTCCCCCTGCCACCTCTCGATCCTCCCTCCCGCACACGCCTCCCGCGCCCTCTGTCACCCCCCCTCTATCCCTCCTGTCGGCCCCTCTCTACGTTTCTCTGCGTTAAACCGTTATCAACGCGGCCCCGGAACACATCTGCTCGGATGCAAACAACGCGGCCTGTATTTTGGAATGCGCTTTGTACACTGCTAATAAAAATAGTTGTTAATGTTCAGCCTGCATTCGACCGGCGACGTTGTTTGATGTTCTTAGCAAACATATAGTGCTGTTCCGGTGTGTACTGCAGAGGGAAAACTGGTTTTAGCACAGAGAGTTAATTAAACGGTTAAAGGAGAGAAAAGTGATTTTGTAAAACTTGATATTCTAGTTGCAGTTAGAAAAAACGTATTAAATACCGCTATGACTAACAAGTCATTAGGTCATCCCATAAGTTTGTGCCGTTTGGTGAGCGGTTACATATGTTAATGTTGTAATGAAGAAACGTAATCGCCTTCTCGTTGTATAACTTCTTTCCATTATTTCGTTGCGATAAAAATTCTCCAGTTCCTTTTTTTTTCAAAATAGTTTTGTAAGCTATTTTGGGGGGTGTCAATATTTTCAAAGTTTTTACCCATTAGAAAGTGTTCCAATGCACGGAACAAGTGATAATCGAAAGGGGCCATATTTGGAGAATATGGCAGCTCTGGTGAAATTTTCCAATTCGTGTCATTTTTTTTTGTAACGCTTTTCACGAAATTCGGCGTGGCGTGATGCGATCTGCGCAGACTTGGACGTTTTTTGATAAGTGCTTCCTTTAATTTTTGTAACTGGGTGCAATATTTATCTGAATTAATGATATAACCGCTTAGTAAAAGTTCAAAATATAAAATTCCTTTATAATTCCACCATACACAAAGTAGAACTTTACGAGTATGTAAGCCTAGTTTCGCTCATCGTTTTGATGGTTGTTTTCGTTGAGACCAGCTTCCTTTCCATTCATGGTTTTCATACAATATCCATTTTCGTCTCTATTTACCAGATGTTTAAGAATTGATTCAATTTTGTTACGTGTAAGTAATGATACGCTCACTGTCATGCAATCAAGGCGATTCTGTGCCGTATGTTCGTACGTTCAGCTTTGATATCATTTCCATATTTTTTTTTTTTAATATCTATGAATTGTTATTTTAGGTATTTCGAGAATGAAAACTGTAGTATAAGCGAAAATCAGTAGTACCAATTTCACCTTTTAAAATAGCGTATTACATAACTATAACTCGATACAAGGTAACTAGAGAAAATGGTGCCAAATTTAAAATAGTAGAAACCGTAATTATTTTTGCATCAACCTAATAATTATCAACTGCTAAGTGTCAATTTCCAATATTTTATGTATTCTATACGTATTAGTTTTCAGCAACGTGTACTACATATACTTAAAAGCAACACGATAACAATATCATTCTTAACTCTGCAGTGGTTGCGGTTGATCTGACGGATACATTAAAAATATTCTTTTTTTAAATAGAAATCCTGTAGTTCTTGCCGACAAAGAGTAGCTGTTATTTAATACATCCACTCACTATATGTTCATTGCACCGGACCGGGTGTCGACCGGACTATTATTTCCATTGAGATGTTCTTTATATAAATAGCAGCTCGCATTTTTTATTAAACGTAATATTAGCTTTAAGTTTGCATTTTGATGTTGCAGGAAATTTACGCTCACAAGTCTGGAAATAATAGATTATAATCAAACGAAGTCAGATATCGACACCGTTGATCAAATGGATAGTACATGTAACGTATCAATGCACAAATTACTCGTATGCTGAATCAAAATGTGAAAGTACGACGCAGAATATTTATTAGAAATCTGGTAACATAATTAGTATTAGATGAAATAAGAAGGCGATCAAATATTACCACAGTAATATATAACACTTTGCATATAAGAATTCAAGATTTCCATGGGTATAGTGAAGAAAATTCTAATAAAGATATAAGCACGGATATACTTACGACGAGTAAAAGAAGAAAAAAATGTTCTATTCGCTACAGATCTAAAACCACCCGTTTATCAAAGTATTCTTCTAAATTTTGTAATATATTTTTATGTCTTGGGCATAGTAACAGTATATGTGATGGTTGTTATGATCATTTTACAAATACATCAATTGAGAATTCTTATTAGTTTAAGGTAAACATAATTGTTCGCTTTTCATATTTGGTTTAGTAATTATCTATTTTATATCTATTCTAATTATATCTATATATTTTGTACTTGTTTTAATAGACTTAAACATTTTGCATACACAGCACGGATTTTAAGTTACTGTGTCTCTCAGATACATTGCGACCTCTGAAGAAATTTTTAGGACCGCGTCCGCCGCAGGGTTAAGAGCATGTGCAACAAACGTCTCAAAGATCACGAAGGACAGCCGACAAACGAAAAAAGACAGAATACCTCGAATTAGTTATTCAAATTTTATAATGTAGGAAGAGGGGAATTTTTCCAATGAAGAGATTGGACAGCGTGTTCAGCAACAAAGTTGTATAATGGTAAACCAAAGAACAAACGTCACAGTTATCTCGATTCCCGGTACAACCGGGGGCGGTTTTGAGATCGATGCGCGCGAACGATCATTCCCGAGGACTGATCATCGCGTTAAATCCTGATTCGCCCGGAGGCACGGGGGAGTAATCAGAGTGGTGGAGCAGTTAAATAGCATCGCAACCGCGACCGAATTGTTAGCACGTGGAACATGCAAACGGCCACGTTGCTACGGGCCACGAAATCCTTTTGCAAGAGTCTGCGAGCCCGGTATTACGCGCGTTTTCCTGCACGTTGTCACACGTGCGCCGCCCAATCTGAAGTGCTATTTGTCTCTTCCTGCGTTGTTTCATAGCTTCTGCTCATTGTCGCCTGAACACCGTCTAATAGAATCTTCGCTCGTCAACGCTTCTTTTATTTCACTTGCTCACCTTTCGTATTTTATTTAAGCCTATGGTTAAATTCGACTGAATCAATTAATTGTACGAAACAAAAGACTTTATCGCGTAGCATCTATCCCTCGAAGTTTCCGATAGTTTGCACGTCGCTTTGAGTCACTGATAACTAGTTGTTATGGTCAATCACGCTATTATTACAGAACAGAGTTGGGTGGTAATGGATTGTTCTGTAATCATTTCTATAATCAATTATTAAATATAATCGTAGTAATTGTAACCATTGTTAAGATAAATCAATACCCATAAATGACTTTCGTGATTTGTAATCATAAATCAGTCATTTCTAAATCACTCAATGATTAATTTACATTTTATTAGGATCTGTAATGTGTATTTGTACATTGAAGCTTAGTGCTGTGCGATTTAGTGGAACTGAATGTTCTTTATTGTATCACTGACATCCATTCTAGCATATAATCATGATATATGTTATTTTGAAAATCATTCGCCAGTTGAGTTCATAATTCGGTAGTAGATCAACACTATAGAACATATCTAACAAAGTGATTGCGACATAGTGTTGCTTTTGTATATAAATAAGTGAGATATTGAAAATAAATACGCATATAAATCCTTTCCCTGCAGTATTACTCAAAGTTACTGTGCACTATCTAAATCTCGTATCCCGAGTAAATTCCTTAAGTGGTTTGACTCAAAAAGAGGGACGACGTTCTATTTTGCGACAGCTATATCGCGATTGAAAACAATGTTACATTTTTATATAATATCTATGCAATTGTTAGAAAAGTCCAAAAAACGAAGGCTTGAGTGGACCATGTGCAGTCTTTTGCTGCGTTTCCCCCTCCTACGGATGGTTCTGCCTCAAGGTTAAGAAAGGCCATATTGTCAAGGGGGTCCTCTTGACTAGGATTTTTAAGGAAAGACAGAATTGTATCAGCACTCGCGAAGTATAGTTCAAAATACAAGCTTTCATTCTTTTTAACCGCCCAGGTTTGTTTCTTATTCAACCGCTCACCACCGGTATCCTGATTTTCCTTACACAATATTCGTCAACGAATACTATCAAGTACCAAATATATGTAAAAAATAGTTTATTCTCTACTTTCAACTTATTTTTTCAATACTGATTAATTTGATCTACGTTGTCTCACAATTTTCTTACTTTTAAGAATATTCTGCTGTAAAACGCATTTCCCTTTTACAATATTTGTTATTTTTTCTAGAAGGCAGTTACACGACTATTTCCGTCAAAACTTGGTTCATATATTTATTAATATCTCAGTAACATTTAAAAATTTTATTGGAGTGCAGGCGTTTGAAAAAATGTCTTCTCACGACTTTCGTTATTCCGGCCATTCTGCTCCTTTAAAATAGACAATCCAAAATGATTCTGAACCAGAACGAGTTTGGTTCTATCAGCAGATAAAGGTAGCAGAATGAAAGAGAAAAATCGATAGTTGAAAAAGTGACGGCAGATTAAAGCTTCATCATCGATTATTATGTGCTGTTCGTACATTTAGCGGACTAAAAAAAAGTATGAAAGAAAAAAGATTTTAAATTAATTCTGGTACAGGGTATAATGACATATACACTGAAGGTATGTGTGTAAAATTTGAAACCAATTAGTCAAGCAGGTCTCAAGGTATTACGAAAGCCATTTTAATAAACACGATATTGAGAAAAATGCATCTAATGTTTTGTGATGCTGTTTCAATAATAAATTTTATACTTAAAATTAATCTACGAGCCCAGAATCATATAGACGACATTTTTCTTTGCTCAAAGTAGTTATGTTCGATTGATTTCTTCTCTTTCTACGTAATTATGGCTTCTTTTGTTGACTGCCGATTATTTTGTTCATCAATTTTCCGGACCCTTTACCATCAATACCATTATTTGCTTCCTTTACATTTTGTAATCGTCGTATCTTTCAACCTATAACTATAATTTTAAGAGTTCAGCTATAGGGCTTTGAAGATACATTTTATACACAACATTCTTTAAGGAAATGTAGGAGAAAGAAATTGGACTTCCTTTCACATCAGCAGTAGAATACTTCCTTAACTCATTAAGTCCCAAGTAGAAAAATAAGGCAATTATTATACATATAATTATTAATTACTTATAAAGGTGTATAAGAAAAAATGTAATTGTTATCGAAAGATTTTTTAGATCGTTAATTTTTGTGTAACAAAATCTGAGCTTTCAAAGAATTGCCATTAAATTGCCAAGAAATATAAAGAATGCATTATAATACTAGACACTACATAAATGCTCATAACACAAAAATGTTGCATAAACATGTTTTCGTAATTTACGAAAAAATAGGCTTATCTTAGCGTTACAAATGTTTCAATTTCTTCAAATTTTGGAACGTTGTATAACAAAAAAGAAATATTAATCAACTTTTTGAAATTTACATACATTGATAATTGCAACGCGAGGAAATAAAAATTATTAACGAAAATTTGCGAAAAAATTACGAGCGAAATGTGGTAGCGCAGCGTTGGGATTTAATAGGTCGAACACCAATTAATTTAAACCATATATTTCTCACACTTAAAGTTATACAGCTGAAATAAACTACATTTCTTCAACAAAGTTCATTCATCCAATATCAGTCACACACTTCAATCAAAAAATGTCGATATTCAACGCGTATTATTGTTTCAATGACTGTCATGTCTGGGTATCTCTTTGTCTCACTTAGGAAGGAAGTGGTATTCCGCATGATTCCTCAGGAATTGCTGAAAGGCTGCCGACGTCATTTCCGCGTATAACACGCCGTGACGTGATTTGCTTATTGGACCAGCCGTAATAAATGAGTGGGGCGTGAAATGCGTGAACAGCGAGATGAATCCATGGACCTCCCACCGAATTTCCAGTGACTCGGGTTCGAACACCTCTACGGAACAAAAGAATTCGTAATACTGACGAAAAAAGACAGGCACTGACGGAGGATCGATCTCTTCTTTATCGAATATTCTCATTCAACTAGGCTTGAGTTATTATTTGCCTTGAATCGTACTGATAACTCATCAAAAAAGAAAAAGAAAAATTAGAAGGAGGGGATGCGATACTTTTATTGCGATTTCTTCGAAGTGCCTGTAGTTCAGCATCGTTTGGCACGCTTGAAACTGGTTTTGAAACGTGAATAAGAATATCGTTTGTATTAATTGTTCATTTGATATTCTATAGTTTTTATTTATTCGAATTTCGAAGAATCCAGTAACATACAAACAAATTTTAAATACATTAAATATGCTGTCTTTAATTTCTCACGTTGCAATTATAATGGCTTGAAAACTGTGCGTAATATTTAAACATTACATCATACGAATATGAAAATGTAACTTTCTTTCTACGAGCTTTAGTAAGTTCTGCGTGAAAAAGTGCAAACATACAGATGGGTAAAAAGTGAAGTGATAGCACACTTATTGTTAGAAAGTACAATGTTACGGAACGGGCCGTAATGATTAAGATCGCGTTTATCTCGGATTATTATAATGCGTTTGAATTCAGAATATGATTGAGGCAGTCTTTATTAAATATTTAGGCTGAACAAGTGAGTGTCCTTACAATTGTATCGGTTAAGAATGACTGCTGACTTTGTATAGGTACAGAGTTTTTATAAGGATTTTGGTTGCTTGCTTTTGACCAATCAATGGTTAGGGAAAAAGAGGCCTGTAGTCGAGCATCACTTGTTGAGTTTTTTCTCAACTTCGGTCTTTCCTACCTATGGTTAATACTCGTTTTAGTCAACTTTAGGAAACGTTAGTAGATGTAAACTAAAATCGGTAGGCTTTAAGATATTTCAGTAGGTATTAATATAATACATTAGATTCAAATAAAATTTAGCAGATCTTGGTAGATCTTAGTAGATTTTTGTAAATTTCAGCAGAGTTTAGTACATTTCAGTAAATATCAGTAGAATTCTCTAAATTTCAGTAGATTTCGGTACGCTTCACATTCAGGTGTCCTAATACTTATGAACGGGAATCTATATATTCCTTCACGATTAACAAACGTTCTTATTATAGCTCGTTTATGCTTTGAGTATAACAGTGGCTTTCTTTTAACTATTTTTCCCGTTTGTATACCAATATATCCAAAGCACGCGATGAATGTTTTCAATGTTCATACTAACTTCTGCTTCGCGAGCAATTTCTTTTGACATAGAACGCAGTATTGCTCATTTCTCACGATCGGATAATATTACTGTCTTCTCATATCCATCGACATCTTTTAATAGATTATATACTACTTTGCAATTATATTAGATTATATTTACTTTGAAATTTTCGTGATATCTAAATTCTGTTTCTTTAAAGCAATAATTGCTGCGATTTCATTTTCATTTAACTTTTTTCCATGACCCATTGTGTGAATTGATACGTTTGATAAATTGTTATACGTTATCTGGTAGAAGATTCAAGAAATACTGAGGAAAATTTCAATACAAATTGAACATACTATCATTTTGTTCCTATTCATTTGTATATTTGTATTTCTTTACGCAGACCTTATAGAAACCTGAATAAATTAAGACACATTTTCATGTTCGTACGACATAGTATTTATGTATTATTCAAAACTTTCGAGCCATCATAATTACAACGTGAGAAATTAAAAATAGCACACTCATGCTATCTTTTGTTTGAAATTGTAATATTGAATAATATCGTGCGTGAAATATATCTCGATATTGTTCTACTTATATTTTCAACAATTTTTTTGCACTTTTCATAGCAAAGATCTTATATATAATCTTGGTCAAGCATAGTGTTTAAAAGATTGAGATAAAAACATAAATATATTGAATAACTTTTTCCTACAGGTACATCTTATATTTCCGCTTGTAACAATATATAATTAATAATACTACATCAATGGACTATGACATACTTCAAATGCTAATACTGAAGGCATAACAAGCTGCTTAGCAATTAAACGAGATTTGGTTTGACCTCAATTAGTTCATGTTAAATTTGGGTTCGATTTCAATTGGTTTGTATTAGGTCTGAACTATTTCTATTAATCCGGTCACTGGTCAGCAATAAACTAAAATAAAAATCAAACTCAAATCCATTTAATTGTAAAGTATAGAGCAAATCTAAGCTAAATCTAATACAAATGCAATTCAAACTAACCCAAACCTATTCCAAACATTATAAATACGAGATACACTGTGCATCTTTTAAAATTAGCCACCATTTTTGAGACATTTATGACTCAACACTAAATTTAACTAAAATTTAAACACAAATCTATTTAATTGTAATGTATAGAGCAAATCTAACCTAAACCTAATACAAATATAACTCAAACTAACCTAAACCTATTCCAAACATTAGAAATACAATATACAAGATACATGCTCTAAGATTAATCACCATTTTTAAGGCATATCTGATTGTCAGACAAATATTTTCACTAGAAATTAATTAGTCTTTGATTCGCTAGACAAATAAATATTACAAGTTTTCCAATGAAAAATCAGTCATCTTGCTTTTTTAACATAACGCCATTATTGTATTCTCTAACACTTCAATGTTGTTCTATTCCTTCTCATTTCTATATATTGCACGTGATAAAATACCTCATAAATTCTCTATTGGGTTCAGATTGGGAAATTCCGATGAGGATTTCATAAGTGACAAATTATTCTGCTTAAACTACTCACGAATTTTCTTAGCATCCTCTATCCTTGCATCGTCTTGCTGAAAAATTGCGCTGTCTTCGTCATTTTCTATAATAAAAATGATGTTCATGTTGCGTTCATTCTCGTAGAAATTTCACATATTGCCGTCTTAGGATTATAGCTAAATGCTTTCCAAATCATTAAAGTTCCACCGCCGTAATTTCTACTCAGGCTTACAGCTTTATTTGTACATAAATCATGCTAATAGTATTTAAATTCTTCCAGACCGTCTAAATTAAACATTTTTCGTTGGAAAATATTAGTTTTCCATTTTTCGTTCCACGTCATGCAATTTTTCGCAAATTCTGGTCTTGCATATTTGTTCTTTTGTGTAAGAAGCGGTTTCATTACATTCTTAGTCCATTTTAACCGTGTATCTTCGTGTAATGTTACTGTACACGTCTTGTGTAGTTACATGTAGTTGCAAAACTCTTTTTACTTCACTAGCAATTGTATTATTACTTGTTAATTCTTTAAAAATACGAGAATAATCTCAGCTTATCAATTTCGTATTGCCATCAGTATAGTGGCTTTTGCTATACTTTTCATCGAATTTTAGAAAATGAAGTACTCAAATACCAGATTTAGTTACTTTCTGTGCTATTTCTCGAATAAACAACCCTGCATCGCAATATTTTACTCTTTCTTCCAAATTTAAAGCTTTTCCTCGCTGCATTGTTCGATATTATTATGCTTGTATGAATACTATAAAATTTTGTATTTCACTTTCAGTATTCACTCTGACTGAGATATGGTTAATATTTTTGTACATATGATGAAATAGAACTAAGGAAAATTTACTGTTTTTATAGAAATTTCGTGTTTATCTCAGCCAACATAAGAATATTTTTATATATAAAATGACATCACGCGAGTTTGCTGACATTCACTATTTTATAATAATGATACTATGATTTTTCTAACATTTTTCGCATCAGTAACGTATATTTATGAACTAAACGAATTTTTTGCAGTAAATTATGGTGATCTTACAGAAATTTCGACCACCGTATTCTCCACGCACCTGTCCCACCTTCTATACCGAATATTTAACAATTTTTCAACAGCAAACAAATCATTTGATCGAGTTTTTATAATTAGACAGGTGAAATTTAATTTTGAAAAGGGACTGTGAATGACCAGATAAAAATAATGCGGATCCGCGTACGGTCTGCCAGCGAAAAGATAGATGGAACTAAGGTATTTGGCACGATGGCCGAGCATAAAACTTGGCAGACGGTGAGATGAAATACGCCAGTAAGAAAGTAGAAATTCGATCGGTTACCTATAGACTTCCTACTTTCTTAATAAGAACTGTATCACTGTACGCATACTTATCGGGATACCAACCGGATTATTGATTTTTATCACGTATGACTTGGTAACTGGAGAATGCATCGTTGAATCTGCTTCCGTTAATGCACGTTTTCTTGTAATATGAAAGGTGAATTGTAAAAAGAAGGAAAGAAAAGTCAATTCCTTCGTATTTGCTGTATATCTAGTTAGTGAAAGTTTGAACGAAATTTTATTCTTATTAATAGACTGTTGATTTTTATGGATTTATAAGAAATTTGGAGGCGCAAAGTTACATAGAATACATGTAATATGAGAATATAGATAAAATATCTAAATTATAGTGCTTTTTGTAATATCTGGCAGATAAAATAATTTTTTCTGTAGAAGTTCTCTATCTTTTATTACATTTTCAAAGATATGCATTTGCGTAAAAATCCGCAGTTTATTTATTAAATTGCAAATGGGTAACGATTACTCAACAATTGTGTATATTTACAGATCTTATTGTTGTCTTTTCCTTACACTTACCAACGATTTTACATTTAATTCTTTAATTCTAAAGCGTTTTCGCTCAAGTAGAATTTTAGACTTTTGATAGTATCTGTTTTTATGTAGTATTGTCTACAGTAATTTAATCAGCAGAGATAGACTATTTACAAAAACACATCTTCTAATAAACGACCATTAGACAATCACAAGACAATGTGACAAAAGAAAATAATTCTGAAGTGTTTAAAAATTTGAGACTAAGTATCTGCTCAAATAAAATTCAGAAACAGGTGCAGTTAGAAAAATATAAGAACTTTCTTTTTAACTATCACAATGTTTGATCTTGAATGACTATAATCGTTGGATGCATCACGATGTGAACTATACTTACACGTATTTAATGTTTCATTTATGATGTGGTGACGTTGAAACGTTCTTGACTCTTTCATGTGCAAGAAATTCAATTACACAGAAAATTCTGTCCTCTGAAATACTTTAGGTTTTCTTAATATTTTTTTGAATTCTCAACATTTTCGATATCGAGCGGTCACGCTTTACGTATCTCACCTTGTATATGTTACGTAGCCAGAGTCACTTGATATTTTCGGCTTAACAGTAAGAAAGATATGCACTTTAGTATATACACTTACAAGCACGTTTCTTTAGAGCCGACTATCTTTGAGAAAGCCGATTACAGAGCACTATTTGAAGGAAAGTAAAAGACACCGTAGTCATCGACATTGGCGAGGATTCACTCTGACCTAGTTTATGAGGAGTGCTGGACGAAGTAGTGATAAGTAGTGATGAAGTAGTGAAGTAGTGATTTCGAGTAGTGATGCACCTTTTTGCAAATCTCTGCATCAAGGAAACGTACTACATTTATACTTTTTTACATTTGTATCATCTTACGTAACATACTGAATGTACATTCTACATTTCTTCCATTCCATCTTAATTGACAATTAAAACTACTTCCTTCTACCATTAAGATTTATCTGATTAAGTTTCTTTTGAGTTGTCACGTTATTTCTTTTAGTAAAAACAAATTGTTTTCAGCAACGAAATAATATGAATATTCGTTAACTAATTTATCACGCTGACAATCGAGAAGACGTAGGAATACATCTTCAATCGCCGTTTCTATCCGGGAAGCCACATTGAACGGTTATAAAGAAACCACCCGCGTCACTTCAACTCAATAAAATAACAGAAAGGTGTCACTTGTAATTAAATTTATAGATCAATTTTGAAATTCTTTAATTCGGGTATGTACAAATAGGTTTTACAAAAACTATATTATTTACGAAATTTTAGTTTCACTAAAAGAGTTGCAACATTTAGTAATGCGACTTTAATGACTTTAATGGTATTTCAAGAACAACCTGCTCTCAAGTAATTGAAATGAAAATAGCGTTTATTATTTAATATTATTGACATTGTTTACCCTTTGTAATTATTGGTTATAGAGAGACACGAAAAAATGTTCAAAACAGATTTGCGCAGAAATTAAAACTAGTAACGAGTAGATTCAGCAAAGTGAGATAAAAACACATTATTTGCATACTATTACGCAGTCTGTGCTACTGTGAGTGAAATCTGTAGTTCAGTAATCAGGAAACCTTTCATTTTCTCCAGATGTTGAAACAACTATTCAAGAAGCAGAACAATGTGAAACAGAGGAAATATAATCCGAAATATATTTTCGTCGATACAATAGGAAGATTTGCCACCATGAAAATAAGAAAATAATGAGTAAAACAATGTACAAATGTAACGAACAAAATGATAATTATTTACAGTATGTAGAACAAAGTCGTTTATAAATTATCACCGTGAAACATTCTTCATTAGCTTTCTTTCTGATGTCAATAAACTTCTGCAGAACAGAATATGAAAGCTTGAACTATTATATATTATTGCATCAAGAAATACACGACCATGAATTTAATAAATGAATAGAATTTTGCAAATGGGCTTTACAACAGGATGATTGTTTCCTTCGAGCAATACTGTTTAGTGATGAATTAATCTTCCCAAACCACGGTAACGTAAGTATGATGCAAATGTACTATTAGTCTGTGGAAAATCCACAATGCAATGTCATCTTATTTAGATCGTTGAATTCGTCTTTTTACTGCGAAAAAGAATATACCCTTCGAATTGAAAAACCCAAGATTAGCTTCATATCTCAAAAAATATGGAACACAAAAATATAATAATGTATACAGAATGTCCCAGAGTGTCTCTGAAGCAGGTCAATTAAAAATATTTTCTTCGTTTTTTATGATATAAAAAATATTTGTGACATAATATCGATGGTTTGAAACATAATATCGATGAATTTGGGAAAAGAACCTTTTTGTTGAGTTATTTTTTTTTAGACTTTTCAACGCCAGTATTATTTTTTGTGTGGAAAACGCGTATTTTTTACGCATTTTGTAGCGAATGAAAAAATACATTTGGATATGTTTCTATCACGATATTGAAATGACCTTCAAGTGACTTTAGAACTGAATAGAAAGTTTTCTAATCGTTGGATTGGGCGTAATGGGAATATAACTTGTCCAGCACGATTACTAGATCTCAGTCCATTATATTCTTTTGTGTGGGGAAAATTAAAAGGAGAAGTGTACCAACAGAGACTTATCACTCATGAAAACACAGCGAATCGTATTATCAATGCTTGTGCTTCAATTTCACCTGACACAATTGAGAAAGCATCAACAGCTGTAATAACTGATAACAGAAAGTATATCGCTACCGACGTACATCACTTCGAACACTTAATAACATAAGTTCGAATATTATCCATACAAATTGATTATATTTCTCACTTCTGACGTCGCTTGAAGGTCATTTTAAAGTTATGATTGAAACATATTCAAATCTATTCTTTCATCCGCTACAAGATGCAATGAAAAAAAATATATATATTTTCTTCATAAAAAATAACAACAAAGAAACACTAACCTAACAAAAAAATTCTTTTTTTCAGATTATTCCTCGTTTCAAGCTATCAATGTTATATCGCAAATGTTTTTTATATCATAGAATTTAAAGGAAATATTTAGGAGGCTGGAATATCCTGTATATTTAACGAATCAGCTAGAGTACAATAAAGTGAATTCGAAACATTTTTTAATAAATCAACAGATAACGACTTAATTCAGCTGAGTCTTTTTATTGACTTACGCTGTATGATGGGAAAGAAGTATGAGGTCAGAAAGGTGGAGAACCACTGATTTAGCTGATGTTCGATAATAGTTTACGAAAATTGCAAAATAATATTCTTATCGGTCGCGTGTTCGAAGTGAAGGTGGAGAGGATAGTGATCGTGTTAAGGATAGGATAGTAAAAAATTCGTAATCAAGGAAAGTGTTTCTAACGGTTTCTTCGAGGTTTACGGCAAGCTTAAAATCGTAATTTCCGATACTGTATGTCATAAACCATTCCGTTGGGAAATGTTTCATACTACTCTTTTATTCCTTACCAGAAGTAATCATAATAAGACGAAATCACCATAGTATATCAATTAAATCAATTTATATAATTTATATAATAATTTGCACAATTGATTGAATAAGAAACATCATTTTTATTAATTTAATTCCTCGCCTTTCCTATTATTCTTATTCTACTTTATACTTTAGTACATTACAGAGACCATAACTAACTTATTTATTTATTTATGTTAATGTTATCAAGATCCCTCTTTCAGAATTTGTACATATCGTCGGTTTGCTAGATAAGCATACTGATACAATAAAATTTAGTTTTTATGATAGAGAGATATTTATTACATTTAACCATTTAGCAATGACAAAAATTGTTTTCTTGTGCAATTTAACTAACAGCTTTTGGAGTCTGATAACATTGCTTACTATAGGGTCTTCCAATAAGAGAGATAGAACTTTGTATTCAAATGAAACGAAAAATGAAAAAAGTAATTTAGTACACAGTACTTTGTTTTAAATTACATTCGACGGCATTATAAATAAATTAGAATATCATATAAATGACTATCGCAATTGCGTTTGGTGGAGCGAATACGACAAACCCAATTTTCGATGACTCTGGCACATAAATCACGTCGTATCTCACGGATAATACGAATAATATTTGCTTTGAGATCATCAACAGTTTGTGGACTGTTGGAATAAACTAGAGACTTAACATGGCCCTACAAGAAAAAGTCTAATGGCATTAAGTAGCAAGATTTTGATGACCAGTTGACAGCCGCATTTCTCGATATCCTATCGTTGAACTTCGATTTTGATCTCAATAAAGCGACAATTACAGCAAAAGTGTAGCATGTGAAACCATCTCGTTGAAACCATATTTCATACAAATCAAATCCATCCAATTCACACCAACGGCAAGATGAAATCATTGAACGGTAACGCTCACTAATAACAATTACAGTCGTACCTTCTTCATTTTCAAAAAAATGGGATTCATGACTGCACCGGTAGAGAAACCACACCAAATAGTAACTATCTTTGGGAACAATGATCGCTCGACCACTGATCGAGGATTAATACCTCCACAAATTCGATAACTGTGTTTATTGACAAAGCCATCCATTCAAAAGTGAGCTTCATCACTGAAGATGATTTTTGTGGCAAATTGAACAAGAACTTTGATAATAAATTTTAATAACTTCAACGCGTTAAGAAACTGAGTATTTACCCATGATAATATGCTAAGCATTACTGCGTAAAAATATCGTACGACTCTGATAATTGAACAACAAACATGGCAGCTGTGATAATTGAAGGATATACCGTTCTTATTGAAAAACACTATATTAAAGAGAAGTTAAACAGCCCTATTTTAGCCCTATTTTAAATTTTGTGACATTATTCTTGTGAAATAGTATAATTTTAATTTTAATTGCAGTATCAAACTTTTATATAATAATATGTTTTGCAAATATCTCAAAATTTCCGATTTTTTAAACGTGTAACTCTTCAAATAAATCCACGATACGAACTTTTGTACTTGTGTTTTGTAATTCTTTTATAGTCTTAACCATTTTGCAGTTAATCCTTTCATGAATATAAGTGTATAAAACAGAATCTTTTTTCTTTCTATATCGAATAATTGTAAAACATAATTATATGTTTATGAGCTTCGCGAACGGGTGACTGTAATCTATTTAAAATAACTGCTGAAACGACGAACAAAATTAATCATTAATGAATACATTTATAAACTTGATAACTATAAGTTTTATTTGCAAATTTATCGAATTCTTTTTTTTATTAGACATACCATGTATAAGTTCGAAATAAAAGAGTGAAACATGTCCGTGGTAGATTAGATAGTGCTAAGGAGAATGGTTCCCCTTGTTAATCCTGTTTCAGCTAAGTAATGGAACGATCTGACAGCACAGCAACATTATTGTATGTAAGTACCTCATGGTAACTGATACACTACTAGGAAGGAGAACTATTTCCCTTAGCATTGTCTGGATCTACTGCAAGCATGATTCTCCTTCAAATTTCAAATCTGTATGTACGTACCTACACTGCGAAACATAGCTATAGCACCAGTGACTTTTAAAAAACTTTTGAAGTTTAAGAAAACAGAAGAAACAAATTATATTCTAAATAGTGGACTTTAAATGAAAATCATTTTTCGGTGCAAAGCAATAGCATTAGCTTCATTCTTAACAAACTTGAAGGGTTTCTGTTCTAACACTTTCAGCGAGCACAAAATGTTTTAGTTAACTACTTCAATGAAAAGGAGTAAGGTGTAATTTTAACATGTAGAGAACAAGCAATGAGAATTAGCACGTAAGCTTGGACGATCTCATAAAGTTGTATTGAACATTTCACGTGATTCTACTAACTATGGGAAAAGTAAGAAAAAGAGGAGCTGAAACGAAGTTATCCCCTAGAACTGAACGAGGAATTGTTAAAATGGTGAATAACACATTGAAAAAATTGTGAAAGCATGGTGAAGGAATGTGAACTCAGCGTTTCTCACTGGACTGTTGAACATGTCCTTAAATACAATCCAAATATTAAAGGAGAAAAAATGATGTCTGCGCCTGTAATTCTGAAACTCCAAAAAATAATCTTGAATACGCACATGAAAACATGAGTAGACGTTGGAATAAACTCATTGATGCTACAAATGTACACCAGTTATATAAATAAATTCTACTTTTTCACTTTCTTCATTATATATAATTTCTTTCTAATGTCTTTCATGGGATATTAGTGATAGAAATCATTACTTATAATTCCAAAACTGTTGAAAATTGTAGTGGTGCTATAGTTATGCGCTGCAGTTGTACAGTTAAGTAACAATAGAGATAAAAGAACTAACAATTGGATATAATGTAGTGAAAGAAAAAGATATTAAAGTAAAATTATGTTTTCATTTTGTATTTTTTATACAGTATATAACACAGATACACGTCATTGTTCTTACTGTGAACAGAAGTGAAATGAAACGGTACATAGGATTACTATAGGAAAAGACCAGAAATCGAACACCGTATCTCCTGTTCGTTGGACAGGTGCTTCACTCTTCAGCTACCCAAGCCACGTGCGTTTCAGTTTCTCCTTTCACTTACATTTTATTACCAACGAACTATATTGCCGCCCTCCGTTGACGTCTAGAGTTCTTTCTCTATATTTTCTACCGAGATCAAGTATTTACGTATATTCTCACATAAATTTCTATGTTTCAGTAAATTTCGTACATAGCGTTTTTAAGGGGAAATTCCGTTCTAGTATTTTATTTATTTTTTTTTATTTTTCATTTCTTTATCGTATAAAGAATAAGTAATTAAAAAGAAATTTCGAAATTCTAGAAATTATCAAAGTCGTAAGCCTTTCAGTGGCAGTTGAAAGTCTTTTTTACATTGGAGCACTTCCCTTATCACCATCAATGAGGACAATATGTAGATATGCTATCGTTTATTTTGTAATTCGAGACGAAATTTGTTGATTTATCATTGATAAACGTCCTCATGGAAAACTATACCGAGGGACACATACAGAAGGATAACGAAAGTTTTACAGCTTATTTAATCCTCACACAGCGGCACCAGTTTACGTTGCGCCTGAATCTCTAAATGATGTTCTAAAAGACACTTCATTGACTTTTCATCATATAAATCTTTAAATGCGTTTTTCTCGAAACATTATTTTACAAAGTAATGGGATAATTGATGAATATAGATCAACCTTTCTTGAAATTAAAGAATATACTTTTCCACAGGGAGTGAACCTGTAGCTTAAGTTCTTCCAAATATACTAATTTTTAAGGGAGGTAGAAGAGTAAAAAAAATGGGTTTAAAAAGCGTCTTTCTAAAGTAACAGGAAATACTATCAAAATTTTTTTTTACTGTTATACGTTCACTTTCTCGAAAATTTCATACAGTTTACAAGTATATTCGATTATTCTTTCTCTAAATTATAATGGATTAAACGCTTCACCGTTCGTACAGAATTTTTCGAGCACAACTATTAGAGACGGTACAGACGTTATCAATATTTGAATAAAAAAAGAAGTAATACAACCTTTTATAGATTGTTATCTTTTATAATTTATCATAAAAAGAATTCTATGTTATCACCTTCTTGTAAGTGGTCGTCTTTCAATACCAATACATAATAAAATATTGACTAATAATGATAAATATGTACTTTCAGTTCAATATTAATTCAAAAACATCTGATTGAAAAATAGTAAAAAATTTAAGAAAGAAAGTTGTAACTTTTTGTAGTACCTCCAAAGAAAATCCGTATCTTTGTTTAAACTGTTTTGATAAAACCCATCAATGAATTGATAAAATGTTGTTTTCTAAACTTGACACTATTAGTTCTCAAAGACCAACGTTACCTAAAGGAAAAGTCCAGCGTCGGTCCACAGGGAACTTAACTTGTTAAAGAAAAAAAATCACTGTAATTGTTTCATGTGTCTGCCAAGTATATTTAACGCTGAATATCAAAAATCTTTTAATATAGTTATTATTTTAAGAAATTAACAAGTAAACGTGTCAACTAGCTTTCTCTATTAGGCAACAGTATTTACAAAACAATGACACATTTTATCGATCTTGATAGAATAAGTAGAGAACATTACTTACCATTTTTCAAACGTTCGAATACGAATTTCAATCGTAACTTATTTAAGAGAACTTCTGAAACTGAACGCGTGCTATCGTTCGCGAACGTATATAATCATCCTGGTCAGACGTTTAACGAAATATTTTCGAAACGGATCCCAGAAGCGCGATCCATGGTACGATCCTAGGAAACTATGAAATTCTGCCTGTGCAAATATACAATAAATCAGCTCCAATAATAGTCCCAGACCAGAGTAAATCGAGCATCTGGCCACTCGACTGGCAGATTGGTTATTGTTCAACGAGGTTGAACTTCATTTTTCATCGACACGCCGCAGAATCGATCGTCAAGCGACCGGAATGTTTCCCGAGATCCATCAAATTTCGTGTGGGCTAATCACGCAATAAAGTTTTTTGTTTACATGCACATGCCGCCGCGCCGAGAATAGTTCGTGTACCACCGTGAATGTTTCATACCGAACACATCGAATCGTTCAATCTCGAACGTTTCCAGATATTTTCTTCTTATTGTATTATATCCACAGATGTAATCCTCATCCTTTCCTCAGTTTCACATCTTAACATTTTACCGACCGATTGGTGAGATCTTCCCATTTTACGAAAAGAATAGATATGCTTGATATATTTGTAAATTTTGTGATGCATTAGTGCATAAATTTGTCTATTTGGAACGTTAACACACTTAAGAAAAAAGAATATTGTGCTGTTTAATATATTTTTACTTTATTTCACATTTTATCACACACATTACTTAGATTTTCGTAAGTACAATAGTATAAAGTATTAGATAATTATTATTTTATTATTTAAAGACACTTGCACGCTCTATGGGTGCTTAAATGCAAAAATATTATTAAAGCAAGTGATAGTTGTAAGTGATAGTCACCGATATCGACGAAATATTAGTGTGCTGTAATTCTCAGTTCTCATTCCTTCTTTGTTTTTCATTTACAATTATCTACAACGAAGAAACGAAAACCGCTCTGAAAATTGGGCGTCATAAACATATTTAAACTGACACAGAAGAATGGTGCGAATTGACCAATTTTCTATTTTCCAGGGTGAAATTTCTAAGTTTCGTTCATCGAAAATACGCGTGGTCGGTAGTGTTAACATATCCCTAGGTGTCAATATGACACAACGATAAAGAATCAATGAAATGAAAAGGTAAATAATTAATTTTGTAATTTCTTTGATCGAATATAAGAAAATAAATAGCTAGGCTCTTGATTTTTCACATTCTTCACAAAGAATGAATCTATGTGATGGATATACAGCTCTTTTGTACTTAGCCCTGCGTGCATTATGCGCATTTGTATTTTGTTTTTATCTCACGTATGACAACAAGTCCTTTGTTTCATTGGATTTGTCTGTCTCAAATGACTATTAGAAGACTGCATTTGGGTCGATGTACCTTATATTTCTTGCAGAATTAATAGAGCATTAACAGCCACAGAAACATGTGTGCATGATTTTATGTATGGTTGCGCCAAAAAAGATCTAATTTAAAAAAAAACATACATGTGAAAATGTCTCATGTATTTGAAAAAATTGCCATTTTTACTTCCCTTTCACAATGACATATACCCATCACTTCGTCGGTGAACCATCTTTCACAACCTTGTAAAATTTAATTATTTCAAGTTTTCTATGTACTTCTGCCTCACCGTTTTTCTTTCGTGGTACGTATTTAGAAATGTGATAAGTCGTCCTTTTTGTTGAAACGTATAGAACCATAGTAACTTTCAAATTATGGTCGAAAATAAATACAAGTGGTGTAATGGTTTTTTCGTCATATCCAATAGTGTGTTATTTCTTTCCTACTTTTCTTTCTTGTTTCTACTAGCACCATATTTCTAATCCATGGGATATGAAAAAATGATTACCTTTAATGTTTCATCCTTACAAATCTTCTGTAAGATGCAATACTAGAATATTCGTATTTCTAAGGTTTTTCTTTCCTTTTTTCCACAATTTTATGCTAACTTTCCATATTTAGAAATGACTATCTGCATTCTGATATTGAATGTCCAGTTATCAGGTAATAATTATATGATAATATACTAACGGTCAAAGGATTTAACAAAACGTAAGAGTTATATTTATGTGTCAAACTGATATCTAGGAATCTTTTTGTAACAAATCTTATTTGCGCCACTAAAGGCAATGGTTTGTTAATACAAATACTCAATATGTAAGCTTCATGTAAAAAAAAAACAAAAGAAAAGTCAAGGAGTTTTAGAAAACTTTTTTTACAAATTGCCGAATAATACAAACTTTTACCGGAAAAGTGTGTTAAACTGAAACTATAGACGGATGATTAAGCGGTTACATAAATACAAATTTTGCATACTTTGATAAAGTCAAAAAAATCGATTGTTCAAAAATGGTATGTTCTGTTAATACAATCCTTGTAGAATACACTTCCAAAGAATTTTTATTTCAAAGTTTGTAAGAGTATTGGATTTATACCTCCGAAGATTCAAACGACTGCAATAAGGTATGTAAATGTACGTTTGATACTAAACCTTGATGAGTTCAACGCCATTAAGCAAGAATATATTGGATATGTCAATTATTTTGGGACTCATCTAAAATAACAATGAAGATTTAAATAATTCAGTTTGAAAGACATCGCTTAAAAATATTTACTCCGGCTTTATTGTTGTTGAGATCATCGTGAAGATAGTTGCTTGTTTGGTCAATGCAGGGCACATTTCTGTTTTAAAAATAATGCAAGTAACGTAAGTACAATGTAAAATTAATGGTAATCATTGGATTGACAAAGAAGGCACTGAACGATTGAATACCGTTGAATATCTTGCATGAAAGTCTTCGAAGGAAGGACAAATATCATACAAAGCCAAAAAAAGAAATAATCCAGAGATTTCTTCTAGAAAAGAAAGAGAATTTTATGATCCAGGCATCGATGATACATTGTAAGATAATAAAAAAAAAAGATGCAGTAATTTACAAATTTTATCGATTTATGGTAGTAATTGAAACTTCAACCCTCAACCGTCCCTAACTTTCACATATTATTGTCTCTCTAGAATTTATTTTAACTGTAGAAATGAATGCATTTTGAACTTGGTGTAATATTCGTGTTAAAAATACTATCTATTAATTTCGGAAAGTATATAAATTATTATTTAAATTATAAATTATTATTTCTCTCGTGCAACATTTTCTACAAATTTCATAATCGTAACTTATAAATTACAGCATGTAAATAAAATTCATATCGTTTAATTTCAGTTGTTGTTTATTTTTTATTTTAACGATACAAAACGGTTAACATAATTTTAGAAAATGAAATCTAATGTAGTATATATTTTGTTTAACTCTATAAGAAGGAAGTATGGTTTAATGATAGTAATATTACAACAATTCAAAGTCTACTTTATGCTATAATATACGGTAACAAATAAAAGAAAATAATATTGTTCTAACGAAGCTTGCTAATGAGATAAACATCAATTGTCGATTAGTTACTATTTATCGGATTTTCTAACTGACACATTGTTCATTATGCGGTCACCGAAGCTTCAATTATAATTGTCGATGCTAGTGTGCATCTCTCTGTTGTTCTTGCCACTTGGCCGCTGTGCCAAACGATCTTTTCGCGCGCAAATAATTCACGACACGCTCAGCTTAGAGTTCCAATCTGTGGCGAAGCTGAACAATAAAAGTTTATATTATTATTCTCGCCTCTACGAATCTCCAATAAAAGATTTTTATAACGTATTTTTAAATGTACGTAACCGAATATTAACCAGAGTTTTTGTAATTTGCATCTTCACACCAATATAGCAGACAAATTTTGACAAAGAATATTCTTCTCTTCTTCTAAATCGTCTTCAATTATAATTTATTCTATTTGAATAATGTCACTAAAACATGTCACAATTTTCAAAATATATTTCGAAATATTTTAATATTTGTTACAACTGTGGGAATGTTGTTAATAACTTAAACGGATTTAAAAAATCACAAGGCATATATTCTTCCACGTAACATGAACACTTTCAGTTTGTATTTCATAACTTTTACGCGAAATTTTTGAAGTTGCAAAGAATTTAATGTTGAAGAAAGATTTTGTGTTAGAGAAATTATAATTTTAGTTCCTGTCTTGCACTAGGTAAGCTAAAGAATAGAATATCAAAATTAACATATTTCGTAATTTTTTCCTCATTTACATGTTTATCTTTCAAATCACCTTCGTCTTTCCATAATTCATATTTGAGGAAATTGTGTTAAAATTGATTATAATTTAAGGCAATATATTTTTGCACCATAAAGCAAGTTGCGAATTTTCTACTCTTTGAAACATTGAATTAAATTTATGAATTTGAATATGTAACATTAGATATGTGGATTGTGTAAACTTCTCAATTTCATACTTCATTTCAATACAGGTAACAACAATCTTTGTGCTTTAAATACTACAAGTAATTTATTATTATATTTTATCATTCTGAACTAGAAATATTGAATTGAAACACATGTAAAATAATTGAAACTGAATAGATAATTACGTTCATTAATATTTGTATTTAATACTTTTTATTAACGTTTATCTTTTTTTAAATATACACATATATTTTACTTTAGAAGTAAGAAGTTTCGCAATATTGTACAGTAAATTATCAAATACAAGTTGCTTCTGTGATGAGTAGGTATTCAGTATAGTTATTCTTATAAGCACAAGAATTATAAATTTACCATCGTTAGAATTAGACTGTGCATGTTTATGCATTTCTAGGAAATTTAAAGGTGTAAAATATTACAGAATGAATGCAATATGAAAACATATCGAAAATATCAAAATTATAGTGCTTTTTATAATATCTGATGGCTGAAATAATTTTATATCGACGTTTTACTTTTTTTACTGTATTTTCAAAAGTACGAATATGTATAAAAATTAGCACTCCAATTATCATGATAGATTCTTGGAAATCATTGAAATATTATATACCTATTACTAATTTACGTAGCTTAAATTTGTTTGTTACGGAACAATTACGAGCAAAATTATCAAAATGAAAATACAAAGGAATACTCTTAAAAAAAAATTTAGGACTACATCGAATTGAAATTTAATATTACGTGTGAAAATGAATTCTTTCCGATTTTTGGACACATTCGAAGTTTTATTTAAAAAGAGTGGAACCAGATCAATCATTGATATAATTTAAAGCACCATTGATCACATTTGCCATTTTTTTGGCAGGTTGCAAATATTTCGATTTGAACTCTGTTGTTGTTTAAGATGGAACAAAATTGTAGAAGAGAGTTTTGCATAGTTTAACAAGCTGCACCGGTACAATTGCAAGCAATTTCGAAAAATACCCTATTTTCACAATTGTACCCTAATATTGTTTTCAGAATAGTATGGAGTAACATTCAAAAAACGAGTGCAATAGCACATTGCATCTGCACTAAAACAGCTTGTTAAACCATGCAATATTTTCATCTACAATTTTTTTCTATCTCTAATTGACAACCGAGGTAAAACTCGATCCAGTTATTAGATACACCTTGTATATCATTATTTGACATTAATAGACGCACAACTTACAAAATATCAATTTTGACATTTTTGCTTAAGTAGACTTCATAGATACAGCACTTTTATTACTTGAAACGGTATACTTCTAACTTCACTAGTTGAACACTAAAGAATAGGTCATATCATATGATTAGTATTTAATCGTTAATTAAATGCAAAGTTTAAACCGTATTTTCTGAAAAAATTTACACTTTTTTGAGTTATTCCACTGTCACTACCAAGCAACGACATATGGACTACAACTTTCATTATTTTTTATTTTCTCTATTTATTCTCCGTGTTATATATACCTGTTATTCGCGAATAGTTTACCACTAAGACAAAAATAAAAATGTACTAAGTTAATACATATGAAATGTTATTTTGTGAAATTAAACTTTAGATATATTGTGTTCCTTCAGAAAAGAGTGTATTTAATCCAAATAATTTGCACACAATTCTATACACTTTTGCTAACGATTAACTAATTTCATTATTGCAAATGTATAAACATCATTAGTTGTTGAATTCAAAAATTCTTTGAATGCTGTTCTTATAATGTCTTCATTTCAGCATAATTTGTTTATTAAAAAATTGTTCGTGTTGAAAGAAATGGTAGTCTGCTGGAGAAAGCTTTACTAAATAGAAGAGGATGTGGCAAAGTTTCATATTCTTTCCCATGAAATGTTTTCAATCATTTTTCTTAAAGCGTTATCATCGACTGCTCTAGCTGCCCTTCCTCTGGACTCACTTTTGTATCAAAAAACACCCATCTCGAATTTTACACACCAACATTGAAGTGTCTTAATAATTAAATAATTAAATTACATAGCTTTCCTCAAATGGTAAATTCATATTTTCACTAATACGTATGGCAGTCTTTTCAAGTTTAAAATAATATAAAAAGAATTACAGAAATATACATCACAGAAATATACATAAATAAAGAATAATATTCTCACAATTATATCGTGAATTTTTTCTTAAAATTCTTTCTTCTTGACTACTCTGTAAAAAAATTTATGAACGGGCAAAATTTAATACATGATATAAGCTGTTGAGGAAACAACATTTCATTTGCACCAATCTAATAGTTATCTGCCAAGTAAAAAGGTAAAAAGCAACAAAAGATTAATCGTAAAAGAAAATTTGCAATAAATCTTCAACGAAGGCGCGGACTACCTGCAGAATATTATCGGTTGAAGGCAATTTAGAAATATTCAATACTATAATAATAGCTATGGCGTTAGCTCTAAATATGTAGATACACGACTATTAGTGTGTAATTGCTCAATTACCAAGATTACAACTTAAATTCTATTCTAATCCAATTATAAGGCTTTGAATATAGAATATACTGCTATATAATTTAGTTATTGTACATAAATATTTCCTTGTAACAGTACAATAAGATTGGATTGCTTCAAACGGTGCCATCAATTGTTATAAAATTAAATACTGTGATAATAGAAGTTCCTATCAGATATCCTATACATACAAGCATTTGATCTTTTTGATACATAGCGACCTTTATTAATATTCGGACATTCTTTAAAATAGAATATCTTATTCAAAATTAGACCTATGTTTATGTTTATGAAAACATACACACAATTTTTTTTTTATTGAGAAGTTAGAAGGATTAGCTTACTAGATGATGTGTGAAAAAGTTTTTAAAAATTGCAATTGACCCGAATCACAATGAAAATAGTAAGAATCGCTTTTCACATTTTTTTATCTGAGCTTGTAATGAAAAGTGCTTGGATTAAAAAGTGCATTTTGTGAATTTACACTACCGCGCGTAAGTATGTGGGCTCTGAATACAATTTTATTGAAAGGTTTATATTTTTCTTATATAGCAATATTTCTACTTATAATTAACAACAATGAATGTATTAGGCGTAAAAATAAATTCTTTCTGACTGGATTCACATAATGGATAGAACCAACCAAATTGAAATATTCGCAATGATATTAAAAATAAACAAATAGCAGAAGGTGATCCACACTAATGGAAATTATTTCGATGATTGATCGGTTTCCATGTTTTTCTTTAATAAAGCTTTGATTAAACCCAATAATCGGAAAGAATTAATTCCTACACCCAATTATAATATACAAGTAATATACAATTTAATGAAAATTATTAAATATCGCGCTCATCCATGAATTCTCCTCTTTGGGAAGTATTCACCATCCGAGGTTGTCTGGCAATGAGTTTTTCCAAGGTACCTTCCTGAATTTCTTTCCAGGCGTCTTGTAAATAGATTCAAAGCTGTTTCTCTGGTCTTGGACTCTTTGCTTTTACTTTATGGTCCACTTTACGGTCTAGTGATTGTGGCCGGCACAACATGATTTTAAATTCACTATTGCTCTCTAATAGTTTTAAATAATTCTGACATATTTTTGCACTATACTCGGATTTGTTATCACGCATAAATATTTCATGCATTTCCAATAATTTGAAAGTATCCAAATACTTATGCATAGTAGTGTATATACTGAAAATTTCATCGAAATCTGCTGATGCAGAAGCAGCGACAGGTGTTGGGATATGCATGTAAGAGTCTTTAGATTTATTACAGTTGTAGGCCGAAAGTCCTGAGAAACTTCGATTTTCACCACGCTTAATCGCTTGCAGCTCATAGTAATATTAACCGATTTCGATAAAACTTTTAGCATGTATATAACTGACATAAATTTACAAAACATATTTTCTAAATTTTCATTACAGACTCACAAACAAAATTGTAAATGGCGCAATTGGTCAGAATTACTATTTTCATCGCAATTCTGACCAACCGCGATTTACTTGAAAATTTGTTTACACGTCATTTGGTTAACTAATTCTTCCAATTTCTTAAAAAAAAGAAAATGAAGAAAAGACTCAAATTCTTTGGGACAATTTAAAAAAGGTTATTGTCTTTCAAATGGTGTTCGAATATTAATAAGAGTCACTATACATATTTTCTTCTTTTACATCATTTATGTCAATACAAGAAATTGGGGATAAGTGAATTCTATTCACAAGGAGAAAAATCCTTCGTTATTACATATAGCTTGTAAACGTTAAACCGTCTGTTAGTCACTATATCGACGTTTCAGCGTGTCCTGCCTAGCCGAGCAACGATCTTAGCGAGAAATCTTCTTCGAGAATACCACGTCGAGTGTCGCGGTATATTTCGCGTGCGCACCGTCACCGTGCGCGGTTTCTGAGCGTGAACCAGTCACGTTTTTCTTCCCGCCGGCAAGCGAAAAGGGGCGACGAAAGACGAGGGACGAAAAGAAGAGAAGAAAGCGGCCGAAAGAGCGGAGACGAGGTGACTTTTGAACGAATTCCGCTCACTCGGTTCGCGGCTGCTACGCATATTGTTCTATTTATGTAACCATTGTTCATCCATCGTTTAGGATAAATTTAGATAGTCGTCAGAGAGGGCCGGTCTCTCGCTCTCGGAATGCCGGGTCGACTTCTTAAACGTTTCTTCTCCCGGCTTCGATTCCTCACTCTTTCTAGCTGCCACCCTCTCCTCGCGCCCTCCGAGCTCCTCTCACGCCGTTCGCGTGCTATTAATGATACCGATTAATTTAGAACTATTGGGTTTCCCAATTAGCCAATCGGAGGCCGCGATATGCCGTTGCCTCTGTGCCTTTCCGCGGCTTTCTTCTGCTTGGCCTGGCCAAACATGGACAGAATTTCGGGGAAAAGAAGATCCCTAAGTGATACGATCTTTACGCTAGATCATTTCTGGGATTGTTGTCTCTTGTTGGAATGACGAATTATAGCTTGATGTTGCGATTTGAGCGAATATTTTCAAGATGGTTTTTTCAATAGCTGTCAATACGGTTTCATGAGTGATTTAATTGATATAGCTGTTTCGGGTAAATCGGAAAAATTATATTTCTCAGTTGCTTCAATCAGTTTATCTCATTTTTCTCTTTTCCAGGGAAAACTATTTTTTGCACATTTCAGAATACCATCATTTCTCATTTAGTTCACATAATGTAAAGATCTTATCATCTTGTTTGTTATTGATAAACGTTTAATTATAATCGAGTGATTAAATTATTATGATTAGATGAATAAATTAAGTAATTTGTGGCTTCGGGAATATTATCACTTCAATAATAGTAAAATGTATCATTTTTTGTTTTTAATACGTAAACAGACAATTTGACTATATAAGTCTAGCTTGTTAATTGAAAACTCAAGTTTCATCTTAGCAACTTATCAAATGTTAATGGAACAGAAAATCTATGAGAACTACTAAGGCGTACAATTGAATCAGAAATGGTAACCAACAAACAGCACCTGATTGAGAAAGTTGTATCAATATAGCATCGTAACGCAGAAATAAAAGAAAATTGTAAATAGAATAGAAAAGCATTCATGTCTATTTTAGAGTGACGAAATATTAGTATATATAAAAAAATTTTAATAATTTATAGAAAATTAAAATCTTTGCTATATTCCATTAAAAAGTATAACAATGCTTTCCATAATAAAGGATTTCATTTTAAGTGTATTTTCAATTCTATTGTTCAAACTTCAAATAAGTGATAATTTAGCCTGTGGATTTTTATGCACATTCGTATTTTTGAGAATATAGTAAGAAAAGCGGAATTTCGATAGAAAATTATTTCACCTAGCAAAAGCACTATAATTTAGATATGTTCTATGTTTTTTCATATTGCGTGCATACTGTGCAATTTTGCACTTTTAAATTTCTTAAAAATACATGAAAATCCGCAGTCTTGTGATCCTAATAATTTAATCTCCTATTACGATAGTGACCTGTTTCAAATTATAGATGCAATCACAGTAATATTAATTACGTGTCCTTTCTTTAGTTGAAAATACTTTCAATAAGCATAATAGTTTGCACAAATTTCCTTTCTGTCGATGTTTTAATTCCTTTTCTGTCTTTTATGTTTGCTGCAAATACGATACTATGAATTTATTGACGTTTAATGTTCCCATGGATAGCTGATTAAGAGATATCTGGAGAGTTTTACTTTATTTATCGAAATTAGAAAACAATGCGAATGGTCTATATTCTGATTTCACTTTACTTTGACCAGGGCAACGTTGATTCTTTCAGAGGACTGAAGGAATGCTTTTTGCTCTCAATAACGGTTGACGCACTTTAAACTCGTGTAAATGTCAGCTTCAAATATATCTCATCAGAAGTGACACTTGGACTTATGAGATTGCTTCTTCTGAAATTAAAGTCCATCGTAATAACATTGAGTAGCGTATTCATAGTATACATTATGTTTTCTAGTTTCCATTTGTCAACAGAGCAATGGTAAATAGGACATTTTATTGGTAGAAATGGGAAAGCATTGTTAGATGAAAATGAATACAAAAGTATATACAAAGCCAACAGTAATGCATTGGTTCTTAATTTGTTTATTCCAATTATGTTTATTTGAAATTATTGAATCAATGTTTCATACGAACTAACACAGAAAACACACTAAATAATGAAATTTCTTTACTTGATTTCTCTTGTTTTTAACAGAGTATTATAAAAAGCTAATAAGTTGAGAAGTAGATACATACGACCATAAAGTATACTCACGTTTAATTGAAATTTACAAAAAAGTGTACAAGTAATGAAAATTATTTATTTAGTTTAGTTGTATTCATTCTTTAAAAAGAAAATTGCAATTGTTAATGAATATAACGAAAAAAATTCTTTACAAGTACAGTAATTTAAATAAAACTGCTCAATATTTAGTTCAATAATAAGTAAATGTTCGTGTCCATGTTATAAAATTAGTTCCACATTAATACATTCTATGTTCCTTCTAAAACAGGAAAAAATTTTGTTTATTACGTTATCACGAATATAGAGCACCGAACAAATTTTTCGAAAAGTGTACGTGAATAGATTTAGGTCAGATTACTATACAGTGGCTAATCAAATTATTAATAGTAGATAATAATAGTCAAATAAATTAATTTTTAATTAATTAATTAATTATTTTTTAGTAAATGGAATATTTTATGGTTTCGATGATATTATGATTTCAATAAGTAGTAAAACATACCCTTTTCTTGTTTAACACGTACATAGACAATTTGACTTTAATGAAAATGTTCGAGTTTCATCCTGGTGACGTATCGAATATAAATCTAACAAAAAATCTATGGGAATTATTAAAGTATTCAATTGCATTGAAAGAAATAACTACTAAAAACTTGCACATCATGTGGTATAGCATCATGACACAGGAATAAAATAAAACTAGAAAAAATACAGACGTGCTCAAAAAATTATAAATGCAAAGTGTGGAATGAGGAAATATTAGCATATACAATTTAAAAGATTTTTAATAATTTGTAAAAGTTTTAAAATCTTTATTACATTGTATTAAAAAACATAACAATATTTTTTATAATAAAAAAGGGGTTCAATTTAAAGTATATTCTAAATCCCATTCTTGTTGAAACTTCAAATAAATGACACATAATTTCAAGGTGATCGTAATAACTTAATTATCCATTGTATTAGGTGTAAAATAAATTCTTTGAATACAATCAAATTTTTATTTACAAAGGTTTAAAATAAATTGATTAACAAAATAATTTCCATTGTTGTGAATGACTTCCTGCCATTGTTTTAGTTGTTTGCACAATACCATCGCGAATATTTCGATATGAATGACTGTACTAATCATGTGATTTTAGTCGGAAAATATTTATTCCAACACCTAATATATTCTTTTCAAGTGTATCTTTCCGAAATACACGCTTCGATACATCTCCGCCATTAATTAACAAAATTATATAAAACAAGCAGAGTTTTACTTATTATCTAAGTAAAAATTCGAAGTTAAAACTCTAAGTAAAATTTTTCGAAAGGTGCGCAGGCTCGGCCCTAGAAATTTTACCGCCCCGTGCAGTAATATATTAGGTTGTCCCAAAAGTTCCTTTCATTTTGTTGCTAGACATGAGATGTAGAATCTTTTATTTTTCGGTATAATTCTACTGAATTATTCATGATCCATTCTAATTTATCATTCTCCTCCATCTCTCCGGAAGACTTACGGCGCCATTTTTCTAAAATTGCTAAGGTTTACTAGTAAAATATGGTTTTCCATTTCAAAAAAAGGTGGTTTCCCATCTCATTTAAAATTTCCGGCACTGAACCTCCTGAACCAATTATGAACTGTTTGAACAATCACAGTAGGATCCTTATACACAACGTAAATCTCACTTGCACTATTCTGAGCACTACACCGTGGTTCAGAAACCTGCTCTTCGTAGCCAAAAGTCAACTTTTAAAGTTCAATATATTCAAGAAATTTCTTTCCTATGAAGTGACAATACTTCGAAGTTATCTGCAATTTTATCCGTTTTAAATAATTGTGTGATCGAAGGCAACGTTCCGAAAACAAAATTTTGAAATTCCATGTGAAACTAATTTGTTCTGTGTATTCATTATAGGACAGCAAATCGGTTTGAATTACAGTGTTATGTATGTCAGTAGGTGTGTTTGTATGTATTAAGTGAAAGCTTAGATGATTGCTAATAAAAGCATACAAATTTTATGTAAAACCTCCAGCAACTTTGAAGTCTGTGCAGATTTTAACATACAAACAACTGTAGAATTCTGGCGTTCTGCATGGATATCATTATACAGTGGCTTGAATAACAGCTCAGAAGAGACTAAGATGTTTTCATTATATCAATCCTATCTACCGTTAATATTAATTCTCATATATATCGGATAGTAGATGTTACTCTAAATAATCGAATTTTATCGTAAAAAATAAATTTTTGTTCAAAATAAGCGAGATGAAAATGTTTCCAATGTTGTCTACAAAATGTCTTTCTTTTGTGTAAAGTAACTGTACGTTTTTGGAATGAGTTACTGTGTATAATCGAATTGCATTATAGGAAATAAATTTTCGTTGAACAAAACTGATATAAAGATATTTTCAATTTTGGCCATGAAAATCGCTCTTCGGACCACGATGCATTGTTGCCTTTTTTAAAGCATTTCCTGATTGTCCATCTTTCAAGGTATCACAAAAATATTCAAGAGATACTCTACTAGAAACCAAGCATACTATTGGGTAGCTAGAAGACAAGTAATGACTATAAGATCAATTTTAAATAGATCATGCTGCATGTTTATTCAAAACGTTGGCAGGAAACATAGTGCGAGAAAATAACGGACAGAACTTCTGGGATAACCTGAGATGTTTCGTCACATTTCATGATTTATTACATTTGAATTTTATACAGTTTAGACTAATTTTGCATCCTTATTGCGTTGTGTCGATAGAATCAGCCTTGGACGTAGATACAATATCTTTGATTAATAATCAAACATTTTTTAAAACAGAATTACTTTTAAAACATTAGGTCAAACGTCTTGATATTTTTGAGAAGTCAGAAGGATTAGTTATCTAGATAATGATGTGAAAAAGTATTTGAGAAGATTGCAATTGGTCGGGGTTGTCTAGAAAATAATAAAAATCGCTTTTTACAATTTTTTTATATGAGCCTGCAATGAAAATTTTAAAAGTAGGTATTGTAGATTTATGTTAGTTTTAGATTAAGTGTAGAAATTAATTTTTTCCAATAGAAGTCATATAATCAGTACAGCTACTCCAATCGAGAAATATTCGCAAGCTACCAGCAAAATGGCAAAAAGTTATCGGCAATATTGGAAATTACTTTAATAATTGATCTGTTTTCATACTATTTAATTAAAACTTCGATTGTACTCAATTTCTCGATTAGTATATTCTTCTTTTGCAATAGTAACCAATACTAGAACGTATTTTAATAAATAATTCTTTTCTAGAAGTATTCATTGTGATCATATAAAAATGAAAAATATCGAATGATGCAGTTTCTCAGCACTATGTTTATTTCTGTTTAGTGAAAAACTCCTCTTAAATTGTTTATAAGCACTTAATGATACCACAGCTACGTTCTTCAGTGAATTTTAAACTATTGAAGCAAACAAAATGCATATACAATATAACATTGTACAAAATAGAAGCTGTATTTAATAAATACTTCGTTTTTTTAACATTTATTCACGTTATACACGTATATTTCTAACTTAGCGTACAGACAGAATCATACAATAAATAAATATAACAAAATACACAGTAAACTCGCAACAGAAAATTATATTTACATTCTAATAATCATTTTGCTCAAAATGTGCAAGTGTCCGATGATTTAAGGACGAGAGTGCACATATCAGTCTTTTGTCGAAGACACATTAACCTTCGTAACAAATCCATCATTATAGATTTATCACACTTATCATCTTGATCAGCTTAATGATCCTTGTAATTTCTTCTTGAAGAAATAATAGGCATTTGTATTTTCACTGGTTTGGAGAAATTTGGCTACGTACGATCGGTTTTGCTCGCATTGGACCGATATGCGGCGACGCTTGAACACGTCTTTCCCGTCGAAATTCGCAGGCTGCTGGTCCGATGATCGCATAAATCCACGCCGCGACGATGGTCCCCGCGACGAGCGAGCGAGGAAGATAAAGGACGTATAAATACGTACCCGGGGCGTGTTGTGATATTAATACAATCACGGATCACTCCCGGGTTGGCCGGCAGCCGCGTGCAGACACTAGATTATCTGAATCGGGGTGAATGACTTTATATAGCATGGCAGTGAGTGTCTTTTCCGTCTACTTGCTTCTCGCTTTGTTGTTGGGATTCGGTTATTCAGACATAGTGAATCAAAGGGTCGCAAAGGAGAAAGGAAAGAGAGGTTGGGATTGGAACGCGCGGAAGTATCCGACGAAAAGTTTCTCTGGGGTGGTTGACGCTTTTAATTTCTTCGCAGGTTTTTTGGTTGACCTCGAAGATTTGTGGAGTCTTCGTCACTCTTAGCCTGCGTTTGTCTTTTCCAAATTGGCCCCATCTCTCTCTCTCTCTCTCTCTCTCTCTCTCTCTCTCTTTCTTTCTTTGCCGCCGAACCAACAGTTTACGCGGCTCCTTCAAGATTTCCGGATGGCAAGGAGAAGCATTTCTTCGGAACAGAAATTCCTTGCACTAGGAGAATTTATCTTTAGCTGATTGCACCAGTCTACATTCTTTGATACATTTTTCCATGAGATGGATGACCTCTAATTTTAACGATGAGAATGAAAGTAAATGTAAAAATATTGGACAACCGATATCGTGATCTTTTAAGATTACCGATATGCAGAAATTATTTTATTTAAATTTCCCGTGTTGTCAAGAAGAAAGATGTAAACATAAGAAAAAGAATATTCACAACCACTCACGATACTCTCACATAAGACTCACAATAACTTTAAAGCGTTTGCTTTCCAAGGACCTTTTATCAACTGACCTAACGCCGAACGACCCTTTTATTATCACTCGTCGCAGCCATTTATTTCTGCACATGACATACTTCACGAGGACTCTAGAACTTTTCAGGATCTTCCAGAGTTCTGTTACCATATACACGCCATGTAAACCTCATGCACATACATACACATTCATTTTTTATTATATTTTGCCATTTACGCCGCATGTATAGCGAAAATTCGAGGATATGTAATATTAACGCGTACATAATGTTCCTCACTCTACAAATATGTGTATCATCAGCATTACTAACCCTTTGCACTCGACAGGTGACCCCCTATCACCACTTGGTTTCGTACAACAACTCGAATGACAGTTAACACTTAACCCGCTGACTTTTTAACTTACAGTCGAACGTAAACCGCTGGTACTAATTTACGAAATTCAAGAATCTGTCTCCTGAAAGAAAAATTTTTTACACACTATTTGTGTACTTTGTTTTATACATTATTTTTAAGTGAAAGTTTCAGATAACGTAAAGAAACCATAGAACCTACTAAAACTATAAATATTATTGATATGATTTGCACTTAAATAATACACTTGTTAAACTATTTTATAAATAATTTTTTAATGTTTTAATTTTTTATTCAAGCTTACGCTAAGTTTACAATAGGTTCTTACACTAACACTAGATTTCAAATTCATTTATAGCTTCGAACCAGACTGTATCATATTACAAATTTCAAAAGTGCAATGCCGGCAGTTTAGCGATAGTCCAGAAACATTGCATAAATGCAATGGGGGCAGGTTAAGTGTTAAGGGCAACAATAATATTTTTTTTTTTTTTTTAACAGATGTTCTTCATCTTTACATTTTAAATGGTTCCTTTTACCACCTTTGATGGTGTAAAGATCGAGTCAAACGACGGATTTAGTGACAATGAAGATCAGTTGATTTTAAATTATTTAAAGACTAAATCAATAATTTCATAAATGAGAAACTTGAATTAAATAATCCGTTTAAGAAACTGAAAGATTAGAATATTAGTAAAAAGTGAAATTGATTCTGACAGCACACTGGGAAGACAGAGTTCAGATAGATGCTACAAATTCTGAGGAAAGATCAGAAAGAATAAAGTTTGGACGCGATGAAGAAAGCTACAAAATCGCAAATAGCTAGAAATTGTATCAGAACCATTGGATTTTTCGAATTTTAATCAAGGAAACCGCAATAAAATACAAATAATTATCCTAATATGCAATTAAAAAAGGATTCAATTTCAGCACAAAAACTTCGTGTTCAAACGGTTAAATTTTTGTATTTGCTAATAGCTCTATTTTCCTTCTTCACATTCTTGGTATTATCCGTTTTCACGAAAAAATCGTACTCAGCGTCATCTACATTTATTCTTTTCGTCAATGTGAAGTCCAATTCTTTAACATTAGTTACAATTAAACTAAATAATTAAATTATGAAATATGATGTAGTCTACTCAATTACCTATTCCATTAAAATTTGATGAACTATTTTCTCCTTGTTCCTCAGAATACACCTAACCATAGAAAAAACACAATAAAATACCTTATGGAAATAAACATGCTAAACAAAATTTAACCAACTTTGGCCATTCTCGTCGCTAATGACTTCGTAGTTGATGCGACGTAAAACTCCGAAAAAGAAGAATACTTTTTATATACATATAATAATAACAACAATAATAATAAAGGTAATAAACTGTTTAACAAGCAGCAAAAAATTAGTCTGCTCCAAACTAAAAGAAAATTATTTTTGTAAAACACACAAAGTCAAGATTCCTTGACTCTACGACGGCAATATACTTGAAATAGTTTATAAAACCACATATTTTTCATTTAAAATACAATATAAACAGGCCTGTGCAATTCTTATAAAATAAAGAAAGAGCAGATGATGTATATAACTCAATTAAGAAAAAAAAAAAAGGAAAATTGATATAGATTACTCTAACTCTCTGGTACAAAAATGTTCTCATTATAGAGAATATGTTTCTCCACTCGTAAGAAAAGAGGTTCGCTGGTTTGAAGATTAGCCAGCAATTTTCGTGGTGCTCCTTACATTTTCAACATGCAATCGTTCGAGCGTCGTTCAAGATAGAACGTCAGTCATCCCGCAGCGAAAGAAAGCCCGCGGCACGCTCGGTTTTCTGCCGGCACTTGACCTCGCGTCAGTCAGCTTAGCGTGAACAATGCGGACGATTAACGAATCAACGGAAGAGACGTAGCCGCGGAGTGTTCTAGTGCGCTTCGTGGAGCGGAAGTGATCTCCTGGCTGGCTCTATCCCTCCTCATCCAACTCCCCGGCATCGAGTTTTACCTCCTACACACCCTCCCCTTTCCGCAATGTGCAACAGTCCCCTTCGGCAATCGGCGATCCGATGAACCGGAACCTCTCGAATTCACCGAGCCAGCCCACAAGTATCTCGCTGAAGACCGCTCCTTCGACGGCACCGACTGCCAATCATGCGTTTACTCGGACGGGCCTAATCCCTCGAGCACTCTTCTTTGGGATCGGCGTGCTCGACCGGCCAGTAAAATGTTCACCGGAGACGTTGCATGAGGCGGAGGATTGACTCGCAGAGTGATGTTTCTGCGCGCCAGTTCGGAACACCCTTGAGACCGCTGATAGCTTCTTTACTTATCGTCACAGCTTTCAAGTTTATAAAGCGCCTCGGTTGTTTGGCCTCAGGGTGAAACATTTTCTATATCATCTTTTCTTATCATGTTCGCTACCAGGTGTCATATATGCGATACTTTCTAAGAGCTGCTCAGAACCCAAAGTCGTATATTTGTAACGTAGATTGCCTTCGAATTTTCAACAAAAGATATAGATGAAGTTTCTGTAGGCATTCTTTTTAAGGATTACTGGAAAATAATGTGCTACAATAGAGACGTGAGGTCTATCAGGTTTGTGGTGCTTTTAGATATTATTTGAGATTAATCGAAAAGTACACGTTAAACAGTTTTCGTATGTCTTTTCAATGTCATGAAAAATTAGTCACACAGTTTTTCAATAACAATTGACATTACATAAGCGTCCGCGCTACTGTTGAAACCTCTGGGAAGTCAACGGGAAGTTGGGGGCACGTGTACACCCATAGTCTCTGTTTCCTATCCAACTGACTGTTGAAGGCGTAACTTTTTGGAAAAATCCCTGATTGGACACGCAGGAAAACGCCTATAGACGAAAAATGAGAATAAAATACGTAGTTCACAAGCTACGAGAGTCGTTGTGTAAAAATCAAGAGTTCGCGTGAGAAATTAAGTCGTGTGAAAGGAACAAGGATTGCGTAAAAGTTCAAGAATTCGGTCCACCGTAATAGTATTATTTACATCGTAAATAGTATTCCAAAATATGCTGTTCAGAATAAATACATTATTTATACAGAGTGTTTATTTTATCACAATATCAAAAAGTTTGAAGAAAAGATGTTACGGAAAATATACATTAACAAAAGCTGTTTGGTATAGAACGGCACGTTAAGTGGTGTAAATATTTGTTGCCTACCATAGGGAATATTTCAAAGTCAATTTCATTGTTTTAAATGGTGTACCATAATTTGGTACCAGACTATAGTCACCACTTAGATTCGCGTTTGACCAGAATTTGAAAGTCTATGGGGTTTCATACGTTCTAAGAAAAGGATGATTTGTCACATTACCAAACACGTACCACAAAAAAAGTGTGGACAGAAGTAGATAGAAAACTTGAAATAATAAAATTTTACGAGGCTAGGAAAAATAGTGTCGACGTTCCTGACTATGTGGTGGACACATGTTGTAAAAGGAAAATTAATAGATGGCCATTAGTAATAACTTTTTACAAATACATTAGACACTTCCACATGTAATACTTTTGTGATATACAAATTATTGAACCCGTCCTGGCATGCGCGTAAAATTGATCGTAAACACCGTTCTATAGTTAAAATTAGACATTTTTTGGTACAACCATACATAGAATCACGTACACATGTTTCTTCGGCTTCTAATGCTCTATTAATTCTGCAAGAAATATAAGGTATATCTACTCAAACGACGTCTTCTAATGGTCATTTCAGACAGACAAATCCAATGAAACAAAGGACTTGTTGTCATACATGTGATAAAAACAAAATACAAATGCGCATAATGCATGCAGGGCTAAATACAAAAGAGCTGTATGTCCATCATATAGATTCATTCTTTGTGAAGAATGTGAAAAATCAAGAGCCTAGCTATTTATTTTCTTATATTCGATCAAAGAATTTACAAAGTTAATTATTTACCTTTTCATTTCATTGATTTTTTATGATTGTGTCAAATTGACACTAAGGGGTATATTAAGATTTGAAACTGAAGGGCGGATAAAGGTTAATATTTGAATAATAGATACGTCATACAGGTATTATTACACCAGATTTGTGTATAACCAAATAATTGGTCATTCTTATAAAAATCACATCCTTTAACGCTCTTCAAGGTATCCGTGAGAATACTCATAAAAGATAGCAACAATTTCGAGCACAAGCTAATCTCGTTCTCATAGCGATTCACTCCAACAATGTATAGTAGTAAGCCACTCGAGTTACACGTGGTACCATGCACCCACGAACGTATTAACCGATGTTATTGAATAGCATCAGTATTGAATAAGTGCAACGAAGCCTGTCGAGTCATGATACCCGCACTTCCGGCCCCAATGCCCTCGAAAACTCCGGATCCACCTGATCGGGCGTCATGCTCGCAACGCTTCAGAAGTTCCTAATATTTTAGTAATAGTAATTACATAGTAGAATTAGCTGTGAAAAGTGAGTGAAAAAAGTTGGTAACTGTGAATATATTTTAACGAATTTTTTCTCCTTCAAATCAATCAATACCAGACAAATTGCTATTGATCTGTGCAACGTGAATTTCAAGTCAATAAAGAATTAATTCTTGGTAACTGTACGTTCGAATAACGATGCGAAGTTTCGAAGACTGGGTCGTTTTGACCTGTAGAGAAAATTTATATTTTTATGTAAATATCTATATAATATACACATTTTGATGAATAATTTTCTAGCAAATTCTACTGCTATAATATTTTTCTATCATCATTTACAAAAAAATTATTGCTCGTCCCAGTGACAAGAATTACTCTGTGTATATATAATATATAGTAATTGTAAATTATACTTGTTGAAATATTTATAAATTAACTGATATGTGTTTAGAATATATACTGTATCGGATGTCAAATGTCGAATCTCTAGTGTCAAATCTAATGTGTAATGTCTAATCTCTAATCTGTCTGAAGTGTCTGTTCATGCTGTTTTATAAACTTTGTGTGTGTTTCTATTCGTGTAATGGAGGTGGTTAAAGTGTATTGATTGGTATTTTTTCAGTGTTCTGGGAGTGACTGACTTGCGGAGAGAGTAGAGGGATTGTTGTTTAAACTATTTGTTACATTACGGGTAAAATTATGGTTCTCCTGGTTGGTCGGTAGGTTTGATGCTCCTGATGGCCAAATTGGAGGGAAACTTGGTGTTATAAAGCAATTTGCAGGCCGTGTGATCTAATCCCTCGGTTCGACAAATTTTAATCTTTTAGACCGAATAACTCTTTTTTTCATAAGTCTAGTAGAAATACATAAAATTGAATCAAACGTGAAAAATACTGTCGTCGTTCGGAAATTTTTGTCCGTAGTGATATGCATGTGTATGTATTTATGTGCGTGTACATATACGTAAAATGTGTATACGTGTGTGCGCGTTTGCATGTCATATTGAGTCTTTACTGTGCTGTTGGATCCTTTGTGTGGGTTTTACAATTTATTTTGTGGCATTTGCATCTTGTACTAGATTTGATTTAATTATCAAATCTTGAATGCCAAATGTTCAGTATCATATCATGTGAAGGTCATGGTGTAGTACATCGTTGAACTCGTTTTGACATCAATTACATTACTATAGTATCAAAAATATGTAGTGCCGTTTTAAGAAATCAAGATCGTCCTGGTTTTTTTTAGCGAAAAGAATACTTTTTAGAAATATTTTTTATTACGGTTTATATTAAACTAAATAACTTTTGTTTGAAACTTTCTTTCGTCAAATTATCGGAAGTAACCAAACAATGTGGCGACCGCTACGTGAAACACCCTGTATTGGTGCCGGATAACACCGACTTAGCTATAGATGACGCGAAACTACCTCATTCAGATTTTCACACATCTGTATCAAAATTGTAAATTCATAAAACGCTTTAAATAGTTGAGTTTCTCTTCGTCAATGCTATAACAAAAGCTTCATAAATTGAAACAGTTGTGTAAGTTTTCAATACTCTTTTTATTTTGTGATTATTGACACTGAAACTACAAAACTTAATCCACAGTGAAAAATGAAATTTCATAGTTTCCTGCCGAATACAGAGCTCAAACTTGACTGGAGAGAACCGATTTTTATCGATTATAAAGCAAATAAGAAATACTGACTTTGATAATATGTTACTATGATAAGAATGATAAATTTTCATATTTCGTATTAAAAAAAATTGAGAATCTCTGACAATCGCACGTTAAAAAGTGTAAATTATGCTGCAAAGGAGTAATTCACCACTTTCTTCAACGTTCTTTTTTTGAAAAATATTAATTAGTTAACAAGTTACAGCAGTTTGCTCCAACGTTACGTAATTGAAAGGAAAAACGTGAAATCTCCCGTCAATCAGCGTCCAGCGTGGCTCTAAACGCCACGACGCCAATGTGTTAATAATTAGAAACATCCTGAAGTGTTATAATTGAAATTCCAGTGGCAGAAACAGGAATGGTTTCAAAAATGCTACTGCAGTTTTCGTCATGTACTGTTACGAAATGAGTAATCACATGTACTTCTGAAAAAATAACAACTTAAAGGCAGAGGATTGGCCGTTCGATGGTTGTTTTGACTGGAATATGAGTTTCTTTCGCGAGTTCGATCCGCTCGTTACTACGACCGAGTAGCTCAGATCATCCGTGACCGACACCTGAAGGAATGGTTCCTTTTCAAGGATGCCGAACAACGGATATACGCGCAGTCATCATTGATTCGTCAGCGATCCATTGATTCACCTCGTCGATGCACCTCTTTGACGCCGGTGCTCGTTCATTGCTCAAAAACCGATTAGACACACGGTGCTTCTCATTAATTCCTCTTGGAATCTTGTAACTATTTGATATAAATGACAATTAATGAGTTTTGATGTGCATCGTATGACCACTGATAAATTTGTAACTAGACTGCTAGTTTTTATGCAAATTTATATTTTTGGGAATATACATGGTAAAGTAAAGTAGAACTTCGTTAGAAAATTATTTCACTTATCAAGTATTGTAAAAAGTTGTATAATTTGAATAGTTTATATATGTTTTCATGTTACATGTATCCTATACAATTTTGCATCTTTAACTTCTACAATTTGCAATTTGTGTCTGGTAGTGTTTTTGGTTATACAATTACATTGGAATAGAGTTATAGACGAATAAACCATAATTTTCTCATAGAAATTCTCATTTTTATTTAAAGAGTTTGAAAAGATCCTAATAATAATAAGAAGCAAGATGTGATATAGAGTCCCACGTTACAATTTCGACATTTGTAAAGTGAACTTCGCCTTACATCATTTCTTACGCACAGAACATAATTTCGTAACGCTTTTTTAGTATTTTAAAGGTTTTTTACAATTTTACAAAAAGACGGGAAATGTTTTTTAACTAATTTAAAATGATGGACAGCAATAAATTTTTGACGATGGTATTTATAATGTCATAAAATGTTACCTCGGCAAAGAAGAATGTGAAACGAAACAAATAAAAACATTGACGGCGTGGTGATAATTTACACAATTCTAATGACAGAATGAGCCATTATAATGACACATCGTTCAGAAAGATGACATTCGTAAAAGCCATTATAATAGTGTCCAGTAGCTAGGAGGTTAAATTCACAGTCCGTTTATGACAAGCTTTAGATTAAATAACTCAGTAATTTGTGATATATATTACAATTGATAATTCATAGTTTATTCGAAGACTATGATCCTCTTTTCTATTTTTTTTTCTCTATCCTCTCGAGCCTTTATTTATATTTTTTTATATATACGATTTAATTTTATAAGTTTTCAATTTATTAACTTTTCGGTTTCATAACTTCCGTATTTCTTACAAATTCGATTTATCACTTTTCAAGTATAAATATAGATTTTTAAAGTCAGGTTCAAAAGAAATGTGTAAAATGATGCGTAGCAAGTAACACAAAGTTCTTGGAATAGACATTTGAGGAATTTGTTTTTCTACAATATTAGCAGTGCTGTGAATGATGTGTACAAGTACACCGGAAATAATTTAAATTAAAGCATAAGAGACACAGATAATCCAGGTGGACACTAACAATTTTCAGCAAATGTTGACCAAAATTTGCGCACCGCGAAACATTTTCCTTTTTATACATATATTATATATAGTGTAAAGTTAGATTTTTGATTTTCAAGATAAGCGAATTTGTAAACTGTACTTAATTCGAAATTCTGGTATTAAAATAAAATTATTCTAATTTTAAATGAAAATTAAGCTTGGGTTAGGTTAGAATTTCTTCTACAGAGAGGAGTCAACGCGTTCACTTTATAGCAAACATCTTTAAAAAATTAAGTCAAGATTAAAATTATATAGTTGTTATATTAAAGTTATATACTTGAATTTCTTTTTCTAAGAATATTATTCATATAATATTTCAAAATGCATATCACAGGAACTAAAAGAGATCGCCGCGAAATTCAAAGCGTGTATTTACTGTTAGAAATGTACCCATTACAACATACGTCAAAAAAGAAATTATCCTAAAATGACTCAATTTTCTATGAAATTTGTAAAGAAATTAAATGGATCTTTCATTTTTCCTTCTGATTCTGAATTATTCATGTATTGTTTCTTACAAAGTTTAACGGAAAACAAAGTTTTAACCGATACAGTTGACGGTAAATTAGCAAAATTCACATGACCTTAATGTTCAAAATTAAACAGTATCCATATAAGCAATTGCATAAATATTTAGTTTATTTTCAAGTATTTGCAGAAGATTGTATTACATAGATTCTGTATGTTCAAAGAATTATGTAATGAAATTCATAGAAATCTCAGTTGTTCAATGGCACACACAGAATAGTATGCACGCAGAAAATATAATTAATTTTGTTACATCGATGTCTGACCCAACGCTGTCTTTTGCAATTAACTCAATTGGAAAAAGAAGTCGGTTAAGCTCGATCCCTGTCGAAAGCTGAAAGCAGAAGACCGATAAGAAAGAGCCCCTAATTGATCACGAGAGAAACTATACAAATGACGTTCTAATATTAGTCGTGAACGAATCTGCGTATATTTTTACAGGAGAAAAATTTATACTTTAAAATGTTCATTGAAATGCCATACTGTCTAATACACTGCAATAATACAAATTAAGTTACAAACAATGTTGTTTTACAGTTTTCGCAAGATTAGTATTGTGTATTGAATGCACTGTACTGTTTACATGAGGATAACTAACCTGTGATGTATATAGATTTATAGTGTACAAACTTTATTTTAAGAAAACATAATAGCTTATAAATGATATCATATTGATAATTACATCATGTAATATCATTAACCACTTTAAAAATATTACATATAATTCGCACTTTAACTGGTTAACTGGATTCACTTCTCAAACAGAAATTAAATTTCTCTACTTTATGTTGTTACAATTAAAGACGAGTATAAATTATAACGTATTACTTTATTTCGATGTTTGTAAGTGTCAATATGATGTATCTTATGTTTAACACATGCGTAACAGTACAATTTAAAATTAACAATATCTCTATACATAAATTATTACGTTCTAAATGCTGATTAACCAGTTACGAATTAATTCATGTTCCTCAATTAAAAGGTTAAAAGAGGTGGAAGGAGATATTAAAATATGTACATGGGTTTAAATTCACTTAATACAGATATTAGCTAGGTGCAAAAATATTTGCAGGTTTTATTATTTTAAATTTTGTTACCACTTCTTGATTATAGTCACGTAATACACTATTATAAAGAATGAAATTAGCACTATCAATTTTTGCTTATATTATTCTTTTCATTGTTCAGTATTGTCGAATTTAAGCGGTTGAATTAATAATAGAAAGGAAACAAATTCGGCTACTTTTATTACATGAGTTTCAATTGAGAAGTTCAAAACAGCAAAAATTGTTCAAAATGTCAACCATGGTTTTGCCCATAAGATAATTAACAAACGTACAGTTTTAAACTAGTTTCGAAAATTTCATAATAGAAACAATTTAAATTCACGATAGAAACGTTATAGAAATTATCTGCACTAATTTTTAATTATAAACTGGAGATATTTCATTCCTGTTTGAAAGGTGAATTTAGTTAACAAATTTAATTTACAAAAGCGAACTTTCCAATTCAATGTATTTTTACAATAGCTCGTATTATATGTATATTTATTTGTTTATTTAAACCTACGTAGATTCTACAAAAGGGATGAAAATAGTACGATGCAGCGAATGTTGTAAAAGCCACAGCTTATTATCTGAAGCGGATAGATCACGTTTCCACTAATAACTCGAACGTGAAGTTGATCAGGTCAGCTTTCCTTCTTCGTGGCTCGACGAATAACACGAACCAGCGTGTTTTCAGCCTCGCTGCTATCGATACATCTGCCATTTGTCACGTCAAATTACATTCGTCGAGCGGCCGATTTATGAGATACATGCCGGACACGTCGACCAAACGGATGACCACGATTTAACGCCGATCCTATCGTTAAACACGAAGAGTTCCATGGTACCTGCGCGTCTCGGACTTGGACTTGTAGGAACTATGTACTCCTGCGGCTTGATCTTCCGGATTTACGTACTGTTGTTGAAGATTTTCATTATTACAATATACAGCGTGTTAAAAAAAAATATATTCAAACCTTTAAGCGCTTATAGTACTCATCAGGAGAAGCAAACATTATTGTATCAACATACACAAACTGTTTGCCGTAACATCGATTTTTATCATTTACAAAAATTGGATGTCGTAACTGAATGTCTTTATAGAACGGAAACAAACAATTTAATTCAGAAGCACGTTAGTTTAAAGTTGTCGATATAAATCTGCTATTAATATCAATGGACTTCATAGACGCAAACGAAATGAAAACCTTTATTATAATAAATATTTGATGATATGTTTTTTCTCCGTTGCAATGGGGAGTTCACATCTACGTATCGTAGATTTAAGAATAACACTTTCCGCATTCAATACTAAATAAACACTGGAAATTTGTATTTTGTTTGTGATTATGAAGTCTGTTGATATTAGTAAGAAATTTGTGTTGACAACCTTGAATTAACGTGCTTCTTTATTAATCCATTAAGTTCCGCGTAAAGAAAAAAGGCATCTTTTATAGTTATAACTTATTACTTATAAAAGTGTATAAGAAAAAATATAATTTCTATCGAAAATTTTTTTGGATCGTCAATTTTTATGTAACGAAATATTGTGTTTACACAAATTTGGACCTCCAAGGAAATGCCATTAAATTGTCAAGAAATGTAAAAGATTTATTATAATATTAGATATTAAATAGAAGTTTACTACATAAAAGTGATGCATAAAAATATTTTCATGATTTAAGAAAAGATAGACTTATCGTAGTGTTAGGCCTCAGTTTTTTTTTTTCAAATTTTAGATTATTGTAGGATTTAAGTGAAAGAAGAATTAGTGACAAAAAGATTATTATTAGAATATATACAATTTTTTTAAACTGATTTATAATTTCAACATGAAGAAACAGAAATGATTAATGAAAAGAATTGCGAGTAAAATGTTGCGTTAGCGCAACGTTAGGACTTGATGGATTAAACACTTTCTTTACCTTCTACGAAGACATTCTTCTCTTTAACACCTTGTATATTGCAATAAGTCACCAATACGGCATTTATCATTTCGATCACAGAATAGAAATGTCTTCTAATTATTGATCCGTAGTACTTTATCAATTGTTTACAAGTGTATCCGTTAATTGACCATATCTTTCAAGTTTCTCCTATTTTTTAATGTTTCTCAATCGCGCACCCATTGTTTCCTCTCTATGTTCGACATAATCACTTTTCTTTTTCAATTTCATATTTTCCCCATATGATTGCAAATCTAGTATAGTCTCAGCCACGATACAGCCAGATCGTATGTGTAACTTTTAAGGAACAGCACCGATTGATGTTGCGGTACTCAATGCCGTGTGTTGTACTCTGTTTTAGTGTTTTAACAATAAATGAATAATAATACATGATCTGGTATTTCAATTATTAGGTGTAGAAATTAATTCTTTCCACTTGAAGTCAATAAAGCCATTTATATCAAAATATTCGTGATGGTATTCACAAGTTCCCAGAAAAATGGCAAAAGATGCTCAAAAATGATGAAAATTATTTCGATGGCTGATCTGTTTTTATTCTTTTTAAATAAAACTGTTATTGTACCCAAAAGTCGACAAAATTTATTTTTACATTTAAAATAAATAATTTATTTATAAATGGAAAATATGTAAATATTAGTTACTATATTTCTGTCTTTGTTCACAGCTACACAATTGTTTTGTATCTTCTACCTGAGTACACTATGAGTAGGTAAATTAAGATGTTAAAAGCCTGAGTAAGACCTTCACCTGTAACGTAATTGTATGCGAGTATCAATTCTTTTTTCTTCTATATACTATACAATATACATTGACACTGTATGAAAGCCTTTTTCGTAGGATCTTGGCCATAGTTTCAAATCCCTATCTATATGTGTTTCTATTAGTTCTTTTGTCCCGATAATTGAAATCTCTTAACTAGGTTTACGGACTAGGTTTAAGTTAGATGCAACCCAATTATATACTATTGACTTACTTATAAATTTAGGTATATTTTCATATCATTCCATTAATAAAAGTCAGCAAAAGTTACTGGAAAATGATAGCAATAGTTTCTGTAGTTTAACTCATGAAATGTCAAATTCCTCAAATTGACGAGTTCTATAAATCTAGTGTTAACGCCTAACCAATTTTACGACTTCGTTGTATCGTGGCCCAAATTATAATGCTTTAAAAGTCTTGAGGACATCATTGCGGATGTAATTCGTATATTTCTTGAGAAACTGTACACTTTTAAACTTTGATGTATCTCACTAAACAAGCTGTAACTTCTTCACTTTTTAAAATACTACTTTCTAATTTTGGGAGCAGATTTCTGAAATGTTGTACCTTTTATTTACGTAAAAGAAGTTTTTGGTTTCTGAAACCTAGTACATGAAAATTTCCCCTTAAGGTTACTCAACATTCTTCCTATCTTTGTTCCTTTTTTAATCGTTACTGGTGAATCTCTATTTCGTTCAGAGTCAGTATGTGAAATCGTCGTTATGGATTCCTTATTTGAGGGATGTCGTTTTAAAACTGACTATATCCACTCGAAACCAATTCTAAGGTATTTGTGGGTTTTATTTTATGAATATGTAAAGTGAAATTTTAAATATATGTTTTGCAAAACGTAATACAAATATTAATTGAAATGATTATAGGAAAATTAAAAAATATTATTCTTATCATCTTTGAAATATTAATGATAAATTGTATATACATTGCAACTTTTAATAATGACTCTTGGACATTACCAGTCTTAAAAATAAGGCATTTATTTCTGAGTTTAATGGAACACTTGCAATTAATTGGAAAGTGAAAAAGATGCAGATTAGGAAATTGTGAAAATACGAAGATTTGAGAACGAAATATTAAGATATTCATGGTTTGGCGAGTTTAGAAAGCAAGAAACCGACTTGGGAAAGTAAATCTTGAAATTAAGTAAATCCACGGGAAATTATGAAATCAATCGAGTGAAAAGAGTGAAACACATGAATAAGTAATTAAAACAAAATAAATAATTTAAATCCGAAAAATTTATGGCTATATAAATGCATGAAAATTTAAAAGCTTCTAATTCATTTATAAACTGTACAAGTACGTAATTGCTATGTTAAATTCTTAAGTGACAATGTAACTTGATCCTAAAGTTCTTGCCGGACAAAGTGTATCGGGAAGTAAATACAAAAAAATTGTTTAAGTTTACAAAGATTGCACATAGGTATTTCTAGATCCGATTAAATAAAACAAGAAGTTGTTATAACAGATAAACGAAAATACATTTGGAATCTGTACTAATTGTGAAGTTTAACTGATTGTTATTCTGTTCAGTCGTCGGAAAAAACGTATCAGAATACGTATGGGTCATATATTTTAAATCGTTTATCTATTTTTTACAAAAATTGGGAAAATGAAAAATTTACATATACTTGAATGTGAACATGTTATATATACAAAATTTATATATTGAATGTTTAATATTCGTTTATTTCCTCGATAAATGGAATTGCGCAATCATGTATTTTGAAAATGGTGTAAGTCCATTTACTGCATCTTGTTTAAAACATTTACAAAATACTACCTAATAGTAGTTAAAACTAAAATACTACATAACCATCCAAAAACATATTACAGTGTATACTAACATGTGTACTGGTTAAAAAGTGTCCAATCTGCGAAGAGAAATACTTTTACGTTTAAAGTAATGTTTCTTAAATTTTTTAAACAGCTTTAAACAACAGTTTTTAAAAAATTTTCAATTTAAAGTAATATTTAAAGTTATTGATCATAAATATTTTATGTTTTTCAGGCATTCGTATTTACCAAATGATGTAGACTTTGCAAAAATCAATTTCTTGTACATCCCTCAAAATGATCAAAATATTATAAAACAATGTCGAAGGAAAGATACATTTTCTTTATACGAAATGAAACCTGAAGATTTTATTTTAACGAAGTCTTTAGAAAGTGTAGTTGCAAAAAGGAAAAAGAATACTAACGGAGAATAATTAAACCTAATTTAAAACTTCAGATTTATCATCTACCGGGCGAAGGAGATAGCAAAAAATGTAAGAACATTGCATTCACATCGTTATACGAAAATGTTAAAGAGATTACACGTGAAAAATATAAAAATGATGCAGTTATTGCTTTACACATATACCTCTCATGTTTCAAGAGTATTTCAAAACACTTCAACACAACGATCCGAAATGAAAAATGGAATGTACATAACATTAACCTTACAAACATTCTGTAACAGTAAATAAAAACATTGAAATTAAACAACAGTATTTCATGTTTACTGCTCTTATCGATAAACAAAAGTGAATTGAAGCAGGAAACATAAACTTTAATTGGTTAAATTTGAATTAATTACATAAATTTAATTTAAAATTTAACAAATTGTACAATTCACTAACTGTGAAAATGGTGCAACTCCATTCATGGCTCTGAAAAAAGATATTTATCTAGTTAATTTCCAGAATAACTATTTGTATAATGAATTTATGCTTACTTAAACACATAAAAACGTGATTAAACTAAGTAGATCTTATCAGGATGTTTCAATCGACGAAAATACGAACACTTCAATATTTCAAACCAAAAGAAAATGTATTTACGTCACTTTCAAAATCAACGGTCCAAATATGTCGAAATGGAAATAACCGCTTCATCGAAATTAAAACAAGATCTTAATTTATCTAGGGAACGATTGAAATATATTTTAACATGGAAATATTCGTATCTGGCAGAATTTTTTAAGAAAATAATTCATGAGCGTCCTATATGAGAGCCACTGAGGTCACAATTATATTTCTAATGAATGAAATCCTGTTCCGATGACGAACAGGTCCTGGCAAGACGTGCAGGCCACGTGGTGTGGCCATAGGTATTGAGATTCCAGGGGCAAAGAATAGAATGTTAAACGCACCGTGACTTATTGGCGGAGTGGAAAATGAGATTTGGACATGGATAGTGTGAACGATGATCTCATTCCTGTGAATATAACGCAAGCTAGAATTCGATTGTTCGTACAGTTTGTTAAGGTGCTGCACACTTTCTCCTTTAGCTTGGTTAATTATATTTTGAAATGCCCGAATATATGAAAATGATAAAGTTTGGAAAAATACATTTAAAGTAAATTCACGAGAGACGCCACATTTGTAATACAGTGAACGAAATTTCTATAAGAACAGCACGAGTGACTGCGAAAAATTCGTTTATTTCATAAATATATATTATTGATGCGAAACAAATGTTAGGAAACTATAGTATCGTTACTATAAAATGGCAAATGTAAGCAAACTCGCGTGTTGTCACTTTATACATGAAAATATTATGCTAGCCGAGGTAAGTGCAAAATTTCTATACAAACGGTAAGCTTTTCTTATTTCTGCTTCATCATATGTACAAGAAACATTAACCACATCAATAATTAACCATATTATAATTTATTTTTATAGTTATGTCGCTTTTAAAACTGTAATTATTACTTTTTCACCGCATATACCTTGTAGTTTTTTACTCATTCTGTACCCTTTCGAATCCTGAAGTTAAATATTGCACATCATGACACAAAAATTCAAAATGGCCTTCGCATTTCTATAAAAAAGCAGACTATCAGAAAACTAATTACTACATTATATGTCCCGTTTGATACCAAATAACTTTCGTTTGAAAATTTGTTTGATACAACAAAGTGTACGAGTAATTTTAGGTAGCATAGTTAAATAACTCACCTTGTATACGTTCTTCGGAGCGAAAGGGTAAAATTACATTTAGCTGAGTAGATATGAAAATATTAACAAAACAGTATTATGATTGATAGCAAATACATAATTTAATAATATTAAGATGCTTGTGAACTAATCATTTTTCGACCCTGTTACCCTCATACTTCTTTTATACAGAATGACGGGCGCATTCAATTAACGTGAAAAAAAGAGAGGTTTGCATTTAATAAAATGAAATTGAAGTTGCAAAATGTATATACAAGATTGCAAATGCCAAAAAATATGATCCCGAATATGTAATCTACCTGAAACCATTCATCCTTTGTCTCTAACGTCTCTTTGCAATTTTAAACAAAACAAAAGGGGTACGACTTGTTACAGTTGTATAAATCACCTTGTATAATATGATTTCTAGTCATAAACTTCTCAACGTAGTCATAATATGCAACACTACAAAAGTTCGTTATAACTACTATCTACTTACTATTAAATAAAAAGAAAACACATAGTCACCCTTTACTTAACAACTAGCCAATGATTCCTTTGAATTAACATTAAAGATTTGGAAGCCAAATGTGCCTACTAGATCGTTAAATAACTAAAAGTGAAAATTCCTCGTTTACCACTTTGCAAAGTGTCCCTTCCAGAAATTAATTCCCAGCTTTCTTCCATTTTGTCGAATAAAGGGCAAAAGCGAGCCGGAGACCCATCAATAATGGCCAGCCGGTTAATTTGCATTGCTAGATGGCTGCTCGTGTATGCGATGGAACAAAGCTATAATTATTAGTGCGCGTCGTCTGTGCACTTACCGTGGTCATTTATTAAGAGGCGCCCCGCTGCCCCGCAACCCTAACGCTTCTTAAGATCCATGACGCCTATGACACATATAGGATTTTCACGGAGATTATGAACTGCCAGCGAAGATGAAATTCCTTTGTTCTGATTCGCGTCTACTGGCGGTTAATTTGTTTGCTGCAGGTGCACATACATATATACATCTACTGACGAAAGTTACGAAACAATATAGGCATTTAGGGACTGTTGCATTAAGTCGTGTACATGAAATAAAAGATTCATAAACGAAAATTCAAACCACAATAACGTGGCAAATGCTAAATTTTATTAATCAAGATAAGCTCCAGCATATTCAATATATCTCTGCCATTGAATGGTAAATAAATTTAGCTTGTTATTATAAAAATCTGAATATTGGCAATAAATTGTGTAAACGAATTTTCAATTGTCGCTTCATTGTTGAATTCTTTCTTTTTGTTGAAACAATTATCCAAATATATAAACTTACGTTGTACTGTCCGCTCAATAGCTGTTCGTATTCCAAATGCTGTATCATTTTTTTGCGTTGCCTCTACTGTACTATGTTTTACTTTAAATTTGTAAAAGAAAATCATTTGAATTTGATTAGAAGCCATTTTCTACACTTAATATAATTTACCATAGCTGTTTCTCCGAAACAGATCTTACCGTTTTAAAACTTAAAAATTAACCATTTTTATAGAAATTTCGTGCTTACCTCGGCCAGCATAAGAACATTTTCATATATAAGGTGACAGCACGCAGAGTTTGTTGACATTCATTATTTTATAGTAATGATACTGTAGTTTTGGAAACATGTTTTCACATTAGTAAGATATTTGTTTCACATTAGGATATAAATGAATTTTTCACAGTCACTCGTGGTGTTCTTACAAAAATTTCGTCTACTGTAGTTTCTTTTAAATACTTGTATTAATAGACCAAGACCGCTATATGAGAAACAGTCCTATTCCAGCACATTTCCACCACCTTTTATTGTTATTTCGAGGTATCTAACATTAAATCGTTGACCAATAGAACATCGCATATTATTCCTAGAGCCATTTTCGAATGCATCGAATTTGTTCTCTCATCATTCTATAGAATTTTAAACCACTTACTAACACTCCAGTTTATGTACTCTTTAGCTTCTAATTTTCTTAAGACATTCTAAACCATAGAAAAATCAAATGAGTATATTTGATCAACATTAAAAATAACAATTGAAAAATCAATTGCGACACAGGCACGAAGATCTTGAATTTGAAGAGTTACCTATTATTGATTTTTTACCATGATATAAAAGAATTTGTATGCGTTGAAAATTTTGCGTATAATAAATTGAGAAGGTTAAATATAAAATTCAGTACTTCTGTAAAATTTCGTAAATTAGGAACACTTTATTTGTCAAGAATAGGGAAATTTTAAAATGTAAATTAGGTAATTCTCAAATTGGGAATTGGAAAACTTCAGAATGATATTCAGTAATTTTCACGTATTCTAATCGAGATAGCACAAGAGTGTAATTCCTTTCTGATTATACTGCATCGTATTGTGTTCGTAATTCTAGCTTCGCAATAATCTTTATTGAATTAAAGTGCGTAACTAATTGCAAGTGACCTCATTATTAGAAACCGCTCTGATTTAATGCAGATAAACAGGAAGATATGGAAATTGGATAGTAAAAACATGCAAATTTAAAGGAAATTTGCATTTAAGGTATTTATAATGCAAATCAGTTATTATACACGCAGATTATTTCTTTCTATTTCAATGTGGGTAGTTAGATGTAACGAGCAGTTACCCAAATCTCACGTACAAGGTGAGTCAACAGTTAACTTGCACACCTTAAATAGCTTTTAGATTATGAAAAATTGTAATATACAAAAAGTGTTTCTTTTCTTTTTTTCTTTTAATAGAATCATATGGATTTATATTTTTATTATTTTACACTTTGACCTTCATCTGAAGGAGATGACGCTAAAATATAACATGAGTGAAATATTAACGTAAATAAACCACTACCACGTGCATTTTCTTGTATTATAAATTGCGTCACTCTTATAATAAATAATTATTGGTTTTTGATTTCTTAAAGCATAATTATTGTGCTGTAAAGGAACATTTCTTTTCTAACAATTTCCACATGAAAATTTGTGTCATTAACTATTTTTTATTATTTTTTCTTTCTCAATAAACACCGATCTACTATAATCGTTTGTATGCTTTCTTGAATGATTATCTTACCAATTAATCGTCATTTAAGAAAAACTACTGAAAAGTAGCAACTGAGTTATAACTAGATTTAAGATTTTTATGCATTCAAAGAATTTCAGGCACAAACTTATTTTCCCACAGGATAATGCAAGTGCTCATACAGCAAAATCCATGAAAGAATAGTTCAGGCAGTAAAGTACTCAAATTTTAGTGTAACCAGCCAGATGTTACTCGCCAGACTTAACCGTGATCGAAAATCTTGGGAAAACAACCCCATAGCGTTCAAAAAATAAAAACAACTGTATCGAACAAAACTGAATATCGTTAATCCGAAAATCTGTTAAGCAATTATTAAAATTTGTACTTAAAAGTTTGCTGACAGTTGTATTTTTATATTTTGTATTAAGTATTTTAAAATAATAGTGTTATCTTTTTGACTTTCTCATTAATACATATTGCATATATAATACAAAATTTGTTCTTTTTGTAATAAATGTATTCAAGTACATTGAAATAATTTGTTGTTTTTATTAAATGGTGTATACATAAGAAGAAGTAATGCAATATATTGCTTCAAAAGTTGAAAAGCTGTATTGGTATAATACGTTACTCTTTTTTTATAAAATTGTTGTAGACCAATCAATTGTTACACCATTAAGATTCTGTAGAATCTTAATAATAGAATAAATTATAATAATAAAAATAATAGACTAAGATCCTGTGAATTTTTATGCATTTATAGGAAATTTAAAAACAGTAGTATGAAAAAATATGGAAAATATCCAAGTTATAGTGATTTTTATAGTACCTTGTAGATAAAATAATTTTCTACATTTTTTACTATATTCTCGAAAGCATAAATTTATGTGAAACGTTGCAGTTTAGTTAGAACCATGGTCATATTTTTGCATTTAACAGTATTTTTTCTAACTGTTCCATCACTTTCCGCATAAATAACTATTAGTTTCTAATTCCATAGAGCATGTGGATTCATGTTGTGGAAAAAGTTTTTAATCCCACTGAAGATCAAAATTCGCCCACTTTTAACATTGTTCTTAATTAAGTTCCTCTATTTTTTGTTTGATGGAATTAATCACTTTGTCTTTTATATGAGTCACATATATATTTCATTCGTATAATTCCAACAACATTTTCATAATGGTTCTCTGTATTGAAGTACAAGCTAGGTGTATAACATAAAATTTGTGTTATACCTAGAGATACTAGTGCTAATTGAATATTTTTAATGAATTTCTAATAGATTATTCCAATTACTTACGCAACTGACAAATTGCATGATCATTTCAAGAAAAGTTAAATCACGAAAGATGACTACTAACTGCCATCTCTCGGTGAGACAACGGACTGCCTGCGCGTTTTTATACGTTTCCCGGTGTAAAAAGGCGGGTTTCGCGGGATTTTAACTTTTTTCTGCACCGTAAACCGAATTCATGCGGAAATCTTTCGCAATCCTACCATAAGCGCAAAGTAAAACTGATATTAACGTATACGTTTGAACTGCTTCATTCGTTTCGCAACTAGAACTTTCTTGGATCCTTTTTATGTTAAAGTTCATTAACTATGTACTTCAACACTATTGGAATACATACGTCCCAATCAAGTTTTATGGTCTTTTATACAACAAATCTGTGCTACATATACGAGAATTAAGCCACTGAAAGTGTTTTGCTAGAAAATGAAAATTTGTATACACATTGTGATAAGATTTGAAGAAAACTAATTACGTCTATTAAATTACAGTTATTCTACTTTAATAAACGCTCAACACTTTTGCACCACATTTTAGTGTACGCTCTCATCCATAAATTACTAAACACTTGCACATTTTGAACAAAATAATTATTATAAATACAACTTTTTATTGCAAGTTTATTATCTATTTTATCATATTTATTTTACGGTTATATCTAAATGTAAAGTTAAAAATATATCTGTATAACGTAAATAAATGTTAAGGAAAAGAAGTATTTATTAAATACAACTCCAGTTCTATATGATGTTATTTTATATACACATTTGAATTGCATCATTACGTGTTTATAAATAGTTTCAGAAGGGTATTTTATTAAACAGAAACAAACATGGTGCTGGGAAACTACATCATTCGATCTTCTTCATTTTCAGTTCAACAGTCTCTACGATCCAAATGAATACTTTTAGAAAACAAGTATTTATTAAAAAACGTTCAAGTATTGTTACTGTTACAAAAAAAAAAAATATATACTAATCGATAAATTACTGTAAAAACTAGAATTTCAAAGTCTGAGATATACAATGATTTTCGTAGACTTCTCGAGAAATTACTTAATACTGTAATTTCTCGAGAAATGAGAAATAAACAATTATAAAATTTCTCAAAAAATTCTCAAGGAGGAACACTAGTACCCTTTGAGTTAAAGCTCCTTTTTTTTTAAACATAGAACAAAAGATACGATTCTTTGTAACAAAACAGTACCTAAATAAATGAAGAAAAACTTTGGAATATCATTCCTCAGTAAAATGATATATAATATTTAACATTTGGTAAAGTTTTACGAAGTAGAAGGTGTATCCAATAAACACGAAGGCAAAGAACTGAGCAATTTTAAAAACGCTTTTCCTGCACCATAAACGAGCATATCAAGGCAAAGTTCAAAGTGAGATTCCTCGACGACAAGGGTAACGAGTGTCCAACAATCTTCTAAAGAGAAGTCTTCCTGGAGTCCTTTTCCGTACTGTCCTGGAACAGAGTCCCAAGAGGAGCCCGAGCACCGTAGGTAGACCAGATTTATGTGCAAAACTCCGGAGCCGTCCCTTTCGTCCGAGCTGACGGGGATGCAAGAAACGTTCCCCTCGGAGTTTAGGATAAACTTGCTCCTGAGGAACGGCGGATTTGCATAGGTGACAGTTCGAGGATTTTCTGCTTGAAATTTTGCATGTTATCAAAGAAATTATTCAACTGCCCTTACTTATACGAAAGTTGTAATGATAATAACTTGACTGCGGATTTTTATGCAAATATCAGATGTAGAAATAAATTCTTTCCGACTTTTGGATACAATAACAATTTTATGTAAAAAGAAGGAATACAAACCAGCCATCGAAATAATTTCTATTATTATTGTCATTTTCCTGGAATTTTGCAAATATTATCGCGAATATTTCGATTTAAATGGCTATACTGATTACGTGACTCCAGTTGGAAAGAATTAATTTCTACATCTAATACATATTTCTCACGTTGCGCATGTTTTGCATATTTTGCAGAAAGGACATAAATGAATATGTTACATATTCTTCTTCTGATTTGAGGTTTATTTGCAACAATGTATGATTCATAAATAATGATTCGCGACACTTTCATACAAATAACTGCCATACACTCAGTTTACCTCAAATATAATTGTTTGGAACAATTTGAATCCAGTATACAATATTACATGGATTAAATCATGTGACAGAAGATATAATATTCGCTACTATTAATATCTTCAATAAAAGAGTTATAAAGAACCTATGCAAACCATTTAGAAGCTATCAGAAAAGTATTTATTTGGAATATTTTGTTGAATTTTATTACCTAAATTATTATACATATTTCCTAATATAGTACTACTTTTAAAATAGGTAACAGATTCGTTCGATGAAATAGGTAATGTGTCGATTAGAGCTTCAAATGACATTTTCAAAGAAGAAGATTTACATCAAGAATTAACATATATTCAAGCTTATTTTCGAATGTTTCCAGTTATTATGAAGAAATTAAAAAAAGAGAAAAATACCTTAAACCACGTCAAATAGAACTTATTACTGAATTTCCTGAAACCATGGAAAACGTACCCGGTTCTTTTGGTGAACACATGAGGGAGAAAATGAGCCATGTTTTGGAAAAAATCTCAATTACTATACAGTATTGAAAATTTCAAAAATTCTGAATGGTAGAAGAACCAGAAAAAGTCCTAGTACGTTATTGCAACTGTAAATATATTCTCATTACGTCTTGTGGCATAGAACAATCTTTTTCAGCTTACAAATTACTTTTTTATTAGCTAAGCAATACCGATTTACACAACGATTTACATTTAAAAAACCATTGCTACTTATTGTAACACAAATTATGATAACTAAATGTACGCAATAACATGATTCATATTTCGTAAATGTAAATATAAGAACCATATGCTGTGTGCATATATTCTACATAATTTGACATATATTTTACATAAAGATGACATATTTTCTATATATTACTTGAATATTTGAATATATTTTATCTACATCAAAATCTGTAGTCTAATAATAATGATTATTCTAAGAATATATTGTTTTATATATTTTATGTGTCGTTAGATAAAAGCTACATCTATCATAACACACTCTACGATATTTGTTTGTTTAACTATGTATATTAATTTTATCAATTTTTTTGTTCGAGTTAACCACTTCGGCAAATGTATTACTCATACTTGTTTTATTTATTCTCTTATTTATTTTTACTTTCCCATTTTGTGGTATAAACAACGGTTGTTCAGTTCCAACCATTAAATATTCTGTGCAACCGTGTGACATTCTGTAATATTCCACTCGTATAGCTACTCTGGATGCACATTCAGTTTCATTTCAATCCTTTCTACTTCCATTTACATGACTTTCTCTGTTTATACTTCTCAGATAATATCACTGTTCGTTTCCTCGTGTTTGAAGAAATAACGGAAACTTACAGAAGAAGTATTTTTACTGCAGTGTCTCGTGCAAATATTGAAATTTAAGTTAAAACTTTATAACTATATCTGTCAAGCATCATTTGCTATTCTATGGTTTTCATTATCCTTCAGTAGATTTTGTTATATATTTCACTATTATTTGATGCAAATAAAGTGATACTTGCTCAAATTTTCCAATATTTCAATTTAATCCTGTAAATAATAACACTTTCTTTTTGTGTCATGTAAACTGTAACTTTCATTTCAAGAATATTTTAGGTAATAATAACAATGTAATAGTAGTTTCATATTTCATCCGAATTTGCACTAAAATATTATAACATTTTCTTTTAAGTAATATTAAATTTTGAAATTGTAATTTACTTTACAGTTAGGCTGTCTAATTTTGTATACTTCGTTACAAAAGTTACTTCGTCGTATAATTCTGTATATTCCATTCTAATTCATTGTTTTGACTGTTTAATTTCTCAATGTTGCATTTGTATAATGTAACTAGCGATGGGTTCGAGTTCAGTATACACCTATAAATCCGGATCAAATCCAAAACTTAATATTCACTTCATAATATTCGAAGACTACTCATAAAATGTAAAACATATAAAATAAAAAAAAAGAATGCTATGAATTTAACTTTGCTTACAATTCATTTCATTACAATTCGATCTTCACAAGCTGCTTCCAAATATCAGAATGAGTATCTACAAGTTTCAAAAATCTACTTCAAAATACTTTCAATCATGAGACTCAGAAAGGCACTACCATTTCACTGAGTTCTTATAACAATTTTAGGAAACTTATACATTTGAATTATAGTTAATGAACAAGATTCATTTTAATTCTATTTTAATTTTTGTACATACAACTAGTTAAAAATAATGTTTGACATACAATATTTGTTTTTAATTTATTTTTATTTTATAATGTTCCCTGCTTTAGAAAATAACCTTTTCGAAAGCCATTATGCCCAAGGATAAAACACGATATTTGCTAAAACTTAAGGGTCAAAATAATAAAAGATCTTCTTTTTGATGTAAAATAAAAATAATAGGTTTCAATAATAACCAAGAAAAATGACTTTAACACTTTGATAGCCGTACTTTTCACAAAACAGTTTTATCTTGCTTGCAACATTTTGTGTAAGCTTTGTTACAAATTGAAAGCATGCTGTTTAAAATGTTGTTACAAATTCAGACATAATATGTATTTAGTAAATAAAAAGGTGTAATTATGTCAATTATAAAATAAAGTTTTTACTATTCGGTAAGATATTCCAAAATTACTATTTTCATTTAGCACGATATTTTTCAAAATATTATTCAACATGCAACAGAGCGTTTTGTTGAACTGCTTTTTGGAAGCGGTGCACGTTTTGCATGGTCTTCGTGGATTCTTTATTCTTCCTCTTCCTATAATTCGAACAATTTCGTGCTGTCGCATTTCTTGAGAGAACTTTTTAATTCGATCATATTTTGTAGTTCGTAAAGTGTATGTTGCAGATCATCCTAGTTCGAAAGAATAGTTAGTATCATACATATTAAGTGAATAATTATTGATCATACCTAATTCTGATTCTTCCGTTTCAGGTGTTACATTTAACAGGGGTTAACATTTAACAATGAGTTTGCAACACCTAACAAAAATCTTTTGAATCAGATATGATTACCAGAACATCTTTCGGTGAACTCATGTATATGTGAGTTAGGCAGTCAAAGTGTTAAGGGAATAATGAATGATTAAAATGCTCATAAAGCTTCGAAGCTATTCGATCAGTGTGTTATTCTACTTAAAAGTACTTTCTTGTTCGAAGTAGTTATAGGGGGTTCGAATCTGCTGCGTTTTAGATCAAATCTACCTCAAAGTACTGCTTCTTCTCGAAATGCTTATAAAGATTTCAAATTTAGTCGGTCAATATTCGAAAATACTTGCGACGTATTTGAGCTCATTGCTAAACGTAACCTATTAGAAAGACGCCTTAAAAAATTATACTTATTTTCCTTTAACCCTTTCACCAATACAGATTTTAGTATGTAACGTACGAAAATAACGTGGCAAACGGACAGTGTTCAATTCTTAGCTCCAAAATTTGTCAAATTGTGTACAAAAATGAAAAAATTTTAACTTTTCAAATTTGTAAAAATTAAAAATTTGCTTCATTAAGCTAGAGTGGAAGTGCGCAAAAGATAAAATGGAAGATAAAATTAAAATCAATTAAGATGAAACGGCGCTGGTAGAAGAGTACGAGCGAATTTTCAAGAGGTTTATAAACACCAATAACCATAAAGGTTTAAACAAGGCGGCATACAATAGATGGTAAATGTTTTACAAACGTATCAGATTGGTTTCTACCGACTGATAATATGTCATACAACAATGTCCCAGCTTTGCGTATACATAACATTTAAAAGAACATTTCTTTTCTCATCAAATTTTTTACCAACAGGAATTATTTCTATAATCTTATTAAAAGATGTACTATCTGCTGTATATAATGTACTATACATTTTATCACATTTAGTCGTGAAGCTACTATTTCAATTCTTTCAATATATTGCTATCGTTAAATTTCTGTTTTTGTGCAATAATTATTCATTTTCACGAGCGCTATATTGTTTCATATTAACATAACAAAGATTTCTGTATTTTTAATTTAAAAATTATATTCGTATTTCCTCTCAATTCCCTCGGTACATGTCGAATACGTTAAGTGTACGAATACTTCCGTGGCTGACTGTAACTCTTTGAGAAACAAAGAATAAATGGTCGATATAAACAGAATTCTATTTTTCCTTATTGCTATGCAATGTAAAAGTATGCGTCTATCTCAAAAGTTGATAATTTTTATTTTCACCGAATGTATAAGGTAGAAAGAACCGTCGAACATATATGCATATGCATCCATAACTCACATCGATTGCTTCCGGTGAACGTATACATACATCCATAGCAGTAAAAGTTAAAATTTGACGAATAAAGTAAAATCTGAAAAAATCCTATAGATTAAAATTGACTTTGATACTAAAAAGATAATTGCGTATATCAACTCTGCTTCTGTACGAATGCCCTATAGGCTGAGCCAGTGACAAAAACAACAACTTCATGAGTCTCGTGCCAAAACTCGCGTATGCCATTCCGATATGTCGCGTGTATTATTACATTGCCGAGTTGAATAGCGCTTCCGTATTCCGCGTCACGTCAGCTCGATGAATTGCTGCGAACGCGGCCGAGCTATGGAATAAATAGCTTGTTCTTTAAAGCACAAACGTGACGATTCGAGTGCACTCGAAAGCATAGATCACAGGTAGGGCCTGCTCGGTCGTTTTCCAGGCCCGACTATGCGATGTCTGCTGCCCGGCCACTTGGCAATTCCGCACGCGGATCTTAGACGCGTGACCTGGACGGTTCCCACGCAGTACACGAAACACCATCACAACCGGCTGACGTGTCACATACATACGTGATCATGTTCTAATGCATCGTACGCCCCCTCGAAAATTACAATTAGGCGACTAAACGAGCGAGTATCTACCGATCGAGTCGCTTGGATTTTTAAGATTCATCGTACGCAGTTTTATGTATCCAATGTATTTACTTTGTTGTTCAGTGAAGTTCGTCTATTATATATAAATGATAATCAAACTTGTAATTAATACGAGTATTTCGATTAACGAAATTAACACTGTATATTTTATATGGAATGAAATTCTATTAAAAATTCAAATACATTACACGAAAGAATTTAATTCTTTTCCACTTTTAGGTATAATCATTTCAATATATGATTATTGTGGATGATCTTTTCTAGCAACTCCAGAATGCCATTGCGAATATTTCGATTTGTATTGCTTTACTGATTATGTGAATCCCTTTGGAAGGAATTATTTCTACACCTGATACATTATTCTAACTTATTAGGAAAATAGGGCACCGTTTTTAAGCAAAATTTTGTTCAGTGATGAAACTCTTTTCACAATGAATAAATTCGTTAATGAGCAAAATTGTCGTATCTTGGATAGTAAAAATCTTTACGTTATTCATGAAAAATTTCTACATTTACACAAAGTCTCTGTTTGGTGAGCATTTTGAGTAAATGGAATCATTGGATCATTTCTCTTCGAAAATGATGCTGGAAATACTGTTACTGTGAAGTAAGCAGTATCAATCAATGTTAAGTGACTTTTTATAGTCAAAATTGAATCATATTTATATATCTGATGTCTGTTTCCGGCAAGATGGCGCTAAGTGTCAGACAACTTGAGAAAATATTCAATTCTTGCAATTGAAATTTCGTTGTCGTGTAATTTTGCTAATAAATGTGTTGCTGTAATGTATATTTGTCCATGGTTAATATTGTACTACATATCTTCTATTAAACCAAAACGACGTATGTCATTTGAAAAGACATGCCATGTAAACATTATACAATATTAACATTTAATAAACATTTGGATCATCCTTTAGAGTTCCTCGCCCTTAACACGAATCCGGAAGCAGAATTGCTCTATCTCTAAAAATAAATTAAATTTAAAAATAATAAAAAATAAAAATATCTCTAAAAATCTCATATTACGTGAAAATTGAAATTTCAATGTTCTCTTAAAAAATAAAAGAGAGATTCCTGAATACGACAGTATTTATAATAATTATTATTTGCAGTTTTGAATGTCGTCATGCGGCCATTGTTCGTCTGCCTTATCTCGTCACTGCCATAATTACGCATAATCGGTATCACTGTCGCTGTCACTATGGACTAATATGATATATTAGTGGTAGTATACATATAATACTAGTATATTTTTCTATCGACGAGCCATCTTTTTCTACACTCATGAAGAGCTACGTGAAAACTGAGATTATAATTTCAACATAGATGTGAGACACTTTGTACAAAGCATGCGATAAGTATTTAGATGTACATAAATACAGGGAAACAGACTTGCGGGATATCTCGTGCGTAGCGTCATATGAATGGTATTGCGTCGCGAAATATCTCGTCCATGGTCGCAAAGTTGTTAGGTAATGTAATCAGTTCAAATAATTTTTTTTAATGAAAGTAGCATTTTTTTTATCAGTATGCGTATTCTCAATATCGCCTACTTTTTGTGTTTCCAATATCGTAATATTTGCTACAAATGGGGTTACGAAATTTTAACTTTAAAATTAACTTCGTTTATTCGATGTGTAAATCTGTAATGCAAGTCTCAATATGTAAATATGCAACTGAAATTAACTTTATATATTCAATATGTAAATATGAAAGTAAAAAGTCCTATTTCTATATTTTTATAATAAAAACGTTTCTGAAACCTGATCTCAATAAAAGAATTGATAAAAAAACATTTAAAACATTTATATATTGACAACGAGAAATAATAAAAACGCATGCAAAAATGACTTTAAAAACTTGTACATGTTGGATGTAGAAATAAATTCTTTCCGATTTTTGGGTATAATTAAAGTGTGATATAAAAAGAATTAAGATAGATCAATAATCCAAATAATTACTATTATTGACCATGACTTTTTGCTATTTTTCTGCCAACTTGCGAACACCATCGCAAGTATTCCTATTTGAATAGCTGCTTATGTGAACCCAATCGTAGAGAATTTATTTCTATATCTAATGCATAAATTAATTAGTATATGAACCGTGCTCAGACCAAAGTGGCTAACTCCACCTTCTGAATTTTCGTAAATTTCACTGCCAATGCACTTGATTGGTGCTTAACTTTTCATATTTAAAATAAATTTCCTTAACAATTAAATTTAACACACCTTTTTCAGAATCCAATTTTTACATATTTTACGTTTCTTGAGCTCTAATTAAAATGTTTGTAGATTTAAACGATTCTAACTTATGTTACATAAAATATGAATACTTTGTCTTTACTTTCAAACAAGTTACATGCAAAACTATCGATTATTATTAAATTAATAGCGATATAACGTACTAGGAAATACTAAGTACTTTCACCCTGCTCGACTCAAAAAATTCGTAGAATTACATCGGCAAAATGTGACGTTACAATTTTCTGCCAAGTTGATAGTATTTCTTTCAAAGTTGTCCTCTTCTTAATGTATAGTCTAAACAATCACCACCCTAAAAAGAAAATTTGAATTTTCTGGCCAATATTTACAACGATGAACACGTTGCATTTTTGGCCCGCTGAGAGAATCTGTGAGATACTGCAAACTAGGGAGAACATTGGTAGTACGGGGTAACATTAGAATACTCCAGGGTTACATGGCAGTCGTACACACGGAGACATCGGAGATTTTAAACCATCTACATCTGGATCCCAAAACACTATAAATAATAACATTGATATAATAGACGATAATATCCACAAAATGTGATTTTTATGTACATGGGAAACATATAAACGACCTGTGGAACTTGTAATAGAAGAACCGAAAAAATTTCTTATGAATGTCCAGTCTGTCTAGATGGCGATTAGATCTTAATTAAGATGTAAATATGTAAATAAAAATTTAGATCGCTATAACTAATCATTTTGTGTCTTTATAAGAAATAAATAAAGAACAAATAAATTTGTTTCCTTTTATGTTCAATCCACCCCCTTTTATATTTTTTTTAAGTGTCACTGTAACATTAGATTAGTAAAACGTACTAGCGTTAGTTATTTAGGTAGTTAATTATTTAAGTTAGTTATTATAATGCTATTTATATGGTGTAGCAATTTTGCAGAAAAAGAAAAAGGACAAAAATTGTATACATTTTCACCCTTGTAGTATAATCATAAAAGATGTATTGTTATAATAAGACACTTAACTCTTCGTTCAACGGTTCAGTTCTCGAAAATTTTGCAAAGAGTGTTACAATAAATTTACCGAAAAAAGTAGTAACTTTATAACGCCTTGCAGAGGAAAGCTATATCCTTGTTTAAACTCTTTTAATGAAATCCATTAATGAATGATAAGGAATTATTTCCTAAATTTGAATCTGTTCATTTTTTGAGAATCAACGCCGCCTAAACGAAAAGTCTAGCGTCGGTTTGCAGAGATCGGCGTAGCATTTAACGTGTTAAATCAAATAATACTTAAAACTAAAAAATATTACAAAAACCTGCCAATGTTTCCCCAGTTTACAGTAATCCTAACACCAAATTTTCACATTTCTAAATTATTCTTTAAAATTGAATGTACACTTCCTAAACTGATATGTACTGAGCTCTTCAGCGATCATCAGAATAGTGATTCGCCGATTTGATAACCCAAATTTATGAACACATTCGATGTTCTCAGCGGTGTGCGATGTGGAAAATCGACTTTCGCGAGTATCATCTTCCACGTTTTTTCTTCCCCCTTGAAACCTTTTCACCCATCTGTAAATGGTTGTTGACTTCATAGCACTCTATCCATAGGAATGTTTCTTTTAGCATATCAACTAGTCCAAGTCCTGTTTTCCGAGTTTTACAAAAAATTTCACATTAATGCGTTGTTCTTTAAAATTATCAGCAAACAATTTACAGGATGTGTAACAGCCAAAAGAAACATAAGCTTATTGGAAAGATTGCCATTAGTGATGGAATTGGAGGTATTTCGAATCGCTTTAAATCAATATTTATGACGAAAGCTACGAATCACTTTGAACAAGATTCAAAGCTTAGAACTATTGAAAGTATTGGAAGTCTTAAAAATCTAAAGTTGAATTTTATGGCAACATTTTTAATTTAAATGTAGCTAGACACAAGTAGAGACAATGGTAGTATTCACCTGCGGTTTAAATCATATATGTATATATATTTATAATGCCCAAGATTCTAACCTAATCATGTATTCGATGTAGAAATAAACTCTTTCCGACTTTTGAGTATAATTAAAGTTTTATTCAAAAAGAACGAAAGCAAATCGATTATTAAAATAATTTTTATTACCGTTAATGACCTTTTACCATTTTTCTGGTAGCTTGGGAGTACAATCACAAATATTTTAATATGATTGACTATACTGATTATATGACTATAGTCAGAATTAATTTATTTCTACACCTAATACTTTATGAATATTTATTGAGATAAACACGAATGCTTATAAATCATTATATCCAGTAATCTGTAAAATTTAATTATTTCACGTGTATTGTTTATGTATTACACTACATATAGTATAAATTATATTATTTTATTACATAGTTTCTACTTTGTTGCTAGGATAGACCGGAGCAGATCGGATCATTTTCTGTTTGATAGTAAAAAAATAATAATCAGACATTATAAAGCTAATTTTTTATTATAAATTCCCATCTGATACCTATTTTGCTTGAACATTAACCCTTTTAGTACCAAACAACGATATATCGTTTCCTTTATGTTAAAGGCATGAATTATGGAAATTAACAAATGAATATGAAAAATAACGAAATAATTCTAGTATTGTTTCTAATGAATAATAATGTTTTTGAATTGTTTTCTGTTCATATGTTAGTTTTTATATCATATTTTAGTGTGAGTGTGAAATAAATTTTGAATAAATTTTTAACAAATATCGAAATACTTTACTCATTAATTCATTTTCCCTTTATTTCTTAACGTGTTCATTTTCAAATTTCGTAAGTATCATTTAAAACTGAATTTTTTTCCTCAAACCTTATCAAACTACATCAATTTGGCTCATCATTGAAAGGGTTAATAATAAAAAGTAAAAACAAACTTAAAAACCTTTTTTCTGCAAACAAGAAACGAAAAAGTGAAAAATATCCAATTCATCTCGGTCTACCCTACATTATTATTGCTCGTAATAAATAATATTTTCGAGAAGTATCAAACAGGTATCGACATTTTCGGGTGTGTATCAAACAGATATCAACGTTTGCGAATATCTCTGAAAATAATCATAATGCCAGAATATGTTTCGAACAAACGTTAAATGGTTTTGAGGAGGCTATAATTTAACGCTAGTGTTTTTTTTCTGAATAGGAACGTAAAGAATTATATAATCTTCAGTACATCGGTCAATCCACCTTGGCATTCTCTACGTGTTATTCACCCATTGCACTAATGAACTTTTAATCTATTTTATTCACTGACATTCATTTCTAACAATTAAACTTTCAGAGAAAAAAGTAGCATAAAATATATGACAGTAGAATAAAAAGTAAGAAGCAACAATAAAACAATATGAAAGTAAGAATTTTTAGATTTCTTAAATTGACAACAATATCAAACTAAGTTGGAAATGCAATTTTTTAAGTATTTTAAATACCTGATAGAATTATATGGATTTGATCTCTTTTGTATTAATTTTAACATTACATTTCGCTGTAGCCGCATTTAATACATGTACAAATAGTGTTTAAAGAAAATATTGAAATATTTGAGTATATTAATTAAAAAGAAAATGTGCAAACTTATATGTTGAAATTTAATCTGTTATAGTTGCAAGAAATAACTTTATCACAGTAAGACATGAAAGAATTAAATTTCAAAGTTTCGATTTGGCAAAGTATCTCTATGTGGAACATTCTGCTAATGTTTTCACGTGTACATGAGTTGTAATAAGTAACGGAAAATTGGACGACCATTGAATACACAATTGAATCAGAGTTAAGCCTTTTGATCAAGATTGCAAGCTGCAACTAATTGCACGACGACAAAAGTGTGACTTTAGATCTTAAGAACAAATTGTGATTTGACTCAGCCAACTAAGGTGTAACTAGTGTTAATTACAATTGACTAAACTTTCAAAGTACTAAAGGAATGTAAACTTGACTTTTTGTTCTTCATGGTTCCACTAAGTAAGTTACATTCAAGAAAGAAAAGTGTGAGAACTAAGTCAATATGATTAAAGTTTTCCTCTTAATTCGTAAAGTTCACAATTCTTCACTTGTCTTTCTACATATGGTACTATAATACATATGTAATATGCGAAATAAATATCTTATTCGAGTTATATTACATTCAAAAATTTGAGTAATTACTTTTATATACTTAGTTTTTCTTCAAATTTAAGATATTACTTATATTGAATATTTAGGTACTTTAGAATTTTCAGTAACAAAAACTTTTCCTTCTGTACATCTTTATTAAAACATTTATATAATTTATCTTAAATAAATTTTTCACATCCTGTCAACTTGAAAAGTAAATACATTATTCGAGATATATTACATTCAAATATTCGTATCATTATTTTTATATAACTCGTTTTTTTTTTTAAGTTGAGAATGCTACCTAAAACAAAGTAGGATTTTACATATTTAGAGATACTTCGAAATTTTCAGTAACTAAAATGCTTCCTTTCGTACACATTTATTAAAATATTTGTGTAACTTAATAATATTAAACTTTTTACTTACAGCAACTTGAATAATAAATATCTTAGTCAAGTAATATTACATTCAAAGATTGATGTAATTACTTATATCTATAATATAGTAATTACTTTACTATATAATTACTTATATATTACAGTAGACTCCCGTAAAAAGCGAACATATAACGCGACGAAAAAATTGCGACTAGTACTCATATAGCGCGATAAACAGTCCCGTATAACGCGTAAGATAAACTTAACATTTTTATATAGTTTCTGATTTTTGAAGCTGACGAAGCAGCGGTTTATAAAAAAAATAGTAACAAATACACATTTAGAGATATAAGAGAAAAATAATTTTATTCAACTTACATAAATTGGTCTGATAATGTATGTCCCGCATAACGCGATTTCCTATTACGCGGTAATAAAAATAACTTTATTAAAGTCCACTGTAATAAAAATAACTTTATTACAATATTTGTGTAACTTATATTTATATCGATTTGAATGGCTATTATTAAATGTTTCAAATAAATTATATGCATCAATTATTTCATTATTGCATAATTTACATAAATTGCGAATGAATGTGTTTTATCCTAAATTATATTTAATATATAGCTTTCACATTTTGTCACCATAGATATTGTCGACTCAGAGAAATTGCGCATTGTCATTCGTGCCTTCGTTACTCATTTCTGCTGATGTCTTCCCTTCTTCCTCTTACTTTAGTCACGTAAGGATAAAATAGAACAACTAAGAACAAACGTACTCAGAAATGATACGGGAAAATCCGATTGAAACACTGTTTGTAAAATTCATGATATCGGACAACAAATAACCGTAACGTTAAATACGATTCAACAGTGAAATTCCGATGGTATTGTCGAATTAAACATATATTTCGTTCGTACGCAATCGTGTCTGAAAACGTATTAAAAGATATACAAATTTTGGCATACATTTTCAAGTTAATTTCCACACCGATGCTTCTGTGAATTTAAAAAGAAGTGAGATTTGATTTGTTTGATAGTATTCTTCGCACGAGCTGCGAAAGCCACTTTTCTGTCGTTTCCTTTCGAAAATTACATACGGATTTAAATTTTCGATTACTTCGGATAGATAAAAATGCAAGTTTTGCCGCACGAATGACAGGAATACTGATTTTCTGTAAGAAATACGAGGCGAATGTTGTTCAGATATGGTTGAAACACATTTGGAACTGACGTTTTCGATTTTCAACTCATTCAAAGTCATGGCGACACTCAGATATCAGGAAACTGCAAGGTGAATGAATAAAACAGAGAAATAACAGTATCCACTGGGCCTGCATTATTCGCCGTTTCACCATGAACGAAAATAAATCGGGCCAACATCATTGATACATCTTCATCGTTGAAGATCATTTCGATATGTTTTCGGATTTGACGAAATACGTTTTCTTTTTTACAGACTTTTCATGGACAGACGATAAAAAGATTCGCTTTTTATTTATTTTCCTTCTTTTTCATGAAAATCTTCTGCTAAAGAAAGTAGCAACGACACAGAATTACTAGCGATTGTGAACCATAAAACAAAATTGTTTTTTATTACCGTGATGCTTTTTAAATCTAGTATAACATGCTACTGAACGTTAAACTTTCGAAAACTGATCCTCCAGATGTTCTAAAAACAAGAATCTCGTTAATTGGTCAAATTTTCTTAAACCCTTGTCTTATAATGAAGAGCAAAGATGTGACAAAAGACAAATTATATGCCTATTAAATGTGCATTTCTGCTCAAATTTCAGCTTCAATTTAAGGCGAAGAATTACCCAAATCATTTACTGACTTCTTTTTTGTTTATTTAACTTTGCATTAGAACAGCCAAGGTTAATATACACAGTATGTAAAAAATCGTAAGACAAGGGGTTAAAAATTATTTAAGGACCATCGTAACTTTGTTTTACTATTATCTATAATTTTCATCATAGAAAAAGTTCACTTCCATATAAACAATTTAAGATAGCCTTGAAATTTCGAAAAATACAAGTGGTAAGAAGAAATCAAATAATTCGCTAGATAGTTCCGTATGAAACATGCAGATTTTATCGAAATGATTTCAGTTATATCATTACGAATAACGAAATTTAAAATATCTCCTAAACTAATGATTGTTTTGATACGAATATGTTAATACCTTTTTATAAAAAATTGCGAACTGAGTCGATTAACCTAATCAAAAATATATAATTTCGTTTAAAACAACAAACTTGTCCTTCATATGCCTTCTGCGCATCCTTCTACGGAAAAAAACTAATTACATCAAATTATGTCCTCTTTGAAACCATTTATCTGAAATATTTTTCACTAAAATCATTACTTAAGCAGTAATCAAAGTGGCCGTAGTTACATATCCCAGACTGTATGTTATTTTAATTACTTTTTCTTTGAAAATGTTATTTTATTCATAAAATGAATTAATAAATGAGTAAAACACATAAGATTTCACTGAATTTAATTCTATTACGCTTATACACGACAGTTGAAGCCTGAAATAAGTCTCTTAGAAGCCGGAGTGACTAATTACGTAAAATAAAATTTATCCAATTTATTATGTACATATGCAAAGCTAGGCTCGACTCACGTGTTTCCTTATTAATCTTCAAAAACTGCAAAAAGTGTAGTTAGACACTTTGACTTCTGAGCTGCTCAAATAAGACTTGTAAAAGTATATGAACGAATTTAATATCATTTTGGATAATTTTGTAACGTATGATCAGTGAACTTGTATTTAATGACAGTTCCTTGTGTTTTGCTGTGAATAATTTAGGAATTTCATTGCATTTATAATAGTACTATAGTACCTGACAAATATATAATACACTATTGTACACGAAAATTGGAAATATTTATTCAGAGCCAGCTATACATTGTTAAAGACGAATTGAGGTGTATGATTTCAAAACTGGCTATATTCACTCTGTCAATTTTTAGATATTTATGGATTTTATTTTTAAATACGTAAAGTGAAAATTTAAGCATACCTCTTGCAAGATATAATATAAATATTAATTGAAATTATTACATAAAAATTAAAAAGCGAAGATTTTTATAATTTTAAAAATATTAATAGTAAGCAGTTGTATATTGCAGCTTTTGATAATGACACTTAGCCATGCTCAGTTTTTATAACAGAATACCCAGGTAGATTCAGCGCACTAAAATAAAAGAAAAGATTCATGTAAATATAAGCCCGATACAATCTTGTTTCCGAGATACAATCGAATTTCTGTCTTCCAATAATTCTTTTGATTTAACTGTTTATAAATAATGTTTGGTACTTTATGTTGGATCTTATAAACACTCTACGATACTCTGTATTGTGTCAACATTCCCTTGTATTGTTTCTAAATCAGTTGAGTTGTACGTGTCATTCATAACAGCGGTATACATACATATATACTCTTTTTCATAAGTATTAGGACACCTGAATGTGAATCATATTGAAATCTATTGAAATTTAGAGAATTCTGTTGATATCTATTGAAATCTACTAAATTCTGCTGAAATCTATTAAAATCTACCGTAATGTGGGAAATTCTATTTAAATCTATTGCATTCTACCAACATATATTGAAATCTCTTGAAGCCTACTAATTCCGATTTAAATCTACTGACGTTTACTAAATTTTACTAGAATCTTCCGAATTTTACAGAAAAATTTTCTACTAAAATCTGTTAAAATTTACTTACTGAATCTGAAGCAAGCTTTATTGTCGTTACAAGTTTAATATAAAATTATTTGACGCGTGAAAGGCATTACTAAATTATTCTAAAAAAGAATGATTCTAAAAATGAACCATTAATTATCCTAAAAAAGAAAAAGAAAATATTCATTCTAAAGTCTCGAAGTACAGGTGCATATGTACTTATACTTTTAATAATATATGACACTAACTTTGTTGAGAAAATGTAATTTAAATCAGATATTTTTTTCTGCTCGACCATAATGGATGTTTTAATATTTATGAATGGTAGTGCACGTGTATTAAGTGTATTAATTACCAGATATCTTAGAACGAATCAGAATCTTAAAGAACAGACGTCCAGAAGTTTGTACGTAAATCGAAAGTCGTCACTTCGAGCAATCTCTGTAAAAATAGACAAACATTTGATAGAATACAAAAACGGCTGTATCTCGGGAAAAGAATGTTTATGGGTTTATAGGAATTTTTATTTTTATTTTAGTGGGCTGAATCTACCAGTGAAATTACGCCCACATGTTCTGAAACAGCCTGTATAGCAATATTTGCATGTACATGATGCACGATTAAATTATTTGAATTACTTTAAAGGGAAGGTCCTCTTTTCTCTTTTGGAATTACTTCTCAACATATTTTCATGCAAACGTCTTTCTTTCTTAAAGAAACATCTGTCTGATAAGTATTCCTTAACGGTTTCTTTAAACAGTTTCCTCTCATCTAAATGTGTAGTATTCTTGCAAAGATCTTTAAATTGTTTTTTCATCACACTTTTTTATCCTTTTGTAAGTGCTGGTCTTGAATATCTCTAATTGAACATAAAATTTAAATATATATAGATACAATAGCAATCAGAATATTTCTAGGTATTATTACAATAACAACAACAACAAATGAATCATGTGTTTACCAATAATCTGATCCAATAGAAATAATCGTTCACTAAAAGCTCGTCAAGTTTCCTAAATTTTATATAGAAAGTGTCCTAGGTTTTTTCGTACAAACTTCGTCAGCGTATTCTATAGACAAAATGAGACTTGAATTTTATGCAAAGCGAAGTACATAAACGCTTTAACGAAAAGTTATAACAGAAATATGAAACGATCAGAAAGATTTGATAACGTTCTTTTGTTAGTTCGATACAGGGTAAGGTACTGTATTATTATTTATATAATATTATTCTATATCAATCTCTTGGTCTCCTAGGTCACTTGGCCTTCAAATTTTTACTTATGAAGCACTCCAGAAGAAAAAGTTACACTATCGCTCATGGAAGTATGGACACTAGAAAACTAAAAGATAAAATAAACACAAAACAATACTATTTCTGATCAGCTTTTCATTATATAAATATAAAGTTAATGAATTATGCATAAATAATCCAATAATATTCAAACAAAAAACAAATTACGAACTTCTACAATTAAATTTTTGTTTTCGTCGAGAAGAAAATTTTACATAAAAAAGAAATATCAAATAAATTTACAATAAAGGCAGAACGGCCTGCAACTTATAACAAAGACACGAACTACTTTTTTTCAATTTGGTTCGAACGTAAAGTAAGCTGAGAAAATCTCTTTTTTCAGACAAAAATTTATATGGATTTTAAGAAAATAAAATATCAGTAACTTATTATTTGGTAAATAGGTAGAGGGATGGCTATATAAACATATTCCTCACAAATCATGAATTATTTGTCAAGAAAATCTTTTTAATAATATGTCCATGTTTCATATAGGCGGCGGTGTACCTGAAATGAGTTAATTACCAGAATCAACATTGCGTATAAAGAAATTATACAAAATCGTGACGAAATTCAATTAACAATGAACGCAACAGTACATCGACATCAAACTTGTATAAATAAAAGCATTTTAAAATGCAAACATACATACAAGTACTCGAGTTAATATTCGGACGCTTTTTAAAATTTCTTTAAAATTCGACTAAACGAGTTGAATTTTTTTGTTTTTGTTTGTTGAAAAGTTAGAAGGATTAGTATACTAGATGATGTGTACAAAAGATTTTGAAAAAAATTGCAATTTGTGAGAATCGTAAGGAAAATTGTAAAGGTCACTGTTTACAAATTTTTTATTTAAGCCTGTAATGAAAATTTAAAACAGATGTTTCGTAGATTTATGTGAGTTATATGCATGCTGGAAACTTCATCGAAATTGCTTAATGTTGTCATAATATTTCATGACTTTAGTTCTATAGCTATCATAAATCTAAAAATTCTTACATCTTTTGATTCCTGACGCTCGTTTCTGCATCAACCGATTTCGATGAAATTTTCAGCATGTATACAATTGACATAAATCTATAAAATGTGTGTTTTCAATTTTCATTACAAGCTCATATAAAAAAAAAGTATAAATTTCGCTTTAATTTTAGCCACTTTTGTGTTTTAATAATCCATGAATACTTATAGTCATGCAAGGTGCTCGAAGTGATCATCCTCGATTTGTATTTAGAAATAATGCTCTGTATTTTGTGGATATTTCTTGCACTTGTTAATTTCCCACATTCTCTTGATTAAGTTTATTCATTTCAATTTATAGTTTAGTTCCGGTATTCAGTTGTCTTATTAGAAGTACCTAATAATTTTATATTTGCTATGTTTTAGAAGTTAAAAGTGTGTAATAAAGCAAATAACAATGAGCATAATATCGAGTAATATAAACACTCATATCGAGTAATGACAGAGCACTCATTTCGAGCACTTTCTATAAAAATAAACTCTTGTGAATCATTAAAACACAAAAGTGGTTATTAACCATTTCTTTATTTAGAAACGTTTTTAATTATTTTGTGTCCCCGTTCACTGTTGAAGTGGATTCCATATATTATGAAACACACTATATATTGTCGCATTAATCTTGTCAACATTATGGTACATAAAAGTGATTAATATATATATTAAAAAAAGAATATATATATTAAAAAATATATATATTATACTGTTAATTTTACTGAATATTTACGGAACTCATTAACGTATTGTCAATATTTCGAACACTGACGAGAATTTAACGAAAAATATTTATACTCCACATACATCTTCACATATAATCCAGTTCAGCAGAGTTACAAAGGTATAGAAATTATATTTACGTAATTATGAAGTAATGGAAAAGAAAATACAGTTTGCCACTACGTACTGTATTTACATTATACAGAATGAGACAACAAAAATAGTCTTCTGAAATAATTCGGTATCTATCGACTTTATCTTAAAATCTATCAAGAAATTAATAAAGTTACTCTCTATAAATTTGTGTTTAGTTTCGAGGTTCAAGGTCAATGGAAGATCACCTTATTTAAGTCGTTGAATTCGTTTTTTTAACGGCTACAGCATAGTATCCAGAAGAACATACGTTGCCATTAAAAAAACCCACGATTTATTTAATATCTTAGAAAATATGGAACACAGAAGAATCGAAATGTATTTATTTGACGAGACACCTAGAATACAATAAGCTTCATTGGAAATATTTTTTGATAATGCTAAAAAATTATTTCAGGTGCTCATTTTTATTGACTCACCTTTCATATTGATCATCTAAGTATTCCTTACTTGCGAGAATGTTGAGCACCTTGAATTATTGACAATAAATCGTTTGAATGCTCCATGAAGGATTGCTTTCAAGTTTTGCAGTGCAAAATATAGTTGTTTATTAATGCTTTAAAAAAGCTGACGCCCATTACGTGGTGATATTACGAAATTATTTCCATACTTCTATCTTCTCATCAATATCTATGGAATTAAACATCATTTTCCGTACATACGGATAGGCTATTTATAATCATTTGATATACGAAAGAGTACGCCATAAAAAAAGGAAAAAAAGAGAAAAAAACCGGAGGAAATTCGGCACATTCATTTAGTATCGATTATACATACGGATCGAGCAGATCGAAACACGTGAATCATATTCATATCTGATTCGAATAACAATGGCAGCGGAGGATCGCGAGTATTGTTATGCGGCAACATGACGAGCTGCTGGCATTCCGTCATGCTTGTGTTTCCCAGATCGAAATAATGCTATGCGGACATTATAATCGTAAATATAGGGCCCTCGGCCCCGTTAGGAATCCGCCTGGCACCCACCTATTTCAAAAGAGAATCATAATTTATTATTACACCGGCTACGAGTGGAATAACAATCGGCAGCGAGCGAGCAACTCTTCCGAGAACCAGGTCGAGTTTCGATCGATCTTTGAATACTTATACGAGCCTCGATCTTCATCCGCACGTTTTTCTTTATTTTCTCCTGTTCTCCTCTTATTTACGGTCCTCAAACGATCGTAGAAATTTTGTATGTCGCTTCGTGATGCCAGTTTTAACGCTCGACGCGCTCCTCGAATTGAAACATACTTTTGACCATTTCTTATCGCGAAAATTTACGAGCAGCTCAGAATGTCTTCGTACAGAAAGAAGCTTTGATTAAAATCGTATGCAATTCTGTTTATACAAACACTGATATATTCAATATATACAGTGTGATATATTCAAACCCTTTTCCTTGATATCGAAATTAATTCTTTCCTATTTTTGGATTCAATCGACGTTTTATTTAGAAGAATAAAAACAGATCAATCATTGAAATAATTCCGATTATTATTGATGACCCTTTACCATTTTCTCAGCAACTTGCGAATACCATCAGGAATATTTCAATTTAAAAGGCTATACTAATTATGTGACTTCACGTAGAAAGAATCAATTTTTTACATTTAATAATTTAAATACCAGATCATATGCTATAATTTATTTATTGCTAAAATACTAAAACACACGGCCCTGAGTGCAGCAACATCAATTGGTGCCGTTTTTTAAAGGTATAATTTACGATCTCCCTGTATCGTGACTTGGACTGTACTAGATTTACAATCATATAGCGAAAATATGACATTTAAAAAAGGAGTAAATGTGTCAAACATATACAGAAAAGAATGGGTGCGCAACTGAGAAATATTAAAAAGCAGGAGAAATTTGGTGATACCATCATGAATACTTCGTTTTGAATGATATTGATTATACGATTCCAGTTGGAAAAAAATTTATTTTGACACCTAATGTAAATATAGTAGACTTGAGATCTTTATCATAAAGTTTACATGCTTTAGAGATTAAAAAATGTCGATTATAAACATTCAAAAATGTGCGTTGATTAAAAATAATACAATGCCGAGCATTATTGAAGGATATTATTTCAAATCATTGGATACACTATAGTTAGTTTTTCCCAAATATTAAATAAGCTTTAAGTATTCATTCGAGGTTATGTTTGATTTAATGGGAAAGTATTCTTAAGACAAGTAACAATCAAGATGAAGGTTCTTGTTTTCAATACTTCTATACCTAAGAGTTAAACTAATGTAAGATTTCTTACTTTTCTTTTTCTATTTTATACGAATGGAAGGGACATATTTCTATTCCATTATAAATAAATAAATAAAATTTAATTATATGAACGACTACAAATACATCGTTGCCATAAGGTCAATCAAATCTACTTTAATAAGTTTTTTAATAAATATAATTTTCTGCTAGAGTTGAACAGATTAATCTTCTATTGCTCGTTGAAAGATTTATTACTTATTATTATTATAGTTATATAAAAGGTATTTTTGTTAGTAATAGTTATGGAGAATAGAGAATTTGATACGTGCAAAGTGTATTCAGATGAACAAGGAGAAAACAGTTCATAAAATTTCAATGGAATAGCTAACGAATGGACTACTTCATATTTCATAATTAAGTTAATTAATTTTATTATATGTGTATACTATGATGTATTTAATATGAAAGAATTGAACTTGAAGAAAATATTTGCACGTAACCGAACAGTATAAAAAATGCAAAGAAAAAAGGAAGTATTAGCAAATACAAAGATTTAACAAAATTTTTACACTGAAGAAATTCTACAATATGAAAGAGGAAGAAGATGGAAATTAAAAATTTAATAAAATTACAAGAATTAATACAAATTACTTACAAATTACTGTTACATTAATTTCAACTGTTAATGGTAATATTGAATTCAAATAAAATTACTTTCAATACGTTGTTCATTATTATGACATAAGCTCATTGTTTTCGAGATGTATGCATCATTTAACTGTTATTTCTGTATTTAATAAGATGGTATATAAAACACATGGATTAGGGTTGGTTTGGTTTTTTATATTCTCATAGCCAAACTGATCCAAGACCTTTATAACAATAAAAGAGGAAATTTACAATTTTTTTATAAGAAAATGGATTCAGTATTGTTTATTAATGTGCTTTAATAAACATTAAATTTTTTTAAAACAAAATTAATCAATCTTTATGCCAGAATTGTGCGACCGATGTTGTTTCGCTGCTTTATTGAAAAGTAACTAAAATGAACTTAGGTTAATGTGGCTCTTAACACATTGTTGTCGGGACACGTAAAAATACGTTTTTCGCAAACTGTGAGTAGAGCGCGGGCCACGTAGTTCTACGTTATTATTTTTTATAATAACGATGAAGAATACATTCTAAGACAAGAAAATAAAAGTTTAATAAAGAAATTCAACGACTTTTTAAATTTATGGCGATTTCTTTGTAACAATAAAATTCACGCACATTTTTCGATAAATTCCCATATGGCTCCAGCCATAATGCTGCAGTACAAAACGCCCGACCACAATGTGTTAAGTACAGACTTACTTATCATAAAGAATTATATCTATTTGACTTATTATTAAAGTTAAAAAACAAATTATAAATATGAAAAGGGAACAAAAGTTTGTAGAATAACAGAAATAGGCATGTAATAAGTATTTACTCTTATAGTTATCGTATTCTATGCCAAAGTACAAAACAATTTGTTTTTATTACAATTGTTTTAATAACATCCAGGAAAAAAGATGGGAAATAGTAACACAATAATGGAGAACTATTGTGAATATGTACAATATAAATTAAATGTAAAGCATCTACAATTACTGAAACTTCAAGAATTGTTAATGAGCTACGATCTACAATTCGTACAATCACTAATAAATAAGATATACAAAAATCATTAGAAAAAAATTAAGTAGTAACGGTATAACATTTATATTCATATTTACATACATAAGTATAGAAAGCGGAAGAAATATTGTAATATATTATTTTATCGGTCAAGCATTAAAGATTATACGTTTAGAGAGTTTAGACATGCGAATAAACAAAAGTGCAAATAGGTAGGGACTAAAAATTTCAGTTCTAACCATATTGGAAGTCCGTCAGAAATTATTGCATCTGCATATTTTCAAAAATACTGAAATTTGAGGTGAAATTTAAAGTACTCGTCAATTTGACAAATTTGAAATTTCACGAGCTAAATTACAAAAACTATTGCTATTATTTCCCTGCAATTTCTGCTAACTTTTATCAATGGAATGATACAAAAATATATCTAAATTTATAGATAAATTAATAGTATATAATTCGGTTATTCCTAAATTAAATAAATCAATGTTTTGAAAGTAGATTTGGCTTTTCGTTTACTCGTTGATTTAACGGGTGTCCGTAAGAAAAAGGATACAAGAAAAATCCATAAACCTAATGTTAATGAACTATTTATAAACAAATAGTTCCCATAATCTTCATTCTGAGTCTACAATTATTTGGATCTATAAATAGGATTTCAGAAAGGTTTAGTTTGCATATTAGGTTAATTACTGTGGGAATATTATAAAAAAAAAAGTTATTTCTCTTAGAAAATCTTGCCTTGCTGTCATTAATCGCAAATCTGTACCTGTTGTACAATTACCATGCAGTTCTTAAAGACAGTAAAAAGTATTAGAAATATAAAAATACCACAGAAAATTGTTTCACGGAAAAAAGCTTTTGGAACATGTTCATGTTCAAACAATTATATGAAGTATATATTAACTTTATTTCAGTCCCCACTGAATTGCGTAGAATGCTGTTTACAACCTTGAATGTCACTGTATCAATCGGTGATCCGACTCGAAGCTTTATTTCGTGAGCTTCCTGTACTTCTTTAACTAATTGTACAATATTTAATGTCTTCAATTAAGAAATGTAATCAAATTAAAATTTTTTGAACATTCATAATTCAAAATAAAGTTAAATGTTTTGTCAAGCAACTGTATAGTGTCACGGCTTTTATGTTAATATTTTAAATCCTGCAGCACATTTTGTAGTACCTGTTGTTACATACATTTCTCTTATCTATGTCTCATTTCTGACTTATGGCAGAAATTAAAATTTTAAAAACTGACTAAATGAATGAATTTTTATATCATGTAATCAAAATATCTTAATACAATTTCTTATCTTTTTTAACAGTATAATAGATTTTGTTTATGCAAGTTGTCGTATTTTAGACAATGCGTAACAACGCTTTCAGAAATAGCTTCTTTTAAATAGCAATCTGCTGGATTAGTGAAAATTATTTAAATGTAAACTGCCAATTAATACAGTGCATGTCGTATAAGTTTTTAGGATATTTTACAGAAGGTTCTTCAAGGTGAATATACATTTGATCATTGCACTATCATTTTAAGCATTTCAATAAAAATACATAATTAATACTCAGTAAACACTGGGTGTGGTAACATTTTCTCAACATTTCTACATAAATAGTATATACTTACCAAAGATTCCAAATGTGAATGTATGGGGAGTTTCAAAAGTCATGGAAGAATTTACAATTGGTATAATATTAACTGTTTATTATATGTTCATGTTTTACAGAAATTGGAACATTACAACCAGAAAGTTTGACAGGCATTGCGGAAAATAAAATATACTAAAAAATGTTTCCGTTTTATGAACTTTATTGTATACAAAAATTCAGTAAAAGTAACAATTGAATTAAATAAATATCACAATTTCAAATCTTTTCATTATTTCCAGTTGACCCTATATTTGTTCTAATTCTAGTTAATGTACTTGTTCTGAGATATTACATGAATTGACAAAATGTTTATTAGCGTATAAAAAATACACGACGTTGTTTAAAAATGAAATCATAACAGTTTCCAAATTTCTCTATATTATACAAAGGTAAACGTAACAATCTTTCTGAAAATGTTTTACTTTTATATTAACAACACTTTTGGAAATATTTGGAAATATGATGCTTTGCATAACACTGTTTTCTGCGACAAAATGCATTGAAAATCTGCCATTTTACCCGAATAATTACAAAATACCTATATATATAAATTATTCTATCTTTAACAATTATTTTTCTGTAATTATGCAATATAAATTTTCAATACTTAAGACGCTAATGATACGAGAATAGTAATTTTTTATAAAATGCAATTTGAAATCAAATTTCACTTATTACTTGTTCAGGATAAATACGTGGCCCTTCCTATCTTCGTCAATTATATATTATTCACATCCTTGTTCACATTATAAATTCACATCCTGTTTATAACCAAATAAATAATATCAGTGAAAAAGTTTTAATAAAAACTTAACATTTCGTTTGACAAAACAATATAACGAATACATATTTTTTTTATACTTAGCAACTTGCATTTATTATTTTTTATTATTTATGCATACACTTACACTTTATCAAGTTTATATTCTTATAATTACTTCATATATCGAAAACAAGCTCATTGGACGATACTTTATGTAATTCAACACAATCGCTTAACATTTCATCGATAAAATTCCTTCATGTTGCTGAAATAACAATAGTACAGCTTTCTTCAATTAATCAGTACGTTTAGTTTGCCAGAATTATTAATTTCTTTACTTCTATTTATTTATTTATTTATCTATCTATTTTTGTCCTTTCACAGAATTACCGATGATCGGAACGAAATAATTACATATATATTTTATTATACTGGTTAAATCTCCTAAAACTGAAAGCTGAAATATCTTCGAAGCTGTTAATTATATCAAAAAAGATTTCACAGAGAAGTTTTTAATTTAATATGACTAGAATTTTTGTAAGTGGACGTGTAGAAAGCATGAAAGTAAAATTTGTTTCTTTTAATTAGAATCGTATAGTTTTTAATACATCGATTGATTCAGCTCGTTGTCCTCTATAAAAAAGGATTGAGTTATTACTTTAGAAGATATTTTAATTAAAATATTGTAAAATGGTACTCCGGCAGCCACTGTTTCTTTCTTTTTATTATTAATTAATGGTAATTATTTCTACAAAATGATAGAGGAAAACGAGTGTGTCATTCCAAATACGATTATATTCTCTACGTATAATAATAGAGAATAAAGAATGGTCGTAGATTGTTCTAAAATGAAAGACAATCTGAGAAACGGAACACCATCTGACATCCGGAAGACATTCCAATAAGAATTCTGTTAATAAATACACACATTGTTAAATTATTCCTATTTATGTGAATTATTTTATGAAGATTTATCTACAGTCGATACAACCATATATACATAAAGCACAACTCGTTAGTTAGTTATTAAAGAAAAATATCACATGTGATAAAAAAAAAACCTGATTGTCACAATACCATTTCACAATATTTTAATTAAAATATCTCCTAAAATAATAGTCTATTGACATAAATAGTACAACATATTTTTATGAAAAATTATGAGTTGAATTGATTAATGTATCAAAAAATATGATTCCATTTAAAGAAAACAACCTTGACCTCTATGTGTTCTCTGTGTATAAATTATATTTATAAAAGTACAAATTATATAAAAAAATGTCCTTGAAACCATCTAACTATTGTCTAAAATTTTCTTTTATATATAATCAACAGTTTTCAAAATATTTCCACTTGCAGTCTTAAATAACTCACCCTCTATATTAGCATATTGAAGAATACTTAGCAATTCTGTATCTACCTTATCATACTATAAGTGATACTAAATTGAAATTCTTTAAAAGTCAGTTATACATCCGAAGACTCTTTCACGACTACAAAGTTCTCAATGACTTTTTATCAATTTTCAAAATTCAATCGCAAATTTGAAAAACAATTTCGAAGCATTTTCTCGAACAGAAATCATCAGTGTACTTATCGAAGTCTAATAGAATTTTTTCCAAGCAACACATCGTCCACTCTTCTATTCTGAACATGGAGTTTATTGTAGTTATAGGGGCGTCCGATAAATCGAAGGAAACAGCCTCGGAATACCAATCCAACTAGTGGCCTCCAGTGGACGTGGCGTGACATTGAAAAGAATGTAAATGCGTTATGAACGTCGGCCCAGTTCCACACGGTGTCACAGATCGTTTACCGCTTACAGATTGCCCCATAAACGGGCTCCAGCACGAAAACGCACGACTCGAGCCATGGGCGCTGTACGTGATACGCAGCACTTGGGAATTTCGTTGGGAAAGACCGTTTGGGAACACCGAACTGACAAAATTCTACCGCCTACAGGCTAGTGATGGGCACTCATTCTGTCGTTCTCACAATTTTCAAGCAATTTGCTTATACGAAAATTATAGGTGCATCAAATGTTATTAGAAGTGAAAAATTTAAATACATATACAATGTACATTAGCTCACGAAAGCATTTGAATTCCCTTTAAAACAAAATAACCTTTTTAAAATTGGATCAAACGATTTGAGATTTCTTGGGAAATTAAAAGGAGTGCACATCAAAATTTGAAAATTAGTAAAAGTCGTTTCTACAACATTTTTGAAAGTACTTGAACCTTCTGGTACCTAATAACTTCTCTTAAATAAGCCCCACCCTAATATATGTAATAAAGCAAATGCATATTTAAAAGTATTAACTATTTTTCTACAACAGGGTTTCCCAACCGGAGAGGAATTCCATGATTTCAAGGGGGAATCGCGTTTTCATTGTATAGTACTCTTATTACTAGTCAATCAGGGTATACTTGTTCACATAGAGGAGGTTTCTTATATTGGACAACTTTAGAAAGTACCTTCATAAATCCGAAACGTGTTCACAGTTCTGAGCAGAAAAATTTGAGAACAATTTCAGCATTGTAATTGATATATAATCTACTAATATAGTTCGAAACGCGATGTGGCTGGTTACGAAAAGAATATTTTCCAAATAATCAATGGTACAATTTGAGCAACTGGTTTTCTAATTTGGATCACAGATATACTAAATGTCAATTTTTTGTTATTTTAGATAAGAACTTTTATTTAAAAATATACGTACATTCTATAGATCCAAAGAAAAAAATACATTTTAAGGGACATTTTACAGCTTACTGAGAAAAAATAAATGTATATTTGACGAAATAATCAGTCGTCGTCACATACGTTTAAGCACTCGTAATAATTAGTATTGAGACAGTTAGTGTAGTTGAAATAGACCCATATCTTGCAAGAAAAACCCTGTACCTACTCTTGCCCGCGCTTTTGTCATATTTCCCACATTGTAGCATTTTTATCCTTAAGAAAGAAGAAATGATGAATCATTTTGACCGGTTCAACTTAAGAATCATTAGCTGGTTGTATTTAAGAAATTAACCTAATTTTAACATTTATGTATAATACACAGAAACTAATACACATATCACGTAAATGTTATGATGAAATTAAAAATATTACTCTTCTCAAAAAATTGTACTTATGAAAATTCAAAATTTACCTACCAGTTAAAAGTTACAGGTTGTATAAGTTAGAGACACAATTAAACAAAATATTCATCAGTTATTAGTAGGCTCTGGATTTGTATACAAATACATATTTTTGAGAATATAGTACGAAAAGTAGTACTTCGGTAAAATAAAATTATTTCACCTATCAGATGTTATAGAAAGCACTATAATTTTGAAATATTGGATTTTCAAATTGCCTATAAGTGTATGAAAATCCACTCATTCTACAGTATTACTTTTTTAGACTGTTATGGTTGTTAAGTACATTATTAACATTATAGTTACTAAGCAGCATGTGAGCTACAGTCTCATGCTAAGATATGTCATCTGTCAATTTATGTGTGAATAAAGACTATGATCAAGTTTAGGATCAAGTTAGAGAACTTTCTGCTATGTAAAATGGATTAGAAACATCTTTTACGTAAATAAGGATACTATTTAATGAAATATAATACGAAAGGTATACAACAGACTTTTATACCTTAGAAGGGTGAGTGACATCTCGATATATGATGGAAAGAGTGCACGAGGTAAGGAAAGTGGAGAACTACTATTCTAGAGGTTTAAAATATTTCTATAAGTGTAGATACAGTATAATTAAAAATTACAGAAATTGCATTATATTCGTTGCGAAAGTGCATTGCATACAGAAAAATAGTCTAAAATTTCTTTAGAATAGTGATATAATCATTTAAATAGAAAAATACCACCCGCAAAATAAAAATTACGTTATATTCATCCCAAAAGTGTACTGCTAAAACTTCTTTAGAATGGTTATACGATGTTTTAAATTTTAAAATGTCGACTACTTTTTATATTGCTTCTACTTCTCCTTGTACAAAGTATTTTCTATTTGTAAAATTAAAAAATAATAGAATAGTTGAATGGAATTAAAAAGTATCAGGTGTAGAAACAAATTCTTTTCGACTTTTGGCTAAAATCAATGTTTTATTTAAAGAGAATAAAAACAGATCAATCATCGATATAATTTCCATTGTTGTTGATGACCTTTAGCCATTTCCTTTTTTTTGCCAATTTGCGAATACGGTTTCGAATGTTTTAATTTGAATGGCTGTGCTGATTATGTGACTTCAGTCAAAAGAATTTCTACACCTAGTAATATAATTAAAGTAATTGAAATGTCTAGCCCTATTGATTATACTAGTCTATATTCGGTGTGAATATACAGAGTGGGGCAAAAATTTTATCCACTTAGAATATGTGTGTTATTTGTAATAATATGGAAAAATGTTATATGCAAAACTTAGATGATACATAGATAGATATAATACAATGTAAATACTTTTTAATTTTTTTAAATAGGGTAAAATTAATAGGCTGCTGTGGCGGTTTCAGTATGCTCTTATTAAAGATTATTCTAGATTACCGAAAATTATAAAACAATTGTTATTACTTTCGAATTGTGGATCAACAAATACGCTTTATCATCACTCAATTTTTTTAATTCTAGCCAATTCTGTACAGTTATGAACGTAAAACAATTATGGTAATTTACGAAATTGCATGGAACATGAGCAGTCAGTATCAATTTTGATTACTGAGGTAAATATCATCGTGATAAGCAAATAAAGTTTTTCTTTTAGAAAATAAGTGAATATAATCCTCATTTATGGGGAAAGTTATGAAAATGTATTCAAATACAAATCAGAAATGATGTCTATCAAGAAATACCGATTATATAGGAAAATATGTGACTACGAATTACTGCAGCATATGCTTAAATAAATTTAGAGGTGATAAGATATAGATTAAGAACTATACGAATAAGACATAGACAGCGATACAAAGATTGCAACTTTCCGTTATTACAAATAGTCAATTACACTCGCTTTGAACAGTTTCTGTAATGTAGAAAAACGCTAAATTTGGGTATGAATAATCTTCAACGATAGCATGAAGAAATCGATATAACAAGTACAGATTTAAATTTAAAAATATAGAGGTGACCCAGAAATCTCTACTTACGTAAAAAATATTTACATCAAAAATATTTAATATATGATATACAAGTTCGGTACATAATATTTTCATATATGTATAATACTTCAGGTGGACAAAGTTTTTATCTTACCCTGTATATTTATACAATATTAAAAAATATTCTGTTATATTAAACATTTATAAGATCCAACACTTTTTGAATTTCAGATAGACAAATACAGTATTGAAAGCGATACGAAAATTATGCAGAATGTGTGAAATAACTCGAAACGTTTTAAGCCCATCACTACTGATACCAGATTCCTGCATTCAGGTCACGTAGGATGTTTTTGAATATCGAACGAGAAGCGTTGCTTGACATGAAAGATTTCTGTAAATACAAAAATCTTGCGTATTTTGGCTGCATCACGTAAGCATTCTTCTGGTATCTGATATTTTATGGAAACGAATTTCACAGGTGTAGAACCTTTGTTCCATAATGCATCATTCAGTAGTTGTCTTTGCTTAATTTTTAATTAAATACAGCAAAAATATCATAATCATTCGTTAAATTGTTCAGATAAGATTATAGTTGTAATATAAGATAAGATTACAATATAATTTTTCCGTTATCAATTGAAAGTTTGTAAAAGAATACCTGATCTAGATTTCCTCCTTAAGAATGATCCTTTCTCAAACTAAACTTTATAATTTACATTATAAAAGTCTTTAGCCCTTTCGATACTACTAGTGACTATAGTTCCCCATCATACGTTCGCTCTATTCTACTGGTGACTATAGTCACTCGTTAAAATATCGCTTTGATTCACAATTTTAGTCGGATGTAGTATAGCAATATTATCTTCACAGGTACCGATTTCTTCTGTTTCGTAACTATTTTGTTTTTTGTTACGGTGATGTGTACATTGGCGTCGAAAGTGGCCTATAAAGTAGCACTTCGAGTGTTCGCGATTCAAATATCGGTACAGCGGAAGCATATGGGCGGAAGACACAGCTGTACCAAAAAGGGTTAATACCAATCAACTATATCAATTATGTAATAATTCTTATTATCTATAATTTTAATACGATTCCTCAAAGCAGATACATGAACTAATTTAGAAGAGAAATTAATTGCTTATTAATTTCATTAATAAATATTTTCTTTAATAATTAAATAATATATTGCTATTTTCTAGTGCAATTTTCACAAAACAGAGCAATTAAAAATAAAAATATATTGAAGAAAGTAAGGAAAACTGTGTATATGATATATTTTATAAAATTAAACTTATAAAGTGATAATAATTATATACATTTTCTCTATTATTTTGCAACATCAACATTAATCTTACATACACTCTAAATATATATTAACATAATTCGCTAAGGATACATTAATATGTTAGTGGATACGAACTTGTTTTTCTTATATTGTACAAAAACTAAAATTAAATTTATGACTGAATTCTAACATTTTTTATAATAGTGTATTGCACTATGCATTACTTAATTCGTTTGTAAATGATTATAATATCCGATGCCAATATCATTCTCAAATTAAAAAATGCTTCACTTACATTGATTACTCTCAATAATTGCCTCAAGTAAATTACTATCCATTTTATATCTATTATATGATACAAATATTACACAATTATTGCACAACCAAAACGAGACTAACAATAACTAACAATAAGCATTCTATACGATTTAGTTTTTATTCCAGTTTTAAATTATAAGTACTTTTAGTAACTTGCACTTTATTTGAATTTTGTGAAAATATAATTTTTTTTTAAATTTTAAATTTTTAACATTTTGCAGATTGATGTTTTTCGATATATTTTCATCAATGTTTTCTAACATTATCTTAAATTAATTTTAGACTATAATTTAATTTTTGTAAAACTATGTTTACTACATAACTAATAAAATTTAAAAAAAATTAACTACTTTTTTCTAAAATTTCAGTTTTATAATATGAAAATGATGTTTAATGTAATTACTTACCCGAGATAAGTGGATTTTTGTACATCTTGATACAAAAAAATGGCAGTTTTGTTCAGTAACAGCGCTAAATGCTGTGTTAATACGTAAATTTTAAATCAATACAATACTTTAAACGTACGTCTAACAATATTTTGTTAACATTATTTTACTTAGTTTTCCAAAAATTAATACACTTATGGTTGCTTTCTTTCTACAGCAAAGGCTTCGATTATCACCATCGCAAGCAATTCAATCTTCCTAACATATTGCCGACCGATCAGACAGATCTCCCTGTATCTAGGAAAAAATGTGAAATTTGTAATGTATCAACGCAAAAATTTGTCTGTTTCGAAAGTTAACAGACTTTTAAAAAGTTCTACGTTGCTTAACATATTTTTACTTTGATCTGTGTAAGTGATATGAAATATTAAATAATTATTATTTTATTATTTAAAATTACTTTCATTCTTCGTGAGTTTTTAAGTGTATAAATGTTACTAATAAGGGAACACTCCTAAGTGATAATCACTGATATTGATGAAACTTTAATGTATTAATAGTTCTCAAGAAAAATATTTTACACACATCCTCTATTTTTATATTATCGGTAATCGTTCACAGTAAAGGAGTGAAAGTCATGCTTAAAAAGGGTAGTAAACGTATTTGAACAAACATTTCCAACAAAGGAACGATGTACAAGTACAAATTTTGTATTTTTCAACGTCAACTTTCTAAGCGTCGTTCGTAAAAAAGGCGCGCGGTCGACAATATGCTAATAGATCATGATAAACGAACTCTAAAAAGAATTCACGTAACGCCTCTTACACTGAAACTCCGCCAAATGAAACGTTCAGGCTAATCCGACAAATTGGCTTGTTCGTGAAGAAAACTTGTCCACAACCTTTTCGTAGGATATTCATTTATTTTCCCCGCATGATCGACTTCGCGGGGTTTCCTGGACGTTCGCCGGCGATCACATTTGAGAATCGACGTTTCGTTAATGGCAGCTGGACCACCATGATCGGCGGGACGAGCATCACGGTGTCAATTAATGAGCCAGGGGGGATCGGTACGTGGAACGAGGCCCGCGGACCTGCAAGAGACCGAACTCCCCTGGTTTTGTCGCTCGGTTCCTGGTAGGCAGCCATAATAAATACATAATATACACATAAAGGCGAGCCGGCGCGATCGAAATGATCAAGAGAAATCCTCGGCCGTCCTGACGGCGCGCCGTGGGTGGCTTCGACTTCCGATCGCCAGCCTCAAATGAAAATCTCCACGCTTTCTGGCGTGCTTGAGTGACTGTTTTCGGCCACCTAATCGACCAACGTTATTTCTTTCGGCTGTTCCTTATTCGATCGCAGCCTCCTTCGCGTCCAGTTTAGTGGAAATGTCTTCGATAAAGATGGACATTACTTAAAGATGGATCCTGAGGTACTCTTTCTTTCGTTCTTTTCTTTTAAATTCCCCAATTTCTGCTAATTTTGGAATATACTTCTCTAAGGAATGCTATAGAGAATGTGTTATAAAAGTGTTACTGTAGATCAAGTGAATTTGATGTTCACTTGATGGTCGATTTTCGGTTAATTTACATAAAATGATTTGAACTGGGATGACTATTAAAAAGTTATCGTCGTTTTAATTTATTCACATATGTTTGGCGGTATTTCATTTATGTTTATTAATTATTCACGTTTGACCTGTAATTCTAAGCGTGCTTTAAGGAGAGATTCTCGTGTAACAGCAGTAAAAACAAATGATTTTTACATATTTTTATTTTTAAGAAAATTATTACTTAAGATAAATTATTAATAAGACAAATTTAATATTTCAATAATAGATACACTAATACATTTTTAAACTATAGAAAGCTTTTTTGATTTGTCTTTTCTCACTGTTATATTAAATTGTATGCAATTATTATCCTCTTCGACGACATAACCGTTGTTTGTGCGCAGCGTAGCACTTCTTACAATCATTAGAATTTGAGAATTAAGAAAGGTTTTTAACATTTAGCCGACCGATCAGCGAGATTTCTCAATATTTAAAAAAAAAGCAGAAAAAATAGATATGCTTGATATATTTGTGAATTTTGCATAATTTTGTTTTTTGTTTTGAATGTTGGGACATTGTAAATCTTTTTTTTTTGTTTTAACAAAACACATTACTTGGATTTGTGTAAGTTTTACGAAATATTAGATAATTATTATTTTAGTATTCCAAGTTACCTCCATGCTTCATGTGTACTTAAATGTAACGATGCTGCTAAGCTAACAAGAGAACATTCCTAAGTGAAAACCACTAACTCATGAAACTCTGATATACAATAGTTCTCGAAAAAATATTTTACATTTATTTTTCTTTTTTTAGCAATAATCTTCAAGGGGCAAAACTCATCCTCAAAGTGAATAGTAGTAAACGTATTTGAGCTGATATTTCAAACATCATTGGAGATACAGAGACACGGTATGTATTGACGAATTTTCTATTTTTCCAACGTAAAATTTGCAAGCGTCGATAAAAAGATAAAAAATACGTGCGTTTGACAATATGTTACAGTTACACAATTGGTATTGAGATTATATTCATTTCCGACAAAAATTATAAAACACTAAACAAGTTATGCGGTTTTGATCGAAAATTCACTTTTTCCAGTAGATTAGACAAGGTTATGTCAATAAAAGAAATATTATAAATAAACGATAAAATAAAATTCCTAAGAAAATGTATAGGAAATCAAATAAAGTTTGTTTCAATTTGATTAGTTAATTAGTTATTAAGTTAACCTACACAAAATTTAAAAATATATATTTTCGAGAAAATCACGTTTCCTCTTATATAAACTTATTAAACCACAATTCTCTTGAGGAACGATTTCAGGGACATTTGCAAAATTAATATATATTATTGCAAATACACGTATAAATTGGACAAACATGATTGTTACATTGTCAAATGTCCTCAATATTTGTATAACTTCTTTTTATAGTTTTTACGCTATGTAAGAAGAATATAATGTTTCATTATACTTATAACTAGACTGTCGATTTGTATGCATTTATAAACAATTTAAACATATAAAATTGCGCAGAATTCACGTAATATGAAAAAATAAACAAAACATCATAGTAAATTATAAAATTATATAGTTATATAAAATTATAAATTATGAAAGTATAAAATTATGATAATATTAAATTATAGTGTTTTTTATAGCACCTGATGGGTGAACTAATTTTCTACCGAAGTTCTACCTTTCTTATTTCATGTAATCTCAAAAATATGAATTCTCATAAAATTCCTCGGTCTCCTTATAACACGCTTCTTTATGTCATATCTATTTGTTTTCATAACAGAAACATTGGATATTTATAAAATATCAGCACACAAATTCTGCAAATGTTTCGTACCATTGTTTCTCTTAGTATTTCCTTTCCTTTCGAAGAAAAAATACCTTAAACCTCAAAATACATAACATGATAAATACATGAAGATTAAAATACCCTGTTTCCTATCCTACGTACCTATTCCAAAATTGAATGCTTTTTAGTAGAAGTGATCCACAGTAATTGCAATAAAGCAATGGTAATTAATTACTGTATAGAAGCCCTCTACAAAGTTGATTCAAAATCATTTACATGTGACCTATCACCAGCTGGCAGCATTTTGCTGCGGCTGGTAACGATTCATCGTCAGTCGAATTACGAAACCGCCGGTGTTTTTGCTGTCCCTAATTTCAGAGGGTCCGTGATCATTTTATTGCGATTCCTGCAATCCGTTTAGTTCCCGCTTTGGATTTGGCGGTTTCTTTCTGCAATGTCCCCGATTCTGATGATCGCGCGCGTGAGAATTGTGCGAAACAGCTAGTGAACATCACTGAACGTGAAAAACAAGGGTCAGAGGGGTTAGGTTCAGCAAGGAAGGACAGCTTCATCTCCGAGGTGGTCCTATGTGTTGATAAAAAGTCTTGTGAGGAATGGCTCGACACGTTCATACATGTATATACAAGTTTTTAGAAATTCGAAAAGTACGAACGTTCGTCAACTATGACGAAAACTATACGGTATATAGTATACACTGTCGTTCATAAGTACTAGGGCAGGCATTATGGTCGAAAAGAAAGTAGTATCTTATTTAAATTATATTTTCTCACCAAAGTTAATATCATATATTACTAAAAACATACATATGCATCTGTACATCGAGATTTTAGAATGAATAATGTTTTTTTTTTAGGATAATTTTAGGTTCACTTTTAGAATCATTCTTTTTTAGGATAATTTAATAATGCCTTTCACGCGTCAGATAATTTTATATTAAACTTGTAACGACGATAAGGCTTGCTTCACATTTAGTAAGTAGATTTTGATAGATTTTAGTAAACGTCTGTAAAATTCAGAAGATTTTAATAAAATTTAGCAAGCATCAGTAGATTTAAATCAAGATCCGTAGGCTTCAAGAGATTTCAATAAATATTAGCAGCATGCAGCAGATTTAAATAGAACTCAGCAGATCTCTGTATATTTTGGTAGATTTCAGCATAATTTAGTAGAATTCAAATAGATACCGACAGAATTTTCTAAATTTCAATAGATTTCAGTGTGCTTCACATTTAGGTGTCTTAATACTTATGAACGGGAGTGTACGTGATGATGGTGTATGTGTCGAGTAATTTTAAACACATTGAAATATTATATTATCGTCCGGAAATATGAAATTTTGATTATTGCAGGACAAACTAGAAATATTCATGAAATTAACACATTTCATAGTTCTGCAAATTTTAAATGTTAACAGTAGGATATTAGCACCTAGACATGTAAAGTTGATGTGCATTTTTGGAGATGTGAAATGATCTCAAATATACATAATGTTGATATAAATGGAACTATACATTCAATTAAATTATTTTATAATTAAATTATTTATTATTAAATTGCTTAAAGAACATCGAAATATTGTTGTATTATTTTCCGCAAATGTGATCTTGATTGTCAGTTGTTCCATCAATATCCCTTTAGTTGGAATCTTAAGTTTAAAAAGCAAATAATTTTCTTAAAGTCCAAATCATCGTCGAATGCTTAATGCAAATTCTACATTTCCGTTTTTAAATTTTAATTTCTCTATATTATACATCAAATTATGATGATTAAATTGTAAATAAGGGAATACTGAATGAAAAACATTAGACGTGAAACTTTATTTCTTATATATGTATATTCTAGTATTGCCATTCGTTATATTTTTTTCAATTACCATTTTAAAATATAATTAGTATATTAATATAAAATAATTCAGTATATTACATAAATATAGTACTCTAGTTATTACATATATTCCTTAGTAGAAAAGCTTATAAACGATAAGAGTCTTAAGGGACAAAATATTAATACTTATTATTAAGGTAGAGTTGCCAAAATAGTACCATTTAAGATATTTCATGTTATATTTCCTATTTAGCATATATTTCCTCACAAATTCATACTGAATATTGTAATTCGATACATAAGTTAATCTTCTGCTCAGAGCAAAATAATTTATTATGAGCGTTTTTCTAATCTTATCCAACTCCCTAAATCGCACTTTCGTTAAAAGTTTAAAAAATTTACGAATGAATTAAATATATTAAAATATTTATTAATGCATACTTATGCATATTCAGAACAAATAAAAAACCAGGCAATATATAATGTTTAAAAGTAACGTATTTATTGCCGTTAATTTGTAACACCTGTTAAACTATATTTTAACAATAACTAATAAGGAAGGAAATATTTAATATAAAGCAATAATTTTAAATATATTTATGAGTATTTACAATAACAAATTTTTGTTTCTTTATTTCTCGTACGATTACCTTGCTTTCTTCATATTTTCTTGATTCATTTGTAGTAAATTTCATTTGCTATACTGAAATATTGAAAATGTTCTGTATGTATTAGATGTAGAATTACATTCCTTCCGACTAGAATCACATAATCGAATACAATCATTCAAATCGAAATATTCGCTATACTTTTCGCAAGCTGCCAGAAAAATGGCGAAAGGCTCTAAAACATAATTATTTCAATGATTTATCCTTCTTCATTCTCTTTAAATAAAACTCCAATTATATCTGAAAGTCGAAAAGAATTTATTTTTTCACTTAAATGTGATTACATATACAATATGTTACAATAGCTATAAATAATAGATACTGTGTATGTACCTACACGTATAACCTAAAGATATTAATCTCTTTAGGTATGTCTCCTAAGGCGTGCGTTATTCATGTGTTCTCAAATCGTATTGGTACGATTTAGGAAACGTGTTCAATTTATTAATAAATACCGATTTAACCATTATAATGAATGTAAAGTATTCTAGAATAATATTATTTCTAGAAAAATCTAAAGATATAGACTGAAAATATATTATTAAATATCAAATTGATCAAAGATTATTTCTAATCTATCTAACTTTTTCAAATATCTTTCTAGCTTACATAAAATAAGACTTAAATAGGAAATTTCTACTTTCCACTGCACGTATATTTCATCTTTATAATATCATATACTGTTTATGATTATCAATGATAAAAATATCGGTGAGGTATAAGTTGGGTGACCGTATTGGCACCTCTTCTCTCTGAGAATATCTGATGAATACTTGAAATATTTATACTTCCGTTGGGAACTGGTTTCTAAAAGTTTCCGCAATTTTTGATTGTATCTAATGTTTACGCCATCCATTCGTAGTGTTGTACAAACTAGGTTACACGTGTATTCATCGTGATATACGGTGCCGCATGGTAAATGATGTACACTTTAGTCCGTTCTAGATAAACGAACAGATCTTAATGTACAAATACTTGACTTTCTTTTTATAACTCTTTTATGTAAATATTTTCAATAAACTACAGTAGAGCTTCCTTTATCCGAATATCCTAATATCCGAGCACTGTGTTATACGAACATATTTCCCAGTAGTGGTTGCCTCCTTTTGTTTCAAATATGTACATATTTTAGTAGTATGGATTCGTTCGAACCAAAGAACCTGAATGAACTGCTAATGGTAAGTACATCTGAAAATTGTAGACGAAAATATTGTCAAATCGAATAAAAAAATATCTGTGCTGATTGTAAAAAATATGCTTGTGGGAAATGTACACGAAAACAAATTTCAATTTGTATAAATTGCGCTAAGGAAAGTTAAAATTAAATTACTAGTACTACCATTTATCGTATCGTGTATAAAAATCTAAGTGAAAAATATAATTTTTTGTTTTTGTTCATGTTTTTATGTTTAATTAATCATTGTTTATATATTAATTTAGAAATAGTGAAATATTTATTTGTTTATATGTTAATTAATATAAAACTATAAATAAAAAATAAAAATTCAACACTAAATAATAAATCTTTTATTTTAAAACACGACAAGGTCAAAATGACCGGTTGCTAGAGATAGGTATATAATTCTTGGTATATTTAGTGTTAAAGAAGGCTCTACTGTATCTAATACCAAAGGAAAAACCGTGCGAACGTATTTTTATCTTCAAATCAAAATTAATGTCCCAAAAAAAAAGTGATCCCGATGCAAGATTTAATTCGAAACGCTTTGCAGTCTGATCGAAACTCGATTCCGTGTTTTTTTTATTATTTTTTCTTCTCCTTTTCACCAGCAAAGAAAACAAAGGTTAATCGGAACACGCTGAATTGTCGTCCTCGTGAGCATCTTGCGGGATGAACTCGATTCAGCGTTCGCGTCAGGCCGCAATTAATGGGGATTCGAGTGTCGATGAGGCATTGACGCCGATGGACGTCGACGTCGGTCAAGGGAGGCCAGGACAGCCAGGCCTGTTGTTTTTACGCGACGTGCCAGTAATTTACAGTCGGTCATTCGGCCGTACATGGCCGGTACGATCGGAAGCCTCGCTATACGTCAAATTATCCCATACATCATGGTTTTCTTCGCCGCGTGGTCGATTTATGTGCACGCGCATAATATAAATTATTAAATAAGTCTACACCAGGCTGCGTATGCGCGCTCGTTATTTATCGATCGGTAAGAACAGATCGACGATCCAACGATCCGATAAGCGGGACACCAAGGCTTTACCGAGTAGTAAAAGTGCTGTTTGCGCGCGAGCACTTGGGGAGAGGGGAAAAAAGTTGCCACAATTCGTTTCGTGTTTGTTGGAAATTTGTTACTTTCCAGCCGAGCGTGCGTCGTCGCGTCGCTTCTTCTTCGCCCCGAAACTCGATCTTGTTCAATTGCTTATTGCGCGCATCGTACTGCGCGAGAAAACTTGTACGACCACCCACACACTTTAGAAACTTGTTCGATAACTGGTGTATAACATACTGCTGTTCATAATTATTTGGTCACCCATTATGTTTTTACAGAAAGTACTGCATGTATGATTTAAATTACAATAAAATCTATTTACTATAATCACGAATAATGTTATTATAATCAGTTGATCTCGAAACACTATACATAAAATTAGTAGGTGCAGAAATGAATTCTGTCTCAATTTTGGGTACAATCAAAGTTTTATTTAAAAAGAATAAACATACATCAATCATCGAAATAATTTTCGTTATTGTTGATGACCTGCCATTTTTCTGCTAGCTTGTGAATACCATTGCAAATATTTCTATTGGAATGGCTGCATTGATTAAGAATTTATTTAGATATAGAATTTATTTCTACACCTAATAGTTAAAAATAATCCGCCTATTATAATCAAATTTTGGCTATTGATATCAATTGTGATAATTATACTTGAAGAAAAATGAAATTCAAAATTTTTGAAATTTTCAATATTGTATCATAACCAGGACTTTTCTTTGGAATACAACTAAATTTTTTTTATTTGTTCACCGAAAAACTGGATATGTTTTTCATAGTTTCAGAAAATTCAATATTGACGTGTTAAAAGCATTTTTCTCTTTTCTGATTTCTTCATAGTAATTGAAAGAGTTCGAAAATGAGCTTGAATATATGTTAATTCTTAGTTTTAATCGACACCGCATCTGTTTCATGAAACGAATCTGTTACCTATTTTAAAAATAGTAACGAAATTCTAATATAAAATAATGCTGCCTTCAATCATGTTTCCCATCTTATTATAATCGGTTGCGGTGGCAGTGGTATATTCGGTACTTTTCCTTTGTAAATTTTTTATAGGATAAGGAGCTTTTGAAAATATTTATTTCACTTAAAATATTAATGTACCGATAGTAGAGAAATAGAATCTTGTATCTTCTGTTACTCTACTTAATATATATAACAATGTCTTGTGAATTCAAATTTTTTCCGAACAGTTATATTTGACACAGACTGCACAGCAGTTATTATATGAAAGTATCAAGAACCATAATTCATTGGTATACATTGTTGCAAAAAAAACTCAAATCGGAAGAAAAATATGTAACATTTATTTATGCTGTTTATGTAAGATATGCAAAACGTATGCAATATACAAAACATGTGTTTGCATAAAAATCTGCAGTGTAGTTATAATAGTTTGTAATAAATTCAGTTCAATAATAAAATTTTTGTCCTCTATGTTATATTATCAGCTAATTATTCTTATCAAAAACTCCATGTCCCAAAGAATCATAATAAGCGGATTTCACTGTATATTTCTTCGCCAAAGTTAATTTCATGTATCACTAAACATATATATTATGTATGTTTTCGTTATACCGCAAGAGTATAGAATGAACAATTTTTTTCGAGGATCTTGATCATTTTATAACAACTTTTGTAAATTAAATAAGTTTATATGGAACTTGCAACGACAATGGGTCTTGTTTCACATTCAGTACGTAGATTTTAAGTAAACCTAATAAATTTCATAAGAGTTTGTACAATTCAATGAAATTTATTAGATTTCAATAAATTTTGGAAAGATTTCGATAGATATTAGTCGAATACAGTGGATTTTAATAGATTTCAGTGTGCTCACTTTCAGTAAATATAACAATTCTTTTTAGATTTCTAATTATCTCGTAACGATTGTTTAGGTTTGCTTCACCATTTGTACGTGTTTAATACTTATGAAGATAATATTGATCTTACAGCTATGTTTCATTTGTTACACTTATTCTGAACTAACAATTACTAGTATGAGTCAAGTATGATGATTCATAAGATGCCCAAAATATGTTAGGAAAAAGATAAATTCTAATCAAACGTAAAAAGACAATTTATTTAAAACCATTCTATTTCCTTTTTTACTAAATTTTTATGTATTATAGTGCACAGTATTCAATAATACATTCAACAGTGTACAAAATTTTCTGTATAATAAATGTTACCAATTGTTCACGAAAGAAGTCATACTTGTGAACGAAAAACTAAGAATGAAATGAGGAATACCAAAATAATTTCAAGCTTATGTAAAACAAAATTAAATTTACTGCAAGTAGGGAAAATCTTATACATAATCTATGCAGCAAAATAAAGGTGATTTAATAAAAACTGAGCAGACAAATTGCTTTAAAAATTCCTTCTATATTTGTAAGTTTTTAATATTTTCTGATGACAAGAAAAGTGAACATTAATATTTTAAATATATTAGGTGCAAAAATTAATTAGTACATAAAATCAGTACAGTACTTAACAGTACCATTCACCAATAAAACCTAATGACCACTAATGGAAGTTATTTCGATGATTGATTTATTTTCATTCCTCTTAAACGAAACTTTGATTGTACGAATTAAAACTGAAACAAAAAGGCTGCGCAAAATATTAATTCAGTATTTGAGATAGGAACAGCTAGTAGACGAATAACACAATGTTAACTTAAACATTTAGGTTATTTCTTAATTAAGAAAAATAAATAAAAATAAAATTCAACAATTAAAAGTCCATTTAAGAAATTTGCTGCCACCATTTAGATTTTCACAAGAATAAACTAAATATACTTGTGATTCGTTGGCAAAAATGTGTCGAATCCGCTGAAGTTTATTTTGATTGATAAAATCTAGTTTTGACTACGATATTCTGGTTTAAAGTTTTATTTATGATCCATCATTTTATGTGCAACGACTAAATGTTTATAAATAAACTGCTGATTTTTATGCGTTTATGAGAAACTTAAAAGTGTAAAATTTGCACAGAATGTATGTAATGTGAAGAAATATATAAAATATCCAAATTCTAGTGTCTTTTTGTAATACCGTTTAAGTGAAATAATTTTCGACTGAAGTTCCACTTTTTTGTACTGTATTCTCCACAATATGCATCTGCACAAAAATTCACAGTATACACATTTATAAGTAAGGCTGCTTAATCTTTGATATTTTAAAAAATAAGCTTAATATTTTCGAAATTATACGTGTTGAAATATTTGCCCAAAGGAGCAACAAAACACATCCTTTGGTATTTCAAATATTAAGATTCCTTATAAAACTTCTACAATAATAACACCGGTGGAATATGTATATTTTATGGCGGATATTGTTCCATAAACCGACGTAGTAAAATATCGATTAAATGCCTCTTATGCGAATTATGAGCACATAACGAGCGAAAAAGTGGAATATGTATGCGACTATTGTTTATAAGTAACAAAACTTTCTTCATTCATTCACCGCAGATCTCTAATGTTACCAAAGAATTATTTCATAGGATTTTTATTAGGGAACCATATTACTCTCACTTCTGCAGAAACTTCTAAAGTTACTTATTTTCATAATACACGTTAACCCTTTAACAGTTTATCCCGTGACTGTCACGGGCAGAGCGTCAAGTACTGATTAGTTTATATCGAGAGAGATTTTTAGGTAGAAAGTTAGAAAGGAACGAAATATTTTTCGAACTATGGTGTATGGTTATGTACTTCGTGCTTCAAAAATGATCACACATAACACAGTTATTAAAAAAAGCACGTGTAAAATATACATTCCTTTTACCGTCATGCATGATTTTATTACACTGTTAAAGGGTTAAGATCAATTCAATTCTTCTTTTGCTTTTACCTTTTATCGCACATAAGTTTATATTAAAAATGTATCAGTTTTCAGGAAGAAATATGAAAGTGAATGACCACATTGTTACTCATTCCTGTAGATTAATACTGGTCACCCTCTATACGCATCGATATCAAATATAAATAATATTGTTTGCAATTCATTACTTTTTGGAAATTTTATTTTGTTATAATGAATAATATGGAGTGAAAGCAAAAAAGGAAGTAAAAAGTTCGTAGGAAACCTCGTTATCTTATAACTTGCTAAAAACGCATCTTCCGTTAGCTGCCTACGGAAAATGAAATTACACGGAGGACGCTAAGAAATTTCGAAAGCAGGGCACGATGTGGCGTGAAGATGGCGGAAAAACAAGCTACGTGAAACAGCGAGCTAACGTATTCGCCTCGAGTAGATACGGATCTGAGGTAACGATTTTAACAGCATCGCCAATAAGACAGTGTCGTTATTCACAATTTAAGCTAAACCCTCCGTTTCCAGCACTGCCGGCGTCGATCTCCGGATGACTTTTAATTACCGACATATCAAGCGACACGACTGAGGGACACGATTATTGATTGTTTCCCCGTTTATTGTATATTTTAAATTTAATTCGAAACTCCAGGAGACCGGCAATAGCTGTCAAACGTTGCCTCGTTTTTAAATCCCTCTTGTAAAGTAAAATGAGACAAGCCTCCTCCTCTTCTCTTCAAACTCCCGCTTCCACTTTCTTCGGAGCAGACTCATCCCCTTGCCGTTCTTTGTCTCTGATAATTCCCGTCAATACGATAGAACGAACACTGTTTCTAAAGATTCCACGTTTCGCCGTTTTATTGCCTGAATGATTATTACCTTTCTCGATCATACTTGATCATGCTATCGTGCTTATTGATTGAAAGATGAAATTTCATTAGGTATAGGTTAAATTGAAACTTACATTGCTATTATTGGCGCTTGCGAAAATAATGCTGTAATTCCTTTTATGTGGAATTATGCGAAAAGTATAATGGGAACAAGACGAGAGATACCAATTATAACTCTCCAATTTTAGTGATCTTTTGAAAAATGATAAAATACATGTTTCTAATGATATGAATGAAATATTAACCGTAGTTATACGATAGATTTAAAGATATAATTAATTAACACGTTAAGCGCTACACCGATCCCCGCCGACCGACGCTAGACTTTTCGTTTAGATGACGCTGGTTCTTCAAAACTAGCCGCACCAAATTTGGAAAATAATTATTTATCATTCATTAATGGGTTTCGATAAAACAGTTTAAATAAAGATACGACTTTCCACTATAGGCGTTACAAAGTTACAACACTCTTCGTTAAATTTATTGCAATACTTTTTGCAAAATCTTCGAAACTGAGCCACTGAACAAGATGTCGACAGAAATCAGCGTGGTATTTAGGGGCGGCGGGTTGTCGGAGCATCAGGTCTAATAATAAGAGTAACTGAAATTTATGAATTTTTTTCTGAAAAAATCATTTATAATGTTGGATAAAATCTTCTTTACAATGGAAGGAGGCATTTTTAAGTTGCAGAAAAAAATGGTTCCTTTTGATTTCTTTGTATTAGTTTATATTTTTTTCTGCACATTCTTTTAAAGCATAAAAGAACGTCGATTTGTATAATCATATGGTTTCGATCATTGTATTTCAAAAAATTTGCATCAATATTTCTTAGTATTATCAAATCGACAATTCCTATATTCCCGAATAGTATCGATGATTCATTTGCCTTTTGTTACTTTTTTCCACTTCTAGTATCTTTTTCTTCTTTTCATCTTAAAAACTCATTTCTTTTTTCTAAATTTTCTTTTAAGAGGAAACTAGTAATAATGCTATACTCACCATCTTATCCCATGTAAGTTATATGAAAAAATAATATCAACATAATATTGGGACACCAAATTTATTTTAAGCCATTATATGATATTTCTATTTGGTACTCTAATAAACGCCAAAATTTGCATTTTACGTAATACTTATCTTTATTTAAGCCGCCATTCACCAATTTATGATATAAAACTAAATATTATGTACAATTCGTGAGAATATAGTAAAAAAAGGTAGACCTTCTGTAGAAAATTATTCCACTTATCAGGTGTTATATAAAACACTGTAATTTGGATATTTTGTTAATTTTTTCACATTAGGTGCATTCTGTACAATTTTTCACATTCAAATTTCCTATAAAAACATAAAAATCCGCAATTTAATTACAAGCCACACACGTGAAATCATAATTTCATTCATCATCTAATGTATCCTTTATCGTGCCAAATTATAATTACTGACTCATATGCAAAGATAACATAACAAAAAGAAGTCCGCATGTATTAGCAATAGGAGTAAAGAATAAAATTCGCCAACTTATTCTAATCTCTCCTACTTCTAATCAGTGCTGTCACACCGCATTAACTTTTATTTAAAAATCATAGACACACCTGCGAACTTCTCACGGCATACCGATTGAAGCTTACTGAATTAGTGTAAATAATATTTGTACCTGAAGATCATACAAAATCAATTATTTCGGGAATAAATCTTCACATGAAAAAACTATTTAGTAACTTCAATTTTTTTTTTTGTCATAAGGAAACAACACATGGAGTCATTCACGAAAGTATTTGAACACTTACCATAAAAAAGTTCTGCGAATATAATGTGTTATATAAATTGTAAAAAATTATTAGCACGATCACTGGGATTATTGATACAACCGCTGGGATTATATGGATAAAGTACGAAAAAAATCTAAAAATACATATAAAAATTACAAAATGTTTATTATAAACATACACTTTGTATGTATAATACCAAAAGTATTTGAACAGCTAACAATTAATTCCAAGAAAGTAATATGAACAAAAGATTTCTATAGCCAAATATAAACAACTGTATTGTTATCAGTGTTAGGTACAGTGTTGTGTTCTTGGTGACATAATTACAAAAGTGAGTCCTAAACAATCAGAAATTCCAGAAAATGGAAGAAATTTATTCGTTAAGTGGAATAACGAAACAAAGTCTTATGGAGAAATACGAAAATTGTTAAATGTAAACAAATATACTATAAATTACATTACTAAAAGATCCAAAATTGATGGAACTATAAAAAACAAGGACCATTCAGGCCATCCAAGAAGATTAATGGCAAGAGAAGAAGAAGCTTCAGTCCTAAGGTATCATAAATGAACAATTATTTATAGAACATGTGATGGGAAGGTTATAAAAAATGTAAATGAAGTTGATAATACTCCATAAGATGAATTGAAAGTTTTTTACTTCAAATAACCGTAACTTCGAAATGAATGTACGAAATATAAACATTCTAAGGCTATTTTATAAAGGAAAGTCATTGTTTATACAGCGTGTAAAAATATATTACACAAGCTGTTAATTCATAACAATAAAATACGACAAATTAAGATGAGATACTACGAAGCAACTGTCTCATAAAATATGTTCGTTATTATACCATATCGTCTAACACAAAATAAAATTCAATGAATATGATGAATTGTTATTATATTTCATCCTGTTCTTCTTCATATGATAGTTCTTCGATGAAATCAGCGTTAAGGATAAAGTACACAATTGATACGGTACAATCGCTAGTGTGCGACTTGAAATGTTTATACTTCAAGTGATTCGGTTAGTTGGATGATTGAAAATATTTATTACAATAAAATAACTCCACTATGATTTTTCACGGTACTTTATCTTTCGCCTGGCACTGGATCACAGTTCTGAATGAGTCGTTGAATGAAAATCAGGTGATTCGTGAACTTTCAAAGACGCGGTATTATTTTATTCTAAAGACATTCTGTATTGTAGTTTTTCTAATGTAGTTAGTACATAATTTATTTATAGCATACTGTAGTGTAATGCATTTATAGTCTAAAATGTAGAAACTTGTATTAATTATGGCAACGCATTCGTAAAGTTACCATGCAACAAGTATCGCAAATGTAATGACAGTTGGTATCACTTCTATCGAAATAAAAACATTATATATAAATGTTGACTTTTCTTTATAAAATAGCCTTTGAACTTTTGCATTTTATCTATTAATTTTGAATATATGGTTATTTGGAGTCAAGAAGTTTCAATTCGACTTTCCGAATACTATCAACTTCATCTACATTTTTTATCACTTTCCCATCACATTTGCTGTAAATAATTGTATGGTTATGATACCTTGGGACTTATAGATGCTCCGTTAAAATTTTAGGTGCCTGAAGGGATGCAAATTTAGTACTCTTTTTCACGTCCTCCTTTGTACGTTTATGGAAATAATCCAACAAACAGTTAATGTTTCTTCTACGTTTTAATCCTGATCATAAACATATGATACCACTCTTCATAATACCGACATGCAGTGTGTGTGTGTGTGTGTGTGAAAAATTTGACAGTAGGAATAATTATCTTCTTTTCCTCTTTCTCACAGTATCTACGTTTCATTCTTCCGATTCGCGCAAAAGCTGTACGGATCGCAGATATCGGACTTCCGGTCCCGCAGTGATTCCTCATCCGTTGCAGCGTGCGTTCTTCCGGTCATTAAGTGGGAACCACCCTGTAATTTGCAAAGACATTATACGGGTTGATTAAAATAATAATGCCAGGCCGCCACAGTCGACGAGCACCAGACCGGGTCCAAACGAATCGGCTTATGAATATTGATCTCCATCCGGTGTTCAGTAATAAACATATCGTGCGGCATCGTTTTTACATTCGCATCACAATGGAGTCGAACAGCGTAATGTCACCGGTGGCCACGGATTATTGTAATCGAATTATTTCACGTCCGCTTTTTCGTGGCATTTCTTTTTCCAAACGCGTGGATTGAATATTTATGATTCCCATAAGTCCGCGGCTAATTACGCAGTTCGAAGCATGATGTTACGCTGACAATAAAAGAGATTGTCTTTTTGTTGCAATGAGCTCGCTGCAAATTGTGGTGAAGCTTTCAAAAAGTTCACTGATCCTGTTTTATTTTCATTTCAAATATACAGTTTGTCCCGCGCAATGCTTTTCACGATTTTTCAAGCACTTTCTAAGCGATTTAATGGAAAAATGTTTCGAACGAGAGTTGATCAGCTTCCAGTCGGCTGTGAATTGCAATGGAAGAAAAAAAAATATCCCAAATGTTCGGTTTTTACCAATAAAAAGTCGAGATTATTCTCATTTTTCCAAAAGGGCATTAGGTATATATTTCTGACTTCATAGTATTGTAGCTAACGTCCAAACAACTACAATAACTAAGGTTTGTTGTAGCCTTGGAATGACCTTGAATTCAGAAATTTGAAATCAGTGAATGGAAATGCTTTACTTGTGTTAAATTTTACGTAAACGTATCCTCTGCTTGGAATGAAACAAAAAAATTAGAACAAATCAAACTTATTATTAAAAATTATAGCAAGAAAAATAAATATTAAGCTGGCTTATTTAAATTACAACAAATATTCGAATTCTAATCCATTTTCTTATAGATACTATGGTTTACACTGGTGACAAATTAAGACTGAACATGAGAACTTATGTGTGAGGATAGTGATAGCAGCGTGAGTGCTAAACTATAAAATGTTGATATTTTTTCATTGTAAAGTATTATCAATCATTTGTGGATACCTACCATACAAAATACGAATGTCATTTCAAGATCAAAATATTGCAGTTGATCATACTCATTTTTCCATGAGCTACAATACTACGAAGTCAAAAATATGTAACACCATTTAAAAAATAGAGATGATCTTGACTTTTTATTGGAAAAGAAACTTTTTGGAAATTGTTCTTTATTATAACTTGTAGCCGATTAAAATTCCATCAATTTTTGTTAAAAACACTTTTTCAGGGTGTCCATAAAATTCTGTCATTTGAAACAATTACCACATCATATTAATTAATTAATTAAACCAAGGTTTCCTTTTTCTTATTTTTTATGTAGATTACGATAATGCAAATAAGAAATTTTTCGTTCAATATTTTTAAGGTTATTTAAAGGTCGCGTGGGGTGCCATGATTTTGTTTCTCAAAAGAAATACGAATTCAAAGTGACCCTGATCTAATAAATACAAGCAGAGAGAAAAATTTTGTTTATAACACATCAGTAAAAAAATTATATCTTTATGTTCGCAAAAATATTAATAACTTCAGTGCATTCATAAATAGTGAAACATAGTATATAGAAATAAACGTAACTAAATATTTTATAATGAATTTAAAAATATTCCAGTTAATATACTTCCTCGCAGAGTCTATAATTATAACATGTAAAAAGAATTACTTGCTAAGAGAATTACTTATCGTTTCGAATTGTACTTGACCTTTCATTATGTCTTTTATTTACAAAGTAACAAAAAATTAACAAAGTGTTATTCCTAACTAACGTAATAAATGAATATATCTTCTGTAACAAATATTCAAACAAAAGACAAAGCTTATAGAATACATAATGAAAAACAGTTCAAGAAACATTCTAATCGCGGATCCCTTATTTCTGCGAAAGATAATATATTTGAGTACAATATGTAAGAACAACAAATAAATATATCTTTTATACCAATTATTAACGCAACTATTGAAAGAAAAATCCGCGCTTCGAGAATACTCTGCTACAAAATGGGAAACATTTTATGAAGCACTTTAATCGCGGATCTATTATTTCCACTAAAGGCAATAAACTCGAATACAATATACAAGATATACAATAACAAAATAATTGATCGCTAAAGTATTATATAAAGTAAAAATTACCTATCTTTCTGTACTAGTAATTAAGATGGAGAAAATGCTACATATACAACAGAAGCTAAATTTATAACACCTACACTCCTGTCCATAAATTTCCGGACACTTCATAAACTTAGATTAAGCATAAATTCATGAAACACTTACAAAATGGAACTTACACTTACTAATTATTGGTATTATAAAGAACGGTTAATTATTGTGGTTTTGTAAGATCTTGCAGAAAAGTAATTGCAATAAAAATCATATTCAACAGGGGCGAAAGTCCAGTGACTTATGGTCGACAACGTGCCTCATAATGACCCCCAACGTTGCAATTAGATTACTATCCTCGTCCAAATTTGTATACCACATAAAGCTACTAGGTGTAAAAGATCAACGATCTTGCACGAAATGAAGATAAAATAGCCAAAAGTCAAGGATCGAAGGACGAGGGTCCATGTAAGATCGTAGGGGGCCGTCAAATAAACGACGGCAGCCTTACTACTGTTAGGTAGCCGAAACCCCGCTGATATTCGACTCCCCATCGACACCTGACAACCCGCTGACTACTACCTACAAATTGCTTTGCATCCTGACCCTTGCTCCCTCGATACTTATAACATCGCCAGTTGTTTACAGGTTCGATAATAAATGGTCGTTATTGAAAAGTTAAAATGCCATATTTAGTGAAAAACTATAACGTTGTATTCTGACGTAACCGTTTACGTACGAGTACAGTGTACAAAAATTAAAGTAAAGTATAGTGGGTGATCAAATTGTTATGAACAAATGAATAAATTAAACATTTTAACTTGAACAACAGTAAAATATACTCTTTTCTATTATTGACATATAGATAGAGTTGACTATATCGTGACAGCTTCATCAGTTAAAGAAAATTCAAGTTTTATCCTAGAGACTTACCAAATATGAATCCAATAGAAAACTTGTGGCAACTATTAAAGTGTATAATTGAATCAGAAGTGGTTCTACTAACTAATAAACAGCCACTGATTAAGGAAGTTGTATCAATATGATATCACGACACAGGAATAAAAGGAAACTGTAGAAAAAATAGAATGTTTAAGGAATTATAGATGCAAAATGTGGAGTGACGAAATACTAGCAAGTATATGCAGTTTAAAGAATGTTTAATAATTTGTAGAAGTTCTAGAGTCTTTGCTATGTCTCATTAAGAACATAACAATACTTTTCATAATAAAAATGTTTCATTTCAAGTACATAATTTTGAAGTGATTATAATAATTTGATTACCCACTGTAAATACAGGGTGTCCCACACGAATAGACAGAGCTATACCTTTAAAACTACTAAAGATTTAAAAAAAATGGCTAGGAACAAAAGTAAATGATATTATATAATTTTTCTTGCATAAATCGATTATCTGGATCATTTTGCGTAAAAAAGTGTTATAGTGTTATCATCGTAAACTAAACCTGCTGTGGACAAAAATATCAAATTTGATCCTTAAGATATATGATTTTGAAATATTATAAAAATAATACTCTTAGAAAAAGAAATCTAGTCTCTATGACCTTAATCTTGATATGTACTTAATATAATTTTTGCTATGTAATAAATTAATACAAGGGTACTTCCTCTTGCATCACTTACCTAAAGAAATTGTAACATAACCTAATCAAATCCAAATCCAATTTCCATTTAAAATCGGAATTACTTTATTTTGATATCAGGATTTCGTAATAGGTATAATTTAGTTATGAAAGAAGAGTCAAAAAAAAAACCACCACAAAACTCAAAGCGTACTCTTTGCAGAAGTAGAAACGTACTCTCTACAATATAATATCAAACGAAAAATGATTCATGCTGTGTAAATTTTTGTCAACTTTTTCCATTTATTTAATAGCTACATTAACATTTATAATTAATTATTGTAGTCATCTAATTAAATAATAGATTAAATATTGAAGGATTTACGAAACGCCATATGAGCATAGTTTAAAAAGTATATGAATAATAATAATTAAATTGATAAGAATGAAGTAATTGCAAAAGTATGTAGAAATACACCGATAAAAAAAACCAAAACCCTTAATTCGCTAATCACTTTAAAACTACAAAAACTTCTTTATTGAAATTTGTAATCGCTGAATAACTATTAACAAGAACTGAACTGTGAAATTTTTTAGAAAATTTTGAGTGATAATAGCATAAGTATACAACGAACCCCTTCGATCGCTTTATCAGCAGTAATCAATATTTAATCAGTTTATTTATATCGGCAATTAAGAACATTCATAAATACGAAAGAAATATTTATTTACAAAATATATATGTAAAAATGTTTGCTAACAAGTATGATACTTATAAAAAATGAAAAGTTTATGTAAAGTTAAAGGAAGTTTATATAATGTTCCATATTGTATATAATGGCAGGAAGCACAATTCTGTGAAAATATGTTAAAATATGACAAAAACTATGGGCCAAATGTATAAATCCAAGAGCGAATACCACGCGTTCGGCCCCACACTGTTAATTACTGGACCACACATCTCGCCACGTTGTCCTTTCAACGTGTAAATTCCAAGTATAACATTCTATGACGAATCGATGCAAGAAAAGGCCCCCTCTTCATTCTCAAATGGCTGGGCTCCTTTTCTCCCTAAACGACCCAATGACGGATCAAAAATATTAGGAGCATTCGAAGGTCGAGTTAAAAATGAAATTTTTCTACGTTTGTTAATTTATTTCATTCTTCTTCTTTTATTTATCCTTTTTATTCAATCACTTCCTATAGACATTACAACGTCGTTACGAAAATGTAACTTTTTCAGAGATATTAATGAAATTTTAACAAAGGAATTATTTCAAACAGCCATTTGCTAAATTACAAAGAAGGATAGGCAACTCGGAAATTGAAAACATTGTAAAATCTTGCGTACAAATAAAGTATGTTATCTGTAATACACTTCGACGTGTCGTTGGTGTCATTTAAGGGATGAAATCACTCCTCCAAAATAATTCCGAAGTTTCTTTCTCCGGAAATATCTCAAATTTGATAGTAATGGTTTTGCTTATTTAAGAAAGTATTTTAAAACATAAGACATTCATTAATACCAAAGTGGAGTTTCCAGAAGTATTTTAGCATATATAGTAACACAAATTTTTTAAGGAGTGCTGGTGAAGGGAGAATTAACTCGAAAATCGTACATGTTTCAAAAACTTTCTTAACGCAATTTAGTAAACATAATAAAATCATGCAACTATTTCTTAAACTTTTTAAAGATATTTCTCACCGTTCTTGAGATATTCCACGAAAAAGAAAAGTCTGAATTTTTTTTCAAAACGTAGTAACCTTTCTTTACCATTGTAAAGATGAGATCAAAACGCATCCAACCACTTCCATGTTATGAGTTTGAAATAACTCTATGGTTAAAAATTTCACGAGTAAATAATTAAGGTAAATGCTCACAGAGAAAGAATTGTATTGACAAAGTAAACGACTTAATCATATGATTTATTATTCTAATGTATACTCAAAACGTTCTCCACCAAACTTAATACACTTGATTAAGCGTAAAATTTGTTAGACAAAAGAAATACATTTATTAGGTCATAAAGTTTCAATCCAAAGGCATATCAAGGTCATGTTGTAAATGCGTTTCGATATCGCCTTCGTATGGTAAACACAAAAATGGGACATTTTATTTACAAAACAAAAGACGGTCCTATTAGTAGAATCTCGGAAAACATGACCTTGAGATGACCTTCATTCTTGTAGCCTAATTGTCCCCTTGAAATGCAAGAACTTTCTCTTGAAGCATTTTTTTGCATCCTGACAAATTAAAAGTTGGAGAATTAGGTGAGATACCCTGTATACATACATCTTACGGTATTTTTTGAACACGGATAAAGTATTACAAAACATGTTTGAAATGTTGCAATAGATATTGACAAAAACACACATAGGATTTAAGCAATTCTTATATATTTAACGCAGAAACATTAAAATATAATCGGTTATAATTAGACTGCGGATTTTTATGCAAATTCATGTTTCTAAGAATGTAATAAAAAAAGAACTTCAGTATAAAATTATTTCACCTTCCACGTATTATAAAACGCACTATAATTTAGATATTCTATTAAATTTTTCGTACATTCTATGAAATTCTGCATACAAATATGCAATCTAGTTATGATGCGTCAAAATGGTATTTTACAAGTTAGAGTATAGGTATGTAGATGGAACTTTAAATGCTCTACTAAGATCATATATATATATATATATTTATATTTATATTTATCCGGAAATATTGAAACAAATAGTTCAACTAAAGTCATACAGATTATTAAAAAAATTAAACTTGATTAAATACTAAAAGAAACTTTCAAATAAAATTGACATTTTCGAAGTTTGTAGAAGACATGTACGCTTAAATTCAAATAAACACCATATGAACTTGTATCGTTGCAAAGTTGAAAGAAGAAATACTGAAGATACTAACAAAGTAATATTTGCAATATACATTTTTATGATAGCCGTTGTAAAACTTTATTAAGCCTAACCAATTTACGGAAATTGATTGAATAGAGATGAAGAGATCAAAATCATAGAATTGATTGACTTCCAGTAATGGTCAACAATAAACTATTCCACGAGTTTCGTGTTTCGAGTTTAATTTCATATTCGATACAATTTCAAAACGGATTCCCCCGAAAAATAGAGCATCTAATTTAAACATTCGTCTGTACAAAAGAAAATGTAGCAAGTAAAAATTTCATGCTACATTTCTTAAGAATTCATGTCCTGTAGAGTTCTTATTCTGTCGATTTTTTTTTCTTCAAAATCCACTGCACGACAAGAATGAGCCTGACAAGAAAGAAATCTGCACTGCATTAAACTCCTGAGAGGGGAGTGCATCCACCCTTTGCGATTGGGGTGGCTCGGGAGCGATCTATAATAATCCCAGAAGGCCGACTGCGTAACGCGACAATTTCCCGGTGAATTAAAGGGACTTACATATTTTATGGGGATTTTTGCATATAATTTTACGCCACGTTAGAGTAACATTTAAATACGCCAGCTGGATAAACAGTGAGCGACTTTTCTTTCTAGCTCAGGTGGGGACGATGACATTCTGGCCTAAAGACAAGACAGAGATAGAAGGAAAGCGAAACACGCGCCTGGACCCCCTGGGAGAAGCGAAAGATAGAGCTTTATGGCGGCATGAAGAAGGGGTGTTTGCACAGCATGCGATACATGTGTCTATGCACCCTCCAGCATAGGGGTAGCAGAAACGATTTGACGATTCACTTAAGAGCTACTTCTCGCCTTATCAGTGATCGACCAACTGATAATCAATGTACTTTCACAGCAATCTTTTCTCCTTGAAATGCAATAATATAGAGATTGAACGGACCACGTCGGATCAAGGGTAAAGAGCGTAACACGAAAAAGAAAGCACGAAGCTTTTAGACACCCCAATAATTTGGGTCAAGTACTATACAAGTATTTTCCGGAGTAGAAACAGGATTATTGAGAAGTATACTATTGTTAGAAAAAGGTTGCAGTATGATGATTGTTTTGAAACGAAGAGCTTTGCATCTTTCGAAATTATTTAATTTGAACTTTTGATTGAAATTGACCTAGAATGACCAAAAGTGGACTTGTCGAGCCCAAAGGAAGAAAACGAGAAAAACAAAATTAGTATATAATTTTTTAAACGTATAACTTCTTTCCTGACATAAGAAACTACCAATACCCTTAAAACATTTGTTCTTAAAGAATGACTAATTTAAGTGGGTTCTGTAATCCTCTATAATAACCATAGAATTCGTAGGAGGTAGTTGTTTGAGCCCACAAGTCGAAAACTGTTAAATTAGAACTATTTCCTTTATACAAAAAATCTCAAAATATTATTTACTATCACTTATGTTTTCAAGTTTGATATTTTAAAATCACCATTGATACATGTATGTGAAAAAATGAATATAAGGAAACACTCCCTTCCCTTACGATAGCTCAAGGTTGAGAAACCCTAAGTAATTGATGTGACGGATCTTTCAGGTAACGAAGGACGATCTTTTTAGTGTTAAGAGGGTATATTACCCTGAGGTATTTAAAAGTAGGTAAAGTTTGGTCACCTTTTCAAGAGACGTTTCAATTTCTTCAAAAGATATATTATCGATCAAAAGTTTTTTTTTAGAAAAAGTTTAGCAGATTTAAAAATTTTGTAGCTAACTTCTTATCATTCAATTCACTCATTATTAAGCAAATTGTTATTCACAACGGCAATATCAATTTGAAATTTATAAAGAATTATTAGGAGATTCAATATTGATAGAAATTAGCAGGTGCTACTAAACTTTTGGTCGGTAATGTATATACAAATATAACTTTCAGCTTCTTCCTCAAATTTTCGAAAGTATTACAAAATCGAGAAGTTATTCACTAATTGCGGAACCTTCTTTATTAAAAGATTAATTACTTGCTGTCATCAAATTAACAAATTAACAAATTTATTCATAATTTTAATTATTACAAAAATGATACTTTTAAGAAGAAAAACCTCTTTTACTAAGACAAATCAAATTTAAGAATTTCTATACATTTAAATAACTGAAATATCGAAAAAATCATACTGTATATGTAAGTAATGTTATGTATAGAAATAAATTCCTTCCGAATTTTAGGTATAATTAAAGTTTTATTTAAAAGGAATGAAAACAGATCAATTATTGTAATAATTTCCATTATAGTTTTGTCATTTTCTACCAACTTGCGAATATCATTGCGGATATTTCGATTTGAATGGCTATACTGATTATCTGACTACACTCGGGAGGAATTAATTTCTACATCTAATACATTTACATCTTATATATTTATATACATAAATCAAAAAGAATTTTTATTTCTAATGTTCTAATCCTTGCAGGCGATGGGGACTAACCATCTATGTTGTAGCAGAAGATCTACCTCAATTCTGTAATAGTTGTTCTTTTCAAAAATTGAAAAAGGAAGACGAATTTACATTTATATCCTCTGAAAAAATTGGAGCTTTTCATTTAGTGGTTACCTATGAAAAATTTGAATAATGACAGCAAATTTTTAAATGCAATTTTTAATCGCTATCTCATTGTGGGACTATTTTTTTCTTGATAAAAAATGATCTAAATCCTTAAATTAACGTTGTGCGTAAAAAATCACAGGCTAGTGATTACATTCTGTGGTTCATTTTGTACAATAATTACGATTTCTGAAAAATTGTACGCTACATTATAGCTATTACATTTTTATTTATACATAAAGGAAACTTTTTAATTTTGAACTTAATTTCGATCCTAATAGGTAATGGTGACCAGTAATCAACATTCTCACAGGAAAGGTTATGCCACTAGCAAATCCTCCATTTTGTAATATTTCTATTTTCTAAAAATTGGAAAAGAAATCTAAAAGTTAATTTTATACCCTTCGAAAAAAAAAATGGCAACAGTTCATTTAATAATTGCCTACGAAAAAGAATACTCAAACTTTATTTGTGTTTAGATGCTTCAGGGTGATGTACCTCTTTGAGATCAAAAACCGCATAAAATCGTCGATTTAAACTGTAACACCAAACCCAACCACATACTTCACAACAAAATTTTAAGTAATTCCTCAAAATCCCAAGCATATCCTCCTCATTAATTAAATTCGAAAAGAAATTCTCGCCCTCTTTCCCGCAACAGTCGAAACCTCGAAACCTTATTTCGAAAAGAGCGTTGTAATTCGGCAAGGTTTTTTTTCGAAAGAAACAGAACCGGCACTTAACACGCTTTAATTAAGTTCGTTGATTTCCGGATTCGATTCGACGTTGAAGCTGGACAAGCGAGTCAGGGACGAGAGGTGTAACGGTAGGCGATACAGGGGTTGCAGGGTTGCCGGATCGCGTAATGAAATATGCGTGACGAGAGGTCCCACGAGTCCTCGACTCGCACCACCATTACTCAGTTCAGTTCAGCTCGATGCGGTTCCAGTTTCTGCTCCGGGAAGGGTGGCTGAGCGTTATATTATTCAATTATGTCATTCCAGTTATACGGGCGCAACGAAGGGACCGTTTTCGAGGGAGGAGAGAGAGACAAAGGGACGATCTTCCCTTCGAAGCAGCCTGCCGAGGCCGAGGGGTAGCCATTATGAAATTGTAGTTACTCGATTAATTTCAACCCTGCCGCGCGAATTATCATAAGATAATGGGCCCGCTTTAATTCGCCGACGCTCATCGGTGGAGGGGGATTGTGGAGGCGGAGAGAGGAGGGAGTGGGGGAAGCAGGGAGGGAATTCAGCGAAGTGTTCTATCGCTGATTACGCGCGTCGCACTCTCACCCCTGCCATTGGAACGCTTTGGCTCTTTTAATCAGGAAATTAATCGTGAAATGTTAGAGGATGTTCCTTTCAGGATTCAAATTCCCGTTGCGTTTAATTGTGAATCGTATTTTCGAGACGTATATTATGTCGTGGATGTTGATACGAATCTTTTCTTTTTCCAACATAATTAGCATTGTTTTGTGTGACAGGTGTGTACGAGGATCATTCAGTAACGAGGCAAATAACTGTTGTTTTGATATGGTATTCATTCAACGAATCTCACGATTTACATATTTTTCGATGGAATTCACATATTTTTATATTTTCCCCTATTACAATTGTGCACTTATTCAGTCGGTCTACAAACTGTTTTATATCTGCGGTAAAGAATTCTTTGTCTTGTTATTTCAACAATTTCAGTTCTTCGTTGCTGTGAAATTTGGTTCCACAAAAGGGGAGCTAAGCCGTAAGAAATCTGATGGGTGGAGATCTTGGCTATAGGACAGATGTGACAGCCTGATTTTTTCTAATTTTAAAATTTTATGATTTTTTAATTCCTTTTTATTCGTACTTAAGTAGTTGACAAATAGTAGCTTGTAAAATATCCTGACATGCTGGACTTTGTACTATAGTTATCTGAAATACAAGATTCAAACAAATTCTTAATCTATAAACACATGGCTATCGTCTAATAATATCGAATAATACAAAAAAATATTGAGGAATAAAAAAATGGCAACGTCTGGAAGAAAATTTTCGATTTTAACAAGTAAACCTGGTTGTTTTATTTATCGCAAAAGCTGAATTTTGTACATATGTGCAACGTTCTAGTCAAAACGATAAAGAAATATTTACTGAGTATGCCTGATAACTTTGAAGTGGATCGGTCTTTTGGTTCCTTTGCCAAACACACCTGCTAGTTTCTAAAATACTCTTTTGAGAAAAACGCGTTTGAAGTTTTAACTACAGTTCAAAGCTTGGACATGCTACTTCCTTTGGAGGTATATACCACTACCAATTTTGAGAATTAGACTCTAAAACTTCGTAGATATATTTTCGGTGTATTAAATTATAGAAAAATGCAAAACAAAAAAATTGATTTCTTGGAACTTGTACGGTTATTGTTAAGTTACTGTTGGGAAATTTACAAGTTTTCATTAGACGTTAACATTCATCCGTTCCTCAGTTTCACATCTAAATAGTCATTGTCACATATCGGTTTCAATTTGACACAATGATAAAGAATCAATAAAATGAAAGGGTAAATAATTAATTTTAATAAATAAAAAATCGTTTATCAAATATAAGAAAGTGAACATCTAATATAAGAAAATGAGTATTAGGCTATTGATTTCTCGCATTCTTCACAAAGGATAAATCTATATGATCGACATACGGCTCTTTTATACTTGTCCCACCGTGCATTATTTTGTCTTTTACCAAATATATGACAACGAGCCCGTTTTTTCATTGAATTCGTAAATCTCAGATAACCAAAATGAAGTCGTCGCTTAAGTCACTGTACTTTGCATATCCTACATAACTGATAGAGCATTAGGAGCCGGAGAAGCGTGTGTTGTGATTCTTTGTACAATTACACCAAAGAATATTTAATTTCAACTATAAAAAGGTGTCTAAAAGGATAAGTTTTACGTGCATGCTAGAACGGGTTCAATAATGTGTATATCATATACAATAATGTAAATATGTCTAACATATTTGAAAAAATTGCCATTGGCCATCTATTTACTTTCTTCTTACAACGATATGTGCCTATCATTTCGTCGAGAACGTCAGCATCTTCTTTCGTAGCATTGTAAAATTTTATTATTTCATGTTTTCTATCTGCTTCTGTCCACACTTCTTTTCTTTTGTGGTACGTGTCTGGTAATGTAACAAATCATTCTTTTCTTGGAACGTATAAAATCATAGTGGCTTTCAAATTATGAGAGGAAACAGATCCAAGTGATGCAATGGTTTTTTCGTCAGACCCAATAATATAGGTGATATTTCTTTCCTATTTTTCTTTATAGTTTCTATTAACATTATTTTTCTAGTCCACAGAATGTGAACAAATAGTTACAAGTAATATTTTGTTTTTTCAAAGCTCCTGTAAGCTGCAATACTAGAATATTCGTACATCTACAGTTCTTTCCTTTTTCTCTCAAGTTTATGCTAACTATTCATATTCATAGTTACAAATGACTATCTACACTCTGTCAAGGCTGTACATTAAATGTCTAATTGTCATGTAATAATTATATAGTAATATACTAGCAGTCGAAGAACTCGATAAAACATGAGAGTTATACCTATGTATGTGTCAAATTGATACCCAAAGATTCTGTCGTAACAAATATTATTTACAGCTATTAATACACTTTTTACTAGTAAAAATACTAAATATGTATATTTTATCTTAAAAAAAAAATAAACGTAAAAAGGTTTCAGAAATTTTTGCTCCAAATGGCTGCATAATACAATCTTTTACCGGAAGAAGTATGTCAAATTGACACGAGAGGCAGATGAAAGTTAACCGAGACAAACAGAACATTTCATATCACCTGTATCGGTCTTGGTAAACAATTGTTTCATAAATCTGTAAAACTTTATCGAAATTGAAGTGGCTCACACGTAAGAGAATGTCTTCTGTTACTGAAATATCCATTTTCCTCCCCCTTAAACCCACGACACTGCTTCAACCTTCCTCAATTCCCCGCAATAGTGCAAAACCTTGCCCCTCTCGTTTAAAGTCCCTTTCAACCCTCCTACTTTGAGCGGAGCGCGTGGACCAACCCTTAGATAGTCCCTGTCCGCGAAATTCCAGGCAGAGTCAAAAGAGGACCTCTGGTTCCCGAGGGAACGTCGGCGCCGTGTCCCGGACGCTGGTCCTTCGCTTTGATTTATGTCCTTGTAAGTGACGTCACTCGTGTGTATCCATCGGAGCTCCCTCCTTGGTCCTGTGTGCACAAAGGATCCGGCGTCATATTATCCCGGGCGTAGCGTATATAAATGACCGAAATTGGGACTTATTGTGTTTGTCATCGGTGCCGGAAAACTTCAGTACTGATTTATTGTCCAACCTGGCCTCTTCTGCTGTTCACACTTTGAACTCTTTCCTTCTACAGATTTTCAGTCACTTTGCTATAAGCTATATTAAAATAATATATCAAATATAGTAAAATTTATATTCTCCTGTATTATTCATAGAATTATTATGTCATTTAGCAAAGGAATGTTTGTTGCGAATTAGGACAATGTAACGTACCAGTAATAGTTATGAACAGTAGTATGCATATAAGGATAAGGCACATAAAATGTGGCAGCTCGATAATATCGGAAACATTGCTGATACAAAAAAATGTTGCTCAGAAAATCTAAAGTATTCTAGTAGATAGAATTTTTCGCGTAACTGAATCGTATAGGAAAAGATCAAGATCACTTTAAGATCATCACCATTTTCTTATAAAAAGATGTTATACTTTTTAATAAACGTAAACGTAGTCCACATCAGGATGAATTCAACAATTATAGTCACTCAAAGTCAAAGTCATAGGTACAGAAAAAAATGTTATATTATATACATACACTCCCGCACATAAATATTAAGACGACTATTATCACCATTGTTTTGTGTAATATTTTTCTGTTTGCTCTATCGACATTAAGTTTCTCCGAAACTTCAATTCAAATTCGTCAATGAATTAAGCAGAACATCATCGTTTAAAAACATGAAAATCGTCATGCCTACATTCTGCAAACCATTTGCTTTACTGTACGAAGAACTGATGCACGATTTTGATAAACTTCCTGAATAGGTTTTACAGCAGTTCCTATAGTTACATCTTTCTAGAATTCTGTCATAACGTGAATGAATCTTTTCTTCATTCACTTTCAAAACAATTTTTTTAACGTAAGAACTGTCAAAACACAAAAATCTGCTGATGAAATAACAGTTTAATATCGCTCTTTTTATCTACTATGAAATTTGCACATTTAACAACAAATGTCACTTGCAAACAAATAACTTAGTGTCATTGAAAACAGGCACGAACTTTTTTAATGTCTCAATAAAATAATTTTCTCTTGAACTGTAAAAAATATTTAAATATTAGTAGGTTGGTATATCTATGACATGCATTGTATTATGAATATATTTCGCATATTTTGATATGCCATACTCTGCAAAAATATTCGCTGTCTGATAACTCTAAAGAGTTGCGACAAATATAAGGCCAGTATTTTACCAATAGGTGTGAACACTTTTCTCATGACAAAAGTTATCGCATTAATTTCGTTACGGCTCCGTTACACCTCGTCTAAAGCTCATCTACGTGTTTCTTCCTCCGGCCAGGCTTTATCGCAGTATGCTAATTCTCGGCGGAAAGATGCAGCCGCGTTAAAGCGATCGCGCGAATAAGATATACCGTAGAGATATCTCTGGTATAATCCGTGGTATTAGTAAGCGTCCCCGTGACACTAGCATATTCTGCCAGGCCACTCCATTTGCACCCGGACCCCTATCTCGACGTCCTTCCAGTTCAATATAATACCCAGTAATTCCCCCGGGAAACGATTCTACGTGGATTCCGAGCCGAAGAACTCCTTCTCCCCGGATCGGATTCAACCCCCCGTAAAATAACGGGCCGGATACGTTTTGACAATTCTATTACGATTATTTCGTCGCAACCGACAGCTGCTACACGCCTGGTCGTCTGCTGACAAGTATTTTTTTGTTTTTTGTTTTATCGTGTAATCGAATGAAGAGGGCGCGTGAATCGAAAAGCATAAAGTTAAACCAAACTGAATTGAAAGCAGTTCGTTTCGGACTTAGATGAAATTTGTACTGATAAAGAAATACTTGAAATAATGCATTTTGACAGATGTTTGTGATTTTTCAAATTTCCTATTTGCTGAGAGTTGTTTCAATTATTAGCTCTTTAGTAACTGCACGTACGATCGTAACACGTTATTTATATTACTTCTACGTTTATATTATTCTAGTATTTATTTAATATCTTGAACACTGCTAATCCTTTCGCTACGACATTCTTGTGACGAAATACTATTGCTGTGGACGGAGCGCGTTACTAATTAGTCGATACTGACATACAGTATCCTGCGACATTACAAGTACGTACAAATATGTTCCCCAAACTTTCCAATGAAAATTATAATAATATAATTTCATTTTTTAAAATGACAAAATTTATATTAATTTACTTTCAGAAATATTACCTTTTAATGTTCATATGATGTTTCTTATTTCAATATAATAAAATTATAAATTGCTTTTATGCATCCATTGCTATTGAAGAAAACTGAAGGCGTATTATCGTTTAAAAAAAAAAAATGATAGATTTTGTCTATAGTATTTTATTTCATGACAATGATGTATGACATCCAGCGTTGCCAAATGCTCAATTAATAATATCTTATATATGAAGTATGGGATGAAAGTATAAAATAGAATATGTAGCATGGGCGTATACGTATGTACGCTCTTCGTAAATGAGCACCCACATTTAAAGGGCATCTATATACGCTCTTCGTACATGGGTGTTCATTTTTCGAAGGCGTATGTATATATGTATGTATACGCTCTTCGAAGTGAAAGGGTTAACACATTACAAACACATAACGAGATATCTCGCGATTCGTATGGCGCCGTTAGGGACTGTTGACGAGATATCTCCTCATCTTCTACGTATCAGACAAAAGTGGTTAAATAACTAGCTGGTTACTAACTTGGTATAGTTAACAATAAAATGTCCGATACGCAGTGTGTTAACACTTTGTCGGCCGTTGTTATGACCACGTGATTTTGTTCGTAACTTCATTTGTACAAACAGATGAGTAAAAAATAAATCAACTTTCTGATTTTTATGTAAATAACAAGTAGTAAAATGTAAATTTAAAAATAAAAGTTGGTCAAGAACACGTTTATTTCATTTGTTTCCTATGTTTTTTAAATTCGTTCCATTTTTTGTTTTCAAGCATACCGTTTAATCTGTACGAGGTTGCAAACTTGTGAAAAATACCAGCTAAAAATGTAAGCTTTGCGTGATAGGAGTGGCCATCAAAGTATCAACTTTTTTTTATAATCCCATATTTATTTGCACCTATTATACATAATATTTACAAATAGTTATATGTATAATATATAATATATCATATGGCTTTCGCTGCATTAATCTTCGCCTGGTGAATACAGGGTCCACTAGGACCCGTCTGTATAAGCAACCGAATATCAACACTCGTTTCATAATTTATATTACAAAATACCAAGAAAAATGTAACAAATGCTCAAAATGTGTCTGTACTGTTCATGAAATACACGAAACACATGCTTTGTGTGTGCATTATAATAAAAATGAATAAATGTTATGTTTGTATATACCATAAATGCATTCGTTTTCCTTTTATTATTAGGTAACAATAGTATTTTTTTAAACTAAAGTCTATATTAAAAATAAATATTTAAAAGCCCTATTTTATAAACAATATACAACAGTACTTTTAAAACACAAAAAGTTATATATAAAATAAAATAAATATTTACTGAAACTTCTTATTAATAATATAAATAAGACCTCTTTTTCATAGGTTCGAATAGACCTCGTATCTACCACTAGACCATTCGCCGTGTGCAGGTTAAGCGATAAGCATTCCAAGAGCCATGTGTGTGTTGCTGTTTAGTTATTTTTGTGATGAGTCTTGAAAATTATATTAAGTCTACAGGATGTTTTCATTTCAGAGTTTTAGCTATGCTTCTGTAACAATTTGCCACCAAGAGATTTATGTAAAATTCAACTTTGATCTTGTGTTTGTTTGCCTAACGCTTGGTCTCTTTTTGAACAGCGAGGATATGTGTAATGTTTCGCAAATATCATCATTTCTAACGTTCCAGGGTGCGTCTGATTATACGAAGTTGCTTGTAAACTTTCCATTCTTTGTATGTGAAATTTAGCTACCATTTCTCAGAGCTACGTTCCATAAGTTTGGTTTAATTACACATTTGTATATTCAGATCTTCTTATTTCTGCTGAGTTTAGACTTTCTGGATATAAGCCAGTCTAACGATTTTTTAAGTACTTTGACATATTTTATTTTTTACTTGACATATTGATTCCAGATGAGTTTGTTGTCTAGGTATAGTCCCAGATATTTTGTGGTATAATGCTATTATGCAGTTTTAAACTGTCCATTTGTGGAGAAACTTTACGTAGTGTGAAACGATAGATAGGTGCACATTTGATTACATTAACTTTGATTTTATTGGATTCTAACCACTTTTCGAGAAATGCGATATTCTGCAGATTGCTAGTGGAAAGTATTAATTTAAATGTCCTTACATATTTTATACATATTTAAAAATATACCTTTATTGGAATTTATGCTATAGTTCACATATAGTTATATCAAGAAATGCGGCTGTCAACCAGCCACCTAAACGCCAGTAGACTTTTTCTTGTGGGTCTTTTATTTATTTTAGCAACCCATAAACTGTTGATGATCTCAAAGCAAACATTATTTGTATTATCGGTGAGATGCAGCCTGATTTATGTGCCAGAGTAATCGAAAATTGGATTTCTCGTTATTTAATTTCTAGTAAATACTCCACCAAACTCAATTGTGATGGTTATTTATGTAACATTGTATTTCATGTATAATGCCATCAAATGTACTTTACAATAAAATAGTGGGTATTATCTTCCGCACTTTTCATTTCATTTCAATTCAAAGTTCTACTGCTCTTACTGGAAGATCCTATATACAAGTGGCATGAAACCTCTGAACACTAGTTTAACAATTTTGCAAATAAGTAGATCCAAGCTAAAGAACAGTATTATAATGCTGCATTATTTTTCTTTATTTACGATACACTTTTATCTAACATTAGTAGAAATGTTTTTAGATACCGCTTTTGGAATAGAAAGCGAAATATGTAACTGGCTGGAAACTTTTGCATACAACTGTATATGTTGTGTCAAAATAGCCCGGCTACCGTACATCACATTGCGTTGTCAGCACCAAAATATTAAAGTGAATCGTAGTAAAGGAATTAAAGTAATACTTGAAAGATTTAATACACACAATAATACTCATGGTAATTATAGCATTGTATGAGTTGGTTTTATAACACAGACAACAATCTGCTATTTTTGAGTGCCTTCTTCTACATAACAACTATACTAATTAAATTTCCTATTTAATCATCGTCGGGGCCAGAAGGTATTTCATCGACACAGAAACTCTAAGCTTCCACAGTCTACACGCCTTCTGGTACCCACTCATTCTCATCTCAATAGTAATTGACATGTCGTAAAGCCACTTAAATATAAGTCCCATTAGGACCTCTTACCCCTTGGGCCCGACTTTCTCGCCACGACATCATGTCACCACCCTAACAACTTGGAAAGTCCAGAGTGAGCGGCGTGTTTATGAGCACGGAGGATTGTTCAAAGAGTAGAAAAGCGCACTATTCGTTAATTTTAGGAGCACCTACATAGTAGAAAATAGTATAAATTAAATGCAACGTGCTTCAGTAGAAGAATGTTAAAATAATAATAGAAAAACGTAGAATTCTATGTACGATTAAAGGTAAAATATCCCAAGCGTGATACAATACTCGAATAATATTAAACGGCTGATCATGAATAATTATAAAAACGAAATAAAAACATCGTACAGCATTACCATCGCGATAACTGCATTTTTCGATGCATAAGTGCTTGAACACGTAGTGAATCACCTAACAGATAGACATGTATATCTTCTAATCTATATACAGATTGAAAAATCATTATACAAGGTGATAAAAGAAAATGTGTCCAATACTTAAAGAGCTTGTATAATACATACCAAGAGGAGTAAAAAATTAACATAGGTCCTAGGAGTAATCTTTTTGGTGGAAAATCAGCTTTTATTATTTACTGGCATTCGATATAATTAAGTGCCTTCGCAACTTATAAGCCTTTTAAGTATCGAACCTCCTTTTTATCACTCTGTATGCAACAGTTGCATAAACTCGAAAGGGACATCATGTAATTTTATTTCTTTATTTATTTATTGCTTATGAGAGAAACCCCATTAGCATACAAAGTTATTAGACAAAATATAAGGAATAAAAAACGAAGGAATATAAAATATGTAATTAAATAAACGCTACAACTACAATTAAAACTACAATAAGGCACGATATGTCTTTCTGATAATGTTAGAAGATTGAGGGAAAATTTCTGTTTCAGAATACACATTATACAAGGTTGTCCGGAATTTAAATGCCGATTTCCAATAGATAGTGTTTGAATAATATTATAACATATAAAATTACATGAAAACATGAAGTTAGTATGTATTCTGAAATAATATTGTTTCATGTGTCTTTTGAAAGCCTATTCGTTACCATTACTAGTTTCTTCTCAATGTTGTACTATCTTGAAGATGGAAGGAAATAGAGTGCACTTCTGACACTGAATATTTTTCTTTTAACGAAAAGGGAAAAGTGCTGGTGAAACATCAAACGAAATATGTAATATCTAACGAGGCTGCCAGCTGTTATCTATCAGAAAAAATTGTTCATAAACGGTTAACAAAATCTAAAAATGTGTTACTTTATTTTCTTTAAGATCTAAATTCAAACGTTTTTGTAAAATAGAATTTTTCAATGGCTGGAAAAACAACGAAATATTGTAGAACTAAAAAATACATACCTTATGGAGTAAAAAAAGATGTGCTTTGAAGTATGAAATTGGCTTATTTACTTAAAAATCGGCACGAATTTTTCGAATAACCCAATACTCAGCTGCCGAACCGTTACGCGATTTTCGTACATCATGATAGACGACGTGCAATGGATGATGAATGCAAAGTATGAAACTGTATAGTTTCTAACTGATATGTTTACAATGGTAGTGATTGCTTAGACTAGATGTTCCTGCTTCTATGGTGATTTTAGAACTGCATATCTGAATTAGTATCGTGTGCGTATAAAATATAGATATTTCGTCCTATTGGTTAGAATTACTTTGACGGAAATGGAATATTCTATTTTCCTAATAGATTCATTAAATTATGTATTCGCAGACTTGTAAATTAAAGGGGTGGCTGTTATGTACTCATCGCTGACTACCTACTTTAAACAAATTTGAAGGTATCTTTACAATTACAAAAGAATTCTAAGAATTTTATAGCCTATCGGGCTCACAACACGACAAATATTGCTATACTTCCTGCATTTCTCGAACAGAATTTGTTTACAAATTAAGGAAACACGAACGAATTTTAATTAAACAACTTTTGTTTTTCGAATTTTTAAAATTAGTTGAACATAGTTTTGAACATCGCCATTTCATATGAACAGTTTACATAATTCGATTTTCGATTTACGTATCACGATTTCTAAATGCATCTTGCATATTCCTAATGACGTTCACACGTAAAATGCAATAAAGAAGTTCATGTCAACGTAATACCAACAGGAATAAGTATAACCAGTAATAGAAGGAAATTCTAAATAAATGGAAATAAAAGGAATTTTTGTTCTGGATATAATCTACACTGTTACAGCCATTATGTTCAGAGATGCGTTAATGTCTCTACCTAATTCCTTATTTGCAATAATTTCAGAGTGCATAATTTATGGACGTGCAACCTAAGGCGCGAAGAGAAAATTCATTCATTAATATTAACCACGCAGAAACCTATCGCATTTGCATTTACTGTTCTTGGCTTGGCTGACCAGGAAACGGAATATCCACGTAATTCGTGGCAGTAGGTAACAACGTAGTAACGTTTTCGTTGTTGTGCAAACTGCATTATAATGCATATACGCGGGCTGTTACTACACTGAAATGTATACCATGGGATATAGAGCGAAAGTAATCGTTACTACAGTTTCCACTGTTTATTCCATTAACAATAATTTTAACAAACAGTGTAAAATGTGGTTTATTATTTAAAAATTCTTAGTACATATTTAAGAAGTCTCTAAAATCTGAAATTCAAAATGGTTCCACAACTTGAAGTTGAAAGGGAGAAAAGGGAAGATCAAATGAAGCGTTTCAATTGTAAATTACTTTAACAGCGCTCTTATTTAACGTAAACTATTTATCCTATCTTCGAAACATTTGCAGAAGGTTAGGAAAGCTGTTGAACATCGTTAAATGACATAACTGAATTTCATTCCTTTAACTTTAAAATAAGTTCACGTTGATTACGAAGCTTGTCACAAATGTCCAATGAAAAAATTTGTCAAAAATATTTTCTTGATTACACTTTTCATGGTTTTCTTAATCTATTTGTATCATTCGAAAGAATTGCAAATATATCCTTATCATCAAATTTCTATTTTTATTAAATCTAAGTATAGGTACTTCAAAAAATATTACAAACTTAATGTTTCAGTGATTTTTTAAGAGTGAAAATAAAGAAAGAAGTTTATATGCACATATGTTCATACTTCTTTTTCTTCTTTTTTGGTTAGAAAATATGGTCACTGTGTATGTACATCATGTGTCAACTACTTCGTGATAAGAATCCATTATTTTGTAATAAAAAGAAAAAGGAACAAAAAGATAATACTACATTTATTTCCTCTTCATTTACAATATAAATGCACATATATACAGGATGCAGCCGAATAACATTTACAAGCGGGCACGAGGTGATTCCTTATGAAAAAATAAAAACAAAATATGGAATACAATTTTTTCATTTAAGGCTTAGTTTTCGAGAAAATCGAGTTTGAAATTCCGATGCTGTGACAGCTAATGGGAGACTTTAAGATCTAAATTTCCAAAGCTCGGATCATATCAACGTATTCCTTATTCGTGTACATCATCGTTGTTTAGGTCAACGAAAACTAACTGCTTAGGCAAGTAACATATCAAAAGAAGTCTCAGATTATTTTTTACAAACACGATACGCGTTATACGTTGCTCGATGAATCATAACTTAGCTATAACATCATACGTACGCATCGAATTTTCAAACTCGATTTTCTCGAAAACTAAGCCTTACATGAAAAATTTTATTGCACATTTTGTACTTATTTTTTCATAAGGAATCACCTTATACCGCTTGTACATATTACTTGACCGCACGCTGTATACGCTTTGATGATAATGATGCTAATGATGCTAATGAGTTGACCCAGAACTGCTACTTAAAAAATACATAGGTATGTCTAGTGACCAAAAGATCGAATAATACAGGTTGTTTTGTTTAACTGAAGCAATTAAAATATTTTGGTTGCTTTTCAGAATACAGCAAAAAAATTTCGGAGAGAAAATGAATGATGCAAAGAGACAAATATTCCGATTATTATAAATATTTTTATGTAATTACTTTCAAATAAGTATTGATATTAGCGCTACACGTGTCATGAATTTTCTCGTTCAAGGTCGTGTAATGGTCAACATACTATACGTTGACGAATTTTCTTTTCTCTAATCTATAATGGTGGAAGAATAAAACTATATCTATTTATCTAAAAGATTGTCAGTGATCTCGAAATCTCATCAAAAAGTTAAGTAAAAATAAAAAAGATCATTCAATCAAAACATTTATCTCTTTGCACCATTTATCTTTCTTCTGAACATTTCCTCTATATTAAGAAAAACAACCGACATATTCTAACTGTTCGAGTTAGGCGAATTATCCTGCATTTGAAATAACCATGTGTTAATTTATTTGAACAGATAAATGTCTTTTCTATAGATTATTTCTTTATTTGAAATTTAAACGACATATATTTTCATTGCATTTTTTTATTTTATCAGATATGTACTCAATAAATTTCTCAAATACTCCCTAATTTTATCGCGTCAACATAGCCAACTATGTCAGAAACACAAATATTATTGAAGGATAAGTACATAAAAACTGCTCTGATAGGAAGGTATTCTACAATTTACTACAACGGTAGATTTATTACAGTGTGAACATCTTTCTGACAAACTCCTCGAAGCGAGAACAATTTCCTCTAAAACAAAATTATAAAAATTCCCCTATTATAATTATTTCAGTTAAATAAGGTATAATAATTATTATACATTTACGTATAATAATTATTTCAGTTGAATAACCTCATATGTCAAATTGTTTGTTTGATTTGAATGAAGTAACTGAGATAAAAAATTATTCGAAAATAATTTATTTAAATTAAGTACAAAATAGAATTAGTTTTCTTATGTTATTTGTAAAACAAATATAAGAAAGTGTTTGAAGTAATTCATCAATTCAAATGATTATTTATCTTATTAAAAATAAAATGTACCCAACCTTGGCTTGCAATACCCGTGAATGAATGCTAAAAATGTGTACTTTAGCATTCGCGTATAACTGTAACGTATCACCTAAGGTGTTCACCACCTAGAAAGAATCATTTCTAGACTGTGCAAAAAAAAAAACAAGAAAAAGTATCTTGACAAAAAGAACAATTCTTTTTTTAGATGATCCCTCGTTTCAAACAATTAATATTACGTCACAAATATTTTTTGTATCATAAAAAACGAAGAAAATATTTAGATGGCCTGCTTCGGCTGAGATACCCTGTATATTATGATTTCGTCATACTACAAGATTATAAAATGAATAATTTACATAAAAATTCCCAGTCTATTCATTTCTAATATACCGTTTACATACTTCTTACCTATGTCCCTTTCAAAATGCTGTTGTAACAGAACAGCATCTTGCAATTATTAGAACTTACATTTGACCTGGCAATGGTCGTTAAGAAGCAGAATTTTAGAGTGTCCCCCGTTGACCATCTACTTTTTCATGTTCTCCACTATCGTTCACTGGCTGGTTGTTATTCCTGACAGCTGTAGTTGCAGCAACGGGGATCGGCGATATTTTATCGGCGGTGGAGCGCGCGTTTCTCTCGGGGCCGACAGGTGAGCACTGTGCACGTGGACAGAGGCGCATCGAATAAGGAATGCAGCTCTCGACAGCCGGAAAAGGCAGCCTGGACCAGAGGGAGAAGAACCACTGACCGGAACACATGTACAGGACCGTATATGGAAACACATTGTGAGCGTAATCGCGTGCCACATGAGCGGTACATATTGCCTTCACAACCGACTGCTCCATTTAGGGATGTTGCCTTTCATATTGCAGCAGTTTCACCACTTATACCGATAGCTGATCGCTATTGGTTCACGTATACACGTGCGCGCTTTCTGACGTCTCGCGAATTTCATCTTTTCATTGCTTGAAATTTGATACTTTTTCTTATAAAGATTTTAGTCTGATTAGATTTAAAATAACTATTAGGTCGATGCAAAAATTCGTGCCCGTTAGGTGACATTAATTATTTATTTGCAAATGACACTTGTTGCTGCGTGTGCAAATCTCACAGCGGATAAAAAGAGCGACATTCAACTGTTATTTCATTGGCAAACTTTTACGTTTGGAGACTTTTTACGTTATAAAGAAAGGTTTCGAAAATGATTCATTCGTGTCATGTCATAGTTTATGAATTCCGGAAAGATGTGATGATAGGAACTGCTGTAAAAAAATTCAACACATTTACCAAAACTGTTCACCAGCTTTTCATATAGTAAGCAAAATGGTTTGTAAAATTTAAACCTGGCGATTTTCAATTAAACTACAAACCACGCTCTGACCGAGCTTCTTTGATAAACGATGATGTTGTATTTAATTTATAGCAAAGTAATAATGCGTTTATTTACACATGTGTCTGTCTCTTTGATCAATAACAACATATTTTCTACTCAAGGTTATCCTGTAATGAGTTTTTGCAGAATATCTTTCTGAATTTCTTTCAAGGCGTCTTGCAAACAGATCCAAAACTATTTATTTGATCTTAGACTATTTGCTTTTATATTACGGTCCACTTCATCCCACAATTACTCGATCGGATCCGAATCCGAAAATTGTGGCGACGACTTCATGCTTATAAATTCCCTATTGTCCTCTAATTGTTTTAAATTGTTTTAAATAATTTTGACATATTTCTGCACTATGCTCAGATTCGTTATCTTGAAATGTCAAAATACTTGTTCACGCTAGTATATGTAATGATTGCAAAACTATATAAATTGTAACCGTGTTATATTTGACATCTGTGTGTCGCTGCAACTTTTTTAAATTTCTTTTTTTTTCAAAAGTAACACTGTCTCATATTGTTAACCAAATTTCTCTCTATCTGATTTTTCTTTAATTTAGAAAAACTGAAAGAATCTGTAGGTTCATAGTATTAGATTGGTGCAAAAATAATTGCTGCTTCTATTATTTTAAATGTATTGTCATTTTTTCTAGTTACCTTGTATCCAGTTATGGCCATATATTATACCATTTTAAACGGTAGAATTGACACTACTGATTTTCGTTTACACTATAATTTTCATTGTTTAGTATCATTGAATTTCTTGTATTGAAAGTTCTTGAATTAATTATGGTGTAAAAGCAAATTGACGTAATTTTATTGTATTAATTTACAACATAAAGCAGTAGAAACTGTTCCCAATATCAACCGTACTTTTAATCAAAAGAGAATTAACAAACGTAGAGCTCAAAATTGGTTTCAAGAATTTTGCGTTAAAAACGAAAATCTTGAAGATAATGAAGATCACTGATTTCCTTCGTAAAAACGCTCTATCGCATGGCTCACATATGATTTTAAAAAAATTTAATTAAGTGAACTATGAAGTTTATTCTCCAGACCTCTCTCCGACAGACTATCATATTTTTAATATTGTACTTAGACAACCTCTTACGAAAGATCTTCAATAACTAAGTAGCAGTTCAAAACGCGTTCAAAAAATTCGTCATCTGCAGAACTCCAGAATTCTATTTTACAAGAATAAACAAACTTGTTGCTTTGTTGAGAATAGTATACAAAAGCCAATTTTTTTTTTTTAGTTTGATTAATAAATATAATTTTTAATTAAGATATACATTTTTGAATTCTATACTTAAGAAATGCAATTATTTTTGCATCAACCTAATATTTATGCTTACGCAGCATATTTCACATGAAATTTTCCAAAATTATAGGTTTAATTTTTTTTTACCTGCATCTATTCAAATAATTCCATGTATATATATCCCGTATTCGTAACCCTCTCCTCGAACCACTAAAATATCCCAGACAAATATTCTACTGGAACTGTATGCTCAATTGTATAAACGTTGACCGTATCGGTGAAAAATTGAAAACATTCAAACAAACTGGTACGATGTTAAAGGCAAAAGGATCCAACGGCCGTGAAAAATTTCTCCCGATGGAAGATTAAACTTTTCGCGTTCCTACGTTCTCATAAAGCTGTTGAAGCGACGATCGTGGCCCGCACCGGGATGTTCGCGGGCACAAAGAGGAACAACTGAAAGGGAGCAGCCGGGGAAAAGTTTTCGAGGGTTGTACTGTCCCCTGTTCGCTCGTTGTTAATATTTAGGGTAGTGCAGCGCCATGAACAATGCCGGCTGTCCCTCAACGAGCGACGGGGTGTATCTAACGTTAACCTGTTTCAGTTTCGGAGCACTCGCACAGTTTTGCAACCCCCGCGAACATGGTGAGGGGTTGGATGTATCCCCTGGCTTATGATTAATGGATCTGGCGCATATTAGCGCCCACTTGCCGCACCCTTCGCGATTTACATTTCGAATTTAATGATCTTCCCTTGAGGCCGATTGACTTCTCTGATCGGTAAGACTGATTTCTTGCACGCAGCGAAACACCTTTCTGGACCCTCCACGATTAAATAATTATTCTTTCAATCAGGGTATAATTTAAGATATTTGTTTTAGTAAATTATTATTGCAGGGTGTGTATATGTATATGTATGCCTGTGTGCGCTCGTATGTGTATGCGTGTGACAAAGGGAGTGAGGCTGTCGAATTGCAGTACCTCGCAGGTAGGACATGCTCTTGCAAGAAAGCCCACCGTCGATCGACGTCTTTAATTTAAATATTGTATTTTGTAAGTTTCTCGCCGTGCCAATCACGTTTAAAATAAACTCTGATTGGTTCGGCCGTGATGTCGAAATTAACATAAGTATAGGAGTATAAACGAAAATAAAACAGAATAAAAGCAAGAGTATAAGGAAAAGCACAAGGAAGCTCAGACAAGCATTTAATAAACTACATACTATCCTACATTAATATCATTCTGTAAAGTAGAGAGAAAGTGAGTGAACAACTGAATAAAGTATTCTTTATTTGTCGAAGTTTATTCAGTTTTGTAGAGAATACTATTGGACCTGCTTGGAGTGTGAAGTATATTTTTCATTTCTTTTTTGTTGCGAATGGTGATAAATAGTAGATACTTGACGAAAGTAAATAGCATTCAGAAGATAGTAACGTGTTATAATATTCTAGAAAGTATTTTTCAACCTATATAAATATACACATTGATACGGAAATAGGTGATCATACTTCGGTATCATATTCTATTCTTCCTAAGGATGAAAGAATGTCATAAACGTATATAAGTCCCAAAACTTTTTCTTTCCGAGGTACAGATACCTTCTGCTTCCATTGGAAATATCCTAAAATAACTATCAGTACACTAGAAAGTTTTGAACGTCTTCCGAACGTATTTATTATTATAGAAAAAATATAGTTCCAGCAATTTGTTTAAGAAAGTTTTAAATATTTCTACAATACTCCATCATAATCGGAAAATGTCTACAGTATTGAACAAAAATATTAGACACTTTACATATTTGTATATTTTGTGTATTTAATAGAAGAAAATGTATACTTTATAGGCCCTGTATTTTGCATACCATCTCTAAAATGAACTTTACAAAACCTTAAGTTCATGTGGCATACAACAAAAATTACAGAACGAAATGAAAATATAAATTGATTCTGGTTCAACAAAATTATGAGACACTAAAATAAAAATTGGCACATATTTTACGGATATAGACTATAAAATATATTAATATTTAGATCTCCTTTGAATTGTATTAGGTCTAATAACCGTTTTTGGATTGTTTTGTATAACTTTTTTATTCGATTCTGATTTAATTTGTTCCGATTTTCATTAATTCTTTCTTTTAATTCGTTGACATTATTATATTGTCATCCACTCGCATAAACTCATCTTGATAAATCAGCTCAAACATTTTCCATAACATTTAGGCTATTCAAAGATTTTGAAATAAATATTGTTAGACAGATTTATCTTTAAACAGATCAGTAATACGAACTACGTATTTTCCTTTTCCATGATATCCAATGCCGGCCTATACCATGACACTACTGCTGTGCATTTGACACCCACTTGAACGCAATTCTTCTTTCCTTGAATCATGGAAATAACTCCATCCATCAGGTCCGAACACGTCAAATTATTTTTCTTTTGTCAATAAAAATAACATTTCACGAGCAAACTTCAAACGTGCTGCTATGCTTCTTAAGAGAAGTCATTGCTTCAATTTTTTCTATACGATATATATGCTTTTTTTGCAAAATGCAACGCACATTTCTTAAATCTGTTTGTACTCCTGCTTCTCTGATAATTTGCTTTACAATCCCTTTAAAATTTGAAGCAGTATACGGAATTTCCCATTTATCGCATTCAAATGTTTAACACTTCTTCCACTTCTTTTAGTTTTTCTATAAACCCCTGGATTTTTCAGTACACTATATACAGCACAACGACTTCTATTTAATAATTTTGCAATTTTGCTAATATTATAATTTTCTGTTCGCAACAGGACAATTCAATTGACTTCACGTTTATTTAACAAATTTTCTCGACCCATTACTTCTCTTCCTTTTAAATTAATACTGTAAGATTTTCACTTCTGTGTCTATTCGCACTCGAACAGCTACTGACAGAAATCGTAAGAATGGAAAATAGACCAAGTGTTTTACAATTTTATCCAACCAAAGTCAGCTCGTATTCACATTTCTTCCTCTAACTTTTCTGTTGTATATCATATAAATTTGAAATTTTATATACTCATACTGAAGATATGTGACATACTGGGTGTTTAAAGAGTACATTTTTTTCATTTAAATGTACGAAATATATAAATATGTAAAGTATCTTACAATTTTGTCCAATACTGTATATCTCCAAAGGGAAGAATTTTCGGACTATTTAGTTTATACGACCCTTTCTCATGCTTGGGAACAGTAGAATACAGTACCAAAATTTGACCACCTATTTCCGTGTCACCCTATAATACACGTCCCCATTTTAATGAAACTTTATATAGAAGGCGGATCGTAATTCATTGTACATGGAGCAAAGGAGATTCTATGGCCTAAAATAAATCATTTCTAAGAAGAATGCATTTGAAAATCAGTCGAATATGACTGCATCTAACTAATAGCTGGCACTACTGTTCTTGCTTTTGAAGAGTTTAGTTCTTTTGTGTTACCTAGCGACAGTCGTGGTCATAGTCGACGAATTTCTAATAACGTAGAAGAAAACGTACTCTTCGTATAAAAGATCTATATGTCCGACATTCTGTCATTAGAACTATTCTTCACATACTAAAAGCTTGAAGAGAAAGAACAACGTATAGACGCACCTCTAAAATGTTAGCAACATATTATAATGTAGTTTAGTATTCAACAAAGGATTTTACCCTATTTTACACATAATGGAAGCAATGGACATAAAAATTGTTACATACTGCAAAATATTCGCCAATAATTACGATAAGAAGCATGTACTTAAAGCAGAGCATCGGTGTTTTGAAAATAGAAAGAAAGCTCGTATTATTTGCAAAATGAACAAAATCGCTAATCAAGAGACTTTTGAAGAAGGAATATTTACGGTGCTGCAACAGTACGTTCATTCTATAAATCAATTATTTATCTATAAGAATTCTGAATCATCGTTAAAAGCTTTAAACCTGTTTTTCTCAAAACTAAACTTTTCAAACTGACATCCAAGATAACTCAAAAACTAATCGATCGAACAATTTTAAACAAAGTTTATTTCATTCATTGTACGGTTCTCTAGAGATTGAATTTAAAATTTGTATTTTATTGATTATTTACAACAATTTTCTCTTCAATGTCAAGTTAAATTAATCTAAGAAAAAAGATTAGCTTTATTTAACACGCTATAAATCTCGTCATTTTTAATGTTTTTTTTTTAATTAGGTTTAATTTAAGTGTAAACTACCTGTTTAACAAGAATCTTGATCTGTTACGATCAGATGACTACCGCAGGTGCTACGTGGAACGCCAACAGGAGTTGTATCGTCCAAAGCGTTATCAATATGTGTAAAAGTAATTAGTATAATAAAAAGAAATGGAAACAAAACGTTTTTTCTGCAATTCAGAAACGCTTTCTTTCATTGCTTTCTTCCAAACTTTAATCTAATATTATAAATGATTTTTCTGAAACAGTTCATAAATATTAGTTGTTCTTGGACTTGATACACGACGATCCCACCTTAAGCACTTAAAACCGAGCAACATCTCAAACATCTCTAATACAAGGTTGGACATATAAATCTAAATAAACTAGCCTCCCGTTCGGTAAATAATAAATATGACCTCGCAAAAGAAATGTAAATATATGCTTCCGGAGGTCTCATCCGACAAAGAAACTTCCCATCGAATGGGTCCTTGGGAATACGTCCACTCGGAATTCCTTGTAAACGATGCCGATGCAGTTGATGACGCCGCTGGTACGTGTGGCAGCGGCCGCTGGGTCAGCAGATGGACCAAACTGACCGGCGCTTTCAGGGGAACAATAAAGTTTCATGCACATTGTATCCCACTTGAGTGTCCTATTGTCGTTGATATATATGAGCCAACCGATATAATTGTGATTTCACCCACGAACTGCCCCGGCTGCTCGTCAATTTTCTGGAGGGCTATGAACTTCTTCGATCGCGGTGAATCACAGCTGAAAGTATTCTCGATCGATAGAAAATTCTTTCCCGAAACACATTGTTTCGTGTGCAGTCATCCACGAGAGTAACATTTATCAAGAACAATTGATCTTATACATTTCAAGACTGTATTCTTATGATCCTGTTGTATCGCAGTGCAACTTCGTGAAACAGTTATACTCATTATACGAAATAAATATTAATAACAATATATTACTTGTATTTAATTGATACATGAACATTTCACGAGAGCTCGTTTTTCTTAAAAATAAAAAAAAAACTATAAGGAAAGTTATACCGCTATTGTTCTAAATGAACATGTACTGTGACTCTTGTTAATATTCGGACATCCTTTAAAACAATAACTTTCATAAAACTAAACCGAACAACTTCAAATTAGGATTCTAACGATTATTAAGGTTAATTCTAATTAATTATTACGGGAATTATTAGATTAGGATACCATGATTATTAGATTATTATTGAAACTGCTAGAAAGATTCTGAACGGGCACTGAGATTCTGAAAAGAATTCTCACGGACATACAGTGATTCTCATTAATATTCGGACACTATTTAAAACAGAATAATTCTTTTTTAAATTGAATCAAAAAGACCTTCTCAAAAAATCACTTCGTTTTTTGAGAAGGATTAGTTTATTAGATGACGAGGGAAAACAGTTTTGAGAAAATTGCAATTAGTCGGAATTGTTAAGAAAATAGTAAATGTCGCTTTTCAAAACTTCTTTATCTGAGCCTGTAATGAAAATTAAAAAGTATGTTTTGTAGATCTATATGAGTTATATACATGATGAAAATTTCATCGAAGCCGGTTAAAGTTTCTATGAGCTACAAACGATTAAAGATGGTAAAAATCGAAGTTTCTCATAACTTACGGCCTACAACTCTAATGAATCTAAAAATTCTTATATCTTTCAATGCCTGTCACTTGTTTTTGCATAGCATAGATTAAAAAATTGCAAAAATGACTCACTAATTTCTTCACGATTTCGACCAATTTTAATATTTTCAAAATTTTTAGTACACGTTATCTAGTATACTAATCCTTCCAACTACTCAAGAAAAAAAAAAAAAAGAAAGAAAAGAAATTCAAATCTTTTATTCCAATTTTAAAGAAATTATTGTTTTAAATGGTGAGGGCTATTAATAAGGGTTACTGTATGTATTGGCGTCGACATGTTCAAAGGAAACAACTGAAACGGAAGTCAACGAATTTACGAACGGTTGATAGCTGGGAAATTTAGAAAGGTAGAACAAGGATGAACAATCTGCGGCGTGCAGGTATCGTTTAATTGGGAACGCGTCGCAGAAATTCCCGCAGACTTTTTCCGTGGCGATCTCACCCCATGATTCTCGTGTCACATTCCCCGGTAGATGGAAGATTACCAAGCGCAGGATCCTGGTCTGGGTTACGTTTCACGCGCGATGCCGATCGACAACCCCTTACACGTGTTTCTAAACAGTTTAATCTGCGATATCGCTGCCCGTATGCGTGAAATTACGCAATTTCGACCGATTCCGGCGAGTAGGAAGTGTACGCGGTTTGTACAGCAGGCGGCCGCCGTAAAAATGAAACTAATCAGCGCAGATCAAACAGGTGCATCGGGGTTCCACGCTTCGATGGATTTTGACTTTCGTTCAGGTTCCTTAGCCGTGTCTTCCTGCCGATAAAAATCGCTCGAACAACACCGTGTGTGTACATCGCAATACTTTTTTCTGCGATCACAAGTGCTAATGTTCACTCCTTAACTGGTTGATTCGTTAAAGTGCGTTATATGATGTTCTACTCAACGAAATTTATCAGTCCAATCAGCCACATAAGTCTTCATGAACCCATCAAATTGTATACAAGATGCGCGACGAATGAATCTCCACAATTTCCTTTTCTTTTTATGACATTTTCAATTATCTGTGAAAGATTGTTGTGAACAAAACTTAGTACGCAGTTGACAAGAAATTACAAAGGAAGATGTTATAAAAGGTCCTAAATTTATACCCCTTCAGATACCTAGCATTTTAATGAAGCATCATTATGTAAGTCCTAAGATATCTTAAATGCATAATTATTTATAGAAAATGTAATGAGAAAGTTATAAAACATGTAGATATAGGGTACACACATACATACACGCGATATCGAAACCTTTGCTTTTAATAAACATGGCGAAAAGTGGCTTACATAAGCTCAAGATTTAGTCTGCTGTAAGACGTGTTTGATCTATTTCTGACAAGCTAGTAATTCAATGAACTGTAAGACATCTGTTCCGTCTGAAGGAACAAAAAGCCGGTCGATCTTTTGTTTGGCACGATTTATGACACGATCGCGAAGAAAGGCTATTTTTTAAAACAACGGATTTATGTATTGTTCGCATTGTTGTGTATTTCTCGCCGAAAGAAATTAGTTTTCTTTACAAAACGGTCGCGTAAAGTTAATTTTTGTTCTCATTAGCCGAAGACGTGTTATAAAATGAACAGTTTCCTAACGGTCATTTTCGACAACGGATTCTCATCATGTAAAGAACCGTTAGATCGGACCTGGCGGAAATTCCAGACATTTGCCAAACCTTCGGCACATCGCGCGTCCAAGCAAGTATCGCCCAATTTTTCCAGGAAAAAGAGCGCTAAGGGCGCACTGGAAGGGTGTTTGCGATATCTATTAGACATGCTGATTGGTAATTAACATTTCGGTTGCTACCAATCTGTGTGTTACCCTCTTTAGCAGCGATCGGGCAAACGGCTGAAGAGGACCTTCGTTCATCAGATTTCGTTCGTTGACACTCGTTCGTTAATAGTCTATCGAGACACATTCGATCGTTAGAATCCATCGTTCGGAATTTCTAACGTATCACTTCTTTATTCTTTTCACCGTCAATCGTTCGAGACGATATTAGATTCTTCCTTCGATTATCCTCATCGCCGCGCGTTTTCGAGACAGATTCCACACTTTGTCGAATCCAGCGTACAGGTATTTGACGGTAGAACACTCGATTCATCGTGTTCTACCATTCGGTCGAAACAGTTGCCCAATATTAAATTGGTGGGTAACAGATCAGTGCGTGAGTGTTCGTTCAGTGGAACCCCATAGCCGATACCCTCACATAGACGCCATCTACGCACGCGACACATCCAAAGAAAATGCTGCTTCAAGGCACGCAATTTTGGAACTTTGTGCATCTTCACGGACAATTTGAATGCCTAAAAAGTAATCAAACTTTACTTTAAGTGGATAATGATCCAAAACAACGGAGTCCTGTTGGATTGGTCATCGCAGTCTGCAAATTAAGTAAAAAATGTGTGGTTCATTATAAAATATAAGCTATGAAAAAAATGTATTCTAGCATTAAAAGTTCTTATTCAACAAATTTGGGCAATATGGAAGTCGTTATCTGTCTTTTACGTGAAAAGTTAGTAGAAAGTATGACTAGACGTTGCTAGACAATAATTGCTAATAGAGAAGACTGAACACAATACTAAATAATTACCTATAATTACTTAACAACGTAATAGTAAATTCAACACACTTTCAACGTGTATAAAGCTTTTTGTAAAAAAAAAATTGTATTTAGATGGATATTTTACACACTGTACATTACGAATCTAGTTAATCATGTAAAACTGCGTAATTTTTTCAAGAAAACTAAAAGTTATTTCTATTTTACAAGAAGTGTATCCAGATGAAAATTATGTATGTATATTCTTATAATGTTAGTCATTATTCTATAACGAAATCATGTATAAGAAATACAATAATTGATTGTAAAGATAGTGAAGAAACAATAATTTGAAAGAACAAAATATTGTTGATAAGATAGTCGTACAAGTTTTGAATCTATTCAATCAGTGTTCGAGTACATTTACAAATACCTTTCCTATTTCTACAGGTACTCATAAAAGATTTAAATCTACATCGTTTAGGTCCCAGTATATATTTGAAGGTACCATTTTTATTTACAGAAATACTTATAGAAGGCTCGAATCCAATTACTCAAAGTTCAAATCTATTTGCGAGGTATTCCACCCCATCCCGATACAACACTGCTTCAAGTACAAAAACATACATGAAACAAAAGAGCATGAATCCACTTTCTAATATTTTATGTAAAGCGCACTGCAGGTAAAGAATACATTTCTCGATACAATTAAGTCAAACGGATATTTCATATGTTACAACCTAGTACAATATACCATTATGCACACTGCGTCAATCGCCAAATCTCAATACGATTGAACATATTGTTATACCCTCAAATATTTTTGTCCTTTCCGTTATCTGTATCCACAACTAGTCATCCACTTTCACTATTAGTCACACTGGATTCATCACCTTCCAACTCTCCTCTCAACTCTCCCACACAGTCATATCCCAAAGTTCATTTTCCCAAACCCTTAAATAGCCCTATTTTTCCATCCTCGAGGCAGTCTCTGTTCTCTCACGCGTACGTCACATACTGCACATTAATAAAGTTCTGTTTCTACACAACGACGATCTCTAATTGATTAAAATTTAGTGTTACCCCATTATTTGCTCCGAGATCCGAGAAATTGGAGCCAACCGGGCATCACAATATTTAAATAAGCCTATATATTCTGTTTTCTACTGTAAAATTATTTCACGCTGTACATCTAAGATCATGACACTTTATTTTTTAATTTCTTATTCCGTATATAGACTGTATTCCTTTCAAAGAGTATTTCGATGTTTCGCCAAACTTTTTATCTAACTTTCTTAGAAACAGTAAACTAACATAGAACTAGGTTCGCCTAATGACGCAATGATACTTTTACGGAAGGCACATTCATTACCCGCTCGAATTGTCAACGTTCCACTCCGTATAAGGCGATTTAAAAACAATGTTGAACACGTTAAGCGAGACAGGACACTCACTAAAATAAACTAACCAATAGAATTTAGTGATATACAAGGTGTCCCATTTTAATCTCTTCAGGTAATAAAATAAGGAAAAGTTGAGAAAACATTCAGTTTTTGTGATTGAAATTTCGTAAACGTGTAATTTCATAAAATGCAGATCTCAATTGGCTTTCAAGATCGTGCGACATAACACCATTAAATTTCTTTGTAGAGTTTTTTGAAAAATCGAAAATATGTTAACGAGCCAGGAACATTGATCTAAAGAACAACATTCGAGTTGTAATACGTGAAATAACTCCAGCAATGTATCGATAAATCAAATATTTCGACAATCGAATTGGTGTCTGTGATGCACATTTAAATGATATTCTATTCCACGTATTATTATAATGGATCATACTTTTAACAAAAAACAAATAATTTGAAAAAATTCAAAATAATTTGTATTTTATTAAAAAGAAACGTGTAGGCGTGTAAGTTAGGTAATTCTATATTATGAGGAAACAAATATGAACCGATAAGACATCTAGGTGTATTAATCCTTAGCACTCGAAGCAAAATTTTTCTTAGTTTCTTTTTAGTATAATTGCTTGCATTTTATCTATGGTTTTAGCGACTCCAATTCGAAAAACTTAAACGTTTTGTTACAATTTACAGCTACTTCTGATACTGTAGTTTTTTCTTCATCGTATTTGAACTTTATTCTTCCTGATCTTTCCTAAGAATCTGCAGCATCAATCTGAACTCTGTTTTTCCTGTACACTGTCAGAATCGGTTTCACTTTTCACTCTTACTCTAATCTCCCGTTTTCTTGATCCAATTATATAATTTAAATCTCTCATTTATGAAATTATTGATCTGGTTTTTAAATAATTTAGACTCGAACTTATCTTCACTGTTACTAATTCCGTCATTTGGCTCTATCTTTATAAATATGACAGACAGATAATAATTGTGATTAAACATAATGTTGTATTATAATGTTGTATTATAAAGAAGAAAAGTATCTGTTTAAAAAAAAAAAGAACAGTTACTAATCGCCCCTTAACTGTCATTCGAATTGCTACATCGAACCAAATGGTGGCTGAGAGTCACCTTTCGAGTGTAATAACATGATGAAGGTAAAAACATTTGTTAGAATTTGTACATTTGTAAAGAAACAACACGCGTTGCTTTTAATTGTTGTTTATTACTAATATTATTGCGACAGAGGAAATTTGTATCCTAGTTCATAAAATAGTGAATATTTGTATTGAATGCAAATTTGGCTGTAAAGTAACTATTCAAACATATTATATGAAAATAAACTGTGCTAATCTTGAGCGTGGGTGTGTAGTGCATGTCAGTATTGGACTGGTTCTTTATCTGCTTGAAGTCTTCGAGCCAACAAGGGGTGCAATGAATTTCAGATCAAAAAGTCGCTCTCAACTTACACACCGTAAGAATTAAGTATGCACATCTTGTCGATGGATTCCAACAATATCTAAGTCCTCAAAAATAGCAGATGTGTCAATCGTATCATAAACTTAAGACAATCTGTTGTCCCCAACAAATATTATCTACTAAACCGTTTACCAACCATTAATTTAACTCTAAAACGAAACAAGGATGCTAACCTTCCTAGTGAATCCAAGAGAGCAATTCTTCTCATTTTATGGAACATCCTGCTCAAGTAAGGCAAATGAAAGGCTGTAGGATGACCTCTAGGCCCCCGAAGCTGGCGGTACGCACATCGAAATAATTAGGGGCATCGAAAGGCAACGAGTCCCGATGTCCATCTGGCATAGCCGGTCGATCTCGCGCCACGGGCATCGATCTATCGCACGCGAGGGCCGCGTGCAAGGAGGAAACATGGACGAGCCTAATGATCGAGCATCGACGTAGCCTGGCGTGCAACGATCCAGCACGAGACACGCAAAGCCCCGGGGCAGGCCGGACTCGTGTGTCAGCCAGCTGATTGACAAGCAGAAAGATTTAGCCGCGATTATTATGATCGTCGTATCGGTCGGTTGCTGAAATTGCCGCCGGGTCGCGGCAGGGTCAACGTTAATTATAGTGGTACCGACCGGATATCTATCAGTTTATCGGATCACCGAGTCGCTCCAAAATCATTGTGTTTGTTCCGCGCGATGCCAACGAAGACTGACTGTTCTTGTGGGAACAAAGATTCTCGATCCACTTGCAACGCTTGCCGTGAAAATTCCGAGTTATCGTGAATTGCAGTACTTTCGAAATATACAATGTGTTCCATACCGAACATTTCTGTTTATTCCTTTTCAAACGAGTTGGAAAACGGGCTCGAAGGAGCCGCGACTCATTGCATTCACGGAGACGTTAGAGGCGCTATTTAATCCACCATTAAACCCATAACTGAACGGCCATTTAAACACAATTTCACTACCCATTGTACCGACTTCCTGATTACTTAATTAGGCGTCTTATCTTTTTTATATTCAATCTCCTTTTCTACCGGGATTTTCCAAAAAATCTCAGCCTTCCATTACCATTTTCATCCTCTCTCCATCTAATTAGAAAATAACGTACGACGAATGATCGGCTTTCTACATTTTCCAATACTTCACCTCCCAAATTTAACTTCGCATTCAACTGTTCAAATCCTTGTCCACTTCCAAATTTTCAGACAATCTTATACCGAAACACAACCAAATCTTCCAACAGTTCGAGAACCAGGTTTCATCTGTCAACGTTCGAGATATACAATAACGAACGCTAAAATTGCACTACTATTTAAAAACACACTTTGTCAAACACCTAAATACATTATAAATTATTTTAACGCGTTCTTTTAATAATTTTTCGTAATTTAATGCAGATAGGGTTGTATTAAGGTGTGTATACATTTGTTGCATTGTTGTGTATTCTTAAAAAATTGGTACACTTGATGCACAATGAATGCAAAGTAGTTACTAAGATTCGCGGAGGTAACTACAAAATATTAAATCATCACAAAAATAACATTTAGAATAGCCAATGATGTTTAAAGTTGGAAAATTTTTGTTCATTTCTACATGTATTCGCAGTCGAAATTTGTACAAAGTGTACATCATTTGTAAATTTTGTAAGTATATAATTATTTCGAGTTATTTGTAGATTAACGGTAATAATTTTTTTTTCATCCTAATTTAGTTTGCAACATACTACAAATCGGCGCAAGTTCATGACAATATATTAGGTTGGCCAATAAGTAATGCCGCATCTTTTGTATAAAATAACAGTCGTTTTTTTCTTTTTCTTTTTTTTTATAAACGAAGTAAACTATGGAATAATATATCGTCCATCTTGATCTATGACTTTTTGCAATATCTTGTTGGCAACTGCATAATTCCGTTCTTCTAGATCTTATCGTCCTTTTCTGCGAAAAATACAGACATGTGCACTCTACAGGCGTCCAAAGTATAAAAATTTGTACCGTTAAACAAATTTTGTGAAGATCTAAACAAACAGTAATGTGAGGGTGTCAGAGGAATATGGTGAGTGGTTGAGAAAATCCCAGCTGTATTCTCTCAATTTTTGTGGAGTTTGTAACGAGACATCTGGCCTCTTATTGTCGTAGTGAAAAAGTACCTCTTTTCTATTCACTATTTCTGGCTGTTTCTCTTCAATATTCGCCTTCAGTCAATCCAATCGATCACAGTATTTCGTAGAATTTATGGTTTCATTCTGTGGCAAGAATTCATAGTATACTATTTTCTTACAACTTCAACATACACATAACATCACCTTTTCGGTGTGTAAACCGAGCTTGGAAAGTGTTAATACAGTTGATCCTATCTTTTTCATAAAACATTACTATAGGTGATCCATTTTTCATCATCTGTGATAATCCGCGTTAAAAATGTGTACATTAGTAGTGAATCACAAGCCGAAATTCTGTCTATTAAATTTATTTCAGACCAATTATGCAGAACCAAAAAATTATATCCGGAAACTATTCCAAGTTGATATAAGTGATTCTCAACACTAGATTTCGATATTTTTAATTTCTCGGCAATCTTTTTGATTGTTTAGTATGAATTAACTTTAATTGTAACTGATATTTGGTCATTAACAATCTCAACAAATCTTCAGCTGTTTTTCATTGCTTAAAGTGAAATTTCCATTAGGATACTTCATAAACCATTTTTGCACCATTTTTAAATTTACAAGAACATTGTCATGCACGATGAATCTTTTTTGTCGTTTGTGTGACGTTTTTTATTTTGTGACGAAAATTTATTCAATCCAAGAATATGTTTTTACCTAACTTCCTCAAGTATCAGCAATTAACATACGATTGCATTTGGGAGGTTTGAAACACAATTATGTCACTGAAAAACGAAGAAGTATAAACCCAATATAGTCACTGTATCATTTTGTATCTTTATGTTATTTAATTTCTTTATATAAATTTTTAAATACAAAACATCAAATCATAAAATACCTTTAAACCATTTCGATCTGCGAAACTTTTCAATTGCTTCTATAAAATTTTCCATTATCTCTTATTTTATGCGCAGCAGAGGCAAATGTGCCTCCTTTGAAACGAGTAAGTTACCGCATTTTATATTATAGGAATTAATTTATGTGGCAGCGTCCAATTTTTTTTTTTTTTTTTTTTAATGGTTGATTGGTGGTCGATTACACATTGAATATTTCCAATTCAGAAAATTAAGTGGAAAACTAAGAAAAAATACAATGAAAATAATCCTAAACGTTTACAGTTTCATTTGTAATAAACGTAAATTATGTTTTGGTCCATTATTCTACATAAACAAAATTAAGCCACAAAAGTATAGTTTCAATCAAGAGAATCGAATAGAAACATTTTACAAAATACTATATCCTAAGAAAAAATATAATACAAATAATGCTAAACATTTAAAGTTTTTTTCGTTGATAATCTCAAATTGTTTTGATCTCTTATTCCAAATAAACCACAATTAAGCCACGAAAGCATCCCGTAAGCACCGACCATTAAGTTGAAATATCAACAAGGATAATCTAATGTCAGACAAGCGACGTAATCCCCGCATATCCCAAGCTTTGATTTTTGACGTTGAGTAATAACAGGAAATCCTTTGAGCCTGAGAAAAGCCTAACGGTCACAATAATTCCGACCATTCGCCTGAACTCACAGTTGAGATAGGGATATCTTCGAACAGAAACATGGGGAGAGAAATTACTAAATACAAAATAGTGAAGATAAGAAGAAAGAGATAGCGATAAGGTTGAAATAGAGATAGAAGTATGTATGGAAAATTTGGAAAAAAACCATACTGAAAATAATGAGAAAAAAACTGTTATAGGTGGATAAAACACACATACACACACACAGTTTGTAATGTATTTAATAGTTTATTATGATAAATATGTAAGTAATTATTCGAGCATGATGCGTACATTCCCATTCATAAGTATTAGGACGCTTGAATGTGAAATTTACTCAAATCTACGGAAAGCAGAACTCTATTAATATCTACTAAAATCTAATTAAACTTTGGTGAAATTTACCAAAATCTACTAAAATCTACCGAAATCTACTGAATTCTATTTGAATCTACTGCATTAAAATCTTTCGAAACCTACTGATCTCGATTTAAATTTACTGATATTTCTAAATTTTACTAAAATCTTCTGAATAGTATAGACGTCTACTGAAATCTAATAAAATCTACTTGATGAATGTGAAGCAAGTCTTATTGTTATTACAAGTTTAATATAAAATTACCCGAGGCATTATAAAATTATCCTAAAAATAAATGATTCTAACATGAACCTAACCTAAAATTATCCTAAAAAAAAAAGAACATTCTAAAATCTCAAAGTACAAGTGCATATGTATATATTTATTAATATGTGACACTAACTTTGGTGAGAAAATATGAATTAAATCAAATAATACTGTCTTCACGACCATAATGGATCTTCTAAAACTTATGAACAACAGTGTACGTGATAGAAGCAGAAGAAAATCAAGACGGGAACGAAAAACAAAGAGAACGCTATTCCGTCAACAATTTATCGATTGTTCATCAGAGAATTTATGCAGGACACTTGATTGAATGATGTGCTTCAGGAATTAAAAATGTGATAATGCAAAACATTTTTAAAACTTTTAGAGAAATTAAATTATTTATAAAAATGAGTACAAAAGTAAAAGATATCTTATTCAGTAAGTGCCAGGACAAGTCAAATAAAATACAAACTGTTCATTTATTTAACAATTGCTATTCGATCACTTTTAAGATAATCCCCACTGCTTACAATAAATTTGTTTCGACACTTTTTCCATTCTTTTAACTTCCTAGCGAATTAAAATCTTTTAACTCGTTTAGTGAATGTAGTTTTATAGTTTCAACCGATTCAAAACAACGTCAATAGACCGAGTAGAGGTAGTTTCAATCCGGAAAAAAAGAAGTCTCGTGATGCTTGATCAGGTAAATATAAGAGAGATCGAGGCTGATAGGTCAGTTTTTTAGTGTTTGAATTTTAATTAATTAGGTGGGCAAAATATTATTATAAACATTGTCACGTTTGGTAAAATATATAATTTACCACCTAATTAAATGATTAAAGTTGAATTAATGTGATAACAATCATGGTATTTTAATGTTTCTTTAACGTCTTCCATGGTCGGTGTTAGTAGACTTATAACATATGGCAGATTGATTTTGTAAACAATATAGCACATTTTTTGCATTGTACTTGTATGTATATTTCTAAAATAACATGACATTTATTTATTACGTAAAATCAAATGTATTATACAAATCCGAAACAAAATTTTCGACATTCTATTCAAAAAACTGAAGGTGACCTTCATATCTCGATAAAAGAAACAAAGAAATAAGAAATCGATTGAAGTACTGCATATCTCGCTGAAAACCACGTAACTTTTGTCTAAAACATTATTTTGTACACTAAATCATTTACAAGATACAAAGGTACCGGAGCCGAAACAGGCCACCTAAATATTTCCTTCGTCTTGTATAATATTGAAAAATATTTGTGACATAACATTAATGGTTTGAAGCACGGAATAACTTAGAAAGAAAATTTTCTTGGCAGGTAATTTTTTCTTGGTTTCTTCAAAGGTCATTGTTATTATTTATGAGGGAAACAAATTTTATTTTCATAGTATCTTGTAGCGAACGAAAGAATACATTTGAATATGTTTTACTTATGCCATTGAAATTATCTTCCAGTAACATTAGAAGTGAGAATGTTACTGGAATTCTAGATGGACTTCTGATGAATTCTATAAAATAGAATTAATTTACCTAAATAAAAATAGAAATTTACCTAAATAATATTCAAACTTGCTATGTATGCTGTTAAGTGTTCAAAGTGATGTTCGTCGGTAGCAATACACTTTTTGTTACGAGTTATTACAGCTTGTGATACTCTCTCAATTGTTTCAGGTGGAATTAAAGCACAACCAGTAATAATACGATTTGTCATGTTTTCATGAGTGATAAGTCTCTGTTGGTGCATTTCTCCTTTTAATTTTCCCCACACAAAAGAATATAATGGAGTGAGATCTGATGATCGTGCTAGCCAAGCTATGTTCTCATTACACCTGATCCAACGATTTGGAAACTTTCTATTCAATACCTGCTCAGCTACACGTGAACTGTGAGCTGGATATCGTCCAGTAATTCGTTTAAGTCATTCGCTAAAAATGTTGCGTACTCTTGCCCATTTAATGTACCGTCGATAAAAGAAATAGTAAGTTCAAATATTATTTAAACAAAATTACATTTTTCACTTCTACAATCACTTAACCCTACAGCAGAGCATGGTTTATGATCGCAGCTAGTAAAAATAAACTTACAAATGACGAAGATTTCGCCTTCGACATTTTACGACTGCTGCAAGCTAAAAACCTTAATTGTTGAAATTAGTTTACAGAGTGTGAGGGGCTGACGGTTATGACAGCGCCCCTCGAATATACCACTACTATAAACCATGGCTCGCTACCAAATCTTTCTAAGATGGAAACAAGCACGTGGTAACTAATTCGCGTGTCTAAGGAAAACCCAAGTTTTCCACCTCTCTGCTAGAAAAGTAGCGAAGGTGAAGCTTCCAGAAGTTTCTCAAAAAACCAATGGAAATAGTTTTTGACGAAGACAAGCTCTATCCAAAAGAACGCTACGCCCATGCAAAAGAATATATAAGAAGGAGTGCAAACTAGAAAAAAAGAAAAGGTTCTCGGGTTCCCAGTGAACACACAACACGCACTCACATTATATTAAACTGTCAATAAATAAAGACTTGCTTTACGCATATTGCAACCCTTGCGTTACAACCCTTTGCGGTCCGCATAACATTCGCAGTTGCGGACCAGCGGCTTCGCCCTGATTTCGTCAACCGCTGATTCGCTCAGTATCATTTTCTTTACGAAACACTTACAAACTTGAAAAGTTTATTAGAAACTGATTATTTTTTGGGCACATAAATTGGAGTTTCTGACTATTTTATTTATAAGCTCATCCGTAAAAAAGCATTTCAAACATTCAAGAGTAAAAGCGTAAATTCTTATACCACTAGAATAACTGTCATTGTCAAAGACATTCTTCCAGTAGTTATTATTATCTATGTAATTATCATTACTGTTTTCAGATATATCCTGAATTCTATTCACATGTCTGTGTCCTCTGAACACTGTAACTTCGTCTGAGTCTTCACCATTTTGATCGTCATATTGAATAACTTCTATTTGAAACGCACGTTCAATATTATCCACATAATCACTGTCACTGCTTTCAAACTCATGATCAATATACTGTTGTACGTTGCCTTCCTTGCGTAGCCATAATCCAGTATATAAACAAAAATTCTCAAATAGAATTTTAGAAGATTGGAAAAAATAAGATTGACTGCACTAAGAATTCTGTCCGTGTGCCAAGATGATTTTGAAACTATTATGCGCTTTCTTCTAAGAGCAATGACTTAATCAGAATATGTGACGATGCAGCTCTTATCTTATCTCTATTAATTTCAAATTACATCAGTCTCAGATCATACTCGACATAGCACCTGCCAGAACAAAATGTAATGTCGAGCCACGCTCAACGTGGGACCGCTAAAGGTTAAAAGTCATTTCAAGGTCACGAGTGAAACATATTCAAATGTATTCTTCCAAACGCTACAAAATGTAACGATAAAATTCGAGTTTACCACATAAACAGTAACAAAGACCTTGAAAAAAAGAACAAGAAAATATTACCTGATAAAAGAAATTCATTTACTAGATTATTCCTTGTTTCAAACCGTTAATGTTATGTCATAAATACGTTTTATATCATAAAAAGCGAAGGAAATATTTAGGTGGCCTGCTTCTGAGACATAATGTATACATGTCTCCCTTGGGAGTTCCAGGGTTTAAAAATCAAGAAAACTTCAAATAGTTCGTAATCTTTCGATCTTGCAGAAGTGTACAGCACCCAAAAAGGACGGTTCAACTAACGCGCGAAAAAGAGATTATCGTAATTCTAGTATTTCGAACGTTGTTCATCTCGTAAGAATCGTTAAAGTCGTTTAGACACGTGAAAACGCGTATTATAAGCGTCGTGGGGGATGCACAAAAGGGTGACGCCCTACTAGGGCTGCCTTGCCCAGCTACGGGGGCTTGTTGTTATTTACGGTATTTAGATAACCGGCTTACGGAGCAGTCTCGCGCCCCCATCGGACCTGATCCCGTGCAAGAGATAGCGGCGACACTGCCGCCACCGACAACCTGCGACCAGGCTACGTGCATTCCGTTCGCAGATTATTATAACGAGCATGCTGTTGCATTAACATGCGTATCTGGTCTCACGGGAAAGCCCCGGGCGTCTGCAACGGACTCTATCGCGTTTTCGAGAAACGTTTCCCCTGTTTGCTTGTCTTCTTGCTAGCCGAATTACCAACGGTGTATACAATGGGTGACCAAATTATTATGATCAGATGAATAAATTGAAATTTTGTTTTCAGCGATATTATAGTAATAAAATACAGCAATCCCTCTCACATTATTCCTCACCTTGGAACCGAAAATGGACAATATAGGTAGAGGAGACACTATTCCTTGCAGCACATCTTTGTCGCTAGCGATAGATCGTTAAAAAGAAAAATGGAATGAGAGTCGAGCAACTGAGAAATATGCAAGGTTGCTGTAATAAAAACGACCGTTCAACTTCTTTACTTTTTTATTTTCTCTGTAACATATTTTTAACATATCGGTGAGATACTTCCCATTTCGTGCCGTACATTTTCAATTATGTTTAAATCCGGACTCTGAGGTGAAGTTCCGATAACTTTGGGGCAATTGTATGTACAATAACCACTGTGTTACGATTGCCAACTTATGTTTTGGGTCATCGTTCTGGTAGTATTGAAATATATTAAAAATGCCCAATTTTTCAGTATTTTCCTTTAAATTTCTTTTTAAAATGTCCAAATATATCCATTTGTGTATAATTCGTGCATCTCCAAACAGTAATAGAGCAATTACTTTTCTTGACAGTAGATACGATATTTTTTATTTTTAATTTAGTGTTAGGTTTTCTCCAGATTACGATTTTTCTATCCGCTTATGTTAAACTTGTTCTTATAAAACATAAATATTAACTTAAAGAATATGTAAATTTAATATTTTGCTGAATCTCTATTGTTTTCCACGGATATTAATCTATTACATATCGATTTTATGAGATTTATTGTATAGTCACTTGAAATTTTCGGTCATTGTTTTTGCCTTAAGGCTTTTTTCATTGCTCATTCTTGTAAGACTTGTTTATTTTTATCTATTAAGGATATATTGTCTTATAGTCCGATTTTAATTTACTATTTTTGTAATTACTCTTTGGGACTTTCCTCGATTATAATAAAACTGTAACTTTCCTATATTCTATTGCTGTTTGTTTTTCCTTAGCTTTCATTCTACTAAAACCGATTCAAGCATGCATTGCAACTTAACCTAGCACTTAATAAAGAAGAAAATAATGAAAAACAATTGAAAATACATTTTTTGAATTGAGGAAATCCCCGAATAGAAATGGAGGATTTTTAGTGTGACTGACTTTTCCTAGATGTTATTAGAAACATTAATTATCATGCATTTTTATAGGAAATTTTCTACGTTTCTTTACATACGTATAAGCATGAAATAATGTACTCATAATGTTTGCTAAGTGTTTGCGTGCCGCTAAATAACGTCCATCGTGCTCAACTTTGTTTTCCCCAATGTTCCCGAAATCTTTCTATCATTTGAAAAGGCTTATTTTACAGATTGAAGATCAGAAACTCCAATAGTGTTTTTCAAACTGTTCCATGAGCGTTTAAACTTGATTTTTTCTGGTAAAAGGAGACTTTTTCTCTTCAAAGCATTGTCATTTCTATAATCTTCACAAATAATCTGAACAAATTATCCAAATGTAAGACATCTTGCAAGGCGTCTAAACTACGCGAGCAATACCTAAAACACTAGGGTTGCTTGGGGAACGACAACGACTAGTGTCCATTGCTATGTTTCGAAGAAACTTCTTCTTTATTTTTGGTTAATCGGTGAGAATGCGATTCGATAATGCATAACATCGTGGAAACTCCCCAATTAATAGCAGACCCGATTTTTTGGTATTGAAGAAATTTGTTATTTGGATTAGACACTGCGGTAAATTGTTAATATAACATATACCTTTCTTGAAATCAACGTGATTAAATAACAAAACACTCTAGATACATGAATCGCTATTTAGAACTCGCCAATATTATCCGATGTTCAGTATATACATATATGTAGTATTCCAAGTGCATGATGTATAAGAAACTTCCGTCAACCTTCCTAGACTTACCTGACTCAGTCTCACAGATCGACGAAATCAGAATCCACTTACTTTTTAGACACAATTGACGCTCCCACCTTGCTCTTCCTTGTACCTTCTTCAATAGATTTTATGCTACCATTAGTAACCACATGTGCATTGTTGGACGTTACACGCGTCCATAGTAGTATTTCCTGGTTTGTGAAACCGACGTGAATTTACGTATAATACATAAGGTAAGTACATCATTATAATTATCTAGCAATGATATTGCATTTTCATGTATCTTTTGTATTCTTTCATATTGCACAGCTCCATGATATTTTCCTGTTTACCACAATGTTTTACTTTACTAATATTATGTTTTTCGTTTTAGGCCTCACAATGGATCAAAAAGAAGGAAATTTTCCAAAACTGATCGGAAAAAGATTAGTTCAATTTTGTGTATACTCAGCAACCACATAAAGTATTCTTTTACTCGTCAATTTGACCAGTGTCCCTAGAAATAGGTATACAAGAAATGTCCGTAAACCTAACGTTAAACGTATCAAAATTTTTCAAAAATCAACTACTATCAAAATGAATTAAACTTAACCCTTTGATTTTCGTCTAAAACAAACTGACTAAGTTCCTAAAATATGTACCGAACTAATTGAAAACCAAGCTCAGCAACCGTATAAAGTAGTACGACACTTATCCAAGGATACATCGTTCGCAATCACTCCACAGGGTGGCGACGATTAATAACCCCAGCTCGTGTCATGTTTCTAACTGTTTCCTTGCTGTCCAACCTCGCTTCCTGACCGAGGCAGCGGCCAACTGGCAGACAAATGAACGCGCGGTGACGAGCAGCATTTCCCGCTCAGCCTGTCGTGGAAACGTCTGCCGGGGCCACCCCTTTCGATACCGGCCGTCGAATAAAAACGTAATCGTCATCTCATAAATATCTTTAATCTCCGTCGAGAACGACATCGCCCGTTTACGAATACAGGATTTGACGATGCTATCTGCGGATTATTTTCTGGATAAATGGACCTGTCTCCGGGCCGTGTTACGATTACATCGATCCTATTTTGAATTAGGGGAAGTGTTACGGATTAGCAACGTGTGTCATATTTATGGTGTGAATGCTGTTAGAACGTATAGGTGTATGATATGATTATCGGGTTCCGAAGAACTTTCTGAATTACATACGTACATTTGTAAGGTATTAGATAACAACAACATAGAATCTGGAAATATATTTGATCCTCGTTGAACTGATAATGAGAAATATAAATGTTCAATGTAAGTTTTCAAATTTCACATGTTCATTATCAAAACCACACCTATCCACGGTACATTTACACGGTGCTTTTTGTTATACGATTTTGCCTTCACACTATCTTCAAAATAATGAATTTTCAAAAGCAAAAGTTGTCAAAGACAAAAATTTATGCTGCGCACATATTTGTACAATTATTTAGTACCGTTCATTTGTTAACATTAAATCTAGGAAAGGGAATGCCACCCTTTCTTTGTAAGTAAAATTGGAGAAACTGAATTGCGGAGAAACAGTGATAGAAAAACCACGGGAGTAATCCTTCAAACGAAAAGCTTTATTGTTACAAAAAAAAAGAAGAAAAAAACTGATCTAATTCCTAATTGAACTAATTTTTTATGAATTTTGTATTTTTAGTTTCTATGAAATTGATTATATATAGCTTTATATATTTGTTATTTTATGAATGGACTGATATTTTTTATTCTTTACTTGTTTTATTTTTATTATAGGACGTTGTAGTTTTCATAATACTTAAGGGGGTATTCTCTTTTGGAGAATAGAATGGTTTTCACATAAAAAGTAATAATGACCTTGAAAAAACCAAGGAAAAATGACTTGACAAAAGTAATTCTTTTTTCAAATTATTCCTCGTTTCAAACCGTTAATATTAGTCACCAATATTCTTTATATCATAAAAGACTTAACCTAACCTAAACCTGTATACCATATTATTACAGGATAATGTTTATATACACTAGCACTCTTACTATTGCTCGGATCTACCCGAATGACCTCGATCTTGAGTACCCAAATACCCATACAATAGGGATCTGAAGTATAGTTGATATTGTGATGGTTTTGAATGTAAAAATTGTGTTTGCAAATAAGAACATTTTATTTGATATATAATCGAGTTCACGAACAATCTGGGAATCAACACCGAATGTATCCCTGAGAACTTAACGACCGCAGACGTGTGCCACATTTTTATACAACACAAACATATCTCAACGGGCTTACTCATTAGAACCAATCGGAAAATGTTGACAAGTTGGAAGGAAAGAAAAATTTCAAGTCGTCGAATATATCGTGGACGACAGGCTTGTCCACGTGGGGGGTAATAATGTAAGGGAGCTTATAACCCTCTGGCTTGTTACATTCCAACACGATCTACAATGACACCAACGTGGGTGGAGAATGCTACGTAGAAAACAGCCCTTCGAATGAGGCATCGTGAAAATGTTGCTCGATATTAGGCACGGTTGGTAAACGCGATAAATCTGGAGAGACATAGTTAGACGAATGTCAGCTTGATGTATGAGGGGTTGGGAGTTGCAGCCCAGCTATCACCTACGTGTTCCTTTCTTCACACATAAGTGAACGCAGGGGAGCCTTCTTCGCTCGACTTTGTATCAAGAATAAGGGCGGAGAAGGATTCCGCGGCGGAATCGATGCATCACCGTGCCGAAGTAGGCACCAGTTCGTTCGATAACAGCGTTATCTGGAACAGACAAGCCATCACGGCTGTTGCTACTTGAGTTTGTATTTGTGACGCAAATTTATTTTTCAGGCAATTCGAAATTTGATACGTCGTCATAATAAGCAATTTTGAAAACCTTTTCTTTTGATAAATTCGAACATTTTACATATTGTAATATAGATAAGTTTTATTATTATGTTATACTTCAGTTAAGGTTAAGATGATCATACCACGTGAACCATCCAACTTTTTCACCCTGAATAACTTCTAAAGTATGAATGAAAAATATTTTTATAGAAAAGTTGTATGGTTCGGAAGGATACATTATGTGAAGGAAATTTTGAAGTTTTGAGGTCAGCTTTGTTTTCTTAAATGGAATGTTATACTTTTTATGCCAAAATATCGAAGCGCCTTAAATTTTTAATAAAAAAGTACTGATCTTTATTAACCGCAAATCTAATAAGTAACGAATAATTTAATTTCGTTTTTTAAAAACGCATACTTTGAAAGTTATTCGGGGTAAACAAGTTGCATGGACCACCCTATAGAAATATTTTTAGTGTTTGGTTTAGTAAAGTGCTTCAGTTAAAGATTATGTGATATTTGATACATAAATGGTGTCATTGTTGTAATGAATTACATTTTCGAAGCTTGTACTTGCTCTTAAATGGCATATTGAAAAATTGAGTGAACAAATTTAATGAAATTCATTTGTTAATTTCATATAGATTCTTTTTGTAGTTTAAATTTCTTTACAGATTAATATTGAATATTGTAATTGGATATTTAAGACACTTCTACGTAGTTAATCTGCTGCCGAGAACAAAATAATTATAAGCGTATTTCTAATCTTATCTAAAAGGTTCGATTTAGACAACAGACCTACTTAATCATATCTCTTCTAAAAGTACTAAATATGTGAACAAAAGTAAGAATAAAAGTAATGATAAGTTAACAAAATTGTGATTAATAATGTAAACTTATACATATTCAAAATATATGAAAAACCATTCAACATATGGCTGTAATTTCAAAACTGGTTACGTCCACACTAAACCAATTTTGAGATATTTATGGATTTTATTTCTTGAGCATGTAAAGTGAAAATTCAGACATTTTTTTGCAGAACATAATTCTAATATTAACTGAAATTTTTATGTAAAAACATGATAAAAGTTATTTTTACAATTTTTGAAATATTCATAGTAAATTGTGCATTGAAATTTTTCATATCAGTCTTACAGTTCTAATCTAACATAACACAACCAGATTTCTTCTTATTTGGCTTTCCTTTTTTGGAATGAAGTTTCACAACAATGAAGAAGTGCAAAACTAATTCAGACAACAAGCTAGAGAATTCTTTGTTGTAGTTATAAAACAATTAGTAAAGTGATTTAACAAGCGCATAGCTGTAACAAGAGATTATGTCGAAAAATAGGTAAATTCTGAGATTCATAAACAACAATCATTTCTCTCTTTGCTTATTGAATATCCCTCGTATTTCATGTTTAGTTAGGAGACTGCTACAATATCGATAACTTTCGTGCCATCTAAATTTACTCGTAAGCAATAGCTTATTTGTTGTATAAAAAAAATTGTCAAACAGAAGTTATTTGGACAGGATGCAAGTATTTCATCTTCCTGTTTGAAACACTATCATCCTTACTATCAGATTTACCGATACAAACAATTTCAACAATGTAGGATTAATACGACAGTTGACCTGCGTATTATGCATAACAAGCACGTCAAGTTTCGCAGAGATTATTTCGTAATCGATGGATTGGACGTGGACGACAAACCTATACTACATGATCAGCTTGATCTTCGAATTTGATGCCACTTGATTATTTTCTTTAGGATATGAAGGGTCATATCGTTAAAACATGTAATGTTATAACTCCCGAAACACTTGAACGTGTGTCACTCGCTCTTTTTGATCGCCTACACATTTGTATTCAATGTAATGTACAACATTCTGAGTATTGCTTACATTCAATATGAATTAAGGAATATCTCGGTAATTATTAGTTTTTAATTCTATATACCTTATAATCTTTTTACTCGTCATTCGGTGCTCTCGAACCACAAGCTCAAATATTGGACACCACAACACAAAAATTCAAGGCAACCTTCATATCTCGAGAAAAAAACGTATTATCAAAATACTAATTCTTACATTATATGCCCCGCTTAATATCAAACAATTTTGGTTTGAACACTTTTTTGATGCAACAAATAGTTTACGAGTAAATTTATGTGGCACAGTTAAATGACTCGCCCTGTATATAAAACTTTGATCATCTATATAAATCATTAATATTCCGCTTTGATTATTTCTCGGTATTTCTCTCAACACAAAGAAAAAGAAACAATTTCTATCGCCGCGCGATTAATTCTTTCCCGTGCTACATTACTTCATTTCTAACTCCTCCTTCCCTCTAACAAGAAGTGAAAGCCAGTATTCCGGACCGCCATCTTTAAGTTCGACCGAGAATCGTCACGGAGGGATGAGAACGATGAATTTTATTTTATAGCCGGCGTGCGGGAGCGGTCGTCCGGGATCTTAAGGGTGGAATATGTTTCGTATCATCATAGAGGGGAACCCGCCATCTCTTTCCCATCCATAACGCTCGGAGCCGTTGTGGCAGCCATTTTGAATACATTCTCACCCAAGGAGAGTTATCTCCGAAACGTTTCGATTTCCCATTTAAAGGATCTTATATATACACGTGCTAGAATGGCAGGGGTGGTGAGGTGAGCATCGAAGAGCCAGCTAGGGGTTGGTGGTGTCTAAAAATATTAGCTGACTGCCACCACCCCACTACCCTCCTCTCGACTCCCCATTCTCGCTAGAACTTATATATACCTCCCTTACTTTCGAGGGAAACTGTATCCCCCTTCTTGTTGGCTACGTACGATCCCGTTTGTATATCCGGCCTGAAGTCGCATTTACTTGGATGGAATTATTTTCGACGTAATTTTAAAACACCATTGCACTTCAGCCTTTAGTTATAGCCTAATATGATTTGCTTAGGATAAAATTACTAAGAATTAAAAGAACGAAGGTAATACATTCCATTTTGAAGGAAAATAATGTAAAGAGCAGTAGGAAACTTTTAACAAGGATAGACATTGAAAACGTAAAAATATAACAAGGTATTTGATTTTTGTCATAATCACTAAAAAAGCATTTTATAAAAAAAAGCAAAAGAAAAAATGGAGATTTCTAAAACTAAATGAAATTTCTTTATCGCTCTTGAAGAAAATGTTATATGTAAATAAAAATCTAGTTCAAATAAAAACACAAGGTACAATTATTCAGAAACGGGTACACCTCATCGATTTCAATGACCTTGAAATATAATATCAAGGTCAACATTTTGAGTATTTACTTTCTATACATATAACCGCAGCTTGGTTTTGCAAGTTTTCAAGTTATATGCAAAAGTATTCTAGATACTATACAATGTGAGGCACCTAAACAGGTCACCTGAATAACTCGCTTTTCTTTGACGATAGAAGAAAATGTGTGAAACCAACTCTGCTTGGGAAACAATATAACGTCGATAGTCTTCTTATAAATGATGGTGTAGAGGAGATGCAAAAATTAACTTTATTCTTTTACTTACCTTTTAATAAAACGTAATATTTATAAGGTAGTTCTTGAGAGTATGAAGGTCATTTTAGCCAACATAATACGCTTGCTTTATACGAACAACTCAAGTAAGGATAGGAGAAATCGGGATTGGTAGGTCAGTTTCTCAGCGTTTAAGTTTTGATCAATATGTGGGCAAAATATCATTATAACAGTAATTATATTTGGTAAAATGTATATTTCACAATCTGATTAAGCGATTATAGTTGACTTAACCCTTTGCACTCCGAGCCATCCCGGACATTACCTACCAACAACTCGGCGCCACTTTGTCGCGAAAACGTGCACTTACGAAGCGTCATATTATATAGTATAGCTTTGGAACCAAGTAAGGTATTATAATGATATTTGATTAGTATGAATTTGTAGACATCGAAGAATATATATTTGCAAAAAAAACAAAATCAACATTAAATTTCTTATAATTTAGTACAGTATGATAAATTTTGAAGCATTCCCCAATATGCAATGCAGGCTGATTAGTGCATGTTTCACAATAATAAGTGGTTTGACGTTTTTCACCTAGTATTTTCCTGTCAGAACAAACAATACAGTCCCGTTTTCTTTTTCCCACATTGGGAATATGTAGTTTACTATTTAGTCTATTGTCTACCTAAGATGTGGATGGACGTGTTCTTGGTTCATTTTTTTAAATATATCTTAGTAATTGTACCATATTTTGATTTGATTTCTTCTGCCATTTCAACAGAAAACTTCAGAGAAACATGCATTACTCAGAAAGTTGATTCCCTATAATCACTAATAAACTTTGATGTACCCTCAGAGGGGATATCCGAGTGATATGCTAGAATTACGATGTTCCCTCAAAGGGGACAACGGAGTGCAAAGGGTTAATATGATAACAGTTATGGTGTTTTAATGTTTCTGTAACACCTTCCATGACTGATCACCCAGTCTCATGGTCAAGGTTGATAATCTTACAGTATGGGTTAGATCGACTATATCAAGACTGATCACATCAGCTGAAAAAATGTTATTAGCAACTTATGTTAACGATAATAAAATAACGTAATGTCAAGAAAGTTGCTTTATTGTACAATATTAACTATCTTTCTCTCATATCTTAATAATAAACTGAAGATATTTTCAACAAATTAAACAGATTATAATGTATTCATAAAATAATCAAATTTAAAAAAAAATCATAAATATTGCTTTGCTAGCAATAGAGTAATAATTTAAACTTTTGGAGTGGGAACAAAAACTATAAAAGTACTATAGAAACAGACTACACATACATATATCTATAGTTTTTATGTAACCTAATCACTATCTAATACACAATCCTCAAACTCGTAGAAAAATAAATGAATTAATATGTAGTAACGAAAAGTTAATACAAACTGATATCACCGCGGTTGATTGACAAGCTAGTCATATAACTCCGGACGTTATTAATCAATCAGCCCTGAACAATCATTTTGACTTCAATACTCTGCAGCTCCTTAAATTATTTATGTATGAAAACAAATATTGTTTTAATAAACAAACTTTAAAATATTCCTTTAATGTTTGTTCCACTATAAACATATAGAACGTGAAAACATAAAATCTTTAAGTAAACATATTTGCTTACGTAGCCAACTTTCGGCAAGCGCTGGTAAGTTTGAAACAACGTGCGACTACGTTGTTGAAAATAAGTGAATGGCATAATAAAACTGATTTGTTTCTCCAGTAACTTCTCCACAGTAGAGTACAAAGTACAAGAGTACACAGTAAGTTATTGAAAATTATTTAACTTACCTAATATCTTCTAGTGACAAGTAGAATATAGTGTCTACCATAATTGCTGGAAATTATTCTTTCTCTTTCCCTTAACATAGCTGAACAAGTTACCTATACACGAAGGTGAATCAAAAATTATCCACAGTCCGGTTATAATAAAACTTCCTACAATTTTCTGAGATTCTCAAGGGCCAGTATAGGAATATTATCAAGGAAAAGATTCAACAATTAACAATGCTCGTAACAATGAGATGCTGACTGAAAAACTGAAGCCTGCACTTCGAACAAAAAGCAGAGGATTGCTATCCAAAGGTGTTATGCTGTTGCATGACAATACACATCTATTTGGTTCACTAAAAGAAGTCCTAGGAGGATGAAGTTTACGTCTGATTTTACGTCTCGCTGCTCATCCGAAAACATTTTTAATGAGGGAATACGAAAGCTTCTTAGCAGATGGACAAAGTATATTGCAAAGCTGGGCGATTATGTCAAAAAATGATGTATTTGTCTTTTCTGCAAATTGGTTAATACAAATTCTACAGCGAGAGAGCAAATAACTTTTGACTCGCCTTCGTATACTGATTTAGCTGAAATTATAATAGACATTATATGAACATTATGTAAATCAACATACAAGAGTCCAATACAGCGCTTATAACATCACAGTGAAACAGTTCTGACATCGACGCACATTAGCAAGAAAGTAATTTAATCCGCTGGAAGTAAATCATTATCAGAGCAAAGTCTGCGTGAGGTGCTCGCACCAAGACAGGGAAGAAAAAGTAAAAAAAAAAAAAGAAAAAGAAAAAGAAAAAGAAAACATTGATATTCCCGACTTTTCACCAGCTGCTTTCGCATTCAGTACTCGCTGGTGGTGAGCAATATACCGGAGCCGAGGGTATCTTCTTTTCCCGTCGTTTCTCGACGAAAGGGTGGGCGTCGAGGTGCGACGTGGCGCAGCGGGGGACCACTGCGCCACTGGCGTATGCTTATTTTAATTGAAACAGTTGAACACCTCTCCAGTCGACCTGTCGGAGAGACGGCCTCGCCCGAGGATATTGTTTCAAACGAATATGCAAATCATGAAAGCGAGCCGGCTACGTGGTCCGCTGTAATTTCTACTGCCGACGCGAATGGATATCCTTAACGCTCCCCAGATCTAAAGGAAAAACGTGCGCCGAATGTGCTGCCTAGCCCCCGTTCCTGCCTCCACGCACCAGAGAGCCAATTCCCCACTGAAGATTACCGTTAACGGTGTAAACAATTTTCATTAAAGAACACCAGAGTGAGCGTTTATTTAGGTTTTGAAGATCAGAGGAGGAGGACCGATGAAAAGGCTGAGTGAGCTTTCCCGGTCTTTTATAATGACCCAATGATTCGATTATTAATTGAGAATACTAATCGTGATAATAAAAGATAAAGAAACGAGTTCGTGTCTTAAATAACTCGTACCTTTACATCGTGGATTTGTTGAAAATTATATTATATAGAGTGTAATATGAGGGAATTTGTATAAAACAATTAAAACCTATGATTTCTTTTCTTGACTATACATCTAACAATAAGTATAATATCAGGTACTTATTGTGTTAGTACCATTTTACATACGAAACGGTAATGTATTATAGATTAATTACAATTGACAATCCTCGATTTTATAAATTAACAGGAGAGTTAGAATTGTTACTAATATAATTGTTTTTGTCGAATCTCAACCAGAGTCTGTGTCACAAGTCTAATTCATTGTTATAGGGCACGGAGTTAATCTCTACGAAATAAGGGATACTAAAAGTATTACTCCCGATCAAATGGCCGATTTTAAATTTGATTTGAAATTTTACATTCAATTGTTATTGCCTTCGTCCATTTAACTTTATGACAATTCTTATATCGTTCGATTAATCAATTTTTCAATTTCTATCTTCCTTTCTGTTTTGCTTTTCTCTGAGAAACATACAGTGAGGAGGAAAATTGAATCAATCAAAGTTGATTGTCCAAATTTAAATCTCGTCATGGTATACGACAATGAAATATTTACGAAGAAAAACTATCTGGAGATAAAGAAGTTGAGAAATCAAAATCATTTAAAAATAGAAATCTGAATCCGAAAATTCTCTTAATTGAACACTCATATCTCCCGATTAGTTCAAATAATCGAGGTTCTATTGTATTTATTTTTATCAAAATCCTCTGGTGATAGCAATAATCAAGAATCAGACAGTTAATGCTATTAAATCTTTGTGGTCCAGGAGTTCGTAATTTATGTCAACATATATAACGACTGTATTCATATATTTTTGTTAATCCCCTATAACTTGATTTTTCTGTATTTCTGCGAAGAAAAGTTACAGACGATTAAATTTTTGCATTATGAAAAAAGTTGGAAAGCAACAATTAATAATTAACGTAAAGAAATTGATTGATAATAATATAATAATATACCGATCTAATAGTACAGTAATAAGGAAATAAAATATAATGTATGAAATATAGACAAATGGATGTATAAACTTTAAGTCACATGGGGCTATAGAGAGTTAAATTATTATGTTTTGATATATCTTATTTATAGTCAGAGTTTACTACCATATTGAAAAAAATTATTTTACATTAATTAGTTTAAATATATGTTTGTATTTATAGTAGTTAAATGTGTCTATATTTCATTTTTATAAATTTCATAATTTATGTAATATATGAATAAAATTGCTTGGTATTTACGAAAAATCCTTTTCTAAATGAAAACACGCTATTTAAGGGTCATATGAACCAATTAAAATGATCTAGGTTTTTTTTCATTTAGAATACTCATCTGTGTTAATAAATATACAATTTCAACTACTTATTATAAACGTTTCTAAAACACCTTTAGACTGCGGAATACTCCAAACTTAAACGGTCTGTGCGGACGACACGCGACTCGAAGTTGCGATCACTGAGGATGAAATACTTTTTCGCGTAGTGCGAACTTTATCATGTGGATGAACGATTGTATAGTGTATAACTAAATTACTATTTTAATTATTTATCTACGTCAAATTGAAATAAAACATTTTCATTCTTTCTGGCATATACTGTTTTATTTAAAAATATTAAAGTTTTAAAAACATATAAAGAATATCGATGTGTTCTCTCTACTTCGTCATTACAATCTTGGCTCAAATCTAACTCCTTGTCTAGTTTATTATCGTCTCTTCCAATAAGTTCTTCAAAATTACTCGACATTTCTAAGGTTTCACAATAATAAAAAATAGTATAACAAATGTTACATACACAACCGTCTGTCGTCCGAAGAAATAGCTCTCTTAGAAACAAATAGTAACTGGCCGATATAAATACAATTCTGTCTATTCTTGTTGATATGTAATGTAAAGATATGTATTTATTTTAAAAGTTAATGATTTTTGCTTTCACAGGATGTGTAAGATAGAAACAATCGCCGAACGCGTATATGCATCTATAATTCACATCGATAGCTTTCTCTAAACGCATATATGCGTCTATATTCAGTCAAAGGGTTAACCCATTTACATCACAGCTCTAAATACGCTACTAACTTCATAAATCGGGCGCGTAACTAATAGTTAACCAGTATCACCGCACATCGATAAGTTTTCTTTTACCTTCTATTTTGCTTAGAAATAACGCGTAATAATTAAAACAAAAGGTAGTATTATTCATTTGTACAGTAAATAATGTTAGAATAGTTTATTAGACTTTATTAATTAGTACGATAATTTTTAAAATGATCGATACATTGCAAATATCATATTTAAAGACAGATTCTCTTTTAAGTAACTTAGATAAGCACGTGATTCATTACTTAGATGTTTTTATTTCCTTTACTGCTGTTGTAGGTATTCCTATGAGAAAATGTCAGTCAATGTGTCTTGTAATTGAATTATTGATAAATGATGTCACTCTAGTCCTTTTGTTTTTGAATATTTTACAATAATTTCTTCCGTTAATTTTTGTTTATAAACATGGAAAACTCGATCTTTTTTATTGTTTTTAATTTGGCGAAAAATGAACATCCTCGTGAACAGATTATAGATAACAAGGTGATAGATAACAATCATCATACGCAGATGATTCCGCTTACGAATGCAAATGGGTTAACAGATAAAACTTAATATAAGAAAGGAGTATACTATAATAAATTTATCACATCGACGTCTTCAACGAACATCCGTCTTATTTTTAAACGTCGTAAAACTAACTAGTTAGAAATCGCGCCGAAAAGGAGCGATCCCGAAAATCAGATTTCCTCGAGCCAAGAAGAAAACGGAATTGATGTCCCCAGGGCTGCAACCCCCGACGACCGGGGGTTAACTAAGTGAACGAGTGACCCGCACTTTGTTCTCCCGCGGCCGGCAAGAATATATTGATAGTCAGCTCAAAAGTCCATTACGGCCGGGCTGACTATTCTCTCGTAAATACGAAAATGCTATCCCATTATTTACTGGTTAATTGGATTAATGAGACTCGTTATTTCGTAGAGGGCCGCGAGCCTTCCGGCGTCGCAACCAGAAGAGAAGAGAATTAAGAGGGGAGAGAGGTCCTGGGGTTGGAGGTTCAGGGCAAAGGGTAAGACCGTCGCGTGGACAAATACGTTCTGGAACAGCGCACACATTCTCTCACCATCAGAGAAACACACCGGGAATGTATATATATACCTACAATTGTGTCAGAATTTCACCATCGAGTTCTCGATGCGTACATACACTCCTAGCAGAAAGTTTCTGACCACTTCGATACTGCTTTAATTCTTGTAGGAAATACAGTGACTCCCGTTAATGTTCAGATACCCTATAAAACAGAGTAACTTTCCTAAAATTCGACTTGAATTTTTTTCGAAAGGTTAGAAAGATTAGTTTAGTAGACGATGTGTACAAAAGGTTTTACAAAAATCGCAATTGGTCTGAATTTTAAAGAAAATTGCAAAGGTTGCTTTTTACAACTTTTTTATCTTAGCCTGTATTAAAAATTTAAAAAATATGTTTTGTAGATTTATGTCAGTCATATACATGTTGAAAATTTCATCGACATCGATTGATGCAGGAACAAGCGGCAAACATTGAAAGATATAATAATCTTTCGATTTATTGCACTATTAGGTCAAAAGTCGTGAAAAACTACAATGAATTTAAAGATTCTTATATCTTGCAGTACCTATTTCTTGTTACAACATCAATTGAAATTTTCAGCGTGTATATAATTAGTCAACGTGTATATATCATGATAATATCGCCTCCTAGTATGAAGATGAACTTTTCATATCACTGCTACATCTACATTTTTACCGTTTCTGTGATAAAATATTACTCTTTGTATATATTTACTTTCTGCATACGGAAATTATTATTGCTCTTATATAAATTAGACCTGCTGATGTTTCAAATGATGTATGAAATGCGCGACTAACATGATTAATCTTCATTAATCTTCAATCTAATGGTTAATGGAATGTTTTATTTTGTTTCTCGAAAAAGCTTCACGTGACATAAATATAAAGATGAATATAAACATCGAATATCACTAAAAACGGTAATAAAACAGCGGTAATTGTTTAGTTAATATTTATTTAAATCAATGTTTTTCAGTGCGTGGAGTTCTACATTCTTTGTAAACATCCAGTCCATTCATAATTTACGATTAGTATGAAAAGTGTCATCCTTTCCTCTCATTATACTTTATTCTATGCTAAGTGCTTATAGCTATTAAGCCTGCAAGTATAAAAAATTATTAAATTATAATTTGTTAATTTTCAATAAAATCAAAGAAATAATAATGAGGATGCAGTGCATACGCAAATAACATTATATAAAATATAAAAGCATTCATGAATGATCGCATAATTGAAACCTTAAAATTAAATTGTAAGATATACAACACATATGCTGTAATTTATATTAAAAAAAAAAACACGTTATTATATTTTATTGCATGATACCTCATCACATTTTTAATTTTTCAGTTCCAAAAGAAATAGAGTTTAATACATAAAATAAAATTTTCAGAAGTTTGACAGTGGTAAAAAAAAGAATTATTTTCAAAATAATAATAATCATACAGCAAGCAACATCTATAATATTTAGAAGTATCTGTTATAACTATTTGAATATCATTTTGATTTGTCCCAGGAGATTATAAACAAAATTTCTTAAGAATTAGAAAGTCGTAATAGTCATTAAGAACTTCTCGAATGAAAAACTCTTGATACTAATTTCCAATGAAAAAAAGTATCACTCATTCTTCCTGGACATTAATTAATTATTCTTAATGCTTCCGTGCGGCTCAGTTCGCGAATTTCGATTATTCGCGCAATATGGGCGCGATAAATCAAAGAATCTTGTTACTTGTTCAACGATGCTGGCTACAGAATTGTACTTCTGATGCTGCGAGTCAATTCCATTAATCAATGCCGCCAACGTCCCCATATTATATAGAATAAAATTAATGAGATACACAGAAACGCACTCGACTTCCGACTAGTAGTTCCGGTAGACCGAGACACCCTTTGCTTGAACAGTTACAGTTATGGATGTTGAATGGTAGGTACGGTTCTTTACGCACCGATGAATTTCAATTACTATTATTTATACAATCTTTATTTGTATATTTTCAAAAAAAGTATTCTGCAAAATAGTTCCTTATTTATATGGATAATTTATAAGAGCTCAATGTTTCCTTAAGAAATTGATTCTGTCAAGAAAGAGATTTCAAAAATTTCTACATAATTTGTTTTTATTGCGAATTTCATTATTTTGCATTATTATTTTATTATTGATTTTATTATTTATTATTGAATTTTATTTTTATTTACATTGTACAGAAAATGAATATGTTATTATAGATCACTGCACATGAAATGAAGGATTTATAAATGTAATTTTAAACCGCAATAACGTAGTCAAAGTTAAATTTTATTAATGAAAATAAGCTCGAGCAGATTTAGCTGAATTTTCTTTTTTAGGGTTATCTGAAAGAAAAGTTTTTTACAAATAAACGTAACATTCCAAAAATAATATCAAAAATATTTAAAAAAATATTGAAAAAAAAACTGAATATCATTCTAAATATAATGTGACATAATTATACATTTTCCTATTTCATTCCTAAAACATGAAAACAAAGATACTGTAGGTGACTCATTTGGCGTCGACGTATAGTAAAAAAGCGATAGATATGCATATTACTACATAATATTAAATAATGAACTATTGAGTTTTAAAGAAACAATTTACCAATAGATCGTTCCCAAAAAGCTAAGAAAAGAAGTTTCTTATTTAACCATTCTTTTTTATTTTAATATTAAAAGAATGTTATATTATATAAAAATTTAAAAAATTATTTTATTTAAATAAATGAAAAAGAATATTATAATAGATACTCCAATTATTTATTCTTTAAATAAATGCCATATCTTCTTAAGTATTCTAGCTTTAAACAATTTGGCTTCGTTGAATTGTCATATATATATTGATCATACATTTAAATAATTGATCTGTATACAACTTTTTTCTAAAGGTCTAGTCAACGCTTTTATTGTTTAAGACAACGCAGCTTGTCTTGTGAATAACTTGATTACAACTACACTGTGAATTCTTAAGAAAATTCATATTTTTGAGTATATAATAAAAAAGGTGGAACTTCGGTAGAAAATTATTTTACCCACTAGGTATTATAAAAAACACTATAATTTTGATAGGTATTTTATATATTGTTTCACATTACATGCATTCTGTACAATTTTGCATCTTTAAATTTTCTATACATATATAAAAATCCGCAGTCGAATTATAATAATAGTGGGTATTAGAAAATTATTACTAAAGAATGAAACAATTAAACAATATTTCTTCCGTACCTTTCATATGTAATGTAACAATGTAACTACAAAGAATGTAACTTTATAATATGCGAGGATTATAATCTGATCCACCTGATACTTCTATTCGTTTTCATACTTGATAGAAACAGTACAAATTATTTTTTTGCGTTTCAATTAATTAAGTTCATATTTCTTGTTATTTCTTAGCAGTATAATTGAATTGCATTCATTCCCTTGTTGTACTAGAATAGTTTATAACCTATTAATTGAAGATATTATTTTTATATTTCATATTTGGAAGAAATTAACCAAATATGGAATACCATTTTGTTTTTAGTATATCATTTCTACAAAATCAGTTCGTAACAAATAAAACATTGTTATGGGCATTTAGTCGTGCATTTACGATTAATTTAAAAGCAGTCTTATATTCTTAACGTTATAAAAGAATTTTTAATATTGAACTAACATTAAAAGAACATAAATTGCACATAACATGGAATGGATACCCTAATGTGAAACACTAACATAAGATATAATATTTTCATAGAAAAGGAATAATAAATACTTTTTTCTTCTTATCATTTGACTCTCGTTCGTTTGGATCCAGCTGTTAGGAAAAAGGCGTTATTTTATATCATTGATAAAATAATGAACAGAAATAATAAAAGAGTCTAAAAAATATAAAAAGTATTGTCTAGCATGTAAATCAGAAGATAAGTAAGTAGGGTCCAAACGGACTCATTGTCAGTCATAGTCTTTCGCGTGATCGGTCGAACTGTTCGTCGTTCAAGAATTGAGACACTTTGGTTACAAAACTACATTGTACAAAAATTAAACAAAAAAATATCTATTTGGAGCAATTATAATAACAAATACAAAAACAGATCAAATTTACACAGTGATTAAAGTTTCAAAAACTAACAAAACAAAAGGTTCAGCTACGTCACTAACGTTCGCTCGATTGAATAGTCTCCAGTGTGTGCGGTGCCAAAGTGAGCGCGTGAGAAAACCTACAACCATTTGTCCGAAATTCATTTGCCAAATTCTAACAAATGGGATTATTTCATGTTTCGCCACTTTCCTCTATAACTTCTTACAATTCCAAAAGTATACCCAATTTATCAAAAATACTTTAACTTCGTCGCACCTTCTACCATCCTAATTTCTAACTCAACAGCCTAAGTTTCCTTTCTAACTTCTCTTACACGTTCTTTGAAAAGACAGAAAAATGTAACAAATAAAGAGTCGTCGAACCTACACAAGAGCAGTAATAATAAGAATTCTTAATAGGTACTTATTTAAAAAAAAAAAAAAAACCGTGACAAGATCAAAAACTAAGTGCATCCCCCTGTTCTGTTACATTTGACCATCCGGTAGATATGCTATCTAAAACAGGCAAAGAACAGACGACCCACCCCCGGAAACTCATCAAAGGCAACTCATCCTCACGATGGTGGCAGCTCGAACGGCTCCTCGGAGCAACGGAGGGTCGCGGCCGGAGGACAGCAGTGACGGGTGCGAGGACGCGTACCGAAGGGCGCAAGCAAGAACTCCCCTCCTTCGTCATCACGCACGTGACTACCAGCCGCAAGCAGCACACACATGGAAAGGTGAAAGAGGAGCGGGCGGTGAGGAGGCTGGAAATTGGAAAGAGAGGGCTGCGACGCACGAGAACGTAGGTTCCCAGGAGGATGCGGAGAGAGGAGGAGTGCAGTCTACAGGCTCCCCGGCCGGTGTCCAGGGAGGGCCGAGAGAGTGTAAAGATGGCGGCCAGGGAGGGAGAGGGAGAGAGAGAGAGAGAGAGAGAGAGAGAGAAAGGCCGCGCGTCGGTTATGATAAGGCGATGCTTTAATGACAGCGCGTTTCTATGGCAACGGACGTGTAGGGGCCGGCCGCCGCGACGCCCGGCGTCGGTCAGCACCAGGGTGGAGGGTGCATTGAGCGGCCAGCCGCCATACTAGTGGACACACAGCCTCGATTCTCAGGGATGAATTTCTGTGTGCGCGTGCTATTCTCACCCCCTCAGTTTCCCTGCCACCCTTCAATGTATACGTGCTCTTATTCTCTCTCCCTTGCCCTCTTCTCTGCCTCCTCAGCCGCTGTCTGCTCCTCCTCGACCCTCTTCCGGCAACCCCCTCGACGCACCCCCGCCCGCCAAGCCCCAGCAGGGCCGCAACAATGCTGCGTTATCTGAAAAATGAACCGGTGACGATTCTCGCGTTTCAAACAGCGCGAACGGTTTCTCGACGCTTTGCTGCTCCCGGTTTTATTTGCTACTGCACTGAATTTCGAGGTCTATGAATTTTCCCTCATCTGTGATTTAGGCTTGAGACATGATACGCATATTTGAAGATAACATCGAATGATTCGATATTGTTGGCATTTTAAACCTGTAAGATAGTCATACACGTGATGTTGAATTGCTCGTGAGGTAAAATATGTGTTGCAATGTTGACAGAATCAAGTATTCTGTCTGTGTCGCTTAGTTTGGATTGTCTGTCACGAAGTAGGGTGTAGGTACACATTCATATGCTCCTAATTGTTGTTTGACTTTCTTACTTCTCTATTCATTAACGTGCATTTGTGATACTTTATGTATTTGATTTATTTCTTTCTTTCACTTAATCCATTTTCTGTACGTTAAAATCAATGTTTGGAAAAAACAAATATTTTACTCAATTACTTTGGTGATACGTATTTAGAAAACATTTTAATTTCTTACGCACGTGTTGTTAAAGAAAGATGATATCCCGTAACATGTCTTAACTTTAAGTGTTTATAATATTTCAATTTAGATTACAGAGTATTGAATAAATTCTATCAGATGGTATATCAAAGTTATTAAATTCAGTATTAACTATATATAAAATTTAAATTGCTACATTTTATCATAATAATTTTCAGAGAAATTTAGTAGATCAATTTATCACAAAACTCTTTCTATCACTTATAACAATAATAGAATTTTATGAGAAGTTTTGTGTACTACGGTTTTCTTTAGTATCACAATCCTCTAAGACTTTTAAATACATAATTTAAAAAAGGTCAAAAGATTTTATTCACTTACGAAGAGCAAGAATAAAAAATCCTACAAGGTTTGTATTGGTTTATAGCACGGTAGAAAATTTCGTGAATTATTAAACGTTCTTTTTATATATATTTCTGTATATGTATATAAACATTTGTCATGCTATATTTTACTTAAATATGTACAACTTGTATAAGAGAGCACTATATTTTTTATAAACTTGTTTTAACATATATTCTTATAGATCAATAAATCGTGTATTATTATACTTAATTACTTTTTTTTCATAAAAGCAAAAAAGAAAAATATAAAACTGAATCAAAGACGAGAAACGCTGTCGCGCGGAAACTTTTGTCCGCAGCAGTGTGTACATAAAAACTGCTTAAGACGCTTGAAATTCTGCACCGACGTCGAATACCGAACAATTTTCTCGTCACCCCTATAGACCAGATGCGGTGTCTTAATTTCAATTTGTGTGGTCCTAGGGCAACACCGGAGGATGTACATAAGGATTTCCCAAGTTATTAAGCGGCTTCAGAAGTTTCCCCTGTAAGTTTCGGATTCCCACAATTAAATGAACCGTAGGATCTCCCTGCGTGCGAGAAATCTACGGGCTGCTCACCTGCCGGAATTGCTCGGGACACGGTTGCCTTTCAACGAGAACATTTTAGAGAACATCAAAGAATCTTTAATCGTCCCACGTGCGGTCCCCTCCGCGCCATCTCTCGATGAATGCCCGCGATAATCGGGTTGCCCTCCCCCAGACGGAAATTTCCAAGGGGGAAACTGCGACACCAAAGTCAATTCTGATATTAAAAGCTACCACCGCGAATCGTTTGATAACCACCTCGCTGGTGATGACGTCTCCCTTTCCACATTGTGCACAATAAACGAACACACCGTTTATATGAGAATTAGATGGAAGTTCTGATGGAAATTAAATTCAACAAAATTTAATATAAAAAAGAAAGCATGAGGATTGATTAAACGATTTAACATTAAACATCAAAATTATTTTTGAACGAATGACATAGTATTTAACACGTTGACGGCCTCAATCAGGATCGCATGATTTCGTTCAACTGGCGTTATTTGTGACTTCATTTACACAACCAAATGAGTAAAAGGTAAATCGATTTCCTATTTTTGAGTAAATAATGAATAATAAAATGCAAATTTAAAAATCGGAGATGGTTACGGACACATCTTTTCCATCTGTTTTTCTTTAAATTTGTTTGATCTCTTGTCTTCAAATTTATCGTTTAGTCTATAAAAGACTGCAGACTCGTGAAAAATACAAGCTTTTGCGTGGGGTAGTCATTTAGGGACAGTCAACGAAGTATTAAGAGATACCTATTTTATATTTTAATGTTAGCTAAATGATCATTCATTTTCTAACGTGTAAATGTTATTCAACATTTATCAATGTAAACAAATAATTTCTGTGTACTTTTCATGTTACCCTCAAAAATATTTGAAGAAACCATTTTTGAAACCCCATTGTTGAAACTTTATTTCCATTAATTTATCAATTGCAATGGTAAGTTTTTCACATTTTAAAGTTGCAACTGAATTATATTAATGTGCAAGTATACATTTAATTTAACATAAATGATTTGATACTATCTATTGTTGAACTAATTTAACTTATAAGTCTCTTAGATACAATAACCAATATCTTACATAACAAGAACTCTTATAAAATACAATAAACTTAATTAATTGTATCGCTCATTAACCCCTTGTTTTATTAAATATTTTAGATAATTTATATTATGACCGATCAATTAAGCATAAACAAACCCTCTTTCGAAAAAGATAACACCAAGCATGTAACAGCGACTCCAAGAAACTGCGTTAATTGATTAGTAAAAACTTAGTCAAGCCAGTTGTCGGCAATCAAGCAGCATCGGGATCAAGACGCATTCATTGTGAAACAATAAGAAATGACTCCTTATTTATATAGTTAACCCTTTGCACTCGAGAGGTGACCATCAGTCACCACTTGGTTCGATATCGCAACTCGAATGACAATTAAGAGGCGATTAATAACTGTTTTTCTTTTTTAACAGATGTTTTTCTTTTTTACATTGTAACTGATTGTCTATACAATTCAAAATATAGCACTGTGTTTAATTAAACTTATTATTTGATATATCAGGCTATCTTTGATGCTTGTAAAGCATCAAGCTAAATGATGGAATTAGTAGCAGTGAAGATAAGTTCAATTTTCGATTATATAGAAGTCAAATCAATAATATCATAAGTGAGAGATTTGAATTAAGCAATTGTAACAATAAAAAATGAAACTGATTCTAATAGCACACAAGAGAGAGAGAGAATTCGGATAGATGCTGCATTCTCTTATTCTGAGGAACTATCAGGAAGAATAAAATTCAGAAACGATGAAAAAAGCTGCAGAATCTCAAATAGCTAGAATCTGTAACGGAATCATTACATCTTTCGAATTTTAATCGACGAAACCACAGGTGAAACACAAGTAATTATGCTAGAAAGAAACTAAGAAGAATGCAACTTTGGCACAAAGGGCACAATAATATCTCCCGTGTCCTTTTCTTTTTTCCTTACCATGTCTAGTCCATAACTATTCTTCTCCACACGCATACTACTCGAATAAAACAGAAAAAAAGAAAAGAAACGTCCATACAATCCACACGTGTATTTCCACAAATACTTGAAAAATCTGATATCTGAAGATATCAAAATCCTCGTCGATATGCAGCCTGTTAAAGATTTAAAATAAAATCTCCATTGACGACGAGATATCAAATAGTTTGGTAGAGAAGGAAAGGTGGATGTGGAGGTGGGGGGAGGTGGTAGATGGAGAGCAGCGATCGCAGAATTTCGAAGGGTGCCCAAGCCGATTCCTGCGGACAAACCGAGCATCAAGTATCCGGGAACACACACAGGGGATGTTTAGGGGAACGCAAACATACCGTGTCTCTGCATTATGGATGCAACGGAGTGGACCACCGCCACCACCCGTTCACCCATCTCCACCCCCTAGCCCATCCCTGGCGTGTACACCGTGCGAGATGGTTGGCTGGAGCTTCGCTGCCGCTCACATTTATTTATAATCAAATTCCGTGTATACCGGCGACCGATGCCCGACTGAATTTCTATCCCCGAATGTGTACACGCGCGAGCGCGAGCGCGAACGCGACGTGCTCGCGCGCGCGCGCGCAGCATGTGCACCCTGACGAAGAGAATGCCAGAGGGAGACGGAAAAATGAAACGGCACCGGCAGAGAAAGGGAGGACGAATAAGGGGTTGAGGTAGAGAGACACGGACGAGCCGGCACAAACAAACGCGTACAAATACGTGTACACCCTTCTGATCGAGGATAGATTCTGCCGGGCAGCCCCAGCGGGCGCCGGGTGCCGGCTGGAAACGGTAGGGGTCGGGGGAGGACGCAGATTCGCTCGGCGGTCAATTTAAAAATCAATATTGACCGAGGAGCAGCCAATCCTTTATTTATCGACGCGGATTGTTGGCTGCAGAGACGCGGCAAGAAGATTGCTCACCCATCCCCTCCTCTTCCTCCACCGTCGCCCCCTCCCACATCCTACCCCCCACAGGGAAGCCCCCTTCCCCTGTTGCCATGTTGCTCCAAACGCGTCCTGAATAATGCGGTCATTCTTGTTACAGCCAGAGCGAAAGATGGTCGTGCCGCTTTTGCAATAACAATCGTAACTGTGTTCTCTTTTTTCTTTTTATTCCAGGTATTCCGGGTTATGTTTTGTTACCATTAGGTTTACGGACTTTTCTCTTATACCTATTTCTACGGAAACCCGTCAAACTGACGAGTGAACGCAAACCTGCATTTTTCTTCAAAAAATCGATTTATGTAATTTAGATACAACTTAATTGTCTACTGCCAACTTACATATATGTTCGTCAGCAAAACCTGCTGGAAAATAATAGTAATAGTTTCTGTAATTTTGCTCATGAAATCTCAAATTCATCCATTGACAGCTCCTGTAAATGCAGCGTTAAACACGGTGTATGGATTATTTCAGAAGTCACGGATGTCTTTTCAGTGTCATACAGGTTAAGAAGTAGGGAAGACTATAGAGATGGGTTGACTAATTGTTAATAACTTTCCACCCACGTGTGCTCTATTACGGAAACGTTTACTGTAAAAACAAGTCAGTTTTACTGCACGATTCATTTATTTCGTCCAGCTAACTGGAAACACAGGCCACTAGATTATCACACCTCTCCAGATAGCCAGTTAAGTTTTTCACTTTAATTAAGGATAAGTTTGTTTGCTCGCTTAACGGTAAAACATATTGAAGTATTGTCACAAATAAGTTTCAATAAGCTATTCACGAGATAGACTGTGAACACTCAATTATAGTAGTCCCGGTTCATGATCGTTAATACCTTCCCATAACACCTTTTTTTGATTTCCTACACCACTGGGTGTAGGAAACCGCACCCTAGTTACTAGTGAAATCAGGCCCCGTAACCTTTTTTACCACTTGCTACTAAGTCTCCCATCAGCGCACCACCACGCCTTTCTTTTCCATAATTTTTAGGAGGTCAGTTTAAACATAAACCATATAATCATTACATTTTGCAATTTTTCTTCAACCAGAATTTATTAACCAGTCCCTTGGTTTTTTGATTGAAGTGGCATCAAATTTTCCAAAAGGAGAGTTTCAACAGTAGAGTCAACCAACGCGAATCTACAAACGATACACATGTGTAAGTGAAATTGTTTTTATTGTACGCGAGGTTTAAACGTGAACAATATGACGAATAAATAGTACAGAGTGAGAGAGAGGGGGGGAAGAGAGAGAATGTAATGAGAGCGAGTTAGGAGAATGAGAAATTAAGAAGGAGAGCGAATGAAAAGATGAGAAAAGAAGAATTGTTACATAAAAACGAGTGGATGTATTGCGATATGTTATTAATATAATTAATCCATGTTACAATTAAATAAATATTGATACATATTCGTGTGAATTAAATCCTGCGATCACACGCAATCCCACAACAGAGTATACCATGTCAATCGACACAACACAATTTTCAACTAACATCAACTAACGACTTGCATCTAGTCCACAGTCGCGATGATTCAAATGTTAATGGTAATCATCTAACGAACCGATCGATACACAGTTATCTCCACGTATCGTCAACCTATCAACTAAATAATAAAATCAGCTGCTCATCATTAAGTTGACGTGCAGCATACCGAAAAACATCACCGTATTTATTATTCGTTCCAATGTATCGGTACTACATGTAGCGCAAAGAAAATATTGACTGATCGGTATTATATTTAGGATTCTGTCCGCTTTCTCTCATCATGTGAAAACAAATGGTATCAAAGGGTTGAACAAATATTAATAAATGGGCCAGAAGACGCTAAGTGTCAATCTTTCTCCCAGCGTTTCCTGTTTTCCTATTAGATAGTGTCTCAGCCAATATAAACTTTGTCTTCGTTGACACTATTGCGAATGTTTTATTTTCTATAATATCTCGTCGATCGTAAATATTATGGTTAACCTTCGATATTACATTTTAATGCAATATTTGTACCTTTGAGTTGTTTGTTAGTTGTAATTGACATAGATATTTGGATAGTGCTCAGTGTAATAATATTAAACATAGCAACATAGCGTTTCGTAATTTAGTCTGTTTAGTATTATTATACTATTTAGTATTAAGCATTATTTTGTTTCATTTAACTTTTAAAAAAAAAATAATTCCAAGGCAATATTTCCATATTGGTAGACATCATCTAATTTTTTTAATTTATAATTAAATTTCACTGAATTGAATCCCTATTCGCCTCAAATTTGAATGTGTTAAAGATATTGTTGTAACTTCGCTAAACTGCAAGACAATAAAAAAAGGAAAGTTAGAAAAGAGTAATCCAATACCGTTTCCTTACCTGACACAAAACGTTTCTTCAAGTTTTACTAATGTTTTAGAAATTCAGAGAATAAAGTATTATAACTGTCCCCTTTTTTTTTTTACTTTTGTTTCAGTCTAAATACATATAAGTTTTTTATTATTTTATGCATGTTATTGTTACTGTATGATATGAAATATTATGAGTAAATTTTACAGTGAAACATGCTGTTATGAAATTATTTACAATAAGACTATCTAAAAATTATTTAAAAGATAAAGAAGAGAAAAACTATCTCTGGTAAACTTTACAAAATTTACAGTAGATAAAGCGAAAGGTTACAGTATATTGCAAAATTTATTTAAGTGTATAATATTATACCTATTCCTCAAGTACCACTTTAACACGTTCTCTACCAGACCATTTACATAAGACGAATTTTTCCTACAACTCAAACACTTTTTAGTTTTCATTTTATTTTTCGTTTCTTCATTTTATATATCGATCTTTATCTTTTTCATTTTCTTTTGAAGGATAAGTGACATGGGTCTAACATGTACGAGTGACATTTTTATTATGAACACATAACTTCCATTTCTCTATTCTCCTTACGTACAAAACAAGTAATTTATGTTTTATTTCCTTTTCGTAAGAGAAGTTCTTTTATTATAAAAATAAATTCTTCCTTTTAACAAATCGTTTCACTTTCTTTTTATCCGTTTACACGTAGAATTAGAAGATACACTTCTAAACAAATTATATCTATAATAAAAAAAAGAAGATACCCCATTTATAGCGTAGGAAGTATGAAAGCCACAGCAAAAGAAAAAATCACTGTCGTCTGTATATGAGCATGTTAAATTATTGTTAAAACAATCAGTAATATTTAGACAACAGATTTATATGCATTTATAGGAAATTCAATGGTACAAAATTGCACAGAATGCGCGTAATATGAAAAAACATACAAAATATCCAAATTACAGTGCTTTCTATAATACTTGGCAGATGATATAATTTTCTGCCGAAGTTCTACATTTTTATTTTACTATATTCTCAAAAATAGAAAGTAGCATAAAAATCTGCAGTGTGATAATAATAATATTTTTACTTTCTCTTTAAAATTCATTACTACAAGGAGCATAATCTTCAACTTTCCAAACACATACTTAAATATACTTGATCTTCTAATGGGGGTTATACATTTTAAAAATAAAAGTCACGACGCAGAGTAAAAGCGTGGATCGCCATTGTAAAAAAAAGTCATCTCTTTTTGTACTAGCGATATCATGTTTCTTGATCGCATCTACTCGAGACTCGGCTTCGAGGGTTGAACCCTCGATGCTGAGCCTCGCATCTTCCCGACTCCGCCTTGACTGCCGCTTTGATCAGGCCACAACCCCAAACACCCACTATTATGGACAATCAATCCAAAAAATGGAGTCGGGCCACCCCAAAAGCTGACCACCATGCCATGATTATGGAACCCTACGCAGTAGACCCTCTCAGGATGATCACCTCTCGCAGACGTAATGTTTACTCTCCTAAGTAAACTGGTTAACGATTTCTCTTTGTTCGCTCTGTTACTTGCTGAAGGAAGCGAAACCACTTTTTTATGCCACCTCGGCTTTTATCCGTATTTGATATTGTTTATTGTTATTCGAATTTTATAACTTATTTGTAATTATTAGAGGTTCGTGAATTTAGCAAACCTTGGTATTGTGTATATTATTGTCAAATCATTAGGCTCTATCAAGCATTTTTCTAGTAATTTAAAAAATATTTATGCCATTAAGTTATAATATGTTATAGTATGTAGAAAACCAATTGTATGTAACCTAATGCGTATACAAAGTCAATGGTTCCACGGATGCGTGCTTTCATTCTTCTACGTTTCATTACTTTTATGTTTATATTTACAATAGATTAAAGTTGCAGAATTATATATTTCATTTAAAAGTTAGTATTTTTTTTTATTATTATAAGTTTTCAATCGCATCAACTACAAGGTTATTAACGACGTTGAACAAGTATTCATGTTTCATTATATTTTATCTATTAATTTTGTTTCTTTAACAAAGTTAAGTAGGTTAGGTAGTTTGCTGTAGCTGAGAGTGTCCATAAGGAAAGGTTCCAATTTGTATTTGTTACGGAGAAAGCTATACTATGGGTGGACCAGTATTAGATGGTCTGTTGTGATCGGTATGTTACAAAAAGTTAGTATTGCATGACTAATTTAATCGATTTAAAATGTGATAAATTGAAAGGAATAATTAAATTGACATTGAAAAACAGCGAGAAAAATGTTAAATTGTAAGTTAGAAATTAGAATTTAAATTAGAAATTAGAAAAAGGTACAAGGATAGGTGACATGAAATAAATAAGAAAACTGAAAACTAGATTTCAAATTGAAAATTTTGAAGACCTGCTTGAGAAGAAAATTTAATATAAAGAATTAATAAAGATTTATTATTTATTATTAACCAGAATGTAATTTTTCATAATCTATATTGGTAAGAAATGATTAATCACATTCTACTTTAATTCTATTTAATCACAACTAACTTTCAAATATTACGAATTATAATGAAAATTTTTGTTTAACATTCTATCAATTGTTGGTCAGATTTTAAACTTTGTTAAAATATTTGTGAAAGGGACACGATAAAAGTAATTTATAGTTATATTTTACTGTTGCTGCAAGGATTGGTTTTTGTCCTTCAATTTGAGGATTATTTTTGTTCTTCAATATAAGTTTGATATAAATTTTATTAGATAAATTTTTGCAGCAGCGTAGAATTCATGTTGTGAAAAAAATAATCAATAATATTGTGAGTTTGATATCTGAAGGAATAATAGTAATATTATCCTGTAAATAATAGTAATAATATCCCATTCAATACAGAAAAATAAGACAGGTAAGTACAGAAAAATATTTAATAGTACCATATACATTTACAATCAAATAGCTGATATTTCTAATGTTATCAATTAGAAATAGAATGATTTTTAGCTTCTTTTATATCTTATTTGAAACAAAACTGTCCCTTTTATTCCATTTCTCCCTTACATTTATTTCAAAACAATTTTTTATATGTGAAAAAAATGTATTAAATGTATACTTCGGAAAAATATATATATAATAATATTGCATCTTACAATTCCAAGTATTTTTTCTTAGGAAATAACTTTACGCATAAATTGTTCATTATAACTTTCGATTATATACTTAACACTATCACCAACTTCTTACATTTTGACCGATTCGTATTTAAAGTAAAATTAAAACAAGTTAAAGAAGCATAGTAATTACGAAACATAAATTAGGATATTCTTTGTGAATTGATGCAGAACCCTATCGACAAAGTCGGTCGATTTACTTCGTACCGATTAACAATAATAATACAGCGGAATTACATTTCCTTAGCCAACTCCTCGAGCAGGATTAATTGGGTCAATGACCATTTAATACTGACGACTGAAAATCCAGACTCGCAGGAATTGCGTCCCCTTTCCGATCCAGTCTCCTGGAAAATGAACAGAGAAGCTGCACCATGAGCCGTCACCGCGACATCTGCGCTAATTTCACACCGAGCTGACTGCGTCCAGCCAACCACCCACCCCCAACAGCCACCCTGGTTGACTAGCTGCTTCGTACTGCACCGCGCTGTCCATCCTAATCCCAGATGGACTGGAAAACTTTCACTTTGATCAGGCCAATTCGGAGATGTCTGTTTTGGGAATAATTGACCGGCTGATCTTTTCTTTCTTCTCGTATAACAGTTTCCAACGGAAGATTTCCGCTTCCGACTTTTCACTGGTTGTGAAGCTGTTTAATCAGCTAAGAATTTTCGTGAAAATTCTTTTGACTCTGCATTTCAAAATGGTGTTCGTAATAACTAATTCTTAATAGAACATAAAAATTAAAAGTGATAATTAGACTGCGGATTTCTAAGCATTTTTAGGAAACGTAGAAATGCAATATTGCACAGAATGCACATAATATGAAAAATATACAAAATATTTAAATTATAATGCTTTTTATAATATCCAGTAGATACAAAAATTTTCCGTCGATGGTCTTTTTTTTCACTGTATTCTCAAAAATATGAATTTGGATAAAAATTCGCTATATAATGATAATATAGATTACAGTATTGAGAAAGAAACAATGTAAGCATTAAATAGAAAACTAAATAGTGCTTCCAAAATAATATATATAGTGTTCAAAATAGCATAAATGTATAATATTTCAGCTGCATATGTCCAAACTAAAAATTGGACACAAAATTGAAGATATTTATATGTAACTTCATAACTAGAAACTTCAGACGTTCGATTCTAGATTTAGAATCGTAAATTACAGACTTCTGAATTTAATAATTCTCGGAATTATAAATTTCTCACTTTGAAACTTAAAAGTATATCACCTTGAACTTTACATTTCAAACTTCGAGGTTTGAATATTTTACGTTATTTTTCAAATGTTAGACATACGTAAGTTTCTATATATTAAACATCAACTCTTCGTGTGTTACACAAATAATTCGAGTTTTTACTACCCTTGCTTCTTTCAAATTATATGCATAGTGTATCTTAACATATGGAATCCACTTTAGGTGTGAACAGGAGCCAAAAAAGCCAATGAAAAAAGTTAATATGTATATGTGGTCTATTTCACCTTGTTTCGAAATTATAGCTCAACAGCGGATGTTTATACAGTTATGACATATCAAAATATGCGAAATACATTCAAAATATAATTAAAACGTATGCAATATATCAGCAAAATATATGTAAGATACATGAATTATTATTGTTATTTATTATTTATTATAATTTGCATTACAATACACAATTATAACGTTATCTATGCTTTCAGCCATAAGTTGTTGCCTTTTGTTTGAAAAAATTAATTTGTAAGTGCATATCTATATGTCTTCATCAATGACTACACATTTCTAGACATTGGTCCCACAAAACACGACACAAATTTTTACCTACTCCCATTGCACATTTCGCCACGTTACACTCCTACAAAGTGCAATATCGAAACCATACTTCATCATAAAGCACACTTATTTAACAAACTAGCAAATCAAACTAACTTTCTAGAAAATATTGCACCGCCATTTTATAACTCATATATCGACGATTATAAGTATATATACACTTGAACTACCTGTGTCCTTACAGAAATCTTGAAATAAAATTGAATGGTGAGACGTGAAAACCTCTAACGATAGAACTGTTCCAATCAACCTAAATACGACAATGATTTGAAATGTTTACGTGTACAAGAATAAGACAAGTAATAAGAAAAAGAAAATCTCCAAGACATGGTAGATAATACTAAGTTGAGGAATAGTTAATTTAATGCTTCCGACGCGCTAAAAATTAATCACTACAAGCATCTCCTCCTACCAATAGAGAACGTTACGATTCATCGCCCTACCTTCGCGTTGTCGAGCGAAAACACTAGCCCAATAATGCACAACAAGCGCAAAGCTGGCGTGTGTAAGTACTACGTGCATCAAGGAGCCTTGGACCCTGACATATAATACAGCATCGACAGCGGAGTTTTCGTGAGGCTGTCTGGGGAAAGGATCGAACTGTTCTGCGGCGCGGGGTCGAAAGGAAGCGGGGGCGGAACAGGAAGCCAACCGCCCCCCTCCACCCTTGGAGGTTCGCTCGTGCCGCGCAGTACAATATCGCGGCAACATAACTCTTCTCCCCTCGTTCATTCTCCGCAGTCCGGCAGAAACATCAACCCTCATCCTCCTCAGTAGCCCTGTGCCCCCGCTCTAGCCCCTCGCACCAGCAAACTTCGTCCAGCTATACCGCTCGCCCGCTTTGTTTCAATAATACTGTTTATATTGGAACGCGGAGCATTGATCTGTTTGCACGGCGGCCAGCTCACATCCACGTCGCACTAAAAGATGGACATATTGGATGCGATTTTGAGACCGATTCAGCAGCATGGCCGATACTGTTACTACTACAAATGGAGATTCTTTTATGACTACGTGTTTGTTACATGTTTCGTGTCTTGATGATGTTTTCTTTTCCTTTTTATTTTTGTTTGTCTTCGTCCATTGATGATTTCGAAATTTTTCGTTCAATACCTAGAAGAAAAATTGCTACGAGTGGATAAGGTGAATTGAAAAATTTCTTGGCTATAGAAAAGTTTTAATTTAGATATTGACAATCACACGGATTGATTATCGTGGATAGTATTTACACTTCGCATAAATATAACAGCCTTACCTACTAACTTAGAAGCTTTGTCTTATAGTGCATGGGTCTACTCGGACCCGAGCGTTAAGAAAAAGGAGTTTCTTTATATTGGTGAAAAAATAATCCACATAAATGGAAAGGAGTATGCAAAATATAGAAAGAGATATTTAATATGTATATCGAAAAATGACTAACTCGGGTCCAAATAGATCCAGGCTGTTCTGTGCAATCAGTCGAACCGTTCATCGTCAGAAGGTTACAAACACCAATAAATTGCTTCTTGAATCTAAAAAGATTCACCGAAAGATACACGAGTGTTAGTATTCACGAAGATACTGATTCTCAACTTTTATAAACGTTCAAAGGTGAAAAGAGATATCGTTATTGCTAAACACTAATAATTAACTTCTAATAGTTAAAATAATATGGTAAATGTATCTAATTTCATCTAGAAAAATTTCTGTTGTCACCAATAGAAAGATAATTGATATTACTACATTGAATTAGTCTCAGATGACAAAGAAATTGTCTTTGTTTCATGTACGAGGTGTTGGAAATGTTGAAATCTAAAGATTTTCACCCACAATTGGAAAAGTACAAGACAAACAAAACTGAAAATCGTGAAAAAGTGCACACAATATCGCCTACGTGAGAAATATTCGTTAAGTTGTGTATTTATAAACCTTTTAATTTATATTTATTATTTTTAAGCACGTAAATATTTTAGAGGCTTTCAACAAATTTGTTTTCTGTTTGAATTATGTTTATAAACTTCTTTTGTTATAAAATTGAAACAAATACAATTTCAAAATATTCACATTATTACATATTATTTTTCGGAAAGATCGGCAATCATGTTCTCATTTGTATTGTGAACACTTTTGGTAGGAGATAGTCAGTTCATACGAAAAAACAGTTTTCGTTAATCAAAATTTTGAAATTGATTAAATTGCTTAAGCATATATTAATTAGATACTAATAGTACTCATACTTTAAACACTTCCATAATACATAGTAATACTCATTCGCCAGGTACACTCAAAGAATATTTATGCACTTGTTATTTTAAACTCACCTCCTTCCAATGTGATGTTTAATTATCACGGTTCAATAAATATTTTCATTATTAAGATTTACCAAAATACTATACTATATATATTATAATATATACTAGCTGTTGCAACACTAGCCTTCCATTTTACTATATCCGTTAGTGACGCTGCTAACATAGTAAAGTAAATTCAGGAAGGAAAGACGCCACACTTATGCAATTCTCCTTCTTCGATCAGAAAATATTATATTTTGCATCTTATCGTAGCCTTGCTTGTGTGCATAAAAATATAAATTAATGTCTATACCGCATGTCTGAAGCATTAAAGTAATAACTGTACGAAGAATAATGTTAAAAATTTATGTATGTGAGACATTAATGCTTATTATAAGGTGTAACAAGAACAGGACAAATAAAGTACACATTTTATGGTTTAATGTATTTTCTTATTAATTAGCAAAACGAAATATTTTTGGAACACGTTAGTCTTTCTAATATATTCTTTGTGTATATGGCATCTTGTCCCATAGGTGTGCCTTTTCTTCTGTAAGATGTGGAAAAAACGCCATTTTACCATCCTGTCATCTTTTGTTAATTTTTGTTGATTTTACATAAGGAAAATGTAGACTATTTTTGTTTTTTTATAGTATACGAGTGTGTTATAATAAAAAAGTGAATCGGTTTAATTAGTACAAAACTAAATTTTTTATGGACTCTTAACCAAAAAGGATGGCAACTCTCCTGAATTTACTTTATGTCATCCTACACGTTTTAGCTATTAATGCACTTCATTACTAATGTATTTCACCACTTTGTTTATGAAATATTACGAAAAGCGTAGCTAAGTGTCAGGTGATATTACATGCACTTATCCTATTTATTCTCATAGCTGTAAAAACGATATAAAGAACTTTTTATGTACGTTAATCTCCAATTAATTTTACAACAACCGAGCTTTAACAATATACAAATGTGTTCAAAGTGACAACGAAATAAATGAATATTGTACAATAAATATTGCCAATACATGAACAACCATGTCATCAAAGTATTCTACCACGATCGACGAAAGTGTATACAGGACATCTATCTACAGTGATTCTCATTTATATTCAAACACCCTTCAAAAGAAAATAACATTTTTAAAATTTAGCCAAACGACATAACTTTTGTTTTTTTGCTTTTTTTGAGAAGTTAGGAGGATTAGTTTACCAAATGACGTGTAACAACATTTTTGAGATAATTGCAATTGGTCGGAATTGCAATAAAACTGGTAAAGATTGCTTTTTACAATTTTTTTATCTGAGCCTATAATAAAAATTTGGAAAATGCGTTTTATAGATTTATGTCAATTATATACGTGTTGAAATTAATGGACACAGAAACAAGGAACAGCCATTAAATATGTAAGAATTAGGTCGAAAATCGTGAAACTTCGATTTTCGTTATTTTTAATCGTTTGCAGCTCGTAGCAACGTTAACCGATATCGACGAAATTCGATATAACTGATATAAATCTACAAAATATATTTTGCAAATTTTTGAAAAAAACACCTTCGCTATTTTCTCTGCGATTCCGATCAATTGCAATTTTTTCAAAAATTTTTTTACATCTCATCTAATAAGCTAAGAAACTCAAATCATTTGATCCAATCGCAAAAAATTTATTCGGTTCTTAACGGCGTTCAAATATTAACTCGAGTCGCTGTATAAACGTCGAACAACTTCACGATACAGTAAAAGAAGAAAAACATTGTTTTCCAGGCTTCAAATAAAATCTACGGTTGTTGCAGATTCGTGTGAAGTTAAAAACGAAAAAGATGTATTTAACGAGCCAACACTTTTCTTCCAACCACCCCCTCCCGCCTCCCTCTCTCACCTCATCCTCTTTCTTCACCCTCCTTGAACCGTGTGTCGCTATGCGATGGATCCAATGAATTCCATGGCTTTCCAATTCCGTTCTTAGAGATGGAGTTTGGATGGAGTTGATGAGGTTTCCTCTGGAAAATACACACTCGAGTCTAAACGCAGGGAGGGGGGGTCGTTCTCAAACTTTCTTTTTTCTTCGCGGGGAATGTATCTCGGGGGCAAGAGTGGTACGAGTCAAGGGGTTTGGTCAGCGGCAGAGATGGACCACGCGATTCTATTGGTCAGATGTGATGCGCATGAGCCGTAGGGGTGAATGAGAAACGACGGGAACCTGCAATATAACCTGAAGAAAGACTCGATCGGAGTCAGGTCACGTAATGTTCCTCCACCTCTACGGGGCTCTACTTTATAACTTCTATTAATCCTTTCGCATCGGGGTTTAGGTTGCCCTAATGAAAAATCCCTTCTCCACGGCCAACCACACCGTTCCCTGCCCCGTTTCCATTTTTCCGTCTTTACGTGTATGGGCTTTCAGTTACGATATCTATTCGATTCTCTGTATTGAACATTCTTTAGGGGTATCGATCGTATATCATTCGTATCGATTTCAATTTATCATCGTACAATTGAAGTAGATATCAATACGAATCGTAAAACGAGCCATAGCGTTCGATGTAACGTCTAACACGAGAGAATAAGTGTGACTTTTCTGCAGACTTTTTTGAAGGCGCCAGTATTTTGAAAAGTGTCGAATGTTTGAAACAACAGTTCAAAAAGTTTGAAAATTTTAGAAAATGATAGAAAACTATTTTAATTACAGTATGATTAATCCCATTTTGAGTTTTATAGTCATACCAAGTCTTGTATATTAGTGAATTTATACATATTTTATGGCTTATTACAGATTTATTTATTATATTTAAACTGACTTATACTAGAGAAGTAAAATTAAGTGATACATATAGGTACTCCTCTTTGCATATTTACTTAAAAATATTCACCCAAACTGTACATTTCAGCAAAAAAATACGTCCATTTCTCAGTTTATGCGAATTCCATTGTACAAGCTAAATGATCTCTTGATTTACGCGTATTTTTTATACGTGGTTTCTTTTTTTCTGCCATTTCGTGTTTTAAAAAACAATAGCCAAGTAGGAAGTATTCGAGTGACGAGGTTAGCGACTTCGTGCCATTTAAAAGGAAAAGGTTGATGATTTCAAATTACAGTTTAAACACCGACAGTGAATAAAATATATTATGATTTTTATAAATTTTTGTTACGGTTTTTTTACAAAAGTATACGAAATGTACCTTTTTATAGTTCACATCGTGTTTGTCTTTTAGGTATCTTTTTCATACTGGTGAAATTCTTACGCGATTTTCTTTTATGTGGAACGAATAATCCTCATATATAAATGATTGTAACTAAGGAAAAATCGGAAAAACTATTATATTTCTATTGTTCTTAATTTTAAAAATTATCAACGTCCTGAACATCCTTTAAATTTACCTTTCAATTAAAACACTTCCACAAAGATCCTTGTACTCGAAAAGAAATTCCGAAGATTCGAAATATTATTCGGGATATTATACAGACAAGAAACACGATAAATGCATTAAAAGTAAATGTAATCTCTGAAAATGCTCTGAAACGTCAAGAAATCGTGCAAGTTCGAATTGAAATTCAACACGGTGGTGTTCGGTGAAGCCGGCAGGCAAAGGAACCCCGAAACTTGTTCGGTGAAACGAAAACAAATCCGAAGTCGAGATGCGTGCTCGACGAGCGGCGGCCAGGAACAATGCCGCGAGACCGAGGCTCGTCCCTCGGTGAAAGAACAGAAGCAGCTTTTCACGGCATTGGAAACACAGAAAACTAGCTAACGACTCGACAATTCGCCCTTATTCGCCGATCTTGGCCCTGGTTCCCGGACCACTGTTTACCCGAGCGTGTCGAGCATGACTGGAGTGCGACATGAATAACCGAGTAGTTGAATTCTGCTTGTCGCGGTTCTATAATATTATCAGCGCATTGTACCTGACTAATTAACTGTACTAATACAATTTTGCTTGATTACGCATTCAGCTCGTAGGTCTTGAAGCCTCAACTTCTGTAGAAACAACGTCCCGACGTCTCGTCTAAGCAGTACAATCGTGAAATTCGTCTAAAAACATGAACGAAATTGTAAGAGAAGGCTAGTTTCTTTGTGATATTCGCATTGAGATTAATGTTTCTTTCTCTCTGTCAGTATCGTAATACAGTTTTCTAATCGATAGAAAATTTACTTACAATTAGATAACACGTTATCTCTCGGAAATTGTTTCTTTCTGTTGAAAATGTATAGTATTAAAAGGTATTAACCCCTTGCCGTAGATATTTCTGGTCGCTACGTATATTGGTATCAAATGTTCTCTGTTTCAATACAATTTCAAATAAAGGATGTCAAGATATTATATATCAACTTTATTTAGAAAGCCTCAGTCTTAATTTCAAACTGAAGTTAGAATAAAAATACAAATTTGGTAGACATATAAATACTGCATTTGTCACACCTTGATCATAATCTACACCACAAATGACTCGTCATTATACAGCGAAGGGTTAAATGCTAATGGGTGAATTATTAAAAGGAATTAATCGATTCTAAGTGATTAAACTATTACTTCATTGAGAATAACTTTAAACATCGTAAACTTGTACACATTTGAGAATAATTGTTTTTGGGGATTACTGGGGCAATAGCCTAGATGCTTTCGAAACGCAATATTCGATAATTCTATATTCGGTATGAAAAAAGTTTAATTTCTGGCATTAAATTCCGACATGAACACTTTTAAAAAATGACATGAGCAATGGCAACATATTTATAGCGTAATATTAATGTACCAAAGAATAGATAGAATCTTTATAGTATAAAAAACTAAGAAAGTATGATTAATAAATTAATGCAGTAAGTTAAGTAAGTAGATTGAAATTCAAAAAGCATATATTTGCAACTATGATAAATGCCTAGATGTCAGCACTACATAATGTTAACACATCATATCTTCTCAAATGACCATAAGTGGTTTTATTTTAGTAGAAGATTTAATATAAGTTTAACTATAGAAGATATACATTATAACAAAGTATTTACAGTATTTAAAGTTATTATGAAAATAGGTATTCTTTGTTCCATTATTTTCAAGTAAAGTTATGTTTACTGATAAAGTTCATTTCAGAATAGATGGATTTATTAATAAGCAAAATTGTTGCATCCGGGATAATGAAAATCCTCGTGTTATTCATTAAACATCTGTACACCCACAAAAATTTACTGTTTGATGTGAATTTTGGATTAATGGAATCACTGGACCATTTTTCTTCAAAGATGGTGCTGGAAATGTTACTGTGAATGCTGAGCAGTGCCAATCAATGTTGAGTGACATTTTACGATCAAAATTGAATCATATTAATATGTCTGATATCTATTTCCAGTAAAACGGTGTTACACGTCACACAATTCAAGAAGACGTTCAGTTTTTGCAATCGAAATTTCGTCAACGTGCAATTTCACGAAATGCAGATTAAATGCAGATCATTAGTAATTTCATTTCATAATAAATTTCAATAATGTAAACGCGTTGCTGTAATGTATACCTGATCCTAATTAAAATTGTGCTAGCTTTCACTAAAATAAAATAGCATATGCCATTTGAAATGATATAAGGTGTTAACATTATATAGTGCTGACATCTAAGCGTCATATTTGGATCACTGTGGTTTTAGTAACAGTGATACAGTCAACAGTGTATCACTAAACGATTCGCGAGGTGATACTAAAATTTCTTTGTACAACCAGTAACAGAAATAAACAAACTGACATACAATAACAACACAAAACCAGTCACATTGAACATATTATGCTGTCGTATCAATAAGAAATACTAATAAATGTAATGTTGCAAACTATTAAAAATATTTCTTTCATTCTTGGCCTTGCATGACATTGAAAGTTATTGTGTCGGACATGGTTGAGTTTTTCTCGATGCACTCCTTCATATTACATAAAAGAATGTGCACCATTTTATTTAAAAACTTAAAGACTATCCTTGTTTCTCAAAAAATATTGCAAATATAAAAAGCTTATATGCTATCTTCTATTGCAACAGAGATTGAAATTTAGATGTTTTGTTTCTCGTGCATGTTTTCTCAGTTTTCACAAATTCTCAGTGCATGTTTTTGTAACTAAAAGTGCAACGTTTCAATTCAGAATTTTGTTCGATTTACACCATAATTAAACCATAAATATTGAAATGTACTCTTTAAATATCAGACTGCAAAACTTCTGGTTTCGAACGGTGAAATTCGAACTTCGATTTCGTTTTGAGATAAAAGATGTTGGAGTGTAAATTCTCGTCTCAGATCCTTGTCATTCTTTCAGATTAGCTAATTATCATTTCAAGTTTAGTTCTAGTTTCCACTCGGTTAGAAGAGTATTTCGTTTCTCCTCCCGTATCGTCCCATTGATATTCTTTCCTATCTTTTGATATGGAAGACCGGAAACAGAGGGCGGTAGTAAACGAAGAAAAAGAATGAAATAAAGGATCGATTAATGACAACGACTGACCATACGACTTCCATTTCGTTTGGCAAATATTTGGTCAAAACTGACGTAAAAGTGGAAACCCACGGTTCTCCGGGGCTCGGCCATTGTTTCGGGAAATTTGTAAAGATCGAATCCGGTCACAATGATGTGAGCGTGTAATCACCGGCTTTTTTCGTCCATTGAATATTTTTGGTGCGCCGCGCAATTCTTCGGCCGGACCGATTCGAACTTTTTCCAAGCCATCTGAAAAGCTGTGATCACCAATTGTCACCAGCGAACCACCCGGTCCCGGACCGATCGGAATGAAAAATAGATGAACGCACCGGAGCCCATCCCCCCAGCTACGCGGGATTTTTTAGCAAAAACGAGAACGCGCAGCTAAACGTTTCGCTGCGTGGACGCTCGTTTTGAGAGAGATTGAGTTACGTTGTTTTTTGAATTTTCTGTCGACCCCTTCTTTTATCTTTTATTTCGCTTTTTGATTGAATTGTCGGGTAACAGTTAAGTGGAACTGTCGATGGAACTATTTGAACGAACGAATGTTGTGCTCGTAATGAAGGATATAGTTCGAAGTATCGCGTTCGCGAAAATTGGCAAATGTTTACACTTGAAATTTATGGCACACTTTATGAGAAAACAGAAGTACAAACGAGAATATGGAATTGCATTCGAACTACTCAGAAAGTGAAAGTAATCAACCCCGCTTTTTCGAATTTTTCAAATTTTTCGAACTTTTCATAAGTAAAATAAATTTAACACATTGTTGGTGGTATACAGCGAAACGAATCGAACCTAAATTTCCGCACATTTTCGGTATACAGGGTGTTTCAGGAATACATGTGAATACTTCAGGGGGTAAATTTACACACTAAAATAAGTAAAGTGTCATATGCACATATGTTCGATATACCCATGTTTTCGAGTTACGGATAATTATCCCTCATATATGGTAATTATAAAATATAATGTAATTATAAACATATTTGTATAATAAGATTAATTTAAATATAAAGCGAAAGACGGTGAAATAACACCCGAGAATCTTCAAATTTTTCGCGAACGTCGCTTAAGAATTTATTTCTGAATTTATTTCTGAAAAATAGAATATTCCCCAATTTACACCATTTTCATCAATTTACCCTTAATTTTAAGGGGGATTTTCATTTCTTCATTGTAGACGAGTGCAATTGAAAAAAAAATATATATATATATGACGAATATTTTTTGAGAACTATTACATATCATCGTTTCCCTTATTTTAATAACATTCTCACATTCAAGTACTCATCAAACGTGCGAGTAACTTTAAATAATAAAATTTATAATTATAATTATAAATAAAATTTATAATTTATATTTCGTACTATATTACACAAGTTAGAGTAATTAGCTCGTTAAAACGTGAAATAAAGTAAAAATATATCTAAACAGCATTACATTCTGTTTTTTTTTTTTTTAAGTGTGCTAACGTTCGAAACAGACAAATTTATATAATAGTAGACCACAATTCACAAATTCACAAATACATCGAGCATATCCATTCTTCTCTTAAAACTGGGTGATCTGCCCGCTCGATTGTCAAAGTGTTAACAAATTGCCAACCGCGCACATTTTTCGCGAACGTCGTTTAGAAATTCAACCATGAAAAATAGAGAATTCATCAATTTCCGCCATTTCTCTGTATTAGTCTACATATGTTCACTACCCTCAATTTTGAGGGCGATTTTCGGAAATCAATGCTGCTTCAAATATTTTCTTTAATTATCCATTACTCGAAAACTAAGTTATATGAAACATATGTTTACATGACATCTTTTGCTTCTTTAAGTATATAGATTTTCCTTCTGAAGTACTGACTTGTATTTATGAAGCACTCTGTATATGCGAAATATTAATGCACCTATTCAAAGCAATGTAAATATTTTATTAAATGAAACCTTCTATTAAAAATTGGCTAGTACAATTATCAATGAGGCTAATTGTAATAAATTATAAATTGTAGCTTAATAGATCAATGTCTTCAATGTCTGAAAACTAAATAACTAAAACTTCTTGCCAGGCGTAATACTTACACTATTTCCACACAAAACAGAATGAAAGTTGAGCTTGCAAAATGTGGTGTTAAATGAAATGAGCAAAAAATTAACTTACACCACTTTTGCATTAACCCTTTCGCTACGATAGATCTATAACTAATTGTAAGTAACGTGCGTGTTTAAAGATGTCCAATTCTCAACCGCAAAATTTGTCAAATTGTCTTCAAAAGTTGAAAAATTTGAAGTTTCCAAATTTGTAAAAGTTCAAATGAAAGTGTTCAAAGGATTAAATTAAGAACAAAATGGCGGCAACAAAAGAATACGAGCCAAATTTCCAAAGCGTCCACAAACGCAATAAAAGAATTAAATATCTCAATTATTATTTATTAAAATCGTTCGAATTCTGTCAACTGAATACACTTGATGTATCTAACTGCAAATCATCTTTCAGACATGGAGTTGATCTGGGGTGATTAAAATCGATTCGCAACATCACCTCTGAAAACGGTCACAGCCGATATTATCTTGCTGTTGTAGTTTCACGGGTTCACGATCAGGGATCACCCGTTGTTTGCACAGTTACGCGCAAATCTTTGGTCTGGGCGAGAGTTCCATATTAAAACACCCCTGTGCGATTCACTGATGTTAACAAATAATAGTCACGACGAGGGTCGGAGGAAGCTACTATCCCCACTTTAGTCTCTTGTTCACGGTCTCTGTTCTTCTTATCCAATGTTTCATCTCTCTCGCTCTCTCTCCCTCTCCCCCTCGTACTACCCCGTTTTTCCATGGTGCAATTTGTCTACATTATACCCTCAGTTGGCTATGGTACGTGTTTTGACAGGAACAGCATTATTAAATGTGCTGGATATCTGATTCCCAACACCCCTAATCTACATAATATGGGTTTACCTTACGCCTGGTCAACCACTGTTCGTGTCATCTATCATGAGGAATGGTCCAAATCACCTTTTTTTTTTATTTCTTATAATTGGCAGTTTAAATTTATTGTGTATCTTGTTACGTTCTTTTTAATAAGTTAAAGAGCCTATTTTTAAGAAATTAAGATTGAATATCGTAACTTGAAGTTTAAGACACCTACGTAGTTAAACTTTTCTCAAGAAAGAAATGTTATAAGCGTTTTTTCTTATCTTATCCAAAAGATTTAATCAACCGGTCGGTTTCCTTCTCTAAAAGTACTAAATTTGCGAACGAAAAGAAGAATAAAAATATGGATGATTTACAAAATCGTGGTTATTAATATGTGCTTATACATATTCGGAACAAATAAAGAACCATGCAATATACAGGGTGTTTCCAAACTGGTAGTACAAGAGGGTGGCTTTACATGCAAAAATAAATCCAAAAAAAAAAGAATAACATTTGTTCGTATCAGGCTTCGTTTCCGAATAAATCAGTGTGGAATCTATCGAGTACAGGTACACTTATACATGATCTCACGTCTACGGCATACGAATATCATTGTGTTGCTCGTGTTGTTATTCTAATTATATTAGGTAATACTAAGGGATGAACATTGAAATGAAATTATTATATGAATTAAACATTGAAATATATTATTAATTATCATATGAAGATATGAAAAATGCTGATTGGTTGCACCGAAAACTGTCAATTACTAATCAGCGTCTAATAGATATCGCGATTACTCTTCCAGTCTGCCTTTAACGCGTTTTTTTTTTCTGGGACGATTGGGAAGACGTCTAATCGGGCCGTGCAAAGAACCGATTGTTGGGCATGACGTTCGGCAACGGAGATTTCCGTCAGTTTCTAATCCATCGGTTCTGGTTTCCATTAGAACCAGATGTCGAAGTCTTCCTTTGAAAATTCAATGATTTTATGGCAGTCTTGGGTTACTGAGGACGAAGACAATTAAACTTTAAAACGGCTGGCAAACACATTTTCTCCCAGTGAAATATACTCGAAAAATTTGAACAATTTGGATATTTCTTTACTGTTGATTTTACGCGTTCTGTCGATCAAGGTTATTCGTTTTAGTTTATTCTCTTGCTAGAAGCATTTAATAAGTCTCTAATTTGTTCAGAGTTAAAAGTTAGAAGTGCGTAAAAGGAAATGACAGATATGCATTTGATGTATTGCCTTGCTGAATGTAACTCATTCAAAGCAAGACATATATACGCAAATCGTTTCCCTAATCTACTAAATTAACTAACATTTGGTAGTAAGCCAATTCATATCAAACCTGTTAATTAGTGGATAGCAATTGTGAATCATTGAAACGCAGAAATAGCTATAACATCGAAACAAGATTAAATATGTTTACATGAACCTTCTTTGTTGCTTTAGCGTCTGCATATTCGTGAAGTGAATCCCATATATCATGATACAATTGACAATATACAGGGTGACCCACGTAAAGTGTTATAGTCTGGTTTCTCCGAAACTATTAGCGATACCGACTTGAAATTTGGATACGTTAAATAGTTTAAAGGAACATTTTAGAGTATAAAAACTTATGGGGATGAATTTTCTAAGTATGGAAAGCGTGTAACTCTTAATTTCTTTGATGGAACTGTATGTTGATTTTTTATTATTCTGATCAACGTTTTCAAGATTAACAACTTTCACCTGAAAATTTTTTTCTGTATTGTTAAAAAGTTATACCGTAGAATAATTTTTTCAATAATTTTGGGGTGGGACAAAAATGATAAAAATAAATATTAGTTATTATTAGATATATAGACGATAATGCAACTTTATTACTTTTGTGGCGACCCTTCTGTCTACCACCGCTAGAGGGACAGAGACACAGGAGACCATTCTCGCTAGCGCTCCCGAGAGGTCCTGTTTGTATATATGTATACACCTTCCAACCTAACTCTAAGAATCCCCCGCGTCTAAGGCACGGGTCTCCTAGAATGCCTTACTGACAGTCCACTAGGAGGCCCAGGACGAAACGCCGCAACCTTTCCTTTTCCTACGATCCTCTCTATCATTCCTCCGCCTTCTATCCTCCGTCAACATAACAGCCCACACTTTTAGTTTTTATGAAAAATATTTTAATTTATATTTGAGGAAGGCACGTCTACAAGTCATTATATAATATATTCTTAGCAACGCACACAGAGAATAAACAAAAAAAGAGAATATCAGCGTCCACCCACACTAAACGGGTGATTATTCTCCTATTTATATTTACAATAATATTTCATAGTATGTAGATTCATTTTTGCGGTCTTACACTATACACACAAATTTTACAAAACAATTCAACAATAATGACTAAAATTTATTGTATCAGATGTTCAAAATGTTGACCATTCATTTCTAAGCATTTATTTATGCTTTTTACCGTATTGTTTCTTACTGATAATAACATTCTCGGAGATACTAATGCATAAGCGTTTCTTATCCTTTTTTTCATATCGTCTTTCGATGTAGATGGCCATTACTTAATGTTTTATGTGACCCCATAAAAAGAATCTAGTGGCGTTAAGTTTGCGGACCTGGGTGACCATAAAATTGGTCCTCCACGCCCTATCCACTTGTCTTTAAACATTTTCTTTAACTATTGTTGTGTTCTGGCAGCAAAATTCGGCAGAGCACCATCGTGCTGGAATCACATTTTATTCTTTATTGCGTCTAAAGAAATATCTTCTAAAAGTACCGGGAATTCGTTTTTTAAGAAATCAACGTACGTTGTACTTGTTAGGCTAGGATCGTCTAATTATGCCATTAGATGCCACCTAACTCGTGTGTTATTGACGTCTTCTCAAATTGTACTAGTACGATCTAGGAAATGTGTTCAATTTATTGATAAGTATCAATATAATATCCCTTTTATAACCGAATGACGATATATCGTCCCCTTTATGCTAGAAGCATGAATTATAGGTATTAACAAATGAGTATGAAAAGTAATTAAATACTAGAAGTATTATTTCTAATAAATAATATTGCTTTTGAAATATTCTTTTCCATACATCAGTTTTTTCATAACATTCAAGTATATCTAGGAAATAAATTTTGAAAAAGTTTTCAACAAATATCGGAATACTTTAGTCGTTAACCATTTGACTACGACAGACTTTAATGAACAACGTCTGTGGGGAAAAGTTAACGTTTAATTCTTAAACGCGAAATTTTTCAAATTACTTTTTCTAACATTTCAAAATTTAAAGTTCGTTTCATTGATTTAAAATCGAAGCGCGCAAAGGTTAAAATAAAGGATGAAATTAAGATAAGAGGGCCGTAACAGAAGAATACGTAAAAATTTCCGAAGCGCCTATAGATGCCAACAGTAATCAAAGTGTTAATTCTTTGTCTCTTTATTTCTTAAGATACTCCTTTTAACATTTTGTAATTATCATATAAAACTGAATTTTTCTTCTCAAACCTTATCAAATTACGTCAGTTTGATTCGGCACTAATGGGAATATATATATTGATATCGAAAATAATATTACAACCCACAAGGAAATGATTCTACGTGAAAAGGCTTCGTTAACAAGAAAATCAATTTTGAAAATTGGTCAGTTACGCGAACTGATTGTGAATGTGACTTTGCAAACACGTCATTTCATCACCGATTCCTTCTGTCTGAGCTAGTATAAACGTTGACAATGATATGGTTCGAATAATAGAACAAGTTCTTGCAGATTGTTCGCTTTTTTTTTAATTTGCGACTGATGAAAATGTCGCTGATATTACTGCATTCATAATTCTACTCGATAACTTAAAGATGTATTGTGTTTGTGTTTCTGTGTGATGACTGTAGTATGTTTCCGCCTTCTAACTTTTCAAATTCTCCCAGAAATTTGTATGGTAACGAAAATATGTGAACAGTGTCTAAGCTATATATGTAACGCTAACAATAAGCTCTCCGTTTAGTATTTTCATTATTAGACGGAAATATTAAGTTACTCTTCACAGATACTCATTTCGTTTTAAAGTTCCAGGTGAACTGATGGTCATCATATTATAGATCGTTGTATTCGTCTTTTCAGCGGCTACAAAAAATGGTGTCTTTTAAAACATTGAAGGTTACTTTGATATCTCATAAAATGTAAGGCTTCCGAAAATGCAAATGTATTTATTTGATCAGGCTCCTTAAATACAATAAATTTTACTTCGAATAATGTTTGATTAAATCAGTAGATAGATAAAGTTATCGTTGAGTCATACAATGCGAAGCGTGAACGAACCTCGGTTTGGCGGATTAGGATTGTAAAGTTTGTTAATCACATTTGGCCGCCAGACCGAGGTTCCAAAATGCACCTCGACTGTCGAGAATTGTTATCCCTGGCGTCTGAGCTGAAAAACCCTGTATCTGATCCCTTTCCACAGAAAAAACTAAGTGCGTTACTATGCGAAGTCAAGTGGAGCCCGAAGCCACCTCCGACCAATCGCCATAGTTCTAAATCTCCACTTCCACATAATCATAACCAATAACCAACAGTTCAAAATTCTAAATACACCAATCAACACACAGTTTGCACATCACGACATGACTTCACATCAGCACCACATAACACATAGTCAGTTTAATAATACACTTTGTGACGAGCACAGCTCTTTGAAAACCATAGAATAAAAAGCAACAAAATGCACATAATAAAATACAGTAAGAGTTTACATCACACCGATTGAAACCGACTTCGACGACATTAAAACGTCAAACGAGCCAATCAGCACAAGGCGTTCCATTTCATTGTATCAAAGAAATTCGCCTTTTATACGTGCTGATTCAGTTGTTTCAGACGACAGTTCTTATTCGCTCACCCTATATAGTCTGAATTTATCTTTAAACTGATTTTACCAATTGTAACCTCTCACACTATTCTCGTAATCAGCATAAAAAATGTTTGTCTCAGTGACGAAATAAAACAGGCCTACTCTGCACGATATTTTTCGTTTAGAATGAACTGGTGAACATCAGACGTAGTTTATCAAATACCTCACCAGACACCCTGTGTAATCTGTCCAGTGAATGAACGTTTGCTCATATTATACGAAAAATTAACACCTATCACATTCTCTTCACGTTAAAATTTGCACAATCGTTCAGTAGAAATCCACAGATGTCTTGCAGAAGTGATCCTTTTTTTTTCCTATAATCTACACGACACTACATTTCTTTTATTTAATAGCTGTCCTCATGACATCCCATACGTTCAAAGTAAGCTTATTTTTTGACATCTGCAATTTTTATTGTGAAAATAATTTAAAAAAACATTAGAAATCACGTTTTCTTCAAAAATATTATCCTGTTCATCCATTAGAAATCTGTGTTCATTCATTGGTTACGTATGTTTCACTTAAACCTACGCCAGACTTTTAATTAAGGCTATAATTTTCAAATATTGCTAAAATTGTATTCGTGGGTGTATAACCATAGTAATGAAACAGTTTCACTTACAGTAATAGTATGGAGGGAATTGTATAAGGATTTGTGAATTCTAATTTTAACAGACCTGTGACTTAAGTGTTCATTCACTGGAACAGTTACCTTATACACAAAGAAACGAAAAATAATATTTATCAAACACATATGCAGTTTAATATTTACACTAACTCTTAGCAAAAAAGATTAAGCAAATTGAAATGTTAAAAGTTACAATAGAATCTAATAAATTTTTCCAATTTTCAAAAAATTGTAGAACCCGTCCCATTTTAGAAAACACAGAAGCCACTTTAATCCGAAGAAGAGGAAAGATAATCTTTGCATAATCACACGATGGGTGAAAGTGAAAAAAAAAAGGAGAACGCTAAAGGAACAAGAGAGAACGGGAGAAATCTGCACAAGGGAAATTAAAGGTCTGCAAAATGCTAAAAGCTCCGTGCTAAACGATCCCAGTCGACCGATCAAAAAGGTAGCTTCTTTGAAAAGGAGTGTCGACGTGGAAAAGCGAGCAGCCCCCACCCGTTAGCTGGCAGCCGGCGGAACCCCTGCGTAACGGGTGTCTTGTCATAATACAGCCATAGTACAACTTAATGATCTATTGGCACAGCGCAGTCGGGGATGTAGCATAATTCTCGACACGCTTCCTGTCACGTGGATCGGCCATTCGATACGTCCTCCTGCCATTGAACGGGATTACAGGCGTACATCGCTAATTTTTCTCATGCCCACTGTCAGCCTGTTATCTGTAGATGATCCGGCTTTCATTTGGCCCACGACATCCTGTCGCCCTATAAAGAACGTGGGATTTTGCCCATTTCTGTTACCGATTAGAGAAATTATCGGCAAAGATAAGAATGACTGGTGACTTTCTCGCGAGACTTGTAATCCGGTGAAAAAAACAGATCATTGATATGAACACCACATTTTTCCCTATAGATATTAAATTGTTAATGTTCGTACACATACAAACGTTGTACAATATGCGCCACGTAATTGAGTCAGTTTATTATGTCGTATTTACTAAGAGATAGAGAGACACTGTTGAAAGAAACACTTTATGATATGGTAATATCTATTTTCCTACGACTTTACTTTTTTTATACAGTCATGCACAATGACAATCCTCCACTCGCTCGTTTATTCGCATTTGCAAAATCAAATAAAGCAAATAAAAAGCATTTATAATTAATATAGAAATATTTTTTATTTATTATTATAAAATATGATTGAAACATGGAAGGATTTATGAAATAATTCCTTTCCTAATGAAAAAACAATAGTATAATGATAGTATATACATATTGTTAGGTTGAACTCACTAAAAGTGATTCCTATTTGTTTTTATTTATAAAACTTGAAACTCAACTCATAAGATAAGTAAATTTTATATTTTTTTAGATTTCACCTAGTATTTTCCACGACTGGTAATCTATTACACATCGATTTTACGAGGTTTTTTGTATGATTGCTTGAAATTTTCGTATATTTCGATAACAACGCATTGTTTCAAGTATTGTTTATTTTTATCTATTGAGGATATATTGTACCGTAGTCCGACATTTATTTACCAGTTTTGTATTTTCTCTATGAGACTTCCGCCGATTCTAATGAATCATTACACATTTTTCATCCTTCTATTGTTGTCTACTCTTTCTTAGCTTCCATTTGGCTAAAAACGCTTTAAACATGCAGTGCAACTTAACGTAACACTTAATAAAGAAGACAATAATGAAAAATAATTGAGTATACTATTTTAATTTTTTGTTTGTTTGTTTGTTTTGGCTCTTGTGAGACACTGACAACTTTCGACATAAGTTGATAAAATTTGTTGGAGGCAAAAATGATGATATAAGTACATATTTACTCAGATGAACGGGAAAGACTAAAGGGACACCACTTCTTACAACTACCATACAGATCTAGTGACATAAACTAAATATTGCCACAGTGATACACCATTGGGTGTTATCACGCTCATGTCAATAAATCCTCAAAATAAATGTTGAATATTATTGTATGACAGATAGCACCTAAGCAGAAAAAAATAAAATAAAAAAAGAGTAAATATTTTACTTAAAGTTATCTTCAATGTTATTTCAGGGTTGTCTATGTTCTTTTAAATAACATAGTGTAATTTTAACTTTATAGAATTATAGCTGGTGCCAAATCCAGTTTACTGACATAGTATACTATGATCTTAACACATTGTTGATCGGCCATTTACGCAGAAGCTATTCCATGTTACCAGTTATTATTCTATAATTCAATATGAAAGTAAAACAATCTAAGTAAACCTCAGTATATTTTATTTATACATAATAAATTGAAATGAAACTTTATACATATCTCCTATATAACTTTTAATAATTTTTTTTGTGTGATAAACTGTATAACACTTACCTACGTACATAACAGATTTTGCAAATATATTTTGTTTCGCTACTCTTTCTTTTTGAAGAACATACTCTACACATTCTAGTTGGGTGTACAGTTACATATGCACAGAAATCAAATAGGATATTGTAAAGGTAATAAAATTAACATTATCTGTTTAAAGTGTAAAAACATGTATGTGTGTGAGAAATGTATATTTGAGAATTGTATAACTTGTAAAAACTGCAGTGGACAAGAATAAGATATGCATTATTCACTTCTAAATAAAAGAGACTATATCTTTCATTTGCTATTTTCTATTTATGTTTATAAATGAAATGAGAAAAATAAATGTAATTTGTCATTATGTAAAAGTTGTTTTATTCATTATTTAAGTCAGCATCAAATTGACTATTATCTGTATTAAACAAAAATATAGCTTTTGTTAAATACCGGTCATGGTGGAAATAGATATAGCTAAATCGTCGATAGGTTTAGTGTTAATAATATTATCGATAACGTTATCGATAGCAGCAGTTCTACTTCAAAGCCTATCCATTCCTATCCTTCACGCACATCGATCGAGTTTCTTCTTTATTCACTCTCGCCTAGTGTTATACAGGTTAACATATTTCCTTAATTCTGGCTGTCGAAGGAAAGCCTAGCATTTTATTCCCTCCGAGTTCTCTTCCACCGAGGAACGTACTATCGCTACCGATAAATCACTTTTTAACGAGTCTGATAACCCTGTTCACTGGAGCTCATCTTCACAGGTATCGATTCCCGATTTATCGGTCGCCATTTCATTCCTAATGAATCACGTGTCTTCGAATCGAAAACCGAACTCCAGCTGGTTTTGCGTGTAATAACATGGGGGCCCGGCAATAATTGCGGTACAAGTACGTGCTCGCGCCGAGCACAGTTTAATTCTGAGCGATATTATAATTAAGTGGTTCGAACGTAATGGCCGGCGTCACGTAAACCGCTAACACGGGACTCAGTGCTCATCATACTGCTTTGTTCAAACAATCAGCGACCCGATGGTGGCCGTCACGCAAACGTTTTACCTCGGTGAAAGTGGCCTTCCTGCCTTCGAGCCGTTCCATCTCGAATCGCTCACATGAAACATTTATTGCCGTTTCCCGGTTAGTTAATGTACTAAAAGGTCAAAGGAGAATGAGAAAAAGTGGCCATTTTTGATCTCTCATGGAAACGAAAAATTCATCGAGGAAAAGGTGTGAAAAATAAGTGCAAATATGAAATAAAAAAAAAAATGATCGAACTCAATATACGTTACATTTCATCTTCAACTTCTTCAAATACTGACTCATCTGCAAAATAATTCTTGAGAAAATCTGCAGGAAAATCAATGGAAGATTAGAATCGTGCAAATCTGAAATGTAATAGCCGGTTTAAAAGATGCAATTTTTGGACTGACTTAGTACTTTCGCTTTTACATGTTTCTGTATTTTCGCTGCGTGTTCAACTCCTGAACATATTGTCATACACACAAATATTTTTTTTTAACTTAGTTTTAGCTTTATCTCTATCTGTGACTGGTCACCAACTTTCAGCATTACCCATACTAGATTTCACCTTTCAACTCTCTTCGAAACTTTCCTATACGATCACAACCCAAAATTCATTTTTTCCAAACCCTTAACCCTTATGCACCATTTAAATTTTTGTAACACTCATGTTGTCCGAGTTAACCCTTTGTGGACGTACTTGCTTATAGAGCGAGTGTCTCTGTGGGCGACGGATATCGACGCATTTTACCAGAAATAAACACTTATCTATGCATTATAAAAGCTAAAGAAGTTTATTAAATATTGTAGGTTGTCTAATAAGTTCGTGCAGTTTTTATTCCACGAACAACTGAAGCCAGAAGCAATTAAATTTTGGCTTCCTGTTCGTATCACTGTAAAGCTTGCGAGTTCTTCTATTTCGTCACGTTTAAGTTCTTTTTATTTGCTTTCTCATTAGTTTGCTATAACTTTAAAGGTATGCAGTGTTAAGTTAATAAACACGAACATTTCTAACACCTCCTGGTGTTCGAGTTTAATCAAGGTTTTACTGCATCTCAAGCTGCTCGAAACGTTTATGGAGAAACTCGAAAGAGTATAATTCAAAATAATACAATAATTACTGCTGAGTTATACTGCTAGCAACTTTATCACTTGAATGATGCCAATAATAGAAAAATGCCAAATCGTCGAGATGTCATGTTATCAATTGTTCTATATTGTTATATTCGTCCACTGAACGAAATTATTCATCTCGTACACGACACTAATTTGTTTCAAAAGAAATGAAGTCAGTGCAGTCAAAAAAGGCTAACATATGTTCATTTTTCATCGTTTATATTCACCGCGAAAACAAAACAAACACAAGGAGTAACACACCTTATATTTTATAACGTGACAATATTGCATGTATTTAATATTGTTTCAACTGCCTTAAAAAGCGATAAACTGACTGTATTGCGTTTGAAGCTTAAGATGGATAATCAAGATCTCACAGATTAATCAAGGCCGCAAATAACTGGATCGTGATTCATTAAGGTTTCATTGTATTAATAAATGTACTCAAACTTGTTATCTGTAATCTGAATTCAAATATATAAGAAAAGCTTCATATTTGAGTGATTATAAGAGAAAACTCAAATGCAGATACTTGAGTATTCAAATTCAAGCCCGAATACTCAAGTACTCGTACTTCTATCCATTTCTCAAACCCGGTTTTGGGTTACAATCAGTACTTCAAGTACTTGAATACCCGGATAGCAAAAGTTCTAATATAAATCATTTTTTATGTAATGGTTAGTTTACTATATTTCGCATTTAGATTAAGGTCGGATATTCTGTATAAGTATACAAGAAATTGAATGACTTTTTTCTCGTTTTACCTTTATTTTCAATAAATCTAAAACTTAACCAAGCTTCAAGTATTTTCAATATATGGATAATTTAGAAACATCCTTCTAACAGGTATTGATCATTTCCTAATGTGTATTATAACAAATATTATTTCTATATTTAGAAGATATGACGAAATTTATATTTAGAAGATACGACGGATGTTCTTTTATTCTCCAAAACAGACTGAATGGTCGTAAACAATACAGAAGTCAGGATTGACCACCCCTCGCTCAATACTGGCCAACATTGCCTGGTATTAGCCCCAAGGGGTAGTTGCTCAATTAGAGTAATGACATAATGATGCAGCGAAAACATGTTGGTTAACTTCCGCTCATCTCTACATAGGCCAACTTTAACAAGCAAGTTTTAGAAGAAAGAAAAAAACTAATTAATAAAGTTAACATTTTTATAAATCAGTATATATCTTAAATAAATCAATGCAACTGTCAATTATTGAATACTTAAATAGTCTGTCTTGAAATATGAATTTGTTCTTAATAAAATCAATTTATACAAATTATTCCTTTATTTCTAATAAGGCTAATATGTAAGATGCCCCAGATAACTCTACCACCCTTAATTACCCTTTGCATTTATAAAGATACAAACAAATATTTCGAGAGAAAGTTATTGTATTTCAGGGGAAAATTAGGCTACGAGAGTAAAGGTCATCTCAAGGTCATATCTTTTGAGGTCTTACTAATAGCAACGTTTCTTTTTCAAATGGAACAACCTACGTTTTTATTTACCATGAGAAATGTCACATTGAAACGCGTTCAATTATGTATTACGACGTGAACTGGAGATGATCCTGTACTAAAATTTTCGAGCCTAATAAGTTTCACGCCTAAGTAGATGTATTGAGCACACATTAAAACAATAAATTCTGCGATTAAGGTATTTATTTTGTTAATACAATTTATTTTCTTTCAGCTTCCAACTCGATCATTTAATTGTCATGAAATTTTCAATCATAAAGTCATTTAAAGTCATGTTATTGGAAATACTGAACCAGTGGAGAAGTTCGTGCCAGTTTTCAATAGATGACACTAAATTATTTATTTTCGATACTTTATGGGTTATACAGAAAGGTTTTGAAAATGAATGAAGAAAATATTCATTCGCGTCATGTCGTACTTTATGAATTCCGAGAAGATGCAACAATAGGAACTGCTATAAGAAATATTCAGGATGTCTACCAACATCATGCAAGAGCTTTTCGTACATGATTTGCAAAATTTAGACGTGAAAGATTTCAATTGAACGACGAGCCACACTCCAGACAAGCATCTTTGATAAACAGTGACGTTGTGTTAATTTATTGAAAAATAATCTCCGAATTTGAACTGAAGAAGATGCAGAGAAACTTAACGTCGACAGATCGACTAGAAGAAGATTATACAAAACAACGGAGATTGTATAATTGACTAATAAACAAATTTTACATGCCAAACTTGCTTGTATTTTAATGCGAAATCAGGCACGAACGTTAACTGTTTTCAATGGAATTTTCAACATGTGTAGAATTTGTATAAATCTACAAAATGTGCTTGAATTTTCATTACAAGCTCAAATACGAAAGTTAAAAAAAACGACCTACACTATTTTCTTCGTGATTCTGAATAATTGTAATTTTTTCACAATTTTTTGTGCACATCTAGTGAATTATTCTCAAAAAGACTCACGTCATTTGCAGCAATTTTAAAAAAGATATTCTGTTTTAAAGGGTGGTCGGATACCTCTGTGACATACTGTATATTTACCCTATGTATAACGAACGAATGCTACAACAAACAACGTTTTAGAACAAATTAATTCGTTACAGGAGACTCCACTGTAAGTCACTTCATTAAAATTCACTACTATTAGTAGAATCTTAGAAGATATGACTTTCATTTTCATAGTTTAATTTACCCCCCTAAAAGGCAATAAATTTCTCTCGAAAAATTTTTTTATATAGCGATAAATAAGAGAGTAATTAAGGATAACCAGTGCTAGATGGAACATCTTGTTGAATATTACCATATTTAAACCAATAAAAATATGCAGAATTTTTAGACAGGGTTAAACTGTAGCAATTGTCGCGCGATAAACAAATTTTTACCTCTTACAAACTGTAGCTCTTATAAATTGCAAGAAATATGTAAAAATAATATTTAAGTCACGGAGCAGTCAAAGTTTAATTTTACGATATATAGACTGTCATGGAAATTAACATGCATCAATCTGAATTAGACTCACCACGCCGATGAGTTGGATACTCGGAGTAACCAGTCGACGAACCGCAACCGGAAATTGGCTGTTCGGTTATCAAAGTTTGCGGTTTGCGTGTCTACCAAGCTACGAAGAGAGAGGTAACTAGGGGGTGGGATATCCATTAATAAGCGAGTGAGAGCTCGATGCCTCTGTAGATTAGGGTGCCAGGGAAGGTAAATATTAATTTGCCCAAGCAAGCGTCACGATCGACTCACAGCCACGAACAGGTGAAACTCGTTTCGTGCGTCTAAATAATTATGGTTCTTACGCGTGAAGTGAAGAGTGAATGGATTGTTTTTATACTTCTCTCCTTTCGAGTAATAAATCCCTCTGCTCGTTGGAAATTCTTCTGATTCCGTATAATTTCGTCATTTTATTTCTATTTGTACAATTTCTTCGTTTATAAAGAAGGTTTACATCGTTCTAGAAATATACTATTGAAGTAATATCTCCTGAAGTAATGGTTTTTTGGTATAAATAGCTTAACACTTCCTTTTTTTATAGAGAATAACAAACTAAATCGATTAATGCATTTAAAAATATATTCTTCCATTTAGAAAAATAAAACTTGACCTTCGTATGTCCTCTAAGCGTCCAATTACAAAAATGTTAATCATATCGGAAAATACTCCCGTCGCAAACATTAAAATTTTTCCTCAAACTATTCTCGATATAATTAACAATTTCGGAAATATTTCAGCTTCCAGTCTTAGATGACTCACCCTGTATAAAGAACTTCGTATAACTCGATTTATTAATAAACTTTCTTAATACAAATAATTTATACATATTTCTATAAATATTTAGAATAAATTTCATAAAAGAAGAACCTAGACATTCGCATAATTTTTGAAAATATTTAAGAAAATTCCATAATCGATAGAAGTGGCCGCGTAGTCTCCCTCGAAACAGAACCAGCTTCATTTGAAGCACTTTTTCGAATAACGTACAGTTTGATCTATTTGCATCCGCAAGCGGAATAATCTGTACATGATTGTCACCTATCATCCAGCGCGTAATAATCTGCTTGCGAGGATGTTCACTTCTCGCCAATTTAAAAACAATAGAAAACATTGAAAAGATACAACAATAGAAAAGATTGAACTTGCCCCGTTTATAACTAAAAACTAACGGAAGAGATTATTCTAAAATACTTAAAAAAATAAAAGGACTGCAGTGACATCATTTATCAATGATTCAATAACAAGATACACTGGCTGACATTTTCTAACACGAATACCTATCTACAACGACAGCAAAGGGAATAGAAACATCTAAACAATGAATTACATGTTCATCTAAGTTACTTACAATTAGAAGGGAATCTGTTTTTAAATATGATCCTTTCGATGTATCGAAACGTATCGATCACTTGAACAATTATCATACTGATTAATAAAGCCTAATAAACCATTCAAAATTTATTTACTGTACAAATGGATAATACTATCTTGTGTTTGGATTGTTACACATAATTTCTAAGCAAAACCGAAAGTAAAAAAAACTTATTGATGCGCAGTGGTACATATCTACGACACATTAGTTGAATGTTCCTGATTTATGAAGATAGTAGCGTATTCAGAGCTGTGATGCAAATGGTTTAAGAGATAATTGCATGGGTCGATTAAAACAAGACACCGCTGTATATACAAACAGGAATAAAGTTGTTTAAACTGTCTTCCACGGCAAATAAGAGGAAGCACTTCCTTAATATACACAATAATCTCCAGAGAAGCGGCATTCAAAGCAGTTCGAAGTACATACATATATACATACGCGCACCATAAATCCAACCACCCGGAAGCCATTTTCCATTCACGTTTCCCCGATATCGCTCGCAGAATCGGCGCGGTTGCCATCGCGAGAGCTGAATAATAAATTACGCCGTTAGTTGAAACAATTAATTAATAATTCATGATAGGCAAGGAGGGAATCCGCCAGGTGGAAGGGAGGATGCGCGAGGGGTGGCTGGGTGGGTGTAATTCGCGTCTGCGTCGACGGGACACAGCCGAAAATCAGGGGTTGAAGAGGGATGCAAAGAGGGTGACACATCCACCATGCTGAATATAATTTACTTGAACAAACTAAAATCCCTCGCAGTCGGGATCCTCGTCGCGCTTCCGTAGCCGCAACGCGTTGTCCTCCTTCGAGCAACCCTTCGCTACAACCCTTCCGCACCATCCCATCATTCCCCCGCTCCTTTACGAATACTTTATAAGCCCAAAGACGCGGCTCAATGCCGTCCAAACTTTATTCTCTATTTATGTTTAACCGCGGCCCCGAAACATGAGCTTTTCCCTGGAGCTCTTTGGTATTTGGAAGGGGATTATACCGGCCGGGGCAACGAAGGTGGATATGAGACCCGTTTGCGGAGAAATCGAGCACACGATTCACTCGAGTCCTCCATTTTGACCAGCTTTCACGCTTGGTGTTTCCTCGGAGAAAGCTTCCACTTATGTATACATATGTAATTCTATTTCAGAGTTGAGGTAGAAGGGGTTACGTTGATAGTGTAGTTTTTTTCGTAAATGACAGTGAGACAAATTGAACTGATTATAAATAAAATATGATTATTACGTTTCTCATTTGTAAAGTGACAAAAATTGTTGGTAATTGTACTGTTGGATGCAAGAAGGATTTCAGGGCGCTCGGGCCATTTGCAAGTACAACGCTTAATTAGATTATATATTCTTTTCTACACGTGCACTCTAAATTTTATTGTCGTATCTTCCAAATTAACGGATCTGTTAGAAAATTTTGTAAATCGACGTTAGCTGACTGACTTCTGAAAATATATAAAATGAACCGTGTAACATTTTTACCTAAAATATCTCAGTTGTTTTTAATAATACCTGAAAATTTATATGATAAAAATGTTTACTTCAGATGGAAAATCATCGAGATGAAGACGATTTTCCTTTTTCAAAGATATTTTCCGATATTTCAAGGTCACAAGTTTTACGCAAAATTTTAATTTTTAAAAATCAAGGTAATTTCAAAGTCATAGTATTATGTCTATATCTGGACATATTTTTTTACCAGTTACATGATACGATAAAAAGGTTATAGATAAAAAAAAAACACAAGTGATATTACAGAAAAATGATTAAAAAATCAAATTTATAAAAAATGTTTTCCTCCCTCTGATTCGTCTCTTGAAACCATGTAAACTGCGTCAGAAATATTTTTTGCATCGCAAAAAACTCGAAGAGATATTTAGGTAGCCTCATCTAAATTGATCACCGTGAATAAGAATACAAAATGAGTACATTATACAAACATATAATGATCGAAAATATATCAAATATTAAATTTGTGCGCCATGCAATAAGAACTAACAATGATCAACACTTTTCAATTTTCAGGTTTATCTTTTTATCTTAAATACAAAATTGCAGATTACGTATTTTAGAGTCGCACGAAAACTATAATCGTTCGTACGGTTCCGTCTCATTGAAACCGTATACTGACATTAAATAGCAACTCAAAACAATTAACTAGTTATTGCGGTAAGTGTGATGGAGAAAGATGAGGTAATATAAACAATTAGAATGCTCGTATCTATTACAATGTGGCAAACATAGACTGAATTCTTATTCTTATCTGATTCACTTTCCGTACTATTTTTTCGATGACCATGCGAATGTTAAAAATACGTATCACAAAGAATATCTCATAAACTGTTTAGTTTACGTTCATATCACTATAACATTTGTATATTCTGAATGAACCAGAGAATCGATTTATATAAGAAAAATTATATAGTTTTCACGAGAATGCATAAGAATGGTACAGAAATATAAAATATACAATACCATTTACTTTTGCCCTCTATTCATTTTTTTCTGCTTTTAACAATTTTAAAAATATAGCTCCGCCCATTTACACGAAATATTCTGTGTTCACCACAGAAATCAAATATTTTAACACAAAATAGCCGATAACTGGTGGTACAATAAAAAAGAGTTGATTCTAGATAAGTCGAAAATGTAGAATAAAATTTTTTTGTACAAAGCTTTACTTTCGAGAGTCGACTTTAAATACCCGCACGGTGAACGTGCACTTGTCTGTCTCGACCTAACATACATACATATGTATCTTGCTGTAGCTTACCAGCTCAGTACATATTTATGTCTATCGTCCCGAGCAATCAAAAATACACAATAAAACAGAATATTAAACATATGATAAATTTTATTACTACAGAAATTCTTGAAAACGTTCGTAATTTAAGTAACTGCAACTACTAAACAAGATTTCCACTATTAAATGTTATGGCCGTCGCAAAACCAATCGTTGCCCCTCTTTTTGAATCAAACCATTTAAGGAATTTACTCGGGATAGGAGACTTAGGGAACTTTGAGAATTAATGTACAAAAAATTTTTCTATTCATTCGTATCTGTTCGCATCGCTGGAGAAACTATTTTATTAATTCGTTCTATTTTCCTATTGGTGTAAGGGTGTATGTTTCTGTGATTCGTGTAAGTGTTTGGTTATGGCTTGTAAGGTGATGAAAAGAGGAGTTATGGGTTTCTTAAGTTATAAATTATTCTAGAATTCCTGGAAGCGAGTTAGCAGGACAACTGTTGTAAAATAATGTTTATAATTTCTTGCCCATGCAGTTAAAAATATTGTTTTATTGGTGGTTACACTCCAGCGCTCAATTTTCGCCGGTTTTCTTTATTATACTAAAAGGTGACTTACGCATGTAACATAAGAATCGTTTATAAAAAAAAAATGTTATTCCAACTGTATAGAACGAGTTCAAATATTTCCTCGGATAAACTATCATTCGAACAATTCCCTAAGATAATTAACAAATCGAGTACTTGATAAAAGGAGGAGCGTGCATCAATAGTCTACCACAGTCCTTCGCGAAATACCGTACAGAATAAAAAGTCGATGAACCCGATGCTTGAACCACGACACCCCAAATAAGATCGAAGGTTGTCAGGAGTGAATTCCATGGCGACTGTGTGATAAAAATCGAAAAGAATCGAACGCAGCTACGCTTTCATTTCATAGGGAATCGCGGAAGACGAGCGTCGAGGTGGCAGCGGGAAAATGGGCGGCGGCGGGCGGGCGCGAGGGGAGGAAGGTGGGGGGATGAGCTCGGCACAATCAGCAGGAACGATGCCGGACGGAACGAAGGGATGAACCAGCGTTCATAAATCTCGGCAGATTACTAAATCCCCGGTTTGATGAAACCAGGTTGCGTACATACGTGTGTTGCTCCGGCGACGGGACACGTTTGTGTGGGTGTGTGCGCGCAACGATGCAGTCGCGAGTGTGTTGGTATCGCGCTAGCTCATCGGGATCCGGGCGCTGATAACATTATCATAAAACGGCAATATCGCGTGGATATTGGCCTGATGGAGCGCCGCTGTACCGGCAACCGGCGTCTATCGAACCGAGTTAAGAAGTGATCTAATGTGCGCAGCTTACAACTTTTTCATATGCAAACGATCCAGGGCGCGAATTCCTGCAGGGGTAGCTTTACTTCAGGCAGTTTATGGCGTGACTTTTTACTGCTTTCGTGATCATTCATTCTAGAAAGCATAAAGTACTCGAGTATTTTCAAATACAGTAGAACCTCGTAGTGACTCGAATCTTAAGGGAAGATTTGAAATTTTCGAGTTATGGTGGTTTCGATTAGGAAACGAGTAGGAAAAGTTAACGAGAGGTAACAAACAAAACATCGACCTACAAAGGATTTATACGTGAGAGTTAAGTTCTCCGTTTTATAGATAGTCAAAGAAAGATAAATTCAACTTTCAGACGTCAATTATGTACATATTTATTGCATATGTATACTTATACATATAATATACACACGTAAACACAAAAGAAAAGATAAATTTTAAATAAAAAGTAAATGCCAGTTTGCGTTGGATCTAGACTATTATGCACTGTTAAGCACATCTAATTGTGGAGAAAATAACTCGTGTTATAGGATGTTTATATTTACGGAAGTTTTTATAGCAGAGCGGAAGGGAACGAATAAAATGTTAGTCGTGTAGAGGTTCAAGTTACAGACGTTCGAATTACCAAGGTTCTACTGTATTAGCAACAGCGTACGAACAAAACTATCTTTGTTTAACATTAGGTTTATGGACATTTCTTGAAAATACGTGTTTTTATATTATAATTATATTTCGCCCACATAATTTATTAAAAATCAGATATTGAAAAATTAGGTGTCCAATCTCGAGTCTTAAATCTTAAATTATGGATATTATACATACGAGAAATATTTTCTTATCAAATGATCTAATGTTAAATGTAAAATGGTCCTAAAAGGTTCCTAATCAAATATTTACATATATTTCTGCATAATTACGTTTCTACCATTTGCACTTTGATATTCCGATAGAAACATGAGATTATGGAAAGACATAAAAATGGCGAAAAGCACGAAAGCTTAATAAAAGCTTTTTGGTTTTTAATAAAAAAACCAAACGTAAAAGACATAACAACTTAAAGCAGTTTGACAATTTACGAAGATATTTTCGCGGCCGTGAAATCGTCTTTCCACCCCCGCTGATGTCTAATATAGCAGAAGGCCTAGATGATGAGACTTCGCCCCGCCTCGACTCGGTTCAACTCAGGTATTAGATTATGAATATTCATGGCGGTGTGTCTGCGCGGTGCTTCATTACACCTTCTACCTCCCGGCGGCTGCTCCGTTCTCCGTTTCACCCTGTTCTTCATCGCCCAACCTCCTCATCCTAAGCGACGTCAATCAATATGCAACGGCACATCGAGCCTTGCTTATCTTCTGCAAGCCGAGCCAGCCACGTTCTCGCGGATATGCACGAAGACGATCTCTCGACGACACGAGGCTTGTTAATTGCACGCTCTTCAGTCAGTCTTCGTGTTTCACGAAAGATTTTCACTACGCTTGCCCCTTTCCCAAGTTTTGACAGTTTCTACTAGCTTTCTCTAATACTCAGCACCGAGGTTACTTAGTTACTCTTCTTTTTATATTTGTTCATTTGAAACGTTAAGAGTGGATTCTCGTGTGATAGTCTCAAAATATCGAAAAATCGTTCAAATAGAAGATAAAGCACATCGGTAGAACATGTTCGAGAAAGAGGAACATTTACTTTATAGTCCAGCTATAACTAATTGAGTATTTTATTCGAATTTATTTATAGAATTGAATACCTTAAACTGTAAGATACCTTGAAACTTCCTTGAACAATTTAACTTCTGTCTTTGGCATTCTCCTCTATTTTCAATGTTAACAAAAATATTAGGTGTTCTATTTCTTGTGACTTACTTTATGTATGTCGTTCTACAATTCATTTTAAATAGATTTATTATCAAATATTAGCAAAATTATGTCGATTACTATTGCAGTTTCTAATACCAGGTGAACGTACATCTTTCTGTGCTTACCCGTTACGCGGTCGCAATTTTGTTGTTCTTGATTTTTGTCTTATTTTGGCTTGTAGAATCATCTCTTAAATTTTCTGTCAAATATTGTCGTATACCTTGTATACAGGGTGTACCATAAATTCTACCCACTTCAAATAAATCCATTATTTCAAGTAATAAATGGAAAACATTTCTTAAAACGGTTACATGATTGTAAGAAAAATACAACATGGTGATAATAACTCTCTTTACAAATGAAAAAGGACAATAGATTTGAAATCTTACTTTATTTCTTTAAATCGAATGTTCAATTCTTTATAGTCTTCGATAAAGCAGTGAATTACATTTCTTCTAATTCCTTTTTCTTGACTAAACTTAGAACTATAAGAAAAACTGAAAACTGATGCAAAACTTGACGTGTAACGAATATTAAAGCATGTTGTGTCACATTCAATGGTCAATCTTCGAGCGCAATAAAAGAAAGTCTCGCACCTGAGCACAATCCCGCAATAAAACAGTATTTTACCGAATAAACCTAAAATCCCTAAACAGCTGGTCACTGGATGGACGAAAAATTGCAAATACCATTATATAACTAACAGAATAATTGATAACTAAAAGAAACCGGAAAACTTCTTTCTCCACCAACTCCCAAACCACACCCATAACTAAACACACGTACATACGTCCAGCTCCACATACACTCTTCCACCAATAGAAAAATAGTACGAAATAATAAAAAAAGCAGTCTTTCCAACAACACGTCAGACACACACCGATTTCTGAACAGCTAACATAGACAATCGCGCACAGTCATACCTTGTCAGAATACATTGCAAATTAGAGTAGTAAAACTCATTTCGTGCATTATTTCTCCAAGTTCTCCAAGTGCGCTACCCATGTTCCGTATCTCGAGTAAATTCCTTAAGTGGTTTGACTTAAAAAGAGGGGCAACGTCGATCGTATCACGATCTGTAACAGTTGCGTAATTAATATTTCAAATTACTATGACGATAAAACCGACATAAAATCAGCACCAAAAATAAAATGCACTAATAAATGAAAAGTGTTGAAATGAAAATCTAAGGTAGAAGAAGAGGAAAATGACGAAGACTAAAAATACCTTATATGCGAATGAAAATTCGCATCGTCACGCATGACATGCATTTTCTGATACGCGTATCGAGACAGATGTGGCGTATGAGTCTCAATTGCCAGGGGCGACTGGTGACAAGATTTTGGGGGGTGTCACCCTTAGCCGATATTGAGTCCCCTTGCAGCCAGTATTAACTACATTTATACGCGTTGTCTCAAATTAACCCCTGACTCTTCCATTTATTTTATTCGCATCCCTTTATGTTCGCATCTATCATGCTGAATGCTGCTAGTAATATTCACTGCATGCCTATTACCATTAGAATACCAAGGCGACAGAGGGTCTCCTATGGTTTCACTATCGAGTTTGGTAAGTAGTTTCAGTGGCCCTTCATTTCGGTATGCGATCGTCTTCGTTTCACGATGAATTCTTTATGCCCGTTCTTCGAATATTTTATCGATTAATTTTGTCGATACGAGGAATTACTTGTACTTTATACAAAAATTAAATAATCTCATTACAAAAGAAGCTCCTGTGTAACGTTCAAATGGATTAATATACAAGATGGTTCGTTAGATATTACCATTTTAATTTATGTGACTGTTATTATTCTTGGCGAAAAATGTTTCATGTGAAGTTGCATGGTTTCAAGAGGGGCATATTCTAATCCTAATAGTTCTTTTTGTGGATAAATGCGTAGAGAACATTTAAAGGTCATTAATATTTTTTTTCGATAGGAGCAAATATTTTTCATTGCACCAGTTGATGCATCTTGATATTCTTTATAAGAAAATAGTAATCCATGTACGTTGAAGAAGTATTAATTTAGCTAATACTTTAATTTAAATTTTGTAAAACATACACGAAAGACAAGGAAAGATGCGAAACGGCATACCTGTATTCATAATGCACTTGTCTCATGTATTTGACAAAAGTGAAACTAAAATATCGATTAAACTAATGTTCTTCAATATATCTAGGTTAATGCTCTTTTATAAAGAATGTTGAACTGCATCGATTAATGAGTTAAAAAATATATGATACTAGTTAAAAAAACAACCGAGACTTTCACATGACCTTTACGTGTCCACTTACAAAAGAATTATTAACCTCTTGAAGTCATTCAATTCTACTTGAAACATTTCAGTAATAATCACGTAAATCGAAGTAATAATATCTGATAAATCACTTTGTATATTGTCAATATTTCAAGGTTCTTAGACTTAGAATATTGACTATATACAATTACTCTAACCAATATTCGTATATTAACAAAAACTCTTAAACACGGCAGAGGTAAAAATATTCATAATATTTAAAATATTACGAATATGAATCATACAAACATTATACTAAGAATATTCAAAGTATTCATATTTGCTAAGTATTTGAATTTTTTTTTCATGGGAATACTTACAGAACGTTGTGTATCAATCACCAATAACTAACGTAACAATAACAATAAAGAAATCAATACTTAATCTATCGCTCGTGGCTGAACTTACTACGCCTTTTCAATTTAGGGACAAATGTATCGTTAGTACCGGCTCGGATTTTGTTATCCGGTAAAAACCAAAGAAAAAAAAGAAATTAGTAAATAACGAATTATTAACGCGATTGATAATCATTGAAAATAGAAAACTGATTAGTCGATTGATAAAATTTGCCAATGGAAAACCGATTAATAAGATTCCGGTAGGTAAAATGTCAAAATGACGCTTAGGCTATGTAGAGTCCCGGCCTGTCGGTCCGGAGGTTGCAAGTTCGACTCGCACTTAGTCCCCTAAATTTTCCCTCAGATCTTACAATAATATTGAAGATTTAAAGGAGAGAATTAATACATGCTGTATTAATGCTGTACTGTTCACGACTGGTAAGTTAGCACTCGGAAGGAATGCAGGTATTTAATTGGATCATATCTCCGTAAGAGACACCTTTTCTAACATAATCTTAGAAATTGGGCATACGTGTTATTATTATTATTATTAGTCAAATGCAATAATATCGACGAATCGAGTAATTTAGCATCACATAACGGAAGATTCAGACGGTGTGAAAGAAAGAAGTACCCTATTTGACTCTATGTCATCCTGAGAGCCAACTTACCAATTGTGAACAGTTCGAGTTGTACATCCAGCCATTCTAATAACAGCAACTCATTGAAACTCCTGCAAAAGAACAGAATGTTGTATTGTGAAAAGAAATATAGTGGGGTCCCACATTTACGTACTAACTGGTTCCAGAGTGGGCGACGTACATAAGTCGGACTACGCAAGATAGACAGGTATGTATACATACATGTATTTATCAGATTAGGAGATACATTTTCCTTTAAATGTGTAAATATTACATAAAAGATCACATTTGAAGTTTATATATTTATAATTAACAGATATACATAATTACACGAAAAATAATATTTTATACATATGATGTAGAACTTTTATTTCATATATTCTATCATGGTTGTCTATTGAGATTTCTTATTTTCTCTTAAAATTTGCTAATAACACTCAATGGATCTTTTAATTTGATTTATTGCCGTCAATGATCTTTCTTCATTGAGATCGATCTCCTGTATAGTATTTACATCGGCTTCAATTAATTTACATAAGTCCGTGTAATTTTCATAGTGACGTCGTCTTTTCCGTGATTACAGTTTTATCTTCCAACTCTGGAGTTGCATTATTATTTTTAATTTCGATGAGATTTTCAATATTGAGTTCCCTATAGTAAAATTCTAATAAGTCAGTGGCACCATCTACATCCACTTCTAAATTAAGCTCTGATACAATTTAACACTTTCTATGTATAACCTACATATAAACAAAATTACTTAACCAACATAAATGTTATAAAAATAATCTATTGCACGACAAATTCTTTACTCAAGTAACTTTCAAACTGATTCAGTAAAAACTAGACACGTGGAGCGTGATACATCGATTAAAAACAATTGAGTAACTGTGAAACGACGAAAATCGGAAGGACATAACTCGGGACCTCATTGTACACAATTTGAACAAGCGTTAAAATTACTTCCACTACTGTAAACATAGTATATTGAGTTAATAAAAATAGCGTGTAATATATTTTCAAAATTTGTCGTTAACAATCTTATGAAAAAAAATAACATGGTTTTATATTATCAAAAGCGACCTTCGTTTTGTTATGAGAACAAAGTACTTTCGGAATCTTTCCCTGTCGTTATTTGTGATACACTTGACACAATTAAAATACGATTCAAAACATTTTTTTATTACATGACCGCAAATGGTAGAAAAACAGTGAGTCGCGTTACGAGAAACATCCTGCAGATAATTCCCAAATTTGTTCAACCCCAATTTCGAGTTGTTACAATTTTTTCGACGAACAGTGTATACGTACGTTTTAAGCAGGTAGATTCTTTTATAAATCAATTTTGCACATACACGGTTATCCTTCACTTCCTAACTTTTCATTAACCCCTATCATCTTCCACTATGATAATTAAATGACCATCAGGAAATTTCATCGTACAAAGTACTTGTTCAATCTGTTATTCATTCTCCTCATCGTTCATTCTAAGTAATCCTGAAAAAAACAAGTTTGGAAACGCCTTGTCATGAACAGCGTTCATGGCGCTGTGTCCGAGACAGGAGTTCGCTTAATGTATTCAAATCGCATGCCTCCGTTCTCGTTCGTCGGGGCGTCGATATATTAAATGGAAAGATTGCAAATTTCCCGACATAAAGTGGCTAGCGTAGGTCTAATGGAGCGAAGGGTGAGAGCTGGGTTGAGCGAAAGGAGAATCGTGAATGATCATGCGGGGGTTCAAAATCCAGAGAACCGTGCAAAGAGAAAGAAGGAAAAATGAATGAGGAAGAGAAGAGGGGGGAGGAGCGAGCGCGCGCGAGAGAGAGAGAGAGAGAGAGAGAGAGAGAGAGGGAGAGCGGGGTCAATCTGAGGCTAATCAAATCATGCAGGGATCCGTCGCCACGGGGGTCGGCCTGTCCACTTTGTTATATTGCCAGCGAGTGTTCCGACGCAGGAGCAGATTGCTCGGCCGCGCTTTATTAATTCCATCGACTACTACGGGGCGGCAGAACGTCAAATCTGTCTGGTCATGTGACTAATACGGCGCCAGGATGCGGTGTAATCACGGCCAATACGCGCAGCCGCTAATCGGGTCATCGTTTCTCTCTGTTGTACCCTTAGGCACCCTGTGCGGGCCAAAAAGGGAGCCCGGGACTCCGCATATGTTTATGGGGTGAGAAATATTGCGCTGGATCCTTGCCGCTGTCACACCTTTTTATTGGACTATCTTTTGGTCTATTGAGGGAGTAATCGTTTCGAGTGAACAGGTGGATGCATTGACTTAGGGATCTTGCATTTCTCAACAAGTTCAAAGATATATGAGATTATTTAATCAGAGGGCCGAGATTTTTCTATTGAAAAGTTGCATTATTTTTATATAAAGTTTTTATTAGGTTGCCCCAAATTTTCTTTTCGTTTTATTGTTAGATATGAGGTGTAGAATCGTCTATCTTCGGTTTAATTTTACTGAATTATACAGAGTGGGACAATAACTATGTTCACCTCGAATATTGCCGTTATTTGTAATACTATGAAAAAATGTTATATGCAAAACTTGCACGGTATAAAGGGGGGCATATTGTGATACAAACATTTTTTGTGTGTGTGGAGGCGTAGAGAATATTTCATCCCTATTTTTTTAAAAATAGAATGCTATGTTTTTTTTATCGTGATATAATAGCTGGTGTTGAAATGACTTCAGCAAACTATCATTGAAGGTCGTGCAAAGTCAAATATGGTAGTAGAATAAACTTTCTTACATTACAGAAGATGTTCAAAGTGGCGACTGTTTGCGTCAATGCAAATTTACATTTTCGTATCGCTGCTTCACCTGCATGTCTTATCGACTCTGAACTTATTCTAGCACGTGCTGTATTTCATAACTTCTCAATTTTGTGTAAACGAATGATTTTGTAACATTGTTACTGTTGCTACTTAATTTAATACTCGATTGAGACTGACTGCTGATATTTCATGTTAATATTACGAACTACTGGGATGTTTACATTTCTAATTTCTGATTTTCCATTTTTTGAGGCGCCATACAAAAATCCCAGAAACACTATACCAAAAACGAAAGCTACCATTGTAAAGCTACAAGATAATTAATAACTGTAAAGTCAACTTTAAACAGATCAGGCTGGATGTTTACTCAAAACGTTCTCAGGCAAAGCAGATCAATTGCAATTTCCTTAAAAAATATTTTATACGTCATTTGGTAAAATAATTCTAACTTCTCAAGAAAACTCAAATCGTTTGGTCCAATTTTTGAAAAGTTATTCTATTTTAAAGAAGGTTCGAATACTTGAGCTACTGTACATATTTTAAGTGTTCGAGTTAGGTGGAACACCCCATATGTATTGTATGTACACACTGAATAACTGTTTACCCTAGGGCTACTATAGTGCTCGCGCCGGCCTTCTGAAGGTTAACAGTTCAGTGAATGAATGCAAGTGTTGTCTATCGGTACAGCGTCATAGTATTATATTTTGTCAATTTAAAATTGAGAATTTCTTTTAACAGATATATTAGTATTCTAGTTTTCTAATTTTTAGGGTTTTCTATTTTAATATTTACTATTCCGCAGTAGAAAGTTATTCCTGGAATTTGTTTTGATTGGAGCAAAATCCTTCAACATTATCTGACTTCTGCGACGTGTGTTCCATAATATTTCTGCCTCTCGTGTATTGTATTTATATAATCACCATTATCCTTAATGGATTTGTTTCCATATTCAAGCATTCGATCAATTTCGTTTATCTTCTAATACAACGATGAATCGAACCATTCCTTCAGTCCTATCCACCAATTTTTATTTTATAAAATCAGTTGTTATTTTATAAAACTGGGAACTTATTTGGTAAATATTTGAAATGTTTATTGAAAATATTAAAACACCTGAAGTCCCGTGAATGTTGTGATTATGATGAAATATTTATAAACAATTAGCGAATGTAATAATTACACTAAAAATTATGTAAATAATTCTTATTTTAAAAGATTTTTTAAACTATTACTTATTTTACTGAGATATCCTACTTAACCTATTGGTGTCAAGGCGCTTGAAGCTGTGCTTGACACCAGTACTGGGAGATTTCGTGTTTTTTTTAATCGCGTTACGTTGAAAAAATTGCTATAACTTCTTGTCTAATCAATATTTTTTTTTTTAAACTGTGAAGAAAGTGGTAAATACTTTTTTGCATCATACTTTATACTTTTCAACGCGTAATCATTAAAGTTTCTCAATTTTTTAAATAAAAAATAAAATATTTGGTAGTCTTCTCATAGTAACATATTACCAAAATTAATATCTCTTCTTTGTATGATCGATCTAATCAGAATTCGGTATATCGGAGATTCCTTCCAGCCAAGCTTCAACTGTATTCAGTAGGAGACTATGGAATTTCATTTTTCACCATGGATTAAGTTTTGAAATTCTAGTATCGATAATCACGATATAAAACAAAAAATTGCATGTTTATACAATTATTTAAATTCGTGAAACATCTGTTATTGCATTTACCAAGAGAAATTGAGCCGTTTACAGCGTTTTATGGATTTATTTTAAGACAGATGTATGAAAATCTCAATGACGCATCTGTGTATCATCCGGCAGCAATGTATTAAGGAAAGATTCTCGTGTAACTGTAATAAATTCGAATGACTTTTACATATTTTTTTAAAGAAAATTAGGAACAATAAAAAAAACTCTTATTTTACGGATATATTCAAAAGCTATAAAAAAGCTTTTTTTATCTTTTTTTTATTTTTACATCAAATTTTACGTAATTGTTATTCTCTTCGACGATATAACCATTGTTGGTTGGAAAGTGTATGATTCGTTATGATTGTCAGAATCTATAAATGGAAAAAGTATCTTGAAGTTAGATAATTCGTGTTGGTATGATACATATTTCCAAACGAAAATTATGAGATATTAAACAAGTTGTACAGTTTCGATCGAAAATTAACTTTCTTCGGTAGATAAGTTGAGTTTGTATTGATTAAAAAAATATTACAAATAAAAAACGAAAAACAGTTCGAAAGAATAGTTCTTAAAGAAATGTCTAGCAAATAATATAAGTTTTACTGGAAATTGATCAGACAATTAGCTATAGAGTTTGGTATTATGGTATAAACAGATCTGCCGATTAACATTATCTTCAAAATTTATATCAACAGAAAAAGCAATTTGAAATACCTCCAAATAGTTTGCGTTAATTATTAAAAAGAAACATGTAGATACGGTTTTTAAATGACCCTATATACAATATAATAAACCTAGGATATCACCTAAATTGTAATATAATTTGAAAATAGATAAAGCTACATGAAAAAGTAAGTTAAAAATATAGGAAAGTATGCTTTCATAAGAAACTTCATTTCTGAATAAATCAATGTTCTGAATTTATCATACGTTTAACATATCAAAGTTTGAAACTCCTTTTAGCTTATATAATTATGGAATCTTTCGTCCAAATATGAAAAAACAACTAACAACACTTCCGGCGGTAATCTTTCTACCGGAACTAAGCCTAGTTCCGAAATACAATAGAATTATATCTGACATGTTTATAATTTGTTAACATCTCTAATCGTTCAGATAGACTTTACAACTTTTTTGCTGTGATCAAAGTTCATACGTTTAACATATCATATTTCTAACAGATATCATTGCAAGCTACCTGTAGTGGTGTTCAAATTTATCACATTAGATGGCGATGGATAAACAACGAAATGAAAGCATTTTTTATTCAAAAATCTCTTTTTATTCAAGTAAAAGATTATTATACTCGATAGTATATTTATAAACGTAAAAATGATTAATGATATACTGTTTAATTTTCATATACTATGTCCAGAGTATGTCCTACTTCTAAACGTTCGATTACAAAATTAATTTTCTCTTTAAGTTGTTCCATGTTCGAAATCTTGTAGAATACAAGAGACTTCACCTGGCTTTATAAATAAAAATCCATCGGTGTTAAATCCAAGGATCGTGTTGGTCAAGTTATATATTTTATCTTGACGACCGATCCAGCAGAAGTATTGGTAATGTTTCTAAACACAAACAAAATGAAAACTACACTACAGCAAGATCCGTTAAGTCTGGGCGTAATCAAGTGCACGCGTACTCGATGAACACTCAACATCGATTTATTCGAAAATGAAGCTTTATGTTATGTTACATTTTCCACTTATTTCTTGTTAATGTAATTCTGACACGACTATCTTGAACTATTGATTGATTTAGCGACTGTCTGATCACCTAAACTTTTCGCTTATTACAATTTAATTAATGCTTTAGATCTACTTTATCACGACGCTCATGAAATTATAATTTGTTTTTCTAATTGCTCCAATCGTCTTAATACTCTTAATACTTTCATCGCGAACTGAATCTTCGTATTTTATGCCCTCGGTCCCACTCCAAGAGGTCTCAGATCGTCAGCCCTGAACGGGGGTTAAATCTTTAGGTGGGAGACCAAAACTTCCAATGAAAATTAGGGCCTTGGCCAACGTCTGTTACCTATTATTCTTCGTATTTAGAGAGTGAGGGTGCTTGTTTAGGTACCCATCACTGGATTTACGGAAAAATCTAGGATAAACCTGGCTCGGGTCAGCGTGATTAATTTTAAAGGTGTCCTAATATTAATGGGAGTCCATGTATACATGAACACCTTTTAAAACAGAATAACTTTTTTCTAATTGGACCAAATTAACTGAGTTCTCATGAGAAGTTAGAAGGATTAGTTTATTAGATGATACATAGAAAATATTTTGAAACAATTATAATTATTCGAAATTGCAAAGAACATAATAGAGTTCTCTTTTTACAACTTTTTTATCTGAGATTGTAATGAAAATTTACGAGTATATTTTGTAAATTTATGTTCAGTATATACATGCTAAAAATTTCATGGAAATTGGTTAATGCAGGAACAAGCAACAGGCGTTGAAAGATGTAAGAATCTTTAAATTATTGCAGTTGTAAGCTGAAAGTCGTAAAAAACTTCAGTATCCACCATTTTTAACGTTTGTAGCTCATAGCAATATTAATAGATTTCTATGAAACTTTCAACATGTATAGAATTGACATAAATCTACAAAATGTATTTTTTAAGTTTCATTGCAGACTTAGGTAAAAAAAATTGTGAAAAACGATTTTTACTATTTTCATTGGAATTCGGACCAATTGGAATGTTTTCAAAACTCTTTGTAAACGTCATTTACGTCATTTAGCAAACTAATCCTACGAGAACATAATTCGTTTGGTCCAATTTTTAAAAAATTTAATAAAGAGTGTCTGAACATTAATAGAAATTAATGTATGTAAAATCTTCTACAGCAGTTGAAAAAATTTTACATTATCTCCTTGTTTCCTCGTTCAATATACCGGTGATCGTATATCTACCGACCTCGTAACGCGAGATACACAGCAATCAAATTGCTCGACTCGAGTCCTCAATTCCCGAGGCGCATAAAAGTCAAGCTAGGCGAACAAAGTTAGAAGATGATCTTCGTTATGGGCACCGTCCAGTTACAACGAGTTAGGGGTGATTCGGACAAGGTTGAATGTGGCTGCTACGTATAATTCGATTAGACGTTAACCTTGCAAGGCTCGGAAAAGAGGCGGACACTAGGGCCGAACGAAGAAACTCCATGAACCTTCATTATGTTACCTCACCCGCTCGCTCGTCCGGCATTAGTATTAGCTTTAACGATTTCCTCCGCTAAATTAAAGGAGTTAAATGAACGTAAGATGACCAGAGGACAAACCTAACTAGTGGACCTGATTATATCACAAGTTGTGATTCGTATCTAGTTTGGTTTATGAGGAGCTATGTATTTCTGAATTTACTCTAAAAGGTAACTTTCGCGTTAATGCAATAAAACCTAATGTAGTAAATCAGAACAGCAACACGAGCAATACAATAATATGTGTAAGTGTACATGTACTCGGTAGATCAACACTGGTTTCTTCGGAAACAAAGCCCCATATGAAAATATGTTATTCCTTTTTTCGGCTTATCTTTGCATGTAGAGTCACTCCCTTGCCGCTTCTATCACTACTTCGGAAACACCCCATATATTATTGCACACACACACATATACGTTAAATTTCACAAAAAATTATGGTTTTTATTTCTGTATAATTCCAGCTTTTGTTGTCATATATTATGTGCTTAGTTACATTTCCAATTATCTTCAGCATTTATTTTGTACAATTTTATCATACCCTTTTATAAAGATCCGAGCAAGAAAGAATTATTGAGACGTTTAGATGGGTTTCAAGTTAAAAGGAAAGTTATACAATTTTAACGTTATATCATAGATAACTTGCATGGTTTTAAATACGCTTTCCTCGAAATCAAGTTTTTTAAGCAGGGTGCATCAATAATTCAATGAATATTCATCTGATTTGCTTCCAGTTTAGGATGATAATTCCTAATAATATTCTGTTCGGTTGCACGGAATTTTCGTTTGGATAATTAATTCCTACATAATGTTATTAAAAGAAATGCTGATTTTTCACTGATTTTCTCGTGCAACTGAAGCTACTATCTCGTAGGTTAAGAAAATCTTTTTATATCAAACTTTTAGAGCAAGTGTTTCAAGAAATGCGCTGTCTGTAGATATTAAAAATTGTTTAAAAAAAAAATTAATATCCCTAAAAAGAAATCCCTGAAAATAGCCTTTATACTCAATTGTCACCGTGGTTTTCGCCTTTAAGAATACAGTATTCAAACTTCCTACCACAGAATTTTTTCGTATTTCATAGTATTTAACACGTATTTATACATAATAAGCAACTTATTTTTAATCTCTAAAATCCACAAGTTAGAGAGTGGAGAGTAAAAATAATTCATTCCACCTACTCCTTGGTTAATCTAAAAAGTTTATGTACACGTTATATCTTGTAAGTACGCTATAAGCGGCAGTTTCGATTAAAAAAAAAAAAAACCTCTATATGCAATTGTAAATTACGGAAGTCTTCCTTTAAAACGAATGCATTTTCGAATCGCGAGTATCAAGCGCCGTTGGTAGCCTCGAAAGGACGAAAACTCCATAAGCCCAGCGAATAATCCAATGCTCGGTTTAACGACTGCTAAGTTCCGTAATGGGTATCCGTAGAAGTGCAGGAAGGACCATGAAGGCATCGGTGAAAAATGGAGACGTTGGTCCGAGAAGAAACACTGGTCGGTTCGCATCATATATTGCCTGAAAGGAGGAAAACTGTTCGAAAGAAGGGCCGAAGATGTTCGTTCGGTGCTTGTAAGATAGTTGTCGTGGAAAAGGGGCGCACAGGCACAGCGTCACTGAAGGCGCAAGATTTGTTGCCATAAGGAAGATTGCTCAGTGCTAATGAAGAAACATTACTACAACGATATTGCGCCCTCTTTTACCGCGCCTGCTTGTATTTATGGATGAGGAAATAAAGAGGATCGATCGGTTCGAATATTGCTTTGGAAGCATTCAGTTTACACGGAAATTGGATAAAACCTTGACAATCAAATTTCACATTTAAATCCAGGACTATTTTATAATAATGCGATTATCTTAGAATCGTAACGTTCAATTAACTGTTTCAATAAATAGTAAGAGGCGTCCTTATAAGAAACCTGCCAAATAAATTAGGACCATTCAACAATTTTCAACATCTTCTGCGTTTCTAATAAAATTTGAAAAATGCACTTATCATGTTTCTCCCTTATGATTATCACACTGAAGTCTCTTTGTTGCATATTCAACCAAAACAAAAGAAGAAAATTTAACACAGAAGCCAAAAGCATGCATACAATATTCCGGAAGAAATTGAACGCAGGATTTTCATTGAAAAGAAAAAAAGGAACAAAAAGAAATTGTATTTATTTTCGTTTTTTTTAACGAATTATTTTTATAGCTTTTTATATTCAGAACTATTAACGTCAAATATGATACAATGGAACTGTATCCACACTGTGTTATATTGAAGCCATCTTCCATCTAATAGTTATCATTGTCACTACACTGCGGACTTTTATGCAAATTCATACTTCTGAGAATACAGTAAAGACAGCTAAACTTCGGTAGCAAATTATTTCATCTACAAGGTATTATAAAAAGCACTATAATTTGGATATTTGTATATTTTTTCATATTACATGCACTTCATGCAATTTTGCACTTTTAAATTTTCTATAAATGCATAAAAATCCGCAGTTTAATTATCCAATTCGACACTTTGAATTGACACTATTTAAATTCTGTGTAGAGTGAGAAAAGATTATGAAATAAATAATAAAGTAAATCAAATGCATTTTCAATAGCTATATAAAATTACAGAGGTATGCAACCCAATCAGTTTTTAGTTACATTATGTGAAGAGAATTACAGTAGCGATCCTGGCAATTTTGGCACTTGCATGAAGAGGCGCGGTCGCATCCTTTGACACTCAAACTACGAAGACCTTTACACGCATACACACACAAAAGCAAATTTGAAATATTATGGAAAATTTATATAACAATGTTTCAATTAAACTAGTTGATCTTCTACAATTTAAAAAATTTTTGAAAACAATTTTACTTATTTCAGAATAGCATTGTGAACGTGGTATACTAATTATAAAATATAAGATAAAATTACTTATTATTGTACCGGATAATTTTCTCAAATTTTAATGCACTCAATCTCTCATTCGTTATCTTATAACGATATTTATTCTTATAATTATACGGGTTCCTATTTTCTCTATCTCTATTTAATTCTTCGATATCCAGAATTATAATGTTGCTTTCATAATTTGCAAATTATCAAACTGAACTGCAATTTTTCCTACTTTCTGAATATCCTATTTCAAATTTAATATCCTTGTTATAATATTATAGTCTTTCAAGTTTCTCATGATTTACTTTGTTCGGCGATTAATTTAAAAATATGCAGTAACGACCAATAAAATTGCACCATGCTTAAAAAACATAGCTTGTCGAATATGTAGGTCAATTATAAATTATTTTAACACGATTTTCTAATAGTTTTTCGTAATTTGATGCTAATAGGGTTGCATTAAAATGTGTATCCAATTGCTGCATCGCTGGATATTTAAAAAAAATATAGTTCACTGTATCTACAGTGGATGCAAAGCAGATTCCCGGAGGTAACTACAAAGTACTAAATCATTTCAAAAATAACATTTAGAATAGCCAATAATGTTTAAAGTTGAAAAATTTTTGTTCATTTCTATATGTATTCGCAGTCAAAATTTATATAATTACTTCGAATTATTTGTAGATTAACGATAATAAATTATGTTTCCTTTAATGTAAATCAAAAACCAAAAACTTTCATATTTCTGAAGCGGTGCAATTTCTATAGCCATTGCTGCAAATGGAAGCTTTTCTAACGAAGCAAGTATGTTGCAATGGGAATTCTTCTGAATAAAAACTCACCACAGATGCAGCAAGAACTTATCAGACAATATGGAGTAATTTAAAGATGTATTCTCCTCTGGAGGCGTCGTTTTTAGACAATAATTGCAATAAAAAATTATAAGATTGTTATGGATCAAGGAACTTAATATTTTGCATACATGTTTGAAATATGTTGCAGGAAGACACAGTACAATTTTTATACAACTATTTTTATTGTTACTTATGTTATTAAATGTTTCCCGCCTCATTTTTGATAGATTCCACGATTTACGTTGTTGTATTCATCTCAAATTACAAAACCAACGACAGTCTTACTCTGTACGTGTATGGCCTATCCTTTACATTAGAATGAAGTAAACAAAAAACGTGTTTGGACAAAATGGTATCATAAAGAAGATATTCATCATGAAAATTTTTAATTCTACAAGTGATAAAAAAACGCTATTGCAAATATCGATATAATCCTAGTACGAAAGATAAAGGTGTATCTACCATTTACATATACAAAATTTGAAAGAGAAATTTAAAAAAAAAATTGATTAACCCAATGGAGACCAACTTTTAGAATACTGTTTTCAGGAAAATGCGTTAAATGTCTAAATTAACTAATTTATACTTTCATTATTATTTTCAGTGTATGCATTTAAACATTTTTCTAATAAATTTGTCGAAGTTAGAACTTCATATGTCGGTCGAATAATTTCTAAAACTCTTTGATTCAAAGATGGTTTACGTACATAATTCTCAAGTGCTTCCGACAATGCGTTACAATATTAAGATCGTTGTAATTTTTTCATTTCTTCAAATAGAAGCAGAAAATTTCGAGAATATATATTTCTGAGTTGTTACACTTTTAAAAAAATGCAATAAAAAAAGAGATCGATTTTTTTATACCTCTCTAGAGAAGAATATCCCCTTAAGCCACTATTTTCAATCGGTTGCATGCAATGGGAAAGATCCAAAGAAGGGAAAGTGGGTGCCGCGTCAGTTGATTGAGGAGCATTGTGCACGACGCTTAGACGCTTGTCTTACACCTTTATCACGACAGAAGAAAAGAGTTCGTTTTTTTTATCAAGTCGTAACAGCAGATAAAAAATAAATCTTTTGCGACAGTTCTAAATACAGGTTATACTGGATAGACTTTGGACAACCGTCTACAGCTACGCCAAAGTGAAATATTCACGAACATAATGTACTCCTCTGTATTTGGTAGAATGAAAACGCAGTACTCTATTACAAGTTCCTTCCATGGGGTCAAACGATTACAGGGGAACATTGCAGATAATAATTAAATAATTTGAATGCGACACTTAAAGAAAAACGACAGAAGATCACATTCATAATAACGCGAGGCGGCCTGTTGGAGCTGAGGTCAAAAAATACTATTTCATCTCAAATATCAAGGAAATCCTGCCCCACCTAGCGTACTCTTCGGACATCGCACCATTTGATTTTCACAGCATGGTCTTTCCGATATATGCATTCGAAATGAAACGAAAATGACAAAAGGTGTCGATAATTTCTTCGCTTTAACAGACGAAAAGTTTTTTCTCCACAACACTCATAAGTTACCTAAGAGATAATAAAGTGTGATAGATTTCAATGAGGAATACTTTGATTAAAGCTGTTGAAACAGTTTTCTTATATAAACAAACATATTTTCGAAGGAACAGCAAAATAACAAAAGAACATATTTATACATTTGATACTTCCCCGACATGTTCGAAGAAATTTTATATAATTAAAGAACAATAATTAAATATCCTGCCAATTTGGCCAGCTCTTAAGAAAATTCATCTGCGTTCATTCTCCTTCTAATTAACGTTTTAAAAGCCTGACATGTTAGAATAAAAATCGGTAAGTATGATTGAGTGACAGTCGGTTCTCCCGGTAGCAGGAAAATCTATCGTGCTTTCACTTGCAACCGAGATCGATCTGCCGGGCTTCAGGAGTGTGACAACGAAAGATACATTCTGTAACACACCGATGATTTGTGAAACTGTCCGGTCAGCAAGTATGCCAGAATGTGTATGGGGTCCGCGCAAGCGCAACCCCTTTTTCCAACCTCATGTATTGACGCGGTGGTCACCCTCAGTGACCAGCACCCCTCTGTTCCTTTCGAGCGTCCATGGAGAAGACTGTATGTCTTACGGAATGCCTATGATGCCTTCCTGCAGCCCTTCCAAGTCCTCCACACCCTGCCCCGTGCAATCCCCTCCACCAAGCCCGTCTTCTGCGACAGCCACACGCTCGTGACAAGTGCGAGGCGGCCATCCAATAACCCGCACCGGCCACTGCCCACCCCCCGTCAACCCAACCCCTCACAGACCAGCCAACTTATTGAGGACTCGGAGGAATTAGGAAACGGAGAGTGGCCTCCATCTCTACTCCTCTTCCCTTCGCTTCGCTTCTCTTCTCTACTATTCTCTTCTCTCCTCTTCTCTTCTCTTCCCTTACCTTCTTCCTTTCTTCTCTCCTCTCCTCTTTTACTATCTGCACCCGTGCGTCTCTTTCTCCCCCTTTGGCTGACTCATTCTTAGAGGGTTATGACCGGCAACCACGAAATACCCGGAATTTCACGTGGCCGCTCTTCTGAAATTCGATCAGAGACATGAACGATCTTTTTACCCGGTAATGAAGGCCTTCGCATGGAAAAAGGCCAAGACTGGACAGAATAGAAGGGATCATATGGAATGCCGTTAGTACGGCATGAGAGACACTCTTTGAACCTCTTTGATGTAGATATTGTTTAATTGTACATACTTCAAATAATCTACGTCATTTTTTAGTTTATTTATTCCTTTCTTGTTTCAAACTTCGTTATTGTGGTAAGGGTGTACTGAAACTCAAATTTGGGATTAAGTATGGTAAAATAATAGAGTAACCTGTTAGCAAAGATATTATTGTTACTAGTAAGATAATTTAAAATTAAAATGCGATTGAATAGGAAATTGAATACAGTAGAGTCTCCTTTGTTCAAATTAATAGGGAGATAAGATTGTTCGGATAATAGAACAATCACTTTTCTAATATGAAATTTCATTTATTCAAATAATGATTAACCTCTTCGAGAGCATTGACACATACTACCGGCCAGAAGTTTGGAATCACTTGTCGATTTCTATCAAAATCGAATATATCGGTAAATTTTGGAATGATCCATCGTTAATATATCAGATGCTAACAAGTTGAATTATATTTTAAGAGATTTTAATGTTGTGTCCACAATACTATTATATAATTTATACACTCAGTTTAAGGTAATGCTCGGAATGAACTTTTCTACTGCCGGGAAAGATACTCTGTTTTCGCCTTGTATAAGAATTCCTGATTTTTTTGTTTATCAGTAAGCGTTGAATGTTACAATATTAAATTCCAATTGGCTGGTCCGGGGGCCGAAAAAATGTATAAATCGAACATTTGTTATACATTGCCACCATTCCCATGAACGAAGGCGTTAGGAAGTTGCAAGGAAATTGAAAGTATCATATAAGAGTGTGCAGGATATGCAAACATTTTGGGGACAAGCAAACCACGGTCAGGAAGATCCAAAATTGCGTCGAGAGTTGAAGATGTAAAAATAAATATTATTTGCAGACGAAACAGACGACTAACGGCCTTGGAAATTCATGTAGAACTTAATGATAGTATACCGAATCCAGTATCTCTGACCACGGCGAAAAGGCAACTAAGAGCTGTAGGTTTAAACGGCCGCATAGCTATCAGAAAACCATTTTTTTCGTAAAAAAAAATCATGAAATGCGGTTGAATTGAGCAAAAGTCACAAAAATTGAACATCTACGGATTGGGGTAATGTTCTTTGGACTGACGAATGCAAGTTCGAAATATTTGAGTCGCACCGAAGGATATTTATTCGCCGATCCGTATAAGAAATAATATTGTCAGAGTGTATTGTATCTACTGCCAAACATGATCGTGGTTCAATTATGGTCTGAGGATGTTTCTGAATGGTTGGAGTAAGAGACCTAATCAAAATAGAAAATTCAATGAAAAAGAAACACTATAAACAAATATTCGAGTAGCACGCTGTACCATCAAGTCACCGATTAATAAGTAGAAATTTTATTAAGCAGCAAGATAACGACCCTAAGCACTCGTTTAAATTGTATAAAGGGTTCTTATTGCCAAAAGAAACAGAGCTGGTCTTGAGGAATATGACATGGCCAGCACAATTACCGGATTTGTACCCCCTAGAATTTTTGTGGAAAGAGCTCAATTAGAATATCCGGTTACACTGTCCAACATCGAAAGGACACCTATGGCAAATACTACACGAAGCATAGAAAAATGTAAAATTAGAAGTATTCGAGAAACTAATTACCAGAATGCCCAGAATATATCAGGCTGTCATTAGAAGTAAGGACAATTTTCTGATGAAAAGGCAATTTAAAAAAAAATATCTATTTCTTCGTTCAAAAAGTAATACAAAATGTAAAATATTCTACTTATAAGTATTTTGACAAATAAAACTTCTTCAATTATTTTGTAGGCGTTCAATTTTTCTTAGAAGTATCCTGTTTCTCTTCATTTACGTAGTGATTCCAAACTTTTAAGCCAGTAGTGTATGTGTACATTTAGTTTATTTTCTGAAAATTCCAATATTTCTGATAACAAGAATATGAAAGTATAGCGAATATAAACACTTGACAGAAACGATAGCAATTTAAAATTGCCTTTGCACTCCATAGCCGTTTGTAACCATTACTTCATACAAGTCTTATTTGACTCGACACTAAGAGGATTAAAAGAAATAATACATAAAATTACACATTTTCGTACCAGTTGGCATTAAGCTTTTAAGTGGTATGCAGCGCGTAATTTAGATGTGCACATTCGGATTCTAACACAACTCGAACGCTCAGTCTTACTGATGCTTGTTCTTCGAAAGAAAGGACCCTAACCACTGCGTCAATTTGCAATCGTCGATATAAGGTGAACAAAGCGTTATCATTGGCTTGCTCAAAGGTGAGCAAAGTTATCATTGTTCGACAAGGAATAGGAGAAGCGGTATCACTTCCCTTAACGATTTTAGGTAAAATTTTTCCGATGACCCCTAGCATTCAAACGGTTAATGGGTTAATTATCGTCTGAAATGACAGATTGCTGTCTGTAAATATTAGAAATCGCTATTTCACGTATATTTTGGAACCATTTCGCTACAATCGTCTCGGAAGAAGAAGAATCATAACACGACTGCATGAGATACGTTTTTTGATTTTTATTTCGTACATGCGAGCGTGTCTGTGAATATTATAGTGTACACTGGTTTGCGTGTACTCTATTTGCTGTGCGCATACTGTATGTTGCGTTTACAGTAGAAAATAGGATACACATTTGGAAAACTTTCTAACATACGCGTATCATAATAAAACAATGTGTGGACCTTCAATAAACATTCGTGAAGCGATTCCTCGTATAGACACGTACGGTGCATGTGTGAACTTCTTAATGGACAATCGCAGTATATACATTTTTGAATTACTTATCAGGTAGATTCATAAATTGGAGGAGACATTAATCTTCTCCACACGGCAATTTCAGAGGGCTTACTTCGACATGTTCTTATGGATTCCTGTGAGTAGGCAAGTTTAATGTTTAATCTACAATTTTTTTTATGAAGCGTGTGGAATAGTTTATGGTGGCGAATGCCAGTTTTCTTTTTTACCGACTTGTACTACCATGTACCGTTGGATTTGAGGACCACTGTACCCCCCCCCCCCGGACTTTCTCTTGATGTATATACTCTTTGATGTAAGATGGATCATATCTTTAAGCGTTAATAACTAAACAACGAAGCCTCAAACGCAATTTTTTTATTCTTGATTTTCGTCTTATAACGGCTTCAATAATCCCTTTCATTTTTCATCGAAAACAACTATAGTTGTTCATAGTAACGAAGGGGTTAAACACATATGTACACGTATATTTAACTCATCCGTACCTCAATCCTTGTGTCTTTTAATATACGGAGGCAACCGTGCACTATCTCACGTGTATTTAAATTAGAGCTATTACTACCCGACCCGCCGGGTACCCAGGTTCTCAGAAAGATATGTTTTACCCGAATACTCTACCCATGTTAACCGGGTATTTACAATGTAGCAATCTAGTTCTGTGTGAGATAATAAAACAACGAAACAATTAATCATTTTGGATTAGATACCTTTATTTTGTACAAAAATCAGTACTTGCTCATATCATTTCCGTAAACATGATGCTCATATCGGTTTGCAATAGTGGAAGATTTAAATATTTCATAGCTACATATGAGGTATGTGAATTAATTTTGAGGAATTTTTCATTTACTCCAAGAAAATAGTATGTAAACTTTTGGTGATTGTTGTTCTGTCAACATTCAATGCTCCGGCAAGTTTTGAAGTAGATCGAGCTTAATTTTTATCCAATAATTCTTGCAATTCTATTATACACCTTCGTATTTTTCTTACAGTTTCCAGCTTTGCTTTGTCACCATTACTAGGCCGTCTAAACCAGTATTCGCAAGATTTTATCTATGGAGAAGACTTTCCATAAATTTACACATTCTTCTAATAACTATCTGCGGCTGTTTTCTTGTAACAAAAGAAGTACAGTATCAACTGCTAAAAAGGCTCTACTGAATGTTCTATTTTAATGTTTTTAAAAATGCAACTGTTTAAAAACGCGTCTGTTGTTTCTAATACGCTAGATATCAAACATAAAATGTCGAAATTTTTACGTGTGCTAAACATAATTAGCTAAAATTTGCAACTAGACCATTCTTTCGAAAGCCCTCAAAACTAATTCACACTCCCACTATATTGGAATTGGAATGTCGTTGTCTTTGTCTTAAAGGTATCCTAAAACGATTGCAGCTTATGTATAATGAAAAAAGAATTTGAATAGAAAAGGAATATTTTTATGGCGTCTGATATAACCGTTCCCAATAATGGATGATCTTCGAAATCACAAAATTCGTACATTTCTACATCTGCACATTTCACAAATGAAATGTGAATTCTAAACAATTATATACATATACTTCGCACGCAATAGCGAACCGCAGGTATCCACGTATTACATTTGTACTATAGAATTAAGAAGAGCTCGTTAGTTCTCTAGGTATACCTGCCGTCCAACCCTCGAAATTAATTAACTTTTGTACATTTTAAGCTTTAGCCGTTAGTCCGTTTCGTAGCGACAATAACTTCATGACACCACGACAATCGTAGTTTTTCGCTTTGTCCTTTGTTTCGTTTTCCAAATAGAAGCTTCGTCCTTTTTAACGGTATCTTTTTCGTGCCCATACGGTCACCAGAGCCGAAGCGCTTCTTAAGGTTATTGTCTGCTACGATCATTGTTCGAGACATTCGAAATTTCCGCGTGCGTCACTCAAGGATACGCTCGGTACCTGAAAGTGACGAATGGTCTGGAGTGGCATTTTTAGTTTAGTTTCTCCCTTTTAATTTTGACCAATAGGTTGTGTCAGTCACCCTTCCCCACCACAATCGAAAAATAGATTTCCACCTATCCGAATGTCTCACCCCCGTGATGCGTCTTTGCTCGGAGGCATCGCGGGATCTTTTCGCAAGGAAAAATCATTAGTAACTCGCAAGACTTGGTATAGATAGATTCATGGGAAACTTAGCATAATTAGTAACTTGCAAGACTTGGTATAGATAGATTCATGGGAAACTTAGCATAATTAGTATATATTAGCTATTCGTAAAACATAGTATAAATAGTTTCATGGGAAACTTAGCATAGAGCAGTTAGTAGCAACCATTAGTAGAGAAAGAAACAATACGTGTAGAATAACGAGCATTGTAAATCCAATAAATCAAATATTATACAGTCCACTGTAAAATAAAACTATTCGCACAAAGTTCATTCGGCGTGCGAAGTACGAATTTGCGCTATTGTACGCAATAGACAAAACGTACGCGACATAATATCATGTTAAATAAATTGAGATAATAAGTCCGATAATTAATATTTGATATCAGAAATTGTAATAGTAATAATTGTTAAACCGGCAAGTATGCAGTATGAATATTGTAAATCAAGGAAGAAGTTGGAAGAGTGATGGGAGAAATTCAAATGGAAAAAGAAAGAACTTAGACAAAGGTAGAACTGTATGCACGCCTACGACTCGATAGAATAAGGAATCATAGGTCCTCGCGCATCCACCTCATAGCCTAATTCGTTAGGCGTAATATCAACGCAGTGTAAACAAATCTGGACAAGGCCCGCTCTGGTCTCATTCGAAAGTGCGAAGCTGCGACACTCTTCAACGTCCAATCGCGAGGTGCGTGTCAGAGGGTCCGTAAGGTGTTACAGCACAGTTTTGTTGAACCTTGTTAAAGTGTTAAATTAGACAACAGGATTCAATCTTCATGTAGAAGTTTTAACTCATTATTCATTCATATATTCAAGTATTATTTTTAAATAGTTAATTTGTTTAAATTCAGTTATAAGTTCAAAAACTATTATTATTAATTTTTCCACATGCGACAATTTTATTCTTATACATACATCAACTTTGCAGTTCAATAATACAAACGAATTTACCGAGTTCAAAGGATGTGTATATATCCGACATTCTTCCTTTCAACAACAAAGCTAAACTACAAAACACTAAACCATACAACCCACATATATTAAAATCACATTTACGATTTTTTATAATCCATTGGTGAATAGATTTCCACTTCTCTTCCAATATTATCATACGAGAGATCCGGCAAATAATTTCCAGTAGTCATTAGTGACTGTGGGGTATACCTCACAGGAAACTATTTTATTTTTGTGTGCATATTTCTTGATTCCGCAAAACTATAATATTTCAAATCCGACACTCTTTAAATAGTTAAAGAAACCGATTGAATATAATCGTACTGATATAAGGCCTTTTATAAAATCTTGAATTAAATTGTTCATTCAAACTAAATTGTAATTTGTTGTTTTGGTTAGGATGGGTAAGGTTATGTTATTATATACCGATATTTTATTATATACACTGACCATCTATTTAAAATACCAGTATACTATTATATTTACTAATATTTTAATAAAAATACCGACGTTAATCAATGTAATGCTAACCACTTATGTTACATAATAATATTTTATTTTAAATACTGATCATTTATTTAAAATATTAATATGCAATTATTTAAAATACTTATAACTCTATAAATAGCAAACTTCTATCCACGGTATTCCTCCTTCGAAACCATTGAAATACAATAGTTCTTTAAACATTTCTAATGCTATTAAAAACAAAGGAAATATTTAGGTGTTCGGTCTTTTAATTAAGACACTCTGTATTTTAAGATTTGAGAAAATGTTACTTATTCAATTGCCGATGGGATATCGTCAAATTTATTGAAAGAAACATTTTTTTCTTATATTTAAGGAAAGTGTTTATGTATATTATATTATATTTGTTTTATCACCGTTTTAGAATTCAACAAGCGATAGCAAATATTTCTCAAAGCTTTCGGTAAAGTTGACAGAACGAATCCCATTACGGTATCCTCACACGTAACTCATTTGTCAGCAATTCCTTCTTAATCTTTCTCCATTCGACCTTACAACCGCTCCTCTGTAAGTCTCGACCCGTAAACTTCGAAACTAATCTAATTTACGACGAGCAAAAAGGCCGGTCAGCATTCGCGATCAACCTTGCACCTTCTAGTGACTCGTTTGTCCCAAGATTCCGAACAGAAAACAAGCGTCGTCCTCGTGTTTGCTACGTGAGAACGGAACGCGTGAAAGTTTAGACACTGATTTCATAGTTTATTAATGCATGTCGCGAATTATTCGTGGATCCGTGTCTAATTATCCATAGTTTTGAAAGCACAATTGACTCAATAACAGTAAATTTCAACACCTTTTAAACACTTATACACTTATCCCCCGATTTATACGATACTTAAAATTTCGTTTTTGCTCGATTTTCAAAATAACGGATTTTCAAAGGTAGGAACTGTTAAAAACAAAAATTTATGCTGCGCACATATTTGTACAGTCATTTTTAACACTAACATTGATCTTATCAAAGGAAATTCCCTCTCCTTTTTGTACACAATACTGGAGAAACTAAATTGCGAAGAAACAGTGATAGAAAAACCACGCAAGTAATCCTCGAAAGGAAAAGCTTTATTGTTACAAAAAAAGCAAAAAGAACTTATTTAATTAATTAGCTAATTTAATATTTAACTTATTTTATTTTTATTTTACGTTGCAATAGTTGAATTTAATTAAATAATTGACTAAATTATGCATATTTTGATTTTTTTTTTATTTATATGATTTTTCATGCAAAAAGCCATGATTTCAATTTATACATTTCCGAGGAACCGATTTTCCGTGTAAATCGGGAAACAGGCGTATTAGTAAATAGGTGCAAGGAAACTACAGGAAGTTTGCATACATGAAAAGAGTTGTCTGCTAGCATTATTATCATCATGAGTACGGTTTAGGTTAATATAAGAATAGCAGTCGCCGTCAAATCTAAAGTTTTTTGCTTCTCGGAAACTAAAACTGAACGCCGGTAACATGTATAGAAAAAAGTTTGGTATCATACCTCCGAAATATATTTCCAAGTGTTCATGAAATTGGTAAACAGTTCTTTTTCTGCATAATTACCAAAATGATGATAGATATTTTCTTACATTTTTGTTCATACGTAATTATGTACATACATATATCAAACAGCACTTACAAGTTGGACACTCTGTATATCAACAGTAAAGAATTCTTCGTCTTGAAGTCTCAGTTGATTTTGTACAGGTGTTTTCACTTTTTCGTTGTCGTCAGACTAGGCTTCACAAAAGAGATATTAAACAAACAGAAAATATGATGAAATAAAATATGAACTGCAAGGTGAATGCAGAAAAACCTGCAGACCTAATTTTTTTCTAATTTCTTCATTTTTAAACACCTTTCTATGAACACTGAAACAATTGTTAAATTATTGTTTTAAACTGACCCCAGGAATGCCAACTCATGATTTTAAAAATATCGTACTTGTTATTAAGATATTTTTTGAATTAAAATTCTTTGTCTCTTTACTTATTATTATTCTTTTATATTATTTTATATTACTTATTATTACTCTAATATTATTCTTTTCCTGAATGTAAAAAGTAAAACAGTATTAAATGTACTTGAGCATATTAAATACGATGTAGATATTCGACTATGTTCTTGTAATTACTCCTTATTTACAGATAGTGAAAACATTGGTTTCACTATGATTATACAAGGTTAAATAGAAACACCGAATATTTCACAAAATGAAATACAGAAGCATCAGCTTGTACTAACGAACCTTTAAACCTCGGTCGGCAGTGCTTGCGTCCACTTAGACTCCAGCATTAAAAATATAGTATTTTTTTTACATTTCACTGAGAAAAGGATAAACAAAAATCTACAAAATATGAAAAGAATCATTTAGAATATATAAAAGATAGCTAACTCGGGTCAAAACGGACCCAGGCATAGTATCGTTTGCGATTGGTCAAACTGTCCATCATTCGAGAGTTCATAGTATAATGAATAATCTATACACACAGGAAATTTATCTTTAATAGAAAATTTGCTCTGACAGCCTTTAATTTTACTTCAAATCTATGCCTTTCAATTAATCTTAAAATTGTACCTTGAAGGTGTGCAACAGGACTGAAAGATCGTAGAGCGGCTGACTAAAGAATTCGAAAAAGAAAAAAAAAGAAAGATAAGAGTGGCTAGTAACACCAAAGAGATTACCGAAGAGAATATTATAGAATAAAGAAAGTGTAATAAGTAAATAAAGTAAAGAAAGTAAATAAGTAAAAAAGAGGGTAATAAGTTAGTAGAGTACGAGAGAGTGTAAATGGAAAAAAGAGAGAGTGAACGAATCGAATCAGTAGATAAGATAGTTTACAAAACAAAAATCTGTTATTTTAAACCAAGTTCAATTCCTGGCTGTAAGGCTGAATAAATAAATAAATAATAATCATACCTTAGAATTCTACATAAAGCTCATTATTTTACGATATAAAGATTTGAATTTGCCATCCTATTCTTCTGACAATTCGCCTGCAGTTTACTTTCTGTGAAGTTACATAAAAGGTGCTGTGTACACAACAAAACGTCCCAGAGGATATGTTACAATCGGTGATGTCAAGCATCTGAAGTCGACTTCACCAGTGTTTGCAGTGTAACGAAGATTACTTGAAAGATATAATCGATATGTAGAAACAAGATAAGAAAAAATATTCTGTTCAAGATAAACCTCCTGTCTTTATAGACAATTAATGCACTATTAAAAGTTGATTAGTTGTTCGATTTCGATGTTTAGTATTTTAAAAATAATAATTTTATTCTACTAAACTTCTGTATGTGGAATTCTTACAAGTTTTAAGGCATTTAGACTATACAGTCCCTGGCCATCGAATTAGGACCACATACGGAAATTTCACTTTTATGCCTATAACAGTATGTCATATATGGAAAATTGTCTTAGGTCATTCAAATTATTACTAAATACGTTGATAATGATGTATATATAACAATTGATTTGTTACTATCGTGGTAATAATCAAATTCTCCCGACATGAATGCTATAGAAAATGTCTGGAGCCTGCTTAAAAAAATAGTTTATGAATCTCCAAGCACCACATTGTCACAGTTGAAAACAAAAATGACAGATATTTGGGAAAATAATGAAGATATAAAGCATATGATCAAGCAATGTATACGGAGCATACAAGCTGTCATCAAAGCAAAGGGTGGAAATACAAGATATTAACATGTGTTAACAATATTATGTACAGTAGTAGTGTATTATGTTAGTAGTTAATAAATTATATCATTACAATTTCAACAAGCTGTTTAATTTTACGGAAAACGCGAAAAATGCTTAAAATTTGTAGTGGTCCTAATTCGATGGCCAGGGACTGTAGTTTCTAGATCTGTGTTGTAGTGATTTTTCTGTAATGTGTTTAACTCAAGATGTTAGACGTCAATGTTTCCTAATTTTTAGCGTATCCCTAAAGAAAATTCGGAGGTCTTTAGAGGTAGTAGGAGTAAGGAAAATTCCAATAGACATTTTTGAATATTCCTAGGAGTCGATAAGTAAGAGGTTCAAGCGTATGACTCGGGGTAGATGAGTAAAGATTTCAAGAGTCGTATGCGTAATTGTGTGCGGAAGATAGAAGGAAATTTTGGTATTACTTATCTCAAACTACATGGTAAACATAAATGTGTTTTCTATCTTAGAGTAGTACCCAACGTAGTGTAAACTAATGTATTTTTATTTCAATTTGAAAACTGTTCAACTCTGTAATATACATATCTATCAGATAACTTTAAAAAAGCATTTACTATTACTAGACTGCGGATTTTGATGCATTTATAAGAAATTTAAGAAATAATTTTCTACCGAAGTTCGACTTTTCTTACTATATTCTCAAAAATATGAAATTTGCTTAACAACGGCAGGAAAACACGTGCGATGTTTTTTCATTTTTTCATTTCTGAATTATCTTTTCTACTAATACATCCCTTAAAAAATACCTCCATCCGAGACTGTCTCTTCAAGAATGACAAAGTTTGAAATTGAATTGAAATGAAAAAAGAGAGGGAAAAAAGGGGGGAACGTTTAAATGTAAAATACACTTCAAAGCTTCTGTGGCCGGAAATATCGAAAAACCGTTATCGTGACGAAATGGTTAAAAACAGCCGTTTATCGTTACAATGTAACGAGTATTTCGTTCGAACTACAGGTCGGCTCTTTGTGTTGGGATCAGATTGAAGCACGGCTATGTTTATGTGAGAGCATACAAACGTGACCACCGCTATTGCTTTTTCCTTTGTTAATTACGCCGCGGCGTTCAGTTACGCCGCTCGGTTAAACCGATTATCGTGGAAATGTTATTGTCATTTTGCAGTTGTTGCAACCGGACAGCTTGTTTCTCAGAATTAACCGCAAAATATTTCGGTCTGCTCAATCGCAACGGGTAAATGTTGCATCGACAATTGCACTGGCAATCTGAGATTGGTAATCCGGAACGGTTTCAAATTAAAGAAAATCTTATCGACGACTTTGCAATTCGATAAAGATGGACAAGTTACAGTTTTACTGTAACTTATAACAATTAGGTAACAGATCATTGTTCGTTTAGGGTGCTAGGAATTTTAACATGCAGAAATGTAACTTAGCATCGAACTCAAATTACTAATTACTAATTACAATTTTGAAAGAAATTCTTCCTTAAAAATGTAAAATGATAAAAATACAACCTAAAGGTTCCTGATTTATAAATTAATCTGACTGTAAAGAAAATAAAGTATCTACAGATGAAGATTAGTGAGTTATTTCAAGCAACGTCATAAATATGTATATCTTTTTCTGAATCAGTAAAACGTTCACATGAAAATAAATATTTTTAAATCTTCATATAGAAAATCATATTTGAACATTTGATTTGCATGATATTAAAAACAGGAAAGTTCATATATTTCAATTCTAAAATTATATCAAATGATTCTTAACCCTTTGACTGCGAGAGACGTGTATGTACGCTCTTACGTGTACAGCACGTTTATTGTTATTGGATTTGTGTATATATATATATCGAATATCACTAATTGTTTCGATTTTTGCAAGCATTATTCACACGAAAAAGACACATGTGTTTCAGACTTTCAGAAATCATGGCTTCATGTTTCGTTAGAGCGTATCACAATCAAACGGTTACAGATAACTGTTACCAGATCTAAAAGATTAAAATTTTCAACATCCTCAATCTTACTACTTTTACTCTGCGTACAACTTCACGAATCAACATAGTTACAAAGAAGGGCCATCTAAAATTCGAAGCACAATTTAAATCTCTAAAGTGGCCGTACAAAGATCCTTTAGTTTCCAAAAGCTCTTTCGTACCAGTGAAAAGAAGAACCTGCAAAATCCAACGCAAAAAAGGAAAAGAAAAAAAAAGGACAAAAAACAGAAAAACTTTCCAACACCATACAACCATCCCCTATGCATCTCGTGTCATCTCGAGTCATGACCATTTAGCGAGGTTCCTCGATTATTTCTAAAAGAGAACGTTACGTTGAAGGACACCCTGTTCTCTGCTTGATCAACAAAAGAACTTTCGGAAGACTGGGATCGGTGGTCGTCGGCGCGCGGAGTAACGGCTGTCTAGCCAGGGTGTTCGATGTTCAGAGTAGGTTGTGTGAGAGCCACGCAGGCACACACGTACACACGTAGAAGCACATGGGGAGAAAGCACGGAGATGAGGCGCGTTTATATGGGTACGCACACGCGCAAGCAAGTCCAGCGGTCGGTCCAGTGGCCTGTGCTGCGGCCGGCAGCTGCGGGGGTGGCGATCGGGGCTTCACCCCGTAGAGGGTGGCGAGGCGTTGATCAATACGTGAAGATAGAATCCGATGCTACCCATCCAGCCCCTGCCATCCCCTTCGGGCCTCAGCCGCTGCCCGGTCCAGCTGAGGGTATCGCGGCTCAATCGACTGATTTGTCACCCACGCGTCATTTTCTTCGTCGCAGCGGGCCACGGCCCGACCTTTCCAAATCGTAGACCTTATGGCATTCGCTTCGTTAGAACCCCCTTATTAAAGCTCGACGGGGAGCACGGATGTAAAACTGGAGACAATTTCGCTCGTTCAACCGAAGGCAATCTGTAGACGTGAGACTATATAAGTGAATGTCACTGAAAATCGTACACTGTAACGCTTATCAGATTATCATTTGAAAAATATTGTTACCATGGATTTAAGATGAACTTTTTTTTTTAGAAATCAGTACACGAACGCAATTGTACTCGGTATGTACTAATTGAAAATTAAAAACTTTATTGTAATGGGAATATTAAACATATTTGAAAATAATGTACAGAAAACGCCAATTACTAAAAAAAAACGTACATGCTGGTATACTTGTAGAAATTAGCGGAATAACTCGATTGTCTTTTCTTTAACTGTTGGCTATCCATTGCTTGTACCATTAATCAAAACTTTTTGATAATTGCAAGTCATAATTCAGTACAAACTTGGTGAAATTAATTAAAATGAAGCAAACCACTCTTGAACAACGGTAACTGGTTATTAATCATTATAAAAACGGAGAAAGTCTTAAAAATAGCTGAAATTATTAACCAAAAGAGAAGTACTATACAGTACATAATTAAAAGATATAATGAATGCGATCGTGTATTGAACAAAAAAAGAAACGAATGTAGGTAAGAAATTGAATAAGCGAGATGAGCAGTGGATTGTGAAAATTGTGAAAAATAATCCAAGGATTAGCGCACTAAAATTGGTTACCGAAGTAAAAAAGTATTTAGGCAAAAAAATGAGTGGTTCCATTGTCAAAAGGATTATCAGACGCAATAATTATCACGGACGAGTTGTATGAAACAAACCGCACATTAATCGGCAGAATAGGAGAAGACGAATTCGCAAGAGATTATTTAAAACTAGGTTCTGATTTTTGGAAGAACGTTATTTTTACGACTATATTTAAATTTAAGATTTTTGCATCAGATAGAAAAATAAATGTATGGCGAAAGTCTAACGAAAAGATAAAAATAGCAAAATCTTCGACCAACTGTCTTTGCAGGAGAATAACGAATGGCCTCGGACTGCATCTCAACTTCTGGTGTAGAGAATCTAGTATCGATGGACAAAATGGGTGTATTTAAATATATTAAAAAATAAAGTGAAGCAAAGTATGGAAAAAATGGGACGTTTAAATCATCTTAAATTCTATGCGGATAATGATCCCAAAAGCACTTTCTAGGTAGCGAAGACTTAATTACCCTATTACTGTCCAAAAGTGGTACAAATGCCGCCACAATCACCAAACATCATTGTTATAGAACATGTCTGGTATGAATTACAAAAAAAGAAGGTTTAATAAACAACAATTGAGGACTGCATTACAAGAAGAGCAGACAAATATTTCGAAAGAATTTTGTGAACTATTGATGAAATCGATCCCACGATCACTACAAGCAGTCGAAAATAATCGTGGCTGCTCCACAAAATATTGAATTGCATTTTCCTTTTTTTTTTTCTTTATTAACGGTAATAACATTTCTTTGTACGTGTACGATTTTCAGTGATTGGTATTTTTTGTACCTTGTTACCAAATATATTTTCTTATTTGGAATGAAGTTTCTTATTTGCAAACTGTACGTATTAAATAAAGATATGTTAGTGTACCCATTTAAAAAAAATCTTTATCTTAAATGACTGATAAGAATAAGTTTTTGGTATACAAATAAATTATTAATGCCTCGCCACGCATTGCAACAACATACACTGCCATTTGCTAAAAGAAAAATATGTACAGAGCGGTTATTTGAACATGACAGTGACCCTTAATATTTTTCCAAATTAATTAAGAGAGATTTCTCACGAAACAAAATGTTAATATCATCAAATGGCTAAGTCAATTGCTACGTTCAAAACCAATAGAACATTTGTGTAATTAGAATCGGCGACAATTGGGAGCTCCTTTTTTACCAATGAAATAAAGTTAATGCAAGAAGACGAACAGAAAAATATGATTTAAAATACTAGTTGTGTTTTACATTCAATTAATTGAGTTACTATCTCGCAAGTGCCATACAGTCAATCAAAGGGTTTTCCAATATCTTACAAGATTATCATAAAAATTAGAAACATTTACACACCGCTGTGTCTGTTTGAGGTACATAGGTATACAATTTAAGTAATCCACACCAGACGAAAAATTACGGAAACCTCTTTTCTAAACATCTCAAAGTCTAAAACTGAGCGGCGGTAACTTGTATAGAGGAAAGTCGTTGAGAATGCTAACCTCTATAACAAATTTGAAGGTCGTTGAAATCAGTAAGGTGTACCTTTTTCTGTATAATTACTGCTGGACACCGCTCTAAGATAGGAAATATATTTATACTTACCACGTAGTTTAAGATAAGTAATCCCAAAATTTCCTTTTATCTTCCGTACACAATGACGCATACGACTCTTGAAATCGTTACTCATCTACCCCGAATCATACGCTTGAACCTCTTACTCATCGACTCCTAGCAATATCCAAGAATGCCTATTGGACCTTTCTCTACTTCTACTACCTCTAAAACCAGATCTCCGAATGTTCTTTAAGGATACGCTAAAAATTAGAAGACATTGACGTCTAACATCTTGAGCTAAACACATTACAGAAGAATCGCTACAACACAGATCTAGAAACTATAGTCTAAGTGCCTTGAAATTTGTAAGAACTCCGTGTACAAAAGTTTGGTAGAATAAAATTATTATTTTTAAAATACCAAGCATTGGATTCTAATATTACCATTTTCCCATCGTATTACTTTTAGTGAGGGTACTTTCACAATTACCATACTACAATGTTACCATATCATAAAGTTTTACGTCCATTTAGTTACTAATGTTTCCAAAGTGCTCGTTAAAAATACGAGAACAGCGCGAATTCACCGCTGAATTCCTCTCGCCGTCCTCTCTAGCTCTCTAAGCAGATACAACAGAAATTGGATACGACAAACTTCTTTCTCGACGATTGGTGGAGATCAAGAATGACGTCGCTAATAGGATATGAAAGCCAGAAAAAACAACGGACAACGCGACACAGAGGATTAGCACGATAGACGGCCCCCGGTTGTCCAAAATTTTCGCCAGAGAGACAGAGGGAAACGTCGACCCGGTTAACAGGGCTCTCGTCGTGAAAGGAAAGTTAAATCCCTTTACAGTTTATACGGCAGGCGCGGTTGTTTCCAACTTAGCTGTTTTAGGGCCATAAAGCTTGCCCGGGCATGCAGAGGAGAGCGCATTTATAACTAACGTAACGCGCGGCCGTTTAGCTAGATAATTAAAAGATACGAGCGTGCAGCGCATGTCCTGAATACCGAACCTTTCTAACACTTCAAACTGACAAGTGTGTTTCGTAGCTTCCTTCGAACGGGCTGCCGTTCAAAAGAAATTGAAATTCTAATCTTACAACGCTAATTGATATATCATGACATTTCATCAAATTTATAATTACTAGGGTTAGTTCTTAAACATTTTTAGTGCAAGTTGACAAGTTAAACTGTATTTATTCTTTATAATAAATCCGATACTTGTATAATGTATCTCAAAAATCATGAGTATACTGGTAAAACACATTGACAAAGGAATTTCTGCTACCCGAAAATTTCAATCTTGAAACGTTACAGACATGTAGTTCAAATAACGCCAATAAGAAAACCATTTTTTTTTTGTTTCGGAAATGACGCGGTTCTAGCAGTGAAAATAGCTTAAAAACATTCAAAATGGTGAGGATGAATTTTGAAAAAATTCTTCACCACCACGATTTAAATCATTAAAAACTACATAATTTTGAATTTAGCTTTTCTTGTAAATATTCAAGATAGTACGAAAACTCATAATTTCTTTGTCAGAGTGTTTCCACCCCTAGGACTGTTTCATTAACCCTTGGACTACGAAAGGCGTACGTATACGCTTTTACCTGTATACTAATACCTACAAATAGAGTATAAATACTTCGTGCAATTTTCATTTATTCAGTTATCAATTTATTATTATTGGATATATATACCTATATTGAATATCGCGAATTGTTCCGATTTTTCTAAGCATTTCTCACGTAAAAAAGATACGCATATATCTAATTTTCAGGAATCATAGATTCGTTTTCTGTTAAAGCGTGCTGTTCTGCTGTTATTTTGTTCAAATTGGTGCGAGGAATCAACTAATACAAAAAACAATTTGTAGAGTTCTATTTAAGCAAACTCTTGCACTACTTGATGATAGAACTCGTTAAACAATGAAAAATTTTCCTTTACAATTCTTTTCTATCTGCAAAGAGAATGAAGTTATAGTGCGGCCCAGTTATTAGATGCACCCTGTATATGTACGAGTTTAGAACAAAATTTACTATTAGATGTAACAAACAGCTAATTGTTCATTTATGTAGACGATTTTTCTTATATGTATATTCATGGACGCCAGCACATAAGGGTCTCTAAAACTATTAAAAGAATAATACATTAATAGCAAATGAATTCAATTACAGCGTTTCAAGAGAATTAAAAGGAAATTAGTACAACTGTTCCCATGATTCACCAAATCAAGAAGCACGCAAATTCTGAGGAAAGAGCCTCTCGAGATAACACGGACGAATAGCAGAAGGAGGCATCAAGATTGATGCGGCTTTCGGTCGATCGCTTATGGCCGCCACGGGAGCAAACTCGTTAAGGAATCAATTGCCTCGGACTACGACTTCAGTTGGCCCTCTTTTCTACTTGTCCGACGCAAGAAAGTGCTTGAACGAACTCGCAACAAACTTCGAAGGGGATCGAATAAACGCAGCCAAGCCACGCACGAAATAAATGTAAAGTTATAAGTTATCCAAGTTAAGTAGGCATTACTTGAATACTTTGTAATATTCATCTTCTTCAGGATAACATACAGTAACTCACGAAAGTATTCGAACCCCCTTTAAAACAGAATGACATTTTTAAAATTGGACCAAACGGCCTGAAATTTTTTGATAAGTTAGAAGGATTAGTTTACTAGATGATGTGTTAAAACATTTTTAATAAAATTGCAATTGGTTGGAAATCGGAATTGCAAAGAAAATAGTAAAAGTCATTTTTTACAACTTTTTTATTGAAGCCTGTAATGAAAACTTAAAAAATACATTTTTTAGGTTAGACTCAATTATACATGTCGAAAATTTCATCGAAATCAGTTAACGTTGCTACGACAAACGGTTAAAAATGATGTAAATCAAAGTTTTCCACGACTCTCGGCCTACAACAGCGATAAAACTTAAGATTCTTACGTCTTTCAATGCCTGTTGCTTATTACTGCATCAACCGATTTCGATTAACTTTTCAGTATGTACATAACTGGCATAAATCTGCAAAACGGACTAAAACTAAAAGTTATAAGAAGTCATGTTTAATCTTTTTTTCTCAATTCCAACAAACTGCAATTTTTTCAGAAATTTATTTGTATGTCATCTAATAAACTAATCCTTCTAACTTCTACAGAAAACTTAAATCGCTTGGTCCAAATTATAAAAAGGTTATTCTGTTTCAAAGAATGGTCGAATATTAATAAGTCACTGTAGATATCATTCCTTAAATTAAAAATACTCAAGAATCCAAAAGAAAATATCTTACAGGGTCCATTATTCTAACCGGTTCGATCAATTCATGATATACTAGTACAGTGCTACATGTGTCAGGCTAACGATGCTTCGCGAGCACAACCGAATTACAAAGTGTTCCCAATCTGTAGAAGATTCTTCAAAGAGGCTTTATGCGAAAGTTGGTGCACGAATCGTCAGAGCAGGCTGAAAGGATTCCCTGATGGTGGCATTAAGCCGCTGATGAGACAGCTCGGTTTGAGCCTCGCTGCGTGAGAGGCGGAGAGTAACGTTAGCTTTATGTTAATCCCGGCCTGCAGCACTGCGGCTGACAACGATGCTGTCGCTGTTAATATCGCCGGCTGACGTAGTAGTAACTAGTTGCTGGTATATCTGCCGACCAAACCTCGGTGCACAAGCCTCAGAAGCGTATACGTGAAACGTAGTAGCTCTCTCTATGCTACACAGAGAGCGGCACGGGGAAACGGGGCACGGTGGTGTAGCAGTGGTGAGGGGTGGCGACAGGGGTGGCAATCAATATGGGCCTCAACGCAAACACGGCGCCGCTGTTGTACTAACATCAAATAGGCGGATAGCAACCGGTCGCCTGCCTGGTGTGCATTGTCTACTCTACTGCTCTGTATAAACCGGCCGGCGTTTTTTAGACACGAGTCCCACTGATCGCTCGGATTGCCCGCTCCAAGATGGAAGACGGATTTTCGAAACACGAATTACATACACCGTGTCTACACGCTTCCGATTGCGTTTCCTTCGTACCTCATAGTTCCTTCTCACTGCCGAATTTCATTGCGCAATAACAAAACCGGCTTACCGTTCCATAGATGCTTGTATTTTATTTACGTTGAGACGGTTACAAAAAAAAATAAGTTTTTTCTTTTTTTTATCATTTTCTTAAAGTTTCAAGCGTGCAAAGTATCTTTTCAGATGCGATATTTCAAAATTAAAATGTTTGGTATATTGTGTCATGCTTGAAGACTTCGCGGATCCGATGAAACGAAGATATTGCATTGGAGCAATATTGTGTTGCCTACAAGAATGTAATTTAGGGTTATTTTACTATATAGTGGATAGTACATAGGGGATGGAAACAATAAAACATACAAAGCTGTAATTGATTCCAAGCCTTATGGGAATCGACTGATACAGAAGAAAGAATATATTGCAAAATGCAAAAAAAGGATGGAAAGTCAATTATAAAATATAAAGGAAATGAATAAAAGGCTTAGTGGTAAAGATAAATTAACAAATGAATTGATAAATCAGTTGACGACATATTACGGCCTTGTTATCAAGAGAAATTCCCATTACAAGGACATAAGAAAGTCTATATATTGTACAATCTATTGAAATGCTAAAGAAAAGGTCCAAGGTAACAGTAAAAGAGCTCAAAAATAACTGAAAAAACACAGGAAGAGACTTTCAACAATTTTTTTTAAGCAGAAAGATTGCTCTGTGGACTTGGAATAGCAAATTGAAGTTAAAATATAAAAAAAATATCGAAATCCCTACAAAACTAATACATATTATGAAAAAATTTCGTAGAAACTGTTGGAATTAAATTACCGAAAAGAAACCTTAGAAGATCTTTGTTAAACCAAAGGTTCTTTTGATACCCAAAACGATGACACGAAAGAGTAAACGCGGCCAAAGAGTCAAGATTTCATGAAAATTCCACAGTAATTCCTAGTCCAGGGCAATTCTAATTATCCTTAAGGAATTTAGATAAAACAAAAACTTTGGCTTGCGAAGACAAAAGCCCGTGCGTCTAAACCAACAGAAGAAGCGAATTCCTGCTTCCGAATTTTCTTTGACGAATTAAGCTCCGCTCCCCTGGTAGCGGTGGAGAAAAAAATTCAAGACGAAGAGGGAACAATAGCGGGAAAATAAATTATGCAAGATTACAAAGAAGGCACGGTTCGAGGGGACACTTTATATTATCCGGGGACAGCGGTAGCATAATTACCACCCTCCTCGACCCTCAGTTGCTCTTCCTTCCTAACTCGGACCAGAGAGAAGAAAAAGCGAAGGAAACAGCCCTATTATGAGATGCGAGCTGGTTTTCTTGCCCGGCAGTTTTCCGTACCATTCTTTAGTAAGATTTCCCCAACGTAAACAGCCGAGGCTGGTACTCGACTTGATTCCACCCTGCTACCCTTCGAAACGAGCGAGCGCACTCCACTTTGTGTGCTCTCGGTCAACGGATACGCAAAACAGTCGAATTACGTAGACTTGTGTTCCGCCACTTCAATCCTTTTTTTTGTTCTCCCCGTCCCTTTTCCTTTTCGACGCTTTTGAGGCTTTCAAGAGTGCCCTTTCAGGAACAAAATAGAAGTGTCGCTGGTCTTTAATCTATGCTGGTGTGAAAGATTATAATTTATTTCATGACTCGACGACGCGATAAATCATGTCCAAAGCTGAAACAGTTCTATTTATAGACCTTCTTCTGTGTTATGTGAATTAATAATATTTTTTAAATATGTGAGATTTAAGAAATGTACAATGCAAAATGGTTGAGTGCAAAAATTCTATCGGTTTTAAAGTGACAAAAATATTCCTGAACAATTCATAAAGAATTCACAAAACTTTCTTGTACACTTGTTACAATTTGAGTGAGTTTTTCAATTTCAGTAGTTTTAATCAAGATATTAAAGAAAAACGGGTTTTCTATCCCAAATTCGCGAAAATTATTTTCACCCACTAACTTGAACATGTAACATATTTCTAAATATTAAAATATTACACAATTTTGTTTCAAATAGTATTTAAATAATAGTTATTTTTGGAAAATTATATCAAAAACCGTGATTTGCATTTGAAACCATTCTATGTTAGTACAGTTGTACAATAAGCGCCTCTAATTTCTGTAATATTTTCACTGGCAAAGTATCATTGTATTCGATAAATTTCTATACTTATTAATTCAATTATTAAGAGAAATAAGAAATTGACGAAGAATAAAAGAAACACAAGTATTATTTTTACTGCATGAGATACATTGTGTCTCATGTTAACGTTAATATCGCAAATATATTAAGTGTTCGCTCATTAACGAAAAGGTATATAAATTTTATCAGTAAACATTTTTTCAGAATTTTTGACATAAAATACACAAAAAATCGCTGCACATCATAATATAACGCTAACCTTCTGCACATCATAATTCATTTACAAAGAAAAACTATTAAAGCAGAAACCGGCAGAACTTTTGCACTCCCCTCATAGTTTCTAAACTGTTATTTCTCCGTTAACAATCAATGCAATTAATATTAACACATTGCCAACTGCGCGCATCTTCCGCGAACATCACTTAGAAATTCCACGCTGCAAAATAGAAAATTCGCCAATTTACACTATTCCTCTATATTAGTATAAACATATTTACTACCCTCTATTTTGAAGACTATTTTCACTTCTTCGTTGTGGACGATTGCACATAAAATAAAAGAGAATATTAATATGTCGAATATTTTTTTGAGAAATACTATATACATATATTCAATGTTTCATCAATGTCGGTAATTATCATTTAGAAATTTTCCCTTTTTTGCATTTAAACATCCATATTAAATAATAAAATAATAAAATAATAATTATCTAATATTTCGTGTTACTTACACAAATCAGAGTGACTTGTTTGATCAAATGTGAAGTAAAGTAAAAATATATTCAAGCAACACAGCATGTTTTAAAAGTGTGCTAACGTTAAAGCAGACTTTATGCAATGGTACACAAAAAAATTTACAAATACATCAAGTATATTTATTCTTTTCATGAAACTGGGAGATCGACAAAGTATTAAGTAAATCGACGCCCTCTTTTAAACATGATATAATTTCTCCAATAACTTAATGTATTTAACAACAAAGACATTATAAATCGTTGAATTTTTTATCTTCTTTCAGATACAACTTTAAAATTGTACTAAAACATTTTAGAAAAATAAAGCTAACCGTTACTAAAACTATTTGATACTTCGTCAAAATTTTATTGCCTTCCTTCAATATTAGCTATATTAATATTTTATATATTTAGCTTAATTACAAAATACTACTTTATATACAGGTTAGACAAGTTTATTTGCCCTTTCTGGTTTGTTTAATTTTTAAGCATATTATCATCTAAAAGACTAATTTGTAACTTTATAGAAAGGAACAAAAAACTCGAGTTAGATAAATGTACACTTTATTTATCATGAGTAAAGTAAAGCACTTCGTTTATGGCAAGCCATCAGTTTAGTATCACACCTACTTCTTAGCACATTCCGACTTCGTGCTCCCCCATCCGCAAGCTTTCGTCGATTTGAATATTGAAGATGGGTTTTTGAACATCGAAGGCACGATCCTCATCCATTATAAAAGCCCCGAGTTCGTTGAAAGATGAAGACATTCTCAACAAGCGACATACAGCTTAAAATCCTTATTCCTCTCCGCCAAACACTGTCACGTCGAAGTCACACCTTATGTAAATATTTGCTTTAAAAATATCAACGGACATTTAACACATTATTTTAACAGAGTATAATTATTCCATGAAATTCTATATTACTATAACAATTTTCATAGATATATTTTCAAACTTTAAAAGGAGAATAAAATACAAAGAATCGAAAATTGAAACAAGTAAAGATTTTAAATTTTAACGAATGAAACAGTATTGTTATTATACAATAGTTAACGCTAATTAAAGTGCTTCTTTGGTATATTGAAAGTCGAGTTAAAATTAGATGTGTTATACGAATAAATGTCAACTCGCGTTGATTAATTTTAATTTTAGAAACTAACATTTAAGTACAATGTGATATATATCTTTCAATAAGAGCGATATAACTTTGAATTAAAATAAAACAACAAATACGGAAGATAATCTAATACTCACTACTTTGTTTTAAAGTACATTTAATGGCATTATACATGAAATACAATATCGTATAAATAACTACTACAATTGTGTTTAGTGGAGTAAATACGTCAAACCCAATTTTCGATGAGTTTGGCACATAAATCAGGTCGTATCTCACCGATAACACGAATAATGTTTACTTTGAGATCATCAACAGTTGGTGGGTTGCTGGAATAAACAAGAGACTTAACATAGCCCCACAAGAAAAAGTCTAATGGTGTCAAGTCGCAAGTTATTGGAATTCTATCGTTAAAATTCGATCTCAATAAAGCGATAGTTGCAGCAGAAGTGTGACATGTGACACCATTTTGTCGAAACCACATTTCAGACAAATAAAATCCATCCAATTCACGCCAAAGGCAAGATGAAATCATCGAATGATAACGCTCATCAGTAACAGTTACAGTCACATATTCTTCATTTAAAAAAAAGTAAAGGCCAATAACTCCGCTAGTAGAAAAACCACACCAAACAGTAACTTTCTTTGGGTACAATGATCGCACGATTGAGGATTAGCATCTCCCCAAATTCGACAACTATGTTTATTAACAAAACCATCCACCCAAAAATGAGCTTCATCACTAAAGATGATTTTTGTGACGAAAATCGTTCCACTAAACGCAATCGTGGTGGTCATTTATATGATATTGTATATTTTATGTATAATGCCATAGAATGTACTTTAAAATAAAATAGCGATTGCTAGATTATCTCTCGTAATTTTCGTTTCATTTCAATTCAAAGTTCTATTGCTCTTATTGGAAGACCCTACAATGTCGATTGTTACGTACATATCGCACTCAAATCGAATATGGGGAGCATTATACAAGATGTTCCACCTAACTCTGCCATCTTTAATTGCTTCCTTATTTGTCACGATATAAAAAAATATTTCAAGAAAAAGTTGTATTTCAATATTAACTGAAGGTCATATCTTCTGAGATTTTACTAATAGTAAAGTTTTCTTTTTAAATTGAATGACCTGTCTTCTTGTTTACCATAAGAACAATGACATCGAGACGCATTCAACTATGTATCACGACATGATTCTCAGATAACCTTAAACTGAAACTTTTTAGCCTAATAACTATATTTTATGTCTGAAAAGTTTTACATCTAAGTTTATTGAGTTTAGTGAAGAACGGTTTGAACAAAATCATATGATTGAAACGTTTATTGTATTGATACAATTCGTTATCTATACGCTCAGATCTAAAGTATTCACTCATAAAAATTTTAGTATAAGTCACTTCAAGGTTAAAATATGGGACATGATTGAATGCATTTCAATGTCACATTTTTAATGGTTAAAAGGAAATAGATTAGTCTGTTTAAAAAGAACGTTACTATTAGTAAAATTTCAGAAAATACGACCTTGGGACGATCTTCACTCTCATAGTCTAATATTTCCTCTTAAGATATAATAAACATTTTTTTGTATCGTGACAAATAAGAGACTAATGAAAGGTAGCAGAGTTAAATGGAACATCCTGTATATCACACGTCAAATGCTTTTAAAAAGACAGACGCGAGATATCGTGACATATGGACTCCAGAAGTGCATCCAACACATTTACTAAACTTGGGTGTCTAGCTTACAGAATATCGAATATACAAGAAATTATTATATAAGACTCACTAAAAAATAGTGTGGCTAGAGTCCTAACTAATTAGGATTATAATTCCAAAGTCCTAACAAATATACAAGTATTTAACTCTCGTACAATACAGATTCTCTCTAACGCAATTCGAGAATTGAGGATGCCCTCGTACAAAACATTCTTAATTTAGAGAATTTTTAAAAATTGAAAGATAATTTTGAAATGAAGAATTTTTAAGTGCAAACACTGCTATGCGATATTTTTCATTCGAGCAAGCGTATAGTTATCTCAGATTTGTAGAATATGCAAATTTTTAATTCATTTCTAGTTCGTGGAGTATTAACCCTTCCCATTCGAAAGTTTTTCTGTTACAATGAAATAGCTATTCTAAAATTTTCTGATAAAAATTCGATGACATTTTTTACAACTACCATAATTAAAAATTATACATAAATTAACGAATAAAATTTATTTTATTCTAATAATTTTAATCTATTTTAATCTATTTTATTCTAATATTTCATGTACTGTTGCAGTATATAGAAAATTTTATATCAAACTTCAGAGTTTTGCTTCATATTTTACAAAATATTCACCAAGATAGAGCTCTCAATTATTAGAAGAAAGTAGTATACTTTCGCTCATTTTTGGACCCTAATTGCATCTTTATTATAACACAGCATTTCTTCAAAACCTAAGTATCGTTTCGTATTTCGCTATTAAATAAAGTTTTAATAAAAATAAAATAATTACACCAGAAACTAAGGTAACTACAATTAGTAACTATAGCAATATAATATACGAAAACAAAGACTTCCTCGAAGTTAATTAAAATATGCCGAATTTTGAAGTTGGAAAAATTACTAACTATTATAATACATAAATATAAGTATCTGTATAAAGATACATGAAAGTGAATATTTACAGAATGCTGCAATTTATTAATCATAAAAATTGAGGTTTATATAAATTGTAGAAAAATGATGAAAATATGTGAAAATTAAATATTATGCATAAAAACATATTTTCCGTACAATGATATGAAAGGAAGCTAGCACGAATGAAGACGACCTCCTTGAGTCACAGGGTGGAAAGGATTGAGGGTTGATGGAAACGCAAGATGTTAATGAGACTGGAGGGTTGGCATTCCTAGCGGCCTCCAAGACTTCCAAAGATTTCTCCTTGGTGACGTCAAGATTTCACTCTTCCTCCTCTCTTTGTACTATTATAATACACCTGTTCTCAACGTGTTTCGCTAAATGTTACATTACAATATGTCAACTATTATAAACTTAAAAAAGAAAAAAGTTAATTCTGATATTCTATACCTTTATATTATTAAACATTTAATAAATTTAATATTATGTAATATAAAATAACACGCGGAAAATCTTGAAATGTCTTGTAATCGAAAAAATATAAAATTAGAATACAATTAGTTAGAAACAAAATTATTTAAGTACAACTAATTAAAAGCCAATTGCAGTTACTTTGCAATGTGTTCAGTTCAATTAATTGTAGTTTTAATATTGAGACTTACAAAATGTGGAGTATAAATATCATTGCAGATATCAGAGATACATCAACTTCGACCATGTATGGAAATTTCTTCAAAATATCGTTGTAACTTTACAGTAATTTTCACGTAAGAAATTTAACCCTTGATTGTCTGATTTTCTTTTTTTGTTCACGAGAAGAAAGATTACGATCGATTGTAACTTTGCATTCTGATAAGGGGAGCAAGAAGAATAACTATTATAATGAAATTGACTATCGATAATGTAATAGCACAACAATATAATACAATAGTGTAACAACAATTAATTCAGCGCCTTTTTTCACAAAGTCTTGATGACTTCATCAAATAAATACCGTTATATTCTTTCAGATCGAGAATTTATCAGTTATCCGATAAATGGAAAAAGTTTGTCCAAAATAATAGAGATTATTTCAAATATTACAATTGTCTATGATTTTTTGGGAATAAACACTGAAGTTTAGGAAAAAAGGGCAGCAAATTAATTTGTACATTCAGTATAGAATCATAATACGTAGCTTTCAAGACACATAATATTATAGACGATTAAGATGCGAACAGTGTTTTCCATTAATATTCAGATACCTTTTAAAACAGAATAACTTCTTTTTTTTAATTGAACCAAACGAATTGAGTTCTCGTGAGAAATTAATAGGATTAGGTTACCGAATGACATGTAAAAACATTTTTGAAAAAATTGCAATTGGTTGGAATTACAAAGAACATAGTAATGGTCACTTTTTGCAACTTTTTTATCTGAACCTGTAATGAAAATTTAAAAAATATATTTTGTAGATTTATATCAATAATATACATGCTGGAAATTTCGTAAAAATCGATTAACGTTATTATGAGCTACAAACGGATGGTGTAAATCGAAGTTTTCCACAACTTTTGGCCTAATGCTGTAGTAAACTGAAAGATTCTTACATCTTTCAACTGTATCAACCGATTTCGATGAAATTTTCAGCTTTCATATACTAATATAAATTTACAATGCATATTTTTTAAATTTGCATTACAGACTCAGATAAAAAAGTTGAAAAAAGTAACCTTCGTTATTTTGTTTGCAATTCTGACCAATTCTGACCTTTCCCAAATTTTTCGTACATATCATCTAGCAAACTAATCTTTCTAACCGCTCAAAAAATCTCAAGTCGTTTGGTCCAATTTAAAAAAGTTATTCTGTTTAAAGGATATCCGAATATAAAATAATATATAGTGAATCACGAAAATATTCGAACCTTCAAATGATGTGTTTAATGCTTTAAAGAATATATTTGTATTACGAATTTCCTATTATTTTTATTCCAGTAGTAAGATATACCGAGTAAAGAGTCACTGTACGTAGAATATAAAACAAATTATGTCAAATATATAATACGGATTATAAGTTAACAATATTTATAGAGCACGTAACCAGGAATTTAATGTTGTTATTTATATAAATTCAAAATATCCATGAACGAACTTATTTTATATCGTTACCGGACTTCATTTTTCCTCTATTTCTCGGACTATGGCGGTTACGTCCAACCCCGCTGCTCTTAAATTATTGTCTCTTGGGGTGGAGCATACCGCGAGGGCGTATCATCACAGAGATATGATATTTCAACGCCAAGGGTTGGCTCATCTCATGAACCAACAGACCAATGACATTCCACCCTCGATTCATTCATATTCGGCATTCATAACCATGTCGCGCCACCCATTTCATATATACTAGTTATACTGAACCATATATACACTATATACTCGATAAACATAAACAGTTTATATTAGTACCTATTTATGATTTATATAGATATATGAATACTTTTGCTGTCCACTGTATAAATAAATATATCAGCAATATCAACAGTTGCAATTCTTTGATTTGGTGTTCACTTTCAATGATAACGTGCAAAGAATATTAAAAATTTTTGAAAATTATGTGAAATGTTTCCAGGAATAAATAATAATTATAATAAAGTATGAGATTGAAAAAATATGAAAGTTATGAACTGTGAATGTAAAGCTACAGGAAACGAAAGTATATTATAGTATTTCAGGATTAATGGATTAAGTAATATTATGTAGTAGATAGTTAAGCCATATAACACAAATAGAAATAAAAAATAAATAAAGTACACATCCCATTCAATATATAATAATATCTATATAAAATACTTCGTCTATATAGAACGTCTAAACTAATTTCACGACTTCGCATCATTTTGTGTCATTTTCTGAATAAATTCAGAAACTGAATTTATTTCTATAAGGCACCTATATCTTCTGGATATTATCTAGGGAAGAATTGCTGAAATAGATATATTTCCTACGTGACATTGATTCTGTCGCGAATTAATAAAAAAAGAAAATTGTAAAAAAGGACCGTCACTGTTTTCTTTATAATTCTGACCAATTGGAATTAAAACAAAAAAGGTTTTACAAGTCATTTAGTAAACTAATCCTTCTAATTGCTCAAAAAGACTCAAGCCGTTTGACCCAATTTAAAAAAAGTTATTCTGTTTTAAAGGGTGTCCGAATATTAATGGGAGTCTATGTACATCGTCACGGGTGGAATACGATAAATGATAAACGATCGTTGAAATACTTGACTTTCATTAATTGTGTATGTAAGATGATTTCACTGTATCGACCTGCCCCCGTATCAACTTGCCCCGGTCTCCCCTACTCATTACACCACACATTTTTTATTAAATTATAAATCCGTAATCTTGTTTGCTTCCTTTCAAATGGAAAATGATTAACAATATTCTAATACTTGGCTAACTTTTTCAACTTGATCATACGCACCGAGAGGATAATGCCGATAACTCTAATTATCTTTATTTCAATTCGATAAAAGAAAAATGATGAAAAGGGGTGTACAACGGTCCATTAACTTTCCACGAACAAACGCAGGAGATGCGGAGATCGTTTGGACTTATAATTTTCCAAGAGTTCAACAAGATTGCAAATGTCAGGTACAGTGGAACGTCTAGAAGATTCAGAGGAGGGTGAATTGCGGTGAAAACGCGAGGCTGTGGGGGCCTGAATCGGAGGATAGAGAGTTGCTGTCACAAGCACCCCGCTGTTACTTCTGCTCCAGTAAATTCTGCGCTCCCCGAATGATCTTTGCCGTCTGCGATCAATTTCTAATGCTCCGACGAATCGGCGTTGTCTTCAAGAATTGCTCCCCCCGTTCAGAATTGCTCATCGAACGATACTACACTTTATGAAAGTACAATGAATTTTGAATGTATAGCTCGAGAAGTACACCGCTATGAATCATTAACCCATAACTCACGATTAAATAGCGGATGTTTATACAGTTATGACATATCAAAATATGCAACATACATACAAGATATACGCGAAATATATTTAAAACATATTCAAAATACAAGGAAAATGTATGTAAGATGTATGAATTATTTTATTATTGCCATTTATTACTTATTATAATTTGCATTACAATACATAATTATTAAACTGCGGATTTTCCATGCACTTATGGGAAATTTAGAAGTGCAAAATTGCACAGAATGCACATAATATGAAAAAATATACAAATTATAGTACTTTTTATAATACCTGGTGCGTGAAATACTTTTCTACCGAAGTTCTACTTTTCTTATAATAGTTTTAAAGATACGAATTTGCATAAAAATCCACAGTCTAGTAATTATAATCTTTTCCATGATTTCAGCCGTAAATTGTTGCCTCTTACCTGAAAAAATTAATGTTGCAGGACAGGTGACAGGTGACAGGATATGATTAGAAAGTTCTTTAATTAATGTTTTTTTGTAACAAACAGCTAGAAATTTATCGCAATTTTCTAAACTAATTCATTGCTATATAGTTTTTAATGAACTACTACGCTAAAATTAACATAATAATACTTCTTCGTAATATTTATGCACCAAATTTCAAAAGAGAGAATAATTTGTTGTTTTATTTCAATTAATACTAAACCAAAAAATAACATACAATACGTTCAAAATAGAAGTACAATAAAGTATAAATGATATATTATTATTGAAAGCGTTGCCGTTAGATGAGAAAACGAATGCAAATTTAAATACACCATCTTACACTATAAAAGAATATAACATATCATTTTTCACCTTCGAAAATATCTCAGCATAAAGAAGTCCCTCCCCTTGAAATGATCACAAATTTCAAACCACTTATTCACGAGAGAATTCCCCTTTCTAAATAATCACCAATTTAAACGCTGGATTTTTCACCCCGAAAAAGCATGTTTGACTAAAGTCTACAAAAAAACAGGAAAAAAAAAGAAGAAAAACAAGTTCTTAATGAGTGAAAATTGCACAGCTCCCCCAGAAACACAGCATTCAGTCGATCCCACGCGGAATATCAGCTGTTTAAAAAGGGAAGCGCGGTTTACGCGAGTCCCGCTCCCACTTTGACGTATCAATTTATACTCAGCATCGGGAAATCAAGCGAAGAAGCCACCCTAAAGCGCGCACATGCCTGGAAACCAGTCGAGGGTTCAGTCTCTGTTTTATACCTGCACCATTCCGAGATCGTGATGCATTCAAACGAACAACTAACCGGATCTCGGAAAACTGCCGAGGGGTATCAAGAGTGTGGCCATAGCGGAGATCAAGCTGGGATTGCCATTTTTATTTCCGCGCGGTTTTCCCGCTCTCAACCATCATTTTGGCCCGCGTCGACTTTGAGCCGTGCGTAGAAGGGAAAGTGATTGAAGGGCGGCAAGTGAATTCACTCAGCTTATTGCAGTACGAATAATTTCACGAGATGAATGCTAAAGTTCTACGACACATTTTTCCTTTTAATAAAGTCTCTTTCTCTTCGAAAAAAGAAAAAAAGTGAAGAATTATGGAATCATTGTTACGCACTTGATGGGAATACAAATGTACAGTGATTTATAGGCACTTCTTGTAATTGTACCTTAATTATTACATTAATTATTATATAGGATGGGCAAATAAGTATTACCACCTTGAATTTCTCCAAAACTATAAAGTATGAACAAAAGCTTTCGAATAAGCATTATTTTAGTTATACCTAAATAGCGGATATTTATGCAGTTACAACATATCAAAATATGCAAAGTATATGCAAAATATATTCAAAATATATTTAAAATAAATAAAATATAAGCAAAGTATATGTAAGATATATGATTTATTGTATTATTGTTATTTATTATTTCTTATCATTTGCATTAGAAAATGTAATTATAATCTTTTCCATGATTTCAGCCGTGAGTTGTTGCCCTTTACCTGAAAAAGTTTGTATGCCGAAAATATTCGTTTAACGTCATAGAACATGGTAGGTGTATATCTGTATTTTTTTAATATCGTGGTTCAGTTTTGTTTGGTTCATCAATAACTACGTCTTTTAAAGCATTGTTAATTTTACGGAATTCAGCAAAACCTAATTTTCGTGGAGTTCAAGTTGACATTTCATTTTGATGCTATCACCATAGGCACTGAATATAAGTCCTAAATTTTTCTTCGTATCAGTAAGGAATTCTACGGGTTCGATATTTTTTTATCAGGACAGATTCTGAAAAATTGCGGATTGATTATTGATATGTGTAACATATGCAAAATATATGCAATATGCATAAAATATGCGTTATGCTCTATGCAAATTATGCAAAATAAAAAAATACATTTTTAGAATCACCTAATAGCACAACTCATTTTTATCTAAATTTCATTTCTTTATCTATTTCCTACAAAAATATGCATTTGCATAAACTGCTATCTAATTATAACGTTTGTTTTGTAGGTAGGGTTGTTGAGATGTGAGGTTCACCCTATTCTTTTCTTTTTAAGGACATATCATTAGGTTTTTATTTATTTTTTAATAGCAGCTCCTAAAACGAATACAAAGACCTATGACATAAGGTCAGTCGAAGTCAAATGTGCCTCTATAAATTCTGACGTTATTAAAAGAGTAATTTTAAGTTTGTAATTGTGTAACATTGTGTGATCAAGCTTCTATAACCTTAACTGATATTGTTTTATAAATGTTATAATAATATTACAATTAAAAAGATATCATATGTCGTTTAAAAAAAAAGAAGACAGGTATGTCCTTCACATCGTTCTAGCGACTTCACACATAAAAAAGATTGTTGTGACCATACGATAGTCCTTTTTATAACGATTAACTCATTCGAACAATATTTCTTTTACTTTTATTATATAATACTTATTGATCCGCCTTGTATGTTTTTTTTTATACGAATATATCACAGTAAATGAAACATGTTCAAAGTTTATTTGCCTTCGTGCATGAAAAATATGCATATATAAAAAAACACGCATCTTCAGTTTCTCAGTTATGTACATGCGTTCATATGTATGTATTAACTTTAAAACTTATACCACTCTTCTGATAATAATCTTAGAACTCTCAAACTTTCTAGAATGGAAGCAGTACTAAGATTACTATAAATTACACTTTATCCACACTTTACCTCTTCCTTGAAACAAATAGAACCGAAGAACGTCTTTGAACTATTCTCAACGAAAATACTATTATTTTTGAAAGTAGTTACAAACATATCGTCATATTTTACTCACAATATTATAAATACAAATTCCAGGATTTACTTGTATTCAAAAAATACTAAAATGATCAAAGCCTTTAAAATAACAATTCAACATACTCAAGTGACAATTCAAAAGCAAAACTATATCGATAAATCCTTACATAAACAGTATCTACGAACGTTAGATTATACAATTAGAAAAATTATATAATAATAAAATCATCTCCGATTTCATCTCCAGTGATTAAAAAATCACAAACAACATTCCATTAAAACGAAAGAACGTTTCGAATTATAAACATACAATTAGAAGTCTTTCCTCTATGCATAACGTGTGACATCGCGAGAGCGCTATGATTATAATCGAACCACGAGTAGAATTATGGAGCCGATATCTCGCTGAGAAAGAATTGTTTCCAACAGAAGGGTCGGCTGCACCCCCCGCGAGAATAACGGCGGCAGTATCGCTAGGCAAATATTTCGATAAATCAGCGCGAAAGGCGGTGTGGTGGTAAGGTATACAACGCACACCTTAATGTCGCATAAATCTCCCACTAGAAAATTACACCGATGTGAGACAGAGCCGGTCGGTGTGGGAAACAGACGCAAACGGAGCGAGAAGGAGAGGGACGTAAGCTCTCCGGGTCGACCGAGGAGGAGAAAGAAAGAGTCAGAGAATCTTTGAGATGTAGGTGGGGTGGTCGGAGAGTAAGAGGGAGGAGGTGAGTCGAGGGGCGGCAAGAGCAGGGGTAAGGCGCAGCTTCGAGATTCAGAGGGGTGCAAAGCGTACGTTTCCCCTCTCCTTCAACGGGACCACCACCAGCAGCACCGGCGACGAGGAGAGTTTCCTCTTTCTCCAGCGCCATTGCAACCCCAAAGCCAGGGGCAGCAACAGCAGCAGCCGCGGCGACGCAGCAGCTTTCCCCACTTCAGAAGAAAAGCACTTTCATAAATCTGCCAGCAGATATATGTGCGCACAATTTCCGAGATCCGGCCATTAAAGAGCCGCTCCTCTGCTCTACCCATCCCTGCACCATCGACCCCTCACCCCCACATACCCAACCTCATCGCCGTGAAACAACCCCTACCAGCCTGCGAACCAACGTGGATCAGATCTGGATAGGATTTATCTACAATCATATTCGAAGGATTGATATTGTACACAGCGACGGGTTTATTTGATAGAAGAAACTGACCAAACGTGGAATAGTATACCTAATATGGAATAATGGTATTTTTTTAAATCCGTCAAACTACTAAAAACTATCCTTTTCGAAAGTTCTATAACATTTTAGCATGCCATATTTTCTAAAAATCGTAGCATGTGCTTTTTTGTTGAAATTACTTTTATTTATATCTATTTAGAAAATAACTTAGTATGCTACCATGAAACCGATCAGGTTTTTCTGATATCAAACGTGAATAACAAGTTATTTCATGTTTGAATGCTTAATTGTATATAACTGATTGTTGCGTCGTTCCTTTCTGATTTCTTTTCCTTTAAAGGTAAATAAGAGTGTAAAGTTTCACTTCGCATTATGCACAGTACTTTTTAACATATAACGGTGGTTTCAGAATATCACACTTAAAAATATGTACGATAATGAGTAATCTTTTATAAAACTTTTTACACAAAGGAAACTAATTCTAATTTAACATTTTTCAATTTATGGGTTCAAAAATCCCCCTCCTCGTAGATCCTAAGGCTAATTCTTGCTTTTACTATCAACATGTAAAATTATAATCAACCGTAATTTTTCCTCTCGTAAATAAAGAAAAATGGGGTTGCGAAGGGTTAATTACTTCTATGGATCATTCTTTCACTTTGACACCGCTCACGTTGTAAACTCTTGAATCGAGCGAAGGTTAGTGTCGTGGCAAGATCGTTTTGTTTTGCTGTTGTACGAAAACTTTCGACGGTGCGTAAATAAAATTTGATATGTTTTCCGTATGTGTTATTATGATTATTGTGAGCAGCTATTTTTTTTATAATTTTTATTTTATAACCGAAGTGTCTTAATCGATAAGAAAATGATATGTATGATATTATAAGATATAAGTATGTTTTGTTTGTTTTCCATGAAAATATTGTAAGTGATGTCAGTATTCCATATTTGACTATCTATTCTATATTATGTGCAATTTATGTTCTTTTAATGTTAGTTTACGACTGAAAATTAAATTGAGCGTAAATATACGACTGAATACCCATAAAAATCTTTTATTTGTTATAATTGATTTTGTAAGAATGATATTCGAAGAACAAAACGGTATTCCATATTTAACTACTTTCCTCTATTATTTAAAAATATATATATTTGGATCAAGTATTTGTTGCATTGTTTTCTTAACTTAGTTGGATAGTGTAAATCGATTGAATCGCACAAGATTTTGAATAATGAATACAAAGTATTAACAAGAACTTTTTAAATTCAAATTTCTTTTCTTTGTAAAAAGCACTTACATTTTTAAGTTTATTATTTCATTCCAAATACAACAAGTATCACGAAATTATAAATGAATATGAAGAAATTAATTGTAATCAGCTTTCAAGTGGTAAAAAACGTATGTTACTCAATTTTATATTTATACTTATATTATTTAAATAACAGACCATGATCTAGAAATAATTTTTTATAATGACATTACGAAAATACATTTCCTAAGTAGTAGAAACCAATACTGTGATTATTCGTATACACTGCTCACCAAAAAAGAATTGTAACACCTAGAAATTGGGGTTGCACAAATCTACAGTAATACAAAACATCTATGTTAAAACAACACATCGGTAATCATAAGACCTTTTTTAACCAAATTTTAATCATGTTTCCCTCTCATTCCCCCAAACGACATATGTGAACTTTAGATTTGTGCGATTTCGTTTTCAAGGTGTTGCAATTTTTTAGCGAGCAGTGTATGTCAATCGATCCTTCCTCGAGTTACTTCGTCAATTGGATTGACTAGAAGGATGAAACTAAAGAGAAAACATATACAAGGTGGATAATTTAAATGGAAATATCTAAATATCTTCGTTATTTATGATTTTATGAAAAAAAGTCCACGAAGCAAAAGTTGTACTATTTCAAGAGGTACGATTACTTACTTCCAAAGTCACTTTTTCCGAAACTTTGAAAGTCGTCGATATATCTTTAAATAGAATCATGTATTATTTTCTACATATTCTTTTAGAGTACCAAAGAACAAGATTGTCGACCAAGTATAATCATACGGTTTCGACCATTGTATCTCGAGAAATTTGGATCAGTATTTCCTAACTAGTTTCTTAGGCTTTAACACTAAACCTACTACGATTGGTCAAATCACTGTTTTCAATTTTATTTAACAAATTTTCTCTACATGGCATCGCCATTTAACTTCACGACTTTTCTTATAATATAATACAATAAATTTTTTAATACTTACTTTTTTCCTTATCATTTTCTTTTTCTGAGAAAAATATCTAACGTGTGATTCGCTGTGACATGTTGTTTAACCGACTAAACGATTTATGTTCTTTTGTAATGTTATTTTCGTGGAAAACTTTATTCTTATCGGATTTGATACGAAAGTTAACGAAGTCAACGTTTACAAATTGATAAATTTGTAAAACTGATATACAGAATAGTCAAAATTGTTACAAAACCATACCTTACTGTCAATGAATAGTTATTTCTATCCAAGACTAGGTGTATAGATTTACACGGTATATGTCAAACAAACCAAACAAGGTTGACAACAAATTCTGGTTAACTTCTGATGTAAACAATGAATAAGTTATAAACGGGATCGATAATATTTGCAAAAAGATTCTCGAAAAGAATCTAATTCCGTTTGGGGAGTTTGTTGCTCTCAAACTGATAAAACCCTTTACAAATTGTGAAAAGAATATAACTATGGATAACTTTTCTTACAAACCTATCAGTAGCAACAAAGCTTTTAGCAAAACATGCTCTAAATCTCAGAGATGGCCTCTGAAGGTGTTTTCCGATATTTTTGACTTAGCCGGAATAAAAGAAAGGATTTAATATAAAGAAACCACAAGAGAAAAAATTTCGAAGGAAAATTTTTTATTTCAATTAGCGAAAGAACTTGCCACTGAATATCAAGTATTATAACAGCAAGACAAACAAGATATACAGAAAATAGAACAAAAAAATCGTACCACTGCATGCATCACTTGAAATAGTATAACTTTGTTCTGAGGACTTTTTCCATAAAACCATAAATAACGGAGATATTTATGTGTTTTCATTTAGATAGCCTAATCTGTATACTGCATTATAATTTGTTCATTAGGTTTAAGGCAATTCAGCTACTTTGTTTAAATAATATTAGAACCGATAAATTTTCTCTTTATCCTTTCTCCCTTAATTTATAATAAAGAATATATTATAAAATTTGAAAAAAGTATTGAACAATATTGCTTACTTTCATAAGGATACGAAGAATTGTAACATAATCACAAATGTATAGAATAAATATCATACCAATTATGTTCACAGTTTAATATATATTTAAACAAATAGTAATATTTAAGTCGCTAAACTGCATAATATTCGTAAGTAATTTTCTTCGTAGTTGTGTTTTTATCCCCTCCCGTTACTATTGTTCAGCAATCGCCTCGCTTGAGATGGTGGCTATGAAGAATAAACGGCTAAGCAATGCTGGCTTGGACTGCTTCTGCACCCCCGGTCCTCACCTCGACGAAAACTCAACACGTTTAGATAACGCGGCCTGAAACGGCTCACACTCCCAGCCACCCTCAACACTCGAGCGCCACGTGGAGTTCACCCTTTCCCCCGACAAGAGGGAAAGAGAGAAGGAGAAAAAGAGACGTCTGGTCCGCGGACCGAGAAACACGCTGTAAACAGTTTACTTCTAAACCGGAGAGTTACCTATGTATTTTCAGATAGGGGTGAATTATGCTCGCCAACGCCCCTCGTGAACGCGGACCGTTTTTAAAGATTTATCCCGCCTGTTGTCGTAGAGGACCTGCTTGATAAATAAGCGAGATACGACGGGTTCGGAGGGAGTTTCGAGGTTGACTTCTCAACGGATGGAAATTCTTTTGATTTTTCTGAGCCCTCCCCTGATCGAAAGGGGATTCCCTTTTAACGAATTTCAGTTGACATATTGCCACATTTGTAAGCAGGAGGACATGTAAATGACTAATCGTTGATTATTTCTATTATTTGATGTTTAAAATGGTACAAATAAATCAAAAATTATTTCGATGATTGTCAAACACGTTATTTATTTTATTTATAGCTATTATTTATTAGCTACATATTTGTTTTACGATTCTGCAATTGTTATTTTCACTATTATTGTTTTTATTTGAAGAGCTATTTGTTTTTATTCTTTTAAATCTTTGTTCAAAATTTCTGTGAATGTATAAAATCAATTAACAATTTCAAAGGAAATCTAAGTGCTTAATTAATATTATTAAAAAAGAGAGTAGAATGATATATCGTAGTAAAAAAAAAAGAAAAAAACATTTAAACATGTATAGCAGTACAAAAATCAAAAGGAAACTCGTTGCATTATTACATATACAATAGGTCCTTGGTGACTTGAATCTCAAGGGAAAAGTTTCGGTTTCCGAGTTATGGAGGTTTTAACTTATCGAAGTTTCTGAGATTGACGAGAAGTAACGAACGAAAATTCGGTTACATACATGAGCTAGGTTTCTCGATTTACAACCTATTCAAAGTAAGACAATTTCAACTTTCAAAACTCAATTATGTACATGTAAACATAAAAATAAGATACATTTTAAATAAAAATTAAATGGCAATTTACGTTGTATCTAGACTATTATATGTTATTAACCCTTTCAGTGTCAAGCCAAACTGATGCAGTTTGATAAGATTTGAGAAAAAGAATTCAGTTTTAAATAATAATTACGAAAGTTAGAAAGGAACATGTTAAGAACGAAAATATCAAAGTATTTCGATATTTTTGAAAATTTTTTCAAAATTAATTTCACACTTACACTAAAACATGATGTAAAAACTTATATATAAACAGAAAAAGGTTTCGAAAACATTATTATTGATTAGAAATAATACATAGAATTATTATTTCATTACTTTTCATATTAATTTCTTAATTCCCACAATTTATACCTCTAACATAAAAAGTACGATATATCCTTGTTCGATACTAGAAAGGTTAAACGCACCTAAGCGTGGAGAAAATAATACGAATGAAAAAACTTCTAGTCTCATAGAGGTCTCGGAGTTATAGAAGTTCAAGTTACCAAGGTTCTACTGTATTTTCTAAAACAAGAACTTACAAGATCCAATATGAATTATTTTGAGTACACTATCTCTTGTCAATATTTCAAAAAAATACACACTATGTAAAGAAGAAAACTATTCCTACCTTTATCCAATCGAATTGTCATCAAAACAATATCCTTATCAGTAAACTAAATTCTACAATTCATCTTCAAATCTTTAATTAATTTTCTAGTTTAACTTACGAGTATCCAAAACAGAATTGTCACAAATTCTCACATTTCATATACCGTTCGATATATCTTCGAAAGGTGAAAAACAAAAGGTAGTGGAGACAAAGTGTATATTATTCTCTTATAAAGAAACATATGACTAAATTTATCTGCGGCATATTGTACAAATTAACCACGCCCGCAATGATAGCTGATACGAAGACATTATTTATCCGTGCAAGTTTCACTCCATCTTCGAAAAACATCCCCGAGTAGCCAACTACCCTCATCACCGGACGAGCCGGCATCGTTTATCTATCTTTCTATATCCACGCTCGAGTGACTCACAATTCCACCTTCAAATCGGGACAAAGGGCAGACCAAGTTTGCTCGATGCTTCCCGTCCTGGTAGATAAAGGGAAGTTCCTTCCGGGGTTTTTAATCGGTTGGGGTTTTGCTTTAAGAATCTAGTAACTGAGGTGCCAAATGAGATCAGCCTATAAACACTATTATTTCCTATCTCATTCTTCAATTGCAACTTTTATTACAAACTATTTTTAATCGAAATTATTTTCCGAAAGGGAGTTTATTATTATAACATTGCTTTATATTGAGTCATCCGGAAAATTTATGCCAATTTTTAAGTAAATAAGCCAATTCCATATTTCACAGTACTAATTTTTTTGTTCTGCAAGATACGTATTTCTTAGATCTACAATTTTTTGTCTTTCCAGTAATTAAAAAATTTCCTTTTTCTTTATTTTCTTTATGATCGAAATCTCCATCTTTGGATTTTGTTAATAGTCTGCGAATAATTTTTTCTGACAGGTTCCCGTCTTTTTAAACATTGCATATCTCAGTACTTTTCCTTTCGGTTAAAAGAGAAATATTCAATCTTAGAAGTGTACTTTATTTCCTTTCATCCACAAGACGGTATAACACCAAAAAGAAACTAGTAATTGTAACGAATAGACTTTTAAAAGACACACGCTCTTTTCACGTTGAAATTTGCACAATAGTTCCAGTGGAAATTTACAGATGTTTTGCAAAAGTGATCTTCTTTTCTGTAACCTATACGGCACTACATTCCCTTTATTAAATAGTTGTCCTCGCGGTATCCCATACGTTCAAAGTAAGTTTATTTCTTAACATCTACAGTTTATATTTTGAAGTACGTTTAATTACCCTATGATAAATTTATTCTTATAATTACATGGTTTAAATGTTGCTTTAACGAAAAATGTTGTATGAATAACGGATTTTTAAAAATTTCCCGACTTTGTTAGGCGTTCATGCATCGAGTGGGAGATAACGGTGAATACCAATAAATGAAAAGCCGTTCATTCACTGGCAAACATGGGTGTTTCTTATTTAACAAAATTCTTAATGTTATTTTGTCCCAAAATTTTTGGCTATTCATTTTATACTCTAGCATAGCTTGAAAATATCTCCTACCAATAAATGAACGGAAGCTTTAGGTAAAGAAAACTTATTTATTGTTTCATTGACGAGCTCTTTGTAGATGCTTTACCAATGAAAAATTTCTATTAATGAAGCATCACGTGTATATAATATCCTCAACGGGGCTTTGCTTAATAAAGTAAAGAATAAAGTGCGAATGAAGAGGAAGTGTATAGAGAGAGGCTTAATAGTACAACATATGTAAAGTTATAGTTAGATAGCTGACGTTTTCAATATTATCGATTAGAAGTAAAATAGTCTTTTGTATCTTGGTCTTTTGTACCTTCCTTTATATCTTATTTAAAACAAAAATGTCCCTTTCATCCTACCTCTCCCTTTCCGGAAAAAGTTTGTACGATTTTTCTGTCAGCGACAAACTGAAACGAATTTCTCGTAGCACTAATTCGCAATATTTAACACACAAGATTGGTATCGACGGAAGATTTTATTCATTTAATTGATCATAATTTCATTTGAAGTCCATTTTAAACTCGGAAATATTAACGCGAAGGAAGTACTTCTTTTGCACAACAATGCACGGTTTCATATTACTTCTTTGACTTGTTAAAGAATAAAAGATGTCGAATAAATAGTTTTGCTATATCTTCCTTATAGTCCAGACCTGTCTCCTTGTAGCTATCACTTATTTCCGTCAATATTAAACATTTTTAGAAATGAGCCTCACTTGGAAACGATACCAAAATCAAAACAGCAGTTAATTTACTTTTCGCAAGTAACACTCGAGACTTTTACACTACTGGCATGTATAAACTTGTAGAGTATTGGGAACGAGTTGTAGAAATAAGTGATAATTACTTTGTTAAATAAAATGATGCTCCAAGAAAGTTCAGATTGCTTGAATTTTCGACTATAAATCGACATAAGCGACTCTTTATGCTTAGAATATTAATTACAGGTGTGCTGTTGTACAAAACGTCTATTAAATCTTTTAATATACTACTTTTTTGCATTTCAATAAATCAGTATATTACTTATCTTCTGCTAAAAATATTCACTTGCAGATACACCCTTAAATTTTCAGTACAACGAACGATCTCGTAATATTAAGAAATTCATAAATACAATTATTAAAAATATTTAAAAAATTAATTTCAATATTTATGTTTATAAACTTTACGATTCAATTGAATAAAGAAAAGATAGAATGAACCATTGAAATGATCGAGTTATCTTTTTTTGTTTTCCCATTCAACGGTTGGACAATTTTCAACGTAACAAAGCATTCAATGCAAACATCGTCATCGTAAAAAAAAAGCAGGAGGTAGAGAAGCGGGAAGAACATGGAAAGCGTGGAGTGATAGAAAATAAGCAGACAAAGCACGGTAGAAGGGAAAAATCGATATGGAGTGGCCATCAGCTCCCAGCAACAATCAAATTCGACGAAGAAGGAGAAAGTTTAGGATAAAGCGACGGCCCCTGCTTCTGCAAAGTTCCGCGCGAAACGAAATAAAAAGCGAGAGGATGGCTACAAAGGGGGAATTTGCCCTTCTACGTATAAGCATACCGAGAGATCGTTAATTCTGATGGGTGATTACGATCTAAATGAAAAGAACGTGTCCTGAATAACTAGCAAATTATTTTCTTGCTTGTTCGGTGAATTTATTTGAAATAATGTTTTTCCGAGTAAATATTGCAAACAATATAAATTAATCGTCATTATTTTCATTACGATGTCCGATACTTTATCACACTTTGTAACAATAAATATATCTTATTTTACAATCTGTTTCTCCAATGTCTTTAAATAAATGAAACTTTAATTAGAAATAAACATTCGGTAATTAATTATACTAGTTGATAACCGAATTGATAAATAAGTTTTAGTTTTACATTTTACATTATAAATTCACTTCTCCTTCGAAATAATTATCCCTGATAGTTTTAACTATGTTGTGTTGTAACTTTTAATATTTGTAACTTATTATTTTCTTATTTAAGTGTTGTATTTATGATTTGTAGACACATGGAAGACGATGCAAAAGAACCTCGACTGAACTATTCCATAAATTTTATAGTGTCCAATATTTATGTATAATTCTCCGTTATGACAGAGAGATATCACCTGTACTAACAGAATTTCGTAAAAGAATATAGAGTTATAATAATATTAACAACTGAGTATATCGGGCAATTGTATAAGATGGATAAATTCGGTTATATTCAATAATTCTTTTTTTTTTCTTTTTTTTTTTAATTAAACTTCAACAAGATGTTGTGAACTGTAGCAATGCTGATTGATCTAATTACAAGTGGCTTTTTCTTAATTCCACTTATATGTATTTACAGCTAGTTATAATTAAATTTTCAGAATTAAAACCTGTTTGTACCTGCAACTGAATTTATTTACGTTACAACCAAATACAATATGACACATACTTCTGAAGATAACAATTGACGTTATCGATTACACTAACGAATTAACCCCGTGTAACATTGTACAATCACTGCACGTATGACGTGTTAAACATTTTGGAAAGTCATATTTGATCGAAAAACAAATATAGAATATAAAACCAGTTTCATTTGGCAATGTCTCCTAGAAAGCTGTCCAACGGAGAAAAGATAGAACATCGCAGACAGTCAGTGGACGGCAGTGAAAACTGGCCCAAACCAGTCCATTTGCCACAGCAAAGCACAGTCTCACCCCCGTCTAGAGTCTCACCTGTTCCCTGGCGAAGGGGGTGGCAAAGGAAGGAAGCAAGAAGGGTGGAGAAGGCGAAATACATCAGGATTGCATCCCCACCCGAGAGGGCTTCCCCTTCTCGTGGTCTCGCAGGGGGGTTAGGTAGCCGGACGAGGGGGTGACTCGGTTGTGGCTGCGTTGAACGGGGTGTCGGCAGCCCCGCCCGTCATATTCCGCGAGGGCCAATCCCGCGTGTGCTTTTTATTAGATCCATAAATCCATCATATCGTGCACACTCCTTGCAACGCAGCCATTGGCCAGGCTTATGACTTCCGCGAGTCGAAAACGCGACCCGAGTTTATGGCGGTGGCGCATTGCGGACTTCCTTCAGCCCGCCTCGTTATTAATATTGAATTTTTACCCGCGAACGAGACAAGATAGTCTGAGGTTAGATTCAGGCGCAAGCGCACCATCCCTTTTTACACTGTCCACTGCTCCTTTCGAGTTCTGAGACAGCCAACGTACAACCAACCCCTTCTGAACCGATCACCGTCCGTGTCCACCTGCACCATCCGAGTAAACAGCTGAATCTTCTTGAAAAATGCAACCTGCCGATGCGAGATGATCGCGGAGTAGTTTCTCCAGCCGAGGGAATGTCGCGGTGAGAGGATGGGGGAGGAGGGTGGTTGGTGGAAGGGAGGGAGGGAGGGAGGCAAAGAGGGTAGCAGTGCGGCTAGAAGACCAGGGGACTCCTTGACGGACGCGGGGATCAATAACCTCCGATAGCATACTCGGAAAGCTATATACGAGGCCATTTCCAGCGGCAATAAAACGCCATAGCTACGTGTATTGCGATTCTCTTGCCGGCCTCCTATTGGCCGTAAAACACTGGCCGGCTGAAAGGTTGAATTTTATCGTGGGGGGAAGAAATATTGATGGGAAAAGGAGAACGCCACCCCGGTCCGCTCTAGAATACATACATCGGGGGTGTCTTTGGTCGGGCTTGAATTGTTGCAGGGGTACGTTCGCGTTCGCTGGAACAGAGTGTTTGATAGGATAGGGATGAAGAGTGGAAACGAGAGAGTAGTACTCCGGATGCTTTACAATACCTACCGTGCCAAAGTATTCGACGTTCCCGTAGGTATGATAACATCGAACTTGTGACATTTATATCGAAATGTCACATTTATCTACGATATCTATTCGAAGTAATTCTGTACGATGAATTGAGATTTCTTTCGTATCTCTTATAGTACTAATTAAACGATGATACTTTAAACGAACAATGGATACGTAGCTCCAAATGACCTATCGTTCGTGTGCACTTCTACTTTAAAAGAAAAGGGAAGGTGAGGTTGCGTTAAATGAATCGGATGCCAATACATGAATAGAATCTTACGAAAAGTCTTTCGTAAAGTATCACAATAAAACCTATCATATTTTTGTCCCTGGTATTTTCCGAAGAAATGTTTGCAAAGTCTTGTAGGTATTGATACAGTATTTTTTTCTTTTTGTTCAACTTGTTCGAAATAACTACAATGAATAAAAACTGGATATTTAAGTGTTTAATGCACAATATTTACTTTGTTATTCACTAAATGGTTTTCTACGGAATTTAAATCCTTTTGCATTCTCTGAATGAACTAATAAATTTCATTTCAATGTACCTTCAGTCTACTATAGCCTTTAATTGAGAAAATAAGAAACTATGCAATAATTTTACTATTAATGTTACAAATAAATAAACAATATCTAAACTATTGAAATAAATTCATACACAATATGTTACTTTAACGTGATAAGTGTTACGTAAACGTAGTTAATTAGAAAAGATAAATGTGTAATATACTTTTATGTCCCTTTTGTACATATTTTGTATTCATATATTGTGTTTATTTCTTTATTCGTTTATTTAGATCAATTTATTCAGCAATAAAAAAAAAGCAACAATTTTCATAAATATTTAAAATATACATATTTCTATAGTTTTGAACCATTTATTTATATATGATATACAATTTAAATTCTTCCTTATAAAATAGAAAGCAAAATTGCAGGGACTCGTCTTCAAAACAGTTTCTTTAACCGCGCGACTGTATCGTGTGACAGACTTGTAACATGAGATCGATTCGGATACCTAAACATCGGGGACTGTTAGCTTTAAATCGAGGGGTAGTAGATTGAGAAGCAAATCCATAGATAGTGGATAGCGTTTCCTTGATCCGTTCGATGTTCATTTTATCCCTCTATCGTCCTATTGTCCACTATATATTTCACAGTACACAGTACAACAAAATAAATCGAACAATCGATATCTCTTCAGTTATCTGCCTCGTTTTTTTTTCCAAATGAAATATAAAAGTACTCTATACCAACGAAAACGAAGAAAGGTGAAGTTTCACGAAGAAAATCTTTCGTCAACACAGGAGGCAGTGCTTATCAATATGAGCTGAACTGGTCACACGAGCTCATTGGATGATCCCAAGACCCAATCATAAAATAGCTCGATATGAGCCACGCTATGATATGATATTATCATAATACCGCCGGATTATTATTGGTCGGAATCACCCTACTCCAGTTTCCCTTGCTCCTTCCTTTCTTCCGCCGTTCCAGCCACCCCCGACGCATACGTTTCTCGGCCGTTGAGGTGGGGCTCAGCCCCGCCAACCGTCCCTCAACCCTCTTCAACTCTCCCTGCTACCTTCCCGCCACCACCCACCAACCACTCGCCCCCCTCATCCCCCGATCCCCCTCCTCCCCACCCCGAATTATGAGGATCAATACACGAGGAAGCTTGCAAAGGCAGCGCCGACGCTACTCGCTTGTCGACCTCCTTCGAGTACGGACTCCCTCGGCAAGCTGGACCTTCCACTGCCTGATGGCTGTACGACGGCTCACTTTCCGGTTCCATGCAGCTTTTTCTATAGTTCTACAGTGCCGTTTTCAGTATGGCTTGATCGATGATTCATAGAACTCGACGGTTTTTTGGAGTTCAAATATACAACGGAGAAAAAGTGAATAAAGTTGGAACTGCGCTGGAACTTTTTCATCTTTAAAATATTTTCCCTTGTAAAAGCTTTGATTTAACGATGATGTATGTATGTATTATATATATACCGGAAAATATAAAGTAACATATGCCTTTCGTAAATACGTTTCAACATGCTGTTTATGATAAAGATTTATTATCTTCTTCTGTATCTCTTTTTCACAATTTTCTCTTCAACTATCCTTCTTACAACAATAAAGCGTTCAGAGTGCCTTAAAATGTTTTTCTACTTTCACGATCACCTCGTGATGTATCTTGAAACAACGTCAGAGGTGTAATTTTCGAAAGTGAATTAGTCCATAAGAACTGATGTGCAGCACTTCGTACAATTGTTTGTTCAGAATTTTCAATCCTTCATTCAAACCATTGAACAAAACGTTTCTTGATTTATTCATGACACGTACGCCGTAAATAACATCGTATACCTTAAACGTCAGTGTTTTTCAATTACCGAACTACAAAGCATAAGCTCTTCGAAACTAACAAACTATTCAACTTTCTTACCCAATCAATATAATCAATTAACTTTTAATCCCAAATGTATTCGAAGTGATCACATTCTAAATTCCAGTCAACCCCCCTCCCCCCCATTTCTCTCTCTCTCTCTCGTGGGTTCAGAGGCAAAGGGTGAAAACAGTCCGAAAAATTGGCACCTCCTGAACTTACCTACCCCTCGCCAGGCCGGGACGTATCAACTGGTGGGACACAGGCTAAATAAAACACACTGGAAAAGACGCGACGCGGCGCTGTAGGACACACTAATTCGTCGTTGTGACGGGAGTTGCGCGCTCGCGATCTCATATGTGCGTCGTTGGCATTATATCGCGAAACAATCGATACATGCTGTCAGCACCACCAACTCGCTACTTCAGGAACTAATGTAAGCCAACGGAAACGTTTGTATTTTCGCTACGATTGAAATTTATCTCGTTTTCGTGACGATCGACTTGTTGTTCCATAATGACATACAGTCATTCTCATTAATATTTAGACACCATTTAAAACAAAATAACTTCTTTAATACTAGGTTTACAAGCTTGTATACCTATTTTTATGGACACCAAATTGACAGATAAAAAAACGCATTTTCTTTAAAGAATCGTTTTATTTAATTTATAAACAATTCAGTTATACTATATTAACAAACATTATATTTGTTCATCGTCTTTTTCGCAAACACGTTCAATTTTGTGTATACATTTTCCGCGAACGTTCTTCCTACGCTTAATACAAATATTCGACGCAGCTGCATTTCATTACACTGCTCCAGCATGTTTAAGATATTGGGCTCGAAGAAGTAGAGGTATCTCCGTCGCATTATGATTTTTATTTAGCATCTTTTTTTATTTTTGCTATATTTGTTACTGAAGTAACAATTTCATGAATAGAGGAAATTTATTACTAGATTAACTATGAAATTAGCTAATCCGTCAATACGATGGGTATTCAGAAAAATAGGTATACTGAGAAGAGAGAAGTATACTGAGGAGAGCTGAGGAAGAAATGACTATATATATATATATATATATATATATATATATATATATATATATATATATATATATATATATATTCGTATCATACCATTAGCAAATGTCAACAAAAACTGTTAAAAAATAATGGTAGTATTTTCTGGAAATTTTACTCGTAAAATCAAAAACCCGTCAAATTGACATGTAATATTTAGACATGTAATGGAAATTTGAAAAATACGTTTTTCTGTTTTATATCAATTATATGCATGTTGAAAATTTCATCAAAATCAGTTAACGTTACTATGAGTTGACTATAAACTGTTAAAAATTACAAAAATAAGTCTTAACTTTCAGGCTGCAACTGTGATAAATCTAAAAAATTTTGTCATTCGATACCTGTCGCTTGATTCTACATCGACCGATATCGATGAAATTTTTACCATGTATACAACTGACATAAAGCTTCAAAACATATTTCTTTTAATTTTCATTACAGGCTTAGATAAGGAAGTTGTAAGAAGCGATCTTTACTATATTCTTTATTAAAGCAATTCCAATCAATTGCAATCTTTTCAAAATTTTTATACACGTCATCGTCATCTAGTAAACTAATCCTTCTAATTTCTCAACAAACTCAAATCGTTTAGCCTAATTTTAAAGAAGTTATTCTGTTTTAAATTATATCCAAATATTGACGAGAGTGGCTATACTTTATTATACACCAAACTTCTTTCCTAGGAATTTGAAAGAAAATACACAGTTTTGACGTAGTTTATACTATGAGATGCAAATATTTGTCGAACGTGTAAGGATTTTAGGTGCAAGATGATGAAGTTTATACAACGCTTCAGTCGCTTCACGTTGTTTTCTTTTCATTTACTGCAAGAAGGAAGAAAATAAAAGAGAAATAAAAGAGATAGATTGGGAGATAATGGCAAAATTTGTTTCTATTAAAATACTTGGAACAGTAAGCTAGGCATATGAACTTTAAGGTGTTACATTATTGAACTCTTTTATTGCTATTGACGCCTATAGACGTTTTAAAAATTTGTTCATATTACATCGTTGCGCCCTTTTTGTGCACTTCTAATTTAAATTTAGCCTTAATTTTATTCTTTGCGCACTTCCACCTAAACTTAATAAGCCAATAAAGGGTTAAATAAACAATTTTAATTCTATTAATACGTAATGATACGGACTTCTGTCCCTAACTTGTAATTTTTAATACTTCTTGCCAATTCAATCACTTATAAAGAGACGATCAACTTACACAAACATAGCTCAACCTATGAAAGTAACTCTTTATGTTTAATTCTTTATCGGCTAATGTCTCAGTTTTTGTTTATAATATTATATAGGTTCTTTCAATGAGAGCGATAGAACTTTGAATTAAAATGAAATGAAAAAAAATGCAATATCATATAAATGATCACCGCGATCGCTTTTGATGGAGTGAATACGGTAAACCCAATTTCCGCCATAAAAATCATCTTCAGTGATATATATGCCATTTTAAAATACATTTTATCTTGGAAATGCATCATTGTTATCACAAATTTCGTTTTAAATTATCAAAAACAATTATGTACATACAAATACGCGCATGCATATACGCAACGCTTTTCGTAGAAAGAAAATAAATGAAAGTTGCAAGATAAAATTAGACATAATGTCTATATTCTTTAAAGAGAAACGTATTGCAAAATGAAAACGTCAGATAAAAGCACCCTTTCTTCAAAAACTTTTTGTAACGTATTTGTTTGAAAAGCAAAAATATTTTTGTAATTCGGTTAAATAAATAAAAAATTGTTCATTCTAGTTATGAAGATTTCTGTTATTTTAATATCATTACTTAAAATTATATCCTTTCAATTACGTGTTAAAATTGTGACAGTATCAATAATTCATCAATTTGTTTTATTTAATTATACAATCATTTATCTATGATTATAAATGATTGATTTTAAAACGCACATTCTAACTAATCTCTAATTTTCAAACAATGTTTAATATATACAGTTTCCCAATTTTCTCAATTCAGAATCCCTGAAAAAAATTCTCCAATGATTAATACATTGTCGACACCACGTATTTTTTACGAGTTTGACATTGAAAAACATAAAATTCCACAATTTACACCATTCTTCTATCTATAATAATTTTGAAGATATTAGAACAAATATGTTTACTACCCTTTCAGAACCTTTTACAAATGATCATCCCTTGACTGTAAACAATTGCCGATAAAAGAAGATACCTGCTGAATATTTGTTTAAGAACTAATAACAATAGAAGTGTTCTCTTATTTGTAACATTCTTATATTTAAACACCCATAAAATGTACAAGTAACTTCAAACAATGAAATAATAATTATCTAATGTTTTTTGTAATTTACGCAAATAAAAGTGCCATAGGTGATCACTAGACTGCGGATTTTTATGTATTTACAGGAAATTTAAGGGTGCAAAATTGCACAGAATGTACAATACTACCGAACTTCTACTTTTAATTCCACATTCTCAAAAATATAAATTTTGTATAAAAATCCGCAGTTTAATGATCATATTATTATGAACAAATAAATAAATTAAATATTTTGTTTTGGGTGGTATTATGATTTCAATAATAGTATAATATACCCTTTCTGCTCTTAGCATATATAATTTGACTCCATTATGACAGCTTAACTAACTGAACGAAAATACAAGTTTTATCCTGATAACTTACCGAATATGAATTTAATAGAAACACTATGGAAATTATTAAAATGAATCAGAAGTGACAATTAATAGACAAATACTGATTGAGGAACTTGTATTACTATGACATTGTAACGCAGGAATAAAAGAAAAATGTAGAAAAAATAAAAGCGTCTTTAAGGCATCATAGATGCAAAGTGTGGAGTGACAAAATGTTAGTATATATTTTTAATAATTTCTACTTTTCACAATAAGAAAACAAGGTTTCGTTCAAAATATACCTTCGATTCTATTTTTGTTCTGACAGATAAGAGTATACAGGATGTTCACGCAATTAGCTCGCAGCATTTTTCTTATAAGTTTCTGATAAGTGTGACAAAAATGAAAGACCACAAAGTTTAATTATTTTTGATGCACAATACTACGATAGCTTGTATAGATTTTCCAAATTTGCAATGATTTTCGCTTAATTACGATACTATAAGGTTCTATAAATTGATAGCTATAATTCTTTTTCTATTACATGAAAACGATTGCCCCTGACAAATTCAACGATCTATAACAATGTTCAGTGCGACATAACTAAAAAACACACTATTAAGATCTTATTTTTATAAAAACGTCATAAATAAAAATAGATACTTAAAAATTTTACCGTATGTACTTCTTGTACTACGGGATTCCAGACTGTCTTTTAATGACCTATAATGATTGTTTAAATTTCCTGTATATTCAGTAAGTATCCTAATGCTTATGAACGGAGGTGTATGTGGTAAAATATGATACAAAATAAATACATATTAAATAACGTAGCATTTTTTAAAAGCACGGTAACATTGAAACCAGACACATTTATGCAACAGTATACCACAAAATTCACAAATACATGTATTAATGCATGCACATTCTTTTCGTAAAACAGGAGAGATCCCCCCGTTCGGTCGGCAATGTGACAACCTACAAAATCTTATGGCAACATGTATGCAACACAATTCCTATCACGCCACATGCTCTGTTTCTCCAAAAGAAATTCCTAAACGTGCAACAATCTCTCTCACTCTCCCTCTATTTCCAGTGTCCTGAAAAGTCGCGCAGTCTTGCGAACCGTGAAGAAAACCCACCCCCCATGTTCAGTCCGTTTCAACGGGCCGTGCACACTGCCAGCGGGCCACTCTCGACGAGACATCGGAACGGACCAAAGGTGTCGGCGTGTAAGTATCCCCTAGAAAACGGGACGTCGTCGTTGGGGAACGGTCCGGGGAAGGGGGGAAGGATAGGGTGGGAGCCGTCCGGTGTCCAAGAGGAGGAAGCAAGGCGACCAGGTCCCCGGGCAAAAGAAGGAAGCCGAGTGAATTTTTTATCGGTAAAAACTCCATTAGAGAGAGAGATGTGCCGGTGTTTGTTATTGGTCATCCTCCGGAGGAAAGACGCCGAGCTGGAGGGGCTTGTCCGGCGCAGAGATATCCATTGATCCGGGGGGATGGTGGATCGCGAACGGGCTCTCATCCCCTCCGCCCAACGGCCGAAGCATCTACAATGTTCCTTTCGTGCGGCTGCTATCAAAGAAATCAATTACCCGGCAACACACGCGAGTTCCAAACCCCGCTTCGCTGCGAGTTGCCCCCGAAGCAAGCAACGAGCTGGACGAGCCGAAAGAGGTGGTGCTGGAGAAGCCAGGAGAAGCATGAGGAGGGTTACGGGGTGGTAGGTCCGTAGGAGGGGTAGGGGGAGGAGGGAGAGGGTGGAACACCGCTGGCCGTCGCACATATTTATTTTATACTGGCCGCTCCTTACGCCCCAGCACCGATGGAATCCTTTATCAAGTTGTGCCGCGCGCGCGGAGAACTCCGCCTTTTTCTTTCGCCGCGATCGATGGCAGAGCCGCGGCGATACTCACAGTGTTACTCCCTCTTTCTCCTTCAAGCGGACCAGTCGTTTTGAGTACGGTTTTTCTCGCGGCAAAGTTTTGTGTCGGGTACATATTGGTCACGGATTCAGAGAAAAGTATTGTAGGCAGTTTTCATCGAATTATATATTAGTCATCGAATTTGAATTTGGATAGGGTAAATCGCTGAGAATATATCGTCACGCTGTATGCTACGCATAACACCTATATGCGCGGTTCGTTTGAACGGCGACGATGCGTATACTTGCGTATCGTCATGTGTACTTACAGTTTGATACTGAAACAGATGGTCGAATTTTGGTACCATATTCCACTCTTCTTGGAGATGAGAAAAAAAAATATACAGTGACTCGCATTGAAGATCATCCACACTCCTTGCCCGTTTATTCATCTTTTGCAAAAATCCAATAAAACAAATACAAGGCGTTTATAATCAATATTGAAATATTCTTTATTTATTATTGTTCGAGATAACAGATTGTCCTAAGTTTATGATGCGATCGATTAATCTGCTATTTTTGAGGACTTGAATATTTTTACCTTCATCGTGTTATTAACTTTGCAATCAAGAGAAACACCAAACGTTTAATCAGTTTTTAAGTGTTTAGCCACTTCTGCTCAATAGCAATTGACGTATCGTAATCTTATTCCTCGGACTAAGAACTGACTAAGACGTGGACAACAATAGGACAACCTGGATATATTAAATTTCCAAACTATCTCGAATCTATACGTGAACCGTTACATGTACTTGCATCGACATCACAGGGTGGTAACTAGGACCGCGATATCCTCGCATTTTTCTTACCTACTACATTGGACAGGAAAATTTTCCTACTTTTCTCCAATTTTCACTAAGACTTACCTTCTGGACAAACGAACACGTATAAAAAGACTGGACAATCCAAACACAAATTATTCTAAGTTGATTCTTATTAGGACACTAAAGAGATTCTAAACGAACACTGAGATTCTGAAAAGAATTCTAATGGACATGTACACGACACTCGTACCTTTAGACTTTCATTCACAACACTTCAAATCTATACGAGCTTTAATACATTTAATGAACATATATGTATATTTTACACGAACATTTAAATATATTAAAAATTTACACGGAGTAAATAACATTGTATAAGTTGAACATTATGGTTGTTATTAGATAAATTGTTAATACTGTTATTGTTTCAATATAAAACTTGTGTTTGCAAATAAAGATATTTTATTTACTGTATAATTGGCTTCACGAACATTGTGGAAGCCAACAATTATTATAAAATATGACTAAAACATAAAAAGATTCATGGAATAATAACGAAGAAGCAATAATATAATAATACTATATACAGAAAGGATGAACTCACTGAAAGTTGTTCATTTGTTTTCATTTATAAAACTTAAATTTACATATCTTTTAAGTTAATATTTAATATTTTGTTAGTTCCTTTACTATTAAGTTCCATTACTATTTTCCATGACTATTAACCTATTACATACACAGAGCTATTAATCTATTACGTGTAATCGCTTAAAATTTTCGTCCATTTCTTTAACATTTTTAACCCTTTGTCGTACTTTGACGAGTCTTATTCGTAATAACAATTTCGGACCAAACATGAATATCACGAGTCTGACTCGTGGAATCAAATTTTAGCCAAACATGAACATCATAAGTTTGACTCGTGGAATAAACACATTGCCAACCGTGCGAATTTTTCGTAAAGAACGTTTACAAATTTGATATTGAAAGATAGAAAATTTGTCAATATTCCTCCGCCTCCAATAATCTTTAAGATATTGGAATAAGTATGCTTATTACAATTAACATCAAGAACCATTTTCACTCTTTCAAGAAAGAATACTTTTTTCTTTTTCTTTTTTTTGGAACTATTATATACAAAAGTTTCATCAAAATCGGTTATTAACATTCTTATATGTAAGCACCTATAAAGTGTGCAAGCAATTGAGAATAATTATCTAGTGTTTCATATAACTTATACAAGTGGAAGTAACGCGTGTGGTAAAATGTGAAATAAAATAAAAGTTAATGGTATGGTAAATAGCATAGCACTTTTTTTAAATGTGACAAATTTATGATACACAAAAAAATTTGCAGATATATCAAACATATCCATTTTTTTTTTTTTGTAATATGGAATCATCTCCCCAATCAGTCGACAAAATATTAAGATCGGGCCAAACATAGATGTGGCAAGTGAGACTTATGTAGATGTGACGTTCTTGGAAAATGTTAACTTTTCCCATTTCTGCGAGCATCTTTCTCGACCATTGCGGCTTGTATTGCGAATGTTTTCGTGCATCACTTTGGTCCGTTTAATGAGCGTCGTCCCCTATCGGTTGGGCCCGGATTTCGTTGAGCTAATTGGTATGGACAAGGAGTTAAATCTTATTTATTTCTACCTGTTAAAGGTCTGTTGTACAATAGTCCGACTTTTATTTGCCATTTTTGCAATACTACAAGTTTTCTTAAAGTATTATCTATATTTTATATTTTCTATAAGTATTACCTAATATAATAAATCAGAACAGCAACACAAACAACACAATGATGTTTGTATACCGAGACATGAGAACATGTGTAAGTGCACGTGTACTTGATAGATCTTCAACACTGATTTATCCGAAATCATGCTGATTTTTGCACGTAGAGCTATCCCCTTGCCGCTTGCTCAATTCAGAAACACTATATTATACTATAAACTTACCTCCCTTATCGCTTAAAAACGATAAATACACATGAGCGGCTATATGTTAACACGGGTTCGCAAAAGGTTAAATCAGTCATTTCATATGTTACAACCTAATAGTTCCATTAAGTTGCATGAACACAGTCTCATATGTACACGCGTTCCAACTTAATATCTTTGGTTCCTCTAAAATCAAGTAGATGTGTCAGGTTGTGACACGGTGAGCAGGTGGGGCTAATCGGACAGGTGAACGAGCGAGGGTGGACCAGCACCATGAACGTCGACCGGGTGCAGGAGAACGATAGGATACGGGGGTGGTGGTGTAGGATCTCTTGACGCGTGCATCGATGTCCACTGGCTCCCAAGGGAAATCCACTTCATGATGGGAATCCCATTATTTCCCGAGCGATATAAAAGTAGGTAGTCCACGTGCTGTCCAGTTCAGGCCATTCCACCACCACCATCACCATCACTGGCACTGTCCCTCCTTCCGTTACAGAGCTAGCCAGCTCTTCACCCTCCCCCCCCCCCCTTGGCGATTCTCTCTCGATCCACTCGCAATTCATTCCAGATTCGTAGCTCGCCCCCCCCTTAAGGCGAAACCAAGAATGAATCATCTTTACTTTGAATTAATACATCTTGTTTTCTTTTTCTTCTTCAGCTTCTTCTTTTTTTGGGGGAGATTATTGGGTAACCACAAAACAAACGTTTCCAAATATTCTATTTCGGCTACTTCTTCGACAGCTCGAATACGTTTGTTTACGTACGACAATAGAGGAGATAGCACGACATTTGTAGAATTTATTGTACTGAATGTTGAAAAATTGTTATTTTACAACTATGTACAGTAACTCACGAAAATATTCGAACCCCCTTTAAAAAGAATAAGATTTTTAAAATGAAAGCAAACGACTTGAGCCTTTTGACAAGTTAGAAGGATTACTTTGTTAAATGATGATGTGTACAAAACATGTTGAAAATTAGTTGGAATCACGAAAAAATTAATAAAAATAATTTTTGCAATTTTTTTATGTGTAATTAAAATAATAAAAAATAATAACTAATAAAAATTCTAAAGTACGTTTTGTAGATTTATGCCAATTATATACACGCTGAAGATGCAGAAACAAGCAACAGGCATTGAATGACGAAAGAATCTTAAGATTCATTTTAGTTGTAGGCCGAAACTCGTGAAAGATTTCGATTTTCAACATCTTCGACCATTTACAGCTCATAAGAGCGTTTAACCGATTTCAATGAAATTTTCAGCATGTATATAATTAGTATAGGTCTACTGTTGGCTCCAACACTGTTCGTGGAACCAATTATATATCAAATATAATAGTTTTATTTGTAAACACAATTGTTACATTCAAACAATAACAATATCAACAATTTATATATTTACAATAACAATGACCAGCTTATACAATGTTACTTAGTCCGTGGAAATTCTTAATATATCTAAATATTCGTGTAAAATATGTATGTCCATTAAATGTACTAAAGTCCATATAGATTTAAAGTATTGTAAGTGAAAATCCATTAAGAATCTTTTAATAATAATCTTAGAATCCACTATTAATCCACAAAAAAGCACGTGTCCTAATTGTCCAGTCCTTTTATACATGTTCGTCTGTCCAAAAGGTGAGTCTTAGTGAAAATTGGAGAAAAGTAGGAAAATTTTCCTGTCTAATGTAGTAGGTAAAAAAATAGTCAAATACATGTAACGATTTACGTATAGTTTCGAAGTAATTTAGAAATTTAATATTTCCACGTCATTCTATTGTTGTCCGCGTCTTAGTCAGTTCTTAGTCTGAAGAATAAGATTGCGATGAGTCAATTGCTATTGAGCAGAAGCGGTTAAGTACTTAAAAACCGATTAAGCGTTTGGCGTTTCTTCTGATTGCAAAGTTGTAGTAACATGATGAAAGTAAAAATATTCAAGTCCTGAAAAATAGCATATTTATCGACCATATCATAAACTTAGAATAATCTATTATCCTCAACAAATTACATAAATGCACACGTAATCGCAAAATATTCAAAGTCGATGTACTGGAGATCGAATCTCGAAAAAAAGTTTGATCCATATTTTCGACATATTTTTTCATATAAAATTAGCCCCTCCTCGGTTGTATCATTGATACTGGAACACCCTGTATGCTTTATTTACATGTAGTAATATTACATAACAAAATTATAATAAAAGATTTGAATTCTTGATTATATAGACGAGATCCAAATAGTTATAGACCAGGATTTAGTTACTTTCAACCTATTCAACTATATTAGTACACATGGTGTCTCACGTAACGCGATTCATTATTTTTCATTATTTTTTATTTTACGATCATGTAACAGAACGAATCTCATTATGAACAAGGAGTATCGACGCACTTTGCCAAAAATAAACACTAGTCTAATATATGTGCTACAGAAGCTAAAAATTGTATTATATATGTTTTTCCGAGTTAGTACATTTTGTGATACCTTTCAAAGTAGTCATTTATATGCAAATCCGGTTTAGCCGAACAAATAACGCAATAATATGGGTATGTTTTAGACATCGTAAATATAAAAGCATAAAATTCTTACATATGTAAAAATTATGAACACGCAAATAAATTTTTATATGATAGATCCTCTATTCGCTTTAGTAAAGGCGCTAAAGTGCGCTAAGGTATTCATAATCAGGTATTTATAAGACTTAATAAAAAGAGGTAAGATTTGGATTCTGAGTGTCTAAATCTCTTTTTACCGGCTTTATTTTGGATCTGGGTTTATATTATGGATTTATATGTCTTATTACTTAAAAATAATAAATACGCATGGGCGGCTATATGCCGATACGTGTCCGCAAAGGGTTAATGGTGTTGAGTGTACTACAAATGACAATAGAAAAAATTCCATAAAAATTTCACATAAATAGTCCCGTGCATGTTATTTTTTTGCATGAGATTTTAAGGAACTTTACGAGAAATTCAAAAAGCATATTCCACGATGTTTTTGTAAACTCAGTAGCCTTTTTTACGGAGATATTTGCAGAATCTTATATATCAATCGTCGATAAATAATGTTGAAGATTTGAAAGGGAGAATTACTATAGTATATGGAGTTGTACAGTCCCTGGCCATCGAATTAGGACCACGTACGAAAATTTCACTTTTATGCCTATAACAGTATGTCACATATGGAAAATTGTTTTAGGTCATTCAAATTATTACTAAATACGTTGATAATGATGTATATATAACAATTGATTTGTCACTATCGTGGTAATAATCAAATTGTGTGGGTGACGAGCGATTAAGTGCCGCACCAGTGTTTACGTTAGGCTCAAGTTTCGATAGCGCGTGAGGTCAGATTTGGAGAATGCAAGATTTGTTTGTACATACACGATGAGAATGTGTTGCACATATGCATGAGAGAACTTTAGAAGTTCAAATGATGAAGAAGAAAATCAGTTGTGACTGAATCGTTGAAGCGTTCGTAAGAAGTCAGCGTTAAGAGTTTTAGTAAGTGCATTTTATGAAATATGGGAAAACGACAGGACATTATTAGTGAGAAAAGGGCCTATATATGTGGTCTTCTGAAAAGTGGCAACCTCTCGCAGCGACAAATCGCGAAAAATGTGAATGTTTCGCATCAAACAGTGATGAGAATCGCTAAATGTATGAAGGAGAATGTGCCGCAGTTTTCAAACAAACGGTCATCCTGTCGCGGTAAACGAAAAACCACACCGAGAACAGACCGAAAAATTATAAAAACTGCATTAGAAAACCGTTACGCGACTACAAGAGTACTGGTGCAACGTCTTAATAACGATGGAGTGGATATATCTGAGAGAACATTCAGAAGACGTTTATACGAAGTCAATATCAGATGCAGACGACCAGTAAAAAAGCCAAAATTAACGCCCAAAATGAGAAAATCTCGATTGGAATGGGCAAAGGCTCATTCCAATCTTAGCATAGCAGATTGGGAAAAGGTAATTTGCATCATTTATGCTTTAAGAAAATCATTTTACGACTCTAACTATATTTTCAAATTTTTACAATTTCTTCATATTCATTAGGTCATCTTCAGTGACGAAACACGTTTAGAAATGGTTACGGAAACAGCTCAATTTGTCCGAAGAAGGTCACATGAGCAATTGCATCAAGATTGTGTGATGCAATCGGTAAAACATCCACAAGCAGTGATGATATGGTCCTGTATAACAATTGAAGGACCAGGCCCACTTTATTTTGTTAATGGAACTATGAATGGCAAACAGTACGAAGATGTCATAAAGACTCGATTGCTTCCATTTTACACATCTTTAGGATCCCAATATACGTACATGCACGATGGAGCACCATGTCACAGAGCCAAATTCATTAAAACGTTGCTTTCATCAAAAAATATCCCTTTGCTCCCATGGCCAGGCAATTCTCCCGACATGAATGCTATAGAAAATGTCTGGAGCTTACTTAAAAGAATAGTTTATGAATCTCCAAGCACCACATTGTCACAGTTGAAAACAAAAATGACAGATATCTGGGAAAATAATGAAGATATAAAGCATATGATCAAGCAATGTATACGGAGCATGCCGGAAAGGATACAAGCTGTCATCAAAGCAAAGGGTGGAAATACAAGATATTAATATGTGTTAATAATATTATGTACAGTAGTAGTGTATTATGTTAGTAGTTAATAAATTATATCATTATAATTTCAACAAGCCTTTTAATTTTACGGATATCGCGAAAAATGCTTAAAATTTGTAGTGGTCCTAATTCGATGGCCAGGGACTGTACATTCAGCCATTCTGATAACGGCAACTCATTAAAACTTCTGCTAAAGAGCAGAATGTTGTGTTGCGGAAGGCGGAATACAATTCGAATAAGCGTTAAAATTATTTCTATAACTATAAATCTAGTACTGAGTTTGCGGGGGAGATTTCTAATTGAAAACCATAAAAAAGAAGATTAACATGCTGTAGACAAAACTTCAATAAATACATTGGTATTTTCTCTTAAACACAGTTTTTCTAAGAGCACTACAGAATATAAATTTTTTTATAATTTTCTTATTATATGGCTTTTTTAAACATTTCAAGGTCGTTTCATTTTAACATAATTCGAATAAATTCCTGTTGAAACGCATTTTCATCGAAAAAATCTTAAGAAACGATGCGCCATAGTTTTACAAAGATTACGTGAAAAATTTAAAAATATTACGTTTAAATATATTACGTAAAAATATTATGATTAATTATTGCTTTGATCTTTTACCGACAAATAAAGCATATTGCTTGCTTGTTGAGAACAGTCTCCCTATTCTTTCCCTATTGAAAGATTAATTTAAGTAGAAAGCTGAAAATTCAAATGTACAACAGTGTAAAAGCGCACGATATCAAGCAGAACATCTTTACAAACAACATTGAATTTATATTAATGGACATTGTAGCGATAAAAAATGTAACAACAACGCAACGAATGCGAAAATGTCCCTTAACCCTTTGCACCCCGAGTCATCCCGGACGTTACCTACCAGCAACTCGGAGCCACTTTATCGCAAAAACGTGAACTTACAAACCGTCATATTGTATAGTATAGCTTTGGAACCAAGTAAGGTATTATAATGATATTTAATTTATATCAATTTGTAGACATCGAGGAACATATATTTGTAAGAAAACAAAATCACATTTTATTTCTTATAATTTTGTACAGTATGATAAATTTTGAAGCATTCCCCAGTATGCATTGCAGGCTGATTTGTGCACGTTTCACAATAATAAGTCGTTTGACGTCTTTCACCTGGTATTTTCCTGTCAGAACAAACAATACAGTCCTGTTTTCTTTTTCCCACATTGGGAATATGTAGTTTACTATTCAGTCTATTGTCTGCCTAAGATGTGGATGGACGTGCTCATGGTTCATTTTTTAAAATATATCTTAGTAATTGTACCATATTTTGATTTGATTTCTTGTGGCATTTTAACAGAAAACTTCAGGGAAACATGCATTTCTCAAAAAGTTGCGCTGGAATGAGTTGATTCCCTATAATCACTAATGAACTTTGATGTCCCTTCAGAGGGGACATCCGAGTGATATGCTAGAATTACGATGTCCCCTCAGAGGGGACAACGGAGTGCAAAGGGTTAAGATGCGTTTGACTACTACAGAAGGCGAAGTATAGAGTAGACCAATCATTAATAGGACTTTTTGTCACGTGATCTGAAATACCGACGTCGGCCAAAACTATTGGTTTCGAAGCGCGCTCTACATTTAAGAACGGTGATTTTAAGAACTGCATCGAACAAAACGATGTTGTTGGTTAGGAAGTAAATCTGGAAAATTAAGGCACGGACAAAATAAACCTATCATCACAGACACAGATAAATAGATCCGTTACCATTTTTATATCACATCCTATAGTATCGACTGGAACTGGTATTATATTACCACGCTATTAGCGATAGGAATTAAAATCAAGAACATTATATTATGTTGCATGCTTTAAAAGTAAACATTATTTTACTGCAGAATAAAAAATTTCTTTCTTTTTAGGTACTACATACTTTTAAGTACTCATTAGTCAAAGAAAGTAAACACCTTTAGTCACTTCTTGCAAATAAACGTAAACTATTTGTAACATTCATGTTACGTATAAATTTACAATTTTATATATTAAATGAACGGAATATAGTAAATATTTTTTTATTTATGATTGGCAGAAGTGTTTTGCTATATTTTCCGTATTTGTCAACAATATTTATTCCAAATAGTTATAAAAAATATAAGTTGAAATCAAATTCGAGATATTATAAAATCTTAGGATGAACTGAAATGAATTTAATCACATGCAATATGCAATTATTGTCAACACAATATACAACAATATAGACATATAATCATGTCTGAACGTTACTTTTCAAATTTACTTCTTGATCAACATCAATCATTTTCCCCGGCGCAATTCTTAAAATCACCATTCTTAAGAGTCTATGCTTAAACTCTAATAATTTTAGACAACGTCGGTATTTCTAATCGTACTACTATATATGTCATCGATGATAAGAGTCTACTTAATTTCAATTGGTTACTGTACTGTAATATCGACTGTAAACAAACTAAATGTGCATGTTTTATCATAAACGTGGTTGTTTCATGGTAGGTGTATTTTATACTCTGCTGTGTAGTGTGTGTAAACTGTGTGTGAAGCATAATTATCTCTAAAATTATGAAAAAAGCAATTATGTTTGCGTAACTTTTTCTCACACTGTTTCAAGAAAATTATTTGATGCCTTATATTTAGCCACAGTCTGATTTGTGGTAACAATTTACATTCTTATCCTTTTTAAGGTTATATCAGTATCTCACACGAATATACATGTAAAAGACTATACGTCTTTTTTCTTATTCTGCAAATATGACATCAATTCTGAAAACACTTAACAGCTTTCAACTATTTAACAAATGTTTGATGCCAAGGTATTCAGTAAATATAGAATATATTTTATGAATTTATTTTTTTACATACTGAAGATTTGAAAAATAAATTTCTTTACTCGCTTATCTATTGCAACCATCAATCTTAATTTTCATTAATACACAAATTTTAGGCTTGATATGATGGCAGTTCTTACTCGTGGTAAGAGACAAAATCCTCCACCAAAAAAACGTCACCCTGAATGGCTTCCAAAGCCAACACGTGTAGTATGTATTTCAAAACTAACAATCATGTTTCACTTTTTTTATTTTATAAATACTTTATGTTAATATTGTTCATATTAGCCTTACGACGAAGCACTTACTGAAGAAAATAAAGAATTTCTCTCAGAATATATAACATCTAATGATGGATTACATACACCTCTTAAGTCTCCATTGAACACAGAATTAATTCAATCAGATGCACCATGGTCCCGTAACACTAGACGTACTGGTTTAATTGGGAAAAAAATAGGTGTCTATCCAATGTGGCTAAAAAATGGTAAAAGAGTAGTAACTACTTTAATACAGGTACTATATAAAACAATTGTATATTATTATGTTTTAATTTAATATAAATTCATATATTATATATCTCTATAGATTATTGATAATGAAGTTGTAAAATATATACCACCAGAAGAATATAATCCGGTTATAAGCTCTAAACATAAAAATGTTAAAGTAAAAAATGGTTGTCTTGTATTAGGTGCAATAAATGTTGATCCACAACAAGTAAGTTATTGTGATTTATATTTCTATCAATATTTATTGAAATGCTAAATAAAATAATTGTACTATTAATTTTTACAGCTTACCAAGGAGTATTTTGGCATATTTGACAAAGCTGGAGTTACACCAAAGAAAGTACTAATGAGATTTACTGTTTCACCAAATGCTGCTCTCCAACCAGGAACTCCTTTATGTGCAGCCCATTTTAAGCCAGGAGAATACCTTGATATTCGAGGAAAAACGTAAACATTTTACAAATATTCTCTGTTATCTGTTAATTATCTGATAATAAATTACAATCTTTTATAAATGTAGGATAGACCGTGGCTTCCAAGGGGTCATGAAAAGGTGGGGATTTAAGGGTATGCCTGCTTCACATGGTGTAACTAAAACGCATAGAAGGCCGGGAAATATAGGCTCAGGAGGTGAACTAGCTAGAGTAGTGCCAGGTACTAAGATGCCTGGACATATGGGAAATCGATGGCGTATTCTCAAAGGTGTAAAGGTAATTCATAATTATTTTCTTTATATTTTTATACCAAAAGTCTTTACTCTTCAAACTAGTATTTCAATTTAGTACTTTTACTCATGGGAAATTCATTACTAGTTTCTTGTCTTGCAAATATATGAATCCAAAAAACATATACAGTTTTAAATACATTTGATGTTTTCAAATACTAAAAAAGTATTATAATATTTAATACAGAATCAGCATTTATCAAATTAAATAGATTGTAATTAATAGATTCATTCAACAAATAAAAAAAATTAAATCCTTAAATCTAAAAATAAAAAATATTACAATATATTAATTTTATGATTATAATTAATTATGTGTAAACATAATTTCTTTATCTATATTTTAGAAATTATAAAAATTAAATACTTTTTATAATCAAATACAAGAAAAACGAAAACATCGAGATAGAAAAATTTTTACTTTATTTTGAATGTAATTAGTATTGTAAGTTTTTATGCTATAAAGTTTCCATTATTCATATTTCTTTTATAAACAATTGTTCTGCAGAAATTAAAAACTTTTATTATTAATAAGATTAAAGCATGTTATAATAGTAGTAGGAATGAAGAATATAACCATTTTTTTAAGTATTTATATGAAGATGAGGAGTTTTATTATCGCATTGTAAATATGTGTCATGCATTAAATATCTTGTCAGAGGTGCATGAAATAAGAAAAGAATATTGATATAGCTTATTTTTATTATTATTTTTTTCAATATAGTAATAAAGTAAAAGATTATAATTATATTTTCTTTTTAATAGAAATATTTTACTTATTTTTAATTGTTTAATTAGATAGAATGATGAAAATGAAATATTATTCAAATTGTATTAAATTACTATTTATATCTGAGTACTGTTTATTATGTTTCTTATAAAGTTTACATAAAAATAGTAGTACACTTATTCTCTTGTTTTTATAGAAGTTTTAAAGAAAAAATATTCAAAGTATTAGGATACAGCTTGCTTATGAAAGTATACATAATTTTTATAATTACCATAAATAATTAGTTAAAAATTGTGCACAAGATGCTACAATTACAATTCTTCATTTTATAATTCATGTTTAAAGAATCTAAATATTTCTTATTTAATTCATATGAAACAGAATTAATACAGAAATAAGTTTAATAGTTGTTATAGAAATTAGTACATCATACTTTCAAATATTTAGATGAACCTTCATTTATATACTACAAATCGTTTAAAGACTTCCTAACAATATTAAGCACAAAATATTCATAATTTAAAAATGTAATTGAAGTTATATTGCAATAATTAACAAGAAATATGCTTCTATGATTACATTTTAATTAATTATTTTGTAATTATGCAATAGTTTTTCAAATTTATTATTTATTTCTAAATCATAGTCAAAGCACAGTGAAAATTTACGAAAATAATAAGAATTTTATTGAGAATATGTGAAAACGGTATCATACAAGGATTTTTTTTTATTTCCTTCTTTAATTCTGGTATCAAATATGTTAAGAAAACTGCTAATTATTACTTTTAAAGTGAACTTGTATTTCCTAAGTATGGTTAATGAAAATTTACAAATTTTGTATAAAAGTAACTACATATTTTTGTGTAACCTTCTTTTATCATTATTTGAAGATATACTTAGGTTAGGTTAATAGATTCAAAGAAATAACTTCGTAAGAACTTTTATGTCTGTATATTTTGAAATAAAATTTTGTCAATTTGTAGAGTTCGTTAAAATGAACACAATTATATGCTTTTTGTGACAAATGTTAATTATTTTTGAAATACTAATAATTATTATTAATCATTTTTTTGCACTCTATAGTGTATAAACATAAGACATTGGCGCTACGGTTAACGCCTACTGATAAAACTGAAAGTCCACTTTTTCAAACGTGCCACTTTGAGTCCCATTTTCTTTAATGTAATTATACAAACCTTTTTATATTATTTATACTAGTAATTTATTTTAATTACGCTAATTTTATCACACTATTTACATTTTTTGTATCTTGAGATTAATAATCATAACTTTGATTTAATTCGTAATTAAAAGATACTACATTTTGAATACTGCTTATCTGTCATGAAATATGTTCTATCACTTATATTAGAGTATAAGAACATATGTTCTTTACGAATGCCATAATTGTTTACCTAATCTTTTAAAAGATGCAATTTTTATATCTTCAAACGAAAATGCAGTAACAATTAAAAAATCATAGTAGGAAAAAAACTCAATTTTTAGAGACGGCTTTCGTATTTATTGTATTGGACGTTAAAGAATTAATTATAAATGAAAAAAAAACAATTACAAATCATAAATTTGTAGGTGATATAGGAATATCACCACATGTATTAGTAAAATCCTTCAAACGGAGAAATTACATGTGTAAATATGCCTTTTCAATGTAAAGTTTCTCTCCTAAGACCGATATCTAATGTAATAGTGAAGATTGTTAGAAATCAAAGGAACAAAGTTCAAAATATCGAGGAGTTAGTTATGTCGATAAGAAAATAAGTAATGTAACTCAAACTTAGAAAGGATGAAGTGTCTGATTAATTCGTATATACATAACATTTTAAGACACGGAATAAAATTGTGTCGTCGCGACTATTACAGCATTACAGGAATATCGCAACGGCATCAAGCATTTTATAAAAAGTTCACCATATCTTTACATGAGATATAAAAAAATTGTATTGCAAAACTATATAAAATTACTGTCAACTGATTTTAATCAAACTTACTCTATTTGATAGTTCAATATTTGGATTATAAATTCAATGGGCCGGGGGGGGGGGGGGTAGTGTACGTTTTGTGAAATACATCGACGGCTATAAGTTTTGATTAAAGCAAGATACTGAAATGCAGGTTGCATACAAGTCATGAAGCTATTTGGTAATCTATAATCCTATCTTTTTCATACTTCTTTAAGGTAATTTTTACGGTTGTTTTTTCTTGCTTTTATTCATTTAGATCGAAAAATACAAACAATTGCAATGACCGAAAAAAGTATTATTAACTTAAAATGAAACTATTTCAAAAGTATGCTCAACTTGAAATGCGAGTATATGCTGTAATACTAAAATTACCGAATTTTTCTTGTATATAACAAATAATGACCTGGAACATCAAAAAGCAACTAAGCACCGTGGCTGTGTTAAAATGTGACTTTACTGTTTGTTTTAACTAAAAATTTCACAAATTACATGTAATTTGGATTCTAATTATGTACATGTGCAGACTAAATGAGTATTGAATAGTTAATTAGTAGATTTGCATTGTCGCATGTGGATAAAAACAGAGTATTTTCTTCCAAAAATAAATTATTCATATACCACTTAATACGCAATGGTTGATAATCTAATTGAGGTCGTATATTAGAAGAATTTTAATGGTAATTTTATGGTAAAAAATAAACGAACATTTCATTTTCGTCGTAGGATAGCAGTCAATTATGCGCAAATTTAATTGCTGTTCTATCTCGTTCTCTCTTAAGTGTTCTTCGTCTAAATCACTAAAGGTTATAGTTTTATTTGCCACGAATAACAGAATCCTAAAGTGCAAACCGCAAATTTTGACGAAACTTATATATGTATATACATAAGATATTCAGTTCTTGAAAAACTATTTAACATGTATATTTTTTTATATTAATTATTAGTTTCTTCCTCAAAAATAGTCATAAATAAATGAATTTTCTTAAGAACTGCTTGTATAATTGAATTTTTTGTTTGGAAACAAGCAATATCTACATTTAAACATTTTTTTCTAAATCAAATAATTTCCGTGATGTAAAAATAATAAATCTTCAAGCTGTAAGAACTATTTTCAACCCCCTGTAAAAAAAAAAATACAAAATGCCCGTAATATTTTTCAAAACTTATACATATTAAGTTTCATAAAACTCAGCGATTTACATTTTAGAACTTTCCCTTGTTAACACGTCCACTGCCACCAGAAAATCGGTAACATGATGGGCAGTACATTCTGCACCACATATGTTGCGTCGGTGGCAGCGAACGTGTTAATATAGCTAGACAGTCCCGAATATCTGTGCTAATCTGGGAAATGCCGTTATGAAATCATTAACTTCTGTTGTTAATATTTCGTAAAAAAGAAATTTATACCTGTCAGAGGATATAAACATACTCGATTTAATAAACTATGGTAAATTGCCAAAATTTCATTATTAAGTGAACACAGCACTGTGAAGTTCTCGTCAATTAAATATATACTTATCCATGATTTTATGCTACATTCACATCTTTTTTACAAGTGTCAAATATATCAAAACAATTAAAAGGTAAAAGGTTCTACTGTTTATTACAAGCGTGGTTTTCTGAATTTGTAATATGCCCGAAATGTTGCGAGGATGAAAGACCTCTATTTAATTGTCCAACGTGAAGGGTTGATGGATTCAAAAATAAGTAATGTTCGGGGCCTCTTCCTTTCGGATGGTGAATTTGAAGGATAGTTTCTAAACCTTTTAGAACATGTTGGCCTAACATAAGTACAAGTTTGTAATAACTTTTCAATAAGTAACTTAATCTTCTTATGAAAAATTATTTTTTTTTTGTCACAAAAATCATCATGTAAGCAAGATAATGCAACAGCATGCAAAAAAGCATAATTCCTTATAAAAAATTAATTTTTTAAAAATTAAAAGAATCATGATTAACAGATGTAGTTCAACTTTTCTCATATACATATTACTCACAGGAAGAACGTTAGTCTAGTAATCTCACTATGTTAATAAATGAAATGAAAATTTTGTGTCCCCTTTGAATTAAGAAACAAAAATATAGCAAGAAAAAATCTTAATTTCTTTTAATTATAGTGATAATGATTATAAACAAATGTTTATCAAATAATTTGTTTACAAAATTTATCATGAATGAGCCAATAATTGCAATAAAAGAAATATGCAGAAAGAGAATGTTTTCAACAATTTAAATAGTTTCTAACTTTTGCGTATATGTTGCAGATACTACGAGTAAACACCAAGTATAACGTAATTTGGGTATTAGCTCACAATATACCAGGAGAAATAAATACCATGTGTTACTTGTACGATACAATCCTTCCAACTAAGACGAACACTTCGCCACATTTTCCTACATATTTCCACGATGAACAGACAGGCGAACTTCCTGAAAATCTTTATGCAGATGATCTTCACGCTTTTAATGATCCTACCATTGAATTTCAACCTGAATCGTAATTGTAACAATAGATAAAATAAAGTTTTTATTAAAATCGTATTTTATGAAAATATTTAAATACCCTTCAATTTTTTAACAGTCCACATGTTTACGCGATTAAAGAACTAAAGAAATATCGACGGTTAACGTTGTCGTGTGTATCTAATAATTTTACTGCTTATCCCTTTTTCCCCTTACAGAAATAATTCATAGTCGTGAATTAAGCTAATAAAGAGTAGTCAATTGATTTATTTATTTAGTAATCAATATTATAAATTTAACATACCTAAAGTATACACGAATTGTTTTATAGATGTAACATCGTTAACCAAGACTCATCTTAAGTTAGAGTGTAGAACAACATGATCAAACAATAAAAAGGATACTTCTTTTTTTATTGCTCCTTAATTTAGAGAGCAAATTAATTAATTTACTAGAATAATTTAGTCGGTAAGATGCATATCACTAGCTGCATTCGATTAAGTTCCGCTCCGCCAATAGTTTTAATATGTGCAATCGGGAAAGGAAAACAAGGTAACATACACATCATTAAAAGAATCCAAAAGAAAAAGAAAAGAACACAGATTCTTATTTCAATAAGAAACTCCTTTGCTCTGTAACTTTTGCCCTTATTAGTTTTTGATTTCCCTTTTTGTGGGGAATATCCAACCTTTCAGTTACGCTTTTAGATTAGCAAAAAAAAGTTACACATACATATATGTATATATATATACACACAACATATGTATATATATATATATGATTCTTGACTCAGCAGTGACATAATGAAATTGCCACATGTTGTTGTTGGAGCAAGAATAAGACAGAATAGAAAAGGATAAGCAAAATGGCTCCGCATCGGAGTTTGTCGGGGGGACGGCACGATCGGATAAGAAACAATGGAGGCCCTCTCAAAATTTAAAACTTTCACTCGGAATGCTCGTCGTCTGATCAAATTCAAATGGTTCCACAACTTGCGGTTCCACGTTCGTATCATTTGTCTAAAATCATTACAAAATACATTTTTAAATATTTGGAACATCGACAAAAAAAAAAACATTAATTATGCAAATAAAATAAGTACATACATCTGAAAAGTATTGGTCAATAATTTCAAACGCTACTTTGTAAATCTCTATGTTGTTGTGATTTTGCAGCGCCTCAATCTTATCCAAACCTACAAGAACATATTTACGAGTATAAACAGTATTCTTTAAATTGCATTATATAAAAGTAATGTTAAATTGTTATAAAGACCAACCTGAACATTCTTCAATCATATTGGCCAATTGTTCAACTTGTGTCCCAGCAAGTTTGAGCATATTATGTATACCATCTAAAACAACCTGTACAACTTGAGGATCTTTACAGGAAAGGAGGTTACAGAAAGGTGGAATAACGCCTTCTTGTATCATCCGTGTGACTTGCTCCTCATTACCACTAATTGTTAAATTGCTGATTGCCCATGCTGCTTCTTTCTGTGTTTGAAATTCGCCCTGTTGAAAAAACAGATATATTAACGAAGAATATTTAATTTAACAAATTTCGATAATTTTAACAGAAGTATTTTCTTACATTCGCTAAATTGCGAATAATAAGCGGCAGTAATCCAGCATCTATAACTGCTTGAACTTGAGACTGATTGCCAGCAGTTATATTTGAAAGGAACCATACTGCTTCTTTACAAATCTTTTCCCTCGAATGAGTGAGTAAATTGGGGAAGTATGATAGCGCATCACAATTTAGAACAAGTTGCGTTTGTTCATCTGTACCGGTTACAATATTACCAACTGCCCTTAGAGCAGCTGTTTGCACTTTAACTTCTTTGTGCGAGAGAAATGGTACGAGTCGAGGCACTACACCGCTATCTATAACCAACTGAATTTGTTCATTACCACCGTCAGTTAAATAACTCAGTGCCCAAATTGTGTCAACAAGAATCTGTAATGTATATTGAATATAATGAATTAGTTTAATAATTATTAGCTATTAAAAATATATTAAATATGTTTGTCACTTACATTAATATCTGTGTGATGAATGAGTACATTAAGAGCAGGCAAAATTTCTGTAATAGTTTGAACAGGTGGTGGTGGTTCTTTGCTCCTACATAAATTTACGATTACCCACGTTACATTACGTAAAAAACTAATTGGTATATCCGGCTTAATAAACGCTAACAATGGCGGTACAATACCAAGTTTAATAACAAAATCCCTAGCTGCTGGACCATCTCCAATAATATTTCCTATGATAAAAAAAAATTGTCAATATGCGTTTCTAACATTCTTAGTTCAATAAATGGAAAATATAGATAAAATAAAATAATTACAAAACACAGTAAAACTTAAATTTTAATGAAATTTAAAATAATAAACAGTTAAAACTATCTAATGTATTTCTGCTACATTTTCATCTTGATATTACAGAATAAACCATATCTTCGTCTTCATACTAAAATACACACCTAAAGCCCATACAGATTGTTCACAAACATTTTGTTGACTTGAACATAACAAATGCAATAAATGTGGAACTGCACCAGCAGCTACAACTGCTTGTGTTTGAAGTGATGTTCCACTTGCAATATTTGTTAAAGCCCATGCTGCTTCAAATTGCAGAGATGGACTGCAAAAATAATTCATATTAAAAATTAAAGAATTTATAATGATCCATACTTCGAATATAAAATAAAGATTTATTTACATTAACAATATAGTCTATGCAAATTTATGAATAATAAATACTGATTAATATATATTATTTAACCCTAATTTTGTTTTTTAAAGCAAAAGATAATCATAAAACTTTACAAAAATAAAAAGTCTTAAATTGAGAATAGTCACCTTTGATCATACTTTTGTTCTCATAAAAATATATTAAATAGTACTATAAATTAAGATTACATATAAATTTAATCATGATCATACCTATTGTGCTCTTCAAGACAAGAAACTAAAACGGGTAAAATCTTACTACCAATTAATAAATCAATTGGTGGATTACGATCTGATGATAGTAACTTTCTGGCTGACTGTACAGCTTCCAATTGAACTTCTGGATCTGAACTACTAGCTTTCGCTACTAGTTCTTTCAAATTGATTTTTGACAAATGTTTATCAACATCATCTTCATCTGAAAAGAAATAATGTACTTTAGTAATTAGTGTTCATTTATACTCTCACATGTTTCCTTTATTAATCCTTTGCCATAGTTTACCTATTAAATTTCTTCGTTTCTGTAAAGTCTCATCACGTTTGTTTTTGCGTAACTCCACAGTAACTTCATTTCTTCTTCTTCTCATTTCCTAAACATATGTATTATCTACTTAAAATTTCTTAAATCAATTATAATGTGCAAAATATTTCTTAAATGCAAATTTATTTTTAGAATAAAATTTATAATGCCTTTAGTATAATTACATTTTGAAAGTAGCACAACTATAACAATAAAATAACTAAACCAAATTTTTTATATATAAAGGAAATAATATATGGTAATTTTTGAATAATTTTATGCTGTTAAATATATTTTAATTTTACTAATTTATCACATTGTAAGTTTGATGTAATCAAATATAATGTCATTTGAAAGTATCCATATTAGAAAATGTTTGAAATTTAATAAAAATTAAACACTTTAACAAAAATATATTAACATTTTATTGCCCTGAACTTTATAAAAATGATAAGTCTATGCAAGAAGAATACATATTTTTTCAAAGCACTTATACAATTATTTTCTAATTTTATTTGCAAATACAACAAAATAAACTTTACTAACCCATGTTTTTATCAGCATTATTTTTTTTATTTGTAAAACATTCAAATGTACTTAGATAAATTTAAATTGTATTTCAAATATAATACTGCAAACTTTTAAAATCCATGTAACGATACAAAATATATCTTATGGAATTGTAACATTGCTTGCGATACTTTTGAAAACCTCTTTAGTTAGAATACGATGATACAAAAAAGCTAAAAAAAGGTATTAATCTGTTACACTATTTATATAGAACAAAACATGACACTGCAAAGATATTAGAGGTTTCAGCAAATGATTAAAATAAAGCAACCTGGCTATATTTTTTGTAATAAATAGTTCAATGCTATCTTTGTCAGCAATATATTTGACATTACTCCACAGACTGACATTTTTCACTTCTTTTAGAATGCACCTATTGCATTCAGGATACAATACTATAATATTTGATAAAACTGTATCAAGAATTATTGAGTTCTATGCAAACAGCTCGTACAGAAATGTCTAACAGTTCAATCAGAACAATAAAATGTACAATTATATTGCACAAATTCGAAAACAAAATTACGCTCATAATAATCTTGCGTTTATATGCTTAGTAAGGCACTCGAAACTTCCAGACGCACAATGTAACTGCGCACAACGACGAACACATCAGATACTCACTTCTTGATCTTTGCCTTTGTTCTTAAAAACCATCATTCGATTTTTGCTTAGCATGTCCGCCGCCATTTTTTCAATAACCAATTCTTCGTACTCGCGTATATTGGTGTGTGCCGGCACCCGGATACCCGTGTTACTGCGAAAAATCCTGTATCCGTGTTAATGTGGTCAGTTTACTTCACAACTGCATGCCGTTGCGCGACTGCCTTAATGTACGTCAATATGTAATGCAATATCACGTATAACACTCGTTTTCTTGATCACGATCGCCACACGACGTTCTCAGTAGTCACGTTTTCTTAGCACAAATGCAACGTTTCGACCATTCCGAAAAGAATGTCGGAAATGAGCAAGGTGGCGCTTCGGAAGACGTGTGTTTTCACTGTGTTCACCTTTGCAGATTATAAAATATGATTGACGAACAGAAAACAATGCTAAAGATTATAACGATTTTTTATCACCTTTAATTTATATACTCATATTTTAATTTAAAATAATTTATATTTGCCTTATTCAAAGTAAATTATGGTACATAATATTACTAATTATTTTCAGAATTAATTTATTGAACTTAATTGATTCACACAAAACTTACATATTACTAACAAGAATTTAAGATGTGGTAACGAAACATTTATAGCAGAATGAATCAACTACAGTTGGTACGTGCGATTGTAATTATATGTGATATTGTTACGTCCCATGGTCTTCCTTCGATAGAAAAAAATATAACTAGACGAGGACCAACCAACTCATGCCACGGGGCGTGAACGAACGAAGATTAGAAACTATTTTATTCACACAGCCCATACGTTCGCGTCTGTCGAGGTCTCTTTTGACTTAAGCACTATGAATTACATGACACTTCCTCTTCTAAGTATGGTACGAATGAATGCAATGAACTGTTACCTTCCGTTATTTTCCTCAGGAGCACATATGTGATTTTAACGTGAAGCGTAGAATTGTAAGTCGGTAGAATACCAATCGTCGATAATATACCGACTGCAATATTAAAGATAAAGTCGCAACGTCGCCGATAAACAAAGCGGTGCCAATATACTGAATTGCTTTTTTTATGTGAACTGGAATGCGGCCTGTGGTTTTTATGTCTGATAATTAACAAGATTCTTAGCTTTTGAATCTTACGATTAGTAAGAACTCTAACACTGGATTAAAGGATTTAACAAAAACTAAATTTAAATAACATAAGTATATTTTAACAATAAAACAAAACTAGATAAATATAATTGAAAGATAAAACGGTTAAACTATGACTTAAACTACTGTTATATATAGTTTAGAATCGATAGTTTTAGCGTTTAGTAACTGTTTTATAGACTTTATGACACCTAGTAGAAACTACGGGGAGTTATTAAATTAGTTTTGGTAGTAACCTAAACTATTATATATAGTTTAGAATCGATAGTTTTAGTGTTACATCGCAAAATAAATTAGAAGTGGAACGAAAAGTATTAGAATGTATTAATTAATGGTAAATATTCAGTAACTCACTGTTCTTCCACATACACTTACTGGATATAGAAACGCGGACTTCTTTTGCAATTTATTCCTCTCAAATTCATAAACTTTCTCAGTTTCCATTTGACTATAAACTTTCGGTATTTTTAGACCTATTGGTATTTAGCAACGATTGGTTTTAACAAAAGATTCCGTTGATTCCAAGATCCATCAGATATCAGAATAACTATGAAACAAATCGCGCGTGCGAAATTCACGGTTTCGTGGTTGTATCTTAATTTCATTTTAAGTCTCAGAAACGAACGTACAAATGCGCGAATTTATTTAATTCTTCATTTTAGAATGAATTTAAGTTTAAATAGAATCCTCTTCGAAAAGTTTTGGGAAGAAGTATTAAAAAGGAAACGCGATATATACAAAAAAAATGCAAAAATAGGAGAGGTATTCGCGAATCTTTATTCTTTCTTTCGATACGCAAATAAATCTGACTTTTGATAGAAAAGTAAAAAGGAGAACAAAAAATGCAAATGTAATCTAGTCAGCAAACGGAATAGGGATGAAGTTAATAACAATTTATTTATTTAGTGCGAATACTACTTGTAATATTTTAATGGGCGGATACTCTTTGGGCATACAGTAGAGCTTTCCTTGAAACAGAGCTTGTCTTTGAACTCCGGTGGATCCAGCTCATATTTGAGCTCAAAAACTACTCATGCATGACACATAGAACCCAATCACCAAAAAACCCAAAAAATTTTTCACTCACCAACCGCAGATTGTACGGCTGATTGCTGGATCTCCTCTCATGGTCCACTGGTCCCTCCGTGATTGGAATTCCCTTAGCCTTGGGTCATCGAGACTCACGAAATGTGAATCGCTATGGAATGAGCCGCGCGCAAATTCGTACGTTTCTGGCGAATTTTTTGAGGGAAACGCTATTTTATTAAAAAAAAAAAAAAAAAAAGAAAAGAAAAGAAAGTGAAGTTAAATGTAAAAGCAAACGCGATATACAGAAAAAGCAAAGGGGGGACGTGTTCTTGATTCGGTAACGAAGCTAAATTTCGAGTGAAGCTAATTGTAACATTCGACGCGATCTTTGCAAAGATAGATTTTTAATTTGAACGTGAAGCTAATACGAACGTTTTAATCATAGGTGGGAGGCATTCTGCACGAGTATAATGAGACTCGTGACAGTGGAGTTCTGTTTTGTACTTCTGACAATCGAGTTCGTATTTGAACTCGTGGGAATCAGAATAGACATGCACAAAATATTCAATTAACTACTGAAAATCAATGCATGCAACTGAAATTTCAATATCAAATTAATAAATGATTAGAAAGCAGAGACAAGTTATTCAAAAGTTTCGAAATATTTCAAATAAGTAGAAGACATGAATATGTTATTAATCAATAATAATGAAATAAAATATTAAATTAAAAAATAAGTTGTAACAGAAAAAGATGTGTTAACGATATTTCAATATTGATTAAATATTAAATTTAAGAATAAGTTGTAACAGAAAAGTGTTTAATTAGCAAAATAACAGTTTCAATTGAAAATAAATTTACAATCAATGGCAAAGTATAGGAGGTGGTAAGAGAAAGTTAGATTTATTCTAATAATTACTTATTTATTATAAGATGGATCAATAAAGTGAAAGAAATGTTTAATTTCTTCAGTGTTCGTTTGTTACAATATCACGAAATAATTGACATACATTTTTTCGATTTACGTTACATTTAATATTCATAACTGACAAAAATCAAATTAACCTTTGGTCATCGGTTAAAAATGTTCAAAGTAAAGATAAAATTATCAAAATATCAATTTTGTATACAACTTAAATGTTTAATCAAGACAAAACCACGAAACAATTTATATTGTACAATTTCTCTGTTTACGTTATATTTATAGTTTGGAACAATTAAGAATCGGGTTAAACTGTGACTACCGACTAAAAATAAGGAATAAATAATCAGTTAATGATTAAAATGATAACTAACCTTTGATAGTTTGATTGAATATAACTGCTAATTGACCATTCTAAATCATAGAGGGCATAAGTAACCTTTGAATTTTTTACACAGTCGGTATTTCAGAACATGAAACACAAAGTCCCATAAAGTGATTGATCTATTTTGTACCTCGTCTGTGGCCATATTAATACGTTGAACGCCATGCTAATTTTACGTGGTTTGCCCATAGCGCCAACATGAATTTACGGCACGTCGCAATACGAGCCCATAATTTTCAAGTATACATGTTATATATAGAAATAAAACTATTTTTATGTGTTCTATCGTTGCATTAATTTCTTCACACTGTTGTAGCAACGATGATAATATTGACAAATTTAAAAATACTGAAGTTTATTCGAATTATGGATTTCCAGTAATCTTAGCTTCGCCGGTCACCGGTGACCCCCATGGCGTTTAGAACAAACTCAGCGGCGGTCACCGGTGACCCCCATGGCGTTCAACGTGTTAAAAGTAATACTAAATGTGATTCTTAAATAACTTTTTTTTACAATGCAATTAAATTATTCTCGAAAATGTTTATAAATCTAAAACCAAATTATTATTTAGTTCGAAAATGATACAGAAATTTGTACAAATTTGATAAATTTAATCGAAAACTGTGCTACTTCGTTTATTGCATTTGTATTTAGCTCTGGTAATCATATAGTTCTATATAGATGTGCTACGTGCAATGAAAGTGTGGCGACATAGTATACAATTTATAACCATGTTTTGCGCAGATCAGCGCATAAGACTAGTGTAGCTATGTCCTTTCAATATCTTGTTTGATCGATATAAGATATATAAAAAATTTATATCATGTTACTAACTAGAAATATAACAAGAAATAGTGCTTTTAGAACTCTATCTTATGATACAACATCAAACATTTTAAACAAATGTTTAGTTCGTGAAATTGATGCAAAATGTCGAAGAAATATAGGTTATCTTACTTTACATTTTAAACAATATTCCAATGAAAATAATAATATTAAAACATTAAATTACAAATTAGTGAAACATTTTAGTTCAAGTAATAGTATAGGATCCTCAACTACATTGTAAGTACAAATTAAGCAGTTAGTACTGTTACATATGTGCTTTAATTTTCATATTTTTAAAACCAAGAGAAAACGCAAAAATATTGTAATAGTAATAACAAAAAATTGTTTCTTTTACATTCCCACCATCGTTTAAAATAAATTAGGTTTCATTTGTTAAAATTTCTCCCTAATGTTTATTACTTTTAATTCAGTAGTAGAAAAAATATGCTATATAAGAGAAGTTTATATAATAAAGATATTATTACAAATAAACAAAGTATTTATATTCATGGTAATGTATCTTATGTCTTCTTATATCATTTTAAAAAGAATATATCAATAATAAATAGCAAAGTGAAAATAACAAAATATTGTTTTTTAGGGAACTTACACCAGTACAATTTGAGAAAGTTTCTGATGATACTCTGGATTCTTTATGTGAATATTTTGATGAATTAATAGAACAGGCAGCACATTTGTTAGATGCAGATGTATCCTATGGGGTATGTTCTAGAAATCAAATTTATTTTATTTTACTATGTTATGATTAATAAAATGTTAAACATTTGTAACTTAGTGATAGTAATTTCATAATTAATATTGCAGGATGGAGTTTTAACTATTAAATTTGGTAATCCATATGGTACTTATGTTATAAATCGTCAAACACCAAATAAACAGATCTGGTTATCTTCACCAAAGTCAGGTCCAAAGCGATATGATTTTATAGATGGTAAATGGATTTATAAACATGATGGAAAAACATTGCATGAGCTACTTAATGATGAGATACCACCAATTGTAAGGAATCAAACAAACTTTTATAAGTGTTCCTATAGTGGTAAAGAGAAAGAAGCTGCAATGAAGAGTATATAATTTCATCTATGGATGCTTAAATTTGTAATTTTAAGTAAAATGACTGAATATAAAATTTTACAGTTCTGTATATAAATTATAATATAAAGTAAATAATACATTGTAATATAATTATGTGAGTATCTATACCTCTGTAAAATATTGACACAATTAAATATCTGCATGGTAGAATGGCACATATTGTAGTACATTTTTGTTGTTTCACCATAGTATATTTAAGAACTTATGGAGCAATGTTCAATATAAGAATTATGAAAAGACAAAAATAATTCATTTAAAATTTTGACATTGTCATTAAAAATAAAAGTATGCAAATTTATTTCATATCTATAATAAATTTTAATGTATATTTTATTGTATATATTATTTAACAAATATTTCGTTATGTAAATAAACAACATGGAAATTTATTAAATGTTACTAAATATTCTTTTATAAGATTGAGTATTTCTAAAGGCTTATATTTATATATTTAAATGATTATTTATAGAATTGCATTTTTTACAATTCTAAAAATACCGTCTAGTACTAAATAAAAAGCAAAAATGGAAATTATGGAAGATGGCAACTTAGTAGATCGCGTTCGCATTTTGCTGCAACGGGATATGCAATATTATCAGGTACTATTACTTGTAATACAGTAATTTTTATAACTTCATAGTTAATTAATTTTCAAAATTTTTTATCATTCCTTGCAAATTTAGTTTAATTATTTCACATTCGATAATCAAAATTAAATTTATTATGTTAGATATCCAAATCAATTAACTTTCCCATAAGCTTATTTAAAACTTATTTTTAGATATTATTTATGTGCTGAAACACAACTGAATTCATTGTACCAGTATATAATTAAAAATATTTTTTTAAATTTATTTAAAAATCAAATACAGAATCAATAAAGTACAAAATTAAAGTAAGAGTAAAATCACATTGTTTTCACATGTAAAATATAAAATTATAATTTGTGATGATGATTCATTTTGTACCAGTATAATCTACTTTAAATTGTGCTAATTTATTTTACATAACTTGATAAACATCATAATGTTTTTATTGATAAATAAATCGTACAAAAATTCTTTTTAATACATTTATATTATGTTCAAAGCATTTAGTCTTACTTAACTATATTATGTACATATTTCAAATAATTTTAATAATATCTAAATAACTCTTTCTAATGATTGAACTTACTTTCTATTATTTCTTTGAATCATTTTACGAAAATGAACACAGTTCGTATATTCTACAGATTACTCATACAAGATGTATCATAATATTATAGAAAGGTGACTTTTCAAGTAAAAATAAATCCAACATGTAAAATAAAATGATTTCATATCAAAGTTCTTACTCGTGAAAATTGTTTTTGAATAATTATTGAATAAGTAAATATAAGATTAATATATATTAATAAACTGAAACCATTACTACATATGTTATATTTATTAATTTCTGTCTTGGTTGGATATAATTCAAAGTAATGTAGCACGTTTTGATGGTATAATAATTTAATTAATTTGCTTAACATAGCAAAAAATGTTATCTGTTCTTACAAACAAATTTTTGCACGTCAAATCATAAGATGTATGACCTAACAGTAACATATTTCGATTTTTATCACTTTAAATATACCACTTTCAATTAGGAATAACATTAATCACTTTCAAGATAAATTATTATATAATAGACAAAATTCCACGATCATTGTATATTTCGCATTGTTAGTTTACAAGTGTTAGTTGAGACGAATTAAATTTTCAAAATTAATGTAGACAAATTTTGTCACATTGCCAAGATATTTTTGTGTGAAAGACTTTTCAATTATTTTACTCTTACATAGGATGCCCTAACGTACTTCATATGTTTTTGTTAATTTAAAGTTGTTGAAATAAAATATAAAAACAGAAGAAAGATTTGTTATAAAATCTCTGTATCGTCTATTACGCCTATATGTAGATTTTTAAATATAAATATTTATTTTAATTTGATAAATTATACATTGAAAAATCTATAAACGCCTGATATTTTTCGTTTTATTTCCTTGCTAAAACAGTCAACAATATTGTTGATGTTTGCATAACATATAATACTATGATGATACAGGAAATGCAGACAGTTTTAAAGGAACCACTTTGTACGCGTACAAGTGGCGGAAAACTTGATTTTCCAAGGCACGCTTCATTTGCTGCTATTAAAATTGTAACGTGGTGGGAGGCAGACTTTCAAGCTGCTTTTAAACGTCATTCTGGATTAACAAGTCCAATAAAAAGTGGAACATCAACAAATATAGGGAACGAAGAGGGAGTTATCAAAAACATTCAACCAGCCGAATTTGTGTTACTTGTTGTCGATACTGCTGAGTCATTGTTAGGTAAAACATGTAATTTCACTTGAAAAAAAAAAATGAAATACTAGGACATGTTTTAGCGATTCAACGACTATCTTAGTAGAGAATGATTAGAAATATTAAACAATATTTTATATTTCAATGCATACACTATGGACCAAAAGTTTGGGTACACTAGCTAGTAAAGCGGTTATTATTGCATTGCACACTTATTAAATAGCAATGGTCTTTTTATTTTTTATATATAGTTTGTTTATATATGTACCTTCAAAACATAGTACAACATTCAACAAGTGTCAGATACAACTTATAATTATTTAAAATAATATTTTTTTAATATGCGGTTCTTTCGTTAAAATATCTACCCCTATTTCTTATTACCATTTGGCATATTTTTGTACCACATTACTTTTTCTACAAGGTTTTGTAATTTTTCCGGTGGGCTACTTCACTAGCCTTCGTGTAACAACTGTCACAAATGTTCCTCTGAAGAAAGGTATACTTTTTTGACATGTTTATCTAGTTCATTTCATAACAGCTCAATTGGATTCAGATCGGGTGACTGAAGTAACTAAATCTCTTCAAAACTCCTTCCTCTTCCTTTTTCTGCCGATAATTAGTACGCAGACTAGATATATGCTTTCGGTTATTATCCTGTTGCAAAATGAAATTATTGTCGATTAATTTTAATTCAAATGAAATGGCGCTCATTTGGAGCATTTCTTTATATCCTTCTTTCGTGAAGATATCGATAATTTTCACTATATCTTCAGTTTAAAGTAGCGTATGTATTCGAAACAGTGGCATAGGGATCGTAAAATATCATGAAGTAATTTAAAAGAAAGTACAGAGTTGAAAAACCAATAAATCATATCCGTATGAAGCGAGCAATAAGGGTCATAAAACGTTACTGTGGCCAGATAAAGCAATGATCTTTAATACCAATGTATTGGAAAATGTTTATAAAGTCATAGAATGAGGAAAGAAGTAAACCAAAATTCTTTGGACGTTGTATAATGACTGAAGAATCAAAATTCGTTAGGTGTACTCAAACTTTTGGCCGGTAATTGTACGTATTGTAATAAATTGTTTACTTCGTAAATAATTTCAGAACATTTACATCTGCTTATTCAAGAATCATTAGATCATGCGGATTTAACAGTATTAACAGCTACTTTGGGTGCAGCTGCATTAATACGAAATTGCCTGTGGTGTTATAATCAACAAACAAAAAGTTTCATTACCGCACAATCAAGGTATTCATATCTATTGTTTCATGAGACACTAATATTTAAATATGTTAATTACGATATAATAACTTAAAACTGTTAATGTTATTTTTCCCAATCTTTCGTATAAATGTGAAAATAACTAAGATAAAATGTTAAAAGAGAAAAATAAATTGCATGGGGAATGATTTCAAATATACCATATAATTTCCATTTGTTCATATCAAATGAATCTAAAAGTTTAAATTTAGATTCATTAAATTCAATTTAAGGAAGTACATTTTTTTTTTTTAATTATATTTAACATGAAAATACAGATAACACGTAAACATACTAAATTTATTGAATTGTGTTATAATAGTACAAAATTTAGTATTTTGAAATACAGATTAATAGATAGTTAATGATAAGCAACGAATTTTAATGTTTTCTTTTTTTTTTAATTTCTGATAGCGAGAAAATAAACAAATCGTATAAATCATATCATGAAATGGTTGAGGCTGTAGCAGAACGACTGTTAGATTTGCATTGTCGTTTAATATCATTATACGTACTCAACGAAGCTGACTCCTTTAGTTGGCATGACACCAAATCATTTTTTGAACGAGAGCGCTGTTCTTTCGTAATACAGATGTGGTGGTTATATATGCAAGGTAATTATGAAGAAAATCAACATTTTTATTTAGGTAGAACAGCGTGGTTTTTTGACATTTTAATTAAGAAAATTTCGCATTTAATATTTAACACTTTGCTTACCGTACGTGCCTGAATTTACTACGTCCTTTCGACTTAGACACAAATACATCGTTTAGTAGAGGTTTAAATTTGGCTATCAAGTAGAAAAAAATAGAAAATGAAAAATAACAAACAAATAAAAAGTCGATTAATAGGCATCTATATTCAATGGACAAATGTTGGCAAGAAAAAGTTGAATAGGCTTCCAGTAGGTGAAGTATTAAAAGTTATTGCTAGACTGCGGATTTTTATACATTTATAAGAAATTTAAATGTGCAAAATTACACAATATGCACATAATATGAAAAAATATACAAAATTTTTAAATTATAGCGCTTTCTATAATATTCAGTTTCTGACTCTTAATAATTGTAATCTACTGATTACACTTCATTGGTATCTCTAGAGCAGAGGTTTTCGAAATAATAAACAAGACTATTTTATTTACGCTATTGCAACGGTCGTAGGAATATTTTTTATTACGTATTTATGTATTTTAAAATTTATTTTATAAAAATAGTAAATATTATATTTATGCTTTTATGTTTTTATATACACATGTGTCGAGATAAATAAAGTATTAACACAAAATTAGTATATTAATTCGATTTATTTGCAGAGATATTATATTAAACAAAAATTCTAATACAAACTGCAATAAAAATGAACGTATTTGTACAATTTTATTATACGTGTATGAAATTATATTGTACTTATTAAAAGTATAATATCTTTATAGGGATTAAAGAGACTTCAACATAGGAAGAAAAGATATTTTATTGATTGTTACGTTTTAATGATATTTTTAGAAGTATAATAATAAAGCTTTCGTTGTAAATTGTCTGTATAACCAATTTTCATGAAAATTATAGAAGTATTGCCACGCTAGTTATAACTTTGACGTTATCTTGTATTTTAGGGACAAAAGCAGATTTATGGAATACAGTGTCTCCAAAATTGGCACAACGTATTCTATCTGGAATGTTGAACGAATCTCTGTCTATTATAGTAACACGATTTATTCATGTAAGAATATCTCTCAACTTACATTACTTATTAATTTATATTAATCTTTTTATTTTAAATTACTTAGTTATTTATATCTTAATCTTTAATACGTAATGTTTCCTTTTCAAAATTTGTTTTAAAATTCGCATTGCCATAATGTTTGAATTGTCTGCTGAAATTATAGTAGATACATCGAGAACTAGGTATTAGATAATAATAAAAAAAATATTTTTTTATATAAATTACATTTTATGTAGACTTATATAAATTTAAAGTTACTTAACTTTTATATTTTTAATTGTATACAACGTTACGTTACATATTATAGGTTTTTCCGTACAAATTTCATTAGTGTATTCTATGGATAAAAATAAAAGTAAAATGTCGTGTAAAGAAAAGTCTGTAAATGATTTATTCCAAAATTGTAACAAAAGAATAAAAATAAACGCGAGGTAAACACTGTACCTACATCCCCATCAATAAGTCATGGGAAATCTAATTTGAGCTTTACGTTTAAATTAATACTATTAAACTCCCGTGTTACTAAATTAAATGATTATATGCAAATTACTTGTAGCGAATACAGTTTTTTAATGTTAAAATATATTGCAAATTTTCGTTATTAGTGGACTGATCAAAATCTTTTTTTGTCATAAATAATTTTTCTTCAGTGAAATTGGTATGGAGAAAAGTAGGGTACTAGTTTATTTATTAATTTTAACAATATCAATTAAATTTGCTAAATGAGTTAAAGAGATTAACAATATTTTTCATTCATTCTTTCGAAAGGAGTATGAACTACTAAAATTTTTGATACACAAAAATTGAGAAAATAACTTTAAGTTTAGGTTTTGAAAAATTATACATGCGTATATTTATTTCTACTAGTGTGTCCTCTAACATAAACATCTTCTAAAATATCTGTGTTCCTTTTAATGATCCAGGATTTAGGAAAGGAGTTAGTCGTTTATTTTTCTGTAATCACAGTGTTACGGAAAATATGTCATGGTATTAAAAAGAACTGATTGATCTTGAACAGTGTAAAAGCAATGTGATCTTAACAATGAGTATGAATTTTTATTTATCAGAATATTCGCCTCTTCGAACAAAACAATACCTTAACATTTTTTATTAATTTCTAATTATCAAAAAGACTTCAGGTACTTATGTTAGGGGAAACACTTTCTGCATTTATGTGAATAAATTAAAGAAAAAGAAACACTAACTGCAAATAGGGTCGACCCAGTTTGGCACGATCTGAACAATTCTGGACAGATGCCTTTAACGTTCTCTGTTGTACCGGATATCTTGCGTTGGATGTTTGTGTCAGCGCTAATGAGATAATTGGAATGAAGTTAAACAAATTACCCACTGCTATTAGGGATATGCATACAAAATGTAACGAATTGTTAATATGCTTGTTATTGAGAGGCACACCTCTTCAGGAATTATATCAGGTAGAAAATGAATTAAAATGAAATGTACAGAGGTGGACAGAAATATTAGCACAGCATGCAAATAACTGCTGGTATCAACTTTTTTATATGCATCTTTATTTACAATCGCTTATTATTACATATTGCAATCGCTTCATTTCTGGACAAAAGTATTAGCACGTTTTTAATAATGACAAGTTAAATATCAATAATAATATAAAAATATTATAAATCTAATTGTAGAAGCTTAAAAATGAAAAAGAAAAATCAGATGCGAATTATATTACTATTTTTGTACTACATATTTTATCATAGTATACATTGGTCTGTCGAATTTGTTGCATTTTTATTGCAGACGTTCCGTGTTGGACTCGAAAATTTAACAATTTTACAACCATGTCGTGGTCTTGCTCCATGGTTATTAATATGCGCACCAAATTTAGTAGGTTCCGTTAATTCTGATGTTTACATTTCAAAATTGCCTGAAGATCGAGCTGTAATTTTGGAATTGCACATTCTTAGACATCAACCGCAACCTAATTGGCCTCAATTAATAAAGGTAACATTCACACTACTTTTATCGCAGAAATTAAATAAATACTATTACCTTTTTTTTTTACAATTGGCGATGTATAAATTATTATGAAACTTAAACATATCAAGTTCAAAAACAATGAACATATGTTCACAATTTTTCTTTTTTTTCTTTTTTCTTTTTACAAATTGTGAAAAATAGTTATAATTTTGAAACTATAATATTGAACAAAAATTGATGAAAATATTTAAGAATACTTTAACATCATAATTCAGTTTAATAAATCAACTTTCGAGTAGAGTACAAATGTTATCGAAATAAGTCAAGTTGTGCTCAATGGTTAAAAAGTTTCTTACAGAAATATGCTTATTTTTATAGATTTTTAATGTTTTGACTTCCCAGATAGACTTTCATTTAATAAATCAATAAGTAACAATAATTAATTGTATGAACATCAATTTATTTGTTTTTTTTCTTCTTTTCGTTTTATCCAGGAAAGTTTAAGTTTCATAAATCATTCTTTTATGGGAACTAACGTATTCCATTTTCAGTACTCGAAAATTATAGATAAATATTGATTTTTACACACAATCTCTAAAGAGTATTTTTCTTAATTATACATTAAATTCTTAAACATGTTAAAAAATGATGTTTTTTACGTAAATGTAAAAAGATACCTGAAATTACAAAAACCTGATATCTGAAAACAGATACCTGAGATTTCAAAAATTATAGAAACAAGAAAAGCTTTATATATATGACGGAAATGATAGAATACAACAAAGTATGATGAAAAAAAATATAGTACAAAAGTTAATAGGTACATCGAAATAAATTTCATATAATTATGTGAATGAAAATCAAGGATGTTAGGATTACACTTCTCTCTCTCTCTTTCTAATTGACTTTAATCAAAACAGTAATTAGAAATCAATGTTCCATAATAAAATCTTCTCCTTCTAAATAGTTGCTTTGGTTGTATAAAAAAGAATGGAAAAATAGAAATAAGCGTTGTCAAGTAATGTTTCTTGCAAATTATTGAGATACATTATTCTAAAAATTTCACAGGTGATCTCTATGAATGATTATGCGGTAGCTAAAATATTATTAAATACGCTTATCGACAAGTGTGGCAATTTGACGTCTATAGATGAGTTTGAAAGTGTCGATAAATTGGAAGCTGATAAGAAGAAATGCGGTGGCTTCTTATGTAGCGGTGTAACATGCAATCCGTCGATGAAAGTAACATCAATGTTAAGCCTTTATAATTTAATGTACATTATAACGTATATAACTCAGGATCCTGGTCACGTTGTTGTACCGGCTTTAAAGCAAAATTACGATTGGTCCAATTATCTTGATCGACAGCAGGTAGATATGCATAGAAATGTTGAAAAAAATATCAATCGATACAAATTATTTGTATTAAAAGAGTATTTTAAATACAGTGGATTCCGGTTAATTAGAATACATTGAGACTGGACTAATTTGTCCCAATTAACCCCTTAATGTACAAATAAAATTGATCTTTATGTGTTAATATTTAAGCTGTGCAGAAAATAGAATATTTACATTATTAAATAGAAAACGATTTTGATAGGCAGTATTAATTAACAATAATTAAGTAAAAAATTAATAAATAACTTGATAATTCTGTAGAGTATCGAACTTCTCAGAACAGTCGGATAAATGTACAAGCATTTAAAAAAGAAAGAAAGTGAATACAATAATCAGCGTGTAATTTTTGGCACCTGGCAGACGTCAACGTTTAAAATGACATACTAGTAAATTAAGTAATGAGACTGATGTTTTTCCATTTTTGTATTCGAATAGAATTACAATTCAATATTGTCTCCCTCAAAATAACTTCCTTGCGATGCCACGCAGTGCTGGAGACGGTTCTTCCAATCCTCATAGCAGTGCTGGAACTCAGATACTGAAATTGCCTTGCTGGTCGGTTACAATCGTTTGAATGTTTTCGAGTGTTCTAAAATGACGTCCCTTGAAGTAATTTTTCAATCTCGGAAAAAGGAAAAGATCACAAGGATCCAAGTCAGGTGAATAAGGAGGCTCAGGAGCCACAGGAATATTTTTACTGGACAAAAACTCGTTTATAGAAATTGCCGTGTGAGAAGGCGCATTGTCGTGATGCAACACCCAGTTGTTCTTGATGTTTGGTCTCACACCCAATTCATTGGTCAAAATCTGTGAACGGTGGTATGAGTTAAATTCAAGCCTTCTCCGATCATTCTGACTGTCAACCGACGATCTCAACGTAAAAGATCCCGGATTCTGTCGACATTTTTATCTTTCTTAAAGATGAAAGCTTTCCGCTGCGTGGTTCATCTTCAATCGACTCTCTTTCTTCTGAAAATGCCTTAAACCACCGAAAAACCTGGGCCCTTGACAAAACGTTGTCTCCGTAGGCCTGCTGAAGTTTTGCAAAAGTGACTGTTGCACTGTGCCTAAGTCTGAAGCAAAACCTGATAGCACACCGTTTCTCGAAATTCATGTCACTCATTTAGAACGTACTAGAAAAAACTATTTTACGAAAAAAGTCGCTACGGACAAACAATTGACTCTAGCGAGTTCAAACTCGTACAGAAAGCGTACCATTTGTTTACCTACCGCCCCACCAAGTCCCGTATTCTAAGTGTTGCCAGATCGAATGCTACATTGCCAATCTCATTACTTAATTTACACACCTGGTATGAAACAAATTACATCCCCCAGATGTCTTTGTATGTTAAATGGTTACGCGGCTGTCCCAATGAAGCAAATAAAATCTGAACGAGGTAAAAAGTAAAGTCAAAAACGATTTGTTAAGAAACGTGTGTAATATTTAGTGTTGAATACAAATGTGTGTTTAAGCATTCAAACAAAGCTAACAGTAAGCAATAAGATGACATTAGTAAGTAGTTAAAAATAAATAAATAAGTACATATTTGTGGCTGTCTGATTTTAAACTTTTACTTTAATCTAAGTATTCCGATATTTTTATGATTTAGGAGAATTTATAAATTAAATCATAAGATTTAGATAAATTTAGACAGAGTGAAGAGCGTAATTATTAATAAAGACTGTTCCTTACTCATTAACGGATGTGATTTTTTAAAGTTTTTTAAAGAGCGGGATTGTGGCTTTTACAACTGCTTAGAGCGATTTCCAGCGAGGTGAACATTGGTCATCGCTAGTTAACCCTTTCGCTACGGCGGACTAAACCGCCGTAGCGCCACTCCTGAACGGGACCTCCCGCCGAAATTGTGCACATTGCGCGTAGATAGTGTATTTTGGAAGAAAAGGGATTTTTTTTAGGTCGCGATTTTACCGGCATGTCGGATATATCCGGCGTTCGTCTCCAGAGGGTGATTATATGAATGTCGGATATATCCGGCGTTCGGCTCCGGAGGGTGATCATATGAATGTCGGATATATCCGGCGTTCGGCTTCGCGAGTTTTCATGTGGATGACGGATATATCCGTCGTTCGGAAGGAAAGGGTTAAAAATGTGTATCGGTCATCGTTATAAATGCATAAATAAATACATTATGCAATATGTATATGTAATTATTTTATCAGAAATTTACTTCGTAACAAGCTTTACTGCATTTCCTACCATAAACTGTACGAGTAAATCATTTCAATAGAACGACGGTAGATTCCATATAAGCGAAATAGAATCATATTGTATTCTAGTTTTTATTTTCATTCTTCAGTATTTGTCCCAAATAAATGTCGGTCTCGATTAACCGGAATCCATTGCATACATATTTGAAGCATATTGCGGATTTAAATTTTGAGTTAAATTTGGGGGAGGGGGGTTGTGGCAGCAAAAAATTATTAAAATGGAGTCCGTGGAAGACAACAGTTTAGGAACTGCTATATTAAACAATCATATTTATATAGGTATGGAATCAATCGAGACCACCCTGGTTAAATGCAATTATAAATCCTTTGAAGAACATGATGGAACCAATTATTGAAATACTTTTAGGAGCTGTAAGGGTAAGTTGTAATTTATATCTGCACGCATAATTTGATTTTAATAACGAATAGTATTCGATTGGTAGGTAACTAATATCGATTTTGTGGGTGCAAAAGTAAATCAATTTATCACGGTATATAATCATGATAAAGAAATAACGTTATAACTTTTTTTTTTTTACGGTGGTATATAATACATTTATATGAGTACAATATTCGAGTGAAATTTCTGTTTCTCTTTTTCACTATATCAATATGTCAAAATAAAATGTTAACGAATTATATTTGATTTATAATATTGCATGAATTCATTCTAATGGATGCTTTAATAATCATTAGACAGGAGCAAGTATGTACCAGGCAATGTCATTGGTAATTGGTTGTTTTACTGAGCTTTATGTAACTCTGCCACCTGCAATCCTAAAGACTGCACTCGCATTGAATGATAACATTCCTGCTCATTGCCATCCAATTGGTGGAAACGTGCTTCTTCACATTCTCTGTGCATCTCTTTATACCTCTCTTATCGAGTTCTCGAAAAATTGTAACACGGAAATACCAAATGATCCAACACCCCAAGAAATAAATTACGAATTAAATTTCTTCGATACCAATGACACGTCAGCGACCTTGATCGCTTTAGCCGAAGCTATTTGCAGTATCGACGAAGATTATAAGCACACTTCTCAAATCGACGATTTCTTTCAGCTCGTAAAAGAAAAGTAAGACTGTTTTACGATTAAAAGGAATATACTTAGAATATCTATTTTTTTTTGTTTTCTAATAATATAGCATTTAATGTGTTAGCACGTATATATTTGAAATAGAATTATATAAATTATTGTAACAGCTGTTTAGGTACTTAACCCTTTGACCTTAGAACAGCGAGTCAGATTCGTAACATAAATTCTGATCAAGATGCGACAAAAACGGCTGTATTAAAAATAATAATTAATTTTTATTTTAATTATCGTTTTAATTTATAAAACGAACGATTACCAAGTGAAATTAATCTATAATACGTGAACTTTAGTTGCTTATTACTGTAGTTACTAGACTGCGAATTTTTAGGAAAATTCATATTTTCCAGAATACAGTAAAAAATGTAAAATTTCAACAGAAAATTATTTCATCTTGCAGTTATTACAGAAAGCGCTGTAATTTGGATATTTTACATATTTTCTCATGTGACGTACATTCTGTGCAATTTTGCATGCCTAAATTTTTTATAAATGTATAATAAATCCGCGGTGTAGTAATAACATAATCAGCAAAAATGATTGTAAGTCAAGGGGTTTTGTTTTTCCTTGCTTGTTCACTTGTTAATATGTAACGAAGTGATATTTTCAGTTTTTCATAAATTTATTAAAGGGCTTCTAAAAGTTACATTTCATACACACTTGCATACTTATTTTATGAATACAAATACAAGTTAACTTATTTTTTTCTACTTTTGAAAAATATTCAAAAAACTTAATAAATTATATTGGAAGCTTGATAGGTATATTTTACAAAACATTAGTATACATTATTTGTAACAAACTCATAAGGTCATGTCAGTAATGCAAAAGATATTAAAAATGTTAATTATTTTAAATTAAGTTTTATAACTGAAATTATAACTAAATATATTTTATAATTAGGTTTTATTCAGGTATCGTGCATCTGGCAATGATAAATAAGAATCCTCAAAATCATTTCGAGTCATTTCAAGGTCATCGAGATAAACTGATTTATTATTTTTCTCTTGCTTTGTTATTTTTTATATCTTTCTGATTTACATTTGTTTCTTATTCAAAGATATTTCGTGGTGTGATCAAATGTTGAACTCGTCTAGATATTAGTTATAAAAAACAGATATTAATATACAAAGGAAAAATGTGTATGACCTTAAAATGACCTTCAAAGGAAGTTCTGAGAGACTTCTTAGGAAGACTTTTTTCTTTATTATCAGAAGCATCTTTTCAAACTGTATTAAATTCTCTTAATCATTCTTTTTTACTTTCAATAGCAACAAAAATAAAATTAAAATGTTCATTATAAATGGACACCCGGTATTTATCATTGTATTCACAATGAAAATACAATGTATTTTTACGTGTATTAGTAAAATACTTAAGTAAAAATGTTTATGCAAAACAATTTCAAATAATATAAATATTGCTACATCTTATTCTGATATTTCAAAGTGATATAACGTAATTCAAATTAAATGTATTATCTAAAGAAAATATAATAGTACAAATCCCAATTAATCTTTCAGTGTGCAAGCATTAAACACAAATTCGTCTATTAAGGAAGTGAATAATATAGCTTCTATTATCGAAGTATACACCGATGAATTGTTATTTACTAGTACTGGACGTCAAGCATTAAAAGTACGTAACACAAAACACAAGTTCTATTTCATATTTGGCGTTTTGTAATTTTCTATTTGGAAGATACTGTTTACGTTTGCAGGTAACACACGAATATTTAATCCGTGCATCCGAATTGGTACTAAATAATCTACAACAAAACAATGTTAAAAAGCTTGTGAACGATGTACCCGAGTATTCACCTCTTACGAAACCATTAACACATATGATGTTCCATATTGAAGACACCACGTTCGATCAGGTTAATAATAAGTATACACCTATCTCTCGATTTACACGGTACCTTTTTACACGGTTTTCAAAATAATGTATTTTGAAAAATAAAAACTGTTGGCAACAAAAATTTATACTGCGCACATACTTGTGCAGTCATGTTTTAGTTCGTTTGTTAACACTGGCAATAAATCTAAAAGTTTTGTACACAATGTTAGAGAAACAGTGATAGAAAAACCATGTAAATAATCCTTACAAGGAAAAGCTTTATTGTTACAAAAAAAGAAAAAAAAGTAGTTTAATTAATTAGCTGATTTAATATTTAACTTATTTTAGAATACTAGATATAAATTTAGGAATTTATAATCAATTTATATTTAAAATATCCTAAAGTACCAACTGACCAATTTTAGCATAAAAATTCTTCGAAACGTATTTCGAGCGGACAGACGTTGAATCACTGTCGAAGAATTTGTTTAAAATTGCATGCTACTAAAAAGCCATGATTTTGATTCGCATGGTATACTGAGGAACCGATCTTCTGTGTAAATCGTGGGATAGGTGTACAGTATTAACCATATGAAGAATCAGATTATTCCCTGGTTAACGCTTTACAATCTAAGGTTTTGTTTACTTACGGTAGCTCACGAAAGCATTCGAACCTCCTTTAAAATAGAGTAATTTTTTTTTTTTAATAGAACCAATTGATTTCAGTTATTTTGAGAAGTTAGAATTACTTTATTAGATGATGAGTACACAAATTTTTGAAAATGTTACAATTGGTCGGAATCGTGAAGAAATTTTTGGAATCATGATAAAAATTTTAAAAGTACGTTTTGCAGATTTATGCAAGTTATATTCATGCTAAAAATTTCGTCGAAATTGGCGAATGCAGAAACAAGCGACAGGCATTGAAAGATTTAAGAATCTTTAAAATTGCACTTGTAAACTGAAAACCGTGAGAAGCTTCGATTTTTGCTATTTTTAACCGTTTGTAACTTCTCAAAAAACTCAAGTCGGTGTTAAATACTTTTCACACGTTCGTCCTTCTTTTTACGCATCAGTCGATTCTTGCATGAGCTTTTCGGATCGTATTTGAAATAAAAAAAAGAAAAACTGACAAGTAACGCAGTAAGAGCAAACTTGAAATAAATCATTAATGTAATAAAACCATTATATCTAATAGAAAATTTTCAGTTATTCTTGAATTTTATTTATTTCGTATCCTCCGATAAGGTGTTGATTAGGATATATTGCGAAAATAATAGTTTTTAATCATTCGTACGTACTTGAAGTGCTATTGCTTATTTTATGCATGCATTGATTATAAATTTCGGGTGAATACTAAGGTCATTTTATTTACAGTTTCTTACCCTCTATGAAGGAACCAATTGGAGGAAAATTTTAACAATGCCACTCTCTGTTACTCTGAACCGTGCACGAAACCAACTTCTGTTACGTCCGGAATTTAAAAACGTCGGTGAACTAGTTCACGAAGATAGAGAAGCAGTACATTCGCTTAAAAAACTTTGCTCTTCCATGAAAACCGCCCATTTTAAGTAGTATTTTTAGTTTATGATATGAGGTAATTGAATGAGGAAATGATATCTTACTTCTTATACAATTTTTTATATATTGCAAAATTAATGTTAGATTCATAAAACAATTAAAAGTTATATTTATTGAATATTAAACGTTTTATACTAATTATCACGTAATAAATGACAGAAATAATATGAAAAGACATGCATGCTTTTTTATTAATTTAATTAGGATAATGTTCTATAAATTAAGTCTGTGCTTTTATTGTGAAACTTAATTGTATATATTTTTCATAACTATAGCAATGCTTAGTACATAATAAGTGTTTCTATCAATCTTTTACCGAAAAGTTATAAAAGTTATAGTCAGTACTTTAAAATAAGATGAACATCTTTTAATATTGTTTTTAACTTGCAATTTGTTATAGTCCTTTTTCAGGCAATTAAGAGCGAACTTTAATAATGCACGCCTATAGTAACGTAATTTTGATATAAAAAATCGTATTTTTAGTGTGTATTTATTCGCTATTGTTTAAAGGACAGTGGCAAGAAATGAAAACATGTAATCATTTATCAAATGTATTAAATTTTTTCAGTGTACTTCTGTAATTAAGATGTTTAATTTCATGCTTAACAGAAAACCACTAAATCTTACTTTAAAATAAATCATGTGCTTACTTTTATTTAAATAAAGAGAAAAAATGTTCCTTTCTGTTTCGATTGTATTGAAAAAGGTAGAAGAAAATTGCTTTCCTCAGAAAGGTAAATATTCTACTAAAAAAATTGATTTCTCTAAAGTTATATTTTATAAAATTTCAGAATTATTAATGTCAACGATTTCTTTTTTTTTTTTTTTTTAATGGAACAATTCATAGATATAATTTATTCAATTAAGTGTCCTTCTGGAAAAGATTCATTTTGGACATCGTTTTGAAGTCAAATAAAATATACTTCGTTGTACTTAATAGTCAAATAATAAGTCAAAAAAAATATACTTAAAGTGTACAACTGAAAATAGAATGAACTAAAATTGTTAATTTGCCGTGTAAGGAAGTATAAATGAATTATCCAATTTAAAGGATTTATTTCATGTTTATTAAGTCTTTATGGAAGCGATTACAACTTAAGCAATTGCTTTTATTCAACGTTAAAATGCTGATATCGATACAGTATACAAGTTTCATTTATCCAAACAAGTCTTCTAAAAATGTATCACTTAAAACACGTTCGTCATTTATACAGAAAATTTAATAAAAGGTAACTATATATTTGTTTCGTTGCTACCATCATTGAAAAGAATGAACAGAACAGAAACAGTCGCTATTATCATATCAAACACACGTTCTACAGATTTTATGCATATGATACGAAAAATTAAGGAAAACAAACTGCCCATTTTCTTTTTTTTAATTATCATCGAATCTTGGTGATCCTATAACGTCCATAGGTCTTGACAACAATCCTATCTGAAAAATATAAATAATTGAAAACTTAGTTACGAAGACTTCATTAGCCCTTTTTTAATGATACTTTCAATTTTTAGTATTTAACTTTTTACGATTCTATCGTTAAAAAAAATAATTAGATATACAGTATGAGACAAAAGATGATTCTTCAAAGAGAATGAAAACAGATCGATTATCCAAATAATTTCCATTATTTTCAATGACCTTTTGTTATTCTTCGAGGTATACTTACAGATAGATGAGGATCTGAACGACCAAAGCGTAAACGTAATGAAGGTGATCGCTGAGATTTCCGGATCATTAAATGTTCAAACGGAATTTCGCCATATCTAGCATTTTCTAAAGCGCTACGTTGCATAAGAAGTCTATAAAGCTCGTGGATATTTTCTACTGGTGTTTTCTCTGGTATCCCATCTATAAATTTGATATCTTGATAGAAATATGAAACGAGAATACATGGGTATATTGATTATCGATATCAATGAATTTGTTCCAATATTAAGGATGGTAAAAGTTTTATAACATTAATTAATATTTTATTCAACAGCGTGAAAGAAAATCGACATTTACACAGTTTTTAAATTCGAGATATTATAGTACTGAATCTTAATATTTTTATTCATTAAATGTAAAAATTGAATTTACATGATAGTATCTCAGGTTATAAGTTTCTTAGGAATACTATGTAAGTATCGTAACAGAGTAAATTCACTGCATTGGTATACGAATTTTATATATTTTCCTACCATTGCAGATGTAAATAATAAAAACGCATTAAATATTAATACGCAATGTGATTCCACAACTCTTGAATACAGGAGTAGTAATACAAAAGTAATATTGTTTATTTTGTAATCAAAAGTCTGGTTTTCTTCGCATTTTAAATGACATTACCAACGATTTATTTTAGAGCAAAGTTAATTTAATATTAAACTAATTATGCTTTTAAATATTTTTAAATATTCAGCTACAAACTCGATGAACTTTCTTATAGAAATTTTAATATTATTTAACATACCTCCGTAGTCTCTATAGTTTTCGGCTCCAATAACAATGCCAATGATAAAGAGAAGCATGATTGATTGTACATAGAATTTGTTTAACATTTTGTCAATATTTCCTGAAAATGATATAAAAAAATATTAATTGTTATTCTTAATCCTAATCTTAAGTGGATTTATAAAATAATGCAGTGAAACAGTTTTATTTAAAAGTTACCTTATAGATAACATATTAGCTATATTCCTAGTTTACAAATAGAGTTATTTAAATTTCTAAAACTGAAATCTTTTACAACACAAAAAGACGATGCTTCGTAGGTTAATTTTGACGATATGATCATTCTCTGAGAAGTAATATAAATACGTCAAAAATGTTTGTTACAATGTTGAAGTATAATTAAAAAAGAATGCGAGTTTAGTTGGTCATTTTTTTCTATTATTAAAGTAACATTATGGTCCCAGGCTGTTCAAAATTTCTCGAAAATCCTACAATTGCAAAACGAATTTATCTGCTTGTTATACTAATTTGTTGTTTTAACAACCCCGATTATTAGAAAACTGAAGATGCAGATATAAATCCACAGATTTTATAACTTGACTTATCATTCTGTCAGTTGACATACGGTTCCAATACTTTTTTACGTTGTTCATTACCAGTGTTTCATTCGTGGATAAAAATGTAAAACATTATTAATTTATAACGTTGTGTAATTAACATATTGTTCAAGTATAATGTTTTTACAATTTTAACTATAATTTTTATACGTATTTTCGAAAATAACTATATAATATAATGCTTTTAAACAATTTCTATTTAGAACTCAATTTTATTTATCTTTCGTAGAGTCCATTAATATAAAATACTTTTTACACTTGAAACATATTGTACAAAAGAGTATACAAAGATATCATAATAATACTGTTAAAATTTTTTCAGTTAGGTATAAAGCAGAAAATTAATTATCATAGTTATTATTCGTTCGTGCGTTGAAAGTAAAAATGTATATAAATATCGAATCAAATATGAAAGATATTTTTATCTCGCTGTTATGTATAGGAAGACTTCTTCAAAAAACCACTTTCCGTTGAGACAGCAACTTTACATTTATCATTTTAACAATTCACATTAACAGGCATAACATTGTCAACTGTTATGAATTTTAGTTTTATCCGACGGTACGATCTTTCATTCGTTATAAAAAAGAAAAAAGCAAATTTATGTAATGAAGAAATGATAAAAATCACTAAAATATGTATAATAAGTAAACAAAAATAATTAAAGAATTTTCAAAGCAAATTATAGTTAAACTTAGAAGGGCTTCTTTCGTTTAATGAAGTTCGGTAGATGTTTCATCAAAACTTCTATTAACTTTCTAATATGCATATGATTTCATATAAATTAAACATAGCCACGAAGAAAAATAGTTAAGTTTGAAAGCTTCAAACGTAATTCCATTACGTATTTTTTTTAAAAGTACATTCCATTATTTTTTTTTTAAAGAACTAAAATACACTGTTTGTCAAAAGAATTTCAACACTTTAATAACGAAATCGCACAAACTTAAAGTATAAGCATATTAGGTATTGAAAGGGAAAATTATGAAAATTTGATTAGACAAAGTCATATATGTTTTGAACAGTTAAGTCTAAGCTAATAAACTAGAAACAATTAGTGAGCTAAAACACAACATTTGAGTTGCAAATTAACGAAGTAATTCCAGCAACATGTCGAAAAGTCATTGAAAATTTGGATAATTAAACTGATATCTACAGACACAGACGTGAAACACATCTGAATGATATTCTGTTCCACGTATAATTATAATGAATCGTACCATTAATATAAAAGAAACAACTTGAAAAACTTCCAAATTGTTTATGTTCTATTAATAAGAAACGTGTAGACGTATAAGTTGAATAATTCTATATATAATTGATTGTTTTCTAAATTAGATAAATCAATTTTTTGAGGAAAATTCGGGTTTTCTTTCACGCGTTAATTTGATGGGAATTCGTAGAAATAGGTATACCAAAAAAGTCTGTAAAAATAAAAAAAGAGATAAGAATAGAAATAATGTGCAATGTAGCGAACACATCTAAACGAAAATGATTTGAGGCAAAGAAAAAAAATAACGAGAGTCTGTCCTATAATAAATAATATATAATAAATAATATACAATAATTATTTATTTCTCTATTCTATCTTTATTATATTAAAAAATATGGTGAAAAATATACAAGTTTCTATACTTAATGAAAATATGCTAATAAAACTGACAATAGCTCATCAAATGTGAAATACTGCCACACCAGTTTGTGATACAGATTATTAATCATGGAACTTATACACATTAATAAAACAAAGTTTCAATGTACTCAGATCGTTTGCACAATGAACGAGTTCTCATCTAAAGTTTCACGTTTTTTCAACGTGTCTCGTCGTTCCTGTATTTTGTCGGAAAATAGTTGGGCTATCGATTGCGCAATAATATTTTTAGACAAGTGACGCGACGTATCACAAAGACATTATTTAATTAAGTTAGGACTAAAGAGTTAAAGAAGGCTATGAATATTTAAAAATAACAATGTCATTCAAAAATTTGGAAACCTTTTTCTTTCTTTTCATTACCGATGTAATAAAATGGAAAACAATTAATTTATTAGATTAATGGAAATTAACTGGAATGTACAAACTTCGTTTAGTTTAGTGAAACAATTAGTACGAGTAATAAATTATTTTTCAATTAGCTTCGATTAATGTTATAAGAAAAACTACTTTATTTGTGATTGCACATTGATGTAGTAAAAACTGTTATATACAATGTTCTTTCTATCTTTCTGTAGCATATTAAAGTGTATAAGTGTATAAACAATTCTACATGAAAAGCATTCGAATGAACGATTTTCATTTTCAAGTCCTAAATAATCTATCTATTATATCTTGATTATTTATTACGCAAAAAAATATAGATTAACTATTTTACAATTTAATATGTAGTTTGTGTATGAAAATTGTGCGACCGCAAAATAGTCATGTTTTATTGCCTTGTTTCACTCATCAATGTCTAGATTTCTCATCATTTTTGTTCCTTTGATGTAACATTTACCGGCTAGATTTTGCACGATTCGTACAAATGTTACATTGATCATTATTTTCATACTAAACGACCGGAATAAATAAACAGGAAAGCACGATGGTGTAACAGTTATATTTAAAATACTCTTTAAGAATAATTATTTAGTTTTCAATTTTGTTGTACTGTACGTTAAGAAACACTTAAAAAAAGAAGAAAACAATGTAATTCTATAGTCGTATCTCATAAAGTTATTTAATACTCTACTTTTGCACGATTTTACTGCTTACATTATTGAAAAGTAATACCTATTTAATTATAAACAACACTCGAGAAGTTTGGACATTGTTTGGGAATGAATATTGTAGAATGTAATCAAGAAGTTAGAGACTTGACAAAGGAAATTCATAAATGGTTTATAATTATACAGTTAAGGGAACTTAAAGTAATTTTCAGTTATTAAATCATAATACGAATTATAATGAAAGTTCACATATGATTTATATAACTCTTGGACAAATGCGTTACAAAAGAACAAAGCGTATTAGTTCGGAAGGAAACTTATTACAACTTGTCGATAGTTGAAAATTCGTAACAAAATTTCCTTCGTTTAATATCAAATAATTCATTTAACCTTTTGATACGGTACTTTATCTCTCTGAGTCTATACTTTCAATTGTAGAAGGGAAAGAACACGACGTTAAAATGATTCTGCGATCTATTATACAGCTGCAGTCAAAAGTTTCCGAACGACAGGGTTTTTTCGCATTTCGTTCAATTTTCTACATTCCTTTTGGAGCTGTGAAAAAAGGTTTATTATGTACAACAGAGAATTTATTTTGTATTAATTTTAATTTATATTTTAGAAACTTGCACTAAAGCATTCTATAACATTAATATCAGTAACAGTTTGACATTTTCTTGACATACTGTTAATTAATTTTCTCGGATATAATTCCGATAAACAATTCCAATCTCAATGTGTTTCTGCAAATAAATCGCCTGAGTTCGAATATTTTCGACATTTCATTAATCGTTTCACTTCACACCACCGATTTTTTTATGGAGTTAAGATCTAGCAATTGTGCATGCCACTCCAAAAAATTAATTTTTAACTGTTTCAGCCGTGTATTTGGGTTCGTTGTCTTGCAGAAACATCCAGTTTTTTGGCATATGTTCAGTAGCGTAACGCAACATTGTATTTTCTAAGATATCTCCATACTGCAATTGATCCATTTTACCATTCAAACGGTCCTAAACAGAGGATCAACCCCATACCACGAGAAACAACCCTAAACCATTACATTCTTGCCGACAAATTCGACGGTATTTTTCGTGTATTTGAATCGTTTGGAAACTTTTGCTGCGCTATATTTGGTTCAAACGTATGCAAGGTAAATATAAGATAGCAAATATATTTTTTAAAAATTTGCTTTAGAGTAATTCTAGTAGATCATTACATTCTCTGTTATACGTAATTACTCTTTCTTCTACAATACAACCTCAGAATAAACATATAAAATTGAATGAAACGCTAACTCAGAAGACGCTTATGATTATTATAGTTAAGCAACTTATTTGTTATTATTACGTATTAAAATTTGATTAATTTACATTCTACTAAATTGACAGTTTTCATTTATCTGATTTCATTATTATCTGCAACTGATATATTTCTTAGTACCGTCACATTATTATTCTTATAATTAAAAAATTTTAATTCTATGTACGGTCACAGATGATATAAAATACAAGTGGAAAGTAATTTACCAACTTTAGAGATCCACTTTTCAATGATTCATAATGACACCAAAATTGATCGATGACAGTAGTATTTAAAGTATAACGTTAAAATATTTGAAGTGAAACTTACATTTCGCATTCAAATTTGTTTAATTTAAGTTCTACTTAGCTAACAGTTTTCATTTATATAATTTTATTTTTTAATCGTCTGTAATTATATTTATCTATTTTCATCATTAAAGAATTTTAACTCTATATACGATCGAACGTGATATTAATTATGATTGGAAAGTAATTTACCAACTTCGAATATCCACTTTTCGAGGAAATAAAAATACAAATTATTCCTCTAAACAATATTATACACACACATATCTTGTCCCATAAAAATTCAACAATAAGTATCAATTCACCATTGCTAACTGTTATTTCATTAATGCATTAACCCTTTGCACTCCGAGCATCTTTTTTATGCGATTGATCACGGACTTTAGTACATTTTTACAATGGAATTTTTGAAAACAAAAAAATACACGCTTATGAATTTATATATTTTTATTTATTTCGTCAATTTGCTTCATTTTAATGCAAATAAGAGTTGTATGAAGTGATGATTCATATTATAAATATCATCATAGCGACGTCTATGTAGCGCAAAGGGTTTACAATTCTTAATTCGAAACTCTGTAGAAAATAATGTAGCCTCGTTTTTAAAATGGAAATATTTACAAACGACACTATTATGGTTAAAGAAAAAAATAACTGAATAAAGATGATTCTGTCAGTTACATGGAAGGAAATAAAATTCATAAACTTACCTTGAAAAGTAGAAGAGGACTGAAGAGTTCCTGAAGAAATGTTGAATTTCCTCGTTGGAGAAAGAGCAATCTTGGAAATCGGGAGAGGATCGCGCGATACGACAGTGACGGCGAGAAGTGAAACGATATCGAGAGTTTCTTGGTATATATAGGGGTTGGGGTGGTTTTCACGGTATAGGAGAGTGTGGGCGCAGGCACAGGTGGCCGCTTGAAAGTGTCCACGCGGTTGCTTCGAACGCAAGCGTTCTCCTCTCGCCTTTTCTGCACCCTTTTTCCACAGCCACAGAGTTGCTTGTAATTCCTCCGTTGGACTTGGATCTTGTCGCATGACTTTTCACTAGTTTTCTACGATCGATTTCTGCAGTCGGCTAGCTAGTTGCTTTTTAACATAGTGTAAAAGACCTTCTCCGATTTTTACACACGCAGGCGCGCGCGCGTGTGTGTATATGAGCTTTAAATTCAAAGCTTCGATCACCAGGTTCAATCAGAAACAACCCATTGATTAAATTTATCAATTAAAGTTTTCTGTAGTAGTTAGATTGGGTAGTTGTACATGAAATGGCGGATCTGACAAATGAAACTTTAAATCATAGTAACATAATCGAAATTAAATTTTGTTAATCAAAATAAACATGAGTAGATTCGACATATTTCTGCCAACGAATCGTAAAAGTAGCTGAGTCATGTGTTCTTTGTTTCGGGATATTTAAATTTTTGCATTTGGTTTGATTAAGAAATATTTTGCCATTATAATATATAATTGTTAATTAAATATTTCCTCTTATAATATTAGATTTACTTGTAGTTGCAAAATTTTACGAAAATCTTACACGGAAATATGTTTTTCCATAGCAACAGGAAATTATAAATTTTGTATTGAAAAACGAGTTCAAGGCATACATATTCATTTACTATTCGTAGTTATAACTACGTTCAATTATTCTCAAAATCTTAATGTTTTTCTTTGATAAATAAAGATTCAATTTCCGCGTTATGAGAGCTTTGAAATGTTTTTGATAAATCAGCGGGATGTATAACAATAAATCTATCGTGTTTTCTTTTTGTGACTGACCTGATACCGAAATATAATGGAAATAATTGTATATTTTCATGTATTTTTGGTTTTCCCTTCCTAAGCGAAAGATCTAAAATATGGAATAAAAATTGCATTATCATTCAAAAAGACAGATTTTCCGTCAGTATTCTATTTTCTTCTTGCTGACGTATCTTTCCAATTCTTTGATCGAAAAAAGATCTCCCTGCTTCATTCTTTCTACCATAAAATTCTTTCTGCAGCGTTGTACTATTAATTTATGATAATCGGAATGAATATTATAGCAAACAAAATTATATACTTTTATACGTATTATTATATAAAATTACTAAATAAAATTCATTAAATTAATATAAATTAAAAATTATTACATCAGATTTAGCTACCTGAAAAAATTATTGATCTTTTAGTACATTCAGTTTATACTCATAAGCCTCAAAATAATCAAGGTTTGATGAATAAGAGATAAATCTTAGATACTGTCCACAGTAGGAGTTCAATCAAGTTTGAATTGTAGGAAATGAATGTCCTTAGGAAAGACTACTTGATTATCCGTGATTAGAGTATAAATATATCTATACCAAATAAAATAATATTTTTTCTGCTTTTATACACAGAATCATTAAGTTGTTTTTTTTTCTAAAAAGAGGATAAATGAATAGTACACACATGTGTTTGTAAAATATATTTAAAAACTAATATTATCATTTAAGATTAATTTAAAATTAATATACATTTTTAAGATTAATTTTAAAATGAACTAAATCTTATTTGCTTGGCCTTCTGATTTACATTTTTTACCTGGTATCTCCTGCATAGAACTGTTTCATTCGACTTACTTTTTCTCCAAAATCAATGAAACTACATGTTGAGATAAAATAAAATTTAAAAGTAGCATTGACGATTATGTATCTATAAAATATATCGATTGAACAATGTTAACAGCTGATTTTACACCAGAAGGCATTATGAATATTTAAAACACAGGTAATTTAATAAGTCTCGTAAATCGTAACTTTTAAATAATTTATTGATAAAAAATTACAATCTACTGGACATTAGATAATGAATATTTGAAAATATAATTGTTAACTAAGCGTCTAACAAAGTCAATGAAATAATATATTTATTTTCTATATTCAAATTCTAAGACTAATAATGAGTTATAATGGAACATAACGTTTATTAATAAATAACATGTTTCATAAAAGATACGAAACTGTATTTCGTGAAATTACATGTTGACGAAATTTCGATCGCAAAAGCTGAATGTTTTCTTGAATTGTGTAATGCAGCCTCGTCTTGCTGTAAATAGACATCAGACGCATCAATATCATTCAATTCTGACCAAAAAAGGTTATTCAACATTAATTGAGATCGAAGAAAAATGGTCCAATAATTCCATTTGCCCAAAATGCACACTAAACAGTGACTTTTTGTAGGTATAGAGATTTTTCATGAATAACACGAGGATTTTCATCACCCTAGATACGACTATTTTGCTTATTAACGAATCTGTTTTAAAATGAGCTTCGTCACTAAACAAAATTTTGCTCGAAAATAGTGGATCGGTTGTTTATTGTTAAATAATCCAACTAGCGAAATTGCAACGTTGTATGTGGTTTTTTTTCATTCAATTCCTGGATTAATTTTGTACGCGTGCAAATGCAAATCTTTATGCAAAATCCTCCATACAGAGTCATAAGAAATGCCCAATTCTTGCGAACGACGTGAAATTGGTATTGTCAGTTCATTTTCAACACTCATCTACAGCAGGAATATTTTTATTTGTATGTATAGTTGTTGGTCTTCCACTTTTTGGTTCATCAATAACACAACCAGTTTTCTTTAAATTTTTTCACTAATCTTTGGATTCAAGACTGATTTGGTCGATTATTTACATAAAAAAAGAATCGTTTTTCAAGGAACGCTCATTTTCATAATACAAATATGTTTCTATGTTACTAATACATACAATCTGTCCATGATTAAAATTGTACTACTTTCTACTAAAACAAAATGGCTTGTATTATTGGATGACTTGTTGGTTGACTTCACAATTTTTGTAACTATTCAACATAAAAATGATGTGTTTCGTTTAAATCTTTTACTGCGCCTATTAAGTGAGCTTTTTATTCGGTTTTACCTCTACTTTTTATTTCTTAATTCTTTTCGTTTCCTTTTAAGGATATCTTTATTCTTAAATATAATAACTAAAGCGATATTTAAAAGTTTAAAGTACACTTTTACGTTTTCCATTAAATTAATGCTTAATCAAAAATGGATTTACAATACGATATTATCCATCTCATCAAGATTGTTCTTCTCCATGTGATCAAATCAATATGTACTCGTTTATACATTCATGTAGAGTCGTAGATAATTCATGTACACAGTTCATGTGCAAATACTTGAAGATAAGTAATAATTCTATTATAAGTACAGAGAAAATGTCTGTGAAAAAAGATCGATAATTGAACGTTATACATATATACATACGCAGGAAGCGCAAGAGCGTATAAAATTACATTCTGGCATTGATGTTAATGTCCACTTGAACATCTTGGCTGTTAAATGTCTAAATAAATACATTTACCGACAGTAATAGCTAACTGTATTGATCGCTTCTACCGTAACAATAGATCTCGATGTCAAAGAAAAATAAATATAATTTTTAATATGTACCCGATCAATATTGCTACATATTAACAGTACAGAAACTAATATTGAAAACAAATTATAAACTTACGTAATTACTAAAATATTTGGAACAGAGAAACATTAATTATGTATAACATTTACTTTTCGATAATGATATTCTCTAAAATAATAAATATTTCTTCAAATTGTAGATAAATTTTAATACCATATTCTACTGTTCCTAAGAATGAACAAAATCTCAAATAACCATAGGTACGAAAAATAAATATTTTGAAAGTTATAAAATAAAAGTTAGATTTTCTTGATCTTTTGACTTGAATCTTACGAATTTTTTTGTGGGGATTTCTTAAAAGTATAGTGTACTTACGTCGGAAGATACCAAATGTTAGTGAAATAGTTAGAACACACCCAGAAATTTGTTAAAAGATTGCACAATTCTCTGATACGAATACTATAATAGAAAATAGAAGAAGAAAATGTAGAAAATCTTCTGCAACCAGGAAAAGAAGACATGATAATCTATCGTTTTTATTACGATAGAATTGCTTCCGAAAGATTTCATCGAAACAAAAAGTTCTTCATAACTTTGAAAATGGATATTAATTTTTCGATTCATGTTTATTAAGACTTTTTCATTATTTGACGAGTACTATGTACCCTAAAAGTTATAAACCATTTTTTTTTAATTACTCTTTATATATGAAGTGTTCAAAAATATGGGAGCCAAACTTATACCTTATTAATATGTACAAGGCCAAGTAGATGAGAAAAGTTTATATAAATTTACGTCCGAAAGTACTTTATTGAAAAGTTATAAGCATTCAATATTTTACGGGCAAAATTGTTCTTACAACTCATTTATATAGAATCACAGCCAAGCACAAATAGTTCTCTAATACAATAGAAATATCCGAAAGAGTTCGACGACTGGAAACTTACATTCTTGTTGAAAAGAGGAACGTTTAGTATAACTTCTATAAAAATTGAACGCTTATTAGCTTTCAAAAAATGCAATAAAGCATTTTTAAAACATTTTCAAACATAAATTTATATAAAATTTCTTTACCTACTCGATCTCATTAACACGTAGTATAAATTTTGCCCCGATCTTCTTTGACATCCAGTATATATGTACGTTAAATTATATTATGCAATGTATTCTTAATATAATACATTACATCAAATGGATTAGTAATAAATAGACTACGAATTTTTATGCAAATTTATATTTTTGAGGATGTAGTAAAAGAAGTAGGATTTTGATAGAAAATTATTTCATTTACCATGTATTATAAAGAGCACGATAATGTGGATATTTTATTATTTATATTTATTGGATTATTTCATAAAAATCCACAATCTAGTAATAAGTAAGTGACAGATACTTATGCAAAATGCATATTTTCATAAAAAAAACATGTGATAAGATTTAGAAAGAAATATATTTCATCTGTTAAGATTTCCAAAAATATTATTTTTATTTTACATAATTGATTTACATTAGAAATACCATATAATATAATATATCTTAGTTTAAAATATAGGGTGTATCGTAAATGATCTATGGAATAATGCACTGAACGTGTAAAAATACAATTGAAAATGGTATCGATTCTAAATTACATATTTGAACGCTTATAACTTTTCAATAAAGCATTTTCGGACGTAATGTTTATATGAATTTTTTTTTCATTAGGTATAGAAATTAATTATTTCCGACTGGATTCACACGTAATCAAAGTACATCCATTCTAATCGAAATATTCGCGATAGTAAAAGATCATCGATAATAATGGAAATTATTTCGACAACTGATCTGTTTTCATTCTTTTTAAATAAAACTTTCGTTGTATCCTGAAAAGTTGGAAAGAATTTATTTTTACACCTAATACTTAATCATCCTCGTTAACACGTAGTACAAGTTTGATCTTAACTTTTATCGACTCCCTGTATAATGATTTCTTAAATACTTTGTTAATATCTTTTATACTTATGATACAAATTAAATTTACATAAATCTCTTAAAATATAAAAATTGGAAGCATATTATCCGATGATTGAGGTCGTATTCCTAGTAAGTTAGTATTCCCTTTCACGATCGATAACATTGAACATAAAGCACAAAAGATGCATTCCCGTTATGATAACACGTTTGATGCGCCTCAATATGATACGCGTACGAATCATGACTCCCGCGTTTTATCGGACTCCACAGAAACTTTGCAACACGTACCCTGCAATGTATAACACCTATTTGATCACTCATTGATAACAATTGTGATAAAACAGAAGCATGTTCTGCATAAAAATTGTATCTGTATGCAAATTTCAATAATTGTAATCTTATCTGGTTTATACAATCGGATCTAAAAGTCACGGTAAACTGTAATCTGTAATATGAATGAGAATTAATTAAATTTTAAAATATCGTACCGCGAATTTTGTTTTATTTGTCAGTTTCGATTTTTTTTTTTTTAGAAGTAATATATTTAATTTGGTACATCAGAATCTGGGATTATATGAAATTAAGAGATTTTTAATTAATAGGGCTTGAAAATTTCTAGTTTTATTAAAGTTGTAAATTAGCGTTTTGCGGGAAACAATGGTATTTGAAATAAAATATTAATTTAGTTCATTAAGTAATACACGAATTCTTTTAAATCTTCATAAGTTTGCAATGTTAAATATTTAAAAAAATTGCACAGTTTCTATAATTATTTATTGACTTGAATAACCGAATCTCTTTTAATTATCTAATTTAAATAATTAATTATTACTGTTTAACGTGACTATGATTAAACTTCAAGTTTCCCTATAGTTATTTTATGCAAAGCCCAAAAATTGATAAAATTATAAAATGTTTCAAACTAAGATATCATTCAGAGGAAATTAAATTAGTGCAAATCTGAAATCAATATTCGTTTAGCTGAATCTGAGTCCTTCAACGTGTAATTTGATACAATGATGTTCGATGCAATTTGATGATAATTAATTAAATATTTATGTATTTATGAATGCTTCAAAGCTATATTACTATCATACATTCGTGATATTTCTATACACAGCAACATACTTTTCTTTGAAAATGTAATTACTTGCAAAATTGTTCGCAAAAATTGAAAGGAAAAAGGTATACAATCAGAACTTCTAAATTTGTGTTAGTATTATCATATATCGTACCTTTTTCTGATTTATGCACAATTGCGCTTTTGTTTTAATACATTATTTTCTTTTTTTATTTTATACATTATTTTACTTAATTTAAAGAATGATAAATATTCAAAAAAATTTATTTATCCTTCGTTTTTCTTACTGAAAATATATATTCCTAGACATTTTCTGATTAAATAATAGAATTCATATTTACTTGTTTTGATATGTGTAATTAAAAAAAAAAAGTACAATAAAATATTTTCCATTGCTTGTATTTGTATAATGTATTACAATACTTCAAAATACACCTAACTAATTAGTTCCATATGTATTTCAGATATTTTATACAAATATTTTGCAATATGTTATCCTTCGATACGGTTTCTATTAGTTCACGGTTATATTTACTTTAGATATTACGCATACTCTTTTCAAGAATTTATGAATCGTTGCATTTTATCAATCGAGTAATTTCTTCATAAGCGTAACGAACGATTATCAAAGGTTTACTCTTTTATGTAAATTATGTTTAATTAAATTGTTAATTATTCAAATACTTCACCTATTTACAACTTATGTACTTCAGTGCTGAAATGAATTTTTAATGTAAGATTAAATGAGATTCGATAATTCGTTGCAAAAAATTTTATTAATTATTGCAAAAATGGTACAGATACTTAGTTTATATTAAAGGGAATAAATATTTCAACAGCAAGGTTCTAAATCTAACGTTTGATTTTTCATTTGTCCGGGTGATACATAAATTATACGTATACAGTTTGTAAATCCTGCACCTTGACGCGATCCGCTAACTATTACAATTGGATCACCGACATTAACATACTTTTTCCTTCGAAGAGAATTGATACCGTTTTGTATTCGAATTTCCATGTCTTGAGTCCAATCGCATAAAGGCTTCGCTGTATTGAAAATTATTTTAAAGATAATATCACTTTTCTGCAGTATTAAGTATCAAATTATTATAACTAGTTGGACGTAAACCCGAAATTAATAAATTCTTACAAAAAGCGGAATTTTTCTCCAAAAAGTCAATTTACTTAATTTAGAAATGACTTGATTGTATACTACTTGTAAATTTCAATATATTCTCCCACCATTCTATTAATGAAACTCAGAAAAAATTGCTGGAAAATGATAGCAATAGTTTCTATAATTTTGCTCGTCATATCCCAAATCCGTCAAATTGACGAATCCCGTGAATCTAGTGATAAACGAATTTCGTTTGTAATAAGGATACATCTAATATTTACTTATATAATGGAAAGAGTGGACACCGTAATAAAATTGTAACAATCTTGCAACTACTCCGTAACGTGTGATTGCAAGAATTGGACATCTGGGACGATACATTGATAACAAAATGGCACTGCGTCCAGATGTTGTTGTAACGATTATTGCCGCTGCATTCGATTTCAAAGATGTCTCAACAGCCCCAACTATAATAGCTCGTGTAGGATCTAAAGGTATTGGGACCTGTTTTTTTTTAAGTAGAAAATTTGTTTAATATAAATAGAATAAACATAAAAAACTTATAAAATTAATGGACAAAAAGACGAGGGGCTATTTTTTTGCTTATTATAATAATCGAATACATTTAGGTATACATTTTTATTGTAAAATTCCATTTTGTATCTAGAAATAAGAAAAGAAATGAATGTTCCAAGTTGTTACTATTTAATTAATAACAGTACATATGGAGGAAAAGTGAGAAAAGGTGTCAGTGTTTGTATGGGAAAAGGATGAGAATGTGTGTTGTATAATGTATTTGTAACTGTAACAGAAGTGTTGATTAATTTAATAATGTCTGAAGAATTAGTGTAGGTCTTTAATTATTTAAAGTTTCTTTGATTCAAAATAGGTTGAAGTGTATTTTATTCTTCTTTTCTTTTCTTTCTTTTTTGTACTCTTTCATTCTTAAGAGAAAAAAGAAATTATACGGGTGGTATATTACTAAAAATATTTTTATTATCGTATAATTGGTTGCAAAATATACTTTCACTGTATAATGTTAGCTTTAATACAATAACGAATGGACTTTACAATTTTAATTGCAGGAAAATTAACCCCTTGTCTCACAACAACGAATCAAACTCTCATGGTGTACATTCTGATAGTAGAAACAGTTATGTATATCAGTAATAAACGTTAATTTTCATTCTAAAATCAGTTTCAATTGGTACAATCAAAGGTTTATTTAAAAAGGATAAAAATAGATTGATCGTTTAAATAATTTTCATTATTGTCAATGATCTTTTGCCATTTTTCTTACAGCTTGTAAATATCATCGCGAATATTTCGATTTGAATCGTTTGAAGAATTTATTTATTCTGCACATAATATTATATAGAGTCATCCAAATGCGATGTTCAGATGTCAGTATTGTATAATGTTTATACGTCATATTTTTTTCAAATGACATAAGCCATTTTGTTTTAGTGGAAGGTAGTACAATTTTAACTATAAACAGGTATGCGTTGCACCAACGCATTTACATTATTCAAACTTATCATAAAAGTGGGCTATTGTTTTCAACGAAAATTTTGTTTAGTGATGAAGTTGATTTCACAATGGATGAATTCGTTAATAAGCAAAATTGTCGTATCTGAGGTGATCAAAATTCTCGCATTAATCATGAAAAATCTCTACATCCACGAAAAGTCACTGTTTAATGTACATTTTGGGGAATTGGATTCATTGGGCCATCTTTCTTCAAAGATGATGATGGAAATGTTACTGTGAATGCTGAGCGATTCCAATCAATGTTGAGTGACCTTTTATGGTCAGAATTGAATCATATTGATGTGTCTACACGTCACACAACTCAAAAAAACATTCAGGTTTTGTGTAATTTCACGAGGTGCAGATTTCAATTGACCTCTAAGATCCTGCGATTTAACACTATTACTGACTAAAAACGATTACTGACCTGAAGAACGACATTCGAGTTGCAATTCATGAAATAACTCCAGCAACATGTTGAAAAGACATTGAAAATTTCGATAACGGAATTGATATTTGCAGACGAAGTCGTGGTGCACATTTGAATAATATTCTGTTCCATGTATAATTGTAATGGTTCCGACATTCAATAAAAAAATAAAAGTTGAAAAATTTTTAAAAATAGCTTGTGTTTTATTAAAGAGAAACGTGTAGGCATGTTAGTTGGATGATCCTATACATTAGCTTTCCTTCTTTCATACAGTAATAGAATAATAAATAAGTTAAATTAACATACAGAGTTAATAAAATATTATTGTAAGTCAAGGGGTTAATATCTCACAAGTTTTATCAAAATAATACAAATAAAACACATTTGAAAATATTAACACTATGTCGTCCGGTGGTGAAACCACGTTGGTGTCGCATAGAAATATTTCTATTGTAATAAGAAAGCTTACATCTATTTATACAGATCCTCGAAATTTCGTGTAAATCATATGACAGAATCAAGTAAGAGTTATTAAAATTTTCATGCTCTGATACGGTACATTGTAATTACAATATGAACGATCGTGCGAAAAAGGCTGGTAACAGATAGTAGAATCTACGCGAGACATACCGACGGCAGAGGAAAGATTTTCTATCACACGTGCGGACGTCAAAGTATTAAGGATACTTAATGGAATAGAGTTTACACAAAATAATATTATGACGAATACGATATTAAAGAATTTTTTTTAATATAATGGAAAGAAATCAATTTATCTGACGCTCTAATCAATTATATTATTACCAACTCAATTTGTTCAAATACCTTGTAGCTTAATTCATCGAAAATTGCTTTTTGCCATCGAGCGCTTTCGGCTTCTCGGCATATCATATCGATATTTTTCAACAACTTAGTAGTTTCTTTCATATCTAACGTTCCAGTTTTGAGAAATATCGCATCGACTCCGTTTAAAACAGCACTTGCAATTAGATTCATATCGATGTTTGACTTTCCATTACTGCGCACCTGAAATCCTAACGCGACTGGTTTTCCCAACTGAAGAATAAATTAGAAAACAAACTTGACTGGATCTGAATATTTTTATGCATTTATAGAAAATATAAAGGTGTAAAGTTGCACAGAATGCACGCAATATGAAAAAATATACAAAATATGCAAATTATAGTGTATTTTATAATATCTGGTAGGTGAAATAATTTTCTAGCGAAGTTCTACTCCTTTTACTGTAATGTTTAAAATTTGAATTTACATAAAAATCCACAGGCTATTGATTACATTATTCTTTAAACATTCTTTTTTTTTTGGTCAAAATTTACCCTCATTGCTCTAACTTTTTGATAAAAAATTTCGTATGAACCAATCAAGCTTACCTTAATACATTTTGCAATAAGAATTTTCTCGACAAGAAACAATTTCTCGGTTCCTACATCAATCTCAATACTTCTTCTATCGATAACAATTCCATCAGCTACATTCAGAATTTCATCGAAATTATCTAAACCTTGCTGCGTCGAAATCTTCGCTGCGACGCATATTTCGGTGTTTCCTTTAAGCAGAATCTATTAGTGTTTTCCTTATAAAACCAGTAATCCCTTTGCACTCCACTAGCGCCGCTACAGAGACATTCATAATACTGACCATGAACTTCATTCAAGTTTCATTCATTAACACGTTCGTTACCATTGTTTAGTTGAAGCATCGTCCGCCGTCTTTCGTATTGCTTTTGTTTCATACTTAACCCTTTGCACTCGAAGTTTTTATATTCAAGTTGGATTTTTCTTAGTTTCTTTTTAGCATAATTACTTGTGTTTTATCTACGGTTTCGTCGATTGAAATACCAAAAATCTAATAGTTCGGTTACAATTTGCAGCTACTTTGCGATTCTACAGTTTTTTCCATCGTTTCTGAACTTTATTCTTCCTGATCTTTCCTCACAATCTGTAGCATCTATTCGAATTCTGTCTTTCCCATGTGCTGTCAGAATCAATTTCACTTTTTACTGTTATTCTAATCTTCCGTTTTCCTAAACCAATTATTTAATTCAACTCTTTCGTTTATGAAATTATTCGTTTGGTCTTTAAATAGCATAAAATCGAACTTGTATACACTGTTACTAATTCCGTCATTTGGCTGCATTTTTATAAGTATTAAAGACAGATCAATGTATAAAATAGCATCTGTTTAAAAAAAGACATTTATTGTTGCCCCTTAATTGTCATTCGAGATATTATATCGAACCAAGTGGCGACTGAAAGCTGCCTCTCAAGTGCAAAGAGTTAATATTTAGATTTTAATTAGTTTTGCATCATACAATGCGTACACACCCTTATGCACAAATAAATGCATTAAACATACAAACTGTACATTTTGTGTAATATGTGTATACATATATATAGATAAGGATGATTTATCGTAAGATTTGACGCGTCACACATACATACATATGTGACTATGGTAGTAAAATAAAGTAACGTGTTGATGAAATAGACGAAATTGACAAGATAAATAAAAGTAGATAAATTCATAAATATATATAATTTTTTTTATTTTCGAAACGACACTTCATTTTCGAAAATTTCGTTACGAAAGTGTGCTGAAGTTGATAATGGATCATCTAAGAAACATACTCGGAGTGCAAAGGGTTATTTATAAAAAGAACGCTGTGTACCCATTTCTTTCAAGCGACTTTTAACGCTGTAGATCATTTCTTTACTGCGCACATGATTCACAACGATAAAATCGCATTCCAAAGCGCAAGCCAACTTGATGTGTTCAGTATCTTTTTCCGAAATTTGTGGCAACGCAATTATACTGTCTAATAACTGTACTAATGTATTATCCCTTAGAATACCGCCTTTAATGACTTTACAAACCAAAGATTTCTCACCTGTGTTAACATTAATATTACCTATTTAATACCTATTTAAAAAAAAAACTTGATAAAAAAGATTCGAAACATAATTGGGATAACAAAATAATTAATATTTTTCAAAAAATCTTTGAGGAAAGTGGTAAATTACTCTTTTGCATTATAATTTACATTTTTTAACATATAATTATTAGAGGTTCTCAATTTTTTTAATAGAAAAATTAAAATTTAACGTTCTTCTCATAGTAAAATATTATCAAAGTTAGTATTTCTTCCGTATATGATCGATCCGATCAGAATTCAAGGTATCAGAGTATTTTCTCCAGCTAAGCTTGAACTATATTCGGTACGAAACTATGGAATTTTGATTTTTTATCTAATCACGATATAAAACAAAAAGTTGCAAACTTATACAATTGTTTGCAATTTGTGAAATGTCTGTTATGGCATTTAAACGGAACCATTTACGGTGTTCTGTAAATTTATTGTAAGACAGATACGTGAAAATCTCAATGACGTATTTTCGCGTCTTCCAGACTCAAATTAAAAACCTAAATTACGCATTCGTGAGTCATCTGACACCAATGTGTTAATTATAACAAATCGAACCGTGAAAACTCTCAAAATAAACAAAAAAAAAAAGTTTGATCGCTAAATATGAACAGCAAGTTTGTTTTGTTAATTAGTAATCAGCATAAAATTCAATTAACTAACGTATACAGGTGACTTGTAATAAAGCGGTGCCTCGATCGATGAGTATTCTGTCGCCAGGTCGACATATTCGTGGTAATTCACTATAAGAAATCCAGAAACACCCAGCACATCCCCCACGTTTTGCAATATCATTTGTTACCAGTTTGACTAATTTACCTGTTTCTAACTTAGCGTAACCCTGTAAATGTAAGAGCTCAATACGTATGGAAATAAGATCAACAACGCTGAATAAAAAAAACATGTATATATATACAATAACAAGAAAGCGTTAATAATTTCTTACAGCAAAAGAAATTTCTGAATACAGAATGCAGGACGTTTATCAAATTGATGTACAAGATTTTTTATTTCCGATAGTGTAATTGAAAAAAGTTTCACCTTGACTTATTATCGAAGAAAAGCATTCTTGTTCACCATTCAAATCATTATGATTAGTAGTTGATGCGAAACTAACTTTTCTATCGAAATATTTTTCGATTACATTATCGAAAGTGCTCGAAAAATTGTGTATACCAATTTGACGAACACCGTGTATGTTGTTGTATGTAGACTTCAAGATGGTCAATCTTAACACTTTATTTACTTACTACGCTCTTTCGATTCAAGCGTCGATACATCATTATTATCAGCTCGACTTTGGCTATCGCGCGGTAAAAAAGAAAAACGGAAAATAGTAAAAAGCAAATGAATCGTTAATGCGATCGATAGTCATTGACAACAAAAAACCGGTTAATAGTCTTCCAGTAAATAAAGTGTTAAAAATTAATCGAAGAGTTTGAAACTGCAAACCATATAAATTCTCAAAACAGTTTTTTTTTTATAATATAAGAATGTAAATTTCATATTTAACACAGTGGCAAATACTATAAGTGCTAGATTAATTGATTTTATCTTTTGGGCCTATTGCAATTGAGAGTTGAAGTCGTAAGCAACAATTTCGTTGTGATTGGAAAAGGGGGAAACGCTACTTAGTAGTTCTCACCTTCATTTATGTTCCCTTTAAATATATAAAAGCGATAAATATTATAAACTTATTTCGCACATAAATGCCAAAAATGAACGAACCTACTATTTCGTTTATACTGAAAATTTTCACTTCTGGCGTTTACAATTTCTACTCTTCGATTATACAAAAATCGTATATCTTGAAATTTCTAATTTACTATCCCATCAGATCGTTTCCAACAATTATACTAATATGTGATAACTTCCGGTTTATCAAATGTTACTTTTGCACTTAAAGCCTTTCACGATAAACAAAATATAAAAGAGTAGCAGAAACATTTTTACTTTAATTCGAGACTATTGAAATTCTATACGTGAATATAGGATAATAAATAAAAAAAGAACATCATCATGGATTTACTCTATACTCTACTAATTTTGCAACACTAAAATCAATATTGATTTATGAGATATTAAACGATGGATCATACTGGGCACAGCTTATCACCGTGGAATCCACCCGTTCTAATTTCAGGACCTCGAAGATCCATCGCGATACCTAAAGGATAAACCTCGCTCGTGAATTCATACATTCTGTTCCCAGCTTCTCTAATAGACCGTACAGTGATTGCATGCCATTTTTCCGTTTCATGAGACATGTTCAAACGGACTATGTTTGCTCCGGCCATCATCATATCAACGATGGCGTCAGGATGAGAATTCTTTCTACCTACACCAAATATGTACATATATATGTATAATATTGTACAGAACACAATATTTTTCATATCTGAGTGTAATACATATGTACATACATGTATTACATATCACTCTTTGTACGATGAAAATTGTTACGATAGAATTAGATTCAGAATTCTTTTACAAACTTAACGAAGAGAAAGATTAAAACATTAAATTAAAGCAAATGAAAGCACTATTCAAATAGTATATTTAAAAAATTATTTCTTGAATAATATATTATCTTCTTAAGCTAGAAATCATTTGAAATAATTGTGTTTTAGTTTATTCAACCCATTCACTACCGCAGAAATTAAGAACATCTTGTGCTGTGTGACAAACATTTACTTTAAACAGAACAACGAAATTTCTTCAAATTTAATATTAATTAATCACAGATAAAAATTTTTCCTGAAATTATCGTTACGGCTGTACACTTATTCTGTAGAATAAATAGCAGTTAATCCAAATTTATAGCTACGAGATATCTCTTAGTTGGCAGCGAATGGGTTAAACACGAAACTGACTTTTCTCGAGTCTATTTCATTCTTCGACTGTAGAATGAAACAATTTTTTTATTTTATTTTTTAGTTTGCATTTGAATCAATTTTTATTCAAATAATTTCTCAAGTACTTTTTAATTCTTTTATGTCAATACTATACAAATGTAAAGAAAGTTTTTCTTAAATGTAACATATGTCTGCTCCTATATAGTGGGTGCTTTGGTTTGCTACAACGGTAGATTTACCACAATATGGATTTCTTTCTAACGAAATGTTCGAAGCAAGAACAATGTTGAAGGCAAATGTGGCTACTGTTACAAAAATTCACGAATTTTGAGTTTAATCTTTGAAAACATTAACAAAGCGTGCAAAAGTAATTAGAATAATAAAAAAAAAAGAATAAAATAAAGTTTTTTCTTCAATTTAAAAATATCTTCTTACATTCCCGACAAAATATAATCTTATATCGTAAATACTCCTTTCAGAAAAAATTCATAAATAGTAGATATTTTTAGAGCTGACACTTGACAATTCCCTCTTAAGACTGTCCAATATTAACCATTTCATATTAGTTCATTTTTAAAAAGAGGAAATTCATTTAAGCGTAAGGAAAAACGTATAACACCTTACTTACCCAGCGTAATCATAATTTCGGTAAGCCTTGCTAGTTTAGGACTGGAATTTATATCAAGGTGTACATTGTGTTCGAGAGACGTATTTTGATAAGCTGCCTTTACTTGATCGTCTGCTATAAATTGATCTTCGAGATGTATCTGTTTATTAAAAATAAATCAACAACTAACATATACAGATACACAGAGTTTATTGTATCGTGGACGCATATCGTATACAGGATGTCCGGTAAATCGTAGTATACATATAGTTTATTGCTCATAAAAAAAATTAGTAAAAAATGTAGACAAGGGTTTTTCGATTTCTTGTCTAATTTCTATAGAAAATAATTTTAAATATAAAAAAGTTACAAGCTGATTTTAATGTACATCTTGTGTGTGATTAAACTAAAATTTTTTTAAACTTTAAATTATACTGTACAATGTTATTTAATGTTGATATAGTAGTACAGAAATCAGTGAACTTTGTAAATAACAGTCATGAATGAGATTTGGTAATACGATAAATACAAATGAAAAGTATTCAAAATATTTTAGGTAGTGAGTTACAAGTGGGATGTGATGTTTTTAAAAATTGTATAGTATTTGTTACTGAAAGTAATTGTTTCATGTTATTTTATGAAATAAATAATCAATATCACCATTCAAACGTTACATTGGATTAATTTAACTTTAAACCTATAATATTATAATTGCATATAGAAAGGTTTTTTTTTTAAATTAGGCAAGCAGCCAGAAAACTTTATTCTACATTTTTTATTTTTTAATAAGACCATCTGCATATCCATTGTAACAAGATTCGAATTTTGTAAGAAAATAAGAAATAACTATATAACGAAGAAGAAGTATACTAATATGTTTACTCAACAAAATAGCTATGCAATTAAATTTTCCAAATATTGCAAATGTAATAATCTTTGAAAAATAATCAAAAACAAATTAAGCACTGACAATAAACAAAATTAATAGTTCTTTCCACATGGTGATTGAAAATACATATTATAATTGTTAAATGTTTCAATGTTTTAATAAAACAAAGTTTACTATTTAAAAAGTTATATGATTTAGATAATATGAAAAATCTGTGGAACTTAGATATTTTGAAGTATAATTATAAATCTTGTTTTAAATATTCAATGATCAAATATAACAAAGTAATAGCAATAAGTGTAACATTTGTTAATTAACTAAATAATTTCTAAACTAAAATTTATTATCTTTTATGTTATTTTTAACCCAGCAATATTTTTTTTAAAGAAAACAGCGTATGCAAATATTTCAATTTATTTATAAGGTGAATTCTTTAAGTACAAGAACAACAGAAATAATACAGCATTTAAAATGCGTACACAAAACTAAATGTTAAATATAAGTAAATTAAGTAATAAATCCGGCTTAAAGAATAACGAGTAATATTTTAAATAAAATTAACTATAACAAGATACCCATGGCGTTTGGCGACATGATTTTATCCATTTGGTTGCTGGTACACTGACGTTAGTGCACAACATTATGTAGTTAATTATAACTGAAAATTTTTTAAGTTTCAAAGCCGAAAAGTTTGTATAATTTTTACAAACTGCTATTAGATGCTATTTATCCATTTTGCTATTGATTTTGGTTGAGGTTAGTAAACTAGTGATGTTACATGTTACGGTTATAAAAAAATTTGAATACTGCATTTTCTAACATGTGAGATTATTTTAAAAAAACATTTTCTTCTTTAATGTAAATCTAATTAAAATTATAAATATTTCGTAACTGTAGACACTTTTAAGATGAATTCCTAATGTTTATGTACATAATCTTATATTAACGTAAATGAATATTTTGCTAATATAAATCATTGTTTCCTGTTTAGAAAAATTTTTGATTTAGCAAAATATTTCCTTTATTAAAGGTATACAACATACATGATACAAGGAAATAATTAATTTATTAAATTAAATGATATGTAGTTGCAGTTTTCTTTTCACATTAACTTTATTATTCCCGAAAATAATTTACAAAATCCTTTATTGTAAAATAAATTTTAATTTATCAACTCCTGTTATCAAAAAGTAGCTTATTTTAATATAAAAAGGTATTCAAACAATCCTCGAACCTGGTTTGTCATTAGTTCAGTATTTTCAAATTAAAGGATTTTTGAAAAAGAAAAACAAATGGTAACCATAAGGTTGATTACAAGTTTAATAAACAACAAATTTTCCAAACTTTTATAGTTTTCGTAATAAAACACACATTTTTTCATTACAGCTACTGGACTATTACCATTTTGAAATTCACATATTCCTCTTTCAATCGTGTTCAGAATTTATTTTATTTTTATTTGTGTACAGTTGCAGTTTAGTGCAAGAATTATAAGAACCTGTAAGTTATTTAGAATTTCCGCGAAGAAGAATAACTCACTATATTGACTATACTGTGTTAATTGAACTAGATTTGTGATTAAATATTAACACGTTAAGCGCAGCGTCAGTCCTCATGGACTGACAGTGAACTTTCCGTTTGGACAGCGTCGATCCGTGATTAGGTCTGCCTATACTATGTAATCCAACACTCGATGAATGATCGCTGTCTGAACGGAAAGCACAGCAAGATTAGCTCCGTATTTAATGTGTTAAGCAATTAATACACGTATGCAAATAAAATTTGTTTTCTTACTAACGAATATTTCTCTAAAAACACAAAATAAAAGGCTACACAAACTGATAAACTGTCAAAATGCTTAAAAAACATTCTTTAAAAATTGTTTATTATACTATTTCTTAATTTGTTAAATGCATTTGAAATTATAACGCTTATATTGATACAAAATTGTATATATATTATAATTTCTGTTATCTAAATTATATTTATTTCGTGAAATTTAAGTGGTTTTATCTTAAATGTTTAAATTACCATTTGCTTAACAAACTAAAGGAATAATAAAAAAAAACATTAAAATAAAATAAATTGTTTTATTTATCTTTTCTACAGAAATTAAAGAATCAAGCATACTGTTTTTTCTAGCAAACAATAATTCAAGTTTCAATAATTTACTGTTTAAAATAATTATTTTACTTTATTATTTCATAACTGTCTGTATATATGTGTATGTATCTGTACATGTATTTATGTATACAAGAGTATATACACATACATATTGATGTGCTGTATTTATGTAGGTACATTGTAATGGCAATAATACTGCAGCTACTGGCATCTTCAAATTGTTACCCTTTCAATGAATTTACTAAATTCATCATACATCATCATACAATATAAGTTACATACATACTGAATTTTCAAAATCTACAGTTATTTAATGTTTTCTGCTCTTTACAATCCAGCCAGTATGTGTTTATTCAACGTTCCTAAAAAGAAAAAAAAAATTAAAATACATATTGTACTCCTTATTACATTCAGAAAAATAAAATAAAATGCTGGGTTAATTTGTTGTCACAGTTAAAAATACATAACACAAAGCAGCCACATTTTGAATACATTCACCATCTTGATATATCTATCATAAAAAACATTATTTATCGAGTAAAAATTTAATTTCTTAACTAATACAATTTACAATAAAATCACAACTGAAATACTGTTCTGTCTTATTTAATTTTATGCTATATCTACAATCATATTGAACTAATAACATAATTGAAAATTATACTTTATCAATCATAATATAGCAATTATTATTTACAATATAATTACTAGCGAATATATTAATTCTTTATATGCATATATGCTTATTTAAAAATGAGAGAAAAATATTACAAAAATTATTTCCTTAAACTTCATAATTCTAAATTATGATAAAATTGAAAACGTATAAATACATGTTCATTTAATACAATTTATAGACACTTTATATAGTTACCATCACGAATTATCACTGGTTTGACACTTAACCAGTTATGGTGCAAAAGTGCAGAAATGTAACAAATGTTGACGAAATGTATAATATACTGTCTAGAAAAAAGTCTAGGAAAGTTAAAAAAAAAGCAAATGTGAAAAAAATACAAATAGATATATGTCATACAAAAATAATAAGATTGAACGATAATTTTGAAGGATCAGGAGAGAAAAACAAACGAAGCCAAAAGGAAGTGCAATAGTGGAAAACAGTAAAGAAAATGTAATAGTACATATAAAAAATATAAACTATTACACAATATAAATTACTATGTAAGTTAGTGTGCAAGTTAGAAATTAGTGCATAAAAATTAAAAGCAGAAATCAAAGTGAAAGAGAACGTGCAATACAGAATTCAATCTTTTAAATCAATGCTGAAATAAAGTTAATTATTTATCTGTAAAGTTATCATTTTTAATTTGTTACTCAGAAAACTTACTTTAAAAAATTAAGTTCTATGTAATAATAATAAATGATAATTATTCTATTATCAATTCAGAAGTAAGCAATAGTACTTCGATATTTTCCGATTTTATAAGCAGAATGAAATCCTTTATATATCAATTACATACGCATATTTTTATTATCTGAAAAAGTGTTCATACTATTCTAACAAATGACAAAATATTTATAATGAACAACAAAAATTTACAATTTACTGCAACGGAAAAAGCTATTAAGAAAGACCAAATACACGACCTGGTTATTCTGATTAGATCTAAAGATTGTCTTTCTTCAATTGAAAAACTTTAGATAAATTTTTATTACTATGAAACACATTCAAAACAACGTAACAAATAATGTTAATGCATTATACATGTTAAACGTGCACAAATTATAGCATATAATCATAGCTATCTGATCCGCTACGTATAGAGCATGCATCATCATCTCGAGGAACTTCAATATCTACGTACACAATACGAAGTGTATTTGTAAATCCTGATCCTTGTCTCCACCCAGTGATCACTATGACTGAATCTCCAGCTTTAACGAATCCACGACTTTTGCCGAATTTCAATCCAAACTGAACACGTACATCAACATCCTTCACCCAATCAGCTAATGGCGCATCTGCACATAAGAAACAGAAAAAAAAAATATATATATATAATTTCTTTGTAATACCGAAATAATTATTATATAGTTATTATTATGAACAAAAAACTAAAGGTAAACCTAATATCTCAATAAAAAAGGAAAGGTAATAAAAAACAGATTAAAGCACTATATATCCCTGTAGATACCATACAACTTTTGTTTGAAATATTTTTTGGAAAACTAACAAACAACTTACGAGTTATTTAAAGTCGTCATGTTAGGAGACTCACCCTGTATATTAACCCTTTCGTTACTATTGGCGCCTATAGGCAATTCCGAGATTTTCTGGTGCTCTTCTCTTACCGCACTTTTATCATAATTTAATCCTTAATTTTATTCTTTACACACTTGCGTTTTAATTACCGGAACAAATTTAAAGTTTTGAAACCTTTGGAAACGAATTTTGCGACTGCGAATTGAACATTTACTTTTCGCTATGCACGTTACGTACTAAAATCTGCCGCAATGAAAGGGTTAATCCTTTGCATTTGAGAGCCGACTCTCAAGACAATAACTTTTTTTTCAGATATTCTTCATCTTTACATTTTAAATGTTTCACGTATATGCATTTCATAATACAACATTGTGTTTAATGAAAAAGTCTCCTTAATTTACACTTTTACTGAACTTCTAAAGCTGAATATTTTCTATGATTCTGAACACTGTATCCTTACCTTCATAATAGAGTGGTAAAATACCACGGTACAGATGCGCTTGTCGTGCAACTTGATGGAATCTGGTTACTGCGATAATTGGGCAGCGTGGTCTATATTTCGCGACTAAATGTGCGGAACGACCGGTGGTTGTGATAACTATAATAGCACTAGCTAAACATTTCTCAGACGCTTCTACAGCAGCGATTCCAATGGCATGTGTAGCATCAATTGGAGGTAGCGCTTTGCTTGACAGAACACGGAAAAGCTCTGTTTGCCAAATAGCAGCCTCTGCTTCTTTACAGATGTTAGCCATTGTGCGCACGCATTCTAGTGGATAATCTCCTTTGGCGGTTTCACCTTAACATATTAAATTAACTAATAAGAATTAAATATTGATGTATATATAAGTTTATAAAAATCTAATCTGCAGTATAATGAACAATATTTAACCTTTTCGAGGACACTGACACATATCTAAATGTTTAACTTTTTTTTAATTCCAATATTTGTGATGGCAAAGATATAAAAGTATAGTAAATATAATCTCCTGACAGAAAAGTAGTTTGCAACTTTTATCCATTTGAAGTGATTAAACCTTTACATTTGTAACATGAACCATTGCTTCATACAAGCTCTATTTATATTAAAATAAGTCAAATTGACAAAATAAGTGAAAACATAATTTCATAAGTATGGATTATTTTTTTCGTTTTCAAAAGTTTCATTACAAAAGTATGTTGAATCGATCATATAAAAAACATACTCAGAATGCAAAAGATTGAAATATAATTACATAAAAAATTAGAACACTTTTTTTCGAACCTTAGAAAAATAGTCCCCGAAGAAGTCAAGTCTTTTAATATATTTGTCATATTTCACATTGAAAATAAATATTTTTACATTATTATAAAATGTTCTCAGCTACAATTTTCAATATAATAATAAATACGGTTGGTGCCTTATTACAATTATTCGAATTATTAATTTCACATATTTTATATTATACAATGTTGTATGTAAAGAACAGAATTTTATTTAGTAGTAACTAAATAATTCATACCTGACAACATGACACAATCTGCACCATCAAGAATAGCGTTTGCAACATCAGATGTTTCGGCTCTAGTTGCGCGTGGCTTTTTCACCATAGATTCGAGCATCTGTGTAGCACAGATCACTGGTTTTCCAACTTTATTGCATCTGCTGATCATAGATTTCTGGGCCAGGAATACTTTCTCTGGCGGTATCTCAATACCAAGGTCACCACGGGCTACCATAATGCCATCGGAAGCCTCGATAATCTCGTCAAGGTTTGTCATACCTTGTTGATTTTCAATTTTAGATATTATTTTGATGTTCTTGCCCTTTTCACCAAGAATTGCTCGAATTTCTGTCAAGGCTGTGGCGTCTCTTATGAACGAAGCAAAGATCATATCAACTTCTTGTTCAACGCCGAATTTCAAATCAGATTTATCTTTCTCAGAGACTGCTGGCAAATCTACTGGGGCGCCAGGTAAATTAACACCTTTACGGGAACCTAACATTCCACCATTTTCAACGGTAGTCACAATCGTATCCGGATCTGAAACAAATTGTAATTTTTGAGCTTATGCAATTTGTCTCAATTTATCTTATTAGCAGGTTACAGAATTTTGTGCATTTAAAGAAAATTTAAAGATGCAAAATTGCACGATGCAAAGATGCAAGATGCACGTAATATGAAAAATATAGAAATTACACTGCTTTTTATAGTACCTAATAGGGGAAATAATTTTTTTACAGAAGTTCTATCTTTTCTACTATAATCTCAAAAATATGAATAAAAAATCCGCAATCTACTTATTAATAATCATTCATAAAAAATACCACGATACTTTATTTTTGGTTTCATAAATCTAAATTTATGGCAAATCTAAAAATATTTAAAATCTCTTTTTTTTATATTGGCGCAAAATATCTACAAAAATTTATTTGTAATATTCAATAATTTAGATTAGAATCTAAATGCTGAAACAAAAACTAATTAACTGTTACAACTAATACCCCATTTGTATAATGCATAATTATCTGTGTTATAAGAGAATTATATTCTATAGAGGACCGTCTATATATTTATTTATAATAGAAATCTGAATGCTTCAAGGAATAATTAGAATTTAACAAATTTCGGATATTTTTTAAATACTTATATATTATCGAAAAATATGATCGATTTGTATTTTTATTTTTCTACTTGAAGTAAAGATAAAGAAACGTAAACAATACGTACTAACTGAGGTAACGATGAGGGAAATCAAACCATCATCAACGAAAACACGATTTCCAACTTTCAATACTTTGGAAATGTTATCGTAATCCACGAAAACAACGTTTGCATTTCCTTTCTCCGCAAACGATTTATCGGTAGCCAGTTTGAATGTCTGGTCCTTAACTAACTCCACTTCCGCAGATCCACCCTAATAAAATTGTGAACAATTAAATATTACATATATCAATTTCACAGGATATATTCGCGATAATAAATTCATACAAAGGTAACTTTTTATTTATGAATATAAACAATAATTACTAAATGCTTATTTTATTGAAACTATGAAAAGTTCTGTGACATTTGTCATCAAAAACAGCTATAAGATTTAAGGGAAAAAAAAAAAAAAGTGAAGTCTGTCCAGAGAAAATCACAGAATTTTTAATGATAGATAAAAGATAGATAAAAGCACATTTAGATAGCACTAATTAATCAAATTCGATAGAAATTAACATTGTTAATATTTTATATAATTTTCATATAATTATTTAATTTCACAACGTTATTTTGCTAACAATTACACATTTATGCAAAATATAGAGAGAAATTGTTTTAACACAAAGTAATATTTATTCCAACTGTAAGATCTTTATTTATAAAAGTATAAAAAATGTAAAATTTAATGCATTCAATTATTTTCTAGCTGAATTTTCGATGTACAATTCTGTAACTCATTCTCTGCAAAAACTGTCCAATTCAATTTGAATACATCATAAAGAACCGTTGTCAATAGGTTCTACTGTACATTAAAATACATAATCGTACGTAAGTGCACGAATGAGTTTATAAAATACTTACGCCTTCCAAAAGTCCAGTACGAATTTCAGGACCTTTGGTGTCAAGGGCAATTGCTACAGGAACATTAATGCCAGAACGGCTGGACAGATTCTTCTGCGCTTGTCGCACATTACGAATAGTTTCGGCGTGGTAATCATGAGATCCATGGGAGAAATTCAATCGAGCGATGTTCATACCAGTTTCGATCATCTTCTCGAGAGTTTCCACGGATCTTGAGGCCGGTCCGATCGTGCAAATAATACCCGAAAGACGTACGTATGATGCATGATCTCCAATGTCCAGGGCGCACATATGATCTAACTGACTTTGAGCGTACAAAGCTTGACTATTCGGCTTTCCAGCCATCTGTGAAAAATTTGTAAAACGATTAATTTCAGCTTATTATATGTTGTTACAAAAACACTGTCAAATGCAATTCAAACACACGGTTACTTTCGTTTGAAAGCACCTCGATGGCTAACTTTATACAATTTTCATTACAAGCTACTAATGCGAAAACTACTTAAAACAGGAAAAAAAAAATAAGAACGCTTTTTCAAATCGCAAACAAAATTTTATATACAGCGAAATCTAGCTAGTAAAGTGTTAAGACTATTTAAAATTGCTAGTAAAATTTGTTTTCACTTGCTGCTATATAGGATATTCTGCGCAGCTGGAAGAAAGTGTATCTTCCGAAAGGTCAGAGATAGAAAAAAATGCTGTAAGTCAAAGTACATAAACATAGTATACTCAGTGTTGCATAATTTAGAAATAATTTTATGCACTTTCAGCCGTTGGTATACCTACAAAATATAATTGCACGTTTTTCCTCTTCTTTCTTTTCTTTGTTTAATATAAATCTATAATTTTTACTGAACAGATATAAATTTATAGTTGATACAGTTTTTTAATCTCTCCAGAAAGGTTATTTAAAAGTTATTACAGTTAAAAGTTTGGTCAATTATTTCGGTGTATCTACAGATGTCACGAGGCACATAATTACGCTGTAACGCATGGTCTGCGTAATAAATTAACAAACTATTAAATATAACAACTGCTAACTGATAGATTCGAGACATAAATATATTAGTACTTTTCTGTAGAGATTAAAAAACTGCAACGACTAGTCCAGTCAAAACTATAGGGTTAGAAAAAAAAGAAAAGGTACAAGTACATTTTCCTAGTACACCAATAGCTGAAAGTGTATAAAATTATTTCCAGTACCATTTACTTTTGACTTAGAGCTTTTTTTCTATCTCTATTATAGTAGCTCTTATAGATATAAGAAGATATATAACTTGTTGCAGTTACATGGGACACCCTGTATATTGTGCCTTTTTATATTACACCGGATGAGCCTCGTAAAAAATAGGTCACCTAATTATCTTCTTTAGCTACGGTGACAGGAGAAAATTTGTACACCGTTGACCTTGACAATACATTTCAAAGTCATTGAAATTGGCCAGGTCACTTCTATTCCGAATACTGTACCAGTGGTTTCACAGAACGAATAAAATGGAATTAAGTTTTTTTTTTGTGAATGCTATTTTTTCTGTTCTCTTTCTTCTATTGATGATGTAGCTGACATTTGTGTACATTTAAATATACACCTAATATGCACAACCTTAAAATGACCTTGGACTCGAACGTTTCAGTGACATTGAAGCAAAATGTTTACGAAGAACAATCTACTATATCGGAAAATATGACAGTGTGTCGAAAGAGCTGTGCACTCTGTCATTGCTCGCTTGGTAAATGTTTATTTCTGGGAGAACACCACATAGAACATTTACTGAAACAGTAATCGTGTTTGTTTACATTTTTTAATTGACTTCTAACTTCGCTAGAAACTGGGATTTCAATGAACAAAAGTATTACATTCGGTCACTTACACTTTAAACAGATCTGATCGCATCTGTAGACTTAAAAGAACCTACATAATAGAGTTAAATAACAAAATCATCTTAAATTTTAAATCGAACATATTTTAAGTGTGAAAACACACCTTTATGCCATAGCCTTACGCCACTATAAATATGAAAATTCTCCTTAAGAATTGAATACAATACTCTTGAAAATAAAAGAATTACGTTTTATTTCGAATTTTAAAGTCCAAAGTCATCTTAAAATATTAAATGTATTATATAATAAATACATATTAATGTCTGTTACAATGTACAGTAGAAAAAAATATACATTCATGCAAGAAAACAGATTCTAAATAAAAGGAAAAAAAAAAGGGATTTATAAGAACTTTTCTTCCATCTTATTTACCCTTTGAAATAATTTACATTACGTGTAAAAATTTTCTCGTACCACTGTAATCTACAAGCTCTCCTGGTCACTGTTTCTTCTTTTACCAATGAGAGAGAAAAACTATCTCCGCTTATTTTTCAATGGAATTATGTTTTCAAATAACTTTCTTAAATTTTCAAAACATTTGTTCAAAATATATGTTTTAAATTGTTGAATCTTGATAAACTATATAAAGAAAAAATTCATTCCAATGTGATGTTAGATGAATGTTCGACAAATACCTGAACGTTAATGGACTACATTTTTAACAGTTAATAAAATAATTCTACACTTCAAACTTCTTGTTGAAGTATTTTTAGACGAATCTTCTCTCTCATGCGACGTAGAAGAGATAAGTGTTACCTAAATTAAATATAATTATTCAAATATATGCGCAAACATTTATAATGGAGCACCACTCACTCCGCTCACTTAGAGGAACTCAGTAGTGATAATCTGTTAGTGATAATAAAAATCATAACAAACAGTAGCAGAAGAAAAAAAAAAGAAATTGCACCATCACCATTAATAGTCTTTAACTACAACATGTAACACCTGGATGGAGATGTCCTCCGTACATATTGATTTAACTAATCAAATTAGCAAAGTGTTGATGAATCTAAATTTGACACAGTACGTGAAAGTACGCAAAAGATCGTTATGAAGATAACGGAATTTACTATTAATACTAGTATATTAATTTATCTCTCTATGAATATAAAATATCTACTGAAGTGTTATACAACAAACAAAGAAAATATTTCAAGAAAATTCAATTAAATTTTACTATAAACCACTGCTCTCTTTGAAGCGTGCATACTACAAGGATGAAACTATATTACACGAATAAATCAAAGAAATTATCGTGCAACTGAACGATCAATTTTATTCCTGAAACACGTGCGTTAACGTCGCCTACGAGAAGATTACATGTTTAAATTCTACGACTAATATTATGTAAAAAGATACTGCAATATTATACATAAAAGTAGAAAAATGTTTTTTTCACACATCCCCTACAATGTTACTCGTAAATAAGAATTTAACGAATTAGTTGATACAAAACTTTTAAACAGTGGTATAATTATTTTTGGGAATGATCCGAGGAACACATTAAAATTTATCAATAGTAACGTTTCTTTTAAATAATATATTGACGTCCTTGGCCTTTAACGCTCTATGCATATATGTAGAACTGTAAAAAATCAGCCAATATTATCACACTCGGACCAATGATCGAACGATCCGATTGCCGATGACGGATCGTATAAGAAAATCGTTCTAAATCGTATGACAATATAATCCTACATTCATAGGTGAAAAATCATTTCAAAGTAGCTACGCTATCTCCATTTCTTTTTTTATTTTTTATTTTTACAGTACTAGCAAAATGTACGAAAAACTATTTTATCGTTACAATAAAAATCACATTTTCTTCTCGAAATAATAGTTTTCCTCGACCAAAGTTTATCTGGTTAACAGAATTCGCGTCTTCTTTCAAAACAGAGAAAGAAAAAATAACATAATATTGTAGATTTATAAATGTTTAAAAATTTCTAACACTCATCAGAGATTGTTACATGACACTAATGTTTAACTTTAAAAATATTTTATTTCTTAAATTTTCTATCCACATTTATCAAGAAGAATGTACGTTATATATCAGAACAAGCAAAATGTAATTTTTTCTTCTTAGACTTCTTTGTTTTTTCTTTCAAATTATCATGAACGAGAGAGAATACTTTAAATCCTTCTCTGCTTCGTTAATTTTAATATCATATTTATACTAAGCTATTATACTAAACTTATACCGTCTTGTATATACACTAGGTGTCTAGAGGTTTAGTATTCAAAGTGTATCAGTGCGTTCTATAGCTAGGACTAAAATGTTAAGTAGCGGAAAGTATAAACCCTGATATTCTGCAGAGAAATTGGGCAAGGCTATCGCGAAATTCTATCCACCATAAATTCACTAGCCCACCGATATCGAGTGTTCTACACGGTGAGACAAAAATCATGAAAGCTTTTGAAAATTGCAATAACTTTTGTTGAATCTTTTTATATAAAAAAATTTATAAAACGAAAATACTTTTCAATTCATTTCAGACAATAATGTCACGTATGTGTCTCACTTTTCCTGCTTCACGAAGACAGGTTATTTCTAATAATATTTACCATAACATCCATCAAAGTTTCTGATTGTAATGCTCCAATTTCCATATGGGAATATTTTGTTCAAATTGCAATATCATCTGAGGCTTGTTAACGAAAACCTGTTCTTTTAAGGTAACCCCAAAGAAAGAAAAAAATTACGTGTTGTCAAATCTGGTGTTCGCGTTCGATACACTATCGCAGAATTTCGTGAGATTATTCGAACTCGAAAGATTTATTTTCGGACCTTCGTTGCAGCTTTAGAACTGTGTGAGCAGTAATTTCTATCCGGTTGAAACCTAAACTTATCTATACTTGAGCTTCAGAAAATAAACTGTAATCATCTGTGATAAAAATTCGAAAAGAAAAAGAAAACAGTAAATAATTAACGTTACAACAGTTGCAAATCCTTTCGTGACTTTTGACCCACCCTGTATAGATTTGCGTTTCATATTTTCGTTACAACTTTTTAACGAAGCATTTACGGACTTTTTGTTACATGACGTTTTAGTCTTAGCTTTACTTATGGAACACACTGACAAAGTTTGAATATTAAACACTCTGTACACGCTGTACAAAAAAGACAAAAATGTCACCAGCTAATCCAATGAAATGTATTTTTTATCATTCTTAAATGGACGACAAGCTCTTTACTCTGATTGGCGCGTCGTGCCTCTTTCGATCTTGCTTTTCAAAGTGATTTTACTATATCTATCAAGCTATAAATAAGTAGTTTAGCAACAATGCAGACTGTTGGACTTAATTTCGTAAAACAGGACCTTGGCTATGCGTTAAGTAAAATCAAACTAATCCGTGTATAAAGGAAAATTGTAAATTTCGAGTAAGAATTTTCCCCTTTTTTTATATATATATAACGAACAATAAGTACATTCTTCTTGAACAATATTCCTGAGATAATCTACCTAATAATCGTAATTTCTATATAAGATATTTACTTCAAGTGCTACGACAGTTGAATTAATCGAATGTCAGATTTCCGATTAACGAGATACGATTGCAGATTGTGTTTAAATTCACTTCCGTCGATGAAGTACTCATATAGAAATTCATTTAACAGAGATCATCGATTGCATTTTTATGCTATCAGAAATAATGTAACAAATTTTGATTGAAATTTATTTCTTGCTTTATTACAGGTTTTTCTTCAAATTTGAAAAGATGTTAACGAGATGAGTTTAAGAATGGCCGAAAGCGGATTTATACACTACTACTTGATTCAGTGTGTTTGGAGTCACTTTTATCGGAAAGATCTTGTTCAAAGGGAAACCTGTTCATTGGTATAAAATAAAAATAACAAAAATTTTATGTTTCATACAGTACAGCACTGATTTAAAGAACTTTTACTATAGAAGAATTAAAAAAAGAAGTTTAAAAAAAGCATCTTCCATATTCAAATAAGTATCATTCCGTAAAAACTAGTATGTTGATAAAGTTTCTTAAACTTTGTGCACATTTATCACATCTTACTATCAATAATTCACAGATACCATTATAATCAAAATAGTGACAGAACATTTAGGTGACGTAAACCATAACGAACGAGTGTACTAAAAAATAATCTATATTAATTAAATGATGCAAATACTAAGAATTTAGTATTTCAAACGACTACGCAGACATGTGAAAAAAAAAATATAAATAAATAAGAACTATGTTTTTTCTATAATAACAGTTGCAATCTAGAGTTAGCATAACAAGTCGTACTTTCCATGTTCCAATACTTACCATGCTCATTCGATTAAAAATATTTTACAAATGTCAAACAAATCGAATTGAATACGAAGAAAAAAAAAGAAAAAACAGAAGCTAAGCAAGCAGCAAATCAACGGACTGAAAGAGAATTAGATTCACATTTTTAAAACAAATCGTATAAAATGTTTGCGAATATTACATTATATTAAGCAACACAAATACGTTTTCTCTATGATACAGTTTGTCGTGTAATCACATAATTTCGATCAATTTCGACCACTTCTTTTTTCCTTTTTAATACTGATTCACTCTTAGATGTTACTTCCCTTAAACGTTTCACTAACCAACGTGAACAAGCTTTAAAAGCAGATTCAAGAAATACATCACGATACGCAATGCATTCGTGTGATCGAGAAAATAAAATTATTGTACGATTCTACTGATCCTTTTTGATAATTCAATCAACATTTTTTTTTCCTCGACCCCACGAATGCATCGCGTATCGTGACGAATGAATTAGTATTTCTTGAATCAGCCGGGATAAAGCGAAAGTGAGGACCGCGTGTGCAAAGTGGAACAGCCGACAAACGTATTAATATTTGTCACACATTAAAACAGCGTTAGAACGTGACACAGCTTGAAATTCGTTTGAAATCTTTAATTCTGCACGCGTCTTTAAGTAATATTCGCAAATGTTTTGCGTAACATGTTGAACAAACGCAGCAGAACAATATATGTATTGTACATCGCCTGTGCAATATAGAGAAAAGAAAAAAAAAGAAAGAAAAGAAAGAAAAATTTTAAGGAAGAAAAAAAACACAAGACTAGCTAGTACACAAAAATAAAATCACTGCAAAATAGTTTATCCACTGATGCTGATGATTACTCAGATATAGTAATACCTTATCGTGGATGGTAACCCAGACCATTTTGGCAGGCTGCGCAAATAAATGGGAGACAGGAATTAGTGATAATACAGTTTCGGCGAGACCGCGACTACGTCTGATTGCATTCATCGATGCATAAGGTGTAAACTGCTTAACGGGCAAGCAACGGAAGTTTCGCAACAAACGGAAGTAGAGAGGGAAATTGATGACATTCGATGGTCTTATTAGACGATGGCGGTGCCAGTGCATACAGCAAGTGTACCAAAATTTAAGCGGAGGCATTCTAATACGAATCATTTAATACGAAATTATGCTTTGTTACAATGCTCGGGTTATTTCATGTGTCATAAAGTTCACACTGATCAGAAACTGTTATCGATCAAATTCGTATTTTAAGTTTATGCAGGAAATATACATTTTGATATTTGTGAAATTTCGAATGATATATAATTTATTATTTACACGTTTGATACTGGAAATGATAGTGGATTGTGATACCTATGTGTGACTATGTAAAAGTAAATTGTTGATGTTTAAATATTGAACAGAACGTAATGATTAAATATTTTTAGAAGTTCAAACAAAGATAACGGAAAGTGGAATATTTGAACTTGTCGCTGATATGCAGAATTGTTTGATTCAATTTTGGTAATCAATATTAATTGTGATATGACAAAATTAACAGTACCCGAGTAATCCACGATCTAAACGATCTCTAACTTCAATATTATTCGCACTTATGAGCAAAACGTTAATGTTTTAATAAAATATGAATATGTAGAAGTTATAAGAATGATTGTTATTACATAAAATATCATATTACTTTGATATTCGAGACAGATCATTAAAAGAAGTTTCCATCTATTTAATGTTATGATTATTGACATTTAAAATTGTCTTTTTTAACACATGAAAATATCTTTTAATTTTAATATTAAAATATATACATTTCATTTTTTATTTTATTCTATTTTATTCTTTTATCACTTTTATACTTCTACAAAAGAGATATTTCATCCTCTCTCCCTAATCTATTCAAATTTAACGAATCGCAATAAAAATTTCTCGTTTCGTTTGTAAAGTATTAATTAAAGATGTGTGAAGTATTATAAAAACATTCCAAAGTAATTCATACGAAGATAATTACAGTTCTATCTTTATCTTGGAATAAAAAGTTCTAATACCGAGCTTTATGTATCTCATTCCGTAGAATACGTATTATAATACATCGACTTCAAATACAATTCGACGCAACGTACAATTCGTCATACGAAGTGGGACATTTCGAAAATTTTTAGAATAGCGAATATTATTCAGTGAGAGATTTAATAAAAAATAAATCGAAATACTTAAATACAAATACGACGAAAGTGTTCCATGCGGTAAAATTAAATCCGCTCAAAGATAAAAGATAAAATTCCCTCGAGTTCTTTTCTTTCTTCGAGATATCAAAATTATTACTTTTTTTCTTTATTTCAAATCGTATATTTTGTTTCATACCTTTATAGAAAGAGAATAGAAGGACAGATTCAGTTATCTGCAGCATTGTATCGATTCGATCATTTAATCTCAAATTTTAATCACAATTAATGACATATCAGTGACATTAATTTATATATTTGTAATATACTACATAAATACTTATGAGATTATTGTAGTCATTGAGTTTGCCTTTTTATTCCTTTGAAGAGCGTGGGAAAAATATGAAATGCCATTTAAGAAGAGAAAAAGAACTCGATGATCTTGAAATCTAGTAAAAAAAGTTACCTCTAGGAGGATTTTCTTTTTGTTTCTCCTTTGACCACTTTAATTTTCATGCATTTATAAATAACATCGATATTTCGGTATTTCCATTCAAATGTTCCATCCCGTATAAATGTGAATACAATGTTCTGATGCTATGTAAATGTCATTAACCTAATAATTATAGAAATATGCGAATTACTTACGTATATTTTACACCAAGGGAATATAATTAAATATATGAAAATAAATATTAACGTTAACAAAGAATTAATGACGCGATTGGATTATTTAAATCGCGAGAATTTGAAACGTTTGTAAAAATAAAACATTGATAACCTAATAAATATATCAACATTCGAAGCGTACTAATATATCACGCGTCTGCACTGATTGCCGCCATCGTCCAGAGATGTAATCTGAACATTAATTATATAAATTATATGATTATTTAACGATCGCACACTTTACAAAATAATAATACGGTTAATGACATTTTACGTACACATTTTGTTTTATTTCCACATCATTTCTGTGAGATGTCACACGTGTTTATTAAACACAAATTTCCACTTTATCGATAATAAACGTTGGACCAAAATGTGTCTTTCAGAAAAATTAATTGCACGTTGTGACATCAGTGAACTGTACAATGTGATCAAGATAAAGATCATTTCTTTGTATAAGAAAAACCCGTATCAATCTTGTACCAACAAATTGTGACGCATTATATGAAAGTAAATAAATGTCAAGAAAAGTAAATAACTTTGTCCTATTTTTTTTTCAATCATAAAATATTATATACGTAATTGTATAATAATATTATTTAAGACATTCATTAATATTTATTCAATATAAATACTTACAATACTGATATATCGACAAGTATCTCGTGATTTACGTAATTGAGGCCTGTTAAAGTTAAGTAATAAACAGAAAGATAAAAATGAATATGAAATGAGTGAGAAAAAAAGAAAGAAAAAGATTTATACAGTTACATTAACAACAAAGTATAATTTGCATAGTATGCTACGATATTAACGAATTATGACATGTTATATTGATTGCAAATGACGACAAATGAACACGACTTAAATAACAGTGCAGGATAAACATTATTATCAAGTTTATATCCTCACGTTAGCGGTAAGTGTGCCATTGCCGCTTTCACGTTTTATATTTTTTCATCGAAGTTGTATAGTAAAATATTTTCAAACCTCTAACAATTATATAAATACTTAAAAACATATAAAATATTCTCTCGTTTTAACTTCTATAAAGTATTTTCGAAATTTTTGAGCAAACTACTGTATTAAAAAAAGAAAAAAAAAGGACGTAATATTCTTAAAGGAATAAAATTTAATTTCAGTAAAACAAGTATGTAGTATATTTGTAATTACTAATATTTATATTTGAAATTCAAGATGATATTTGTAATATTATTATTATTTGAATGTTTAAAAATTTATAAATGCAAGAAGTTTTTGAGAAATCACAAAAATTAAAAAACTGAACAAGACTCGCATTTCTTTTTTACATATGTGTGTATATATATATATATATATTATATGCTTCAATATAAACAATCGTAATTTGAACGCGGAGTTAAAAACCGGACTTTAAGAAATCACACGTTCAATATTTACATTTTAGTAGTATAATAGCAGAAATTTTCATTTGACAGATTTATTTGGAATATCAATTGATATAATTTTTTAAACATTTATGCATAACTTTAAACATTTCCCAAATAATTAGTATGTATACAATTCAGTAGCTATGAATGCATAGTCTTTATGTATACGGTTTATCTTTATAAAATAGTACACAGCGTTACTAAGATAATTAGTTTCTCTTATCAACATCAAAAATCTGAAATGAGCAAGATTATCTGTCGGTAACTTTCGAAACAATTACTAACGAAAGTTTATAAAGATATCTTGATAAAATTATCTAAATAGAGATTAATTCAGAATAGCATGATTAATTACGTGAGATGATAAAATCATCACGCTTGAGTGACGTGTTATGAATTTGTATCGTGCGTATGATACGATTGCGTTTAATAATTTTTCCCTGAAGAATTTAGAGGTTAACAACTAATATACAAATGAAAAGACCGACAGACACAAGCTATTACGCAATCGCATCTCATGTCGCAGGGTGACGTCAAGCATGCTTCAGCGTGGTGATTTATAAAGTCAGATATACGTGCATCATTCGGTTCTTTTTTAGCGGAAGAAATTTCAAAATAGTGTATGTACGATAATCTTTATCAAAGGGTTATCGGATACTATAAGAATGTTAATATATCTATAATATAGAACAATTACATATTCAATCTTTTCAACTTTTATATATTATTGAACACGTTTTTAATATTTTAATCTTTGAATATAATTATGCAAATTATTTATGTAATAATCAAGCATTAAGATAAGTTAATCAATTAATTTTGGGTAATTTTATTTATTAGAATAATTCCTTCGTCGCAGAGATAATCCTTCATGTATTAGAATTCTTCATAATTTACTTTTTAAAATGATCCATCATTTATAAATGGTACACAATTTAATCAGTTTATGTTTCTAATAAACATTAAAAGTAAGAAATCCCTTTTCCTCATGTGTACAAATTACTAAGGAAGTCCATTTGTTTAAAGACTTAAATATTAAAAAATATTTGGTATTTTAATTTATTACATTTAAGAGTAGTAACCACATTAATGTTTGTTACACTTTTAATTTTACTTGTTACTTGAATCATGTCACATGGCATTTCAGTTACATTAATAAAAACAGTAATGCCTCTTATTTTAATAGGAAAGCTGACTTGTCCAATATACGAAATTTTATAAATAGTTATATAACTTTAAATGTATGTACAATTAATTAATACATAATAATAAAAAATATGATTACAAAATCAATGCAGGGACTCAAACTTAATGTAAGTACATATGAATTAAAGCATAACCTTTTATTTAGATTGTATAAAATAATGTTCAAAAACTAGATTATTAAATAATTTATTTATATTATTACATATGTTTCTATCACTATTCCTAGGAGATAACAATACTTTGATTTAATCAATTTATCATGAAGTACTTATCCAAGTTTTCCAAAATTATAACACAATTTATATGTAGATGTTAATAAAACAAAAAGAACCTATATGCAACATATCTATAAACTTGTCAAAGATGAAAATATATTTTAAATATCTTCATAAATGCACAGTAATCATTTAAAAAATAATGTAAAGAATTTAAGTGAAGAACCAAATAAATAAATTATAAAATAGACATAAGCATAAACTAAAGCATGATTAATTGTATGTATAAATACAATATTTTTTAATTCTATTACTATAAGATTTTAGATTAATTATGGAAAAGCTTTGTACATTTATTATTTTCGGATTTCTGTTAGAAAAATAACAACTGTTCCCAACAAGAGAATACAAATTGAATACATTGAGATATGAAACAAATTATATTCAAATATAATATATCTAAATAGATACATTTAAAATATATAAAAAATAAAAGAACTTAACTTAAAAATTATAAGGTTTCAGATAGAAAATTTAGAACCATTTTTACAAATGGTACTGAAGTTTTTAATAAACAATTCAAAGCAAATGTATTAGTTCAAGGTCAAAACTACATTCATTGTCCTATGTACGTTTGATATAAATTTACATATTCATAAATGTTGAACATACGCATGTATAATGAAACTTAAATGAAACTGTTAACAAACGGAAGAAAATACATAAAAATTGTAACTTATAACGACGCAACGTATTACAGTGGTAAAGACTCTTGAATTTCATAACCTTTTACAATGATAGTTATTAAAACAGTTACTAAATTTTACATACTATTTTATGAAACTATTTAATTTGCTTTAGCTATTACCTTTTCAAAATCGTTGAACGAAATGCGAATTTAATAAAACTGGAGGCAGTAAAATATCGCAGAAGTCTGAAAAAACCACACGATTCTTGCTGCTGCTTGTAAGAAACTGATGTTTTAAGGACACGAAAGGTCGCTATTTTCTAGTGCACCTACCTTATATCTTCGGGCTGATTTTCAATGCAAGAAATATAAATTGAACCATAAATCAGTTCATCAATTTATTTCATCAATTTATCGTTCTAAAAGGTTGCATTTTATACACATAAAAAGATATATATATATATATATATATATACAAATTCATGGATATAGAAATATATATAGCGTATTTATAATGCAATTATTTCAGGATTTCCTATATAAGTTCTATATATAGTGTATAGATACATTACTAAATAGAATTAATTTTTTTACACTGCATTTATTAAAGCAGTAGTGATTTTAGGTTGGTAAACTTGCTCCTTAACTAAAGATAACATTTATGCATTGATCATAGTTCACACTTGTAGTTTTCATTAATTTAAATAAATATTATTTTTTTATGAATTACTCATCAATGAACATTCTTCGCAAAAATACTTCAATAGTAGTACGTTATAACATGGTTAGGTTTAGTTACAAATATATCAAAAACTATTTACAAAAGTTCTCATAACTAAATGTTTTGTTCGTGAATAAAATAAATTTATTGGGAACGAATGTTTAATTGCCAAATTTTAAAATACCAAATGTTAATGGTTTAAAAAATTGTAAAAAATATGATTTTGTACTTTGATCTCTATTCATATCATGTATGTCATATAATTGTTTGTATTATGTCTTATTATCACTAATAAATATTAAAACACTATTCCCCAAATTGCATATACTGTTGAGATATAAATTTTGATATATTTTAACATTTTTGTGTATTTTCATTCCTCCGTTAGATTACTATTATCTCTGTAAAGATCGCAATTCTGCCATCTTTCTAGATATCATACTACTGACAAAAAACCGTTCGTGTTTGTTTAAATAATAAAATGTAATTTATTCATACTGAATATTAATGATGTATGCACATTATGTGAAACACAGTTTCAGTATAGCAAGTAGTATTATGTTGTAACAACCGAAATTTTATTAAGTGATATTTAAATTTTAAATTTTATTTTACATCATATTCAAAATTCGTGGCTACAAATTTTTAAAGTACATTTCGTTATTTTCAATATATTGTTATTAGATTATCTATTTCCATTTTTCATGATGAACGACAACTAAGTAGCCATGTTAGTTGTGATTTAAACATCATCATATGTTTTTGTTACAACCATGTCTATATCACATATATGTACACTATAAATATTTTTATGCACGAATATGCAGTAACTTTTTATGCTGTTAAAAAATGTTTAAATATTTAATAGAATATGTTATATTGTCAAATATACAAGGCAATGTATATGTATACAGATGCTGATTGTATTGAGATATTTGACATCTTTACGTATATTACTTAAATAATTTTTGTTAAGACTGTTAATGTGTACAATGAGAAAAACAATCAATTCTAAAAATGTTCACAAGGAGTTCATGTCATCATCCTATAATGAAAGTATTCAAAGGTAAATCAAATAGGTTAATTGTACGAAGTTGAAGTGCCAAATTAACCTAAAAATAATCGTTAATTGTACTTTTGAATGCACCAGAAAACATATTGAGTTGTTTTGTGTGAGTTTTGCAATTACTGTTTTTTTTTATTTTTTATCTATGTGTGAAATCTTGATAAACTCTATTAAATATTTGCTATGATTTTATGTAATTTTATCTGATTACAAACAGATGTACCTATCATTTTATATATATTTTTATGCATATATCTATGCCTTTTAGATAATTTGTTCAGATTTGATCTTTCTTGCATATTGGCTAAAATAATGTATAAAAGTGCTTTTCACATTATTTTATTAAATATAAGAAATGACAATACTATTGTATTATATGTAGTTAATTTAAGAGTGCTTTGAATGATAATGAATTAGTAAGATATAAAAATGTGTTATTTCCATTAAACTTCCATATTAATGGACTATAGACAATTGAATGTGTACATGAATATATTAATTAGGTACTATTACATATATTGTGATATAATAGTACCTCGATCACATGAAATTATTCTGTTGTCAATAGAATGATCAGAATTTTTTTCTGTCAACTCATACGATTCTAAAAGGCTTTAAAGATGATTATAGTATATTTTTTATCAGTCCATTTCTTTTTCAAGTTTTCAAGGTTTTAATTATGTAAATTATGTATGTGTTTTAGGATTGTAAAAGTGAAAGGTTTTATGAAATATGAAATTCCACCCCATATTCTAGAACGTAGACAACGTTTTTGGGATATGTTCTTTGATAAGTATTCAAAAAAAGTAAAATTACTTTTGTTTCTTTAAAAAAAAAGTAAAATTACTTTTGTTTCTAGTTTGAACAATGATCAACAGTAATAAATTTTCTAGATATCAGAGGAAAGAGAAGTGGATATCCTTACATTGAAACTTTGTGAGAGTAAACCTAAATATAAATCATTAAGTTATATACAGCATTGGGTAAATACTGGTTATCTAACTTATAAGACACATGAATCTTGTATAGATGAAGATGAGACACCTGAAAGTAGTTTACCTTCAAAGACTAAAGAATGTTTGCAGTTATTACATCGTGATGTTAAAAAAGGAACATTAGATGCGCAATGCACGAAACAAAAATACGGTGGCAACTCTTCCAGTAGTTCTGTTAATACTGCTATATATATTTTAGCAAATATGAATGCAACTAATAAAGCAGAAACTATGGCTATTATAGAAGGAGCTAATACTTCAGTAACATCTCGAAATACACAAAATATACAAACAACACAACTTGTTACAGATAAAATATGTGCAAAGAAGTGTGAACATATTGCGTTAGATAACAATGGTACTAATTACCAACAATATCTTCCAATATCTAAAATGTCAGAATGTGTATTGCAACGAAACAGTACTGATGAGAACAAAAATATTACACAAATGCAAGAAAATTCAGTCACTAATATAAATACATTGTCAGAAACGTTAAATGTAAATGATAAGTTGGAACATAACAACAAATTTTGTTGTAATCAATTGTCAGATGAAAGATTATCATGCACAATCAGTGACAATAAAACCAGAGATTCTTACACTAAGTGTGATTCGTTGAATGCAAACTTATCACAAATCAGTGAAAATAACTTTGTGAGTGAAAAGTCAACAATACACGACAGTACCATAAAACACCGTAAAAGATTGTTTACTGTTACAGACTCGCCAACTGATCTTACTCAGATGCAATATAGTAATAAAAACATATTATTTAAATCACAATCAAATTTACATCCTGCACTAGAATTTAATTATAAGTTAAAACAACATAGAGTATTCAAGATGAGAAAGAAGAGTCTCTTTCATACATTTAATAGAAGCTCAATGAGCAATTGCCAATTAAATAGAAGACGTTATAGTAAACCTTTGGAAAGGAAAAATAATTCAATTTTTAATAAACCTTTTATAGTAACAGATAATAACAAAATATCGAATGACGCACATTTTATGAATCTGAATAAATCGCAAGATTTAATAGAATGTAAGACAACAAAATGTACGAATACGTTTCTATTGACCAATGAATCTATAAATGCACAAAAGAAATCGAATAAATCGACGAGTTATTTGGAAAAATGCAAACCAAATGAAAATAAAAAACCTAGTATTGTCACAGATGAACATATTCGTTTAAATCCATCAGTATATTTGACGCGAATATCAGAAGTTGATATACAAAAATATAAAAAGTCGAATAAGGTAACAACAAACTCTTGTAGTTTAAATGATAATCATAAACATAGAAATCAATACAGCATTGTTTCAAATCTAAAAGATTTGGATCTAAAAGTTCCTTTTATAAGTTTACCAAAATTAAATACACAGAAACTTAAAAAACAAGATAAGACGATCGAAAGATTTAAGAATTTAAATCCAGTAGTTCGCCTAAAACGGTTGTCAGAGTTTGAAATTCAGAAGTATAAAAAATCTGCCATTATTACCGGGAATTTTGAAAATTTAAACCCAACAGTTCAATTGAAAAAATTATCAGACTTTGATATCCAAAAATATAAAAATGGCAATAATAAAGAAGTAGTAAGCAGGAATGATTTATTATCTGAAACTGGTAAGAATGAAAATGTAAATATTTATCAAGCTCCAAATTTTTTATCAAATATCATTAATGTATCAGATAAAGACAGCTCCGATGAGAGCACTCTTATAATTTATAAATGTGAGAAGCTGAACAGCAATATTTCGATTTTGTCTGAAACATTTAAATCTGTTAATTCTTACAATGGATGTTTTTCAGAAATAAACGAAAAATTAAATACTGATGTTTTTGACAGTATAGAAGATGAAGAAAAAAGTACAACTCGTCAAAATATTACATTCTCCAATATTTTTCAAAATGACGAAAGAAGTAGGAAACAAACAACCAGAAATCAACCAAAATTGAATACTAGTAAGAGAAATTTTACACATAAGAATATCGGTAGAATAAGAAATCAGAAATTGAAGAAAACACGTAATTCGAGAAATTCAAACTTGAGGAAAAATTTACTTTTAAAGAAAAATGTATATGAGCCTATAAGCGATACAACATCCTCATCTGTGTTGGAAACAGTTTCTAGGAATAGTTGTAGTAGTGATGCACGTATAAATAATAACGAAAAATTAAATATGCTGCTGCTCTCGGATGATGAAGACGACGAATTTGTAAAACTTGTATATAGTCTAGAAGAATCAAGACTAGGAAAAGATTGTGTTGAAAAAACAGATAGTGATAAATGTAATACAAGTAATGACATAATAATATCTATAAGTAGCCAAGGATTTCCAAACGGACAAGAAGAAACCTTCAGTTCAGTGAAAAGTAAAAGTTTCAAAGAATCCAAAAATAATAATAATTCTAGAAGTTTGTCATATTTCAATGGAGAAAATGTATATCATAAAAATCTCACAACTAAGCAGAGCTGTAATTCATCTGTGAAAGAAGATTGTAGTTCGCAATTAACTAAAAAACAAATTGTGTTAAAAGATGGAACAAAGTTATTGCCAAATATGGACATTGTAAGCGACAAAAATAAATTCGGTGTAAGTAATTGGCGCTTTGAAACGAAACTCTACGATGGTGATTCATTTACATTTTCATCTAGCTCATCTAATATTTCATTCAATGACAAGGAATAAATTAATACAGTTCAACCAATATGATTACTACGAATGAAAAAGAATTTTTCATATAAGATAATGTCAAATGAAATTAATAAAAAGTATTAATAAATATTAACGAGTATAAAGATATATTGCAAAGATTTTATTTTAAAGATAAATTCAATTCAAGTAGAATAGAACAATTTACATAATTGTTTAGTATATAATATATAATATAATACGAAATAGTATATATCATTGTATACCATTTAAGTTTGCCAATAGTTTTTAATTTTCTTATCTATTATTTTTCATCATCACAGTTTAAGTATCCATGTTATTATAGATAAGTGTAATGTTTATCCCAGTTGTCTGATGCATCTTGTATAGAATTCAAGTAGTTGTACATTAACTCAATGTGAGTTGGTAAAAATTCTAAATTAAAACAATTAGTATAAAGAATTTCTTTAATTTACGATACTTCTGTTACATTACGTTTTTGTAACATTGGTATGACAAAATAACATTACATTAGATGCATGTACAATGTTTCTTGGTTACATTAATAAGTTATAATTTACAATTAATCATTTTTCATACTTCTTTTATTAATTATCGTAAAATTTAATAGTAAAATTCTTTTTTCAGATTTAAGACATTTTGTACGTTATTTGACAATGATAATTTACTTGCTTACTTTCAGTTATACAGTATGATTCATTATTAGTTATATTTTTTAGTATTTCGCGAAATAACATCATTTTGTAAGATGTTACATCGAAAATGACAAATAAATATAGTAATTTCTTTTACCAAAAAAAAAAAACATTTTTTATGTTATTTTTCGTTTTCAGTTTTGTTTTAACAGATATTTAGAAAATGTTCTGTTGTTAAATAAAAAAAGTTTTATTATATTTATTTGATCAGAAATAATTACTTTATAAGTTGGTTTTATGGAATGAGGAAGAGGGAAAGAGAGGGAGATGATGGTCGGAGTGCGGCGTATTGTCTATATGGTGTTCCGGGGTGCAATATTGTTGGATGCGCCAAAGTGACAAATACAATGGGACTTCATTTATCCGAACCGTTTGGAGGACAAGACGATTCGAATAACTGGATCGTTCGGATAATAGGAATTCGCTAACTCCCCTCTCCACTAACGTTTCTTCGTTCATATAATAGGAGCTGATGTTCACATAACTGGATTTATATTCACCTATTTGAATACATAGATGGTGGGGTAATAATTCTGATCAATCTGAATTATTCGGTCTTTTTTTTTTTTTTTTTTTTTTTTTTTTTAACTCTTAACACTTTACCGACCAGCTCATTCCATTCTATAGTGGCTCAGTTTTCGCTATCACGCTTATTCTTACTGCTCGAAAACTTTTCAATCAAAATTTGCGAGAGAGCTTTACCATATCGTTCGCTTTCCCTTATTATAGAGTAATTAAGACATGGGTCAAAAGTGACCCGGCATTGGCTGGGTGAGGGTTAATTAATTTGTTGCGCTGGTAGTGAAAAGCCGATTAATAGGCTCCGGTCGGTAAAGTTAAAATGCTTTAACGTAAATAACGTAGTTTACGGGCTCCTCTTGAGTGAACGAGAAACCGAATTTTTCCTTCAGGAAATTGATTTATTACAAATGACATATTAACTCAATTGTATATTGTTAACTTACTATTTTGGTATCATTCTATTAATAAAAGCGAGGAAAAATTGCTGGAAAGTAATAGCAATTCTTCCTATAATTTAGCTCGTGAAATTCTAGTGTTAAGGGATAGAATATGTACATGTGTACTTCATAGGAATAGTAATTTGAAAATATTTTGAAAAATAGGTTTTTGCATAATATTGACAGTAGTAATAGTAATAGTAGTTTAATAATTAATTGTATTTAACATTAACAGAAGATGCGTCGCGATTTTGTTTGCAAGTGTTATGAGTTCGGTAAATCAGGTATTCTGACGATGTTGGTTCGGAAAAATGGAGTTCAGATAAATGGAGTACCACCGCAGCAGTGGATCCGCTGTTTAACCCGATGTCGGTGTGGTGAGAAAATGTTACATGATCTGTGTGGTGGGGTATCGTATACCCTAATCAAATCCTTTTTAATTTTATATTTTGCATGTATAATCTTTTAATATAACAACAGATCTGCCTTTCTGTATCTATACTTCATTTATATTTGTACACAGTAGAAATTAATCCTCGATTATGAAATAAAATGTAAAAATGCAAATGTTGTGTCTTTTACATAGTACTCTATTTTGAATTATACTTACTAATTACAAAAATAATATTAAACTGTAAAATTGATTTTTCATTGCTTTTTTCGAAACGGGTTAGACAAGTAAAAATGCTATGTTCCAAGCATATGGATTTCTCACTGGAATTCACGCATTTGTAGAAAGCTTTTCTGTCTATGTTTCTCGGTCTTAATTCCATCGTCGTATGTTTTATACTACGAGTAAAGATACGTACAAAATATTTTATTATACCATAAACTAATACTTTAAGACTTTACTTAAAATAGCATTTAAAATATAATTTAAAATGTAATTTACAATGAAATATTCAAAAATTAAAACGAATACGTTCCATAAAATAGTTACGTTATTCGGTGTGGTGGAACGTAGGATATCCGAGATAGAATGAACAGAAAATTGCTTTTCAGCAATTCACGAAATAAAAGAGTATAGCATAAATGACAGCTACCGAAGATTAGTAGCACTGATCTTGCTTAATAAAAAAAAAAAAAATGCTACTTTTAGACCTAACACAGTCGCCAGGTTAATCGCGCTTTAGGTAACAATTGACTAACTGCTATTTTTTTATTTTTATTTTTTTATGGGGTGAACTCAAGACCGTTCCTGGGAGCGATTTGCTCCCTGACCAGATACTGCTTGGTGTTGCCTTGAAATGATACGGCCTCGGCCTACTTGAGTTTATGCTAGACAAAAATTTTCAAAAAACTTAGAATATAAGTATATTAACAATCTTATTTAGTCATTTTGGGGTCTTTATACAAGGTTTTCGACAATTGTTGGTAGACAATGAAAGGGGTGATTCTTGGAGCCGATATAAGATGAAAATCAAAAATAAAAGAAATTGCATTTGAGGCTTCATTATTAACGTTTAAAAATAGGACTGTAGACTGGCAATCCGTCTTATACGTAGGTCAAGAGAAGACACGGTGGTACAGTAGCAATTTATTTTGAAGTGAAGAAATTCGCCATTGCTTCTTCACTTACCATTCTCTCTTTCTCTCACCTTTTACAATACGTATGTTACAACATCGTGGAAAAGATATATGCGATATAGTGAAGGATAAAAGATTTAGATATGAAATATTTAGAAAAATTTGCTATTAGTGAATAGAGAATAATTTTCTGTAGGAAAATGAATGACTGAAAGATATTAATATATTTCATTACGGAAGAAATGAGTTTTAAAAATTGTTATGCAGGATGTTCTATGGAATTGAAATAAATTGTTTCTTAAAATTGATCGTAAATATGAAAAATGTCATAAGGGAAAATTAAATGTTGTTGCATTTGAAAGGTGTAATCATATACTGTGTTTCTCAATGGGATAATTTAATTTTGAATGTACTAATCAATGAAATGTTTCATCCTCTGTGAAAAAATATTGAAGTACTTATTTATACTTGTTTATATAACTATGAGTTTAAAACTTATTCTGTTTTTAAATTTACTTCTGTTTTGAATTATGTACTCGAAACGGTGCATGTAATGTACTGATGACCTGAAATATTTGAATAAACTTAAAATTGAATTTGGAACAGCCATAAGTGTATTTGTTTTATTCTTATGAAAAGAAAAATATGGTTTATTCGTTTTACACGATCTTCTTAACACGTTTTTACTTATTTTTATCTTCGACGCGATTTCAAAGGAAGTTGAGAGCTTGTACAACTTAAGCATTATTAAAAGAAAACGACAAACAAATTTCGTCATAATTGACGCAAAGCTTGATCAGGCAGAAGATATTTCGAGCGACGAAAGTGTTTTCTTTTATATTAGTAGTGAAAAAATGTATTCGTTGTAATATAATAAAAAGTGACGATGAGTAAAATATTGTCGTAAAAAGAAAATATTTGTTTCGTTTTCCTTAACACGATATCTCATCTTTCATGGATTTATTAAATACAATTTTCTTACAGAATGCAGTTATATATTTTAAATCGTTTTTTTGCAACTTTTTCGTTTTAATTTAACACAAATTTTATACATTATTGCAAATTGATTTTTTTTATAAAGCCTTTAGACTCTTGCGTAAGATTCATATCAGCTGTGTATGTGTGAATATATACAATAGATTACATTAGATTTTTAATTAACAATTGTTTGAAAAGATGAGAACGCACAAACAAGCTGTTATATTCGGTGCATTGATTAATATTTCTGTACTTAAAGGTAATTGGATTTTATATTTTATTTCATTCTATCAATCTACATATACACTCCCGTTTATAAGTATTAGGATATTTATTGAATGTGAAACAAACCTAAACAGTCGTTACAAATCGTTAAAGGACAGTTTGAAATTTTGAAGTACAAAGAGTGCATAAGATAAAACTTATAAATAGTTATTTCCATTCATCATGTTGTTATAAGAATAAGATCCTAACAGTATGTCACACGAAACATTGTTATCGGTCGTTGAGTCTGTCTGGACAGTCACTTCATTTAATATAAAAAACAATTATACTTATCGATTTACGAAACTTCGTAGTGTCGTAATTAAATTAAAATCATTGAAAATTTGGAAAATCTATTCAGACCATCGCACTATGCATAAAAAATAATTAAGCTTTGTCCTCTTCTATTTTTCTCACAAATCTATCACTTACGAGGAAAACACTGAAAATTAGTCGAGTGAATATTCTGTATACTTTTATTGACATAACACTTTCTGCATGAACATAATAGCTGTCCTGATACTTGTGCACGGGAGTGTACATAGTAAACATCTTTTCGAGTCGAATAATTCTACCAAGGACAATTTACTCTACTTCTAGGAACAATGGACATATTTTAGGTACAAGAAATAAACAAACCATATCATATAACAAAATAGAAATTGTACTCGAGAAAATAAGTTCAATAATATTTGTTAAATAATATTCAACAATGTTCTATAATATTTATGAAATATTTAAAAAATTTTATTCTACTTTTTTTGTATAGGGCTTATTAATATAATTATATAATTTTACTTTCTATATATGCCTTTTTTTAATTGCTTCATGATTTTTTTTTTTTTATTCAATTACCGAACTGCCACACCTAATATGTGTTGTTTTGAAAGCATCAGATGAAAAGATTGAGTCACGTAACCCTCGAGAGTAAATGTATCCCATGTTATGTGATCAAAGCCAGTATTTTTAATATCCACAATAGGATTAATGTTCAAACAGCAACCACCAAAAAGTGATGGCCATATTCCTGTTTGTGACAACATTTTCTGCATCCATCGTACGAAAGTTCCTTCGTTTTCAGGTATGTGTTCCATGAACAAATATTGACCACCCTAAAACAAATACTGACGTTATTTATATGTTTATGTATATTAAATTTTACAATTTCAGTTTTCTCTAATTAAAAAATAGTTATGAGTAAAATATTAGAGAATATTTTATGTGACACCAATAAGAATGTGTTATTAAATTTTTAGATCATGATAAATTTATTTACTCGTTTTCTTTTTTTTTATACATAAATTTTAATTTCTGTCATTAACTATTACATTCAATGTATCTAGAGAATATTAAGATAATGAAAATAATTCAAGAGAATATTAATAAAAAAAATTGTTAATAACTACAAATGTAATAAATAATTTATTGTTAGAAAGTAAGAAATAACTTTAGAGAATAAAGTTTACAAGTTTTTCTTATGAACAATTTTGCGAAATTGGATATTAAAATAAAATGAAATAGTGTTGCTTTTGATTAGATTATACTTATTTCAAAAATAGGATATTTGAAAACTTTCAACTTGATATACCCCTTAAGATATTGATTTAAAGATTAAGTTAAAAATGTTATGCGATATATTCTCTATTATGTTAATATAATTTTATTACACTAACATGATAAGAGATTTAAAGTTTTCACAACCTCAATTGTTATAACCAATAAGTATATCATGTCATCATGTATTCATTCTTGAAAAACAGTATAATATCAGTGGATTTAAAAGACCTTGGCGAAATTTGTTATAGTACTATATACGTAAACATTATTAAAATATTACTATATACACAGGTACTCGATTTAGTATTCGGACACACTTTAAAACTGTATAACTTTTTTAAAATTCGATTAAACGATTTGAATCTTTTTGAGAAGTTAGAAGAATTAGTATACTTGATAACGTGTACAAAAAATTTTGAAAATTTGTAATTTGTAGGAATAACAATTTTATCCAAATCGGTTAACGTTGTCATAAGCTACAAACGGTTAAAAATTATGACAATCGTACTGTTTCATGTTTTTAAGCCTATAACTCTAATAAACCTAAGGATTCTTACGTCTTTTAATACCTGTCGCTCATTTCTGCATCAGCTGATTCCATATAAATCTACAAAACGTATGTTTTAAATTTTCACTACAAGAACAGATAAAATATTTGTAATATTTCCCACAAATTGCAAGTATCCCGATTTTTTTTTTTTGTAAACGACATCTAGTATGCTAACCCTACTAATTTCTCAAAAAAATCAAATCGTTTAGTGGAATTTTAAAGTTGTACTGTTTCAAAGAGTGTCTGAATATTAATTCGAGTACCTGTGTATATTTGAAATTTTCGATCGGTAATTTAGTGTAATTTAGTACCATGTAATATATTAATTATTTTACCGGTGCTAGTACTCTGTGAATCTCTTGAAGCGTTGATTTTATGGATGTTACCGAACATAACGTTCTTGTCGTTACCACTACATCTACGCATCCTGTAGGTACCTCTTTCAGCGAACTCCCATCATCGACTATTATACGTTCAATAATGACGTGTGAAAATTGCCAGAAACGATTTCCTTGTATTAGATACTCTGCCAATTTCAAATTTCGGTCAACGCCAATGAAATGTGTATTGTCTGGATAAAATTGTATATTTTCACCTGTAACATATATAAATAAAATAATTAATTAAAGTAACAAACTCTATCAAGGTAGTATTCTATCATAATAAATATTAGATCAATATCTAATTTTTACTTTTATCTCATTTTATTCAAATTTTATTCCGTATTACATAAAAAACTTATGTTGGTCACATGAACACATAAAAATTAATATTTAACATCAGGATAATAATTGAATTGTTTATTTTTAATCATTTATGTTTCACAAGCATCTAATACACGATGTTGAACCGTAAAAAAACAGAAATGCAATTTATCGTCAGTTTTCGTACTGATTCCGATGTAGATTTATAAAATTTCGTATAATCTTTTTTATAATAAATAATTTATTACATATGTTACTGTAAATACAGAAAAACTTATGTGTGTGCATTATTTTGATTTTCTTATTATTATTCATTCTTGTCATAATTATTTAAATTAATAACTATTTTTGCGACAAATCTCCAGCGAGAAAAATTCAGTGTTGAGGCTCATAATTCTACTTAAACAGAGGTTATATCAAAGTAATCGTAGTATATATAATCGAAAAGAGGTTGATTCCCTTAAAGAAAAAAAGAAAAGAAAAACATATTGAGTATTTTAACCATTTGTACTAAAAATTGATTTCACTAAGAAAATTCAAAGTAAACAGAGGCGAGCCAATGCAATTTGAAATCACTTCTATCCAAATTTTAATCTCACAGGTGTGAATAATAACCACACTGTACAGATAAGTATAGAGAAATATTAACGTTATATTAAACCTCTTTGTTAATCATTTTTTCGCAAAACGATAAACTTCAAAGCGATGTGGAATGTGCAATGCGACGAGACATTTCTTGCATTCCCAGGTATGTAAGTGTACCTATCCCCCGATTTACATGGAAGATCGGTTTCTCAGAATATAGCGTAAATCGAAATCATGGCTTTTTGTATGAAAAACCGTGTAAATCGAAAGAAAACCAAAAAATGTGCATAATTTTGTCATTTATTTCAACGTAAGATAAAGATAAAATAAATTAAATATTAAATCAGCTAATTAAATAAATCAAGTTTTCCCTTTTCTTCTAACAATAAAGCTTTTCCTTTTAAGAATTACTTGCATGGTTTTTCTATTACTGCTTCTTCAACATTGCGTACAAAAAAAGGGGAAATTCCCAATTTTAATAAACGAACGATATTAAAAAATAACTGTACAAATATGTACATAGCATAAATTTATTTTCAATAGTTTTTGTTTTTGAAAATTCATTATTTTGAGAACCATGAAAAAAAGTACCGTATAAATCAGGGGATAAATGTAATTTCACTGTGTTTTTTGCTTTCCGTACATATTTTACATTTTTTCCGAGGTTCTCTTTCATGTTATTCCTACTTTCGAGACAAATAACCATCAAGATTCGTAACACGCCGTTTTAGCGCAAGAAGTTAAAAGGAAATTACGCTTTATAAACGTACATACAGAGTGTCCCTGTTCTTTTTTTGCGATCAAACATTGGCTAATGTGTTCTATGGGTATAAGAAAAAAAATGTTACACAGTAATTGAATAGAAAATTGTACATTTTTTAACAATTCTCAATCGTCAAGTAGTGTGGCTTTTTGGGAGGTGCATCGGTGCAGTTACAAAGTGCAATTGCTACACACATCAATTGATTTCTCGTGTCGCTCTGAATAGAAAAATACTAGAATAAAATTATAAAAAATTTAATACTTTCCGATATACGTAGCTTTTTTTAAACGTCTACAACAAATACTTAAACGTTTCGTCATTGCGTTCTAAACATTTTCTTACTCGTTTTCTAATATTTTTCATTACACTGTCCGTTTGTTTAGCACTTTTACTTAAACAGTTCGTTTCAATTCTCCTTCTTTCACTTACAGCAATAAAATATGAATGGACATTATCTTTGAAAAAACTATACAAGAAAAAGTCAAGGGGATTTAAATCAAGTGAACGCAATAGGGCCAAGATATCAGATTGTGGGTATCAAACCATGTTTCTCCATATATTAATGTTAACACATTGTTGATGGGAAACGCGAATCGGCGTTTCTCATTTTTTGGCGGGAGAATTTAAAAGTGCAAGGAAAACCTTGTATCTTGTCAGGATGATTGTTCGGAAATATGTGGCACCATACTTCAAAGCAAATTATTAGTAAAGAACAACAAAAATATTCATGTCGAAAATGTTCTGTGTGTACTGTAATCAAATGAAGAGGAGAAACGCGATATATTTGTATACATGCTTAGTATCTCCCTATAAGGGCAAATGTTTTCACGATTACCACACTAAAAAACGCTACTAGTATTATCATTAACCGTATTAATCTATCTTAAATGAACGATTTTGTTCAATGGAACATTTTTTATTTTTTATCTAATCCAAAAATGTGTGGGAACTGAGATAAGTTCCATTTCAAAGTATCCCGTCAACAATGTGTTAAATACCTCTTATGAGTTGGTGCTGATGATTCAGTGACATTTCAACGTTAGTGGATCTTGAATGAAATTTGAAATATCTCACGAAATATTAATTTATTTGGCATAGAATCCAAAAATTTTTGTTCAGAATCGCACGAGGAATGAATTAATGTAAAAAAATGTGTAGGATTCCATTTAAAAAAGACAAGTGCAATCGATGCATTCCTGCAAAAACTCGCATCACTCAAGGTTTATAGAGGTTGTTAAATTATGCAAAATTTTAAACAGTTTTGTTTGATCTGCAGTAGGAACAAAGTTATAGTTCAGATCAGTTATTAGGCGTAGAAATAAATTCTTTTTGATTGAAGTCGCATAACTAAGCCTATTCCCCGATTTACACGTTGATTCGATACCCGAAAATACAGTGTAAATCGAAATCATGTTTTCAAAAGAAAAGCCATGTAAATTGAAGAAAAAACAAAATGCGCATAATTTAGTCAGTTAATGAATTAAATTCATTTATTTCAAGGTAAAATAAAAATAAAATAAGTTAAATATTAATTCAGCTAATTAATTAAATCAGTTTTTTTCCTTTTTTCCAAATATAAAGCTTTTCTTTTTAAGGATTACTTTTGTGATATTTCTATCATCGTTTTTCCAAAATTGTGGAAAAAAAGGGGAATTCTCTTTTTAGGTTTAATACCAGTGTTACCAAATGAACGGTGCTAAAAAATAACTGTAGAAATATACGCGCAGCATAGATTTTTGTTTATAACTGTTTCTATTTTTGAAAATCTATTATTTTTAAACCCGTGTAAAAGTGAAATCACGTAGAAAAGGTATCGGCTGTCTTTCGTTCTTCATATTTGAAATTAGCAAGATCTCGACTCACGTCTCTCGTCGAAAAAAGAGAAACACCGATTCGCCTCTCCCGTTGACAATATGTTAATAATATGAGGTCATCGGAATGAGTGTGATTCTTGTCTTGCATCATAACAACCGCACGTTCGTTACTATTCCCTTCGTATTACATAACATCTTTTCTTACTTATGCTCGTAGGAAATTGTATGTTTGACAAATTTCTCTTAAAAAGCAAAGAAAAAAAAAATTGGGACACCCTGTATATGCGATGCACACCCGTTTTAACACCAATTTCAAGCAACCGTATGCAACCCATGGATCGTAATACGTTGTCACATGAAGTAATATGTTCTAGCGATTCGAACAAATGTTTTTTGTAAGGTGCAGCCAGTTCCGCGCACTCTGCTTCGAATCCTGTTAAATATGCTTTGTAAATTCTTTTCTGCAGACTCGGCCATTTTCGTGATATTACAATAATCGCGAGGACGAATAGAACCAATAGCAATCCATAACTTGTGATCACATCGCGCATCCACAGGTCGCTGTTGCTCATCTTTCTTAACGGGAGACACACTTTTTGGAAATTTTCGTTGCTTTTATCTTCCCGGAATAACTATTAAGGTGACAAGGTCGTGTATTTACATCCGTTCGACTACGACGTTCATTTCGAAACTGTGCTTCTTACGCGAACTTTTTTGCAGAAGCAAGTGTATCAACGTTCAAGATGTTTTATAAGACACATGCCTGCGCTTTGACACGACTGGTATTCACTGAAATGGAAGAAATACTGCTTGCTAATCACTCATGATAAGATAAACGTTATATTTTCTGAATGAATAATATTACATCAAAACGAGCGCTATACTTAAAAGAGTTTAATTATACAGGATGTTTCGGTTAGGTTAGTACAACCGGTTATAGGTGAACTTTTAATAAAAAAATAAATAGAAAATATAGAATAACAATTTTTCCTTTGGTGTTTCGTTTTCGAGAAAATAAAAATTTGAAAATTCTTCGCGTACGCGTGCCACTTGTAACGTCTTCGGTTTATTGCACTATACGATAGTATTTTGATGATATGGGGGATACTGATTAATACAACAGTTTAGCAGAATGAAAATTTACATTAATGAAAATTTACATTGGCACCGTTTTATGTTTCCGTGATTCGATGAGCAACCATTTGTTTAGGGCAAGGCAATCGATAATTTCAGCAATTTTTTTATTAATGTTAATTTTAATTACGTGCAATTTTAAAACTTTGTGATATTTAGTGTGTTTAAGAAGTTATTGAATTATCGAAAAATGTGTTTAATAATCTCGTAGATTGCCCGAATATCGTTGAGAATATCAGAATTAATTTTACACTAAAAAATTATAGGCAACATGAAGTTTTATACTTTCATTTTCATAATGCTGCATTCACCTATCGTATAGGTATAAATCCCAGAGCTATTGACATTAGTAACATATATTTAGCAACTGATACATCTATATTTTTTCAAACGTCTTAGGTTATCAAAAAGATATATCCTAGCTCATTATAGTTCCACTTTCAGTTGTTGTAATGTTTATTTAATTATGTATTTATATTCTTCTTATCTATTAACGTTGTATGCTAATGGGTTTTCCCCCATGAGGAACAAACATCATTTTCGAGTTTTATATAGGGGAATATGGGAGAATTGCGGACGCTTAAGGGAAATAGTAAGCTAAACCAATAATTTTAACGTTATCTAATCTTTTCTTTATTAATAACAAAAAGTTAACTATCTGTGTACAAAATTGATACAAAAAATGATTAGAAATAGAGTTATAAAAATCAAAACTTGAACAGAAACAAGATCCTTTCTGTCCGTAATTACTCGTAGGTAATATTAGGGTAATTACTCTGCCAATCTCAAATTTCGATCAACGCCAATGAATTGTGTATTGTCTGGATAAAATTGTGTATTTTCACCTGTAACGTATATAAGCTAAATAATTAATTGAAATAATAAACTTTATCAAGGTAGTATCCTATAATAATAAATAATCAAATAATATCTCATTTTTATTAGGAAATTTTTATTTTTATTTCATTGTATTCAACTTTTATTCCGCATTATATGAAAAATTTATGTCGGTCACATGGAAATTGCTATTTTAATACATTTATCATGAAAATTAATGTTTAACATAATTGAATATGTTTATTTTTAATCATTTATATTTTACAAGCATCTAATGCACGATGCCGAATCATAAAGAAACAAAAATGTAGTTTATCCTGACTTTTTATACTGATTCCAATGCAGATTTATAAAAATTGTCTAATGTATGTCTAAATGTTATTAGCACATTACTTTTGAAAGACACGGCATGTATTATTGTTTATCGTGTCGCTAATGACGCTACAAATGTCGGTCCCCTGAAAGCTATGAGACCTCCGAAACTGCTTGTCAAAAAAATTAGTAATCTATTATCAGAATTACATAAAATACATTTGTTAGTATGCAAAGGTTGGCAAATAAAAATTTTAGCCTAACTAAAATGATGTTTGTCGAATCAACGTGTATAGTCGATGGAGTATTCGAGATACTCTCCAAGCATTCTCAAGTGTTAAGGAGAATACTTATGTTTTCTAAAATTGCGTGAAAAACAATTGAATCCTGTAACGAGGCTCATTTACTATGGGAGTTTTGAAGACAATTTTGGACCGACTATCGCATCGTTCATACCTTAACACTTTATCTAGCGCTTGTGGTTAAACTTACTACACCCTTTCGATTCAAACGCAAATATATTAGTATCGGCTCGTATTTGGTAATCACGCGGTAAAAGGAAGAAATAGAAAATGGTAAATAACAAACGAATTGTTAACGCGCTCGATAATCACTGACAACAAGAAGCCGATTACTATGTTCCCGATCGATAAAGGTTGGCGACAAAAGGCCGATTAATAGACTTCCGGTAGGCAAAGTGTTAATTACTACACGTGAAGTGAACATCATGTTCAAACAGATTGGCCAAAGAATCTCTAAAAAGAATCTCTAAATATTAATTTCCCATTGGTTAATACAAATTTCGTTTGTGCTGAGCTCAATTAATACAAATATGTGTTCAGTAGTTAGTTTGTAGTGTTATACAGTGACACACGAGGAGCACTGATGAAGTAGAAGAAAAATTGTTATCGCTTAAGAAATCTAAAAATGTACTTAGGTACCAGCCACACGATTTGCAAAAAAAAAGAAAGAAGAAAAAAAAGTGTAAGAGAAAGAGAAAGAGAGAGGATGTTGAAAGTTTCATGGAAGAGAACGCGATTCGGCTGATGGAAGGAGACGGAAAACAATGGTCTCACGTTTTCGAAATGCCAGAAAGAACGTACAAGTGAACAAAGGGGAAACAGCCAGCGGGCAAAAAGAAAAACGCTCGAAACGAACATATCGGCGCAAGGGGAGCATGATTCTTTGTCACTCGAGTTTTAAGAGTGACCACAAACAAAACGGATTCGATCAATTTACTCTCTCGAGCGAGTGCGTGCATTCGTTTCGCCTCTTACCTCGTGCCCTTGCGCGTACGTACACGTACCGTACACATCGATCTATTACGTTTCACATGCACGAAACTCGAAATTCTCTCAATTCAGAAGCATTTCTCTAGCCCCAGAGAGGCGTTTTGTTGTTAGAATTGGGGCGGAGAGGAGGCCGACCGTTTTCGTAATGGCTCGTTGATTCGAGAGAATCGTCGTAAAAAAATCATACATACGCCTTTCTTTCATCATTCCTCGTCGCTCTTTTTTATACGTTCGTATTACGCACTCGTCAGACTTTTCGAACTCGAGCATTCTCCTCTGTTTCTGGGATGTTTCATTCGGGAAGAATCGCGCGTTAACGCGACCAAGCTTAAAAACTTGGAAAATTAGTGTTGCCATAGCCTTTAGCTATAGAAGTCAATATTTGTTTTTTTTTCGAAATTTTTTTTATCACCTTATTTCTTGAACCTACGACACTACGAGAAATTTCAGAATAATCGAACTAAGAGAACTCGTGCCGCTTATGAGCTTTATAAAATAGAATTACTTAAACCTTTTGCTACGACGAGCGATTGTAGTCGCTCGCTATTTTGCATACTCCACAATTTATTCTAGACTTGCAGTTACGTCGCTCAAATATTTATTTAAAATATTTTTCTCACGTCATTTCTCACGGCCAAAGAACAAAGACAAATGTTAGCGGTAATATTTAATTACAGTGGTTGTTTCAACGAAACTCGTATTTAATTTTATTACAGTATTGGTAAGTTTTCAAATATGTAATTTTTAATTCGAAACTTCACTTATTCCACAAGAAAGTAACAAAGATTAATTTTAGTTACTATTTTAGAAAGTAATATATATTTCGTAAGTATCCGGATACTTTTGAGCGGTAGTATAAATAAGTGTTTGGAGAAGTAAGAAATTTTTGCAGAAATTTCAGTAATGTACATTTCTTTTGACATTTTTATTGCTACACTTCCTGAAATTATGACACTTGGTAAGAAAATAATATCTGAAGAACTTCAGAGTGATTGGATAAAGGGAATCCAAGTGCCATCTTTGAGTTTCTCTTTTTATCTGGTTTAGTAGTATAGTATTACTCGGCTAAAGGTGTTCGCTATTTTTAGGCATTTTCAGTAATTACAAAAAAAAAACAAATGTTTTCTAAATCATTTTCGAAAGTAGAGATTGATTGATTTTTGTATTGTTTTTCACTTGACGGAAAGAACGCTCGTAGCGGAAGGGTTAATTTTATATTAAATTCACTTTTTGTTTCATCTCCATTTTACTTACATGTGAAATTTAAATATTTCATTCGTATAAATATTGCATTCTTTGTTAAAAAATGATAAATAATCTGATTCCCGTAGCTACGTACACTATCGTATGTAAGTACTTGGACACTTTTATATTATTGGAAATTGCATGAACTATTTATGCAAAATAATGAAACTGAAGCACAGTAAAAAACTGTATCAAAATCATTTAAAAAAAAGTTAAAGGGCAGTGGTGAATTTAGAATCATCCAGTGGCTAACACAATCATCGGATTTGAATCCAATCGAGTTATTATAGAAGGAAGTGGACCGTAAAGTAAAAGTAAAGAGTCCAAGTTGAAAAAAGCAGTTTTGGACCTATTTAAAAGACACTTGGAAAGAAATTCAGGAAGATACCTTGAAAAAATTCTTTGCCAAGCAACCTCGAGTAGAAGCTAGACACTATATAGAAACTCACTATACGAAAGTAATGCATAAGAATGTTTCTACGACTTAAAAAAGAAAAAAATATGCTTATTTTGGTGTTATAAATCCTTCAATTTCCTCAAATTTTGGAACATTGTAGAATCTAGGTGGAAGAAGGAATAGTGACAAAAAGATATTAAGCAATTCTATGAAACTTTCATTTATGATTGCAATACGAGAAAACAGAATTTATTAATGAAAATTTGCTTGAAAAAAACTTGCAAGTAAAATGTTGTACTAGAGCAACGTTGGGGCTTAATGGGTTAATATTTCATACATTGTTTTGTTTTTTAGTCACATTTTATAATAATAAATAAAGAATATTTCTGTTATTAATTATAAATGCATTGATTATATTTTATTTGTTTTATTGGACTTTGCAAAGGCGAATAAGCGACTTTAAATGTGAGCCACTGTATACAATCTTATAATCGATTTGTTATTACTTTGCTTCTTCATCAAGATGTGACGATTACCTACCATTTTTTTTTTTAATTTTCTTTTTAACCTTTTAACTGCGTTCACTTCTCAAACAAAAACTGTACCTCTACAGTTTATAATTAAAAATCAGCAAAAATGATAAATAACTGTGTTATTTTGTATTTAATACGGGCATAACAGTGCAATTAAAAAATTAGTAATCCATTGATAAATAAGCTATTTAGTTAACTCGTTATCCGCAGTTAACAAGTTAATGGAATGCCTATTTCTTCTCGCATTCGGATAAAGTTTCAAATTTTACAAAATTAAAAAGGTATTATACGTTGTTCTTTTTACTTGAACTGCGATACTTTGTTGTCTATTTCCTTCAGAAATTTCGTTACTTGTGTCTCTTCGTCTCTTTCATTCCGCTTTCTTGTCATTCGAGAATGCCTGGAGGCCACGTCAGCAAATTTAAGTTGGACACGTACAACCGCGTGAACAATTCTTCGAGTACCACGACGGCTTATTGGCGAGCACGAAGCCAGCCGCCCACCTATCTGTTTGATCTTTCAAGAGTGAAAAATATTTAAATGCTGCCGTTGCTGTTTTATACTTCACGCATTTGTGTGCATCGCCGTGCCTTCTTGCGACTTTTCTTACGCAAACAGAATGAACAGATTTGACAAAACGCTTGTCCGAAAATTTTTGCACAAAACATTTTCAAATTAATATCGCACGACATGGTTACTAAACGATAAATACAGAAAAATAATTGAAATATTTTTTGTTTCGTTACTTTTGTTTGAAAGCTATTTTCAATAAGGGAGATAAATTAGAAAGAAGATATTATAAATTAGGGAATAAATTCTTATTAAGTAATTGTATCTAATAGGAAATTTATAAAATTATTATATACAAATTACTTGAAGGAAAACTGAATTCCATTTTGTTAATTTTCAATATAGATTAGTTTTTCTAGTTGTTGTAATAACGACACTCCTAATTAATTACGAATCCTTTTCATATTTTTCGTTTCAGAAAGGTTTACGAGTTCAAATCATCTGCGCTGTTGAGAAATTTCTTTTCGGATACGCCATTGTTGCGTCGCGAAAAATACATTAACACTAAATATTATAGATCTATCACGGGGGTTAAAATGGCTTGCTTGATATTTTGCTTTTTATGAAATTTTTCATAACGTTCATTGAAGTAGTATACATGTTTAATTTTACAAATTTGTTTTCGCCCCCTTTTTTTTCTCTTTTCTTGTGTAAGATTTACGTACAATATATCTACATATTATACCAAAATGAGTGATTTTTACCCCTCCCATATTTACTGGATTTCACCAGACACAAGTTTTACGTAAAACTTTTAAATTCAGAGATCATTTCGGGGTTATGGTATTATACGACTTGACATATTTTTGAACCAGCTACATGATGCGATAAAAAAAATTGTAGTTATACATAATAAATACAAGTGGTATTGAAAAACCCATTCAAAAATAAAATTTACAAAAAAATTTCTTCTTCGCTCTGATTCGTGTTTTAAATTAAAATAACAACGTCAGAAATATTTTTTGTGTCATAACAACTGGAAGAGATATTTTGATGGCCTTATTAAAATGGATCAGCCAGTATGATTATTTTAAAGAATATTGAATTTAGTTTTCATTTTTGTTATGTGAAACAAAAGAATATATAAAGGTACACTTTCTGTTTCTTCGATAACTTGTTCTTTTCACAAACCAGTCATTTTACAAACAAATGTACGTTATCGATAATTTTAGCGTTAAGAAACATTAATTTTAATACTTTCAATATTATTTTATATTCTTCGTGAGTATCTGAACCCCTTAATTTAAAATCTATGAATAAGGCGCGTGGCATTGAATCTGGTAAAGATGCAACAGAAACTTAGAATTTTTATTCTACCTTTTCTTTTAATTCACAACACTGAAGATTACTAATTATAAGCGTAATCAATCCTTTCGAATTCGGATGGTCTCTGTCGAAAAACGATCACAAAATATCTCTCTATAAAACGCGTGCATTTTGTCCATTTATACAGAGTATAATAAATAATTATTATTTTGTATAAAAAATCATTTTGTCTTACTTATAGTGAACATATAAATTATATCCGCTGCTATTGAAATTAAGAAAAAAAAATGATTACGAGGATTATATTGTTAAATGGTTCGAGAATACAATGACTATTTCGCGGTGAACGATAATAGTAGTTGGTAGTATACAGGGATTACATCATAATGAGTAGCTATAGTCGTTCATATTAAATAAAATCAAAGTAATCTTTATAAAGTGTAAATTCATTGATACATTGCTAATTAGAGTGAAGTAAACATTTCTTTCTTTTTTTTCTCTTTAAAACAAGAATAGAAGTAACTTGAGTATTTTTATTTCGTACAACAAACTACCTGTAATATATTCAACACAGGAGGGATTCGACTTCAGCGAAACACGACGCCGTGAGGTATACAAGACGTACTTGAGAAGAAGCTCTTTTTTTCAAGTGTCGCTACGGCAGCGAAGTCGACGGCATTGTCTCCATTGTTGGTGAATCGTAATCAATATTTTCACAATATGGCGCCATTGTGCTTAGCACGAGCGTGGTGCAAGGGCTTTTCGTATGCTCCGCGAAGCTTTTATCCCTCAGCACCACCGCAGATCATTGTATAAAAAGTGCAATAAAGTAACGTTAAATAAAGTGTTATAAAAAGGAACGTCCAACATTTGTTCCTACGTTCTTTTGTTATCTATAATAGATGTTAACGAAACATTCGAGACAATGAATTTTTTTTCAAATGTGTAAAAAAAAGATATCTGTTTTATCTCAATACGGTGAAATGTTTCCTAAGGAAGTGATGTCACGAAAAATATGTATTGACAAAAGTTGTTTGGTATACAGGGGAACATTATATGGTGTAAATACTCTTTCTTTGTATCTGCTATAATGGGGGATATTTCGAAATCAATTTAATTTTTTTCAGTGGAATGCTATACTGTTTTGTACAGAATGTGATAGTGTATGTTAACACTTTGCTGACCGATCGGGGTGATTTCCCCGTTTCATGAAAAAGATAGATATGTTTAATGTATTTGTAAACTTTATGGTGCACCATTGCATAATTTTTTTGTTCTGAACATTAGCATACTTAAAAAAAATCTTTTATGCTGTTTAATATACTTTTACTTTATATTTTACCAAATACACATTATTTTGATTTATGTAAATGATATGGAATATTAGATAATTATTATTTTATTTCAAGTTACTTGCATATTTAATGGGTGCTTAAACGTAAGAATGTTATTAAAATAAGGGAGCATTCCTAAATGATAATTACCGATATTTATGAAACTTTATAGGTATATAATAACTTAAAAAAAAAAATCGACACGTATTTTTTTCTATTTTATCTGTAATTGTCCTTAAATCACTAAGATTGAGGGTAGTAAACATGTTTAGACTAATTCAGAGGAATGGTACAAAAATTAATAAATTTTCTATTTTTCTGAGCGACGTTCGCGAAAAATTCACGCGGTTAATAATGTGTTAAGACGAGTTTACGGAGCTGCTAATAAAGCCATTTTCTTTTGTGGAAAGTAGTACAATTTTAAACTTAATCTATCTAAATACTAACTCAAACTTGAACTCAATCTATTTTTATAGGTGATAATATATTTCTTTTTCATTTATCTTTTTCTCGTTGAATGTTACATTACGAATAAATCAACGCTTCAATATTTAAATAAATTCAATTTATCATGTATTCATAGAATTTCTATCTATGTAAACTATACATACAATTATTAATTAAACAATGTATTTTCGCTTACTTGTACAGTATTACCGTAAACATTAGATAAAAAAATATTTCCTTGTCTTTTTCCCTCTTTTACTATCGCATAACTTAATGTTACGTATTTGTAAATATGGAACATTTGCTACTATGTTACTAAATAAGCAATTTTTAGGATACCGATCCAAGGGAAACGAACCTTGAATTTACAACCAAGTAATTTTCACTGTCAAGCTATTTAGCTAAGTATCCTTTAACGTCCAAATATCTCAGCTATATTTCATGCAACGAGTGTCGCGTGGTACTTTGTTACGTTAGTGCGCGGTACAAACAAGGCACTGGTACCCGGTTGTAAACTAATAAATGCATTAACTAGGACTGACAATACGTCTATCATCAAACAAATCGTAAACGATCACAATGCATGAAGGAAACTCCAGATTGAGTAAAAGAATACCGTGAAAGTAACGGACCGTACCGTTGATTTACGATAAGTGCTTATTTCCGAGGTTACGGCAACATGCTGACACGAGGACACCATTTTCTTCTCCTCGATTTTACTTTTCAATGGTGACCGTCTCACTTTACATCCCGTCTCTTCGTTTCGTAAAACAAGATTTCTCTTCGTAACATTGTGCACGATACGAAAGTAGAAAATAGACGAAGAGTATTTTAATTTTTTATATGTATACATTGTGAAAGAACTTGCACACTGGATTTCAAGAATTGCAACAGCAAGACAAAAAGAAATGTATAGAAAATAATGTCAAATATAAGTACAATTTCATATACATGGAAAATTTGTTAAATAAGATATTACAGAGATAATAAAATTAACATTATCTATGTAAAGTGTAAAAAATATGCGTGTGGAAAATGTACACTTAAGAACCGTATAATTTGTAAAAAAATACGGTGGACAAGAGTAAAAGGTGCATTATTCATCTTTAAATAAAAGAAACTATATGTTTCATTTTTCATTTTCTGTTTGAAAATGAAAAAAATAAATTTAATTTGTCATTATGTAAAAGTTATTATGAAAAGATTTTCTGAATTATTTTTCACCAGCGGATTCATAGGTGAAACCACACATGAAACAAATAATTATTCTAAAAAACAAATTAGAGATAATTGGAAAATTCAACTTTAGCACAGCAGCTTCGAGCTTAAAGAGGTAAAGGAGGATGAAAAATTCAGAACATTTAAGAGTGTCTTCCAGGGAACCAAAAATGGCGTTATTACTGTCCCGAAAAACGATAGGAAAGTTGTCAATAATGAATTCAAATAATGTGAATATGACAACGATCGAACTCACCTAAATGTAATATTTCATCTTCTCTCTTCTCGAATGTTAATTTCAAAATAATTAATGAAAAAAGTTAGCTGATAAATCAACTGAAGTTTGAAATCAAGTTAAACCGAAGTACCATAAAATCATTAGTATATAGAAATAAGTACACATGTTTTCACTGTTCTGTATCTGTTCTTAGTGGTATTCGGTTTAAAGATAGAAATAACATAAAATAAATACCTACATATTGTGTCGCTCGGAAAATTCGTAGCGAAATTTGAGTAATATTAAACATCAGTACACTTATGAAAAATAAATATTTTATTCCATAATATATGCATTATTTCCATCGATTACTTTTCGCCATCTATCAGGTAGCTCCATAATCTCTTTCTCAAAAAATTTTTGATACTTTTCAACGATGAATTGCTCTAATTAGCTTTGCAAACTCCTAATATATTGAATATTTTTCCATTAAATAAATTCTGTGTGGACTGAAACAGGTGTTAATCGGAGAGTGCTATGTCCGATGAGTAGGATAGGTGAAGTAAAAAGTCTCAATCAATGTCCAAAAATTTTTGTCGTGTCTTTATCGAAACGTATAATCTAGCCTTATCTTACTCGAAAATAAAACGTTTCTTTTGATCAATTCTGGCAGCTTTTCTTTCAGTCTTGCATACAAATTAACATCCAAATTAAGAGTTTCTTTACTTCCTAGAAGTTCGTTGCAAATAATTCCCTTCCAATTCCACCACATACCGATTAAAACATTTTCGGGTTCAATTCATGTTTTGGTGTGGCTAATGTTGATTCTACTGCCATTTTCGAAGATCGCTTTTCTACAACATTGTTATATAAAATCCACTTTTCATCTCCTCTAATTATTTTCTTTAAAAACGTATGTTTTTCATTATGGTTTAACGTAGAGTCACATGTAGAAATCCTATCCATTAAATTTTTCTCCGTCAAGTCATGCGGCATCCACACGTTGAAAAGGCTAGTGTATCCAAGTTGTTTCAAATGTTTATATACCATACTGTTTAATATTTTCAACAACTTAGCAATGCCTATAGTAGTGTATCGTGAGTTATTTTGAATTAACGCTTTTATTTCGTCGTTATCAATAACGGTTAGGTGACCAGAGCATTTCGCACCTTCCAAACAAAAATTACTGGATTTGAAATGTGAAAATCACAGTTTTAACGTATAGAAGTTACAGAGCTGTAGTTTCTCTTAACCTTCTATTGGTAACCTAACCAACTCTTTGCTAAATGTTTAGAGGGAAGATGATATATGCTTGAAGATTCGGTTGTAACACTTATAAGTTTTATATTACATAAATTAACATTTGTTAAATGATTTACGAGATATTCGTGAATGACTTTTTATTAATAATTTCAGTTTGTTATAAAATTTTGTAGAATGTTTAAACAAGTTTTGTATGCTAAAAATACTTAGGCTGCTGTCTGTAGACATGCGTCCGTCAAGGGTAAAGTTATGAAGATCTTTGTTTATATGCATACGCAACATACTCAATGAAACAACCACCGGAATATTATACAGTTTGTATAAATGAAATTTTGAATTCCAAATTGCGACACCAACAACATATTCTATTGATTATCAAGAGTGTCGAACTGACGTTGAATCAAATAATAGCATTTTACTGAAGACGAAATTACATTTTTAACACTCCAATAGTTTAAAATATTTTGTATAGCAAAGTCGATTCAAAGTGGATGCAAAGTCGATGTTCGCGTTGTTGGTTGCTGTTTTCATGTATTTTGTGGTACTTTGGTTTTTCTCGATTCCAATCTTCAGTTTATTTATCAGCTGAGTTTTTTGTTAATTATTTTGAAAGTAGGTCAATATCCAGAAAGAAAGAAGACGAAATATTACACTTAGATGAGTTCGATCGCTATCATATTCTCATGTTTGGATTCATTTTTAACCCCTTAACTTATGTTTTCTTTTCCTGATTATACAACTAAGAATCAGATACTTATTGTTTTAGTACCATTTTACATATGAAACGCTAATATATTATAGATTAATTAAAATTGACAATCCTTAGTCTTATAAATTAAAAGAAAAGCTAGAATTAAAGTTAATGTTTGGTATTAATGTAACTGTTTTTGTCGAATCTCAACCAGAATTTGCATCACGAGTCTAACTTGTTATAGGGCAAGGGGTTAACAACTTTCCCATTGTTTTACGGGAAACAGATCGGGATACCTTTTGTTCTTTGAAAGATACTCCTAAAAGTCCTGGATAATTTTTTCATTTCCAGGAGATGCCAAAAATGGCCACTTTTTAACATTCTTCTTTCATTGAAATCGGTGAGATTTACTTTTTTATGCATAATTACCAAATAGTGAGTTAATTTCTAATTAATATAGCTAATTTGGAGTTGAATTTGTATAGACAATCGTTGAAATATTTCAATGGCCACCGCCATCGCCTGTAGGTATGTACATATGTATCTGTTTTACGTTACACAAGGGGAAGCGAACAGAAGCGTTCTGTTTCCCAACAGAAGGAAATTTGGAAAGGAAATATTTATCGGGAACGCAGTGGAGAAGCTGGTTAGGTTTTTCAAGCGGGAGATCTGAATAGGAATCTTTTCCTTGGAAAGATCGGTGTGTCGGCAAAGGAGAACGACAGAAGTTTCAGTCTCGAACTAGAGGACCTCGTGTCGGCTCCCTCTGTAGTTCGATCGTGGGCGGAGCGTCGCGGTGCGCGGCGTCGTGTGTGAAGCAGAAATTGTTCAATGGACGGTATTGTTGGCATGTCGGTGCGTGGCGGGAAATAATAAATGAACCACCGTCCTCTGATCCTGTAAAAACGCACGATATCGAGCAACACCCTCGTTTTCTTTTTTTTTTTTTTTCCCTCCTTCCACAGTGTTAATGCGCAAAATCTTTGCACCGACGCGACGTGAACCTCCCCTTTTTTCTCTGTCGGCCAACCTACCGATATTTCTGCTCGATCAAAATGGAATCTATTCAACGAAAGGCTGCTCGATTTTCTACAAACTTCAACCCTTGACACATGCGTTTCCGGGTTTTCCGCTACACGGAGCGTGCGACAAATCTTCTGAACTTTGTCGGAAGCTCATTCTACGGATAGTCTCAACGCTAGATTTACGGGACTTGTCAATTTGACGGGTTTTAGATTTTATGAGCAAAATTTGCAGAAACTATTACAGTGGAACCTTGATATAACGGACCTCGATACAACGGACTTCGGATATAATGGACAGCATGTAAGCGATCGTAAACTGCACGTGACTGCACACATTATGACCGAAAGTGAAATAGGAGATGAAGTGTTGATCAAAGAAAGTGAAAGTGAAAGCAAAGATAGCGAAGAGGAGGAATCAATACTCCCAGAAATAAAATTATCAGTGGTCAGATCGCATCTTGACGATGTAATATCATTTATCGATGATTCGGTAGATAGCGAAATGCAATTATATTACACGCACTTTCGCAATTTTAGAGAGTTAATAATTAAGAAACAACAAACTTCAAAAATCCAAACAAAAATTGATACATTTTTCAAAGCAGTGTCACCGAAATCAGGAAGTTCAAAAACAAACATTGATGACTCTTTTCAACGGGCGTATAGTGACATATCATCTGAAGACGAATAAAGTGCAATTTTAAAGTGCAATTAGAATGTAAACTTTCGTTTATATGTATTTCTATTTGATTGTTAATAAATAGCTTATTCAGACAATTTATTTTTATATAACGGGCATTCGGCTATATTGGACACCCCCTCGCCCGCATTGATCCGTTATATCTGTATCATTATTTCTCAACAATTTTTGCTGACTTTTATTAATGTTATGATACGAATATATATCCAAATTCATTTTCTCTTCAACCCTCTAATTTCAAAATTCTGTATATTGTATACCTCTTTCTCTGGATATCCGTCGAATTGACGGATCGCCTAATTTCATAGTTAATCTAGTAATAAATCTGTTTCATTCACAAAATTAGTACTCCAGTAATTAATGTAAAAAAATATTAAAAAAGATGCTATACAAAAATTATAATGCAACAAAGATACCACTACTGTTTCAAACCCAATATCTCAAACATGCTGGAGCAGTGTAATGAAACGGATAAATATTTGTATGAAGTATAAAAAGAACGTTCGCGGAAAATGTATATACAAAATTGAACGTGTTTGCAAAAAATGCGACGAATAAATGTAACGTCTTTTAATATTGTACAACTAAATTATTTATGAATTAAATACAACGATTTTTTAAAGAGAATACGTACTTTCTTTTATCCGTCAGTTTGACGGATGTCCGTAGAAATAGGTGTACAGAAAATATTCGTAAACCTAGTGTTAAAGACTGATCGCGAGTAATTAACCTCTTAGCTATGACTAGAGTTTCCGTGGAGCTGTACCTTTGTATGGCAATGTTCGAAGCGGACATTAAGTTTACTGTGTTTTTCCTTCCATGTAACTACATAACAAATTCAATAATACGAACAGAGTGAAAGGAAAAAAAGTCAGGCTACGCAACTATAGAGGTAGGTATTAGAAGTGCACGCGTTGCTCGGAAAAAGATTGGAAGGAAACGACGGGAGGTCGAACTTGTGCATTGTAAATTACTGATGTTCATTGCGTCACGGTTAAACGTCCGGGATCTTGGAAGACGCAGTGAAAAAGGAAGACTGCCGCATGGAAACAATATAATAGTTTCCTGCCGATCCCTTTCAGATGTACGTGAACAATAGAAGGCTGGATCAATAGTCATCTCGTAAACGACAAAGTCGCATTTTTTTCCCCCTAAAGTCGTACGCCTCTCTTTCTCTCCCCTCTAGGAGGAACATAGCACGTTCAAGCTGCGACAGATAGAAACAGATCTTGAGCGACGCCCGTGACGATACGGATAATACAGTGTCGTAAAACACTAATGTCCTATCATGACGCGAATTTCTGTTCACGATCTCTCGTTCTTGGTAATACTGACCGTGGACACGCTTCTATGTACAATGGGGATGATCAATTTATTATGAATATACGAATAAATGAAATATTCTGCTTTCGGTAGCATTCTGACTTTGATAATAGTTAAATATAGTCTTTTTTCCTTCTTTTTTATTGTTAACACATGGGTAGACAATTTGATTGTTGTGACAGCTTAACACATTATCGATCGCGCACATTTTTCACAAGCGACGCTTACAAATTTGACGTTGAAAATAATGCATTTCTGTGATTATAATTATTTAAATTACGAGTCAGTGTTAATTGCTATGCTACATTATTAAAACTGTAACTTTTTCATTCGTTGCGAATTTTACTTTAATATTTTAAGAACTCGTTCTATAAATCACAAACATTTGAAAAATATGGAAAAAAAAGTTTTGCAAGCCGTCACCATGGTTTCTCCTTTTAAATTATATTTTATAAAGAACAAGGAAGTGTCCGGATACTTTTGTACGGCAGTGTACATTTCGTAAAGTTCAATATTTGGAGAATGTTCCTCGGTGTACAACGAAAGGCTACATCTAAATTCTACCAGGCCAAGGTAAATAATAAATCCAATTTGAAAGGGCATCTATTTTTCATCCCGTTCTCTACGCTGCGCTTTCATATACCTGGAAAACACCGAATAGCAACGCTACCACCATTCGCTCGCCGCGGATTCTGGGTCCACCACCATCACCATCGTCCACCATCCTCGTCGCTAAATTTTAGCTTAGGAGCATCTGGATCTAAGCATAAAGGCCAACCACCACAAACAAAAGGTCTCACAAATCGACAGCCCCGCCCCCAAGAAGAAAGAAGTCAGGGGCCAACGCCGACAATACTCTGGCATGTTTTTCAATATTTAGTCATCATGATTTTTCGTCGGCCCTTTCGCTCGAAATCTCCGCGTCGAATTGGAAACTAGATAATTCAATTAGAGAACAGCTGCCTGCCCCGGCGCAGCTATACGCGCAGGTAGAAGCCATCTCGGGATTATAGGGAGGCCGTAGAGAGACACGGGAACCGAAAAAAAGGGACATCAACCTACCCTTCACGTTTAGCAACACCCTTGATATCTTTATTTGTGTTTTGCCCGCTTGCTCTCTTTCTCTCTTTACTTATCGCGACGGAAACTTAACACATTACTTACCGGCTGTGAATTAAGCGGATATAACTGTAGTATCACTACAATTTTCAAAAGTTTTAGAGTTCTAAGTAATGACTTATAAGTATTATTAATATCACGTGAAAGGTGCTAGAAAGAAATGATATGTAATGAAGAAAGTGCAAAAATAACATTTATTTACAATAAAATATCTAACTAGTATTTTGCGCATCTGTAGCATCCATCGTGTTTATACTAATTTCTACTCATGTTTTCATGTACCTATGCAAGCCTGATTATTTTGTGACGTTTTAGAAGCGTAGGTGCAATATTTGAATTATGTTTAAGGCCATGTTAAACTGTTCAATGAGCAACGCCGAGTCCACAATTTTTCACAAATTTTTCAAGGTGTTCTATTTGCAATTTTAACAATTTTCCGTTCAGTTTGAGGGGATTATTAGAAATAAATTCTTCCCGAGTTTTGGGTATAATCAATGTTTTATTCGAAAAGAATCCAAGCAAATTTTGCTATTTTTCTGGCCGCTTACGAGTACGCGAATTCAGTCAGAAAAAATTAATTTCTTGTCCTAATAAACTGGGGATATTTCATTTCTGTTTAAAAGGTGAACTCAGTAAATTAATTGAACATAATGTAATATAACTGTAAAATTAAAATCAAAGTTAAGCGTGCGTTTATGTCATAATATCGAATTTACTATGAAGTTTTAACTTTAACAATATTATGCGTCAAATTTGCAGTTTCTTACAAGATTTTCATTGTTAGATGCAGAAGGTAAGAAGGAAGACCGTTCCCGTAAGAATGGAGTAGACACTGTAAGAGGGCGATTATGCACGCAATAAATAGATTATCGGCGATGGTGACTCCTGCGGTGAGTGACGAATGCTCCTGAATACTCGTTGAAAATTCGTCTAAGACTTACTTCGGATGGTAGGATCAGGCGTGTACCGAAAGGACGGAAGAGAAATATGTCAGAAGAAAAATCCACAGAAGGTTCTTTTCGAAGCAGTCACGGTGAATTTTTGAAATTAGTCGCATCTGGTGCCTTCTCCTCTTCTTCTATTTCCAAAAACATCGTGTCGTGTAAGTATATAAGTAAGTAAGTCTGTACAGTCAGTCCAACAAGAGCGTACCAGCGATATCTCTAAAACACTAATACGCTCTTACTCAATAATGCGTCCAATCTCCTCCCCTATTGATTATAGATTGACAATGTTCCGGTACACTTTTTACTAATTTTTCTGTCATGATATGGTAATGTTTTCCATATTTTTCGAATATGATCTATTAATGTTCTCAATTTTACAATACACTTTCCTCATAGCCTGTACTTTATAAAGAACCACACATTTTTAATAGAATTTGCATCCAGGGATTATGATGGACAGCCCAATACGACGATACAATTCTCTGACTTCCATTTGTTACAGATATGGCTTCCTAGTTCGATTAAACTAGCATTTTGCTGATGTTAGAAGACTCCTTTGGTATATTTTCAGTATTCTTTTTCCATCCAAATTGTCCATGAACACGCATAAAGAACCGAATCCGCGTGAGTAGAATTTTGTCTCGAAGGAAAGAACAAACTTGTTTCTTGCTGAGAAAAGCGTGCGAAGCCTAATGAGTTTTATTTCGATTAATAAAAATAATTTTTAACTAAGATATACGTTTTCAAATTCGATATTCAAGAAACACTATCTAATACTTGAAAAATATCTCTACTGATAATAGGAGTTGTATGTAGAATACTTAGAAGAGGATAAGAATTCGAACGTGAGATGTGATATGTCGGAAATTAATTTACAACGGACTAGAAAGAGGGGAGGATTCGTCGGTAGTGGATCGAAAAAGAGAAATTTTTGAAGGAGAAATAATTTGGATTTATCGAAACGATAGCTGGATGCGTTTGGCAAAGGAAGAGAGCTTGCCAGGTGTGAAACCGACAAGCCCCGACCTAATGGAGCCACAAATCAATGGTACGATGGGCCATCATTACTTTTGCTAACACAACGTGTTTACCACACAGAAACCGAGGCAGCCGAGAGTTTTCCTGCCACCACGAAGGGCAGACACTGATCTACCTCTCATCCCTTACGCTCAATCGCTCATATTGTGCCTCACCATATACCGCGTGTTCGGAACAAAAATCATTTGCTGCTTTCTGTTTGCTCCTTCATGCTAATCGAACGAGACTAAAGCTGACCCCTGCTTTCCACGGACGGGAACAGCAAACGTCTATGCGCGGCCGCCACTATCCACCATTTACAATACATTCTACGCGTTCAACGGTGAAACATTCGACAGTGAACAATTTCACTTCTGCATTTAGATGCAAATTTCATTCATAGATATAAATATATTATTTCATAAATATACAGCTGTGAAGAAAAGTGTTTCCGAACGACCGCGGTTTTTCGTGTTTGATACAATTTTACGTATTTATTTTTAGAGTTGTGGAAAAAGAAGTGTAATTATAGTATGATAATAAAGAATTTAATAACATACGCTAAAGCGAGTTTTTGGAAAATATATTTTACTGTCTTGGAGGGAGAGAAAGATCTTAGAATTAGGTTAAGGGAAGAGGAACATTGAATAGGAAAAAGGGACAATATAGCAAAAGAGAGAAAGAAATATGTATACATTTTTTTAGTCATATTTTATAATATTTCTGTCTCAATTTTTATATAATCTATATTTCTATGGTAATTGTAAATTTTTATTTGTTTCATTGGGTTCCACAAAGACGAATAAGCGAGAAAGAAGAGAGTACGATTTTCAATATAATATATTTCAATATATTTATGTATAATCTTCACATAAATGTATATACACACATATTTACAAGTAAATCTACAAAACGTATTTTTTAAATTTTCAATGCAGGCTCAGATAAAAAAGTTGTAAAAAGCGACCTTTATTTTTTCTTCGTAATTCCAACCAATTCCAATTTTTTTACAAATTTTTTTACACATCGCCTAGTAAACTGATTCTTCTAACTTCTCAAAAAAATTAAAGACGCTTGGTACAAATTTAAGAAAGTTATTTTGTTTTAAATAGAGTCCGAATACTTTCGTTGCTGTATATTATTATAATAATCAATTGGAATGAATATTTTATAACAAAGCCTATTGCATTTATATGAAAAATCACTAAACATATGAGATACGTCCTTGAGCAGCGAATATATTCGGTTTCCACTATACCATTAGCTGGGCCCACTCACGGTTACAGCTCTATTATTGTCCGTTACAAGGAATCTCGCCTTTTAGCCGCCGCAAGCGTGCCTATGATCTGCTTCTATCTTTTATTTCTGTCCTCTTTCATCTCTGACAGCGAACGAGAATCGTGTGTATACACAACGTGTGATTAATGAGGCATTCACGGATCGCTGAAATGCTCAGCAACACGGCCTAGATTTTTAGAATTATTTAGAATTATTCCAGATTGAGATACTTTTATTGCTCCAATTTTTTCTTTTCTCTTTTATTTTATTTATTTATTTTTTTTATTGTAATAGCGTCAATGTTAAGACGAACAATATCATACGAATCAATTAATTCACACTTTGAAATAATTTTAATTTAATACGTATATTAAAGATCAATTAATTATTATAAACTTATTATAACATTATTATAATATTTACTCATTATTTATGTGAGAATTTAAATAGTACATATTTATATAGTATTGAATTCAATATGAAGAAGAATTTGAAGAAATATGTACGTAGATGATTGATAATTTTTCAATTGTGCTCTCATGTAAATTGAAAATTGGATATATAAATAATAATAATAATATTAAGATTACATAATTTTCACATAGTATAATAAATAAACAAATAAAAATCTAATTCAATCAAGTTTTTTTTTTTACCTTAAATTTAATAGAAATTTGAAAAGCGTTCACGGAATATGAGATTCCAATGCTCCCACTGGATTAGAGTTCACACGGAAGTTGCAGGAGTTGAAAAAAAAAACACAATTCGATACATTTTTCTAGATACGTTACACCCAGGTTAGAAGAAGCTGGATCTTTGAATAAGCCACAAGCAAGCAAACAAAGAGATACAACTGAATTGTCACGTCACAGTAGCGGTACAATACAGATGACAATTGTACTCAACAATAAGGCTATCCTACACTACCGCTTCGTAAATTAGTCGCTCAGAATCATATGAAAAACCCTGGGGGGACGCGTTCGCATGTCATTCCTAGTTACGAGGACAATAGCGTCAAAATGCTGTCATACGAAACTTCGTTGATCTTCGATCAGTTTTAGCAATAGTTTCATTGCCATCGTTTTGTCGATGGTTAGTAACCGTTTTTTAAGCAACCTCAGCGAAACTTTCATACTTTTATCTCATTATAATGAGATGAATATATTATTATTGTTATTATCATCAGCATCATCATCATAATGTTGTTGTAGTGGGTTGTCGTTATCGTCGTTGTTGTGTTGTTGTTTTGTTATTATTATTACATTATTATTATTATTATTGTTATTATTATTAATAATAATTATAATGCTTATCTTTCGGCTCAAGATAACTTCCAGTGACATCTTTTCTATTTAGAATATTTGACAGCTATCTTACCTTATTATTCTTAGCTCTTATTGTTATACTATTTATCTTTCTAAAATACAACCTTATATGTACCTATTTATTTACCTTCTCCCTATCTTTATTACATTTTAAATTCGCTGTTTCATCTCTCTTTGGTTTAGTTCTCTTCCATTTATTTTCTCCGTTTTATTTCCCTTTCTATCTGTTTCATTTCCTCTATCTCTTTTCTTGTTTCACTTAGCAGTTCTCCAAGTTTTATTTCTTCTTTTCCAGAGAATCTTATTTTTCTTCATATGTATTTTCCAAATCCTTTTCTGAACAAAGTGTTTCATTTTCTTATAGTTTAAGGTCTATTTAAAATTCCTAAGAAAGTTTCGTGTTTTCTTTGCTTCCTAATGTTTTGTTAATACAATGGAACCCCCACAACTCGAAGCTCTATAATACGAAAACACGTATAAGACTAGAATTTTGTTCACGCCTCTTTCGCTCCACTGTAAACCTTTCTGTACATCGAAATATAAACTTCCTTAGAACTCAAATTATTTTCTCCGTATTTAGATGCATTTAATAACGCAATAATAGCCTAAATACAACGCAAACTGCAATTTGTTTTTTATTTAAAATTTATTTTTCCATTATGTTTATATGAACATATTGCAATGATTTACACTAAATCGTGACTTCTTGTATGAAAGCTGTGTAAATTAAAAACGAAAAAATATGCACAATTTAGTTAGTTATTTAATTAAATTCATTTATTTCAATGTAAGATAAAAATAAAATAAGTTAAATATTAAATCAGATTTTTCCTTTTTTGTAACAGTAGAATTTTTCCATTTACGGATTATCTCCGTGGTTTTTCTATCATCGTTTCTCCGCAATTCAGTTTCTTTGACATCGTATACAAAACAAAAGGGGAATTCCCTTTTTTAGGTTTAATGCCAGTGTTAACAAACGAGCGGTACTGAAAAATAACAGTACAAAAGTGTACATAGTATAAATCTTTGTTTTTAACAGTTTTTATTTTTGAAAATCGTGTAAAGACGAAATTGTCTACAAAAAGTACTGTATAAATTGGAGGAGTTGAATCTGGAAATTGAATTTCCCTTCCTTTGAATATCTATAAATTGAGAAACTTAATTCATGTATAAATCATTTGTAAGTGGAATATTTGTTGATTACTCTTCATTACTCTCTCTTATTTGGAAGCTTCGATAAATCGAAACCTTTGTAACTCGAAAATTTAAACTCTTCCTTCGAGTTTCGAGTTATCAAGGTTCTACTGCACAATCCAAAATTAATTGACTCCACTTTTTCCTATATATTTCTTCAATATTTTCGATCTATTGAATCTCTTTGTAGATAGAGACTTACTCGCCATTTGCATTTTCAGTGTGTCGTTACAATTTATTTAGAAATGTAACTTATTTCTCTCTGTATACATAAAATTATCAGATACGAAGGTAAAACTACAATACACAGAACTCAGGCTAAAACGTAACTGTGCAAAGAGATTATGTGTACCGTGTGCATTATCAGTTTTAAATGGAGCATTGTACAGTGATTTGCGAGTGTCTGTGATACATAGATATTTTTTTCTTCTTTTCGAAATGCGGTGGTACTTCAACAATGTCTTTTACCTTGAAGTGCGGAACCTACGTAATCCTGGCTCAGGATAATCTGACTTCAATAGAGTGACGTGATACAAATTCGAAGTGTGAATGGACCACTTAGGTTCCTCTTAGTTACAAAAGTATATACTTTTTCTGAGTATCTATTTTCGGTGTACCATTCCATTAACAAGTAAAAGAAGATTTAATTTTACACGAGTCAGTAAGTATTTGGAGAAACTTCATGATTTACGAGTTATTCATTTTATATTTAACTGTTTATTAAATACAGTATATTAATTACAATTAAATACAGTATATTAAGACAGAATAACTTTTTTTAAATTAGACCAAATAATTCGCTTTTCTTTTTTGAGAAATTAAAAGAATTTGTTTACTAGATGACGTATAACAAATTTTTTAAGAAAATTGCAATTGGCTGGAATTGCGAACGAAATAACGAAAGTCAATTTTTATAACTGTTTTATCTGAGCTTGTAATGAAAATTTAAAAATACATTTTGTAGGTTTATGTTAGTTATTGAAATGCTGAAAATTTCATCGAAATCGATCGATGCAGAAACATGCATTGAAATATGTAAGAATCTTTAGATTTATTCTAGTTGTAGACTGAAAGTCGCGATAAATTGCGATTTTCGCCACTTTTAACCGTTTGCAGCTCATAGCCAAATTTTCGGTAGTACTTTTCTCAATATTATTCGAAATTTCTATAATTTTATCTGTTAATACTTCTTTCGAATTTATAGTACATTTGTTAATAAGCAAAATTGTCGTACCTGGGTTGATGAAAATCCTCGTGTTATTCATGAAAAATCTCTACACCTACGAAAAGTCACTATTTGATGTGCAATTTGGGTAAATGGAACTATTGGACCATTTTTCTTCGAAAATGATGCTAGAAATGCTGTTACCGTGAATGCTGAGCGATACCAATTAATGTTGAGTGAGTTTTTATGGTCAGAATTAAATCATATCGATGTGTCTGATACTTATTTCTGACAGGACTATGTTATCTGTCACACAATTCGAGAAAACGTTCACTTTTTGCGATCGAAATTTCGTCAACGTGTAATTTCACAAAATACAGATTTCAATTGATCTCTAAGATCATGCGATTTTACACTATTAGATTTTTTTTGTTGAGTTTTTTATAAAGTTGGGTCTATGCTAACAAACCAGAAATAATTAATTATTCAAAGAACAAAATTTGAGTTGAAATTCATAAAATAACTTCAACAACATATTGAAAAGTCATTGAAAATTTTGATAATCGAATTGATATTTCTAGACGTGTATAGTTTTCGTGCACATTTCAATGATATTCTGTTCCACGTATAACTGTAATGGATCATACTGTCAATAAAAAGAAACAACTTGAAAAACTTCGAAACAATTTGTGTTTTATTAAAAAGAAACATGTAGGGTTGCAACTTGGAAAATGACTGTATGCGCTCCATTTTATCTGTCATTTTAAATGTGTTATTTTTTATATATGTTAATTTTATTGTGAATAAAATTTCCTGTTTCCTTGTAAACACAAGGATTAATGACTTCTGGTTCATTTTTGTAATTGAAAATAGATTCTAATATTATAGGAAATCTGTTTTTAAGTAAAACAAATTTTTAACAAGAAATAATAATTAAATCTATATATTTAGAGTAGAAACTCATTAATAACTTTTTTTTATTTTGTTTTAATTAATGATAATTTATCTTTTCTAGTAATTATTAATTTACTAATTTTACATTTACCAATTTGATAAAATTATTAAATAAAATAATAATTTTTCTTATAAACATATTTATTGCTAATACTTTTTAACGAAATCAATAGAAAAACGTAAAGCTCTTTAAATATTTCTTTTTGTTATAAATAAGCAAGCAACATTATAGAATTAATTTTGTTTCCTGCTAAAACTTTCATTAGGAAATATAATAATTCTGCTCGTAAAACGAATTATTCTCAATCATACACTATTATTTTATCCAAATCCATCTTTTTCAAAATTTTGAAATACCTTTCTGAAGGAGTAAACGTTCATACGAAACATTAATTCTGCTATATTGACTTTACCTTAAAACAATGTTTCTCTTTCTATGTTGATAAAATTGTTTTTTACCTATTTATTTATTTTCTGCAATGTTACGTATCTGTATATACAATTAATTTTAATATTTTGCTGATTGTTGGATAAACGCGAGATTTTCTAAAACACACTTAGATACTTCAGGGATAAGTAAATTATCTTGAAATGAATCTTTTATTCATATTGACCGGTTTTGCATCATGAAAGCATAGTTCTTTAGTATAACAGATCCAACGCTATTTGAATCTTTTCTCCTTCTGATAGATGTCTCGTCAGATAGGAGTTACTTTAGTTTTGCGTAACTCGATACCTAGATTACAAGAGGGTAGCGAAAGGAAAAGGAGGGCAAAATGCATACCTGAACCATAGCTGGGGCGCAACTGTTGTATTTGCTCAATTTACAGTTGCGTAATTTCATAATGAAGGGCCAACGTTTCTTTTCCCTTTTCTTTTTTCCTTCTTTCTTTCTTTCTTTCTTTCTTTTCTTTTTTCTCCTACGATCGATTTTTCCATGGCTAAAAATGTTACAATAGGCGACTTGGCCTTTTGAGAATCTGCGAGTGAACAAGCCGTCACAAAGCAGGGAGTTTCGTTGGGGTTGGAGCACCTAGGTGTCATGTTTCTCGGTTGTTTTTCTGAATAAGGAATACAAAAACAAATCAATAATGGTAGGTTTCGCCGAAAACATCCAGTTTCATCGGTAACGCGTAAAATGAAGTTAAAAAATAAAAAAAAGAAAACGACGTGGCAACGACTACAAAACTAGTATACGAGTGTATTAAATATTAGAACGAACTATCGTCTAAATATCAGAATAACAGAAGTTTATGGTGGTCAAATTTGATTAATAAATAGTAAATAGTTTTTTGTTTCACTCCTATATTACAATGGATGATTAAATCATTGTGAACAGATGAATAAGTGAAATATTTTATGTTTTCTGTGGTATTTTAACTATAGACTATTTGACTATATTGTGACAGCTTAACACATTGCCGACCGCGCATATTTTTCGCAAGCGACGTTTACAAAATTGACGTTGAAAAATATAAAATTTGTCAATTTTTATTATCCTCAACTCAGCTATTTTTCGTGGCTATTTTCATCCCTTGTCTCTAGACTGTCGATAAAAAAGAAAAATATGTGATTTATTATATATCAAAGTTAGCTATTCCTTATAAAGCGTGCAAGTGATTTCAAATAATGAAATAATTATCTAATATTTTATATCACTTACACAGATCGAGGTAATGTATTTGGTAGAATGTGAAATAAAGTATAAATATATTAGACAACGTAGAATTTTTTAAAAGTGTGCGAAGCAGATAAATTTATGCAATGGTGTATTAGAAAATTTGCAAGTATATCAAGACTATCCATTCGTTTCGTAAGAGGGGGAGATTTCTCTGATCGATCGGCAATGTGTTAACTAGCTAAAATAAAAAGTTCACAGTTCAATTCGAGTATGTGACTCCAATAGAAATCTTATGGGAATTATCGAGGCATCCAACTGAAGAAATGATAATTGATAAACAGTAAGTGATTGATAAGCTTATATTAATATGGCATTATCATGAAGGAATAAAAGGAAACTGAGGAAAAAATTGAGACTTGTTCAAAGTATTTTAGTTGCAAAGTGTGGATTAATGAAATAATAGTATATATAATTTAAAAGATTTTTAATAATTTTCAGAAGTTTAAAAATCTTTGTTATATTTCGTTGAAAATATAATAATACTTTTTATAATAAAAAAGGATTTATCTTAAGTATATTTTGAATTTTATTTAATAATATTTAATATGATATTTAAAAATAATATTTAATAATTTGATCACCCACTACATATTGTGTTTTTATTTTGCTTATAGAATTATCGTGTCTATGCTATTGCTTATTAAAAGTTCTATTACAAATTTACGCTATTTTAGTAAAAATTTTATTATTTCTTTTTAATTTTATTAAAAATTTGCAGATATTTGGAGGAAGTTATAAGTGGAAGATTCATTTAATTATGGAAAACTTCAAGAAGTAATGTTTGAAATTAATCCGGTATAATACGTTGAAACACCGATACAAAAAACAGACATGTCGTTTCTGTTTTCTTAGGAGAACTTAGGTTACACAAGGATTATTCATAAATTATACTTTCACAGATTGGTAAGGGTTTGTTTTGAATCCACAACGAAACCTTGTGTTTGACTCGATTACTGTTGGCTCCACTTAATACAACGCTTTGTATTCGAACCTAAAACAACACTTGCAGCTTGTCGAATCTTTTTTAGAAGCTACAGAATTTTTCGAACGATTTCATCTTAATGTTTTTGTTCTCGAGAGAAACTTGCGTTAAACAAATTTTGACGTTCTGGCTTAAATTTTGTATTTCTATTTCATCTTTTTTTTTTTTAATAGTATATATATTACAATCAGATACGCACATTTAAAAACATTTTTAAACTTGTCGTTTCAAAATATACACACGATCTGTTTGAAAAAGAAAATTATAGTAATTAATTTTAGTTGTTGTGTAAAACAAATGACACAATATTAAACTAGAAATAAGTAAATAGTTTTAAATTAATTATAGTATTTTATTTCAAAATGTACACACGATTTATTTGAAAAAGGAAATTATATTAATTTTTACTTATTCTATAAAACAAGTGACATAATATTAAACTAGAAGCAAGCAATTTTTTCATTTAAATTAACCATAGTATTTTATTTTAAAACGTGCATAATAATCTGTTTGAAAAAGACAGTTCTGCTAATTAATTGTTGTTATTGTCAGACGAACATGGTATGACATTAACTTCCATTTGAATTTTATAATTTCTTCCATTATCTTTCTGATGTTTTAATAATTATTGAACGAAGATAGGAAGTGGTAGTACTTATGGGATGACCTAATAAATAAGTTTAAAAAACAATTATATACATATTTATAACACTATAGCTGAGCTAATTATTAGATTTATGTAATATAACATATGTAATTTTTTCCTTAAAATTTTCATTAAAACCTGTATTCTTACATTTGTATTAAAAACTGTACATATATATTTATGTGAACGTATTAAATATTCATATTTTCTAGATTTTTATAAACAGATTTTTTAATTTCAGTGAAACAATGTTTCTTGCATTGTCTATGAAGTATGTAACACAATCATGATATCGAACGCTAGTAAATAACAAAAATTTATTTTGATCCAAAAGAATGTACTTTTGAGATTTATTTTGATTAAACATTTTTCATTCCTCTCTGCAAATTCCATAAGCCCTTTAACCCTTTGAGTATAGACTACTTCAAACGCTCTATGTGAATGGAATATTTTCTTAATCATGTAATTAAGTCATCGTTTTAATCCTTTATTAACGTTAAATGAAATTAAATATTTTCGTTTTTCTCAGCATATATATTGTTTATTTAAAGAAATTGACGTTTTAAAAACGTAATAATTTAAAGATGAATTATAACAAATTTGAATATTTGAAACTGAAAAATGCATATATGTGTCCATAGACCACGCCGATAATTTTCGTTGGACGCACATATGCGACTATAGAACTCAAAGGGTTAGTGCTTTTAGAAATCTTCCAACTTAAATCACACCTTTTGCACGACATCAAAGAAAGACTTTTAACAAGTTAATTTGTTTCTGGAGAAAGCTTAACTATGTAATAGTATGTATCTTAAATGTCAAACCATATTTAATGTTAGCTTGTGAATAAATTACTGTCGAGTAGGAAATATAACGTAAAACACCATAAGTAGTATGATTTAAGCAACATTCCTTCTACTAAAACATTTAAATGTTGATTAAACATGTTCTATCGACACGTTCTACATATAATGTATTTATTTTTTGTAAATAAAATTCCTCTTCGGCTAAATATTGGCTACTCAAAGCTTCAGTGCCGCTGCTCACATTGCATATTTATGGGAAATGGAGTTTCTAAAGGAAATGCATAAATATACATTTTTGCAAAATAGAGTAGAGGATACTTTTCAAAAAAATATACTATATCTTTACGGAATATTTGTCATGTAGATTTTAATCAATCGAAACCGATAGGCTGAAAAGCCCGCAATAATACAGGCTCGGCGTACAATGTGTTAATTTGCAAGAAATATATTCAAGCGCCGATTAAACAAGTTCTATTGCCATGTTTCATATAGCAAGACTGAAAGTGTTCTTAAAATAAATCTTCAACAACGTTAACGTTGATTTCGTTCAATTAGTAAAGCGGAATAACGTGGTCCAATGAAAGATCCAGATATCGAGATCACCAAGTAAATTCAGTAAGTAATATACGTAATAAAATACAAACACATAGATAGGCTGATCTATGGAACGATAAAGTGCAAGATGAACGTGTTCCATTTGATCGTGCGTTAAATCTATGGAACTCGTATAAATTTTCACGTAAGCACATAACAGCGTGTATTAGAACTCGTGTTCCCGTACATATTTCTGCGCGTTGAAATGTAGCGTGAACACAGAGAATCGTGAAACGTGAAAATGTTCGCCGGTCACGTTAATAACCGACGATCAGTGTGTGTTCGCTGTTGAGCGCGTAGGAACATTACAGAGCGCGTCTTAGGACATGCATAATGGTGGGTCACCGTGACTAAAAGGGCTAATCATGACAAATGCAGCCGTTACTGCCTCTTCAGGGGTTCTGGAGAGACTTCAAAAGCATCTTGCAGGCTGCCGTACGAGCAACTTATTTCCCAGGACAGGTCACCTTCGAAAACTTCTCGCAGCATTCTCGTCATTTTTATCTGTTGGTCCTTTCGCTCGAGACCAACACTGTCGCCGTTTTGTCAGTTGTTTTTTTTCCCATTGTTTTTCGAAAATTTTTCGAATGTTACTCGTTTGGAACGTTTCGTGACCAGAGTACTTACAACAGATGACGATGCCAATGTGCCCGCGAGTCTGTTTATTCAAGCGCCCTTTCAACCACCAGCATCTGTGTGAAGAAGAGTTCTCCGTGAGTTTATGAAAGGACGATGATAGAAAATGGTGAATTTTTAAGTCGTTTATCATCAAAAATATTTTTAGGTTTATTCAACTTGCACGCCTATATGTTTCTTTTTTAATACTAGTTAGTTACATTTTCTTCCGCAATGATGACTTCTGCAGCGATAACTAAAGAAATGATATAATGAATTTTCTTTTTCCTTTTTTTCTTTTTATTCAAAATTAAAATAATTTTGTATCATCATTATTTATACCAATACCAGTCAAAACGACTGGTGCTTGTCATAGTGCAAAAGGGTCCTACAATCTGTTTACTGAACTCGAATTGACCAGTTTCCTCGTTTTGTACAACTTCTCATACGTTTTTAAAATTTTTATTGTGTATCATTCAGTATGATGGTGATAATTATCAGGAAAATTCCGGATCGATCGTGATGCTAATATAAATATAATGCATTCTTAAGTCACTTTTCGTAGGAGTGGAGATTTCTCACGAATAACGTGAGGATTTTCATCACCTCGAATGCGACAATTTTGCTTGTTAACGAATCCATCCATTGTGCAATGAGTTTCATCACTAAACAAAATTTTGCGTGAAAACAACAGTCCAGCTTCATAATAAGTTTCAATAATGTAAATGCATATTTGTAATATATACTTGCACATATTTAAAATTGTACTACCTTTGAATAAAACAAAATGGTTTATATAATTTTAAAAGTTATGATAAGTAAATATTATAGAGTACTAATATTTAGGCGTCACATTTGGACGATCCTACATAATCGACCAGATCTAGACCTTGTCACGTTGCGAGGTCGCAACAAGCGAATTAGTAGCAATATGAAACACTTGATGACACTTGTGATGCTGATATTAATGAACTGAGACGACATCAATCAGAATCAAACGATATAACGTGTATATTTTGAATAATAACTTAAAATTTTCCAATAACTCTAAGGGGTAACTATGGTTCCAATGTTTGTCATGTTAGATTCCTTTCCTTTTCATTAAATTTCATTTCTCTGTGCAATAATTATTCATATTTATGAGTGTTATATTGTTTTATATTAATAAAGATTTATTTTTGTATTTTGAATTTGAAAATTATATTTGTACTTTCTTTCAATTTCCTCGATAGAGATACGTCGAATACGTTAAATAGACGAATACTTCCATCGCTTCTTCGGAGCGGAAAAGTTAATTTGCAATTTATGAGAATAGTTTGATTTTGCAAATATTGTACAAATGTGAATACATCTAGAGATACGTGTTCGTCTGATAAGGGAAGCTTTAAAAAAGTAATTAACAAGAAAATGACGAGTGGAAATTATAGTACTCTACTTCGAAATAAATTGAAACGACTATCATTGATCCAGAAAATTTTATATCATCTATAAAAATGGCGTCCAATTTCACGGAAAGCAGTTTTAAAAATGTGTATAAATAATATATTTTCGTAATTCTTTCTACTTTTTGGGGGTTTTCTAAGTACATACAAGTAACATAATTGGAAAGAAGAGCATGCAATAAAGAAAAGATACATTTGCACTTACATACAGTATCATACCTAGGTTAGATGTATAATTTGAATTTCTAGTGGAATGAATGAAAAAAAAAAAGTTTAATACTCATCTGAATTGTTAGTTTTCTGTTGCAATTATTTTGTTTATTCATCCTTATTTATGAAATCATTTGAATTAAATGCAAAATAAAAAAAGATATTAAGTGTTGGGTGACATTTCGGAAGTAAAATAACAGCAATAAAATGAAGTAAATCGTAACATTTTCCATGTTTAATTGTACAAAGAGGTGGGAAAACAGAAGTTTCGCGTCTTGAGACTTGCAGTTGATACACAGCTATCTGATGGATTTTCAAACTCGTTTTATTCGAAAACGAAGCTTTCAGTGAAAAATATTGTTCTCTTTTTGTGGACTTATTTTTGCATGCTACAATTTTGAAACAATTAAATAAAATCATTTTTTTCATTGTTTTTGTATCCCCTGTCCACTCTTGAAGTGGGTTTTACATTTTATAAAACACCCTGTACAGAGAGATTCATCTACAGATTAGTAGCTACCCAAATATTTTTTACTACGCTTTTCAATTGTAACGATATATAGAAAATATTTTTTGTGCAATTTGAACGGTATCACAACACGAATACCTAACCCTACAAAGAATATTTTCCTTCTAAAGTAATTTTCTAAGAGTTTTCACAGTCACCAATGCTTTTTTCGCATACGAATGTACATCCTTTTCCATTCAACATTGTAGTTGACACGAAAACACATTTAAAAATTATAATGATGTGGCCTTGAAGCGACATTTGAATCCCAAAGTTGAAATTCCATATGAAATTCATTTAAATCGATATCACCGACTTTCACAATTGAACAAGATGTTTCAGTGAATCACCCTGTATATTACAAAAAAGAAAGGAACCTCGCACAATGTTGACTTTGATACGATCGCCAGGAAAATCAATTCTTTTTTTACAATTTATTAAACACAATTATAAAACATTATTCATCTCTTATAAAATTAACAGTTTTGCTTCGTCTAACAATTTCAGACTCGTAGTAGATACCAAAAAGAAAAAGAAAAAGAAGGACGAATGGTTAAAAAAGTTGAAACCTGTCCGTCAGGCGTTCCAACAACTGAAATTTTACCGTCAACACTTTCTAAATGAGCGTAGTATAACACAGCTGAATTTCGACAAATAATTAAGTTACACATAACTGCTTGAAGATGCGAATGGTAATGGTGGGTGAACGAGGAGGATGTAGCTGTCCAATGAAAGGCTTTTTCAAGCGAGCTTGTCTAACCGGAGAACAGAGCAGCTGGTGCGGCTCGATCGTATTAAATGTATAATTATCGAGTCGTTAAGAAGTATATTCTGACAGCAGATAGGCAGGCTCGCTAATTAATAAATTGCTTTCTTTGCCTGAGCATGCTCGCCACATCTGTCAAAACGTGATCAATAAAAAATATTTTCTCGCCTCGGTCAATTTATCTCCGCTTCGGATACGCTTCGAACCGCCATTAACATCGTTTCTTTCAATTCTCTTCGTTTCGTTACACTAATTAAACGATACCGTCTCTTGCTTAATTGTCAGTCGCCACGGTTAGGTTCTATCGTTGCAAATACACAGAAATGTTACCTTCCAATCTAGTAAACTATGGGGACGAATATGTAAGAGTTTTAAAGTTCTATTTTGTGTTACTTATACACCCTCATTAATACTCGAACACTCTTTAAAGAAGAATAACTTTTTCTATATTGGACCAAACAGAGTGAGTTGTTTTCTTTTTTTTTTTTTTTTGAGAAGTTAGAAAGATTAATTTACTAGATGATGTGCAAAATAATTTTTGAAAGTGTTACAATTGCTTTTTAGGTTCATTTTTTTACCATTGTTTTATCTGAGCCTGTAATGAAAATTTCAAAAAATGCTTTTTGTAAGTTTATATCAATTATGTACGTGCTGAAAGTTTTATCGAAATTAGTTAACGTTGCTACGAGCTGAAAACAGTTCAAAATGGGGAAAATTGATATATTCCACGACTTTTGGCATACAACTATGATAAATCAAAAAATTTTTACGTCTTTCGATGTTTCTAGGAAACTTTCAGCATGTATATCTGACATAAATTTCCAAAAATTTTTTCCAATTTTCATTAGAGGTTCAGATAAAAAGAATTGAAAAATGCGATCTTTATGATTTTCCTCGCAACCCTGACCAATTACAATTTTCTCACAAATGTTTTTGCATGTCATCTGCCGAACTAATTCTTCTAACTTCTCAAAAATATGTAAAGCATTTGGTATGAATTTAAAACAAGTTATTCTGTTTTAAATAGCGTCCAAATATTGATGCGAGAGAAAAGAAATTGATAAAATTAATCATTCTTGTACTATAATAAAAGTTACGAAAAGTTTCAGACAATAAGATGTCTTTAAAATGAGTGATTATTCCAACAATGTATTAAACAAGTCATTTTACTCTACTTAGTAGATTTAGTGTTAAAATTGATCATAGTGACGAAGCTCATTTCAATGGATGGATTCGTTAATAAGCAAAATTGTCGTATCTGGGCTGATGAAAATCCTCGCGTTATTTATGAAAAATCTTTATGTCTAAAAAATGTTACTGTTTGGCGTGTATGGAATCATTCATATATCAAATCATGTTTCTTCAAAAAATCATATTATTATATTTTATTTAAGTAGTATTTGCTGAAAATTTGAGCTAAATTGAGGGACATGACAGTCATTTTCCACAACTCATTCCACTACAACACCGTTTGCGGAACCAGTTATATTTCCATGCGGTTTTATCGATAAACAAACAGAAAAAAAATAACTTGGGAAAATTTCAAATAGTTTCTGCTTTATTAAAAAGGAAAAGTCGTATAAGTTGGATGACCCTATACATAAAAGATAGTAAATATTCATTAGAAGAGAATACAACGAGGGAAAGAAAATATTATTATTGTCAGAATATTTCTCTTCCCAAATGAGACAGGTTTTTCCTTGAAATTAACATTATTTTTACGAATACTGACAAATATTAAGTTATCATCGGACAAAGGTGTGTATCGAGATTATAAAAACTCGATTGGTAAGAAGCCATGCCCTTTTTCATCCCTCGAGGGCTTTCAGTCCCATTGCGTAATTCTATAACCCTACATATCTGCACATTTGTATCAGCCTGCAGGATTTCAGGTCACGGCCTCTTTTGTTGCACGATAATGTTGTTTCGTTTCGTTATTGGCCGCAAAGTTGTACGGTTGTACGTACACAGACGCTTCACTGTATCACCGATTAATGCTCGAGGGTAGTTTCTGACGGCATATGGTCGAGTATCGTGTTACAAGGCGTTTGTCATCATCAGAGCGACCATTGTTCTTGAAAATCTTAGGGTGTTACCGAGCAACAGTGAATTCTTGAAAAATGTCAGCCAGTTTCTTTCATTTCATCGCTTTTCCTTCCTTTGAAAGGAAACTTCTACAAATTGCTTCATCTGTTTTCGGTATTCTAACGTTACCTACATAGTAATTTAACCTTTTAACATGTTCATCGCCATGTTACCTAAATCTGGGCGACAACTATGTTTCCACAGCTATGTTTAATCTAATCCACTTATAGGTGACGGTTTCCTTCATCCAGTTAGGCAGAATTTTACGAGAACTTTGCTACCATTTTCATTAATAACACGATTATTTATGTATTTTTAATAAATATAAATATTTTCATCTGTTGACTCCGTTTGCATATTATTAGAGTATTAACAATAATTGCTTGAAGATGTAGGCTGGTATTTAGACAATATGTATCAGTAAGACGTACAAGTATGGAATGAAGTTATTGAAGTTATGTTCAACCGAAGGTTATACTTTGTTCATGAAAGTATCAAACGAAAAATACATTAAACTAGGCCCTGGAAATTAGCATTATATTTAACAAAAAATTAGAATATCAAAATTTACGAAACTTTTGGTTAAGGAATAAGGTTACATATACTCAAGATACTAATGTAATAATACTAATTTTAATTAAATTTATTTATACTAATATCTTGAGTTCTTTCTGTTTGAAAGGTGAACTCAGTTAACATGTTAAGTACGACACTGTTTCGTATATTTCTTGCTATATTTGCTGCTTCTCTCTGGGAATACAGCGATCGAATGATTATAGCCACTTCGAAACTATGTATCACTTATTCGAAGTTTGAACAAGAATAGAATTGAAAATATAGTTCAAATTCAACTGTACGTATACTTGAAATGAAACTTGGTGCCATGGCTATGACCTTTTTTATACACTGTGCAACAAACTGTAAATCTGGACATTGTGTCGCTAATAACCCGTGCAAGCGGCTCATACGACGCTAAATAACTAATAAAAAAAGAGAAAAGAATATATGATGCTTACTACTCAAACAATCTATTGTCATAGAAACATATACGTACCTTACGAGTTGAAATAGTGTTATTTATCCTAGTAACAAAACGATTCTTTAATCGTTAGTCTAAAAATTTAAGTTCATTTTTTATCAAATTTTAGTTCACAAATATTAACATTTTAATTTATAAAATTAGTCACTGTGCGATGTATGGAAGTTGTCACTGAAGGTGTCAAATAACTGCATTAATGTTAGGTCGTTGCATAATTTCTGTCGTATTTTCGGGTCAAATTTAAATCACCAGAATGTTGGAAAGACACTTATTTAATTAACGATATATTCATTACTATTTTCAACAATTTGTCTCCATCTTATAGGTAGCCTGTCAATTCCCGATGAAAAAAATATTTTACTTTTTTGATACAAAAAATCAGACAATATATTTTCTACATCATCATTCTGTATGCTGCTCATCTTTCAAACTGAAATCTCCACTACGAAATTTTACAAATCACATCTAAACCGTTCGAACGTCAACAACATTTTGCTCAAATGTTGCACATATGCAGTGTCTCAAATGGTGTTTATTGACTTCCATCTTTCTTTTGAAACAAGTGTGCAAAAATTTCAAAATAATGTAAAATTATAAACACAAACCCCTAATGATAAACGAAAAATTCAACAAAAGTTCTGCTTAAATTAGTTTAACAACTATTAAGAAATATCGAAAATATTAATAACAAATACGATAGAAATTATGCAAAGACCTTATAGAGCCTTGTTGATTGTCTATATGATTTATAATTCTAAGAACTATATTAATTCTTTACGTTTAAACAATATTAATGTCGATAAATCTGCTGAAATATTTACACTGCACACATAATATTTAAAATTTAATCAACATTTTCAAACATAACTGTCGAACAATGGAAGAATTTGAACAGTTCTGAAGTTTCATTTAACATTTTCTAAATTTACCGTTAGTTGTAAACATTTTATTACTTTTAAGACAAAAAAAATGCTCGTTCTTACTGTTTTTCATTTTTCGCACATTATTTCGTGCCTCATTAATTATTAATTACGTTAATTTTCGATAATCACTGTAGAACTGTACTTTCCAATGGTACTTTACGTCAGACGTAATTAAAAAAAGATGAAAAAAAAAGATCTACATTTTATTTTGCCATTGTGTTGTTTTATTGTTAACACATCGGACATTCCGGAACTTTCATAATTTCGGTGGGAAAAAAATTTCACAGAAATGATTTCAGTTGGGAACTTTCATAAATCAATCCGTGCAAAAGCTGAAGGGCTCTTCGGCTACCTGGCGCATGTAACGCTATCCGCGGTTATTCTGGAATCAAATGTCGATCATTACGTATAATCAAACGGGTGACTGGTTTCGTGATTGAATTTTTTTTCCTTCCTTGTAAAATTTCACTTTTTTTTTTTTTGCCCCTATAGAACGTAATTCAGGTGTATAGGTCACCCGATACAGCTGTTGCACCGATTTTTTCGAGGAAATTACACATGTTCTTTCCACGTAAGGTCGGACTACATTTATGTTCAATTTTGTAACCCATTGATGTCGAAGGTCGAACCTTTTTCGACAATAAATTTCTGAAGGGTTTCCTTCGATTTTCATCTACCTGATTCTACGCTTTAACCAACATCTCTACCCTTTATAGTAACACGAAGTGACAGATTTCCCTTTTTCTGAAATTCGCAATGTGTGCTTTAATCGTGTATTTTTTAAATAAAATTATTTCAATTAAAACAACTATTTAATAATTGTATATAATTTGTACCAGGTACTTTGTATTGTGTATTATTGTGCAATGTAATCGTAGAATAATTATGTATCTGATAGTAAGCTCCAAATACGCATGTAATTCACGTGCAAATAATGTTGAGTCACTGTCGATAATTTTGGATAATTAAGTGCACACACTGGAATAAAAAATATATATATTGGAGTACATCGTTGTAATTATGGAAAACAATGAAGCGTTTGTTTTATTCGTTTAATACAATAATATTATAATTATTCATAATTATAAATATAATTTATGTATATATATATGTAATATATCTTTTATTTAATAGTGGAAAACAGCAAAGTGTTTGTTTGATTTATTTAGTATAATAATAATACAATTATTCATAGTATTCTTATATTAAATAAAAAATACACATATATAATATGTATAATATGTGTAATAAATAATCATGTTATTATTGTATTAAATAAATCCAACAGACGGTTTATTGTTTTCTAAATTTGTAACGATGTACTTTAGTACATACTTTTTGTATTTACACATTTACGTGTAGTTTTAACTTTATGCGTATATATATATATATATATATATATATATATATATATATATATATATATATATATATATATATTAATATAATTATTTATGCAGATTTAAAAAGAAATGTTTAAACAAAATTGAAACCGTTTTAGGTCACTTAATTGAGTGTACTCATAGTTCTTAATTCTCTTTTCATCGCTTTAGATCGTTCTTTTACAGTTTGTTCTTCATTTTTCATTCTTACGCCATGCTTTTTCCTCTGATGCTTGTTTCATTCTTGGTTCCTGGTACGTTAATTGAAAATTTTACCAATAAATATTAAATTTACTTGAATATTCACAATATATTATAAATTTATACAAATTTGTTTCTTTTCATCACCAGGTTAGTTTAAATATAAAGTCAATTCCCTTCTTTCATTTCATATAAAAAGAACAAAGAGTTAAAAGTTCTTCTGAAGTCTGTAAAAAGATATATTTTTTTCTTAAGAAATATGTATAAGTGCTCCGGCAGAATCGCTGTCATTTTTAAATAAACAAACATATGAACGTGGAAAAAGTACCGAACATTCATACAATATACCATAACAAACACAGAGTTTCAGCTTAATGCATTTGCTAGATTTTTTAAAAAAGTTCTCAAATATCCTTTTATTTTCCAGCTGTCCCAGTAGGGTAACCCTTTAATTCAACGAAATACATTTGCCGTTACTTTTTAACCAAATCTACAGATTTCTCGCAGATCCGTGTAAAAATAACGTCTTTTAACTTGAAAGCTAAACCTTATAGTCACCGTTCGCTGGTCGATCGATGCGTCCTTTGGGATTCTTCGTCAGATCCAGATTATAGATTTCGTATACCTATTTGTAAAAATGAAAGAGGAGGAGAAAGTGGCCTGCACGAATGAGTTTCGAACAGTTCGCCAAGGTTTTTCCATATAGTTGAAAACCTTGCCACGAATTCACTGGAAGTGTGCGCGTGGCACGAACGAGGATCAATAGATCACTCTCGATCATTGCCAAAGCTCCGTTCTTTTCAAACGTCCGCGCCGTTTTTGCGGTAGAATTCGTTACAATAGCAAACTGAGAAGCACACGGTCCAGAAGGCTGGACTCTTTCGTATATTGCCACTGCCCATCCTTGGAGACAATCGTTACTATCCCGAGGGAAGTTTTGCTACGAATTCGATACCAACGAATTCTCTCGAGACATCGATACCTTCTGCGGAACGCACCAGTATGTTCTATCTTTTCTCGTGGCATAAATTTTTCATGAAACTCTATTTCATTTAATAAGACAATTTTAATTATTTATGGGAATACAGTGAAATACTCGTTTTCTTATCAGACTTAATAAATAAAAAAATTAAATTGTACTATTGGATGCATGCCTTAGTGACAAAAGTCATTCATGAATTTCGCATGAAACTCTATATTCATATAAGCCATTAAGTCCCAACTTTATGCTAACACATTTCATTTGTAATTTTTATTAATAATTTCTGTTTTCTCAGCTTGTAATTATAAATAAAAATTTTTAAAAATTGCTTAATATTCTTTTGTCACTATTTCTTGCTCCACATAGATCTTACAAGGTTTCGAAATTTGAAGAAATTAAGCGTTTGTAGCACTAAGATAATCCTATTTTGTTTTTTAAATCATGGAAACATTCTTATGCCTTATTTTCTCGTATATTTTATATTTCTTGGCAATTTAATGGCAATTTCTTGAAGACTTATATTTGCGTAAACGCATAATATTGTTATGCAAAAACTAGTGATCTAAAATATATTTCGATAGCAATTATATTCTTTCTTATACTTTTTTATAAGTAACAAATGATTATATGTATAAAAATTGCTTTATATCTTCACTTGAGGCTTAATGAATTAATAAGACAGTTTGAATTATTTGTACAAATATAGTGACACACTGGTTTCTTATTTTACTTGATAAATAGAAAAAGTAAATTATACTGTTGGATAGTTACAGAAGTCAGTTCTGTAGTGACAGAAGTTTTGTCTTAGTGACAAAAGTCAGTTTCGAGAGAAACATCTCTAAACTAGAGATCTTTATATCCTATATAAATATGCATATTAATTCTGGACTAAAAATTTTTTCCTACAGTCCTGCCCAAAATTTCAGGACCCTGAGCGCCTTTTATTTCTGTCAATTTGGTTGTTTTGACACTCAAAATATGTTTACTTCAGCTTTTGATGATTTTTATGACCTTGCTATATCGTGACTCGGGTTATACCTATTCTTTACAGTAGTATGTATACACAAAAAATATAAAACGTGTTACAGTATGTAGACAAACTGTATGGAGGAACTTCGTGTTTAAATACTACGACTTTGTTACTTTTTTAGAAAACTATTCTGTAATTTGTGTACAGATGTCTGAAACGAGAAACAGATCCATCAATTACCGTGACGTTACTTCGATGGACAATACTGTCAAAGTTGTTTTGGCATTGGCACCGTAGGCGGGTTCCAGAAAAGAATGGACACCCGCGAATTGGAGGTGTAACCAGTCTTGCTCTGCGAACGATATCTCGTGGGATAACTTATTATATTTGTAAGTATTCGTGTATACACCCATTTTACACCTTCCCGTCTACTTCGTTAAAAGATCTATGAACTCTTGATGGATCAGCGTCCTTAATCTCTTGAATACTACTTGCACGTGATCTCTGGTTAAAGTATATTCAAAAAGGACTTTGTTTGGTGAAATGTAAGGAAAGGTATCGTTCTTTAAATCTTCAGTTATCGAGCTAGTTTCCTTGAAAACGAGGATTTGTAAATTGTCAGATACATGAATGTTTGAAATTTGTTAAGGTGATTTGTAAAGCGTTGGATAAGACGTAAGAGAGATTGAAAGTGAAACGTTTCTTTAATGGAATATTTGAAAAACTATTTTTTTTTTTCAAACGAGTAACTGCTCAAATTATTTTCTATATTTATTTAATATATTTTGCAATTGCAACGTTTTTCTTTCTTTGCTTTGAAACATACAAGTGAACAATATTGTGCAAGATAATAAGTTCGAAGTTTCTCTCGTTAAATTCGAGACGATTATGTTTAAAGAGAGAACGACGAATCGTTGTTAGAGGTGTAACAATATTGTCTTGAGAATCATTAGGGCGAGAAGAGAGGAAGAATGGAGAACGAGTTCAGTCCAGATGAGTTAAGCTGTGATTAAATCACAGTTATGTGACAGGTACCATTCGAACATTTGATAGGTGGTTGTTGCACGAGAAATAAACAGCACCTTTAAGATCGGAAACAATTCCAATTTCTCATAACATCGGCCAGTTGCGATTCATTGTGTTCAGTTGCCGAAGAAAATATTCGTTCAATCATTGATCAAAATTATCTGTTGATGTAATCAAATTCTTTTCAGACGTGATTTCGACAGAACATTTCGACACGTCAAAGAATGTTTAATTAAGAAGAAAACATTTATCATTTTAAGTTATGTAATTCCATATTTCTACGTTTATTTATTTATTTTTTTTGGACAATTCAGTACACGTTTACAATAATCGTTTCTTCGTAAATTTTTAGAAGATTGAAAATATACAGTTAGTAACTGAAAAATAGATTCATTTATTTATTTATTTATTTATTTTTTTACGTCATGCTCCTTAAACATCATGAACTTCTTTTATTTTGCTTTTATACTTATATTTAAGCTCACAATCCTGACATTATTTATCAGAAATAGTTTATCTTCAGGTTTTATGGTTTAAAAAAAGCTTTTATTGTGCATGAACTTTGTTAATTTTTATTTTATCGATTATTTGCGACAATTTTCTCATCGATGTGAAGTAAAATTTATCTAAGAAAAAGGGATAACTTTATATAATGCGCTATAAATCTCGCAATTTTTAAGTTTCTTTTTTTTTAATTAGGTTCAATCTTAGCGTAAACTATCTGTCTTTAACAAGAAACCTGGAACTTTTGTTACATTTACGAAAACGTAACAAAAATGTGCAAAAGCAATTGAAATAATAAGAAGAAATGGAAGCAAAAACACTTTTTTTTTTTTGCAAATCAAAAATACTTCCTTTCATGATGAACAAAATGTAATTTAATAGTATAAACGATTTTTTCGGGAAAAATTCATAAATACCAGTTAATCTTAGACCTGAGATTCTGCAATTTTAATGAAAACTTGTTACAAATTTATTCCAGTGAAAAATTATTCCTTCGTGTATCAAATTTATTATAAGTTTTTATCTGTGTTAATTTTTATTCTTAGATTTTGATCTAACTGGAGAACTTTTAGTTATTAGCATCATTACTGAGAAATTACGTTAATTGATCATTATCAGTGAGTTTAAAGATTTAACGTATAAAATTAGTTTTTGATTATTTTATAAAATCGGAAAGCACATTAGAAAATAATCGAGGACGTTTCTGAAAAGATGGCGTACAAGCCGAACCGATAAATTGACTAAACCACGTCAGAAATTTTAATTTTAGTTTTTCTAGTAAAATATATTGTTATACTTAAATTAACAATAATGTGGCTCTTAAAAACTATTATTATTTCTCTATATTAAAAACTATTATTTTTTTATTAGTAAGATAAACTAATAGATTTTAACAATCATACGTGTCCTTCCATAAATCGTGGAAGAAAGAATAATTGAATAATAAATGCGGTAGAAATACAAAATAAATATATTTATCCTACATATTTGCTAATAAGATGAATATTAAAAAATAAATAAATAAAAATAAGAAAACTGAATTATCGTGCATAAGAGAAACACAACATTTTGAAAAGTACCTAACGGTAAAATGATGAAGCTTTCATAATTCTAGGTAGATTTTCAACGGTTTTATAGAAAGATGGTGATCAAAAGATGACACGACTACCGTTACGAGTGTCAAGCTACGAATAAGATTCGGCAAAACTTTCATTTATGTTTGACAAGGTCCGAGATATTATCCGTAGGTATAATCCCGTAGGATGACAATATTTTTAATTTCTGGCAGGATGTAACAGGATCAGCGAGAGGCAGGTAATGTTATACCGAACTTACCGGTAATCTACTTTGAGTCTGTTGGCGATGGAAAACGGGACAGGGTTAACTTTTAATCTCCTTAAGTTTTAGGCTTGAGAAGACGAACCATTCTGCCTTCTCCTCGAATTCGCGGGTAATACGTAATCCTCTTAGAGACGTTAGGTATCAAGAAGTACCTACAGCGTTATTTTCCCCAATTCTTCTTCGCCACTCAGAAAAGGAATATTTTATTTCACACAATCCGTTTCCTCGATTCGCCACTCGAACAAACTTCGAATTTCGTTGAAATGTGAACGAAATGTATTTAAATTATTGATTCCAGATGATCAGTTGATGTTTTCGATAGAATTCAATTTGTGTTTTCTATAGAAAGTAAACTTACGGTGATGAAGAATTCATATTTAATGTTATTAATTTGTTTGAATTAATAAATGTTACGTAGACTACCAGCCAAAAATTTGTCTGCTTTCATGCCTGCCAATTTACACTAATATCGAATCTTCTATTAATTCTTTATAGATTTCGATTTAACGTTCTGGAGATCAATAGCCATTTACGTACTTCGCTTCGATCGATTTGAACAATAAAAATATATAATAAAAATGTGTATATATAAAATATTCACGAAGTTGTTAACACCTTGAAAATTTTTCTAATAACTTTCGATATGTAATAATTCTAAATTTTTAAGAAAACAAAGGAATAAGAGAAGAATAGAGAATAAAAATTGTTCATCCAAAGCTTGGTCTTCGAGAAAATCCAGCTTCAAAATCCATCTCCATATTAATTACGGTTAATGGAAATTTGGACTACTGATAATGGATCCACTGACGACAGCAGATCAGAAATTTCGGTACTTTTGTCTTTTTTAACGGTAGAGAAATAGAAAAGAAGATTAAAAGGACGCCAGTTTGTTTTCAAAGTTCGTTGTCTTTATTAACGTATATTTTAACAAAATTCAATCTTTATTGCTTATTTATTTTGTTTATGGTTTCTTTGGGGGTAGACGATCATAAAACTTATGTTTATTGAGAATTCTTCGGCAAAGTTCTGAGTGATCATCCTTTCTAAACGTATCCGTGACTATTCCAACCAATTTGAGAGTAAAAATAATTGAATTGCCTTTTTTATTTGTCAGGCTCAGAACGAACTTCATTGCAAAGTAATCCGATAGTTTTTGAATTCTTTACTATTTCGTAGATGGTAGAGTTACTTCTTGCTAATAATTTTGCGATTTTATTATATTACTGGCCTTCGTTATCCTATTTAACTATTAATTCTTTATTAGAGAGTACTCGTTTCTGTTTTCTTTGGACACACTATTATTACGAATTTCATAACTATGTCAGTATTCACAGTATCGATTGGAAGAAGTGCACCATATTAACTAATTATGTTAATAACAGATACGTATTTCATCATACTAATTTAGTATTTAAGTAGAAAACTTTTTAAGGTTCGTATGTACAATCGCAATACTTATATCTTACAACTGGAATAAAAATATTAGGAAATTCGTAATACAAATATATTTTTTAAAGCATTAAACACATCATTTGAAGGTTCGAATATTTTCGTGATTCACTATATATTATTTTATATTCGGATATCCTTTAAAAGAATATAACTTTTTTTAAATTAGACCAAACGGATTGAGTTGTTTTGAAAAGTTAGAAGGATTAGTTTATTAAACGTCGTGTGAAAGTATTATTCAAAAAATTCTAATCGTTAAGAATTACAAAGAAAATAGTGACGATCGCTTTTTACAAATTGTTTTATCTGAGCTTGTAATGAAAATTAAAAAAAAATATATTTTGTAGGTATATGTCACTTATATACATGCTGAAAATTTCGAAGAGACCGGTTAATATTACTATAAGCTACAAATGGTTAAAGGTAGTATAATTCGAAGTTTTCCATAACTTCCGATATAATATTGCAACAAATCGAAAGATTCTTACGTCTTTCAACATCTGTCCAATTTGTTTCTGCATCAACCGATTTCGATAACATTATCAGCATGTATATAATTAACATAAATCTAAAAAAAAACACATTTTCGAATTTCCATTGCTCAAATAAAACAGTTGTAAAAAGCGATCTTTACTATATCCTTTTCAATTCCGGTCAATTACGACTTTTTCAAAAACTTTTTTACACGTTATCAAATAAACTAATTCTTTTAACTTCTCAAAAAATTCCACGTCGTTTGATCCAATTTAAAAAAAGTTATTTCGTTTTAAATGGTGTTTGAATATTAACAGGAATTAGTGTATTTTCTCCGTTCAAATTATGCAACGTTAAATAAATCCGAGCAGATCTATATGCCCCTTTAAATAAACTCTAATAAGGTGTACCTAGATATTCTTTTTCACCGAGTGTAGATGTCATAATCGAGAATCACGCGTTTGTTTGTTCCTCGTTTCTCAATTTACTCCTTGTAGCTGAGCTGACTGTGTATAAAACTCGTCGTACCGGTCTGTTTCATACCAGATCGGTTGAAATATGAGAACCTTTAGTCGGAGACCTAATAGGTGTCTGCAACAAATAGGTTCGAGTGATTGCGGTACAAACAAAAAGCAACGATTGGAGAACGAGAAGACAGGAGAAAGAAGAGGTGTAGGTATAAGAGCAGGAAGACGATGCCGCCGGTATACAGGATAATCGATCGTCATTAGAACCCTACAGCACGTCCGTGATGCATATAAAAGCCGCAGCAGCCGTGTCCTCTCGTCGACTTGAAAAAAGAAAAAAAAAAGAAAGAAAGAAAGATAAAAAAAAGAAATTGAACTCGCTTTCATCCGGTTAAAAGAACACCCCTCGTGGCTTTTCCGTGTCAAGAAAACATTAATATAGGACATACCGCTGACAAAATGAGGGAGATCAGAACGACCACCCGCGCGCGTCACAAACGTAGAAATGAATAGCATGCACTCGTCAAATCTGACAACTTATTACAAAATAGTTCCTTGATGAAATCATCCTTTTTCACTATTCTTCTCTACAGAAGATTCTTTTTAACGATCACAAGTTAATATTACGATATTTCGTATGTGGATTTTTGTTGCGTTTTTTGCGTAATTCTGTCTGCTTTTTGCAGACTATCGATTATCTTCTCTGTCAGTTTCCCGAATACCTTTGATACCAATATTAATATTTACTATCTTTACAATCCGTAATCGTCGCATTCGAAATTTTTAAATCTATAATTATAAAATGATAAAAATCAAACACTTATTATTTTTGTTTTAATTTGAAGAATATAGCTGCAGGGCTATGCACATACAATTTCTAAACAATATTCTTTAGGAAAATATAAAAAGCATAAGAAAATTTAGTTATTTTTTAGATCTACAACAAGAATATCCCCTTAATAATAAATACAAATTTATATCCTATTTGATGAGAAAATTCTGATTTCTAGCTCACTGAAATTATAAACTGGAGTAACAGAACTTGGAATTATAAATTGAGGTTTCAGATAGTTACTTTTCCATTTCTTTCTAATTTCTTCTATTTTACTGCCTCTACTTGACGGAAAATTTTTATCGTTACATGTAAAAGAAATGTTTATGAGTGAAAATGGAAGATATTCGTTACTGTCATTTAATGTTGCAAGATTATCCGAAAAGAAATTGTCATAAATAGATTTATAGATAGAATTATTACAGAACTGAAAATTAATTGCTTCTATTATTTTTGCTGTTGATGGAATATGTGAAGAATACTTTCATTCGTAACACTAATGTTACAATTGCTTATCCGAGTGATACTTTCTTACTTGTAATCTTACTTGAAAGAACATAAAATATCTTATATTTTCCATTATTATTTTCGTAAGAAGCTATTGTTAAGTTAATTATAATTTTTTTTTGAAAGATTATTTCCAGTTCTTTAATTATCACAAGTTCTAAACTAATGATTTTCCAACTTAAATAGATTGATTCCTTTTTGTAAGGAATATGTCAAAATAGATCGATTATTGAACTATAATTACTTGTAAATAATTGTACAAATATATAAATAGATAAGAGAAGTTGTAAAAAGCAACCTTTAAATAGTTTTCTTCGCAACTGCAATTACAATATTTTCAAACATCTTTTTTACACGTGATCTAATAAAGTAATCCTTCTAATTTCTCAAAAACAACTTAAGTCGTACTGGTTCAATTTTAAAAACGTTATACGAATTTCATATTTCTGATTGAAATCGTTAGTTGTACAAGTACGGTAAACACAATTCGACTTTTATAGCATCACCGTTTTCGAGTGAAGAAGCATTTCGACCGAGTGAAAACGAACCAAGTTTCACGGAGGTAAAGCAGGAAACGAAAAGTGAAACGGAGAACGGATACGTGTGTCAGGATAATGAGACTGGACTTTTACGAAGTGGTTTACGTGTTAAAATACGCGTCAGCAAAGAACCAACTAGCATGGCCGTGTTTCCTGGACACCTCTGTTCAATTTTCTAAGCGCAAAATGGCGGCTAACCACCGAATCGAAGCGTAATCATGACGAGGAAACCGAACGAATTAATTGTAGGTTGTCCATCTGTCTGTCTCGAATGAGAAAAGAGTAACACCCTTCTCTTCCTACGGTCTCAACCAACATACATACATTTCAGTCTGCTAAAACAAACAGAGGAAACACTTTCGTTGTCTTCTTCCTTCCTTCAACGCGCACAAAAAGTTCGCTGAATAAATAAACGCGATAGAGTCTATCTTACTTTGATATTAATTGCGTTGTTTCATAATGGCTTACGAGCTTTTTTTTTTCTTTCATAATTTTACTAATAACAAAGTGGTTAGGTATGGTCTATAAAACTTGTCATAAGATTAACAGAAGTTTCTCAGAAATATGCTGTACAAATTATTTTCTTGGATAATGCACCTAGAATTGCCAATTTTTATTTTTTCATGACAAAGTAGTACTTTACAGCTAGATATGATAAAAAGTATTGTAGTTCCTGAAAAGATATAGTACTTTTCAGAGAAAAGTGGTATAAAATAAAATTATATTAAAACAACGGCATCTTATTATTTTAAATGTGTATACTTCTGTGCATTTTGGATTATTAATTAATTCATTGCAGAGTTTTATCAATTTTGCGTGTTAAATTTTTTTCTAACACTATATAGAGTGTTCCGTAAATGTATGCCAATACTTCAGGGGGTAAATCTACACACTAAAACAAGTACAAAATATCGTATGGATGTATGTTCGATATAGCTTAGTTTTAGAGTTATGGGTGATTTACCCTCGTACGTGGTAATTATAAAATACAATATTGTACATATAATATAATAAGAAACATAAGTTTAATTTGAATGTAAAGCGAAAATGGGTGAAATACCACCCGAGAATCTTAACACATTGTCAATCGTGTGCATTTTTCGCGAACGTCTCTTAGAAATTCAACTCTGAAAAATAGGAAACTCGTCAGTTTACACCATTCCTTTGTATTAGTCTACATACGTTCACTATCCTTAATTTTGACGACGATTTCCGGAACTGAATGCTATTTCGAATGTTTTCTTTAATTATCCATTACTCGAAAAGTGAGGTATATTGGTCACATGTTATACGATATTTTAAACACTCTATATAGAAAGCACACTAGAGAAAAATCTTATTACGAAGTGTAAGTTTAGCAATGAAATATATTTAATAATAATGCCCTTTAGTGAGGTATTTGACAAAATAATATTAGTTGCTGATTTTAAAATAGCATAGGACTACGTTACCAATATTCAATTGAAGAATTTAAAATGAAATTTAGCATACTTGTGATAAAAAGATTAGCTTTCTGATGTTTGACTATTCTTCTTTTGATCACCAAATAAAAAATGTTCTGATTCGTCTCAGTCAACCCTATCTAGGATTGCATGATTCTCTAACGTTCATCCGTTCGTTTCCCATCATTTCACAAACACTTGTGTCACATCCAAAATCGTACATCAGAGAAACGACGAGGTACAAACGAAAAATACGAAAACAAAAAGGAAAGGGTAGCTTGACGATTTGTCGCGATGTCTCGTAAACTATGTCGATTTCAATAGATTGTTTTCATTCAACGGGGAAAGGACAAAACTCGATTCGTGATAGCTTTCGATCAGCACAGGGGATTTGCAGAATTGCTACCTCGAGGAACATACAGTTTACGACGTCGAGGATGTAGAAATGATGTTGCATTATCCGGCACGTTGCACACATTGTCGTATCGTGCTTTCCGAGACAGTTCGAAGCGCACAAGAATTCAGCCTCGATTACTTCCACCTCTTTGACCGCATTTAACGTTTGTTTCTGTCTATGTTCTGTTCTTCCTACCTTTCGAACAAACGTTATTTTGAAACGGAAGATCGAAAGGGTGTCGATTTGTGAGACTTTTGCCGGAAACAATAAAAATGTTGTCTAACATTCAGATTTCTATCTAGTAGTATCGTTAGAGATTGTATATATAATCTTACTGTGTAATAAAATTAAATAATTTTTTCGGTTTAATCTTATTTTATACTATTTGTTTTTTCTTGTCATTCTAGAAGTCAAGAATGAAAGGAATGTTATTGCAATTCTTATATTTCATATTTTTCTTTTGAAAAATTTTGTATATTAGATGTTTTTGGTATAACTGAGTAATTTCTTTCTATGATATTTATATTTGGAATTATCAGTAGGTAGTTTTTAATATTCGAAAATTAGCATAATAGGGGAAAATTATATACAAGATGCGTCAGATCATAACTCTATTTCTATTGAAGATAGAACAAAATTATAGAGAAAAATTTTACATTGTTTAATCCTTTGAGCAATATCGCCAATATAATAATTTCGATTAAAGTACTATTATTTCTTTATGTATACATTTGAATGTTATTACATGATACCAATAATTTTCAAGGGAGAGAAAAGTTTGTAAATTGTAACATTGCAAAATTAGATCTTACAGAATTGAGGGGCCATTGATATTTTTTAAACTACTTTTCATTTATTTAATTTATATAACAACAAGTAAAATAAGATTAAATTTAAGAAAAAATCAACAATAAAAAGAAATTCACTATAAAAGATCCTTCTAATTTTTCACGAAAACTCAATACTTTTGGTTCAATTTTAAAACAGTTAATTTGTTTTAAGGGGGCCTGGATATTAGTAGGAGCCACGGTATATCGTATTGATTGCCTAAATTACACCTTACTAGATTTTCTTGTTATTAATGAATATAAACGACATTTCCTGATGAAAACACGAAATAAATGAGCAATAATAGATACGAACGAAAAGAATTTTAAATTTCATCCTATTTTGTGCGAGTTACAAATATTTCAAGGCAATCAGATATGCTTAATATAATTTGTGTCCAATTTGCATTAGCTAATTATAATTTAACGATGCAGTTTTATCGTGAATCTTTGAATTTTTCTAAAGTAGGATTATTATAAATTTTTCTACACTTATTTTACGTATGCATTTCATTTATTATTAAATTGATACTTATGTATAAATTGATCATATTTTTTACCGTCGTATTACAAGAAAATATTATGATTTACATAAATAAATAAGAGTGATTTTGCTTTTTCCGTAAAAATCATGGAACATATGATCTAGTGTATGAAATGTGAAGTGTAGTTTCGTGAAATTTCCGAAGTATCAAGAAAAAATAAAAACAAATATTCCAGTGCATGAAACAGTAAGTCATACATTCATGAAATTTTCGGAGTATTAAAAAAAAAGTTTGATATTGTCCTAAGTGTTAATTACAATTATGTTACCAAACAATCATTGCTTTATGCTGAATACTTCTTTCTCACTTTCAACATGAGATATGAATTCAAATTAAATTTAATTTAACATCAACGTAAATATTATCTTCTAAATTTTACACGTTGAATATTTTCTATTTATTTTCTTCAATAAACAATTCCTCTACTCATTCATATTTACAGTACTATTTGTATCCGTAAACTTAACCCTTTGAGTACGGAGTACGTCAAAGTAAAACGCTCTATGTGGACGGAATATTTTTCCTAACCCCTGTAATTAACTCACCGTTTTAATCCTTTATTTATATTAAATTAAATTGAACACTTTTGGTTTCTTCAGTATGTATTGTTTATTTAAGGAAATTAATGTTCTAAAAACGCCATAACTTAAAGATAAATTATAACGTATGTGAAACTCAAATTAGGAAACACATGTCTGTGTCCATAGAACTCAAAGGGTTAATACTGTTAGAAATCTCTTTTATACGATGTCAAAGAAAGATTTTTAAGAAGTTAATTTGTTTCTGAAGAAAGCTTAATTCTGTAATAGTATGTGTCTTAAATGTCAAATCATAATATCTAATATTAACTTGTGATTAAATTACTGTCAAATAGGAAATACAACATAAAATATCATAAGTGGTATGATTTAAACAACTCTCTCCCTACCTAATAACAAAAATCATGTACACATGTCAAAATTCAATAAATATTTTACGTACAGAACATCGCGTTGCTAAATCAGAGATAAGGGTAGAAGGACAAAAATAATAATAATAAAAAAATAAGATCCGATCTTTGCTTTCTGTTATATAGAGATAAAGCACAAAATTCACGAGATAGGGATGCAAACATTGTCGGAGGAAAGGGCATGTGTTGCTCGTCCGAACACTCAATGGTAGCATGCGTTTGCATGCAGAGTGAATGTAATCGAAAACGATGTGTGTGCTTTATCGACGTCTTATCTTTCCACTTTGGAAACTTAAGCAGAGGGGATTTCAGGACACTTATGTATAACGTGTTGAGAGGATTGCGTTGAATTACTTACAAATTTTGACAATCTTCAAGTGATTTAAAATTGTGGCAAAATTTTGTTCGCGTTGATAATCATAATAAAATTTAATACTTCCTTGTATTTATTAATTGCATTAATTTGTAATTTAATTCGTAAGCATATGTAGCTTTTATGGAAGAACTGTGTCAACTTATTATTTTACAAGTTCTCTTTAACCCATTAAGTTCTAACATTATGCTAATGCAGCATTTCACTCACAATTTTTTCAGCAAATTTTCATTAACAATTTCTATTTTCTCATGTTGCAATTATAAATGAAAGTTTTTATAAACTGATTAATATTTTTTTCTTATACGTAGATACCACAATGTTCCAAGTGTGCGTCGTACGGAATCACTTTCTTACTTTATGGTTTTTTCAAACTAATATCAATTAAACTATCTAATACCAAAAAGACACACACGCGTCAGTATAGCTACTATTGCAAAGTATGTTAAAATAATTAATAAATTGTAATAAATTATGATAAATTTCACTGAAAATAAATTAACATATTAGATACGATTTCATAAAGATAGTACTGAAATGTTTCATTACACGTATAACGAGTGAAACATTCATTTGAAGTAACTATTTCAAATTCATGCTGAAAAGTACATAATTGAAATACATGTAGTGCAAAATCAAATAAATATTTCGAATAGAAGCTTCAAATGATATGAAAATAAATAATCATTTCAAATGAGCCAATGTAACACAATCAAGGAAAATAATCTCTATTAGTATTTTTAATTTTTTTATTTCAAAATACTATTTTACCCAGCCCTGTTGAGTTATACTTGAGGAGACAAAACAAGTCGCGTTAATTGTACATTAAACAGCGAATAAATGATCATTATTTAATAGTTAAAGTAAGTCCTGTGCCTCTCACAGAACTCGAATTCCAAGTTAAGATGATCGGATCTGTAGATAAGACCCGAAAAGTGCAGGTATAATGCGAGGCATAATATAATAGCAACATAATGGTAACACTAACCGACAGGAGCATCAGACCCTGGTTTCCTATGATCCACTACTGCTCTTTTCACGTTGTACTTTTATTCTTCACCCCTCCGTCCTCCTTTCTTTTTCTTCTGCTCAATATCTAGATTACTATCCGTTCTATTATTGCGCAAGTTTGCGCACACCGAATACATGTAGGCCATAATCTTCTATTACAAATGTGCCACACCTTTATGAAACATATTTCGGGCCTGTTTTACATGAATTTCAATGGAATATTAGAATATAAAATATGTAGCTATTGATATTGTGTTTGCACACCTATCCTCCGATTTACACAGAAGATCGGTTCCTCAAAACTATCGTGCAAATTGAAATCATGGCTTTTTGTATGACAAAGTGTGCAAATCGAAGCAAAAATCAAGATGTGCATAATTTAGTCAGTTGTTTAATTAAATTCATTTATTTCAAGGTGAAATAAAAATAGGATAAGTTAAATATTAAATCAGTTTCTTCTTTTCTTTGTAACAATAAAGCTTTTCCATTTAAGAATTACTTCCGTGGTCTTTCCATCACCCTGTACAAAAGAAGGAGGCATTCCCTTCTCTTAGGTTTAATGCTAGTGTTAATAAACGAATGGTACTAAATAGTGACTGTAGAAATATCTGTGCAGCATAAATTTTTGTCTCTGTAACCCGATTTTTCATTGTTTGCGAGAAGAAAAATTACAATTGGGCGTAACTTTTCATAAGAGAAGAAAAAATCAATAGCTATTTTAAGAAAATTAATTATCAATAATATAATAGTACAACATTGTAATGCAATAGTGCAACAGAATACGAGTAAAATGAGAGTTATAGAACATACCGTACAGCTTTATCAACTGGATGCCGCCATTTTTTTGTCAGAGAAGTAATTCCTCAGTTACCTGATCAATAGAAAAATGTAATCCGAAATAATTGAGATTATTCTGAACGTCAAAATTGTGTTCGATTTTTCGTTAACAAACATTGAAGTTTGTGAAGAAACGCACTAAATTAATTTATATACCTAATAGGTACATGATACATAAGTAACTTTAAAATCACATGGTGTCATAGAGAGAGACATAAAGGTACATATGAAACAAAAGAACTGACAATTAAAAAAATGACCGATAACTCATTATCACGCACGGATTAAAAAGTATTGCAAATATCATTATAGTTAATTCCTAATGAGAAGAATATTAATTAGCGTGCACCGTTTCCTGTACATGTAACAGGAAACGAGTTAAATAAAACTTTGATTGTATTCAAAAGTAGAAAAAAATGGCGGAGGCGTGTCGAAGATCGTGTCGCGAATAAAAGGAACGAATAATAAAAGAAAAACAGAAAAGAACGCTATTCGGTCGATGACTTATCGATCATCCATAAAAAATAATAGGTACTTTTAACATCTTCTAATGAATGATATAGATTGTTAAGTATAAAATGGTAACTTTTTATTGTATTTCTCTTAGATCAAATTATTAGAGGTTTGCAAATGTTTTCGTGTGCGATTTTAAAAGGGAGTTGCATTATTCTTCGAACGAATTTTTTTCAATGATGGCAGTGTTTCAATGTTTTTCCAACGATAATTCTCGTTTCTATCATATTCTAGAATGAATGATAGAAAAAGGTTGTAGCAATCGAGGGAAAATATTATACCAATTCTACATGTCAAATAAATGAATTTAGAATTAGTTAAAAAAACAACGAAACATTTTGCAAATTCTTAACGCATTAGTTTACTTAATTCTTATAGACTAATACTATGTAAGTGAATTATCTAGAGATGGAAGACAGTTATCTTATATTCTTGAATCTAATGATAGTTATAAATGCGTTTTACTTAAGAATGTCGAGGATCCATTCGGTTTCTCGAAACTTTATGTATCCACGTACATCAATGTTACGTAAGATCAATGTGAAAGCGTACTTGCAGAGGTTGCACGTTAATCCTCGTGACAGTTAAATAAAATTCAAGGATTTCACGCGATTACTTTAATACCGCAATCATTTGTAACGAGACGACACTTAATACTTGACAGCCGATAAACTTAAAGTAAAAGAAATTTAAACGCGAACGAAAGTAAACCGGATAAAGCGAATCATAACAGAAAAAGGAGTGAAGTAAAAGAAGGGAAAGAAAAAGGGAAGGAACGAAAGGAGGAAGTGGCAGAATGTGACAATAAAAAGAAGGGCGGTAGGTAATAATACATTGTCATTGGGTAACATCTTGATGCTGTACAGCGAACGTTATACACGTATTATCCATAGGTATAGTTGACCGAAACGATATAGTGAGGACGTAAAATAAGTTGTTGATCTTAGAACTCCTATGCTCTGAGACATCACACGGAAATCTAAGAAAATGGATGTTCCTTGAGCTTGTACTTCTTTTTAGCACATTCATCCACAAAACAATAGTTTTTCAAAGAAAGTTTGATAATATTTGAGATATATATTTTAGACTGTCTGTATATTCTGTGCTCTTTGAGATATGTATTCTAGATTTGCTAGACTTTCAAAAATTCCAGGACTTTTTAAACTTTCTAGACTTTCTAGAATTCCAAGACTTTCAAGAACTCCAATATTTTGAAGATTTTCAAGATTTCTGAGATTTCAAAACTATTAAGGTTTTCAAGGCTTTCAAGATTATCAAGATTTTCAAGATTTTCAAGACTTTCAAGATTTCCAAGAATTCAAAAATTTTCAAGACTTCTGAGACTTTCAACATTATCAAAACTTTTAAAACTATTAAGATTTTCAAGATTTCCGAGACTTTCAAAGTTCTAAGCTTTGAATCATGTTCGAAGTAATTCGAATCTTCACAGTGCTAAATATTTCGGAATCGTTTTCTGTTTCTTATCTACAATGTTTTTTACATATAGCAACCACATTTTAAGATACCAAGTTTAAAGATTTATATATAATTTTACGACAATAAATAATTGTTTGAAAATTCTTTGTGCAAAGGAAATAGTTTTAGTTTAACATTTTCCGACTCGTATGTTCAAGGAACCTTCCACCAGGAGTGCCAAGCGACGGCACCGATGGATTTAGCCGCATTCAGGGTCGCTTGCCATTTGTGAATCGATATTTAAAATTTCTACTTACATATAATCTTTCATTTAAGCTATACGTTATTAAGCCTCTGTCTCTGATTTACTAGAAATTTCTGTGTTGATAAAAATTAACCTGCAATTGTCAGCAAATTTTATGAACTCTTTGCTGTATAATGACGAGTGACATTCATGATGCCAATTATGGCTAATGTGTCACAAAAGAAGGATTGTATGTCTATGAAATGTGTAGTTTTACTCTAACGTCAATTTGAACTTCAAATTGACGATAACTAAATAAAAGTTGTTTATAATACCTTAATTTCTTTTTATTTGACATTATAGTGGAACAGTGAATATTGGAGACTGACATACGTAGCGATTAAAGAAATTGTACAGAAAGGTGTTAAAGAATAGATCAATTTTTTAAACATACACCTGTTCCTCGATTTATAGGGTACTTTTTTTACATGATTTTCAAAAATAAAAACAGTAAGAAACATTCATTTTCTACAAAATGACCCTAATGTTGAAAGGGCTGTCCGGCTTCAGAGAGATATTAATTAATGTTTAGCTCTCTTAAAGATCTAATCAAAAACTGAATATAACTGTTAATTACGGATTTCATTACCAAGTCTCTCCGATCTAAAATTGCCACTGGTTCATCAACCATCGAACTAGAGTCGCTTTAAATACTATCGAATGATGAAAGTGAAATCCCAGGAAGAAAAGATTAATAATCTACGATAGTGATGATAGTAATTGAACCTTTGAACTAATTTCTTACGAATTTTGTATTTTTTTTTTATTTAATTTTATTGTTGCATCAACTCGAATTTTGTATTTCCAATTTCTATAAAATGAATTACATAAAGCTTTATATGTTTGTTATTTCATGAATATGATCATTATTGTTTTTCATTTGTTTTTCATAAATAAATGAATTTATTTGTTTTTATTTTTTGTTTTAAATAAAAGTATTTAAATATAATATAAAACATAAATAAACTGATTAAATTATGCGTATTTTGGTATTCTTTCAATTTACACTGCTTCTCATACAAAAAGCCATGATTTCATTTTACACGGTATTCTGAGGAATCAATCTTCCGTGTCAATCAAGGGACAAGTGTACTGTAATAGAAAAAATAATTCCGAATTGCAATCGAACAGTACTGAACTATCTTAGAGCTCCTTATCTCCCTCGAATTACTGTTGTGACGCTCAGATTAAGTGTATTTTGACGCCTGACTGATTTTACGATCTGACGATATCGCTTCCACCGACTATACGTATAAACTTCTATTATAGTTGCATCTCGTGCGCAATTCTACGCTTCTTATCTCTCCCCTTCTCATTTTTTTCTAACCGGTGTTAATACCTCCCATAAGTCACAATGATGTATTTTTCTTCACACATCTACATATAAAGACCTTTTATAGGCTCATGCTCTTCTCTGTCACACCTGCATAAGCTCTACGCAATCATGTCGTTAGGTTTCGGAGTTTCCTCCGGAAACGATATTTCAATAAAATTGTTTTTTTAAATAAATAACTCTAAATGTATTGTTTATTGGTAATTAACAAATTGTCTGAAATGTGGCTTCGACGAGATGGTGCGACATGCCACACTTCTGCTGCAGCTATCGCTTTATTGAGATCAAAATTCAACGATAGGATTATATCGAGAAATTCGGTTGTGAATTGGGCACCAAAATCTTGCGATTTGACACCATTAGATTTTTCCTTGTGGGTCATGTTAAGTCTCTTGTTTATTTAAACAACCCATAAACTATTGACGATCTTAAAGCATACATTACTCGTGAGATACTACCTGATTTATGTGTCAGAATCATCGAAAACTGGGTTTGTAGTGTTTACTCCATTAAATGTAATTTTGAAGTTATTTATATATCATATATAATGCCATTGAATGTACTTTAAAATAGAGTAATAAGTACTAGATTATCTTTCGTACTTTTCGTTTGATTTTAATTCTAAGTTCTATCTCTCTTATTGGAAGACCTTATACTATTCAACGAGGTTAACATGTTGAAATCTCTAGCAATAACAGATTATCGATACATTTAACAAACAGACAGACTATCGATTGACGAAGTATTTGTTCGAACTATTGCAATAAAATGGGGAGATCTGATAAAAAAGATAGAAGCTGTTTTAATCAAATGAATAACAGTCAGAGACATATCATAATCAGTTTCAGAGACATTGATTAACCCTTTGCACTCGAGAAGCGAACCTCAGTCGTTCACTTGGTTTAATACAGTAACTCGGACAACAATTAAGAGGCGACGATAACTGTTTTCTTTTTTAAAAGATATCCTTTCTCTTTACACTTCAAATCTTTGTTATACTTCCATAAGTCATGGGACACCTTGGGATTTGGGTTTTACTTTTAAATTAACAACGATAAATTCCCGTGTTATTAAATCAAATGTTCTTTTAAAGATTACTTGTAGCAAATATAGTTTTTCAATTATTGAAAATTATACAAAACATAGTTTCGAATTTTCCTATTTTTCACAGCTCGAACTAATTTTGACAGCCTTGCGATGAATATTTTTAAAGTTTCTTCACGGATTTCTCTCCAGGATCGCTGTAAATGTGTTCACAAATCTTTTTATGATGTCGAACAGGGTTTCCGAATGCTTTTATCTAGTATATCCCACAATTTCTTAATGGCGTCGAAATATGTCTCACCAGCGGGGCAATTCGACAAAACCATATGTGAAACAAGTGATTATGCTAAAAAGAAACTAGAAGGCAAGAGATTATTGAAACTTGCAATTTTAAGCATAAAAGCTTTGTACGTAAGGTGTTAATAAGTATTCAATTTCAGCGAATCAGAGCAAAATTTGTTTAAAAAACAGTAGGGAAAGTCGACTTTTAACCAATCGATTAATAACCAATCGGAGCCTGCTTGATAAATATTTAGTTTCAGCGTATCAGAGTAAAATTTTTCCAAAAAGCAAAACATTGCGGATGGGCTGAGTTGTGAACTTTTTGAGGTATCCTTAAACAGTAGGAGAAGTCGACTTTTAATAAGCATAGAGCATGTGCGGAATAACACGGGGGGGATAGGTGACAATGGACACATAACTAGATCAGAAACGCAGTAAAAGAGGGTTGTCGATGAGTTACGGGTTTGGCAAGGGTTGTCAGAACAGGGTCAGAAGACTAGCGCCTCGTAAACCATCGGTTAACGCACTGTTTGGGCGAGGAGGTTTCACGGTGGGTATAGTCCATACACGGTTTTCTAACACTAAATAATTCCACCATTTGGAATGGGGTGCAATGCAATAGATCCCTACTTTTTAACCCCCTCCGTTTACTATGAAAAACAACAAATTGATGCCTTCATTTAGCGCACGAGAGTCCTAGCAAGATCCATATGGGAACAGGCTTTTGCATTTCCTTGCTACAGCTACTCTTTTTTTTTCTTTTTTTTTTAGAATTTAGTTCATGCGTATACGATCATTCGAAGGTCTTATATCAATATTGCTGCGCTTCGAGAAGTTTTCTAATATGTGAAGGTGCAAGATCACGAAATATGGATTTTTCTTTTTCGACGGTGTATGTTATACATAGAATGCTTTTATAACGGGTGAGAAGAGATTTGCGATTTATTCGGAGAAAGGACAGAGATTGGGATAATTTTTGATAAAAAATATTACATAAATGTATCATTGAAAATTAAGCAATGGTGAAGATATTGTTAGCGAAAATTCTCGAGTTTTATTGCACGTTTAAGCTAATCTTAATCTTCAAAAGCGTTAATTACGTGGACGAAATTTCTTCGCTTTACTACGAGATTAGGTTAGATGAATAATTATTATAATTCTGAAAACATAATTGTTATCTCATTATGTTATGGAAAATCTACCAATATAGGAAATCACTGTTGTATGCGTGAAATATTGTAAGAACATCTGTATTTTTAACGCAGTTGACAGTTATAAAAGCATCAGAAAGTGTTCGAGAAGCTATTTAAGTAAAAATTGATTCAAATATAGAATTAAAGATAAAATAAAAATATTATTCCATTTTATAGCCAAATAATGAAACAGTCTAGAGAGAAATCAGTTTCATATTTAAATACATTAACGCACAATTATTTCAAACAACATCTAGTCAATTAGAAAAAATATATTATCCAAATAATCATTTCTTAAATATATTATTTGATTAATGTTTGATAGAAACAACAAAAATCCGCCATATTAATTTTGGTGGTTCAAGTTTAATTATCTTTTATTAATTGTAACTAACTAATTCCAACATTACAGTTAATGTTAGTTTATAATACTTTACAATTAACTTTATTATTAAGAGTTCACAAATTTAAAATAAAGTTTAATTATCCTAGTTTATAATAAAATTTGTAAATGCATTATAAGCATAATTATTAATCGTTAAATTTTTACATTTCATCATAAATTCAATTTATTAATTAATAACACATGTAAAACCGATATATCTAATAATCCTGGTTTATAATAAAATTACAACAAGCATTATAACCATAATTATTAATCCTTCAAGTTAAATTTTTAAATTTCACCATAAATTCAATTTATTAATTAATAACACATGTAAAACCGATATATTTAACAACACTAGTTTACAATAAAATTTATAAATGCATTACAAACATAATTATTAGCAGTTTAAGTTAAATTTTTATATTTCATTACAAATTCAATTTATTAATTTATAACTATTATAAAAGCGACATATTCTAATGAAATATTATTTCACGTTAGGGTGGTAAGGTGTTATGTTCGCGTTCTCTGGTGCGACAACTACAGAAGTGTCATTAACACCTTGTTCGTTTCAACATTGCATTCGTCTTGCTTTCGGAGCGGTACCAGCGACGACGTATTCGCAACCATAATCCAGCGGTCGCGTTTTAAACGACCAACACGCGGAGGCGACATATTTATGGCTTGTTTTTAAATATTAAATGATGCAAAGGTACCGCTTTGCTAGGATCCTCGCGGCGGACAGCGCGTTTTACTGGTTCTCGCTGATAGAGATGTTATTAACTCCAAAAAGCCGCCCGTGGTCGTGAACCGTGCCGAATCCTGAACTTGGATTTATGAAGCAACCGAAAAGAATGGCTGCCATCCGCCCTTTCTGACCGTTAATTCGTAATTGATGTCTTTATACGGAGGATCTTGTGAATCAAGTAATACGCGCCATTCCCTTGTATAGGGTGTTTAACAAAATACGCGACCATTCTTAAATAACACATCTGATCGATGTGAAACAAAATTCTACTACCCTTCCTTTTTTCTCCACTGTTCCAGATGTTTTTCGTGCGGCTACTCATATCTGTTCTTTAATCTGTCGATTAATACACGTCTATTTATCTGTTCATTGCGTCACATCAGTTTTTACCGTTTTGCAGTTTGTTCGTGTTTATCAGCCGTATTCGCATGACGCGAATTCGAAAATGTGGGTTTTCTTATTTTAATATCTTCATAAATTTTCTTTTATTTCTTTGTTTTTCGTTTATAATTATTGATAAATTAGATGTATCACGTATTTATATTGTTTTGCAGTTCATTTGGGTTTGTACTACAATATATATTCACACGACGCGAATTTTGAGAATTTCGTTCTCCTGTTTTTTTATACTTTCACAGCTCTTCGCTCCTTTTTTTACCTTCTGTTTGCAATTTTGGGGAAAATGTTTCACGTGTTCATGCTTTCTGTGTAATTTGTTTGTATTTGCAACGTATATATGACGCAAATTTCAAGAGTTTCGTTTTTCTCTTTTTTATGTTTACAGCACTTCGTTTCTTTCTTTACCTTTTGTTTGCTATTTTGTGCAAATCAGATGCTTCATGTATTCATTCTATTTTGCAGTTTACTCGAGTTTGTAAAACATATTCACACAAGATGAATTTTGAAAATGTTGATTTTTTCTTTCTCCACTGCCTTCACAGTTCTTCGTTTTTTTTTCTTGATCTTCTATTTGTAATTTTATGCAAGTCAGACGTTTTACGTATTTCTATGAATCTACATATTTGTGGATCTTATTGATTGAATTTGTTTTATTACTTCTCTCGTATAATTTTAAAGTGTTTATATTTTAAATGTTAATACAAAACATGATCCTGATACGTCAAATAAGTTTGGTGAAAGTATTTCTTTGAAAAATGTGTATGCAGCATTTGAAAAAGTATAACGTAATTGAAATTCTTTTGTTTTCAGTAAACAGGATAAGGAATCATTTCAGAACAGAATATATGAAAAATGTATTTCGTGATATTTGTTTTAATTTAAACGGTTCAATTGTTGGCATTTTACGTTTCTTATCATTTATTATTAAAAGCAACGATTGAAGAATCCTTGTATACGCCTGACGGAGTATTAAATAAAATTAAATTATCCATAGACAGACGTAGGATTCTTTTGTTCAACTGGAAAATAAAAAAATGAATCAAGATTTAAAAACAATTCACTTTTTACACGAATATGTAATTTTTTATTTAATTATAATTCGAGTGAAAATGAAAACAAAGAACGAATGCAAAATTTCATAAAAATTAGCTGAGTTTTACTAAAGGTTACAGCGTACGCCATTTTGGAAAATGCGATTTCGAGAAAAGCGCGTTCTCAACAAATTTTAGATACTTTCAAATTAAAATTTCTGCTTGAACTAAGTAGCATCTTATTTTTTAACACAAAAAAATATCGATTTATAAAAACAAAAGCAAAATAACAATTTTTTGTCACATGAAGCAATACTAAATCCAAAGATCTCCTCAACGTAGATAAAAATGCTTTTCGAGTGCTTCTATTCAAAATCTCCAACTTATTTACTCTTCTGAAACAACGTTTTATTTAAAAAGAATGGAAACAGATGAATCATCGAAATAATGTCCATTATTATTTTTTTTTTCGCCATTTTTCTATCAGCTCGTGAACATCATTGCAAATATTTCGATTATGTGACTCCAGTCGGAAAGAATTTACTTCTACACTTAATATTTTCCAACGTGTAACGATAATAAAACGATCGTCGATTATCTTAAGGAGAAGTTGTCCATCTGGTGACATAGATAGATTCTTAACAAATAAGTAATTTAATATAGCGTGGAAGCTAAGCGTTCCGTGAAGAAGATAGGCGTGACAAAAGTTGTTTGACCTATTACCGTATTAGATATTTACACAGTTCTATTCGAGCTCCCTAATAATGTGGTAACAGTGAGTTTGAAGATGAGCGGTCATTAGCCAAACGATTCAGTGGTAAAGGCAGGTGGAGGCACTCCCACAGTCAGAGGATCGGGGATCAACCGCTTTTACGTTGCACGAAACCATGATGGAGAAGCGTCCTTACCGACTGTGGTCTAATGACAGACTGAATGCAGAGTCTTTGTGTAGCACTGTCATCGTCTCTTGCACTGTCATCGATCACGAACGACGAAATATTTATACGATACATTGCATACACGATATTGTTGCATTCATTTCCGACACGAAACAACGAAGCAACATATTTATTCAGATAAAACTGATTCCTTTCTTTTTTTTATGCGTCGTAATCAGAGTATTTGAAGATATAAAAAAGAAACGATTGGTGATAGTTCATTGAAATATTATTATTTAACACGTTATAGTTACTGCTCAGCGTCACATTACGGCTAGCCGCGGAAATATTCGTTCGAACACGTTTTATTTAATGTATTTATATAATTAAGGGGAATTTTGAGAAAATATAGAGGTAATTTTGAAATTTGTAAATACAGAAATAAACCTTTGTTAACACATTATCGATCGTGCGTATTTTCCGCGATCGAAAAATCTAAAATTCGTCGATATACTAATAAAGTTCGGGATATTAGCTCAAATATTTTTACTACTTTTAACTTTGAGGATTGATTTATGTACGATTGACGATAAAAAAGGAATTACAAGTGTGGAATATTTTTTTGAGAACTACTGTATACCAAAGTTTCGTCAATATCAGTGATTATCCCATTTAGAAATTACGAACTTTCGATTGGATAATTAGTTCTGACATAATGTTAAAAGAAAAGCTGATTTTTTCTCTGATTTTTTACATATTTTCTTCAAAAGCATATTATTTGGTGACAAATTAGTTCTTCGTCTTTTTTTTTTTTAAATTGTATATGCAACTGAAGTTATTATTTGCATTATAAGTTTCTACATCATTCCTACAACAAGAAACGAGTAAAAAAGAAAGTATAAGCATTCGATATGAGTTTTATGAAGAAACAGCAGGGTTTATACATGGATCTGGAATTCCAGAATAGAGGAAAATATTGTTTCAGTTGGACTTTCCATCACGTAAAACTTCAAAATGTCGTTTTCCTCGAAATTACAAAATGGTGGGACAAATATCTCAAGAACTACTGGATGAGTATAAATCAGTCTTCCTTTAAAATGAAGAACATACTTTGCTGCAAGTAGTAAATCCATAATATCTCAAGTTTTTCCAAATTTATTAATTTTTAGGTGAAACAGAATTGTGAAAAAAGAATGTTTAACTTTGAAGTTTCAGAAAATGTAAAAAAATGTTATCTTACTTTTTCGCTTAAGTACAGCGATGAGTATAAACTAAAGAAAAAAAGATATGTTTTCTGTGTTATTAACATAGTGACAAAGAATTTCCTCTGTAGTATTGTAATACGCTACAATTAATTAATTTGTTTCCAAGAAATCTTCCGTACGAATACTCCCAGAAAAGTAGTTTCTTCTTCTTTTTTTTTTTTTATAGCGAGGCTTTAGAAATTATTGGAATATGTTGGAGGAATTCTGTTAAAATATTTTTCGCTTGAATGTTTGAGAATCAAGGAAATGTATTAATCTTAGATAAGTAACACTATCTCTGATTCCATCACATCAATCAATTTGAGGGTTATTTGAAAACTGTGCTTTCACGTATAGTTTTTCAAAACTGGGATATATTTGTAACTAGAAAATATGAAAAATATATTTTTTAATTGAGTCCTTTATTATTGAAACGATTCTTCTTTATAACTCGCCTGTGAAGCACATTTTTTGCAGATAGATATTTCCAGAAAGAATTCTGGCATTGGAAAATATCTTGTTATAAAAGAATTAACATTATTCTTATATTTGAATTTTTCTTTTCTTACAAAAATCAATTATATTCTTTTTTTTTTTATTCTAGTTACATTTTACGAGAAATATTCGCTGTACCGTAACATAACTACTAGTGCATTTTTGTATGTATGCTGTCATGTCAATTCCATAGTCATGTACTATAGAATCTTGTTTGATCGATGCATCGAGTGAAAAGTTCACGGGCATTTGTCCCTATATCAATAAACTATCGTATGTTGAACAATTCGAAAAGAAGTTTATTCGACGAAATCTTCCTTTACATCATTCCACACAAAATGAAATTAAAGAAAATTGAAAAATTTTTCAGTATTACTTAAGACGAATTAATTTTCGTTTTAATCATCGATGGTGAAAAAGTTATAAATATTTAATTTGTCACTTAAATCATGAATTATTTCATTTATTTCGATGCCAATTGTTCAGGATACACGTTAATTTACATCTTGAAATATAATTGTAAAACACTTTTTTACAGGTACTCTTCTTATATTCGTGGATATTCCTTTGGTATTGTTATGTGTATTATTGATAATGTTTCATGTACCTCTTTCTATACCTATACATATATATTAACATAGATAGTTTTATATAATGGCACAATTTAAACCTATAAATACTTATTTGTAAAAGTATTATACGCTTTATAAATTGCACCGATTATTTTTCTGCCTTTCTTTCTTTCAATCAGCTTTTCGAATGCAAATTGGAAGCAAGTCTAGTGTAAACTAAATTGCATTGTTTACTTTTATTTATAAATTTATTTTATTGTATAAATTTAATTGCCACGGTATGAAAAATTTAGCCAAGGTAAAAATTTTTTATTCACATTATTTAAAATTTAATTGTAACCTCATGAATTTAGAAAAGGTAAGAATCCTTATATTCGTTCCAATATAAACCTAACAAATATTTGCGGAAGAATCGATTTCATTTCAGTTTGAAGCCTAATAAGAAATAAATTAAACCTTCTTTTCTGACACATGAAAATTAATAAACGGTAATTGTTGACGCTCTATATGATAAATATTAAATATCAAAATGAACAAAGTCTGATATTCTATCTTAAGTATTAGGTTTGTAGTATTAAGTAGAAGAAAATTTCAACATAAACAATTTCATTTGTTAATTTTATACGCAACATGAATGAAGGGAAAGGAAGAAATAAAAAGAATGCGTAGTGCAAACTTACAAATCTATTCTTATAACATATTATTTGACTGTTGTAACAGTTTGTTAATAAAGTGTTACGCTCAACTTGTCGATGTAGTTGGTAACTTTAAGTAACAGTATGCTTTGTGAATAATGATACATTTGCCAAAGCAAACTTCGCTAGAATTCAATTTCACTACTGTAAGTCCAATGGGTCACGTGATACTATCGCTTTGTGATGAATATGGTACAAAGAGATAGATAGGAGCTATAAGTGATTACTTTTCGAATTTATAGTAGAAAATATAAAGCAACAGTGGCTATTTTTCTTTGTTTCTTATAAAATAATATTGTTTAATAAATAATTATCCTTCGTATTCCATCGAGCAAATTAATTAATTTCATTCCAGTTTCATTAACATTAAAATAAAATAAATTAACAGAATAAATGAAACTATATAAATTTATAAATGATTTATCATTTCTTCTTCTCAAAAGAAAATTTACGGTTTTCAGAATATTCGCTAGAAGAAGTGTAGCGGTTGATCGTAGAAAAAATGCTCGGAGTGCAAAGGAATAAATAATAAATTTTAAATTTAATGAATAATAAACAAATCTTGTTTAATAAATAATAACACCACTGAATCTTCACAGGATGGATAAAGGATGAAATTCTGATTAGCCCAGATTCGACTATATTTGATTTATATGGTAAAAAAAATTTTTTGCAGATAAATATGAGGTTTCTCATAGCGAATCATTCGGATCAGCTTTTTTCCGTCACTAAAAATTGTAGATAAGTATGTTACATGTTACTTTCCATGGAAAATCACTCAAACGTGTTAATATTCCTAACGAAAGATGAAACGTGCTATTTTTCGTAAACTAACGTCGTTACATTATTTTCAGCAATTTTGTGTAATTCCGAGTTCGAATTAAACATACAGGTATAATTAGAATTTGATCGTTTCGTAGCTTTTAGAAACACAGGTTGTCATAATATCAATGTGTCATGATATGATGTCCATCTGTTGTCCAACTTTGTTAAAACATTCTTTCTATACCTACTTCTCGAATGATCGATCTGTATGTTGAATGATACCATAACAGAAACACCAAACAGAGTGTACTTTAATTCGCGTGGTAACTGTTATACGAAGGGTATCAAAGAAAGTTCGGAACTAAGCTTATGCTAAGTATTAGTGAGGCCAAGTAGATGGAAACAGTTCGTGTAAACTTTTAAAAGCATTTTGAAAATGCTTTATTGGAAAGTTTATAAGTAGACCGCGGATTTTTATGCAAATTCATATCTTCGAGAATATGGTAGATAATTATTTTACCTATCAGGTATTAAAAAGATTTGGATATTTTGTATAATTTTTTATGTTATGTGCATTCTGTGTAATTTTGCACCATTAAATTTCCTACAAATACATACAAATTTTCAATCTAATCGTGAGAAATAGACCTCTACTATTTTATTAATTATATTATCTGTTCTTTTTTTTTATCTTACGAGATTTTTATGAATATTATGATCCAACAAATCTGATCAATTTTGCGCAATTTTGTGTCTCTAAAACTCCTATAAATGCATAAAAATCTGCAGTCTAGTTACAAGCATTCGAAAAATTTATGAAAAATTCATGAAAAATGTGTTTTGATGCGTCCTCCGAAATGTCCTTTTATTGTACTCTTAGAGGCTTGCACTTATAGACTTGTCTACACATGTCAATAAATTATCAAATTTATATCGCAACAATAGGAAACGAAAAGTTAAATAGAAAAAGGGCACTTCTACAGAAACATAGTGAAACATACTTTTGCTGTTCCGCTTAAAATAGCAAAGGTGAAAGAGATTGGAAAACTTTCACGAATATATGGACAAAAAACCTGGCCTAGAAAATAATAACTAGACTTTGTTTTTGTATAAAAATTGAACCGTATGGATATACAGGATGTTTCTGAACTGGTGGTACAAGCGGCAAGATGATTTTTAGTATGCACTTTCGTTAAGAATAAATCAGCGTTGAAGATTTACCCAGGACTTGATAAAGTATACGTAATTTCTAAGCAAAACCGAAAGTAAAAAGAACTTACCGACTATTTAGTTGAGCATCTCCAATTTATGAACTTAGTAGCATATTTACCGCCGTGATGCAAATGGATTAATATCAGCGAAAATAGCGTTTCGCCTGTCGTTTATTTCACGCTTCCTCATTTCGAAAGTTGAGCGAAGAAATAGAATTGCGGCGGGAAAATTTGAACTCACAATAAAATTAGAATTGATTAATTGCATAGGGTTACGAATTGATTTGTACACCTAATAAACGAAAGTTTTAACATCGGAAGACGAGAAAATGATGCAAAGAAAAGAGAAAAGAAAGAAAAAGAGGGTGAATCGAAGAGGAAGATGCGATAAAACAGCGACAGCTGTTACGTTTGGTGATCTATCGTGTTGGTAACACGGTGGTATAGCTTCGCGGTATCATAACACCAAACGCCTATTTGTTAGACGATAAATATGTAACTGTAACACAATGTCCCTCATCCCTTGTTGAAGCGTAACCAGCCCATCCTGTCCTTGCGTTTCGAGGGGGTTCCATACGAAGTGTTAGCCTTCACTATGCCCATAACTGTGGGTACATGGTACGCAACATTAAATCATACACACTCGCAGCCACATTTTCGATAGCTGTTACTATACACCCTGTGTCACACGCACGCCTTATATACGTGTGCGTGCGTGTATACTCCCAGAAGGTCACGCTACACGACCCACGGGGATAGGTAAATGGAGACAGATGGTATCCGCGAAGTCAAAAGATCCCAAATAAGAGCTCACAGCTCACACATATACATACAACGTCGAATAGATGCGAGGAAATTGGTTCACGATTGTTTAGAAAATTCATACCTCTAAGATGTTTCTATACAGTGTTGTCCGAATCCAAAAGTATCGAATCACTTTCAAATATTTCAAATGTTTAACTTTTTTACTCCTACGGATATATATGCGTTTGCTTAAAGTTATCGATGTAGACTATGGACGCATATATAAGTTCGATGAATATGAGAGACTACATATCTTTGTATTGCATAGCAATAAAAGTACAAGAATTTTGTTTATATTGAACACTTTTCATTTCTTGGAGAGTTATTTATTTCTTCAGACGGCAGACGGTAGACGGTTGTGATTGTTGCTGTAGTATATCGTAATATTTCATTTGCGGTATATGTAATTCGTTATATTATTTTTTATTACTGTGAAATCGTAAAAATGTCGAGTAGTTTCGAAGAACTTGTTTTAAGAGACGATAATGAACTGGATAATGAGATACAAAGCTGTGCGAAGATAGTAACGATAAAGTTGCAAGATTAATATTCTCAAATAAACAATATCTTTCCGAAAGGACATAAAAATGCTTCAAGTTAGTTTGGTGTAGATAAAGAATTAAAACAGTAATTTAGATTGGTATGATAAAGTATTCTGTACGCACTCAGCGTTTAAGTTTCAAGTACTCCGCAGTGGAAGGGTTAATAGTTTAAAAGATATACTTACATTACGTATTTTACAATATCTTTATTCTACTAGTAAGATACAAGTGTCGCGATTGTACATGCAAAATTTGAAGAATATACATCAATGTCAACGATACTTACAAAGTATTTTAAAAAATCTTAAAAAAGGCCACAAAGGTATGCGAATGACCACATATTTATAATGCGGATTTTTATGCAAATTCATATTTTTTTAAATATAATAAACAAGGTAGAACTTTGTTAAGAAGTCATTTTATCTATCAGGTATTATAAAAAGGAATATAATTTGCATATTTCGTATATTTTTTCATATTACGTGCATTATGTACAATTTTGAACCTTTAAATTTGCTATAAATCCTACAAAGTCCACGGTTTATTTATATTAATTTTTAATATTTTGTTGATTCACACTGAGCACTTCTCACATCTTGCAAACGTTGTTGCATACTGTTCGCCAAATTTTTTGGTAGTACTTTTCTGAGTACTATTCGAAATATCTATAATTTTGTCTTTTAATACTTCTTTCGCATTTGCAGTGTATTCGTTAATAAGCACAATTGTCGTACCTGGGTTAATGAAATCCTTATGGTATTCCTGAGAAATATCTACACACAAAAAGTCATTGTTCGGTGTGCATTTTGGGCAAATGGAAATATTTGAATGTTGGAAATGTTTGTACTGTAAATGCTGTGCGATAACAATCAATGTTGAGTGACTTTCTATGGTCAGAATTGAATCATATCGATGTGTCAAGAAAACATTCAGTTTTTACGGTTGAAATTTCGTCAACGTGTAATTTTATGAAATGCAGATTTCAATTGGTCTCCAAAATCATGCGACTTGACACTATTAGATTCTACTTTTTGTGAATTTTTTTAGAAAAGTTGAGTCTATGCTAACAAGCCAGATGCAAATAACGACTTAAAGAACAACGTTAGAGTCGCAATTCGCGAAATAACTCCAGTAACATGTCGAAAAGTTGTTGAAAATTTCAATAATCAAATTGATGTCTGCAGACGCAATTATTCAATTATAATGCACATTTGAAAGATATTCTGTTCCACGTATAATAGCAATGGGTTATGCTTTCCACAAAAAAGGAAAAACTTGGAAAAATTCCAAATAATTTGTTTTATTAAAAAGAAACATGTAGGCGCGTAAGTTGTATGACCTTACGTTATAGTTACAAAGTGTGAAGTAACGAAATATTAGTATTATAGCTTTAAAAATTTTTAATAAGTTCTAGAACATTTAAAATCTTTACTAAATTTCATTAAAATCATAAGATATTCGTCTTAATCATATTTTCAATTCTATTTTTGTTTAAATTTTAAATAAGTTTCATAATAATTTGATCACCCAGTGTAAACGATTGAACAGTTAATAACCTTTTACAGATTTCCTGAAAAATATTCTTATTTTTGTTACCTGTGTCACGTTTTTAGTAAACGTAATCATATTTTCTTACAGAATTCTATGTATCAGTGACGAGAGTAATTCGTATCATTTGAACATTTTCGATTGATTAAATTCGAATATACAGGAACAAAAAATGAAACGTATATTTATATAAAAGCAAAACAAAAAAGCCGAGTTGAAATGGATAACAACAATTGGAAATATAAACAAATTTGAAAATAATAGGATTTCGCGGGTATTACAATGTGTACACCTGCAAATGTATATGTTCTTCGTTAAATATTCACCTGTACGTGTTACCTCGTTCCGAATTGATGATTCATTTTCCCTGGTTGGTATAGGTGCACACCTGTTTAAAGAAAATACGAAACAGGAAAATATTTTATTCATTTTATAGAGAGCCCTTCGTTTATGAGCGTGCCTACTGTATGATCCGTTAAAAAATTGCGGGTGTTATCGGAATGGTTTACATATGCTTGTCTTTATAATAACATTGTATGGTCTGTTATATCAAATAAAAAAATATATATTGTTGCACGGTTGTAATTTTGTCTTCCCCTAAATTAGCGTGGCAAATAAGCTGTTGTGTTTCTTTTTTCTTTCATAACAACTTTTCGAATAGGGCTTCTTGAATATGTTAATATTTTATTGATAATTCTGTGAATGCAGTTACACGTGTCTGTTAGAAAAAATATAATATATTTTAATATAGTTTTAAAAGATGAAGTGTTAAAAATTTTCGATAAAGATTTACGTATTACATGAAATGACGGCGTTTGGCCCCAAATTTTGGGACGAATCGGATATCCCAAAAATCTTTGAGACCAATTGAAATTTTTACAAAAAAAAATGTATCAACGTAAAGATATGTAATTCAATGACGATGAGGTCAGCTGATACTCTTTACTGCCTTTGAGGAGGTACATATGTATTATTATACTTCGTTGCAGCTTGACGTGTAGTCATTTTTTTAGATATAACTTTTATCACAGTATGTATTAAAATCTTTTTTATTTTATAGAAATTCAATGAAAGAATAATCAGATAAATATATTGTGTGTTTATAATTCATCAAAAAAGTTGAAAACCTTTTAAGAAATTTTCCCTTTAATTATTTAACGAGTCTTATTATATAGAAACAATAATTGTAATATCTGGCGCGTTATACGAAAGTCTACTGTAAAGTATAAAATCTGTATCATTCGAATAATTATAAGCGGTACTGTATGTATAAGATCTTCCAATAACAGCGATAGAACTATAAATTGAAATGAAACAAAAAGTATGGAAGATAATATAGTACTCACTAATTTATTTTAAAGTACATGCGATGGCATTATATATAAAATAAAATATACTGCAAATAATCACTATGATTGCGTTTGGTGGAATGAATACGACAAGCCCAATTTTCGATAACTGTGACACATAAATTAAGTCGTATTTAGCCGATAATACGAGTAATATTTGCTTTGACATTATCAACAGTTTACGGCTTGTTGGAATAAACGGGAGACTTAACATGACCCGCCAAGAAAAAGTCTAATGGCGTCAAATCGCAAGAACTTGGTGGCCAATTGACAGCTAAATTTCTGTATATAATCTTATCGTTGAACTTTAGTCTGAATAATGCGATAGTTGCAGCAGAAGTATGACATGTGACACCATCTTGTTGAAACCATATTTCAACCAAATCAAATCTATCCAATTCACGCCAAAAAGAAGATGAAATCATTGAACGGTAACGTTACAATCGCACCTTCTTCATTTTCAAAAAGATAAGAATCAATGACTCCGCCAATAGAAAAACCACACCAAACAGTAACTTCCTTTGACTGCAATAATCACTCGACTACTGATTGAGGATTAACATCTCCCCAAATTCGGCAATTGTGTTTATTGACAAAGTCATTCATCCAGAAGTGAGCTTCATTGCTGAAGATGATTGTTGTGGCGAAAATTGGGTTTGTTGTATTCACTCCACTAAACGCAATCGTAATAGTCACTTACGTTATATTGTATTTTATGTATAATGCCATCGAATGTACTTTAAAATAAAGTAGTATGTCCTAGATTATCTTCTGTATTTTTCTTATCCTTGCAATTCAAACTTCTATCGCTATTATTGGAAGATCCTATAGAATAAATAGTCACAATATCTTTGGCGCATTGTAGAAATTCGCGTTGTACGAGCTCGTGTTATACGGAAGTCTCATGTAAAGTACAAAACCTGTATCGTTCAAATAATTATTTTTATACCAGAATTGGTAAAGTTCTGGGAACAATAATTTGATTCACTGACGCTGAATGGGAAAGGTGCATGATACGCTTATTGGATAGATCGGATTTTATTTAAGTGTTATACACAGGCATGATATACCTTGTTGCGTCCATCCTTTCTTAAGGCACGTCAGCGTTAAGAAACAGTCCTTACGTTCTAACCTAACCACCATACCCATTTTCCTTCTTATAATAGATGATTTTTTGCTAGGTTTGTCCACAGAAACCGTGTGAAAGGATTACGGGGAAACGATCGGGAAAAGGTTTAAGCAATGTAATCGCATTGAATTGACATCGATTTTTCGAAGTATCGAAAGAAATTCTAGATATTTTTAAACACCTTGCGATTTTCTCCAAAAAAAAGAAAAAAAGAAGAAATAGGAAAGGTGCTAGGAGATTCTTTGTAAAGTGTATCGATAAAAAATCAACCGTCTTTCACCTTACCGTCCCTTCTCTTTTCGAACAAACCTTTAATGTACGCCGAATAAAGGTTATAAGAAAGAAATTCCTTTATCATATGTCACGGGTTAATTATTATATACTTACTGTAACTCCAGTTATTGATTTTTCGAGAAAAACAATCTTTTGTGAAAGTGTTCTTCGATCAATTAAATACGAGTAATGTAACGTTATTAATAATTATTTTATATAAAGAATATAGTTGTATTACAAAATTTGACAAAGAAAAAATGTAATTTAGTTAGTCAATTTTACTAATAAAAATTATAAAAATGAATGCTAACGAAATTAACATCTGTCTCTGTTTTGCACGACGCGAGATTTCTAAACAGAAAAATAATAGTGAAGTATGCATGTAAGTACACTCGAAACTCTTCTTACACAGTACACGCGTGAAAAACGCCGTAAAACAATCGATTTGCAATAAAGAAACTGAAACAGCAGTATTATAAAATTCTTTCGAATTCCGGCACACTTTAGAATTCAGGGAAACGATGAGCTACAGAAACGCATGCTCTAGACTCATTGGTAATTTCTTATACTGCTTTGTAGGAAGGATTAAGAAGAGCTGCATATGCCCAAATACAAAGATTATTAAAGAAAAAAAGGTCAGACAAAATGTGAAATTTATTTCAAATATTCGTACAGTGACAAGACGCAACCATAGTTTGCTCGCAAGGATCTTTCGCGTGAGTTAATTGTTTTTTAAATTTTCCTTAATTGTTTCCTCCAATTTTAATGGTATTTTAACTTGTATTGGAATCGTCAGTGATCTAACATTCGAATGTAATTATGAAACGCAAAACATTAAACTATATTTCTTGGCAGTGAATCGCTCCATAATCCACAATGTTCAAAGTTAATACTTTACTGACCATCTATTCAATACTGGTTCATTCTACTCAATACTGATTTGGTTTTTGCTATCACGCCTATACTTATAGCTCCCAAATTTTTAATTAAAATTCATGAGAGGGTTTACTATATACCTTTCTCTCATTATAGGGTAATTCAACAATTTATGGCAGTAAGAAACCGATTAATAAGCTTCCTAGGTCGATAAACGTTGGCAGTAAAAAGCCGATCAATAGGCTTCCGGTTAGTAAAGCGTTAATTTGTCAATTACAGGAACATAAAATGTAATTATCTTTAAATACAGAAATATTAATCGATCTATGGAATATAATATTGCTTATACATTCTCATCTCTTTCAAAAATTGTAAATTAAGAATCCAATGTGATCTTGTATCGTATATATTTATTCATATATCGCTGAGAGTTCAAAGGAATAATAAAAAAAGAAAATCGTTTTACAATGACGTATAAAATTTGTCAAACTAAAATGAAAATGTTGTAAAGAAACAATTTGAAATGTATAACTGCATTCTATAATGACATTTTATTTAATACACACATGGAGGATAGGATATTATGTTGAGGAAAACTAATTAATTTCTTTTTTAAATCAACTTTTTAATCATCGTCACTTTCCATTATACTACAACAAATACTTTTTTTCACTACTGATAGAAAATCACTTCCGTCGCTCGAAATATCTTCTGCCTGTTAAAATTTTGCATCAACTGTGACAACATATGTTTTCCATTTTCTTTTAACAATTCTTTATAACGAGCCGTACAAGCTCTCAATTCCCTTTGAAATCGCGCCGAAGATAAAAATAAGTAAAACCATGTTAAGAAAATCATGTAAAATAAATAAAACATGTTTCTTTCTCACAAAAATAAAACACGATTGCCTTATTGCTATTTTAAGTTTGTATATCAGTAATTTCGGTACAACAGTATAATTACAATAGAATAAAATAAAATTTCTGTTTCTGTACATCACAATAAAAATAATATGATTTTTGTTAACGATTGGTATATTTATGAAACATTAATTAAACAGCATTTTCATCCTTTCAGTTCCTTCTTACAATAAACTAATATATAATAATAATATCTATTTTTACGACACCACTTAGCAACAAGAAGCAACACTATGGCGTAATTCATTTCCCGAACAGCAAATTATTCAAATTTTAAAGGGTTGTATTTATGATACGCACTTTATTATCACTAAGTGACACAATTTAACGCGCCGGGAAATAAACGTGGTTACACAATTTACGTGTCTCCCGATGAAGATGCACAGTGGAGGGTAAAATTTCTTAACTCGTATACAATCGGTTCGCCTTTGACTGTGTTGAAAGACGCGTGCTTAATCGCACGTAATTCTCTCTCGTAGCGGTGAATTCGTATTAATCAATTATCCTCGTATTAACACCTTTATAGTCCGCTTGCGTTTTCAAGTTCCTCAGTCGCAGTTACCTGAACGATTCTTCACGGGCACTGGCTTTTGAAGTACAGAGATCGTGGGACTTTACCGGGTTCGCAGGTAGTCGATCACGACCGCGTCTCTTTTCATATTCGAAACGTCCTCCTTGGGGACGTACGCTCTCTTGGCTGCTCAAGATTGCCTTAATGGAATTACACGCAGCGAATAGAGTTATTCGCCAGTACTAATTACCTTGTCGAGCTTACGTACCGTACAGCTTTTACACTTAAATATACTCTGTTAAATATATATATAAAAAGGAAAATTGTTCCCTCGTGTTTCTTTACTTCTTTCATTTTTTAACATTTAAGAAACGCGTGTTGAGAGAGTGTAATAACTAGACTGCGGATTTTTACGCATTTATAGGAAATTTGGAGGTGTAAAATTGCACAGAATGTACGTAATATGAAAAAGTATAGAAAATATCTAAATTATAGTGTTTTTAACTGTAGAAAATATATGCAAATTATAGTGTTGTATAATCTTTAATAGGTGAAATAATGTTTTATCGAAGTTATATTTTTTCTACTATATTCTCAAAGATATGTATTTGCATAAAAATCTACATTCTAATAATAACGTTATAAGTAGGTAGCGGATGTTTATGCAATTATGACGTATGAAAATATGCAAAATATGTGCAAGATATGCAAGATACGTATACGCGAAATGTATTCAAGATATATTTAAAGCATAAAAAATATAAGCAAAATAAACAAATTATTTTATTATTGTTATTTATTGTTTAGTATAATTTGTATTTTAATATATAATTGTAATCTTTTCTATGGTTTTAGCAGTAAGTTGTTGCCTTCATTTGAAAAAAGAAATTAATTTATACGCCGAAGATACGAAGTTAAATTACATTTCCCTAGAAATTAAAGAATTACTGCAAAATTTTGTATTTTTGGAATAATTTTAATAAGATTTAATAAAAACGCAAGGAAATTAATCATAATTCCAGTCGCATCTAACTGAAAAAAAACGGATATTAAATGTAATTGAAAAATTTTGGTTATTTAATGCAAAATTTGTACAAAAAGAAACGTTACTTTTTTTGTTTCAAAATAGTTTTCTAAAGAGTACGATGTGTTTAATGTTGCGTCAGTTCATTTACTTCCCCTTTTTGTTGACAAAATCTGTAGCTATAGAAAAATACCTCTTTATTACAAAAAGCAGCGATTACTAGTACGGTGATCGTTAAGCCTTTCTGAAATTTAATTGCTGCGGCCTAAACATTGTGTTAAATTCGATCGTGCAACAAATGCAAACGCATCAAACGCGTTATCTCACTTCGACATGTATTGCTAGTATTTATTATAAATTGTAACATACGTAAGTATATACGTAGGCATAGACTTTCGCGATTAATAAGCAATACATAATTTAAACTAACTGAAAATAAGTGAGATTTATAATAATTTTCATAAACCTAACTTTCTTGATAAATACTGCGCAATTTTTCCGAGAAATGAGAAACGAGTAATTGTAAAATTTCTCGAGAGATTCTCTAGAAAGAATTTTCAAATAGAAACACTAGATGTACATCTTTGAAGATAAACTTCTCGGTAATACACGCCCTAGAAGGATAACAAATTAAACGCCTTAGCATATATTTCAATTAAATAGCATTACAAAAGTGAGTAAATATAAAATCAAGGTCGGAATAATTTATGGTGCAGGTTTGGGTAATCCCCAAAGTCAAATAGTAAAGTGTTAAACTGTAACTACACAAGAAGAAGCCAAAAATGATTTTGGATTACTTTCTAGTGACCTTTATAAAGGAAATATTAACGATGAGAACGTAACATTGTTATCAAGGTATGGAACAGGCCATAAAACAAGCCAACTGCTGGATATATTTAGCTGGATGTACTTATTCACATACTTGCATCAACAGCCTATGATTCCTTACAATAACACATTTCCAAAGGATAATTAATAATCGCAGATAGTCTTTTAGCTAGAACAGTAAAACAATGTGTATAACTATTTTTTCCAACATCTCAATTTTGTTTGGTTCATGAATAACTGTAACCTTTAAGACATTGTTACTTTTACGAAATTCGTGTTTACATTTCATTTTTATATCTTCACCATATGTATCAGACACAAATTCTACATTTTCCTTCATGTCGATAACTAATTTGACTAATTTGATTTTAAGTAAAAAAACTTCCCGATGCACGATGATACGGACCAACTATTTAATTGAGTATTCCTGATTCATGAAGTTACTAGCGTATTTGGAGCTGTGATGCAAATAGGCTAACAATGAAATGTACTATTTAATAATAATGTTCTTTAGTATAGTATTTGATAAAAAAAAGATATAATACACGATGAAAACATGAAATAACATATTGTAGATCTACCTATGTTATCAATACTAAGTTGCAGATTTTGAAATGACGTAGGATTACGTTGTCAATATGGAATGTGTTAGTAACAGTCACAGCGTTATTCAGAGCACAGGAATACTTTATTTGATTTAATCACAATATTACATTTCCTTTAATTTTTATTTTTGCTGAATTTATTCTATGCATCTTGTACCTATGGATTGATAAACGTTTCGAACCGTTGGAAAGTATAATGCTAAATAATAGGGAAGTTAAATAATGCAGATCGGCGGATGAAATCTATAACATAAAGAAGACGAAGAGTAAAAGCATGACAAGAACGTCAGACTGATTTCCAGTTCTAAGAAGCCACCCCTTCGTTCGAATTTACGTAGCTCGAGGATGGCAAAACTCGACGTTCATGAATACACGGGGTGTCTTTCGTTTCGAGAGGGGTTGGAAAGGATCGAAGAGACCCGGTGATTCCGAGACAGAGCTAAATTCGAACGGTGCTAGGATTTTTCATGCGTTCACTCACGCGTGCACACACGTGCATTAGATATTATTTCCAAGCTCTTTCCACTCGACGGCGAATATGTCCCCATTATTAAAGCGCCAGACATTTCAGACAGGAACTCGTCTACGAGTTTTTTTCATCTATGAGTCGCGCCTGACCCAAATTCAATGCACCACGAATAAAAAAGGACAACATATAGAATCACATGGGAATTTTCGTCCAAATTCTGACGCAAAAATGATGCAAAAGTGTTTGTAAATTAATAAAAGATTTAGAATTTGATGAGCAAAATTACAAAAACTATTGCTATTATTTTCCACCAATTTTTGCTAACTTTTATTAATGAAAAGATAAGAAAATATATCCTATAATAGTATACAAAGTGTCTTACCTAATTTTGACATCTTGATTTTCTTGCTATTATCACTCAGAATGAAAAATATTTCGGATAAGAATTGGGGGCATATCCTGGTGATATTGGCTTTTCATAAATGAATGCGTAAAGGTCGTATGAACGTTACTTTGTTCTTTTAAACAGAATTATGTATTTGTTAATACATAAATCAATGCAGCTGAATATTCCATATAAAAAAGTATTAACCTGTTTTTGTGGAGTAGTTAATAGTTCAAGAGATATTTGATTTAGATAATTCTAAGATACCATTACTCTCTTATTAAGATATCAAGAAACCTGTTTTTAATGCAGCACAAGAAGACGAGTTAGTAAGGCATATTTTAGAATGTTCTAAAATGTTTTGTTGGGTAACTATACCAAGTTTAAGAAAAACAGCGTTTGATTTTGCTACTACAAAACATAATTTCAATCAAGATGTAAAAATGACGCTCAGGGACTGGTATTACACTTTATATTATATATTCTAAAACAAGATTTTATGCTTAGCGTGGCAAAAATGGGCACATAACGAATGCAGTGAAAGTATTTTTTCAGCAGATTTTGTACTTTTTTCTGAAAAAAGTAGAAAAATAGCTTGCTTGCATTACAGAAAGAAAGGATTTTGTTTTTGTTTAAGTTTTGATTTTATACCTTTATTTTTAATCATTTTTTGTGTCGATTTTAATATTTCGTTATTAATAAAAAAATATTAGATAGTGTTAACATTATTGGTTTAGTTTACTATTTCCCTTAAGCGTCCGCAATTCCCCCATGTTCCTCTTCATCAAGCACATCTATTCATCTCGCGAAACGGGGAGATCACCCCGATCGGTCGACAAAGTGTTAATACTTGTCCGGATAATAGATGAAAATATTCTAACCCAACCATAAAATTAAATACAAACGACAAAGGGCAACGTTGCGTTATATTTAAAATATTTAAGCCTTCGAAATATAACAATACCTCTATTATCTTGAAACCTCAAGTTCAAGTATAAGTCTGCATCGTTCTAGTTTAAAGTGGATCAGACTTTTCATCATAACTGCAACTGACCCGTATTTGAACTGCTGAACAGAATAGGTAACCTGAACGAGGTCTTAAATGAGAAGGATTAGCCGACTAATCTCTACGCGTGTTCTATTGATATTTAGAACAAGAAGGAACGGGATTACCACTTTGCATACACGAAACGGCAACATTAAATCCACCACCTTAAGGGTAAAAGTTCCGGTGAAGCTCGCCAACCGATACTTTTCGTGAAACCGGTAAGTACTCGTAATTTACAACTGTCCAATTATCCACGGTTTCGCGAACAACAGAATGACGGAGTGACAGATAAGTAGAATGGGAATGGGAAGTGCATTTACGCGAACGTATACCAGTGGTATGAAGCAAAGATACGGTGAACATGTCAATTAGATGGATTATGAGAAATTTCTATTTCTAACCACGCCGTTGATACAAACTTTTCATCGTTCCTGCAAACAACTGTGAAGTTCTTAACCGCAACATGATTTATTATCCAACGGGGCAATAGTTACCTCTCCGATAACGGTTCCTTCAATGTTGTGTTTAGGCTGTGGCATCGATTGGAGGGCCGGCTAATTCCAACCGCGTATCGAATTTTCATCGATTCGGTGAACAGAGCAAGGGTTGGTTGCAAACAAAAACATGGTATTAAGTAGGACATAATCCTCTGTGAAGGTAATCCTTATGGGGATATATTTGTGAATATTTCTGTAAAAATTAACGTGAAAGTTTTATAGATAAATAGTATATTCTCGTTTGAACTGTTCTGAAAGAACAATTTTGTGTTTACAGATTTAAAATCATGGCTTTTATTATGAAAATCCGTGTAAATCAAAAAGAAACTAGAATGAGCATAATTTAGTTAGTTATTTAATTAAATTCATTTATTTCGGTGTAAAACAAAAAGAAAATAAGTTAAACATTAAATCACAGCAATTAATTGAATTAGATTTTTCCTTTTCTTGTAACAATAAAGCTTTTCCTTTTAAGGATTACTGGCGTGGGTTTTCTATCACAGTTTTTCCAATATTGTGTACAGAAAAACAGGGGGAATTCCCTTTCTTATGTTTGATGTCAATGTTAACGAGCAAATAGTACTAAGAAATGATCGTATAAATATGTACGCAACATAAATTTTTCTTTTTAATAAATTTATTTTTGAGAATCCTTTATTTCGAAAACCGTGTACATCGCGGCATAGATGTACTTATTAAAATAAATAAATCGAACTACAAACAGTATGGATAAAAAATATGAAACAATATTTGGTCGGTTTATAAAAGGATTCGTGAAAAAGGGTAAATGAAATGTTTACAATAACGGAACGTAAGCAGAAATTTTAGTTGATTCAATGTGGTTTGCACTAACGTGGGTGGAACGGAACTGTTCAGTTACACACAAGGACTAAAGAGATTTTCTCGGGTGATGGAAGTAGGCGTGGTAAGGGCTGCAAGTCAATGGGGTTTTAACGAGAAAACGGGCAATAAATCCGCTAATGAGTGTTGTACGCGCAGACGCTAATCTATGCAACCACAACGCTGCTCCGCCCTGCTTGTCATTCAATGGTCGCCAAGGCAATTGCCGTTCTTTCACCCTTCAAAAGGAATGCACAAGCGGTCTAGCCTATGAGTTTCTCATTAAAAGGATTACCGATGTAAACACCGTAAATCAGAAACCGGGCGTTGCTTGAAAAGCAGCTATTAAATCAGCTAAATACCAGAACTACCGTTTCTTAAATCGTGTTTATTTCCGTTTTATTTTTCCACGTTTTCGTGTTTTCTTCGTATTTGCATATACAGTAGCTGACGAAAGTATTCGAACTCCCTTTAAAATAGAATAATTTTTTCTAAATTGTACCAAACGACTTGAGCTTTTTCTTTTTTTTTGAGAAGTTAGGATTACGTTACTAGTTGATGTGTTCACAAAATTTTGAAAATGTTACAATAAAAGTTACGTTCAACCGAAGGCCATTTGGCCCATGAAAGTATCAAACGAAAATACATGCAAATGGTACTGGAAATCGGCACTACGTGTATATACTTGAAATTTCTGTCGTGAACGCACAGAACATGTCACGATATACTCAAATTGTCCATCTATGTGTTAAGAACAAAAAGAGGTATATTTTACTATTATTGAAGCCATAATACCATCGAAAATATAAAGTATTTCATTTATTTTATTGATCATAATAATTTGATCACCTATTGTAGAAGAACTTGATAGAATTCGGCAGATTTCTGAATAATTCGGTAGATTCTGATAGCTTTTGGTACATTTTATAAATTTCAGCTGAGTTGGATAGATTTCAATAGGCAAATTAATAGAATACAGCAGATTTCAGTAGATTTTAGTAAACTTCCGTAAATTTTTAAAGATTTCAGTACCTATTAACAGAAAACAATGGATCTTAATAGAATTCAACAGATTTCTATAGACTTTAATAGAGTTTGGAAGATTCTGCTAGATCATGGTATGTTTGAGTATTTTTTAATTAATAAAATACAGTAGACAATTCAACAGATTACTGGAAATTTTAGTAGAGCTCGGTAAATTCTAACGGATTTTGGTAAATGTCGGTAGATTTCAACAGAGTACAATACAGTTCAATAGACAATTAATAGAATACAATAAATTTTAATAATATTCAATAGATTTCAATAAATTTTAATAGAACTGCAACAGATAATTAATAGAATACATTAGGTTTTTATAGAATTCAGTAAAATTCAGTAGATTTTAATAAATTTCCGTAAGTTTCACAAAGATTTCAATACGTATTAGTAAAATATCGTAGATTCTAATAGAATTCAATAGATTTTAATAGAATTTGGTAGTTTTTAGCAAACTTTAATAGATTTAAATAGATAATTAATAGAATACGGTAGGTTTTTATAGAATTTACCAGATTTCTGTAAACTTTAGTAAATTTCGGATAGATTTTACTACGTTTCAGGAAAGTTCAATTAGCTATTGATACAATACAATAGATCTCAGTATGTTTTGCGTTTAGTGTCCTGGCACTTTATGAACGGTAGTGTACGCCTGTATCCGTGTTAGGAAGAGGATGAAGAGGATAAGGGTGAGCAGGAGAGCAACCGTAACCCAACCCATACCGGATATGGATACCTGTCTGTACCGCCTCCACCAATTGCGACCGACGAATCAGACGCGTATCCCCCTGGTTAGGTGTACGAATCGGGCGGAACCACTTTCTACCCTGCTTCTCTCTTCCTTCTCTCTCCGTTGCCACACCGTCACTCTTTCTCACTCTTTCCCTCTCTCCCTTCCCACGATAACCTCCTCTTCCGGCTATATGTCGGTATATACTTACGTCGCACTCCTTTCAAATCTCCTCTCCCTCTTCGATCTTCGAAGAATAGTCTACGGTCGCGCTAGCGGTTTTCTGCCAACTTTGCTTCACGCTCACACCTCTTTGCTCCTACGCTTTGTCGTGTCGCAAGCCTTTAACGTTGTGAAAACGAAAAAAAAGATAAGAAATCGACACGAGCGAACGTTGACCCCACGTGACCGCAGTTTTCATACTTTTAGCCCTTTGCACTCGGATGTCCTCTTTGAGAGGACATGAAGAGTTTCTTTGTCATTATACAAGACAAGTTTTTGAAAAATCCGCATTTTCTTCAAGTTTATCTACTGCAGCATGGAGGAAAGGTACTTTCACAGATGAGCGTAGATTGTATTGGAGAGCATCCAGCTTGTGTGGATCAATATGCTTCCAGGTACTGTTTCTCGCGAAACTCTGTAAAATGGTAAAAGAAATTATTCTTTTGAGAAATAGAAATGTAGGTACTCGAATTAACATTCGGACGCTTTTTAAAACAGTATAACTTCTTTATAGTTGAACTAACAGATTTGGATTCTTGTTTTGTGAGAGAAGTTAGAAGAATAGTACACTAGATGATGTGTACAAAGAATTTTGAAAAAATTGCAATTCGTGAGAATCACGAAGAAAATTGAAAAGGCTACTATTTACAAATTTCAGATCTGAGACAGTAATGAAAATTTAAAACACGTATTCTGTAGATTTATGTCAGTTATATACATATTGAAAATTGCAGCGTTTCATGACCTCGGGTCTATAACTGCAATAAATCTAAAGATTTCTACTACTTTCGATGCTTGTCGCTCATTTTTGCATCGACCAGTTTTGAAGGAAATGTGTGTAACGATACTAAATTCAACAAACAGATACTTGGAAACTGTTTAGTTTTATTCATGTAATTAATACGGCAGAAGTGGATGAACACAAGTGGGCGTAGTGATCAGAGGATGAAAATGATAGATGTTTGCGAAGACAATTTAACTGGGACGCATAAACTATTTTGCTCTTCCGTATCGGGTACACGAATATCATGCGGCAAACTGAACAATATATTAGGTGTTTGCAAAAGTTTCCGTCGACTATTTTGAAATCGAATTGCGTTGTTTCTTGAACTAATTGCTTTTTAAAAATGACAGTGATGATAATCTTGGTTTAAACCTGTTAACATAAGACAGAAGAACGTTATAAAAGGCAAGGGAAAATGTTACACCAATTCTGTGTGTCAAATAAATGAATTTAGTTAAAAAGAAAGAAGAAGAAACAAGAGGGAAACTTTTGCAAACACCTAATACTTAGAATAGAAATACGCACAGTTCATTATGATTAGACTGTGAATTTTTATGCAAATTCATGTTTTAGGGAATGTAATAAAACCAGTAGAACTTATATAGAAAATTGTTCCATTTACTAAGAATTATAAAAATAACCATAATTTGGATATTCTATGTATTTTTTCATATTATGTATAACCTGTGCAAATTTTCACTTTTAACCTCTTGACCTATGCTTTCTTTTACTAACTGCATATCTAAGCGTCAGCTATTTACTGTTTTAGCACCATTTTACATAAGGAACTCTAATGTTCAATTGTAGATTAATTGCAATTGGCAAACCTTACTTGTATAAATTATAAGAAAAGGTAGAATTAAAATTAACGTTTGTTATTAATATAGCTGTTTTTCTTGAAACCTCACCAGAATCTATGTTATGAGCCTAATTCGTTACAGGGCAAAGGGTTAAATTTCTTATAAATGGATAAAAATCCGCAGTCTACTTATCGAACAACTTAGCATAAATTTAAGAAAAAGTAACATTTTATTGATATTTTATTATGTTAACATAAAGTTAGAGAGAAATAATATTTTGTTAATAATTTATTATGTTTTCAATCATACGTATAACTGTTTTGATACGGTAAAGCATTGGATGATATTTTGTACACTTTTTTTGTTAACTAGAACTTCTACAGAAAATTATTTCATATACTAGATGTTATAAAAGATACTATAACACGGATATCTTGTATATTCCTTCATAAAATAGCATTTAGATAGAAAATTATTTCATCTACCAGGTATTATAAAAAGCACTTTAATTTGGATATTTTGTATATTTTTTCATTAAATAGAACTTCGATAGAAAATTATTTCATCTACCAGGTAGTATAAAAAGCACTTTAATTTGGATATTTTGTATACTTTTTCAAATTACATACATTCCGTGTCATTTTAGAGCTCCTAATTTCCCATAAGTTCATAAAAATTCGCGATCTATTTACAAATTAATCGTGAAAAAATAAAAAAAGTAGAAATAAACAAAAAACAAAAGAAGCATTTCTAATCGCATCTACTACCGTCGAAAGATGCATTGTGGCATTTTCGAAAATTATCTTGCTGGATGATTACTCTCGTCACGCTTAACCAACTTGCTGATTCGTTTGACCCAATTTATCGAGGCATGCGCTACAAGACTCGATAAAGTGTTAGACACACGCGTTGTAGATGCAAACGGATCCTCACATTCGACGAAACGCGAAGATTCGAAAGTGTGTACAAAGAGGAGAGAGAAAGAAAGGTGGGGCTCGGTGAAGATGTAGAGATGGAATAAAATGAATGAAGAGAGAAACGCTCTTATTTGACCCCGGGCCCATTGCGCGAGTTAGCGGACCGCCACGATCAGTTGGGGTCACGCAAGTCGCCACCCCAATTCACCTAATGGGGACAAATATCATAATTGCTGCTTCTTCTTTGCTAAGCATCCAAATAAATTGATGCTTTCTTACTCGTCCTCTTTTGCTCTGCTACTGTAGCTTCGTGTATTCGAACATCGATTTATCTTCATCAAACTGCAATACGAATATTTATTCGGAAAATATTATTATCCTTTTTATATGATCGATATATCAACTCCCAACCCACTTTTCCAATGAAACTTAGCAAAATCGAAAGCTTCCTTTTGGAAAGGAAAATTTGCACACGTTTATGATCTTATTTTATTAATTTTCTTTATTTCAATATAAATGAAATTTTATATCAATGTCTTTTGTACGGCGCCAGTGGAGAGCAAAAGATTATTGTTCTGGGAAATATGCAAAGGAAATTTCACTATGTTACTCTAAAAATTAAATTGTGGTTCTAGGGTTCCAATTTATCGAATATTAACATACTATGCATGTACGATGACCTGATATTATTGCGGGATTTTCAGCTTGTACGATTGTCAATCTATCGGGTTTTTCGGATGTTTGATTTTTCTTAAAACACATATTATGAACATTCGGTAAAAATATGTTTTTCTTTTTCTTTTTTTTTTAAGTATATTTTATTTTGTGACAATGTATAGAGTAAAGTATTCAGGCTTTCAGTAGCTGACATTTAGTTTGTGTACATTGTGTTAAAATCAATCAATACGGTTACGGATAAGATTGATTTTTTCAGTGGTTCTATTCACAGTTTTAAACAAATTTTTATACAGGTCATTAAACATTTGTACATACAGTAGGTCACAGAAATTTTCGAACTCCCTTTAAAATAGAAGAACTTTTTTAGAATTAAACCAAACGATTTGATTGTTTCTTTTTAAGAAGTTAGAAGGATTATTTTATTAGATGATGTGTACAAAAAATTTTGGAAATGTTTCAATTGATCGAAATCACGAAGAAATTGGTGAAAGATGTTTTGCAACTTCTATTTCAGCCCGTAATACAAATTTTAAAAATACGTTTTGTAGATTTATACCAGCTGTACGCTCGCTGCAAATTTCATCAAAATTGATCGATACAGAAACAAGCGACAGAATCTTTAGATTTTAGAAACTTCAATTTTCACCATTTTTAATTTATTGTAACTCATAACAGAGTTAACCAATTTCGATGTAATTTTCAGCATACATATATAATTGGTATAGATCTATAAAACGTATTTTTTAAACCTTCATTACAGGTTCACATAAGAAAGTTGTATAAAGCAACCTCTATTATTTTTTTCGTAATTCTGACCATTTGCAATTTTCTCAACAAATTTTTTATACGTCATCTAGTAAACTATGTGGTTTAGGTGGGGAAAAAATTCACTGTTATTATTAATATTAACTCTATTTATTCAATATTAATCAAACGTATACATATTTTATTAATTATTTTTGATAACGTTTTCCTGCTATTTTTGTTGTTTGTAATTAATCTGAACTCTGCTCATGTTGATGACAGGGCAGATCGATATCTATTAAAGTAACTTAACAAGTTAATCCTAACTTCTTAAAAAAAAAGAAGAAAAAATCTAAAGTAGTCCAATTTTAGAATAGTTATTCTGTTTTAAAGTGGCTTCGAATACATTTGTGAGCGTATATTAACCCTTTCGCTCGAAGTGATCTCTGTATAGTACGGACGACTGTAGTCATTCGCCGCCAAATAGTCGCTGCGTTCTCAAACCATGTAATCCAAATACTCCTCTTAGTCATTTGTTTCTTAATTTCAATACTGGTGAATATGATACAAGGGGTATTGCTCAAATTATTCGAACAATACAGATTTTATACTTTACCTCTATTTTTAAGAACAGAAAGTGTTTGTTCCACTATTTTGTTGCACAGATGATTCTTGATTCTTCTTTCAAATAGTACACAATACTTTTATTATAATTGTACTTTCTTCAACTCTTCAGTATTGGATTATTACCCCTTGTTATACCTGAGACTACTTTTGGGTCAGTATTATATCAGAAATTTCCCGTTATTTTGCTTTCTTAAACTCCATTTGCTTACAGTTATTGCTTTGTTTTACCATTCTCTACTAATACCAGAGTAAAACATGTGGAATTTTGTAACGTAAGTCTATATAAATATTGAAACACGTTGTTTACCGCCACAGTCATCTTTCGTGCACTATAAAGAAGGTTCGAAATACAAAATGCCGAAAACCGTAGAACTTATATATTATATATATTCTATTAGTGTTATAGCCGGTAAATTCCAAATATCAAAAAGTAGAAGGTGGAATATAATTAAGAAGGAAAAAGTTGCTGGTAATTTGTAGAACCGTAAAAGATTTGGACGAAGATGTTCAAGCCAGCAGAAGGACCTATTCATCAATATTAAACATAAATGAAATTGAAGGCTTTGTGCATCGAAAATCACTAGAAACGCTTATAAAATTAGTTAGGCGAATGTCATGAATATGCCAAGCGGAGATTAACCCTAGAATTTCCAAACCTCGATCTGCCACGCGGGGTTTCTTGAACCTTCACTACTCTTCACTCATTTATCCTAAAAAAAAAAAGTATCTATGTATCTTCAGAACCGCTGATGAAGCTAGGGAAATAAGGACACTTAAGGACACCCATAAGGACACTCGTAATGTTGGCTAAACGCTGGGAAAACATTTCCATAAGTACATGGCTTACACCCTCAAAGTAACAACCTAAAAAAAAGTTGTTTTTTGTAAAAAAATTTGTAATATTTGAACATGTGATGTTTTATGAACAATATAGTATATCATTTTGTGTTGTATTTATTTAATTTATAATAAATAATAATATTATAAGATAGTCATAATACATGTATACTATCTTTTGTCAATACATTTCATTTTCCTATTAGGAAATAAAGCTTTGGCACAAATTTGCAAGTTTAAACAAACTTTAGAAGAGCATTCTTTTTTTTTTCTATTAATCGAATAACCTGTTAAATTGTAATCTGTCATACTGAATAATAATAAACAGCTCTTAGAGTATTCTTTAGGTTTTGCTTCATTAGGTGGAGAAATAAATTGTTTCCGATTGGAGATCGAAAATCAAATTTTTTAGTCTGATTGTATCAATAATTCAGTGAATTTTCATCCAACATTAGAGTGATATTTCCTAATAATATTCTCTTCCGTTGCACGTATGCAATTTTTGATTGGAAGTTTGGTTTCCACAAAATATTAAAAAAGGATGCTAACTTTCTACTGATTATACACATTTTTTCTTAAAAGACACATCATTTGGTAACAAATTATTATTTTTTTAATTCGTACGTGCAACTAAAGCATAGTTCAAGAAAATCGTAGAATTTTTCATCTCGGAAAATTTTTGGAGACCTCTCACGCTGGTTATTATCATTATTACAATAATTAATATTTTTATATCAAAGTTTTTGAGAAAGTGTTCGAAGAAGTGCATTTCTGGTAGGTATTAAAGATTGTTAAAAAAAAAACAGAATTAATTTTCTTGAAAATAGCGTTTATATTCTTTTGTGACCGTGGTTTTCCCTCCTCAAAGACGACCAGATGAAGATTTTCGAAGGGTATTCGAAACGTGTTGCCAGACAAGATTTTCAGGGCAAAGAGTTCCGCGGTAATTTCAACCTGATGTGGGCGAACACCGTGCAGATATCCACTTGACCCACGCCACGACGGTATATTTATCCACCTAAGGTCTGTGGTGTCAACACGAGTCAACAGTGGTCAATAAGCGATCAAGTGACCTCGCAGCCTACGCCAATCTTCATGAGTTTACAACATTTCTTACATAGCCAAGGAAAATCGGCACCAAATACGAGAATATCCGTAATGATTTATCGTTCACGTTTCTCGTACATGTTAATAGGATCATTGAATCATGATTTCTCGAGGATCACGGTGGTAAGGCGTGAGTAAATTCGAGAGATAGAAAATCTGGTAGACCCGAAGCAATACAGGGTTTTAACCAAACGACTTAACCTCGCGGCATAGTGTCAGCGGTTCACATTAATTCAGTCGAATTAATCGTAAGCGTCGTCGCAACGCGCAACCCTGCTCCGTAGCACGGATTTATTGAATCAACCGGTCGAATGGTTCATTGGTTATGTCACCGACTAATTTCATGTCTCCGTTCTTTGCACGAGACTTTCTCGTTTTCTATTTACCATCGATGTATGCACTTTACCATACCGATGTATATACAAAGTAAACTAAACCGACTTACACTGGAACTATTGTATTGTCTACTGTGAAAGTGTGTTTAATCAATTTCGTTTGCGTATGAATGGAAAAACCTTTGATGCATGACCTACTATGTGTAGTATCAACGAAGATAATCAAGTTTCAAGATGCCGCTTATTTAAGAAAAATATACAGCAACTGACGGAAGTATTCGAACCTTCTTTAAAATAGAATAACATTTTTAATAATGGACCAAACGATTTGATGTTTCTTTTTTTTAAGTTAGAAGAATTATTTTACTAGATATGTATAAAAAATTTTGAAAATGTTACAATTGCTCGGAATCACGAAGAAATTATTAAAAATCGTCTTTGCAACTCTTTTATCTGAGCCTGTAATAAAAATTTTAAAAGTATATCTCGTAAATTTATGCAAGTCAAATTGTCTGTGGGTCAAATAAGTCTACGTACACCTTGTCTGAATTATTTTATTATATTGTCACTTTAAATATTTTGGGAATGAATAAAATTTCTCTGAAGTATATTCGGAAGTATCGTATTACACGTTGAGACAACAAAAATAAACGATCTTTGACTTTCAATCAGCACAGAAATAAAATATAAACGACAACTAGACAAAAAATGAAGCCAAAAAAGTCTCCGTGCACGTAAGTGAATATAACTTAAACAGTTAAAGTTTTAAATTTTAGTTATAATTAATCATCCTCCTTTGGCTTTGATTACTTTCTTCACACGCTTTTGCATGGAAGCAACTAATTTTGCTGCTGTTGCAGGTTTCATTTTGCTCCATTTCTCTAATAGTGCACGATTAGTGACTTTCTTCACGGTATGTTTGGAATCGTTGTCTTGAAAGACAAATGGTTCACTAAGATTTAATTTCTTAACACTGTTATGCAGTTTGTCCTTCAAGATATTCAAATAAATATATTGGTCTATATTGCATTCAATAAATTTCAAGTTTCCTACCCCAGCCGTACTCATGCATCTCCAAACGAGAACACTGCTATGCTTCATGGTTAAATACAGATTCTTTATTTCCATGTGGGTATTTGATTTTCTCCAATTTGTAATACAAACCAAATAAATTAAATTTACTTTCGTCGCTAAACAATAACGAATTCCAGAAGTTCGTTGATTTGAAGCTTTAGACGTTGTTAATAGTTTTTATCTTGGCTTAGACCAATGTTTAATTCGTGTCACATTATTAAAAACAATCCATTTTTCATCACCAATGACAAATTGTTTTAAGAAAAGGCGATTTTTGTACTGCTTTAGTAATAAATCGCAAATTCTTTTCCTTCAGCTCATGGGGAACCCAAACGTCATACTTATTCGTCATTCTGAACTGTTTCAAATGCAAAGAAATTGACTTTTGCGAAATATTTAATATTCTTGCTATCTCTCTAGTTACGTCCCTTGGATTTCATTCAATATAATTTGCAACTTCAACATCATTAATCTCTTTTGGTCAGCCACTTCGTTGTTCGCCTTCCACATTCAAATCTCCACTATTTAATCTTTTAACGCACTTTTGTATAGTACGTTTGTTAATAGCATCCTCACCATACACACCACACATTTTCTCTTATTATTTCTTCGACAGTTTTCTTCTTTCGACAATAAAAAAGGATTAAATGCCGAAATAGAATATTCCGTTCACTCATTTTTAAACTCTTATGACTCGAATAGTACTGAAAAAAGAGAACTGCCAAATATTGAACGCAAAGCATCTTTAGACTGTCCTGAATGAGATACGTTTATTAGTTGTAGTTAAAATAAACAAGATTATCAGATAACATTACTGAGAAACAAATTTGATGCAGACGGACTTTTTACCCAACCTAATATTTCCATATCACTCTGTATATACCAATAGTAAAGTGTTATATGATTGTTTTTCCTTCCACAAGCTGTTCATCGGTTAATTGTACTTTTCGTGTAAAGCAACGTGTTACAATTGTGACATTTAAACGATTCCTCAATATTCATCAGGTAAACCAGATACATATTAAGTATCAGTTCACGGTGCTAGTAATAAGCCACGATTTCTTGGTACTTTGCATAACTGTTCAGAGACACATGCAAGGTCCCCGTGTAAAGAGGGGAATGAAGGTGGGGCATACTCGAGGAGCACCTTGCAATAGAAGAGTCGTCGATCACAGCTGCAAAACTCCCACGACCCCATCGCTAATTCATCAATGATTCAGCCAGAGAAGAACGACCGACGTTGCGATTGTCACGAAACCGTAACTCGCCAGACCACGACACTGACAGTTTTTCTCAGAGCCGAGTTGTCGAAGGTAAAGGAACTTGTCACGGAACTTCGATCATCAACTACCTACTGTCTTCGAACGCTTACCCTAACAAGAAGAGACGAGTACACTTTTTCCCCGTGTACACGTGTATTGCTTGCTTATTGATCATTTGGCTACCTTACGTTGTAAATATTTTACACGTAACGGGAATACAGAGAGGAAATTACGAGAGAATCACGAACGAGCTTCATACATTGTTTTAGTTAATTCTAATACAGCGGAGCTTCGATTATTCGTAAATCGGCTATTTGGATAGAGGAGATCAGGGTAAGTTGATATAATGAGATCGATTTGAATACGAGATACAAGAAAATCGAGTATTTCAACGATAGTTTGTATCATTTGTCGAATTTATCTGTGACGAATCACTTTGGTGGATGAATCCACACATGAAAAGAATAAAAACAAATTTGTAACTATGGCAAAAGATTTAAATCACTAAAAACATGATTGGACGTTTGAAACTGTTGAAAGTCTTGATAAGTCCTGAATCATGAGTATTTAAAGTTTCGATACATTCTGAAAGTCTTGGAAGTCTTAAAAGCCTCGATCGTGATTCAATACATGAAACATTTAAAAGTTTTGATAAGTTTTAAATCATGAGTCTTTAAAGTTTTTGTATGTTCTACAAGTCTTGCAAGTTTTGAGAATCACAGTATTAAACAATTTTGAATCGCCTTAAATATATAGGTACTAATGGCGAAAAATTCGAATCATTTCGAATATGATTCGACACTTGAATACCCTTGAAAGGTTTAATAAATTATGAATCGTAAGTCTTTAAAATTTCAGTATGTCCAGAAAGCCTTGAAAGTTTCGAGAATCTTAATATTGATAAGAATTTCGAATCGCTCTGATCGTGATTCGATACTTGAAACACTTGAAGTCTTCAATCGATAAGTTTACAATCATGAGTCTTTAACATTTCAATACGTTTTGAAAGTCTTGATAAGTCTCGAATGTTTCAATGCGTCTAGAAAATCTTTAGAAGTCTTGAGAGTCTCAGTATTGAAGAATTTCTAATCATTTCGAATATGTAAGTTTAGAAAAGCATTAAGAAATTTCGAATCGCTTCCACCATGATTCAATACTTGAAACATCTAAAAGCCTCGACAAATCTTAAATCAAACTTTTCTCTAAACTTTCGATACATCTCGAAAATTTTAAAAGTCTCAAGAATCTAGGTATAGAAAATCTACGAATCGTTTATCACTTCATCACTAGTAACCACTAAGTAATCTTCTACATCTTGGTATTCGATGCACGACGTAATACGGTACCTTGCCACCTGTGATCAATGAGCTCTAAATTAAATAGATTAATACAGTTGATATCGCGACGCGTTCGATAATCTTAGTGGACAGTAAGAAAAGGTTGAACGATTAGACGAGAACGGTTGCTCGAGCCGAAAAGAGGGGAGTAGGAGAATACGAGGAGAACGAAAAAGAAGAAACTAAACAGAACAAAAAAAAAAAGAAACCAATGAAAAGAAAGAAAAAAAAGAAAAAAGAAGGAAAGGTTACTAAGTCGATCAGAGATTCGGTTATTCGATGAAGAAGTTAATCTCGGTATCCGCTTGTTCCCTGGTTACCTTATTGGTTTCCTCTGTCCTCGGATGGAATGCGCGCATACGAATCGTTTTGCAGGACTTCGAAGAGATTCTTGCATGATAGACTGGTCCGACCTGGACCGGCCGGGACCGGCCCGGACCGGATTTCTTCTCCCTTGCTGCGTAGGAGAACACCGTTTCAACGTGCACACAGCCATGTTTAAACAGCACACGGGACGAGTCCTACGTTAATGGAAATCGCTGCTCTTCTTATCATACCGATCCGCTCGTGAATTCAATTCCGCAGGCAAGTGCTCTTAACGCTCTCCTATGAATCTCTATCTACGTAGATAAAGCTGCGCTGCTACACGCTTCCGGCCGATTTGTTTCCGCATTTCTCCTTTCCGCGTTCGTTTCGAACCTCTTTCTACGTGGCTTATGTTATCCGTGAACAATTTCAAACGTATCTCGGTGATGCGTGTAAACTCGAAGTTGAAGAAAAATTCGACGGTCGTGCGAAGTGCTTCTCTTTACGGATCGGTATTGAATCGTACCGATCTACGGATCTCCGATGCACTTTGCATGCTTTAACACAGTATTGACGTAATCGAAAACGGTACACACTATATGAAGTTCGATAAATATGTAAAATTTACCCATTTTTCTTTTCTTTTTTTCTTCGTGCATTGGAAGTATTTTTTTGATGTTGTAAATATTAAGATTTTATTGCGTGATATAAGAGACAAGTAAATTTACTTCACACCGAAGAAATAGAAGCATAATAAACAGAAATAAAAGAGGATACAAGGGTACATGGAGTAAATAACATTTATTTTTAATATTCTTTACTTATTAAATGTAGAAGTCAATTCTTTCTGCCTGGAATCGAATAATTAGTGCAACCATTCAAATCGAAATATTTACAAGCGGTTAGAAAAATGGCAAAAGGTCATTAATAGAGTACGGAAATGCAAATTCATATTGTTTGGAATATAGTAAAAACAGTAAAACTTTGGTAGAAAGTTATTTCACCTAACAGATATTATAAAAAGAATTTCGTATATATTTTCATATCATGTACATTCTGTGAAATTTTACATTTTTAAAATTTCTATAAATACATAAAAACCCGCAGTCTCGTCATTAACAATAATGTAAATTATTCCCATAAAAATTAAGAATGAAATTTCCAGTAAAAAGGGGTGAATAAGACCTGCAAAAGAGTTGATTTGGAGTGGAAAAAGGTGAATATGATCTACAAAAGGATTTATTTTCTGTGCAAAACCTATATATTTTTGTACGTAATTGCATACCTACTCAGTATAAAAAGTTTAAAAGACACAATTACGCTGATATCAGGATATTTTTACGATCGACTGTATACGAACGGGTGAAAAAGGAAAATTTCTTTCACCGTTTTATTTTCAATTATACATCTGCCGGTGTAACAGAGCAGAGGGGAGCTGTGTTCCCATATTAGCTGATCATCGATATTTCGAAAGCAGCTTATCCGCAATAGTCGTCAGAAATTCGCACAACTCTATCTGAACATCTTAATACCGGAATTCTTGGATACGCATTGAATAGTTGCAGCGGGCGGAATGGCGTGTAAACATGCGTAGTGGTCGGTTCCCCGTTTATTCCCGTTCCTTTCAGGTTTCCCTAGCTTTGCCTACAGAGCGTGACCGTAGCTACCTACGCACGCCACTCGATGTATCAATGCCATCGATGCGACAATCCAAATATTTGCTAGTAAGATTAGCCACTCACCGTGGGCCACGCCGTTTCCTGTTACTATTTTCCTTTTTTTTTCTTCCCCCGTTCCCGACGTCTACACGAAACGTGTCTACGGCATCTGTCCTGAACGCGCGGCCCTCTCACGCGCAAGCCTGTCCTCCCCGTTGCCTTTATTTTCATAGCAGCCAAGCCGTAGTTAATTTTGTTATAGATATTTTCAGCGGTTACTTTTCGTTACAATAACAGTCGACTTCGCCCTTTTTACGAGTGCATTGCGGAATTAACATTGGAACGATTGGAATAATTGGTTTTAAAATTATATTTGAAATTTACTCAAATTTACCACTTTGCATCTTAGAAATTTTGCTCGTGATTTTTAATGCAATATTTCAAAGAATTACATTTATCAATTTATCTTACCCTACATTTTGTTACAGAATATGTGGGCATAATTTTACTGGTAAATTCAGCAGAATAAAATAAGAGAAAAGGTTCCTACGAACATATTACTTCGTTTTCGAGACAGAACCGAATTTCCGTCTACCAATGATCGTTTTGATAAACGAAATAACGCGTAAATAACGTGTGATACATCGTGTACGGGTTTATAAACGCTCTACAACACTCTGTACTATGTATTACTTTCCTTTGTAATGATTCTAAATCTGTTAAGTTGTAGAATTTATAATAGCAGTATGTGCATTAATCTCCAAGTGCATTAATCATGTTTGTTAATTACCAAGGAATTTCAAACGAGTCAAAATCTCAATGATAAGATGTCTAAAAATTCATATTCGAATCGAAAGTAGTCAGTTCGAACAATTTCTGTAAAAGCACATAAGCAATTGATATGATACAAAAATCAGGTATATGTTTATATTACCTTTTTTTCTTATATCCAATAAATGTATTCTTCAATAAATGTTTCCAATGAAACACAGTTCAAAGAGTACTACGAAGTTACAGGTATAACAGTTCCATATATAAAAGAAAACCACACGTGAGTGCAATTAATAGAAAAAAAAATAATAAAATTCGTTAAAGAATTTATTTCAAAGCCTTCAGAATTTTCGCACAATGTCATATTTTGCTATGAAAGAAAAGTTAACGTTTGGGATTTTGATGTCCACTAAAAAGTTTCGAAGCAACCAGAATGAGGAGCAGAAATTCAAAAATTTGTAAAGTACAGTTAAGGGAGGGCATTTAGTAGAAAATTAACTATTAGTTATTTTTGAGATAATATTTTGGAATTAAGTAGTTTTATACAATTTTTTACGTTGAAACGAATTGTACTAAAGTAGAATTCATATTCCAATTTTTTTTAGATGAAAAACAATGTTTTTGCGGAAAATTATCAAATTATTAAATCCATACTTTTATCTGTGTAAAATGTTTATTTTTGTCAAACTTATAAGGTTTTCCATTTTTAGATTATGATTAAAATTCTCCTGCCCCGTATGTCTACACTTTATTCCAGGTGTAATTGATAAAATAATATATTTAGATATATTAAAAAATAATTTAAAACAAAGTGCTGAGGAATTGTTATAAGTCGTCTCTTCGTAATTGTACAATCACAATTTTTCAATTATTTTTTAATACTTTCACTACTTTATTGTATAAACTATATATATTCGAATAAAATGATGTTAAAACAGTCGATTCATCGTTTCATTATTTTATTTATCCTTTGTCACATTCACTCGACTGAAAGAAACTAATTCTCCGACTCGCTGTAAATTGCAAAAATTATAAGTGACTGGAAAGATTTGAACAAATTCTCGAACGTTTTGTGTCGTTGCACCATAAGGAAGTATGAAACGATTTCATTTCACCGATGCGATATACCGATTAAATGGTATTTACAATATGGATGCGTGCATTTATACCTGACACATCCTCGGTGAAGAACAGTTCCGGTGAAGAGAGTGTGCAGAAGAGCTGGTTTCCCTGTCGAACTCTTTTCCCGATTAACGAGATAATGGTCGCGGTAATCTCAAGGGGCGATCTTATTGCGCGTTAAAGCCGAACAACGACCAGGTGGTTTCACGGTGTACCTTCAAAAGATCCTTCCTCTCCTCCTCCTCCTCGACGTAGAGAGCCTTAGCTGATCCTCGACGTTCAGCAGCTAAAACGATTTAACGAACGTGAAAAAACGAACGAGTCAAAAGCCCGTGAAGCCTGCGTTTCTTCCTCGTTTCTGGATGCAAACGGATCAAAAGGATTGCTGTGCAACCATGGGAATCCCCCTACCTCCCCTTGAAACTTTTATTCGTCGGAGAAATCTCTCTTTTGGGTTACCGCAAACACTTCTCGTACATTGTCGAAAGCTTTGGGGGAATTTTCAACAAAACGACAATACAGTAATTACTATTGAACGTTTAAATGACAGAATCATTCTTCCGTGTTTGTACTTTAGTTAACACTAAACCTATAGACGATTTATGTATACCTATATTTTACCGTGACCGGTCTTTAAAAACAAATATAGTTTTTTTTACTATTTAATACAGATAATCGTCAATTTGATACTATCTTAAATAATGAACGGAACAACTTTTACATTACGACAAACTAATTTTAATTTTCTTCATTTCATTTATAAACATGAATAGCAAATGAAAAGTAAAGCTTAGTATTCTCCATCCTATTTTTTTACAAATTATAAAGTTCTGAGATGTACATTTTCTACACACATATACATGTACACTTTAAACAGATAATGTTAGTTTTATTGTCTTTACAATATTTTATTTAACAAGTTTTCCCTGTGTATAAAAATGTACTTATATTTGACGTCATTTCCTGTACATCTTTGTCTTGCTGTTACAATTCTTGAAATTCAGCGGCCAATTCTTCCGCTAACTGAAATAAAAATTCTTGCCTTGAAATTTTTTATTATGATTTTTTTTTTATACAAAATGCACGTATTTATTCTGGCTAGGTAAAGAATATTGAAGAAAACCTACAGAGGCCATCTCCGAGATCTGGATTTCACACTATATTTTCTAACCATAAAATTTTGTGCTATTATCAAACCTAATTGTTTCCGGTAAACGTGTATCACTTTTTTTTTTGTAGATTTATCCATTGAGCTTAACGATGGAACAAATCTCGATACAAATGATATGTTGTTTACAATTGGTATTAATATCATACGTAATGTTGATTCCTAATCAGCATGATGAGCTGTTATTTATTTCTATTTACTTAGAATGTTTATCAAATGAAAATACGATGTGTAGTTTTAAAGACTTACTTCATTAATGCAGAAATTGCTGAACATGCTCTCCCACTGTGCTAAATACACAACTATACTTTACGAATTAGTAAACTAAATTAGTAAACAAAAGTAGCGAATAGTCAAAGCCGATTTTCTCGAAAATAAAGCATTAAGTAACTTTACGAATTAGTGAACTAAATTAGTAAACAAAAGTAGTAAATATTCAAAGCCGATTCTCTCCTATACAAAGCGTTAAGCAACTCTACGAGTTAGTAAACTAAATTAGTAAACAAAAGTAGCGAATATTCAAAGCCGATTTTCTTGAAATCAAAACGTTAAACAAACAAATTTTATTCTTTACTTTCGTGTTATTTTTTCCTGTAATATCGCCTTCTCTTCGCTTGTACTACCAATACTAAAACACCGTTTTCTTATTTTCAGACAAGTATTGAAATTGTTGCCACACATTTCACGATTTTTGTTATTGTATGCCGTTGAATTCTTTTCTTCCGAGTTACAGATCCATTTAAAAAGAAAAATCGGCGATCTTGAAATTTTGTAAAAAATTAAATAAAAAAGAAACCTCTGTCAAATATCAAACAGAACATTTGTCCCTTTGCACCATTTATCTATTCTCTAAATATGTATATTTTCCGTATCATGAGAAGCTAGATATGATTATTTTAACTGCTCTAGTTAGGCGAAACACGATGTATATTGATCTTCTGATAAGCACCGTAAGAAAATTGATTCAAAAATATACATCCCGCTCAAGAAGATCTAAACTTTCAAGAAACAGAAAATTCTTTTAAGTAAGAACATATATCGTCAAGTTGTAATTGTTACTCTGCACCTTACTCCGAAACGAGTTTAAGCGCCATAAACCTATTTAATAGCAGCCATGCATATTTATTAGAACTTCCTTGTACACGTGACATCGCATTTGAATTCTTTACCAAAGTAGGTAAGTACTACATCAACGGTAACAAATAGGAAACTATTACTCACTACAAGGGCTAAGCTTAACGAATGGTAGTTAAGCGTAAGCAATGTTATGCCATTATAAAGTTTAATCTTATTACACATGAACGCGGCATCGAAAGTAACGAATTTCTTCCGCTTTCAGGTTCAATCGAGCAAATTAAACAAAGAAAAGTTTCGAACATTTCGCAAGCGAAAAGTAATTCCGTGTTAGCTGGTGAACGATCTTTGCATGAAGGACGCGTTGCGTTGGCCGGTGAACAGTCGAAAACGAAAGCGGATACACGTAATCGTTCCTTAGTCGACATCAGCAGCTGTCACTGTTTGTTGGTTTGCGTTAGGGATTACTTGAAAATAGATCGTAGGGAGACCACGTTGAAACCCAACACCAAACGTAATCCGTATTAATGATTACGCTTAGATACGTTCTAGGTATGTGCTCTAACGTGGATTAAAAATGTTTACTAGATTCGCTTAACGTCTAAAATGTATTTAGAAGGAACATTCATTCCTGAGCCTACCTGTCACTTCTTATAAGGAACTTTATGTGTATTGATATTAGAGGAACATTTTGTTGGAATTATTTTATTGAAATTCTCGAGAAGAAAGATACGACACATAAAACTTACAATAATTCATGATATTCATGTAAAACTCACAATAACTCTAACAAGGAAAGCTTTTCAAATAACTAATTAATTTTAATAAAATAAGAGTTGAAAGTTATAGTACTTCAGTTCTTAATAATTGAAATAAGTGCTTTTAATATCGGCTCGAAAAATGGTGTCGAAGTCTGCCATAAACAACTCTGAAAATAGGTGTTGCTATCTTTCCGTGATTATTTTTATTTTATAACCGTTAAACGTGCTTGGTAAGATTAGAATCTTGTTCATTTCCTTTCTCTTTGCTGTAAAAATTTCTGTAAATCGGAATGCAAACTTCCTATAATTTAAATTATAGAATCATCCAACTTACACGCCTATACGTTTCTTTTTAATAAAATGCAAACTATTTGGAATATTTTCGAGTTGTTCTTTTTCTTGAAAGTATGATACATTACAATTATACGTAGAATAGAATATCATTTAAATGTGTACGACGACTGTGTCTGCAGATATTAATTTGATAGTCGAAGTTTTCAACGACTTTTCAACAGGTTGCTGGAGTTTCTTTGCGAATTACAACTCGGATCTTGTTCTTTAGGTTGTTAATTGCTTTTTTGTTAGCATAGCTCGACTTTTCTAAAAAAGTTGATAAAAAAAAGAATTTAATGGTGTTAAGTCGCATGATCTTGGAGACCAATTGAAATTTGCATGCCGTGAAATTTCACGTTGACGAAATTTTCGATCGTAAAAACTGAATGTTTCTTCAAGTTGTATGATATACAATAGACGTCAATATGATTCATGAATATTATTCAATTCTGCCCATAAAAAGTCATCAAAAGTAAGAAAAAAAAGTATCTTTTATATAAAGTTTGGCAATAAACGATTTGTTGCAGTTACAATTGTAAACGAGTATTGCATTATAATCAAATGAATTGTGATAAGAATTACAATTAGACAGAACGTTTGACTAAAAATTTATTTCACCTGTCATATACTGATTTAATAAATCATTCTTCCATCCATTACTATTTAGTAATAATTCATAAATAACTCATAATCTAAAGGGTGATCTTGAAAAGAGGTTCCCTTTGCTCGAAGGTAAAAGTAACACGATGCGATCAAATTTCGAATCAGTTGAACCTATCTTTGTCTCGTAGACTTCTTCACTGTCAATCTCGAAGGGTTAAGTACGTACCTTGGGCATCCCTCTTGTCCCTCTATACTTATCCCGCCTCAGGAGGGTTAGCTTCCGTTTCCGGATTGGCACGTGAATTATGAGGACCTTGAAGAGGGTATACGTTGTCGTGATACCACTTAGGCACGTGGTGTTGCATGAAAGACCGTTAGAGATCCAATATGGCTCCATTATAGATCCACTCCTACAATACTCCTCCTCCAGGAGGAACACCAAAGGAGCTTTTTCATCCTTCAATTTGTTTTAAAGGGTCCTGTGCCATCACGTTACTATCTCTACAGGATGAGACTGAACGGGGGTTGAGTCTACATATATGACGATGATTATGAAAGTGGGCTAAGTTACATATTCTTTGTTTCGAGACATTTAATTAATATCTCGATAATCATTTATATATTTCGTGTGTTCATATTTAATATAACAAATATTGTGAACAAAAATTGGAATGATAGTTACTTAATTGAAGGCCTCCAATAGTATTTAAACTAGGCGATCTCCAACGTAAACATTATTATATGCACATTTTCAAGATTTCGATTTTCACTTTTCTTGCATTTCTCCAATCATGGTTGCAAATATTTAAATTTCAGTAATTCCACGTTCTAACCTGTGGTACATGAAGCACGAACAATTCCTTCTTCATCCGAGAATAATTAGATACAAAGCATTATTAATTACCCATCAATTCTGGATATTTATAATTCTGATAGACAAAATTATATACACTTAGAGTTATTCTTTAATCTATTTATCTCACGTTGATTGTATTTGTCACAATTTTTATTTATTAAAAATAAACTTTTGATTTAACGTTTCGAAAATCTTTACAACAAAATAACTTGGTTAATTTTGTATATGCGCCACGAATCGATACTATATTCCTGTTTATTCTTATTTGAAGTCCTAATTCTTCGGTGACACGTGTTCGCCAAAGCGAAAGGTGTTTTCATTGCACACGTGTTGCAAAAACTGGCATTTCAGACAGTGCCTGAAAAAATAACAGCAGAACTAATTATGTAAATCCTGTCGTTGCGCTGTGTTCTGCAAGCACGACAATACAGTTAATCCAGGAGTCGCCTGCCTTATCAAAATACTCGAAGAGGAAAACGTACAGAGAGCACGTACATACCACGTGTTGTCCCACTGGGAATCTCAGCCTAGCTAAACTTTGACAGCGTGCTTGAAAAATCACATGATTCTACTTATTTACGTCTGTTCACCGACATTGTCTCTCTAAATTAATTGAAAACTAGAATTGTTGTGTCAATCAATATACAGTGACTCTTATTAATATTCGTACACATTTTAAAACAAAATAACTTTTTTAGAATCGGACCAAATGACGCGAATATCTTTTTTTTGTTTTTTTGTTTTTTTGTTTTTTTTTGAGGAAAAGTTAGAAGGATCAGTTTACTAAACGATGTGTAAAGAAATTACATTGGACGGAATTACGAAGAAAATAATAACAGTTGCTTTTTTTTTATCAATTGTTCTTTACAATCGTTCTTTATTATTGATTTATCTGATCTTGTAATGAAAATTAAAAAACAACACCTTTTGTAGATTTATATCTATTATGTGCATGCTGAAAATTTTATCGAATTCTGTTAACGTTGTTATAAGCTGCAAACTGTTAAAATGATGGAAATCGAAGTTTTTCACGACTTTAGGCCTACAACTGCGATAAATCTAAAACTTTTTTATATATTTCAATGCTTGCTGCTGTTTTTACATCGTTTGATTTCGATGAGATGTTCACCATGTACACAATTGACAGAAACCTATGTACAAAACATATTTTTAAAAGTTTTCATTACAGACTCAGACAAACAGATTATGAAAAGCGACCTTTGCTTTTTTCTTTTGTGATTCTAACAATTTCTTCAAAATTTTTTATATACATCCATTTAGTAAAGTAATCCTTCTAACATTTTAATAAAGCTCACGTTTGGTCCAATTTGAAAAAAGTGATATTGTTTTCAAGGATGTGCGAATATTGATAAGAGTAACTATATGTGTACATTAATTGTGTAAAAAAAGACCTAGGTGAATACATATCGTAGGAATAATAATTTACAAATATTTTTTATAATAATAATAGTATTAATAGTGATTTGATAATCAACTACCTTTAACTTAATGTACTTAAAGATTTCGTAATTGCAAATTCTTTTACGTTGTTAAGCCTTAATAAATTTATCATTCAATTCTATTTATGAATGTCGTGACATCGAATCAGTATTATTTTATCTATTTCACTGTATTCAACCCTTTACAATCCACTAGCGCTACTATGGCGACATTTACAATATACATTAAACCCATGATTCAAATATCTTAATAATTTTATTATTGAATAATAAATTTGCAAATTGTTACGGAACAGGCTGTAATGGTTGAAATTACCATTGTCTTGGATTATTAAAATATGTTTGATTCCAGAATATAGTTGAGGTTGTCTTTATTAAGTGTTTGAACAAATGAGTGTTTTGAGTTTTTATTGGGGTTTTGGTTGCTTAATTCTGGCCAATCAACGGTCAGGGAAGAAAGGGTTTGAAATCGATCGTCACTTCTAGGGTTTTCTCCCAACTTCAAACCTTTCTATCTGTAATTATTACTCAATATTTCCGCATTTAGATTTGCAATGAATAATTATAAATATTCGGAATAGTTATAAATAATAGAAGTTATTACTAATAATAATTGTAATGACAATAATAATTATTATAATGCTAATAATAATAATTATACCGATGATGATAATAATAATAATATAATCATGTTATGTAATAAACATAAGATAATATATGATAACCCTATACAGCTATGTATTTCTTTTAAAAGTTTATATCCTTACCGATCTTTAAATAAGACTTAGGTTATATCGTTAATTAAATTATTTAAACTTTGGAATATTTTTAATTTTTCAGATCCAACCTCGATTAGCAGTTAATTCCTCTTCCGGTAACCACCAAGGCGTAATCTTTTCCTCGAAATTACGCCTTTGGGTTGTTGGGGATATTTATACGGCAATTTGGGCAAAATATTTGTGTTTCTGAGATCGAAACTCGATTGGCCGTTAATTCCTCTTCCGGTAACCACCAAGGCGTAATCTTTTCAATATGTGTGGAGGAAAAGGCAGTGTGTTCGTAACACAAATATTTAGGAACCTCTTCTTTCCAAAACGTAAAAAATTTCTCTATAAAGGTGTTCCCAAGTTGCTGGTCAATTACATCGAAAAATCCTCAGAGATTGCAAAGGGTTAAAAGCTGATTATCGTGGATTGAACGAAATCAACACTGACGTACGAAGAAACAGCAGTAATTATAGGCATGCTTTTATGATTTGCCGTTTTCGTGTTTGAATACAAAGAAAGAAAGAGATAGAGAGAGAAAAAAGAAAAAGAAAAAATAAGTGGTGAAAAACGAAATGATCTAGACGATGGTTAAGCTTAGAACCCCTGGTGGACGGGAACCGACACCTGGCCGAATGGTGAACACACACGAGACGCTGCGGGACACGAACAGGAGGTTCGCCTCGTAATGAGTGTTCATAAAATTTCTTCTTTCAACGCCACGGAATTAGACGATCGATTAAAAGTTTCGAAAAGTCTCGCTATGCAATTAAGTATTACTGTCGAGATCCAGTGATATCACTGCAGGTATTCACACCACATTTTCACCTAGCACGTATGCATTTAATACATACGCACATTAATATTAAATCTATATCTTTTCACCGTTTTATTTCGTTACTCTATATCATCTAGTAATTTCGTTCGATGCATATTTAATGCGGCGCCTCGTTATCAACTGTTGTTAATATTACCATTCACTATTGATGAGAAAAAAGAAGCATCATTCATGAGTAGTTACACTCATTAATTAAGATACTCGTTTATTGGAAGTAGTAAAACTTCATCGTTGTTAATTTGTGTTATTATCGTTTTAATAAGATTATCTTTCAATCAAAGATTCGAGAGACTTTCACGATTCGGTGTTACGTAGTTATTACCGTTGAGGCTTCCGTGTGTAAACCGTGTTCTTATGAAAAAAAGTATTCTGACGTTTCGTAAGCATAATTTGCAGCTTACTTCGTCTGTGTTTGAATGATTGATGGAGTTACAAGGAATATGCATATCGAACAGATATTACAATTTTAGAAGGTACAATTTCTAACTAGAAATTTATGTTTAATTTTATTATTGTAAATTCGTATGAATCTATGGAGATAGAATTACCACTCGTGACCGATAATATAGTAACGGTAGCGAATGTGAGGCATGTGCTTAACACTTTATCTACCGGAAGTTTATTAACACTAGGTTTACAGGACACGTCAATTTTCAGGAGAAACAATTGCTATTATTTTCCAGCAACTTTTTCTCACTTTTATTAATGGAATGATACCTTGAAGGAAAAATTCGGTTTTTCGTACACGCAAGAAAAGTCCGTAAACCTAGCATTAATTGGTTCTTTGCTGTCACTTTTTATTGATCAGGAGCCTATTTATCGATTCCTTATTGTCAGCGATAATCGATTTTTATTTTGTTTTTTTCCCCCTCTTTTCTTTCTTTACCGCATTGTAATCAAATTTGAGCCATACAAGCAGTACTACAGTAAATAGGAGGCTTTGTCATGTGCGTTAGATAAAGAGTTAACATGTGACCCCGTAGTTAGTAGTAGGATCGATACCGTATTGATATGATCGACATCATTCTACAAATTTCGATATGATCTTGGTATATATATGTCAAAGACGTAGGTATTAAAAAATATCAATACTTTGATACTTATATAAAGTTATCCAAATGAGATGCCTAGATATTAGTACTGTATAATATTTACATGTCATGTCTTCGCTATTCGTTGTATTTTTATAAAGAAGCTCTGCAATACTGTGACAAAGTTTAGAATTACTAAAACAAATGATGTCGTCCGTATGAAATTGCCATTTACACGTGAATACGATCGTTCTAGCAATACGCCATTAAATCCCAAGTAGAGGAATAAGGTAACTTTTATACATATAATTATTTATTACTTATAGAAGTATATTAGAGACAATGTAATTGCTATTGAAATTTGTTTTTGTATAACGAAATGTTGCGTTCATGCAACTTAGAGCCTTCAATGAATTAACATTAAAATTGCTAAAGAATATAAAAAATGTATTATAATAGTATACATTACATAGAAACTCATTACATGAAAATGATGCATAAGAATGTTTCCATGATTTAAAAAAAAAATGGACTTATCTTAGTATTATAAATATTTCAATTCGTTCAAATTTGGAAACATTGCAAGAATTAGATGGAAGAAAAAATAGTGACAAAAAAATATTAAGCAATTTTGTGAAACTTTAATTTATAACTGCAACATGAGGAAACAAAAATTATTAATAAAAATTAGCTGAAAACAATTGCCAGGATTTAAAGGTTTAAGTATGCCTTTTCGTTGTAAATTTCTATACTTATTTACAAAGAAGTTTTGATAGCATTAAAGATACGTTATTTGATCAGTTTCTTTATTAGATTCAAGTCTTAATATTATCAACTAATTATATTCTTTTATATTTTCTCTCATTTTGATCTTAAACACGTCTAGTATCTACAGAACCGTTATTTTCTTAAATATGAATAAATAAATGTAAAAATACCAAAACTTATAACATTTTCTCTTTCTATTGCCCGATATTTAATCAACCAGAAATAGGATCTTACATTTGGTACCGTTACTGTACAAAAGCGTGAATATTTCTACCTTAAAAAAAGTAGCGATATTTCTCTGCACGGTGAACTTTCGTACGAATTGGTTATTATCTGAAAACTCGTTGTATATACATTTATACTCTCTATAAAATTATACTTCATATCGCGCACTTTGTACAAAATCTGTTTTAATATCAGCAGATACCCATATCTGTACGAACACAATTACGAAGGTGTGCTTATAGGTAGTACGGTACGTCGATTGTATCTTCGTTACCAGTAAATTATTTATAATTGCCTGGTTAAAAAATATCAGGGGATTTCATAGTGGTTTGTAGCGGGATTAGCGTTCCATATTTATAGGGTCTGATAGGGAATAGTGTCGGTAATTCGCTCGGTCATTAATCGTCCGGTCAGGATCCGGCATAATTGCGTTCTTGCTGGAATTGCGCCCGTGCAATTTAATTGCACCACGGAGGAACTGCACGCGGGAATCCACCGGATGCTGTTCCGTCCCCGAGAAAAATGTGGTGACCACGGGAGCCGCGTGGAGGATCGAGATCCGCTAGTCATGCGTTCTAATTAAGATCTCACGGATCAGGCACACGCGATCGCGATCCAGCTTCGCTATACGATACAATTCATCTCTGTTAATAATTTCCCGTTGGAAACGTCGCGATCGAGAACTCGATCAAATTTACGAACTGCTGTTTATATCTTTTGCTTAATTGCCTTCTCTTTAATTGCGAAAACGAAAGATTTCACAACGGAAAAGATTTGCCATTGGAATCGTTTACTTTTCGCTTATTACCGAAGAATTCTGTTTATAGGAATATATTCAAGGGATACAGTAGTTTTTGGTAATCAAATTTCGTTTTAGGTATAATCAATGTTTTATTGGAAAAATAATTGAAAACAGATCGATCATCCAAGTAACTTCCATTATTGCTGATGTCTTTTCGCTATTCTTTTCTGACAGCTTGTGAATATTACCCGGAATTCTTTCGATATGAATATCGATGATTACGTGATTTCAGGTAGAAAAAATTCAGTTTCACACCTAATATATAGGGTGATCCAACTTATACTTTTCTTTTTAATAATACACAATAATTTGTAAAGTTTCATTATTTTATGTATATCGTTTAAGTATTGTATTATATATAATATATTATATAATTTTATCATGTAGTCATAATATTAATCCTTATTCTTATTTCAATGCTATGTCATTATTACTGGTAAACAAAATATTTGACTTTTCGTGAAGTATGAAATTGGCAACCGACACAATGTTTTCAAGTTGTTCTTTTAAATTGAAAGTATGATCAATTACAATTATACATGGAACAGAATATTTAATTCATTAAAAATGTTTAGACGAGGAAAAATATTCTCGTAACTGATAAATAAAATTCTGTAAGGAACTATGATAATGTTTACTAAAAGAGTGATACAAGTAACAAATACAAGTACATTTTTCAGGAAATCTGTAGAAAGTTATTAACTGTTAAATTATTTCTAATGAGTTAGGATCAAATTAATATAATCACTTAATTATGAATCACTTATATGAAATTTGAACAAAAACAGAATTGAAAATACAACTAAAATGAAACTTTTACGTTTTTAATGAAATTTAGCAAAGATTTTAAAAGTTCTAGAAATTATTAAAAATTTTTAAAACTATGTATACGCTTTGCATCTGTAATATAGTGTCATCAAAATGGCACGCCTAGATGTTTCTTTTTAATAAAACACAAACTATTTCGAATTTTTTCAAGTTGTTTTTTAACGTTGAAAGTATGATTTATTGCAATTGTACGGGGAATAAAATATCATTCAAATGTGCAATACGATTGCATCTACAGATACATATCAATTCGATTATCGAACTTTTCGACATGTTGCTGGAGTTATTTTGCGAATTGCAACTCGAACATTCTTCTTTAGGTGATTAATTGCTTCTGGCTTGTCAGCATAGATTTGATTTTTCAAGAAACATCACAAAAAAGAATATGGTGTTAAATCGCATAATCTCGGAGGCCAAGTGAAATCTGCATTTCGTGAAATTACACGTTAACGAAATTATCAATCGTAAAATCTGAATGTTTTTTCAAGTTGTGTGACGAGTAGCACAATTATGCTGAAAACGGTGATCAGATACATCAATATGATTCAATTCTAACAATAAAAAGTCACTCAACATTGATTGGTATCAAAGGACTCTGCGAGAAAGTTGCTTTTTTATAATGAACCAAAACAGCTTGCAACTCTACATCATCGGATGTTAATCCTATAGAATATTTATGGTGCATATTAGCTAAAAAAATTCGAAAAAGAAAAATAAGTAATAAAAATTCCTTAAAAAAAGCATTATTAAAATTGTGATCAAACATTTTCCAAAAAACTATTTAAAAACTTGCAAAAACCGATAACAAGCCATTGTTGATGCTAAAGAGATGCATACAAGATATATAAAATCTTTTTTTATATTGAACACTTTAAAAAATATATGTATGTAATACATGTGCCAATACTTTTTTAGCTATAAAATTTTTGTTTTTATTTCATAACTTCCTTGAACAATATTATTCACTGTTGTGTATAAACACACAATGTTTGTATGTTTGAAGACACTGAAATGCACATTTGGTATTAATACAGTACTTCAGTCTGTGAAAATATCTAAAAAAATGCAGGTATGCCAATACTTTTTTGATCCTTTCAACCTAACATTAATACAGCGGTCCCTCAAAGTTCGAGCAATTCGAGGATCGAATCCGTCCAAACCTGGAACCGATTGTGTTCGAAACTTTTCGAGGGTCTACTTGTACATATTTCGGAACATTAATCGTTATCACACCGACGAAGAGCGTCGATTTGCCAGAGTACGTAGACTTAGAGGTGAGTAGGCGCGAAGAAACGGCGAAGAGGAGAGAAAACGCTGACAGAAAGAGAAACTGCCGGATAAAGAAAGAAAAAAAGAGCCGGGGAGTGTGGTGGTGCTGAGAGTAGCAGGACGGAAAGGCCATTTCTGCGAGAGCCAATTACGATCCGACTTGGCGTGTAAAGGGCAATCCTATTTGCATAACGCGTCGCGCGAGTTACCGCCACGAGAGCACGATATCTCCATTACACGCGTCCTCCGTTTCGTCCTTTTTTTCCCCGTGCTCTTCCTCTTTTGCCTTCCTCCACGGCTGCCGTAGATCAAGCCCCGCTGTGCTTTTCGACTCACCGATTATTTATTGAAACTGGTGAGTCCAGAGCGGTCTACATAGTATTATGGTGTTCGGTCGAAACGGAGAGACTTTCTGAGTGGACAATTTAACACATTCTTAGCCGCATCTTTCGAGACGAATAATTTAATCGACTTCTTGTTTTCGTTACACAGCGTTGTAGATGATCACTTTTTTACATAATACTAGCAACGTTTTCTTTTTTCTTCCTTTTCTTTTGTTTTCTTTCTTTGTTCGAATATACTTGTTGCTATAACGTGGCAAATGTTACTCGTGTTTACGGTAAAGAAGATTAAGCCTTTCAGTGTTATGGAAACGTATGAGCGTCTGATGGAAATTAGCGGCACGTACTACTGACTCATATACAGGATATCACTGATATGGTGGTAAATCTACATGAAAAAATAAATCGAAAAAAAGGATATTGCTATCTGAAAGCTTTATATTGGGGCAGTGCAAATTTCGCATGTAAAATTTGTTTATTAGTCAATTATATAATCTCCGTTGTTTAGTATAATCCTTTTTTGGTCGATCTATCTACGTTCAATTCCTCTGCAAATCCTTCAATTCAAGTTCGTGGATTATTTTGTAAAAAAGCAAATACAACGTTATTATCTATCAAAGTAGTTGGGCTAGAGCGAAATTTATTTTTTAAATTTTACAAACCATATTTTTACTATACGAAGTAATGTATGCTGATGCACGGTCTTGGTAAAAGTCTTGAATGCTTTTCACAGCAGTTCCTGTCGTTACATCATTCGGAGAATTTATAAAGTATGACACGACGCGAATTAATCATTTCCTTTGATCATTTACAAAACTGTGTTTTATAACGTAAGTACTGTCGAAACACAGAAGACTACCAATGAAATAACAGTTGAATATCGCTCCTTTCATCCGCTATCAAATTTGCGCATGCAACGACAAGTGTCACATGTAAACAAATAATTTAGTATCATCTATTGGAAACCGACACGAACTTTTGCACTGACCCAATATTACCATGTTTTATTGAGTTAATCTTGTCTCTTAAACTAACTTATTTTTGAAAATCCTGTAATGAAATTGTGTAATAAAAATTACCGTGTAAATCGGAGGATAGGTGTATTTCGAATCCCCTGTTTAAAAAGAAGATGCTGGTTTTGAATCAAAAGAAGCTCTATAATATTTTCTTCAACACTTACAACTATTTTGAAATGAATATTGATCAAATGATGTTTTAATTACCGGAACAAATGAAAATCGAAAGAAGCTAAGTCCTCTTTAAGCGTGAGGGCGATATTCCGTTAATATTCCCATCCAAGGGAATATTCGTTCGACTTCGCTCGATTTCGTCACTTAGATGCATTAGTTGTTCCTGATATCGATTAGAATAGCGTTTCGGGTATTTATCTAAACGGAAACATTCATTTGTTTCGTTTTCCCTCATTTTTGAAGTTTGAACTAAAAAATAGAAACGCAGCGGAAAGCAGATTTGAATGCAAATAAAACTACTATTGATTAACTCTCGCATGGCGAATTTTCAAACGGCCCACGGCGGATATAGGGTCCTTTCGGACTCATAAGAACAAGAACTTATTTATATCATCGATCAGGAGGTTTCCTCTCAGATATTTATTTTATTTTATATATAGACTTCTGTTTTTTAAAGATATCATTACTATGTAACGATTAAAGGAAAATTAATGCGTTTATGATGTATAAAAGTATACAATATTTATTAATCTTGATTACAATGCAAGCACAAGGTAGTGTTACACTGTTTTCTATAAACATAACAATTCTCGATATTTTGTTGTACAAATTATGTAAACCGAGACGACTGTTAATACAGATTTATTTTCCAAGCGAAGGTTAATTGTGAGAGCTTAGAATTTATTTGCACACCTAATTTGATAAATTTCGTTCGATGATGTTAGTTAATTTTATAGAATTTATTTGATAAATTTAAACTAACTATACCTAATACATAAGCGAAGATAACGACATTGTTATTTTTTTTTTTTTTATTAAAATGCAACACAATGGAACGTTGCTGAGTCACTAAATATTTTCTATTTTAACTTCTCGCAATTCGAGAACCATGTTTCGTCAAATCTTAATCTGCTTTTTTCTTTTTCATTTTCCTTTTTCTTTCTTTTACACGAATTACTTTTTGTTCGATACAGTTTTGTTTACAGATGGCAGCGGAGGGAACACTCTCGCTCTGCTCATCTTCTTTTTCCGATTCTCAGGCCCGTTCTTCGCAACGGGAGGTCATCAAGGACCACATTTCTTATGACGTCATTTATTCTCGATTCTCGACCCATACGAGTCCGTACAGGCGAGAGACGCTCGCGTGTAGATTTCTGCTAATTGCAAACAGATTTATTGGCCCAGGGATTCTCTTCGAATATAATACTATTCTCCGTGCTCGGAGAGCGAATGATCACTGATCGTTTCGGCGAACCGCTTTTCTTCTTTTTTTCTTCTTTTCTTTCCTACCGGTTTGCTTTTCCGCGTTCGATTTGTAATCGGCCATTTTACTATTTACATCGTTAGAACGTTTAACGTTAGGTTTACGGACATTTCTTGTACACTTATTTCTACGAACTCTTACCAAATTGACGGGTAAAAGAAAATATGCACTCTTTTTTATGGTTTTATTTAATTCGTAAACAATTTAGTTATACAGTATTAACAGATATTACATTTGTCAATCGCACTTGTTTGCAGAAATGTTCAATTTTATGTATACATTTTTCACAAACATTTTTCTTACATTTAATACAAATATCCATCATGGATCTGTTTGATTACAATTCTCGAGAATGTTTGAAATACTGGGTACGAAGCATTAGAGATATCTCCATTATAATTTTTATATAGTATCTACTTTTGAATTGCTTTTGCATTTGTTACTAGAGTACTAATTTCATGAATGAAGCAGATTTATTACGATTTACTATGAAATTAGCTGAGCCGTCAATTTGATCCGTATCCGGAGAAATGGGCATACAAGATACAGAATTTCGAAATTAGAGGACTAACTAAGAGGGAAACGAATTTGGATATATATTCGTATCATATCATTAATAAAGTTCGAAAGAATTGCTGAAAAATAGTGGAAACAGTTTTTGCAATTTTGTTTATGAAATTCAAAACCCGCCAAATTGACCAGTCTTGTAAATATCAAGACTTTATCGTTTTGCCGCCTTCTCCAAGTATTTGGCATAAATAAAAATGAAACAATTTTGTAACTTCAAATTTCCTGTAAATGCATAAAAATTTGTAGTCTAGTTATGATTGTTTAAGAGAGTTAAAAAGAGATTTCAAAGATGGAAAACCCAATGTGAGTAATTACGAAAATAGATGATTAATTACACCCAGATAATGAATAAAACTAAGACTAAATCAAAAAAAGTATTTGAGAGTGTGACAGAATTTTAAACACAGAGAACTATTTGAGAGTATAGTGACTTTTATTAATATTCAGACACGAAAAATACCAATGAAGTATAATCAGTCATGAAGTGCATAAGGAATACCAGGGATTCGAATACTATAGAAAATAATTAAAGTTAATAATTAAACGAAATTTATTCTAAGAAAGTAGGATGAATAATTATAATATAATTATTCTTATAATTTCGCTGATTTTTTTAAATACTTCGTATCTGGTTGATAGTCAACGTTTTCTACCGTTAAAACTGTCGTGGACCATTCTATTTTATTAAATTGCTATTTAAAAAGAAAAATTCCTCGATATATTTATGTTTTACTGAGCTCGTTGTTCGAATTCTAACGCGTTACGAAATATTTAAGAATCATTATTCGTAGATTGTTACGTTATTGGTAAGTGGAAGTATAAGAATACATTAAATATCATGCTATATTGTAATAAATAACAATATTGATTGAAATTACTGATATTCCAGCAAACCAGGGGAGAAAGATTAAAACATGAAATGAAAAAAAATGTAGATATTACTTCTTCAAGTTTGGTAATAAGAAAGTATCGGTACTTTATCTGTTTTTGAAGAATTATTGCAAGTCGACACGCTGATACTGATCCAAATTTAAGTCTTAATTACAAGTAAAACCCGCTTATAAATATATTACTATCGAAAATATGCCACGGACGCTCCAGATTAAGAGATAAGTAACACGCTATATTAAAAATTAATAAATTAAGTATTTAACACAGATACGGTATTAAATCACGATATTCAGGGCATCAAAGTTGCAGAGAAGGAAATTTTTGCAGCTGATTTTAAAGTATAAATCACTAAGATATAAACGAATGATACTTAAACTATAAATACACCTGTTCTCAATCTGATGACATTTTCACGGTATTATATTGCAACTTAATTACGTTACTGTGAACAATGTTCAGTATTGTTGCAAAAGATTTTTTTATTTCTCGGTGATACTTAGTAATTCTTATTAAACATATGTAAAAATAGGATTATTACAAAGATTCTCAAGGAATATTTTCTTCATTTTTGACATTATTAAAAAGACAATATTACTAACAATTAATGAAAAAAGTCTGCCTGAAATTGATAACCATGTATTCTCAAAGAATAGTATTCAGTATTGATGGAAAATATTTTTTACTTCATTAAACATATGTACATATAGAATTATTACAAAAATTTCAAGAAGTTCTTTTCTTATATTTTGATATTATTAAAAACATAATGCTAGTAACAATTAACACGTCCGACGCGGAGCCGAATTTGCTTCATTTTTTGTTCAGACGGCGCAAAATGCTCAGCGAATGCTTAGGCATACAGAAAAGCAGGCAAATCTCGTTTTTGTTTAGAACGTTTCGATAAACTATATTAAAGAAGTGTAAACATACCTTTTTATATTATTCAAAATTTTATATTACTTTTTAAATTTGATACTGTGAATCTTAAACGGAGAGTTCAGTGTCGATCCCTGGGGACTAATGCCGCGTTTAACATGTTAATAAAAAGGATGAGTAAATTTAATACCTATGTATACATGACCCCTGATTTACACGGAAAATCCTTAGAATATCGTGTAAATCTAAATCATGGCTTTTTGTATGGAAAACCATGCTAATCGATAGAAACACCATAATTTAGTCAGTTATTTAATTAAATTCATTTACTTCAACGTACAATAAAAATAAAATAAGTTAAATATTAAATTAGGTTTTTCCTTTTCTTGTAACAGTAAAACTTTTTAGTTTAAGGATTCCTTGCGTGGCTTTTCTATCCCTGTTTCTCCAACATTGTGTTTAAAAAAAAGGAGGATTCCGTTTTCTAAGTTTAATGCCGATACTAACAAACGAACGATACTAAAATGTGACTGCACAAATATATGCACAGCATAAGTTTTTCCTTTTAACAGTTTTTATTTTTGAAAATACGTTACTGTAAAAGCGAAATCGTAGAAAAAAAAGCTATCGTGCAAATCAGGGAATAGAAGTATTGAAAATTGTGCTCGAAATTATTTTTTAATCAAAACGAAATGCTTGTATCGATATGCCTACCTGGAGACTTTTAAACTTTGTCGATGGAGACAGAGAGGGGAGAGAGCACGCGAAGCGAAGAATGTTAGTGGGGATATTAAACGGAGTTAGAAGACCGCGGACTAACGTGAGAAAAGGAAAGGCTGGGGGACGAAAAGAGACAAAAGGAAAAGAAGAGAAAGAAAGGCAAGCATTAACGTCTTTGATGTGCCGCGGAGTCGAAGATGGGTCTTCTCATGCCCTGAAGGCTCATGGCTTGTCACTCAAGCTCTATGCGGATGAACCATCGAACTGTGAGCCTTCGAAAATTTTGTTCCCTGAATCTTTCACTCCTCGAATAGTCGATATCTAACAGTTTGTAAACGTTTATTCCTTATCCTACACGTAGGAATATTTAACACATTTATTTTTTAGTAAATGTAACGATGACACGTTTATTTTGCTTGATTTGATAAGTGCAATAAATGTAAGAAGAATGAAATGGATTCATTATGTTACAATCAGAATTTATGAAATTAAATATTAGTTGTTACGTATCAGGTCGTCTTAAACTTATTTTTCTAAGGTGAATTAATGCAGATGATGAAGGAAAAGATAAATGATATTAATGATTTGGGAATAGTTTTAAAAATAACATTTTTGACTTTGTTTTTTAATAAAGCGATGTTTTATCGTTTGAAAGTTGAATTTAGATGTTGAATAAATCAAGGAGTGTTTTTTAGTATATATTCTTCTTTTAATCTGAAAGTTATATCAAATTTGAGAAATTAGGAAATTTCAAATTTGGGTAATTAGGAAATTTCAAATTTGGGATAGTAGACAATTTGAAACTTCCGAATTGGGAAAGCTTGAAGCTTGGACAATTAAAATTTGGAAAACTGGGAAAATCTAAAAATTGGAAAATTGATATTTGGGAAATTGAAAATACGCGTATTTTGAAAATGAGGAAATCTTAAATTTGGAAAAGTGGAAAATTTTTAACTTGGGTAATTGGAAACATTCAAATTTGAAAAACTGGGAAAATCTTTCACTTGGAAAATCAAAATTTAGGAAATTGAGGAAATCTAAAATTTGTGAAATTGAAAATATACATATTTCAAAGGATAGAAAATCGCCAGTTCATGAAATTGAAAAATATTCAACTTGGGAAATTATAAACTTTCAAATTTAAAAAATTGAGAAAAACATACTTAAGTTAAAATTTTGAAATATGGAATAATCTCAACTTTATGACGTTGCAAACTTTCACATTTGAAGAATTAGGAAAATTTCAAATTTGGAAAACTAGAAATATTAAAGTTTCGAAAGCTGAAAATATTTGGAACTTGGGAAATTGGAAATATTCATATTTCAAAAATTAGAAAATCTCAAGTTTGTGAAATTAGAAAATCTTTAATTGAGGATACTATAAACTTTCAAATTTTTAGTGTACATTTATTGCTACTTGCTCGTGTACGTAAAATGTGTTTTATTAATAATAAATTCACGTAGCTAGTACTGACTATTTGAAATAATAAAATCAATGGATACATGTTTAATTACACAAATAAAATGAAGTGTTTTCTCTTTCAACATCTAGACACTTTATACATTTATTACTTGATGATCTTTCAAATATTATTCCAAATATTATGAAGACATCATACATTTATGAACACTATAGTTAAATGTACTGATAAGTATGAAAGTCCAACTAAAAAATTCTCAGAAATCTTTCATTACAATAATGAAAACATCATTTTTACAAAATAATCGTAAACCGTTCCCTTACTCGCTAATAATCATCCGACCTGAACACAATTCAATCTATATTCCAAAAGGAAAAATTCTAAATATATCTACTGAATTTGTTTCGTTTTACACGGAAAATCGGATGCTTAGAATATGATGAAAATCGAAATCGTGGCTTTTTGCACGAAAAACTGTGTAAATCGAAAGAAAAAAATGAAAGTACTCATAATTCAGTTAGCTATTTAATTAAATTCATTTATTTCAACATAATTTATTAGTTCATTTATTAACATAAAAATAAGATAATATAAGTAACATAAATATATATATTTGTTTTATCATTTTTTATTATTTATTTATATAATTATAAATAAATAAAGTTTTTCCTTTTACGTATTACTTGCGTAGTTTTCTTATCATTATTTCTCCGCAATCCAGTTTTACCAATATTGTGTACAAAAAAAGGGGAAGTTCCCTTTTTTATGCTTAACACCAATGTTAACAAACGAACGGTATTAAAAAATGACTGTATAAATATGTACGCAGCATAAATTTTTGTTTTCATCAGTTTTTATTTTTAAAAATCCTTTATTTTGAAAACCGTGATTATTCTAAAACGCAAAGTATGCAACTAGACTACTTTTACAATCACACGACACTAATGGAAAGAAAACAAAGTATTGAAAATCTAAAGCAAAGCTTAATATTTATACAACTTCATTTTCCTAAACAACAGAAATCAAAATATCAGATCTCCCTGAATTTTCTCTGTGGTAGATGAATTATTCCCATTTGAAAATTAAAAAAAAAAAGGGAAAAGCAAAAAAGAAGCGGCAATAGAGCAAAATCACAGCGGTACGAAACGCGTGTATAGAAACAGGAAACGAGGGTTTAGGTATAGAGCGAGCAGGTAACACGCTGATAATTGGGTCGTAATAAATTAATTCGCTCACAAAGCCCACGGGACCAAAACAACGGCCAGTGCAGCAACAGAGGGACACGAGGCTTCAATAGAGTCTGCTCCAGTACAAAACTCTTCGGTTCGCGTTCCTCCTTGTCGAGAAACTACGGATGAAACGTGTTAAGGCTCGCGAGTTCGCGAGCAACAGAGACGGTGAGAAGGAACTGACGATCGGTTTAGAGAGGTGGGGAAGGAGTTGAAGGAGAAGGAGATGTATAGCGAGAAGTAAAGAACCTTCTGGCCTCCATCTTCTTGAAGAGCGTCGTTGGTTCAAGCGAAGGCTGAAAGCTGAAAAGACGTCGGGTGCGGCACGGGTCTCCTTCGTCAGGGATATAAGGTTACTTGTGGGAAAGATGCCTACGTCTTATTATGGCTTGTTTTGAGCTCTACCAACTCTTTGGTACTATAATTACGCGGTTATTGATAAGTCGATCAGGTTACCGTCGTGCGAACCTCTCTTCTAACGCGCACAATGTTCCCTCTAAGCGTTCCTTGCTTCATCGTCAGAACAATGAGAGGTAGGACGACGTCCTCCAGCCGGATGATCGTCGTTGGATACCTCCCTGCTTCTTTTTTTCTTTCTTTTTTTGGTTTTTTGTTTTTCATCTTCCTTTTTTTTCTTTTTTTTTCCGTTTTGTTTTTCGACGCAACTGCACTTCGTAGGAATTTTGCGTTCAAGGAACGACTCGAAATGCCGATGTCGATTGCACTTTTCATCGCCAGGGATGTTCCGAGTCCCTTTGAAAGATTGATTCTGGAATGAATCGTCGGGAACCGATTGTTTCGAAAATTAAAATCAAAGAATCGATTTGAAAATTATATATGTGTATATATATAATGTTTTATATATAGTTTTTTATGATTTTTAAATCGATACTTGGTTTTTAATTTTTAAAATTTACGTTCAAAGTTTCTAAACGACAGCGTTTTCTATGTTTCGTTCAATTTTGTGTATTTCGTTTATAGTTGTGGAAAAGGAGTAATTGTTATACGTGCAAGAATTTAATAATCTACAAGAATATACACTGAAGCAAGTTTCTGAAAAGTGTATTTGCTATCTTATGTTTAACTTGTACATATTTGAGCAAGATACAGCACTGCAAATGTTTCTAGACGATTCGATATTTATGGTAAGTGATTATCGAAATAACAGCAATATAATATCCATAGTATGACTATAATAATATAATATACAAGTATAGTTAATTTTTGTTGCATTTATAATTAGTAATTATCAAGTTAATGATAATATAGTGCTAATACTGTAATACAACGCTAATACAACATAACATAGACATATATTTACTTTTTATTGTAATTATAATTGCTCTTTAAAATAATAATAATAACACAGTGTTAATACTAGGACTATAAAATATTGTAAATATTTTATGGGAAATTTCAAAGTGCAGAATTGCACAGAATGAGCGAAATATGAAAAATATATATTAAATACCCAAATTATAGTGCCTTTTTATAATACCTGGTAGGTGAAATAACTTTTTTTATCAAACTTCCTCCTTTTTTTTTTACTATATTTTCAAATATATAAATTTGTACGAAGATCCGCAGTCTGATTGTGAAAAATGTTGAGAACAAAATGAAAAGAAACAGAGAATATAACGTATTATAATGTTCGATTGCAACAAGTGATTTCTGTCAAACTGAATGCTCACTGATACTGATAAAATCAGTGCGTTATCAACAAAATTGAAATGTATAACGGATCCTAGAAGAAATCAGTCTGTTTTTAACGTGAAAAGAAGCATCATCATTTGGATATGGGGTGAGTTATCGTGCTCGTCCATCTCTATGCGAGCTACTCAAAGTGACTACTCATCTTCTTTAAATCTCTTCTACAGTGAGTATAAAACGATCATAGTAGACATTTCTTCTTATAGACACATCGAACAGATCCAACAGTGAAGAAAATACGGCTTGTAGAGGTAGTCTTTTTTTTCGTATAATGTTTTTATATAATGTGCTTATCAGAGTATCAGCAATGAATACAGTTCACCCAAGTGATTAACATATGAATGTTAGTTGTGTTAATGTAACTCTTTAAGTTATATGTTTTTTCTAGCTTATGTAGTAGAATATTCATAACCGGCTTGTTTTTCAAAATTTTCATATTCAAACACTCTATTGACAGTTCTTAGCGATTAAACTGTGTAAAATCATAGCTGTTTTCTATTCTCGAACAGTTCTCGAGATGTTTAACTTTTTAACTAATTGAACGAAATTAGCTAACGCGTCAATACTTCAATTTGTTATACGTTATATTCAATTTATCAATATTTCAGTATTAGTAACGCGTCAATTTGTTTAACTCTTTGAAGCTATCTATGTGGACTATGGACGCATATATGCATTCGGCGATTGTTCCTATCTTATACATCCGATGAAAAGAAAAATCATCAATTTTTAAGACAAATATATATCTTTATATTGCATAGCAATGAGAATAAATGGAATTCTGTTTATATCAGCCATTCACTCTTTGTTTCTCAGAGAGTTGTTTCTTCCGACGATAAATGGTTGTGATTGTTGCAGTATCGTATCATAATATTTCATTTACGGTTTATGTAATTTGTTATATAATTTTTATTACCGTGAAACTTTAAAAACATCGAGGAGTTTTGAAGAACTTGTTTGAAAAGTCCACAAGAACTAGATGAAGTGTTGAATTTGAGTGAGCATTGTAACGATGAAGTCGTTAATATGTTTTTAAGAAATTAATATTTTTAAATGAACAGTATATATACGAAAAAAATAATGATGTTTCATTTCAATTTGGCGTAGATAAAGAATTGAAATAGTAACTTAATTATACATTGGCATAATCGATCGGTATATTGAGAAAGTCTATGCTACAGGAAAAGGTAATTCATACACGCAGAGCGTTTAAAGATTGAAGTATTTCGCAGTCAATTTGTTTAACAATAATGCTTTCTTCTCGGCTGGTGTTAAATCTGAAAAAATGCACCTTTCAATTATGTATATATAATTTTAGTTATTATCAACACATATAGCAATTAATCGATGCCGAAGAAATCAAACACCTACTTGACGTTATTTCCATTATCGGATTAATTAAAAAAACAAAATACCGCTCGTTTTCATGAAAATTTCATGAAATTATAGAAAATATACTTTTCAAAAAGATGGTAAATCTTGAAAAAAAAAAAAAATAAAGTTTACCACACGTTTGAATTTCATTTTCGTAGAATAAATATTTTGTTTGACAGGTTTGTGAAAGCATTTTTAGAAAGTACAATTTTAATCACGGGAGATTATCTATTTCGCGGGTTTGAAGAAACTCGGTGATTTGATGGTGATATGACCTTAATTCTCGTGTGTTTTGATGTGGAACGGCTTGAGGTAAAAGGTATGGAGCTTGAAACGATTGAACTTCTAATCACAAGTGACATGCATCCAATTAATTTCATTGATATTATAAATCAGACCACTGCCGATAAGAAATAGTATTATAGAGGTCGCAATTAGTGTACAGGTGTTCTATTAAAATAGTATCTTTCACGATTAATTTAGTGTGTAAATGGATAATTTATTATTATTTATTATAAACGAAATACCTTTGAATTATGCTAGATATTTTGTAATTATAATTACAAATTTAACATTATTTTGATATACATTGTATTATATTTTATTTTATATATATTATATTATTAAGTTAAGTTAGATTTTCCATAATTATGAAAATATAGTGAAATGATTAATGATACAAGAAAATTTCACCACAAAAATAATGAAAACACTGATATTTTTACTAGATATTATAAATATCAGGAAAAATTACATCTTTTTGTATGAAATTCCTTCAAGAACGAGATAAATGGAAAATAATATGAAAGAATAACTTTATTTCAACGAAAAGTAAATTAAACTATCAAAGTAAATTATCACAGTTTGTGATAAGGAGAGTAATATACATTTTTTAACAACATTACTAAGAATAATGTTTTACAATTACTACTAATTTTAGTATCAACAATTCAATATATTTTAGAATCCCTAAGAATTTGGTAAATTCTTTCCATATTGCATAAATTAATGGAAAAATATTGAATGAAGTAAAACGAGTAATCTCGGATCATCAATATGGCGGCTGCCCTCGAATATTTTTACGAATCTTAGGTTTTTCATCTTATTATTGTAACTTTTTTATGAGTTTACACTACCTTAAGGTGCTAAAGAATGTAAATGCATCTATTTCAGCATATAATAAAACAAAATATTGAAAATCTTTTTAAATAACACCAACATCGAGACATTCAATGCATTCTTTAAAAGAACGAGGATTCGTTATGAAAGATCATCAGAAAAGTTTATCATTCGAACATTGTTTAGAGAAATTTCACTACAATTTATTGATTATATATTGTGTTTCTGTTACATATAATACTGAAGTTCACGAATACATATTTATTAAAATATATGGTTTCACATATAATAGAACCATATTCTATTTTTTAACTAAATAGTCGAATGTTTGGTTCTTACGCAAAAATTTTTGCGATACATACATAATTTATTGGATTACAGATAAAAGTAAAAAACATTATGATTTTGGTTAATGAAGTTGAATCTATTAATTGTTTGTTTCGTTATAAGATTACGGTGTTAACATATTTTTTCTGTTACTTTTTCATAAAATATGTATAATAAGAACAGAAGAAAGAATTTTTAGTTTTCCAATCTTTTTCTTTTTTTTCCTTTTAAAGTATTCGAATGTGACATTACAAATATAAGGATTGTTCTAATACTTATGAATGACAGTGGAGTTTATTATAGAGATGATAGGTAAATTTTATGAATTTCGTTCAATACGAATGGTTATAGACAAATTTAATACACGAAATAATTAAATATTATTAACTTCTAATGGAATTATGGCAACGTCAGATCTTGCTGTCTGAAAGACTTTTAAAAGTGATGGATGTTTGTGTCACGAATGCGACACAGTGAAACATATTTTAGTTTCTGTTTTAATCTGATCGAAAAGTATGCAATAACTATGCAGCATGACATAGCTTTACGGTAGAATTTCTGAAAGATATTTCAACTATACAACATTCATATGTATACTAGATTAAAATTTAAATACTATCGATAAGTACATTTCTGAGTCTTGTATAATTATGATCTTTATTTATAATAACCGAATATTTTCATAATTATTTGCGTATTATTATTCAAAGCGTATTACGAAACAAAATATTAAACGTAAATTGACAATTCTTCGGTTAGATTAGATTAAATATAGCTTACTGTAAAGGCTTTTGAAGAAATTTTAGAGAAATTTCTTAGTTTCTCAATTTTCCTAAATTAAGATTTTGTAAGATTCTTCTCAATTTTCTTTAAAAGCTTTCGCCAAATGTGTTATTAAGTATTTAAGTTATCGAAAATTTTCCAAAAATGTTTATAAAGAGCTTTCATATTATTAAATACTTAATAATCTATAGATATATTGAAATATAAAAGAACACTGTTACATTAATGTAATTTAGAATAAATAAACGAAAAAAAGATCCATTAAAGATAAAATGTTCCGAAATATTGAATATAAGCTTTTACTTTCTTCACATTTAAGCAACGGAAAAGAGAAAGATCAGAATAAATAATACTGATTGCTAATAGAACAAGGGGTAACGATAAATAAAGATTGAAATATATCTATTCTCGGCGAGGGATCATTGTTTCTCGAGTGCAGGTAGCAAATCCTCGGCTGGGTAGCCGGGTGCATCCTGGTTTCTCATTTATCAATGTCTATTCATAAAATTAATTGAGTAGGATCAATGTTTTGGCAGTTGGTTTCGCTTACGAATTGTGTCGGTGATGTAACACACTAATCCTTATCGTTGACCATAATAAAAAAAAGAAAGATCCTTTTTCTGTCCTTTTCATCAATTACCTTCTAAACTGAAGAAACTACAGAATTTCATAATTGTTGAATTTAATACTGGAAAATGTAATATTCACTGATACTCAAATCTCAGCGCTTATACAAACTGCAATTTTACAATTTTTACCGATTTTATCAGTGCACTCCTCTGTCTCAAAAATCCATAAACATTGAATTTATTATTAAAAAATGCAATATTTAATGAAATTGTGTGGTTGATTTGGCACTGAAATCTCAACGCCTATGCAGATCGCAATTTCAACCTTTTACCGATTTCTTTAGCGGGCTGGTAGAACAATCTTTTTATATTTATGAAATAAAACAAGAGGAAAAAGGAGGTGGAGAAAAGGATCTCAGAATTAGTAAGGAAAGAGAAATAGCAAAGAGAAAAAAGGAGTAATGTGGTGAAAGAGAGAAAGAAATGTATATATTTATGTATTTAATATATATAGACGTATGTACATGTATACATAGTAGCAGAGTAAGCAATAGTATTAACTAATATTAAGAATAGACTAGCTAAATGGAAATAGAAAGGAGAATGAGTAAGACGAGTGAATAAAAGAAGCTTAAGGACAAGTTAACATTACAAAAATTAAGTAATGTAAACCAAGTAAATTTTTTGGCTGTGAGATTGAAAAATAAATATATCATTATTATATTTATGTAAATAAAAAATAAGTATAAGCACTTCAAGGAAAAAATTTGCAAATAATAGTAACACAGAAATGTTTTGAGTAAGTTTTACTTTAACAAAAATAACACCTGAAACACAATTCAATGATTCCATCTTCATTCCTTTTGCCAATTTCTGAGAATCCTTCAAATGTGAAAGTAATTTAATACACTTTAACGCAACTGAAATATGCAAGAAACATATGTTTCGTCAAGTAAACTAATTCTAAATAAAATATTTTGTAAGGAAGTTTATAAAGTTTTTGTAAAGCATCCATTTTAATTCAATTTTCAGATTTAAACTTACGGAAAATAAAGATAACAGAATGAAACATTTTCCCAGATACAATACTTCGTATCAATTATAATTAAAATAACAAACTGGGCATATTTCTACGATTTCTACTTCTTGCCGGCGATAGAGTGAATTTTCAATCTTCCTTTTGGCCAAAGAAACACACCTTTTTTTCATAATGTGATCCATTGCAATGAAACTATTAAAGCAATTGGAAAATAATGTAAGTAATATTTGTTGGCAATTCAATTGTCTCTAATTTAGTACCTTCTACGATAAGATCGGTCGCTCCTAACTCGAGATATGGTCCAAATAGCCAAATTACCTCCGAGAAAATCCAAACAAAAATTAAAAAATTCAAGTCTCGAAAATGTATCCATAAAAACATTTTTTAATGCGATTTTCGAGTTTAGCGAACCAAAGTACATAAGAAACATATAGTGGCATCTAGTTTGCAGAATTTTTTTTTCAATTTGTAAACTAGTGTTATTAGGTGTAGAAATATATCACTTCTGAATGGAATCGGTTAGGCTAAGTTAGTTTTTTCGGAGTGTCTAAGCTAACCTAAATACTTATTTATAAGTAATTCATAATTTATAAACTGTCCAAGAGTCAAAGATATGTACGATAATAAATAATATATTGCATAAAGGCGATACGGTGAAACCATGGTTGTATGGACACTTCTTATGCGAACGCATTATTAAATGAACATATTCTGACGTATTGTGAATTAACACATTAGCGTCGGATAACGCACAGATACGTCATTCAGATTTTTGACTTGGACCCGGGTCACGCGAAAATACATCATTGAAATTTTCGCATATCTGTTTTAAAATAAATTCAAAGAATGTTATAAATGGTTCAATGTGTGCTCACAAATGCTACAACAGGTGTTTCACAAATTGAAGCAATCGTATAATTTCTTTTATTTCGTGATTATCGATATTGAAACTACAAAGCTTAATACACAGTGAAAAATGAAATTTCATATTTTTCTATGGAATATAATTCAAATTTGACTGAAGGAAATCTTTGATATATCGAATTATAATATTGAAGAAGCAATAACAATGGATGAACAATCGGATCAACCGTACAGAAAAGAAATACTAATTTTCATAATATGTTACTGTAAGAAACCTCTGATAATATCAACGTTCAAAAGTGTAAATTATAATGCAAAAGAGTAGTTTACTACTTTTCTGAAAATTTCTTTGAAAAATATTAATTACTTAAAATGTTATACCAGTTTTGTTTAACGTAACGCCATTTAAAGAAAAATCACGAAATCTCTCAAAATGTTCCGACGTTAATGCGTTAATTGTATCGAAGAAATTAACAGATGTAGAAATATATCTTTTCGATTGGAATCACTCACATTCAAATTGAAATATTCGTAATGGCGTTCGCAAGCTACCAAGCAAATGGCAACAAGTCATCATGATTAATCTGTCTTCATTTATTTTAAACGATACTTCAATTTTGCCTAAAAGTCGGAAAGAATTTATTTCTACACCTAATAGTTTAAATAAGAAGAAGTAGTAATTTTAATTGCGCAATTTCACTATTATTACTATTATAACATAGTCTTAATTTTTAAAAATCTCAACGCCTTTATATTTTCAACTTGTTCTTGTCAATATAAAGGACAAGATTAACACAATAAAACATGGTAATATAAAGCTGTAAGGTAGCAACTGATGATTATCGATACTAAGAGAAAGCAGAGCTCTAGAGAGACGAAGGGAGAGACGAGGAGATATTCAGACAAAAAGATGAGAGTCGTAGAAGTGAATTGTCAAGATGAAGAAACAGGGTTCCGTCCTGTTTCCGGCAGTAGGCTCCAGACAAAACGGTTTCTAAACGAAAGGATCATCAGTCACTCTGTGAGCGATTTTGCTCCTGATAAATTCATAAATTCGTGCCCCTTACATGTCGACAATACGATCGGAACTCGGCAACACCACCCGCTGCCTACCATCTATGAACACGATCTGTACCATGTACATAAGTAGCGAGATCTCGGGCAAAGAGAATATCCTAACACTTGTCACTCTTTTAAACCTGTTCGAATGCCACTTTCAAACTATAGTTTGCACTGTATGTATCGTTATGCAGCGATTCCCATTAATATTCGAACACCCTTTAAAGTAGAATAACTTTTTCAAAATTGGACCAAACGACGTGAGCTTTTTTGAGAAATTAAAAGGATTAGTTTGCTAGATAATAAGTACAAAAAATTTTGAAAAAAATTGCAATTTGTGAGAATCGTAAAAAAAAAATAATGAAGGGCGCTTTTTGCAACTCTTTTATCTGAGCTTGTAATTAAAATTTAAAAAATACGTATTGGAGATTTATGTTAATCACATAAATGGTGAAAATTTCATCGAAATCGGTCGATGCCAGAATAAACAACGTGGAAAACATCGATGTACACCATATTTACCTGTTTACAGCTCATAACAACGTTAATCAATTTCTATGAAATTTTTAGCATGGTTGACATAAATTTATAAAATGTATTTTTTAAATTTTTATTATAAGCTTGGATAAAAAAGTGGTAAAAAGCGAGCGGTACTATTTTATTTGTAATCCCAGCAAATTGGAATTTTTTCAGAAATGTTTTTACGCGTCACTTAGTAAACTAATCTTTCTAACTTATCACGACAATTCAATTCGATTGGTCTAATTTTAAAAAAGTTATTTTGTTTTAAAAAATGTACGAATATTAATGGAAATCACTATACATATGTCAATGTTGGTTTCTTCGTTAATGATAAATGCTTTTTTTATAATTATATCGTCGTTTTGATGGTAGAGTAGCATAATCTGAAAGAAATTGTTAACTTTAACTGTAAAAGTGAGCCATTTTTATTTGAAAGGGCGTCGTTAAAGTTACTATTAAAATTATACTATTTAACAAGAACCATTTTAACACCCTTTTTAAAAAGTAGTCAATATACGCATAAACAATACTTTATTAGGGATTGTCGAAACTCAAATTTGATTGCTAAATGATTGAGTAATTAATAACTTTCTACTAAAAAATTTCAAACTGATTTCTTGAAGAATTTAATTCGTTAGTTTTGTCACTCTTGTATGTAACACAAGATGTAAAATACACAGTTTATATATGTAATACAAATTATGTGTACATAAGTGGAAAGATGTAGAAAATCTGCAAAATATTAAGCATATAAGCAGAAAAATAATTTGAAAAAGGACTGGTAACATTTTAAATGGAATATTGGTAATGGGAGCTGTAAACACTTTTCCGTAACACTTTTCGTAATACTACACTACTATTCACTTCATTATTACCATTTGTAATTTAAAAAAATGACAAATCTAATTGTCTGAATATAAAGAACATTATAAATCTGTCATAAATTTGATGACTGAATTATTGGAAGAAATTCAACTATAATTTTCCGCTTTTACTACTATTTTCTAGAACTTGTTTAATACGAATCTTTACTTACATCAAAGTTTATAGTCATAATGCAGTTAAACGATACAGCAATTATATTAAAAAAAAAAAAGTAAAGGAAGACTGATTTAATGTAAAGTAATTAACTTTTGTTATAACTTTTTCTGTAAATGTATCAATATGTTATATCTTTTCTTTTACAAATCTAATTTTTATTAATTATCTTGGAATGAAACAATTAAAGTTCACATAAAAATCAATTTCGATGTTTCAATTCTTTTAGCTTTCATCTGAATGCTTTCTGAAAACAGCTACAGTTCATCTCTTCTGAAATATTACCCTAACAACACTTTATGAATATTGTTACGTTTAGTTACCTCGATGAAGATGATCCACATACGGTGCACAAAAAAAAAAAGAAAGAAGAAAAGTAAGGAAACGGCAATTATGATTTATATGGATAATAGTTCAATCTATTACCTATCTATACATTGTGTTTTCTACTTTGAATTATAAACTGTATACGGTATAATTATAACAGTTTGTAAATTGATTACAAATTAACTCCCCAGAATGTTCATTAACGAAGCTGTCGTGAGTAAAATTTATGAGGATCGCACCTATAAACAGAAACGTAATATTAAATGTTCATAAATTATGCATAACCTTTGCAAACAAGTTTCTCTCGACAATGTAAAGAACTTCTCGTAGAAAAAGAAGTATTTACATGACGTAAACGTCAATGTGTGCGCGCAACACCTGTATTATACAAAATGCTTTTATAATAGCGAGCGTGCACATTTCCCAAGATGCATTCTACCACGGCCTTTCAGAGCGTTAACACGTGTATAACCCGAATAAAAAGCGAGTAGCGAACGTTCGGCGCCTTTGACACCTAACCTCATAGATGTTCGTTGAAGCAAACTTCTACTTTCAGCCTCCACGTTCAGTTTTCATCTCTTGAATCTTTACGCCGCAACCTTTCACTGAGAATAGCGTAGATCATGAAATCTACCATCGATCCACGATTGAACATAAATCGGAACATGTACAATATATCCTTTCTTCGAATTGGCTAGATATTATTCTTCGATCACGAGTTATTAAAGAAATTCGTGACAATTGAGAATATGAAGAAAATTGTAGATAATTAATAACTCTTCAATTGTAATCTCATAATTTTTTCAAGGTAGAGAAACAGACAATATAAAGAAGAATATGAAGACATTAGTAGATCATTGTTAACTCATCAATTGTAATCTCATAACTTTTTCAACGTGAAGAAGAATATGAAAAGATTCGTAGATGATCGATAACTCTTCAATTGCAATCTCATTATTTCTTCAATGTGAAGAAGAATATAAAAAACTTCATAGATAATTGCTAACTCTTCCATTGTAATCTCATAATTTCTTTAACATGAAGAGGAACTCAGTATAAGGGAGAATATCAAAAAATTCGTAAATGATTGATAACTCTTTAATTGTCACTGTATAATTTTTTCAACGTTAATTGCTTAATTGTAATTAAATCGTTCTTCTCCGGAAGTGTAAATTGAAAATTTTCTTTTAGATGTGTATTCGAATTGGTACTGATGTTATAATATATTTGTGTTTTGTATTAGATGTACCTATTACTTTTTAATTATAATGTACTTATTGCTGGAAATTGGTCGGAAATGTCCAATAGCATTAACATGGAATTCTACCTGTCTAAGTTTAACTGTGTTCATGTAAAACTATGAAAAATTCAATTTGTTAGTTCCTACAAGAATAAAATATCTCATAATAAGACAATTGCTCATCGAAATTTACAAACAATTAAAAAATAAACTGAGAACGCCTAATTCACCAATTGTATAGCCCAAACACAGTTTCAAATGATTATCATTTCCTACAATCTTTGCAATACTTTCTGAAAAATATTATCTGAAAAACACTTTTCCAAAATCGACGAAACTATATAATAACACATCCTCGCGTATTTTACTTCAAAACCGTTCAATTTTTACCACCAAATATTCAGAAAACTTCTAGAAATATCACAAAAGATGATTGATTCGAATAGTGCCTTACTTTAATTGAAAATTGTTATTTCTTAATTTTAACAAATATGCTAAATCGAGTAATAGATTCTACTCCATTATAAAAGCATGCTATGAGCGTTGCAACAATATAAAAAAGAACTTGGATCCAAGTGGACCTAGCTGAGAGTAACTATACGTGTCCGATTTCTATTAGATTGCAAATACGTGCGTCCGAGAATTAAGCGAATAATTGCACCGTCAGGTGGATACAAATTGAAAAAATACCTGAGCCATTTAGATGACCCTGAATGTGGATTTTAGGGATCCATGGTGATCTGACATCGGTGGTAACATAGTGGTATGTATCTTGTCAACATACTTTTCGTTTCGGCCTGTACGAGAGGGGAACGATCACACGACCAACGAAGCGGGGGTGTTGCGTCGCATAATGTGCACGAGAGGGTGTTCAAGGTGTCCAAAAGGGGGTTGGAAAAGATGAAAGAGGCCGACCGAAGGATCCCACGACAGCTCTCGCTTCGGCACACAATGGATGCTCGTGATTTCAGATCCTTCGTCGGATCACCGGAAACTGTCGGCCACCTACTGCTCTGCTTGTGACTTTATTTGCGAAGTCTTTCTTTATTATGATTCTCCATTTTTTTTGTCTACTTTCTTCGAGGTGAATCTATACTATTATACATATATATCGATGCGAAAACGGTACAAAAAATCTGATCTACTATTCTACTAGGCAGTCTTGAGAAAGAGTGTAATCAATTTATCGAAAGAAAACTGATATTTTATATTTTTCAATTTTAATATTATATACTTATATATTTTTTGTGTATATTATATTATATATATATATTTTTTTTTATTGTTGGAAATGAAAACAAAATTTGAAAACAATAACAAGTGAAATGAAATTCAAGAGACCAGTTATTTAGCATCGTATCAACCGCTTGCATGAATTATTAACAACACAATGATTTATTGTCCTCTAAATTGCCTCTCAAGATGGATCTTATGTTGAATTGTTGTCTATAAGTAATTTGTTTTTATTTTCTTTCTACTGTTTTTACACAAATACCCCAGAAAAATTGGAAAGAATGCGAAATTCTATTTATTACTTAATTTTGTTGTTGTATTAATTAATTAATATAATTCGTGTGAATTTTAATAAATGCACATCTGATAAATCTGAACAACTGCGAGATTAATAATTAATGAAGTAATTAATTTAACATATAAAATTAAATGTTTAAGTATTTAATATATTAAACCAACATAATAAGGAAAAACGAATTAACTAATAATTACTTTTATAATTCTTCAGATTTATAATTCTGGATATCCATGTATTAAAAATTATACGAATTAAAACACAAATTTTATTAATGAATTAATATCATCTCGCATTCTCAAATAATAAATTAATAAATACGATAAAAAATGAATTAATTGCTAATTAATTTGGCAGTTCTTTAAATATTCCGGATATCCATATGTTAAAAATCATAGGAATTAAAATAGCGATATATCAGACCAAGAGAAATAGGGGTCTCTAGTAACAGGGTGTACCTATATTATCCTTTTAAAATTGCCTTTTAACGTTGTCAGGCATATTGTTACAAACGCTGATTCATAAGTTTTCAAATTGTCCTACGTTATTGTACCTAATCAAACGTATTAGGGTTACGAACATAACGGAATCATTCTAAAGGTCTTGATGGAATTCAGACGTCGATGTTGTCCACCTTAAATTCAAGTAGGCCTCCAGATTAAAATACACCGACGTATTTATCTGTTTTATCAACAGACGCGGCCACTAGAACCGACATACACGATGAACTGACAATACTACAGGACAAGAAGACCATGGGTTTATGGGGATCCTCGTGCTGTAGACACAATAGCACGAATGACTTGCTATAACTGTACTTACTTACATAGTTAACGTACGACTTACTGTCAGCATCGACTAGAACACGTCAATTCGACCGCCTAACCGAATGTATCGATCACATTTAACGTTGTATCTGTTGTGTGAATTTATGTCGTCCACAAAGTGTGCTACTCTTTCTTATATAGACGATTTCTTACATTTAAAGAAAGATTTTTCGTTAACATTGGATCTACCGATGGTGGTCAAAATGACTTGTTCGATATTTTATTGTAATGATTACTCATTTTTAGTATATCTTATTTTCTGAAATTGTTTGTGACTTTTATTGTAATATGTAAATAGTTAATTTACTAATTATTATTTCATTAGTTAATATAATTAATGTCATTAATTATTAAATAGTTAATTTTATAAATGTCTCTTCCCCTTTCCTCTTTTCTTGTGTAATTACATGTTACATATCTACGTATACCGAAATGAGTTATTTTAATTGCCCACAAAATGTAGGTAAAGTTTCACATTTCACTGGTATTTCAAAAATTTCTCAAGTTTACAAATTCGTGTTTTTTTTCTTTTCAAAAACGAGTCATCTAAAAATTCGATTTTTGTTTAATATTATATTATCGCAACTGTTTTTCATATTTTATCTTAATTCTCACTTGTGTATATGTATGGGTTAAGACCCTCATCATATACAAGCAAACAAATGAAATAAATAAATAAGATTGCCTATGTTTTCAAATACAAACACCAACAGAAGCTGATTTCTCAAGTCGAAACTTCACAGGTAGCGTACAACCGTACTGAATACATATTCAAAGTCGTTTTCCTCGAAAACGAAGCCTCATACGTGAAAACTTTACTCTGCATTTTCCACTTACTTTTAAATCAACATAAATAGAACACGAAACAATGTCTACCACTATAACAGATCTACAAACAAAATAAGATCTGTTCTACATATTACACTTAATCTAATGAAAAGTGATTGATCGTTGCTCAAGAAGAAAATGAAAAAGGAAAAGAAGGAAATATCGTTTACTCGAATGTTTACAATGGCTTTTCCCCTCGGGGATGTAAAGAGAGAAAACGTCTTTCGATCGAAATGACTCGTTATGAAGTATATAAGAAGAAACATGTAACGCATACTAACAGAACGATGCATTAAGTCCGAGCATTGTGCATCCCGAACAGGTTTCGTCTGACAGTTTTATTGGAGCGTGAGCGAGTGTCACGCGTGTAATGGAGGCATTGTAACGGCCCGTGAAGGAATAATACTCCTCAAAGTCTACGTGACGCAACGTCCTCCTTAAGGATTCCTTCTCGTTTCCTTTCCTTTCGTTTCGTTTCGTTTCGTTTGGTTATACCCGACTCGTTTCCACTTGGTCCGGTCAACCATGTTTGATCGGCAACCCTCCACGTGCGAGCGGCCACAGAGAATGATGCGGGTGTCTGTCCCGTCTGATAATTCCATTAGGCTGATGTCGCTGACGCTGGCAGAGCAGATTGATTTGATATCGAGACGATATCTTCTCAGGCTGAACGAGAAGAGTCACGCGCTCGGACTAGGAAGACGCGCGGCACAAAGGATATATGCTTCGAACCTTTAATACCTTAATTCTAAGTGTTGGAACTTTTATTCTTTAACACTTGAAAACACATTAGACCGTTGGAGTGAAGTGAAAGGGAGAGGGGGGAAAAATGTTGACGGGAAGTGAAATTCCTTGGGGGTAATAGGTTTTCGATTATGACCTCGAAGTTTATTGTTTATAGCTAAACTGCAGATTTTTATGTTTGAGAATGTAGTTTTGAGAACATAATGGAAAATGTAGAATTTCGGTAGAAAATTATTTCACCTACCAGGTATTATAAAATGTACTATAATTTTGTATATTTTATACATTCTTTTGATGTTATGTGCGTTCTTGCACATTTCCTGTAAATACATAAAATCCGCAGTTTAATAATAAGAATCTTATTTTTAAGACTTCAAAATTTAACTTCTTTTTTCATTTAATAATTCATTCTATATTTAAGTCATTAATATTTTTATATACAGGAACATTTATTAGATATAAGTTTATGAGATTGTATAGGTGTATTAAGAAGTTTATCCTTTTAATTATATTATTTTCATTATTATCATTAACTTAACCATATTAATGAGTCACGACGATTTGTATAACATTTCTTTATATTTCGTGCATGCTGTACAATTTTGCAATTAGTAATTTAAAAATAGCAATTTAAAGCACTTTATCTGCAAGATTTTGCATAATATTGTTATATATAAATAGGTAAATGATATGCATTTGTAAAATAAAATTTAACTGAACGAAAAGAATTTATAAACTTATATATTCATATGTAAGAATATGTAATGTAATACTTACAGTATGTACCTATACCAGGTGATTCACCTAATTTGCATATCTCAAAGAATTTTTAAATTACGCATATATACAACTGTTTTTATTTTTAACGTAATTATGTATTTGTCTTGTCATAGTTCGAAAAAATATTATATTCCATGGAAAAACCTATTAATCTATTATACATCAAGAAAATTTGCCTCTACGGTAAAGTTAGCTTCTGTTTATAAAAATGGGTGATTTTACCTTATCCAAATTTGACGTTCCAGATGATTCTTATTAAAATTGATACAATTTTGTAATTTACGAATCAACGAGGAAACAACATTCTGATTTGATTCTGCACCAATTGTAACAACGTCCGTAGAATTTGTTGTTTCACTTTCTTTGCTGCTGTTGCTGGTTTTCTGTATACTTTTTCTTTTTCAAGCAAACAAATTTGCTAAATTTTCTATCGATAGGACAATTTTCTTTGCCTTGAGGTAAATTTTCAAGAAACAATGTAATAATGTGTTAATATGTTAATACTTTTTCTACCCTCGAATTTAATCCTTAACTGGTATAACGGGGCGCAAAATACGTTACAATATGTTCATTGTCTAATTTTGAAAACTATATTTCTACTTCATTTTGTAATGAAAGTTTAATTTTCCACAACTTTATTATTTTATACACTATCTAAGAACAAAATATTCGGAGGTTTATCTAGAATCAGATTAACATATTTTTCTGCACCTTTTATTTGATCTGTCATGGCTGAAATATACCAGTTACGTTTGCGAAAAGCATTACGCCAACTAAGGGTTAATATTCTTTTAAATTGTAACATAAAAAATACATGATTGCGTTTAAAAGAACAAAGCTGGATCTTAAAAATTTTTAAATCTCTTCACATACAAAAAAAGTTGGTATACCGTTCTTTGTCCCTCCCTTGAAATCATACAACTTTTATATATAATTTTACTTTAATTACTATATTTTATTATGTTTTACTATATTTTACTATAATTAAGTTTTGTACAATAATTTTTCATTGGACTTATCATTTAAATATTATTTAAGATCTACGAATTACATGAATCACCCTGTATATAACAATATTATCAATATTAGATTTCTTCAAAACTATTAACAGATTATTTTTGAGGAATATGGTTAAGATCATTAAATTAGTTGTATGCCGATGTTGTAAGATCTATTCTTCCCATTTAACAAGTGCTCATACATTTATTTATTAATCTTATTAACATATATTAGTAATTATCAGTCACACTATAATAAAAAGTGGGATCAGTAAAAACTGTTACGTCCAAACTTAACGTCAACTTAAAGTCCAAATATTTCAGGTTGTGTGTGGAAAATAACTCTAATAAGACATTTTCGAATAATAATTATTTATTAAATAAATATTAACTATTATAATATATATAATATTTTAATATTCATTTGATAGATAATTATTACTCGAAGATTAAAAATATAAAAGTATTTAATTTTATATGTAGAAAATAATTCCAATAAGATGTCATTTATTTTATTAAATAAATTAAATTTATTTATTTAATATTATTAGATTCGTATATTCTTAAATATTGTATATTAGATATTATAATATATATTAACCCCTTTCATTCCATGCAGTTACAAAAACATTTATAATTCACTTTGTTACTCATATTGAGATACAATAAATTAACAAAACAACTGAAAATAAAGAAATTAATAAGTGTGTGTACATTTTTCTTTTTAAAATGGAATGTTTGTCTTTCAAAAGTTCAATTGCAAAGATGTGTTAGAGTTTACGATCGATCATACAAGGAAATACTCGAAGTGCAAAGGATTAATACTAAAATATCTATTAAATAAATCTTACTTACTTCTATTAAGTGAAATCTTAAATCTACAAATGATTCGATGCTATTTCATCTTTGATTACTTTCTTCCTAACTGTTACGCTTTCCTCTTAACCACTCTTTCAACTTACCATCACGTAGTAATTCATTTTCAAACATTGGCCGAAGCTACTTACGCATATGCAGATGTCGAAAGTATCGAAACAAAGGTAAGAAAAAAAGAAAGAAAGAAAAAAAGCGAGAACAATGAATTCGCGACGGTTGAAATGAATTTGTAAGACGGAATGAGAATATCGGGGAGCGTAAACGGGTAAAATTTTCCAGGTCGCGTTGCCGTTTAAAACGCCCGTCACCACAGAAAACAACAAATTTCTCCTCTTTGTCACGTCGGTGGAACGAGTTGAAGTTTTTGTCTGTGAAGAATGTCCATGTCCGCGACTTGCCGTGAAAGGATAATCCGTCAGCGGGTCTCTCTCCTCATCCAGCGAAGGAGCTAAACGCGAGCATATAGGAGGCAATGCTCTCCCTTTTCCTCTAGCACGTTCTTTTACGCCGCCTCCATTTTAATCCTCCGTGTGATTGCATGCCCGATACCAGCTGAAACGCTCACGTGGAAGGAAGGACGAGCGGCGTGTATGAGAGTCTGACAGACCGTAAACCCTTTACCAGCTGCGGGGGGTTCTTCGTCTCCTTCTTCTTTTCCTTCTCTCCTTTCTCCTGTGTCTTCTTCATTCTTCCTCCTCCTCCTCCTCTTATTCCTCTTCTTCTTCTTCTTCTTCTTCCACCTCTTACGTTGCTACGAATTTTTATCCAAAGGTGAAGCGAAATCAGAATAGATTTAGGAGAAGTCCTTTGATTTACGCGAGTTCTTTCTTGTAAGCGGTAAATATTAGCTTGTAAGTTTGTGTCGTATTTTGCGATTCCAAAAGTGTTTATTTTTTACAACAATTGAATAAAATTTAATCAATAATATATTCCCCATCGCTATTTACAACATCGTCCTAGTATCTAATCAGCTTTATTTTTCCAGTGAATGAACACTTGAGCTACAAACTTGTTAAAATTAGAATTCACAAATCGTTATTTAATCCTTTGAATGCTATTACTGTAAGTGAACTGTTTCGTTACTAAGGTTATACATCCCGGAACACATTCTAGCAACACTTGACAATTATAGAATTAATTAAAAGTCTGGCATGGTATTAAGTGAAACATGGGTCAAATGACTAATGAATGAACGCAGATTTCTAATGAATGAACAGAGGTACCCTGGTAAATGAACAGGATAATATTTTTGTAGGAATTATGGATTTCAATGTTTTCTGCAAATAATTTTCAAAATACGAATTGCAGATGTCAAGAAATAAGCTTACTTTGAGGGAGTCTTCTAGTGTAACGGGTCTAAAAAATCGAATTTTTTTTTCATTTTTGACAAGCATCTGTTATGGAAAATATGTATGCAAAAGTATTTTGTCCAATCCATAATACTTATGGAGTTACAGGCTCTGAAATGTAGGTATCGGTACGGCTCGCTTAGAGGAGAAACATGGAGTACGATATATGGTATAACGTATACTGGAGACGAAGACGGTAAAACTTTTAAATGTATTTTGGATGTGAATCCCCATGACCAAGTTGTTGTGACCAAAAAGAATGCGTCGGTCATATCAAGAAAAGGATGGGGACGAGACTTCGAAATGTTAGAAAAACTAATAAAGATATCGGCAGTAAAGGCACTGGAAAATTGCCAGAAAAAGTCATTGCTGAGCTGACGAAATATTACGGCTTGGCTATTCGAAGAAATCTAAACTCTGTGGAAGAAATGAGGAAAGGATTATGAGTCACCATGAGGAAAGCTATTGAATAAAGGAAATGTAGTGCCCTATAGGTTATATGAAAAAAGATCACTTTTGCAAGACATCTGTGGATTACCACTGGAATTATTGTGCAAATTTTAATACGTAGAGAGTGTGATAGGTGTTCATTTTTCGTATAATATAAGTAAACGTTTATTTATTAAACAGGTCACACCATACCGTTTTTAAAGGATTCTTTCAGTTTAGCATTGAAGAATTCATGCAACTAAAATTTCAGTTCTACAGTAGCGGCCACAGAAATTGCACCACTTCAAAAATATGAAAGTTTTTGATTTAATAATCACACGAACGGTAATCATCTGTATCATTAGTAGACAGTGCATCTTTATGCAAATTCATATTTTTTAGAATACAATAACAAAAGGTAGTACTACTGTACAAGATTATTTCACCTATCAGATATTATAAGAAAGACTATAATTTATATATTTGCTATATGTTTACATATTACGCACCTGCAAGTTTGCTATAACTGCATAAAAACCCGCAGTCTAGTCATCAGACATCAGAGATTTGTTTTACATTAAAAAGCATCATTAAAATTAATAGTCAAAATAATTATATCCTTAAAAAATTTGCAAATGATTATACAGGGTGGTTGGTAACTGGTGGTACAAGCGAAAAGGGGGTGATTCTACATGTAAAAATAAGTCGAAAAAAGGAATAACATTTTTTCGTTTGACGCTTCGTTTTCGAGAAAATCGAGTTTGAAAATTCTATCCAGTACGCGTGCACTGGACTGTCCCTCCAAGTCATTATTCGCTACAAGTTTCCTTTTGCTTACAACAGCAGCAGCTGAATATTATAGGCAGCAATTTCCAAATCGTCAATAAAATTAATAAATGTATTATCCGTACATTAACATTTCTTATTTATAATACATATCTAAACCTAGATACAGTCCAGTGCACACGTATTTTCAAACTCGATTTTCTCGAAAACAAAGCCTCAAACGAAAAATTTTTATTCTATATTTTCGACTTCTTTTTTCGCGTAGAATCACCCCCTTTCCGCTTGTACCACCAGTTACCAACCACCCTGTATATCGTAAATAATACACTTTGTGCAAATTTCGACTGCGAATATATGCAGAAATGAACAAAAATTTTCCAACTTTAAGCATTATTGGCTATTCTAAATGTTATTTTTGAGATGATTCAGTACTTTGTAGTTACCTCCGTGAATCTTAATAACTGTTTTGCATCCTTTGTACATCGAGTGTACTAATTTTTTTAAGAATACGCAACAATGCAGCAAATAGGTACACATCTTAATTGACACAACCCTGTTTACATCAAATTATGAAAAAGTATTAGAAGACCGCGTTAAAATAATTTGTAATGTACCTACATATTCGACGGACTATGTTTTTAAAGAGTAGTACAACTTAAATAGCTACTACTGTATGTTATTTTGAAAGGAGATTCTATTCAGATGATTCTGAAGCGAGAAAAATAGGTAAAGATCAGACGGGACAATGTCTGGAGAGTAAGATGGATATAGAGAAGCCTAACCCCATCCAATCTCTTTTATAGCCATTTTTGTCATTGCTGCAACATGCAATCGAGCGTTGTTAAGTTGAAGGATTACGCCATGTCGACAATTTGGCCTTTTCCTCTTAATAGCATCATTCAAGCGACAAAGTTACTGGCAGCATAGCTCGACAGTAATTATTTATTTTGAAATAATTCGTAGTGAATTATACCCTTTGAAGTCTTCTCCATAAACGGCATATATGTTTCGAACAGCTTGAGATGTAGTAAAACCTCAATTAAAATCGAACAACAGTAAGTGTCGGAAATATTCGTGTTTATCAACTTGACACTGCATACTTTTAAAGTTGTAGCAAAATAATGAGAAAGCAAATAAAAAAGAAAGATTAAACGTGGCGAGATAGTGAAATTCACAAGTTTTATAATAATATGAACAGGAAGTCAAAGTTCAATTACTTCTAGCTTCAATTGTTCGTTAAAAGAAAACGGCACGAACTTATTGGACAACCTAACAGTTTCTCGATTTACGCGAATTATTTTTTATGCTTTCTTTCGTTTCTCTTTCCGATATTGCTGATTACCCCAAACAGGAATTATTCGAGCGATGAAGATAGTGACTTTGTACCAGATAATGTGTTCAATGCAGCAGGGCTTTTACAATTCCACACACAGTAAGGAAAATTTTATCCATTTCTTTTTCTTTTTTGCTTAATTGTACTTTAAACCCTTTAACCTATGATTTTTTTCTTGAATATACATCTAAGGATCAGCTACTTATTCTTTTAGTACCATTTTATATATGAAACACTAACGAATTATAGATTAATTACAATCACTTTCAGTAATTCACACAAACCTAGAAAACGTATTTCTTTAATTTTTTATTACTGGCTCAGATGAAAAAATTGCAAAAACGACTTTCACTATTTTCTTTGCTATTGCAACAGTTTTATCCAAAATTATATCCAAAATTTTTCGTACACGTCATCAAATAAACTAATCCTTCTCACTTTTCAAAAGAAAACTTTAGTTGTTTGGTGCAATTTTAAAAAAGTTATTCCATTTTAAAGAAGGTACGAATACTTCTGTGACTGTTTTCTTCCGCGTAAAAAAGGAAAGATATCACGTGGAACAGACACGTGTATTCTATGATCCACTCCCGTTTGTATTAGGACAGCTGAATGTGAAATACATTGAAACCTATTGAAATTTAGAGAATTCTATTGATATCTATTGAAATCTACTAAATTCTCCTGAAATCTACCAAAATCTGCTGAAACTTGCTGAATTCTGTTTAAATCTATTGTATTCTACTAATATACATTGAAATCACTCGAAGTCTATCGATTCCGATTTAAATCTACGGACGTTTGCTCGATTTTGCTAAAATTTTCTGAATTCTACAGAAATCTACTGAAATCTATCGAAATCTACTCACTAAATATAGAACAAGCCTTATTGTCGTTGCAAGTTTAATATAAAATCATCTGACGCGTAGAAGGCATTATAATAGTACCCTAAAAATAATGATTGTAACATGAACCTAAAGTTAACTTAAAATGATTCTAAAAGAAAAATTATTCATTCTAAAATTCCGAAACACAGGTGCACAGGTATATTTTTAGTAATATATGACACTAAGTTTGGTGAAATAATCTAATTTAAATCAGATATTATTTTCTTCTCAACTAAAATGGATGTGCTAATACCTACGAAGGGCAGTGTATGTTAAAAGTGTTAAACAGTACGCGTGAAATGTTAAAGGTAAAGTCGACCGCCGATACTTGTGAAAAGTGAATCATTCTTACTTCGAGACGCGAGAAAAATGAGAGCGCGGGAGCGAAAGCATGTATGTATATGCGTATGCGCGCGCGCGTGTGTGTGTGTGTGTCAAAGAGGTAAAAGGCAATCATTAGCTGGTTGTGACGAGACTTACTAATAGGCAACGAAGAAGAGATGTCGAGACTCCCTTGGACCTGGTTCGATGATACGACTTGGTCCCTAGGCGGCTCCTTTGAGGGCCTCGATGCCTCTTCGCTCGCTTCACAGAGCCGAAAGCTGGCAATACGACAGGTACACCTAACATCTCAGCGACTTATTACTTACACCATCGCCCGAATATTTATTATTCATCCTCCCGAGTCTGTCTTTCTCGTTCGAGAGACGTTCTCTGACAGCGGACAAACATTCTGTATTATCGGCTTATAAAGGCATACGTACGAACTGTTTTGAATTTATACGAATTCAAAGTATTTGACGATTAACTTCCTGTTTCTTTCTTTCATTCGTATCGCGATAGTACTTTTTTTCTCAAATTGTGTCGCTCGAAGATCAAAATGATTAACCTCCTCGAGGATATTGACACATATGTATACGTTTAGATCTTTTGAAAATTCCAATATTTGTGATAGAAAAGTATTTTGAAATTGCTATCGATTTGAAACGATTAACCCTTTACACTATACAGACGTCGATATGGCGATGTTTGTAGTTTGGTTCTTTTTAGTCCTAATTTAGTTCAATTTTTTCATTTCAAAGGAACAGGATAGCCAGGACCACGAAAGCCGTGAGAAGACTTTCTGTTTTAGCGAAAGCGTTCAAACGCTTGTGCTGCCAAAAATTGTAATTATTTTTCTCCAATAAAATTTGTAAATATTACCAGGATATGAGTAAATATATAAACGAAAGTTCGATGGGGAAAGGACGTGCAGCTACTTAATAAAAAAAATATCAAAAATTGTAAAGAAAAACGAAGAACTAAAAGTGACTTGAATTGATTGGAATTCGTCTAACTTTTACGATGCTTTTACATTATCATTTGACGAATACGGTTTTGGTTTTCGTGATATATCTAAAATTTTTAAGCTTCGAGGTATCGGTTTTCAAGCGTCGAAGACCCTTTCTTTGTTTCTTTAAGGCCACTATCTTTCCGTGATCTGCGTGAGAAGGGCAGGTACCTAAAAGATCCATCAAGAATCAAGCATATCGATGACAAAAACTAAACACACGTGTCGAGGAGGAATCTCTGAAACAGGCCCATAGTTTTAACAAATCTTTCCTCTTAGGATCATTACACGACAGGGCTGCTCATCCTCGTTTTGTATCTCTCAAGGGAGGCTAAACATGAAAAGAATTGCAGATTTTCGAAAGTAACAGATGAACTGTTTACTTCAAATCCAGCCAAGATTATCTATTACATTTTCCTTGGTTTTAACAAGCTATGTATCCTAACGTCAGTTACATCATTATTTTGTAGCGTAGAAATAGCGTTAAGTCATATTTCACTGAACTTTGAAAAACACTCTTAAGAAGAATTATCACTTTTTTATTTTGCATGATTTGTTCATGGTGAATGTGAAAGATGAAAGCTTTTTAGCACATTGTTGACCGGTCATAAGTTCACTTGTGTTTTCATGCCCAAACGTTGTTGATTGTTCACAAACATGAAAACTTTTTACATCGTGCTTAGTCCTGTTCATTTCATTATAAAAAATTATTTTTGTTGATATTTAGGTTTTCGTCACAATTATAGTATTGCAAAAATTTCAATCATAATGGATCTTGACGGTAAATAATTTTTTAATGAATTAGTTTGTGTGATTTTGAAATATTGTGTAGTGTTCTTGAAAATGTTAGTGTATCTGATAAAAAGGATATGTTATTAATTCAACACTTTATGCAAACATTTTCTTTACTATTATATTCCTTCGAAGCTATATTTCTAGTTTCTCAAATGGATGGAACACTCGAGGTTTAGTAGAAGATAAAAATGATAATTAAAATTTCATAAACTTTTATCTATTTATGTGTTTTCCATTTTTAATAAAATTACATACAACAAACTTATTAGTTATAGGTAAGAAGCACCTGTAAATCAAATTATTTAAAAATATTTTATTTAAGAATTTGTTTTTTATTTTTCTATTTTCGTCTCATTTTTGAGAAGAAAAGTATGGTTCCTCCGGACTGATACTAGATTTTCATTTAAACGGCGTTGATCTTTGAAAACCAATAATACTTTTAGAAAACAATACCTTATCATTCATTCATGAGATTTATTAAAATAGTTTAAACAAACACGGCTTTTTCCTTTAAACATTACAAAGTTACAAATTCCTTTGTCGAATTTATTCACATAACCGTTGCAAAATTTTCGAAACTAAACCACTGAACGGAAAGTCGGTCGAAAAAGATGGATATGCTTGGTATATTTGCGAATATTGTAATGTATCACTCCATAAACTTACCTGTTTGGAACGTCACCATACATTTAAAAAATACAATGTTATATAATTTATTTTTAATTTCACGCTTAAATTATATAATTTATTTTCTAATTTACACTTTGCGTAAAATGTATGTAATGCAGGATCATTATCACCTCATATAACTTATCACTTAAAATCATTTTTATATTGTTTAAGCCTTTTCAAGTGAACAAGATTATTCCACGTCGTTTACGAAAAATTCGCGGTTGGCTAAGTATTAATTATACTCATTAGTGATAAAAATATCACCAATTCAATATATTGTCAATATCTTTTCAATCCTTTTAACGTACAAATAATCCGGTTTATAAAAAAAAAAATTACGTAGAATTAGCCTAAAGCTATAGAAAGTAAAGTTGTATAGTACAAAATCTGTGTGTACAAACGACGTTCTTCGAGAGATTTCTCTTTTACTATTAAATCGTGAATAGGCAGAAAATGTTCCACCGGCAAAATCTCTATTAAATACCAAGTATTTACTCGATCCGCTTTCATATCCCTGAAAACTCTTTCACGATTCAAGTAGTGTTTTTGAAAATATTGAGAAAAATATTTATGGGATTTAGACGGTACAATGAGCCGCCTACAATCATTAGAACCGATTAGATTTTCAGACAGACATTGTCCTACAGACATATTTCCATTATCGGATTTTCTTCAGCGCTTGTTCACCCTCGTTTCCTGTCTCTCTTCATCCTACGCGAGCGCGCGCGCGAGAGAGAGTTCGCTTCCGACCAATTCCTTTTGATTCTTCTCTTCTGCTAGCCTCTTAGCACGCGTGGCTGCCCATTCGAAGAAGGGTTGTCGGCCGGCTGGCCAAATATTTGTTGTAATTACCCTGAAAAAGGGGTTTTCCTTTCCTCAGACTCGGAATAATCGCATGTGCACGAACGTTCGCTGGTGCACAAGCGGATTTTCCTCTTTCAACAACGAGATGCTATTATAACAAGCCTCTTTCTTCTTCGATCCAAAGCAGCTTGCTCTTGCTACTGTTACCGTGCTGCTGATTTTTACAATTCGAAAATACGCGCTTTCCTATATACTCGACCATTTGGAATAATAACGTTATATGTATATTGTAAACTTTCAAAGCTTCTATCTTGTTAGGAGCTCCATTTTCTATCGGTTTACTTGATTCTACGAGCAGTCGAAATTTGATCTAGATGAACGTTCTTTTCTTTCTTTTTTTTTTTTTAAATAGAAAATTTTGTGTTATATAGTAGAGTTCCTTAACTTGCATCAAATTTAACCCATTGCCTTATAACAATGAAGTAGATTCGTGACACAAATTCTGGTTAAGATTCGAAAAAATATAGAGTCGTCCAATTTACAAGCTTGCACGTTTCTTTTTAATAAAACATAAATTATTTGGAATTTTTTCAAGTTGTTCTTTTTTTTTGTTGAAATTGCGATCCATTACAGTTACACGTGGAACAGGATATTTAATCAATTAAAAATAGTTAGTAATTTCTATTTCCTCATATTGCAATTACAAATGGAAATTTCCAAAAATTGCTTAATATTTTTCATATATTTCATATATTTTCGCAAAGAAATTCTAATAAAAATTCATGATGATCGTAATAAATTTTATTAAAGTTTATCTTTCTTTTTCTTTCTTTCTATGTTAATAATTACTTGTTCTTGACACTTTGCTGAGTTAGGCTAACTGGTTTTTACAAAGTGTAAGAAAATGGAACCGTGTATAAAATATCCACGTAAGTCTAAAGGTTATTTACCACGTAGAAAGAAACTTGTGTAAATAATCAGTCACATAAATGAAGAAACGGATGTTTGAATAAAAGTAAGAGATTGTAGCAAACCGTTAAATTTCATTTTCTTAGAAATATAGCCTCGTATGTTAAAAATTGTGTTCTACAATATCGATGTAACTTTTCACGTAGAATCGCACTACAGTTCCGCTTGTACCATCAGTTATACGACACCCTGTGTATTTTCTACAATCCAAGTGACATATTTTCTATAGAACCATGGTAGGGCATGAGGTATTGCTATGTGGTCGCATAATTTGCTCTGCCATGTAGTCATGTTAATGGTAAAGGAGCAATTATCTGGACACATCTGTTGGTGGTATCATTAAAAACACCGTGTGGCTTAGTTATCGCTTGTCGCGATATAAGAATTATTATTAACACCCCTTTCTGGCTTGTACTAGTTATCCATCTTCCTGGACGTTTGTCATTTTCGCACACCTGCCGTAAAACTCTCTCGCAGAGAACTATCCGGCGTAAAATCTTTCTGCATGCAATAATATTGTAATATCGATCATTTTTATACCACAGCGCCTTTACGTCCATAACTCCTTAACTATATGAAGAGTACAGAAAAAGAAAGGAAAGAAAATATTTCAATATATTTTGCGATCTAAATTTCGTCAACATGTAATTTCACGAAATGTAGATTTCAACTGACTTCCAAGATTATGCGATTTAAGACCTTTAGATTTTGTTTTTGTTTTTGTGAAGTTGCTTAAAAAGTCGAGTCTATGCTAGCAAATCAGAAACAATTAATTATCTAAAGAACAACATTCGAGTTGTAATTTGTGAAATAACACGAGCAACATGTCAAAAAGTTATTGAAAATTTCAATAACTGAATTAATGTCTGCAGACGCACTCGTGGTCCACATTTGAATGATATTTTATTCTATGTATAATTGTAATAGACCATACTTTCAATGAAAATGACAACTTGGGAAAATCTTAAATAGTTTGTGTTTTATTAAAAAGAAACGTGTAGGCGTGTCATTTGGATGACTCTGTATTACAGATATAAAATGTGGAAAGACGAGATATTAGTACATATAGCTTTAGAAATTTGTAATAATTTCTAGAATTTTTAAAAACTTTGCTAACTTTCACTAAAAACATAAGGGTTTCATAGTAATAGTATTTTCAATTTTATTTTTGTTCAAATTTCAAATAAGTGACGCATAATTAAGTGATCATAATAATCTGATCATCCACTGCAAATGATTGAGCAGTTAATAATTTTCTGCAGATTTTCGAAAAACTTGTGTCACTTTTTTAACAAACGTTATCATATTTTGTTAAAAGTTTATTTATCAGTGACTAGAATATTTTTCTTCATTTAAACACTTTTCTTTGATTAAATATTCTGCTCCACGTATAATTGTAATGGATTATACTTTCAGTAAAATAAACAACTTGAAAAAGTTTTAAATAGTTTGCGTTTTATTAAAAAGAAACATCCAAGCGTATAAGTTGGATAACTCTATATGACATTTCGTCGCATCTTGATCAGAATCTATATCACAAGAAGACTGACTCGTTATCAATCTGAACGTGAAATCCTATCAAAAGTATCCTTTCAGAAATCAAACAAAAAATCTTTAAACTAGTTCTACATACATATTATCATACCTAATCAGTAATACGTAACATCGTAAGCGCTAGTTATCTATTGCATAATGTTTCAAGAAATTAATACCGACCTAAGGTATGCTTCGAAGATTGTACGTTTATCTACTTATAAAAAAAAAAAGAAAAAAAAGAAAATAAAATGCGTGACGTTCAGAAATGTATGAGATAACAAAGTTACAAAAGGAAAATGCTTGATTCATTAACGCGAGAGTAGCCGCATGCTCCAGGCGGTATTGTTACAAATAAACAAAACCGTCGAGGTGAACAGAAACAAAAACAAAACAATAAAAAGAAAGAAAGAAAGACAGAGGTAGAAAAGAAAGACGGCAACAGCGTGTAGGTCGTGAAGATTCTTAAATAAAGTGATCATCATGCATCGGCGACTCATAAAAGGCGACAGTTAGCAGTAAATGGAGGAACTCGGAGAACATAGCGCGAGCTGAGGAGAGCTGGATGTCAAAGAGGAATAGACACGAACAGTACGAGGGCGAAGCACGTTTCGGACCGAATAAAATTACAATAACCGGGATGTATAGAGTTATTCGTTACCCGGCAAACTCGGCTCAGGACTCAGGACTCGGGATAGCCGCTTTGACGACACACGCCGTGCCGCACGGTGATCCATCTTAACTGCCAACCCTTGCTTCAGACCGTCGCCGTGGGATTGCAGTCGATGACTGAGATGCCACCGTCCGTTAGAGCTGTCCTCCTCGATCATCCTTCGATCACGTTGATTTCGCTCGACCAACGAGTTCCCACTTGCTTCGACACTGTCCTTTTCTTCGATCCACTGCCTCTCAACTCTGATCGCCGATTCTATTTCAGCTAGGTATGTATGGTAGTACTTACGTACACTGCAATTTATAAGTATCCGAACGTCCACTATGCTCTTACAGAAACTATTTATATAATTTAATCATTTCCATTACCAGATGGTAGTATTATTTATTTATATGTGATATGTATATACAGTCACTCACAAAATTGTAAGTACACTCATGTTGGTAAAGAAAATTAGCGGGAGAATAGATAAAAAGTACATATTTGAATGTAAAAATCCAATATATATTTATTCGCATAATTTAGAGAGCAATTAGTAAAAACATTTTTTAAATAACATTAACTATTTGCTTATATTTAACTGAAAATGTGAAAATACTGATACTTTACTGACACAAAATTAAGCATGCATGTGAAAAGTTATCTAAAAAATGTATTTTATAAAAATTATGTAATGGTGATACTATTAAGAAGGAGGTTGAAAGTGACTAAACAATATGATTCAACTGTTGAGTCGACAGATTGTCATTTCTTGGACCACATTTTCTGATTGTTTTCAAGAAGATCTCTCCAAGACAACAAACGGATATTTCTACACGAAAATTAGTAATAAACTTATGCTGTAAAGGCAAAAATTTACAGGAAATTGGAAGTATAATAGATAGAACTCGTTCAACAATACAGAAAATAATAAATAAATTCAAATATGAAGAAAATAAATCCTGTCTGTAAGTAATAAGCGTTACGTTGTAAGGCAAATTAAAATAAACCCTAAGCTTTATATATCAGAATTAACAAAAAGTATTTCGTTAAGAATTAATAAAATAATACCGACTGAATCAATTCGCCAGGTTTTACGTAAAGAAGGTTTCAATGCAAGAATCGTCCGCAGGAAACTATTTATTTCAAAAGTCAATCCTATAAAGCATTTTGAATTCGCAAACAGATACATATGTTAATCACAATATAGATTTCTGGAACAACGTCGTATCCAGTGATGAAACCAAAATTAATTTATTTAATACAAATGAGCAACAACATTTACGAATAATAAAACATTTGCTTCTGTAATACTTTCATAATTACTATCTAGCGAACGTCAAACGACAATCTATCGATAATTAACTGTCGAATCGCTCAACTATGGTGGAGGTAAAGCGACGCAAATTATAGTGGCGAGTACAACAGAGGGGTGATTCCGGCAGAAGAGGGTAGCTGATGATATAGCAAAAGTGACAGTTAATAATTGGTATAATAAGCGTTTCACACCCGGATCGCTTTATCCATTCGATCAATCTATTTCCTGGTGTTGCTGGTAACGTGCGGCGGTAATCTGTAATCCGCGAATTCAGTGACTTTATATCTTTCCCTTCGAAGAATATAACGCAGCTATATGCATTGTAAATCGACATCTGGTCTTCTTCCGTGATAATTTCTGAATTATTTAAGAACGTTTTGTTTTTTATTATCATTAATAAATATCGATAGCGAAAGTTCTTTCTGGTTATATTAGGTCATGGTCAATTGTCATTAATAATAATGATAAATAATACTCATTGATAATACAAGTAATATTAATTTGTAAAATTGAATGGAGAATTTACACGTTGAGCATTAACATAAGCATAATATTAAAACAAGGTTTGATAAAACAATTTTCTTACAATATTTTCGTTCTCTATACTGTCTTCTTTTTTGTTTACTTATTGAAATATATAAAGTTTATAGTTAACTTGTTTTGTATTATTGGTGAGTGCTATTTATCAGTAATATTGACACTTAGAGTGCCTGAGCTATTTTGTTGGAAACTTTGCCTAAAGCACCGCAATATTTACGAGTTTCGTAGAAACATACATTTTTACAAACAAAACAACTCTTGTAGAACATAAAATTTCTATTAAAAAATTTAAGAGCTCAATTAATTAAATTTGTAGATTAAAAAAACATTTAGGCCGGCCCGGCACTTTATCGCTAGTTCACACATTAAACATCTTAAAGCGGGTCCAACGCTTGAACTGTTAATAACAATTGTCAATGATCTAGTATAACCACAACAAATTTTTGTCGTTGATATCAATCAGTGGTAGCTGAAAAGCTTCTTTTTATCGTCAATAATGATTATCGATAATTAAAATATTAGGTATAAAAATGAATTCTTTCCGGCTGAATCCATGTAATTAGCACAGCCATTCAAATAGAGATATTTGCGATGGTATTTGCAAGCTGGCAAAAAACTGACGGAAGCTCAATAACGATAATGGATATTATTTCTGATTGATCCGTTTTCATTCTTTTTAAATAAAACTTTAATTGTACCTAAAAATCGTAAAAAATTAATTTCTATGCCTAATAAAATTCATTTCTACTATTAGTAGATGTTTAGGACATTTTTATTAATATTATATTATATTTCTACAATAGCAACCGGAAAAATTCCGGCCTTTTGTAATCAAAACTAAATTTCCGTCATTAATAATGGTTACCGGTAATCGAAGAAGTTTCAATCATTTATAACGGCTATTCGTAACCAAATATTTTAATAAAAGAAATTAACTCATATCATAACTTTTGAAATTCGTCTTATAACAATTATAATATCTGATTTGAAGTTAATTTTCTAACTTTCCTGCTGTACGTTTCGTTTTTAGTATAGTGTCTCTTGGATTGTTCTTTGTTATTTTGAAAAATCCTGGAGTATCAGGAAATGGATTTACTATATACATGTGACGTTGCATTGCTTTAAAAAAAGACAACAGTGCTCAAAGCACTGCAAATTAGCTGTACATAATATACAAGGATCATACTATCACTGTTCAAAGGTTCATAATTAATTTACAAAAATTTGGAGCCGGAGATTTTAAATAAATTAAGAGTCTTCCGTGAACGATATTTTTCCAATAAATCACAGTAATTTTGAAAAAATAACACCGTACGTCTTCCACAGAAATGAAGGAGAGTGATAAATTAGAATGAATTATATATTTCAATAGAATTATAATGAAAATAAAAGATTCTACACCTCATGATTCTTTTGAAGATGGTCACTCCCGATCTCTAAAAGGTTGTCTGCAATAATCACATGTAAAATATAATTTTTTTTCTACCCTTAATAAGTGATTCACAATTCTGGAAAAAATGTGTCAGGTGAAGCAGGTCTATAATAGCTCTTTCACAATTTTTTCCATCTATATATCTTCAGTAGTAACTGAGAAAATAAATTAAAAAGTTTCAGGTTTTTACCTCCATATTACCCTTAAATGAAAAGGTAGAGATCTGAAATTTTGCAAAATGGTTCTTCAAGCAAACAGCATTGTTTAGCAAGCAACAAAAATAAAAATTAGCCTTGGTGTTGTTTACCCATGCTTATTCTTTGTGAGCGTCGCTCGCGTAAAATAGCGTGCGGCCGGAAATCTGTTAAGAAACAAGAGTAACGTCATTTTCATTTGATTCTCACGAATATTAGAGACTAAGGAGAGATTTCTAGTGGAGAAAAATGTCCAATGGTGCAACAGTGCTGGTACGAAACACGTAATGTAAATCAGCGTAAAGAATATTTCTAATCGTCAGTCATCAAGAGGGTACTTCTGCTTGCTAGAGAGAATTCCGGAGGCACGACATCGATACGTTCTCCCCGATCGATTCTTTGGGGTCATTGATACCCAATCATCCGTTCATGATCGCCTTATTGTTGGAAAACAGTTGACGCTGATTTTCTCACAGCCGTTACCGCAATCTCGAAAACTCATTCGACTGCAAATGTTTAATGGTTTGGCTTTACAAAGTTTTCACGAGACGCTCAGCAAGCCACTCTAGTTATACGTATGTACGTACATATGTACACGTGAAAGAAAAGTCTGTTATAACGAAAGTTATGTAAAAATGTCTCTGCTATCCATTTTTTTCAGAAGAAAGTTTCATTACGAAATTGAGATACCAAAAATAACTTTTTGTTGTTTTACGTGGATCATCATAATTTTACATTTCTGTATTTTTGTTTTAGTGAAATATCTAAATCTTATCTCTAAGATCTTACCTCAGTTTCTTCACAGTTTTAGATTAGATGAAAAATAAAAACACATATTTAAAATAGTGAAAATATTTCATTAAACAAAACCTTTTATTTAAAACTGAGGAATATAGCTAATGATTTAGCATTTTCACTTACAAAGAAATTTTCTTTTTTCTTTCCCTATCAGAACTATTGTCACTTTTATTATCATTCGCAAGTATCGCTTGCTACATTTGAAAACTGATCTTTGAGAAATTTTTCAAAGTATTCTTTAGAATGACGCTTCATTTTAGACTAATTTTTTGAAATTGAATGAAGAGACTATATAATTATATAAATTTTATTATTATATGATTATTATTCACACAAATAAAGATTTAGCGTGTACAAGATGTGAATATGTGTCCTCTGTTTTCTACATTTGAAAACTGTACGATCTCGACACACGTCTCTCGTTAAAAAATGAAAAACGCTGATTCGCAAAAAGAAACAATATTTTGAAATGAGCAGTTTAACATACTAGTAATCAGTTTTTACTGTACTGACTATTAATATTTTGCTAACCGATCGGGGTGATCTACCTCTTTCACGAAAAGAATAGATACGCTTGATATATTTGTGAATTTTGTCGTGCACCATTGCATAAAGTCTGTTTTAAACATTGACTCACTTAAAAAAAAGGCAAAAACATGATGTTTAATATATTTTTACTTTATTTCATATTTTACCAAACGCATTACTTTCACTTGTACAAATGGTATGAAGTATTCGATAATTATTAGTTTACTATTTCAAGTTATTTGCACGTTTGATGGATGCTTGAATGTCCTAAACGATAATCATCGTTGAAACGTTGGTGTAAATAATATTCTCAAAAATAAAAATAAATATTCGACAAGTATTTATGATTTTATTTCATTTGCAATCGCCCACAACGAAGAAACGAAAATCATCCTCAAAATTCAGGGTAGTAAACATATTCAGATTAATGCTGTGGAATGATGTAAACTGACGAATTTTCTATTTTTCAGCGTTAAATTTCTAAATGATGTTCGTGAAAAATTCATGCGATTGTCAATGTGTTAACAACAAGGAATTATTACCAGATAATAAAAAGCATGTAACTACGCTGAGAAAATAACACAATCGTTTTTTGTGTACTGTAATCGAAAATGCGTTATTACATATTTCATGCGTATAATATTCGCACACCACTCCCTAACAAGGCTTTTATTGTCAAACTTTGTATTAAGTGTAAAAATAAATTCTTTCTGACTTTTGAGTACAATCAATGTTTTATTCAAGAAAAACGAAGGCAGATCGATCATCGACAATAATTTCTATTATTCGTGAATATTTGGATAAAAATGACTGTACTGATAATGTGAATAATTTTTAAATGATTCTTTCTGTCGAAAAGAATTTATTTGTACACCTATACAATTTTCTTTTCTTACTTTTACCATTAGATTAAGCCTTCATATTAAAAAAAAAAAAAAAGGAAAAACACAGGACACCTTGTATAAAACGATGATTTTACGTGTTTTCTTTTCATTTTATACGAGAGTAAAATCAGAACTCAATCCGAAAATTATTACAAATAGCTCTAGTTTAAATATATGAAATTATTGTACTGATATATCAACTAACCAGCCTTAATTGCCATTGACTCGCCTAACGATACCACTCAAGCAGACATTTCTTGAAGAACAAATCGTCGTGTAAATTAAGTAATAGATACGGATGCTTTTGTAACGGAGAACTATGTGACAACGAACTAGAGAAATACCGTGTGACATCTTCACCGGATCAATTAAATACTGCAGTCATTATTAGTAGTTAAATTGAATTAAATCAAGCTAATAAACGTGGTTGGACATCGTTTCTTTGATCTTCCGACATTGGTTTTCCTCACACCGTTACCAATTTACGCCATTTAAGTAACTGTTTCTTTATTTTTACGACATTCCTTCAAAAAGAAAGTTTCGTAACTAATTCAGCAGGCTTTTAATCATTTTTAAAAATTAAAATAGACGAGTATGAACAGTAATATAAAGTGACTTTATTCTTCATTTGTGAAAGTGCACGCTAGTTAAATAAAAGATAAAAATATTCGAATATGAGAAGTAACACAAAGTTTCTAATCTTTGTTTATAAAAGGGTACGCTACTTAAATAAAAAAATTAAAAAATTCGAATTTAAAAAACAATACGAAGTAGTAGAAAATGAAAGAAAAGAATAAAAGCTTGGAAAAATTTATATTAAAAAAAGAAAAGGTTACTTGTTACAAAGTAATGACGTTTCTTAACCCTCGGACAACGGACTGTGCAATACTCATGCGCACTGCGGACGCTGGGTCAATTTTGACCCAGACTAATAGTACTCTCTTTGAATTCTCTGAAAAAAAGTTGGAGGATTACTTTATATTTCCTTTTAGTAATAACGCGCTTCGAATTTCCATCAGGAAAGTCATCGACGCACTTAATTTCTTTATATTGTTGTAGCCACGTATTAACGAATTTACGAAATTTATGCAGACAGTTTTCGGTCTCTAATACTCATTTTTGATTCATTCGAAGAAGAGCACTGAAAGACCACTTCGAAACTTTTGGCGTATACGATACTCATCTTGGATAGATTTATATTTCTCAATAACAAAAACGATACTAAGAAATTTTAGGGCAACACGAATCAAAGAAGACCGTAAATTTTTATGTTAACACTATTTCCCTCTATCATTCCATGCTCTTGTAATACTAATTATAAATAATTATTTGCGATAATATACCTTGTGTAATTTATTAAATTACTTTATCATTTCGAACCTGTCGGATTATTTTGTAAAAGTTGCGTGTGAGTGTGTGTATGTAGTGTGAGACCGCAAAAATGAGTCAACATGCTAAGAAAGATTATTGTAAATATAAATAGGAGAAAGAATTCAGTAACCATTTGTTCGCTGTGAGTGGACGCTGATATACTTGTTTTGTTTATTCTCTATGCGCGTTGTTAAGTATACACATATATAAAGACGTATAGGCACTCCTTTCTCAAATATAAACTAAAATACAAATTTTTCATAAAAAGTTAAAGTAATAAACTTGTATTATTGCCTATTCATTCAATAGAACTGTAATGTTTTTAAATAATTGATGTGTATTCGTAACATGATCGAACAATTTTCGAAATCTACTCTTTTTTCCCAATGATACCGATCGATAGTTGATTGAACCACGAAATAGAAGAAAAAGCAACGAATGCCTCGATTGAGACATACATATTTCTGTTCACCTTTCAATACGAAGGAAACGCGAACGAAAATAGACATTTCAGCATGATCCATTCGAGCGATTGCAGAATCGATTAGGCAAGGAATAAAGGGACGATTAGGCAGTACCCGGAGTTAGAGGACCAAGGAGTTGGTTTTCGAGGGCATTCGGAATCGTCAGTGCAAGCCGTGTCCCGTGGAGTTCGATCAGCAGGAATCTAGCGCTATGCAACAAGTGGCCCCTGAGGCCAAGGGGTCCTTTCACTTCGAGCAAATCATTCGTCTCGAAATTCTCTCTTCAATATTTCCTTCCCGCATTTACACTACACATATATATGTATACGTACAGCTTGAGACCAATATCCAAAAACTACCAGTTGCGTATGAGATGTTTTCCACACTTTCGAACCGCGTGAAAAATTTTTCCTTGAAAATTTATTGACCTTCGCCTTTTAACACGTTCACTGCTAACGTCACATGCAGTGACTTCTATTAATATTCAGACACTCTTTCAAACAGAATAACTTTTTCAAAATTGGACCAAACGATGGGAGATTTTGTTGAGAAGTTAGAAGGATTAGTTTACTAGAGGTTGTGTACAAAAAAGTTTGAAAAAATTCTAATTGGCCGGAATTACGAAAAACTATCGTAAGGATCGCTTTTTACAACTTTTTACGCGTATATTCACTACCTTTTAAAAAGGATGTTAAAATAGCTCTATAACAAATTGTAACATGGATCTTGTTAAATAGTATAATTTTAATATTAACTTTACTGACGCTCTTCAGTATAAAAATGGTTCACTTTTACAGTAAAAGTTAACAATTTCTTTTAGATTATAATTATTAAAAACAAGCATTTATTAACGGGACGTCATATTTTCTAAAAAGTAAAAAAAAAAGATACAAATTCAAAGCGCTACTTTCAAGTGGCTTTGATTTAATGTAAAGTCGCAACAGGATATAAGTTAGGTGAGATTAGGTTGGAAAATATGGTTATTCATTATCACAGAAATAATGAAATAAACAGTATTTCCAAAAAAGTGAAATTGAAATTAATTCCATCATAAGAAGATCAATGAGAACCAGTAGCAAATTGTAATGTAATAGTGTACTGTACCTCGGTTATTCAATCAATTTAGATAAAGGCGTTTGAGGATGATTAGTGACAGAAGAAACGACTTTCTTAGCCCGAACCGACCCGACCTCGCGACGAAAAAGTCAAATGGTACGAGATCTGACCCCGTTCATCCATTCTCGTAATGGGAACCAACTTCCATTCATGATTCTCAAGCTGCTCCCAAACACCCTTCGTGTTCTGTCTTTCTCTCTGTCTTTGTTAGTTCTGTGAGGAAAAAACACCGATATTAATTTACAAGATTCGATTTAGTTTCATCATTAACACATCACGAAAGGACAATTCAAATCTTCGTGATGGATGTATAGGGATGTATAGGGAATAAATGTTTATCGACGCTATGAATCACATAAAATTCTGTTTTCAGAGATTTGGTTCTTTTTTTGAAATAAATATAACTCTAGAAGATAATATATAATCAAACAAGAATTTCATGATAAATATTAAATTGTACTAAAAGTTCTTTTCGTTTTATTGTTAGACACCATGTGTAAAATCTTTTATTTGTGGTAGAATTGTATTGAATTATATATAATCCATTCTGATTTGTCACTCTTCTTCATCTTTGCGGAAAACTGGTGATGCCATTTTTCTAAAATTGCTATGATTTGCTAGAAAAATATTGTTCAGTGTGATAAACTTCACCGTTTAATAATATCAAACAACCAAGATCTTTAAAATTTACTTTAACAAATAAAACTGAAATGATCGAATTGTTTATATCGGAAGACAATATGAAAAGAAGGATAAAAAAACGCTTATGCGTCAATATTTCCAAAGATATTGTTTTTAGTACAAAAAAATATGGTAACAAGAATAAATAAATGCTTAGAAGTGAATAGTTAACACTTTGAATATCTCATATAATAAATTTTAATCATAATTAATGTTTATTTTGATCATTTTTCTCCCACTACAAAATTATTCTTGAAAAAATTATGCTTCGCTACAATTTTTTAACAACGCAAAATAAAAAAGACGTTCCAGATAAAAATTGTTACTCTTGACAACATTTGTCGGAATAATGAAAAATTAATATACAGTTCCGTTAAAAGAAATTGAAGGTTACACCTTTCCACCCCTAGGAAATTCATCCCCTCAAGTTTTTATGCTCTAAAATGTTAACTCCTTTGAATCATTTAAAGCGTCCAAATTTTAAGTCGGTATTAATCAGAAAAAACAGATTGCAATACTTTCCGTGTATCATCCTACACACTCAGACAAAAGATGTCTGCGTACTTTATTTTGCGTTGCATAAATTTAACAGAGGAATCAGCAAGTAAATAATATTTATCTTATTTCATTAGTACAAAAAAAATAATATTGTTTGTTTATTTTGGGGAAAGAAAGATTGGTCCAAACTATAAAAAATTCAAATGCAATAAATTAAAAAGAAATATATGTGTGTGTGTGTGTGTGTGTGTGTGTGTGTGTGTGTGTGTGTGTGTATTGCGCATGAAAGTTGACTTATTTAGAAAACTGGACTATCAATCGACTGTCGAATTTCATGTATTTATGGGAAATTTAAGCCAATGTATAATTTTCCCGTCCGTATTCTTTTTTTTTCTTTTTGTTTTACATTGCCTCTTTTAGGAATTTCGTTGAGATAAAATCTTCTCATTTCATTTCATACAAAAGAAAATTTTTTTACGACAATTTTTTATTACATTATAATAGTTCTGAGTAGTACATAATGTGTCCTTCTTAGCCCTATTTCCACAATGCTAAAATTTCTGTCAAATAAACTTATAGTACTTAAAAAAAAGAAAAACATTCTTGCAATAACATATTACGGTTAAACTTCTTTTGACTAATTTATGAGGATATTGGACACCATTCACTGTGATATTATAGATAAGAAAGAAAACATCTATATCTAACTAAAACTGGCATTAACTCGCTTTTCCCAAAATTGAACTTATATCATTTAAAAAAAAAAAACAGCTCATATTTAAAAGTATAATAATAGAGGTAAACTTTGAAAAAGAAGCAATGTTTTTATAAAATTTTTCATTACAACATAGGACATCCAAAACCACACAACTTCAAAATGAACTTTATTCCATATTTTATACAGTTTCATAAATATTCAGCATAAAACAAAAAGTTACAATTTCTTTGAGACGATGTTTCCATCTCCGAAAAGAAAAATGGTTTGCTTATTAGGGTCACTTTCACATTTCCTTGAATTATGGTGTTATCGAACATCCGATTGCTCTGTTAAAGTATGCACAGACAGTGAAAAGAAGATAAAATTGAAAGGCGTCAATCTGTTTGCGATAAGTGAAAACTAGAGAGAATCACGGAGAGAGAAGAAAGTTGCGAATTGAAGAAGATGAGGCAACAGAAACAGGTTTAATGGCAATTAAAATTTGTCACGAATACCTTGAATTCTATACAGACTTTTAAAACTTCGCCAGAGGCTGTTACTCTGCGGAACGATTTCATTTGTCCAGCGGCACGGAAACAAAAATACAATAAGGAGTCTGCTTCGAAGGCAGAAACGCGAAAGAAAGAGTTCACCAAGTCGAATAGCAGAAGACATGCAGAACGATTAGTTACAGGCGACGTTCGACTTTCTTGTCTTTATTCGAACTACACATTCGTATGCAAATCCACCTTAGACAGAGCTGTACCTTCGTTGATGGCCGAAGAAATGTCATTCAGTCACGAGTGCGGACGTAGATTAATTTCTAAATTGTCGTCGTTTCAAAATCTGTTGTGATTTTCAACGACGAAGTACTAGAAAACATGCGACATAATAAAATCCGTTCCTTTGAAACTGGCAAACATTTTTTTTTTACTAAACATTACAAAAACTTCTACTTTATTTTATTGTTCTTAATATTTTCAACATTAAACTGGCGAACTAAAAATAGCGAAGTATTAATTTTGCGTCTCATTAGCAAATGAATTAACCGTTTACTTCGTAGGAGTTACACAAATATTACACACAAACGTGTAACTATTACAAACTATAAGAAACTTAATACTTAACCCTCTTAGATATTTGGAAAACTATGTATTTTCGAAGACAGTTATTAAAATAAACGTACTTCTCTTGAAAATAAAAACATTTTCAGGCTGCCTCTTTTTCTTTTTTCTTTTTGTTTCAATGTAAATTCAATGTATATAATTTTGCGTACGGAAAATGAAAAAATTATTTCCCATAAATTCAAGCTTGTCCTTCGTTAATGGTAATGAAAAAAATTCTATGTTTTCTCTGAAAATATTTCCAGTTTTGCACAAACGTTTTTTCATATTTGTGAGAAAGTGAAAACAATTCAATTTTTAATTTTATAGAATGTAACAAAGTAACAAAAAAAAAAGAAATAAAATAAAGTAGTTTCCAGAATTATTCACACACACACACACATACATTTTTATAGTAATATAATAATATCTTCTTTTTTTTTTATTTCATTATCAATTCCACCAAAAGTAGTTTTAGTAAATTAAATGACGCTGTGTCATCACTATAGTCACCCATCATCGTACCCTCGCTTTAATTTTAAATTAAAACTTTAATTTCTAGAGTTCAAGGTCATTTCAACCCATCAAGGTCATGGTATTATACGTGTCTGGATATATTTGTTGACCAGCTACATGATGCGATAAAAAAAATTGTATTTATGCATAAACACATAAGAGGTAATGCAAAAAAATGGTTAAAAGATCAAATTTGTAAACAAATTTTTCCTCCCTCTAATTTATCTTTTAAAACCATATAAATTACGTCAAAAATATTATTTACATCACAACAACTTGAAGAAATATTAAATGGACCACTCTGTATAATTAAATTTTTTCTAAATTAAATAAATCGATATTTAAAAGAAAATAAATTTAGGTTTTAGTTCACTCACCAATTTAAAGGGTATCCGTAGAAATAGCTATACTAGAAAAGTTCGAAAACCTAGTGTTAACTGTGTTGAAATCTTCCTTTTTTTTTTTTTGTTTGCGTGCATTCTTAGTTCATCTAGTGTATCATGTTTTACGAGAAAGAAGAAAAAGACGAAGAAGAAGGAGAAGAAGAAGAAGAAGAAGAAGAAGCAGAAGAAAGAACAAGACAAATTAATATATCCGCTTTTTAATCCCAATGTAGAGGTTAATTCTAGCAAAGGGAGACGAGAAAGCGAGATAATGTGGGGGCCACGCGACAGGAAGACAGTCGGTTCTGTCTGCCGAAAAACTCTCCACTCGTCCCTCTTCGTCCTCTTGGAGGCTTCTCGAGGAGCCACGATAATCACGTAATAGCGCGAGCGATTAATCAATTAAAAACGACAAAAGTCACGACCCCCTCTGAATTCCGTACGCGTTGCCACCAACCATCCTCATCTCTGTTACAACGAACCCAGCACCAAGATTTTTTTACTGCGGTCAACCTGATTGTTTTTCTTAATTTTCTAATAAAACTTTTATGCCTTCCTATCATCGCATCGACGACAGCTCGTAATTCATCAGACCTGTTTTCCTGCACCGTATAAGGAAAATCAACAGTGATACGAGTAAATACAATGAATTCTTATTAATTCTAAAATCATGAAGTTTCAGAACTCTAAATTTGATCATTTTTTACGTTTTCCAACGTTTGATAATATTTCGGTTTTTTTTTTTCTTTATCACTATGAATCTTTATTATACGTATAAAATGTGTCTGTCTTATTTATTATTAAGACAAAAATATTTGTATTTTAGACATAATTGTTGCATTACACTAATACATAATGTATTAAAAATCGCTTATATTAAATGTGTTGCATTTCCGATTTTATTCTCATTAAAAATTCGAATAAGTGGTACATAATTTCGGAAGTATAATCATAATAATTGGATCACCCACTGTAATCATTGGGTTAACTCAAAAATTCATGCGATATTTGGCGACAGTTGTCTTGAGGTGTTCTCAAACGTAATTACACTCCCATTAAATCTTCAAAACACATGGTTATCTGGTAGCTAACATTTAATCATAGATTTTAATCAAAAGCATTGAAGATTGGATTTGTTTCATAATTTTGGTATAATTTTAATTCAGAAGGAACAGCTTCGCTAAATTATGTTGTTTGTTTTATTCAAAAAAAAAAAAGAAAAAGGAAAAGAGGAACAGGTTACAAGTCAAAAAAGACAATACATTATTGAATAAAGATATTTTCTTTCATTAAAAAGTCATTTTTTATTTACATCATTAAAAACTGCGCGAACATTTCGGTCAACCAACTACAACGGGAACAGAGGATAAAAGACAAATAAATGGAATGGGGATTTTTATACAAATTTATATTTTTCAGAATACAGTAAAAAAAGAAAAAGTAGAACTTCGGTAGACAATTATTTCATCTACCAGGTATTATAAAAGAGCACCATAATTTGGATATTTTGTATATTTCTTCATATTACATATATTCTGTACAGTTTTGCACTTTTAAATATTCTATAAACGTATACTAATATTTTACAATAAAATGCATTAATTTTGAAAATATGGTCATTTGAAGTTCGACTTTCAGAATACATACTATCAACTTCATCCATATTTTTTACAACTTTCTCGTCACATTTGCTATAAACACTTGTACGTTCATGATATCTTAGAACTTACAGAATAATACCTCATTAAAACTTTAAATACCTGAAAGGGTACAAATTTGGCACTTTTTTTACCATCCTCCTTTGGATATACAGCAGCTCACGAAAGTATTCGAAATCTCTTTAAAACAGAATAACTTTTTAAAAATTACACTAAGCAATTTGAGTTTTTTTTTTCTTTGGGACTTTAGAAAGATTAGTTTGTAAAGATGATGTGTACAAAAAATTAAAAAAAAAAATTGCAATTGGTTAGAATCGCAAAGAACAATTGTAAACCTCGTCTTTTAGTGTGTTTATCTAAGCCTGTAATGAAAATTTGAAAAATACGCACATGCACATATTTGTTTCTTTCTTTTATATACGTCATTTTGTGTTTAATTTCTTTTTTAATAAATTCTTTGCTGAGTAAAACGTGTATCGAAAATGGTACAGGGTATAAAGTTTGGTAAATATAATCGCTCTCATTAATATTCATGCATCCTTTAAAACAGAATAACATTTTCCATATTTGGATCACACGGCTTGAATGTTTTTTTTTAGAAGTTAGAAGGATCAGTTTACTAAATAACGTATAAACAATTTTGAAAATGTTACAATTGCTAGGACTCGTGAAAAAATTAGCGAAAGTCATTTTTGCGATCTTTTTATTTAAGCTCGTAATAAAGCTTTTAAAAATACGTTTGGTAGATTTATGCCAGTTATATACACGTTGAAAATTTCATCGAAATCAGTTGGTGCAGAAAGAAGCAGCAGGCATTAAAAGATGTACGAATCTTTAGATTTATTGCAGTTGTAAACTGTAAGTCATGAGAAACTTCGATTTTCGTCATTTGTCACCATTTATAGCTGACAGCAGCGTTAACCTATTTTTATCGAAAACTTTTTGCCAGTGGTATAGCATAAACTCACCGATACAACAAACGTTTATAACAACTGCTGTTATTTTCAACTTTGCGTAACTGTAAAAGGGTACTAGTCGTAGCAGTTCGATTAACCCATGTGATGCATCGCGACTTAATGGTTTGGCAATAGCGTTTTATATCCGACGCGCGACACACGGCCATTTATTCTAGAAGCTAGAGTATATTATTCAACGTCGTCATTAATAAATTCCAATCTGTGTCATTCGTCGAGCCCCAATAACTTTACCGACATCGTCTTTCGGTGTTTAGAAGTGAAACTGCACGTATACCCTACTTACAGCTTCATTTGCATTGCGAAACACAAGTAGTGCAATCCTAATTGATTCGTTCAAAACGTTCGGTTGCTACATTCAGGCAATTATGTATGTGTATACACGCGGCGTATCTGCCGAGAAGAAAGTGGCGAAATGAAAAGTCGTCAGAAATTCTTAACGCTGTACATATTCCTCGGTTACGATATTTCTGTCAGTTCGCTGAAGAAGAAGCGTGGTTCGGCCCGTCGAGAAAAAGGTTCTTCTCGCGACGTTGAAGCACACGCGGGCAAAACATTATAATCTAAGGTCATAAGAGCAAAAACGTCGGGGAGCGCAGGAGGATTTATTTTATGGCGTGTAATCCCCCGTGTCGAGGTGCGAAAGGTCTGTAACTCTTTTGTTGGCACCACGGGGTGTCCGCGCTTCCAAAGCAACCGCTAATTCCTCTCGTGAATGCTCAAACCCTCCACCATTAAGCCCTGGCTCCGCTCTTCGCTACTCCCCACTAGTCGATCGAATTCTTTCATTCTGTACCTACGATATGCTTTCCAGACGATGTGCTTTGGTTCAAAATTTTGATAACATGGTCCACATAAGAAGGATCTCTTTGATTTGTATGAGAATTAATATACCTGGATTCTTGAGCTCACTGGTCAGGAGATGAAATTACAAAAAAAAAAAAACATGAAATAGTGCATTAAAAATGTATATGTTGAAAAATGTCAGAATTAGTTGAAATTTGGTATTCTGGGATTAGGTTAGGACGCTGATAACAAATCTGAAGTTAAAAATACAAAAAAAATCAAATATTGAACTCAAAATGGTGGATGTATATGTTAAGAAGTATTAGAATCGGTTCAAATTTAGTCTTTTACGATTTTTGAGGACGCTGATAATTAGCCTGTGTCTAGTTATCTATTTTTGTGCAAATTCATACTTTTGAGAATATAGTAAAGAAAGTTTGACTTCGGTAGAAAATTATTTCACTTACCAGGTATTATAAAAAAAAACAGTATAATTTGGATATTCTGTATATTTTTTCACGTTGCGTGCATTTTATGCAATTTTACATTTTCAAATTTCCTACAAATGCATAAAAATCCACAATCTACTAATAACGAATCTAAAATCAGAATTACGAAAAGTAAAATGGTAGATGTATAAGTTGAAAAATATCAGAATCAGTTAAAACTTGGTATTTTGTGATTTTTGAAAACGCTAATAAGGAATCTGAAATCAGAATGACAAAAACAATAAAATGCTGGACTCGAAATGGTGGCTGTATATGTTAAAAAATATCAGACTCAATTGAAACTTGGTATTTTGTGATTCTTGAAGGCGATGATAACGAATCTAAAATCAGAATTACGATGAACAAAATGGTAGACGTATATGCTGTACAATAACAGAATCGGTCGAAATTCTGTTGAACAACTTAGAAAATATTGTATATATTAAGTATAAAATATAAAATAGATATTCTAATAACTCAAAGAAATTGCATAATAGAACTGGTTGAATTTCTTATTTAGAGAAACTCGCCGCTTCTCTTATCTTCAGATCCGTCAATGAGATTTCCGTGATTTGAGATTTCGAAACAATGCAAACGATCAAAACAAGTATCCTAAATTTTAAAAATGTCGCAAGACTTCACCAAATGAATATTAACTGCTTCTTCCATTTTTCATACTAATTTCCACAAATATCGCGCAACGACGCACTGTGCGCATTATATTTCTTACGTATGCATTTCGAAGAAGTATCATGCGCATACGTGAAACGTAACAGCTACGAAATCCACGTAAGTGCATATGTAGTAGAAAGCACGAGATAACTGTACCGCAAGCGAAGAGAAACGTTAATGAATTCTACAAGAACGAAGGCCATACAAATTTCCTCGATGCGTCGTTGGCTGTCTATTAAGCGCGGAGACGCATTTTACGGAGGGCCAGCGGGCTTTGTTTGTACGCAGAAATTGCTGGAGGGGCGCCCACTCGCAAGACGCAGGAAACGCAGATATGAAGAGGACGCACGCGACGTCACTGGTAGCGATAACGCACCGCCTCGAATAGCGTGTACGCACACGCATAACGACGAGAGGCCTAGCACGCATCCATGAAGATGGACGCGATCCAACAGCGTTCACGTGTGGTCTCGCTCGTGTTCACTTGGCCTCTACGACGCCGCATCTTGAATCGGGAGAGATCATTCTTCACTATTAACACACATACATCTTTGTTTATTATGTGCTACATTTGTTTTATTCTTTTATACACGTCGCTTTGTATTTAATTCTCTTTTTTAACACTAGATATACCAACCGGTCAAAATGACCGGTTTAAACATTTGCTCATAAAATTTCAGTTTTAAATTAAATTTCAAATTTTTTTGTAAGATTATCCGACAATTATTGGAAACGATTCTATTTATTGATACCATTTTGCGGATATATGTATGTGGTCATTTTGATCGGTTGGTATTTTAAATGCTAATGTTTATCATTTTTCAGTTTACTTTGAATATTTTCAAATAATATTTCAGAGTACTGATACAACTTTACTTATTTACCAAAGTCTTTCCGGGTAAATCCCTAGTTTTGTAATTTTATGTCGTTTTGAGTGTTAGGATTTTACTTTGTATTTTTGGGTATTCTCCTGTTTTGTGAGAAGTGAGGTGAAAGCTCTTTTCTGCCTTCATATCATCCTTTGTGTGCGTTTCGTGTGAGCTGTCTGGCTAATGTTGCTGGCTTATGTACTAAAAGTGTTACTGAAATTACGTATTCACGGGTAATCACCAATTTTATACTTTTCATTATCAGTCAGTTTTATTGTGAGTGATTGAGAGGAATAGCAGAAATTATGAACTGTGTTTTATATTGTGTAAAGTTAGATTTTTTATTAAAAATTTACATTATTCTTAGATCCATTGTAAGTAAATTGTTAATCAATATTTTGATAATACAGAATTTAATATTCTCGATATAGCTGGAATTAATACTTGGATTCTATACAAAGAACTCACGGGAACAAATATTACCAGAAAGGATTTTTTATTTCAATTAGCGGAAGAACTTTCTACTGGATATGAAGATTCATCCAAATCAGAAATCCTGAATGAACTGCTAATGGTAGGTGCAGCAGAAAATTATAGATGAAAATGTTGTCAAATCGGATTTTGCAACCAAAATAAAATCACAAATATCTGTGCTGGTTGTAAAAAAATATGTTTGTGGGCATGTACACAAAAAAGATTTCAGTTTGTATAAATTGCGCTAAGGAAAGTTAAAAATTAAATTACTATTACTACCATTTATCGTATTGTGTATAAAAATCTAAGTGAAAAATATAATTTTTTGTTTTTGTTTATGTTTTTATTTTTAATTATTCATTGCTTATATATTAATTTAGAAATACTGAAATCTTTATTTGTTTATATTTTAATTGATGTAAAACTACAAATAAAAAATATACATTTAACGCTAAATAATAAATCTTTTATTTTAAAACACGACAAGATCAATATAACCGGTTGATAGAAATAGGTATATATAAATTCTTGGTACATCTAGTCTTAACAGATTCGTTGTCGAGGCAGTTTTAAGTAGTGTTTTAAAACGCCGCGTGTATCGAAAATTGTACATGGTATAGAGTTTGGTAAATACAGTCAGTCTAATATTCGCAGAACTTTTAAAATAGAATAACTCTCTTTTTTTCAATTAAACCAAACGGTTTGAGTTTTTTTTCCTTTTGAGAAATTAGAATACTTTACTAGATGATCTGTTCAAATATGCTAGGAATCGTGAAGAAATTAGTGAATGTCATCTTTGTAACTTTTTTTAATCTGAGCTTTTAAGGAAAATTTAAAAGATACGTTCCGTAAATTTATGACAGTTGTATACGTGGTATAAATTTTATTGAAATTGGTCGATGTAGAAACAAGCGGCAGGGATTGAAAGATGTAAGAATCTTCAGACTTATCGCAGTTGTCGATTGAAAGTGTTGAAAGATGTCGATTTTCGCCATTTTTAACCGTTTGCAACTCGCAGCAACGTTAACCGATTTCGATGAAATTTTCAGCATGTATATATTTAGTTGATATAAAACTATAAAATATATTTTTAAAAAAGTTTCGTTACGGGCTCATATAAGAAAAATAATTAAAGTGACCTTTATTATTTTCTTCGTAATTCCAACCAACTATAATTTTTGCAAAAATTTCTTTACACGTGATCTAGTAATAAGTACTTGAATTGATTTAAGATCCATTTCACAGTACATCGTCAACAATGTATTAAAAGAAAAAAAAAAAGAATTGTTAAGATGTAAATATTGTGGTGGATGTGGAACTTTTTTAAAATACATCTGTGAACTGTATTGGCCTAAGGTAATCTGTTTAAACGAAACGTGAAGTCACCCTTCGAGCACGCGGTATTGTGACTAATCGATCACGTACACGCAGCCGGTCTTTCACCCTCTTTTTTGTCTCGAATCAAATTTTTAAATCGCGCGTTCATCCGCGTCAGCTTTTTACTCTCCTCTTCCATCAACGATCCTTGTAACGCACAAATACCATATAAACGCCACTTTTCAACGCTGAACAATGGAACATGTGAAGGGTATCTCGTAAAAGTCGATGAAAAATCCACTACTTAGTAAACGATTATTTTCATTTAAATACTTTAACGCACGTTTCAAGAATTTCTCTAAAATAAGAACTGACCTTAAATGAAAAGTGGAAGAATGAAAAAAATACATGTTGTTACTTCAAGTGTGTCGTTCACTCTCATAGCTTGTGTTTTATAGAATTTTCTTAGTCACTTTTATATTAGTTAATTAATAAGTTATACATTTATACATTTATATTAGTCAATAATTGAGTTATTTGTATTTTATACGCTTTTAATACTTCAACTTCTATATCTACAGTACAATTAATGTTAACTAAAATTAACGTGGTGTGGAAATGTTGAATGCATGAACCGTAATACGGCAAACAGAAGACACGCAGAATTTTTAACCGTCTTTGCAGAAATAAAAGTGTTCAACTTTTATCTATGTACAGTAGCTTCCGAAGGTATACGAACTCTCTTTGATACTAAGTTTACGGACTTTTTTTGTATACTTATTTCGACAAACATTCGTCAAATTAACCAGCAAAGGAAAATCCAAATTTTTCATAAAATTTTCATAAAAATTCGTATCGTTCCATTAATAAAAATCAGCAAAAATTGCTGGAAAATAATAATAATAGTTCCTGTAATTTCGCTCGTGATATCTAAAACTCGTCAAATTGACGGTTCCCGTAAATCTATAGTTAAAACAGAATAACCTTTTTAAAATTGAACCAAACGAGTTGAGTTTCTTTTTTGAGAAGTTAGAAGGATCAGTTTACTAAATAGATGGCGTATAAAAAGAAATGTTGAGAAAATTAGTCGGAATTACGAAGAAAATAATAAAAGCTAGTTTTTATATCTGTTTTATCTCAGCTTGTAATGAAAATTTTAAAAAATACGTTTTATAATAGATCTATAACACAGTACAAGAATTGCGAAATGCCCTTCTATATTACGGTATTCCCACAACACGGTACAGAAATTGCGAAATGCCAACTTTTTCCAAAATTTTGATTTCTTTTTTTTACATTTATTTTAAAGTATATTCTTAAATTATTAAATATTCTTGAATTATAAGTGAAGTTTCATTCATTGTCAATTTCCATACGAAACGAAATATCAACTTTTGTATTGCCCCGAAGTATTATACACAGTATAAATTAATTTTCAGATCGCATGTAACGATTTTTCCATCAAAACATCCGATCATTATCAAAGGTTGCAATACCATTTTTACCATTAATATTTCAAAAATTATAAGAACAGCTTCTCTAGATTTTTGTATAATAATTTCAATTAATCTTTATATAATCATATTTTGCAAAAGATAATTATCACTTTACATGTTCAGAAAATAAAATTCATACATTACCTCAAAATTGGTTTAGAGTGGGCATAGATAATTTTGAAATGACACTTTATATTATACATTCTGAAGACACTTCTGACTTCTATATCACAGCCGAAGTGAAACGTGAAGGACAAAAATTTACATAAAATGTAATACAGGTTAAAGATCAAATCTAGCGTGTCCAATAGGGGGATAACCTAAGATGGCTACCCTAAGCGTGCACGCTAAGAGACGTGACGTTTTATAAGAAGGGAAGACAAGTCATTTACAATGAGCGCAAATAGAGTTGTGTGTGGCCCTTCTATAGTTGAGGTTGCAGTCGAAAATGCATAACGAAACACGAATGACACGTGTGTTGCGTAGTCCAGCCGCAACACGGTTAAACTGTTGTGAGTCACGTGTTCCTAGGATCCGTGTACACGCATCAAGGATCTAGGGAATCATGAAGAGAAGAGAACCCCGGAAGAGAAAATAGTTCGAGGTGCATTAGAGCAGAAGAGGTTAGGGCTTTCCCATGGTGACTTTAATTTCACCCATTGTTCCCTAACCGGCATTGACCATTTGTCACCCTATTTCATTCGCCACCAGCGGTTTGTGCATTCGGAAAACGTAAACGCTTGGTATTAAATACATCGAGTGAACATCAACTTTACTGATCCGTTCGTAGAAACGCATTCGATCTTGATCCCAGTGCAATAAGAGAAAATAGAAAATGAATTATGAGATAAGGTAAATTCAGGATCGCGCTGTTAATACATCGCGGACCAGACATTTTATGGCTAACCCAATCTAGTGGCCAGCCATCTTTTGTATTAAATATATTTATATTACTTATGGTTCATTAGTAGTTAAAAATCATTTTCACGTTGAATATTTATTTTCAGTTAAATAAGATTTATCATTTCTTTATATCTTAAATCTTTTACGTATTAAAACTTTTCTTAAAGTGCGGTACTCGGTAAAACATCGAAGTAAGTGAAGTAGAACACTGTAAAGCTTACAAATGTATCGTGTTTCGCTTCTCTTTCCATTGATAATGTATACTTTAGAACGTTCTGTGGAAAATATTTTATTTTTCGAAGGTGAAACCTTATTTTTACATGGTCATCCTTGTGAATATTCATATTTTCATCATCGCATGGTATATCCGATAAACTGTCCAAAAATATCTTTCTTTGATATTTTCCATTTTTCTTTTTTTTTTATCACTGGAATAACTGGCGTTGCATTTGCATTCTCTTGAAGTTAACGCGTTCAATTTTACTGATGCTTGTCCCATCGCGCCGCTTGACTCCTTTCGACAAGACTTTTTTTTTAAATCCTAAATCTCAAACGGTTAAATTAGGTTCGAAATTTGAGAGCAAATTGGGTGAGTGTAAAGGTTATGATGGATTTTTCTATAAGCGAATAGATATTACATTATTCTACAAGGATTTTAATAACTTTTTTCTATTTTTCTGGTAACATGTGCAATCTTCTATTATAAAATGCACTCGTTTTTTCTTCAAAAAATGAGAAAACGTGATTTTTCGCCGTTGAGGCGTCCAGAGCGAGATTTATCGTTTAAGTGAAACTCACCTCGTTAAACTTAGCAAACCATCTTTCACAGGTTAGAATCGACGCAGAAGATTTTCTGAATACATATTTATACTACTTAGGGCACCTTGGCAAATGGAGGTAGAGACTTTTTAGATATACATACATTATACGTTACTTAATGAAAATTACTTGAATTCATATTTTTTTAATTTTTACATAATATTGTTACGTACGCGTTCTACCCGAAACGCTAGTGTTTAGTCTTGTGTTTAGTCTAGCACGCACCCCCCTGGATAATCTTAGAGAAAGGCGTAAGCGGGCGCAATCCATTCTTACGACAGACGAAATTCCCATCAACACGAGACAACATCAATATCCACATCTACCGCGGGTCGAAAAATAACGCGTCTTTCGTACAAGGGTAAGAATCGAACGTCGTCACGAAACTGATGACGGTGATCGGATTCACGAGCTCCGTAACAATGTTATACATATTTATACTACTTAGAAGTGTACACTTTTTTCATAATTAACAATAGTAAATTTATTATTAGCGAAGATAGTTTTCGCAAATGGAAGTAGACACCTTTTTGAATATTCATTTCCTGCAAACATATTTCTTGGGTTCACAAGTATTATTATTTCTGCAATGTCCAATTTGGCACTATCTATGTTTCTCCGAATTTTGTGTCGTATTTGCCTATATTCTACCTAACGTTCGTTCTTTTCATAATTCTCTAGCAAGCAAATAGTCGTAAATTGAAGTACAAAATAACATTACGATTATCAGTTACAAACAGATTTGTATACGCCTATTTAGAGGCACGAATGACGTCAATGGTACTGCAATAACACATCTTCTTACTTAGGTACACTATTCCACTCAAAAGAAGTGGTTACAGTATATCTATGTATAGTGTACTTATAACTTTGAAAAGGGCACGGGAGATGGGAAGAGAAATTGAAAAATTGAATTTTTTGGACATTGCTATAAAAGTCATGAAGAAATTTCTGAAATGCAAAGGCATAACTTAGAGTAAATTTTTAATAGAAATTTAAAACGAGTCATTTCGACTAGTTTGGTAGTTCTGGTGTTAAACTAAACAATCGTATCTAGCCGTTCTATTGTATCATTTATAGCGCTTCTCCCCCCCCCCCCCCCCCGGCTCCTCGTACTAATGTGTAAGAGGGAGGGGTGTGATTGGTCGACGGAAAGAAAGCGAAGTCGAAAGAGGGGAGAGGGGGCAGAGTGAATTAACCCGTAGATAAGGCTCGTGTTCTTTCTCTCCCCTCGGCTATTATCGCGGTTTGCTCGGAACTCGATCTCATCCTTCGGAATAGGAGTGCGAGTGCGGGTACGCGTGCGCGTGCGTACGTGCGCGTTGCGTGCTAGCGTACTCGCGCGAACACTTACCGCAGGAATGGCTAGAGGGAGAACGAGAGAAAGAGAAAAAGGGGAAAGGAGAGAGAGAAAGAGAGAGGAGAGAGCGAAACGAGTGGAGCTGACTGAATGACTGAGTGACACTCGGCTGACGTCCCTTCCGGTGTGTCTCGTGTTACACCAAGCCTGTTAAGCGTTTATATATTAAAGTTACGGTATTGGGCGCGTGCCACCCACTGCATTCTCTTCACCGATCATTTTTTTTTCCAGCTCCCCCTTTTTACCTTGACCCATCCGCGAGCGTAACACGCCGGGAGTCATACCTACGACATTCCATCGTACCGGCTGTTTAACAGAAATTCAATTAGATGTCGATTACCGTGTGAGTGGATGGTACGCACACTACCATTCGTAATGGTATGGACACTTGAGAAGTCATATAAAAAGTAAAAACAAAGAAAAAGACAAAATGATATTATTTCTGATCAGTTTTTCATTATATAAACAGAAATTGAACGAATTATCCATAAATAATTAAATAATGTTCGAACAGAAAGAAATTAAGAACTTTTGAAACTTTTCTTTAATTTAAAAAATTTTTTTCTATTAAAACTTCTTTTAGATAATAAATAATCTTATAAATAATAATTAAATTTAAATAATAATATTCTTTTTTCTATATATCTTTTAGATAAAAGAAAAAATATGTTAGGTAAATACACAGTGAAAAGAAAACGATCTCCAACTGATAACACAGGCTGATTTTTTTCGACGTGATTCAAACGCGAGATAAGCAGAGAAAAAACATTTTTAGGAATAAATGTATGTAGATCTTAAGAAAATAAAATGTCAATGACTTAGTATCGCGGTAAATGAATAGAAGAATGGCAATATAAATATATTTCAAACAAATCACGAATAATTGTTTATCAAGAAGAACTTTTTAACGAAGTGTCCATACTTCTTTTAAGCACTTTATATCTTTCAATCACTTTTTCCTTTTCAGTATTTTAAGTAATTATGTAAACTTCAGATTTGCACGATTTCATTTTTAAGTTATTGCGATTTCCTTTTTGGCGAGCACTGTATAATGGGAGATGAAAACTTGGTAACTGAACTACGTGGAAAGTTGAAGATGAACAGTCGTGATTCAGTTTGAGATCTTTGCCTAGAACTGACCACACGTTTAATCGATGACTAATGCGAGCACCGATGAAGCCGTAATTAGCCCAATCATAATTATGAAACAGTGAGCAATATAACAATACGCTTTTCTTTCTTTCCAACGTTAAACAATAATTGCCAAATATTGTTAAAACTGATCATATAAAAATATCAATTTTTACATCAAATAATGTAACATTTGAAAATGTAGAACAACTACAACGACAATTATCCTTTAATAAGAGCATTATTAATAATTAAAACAAAAATGACAACAAAAATTTAATAATTTTATTATTTTTTAACAAGGAGGAATTTTATAATTTTTTAATTTAAAAATTAATCTCGTTGCAAAAATTATCACCTTCCCTAAATATTCATGAAACAAGAAAAAAATCATAGAACCAGCAAAAAACAAGTACTACTAGTTTTACAAAATAGTTTTTTATAAATTGTATTTCCTATTCATTTTTTCACCGTAGAAATACGTATACATTATTTAACGATGAATGCAATATAAACTGTCGAAAATAATATTAGGCGTAAAAATTTATTCTTTCTAAGTGGAGTCACACAATTAATACAGACAATCAAATCGGAACATTCGCGATTGTATTTGCGAACTGGCAGAAAAATGGCAAAATATCATCGACAATAACGAATTATTATTTTTCGATTCATTTCGGCGAGATAATTAGGTTTTATTGTTTTTAAACAAAACTTTTATTGAACCCAAAAGAATTTATATCTACGCTTAATAATAACAATAGTAAAAGTGCATATTATATTTTTGTTTAGAAGAATACAACAATGCAAGGAAGTAGTAAATAGGATTATCGAGTAATCCTAATTATTCCTTCGCGGTATTGGCTCGTTTCATAGAAGGAACAATACATCCGTCTAATGATAGGTGATCTTTATTGAATAACAATGTCCAGTGTAGTTTCATCGAATCCCGTTAATAGCGGTACGAGTTCTGAGAATAATAGGGGTCGTTTTGTTGCACAGCTGTGCCACTTGTATATATAATACGCGCCACTTACAAAATCGGGCATCAGAGGGTTAAACCCGATAAATCTCCTTTCGCTCGCCCTTTCGCTCCGTCTTTTTCTCTTCGTTTTCATTCCTCTGCTACTCGTTCTCAAATCTTTGTTCCCTAGGCGACGTCTTGTTTGTTTTAAAGGGTCACGAGTGCTGTTCAAATGAGCAACGGGTTAACACATCGAGTATGTAGACACGTTTTCATGATCGTTTCGAACCCCTTTGCGAACGTTGCTCCGCAACCAAATCAACTGTTAATACGTACGCAAGAATAAGTTTTCCATACACGTGAACGATTTGCCGATGATACCACTACAAACCACTTCTATTCTTTTCAATTTAGATTATCGTTAACATATTAGAAAATTGTGTAAGAGAGATTATTGTTTTCTCTTTTTATATAGGGTCATCTAAATGCGATGCCTAGTCGCATAAGCCGTTTTGTTTTAATAGAAGTTAGTACAATTTTAACCATGGATAGGACCCCTCTGCATTTTTCGTGTTTTTGAAGACCAAAAATATTGCTTAACGCTCCGGTTATTTTTTTTCAGTACCGTTCTCCAACAAATCCAACACTTTTCTACGGCGGTTTTTTTTAATACGCTTGAAAATTAGAGATTTAGTTTAAAAAAAAAAACATTGGCAACTGCTTGTGATATTTCTTTTTAATTTATTTTATCAGCAATCTAGGAACGAACTCGAGGTCCGATGACTCTTGGCCATACACTAAAATTTATTCTTTCTGGCATCTCTTTTGTTGCAACGTCACACCATTCATCTGTGTCTACGTTTTCTGGTGAATCTTCGCTTTCATTTTCAATGACTCGGATTCTTCGCCTCTTTTGTATTATAATTTCGCTTTACTACTAGAAGTACTAGAATCACAATCAGAATTTTTCTAGATGATAAAGTTATCTTTAAATATTTCAAAATCAACTACGTTATCACTTTTACTTAGCTCTAAATTTTTATTACGATATTCTTCTTTCTCCATGTCTTCGTTGATAAAAAACAAAAATTAAAAAATAACTTAACCTCAAAATTACAGAAGTAGTAGGTTATAAGTAAGAAAACAAATAGCTAATGCTGATAATAAAATAGAATTTTAAGCGTGATTATGTTAATTACAAATGTCTCCGTAGCAGAGCCAACGGAGCCATGAAACAAATGTTAGATGTTTCTGAGCGTTAAGGGATGCTTAGTACAATTTTGCACCCTTGCAAAATTTTGCAGTACCCCTTTCTTAGTATTGCAAGAAAAAATGCTCACACTTTGCGCTATTTTAAAAAAATTATACTGATTCACGTGAAAGACGAGTGTGACAGAATGATAGGACACGTGTAAAAGAAATAAGTCTTTTATTGGTCATCAATAATGTGTACACTTTCTTTTCATCCCTAGAACTTCTGTCATCCTTCTAGGAAGTGATTTGAACAATATTTTTAAATCTTTTTCGCGAAATGACATTCCATCCTTCTCTTACCACTTGGAGATCTGTTATGGAATTAATATCTTTTGCATATCATTGTTACTTATACCACGAGGTTGGCCATTGCTTCTCTTTTTGTCGTAATTTATTGGTTCTTTAAAAATTTCTAATCACATCTTGACTTATTTTTGCTATTTTCTCCTGTTCAGTACCTAAATGACAGCTAATCGGTCTGTAGAATCGAAATAAATGCACAATTGAATTTTATCAATGCGTACCTTTACTGTGGGTGTTTATCAAAGCTGTACTAAATTGAAATCTATGCTTTCCTAAGCTTCGGAGTTATTGTTAACATTTTTTTATCAAAAATTGGAAGTCACAAAAACTAAAAAAGAAAGAAAAAATGAAAAAGTGTGATCGTAACACTTCGACTGAATTTTTACAAAAATCTGTAGCATTCAAACAGTAAAGTTGTATACTAATGTGTTTTCTCTTGTGAAAAATGAATAAATATATGCACACTAATACTTAGCGTTAAACAGATATGAATTCAGTAGAATCGATCGTTGACACATTCCTGCTGATATGAGTTGCTTCGCAATTTCACGTGCAATAAGTGTTAGTCATACAGTGCGATTCATTGATGCTTCGCGTACGAAGTTCTTGTTCTCGGAATCATGGAATTTATGAATGGAGCCAGAGTTGATGGACGTAGTATTTACGATGTATACAACATACGCAAGAACGATAAGAATAATTGTGGAGTTGTCTAGGGGGCAGCTGGTAGCGGTCGCGAGTCAAAGAGTTTGACCCGTGGGCGCAGCCGTCAATGAGGCTAGGGTTTAACCAAGACCCAGGATACGAGGTCGTCTACTTGACCCCACAGTGCGCGCCGGAAGCCACCGTTTTTCTCCCCAGAATTGACCGATTCAATTGGGACCAACCACGCTTTGAATCGCGAAAATTTATGAGCGAAACGCTTTTTTTGTTTCTTCGTGATCCATCGACTTGCAGTCTACGTATGCTGCCTTTGATGTCGTCCTCTATCTCGTCTTTGCAAGCCTTGTGAAAACTTTCACTCCTCTGCATTGTTAACCCTTTGAATGCGGAGTACTTCTAAACCAAACGCTCTATGCGGACTGAATACCTTTCCGCGTACATTTAAATTATTATTATTTAACATAATAATATTTTATTTAATAATATACTTAAACAATATTTAACAAAGTAATTATTATTTGGGAAAATTAATTTTTTTAATAATACTATAAGTTAAAAATAAGTTATAACGAATCTGAATAGTCGAACTTGAGAAACGCATGAGTCCGTAGTCTGTGCCGATAATTTTCGCCAGGACAGTATTCACCTCCATAGCACTCAAAAGGTTAATTATTAAACTTACGGCTGAAGAAAAGCACTTTCGCGATCATTGAGGCTTGAACATTAATAATAAAAAGTAAAAAATATTTAAAAATTTTCTTCGGCAAACAAAAGGCGAAAAAGTGAAAAACATCAAATTTGCCCAGGTTGTTAGGTTAGATACTATGAAAAATTCTAGAAATTATAATACGTGAAACTAAAATGATTACTAAACCTACTTACTTAAAAAAGAAAGGCAATATACTTAATAATTTCCATAATTTTCAAATCGAAACGTTCTACCTGGTTCTGAAAACCATTCGTACTGTTTATTTACATTTCGGCCTACTCTAACGAAATTGAATCACTTCGAAAGCTCATAGACTTTCCGGAATCGGCTTTTACTTTTTCACATTTCGTCTGTCGCGAAAATCAACCGAAGAAGGGTTCCGAGGAAGGGAAGTCGCAGCTGAGAAAATTCATATGGGTAGTTAGATCGAAAAAGGGAGGGTGATTGAGAAGAATGGGGATGGGGGAGTAGGAAAAAGAGAGAAAGTGAGACAGAGAGAATTGGATCAAGCGCTCTCTCTCTTCTATTCTCCCCAACCCATTCTTCTCCCTTTCGCGATCTCATGAAAGAGAGAGAAAGAAAGGGTGCTTATTCCAACACTCTTCCTCTTTCTCTCCTATTCCCCCTACCCCATTCTTCACACTTTCCCTCTCCCTTGCGATCTAATGTGAGAGAGAGAGCGAGAGAAATTGTTCCAACTCTCTCTCTCTTGTACTCTCCCCAACCCTATTCTTCACACTCTTTCTCTCTTTTATGATCTGAAGATAGGGAGAGAAAGAGAGAGAGAGAGAGAGAGAGAGTTGGATCGAGTACTTTCTCTCTCTCTATCTTTTCTCTATCTACCTTCCTCTCTCTCTCTGTCTCTCTTCCTCTCTTTCTTTCTCTCTCTCTCTCTCTCTCTCTGTTTGCTCCTGTCTCTCTCTCTCTCTGTCTCTCTGTCTCTCCCTCTCTCTTTGCTCTCTCTCTGCGGGGGGAAGAAATCCTAGTCGAGGGACGATGGCGATGCGGTTAAATGCCACGAGATTTAAGTACCGCTGGACCACTGGTTTAAATGGTCATTTGTTAGAAGCGCGGGAGAGAGAATGGAAGAAAGCGACGATACAAAGACACCAGCCTTGATTGCACTTTAATTCACCTTCTCTTTCTTTCATTCTCTGTGGTCTATTCTGCGCTTGAGCACAAACGGGTCAGACGTTTAAGCAGGAAGTGCACCCCCAGGGAATGAGTCTGAACTTTCATTGAGGAGAAAATTTTTTTATTGAGCTGCTTGTTGCACTTAAATGTTCCACTGTAAAATCACCGTTTTACACGCGCGACAAACGAGCCGAACAAAATACACAAATAATAACACACTCTCGAGGAAAAAATGTTTTACAAACAGATCTGTTGGCACATTTGCAGCGTTCCTGGAAAGAAATCCAGGAAGGAAGTTTATGGAAACTTATCACAAGACTGCCAAAATTAATTCGAGCCATCATTAACCGGTAAAACATACATTAATCAGAAAATTTAAAACTTAGTATGTATAATTTTCAATATATTCTAACTCGGTGCAAGTAATTTGTAATCATTTGATTTAATAACACGAGCATTTAACAATGTTAATTCAAAATTAAAGCTCAAATTAGTAAATGTCCCATGGCTTATGGACGAAGGTGTAAATGCAGTGAGGCAAAGAATACGATACAACTGCTTTATTCTCAATTTTTTTCTTTTTATACAACTGAACAGAATTTTATAGACTGCAAAGTTATTTCAATTGACATCGATCTGCTCTGTCATCAACATGAGAAAAAATACAGATTATTTAATAATAAACAAAAGTAGTAGCAGGACGTTGTCAAAGATAATTAATAATGTATACATTTAATTAATATTAAATAAATAGTATTAATATTTATAATATATAATGCTATTACACAGCTAAATGATAACACATAAATATTAAGAAACTAAGATAATTGTTCAAATGAAGTGTTGTCTTACTCGATTGTATTCAGAATTCTGTAGTGATAATGTTGTCAAATAGAACGAAACGAAAGACAGAAGCCTGTCATTGTGCAAACAGTTCTCAGATGATTTATTGCGCCAAGCAATTAACTTCTCCCGTTCATCGGCTCTTTCTAAGGTTTCTTTCCTCATCTACTGAATAAAGCGAGACATTTCTGAATTTAAACTCGAGTGAAAAGGAAAACCAAGCTTTCGTTTTCTTTATTGCAAAAGAAATACAGTAACTTCTTGTTTCTCTAAACAAAAAAACGAATTTATGATCTTGAAACATAAAAACTTTTTTCAAACATTAAGAAGCGAATTTTTTTTACTTTCTAGTACACATTTGTTTGGAACATTAATAAAAAAAAAAAGAAAAGTAAAAACATACTTAAGAACCTTTTATCTGCAAACACAAAATGGAAATGTGAGAAATATCTGATTCATCTGAATCTCTTTCGCCAAAATTCTCTGAAAAAAAAGAACTGAAACTTTCATAACAGAATATTTGGAATTGTCGTGAAAGAAATTTAATTCAATCATAATAAGGTTAACTGACATTCCTTACTCCTTCATAGAGTTGTGTAGGGCAAATCATATATTTCTATAGCTTGTAGTTATTTTTTTAAACTTGAATATTATCACAGCTTCTTTCACTTTCTCTGGACACCATGATTCTTGACTGGTGTTTTCTATGTACCTACGAAGTAATTCTATATAAATAATTATGACATTTATAATTATAACAGTATTCAATTGAAGGAGAAGAGCGATCCGAGTCACCCGAAATAATACGATCTGATTAGTCCCATATATTAACCTTTTGCATTCGAAGCTTTTGTGCTGAAGTTGAAATTTTCTTAGTTTCTTTGTACCATAATTACTTGTATTTCACCTATGAAATGCAACATTTTCCTTGTTGTATTCATCGATTAAACTTCGAGAAACACAATGGCTCTGTTAAAATTTACAGCTACGTGCGGTTCTGTAACTTTTCTCTATCGTTTCTGAACATTATTCTTCCTGATCTTTCCGCAGAATTTATGGTATCAATCTAAACTCTGTCTTTCTCGTATGCTGTCACGATCAGTTTCATATTTTTACTGATATTCTAATCTTCCGTTTTCTCGAACCAATTATTTCATTCAAATTTTTCATTAGTGAAATTATTGATTTGGTCTTTAAATGATATAAAACCGAACTTATTTTCATTGTTACTAATTCCTTCATTTGGCTCGATTTTTATAAGCATCAAAGGTAGACTAATGTATGAAATAATAATTTTAATTAAACACAATACTTTACTATGAAGTATGTATACGTGAAACATTTAAAATATGAAAGAGAAAGGGCATCTGTTAAAAAAAGAAAAGCAATTATTGTCATCGAGTTGTATCGAACCAAGTGGTGACTGAGAGTTGCCTAAAGAGTGCAAAAGGTTGAAGATATCGAAGTGAGTAAGATTATATAAATGTACAATGATATAACAATCTAAAATATACATCAGATACTAAACTTAGACACCACGCAAACTAATAATAATAGCCAACACATTTCAAGTTTCAAGCTTACCTTTTTATTTCAAATACGAAATTTGCCAATTGCTATCTAGTGCGAGAAACATGGACTAAATTCTTATTGCAATTCAATTCGCCTTGGTGTAATCTATAATTTGCAACACACACGTTGTTTTTGTTCAACTTCTTTTCATTTCATATCGTAGAGTAAGCATATTATTAATATATATTTGTAATTCATGTGTTACACCTTAAAAACCATCAACAAGTTTTGTCACTAAATCCTGAAATAAAAGTGTCACTTCATGTTTAGACCATCCTCTCTACAATTTAGCTATGGCTGTTCGTTAATCCTTGATTCTCCCGTCAGCATGTATTTGATTGGCCAAAAAATAATGTCGGAATTTTCTTTTTTGCTGTTTGTGCCGCGTTTTTACTTTTGCGAAAATAAAAACGGCATATCTGCAAGAAAAAACATCTTCTCGTTGTTTATGTTCAAATCATAATAAGTACTAAAAAGATTTAACCAAATAGAATGAACTTTGTTGTTTTAAATTACAGTTTTATAGGTAACGAGTAGTCTTTTGTTTTAAAAACACCAGAAACGAATTCTTACGCAAAAATCCGACGTTACTTATTAGTCAACCCAATAAAATAGCGTTCTACCATAATTTCTCCTTTCATGGACAAAGAAAGCTCAAATCATAAAGGATTAACTAATGTCCTTGTTTCAAAATAGGAAACAATTATAGTAAAACTCCGCATACCTGAATTCGTTAAGGGAAAAACAGTTCATACAGCCGGGTCTTTCAAATAATAGGAATCCACCTATTCTCCCCAGTCTCCACAACTTCAAATAATAGAAGTTTGCGTTTGGATAAGTGGATTCAATCACACGTTCACACAAATAAACGTTTTCTCTGCTTATACCAATTTTAAAAACTGTATTATTATAATATGGTAAATTTTGTAGTACTAAACCATAAACATATAGTGTAATAACAATACTATACGGTTAGGTTAGGCACTATAATAATACTACTGTAGTTTTGAAGATATATAAGGAAATAGGGTAACACTGAGCTTTACATTCAAGAATTGTTTTGACTCCAAAGAACCAGAAAAGAGGCAAAACAAGAAATTACCCGATATTTTTTCCGAAGTCCCTGACAAACTTGCAAAGTTTAATAAAAAAGAATTCGAACTTTTCAGATAAATAGGAGTTCGGTAGAAGTGAATCATCATAAATGCATGTTAATACTTCACAGAGTAAATCTACACACTAAAACGAATAGAAAAAGTCATATGGACATACACTCCCGTAGATCCGAGGGCAATCCCAAAAGTAAGGTTTTTTTAGAAATACAAAGAAATGTTTATTTTCAATAATGTTTACATAATTTTAAACCTTGAACATGTATCTATTTTTCGACATAATCGCCATTTCTGTCGATGCATTTTTTGTAGATATTAGGATAGCTATTAGGTTCGTACAGAAAGTAGTATGTCACTAAAAATATACAACGTGTTCACGTGATTAGTTTTTTAAAACAGCATTTTTCTCGTAGGTAGTAGATTTGTGAGCAAAATGGATGAGAATAAAATTTCATAACTTTTTATGCATAATACCTAATAGGAATAATTATGCATAATTCCTAATAAAGTAATTCTTCTAACTTCTCAAAAGAAAAACTCAAGCTGTTTAGTCCAATTTAAAAAAAGTTATTCTATTTTAAAAAGTGTGCAAATATTAATGAGAGTGACTGTATTTATCAAACTCTATAGCGTGTATGTACAATTTTCGATGCACACGGCGTTTTAGAACAGTTTGCTTAAAACTATCTCTGCAATGAATCTATTAAAAAAGAAGAAGAAAATTAAACACAAAACGCCGTGTATAAAATAAAGAAACGAATGTAACACATAATAAACAAACGTGTGTATATTTGCATTTTTCAAATTTTCATGATAAACTCGGATAAACAGGTTATAAAAAACGACCCTTGCTATTTTCTTTGCAATTCTGACCAATTGCAATTTTTTGTACACATCAACTAATAAAGTAATGTTTCTAACTTTTCAAAACAGAAATTCAAGCCGTTTAGTCCAATTTTAAAGAAAGTTATTTTGTTTTAAAGGGTGTTCAAATACTTTCGTGAGTTACTGTATACACTATCGTCGACGAGAAGCACTTCTTCAACCTCTTTTCTCCTCAACGATCGATATATCGTTATATCACTCTATCTCTCACCGTGTAATATCGCAATTCCGCGGTATACTGTCGGACGAAGCTTTCCGCAGGAATTCTCAAGAAACAATTACCGACCTAAACGAAGTTAATTGAAGCCATTCAAGATCATGGTGAGCGCGTCGGTGTCGGTTGGCGCGATATAGCAGAGACGAAGACAAGAACAACAGTGTAAACTCCGTTTTGCTGAATTTACTCGGTGTAGTATAAACGAGCGACTGCCCGTTTCCACCGCGCCTAATAAAGCTGCATGAATCGCCTACGAGCATCTTTCTTCTGCATCTCGGCCGCGTGCTTCTTTGCGCGACACACGTTTCCGGCCGTTATCGCTACGTTTATCCCAATCTCGTCGACTCCATTCGAATCTAACCCTCCAACAGAATTTCAACCCCCAGGTTTTTGATATTATTTATCACGCGTGTCACTCTCTCCTTCTCTACGTTCCTCTCTGTTGATTTTCATTGATAAATGATTCTTTCGCAAGAATTGCTTTTCTTTTTATTTTTTCTATTTCATTGTAAATATTATTGTTACAACTTGCGTTTATTCTAGTGTAAATTTAATTTTTGTATCACGGTTTTATTAGATAAATTCTGTATAACTTACGATTTGTGTAGGTTGAGATGATGGTAAAAAAAAAAATGCTAGTCAGGCATTAAAAAACTAATTTTTTATTGTAAATTCCTGTGTAGCACCTATTTTATTTAGCACATTAATAATAAGAAATAAAAGCAAGCTTAGAAACTTTACTTTTTAAGCAAAAAACGAAAATGTGAGAAATATTCAATTCGCCGAAATTCTCTGAAAAAAAAAACTTAAATACTTATGATAAAATCTTTGAAATCAACGTGAAAGAATGTAATTCAACGACAGTGAGGTCAACTGATACTTCTTACTACTTTGTAAAGCTGTTTAAGGTAGATCATACATTTTTAATTTCTTTAGATTTTACTTTTATCGAAGCTTCTATCATTCCTTCTGGACATCATGATACTTGATTCATTTTTTCTATGTACGTACGAACCAGAATTGGGTAAGAATTTAATCAATGATTGACGATTAAATTCCTACTTTAAACGTTAATCATAGTTAACGATTAATTCCTATTTTAGTTGTCAATTTCTATTAGTGATTAAATACCTTCTAATCGTTAATTACGACTAAGGATTAAATATCTACTTTAGTGTTTAATTGCGATTAACGATTAAATACATTACAATTTTAACCGTCAATTGAATAATTGATTTACAATTAACTGCTGAAATTTTTTCTGGAGTAAAATTAGTATTTTGTATAAATCTTCATCTGTTGTCGTCAGCTCTTTTGTAGTAATGATCAATTTATCAAAATCTCATAAATTATCAGATTACAATATTGAGAAAAAGATAATATTAAAAGCAAATATAAAATAATAATAAAATCAAATATATGTAAATAACAAACTATTAGAAATGAACATGTTCTAGTTGAAATATATTTTTTTGTCTCCTCATCAAGATTTCAAAATTTAATAAAATGATAAATACGGCAATAATTAATTTAAATAGAATTTCTGTGTATTTAAAATTTTAATCAACTTCCATTTAAAAATCAACGAGTGATGATTAACAATTAATTTTGTTTAATGGATGACTGATGATTAATTTTCTTTAATTGATAACATCAAGAATCCAATACTTTTCGTTTAATATTCTACTAATTGTTAGTTAAATGATCGACTTTGTTGATACATTCATGAAAGCGGCACAAAAAAAGTTTATGAATAGGACATTCTTATAAATTAATATTACACATTTTCGTTAATTTTGATTGATTTATGAATGGTATTTTCTTTTCCATCAAAAAATTATTTTTTCTTCTTTAATTTTAGGATTGCTTTTATTTCGCTTATATTAAATATTAAAAATAAGATAAATATAAGGAAAGGTTTAATTATCAATCGGTAGCAGAATGGTCTCTCAGCTTTTTTTATATCTTATTTAAAACAAAAATTTCCCTTTCATCCCACCTCACCCTTATAGACACAAATCCGAAAACTCTTCGATTTTTAAAGGAAAGCTTAAAAATTAATACTGTATTCCATTGATATTGAAATGTTCGACTCCCCTTTCGACTTTTCCCATCCTTTCCAGGCTTTCGTCTGTCCGCGCGCGTTTTTTCGTTCTCCTTCCCTCGTACTGCTTAAACGTCAACATTTAAACAGAGATAGCAGAGGCAGCCGCTCATTCATTCGGCTATTCGACAGTCGTACATTCATTCATTCGTTCATTCGTTTAACACTTTTGTGCCACACGAAGATACGGGCCGTCTATCGCTGCGGTACGCGCCTGGGAACCTCTTAACTGTTTTGTATAACATGATTACTTCAATCCCGTCTCAACTCTTCCTGCCACCCGAATCCGGATTAGGTTTTATTAAGTTTCGTGAATCGACACAATACAATCGTTAAATTTCTCGATAATTGATCTTCATTCCGCTTAGATTCGAATTATGTACTATTAGTATAACAATGCTGTTATTCATTTCATACTATTCGTGTCATTCATGTCATACTATTATTTAAACATTAATTCGACAACATTTCGATGACGTTTTAAACAACATTTTTCTTTAGTCGTGTATATATTTTCACGCTATTATTCGTGAAACGTTGTACAAGTTCAACGCTTATTATAGTATTATAAAACTATATAAACTGGATAAAACAGGAATACAAAGAATTTGTTTACAAAATTCTTATTTTATTAATCTATAGCAGGTATAATTTGCTTGATAAAGAAAACAGTTTTACATCCAAAAGTATTATAAACGTGAACAATACAAACACTTGTTAAAATTAAAAATCTTCTTTTTTATATCTCAGTAACAGATATTAGATTAGTGCATATAAAACATCGTACATCAAAAATTTAGATGCACCGTGTAATTTATCAAAATAATTTTCTGCTTAAACTGCTTTCGTTATTTCAAATTTATAAAAATGATCATTCTTTAAATTCGTATCTTTATTTCAGAGTAATGTATTTGTTAGAAAGTCGTTCAGGTATTTGAAGAAAGGGTTTGAAGGAAAGGTAGAATGAATGTAGAAAAATTTCATATTCTTTTTACTTACTTATTAAACTTATTCGAGCATATTTTTTACAGTATAGTAAATTCCTTCTTCTGAAACTATTGCGTATTCAAATTTATGAACTAATTAATAATAGAATTTAATATATCGTATCAACTCACCAATTCACCTGTTGAAGAAACGACTGTATTTGTAACCAAACTAATACTTATATAGTAAGTATATGTTTAATAGCGTTCATAACGCTATTATCTTGCTTTTCTCAACCCCTTGCTTTATGATTTTTCAATAGCTATCTATCTTAATCCTACGCACTGATCATTTTAAAAATGCGGTAAACGAGAAGCATTAATACATTACATATATCTTCTGCGTAACAATTCTCAAATTCATAAATTAAAGCTAAAGCCAGAGTTAACATTCAAGTGTATCACAAACAAAACTCAGTTTTGTTATTTCTTAAAGCGGTAAACCACTCTGAGGTGGCTTAAGAATAGGTAAAGCTTAGGAATTATTTTTTATACGTAACTATTAAATGAAAAATTTCAATTTCTTCCAAGAATATAAATAGAATCTTTAGCTTTTCTCTACAGTAAAAGAGAAAAGTTAAAGGAAAATGGAGGAGGTAATGTGAAACATCTGCTACAACGTTGAATGTTGGTTACCATCGCTGACAAGAATTGGAACGTTTGAAATGAAAAATTCTTTTAGATTTATAAATAAAAATGCAATACTTGAAATATAACCTACGGTTTTCTTGATACCTCAGTTATGTAATTTTTTTAGAAACCTTTAAAGATAATTCTTTTTTCTTGGTAAAAAGAGTCTCTTCCTCTTGAAGCTACCATTTCTATAATAATTACAATTTCTGGAAAATTATGCGCTGCGTCATTGTAGATAAGACACTTCCATTCATGAATAAAAAAGAATTGTTTGAATTCTTGCCGCTGACGGCGACCAGTAATTGCTGTTCCAGCAGAAGAGGTTTCGCAATCACAAAATAATTCCTCCATTTTGTGACACTTTTATTCTTAAAAAATTCGGGAGAAATGTTACAAGTTACATTTACATCCTCTCGAAAAAAAAAACAAGGAGATACCTAGAACCTTTTCATTTGCAAATTACCTACAAGAAAATTTCTCAAATTTTTACCTATCTTCAAACGTCTCAGAGTGATGAGAACCTAACCCTTAAACCTAATCTAAACGGTAAGTATAACTCCTCATTATAAGACAAATAGATGTACGATATTTTCACATAGCTTAAAAAAGAAAGTATATCTTCCTATAATAAAGTAACGAGAAAATGAGGTTCGATGGGAATAGTATAGTAAAAAGGAAAGAAAAAGCAAAAAGAACCTGAGGAGAACGTAAAGTAGGTGGATGGAAAATGGGCGTCTCCGCGAGTGAAGGCGACGCGACTGAAAGCCCGCAAACTGGTTCGCTCCAGACGAGCAATCGCGAGCTCGTAATTACTACCAACTATGCGGAGGTGGCGAGGAATATGGCACTGTTGGCGGCCGAGCATCTTCTCTTAACCCTTCTTCCTTGCTTAAATAAATTAACCGAGTCATCTTGCGACAGTACGAACACTGCTACTTACATAGGTACGCGGCCTTACGTCATGCGCGCGTGGCCGACCAACAGGGTACTTGATACTATCCTTGAATCTTGCTCGAAATTGACCGCAATCAAAGTGCCACGTCAACATTCTCTACGTGCCTCCACTTATCGAGTATGTCTGTGTGTCATGAAAATCGAGCGGACTTCCGTTCGCGACAATTCTTCGCCGGAAGATCGATGACTCGTCTAATTAAATGCGTCGCGTGTTGTGTCTAACGCGTTTCTCGTATCACTTCAACGTGTTCCCGGAATTACTTTTGTATTTTGTATAACGCGACACAACGCAATGATTCTTCATTCGAATTGAACGTTCCTACTATAATTGCTTATTGAATCCAGTGAAGTGCCATTGCAAAGATTCAATCTATTAGGTTGGTGCAGAGATAATTGCGTTTCTTAAAGGGGAGAGGGGGCATGGTGACAACTGAATATAAATATTTACATCTTTTTCTCGTTTTTTCCAAAAACTTTTACAAACTTTCAAGACTTCCAAGACATTTGAAAATTCTAAGAATTTTAAGATTTTCAAGGAATTCAAGAATTTCAAAACTTTAAAGATCTGCAAAAATTCTAAGACTTTCAAAACTTTCAACACTCGAGATTTCCAAGATTTTCAAATCTTTCAAGAATTTGAAAACTTTCAATTTTTTCAAGATTTCCAAAATTTTCAAGAATACTAAGACTTCTAAGACTTTCAAGATTTCCAAAAATTTCAAGACTTTCTAGATATCCAAGATTTCCAAGAATTCCAAGACTTTCAAGGCTATCAAGAATTCCAGGACTTTTAAAACTATCAAGATTACCAAAACATCTAAAACATTCAAAACTTTCAAGAGCTTCAAAAGTTTCGAAAATCATGATCGAAGTGTTTTGATATATCACAAATATTGATTCGAAGAGATTCGAAGTGTTTCAGATCCAATCATTACGCAGGAATACTCCCATTGTATACTGAATATACAGGTAATGTATCATTAAAAACCTTGATTACATTAGAGCAATAATGACAAAATGTGCGTTGAACAATGAATCTATATATATATAAAAGAATAATAAATAATTAACCATATGATACAAATAAAAAATAAAAAAAAGTAATAACTGCAATTTGAAAATACATCTTCTTGCGTATTATTCATATAGATTCTTAGATCACATATAAATAATCAACCGCAACATCTTTCAGTTCTTTCATCAGACCTATAGATCAATTTTTTAAACGCACTCCTCCAATGCTAATTGTACACTGAGTGAATAACAGAGAAATCTCAGATCAATCAATTTTAAGTCAAACGATTATTCCCACCGAAAACCAACTTCCGAGCACTCCGTACACGCGTATGCGAATACCAAATGACAAAGTAGCACAATTTCTCCAAGCATTCACAGCACTAAGCTTACACGCTATATTTTCCTCATATCTCGCTTATTATTACAACAAATCGAAATGAAATGAACAAATAACGAAGACACTTCCTCGATGAGTTAAAGAAATACTATTAAAAAAGCTGCTTCTTCATAGCCACGGAAATATCGAAGACACTTTCTCGAAGAACCGAAGAAATATCATGAAAAAATCTCCTTCTTCATGACAGAATATCACCGAGCGAAAGATCGAGCAACTCGAAAGAGATGATGAAACGCGTACCGAATAAACCACAAATCAACCACCATCGCGCTCAAGGCGCATCCCTATAGGCTACAAAATTCATTCGGAAACCCTTGTTCTCCCCCTTGCTCCCCAATGGGATAGTTACCCCTGCGGGAAGAGGAAACCTTCTGCTCGAAAGCAAAACCAGTCTATTCCTTTCTCTCCGTAAACGTTCGTCTCTGAAGAGTGAAAAACGAGAGGTAGAGGGGGGAGACGAAACTACACACAACGTTCTCCTCAACGTGTATATACATATGTATGCACCTATGGATGAAAATAATGTAACATGCTGCCATTGAAATCCATTGACGCGCCACCCCAAATGCATCGCACATGTGCGATGCGCCCATTCTATTGACCAATTTTGCCCAAGAGAAAACTACACATAGGTGAGCATGTACGCGTGTATACATGACTCCTGTGAGAACGCAAAATGGCGATGTCAAAATAACCTAAGGCAATACCTAAACCGATCGGTCCAGTCGAACATCTTCAAACGTTAATACACGTGATTTGTCCGCCACGATAGAAGATAATTTGGTCGACACAGCAAGGGCGAACGTGCGAGAATACCCTATTTTATACAGAGCAGATAACGCGACAATCATCCGGTGTTAGTGAAATGATATTACAAGGGCTACCGAAAGGCATCACGGCAGCCCTAGTCACCGACTCTGCAAATAACGCTGACGACATCGACAATAATGTAATAGCGCAAAGTAATTCAGCGAGTTACCGACTACTTACTAAAATGCCAGGAACACTTATGATCTTTACGCGTTTTGCACGGCCCGCACACTATTATCAGATATAGATAGAGATCGTGCAGCATTGTGATAATTAATATTATTCATCGAGAATGTTTAAACTTCCGGCGGAAGTAAGAGAAGAAAGAAGACATAGGTTTCTTTTTTTTTTTAATTAGAAATTATTTTAAGCTGGATGTGAAAACCATGCGTTTAAGTATTACGATGAAAGACACCAAAACCGGAGCAAAGAAAACTTTACTCGTGCATTACTTTTAGCAAAAGTAAAAGAAGGAAAAATAAAAAATGTGTTTTATTTTTTAAATACGTACGATTTTTATCGTGAATATGAAAATCGTACGTTTCATTCTTACAATATAAGGTAACCGATGCAAATAAAAATTCACTCGGGCATTACTCTAGCAGAAATAAAAGAAGAAAGAAGAGATCAATTTTTTGTTTAAATAAGTAACATGTTATAGTGCGTATGAAAATTACACGTTTAACTTTCGGTACAAATAATAATATAGAGGTACGTGTGGATATTATTTTAGCAAAATTAGAATAGAAAAAAGAAACAAGTTCTTTAAGATACGTATTATGTTATAAGAAATCGGTTTGAAAATCATACGTTTTATTTTTACGATGAAGAATATCGAAACCAGTACAAATAAACATTTATACTTCATAACAGAAGTAAGAAAAAAAGAAGAAATGCTTTCTTTTTAAATATGTACCATGTGGTTGTAGATATGAAAATGATGCGCTCAATTTTTACAATGAAACCAATGCAGACAATGAAAGTGAAAACACTGAAACCAGTGCAAATCAAAATTTACTCATGCATGTATAACTTTGGCAGAAGTAAGAAAGGAAAGAAGAAAGAAGTTTTTTTTTTTTAAATACGTATTATGTTATAGCAAATAGATACGAAAATCATACGTTTAATTTTTACACGGAGGCACTGAAACCGGTGCAAATAAATATTTACTTCAGCAAAAGTAAGAAAAGAAAAAAGAAGTAAGTTTCTTTGAATACGATATCATTATGTAGTGGATATGACAATCATACGTTCAATTTTTACAATGAGAAACATCGAAACCAATACCAATAAACATTTGCATGTACGTCTATTACTTTCACAAAAGTAAGAAGAGAAAGAAAAAATAGGTTTCTTTAAATATGTACACAGTGGATATAAAATTCATATGGTTAACTTTTACAATGAAGCACACTAAAACCGGTGCAAATAAAAACTAACTTTAATAAAAGTAAGAAAAGAAGGAAAATACAAGATTTTTTAAAATATGTTACAATAGATAGGTATAAAAATTATACTTTTAATTTTTACGACGAGAAACATAGAAACTTCAACAAAAATAAGAAGAAAAAAAAGAAAAAAGTTCTTTTTTAATAAATATGTATCATTTTACAATGAATATGAAAATCATATTTTTAACATTTACAATGAAAGACACTGAAATGGTACAAATAAAAATTTACACATTACGTACATAACTTTAGCAAAAGAAAGAAGAGAATTCAATTTTTACAATGAAACACTACATAGAAATAAGAATTTATCTACTCGTGCAGATATAAAAACTACGTTAGTTGCTGGAAAGCTTATGTTTGAAAGACAAGCACAAGTAAAAGGTTACATGCAAAGATCCGATGAGATATCAAATCTTATACTAATCGAATGGAAAGTATTCGATAACAGGATAATCCTATCCGACGAAAGTAACAATCGTGAAATATATAAAACTATTTTGCATTTCTCAATGAGGATAGAGAAGAATATCTATCGCGTACACGGATAAGTAACACGCGCATAGAGCACTCACCACTTGAAGCAATTGACCACGCAAGTGTTTACCGTCCCCTTCGACTACGTGATGCTATGCAACATTCATTTAGTCTTGCTTTATATGTCGCTGTCAACTGTTATCGGATCACCGATAATGCGCAATGGCAGCACGCTAATATATTCGTGTAATTACATACAGGATTTGCGATCCACAACCACGCGTGTTTCGATAAATCGAATACCTGAATATCGATAATACGAACCTCTAATACCTAACAGATCTATTTAGTCCAATTTACTGAACTCGCTCGACTGTATACCGTTGCGCGTGTTCATTCGAGATTTTCAAGCAACGAGTATTTTTTTTCTTCTTTTTTTTAATAATTAATATACCCACGTGAAAATTCTTACGTTGATACGATGGAATAGTTGACGGAACGTTTAACAATTTCATTGTGACAATTGGACTGCGGATTTTCATGTAAATTCATATTTCTGAGAATACAGTAAAAGGAAAAGTAGAACTTCGATAGAAAGTTATTTCACCTACGAGGTATCATAAAAAGCACTGTAATTTGCATATCTTTCTGTATCATGTGCATTCCGCGGAATTTTGCATTTTTAAATTTCTTAAAATCTGAAGTACCATCTTTATATCTTAATGCGTGTACCAAAATAAAGAAAGTGTGAGTATGCTAATGATTTTTACGGACAAAATTAACACAAACGAATTCTTATACGAATGAACGTAACATCTCAATTTGAATCACATGATAGTTTTCATAGCGTATATTTGTAAAACGACCAATCACCCGAAATTCGTGTTACAAAGCATTTATTATTTCATGTGTATTCTTGATGAAATGTTACGAGGTCTTAGCGTATAATTGAAGAATTTGTACAGGGAGGATGAATAGATAATTTGAAAAGAGTTCAGCGCAAAGCGTCGGAGAACATTCAGAGGCAGAAAGAATGCGAAACACGTCTTTCAGTAGAGTGACCACGCGGGTCACAATCTCATCTGCAGATCCTAATCGGTCGGCTGTCTCTTTCTCCTATGTTTCTCGACCCTTCAAATGCTTAAGCCCCCCGTTGGACGTACGCGAGCGTACGCTATTATCTTATTTACGCCTCATTTTCTCAATGTATCATAGCAATATCGAGCGGGCCGCTTATACCGAGAAACAACACTCTCCTGAATTGTGTCCACGTAAAAGTAACACGCCCGGAGCTTACACGTTCCTAATCTTTTCTATTCGTATTGTTTCAATTAATTGTATAATATATCTGCTGTTCAAATTTGTTCAATTTGACGCAACCGAGCGACGATACGTTATTTCACCGAGATAAAAAGTATCGTTAACGTTTTCAATGGAATTAATTAATTGTATTAACTGTCTGTGTATTCTAGATTTAATTTAGATTTTGTTTTTTTCTTTTTTATTTAAGGTACCAATAGACGTAAGTAATTTCTTGAATAAACATCGTCCATTATGCAATGATTTAGCTGTTACAATTCATAGACCGCGAATTTTTACGCAATTATAAGAAATTTAAAGATGTATAATTGTACAGAACCCACGTAATATAAAAAAGAATATATAAGAAATATCCGAAATATAATATTTTGTCTACCTCATAAGTGAAATAATTTTTTACCAAAGTTATACCTTTTTCTAGTACGTTTTCAAAAATATGAATTTTCATAAAAATCCGGGATCTAACAATTTATGTTTACTCGCTATTTGTATTAACATTATAATAATATTTAAGAATTCATAATAACTTTTTGATGTTCTACAGACATTCGTTAAATAATGGATGTTAGTATGACAATAAGCGCAAATTACACTTGAATAGAAGGTTGGAAAATTATTACTATAAAAATAGGAAACAAATTTTTAATAAAATTTGTGCAACATACATAAAAACATATGCAAGAAACTTAGAAACTACCATAAATTGTTAACACACAAAAAAAGAAGAAGTAAATCAGAAAATTCAAAGAGAACAGAAATTAATGTAATATAAGTTAATTTTAGATTAGAGAATTATCACTATAAAAAAGGAAACGAATTTTAACGAATGAACCCAATTAATATTCAATTTAGATACTATAAAATCTGTGTAACATACATAAGAACGCATGCAAAAAATTTAGAAACGGCCTACACTAAGAATGTTCACAGCTATCATTACGTTGGTTTCAATTCTATCATAAATTATTGAAACAAAAAAAAAAGAATAAAAAAATTAAAATACTCAAAAAATTTAAAGAAAGCACACAATAATATAGTTTAAGTTAATTTTAGTTTCAGAAATTATTACTATTAAAAGAAACACGAATTTTAACAGGTTAGGTTAGATGCCGAATTGACGTTCGACACCAAAATTATTACGTTCGTACAGATGTCTCTTTGAAAATGTTAACTGGCATTAGATACGAACTCGAAACAATTAAGGAGCTTTTGACAAACATGGACTGAATTCTTATTTCGATCCAATTCGCCTCGATCTACCCTACTACAAAATTTACGTAAGATATTTAAAAACGCATGCAACAAACCTAGAAACCTCAACCAAGAATTATCGCAAAAATATATTGTACTCATTCTACAATAAATTACCGAAACAAAAAAAAAGTTAAAAAAGAAAATCAGAAAATTTAAGGAGAGCACAAACTAATTAAATAACATCATTATCGATTACAATTTTAACTGACATGTGCAAACATTAAACTAACCCCTCTCGTTTCTGTATCATTATTGAAAAAAGAAAAGAAAACACGAATCGATTGATTTCTGGCAACAGTCGCGATAAGTGACAAGATTACAAGAAAAGACATCGAAGGTCAACGTTGAAACCAAACATTTCCTCTTCTCGCGAGAAGTGCAAAGAGGAGAAACGAAGAGAGATCTAGGAATGTAGAATGAAGAGAGGAAGGACAAAGACATCGGGAACATTCAATGGGCAAAACTCGAGGGCAGAATGGTTGAGTGAAACCAAAGGACCGAGGATATTTGTGAAGGCCGCTGAAATATGGTTTATGGTTATATTGAAGCAGTAAAGCAATTTCCTATTTCGAAGCCTCGAACTTCGTATCGGTCTGCCATTATCCATTGACTTTGCTCGAGCGAAACTTTTATTCCACGCTATGTTTTGACAGCCGGCGGGTTCTGCCTGTTACTTTTACGATCCACGCGGCTAAAGCAACGACGGTGAGTATTTCATGAAATTTACCGAGTGTTTTTGCTCGTGTGCAATTTGATGGTTAAAAAGAAACAAGACAGAAATCGACTGGATTATCCTTCTATCGAATTTTATGGCAAATTTTCTCGCGAATCGCGACAGAACGATCGAATCCCTTGGCTCTATAATATTTTTACCGACTTTCTATTATTTCAACAAGAAATTAAGATAAGCGCTTAACACGTTAATAAAGGCATGTAAATTAAGATAAACTAATTCTAATAATTACACTGTTGCAAATTTGATAATTCTCGATCTTGCAAAAAAATGAAAGCTAAATTTCGAAGTTCAAGTTGATCTTTGTTAGCGATATGAAACTCTCGTCAGAATTGAAAATTGAAGTCAGTAAAAGTTAGAAAAGGAAAGGTTTAAATAGATCGACGAGGAAAAGTGTATCTAAAGCCTAAATGAACGACAACGTAGCCTAATATAATGGGACAAGGTTTTAGTGAGGTATTTTAATTGAAGATATATCAGAGAAAATTTCTAGAAAAGTTTTGAACATTTATTTCTCGACGATCATACACATGTTGGCTCACGCGTCTTCACAGTCTTCGGATGTGTACATATATACATAGAGCATATCTATACTTGACGAATAACAATTTCCGATTATATACATAATTTAACAAAGTCGACGAATCAGAGGAACACCGCGGAAACTACAAGGCCTGATTCTTCTCGCCGTAAATCTTTTGATACATTTCTTCATCGAAATTCATTAGTTTCGATAAAGCATCGCGATAAACAATCGACGAAAATAATCACCTATAAACATCAGATCTGCCTATTTACAATAATATTATATTACTCTCCTACAATTTAGAGATCACACATCGCGCGACAACGGCATCGGCACTCCCACGAACATCACAAATTTGACAGGATTTGCGGTTTTGGTATGGATACGCCTCGTAACGTTCTCAACGTCGAGAGCAGTATATATATGGCTTAGCTAGTTCTTACAAAGCTAATATTTACAAATCAACATAGAGAAGATAGAGAGAGAAAGAGAGAGAGAAAAAAAAACGTACATACAATATATCACCGCGTACGCATAAACTGGGACGAGAAGGAAAAACTTCCGACAATATCTTCGGCGCGGTCAGCCGCGAGCCACGTTCTTCCATTGAATTTTTAATTGCTCTACGAGCAAACAGTCCGAAGTATAGCTGAAACCTAGTGTAGCAGATTTATTCAACTTTGTCTTCCGGTCAGTACGGTGATCGGTTTGAGAAGTAATTGCGGTGGACTATGGGGAAGAGATCTCGGCTGTTGAATCGCAGCGGCGGCTGAATTGCAAATGGTGACCGGTGGTGAATGCGGTGACATCGGTTCAGGGCTGCTTCCTGGTGATGCCGTAGCCGAGGTCGGTTGTCCCAGAACCGAAGATTGATTCATGTGATACCTGGCTGGTTGTTGATTATGCGCGAAAACCGCTGCGTTACTCTGATGCTGTTGATGCGCCGCCAATGATCTTAGGGTTGAGTAAAAGTCGTACGGATTGCCGGAGACTGGAATGCCGGAGGTAGCGATACCGCTCGGATATCCGGCGGCGGTTGGTGGTTGAAGTAACCTCTCCATGGAGAATGGCCCGTGTGCTGGGGATGCAGCGGTTGCTGGCAGTGGTTGAGGTTTGCACGGTAAACTATTGGCCGAGCTGGTTGCCGCACCGGGTAACAAACTTGCTGGATAACCAGCTGGAGTGGAGTAAGCGCCGGTTGCTGGCGGATAACCAGCGGCACGATGAAGATACGGAAGCGTGTATAACGATGCTGGCCATCCAGGTGGCGCGTATGCTGTTGGATATAGTCCACCTAGGACAACGCTTCTTTTGAACGCAGCGAGACGTGATCTTGAGGCTGCGGTCGTTCTTCTGCGAAGTTTACCGGTAGTACCGCCGATGAACACATCCTCGGAACTTGGATCCAGCATCCAATAATTTCCTTTTCCCGGATCGTCGTAATGTCGAGGAACTTTGACGAAACACTTGTTCAATGACAAATTGTGCCTGATGGAATTTTGCCAGCCTTGCTTGTTGTTCTCGTAATACGGAAAATGGCGCATTATGTACTCGTAGATGCCATTCAGTGTCAACCTTTTCTCAGGACTCTGACGAATAGCCATCATGATCAACGCGTTGTAACTGTATGGTGGTTTCTCGCATTTCTTCTTCTCGTCCGTCTGCCGATCCTTCGAATCCTTCTGCTCGGAAGAATTCACCGAATTCACGGCGTTCCTGGAGCAATCCAATGGCGGCGTTTCAGTGCCGCCGTCGCCGGTCACGTCAAGATCACTCGAGTCCTCACTATCGTCGACGTGACTAATCTCAGGAGAAGCTGAACGGCTGACAGCCGGTGCTGGTGTTCCAGCACACGCTTCCGGTAGGATGCTACGAATGCTGAAGCTACTCTTCAAAGCAGCCCGCGGCGGCGGCGATGCTGTCACCGTGTGCTGTTCGCTTGATCCTTCCATATTCACCATTCTTTCAACGCGTGGTTTGTAATTTCAATTTCGTCGCACTTCTTTTCAACGTGTTGCAAAACGTGTACGTAAGACAGAGAAAGAGAAAGAAAACAGAAGAAAAAAAAAAGAATGAAAAAAAATGAAGAAACTTGTCGATTAATGGTGAAAACACAGGAAAGACAGAGTTCACAGAGAAAAATCTTTTCTCAACAACGAATCACTGATGCACGAAGCGATACGTCTCGTGGAAGAAAACTTAGTCCTCAACTTCTTTGTTTCGTGCGCGTCTGTTTCTCGATAATAACTACGGTCGATGTTGCCCCAACGGAGCGATGCCGCGTATTCGTCGTCATCCCTGCCACGTTCCCTATATATACTAACCATGAAGACACGCCTCCTGAGTTCTCGGTGGCACACGAAGGGAGAGATCGGACCAATCGACGTTGCCACTGCTCGCTTTCCACCGGCGGCGTCCTTTTGCCCCACCACGGTGTTTTGCGGCCAATGTTTGACAGCAAACAGTGCAAACAGTGCGGAGTTACGACGGGGGCAGGGATTTCGAAGGTGGCCGATCGGACTAGTGCCGGGTGGTGGGGAGCGCAGTCGCGACTAAACTCGAAGCCGCGAACCCGCGTATACAAACAAATCCAAACGCGATATCCGCGTTTCTACGCCCTCTTGCAACGCTTGAGCAGCCAACTCACTCTTCACGGGAACAGCGTGTTACTCGTTCACGCGTGAATATACCGAATCGAAAGGGGTTGAATGCCCTTTGTTGCTGCTACTCCAGTCGCTGCCAATATTCTTCAATCGAATCGCGAAACCTTCGAAATGGATGCCTTTCTGCAATTACCGCACTACTCTATCGGCGAATAGATTCTTTGTTTTCGTTTCTTTTTTTTTTCTTCTTTCGTTTCATTTATGTTTTTTCCAATATTATATATGCTGCTTTTGATTATTTCTTCAATTAACGAACTTTCTTGATATAATGGTAAATGGCAGTTTAGATGAAATGTTACTGAACTTAGCAATTTGCAAATATCGGAGATGATAATTAAAGTTCATGTAGTATGCCAAATTATTGTATTATTTTCGTTCATTTCGTCTTCGTGGATCGACGAATTTCTTTGTCATACCTAATGGAAACTAATAATTTAGGTGAAATGTTAGTGAACTTCACAAATGCAAATATCTAGGTTGTTAATTAAAGTTTGCATGATATGCCAAACTACTGTATTTATTTTTACTTACCTTCATTTCTAACTTTCAAAATGGATGCCTTCCTGCAATTACTTCGTTACTCTATCAGCGAATAAATTCTTTATTTTCTTTTCTTCTATAGTTTTACTTATTTTTTCTGATATCATATGCTGCTTTGATTATTTCATCGATTGATGAATTTTCTTGATATAATTGAAGGTGACAGTTTTAGGTAAAAATATTTTAAACATGATTGTTGAAATATGTTTAATATGCTAAACTACTGCATTATTTTCATTTATCTTCATTTCGTGGATCGATGAATATCTTTTCTATAGCTGAAAATAATAGTTTAAGTGAAATATTACTAAATTAAACAATGTACAAATGTTGAACATAATTATTAAACATGATAATTAAAATATGAATAATATTTTAATCTGTTGCATTATTTTCATTTATTTTCATTCTGTAGATTGACGAATTTCTTTTCTACAGCGGAAAAGAACTGTTTAAGTGAGATATTACTAAATTAAATAATGTACAAATATTGGACATGATTATTAAACATGATAATTAAAATGTATCTAAAATATCAAACTACTGCATTTAGTTTCATAAATAAAATACGATCTGCGAAGATAATAAAAGTTATGTATTAATGAAAGAGACTAATCGGTTAAATGCAAAGTATGTAAAATTTAGTTTTATCAAACGTAGAAAAATATTGAAGTACCTATAACATGAAAGCATAATGAATTACTTCAGCGTGTTTCATTATTCACACACAAAAATCAATTTTTATCATTTCCGGAACAACTTTGTTAAAAAGAGAAACATTTGCACCAGTTTCTTTATATAAAATTCACATGTTACCAGATCGAGTTTACAATTAAACTGTTCCAATAGCGATTGAACTGTTCCAATTTATTAACTATACATGCGTTTACCTTTTATTTTCATGATCTGATGATACAATATCTGATAAATTAACTTATGTTCATAACTACACTTTCTTTTTCAAAATTTTGTAATTCGGCAAGCTCGAAGGAAGATTTAGTTTATAGTTATCTAACATAAGACCCCAGCTTATCCTCGTTAGAGAATTCTTAAATATATAATAGTACCGATGTTATTTCATTAAGTAATTAATTGTGTACTAATTGTTTTTCCCGCACGCCGACGTTGAAATCAATTATGCGTCTTGAGCAAGCGTGTTCGTGAAATACATTGTAAAAAATTTTTGAAGTGTGTCAATTCAATTATTAAATACCTTTAACGTGGCGAGTGTATAATCATTTTCATAAATACTGTAACGAAGTTTAAGGTTCGCTAGTTGTATATCATTAAATAATAAAGAAAGCCTCATAAACATATTTTAATAATTAAGTAGCCCCAAAGCTACTTAATATTTATCATGTTATTATTTCCAAATGTAGGACCCTTTGGACGTTTTTGTTATGAAACAGGTCCTGAATCCTCAGATATACACGACGAACAATGGATTAAATGTATAAGGTATTATCGGTAGGCCTACGAAGACTGCAATGCAGAAGAAATACGAGACAGAAAAAAGCAAGTTTTAGAAACGAACAAACAATGTGTCTCATGTTAAAAATTCATTTTTTTTTTTTAAATCTTTATACCTCTATGTATTTTTTATTTTATTTTATTATGAAAAAAAAAATCTAATACTTTTTCACTGTCTAATATGAAATGAATTTTGTTTACTGAATTTTAACGAAAAAGTGTTTTTAGTCGAGAGTTATGATATTTTTAAAGAAATATGTCTCATATTAAGCAACTTTACCCTATATATTAGGCGTAGGAATACATTCTTTCGGACTGGAATCACATAATCAGTACAGCTATTCAAATAGAAATATTCGCAATGATATTTCTAAGTTGATAGAAAAATTGTGAATGATCGTCAACAATAATAAAAATTATTTGGATGATTTCACTGTTTTCACTTTTTTTTTTTAAATAAAACTAGGATTGTACCTAAAAATCTGAGAAAATTAATTTCCATACTTGATCATTTCATTTCACTCGAATACATTAGAAATGGCGAAAGGTGGTAAACAATAATGCAAATTCCTTCAATGATTGATCTGTTTTCAATCTTTTTTCAATAAAACTAGGTTTGTACCTAAAAATCGGAGAAAATTGATTTCCACACCTAGTAATTTCATTTCACTGGAAAACATTAAGAATGTTAACCCTCTGAAATTACTTTTGGCGGAATTACTTTCGGATCTACCTATTCAAATAGGCCACTGTTCATTTCGAAGGTAATTGCGTCGTTACCGAGGAAATGGAATGTTATTCAAATAACTGACACGAGCTCCAAGCAACGAAACAATAAAGGTTAACAATAAGGTTTGAAAAGCGGCATTTCCAAACTCAACAGGGATCGATTGGATATTTTAAGTAGCCTTAATGACTTTCCCACTACTTGCGTGTAAATTGCGGATTAACAGGGTGGACGAGTGGCGTAGGCCTATTTGGAAGGGATAGTTAACCCTGCCCGGGCAAATCGGATAAACTTTGCCCACGGTCATTGTTTCCCGTTATTGTAGGCTAACAGGATTATGCAGTCGTCAATAAAGCTATGTTCGATATTCTCGCCACCTGCAAAAGAATACTGTGTCCTTTTCATTTATGATTCCATTATTTCTCACACTCATAGGTCGATACCATGCACGGCCAGTTCCACGAAATAGATAAAACCGCGCTCCTAATTTCAATTACGAAGTTTAACAGTCTACTATTCGGTATACAAGAGACGATAAATGTGGAAGATACAAAAGCCGTTTGGAAGTTCCAGGTCATAATATTAATATTAGATAAACTGCGAACCTCTGTCATTACATTCAATAGAAAAATATTCGTATTTCAATGAGATTTGGAAAAATGCTATTTGCATTTCTCCTGAAACTGCAGATATTAGTAATTTGTTGAAACCAATGGGAAATTTTTGACGAGATATCAACGAACCTATTTTATGTGTTGTTACAATAACGTAAAAAATAGAAACTTTTAAAAATATTATTTACTTAATGCAAATTTGAAAAATATTTTTAAATACGTTTTTTCGCGTCATTCGATTTTTCGTTAGTATATTTCGTTGTTTCCGTTACAGGTCATTACTGCAGTGCACAAATAGGTAATTAATTGTACAAAGACGAAAGAAACAAAGCACCGGATTAGGAAGATAAAGATAAAGCACCGGATAAAGAAGAGATGAAGAAACAAATAAATTTGTCATATTATTTGTCACATTATCTTTTTCTTGAAAATACTTAGCTTTCGAGTAACTTTAAAATTAATAATTTCTATTCTAATATAGTGAAGTCTCTATACTTCTCAAGTACGTAACTACTCTTAATTATGTATAATTGAATGAATTGATTCGACGATTTTAGGCTCCTCTAAATGATGAGTTAATGAAAAATTGTTTTTATCTAATTTTGATTTTCTTTCTTTCAAACAAATTTGCTTAACGTATTCGTGAAATATTTCTAATAAAAATAAGACCAAACACGTCATAATTATGACGACATTAACCTTCTTGGGAACAACTTTTCTAAACTTAGAGAAAAAATGTAAATCACAAATTGAAATAAATAAGCACTTATATACATGTACAGGAAAGGAATAAAATTTATATTATCAATTCACAATGCGATTAGACAAGAGTGAAATTAAGAACAGTATTAGTAAAACACATACGAACGTTGAAACAATTGCTAATATTTAGGTGTTTACAATTACTATATTGCATGAACCGATAAATTCTATATTAGATCGGTTTAGTAAAACAGTATGTGTATTAAAAAAAAAAGTATAAAAAACTTTAGAGGGCGTATATATGTGCTTTTCGTATATATTAATAAATCAGTAAGGGCGTATATACCCGCCTTTCGTAGTCAAAGGGTTAAAGTCTGCCGAAAAAGTATTAAATAATTAATTCGAGCAAAATTTCAAAAATTAAAAATTGAAAAACCTATTAACTTGCTCTGGTCTCCCTTGCTTATTAATTGTTCCTGTTAGTTGTCAATATATTCAAATGAAATTAATGCAACATGAACTGTGCATTAATGGTCGAGTACTTTTCGTTGCATCTACGTCGTTATATCGTATCGTCCACCTTCAATTAACATCGCGTTTATAGCATCAATGTATACTAGTTGGAGACAATAGTTTACGTAGCTCAATTGAATCGTCTGGATGAGACAATAGCTACCTGTGACTAATGCCCGGGGACGCGTTCAACCGTCGGCGTGTTTGATGTGTATGCCACTTTACAGACGTAACAGCAGAAGAGTAGTTTTCGGGGCGAAGCTCGTTAATTCTGAAGAGAAAGAAGAAGAAAAAAAAGCGCCGACGCCTTCTCGAAAACGATGTCTTGTAAGATTTCATCTTTCAATGGGAAAACTCTTGGTGGTCGAAGAAAACCAGAACACACACAGAACGTACGATTCTTCGAGAGAATGAAACCCGACATCATCGTGATTGAAATCTTCGAACATTTCTTTTTTTTTTTTTTAATAGATAGACTTCGTAAAATGTTGAACTATGAAGAAACGGGAGATACTAGTTGTTTTGAATAACCACCGTAAAGAATCAACGGCTTGGAATTTCGAAAAGATTATGAATTGGCAGGATATCTCTTGTTAACATTTTGCCTTATAAAAATGAATCATATTCGCGATATAAATCCTAATCAAGATGGGAGAAAAACACTTATATTGGTAATGAAAACTGAATTTAATTCTGACTGTCGCTTTAACTTAAGGGACTGGTGATTATACCGTTACAATGAAGAATAGAGTATGAAAACAATAAAAGGTTAACGCTTATTAGTAGATGTGTAGTCAGCTAGAGAATTCATAAATCAAAAGGTAAAGAAATAATAGCTAGACTATGGATATTTATGAATTTATAGGAAATTTCTGCACAGAATGCACGCAATATGAAAAAATATACAAAATATCTAAAATGCTAAGTGAAATAATTTTTTGCCGAAGTTCTACTTTTTTTTACTGTATTCTCAAAAATATAAATCTGCAGCTTAATAATGTCTTATTATTCATTGTTACATTACAGAATTACATATATAAGCAGCTTAGGAGCCAAAGTAACTAAGTTCCAGAAAAAAATTCACAAAATTTATTTTATTTATAAAAAGTTAGGCACGAATTATCGTGCTTTGGTATATATTAAAATTAGAAAACATTGCAAAACACGTGCAAAAATTTATTAATTAATGTAATGTTTCATTCTTTGATGATATATCGATATTACACTTTTCTCATATAATAGCTTCGCGCAATTTTCTACGTACCATCTAGAGATTTCAAATGTCATAACCTTTCTCTTATTGATACTCACCGTACACTATGTAAGGTGAACCATATATCCTAATTACCTGGTTAGATACATATTTCTGTTCTTAATGGACTGATTGAATCTTTTTTCTGTAGAATAATAGGATTTAAAGAAGCCCTTAATATGAGTATAATGCACTTTTTAGTTCTTTCTTAAAGTCTTCGAAGTCAATTATAGTTTTTTTTTTATATATAACAACTTTATATATTTTTTAAAGAAATATGGTAATACTTCATCGCTCTGTACTTTGCATCTCCAATTTCTGGAACACAACCCTTTTTTTTTCATTTTTCTTTTATTCCAGTGTCATGATAATATTGTTGTTGATGTTAGTTATAAATTTATAGATGATACAGTTGTTGTTTATTAATTACCACTTGGAGGCTTTAATAACTCTCATAGATTTTTTTATTGGATTCATATTCGGTACGTTGCCAAGATAAAACTTGAATTTTCTGTGACTAGTTAAGCTATTACAACATAGGGTAATTCCAGGTGAGATGGCTTTTTGCATAGAATGTAATTTATTTTTTGTTTTTCAAACTTTATGATCATTTTTTATTTTGTTTTTAATATTATAAATCTATATGTATTTACTTTAACACGAAATATATATTTCTTTTATTTTAGATGTCAGTTAAATTATATTAATTAAACTTACGATGTACTGATTCTTTTAAAAGAAGTGCGTCATCTCATCCGATATTAACCTAGCTAAATTCTCTATCTACGTGTTAAAAAAAGGTATACTTTACTATTATTGAAAATACAATACAACTGAAAATATAAAATATTTAATTTATTTATCGGCTCATAATTCGATCACTCACTGTAGTTAATACAGTTTCATCAACCGTCTTTGTACGATGTCTAACACTTTTCACAACAATCTTAGAAAATCCATCAGTTACGTTTCGAAACCGTAACTCTTATTTATCATTTCACATCAAAGGGTTACGCTACCCGTATATTAAAATAAAATAAATAATGTAATGACGAAAAAAGAAAAATAGAAAGAGAAAATATTTCGTGTTATCATAGAAGTGTTATGGAGATAGAACCGAATACCACCGAATAGATTCGAAATTTTTGGAAAAAGAGGAAGGAAAAGAAGAAGAAGAGAATGGGCCTGCGAAAGATGACGCCGAAGGGAAAAGGCACGTGACAAACGTGAAAAAGGGATGCCGAGAAGGACGCCTGCCATTCGGTTGCTTCCCGAAAGGAGGCATCGAAGGAAGCAAAGAACGTTTTTCGGGCCGTTGGTACGACATCTTTATAAGGACTGCTCGACCCCCCATCGTGAAAACGTCGTCACCCCGTGGCGACCCATAGATTTAGTTGCATCCTCGCTTGCGCCCACCTTCGTTGGATACACTTTCGTACTTTCCGCGATTTTTCTAGCGACATATTCGAACATCTTGCGAACTCGAGCCTAATAATTTCAATTACTAAAGAAATTACCTAAAATTTATTGCACACATACCGTTATTATAATATTAACTGGATTAACATATCTGATAGAACGAGTTTCCCAAAATTATGTTTGCTTTTGTTAATTAATTCCTCTTTAAGTACCTATATCAGTTAACCAGGTATACCGGTGATACATTTTTTATTTATCTTAAACAGAAATTTCATTATAAGATCATTTTTACGGCTGTTCCTTCAACCTCTAGAATTTGTGTGTTTTATAATAGGATCATACCTCTGTTCGAAGCTATTGCTACCTGGAAACTTCGGCACAGGTTGCCCAAGCGTATCAAATCTTAGTCCCAGAACGTTCATTACTTCATTATCGTAGAAGGAATTCGTATTCGCCACACTTCTAAAGGCCGGCTGACTCGTTAGTATTTCCCAGTCAATCGGAAAACTCTCCAAGTCGAACCCCCCGCCACGAACCTACTTCTGTTACAATAAGCCACACGTAGCGACGGAAGTAATGGAAAAATGGACATCTTACTTTCGGAATAGGAAGATTCGAACTGAAACGCGAGTATGAAGGAACAACCGTTATTATTTAGAAAAGAAATATCGCGTTCGATAGATGATTTAACTAAGTCATTTAATTCGAAGGAATCGAAAAATCAATTATCAAACGATTACACAGTATTTTGGAAATCTGTTTTTCTGTGAACAAACGTCGATTTTTCAAGTTCAATATTTTGAACAAATGTTTTTGGTATAAAATGACAAGCCTTTAAAGCTTCAAGATTCAAGATATTATTCATTTCGCATAATTCTGTGATCAGATAACAAAATTGTAAATTTCAAAGTGAAACTCTGAATACTTGTTATAGGATATCGAAATGCACCTTTTTATACCTGTAAATAGGTGTATTTCAAGTATTTTATATCTTATTACAAGGACCTTCTAATTTACGTACGAACGGTACAAAAATTACTAAGCAGTTAAAAGTACTAATTTAAAGCATGCTTTTGAAAACATGATTAAAAGTGATAATCATGAGATTTCTTCTATATGACAATTATGAAGAACGAGGTGCATATATTAAGTGCGTCTACCTGCGACTGTAAAATCTATTCGAATTTTGATAATATTTTGAACATATTTTACTAGTCTTAGTTACATATAACTACATTCTCGTTAAAAAAGACACATCCATATGAAAGTGTTTTTAATTCTGCCCAGCAGAAAGTCACTTCCGGATCAGCAAGAATCGCGCATAGAAAAGACACTGTACGAAACCGAACATTTCCTATGATGAAACTTCGATCCGGAAACATCGTTGTAACACGAAGATTTCCTAGCATCCAGCACTTCGTGCAAAAGGAGCCAGCCGTAGCGAATCGTGGGTAGCCTGGCCACTCATTACGTCATTATTGGAAGAAGAGCGGCGTCGATTGGAAAGGCCTTTGCCGCAGCACCAGGAGGCCGGGCTTCCAACGGTGCACGTTCCGCGTGTTCCGTCTTTTCGTCTTGCCCTCCATGCCCGTTTTCCATGGCGTAGGAAATCGGTTTTCCGGAGCGCACGACGGCCTGCGTTCCCATTATTTCATCCCCTTGTCACGCAGCCGCTTTTACGGGGCTCGATGCGACGTGCAGGTACCAGGAGTGGACCAACAAACGAGTTTATTTGCTCAACAAAGCGGGCTGGCGTCTGAACTGCTTTCTATGTTGCACGCGAGTCAGAAGCGAATACTCCTCAGACGATGATTCGACCACGTCTACAAACTGGAAACGCGGTTTCGAGATCGATGAAACTCTCACCTATTGTCGGTCGTTGCTCCCCTTCCACACGAGTGAACATCTAAAACGTCCCGCGGCTGCTAGAACCGCTAGCTGCCATTTATGTATTTCTTAGCATTTCCATAGGATCCATGTCGGTTATACACGAACGATTAGTTCGACTAGTATTTAGTTTTCCTCGCGTTTGTGTAGTTAGAACGTTGTACAGATGGTTAACTCCCTCGCTGTTTTGCATGTACAGCGACGGAAAAAGGTATTCATACATCGACAACTGTTGAATTGAAATGGTAATCATTCATAAAATATTATTCTAAATTGAAAATTCTGTTCAGTAAAATATTGTACGAGAATTTAGCTTTAAAAAAAGGTATATGTTTAATCACCAATTAATAATTCATTAAATATAGAAATTAGAGGGAAGAAAGTATTATGATGGGTGAAATAATTTTCTATCTAAGTTCTGCTCTTTCTACTATATTCTCAAAAATATAAATTTGCATGGAAATCTGCAGTATAGTTATAAGCGTTTCTCTAATTTTGTCCAAAATATACGGTTTAGACAATAGGTCTTCTAATAAAGGTATCTCTCTAATAATACTAATTACACGAAGGATAACAAGAATAAAAGTATGAATAAGTTGGAAAACCGTATTTATTAATACATACTTATACATATACGAAACGAATAAAAAACCATACAATATATAATGTTTAAAAAAATAATGTATTTATTTCTATTAATTTGTAATACATGTTAAACTATGTTTTAACAATTACTAGTAAATAAAAAGTAACGATTAGAAATATGTTTAGGAGTATTTAGCACAGCATGGACAATAATCAATATATTAACATCCTGTATACTAACAAAAGAACAGTATTCAAAAAATAATAGTTATAAAAAATTAAATATTTAAATAACAGTAATAATTTTTTTTTCGAATAGCAATAGCAGTAATAATAACTTAATAATCAATTGCAAATAACATATAAGGGAAAGTTTCCAACTGTTATCCACCAATTTTGGAGAAATTTACGTATGAGGATTACGAAAAAATATTTGACACATCTGCTTTTTGTTACTGCTCATAATTAGACTGCGAATTTTTACGCATTTTTAGGAAATTTAAAGATCCGAAATTGTACAAAACACACTTAGTATAAAAACATATAAAATATGCAAATTACAGTGTTTTTTTATAAGATCTGATAGGTGGAATAATTTCCTACTTAAAAGTTTCACTTTTTTTTATTGTATTCTCAAAAACACGAATTTGTATAAAAATCCACAGTCTAGTCATCATCTGTGTTGAGAGGCTGAAAATGACCTTCAAAATTGCGTCAAAATATATTTAATCTAGTATAATATTATAATAATAAAATACAACATAATAATAAAATACTATAGAAACTATTAGAGATAGAGAAATATTGTACAAACATATATTACCTGCTTCTCGATGATGAATTCACCTGAATAATTAACTTGCAGAAAAATCCATTTGTTTAAATAACATATTAAGAATTCATACGGTTTTGTTAATTTTTTATCTAAAATGTTAATCCATTTTTATATAAATTTCTGTACAGATATACTTAACCAAAAATATGCATAAATTGAAATTTTGTAAAAAATTATTATACATTCTGTACAAAATACAGAGTAACATCTTCCGCATGAAAAATCAAAGATAAATGTGAAGATACTTTCAACTCGCTGCTGCTCACACCTTTCTCTGATCCGTCTAGCATAAAAGTCAAGCGGATAATCTAGCAAAAGTCGAGGTTTTCTTCGGTGTACCTTAAAGTCACGAAATAAACCCTTCATCTCGTAGACAAGGTACGTAAAACCACTGGAAGTGAATGCGATGTCCACAAGTTTTAGTGGCAACGGTCAGCAAGTCAAGCGAATGATCTAAACCCGGAGAACGTTGATCGAGACACGAGGAGAAACGAAAGTGTCAAAAACCGAAGAAAATCCGTGGATCTGTAAAGTCTAAGTCAGCCGCAACAGCGCGAGACTTCTTCGTGCCTCTCGAAGAATAAGAACCGGGAATAAGATAAACCAGATTATCTTCGACCGTTTCACTGAACGAGGTTTTACACGGAGATCATCCGCTGTTCCAATAAAGGGTTGACATCTTAAAAAAAAAAAAAAGGAAAAAATGGAAGTCAGAGAAATTCGGCGCGGGTAAATGGAATTTCTTGAAAAAGAATCAAGGGAAATCTGATGTCTAGTGAAGGGTGACAACGGGATATTAAATAGCTTTAATGCGATTTTGGTTGAACTTAAAAAGTTAAGCAACGTCAGAGTTGTCAATATCAGCCCTCTAATCTGTTAATTCTGAACAAGCCTGATTTCATTTTAAATGGCACAAAATTGCGGTCATGGTCACCGACTTCTTTCAAAATTACAGGATTTACTGATAAGCTTGAGAAACCGAACTATGTAAATTGTTTAATTTGAGTGAAATTGTTTCTATTGCATGTAAGGTTTAAGAGTGAATAAGGAAATACAGTGGAACCTCGATAATTTGAATTTTATACCTCGAAAGTTTCTATAAAACGAAAATTTTCTTCATTCCCTTCCGTTCCGCTGTAAAAACCTCTACGACTCGAAATCAAATTTCCATTAACTCAAATTATTTATCGCATGTTATATATATATATATGTATATATATAAAGTATTGGTTATTGCTGCAAAAGAAGAATACAGTATTCGATGAATTGCGGTCAAAATTAAAATTTCGAAGCCCGAAATCTAATTTTATTAATTGTCCGGTGACTCATGAACGAGAGTATACATATTCAGAAAGAGTATTTCTGCAGCTTTAGATAAAGCCTAAAATCGAACGACTACCTTTGAACAAAATCAAAGCAATAAAATTAAAGTGAGGACATGTCAGGTGATTTCCCCTAATTTTTCGAAACTTTAACATTAAATATCTCGAAAGTTAAAATTTTACACAGTTTAGTTTCTCGAGGTTATCAAAAAATTCTTCACATTTGAGAAAAAATCGGTGCCTATAATTACAATTCTGTGCGATTTTGCGAGGGATAGCTTAAAGGTTTGAAAGAATGTTTAGCATTTCGACCGGTGGGTTAATTGCATTGAACCCCATTTTATAGGGTGTAAATTTTGTAGGTAGCGTAATTACCTAGGGAAAGCATCAAAGTGTCTCATTAGACACAATAAGTGTTTTCCCGCTATGTTATCGATACCTCTATTAAAGTAAGAATTGAGTCGTTGCTTCTGTAGCGTTCTTTTGTTCGTGAAACACTCGGAAAAACGAATATTATATTGTAAAAGTAATATATAGTATTGCAATTAAAGGAAATGATTAATAAATCAGATCATGGGTATGATGTTATTTTCAGTTTGATGAATAATTACGTACTAATCATAAATATTTATTTACAGTGCGGACCACTATAACGAATACCTTTACAACGAACAAATGAACAAATTATGACTCGTACCAGGAAACAGTATGCTACAACAAATGTAGAAAAATACAGCGGACCGTTGTGTAGATTGCCTTACTTCTCCCTCTTCTTATTTATAATTCTTTTATAAGTTTTATATATTTTTTTAAAGTATAAGTTTACATGTATATGCGCTATATAACATTTTTATTTTATGTTTCGTATTAACGTTTTGCATTTCATTGACACTGTTACAGAGATATTTACGATACGGATTATACCTCCATTAAAATTTTATTCGTTTTAAAATGAAGCAAATTAATAAAACAAATAAGAGTAAATGAATTCGTGAACGAGTATAATTTTTTTCTTTTCGAAACAGAACTTTTGATTCTCAAAAGTTTGATAAATCGATCATATCGCAGCGCAAAAGGTTAAGAATGTACTATCCTTAAATACGTATATACACATACATACAAATTACACATAACGAACAATGTTTTAGAATGAATCAATTCGTTATAAAGGACCCCAATGAACTATCATTCAGAAATTCTGTAAGAGTGTTAGATGAATCGAACCTTTTTTCTTTGTTTCTTTCGATTTCTACGTATAAATTGGAATTGTAGTTAACCCTCTTCCGCTGGAAATTAATTAAACAAATCGAAAACAATCAGAAGTTAACTATTACTTGAAATTGAATCTCTAACGATATTAATTCTTTGAAGACATCCATGCGATATTGAAACTATTATTTACATAACACTGTCTAGTCACACGTTTCATGTAACGTGTAAATATCTGCGAGAAATATTATAAGAAAGAGATTATAAAGAAAAATTATTTTAATAATAGATAACTTAATTAAAAACTAGTTTGTATATATTTTCCAGTTAAAAATAAATGATTTAACACATTAAATGTTATTTTTTATTATTTATAATAAATTGACGTTCATAGTAGAATTAAGTATACATTCAACGTTGATAGTTTTAGTGTTAAGAACACGATAGTTTAACAGTGTTCATTTAAAAGTAAAGCTAAAAATTAGAAAGTGTCACATGATTTATGGGCGGCGGTGTACAAAACACAAATTCCTGGTACCAGAGAGCCGATATATGTATCAGCTTCGCTGGTTTTCAATATAATTTTAGTACATACAATGACGCCTTATTTTTCGAAAGGCTTTAACCGCTGATTCCACAACAATATGCATTCGAAAATTAGCTGAGACAAAAGAGAGGAACCGCGTGAATTTTGGAGTGGAAGGGAACGAACAAAAGTTTAACTTTATAGAGGCTCTACTGTATATTATTCGAAAATATTTCAATTTTCTTCTTTTTCACTGTCAATTCAAAGAATTGAAAAAGACGTTTTAATATCCAAAGAAACGAGTGCTATTCCGTTACGGTACGAGAAGACATCTTTCCACAAACTGTCGACGTTGGATTGCATTCATAGATTCGTGAATTCTAGGATCAATAGTTCCTCGTTCTATCCCTAATCGGGATTAAAGTTTCTCCCGAATGCTCGTGGTAGAATCCAAGTGGTTTATAAAAATAATACACCGTTGTTTGCGAAAGGGTGAATTCACTGAATGCAAAGATCTGATACAAAGATTAGTCTATTTGTCCGGTTATTTTAGCTTGTTCTCTAAACACGGGCCGACGTATACTTTTGTAAGAATTAGAAAACTTTTACTGGTGCTTGTTTTCGACAAAACTGCCGGTATGTCTAGATCAGCAGACTACCTATTGTAGTAAACGAGACCCTTCCCGATTTCTGAGAGAAATCTATAACCCTTTCACCAGGTCAATGTTAAGCTGATTATGCGTTAAAGTCAGGATTTTGCCCATTGTTCTCTTGGTAACGTACTCGTAGAACGACTGACAAAGAAAATTGTATTGATGCCTAGGTTGTATTATTATACTTGTGTATCTATACGCATACCTTTGTATTTGAAGCTTGCGCGATTATATATTTTCTTTTAATATTCTTTATATTTACAAAATTAGTTCTATTTTAAATTTAATTACTTATGCTTAATATTTTTATACATTTTGTTTGTTTGTTTGTTTGTTTGTTTTCTTTAGATAGATACATATATATGAGCATTCGAAAATTTTTTTAGAGAATTACTTTGATTATTATAAATATTGTGTACAATTGTTACGCGATATATTAGCAAATTTTCTTTCTGTATGCAAGGTATTCTCGTATTGTTATTGTCTAACGTTTTTCCAAAGATGGAAAATTTGAGGTAAATGTACAGTCTTATTTAAACAATATACTGATTTATATAAATTCTTTTTCTTTTCTTTTTCGAGATTTTAAGGTGACAATCAATTCTTTAAGAAAGGATTCCTGTGTAATGGCAGCGAAAGCATATTATCATTAATATAATTATTCTAACGTGGTCTTCTAATAGTCCTTCGTAATCTGATGTAATGGAGGGATGTATTAAAACGCGTATCCATTTATTTCATTACCGCAAACCTTTAGTGTCCTATAATGTGTTTATAAATCCAAAAACATTCATGTTTGAGATGGTACCACTTCCGTAGCCACACTATTGTATATCTGGGTAAGGAAAAATTTTCGAACTTAGGTTTATATGACCTTTCCTCATTCTTTAGAACAATAGAATACGATATCAAAGTTTCGCCATTAATTTTCGTGTCATCTCGTGTACGATATTAATATTAATATTAATTTTCATTTACCTATTGAAACGAGCAAAATTATAATTATTAGTAAAAATAAGAAAATCAACCATTCTGTCTTGTACCTCGAGTACAGTCTGTGGGCCACACTAGACACTTAGCCTTGATGAACCCTATTGACAGACAAAGCACTTAAAACGGGTCTCGTTGAGGCTATAAAACGATTGATTCTAATGCAGCCAACGGGCTTGACGAAAGAAAGCCAATATTTGCACGCACAAAAGATGGATCATAGAATGTCGTCCGACTAAGTGATTCAATTCGCTCAACGTCCGGCAACTTCATATTTGAACACGTCCAATGTCTTTTTCGTATCTCTTTGATTCCAACGATTCATCGTGTTCAACGTCACTGTTGAATACACTTTTGCTTCCTAATCTACATGCCAACGGGAAGGAACGGAAATAGTCGAGAAACGAATGGACGAGAATGTATGGAGTAGCCGATCGTTTCGTGAAAAACATTACACTGGGACAAAGCAAGGTTCACTTGTTACGTAGAAAGAAGAAGAAATAAATTTAAAATTGTACTTTTAATTGTCTCATGTTTGGTGTCATCAACGTATCGTCACAGAAAAAGTATAAAATGATCGAAAACAGTTGCATTATATCTCTTCAATTATGGTAGAGCAATTTACCCTAGCGCAACATCTCACTCACAATCTTTTTTGTTTTTTTTTTTTAGCAACTTTTCATTAATAATTTTATTAATGTAATTCATTAATGTATTTCATTTATTAATGTATTTCATTATTAGTTTTCCCATGTTGCAATTGTAAATGAAAATACCTAAAAATTGTATATATAAATTTTGTAAAGTAGCTCTTCATTTAGGAGAATTCTTTGCTTAGGAAAGAATTAAATAGAAACAAAAGAACTGTACATTGAAAAAGTAAATACCGTTCTCTTTTCTGTAATAAAATAAAATAAGATGAATATAAACTAATGCTAAAGCTTATAATCATTTACATTAGAATATTTATAATTGTTTATTAGAATAATTGGAAGCATTACGAATTTACAATTATTTACCCTGAAAATTTCATGTAAATCGAATTAGTAAGTCAATAGCTGTAACAATTTTAACAGCATAGTGTGAAAATAATATTAAATACACAATCCTATCTAGAAGATCAGATAATTAAAACAAAAAATGCGCTAAAGTATTAACTTTAATTACTAAACAAGATCATTTTTATTATCATAGAATACAGGATAAAAGGACGATGAAAAACTTGAAATTTTTTTTTTACATGAAGAACAATTATATTTTCTTTATAGATCTCTAAGATAAATTCTCCCAGAGTTTCAACAATTTTTTTTTTCTGCTTCCAGGTCCAAAACCGTTCAGTTATGACGAAAACGTGGAACCTTGAGAATTTCTGCGGCCATTACAGGCACGACAAAAATTCAACGTATTTCCGAAGGCAGAGCGAAGCAAAAGGGTCTGATGCTGATTGAGACGAACTTATCAATCTTTCTCACCCATAAACCGAGAAATAAGGTCGTAAACTTCGGCTACAGGACTCGCATCTTTACAGAGGTCATATTGCTGGCAGCCGCACGAAAACCACAGAGAACTCCCTCTATAAATACATGTGACCAATGACCGCAATAGAAGGAGCAATTTTACGAAGTTACCTGAGAGGCGAACAATTTCGTAGCTCGTCTAAGAACGTTCTATAAAGCTCTACAATACAAGCCGTTACGGTTGCACGGATTTTAGTAGCTTCGAACTTGTCATGTGCTATACAGTCCCTGGTTATCGAATTAGGACCACTACAAATTTTAAGCATTTTTCGCGTTTTCCTTAAAATTAAAAAGCTTGTTGAAATTGTAATGATATAATTTATTAACTACTAACATAATACACTACTACTGTACATAATATTGTTAACACGTGTTAATATCTTGTATTTCCACCATTTGCTTTGATGACAACTTGTATCCTTTCCGGCATGCTCCGTATACATTGCTTGATCATATGCTTTATATCTTCATTATTTTCCCAAATATCTGTCATTTTTCTTTTCAACTGTAACAATGTGGTGTTTGGAGATTCATAAACAATTTTTTTAAGTAGGCTCCAGACATTTTCTATAGCATTCATATCGGGAGAATTTGATTATTACCACGATAGTAACAAATCAATTGTTATATATACATCATTATCAACGTATTTAGTAATAATTTGAATGATATAAGACAATTTTCCATATATGACATACTGTTATAGGCATAAAAGTAAAATTTCCGTATGTGGTCCTAATTCGATGGCCAGGGACTGTAGAATAGATTTCTGTATAAGGCGGTTAATACATTACGTGTTCTATGAATTCGCATTACGGAAAATCGTGCTGTACGAGAATCTGTGTCACATAATGCGAATTTTTATTTTCGATGTTTTGTGAAATAGGACAGTTTTTAAAATATAAATAGCATATATATGTTATTGATGTAAAGAGAAAAGAAAACGTATTATTAATGTATGTATTAGGTCGGTGCAAAAGTTCATGCCCGATTTCGCATTAACCCTTTGAATGCGGAGTATTTGAAACTTAAGCGCTCTATGTGGATAGAATACTTTTCGTAGCGTGAGCTTTGCCATACCATGATTGATTATATAATACGGAAGTATATTATTATTTTAATTCTTCACCCACGCCAAATTGAAACGAAACATTTTAGTTTCCTTTTAGAGATATAGTGTTTATTTAGAAATATTAATCTTCCAACTGCATCGTTGCAATCCTTGCTTAAATCTGACTCTCTTCGTCTAGTTCACTATCTATATACTCGAGATTTTTAAGGTCTCACAGTAATAAAAAATAATATAACAAATTGCATATACTGTAAGTGAAATATTATAAAATTTTATATTATATAAATACAACCATCTATCGTCTGAATAAATAAATAACTGTCTGAAAAATAAAGAAATAAAGAATGCTTTTATTTTTATTTTAGAAATATTTTATTTTTAAGAAATGAAGAATTTTTTAATTTTTATTTTAGCACACACCAAAGATGTGTGCCTATCTTAAAAGTTGACGTTTTTTATATTCATGAATAGTGTAAGACAGAAACAATCGCTGAACGCATATATGCGTCCATAGTTTACATCGATAGCTTTAGGTATAATAGAGATAGATTATGTCCCCATAATAGGCACACAATATTCCTTGTACTACACATAATCAAAAATTAGAAAAAGTAAACATGAAGATGAAACATATTTTAAACATATAAGTTATAAAAGTATATGTATAACTAATATAAAACGAAAATAACTGCTTACCATTTGAAAAAAGTAATGAAACGCAATAGAACGTAACAAATTTTCTAAATCGATGCTTTACTAAGTTCGTTCACGCGATTTTCCTCTTATACATAAAGAAAAATGACGAAACTATACTAATTATAACGTTCGAGAATGCACCTTTTTTATTTTTTATTAATTAGATAATACATCACCGCGAGCGACTATAGTTATTCATAGTAGCGAGAGGATTAATATTAGTACTCTTTTTATAGTTTTAAAAGTCAGAAATATTGAAGGAAAATGGAATGCAGAGTAGGTGCTTACGTCTGAAAGATGAGCGAACGCAAATGAAGCTTGCAACCCTTACGAAACACAAGTAAGCGTAGAAATGTACGCGATATTATAGAAATATTGCGACTGGTCTTCAACTTTTCTTTCTTCTTCTTGCTTTTTTTCTACTTACAAAGTGAATACGAATCCGGATCACGCTTCCTCGCTATAAGGTTTCGCCTTTCTCTTTTTAGAGGTATCGGTAATTGGCGTTCGGTTACATCGATAAAAAGCGATACTGTGACACATTTTTTCTGAATTTATGTCTATGCATATTACTGCGTTTCTAACTGGTATCAATATTTATAGCATGTCATTAATTCCGAGATAGATCAACTTCAATTTCGATAAGGGGGATCTTTTTCCAGCCAATAGACGTTTGTGTGGATAGAGTTTCTAGGTCAATAAATGCAAGAAATAATGTAAGCAAAACAAAATTATTTTTTGTTAAATACTTCATATATTACGCTATAAGTAACTTTTCGAATAACAAAAACAACAGTTTCCATGTTAACCGTAGGATTCCCAGGGGAAGGGGTTCCTTAGGCCAACAAGCTGCAAAATTTTAAATTAGGGCTATTTTCTTTGTGCGAAAACTTCTCAAAAAATTATTTATTATCGTGTATACATTTAAGTTCAATATTCGTTAATCGCCGTTGTTATATGTAAAAAGTAGTGGCGATAATGCGAAGCGAACGCCTATGTTTTCCTTATTTGCAAAGGACAACAAATAATCACAGAACTAATTGAGAACAAACTATGTAGCATTCTCAGTAATTGTATCTAAGTGTATTTTTTATTGAATAAATTGTCTTGTAATATTATAAAACATGAATAAAAGACAAATTTTTCGCTAGAATTACTCTCCCGTACGTAAGTATTAAGCTGTTATATTAGAACAGAAAATATTATATCAGTAAACGTACATTAGATTTTCGCGCGAGTAAGAGAGAGAGACTGAGAGAGAGAGTGAGAGAGAGAATCTGTGAGACAGAGAGAGAGGAACTGAGAGACCGAGAAAGAGAGAAACTGAGAGACTGAGAGAGAGAGAGAAACTGAGAGACTGAGAAAGAAATTGAGAGACTGAGAGACTGAGAGAGAGACTGAGAGAGAGAGACTGAGACAGAGAGAATGTAATGAATGAGTTAGAAAAGAGTGAGAAGTTGAGAAGGAGAGCAATCAGAATGAAGGAATGAAAAGGAGAGACAGAAAAGATATAGAAGAGTAAATATATTATATTACGAAATGTCGTTAATATTATTAATTCGCATTACGATTAAATAAATATTTATATATATTTGTGTGAATTCCAATCCTGAGATCATACGTGATACAACAACGACACTTGCTTTACAACCTCTTACGACTTTACACATTGACGGCTGCGTAATTCCGTTACACCGAGAATCAGAAAAATAAAAAAACAAATCGATTCACTGTATTTTATTAATTCAGTAAGTTTGAAGTTTTAAGAGTATATTGAAAAAAACGTAGGTCAATATCGTAAACAAGTCCAAATAATAAAATAAAATGCAACTAAATTTTTAAATATAATTTTTCAATAAAATTTCTATAAATATGTAATATCGGTAATTAACAGGAGGAAAAGGAATAAGTAAAGTAATTCACGCTGTTATAAATTTACATAGACATCTAATGTTACACTTATTTGAACTATTTATTTATTTCTACGAAGTTACATATATATATATATATTCATTTATTATTAAACTATATACTAATTCATAACAATAATTAAGTAAGAAATTACAATAGAAACTATTCACCGTTGCAGAATAATATTCCAATTATTGAAGCGTTAATTTAGAATGATCTTTTTCCTTTTTGTTCTGTAGAGTTGAAAAGGTACAGTATTGTAAATATTAAGCATCTTCCATTCAAAGGACGGTATTAATATTGTGCATTGATAATAACGTTTCGGTGTTCCAGTATCGAAATGCCAGCCTAATCCTGTTAGCGAAATCTCGTTTAAAGGATTATAAAGCTTATAGCACCGTAAAATGGCGTAGGGTTTTCCTACCAGCTTAAGGTCACTATATGTATACAAAAAGATTCAACCCATACGCAAGTAACTATCTACCTGTTTCTATTTGTCACGTAAACATTTTTTGTTTCAGTTCAATATTCATTTCTATTGAATTACCGTTGCCTTTTATATTCTTCCATATGAAATGAGAATCCTTCGTTTGGACTTAATCAATCCAATTAAAGTAGCTGCGTACGCTCAATAAAAGCTTGAAATAGGTATTGTGTCTTTGCGAACATTTATTATCAATAAAATTCTTAATATTTTATCACAGTAACCTGTTTTATTTAAAACATTGCTTGGTCTCAATTTATTTTGGGGGCGAGGAAGCCAGGTGAATAAAATACGATTGAGAATGTATAGTTCTATGGACAATTTTTTCTACCTATCGTATATGTAAAAAAGTTCTCAATATTCCAACAAACGAGATAAATACAGTATCTTTTGTTTGAAAAAAGAATAAGATACTCGTGACTTATATGACTATTTAAATAACAAATGCTGGCAATGATTTAACAAAATGTTTAAAAAAAGTAATAAAACATAACAATTAAAAATTGAATAAATTTAAAAAAATAATATTTTCTATTTTACTCACTTAATTGAATTAACCTAGAATGCTCATTTTATTAGTAAATATGTAGAATAAATATAACTCTTTCATATTTCAAACATTTATTATTTAATTACTCCTTCTTCCACGATTTATGAAAGAAGAACATATATGAGTGTTAAAATTTATTAATTTATTTTTAAAATAAATATACTTTATGGGAATAATAACAGTTTTTAAAAACCATGTAATTAATAATTCAAATATAGTAATATATTGAAGAAATTAAAGCTAAAACTTTTGACTCGATTTACTCAATTCGTGAATGCACCTTATATCTAAGCCTTTTCTTCAGAAACGTCCTCAATATATGTAAGTGTGTATGTTAATGTATACATACTTGCACATGCATTAAGTATTTTCAATTAATTTCATTCACAACCATTTAACGCCATTGTTGTCGTCATAATTGTGTATATAATAATTGAAAAATTGTTCAATATACCCCTTATATTTTATAACACCCATATCTTACATACATCTATCTTATCATACTTCTACCATCATTTATTTTATGTTCTTTACGTCACAATTGTACAATTATTTGGTAATTTTAAATAATTATTAACGCGTTCGCTATCAGCGTCACATATTTACAACACACTGATTTCCATTAAGAGTTCAGCGTCACAAACGTGTGACGACAATCAATTTTTATGTTACCTGTGTATGAACAAATACATTTATCCATATGTCCCAGCCTCACATATTTATGACACCTTAGAAAACTAGATTTATATGTTCATTTTTTAGATTTGAATATTACCTATCTGAATAAAAATCTACAGTATATTTTGCAGAAATTCGAAAGATAAATAACTGGCATGGTAGGGAACGTGTTAATTCATAAATAAAACATTCCAAAAATTCAACAAACAACTCAGTTGATATAGTTTAATATAACAAAAAATAAATTTTTTAAAATAATAAGGAAAATAAATGAAACCCTTTTCGTTAATCTTAATGGAGCTGAACAAAGGAAAGCATTGTACTTAAATTATGAAGTGGATCTCGTTAAAAATTACTTAACACATATTTGATTATTTTTATAATTTAATTAGACACTTCTATCAAATATTAAACCGTTTATTTTGCAAGTGGGATAAACCACTTTACAATAACGAAAAATAACGATTCGTTAATGTTTGAGCGGCATAATTTATAATGGGAAAATCTCCGAGTAACTAAGATAATAAATATCAATGAAATTTCTCCTAAGCATAAATATTGTTTATAAACATTTATTATTTCAAAATAGCAATAAGTGCGACTTACGCCACTTTCAAAATAAACAGTTCGTACATTGCACGTATAAAACAAAAGGAAGTTAAATAAATTAGTTTACACGTGATACTTTACTTACATTTTCCAACACAATCGTAGAATTAGAGCATATATGTATATGTATTTTTATTTATTATTGGCTCAGAGCAATACATCGACGAATCGGATCATATAGCACCGCGTGATGGGAGAATCAGGCGAGCAAAGTATTATATATCTCCTCTTATTACTGTTGAGGCTTCCGAGTGTAAGCCGTGAAAATATATTCCGACATTTCCCAAGCATTGCAGCTCACTTCATCAGGGTTCAAATGACACAGATAATAGCGTCTGCTTAGCGAAGGTGAAAAGGGTTGTTTAACTGCCTATGTTCCGATTCACTGTTTTTATATGTATTACAGTAGCTCATGAAAGTATTCGAACGCTTACAATCTACGTCGTTAACAAATAAAATACGTAATTAAATATAAGTAGGTATAAGTAAAATTACAAAAAAATCTGACAACGTATACAGGATTTACAGTGTGTTGAGCACAAAAATATACATACATACACACACAGGGTGTGTCCTACCATGATGACTTTTAATAACTCATAAGTTATTCGTTATACGAAAGAATGTTTCAAACAAAAGTTGCATGATATCTAGGGGCACCTACAGTGCTCTAGTTTGTTTTTTATTACCCTACCTTTTTATTGAGATATTAGGGTCACCTCCAGTTTTTTAAATGGAAAGTTTAATATTTTTTCTTGAATTCAGATAAATTGTAAAATTTTACGTTAGAAAATTAACAAAGTAGGACTTAAAATGAATAATTACTGAGATATTTTTAAAATATCATGACCTGCCGTCGTAAATAAAGTCGCGTTAAGAATCACGTTGATTGAGCGTATTTCCTAATAAAAGATTATTAATTTGAAAATAATATATATATCAAAGTTTTATTTCTTAATTATCCACGCTGAAACTACAGATCTTAATCCACGATGAAAAATGAAATTTCATCATTTTCCGATGGATATAACTCAAGCTTGGCCGGAGGGAATCTCTGACACATCGAATTCTAATATTGAAGACACAGTATTAATGGATAAACAGTTAGATCAACTATACAAAGAAGAAATAACGAATTTTGATAATACGCGACCATGAGAAGACCGTCAAGTTTTTATCTTTTAGTAAAAAAAAAAGTGTTGAAAACCTCCGATAATCCCATGTTGAAAAGTGTAAATTACGAGTAATATGCCATTTTCCTTAAAATTTCTTTGAAAAGTATTAATCAGTTAAAATGTTACAGCAGTTTTATCCAACGTAACACACTTCGAAGAAAAGACAAAAAATCTCTCTGTACTTGTGTTACAAGCACGTCTCCATACGCCCCGACGCCAATGTGTTAATAGTTGATCAACATATGATAGCACACTCTTATTTATCCCAGTAACCGAAGGATTTTAATGATATTACATACTTTTCAATATGCATTTTGAAAACTTCAATCATTCGGGATTATTCCCCACTTAGTTCTGTAAATCTATAATAGACATTTGCCACTATGCGCCGTCAGGTCTTTTTAAATCCCGAAATCAACTTTTTTTATTTACTCTTTTCCTTTATTTTCTGTAATGTTAAGGTCTCTGATGTTTTTTACACACTTCTTATTTGATTATATTTCAATAGAATTTTTAAAACAAATGTCCTAAGTCAGTAGGTATGACTATTTTATTTACGCGATGTGTAAATAATTACGCAGCCCACGATAATTTATACGATTTTAGCGACGACTGTGCGTGCGTTAAATTTGTTGCTAGTTATTTATAATTGGCTGTTGTGAATAGCAATAGTAATTTATCTGATATCAAGTGACTTGACAGATAAAAAATTCGTTAAAAAGTTCTTAGAGAATCTGTCGCAAATTATTTATAAAATGGAAAACTGACGTTGTAAAAATCAATAGCAATGTATCTAATATCAATTAATTTGAATGATAAAAATTCTTCGTTAAAAATTTCTTAATACTTTAAAAGTTCATTAAACAATTCTTAATATTTTTTAATATTTTTAATATATACATATTTTTTTAATTTCTTAGAAACTTGCAAAGGACTGTGATTCAAATCCTTTGACCGGCAGTGTATATTTTATACTTTTTCCATAAGTACAAAGCTTATACCTGATAGCCTGAACGATGAGAACTACGCAATCAAGAAGACAGTGAAAGTCTCAAATCTTTGATATTTTCTTTGCTTCTGGTGCAATTTCAATGGACATTTTTATAGCTATGTATAATAATGTTAATTGTATAACAAACGGAATTACTATTTTCACGAGAATTATAGTCTATTATCGATTATCAAATAATGTTTAAAACGATCTGTGGATCGAAACAAAATCTAAAATTTTCGCAATCGTATTGATACAAAGTGTTTTTGTAGGTAGCCATCGTAATTCGATATTCCGTGTACAAACGATAGATGATATCTCAGAAGATACAGTTCTGCTGTTCTTCATATTACAAATACAATGGATCTTTGTCTGTAATCTGATCATTTCCATAGACGTAAGTTGTAGCAAGATGTACTGAAACGAATGTAAGGATAGTAACTATTTCTTTTTCTTCTTTATTTACAAGAAAAATTATCTATTGAAAATCATCTACATTTCGTATGTAAAAGGAAAATTTTTATTAGTTTACTATATCGTTTTCTGTAATAAAGTTACATACTAAGTGTTTAAAGAGTTATATCACTTAAAGTATCTATGTTCAACTGAAACGAGAGTATTGAACAGATAAACCATTAAACATAGTTAAATATAATTAAAGATAAAACTTTGACAAAAAATTGATGTAACATTAAGCAACCAAATAAAAAGAAATAGAAGATAGTGAAAAATATTGATGATTTACAATACAAAATGTTAATTTTGTTATGAATTCTATTATTTTGTAGTGTTCAAGTTTAAAATTATATCTGTAATACTTGATAAGTTTATTTTTATTAACGTGTCCTTTTAATGTCTTATGTCAGTACTGTATAATGTTTACACAAAATGTCTTTTTAAACAGTATAAGCCGTTTTGTTTTAACAGAAAGTGGCACAATTTTAACAATAGACAGTTGTACATTGCAACAACACATTTACAATTATTCAAGCTTATTTATAAGAATGGACGGCTTTTGAAAAGTACTTACAGCAAAATTCGTGATGCTTTTGGTGTAAATAATCGGCCAAATCAGTCTTCAGTACAAAGATTAGTGACAACGTTCAAAGAAACTAGTTGTGTTATTAATAAACTAAAAAATTGAAGATCAAAAACTGTACGCACAAGTGAAAACATTGCTGCTGCAAGTGAAAGAGTTAAAAATGAACCGACAACGTCAATTTCAGAAGCAGAGTTCAGATAGAATAGAAGATCAGGAAGAATAAAGTTCAGCAACGTTAAAAACAAACTACAGAATCACAAGTAGCTGTAAATTCTAATAGAACTATTGGATTTTTCGAATTTTAATCGACGAAATCATAGATGAAACACAAGTAATTATGCTAAAAAGCAACTAAGAAAAGTTCAACTTCAACACATAAGCTTCCAGTGCGTAGGGTTATAACAACGTAGGACTACGTCATACTGGATTCGAATGTGTTAAAACAAAATATCCTACATATTGCACAAACAAACAAAAGAGAAAGAAAAGAAAAGAAAGAAGCTAAGAGAATTTCCCCATGTCACGCGATCTAAAATCACAAGCAAACTCGCAAGTTCGTTCACAATACATACAACGAACAGAAGTGTCCAACAATAAGACCGATTGTCGGTTTGCTCATGGCAGTATCTGGTCTATGTGAAGATTACTTCCTGCTCGAGGGACTCGAGAGCAAGAGTTCCGCACACGCGGCAACTACGAGTATAACGACTTCATTTTCCGTTGTCATCCCCTTTTCGCTGTTCACGACGCTTGCTATTCGTTCCCTATTGAAAGTGAGCCCTTGGCATGTTAGTTGAAAAAGGCGCGCGACCACGTTTCCTTTTTGGTAAGCTCCGCAGCAGGACACGCGTGCACACCAATGTATAAGCAGAGTGGGTCATTGTGGCGGCTTGTCCGGTAACATCAGAAGCTGAGAATCGTACAAAACCTCACCGAAGGCTTCCTCTTTATCCAATCATCTCAGTATTCACGCCTCCGGGTGTATATTCTTCCGACGACGTGCCCTTCTTTGCGCTTTTCGAATCTATCACCGCGACACCTCTCTAATGAGTAACTTGGGAACCGTCAAAGAGAATGCTTTTGTAACGTGTCCGTTTTAATTTTCAAATGTAGCATGAAAATACGTATTATTAGCGAGAGATATGAAAAATCTAGATATGCCAGATTTTATTTGATTATTCCTATTGTTAATTAAACTGCAGGTACATTTGTTTCTGATTAATGATTTCGTTAGTCGAAGAAAAGAAGAAGAAAGGTGCTATGAAAGGGACAATTCCTTTTAGCTTTTATCCCTGATAATATCATTGCAGGTATTTAAAATATAAGTCCATTTATAATAAGTAGATTTATTAGCCTTCAATAAAGATACATTACAAACTCATCAATTTTCGACGAACTGAGCTATTAAGGTATTTAAACAAATTGAACTTGTACTAATATATTAGGTGTAGAAATAAATTCTCTCTGACTTTTGAGTAAAGTAAAAGTTTTACGTAAAAAGAATGAAAACAAATCATCGGAATAATTTCCATTTATATGTCGATGATCTCTTGCAATTTTTCTGCCAGTTTGTGTATACTATCAAAAATATTTATGTTTCCAACCGGAAAGAATTGATTTCTAATCTACTAATTGAATTCTTTACAGTGTAAATTGATTAGAGTGTTAGAATTTTTTCAATGCAATCATGAGGTGTAATTTACCTTAGTGAGATTGTACAAGGACATTTTTCGAATTAATACAAAGCCTGCGGAATCATTTGCTAAAGGGTAGGAAGTATCTTATGTTGAGCAATATAAAAGAAAGGTATTGAAGAAAGAGTACGATACAAAATCGAAATAAGAAAGCTCATGCAGAAATTTTATTTAAAAAAAAAAATGTCACTCTCGATGTCGATATTTTTATCCTACTCCTAGGAATACAGTTTAATTAAGAAGCATTCGGAATTTCATATCCAAATTAAAGTACTTTTGTACTAATCAACAATCAAACCAATATAGACGCACGAGAGTCCGTTGTGAGATACATACGTGCAAAAAAACTGTTTGTACGCATCATCTAATAAAGCAATCCTCCTAATTTCTCAAGAAAAAAACTCAAGTCGTTTGGTCCAGTTCTAAAAAAGTTATTTTGTTTTAAATAGAGTTTGAATACAGTCTGTAAATTCGAATATTATGAAAATGGAACGAGATAATGTTTTTTTTTTTTAATTAAACGTTTAGAATGTAAAAGGAGAAGAATATCTGTTTATAAAACAGTTATTTTTTCCTTTCAGTCACAATTCGAGTTGCCGTGTCAAAACCAAGCGGCAACTGAGCATAAACAGTTAACTTAAATTCTAAAATTACATTCTTTTTTCTATCTACAACACTTAACACTGTTTCTTTACAGAAAACAATGGAACGCATATCAATATGTAATTATAAAGACTTTGCGAAATGTAAACAATACTGAAAATAAGATTGCATAATAATTTCCCAAACACAATAAATATTTAAATGTATCAAACTATACGTTTATGAAATGAAACGCAAATCAATTAATCAGCTATTCGTCATTTGATTATATCTCATGATTTTTTGTTCTTTATTTTTTACGAACAAGGTTACCAACGATAAATATATAACGTGTGACATTATTAAATACTTCGATGAATCGACGACGCTGCTTGCTCTTTTCTGTTTGTAAATGTTCCTCGGTAATAGAATAATGAATGCATGAATCAACTAATCATCTCGTGAACGCATCGTTCCACTCATAACTCCGGTTCTAATCTCGTTAAATAAGATTTACGTCCATCGACTCGGTAGTTCTGCGAAATCTGGCTCAAGTAACAATCGGACACTATCATTTTACTGATTACTGTACATTAAAGCAACAACATGTGTAAATAAACACATAGACACTGGTTTATTTGATCAAACAATATACTTACACGAAACCATAGTAAATAAAACAGTTAACATCGTTTCGAGGCGATCCTTTCTATGGTATTTACCATTAACGTACTATACAAGTAACTTTTGCTTTCTAAATATTGTTACACTCACCGGGTATCTTTACACTTTCAAATATTTCTGCTCGACGTTGTTATGCTTTCAAATAAAAGGTTCTGTGAAAAAAAATTACTTTAATCAGTAACGTAATTAAAAAATCACATAGGTATAACGAAAGGTGCAAATTTATAAGGACAATCGAGTAAAGAAAGAAGAGGCGAGAGTCAGCGAAACTAATAGCACAGGCGAAGTGTGGAAATATATACAGAAATGTAGAGCAGACATTAACAAGGAGAAGTCCCGAGGTGTAACACTGATTCTTCGATCAGTCTTTGCACAATGACAGAGCTTCAAATACTGAAGCTAATAGTTACTGTTTTGGGAACAAATAGGTAAAAATTTACGAGATATTTAATGTTGAATTTGCGGTCACCTTCATTTTTTAAAGTTTAACTATATTTAACCAGAAGAAGGAAGAAAAATGTAAGAAAAGAAGAACAAAAATTGTGAGAAGAAGAGGCAAGAAGAAAATTGTGATTTAAATAGAATCAGATTCCGAATATATATATGAACGGATTAAGTTAGCCTTATAAAGTTAGGATAAATGTAATTTAATTCGAAATTTCTTTGCTATAATCTTGAAATAAAGAATTAAAATAAACAATAAAGAATAAATAAACAATACAATTAAAAAACTGCACACTATAGTACAAAACAGTGTAAAAAAAGATTAATTAAATGACTAAACCATATATAAATAATACAACAGCGACAGCATTAATCAAAGAGTAACCTCTTTAACCCTTAGAAGAACGGGAAAACCTCTTTTAATGCTCTGTACAAATCCTCAAATTCTGCACGGCATGAAACTTGCTATTTCAAAGAAAAATTAATACACAGTAAAATATTCTTTCTAATATTTATTAAATTTTTAATTTTTCTTTGAAATTAGGGAATCCTGCCACACCCGCTTTATAATTCAGATTTCGTCCCACTGAATTCCCGTTTTTATTACTCCCCTTTTGTGGAATCAAGCTTGACAGCAACGAAGAAGTGAAAACAAATGTGCAAAACAGGCTCAGCCCTCCAGACAAAGAATTCTTTTCTGCTGGTATAAAAAAGCTGGCAGAGCTATGTAGACAAGTGTATAATTGTAGCTTAGGATTATGTTGAAAAACAAGTACAACATTGTGAGATTCATTTAATAAACTATATTAAAACAACAGCCATTTATCTCTTTATTTATCGAATAATTTTCGTATATAAAACAATGATTAATTTCAATGATTAACATTTAATTATTAATTTTTGTAACAGTGTATCTAATACTAGCGTTTTTATCAAATCTATTATATTGTAAGCATAATAATTAATCATTAATTTAATTTTTATACTTCACATAAGGTTAATCAATTAATTAAAAATATTAATTTTATATAATTAAGTATTGTACAAGTTAACTTATAAATCCACTTTAACCACTTTCTCGCTCGGATCTTCATAAAGGGGTGTGATGACAGCAATTATATTTTTTATAATAATGATTATAGTTACTTAAATTACGAATCAGTCTTAACTCATCATAAAAACTTTTGTAACCTCTTCGTTTTTGTGAATTTGACTTTAATATTTGAAGAGCCCGCTTTAGAAGACGCAAATATTTAAAAAAATTGTCAAACTGTTCAATTGTCCAAACAATACGATTATCTAAATCAACTCGGTCTCAATTAGTTCGGATAATTGGACGCTGTACTGTATTTTTTTTTTTTTTGCAGAAACATAATGTATCTAAAGTTCCATTTTAAAAAACGATATTTCATATATCGTTACTCACAAAATTGAGTATACAGCTACGTTGGTAATGGAAATCGGAGGGAAAGTGAATAAAAACAAAGATACTTCGGTGTAATAAGGCAATATTACATTTATTCGCATAGTTTAGGTAACAATAAATAAAAATTTTTTAGATATTAAATATATATGTTTCTCTTCATTTTTCTCCTAATTTTCATTACCAATTTAGGTGTACACTCAATTTTGCGAGTAACTATATATAATACTCCTCGAATGAAAATTATACGAAACTCTAACTTAATTGAAGAAACGCAGAGAAAAAAGAAACGTGTGTGCTAACAAAAGCTTATTTGTCTGTCGAATCCCTCGCGCACACAAGTAGGCGAAAATGTTGAGAAGGGGGATCACGCGTATACTCGAGACATAGTGTGCCGAAAAAAATGTTCTCGACGAAGGAGAGAAGAGAAGGTTTATATTAGTGGTTCGCGGTTAGTGGCGGTGCTTCAAAGCGATTACATGTTTTGCTAACATCTCCGAAAACAAAGTGTAAACTAACTAGACGTCCACTTGATGTTTACTCAGCACCGAGAAACCCGCTGCGGGAGAGCCGAGTCGTTCCTGGTGCAATAACAATCGTGCTTGCATCTTTTTATCATGACCCGTGGAACGTCGCAACCGAAACGTCATCGTGTCCTCCGAATTTCTTAACCTGTCGAGTAACATGATCCCTGTACCGAAGTCGTCGGTGTAACGAGTATTCGAAAATAACCTGAACGTAATTATCAAGGATAATGAAAATACAGTAGAGCTTCGATCATTCGTGACAAACAGACTGCAGATTTTCACTCATTTACAGGAAATTCAAAGAAACAAAATTGCAGGAAATGTACAGTTAGTCACAAAAGTATACGCCCGACTTATTTAAATAATGTTAAAGTCAGAATTATTAATTATAATTTACATTAGTACAAACCTTGGTTGATATGCTTTAAATTGGTACAAGTTTTCTTAAAGCGAAAATTGGTGGAAGCGCAAAAAGAAAGCACACAAAAGTATCCGCCCAAACTCATATCTATTTAATATAAACTTATTTACAATGAATTAATATTTTGTTGGATATCCTCCCGATCTTATTATCACTTACAGCCGCTTATGGACTGAACTATTTTTTTTTTTTATTTTACTTATTTTGTTCTCTTCTGTCACCAAAGTATACATTTTTGAGTATTTCTTTGGTGGATAGCCTATGTTTGTATACAAAACGTTTTAATTTAGCCCATAAACGCTCAATGGGATTTACGTCAAGCGATTAGGGTGATATATTTAAACATTGAGGTACGTTACAAATGATCCATTCTTTTGTAACTCGAGCACGACACTTTAGATCATTATCTTGTTGGAAGCAGAAATGATCTTTCAGTTCCAACCTTTTTGCACTTGCTTTAAATATATCAATGTACACAAAACGATTCATTTACCTTCGATAAAATACAAATTACCAGGGGCTGCCATGCATCCTCACACCATTGTAGAATCTCCTTCGTACTTGAACGTTGGTTGTAAATTTCTTTTATCCATTTTATGTCTTGGTTTCTTCAATACACTTTTCTTTTTTGTCAAATAAATTAAAAATTACAAATTTACATTCGTCACTAAATATCGTCTAGATATATTTTAACGAATTCTCTCCGCTTTCGTTTATTCTTTTCAGAAATCCATGGTTTCCTTCTGACAACTCGGCGGTTATAACCAGCTTTTCGAATTGTCCTAATAGTTTCCGTACTTACAACTTTCTTATTAATGTTTTCAACCTCTTTATTGATGGTTAATACACTAATTCACGGATTTTCCATAATATTCTTAATTATTTTTCGTTCCTCTCGTTGGCTTCCAATCTTAGAAAAAGCAGTACGAGGCTTGTTAATTACAGTATTACTAATTTTATATTTTGTTATAATATCTCTTACTATACTACGTGATATTGCAACAATATTAGCTATACATATATCGTTGAGATTTTCCATCTTCGAATAAAGAAATGGTTAGTTTTCTTTCTGATATCGAAATCTCTCTTATTTCTGGCATTTTTTCTGTTTAGTACGTCTGCACTAGCAGTCAGATTTTTTACAACTGAAGTAGTATACCGAATGTAAGTCACACAAAGAACAGAAAACAAAAACAAATGAATACAATAACGATTTTCTTTTACCATTTTTCTCTAGCGATCGAATACTTTTGTGTGACTTTTTCTGCCATCATCATCTTTCTTTCTTTGATAACCTCCAAATAAATTTTGGTCATTCTGTTTATTAATAACCCAAAATATTCTTCATTTAAATTTTTCCATTCTATTTTAAAATACTTCTTATAAAAAATACAAACAAGAAGAAAGAAAGCAGCAGAGTACGCACATACACAAACTTAAACAAAGAAATAAAGAACTTGTAAAAAATGAGGTTAGAAAAACAACTTCCTTTTTTTCAATAAGCTTCTTAAAATACGTAATAAACTTTTATTATAGACGATTGTTTAAATAACAAGAATGAGTGTTTCCAAACGTTTGAACCGCAGTGTAACGGTAAATTTTACTACCTTTATGCCAATAATCTGTTATCCATATGGCTTTTGCGATTGAAACATCTACAAATCGTAAGGTTTAAAGTTAAACGAAAATACTTGGAAGTTTGAGGAAAAAGAAAAGAAAAAGAAGAAATAGGACAAAGCTGTCCCGGAAGAGGAGGGCTGGTGCTTGTCAGTTGGTAGACCGATCAGAGAGGCGAGAAGCTTCTAGGAAACTCGAGCAGCGCTATTGGATCGGATGAATGCTTGACAAGAAAAAAGGAAATGATCGAGCAAGCCGCACTACCGCCACGCCGACGATAAACAAACTACTTCGAGGGGGCAGCTTCTCTGGATCTTTGAAGATTCGCCGTTGATTAATTCCAGTAGGCGAGAGCAGCCAGTCGAGTCGTCGATGCTCGTTTTGAAACGCAATTAGAACAGGAATCGATTCCAGGGATATCGGTGTATCGTTTTCATTCGAAGTATTCGTTTACAAAGAAATTTTTGTTCTTTTTTCTTTTGAATTAAAAACATATATAGAAATGCTCCAAATATAACATAACGGAAAACCGCAATTTATTTCTGGACAACCTAACAGAAAGAGTGAGAAAATAAATAGTATTCGTTCCAGATGCAAAAGAAGGTTAAGATAGATGTTACGTGACAACGTATTGAACAATAGGTTTAGATTCTCTTTTTTTGTTCGATGCAAAAACTTCGAAAGTTTCGCGCGAAATTATCATCGATTTTCCAGAACAAATTTCTATCGTTGAAACAACGGGAAACGTCACGATGAGTAAATTTACTACAATCTTACGCGCATTGTTCACGGAACACGCGCTCCTGTCATGCTACATTTTCACCGTTTACCGTGTCCATTTTGGACACACAGTCTCCTTCTGGCATCCTGACCTCTGCCGTTAACCGATATTCTCAATTCACAATTGACCATCCTAGAAATCTTCCTTTTTTTTTTTCTTTCTTTGTAACACGACACAAGCGACATTGTAGGACCTACAATGTAGGTAAATGTATACGCTTTTATACGAAAGCATTTCGATGTTTCTGAAATATGTAACATTGTCCTGGAGACGGTATTATGTTACAATTTACAAAGTGTTTTAACTGTATCTAGTGTATTGATTAAACCTGGAAATTCTCTTGGAGAAAGTGTTCATGTTAATGGATATATTTTCCTTTCAAATTAAACGTCAATTTTTTTAAATATACATTATTTCTCTAAAAAAAAAAGTAAATAAAACATAAGTTTTACAAATTAAAATTCACTTTTTTTGTGCATTGCATATTAATATATGTTTTAGACTTCTGAGATCCTTTGACTAGAAATCTTGTGCCTATTGTTCCTCCTTCTAATGGTTGCATAAAATTATTTAAAAATTTGCTAGGAAAGAAAACAAATGTCCTTTGGCTTTTAAAATTATTGAATTATTTCTGTAAAAAAATTTTTAATTATATATATATATTTTCTACAAGCAAAAGAGTAAAAGTTACTTTCGTAAATTAAATTTCACTTTTCTTGTGTATTTAATATAACCGTATATTTTACGCTTTGAGATTGTTTAATTAAAAATCTTTTGCGTCTTTCTAATGCCCATGAAAAATGTCGCAAACGAACTGACGTAGTTCCGAATCGCAATATCAGGATGCCACCGTTACAACAAAAAGTTATTTAATAATTTACGTAGCAAGAAAACAAGATTTATTCGCTCTTGAAAATGTTGTTTTTACAAAAGAAAAAATAAACTAAAATTTACTTCTGTTGTGTATTTAATATCAATAGCCAATCATAAACAAAGAATTGAACAAAAATTCTACTTGAATTAGTTTAATGACTGTTACGAAATATTGAAAATATTAAAAAGAAATACGACGGAAATTATATAACGACCTAATAATTTCATAAGAATTATAGCCACTTCCTTACCTATGCAAGTGATACGCAACAGTTTTTAATTTTCAAATCTTCAATGAAATTGCTAAAATTTATTTTTTTTTTCTTTTTATTTTCAATTTCAAAGTTACGACTTCTAAAAATTTTATTATTCGGTGTACCATTGCGAAAGAGGGTTCGCGACCTTGCCAAATTTCCTCCGGTCTCGCAGCAGGAAGAGGCTGAAATAGGATGCAACCGACGCAGAAGCGTTTAGGATGGTCATTGTAGATCGGCACGAGACACTCATGTACCCTGAAATTGCGTATAACGCGATGTCCAGAGGTTGACCATTTTCTCGGTTGGTTTACGAGCAACAGGCTTGCTCCTTCGAGCTCCTGGCGCAGCAGGATCGCGCAGAATGGACGACTGACCGAGGTAGAAACGCCTTTTCTTGTCGACAGCTCGATTATCGCACTTGACACGCGCTTTGAACGCGTTTGCTCCTTTCGATACGTTTCCACGTCGAGTCACGACAAATTTTTAAAGCTCACAGTTTTTAAGAGAGTAAGCTTAACGATAGTGACTACGGTAAATTTTCGAAAATGTAGCATGTCAACTATACAAATCTGAAAAATACTCGAACTGACAACTTACGTTAATAATACATATCACCGTTTCGATTTTTATATTCTTCGCGGTATAATACAAAATTGCCACGATGTTTTAATTGGGTCTGATACGTTTGTATAAAATATATTTCAAATGCAAGTTTATTGGTATTAAGTGAGGAATTGATTGTTGTAAAAGAAATATTTGAAAGTATCTTCCATCCATAAAAAATTAAAGTCAACTCGTGTCTTTTAAACAGTGTTATAGACATATTTTTCTTCTCATATTTGGAAACTATGTGAAAAGATTAATTCAATTTTAAAATATTTCAAATTAGTGTACAAGAAATCTTTAAAGGTATTTCTCTTTCATTACAAATTGTAACCAATTTATGTTTCTTAATCAACATTATACACCTTTCCTTTCAGATTCAAAAACGACATAAAAAAACCAATTGAATTAAAAAGCATCTAATTGGTGTAAAAGAAACCTTTCAAAGTATCTTTTCTTCTATAAATAAGTTAAGTCAATTTGTGTTTTTTAAACAGCATTATATACATATTGTCCCTTCTAGCTTCAGAAACTACATGAAAAAAACTAATTCAGTAGACAAACGGAATATCTTATAAATATTTGATCTTAAAATAATTTGATTTATTTGTGAAGTACAATGTTCGAGTTGATCGTCGATACACGAGTCGGTTAGAAGTAAAAATGACTAACTCTGTAAAACAAAATTTACTAAATTTATGTTGTTTATAAAAAATTAAGCAAAAGGGACTAAAAGTCGAAAAAATATTGCAGAAGTGGACTTAGCTACTTTGACTTCTGAGACTCGCATAGATTACACCGAACTTAAATACAAACGTTAGAAAATGAAAATGATGCAAATAAATAAAAACTCAATATTATGTAGATCATAGATGTAATTTTTACACTTTATGTTACACTTTATGTTGCGAAAGATATAGTGCAGTTTGAAAATGATCACATTTCCTATTTTACTGCATTAATCTTTTGTATACAGCTTCCGAATATAAAAAGAAAAATATATGATACCTCTTTTATATATGATATATGATATCTCTTTTTGTGGAAAATACTAGGCGTAGAAATTAATTCTTTCTGATCCAAGTCATATAATCAGTACAGTCATTCATATCGAAATATTAACGATGGTATTCGCAAGCATTTAAAAAAATTGCAAAAAGTAATTGACAATAATAGAAATTATTATGATAATCAATTTGCTTTCATTCTTTTCGAATAAAACTTTGATTGTACTCAGAAGTCGGAAAGAATTTATTTCTGCACCTGGTAGTTACCTTGATAAACAAACAGTGTTCATGCAATCACAGTTATGTCAATTTTATATTCTTGATGTCTTATGCTTTTAATCTTTGAAGTAAATTAACAACAATTTTAAATTTAATATAATAAATCTGTTTTTATATTCTTAAAAAGAAAGAAATAACGAAGAATGTAATTATATTTTTAGGGAGAGGTGAAGAAGGCAGTTAAAATAAAATTATTGTAACGTATAACACAAAACTGTAAAAATTTTAAGAATTATATCTAAGTACTGAAATGTAACATGAAAAGATTTTTAGGAGATTGTGTATTCTCTTCATACATAGGTATCCTATAATTCTATAATACTATAAGTGAAAATGAAACAAAAAAAAATGGAATTCTTTGAAAGAAAAGAAGACGAACAGCTTGGGAATTAGGAATAAAAGATTCACAGGATATATGCATAATAATATTTCGAAAACGCTGCCAGTTGCAAGAAACTTTTCCCATGGTGGAGAAATTCTTCGATTCAAAAGCAATCACGTGGTATTCACGCCGAACTCTCATGCAAATCGTGTTTACAATGCCCCCTTTTTCTTTCGTGGAATCTCTTCTACGGATCATCCGATGATCCATCACTTTGTAGCAAGAACCTTTAAAAGTGACCCTCTTGAAAGTACAATTTTAGTTTATACAGTTTGTGTCTATTGTAAGTCAATTTCTTGATATTTGTTTCATGTGATACTTTTGTAATGGATACTTTGCAAGTATGCTTAACAAGAATCTTAATATTCAGAGAATCATAGATAAATGTACATATTTCTCGAATAAATTCATACACGAACACATAGATACATTTTATTTGAAAACATTAGAAACTACAAATTTTATATTTAATTTATGAAATATTACAAAGATTATAAGAATATTACAAGAATATTACAGAAAATTTTACAAAATGTTTTCATATTTTATTTACAAGATATTACAAATTATAAATTTTATATTTAATTTACAAAATATTATAAAAATCAAAAAAAGTATTACAAACTACAAAATACTACAAAATATTTTCATATTTTATTTACAAAGTATTACAAATTATAAATTTCACATTTAATTCACAATTCTAAATTCTAAATTTTATTTTATTTTATTTTAATTCTTTAATTTAACGTTGCTATGTTACAAAGATACTTGCAGTTCACGTTACACGATCTATATTTGTAACATATAAACAGAATCATTTTATTCACACGTGTCACTATAAAATAAGTGAAAAAATGTATTTAACTTGTTTCGGTATGTGAAAATACAACAATCTGAAAGAACGAAAGACACGGTATCGTTGAAAGTAAGTAAGCTGAACCGGAACCAATATATAACAGGCGCTCCTCAAATGTGCTTCACATTTTGTCGGCAACTCGACAAATCCCTTAGGTCTACGACCGAGCTGTAACTAGAACGACATATTCCACCTTGCACCGAAAAACGAAACGCCTGCTTCGACAGAAGTTTTTACAAATAGCCTTCCTAACAGCCGATTATACATCAAGAAGGTTAATCCTTTCGAGAGAAATGTATGGTTATATTTTCCCTTTTTAGAATTTTCCTAACTCTTCCTACTAATTCCCCTTTTGCTATTATTAGAACCTAGACTATTTTATTGCAATTGCTTTCCTGGAATACTACTAGAATACTTGCTACTTTTATACTGTCTGTTATTTTTACATTTTCATTTTGTCATTGTGATATTACAATTTCGTAACTATTTGAAAGTTATTATTATACTATGGACTTTTATGCAAATTCATATTTCTGAGAATATAGTAAACAAAGTAAAACCGGGTTAGTTCGCTAGGTGGTTTATTTTTCACTTCTAGTTTGGAAAATAGGCATGCTTTATGAAATACAGATTGAAAAGATAACAGTTATTCATTTTATATAGCAGTGTTAGAATTAGGCTGCGAATTTTTATGCAAATTCATATTTTTCCATATTTTCATTTTTATTTAACCTACTAAATATTATAAAAGGTACCTACTATAATTTAGATACATTTTCATATTACGTACATTTTGTGCAATTGTGCACTATTACATTTTTTATAATGCATAAAAACCCACAGTCTAGTTATTATTATACTAAAATTTCCAAAGATAAACAGAAGTTACGATGTATTATACAAAGTACAAATATAGGTTGTAAATTATACATTAAAAATAGGTAGTATATTAAATACATAAAATATATAAAAAAATGTATACATATTGTAGTTCATACCTAACATATATGTATTATTCTTTATGGCTTTTGTATACTTTATGTTAATTCCTGGTATATTTCTGTATTAATATTGAAATTTTCTTTACAGTATAACTTTTATTAATACTGTTTACTTGTAAATAATTTTACAATACTCCCATTTTAATAATATTTTTTTCTCATTTTTAATGACGTTTCTGAATGATTTTTCTCACTAATAGCAGTATCAATTTAGTATTCTCAATTAGGAGCATAACAAGCTTTATTAAATATTTATTCGTGAGAAATATTTTCCTATAAATACGCGTGTATTCGCAGATTTATAAGAAGCTTGCTCTCATATGTGATACAACGGAAAAAAATAACTGTAAAAGATAAACGATGGAAAGAACAGACGATGAGGACAATCTGTCTCTCATTCTTTAAGCATACGCGTTTCGATATAAATAGTCGAACTTCTGCTACGGCAACTAATTAGTTTATACATGTCCACTTCAATGAACCGAAACGTATCGGATAACACATTGTTCAGTTCATTCGCTTGCATATTTTCTTTCGCTTAATAACCATATGAAATCAATCTTCGCTCACGGTCCGTCTGTTAATTTATCGATATCTTTATAATACATACATTACATTGCAGGATGTTTCCGAAATCATGATACAACCAGAAAGCAGAAGGTTCCTTTGGTAAAAATAAGTCGGAAATAGAAAATAATATTCTTTCATACAATGCTTCCTTTTAGAGTATAATCCAGTTGAAAGGTTCTTTTAATTTTTTGTATAAATTTTTGTAATTTACCTTTGAAAAGCTGCATTTAATGCAATAAATCAATTTTCTCATACAGTTGTATGGAAAATCTTCAAACAGTATTCAAACAACGTTAGGTATACAAAACATTTGTCGGATTAAATAAGTAAAACTTTATAAACTGTGCAAAACAAAAATACAAAAAGTTTATTTAATTAAACTATTATTTTATTAGTCTGCAGCTGTTATAATTTTCTTAATAAAGAAAGCAGTTTTACATCCAGAAGTATTATAAATGTGAGTAATACAAACACCTGTTAAAATTAAAAATCTTTTTTTTTATATCTCAGTAAGAGTAACAGATAGATATATGTATACGGTCTTCCAATAAGAGCGATAGAACTTTGAATTGAAATAAAACGAAAAGTATGAAAGATAATGTAATATTCATTACTTGATTTTAAAGTACATTCAATGTCATTATATACGAAATGTAATATTGTATAAATGGTCACCACAATTGCATTTGATGGATTGAATACAACAAACTCAATTTTCCATGATTCTGGCACGTCGATCAGGCCTTATCTCTCCTATAACACAAATAATGTTTGTTTTGTGATCATCAATAGTTTGCGAATTGTTAGAATAAACAAGAAACTTAACATGACTCCGCAAGAAAAAGTCTAATGGCGTCAAGTCGAAAGATCTCGGTGGCCAATTGACAGCTGTATTTCTCGATATAATTCTATCATTGAATTTCGATCTCAATAAAGCGATAGTTGCAGCAAAAATGTGGCATGTGGTACCATCTTGTTGAAACCACATTTCAGACAAATCAAATCCTACCAATTCACGTCAAAGGAAAGATGAAATCATCGAATGATAACGCTCACCAGTGACAATTATAGTTGGACCTTCTTCATTTTCAAACAAAAATAAGGGCCAATGACTCCACCAGTAGAAAAATCACCAAACAATAATTCTTTTTGGGTACAATGTTTTGCTCGACTACTGATTGACGTTTAGCGTCTCCCCAAATTCGGCAATCGTGTTTATTGACAAAGCCATCCAGCCAAAAGTGAGTTTCATCATTGAAAATGATTTTTGTGACGAAAATCGCTCCACCAAACGCAATTATGGTGACCATTTATACAATATTGCATTTCACATATAATGACATTGAATGTACTTTAAAATAAAGTAGCAAGTACTAGATTATCTCCCGTAATTTTCGTTTCATTTCAATTCAAAATTCTATCACCCTTATTGGAAAATCTTATCTACCATCTACTAAAAACAAACGGCTAACACTGTCATTTGAAAATGATATGACATTTAAACATTTTATAGCAACGCCTCATATCTAGGCGTCGCATTTGGATGACCCTTTAGTATATTTTATTATCATTAAACTCTTTTTTAATTCTCTTATATTTGTCTTTTATATTCCACTTCCTTCCCACACTTTTTCTCCCCATAATATTAATACTTGTGGAATTATTCGAAATGTATCGTGTACAGAAAGCTCATTGACAGCATCGAAATGTTTCGCGAAACAATTGAATAAGATTTCCAGAGAACACAAATAATACCTAGGAAAATAGAGAAGGTAAGACAATCAAAGGTGAAACGTCTTCAAGCCTGTGTTCTGATACAAGGGAGACATTATCAACATCTTTTGTAAAGATAGATATGATGAGGGAACGACGAACACCGGGTAATTCTAGACACAGTGATGATCACTTGTTACACTCTCTCAATTCTTTTCGTTTTATACATTCGCGATTTTTTAATGTTAAGCAAACAGTATGAATGGAAAATCACACACATTTACGTAGGTAACTTTCGTCACATAAATTCGTCCCATTCCTTATCATTCTTGTGGTACTCTTTTCATAGTGTCGTGTATATTTAAACAATGATAAATAATACGCAAATTTATTCAAGTTCAGTGTATACTCTAAGAACAGTTTTCAATGAGTGAATATCTTTATTTACTTATTATTTATTAATTGTAATGTTTCCATGTTCGTTTGAGATATCTACAGACAGAACGTATGGAGTAAATTTGGCCACTATTTACTGCTATTGACATCTAGGCATCGAAATTTGGATATCCCTTTATACATTTAATTGATGAAAAGTATCGGGTATCGAGAAAGCATAAAACTTGAGACTTTCGTTAAAAATACTAACAGAGGGGAGAAAAAAGAGAAACCAATTCATAGAAACGGGTGTTTTTGAGAAAGTTCGAGAAATAACGATTCAGTAGTCGGTATTGGTGTCGCGAGCTCGTATTTCCCGTTGAGCCACCGAAGTGAATTTACACCCTCGCCGCATAATGCAAGCATCCGCCTCGTTAAGGGTATCTGCAGCGACGTATTGTCGACGCTAACAAGCGCTAAATAGAGTACCGTGGTGAAATCGTATGGGACACTCCACACCTTCGCACATAGATACTTGTGAATCGTCGTCAGACAAACGACGAATTTACCAGAAAACTCTTCAGAAGAGTCGAATATCGTGTTGAAGTGCAAATAATACTACAAGGAACATTTAGATACTACAATTTATGTGTTAAATATGGCACACATGTTTTATTAACACTTTACCTATCAAAAACTTATTAATCCTTGATAGATAACCTATTAACCCTTTGGGTGCTGAATATTCCCAGTCAAAACGCTTCGTGTAGACGATGCACGGCTAGGGTTTGCGAACGCTGAGGACGGAATACTTTTATACCAGTTTGAACTCTGTTGATTGATTATACGAGGTGCAACTAACTAAGGTGTGAGTGAGATTGTTTTTTATTGTATGTGAGGTTTAGAAGTGGGTGATATAAAAAAATAATATGAGAGAGAGAGAGAGGAGGGAGAGAGAGACTGAGAGAGCAAAGGAGAAAGATAGAGAGAGAGGGAGAGGGAGAGTAAGAGAGGGGGGAGTAAAAGAGAGAGGGGGGAGTAAAAGAGAGAGGGGGGAAGAGTAAAAGAGAGAGAAAGAGGGAGAGTAAGAGAAGGGGGGGGAGAGTAAAAGAGAGAGAGAGAGTGGGAGAGTAAGAGAGAGGGGGGGGAGAGGCGGGGAGAGAGAGAGCGTGAGAGAGGGGCTTAAGAGAGAGAGAAGGTGGAGAGAGAGGCGGGGAGGGAGAGAGAGGAAAGGAGAGAGAGAGAAGTTGGAGAAAGTCATCTGGATGAACGAATGGAAAGATGAGAAAAGAAGAATAGCGCGTTTGTTGTTTCATAAAACGAGTGGACATATTGAGACATGTCATTAATATAATTAATCTATGTTACAATTAAATAAATATTGATATATTACATTTGTGTGAATTCAATCCTATGATCATCCGCGATCCCACAAAAAGAACTTCGGTAATTCGAAAATTCCGATTTTTTTAAAACTTTGCAGATTTTTAGGAGACAGAAATATCGAAAAATGTTTTTGCTCCGTAAGTGTTACCGTACTTTCCTGTATATCTCTAAAATTATAATAAATATAAGAAAATGTTTGCAATACAAATTGATAGTTTTTTTCATGCCTTATAGGAGGATGCTTTTGAATTAATAAAAACTGTTTGTTTACATAAAAAATCTCTCATTATTTATATGTATAAATAGCTATAATTTTTTTATTAAGCGATTGCCCAGACAAATTCAACCACCTATAACAATGTTTTGTGTGATATAATCAAATGGCACACTATTAAGGTTTCAGTTTTATAAAAACGTAATAAATGAAAATAAGTATTCAAAAGTTTTATCGTATGTATCTGTTGTACCACAAGATTCCAGAGTGTCTTTTCATGATTTGTAATTACTATTTAGGTTTACATTGCATTCAGTAAGTGTCCCAATATTTATGAACGGAAGTGTATATATAAAACTTTTTAATTTTTCTAACACAGACCGTGACACTGTGTTAAAGTCACTTAAGGGAGGAAACCACTGTGTCGGTTTGCAAAAATTGAAATTCTTTTTTCATATTTTTTTAATATTTGCGGTATCTAGGATAAGCCCTGGAAATATTAAAGTAAAATTCCCAAAAATGTAAACGTCACAGAAGTTTTAATGATCTAGCATATAGTAATTAAGACTGATCCGTAATTTAAATAATTATAGCAAGACGCTCAATTTCACGCTTTATTTCATATTCGTGAAATATTTTGCAAAAAGTTTTTAAAGCGATTTCGATTAAATTACAAATATTTTCGAAATGGTAGGTGTATTATCAGTTTTCATGAATACTATTGTATAGTGCATGAAATGAAATTTAAGGCACGCTAGTTGTATATCTAGCCATTTCTCGATGAGATATAATATCCACACTCTCTAATTACGTCGTGTGTATATTACTCGTTACGTGTATAATATATTCATACAGTAGCCCTTATTTGTCGGCAAGAAGAGAAAAATAGAGGGAAAAAAAGCGAAAGAAAAAGCCACGGGGCGTCTCAGCCGTGTATCACCCCGCAGTGCTAGAGTATAAAAAGGGGATGGAAGGAGGGTGTACAAAGGGAGGGTGGTTGTTAAGTTGTCCGACATATGCCTCGCCACGTGAATTCACGATCTAAATACCAAACTTCCTCTCTCCCATAGATTTGTATCTTTACTTCTCGAACTTTTACCTCATTGCGACGGTACGCACAAATGGAGCACGCGGTAGTTATAATCTCGCAATAACAGTTGCCCAAATGGAATCAAATTGGATCCCATTTATTCGACTTTAGCTTTTCTTACACACTACCATAAAATTTCCACGGTTATATTGTTATCTTTCTTATTAATTAAATATAAAGATAAAAAGTAATTCAAGAATTGACTTACACTGAGGAGTAGGGAAATATAGCGGATTTGCGGCCGCTTAAGAGAAATAGTAAATTATACCAATAATATTAACACTGTCTAATCTTCTTTTATTGATAAACATTAACTATTTGTTTACGAAATCGACACAAAGAGGTATGAGAGATAGAATTATAAAAATCAAAATTTAAACAAAAACAAAATTCTTTCTGTTCGTAATTGCCCGCAGATCTCGGAGAAAACCAAACAGATGTTAGGGTAATTATGGACAGGCTGTGATAAGTACAAACAGGCTATTTTTCTGTTTCTTCTTTTTTACAGAAAATAAGCGCAAAATCTACCGAAAGAGTATCTCCACTGCATTTCTCACGTGCTGATTTTAGACATGCTTAGCATAAAATTCAGTCTTTGAATATATTATGCAACATATATTGTATTATATAATATAAATTGTAATACAAGTCCATGCCCGCCATTTTTACATCTCAATTGAAATTATATTCCAAATTTGTAAACAAATATCATCGATGTTCCTTGTTGTCACATTTGCATTGATACTTTTGCAAAGTTCATAAAGCGTACAACGTCGAGCATGTTCTTCCAGTTCTTTATCAGAACTTATTTTTATTCACGCGTTATTCAATTATATCGGAATAACGAACTGTTCATAACCACGAAATTTTAGATTTAGTTCATGCAGAAATAAATATAATTTGATATGTGTGAAATCAGGTTAGGAAACGATCGAAAGTAAACGTCGCGAGAAACAATGTTACTTTCCGATACCCTTAATATATTAGGTATATGAAAAAGTTTTAGTCCTTTTCTTTCAATTTCCTTTTATTTATATTTACTATATGCATTACAAGTTAATGTTCGAAATATTTTCCTTCATTATATACGACTTTCTGCCACTTGTCTGTCAAGTTTTGCATTCCGTCGCGAGAAAATTACATTGGTTTGGAGGCAATAAAATCAGCAAGGCATTCTCTTATTTCTGCAAACTTTCGAAAGTGTTACCCGATTAAAGAGTGCTGCATCAATTTGAATAAGTGATAATCCGTTGACGTCAAGTCTGAAGACCAAGTTGAGCGTGAAAGAACTTCTCCGCTCAATTTGAAGACAATTTAGTGAATGATTCGAGCGACATGCGGTCCAGCATTGTTGTATGGAACTCATATCATGTTGTATGCAACTCACACAGTGTCGAATATATAGCTTTTTATCCATCATTTAACTTGCTATTATTTCGTAAGTTTATTGTTAATTGATCATGAACTGTTCATTACAGATAGATCAATATCAACCAAACAATTGCACGAAAAAGCGAGAAATTATATCGATTAAAACTAATTATGCATGAACGCCTGAAAGAAAAGCTATAATTTTTGCACATAAATTGTCTTTTATTTCTCATGTACAGAAGCATCATTAGCTAATTAGATGGATGTTGATATACATTTTTGGATTAGATTGAAATTCGGCAAAATTCGTAGATTTAAAGCTAGAGATTCGGTCATAGTGGTCACTATATAGAGACAAGGATTTACAAATACACTTCGTATTGTGTATGTAGACATTGAAGTGTTTCAAGAGGATGATGCTTCGCAATGTATAAGTACATTAGATAAAAGAATAAATAAACCACACTATGCTGAAATACAAGCTTATTGTTAACAATCAATACAAATAGTTATGCTCGAGATAGTTATTCCTTTAGATGCTCCATATTATATACCTATACATTTGCCCTATACGTAGCAGTTGTCGAAAAGAATTATCGGACCAGTTGAAAGAGACCCGAAAAGTACATCACCTGATGCCGTTTATTAAGACGTCGTTTCCCGAATGGTGTTAAAAACTTCCTGCTGATCCTTTGCGTTTTCCATTCTGGCTACTGGGCACGCTTCGTAGGAGAGATCCGAGAGAGAAGAAAGGAAAGTATATAACAGCAACGAAAAGGGTGGGAGGTTGGTACAAATGGACGAACGCGCGCGCCTCCCATTATACGTAGGTAACGCAAATCTGTTCGGCCTTTGAACGATCTGTAACAAACGGACTTTTACACCGGCTGCGTGGAACTTTTTCACCTGCCCGTCCAACAACAACCCCCATCAGAAAACCCACCACTAACGAGCCTTTGAAGCGACCGTTCTTCCACGCGGAGAATATCATTTTCGGCGAGCCGATCGTACGTGACTTTCTGGACCTAACAGAGGTCTCGTTCGACCTTTTTCACGTATACTGTCACTCCTTGCTACCACTCCACCAATTTGCACATCTACTAACTCATGTGCACAGCAGATGTGTAACATACCAACAAGTAAGTTGTGCATTACACTGTTGATTATTTAGATAGCGAAACATTACAGGAGGAGAAAAAGACTCAGAAGCACGAGCGTAGATATTTTAGAAGGGCTGATATTTTTGTAAATTTTAGATATAAATCTCTAGAAATGTAATAATTCATAGTTAAAGCGCATAGACAAAGTAGCTATTTGCACTGTTATTCTAGGTCAGGGTTTTAGGATATATTTTATTTGAGATAAAATAAAAAATAACAATTCGAAATATTAAATTAATTGAACTAATTTATTATTTGTATTTTAGAAATAAGGTAAAAAAGAGTAACTTTATTTTGTGTAAAATTCAAATAATTTTTTATTCAAATCAGAAGTAATCTGATATTAGGAGGTTGTGACGAGATTACCTCTTATTTTATTTAACCACAAGAAATTCGTAAACTTAAAGTCCGTGAATTTTTATACTGTACAGTAGTCTTTCTCTGATTCAACTTTCGCTTTAACCAGACAGTGATTTCCGTAGACAGAGATTGTGATTTTGCTTTAGCAAAAGAATTGAAATCAAAGAATCAGACGAAAATGATTGAATCTTTGTATAAATAAATGTTCACTAAACGTTACATTTAGATTTTACATGTAAATAGTAAATATTAATATGTACTTTTTATTTTATTTACATCCTAAAGTAAATTTTTAAAAGATACTTTTGCAATAAAAAGTCAAGATCACCTTCATTTTTAAATAGCATTGTATATTTTTGACTTCATGATATTGTAGAGCATGTTAAAACGAGTTCAAACACTTTGCACGCTGGTGAAATGATCTTAAATAAACATATCCGAAACTTACTTTCAATAATAATAAAATGTTAAATATATTTCCATAATTGAGCAATAAAATTGAATTTCGTGACACAGACTTCGTTTCGAAGACTTCTGCAAACATGACCATCGTTTTCGAATCTCGGATCAAATTTTACGATCGATTTCCTGCTACACTGAAACTAACTGGTCTGGCACTGATTTATTGAAGCTCAGGACCGCTTAAAATGGCTCGTAAATGACCAAAAGAGTCATAGAAAACAAGTCGTAAATGTTGGAAGATTAACACATTTTCTTGCTTAAAATTCTCACTAAAACGTGACACCGTATTATGTATATAACTTTACATTTGTACGGAAAAGTACCAATTAAAAACACAGTAGCAATATTTCAACAAGAAACATATAGTGATCCTTATTAATACTCGGTCACGATTTAAAACACAATAACTGTTTTAAAATTGGATCAAATTAGTTGAGTTCCTTTTAGACGAGATGAAGCGTAGAAAAATTTGTTTATCAATTTTTAAAAAACGTATTACAAAAATTTTAACGTTATTATAAGCTATCAACAGTTTAAAAATGGTGAACAATCGAAGTTTTTCGTAACTTTCGGTCTAAAACTGCAATAAATTTAAAGATTCTTACACCTTTTATACCTGTCGCTTGTTTCTGTATCAACCGCTTTTTATGAAATTTTCAGCATGTATATAACTGACATAAATCTAAAAAGCATATTTTAAAGGCTCAGATAAATAAGTTGTAAAAAATAATCTTTACTATATTTTTTATATCTAGTAAGTTAATCCTTCTAACTGCTCAAGAAGTTTAAATCATCCAAATAACATGCCTACATATTCCTTTTTAATAAAGCATACATTATTTGGAATTTTTCAAATTGTTTTTCTTTTATGGAAAGTATAAACCATTACAATTATACGTGAAATAGACTATCGTTCAAATGTGCACTATGAATATGTTTGCAGAGATCAATTCTATTATCGAAATTTTCAATGACTTTTCAATATATTGTTAGAGTTATTTCACGAATTGCAACTCGAATGTTGTTCTCTAGACCATTTATTTCTGGCTTGTGGTCATAGACTCGACTTTTCAAGAAACTTCAGAAAAAAAATCTAAAGGTGTTAAATCGCATGATTTCGGAGGCCAACTGAAATTTGCATTTCGTGAAAGTACACGTTGACAAAATTTCGATCGCAAAAACTGAGTGTTCGACGTGTAGCATCATCTTGCTGGAAATAAACATCAAACCCATCGATATGATTCTGTTCTGACCATAAAAAATCATCCAAGATTGATTGATATCGCTCAGTATTCACAGTAACAGCATTTCCAGCATCATTTTCGAAGAAAAATGGTGTAATGATTCCATTTGTCCAAAATGCAACTTTTGTGAGTTTAGAGATTTTTCATGAATAACATGAGGATTTTCATCACTCCAACTACGACAATTTTGCTTATTAATGAATTTATCCATTGCGAAATGAACTTTATTACTAAGCAAAATTTTGCTCGAAAACAATGACCCATTTTCATAATAAGTTTGAATAATGTATACTGCAATGTATACCTGTCAGTGGTTAAAATTGTTCTATCTTTTACTAAAATAAAACGTTTTATGTCATTTGAAGAGACATGACGTGTAAATATTATACAGTGCCGAAATCTAGGCAATTGTATCATATATTTTACCTCATATACACTGCCGTTCATAAGTATTAGGACATCCATTATCAAGATTCGCGAATAAATAATGTTTTAAGGATAATTTTATTTTCGTTTTAAAATTATCCTTTCTTAGAATAATTTTATAATACCTTTTATACCTCAGATAATTTTGTATTAAACTTGTGACGACAGTAAGGCTTTCTTTCATTAACTAGTTTTCGATAGATTTCAGTAGACGTATGCAAAATTCAGAAAATTTTAGTAAAATTCAGCAAGTACATTTAAATCGAGATTTCAATAGATATTAGTGGAACACATTAGATTCGAATAGAATTTTACATATCTCGATACATTTTAGTAGGTTTTAGTAAATTACAGCAGAGTTTTGTACATATCAATAGATATTAATAGAATTCTCTAAATTTCGGTAGATTTCAGTATGCTTCACATTCAGGTGTCGTAATACTTATGAACAACGATGTATTTTACCTTTTTTGATACGTTATAATTACATAAATAAACATTCGTAGTCTACTCATAACTGTCGACAATGTTTGAATGTTGTCCCAACAAAAAGCAAAGAAAAAAGAAACATAAAGATCTGTAATATCAAATTTCGTAGATGATACTATATTTTTCCAGGCAAATTAACAGAATTATTGTCATCGTTTGTCGGACCACGATAAAGGGAACTAGTGGGGGTGATTTTAATACAAAAATAAGGAGGCACTGTTGGACACTAACGACTTGGGCAAGCACGCACCATTAGCTCGCATCCTGCACCCGTGGCACTTGGTTTGTCTACCGATTTTAACTGATGTAAAAGCCGCGTGTCTCTCGCCCATCTTTTTACTGTTTTAACCACAGGGGACCGGAACCTTCCTACGTCGGGCACGTGCCTCTTTTTCCAAATTAATACCGTTGAAACATTTCTGACCAATTTACAACAATGAAAACGTTGCCTGGTTATCTTCCACGAAATTCAACTTTATGAAACTTCAAGCTTTACGAAAAGTTGTTTATTGTTAACACTTTATCTACCTCAAGCCTGTTAATCAGCTTTTTGATGCCAACGATTGTTGACCGATAGTCAATTAATCAACTTTTTTATGATCAATGTTTAGGTTAGTTTTATTTTAATTTTCGATGAAGTTACACTGCTTTGAAACAAAAGAAGGTAGACCAACATAATGAGTTATTGTAAAGTATAGAGCCTTACGAATAGGCACATCACGATAGTCGAAAACTATATTAACTCGGTCCTCGTGACGAATCCGCGTCCAACAGACAATGAGTCGGTTGTTAGTGAGCGGCAACTTTAATCATGAACCGTAGCTAAAGTGTTAATAATAGTAACAATATGCCTACGTTTGTTCGAGGTCAAGATGTAATTTACGATCCAATTAATAAGTATCTTATAAAATGATTTCAATATTCGAAAGATACGATGTAATTTATTTGATTGCAAACTGTTAAACAGGTAATTGTACATTACAACAATAACAACTAGCATAACTGAATGAGAAAATAAAGATTAGTGCCTGATATAGAACTGTTCGATACTTCTTCACAGACAGTCCTGCAAGGAAGTTCACAGAGACAGAACAATTTCATGTTTTATGTATATTAACTTAAAGAGAGAGAAAGAAATATCTCAAACTTAGGTTAAGGAAAGAAAAATGCCAAAGATAAAAAGAAGGGCAATGTAGCGAAAGAGAGAAATTAAGAATAATTTCTAAAAATGTATTAAGAATAGGTTAGCTAAATAGAAACGGAAAAGAGAATGAGTAAGATGAATGAATAGTATTGTAAAATATATAATACTTAATTGTATGTAAAATATATATAAGAACATATAATACTAAATAATATTGTAAAATATATAATACTCAACAATACTTAATTATTAACAATTTACTACCATCGTACATTTGTGTGAAATAACTGTGGTTTTTGATCATATATACAATATCAGTACGCGCGAATTTACGGGTCAACCTGATATATTTGTATTAGATTTATTATAGATCATACCGAACACGGTAAAGTCAACAGAAAGTGATTACAGTTTAATATCCATTTATTTATAAAATAATAATGATATTATCAAGTTTACAAACATGTTAAATACAATATTTTCATCAATATTGTTACATAAACATTGTGACAAAACAGCAATTCACATAAACTTATGCGAGCAACATTGTAAAATAATTTCGAGAGAGGTGGCCAACTAAATTACTATCATTTTTTTTATATATATTTATATGTTATGTTTTCTCATTCATAAATCTAATTTTCGTTGATTATCTCGTAAGAAAGAAAGTTTATATAAAAACTCAATTTTGGTGCTTCAATTCTTTTAATTTGCATTTAAACACGTTCCAAAGAAACTAACGCCATCTCTTCCCAGAATTACCCTAAATCATATTACAAAACGTACCACAATTTGTAAACATCATAAAAGTGATTATTCGAAAACAGAAGGAGCTGAAAAATAAATCATCGGAACGTTAAAATAATCAATTAGTCTATCGTAAATTCCTTTGTTCAACATAGAAAATTTACTTCGACCGATTGATTAAAGAGTTTCAAATTGGAACGTTCGACACAGTTGGCCGGTGGAATTCTGTTAGAAGAAAGAAATAGCAATCAGCGTACCCGGTAGGCGTAATGAAGGTAAATTTTGTACATCGGCAGTCGTAGATACATCAAAATAGAGAAGAGGGAGAAACTTCTCCTGACATTCACGTGTCCAACGTGGACGTCGACAATGTCATTAAACTCCTCGTTACGGGGAGCCGAAGCTAAACCAACTCGTAGCGGGTGTATAGCTGAACTAACGCTGAGGGTACACGACCCAACACCGACGGTACCCAGAGCTTTATAGCCAGACAGACTCACCTCGGTGATTGGTTACATTACCGATACGCGCGTCTCTCATCACGGCGATGCTGTTACAGCAATCGCGTGAAACTCTCTGCCCTGTCCTTTCTTCAACAAAAACAACACCATAGAAGCCGTCTACGCGAAACCCCTATACTCGTCCTTTCGATTCACCTCGCCCCCTCATCTCTTTCCTTTATCATACTCTTTCTCTTCTTTTTCATTTCCTCCATCTACGCTTTTCTTCCAACATTTTCTATTTGTATACCGATATTTCGCCAACGTTAACTCAATTTTTACTAAATTAGATGTGAAAAAAGAAAAGACAGGAAACACTTACGTGAACTTGATTATACAGGATGGTTCATTTAACTGAGGCCACCTAAATATCTTTCCGAGTTATTGCAATGCAAAAAATATTTTTGACGGACTTCACACGGTGTTAACACTTTATCTATCGGAAGCATATTAATCAGTTTTGCAATCTGTACCAGTTGGAAGCTTATTAATTGGCTTTTTGTTGTTAGTGATTATCGATCACGTTAACAATTCATTTGCTATTTACTGTTTCCAATTTTTTTCTTTCTTACCGCACGATAGCCAAAATCGAGCCAGTATTAACGATATATTAACGCCTGAATCGAAAGGGTGCAGTTAAGTTCAGCAACGAACGGTAAATAAAGTGTTAAAAGACAAATCAGAGGGTGGAAAAAACTTTCTACAAATTTTATTTTTCAATTATCTTTTTTTAAATACCACTTATGTTTTTCTTTTATATGTAACTACAATTTTTTATGGCATCATGTAGCTGATCAAAAAGTACGTCAAGGCATGCATAATACTATGATCTTGATCTCTAACAATTAAAGTTTTACGTGAAACTTATGTCTATTTACTGTTACAATACTGATAATCTCTGATTATACAGAGCTTCGATGTGTTTAAATTTACTTCTCATCATCAATTTTTACCAAATCAACTTCACACTTCAAAGAGACGTTTTCAAGATATTATACTTTAAGAATACATCAAAAATTAAATAACCACAAATATTGAAATTTTTTGACATGTGACTAACTTCGAAAAAATATTTTCAAGATGTAATACTTTAAGAATATATAAAAAATAAAAAATCGTAAATATTGAAATTTCTAAGTGTATGTGACCGTTTCTCGTGTCAATTTGGTACACTTTTTCGGTAAAAACTCTTAGGTTTTATCAAGTCCTTTAACTGCTAGTGTATTATCATATAATTATTACATGACAAATAGACAATCGATGTACAACACTGCCAGAATAGAAATAGTCATTTCTAGCTCTGAATATTAAAAGTTAGCACGAACTTGATAGAAAAGGGGAAGAAAAACCGTAGATATACGAACATTCTAGTATTGCAGTTTACAGAAGCTTTGAAAGGATAAAACATTACATGTAACAATTTTTTCACATCCCACGGATTAGAAGAATTACATTAGTAGAAACAATGAAAAGTAGGAAAGAAATATCACTCATATTATTGGATATGAAGAAAAAAACCTACAAATTACACTACTTCAATTTGTTTTCAACCATAATTTGAAAGCTACTATAATTTCATACGTTCCAAAAAAATTACGACTTGTTACATTACTAAACACGTACCACAAAAGAAAAGAGATGAGTACAGAAGCAGATAGAAAACTTGAATTAACAAAATTTTACAATGATACGAAAGAATGTGTAAACATTCCCAAAGAAATGATGGCCACGTATCGTTGTAAAAGGAAAATAAGTAGATGGCCAATAACAACTTTTTTAAATACATTAAACATTTTCACGTGCAATGCTTTATGTGATACAGACATTATTCGTCCTGGCATGCACGTAAAATTTATCGCAGACACCTTTTTATAGTTGAAATTAGACATTGTTTGGTGCAATCATACATAGAATCACGTACACTAATGCTCTACCAATTATGCAAAACATACAAGCTACATCGACTCTACTGATCATTTGAAACATGCAAATACAATGAGAAAGCGGCCTCAGAAAACAAAATACAAATCGCGTAATGCACACTGAGATAAATGCAAAAAAGCCGTATGTCCATCACATAGATTTATTCTTCGTGAAGAACATGAAAAATCAATAACTTAAATGTTTATTTTTTTATGTTCAATAAAAGAATTTATACAATTAATTATTCACCTTTTCGTTTCATTGACTTTTTACCATTGCGTCAAATTGACACCGGGGAACATGAGATATGAAACTGAAGAACGAATGAGGGTGTAACAGGGAGTTAAAAATTCAAAAATCCCAAATATTGAAGTTTCTAGGTGCATATGACCACCTTAAGAGTACCACAGTGGAAACTATGCATAATTATAAAAGAGGAACACAGCAGTAGAGTTGCAGAGGGGAAGATGGAGCACGGGGACGCAATGGGGGGTAAATGGGTTACGCGATGTTCTCGGAAACCTTGGGAATTGACTGGTCCGGATGTCACATTTTGTCTGTGCGGCATGTTCTCACCCTTGTTGTTGGGGTTTCGTGCCCCGTTTGCACCCGATATACACGTAACAGACGCACGTGCGTTAAATGTACGCAGTTCCCCTTCCAACAAGCTCACCTCCTAGTTACGTCTCTTTCCCCTTGAATATTTCTTTCTTTTTTTTTTTTCCTGTGAACATCTATTCTATTTCATTGAATCATTTGTCCGTGCGGTTTTCAAAGCAACTTCGGCTATAACTTCATCCACTTACGATTACCATTCGTCATCCTCCGCTATTGTCCGATAACAATAAGATTAAACATCGGCAACAGGCAATCGTCATCCTTACTATTCGCACGTATATATGTATATATATATATATATATATATATATATATATATATATATATATATATATATATATATAAAATCATAACACGTTCGTTTGAATTTTTTATAATTTTACAGAAGATAAAGGTCAAATGTTATGTCTCGTGAATGTTTACTTAAGAACATTGAATTTTCGAAATTGAAATGATCATGTTTACACGTATTAAGCAGTTAACTGCATTCGACGCGTATAGACATCAACCCAAAACTTTATTTCGGTAAAATAAAAAATTATCATTTACTAGAAAAGCTTCGAATTTCAGCAAGAAGCAATAAAAATGTCATTTGGTGGTATGTTTCCCTTATATTACCAATAAAACTGCTATGTATTTTATAAAAACAGTTTGATTATTCGCTTTAAAGCTACTGATCGTGTATATATTAAAATACTTCTACGATATATACATAAAAAAAATCGACGCTTCGGAATTGAAAAGCGTATCTATACGATCTCTAAATTCTTACAGTTTCGAAGTAATTTTTCCAGACGGTAACTCCAGAAAATTGGAGAATTTTCATTCACATATATACAGTACGTCACAGAAGCATTCAAACTTCCTTTAAAACAGAATCACTTTTTCAAATGACTTCCATTTTCCTTTTTTAGAAATTATAAGGATTAGTTTACTAAATGACGTGTACAAAATTTTTTAAGCAAATTGGGACTGGTCGGAATTAGGAAAGAAATATGAAACTGTCGCCTTTTACAACTTTTTTATTTGACCCTATAAGAAAAGTTTTTAAAATACTTTTGGTAGATCTATATCAATTACATACGTGTTGAAAATTTCAACGAAATTTTATTACGGGTTTAAATAAAAAAGTTGTAAAAACGACTTTTGCTAATTTCTTCGCGATTCGGACCAATTGCAAGATTTTCAAAATTTTTTGTACACATCAACTAGTAAAGTAATCTTTCTAACTTCTAAAAAAAACTCAAGTCGTTTGGTCCAATCTAAAAAAAAGATTACTCTATTTTAAATAGGGTTCAAATACTTTCGTCAGCTACTGTATATAATCTCGCTGAACCGGGTCGTGAGTTTCTCGATCGGGAGTTTTCGTGAAACAGCTGTTTTTCCACGGTTGTGTCGTGCCTTGTTACCGACTTTTTTTCTCCTCTCTGAAACAAGAAGCTGGCATCAGGACGTCGTTATAACGTGAGGCGTCCACTTTTCCACACTCCTACGTGGGCCTTCCATCCTCTTGGCTACCCCGTCACCCTCGAGCCGTCGCTGTCGTTCGTGGTCCTTGTGTGCTACAAATAAAGCTCTCCTGGAAACAAACAGGGACAAACTGGACTTCCACTGGACAAATTGACACCCCTAACAGACACGTACGACGTCAGGGACTCTCCTGTTTTCACAATTCGACCGTGTTGATCCACTTTGTTCGGTTGTTTAAGGACCAAATGGTTTATGCTACAGCTGTTACATTTCTCCCGGTGTACAGTAACTTTCGTCTTTGTCGTTTAATGTGAAAAGTGCTGTTGATAAATGCAAAAATTGGAACGCTTATACAGGGTAATAAAAAGAAAGGGTGCTTTACTTCTAAAAAAGAGTACAAAACTGTAGCATTAACACTTTGCGAATCAATTGGGGTGATCTCCCCATTTCACGAGGATAATAGGCATGCTTGATGTACTTGTAAACTTTGTGGTGTACCATTGAATAAATTTGTCTGTTTTGAAGGTTAGCAAACTGCAAAAAAATGTATGCTGTTTAATATATTTTTACTTTATTTCACATTTTACCAAACACACTACTGATTTATGCAAGTAGTATGATCTATTAGATAATTAACACGTTGATTGCCACGTCAAAATCACATGTTTTGCTTAGGAATCCATGAAAACGTGTTTATTGTTATATTCTAAGCATATAATGGTAAAATAATAATAAATATGATTATATAAGACGACATTCTTACCCATGGGGCGTTTATTTTGCTGGTGGTCACGGGTTAGTTGCTTTCGATGTCACATGATAACTATTTTGGAATATTTATTTACGTTATGGCTGTTTACGACGCTTGTAAAATATATCTATTCGAAGAAAATTACGACACAAGATGCAGAAAAGAAGGAAGGGCCAGCATACCTGGTGCAAAAATTTTACAAAGAATGTTATCAAACAGATTTTGCAAATTTTGGAACAAAGATTGCTAAAAATCGGACCAAAAAATTACCACATACTGTCCAGATTGTATTGATCAACCGTACCTGTTTAAAATGCTTTAATACCAATACACTGGCAGATTGAAGATTTTATAAAAATTAATCTTTCATTTTTGATCTTCTAATAATAATTTTTAATTGTTGAATAATGCATATTTTATTTCAAAGTATTCTCTAATCAGCGATAAAATGTTCAAAATTCATTAGCTGTCAATGTTCATTCATCTTTTACAATTATAAACATTTGAAGCACTCCGGTCACCGATGAACACTGTGACGCTACAGGAGAAACAATCTGCGGTCACATATGAATACCATGGCGGTCAACATGTTAATGTTCTATCATTTAATGTTATTGACGCACTTTATGAGTACTTAAGTGTAAGAATGTTATCAACACAAAGGAACATTCTTAAATAATAATCACCGATATTGAGGAAACATTAGTGCACACAGTAGTTCTTAAAAAAGTATTCGATATATATTTGTTCCTTTTTTTATTTACAATCGTCCACAACGAAGAAATGAAAATCGTCCTCAAAATTGAGGGTAATCAAATATTTAGACTGATAAAGAAGAATGGTGTAAATCGAATTTTCTATTTTTCAAGGTTAAACTAAGCGATGTTCGTGAAAAATGCGCGCGATTGGCAATGCGTTAAATAAAAGAGATACTACTTGCCACATAATGAAACAAAGAATCCTGATAAACGTGTGTCGAAAAATTATTTTCAAAGTTATAAAAAATTTTCTGTTCCATTTAAAGCGACTGATTTTCTTTGTAATGGAAGCAATGGATTACGTTCTTATTTCTCTTTTTTCTTGATTACAAAAAATTTTCTATTTGTCACCTTCATATAAGAAAATCGGGTGCTCTTTCAAAAATTGCTGGACGCGTTTTAACTATTATTAAACATTTTTTAATTCGTCTATGTTTTGACTGTTGAAGATATACACTATAATTTAAAAAAATCCATACAAGAAGAAATTCAGAGAATTCGAATCAGGAGATCAAGAAATTCAGTAGTTTTCGAGTCGCTTCATGTTACAAACCCATTTTTTGCACTCTGCATAAAAATTTCAAAAGTGAAGATCGACGAGTAAGTATAAGATTGATAAATAAATTCAATTCAAAAGCATTCTTCGCTTCACCACCAACCGAGAGTGATACGGTATATATATATGTATGTACATGTATATATGTATTTATAAAGTGGTAGTCACGTGTCAGACAATGATACAATATCAGAACCCGATTCGCCACGTGTCGCTCGACGTGAGTTCTGTAACAGCACTCTCGTTTTATTATAATACACCCCTGCCCGTGTCCCCAGCGATCATAATCGTATTTGGCTTCTGTCTTTCACACAGAAATCACATCTGAACACAAATCATGCTACGTGCTCCTTTCTGTGTAATAAAACAATTCAACACGGTTCGACGAGATTTTTAATCAAAATGTCAAACCGTTTTGTTTATAATTGTGTTAATTATCATTTTTTGTATCTCATATACAGGGTGTCCTGCGTAACGCGTGTAACAAAAAAATGTTTTGAACCGTACTGTAATGGCATCGAATATATTGCAAATGACGATTAAAAAAATTCTAAAAATACTTTATTTTTATAACGAAACCAAGGTTACCTTGGATAATATAAATAATACCATATGTTGTTCTTTTCCACGAGATTATAGGGGATTTTACGACCCCAAAATTCAAAAAGCATGAAAGTTTTTATTCAATTTTCGTTTCTACTCGAAAAAATATAGGTAACCTATCGATATTAGTATATTTTTCGATTTTATATTAGTATATTATTATAATAGTTATTACATTATTATAATAATGTAATTGTGTTATATTAATTAAATTTTATTTCATAAATAAAATAATTATACTCTAAAAATAAGTAATTAAATATTGTAATAAATAAATTGGTATGACATTGGTATATTACTATAGTAACCTAAGAATATAGTTACACCTCTTCCTCAATTTACGCGGTAATTTTTATGCGCGATTTTAATTTACGCGGCCAGAGAGTATATTTTCGAATTTCTAAATATTTCAAGCGACAAAGATGATACGTTTATGCCAATTAAAAAGAAAAGGTCGATTGTTTTGAATTAAAGTCGAAATGAGAATAATTCACGCGGCGAACTGATACATTTAACTTTTTAACGAATTAACTTGTCATTGTTTTCCAAATACTTAGAATAGAATACTATATTTATCTAGAAACTGCTTTATACAATATTAAGTATATTTATTTAGAAGTGCCCTTTTATAATACTTGGTAGATGAAATAATTTTCTATCGAAGTTCTACTTTTTTCCACTATATTCTCAAACATATGAATTTGCATAAAAATCCGCAGTCTAGTTATAACTCGTCAATACTCAATACTTGAAACACAGTAGTCTATACATTGTAAAATTATTCATTTTTAATTATACTGTTACGCCTACATTAAATATAATGTCTGACAAATTCACATTTGCAAGGTCTAAAATCAATTATTTGGCTATAATTTATTTTTCGTTTCCCATCATGAACTAAAGAAATTTATTTTCTGACCGAGAGGTGAATACAGTTAACAGGTTAAAATAAAGAAAACCGCAAATATTTTTGTACTTTACAATAATTATTGATAGCTGATCATAAGTTACCGACTACGCGTGATTGTAGTAAATTTCCAAACAAATTATCATCGAAGCTACCTCATGAGACACATCCTATAATTCCCATTTCAATTAAATGCACTTCGATTCGCGATAGAAAAAAAAAAAAGGAAAAAAAGGAATAGTAAACATTCATTAATGGTAAATATTCTGCTGGTAATTATAGAATCGTATTTTTGGAAGAAGGTTGTTTGTCAAAAGGAGGACAAGGATGTCGCTACAAGTGTTCCTAAAGAATTTATGCAAGGTCCTTGTGAAAAGTGGTCAAACCTCGATCGTTTACTGGGAAACGTTGAAACGGGGTAGTGAAAGAGGAACCGGTGAGGAGAAAGCGTCGAATGACCAGCTATACCTTCTTCCAGCCGCACGGAATTGACCCATAAATCTGTGTTACATGATTTACTGTCTTCACGAACAGACAAACCAGAAGAATATTCAGTGCGAATTCACGGCCGAGGTTTCAATACTAGCGCGGCCGCAAATTCTCAAAACATCGTAGAACCACGGCAACATGGCGTCGAATATTCGTGTAAACGTACCGCGCGGGTCCATGGTCGATTCTTATGGTTATTTGCAACAGCCCTCATAAATTTCCATTGATTTCGACCAAATGTTCGAGGCTCGATCTTTTTCTATCTTGCATTCGATTGATACTTACGAAAGTAAAGGTATAAACTTACTCTATTTACGTACAGTTTACTCGCGAAACTATTCGAACCACATTTAAAGCAGTATAGCTTTTTTAAAATTGGACTAAACGAATATTTAAATATATAAAGTCTGAAATGTTATAACATAATTTAACAAACGAAAAGAACTTCGGGACGAAACTATGCGAAAAATGAGAAAATATTTCTCCATTTTTCATTGAACAATTAATTTTATCCATGCCGTGGCGTTTGCAGGCATTAATTGATAATAAACATTTCGCAACGAAATGCTAATAAGTTATATTAAATCCTATACATACGCTCAATTTTGTGCTATTGAAATAGCAATATTTATATAGGTATAACCAATTAGTTACGCATAATCAAATAGTGAATATTATTCAAAAAATGTTTTACGAATTTTTATTTAAACTATTCAAATAAATATATATTGCGTTATTGTACTGTAAATATCTAAGTTTTCATTCATTTTCCCTCCAATTTTTATCATCAGCATAAGTGAATGCTTAATTTTGCGAGTTGTACATATTTCAACGGAGAAAACGCGGCGTATAAAACGCCCGTGTTTTTAAATCTCGATTTCGTGATCTTAGATCTCGAACTTTCGTATACTACTTTCGGTAGCGTATGAAATCCGGTAATAGCAGGTTGTTTGGTTATTCGTTCGGCGACGATTAAATAGATTCTGTTCCACATTCTATCACCACGGAAGGGTCGTCAACGAAAGATCCCACGACCACCCGAATGAGACCCGCATCTTGACATCCGTCGGTACACCATTTAGCAATAATTTACCCAACGTCGTCACGGAATACCATCAAAAAATTCAGAATAGTGTGGTCGTTGACACCAGGATCAGGCTTTCGATCCCACGGGTATATTGTTGTCCAATGACACGTCTGTATTTACACGTCGCATGCCAAAATTGCATGTCCCTGCACCGTAAATATGCCCGTATGAACCTCGAAAGCCGGGAATAATATTGATAAGTGGTTTTCTTTTTTTTCTCTTTCTCTTTTAACACCATTCGTGTAATACGATTCATATTTATCGGATGCCTTTCATAATGCACGGATTAATTTCATTCAAAGAGTCTCACGGAATGTATTAGGTTGAGTAAAAAGTCTGTTCGCGTTCCGTCACGAGAATATGAAGTTTTGTTATTTCAATATCAGACTTACCTAATCAATGAGATATATATATCATTTTGTCGTATGTTCTTTCCCCATCTATTTGATAACTTAAGTATTTCTTTTTCACAAAACTGTTGTGTTTTCTCATTAAAAGATTCATGTATATGCATTTTTACTTCTTCTAAGTTTGTAAGGAGAAAACCATTGTGACAGATTGTAAAACTTCGAATTCTTTTTATTATTTGCAATTTTTAGAAGGAACCCTTAAAATATTAAAACAAAATTCACAAGAATGAAGAAGTTACATAAGATTTAATGTTGTAGCGTAGTGGTTAAGACTGACCCGTAATTTAAATAATTATAATCACAGAAATGCATTACCAGAAAACCTAATTACTGTCATCGTTCAATCAATCAAAAGATCGTTCAATAATAAGAGGATTAAACGACAAATATGTACGTATGTGCATATTAGCTCAACTTTAAGTATTCGACGATCCTTTCAATTCCGTCAAAAGAACATTCGCCGCTTCTTCCTGTAATTTTTTAAACGTGTTAAACCCCTACGTATCAACAAAAAGATAGATTTATCTTCTTACACAATTCAGACTTCCCACGAATGTTGAAGATCGGAATTTATCAATCGTAATATCACCAGAATTTCGAAAGGTATTTTCACAGGGTTTGCAAGACACGTTTTTCCACATGACGAGTAAAAGGCAGACGTTATTCAAGTAACCGACGTTGACAAATATGTTCTCCAACGCGTGTTAAAATAAAATGCGTGAAAAATCGATGGATTAGTAACCCCCTTTAGGAACTTAAAACGTCTTTTCTACGCGTTTGATACAAACCTTCCTCCTCACCTCTGTTTCCCTTTAATCTTGTCTTCTAAAATTGTTAACAACAATTGTAATTGCCTGCTATAACGTCTAAGAAATTATTGTGATAAATAATTATTGAAATTTTCCTTAATGCTACATTGCATATTTAATTACATATACCAATATCAAAATTTAACATTAAATTTAAATAGAAGCAAGTTGAATAAGTCAGTACAAATAATATATCAAGGCGAAAGTTAAATTTTGCATATACAGGTAACTCTTGTTTCACACGAATATTCTGTTCCATAAAAATGCTGTGACAGATAAGTCACGTTAAACTTAAATTCAGATCTAACAGAAAAAACAGAGTTAAGTTATAAATGTTTTTGTTTTTTAATTATGTTAAGACCCTGCAATAAAATCTGGTTTTCCTCCATTTTCTAGCTGGCCTAAAATTCTAATTATCTCTTCAATAGAAATGTATGTTCTTTTCAATATTGATTTCCATGAAGTTATTTTAACTGATATCGATCTGCCCTGTCATGAATGGAGAGAAGTTCAGATTATTAAGAAATGAGCAAAAATATAAGCAAGATGTTGTCAAAGATTATATATACTCAATTAATATTCAATAAATAGTGTTAATATTGATAATGATAGTGAGTCTTTTCCCCGCTTGATCTACAATTTCTTCCCCTCCTTTGCGATTTTAGTGCACGTTACTATTAAAATCAATTGCTTAAAATAAGCGAAGAAAAGACTTTTAAACAAAGTAAGTACTTTGACCCACACAAAACGCGTCTTCTTTCCTCAAAGCGTTATAAAAGGCTAATTTTATCGGCAGTTTTAGCTTTGTTCGTATGGTTCTTGCATGGGGAATCTATTATGGCCATCATTCTAAGCCCATCGCATAAAAAAAGAAAAAAAATCTAAATATTTAACGAACATTTGAAGAACGCGTTATATAAAGGTTAACTGTATTATTCAACAAATAATTTAAAACAATATAACATTTTTTCTGGTGAAAAAAAGGAATTTTCTATAAAATGCATGAAATGCGTTAAGGGAGGAAACCACGGTGATAGATGAATATAAAGGCTATTTTTAACAACTTGTTTTTAGCGAAATTCTTTTCCTTAACAATCTTTAATATCTACAGAAAGTGCATTTGTTGGAACACTTCCTCGAAAAATTTAATATAAAAATATTAGTTGTAGTAATGATGATAACCAGGGTGAGAAGCCTCCAAAAATTTATAGAAAACGGGCTGATATGTAATTTTCCACTGCAAATTGTGAAATGGAAAATTACGCGATTTTCTTAAGTTATGAAATAATAACTTTGGTTGCACGTACGGATTTGCAGAAAAAAGAATTTGTTGCCAAATAGTGTCTTTGAAGAAAAAATGTAGAGAATCAGTGAAAAATCAGCATCCTTCTTTAACATTTTGTGGGAACTAATTATCCAATCGAAAACTGCGTATGTACAACGGAAGAGAATATTATTAGGAACTATTATCCTAAATTTGAAATAAATCAGATGAAAATTCACTGAATTATTAATGTGCCCAAATTAAACAGTTTGATTTTAAGAAAAACGCGTTTAAAGTTTTGCAAAAATTTATCTATGTTATAACGTTAAAATTTCTTAACTTTCCTTTTAACTAGAAACCCACCTAAACATTTCAATAATTCTTTCTTGCTCAGATCTCCCTAGAGGAGCGTGATGACAGCAATTTAAATTACGGATCTTAATCACTGTACGCCAAATTATTAAAACTTCTATGATTTCTTCATTTTTGAAGAAACATTTTCTTTATTTTAATATTTTAAGGGCTCGTCCTAGAAATCGCAAATATTCAAAAAATAGGAATAAAAACTTCGATTTTTACAATTCATCGCAGTTGTTTTACCCCTTAACCCTTAGATTCGACTGATCGCAGAGATAACTATGCTTGGGTCCATTTGGAGCCGAATTAACTATTTTTCGATACATATTTTAGACAACGGTTTAGCTCATTATTTTCTTAACAATATATAAAAGCGATCCTACCTTAACATTCGGGTCCAAATGGACCAAATGGTCGAAAATTAAGTACGATATTCCCGACGTGAAATAGTCGATTCGAGCTAACACAGTAAACGTGAGGATAATAGAAAATACGAAAGTGGCGAGAAAATAGGATTTCTACCTTAACGTCCTTTCCGGTTCAATTTGTAACTAATCGCGGCCAGCTACTGGAATTTTCTGCCACTGACGACCGAGTAACCCGAATACTTCACGGATGTCTAGTTTTTCTATTATCTCTTAGTTTCACCCTCGACGCTTCTTCTCCCAAACTTTCACGAACCTAGTGCGAAGAAACGAAAATCAGCAACCGAATTTTTCCAAATCGCCTTTCTACTATGATTTACGAATCCCCCTGGCACCGAGTTAGCTATGTACATTTTTCAGGTCAGTGCAAACAAGAAAGGAAGACAAGTCGTTGACCAACTAGACTAAAAGAGAGAAACACAGGTAAAGGTTGAAAGAGGAAGGTGAAACTTTGGCAAATACCTTGAACTGACGAAAGATAAATCTCTCTGTCTCTCTCTTTCTCTTTCTCTTTCTCTTTCTCTCTTTCGAGGCGATGACTTCTGTGTTCCATCACGTTTCTCCTTGCCTCGGTAGTAGAGATTCTTCCTCGAGGCAAAAGCCACCCCATCGAGGCTTGCCACAACAATTTCTCTGTTCACGATGTAGGTTACCGAGACGATGCTTTCAGAGACCTTTTAGCCTAGTGCTTTACTGCCCTACAATAAATCAATTGCTACCAGCTGACCGCCAAGGCCGTGTGTTCACCCTCGAACGATCTTTTCGGTAGCACACCGACTGTGCATCGACACAAGCGACTTTTCCTTCTCTACCGAGAGGACTTTTTACTGGATTGAAGATAAACCGATACTCCTTATCATTTTTCTTCGACAACAGAATGAAAGAACTTTGATCCTATCCTAACTTTTTTCTATTATCTAGATAATAATTTATATTAAAAATTGTTCACACAATAATTTGAAAAAAAAAAGAAAAACAAAATCGTATTACAGAATAGATATTGATATTTCACTTATTATAATTACATTCTGCAAATGTTTCCACACTAGATCTATCGAAAACTTATATAGGTAAGGGGACGATGGAGGAAATACAGATACCGGATAATTCTGGACATAATAATAATTACTTGTTTCACTCCATCAACTTTTTTCGTTTTACATATCCGCGATTGTTTTTACTATTCTTAGTGGATTGAGCAAACAGTCTAATCGGAAGGTCATATACATTTACAACTGAGGTACATACAATGGGACAGCTCGATAATATAGCAAATATTGATGATACAAGAAAAAAGTTATTAAGAAAATCTAAAGTATTCTAAAGGGTGCCATTAATGGTGTGTGTTTGTAATAAATGTGTTGTAACTACTACCTACGTTGTTGAATTACTTTCAAATTTCACTGAAACAATCTTGAAACCTTCCCCTTACTATATATACCGTATTGTTTTAAACAAATTAGTTTCACATACATATTTCGTTAATTAAACGTTGCAAATGTAAGCGTTCGAATACTTTCGTGAGCCACTGTACAGTAGCCAAAACGACCCATCTCGGTATATACAGGTATGTAACATGTAAATATTACACAAGAAAGTTTATAAAATTAATTGTTTATATTACTACAATAAAAGTTACGAAAAATTTCAGAAAATAATATGTACGAAAAATTGGTGAACATTACAATAATATAACAAACAAGTCATTTTGATCAATTTGATAGATCTAGTATTGGTATCATTATTTCTAAATTTTAAAGAGTTTTCAACTTTACGATGTGCAAGAAAAATCATGTGCAAGATTAAAAGAAATAACAAAAAATTCCCAACAAGATTAGAATTCCTTAATTAAATCTTAATACGAATATTATGTTGATATATTTATACGCAAATATGTGTTCATATATAATCATCATTTTATGTATAATCTTATATTACATATAATCTATATACTCATTTCATATAATCATCGTTGTAATCAAAATAACCTCTCTCATTCATAATTGGAATCATTTTATGTGCAAGTTTCACAGCATCCGGATTCTTAAAAACGTCCATTTTACTTTCACACGTTGATTCTCCCAATTTCGAGAAATCTTCGGTGTCCTCTTTATTCGCCATCATACGTAAATAAAGAAAGACTCCAGAAAACACAGCGTATATTCTCCTTTTATGAATTGCAACTTTCAATTCTTCCATCGTTGGTGGTTTCCTTTTGCAACCAATACTTCTCATAGTTTGTTTTAACGTGTTCAAATAAACCTTCAAAAAATAATCATCCTTATCGTATTTTATATCGTACTCAGGGCAGATATTCAGAAAGTATAACAAATCGATAACTGGAGACGTGTAAACTGCCATTTGATAATCAACCTGAAAAAAATGCAATATTATTAGCTGGATTTAAGCAAATAAGATTTCTTTTTATACCACTTTACTACATTTAAAAAGTAGAATGTTATGTTACTATTGTTGTAGGATTTTAATGATCAATTCTGATATTTTAGACGTCTTAAATAATAATTTTTAGAATGACAATCTGATGTTTACAATTCAGCTAATTATTTATATTAACACATTATGGTCCGGGCTGTTTGCGTAGAAATTGCATGTAGTCGACATATTTTACGGTTTTCAAATATGTTGCATCGCTTTATAAATATAATTATAATTTTTAAAATATCAAACATTAATTCATTTTATGACTCAACAGATATGAAACCCCAATAATTGTAACAAGGAATAAAGGCTATTTTTAGTCTCATTTTATAGGCCAGCATTTTAACAACACTTCTATGAAAAAAAAAACAAGATGTAAGAATGAAATTTACTGTTATCGTTTGCTATGAATTTGATTAAAGCACGCAGTATTACTCTAATCGATATGAAATACCATCTTTAGCATATATATTATAACACATATTTATATGTCTCCGACATTTCACGAACAATCAACAAGAACCATATTTTTGCGTCTTCAGACATTAATGTGTTAATTAATTAAATAATTAATTTTTTCTTGAAATTCAATTCTTTTTTTTAATAATAAGAATAAGAAGTTCTTTCTAAAGCAATTAGTATAACATCATAGATTTATATCGATCGTATATAACATAATGTAATATAAATTAATAATCGTATATAATATAAATTAACTTAATTGAGACGACCTGCGTCAACTTTAATGCCTATAAACTGAATAGTTCACGAATGGATTACACCTATTGAAGATAAAATTAATCGAATTGGAAAAGTTATTGAAACATTTATTCAGATTATCAGCATCTTATATTTAAAATCAATTAATTAATAAATCAAAAATTATACATGAATCAAGTTTTAAATTATTAAATTCTGAATATTCATAAAATTATTATCAGTGACGACCGATAATTTTAATGGAATAGTAAAAATTTTAAAATTTCATTGGTAAGATATAAAATTTTCAAAGATGAGAAACACAAAAATTAAAATTAACTATTAGAGCATTATTTATATTAATGGCCAAGAATTCGCGCAATTGATATTTGTAGATTTGATCGAATTCAGTAAACTACAGAGTTACATAAAGAAAATCTGAATACCTAACAATATGTTTCATTTTAACAATAAAGAAAATGAACCACGCTATTACATCCGTCATATTTCTCATAACATGTTACATGTGATAAAATCATGCATTACCAATAATAAATCAACAGGTTGGCCTTTCTCATTTTCTAGAAACATGATATTGTTGATCCAACAATCTCCATGATTTAGTACACAGAATTCGTCGAAGTCATAGTTGTACGCATCGGTACATCGTAGTACAAAAGTCTTTGCCAATTTGATAATTTTACCTGCTGCACTCGCGCACTCTTTGTCTGACCACTTTTGTACTTTCTCGCCTACTTGTATAAGGCCTATTTCCATCAGATTTGTGTAACTTTTTGCACATTTGGTTGACACGATGCCGCCATTCTTGAAAGACTCGATCATTTCTGGATCCTGCAAAAAATTCATTCGACTTAACATCGCGTATACGAGAAATTATTAGGCTTTGAAATTCAAAATCTGAAACTCCTGGCTAGAATTTTCGGTGAAGATACTACAGACTTTACAGATTTGAAAAAAATACCGAATCAATCGAAAATAAATCCCATTGGTTTGTAACACGTGCCTTTTCGAAAACTGCAACTGACCCAGCGTGCAATTTTGCAATTCTTTCGATGGCTAAACGACAATGTTCTAATGATAAACCTTTCTGACGATCTTTCATGATGAATCCTCGTTCTTTCAAATTCTCCATGACCAGTGCTCGAGGACTGCTGGAATCGTACAATAAATGCGGCCCTAATTGACAACTGAGGAGTTCCTTTATCCTCGGTAAAACATCACGTAAAAATTTCAATTCCGTCGTAAATAAATCCTGCTGGTGAACGATGCCTCGTGCTATTTCATTGAGCGGTTCAATTTTAATAATGACATTGGCCGAACCTTCCGATTTTATTTGCCCATTGTTAGAAATGATCGCGTATCTAATAACAGCTTGGAAAATATCACTGAGAAAGTTTAACCCTTTCTCTGATATACAATTATACACACTTTCCAAAACTCTAACGTTTTCAACCGATAATTTCCTTCGAAGTGCGTTTTCAAGCACATGATCAGCGATCCCCATATGCTCTACTTCCATTCTGAAAAAGTAACACATTGTGAATTAATTATTTCTGCAATTTTTATGAAACGTATGAATTAATCGAGGAACGAAACATTTATCAGAGTGAAATAGAAATGAATGAAAAGAGAAAAGCAAGAATAAAATTGTCGAATGAAGCGTGATTTGACTATTGAGTTCCCCGTCTTTTAATAAGAGTTGGGTTGCTCAACTAAGCAACCGATTCTTTCATTATTTTTATAATAACACAGTGTGTATACAATATTTACAAGTTCGTAAATATCGAAATTCGCAAGTCGTTGCCTCGTGTTCGCAAATAATCAGTAATAAGGGAACAGTAGTCTCGGACACTTATGTAAATGTAGCACAAAAACAGTACAAATATAATCAATACATTGTAATGAAATTTCTCTTTCGGACAATAAACACAAGAATTTCTTGATTCGTTATAATTGAAAACAAGACGCATTTCTTATACAATAAAAAAAAAGAAAAGAAATCAATAAACTGTAGCCTCCGCTTTTACGCAGTCAGAAAATGACGAGTAGCCTCGGATATAGTTTTCAACGATCATTTACCTAGGTATTCGCCTTACATACATCACAAAAATAATATAAACTTGACACTGCAATCATCTGCAGATTGTTGATGTTCCTAATCTTTATATTTATTACATTGGTGCCAATATTCTTCGAAGATTTCTGCATAAAGAATGCATTGAGTGTCTTGATGTTCGTGTTAATTAAAAAGCTTTTGAATGTTTTTTAAGGTAGTATAAACTGATTAGTTATCTGTTTAGTTAACTGATTAAACTGATAGTTATCACAATAATAAAATGTAATTTCAAACCTTAAGACAACCGACCAATCAGGAAGATCTCCCCGTGTTACGAAGAAAATGGACATGCCTAATATATTTGTGAATTTTGTGATGTACTATTACGTTTATACCGTTTCGAGCGTTAGCACACTTCTAAAAAATCCTGTGTTGTTTAACACATTTTTCTTTTATTTTAACATTTCACTAAGCAAATTACTTTGATTTGTGTAAGTGATATGAAATATTAAATAATTTCAGATTACTTGCACGCTTTATGGGTCTTTAAATGTAAGAATATTACATTTTGAAACTTTGACATACAATAGTTCTCAAAAAAAATCTTTTACACATATATATACTTCTTTTTTATCGACAATCGTTCACAATCAAGATACAAAAATCATCCCCGAAGTTGAAAATAGTGAACATATTTGAGCTAACACCTCGAACATTATTAGAGACAGAGGAACGGTGTACATCACGAATTTTATATTTCTCAAAGTCAAAATCTGAAAGCGTCGCTCAGGAAAAATACACGCGGTGGGCAAATTGTTAAGATTCGCGAAAATGTCTCAGGATAGCCGCCATATTGGTGACCGGGGTTACCTGCTTGACTTTGTCCAATATTTTCTCATTAATTCGTACAATATGAAAAGAGTATAGCAAAATTCTTAAAAATCTTAAGATATATTGAGTTATTAATACTAAAATCAATAAAACGTGTAATGTTGCTTATATTTAATAGACAATTAGCGTCGATGAAATTTAATAGCCTCGATAATATCACCTTCGGCGAGAAGAAAAATGATTATAATATCTATCTTTGTTTGGCGTGCGTACTACTATTAAATTACAATTGTTTCTGGACACAGGCAGTCATTTATTTTCCTATGTATATCACATAACAACAAAGATATTTATATGTCCAGGACTACCCGCCTTTTTTCTAATTCTCTTACAAATCATTATATTATACGTATAAACTTTACGTGCGTTATTTCAACCATTAATAACAATTTTTATAAACATTTTCCTTTTTTTTTGTATTTAATTCTGTGTTAAATAAATGACTACGTAAAACCTCAACAAAAATAATGACCAACGTTCCGTAAGATACTTTGTGCGAATACAGTATTATTCTTCCATTTCATTTATTCATAATATTGAACCGGTAAAATGTCCATTCAGTAATTCATGCGTTTTTACACTCAACATTATTTCGTACGCAAAACGTCCTTGTGGATGAATCAAGCAACTTGTAACAACGCATGCGTTCATGTATTGCGTTGCAAATATCGTGCGCGACAAGTGTGAAATTACGTTCAATTAGGTCCCACTGGCGATCGTGTAGTATATTAAAACCTAGGTATCAAAACTATCGATGACCACATATGATTGCACGGTGTTGCAATTTAACGTGGAACGACTTAGTTTTAATTTTAATTGAATTTGGTTCCTTAATAAATTTCTGTCACAAATTTCACTCCGCTCAAAGTCAAAGTGATTGAGTAACTCACGAATAATTGATGTTCCCAAAAAAATATTTTTATAGAAGTTGTATGACATCAAGAATAACATTACAAGAGATTAGTAATTTTTCTATAAGTGTAATTTTTTCTATAAAAGTCAAATTAATTTTTTTAAATGGAACTCTGTATTTTTTTCGTAGTATAATGGAGGCAGGTGAGATAAATACAATGATCTATTGTACGTCATTGCATTCAGAAAAAGTGAGAAATTTTTCCCATTTTTCAAGCCGCTGGCTATATCGTCCTGCTGCTCTACCTTAACCCTTTTAGTACCAAACAACAATATCCTGTGTTCCCTTGTGAATTGTGGGAATTAACAAATGAATGTAAAAAGTAATGAATTAATTTTAATACTATCTTTAATAAATAATAATGTTTTTATTATTCTTTGTTTTCATATATCAGTTTTTATGTCACATTTAAATATAACTGTAAAATTAATTTTCAACAAATATCGAAATACTTTAGTCGTTGATTCATTTTCTTTATACTTCTTATCATATACCTTTTTAAATTTCGTAATTATTATTTAAAATTGAATTTTTTTCTATATCAGTTTGGCTCGGCACTAAAAACGTTAAAAATCCTTTTCACACGACTGTGCTATCAATTTATACCAAATCAATTTTTCCGTTTTTGAACAGATGTTCTCCCAACTACAGGATAAGATAAATATCTATTACCGCCTAGAAGAACGAGTTCTGCCTTTTTCTTAATAGTTAAAGTCATGTTTAAAACCTTAAAAAATTACGTACATTAAGATCACTATAACTGAATACACTGAACAAAATGACAGGGTCACAACTAAATAATAATTAGAACAAACTAAACGAATGAACTAAATAAATACGAAAACTACTAATAATAACTAAAAATAAAGAATGTGCTCTATGCTTTTAAGCGGAGCTTTCAACTTCTTGACACACTGAAGGCTTCTCTGAAACTGACTATTAGAATGAGGTAGAAAACTAAGAAAGGTATAAGTTTAAGAAGCATAAGAGAAGATAAAGAGCCCGTTCTCTCTTTATAATGCACAGCATGGTTTGTTTACAGGACACGTCAATTTGAAACATTTGAGATTTCACAAGCGAAAATATAGAAACGATTGCTATTACTATCCAGCAACTTTTTCTCACTTTTATTAATGGAATGATACGAAAATATATCCAAATTTGTAAGTAAGTTAACAATATAGAATTAAGTTGTCGATTTCTTAAAGAAAAAATTCGGTTTCTCGTTCACTCAAGAGAAGTAAACCTAGTATCAATTAACGCTGACATAGAACGATACAGCAACGAACGCTAGCGATTTGTATTCATCTGGTTAAATTTAATTTATGACTTTTTTTCAATGCAATGACATTATGCAATAGATCATTGTATTCATCTTAACAAACTCTATCGTACTATGGAAAAAGAAAATACAGGGTTCCATTTAAAGGAATTAACATAATTATATCTCTCCCACCGCTACACTTATAGAAAAATTATTCCACATTATTTTACTTTATTAAAAACAAACACAGAGAAAACAAAGAAATCGGTGATATTACATATCCGACTTTTGAATCATTAGTAAGTCACTAACGAAATGAATTTTCCAGTTGATTCTACATGCAAACTTTCACACTTTCGCTTATACCAATATATATAATATATCATATAAGTTTCTATATACGAATTATCTGTGAATACGTGAAAATAACGTGTGTATTAGTTAAAACTACTGAGAAAACTTGATCAAGTGCGTGTATACTTGACAAATATTCAAACGAATTTCTCTCAAAAACGAAGTTTCAAATGAAACGATTTTATTCTACATTTTCCATTCAATTTTTCATCTAGAATCAGTCCTTGCTCGCTTGTACTACCAGTTACGGGACATCCTAGATATTCATAGAAATGGAGGAAGTTAAAGCTCAATTATACGTTGGATGCTGCTGTGAGATAGAAAACACGTTTATATTCATCACTTAGTTTAAGATAAGTAATCCCAAAATTTCGTACTATCTTCCGCACACAATTACGAATACGACCCTTGAAATCGTTACTCATCTACCCCAAGTCACACGCTTGAACCGTTTATGCTCATCGACTCCTAACAATATTGTAGAATGCCTATTAGACTTTTCCCTCGGTAAACGTTAACCGATTTCGATGGAACTCTCAGCACCTGTATAACTTGTATAAATCTACAAAACTAATTTTTTAAATATTCGTTACAGACTCAGAAGAAAAAAAAATTGTAAAACGGGACCTCTGCTACTTTCTTCGCAATTCCGACCAATTATCACTTTCTCCGAAATTGTTTCACACCGTCATCTAGTAAACTAATCCTTCTAAGATCTTAGAAAAATTCAAGTCATTTGGTTCAATTTTAAAAGAAATTAATCTGTTTTAATGCGTGTCCGAATATTAATGAGAGTCACTGTGTGCACGTGTGTACAAAGGAAAACGTTATATTCTTTTAATTTACACATAAAATACTTGAAAACATAACTTAATTGTTACTAATAACATTATCTTCTTACCTTCTTACGTATATTGTTGTTCACGTATAATATTATCCACGATTTTATATACACCTACTACAATAGCACTTGTTGTTCAGTAATTAATGAATAATTTTATAGCAGATAGTGTAAAAATTTAGCGTCGGATATTTATTAGTCTCCGTGATGTTAATGTCCATATACGCATCCTATATAGACGTTACTAATAAATCCATCTTGGCTATAGTAGGGCTCGTCGCTGATAATAATGTGTTAGTAACTTCTGTACCTAAAGCGTTCTATGTATAGTACCGAAAATATTTTTATTAATATCTCAAAAACTACTAAATACCCAAAACTAAAATTTTATATTTCATGTTCACCTCGCCTCCCAACATTTACATTTCAAGTCAATCGTTCACTAGTGTTTCCCGGAAGAATATAATTATTAAGTTACGTTCTTTAAATTTTATTAAACTAAAACACGAAAAGTGTTGAAAATTACGAGCGATAGGAATGTTTTGACTATGAATTATACATAAACGAAAGTACATACATATATGTGAACTAATTTGAACTAATCACTTTAAGACATACATTTCTTATACACTGATATTGTCTTCTTTTAATTAGATCACCCAATCTATCCAAAAGTATAAAGTTCTATTTGAAAACTTGCATTTCAACAATTACACAGATGAATAAAGCTGCACAGAATTAACGAAAAAGTACACATCTAATAATATTTAATTTAACATAATTAACCTATTAATTGCGGATGACAAGTTAACTCGTCATTGGTTCAATGATACTTCAAACGTCAATAGTTTATTTATTAACGGATAACTCATTTTTTAATTGCACTATTAAATATAATTTTTTTAATTGCCTGTATTAAATATAAAATACACCATATTCACATTTGCAAAAACCAAAATAACATAATTACTTATTATTTTTGCTTATTTTTAATTATAAACAGCAAAGGTTCAATTTTTGTTTGAGAGGCGAACGCAGTTAAAAGATTAAGAAAAAGAAAGCAATAGTTTCATTCACTTTGACACACTTCAACTCTCTATCAAAATTTGATTACAAACGTAAGTATAGTTGAACATCTCTAATTGCAAGTATTTCTTTTGTACTTGGAAAATAAAATGAAAACCAATTGTATCTTACCAAGATACGATTTCTTATCACCATCTATCTTTTCAGTCACTCAACGTTTAATGCTCCCAATGTACTAACGGTGCCTAACTGCCAGGCCATGATATAGCGTGGTCGGAAATTATACTCTTTAAAAACCTACACCGATTGATGTTGTCAGGGCCGTGCATTGTACTCTGTTTTAGGGTTTCATCGACTAAATAAACGGTAGCATACAATTTGATATTTTAATTCGTAAATGATATTTCCTTCCACAATGGAATATACACGGTGCAACAAGAAAGTAATGAAATTTAATTTCTATTGGCATATAATGCAACAACAATGTTATGCGAATTGGCGAAACAGATACGACGCAATATGAACTAAAGCATCTGCTAATAAACAGCAAACGACATTTACATGAAACACATGACATGTTATAGACAGCTTATGAGGAAGATGCTCTGTCTCGTGCATAGACATTTCGTTAGTTCAAACGTTTCAAAAATGGTAGAAATGATACTGAAGATGATCAAAGTGGACTGCCAAGAACGACCTCAAACCCTGAACTAATAAGAAAAGTGAGAAATTTACTTAAAAACGACAGCTGTTTGTCACTCAGGATGATAAATTAAAATCAAATAAGCTCAATAATTACTAGAGAATTGAGCAAAAGAAAAGTATGTACCAAATTCGAACCGTACAGTTTGTGCGATGACAAAAAAGTCAAATGTCTAAGTGCTTGCATGGATTTTTCACAATTAAAAGTGTGATGATTTCAGTAGGATCCCAAAACCAAAAGACAAAATTACGAATGAAGATCGCTATCTTCACCGAAGTCGAACAAAATTCGTTTCCCGAAATCACGTATTAAGAGAATGTTGGTAGTATTCTTCGATTCGAAGGGAATAATTCACAAAGAGTTTGTCCCGTAAGGGAAAACTATCAATAGTGAATTTTATTTAGAAGTATTAAAACGTTTGTTAATGGGAATCCATCACGTAAGGCCAAATTTGAAACGTTCAGGATGGTGGCTGCTGCACGACAATGCATTAGCACACACATCATAACCGTAATAACGTTTTTAGCTAAAAATGGAATTCCTGTGCTTAATCTCCCTCTCCTGATTACTCTTCTGACTTTGCCTCTTCCAACATTTTTTTATTCTCATAATTAAAATTAAAATTGAAAGATAAAAGACACCAATCCATGCTTGATATGCAACAGAGTGTTACAATCCAACGAAATTAAAGCAAAACAATTTTCAACCTCCTTTAATCGATTATGTAACCGACGCAAACGTGTTGAGTTCCTTGGAGACTATTTTGAAGAAAACAGATGAAAAGTCTACAATGTTATGTATTAGTATCTTGTATTTTTTACTAGTCTCGTTACTTTTTTGCCGTACCCGTGTATATATAGGGTGAAGTAGCCGAATATGAGACCTATTTCTTTAAGCAAGCACAATTCTCGATTAAAAATACTTTTATTAAATACAATACATGTTTTAAATGTAAGATGTATACACTTTCGCAACATATTAGAAATTAGAACAAAACAGATGAAGTTCCATCATAATAAAATAAAAATGAAAAGTATGCAAAACTATGACTTCAACAATTGGTCACCTAATATGAGACCCAGGTTTCGTCTTGTCCAAACTTATTTTTTCTGTCTTTTTTCACACATTGGTCATATACAATTAATTTCGTCTGCACCACAATCTTCATGGACCCACCGATAACATTTTATACACTGAATCGATTGTTCACCATCTACATCTGAAAAATAAAGTTCTGTGCAAAACAAGCATACTGCATCATAATTTTCATATGCTTGTTCAAGACACTACGTTGTTTTCTACACCACATTCGGATAATGCAACTGAACTACGGTTAATTCTGAAACAAAGGACTGTCGCTGCGACATTCGAGACTTCTCCGTAACGGAGATAAACTGGAGTCTCATATTAGGCTACTTTATCCTATACATACATATATAAATATTCAAAGTTTCTTTCTGTGTCTGCAACTATAAAACCTTCTGGCATTTTCTACCTTTATATGTCACAAGCAGGTAAATTAGATGTCAAAAATCTTAATAAGATCTTTTCCTGGAATGTAATTGTAATATGAGTACGAATATTTTTCCTCCATATATTGTACAAGATACATTAACACTGGCTGAAAAATTTCTTCTTACGATACTAACCGATATGGTGTCAAGTCCTCATCTGTCTGTATTTCTGTCAATTCGTTTGCCCCGACAATTGAAACATATTCACGTCAATGCGTAACCCCAATTTTACGACCTCGCTATATCGTGGCCCAGATTATAGTAACAGTGAGTTTAGTTACCCGTTAAAATATCTCATTGATTCTTAACTTTGGTAGAACAGAGTATATTTGTCGTCTACAGTGATTATCGATTGTCTTGAAATTTAAGAACGTCCGTGTTGGAATTTTCGTCTACTATTGCAGCGCATTCGGGAACAAGGCTGCTGTAACGAAAAAGTTTACGCTTCCATAAGCCGTAACACGCTTCTACGTTATGTATATTATATAAGTAACTAATTAACTATGTATATATGCATTCGACGCTGATAAGGAATTTCAGCTGAAAACGCATAATTAAACTACAATGTAACGATATCTTGCGCCTTGTAAGTTTGTGGAAATAGAAAAGTAAACGGTTCTGGAATATTGACACATTAAAATATGTTAAATGAATTAAATACATATAATAGGGACTAAAGATTATACAAGATAGTGAAAAACGTATAGCGGAATCAGACATCGGATAATTCTTGATGAAAGTTGGATCGAAATTTCGAAAATCCGACGAATTCTATTCTATCAAGATATATTAGGTATTGAAATAACCGTAAAAGTTCTTTCCGACTTTTAGGTACAATAAGAATTTTGTTTAGAAACAAAGAAGACAGATCAGTCATCGACATAATTTCCATTATTATGGATGATCTTTCGTCTTCTTTCTGATAACTTGCGAATATCATCGCGAATATTTCGATTTGAATAGTTGTACTGATTATCAGATCACCGCGAAAATCTTTGCGTATTTTTCTACGAACTTTATCGCGAAACATAAGTTTAATCATCAACATAACCTCCTCCTTTTTCAATGACTTTTGTCCATCGTTTTACCAAATGATCGTTCAAAAAATTCGGTAGATGTCGAAATAAAAAATGTATCGATTACAGTTTTTGTTGCCTCGTCGTTATTGAATTTTTTTCTACTTAAAAAATGATTTAAACTTGTATATAAGTAACGATCAGAAAGGGAATACGAGGGATGTAATAAAACTTCCCACGATAAGTTTTTTAGTTTTCCGGAATTGATTTTTCTCGACATGCGATCTAGCGTTGCTATGCTGCAAAAATATGCCTTTTTATTTAATACTAAATACGATCATTTGCGAGTTAGAGCAACATTTAAACGATCAAATTGTTCTGAATTCATAGCTCCCAGTGAGGGATGCCCCACAGTCACTTATGACTACTGGAAATTATAGTATATAGAAAATAAAAATGTTCTTAACAGTAATGGATTAATTAGTTATTAAATATATCAGTTGCACAATATACAAAAAAAAGTATAATATACAAAAGTTTAAGACGACATATAGAGTGAGAGCTTTAATAAAAAAATTTAGTATTTCGTCCAGAGTTCATTATTTTTAATAATGTCAACACATCATTTTGATTGAAGTTGTTTCTATTATAGAGTAAAGATTGCTTAAATGCTTATAATTTTACTTATGTTTTTGCACTATTTCTTTTTTTTTTTAATTATGTTGCAAAAGTTTTCAATTGAGTTTAAGTCGACTGACTATAGCAAGGTAATATTTTTTTCCTGGAAAAAATTGTTTGCAACCCAAGTGGTGTGTTTCGGAACGTTATTTTGTTGAAATATTACATTATCATTCGAATTATTAGGTGCATACGGTGACATCGTATTCTTTAATATTTCTGTGTATTAAAATTGTGTAATGAATCTTGAGGCACACGACAGAATTATTACTTGATCTGAAAAGTCTAAAGATAAACATAACGATATGTAGTGTCGTCTGTGGGAATATTATGAGATTAAAAATTATGTACAATGTGTTTCCGTTTATACAAGAAGAAGCAATCTTGAGAAACGTAACTTTTTCGGAAGTGATGAAAAAATAAAGGAGAAACCATGGCTATGTCCGATCGGAGAAGTCTCACAAATCATTCGAGGGTGCCAAATATTCCGTGTGCTACAGCGGTCCAGGTCCCGTCGTATAACTTTTATAGAGGGCCACAAAACGGCTACCGTACCTCTCATCTCACCATTGCTTTTCCTCTTTTCTTCCTTCATTTTCCGAGTTTCCACTAAAATTCTCGGAGTGTAAAAACTTTTACGACACATGCGGTAAGCCAAGAGTCGTTTCGTCGGTTACCGCAGTTCGGCGAGCAGAAAGCTTATCGAAATACTTCGGAAAATTCGAAAACCTCCGCCAGGGATAATAAATCATCCTCGTCCTTTTCTCGTTTTTTCTTTCCTTTTTTTTTGTATTTTGTTTTTACTTTTATAGTTGCCCGCGCTTTGTTTAAGCGACCGCTATTTCAAATCAAAACCCAAGCTCTGATTCTATGTACGTCGAAGAAGTCCTTCAACCTTCTTTATTCTTCTTCCGCCTTTTTCTTTCGTTAGATTTTTTCATCGCAATCTGAAAAAAGGAAAAGAAAGCGAGAGAGATACTGAAAGCTTTAGATGGTAAAGATTAATTAGATAGGCATACAAAAAACTGACTAAGGTAAGATAAGATACTAAAGAGTTCCTTTTTTCTTTTTTTTCTTTTTTTTTTTAATTCAGTCGTTCTTAAGTAACGAAGAAGAAGTTCTACACATTTAAAGTTAATGAAATAAGAATATGTACACACATCTGTAAATGTCAAAGCGTGTTTCTTATACGATAAGTAATTAATTTGTTCATGACTATATTTCTAATCGTTTATTCTCAGATAATCGAGGACAGTAATATCATTACGGCATGTGCTGCTATCCGGACTATAACATTTGAAGATGTATGTGCTTCAAGAATTCGACCAGTGCAATCTTCATCTTAAAATAAACGAACATTACTTCGACTATCTCTTCCAACGTAAAATTATTGTAAATAAATAAAATTTAAATGATATAGAAGGGGGCATAATGTGACGTAAATACTTATATAAATATATACTCGTATATCCAGGCTAAGTCGCATAAATTGCCCACCCTGAATAATTTGTAAAGTATATATTCTACAAAAAAAGTGTTTCATAATAAAGTTGCATAGTACCGAAGGAAACATACGATTTTGAAATGATTTGGTTAAATAACCTATTTATTTATGCGATATTCTGGTGACCCTGAGTTTTTCATATAGAACAATGTGTACCTTTCTGTATCAAAATTTGCTAGAGCAATTATTTCCTGCAAAGGAGTATTCAAGTTTATTTGTCCTGAACCTAAGAATTAGCCAAGTAGTTTTAGTTACAGTAAGTTTTTAAAGCGATGCCCGTTTACTTTGATACATCTTTGCAATTTGTTAATTAAACCATTTAACCAAATATCATTCAAATATCATTCAAGCCAATTACCATTCTATAGTTTGATTTCGAATATTCTCTCTGATAATTATAATCGTATAATTCATAGAAAATTCAAGTAATTTATAATTTTCTGTAAATTATTGTTTTATTCTCTCATATTTTATAATTTTCTTGTAGAAAATTCACTGCTCTCCTAAATTGAGATAAAAAAAAGGTACGTGTTCGACACAAACACATATATACAGGTATAGTTTGCGATGTATACTAAACCATTGATAGTTGAAATCATCCAGAAACCCTCTATGGCATCTGAAAGATAACATGCTACTTTAAAAATTAGTATAACTTCAAAGTCTCAAGCACACCGTCACCCATCAGAAGTTGTTAAAGACATTTGTTGTATTATCAATCTTTTGTAAATAAATTTTTGCTATATTTCTAAAAATAATGAATAGTATATAAATAATACTTTGATAGATAAATAATCTTTCCTTGTGTATTCGTATTGTCATTATTTGCATACTTTTTCCTTCTTTTCGTACAATTTTCCTTTATAATATTGCTAATGTACATTTCTTTATCATTCGTCTAGTACTGTCAATAGCATTTATTATCTCTTTTTATAAAAATACTTTTCTGGTTTGAGATTCTTTAGCTTTCCTATCTATATTTCCTTAAACCTATTAAAATCCTAATTCTCTAAGGAATACTTTTCTTTGGTTTCTAATAGATAAATCACCTGCTCATTCAGGATGTTTTAATTGCCATATTATTTAGATTAGCAAAACCTCTCATATAAAATACTTGGTACTTCTTTATTGTTTTCAAGCATTATGAAACTTTGTGTATCAAAATACAAAACAAAAATCAAGGAAAATTCAAAATAATACTTTAAGAATAAAAAAAATACGCACGTCGTTCGCTTCTGAAATCACATTGAATACTGATGCTAAACGTGCCTTTTATAGTCACTATAACATAAACAAGTAACTCGATTGCAACGTTCTCGGGTACAAACGAACCCATGCATCGCCATGCGAAGATTAAACACATATTTTTTTTTGTACTGTGCTAACATTCAAAACAGCCAAATATATGCAATGGTACACCAGAAAATTTACAAATACATCAAGCATATCTATTATTCTCGTGAAACGGGGAGGACACCCCCGATCGGTCCATAAAGTGTTAAGCTGACAAACTTTTCGGATGGTCTAGTGAAGTAAATGCCAAGGATGAAACACAAGGAGGGAGAAAGAGAAAAAGAGAGAGAAAAACAGAGAGACACAGAGAGAGCGAGATAGAAAGGGAGAGGGTAGTAGAGTGAGGAAGAGAGAGGAAAAGGGCGAGACAGGTAAGGGATGAAGAGGACTGAAAAGGAAGAAGAATGGAGGGGATGAAAGAGAGTGAAAGAGGGATGGAGTAAGGGGAAGGTGAAGAGGGTAAGAGAGGGAGGGAGGGAGGGAGAGAGGGAGGGAGAGGCGTATTCGTATCATGCTGCGAGGTGGTGCGAGATGGTGCAGCGCGGTGTTTACCGGCTTGGTGCGACGTTGCGCGGCGTGTCGTGGCGTGCGTGCGCGTTGTACCCCCTGTAGGTTGGTGGCACCCCTACCTCGCGAGGGCCGTTTATTCGGTTCGGTTCGAGTTTACAACCCTGCTGTGCCACAAAATTTACGGTGCCCTCTTAAAAGCGATCCAAACACGTACCGGTCTATTCGGGGCATCGTTCAGAAATATGGCGCGCTTCGCCACGCGCTTTGCCTGCGCGAACTAGGATTCCTACTGTCACCACCTTTAGAGATCCCTTCTCTACTACCTTCGCCATTCGTCTCTCCTAAGATTCCTGCTTTGTCGCATTTTTTAACTCTTTCACACTACGGAACGTATTGGATATATAGGCAACAATGGAAATTTATTTACTTTAGTTTTTATGAAAAATCTTTATTATAATTTATATTTGAAGAAGACGCGTCCTATACGATAATATATTCTTAACAACGCACATAGAGAATAAACAGAAAAAAGGTATCAACGTCCACTCACACCAGATAGATATTAGGTTCATTCTTCTATTTATATTTACAATAATTTTTCTTAATATATTGACTTATTTTTGCGATCTTACATTACACATGCACACATAAATTTTACAAAGTAATTCAAGAGAACGCTTAGCTTTCGGGTAAAAGCAAAGGAATTTTCTTTGAGCTGCAAATGATACAATTGCTTTTGCGGTAATTTATTTCATGCTTAGCCAATAGAATCTTTTATTACACTTCTTATTGTCAACGTCTAAAAGTTTTAAATTGTCAGCGAGAACGTTAATTTAGCATCGAATGTGGAAATGTTTGCATAGAGGCGCCTTCGCAAGTTGGAAATACATAATGATCGTGGAATTACAGTTCGTAGTAAGGGAAAATGGAAAAATATCATACGTTCTTAGCGCTTTCGTTTCCAAATTATTCAACAGCTGCACAAACTATTTATTCGTACTTTGCATATATTACGCAACAAACGTGCAATTTGCAAGAATATTTTCACATTCGAAAAACGTTTCAAGCTTCGTCTCATTTGTGTTCATTTGGTAACATATCGGAAATAACGAATATATCATGCAATTACACGAGCCTTCATGCAACTTAACTTCAAGTGAAAAAAATGCAAAACAAATATCAGGATAAATATTTATTTCTGACACATTTAATTAACATTTATTTCGATTATTTTATAAGAAACGTTACATAGAAAATATAGCTACTACAAAAATGATAATGTGATCATATGGATCGAATAATAGCGACGTGATTAAGAGAAAAAGGACAACATGAAACCTGCACACTTGATATTCGTGGATGAAGTTCAATTTCAAAGCTGGAAAAGCATTCTATTATTGAATCAGCTAGTGCAATAAGAGACCTCTCATGTGCAAGCTCCTTGTGTGTAATCAAGTTAAAAATTTATATAAAACACTGCCGGATGATTGTGAACGATGCCAGCCAGGGTAGAGTGACATAAACTCGGTTACATAAAACAAATGCACGAGCACGCGAAAGGGAAGCCCCTGTGTATCCCTGTAGCCAGAGTGCCACAGGAGAAACCCTTTCGAAGAATCTTTACATATGCATGGACCACCAGTGATACCATAGAAAATCATCACCCCTACATTGTCCAGTATTTAGTAGACCATTTTGCTTTCTCTACGTCATAACATGATAAAATTTATGAGAACGCGTAACGCATTTCTTTTTCTCACTCTGTTAGAATATTATCAAGCTTGTAATATTATCTACTGTTGTAATGCTATTTTTCTGTTCCTTTTAATATGATCTTAAAATCGTATATGTTTACTTTATCATAAATTATAAACTGTTTTCTTGATACAAGTTTAAAAACTTCAGTTTAATATTACTAACTTTTTAAGTAAAATATTACTTATTTTTTAATACTCCTGTGTATATGTAGTACATAAAATTTTTTAGAAGAGCAGAACAAAATGTCTGTTTAAAAAATTATTAGGAGTTTGCAAAAGTTTAATCTTTCAACCAGATTCACTTATTTGACACACGTACTAGGGATAGAAATAAATTCTTTCCCGCTGAAATTACATAATCAGTACAATTATTTAAATCGAAATATTTATGATGATATTCACAAGCTCGCAGAAAAATAATAAAAAATCATTGACAGTAATGGAGATTATTTGGGCGATCGATCTGCTTTCGTCCTTTTCGAATAAAACTTTGATTGTACCCAAAAGTCGAGAAGAATTTATATATAATACTTATAATTGAACGCAGGATTGTCACAACTGCCATTATTAAAAAACAGTTGCTTCGAGAAACAATGTAACTTGACAGAAACTTTTACAAACCTCTAATATTTAATTACAGCATTACGAAACACACGTCAGCTGAAATTCACTCACTGGAAGCATTACAGTTTAATTTCTAATATTTCTTCGTATGACAAATCTATGTATCAGAAAATACTCCAAACAATATGAAAATTGAAAATTTTTTACTTATGACACTTGTCTCTCGGTTGGTGCGGTATTTGCTTTTATTTCTATAAATTACAAACTGTTGGTGTTTTAACTAAATTATACATACATTAGTTGCAAATTGTACGGATAATTGAATTTTTAACGAGAAGAACACTTTTCTGATATAAAATTTCATTTATTCATGCAAAGGTTAAGATTAACTGACAATTTGTTTAAATATTTACGTGTTCCATCTTTTAGGCTACTAAATCACATAATTTTCTCAATGTAAGTACATCAATCCCCCAATTTACATTATATAAACCGAAATCATGGCTTTTTGTATAAAAAACCGTGTAAATCGAAAGAAAAAAGAAATACATATACTTTGGTTAGTTATCTAATTAAATTCGTTTATTTCAATGTAAAATATAAGTAAAATAAATTAAATATTAAATCCGTTTTTCCCTTTATTTGTAACAATAAAACTTTTCCTTTTAAGGATTACTTGCGTGATTTTTCTATCACTGTTTCTTCGCAATCTAGGTTCTCCAACATTGTATACAAAATAGAGGGGGAATTCCCCTTTTTAAATTTAATGCCAATGTTAACAAACGAACAGGGGATAAAAACTGACTATACAAATATATTAACAGTATAAATTTTTGTTTTCAACAGTTTCTATTTTTGCAAATCAGTTATTTTGAAAACCATGTGAAAAGAGTACCGTGTAAATCGGGAGATAGGTGTAATTACACAGAGTTACGTTCAGTTTGTACTTTCTCGAATTCTATTGCACCACTTTCGAGTTTTTTTAATTATGTCGTATTTTGTTTTGATAGTCAGAATTCATTCGATCAAATAAAGAAAAGTATACCTTGTATATAAACACTACTAAAATATGTATATACTTGAAATGGAAGAAGGCATATTATTGCGTTCGAATAATAGAACATATTAAGATATTCGAATAAAAGAGAAAATTATTAACACTAGATTTACGGAATGCGTCAATTTGACGCATTTGGAATTTCACAAGCGAAATTACAAAAACAATTGCTATTACTATCCAGCAACTTTTTCTCACGTTTATCGATGAAATGATACGAAAATATAACCGAATTTGTAAGACAGTTAACAATTTACAATTACGTTATCTCTAATAAATCGATTTCTTGAGAGAAAAATTCGGTTTCTTGTTCAGTCAAGGAAAGCTCATAAACCTAGTGTTAAATAAAAGCAACATGTTAATTTAAGTATTTGCATTTAATGATCAATCTGTGTAATCAAAGCTGTACGAATAATCTTTAAAAATCGTATTTCCCATATGGTAAACGTTCGCTGCAATACATTTTACCGAAGATATTTATACAAAGGTAAGAGATACTGTTTCAGGCTTAGGGTAAGGATCTCTGATAAACGAGAAATATCCGTAACATCCGGCAGGGAACACACGTTTCGGTAATCCTTCTCGCGAAATCCACTAGGTTACCACGAAAATTTCTATCTACAGGCTTTCGACCAACTGTGTTATAAACGTTTGGTAAGATCCACCGGGTGTAAGGATTTCGGGAAACAGAAATATGACCGACGACAATAAATTGGAAAGCGAAGGACTTTCACCGTAAAACCTTTCAGGAAAAGTTGACCGAGCCCGAATGGCCCAAGAAGAAACGAGTTCAACGTAGGATTTATTGTACATGGATTTCTTCGTGGTAATGTTTTGCCATCGTTGGCGTATCTATAATCATAAAACGAAATCGAGAAGTCTCTTCGTTGCTGCAAGGACAGGTATTGTGCCGTTAATTTCGTTTGCTGACAATCGTTGTTTCCTGTGAAAAGTGCAAATATCTTCTCGAAGAAATACTGGAAACCGTGATTGGGTCACGATCATTAGCGGTCAACGGTCTATTGCCGTACTATGTTCCACCGACCTAACCTTTCACTGTGGCCACACAACAATTATAAGAATTCAGAATGTAAATATTGTCTGAGAATTACTTCGAAATTGCTATGATCGTAAATCATAATGTTTTTACGAGATACGAGAAAACGTTGCAACCTTGCTCGTCTTCGAGATACGTGTTTGTCTTGGAACAAAGTGAATATTTGTTCTATCTTCTGCTTTTTTCAGATACACCTATCCCCCGATTTGCACGGTACCTTTTTTACAGGATTTCTTTTTTACGTGGTTTTACAAAAATAAAAACTTAAAAACAAAAATTTATGCTGTATAGTAATTTTTTTTTTAGTGTCATTTGTTTCTTAATGCTAGTGTTACACCTAAAAAAGAGAATTCGCCCTTGTAATCATTTTCTACAAAATGATCTTACTGTTGAACAGGCTCTCTGCTTCCAATGAAATATGAAAAGGTCTATGAAGATCTAACCAAACACCAAATGTAACTGTTAATTACGGATTTCTTTATCAAGTCTCTCCGATCTAAAATTGTCACTAATTCATCAACCATCGAACCGGAATCTATAGTTCTTTTTTATTTTCAAATAGTGAAAGATTGCAACGCGTTAAATTAACTTTTCTTTTTTTTACGTCGAATTTACTGCTAGGTCATTCAATTTATTATAATTATCAAATTATCAGCTGCTCTTTGTGGGCAAGCTCTATGATGTGACTTTTTAAAAAAGTATTTATTTCTATATATTTATATCTATCAGATCAGCCGTCAACTCCGCGTGGTTAATAAAAGTCATTGTTACTATTATATAAGCTGTGCAGTATAGTAGTAAGTAGAAAAATGAAGACAGTACAGCTCGTTTAAATCGAAATGTTCGCGATGGTATTCGCAAACTGGCAGAAAAATGGCGAAAGGTCATCGACAATAATGGAAATTATTTCGACGATTAATCTGCTTTCATTCTTTTCAAATAAACTTTTGATTGTACCTGAAAGTCGGAAAGAATTCATTTTTTTACACCTAATATATGCAATTTATTGATACATGCAGTGACACCCATTAATATTCGGACACCATTGAAAACAGAGTAACTTTTTAAAAATTGATACAAGTGACGTGAGTTCTTTTTTTGCAAACTTAGAAGAATTAATTTACTAGATAATGTGTACAAAAAATTTTTTACCTGGGCCTGTAATACAAATTAGAAAAATATATTTTGTAGATTTATGTTAGTTATGTACATGTTGAAAATTTCATCGAAATCGGTTGACGCAGGAACAAGCAACAGGCATTCAAAAATGTAACAAGTTGTCGATTTATTACGGTAAACTGAAATCATGAGAAATTTCGATTTTCGCCATTTTTGACTATTTGTATTTCATACTAACATTAACCAATTTCGATGACATTTTTATCATGTATTATACACAACTGACATAAATCTGCAAAACATTTTTTTAAATTTTCATTCCGACCAATTGAAATTTTTTAAAAATTTATTGTACATATCATCTAGTAAACTAATTCTAACTTTTCAAACAACAAAACTCACGTCATTTGGTCCAATTTTAAAAAGGTTATTCTGTTTTAGAGGGTGTCTGAATATTAATGGGGCGTCACCATATGTGTTATTTAATGACTTTATTTTACAAATACGAAAGGAACAATTGTTTCATATTGGAAAATCTGGAACGTGCTGCTAAAGAAACGAGCCAGCTGTATGTGAATAACTTCGATGAATGTGTCATGTAGTTTGTATTCTCAACAGGAATCTTTCCATCCCTTCAAATACTCTTAATACAGGGGGGGTTAAGTATACATGTTACATAATCAACAGGAGCAAACTCGTGACAATAATCTGCACAACTGAATAGCACAGCGGGTGTACGCAGAACCCCTTGATAAATGCTTGTTTATGTTTGTAGTGTTTTGTACTACTGCTAGGTAAACGGAAAACTGAAAATTACACTTGTGTTTCTCGAACCTAATCAACTTTTCAAACATTCATCTCTCCTTTTCTCTTTTTTTTTTTATTTTCAAACAAAACACGTAATATCTTCGTTTTGTATTTCCGAAACTTTCGCGTTAATTTAACGTGAGAGAATTTCAAACAGAAGATTAAAATCGAACTCAACCGAGATAGGAGAGAAAATCAGATTGTTCGAAATTAATATTATAACAGTTACGTTTTATAACTTCACAGTAATTAAAAGAGAAGCAAACGAAGACTGTGATCGTCGTTGAAACATTTTAGTATCACGCGAAACTGTCAATTAAGAATCCGTCGGTCGATTTCAATATCTGCTGAATCGATCCTTTTCGACCATTCACAGGTTGTCACAAGTAATTGTTCCGAAATTTCCTCACTTGTACTTACAGCAAACAATTTATCTGAAACGTACTTGTATACTTGTAACAAACACGAATAACATTAGAAATATATATTTCCTCTCTATTGTTGGAATTATTAATTGAATTTTATTCAATCTATTATTAATTTATTAATATTTAATTTATCGACGACAGAAGGATTACTATTTAATTCGTTAACGTAATATAAAATATCATACAATTTTATACGATTTATGAAACAACACTAATTTTTAACTAAATTTTACGCTGCTTTCACCGAGATTTCAATCGTATTATACTTTTCATCTTTGTTATTAATTTTTATAAGATACACTATTGTACACAATTATAGATAACAGGTAACAATACTAAAAGATATGAATAACAAATTTTGCGAGCTTCTTGCGTTTTAATGCTAAAATATTAGTATGAATTATTGCACATGTAGTTTTATATTTAATCTGGATTTATTAAGTTGATGTATGTGAAATGTCGTTTTTTGAAATAAAACTTTAAATATATTACATCAAGAAAAAATGTACTTACTTAAAATAATTTGTACGTGATTTTATATACATTTTCCAAAAATTAGCTACTTTCATTATTCCAAATGTATATAAATTCTCATTGTTTGAATTCACAAGCTCTTCGAATGCTACTTTTACAATGTCTCTTTATCGGAATAGTTTATTTGTTAAAAAATTATTCGAGTGCTTGAAGAAATGGTAGTCTGTTGGGGAAAGATGTACCGAATAGGGGAGGATGTGGTGAAATTTCGTATTCTTTCCTGTGGAATGTTTTGAATAGTTTTCTTGAAACGTTATCGTCGTTTATTCCATCTGGCCTTCCTTTTAACTTATTTTCAAATAAAACCAGTCTTGAATTTTGTCCACCAACGTTCGTATATTTTAACATTTACATAATTTTCTTCAAATGTCAGATTCATATTTTCAGCAGTTTTCATGGCAGTTTTTCCAAGTTTAAACTTATATGAAGAAAATTACACGAATGTCCTCATAAATAATCACGTCAAAGAATAATATCTAAACAATTGTATTCTGAAGTTGTTTACTATTTGGGATATACGTACTATAATAATATTGTTCCTTCTTCTTCACTATTGTGCAAAAAAAAAATGTATAAATGGACAGAATTTAATATAAAATATCAATTCGCAAATTTCAGTTATTGGAAAAACATTTCATTTACATCAACCTAATAGAAATACCGTTGTGTTCATGAATATACGTTAAATATGCAAATTATTTAAGATGTTACATTTATAAATCTTCATTTTTATGAGTATCCAATGAAGGACGAAACAATCACATGTATGAGGCACTAATTTTAATTTATCAGCAAGTACTGACCTACATATAACACTCAAATTTATTAATAAATATTTATTATAAAAGTTTCAAAGATTCGTGTCACCTTTTTCAGTGACCAAATCAAAAGAAGTAACATTGCAACTTGTACAAATAGGATAACACATTGAAATAGGAAGAACAAATCATTTTTTAAAAAACAAGAACGTCAAAACTGAAAAAAGTAGTTCTAATATTTCCTTAAAAACGTTTAAGTAACATATAGACGCCGGGGCGCACATATATGCACGCTTTTTTCCGCTTTATAAATAACGGGACGCATATACATATGTGCGCGCTCGCAACTGCATCGATTTTGTTGAGTTATACATGCACGCGTCTGCAATTGTTGTTATAATATATGTATACACAGTTTTTGCATATTTTAAGGTACAAAGTTTGCCCATCTCATAAAATACGTCGAGAAACTTTTTATATGTATAAACAATGCGAAATTGCCCTTCATCCAGGCGAATTCTTTTATACATACCCTTAAAAAAAAAGTACCGACTTCATTTTTGTGTACATTTTCCATAAATATTTTGTTATTTTATGTTTTAATAAAGATATATAAAGAAATACTATATTTGTGAAAAATTACAGAATATTTCAAAAAACATAGAATAAACGTTTCATTTGTCCTTTATGTTGTGTATTTTTATAATAAAAACCGCTGATATATACGGTTTAAAAAGAACAAATTGTTGCACAATAAACTAATCTACGTCGATTTCCGAAATTATTAGAAAGAATACTAACTGGTTACAAAGTTATGGCATTTTTTGATAAAAATATAGCATTTTTCTAAAATTTTGCAAATTTGCTCCTGTCACCAATAGCTGCATACAAAATTGCCTACCTCTTTATATAAGATAAAACAACAAATGTGTATTAACATCTAATAAAAGATTTAATATACTTTAATTACGAATACAATTGAAATAAATAGCTACACCCGTAAAATGAATAAAGCATATACAGTAATTAATAGACTGCGGAAAAAAGTTTCATGCAAAAGCATACTTTCGAGAATACAGTAAGCAAAGTAGAACTTCAGTAGAAAATTATTTCACCTGCTAAGTATTATAAAAAATACTATACTTTGGATAACTTATATATTTTTTAATATTACGTGTATTCTGTGCAGTTTTGCACCTTTACATTTCATATAAATAATGCAAACTTAAATAAGATTCAATAATCGAAACATTCAATAAAAGTTTTGTCAAAAAGGAATCTAGAAAAGGATTAGAGCTGATTTTAAAAAATAAACGAATGCGTATCTCACTTTTCTATCTTAGATAAAACTTCTACGAAACCCTAATAGAATTCGCTATTATGTTACTCCTCCTGAATTAATTAAAATGCATAAAAATCCGTAATCTAGTAATTAATAATCAACGCATAATAATGAACTTTTCGTAGATATTGTTAAACCTGATACACGTAAAATGGATAATAATCTATTTTATTGCATCGATCAATTTAATCTGTACTTGTGTTAAAAAGACTAATGTTACATTCAGATATAACATTTTCTATTACTCAAAGAATATTCGCACGTTTAATAAACTCGCGTTAAGCTGATACCAGTATTTTCTTATTATTAAATTCCGCGAAATTTCTTAGATTTCCTGTTGCGAACACTTTTGTATATCCGTATCAGTGAACGAATAGATATTTGAGAACAGTCGCGCGTATGCAGTTGAAACAGGAGAGACTTTCGCAATCCTGTATCCGGGTAGCGATGATATTATTTAACAAACAAGCCGGATGGAAGGCTTACCAGCGTAGAGTTACCACTAATCTTTGCAAAGACTTTAGCACGGCTGCATACGAACCTATTCCTCGGTAATTAAGAGATTAAACCCTGTTGTCTGACACTGTCTTACAGACTCCCGCCTTTCCTCTTTTTCCCTTTCAATCTTCACGTTTATTAGATTACGTATCTGTTATCTCGATCACCTTGTTCGTTGTACACTTTACGTAATGAAATCCGCCACTTCCTTGAGTACACTTTTTAGTCACTTTTCAAATAAATATTATGCTATTACTTTTTGTTGAAAGGTGTCTTTTTTTTTATTATTGAAGCAATGTTTTCAAAAAAATGCGAACAGTTGTTAAAAGTGACTCTGTTCAAGAAAGAAAAAAAGAACAATTGTTTAATTCTATTGCGCAACTGTGAATAGGCTGAAAATAAATTTTCAAGTTGACGATACTTATTTTAATAAAATTGACAGATTATTTACTTTTATATTTGGATGGTAGAAAACGCACAAATCGCAGATGTTCTTTTTTTTTCTTAGAATTACTGACAATACACGCTGCAGTGTATTCAATGACAAAGTTTACATTCTGATTAAATAATTTTTTAGTTCAGTCCGCATTATCATACTGATTAATTTTGCAAATCGTACGCACAAACAACTAAAGTAAAGTACTTTTTGCATTACGGAAATTCTATTAACGCGTAAATACAACTATGCAAACTTTGTCAAACAAATATTTTAATAATTTTTAGAAATTTGTGAAGTTATTTTAATACAGCTATAAATACATATATTTAACGTAGCTTCAAACGAATACGAATACGACAAAGCTCAATATACTTTTAAATTGATTTAAAAAAAAATTTGTATATATTGTAACACTTTTACTATCGCACAAACACTTGCATATTTTCCACGAGTTGTTTGTCTTGTACATAATAAATTCCCATGTCTGTAAATTAAAAAACAGATATAGTTAAATGTAAACCAAAAAACACGAAAATATGAATAATTCCTAATAAAAACGATACTAATGATATATAATATCATATGAATATACATTGTAATAAAATAAAAAGATGCACCATTTATATAAATTATACGATCTAATCAACCTTAATTTACATCTTTGATAATGTGGATAATTCTATTAAAAGCATAATCAATATTAAAACAGTAATGTATAGATAAAAATAAACCATAGAAAATTTGAAAGATTAAAAAAAATTCCTAATATATTTGAAAAACAGATGGAATAAAGGAATTCTTCATCACTCCTGATTTCACACTTCCAGCTTGATTATCACTTCTGTTTAATAACAAACAAAAATAGGACAGTATTTCTCGAAAATCAGATAGGCAAGTGTTGTATTCTCCCGAAATTTGACGCAAATATTTAAAATTTCTATTTAAAATTTCATATTACAAAATTTCTTTTTAACATTTAAATTTGAAGCAATCGATTTCTGAAATATAAAAGCTACCGTCTTGAGAGAATTCAATCTAGTAATTTTCGTAAACTTACAATTCTCGATTGATTTTTCAGATTAATACCAAAAATTAATTCTTTCGAATTTTTGGGTGCAATCGAAATAATTTCCATTACTGTCCATGACTTTTTGTCACTTTTCTGCCAACTTACGAACACCATCGCGAGTATTTCGATATGAATAGCTGTGCTGATTATGTGAATCTAGTCGCAAGGAATTTATTTCTATACCTAATATCGACATAAAATTTTGTTGAATAGATACATAAAAATCAAATAATCAATTTGTCTTTTTTTAACTCTTCCGGTTGCGTGAATGAAGTCATAAATACGTGGTGTTGGCCAATGATAAACGTTAGCAGAAACGGAATCACGGGGTCGTGACAGCGGCTATCGAAAGGTTAATAACGCACATATGCGAAAGTATTCTGCTATCGCATATAAACCACAATTATCTAACTTTATATAATTTTAGGTGATTTTATGATAAACTTTACAATGTTAACAGTTATAAAATACATACGAAACATATGTATTCTGAAAAATTCAACGTAGACAAGTGTAACAACATTTTCAAACAATGTCTAGGCTATTTGTCTTATTCTTTGTAAAAAGATACGTATAGAGCGAGTAAGGGATAGGAGAGAAAGAGAGAAGTAATTGTTCGATATCCATGAGGTCCAGCAATTCTGAAGGCGAGAACCATCATGTCGGCGTCTCGATTGGTACGGACGTACGAGCACGCACGTATTCGCGGTACAAGACTGAAAGGACACGTCTCGAATATTTTACCCCGGGAGTTTTTCCTCTCTAATTGATTCAATCGGCGAAAAACACGGCAGGACCGCTTCACCCTCCGGGAATTTTCACCCCGCCGCCTCACGCCACCTCCACGTCATCCGCGCTTTCAGCAACCAACCACTGTAACGAGACGCCTGAACTAACCTTCCTTTTCGATGAAAACGCCAACCCCTCTTCGTGGTTACTCCCACCCCATCATCCCCCACCTCCAACTTTTCTCTCTGTCACTTTGTTTCTTCCTTCAACCTTATTTCCCCTGCTATTACTTTCATCTTTCTCGGGTCATCTCTTTCTTCGCGAATCTAAATCTCTTGATTATTCCCCTAATCGTACGTCGCAATCTCTTCATCACGCTTTCGTCCTCCTTTCGATCGATATTACATTTACTCTTTGTTTCTTTTCTTTCTTTTTTTACACTATTTCTCGCGTTTTTCTCTGTTTATGAGATTTTCCTCTCAGTTCCTTTCTCACTTCAAGTATGATCCCTTTATATCTTCATCTATGAAAATTGTAGCCAGTCCCGTCTTCCTCTTTATTAGCACTTTATTCTTTACTATGCGAAGTCCCGTTGCGGATATTATATACATGCATTAAGAGAAATTTTTCATTGGTAAAGCATCTGCAAAGTGCTCGTCAATGAATGAAATAGGTTTTCTTTACTAAAACATCTCGTAGGAGATATTTTTAAGCTGTTCTAGAGCATAAAATGGGTAGCCAGCAATTTTGGGACAAAATGATATTAAAAATTTCGTAAAATAAAAAATGTCCACGTTTGCCAGTGAGTGAACGACTTGGCATTTGCTGTTATCTCCCATTCAATGCACGAACACCTAACAAAATCCACAAATTCTTAAAAATACGTTATTCATGCAATATTTTCCGTTAAAGTAACGTCTAAATAATGTAATTTTAAGAACAAATTTATCGTAGCACCATTAAACAGATTTTAAAATACAAATCATAGATGTCAAGTAATAAGCTTACTTTGAACGTATGGAATGTTGTGAAGACAATTTTTGCATAAAGAGAATAGGTTATAGGGAAAAAGAAGATCAGTTTTGCAAGGCATCTGTAAATTTCCACTGAAAATAATTTTTCGCATAATATCAACAAATGTTCATTCACTGGACAGGTCACCCTATTCTGTTCGTTCTGCTTCGTTATATTCCGTTAGGAATTCCACTTAAGAATTAGTACATCAACACCACTTATGTCGAGGTAATTGTTACAAGTTAATAGAGAAACATTTGTACACAGTATAGAAGAGGCGAGACAGTGTTACCATTTACAGCAGTTTATTCGTCTGTGGGAACACATACCTACTCGTGAAAACACACTGGAAACAGAACTTTCTATAAATGATGGAAACTCGCAAATTTTCCGTTTGTTATTTTAATTAGAGCCTTCGGGCTATACTTAACGAGAATCTGACTGCCTGCGTTTATATTATGTAGTACCTCTACAACACGACAATGGAGTATGATATCGGTTTCAGTATAACGTCCTGTAATCGGTGTACCGATGAAATGGAACAGAAAATTCCTGGTGTAGATAAGTATATATCTACATATGTGAGTCCTTCTTCATCTATTAAGCGTAGAAATAAATTCTTTCTGACTTTTGGGTAATATCAAAGTTTAATTTAAAAAAAAAAGATGAAAGCAGATTAATCACAATGAATTTTTGTCATTTTCTTAGCAGCCTGTGAATACAATCATGCATATTTCAATTTGAACGTGTGTGACTCCAGTAGAAAAAAAAAATTTCTGCATCTGCTAATTTCTTCGATACGATTAATTTACAATACGTCAGAATATGTTCACGTAAGGGATGCTCATACAACCAAGATTCCAGTATATTTCCTTTGAATAAAAAAATTATTTATTATAGTATACAGTGTGCTTCATACATGCGTGTCAATACTTAAGAGGGTAAATTTATACACTTAAACTTATGATTTCTTTTATTATCTATACATCTAAACATCAGCTATTTAATGCTTTAGTATAATTTTACGCAATAAATGCTAATATATCATAGAATAATTACAAGTGGCAATCCTCGATCTTATAAAATGAAATGAAAGTTAGAATTAAAATTAATGTTTGTTGCTAACATAATTGTTTTGTCGAATCTTATTTTGAATCTGTGTCACGAGTCTAGCTCGTTGTTACAGGGCAATGGATTAAACAAGCAAAAAATGTTATATGAACATATATCCGATATACCTCAGTTTTCGAGTAATGGATAATTAACACTAGGTTTACAGACTTTTGTTAACCCCTTGCCGTATAATAACGAGTCTCACTCGTGCTGCAGATTATAGTCAAGGTGTGACAAAAGAAGTATTTATACGTCTATCAAATTTGTATTTTTGTTCTAACTTTAGTTTGAATTCAAGATAAAGGAGTTCCAAATAAAAATTGATATACAATATCTCGATTTTCTTTATTTAAAATTGTATTGGAACAGTGAACATTCGAGACTAACATACGTAGTAACTAAAAATTCGTACAGCAAGAGATTAAGTGGACGAGAAACTGAATTTTTCCTCTAAGAAATCGATTTATTAGAGACAATAGAGACAATTTAATTGTATATTGTTAACATACTTACAAATTCGGATATATTTTCGTATCGTTCCATTAATAAAAGTAGGAAAAAGTTACTGGAAAATAATAGCAATTATTTTTATAATTTCACTCATGATATCCCAAATGTGTCCGGTAAACCTAGTGTTAAAGAAAATATTCGAAATAGCATTGAGTTCCGAAAATCGCCCTCAAAATTGAGTGTAGTGAACATATTTAGACCAATACAGATGAATGATGTAAATTCTCTATTCTTCAAGTTTGAATTTCTAAGCGACGTTCGCAAAATTAACGATATGCTAACATTCTCGGGTGATATTTCACCCATTTTTGCCTTATATTTAAATTAATTTTATTATATAAATAAAGAATTTTATTACATTATCATTCTTATTATCTTATATGTATAACATTATATTTTACAAGAAATTAGGATATATATTGGACATATATCTATGTGACATTTTTTATTTGTTTTAGTACATAGACTTACCACCTAAATTTACTAAAATTATGAATTACAAATTACTTGTGGATAAGTGTTTAGGTTAGTTTAGACATTCTGAAAGATCTAATCTAGTCTAATCAATTCAGTCGGAAAGAATTCATTTCTACGCCTAATATTTACTCCTTTTATGCTTACTTTGCAATCATTATCGTAAAAAAGAGGTTAAAGAGAACAATATAGGCAGTTTTTATTGTTTTCTCATTCTTTCTGTTGTAGAGTACATTTATACCGTATTAACATTTTTTATTTATAAAGAAACTGCGAAATATTAAGTGTAGAAATGAATTCTGTCCAAATTTTGGATACAATCAAAATTTTATTGAAAAAGAATTTAAACTGATCAATCATAAAAATAAATTGCATTATTATTAATGAACTTTTGCCATTTTTCTGGCAACTTCCGAATACCATCGCGAACATTTCAATTTGAATGGCAATACTGATTATGCGGCTCCAGACTACACCTAATACAATTGAACAAATGTATTAAATATATTTACACAGCTATTGCCATTAATCGAAAACTGCTAATATTTAGTGAAAGCTAATATTTACTTTTTATCATATGAATCTTTCATTTTTAGAGTGTCACAGTAAAATTATAGAACTTTCAAGAAAGAGTGCTCGATTGTTTTTTGTCCAGTTTTTTCATACCAGTCGTAAAATTGGCTTAAAAAGGTTCAGTCGTTTCCGTTAGTGCGAAAACGCTAGCGGAACTAGTTTTTTGCCGTTAGAAGGTACCGTTTAAAAAAGCAGCGGAAAAATATAATTTACAACGTTAACGTTTTTTCATTTACTCGGTCAGTTAGAAAAAGACGGTAAAAACCTTAGTATACAAACCTTCCTGCTGGCGAGAGTTGTTCAACTGTCATACAAAAAATGTACACGAACGTTTTAAGTTTCAAATCCAATGCTTACCGGAAAACAGATAGTCCTGTTGTAAACCGAGTATAATTCAGTTTTTACTTTTAAAAAAACTGACTTTCCAACATTTCTTCACAAAGTACCGTTTTTTTTTCGTTTACTCTTCAAGGATGAACATATAGATAATTCTTAAATGAAGTTACAAGGATTTATGATATTTCTGTACTTTTTTCAAATGTCACCATGTTCTTTTCTTTTTTTTATTGGAAACCTCAATGTATTTTAAAAAGGCCCTGACACTTTCGTATTATTTTCCATGTGTTCTAAAGTTTATTGGACATATCTTACGATTAATTCGTTTCACTAAAAGGATGCAACTATATAAATAAATATTTGTTTAGACCATTTGTACATTGTATAATATTTTCCGATATAAAATATATATGATCTATTCTTACACTCCAAACCTAACGCGTAACATATAATGTATTATATAAAAAGATAAATATAAAAATGTAAAAATATTAACAACACAAAAACATCAACCAAATTTAGCATATTCACATATCTTAACAAATTGTACCCCGGCCAAATATCAACTGCCGAAAATCTGAGTGATAGGTGTGTAGAGGGAATAATTGAGTCTCCGAGGAAAGTATATATATTAAAAGGTTTACACACTTTTACAAAATAGTATGGAGTATATTTTTCGGAAAAATATACTATATGCCTCATATATACCTCAATGAAAATCAAACATCCATAAAGAACGATAAACTGAGAATCGGAAAAATTTAATTAAAGATCGATCGGAATAGCTCATTTTCTAAAATGAACTTAACTATTAAAAATAATAATAAAAGCTATTTTTTCGCTGATTACCATTAAAATCAAATAAGAATGCCTACAATCTTTAGGTTGATTAATATGCACTTTTTATTGCATACTGAAAAAAATATTTCGCTTTGTGATTAATACCCAACATATATTCTAACTTGAATATCGTCTGTGGAGGTTTACTGTATTCTAAACTTTTAGCGAATAATATTTATTTCTTATCAATAGTAATTCATCTAATCACAGCAATGTTAAAAATCTGAAATAATAGGAACGATGAATTATTGTATTTTTTTTGTTTATATTCACAATGATAAAAAATTTTTTTAATTAGGATAAAATTTTTTGGTCAATATTTTTTATTATGCAGAAATGATGTTTGAACGTGTGTAATTCCTCCAGCCTTTTCATTATAAGTATGCATCTACTTATATATAATTTTCACTTCTTTAAGTAGTTATTAAATTATTCAATAGAAATAAAAGAATAGTTAACGTGCATTTGTAAATGCAAAAAATCTTTTACACATAGTCATTTAATATGATGAAGTAAAAATAAATGATTATTTATTTCGTGTCATTATTATATTCGGTACATAAGTTACTCTAAAAGATATTCGAACACTAACAAAATAACTACTAAATATAGCGCAAGCAAAAATACCTTTGCTTTATTTAAAATATTATTTACCTTTTATATTACAAATATGAATAATAATTATTAAAATATGAAAATAATTATTAAAGGCATAATTATTTAAAATATTATGAATATGAATAATATTAACACTATACTATGAATATTCGAGATATTCATTTTTGCTAACCATCCAAATATTATTTGATTAACAGTAATTAGGCACATTTCGATTAATTTGCATTAAAATGCCATGTACGAAAATGCGTGAAACTAACAATACGTAATCCTAAAGTACAATAAATAACATTTCATTAATCGAAATTCCATTTCATAATTAACCGAAATACATCACTAAAAATGCAAACTTACAGTGTCCGAATACTTGTTAGGAACTATACATTAAGACTAAAATCACCTTGCGTATTTTTCAAATATTCAATTCGAAAGTAATTTTCGAATGATTTTAAACCTTTGGACTGACATCGTTACAAAGCCATTTATAATACAAACCATAACTCCGTTAAAATTTTATTCATGTAAAAATAAAGCAAATTTGTAAAATAAATAAAAAATAAACAAATTCATGAACGTGTGTAATTTATTCTTCTTTTCAAAACAAACCTTTTAATCTTCGAAAGTTTTATTGGAAAAGTGTGCTGGAGACGATAAATCGTTGAGAAAAAAAAAAGATACTCGGAGCACAAAGTGTTAAAAATAACAAAGAAAGGTTTATATTAGCATTTATCATTGACATTTTTTTCTTAATAACTAACTAATATAGGACACGGTAAGCTATTGAAATTGCCGTTTGAAAGAAACAAAAGCGTAAATCGTGAACAGGACGCAGATGGAACCAATATTGATTAAATACTGCGCGGAATATTTTGAAATCGGATATTTTAATTTGTAAATAGAGCATATTATTTTCAGTGCAATGCATTGTGACAGGCAGGCCTGTTGGGTTCAGAAGGACCGCTTTTAATGACCCGGACGTGGATGGTTCCACCTCGCAGTGTTGTATTCAATTCCGATCTCTGTGCTCTTCGTAATCTCAAGGCAATTCTCATTCCGATTCTTCGACCCCTTTCACCCCTGAACTCCGACTCATGTTACGTGTCTTTAGCCTTGCACCGATTCTTCTGGTACGCCGTTTTCAAATCGCCCACATGCTGTATCCCGATCAATGGACTTGTAACACTTTTTTTTACAATTTTATCGCAACAAAATGCGTTCGTTTCTATAAGATAGTCAGGTTTCTTGTTACGCGAATTTTTTTTTAATATGATTTTAAAGTTGTGCGGTGCGTATTACAAATATAATTATATATAAGAGGTTTTGAACTTTGCAATAAATTGGAAAATTATTTTCCTGTTAATCCTTATCTATTCCTCATATCAATTTGACACTTTTTCAGTAAAACAAAATTGTTCTATTCGGTCGTTTGTAGAAACAGTTTTCTTTTACTTTTTTAACATGAAGCTTATGTATTTAGTATTTTTAGTGGAGAAGAATGCCTTTAGAGCTGTAAATAATATTTGTTACGAAAAGGATCCTAGGTATCAATTTGACTCGCATAACTCTCATATTTTATCATGTACCTTAATTGCCAGAGTCTATCGTATAATTATTGCACGACAATTAAACAATCAATGCACAACCCTGCCAGAATGTAGATAGTCATTTGTAGTTTTGAATATCAGAAGTTGAATATTGAACTTGAGGGAAAAAGGGAAGAAGAACCATAGATATACAAATATTCTAGTATTGCCGCTTATAAAACCTTTGAAAAAACAAAGCATTACATGTAACAATTTTTTCACATTCCATGAATTATAAAAATGACACTAATAGAAATAATAACGAAAAGTAGGAAAGAAATACCACCTATATTATTGGATATAAACCTAAATTATTTATCAAAAATATAAATTATTTCGTGATATTATAACAAGCAAAAGTTAAATACAATTTTAATTCGTATAAAAAATGATTTGACATAATAGTTTTATCTTCGCATTGGCTATTTTTAATCCATAACCATAAGTTGACCAGATGTTTAATTTTTACAAACATTATCTTAGCATAAGTAAATACGTAAAAAATATTAAAATATAATTGTTTATCGAAGGAAATTTTACGAAGGTATAAATAATAATTTATGGTGTTGTAATTGTTAGAAGTGTTAATTAATAATAAAATTATAAAAAGCAAGGAATTGTGAATTAGCAAGTTCGACTACTTTACTGAATCTTTATTAATTACATTTTGTGAATTATTAATTACATTTTCCATGTACATTTCATTTGAAAACTAAAATAAATATACAAGGTATAAATAATAATGTATGGTGTTATAATTATTAGAATTATAAATTAATGATAAAATTATAAAAATTAAGAAATTATGGGCCATTGTAGTAAAATCATGAAATTCTCTAAGTTTAATTGCTTTACTGAAATTTTATTAATTATATTTTGTGATGAAATAATTTTCCATGTTCATTTCATTTGAAAACTAGAATAAATATACAATTTGTCATACTTTGGAGTTAATTAAAATAAAACATAATGTTAGTTAAGATAAGAAATGATAATGTATGAATTACTTGCATACATTTATATGAAATTGTAAATAGTTATTAGATAAGTGACATCAAAACTATCTTGATACATTTGTATCATTAATTCAAGATAACAATATAAACAATGAAGAAACTTTCATTTTAATGTACTTTCTAATGTTACGAGTAAGTAGGTAACATTTTCTTATATATTCTATGAAAAGAAATAAATTTAAAACTAGAAACCAATATAATTACTAAGGAGCTGCACATTTGTATCACTTTTTATTGTTGTTTCAAATTTTCTGTTGTTACTGAACATTTCAATACAGATTATGTCATGTGTTTCATTTGCAGTAAGCAATTTATAATTGAAATGTATTTGCCTGAATAACAGAAATCATACCTATTCTTTACACTATTATTATTATAGCCTGTTATTCAATTACCTTCAAATTAATTATAACAGTGCACAACATATAGTGTAAATATAATTATAATTGGATCAAACTGTATAACTTGTAGGTATTTGCCATTGTAGCTCATTATAATTATGGTTATACGCATGTTTCTACAAAAATTTATGTGTGTGCACCTATTTTATACCATATAAACATTGGTGTAACAACATATTTATGAGCAAAAGTTATAATCCCTGAAAAACTTTTTGCTGTCAAACGTTTACACTATTCATTGAATCAACTTTTCATTTTCATTAAAAACACTAAAAGGGATATTAACATCCAAGTTTTTTTTTTTTTCCTTAAACCACTGTTACAAAAGGCAGAGATTTAAAATTATTTATGAAACTGAGTATAAATTATTCAACAATTGTCAAATCGTAAAAGTTTTCGAACAAATTCAGTAATTTTCTGTGATGTATTTGATAATTTGAAATGTTTATAGTAATTTGCAATAATTATTGGGGGAATTTTCAACAGAGTACACTAATTAAAAGCAATTTTTCAAAATTTTATCGCTCTAAGTATATCGCGGCGACATCTAGCGGTGAATAGTGGTACTAAACTAACCTGTAATATCTGACAGAACGTGACGCGCCATCTAACGTGGAAATGCTATTACTAATCGCTAGAAATCAACTAGTGATTTACCCCTTCGTGTAGTACCAACAGACTGCTACCAGAGGGCACCACATACTTGGCACTATTCATTGCACCATCTGGCAGTGAATTGCAGGTATTACAAAAGGTGTTAAATCAAAAAATCGTAAGTTACACTGAAACTACAGAAATATATTTCTATAAGAAAGATGTTTATTTTTAGCAGTTTGGTATTTACACATATTTTAATTTCCTATTCTTTTATATTTGCTTTTAATGTCACCCTTTTTTTTAAATTGCAATCTAATCATTTATGCAATTTTGATGAATTTGTTGTCATTGCAAAAAAAGCCTCGAGAAAGATTTTCAGAATTTTTGGTTATCGAAGACGTTTGAAAAAGATTCATGTAAAATATTAATTTCACTACAGAAAGAATTTCACCAGTTAGTCGTGAGTGCACCGATTATTCAATTGACGGTTAAAATTGAAACGCGTTTAATCGTTAATCGCAATTTACAACTAGAGTAGAAATTGAATCTTTAATCACAATTAACGATTAAAAAATCTTCAATCGTGAATAGTTGTTTAAATTTTTGCTCAACTGCCTGCAATCCATACTGATCCTCGTGAATCTAAAAGTGCAGGTATGCTTCGTTATAGTTACCCGTCTAGATGATGTTCGTTTTATCTGCTCAGTACTTAAATGTAACACTTTCTATAACAACCTTATAAAATACTTTTCAAAAATTTAGAAACATTTGTGTGCAGATTTTGTTCATGGCTTAATATTTTTGAACAATTTTCATTGTTCTTGATTTAAATTCTTACTACTGGCAGCGCAGTGATATAATACTACTTCCTATCGATATAATAGGATGCGACTTGAAAATGGTAACGGAGTTGTAGAACCTCGAAAATGTGTATAAATAAAAGATACATTGGACGAGTAGTCTCATTCTTTAAATATAAGTATTCTCATTATTCATTGAATAGTAGTAGTATATTTTATACCTTGTCTATGCTTGTACTTAGCGAAGCCAATCTCATTTGTGCTTTGTGGCCATCTGTTGGTAACTGCCAAAAACTTTATGGATTTTCTTCAAGAAAATGCAACTGTCATTTTTCACATCAATAGTGTAAAAGTATGATGAATGAAAGTCAAGGTCTGGCATATGTTACTTATGCGTTCGATCAATTTGTATTACGTAAATCAAATCATTACCGCAAAAATATGTACAAAAAAAGCAAACTATCATATTTATGTAATGAGTCGAAAAAGTTGCGCAATACCGTGAATTCATTCAACCGCTTCCCAGTCGTGTTCTGGCCAAATAAATTCTTTTATAATTTAATTTCATGAGAAACAGTTGATTATTTGGTATACGGCGTTAACAGTCATAGACACAGATGAACCAACTCATAAAACGCGCAATTTTTGTCGGCGAACGATCGTCATTTAGCTGTCTCATAAGAGGATTTCGCATATCTTCTCAAAACATGGTTATCGCTGTAAGTCATGTTTTATATTAGATCGGGAAAATATTAAAACAAGTCATTACGATCTAATTACGACAAGCCTTTGCTGTTTATTATTGTTTCTATTCTTAAAGATAAAGAATTCTAAAATTCGTGTATTACGGAAATTTTGTGAATGTCAATTACATACCCAGTGATCTTTTTAGGTAGGTGACAAGCTGCCCACGATTGACCTTTTCGAAAATACACCTGCAAATAAGGTGAATCTTGCGAAAATAGCAGCTGGAAAGAAAATTGTTGTCTTTGCAGTACCAGGAGCATTCACTCCAGGATGTTCCAAAGTATGTATTGCTTTTATTTAAAAATTGTTTGTATCAGTTTTAACATATTTTATTTCATAAAATTCAATAGCTTTTTCTGTTTGTTTAATTTGAGACATAAATGAAATGAAATAAATCTGGGCATAAATGAATAATTAAGGATAACTCCTGTTGATAAAAATTAATAAAATTTAAGTGAAATGTTCAAATGCCAATAATCATTTTTGAATCATTTCTACAATAATTTCTTCATCCTAATTTAATGAAATTAAATGTATGAACATTAGATTATCTGTATATGTTAAATTATAATTTCATAAGAATTGCTTCATAAAAGATATTCTGATGGTAAACATATACCATAGATGAATTTTTGTTTTATCAGTTACAATATTACAATAATGAAAATATACTATTGCATTTAAAAGAATTTGGATGACCTTGAAATCTTGAAAATTGTTATATTTATTCTTTTGAGCCAAATATTTTCTTTCCTTCAAATCTTTTTGTGCATATAAAAGCAATAAAGATATTTTAAATTGTAATCTTAGTTTATTCATTCTATGTAAACTTGATATTATTTCAGACCCATCTTCCAGGCTATGTACAAAAAGCTGCAGATTTAAAATCCAAGGGAATAGCAGAGATCTTTTGCGTTGCTATAAATGATCCATTTGTCATGGCAGCATGGGGTAAGGAACATGCAGCTGAAGGCAAGGTAATACGATGTAGTAAAGTTATATTGTACATTTTCTTTGATAAGCAACACATTACATCTAAATTATTTTGTTTTTATACGTAGGTACGCATGTTAGCAGATCCAGCAGGTCAGTTTACAGATGCATTGGAACTGTCTGTAGATTTGCCAGTGTTAGGTGGGAAAAGAAGTAAACGCTACTCCATGGTTCTTGAAAATGGAGTAGTTAAAGAGTTAAACGTTGAACCCGACAATACAGGCCTATCATGTTCCTTAGTAGAAAATATTAAAGTTTGAAGTGTATCTCATTAAATGTTATATAGCAAGCTTGCTAGAAAGCTTATAGACTGACACTTTAATTAATTTGTAACTTCTGATACAAACTTCTTAGATGTTCACATAATACACCAATTATTCTTTATGTAAATTTGAAAATTACCAAATATACTTATATAAATTTTGTACAGTGTATTTTATTTAGCACTTGTTACTTAGAATACCTAATAAATTTTAAATTTTATTGTTAATAAAATTTATTTTTCCCTCGCAATGTTTGATTCAAAGATTTTCTCATGCAATAAATTGATTTCCTTTCAATATGACTTTTAGCAGATGAAGTTAAATATGCATATACGACCAATACTTAATCTTATAGTAAAAGTACATGTAATTAAAATTTGAAAATTTTACGTCGTACCATTTCGGGATAAATATGTCGCAGCAGAGAACATACATAATATATACATATTATGATATGTATATTTAATATATACATATCATAATATGTATATATTAAAGATACATATTTAATATGTATATTAAATATATAAATATTTATTATAGAAATTTAAAAAAAAATGAGGTAATTCAAAATAGTTTTGAATTGTAAAATATAAAACAATTCAAACACAAGAATATTTGAGACTTTTTCTTCAAGAATATAGATATTGTAATATTCAGGCTTTGCGCTCATGCAAACCAACCATAAGATTCACATTCTGCAACCTTCATGCAAATCCACTTTGCATAGTTCTAATGCATTTACTCATGTACCTACTCAGTACTACATGACATAACTCTATACATAATTATAGGTTTACTTTATATTTAAATACAACTCGTACTCACTGTAATATAGGATAAGGAATTTAGCATACTGTTAAATCATAAGTTGTATATAAAATGACCGAGATAGTACATGCGCGCATAAATCACCGGAAACGATTAAAAGCTCAAACGTTACTCGTTTGTTTAATAATCATCTTTCGGTTGTTTTTCCATAAAACTGTTTCCCACGAGGCTTTCCGGAGAGCATTGACTTTAAATCATTCACACGCTTCGACATTCGTTCGTAATTGTATTCTAATCTTTCTAAATTTAAATTACAATCTTTGCTCTCTAATTTAAATCCTAGTTTAGGCATTTTATCATTTAATTGCATTTATTCAATTTTGTTCAATTATTAAAATATATTACAGTTATTTAAATTCAATTTTTTGTTAAATCCTTTATCCAGTGTTAGAGTCCTAATTGTTAGTTCCAGAATCCATTAATTTTGTTAATTATCACCAATAATTTGTTAATTATTACCAATTCACGTTGCAGTCTGTACATTATTGGCGATTGGTATTTTACCTATCTATTTACAATCCCACAACCCACTTTAAAACTACATAGGTACGTCCACAGACAAAGTAAAAGATAGACCGATCATGCAATGTAAATTTCTGTCTCGCGATCCATGTAACCGTTTTAACATTTGAATGACAACAATGCTGCTGTAATTATAGGAAGTATAATTAAGTATAGAGGTAGTTAATTATTTTTGACATAACTACAATAGTGTTTTCGATCTACAGAAACCAGATTTAGTGAAAGAAGACTGTCAATTTTCGCAAGAATTACATCAGATCCACAAAGGATATAGATATCAAAATAAATATTGAAGTCCGTATTAAAAATTAATAGCTTTCCGCTTCTGGTTTCTTGTACATGTTGTTATATTGCTAATTGTAATATATTATATAATTGTATAAGTTTTTACTTGCTTCATTAGTTTAAGTAAATGCAAAAGTGAAATATCAGAAATGTAAATTATACTGTTCTTACATTCTAAAAAAGTAGCAGAAGATCAAAGTTTACTACATTTATTCGTTCCATTCGACCAAAAAAGAAAGTATTATAGTAATTCATGATGTGTAGGCTAAACTAGAGATCTTGTCAGATGCGGTGAAAGCAAAGCATGCAAAGAGGAAGAAAAGGAAAGAAAGCGCTTCATCTCAGAGATACATTTGAACTTTAGACTTATCTTTTTTTTTTTCATGAATTTATTGCATCATATAAACAGTGTACATTGATATATAACTTAACCTATGGTACAATTGTACGACAATAACGCTTATCATATGTATTTGATAAAAGATCCTATCTCCCCTCTTTGTGACTCAATCTCCCTCCTCTTGTTCCGGTTTTCCTATGGTTTGACACACCTCTAATTCTTATAACGCAATATCTACATTGTCGGTTTAGATTTTTATTTTATATTTTGCAATCATGCTCTTAATTTATCAGGAAAATCTTATCAAAAGATCTGCTTTAAAAAAAATTAAGCACATTTGGTAAAAGTTGATATAAACAATTTCTATTCCCAAACTATTCAAAAATTTGAAGCTAGTATACATGTATATATACTTACACATATATAAAAATGAGAACTGAAGCAAGCACTTGCGAGAATTGAAAATTTAAGAGATTTGGAAGACATCTGGTGACCATCATTCGAACCACTCAAATGGGGGAATTTGAAAGATTTGCAAGTGTCCATTTGTGAAAAAGCCCAAGGCGCCTAGGGACAGCAACTGAAAATTATCATACGTATTAAAATGTGATAGCTTTATTAATATTTCTAATATCAGTTATAAACACCTTATGTTACATTTCTAATAGTATAATAATGAAGTTGACGGTGCTACATAACTAGCTTCAGAGCATTCACGAAACCAATTGTTGATATATAGTGCTTGTTTGTGTTAGAAACTTTATGGCGCCAACTGTACCACTTTGCTGTTATTTGTGAATTTTTTTTAAATATTTTCAAAAATGCCAGCATTTTTGAAGCATATCGAAGTAGAAAACTTTAAGTCATATAAAGGAAAGTTTATTATAGGGCCTTTAAAATCGTTTACTGCTGTTGTTGGACCAAATGGATCTGGTGGGTTATGTTCCACTATACTGGTATAAGTAATTCTAATACTAATAATTTTAAATATCTTATAAATTATATGTATTCTTTTTGTACAGGAAAGTCTAATTTTATGGATGCAATTAGTTTTGTTATGGGAGAAAAAACAAGTAGCTTACGTGTAAAGAGATTCAGTGAGTTGATACACGGAGCCTCAATAGGAATGCCAGTTGCTCGAAGGTATTTTTGAATATTTATATTTAAGATATTACACATTTTAGGAAGTTTATTTGACAATTGGTATGTTATACCAAAAGGGCATTGTTATGATAAATTTTAGCAATATTTTAGCTTTTAATTATTTTACGCGATTACATTTTCTATTAGCTATTAATTCTATTTTTTCAGCAAGTCCTTCATTTATTTATAAATGGTAAAAGTATCTACAAGTATTGTAATAATATATGAAATATAAAAATATAACTTTTTTTAATATTTTATTTTCAATAAACAATTTTTTAGTTTTATACTTGTACATTGGAATGCATATGATACTTTAATTTCATTAACATTTTGCAATTTGCAAAAGCTTTTAGCTTTCTTTATTATGAAAAGATTATCTTTGTGAAGAATGTGCATTTTGCACATAAAAATCAAAATAATGTACAATATGTATGTATGTATATATTATCTCAATATGTAGAATATTTGTTATTTATAGTATAATCATTTTCTTCAAACATTTAATATCTAGTTTGTTAACCATACCACAATAAATTCTATAACAAACAATTATAATTTAGTGTATACCTATTTTTGTACTTTTTCCTAAAGTATAGTGAATGTAATAAACATTCTTTTAAAAATAGTTTTTGCTATTGTACATTTTTACTAGAAAAGAAATAATTTTGTGTTATAAAATTATTGTATTATAATAGATCACCCAAAATGCTATTTAAGAAAGTATAAAATATTTATTAAGTATGAACGTAATATTAATAAATATATTAGTAAGTATAGTCAAATAAGTTGATTAATGTAACATATCGTACACTACTGCTGTAAATTTCAGTGCATCTGTAACAGCTGTTTTTGAATTAGAAGATGGCAGTGGAAAGAGTTTTATGCGTTCTGTACAAGGATCTTCCTCAGAACATAGAATAAATAATAATGTAAGCTTTACATATTATTTAAATAAAAATATAATTATAAATTTATTAAAAAAATAAAAAAACATGATTTTCGCACATATTGCACAGGTTGTTACCAGTCAAGTATATCTCAATGAATTAGAGCAACTAGGTATCAATGTCAAAGCAAAAAATTTTCTGGTATTTCAAGGGGCTGTTGAATCAATTGCTATGAAAAATCCAAAGGAACGTACTGCACTTTTTGAAGAAATTAGTAATTCTGGAGCATTAAAAGCAGAATATGAGAGGTAATTTATTCAAATACAAGGTTTTATTCTGTACTAATAAAAATGCATAAACTTAATACGTTTTTCCGTGTGCAAGCTTTAAAATGTTTAATATTTAATGCATTACAATGGTTAACATAATAGCCAATGTTGCTATTTGCTACAAATGTTATTAATTACTGTTAAATGAGAAGACAAAATAACCCATATAATCCCATAGACGTAGTTATACAATGAACTTATCAAGTGCTTGAAACTTATATATCTAAAACCTTGTCTATTTAAAAGTAAAGAAAGAATGAACATTATTTTTAAACAAAATATATTTCTTTTGTCTTTTTGTTCTATCACCTACTTCACTGAATTGTAATTCTATAATCTCTGCATGATCTTTATTTTCTTTTTTTTTATAATTTATGCTTTACTAATTATATTATTCCAAACACATTACTACATAAATCTTTCGTAAAACTATGTTAATTCAGATATATTGTGTAGAAAGAAAAATTTTTACAAAAATGTACTTATTAACCATTGCTAATAATGTTAACACATTAATGACTAATTGAATATTTTTAAAAAGAAATATTTTTAAAGATTCTTCATGTTACAGACTAAGAACAGAGATGTTAAAGGCAGAAGAGGAAACTCAATTTTCCTATCAGAAAAAGAAAGGTATTGCTGCAGAAAGAAAGGAAGCAAAATTGGAGAAAGAAGAAGCTGAGAAATATCAACGTTTGAAGGAAGAATATGTATGCTTATTTGTTTATTTATTGCATATTAAACTAACTGTATTATTTGTAAATTTTTTTAGAAAATCATTAGTTTAATTAGCTTATAACTCATTAATTCATTTGATGTATAAGTATATATATGATCTAATGTATATGCGTATGTATATATGTGTGTGTGTTGAAAGTTTTTTTTTTAAATCTATGTTACTGATTTTATTATAGGTGGAAAAGCAAGTAGAGCTCCAACTATTTCGTTTATTTCATAATGAAAAGAGTACAGAGAATTTAGAAGTTTCACAAAAGAAGAAACAACATGAAATAGAAAAAATTGAAAAGAAAAAGGAAAAAGCAGAGGAGCTATTAAAAGAGAAAAAGAAAGAAGCTGGGAAATTAGGAAGAGATCTTGCTAAAATAGAGCAAGATATCAGGGAAGTAGAAGTTGAAATAACAAAGAAAAGACCCACATTTATCAAAGCAAAAGAACGTGTTGCGCATATGCAAAAAAAAGTAGAGAGTGCTCGGAAATCTCTAGCACAGGCACGTATTGCAGATGAAGCTCATAAGAAAGATATACATGAACTTCAAGAAGAATTGCGACAAGTAGAAGAAGCTAAAGCAGCTTATGAAGCAAGTATTGCTGGACAATCACAATTACAGGGAAGAGATGTACAGCTTGAAGATGAACAGGTAGAAATTTAAATAAGATTTATCTAATATATGTAATAATATTTTTTAAAACAGTTTGTTACAGAGTAATGTTATAAATTAATTTTACAAAAATTATACCACTTACAATATTTGTATTGATTTAAAACTTTAAAGCTTACATGCATCTGAACATTCAAAGTATAAAATAACCATTATAACGTCTATAAAATTAATTCAAGGTTAGAGAATATAATCGTTTAAAAGAGGAAGCAGGCAAACAATCAGCAAGATACTTACAACTTCTTGATTCTATCAATCGTGAGCAAAAGTCAGATCAAGATCGACTTGACAATGAAGGAAGAAAGAAAACTGATATTGAAAATAAACACAAACAGAAAGGTCATATGCGAGACGAAGCTCTCAAAAGAGTAGAAAAATTAGAAGAACATATAAGGACGTCGGAAGCTGCCTTAGAAGATCAGAAAAAATTGCGAGCTGATTTGCAGTCTGATGTTGGTACATCAAAAGACAAAATACAAAATCTACAACGAGAATTAGAAAGTATTTCGGAACAATTGGGTGATGCAAAAGTTGATAAGCATGAAGTGTCAAGAACTAAAAAGAAAACGGAAATTGTAGAAAATTTTAAACGTCTGTTTCCTGGAGTAGTAAGTAATAAATTACATTTAATATTTGATTTAATTCCGCTAAATGCTTTTTAAATTATTATGTAAAATGTTCAACAATATGAACGTTATATAATTATTACTATTACTCCCTAGTATGATCGTATGTACAATATGTGCGAACCTATTCATAAGAGATATAATGTTGCAATTACAAAAGTTCTTGGTAAATATATGGAAGCTATTGTTGTTGATACTGAAAAAACAGCTAGACAATGTATTCAGTATCTCAAAGAGCAATATCTTGAACCAGAAACATTTCTCCCTCTTGATTATATTCAAGCAAAACCTTTAAAAGAAAGGCTTAGGTAGGTGGTTTAAACGTGGTTAATATTAGAAGTTAACTAATTTAATATGAAAATGATTTTTTTAGTACTTTTACAAACAAATCATCCGTGTTAAAAATTTTATTTAATATTCATGATTTAAAAATATTCTCCCATACTTTAGTTTTGTTTTTATGCTATAAAAATTTTAACATCACACCATATAATCAAGTCTCTCCTTTCAGGAATATACAAGAACCCAAGAATGTAAAATTGTTATATGATGTGTTACATTTCTCACCTAAAGATATTGATAGAGCTGTATTATTTGCTACAAATAATGCACTTGTATGTGAAACTCCTGAAGATGCAAATAAAGTTGCTTATGAGATGGATAAGAAAGCAAGATATGATGTAAGTATACAATACTCCATTTTTAAAGTATTGAAATAAGTATATTATTATTTTAAGTATTGAAATATATATACATATATATACATACATAATATGTGCATATACTTACAGTGTGTTGCCTTAGATGGAACATTTTACCAAAAAGCTGGAATAATATCTGGTGGTAGTTTGGACCTTGCAAAGAAAGCAAAAAGATGGGATGAAAAGCAAATGTCTCAATTAAAAGCACAAAAAGTAAAACATTTTAATTTTACACAAGGTGAATCATGCAACTGTGATAAGACATATTTCTTCATTTGTTGCTACTAGAAAAAGGTGATAGGAAAGAAACAGAATTCAGTTGATTTATGTAAAAAAATATGTATATATTTTTTTTTATTCTATTTTACGAAAAAATAAATTACACATACGTGCACCGTTGCATTTGTCGAAAGAAATGTGGTCACGGGAAATTGTTTTGTACCATTCAAAATTTTCCTTTGTCTTTTTTCTTAATTGCAACCAAACAAGAAATATGATTTACCGCAATTGTGCGACTTATCCTGTGTGCAATGTAGTTTATACTTTACAATGTATTTAAAATTATAGCATATTGAAATTTCAATATTTTTTAGGAAAAATTAACCGAAGAATTGCGTGAATCTTTGAAAAAATCACGAAAAGAATCTGAATTAAATACGGTTGAATCTCAGATACGTGGATTAGAAACACGTTTGAAGTATAATAAAAGCGATTTAGCTGCTACTGTAAGTAACACGTAATACAATATAACATCTATGATGATAATACTTTATTCTATTTTTTAATTACAGCAAAAACAAATTTCTGAACTTGAAACCGAGTTAGATGGTCTTCAGAATGAGTTAAACATGTTTGGTGTACGTATAGATATCTCATGCATTACACTTTAGTAAAAATATATACTACATTAAATACACTTTTTATACACAGCCAGCAATAGCTGCAATTGAAAAAACCATGGCTGAAAGAGATCAAGAAATACAAAATATTAAAGAGAAAATGAATAATGTCGAGGACGATGTGTTTGCTAGTTTTTGTGAACAAATAGGCGTTTCTAATATTCGACAATATGAAGAAAGGGAATTACGGTACGTAGATCTAATTGTGATATTAAATCATTTTTTAGTATGATATAAAAGGTCTATTATCCTTTATATTAATAATTTTTATATTGTTAATTACATTATGACCACAACATACGGAGTGAATGACATAACAATAGAATTTCAAATATTTTGATTGTTTTTCATGTTATCAAACATTTTCTAAAGAAAAATTTAATTAAAATAAAGAATATTACAATAATAAAAATACTAATTTCAAAGTTATCCTTCTCAATACTTTAATTTCTTATTCTTTTTAATGTATTGATATATTTATATTTTTAAATCATTGTAATTAATAAATGAATTGACCTGACAGTATGATGACTTATGCACGAATTCCAAAGACAGTGTTTTACAAAGAAATTGTAATAAATTGTAATACCTAAAATGATGTGTAGCAGTTACAGTAACTTATCGGTTTTTGTATATTTAAACATTTTACATTTTGTATTTTACAATTAATTTTATATAAAACGTCCGTCCTTTCTTTTTTTGTTTGAAAAAAAGCAACAAAAATGATTCAAGCTTTAATATTAGCTAACATACTTCGAATAAAACTTAATTGTTACAATGGTATTTTCAGATCGCAACAAGAAAGAGCCAAAAAACGAATGGAGTTTGAAAATCAATGTAATCGCATTTATAATCAATTAGATTTTGAGAAGCAACGTGATACGGAAAGTAAGTAAAAGTTATTTATATATTTTGAAAAATTTAGTAGCTAATCTATGAGTTTCTATTCAATACAGGTAACGTTTTACGATGGGAACGTGCTGTACAAGATGCAGAAGATAAATTGGAATCCGCCCGACAGACTGAATCTAATCAAAAAGCTGAAATAGATCACGATGAAACTCAAATGGAACAACTGAAATCGGCACGAAACGCCAAGAAAATGGAAGTTGATCAAAAGGAAGATGAAATAGGTAAAGCTAGGCGTGAGGTTGGGGCAATAGCAAAAGATATACAAGCTGCTCAAAAACAATTGAATGGTATTGAAACCAAAATTGAACAAAAAAAAGCTGAACGTCATGCTATACTAATGCAATGTAAGGTATGTCGCAAACAAACTGAAAGTTTATACATTTCAAATTTTCAAAAGTAGTTGATATTTATTTATTTAATTATTTACTTATTCATTCATTTAGATGGAAGATATAGCAATTCCGATGCTTCACGGAAATATGGAAGATATAGCTAGTGAAACTGGTACAATCAATAGTACCGAGACTAATATTGATTCCTCTTTAAGTACTCAACAACAATATGAACGAGAAAAACGAATAACTATAGATTATGCTCTCCTTCCTGAAAATTTAAAAGATATAGAAGAGGAAGATATTAAAAAAACTTCTGACAAATTAACAAAAACAATTAATGATTTACAAAGTACTATTCAACGTATTCAAGCTCCCAATATGAAGGTAAGAAATAATATTACAAAATATTATGTATTGAAAAAAAAATCCCAAATAGTATATACATATAGAACTATGAAAACATCTTAGATACATGTAAAAATGCTTTAATTATTATTAATATGTTAAATACACTGCCTCTTTGACTATGTATATTATATTTTAATGTTTAAATTATTATTTAATTTCAAATTTAATATCGAATGTTTTGGTTGTAATTTTATATATTTTGAAGTTATATATAAAAAAAAAATCAATAGACATTAAATCTAACAGTATACATAACTGCATATGATTAACAATGTAATGTTAAACAAGAGATACTATTTGCAATATTGAAATAATTGTGTGATATTGTTTAGGCAATTCAAAAATTATATCTTGCCAAAGAAAAACTACAAGAGACTAATGAAGAATTTGAACAGTCTCGTAAGAAAGCAAAAAAGGCAAAGACACAATTTGAGAAAATCAAGAAGGAAAGGCACGACAGATTTATGGCTTGTTTTGAACATGTTGCTAATGAAATCGATCCGATTTATAAGGTAAATTTATATTTGTAATTAAATTTTTGAATTCTTTTGTATGAATTGTAATAGTATCTACATATTTTTGTAATTATAGAGTTTAGCAAAAAATCAATCTGCCCAAGCATTTCTTGGGCCAGAAAATCCGGAAGAACCTTATTTAGATGGTATTAATTACAACTGTGTGGCACCAGGGAAACGGTTCCAACCAATGTCTAATTTATCTGGTGGAGAAAAAACTGTTGCAGCATTGGCATTATTATTTGCAATTCACAGGTGTACATTATATAGTTACTAATTTTTTTATGTATTATTAAAATAAATTCAAACGTATTTTATTAATTCATTTTTTATAGGAAGTATATCATTGCATTATGTTCAATTGTAACTTAATTTTCTGACATTTATAGTTTTCAACCTGCACCATTCTTTGTTTTGGACGAAATTGATGCAGCTCTCGATAACACTAATATAGGAAAAGTTGCCAGTTATATACGTGATAAAACGACTTCCTTACAAACAATCGTCATATCGTTGAAAGAAGAATTTTATTCTCATGCTGATGCGTTAATTGGTATTTGCCCTGATGTAAGTAAAATGAAAAGTCTGTATGATAACTCTAAATGAAAATATTTTTAATTACACGAAATGGTAGCTGCATCAAAATTATTATATCTTTTCTAAATTACAGGTTGGTGAATGTTTAGAAAGTAAAGTATTAACTCTTGACTTAACTGCATATCCTACGCACATCAATTCGTAGAATATATTTCAATTTAAAATTTAAACATTTCAATTATGTTTTTGTATGTTAATGACTTTGTTTTACATGCAATAATTTTATGTTGTTTTACATATAAATTGTCTTGAAATTTATCATATCTGAATGTAATTAAAATGTTTTACGAAATTTATATTTGAGAACAAATCATCAAATAAGATAAATTTCATAAAGTACATGAAACATTCGATTTTTTTTTGTATTGTTAGTTTCGTATTCTCTATTAATATTATTGTACTTTAATTGTCATCATGTAACATTTTTGAGAGTTTTATTAGTATTTAAACTTAATTTAAAGTGAATAATTTATTGCCTTTAGCAGTGTAAAAATTCTTGTTTAAGTAATAAATTATTCGTATAAATATATAGAAGTATACAGTTAATTAAAATATTGTGTCAATTTTTAAGTTAAGTGCGTCAGATGTTAAATCATACATTTTATATTGTAAGGCTGTAAACACATACGTTTATAGATTAAAGAATTTTATTATAATACTTCTTTTATTAATGTTTAAATATTTATCCTCCACATAAGAACGTACAAAAATATAATATGAATGACACAGTAGTTAACCAATTTTGATATATTTCCAAATTAATAAATTAATAATTTCTTAATAAATATCGAGATTAATTTAATGATAGTGTCTTTCACATCGATAATAATAGTTATATATTCAGTTTGAAATTTCCAGAGACATTCGTTCGGAAATAGATTACCACAATAAAAACTAATTCGGATTGTCTTTTCGTATTTAAATTTTCAGTATATAAAAGTGTATATATAGCTGAATTTACTTGAAGTTGGCAGCATTGCATCTTTTATAGACGAAATTGTGGCGCTCAGTTAAACTTACGGTATATTATCAAATAAATATTACAATGTACGCACAATTGGAACGTATCATAATTTTTAACTTTAAATCCTTCAGAGGAACAGTAGTTATCGGTCCTATCAAACCATTCACAGCAATTATTGGTGCAAATGGATCTGGTAAGTTAGACTGTTTCAATTTTTATCATTTGCCTTAGCGTCTGCATGAAGGTTTCTCAATTTCAAAAATGGAACGTTATGTAGTACTATATGTATACATAATTAATAATTAAATATAAATATCTACATTCTAGTTAATGCACACAATTTTTTTTCTATCTGTTAATAATTAATTTTATTTGATTATAGTTTAATTACATTATTTAAAATATCATTTTTTTATCAATACGAATATTTAAAACATTCAAATTATACTCACATATTGTTTATTCGATAAATAAACGTATTCTTTAGATTATGAAATTAACTGTGAATTAAAAATATAAAACTATATTTTAGGAAAATCAAATATAATGGATGCAATTAGTTTTGTAATGGGTGAAAAAGCTAAAAAATTACGTGTTAACCAACTTAGTGAACTTATTTATGGTGCATCTACAGGAACACCCTTATTCAACAGGTGTTAACACATTTTTGTTTTCAATCGTATTTTCAATTGTTTTATAAACTACCTAACTTATTGATAAAATAACTATTTTATATAAAATATTATATAAAATAACTGTAGAATACATAATACTAACATGAATACATAAATCAAATAATAAATTGTTTCATGCATACTTATTAGATGTACATTTTTTTTATATTTTGTTTTCTTATGTTTTATATTTGTTCTCTTTCTATCTAACTTACTTTATTTATGATACAGAGCACACGTAACAGCTATTTTCATTTTTGAAGACAATACTAACAAAACCTTTACCCGAAGTATATATAATACTTCTTGTGAATATAAAATTAATGATGAGGTAATTTCCATTCCATGAGAATTTACACATTTATACTACTGAGTTAATGAAAAGTACATAAACACAACTCATGTGAATATTCTCAAATAATTATAATAAATGTACCAGATGGATTGATTTTAACTGCACTTGTATAAAGTTATACCATATACTAAACTCTTAATTTTTAATATTTTTAAGTAAAAAATGATTTATACACACTTATTCGAATTAAAAAAAAATAATATACTGTATATATTTGATCATAAGGTAGTTACAGCTGATCATTACATATTTGAATTGGGAAAGCTCAATCTTAATGTAAAGGCCAAAAATTTTCTAATATTTCAAGGAGCTATTGATTCAACAATAATGAAAACACCAAAAGAATATACTCATATATTTGAAGAAATTAGTAATTCAATTGAAGTAAAAGAAGAATACGAAAGGTGATAAAAATACATCTGTTTAAATGCTAATATAATACTACTGCAAACATTTATTTACACTTATAGGTTAAAAAACAAACTTTGCGAAGCACAAAATGAAATTCACTATTTGTATAAAAGTAAGAAAGATCTTCTTCTAAAAAAAAAGGATGCTTTATTAGTCAAAAACGAAGCAGATAAATATAAAGAGATTTATGATCAATATGTACGTATATACATATCAATTATTGTTATACATAAACGATTTATACAGTACAGTTCTAAAATTCACGGATATTATTAGTCGGTCAAGGTTATTTTTTGAGCTGCGATTAAAAAGAAATTAATCACCACCTTCTAGATCTTAAGCGTGCTCGAACGTTTATTGCGTAGAGCTTTTCTTAGATTTTCGCTGCAGCAGATTTTCGGGCATAACATGCTTGGCGAAAGGTAGATGTTCAATTCTTATTCGCATAATTTGTCAAATGGTTTTTAAATATTAAAAAATTTAAAGTTCGCTTCGCTAATTGGAATGGAAGTGCGCAAAAGAAAAAATAAAATATTACAGCAGGGTAAAAGGCGGGTAACAGAAGAGTACGAGTAAATCTCGAAAGCGCCTATAGGCGCCAACAAAATGTATTCAGATCCCTTGTGTGCGATGGTTAAACAACTGTTTGTTTCTAATTGTAAATAACTGAAGTCATTAGCTACTTATATATTACGAAGGCGGTAAAATGTTAGTTAGTTAGATGTTTTTTTTCTCACAAAAGGATAGCTAAAACAATTTAAAAGCATACTTAGTAGAACTTTACCAATTAAATATATATACGATGGTCCCATCGTGCCATGCTATTTTCAATAGTACGGGTTATTTTTTAGTGACCTTGAGCGGGTATAATGTGTGAACTTTAAAATATTTGATCACAAAATAGGGATGCACATATATATATATATAAATAAAATTAATTATATTCAGTAATTTGCGATTATTATATTAATAAATAAATTACTTTTTTAAATTACTTATTCTCAATTGTATATTATAATTTCGTTAAAAATATATGAAATAATATTTTTTATATTTTAGTTGAACAGCAAAATAAAGCTGTACTTCTTTGAATTATTTCATATAAAAGAAGATATTCAGGATTTAGAGGATACATTAGAAACTGTGCAACTAGAATTAAATGAATATGAAAAAGAAAATAATATTGTAACCGAGTCTTTAAAAAAGTGTAAAAATCAATTAAAAGCGGCAACTAAAGATGTAGACGATACTGAACAATATCTTGCAAAAGTAGAAAATGATTTAAAAAGAAAAGAAACAAATTTCACACAAATTGAAGAGAAAGTTTTATATTGGGAGCAAAAGATCAATTCCATGAATTTATCGCTAGTAGAGGCACAGAAATCGTATAATTCTCATATGAAAACAATAAAAGAATTAGAAAATGAATTAACGCAAATGGAACACATAAAAACTATGTTCGAAGAAAATATGGCAACCCAAATATTATCTCAGGGCAGCACCGTTGCACTTAATGATATACAAGTACAGTCATATTTAAGGAAATATTTGTAGATAATATAGTATACAATATTTTTAGACAAATGCATAATTAGACAATAATTAATTAGTTTTATGTATTTGAAATAACATTTCTATTCTGTTGTTACATTACTACAATGATATATCGATATATTCAATCGTAACGTTTTAATTTTTGTTTATAAATATAAGCAAAAACATACAGAATGTTATTGAATAACCCAATATGGTATAACCCAAAAAAAGTAATTCAGTATAAAAAGATAAGTCGAAAACTGAAAATTCACCGGAAATGGGCAATAAGAATAAAATAAGGACTTTTTCCCCATAAGAATTGTTCAGCAGTTATTAATTAAGTAGCTTATATTTTTTTCTTGATATAATATATTTTGTAAATTTATTTAAGTACAAAGTTTCCTACGAAAAAATATTACTGCACTTTTTAACTTTACTTGTACATATAGTTGCTTTCTTTTAAGGTGTATTATAAACTCGATTACGTCCCAGGTTAAGATGCTCGGCAGTTGATCAAAGAAATTTCAATTTTAAGGAATAATCCTTTTTCTTTTATTCCCTTTGCTAATGTTCCTATTTCGTACATGCAAAATAATTCGTATATCAATATAAACGAAGAGTAAATATAACTAATAAAAAAAAAAAAATAAAACAAAAATCAGTTTGGGGATTTCGATACATTTATCGACAGTCCTCGAGTTATTAAATAGCTGAAGAGTTAGCCGTTATATATCATTTACTAAGTTAGTAAATAAGATCAGATGGGCGTTTTCTTTTGAGCCTTCTAGGAAGATCAGAATAGCAATTTGCAGCAAGTGAATTTACATGTTTGGCTATTCTTTACCGATGTGCTTTCGAATATCGTTTAATTTCCTCTGCTGCCGTACGGAGTCTTAGAGTTTTCCTGATATCGTCATCTCTTACAAACCACGATGCATTTAACATAGCTTTTGAAATGATGGATTCTAGATTTTCCAGTTTCATGATGTTTGATTTTGTACTTATGTCCCAGATTTGCAGTCCGTATGTCTATATGGGTTTTATTATAGTTTTATAGATCAGAAGTTTGTTGTTTGACAAGAACGACTTTTATAACTGTTAAAAGTGTTCTATTACTTTTTTTTATGAACTAATATTATAATGTAACAATAGGATAGTATATGGTGAAATAATATACGTAACGTACTTAAGTAGACGCTTGTCTGCCATGTTTTTTTTTTATTATTAACAAATTTAATGAATCAAGTTTGGGCTTTTTAAAGGTAAAGGAATACCTTCGTTTAAAACAAATCGTTGAAGTTAAATCTTTCGAGAACACACAAGCTTGCAATGCTCTTAAATGTCAGCAAAGTATAAATCAAAATAAGTTGGATAATGAAAATAGGAAGAAATTTGAATTGGAAATTAAATTACAGCAGATGAATATTTCGAAAGATGAAACAGAAAAACGATGTAGATGTATTCAACAACGTATAAGCGAAATCGAAGGTACATTAACCGATAAAATAAGCACAAAGAATAATTTAGAAAGTCTAGTTACCAAACAAAGGGAAGATACGGAAGCTATACAACAAGAGTTACAAAATGTGTCTGAACAGCTTGAAAATGTAAAAGTAAATAAACTTACAAGCTTACGTTTCAATAAGGAAAAAGAAACGGTTAATATTTTGCAAGGCTTTTTTTCTGGTGTGGTATGGACTAAATTTCGTACTAAATACATATAACAGATATTATTATTAACTCTTTGAGTGTTATAGATTCATATATACAGTCACTCACAAAATTTGACGTACACTCATGTTAGTGGCGGAAATTAGCGAGAGAATGGATAAAAACATACACATTTGAATCTAAAAACGTTATATGTATTTATTCATATAGTTTAGTGAACAATTAATAAAAAAAAGATTTAAATTACATTAACTATTTGCTTAAATTTAACTAAAAATAAGAAAAGTGCTGATATTCTACCGACACAAAATTTAGCGTACACATATTAAAATGATTCACTTACACAAAATTAATATTCTGTTACGTAACCTTTTGCATCTATAATTGTTTGCAATCGTCGTGGCATTGATTGCGCTAGATTTTTTGTTACCGATTCTGAAATTTTTTCCTGTATATCTCGGATTTTTACTTTAGCGTCTGCTTTATTTATTATTTAATAATTTTTTAATCTAATTTTAAGCTCTCTCCACAAATGCTCTATAACATTCAAATCAGAGGACTGTGGCGGTGTTTTTAACAACTTGGGTACATTATAGAGTAATCATTCTTGTACAACACGAGAGGAATGCTTCGGATCATTATCTTGCTGAAAATAATAGACCGGCATTTGCAATTTTAGAAGCTTCGAAATTATTTTTTTAAATATTAAAGGACTGCATTTTGTCCATAGTGGATTCCACAAATACCATTATTCGACTCCTTTTTGCCCACAATATTATGGAATCTCTGGCACGTTTAATCGTAGTTCTTGTGTTATTTTCTTTAAATTGTGTATTTCATTGCCGCCATATGATTTGCTGGTCATTTGTATTAAATAAATTCATTCTGTATTCATCAGTGAGTATGACGTTATTCCAGGAATCTATGTTATGATTAACATATCTTTTGCGAATTCAAGACGCTTTATACGATCAGCTTTTGAAATAAATGGTTTACTGCAGGCGATTCTTCCATTGAAACCTTCTGTACGTAAAACCTGACGAACTATTTCAGTCGATATTGTTTTGTTAATTCCTAACGAAATACTTTTTGTTAATTCTGGTATACCAAGCTTAGGATTTATCTTAATTTGCCTTACAATATAACGCTTATCACTTCCAGACAGCATTTCTTTCCTACCTCGGCCCGCTTTGTTCTGGAGTGTGCCTTCCTATTTCAATTTATTTATTATTCTCTGTATTGTTGAATGAGTTCTACTTATGATACTTTCAATTTCGTGTAAACTTTTGCCTTTACAATATAAGTTTATTACTAATTTTCGTATAGAAATATCCGTTTGCCTCGGAGAGATCATCTTGGAAACAATTAGAAGATGTGGTTCAATAAATAATAATCTATCGATTCAACAGTTGAATGATATTGTTTAGACATCTTCAAGTTGTTTCTCAATAGTACCACTATTACATACTTTTTATAAAATACGTTTTTTAGATAAATTTTCATGTGTACGTTCAAAGTGTCAGTGTTTTTAAATTTTCAGTTAAATATAAGCAAATAGTTAATACTAGAACTACCAAACCAGTCAAAATGACTGGTTTTAAATTTTCATTTAAAACTCAAAGTTATAATTCTGCAAAAATTTCTTCACGATTTTTATTACAATATCCAAAGCATTAAGTTTATCAATTTAAGTTCCTCTCTCCCGTATCCTTTTTAAAGTTACATATGTATATACTATACCTAGATGTACCGCAACCAGTCATTTTGACTGGTATTTTGCAGTACCATTGAAGTAAATCGTGGCTCTAAATAGTAGTGCACAAATTTATTTATAACTGATAATCGTAATGTTATTTTATATTTCAATTTGTGTCGTGATTTGTTGCAATTAGCTGAAGAACTTGCTAGAGAATTATAAAAAGAACGAACGTTAGATAGAATATCGGTAAATACGACACAAAATTCGGATAAACGTAAATGGTGTCAAATTGGACATTGTAGAAATAACAAAACCAATAATACCTACGATAAATGCAAAAAATGTTTCTGTAGGAAATGTATATCCAAAAAGATTTTTGCTTCCATTTGCAAGAACTATCTTCGGTAGTAATAAATTTACTATTGTTAAGAATGAAAATAGTGTACTTCTAAGTAATATAAATACGTATAATGTTATGTAAAAATTAAAAAATATAAATAAAGGTTATTTCCATTGCATAACAGATATGAAAAATAACCAGTCATTTTGACTGGTTTGGTACAAATAGGTATCCAGTAATCGTCGATAGTTCTAGTGTTAATGTTATTTAAAAAATATTTTTACTAATTGCTCTTTAAATTAAGCGAATAAATATATATTACAGTTTTACATTAAAATATGTATTTTTTTTTATCTATTCTTCCGCTAATTTTCGCTACCAATATGAGTATACGCTCAATTTTATGAGTGACTGTATATACAGCAAATTATTTTTAGAGTATGCTGTAGCTAAAGTATTAATAATAATAATAATAATTTACATATTATATATGTATATAGTAATGAATAAATATTTATAATTGCGTATTTAAATTTTAGTATGGTCGTTTATACAATTTATGTAAACCTATTCATTCTCGATACAATGTCGCTATGACTAAAGCTTTTGGGAAATATTACAAATCCATCATTGTATCTACGAACGAAGTAGCAGTCCAATGTATCAATTATTTAAAGGAACAACAAATAGGAATCGAAACATTTCTGCCACTGGAAGATTTGAAAATAAAACCAATGCAGAAAAAATTACGGTATTGATGCTGTTTATTAATTTCTTCCAAAATTGGTGATATAAAATAATTATTAGCTCCTTCTTGAAAACAGGGAAGTTTTTAAAAGCCATTTTTAATTAACTTTAACGATAATAAAATAACATTAATGATAAAATTCTGATACGTTAAAACCTAATGGAATTATTTTATATGACAAAAATGAAAATAAAAATGTATTATGCCTATATAGCATATTTTTTATTGATATTATTAATCTATTTTTAATTCAGCTTAATATATTTTACGAAATATTTATTTTATCTTTTCTTAACATATTAAAATCTTTTCAAATACATTTGTACCTATATATTCTTTACTTTAACTGCGTAAAAAAGAAGATATTTTAAACTGAAGTTATTATTCATAAAAAAATCTTTTTATTGTGATGTGTTTGAAAAAAATATAAAAATAGGAAAACACGCTATATAGTATATACATATATGTATAAATAACGATTAGAAACGATGAATTAAACGAAGAAAAAATACATGATTAACATTTTGCTATTTCACGTTGTTATTCTTTTCACGTACATATATTACGACCAATAATTCTTTTGGACTATACTTTATAATTTTGACCAAATGGGTTTGAAATTCTTTAAAGTTCTTATCTTTAAGGGGTTTCCATTATCCCTTTCCGTATTGTCCCTTATCTTTGTAAATTGTTAATACTGATTTCATTAATAAAAATCTACTTCTTATTTTATTACAAAAATGAAATACGCTAATTTAAAATTATTATATAAATAATTTAGAAATTATTATTCTATGCTACAGTAAATTGTTTATTTTGATGTTTTACACAACATAAATGAAACAAAATTAATTTTAGTTCCATTTATTATTGTGTTATCCTGAATAAATAAAGTTCCGAAACACTTTCTTTTTATATTAAAAAGAAGAAGTATTACTAAAGTTTTTCTTTTCTTTATTTTTCTAATACTGTCAAGATTTTGTAGTTAAGAAAAACTTCTTTTGTCTAAAATATAATACTCTCCCATTTTCTATGCAATATAAATTGAAATAAATTTCTTCTGTGTGTTTGATATAATTTTCATTAACATTTAATGTTTCTATCACTTACTGTTTTAGCAGAATAACAAACCTGCAAGATGTGAGATTTTTATACGACATAGTTCAGTTTGCGCCAGCGGAAATTCATAATGCCGTTGCATTTGTGTGCAAAAATACTGTTGTTTGTGAAACTTCGGAAGATGCAAGAATGCTCGCATATGAGATCGATCCATATCGTAAATATAACGTAAGAATAAATATGTTATTGATAATTTCAATCATGTTTAAGCAGCAAATCCTACAAGCATTTACATATATAAATTCTAAACTAAACAAACTATTTTTAAGTAATGTAACAACAAACTTTAATTATATTATTATCATTAAGATACAATGTAGTCATCGTGTATTAGAGAAACTGTAATTTATACATAGATGGTTGCAATATGGGAAAACGAAGAAGACATGAATCGTTATATTGAATGGAACATTCTTTCCAGAAATTATTTGGAATAGCAGTAAAGTCTTTTTTTCTAATAATGATTCGTTGAATCTGTTTACACGATAAATGTGATATCACCGTTGTTTTTTCTCTGAAAAAGCGGAGAGGTTTCACGTTTTAAATTAAATAGTAAATAAACTTTTGCCTTTTGCTTTTTGCTAATTTCAGAAATGCAATAATAATTTATTGTCCGGCAATTACTAATGCGATAAATGTTTACATTACATATTTTAACGAATTCACCATCTATTTTTACTTATAGTTTTTCTTTATCTTTCTGTTGCATTTTTTCACTTCTTCTTCTTCTTCTTCTGGAGTCTTCTACTTTTCTTTAACAGCCTCCAAATTTTACAGAAAGCTAGTTAATTTATCCCCGCATATACATCAATCCCAATTATTATCATAAAATAGTTTAACGATGTAAGAATACGATTTAATAAATAAACAACAATAAATCTTAAAGTCTAAAAAAGTATCAGCATAAATAATGTAAATATTAGGCGCAGAAATTAATTCTTTTTAAAATTTACAATCAATCAATGTTTCAGTCGAAAAGAATGAAAATAGATCAATAATCAAATTAGTTCCCATCATTGTTGACAACCTTCTGCCACATTTTGCCAGTTTGCGAATATTTCGATTAGAATGACTGTACAAATTATGTGAATTCAGTCGGAAAGAATTTATACTTAACTCTTTGCAGTCGAACCTCGGGAATTATAATATCTGTATAAAATAACGAATAGCAAAATAATAAATAATACGTACACAGCTTAAACAAACTCATTTGAATAAAATTTATATATTTATTTAAACAACAAGTAACTGAATTAAAATAATTCCGACCAGTACGACTATTATTCCTACGGAAAATACGGCCGCAAAGTGTTAAACATAGTATTTATTCCCGAAAATTTTACAATTTTTCCTTGATTCATTTCTTCGTATTACTATTAAGAACAACATAGTGTGATGTTCTATATAAACATAAGATAAACTATGCCTTTGTACATGTAAAGCGGATAATACAGTTAATTTACTAATTACTTGCATTATCGGTAATATTTAAAATGTTCCAGTGCATTTCGTTAGACGGAACTTATTACAGAAAGGATGGCTTAATTTCTGGAGGACAGGCTGAATTATTACAGAAAGCTAAAATGTGGGATCAGGAAAATTTAATCAAATTGAAGGCGGAAAAGGTTTTACTGTTTTTACTGCATTTAGATTGATTTACAGTACATTAAATCTTACTTAATACATGTTTTAGGCAATGTTAATGGAAAAACTGCAAAAGAAGCTTACAATTTCTCAAACTGAAACTGAAATAAACACATTGCATGTACAAATCCGTGGTCTCACAAACAGATTGAATTATTGCAGGCTTGATCTAGCAGAGTGTGCAAGTGTTAATTATTATTTCTTCTTGACGAAAGAGATATATTTTGCTAAAATAGTTTTTTGTTTTTATATCAACATTTTAATTGTTTTAGGAAAACAAAATAGGTACTCTTCATAGTAAAATACAAATTATTCAAAACGAATTGACATTAGTACAGGCAAGTATTTGTTTCCATGTTTCTAATATTTTTTTAAAAAAGTTATTCACCGTATACGAATTAATACAAATAAAAACGAAATGGTCCTAGTAATTATTACAATTCATCGGCGCTTCAAGTATATTATTTATGAAAATAATTTACATTTACCTTTATCTTGTACTCTTTAGAATAATATATGTGCAATTACGGAAATTATGGAGGAGAAGAAACAAAACATTGAGGATATAAAGAAATCTGTTATGAATATTGAAGACAAAGTTTTTAAAAAATTTTGTAGAAATGTCGGAATAAGAGATATACGTCAATATGAACAAGAAAATCTAAAGTACTTTGATTTTTATTTGCGAACAATTTAAAATCTGTGCATTCTTTCATATAGCACGTTTAATAATGGAATGTTTTTCAACAGATTGTACGAGGAACAAACAATAAAGAAACTAGAGTTAGAGGAGCAGTATTCTCGTATTAAACATTTATTGGATTACGAAAAGAGTCGAGATACAGAAAGTAAATATTTTTGATTTATGCTAACATTTATTAGTTGACATGTTACAAATTTTGCATCTTGATAAAACAGAACTACCTATATTTTGAAGGAACCTTAATTTATATTATACTTTTGCTACTATTATTCCTCTCGTGATTAATTTTCAAATATACTTTGGTAGAATATGTTTTACTTCTAAAATTGCTCTATTCTTTACTTATTTTGGAGAAAAACACATTTCATGCAAACGAAATGTTTATTTTTTCTATAGGTTTAATTTTTAAAATAGAAGAAAAAATAAAAATAGCTAAGGAAGAGTTAAAAAAAGTACGCGAAAGTGAAGCTTTGGGTAGAAGTGATACTGAACATGTATTAAACAAGTTAAACAATTTAAAGGCTGTGCATAATGAAGCCAAAGTTAACATGACTAAACAAACAAATGATTTTTACGAATGTAGACGTAAACTTAGTGTTATCGCGAAATCAATAATAGATACTGAAAAAAAAATTGTAATCATTGCAACAAAGATTAAAAAGAAGAAAACAACATGTCATGACATGCTAAGAAATATGAAGGTAAACTTTTTGTATATAACTGACACAAAATACGGCCAAAATGATGATACAACCAGGCGGGAAATGATTCCTTATGTAAAAAAGAATGGAAAGTGTAGAATAAGTTAACAAAATCCGAACGTTAATAAATTCGTTTCTTTCTTTTAATTTTTTAATTTTTTTGGTAGTAATAGCTTTTTAATATACTTAAATAAATTAGTAGCTTTAAATCATTTTTCAATTAATAAATCAACTTGATAGAACATTATTTCTATTTTCTTTTCATTTTAAATTAAATTCTAGGAAGAGAAAATCATGTTGTTTACATAAATAGAATTAATTTACAAATGAATTTCTAAATAAAATTATTTTATAAAAATAATATTGCTAGTTAATATCACCTTTAATATTAAAACATTATACCACATAAATTATACATTAGTTTTTATATTTATAGTACAATTTCATTAATCATTACTATGTTACATTAACAGATTGAAAATATTACTATTCCACTACTAACTAATGACGCCAAGAATAATCATGAAGATGTACAAACATCTTATACAAGTCATACAACTACAAGCAGCAAAGAGCTGCATGATGTAGAAATTCTTTCACGCATAGATTTTAGTATGTTACCTGAAGACATCAAAATTAGAGAAGAAGAAGAGATTAATAATTTAAAAAGCAAATTTGTGAATACAATTGAAGAATTACAAAAGAAAATATGTTCTATAGAAAATCCAGATTTTAAGGTTTGTAAAAGTTATTAGAATATGGATAGCTTTGATATGTTAATTATTGTATAATAATATCATATTATATATATATATATATATATAAATATATATATATATATATATATATATATATATATATATATATATATATATATTTCACAATTAATGATTTGTAACATAATATAAAAATTCTTGGAATATGCACAAATTAAGCAATATACAATAAGTACTTAAATCCTAATGGAATCACATAAATGATTATAGAATAAATAAAATTGAAAGAAACTTTCTTATAACAACACAACTAATATCTGTAGAATTTCAAATAGCACTTAAATATCACAAGAATTAAATATCACGTAAAATTATCTTAATGCCAGTGATAATAGTATAAATTAATAAATAGTATGCAAATATAAATTAATGTGTAAATTACTGTACTTAAAAGAAAAAATTAATCTAGCAAAGACAAAATAATCTATTTACATTTTTAAGTTTGTTCAAAAATGTATTAATTTCTTATTATTCACCTGTTTTTTGGTTTTATAATGATTTACATAAATAATACCATACAGAAATTTGTAAAGATTTATAAATTTTTAAGAACAGATAATCATACCAAAAACTGGCAAATGTAGCTTAATTTTGTATGTATGTTTTAATACAATTTTTAATAACACTTAATTCTATTTTTTATGGTATGCAAGAATTTATTCAAGAATTCAAAACTATTATATTTTCATACATGAAATAATTTTTTTTCAAACACATATTCACTTATTCATTTTCACTTACAGGCCAATGAACATCTTCAATTCGTGATAGAGAAACTGAACAAACTAAATATTGAATATCAAAAAGCACATAAAAATATAAGTATGATTAAGAAAACATTTGAAATAGTGAAACAAGAAAGATATAACAGATTTGTAGCTTGCTTAGAGTATATTACTGCAAAATTAGATATCATTTATAAGGTAAATGAATAGAATTATGTTAATCTTATAAATATTTGGCATTTTAATTAAATATGAAATGTTATTTTTAATTTCATATGATCAAATAATGTGGACACAGTGTCTAGTAAAAGACAATTTAGCCCAAGCTATTCTTTTACCAGAGAATCATGAAGAGCCATATTTAGGTGGTCTAAATTATAGTTGCATAATGCCAGGAAAACGATTTCAATCGTTCTTGAATCTCTCTGGAGGAGAGAAAACACTTGCTGCTCTTGCTTTCTTATTTGCCATTCACAGGTAACTTATGACCAATTAATCTTTTAATCAATAATCATAAACTGAATTAATACAAACGTTTGTTATTGAATCATTATCAAGGAATAATTTGTTTTAATTTAAAAAAAGTTAATAATACTTTAAAGAGTAAATAACACAGTTTCAGACCAGCACCATTTTTTGTTTTGGATGAAATTGATGCAGCTTTAGATACTATAAATATGAGAAATGTTGTACATTTTGTACTTTCTAAGAAAAGCGAGATGCAATTTATTATAATATCTTTAAAACAAGAGCTGTGTTCACATGCTGAAGCCCTTGTTGGAATTTCCTGTGATGTAAGTTATTGCTGTTATTGTAGATTTTATAAAGCTCTTCAAATTTATTTATTTTCTACATATTTCCATATGATATAAATATTTTAATGTTTACGAAAAAATTAAGATAACTTTTAGGGGAAAAATATAGAAGAATATAAGATGTACATAAAATTTTATTTTTTATAAATGACTAATAATAATTGATAAAAAAAATGAATATTTATCATTTATATATAATGTTATTGTTTACATTTTAAGTTAAACATTTATGAAATTTTTTGATATGAAAATAAAAGTATTTTTATAATTTCGAAGCTCTGTTAAGTATATACAAATTTTCTTCCCTTTTTAGAACAATGGCGAATATCCAGAAAGTTTAGTGTACACTCTTTCACTAGAAAACTATCGTGGATCTGATAAAAAATAAATTTTTACTTTATATTCGAATTAGAATATTATAATTAAATGAAAACTTGACAAATACGTTTTCATATTATAAATGTAATATTATAGTATGTATTACTATAATTATAATCTAAGTAATTCACACTGAATGATACTTAAATATGTATATCCTGCTATTTATTTTTTAAAAGATTTTAACATTTATGTTAACAGATCTGAAGTATCATATTTTAAATGAAATCAAAAGCTGTAGTGGTTGTTTTATTGAATGAATAAAATTATTTAAAACTTTAATTTTTATTGATCTCTTTATGCCCTTCTGAATAAACCGTATGTGCATAACGTTTAACCTAATCGAATCGATGGTTGCGATGATACTGATGCAGCAAACATTCCAAGATCTGTAGTTCCCATTAAAATGCATTTGACGCATTCATTTATGTGCAACTATCATCAAAGCAATATATGACTCATCACGAAGAAAACAAAAGATAGCAGTTGAAGAATATCTAATATTTTAATTTCTTTCGTTTCTAAAATTTGCTGATCAAAACTCGCAAGCAAAAATTTAAGGAATCAAGTTAACAAACTTAGAGAAATTTAGTAAGATAGATTTAATTAATTTTAATTCATATAATTGCGTTATATTGTATTATAATAAAATAATCTAAATACAAAATCCATTAATTATCATTAATTTATTAATTTTTCCATGTCTTTATGTCAATATATTTATAGCATTTTCAATTTATAATAAGAAATAAATAGTTTTTAAATCATAATTAATAAATCGTAAATTCATCTACTTATTTCTGCTATTTTATTCTTGTACAACTATTTGACCTCAGGGAATTATAAAAATTATATATTTTTATAACAATAATAATTATATAATTACAATAATTATATTTTAAAAATTCAATTACATACTGTGACGTATAATGTTTATAATAGAAAATGTTGAAATGTATTTATCACTGTTTATATGATAATATCGAATGCTGTTTTCAATTGTAGAAACGTATTTAATGTTAATTATATTCACATAATTCGTTTATATATTTTTTGGTGCTTCGTGAATTACGTTTGTCATATTTCTTAAATACTGTACTATTCATTATCGATAAAACAAACATATGTAAATTTATAATGTGAGATAATTGTTAATATTTCAACTAAATTTTGTAATAAAAACGCTCGTCTGTGTTAGTAACTTAATGACAATTTTGAATCGAAATCACTTTCACATTATTGTTTTTATTAAAGCAAGTTTTTAAACATATCTTAAGTAGTAAACATAAAGAAAAAGGATATACAAAATAAATAAAAAAAAAAAACAAAGTTCAATGTTGAGTTAATTAACACTAGATTTATGGGACACGTCAATTTGACGAATTTGGGATTTCAGGAGTGCAATTGCAAAAATAATTGCTATTATTTTCCAGCAACTTTTCCTTACTTTTATTAATGGAATGATACGAAAGTATATCCGAACTGGTACGTAAGTTAACAATATGCAATTAAGTTGTCTTTAATAAATCGATTTTTTGGAGGAAAAATTCGGTTTCTCATCCACTCAAGAAAAGCCTGTAAACCAAATGTTAAATAAAATAGGAATAATGGGAATCATTTATTTTCTCTATTCATTGTTAACAAGTTTGCTTGAGATACAAGAGTATCGGCTGCGAGATTTACTATGGAGATTCGATGTTTAAATTTATAAAAAAAACGTTGACTAATACACTGACCCAGTTATACCATTAGAAATAGTGGCAACTCTGATTTATAGTCAAGCGCAACGATACAGGGACTTGGGTCAATGTAGCCTATTACGGTTAACGCTTTGTAAAGTAAGTCGCGCTCCGGGAATGCGGCCAAAATGATGATTGTCGTTTAATAAACTTATTAAGTGGAAATGACGTGTATCTGTATCGACAATAGTATCGTAACTCGAACCGATGAAAACTGAGAGGATCCTGAAGTAGGTCAAGGAACTATGTATATGCATATTCCGGAAATAGAATTTATATTTTCTTCTAAAGCAAGGAAATCACTTTCATTCGTCCAATTATCAATTTAAGTAATAATTCGAAATATTGTAAACGTTAAATTAGGCTTGTACCTAAAGTTTTTTAGGTACACAGTGACTCCTATTAATATTCGGACACCCTTTAAAATAGAATAACTTTTTTGCAATTAAACCAGACGAATTGTGTTCTTGCGAGAAGTTAGAAGAATTAGTTTACTAAATAACGCGCAGAAACAGTTTTGAAAAAATTCCAATTGGTTCGAATTACGAAGAAAATAGTAACGGTCGTCTTTCGTAACTTTTTTTATCTGAACCCGTAATGAAAATTTAGAAAGTACATTTTGTAAATTTATGTCAATTACATAGATGCTGAAAATTTTGTTGAAATTGGTTTAGAATCAACCCCTTGGGTACATTTGACGGCTGACACTCGTCATACACTTGTTTCGCCTAAGTTACGGATGACAAGTTTAATTCGTCATTAAAATTTAGACAATATTCAACATGTATATTCTTGTTCATGCAAGAGTAAATGGTATCAGTTACAACAGAGTGTTTTTTTCAGTGTTTCAATGAACTTTGTTTGTGATACACTTCCCCATAATGTTAGAAATAAGTAATATATTTTATGAAAGCGATATCGAAAGTTTTAATGAAAGAGGTACCACTGCATTTATCCACTTGTTTCGAAAAATATCACACCCTTCAAAAATATTAGTAATTTGCTTTTTGTAATTCTTCGAATTTATTTATTTTCATTTTGTTTTTTTTATAAATTTATATTTGTTTTACAATTCTAATTACTATAGATATCATATCGCTCAAATAAATAAATTCTTGCACAAAATCTACTGCCTTTATATACTATTCCGTGGATCAGCAAATTAAATCTGTTGCAAACGTAAAAATTTTTGTTTTCGGAAACATAATTTCAGCGTAATTATGTTTCCGAAAAGTACCTCAAAGGGAAAGTATATCTTTGAATTGTTAAATGTCGCAAGAAGAGGGTCCCTTGAAAAATTATTATTCGATAAAGTTTAGTGTTAAAAAAAGTTATTACTTTAACAAGAAATTGAATATGATTAGCTTTGTATTAGCAAAACATCTTTTTATTTAATAATATTATACGATAATTTGTTAATATTCCTGTATATGTTAAATTCAATTTAATATAGCGACTATTGAATTATGATAAAAAAATTTCTCATATTAAAATAATTATTTTTTTGCATATTTTGAGAAACTGTTTATATTGGCGATGAAAAAGGATATAGGATTAATGAAAATGCGTTCATTAACGTGAAAGTAGTGGCAATCAAATATCTTTTAGTTTGCATTTTCCCTTTACTTAAATCATTTTTGAGGTGGGTGAGTATTTCACATTTAAAATGCAAATTTTTTTTTTAATATTATCTTAACAATAGCATTCTTATTCGGTAATTCCTAATAATTGAGGATTTCGAAATATTTCTGTGAACAACCAGTCAAAAATGACATTTTAATATACCCGCTGAATCAATAACAACTGTCGTCTGAAATAACTCGTTATTTGTTGATTTTTTAACTTTTTTTTTCATTTTTTACCTTCTAGGATGTTAAACATCATTATATTATTAACGTATGATTGAATTTGTCTTGACAGTTGCTTATGAAAAAAAATATACCACATTCACTTTAAAAAATTGAAAGTTACCTTGATATCCCAGAAAATTTAAAATATTGTATATATATGTATATAATTTACGTATTTTGTACAAAACATATTTTGATTAAAATTGATAAATAGCGAGTTATTTCAGGTGACAGTTATCATTGACTATATGAAACTAATTCAATAAAATATACCAATATACCTAGTATTATTGCACTGATATTTTATTAACTTAACTCATTAAGTCCTAATCTTTCGCTAACACAATATTTCACTCAAAATTCTTTTTCAGTAAATTTTCATTAGCAATTTCTGTTTTGTCGTGTTGCAATTATAAATTAAAGTTTCAAAAAATTGCTTAATATTTTTTTTTGTCACTATTTCTGCCTCCATCTAGATTATACGATATTCCAAAGTTTTAAGAAATTGAAGCATTTATAAGACTAAGACAAGCCAATTTTGTTTTAAATCACGAAAACATTCCTATGCATCACTTTTGTGTAGTGAATTTCTATGTGATATTTAATATTACAATACACGTTTTATATCTCTTGGTAATTTAATAACAATTCCTTGGAGGCTTAAAGTTGCGTAAACGCAATACTTCGTTATAAAAAAAAAAAACTAGCAATCCAAAAGCTTTCTTGAAAGCAATTATATTTTTTATTATATACAATTCTTTATAAATAATAAATAATTATATGTATAGAATTTCCTTGTTTCTCTACTTAATAGGTGAAAGAAGTTTATTTCTAAAACAGTTTGATATTTAACGTGCGTTATTATACTTCATATTATATATAATTTTAGAGAATTCAAGATAGCTCTTACCATGTAATACACTTTTCTTATTTGAATAAATAGAATTATTCAACTTGACAGAAGTATGATAATAAGAATAAAATATTTTTTCCTTGAATAGCTACATTACAAAGGTATAACTTTGCTTATACTAAATACTTATTATTATGTTACATATTAAAAGTAAATACAATAAATTAAATAAAATCAATGTACTCGAAATATACAGATTAGTTAAATATTACTGAAATATCATTCAGAAAGAGATTTATTATTGTTTTTATTTTCTATTTTATCTCTTATGAAAGGGATTTCATTATTGCCTTTATTTTCAAAAGAATCTTCTCTATAAATAGTGATATTTGGGAGAAGATTGAATAAAATTCTTGTATTCTTAATATCTTCAGAGATAATTCAGTGTATATCAGATATGTGCATGTTTTATGTGCGTATCATTTGAGCATTGAACGAGAACACAGTGATAGGACAATGTATGATGCACCGCGTTTAATTTATGCTCTAGTTTACGTTTTCGCAATATTCTGGTCGCCAATGTACATTAGATAATCGTTACTGCATTTACGACAATCATACCGAATGAAGAAATTCTTATTTAAATTATATATCGCACATTAACAACCCTTATAATAAACTCCGGAAGTTTTAAAATTTTCTATTTCTTACATATAAAAATTACATTAATGCACCATTTTCTTTTTTTATTGTTAATTTTTATTCTGAAAATGTGAAGTTTAATTCTGCTAAACAAAAATGTCTTTGTAACTTACATATAATTATGTTTATAAGAATTTTGTTCGTTTAGTGTGGAATATTTCATCCTTAAAAATGGTAAACGGTAGTAATACTTTAATTTGAACTATTTCACTAAGTATTTTTTTTTTTTTTTTTTTTTTTTAATGAAACAGAGAATTAACAACATTTCCCTTTCTTACAATAAGCATACAATGTTTAAGGAACGTTTCTCTGCGTTGAACTATATTTAACGTATGTTAATACTAAAATATTGTGAAGTATGTCGTTCATTCTGTTACCTTACTACGAATAATATTTTAATAAATGGGTTATTACACATCTGCAATCGTAAAATATGATGTAACAGTACATTGATCACAGAACTAATCACTAATGTAAAATATTTTCAGATCTTTAACAGTATGATTTTTTTAATTTTTTTATTTATAGTTCCGTTGCATGATGTCATTGTGACTTGCGTGCTAATGTTCCAATTGTATGTGAAACAGCTTCAGATAAAATTGCAAGCACGTTTAGCAGAAGAAAATAAAGTGGTGTTGCGTACTCGATCATAGTAATAAAAGACACATGCAGTTTCTCGGTAAAGGGTGATGACCTTTTCATTTTGTAAAATAGATCTAGGATGAAGTAAACACCAAGTATGAAAAATATAGAATAAATATGTACACATTAACTTTTCCTCATTTTTCTTTTCGATTAATCCTACGTAAACTTTAAGTTATCTTAAGTTCGGTAAAAGTATCACATGTGTTACAAAGGTACATCATTCCATAACTCACTGAATGCGAAAGGGAAAAAAAGAATGATTATATATCCAAATATAATACAAGCGATATAAGTAAATTTTTAAATAATAATATTGGGGTAGTAGTAGTAATACAACATCAAGCAGATTCAGAATAAGAAATAGATCATAATAACTTCACTTTACTTCGATACCTTTGAAAATGAATAAAAGAAAAAGAAAAGTACTGAAAAATCTTATGAAGATGTTCAAATATAAATTAAACTGCTTAATTTCTTTAATTAAATAGAATATAGACGATACAAACATTTTTAAATAATAGTATTGGGATAGTAATGATTGAATTTCTGAAGCTGTACGAACATTAAAAAGATAAGAATAAGAAATGAATCGTAATAACTTCATTTTACTTCGATATCTCTAAAAATCGACACAAAGAAGAGAAGAGGTACCAAAAAATCTTGCAAAGGTGTGCAAATATGAATTGAATTGCTCGATTTCTTTAATTAAATGCAACACGAATGATATAAAATTGTTATAAAATATTTATTTATATAAAATCAGATGGATATCCAGACAGGAAACAACAGAATCCTGATCAGATGAGGGCGACTATAAATGGCGTTAAAAATTAAAAAAAATGGAAGAATAACATATTCCATATTTGTTAGTCCTTTTTCTGTGATGAAAATATGTTATTTTATTACATGTCGTTATATTTATTCTTGATTTATAAGATCATCTAGAATGAAGTTTTTATACTACCAATTTTCAAATAAAAAAGACATCCAAACGAAAAAATAATGGACACTTTACCATTATTAAGCATTACCCCAAATTATAACCAATTATTTCATTTTAATATTTGCAAATATGAATACGATATATCTTACGTTTAATCCAGGCATAACAGTACAATTAAAAATAAATAAACTATTGTGTTTCAAGTATTGTCTAACCAATGACGAGTTAACTCGTCTTTCACAATTAAGATGTTCATTAAATAAACATTTTTAAAATAATAATATCGAGACAGTAATAATTGAATTTCTAAAACTGTACAAACATCATGAAAATTAGAATAAGAAATCGTAAGAACTTTCTGTTACTTTAATACCTCTAAAAATGGACGAGAAAGAAGAGATACCAAAAAGATCTAACGAAAACGAACTGTTTGGTTCCTTTAATTCATTTACGACAATGTTTCCACCTTCAGGTACCGTCGCATATGCGGAGGGAGAAAGAACGAAGTTGCCGAAGAGAATCATAAGGAAATAGGAGTGAAGAAAAGCGTTAAAAAAGAAAGGGATTGAAGAGAAGGGATGAGATGAGACCAAGGCAGTGGGAGGACTGCCATGTAGATTGTAAAACGGAGGGTGATGACCTCCCCTGAGTTACAAAGCATCTGCTAAATAGATGATACGCCAGTTGTCGTAAGTCTAGTTGTCTTCAGCTTCAGACGAAGGCGAGTTGGCTCTAGGATCACGTTACTGGCCTGTCCATCAGCATAGTTGCTCATGGGGCCGAAGGCCCTTCAACTAGCCGCGGCGTTTGTCGTGATCCATCTTCTTGTACTGCGGGTTGATTCCTTACGGGCTAAACTTAGGAAACAACGCTCCAAACCGCTGCAAGCTCAACAACCTGAGAATGGTGACTATGATTACGATTATTACGATGGTTACAGTGACTACGACGATAAGAACGGTGAGTATTGTATTCTTTTAATATGTATTAAATAAAAGAGAATGGAGCAAAGTAGATTAGTAAATTAACATCTGTGAAGATGAATTGGAACGAAAGATCGAGCATTTGCAATATCAACCCCCTAATTTGTGATTCTTCCTTTTTTTTTCCTTTTAGTATTGTATTAAGTGAGAAAGGTTGACGCATTATGAATTAATTGCATTTTGTTATAGTCAGTATTATAAATTTTAAACGAACGTTAGAATTAATATTAGCCTTTGTTACTAGTATCATTGTTCTTGCCGCATCTTGGCCAGAATCTGTGCCACGCGTCTGACGCATTGTTATAAGGCTAGGGGTTAAATTGAAGCTTTGGAAACGCAGAGTTTGAAGAATCTAATATTAGCACGTTCAACTGTCGTTTGATGTAAATTTATAATATAGTGTTACACAAAAATAGTGATAATTACAGATCATTTTAAACGATGATAATACGAATAATTCTTTATAAACAATAAAATTTTCTATCTTCTGCTTATACTGCCTGATCAAAAAATTTGTTTGTTCTTCAAATGAAGGAACTAATCTATTGTAGATTTTGATTGGTCTGTTCTAAAAAATTTGGTATTATGCAGAAGCTTATTTCGTTTTAAGAAATCCATAAGTATAGAATGCTTAATTAAAAATGAAAATTGTTTCATTTACCAAGTGTTACGAAAAACGCTAAAATTGAAATATTTTGTATATTTTTTCACATTGCGAGCATTTAGTATAATTTTGCACCTAAATTCCTTAGGAATGCATAAAAATCCGCAGTCTAATGCGCTATGCTAACAGCTTGTAAAATGTCCTAAAAACGACAATTACTTTACCCATTTCAGTATCTATAAATACACACCTATGTTTTATGTAATACAAAAACATTTGTGTATATGCAAAAAACAAAAACAAAAATATTCACCCATTAGATTCAGTATTATTGTAATAGAGTATTTGATGCATTAGTAACGAAGTAATTGAAGGAAGTATTAATAACTATATAACACCGGAAGCTTCGAATCGGATGGTTGTTTTAGCGCTTTGTGTAACGCAATTAATCAATTGTGTTAATTGATAAAAATGAACAATTAAAGTTTTTATCGCAGCCTATTAATTGATACACAGCTTGATGTTTTCCGGTAGTATTAACTACTTATTGGATAGTGTAACTGATAGTAAAATCTTGTTACATTATAAAAAAGTAAAATAATTCTTTTATCCTTTATGTTCATAAATACACACGTGTTATTTATGTTAAACGTGGAAATGAATTTTTATTTCAAAAGAATAAAAACGAGACGAATCATCGTAATTTCACCGTTTTTCATGCCCCTTGCGAATATCCTCGCAAATATTTAGATTTGAATGACTGTACTGATTGTTTCATTTATTTCCAATCGGAAAGAATTCATTTTTACACCTAACACATATATATTTTTAATTAAAGCTTTATAATATTGTTATAACAGACACAACACCACATGTGTTTGTTTCGCAATTATATTGACACTTCGTTAAAATGAAATTAGTTCAATAAAATATTTTTTTCAATAAATCCGAAACGTATGCATGCATATACTGGGAAGAATGACTATAGAACCATATTTTACTATAGAATTATAATTTTCAAAAGTTTAGAACTATAATTTTAATTATATTTAAAGAATATAAATATTTAAGGAATTTACTTTTTCTTTTTCACATAAATTAATCAAGCAACTTTATGGAATTAGAGTTTCACAATAAAAAATCATAAAATATATTAAACATGAAGGTGATGCTACAATTATTTACCGATTCTAAAATGCCTTTTGATTTATTCATTTTAATTACATATATGTGCTGACAAATTCAACGTTTTTTATCTGAAGTTGATCGATTACAAATTATTAATTAAAAATTCAAATGATACATTGGCCTTTACCGAAATGTTTATTCAAATTTTGAGAGACTTAAACATGTCAATGATGCTACAGTTATGGTCCACAGGGTATTGAAATTGCAAAAGACGCTTACTGCATTAGCATATTGAATTACTGTTAAAATAAAAGTGTCTTATTTATTATACCAGATGCCCCATAATGGTATAAGCAGGGAAGTCGTGATTCTACATTAAAAAATAAATCGAAAATATAGAATAAAATTTGTTCAAACATCGGAAACCAGCTCCGAATTAAAGAAATATTTCAAACAGAAGAAAACCTCAAAAAAGCAATCAAACTTATCTGTAGAATAATCTTTTGTTAAGAAATGTAGTAAGGCGACTAGGGTTGTGTCAATAAACATGTTGATGCAACCTTAAATTATACTTAAAAAAAAAGAAGTCTCATTTGAAGAAAATTTTATATTTACAACATAGTTTCTCAAGTAAAATTACTCTTTTTCCAAAATTACCATTAGTTATGTGACACCCTGTATAATAAAGGTATTGCTACAAACTAAGGAAAATACCTTTCAAATTATAAAAAAAAAATAAAAAGTAGAAAAAGGGAAGTCGATGTAAGAATGTAATTTTCAAGTATTTGAGTATTTGTAATTTATATAATATTATATAAATATAAATAGCAATTTATTTAATATTACTTGAAAACTACATTCTTATATCGAATTGCCTTTTCTTCTTTTTATTTATTTTTTTTTTAATATATAATATTCAATATATTTTAAATATTATGTAATTTAATTAATTATTTATCAGTAGTATCATTAGTTATCCTTATTGCCCTACAAATAATTTGTACTTTAGGATACATTACAGTAGATTAATTAGGAGTTTTAAGTACGTGTTGTATATCCTAAAGGAATGTTAAATATTTCAGAATCAATAGTATTTCTAGCTATTTTTATTATTCTATAAATAATTTGTATTTTAGCTCTTTGCATTCCATAGGCATCTCTACGACGACATTTATAACATAAACCAATTATTTCATACAAGTCTTATTTATATTTGAATAAAGCAAATTAACAAAATGAATAAAAACGTATAAATTCATAAGCACGTATTATTTTCTTGTTTAAAAATGAAACTTTTTGTTTTTAAAAGTTTCGTTGTAAAAGTGTGCCAAAATTGATGATCGTTCATATAAAAAAGAATACTCCGAGTGCAAAGTGTTAGAACACAAATTAATGATTAATCATTTTTAATTGTAGATTATTATTTTAAAGAAGTTTTATACAATAAATAATTACATAACATTCAGTATATTTTAAACATTTTGTAAGTTATATAATTCTTTTATTTATATCCTATGAAATTTTAATTATACTATTAGTTTAATTATTTATGATTTAACTAATCTAATAATGTATGTGTTTAGAAACTGCAACCACAACTACACCGCCGCCGCCTCCTGTTACTTCGCTTGGCGGCAACAGTACGTTTGTATTCAACATAATCTTCTTAAACATAACAATAGTGAATAATTATACACATGTGGACATATTTAATATAAATTAATTTAATTAAGCTAGAATTAGAAACTCATATAGGCTTGAATTATGAACAAGAAAAATTTTTATTAATTATTTTCACGGAAGAAATGTGAAATATTTGGTACCAGAAAATGTTCGTGCGATTTTTCTGTCAGCGATAAATTTAGACCAATTTCTTGCAGTACTAATTCGCAATATCGGATATACAAGATTAATATCAGTGGAAGATTTTATTTACTTAATTGATTACCGAAGCTCATTCTAAACTCATAAATATTCACCTAGCATTAATTAATGTGAAAAGTGTATTTCATTTTTACTTTTTGCTTCTCCGATTTGTCGAAAAATGAAGGCTGTCAAATAAGATAGTTTTACTATATCTTCCTTGTAATCCAGACTTATCTCCTTGTGACTTATCACTTATTTTCGTCAATGTCAAACATTTTTGCAAATAAGCACTTTAAAAACGATACTAAGATCAACACCGTAGTTAATTTACTTTTTCCAAGTAAAACTCGAGACTTTTATACTGCTGGAATATATCAGCTTGTAGAATGTCAAGCAAAAGTTATGGAAACAAGTGATAGTTACCTTGTTAAGTAAAATTATGTTTCTTAAGAAAGTTCAAACTACTTGAATTTTCTACTGTAAGTCCGAACGAAATTTTTCCGGTATCTAATATATATTATACGAAGTACTTAGATTAATAATTTCTATTGTATATTGTATGAAGTCAGAGATGGATTACCAACAGAAGGACTACAAAACTTCTACAGACCATCATTGCCTACAGATTTGCCAGCACCAGCGACAACTCGATTTTTCAGCCAAGGTATTTAATATTATATTACATATTGCATTGAACATAATTCAGCATAATAAATATATACAAGATGAATTAATAAAAACTACCATCTGAAGTAACTCGTTACCTAAAAATCGAGAAATATTTCAAGCGAAATTTATTTTATTTAAGGATCCCGATTAAGTGAATATATTTTGATTCTTTTATATCTTAAATTTTACTTCAAACGTGTTTTGATAAAGTTCATAGATGACGTATTATTTCAGGTGACAGTTTTTACTGACTCGCCCTGTATACATACACAGTCTGTCATAAAAATAACATAATTATCAATATAATAATTCAAACACCGATCGTATGTACAAATATCGTTCATTTTATTGAAATAATGCTCCTTCAGCGTCGATATAACGCTAGACATGATCAAACCAATGAATTAATAGATTTTTGGAGATCTATGTTGGGAGCCAGCTTGAGTACTCTCTTACTCCTTCAAAAAAAAAAAAACAAAGTTCTCGACATACTAACTGTTACAAAGTCTATTATCTCATTTGAGATAAAATAGTTTTAAATATTTTACAACTTCCAACACCTAGAAAGTATCAGTGAATTGGAATGTCCACACTTTCAATTTATTTTTCCGATTTGAATCGTCAGTTGGATAACACCTTCTATGTTCTTACATTTGTTAGAAGTAAATAAGAATTCCTCTTCCAAACTATTAAATCAAATCTAACCAATAAACTAATAATATCTGGTTGGTTAGATCTGATTTAATGGTTTGGAAGAGGAATTCTTATTGCTATAACAAGGTCGTCATTTAGTCAGTGTCACCATCAGTTTACTAAATACCAAGGTGTAAATCTTGTCAATATTGTTACAAATATGCTTTTACAGTTGATTTAGCCCGATCTTCTAGATAACATTTTTTTTCAAACATTGATTCATCTAGAATGTTTTCATTTGTGCATTGCTCGAAAACGTTTGTTCATGCACTACTACTAGACAGACCTATAGAACATGGTCATTTATCTTACATATATTTACATAAAAATTACAATTTGTTTAAATGTCTTACTTTATCTTGTTCATTTGTTTTTACATGAAATCTGAATAAATGGAATTTTATTTAGATAAAGTGCACAGTAGCTCGTGAAAGTATTCGAATCCCACTTTAAGACAGAATAATTTTTTTTTAAACTGGACCAAAGCGCTTGAGTTTTCCTTTCTGAGAAATTAGGAGGATTACTTTACTAGATGATGAGTACAAAAAATTTTGAAAATGTTATAATTGGTCGAAATCATCGAGAAATTAGTGATAATATCCGAGTCCGTGATAAAAATTTTAAAAATACGTTATGCAAATTTATTCCAAATGAAAGATGTAAGAATTTTTAAATTTATTGCAGTTGTAGACCGAAAGTTGCCGATTTTCGCCGATTTTTTGTTTTAATAGTATTAACATATCAATAAAATAGATACGAATAAATCTAAAATATTTACAAATTTAACAATGTGTATCCTCACTATGTTATAGAACTACCAGATGAACAACACACAACTCCAGAACGAGATCATTCGGTATGTATTAACTCATTTGTTCCCAACGTTCCGTATACGCAACAATAAAACAATCCGACTGTAAAATATGCTCCACGATACGCATTGGTATTGATTCATCATAAATGCCCCAAGAAGTATACAGATCAATTCTTATACTTCAGACATCTAATGAAATTTTTAAAATAATAATTAAAAATTGTTTAGCATCTATTATATTAAAACTTGTAAGATATGGTCTATTAATGATCATAAAATTGAATTATTATAACCTAATTTAGCTAATTATAGAAATAATTGAAAATGGAATTTATAATTCTGTAGAGATATTAATTTGTCATATTTCTCTTTTATTAAGGTTTATATGATGTATGTAAGAATCGCGTAACCACAAAAATTATGCACTCTGCTTTTTTAAAGTAAATTCTCTACACGTGAAGTAACAGATTCGAGTAATATTCAGAAAATAATGAAACAAACAGCAAGAATGGAAATGTAACTGTGAGAGTCGAGGAAAAATTTTAAGCTCCAAACATAAATCACTCTTGCGGCTACCGGACTAACAGACCGGGACACTACGGCTCTGTTTCTTCGCTGTTATTGCTACTTTTGGTGGGTATATTAACGAAAAAAAAAAAATACTTATGTAAAGTACAATCTTACATAATATATTCTCTAATAAGGCTATAAGAATAATTTCTATTGGTGAATAAATTTAATTTGAAGAAAAAAATATTTTCTTAAATGTTGTGTATACGCAACGTTGAAAAGAAATGTATAAAATACGACGTTGAAGCTACATACAAATAAATTGATATTTCTAAATATACGAGGTAATAAATGTAATTTATTTCTATTCCTAGGTACCAACAGAAATCGTACCCGGTGAAAGCAATGTGGTGAATGCAGTTGCAATTCCTGGACCCAGAGTAAGTATTATAACAAAAAGACGGTCTATTATTGTTATTTTCAACCATTTTATATTACATATTTAAACCATTTGCATCCAAAAAAGGAATAATCGGCGCATGATATTGTCACCTATCACCCAGCGTGTAATAATCCGCTCGTGAGGATAATCATTTCTCTCTAAATTAAAAACAACGATAACGATCGAGCTTTCCATATTTATAAAGAAAAACTGACACAAAAAATTATAGTAAAATATTTCAAAAAACAAAAAGACTAGAGTGACATAGTTTATCAATGATTCAAGAGTCACTGGTCGACATTTTCCCAAACGAATACCTACAGCCACCAGTAAAGGGAAGAAAAAGGTCTAAGCGATGAATTACATGTTTTTGTAAGTCACTCAGAAGAGAATCTGTTTTCAAATATAATATTTACGATGTACCGCTACGCATTGATCATTTTAAAAATTACCATATTAATTAATAAAGTCTAATAAGAGTATTCTAAGCTTATTTACTATACAAATAGCTAATACTATATTTTGTTTTGAATATTACATGCAATTTTTTTTTAAGCAAAGCCCGTAATAATAAAAGACTTATCGATGAGTGGCGATACGAACCGCTTATTAGTGATGCAAATGGGTTAATACGAGGTTCAGACAAATATAAACCGGATTTTTTTTATCAATGTTTTATTTGAAGATAATTTCTTAAAAAGATCAAAAGACTTATTTCTCTACATATGCCCCGTTTTTATTTATGCACTTTTACCATCGGATTGGCAGCTTTCTTATTTCTCACCCGCCTCAGTACTAATATCAACTGTATTTTACAAAAAATATTTATAAAGAAATAAGCATAGTAACAATACAGCAATGCGAAGTATTACAATTTTCATTTTTTATTATAAATTAGGGTGAACCAGGTCGACCCGGAGACAGTGGCCGTCCAGGTGATGCTGGATTTCCAGGACAACCTGGAACTCCAGGTATTCCAGGTCCTCCAGGACCACCAGGTCCTGTTCCTGATGTAAGTTTAATTTTTATTTACTTTTTATTACCTGATTCAAATGATCAGTGGATAATAGGGTTGAGTGTGAGAGAATAAAATTAATAGAAGAAATAGATATACTGAATTTAGATTATTAATGAAATATGATCAAATGTTATCATTATTAATTATAGATATAAAATGAATGATGATAAAATATTCCTTTTTATGATTAACACATTATGGTCCGGGCTGTTTGTACGAAAATTGACGCGTGTAGCCGATATTTTATGATTTCCGAATATGTTGCATCGCTTTGCATATATGGTTATAATATTTGAAAAATATCTAATATTAATTAATTTCATGACCTAATAAATACGGAACTCCAATAATGGTAATAAGAAATAGAGACTATTTTTAGTCTGACATATGTATATATACTTTACAGGCAAAAATTTTAAGAACACTTTCACAAGAAAAAAAAATGTGAATGAAATTTACTATTATCTTCTGCTTTCTATAGGATCAAAGCACGCAGTGTTAGTCTAATTGATAAGAAATATTATCTTTAGCATATATGTATATTGTACCACACATTTATGTCTCCGGCATTTCACGAACAATCAACAAAAACCATGTGTTTATGTCTCCGGACGTTAATGTGTTAATAGAACTATTCTTTTTAAACGAGAAATTATACAGTCTCAAAATATCATACAATCAGAATCTGTAATCTATCGTATATTGTATGTACAGTAACATTGGAACGTTATATTAATTAAGGGTTTTATAAGTAACAATGAGTTAATATTAACAGGTATCAATGTATTATCAACAATTGGCTTTATCGCAAGCAAATCAAGATAAAGGGCCAACAGGAGCAGCGGCACCTTTATATGGTCCAGATGCATATTTACAGACGCAAGTAGGTCCTGTTGGTCCACGTGGTACACCAGGTAATGTTCCTCTTCTTACTCTTACTTTTTAATAATAAAAACTGTTAAAAAGAAAAATTTATGCTACACACATATTTGTCCAGTTATTTTTTAGAAACCGTTCAATTGTTAACGCTGGCATTATACCTAAAAGAAGGAATGCCCCCTCTTTTTTCAGGATCAAAAGGAAAAGCTTTATTATCACAAAAAAAAAAGAAATGGGAAACAACTAATTTAGCTTATTAGCTAATTGAATATTTAATTTATTTTATTTTTATAATAACTGATTAAATTTCAGTATAACTGACTAAATTATACGTATTTTGGTTTTCTTTCGATCTACACGATATTTTATACAAAAAGACATGATATCGATTTACACAGTATTCTGAAGAACCGATCTTCCATATAAATCGAGAGATATGCGTAGTTTTTAATGCTGACACAGATGAAATGTAACTAAATAAAGGAGAAAACACAAATTATTAATTGTCACGCTGCTTATCGTTATTTTACTATTTATGATAGGTCCACCTGGTCCGCCTGGACCACAGGGATTTCAAGGAGTACGAGGAGAACCTGGGGAACCTGGATCTCCCGGTCCTCCGGGTTCAACAGGTCCACGAGGATTACCCGGCTTACCTGGAAAAGATGTAAGTAACAATTTAATTCTTATTAAGTAGTTACAGTTAAGTGCTTAATAAATTATTAATAATTAAGCAAAATATAACTCGTACCAATTAATTATTGATGCATCAATTTTTAAGTAATTTACGACAGTTATATAACATTTTTGTTTGAGGTTGCTTAACGATGTCTACGTTTATATTTATAGAATTGATACAGAAATAAGCTGAAAGTGTTTTCGAATTTACTTATCTCTGCCGCACTTTGAAAGAGAGAGGTATCGACCTTAAAATTGCAGAAGTTAACTAATAATTAAAAATGAACTTATCAAATAAGACAGGAAATTGCTAATCTGTACTTGTTTTCTACCCAGCGGATTAGATGTTGTTTTTAACCATTTACACTCCGAGCATTTTTTTATATGATCGATGTCATTGACTTCGACACATTTTTTCAATGAAATTTTTGAAAACGAAAAGTTTCATTTTAAACTGAAAGAACGATAGATGCTTGCGAATTTATATATTTTTATTTATTTTGTCAATTTGCCTTATTTTAATATGGATAAGACTTGTACGAAGTAATGAATCATATTACAAATGTCACCATAGCGGCACCCATGCAGTACAAAGGGTTAATTCAAATTCAATAATCTTATTAGCTAATGCGTTAACACCTGCACGGCCGTCACTAAAATGGTGTTACATTGCGTAAATGAAACAGTTTTATCTATTAATTCAGGGCAACCCTGCTGTAGAAATGTCAAAATGAAATATAATCACTCATAAAGTTAGGACCACCAAAAATCTTAACATTACAGAAAGTAGAGGAAAAGAATGAATTAAAAAAATGTATTTCTGGGTCTGAAAAGACTCATCAGCGGCCATGCGAGTGTTACCTTAGTTAAAACTACTTCTATCAATTTTTTAAGCAGCTCCTGCAAGCTCTACTTCGCTACTTGTCTGGCAGAAGAGTGGAAAACTTAAGTTTTCCTTAAGCACGCGAGTTAATTTGCTTGCTTTTACCTTAAAAGGTTTGGTAGTGAGCCATGGTTTATAGCGGTGGTATATTCGATGGGTGTTATATGACCGTCAGTTCCTCACACCTTGTAAACTAATTTCGACAATTAACGATTTTAACTTGCAGAAGTTGTAAAGTGTCGAATCTTTGACATTTGCAAGCTTATTTTTACTAGCGGCGGCCATAAACGGTGCTCTGCTACATTTATTGATAAAATTATTCATTTTCATCGACATGAAAATTGTCTGAAGTAATACATCTCACACGAAAACATGTATACTATTTTTAGGGTAATACCGGTGAAGATGGAGAACCCGGTCCTCCAGGATCAGTAGGACCAGTTGGTCCCAGAGGTCTTTCAGGAATGCCTGGTCTTCCTGGTGTAAAAGGACACCGCGGCTTTCCAGGTTTAGATGGAGCGAAAGGAGAACAAGGTGTATCTGGTGAAAAAGGATCCATGGGTGGCCCTGGTCCAATGGGTCATGTAGGTCCCATGGTAAGCATTAAACATAAATACACTGAGACTTCATTTATGCGAACCTTGTATTTAACGTAGTGTCTTCGAGAATCTCATAATTATAAGTTCTTTCACGTTGCTGAGACACTGTAAATTTGTTTACAACTGTTATGAGAGTTCGAATAAATGGTATGCCGCGAGTAGTTAATTCGCATAATAGAAGCTTAGCAACGTCTTCGGTAAATTAGGCGTTCTGATGATGTTAGTTCAGAAAAATAGAATTTGGAAAAATGGAATTCCGCTGTATTAACATAAACTACAATAAATTTGATAAATCTTAATTATTATTCTTTAACAGATGATCTATTAAAAATTGATTGATTATATAGGGCCCTGCAGGTCCACGTGGTGAAAGAGGTAGAGAAGGCCCATCAGGACCGCCAGGTATTAGGGGAGTGGATGGAATTTCTGGGCCACCTGGACAACCTGTAAGTAAATTAACGAAAACTCTAATTATTAAGTGCAATATGAAGCATAGAATTTTTATAGGGCGCGGTAGGAAAATCAGGACCACCAGGTTTTCCCGGCAGTCCTGGTATAAAGGGAGATCAAGGAGCTCAAGGAATAAAAGGAAGCCAAGGCTTGCAAGGCCCTCGAGGTACTTTGTCTTCATTAAAATTGGACAATGAAATTAAAACAGTTCATACAAATTCCTTCCTATCTACAATGTTTCAAATGTATATTCAACACATGGAAAACATTTGTAAATCTTGTTGTTAGATTGCGAATTTCAGAATATAGTAAAAAGAAAAAAAAAAGAAGTAGAATAGTACCAATTATTATAAAAAGTACTGTACTTAGGATATTTTGTACATTTTTCATATTGCATGGATTCTGTGCAATTTTGCACCTTTAAATTTCCCATAAATGCATAAAAATCCGCAGTCACTTACTGCAATTGAGAAATCCTTACTATGAACGTATTTTGTAAAAAAGTAGAATATATTTTATTTATTTTCTCTTACATTACATAGGTGAAACTGGTCGTCCTGGACAACCTGGGGAATCTGGTCCACGGGGTCCACAGGGAAAAGATGGAATACCTGGAGAAAAAGGAAGCACGGGTGCGACTGGTTTAGTAGGTGCACCAGGTTTTCAAGGAGCACGCGGACAACCTGGCACACCCGGAAATCCTGGTATTCCAGGAGCAAAAGGAATGCCCGTAAATATTAACATTATTTTCCTTTTCGTCGTTTACGACATTTTACTATCGCATCGAATCTTATGAAAATTTCACAACTATAATTTATAGGGACTTCCTGGTGAAAGAGGATTTAAAGGCGACAGCGGAGCTAAAGGTGATCCAGGAACATCAGGACCGCGTGGTTTACCTGGTCCACCTGGGAATGAAGGGAAACGAGGAAAAGGAGGAATGCGAGGCCCTATTGGTACACCTGGCCCTCCTGGAGAACGTGGATCACCAGGTGCACCAGGTCCTCCAGGACCCGATGGTCCTTTGGGACCTAAAGGTATGTGTATTGTTACACGTCGTTATAATTGTCGATAAAATTAATGTATATTACAAGTTGTTACAATTCTAATTAAAATGAATTTTTCTTATAATTGTCACTATTGAGGCTTTTAGGTGTAAGCCGTGTCCTTCTGGAATTATACAGTATCAGTTGCAATGTGTAAATAAGCTAGTTACAATGCTGGAGAAACGTTGGGACAGCAATTCCATAAGGACATAGCTTACACCCTAGAGCCTCAATAGTGACAACTGTATAATACTGGACCGGGAAAACCTCAAATCTCCGAATTCTTCTTCTTAGCTTCTTCCTTACTTTTTTCCTTTTGTAAGACCTAATCTTCCTTTGCTATTTTTGATGGTGCTGTAAAAATATGAACTAAAAACAATATTCGATATAAAGGAACAGATGTTATTGCAAGGAAGAACTATTTCTTAGAGTTATATATTCCACCATTTCATTCTGTCTTTAATAAAAGTAAAATATTGCACATACTATGAAGTATTATTTATTTTTCGATTGAATTAATGTTATTTAATATGATTAAGTAAATTTCATTCTTTAGATTCTTGATAAACATATAAATACGTTTATAGTAAAATCAGAAGCTTCTAGAAACCTCTATATATAATATGAGAGCAAGAAACGTTAGTAAAAATAACGGTATATATTGCTGTTATCAGGTCAATCCGGAGATCGTGGACCAATAGGTCCTGTTGGACCAAAAGGCACTACAGGAGATCCCGGTCGCACAGGATCACCTGGATTGCAGGTTTCTACGAATAAAAATATAAAAATAATAATTTTTAGTTGCAAGTTTATATCTATGAAACTAAATGATAATGGACTATAACAAATCTCAATGAATTTAATTCTATTCAACGTCTGATTGGCTTATTTTAAAAAGAGTAAACAGTAGAATATTTTTTTTTATGATAGAATAATACACTTCTATCTGTGCAACAGTTTAAAGTAACTTTTAAATGCGAGGAAAACTATAATTAATTTAAGAAACCTGAGAACTAATATAAAACGTAGCAGTCTTTGGAACATACTTTAACTGAGTAAAACACTATACCGTACCAGGAATCTAATCATAATCATAAATTTCTTTTATTGTAACACAATGATAGGATAATATATAAAATGAAATTTTATATTCTATTAATATTCTATTTACAATTTTGCGTAATAGAAAATTTGATATTTAATATTACAGGGTGTACGAGGATTAATGGGCCGTCCTGGTGCTCCTGGAAAACCTGGTAATCCAGGAGAGCGAGGAATTCAAGGTGCTGATGGAAAACCCGGTGAAGAAGGTTCACCTGGAGTACAAGGTTTACCTGGTCCATTAGGACCTCCAGGAGAAAAGGGATATCCGGTACTAATAATATTTGCATTACTTCTTTTCTGTCAAGATTGAACTTCAAAGAATATTTTCCTACTAAAAACTTATTATTAAAAGGGAGAACCTGGTAAAGCTGGAGAATCAGGGAATCCTGGTCCACCTGGTCCTAGAGGCGATACAGGCAAAGAAGGAGCGTCAGGACCGCAAGGTCCACCTGGTCCAGCTGGAACAGATGGTGAACGTGGATCTCCAGGACCTGCAGGTCCTAGAGGTTTCCAGGTATGTTGTAAATGCTTGAAAATAATGATTACTTTATAAAACCAGTTTGTGCTCATCTATAATGAACAAAGGACAGATATAACTTTATTATATAATTTGATATAATTAGGGTTTTCCAGGTGCAACTGGTAATGCAGGAAGTCCTGGAAAAGATGGCGAACCGGGTGTTCAAGGGACACCCGGTGCGCCAGGTACACCTGGAAATAGAGGTGAACGTGGATTTCCCGGTGAAAGAGGTGCAACAGGAGTACCAGGATTAATAGGACCAAGAGGAGAACCAGGATCACAAGGACCAGACGGTCCCCCTGTAAGCAATTCTTCTCTTAAATTTTGGCAAATTCCTTTTACTTTCCAACTTCAAACATTTTCTATTCATCTTCTTTTATTGCTGAATCTTACCAAGTTTCACATATGTTTCAGGGATTACCTGGACCAAAAGGAGATAGAGGAATTCCAGGACCACCTGGTTTATTAGGATTACAAGGCTTACGAGGTTTTCCAGGAGAATCAGGTCCAAAGGGAGAAAGAGGATCTAATGGGCCATCTGGTCCCGAAGGACCCCCAGGTTGTATGTTTAAAAGAGTAATATATTTACTATCTTAAATTACAAAATATTAAAATATTTTCTTATAGGACGGATTGGAGAACGTGGATCACAGGGACAAATTGGTCCGCCGGGACCACCGGGTGAACCAGCAGAACGAGGAGATCCTGGTTTGCCTGGACCTCCAGGAGAAATTGGGGCTTCTGGTAACCCAGGAGAAAGAGGACCACAGGGATTACAAGGATCGCAAGGTTTTCCAGGCCCGCAAGGACTCGTTGGTCTACCGGGATTAAAGGGTGACCGTGGTTATCCAGGTTTAAAAGGAGATCAAGGAAATCCTGGTCTATCTGGTAATTTCGTGTATATAAAGTATAGTGATGCTGAACATATGAAAACCATAGCTTTACCTGTATGCATGATTGGAATATTACCTAACACGTGAATTCTAAATATAGGTAGCCCTGGTGAAGCTGGACCACAAGGCTTAATTGGATTGACAGGATCTAAAGGAGTAAGAGGTGAACCAGGTGCTAGAGGTGAACCTGGTGTTATGGGACCACCTGGATTACCGGGAACAATTGGAGCAGCAGTATGTTTTCTTCTGTTATCAATACGTATGACAAAAATTGATTAACCTACATATATTCCACAATGTTCTTTTCGTTACTTATATGTCATATGCTAGAAACAAAAAATTCAACAATAATATAATTTAAGTCCGTTTAAGTGTATAATTAGAAACGTTTATAGGGCCCCCCAGGTACGGTAGGACCAGTAGGACCACCTGGATTACCAGGTAGTAAAGGTAGCATTGGAGAAACAGGACGACCTGGAAATCCTGGACCAATCGGAAATCCAGGTGCACCCGGTGAAGATGGTAGCAAAGGCGAAAGTGGTTCTCAAGGACCACCAGGTATACCTGGACCACAGGGTCCTCAAGGCTCTCCTGGTGAGAGAGGTTTACCTGGTTTGGCAGGTCCTGCTGGATCAATAGGTGCTAGGGGAGTAAGAGGACCACCCGTAAGTCCCATTAACATTTTTGTGTTTCGAAACTTCCATATAATTGTATAATTTTATATTAGTAGAAAATAATTATTTTATGATATGGTACCTTATAACTTCAAATTATAATCGACATATACTTTTATTAATAAAATATGGCAGGGTGAATCTGGAGTACCTGGAAAACCAGGACCAGAAGGTCCACCTGGATCACCTGGACAATTAGGACCAATTGGACCACCCGGTCCTCCAGGAGAAATTGGAGCAGAAGGACCTAATGGTAAACCTGGGCCACCTGGAATATCTGGTCGTCCTGGAGATAAAGGACCACCCGGAGCAGTTGGACAAACCGGATTAACTGGTCCTCCAGGTTTACCCGTGAGATATAGTCACATGTTATTTTATATATTTCTTAATTGAAAAATATATCTCATACTTAATAAGAGAAAAATATAAATTTTTGTATAAAAATATTCAATGCATACTGAAAATTGTTGTATAAAACTGCATACTCTGGTAATTAGGGACCACTTGGACAAGCAGGACCTCCAGGACCAGCTGGAGAAAGAGGTCCAAAGGGAGAAACAGGACCACAAGGTGTAGAAGGACAGCAAGTTAGTTTCTTCATTCTTACCGCAATACTGTATACACCACAGTAATCCATAATAATTTATTTTTATTTTTAATATCACTTTAAAATTATATAATAAAAAATAGAATAAAAGTATGTCTTCAATTAGGGACCTAGAGGGAAACCAGGACCTATAGGATTAGAAGGTCCAAAAGGTGAACGTGGAGAAGAAGGTCAGAAAGGTTTAAAGGGTCATCGAGGATTTACTGGTTTGCAAGGTCCACCTGGATCTGTTGGTCCATCAGGAGAGAAAGGAATTCCTGGACTTCCTGGACTACCTGGTAAAGATGGAGAACCTGGACCCAGAGGTAGTCCTGGGCGAGATGGCAGTCCTGGACCAATTGGATTAACTGGTAATCCAGGACCAAAAGGTCCTTCAGGTGAAGAAGGTCGTCATGGTTCACCAGGACCGCCTGGTCCTCCAGGTCCACCCGGTCCACCTGGTGAACTCGGGTTAGGATATGATGCTGCTTCTTTAGCTGCTCTTTTCGGTAATTATTTTAATTTTTTCCTTGTGATAGTTATTTTATGTTTTGCATAATAATAGATATATAACCTATGTTATAACTTCTATAACTATTGTGTTGTATGAAGTATTATTATTAAATACTGTTGTTAAACCATATTAAATATTATATAATTAACTTTTATTGTGCAATTAGGACAAGGCCAAACTAAAGGACCAGACCCATTAGTTGGTGATGAACCATCTAGAATGTTTAGTCAAGAAATGACAGAGGAAGAAAGGAAAGAACTTATTATGAAAGCATATAAACAATTAAAATCATCATTCCAAAAATTCATAAAACCGAATGGCGAAAAGAATTCACCAGCCAAAACTTGTAGAGATCTTTATAGTGCTTACCCAAATAAACTTTCTGGTTAGTTTGCAAGTTCAAAAATGACATTTAACATTATATTTGAAATTTGTTTTAGTATTTTACTTAACAATATTAGTTTGTATGAAAACATTACAAAATATGTTTCTACTGTAGGAGAATATTGGATTGATCCCAATGAAGGTGATGTAAGAGATGCAATTTTAGTACATTGTGATGCTGAAAAGCAAGCAACATGTTTATTACCAAACCCAGCACGTTCTCCAGAAATTAAATATATCACTGAACAACCAGAAACTTGGTTAAGTGAAATAAAGGATGCAATAAAGGTAAGACTTTTTATAGTGCTTATATGTTAATATAAATGTTCAATAGCATAAATTATGTTGATATATATAATATAGTTAAAATTTTTCTCATTCTGTACAGATTTCATATAAAGCAGATAGTAATCAAATTGGATTCTTACAACTTCTATCAAAACATGCCCATCAAAACATAACATATCACTGTAAAAATAGTGTAGCATATTTTGATTCTGTACGAAAGACATATCGAAAAGGTATGAAACTGTTAACATGGAATGATGTTGAACTGACACCACGTGGAAATCAGCGATTGAGATATGAAATGATAGTGGATGAATGCAGAGTAAGTTGTAAATTATAATATTTTAATATAAAAATAGTTTAATATTAAATTATTATAGTACTTTATTATAATATTCGATTTCTTTTACAGTTACACAATGGAGAATGGGGCAAGACAGTAATTTCATATGAAACTGATAAACCTATAAGGTTGCCTATAATTGATGTGGCTTTACGAGATATTGGAAAATCTGATCAAAACTTTTATATTGAAATTGGTGCTGTTTGTTACGAATAATAAACTGGCATTCTATAAATATATTTTTCGATATTGTCATATAATTGCAGTATATTTTTTATTTGAACACTTATATAGAAACATAAATATTTAAATTTAAAATTTGAATTCTAGTAAATTGAATGCTTTGATCAATTGCATACACCAATATGTATTGGCACAAATGAAACCTTACATAATGAATATGACATTAACAATTAAATATTTTACTTGTTTATAATTGCAAAATTTTTTAACTAAGAAATTTAATAAATGTGATAGTCTTCCAATATTTTTTTTTAACCAGAATACATATTATACATATATATATATTATAATTTGAATCCATATGTGTAAAATACTTAATAAATATTAAGATAGTTACATAAGTAATATCTTATTTTTTATGTTATCAAGGTATATTTTCCATACAATGCAAGCATGGTTACTTAATACATAATAAAATTGTGCATTAGTTTTGGCTTTAAAATTAAAAATTATCTTCACTTGAAATAAAATAAACAGCTTAATAGGTAACCTGCAAAATAAAAACTGAATTCTCTGTAACTAAGAATAGGCTTAAAACTACCTTGGAGTATTTATAGCATGCTATTAATATAGCTGCAATGAAAAAATTTTTACGTTATCACTTTTAAATATAAAATAATGACATGTACATTTAGGTAATATTAATGTTATTAAATATATAATAACTACTATAATAAGTTTATAATTGTATTTTATATATGAATAATGGTTAAAAATTATGATATTTCTTATGTAACATCTTCATAATGAAACCTTTTTGCAATTTCTATTACAATTATGATTGTTATTCGTTTATAAAAAAATTGCACAATGCTTTGAAGTATTTACATATACATATTTAGTACTGCCATATTAAATATAATCTGATATTGCACCTCTTAAATTTTAAAATTATAAGGAATTCTAGTTTTCATTTTTATTAACTTACGAATTATTTTATAAAATATCTTACATTTAATGCTACTATATACCAAAGAAATGCTATTTTAAGTAGTATATGTATAAATATATACTTTCTTAAATTTTAGTGTTCTTAAGACCTTGTTATATCATTTATCAACTATGCACCAATAAAATGTACATAAAAATAAATTTAATTAATTATAAAAGTACTTGTAAATATGAAGCAAGAATAAAATTATCAATGCATGGATGAATTATGTTCTCTGTAGAATTTATTAATTTTTGTTTAACATTTTACAATTACAGTATAATACCTTTTTTGTTCTATCTATTAGAATATATAATATATATTCTAATTTTAAATTAATGCAAAGTAAACAGTCGCTGTTAGTCAAGAATATATTAACACTTTTATTATGTAGCTAATTTCAAATATTATACAACAATTGTATATATTATAATATGAAATTTGATTAAGAGATGAACCATGTCAAGGAAAAACAAGTTAAAATTGATACTATTTTACTTTATTTGATAAAAATATCTTTGAAAATAAACATTACATTCATTTTTCAGTCATAGTGCTTTTGTGGAGACTTACTTCATCTAAATAAGTGTAATATGCAGCTTCTATGTCAATTACACATGTGTGTAACATTTGTGTAATATGTTAACAAAATAACTTAAAGAAGGAAATATAATTTTAGCTCAAAAAAATGAAACAGTACTACAACTTCTGTTAATAAATATATACATGAATACAATTCACATATTTAAAAAAAATTAAATAATTCTTTGTAATTGTTGATTTTCTTTAATTATAAATAACAATTAGAACTTTCAATCATATAAATTCTCGAAATTTTATATGTAATACATAGTTAGTTCACAATGTATAATTATTCATTCTTACTACCAATTTGTTTAATGACAGTCATCTTAGATAAATATTTTATCACCTTTAAATTTACTATACACCTTTGTTATTAATAAGAAAATTTATAAGTAAACATATTATATTTTACCACAAACAAATAAAATTCTAGATAAATAAATGCATTATTAGATTATTTATTAATATTAATTTTCTATTTCTCTTTTGTATTATGTATTGAAACAATGATTATTTGTTGATACTGAGTACTACCTACCTATCGCGTAACTGGATTATATTTACGTGCAGATACAAGAGGAACGGTACAAAATTTGAATTCGAGAATGATTAGCCGTATTCTTTCTATGTATAACATCCATGCGTGTAGATATACATACATACACAGTCAACAGGTGATTGTGGTAGGGGAAAGAAGCGCGAGTTGGAGAGTAAAAAAAAGTCAACGGCATTCAGTGACTGGATTTCAGTCTTATTTGTCACAACGTGTGCGTAAATGTTTAATAGTTAGTGCAACGTATCATTTATCATATAATTTAATGACATTGGTAATATAAGTTTTATCACTATGTTGCGTATAAAATTTAACGTGTGTATAAACAAATAAGTTTAATGAGAAGTGTTTAATTATTCTACGATAATACGAAAAATTATTTTGAGGAAGAGTGACGTATTGTTAGCTTTCGGAATATTGATTGATAAATTGGCGGGACAGTATTCTTTGCCTTGTGTTTGTGAGAATAATATACGTTCAAAAGAGGTTAGTCCGATATGTAATAAATGAAACGCATGACATAAGTATTACTTATTTTCCTTAATTAATTATTAATGTTCATTTGATATATAAATAAACATCGTATTAAATATAGTCATATTTCTTTTGTCATAAGTAATTACTTATATAAAATTATAATTTATGACGATTGAAATTAAAAATTAAAACGTAATATTAACAATTTCGAAAAGAAAGTATTAATAAACACGATGACTGTACACTAAATAATTAAGTAAAATTGAGTATCGTTTAGAAAGCTGATTGAAAATACAAAAAAAAAATACGATATAATTTTTAATTTTATATATGATAGTATAATGATACGTTTAACATGTAGCATTTTTGTTTTAAAAAATCAATACATTACAACGAACTAATAATTTAAATAAGTAGTATTTTCGTTATACAATATATTCGTAATCTTATTAGTGATGAAATTGTATAATATTAGTACATATTAACAATGAAACAAAGAAATGAGAATCCTTGCCTAAATATAATTGATATTATTTTGTATAGAAGAATTTTTTTGTTAAAACGACAATCGCAAGAAACGTTGAAATTTCGTTCGATTTAATGAATAATTTATAATGCGAGAAAGAAGTTAGTACTAGTTATAAAATTATATAAAATTAGTACATATTAACAGTCACATAAAGGAATGAAAATCCTTGCCTGAATATAACGGACATTATTTTGTATAAAAGAATTTTTTTTTTTGTTAAAACAAGAATCACAAGAAACGTTGAAATTTCGTTCGATTTAATGAGTAATTTATAATACGAAAGAGAGAGAATTTAGTACTAGTTGCGTGCAATATTTGAATATTAAAGACTTGAAAGAGTAGATCTCCCAATGATTTATTAGTATTCTTTGACCCGAAAAAGTAAAATTATGACGAAAGATAACTTATAATTTAATAGGATTTTATTTTAAATTCGATTACAGTGATGTAATGTTTCGATTTAACCGGTTTTTATTTCAGTTTTAAATTTTATCAATCTTGCAATTATTAATTTGTAAATTGTTTTTTTTAAATAATATCTCAAAAGACACATTACATGCTAAATTATATAAAATTCAGTTTTTCTTTTTTTTTTTTTACTTATAAATAAAACTGTTCATTATGTAGCATGAAATTTATATATTGATTTAAATATTTCGAACAAATTTTATCAAATAATTCCAAATATAAATGTAATATTAATTTAAATTCGGAAATTTAATTATTCGACAAAATGCCTTGTGCAAAATTTAGAACTGGATTTAGATACGAACTGTTGACATTAACGATAATATAGAAGTGATAAGACACTGCATAAACGTATATTATGGATTATTTTCTTGATCTTCAGACAATCTTAATAATTAGATTATAGACATTTATTACAACTTTTATGAATATATGTATATATAGCGCTTTGTTTAAAACTTATTTCCATTTACGAACAAATTTTTTTGCTTTTGTGTTCAAAACGTGGTATTGCATCAGGTTTAGCAACTCTAATGTTATGGTGGATTAAATATAGAATACAAATATAGGGACAGACTGATGTTTTTTTAGCATCTTCGCAGGGACATATAATTTCAAAGTCGAGAACGTCATCGACTAGATGAAAGATATTTAGCATTATCATGACTAGTCTATAGCATTTACGAAAGTGTGACGTGATACTTCAGACTAACCTCATTCGAGCGTTTCTTGCCAGTTATTAATAACGATTAATGATTATTATTAACAACGTGCAATTTTAAAAACAGATACCGTTTGAAATTAAAAAACTTCAAAACACCGATCTAGCATTTATATACCGTTGACCAATAGTGTGCAGTGACAGGCAAAATGGCTCTCTTTCGGAAGGCCAATGGTAAGTGTTTTACAATTTTTTAAATCATCTTCCGTTATTTTTCACATATTTAACATATTTTTGTTTGTTATTTTAATTGCTTTTTTTGTGATTTCCTAGCTTCTTATTAATCTTTCAATACGATTAATATTGTATTTTAATCAATGCACAATTAGTATTTTAATAATAATCTACGTTTATATAAATTACTATTGGACTTTTTGATTTACACTTTAAAAAAAGGTATTTTTGTTAAGTTTTACTTTACAGTTTTTTTTTCTATTAGCATTGAAAAATAATTATAAATTGAAAACTGTAAAATAACACAGCACAGAAAAACTGAGATGAGTGCGGTTACTCTACATTCTTTTCTTTTCATGCCGTATCGAATACTGCTGAAAAATGCGTTTTTGTGATGTATTATCATCTTTTTATCGCTTGTACAAATAATGTGAATTTACTTAGAGATTATAATCAGGATTAATTTACAAAAAAAGGAAGTTACATTTTATCATACGAGATTTTTTTTTTTCATTTTTACAATTCCTTCAGTTAATCCTGAGCTGTACGAATTAAATTCTTACCTAAATTTTAAATGATCCTTATTGTGTTCAAATTAAAACGTAGTGTTTCTGGAATAAAATAAATTAGTAACTGTTAATACATTACATACTCATTATTAAAGTTTGTCAATCTATAGTATAATGTTTTTAAGTACATATATCATTTTAATATTGGAACCATCTGTAGAGACATATAAGTTCCATTCAAGAATTGATCGTATTTCATATTTTGTAAAATGCATGTTTTGTAATCCTAACTTTGCTTACGAACTATTCATCGTTGCTATTCTTATCTATTCTTTTTCGATGTACGGTATACTTATGTGATATAATTTACTTCAGCAAGATCTTTTGTAAGTATGTGTGTGCTTCATATAAAGTATGTACGTGCAAACATTACGAAAATAGACTAAACGCATATATATTCTAGACAGTTGTGTATATATACATACACGAAAAATGTATAAAAATTCGTTTAAAAATTACAGAAAGAATCCATAATTTTAATATAACAAGTTTAATTAAAATGTTTTTGAATGTTACGAAATGTGTTTCGCAATTATTGAAATATTCACACTGCCTTGAAAATCATGCCTTACGTAATGTTTTGTGTACGGAGAGTTATAATTCCATTCCAAATTTACGTTTGTTTACAATTACGTATATCTATAAATATATCATTTTTCCACCTTTGTGACAAGTGCATAGTTTTATTTATTGCTTAAATATTACATTTTCTTATTTTCATTGAAATGCACAATATTAAATCAGATATGATACGTAAATTATAGTAAAAACAATTTCGAAGAAAAATGGCGAACTTTGGTTAAATATTACCATACGTAACGGGCATTAATAAAAACTTCCGCGATATTTATTTTCATTCTAAATTTTCTTAAAAAGAAAAAAAAAACTAGAAACTACGATCATTATGAAAGCACACTGTTTGACATTAATTGTTCAAGGATAATTTAGATCTAAATTGATTAATTTAATTTATGCCACTACAGTATTTTAGCTATCGTTAGAACCTGGAAATTCATTTCGATACTTTTGTTGCATTCTCTTGCTAGACGAATACATGTGTATATATATTTTTAATACAAAAATTTGTAATTGGTAAAGAAATAAAACTATTATTTTTTTCTATTAGGCTAATTAAAATTTGTAGGTGCTCGTGTCGCAATGAAAACGTTACTTATTTACTAGTGCTTTTGTTACTTTCAAAATTGTCATACTGTAAGTTTCGTGAAAAAGAAAAAGAACCGAATGAAATTGACAAATCGACTTCTATATGACTTTCATTATATTTATACGTAATTGTTTACACTATTTTTAATTGTAACAATCTAACGGATGTGCACATAAGAAAAATCAAAGTTACTTCTATTATATTTTTTTGTATGTCCTTTTCTCAGATTATGCAACATTCATTTATTTGATTCATGTTTACAAGCAGATGCCCTAAAAATTTGTATGCGTTGAGGAAAACAGTTCTATTTAAGTCAAACGCATCGTGCGTCCAACGCAATTGAAATTTATTGGAAATTAAGCACAAAGGTTAGCTTCTCATTTCGATTGGTATATGTATATATATATATGATTGTTAATACATGCGTTCTAAATATTGACAAATTGTTTTTATGAGCATAATTAAATTGCACCCGACAACAAAGGTTGATTTAAAAATTACAAACAGGAAAAAAGATATATATATAGGTATCAGATAAGATAATTCTAGAAAATATAATTCTTTTTTAAGCGAGAAAAGAAGAAAATGACAAAGAGGAAAGTTGAATGATTTAACGTCTATATTCTTGCGATTGTATTTGCATTATATTTTTGAATAAAGCTAGGTATGCATTTTCCTTTATACAAATCGGTTCTTTTAGAATCTCGCGTATAAAATAAAGTGCACAGAGTGTGATACTTTCAGATATTTTCTTCACCAAAAATTGTAATTAGAAATGTACAGTTACTACTCAGAAATAAGTTCGAATAACATTTTCGACAATTATTTAACATAATATTTAAAATAATATTTTAAATATTTATTTTAAATATTATTTCTAAAACTTCCATCACAAGTTAACACAAATTATTGAGCCTCACAATTTATGTATGCTTGACAATGTTTCGAAATAGTTTCAATTATATATTCTTATAAGTTCACATGTATTTATGTCGAAGTCTTTCAATACCTTGTCGATATACAATCTTACTACGTTCACGATTTTTTTAGCTTTCCGTCAAAGGCATCACCTTGACACCTCACACGTAATACTTCATGCATGTCAAGTCAATAGAACGTGATTAACAATTGATCTTACCACACTTTCCAATAATTCGTTTACTTAATTCACGATTAAGAAATTTGCGTATGTTAGTTGATGATAAACTTCGTCAAAACTTTGATAAATGCTTGCCTATGTAGTAACACTAACCTAATTGAAATGAACTTCAAACTCTCGATATGGATTCTTAAATTATCATGTCAACGGAATTAGTACCATAGTGATTTAACGCGTTTATTGCAACTTTTTTCGAGGATTTTTCTATTGAACGATATGGGGTTACTGCGTCCCATAGACACTTTAACAGTATTCCTTACTAGACTTTCCTATGTGATGATACGGGAAAACCGTACCCTGTAGACATTTTGATGGTACCCCATACTAAACTATATCATTTCGCGGCATAGGGTAAATAGTGTCATCCAAATGTGAAGCCAAGCCAGCGCTATATAATGTTTACGTATGTCTTTTCAAATGTCAGAAGCCGTTTTATTTTAGTAGAAGGTAGTACAATTTTAATCATGAACAGGTATACGTTGCAGCAATATATTTAGATAAGTCAAAATTATTATGAAAATGGGCGTTCTTTGATCTATTATTTTCAAGCAAAATTTTGTTTAGTGATAAAGCTCATTTCATAATGGAGCAAAATTGTCGTATTTGGGATGATGAAAAACCTCGTGTTATTCATGAAAAATCTCTACACCCACAAAAAATTACTGTTTAGTATGGATTTTTGGTAAATGGAATCATTTTTTCTTCAAAAATGATGCGGAGAAATGTTATTGTAAACATTGAGCGATATCAATCAATCTTGAATGATTCTTTATGGTCAGAATTGAATCATATTAAAATGTCTGATGTTTATTTCCATCTAAACGGTGCTACGTGTCACACAACTCGAGAATACATTCAGTTCTTCCGATCGAATTTTCGTCGACATAATTTCACGAAATGCATTAATTTAATTAGCTTCCAAGATCGTGTAATTTAACACTACTAGAAATTAATTTTACAGCGATATGACGAGAAGTTATTGAAAATTTCGACAATCAAATTTGTGTCTGCAGACGCAGTCGTGGTGCACATTTGAACGGAATTCTATTCTACGTATAATTGTAATGGATCATATTTTCAAAAAAAGAAACCAACTTGAAAAAATTCCAAATGGCTTGTATTTTATTAAAAAAAAACATACAGGCACGTTTTTTTTTTTATCACCCAGTATGTCTAGTAAACTTTCCGATGATAACCCATATTGAATTAGTTTATTTGGCGGTTGTTGCGTGCACAATTATAGACATACCCGGTATATGATTTTTCAGATTTGTTTGGAAGGACTACGTTCCCTTATTATGGTAGCTCACGAAACTATTCGAATCCCCTTTAAAGCAGAATAACATTTTTAAAATTAAAACATTACATATTCATTACATAACATTACATATTCTAGATTATTTTGAAATATAGCACACTGTACATAATTACTAAAAATATTTTAGTATGATAAACACGTGTAAAATATGTGTATACAAAATTCTTCGTGTGAGACACTGCTGAAACTTCTCATTTCAAACAACATCTCAGATCGTATTACAATGTAGCGTTTGAACACGTGCATCTGTGAATTCTTTACCAGCGCAAGTGGTTAATGGTACCCCATACTCGACTACGCTGTTTGGTAGTACGGAGTGATTATGTCCTATAGATACCTTGATGGTATCCCGTACTGAATTGCTTTATTTGGCGGTATGGGGTAATTGTGTACCCGATAGTAGACACTTTAATCACTCATACAATCGCATGGTTCGTCTTGAAAAAAGAATAAATTTAAGACTTTTTAAAAAATTTTCTTAATGTAAGTTTATAGCGCTCATTGTACCATTAAACTTTTATCTAAAACACTTTTTTTATCTCTTATATTTTAAGAGATGTACACAAAAAAGTGGGAATGTCGATTTGACTTTAAAGTTAGTTTTCACGCCCTTAAAGGGCGATTGGTCACAAATGAAGCATATCATTATTCTTGCCTTAGATCACTACAAACTCACAAAGTTTCATTCAAATCCGTGAGTTACGGTTCGTGGTGTTCCCTTGTTAGAAGGAACTGAAGCTATCGAAAAAATTTTCATAAAAAAAAAAGTTGTTTGATTCGCATAATCAGCGACATAATATGTCAGTTTTTCACGCGGGTGGAGTAGTGTCGAGAGATTTCAAGGTGAAATTAATAATTTTAAACGAAGCGTTATATTCTTCTATTCTTGATATTACCGCGATTGTCGAGATGTATTGAACGAGATGCCACATTGAGTCATTTCGTTTTATGGAAAGTTGGAAAATCGTGAAGAGTGTTTATTAGCGGCACAATTAAGATAACAATAAATCATAAAATCTACATGCTTCATATAATAGCAATAGTACTTTACATCCTTGTAAAAAAAAACACGAACGAACTTACTACTCGAACTATGCAATAATATGTGTAGAGTCATTTCTGATATATTTTAACACGTCGGTTTCAGAAAGACATAAATACTAATTTCTAGTTGTTGAAATGTTTAAAAACCACTTGAAATCAATCAAGATATTACACGTTACAGTTGAGTTATTTCTCAATTGCTGATTTTTTCTGAATTTAAATAATAGACTAGTGCCGGTATCAACAAGATGACCTTGAATATTTAATAACCGGTAAATTTACGCGTCATGTTTATTTATATGTACTATACTTCTTAGTGTTTCGAAATAAAAGAAAAAAGAAAATTAATTTTTAGTTATAAAGCTTTTAATTATTTTTCACGTTCTTATAGGCGTTTATAAATGTGTATATACTGTACATATTATTGTTAACTGTAAAATGTAAGAATAAATGTATATAGAACTACATTATTACTCTTAAGTATTTACCCGCCTGCTGTTCCTTCTTTATATTCGAAGAAGTGATAAATATTTCGAAAGAACTATTAAAGCATATTAATTTCATGACTCTTTCCTTGTAAGGAATGTTAAAATTGAATATTAAAATAGAAAACATAGTGAATAAATGAATAGATAAATATTTATAAGTGCCGATATACCTACATGTAGACGAAGAGCGGCAATAACCTTGAAAACTGTGAAAAAACCGATCTTTAAGAAAAATTTCCTTCGTTATTTTATTGCAGTCACTTTGTGAGACCAATTAACTCGTGTTATGTAAAAGTATATTGAATGTTTGTAGTGAATTGAGTATGTAATTGGAAGGCCTGTTTAAGCCTTTGGAATATCTTTACAAAAGAAAAATATTGGAATAGTATTTTTGATGCATTTAATTTTGACAATTAAGGTTTGCAGGTTGGACAATTTATTTAACCGAATGAAATTTTACTACCATGTCTAAAATAGTATAGAGAAACCTAAGTAGAATTGTTTTTGTGAAATATCACTTACTGCATCGAATGTGCAAATTTGTATTTCCAACGAAGAGAACGATAAAACGTTAATTATCATGGAGTAATAATTCTTACTCGTTTTTCCTTAACGAGCTTAATTATACTGTTATGAATTTTTTGTTCTGCTTTATTTTGTTTTGTTTTTTTGTTTTTTTTTTTTTATAACTGAAGTTTAATTGAACCGAAGCTACTTTAAACTATTGAACGATAATTATTTTATTATTTTCTTCGCTTACAAAGAAAAGGAACTTTTATTATTTTCATTAAATATCGAGAAAAGTTCTACAGGTTAAATTTTCCCGTCTGTATTCTAAACTTCAGATATACACTTTAATTAGGATACCTTCGCAGTTTTATAATGCGATCTTTATTCATAATTAACTGTAAGAAAAACAATTTAATGATCAGAAGAATTGTTTGAAATATTAGAGAAGAATTTATAATCATATTGTCCTATTATGTTACCATTTTGATTGAAATAAGTAATCAATTATATAAGTGTTAAATTTGATTTTTCGATATTTCTTTATTAAATGCAACGTTTTGAATTGTAAGTAAGAGTTGCAGTTTTTTTTTTTTTTCGAAATAAAATATCACATTTGTGTGTATTTCAGAAAAGATACCTCGAAGAGCAATTTTAGGAGTGATGATGTTTTTAGCTTGTATGTTTTCATACATGATTCGTACAAATTTATCCATTACTATTGTTGCTATGGTAAATACAACTAGTAAAGATGGAGGGATGGGTCCAGCATGTACTGCTACCACTGTCGGTAATAGTAGTCATAAAACGACTGAATTGATTAATGTAAGTTTTCTTTTACATTGTATGACAAATGTTTATAATAGACGTATACACGTAATATATATATATATATATATATATATATATATATATATATATATATATATATATATATATACAACGTAATTTTTACCGGATCGAATAAAAATTTCATGGTTTTGTTTTTTTCGTAATTTTAATCGAGCACTGGCACTTGTACATTTTAAATAATAAATAAAAATAGGAGGACATTCAAAAATTGTTTTTAGCGTAGAGAAATATGTCAAGAATTAATCATGTTGAAATCATCATAAGTTGAACAATTAACACAATTTTTAAAGTGTATCAGCTAATGTTTATATGCAAATATTGTTCGAACAAACTTTTTTTGCTGGGATATGGTTAATCAGTTGTAGAATTTTTTAATCATCTGAGTCAGTGTGTAAGACGATGTTTTACTTCATTTTAAAGGATACAATGAATTTTCTATTGAAGTTTCGAAGGCAACATTTCATCCAAAAAATTACAATATAAGAATTTATAATTAAATTTAAAAAAAAGCAGCTTTGTGTATTAAAACAAAATTATTGGTATCTCCTGTATAACACGGTGGTTAGGTTCCGAAAATTATGTTTGCGCCATTAATAATTAACGAAGTAATAGTTTCGAAGATAAAACTTGATTTGAATGATTAAAATAGGTAAAAATCCGAGTTAGGTTTTTTACGAAAGTAGACAATTTTTATTTAGAATTACTCTCGAAATCAGTTAAAATTTTTTACATTTGATCGAAAACAGTCTATATCTTTTTGGTTTGTTAAAGAACATTCTGTAGGATATAAAGAAAATGTTTGTTTTACTATCGTATAAAGAATGTTCTGGGTATACGACTGTCCAAAATATCTCCGTTGTTTCTAATGATATAAGAATCTGGTTGAGGAAAAAGTTACCCCGTTTTTTGAATGAAATGATTAACTTAAAGATAATTACAATAAAATTCTATTGATTGCTGAAACATTGATAGCAAAGCAAATTTTTGAGGAATGAAATAAGATAAAAGTTAATTGTTACATTAAAGCCAGTAAATATTGAAATAAAAAAAATGGTATTCTATTTACTATAAAAGCAAAATTATTCGTCAAATTTTTGAATCTTCGCCTATACAAAATCACATATACATTACGATATTTGTAGATAAAAATTTGTTGTAACTCTTTAACACGAAAATGTATTCATTTAAATTAACTAAAGAAAAAATTACATTTAATTATACTTACATTAAAGTAGTAGAAGTATTGTACAAATATAAATAAACAGATCGGTAATAAATAATTATTAAAGGTCCATATACAATTTATAATATCCAATTCCATTAAACTATTCATTATTTATTATTTAATAAATTAATATACCACTATGTTGTCATTTTATAGTATGGTGAACGATATGAGTGGAATCAACATATACAAGCTTTATTGCTTTCTGGCTACTTCTATGGAGTTCTTCCAGCAAGCATACCTGCTGGTGTTTTGGCTGAAAAGTATGGAGGTACTAAGGTAGTAGCGTAAGTATAATTTGTAATTATATAATTACAATACATTATTCACTATTCTGAATTAAATTTTATATTTCATTTGTTTACACATATTTTAACTATCTCTTGTACTGCATTCTAATATAGATTTGCCACACTAATACCTGCAGTATTAAATCTGTTGATGCCTTGGGCTTCTGGTATTCATTATGGTTTGGTGTTTGCACTTCGTTTTATGATGGGCTTCTTTGGAGTAAGTCTATTTGCTAAATGTTTATTGCATATAAACCTTGATTATAGTTAGTGTTTCAATTTCGCTAAATATTTTACTGATAATGTATTTTATAGTATAATTAAGGACATTTTTAATTAGAATAAAATCAATTTTAAGGGGGCTGTTTATCCTGCTCTCCATGCAATGATTGCAAGATGGGTACCACCTAGTGAAAAGGGCATGTTTGTATGGACAATGCAAGGTATTTAGATATAGAATGAATATGAAATTATTAAACTAAATGTAAAATAACAATATTCGTTTAGGTGGACCTTTTGGAACTGTAGTAACATTTGCCTTATGTGGTCAAATAATTAGTGCTTTTGGTTGGAAAGTTGCATACTATGTTACAAGTGGACTTATACTGATTTTTTATGCTTTATGGGTTTACCTTATTTATGATACACCTGATCTTCATCCAGGAATCACAGAAAATGAAAAGAATTATATCAAAGAACAGATAGGTACAACTGTTTCTAAACAGAAGGTAAGTATGAATGAAAAACTTTTTAATTAATTTATATATTGAAATATATGTTTCTATGCAATACATAACTCATGTAACATTTCAGGTGAAACTACCAGTGAAGGCTGTTATTACTTCAGTGCCGTTTTTAGTTTTGTTATGGGCACATTTTGCAAACATGTGGGGTATTTATTTCATAGCTACTAACGGGCCGAAATATACTTTAGAAGTTCTTGGTTTTAACATGAAATCGGTACAGTTTTGTTAATACATTATTTTAACAGCTTTAATTTACATAACGTTAACATTTGTTAAATTATATTCAGGGAGGACCGATTACAGGATTACCTTACATAGCAAGACTTTTTGCTGGAGTATTGTTTGCTGCAGCTGGTGACTATGTTCGAAGGAAGAATTACCTTTCTTTAGTTTGGATTCGAAAAATATTTATGATTTTTTGTAAGTAACATCTAGTGAAAATTAATGGAATAAATTTTCTCTTGATATTCGTAAATAATAAATATCTTTTTTTATATAGCACACATGGGTCCAGCAATAGCTTTGGTTGTAATGACCTATGCTGGCTGTGATGCAGTAACTGCAATTGTTATGTTAATATTAGCATTAGCTTTTAACGGAGCAGCATGCCAAACTAGTTTACAAAACCATCAAGATCTTGCACCAAATTTTGCTGGTTCTTTGTATGGAGTCATGAATACTTTCGGCAGTTTTCCTGGATTTATTATACCACCAATTATCGGTGCTTTAACTAATGAGAGGGTACGGATAAAACAGTAAAATTCTTAAGATTTTATTATATATATATATTTTTTTAATTATTTGACTATTTTCATTTTTACAGAATGGAATAGAAGAATGGCGTGCTATGTTCTGGATTTCAGCAGCGGTATTTACATCTGCAACTATATTATTTTGGTTATTTGGTTCAGCAGAAATTCAACCATGGAATGATTCAAGCAAATATCCAGTATCAACTATGGCCGATGAAGAGAAAGAATTGACCGAGCTACCTATCAAAGTATCACCGACGGAAGAAAATGAAGAAAGTGAACGTCTTTAAATTAAAAATAAGAGCTGATGATATGTATCAAATACGCCACAGGAATTTATCATTTATCAATTGCATTTTTCAAAGTAAATACTAAATTAGTTTTCATTAATTTATTTCTTATTATAATATAAATTATGTTGAAATATCAGGTCAATCCGTAAGTAAACTTGTATTTTGAAAACAATGACGTAAAGAATATTAATTTACAAGCATTGATTACTAATATGTAAGTACTCATGGGATATGACTTAATGGAAAGTTGGAAATGTGTACATTTGTATCAAATAATTGCTTATGTAAAATTTATACTAATTCACGTGTGTGTATGTGCCAACAATTCATATAATCTTACTTTTTACTCGCTTATATCACAATTTCTTAAATGCAATATAACAGTGATAGTAATATCCCGGAAGATTTTAAATTACTATATTATATTGCATGTGCACATAATATAACCTTAATTAATTTATGATACTTCATTTGTTTAAAAATTTTCCATAAGAAAACTTTGTTAAAACCTACTTACAGTCACAGTTAACATTTAATATACGCTTTTGTGACAAGATCTCGCTTGAGCCAACATTTTCAACATTTCCAATGAATATAGCATAGGGATTGTTATTTAAACGTGTATTTTTTATAGATTTATTTTTGCAAGATTGTACTTTGTATTTTATAGAACATACAATACAATAATTATGTTTACATAAATACTTTTAGAAATTTTTTTAGCTTTATATTTAAAACCAGTAAAGTATAATGCCTAAATAATTATAAATATATATATTTTTTTAATTTGTAAATAATTTTATATATTAAACGCTATGTTTATAATGTCATCTGTTAGTATATCAAAACACTAGATCTATTATTAAAATATTTGAAAATAGTAATATATTGAAACGTTAAAGATACTCTCAATTGCATTTCTTAATTACTTGTCAATTCGTACAATGTATATTTTATTAATTACTATATAGGTCACGGTAACGTAATATTTAACATCAGTAAGAGAGAATTTGGCAATTCTTTTAAGTGTTTTAAATATGTCACCATAATGAAACTTCGTTATAATGCCATTTTATATGTTGCGTCGCATAAGTTATGAATATTGAGTATTAAACTATACAAATACAATGCGCCATTGTAAATAATCGTAATGATAATTCCTAATGCTAATGTAAAGGAATATATGCCTCGAGTTTATAAAGGAAAATATACTAAAAGCAATAATATATGCTTATAATATTGTATTTATAAATTCCTTATACATATATATTACATTACAGAAGTAATGTTACAAACACTTTATATAAATTTTATTACTATTAATTGAAAAGTATATATGAAACGTAACTATGTGTAATTTATATAATCATTTGGGGACTATAATATGGTACAATATATATATTTTTAGTAATTTCACAAGATTATCGTGTGTATACTGCATCGCACTCACATTATAATACGTGTACATTGTACAAATACCGAAAACCAATGTATATGCATTTTCTTCTGTCAATTAAACATTTTTAAAGAAAATTAATCGATTTCTGTAATTCTTAAGTATTAGAAACTTTGAGAGAGACATACGGGAATAATTTTAAAACCATCATCATGTGATTTCATTGAGAGACGAGAAGAAACGGTATTGCTGTAAGTGCATGTATTTGGCAAATGTAATTTTGAGAAAACATTACAGGATCGTGGTGTGCAAAAAGCTTCTTGGTCAAAGAGATTATTATCCATGCTATTTATACTCAAGCATGTACCACAAACTAATTCAGTACATATTCGTTCATTTTCCTTAAATATTTGTGGTGAAGAAGTAGGACAAGTTTCTCGAGTACAAAATGTTTCTTTTAATATATGCAAAGCGTTTGCTGCTTCAGAAGTTAACCTTTTACAACGGTCGGAAGTCTCTCGAGAAGTTGGTTGATCTAATAAACTCATGGTTGTTTGGCTTGAACTACTTGTAGATTCTGTATAATTATAGTTAATAAATACTAAATAAATGCATTATGATTAAGACTAAGATATAAAGGAAAGTTATAATTAATTATGCATATATATAAGTTTGAGTATAGTTTTTGGTACAACAAAAAATTACGATAGAGTAATCCTGCATAAGAAGTTAGGTATATTTTTTTCTAAAAAAAAACTTCATTGGATCCATTTTTTTGACTATGATCAGTAGTAAATTATATAAAAGAAATTATAAATTATACATCAGTGGTTATTCTCGTTTTGATTTTATCACGTAATTATATCACTTCGTGTGTATAAAATACATTTTCCAATTATTAATTATATTACAGAAAATTAATTAAATGATTTACTACACTTCTCTACCTTTATAATCCTATTTGATAATTAATAAAAAAAAATCGAGCGAATAAATTTTCAACACTAATACTTTGAAGGATTCATTATCGTATTTTATTCTAATCTTACTCCTACTCATATTCGTTACCATGCGGACAATTAGCATAAATAAAAAAAAAAAAGAAACACTTTTCTTAGGGATATTTTTTATTTATGTTCAGCAGAATTCATTATGGCACTATCTTACATCTATTTATAAAGCAGTTTTATTTCTCATTACTTTGAAATACAATAAGTAGAAAAAGAATGTCACTATTCATAAGAACCATCTCTCAGTCGCATTCGTACATAAAGGAAAAAACATATTTCGACTAGTAAAAGTAATAAAATTCGATAAATGAATGCTTTGGTAACCTTCGTATCTTATTCCTTTAAGTAATCTGTTTGGCATATATTGATCTAATTTATTTGTAATGTCACTACCAATATTTTTCCATTCCAGGTTCAATTTTTCTTTCAGTTGGTCCACGTTACTTATTTCATATTTTCGTATTCTGGTTTTTAATTCTACCCATAAGTTTTTTATTGGATTTATATCTGGGCTTTGTGAAGGTGTTTTTATTACTTTGGAGAAATTGTATAGTAGCTACGCTAAAGTTATACAAGCTTTATGCCTGGGATCGTTATTTTGGTAAAAAACGAAATCATTAGGAATTCCCAAGCTATTCGCACTGACCTTTAAATTTCCTTTTAAAATATTTATATATTTATACTTATCCACGATTCCATCAATAATGTTCAAATGTTCAACTCCAGCTGCGTAAAAACACCCACACCCTATAACATATCCACCCCCGTGTTTCACTATAGGCTGGAGACTTGAGTTTTCAAGGCTAGTATTTCGTTTACGTCATACAATTTGTCGATCATCAGATTGAAGGACATTAAATTTAGACTCGTCACAAAAAAATTACATGTTTTTAAATTTTATATGTCCATTTTGCATATTCATTTGTAAATTCTAAACGTTTTCGTGTAGTTGATTCATTAATGTATGGCTTCTCCCTGCCAATTTTTCCATTATATCTATATTTTCTTATAACACGACGAACTGTTTCGTAACTAACTTGTTTCCTTATTTGATTTTCTACCTTTGATACAATTTTCAGGGCACTAATTTTAAAATTCACCTAACCAACTAAAATTCTTCGTTTGTTACGATCTGTTAGTGATTTTCTATTAAGATTTCGAATTCTATTTTCTCCTTTATTTTCAGCTTTATACCTTCTTATGATATATCGAATAGTAGACCGGCTTCTTTTAACAATATGATTAATTTGTTGTAAACTTTTCCATTTTCACGATGACTTTTAATCAGTTTTCTTAATTCATGTTTCTTTACCTTTTCTACTCATTTTGCCTGTTAATATACTGAACGTTATCGATTACTATATTGTTTAGACAAAAGAATAACTGCCTTATTTCATGCACAACCTATAGGAATTTCTCGATACAGTATAAACATTCTCTAGAATGCACATTATTGTTTGTTAGCTGTACGAATACGGCTGAGAGATGGTTTTTATGGATAATGACATTATTTCTCTATTTATTGTATTTCTAAGTAATGCAAAATAAAACTATTTTATACACAGATGCAAGATAATATAATAATGAATTCTGCTGAACGTAAATAAAAAATGTCTCTAAGAAACCTGTTTTTTTTTTTATTTATGCTAAATGTCTGTATGGTGCACGAATACGGGTGGGAGTATATAACTGTACATTTATAGCAACATAAAATTGTATCAAATTAGTTTTACCTTTTATCGAACATGGTTTCATGAACATATCATCGGTAATATAAGACCATTCATTGAAAGATTCTGTAAAAATTAAGAAGGATATAAATATATTTTGGAAATATGTAATGTTGTTTATTAGAAAGGCTTACCTCGTGGTTCAACTTTCCTTCCAGCGTGCAAGAGTATACGGAGTTCGCCACTAGATGCTTCACACGAATCTGCCGCAGAACAAACTGGAGGTATTGAAGGAGATTTAACTTTTGTCTCTTCACAAGGTTTTTCAAGATTCTTATCTTTGTCCGTAACTTTAGTTACAATGTAACAGGGTTTATACGCGAGTAGTATATCCTGTGTGCGGAGTATCTTCGTTTTTTCTTGCGGGACAGTATCGGTTTCCTGATCGTTTAAGCACCATTGGCACAACGATTGCCTTCTACAAACAGAGCACAGAACTTCCCTGGATTTCTCCACTTTCTTCACTTCAGAAATTGCGGCAATACTTGTCTGCGTAAAAATTGTTTTCGTTTTCTTTTTGGACATCAAATCGAGAATTCTCTTCTTCCTTCTTTCTAGCATTTCATTTATTCGTTTCGCTAAAGCGCAATATTGAAATATCATTAATAAGTTACAGGAATTCTTGTTTCGTTACGATTAGTTACAAAATTTGACGAAATGCAAAGGTAATTCAAGTTTCCTGGAAACTTTACGAAATTGTACGAAATTTGTAATAATAATTCGCGAAGTTTGTGTTTCGCATAAAAGAAGAACAGGATATCGAGTAGTTTCGTGTGAAAAATTCTCTGCGACTTTATACCACGTTTTCGATTTATTAACACGTTGAGTTCTACGCTGGTCTCTGCAGAACTATTCGTTTAGAAGGGGTTAATCCTCGAAAAATGAACAGTTTCAAATTTAGATGATAATTCCTTAATGTTCATTAAAACAGTTTAAATAAAGATACAGCTTTTCTCTGCAGGCGTTATAAAGTTACCACTTTTCTCGTTAAATTTATTGTAACACTCTTTGCAAAATTTTCGAAACTGAACCGTTGAACGAGGTGTCGACTAATTCGGCGTGGCTCTTAACGTGTTAATAAAATTACTTTTAATTGAAATTGATGAATTGCGTTGAACAAAATTGTCAAAATCGTTTTAAATAATTGCTTTCTTGTAATGCAACCATTAACTGAACAATAGTATAAAAAAAACTTTTATACCAGTTATTTCACTATAAAGTATGTTTCAATTATTATAGTAAAATATAAATTTTAAATTCATCATAATTGTTCGACAACAAGACGAACATAGTAATAAATTAAATTTCAATTTCAATAGCAAGTTTCAATAGTAATGAAATCTGTTCGATTATCAATGTATCTCATACTAACGTTCCGTTTCCTTTTGCAATTCCACAAGTTTTGCAATTATGGTCATTATACGACGAAGGATCCGGTCTACAATATCTTTGACTACTACAACAGCATTCTTCGACACAGCGTCGCAGCTATATCGCAACAAATCATCCACCAAAGGTAAAACAATGATCGATGCTTCTAAGGGATCTACGATTTGTTCGAGTCTTAGTTTCCTCAACACATCTTCTTCTTTTTCCCCATAGAGCTTATACGTAGCCACCGTTTGTATAATCTGTTCCCTCATTGGATATCTAACTCTTTCGGCACATTTATCAAGAATTTCATTTATTATATCATCTATTACAATTCTAGTTTCAATCCCCTGAGTGATACACTCTTCTAAACAATCCAAAACCATCGTCTTTATTTCCAAATAGTCTGCTAACAACATCGTGTTAGATTGTTTCGGTTCGCAAGATAAATCGGTCTGTGTATCGCTGTCTATGACAAAAGTTTTCGTTCGATTGTTATACTTGATGTACGTTTGAGTCGTTTCGTCGGACATTTCTTGTATCTGACTTGTTGGATCGTTTATCCAAAATGCACGCGCTATTACAAAGTGTAAAATCTCAGTGACCTCCATTTCCGTTTCTTCTTCGTCGCTAAGTTTAGACACGAATTCTTCCCGTTCCTCGTCCGTGACGTCCGCGAACAGTTGTTCTATCACAGAATCCTGCGATGTATCGGGATGGAAGCTAATAATAGTTGCTGCCACATTGCTGTACTTCAAGATGGGCATGGGACCTTCATTCATAGACGCTGTACACGTATATCGTATCTTAATAATTAAATGGAAGAAACGTTAACTTCTTCGTTTAAAATTTGAACGGAAAAAAATATAAATTAAAATTAAAATACAAATAAAAATATAAAATAAAATATAATTATAATAAATTAATTTTTTCAATTAGCTTCGATGAATTTTAAGAAAAGTGGAAAGAAAAAGTTACAAAAAAAAAGTAAAAATGTATAAGTAAAAATTTGTTAAAAAAATGTAGAAACGTGTAAATAAAAATGTATTACAAAGATGCAAAAGTGCATAAATAGAAATTTATCAAAAAAGTGTATAAATTTTTAGACATAAAGGGGATACTTTGCATAGACAAGGTTATTGCCCCACTAATTTATTTTATGCTAACCGCGGTGACTAATACAAGCTGATTTTGATCAAACTTTGTATAAATATTCATTAGACCTATCTAAAGATTTAACCGTAATTTATTCGTATCCGTTTTTCTTTTTTCACTTTAACCTCTTGCCTTATAATGACGAGTCACACTGGTAGTATAAATTACAGTGAAGATGCGAGAAGAGAACTATACACTCCCGTTAATAAATATTAGAAGGTTAAGGATCATTATGGTTAAGTAGAAAATATTATCTGACTTAAATCATATCTTTTCAGCAAAGCCAGTGTCATATATTAGTAAAAATCTATGTATGTACTTGTATTTCGAGATTCTAGAATGAGTAATTATCTTGTTTAGGATAATTTTAGAATCATTCTTTTTTATCATAATTTTGTAATGTCTTTCATCCGTCAGATAATTTTATATTAAACTTGTAACGATAATAAGACTTGCTTCACATATTGTAAATAGATTTTAGTAGAATTCGGAAGATTTTAGTAAAATTTAGCAAACGTTGGTAGATTTAAATAGAGATCGGTAGACTTTAAGTAATTTCAATAGATATTAGTAAAATATATTATTGAGACGTTCGAAAAATTCGTAGCGAAATTTGGGTAAAATTAAAGCTACTATTCGATGCTTATCATTTTTCTTTAATTTTTTCATAAGTGATTCCACTGAGAGCGATAAATATCCAAATTAAGAGTTTAAAATACTAGGGAGTTATTGGCAATAAAATTGAAAAATAATTCGGAGTGTAAAAGGTTGAAAAAAGCGATAAGGAACATTTGTATAAAAAAGTACACTTCGTGTGATATGATGCAATTCAAGAAGATACATGAAGAAAACTGCAGCCTAAAAGAAAAAGACTTTCAAAGCTGAACACAGATTGTATTGGAGAGTGCCCAATTTGTGTGGATCTTATGCAAACCAATATACTTCTATGTAGTTTTTTTGCAAAAATTTTTCAAATGATGAAGGAAATTAGTTTATCGGGGACTGGAAACAAGTGTCATAAATTCCTACATACTACATACTACATAAAAAAGAAGCAATGAAAAACCTACGACTTGATAAAAATTAATCAAGCTTCTGATTGTTCAATGGAGGTGTGATTTTCGGGAAACACGAGTACGTCCTTCCATATCATCATTAGAGAATAGACTGAACAGTACATTACATATTTTCAATGTGGGAAGAAGAAAACTTGTATTGTCTGCTCAAATAAAAAGAAATCTCTATCGGCGACTATTTAAAAATTTTGATTTCTTTGTAATATATAGAGTGAGTCACAGTCAAAATCTTACACCCCATATAAAAAATTGTTTCATGTGGTAGAAAATGTTAGGGATGAAATGGAAGAAAAAAAATAATGAATATACATTGTAAATGTATCTATATTTATCATGTAGTAATATAAAAAAGAAAATATTCCTAGGTATAGAAAAAAATACAGCTACTATAACAGCCTGGAAAATAGCTCACAGCTAAAATCGTACGGTACGGTATTCCCCAAAGGGAATCCCCCAAAACAAATGAAGAATTTCAAATTCACATTGTTTTAGCGAGATCATTTAATTTTAATCTGTTATTAAACCTCGTGCGGCGTTTTAAGTTGAAAATCCAAAATAAAAAGCGGAAAAGTATTAAAAACGAAGCAGACAAATTATAGAAGAGCGACAAATTGTCTTAAGAAATCTTGAAAGTTGAACCAGTTATGTTTATATTTCCGAAGATTCAGACATCGAATTAATAATAATTTAGTAAGTAAAAATTGCAAAGAAATGAGAAGATAACACGTACTCATGATATCCTTGAAATATTTCAAAGGTGGACATGGTGTGCTCATATACATCGTCTGTGAACTTTCATCGACACTATTCCTATATTCGACAGAAATATGTACAACCGGTGTTCCTTGTAAATACGTCTGACTTTCTGCATCTTGTTTAGACGTTTCTTCCGGTACCTCTTCTTCTTTCTCTTCGCTTTCTTCTCCTTCTTCTTCTTCTTCTTCTTCTCCTTCTATCTTTTCTTCATCTTCCTCCGCGGTTCCATTACGATCTAAAAATTCTCTGCGAGTAAACGATCGTCTGTATACAATCTGATCAGGATCGAGAATCAAGGATGTGTCCTGTGTTGAAGACAACGTAACCGTATCCGAAATTTCTCTTAATGTTGCATCGTCTTCTGGAGTTACCGTGATTAGGGTTTGAGCCCATGCATCATCTTCCGATGTCATCTAATATGCGAGAATATGATAATATAACAGATAAAAATGGGGTAAAGATGGTGTGAAAAATGTTAGTGTTACAATTTATAAACGATTAATAATAAGTTGAGAGTTGAAAGAAATATCGCGTATGTTTCAAAATCGTTTCCAAAAGAAACAAAATATGTTACGTTAACTTTAATATCTTGACACTGTTAACGATCGGTGTTTGAGATTGAAATACAGTGGATATTTTTTTTTTTTTTTAGAGATAAATGTCTCTCAGATTTATTAATTTTATTAGCATTTTTAACACTTACACTGATAAGTAATTAAGCGCAAACTGTTGTACGTAATTTCCTTTCGAATAGAATTTCGTGTCAACGAGAAAACACATTTATCACTCTGAGATGGCATCTCAGATTTTCTGTAAAGACTTTTCTATAATTTACGGGAATACCTAAAAATGCTTTCGTTGGAATTTCACATGTTAAAAGGTTATAAGGTTCCACGGTCTGTCGAAAAGAATGACATTCAAATTTAGAGGGTGTACAAAGAAGTAGCTGACGTTACACCTGCATTTTTAGAATTACGTGAAATGAAGGAAATTGTTTTATGAATTGGACTAGCATTATTACGATAAAAGTTAAAGAATTGTTGATCCGTATGGAAAAGTTCTAATTTTTAATAAAAGGACATCGAGCTGTTTGATGGTAAAGTGTGCTAAAATTGCCACTTGAGACATTTGATTATGAACATTTATAGTTAGCTTTTTCATCACCGAAATGACTATGAAAATGTGGATAGTTTGACAAAATGTTTCTACAGTTTCTTCTAATGAATTATTTCATTAAAATTTTTGTTTCCAATAAAACTCGTAGTTTTTTGTTGATTTAAGTCATTTATAGATCATTTAGTTAATTCTGAAAATGGTCTAAGTCTATTTAAACTTTAAAAACATTTTCGCATGAGATTCACACAAAATTTCACATTCATAATAAATTTTCATTAATCAAGACTGATAAAATTCTAAATTAAAATGTTACATAATATAGAAATGTTTTTTAATTCATTCAAATGTAATCTTTTAAATATCTCGAAACAAGAAATGTATGATTTGGACCACTTTTATAATTGTAGGCACATACAGTCGCGTCGGTAAGTTAACGACTTGTGTAAAGTTATTTATCTGTTGATAAATAATGCAAGCCATTTGTTGGTTGTACCAATAGTGCTAGTTTTGGATAAAACAATTTGTAGCAATCTTCCAATATTGTCGGCATTTGTTTCAACAAAGAATTCACTAAGATATAGAGTTAAAAAGTCTGAAGGGGCACATTGCATCGTCGGAAAGTAAGTTAACGATCATGTAATTCTTCAATTTTAGCAGACGACTGTTATAATATTTATTCTTACATTCTTTTTGGATGTCACTAAAACACTTATGGTACTTTTATTAGTATATAAAACCAAATTTGAAATGATAATCTGTAATATTTTGTTCAGTAAGGTAAGAAGTGGTGAACGATCTGCTGAAGAAAGATTGAGAATTCTTGAACGCAGAAAAGAAAAATATTCCTTATCTTCAATTGCAGAAGGCTTCAAACTTCCTAAAGCTGGAGTTAAAAAAATATGTGGTCGTATCGAACAGAGGGGTTTTGCTGAATTATTCACTGTACGAACACTTTTTATACTTATTATATTATATTTGTACTACTATTTACTACCTATCCTATTATTATTTCACTTGTTAAGGTCATATAGTATCATTAAAATTAAATCAACACCAAAAAAAAAGAAAATTTTTATTTAAAAAAAAATATTGCATGAAAATTTCATTGTTGCAAGAAATATCGCTCATGTTTCATGACGCATATATACGAAGACGTCAATAATTCGTTTGACGGGATAAATTATGTAGTAACATTTTATTTTGCAAGATTTAAGGTGTTCTTTAATTACATAAATTTGCACAATCATTAATATCATCGTTAAGAATGTGAATCATAGAACTATTTAAACTTGCAAAAAGTATTTTTTCTTAACTTCGAAGATGTGAAAATATTCGTAAGATATACAATAATATTATAAATTAATGTTTATTACACTTTTTTTTCATACATCCAATGTGACAAATTTATACGTATTTAAATAATAAAGTAGATTTAATGTATAACACAAATAAATGTCTATTTTTAAGTTACACGTTTGATTGTGCTATTTGAAGAATAAATGTTCGAATTTCCATTGGTGTTAAGGAAACGTTTATAGCACCGTCTTTCATTTCTACCGGGGAAGAGAACCTCTCCTCTTCTTCAGGGATTTCATTTGAATCAATTTCCCATTTCAAACGGTTCATTTCGTTAAACCATTGATTAGCACCCAATGTAACCTCCTTAACGGATACAATCGTGAACGTTGAGAACAGATCCTATAACAAAATCACAACGAAAGTAAATTAAATATGTATTAGACGTTAAATAAACGGTACACAAAAAATGATGCAAATTTGTGATATTATAGGCGATAACAAATAGAAGAAATACTTGCGAAGAATTTGTCGGAATATTATGTTTTATAAATGATTTACAACAAAATATTTAGATTTCCTTAGATTTCAGATTAATCTTATTTTTTAATTAGAACGGTATATGTATGTTCGATTATTACATCACGTGTACTCATGGTATGGCTTTCAAACAATCACCAAATCACAATTCTCACAACATTTCACATTTATTGAATTTAAAAAAAAGTAATTAATATGAAAATATTGTACTAAATAATATTTCTGTTGCAATGATATTCACTCCATACTTGTTGATTTTATTTTTTTGAATAAATTTTTCGTATTTTTAAAAGTGATGAAAAATATTTCTATATAAATGATAAGAAGATATTTTGAGTGGTGACGTTAAAAATGGATATTGTATCCACTTAATATATCCAGTTAACATTCTATTGTTTAAAATATGAAACAATATTTAATACAATATTTAAATGTTCCAAGTTAAATAAACGGTGAAAGCAAATTTCTCTTCATATAGCATATAAATACATTGTAGTAGTGGCGGCTTGCGTATAGGCACTGTGGAACTGTAGCACCCTATTTCCACTTGATATTATCGATAACATCCAATATAATAAGTCCATTTTTCTTTAATTCTTTGTTTATACTTGTACAATATATAATCCTTAAGCTTAATGTCAGTAGCTATTCCCCAGTTTATGAAAAAGATACAAAAATCTTTGTATGGAACTGTGCAACACCACTTCACTAATTTTAGCTACGAGCCGCCACTGCATTGTAGGATTTCAGTATAGAATTTTTTAAAGAATAGTCACACAAAACAAACCTGAATATTAACTTCCACTGGTTTCGAGAAGCTAACCGTTTCACCCAATTCGAAAATATGTTCTAACCTCAGTAAAATTGTATCGTCTTTCCACGGCTCCAAAGTTAAAATGTGTACATTTGGCGGTAAACGTTTAGCAAGACCAGTGTTCTAGAAATAAAAAAAAAATTGCATGTTCAATTCTCTCTAAATTTAAAAATAAAATTAACACAATAGACTTTCATAGTTTAACCCTCTGCACTTCAATTTTGTTTAATACTTCTAGTATAAATATTGTTACTTAGTGTATAAAATTTAAGAGTTGGGATAGAGGATGTAATGAACAGAAGAGATGATGAAAGGATAGAAGGCTAGTTTAGAAAGCTGAAAAAGAAAAGGAAAGAAAAAATAGAAAGACGTGCTAATAAGATGACAGAAATAGGTGAAAGCAATAGATAAACATGTAGGTTAAAGATAGATTAAAGTAAATTAGAGGAATAAGTTAAAATCAATGCAGTAAATGAAACAAATGAATGCAGTAAAGATAGTTAAGATAACTAAACTAAGTCTAAATTTCTTGGCTATGAAGCCCAAATAAAGAATTTTATATACAGGGTAAGCAACTGTAACAAGTCATATCTTTTTCTTTTTTTTCTAATTTCAGCTAGAAAGAAAAAAAGATGAGTTGTTACAGTTGCATGAATCACCCTGTGTATGTCAAATTTAATAAACTAAAGAAACATTTAATTTATCAGCTGAATTAACAAAATTCCTGAATTGTGCAAACGAGTTAAGTAGTTAATATTATACAATTTTAATATTAGTACTGTTATAAAATATAAAACGTAAATATTTTACTGAAATCAACGTTAAAATATATACGTACTCTATTGGCATATTATTAGTGATAATATTTTATTGTTACTGTTAAAAGAAATCATATACTTTCAAAGCTCATTATATATTAGTTTAAAAATACTGTTACGAGCACCCTATATAAATTCAGTTTACTGGTACTCGCTCCGGAATGAAAAAAGCCGGTCGGTTCTTACCGACTGAGTCTATTGATTTATTAGAGATCGTCCGGGATCGAAAATGGAGACGTATCTAGCAAAAGATCTATTTTATTACCATTGAAACTTGCATAAATAAAAAGAAATGTGTTAAGTTTTATCAGTTATTTAAAATATGAGTGATGTAGAGGCGCTGGCGCCTACGTGCAACAATACTTACTTGCATGGTTACGTTAGCGGTAACTAAAGAACTTGTATTAACAGGTGTAATAAGTATTAACGGCCTAAGCAACGTTTCAAGCGCTAAAGCCTTCTCTTTCGTTGCAATATCGTCCAAATTTTCCGTGCTACCACCAATAATGTAATGTGTACCTCTGACCACTAAACCTTGACCAAAGGCAGTTTCATTAAGAGCTTCGCCTACACCAAATGCGTCGTCTCTTAAAAGTCTTCTGTGAAGCTGTAACATGTTGGTATACACATAGTAAGTATATACATATCTTATCATGCAACTTATTATTTGACCTTTTTTCCAGAATTTTTTCATATTTTTCTTTTAACATGATAAAATCCAATATTTAAATGCTATATAATATTTTCAAATGCTGTAGAGCATAAAAACATCTTCCCTTTTATATAACAGATTAAGTTTATGTAATATAAATTATATATCATTTTAAAGATAAGATACAATAATGCTGGACAACTTTCTTCCTTTTTTCTAATGCATGAAATAATTACCATCATTTCGATTTCACCATCTTTCATACTAGTTCCACCCTGTGCTCGATCCGTTAATACGCTAAGTTTAAGCAAGTTTTCTTCATCCTTTAACGAGATCTTTGAAGTAACAGGATAATAATTGCCAGATATTTCTTCTTTTAGATCCAATTTCCACGTTGGTCGATAATTCCTCTTCCGTTTCAGCATTTCACGACCGTTACTGTCTGTGTAAAATTCTCCGGCAGAATTTAAGTTGCTAGAATACCTCGTTACTACTTCTTTACTAATCTTGTCCCTAAAAATTATACGTGAGCTTGTTACCAGCGTTCAAAATTTTAAATTACACTTTATATATACTGTATGCTTATTTTAGTTAATAACTTTTAACACAATACGTGTCTATTAAAAGATATTCGATCGATTACAAGCACAGACTGTAGTAAATAATTAATGTTTCAAAGTAATTGACTTTTATTTAACGTATTAAACGTAATAGACTTTTCACATGTTTAATTTACTTACTCAACAGGTATTGGTCCAACAAGCCAATCGAATTCAACATATTCTTTTCCCTTGTAAACTCGAATTACCTGACTTACCCAGTCATTGACATATTGATGGATTTCTTCGACTAATAAACCTGTAACCGAAGTGAATCGAATGTTACATCGAATTTACGAAGAATAAGATTTTTTCAAATATCTTTCGTTTAAATATCACCTTTGTAAATTTTGTAAGATCCGGGTTTTATAAAATTCTTGGCGGTTGGGCCTTTAGGTCTGAATATGTATGCACCCGATGATCTATTTGTATATACAAAATTATTTCCTTGCATTCCTTCGTAATAATGGAACGACTGAGTCAAACTCATATTTTCCTTTTTCCATTCTACAACAACGTGGCCAAACGCGTCGATTGATACATCGTAAAACTGAAATGCAATATTCATTTTCTGTTTCTCGTCGTTTTGTATAGCTAATTTTCCAAAGTTCAACGTCTTTGAATATAGTTTCGTTCGCTTAATTTCCTCGTTGTAATTTTATTTGCTAAGAGTGTACGCTACCCTGAGACGTTTAAAAACAGGTAAACTTTGGGAATTTTTTACATAGGTAACTATAAACTGAAAAATTTCCATTTTTTCAGAGGATATAAACGTAACTTTCAATTTTCCTCTTCAATTTTTAACAAATAAAAATATTACAAAATGGAGAAGTTATTCGCTAATTACGAAACCATTTTTGCTAGCGCATCGTGGCAGTTTGAAAAAGAAAAATCTCTTTTTACCAAACAAAGATCAATTTCAAACATTTCTGAGAAATTAAATAATTTAGATATCGAAAGCAGATAGTATGCTACATTTTAAGTCACATTTTTATTTATAAATCAAAAAGAATTTTGTATTTCAGACATTCCTCTCCTTGCTGGCTATGGCGGTCAGCAATCGATGTTACAGCAGATGTTTCACAATAACTCTTACTTGTAACACTATTACTTTTCAAAAATCGGGACAAAAGCTGACAGTTACATTTATATCCTCTGATAAAACTAGAATTTTTCATTTAGTATTAATTACGTACGAAAAAAATTTTCAAACTTTACATACGTTTAAACACCTTTTGTATAAATAAAATGGTAGCACATCGCATATATAATTAGCTCTTCAGAATATTTTTATTACACCATGTGTGTAATACATAATAAAAAGAAAAGATATAATTAAAGTTGAAGAAAATTTATACCAAAAATAGTAAACAAACGTGAAATCATTATTTTACCTCGTTACTAATGGAATATGCTGCGGCGGCAAATTGGTCTGTCACTTCTGACTTCTTTGTAACTTTAAAGCTTTTGTACCCTAAAGGTGGCAACGTTGGCATAAACAGAAGCTCGTATATCGCATTGCTCTGTCTTCCTGGTATTTCACTTACAGCAGTAGGAATAGGCACCAGGTGGGAAGTAATTTCACTACCATCTTGAAAAAAAAAGTTCAATAAAAATTAATATTCTCATTTATGTTTCCTAAAAGGTATTAACTATGTATGTACGTAAATAGTTATTTTATTTCAGCTTCCCCAGCTATGGAATGGACTTGATTACATCTTTACATGAAATATAACAAAGTCAGTAGATTTTTCTATTGCTTTGTTTGAATATACACGAAATATAATTTTGTGCCAATAAACATGTTTGAAAATGTGTTTCTTTAAGCTTTTAAAGAGTTTATTACAATTTTCAAGTAGCTCTTTACGTCTGTTTAAACTTTAACTGGTACAGTGAAACCAAGGATGCAAAGTCCATTGCAAAACGTTTGTTGTCTAATTTTGAAAATTGTATTTCTACTTCATTTTATGATAAAAGTTTAATTTTCCATGGCTTTATTATTTTATAACACTATCTAAGAACAAAATATTCATAGTTTTATGTGGAATCAAATTAACACATTTTTCTGCACTATTTGGGGTCTATCATGAAAAGCATTACACCAGTTAAGGGTTAATGATAAATTTTAGTAAATCTTCAGTTAATTTTAATAATATACTATGATGTGGTATTAAGATAATTATTGTTACTGTTACATACCTGTTAGATCTACAACGCTGTACGAGCCTGTTTGTACAGGAACGCGAACAGGTGTTAAAACTTTTTGACTTAAAGGATTGTAAATCGTAAGTACGGAATCCTGATCTTCTGTGTACGAACAGGAACTAATATTTAATTCCAAACAGGCGTGCATATCTTCTTTTAGATATCCATCTGTTTTCCATCCACTGTAAAATACATCGAAATATTAATTTATATCATGGAATTAAACATTTTACAATAACATTATTTCATACTTGAAATTACGCGCATCCATTAAATGCATTTAATACAGTTACAAGTTTCGTTAGTTCCTGTTATTTTTCTTAAATGTATGTACTATTATTTAATATCTCACTTTAAAATAAAATAAAATAAATGCAGTACCTAATAGCATCAGAAATAACGCTTAATCCTTGTTGCATACCATCGTATAATATACGTGCGTAATCGTATGCAACTAATTGTTTCTCGGTTCCAGTGACTGCATCGTGATGTTGCATTATGCCCATTGCTTCTCGGAAATGTTCTAATTGTTTCTCGTGACCTTGTAAGAGTGTCAGTGCAGACAATTGCTTGCTTATCTGAAATCACATCGAAAAAGGCGCATTTGTACGCTTATTCTAGTAGTAACATATTCGTGACGACGTGACCCAACAGTGGGTCATCGAGTAATATTCTTATTTGTCAATGTGATCCACGTGAATCATCTCAGCATGGACGACAAAAAAAGATTTAACAGACGACGTGACCCACTGTTGGGTCATCATATTATTTTACAATATTGTATGAAAGAAAAAACACGTGTATTTAACAGATTCAAAGAACAGAAACGAGAAAACTAAGTATTAATGATAGAAACACTTCGGTCACGGCAAACGCAGGCAGTAGTAAGCATTTCGTAAAATTTGCTGTCGTCCTGAACGTGTTGAAAATTGTCTGCTGATGTTTTTTGACATTTTCTAACTATGAAATTTCAAAAAAACGGATCGACGTCGTCCAAACGGGAAGTTCACTGTCAGTTCCTAGAGACTGACGCCGCGCTTAACTTGTTAATACTTTGATTATCACGTCGAATTGATGCTCTCAAGAGGCCAGAAGAGAATTTTCATTATTCTAAGCATATAATGACGAAATAATAAGAAATATAGTTATACAAGATCATGTCTTTATCTTTGGCGCGTTGCTGATAGTTACGGGCGACCATCATGGCCCATTGGTGGATTCAATTACTCTTGATAACTGTTTTTGAATATTTTCTTAGAAGTATAAGACGAAAATGTGGAAGCACCAGTTCTATCAAACATAACCATTCAAAGAAGATTACCATACGAAATACAAAAGAAAGAAGGGCCAGTATATCTGATGCGAAAATTTTGCAAAAATATTACCAAAAAAATGTTGTATATCATGGTTCGAAAAATACTAAAAATTGGGCAAAAAACGTTATTACCTGATTAACATCATTAACTAGTATTTCCAAGGGGAGGGTTCCTCAAACCCACAAGTTGAAAAACCTTAAATTAGGACTATTTCCCTTGTGTAAAAAATTCTCAAAAAATCATTTATTGTCGTGTGAACATTCAAGTTCAGTATTCAGAAGTCCCCGTTGCTATATGTAAAAAAATACAGTGCGTAAGAAGGAAATGGTCTACGTGTCGCGATAGCCGTACGGTAACGATCACGCGAAGCGGATCCCGCCGAGTCCTCTTATCTTCACAGAATGACAAATAATTCTAGAATTAAGAATCAAACCACAGAATTATTTGGGAAGGAACGATGCAGCATTCTTAGTTACAGTGAAGCATTCAAACACAGCAGTCGGATGTGAAAATTCATTCTAAGAGAAGAAAGTTATTATAAAGTTCATTTTCAAAATTATAAGTAGTTACATTCGAGAATATTACTGTCAGAGCTTTTTATATTTGATCTCTAGGAGATTCTGTACAGGATAAGTCTCCTAACATGACGACTTCAAATAACTCGTAAGTTATTTGTTGTATGAAAAAATGTTTCAAACAAATATTACATAGTATCTAGGAGAACATACAGTGCTCTAATCTATTTTTTGTTATCTTACTTTTTTATTGAGATATTAGAGTCACCTTCAGTTTTTTAGATGGAACATCTAATATTTTTTCTTGAATTCGGATAAATCATCAAATTTTGCGTAAAAAGATATTATACAAAATGGGAATTAAAATGAATAATTACTGAGATATTTTCAAATTAATAATTTTATTAGAAAATACGCTTGGTCAACATGATTCTTAACACGACTGTTTACGGCGGCAGGTCATATTTTATAAATATATCAGTAATTATTCATTTTAAGTCCCACTTTGTGTAATATCTTTTTACGCAAAATTTGATGATTTATCCGAATTCTAGAAAAAATATTAGTCGTTTATTTTAAAAAGCTGAAGGTGACCCTAATATTTCAATAAAAAGGTAAGATAACAAAAAACAGGTTAGAGCATTGTATGTCCCCCTAGATACTATGTAATATTTGTTTGAAACATTTTTTTTCGAACAAGTAACTTACGAGTTATTTGAAGTAGTCCTGTTAGAAGACTCAACCTGTATAAGAAAACAGAAACTTGATTATAGGATTACAAACAAACGTTGTACATGCTTTAGAAGTTTTAACTGGAAATAAACTCAGAATAAAAATAGCGAAAGGTATAGAACCAACCAAACGAGGAAGATGCTGTCAATGTATGAAGGAGGCAAAAAACAAACGAATAAAATGTAATAACTTACCGAAACCAAAGCAAAGCTGCTATACATGTAAGAATCACGTATGTAGAAAGCATTCAGAAAATATTGTAGTCTGCCATTCATGTTTAACATCAGACGAATTACAAGAAGGATTAAGTTCAGACTAGTTTCATGTTAGTATACACTCTCTCTTATAGTATTATTCTTTTTTATTATAATGTAAAAAATATGCTATATTGTTCATAAAGTATCATATGATCAAATACTACAAAACTTTTTTCAAAAAACAATTTTTTTTTTAGTATAAATGAGCAAAAAGTAGTGTTGGGACTCTGCGTGACGGCTTGAGGTTTGGGAATGCTAGTATTAATGTTTAACGTGTTTTAATAAAACATACCGTACTTAATTTTTATAATATAATATATAACGTTTTAACAAATCTCTTTAATCGTTGAATGGTGCATTTTTTATTTCGTAATATTGTCTAATTAGCTATGATGTTCAAAATTGTTTAGTTGACGATATTCATTTTATTTTAATTATTCTAAACATTTGTTCTAATCTATCTCGCTTCACTAATAATCAACGTGGTAGTTAGCGTGTTAAATAATACCATCGTTTTATAATACTTTAATTTCAGTGAAATTTGAAATGGCATAGTTGAATAGTGTTAAAGCAATCGACGAACGGAGACGGATTTCCGAAAATGTTCCAAGCGTTCTCGATCATTTTACACTGCTCTACATTGTATAAAGTAGCATCTCTCTCTCTCTCTCTTTCTTTTTCTTTTAATTACATAAATTTACTAGATATCTAAATTTAATTGTATAATATTAAGCAAAATCCAAAGATGTATAAATTGTATTAACCTTTTGCACTCCAAAAATTCTTTTTTTTATACGAACGGTCATCAATTCCATTACACTTTTGCAATTTCTGCTTTGAAAGGAAAAAATTACACATGTTTATGAATTTCGTTTATTTTCATTTGTTTTGTTAATTTATTTTATTTCGATATGAACAAAACTTAAACGGAGTTATGGTCTGTATTATGAACGTCTCTGTAGTGGCACAAATGGAGTGCAAAGTATTAAGAATATATCAAATGAAATTTTGAAATGCATAATAAATTAGTTAAGCATGAATTGTTAATAACTTCCTTACCTGTAGTAGGTTATTTCCCATTCTTTCATAGAATTTGATCGTTGGCCTGGAAGAAAAGTAGCCAGTCCAAAATGAATGCGGATCACTTGCATAAGGGAAGAAGTCATCTTCTTTCGTTGACCATTGCATGCCGGCCTCGTGTACTGCTTTCAGATAGCACGATGGCGTCGAATAGAATATATTTACTTCAGAACCTTCCTTCTCCCTTGTGTACCTATCAATTTAAAAGATTTAATGTCATTGTTAACAAATGGTACGAAAAAATGATTGTACAAATATGCGCGCAGAATAAATTTTTGTTTTTAACACTTTTTACTTTTGAAAACAGTGTAAATCAGGGGATAGGTGTATATCTGATAGCAACTACTTTTGTCCACTGGTATTATAACGATTGTGAGAGGAAGAAGGAGAGAGGTAGAGAGATAGAAGGGGAAGTGCATGATGGAATTAGGGAATGATTTAGTTCTCGTCGAATGATGTATTTTTATGTATAAGAACCTAAGTGAAGACTTGTATAGTGATGGATGCTCGAATTTATACTTCGAAACGATTCAATACTTTTCAAGACTGTGGAAATTCTTGAAAATACTTATTGGTTTAAAGACCATCCAAAGAATCTTGGACATTATAAATATGCACAATGATTTAAAACGGGGCTGGATATTTATAAATTAAATTAAATTGAAAAAATACTTATTAAATTAAATTATATTAAAATATAAATAAAATATAAATATAACTTAAATTCAATTAAAAAATATACATATATTATGTATATTTTATCAGGTCAGTCCAAAAGTTCGTGCGCATTTTTGGGAAATTTTTAAATAGTGTAAATAAAACACAATTTAACATTTTAATCAATGATATATTTTCCTCCACTATTTACAATTTCTCGCCATCTTACAGGTAGCTTTTTAATTCCATTGCTGTAGAAAAACTCTGGTTTTGATGCAAAAAAAACTTGAAAGTTCATTTTGTACATCCTGTTTAGAATTTAACTTTTTCCCTAGTAAAAAATTTTGTAAGGCACGAAATAAGTGAAAATTACTTGGCGCAATATCCGGGGAGTAAGGAGGATGCGGCAAAAGCTCCCAATTAAATTCATTAATTTTTTGCAGCGTTGTTCGAGCCGTTTGCGGTCTAGCGTTATCATGATGAAACAACACTTTCTTGATATTCACCAATCGCGGGCGTTTTTTAATCAATTCTAAGTTTAAACGACAAAGTTGTTCACTGTAAACATCTGCATTAATGGTTTGATTTGGTTTTAACAGTTCGTAATAAATTACACCATACATATCCCACCAAACACTTAAAAGTATCTTTTTAGGATGTAAAGACACCTTTGCTGTTGGAATTGGCTCCTTATCTTTATCTGTCCACTGTCTTTTTCTTCTGACGTTATGATAAATAATCCATTTTTCGTCACCTGTTATCAAACGGTCTAAAAATGGCTCTCTTTCGAAGCGCGACAAAAGGGAAGTGCAGATGTTTATTCGCTGCTGGAAATTGGCTTCGGATAGCTCATGCGGTACCCACTTTCCATGCTTGGATATTTTCCCAATCTCCTTTAAATGACGAAAGACTGTTTCATGAGATGAATCCATCCTTTCTGCGATCTGATCCACTGTTAATTGTGGCTCTAACTCCACAAGATTTTTAAGAACGTCGTTGTCAAAATTAACAGGACGTCCTGAACGGGGTTCATCATAAAAACTGCTTTCTCCAACTTTAAATTTTTTAAACCATTTCTGGGCAGTCCTTACACTGGTAGTATGTTCACCATGTACACTATTAATTTTTATCGCTGCAGATCTGGCAGATTCGCCACACGAAAATAAAAAATAAAACACAGCACGTTTGTATTGATTATCGATATTCATTTTCTATGGGTACTAATATGCGTCCGATGTTTACGAAAATTGGTGACAAACTGACTAATACATTAGTCAAGCGACGACAAGTTTCAACAGGTTCAAAATCTTATTGGTTTAGTAGTGAGTCATAGCGAATCCCATGCATGCTATTAATGCGCACGAAGTTATGGACTGACCTGATAGTTAAAATGTTGCTATAAACTTCCACTTTGGATTTTCAAGAATATTAGAACTTTCAAGACTATTACATTTTTCAAAGATTCTAAGACTTTCAAGACTATTAAGACTACCAAGACATTCAAGATCATCAAGATCATTAAGACTTTCAAGAGTTCCAAGTTTCGAATCATCTTCGAAGTGATTCGAAATTTTTGTCGTGAATACCGATTCGAAGTGTTTCAGATCCTTTCACTGAACTTGTGTATGACGTTCCATTAATAGCGATGGGATTCAAAACATCTTCGAATTAATATTCATGACGAAAAATTCGAATCATCTTCAATGCTTAGGCCTCTACGTGATAACTCCCGTTAATGAGTCACGAATGGCTTTGCATATCATATCTATTATATCTGACGATGTCGAAAGACCACCATAGTTTAAGAAATTGGAAAACTATTTCTATTTTCACGTTAAAGTAACAGTTAAAATGAGAAAGTAAATGTTACAAGCTTTCGAGACTATATCAATTTATGATATAAGGTGACTGAATATTTTTAAGACAAACGTTTCTAAGCTAAACATTCGAACAATGTAATTAACGAACTACCGTTTTACCTGATCAACTTATCCAAGTTAGTGTACCACATTTCGGCTTGTTGATAAGTAAAGTCTTGGCCCATTGTAAGTATCACGTTATTAGTCTTGTACGATGATGCTTGATGATTTGCATATTTCACCAATTGTTCGACCTGTTAATGGTGTAATGCACTTTACTTACCAACGCAATATATTAACCCTTCGCAGTCTTATGTCGATTACGAATCGACGTCATATTTCACTCCGTATGAAATTCAACTCAAATATTATGTTTGCAAAATATGACTCGAAACTAAACTATAAAATGAAACATACCTTGTTTACGACATTATAGTCTGGACTCTCGGGATCGTCGTTTATTGGTTCATCGTTACACAGAACATCATAACAGAATCCAGCTGGCGCCATGTAATTGTTGTACAATACAACCGTGAACAAATTTGCACGAGATCCTATAACAAAATATCATTCCGTTTATTTCTTTCAATGTTTGTGTAAATAAATGCTACACAGGAAAGGTTTTGCATTGTTAGCCGCCTGTGTGTTAGAAATATTCATTCTTCACTCTTCCAATGCCATAAATTAAATAATTCAATCCATGAGTTTAACCGCTTGTCCTATAACAACAAGTCAGACTCGTGACACAGATTCTTTGTTAAGACTCGAGAAAAACAGTTACATTAGTAATAAACATCAACTTTAACTCTAACTTTCCTTATAATTATTTATAATTTATTAAGATTGAGGATAGTCAATTGTAATGAAACTACAATGCAGTAAAACAGTATATAGCTGATGTTTAAATGTATAGTCAGCAAAAGTAATCATAGGTCAAGGGTTTAACGTTATGTTTTTATGACAGATCCATGTAGTTGACAGGGGTAAAAAAAAATGTCCAATTTAATTTGATTCTTCAACACGTTCGCTATCAGCGTCACATATGTATAACGTGCCAATTCTCATGATGGATTGGTATTATTTAAATGCAATACATCATACAGAACGCATAGTTTGCGTGTTCGATACATGTTATAGGTGTGTAGATGCAAGCGTAAATCCAACTATGTAAAAACGATGAAAATATGGATATTAAATATATAAGCAGAAATAATACAAAGGATAAGAGAAGATGCTTCAACAGAACCGTGGTAGCAAACGTGTTAAAGTACACCGTATCAGACGCTTGCATGCATTTATGCATTGCACACCTAAGTATAATCTAGCAAAGCACACTTGAGACTTTAGGCAGGTCTTAGAAACGAGAAGTGGGAGATATAGGAGAAATCGTGACAACTCGCTGTTACTCAACCAATGACGGTAACATAAAGTATTCTGACGTCGAATTATTTATCGAAATAATAAAAAAACCCGAATAATTCAGATGATCAAAGGGTCTAGCAGGATAAGCATAGGAAAACGGCCCCCAGACCATTTACCATTCTTGTTAGCTGCTAAACAATGCTTTTTGCCTGAAAAACCATTCTGCGAAATTTCAGATCGCCACCTTCGTTTAAGGGTGATATGAGCATAAAACCCTTAAACTGCTTTATTTATTTACTCAGTCATTACTTAAGATATTTAAATGAAAAAAGTATGTAAATGAGCTACATACTAGCTTTACTTGAGGTATTTTTTTCAGAATTATAGATTAATTATTAAGGGTAGAAAAAAAATTAATTTTTTGTGGGTGGTTTTTGTAAACAACTCATAGAGTGACCATCTTACGAAAACTTATAAATAATGCTTTGTTATCGAATTATTATATGTAGAAGTTTCAAGTTGCTCAGCTACAAGCAACATTATTAAACAATTTAAAGAATATTATAAATATGTAAAGCTTTTGAAGAGAACGAGTGCTTGTTGCAAAACTGAATACGTGTCAATTAAGTGCGATTAGGAAAGAACAATTGCGGTCTATTTGGGAAATCGAAGTGTGAATGATGAGTATCTAATATTAACCCTTTGCACTCCGTTGTCCCCTCTGAGTGGACATCATAATTCTAGCATATCACTCGGATGTCCCCTTTGAGGGGACATCAAAGTTTATTAGTGATTATAGGGAATCAACTTATTCCAGCGCAACTTTTTAAGAAATGCATGTTTCTCTGAAGATTTCTGTTGAAATGGCAGAAGAAATCAAATCAAAATATGGTACAATTATTAAGGTACATAAAAAAAAAAAATGAACCAAGAGCACGTCCATCCACATCTTCGGCGGGCAATAGAATGAACAGTAAACTACATATTCTCAATGTGGGAAAAAGAAAACGGGACTGTATTGTTTGTTCTGACAGGAAAATACCAGGTGGAAGACGTTAAACGACTTATTATCGTGAAACGTGCACTAATCAGCCTGCAATGCATATTCGGAAATGCTTCAAAATTTTTCATACTGTAGCAAATTATAAGAAATAAAATGTTGATTTTGTTTTTTTGTAAATATATGTTCCTCAATGTCTACAAATTCATATAAATCAAATATCATTATAATACCTTCCTTGGTACCAAAGCTATACTGTATAATATAACGGTTCGTAAATGCACGTTTTCGCGACTAACAATAAGTGGCGTCGAGTTGCTGGTAGGTAACGTCCAGGATAGCTCTGAGTGCAAAGGGTTAATTGTTTATGTGCCGTGCAAGAAAGCAAATGTGAAGCGTTATACTTTGCCTATGCTTCACGAGCCGTTTGCCTATGCTTATCCTGCTAGACCCTTTATTGTCCAATCGTCTATATATTCAAATAGGTGAATATAAATGCAGTTATATGAACAGCAGCTCCTATTATATGAACGAAGAAACGTTAGTGGAGAGGAGAGTTAGTGAACTCCTATTGTCCAAGCGATCCAACTATCCGAATCGTCTTGCCCTCCGAACGGTTCGAATAAATGAAGTCCCACTATATGCGTATACGCGCGCGCCGAAAATGTGCGAGGAATGACGCTCAATTCATTTCGCAGTATACCGTCAATAATGTGTTAAGTGTGTTTTACCAGACAATATCAAACCCTGATGGTAGATCTCTTAGAACTTAATGTTTACCCAAATTTTGACTTCCTTTCCAAACGAATTCCATAGTTTTGTCTTTTTGTCTTTGTGTCTTGTCTTGATAATCGAGGCGACCGAAAAACATCCCGTCAAATCCTAACTGCGCGAACAGAGACGCCTGTTCTCTGGAATGACCAAAAGGATCTATTTGCCATCCTATGTGCGGTCTTGCACAACTTCCGAAGGTGTCGTTCAAGCGTCTAGAAAGTTTGGAAAAAAGAAATATGACACTGGACTTTTGAACTTTCGTTATCTCAATGTCGTTTAAAAGCAATTATCAAGTTATTAGATCAATTTTGTTATCAGATTTAATAGACTAATATACAGGGTGTCCCGGTTAAGAGAGTACAGCAGGATATCTCGGAAGGAGTTGTAGTTATTACAAATGTGTTCGTACAAAAGTTGTTTGGTAGGGCGGGCTACATCATGTAGTAATAATTGTTTTCTTGTGGGTGGAGTAGTAGAGGAGATCTGAAGGTCAGTCTAATTTTCTTAAATAGAATGCTATATTTTTTTCTTCAGAAAGTAACAGCTGGTACTAAGACAAATCCAAAGAGGTGCTATAATGTAGTATTCTGAGTTCGATAAAGGTAAATCGTTAGCTTATGTTTACGTTGTGCATCGGCTGACGGCAGACAGCTAGCTATATGTAATATTTCGATAGCATGGAAAGATTACATCAAGGTGCTTGTTGTTAAAACTTCGCTAATCAGTCGAACATAATAAGATATACGAAATATTATCATGGATTTTTTAATAATGTTTTATCTATCAATTAGGTAGTATAACGTTAATTTCGCAAAAGAATTGTACGATTTTGATAAAATTATAAAACGATAATTATTACGATAATATGCTTAATAGAAGATTAAAATGGGAGATTTGTAAAACATCGAAAGTGTACCAATTGAATCTCTTTGTAATATGTGTAATTAGATATACACATGGTTGACAGAGAAATATTAAAGAAAAATACACAGTGAAAGATATACAATAATGCATTCAATAACTGTAACAATTAATCTGCAGAAATCTTGATTTTTAATTGAATTTATAAAATTTGCTTCATTTAAATTTGATTAAAATAATTAATTCCTAATGAACACTTTTTCAACCTACCTGAAACCCCAAGTGTATTGATCTACAAGAGAGTGATAATGAGTAACGGCTTCGTCGTTCATACTCCATCCACCACCGATAATTTCCAATCTGCCTTCATTGATCAGATTATGCACATCCTGCTTTACCTTTTCGCTTTGACGTAACCACCATTTCCATAAGAAGGAAGTTTCCACGTAGATGAATCTGACAGAATAGATATAAATCATATATATATATATATATATATATATATATATATATATATATATATATATATATATATATATGTAAGTACATATATGTAATATCAAACTATATGTAACATCAAATATAATAGAACTGATTACACTGTTCAACAAATTTTGACCTAAAAACAAATCTGTAATATCCATTAGATGATTCTTGTATAGTTTCTCGCCCCAAACACGAAACCGAAAGCAGAATTGCTCTATCACCCTTAGTTTGTGAAAAATATGGATTTTTATAGAAAATACACGATTTTGGGGAAGAATGACGTATTATGTGAAAATTCAAAACGTTAGAAATTTTAATTCAGTCTTAAAAAATAGAGGAGAGTGTCTTGAATATAATAGTATAAACAGTTATTAAATTTTACGGTTTTGAATATTTGTGAATGACTATCAAAGTTTAAAAAAGAACCGATATGCGTACCTTCTACGCAATACTTTTGCATTTTTACAGATACTTTTTATCGAGCGTAAATTTGCTACGCAGTATCGGATTCTGTAGACATTTCTTAACACTTTATTTATCACTCGTGGCAAAACTTACTACGCTCTTTCGATTAAGGAGTTAACGTTCGTGAATAGAGCTACCTGTAGAGCAAGCGTCCCTGTAGACGAGAGGTATCGGCGCATTTTGCCAAAAATAAACACTTGTCTAATGCATGTGTTATAAATGTTAAAAATTTTATTACATATAGAAAATGAGTTTTACCAAGTTAATGCATTTTATACTACAGCATTTTATGATACCTTTTCAACCGTTTGAGTGCCACAAATGCCAAACGGCGCGATCGAGGTTTTTTCGTTTTCTTAAACTTCCAATGTTTGATAGATAAAAAGATTTTTTTTAACAACAGCTTTGACACCTATGAAAGCATAGATTACTATTTAGTAGAACACTTGATAAATAATAACAGTAAAGACACGCATTGACAAAATCCAAATATTAGTTCAACTTATCAGACAGATTAGTTACAACTTTTAGATACTGAATAGGAAAAGCGCGATCGCCATTCAAACGGTTAAAGCAGTCTTGTAATGCAAACCTGATTTAACCCCTTGCCCTATAATAACGAGTTAATCTTGTGACACAGATTTTGACTGAGATTCGACAAGAACAGTTATATTAGTAACATTTATTGATTTTATTTCTGACTTTACTTTTTATTTATAAGACCGAGAATTCTCAATTGTAATTATTAAATAATACATTAGCGCTTCGTATGTAAAGTGGCACTAAAACAATAAGTAGCTGGTGTTTAGATGTATAGTCGGAAAAAGAAATCATAGGTTAAGGGGTTAACCGAATAGATATCACAATAATATCTAGATGGTTTAGACATGGTATATATAAAAATATAAAATTCTTATATATGTAAAAACTATGAAAGCACAAATAAATTTGTATATGAATCAGATGCTGCGTTGGCTTTAGCAAAAGACTGACAGCGGAGAAAGAAAAGCACGCTAAGGTACTCGTAATCAAGTGTTTATGAAGTTTAATAAAGAGAAATAAAATTTTATTTCTGAAAATGCCCGAATCTCTTTCTACAGGCTGCATTTTGGCTTTGAGTGTATATTATACTATGGACTTACATGCCTTAAAAACGATAAATACACATGAGCGGCAAATAGACCGACACACGTCCGTAAAAGATTAATACATCATTAGTATCGGCTCAATTTTGGCTAGTGCGTGGTAAAAAAAAAAAGTAAATAGCAAATGAATCGTTAACTGGATCAATAATCATTAACAACAAAAAGTTAATTAATGAGCTACCGATTGGTAAAGGTTGGAAGCAAAAAGTCGATTAATAAACTTTCGGTAGATGAAGTGTTAACACTCAGATCAAGATGAAAAGTTATTATAAAATATTTGGTTAGGCTGAACCTAGTCCATTGCTATATTTATAAAAAAAAAAACATTGTAATTATTTCAAAATGAAAAAATTGCGAATGATATAATTAGTGAAAAGAAGGAACTATGTAAATTTGCTAATGGCTTATTTTGACTTGTTCTGTTTTCCTAATTTTACTAATAATAATAATAACTTATTATTCCAGAAATATTTGCAATTAAATCTAATGAGAGGAATAATAGAATGCTATAATTACCTTCTTTCAGGATCAACGAGTAAAGCCTGGATGACACTGTCTAGAATATACTGCACCCCCGCTTTCTGAATTGATGGGCGACCTTTATTAAGATGGAATGTAAACGTTTAATATGAAATTTAATACAGTATACTCCCGTATAACGCGGTTAATACGTTACGCGTTGTATAATCTCGCGATATGATGATATAAGATACGACACAGTACACGCAAATGATAATACAGAGCTCCTATCCATATTAATTACAAATGAGGGTGAGTTCAAAAAATTTTCTAGCTTTGCGCGTGAAGTAATCAAAAGGAGAGAGTGTAGACCAATCCTAACGTAAATAGATATATCGTTCTGTTATAGTTTGCTGTATTTTGTGTTTTGTGTTTGATTTTGTTCGTTAGATTAATATTGATATGTGATATATTAGAATATCTTTGCTTTATTTATATTTCCGCTTCTATATTACTAATATTACTATTATTGCTACTATTATCACATAAACATATTGTATATAGGTAGATATGTATATAGTTATGTAGTTATTTAAGAAATAGGTAGGTGATAGAAATTAAAATATCAGTGTAACATTATTTTATTGTGTTATTTACCTACTTTTCTTTTTTCTTCCTTATTCTATTTAATTTACTTTATACCACAACAATTTGTTTCGTTTTGTAGGGTGTCAATATAAATATTATTATATTTTACTTTTTTAAGTAAATATGCCAATTGTGCATGAATTTGCGTTATAGGAAATCGTACTGTACGAGAATCTTTTGGTATAACGCGAATAATCTAAAGTTACTTGTCTGAAATAATTATTGGCAAACTTTTATTTTTTATGTTTTATCAGGTAGAACAGTTTCTCTCTCTCTCTCTCTCTCTCTCTCTCTCCCTCCCTCCCTCTCTCTCTTTTTAACACGTTGACGCCGGCGTGCATCACCGGTGGGTCACACGTGTCTGTTCCGTGAGGCGGCATGCATCACGGTGGGTCACACGTGTCTGTTCCGTGAGGCGGCATGCATCACGGTGGGTCACACTTGTATTTCACAAAATAGGTAGTACAAAATAGGTTTATGTTATTATTAAAATACCATATATATGCTATTGACTTTAAAAACAAAAACATTAATTTTTAAATGCAGGTAATTCCTTTATTTTATTATTTGGCGTGTTGTACGAAGAATCGCGTTACATGAAAACATTAGTCGCAGTAACGTTGGCGCGTTATAGAAATTCGCGTTGTAAGAACTCGCGTTATACAAGAGCCTACTGTATATACAAAGGAAAGATATATTTGAAATAAAAGATAAATGGCAGTTTGCATTCTATCTGAGTTATTATGCGTTATTAAATGCATCTAAACAAGGAAAAAATAATTCGCGTTATAGGAAGTTTATTATTTCGATTTAGAAAGGTTTTTACAGCGGAACAAAAGGGCGTGAATAACATTCGAGTGTTACAAAAATTTTCGAGTCACCGAAATTCTATTGTAGTAAATGTTAAAGAAGAATATATTTTTATGGTATACTTACTTCCAAAATAATACTGATCGACCGTTTTCAACCAACCGACATCATCGTGGGAATGAGGAACTAAATGAATATTTAGCTTGTTTGGATCAACCACAGGGCATACCTGTAACATAAATAAATTTAAATTCCTTACCTTGTATCCTTTTTTTTTATGTATTTATTTAAAAACTAATATTTCGACAGAAAGCTCGTTTGTAACATAAATTTGAATTTTGCTCTATTATAGTTGATCGTGCAATCAGTAGAAAATTGTCGTGTGGAAACTATTTAAGAATATAAACAAATTTAACTATACAGGGTGTTTCATAAATGCATGTCAATACTGCAGGTGGTAAATCTACACAGTAAGATAAGGTCCTAATTTTTACCAGCCTTGAACAACAACAGTCAACTATGATAATTAACAATTGTATATATTAGTATGTAATAGTATAGTATGTATCAGATACTACACATTTACACACTAAACTTTAGAATACATTTAGTATATGTTTATATATCTAGTGAAATTTAAATTTGTACATATACCCGCACGCACGTTAATAATCGCATATTGTTTACGCAATACGGAAGACGGCATTTTGCTATTTTCATAACCATACCGAGTGGTGTGTTGAAAACTAGTTAAAAATGAAGGTATCATCGTTATTTAAAATTACGGTATGTATGGTGTAGTGTAACTCAATATTTTTTGATTATCAAAATTAATATATAACGTAGTTTAAAAAAAGGCGGGTGGATTTTAGGTGGGATACTCTTTAGATACTAATCAGCTACTTGATGCCGACTACTATGGCGAAGATGAATGCATTAATAATATTTATATAGGCAGCAATACAACATATTAGTAAAGTCTGTATAGAAGATGCTCTATGTACAGTACCGTAAGTTTTTTTTTATTAACCTCAGGAAGTAATAAATATCGGAAGCTAAAATTTATATTTGTGATCCACCACCCTCCTCCACTACCCCATGAATAAACAACATTCTAGTCTTACAGAGATTTTCGAATTATAGAGATCGGATTTATCCCGGTTCTACTACGTTAAAATAATAAATAATCGATGCTTGCATGCATACCTAGCAAAATATCATGTGTCAAGGGGTTAAGAATGAAATTTATATCAACACCTGATAAGAACAATCGAAAGTGTAAAGATTTATTACGACCGGTTTGGGATTTTAAAATTAAAAATTCATTCACGTACTTCGTAGCCACACGTTTGTTTAAACGTTCTTTTTGGTATGCTTGCTGCTTCTCCGTGGACGAAGAACAGCAAAAATGAAACCAACGGAAACAAGATGCTGAGCCGCGACATAATACCATTGACGTTTTCACTCACAACTAACGAAATAATCACAGACTTTTCTTCTACTTATACTGGTTCTGTACTTTGCCATTACTGCGACTGCGTCAAAGATGAGAGAAACCTACACACTGCTGCCAACCTTTGTTCACCGGTTTCTGTACAATAACGAAAATATGCTGCAGAATATGTATTTCAAGTATGTATTTTAGATATTATCAATTTTGTACTTTATACAACAGCAGATAACTGTTACAGAAACATATTTATTATGAAGTAGATTTCATTCTCCATTCGATTACTGTTCATGGAACAAATACGAATGTATATTTTATTTTACTTTCGAGTCTATTTAAAGGATATTCTTAATTGCATTATGCAAAAAGTAACGGAAGAAATTTGTTACCGTTTTTTAAAGAGCCGTAAGTACTTTATCTAAATTAAGCAATAAAATATTTTCCTTGTATATCGATATGCGTATGTAGATACCTAAGTATCAAACAGTATGTCATTTTAACATAAAACAGACATTCTGACGTTACAGTTTTCACTATGTTGTTTCGGATACATAGTAACACCGGAAGGAGTCATATGCTTTTAATATAATCACGAGTATAGTAGCGTTGACAACTATAATTTTATGAATAATATTTTTAATTTAATATACACGGTGAACCGTCTCACATGATCACTTTAGATTATTCTGTTACTAATGGCTCGATTGAACTTTTTTTATGGTATAATATGGTTCAAAGATGACTTTAAAATGATTATAATACATTTTGTATCAGTTCATTTTTTTTTTTTATTTTTAGTCACTCTGGAAAAAGAAAAATTGTACATCGTTAAGAATAATCTAAGGTAATCACGTTAGGTGGTGGTTCACCCGCTATTGTGTTTGTTGTGTGCATACTGTACGTCGCGTGTGCAATAAAAAATGAAATAAACATTTGTAGAACTTTCCGATATACACTTATATCATGGTGAAGCGCAAACAGTAATTTCGTAGAAGTCGGTAATGCAGTTTACGGTGCCGAATGTTTCTGTCTTTTTTCAAGGACTCGTATATTCGTTATAAGGTGCCGGCCATGTGTCGTTGGATTTGAAGATCACTGTACCCCCCTTTCTTTTCGTGACCTATATTCGTTGGTGTAAGGAGCTAATAACTAAACAACGAAGCCTCAAACGTAATTTTTTTATTCTTAATTTTCGCATTATGTTGGCTCCTAGAACCATCTTTTGAATTTTCTACCAATAGTTGTCAAACACGCTGCATAAAATATGTATCGTTGTAAAAAAGCAATGATGACAATATTAATATAAAAATAAAACTATATTGAATAATAAAAATTGATTATTTCACTTAAATTAAAAATATTGTTCATTATTTGTGATTATATGTAAAAGTATATGACTTTGATTTTACTGCTTTCAGTCAAATTAGTACATACATATGTATATAATGTAATTTAACATACATAAAGCGGACATTCTGATGTTACTACTTTTACAATTTTATTTCCGAATACTTTTCTAATAATCACGATTACAGGAACCATTGCAACTATAAATTTTATGAACAATATTTTTGATTTAAGTGGTATAACGTAACCGATTTTTATTAATCAATGTAGTTTTAGCTTTATATCAATATTGCCGTCAGTGCTTCTCTACAAAGTTATATTCTACTATATACAGGGTGGTTGGTAACTGGTGGTACAAGCGAAAAGGGAGTGATTCTACATGTAAAAATAAGTCGAAAAAAAGGAATAACATTTTTTCGTTTGACGCTTCGTTTTCGAGAAAATCGAGTTTGAAAATTCTATCCAGTACGCGTGCACTGGACTGTCCTTCCAAGTCATTATTCGCTACAAGTTTCCTTTTGCTTACAACAGCAGCAGCTGAATATTATAGGCAGCAATTTCCAAATCGTCAATAAAATTAATAAATGTATTATCCGTACATTAACATTTCTTATTTATAATACATATCTAAACCTAGATACAGTCCAGTGCACACGTATTTTCAAACTCGATTTTCTCGAAAACAAAGCCTCAAACGAAAAATTTTTATTCTATATTTTCGACTTCTTTTTTCGCGTAGAATCACCCCCTTTCCGCTTGTACCACCAGTTACCAACCACCCTGTATATGTACATATATTAGTTTTGTTTTTGAATCAATTTTATAAAAGCAAAGTGTTAATATGTTATATGAAATGAAAAAAATTTTGCTTTGTATGGTGGTATAAACACAGTGAACAAAGTATTTTTTCATGTTCAACTAAAATCGATACCTTACTATCTCTTCGAATATTTCGTTTAGTGATTGTTATATCGTATTAAATCACATCGTATCATGTTATGTAATTGTGATATTTAATGATAAAGAAATTTCATCCAAGTGATTAAAGATATGCCTTAGAATAGCATAATGAATAGATCTTGGATTTTAGCGTAGCGAAATAATTAGTATTAAAACAAAACAGTACGTTTTCCTAGCTTTAAATTAATAGTATTTCAATTATAATCTTCTACAGTTTTATTATTATTCACACCATTAGAATTATACACTATTTATTGAAGTTAACTTTGAATTGACACTTTATATTGACAATAAAATTAATGGAAATATACCGATAAGCTTAAGATAAAATAACAGAATTAAAAAGATTAAACATTCGCAATCTTGTTCACATACACACACACATTACACATTATCAAACATATCTTTTCATAGTCACATATTAGTATTGATATTTTATCGAAAATAAATGATGGCTGATTTATGTTAATACCTACTTTTATCTATAAAAATTTAATCTTAAATTTTAATTTCTCACTACACATTTTATATGGTATTTTTATTATGAATCTTAATCCTAAAAAATTCGATATTTTTATTATAAATCTTAAACCTAAAAAAATATTTACATATATATATTACTAATATATACAAATAACTTATCTAATAATAAACACCATGTTTAAAATGATATGTGTATTGTATATTATAAAGAGAAATAATGCTTGCTTCTATTACAATTACTCAATAATCAATTGATTTATCAGTAAAATGCATTAACTAGCCAAACAGTATATCATTTTTCGTGTAGGAATGTCAAGGTTTTGTATCTGCTGACCTAGGACGTTTATTTAGTTCTGCTTCGTTTTTCGTCTTCCTTTTTCTCAAAGGCTATTGTCGGGGCATAGGGACACACTCGAACGTTTATGATTCAACCGTCGTCGCCGATCTATGTTTTTGGCGATAGTTTTTGCGTAGCAGAAAACAGCTAATATAACCAAGCGGGTGACATAATAAAACGCATACAAAAAATAAAAAAATTTACTTCGTTATGAGTTATTATATTTAATGTGTTGTAACATAAGATGATATATAGCATTTCACATATGTATGACTAGCGTTACTCGAGATACTTTTCTCAAAAATATAAATCAATTATTAAGGGCAGAAGAAAAATAATTGGTGTTTTGGAGGTGGTTTATGCAAAAAAAAAATTAAAAAGAATGCTCTGTTATCAAATTATTATATGTAAAATTTTCAAATTAGTTAGGCTGGTGGAACATAGTTAAATAATTTAAAGGATATTATGAATATGTAGAGTATTTTTGAAAAAGAGTATTTGTCACAAACCTGAATACGTCTCGTTTAAGTGCGACTAGGAAAGAACAATTGCGGTCTAGTTGGGAAATTGAAGTGTGAATGAGTGTTTGGTATTTGTTAACGCAGCTTCCTGCGCTTCATTGTAGTGGAAGATCTGGTCGGCATTGGGATTACTGCACGCGTGTCCCAACTTTAGTAATATTAAACGATGAAGTCCAGCGGTCGAATATTGTGAAGTGATCGTACTTTCATTCTTACACTTGTTAAGACCGCACTCAAGATCATATGTATACAATAGGTGTAACAAGAGTACAAATTTTATATGAGCGCTCTTCTCGCCACTTTATATTAACTCTTTGCAGTTTGCAGTCTGCAGACAGCAGCCCAAACATTTTTAGTCTTTAAGACTCGTTTAGACACTCTACAAAATTTTACAATCACAAACTGAAATAATTAAAAAACCATTTATGAATATCTTGTAAATCATTTAGCAAACGTTCGTTTAAGTAGTTTAAAATTTGTAAGTGTTACAACCGAATCTTCGAGCATATAGCACTTTCCCTTTAAACGCGCATCAAACAGTCCCGTCCGCAAAGGGTTAATTTGTCAAAGGTGGGCGTTGTTTTCTTTTTTCAAGGCCCGCGAGCATTTCCTATGAGCCAGCTGAGTGCGGGTGTAAGTAAACAGTCTCAAAGGGATAGTAACCTTGCATAGTGATTTGCCAAAGCGTCGATTTCCCGAGTTTATGGCACATTTACTGTTACTAAGGGTGCAGAGGCAAGTACTTACCTGATTACCCAACTGCCCCGCAGAAGTACAGAGTTTCTACGCCCATTGTATAATTTGCCGGTCTTGCCTTCTGGTTTGAATAGGTTATTGTCGACTAAAATATTAGGAAAAAAGGAAAAAGACCTTCCTAAAAAGTAACTTCACCTGGAATCTGTGCCATAAACCCGATCAGCTAAACAGTATTAATACTTTGACGGCCGCCTCTATCGTGCAAAAACTTACACATGCCGTTGGTATTTTTCACAAATTTAAAAATAAATGTTGGAAGACAAAAAACGAAACGAATTAGAAACTAAAAACAGATAGTGTAAATGTGTCCTTAACCCCTTGCCTTATAACGAGTTAGATTTGTGACACAACTTCTGGCTGAGATTCGACAAAAACAGTTATATTAGTAATAAACATTAATTTTAATTCTAACTTTCCTTTTAATTTACAAGATTAAGATCTGTCAATTATAATCTATAATACATTAGCGTTTCGTATGTAAAATGGTATTAAAACAATAAGTAACTGATGCTTAGATGTATAGCCAGGAAAAGGAATCATAGATTAAAGGGTTAACTATTTTTGATTTTTAAATTTGCATTTTATTATGCATTACATGAAAATCAATTTGTCAGTTGTTCCTCTGGTTGTGTAAATGAAATCACAAATATGTGATGCCGACCGAAAAACGCTGGTTGAACGAAATCACGTAAACGTGACAGCGGTCGTCAAAGTGTTAACGTTTTATCTACCGGAAGCCTACTAATCGGCTTTTTGATACCAACGGTTATCGACCAATAACCGATTGATTGACTTTTCTGTGGTCAACGATTAAATTAGTTTTATTTTAATTTTCAATAAAATTGCACTGCTTTGAAACAAAAGAAATCAGAATGACATAATGAGTAATTTTAAGATAGAGAGCCTTACAATAGGCACATTATGATAGTCGAAGACTAACCCGGTCTTGGCGACGAATTAGCGCCTAGTTGAGTCGGTTGTTAGTAAACGGCAACGTTAATAAGGTACAATCGCGCTTCTTTTATTCAGCGCCTAAAAATTCTAGTTAATCTATCTACAAAGTCGAATTAACGTTTGGATTTTGTCAATGCGTGTCTTTATATTGTTATCACTTATCGAAATTCTGCTAAATAATAATCTATGCTTTCATAAGTATCGGAGCTGTTGTTAAAATTTTTTATTTATCAAAAGTTGGGAGTTTTGAAAAATGGAAGAAGCGCAATAACTAATTCGATAACAGAGCATTATTTTTTATTTTTTTACATATTGTTCACTCAAAGGGTTGCTTGCACAAACTACCCCCAAAAAATCAATTATTTTTCTTTTGCCCTTAATAATTGATTTATATTTTTGAGAAAATATCTCGAGTAAAGCTAGTTCGTAGCACTTTTACATTTTTTTTTTTTCGTATAAATATCTTAAATAATAACTGAGAAAATAAGTAAAGTTTCGGGTTTTTATTCCCATATTAAAAATTTTGCAGAATGATTTTTCAGGCAAAGAACATTGTTTAGCAAATAATAATAATAAAAATTATCCTAGGAATCGCTTACCCATGCTTACCCTACTAAGTTCTTTATTTTTTCAATGTCAAAAGAGAAAGCTAAACGATTTCTGATTTGTAATAAAACGATTAAAATCGTAGACATTGGTTCTACACACATAAGAAACAATTAAAATGGAGACAAGGGAACCAATGAAACAATTCAAGTTCACTTTTGAAATCGTTCTTATCAGCTTCCTCATGTAAATTATATTAAAGTAAGAGAACTTCTAATTAACCGCTTAAATATATTGAAACATATAAATTTTAATATAAAATATTTTTATTATGATACTTGATTACTGAAATGATTCAACATTATACTTCGTTACACAATAAAATAGATATAATATTCAAAGTACACCGTGTTGGTATGAAAACAACATTTATTTAGGTAATATCATAAAGTAAAATGCAACAACGCTGCTGAGAAGCATAAATAAGGATCAATATCTTAATAATGGGAGAGGTAGGTACATCAAGCAAAACGAAGCTTCAAAATACATATACACATACTGCAAATTGTTTTTTCTCCTTTTTTTTTACTGCAGGATCTTACTTATCATTTACGAAATTCTTTACATCCACATTGTTTGAAGCAAACGAACATTTTATTAACAATGAAGGGAAAAAGTTGAACTAGTCGGTTGCGTGAGGTTCAACAAAAAAAAATTACAATTCCGTAAACGTATCTTTGGTTCCTGAAAGAAAAAATGATTCTTCATTTAACACATTTTAAATGTTCAAATTTAAAGTTAACTGTATGAATGATCAGCATCGAAATGTGTGAAATTCGAACATACCCCAATGTGGTTGTAAATATCGTAATTATTGCCTAAAAATCGGAATAAACGATTTCTTGTGGTTTCTCGAATTTTATCGGTCGATAATAAGTCAAAGATTGATCCCAACCGCGTGGCGCAGTATTATAGTTTGTTAAGTTGTGAACGCTGGCAAGTTTCGGTCCCGTGTAGGTATTATCCTCGTAAAGCTTTTTACCTGCAAAAAGGAACAACTTAAACATGAAAGAAGAAAAAATGTACATCTATACTATACGGGGGGATATCTCTTATGAATTTATAAAGGAGTTTTTTTTCTTTTTCTTCGTGTTCTTCTTCTTCTTCTTCTTCTTATTCTATGTCTTCTTCTTCTTCTTCTTCTTTCTCGCTACTATTCTCGTATCGCACATTTCAGTCTAATTTCATTTACACAAAATACTGGTGTATCAATGACCAATGTTCGAAGAAAAAAAAAAGAAAAAAAGAAGAGATGGATGAAATGAAAAGTAAAGCAGTAGTTAGTAAATGTAGATGTTAGGAAAAATAGGAGCGCATGCGAATTAACTTGCCTACATCCGGACAAATGTCGGTGAATTTACAATCCGGTAAAACACCATGCAAAAGATTGTCCAGAACGGGTGTGCTGCGCAAATGTTTAATAGTATCTAAAATATCTTCCTGAGAAGCTATCATCGATAGTAACAATGACTTCGCTTCTGTTGGTACGTTCGACTCAGTGTTCACGAATTTCCCATCTCCATTGTTACAGAAAGTTTCCACTTCCTCTGATGTTACCGATCGACGTCTACTAGAACACTCTTCGTGATACATCGACGAATAATCCTGCTCGCCGTTCATTATACTCGAGGATTCCGATTTTTCACGGTAAATTATCTCCTCGCTGTAATCGTTTATCTGGGAATCGGTATCGTCACTTGTGTATTCTGTATCGTCGGTAGACATGTAACCATTGTTACAATGCTCTTGCAGCTTTACAGGTTCTTCGTATGCTCGTTGCACAGCTATTCTGTATTGTAATCGATTCGAATGAAATTGTAATCCTGTTAGATTTTCGATAAAGTTTCTAGTATACAGATGTATATAGGATGTTTCGTAAATGCATGTCAATAGTTCGACGAGTCATTCAACACACTAATAGAAGTAAAAAGCGTCGTATGAACATATGTTTTATAAACAATGACACTCGAAAACCTCTATAAGATTAAAATTTCCTCCATTAACTCAAATTATTTGTCGCATGTTTAATATGTATTTTACGTTTGCAACTTGAATTCAGAAAAACTCCGACCTCTGCAAGTCAAAATTTACTTCTACATATCAGTCGATCGATTCAATAGGATTAAGGATTTTGCAATCGTCAATTGTTTCTTTCTTTATAGATATAGACAGTGCATGCGTTTTGATCACAAAGACAATTCGCTATGAAAAATCGAATAAACAAGTTAAAGCATAGTTCTGTCGTTTCTCGTTCTTTTCTCCGAATTATATGTAACAAAATGAATTCTAAATGCAAGCTGAAAACATTAACATTGGCTAATAAAATAAATGTAATCGAAACAGTAAAAACAATTGATCTTCGAAACTTGAATTTGTCTTTCTTTGCATTTTCACAAGTCGAAATCGTCGTACAAAGTCTCTATATGTCGAATTTTCATTTGTTAGACCTCTCTTACTCGAAAACTCGATTAACCGAAACCTCTATAACGCGAAAATTTTTCCTTTCCCTTGAGGTTCGAGTTATCGAGGTTCCACTGCACTTTAGTTCTCGTGTTATGGAAGATTAACACGTTAAACACGGCGTCGATTTTCCGGGGTCCGACAGTATCAAATTTAAAAAATAAATTTTATTTAATCTCTTGCGCTGAAAAGATGTGCTACACACGTTGTTTGTTAACTATCTCTAAGATGATGATGACTGCGTCTGCTATACACGTCGACTGCTGCTACGAAGAAGTACGTTTATGTTTTCTGTTATAAAATTTCATTTGTTTCACAAAAGTACGTTCAATTTGAATCGGATGTTGCAGAACAAATTTTGCAAAATATAATTACACTTGAGTATAGAACGCGTGTAAGGGTATCTATAGATGATAGGCAAGTACGTTTACGAACAAAACAATAGGGGCATTGTTCCAGAAATATTCTATCCACAGAAGATAAATTAAGACCTCAAAGAAGGTGCAAAATATGCGCGAAACACAATAAACGTCATCAAACTATTTGAGAGTGTAAGAAATGTCTCATTGTATCATACATTCCACCCTGCTTTGAAATATATCATACTATATAGAATTAGTAATAAAAACTTTGTAATATGCTGTTAAACTTGTGCATACTTATCAACGTAGTGTGACTATATGTACTTTTACATATATTTTTTAAAATTTGCATAGAAACAATTTCAAGCAACACCGAATTTTCAATTGTTTTGGACGGATTTGTCACTAGAATCGTTCACTTAATTTCCAGCGCAAGAGATTAGTATACAATTTTTTATAACATGAGAAGATATGTTTACACTTTTTCAATGTATTTTATTAAAACATTTTAAACAGAAATGGGATTTACCTTTTCTGTGTATATCTAAGTATCCACCGAGCATTCCGCATCCTCTGAATGAAAACTGAAGCAAAATCGGTTTCGCGTTTAACGTGTTAAAGGAAATGTTCGATTAGACCATTTTCTATTAGATTTTTACCTTTGGGATTATTTAAAATCTATCGTGTGTGCAATGTGTGAGAACAATGTGCACAATGTACAAGGAAGGATACAAAATAAATTTTAGACTATTCGAAGAATATTATAGTATTTCCTAGCGAGTGCACAACTCAATGCTACGATGTGCAATAGCATGTGTTGAGGCACAAGGCAGTTCGAACATTTTCTTTAATCATCCGTAAAATAAAGTGTATCAGATACATGTCCACATGACATCTTTTTTACTTGTTTTAGTATGTAGATTTATTCTTTGAAGTATTGACGTGTATTCATGTAAAAACACCCTGTATAATTAAATAAATGAAATTCTACTCATTCGTCCGATACGTTGTGTTAATATGAATCCGAAATCGATATTGAAATGTAATTAATTTTTCTAGATGGTTTGATAAGTGTTGGCTTTTCTTCTCTTCACATTTACATACTGTTAAATGTATTTGTGAATTTTTAAGCAAATCGCGGTAAATAATTGTAGCAGTGAAAATGTAATGAAACTTTCAACTCGTTAAAAAATTATTAATTTTAAAAATATTTGGTAAAATAATGAACATATATGAGGATGCGTGTATAGTTGATAATAAAACTATCACCAGTTGCTTTCAAAAGTATTTCTTGTGAGTGGACGTTTAATCGCGAATTGCGTTTGAGAGTATCTGAGAGCGTTATTCAACTGTCTGAGAGCAATAACGTTTTTTGTTTTACGATAATTGCTCACGAGATTACTGTTAAATTGCGTATTCAGCTCTTCATCAAGATTCTCGAGAACAATTCGCGATAGTTTTACTCTCAAATATCCTTAGAATACCTGACTTGAATATAGCGACTTGCTCTTGAGAGTTAAATATATCGGTGTAAATAAACAGTATCAAGAGTTCTGGAGGAAAACTGAACACAATTTGAGAATACTCTCGAGAGCAACTGTCGTATAAAATTCTCGCACGGACGCGTACTCCTGAAAGCAGTGTCCATTTGTGAGAAATACTTTCGAGAGCGATAGTTTTACTCTCGAGTGAACACATACTATTAATGATACTTGTATGTTCATTTGAGAATAAATTCACCAGTGTATTTATTGAAAGTGAGATGGAGAACTAGACACACAATTCGAAAATACTCTCGAGAGCAACTGTAGCAAATAAAAATCTCTTAGGACACGCACCTCAACAATCGTAAACTGTTATCTCAATAAAAAAAACTAGCATATATTATGTACAATTTATTTTATTTTTAAAGAAACTGCATATCTACGTATATCTTTTTTATTACGAATATTGAAAATCATTACATATACAATATAGCAAAACTTATTAACCAAAAGCTGATAAAATTTGCAAAGTAGAAAGTGTAATCAAATCTCTCTGAATACAAGATTAATCGTCTTTTATATTCTGTCAGAGAAATTTATTGTAAAAGTCTGTTTAAAATGAAATGAATAAAACTTGTATCAAACAATAACAATTACTTTTTCTTCTTTCACAGCATAAAACTTTACATGCTACAAATAACATGTAATATTAAATCTACCTACTATTAAATAATTGTCATATAATTCAATATAGATTCATACACGAGAAGATAATGTTACTTTGAAAGAAGGAACAGTGAAAAAATTGGAAAACATTAAGAAAAGTAAAATGCTGTAACTGGAAATAGAATATTATATTAAAAATTAAAGAAGAAGATTTGGAATGAAATTAATCTCTACATATATTCCGATTGTTAACCTTTTCGTTATTGTTGGCGTTTTCGAGATTTTCTCACACTCTTCTGTTACAACGCTCTTCTATCGTAATGTAATCCTTAATTTTATCCTTTCCGCACTTCCGCTTTTAATTACCGAAACAATTTTAAATTTTGAAACCTTTGGAAACAATTTGATAAATTTTGCGATTGTGAATTGAACATCTACCTTTCGCTATGCACCTTACACACTAATTAAGTTAATTCAAAGAATATAAATGGCAACGTGACTCAAATGACAATCGATTGTAGAATTTCATTTATGAAAAAAAAAGTATATGTGTAATAATTAATACAGGATTTTAAATTTCATTCTGTCTCACCTCCTATGTTCTTCTTCGTTGTTGTACTTAACAGAGTTTCGCGTTTCAAAGAATCGCGTTATATCATTATCGTGATGAGAGTGCTGCACAATTGGAATAACCTTTGGACTGATTTGTTTATATTGCAGAACCGGTCTACAAGTTTTCTCAAATTCTTGTATCAATTGTTTCACCGGGATCGGCGTGTATTCGTTCTCCTCGTTATTGATTTCACGTTGATGATTTACAAACTTCTCTTTTTCATTGATTGTACTCTTTATACATTCCGTGACCCGTTGTTCCTTGACGTAATTTTTCATCTCTTTGTTAGTAACGTGCTGTGCATTAGAGAAATTAGATTTGTTCAGCGAAGCTTTGTTATATGAATAATTGCGCCTGTTAGTGGAAATTGACGATGTTGTATTTTCATTAGTGTTATTTCTGCCATGATAGTTATTATGCCGTTCGATATCAGGTTCGAAAGTGATTCGACGTGATTTCTCGACAATCGGTGACCGAGAGTTGTCGTACGGAAAATCGTTATCGGTACCAACAGCCACTTCTCTCAAATAAATTTTTGTCACTTCGGTCGAGTGGTTGCATTCTCTACCATTACATCGATATTGATTTCTGCCTAGAAAGTTACAGGAATCTATGATACGTGAAATGCAGAGCTTCCCCTAACCTTTCAACATCGAAGGTATATTACTTTTTCTTAATTAAGCAATAATACACATTCTCCATAAAATAAATCTATGAAGTAAAATGTTTAAAGTTTAAAGGAATTATTTATCATTGTAGTATAAATAATTTCTACTTGAAATCTGCGTTGTTCTCTTTGATAAAACGGTGTCGTATTTAATAATAAACTGTATCGTTGAAATTGGAATTATTATTTAACAATATGCATTACTGTCGAAACTATAAAATAAAAATTCGATATCATTTTTATATATATAGTAGAATAATAAATATATTAAATTAAAAATAATTGTATATATACAATGTCTTCAAAAATATTTTTGTTTCTAAAAGAATATTGTATACATTTATTTCGAATGCAATTTTAATTGTACTAAAAGTGAACAATAAATAACTATAAGATGTTTAATGTAAGTATGTATATATGTACATATACAATACGTACTTCCTGTGAATATTATTAAGAATATAGAATTTTCAAATGAGCACATTTCTTTGGCAAACATTACTTTCAGCAGGAATTAAATGTGTTTCCTTGTGCATACAACTATATACAGTAGTACAAAGATATCGATTGGCAACGAAGTATAGATCATTGTTTATTTTAGATATACAACGAAAAAGAATGCGACAATGGTCTCGCATTGATTGAATAACATTGATGGCGTTTGCCAATTGATGCCTTCTAGGTTATTGAACCCTTGACGAAGTTCTGCAGACAATTTTAACATCGACATGTATCTACATAGAGAAAATGTCAATGCCTTTGGTATTTCTGGTACGGCATTCTCTTTTTTGGTTCATCGCGTAATTATCGTACACACAGATCTACATCGTAAATGAACGTAGAATTAAAAAAAAAAAAAATAGTGAGAAAAGATATATTAGCTCAGCACGATATAAAAATAAGTATAACGCGAACTGGCATAAATTTCGATCCTTAGAAATGATTAACTATTTGCTCACGATTTGAGAACAATTCGAACAAACGAGAATACAGCATGGAACGCTGCCAAAATAGAAACGTGCCAACTAGATTAAATAGAATAAAGATGATACAATCTTATTTGAAATTTAACATACCTGTAGTAGGTAGATTTGTGTCTAATGACAAATCCACGGTAAAAGGATTATAAAATGGTTTTTCAACGACTGGCTCAGGTACTATAGGTGTAAGCGGAGGTAGCGTAGAAAACTTTGAATTGCCATTCATTTCCTGTGCCAAATATTACCAAATTGAATTTCGTTTTAGTTTATTTCTTTCAACGGTCGAGGTAGTAGTTGGTGTTTTTGCGACGGTAACACTTACCGGTTTTCCCGCGTACGTTGGAGTTTTTAATACACCAGGTGTGCTCGGTGTTTGTGGTTGATCTGTATCTACGACCCATTTTTCGGACCTCTTCCTACGTTTTGCAAATATTTCAGCACCTATAATAAATCAATCTTCCGTTTAATTTAATCCTGTGGGATCCACAGATGAGATATCTCGCGAGACAGTGTCTTTACCGCGACGACTTGAACGAGATATATCGCGAGCCAATATTATTCCCGCGATGCCTTGGACGAGATATTTCGCGAGCTAATATTCCCGCAACGCCTTGGACGAGATATTTCGCGAGCCAGTATTATTGCCGCGACGCTTTGGACGAGATATCTCGCGAGCCAGTGTGTTTACTGCGACGCTTTTGACGAAATATCTCGTAAGCCAATATTATTCCCGTGACACTTTGGACAAAGTATATCTCGCGAGCTAATATTATTCCTGCGACGCCTTGGGCGAGATATCTCGCGAGCCAATATTATTCCTGTGACACTTTGACGAGATATTTCGCGAGCCAATATTATTCCCGCAACGCTTTGGAGGAGATATCTTACAATTCAGAAGATATCAATATATCGCACGAACGACATCGTATCACAAGATATCTCATCTAAAGCATCACATGAGCGACGTTGAGTCACACCATCTCGACCACAGATGCGAAGGGGTTGATAACTTTTGAAGCAATTCTAACTTTCTTGAAGTGATCGTTCTTTCAATTATGTAAAACACTCAGAACACCTTCGATTCGATAAAATATAAACGTAATAATCTGGTAGTGTAAATAAAATCCTTCATTACCACGGCCTCTTTGGTTATTCAAGTCGCGCACGATATCAAAGAGTTTGTCAGGATTTTTTGGCATTGATTCAATGTTTACTTCTTCGCCCAGAGCTTGAATGCCATGTATGTCCAACACTTTTCCATGCGGATTCATCATACATTTTAACGGAACTTTATCCTATTAAAACAAAAATTTCATATAAATTTCATTTGTCATTCTACTTTTTTTTTTGGTACATTCTACGATGGTAAACAATTCTACGAATATGTCATAATAAGTTGTTAGAACACGGCTTATTAATAAAAGAATAAGTAGTTTTTTTTGCAAGGAATATAGAAATCATGCCCAAACGCTAGCTTCTTTAGCACTAATGTACATATATACAATTCGTTTTATTTCTGTTATCAGTTTTAGTGTGATAGATATTTGAAATTTAATATTTAAAAAAATATTTTGCTGAATTACTTGTCAAGAAAATTGAATTATTTTTTGTAAATAAGAAATTTGTTTAAAAAAATTCGAATTTTTAAACTACAAATTAATCCTTAATGTGATAAGAAATTGCGTATGTTGCTAATTAAACACAAGTATGATGTGTTTTACAATGAACTTGCTAAATATGAACTTGAAAAAACCTGTAATATAATTTTCTTCCCTTCTAAATACATAAGTAAATTTTTTTATAAGTAAACTTTTTTATCAAAATATATCTGAATTCTATTAAACCAAAATTTCTCATATTCCTTTCTCAATATCAAAATGAATTTACGTAGCATTCTACATTATTGTGAGAATTACATTTTTACTAAACAATTCATTGCATAGCATGTAAATTTAATTATTTCTTGTCATAAGTTTACTGTGACACATTAATAAACACTAACGAAAAATCAAAATACGCCAAAGTGACATTTACGATATTACAAAATTTCATAAAAATATATAAAAATACGCACTGCAATTTTGAACACACACCACTTACTCTATGAACAGGAGTCGAAGGTTCATCTACATCCTCTATACCTATAATAAATCCATTGAAATAACTAAACAACAAGCTTTAAAGTACCCTAAAGTTCTGAAAATTACAATTAATCGCAATGTAAATGTTCACATCTTTATGAAATCTTTAACACGTTAAGCGTGGCGTCACTCCCTAGGGATTGACAGTGAACTTTTCGTTTGAGCGATGTCAGTCCATGATTAGGTCTGTCTATACTGTGTAATCCAACATTTGATGAATAATCGCCGCCTAAACGGAAAACACTGAAAAATCAGCTCCGCGTTTAACGTGTTAAACATTTATCCTGCAATATTTATGAAATTATAGATATTTAGATATACATACCGTTCCCATCGTGAATCCACTTAACTGATCGTTTCTTTCTGTTCACGTACATAGATTGACCCTTGCTTTTCATATTCTTCACATCGCTTAACGAATGTGAAATTCGCCGAGCGAGTTCGACCTGATCTTCAACAGTTGGATGTGTTGGTGCATAAAAGTATGAAGATGCAAACATCTTTCCTGTAATGAAATTTTCACTAGGTTTCAACTCATTTATTTAATACGAAGTTAGCAATTATTATTATAAATTACAGTTATTTTTAAAAAGAAAAAAAATTGTAGTTAACACACTGTCAACCGCGCGCATTTTTCGCCAGCGACGCTTAAAAAGAGAACAATTTGACACCAAGTTTCAACCCTCTAACTCGATCGATGAGAGCAGTTTTTGACCTATTTTCCCTATTTAGTAATACGCAAAAATTCTAAAAAAAAATCTGGCATATTGATTATATGAAGGCACATGTTAAGGAACATTTTCCGATTTTTTCGTTGCAAAACATCGTTGAAAAACATAAAATTCATCAATATACACCGTTCCTCTGTCTCTAATAATTTTCGAAATTATTAGCTCATATATATTTACTACTTTCAATTTTGAGGACGATTTTTGTGGATTGTTGCCAATGAACAAGGAAAAATACATGTAAAATATTTTTCTTTTTGAGGATTACTGTATACCAAAGTTTCATCAATATCGATAGAATATTGCCTTGTTAGTAACATTCTTATATTCAAAAACCTATAAAGCATACAAGTAATTTGAAATCATAAAATAATTATTATTTAATATTTCATATCAAAGCAATGTGCTTGGCAAAATGTTGAAGTAAAGTATGTCAAAAGATATAGCATTTTTTTAAAGTGCGTTCACTTTCGAAACTAGACTTTATGCAATGCAATTTTTTTCGTAATATAAAGAGATCTCTCCAGTCGGTCGGCAAAGTGTTAACAAATTTTTGGCGCGTAAATGAAATTTTACATTTCATCGGTAACTTACTATTCTTCGATTGCATGATTCCCTGCGAATCAGTGGCAGGAGTGAGCAACTTTTGCAAGTTGACCGGTGCACTTTCATTGCTTTCCTTCAGAATAAAAAGATACTGATTAATTAACCTTGTCTAGAATACTTCGCAGTTTTAAGTTGTTAAAAATATGTAATTTATAAAAATTCCGATTTTATATAATATTCTGCTATTGTAACAAATGTTTAACACAAAGTAGAACCGTTAGAATCATACTATGCATTAAAGCATAACATTAATAATGATAAAAGTATAAATGAAAGCATAAGAAAAGTTTAATTACATTTTAATGAATAATATAATAAGTTTTCCTTTGTTCCTTCGATACTTTTTCAGGAAATGTAACTGTGTATTCCAAACGCTAAAAAGTTGAATATTTTTCTCGTCGTTCTGTTGTTCATTAAATATTTAATATGAATCATTGTTCCAATGTCAACGCTTTTATTTTCACTTCTCTATATTAATAAAACAGTTCTTTTAATACCGAAGAAAAGTTTTATTTACAGTTAATTAATTTAGCTTTCTTTTAACGTAATTGTCTGCTATTAAAATGATAATAATAAGTAAATTTAAGAAATAAATTTTCCGTTAATATAATAACTAATAGATGAAAATTAATCGATTGATAATAATATATTTTTTATGATGACAGAAAATGTACGTATATTTATATTTCGAAATAATCAAAGTGCATAATATATTACGTAGTAAAATATTATATATTAATTATATTACATAGTAATGTATTTTGAAAAAGGTGATTTCGTTCAAATTTATTTAGAGTTAGTTTTATCGTATATTAACGATATATTAGAAATCGATATACCGTTTAAAATTGTATAATAATTTACTTTTTATAACGTGCGAACATAGAAAAATTCACTAATTTGTAATTAGTAGTATACAGAATTATGAAAATTATTGGATATACGAAACGTCAGCGAAACGAATCTAAAAATACCATAAGTATGTAATATTCAGAAAAAATGACGTTTAATTATGTACAATCAATAAAAGCAAACATTAAATTTCAAGTTTCGCAAAATATAAAAGTATCGTGAATATAAATAATGTAATTAATATTTAATAAAATAGTTTATTTAGTTTCAGAAATTGCTATTTAAATATTTCACATGGAATTTTTTTTAGCTAATTTTTGTTTTCAAATATGTAATCAAATAAATTCTACTTTCGATAAATTATGAAGTAATTACAACAGAGTGGTTTTAACTAGGCAAGGTCGCGTACACATATACCGATAAATATAAACTTGGCTCTGTAGACCAAGGCAATTGTTTCAGCACCATAAGTTAGGGAAATAATGACACTAAACTTGATCTATTATCTTCATCTGTGAAAACGTTCACTTAATGTTTGATTAAAGTTGCACTTCGTTTATCTTTCCAATATCAATAAAAATATATTACTATATTTATAAACAATTAGAAGTGACGTTATGATTTTTTTAAATGGCCGTTTGTCAAAAAATTAGTCTCAATTTAAAATAGGACAATTTTTTAACGAATAATTCTTTCTACATTTATAACATTTTACAGCCATTAATGGTAATTACATTCACAAAAATTTTACAATTATACTTGTACAAATTGTGATCGATGATAACAACGATAAAAGTGAAATAATTTTTCATAATTCAACTGATACAATTGCTTTCGATCGAAAAGCATATTGCATATGAAAAGAACTGCTTTATCGATCGTGAAACGTGTTTTTCAAACAACACAGATTTTTTAACTGAATATGTTAAACATCCCACTTTGTAAAAAACAATTCAAGCAAAGAATTCAATATATAATAAATTATATATTTGTTATTTACTTTCTGTATGTACACTCCCATCCATAAGACACCGAACACTTAATAAAATTAGGATTCAGTCTTCGAAATTTTCGTTGTCACCGCAATTTCTCAAACAGTATGTCCTTCTTTTGCAACAGTAACAAGTACTTGAACATTTTTCGTGATCATACGGACTGTCGAAGTAAAAATAAAGAAAATCGAATGTTTGTCTCTATTTAGGTGAAAAGCTTTCTTAAATTGTTTATAAACATTTAACGATGCACCAAATATGTTCTTCAGTTAATTTTGAACTATCAAAGCAAACTAAATGCGTATATAAAACAATGTCGTCTAAAGTTGGAACTGTATTACATAAATACTTCTTTTCTTAAGATTCATTCACGTTATTCACATATACTTTTAACTTCCCATTCAGATATAACCGTAAAGTAGATAAATATAACAAACTCGCGACAGACGATTGTATTTACGTTCTAATAATCATTTTACTCAAAATACGCAAGTACTCGATGATTTATGGGCGGGAAAGTATGTCCTCTCATCAAACTTCGATAAATACACACTCATATTATCCAAATTTCAAATAGAAAAAATGTACAATTAAAAAATTACAAAATAAGTACTCACCATATCGAAATGTAATATTTTCGAAGTGAGATGCTCAAGGAAATTCCTCTTCACGGGATCGTGCCTATCAGAGGGCTTGAAACCACGTGAATGTATTACAACATTGTCCGCAGAGACACTTCGTTGCAGATAATTCTTTTCTTGCGTATTATTATAATTCAAGTTGTACTTATACTCAGCATCCTTCGAATTTTCAGCCACGACACTGTATGAACTATAGGTGCTGCTCAAAACGTTCTGTTTTGCGTTATGTCTGCCGAAATTGGTATTTGTTTAGTCTACGTTCACGTGTAAACCGTATTCGATATGTTTATATTATAATTTTATTTACGTTTAAACAGCGACGAAAAAAATAATTGATGTTAGCCTAATACTCTTTAACATACATGGTTACATCATTCTAAGTATTATGTTAAACTTATAATCTGAGAGCGTTGGAACAAGCATTAAAATAGCATTATCGTTTTAGTAACGGGAAAAACGTAATAATGTTCGAGAAAAGTTAAAGACATCGTGAATAGTTTCATTAATGTTAAATAAAAATTTAAACAAAAGCAGGTACATTTGTTTCTCTATTTGTATTATGCATTTACAACGAATACGACGTTTTTTAATCAAAATGTCCTCCAACACGAAACATTGGTATAAATGTTTAATTAATGCTTCAAATTAATCAAGATTCAACATATTCTGATTTAACTATGTGCTCGTGAGAAGGAAGAAGAAGAAGAGCGAAACTGTGGGAAAAAGAAAACCAAAAAAAAGAAAAGAAAAAGAAAATAAATCTTAACTAAATCAGATCCTTATTATAAAATATCCTGTTTTATTTACTCTGTAAGAAGAATAATAAATTCAACTTTACCTAACATCTTCTCAAACTGTTCTATTAATACGTTGTTAATGGTATACGTAGTTACTGTTACTGTTCAAAATGAAGCTCGAATAAAATGTTATAATTAACACGCAGAAATGTAAAAGAAAAGTATCGATATCAGATGCAGCGTGGATAAATTGGATTTCGTTTTTTTTTTTTTTCGTTTTTATCGGAGGAAATTGGTTCTCTTCCAAGCAGTCAATTAATTCCGTGTTGCAGTATTGGCAGCGGTACAATGAGGTTCTGTGCAAAAGAAATGCTAAATTTATCTGTTGTAACGTAATACGCAGTAACAGTTTGAGCGGTTGCGTTCGGAGTATACCTACTACCAGTGCTGTATTTATTAGAAATCAAGTTATAAAGTTAATCGTAAACTTAAGGAAAAAACGGGATCGTAGAAAAGTGAATAAAGTATAATTTGTTAACGTTAAAACGAGATATTAGGTAAGCCTCGAAAAAATATGTTGTATATATACTTCTTTTATATGTGAAATATTTTTGCAAACATTATGTATACATATATTTAATTAATATTAATTTATATATAACTACAATAATATTATATATTATAAGTATATTAATTGTACTAACATACCGGTGCAGCTAAAAAAAAAAAATTGAACTTTTTTCTTTTCATTTCTGACATAAATGTCCATCTCAAATGATACTATAGATTGATCTTATTCGATATTTGTTCAGATTTGTATTTTTCCTATAATGGCGACGCGATCGAAAATCATTAAAAATAATTTCTACATTTTCATGAAATATATTTGGTAAACTTATTTTATGAGAAAGTCTTTGGTAATTTGCAAATATTTTTAGAGATCTCTAACGTCTCTCAGAACGTGAAATAATTGTATCAATATTTCAGCTACAAGCAACATGAATGATATGTTGCTTTAAATAGATTATTCGGCAGAAGTTTGAATATTTTCAAGCTGAACGAATTGCTCGGGAAAACATTTGAAATTATCATATTTCAAATATTTATTATTTTTATTAAAAGCTATGCTAATGCTGATTGTAAAGAATTTGTGATTGTTAATCGTGCAAGATTGTTTTTAGTTAGGAAATAATTCTCTTTTCCAGTTAACGCTTTCACCTCGATTGAACAAACGACGTATTTCCAACGAATACAGAAATTTTTACTTACAAATACGTGAAACGAAACATCTTAATTCATTATACGAACCATTGCACGATTAAAATATTTTTCTCATTATCAAGAATACAAAAAATAAAAATTGGTAACGATTAGTACGATAACTTTAAATTTCTTTAATCTCAAGAGCGTGTATTTAATGATGCACTGTCTGTTTTAGTCGTTCAAGCATCGCGTAATTAAGTATAGCTTGACTGTAACTATGTTTTCGCTGCAAGAAGTAACGCAGAGCTTTCAGAAAAAAACAAAAAACAAAAATAAAGATACGAATTCGATAAAGAGGCTAATCTTGTCTTAATAGTTCTCTTTCTTCCTGATTTTCTTTCAAAATGAAAGAAGAAAATAAAAGTTTACTTATCGAACGATGCCCTCCTCATTTCGACGTTTTACGCACAGTTCGCTCGTTTCTCTCCTTCCTTATTTTACGGCGATTTCTTAGTTTTCTCTTTCGATATAATTTCTTTCTTTTTTTTTTTTCGTGAATTTACGTAACCCGCGAGCGTACTATACACCGAATGAAGTGGTCCGTACGGAAAGTGGACGAATCTCACGACGAAGGCTCCCTCGCCATGAGAGACAAAATCGCATCTTACAAAATGTTCTCTGGCACGCACGGACGTGGCCGGTTAGGCTCAAGAGGTGGCCGACTAGGCACACTCAACCGCGACAACTCCGTCAGCGCGGCACTTAGTAGCTAGCGGTCATCAGTATCGGCTCATACCCTGTACTACTTCATTCATGACTTATGCAGAGAAACCGAGCAAAAAATTTCATGTTACATTGAACTAAACTACTGTAAATTTCTTACAATCCTGACAATATATTTAATGATCCAGCTACATCATTCGATAAACGTTTGTTCTTTTTTCTTTTTTTTTTTTTTGCGATTCACCTACATACGTAACTGAATCCTCTTCCAACGGGGTCGTCCAAACGCTCAATCGCTTATAGGATAGTTTAATCAAGCAAGTTTATTCAAGCTTCGTACGCCACTTGTACCTAATTCGTTTTCGATAAATAAAGCACTGTTATTTTTCTTACTTCGAAATCTTTTTTCTTATCTGTAACGTTCACTTGAATGAATTACTGTACGCCGAGCACACGGTTGTGCTTTATAATAGCGCCTAACCGTCGCTATACCAACTCCTCGACTGCCTTGAGTCGTCTTCGGTAAAAATAGACTATCAGAAAGCGACACCTCAGAAATCGGTGGCTGCTGCTTTACTCGACATAAGTTATAGTATCCATTCAATGCCGTCACAACTTGTTGCGATTCCTTCTAAACAAGCTTCTCATTTTATCGTAATAAAGTAGCGAAAACATAACAAATAATGTAAGAATTACAGTTTAGCCATATCTAATATAAACTATACAAGCTTTTCTTTTAAATTGAAATTGTGGTACAGTAAATGTCAATTAATTATTTAGTAATGAAAAGCAATAAAATATACACTTAATAAACTTCAAAATGATATGTATTTGATTAAATACAAATACACCGTTTTTATTTATAGACTGATAATTCGCAGTTTCATTATTTAATGTTACAAAAATTTGTATTATAAAACATGTTGAGTTGTAAGAAATATTATTTTATTTATAGAATTTAAAAGAATGTCTATTTCTGTACATATGTAAAATAAATTAGTTCTAGTCCCAGTCATCACTGTTCATGTCTTTCATGATATCAGTGTTTTCTGTGGGTAAATCGATATCGTCAATATCTTTGTTAGTTTTCAATTTTTTCTTTTTTGGTTTAGAACGTCTTTTGGATTTTTCCTGATCAGATTTCTTTAACAAATCAAAATCACTCTCGTCACTACTTTCTTCCACACTTTCTTCGGTTGATTTTTTACTTTTTAACCTTCTTATTGTTGGTAAGTTATATTCAGCTATATCTTCATTTTTTGTAAGTAACTTAAGTTTATGGGATTGATGAATTTTTATCCACGATTCGTAAAATTTTGATAACGATGTATCCTGTGCTTTTATCTTGTTCTCCCAGTTCTTTATCTCCGCCATATTTTTTAAATCAATTATACTTTTACTACGTTCTGTCTCGATGTATTTTCGATTTTCTTCAATCTTTTCCAATAACTGTTTCATCTTTCTACAATAGTTTGCAATATGACATTTCTTCAAAAATGCCTTTAACTAAAAATAGAAATAAATAAATATATAAATACAGGCTTCATTATTTGTATTAAAATATTATATCTACAAGATATATAAGAATTAGTTAATTGATGGTTCATAGTATTTATTAAAATAATTATAAAAGTTTCCATTATCACGTTAAAATTAATATTTTCAATATCATGACTTGTAAATGTTCTGATCTAAAAAAAGAGTGAGAAGTTATAAATTCGGTACCATTGATCTTTTGTCGTTCGGGTTGCTCAAAAAGTAATACTCTATAAGACAAACGAAATATAAACACTATTATAGTAACGATGCAATATTAAAGTTATAGACAATTATTCATCTTTACATCAGATGATTTTGTAACAAAATATAACGCAACTATTATTTAACGTTAATTTAATTAGATACATATCTGGACGAGATATTTGAACCATCAAAGATTAAAGTAACTGTATACGTGATATTTATTCTTTTGTATGTAACTGTAATCTCGTCTTAGTCAACATGCTACATAAAGAGAAAACAATAGAAAATTTTCGTAACTAGAATACCTAAATCTTATTTCTCTTATACTTTTACTGACAAATAATATTTACGATTCATAATATTCTAATTAATTAGGCATTTCTTGTTTATTTTAATAAATTCTATATATTTTCAAAATTTCTAACATTCTCTTCACATGTTTGATTATATTCGCATTAATATTAAAATATTAAAAAGACATTACTATATATTATTTATTTAAATATTAAAAACATTAACCTTTGTCAAAGGTTTCATATTTAACGAATTTAATGCTATGCGATTAACCTACCTGTATTATGCATGGTATATATAAATCGGGAAAGTATATTTTGTGGCTATCCTTTGCAGCATTTTCTAAAATGAGCTTATATATAGAATCAATTACATTGTCTTTAAAACCATTTTCTTGTAATTGGGACTTGGACATCCTCAATACACAAATGAAAGGTATTGGTTTCATTGTTACTGCCTTATGTTTCTTGTTGAAATCATAAGAATTTAATATCTACAAAAACAAAGAGTAATCTATAATTTACAACATTTAAAGTACTACTTGATGTATTTTAAATGTAAACGTGAAAAATATCTATTAAATGTACAGTATAAAGAAAAGAATCACATTTTCATTTAACAGTGAAATTAATTCTAAGTTTTATTAGTCAGTTTTTCTTTTTATACGCAAATTTTATCACAGAATTTATTGTTATTAATGTAAATAATCGAGTTACTTGTTTAAACAGTTATTTTAGAACTACTTATTCTTTTTTAATAAATAACTTTGACATACCTCTAATAAAAATGGTAATACTGGTATAAATGTATTATTTTCTTTAGAAATATCTATCAATATTTGTAAACAATGAAATCTCAGAGGATAATATTGTGGTGTTGGTATAACTTTTATTGTTCCAATAGTAATCTGCAAATAGAATACATATTTTTAATCCCCATTTCATAGTTAAATCGTAACATTAACAATTAATATTAAATAAAGGAACACAGAAAGAACACAACAGAACACAAACACAAAGAAAAATATTAATACATACTTGTACAAGAGGATATAATAGTGAATGCAACATAGAATCATTTTTTGATAGGTTTATTAATTCTGCCCAAAAGCGTAATGAATTTATATACTGCCAATTGTATACAGCTTGGAAATGTTCCTATAAAAATATTAATACATAATAGTTTGTAATGAAAGTATATGTGTCGTATTGATAATACATAATAATATTTATTTTAGATAGTCTAACCTTTTTTTTTAAAGTCATAGCATTTCTTAAATGAATGGCTAATTGTCTAATATATAAGAAGGCATGGTTATAAGCTAAATTATTGTCCAGCATATATATTTCAACTAAAGAATGTCTCATAAAATTGATTCCAGGTAACGTTGTAGGGGATACAAATTTCGAATTTTCAACATACTTTACATACATTGCCTGCAACATATTGATTTAAGAATATTGTACAATTAATTTATTGCACGTCATTATATAAAAAGTAAATAGAAAAATTCTCTTCTTACCTTGAGTAGCATTTCTAGAACTGATTCTCGATTACTGGTTACAATACGTAATATACATAAAAAAGAAACAACACGAACAGATTCTTCTCCACTTGACCAAAATTTAAATAAAATCTTTAATAAAGATTTAGTTAACGATGAAAACGACTGTATGTAGGGTAACATTTGATGTAAATGTTTTAAAAGCACTGTGAGGATATTAGATGATGTTACATTTTGTAAAATCTGTGAAGAAATGTATAAAAGTTGGATAGAAACAATAATTTTCAACATTTAAGTATTAATAATAAAACTTACTTTGATTAAATCAGTTAAATATAATTTCAGAATACTCTTTACTTTCCCGAATCTCTTAGCTTTATGAGCTTGAAACTGAGTCTCTGAATTTAATTTTAAGTATCTTTTAAATGAATCAGGTAAATATAAGACACATAATTGGACAACGCCATTAAACACTGAAAAAACATTTCAATTATCGAAATATAAAATACTTAATGAGCACAAAGTTTAACATAAATTTAAAAACCAACCTACAGGACCCTCTACTATATATTGCAAAGATTCTGGGTCAACAGATTCGGCTACTGTTTGTAAAGCAGCATGAAAAGCCTCTACAGCACATTTAATAATTTTCAAAGTGCTGTAAAATTATAAATGAACATTATGTATATACACATGCACTACATGGTTTAATTTTTCTATCATAGTTAAATTTTAAATTCTATAATACATAATAAAATTACTTGTTAGTTTGAATCTCTTTTTGCCATGTTTTTAATAATTGTAATGTGACTTTTCTCTTATCCTTCACGCCATCATCTTCATCTGCTTCAAAATCACTCTCATCACTGGCAACCTAAAATGTATAAAATAAATACATAAACATGTTCATTGTTTTTCTATTTTTTCTTTATAAGTTACTGTTACTTCTGCCTGTTTTGTTTATGAGTATTTTGTTTTCATACCTCTAAATGATCATCAGGTATATGTCTTGTATCCAATTCATTCAATGAAGATTTATCACTATCATTATCATTATCATCATCTGATATATTAAATTCTAAGAGGGTCTTGTCATTTTCTTTTAAATATTTGTAGAATTCTGGATCTGTATCCTTCAATTTCATTAATGATTTTTTATGTTCCACTGGATCCATATCACTTTCACTACTTCTGGCATCATCCTCATAGATACTTTCATCTATCATGTAGTAAATACAACTTTACATTAAAAAATAATTTTCTAACGACTTCCTTACATCAATTACATTTCATATTTTATAACATTCAAGATCCTTCTTAATTTCTTTCCTATATCTGTTCTTTTTACATATAGCAATGTATTATTTCCAATAATTAATATAACTTATTTAGATACTTTTAAACAGCTAATATTCAATTAGTAACTGACTTATAATATTCACTGATATTTAATATATACATTATAAACTTTGTGTAATTTTGTGCATTTGTCCATGCATTTTGTAAAATACAATATTGTACTTAGTGTTTGAATTTATTAATTTATATTTATACAACTGTAATCAAAAGAATGTAGAGATTCATTGTCAAACTCTTTATATTTTATATTCTTACCTTGGCCGTCGTTATCATCGTTATTCGATTCATGTTCAAAATTTTGATTAAAAAAGTCATCTGTAGTTACACTGTTCAAATGTTTCTTTTTTTTCGTAATGGACTTTTTTATTTTTTTCGGAACAGTTTTCATTTTTTTTATCTTCATTATTTATCTAAAAGAGAAACGTAATTAGGCATGAAGTTCTATAAGAAAATTTTAAAAGACAATATTCATATAGTAAATATAACCTATAAAAATATATTTTAATTTTCTTAATTTAAAGTTGCTTCTTGAAAAACGCATAATACACAGATATTGTGCACAAAAAAGAAAATAGACATTTTTTCCTTACTTACGTTATACAATATATTTGATGTTTAATTTCCACTGTTTACAACCTTAAACCGTTTTAGACAGTATTTTAACCTCCCACGTGCATAACCTTATTACAAACGATGTGCAGAGTAAATCTAACACTCAATGCTTTTTTGTGTCATATGAGTTAGAGGGCTCGAAAGCCCCCTTATCATTTCTTTGTCACTTCCAACGTTACCGAGTCAGCACGCACTGAGATTATAGTATAATTTATGGACCTCTATGTTAAATGTGTATAACAGTATTTTTTAATAATGGATGATTGAGATTTTTTGAGGGAAAATACATTCAAACATGTCATTTAAATGTGTTAAAGTGTATAAAGTGTATATATAAAAATGTATAAAGTGTTCTGTAATCGATGGTAGAAAATTTATAGGAAGATTCTAGAAATCAATGTAAGACGAAAGTACGGAATAAAAAAATTACGTTTGAGACTTCGTTTCTGAATTATTAACGTTTAAAAATATCCCTGTAATCGAGCAAACGTCCCTACACCGATGAGTATACGGTATTTCAAGACACGGAGGTACAGTGATCGTTAAAACTAATAACACATCACCGGCAACCGGAAAAGACAGTAACATTCGACATCACGCAAACGAGATTATCGAATTATGCAGCTCTACCGTTTGTTTTATTCCAACACAAGGTACACGTTGGAACATTTCAAAAATGTGTGTTCCATTGTATACTGCAATCACAACGTTCATTATGCACGTAACAAATACAATACGCACAAATCACTATAGACTGCAATATTTACACGTACACACGCAAATATGAAAAGAAAACTGAAAAAAGTAAAGAAAAATGAATCGAACCTATATTAAAAGTGCTATATTATAATTTAATAAATTAAATTTAAGTTATACCGATAAAATTGTCATTTCATTTGAAATCCCATTTTGTAGACGTATTTAATACTATAAAAAAAATATTTGTATGGAGATGATTGAACAAAAATAATAGTATTTATGTTACTTTGAAATTACACACTCTCGAACTTTAGAAAACCTCACTAACAAATAATTAATTTACTAAATTAATAGATACTAAAACTTAAGTATATTTTTTTGCTTATAATTTAAATAATACAAGCTACTGTAATCTATTTATTTGTTCTGCGCAAACCCGACTTTGCCAAACTTTATGAAAATTTTGTGGATAATATAATTCTGGTTTTTAACGTTAAATTACATTTTAAAAAACCATTTTATTTTATAAATTATTTATCGAGTAAAATATTTATTACTATTACGCGATCAATTATGAAGATACTGTATACTGTATTTCCTTATCTTACAATAGCAAGGGTCATGTTCTCAATTACTTTGACCGACTTTGATATGATAATTTGTAAATAATAAATATGATCTATGAATCTAATGAAATAGAATTGATTACAAATGGAATATAATATAAACATACCAATATGTAATAATACATATTTAACATTACCTATCATACACTGGATGTTTCATACAACTAGATGGAGCTGTATCTTCAAACATTTGTATATCGTGTTTTGTAAATGAAATCTTATACTTTCTAATGCACTATATAGCTTTTCATCCCCCCTTTAAAAAAAGTATATTCAAAAATTGTAAATTTAAAAGTTTTTTCATATTAAGTTTAATTATTTGCTTGATAATTTCGATGTACTGCTACACTTACAATTAGGATAGCTTATTTCACGTGTATACTGCTTAAAAAAAACGCATGCACAAGAAAAGAATGAATATTATTATAATATTATTAAATGATAGCAATATACTACAAATTTATTATTCATTACTAATAAACAATTTTATGTTAAAAGTAATCTTAATATAAACTTCAAATTTGTTTTGTTTATTCGTGAATTTCTCTGTATTGATTATTACAATTCTACACTAAGTTAACAGAAATAATTACATTTTTTGTGTAACATATTTGTCCAGTAACATTTAACAATTATTCGACAAGCGACTTGTTTTAAGTTTCACGTAGGTATAGTATTATTTCGAAATAAATGTATAAGTATGCGATATACTTTAAAACAATTTGAAAACTGAAGTCTCATTCCCAAAAGGCATAGACATTTTGTGAATGTCTTAAAGACGTTTGTGTATTAAAGATATTCGGGATGTTTTGAAAACTAATAGTAAAAGCCTAGAGACATCCAAAAAACATCTGAATGACGCCACAAATGACATCCAATGTTAAAAATCAGGTTATCTTTAAAACGTCTTCACCAAGTCTGGGTTCGATCAAATGTAGTTCTAAAGACATTTATAGATATAGGTTAGGTTTAACATATTGTAGTTATTATTGATACATGTTTTTTCAAAGAGGAAATGAATGGTTTCCAAAATAAAATCACAGTATAAATTTCATTTATTTATTTAATTGCAATTAATTTTATTTGTATTATTATTACATAGCATGCATTATAAATATTGTTCAGCACGTTGTGTTTACTTATAATAATTGAAAAGTTATATTTATACAATATTGATGTTATAACATGTGTATATTATGCAGACACGTTGTATTACACACATTATCCAATTATAACTTACTTGTAATCTATATAAGTTATCATTTACACCACATAGTATAATGTGGCGCTGCGAAGCACTACGTATTGACTTCTAGATATAGCTTTAGCAACATCTTAAAAACGTTGTTTTAAGTCGTAAAGACAATATTTACACGTTTTTAATACATTGTTGACCTGAGACGTATTGTAATCAGTGATGTATTCAGACATGTACGTTATTCAATCTGTGAATTTGTATTTCAGCATTGGTTTGTATGAAAAATAGTCAGCGTTAGTTTTTGCATAAACCTCTTGGTCAACAATGTGTTAAGACGTCAAACTGTAAGATATCAGCAGAACGTAAAGACATTTATGTGTATCAAAATTGGACGTAAGGTGGTTGCCTCTAAACTGTCGTGTGCTACCTAGGATTAGTTAAACGTTTTGAAGTGTTTTTAATTTCTAGAGAAATGTTAATCTTAAATAATAATTTTGATGCACAGTGTAACTATCCCATCGTTGACGAATGTTTTGTATACTATATTAAATGAATAAATTATGCATATCCTGTTTATACCCAGATGACACATAATGGCTTTGAGACGTTAATTTTATGTCTGACTTTTGGTTTGAATATCTTACGATCTAATCCAGATCTCTCGAAAAGTACGAATCTGTATGTTCTAACATAATGTACGTCTTCAAGACGTTTTTAAAACTTCAGACGCCAGTGCGTGCATAGTGCTTCGCAACGTTACGCGGCACCGCATGGTGTAATAAGTTATATGGATTATAAATGATTTATAATTATTGTATAATATGTATAATACAATGTGTCTGTAGAGTAAAGGTATTTTATCACTAGATATTGTACAAGTATAGCTTTTCAACAATTGTAAGTAAACACATGGTGGACAATACTTAGAATACATATTATGTAAAAGTAATAAAAACCAGATCGATTGCAATTAAATAAATAAAATAGATTTGTGTTAAGTGTGATTTTATTTTGAAAATCAATTACCTTTTTCCAGAAAAATATGTATTAATAATTAAAATATATTAAACCTAACCTGTATCTGTAAATGCCTTAATGACATACGTATTTCAGTTTAGTTTGGCCTAACCAAGGCTTGATTAAAACATTTTAAAGATAACTTAATTTGTAACATTGCACGTCGTTTAAACGTCTTTTACGTTTTTAGACTTTTACCGAATGTTTTCAAGACGTTTCGACTGGCTTAAGCAGACGTCTTTAAGACGTTCATGTCTGCATGTTATCTGGATAGAATTTAAATATATATACACTTAATTATGTATTAAGCTGTCAAAGACATAAGAGACTTGTTTAGCTCATAATCAGAAATATGATGAAAACAAATGGTCACGTATATCAATTATAAATTAATCATTATTTCTAGGATGAAAATATAATTTGTAATTTCTATTTTATAGTATATTTTAATTTTAAATATTAACAATAATTTATACATATTGTACGACATTTAATTCAATATTTAAAAACCACATTGCTAGCATAATTATATTAAATATTTCATTTAATATGGGTACCAAAAATATAATTAAAAAATGACAAATAATAGGTTGTACAATAACAAGAACTAAACGTCGAATTTTTGTATGCACTTTCAAGCATACAGTTATTTCAAACGTGTAACACGTTTATATTTTGCAACTTACAATCGATTATAAAGTGGAGCTTCAGAAACGAAGTGGCTTTAAGTAGTATTTATTTTGTATATTTAAACTTCTTATCTTCGTGCGTAACTTTGTTTATACGCGTAGTAACTCGTATAAACGAGTTCCTTACTATCGAAGGAACAAAACGAAGTGATAAGTGATAAATAATGCTAACATTTTATGCAGTTAAAAATCAATCAAAGTGTCTAATTTGCAATAGTATAATTTATATATCTAATAGAATAATTCATCGATTTATCCACTGTTGCGGGAATAAGTAATGCGCGTTATGAAACACCCTGACTATCGTCGGTGCAGTATCTGACATACTGAAGCTTTACATATGTACAGTGGTGTATCATGCTGTTTCTCACTCTTGTGAGCATTTAAAATTTTTTTATCGGCTTTCAACCGTTCGACAATCTCATACGTATCTGTTGTAATATTATTTGTAATATTCAATAGAAAGTACAAAAGGGATTTATAAATATATAATTAACTAAGTTTTCGTTTTTTAAATTTTGTATCTCATTTTTTAAATTATACTGGTCAAATATAAGATACTTATATATTATTACAACTTTCAATCGTTAAACACTTACGCAACGTTACGTGTCTATTCTAAATTAATTTGTTCTTCCATCATGCAATTACGTGAAAAAAATTGTTCAAAATATGTAGAAAAGCTTTATTTAAAATTTACATATATTGTATATATTATATTCGTATACTTTAACGAAATAATCAATTACTAATTCGTTATGCCTAACACAAACACACTCGCGAATATTTATTGAAATAACAAATTTATCAAAATGGACAAATTGTTACATTTTCGGCAACGTGACGAATTTTAAGATTGTACAACTCTTTCGATACGTTTCCATTGAACATATGACAATGTATTTAAATATATTTATCCATATTAAGGAGGAAATGTATGTGTCATTGAACATATTCTATTAATAATACAAAGTGACCATCGTCGAGATGTACGTACTTTGTTACGAGCCTTAGTACATACAGATGAACTCTTCTTACATTTAATAAATATTTGTATACCTAAAGTGGTTTCATTCGTGTAAAATGTTATCGTGTCATAATTGTCGCGCCTTTACCACATACGGCCGTGGAAGAAACACCGCGCGCGCATACTCACGTGTCCTCGGTTAGCATGAACTTACGTATATAAACGATGCGTGCACGCAGTTTGATGACTAAAACAGAATCGGATGGTGTTAGTATGCTTCACCGTGTTTATCTTTCTTTTTTTCTTTCTTCTCGTGATTTAACAGGATCTACGTGAAAGTTTCTCGTGAAAACGTACACCGTCGAGCAAAATGAACATTTCGTATATTGATTTGGTCGATCAGCTGAAGCATGCAGGGAAACTTTGGTATCTTGTTAACCCCTATGAAACAACCTTCGAACTCCCGCACAAAGTTCCTGATTATCAGCAGCAGGTAACAATCTCTATATTACATTTCATCTGGTGTCTATAAATAGTACACTTTAACATTACTTTCATTATGTATGAGCAGTAATTTATGAAATTTTTTCCTAAATGTTGACCAAATATTATTATTTAATGTATAATTATATACAGATAGACTAAATGTACTACAATTACAAATAATATATATTTTTTGTTACTATATAAAATTAATACTAGAATACTGTACACCTTTTTCTTTTTGAATTTTTCTATAATGTTCGCAAAATATTTTATAAATAAAATGTTTAACATTTAGTTATATTCTATCATGTTCTTGACATTTCGTTATTTGCAAATCGTCGAAAATAATAAGTACACGTCGTATTAATTAAAAGAAACAGTAAACCAAATATTATTATTTAATGAATAATTATGTTTTTATATAGATAGACTGAATGTACTACAATTACAAACAATATATATTTTTTGTTGCTATGTCAAATTCATACCAGAATACTGTACACCTTTCTTTCTTTTTCAATTGTTCTGTAATATTTGCAAAATATTTTATAAATAAAATGTTTAACTTTTAATTATGTTCTATTATGTTCTTGACATTTAACTGTTTGCAAATCGTCAGAAATAATAAGTATTGATCGTATTAATTAAAGGAAATAGTAATGTTAAATTGTTCGTATTTTAATCAACGTTAAATTTCAATATAGCTTTGCTCGCTCTGAACGAAATTCTTTTTTTTACGAAACGATAAGGTGCATACTACCGACAGTATAATCAGCCGCAGACGTTCGACAATACATCAATTAATGTGCGACAAATATGTACATAGGTATGGTTCCCGTTCTTTGTTCTCATCATATTGGAGCAAATTATACTGATGTCCAAAAAGAAGCGATTCCGTCTGAACGATCAGATGACATCCTTATCCCATTGGTTGCTTCAAGAATCTGGCCGGTAAGCATAGGTAACGTTCTATTATGTAGCTCTTATTATCATTGCCCTATATGCAAAATATATTTAGAATTATTGCCGGCTGTGTTTAAGAGAAAAAAGAACTATTTAATGTTCTCAATGTATTACTACAGAAATAAAAAATTGCAAAAAACAATCTTTATGGATTACGAGCACGAGATAAGATAATCTCTCCGTTATGTTTTCAGAAATTACGAACATTTGTGCATTACAATTATCGTACTATACCTTAAACATTTGTTCGTAAATAATCCAAGTTTTCAATAACACGTTCTTGTTACGTTCCTGTCACTTTTCTGGTAAAAAAGAAAAAAAAACAGAAAAATAAATACATTTAATTGAATAATGTAGTATTTAATTATAAATTATACTGAAAGTTATATAACTTTGGATGATAAAGTTAGATAAATATAGTTTTTGGGAACAAACATGACTGATCAAACATTGTTTCGCTACCATATAACTTAATTCTACAATTGTTCAAATACAAATAAAATAACGAAGTATATAGGGTGTGTATAATAAAAGAAAACAAAGAAATAAAAAACGTTATAGAAGCGTAGTTAGCATTTGTATGAATAACTTGTGTTTGTTCGTGAAATTATTACGAACAGTAAAAGTAATATTGTTCATCATAAAACAAACATCAACACGAAACGAGAATGAAGTTGTTAACGATGAACACGATTCCGCCCGTTCCGTTTGACGACGCGAAATCTATTTGCGTGCGACTGATTTCAACGTGTATTTTTAATTGTCACACTGCTCCGTGCATTTCCGTTGGTGCTACTACTAAAGGGCAATGTAAAAATATACAAGTGATAAGAAGAAAAGAGGCTTCGTGATTTCTAGGGTAGATAGCGCTAGCCAAATGATGAAAAATAGTCAGAAAAATATATTGTATATAGTATAGTATAAAATATATGTAGGCTGATAAAAAGAAAGAGTTCATAATTTTCAGGGTAGATAATACTCGTCAAATGATGAAAGAATCTCGATAAACTTGGGTAGGAAAATTCATATTTCCAATTACAACAATAATAAACAATTTTTTGTGGTATTGTAATGGAAACTATGGATTATTTTATCATTTCTTCATTTCTTCTATTCTTGGTTACAGAAGAATGTGCAAATCTACATGCCCTCTTTTTATTTTAAAAATTTCAACAATTTTTGAACATATTCAGAATATTTCATTGGCATTTTGTAATTCGTCTATGTTAAATTAATCTAAGATTCGTCTAACAAAAGATAATCCATTGCTTCCCTTACGATACGATAGCTTCCTAAGTAGTTAGTCGTTTTAACTGAAACAAAAAGTTGTTTATAACTTCCTAATTATTAATTTTTCAACCTATGTTTATTAGAACCTTTTTTACATCATTTGACGAGTACTATTTACTATGGAATTTATGAATCCTATCCATTTTTGCGCTAGGTTTATGGACTTTTCTTGTATATCTATTTTTATGGATACCCGTCAAATTGGCAAGTGAATGAAAATCCGAATTTTTCTTCGAAAAATCAATTTATTTAATTTCGAGACAGCTAATTATGTACTATTAATGTACTTATAAATTTGGATACACATTATCGTATCATTTCACTAATAAAAGTAAACAAAAATTTAAAATAATAGCAATCATTTTGGTAATTTTACTCGTGAAATCTTAAATACAGAGTGAAATTGACGGGTCCTGTAAATTTAATATTAACCATCATGTACAGTAGTTCACGAAAATATTCGAACCCCTTTAAAACAGAATAATTTTTGTAAAATTGGACCAAACAACTTGAGTTGTTTTGAGAAATTAGAAGGATTAGTTTATTAGATAATGTGTAAATAATTTTTCGAGAAAATTATAATTGGTTCTGAATTATGAATAAAATAATGAAAGTTACTTTTTATAACTTTTTTATCAATTGTATACGTGCTGAAAATTTCATCGAAATCGATTAACGCTGCTATAAGCTACAAACGGCTAAAAATGACTTTTGATCTACAACTGCAACGAATCTAATGATTCTTACATTTTTCAATACCTGCCGATTGTTTCTGCATCGACCGATTTCGATGAAATGTTCAACATGTATATAACTAGCATAAACCTACAAAACGCACCCTTAAAATTTTTATTACGGGTTCAGATAAAAAGGTTGCAAATGTGACTTTTATTATTTTCTTCGCGATTCCGACCAATTGTAACATTTTCAAAATTTTTTATACACATCATCCAGTAAAGTAGTCCTTTTAACTTTTCAAAAGATTTCAAATTGTTTTGTCCAATTAAAAAAAAATTATTCTGTTTTAACACGTTTAGGCAGCGTTGATCCTCGGAAAATGAACAGCTTCGAATTTAGAAAATAATTCCTTGTCATTTATTAATAGGTTTTAATGAAACAGTTTAAACAAAGATACGAGTTTCCTCTGCAGGCGTTATAAAGTACCCCTTTCTTCGTGAAATGTATTATAACACCCTTTGCAAAATTTTCGAAACTGAATCGTTGAACGAGGAGTCGGAGTACTTAGCACTTTGCCGATTGGGGAGATCTTCCCGTCTTAGAAACAGAGATACACTTGATATCGTTATGTATAAATTCGTCTGTTTCGTTAACACACTTCAAAAAGAATGCTATGTTGTTTAACATATTTCTATTTCCTTTCTCTCAAATGACTTTGATTTGTGTAAGGGATATAAAACATTAGATAATTATTATTTTATTATTTCAAGTTACTTGCACATTTCATGGGTGCTTAAATGTAAGAATGTTATTAACAAGATAATATTCCTAATTACCGATATTGACGAAACATTGGTATACAGTAGTTCTAAAAAAAGAAAAATTTTGTTTACACATATTTCCTTTTTTTTTTATCGACAATCGTCTACAAAAGTCACCCTCGAAATTGGAAATAATAAATATATTTGAGCTAATATCTCGAACATTATTAAAAACAGAGGTATGGTGTATCTTGACGAATTTCACACTCTTCAACGTTAAATCAAGCGTCCCCTGCAAAAAATATGTGTGGTTGGTAAAATGTTAATGTGTTAAAGGGTATTCGAATACTTTCGTGAGCTACTGTAATATAAATTCGTAAGTTTAGAAATGATCAAATAAACGATAGAATAAATAAGAATTTCTTATTTAATAAATCACCGTTTATTTTCGGCAAATTCGTTTGCACGATGAACATTAATTAAGATGATTTAACATTTAACATTTTTTGACGAAACATTTCAGTATTCTCTTCCGCGGTGGCGAATATTACGCGTACATCGTAATTTACGAGAGATATCGCCGGTGGAATCTGCCCTGGGATTCAACATGGACATGGTGTATCACTGCCGTGGGGGTGGATTTCTGTTACTATTGGGTTCACCGCAGTAACCACGGTTAAATTCCCATCCAACCATGTGTGTGATTGTCGAACCCTCTACTTGACGAATTTATAGTGTTTCTCGCCCCGTTTACAGAGATACACTTTTTATGGGCTCACCATCAAGTGCATCATAGCAGCGAGGAGTTCAATCTTGCGGTTGGTCTGCGGCAATCAGTTTTGCAACACTGGTGTAACTTCGTGAGTATCGTTCGTGTTACAGACACAGGATCTTGCGGGTGTTTCACATTGTATATTGAAACGGGTGCAATCGATGCCCTGTATATACAGTAGGTCACAGAAGTATTTGAACCTCCTTTAAAACAAAATAATTCTTTTTCAAATTGGACCAAACTATTACAGGAATATTCAGAAAAGTTAGAAGGATTAGTTTACTAGATGACGTGTAAAAAATTTGTTGAGAAAATTGCAATTGGTTAGAATTACGAAGAACATATCGAAGGTTGTTTTTTACAATTTTTTTATCTGAGCTTGTAATGAAATTTTTAAAAATATATTTTATGGATTTATACCAGTTGTATGTATGCTGAAAATTTCATTGAGATCGGGCGATGCAGAAACAAGCGGCAGACGTCGAAAGATGTAAGAATCGTTAAAGTTTTATGCAAATGGATATTTTTACAGCAAATAAAATGAAAGTTGGACAGAAATGTGTTTAGTTATTAGGCGATTCTAAAAATATACTTTTTATTTTTTATAATTTGCATAGAACGTATGTGTTGCATAATGAATGTTGCATATTTTTTGCATATTTCACGCATATTAATATCGTACACCAAACTATAAATCTGGACATTGTGTCGCTAATAACTCATGCAAGCAGTTGATGTGACGCTAAAAAACAGAAAAGACTATAATTTTTCAGTATCAATCTTGCTAAGAAATGTCGAATCGGTCAAATTAGTTATCTACATCTATAAAAATTTAGAATTTTGTGTCCGATGTCTGTGATGAAAAAATCAAAATGCGTAAATATGCGCACCAAAAATATTCAGATTTTGATGAATTTTGTAAAATTAAGAATGCGTTAAAGGTGCAGTTATTGGCGAACCAAAGAAAATTGAGCTACGATATTGGAAAAAATACAGAAATGCACTTATCACGTTCTGTGACGTTGAACCAATAAAAGGCAACAGCTGAAAGCGTGGAAAATTTTATAACTACGTATTTTAACGCAAATTCTAATAAATAATAAAGTAATTCATATACCTTAAATATATTTTGCTTATATTTTGCATATTTTTATATATCATAGCTATATAACAATATCCGCTGTCTATTGCACTTGTAGCTCGAAGGGCGTGAAAAACTGCGGCTTCTGTCATTCTTAACTGTTTACGGCTCATAACAACGTTAACCGATTTCGATGAAATTTTCAGTAGATATACAGGGTGTTTCAGAGCATGCAAGCATAATTTTACTGGTGAATTCAGCACACTAAAATGAGAGAAAAAGTTCGTACAAGCATATGCCTGATATCACTTTGTTTCTGAGATACAAGTGAATTTCCGTCTACCAATGATTCTTTTGATAAACCGAGTTCTTCGTTTAACTGTTTGTAAATAACGTTTGATACATCGTGTACGATCTTATAAACGCTTGACAACACTCTGTACTGTGTATACATTCCTTTGTAATGATTCTAAGTCCATCAAGTTGTAGAATTCATAATAGCAGTACGTGTACTAAGTGCATTAATCATGTTTATTAATTACCAGGAAATTTTAAACGAATCAGAATCTCAATGACAAGACGTCTAGAAGCTTATATTCGAATCGAAGATAGTCATTTCGCGTAATTTCTGTAAAAGCACGTTAAGCAATTGATATAATACAAAAATGGCTGTGCCTCGGAAACACGGTGATATCGGGTATGTTTACATGAACTTTTTTTTTCATTTCAGTGTTCTGAATTTACCAGTAAAATTATGCCCACATGTTTTGAAACACCCTGTATAACTGGCATAAATCTATAAAACGTACTTAAAATTTTTATTACGAGCTCGGATAAAAAAGTTGTAAAAATGACTTTCACTAGTTTCTTTGTGATTTCGACCAGTTGTAACAGTTTCAAAATTTTCAGTAAACATCATTTAGTACAAAAATTCTCCTGACTACTCAAAAAAAAAATCAAGTGGATCAGTACAATTAAGTAAAAAGTTATTCAGTTTTAAAGGAAGTTCAAACACTTCTTGTGATTGCAATTATCTCAAACTCTCAGTTTAATATACAGCAAATGCGTCGAACAATGAACATGACAAACAAATGAATTTTTAATACAATTTAAAAAATGTTAGAACAGAAGAAAGAACATATGTTTCATTGTGTTTGATGCTAATTGTTCCTAAGCTGAGAGAACTGAGATTGTATTCAATAAATGGAGATTTTTCTTGTAAAAGATGGCAATAATAGGGTGTCGTGATAATATGATAGTTATTCAATAAGTAAAGAAAGAAATGATTGTTGTTTTAATATAGTTTATTCAACGAAATATACAATTTGCTTATTAAGTTGTCCAATATATTTGTGCTACGATGCGTTTGTATTCTTCACCATAATATTGTAATAAGAAGATATAATATATCTTCACCATAAAATTCGAGATACTTTCGAGAAATGAAACCATTGATACAAACCTTTTGTGCTAAAGTTGAAATTTTCAATAACTCATTATTTTCTAGGGTTTTTTTTTTATTTAGCATATTTACCAGTTTCACTTATCGTTTCGTCGATTAATCAGTTGGTAAAAAATAATTCGAAAAATCTAATGATTACAATTTGCAGCTACTTATGATCGTATAATTTTTTTCATCGTTTCTCAAGCTTATTGTTTCTGCTCTTTCTTTAGAATCCGTAGCACCTATCTAAACTCTCTCCACCTGTGTGCTATTAGAATCAGTTTCACTTTTTACTGTTATTCTAATCTTCCGTTTTCTTTAACCTATTATTCCATTCAAATCTCTCATTTATGACATTATCGATTTGGTCTCTGAACGATCTAAAATCGAACTTACCTTCACTGCTACTAATTCCATCATTTGGTTCGCATTTATAAGCATTAAAGATAGACTAATGTATAAAATAATAATTTTAATTAAACTCAATGCTGTACTAATAAAATGCATATACACTCCCGTCGATAAATCATCGGACATTTGCACATTTTGAGCGAAATGATTATGAGAACGTAAATACAATTTATTGTCGCGAATTTATTGTGTATTTTATTATATTTATTTATTTTACGGTTATATCTAAATGTGAAATTAAAAGTATATTTGTATAACATGAGTAAATGTTAAGAAAAAGAAGTATTTATGTAATACAGCTCCAATTTTACACGATGTCATTTTGTATACATGTTTGGTTTGCTTGGACAGTTCAAAATTAACTGAAGAACATACTTGTAGCATCATTAAGTGCTTATAAACAATTTAAGAAGGGTTTTTGACTAAATAGAGACAAACATTCGATTTTCTTCATTTTTACTTCGACAGTCCGTATGATCACAATGAATACTTCTAGAAAAGAATTATCTATTAAAAAATATTCAAGTACTTGTTACTGTTGCAGAAGAAGAAATATTGAATTCTTTGCTTCAATTTTTGTCTACAAAGTAAAATGCTTAACGTATTTGGTTAAAAAAATCTGTGTTATTTGAAAAAGACGTTTCACAATCAATAAAGCAGTTCTTTTCATATGCAATATGCTTTCTGATCGAAGGCAATTATATCAGTTGAATTATGAAAAATAATTTCATGTTTATCGTTGTTATCATCGATCACGATTTGTACAAGTGTACCTGTAAGATTTTTATGAATGTAATTACTACTAATCGCTATAAAATGTTTGAAATATGGAAAGAATTATAAAAAAATTATTTCATGTTTATTGTTATTATCATCGATCACAATTTGTACAAGTATAATTGTAAGATTTTCATGAATATAATTACTATTAATGACCGGTGATTTATGGACGGGAGTGTACGTCAAACATTTAAGATGTAAAGAGAAAGGATATGTGTTTAAAAAAAAAAAAGAATAACAGTTATTGTTGACTCTTAGTTGTCATTCGAGTTGCTGTATCAAATCAAGTAGTGACTGAGGGTCGCTTCTCGAGTTCAAAGGGTTAATTTAGCATGTGTACATCTGCTCAGTTAGGAAAGTTAAGAGGAACGTCTAGCACTCTTAAATTGAAACGAAATCATTTTTCACTGAGACAATGGCAGACACACGAAAGAAAAAAATTATAGGAATTCGATTGGGAAATGTCACACTCACTATACTTTCTGAGCATTGTCCCATTAGATTACTATTCGTTTCGTGCATTATCACATGGTTTTATTGGAGCAAAAATTTGGCAATATCGACTTTATGAGAAATAACATTCAAAAATATTTTAATGAAAAATCGACAAATTTTTATAACGATGGTATAATGGCTATGCTTAAAAAACTGAAACTACGTTCTTTCCTAATGTTGATCTAAATGGTACGAACTTATTGGACGACTTAATATTTTAAAGCATAATTCTTTACTGTATCATGTATTTGTTCAATCCTCTGCTAACTGTTTTATAACTGCAGCAAAGAAAATTCTTTATCTTGTTGTTTGAAACCAGTTTTGCGCATTAGTTTTCGTTTCTTCGTTGCTGTGAAACTTGACTCCATAAAAGGGAAGTCAAACAACGAGAAATCTGACGTGGAGAGATCTGGATTATAAGACGGATATAATTGAACTTTATCTCTTACCTTAATATTTTCTAACGAAGAAATTCTTTTCATGTATACTGAAATAGTTGACGAACAGTTATTTTAAATTGATGAAATTTAAATTTAAATTTGATGTTGAAAATATTTTTTAACTAAAATTTTGCATCTCTTTACTTGTTGAATGACTCTAATAATTGGGTAATTGAGGAGTTGTTTGGAATACTGGCGTGTCTGCCAAAATCATGTGTAAGGAAAATCAGGATAACAGTAATGAGCGGTCGACTCAGAAATAAATGTGGGCGATTAAATAGAGTGAAAGTTATATTCTCGACTATACTTAGCGAGTGCTAATACAATTCCGTCTTCTCTGAAAAATCTTAGTCAAGAGGACCTCTTTGATAATATGGCCTTTCTTAGCTTGAGGCAGAACCATCCCTAGGAGGAAGAAACGCAGCAAAAGACACATGGCCCACTCAAACGTTCGCTTCTTGGACTTTTCTAACACATGTTCCGAGATATTCAAAGTTGAACCTTTGTATCGTTTATAGAATCGCGATGAATTGATGAAAAATCCTATAAATTCTATGCTACATAATCTTCATTTTTAAGCTATACAGAAAAACGATTATTTTGATTTTAGTAAAAAGTGACAGAGTTTTAAAAAAATGATTTCAGACGTCCTTTCCTCCCATCGCATTATACACCGAAAGTAATTACATGTGTCCAATGCCTCATTAAACACGTTTAAGTAGACATACAGCAACAAAAATAAAATGAGAAAAAAATTACATTTGTAGCTTAAGTTGATGCCAAGCTACATGAATAATGGAAGAAGTATTTATAAACTCATTTTTTGTGTATTATAATTTTTATTTTCAATAATGTTTTCCCATTTTTATAGGATTATTTTTATCCAGAAACGATAATAAACTTTTAACATCTTGGATTTTAGCACGTCCTATTTCTTGTTTTATTCACATAGGCACCTATGCGTCATTAATTTTGAACGCGAACTCGCTATGCATTACGCCATCAAAGTTATTTCTATTGTTAAAGGAACAAAAGATAGATTTAAAAAAGACACATATTTATTTAAAAGTTGACGAAAATTCTCTGTTGGCATTTTGTAAGAAGTTAAACTTTCTTAAAGAAATGTCTTTTTTTCCGGTTTGGAAGATATTAAATTTCTCGATAAATGTCTCTTTCTCGTTTCACATATCTGTATCTAAGCGAATTATTGCAGTATAACACTGAAAATTTAGATACACGTATAGTATGTGGAGTATAAAAATGCGATAATCGGAGAAAAGGAAATTATCACGAAAAACGCTGGTAATCCAAAGGATTCCTTAATTCTATGTATTTTGTAATCGATAATGCTAATTGATGAGGAATAGTACGGTTAAATTATTTCCTTTCAGTTTTACTTAATTTGCATATATTAGGTCATCCCATAAATCGTTTTTTGACGCTAACTTTAAGTGTAACATAATAATACATTTAATTATAATCATCGATATACTGACCATAGCTTTCAACGACTTCATCGCATCTTTCAACAAATTTTTGGGGATTTGGTTTAAAAAACTGATTTATTGATAATTTAGTATGCTCACTACCGTTGATATTTTTTCCGGTTAAAAAATTTTGCAAAGATCGAAATAGATGGTGATCACTTGATGCAAAGTCCGGAGAGTATTGTGGATAAGGTACAAATTTTCAATTATAGCTTTTTACTGTTTGTAAGGTTGACCTTCTCGCGAACAGTCTAACGTTATCGTGATGAAATAAAATCCTTTTCCTATTCACTAATGATGATCGTCTTTACATACAGCTTTGTTTAATTCTGATTTAAAAATTCAAAGTGAATCACACCTCTAATATCTCACCGTACACGCGATAAAATTTTTCGAGGATGAATTTTCGCTTTGGAGCATGGTATTGGTTTTTGACCTTGTGACAATCATTGTTTTTTACGTTTTGAATTATTATACAAGACAGAATAGCCGATTTGCCACTCTCGCAATGCGAAATACATTTTTCAAGCTTTGATATTTTTCCAATTTGTTCTAAATGTCTGCTGCTACTATTTCTTCAACAGTTAAATGAGGTTCTGCTTCAATTGGAGCTTTCAATTTTTCGCTATCAAACGTTACTGGTCGACCGGGCCGTGGTTTCTCAGAAAGGTCAAAAACTCCATTTCACAAATTTGGAAAATCACTTTTAACACTTTTTTTTACACTTAAAACATATTCTCCATACACGTCATAAATATTTTTAACTGCATCTTCAACTGTGTTGCCTTTTTCAAATTCATAAAGTATGTAATGCTGACACTCATTCTTTAACTTTTTCTTTTTTAATAGAAAATATCGTTCTAAATTAAACTGACAAGAGACTGACACTTCTTGAAAGTCATAGGGAGAAATTTCCAATAAATATATCGCCTAAACAAGATACAAATGTTTATATAAAATACAATAAGAAATGTCATGATTTATGGGATTACCTAATATTTATAAGTAGAATTCAAACATTGCTATTATACCACGAAAAATAAGAATATAACATGATTTTCAAATGCGATCAAGTTTTATTAAGTATCGTATAAAGATGCACGATCTGTTCACAGATATTATATTTACCTCTCGCCTTATTTATACCTCCATCGCATTTCATTGCACATAATCAGTTCAATTTAATTTATCAATTGTGGATTCATACGACTGTCATCGATGATCTAGGACCGTTGGAATTAATATTCAATACACCGAAACACCATCGTGTACACCATGGTAAGAGACAAATTAATCAAACTTTTATATTATCTTCAATAGGTTTGTTAATCGATGTCGCTATACATTACTTCGAATATTAATTAAAATTGTCATTTACAATCTTCGATAGGTTGCAATTTATATTGCCTGGACAAAAATTATGGCGGCGTTCTTATTATATGGGATAAGCTATTTGGAACATTTATGGAAGAAAAGGAGAAAAACGAAATAATTTATGGAATAGTCGTTAGTCCACAATCTTTCAATCCGTTATATTTACAGGTGAGAAACTGCTATAACACTCTCGCGAGGAAATTTTCCGACCACTTCGACGCTTAAATAACTAAATCGCTACGAAGATATATAATTCTAATATATTATGAGTACTGTTCATCGAAAGGTAAGATGATAAATTTCACCGTATTCTTTTATTAAACTAAATAATCACAAAGATAACATTATACTGCATTTTCATCGAAGAAATAACTTCTACGATTTTTTCACCTTTCTTGTCACACGTTCCATCCTTTCTATTAACTTCTCTGTTGTTTGTTGTGAAATATTGATCCAAGCATTTTGTGAAATGTTTCAGTTTTTTTTTTTTTTCTTTTAATTTTGGGTAGTGTTGTCTAATTTTTCCATTCAGATGATCCCAAAGGAACTTAACTGGATTTTAAATCCGATGATTGTGGTAGCTATCTTATATTACAGTAGAACCTCAAGGTAATTCGAATCTCAAGAGAAGAGTTTAAATTTTTTTAAATTATTCGAATGAAAATTCGACTTTGCGGGCACTTTGTACATAAGTTAAATTTTTCGATTTATGAATATTCAAAAAAAGATAAATTCAACATTCAGAAGTTAATTATGCACATAAGGGAAAGATAAATTTTAAATAAAAAAATAAATGGCTATTGTGTGCGTATGAAACGCACTTAAACGTGGAGGAAATAATACAAGTTATAAGAAGTTTAGTTTTTGATTTACACAAATTTTTACAACGGAGTGGAAGGGAGGTTTTCGAGTTACCGAATCCTATTGTAATTATTATTTAAATTACACTCTAATTCATAATTATTGGAACACTTGCTAAATGTGAAACAAATCTAAATAATTACTAGACTCCGGATTTTTGTGCAAATTCGTACTTTTGAGTGTATAGAGTAAAAAATACAACTTTGAAAATTATTTCGCCTACCAAAAAGCACTATAATTTTTATGTTTTATATATTTTTTCGTATTACGCGCATTCTGTGCAATTTTGCACCTCTAAATTTCCTATAAATGTATCAAAATCTGCAGTCCAGTCATTACAAGATCCTTTTTGCTTTTTCTGCTCTACAAAGTCACAACAAAGTTCTCCTGTATGTTTCGGATCGATTATCTTGTATTAAGCGACATATTTAAAAACAAACAGCGGAGAATGGTCGAAAACTTTTCACCGGGAGTGCTCATATAACTGTTCATTAGCATTAGACCATATAAAAATCTTTATCTGACGAACGATAAAATGCGCGATCATTCTGTTACATAAAGAGACAATTAGTTATGCAAATGAGTAGTTGATTGACATGATCTCAAAGCTAATCCATGCTTTAATGAGTATTTGCTTAGTGATAGAATTCGTATAACAAATGTGCAACATATTTCCAATATCCATTTATGCAAGAAATATTTTTAAACACACCACTAAACTAGTAATTATAAACCAAATGAAGTATACGCATTATATAATTATTATATTTTGCGTAATGTGAAATGTTTTATATGTACCACTTTTTTCTTTTTTTTTTTTTCTTTTGATTTGACATATATACATGATAAATTATGTTTATGTGTAACATAATGGTTTCCTTTGTCCGTTGAAACTTGCCATATACGACACCCATTTGATAAGTAAAGAGACAGAAAGCTTTAATTCAAGAAATATGCAAATAAGAAGTACGATATTTTCAGCATCAAATTTGAATTTCATTAATTTAAAATTTGTCAACTATTTCAGTATGCACGAAAAGTTTCTTTTAATTACAAGATATTAAGCTGGGACGTTCAGTCACATTCGTTTTATAGTCCAGATCTCCCCCCGTCAGATTTCCTGTTGTTTGACTCCCCTTTTGAGGAGTCGAGTTTCACAGAAACGAAGAAATGAAAAGTAATGTGTACAACTGGTTTAAACAACAAGACAAAGAATTTCCTTTGCTGCAGGTATGAAACAGTTGGCAGAGCTATTGAACAAGTGTTATTATTACAGTAGGGAAATATGCCAAAAAATAGATCAATTGTGTGATTCATTGAATGAATCATATTAACACATTGCCAACCACGCATATATTTCACGAAGGACGCTTAGAAATTGAACGCTGAAAAATAGAAAATGCCTCAGTTCACAGCATTCCTCTACATTAGTCGAAACATGTTTACTACCCTCAATTTTGATGACAATTTTCATTTCTTCGTCATGGACGATTGCAAATAAAGTAAAAAATAAAAATACATGTCGAATATTTTTTTGAGAACTACTATATACATATATACATACCAACGTTTCATGAATAGCAGTGATTACCATTTAGGAATATTCTCTTGTTTTAACCTTTGCGAAAATTCAGTCGAAGATTGCCAAGCGGCGCGATCGCGCTTCTTTCGTTTTTTCTTTCTTTTTCTCGTTTGCGTTACTTCTAATGTTTAATAAATGAAAAAATTCAACAACTGTTGTTTTAGCAACAGCTCGAAGCTTACGAAAGCATAGATTTTAATTTAGTAGAACCTCGATAAATGGTAACAGTAAAGACACGCATTGACAAAGTTCAAACGTATAGTTAGTTCAATTCTTCAGACAGATTAGCTGGCACTTTTGGGCACTGAACAGGAGAAGCGTGATCGTGCCGCTTGACACTCAAAGGTTAATAACACTGTTACACTTAAACACCTATCAAATGTGCAAGTAACTTCGAATGATAAGATAATAATTATCTAATATTTCGTATCACTTACACAAATCAAAGTCATTTCTTTGGTAAAATATTGAAATAAAATAAAACTGTGTTAAATAACATAGCATTTTTTAAAGTGTGCCAACGTTCGAAACGGACGAATTTATGCAATGGTACACCATAAAATTCACAAATTTAATATCTAATTTGTTCCATAAAACGGGGGATTGCCTCTTTGCTCGTTGAATGAACATTGTATAATAATGAAATTATTTTTCTGCTCAAATAACGATTCCCTAATTTTGCAGACATTTTATACCATACAGTTAATTAAAAAGAGTTTACGGATGTCATCCTTCACGGATAAACTGGCTGTTTTTTGGAAAGGTCCCAGTTGGTTTCCAGGTAGTCCTCGTTTAGGTCTTGACGAATACAAAATTAACGTAAGCTCTGTGTTTCATACATTATTACAACCGCACCGTCATTATCATTATTGCTATTCTGAAATTCAATCAATATGCAGATTTCATACATTTCTTTTTTTTTAATTTTTACTCTTTATTATTACATAATATTAGGTGCAGAAATAAATTCTTTCCGACTTTTGGGGTATCATAAAAGTTTCATTCAAAAAGAATGAAAAAAGATCAGTATTATTGATGATCTTTCGCCATTTTTGTGGCAGTTTACGAATATTATCGCGAATATTTTGATTGTGTGACGCCAGTCGAAAAGAATGAATTTCTACACTAACCATGTTTATTTGTTTAAGACTCAGGGGTTAATAGAAAATAAATTGGATTATTGTGAAATTGTTTTATCACTTTCATTCGAACTGAAAACAAGTTTTCGATCATTGAACAAGCAAGTTTACATAGTACCTTTAAGACTATTAATGAACTTATGTAATTGATATCTAACAGTCTGTGCTAGTAATGACATAAATAGTAGTTTGAATCATCATGACCGCGTAAACCTGGTTGATTTTACAAAGGTTCTCCATCGCGTGTTCACCGAATCTCGTCGTCATAAAATGAACATATCTAACTCGAGTTTCTCGAATTGCATTTACAGTAATAATAATGCTGCAACTAATCCCTATAGGTCACATCTAGGATTAAATTTGATACTCATATATCTACATGGCAAAATTTGTACATAATTGTGCATTTTTGCCTAGTTTTCTACCACCATCTTCAATTGTACGATGAAATACAGGTAAATTAAAACAATTATATTTTCTTATATGCTGAAATTTCGTAATAATAAGTGCATTTGAAATCATTACTTTTACATATTTCAAATATTTCAATGTGACTTTCGGAACCGTTTTAGTGCCACGTAGCGCGATCTTGCTGTTTCGATTTCGTATCAAAATTTGCTCAAAATCTTACAAACAAGTTGAATTTATTAACAAATAATAAAGCTAAATGTGATATATGTCATCACTAGACTGTAGATGTTTATGCAAATTCATATCTTCGAGGATATAGTGAAAAGAGTAGAACTTCGACGAGAAATTATTTCACCTATCAAGTGCTATAAAAAATCACATTCTGTATAATTTTGCACCTGTAAATTTCTTCTAAATGCATAAAAATCTGCAGTCTGTCGTCACTATAGAGTGATTTAATATCTGCATTGACTGAAACTGTTTTTCTTTTTTTTCTTTTTATTGGCAATCTAATAAAAATATCCTTATTTCGACGCTTTTAGAAAAATTATTTATTCCAGCTAATGCTCTTCTAGGTACCAAATAACTTTTGTAAAAACATTCTTTGCTAGCTTCGAGCTATCGTGAGATTGACTCATTTTAAAATCTGCAAAAAGCAGCAACTAACTTCATGTTTTTCGATAAGAAACATTCCTTCGAAACACTATCAGAAAAAATTACGTAATAAATTAATTATTATTAATTAAACACTTTATACAAATACTTTCTTCACTATTGTAATTCTTCGAAGTTGTATTTTTAGTTTCTAAAATGATTTGATCGCGAGATTTAATAAAAGACAAAAATAATAATCAAAATTTGATAAATTTTCAATTATTTATATTTTCTCCGTTATTAATAAAATTGTGCACAATAGGCTTATTAATTATAGGTAGGAGATACATATAAATCAAATTTTCTGAAAATTATTAACATAGAAATTTCTTTTTCTTTCTATTTTTGTTCCATTTTTGAGAAAAATCCAACGCCTACTGTGCGGCGTTTTATCGTGATGCTCAATTGATTGTACGCTTTAGATTCGGATATAGCACGTCTCAATAATGCTGAATTTCCTCTCCTAATCACCTTCTTTTTGCGCTCAAATTCAGTTTTAGCACGTCCTTAGTCATTTCCTCTTCTAATCACCTTTCTATCAATTAAACACAGATCACATATATAAGTAAACAGTTTTTACTTTATCTATTCTTGTTTACACACACTTCTATGTAGTGAAGAAATAGTATCGCATCTTGTTAAATACGGATTTAAAGAAACGCAATCACGCTGTGCGGTGTTTCTCCACATAGATTTAAAAAAAAAAAAAACGTGATCGCGTCGCTTGGGGTTTGATTTTTCCAAAGACTCCTGGCACTGGAACGGTTAGATATTAGATACAAGATGATTAACAAAAATCTCGTTTGCAGGAATTAAAGACCACATCACCCGGATCCATATTTCTCAGCAATTTATTTGCCTTAACGACAATTGGTTTATTGCTCGACAAATCGTCCTATGCTGGTATCATAGAGTTCATCCGATGCTTTATTTATTTAAGTTTGTCAATGATACATAATTCAACAGACGTGTACACGCATTATGTATATATTATTTCTTGTTGCATATGGATATTGTATTTTTCTTGTAAAGCAAAATCATATTTAACAAATATACAGAAATAATGGAGAAATTAATCTTGATTTCATGAGATACGATGAAAATATAATAATTATGTAGAGAAGAGGAGTATTCGCCGATTTTCAAACATCTAGGAATATGTTGCCTGTAGTAAATTGGTTTATCTTATTTTTTATACTTTAGAATACTAAATTTAACTAAGAATTCCCATTCTGTTGTTAGTATCCTAAAGTATAAACGATTTATTTGTACATTAATGATACTGAACAACTTTTTCAACTTTTCAACTGAACATAATTTGAAACATCACTTGAACCGGTAGACACATCGGAAGCACAACGATCTCAAACATCGGAGCCGTGTTTGTATCGAGTGGAAAGCAAGAAACTGTATCAGTGTATTGGTTAACACAGTTCCCTGATGCAAATCCAATTGGAAATGTGTCATCCACCATGAAGCATTAACTGGGGGGAAAACGTATTTTAACACTAATAGTATTAGTTCGTCGTATTTGAAAAATATGGAAGTCTTTACTTCTCTCATACGCCGAAAAGTTGATTGAAAGTATAGCTAGACGTTATCAAGCAGTAATCGCTAATGATATAGATCGGACACATTATTTATTAATCTTTTAAATGCACTTTCTATCTGTATCCAATTTTTTATAGAAAGAACTAATTTTCACAGAGATATCGCGTCTACGTTCTTATAATACAGATTGCATTGCCATTGGGTGAGCAGAAGCAGGCTCTAGCCGTTCATATGATCAGCAGAAGCGAAGTTCTTCTGCTACCATAAACAACCTTCTAGACCCTGATTTCTAGCTCGAACAGTTGACCATGGTATAGTATCGTGGCCTCCATACTCATCAAATAGTAACAATACCAACGAGGAAAAAAAGAAGGCGCTTTGGTTATGGGCGTAGAGTCCCGGCTTGCTGAGCCCAAAGGTCGTGGGATCAATTTTCCGCTTGGTTCCTCAAATCTTTCCTCGGTTAGTATAATTAGAGGCTCGTGCGGGATGGATGCATCAACGATTACTACACGAAGGCACAAGTTATGATCAACAATGTATGAGAGAGAGAGAGAGGAGATATTGTGTGATTGTTATGAGAATAGACTGAAACTGAAACATCACGAAGTTTGTAAAGACGCGCAGGAAATAAAAACAATCCTGACACCCTGTCTTGTAATTCTAACCCTCTTACAATGATAACAGCTTACTTTAATTAAATTTCCTCAAAAATAGCCGTATCCATCGCCTTCTGGTCAAGGCACGTTAGTGCCGTTCACTGACACGAGGGGTTAATTAATTTTAAATAAATTGTATCCTGTAATCAATGTTAATTGACACGTGGTATTCAATTGTTAGTGATATAATTTCAATTATAATTATACCTTGCATAAACTTTTCTTGTCAATGCACATTTTATTACATTGAAACAGAAATTTTGCTCGTTTTTATCTAAAATAAGATTAAATTTATTTATTTATTTACGGGTATATAATCCTTTAATATACAGTTCGATTACAAGTCGTTTGTGAATGACAGTGTTTCATTAATATTATACCTGAAGGAGAATTGTGAACAGAAAGTTTATCAAATCACGAAAATTATCGACGTTTATTGCTATGCGGTTAATGCAGTTAAATTGGTCGTAGGTCGTAAATTAATTAGTCAACGACTTATCATAATATTCAATAAATCTGTATCATTCTCAGGAGGTATAATGTTCATAAATAAGATCTGCAAAAATTTTAACAGGTTGTCTAACTACTCTTATGTAAGTTATCCATTTTCTTCGGACCCGTTACGAATCAACGGATCCTATTTCCAACAGGTTTCTTCATACCACAAAAGAATGGAAATATTTCTCCATTTCACTTATGTAAAGTTTATTTCAGATAAGGAAATCTTTTCTAGTATACTAAAGTGTTTACTAGAATTATCAAAAAATATTTGATTGCAAAATGGTTAAAAATCTTCAGAATATTTTTAATCTTTGCTTATATTATCATAATACTACAATGAAAATGAATGCGTTTTTAAATATTCTTTCTTGTTAACAATATTTCCGAAGATGTTTAGAATGTGAAGCATTAAATAACAAAATGAAATGAAAGAATGAAATCGTTTGCATAATACGGTTAATTTTCATTCGTAAGCATTTCATGTATAAAGTTAATTAGTTCATTAATCTAATATCGAATGAATTTTACATTTGTACATTTGAAAAGTATAGTTAATAATTGTGCTATGTAGTAACACACTTTTGTACAACAAAGCAAAATATGTCGGTAAAAATATTCTTAATTAACTCTGAACCATTTTGTTGAACTTAAGAAATTCAAAAATAATTAATACGTAAATACATAGAACTTTGAATTGTTAATTTTCGATTATTAGATTAAAAAAAATAGGTGCTGGAAGATAGGGGATAAAATAACTTCGATAAATTCATAAAAAAAATTTATTGTAAATTTCTCAACTTAAATAGAACATACAAACTTACGCTATAAAAGGATAAGAAGTAATAACGAATATTACAAATGAAATTGCACTGTTAGATTTTAATAATACACACATTTCGGTAAAATTAAAACATTTATGATTAATTAACTCCAAAAAAAAGAATTCGCATATAAAATTTCTAACGGGAAAATACTATCCATCAGTTCCATTTTCCATATTTGAAACTGTCTGCTTCTCCGGAGCTCCTCCTGAGTTCCAAAGAAATAATGTTAAATTTTTCAAGGAAGAAGCGTTAAAATTTGATTAATATTCCATCTACAAGAAAGTCCATTTCGTTATATATACTTCATTTTCATTGCATCAATATCGAACACTTTTCGTGGCGGCCATTTTCCTTTCTAATTAACAGAATATATATTTATAGAAAGTATGTTAGGTGTACTTACTCATAAAGGCAACCGCGATTTTCTGTTTAATAAATAATACAAGGAACTACTGAGAAGAAGCCTTCATAAAAGCTGCACGACGTTCTGTAATTTGTCACTGTTTCCTTTATTATACAACCTGTGCTTACGTATTTATATACACGTCTGATCCTGCTTTCGTCAACTACCTCCTATTACTTAATTACAATTGAAATTCTATTAATATTACTTAAACGATTATCGATTATAGAGAATATCAGGGGTTTCAATAAATAATGATATTATTCTGTTCTTATAGATTTATATTTTCATCGATGAAAAAGGAAAAACAGATTCTGAAGACATAAAACGAAAGGGCATCGTTAAAATCTCGATATAATGTAGAATTCAAATCGCACGAGATCGGTACATCGAATTTATCGTTTAGCAAAAAAAAGAAAAAAAAAGAGATCGCAGCGGCATATTTTTTTTCTTTTTTCTTTTTTTTTTTGGTAAATGCTTCTGGTAAACTTCACATACAAAAAATGTCTACAATATTTTGCACATACGAGTCATAAGTTAATTAGAGACTGAACCCTCTTAATAGTTTTCTCCTAATTGTCTTATGTATTACGGTTTGCATATAAAATTCTCTATTCAATTAATATATATTTGTTCTTCCATGAACACTTGCAATTAAGATTAACGAGTATCAGAGCTCGTGAATGTTTCTTAAAATCAGTATGCAATATAAAGTGTTCAGAACTGTGTGAACACTTTAAGAAAGCGTAGTCACAAAGACACGTTATAATCGAAAACTTTACAAAACATGACATTTTATATATAAATATATATAATTTTATATATATATATATATATATATATATATATATATATATATATAATTATATATATAATATATATATAATTGTAGTATTATCATACAAATAGGACATATAAATAGCATTTAAAAAGTACAATTTTATAATATAACTTAATTATTAGAAACAATCGTGAACAATTAAGCAAGATAATTCGTAATTATCTAAATGAGTAAATCGAAAGCCGGTGCTTTGTTATAGATATAATATGAAATAAGTAAGCGTCATTCATATCTCTACCTCATTTTGATAACAATATTATATTTCAAATACCATAACTATTTCACTTAAGCATTATAAAACAAATATCCTTATAAAATATTGCATAAAATAAAGATAAATGCATTAATACCTTGCGTATGCACAACGCGCAAGTACTTCATCGGTACCTTACGTCATTCTTCATAATATGTTGTACACAGAAAGCATTTGAACTGGGTCGATAATACATCGTTGTGCCTTTAAAAACCAATATTGTAACAAATTCACTTTTATGGTCCACTATCTGCAATGAAATAACAAGAAGCTTGATAAACAATCTGTGTTAAACAATTTTTTTCAATTATTATTCTATGTTGTGTGACTTTATGACACGGACATCCCATCTCTGCTATTTTTGAGGACAATTAATTTATGAAGTTTTTATTAACCCTTTTAGTGCCGACCGAAAGAATTGTATATACCAAAATGAAGAATATCGAACCAATTTGACGTAATTTAGTAAGATTTGAGAAAAAGAAATCATAAAAGAGAAGCAAGAATGATATTTACAAAATTTAAAAAGGAACATATTACGAAATAGAAGGAGAATCAATTAATGCCAATTGTATTTCAATATTTGTTGAAAATCATACTAATAATGTTTCTTCAAAATCATTAAAAAAAAAATGGAAAAATCAGTTTTCTTTCATAAATAGTATTTGCAAATAAAAAGAATTATCACACAGCATAAATACTGTATTCTCAATTATTTGTAACAAAATTACTAATATCAAAATATAAAACAAATGATAATCCCATGATGTGCAGCAAGTATCAGGATTACCTGCTACAGAATAAATGATTCGTGTAGCTTGTATAACGTCACTGAAATAACATTCTAGTATATAAATATTTATAGTTATCCGGCTATCGAAAATATGTAATATTTACGTACTATTACTCACACAAATAATTTACTTAGCATTGATGCTAATAGTAAGGCGTCATCGCATACGCAACGATATATCTTCGTTAGTACTTTTTGCAAGTGTTGCTAACAACAATATATCATTGCTGGACTCTAAAAGGGTTAAATTCCTTTTATTTGAAAACCGACGTCGAGTCCCAGAAAACGCTTTATGACCGCAAAAACCCAAAGTTTCTGCAAACTTACATTAACAGTCTTCTACACTCTACATCTGTAGAATAATACAAAATGGTTGTAACAAAGTTTGATAGAATATTTGAGGAGTGTAATTTCCACTCTAAATCAATTTTAAGATACTTATGAATTTTATTTCCTGAATATGTAAAGTGGAAGTTTAAACATTTTCTTTGCAAAACATAAAATAAATATTAATCGAAGTTATTATTGTTTTTATTCGTAAGTTGTTGAACATTGCAATTTTTAATAATGGCCAGTATTAATAACAGAGCACTTATTTGTAAAGTATTGTACAAATATAAATCTTGTTCTCCATGCATACGTGCTTACAATAGCCTCAAAATTTTACCGCGATAGCAAACTGTTTTTTAACTATTCTAACTGCATAAGCATTAAGAACAGGATCTATGTTTGTATAACACTTTTCATTTAAAATGACAACGCCCAGACGATCTATCAAAGTTTTTTTGCACTAATTTTAAATTATCTTATGCAGTACATAACAACTCGGATGAATGATGCATAAGTATTATAATTGCAGGTGAAGTTCTAGTATGAAGATAATAAAAAGCTTGAGGAATAAATTAACTCTAGTGCGAAGAGAAACTATTCTTCTTTGCTCAAAATTTTCTCTCAACTTTATAAATCTAATAAAAAGCATTGAAATATATTCAAAGCTTGAGAAACATAATATGTATTCTACCGAAAATGTAAATTAACGTTTTATTTATAGAACAAAGTTTCTTTGCGCAAATTAAGATAAAATATTTAAAACATTAATAAATTACTAGATATATAAATTTTTTCATAGAGAACATATTTTAAGATGTTCACACTTGTAGATCTTGTTTCTGACCACTTCAGAACATTTTTCGTTGTTTAAACATTTCAATAATTACTAAATAATTTAGCAAATTTAAAATAAAATTTAACAAATAAATTTTACTCGTATCTGTTGAAGCTTTGTAAATGATTTAAAGAAACAAATTATGTCGAATTGAGCATGAAAGAAGATCAATAAAAACAATGTAAAAGGCTATGAATGTATAATGATGAATCATTTGGATACTTATTTTTTTAGTTAAGCATACATCTTAGTAAAACAATTTAAACATTTTGTGAAATATTAATCTTTTGAAAGCTTTATCTTAATATTTTTGTATACAAAATGTTTAAAAAGTTTGCGTAAAAGAGCCATTAAAAAAAATAAAAGAGGTGTATCGTTACATATCCTCATCCTATAATAGAAAATAACTAAAGAAAAATTCATGTTTTATTTTTTTGTTTTTTTAATATTTACACGAATGTTCAATGTACGATGTCAGTTTGTTAAAATAGTGTGTAATTAGTATATCATTACGAGTGACGACAAACGTAATGTTTTAGAATATTATTACTCTCATTCTAGTTTTATATAAACTTAGATATATAATATCACGTATTTCAACACATGAGGATATGCAATAAAAATGTTGATATACGTGCAATATGCAATTATTTATGTATATTTGTATTACTATATTTCAGAGTAACAGAGAAACGTAATAAATAAACTGCAGTAATAAACAAATTAGTACGTGTTCTTATTAAAATTTGTTAACGTTTTCATAGACATAGCAATATATTTGACATGAACGAGCAGTCAACTGAAGTACAGTTAACGGCGAATGTGTTAATATTCTATAATACAGAATTCATATTACCGATTAAATTCATAAGGAACTTCAAATTAAATTCATATAGGATTTCAAAGAAAAATGTTACAAGAATATTTATCATTTAAAATTTATTTATTCTTATGTTATTTTAATTTTTCTTTAAATGAAAATAATTTTTTCTTTCCTTCTTTCGTGTAAAGTATATTAAAAAAGGACTGTGTAATATATACTGCATAAGTTGCAAAAATGTGAATTTTATGAAAACGATAAAATGCACTCATAAAGGTGGACAACAACATTTCTAAAAGATTACAAGCTATTATAAAATCCAAAAGTGGCTATACTAAATATTAATAAACACTAAAATTCAATGAAGTGAGAAAGTGTTGAAATGCACTTTGAAAACATAAAGAGCTATGTTTAATATCCGAATTGAAGTCAAATTTTTATTTTCTATATTTCGAAAAGTAATATAATGTTACTTTAATTTTCAATGAAGAACATTTCCCTCAAAAGCGCTTTTGTGCCTTTTATTGCATTTTTAATTCACATGGTTAATTATTGCAACAGTTTTGAGAGTCACTGTATAACATGGAAATTATGAATATTGTATTGTGTGTAATGTGCCTGTATTCTTAATGAAATTTGTGGTGATGGTTGCGTTTATATTTCGTGTGTCAGAGAGGGTGTGGTTATAGGTGTGTTTTAGCTATGATTTAGCTAGATGATGATTGGAAGGTTGACAAATTTTAACTTTAGGAATTGTGATTGTGGAAGAAGTGGACTGATGGTAATAGAATGATGAGTGCGATGTAGGTAAGAGTCATAAAATCGGTAGATCTGGTAAATCATGCAGATTAAAATAACGAAAGTTTTGAAACGATTGGAAATATTTTTTCTTTACACGATGTTGCAATGTCGGACTGGCCTAATGTCTTTATCGTTGCTACGTACCTTATTGTAAGTTGTCCAGAATTTGAGAAGTGTAGTGTTTAGCAAATAGTTAAAAATGGCAGATGAATTATAGTTCGGTAGCGAACACATACATACCTACGAAAATATTCCTATGTACCGGTGCTCGGTGTTGTCCTCATTTTGTCACTTCTGGCATCAGTTTCTGTCGTCTCTGACCTTTGCTCTAAAGAATTGTCCGACGTAACGCCATCCGAGTGATCGTCTTCGTTGCTTCGTCTTTCATGACTCTCGACATCTTGCTGTTCAAGTAAAGGCATATCTAAGGAATCCGATGAAATACGTCTGACATTGCTCGCGTGTTCAGCCACATCTGACTGCGTCTCTTTCGCGTCCCGTACATTATTCAACGAATCAGAACTTAACGAAGGAAAATCTAAAGTGGTTTTCATTTCTAACGAATCGGAACTTCGGCACAGAGGATGATGCTTCTTATCTGTATTGTCCTCCAGCTCAAGTGAATCTGTACTTGTTTCCATAATATTAGTCTCCCTCTGAAGAGGGGTTGTAGCTTCCGGTTCCTCTGGTCTCACGACAAATTGCGCGACGACTTGAGTTCCGGTTCTTTCGGCATCTGTAATTTCTATCTGTGAAATGTCGTCCGTCGTGTCATCCTGCCGTTCAGATTTTTCCAAATTCGACTGTGCTATACGTATAATTTCGTCAATCTCCTTTATTCTCTTCTCATAATCATCCGAGCCCGACATGCTTGCGTTAAACGAGCCAGCAGTACTCGTGTCAACCCTTGCCCGCGGCAGAGCTTCCAATTTATACTTATTCTCAGGACTTTCGTGTTCCAATAAATCCTCCTCCTCTTTAGCACGCAATTCGATTAAATGGGCATCTCTACAGGCTCTTTCCAGTCCTTCGAAATCCTTCAACGACGACAATGAGACATCGTCACCGTGACCGGATCGGCTAATCACATACCTTCTCGGAAGACTACCGTTGTTAACGGAATCATGCGAGCCGCATTGTAATTTCTTCGAATTCTCAGCGGCAACGGCACTCTCTAAATTCTCGAACTCTTGTAACGAGCTCAAGGATATATTATCATGATCGGATGGCCTAGTGAAACACTTTCTACCTGATAAAATATCGTAATCGGGGGTACTTCCAAAGCTACCGCGCATACTACCTACACTCCCTATCGATTCTTTGTGACTACCTAAACTTCCGAATCTACTGCTACCAGCTTCGAAGTCGGTGATCTCCTCTTCTTTGATATCTTCCAGAGGGCCTCGATCGTATTCAATGTCATAGACACGTGTGTCTGGGCGACATTGCATTTCCATCCATTTTTTTTCACCTTCGTACTGCTCTTCGTCCGAATACGACTGAGAATACTGGTCGTCGTTTGAAATCTGCGGCGGACTTTCCTCGGATTCGAAATCGAATAATTCATTGTTTTTTGACGTCTGACTCGTCGATACCTGAGAATCCTCTTTGTTCTCAGTTATCAAGTTTTCAAGATCGCGATCGTAATTTTTACTACTTACTTGCGGTATAGCACTGATGTGTATACTTTTACCTTCGGAATCGTACTCTTCCGCTTCCTTACCGACTTCTTCAATCACTACAAAATCATCGATTATGTCAGGCTTATCGACCATTTCAAACGAATCGCTATCCGGCGAATGACGATCCGATTTCCCTTTCTCTATAACCGTATCAATTGATACGCCAGACGTCGAAGACGTTGACATACTTGCCTGTTGTTGCATCATTGACGTTAATGACATTTGCATAGACATTTCGGGACTTTCGCTCGAAACACCGGCACCGAAATATTTCTGTTCAAAGATGTCTGATTCTGTTACTTGCATGGCCAACGCAGCTTCTTCCACGTCCTTCTCAATGGCTGCCGTTACGGAACTTTCGCCTTCTCCTTTCACCATGGACAAATCAGCTTCTGTCAGGGTCTGAGTTGAAATCACCTGAGTACACACACTCTGCACGCCGTCCTCGGAAATTCGCGACGTCATTATGTCTACGGATTGTAAAGTACCAGGGCTTGTCGTCAACGTTGACGTAGCAAAATCTACTCCTTTAGTATCTTTCGATGGCGGCTCCTCTGAACCATCCTCATCGAGTGCAGCGGCGTCAAGCACTTGTGGGAAAATCATTTCAGACGATCGTTTCATACGACAAGGTATATGACTGTCGATCTTATTCATCGGTTCGTCAATTGGTATATCGCTGCCCGAGGAATCTGATTGTTCCGTATTTTCTTCATCGCCAATATCTTTCATATCCTCCTCTGGCTCACCTCTCTCTAGATCTGTCTCAGAAGGCACCAATGTTTCTGACAACTCACTGGTACTATCGATACTACCAAGATGACCTGAACTCAATGAAGCTAAAGATTTCATAGATTCACGTGAGCTCAGCGTAGTGGCGGCTGTATGATACTCTTGTGAAGTTGGTTTTGAGGAGGAAGAATGTTCTATAGACATCAGCGCCGTTTCGTATTCTGACGTTGTCGCCGAAGGTATACCGCATGATTGTAATGCTTCTATATCGGAAGAGCTAGGTCGGCTACCGCTTCCCATTTCGTTGTCGCAGGATTGATAATTGCTACTCTCGCCGGAACTTGAACCAACATCCCCGTCGCTTTCAGAAGTGACTTGTTTAGAACTTCTACCGGGCTTCTGGCGTCTTCTTAGTACAGTACGTGGCAAAGCCAAAGAAGAACTTTCATCTTTATTGTCTACGTCTGAACCTGACCTACTGGCAGGCACAGGGCTAGGATGTTCTTCTTCATCGTCTTTTGTATCTTCGTGGACGGTTAATGGAGCAGTCTCAGCATCAGACTTTTCAGTTTTGATCACAGGTGTTTCACCTTTTGTCAGACTTATCGGCTCTTCGATACTACTAGAAGTAGATTCCTCTACGTCCGCTTTACTCTCGGTACTATCTTTCGCTTCGTACGGCATTGATTTGTCAATCGGAGAATCGCTCTTTATTGTTTCTGTATGAGGTTCGTGTGTTTGTTCGGGAAGCGACGGTGTGTATAAAAATGGCAAATCGTTTGGAATGGATTCGGGTTGTAATTTAAATTGGAACTCTGACGGGGAGTCTTTTATTTGAATCACAGTTTCGCTATTCTCGCTTAATTCCTCTATCAGGTCTTGCCTCGCCGCCTCCAGTGACTCTTTCACCTCGGCTATTTCTTTTTTAACTACCTGATCTAGAACAGTTATAGCGTATCGCGCACTTAAATCAACACTATGGGGGTCATCTTTTTTTATTTTAAAGGCACAAGTGTCGGAAGGAACTGTCATGGATCTTCCAGGCTTATCGTGCTTCTCTGTTGCTTTTTCCATGTGTCTTTTATAATCGTCACTTAAAGGTTTCATTTTCGACAAATAAGCTTCCGTCCATTCCTTCAATACGTCATCCACACGGACTGTTTTACCAGTTTCTGTCGCCTCTTGCGCTGTTTCCCCCGCGAGTTTTTCGCTGTCCTTCAACAATTTCGCTGTTGTATCTAGTTTAAGTTCAATTTCTGGTTTCGAAGTAGGTACTTCGCGTTTCTCTTCAACCACCTGTTGAATCTTTTCAGCAGACGTAGGTGCCTCTTCCTTAACTGTGTCTTTTCTGGTATCATCATCGGAAGATTTTTCGGTACGTAAATCTGTGGTAGTTTTAGTTACATCGGTACGTTCCTCTGAAGCTTGTACGTCCTTTTGTAAAATTTCCTCGGAAGTTTTTTGCTCGTCTATTTGTGAAGTTGCTTCTGAAACGCGCTCGTCTGCTTGTGAAACCTCTTCCACACACTTCTCCGATTCTACAATCTGTTCGTCAGCTATTTCTTGTTGTATGGTTTCTACGTAATCTTTAATAGGCGTTTTCGCGTCGTACTCACGCTGTAACGTGTCAACTAATTCTTGACAGCTAACGTCTAATTTGTTCTCTACCAATTCATTCTCAAAATCCTGCTCGCTAACAGGAATCACGGTGAACTTCATGGTTTTATGAACAGTTGGAGTACTGCGAACGTCATCTGCAACTGTCTCCTTCGTCGATTTTATCATACTGATGTCCTCGGAAGATTTCGTACCTGATTCTTGTTCGTGATCGGTAGACTCATCTAGCGAGGATAATCGTTCCTTCTCCAGCTTCGTTTCGTATTCTTCTAATTCTTGATTGAAAATCTGTGACGGTTGCAATACCTCAGATATCTCAATTTTCTCGTCGCCGATCATCCAATTAACCGGCTTGATTTCAAGCTTTGGCTTCGGAGAGACCATTGGAGGACTTTCGATTTCGAAGCTATCCGCTCTTCTTGTGATTATCACTTCGTGTCCCTTTTGCGTTGCGATAGGAAGAGAGGACTCTTGTACCAGAGAATAATCAACGTTCGTGTCTTCCGATACGGTACTAGGGCTAATAGTTATATCCAATTCTTGAACCAATTTATCAAACGAATCCGTTCCTGCGCTTTCGTGTAAGGATGGTATACCTCTGCTAGTCTGTTCGGATATTTTATGCTCGTCCATTTCCAAAGAAGGCACATCAACGGAATCTTCTCTAGACTGGCTGTCCATGCAAGGTTCAAGAATTTCCAGAACTCTAGCACCTGAAATTTCAGATACAATCTTTTCGTGAGGGAAGCTCACATCGCTATGAATGTCCCCTTGCAATTCCATTTGGCTGCTTGACTTGTCCGATTGTTGTTTCTCAAACTGTAGGCTTAACGTTGGTTTCGACAAGCCTTCCAATTCGTTCGTATCAATGTCGATCGTTTCTTCAAAATCTGTTTGTTCTGACATACTGCTAGGGCTCATCGTAATATCCCTGTCGTGTAATTTAACTTGCGACGACGACAGACAAACGCTTTCCTCTTTCTCGTTCAGAGATGATTCCTCGTCTTTAGTTATGTCTTCACTGACGCTTATACTGTCCCTTGTGTATCCTTTCTCTTGGAATTCCTCCTGTATCGACGATCTTTGTTGATCTGTTTTATCCTCCACTATCTGCTCGTCCATTGTTTTTCTCATTATACTTTCAAATTTCCGTGTCAAATCGTCAGCCAGCTTTTCGTGATCAGTTTCAATACTATCGCTGCTCATGATTTCTTCTAAGTAACCTTTGCTGAGTAACTGTGCTTTCAAATCGGCAGCCGGTTTTGTTTCAATTTCACTCTCGATCGATTGAATTAGACTTTCCGCCACGTTACGTGCCTCGATCTCCTTCAAATGTTGCTGTTGCTCTTTCTCTAAACTTCCAACGCGTTCTTCTATTACCTCGCTTTCCTTCTTATCATCTTTCAATGAGTCTTTCCTTTCTGCTTTCTTTTCGCTTGGTACAAATTGAACAACATCGAAACTCTCCTTCGTTTCTTTCCGTGATTCACCCTGAGCAAGTGTCTCGACATGATCTGAGTCTATGACAGGTTTAGATATCCTTTCTGCTGCTGGTTCCCCTTCTACCGTTTTCACGCCTTCTTTATCATCGTCTTTATCAGAAATATCTTTCTTTATTCGAATAGCTACATCTGCATCGCTTTCCCTTAATATGCTGCTACCTGCCTCGCGAGTCGTGATACCTTCCTCGTCGGATAATTTCTTAAACATCTCCTCTTTCTTTGTTTCAGCTCTTGACTCGGATGCAGCTGCGTCTATTATTTCTTGCGTATCAGTCAGATTCATCGACATTTTTTGAATCGCGGTTTTGTCTAATTTCTCGTGTTTGCTTTTCTTTTCCTCCAATGTTTCCGTCGGAGATTTCTTTTTTAATTGCGACTCAGACGATTTCTTCTTCTCTACGTGTTTCTTCTCCTCGTGGGTAATCATCTTGTCCGTACCGCTGGAAATTTCCGAAGACACCACTTCTTTCTTTTCCAACATGCTGGATGTTTTGTGATCGATCTTTGACGTGATCGTTGCAAATTCCTTTTTCGCGCTGTCCATGTCCTCGAACATTTTGAAAGCCTCTTCTGGATCGGTAAACGTTTTGGAGAACGTTTGCGTTTCACTCTTTGTAGTCAAATGCTCCTCTAACTTCGAAGTCACTTCTTCGCTTGATTTCTTCTCTGTTATCGTATATGATTCACTTTCCTTTTTAACATGTGTGTCCTTCTTTCCAGGCTTCTCTGACGTCGGCTTAACATCTATGACACGCTTCGGTATTCGAGACTCGAATTCTTTCTTTTTACCTGTCGGTGAAATATCTTGCATTTCTACGTTAAATTCCTTGTCATCGTCGGGTTTGGTGGTAAGCTGCTTTATTTCTGTGCTAGTTTTCGGTTTCGTTTCTTTTTGAATTTTATCTTTGTCCATCTTTACTGTGGAAATAGGAATACGGGATTCAAATTCTTTCTTTACATGTTTCATTTCAATTTCACTTAGTGCTTTTTTGTCAAACGTAATTCCTGTTTCCCTTACATCGTCCTTTCTATCCTCCACAGTTTCTGTAACTTCTTTCGTAAGCGAGTCTGAGATGGAAGGTGATTGCACTAATTGTTCCTGTTCAACCCATGTTACTTCTTGCTTGATTTTATCCGTATCTTCAATTCCTTTTCCTTCTTTTTTGAAGAACTTCTCCATTTCCTTCTTCACGTCTGCTGAGAAAGTAATTTTAGGTTTAGCATCTCCGATAGACTGTATCCCGTGCAATCCTTCGGAAATAGTCTTTTCAAATATTTTCGTCTCTATCTTACCTTTAGGGAGTTGAGTTAACGCACCTAAAGCATCATCTCCTCCTTCTACTTGAACGGATTTCAACACTTGTTCTTGTACTAACGTTCCATCCTTCTGTACTTTGTATATAATAGTAGTCTCTTCTGTTATTATACGCCTTCCGCTTGACTTCTCTTTTATAATATCCTCCATTCTTATTTCCGGTGTTTTAGTTAATCCGTGTACCGTGGTCACGCTTGTAACAGCTCGTTGTGTTTCTTTTTGTTCTTCCTTTATTTCTTCAGGAATGTCGTCTTTCGTACTCGATTTTATAGCAAAATCTTGCGTTTCTTTCTGTGCTATCTTTGTGTCATCGACTGTTTTTCTTTGTAGACTTATTTCTGCAACAGATTTCTGCCCTTCTTTTTCATCTTCCTTTTCAGATTTCGTCGCCATTTGCAATTCGTCTTGTTTCGCTTCCATACCTTTCATTCTTACTTCTGTAATAGGTTCTTCAACTTGTTTTCGTTTCTCCTTGACCTCCTGTATATCCTTTTCTTGTGCGCTTACTTTTGTACCATCTTCTTGTACTTCTATGCGTTCTTCTTTGACACTTTCCTGTACTTTTTCTACTTGTACACTAATTTCCCCAACAGATTCTGGCGCTCTAGTTTTCTCTTTTTGCTCCGTCTCTTCTTTCGTAATACCTTTCTGTGTACTTGTAACCAGAACAGCTTTCTCTACTTCCTTCTCTGTTTTTGTTACACTTTCCTTTATACTCGCTACCTGGGTGCTTATTTGTTTAATAGTCTCTGGCATTTCCTTCTTTTCTTTCTGCTTCTTTTCTTCCTCTTTCTTCCTCGCTTCCTCTCTCTTCGCCTCTTCCTCTTTCTTCCTTACTTCCTCTTTTTTCATCTCCTCCTCTTTCTTTCTCTCCTCCTCTTTCTTTCTCTCTTCCTCTTTCTTTCTCTCTTCCTCTTTCTTTCTCGCTTCCTCTATCTTCCTCGCTTCCTCTTTCTTCCTTTCTTCCTCTTTCTTTCTCTCCTCCTCTTTCCTCCTCTCTTCCTCTTTCTTTCTCTCTTCCTCTTTCTTTCTCTCTTCCTCTTTCCTCCTCACTTCCTCTTTCTTTCTCTCTTCCTCCTTCTTTCTCTCCTCCTCTTTCTTCCTCTCTTCCTCTCTTTTCCTCGCTTCCTCTATCTTCTTCGCTTCCTCTTTCTTCCTTTCTTCCTCTTTCTTTTTCTCTTCCTCTTTCTTTCTCTCTTCCTCTTGCCTCCTCGCTTCCTCTTTCTTTCTCTCTTCCTCCTTCTTTCTCTCTTCTTCTATCTTCTTCGCTTCCTCTTTCTTCCTTTCTTCCTCTTTCTTTTTCTCTTCCTCTTTCCTCCTCGCTTCCTCTTTCTTTCTCTCTTCCTCCTTCTTTCTTTCTTCCTCCTTCTTTCTCTCCTCCTCCTTCTTTCTCTCCTCCTCTTTCTTCCTCTCTTCCTCTTTCTTCCTCGCTTCCTCTATCTTCTTCGCTTCCTCTTTCTTCCTTTCTTCCTCTTTCTTTCTCTCTTCCTCCTTCTTTCTCTCTTCCTCCTTCTTTCTCTCCTCCTCTTTCTTTCTCTCTTCCTCTTTCTTCCTAGCTTCCTCTACCTTCTTCGCTTCCTCTTTCTTCCTTTCTTCCTCTTTCTTTCTCTCTTCCTCTTCCTTCCTCGCTTCCTCTTTCTTTCTCTCTTCCTCTTTCTTTCTCTCTTCTTCTTCCTTCTTCGCTTCCTCTTTCTTTATACTTTCCTCTTGTGTATACACTTTCACAACAGATTCTTGCACTTCCTCTTCTTTTTCTTCTACACTTTTCTTTCTGACAGTTACTACTTCAGCAGATTTTTGGACCTCCATTTTCTCCCCTTCTTTATCCTTCTTTACAGTTACTCCTGGGACTGATTCCTTTACTTCTTTCTCTTTTTCTTCTAAGCTTTCCTTTACATGCATTTTCTTTGTTTCTTCACTTTCCTGTAAAATTTCTTTCTTTGTTATTGCTTCCTTTATGCTTCTTTCCTCTATCCTTTCTTGTTGCGTACTTACTTTTGTTATTTCTTGAACATCCTTCTGTTTTCCCTTCACATCATCTACCGTCTCTTGTGCGCTTGCCTCCGCAAATGGCTTTTGTACGTCTTTCTGTTCTTTCTTTGTATCTTCTACAACATCTTGTACACGTACTTCTTGGTCTGCAACACGTTCTACTTGTTTAATCGTGTCAAATGATGTTTTTTCAACAAGCATAGTTAATTCTATTGTTTTCTCTACAGTCTTCTTTACGTATTGTGGCTCGCTGAATTTCTCAGCTTCTTCTTTTAATTTCTCAGGTTTGTCTGTTTTTTCTGACATCGCATCAACAGACTTTGCATAATCATCTCTCTCTTTGGTTGATTTATCTTCAAAAACATTACTTACTACTTCCTTATGAACTTCTTTACTCTCATCTTTATCCTTTTCATCTTCGTAACTCAATTTCCTTACTTCTTTCCTGTCAAGGTCCTTCTCTTCTCTTATTTCTACGCTAACAACTTCTTTCGCTTCGTCCATCTTTTCAACTTCTTCCAACTCGGTTACATACTTCTCATCTTTGTCCAGCTTCTCTTTGTCAGTAGTTTTAGTCTTTACTGGCTTCTCTTTCTCAGATTTCAACGATTCCTGCAACTTAGCCTGTTGCTTCGTGGTCTCTCTCTGTATCTGTTCCTCAAAGTATTGAGCTTTCTCCGCTACCGAACATTCCGAGATATCAGGTACATTCAAATCTTCCATCGTTTCAGACTTTTCAACATCCTGAATGATTTCTGCCGTATCCTCTGTGACAACGTTTTGCACATATTCACCGCTATCGCTTTCATTGATCGTCAACTGTGACGTTCTCGACACTTCCGATTCCGATCGCTGATAACTTTCTCGTTTCCTTGAGATATCCTCCCAGAATTTCCTCTTCTCCGAATAAGTTTGCCTCTCAACGCTCGGCGACAAATCCTGCTCTTGCTCGACTACTTTATTGGGATAACTAGCATCTACAGATTCTAGGGAACAAGCCGCTTTTTGCGCAAGGGATTCGTGGGTAGTGACAGCATCTAGAACAACCAAGAATTATGCTCATATTACTTTTTATTAAGTAAATACATAGAATGCGTGAAATACATTGTGTATATTTACAATCTCGTATATGTGTGTACATAGGTACATAGATGCGTATAGATCGTCGGTTTGCTTGGAGAATGACACAACTAAGAGAGGTAAACTTTTCTGGAGGTCCATTTGAAGTTTTTCATTGTGAAATTAATTTATACAACGAATTAGTAATGGAAAATAATTTTTGTCCTTTTCTTTTATAATTTAGTTAATAGTTTTTGAATCTTACCCATCTCTAAATTAACTATTTAGAAAAGGATTAATACAGCCTTTGTTTATGAACCGTGACATTGTTTCAGTTAAATAATATAATTTAAATTTTAGCGACGTTTTTTCAAGTAAAAGTAGCTCGTTCCCACAGTTATTTTTTTTCTAGGTATCTCAAAATTAACAATTTTTGAGATGCGTCACATTTTTAGCAAATCAACAATATGTACACATATATGTATGTATGTGTATGTGTATACATATATATCTATAACTTTGGAGGATTATCCAATTAAACTTCTGTAAGCTCTATCTGTAATATTTCATAGCATTCCTCTTAAAATATTATCGGCACAACACTATCGTAAACTCTGTTACTGTACACATAACATCTTGTATATTTAAAAACAAGTACAATTTCAAAAATAAGGTTAAATCATCGAGATATTAGTAATTTCTTTAAACTTGTAACATGCACACTGCGTATATAAGCATAACGTGTAACTCTAAATTCCATTCTATAGAATTGCAATTGCTCTCGTTTTTCTACTTTCTTTTATTAGTATCCTTTGAGATTAAAATTAATATCCCATACGGTTGTCTATGATAATGTTGAGGACGGCAGTTTTGTCTGCAATTATAAGTACAGAAGATAGTATTAATACTAAATGATAACATTAAAGCAGAAATGTTTGTTCATCTATAAATTCTTGCAACGTGCGTGTAATCTGAATTCGAACTCTTGTACCAACGTAACCGGCTAACTTTTTTATTTCTTTTTTTAAAGTCAAGATAATTCTATTTTATTTAATATTATAACGTTTAATATTTCAAATGTGAAATAACACGAACAACCATCTTTATCTTATATACACTGTTCTTTTCCTTTTTCTTCTTTTTTTTTTTTTTTCTTTAATCAAATCTGACCCAAAGCATGGTGCAAAAAGGACTGAAATAACTCTTGTAAGAAATGAATTGTACGCGGTAAAGATCAACTTAATTACATTGAAATAAAATTTTATGTTGCTAATGTTCCAACATCATATATGACCTAATATAGCAGTTCGTTCTTAATGATTTCAAGTTACAATAAACGTTGATTTACGTGTTCGTCCAAGTTCGTAATATTCAATCTCAAATCGACTGCGTTAAAAGTAAAATATAAATTTCATTTCCTTCTATTCGATTTAATTTAATTTCGTACATATGTATGAAACTTTTATAAATTAAACACAAATCAACAGCAAAGTCAATTTTATATAAAATTCATAGTAAAGTTGGCATAGTTGCGTTCACTTTGAAAATTATGATTCCACTGTTTCGTGTCAAAGATCAAATACTCGGTATTTAATATCACACGGATAGATGACATACTTGTGTTTATTTGCAAGGTTTCTTTTTTCTTTTTATATCTACATTAACTGCAACGATGAGAAATGTGAACTGCTCGGGAGTAAACACAGTTGATCAATTATACGCTTGCACAATTTAAAACTATTTCTAACGCATCTTGACCTTATTATGCTAATTCGTATGACAGCAAAGCGGATCTTGTTCGTAAGCATCTTATTGCTAATTTAAAAATGGAAAATGATATGTCATACATCTGTATGACGATGAAAGAAAGAGGAATTACAGAAGAGTAACAGAAAAGAAAATTCAGCTACCATAATTTAACATTTTGACTGGAGAAGACGAGTTAACTCGTCATTGGTAAATCAACACTTCGAACATAATAGTTCATGTAGAAAGGTATTGTTAATTTTTTATTGGAGTGTTACGCCGGTATTAAATGTAAGATATATCATACTAACATCTGCAAAAATCAAAATGAAGTAATTCGTTGTCATATTGGTCAATTTTTAATTATAAGCTGGAGATATCTCATTTCTGTTTGAAAGGTGAACTTAGGTAGTTGAGCACGTGTAATTTTCAAAGTCAATAGCTGAATACTGTAAGGGTCTGCTATTTAAAAATATTGCTTTTTCATATGACATTTGTAATCATTTGTTGTTTAAAATTTGAGAAAGATTAAATATTACAAACGCATTTAGCGTTTATTGCTTAAATTCGTTAAATATATTCTTTTAGAAATAAATACGATGAATTTACCATAATATTCTTACAAATTTATTTTACATAATAATTTGTCGTGGTGTCTAATAATGACCTGAAATATATGAATATATTTCTAAATTAAGAAGTAACAATACAATTTAACAAGCTTAAAAATGAAATATAATATTTAATAATAATGTTCTTTAGTTGGTATTTGATAACAAAAAATATTATAATAATATATGATAAAAGCATGAGATGAAATTGAGACACAAAGATAAAATTATATTTGATAGAAGCGTGAAAAAATATATAGTAGAACTATATTGTGAACACTCAGTTATAGATTTGGAAATGACGTTGCCCAGCGTTCTTATTAAAAATGTAAAATGACGTAGGTTATCAGTATTCAGCTGAAGAATTTAAAATAACGTAGGAGTACGTTACCGGTCTCGAATGTAATATTAACAGATTAAGAGTAGATCAAAATTTAAATACTTCAGACATTTTGAAAATATCAGAAGAAGACTTAAAAACATTAATATGATATCAAATTTGAAAAATTTTGTTACCGTTTGTTTTACGAAATTTTGCAAATTTAACATATTTGTACATATGCTAGCATCAGTTCTTTTAGGTCTGGTACAGACCGATACGTGGTCGTTAGGATTTTGCATCGGTGACGCTGTGCAATCCGACACGTTTGTATTTCTCGTATCAAGATCGCACGCTCGTGTGCATTATTTCATTAGAAATATAAACCTGCCGAATCGCAGAGCATCATTAATCTGAAATCGAAACGATAACGCATGGGATTTCATAGAGATGACTTGTGGGTATTCCGAAAATGTTAGCGAGAATTCTCAAAGTTCCCATAGCACTCCCGGCAAGGATAATTTCCTAATCAGCTGCTTCAGTGGATAAAATTCCTATACTATCTCAGCACATTCCTCCAGGATGTGGTGGAATCTATTTGGAAGATTTACCCCTATGTAGAAAAGAAAAAGGTGATTTACGGGTCAGGAGAGCTTTGCTTTTGTTTTATAAACCATGACGTGACAGACGCCTGGAGGGGAGACCTGTATTTGTTAACACTTTGCCGGTCGATCGGGGAGATTCCCTTGTATTACGAAAAAAATAGATATACTTGATATATTTGTAAATTTTATCATAAATTGGTTTGTTTTGAACATTGATACACTTTAAAAAGATTCAGATTTTATCAAACATGTTACTTTGATTTGTGTAAACGATATAAAATATTAGATAATTATTATTTTATTATTTCATGTTACTAATAAGGTAACGTTTTATATTTATTTCCCTTTTTTTATCGGCATTCGTTCATAGCCAAGGAGCAAAAATCACCCTCGAAGTTAAAAGCAGAAAACACATTTGTGCCAATATTTTGAATATTATTAGAAACAGATGAAGGATGTATACTGACGATAATTTTCGATTTTTCAAAGTCAAATTTGTAAGCGTCACCCGCGAAAGGTCGGAAATGTGTTGCTGGACATGGATTCGGCCATGACATTAACAGACAATGAATGGAGCTGCATTTGTCATAGTTTTGAATAAACGCAGCGACAAGAAGAGCCTCGGATTGTCGATTGCGTGGGAGTACATACCGGTAGCCGAAGACTCGACGTCCTCGGATTATCGAATGTTCTAAAAGGATCTGGCCTCGGAGAAGTAAAGGCGGAGGTGCCTTCTGCTAAGAGTATCGTGAAAAATAGCGCAGCACTTACCCCAGTACCTTCATTGAATAACAAAGCTTTATCGTACGAACTTCTAACGTGTATGTAAGTGTCGTAGTCGAGAAATCGCTAAGAACGAAATGCTGTCAGCTTAATTTCACGCGAGATATTTTGTGGCTGAACGTGAAAATACATCTGTGTATCGGAAATCGAAAAGATAGCGACATAGTGTCGATTAAGTATTGTCAGTACCGTCATTATCATCTTTTCCGTATATAATGTTGCCATGTTTGACAATGAATTGGTTTACTTTCTTACGAAACATTCTATTATTACTTTTTCTTCTAAATATTTCTGTTTTTTCTCGATATTTGCTTTCGCTGCACATTAGCTTCAATTATTCTTTACGTCCCCAAGGGTTTCTGTTTTCTTGAAAAATATATTAAAATGGAAAATATCGTGGAAAGTAAAATCTCAAGATATTAATGAGGTACTTTGTAAATTGTTACAAGCTGAAACAAAAAACGTCCAATGACCTTTTTATACTACAAAGATGAACCAATATAGTCCCTATTTAATTTCCTCTTTCTTTTTCTTTTTCATCAATTCTACGTGAAAATGGAGTATAAAAGTATACACTAACAATAAAAGCTTTTATCAAAATTTCACCAATTACACGGTACAAAATTTTCCATTAGAAAAACTAACAAATATGTTGCTGTAATCTTATAAAATGTCTTGCATAAAACAAAATGCAAAATGGTAATGCACGAAAAAGTTCATAGTAAGTATAATAAGATTAGGAAAATTTCCTGTATCGAGTGATTTACGATTTTATGTTATCAATGGAAAAAAGAAATGGTATTTCAAACTATTTATGGAGTAATCAAATTTAATAATATATTTTCTTTGCTAACTTCGTAATTATTGATAAATGTTATTATTGGATGCATGATTAATATGTAACAAACGAAGACATTTTGAGATCACAATATTTAAATGAATATTTTCGATTGGCAAGAGGAAAAGCAAATATCAAGTATATGTACGTAATATAATTAACACAATAACAATAAATAACTACAACGAAACGCAGTTTAATTAAACAAATATATTACTCTTTAATATTTTCGAAAAGTGGATTGTGGAATTTATCTTAACTATAAAATAAAATGAAGATAACGGTTTGGATGACATCACATTACAACTTTAAAGTTTCATACCAAAGTGTTTGTATGAAATATAAAAATACTCATATAAATCTATAAGATTTCTTTCTACAAATAAAAAAAAAATATTAGCACAATAGCTCTCATTTCATATTTAAATAAATGTGAATAATACAAAAATATGTAGATAAGATTTTCATATGTAACATTTGTTATATAATTACGGTTTTAATTGTACCACCAATCTACCTTAACTTCCACGTTGAATTTATTCAACTCGACGAATTTTATGAAAAGAACTTTTCGCGAATCGAAGTAATAGATACCTTGTAGATACATTTTGTTTAAGCGTAAGATATAATAAATATGAAACAAAGAAAAATTTCGAAACATAATCGAAAAGGTAATTTAAAAGTTTTCCAGAAATTGTATCTCAATGATGAACAGTTATTCATTATCCATAGAATATTCTCAATTTCTCTATAAATATTATCTTCAACATATTTTTCACTCACAATACTCATTGTGTATACTCTACAACTCTATAAAGCACTATAATTGATAAATAGTGGATAATACAAGGATTACTATCCAATACACTCTTGCATGGTATCCATGTAACTGGAGAAGCTAGATCTGACTGACAGAGGCCAGATTTGTATGATATTTAAGTAGCACACTGTTTCCCCACTAGAAAACGTACTTTGCAAATATTATATCCTTACCGTTGATATATCTATATATCAAATAAACTTATTCGTTCGTATCAACATCTTCGACATCGGTATGACAGTCGCTAATCGCATCGTCGCTAGTATCTTTAACAATTAACATATTTTCCATTTTATTGATATTTTTCATAACAACTTGAGACGCTACATGAACTTCGAAATCCTCCAACAATTCCTTGTGACTGCAACAAGGTTCCTGTACATCATCCTCGTCTGATATATCCATATCTTCCTCATCGGTATTGGACATAACCACAATATCCGGCGTTTTATTGGACAATCCTTTCAACGGTGGTTCGTCACGATACATTTTATTTCTCACTTCCATGGAAAATGGTCCGTCACCTTCTTTCGTCATTACAGTTTCTCCGCTATAATCACAAAATATGTCGGACCTCGGCTTTACATAGATCATCCAATGGACTTCGTCATCACCCTCGAAATCCTCGAGATCTGTTTCACCGTGACAAGGGTTTTCGGCAACCTTCAGAGTATTCTGATTTTCCGTTTGCTCTATTTCCGTCTCGCTTGGATAAATCTCGTCGACGTCCGTTAGATTTTCGACGAAATTACTACGTTGCGGCGAGTCTTTGTCGTCCGGTGACAATATATTTGAGCCTTTAGCTTCGATATCCTCCAACGTTACGCAAATAGTCGGCCCTTGTTGCTTGTCGTCCGCCGTGTGATTTAATGTCCGAATTTGAGAATTAATCGTTATTAATTCACCCTCGGAATCGGTATCGGAGAAATGTAACGACGTGTTATTAATCATGGAATTCAATCTCCTACGCGTCGATCTTAATTTACGTTTCACCTTTATCCCCGTAACGGTTTCCTTCGGATTTGACGGAATTGAATTTTCATCGACTACCTGCGCGCATCCAGCAATTTTCACCGAATTCTTCTCCGTTTCCGTTTGCTCGTCAGTTCGCTCCGATAAATTTTCATCGTCTACAGTTTTATCGATGAATAATCCATTCTTGTTTATCGACTCTAATGTGCTACCTTCCATTTCCACTTTCTCTTCCTGTTTATCACTTAGCTCCTCCATAACAAAAAAAACCAGTGCTCTCGGAAACAGATTCTTTCTTTTTTCTTTTTTTTTTTTTTTTTTTTTTAAGATTTAACGTGCAGTTTTTAAGTGCAAATTAGTAAAGAACTTAAAAAAACCTGAAACTGAAAATCGTAAAAAAAATAGACATTAATGTTTAAAATGAACTAAATAACTTCTCGTTAAAGATGTGAAATAATTACTTTCGGATAAATAAAGCAAAAAGTAAACAATATGAACTCTTCTTCAAACGATGCCGCGACTCGATTTATCGCAGCGCAAAACTCACGTATGTCAAAATCGTGACAGGATGATATTCGAGAGGAGATAGTGTTTTTTTTTTTAGAAATAACGCTTCCTGTTACTGGTTCAGATCAAACTAGACAGGCTAGTCATAGCTACATCGAACGTTTGTTGATACTGTTATACGTAATTAAATTTAAAGAAGCCTCGCACAACGCCTAAGCCATAAGCAGATTGACTTTACCTCTTAAACGAAAATAGAATTACAATGGATTTTTGCCTCCTTCTATGAAACCAATTTGTTTCAACTACAACATCCTCCCTTTTTTTTTTTTCTCAAAGTAACGTCAATTTTTCTAATATACTAGAAACACCAGTTATCGTTAGTGATTTTCATAATTATACTTTGCGCATTTTGTCGCAGCGATATAAAATCATTATTGTTTTGAACAATAATTTTGTACAATGTGTGAATATAGAAATGTTATTTCTTTTTTTTTTTTGCTTTTTCACCTTGCATTTGAATATTCCATTAAACTTAGCATTTTATCGAACGAATCATATTACGATTTCTAATCATTAAACGAAATTATAATAAAACGATGGTTTTTATATTCGACCTTTTGTACTCTGTCAAAGGGAATACATCGTTCGTTTCAATCGGTATTATTACGAAATTGGACCATTTATCTTCGTTGCTCTAACGTTACCATTCATCTGACGAGAAAAGTGTAGTATATAAAAATAATCGCCATACCTGTACGTTCCTTTTGCAAGGTGTCGGTAATAAATTTCTTTTCCGACGGTGAAGTGTCCTTAGGTTCGTCGCTTTTTTCCTTCTCTTCCATCTTGTATTTCGATTCGTAAGAATCCAGTTTTTGTTTAATAATATTCGAATCTTCGTAATCTATGACAGAAAGAAGATGCGTAAAGTATACCGATAATATACATTGTTCGTTCCTGAAATATTAAAAAAATTTTTACCTTTCAATTTCTTTTCTATCTCAATCTTTGCTATCATTTCTGGAAGAACAATGTTTAGTATGCAAATCGGTTGTTGAGGCGGTTCCCCTTTAGCGACTTTCGGTTCTCGCATGAACAGCATTCTAGCGACCGGATCTAACAACGGATCTTTCACTTTAACATGGAAGGAGAGACGATTTTGACGGAAAGCTTTGAAGGTAAACTTCAACTGTACACCCGATTTCGTTACAGGTACTAAATTTCCACTGAACTCTATGTAAAGGTCTTTCCCATCAAGTGCCTATGGAAAAATAGAATTGTTAAAATATCTATATATGATATTACGACAAATATGATTCTATATTTAATTTCTCGACACCTGTAAATAATTTTTTTTTCAGATCTAGGAGAAAGCTTTGATTTTCAATCAATTTTATTAAAATGTTTCATAATGATTGTGCAATTGTATGCTTTGACAGTCGGTAAACTGTGGATTTTTATGCAGATTCATATTTTTGAGGATATGAAAAAAAGAGTGAAACTTTAAAAAGTATTGTAAAAAGCACATATTTTCATATCATGTGTATTCTGTGCAATGTTACATCTGTAAATTTCCTATAAATGCATACAAATCCGCAGTCTACTTATCCAGCATACTCATGATTGTTAATATTTTTATATATTATTTATCTATTTCACTGCTGTTTTCTCATAGAGTTTCAAACACTTTTCTCATACAATTCTCTTCGTTTTCTATTAAAAAGTTCTTTTTACTCTAAAACTCCTGAGTCTTGTACCATTACACCGAAAGAATGATACCTTTTTCACACTCTTTATCACGTTTTATTATCACCTATGTATACAGTGACGTTAGAATGTCAAATTTAAACAAGTATACGAGAAACATAATTTTGAGAATTTTTTTCAAAACATGAAATAATTCTAAGTTAGCATTTTTCGACTGGTGAGTTCAAAGAACTCCTCACTCTAAGAATCCTAGGATTAAGGCATTATTTTGTATTATATCTTGCGTTTCATTTACTTCTCTATTTGATCATGTTGTAGATTTAAAGGGAGATGGAACTTTCGCAAGAAGAATGTTCTTTAAATACACGGTATTCGATTTTTTATTATTTCAATAAAACAAAGCCCTTCGCTGCATACTGGAAGGTAATCGTTTAAGTAAAAAGCTACTTCGATGATGATTAACTTAATTAATCCAAAACGTCTGTCATTTAATACGATGATTTTGTAATTATGTGTCCACGATAAATAAATTTACTGCTTTTATTAATCAAGCAATTAAATGTGCTTCTGATTTTATTAGATTTAAAAATAGAATTATGTTTATTGTTAATGTCTTCCCCTTTATCATTGACTAATATTTTATTTACCTGTGTCTGCTCAAAATTTTCAATAAATTTATGCGTATTGATTACTATACATTCACAATTAAAAGATAACATGGCTAACAATAATATATTTGTTCCGAAAATTTTCTACAATTACATTTTGTTCAATAAGCCGTAATATCGGTAATTTTTAAGGAAAACTTGCTAAACCATTAGTAGCAATGGTTTAAATCATAAATTGTAGGATAATAATACATATTCTTTTAATACGTATCATTATTTTTTTTTTCTTTACTGCTATAATTCTGTATAATTCTTTTTAATTTTAAATATGCTGAGCACGTATGAACTTCTATCAATTTCATCAAAATTTTACCGAAAGACATAAAATACTTTATTTACTCTCATTTGATATTATATTTATTTAACTTTCGATATTGACACAAATACCGAGAGATAATTTTTATTTAATTACTTCAATATCAAACGACTAAACGCACTTTAAGTTCGATCATTTTAATTGCATAATTTTCAAAACAAAAAATTGCATTACTTCTGGGACAGCTTAAGGTTACCTAATTGCGCGAACTGATATAATTTAGTTCTTATGCACAGAACGGTATTGTATATTAATAACAAGAGAAGTTGTGAAATTAAGTTAAAATTATCACATTAGATAATCAAAGGGAATTAATTTTGAGTCAATTGCTTTTTCTCTTCCTCCGTTTTTTTCGTATTTTTTAATATGTAGGGAAAACATGAGGAAATGATTATTATTATTTTCTCCATAACGTTACGTTGAATATTCGTGTTTCTTACAAATTAATAACCTTCTAAACGAGTAAGATTTAAATGACGATACTGAAACTTGATACATCTAGAAATTCGCAGCGAAATCGTTGAATGCAACGATCATTTATCGATTAACTTTGTTCAAAATGAAAGAAAATATGTAATAATTAATATAATTGAAATTATATTAATAAAGTATATTTACTTCGACATCCCGGCTTTTTACAATTTCGACAAACTCTTCTTGCCTCTCCAAGGTATGCATTCCCTCCTTGCCGTCCGTCATACACAATATCCTTAATGTTGCCTCAAGCATATCCATTCGTTTGGAATATATTATAAAACTGTGTATGAAAAAATTACTTCTTTATCTACTGAAAAATAATTGATTTAACTAAATCATCAACAACGCTGATACATACTTCGTAACATATGGCACATATAAGGATTCTTCGTACAATTCAGTAGCCATTTTTGGTACCGCGCCTATATTACGGCAATCCATTAGCCAAAAACGGGCAGAAACGGTTGTAGTAAAAGACACCGTGTCATTCATAAAAGTTAACGGTGTCGAGCCGGTAACATCTTCCCACTGCGATTCACTAGTACCTCCTAAATTTAACATGAGAAATAAGAACGTGAAAACGTAAAAATAATAAATACAGTAGAACCACGGTAATTCGAAAATTTCTGTAGAATTAGAATTTCGTTTATTCTCTTTCACCTCGTTATAAAAATCTCTGTAAATCGAATTATAAATTTCCTATAACTCGTATTATTATCTTCGCGTTTAGGTGCGTTTAATGATACGTATTAGCCTAGATACTACGTAAATAGTAATTTATTTCTTCCTTTATGTGCATAATTAACTTCTGAATGTTGAATTTGTCTTTCTTTGAATATCTGTAAATCGAAAAACTTAACTTTATGTATAAAGTCTGTGCAAGTTGAATTTTCGTTTTTTTATCCCTCGTTAATCTCTCTTATTTGGAAATTTTGATTAATCGCAACCTGCATAACTCAAAAATTTCATTTCTTCCCCTGAGATTTGAGTTACCAAGGTTCTACTGTATTAACATTGCACTATTATTTTCTATGTAATCGTAAACATAATACTAACTTTCGATGAGGACACTTGACGCTTATCCTTCAAAAGTAAAAAAAATCTACGTTTAAAACACTTTTTATCTCACTATCATATATTACAGTGAATACAAAGTGTAGAATATATTAGGTCATCCAATAAGTCGTGTCTTTTCTTATCGTATTTTATACAGTTACGCCAATTAATATTCTGACGCCCTTTAAAACAGAATGACTTTTTAAAAATTGAATCAAACGAATTGAGTTTTTCTTTAGGAGCTAAAAGGATTAGTTTATTAGATAATATGCACACAAAATTTAGAAAAAATTGCGATTAATCGGAATGGCAAAGAAAATAGTGAAATTGACATAAATCTGCAAAATGTATATCTTAAATTTTCATTACAGGCTTAGATAAAAAAGTTACAAACAGCTTCCGTTACTATTTTCTTCGTAATTCCAACTAATTGATATTTTTTAAAAATGTTTTTGCATACCATTTAATAAATTAATCCATCTAACTTCTCACGAGAATTCCATTCATTTGGTCCACTTTTGAAAAAGTTATTGTGTTTTAAAGGGTGTCAGAATATTAATGGGAGTCACTGTATAAACGTTTGTATCTTGTTTAGGTGATATGTTTATAGAAACTTCTCTGTATAACTTTCAAGAAGTATACTCTCGTCAGTCTAAAACATATATTCGAAGCATTTAGAATGACACTTTCTACTAACAAGAAAAAGTCAAGAAATGAGTGTCAACATTGCATGCTATATGAATTTAAAAAAGGCAACACAGTTGAAGAAGCCCTTAAAAATACTTGCGACATATATGGAAAACATGTTTTAAGTGTAAAAAAGTGTCAAAGGTGGTTTTCGAAATTTGGAAATGGGGTTTTTGACTTTTTCGACAAACCACGGCTCGGTCGACCAGTAACGTTTGATAGCGAAGGATTAAAAGCTCCAATTGAGGCAGAATCTCGATTAACAGTTGAAGAAATAGTAGCAGCAGACATTTATAACAAATTGGAAAAATATCAAAGTTTGAAAAATGTATTCCGCACGACTTATCGTATTTAGTGAACGAACATTTGTGCTTCATTGCGAGAGCGGCAAACTGGTTACTTATTTCTCGACAAATTTTGTACTGACGATAAAAAATGGATCTTGTATAATAATCCAAAACGTAAAAAACAATGATTGTCATCAGGTCAAAAACCAGATGCTCCAGAACGGAAATCCATCCTCGAAAAATTTTATCGCATGTATAATGGAATATTAGAGGTGTGATTTACGTTGAATTTTTAAATCAAAATCAAACAACAACAGTCGATGTGTATAGCCAACAGTTTAACCGATTACACTCAGCTTTATGCGAAAAACTACCATTAATAGTGAATAGGAAAGAAATTTGATTCCATTATGACAACGACAGACAGCACACAGTTAAGATAACCTTATAAAAAATTAAAAGCAATTATTAGGAATTTATCACCATACTCTTGGGACTTTGCACTAAGTGATTACCACCTATTTCGATCTTTGCAAAATTTTTTAACCGAAAAAAATGTCAACGATAGTGAGCATACCAAATTGTCAATAGATCAGTTTTTTAATTCAAAGCCCGTAAAATATTTTTAAAATTGGGATCAAGAAGTTGATTGAAAGATAAGAAGTCATCGAAAACGATGGTCGATGCATCGATGATTACAATTAAATGTAAGTATTATTACTTTACACTTAAAGTTAGCGTCAAAAAGCAGCACGACTTATGGGATGACCTAATATTTCTATAAGTATCTTTCACATTTGCAAAGCCAAAAATCAGATGGAGTACTTGAAATAACATATATTAAACTGTAAATCCTAATTCTATAAAAAGTTTATGATCATTTTGTTAACTGGTTTACGATTATTCTACGAAATACTTGCAGTATTTGAATTGTTAACACCGTTTTACCTGCAATACTACATAAAAGGCGTAACGTTGGCGTTTCACCCCCATATTGATTGATCATTCCTTTATTTGCAGCTTGTGGCACAGGTATCGTAAGAGTAATTGGCTTATGAAACTTTCGTCTTCTTGGTTCGATCGTTATTACAGGAGAAACCGCGACACAATTGCCTAGCAATTTTGCTGTAAGTTCTGCCGGAATCACATGAGCCTATAGGAAGAAAAAATGTTTACATTTTACCGATTATCTTTGTACGAAACCGTATTAACCCTTATCAGACATATGTCAACTCCCACGTGACATTATACTTTTTACCATAGCAGACGTTTGTTAGCTTAGTTGTTAGGTGACATAAGAAACTTTACCGTGTCGGATGTATGTCACGTGGAATGTGTTTAACCCTTTGATTACTGTTGGCGCCTATTGTTTTTGAAATTTGGCTCGTATACATTTGTTATCACCCTTTCGCCAGAATTTTATTTTCTTCGTGCATCCATTTTAATTTAACGAAACGAATATTATATTTTCACAAATTCGAGAATTGTTAATTTTTAAACTTTCGAAACCAATTTGACAAATTTCCCGGTTGAAAGTCGAACATTTACCTTTCTCTTGAAATCTGCCGTAGTGAAAGGGTTAAAAAACACCACATATTGACAAGATATAAATAAATGAAAAACCTTAAAGTTGTCATTGAAAATATTAAAACATATAATTTCGTGTAATAAAATGTCTTTTCATTTAACCCTTAACGCTTCATTGGCTCTGCTACGAAGGCATTAACAATCTAACATTTGTTTCGTGACTTCGCTGGCTCTGCTGCGAAGATACTTGTAATTAACATAATTACGCTTAAAATGCTGTTTTATTATCGGCGTTAGCTATTTATTTTTTACTTATAACCTAATACTTTTATAATGTTGAGGTTGAATTATTTCTTAACTTTCTTTTTTATCGATAAAGACATGGAAAAAGAAGAATGTTACTGTTGAAGTATATAAAGATAATTTAAGTATTTTATCATCTAAAAACATTGTAAGTGATTATGATTCTGGTACTTCTAATAGTGGTAGCGAAATGATAGTACGAAAAAGGCGAAGAATTGGAGTTGTTGAAAGTGAAAGCGAAGATTCACCAGAAGACGTAGACATAGAGGAATGGCGTGACGTTACAACAAATTTAGAGATGCCAGAAAAAATTAATTTTAGTGTGGCCAAGAGTCATTAAACGACAAATTCGTTCAGACATTGTTAATAAAATAAATTAAGTGTTGTCTTTTTTTAACTAAAGCTTCTATTTTCAAGTGCATTGCCATAAAGAACTACCGGACCTGCTGAACAACGGCATTAAAAATGTAATGGGAGCATTAGGAATTAAAAAATGCCAATGCGACATTTTTCACGTGAGCATCAACTAAAGTGACGATCTAGCAGCAGTTTGGATGTGAAAATCTGACGTTTAACTTACCTGTAATCCAACTTTAATCTTCTTTGTTAATGCACCTGGCGGGAAAACTGCCTGAACGTCATTAGCTACGCTGGATGTTAAAATTCCACCCTCGGCACCAATCACATGAACTTCCTGCTTGATCCTCGTGATAATTGCGAAGTATTGTGGAAAATCTGTCGTTATTATGCGAGTAATTCTGCCCGAATGTGTAGCACTCATTTGAGGATCTGCAAAATGAAGCGTCCATTGTATTCTTCTTGTTTTTTTTTTTCAACGATGAGAAAAATATACGAGGAATTTTTTCGCATATCAAAAGTACCATGTGGTGTGTTTAATAAAGTGGTATCATTATCGGCAGAATTGTCATGCTCCTTCCAAGTTTCTCCATTTTCACTCCTGAGTATAATAATTTCCCTCTCCTTGCCACGGATAGACGCGAAATGTGGTATATCGATTAAAACAGGCCTGAAATGATATATAGATACATGTATTATTTTTATAGTGAAACAAATGGATTATTATGTGAAATGTTATGTAAAATAATATTCTTACCCCAGAAACGTTGCACCAATTGGTCCCATTTCTATGATACGCGTCGCTAAAGCCTCCCCTTCCATCAGTGGAGGAGGATTTGCAACTTTGTTGGGTTTTATCAATCTGCATGTGACTCGGATTGGCATTGTTGCTCTACGTGGCGGCACAATAATACGTACACCGCTGTGTCTACATCCTTTCATAGCACCTCCGCGTGCATCCACCAAGAAGCTCACCAAAAATCTACAAATTGAAGGATCTTCTTCATGAACCTTTCAAAACACCCTCGCTATAATTAATAATGTAAGTGATAATTAAATAAAAAAGTGCGCACATTTTTCAATTATTTTCAAATAATTGCAGTCTGCAATCAGATAGCTACAAAGAAAATTGAAATTGAAAATATAAGCAAGATTAATGTAATGTTTGTTCGAATAAATCTAATATAACGATAATTAGTATATAGGCTTCAAGATTGAGTACGTTATGATTTATAAATGTTATAATTTATAAAATTATTATTTACAAATTTATAATTTATAAAATTATTATTTACAAATTGAATTGTTATAATTTATAATTTATAAATTTATCATTAATTAATGATCACGGTGAACATTCTGTTTCAATCATTCTCTCAGAGGTGACGAATATTCAAAAGGAAAAATAATAATTAAATTGGAAAGCTTTTGTTCCACTTTGACATTAAAAAAATATGTATCATACTCGTAATTTTAATAAGGAAAAATCATAGCAAGTGAAACTGAAACTAAAATTCAAATTTTCTTAATAATTTAAAAAAAAAAATAACGAAGAAACTATTTTGCAAGTCACATCGTTCGATGCGTGTATTACTCTTGTTAATACTGCGCGTTAGAGTAATTTCTAAATTTTAAGCAAAGATATTAATATTATTTCAAGTGTATTTTGAAAGTTATCGATATTATATTTAAAAAATTTATTTGAAAGTTAATTGACAAAAGAGATAATTATTATAAAATCAATTGAACTACTATATTCATAGAAGCGGTGTGGAAATATCGGGTTAGGTTGGGATTGAACATAGAAAAATATGTTCAAGGCAAAAGTTGAAACAAACACCATTTTTATGCTATTTACAAGGTTATTTCAAGATTATGGAGACCAGATTGCTGAATCCAAGGTCATTTAAAGATCATGGTATACTATGTCGTTAATCTCGATCTGACATCAGTTACAACGTTACGTAGTTGAAATATACATGTCACTTGATTGAAATAACCTTGAAAATAATATCAAACAACATGTTTGCTTATACCTCCACTTTCTCCTCTTTAAACAATACAATTTTTGTCTTGAATATATTCTCCTATTGTGCATCCCAACAGAAATATTTAGGTGTTCTGTTTCTTGTAATTAACCCGATATACGGTACAGGTAAGCAGAAAAAGCATCGAAGTTAGCAAACATTCCTATGAGCTTTCATAATTAATTTCATAGAAAATTGAGAGATTAATTTTGGAAAATTACCGAGAAAAATTTTGAAAAAGGAAATGAAAAATTATACCGCATTGTGTACAACGATTCCATTTGTTATAGCGATAAAAATTACTTACGATCTGAAATGGAGTCGGCTAAAAAAAGGGAAAATATTTCATTTGAATTATTAGTAATTCATGTATATAGAAATATTATATTGCTAATCATTTGTGCACTACATTATATCAGTTTAAAAACCGATTTATTTTACTCTCTATCGTAAATAATGTTTACTTACCCCAAGTTAAATCCATCGGTATCGAAGTTTTCCGCTAAACAATAATTATTGCTTTGGGTGAACTCCTGTTTTTCTTCTTTAGTGACTAATCGAAAATAATTTTAGAAATGACATGAAAACATTGTACGTTCAAGAATGAACTGTAAATATCCTTACCTTGTCTATGTATCGGATCATCCCGTGTGACATCAATTGGCAAAGAATCATCTCGTAAACTTTTCATCAAGTCCGCTGTAAGATACCGATACGGTTGTTCGCTGATCATTGCATCTGAACCTATGAACAAATGTCGAGTTCGGTTGAATTTTGTTTCGTGAAAATGCTTCTCATTCTTGAAGTTGCATTGTCTGTTAACTGTTCATATGTATATATATATATATATATATATATATATATATATATATATATATATATATATATATATATATGTGTGTATAATGTACGAATGTTAGGCTATATAATAAAACAATAGGAAAAGTTAAAGGAGAAAAATATTTTGGTCAATTTTCAAAATGTTTATAATTAAAGAAGCGTTGATCGCAATTTTATCGCTGTACTATTTCTGTTCTATTTTGTCAAGTAGAATGATCTCTTAAAATTCCTTCTATTTCTTCCTGCATAGGTATGTAGAAACTAACGGAGGATATTTTAAAAAAATAATACTATAAATTTAAGTAAGTTTGAAGATTAGAGACATATCATTTCTTTGCTTGAATGGTTTTATCGTTGTGTCGACAACGTCAAACAATGTTTGTTTGAAGTTCATTCTTCTATCACTTAAGATAACCAAATTATTCAGGTGGTTGTTTGAAGGATCTCATCCTGTATAATACAGAACGAATTATGTAAAACAGACTATCTATTTTCTCTAGCTAGGATGGTATGAGAAAAATTTTATACGTAATTTAAATAGTTTCAAAAGTAAGGATGAATAAAATAGAAGAATAATTTCTTTATAAATGTTAATTTTTTCTGTTTCCTTTCCAAGGTGACCTGTTCTTTTTTTTTTTCATTGAAATCTTTGATAATAGTTAATATTTCTTTTCTACTGCATGTTCCAGCAGACATTGATGTACATTTAAGCATGCATAATAGTATGACTTTAAGATGATCTTCAACTTCAAAATTTCAAATGAAACTCCCTTTCATTGAAATCCCTCGGTTAATATAGAAACATCATACCTCCTTCGTCATCGGAGTCAGACATAAAGCTGGTTTCTTGTAAACTTTCAGGTGCTATGACTTTGTACTTTTCATCCCAATTTTTATTATCGGGTGCTAACGTATCATAAGACAGTCCCTTCAGTACCTCCATGACAGATATGTATCCCAACTTTTGCGCTATATTTAACGCAGTCAAGCCGTCCTGAAAGAATTTTCATATGTATATTTCCCTTGTGATGATAACACTGAAGTTTTGTTCCTTTGTTCTTATCAAACTGCGAATGTTCAAGCATTTATAAGAAATTCAAAGGTATAAAATTACATAGAATGCACGTAATATGGAAAAATATATAAAATATCTAAATTACAGTATATTTTTTATAGTACATGGTAAATGAAATAATTTTTTTTCCTGTTTCACTTTTTTTTTTTACTATATTCTCAAAAATATGAATTTACATAAAAATCCGCTGTCTATCATAAACGAATAATATTTATTATAATAATATAAAATTTTATTTTTTTAATAATTTTAAGTGATATTAAAATTTAGAAGCAAAGCAATAAAATTGTACTAATATATAACGTTCATAATGCTTTATATTAAATGACATATTACAGATAAAAGATTGTAAAATATATTCAAAGTTAAGGAGAGCAATTTGAAAAAAAAGAAAAAAGGAAAACCAATGTTACTTACGGTGGTTCGTGCCTTGTGAGAAGCATTTCCTTCCAACAAAGCAGTAACAATATTTGCATGGCCTTGCTGTGCAGCCTGATGAAGTGGAGTATAATTGTGATTGGTTTTTACATCGATACTTGCATTGTGTTTCAATAGAAATCGAATCATCGAAAGATTTCCAAAATGTGCGGCAACGTGTATCGGCCGATAACCAGTTTCCGTATGACTTTCTACGTTCGCACCATTTTTAACAAGAATAGAAGCCACTTTCGTGAAATCTTCTTGAGCACATAGATGCAACGCGGTGAGACCATTCTAAACAGAAAAATGTTAAGTTACAATTACGTGGAAGATGTAATTGGAAAATAGAGCGTCAAATTTTCTTATCGATGCAATTTTAATATTCGTGAATTAATTTTGAAAACAATGTTTTTTTTTTAACGCGATACAAAAAAAGAAATTAGAAACTGCGTAAAATACGTGACATGTAATCTTCCGACTGCTGTTACGTCGAAGAAATTAAATTTTGTAATTTTGTTAACAAGATCTTCGAAAAACGAATTCTTAACATTTATTTCATTTAATTACAAGATATTTACCTTTGACTTATGATTTGGATCAGCTCCGTGTTCAATCAAGAGATTCGTCATATCATAATGTCCTTTTTGTGCACTCAAATGCAAAGGTGTAAATCCTGCTTTAGATTCGGCATTTGCATTTGCCCCATTCTCCAAGAGAGTCGAAGCAATATCCATCTAAAAGTTTTTATACCAATCTATTAATCTACCGTAAATTTTTATGCACTCATACGAAGTTTAACAATGCAAAATTGCACATAATGCACGTATTATGAAAAAGAATACAAAATATTTTACTTTCTTTACTTTATTTCCAAAAATATGGATTTGCATAAAATCGATCTATTAGTAATGATTTAAATTCGTTACTTTAATTGTTGTTGCTAAAATACAGCCTCAAACAAATTGAAAATATTATACAATTCACTGGAATTGTAAACTTCTTTCTGAACTATGAATACTTTTCGAAAGAAGCGATTATAGGAAATAAATTATTCCTTTTACTATTTTAAATCAGAAGTTTCAATGAAATTTTAAACTTTGTAGAAACATAGCTCGAGCGACGCTAATAACGAAACAATTTTTTAATAACGGAATTAAACATTCCTAGGAGTGAAAACACCCTCCCGAAGAAATTTTTGGGTTTCATATTGTGAATATTTACAAAACCATGCAAAGATATGGAATAAAATTAAATTCAACGTTGTGTGGTTTTTGATGTCCTAATTATGTTCACTTATCAAAGTCTTCTAATTATTAATACTGTAAAGTATAATTATACAGTACCATAATATGGGAAATACTTAACAATACAGATTCTACATTTGTGTCCAATATCTTCAGATTCTCTTGTTGCATATAAAGTTTCATTAACATCAACGTATTTCGCGAAAGGAAATTGCAAAGTGTTACAAGTTTCTAATATTCGAACTATAATTGTATACTTTAATAATTATAAAGTTATAAATTTTATATTTTAATTATAAATTAAATATTTTACATAAATATTTTTATTATATATTTTGTCACATTCTGATTAGAATGATCAATCAAAACAAAATTGGCATATATAATTATTTCTGTACTCAAACGAAAGTCAGTATACACTTAGAAAAAGCATCTTAACACATTTTCTACCAAACCGTTTTAAATACGGGAATTTTTCTTACGACACAAATGGTTTTCCTTTTTTCTTGTTTGCCTTCTTCCACTTTATATGTTAATTTTGTTTTTTTTGCTGTTTTATTAGTAAATTTTGAAAGATGAATTTTTTTTTATTACAAATATATCACTTCTATTCTTCTGTCTATATGTGTTTGCGTTTCTTGCGTAATGAAAGTATCAGTATTTCAAATCTAAAATAAGTAATATATAGTTTCCTTTTTTTTCTTGTATAAAAGGTTCATTTTACTGTGAAAACGAATTCTTTATTTTAATAAATGTTTTCTTTCTTTTTTACCCTTATGCAATTAAAATTACAAAGAATGCTTCTACACTAATGACATTATAAAAAAATTCAATCATAGTGAAAAAGATAAGCACGATAAGCCAAAATAAAAAATGACTTATATGCAATACGTGCAATAATTATTAACTTTTGCGAGTGTTGTATTGTTTTATATTAACACGTTGAATGCCACGCTAATTTTACATGGCTTGCTCGTAAAGCCAACAGGAATTTGTTAATATACGTTACATATTATGTTAAAATATTATTTGCAATAGATAAACTAAAGTGTATAATCATGTATAACGGATTTATCTTACTGGGGGTCACCGGGGCCAATTTTTAACCTTTTTGCAATAATCCTCAGTCATTACTTCACTTGTTCATTCTTGTCGAGTGTATGCAACAATCCCATAACATCTATTATACTTTTATATGACATATAAATTTTTGATATATTGTGGAGACTGTGCTGGTTCACCTTTTCTTTGTTTGGAATGTTTTAATACGTCACATCGCAATACACGCGCATAATATTGAAGCATACATACTATACATATAAATAAAACTATTTACATATGTTTTAGGGTGCATTAACATCTTCACACCATTCTAATAACGATAATAATATTGAAAAATTTAAAAATATTGAAATTTACTCGAATTATGTGTTTCTAATAATCTTGGCTTTGCCGGTCACCGACGACCCCCATAGCATTCAACGTGATAATAAAGTTTTGTTTCTGTATTTTTAATTTAAAAATTATATTTATATTTTCATTCAGTTTCCTCGATATACGTCAAATACGTTAGGCGAACGAATATTTCTGAGATTAACAGTACAAGCGGCATGGTAAAGAACGTGTTTATAATTTCTGTAACTCAAAGTAAGAAATCTGAAATTCACAATTTTGTCTGTTTTGTTTGTTGTAGTGTTCACAACGTAAGACATAATGACACATATTGAAATAACGAAATTACTGTTACACAACTTTGGGCGTAGGTGATTAATAGTTAAAGAAATATTTAATGTTAGTGATTCTTCTGATAATTGAAATGCCAAAGAAATGCGTGACGTAACCGATAAGATGCTTAAAGAAAAGTATATTTTACTTTTGTTGTTTTCGTGCAATATGAATAAAAATATAGGTTTATGTCCAAGTTTATTTATTATAAAAAATATATTACCTGATTTTTGCGAGCAGCAATGTGTAGAGGAGTATGTCCATTCTGTGAAGCTAGATGAGGAGATGCTCCTTTTTCTAATAAAAGATTCGCAACATTTGGATGATCATAGTGGCAAGCCAAATGTAAAGAAGAAATATCATTCTGAAATATTTTACACTTGATTGTATTAATAAACATTATGCAAATTACATCAGTAGTATAATAGTACAAATTGATTACAGGATGATGAAGGTATATTAAGTTGCGATAAAGCAGAAATTGTTAACATGAATTATTAACTGAACTTTTATTCAATTACGGTATACGTATAGAATCAAGTGAATTGAAATATTAATACAGCGAACCTTCTTATAACGTGACATTTTTATAACGCAGGTTTCCATATAACATGGAACAAAAATTTACGACAGTCCTCTTATAACGGCGATACTGTTATAACACAGTTTCTGTATAATACAACTTAATTAACTTAAGCAGTCTCCCTATAGCGCGAATTTTTCTATTACTCTTTTACGGTTAAAATTAATGAGGAATTCATCTGTTTTTTTTTTTTCATGTACGTACATCACCATTTTCCAATTTCAGTTATCAGGGAATTTCTCTATAAACGCAGAAACAATATAGCATTGCTGTTTTTTATTAATGATTTTCGAAAATGATAAAAAATTATATTTAATTGTACTGTTTTCTTAATGATCCTTCAATCGAATTGCTTAACTCCTTCTAGAGAGATTATGGTAAAATCACAAAGTAAAACTACATTTGAAAACGAAGATGAAGATACGCTAAGTGAAGAGGACATTCGGCCCATTAAACTCTTGCCGTACCATTTAATCTGACAAAATCCTGTTCAAACCGATAGAAAACGACGCTTGCCGAACAGCCCAAAGTGATACACGTAGATTGAACTGAAAACTTTTAAACAGTAGTTTAATTTTTTTTTATATCTATTATTTTAAGCAACATATTAAAGAAAATAACGCGCAAATAATCAATATTTTGAAACATAATTAATTATACATAACTGAATGTAAATAATAATTTTAAAGCTATACTTCATATATAAATAATACTTTAATAGATATTAAGTCTGCTGAGCGTTTCTAATATCTCTACCACAAAAATACTTAGTGCCTGATATAACATTTAAATTAATAAATAATTTATAAATATATTTATTATATTACATAAAAAGATATTTATTAATTAATAAATAATTCATTTATATATAGGTCTCCGATAGAATTACATTTAAATAGTTGAAGACCAAGCTATGAATTTATATGCGTACATTAAATTGCAAAAATTAAGTTAAACTGGTACTATTTATAAGTCTTGGGATATATAACAATATATCAGTATCCCAGAAGTAGGATTTGGTCCGAAATTGTGATCATGAGTATGACTCGTGATATTCATGTTAGATCTAAAACTCTAATCACGACTCAGACTCGTCGAAGTCTCGGCAAGGAGTTAAACGGAAAAGAGTTAGGTCATTAATTTTATGAATGTTAATAAAGCATTCATAAAGCATTTGATTTCAAGCTTAAGTTCCTTGTTTTTGTTGGAAAATAGTCTTTTTAGTTTATATTTCATTTTGTTTTCTTTTAATTTTCTTATATGAAGTCTTAAATTCAATAAATATAATTTGAAATATGTAAATAGTTGCATTTACTGCCCTTTGTATCTATAAAATTTTATTTCATAATCATATTCGTCATAACATGGTGCTTTGAGGATGCAGTTTTCATATAACGCAGAAAAAATCAACCTGATTACTAATTCTGAGTTTCGCTTAACCCGGTACGAATTAATCGCGTTATAGGAGGGTTGACTGTAGTAAACTTAAAATAATGAAAAACATAAAATGAGATGTGTATTTACAATAATGTAATAACTCATACAAACCTTTCCCTGAGCGTCCAACTTGCTATCTCTTTGCAGAAGTATTTTCGCGACGCTCATATTACCATATTTAGCTGCGATATGTAAAGGAGTAAAACCGTTCTTAGTTGTAGCCTTAAGAGAAGCATTGTTTTCCACAAGAATAGTTGCCACCTGTATGTAAAAGTATTGAACTGAAACGACGGTATTTTGAATTCCTTAAAAAACTAAACTTTGCCCGTTCTATTAGGAAATTTTCTTTTCCTTCGACAAAAATATTAAAAATACTGTACGACAAAAAAACAATACAGTATGATAAATTATCACACTGTTTAACTCGTTCAATAATGTAGTTAATTTTATCTGGAAAATGGAATCGTATTTATCACTATTTAAATATGAATCATACTTAACTTGCTGTGAAAACATTATGCAAGAAAAACGGTTCGTTTTGTACATTAAAATATAATAACTCAATATCGATGTTCCTTTTTGTCTTCTAAATTCGTCCCCGTGTTTAAAACGGTCGACAATTTGAATTCTATAATTACTTAAGATCACAACTATGGTAATACATTCATCTTAAAGGTATCGATATGCAATACACTCTACTCCCATTTTGTATTCGAAATTAAACGAAACAGTATAAATAATGAAAATACCTTTGAGATTATACGGGATGTTTTATAAACGTATATCAAAACTTCAGGACATAAATCTACACACAAAAACAAATAAAAAATGTCATGAATATATGCCTGATATACCTTAGCTTTCGAGTTACGGATGATTAACCCTTACACATGGTTAATAAAATTATTTATTTATTTATATAATAAGATTTATTTAAATGTAAAGTGAGAATGGGTGGAGCATCACTCGAGAATCTTAACACATTGTCGACCGCTCGCATTTTTTTTTTGCGAACGTCGGTTAGAAGTTCAACACTGAAAAATTGAAAATTCATCAATTCACACCATTTCTCTGTATTAATCTAAATATGTTCAGTACCCTCAATTTTGAGAGGCGATTTTCGGAACTCAATAATATTTCGAATATTTTCTTTAACAATTTGACTGCGGAGTTTCCCAAACTTAAACGCCCTGTTTGTACGAAATACTTTTTCGCGTAGAGTGGACAATGTGTAACTAAGTTACTATTTTAATTCTTTACCTAACTCAAGCTAAAATGAAACATTTCCATTTAAAAAAATACTAATATCTTAAAATCATATGGAGCATATTATATGCGTTCTCTCTATTCCAATACTTGTTACAATCTTCGCTCAAATCTGACTCTTTATCGAAGTTCACTATCGTCTCTTAGAGCAATTTCTTCATAACTACTTAACACTTTTAAGATTTCACAATAAAAAAAAAAAGAATAATATAACAAATTACATACACTCCAAGTGAAATATTATGATATGCTACTGCAACAATCACAACCGTCTATCATTGGAAGAAATAACTCTCTGAGAAATAAAGAATAAGTAACCAATATAAACAGAATTCTGTTTATTCTCGTGTATATGGAATATAAAAATACCTGTTTATCTTAAAAGTTGATAATTTTTGTTTTCATCGAATATATAATATAAGATCGAAACAATTATACACCCATCTACAATTCACATCGATAGCTTTAACACGTTGTCTGCCACGGTACTTTTCAGGATTCCGGCGTAAAAAGCCAATTTAATTTAATCATATTATATTACTAAAAGCTCCTATTATAGTACATACTAATCATCAAAAAGCATATAGAATGTGTTTATTATCACAAACAATAAAAATATTCTTTTGTTTGTTGATTTTGAATAAACTTTGTATTATTATATTTTCTGTTCATTTATTAATCAATTTTCTGTTCATGTAAGCCAATAATAATTTTTTGTTCTCTTTCCTGAGGCTATTTATTCATATTTACACTGATAGACTACGAATTTCATGGTAGCTGTACAAATATGGCAAGTAAACAAACTGCGAGATAACTCGTAGTTGGCGTCCTAGGCAATAACGCAAACTACGAGTTATCTCGTAGTTGGCAATCAACGTATTAAGCGAACGCATACATATGTAATATGCGCCCACAGCAGTTAGAGTTAATTATTCATAACTCGAAAACTAAGGTATATCGGACATATATTCATATAACATTTTTTGGTTGTTTAAATGTATAGATTTGCCCCTTAAAATATTGATATGCATTTATAAAAGTAGGGCATTCAACTAACAATAAACGTATTTTTTACATAAGACATGAAGCATAAGTTATGAAAATGATCAAACAGCGCCCCATTCTTATATGCTTTCGATCTTATTACGCGTACTTATAGTCAAGATCGTACGAATTAAATAATGTGACACTTGTTTTAAAAAAGAAAAACGCGAAATTGATTTTAAAACGTGCTTAACACTTTTATACGTACACAAAGAAATGATCTTCCTTCAAATTGAATATATTTAACTTATTTTGAAGTAATTGTGTTCTTATCAAAATCACTGTACCATACATCTGCTGTCTTCTTAAGAGTCATCGTATTAAGGCATTTAATTATTTAAAAAAGAAAATCGTCAAAGTTAATATCAATCACTCAAGTAATGTTATATCTTTCGTTTAATAATAACTTCGTAAGACTGAAAGCATTGCTTGCAAAATTCTTTTAAATCAGATGTTTTGCTAGTTATTATAGTTTTGTTATTTACAAGTTATCCGCAAATAATATGTTAAATATAATTAATAAGTACGATTGAAGTACAAAATATATGTGTATATCTTACCTTCAAGATAATTAAGGGAATAATAAAATTTATAGAAACTCGGATTCTGCAATATTACAATAACGCTTCGATAACTTCTCTGTAAAATTCTAAATCAGCGATGGAAAATTATGAAAGCATCGACACTCAGGTTTATCGATGAAAGTAACATAGAATTAAAGTGAGCAATCGTAAAATCGCAAAACACTTTAATCAATTGAGCAGAAAATGAGTCCAAACATGGCCAAAAATCAGACTATTTTGAGTCAGTTGTGCATTCTATTCTCGCAATATTCTTATATGATATTTGTAAATTATACCACTCAAAATAGTAATATTTTGACTAATTTCTAATATTTTGCACATCCCCTTAAGGATGTTTTCAGTAAAATTCAGTAACAAATTGTAAGCACTTAATTTTGTTACAAATTAGCACCAAGGAATAGTCAAGACTTTTCTAAAATATTTTTGCGAAAAATCATCGAAACATTGTTATACATAATCTAAAAGCAGTGTAATAAACGTACTACAACTAATCAAAAAGGAATTATTTTCATTTCGTGCAAAAATGAAATTTGGTCAGTGAAAATATACAAACGTAATAAAATAAGCTAAAAAGTACAAAATAATTCATCTACTATAATCACGCTCGATAATCAAGTTATAAATCTACTTGGTGGTGCAAACATTTCGTTAACTTAAAAGTACCCACGATCTCTTACCTTTGAAAAATCAAATTACACATGTGTGTCAGAATATTAACATAAATACAAATACAGGATGAAATTAATGTTAACGATTGATGCTGCTTTTAATGAAAATGTAACATATAATACAAAGTAGAAAGAAGGCAACATAAAAAAATAATCAATACGATGAAAAATTTTATTAAAATTCAATACAGATAAATAACTTAACATAAAATATAATGAGTATAAACGAAACCTTATTAACAAGATATGAAATGAAATGGAAATGATAAAAATAGGAAAGGTTCGTAACAACAGAAAATAACAAATTTTTCAATTGCAATTTCTATATAAGGTATTCACGATATCTCGTCCAAAATAAATATAATCTACTTTTGGTGCTGATGTAATCCGCTATCTTTGAAATTTCTTTATACATTACCTCCTCCTGCCCTTCCTTCGCTGCAATATGCAGCGCTGTGTACATATCTTTCGTGGTAGTATCAACTGCAGCACCATGTTGCAGAAGTAACATAACAATGTCGATATTTCCTAATCGTGATGCAATATGAAGCGGTGTTTGCTGTTCCTAAAAGAATTAATCAGAATTACGGTTCCTAAAACTCACTTACAATCGTCATCTAACATGAACTTACAGTTAGTCATACAAAAGCGTACCCGCAATATTTACGAAAGACGATAGCTAGAACGAAGGAGGGCAATATAATCTAAACATTTAGCATCTGTATCAATACGCGTTTTTTTTTCGAGACTGTTAGTATCGTTTGCGTTGTTGAGATATACGGATATTTTGAGATGAGCGCAGTCTACGCGAAGAGATTCGATTCGGTTTTCTTATGCTGCCACCCAAAAGGACCAGAAACGTCTTTTGCAGATGCACCTAAGTATATGCATAAATTAAAAGAGTTCGTTAAAAAGGGAGTAAACCGATATAAGAGGACAAAATGCGTGGATGACTTTCGAAATCGAGATTTGAATCGAATCACTACAAAAAATGATGATAAAGCTAACATTTAACACTTTACAAAAAAATCGATCTATATCCTCGCTTACAGTACAGGCTCATTTTGCAAAAAGGAATATAAATATGAGCCTGATGACGATAAAACATCGTAAAAATGTCGTAACACGAAGTTGAAACCACTACTTTCATTTGAACCAGCACATCGCCTCGCGTCGGCTCACGAAAATATCAAACGTGATCGAAGCAGTGTGGTTTTTAGTGATGAATCCACTTTTTGTGTTTGGCTTCCTATTAGACGTGCTTGGTTGATTTACGGAAATCCAGTAATTCAAAGAAGTATCAAACACCTAGTAAAGGGGCATGTTTGGAGTTGTTTTAACGTGCGTACTTTACATATATTTACAATTTAAACGCACAGAAGGTGAACAAATTATACCAACGAAGACTATCAACATCTGCCAAACATCAGTTTAATGAATCCACGGACAATTGGATACTACGAGAAGATAACGACCCTAAACATCATTTGTAAAGAATGGAAACCAAAAAACGGCACCGTTGCATTGGATTGGCTACATTAATCTCTAGGTGCAAATCCCATTGAAAATGTGAAAAAACCCATTCTGTAATGAAGCAAAAGCTTCGAAGAAAACATATTTAAAAACTGAAGAGGTTAATCCAACATATTAGAAAAATTTAGAGGTCATTACCCGCGACATATGCTGAAAAATTAGTGGAAAATATGCCTAAACGTTGTCAAATCATTATTGACAGTAGAGAAGATTGGACCAACTATTAAGTAAATGCGTAATAGTATTTTATATGTACTTTCGAGCTATTTTCATGAAAATATCGTAGATACGCTCTTGTGTGACAGTGTATATTAACACATTGCCGATCGAGCGCATTTTTCACGAGAAACGCTTACAAGTTCGACGTTGAAAAATATAAAATACGTCAATATACATCATTGCTCTGTCTCTAATAATGTTTAAGATATTAACTTAAATATGTTTACTACTTTTAACTTTAAGGGTAATTTTTACCTCTTGACTGTGAACGATCGGCGATAAAAAACGAAAAATATGTGTAAAATGTTCTTCTAAGAACTACTGTGTACCGAAGTTTCGTTAATATTGATGATTATCACTTAAGAGTAGTACCTTGTTAGTAACATCTTTATATTTAAGCATCCACGAAGCGTACAAATAATTTGAAATAATAGAATAATAATTCTCTAATATTTCATATCATTTATACAAATGAAAGTAATGTGTTGGATAGAATGTAAAGTAGAAATATGTTAAACAGCACAGCATTGTTTTCAAGTGCGCTAACGTATGAGATAAACAAATTCAATGGTACATGGAAGCATATCGATTTTTTTCGTAATATGATTTCCCCCATCGGTCGGCAAAGTGTTAATGATTACACTGTATGTAGTAGTAATCGCTATTGCAATAAACCAGTAGCATAATACACCCACTCCGCTTCATAAATAGTAGGACACTTATTGAATGCAAAACAAACATAAACAGTTGTTACAAATCGCATAGCAATACAGCAAGTACATACAATAAAACTTTTAAATATCTATTTTCATTTGTGAAGTTTTTATAAAAATAAAATCTTGATAGTGCGCCGTTTGATTTTACCACACCAATCATTGTTATAGATCGTTGAATTTGTCTGTGCAATCGCTTTTATGTAATACAAAACAATTATAGCTATCAATTTACAAAACGTCACGATGTCGTGATTACACAAAAATGATCGAAAAGTTGGAAAACCTATACAAACCATGGTATTATGCATAAAAAATTATGAAATTTTGCCATTATCCATTTTTCTCACAAATCTATCACTTAGGAGAACAATACTGCGAACTAATCGTGGGGACACGAATATTTTTACTGACATAATACTTTCTGCATGAACGTAATAGGTGTCCTAATACTTATGTACAAGAGCGTATATATATAATAATAACAATAATGATGATAATAATAATAATAATTACATACAGAAAAAGAAAGAGAATTAGACTGGTTAATGGAGTGTACAGAACATTTAATAATAATAAACATATGCGTGATCATTTATATGTATCGTTTTGTCACAAAGGTGCGGTTTTGCAAAGATATTGAAAGAACCTGATGGTGTCAAGAAAAATTGATTCGTTTTTTCAAACAAAATACATTATTTACTTACCCTCGCACGAGCATCAACTTTGGCTCCATTTCGTAATAAAATTCGAATAATGTCTGTCTGATTAGCTCTAGCTGCCAAATGCAGAGGTGTTTCACCCCTAACAGTTGGCACATCAGGATTGGCTTCGTGTTGCAGTAGAAATATCACGATATTCATACATCCCATAAAACTGGCCACATGTAAGGGAGTTAGTCCAGACTGTAAAATATATGTATTTTCCATTAACATTACGATTTTTCACGGTTTTCGAACAAATACGTTCTCCTTGAAATTATCTTCTAACATACAACACATAGAAATGATCATTCTCTATTTGATCATCATGATGATATCTTTACCCGTTAACCAGTCTTTTTGATAACCAAGGAGCTAAACATTTCCTATCACTTCGCTGTAAAATCCCCTAAATCTGTTTGTGGTGGTTTCAATTATGCTTTTTTTACATTATTTCAGTTACAGGCATTTATCATACGGTAAAAATCATAAAAAAAGTAAAAGTGAGGAATATCTTTTTATTCAGTTCAATAATTAAATGAATTTTAACACATTCTTTAGCTGATTAATAAATTTTAGCTTCTCACGAGACACTTTGATTCAATTTAAAGAAATTATATTTTTAACGAAATTTTATTTAACAAATTTAAAACTACACATGCAAAATTGTTACTATTTTGCGTATCATTATAATCATGAAAATCAAAGTACATGAGTAATTCTTGATACTTCGTAGCTATGTTAGAAAGAGATACAGCTATTTTACTGTTGTTATCAAATAACGAGAAGAACTTGTTTCTTATATATTATTACAATTGAGGAACGTGAAATATATAGTCTTCCAATAAAAGTGATAGAACTTCGAATTGAAATGAAACGGAAAGTATGGAAGATAATTTAGTACATATTCACTATTTTATTTCAAAGTATATTCGATGGCATTATCCATGAAATACAATATTCTATAAATAACCATCACAATTGCGTTTGGTGCACTGAATACGACAAACCCAATTTTCGATGACTTTAGCACACAAATCATGTAGTATCTCGCCGATAACACAAATAATGTTTGCTTCGAGATCATCAATAGTTTGTGGGTTGTTAGAATAAACAAGAGACTTCACATGACCTCAAAAGAAGAAGTCTAATGGTGTCAAGTCACTAGATCTTGGTAGCCTTATTTCTCGATATAATCCTATCGTTGAACTTCGATTTCAATAAAACGATAGATGGAGCAGAAGTATAGCATGTGGCATCATCTTGTTGAAATCACATTTTAGACAAATCAAATCCTACCAATTCACGTCAAAGGAAAGATGAAATCATCGAACGATAACGTTCGCCAGTAACAGTTACAGTTGCATCTTCATTTTCAAAAAAATAAAGGCCGATGATTTCTCCAGTACAAAAACCACACCAAACAGTAACTTTCTTTGGATACAATAATTGCTCAAGTACTGATCGAAGATTAGCATCTCTCCAAATTCAACAATTGCGTTTATTGACAAGGCCAACCATCTAAAAGTGAGCTCGTGACGAAAATTCAATTTGTCATATTCACTCCTCCAAATGCAATCGTGGTGGTCATTTGTATGATATTGTATATCATATACAATGCCATCGAATTTATTTTAAAATGAAGTAGTGAATATTGAATTATCTTTAGTAATTTCCATATCGTTTCAATTTAAAGTTCTATCGCTTTTATTAGAAGACTGTATAGTTTCACGAAAATTCATTTTATCTATTGTACTTCGTTTTCGAAGCACGAATACAAATGTTAATTTCGACTATTTCGACCAACGTACGCTAACTACACTCAAAATTGTTGTTTCATAAAATAACCTAACCATATGAATAATACAAAAGGAAAATTGTAAATTAAAAGTTGAAGAAGCTATCAGCAATTTGCTAATAAATAATATATCCAGGGAGGAATTGACGTAGATGAAAAATCGTTGGTTCTAATTACCTCGGTGGTAGATTCAATTGATGCTCCGTGTTTTAACAAGAGCTCAACAACTTTTATTCGATTCTTCTTGCAAGCGATATGCAACGGCGTGAAGCCGTTTAAAGCGCGTGCATTTGGATCAGCTTTTCGGTCGAGAAGCAGTTTGGCAACTCTAACATGACCGCAATGTGCGGCAACATGAAGGGATGTTAAATAATCGATCGTGACTTCGTCTACTGGCGCTCGATGATACAATAATACTCTCGCTGCGTCCACATGATCTCCTTGCGATGCCATGTGCAGCGGAGCAAGTCCATTCTAGAAAAAAAAGAAACATGATCGATACGTTTATATTTCTTTTTAATTAATCGAATACTACACCTTACGTACTTTCGTTCGTGCACTAATAGGCGCAGATTGTTCGAGAAGTGTGGTAATCACTTGTTCATGACCAGATCTTGCTGCACAGTGAAGCGGCGTTAAACCATCCCTAGTTTTAGCATCGATTTGCGCAGAATTTTCTAATAATACCTTAACCATGTTGTTTTTACCCCATTTCGCCGCTACGTGTAAAGGGCTTATATTATGCTGATAAAGCAAATTACAAGTATCAATAAACATCTGTTATACACTTCGTCAATATAATATATCTTTCGTACCTTCGCTAAATAATTCACATCAGCCCCGCGTTTTATTAACAAACGTGCTATCTCCTCGTTTCCATAATGGGCGGCAATGTGCAAAGGTGTGAAACCACTTTTCGACGTGACGTCAGGTTTGTGATCATTCTAGAAAAAAAAAAAAAACAAAAAAAGAAAAGAAAGGAGCGAGAAACAATTAGGTATACGTTGCCGTATAAACATTAAGAAATAAACAATGAGCTTAATTACCTTTATCATTAATTTTACCTGTAATAATAGATCTGCAGCTTTACAATCATCCTTCTTCGCCGCGATATGAAGTGCCGGTAGTCTAACTTTTCCTTTAGAGTCATTTTCTAAAAGAACGCTGACAACTTTATCGTGTCCTTGTTGCATTGCCACCGCAAGAGGTGTAAATCCGTCCTGAGAAATTATTCTATTTTAATTTACTATAATATATGCACGTTACGGTGAACGTGAAGCACTTAATGGAATAACACTGATATTCGTGTCAATTATATAAGTTAATCAATTGTAAACATTCACCTCTGTAGCAAGACTTTGATTAGCTCCGTTACTGAGGAGCAATTTGACGACTTGATCGTGATTTTCTTGGGCAGCCATGTACAAAGGTGTAAACCCATTTTGAGATTGGATATTAACTGCCGCACCATAGTGAATAAGAATATTTACTATTTCCGACTGGCCAGCTGAAAAGTTTGATAAAAATATCACTTGATAATACACACATATAAATATTTACAATAAATTAATAGCGAAAAGTGAATTTACCTAGCGAAGCTATGTGCAACGCAGTGTTTCCTTTTTTTGTGGCTGCGTCGACTTTAGCACCCCTTTTTAATAATTCCGTTACTATTTCGACATGTCCATCTTTCGATGCTAAATGTAAAGCATTCAAACCATTCTGAAATACGAAACATAAGATTAACAGAATAAATACTATCTCATTGAATGTTTTAGAAACTCTCTAAATTCTGTCGATATTTACCGAATTAGCTGTATTAATATCTAAATCGGTATCGAGGAATTCGATCACTTTTTCAAGGTTCCCAGACCGAGCAGCCCGAAGAAATGCTGTCGTGTCGTCTGCCTAAGTATGAAAGAACACATCGATGTTAAATGTAATATTCACATATATTTTATACCACCAACTAATAACGAGTCGTTAACAATAGACTTAAAAATTTATTAATAAAACATTTTTATCCTCAGAAAATGCAAATCTAATTGAACATTAAAAATTATAAACATTTATCTACTATTTTTCCATCTTTTCTTTTCTCACTGTTTATTGCACAATTTTGTGATATGCATACTGAATTTTCCTTCTATATACACACTTATCGTTAATAATCATTATGAATATATCAAAACCCTCACCAAAAATTCAGAGGATATCATTACTCTGATCAGGAAATGAAATTTAAAATTGAAATTATCTGATAGAGTAATACGATTTTTCTATGAATAATGTAAGTTTAATCTAAGATTAACCTGAAAATTTCAGTAGTGTATTAAAATAGTAATTGTTCATTTTTATTTTGTCCTTAAGCATTTTAACATGATGACCTTAAATCGTAGTAACATATTTAAATGTTTAATAGCTCTATTTTATTATGCGAAATAATTCTTTAAAAATGTGTTTTGTTTTTTCTTCTTTTTTTTACATAAGCATTGGATGTTGTTGTATTGTAATAGAATACCGAATTAAAATACAGGAACGTTCATTTAAATAGGTTCGGTATTTACAACTCAGATATGGAACTAAAGGTATCTTTTTATTACACTCGTTATCTGTATAAAATTTTAATCACATTAATTTGCGTGTAATTCAAATAAATGAGTCCTGTTAACAAGTGAAAATCAAAAAAGGATAAAGTGAATCAAGTTTAAGTTGCGATTGTAAAATATCACTTATTTCATAAATTTCGGGAAACTTTCTTTGCAATACATAAATAAGTTCATAGAAACGGTTTTTCTGTATTATAATATGTTGTTAAATAACATTCGTAATATTAAATATAAAACAAATAATATTTTTGTATCGTTAAAATAGATCCGTAATAATCATATGCATTAATGAAAGAAAGAAAATATTCTATAGCGAATGGAACAAAATTCAAGTTCCAATTAAACTTCTCTTTTGGGCAAACATTAGACAAATAAAATTCTACAAATTTTATACAACATATACGTGTACATTTCCTTAAGGTTAAAATAAAACATTATGCGGAGGAATAAGTTAAAGTTTTAAAAAGTCGCGTAAAATGAATTATAAGAAATGGTCGTAAAAAATGTACAAGGTTTAGTTGTAACATTGAAGAAATTTGTGAAACACATTTATGTACATATAGCCAAATTTTTTACTTTTTTAAATTCACCTTAATGGAAGAAATTCGATTCTTAAAAATTCAAATTCAAACGATAGTGGAAAAATGACTACTATATTCAAATAAACGTACATTCTGATAGAAAGAACAATCATTAGACAAATATTAGCAGTAAGCACAGCGAAATTAATTCTTGTAATAAAATTATTTACAAAATGACTTTTCTTCTTTTTTTTTAAATCAAGCTATTTTTCCATTAATTACACATTTGATTAATCATGTCATTTAAAAAATGCATGCAACGCGATAAATGCAGATCGAAATTTCAAAGAACCTTACACGCATAAACGTGTAGATTGTTACAATACATTTCTATTCAATGCAGTATAAAGAAGTACGCTTATGTCTACAAAAGCGCTATATCTTTGGTGCAGAAGACATATAAATTTTGTTTCATTGTAATTGTACAAAACGAGTTAATGGCATAGAAATCGTATATATAAAATCATTATGCTTAACACTAACGTTAGAATAATATTTCGGTTTTAATAAAAATATTGTACAATAATATATATATACCATACGATAGATGATTTCGAAAGATGATATTAACACAGAAAATACAGAGAAACTAGTACTGCTACAAAACTTTCTTTCGCTCATTTATTTCGAATCCTAGGAATAACATTATTCTTTCATCTCATACGCATATCACGCAGTAATTATTTTTAATATCGCACGAGAAGCGTGAAATATGCCCTGACAGCTCGATTCGTGCAATACAATTGGTTACTTTACCATGCCATAATTTCCGGTGACCTTCACCCTATCAACACCTTTAACATACTCCGCTCGTTAAATTTGACTTCTTGCAAACGCATAAGTACAGCTAGTTGCATTTCCTTTTAATTATCCGCAGAACGCTACCTTAGAAGGCAACAACTAGCTTACGAAACGTCTACACTTTCCTATATTGTCTCTTGCTTATAATCATCCCCTCCCACGATTTCTTTCTACCTCAGCAATGATTATCATACTAAATTCCAAAGTGTCTTTTGTTTTTGCGCATTTAATGGCCAAGCGAAGGGGAACTCGTGATAATAACGATGTGCCGTATCAGAATTCGTTCTTCGATTCTACATTCTATCAATGAAAGAAAGGAATTTGATTCTTATGTATGTATCATTCGAATGTTCACACCCTTCAATCAGTTGAGGGAGGAGAACAAAAGAAGAAAAAAAGAAATACCGGCAACTTTCCGGTACCTATTTCTACGCAGAAAAATATGTAGAATCCATACCTGGCTGGTACTATCCGTAACCATTGTGCTTTATAATAGGCTAGGCACTATTCTCCTAATTCTTTTCACTTGTCCAGCTATTGCCGGACACGAAGATACTTTTTCTCAGCACGCGTTAAATCACCATTCATGCACTCCTGGGGTAACGCTAAACGCGAACAGGAATATAGGAGCCGCCCCGTATGCCAAACTAAGGCGCAGAATCGAGCGGCAACGATTACGGGAAAAACAGGGGTTGCATCGTTGCCTTTCATACCCCTTGCTATACCTGTCCTTGTTTTTCTCCTACCATTTCATGCGGTGTATTGGTCCTCATCATTGCTATGCGCACGCGCCTATCAAACTTGATCAGATATATGCATTCACACGCGCGCGTACACTCCTTCCCTCCCTCTCTCTCTTTCTATCGCAGCATTAGAGCCCAGGAAAATTAGACCGGTACGAATTATCCATACCGCGAATATGTATCGTATTTGATTGAGAAAATGTATACAAGTGGCTCTGATTGTTAATTCTGTGCTGTTTCGTGTTGAAATAAATGTAATTGCACCTGGTTCAGTTATTTTACATAATGTAGAATTACAAATTAACAGATCGTGATCGTTCGTTCAATTTATATTCGTAGAGTATAACAAAAGAGAAAAATACAAAGTTTCTTTCTCTCTTTTTTTATGTATATAATGTAAATACACGTGTGATGTGGAAACGAAATATATCGCGTTGATAGAAAAGCGTTAAAATTTTTATCAAGAAACTCTGCTCATGTGCGGTATTCGAAAGAAACGAAGACAATCGCTCAGATAATCTTCCACGATGTAGTTTATAGAAATTAGACTTTTACGATTAATTATAAGCAAGTAAACAACCAGTAGAATTTATAGACTTAGCATTTTTAACAAAACTAAAAATTCGATTGAAATGTTTATTTGAATATTGGTTAATTGAACGTTAAATTTTATTCGATAATGTTTACCCATTAATTTTCTACCGATAAGAGGTAGCAAAAAGATGTACCATTTTATATGCTTGTATCCGCACATATGTATTGTAAACAATAATTCTTCAATATTTTGAATTTCCTAATATCAAAGATTTGGAAGTTTATTTTATATGTACTTATATGTACATAAGTGTGTATGTTTAAATTGTTTTTTTCAAGATATATCCTATACAATCAACTAAATTTCTAAAATGTGTAATTTGTATACTATGTGCATAATTTTAAAATGTAACATAGTTTCCTATCGCCTGTATAAAATAATACGTAAAATCGTACGTAATTTTTTATATTAACGTGGTACACTTTACGTTGCCGAAAGAGACGTAAAACTATAATTGAAAATTGAAAGAAAACTCGGAGAGTGATGGGGTTAAAGAGAATTATAAAATACAGTGAATAAGTGATCGTTTATTAGTATTATTACATTTTATAAAAGAGTATTATGTTTTAGAAAAGAAAAAAAGCGTTGAAAACGTCAATGCAATGGCTGTTAGAAAGTAAAAAAAAAGAAAACAAAGAAGTCATCTTTTAATTCATAAACTGTTTTAAAGCTATATTCTTCGATTGGATAGAAGTAATATCCAAAATAAAATCTACGATTAATAAAGAACATTCTTCTAATGCCATATGTTTGTAAATTCCACGATCATCTCGATGTTTTTAAAATAAAACCGTGTTATTTTCGTAACAGAATTGTAGAATGCAGTTTGGCTGTTAATGTCTCGTATTTAATAGTATTCTGAAAAATTTGTATTTTTAATCTATGCAAAATCAATACGCGTACCTTGACTTCTTAATTCGTTATGACATATGTACATATTTTACTTAATGAAACTAACAATGCAATAATTATGCGAATTTTCTAAAAATAATTTGTCAACTTCTTAAACACTGGAATACCGCCAATGTTACAATATAAATATTAACGTTAAAAGAAATTTCGATATAGCTATCGACAAAATAGTTTCGTTAATAAATAATTATTACTTATCGAATGTTACTATTGTGATATTCGTTGAAAGAAATCGAAAATATTTAATTCGATATACACTGAAAAGAGGAAAGAAATTTTTTAAAATGCTTCATATATTACGGTATATAAGCTTTAAATCAAATATGTAACACAATCTCTAACAAATGTTATTCGCACACATTTTTACCTGGAACCTAATAATCGGTGGGAATGCCTCCTCTGTCGTCATTACCAAATAATAAACTGTGTATTTCGTTTGACAGACTTTACGTATACGTATATTTTCTACGCTCTATACTGAAAACGTAGGTCAGAGGATATTTATAGCATTCTGTTTTATTCTCATGAACGCCTTTGTGGTGCATCTGCTTCAATGATTTGCATATTCATATTTTATTTCGAATCAATGGAACAAAAATTTCTTATTGTGAAATGCTGATTGAAAGTACCCCTTCCATATACATTTCAAAGAATTACATATGTATGATATATTTACATCGAAAATTTTAATGGTAAATATTTTTTTTTCCTTGTATCGCTACAATTTCCAAAATGGATTGAGAAGAAGGAACACTTCTCTTATCTCGAAATTTTATCTCTATTAATTTTTTTAAATAAGTTTTATATACGAAACATATATATATAATACAAACAGTTTATTTTTACTTTTATTTCTATCAGTATATTTCGAGACGAACATTTTAAGATAAAGAAAAATCCTAGATAAAGATTATTACGATTCTCAATAGAATTATAAGAGCATAAAATCTTAGCAGAAAGTAATACAATAATTTAAAAATTATACTGTCGTTACACTGTATTTTGTCAATATACACATAATACATATGCAAACGGAAAATATTTATGGTGTAATAATCTGTGAAGTTTTAGAATTGTTTATAGCAATATAACAATACTATTGCAAATAAAGGTCATTAACTTATTATAAACATTGAAAGCATGGGCAGTGTAACAGAAAAATCGTATAAGGTTGTTTAAAGACTTTTCATTAAAATATTTTGTGATTTCACTACTTTATTGCAGTATTATATTTTATTATATCAGTCATTTTTTATGTTCATACGAGCTTCTAACAATTTTCTTCATGTTTGTACGCTTTTCTCTTTTACTTTAGTTATCTCATTTATTTCTCCCAGTTTTACCAACCTTTTCTTCTTATTTTTCTCTTCCTTCTGTAGATTTAGTTATTTTTAACAAAATTTTGATTTTAAATGTTGTTCTGTATTAATTATAAACGTTTCAATTAAAAATATATATGTATAAAAACGTACTTAAAATAATTATTAATTTAATAGATTTAAATTATAATTGTTTTACTATTCTTTTATAAAGAATAAAAACTATATTGTCTGGTATAGATGAAAATATGGAATTCTATACATACCAAATATAATTTTATATGTAATATAATGCATAATATTATTTTAAAACGTTAAGAAAATATTTTTTCAGTTATTACATTACAAAATAAAATTGATGAACTTCATTATAATTGACATTATTTATAATTTCTAAGTAAGCTGGTTCAATTACTTTATAATCACTACAATAATATGTACAAATATTATATAACAACAATAACAATTTACTTGTGATGCAAGATGCATTTAATTCAATTTACTCATCTACTTTAAAAATTATATTGTGTTCTACATACCATACATACCGAATATATCGCAGAATTTATATACTCGCAAAATTTTTCACTTTCCTTGACTAAAGTAGCCTTACTACTAAAATTAAAAAGCTGTTACACAAAGACAGTTACATAATATTCTTTCTAAATTGAAATCCCCCAAAGCAAAGCTTCTATTTTGTTTTAAAAACGTCCTTTATAAAATTCAATTACAAATTTATTTCATATTTATCACAAGAATTTGGATATTTTGGTAATTTTTAAATACATTCAATTTTCATATGATTTTACTACATGCTTAACTCCACCAAAAACTAACTGAAAAACTTGGAGTTAAAGATGTTACATGATGCCACCATTTTGGAGGAATATAAAGCATTTCTCCTGGTTTTAAATAACCCATCAAACCTTTAGCTTTACTGAAATTAGGCCATTTTTCGTAGTTCGGATTCATTGGATCAACTTGTGCAGTATTATTAAGCAATCTTGTATCATATGGATATAAATTAAGCGAATCATTTGGGTTATATAAAATAACTCTTTTGTATCCAAACACCTAAAATAGTAAAACATACAAAATATTTATTAAAGTATAAAGCAGAAGTATCTATTAAAAAACAAATCCATTTAATGAAAGAATCACTTAATGTGTTATTACAAGACAAATTGTAAAATAGAAATTTATTTCTATACTTGACATAGAAGATTATTTTTAGGATCAAAATGCAGAGGTGAAATAGTCCCACCAGGTCCAAACCAAACGTTTATATCTGGTTGCTCCACGTCATCATTGTCTGTAAAGTTGCAATATTCAGGAACTGTAAAATCATCTTTCAATTCAGGAATCTGTAATTATCATTATAAACTTAGTATTTAAATATTTAATGCTAGTACTATTGTTTTGGTAGAAAATATTGGTAGAAAGTAAAACCTGATCAAAAAGCTGATGTTGAGCTAAATAACCAACTTGATCATTTTTTGTTAAGACATATTTTTGTAAAAATTCTGAAAAAGTGAGAAGCTGTTGTGTCCAATCTTCGTCAGTGTAACGTGAGCCAATTTCAATAGGTACTGTTCGATTTCCTGCTACTTTGATTAAGTAATTTAAATTTTTCCAATGATTTAAAGCTTTCCAATGTCTGATACAACCTAGAAATATAAATCCCCAAGTACCCCCAAACTGGATATTTATATTTGAGCAACATTAAAAAAAAATACATAAATATGATGTAAGAATGTAGAACAACTGCTTAATTTTACCTCATACATTTTTTTCAATCTCTATTTAAAAGATATAAGCCCATTCAATTGTGTAGGACATTCTGTATATCTCATTGTTGTTTTAATCCTAATTTATGATGCTATTAAATTCTACACTAAATAATGTAATAATTTGAAAGGGTATACCTTCTATATGCATTCAATTGAAAAGTTACATTACCTTTTAATATTGCTGGTACTTTTGGCATAAATATATCTTTGTAAAATAACTCCATTGAAGGTTCAACATACTGAACAATTTCAACAAACCCAGGCAATATAGAATCATTAAAATTTTTATAATCAACAACCAATTCCTCTAAATCGTGCACTTCTAATGATTCGACTAAAATAACATCCAAAAAATAATAAAATTATAATAATATCATATATTTTACTTAAACATATATTGTAGTACTTACTGGTACAATTATTCAGTTCTGAGGCAATTTTTGGTAACAAATAAGATACATTAGGAAGTGGTGCTCCCAGTAAAATACCATTATCTATTTGTTGAATAATACTTTTTAATAAAGTTATATTCTTTGTACATTCCTTGGTATTGTTTTTGTATTGAAACTCCAACAGTACTGCCTATAAATGTATGGTATGTAATATTTAAAATTATACATATATATTATATAAAATGTATTCAATAAATTTAGCAATATGTTATAATACCTTTAAAATAGTACAAAATGAGTAGCAATACCGATATTCTACTGAAACAAATCGCCAGTATCCTGAATTTAATATTTCCCATGTTTTGTCTAAGCAAGCTTCAACTAGTAGTAATGAATCTTCTATCCATATTATTGGTGGAACTCTTCCAGTAAAAATAATATAATTAAGTTGTTAATCGTGCATATATGTGTCATAACTTCATGTAATATATTATAATAAAGTAGATGTAGATATATAAAAACAGTCACCAAAGACAAAGTATTTAGATGTATTTTTCATCATTAAAAGAAGCAATAAGAATAGAAGAATATATAAAATATTAGTAGTTAAAGGCTCATAATATTTCTTAATCATTGTTTTCTCTTTATGATTATTAAATGAAGATTGAAACAATTCCAAGCTCAACTGAAAAAATACTTAACAAATTCTTTTCTTCGAAAACGAAGGTTTTTGTAAAAATATGCTACATTACAGTTTCAATTTATTGTTTTACATAAAATTCTTAAGTTTTTAAACGAGTTACTAGTTATAAAATATTTTATATATAATCTCATATATCAAAATGAGACAAAAATTATTTAAAAAATTATTTAGCAAAATAATAACAATTGCTTGAATATCATTATTTTATATGAATGAAATCTAAGGTTTAACAAAATAAAATTTTGTATCTGTTTTTGAAGTTTAGAACTTCAATATAATTTCAAAATCATATTAAACATATTTCTAATTGATCATACTAATTTCATAATATGGACTTTGAAAAAATAATTGTGTTTACAATTTCATTTCTCAAATTTATGCTTATTTATTTTATTTAAACTAATGAGCAATATGATTTTAAATATTTTGTTTTTGGTGTTTTATTGTATAAATAAAGTACAAAAGTTTAGAAAATGAAATATTAAAATGTATTAGGCAAACTAATTTTAAATGACTACAGATTTAAAAGTTATGTAAAAACATTTAACTATCTCCTATAATTATTTTACATGATTGTATAAAGAAGTTTAATTACATTTTATTTGTAATAAAGCTTTTTAAGCTTAGTGTAAGTGTTGTTAAATGTATTTTCATTTCAATAGGTAAATAATTTTGTATATTTTCTGTTAATAAGTTCCAAGGAACTAATTTTTCAATAATTGCATTACTGCACATTTTCTGGAAATGATATAGGTAGAATAATTAAAAGAATAAATAGAAATATGAATTCAAGTTATTTTGTGTACAAGTAAATTGTTTTATTCTTTGTATGTATAATTATTTTATTGTTTGTGTACGTATGGCCACTGTACTATTTGATGATCAGCTATATAATACAATATTTTTCCTGTTAATGATAATGATGTAACTCTACAAAAGCTTTCAACAAATATTATAGTGGTTTGTGTAATAAGAAATACTTTCAGTAAGAATGCTATAATACATAAAGGAACACAAGTTCCTGGACCATTACATAATACTAATTCTGGACATTCTGACCAAAAAAGGGGAAATGATTCTAATATTGCATGGATAGTAGTATAAACAGATGTATAATACGACTGATGAATTTCTCTACTTCTAGAAATTTTTAGTATTTTATAGTCTGTATTATCTTTTTCTAGATTTTTAACTTTTTCCATACTCATTAAATCTGTATCAGCATGTACATATATTCTTGGGGAATAATTTTTGAAATTTAAATATTCAAGAATTCTTATTATTTCTGCAGTATGTCCACCAGACCCTAGTATTATCATTGTTTTAACAGGACTATTACGAATGAAATTCTTTTTTGTTTTATATGTAGAATATATCATAAAATATACTCTTGCAGCAATTATTAGACAGATAATCAGAGAAACACAATAAATACAATACATTGCATACATTTTTATGTAACCTGTAACAATTGAAATTAATTAATTTTTTATAATGAAAAAATAATATTTAATCGTCAAATATATACATACAAAAATTAGTGAATAATATTAATTCATTAATAATTGTATTGTTTATATTATGAACTAAGAACATTGCGATAAATTAGTATCTGTTTTATAATTGATTCTCATAGGTTATAAAGTATAATAAAATTAATTACATACAAATGTCAGAAATTCTGTACCTTTTATTTGAAATAATAAATTATTAACCAATCTTAATATTCACAACATTTATACTTCGTGTTTATTTCTTTCGCGAAAGAAATATGTAATCAATAATAAACTTTTCACCAGCTGTAATTAGTACTACAATACAAATGCATATACAGAGGTACAAATATTCACTAGTATCACAAATCTTAGTTTAATTAATTATCTACATCAATTTAGTTACAAATATTATAAATATTTTATTCGCATGTATGCCGACGTAATCTTAAATTATAAACATGTATCATTTTATGTCATGAAATAGAGTGTTGTAAAAATTACTCTCTGCTCCAATGTAACGGTTTGTACCGTCACGAGCCACGTGCGTTCACAAAGAGACTGAATAAACAGTGTAACGTCTCTAGTGTGATTTGATTAGAAATTTTTTTAATTAAACTAACAAGTATTGCACATATCCAGACAATATAAAAATATACAAAAACATCGAACACACCAGCATTTCATCAAAGAAGGAAGAATAATTCACGTTAACATGTTCACTGCCGTATGAATCAAATACAATTCATACCACATTTGTTCATTGAATCATATTTATTTCGCACAAAGATTTTTCTTTCAGGCCGCGTAGTTCATTTGTAATTCATATCTGAATGAAATGTTTATGGGTAATGGAAATGTGTAGCCTGGTAAACAAGTTTATATAGTTAACGCGGTAGAATTTAAACTGTTGCGGATCTTCTAGTAATTTTGAGGAAACAAGACGTAGGTTACTGCCCGTGGAGCGCTGAACCACTCTGCTCGTTCATGTGCGAGATTAATTTGTCACTGATCTTAGGAACTTTAAGATCAAATAAACCGACTGAACTTGATAATAACTTCCAATTAACAACAATTAAATGAATTTAAACAAAACTTTGCAATGACTTTTAATTAAAACACAAATGAACTTAAACAAAACTTGGGTTTGTAAAATCTGTTCTCAATGATGCGGAATACAAGGGAAAAAAAAGAAGTTGAGACTTTTCATACAAGGTCCACTGGTATTTATAGCCTTTAGTTTCTAAGGTAAACAATTATTAACAACCATTAACAACTCTAATGTTACCTAAATTTAGCATCAGCGAGTAGCCTCATTTGTCATCTAACTGCGTTTCATTTCTTTAACCGAGTGTTACATGACTGGGCCATGACTAATTACGTATAATGAGCTTTATCCCAGTGGTCCGTGATAATTCACAATTTAATAACAGAGGACTATCTTCTGGTTTGAATATCGCGCTCGAAGTATCTTTTTAGAGCTAACTTCAGTTTCCTTAAGGTCTAACTTACAATAACCCTTAAATTTATTTACAATAAGTTTTCCATTGCCAACAATACAACGTGTTCAGAAAGACAGTGCGCCAACGGTGCGCCATTGGAACAGCATTTATAAAAGGATACATAGTCGCTGTAATTTTCTGCTAGATTTTTAGATAAGTGATCAAATAAGCTATCCTCGATTTTTATATTAAGAAATTCTAATACAGAGGGGATTACTTTAAGTTTTAATGAAGGCACTTTACTCACTAAGAAATTTAATATTGAAGTAATTTGAACATATATAATAGGTAAAACAAATGTTATAACTAGTATAAAAGCTATTAATAAAACAAGTATTATAAAAATTACAGAACATGAACGCGGTATTCTATACTTTTCAAGCTTGACTACTAGCAGATTAAACAAATATGCAATAACAATAGATATTAAACATGGAAAAATCGTAGGATGCATCAAGAATAACATCCCTATTACAAAAAGCAGTATTGCCCTTTTCTGATTGCCCTTTTATATCGTAAGTCCAGAGAATGATTAATGCTTGCTGGTAAACTTCCATGGGATCTTTTTCACTATACAAAGATTCCCTGCGACTTTCGGGTATTTTACTCCATAGCGCAGGAATATCATTCTCTAAGTTCTCTAAGCAGTAAATACATGCTAACTTATAGAGCTTAGTAATATCTAAATTTTCATCTTTAATTAGCACTTCCGCTGTTTTCTTTTTATCTACTGTTCCTTCTGGTGTCCAAGAAAGCCTATTCAAGTTTTTCCTAACAAATCTCTCAGATAAAAAATTTTCATGATATTCCCTGCATTTTAATATCTCGAAGCCTATTGGTTTAATAAAATCTAATACTTTCTTTTTCAGCGATTCTGGTAATGAAAGCTTTAGTACTTTTTCTATTACTTTATCTTCTACTGTTTGCCATTATTTTCGTCTTTTGCTAAGAATTAATGATCGAAAATAGAATTTTGCTGTTAAAGTACAGGTATCATCCTGATTCCAAAATGTAGTAGCTATCCTTACAAGGGCTATATGTTTAAGTGATAGCAGTAGAGTATAATTCATTACCTATTCCCATTAAAATACTTAATATACTATGATTTTCTATCCATTCAAGACAAAACATAGTTAAAAAGTTGTGTAAAGTTTAACTGCACAAAAAAATTTCTCTTAGCAATAAGTTTGCTTTCAATCTTCTTCATATTTTGAAAAGAATTGCTATTAATTTAGCATTAAATGTTATTAATATCTAAATAATATAGCTATTTTCAGCAACCAAAATCGGCAAGCGTGAGAACAAGTTTTCTTGGAATCGGCCGGTCTACCGCGCAAGATCATCTATATCTTTTTATTTGCTTTTTCCTCTTCCACTAATATTCTGTTGTTGAAGCGATATATCATCCAAGTAAGTAAAAGGAACTCCTCTAACTTTTTCATATAGTATACTAAATATCTCATGCCGATTATTTTTGATAAGATTATTTAAAAATTCTGTTTTATATCCTGCCTTATCAAAACAAAGATCATGGAACTTTTCAAAAATGGGACAAATATTAATTCCTACTCCATATAATATCTTATTTGATAAATTCTTCGGCGTAAAAAGTTTTTCCTCTGCTAAGAAGTGATCTAAATAATTTTCTTTAAAACATAATGTATGAAAATTTCTTAAAATAGAAGCGGCATTATTTCCTGCCATGGATAATACATTTGATAGATAATTCGGCCTAAAACCTTCTTTATAGAAATCATCTAAAAGCTGTGTTGTGTTTCCCATCTCATCAAAACAAACATCATGAAAATTTTTTAAAGCAGAACAAATATTAGCTTTTGCTCCGTGTAGTATCCCAGATAAATTACTAGGTGTAAAACCTTCTTCATTTAAAAAATGGTATAAATACTTTCTTGTCTCTCCTATAAAACAAAAATCATGAAATTTTTTTAATCTATCAGATGCTCCACTCAGTATACTACATAAATCACATGGCCTAAAACCTGCTTTATATAAGTCATCTAAAAGCTTTGTTTTTTTCTTTTTCTCATTAAAACAAACACTATGCAATTTTTTTAAAGTAGAAGAAGTATGAACCCCTGATCCACATAACATACAGGATAAGTTGCTTGGCTTAAAACCTGCCTTATAGAAATCATCTAAAAGTTCTGTTCTTTCCCCTTTGTCATTAAAACACAGATCATGCAATTTTTCAAAAGCATCCTTAGCATTAGCTCCTGCTCTACTTAACATACCAGATAAGTTATGTAGCGTAAAACTTTCTTCCCCATCTTTTTTCTTAACAAAGTGCTCTAAATGTTGCGTTTTATTTCCTGCTGCATCAAACCAAAGATCATATAATTCTTTAAAAGTTTTTGCAGCATTAGCTCCCGCTCCACCTAAAATACTGGATATATTAGATAGATTTATTCCTTCTTTTTCTAGAGTTTCTAAATATTGAGTTTTATTTCCTTCTGCATCAAACCAAAGGTCATATAATTCTTTAAAAGCTTTTGCAGCATTAGCTTTTGATCGATGTAAAATATTGGACATATTAGCTAAACCCATTCCTTTTTCTTTTAGAGTTTTTAAATATTGAGTTTTATTTCCTTCTGCATCAAACCAAAGGTCATATAATTCTTTAAAAGCTTTTGCAGCATTAGCTCCTGCTCCATTTAAAATACTGGATATATTAGATAGATTTACTCTTTCTTTTTCTAGAGTTTCTAAATATTGAGTTTTATTTCCTTCTGCATCAAACCAAAGGTCATATAATTCTTCAAAAGCTTTTGTAGCATTAGCTCCTGCTTTACCTAAAATACTGGATACATTAGATAGATTTACTCCTTCTTTTTCTAGAGCTTCTAAATATTGAGTTTTATTTCCTTCTGCATCAAACCAAAGGTCATATAATTCTTTAAAAGCTTTTGTAGCATTAGCTCCTACTCCACTTAAGATACTGGATATACGAACTAAATCTACTCCACTTTCTTCTATTTTTATTAAGTATCGTGTTTTTTTTGCATCCTGATCAAACCAAAGATCATATAAGTCTTTAAAAGCTCTAGGAGCATTAGCTCCTGCTCCATGCAAAATACTAGACATATTAGCTAAACTCATTCTGTTTTCTTCTAGAGTTTTTAAATATTGAGTTTTATTTCCTTCTGTATCAAACCAAAGATCATATAATTCTTTAAAAGCTTTTACAGCATTAGCTCCTGCCTTACTTAAAATACTGGACATACTAGATAGATTTATTTCGTTTTCTTCTAGAGTTTTTAAATATTGAGTTTTATTTCCTTCTGCATCAAACCAAAGGTCGTATAAGTCTTTAAAAGCTTTTGCAGCATTAGCTCGTGCTCTATGTAAAATACTGGACATATTAGCTGGCTTTATTTCGTTTCTTTTCAGAATTTCTAGTTTTTTTTCTCTAATTAAAAAATCTAAGAACTGATCAAATTCAGGTGTTCCATCTCTACCAACCACACTTTTAGCAAATTTAGTTTCTTCATTGTGCAGCCTCTTCGATACTATGTTACCTTCATCTATCACAGAACGCCTCCGTTTTCTAAAGCTAGGACCAGCTTCAGGACTTTCCTTGGCTGAACTCCTTGAACGACTACTTTCGTTCAGATAGGGTAGTTCTAGCATCTTGTAATGGTTTCGAAGGCTCTTTGCCTAACATAAAAAACACTCCTTGTTTTCATTATCACTGTCTTAATTATTATATGGTATTTAAAAATAAGCAAGTTGAATTTTATGACTCAATATATGAGTCCAGAGTATTAGGTATAATATGCAAGAGATCGCAATAATAACTACAAATTAGCAGTCAGTATAATCCGATAATTTTATGCTATTAGCATCACATTAATGAGCTATAAATTTGTTTTACGTTTTTTGAAATGCAAACTTTAATTGAGTCACTCGGCTTATGTTTTTCAAAGTTGAAACTAGTGCTGACAAGCAAGATTATGTTTATTTTATCATATTTTTGCTATAAATTTGCCTTAATTCTTCTTCATTCTTAGATAAATCTATTATTAATCTAGGAATATATATTACTAAAAACTTAAATAATATAACCATTTCCAGCAACAAAAACCAGCTGTTGTGAGAACTAGTTTTCTTGGAATCAATTGGTCTACTAAATAACACGTTCGAACTTTTATTTATAGTATTGCGGATCTTCTAGTAATTTTGAAGGAACAAGACGTAGGTTACTGCTCGTGGAGCGCTGAACCGCTCTGCTCGTTCATGTGTGAGATTAATTTGTCACTGATCTTAGGAACTTTAAGATCAAATAAACCGACTGAACTTGATAATAACTTCCAATTAACAGCAATTAAATGAACTTAAACAAAACTTGGGTTTGTAAAATCTGTTCTCAATGATGCGGAATACAAGGGAAAAAAAAGAAGTTGAGACTTTTCATACAAGGTCCATTGGTATTTATAGCCTTTAGTTTCTAAGGTAAACAATTATTAACAACCATTAACAACTCTAATGTTACCTAAATTTAGCATCAGCGAGTAGCCTCATTTGTCATCTAACTGCGTTTCATTTCTTTAACCGAGTGTTACATGACTGGACTATGACTAATTACGTATAATGAGCTTTATCCCAGTGGTCCGTGATAATTCACAATTTAATAACAGAGGACTATCTTCTGGTTTGAATATCGTACTCGAAGTATCTTTTCAGAGTTAACTTCAGTTTCCTTAAGGTTTAACTTACAATAACCCTTAAATTTATTTACAATAAGTTTTCCATTGCCAACAATACAACGTGTTCAGAAAGACAGTGCGCCAACGGTGCGCCATTGAAACAAAACTATATGGTACTACAGGTTGCCTATTATAGGGGTTCTATTTTTAGTTGATTTAAGCTGTTGCGGATCTTCTAGTTATTTTAAGGGAACAAGACGTGGGTTGCTGCCCATGGGGTGCTGAATTGCTCTGCTTGTTCGTGTGCAAAATTATTTGTAACGGATCTTAAGAACTTTAAGAGAAATTAAACTGATTGAATTTTGTAATAACTTTTAATTAAACAATAAAACGAACTTGAACAAAACTTGGGGTTTATATAACGAAATCTGCTTCTCAAAGATGCGAAACAAAAAGGAAACCAAGGATTATGCAAGGTCTGCCGGTATATATAACTCTTCATTTCTATGGTAAACAACCGTTAGCAACTCCAATGTTACCTAAGTTTATATTTAAAATTAATTAACAATCAGCCTGATTGGTCATTTAACTGCGTTTCACTTTCCTTGACTGAGTGTTCCACGACTGGATCGTGTCTTATACCTATTGAGCTTTTGCAGCCAGTAGTCCTTAATAATTTGCAATTTGATAATAAAGGACTAAATTTCGATTTGGAGGGGCTACCTTCAGATTTTCTTAAGGCCTAGTTCACAATAATGTTTTTGATTTATTTATAATAAGATTTCCGTTGTCGACTATACAGTGTGTTCAGAAAGACGGTGCGCCAACGGAACAAAGTCAAATTTGAAGGGTATTAGTGTATTCACACTTAAAAAATTTAGTTAGTTGCACGAAATAAGTACAAAATCATAATATGTGATTATTTTATGTTATGTTCAGCAAATTACAAAAGAAAAAGAAAGAAGATGATAGAGGGATCCAAATTTTTGTTAACATTACGGCGTTCAATGTGTTAAGTAGATGGTATAGTAGGAACCTATTGCAGCGTGAAACGTATGTATAGCTCATGCGACATTAAAGTCCCTACAAGTTCAATTCACACAACTGTCATCTAACAATAAACTGTTATAAACGCATTTTCAAATTTAATAAGCACTATATTGTAGTGTATGCAGTTATAAAATATTGATGAAAACAGTTTGGAGATATACAACAATTTATAAATACAATAAGTATTATTATTAATAGAAGAAATAAAAAGTGTCCATAATATTTGTGATTTATATGAAGTTATACACTAGTGTTGAGGTTAGTATACTTATTAAATAATTTGAATATGTAATTAAAAGTTTCGGTAACAGTTATAACCATTTTATTAAAATGTACATATAAATACTGTATTTTTTTACAAATACAAGTTTGAGATATTTAAATTATTTAATTTATATTAAAGTTTCATGCAAACAAAAAATGGAAAGGAAATAAAATTTAATCTTTACTTATAAATTTATATAAGAATATCAAACGTTAAAAAATAATAATAATGAAGTAAATTCAAATAATTGTGGATTATACGGTAAAGGTTAGATTAATTCTGATCAAAAATTTGTGAAATAAATGTCTTACAGAGATCATTGCAGTGGATATGAGAATAAATATTTCCGAAGCTCATGTAACAAATTATTATACCCTAAGCATGGATCCTTATGTAAATAAAAATGTGAAATCCACAATTTCAAAAGAAAGGCACTTAATAAATGGAAAAGCCAAACATAGGAAGACAAAGTCAACAATAAAAAAAGAATATGATAAAAAATATCAGAAAAATGTAACTTCTACTGCGTTAAATATTCCACGAAGAAGAAGTTTGAGATATGCACATTCTGTAAAGCAAACATTAAACAAATGTGAAAAAAATATGTTTGATCCTTCAATTGAAAACTGTAATAACAATGAAACATTAAACAAAATAAGAGAACCACATGTAATAAAAGTTGAACATAAAAGTATGTTAAAACATAATTTACTAACATCAACTCATTTTTGTAACAAACCTGCAGTATATTGCGACTCGTGCAATTATAATATCTTCTATGATAAAATGTTAACAGAACATTGTAATACTGCTTCTTCTAAATTGGATATAGTACCACGACATATGTGTTCACATGCTTTTAAAATAAAACATTTGCAGAAAGAATCTATAGAACTTCTAACATATGAAAGAACAGGGCAGTCTACTTCTGAAACTAATGTCCAGTCTTTAATTAATTCCAAATGTAAATCAGAATGTTATATCTCAATGCAAATAAAAAGAGAAGATAAAGATAAAACTAATAAATCTATCAATATTGAAAAATCAAAAAGAAATATTTATAGAGAAGCTAAAAAGCAAAGAACCACAAAAGCAGCTTGTAATTTTGAAATAAATGAAGACAAACAACAAAAATTATATCATGCACAAGAAAAGTATAAGAAATCTACTAATAAAATAGTAAGAAATAAATATTTTAAGAGAACGTCGGAAAAAGAAAATAGAAGTAGTTCTTCAAAAAATTCTATAACAGACTTAAACACAAATGGCATAAAAATAAAAAATGAGATGGTAATGTATAAAAATTGTACAAATTATAAAAAATTAACAGTACCTTTAGTTAAATTAGAAGATCTTCCGTTATCGGAATTGTCAACATTAATTTGTACTCCAAGTTATGTTGAAAGTAGACCAAAAAAACAAGAAAATAATATATTGTGTCAAACAGAAAATATCACAAAAATATATAAGCAATATAGAACTAGTAAACTTGAACAAAATCAGGAAATACATGTATTATGCGACACACCAAAATTTGGAAAAAGAATTAAAACTGTTGAGAAGAATATTATAAAACAAATTGACAGAAACCTGACAAATGTAAAATTTGAAACAAATAATTATAATGTGTGCTCAAAAAATAAAGTTGATAACACAAAAATATTACAAAGTACTAAATTTAATTTGCAAACTACACATTTATTACAAAATATTTTGCAATTCTTTATAAGATATAAAACCAATATAGCAAAGAGAAAAAGAAAACGCAAATTAAACACAGTGTGGAAAAGTGTGGCAATGTGTGTTAAATGTAAAGAAGTATTTAGATTGCTGCAACAATTTTCGGATAAAATAAATTTTCTCGAAGATGAAAAATTATCTATCAAATGTACACTTTGTAACTTAGAAATTAATTCGCTGTCTTCTTTTCAACAACATGTAATGAATATACATTTACAATGTGAAGGAAAGTTACTGAAAAAAAAAGAAAATTTTGCTGTTGAAATTATTAATTTTAATGAGCAGTTAAATTTAAATAACAATGATAAAATAATCTTCGAATGCTATTGTTGTTCAAAAGTATTTAATCATGTAACAGATTTTGAAGACCATATTAATAAAAAACATTATGCAGCTAACGATTTTATAGATGATATAACAAGATGTAAAACGAAAGAACTAATTGAAACTTCTGAATTATATACAACACATAAAAATGAACAAATTTTTAATAAAAACCAAGCTTTAAATAGAAATCTCATTTTTAATATTACAACTAACATGACAGAAATTTCTAATCAAGAGGAAGAAAATGAAGTACAATATAGTAACCATATGAATGAATATTACATTAATACAAAGAACATTATATATCACAGTAGTTCAAATAATAATTTATTATTAAAAATGGAAGAGGAAAAAGAACAAATGAATGGTATAAGCCAATCTACTGTTACTCAATTAACTGAAAAAGCTTCCAGTATGAAGAAACATATGGCAGATTTAAATATTAATGGAAGCTGTTCAACTTTAAATAATATTTTGAAAATTCCATTCATTTCTGATGAACATTCAAATATTCATAACAATAAATCTAATCAAACATATAAAAAACGAAAGAAAAGTAAAAATTACTTTCCTTACGTTTGTAACATTTGTTTAAAAAAATATAAAAGAAAAAATATGTTTTTATCTCACATGTCTAAACATGTAACAAATTCCAACATTAATATGTATCAAGAACAAAAAGCACAGGAAACTGTAAAGAATGATAGTATGATTAAATTTGAGAGTGGCCTAACTGTATCAAATACATATAACAAATATTTTCCAGATTGTACTAACAGCCCAAACAATAATAATACATTAAATTCTAGTATAAATTTAGAAGAAACAAATCAAAGCAGTTCAATATCGGAAATAATTGACGAAGGAATGGATAATGTTAAATGTGAAAACACAGTATGTGTTATGAAGAAAGACAATACTGTGCTGAAAACAGATGATGATTGTAATTATATATTGCATGTAAATTTTACACAAAACTTAGGAAAAGGTATAAAAAGACAGAAATCAATGAAGTTCAATATAAATGTTACAAAAAAGTACAAAACAGATAATAATGGACAACAAGATACAAAAAGTGAAATTGAAAATAGTTTTCCAATAAATCTAATAACAGATACCAATTCTATGTACAATACAAATAAAGAAAATATTGTAACTTATACATCAAAAGAAATATATTGTAACATATGTGATAAAAAGTTTAATTCTGAAGCAGTGTTAAGAGAACATATGCTCATCTTACACAATATTTTAGTTGAAGATTCAAACTTGTCAGATATACCAATGATACGTTATTTTAACAATTGCAGAAAAACAGAAAACTTATCCATAGAAAATAATCATGTATTTAAAGAGAAACATGTTTCATCTGAAATAAAAATCTCAAGGAGATTTGTACACAAAGAAACTAAAATTCATGAGAAACCAATTTACCGAATTTGTAATGAAAATAATATAAATAAAAGAAATAGAAAATGGCGTTGCAACTCATGCAAAGAAAATTTTGCATTACTTCGAAATTATTTACGTCACAAGTATTACTATCACAATGATGAATCTGTAGTTCATATTTGTGATAATTGCAATAAAGTTCTTACTTCAGTTGCAATGGTAAACATTCATATGTGTACTAACGTTACTTCATGGAAGTGTAAAAGGTGTTATTTAAATTTTTCCAATAGCTTATCATTAACACAACACAATATGAATTACCATTTGGAAACTATAGGCCCACATGTATGTAAAATATGCAAATTAAGTTTTCTTACTGCATACATGTTAGAAAGGCATATATCTACACATTCAGTAAATGGTTACAATAAGTTAAATAATCATGTAGAGTTATCTATATCCACAGAAAACTATTTGCCTTCCAGTTTGTTGAATAATAGAAGTGCGAGTACCGAATTTGTTACAAACAAAGAAGAACCAATAGTTAACAAAGCTGCATATTGTACAAACACAGATACAGAAAATTCAAAAGAATTAAATGAATTGAATGGAATGCTTTCAGATATGTGTATTACATCCAGCATACCATGTAATGGTACAGAAATATTTCAATGTAAACTTTGTTATACATGGTGCATTACAAAGGTACAAATGAAACTTCATTTAGAAAAGTGGCATAATTCAAAAATAGATATATGTCAAATTTGTAATGAATTGTATTTTGTTAATGAATTAACAAAACATTTAATATGTCATCACATAGTCTCTGATAATTTATTTCTTAGAGAAAATGACATAAATCTACAAGTAACATATAGACATATAGCTTTCCAAAATAATTTAATAAAAATTCTTGGATTGAAACGCTTACTGTCTCTTTATGAATATCAGAGGTTTGATGATATAGCACAAAACAAATGCTTTAATTGTATAATATGCTCAAAACAACTTACAAGTATTCAGTGTTACAAAATTCATTATTTGCAACATCATGATGTAATATGTTTATTATGTAATGTAGAATTTAAAGATAATTTTCAAGCATTTGAACATAAAACAAAAATTCACACATCCATTGATTTATATTTATGGGTAGTACAAAATTTAACATTAGCTATTTTACAATTAAATGAACATGGGAGTACCATTGAAGAAATGGTATTAAAGTGTAGTGAAATAAGAATATAGTGATAAATAATATAATTAATTATACTTTGAACTGTAAAAGTGTTTTATACCTTTTAAAAAAATATAAATTTAATAACTTAAACTTACTAATTTAAATACAATTTTTCTAGTTCCAATTATACATAAATGTAAATCCTATTTGAAAAATAACTTTTTTATATATATTTTGTATTGAAAATGCATAGTATGAAATATTTTGCTGTAATTATTGCTGTAGAAAGAAACTTCATACTATGTCAAATAAATATAATCAAAATACCAATAAAATATACAAAACTAAAATAACAATCTTTTCTCCTCTCTTTTCTTCCATAATTTCTAGATTTACATTTTAATGGTATATCTCTACTTGTTCCTTATAAATAATGTAACGATACACGTTGTGTACATTTTAAACACCAATAAAGTAACAGTAATAAACACAAAAAAAGTTAACGAAAAGAATACCACTAAAAAAATCAATAGTACACGCTAGTCAATGAGAATGAAACAGTCAATGACACCATTCCAAAGAAAAACCGTTTGAAGTTACCATTATTTACTCATTATGTATACAATGGGCTGTGAGAGGAACTTAATGCATCTTTTCTCATATAAAAATATATTAATAGCTGAAATAATTAAACCACTGATGCAGAGTAAGTTGAATGACTTGCGCAAATTTATCAGTAAAACGTACTTATAAGTTACAGGCCGTAAGTACATATTACAAACTTATACCATAACGGGTTAAAATCTACATTATCTTTTCTCTTAAACTTATAGACTAAAATACTTTTTCTTTTTTCAGTTAAAAGAAAATATATAAGAGAATTATAACAATTTATTATATTTTCGTTATACATTACTAGCTCCACAAACGAAATATGCGCAAGTATGTAAACTTTGTGATAATTCATAGAAACATAGTTATCGAAATTCACGCTATGCATACTGTAGCGCTCATTTTTATTATCCCCACTGTCTTGTGTTTGTACAATTGGCTTTCAAATCATAGCAGTTACTATTTCAAGTTGATGTGATGCTTGTGAAATGTAGACATTTCGAAACTGTGCAAATAATAATATTAAAGTGAAAATTTGTTCAAATACTTTATATTCTCATGGTTTAACATTAAAACACGTAGACAAACGAAATTCCATAATATATTTCCTTCTAATTAGTAGAATCTCTTTGATGCATTTGCAACAGTAAAGTTTTTAATAAATTAAAATTCATCGTTGGCGATAAAATTAAGGTTACTATATAAAATTATAATATTATTTAATAAGGTACACTATTTTTTTAAACAAAGATATGCAGATGGTAATTAATTATTTGTATAATTTGTTTTAATATATTACTGTAACGAAAATATAACGTTTTTATTCCGATTTATTGTTATACCTTTTTTATAAAAATATAATATAGTTCATATTTCATACAAATTCATCTACTGTATTCTATTTTGTTTTTTGATAAGTATTTGTTATAATAAACACATATGTATATCTTATTATATATTTCTCTTCTTTTTTTTTGTAGTTGTGCCATTTTGAAAAATGTAAATTAAGAAAAAAGGGGTTATAACAAATTTATCAAAGCAATTGTTTGTGATGTCATTAAAAATGCTGTACATTATCTTATAAAATCAAAACAATATTCCAAGTACGTAAACAGAATAGAGTAATGAACAGGGATGACAGATTCTTCAAAAATGGATACAAATAAACAGAAGGAAGACTTTAATATCATTCCAAATAATGATGAAGAATCTGAAAAATCAAATTCAATAGAGGTTGTTGCAAAGAACTATGATATTTTATTTAAAAAAACAAAGATATTTTAGGTTTTGTTTAAAAAATAAATACATAATTTTTTATATATTTCTATTTAGGTTGACAATTCACATACAGTTCTGTTAAAAATAGCAACATTATATGCAGAACGTCTTATGAATGATATTTGTCTTGTTGTTGATGGTATAGAATATCCAGCACATCGCCTTATACTTTGTGCTTCTAGTGATGTTTTCCAAGTAAGCAAATGTACTTTTAAATTATTGTACAGTTTTATAGAATGAAAAGAAAATAAATGTTTAGCCTTATTCAATGTGTCAAAACAATGTGTTTAAACTAAAATATAAGCTGAAAGAATAATTTTATGTGAGAAGTGAAATACATAGGGTAACATTTTTTAATACTAAGCCTTATGTTCTAATAAATTAATGATAAAAATACATTGAAAATGTTTACAGAAATGTAATACTTATATTTATAAGTATCATAATAGTAGTATAATTATAATAGTAGTAAAATGAGTCACTTTAAATAATCTTCATAATAATATAAGACAATTCAGACCATCTTGGTTTTAATATTCATCTTTTATTACTTGATATGATATAAATTAGTTTGTAGTGATGTCTGTTAAATTAAGTTGCAAGTAATGTATATAAGTATACATGTACATATGAAATTTGTAATACCAACTTATTTAAAAGAAACAGTTTGTATGAAACAGTGTTACTCTACTTTTTTGTACTTAATTTATCATATAAAATTATTCTGTTTAGATTGTACCATTACAGTACAGTGACATCCTTTTATACAACATATACTTAAGTAGATTAAATTTCATTAATTAAAGAAATAGAATTTAATTTGTTGATAAAAAATATATCATTTGCAAAAAGAATGATATATTTCTTATTTTATTATAAATGATGCGCATCAGATTTCTGTGGACATATTTAAACTTTTTGAGGACAAAAAGTTTTCAGCAATTAAATTAATTAAACCCATTGAATATTTTATATTTTCAGATTTATTATCCTTTATTATATTTGGATAACATCCTAAAAAGTATACAATTGAAAGAGAATATTGATATCAGTAATATGTTAGATAATACATATAATACATGAGCATTAATTTTTTATTCTTTTTTGGTATGTTCATATTAATAGAAAATTAAATAATTTGTATATTTGATCTATATTAATGTACATTACAAACTTATATTACCTAATATAAAATATATTCAATATAAACAAACATTAAAGTCAGAAGTTTATATACCAAAAATATGTTTAAAAAATAAAACTTTTATAGAATAACAATTTCTTTTCTGTAACATATGTAACATCCATGATTTTTAATGTTACAAAATTTTGAATATACAAGCTAGATGGTCACAAGGTTTAATATAGTTGCACTTAAAACTTTACAATGATTGCAATATCTTGACATCTGTGTTTTATACTGAAAACATTATTTTGTGAATTTGTAACACACTTATTTCTTATTCTTTCTTTTAATATAGGTAATGTTAATGAGTCCCCAATGGAGTGAATCCCAAGAAAGTAGAGTAACCCTCCAAGAAACGCCACAATGTGTACCTATATTTAGTGAGTTTTTGCGGTACTTTTACACTGGTCAAATAAGAATTAATTATGGAGTTGTTCTACCAATATTATCTTTAGCTGATAAATATAATGTTAAGGATTTAATAACACTGTGCCTTGACTACATGCAAAATCATATTGCATTAGCTGCCATACATGGCACTTTAGTATCATGGTTACAATATACTTCAAATTGTGGTCATCACAATATTACTCAAACATGTCTAAATTTTATTAAATGGAATTTGGAATTGGTTGCTAAAACTGCAGATTTTGGAAATTTTGATTTGGATATTTTAGTAACACTGCTACATCAAAGTAGTTTAGTAGTAAAGGATGAGATGACGTTATATAAATGTCTAGAATCTTGGTTGGAACATCAAGCAAATCGTTTGAAAACTCAATTGACGCAAGACGAATTAGAAAATACATTAAAACAATTGGTAATAGCTGTAATGTCTTCTGTTAGATTTCCAATGATGTCCCCTCGACAGTTAGCAGAACTCCTTTTATTTCCTTTGACAAAGAAGTATAAAGAATTTTTTGTGGAACGTATGTCCATAGGAATGTCATTTCATTCTGGTCATTTAGACAGAGTTAAAGAAGTGAGTTTAAATAAAGAAGATGGCGCGTTATTGTTCGAACCAAGATTGTACACTGTAGATACGTGTAGTTCATTACTTACAATAGAAAATTTTCATGGTTTACCCTCTTACCACACAAGAACGCTTGTATTTTCGAGTCATTCGTCTTTAGCAGAGTATGCTGGTGATCGTGCGTGTGAATGGGTTGTAGATATATATCCGAAAGGAGTTTGGTTTAAGAAGTTTTTCTGCATAGTGTGGCACGGAATGGTAGAAATGCCAGAACATGTAAAACGATCGGTTAGATTATCACTTACATGTAAGGAACCTCCGGTAAATAGTGATGCCGACATGCGAGTGAAAATAGGCGTTTTAATATACGGATTACAGGATGGTGTCGAGCACATTGCGAGAGTAACAGAAATCATTCATAGGTTTAGCCTTCAAGAACGCGTTCTTAACTTAGATGATCTTTTGCCATTTGACGAACTCAATCCGCGACAGGGTTCCGTACCGGAAACTACATCTCCTTTTCTAGTAGGTCCAAATAAAGATATGCTCAAACTGCATATTGTTATATCACCAGCTAATTAAACCAGATAGATGTTCTAAATTTTTCCAAATACGATTTCGTAACACATTTTTAACATATTGAACTTATAAAAAGTTGCTTTTGTTAAACCAAACTTCTTATGCTAGATTTTTCCTCATTTTGGTAAATAAACGTTTGAACATCAGAGAATTGTAAGATAAAGTTTTGTATTTAAATTATATATGTAGAAAAAAAAAATTAGAAGACTTAAAAATGTATTGTGTATTTTGCTTATATTAATCTTTTCTAAGGCGATTTTATTGATTAATTAGCGGTGTACTCAATAGTTTAATGTTTAAAATGTATACAAGAATACGCACATATAGCATTTTATTAATGTTAAATTGTTTTTAGTTATTAATAAAAAAAATATTTTGTATTATGGTAAGAGATTGGTTAACCCCTTTCACTATTAAAGATTACCCTAGTGGCTTTCCGTAAATCTATCTCTGTGTACAAATGACAGACAGTCACTATAATACACAATTGTACCAATATTCATTTATCTATTACCGTAACGGAAAAATTATACACAGAATCAATGCGTACGATTCATTGTACTGTACAATGAACGCGTGGAGAGTAACTCATTCGTAGAGAAAGGGTTCAATCAAGGCAATCGTATAATCTATTTAGGGTTGTACCCTTTATGTGAAAATATATAGGATGGACGTATGGCTATGGATCTGAGAATGATCAAGAATCAATATGATTTAATTATTGAGTTTACTGTATATTATATTGTTAACATGTAAAAGTATGCGAATTGCTCCAATCATTTGTTATACGATTTTAAAATCTTTTATGACTTGTATTAAGTTTTTCTGTGTAATATTGTAGAATTCTCGCGTAGTTTTATTGTTTTTTGGAGCGCGTTTTAAGTATTAATTTACTGTATATGTACAGAAATTGTATCTAAATATAATACTACTATAATACTATTTTCCAGGAAAATTAATGTCTGAACTTATAAATTAATTTTTTGTATCAAATAATGAAACCAAATTCGACATCTGTTTATCCTTGACTTTCGTCTCATTTTGAAGGCTATAATTACCCCTTGAATTTTCTCCCGTTTATTGCCGAACTCCCTGTATATTGAACGGATAAATACTGATTGCTTTGAACTCAGCTTTTAAACAGTTGTAGAACTTTTAGAAAGATTTCATGTTTATCAGTATCTTATTATTTGTTACACCAAAAAAATGTTCTAAAGCATCTACTGTTTATCTTATCTTCAACATATTTATTAATTTCAATCACTGTGATGATCATAAGATCAACATTTACAAAAATTTAATATATTGCTGCCTTTTTTGCAAACATGCATAGATATATCTTTGTCTCTTTAAATCAACTTGTAAAACATGTAATTTTTATAATTCTATTCAATTTCAGTAAGATATCAAGAATGCATAGAATTTTCATAAAATTTATATTTAGTATTAAGAAGCAAATGATTTGAAAAATATTCATAGTCAGCAGCGCCATTTAAAAGATGGCACGAATTTGTATGTCAAAGTATTGTACTTTCGTATATGCGCGGATATGTACATTTCCTTTCGCGACAATTTGCCAATTAAAATGAAGAAATACAATCATTTCTGATTAAACAGGTTGAAAGTATCAAATGTTATGTATAACAAAAAAAATTAAAAAAAAACAGCTGCATTCCTCTTTATACCCCTTGTATAGTAAACTTGTTCCTTCAAGAAATCCATGTCATCATGATGAAGGAAATGATACAGTTGACATTGAAGTAAAACAGTAAAGTCTAAAATATTTTCTTTAAAAATTGAGAGCTATATTAAATAAATGATCAAATAATCCAAACTTAACTCAAAACTAATAATCAATTTCGTTAATCCCATATATAATAGACATTATAATAATATTTAATTTATGATAGACATACATAAATGTATGTAGCAATATCATACAATATTTACGTGGTGTGATATTATGTACAAAAGTTGTAAAATTACAGAATGCTTTAATTCTTTATTGAAATTCAACACTATTTACATAGAAAAAGTACTAAATTGTACAAATCTAATTCTGTTTCATACAATATGTATACAATTCATGATGTATACAAACATTATGATAGTGAACGACATAGTATTGCTTTCTAGTAATAAATGATTAAAACATGTTTATAGTAACTTATAGTAACTAATAATTTAGAGATGTAATTTGAAAGTTGTTATAAGTGATTCAAGAAAAATAGATATGATTAATTATCTTTTTATCTGTTCACAAATATTGTTATATATAAAAATTATGTATAAGAAGACATAAAATGCTATTATTGTGAAATGAATAATATTCAAATAACAGTCTTAGGACTAATTTTTAATACAACAAATGTAGTTTCATAATTAAAATAATATTAAGTGTGAACCTACTTAATTCGCAATAAAAATACAATATTTTATGAAAATATACGAAGAATAATCAATGAGAATAGATTTCACATGAAGTATGAAACATATAATTAGTTGCATATCATATACTACGTTGTCGAAGACCTTTGATTTTATGAGCGCTCACGCCATTTTTATTTATATGTGGTGGGGGGTAACAAAGTGTGTAACATTGCATGTGGGATTTATAATTATCAAAAAATTGATCAAAAGAAATGCTTGTTTTTGCGATGTAGTTATAAAGTAAATTGTGATTGTCCGTAAGATAAAGTCATATTATTACGGAGTCGGTATAAAGTTATTAATGCAATTGCTGGACCTTCGTGTTACTGGTGAAAACTGCAAGTTTTTCTACAATTGCAACTTGGATAAAATGGATTATCGTCAAAAGGTAGTTACAAATACATTACAGTAATTCATAAATCAATATGATATGTTATTTAGTCATTAATGTGAAATGTATTGCTAACGCATATTTGAATTATATTTATAATACTGTCACAAATTATATATAAAAGTTTTAAAATATTTTATAAGTTCATAACGAGTGAATTTATTTACTGTGATTTGTTGCCCTAATTAGTTATTATACGTGGTTATACGTGTATTTTATTTTTCTAAAATATTATTGAAGAATAGATGTTAATGAAAGATGTATGATTTTATTTATTTGTGTAAAATTAGAAAATAATTTTCTCAAATTATTTTGATGTTACATTGACATCTATAATAACCTTTGTAGTTGTTTTTAATAATTTTGATCATATACATATATGCAATTGCAAAATATATATTATTATATTTGTTAATAATAAATTTTTAATATTCGTTTAACACATTGAAGTTGTTTTTATTATATATTTTAGATGATTATACCTCCTCAGCAAAGTACAAAAAATGATGATGAAGATGACGAAGACTTAGAAGCTTTAAGACTAGCAGCTCTTCAATCACTAAGAACAAAAGATACTGTACATAATAAAAAGCAGCCCCAAGCACAGGTACAAAAAATAATTCCTGATGTAACACAAACATCTCATTCATCATATAAATGTCAGCGACCTTTAAGAAGAGGGTATTTTCATAGCCGAATGCAACAGCGACAGAATGGCGTAAGTTTTTAATTATTTTTATAATAATATCTATCTAGATTGCAATTATTAAGCATTACAATTTATTACTGGTTAGATTATTGCTATTTTATGTATATTTCAATTAATTTCTTTCTTTAATATCAATTTTTTGTTAATAATAGTTTTTCATTTTTAATATTACTTTTAATTTAAATAAAAAATCCCAAAGTATTATAGTTTGTAGATTTTCAGTGAATTGTTTAAAAGTGTGTTTAATATAGGCAATAAATAAATTGAAAAATATAATTGAATATCTTGTATATATGTTTTGCATAACATTTTTATATAATGAAATGTTATGTTACATTTATAGTTTTATTTTATAAAATATCACTTTTTAAAAAGCAAAAAAGAGTACTTATCCAAACCAATTTTCATTATGTTTAGTTCTTTTTACAAATAATTTTTAATTCAAACTAAGCTGTATTTTTTTTTACTGATTGTTTATGTTATGATAATATTATTTATACATTATTTAATGTGATGATACATAATTTAAATTATTAATATTATTAAATCAATTATTTTGATGTATTTAATATATTCAATATCCAAAATATATTTGATATTGACAATAATATTTGTAAGGGCTTGGTATAGCATCCTTTTATGTCCATTAAAGTACATATAAATTTTAAGTTATTGTTTATTTATATTGTAAATACTTGTTTTATATACTATTTTATAAAATCTCATTAAAATCTAAAGGATGTATTAAAATTAAAATGAAATAAATAATTTTAATTCATGTGAATTTCAAATCCAGAGTTTTATTTTCTGTGTTTATTAAAGAGAAGAATTTATATCTTAAATGTTTCATGTAACTTTCTTTTACATTATACATTGCTCTTTTAACCTGTAAGTTTACATTCATATAACACATATTAATATACTGTGATACTTATAAATTATTTACTTTAGAAAAAGTATACAATGGAAACAACTGTAAATATGAAATTATATAAGAGAATGAGCTTAATAAATTTAACAAATTATTTGTTGTATAATTGTTCATGGTTAACAGTAATGTTAAAAGTTAACTGTTAAATATTAAATATTGTATTTATTTATTTGATATTAATTTCTTTCAAATTTGCACTAAGCAAAAGTTTTCTTTACAGAAATCATGTTTTAAAATTTATTAAAGCTACAAAATAACCATAGAACTTTTAGACAATTGATATGACCAAAATATTGTTATTAATTGTCATAATGATCCATGCTACTTTTCAACAGTTTATAACAATACGTCAAAAGTATATTATGTTTACTTCTGTTATATTTGTTTTTAATGGAAGGAATTTAACAGTAATTTTAAATTATAATTTTACAGAATTCAATTGACTTTAAACTTCAGAAATGTAAATATAAAAAAAATTACATCAAAGGTTTCATTTATTTCGATTTTATTTTTTTTAGCTTTCTGTATAAATGTTAATTATTTGTATTATATAAATAATCAATAATTTACAATACATGATAAAGTAAAACTATGTAAAGAATTTTATTTGTAAACAGAACTGAAGTAAAGAATATTATGTTTTATTGTTTAGTAAAATAATGTTCTTTTATAACTGAAGATAGTTTATTCTGTTTAAGTTTGATTAGTTCAATTGTATACTTAAAAAATACAAAATAAAATTGATCCTATTTTCCTTATATTAGATTAATATATTTAACATTTGTTGTCTTCAAATTTTGTGAAAGCTACAAAATCTTGTATTAAGCCTGTTAAAAATTGGTTTCAGATGATTATATCATAGAACTAAACATTATTTTGTTCTAAGATATTGGATATTTCATTTAGTGAAATGTTATCTTTTTCTGTAACAAATGTTTCAAATGTCTTCCATTTATTACAATATGTATTCAAGAGCACCTTAGAAATTGTTTCTTTTATTTATGGACAACAGTTTTAATTATTCTCTGTTCATAAATAAATGAAATAGACAAAAATGTCTCATGATTTAACACTACGTTTACGAGACACCTCAATTTGATCCATTTGAGATTTTACAAGCAAAATTACAGAGACAATTGCTGTTATTTTCCAGCAACTTTTTCTCATTTTTATTAATGGAATGATACGAAAGTATATTCAAATTTGTAAATAAGTTAACAATATGAAATTAAGTTATCTCTAATAAATCAATTTCTTGAAGGAAAAATTTAGTTCCTCATTCACTGAAATAGAGCCTGTAAACCTGGTGTTGAAAACTAATGACTTTTAGATTTAAGTTTGTTAACTATTTCGTTTTTTATTTTGTACACACAAAACCTTTCTAATCATTGTTTATAATTAAATTAGAACTATATTAAACTATATAAACTACAATTACATAAAGTTCCATTCAATTTTATTTATTTTCTGAGAAAAATTTTACCGATCTCATGCCATATAATATTGGATCATATTTGCAGTATAATCTATGGTCTACATGTACCAAACACAAGTAGAGCTTACAGTAAGGTTTCATTTTAATTTTTAATGAAAATTTAATTTATAAGATTGAAAACCACCAAGGAGAAATTATATGTAGTATTTTAATATTCTTTAGTTGTGACAATATGAAAACAATGAATAGTTAATTTAAACACACACACAACAATACAAAAATTATAAGGCAAGGGGTTAAGTCTTTTTTCACTAGTAAACAAATAATAAATATAAATTTAATTCAAACATTATATATGTCTTTTATTTACAGAATTTATATTATCAGAGCCCACGTAATCCAAATTTGATAGCAATAGTTCCTGTAGATGAACGTTCTGTATTGCAACAAACTGAGTTAGCCTGTCCAGTAGAAAAGACTGCTCCAAGTATTGAACCTTACTCATCAGGTATGTAGAACATTGTATTATGAAAATATTATTACTGTCTTCTCTTTTATGTACTGTATGAGAATAATATTTTCAGAAGTAACAAAATTTCATCGTTTTAAAGACAATGGGAGTGGTTCAGATGAAGAGGATAATAAAGAACACAAAAATACAGTTACAAATACTGAAACTATTGAGAAGGGTGCAGATGATAAAACATCTACGGTAGTTGGAGATCAGACGGAAACTGCAGAAAACTTAAAGAAAACAGAAGAAGATCAAGATGGAATTAATGATGATGATGATGATATCCTTTTAATGGCTGATCTTGAAGAAGAAGATAGTTTAGAACGGTTAATGGATGAAATGGAACGAGAAATGAATGTTGATAAGCCGTCTGAAAGGAAAGAAAAGAAGAGTAACAGAAAAGAAAATAGGGAACCTATAAAAAAGGATGAGGTCGGCAAAAATGTTACTCAAAAGAATAGAACAGAAGAGAGCAATGTTCGAAAAGAGATTTATAGTCCAGTACCGGCAGCAATAATTTTAAAACATGAAAGGCAGTCTACATCGCCGCATGCAGTTACTCGTATTTCACAAAAACGTAGATCATTATCACCAAGGTCACGATCAAGAAAGAGATCACCTAGAAGATCCCCTAGAAGATCACCAATTAAACATTCAAAAAAATCTCAAAGAGAAATACCAAGGTACAGGTCACCTCGAAAATCACCAGTGCGATATTCTCCGCGTTCACGATCACCTAAGCTCTCATCGCGATCAAGATCACCACGGTTATCTCCGCGTAGATCTCCAAATAAGTCTCCAATAAGAAGATCGCCTATTAGGAGATTGTCTCCAAGAGGAAGATCTCCAAAACTTTCACCGCATTCCAGATCTCCTAGGCCAATACGCTCACCTAAAGCATCTCTAACTAAATCTCCAAGATTGGCACGATCACGTTCTCCAAAATTTTCGCCACTTAGATTATCTCCTCAATCTAGGTCACCTTTAAGATTAAGGTCACCTAAATTATCTCCAAGACGAGTATCACCCTCTCGCAGATTATCACCTAAATCAAAATCTCCAGGATTGTCTCCTCGAAGAGGATCATCACGTCTAATATCGCCAAAAATATCACCGCGAAGGATGTCTCCACGGTTGCGGTCACCAAGGTTATCACCACATCGGTCACCATGGTCATCACCAAGAAATTCACCCCGTCTATCTCCTAGACGAAAAAGATCTCCAAGGTGGTCACCTAAAGAGTTATCTCGTAAACATGGACCACGATCTATTACACCGGATAGAATTGATAGTCCATTGTATACGAAAGAACCATCGCCGATAATTAAAAGTAGAATATCTCCAGAAACAAATCGTGTGAAAACGAAACAAAAAGAAGAAAATTTGGAAAAAACTGCTGCAATAGAGAAAGAAACTGCTGATGTAATTAATGATCCTGTACTAGAAGCCAGGCGAAGAAAATTTGAATCCACAAGGCCTATAGATCCAATAAATGCTAATAAAAAGATCAAATTAAGCAAGAAGGAAAACACAAGCAAAAAAGTAGATGCTCCGAAAGGGGGAGAAGTGCAGTCAGGAAATGTAAGAAAGATTAACAAAATTGCGGATGATTATGATATTCAAGAAACAGATTTGTGTTTAGATACTCATTATGAATTTGAAGATTTTGAAGAAAGTATGGAAAATACTTCTCCCATTGCTATTACAAGTTCTGTTAATTCGTGTATAGACTTAGAGACTCAAAAGACAGAAAAAGAAAAATCATCGAAGAAAAAGAAGAAACGTGATAAGGAATTATATCAAGTGGGCAAATTAAAAAATGAACTTCCTCTCTCCGAACGTATTGGAAAAGATAAAAAGTGTAAAAAACGCAAAGATGTTATTTCGGATGGATCGAGTGAGGATATGGATGCCATTTTCGAAGATTTAGTAGTTGATAAGGAAAGTGATTTACGAACTGAGTTAAGTAGAAGACGAGCAGAAAGGTTAAATAGGACAGTGCCAATTCAGTCTGCAAGATTAGTGCAGTCTGCTTTTAAAGGAGTTGTTAATGAGTAAGTATTTGAAACGTAACGTATAAAGTAAATTTTCTATCATTAAAACATACAATTTTTTTTAATTTTCAAAACAAGACAGTACTTTTAGGAATTCTGAGGCTTTCACAACCAGAATTATTTGAATTGTTATTCAAGACTTTGATGTTAGAGCCATGTCCAATGGTTATTGAATTCCAACGTTTTACCAATATTGCAGTTAACTTCATTAGAGTACTAAGATACATTAATAATCATCATGATAATAATGCAACGCTGACATTCAGCGAAACTTTCGATGAAACGTTAAAATTCAATAAGCATTGGACATATGTAACCTAGAAGCCTTGAATAACTATTCAAACATTACTGTTATTTAAAATTAAAAAATAACTTATATTTTCTTCATATTGGTTACATTTTGTTTAAATATATCATGATAGTATGATCCTTTTTTCTAGTATTAAAAGTAATACAAATTTTGTTACAAAAATTAAATAATTAAAGATGTTAAGGATGATAATATTAAGAAAGAGATAACTATGATAGGGTTGTATCAATTGTGTATTAGATAGATTAATTTTACAGAAATTTGACTGGACTATTAAATTAATAGAATTTAACAGAAACTATTATTATCCTTTATCACATCATTTGTTACTCCAAATTAAATACATATTTACTCATTAAAAGTTGAAAGAACAGTTTACCTTGTATAAATTATCTTATACCAGACAGTTAAAATGAAGAAGAATGATCTACTTATAATCCATATTGTGCAAATAATTATACAATGAATGTACAAATTATTTATTCGTATTGCATAAAAATGTCTAAAGTAAATTTTATAATATCAAAAGTATTCCTACAAACACAAGTTAGAGATGGTAGTAGGATTATACACATATGTAAATCAAATTATCATTCTTCTTAATTTACATTTTATTAAAATTTTCAACAAAATTTTAACAAATTAAATAATTATTTCTTCTTTCAGAGTTGTCAAGAGTAATGCAAAAGTGAATCAAAGACATTTAGTTAAGGCAGATGAAAAAAGTAAGTGATATGTATATATTAAAAATACATAATTTCTATTAGCAAGAAGTAGTTGCATCTATGGAGTCACCAATTTCAACTAAATCTTCTAATGAATCTAGAATAAAAATAAGTAGATCCATACTCCATTTTACAGATGTGTATTACTTATAAAAATAGTTAATGTTAAATTGTTTGGTTATTTCTTAACTTTTTGATGTAAATGTCTGTTTAATGTAAATTTTATAATTAAAATTAATAGCTTTTGGTATTCTAACATAATTGGTTTACATTTGTTTTATGTCACTTTTGTCATTGTTTTTCTTTTAAACACTTCATGTAATATTCTTTAGTCACTACAAAATTGTCATTTGAAAGAGTGATTTTTGTTGTTACTAGTCTTTAATATAATTATTTTACATAATTAATTTTTTTATTATCTTGCATATTTCTTGTCTTGTATATATTTGTTATACAAAGTGTTCTGGAAGGTTGGTGCCCAAGCTAATGTATATACGAAAATAATTCATTAAGAAGTTATTAATCACCAATTCCCTCGACCTTAAACCATTTTCAGTAGATCCAATTATTTGACCTAGATCACAAGATTTAATATTGCTTGATTTTTATTTATGGAGTTGCATAAAATGATCGATATATATGAAAATGGTAGGCATTGAGAGCGATCTCCGGGAGCGAGACTTTTTCGGTGATTAAAAGATTGTATTATTACAAAAACAAGAATATGCAGTATCAATTAATAAAATTGTTTTATTATGTGACACCTTAAAAGCAAATAGTGGGTAGTAATTGTTAAATGAATTAGTGTTTCAAAGAAAAGAAATTTAATAAATGATGGAAAATAAGTAGGTTTACTATAAGATTCAAATAAAATCAAATAACAAAACTATTATTTAACATGAATTCAGAAATAACTATAAGAAAATCTTTAATTGAAGTTGAGGAGCTGTGTGACCTATGCTTACCAATTAATTTCAAAGCTTAATTTATTAAATATTTAACATCGTTTTTCTGATCTCATGTGTTATTATTTTCTAGCTAATCAAAAAGAAGTTAGAAGAGTTACTGTTCTTCACAGGTCAATTTCTGAAATACATGATTCTGAAGGTTTGTATATTTACATATCATTAATTGCTATATATGTTTCTTGCACCTTTGCGGTAGAGTTCCTTACATGTCTATATTTGTAATTTTTCACTTGCCTTTATTTGTAATTTTTCACTTTAATCCTTTCGCTACGGCAGATTTCAAGAGAAAGGTAGATATTCTATTTTCAACCGGAAAATTTGTTAAATTGGTTCTAAAAATTTAAAAATTTTCAAATTCGTAAAAATGTAATAGTTGTTTCGTTAAATTAAAATGGAAGTGTGGAAAGAATAAAATACAGGCGAAAGGGCAATAACAATAGTGTACAAGCCACATTTCGCGCTATCAGTAATCATAGGGTTAAAATAAATTTATAATATTCCGAGGAATATAGTTTAATATAGAAAAGCAAAAACAAATACTTGAAATTGATATGAATTGTATTATTAAGTTAACATAAAAGTAAGCTAATTTAAAATACTGTTATATATAGATTTATTGTGACAAATCTCAATACCTGTTGTAGTTCTTAATATAATTGATACATTATATCTAATAGTTTAGATTTTGAAACATTAAATTTATATTTATTGTATTTATAATTTATTGTATTATATAGATCTTATATAATTTATTAAATAAAAATGTAGAATTTATATTTTACCTTAATTAGAAGTTTACTAATCCTTATCATTGCCTTTTTGTATTTTTGATAGAACAATTTAAAAAAAAAATGCATTTAGTTAAAATTATATACATTAAGTAATTGTTAATATATGTAATAAAGTAATATAATTAATTATACAATGCGTGAATATGAAAAAAATTTAACACGTATAATTCTTCCACTGGTAAAACTATATTATAGTAATACATTACCTGTAATATAAATCTGAAACAATAGCAGATGATAAATAATCATATGAGAACATTATACATTTTTTAATTATTTTTATTTCGTTTATTAATTCTATATACAATATTTTCCATATAATTGAATTGCATATATTTTGCCTAATATAATAATTATCATTTAATTAATTTACAGATGAAAGTACTATAGATTCAAAGGTGCCTGTGCGTTTTAGACTGGGTCTCAATAAACAAGTGCAAGATAGCAGGGAGTCGAAAGTTTCACGAAAGGTATCTAAAAGGCAAGGTCGCAAGGTAAAACATAAAACTAATTTAGTTGTAACAAATACTGAACATATTTTATAGTATAAAAATTACACCTTATACCAAGTGTATATAATTCATATATTCAAGTTTCTTTAGAAACATAATATTTACGCATAATTTTTGATATTGTAACATCTTAACTACTTAGGACTGCAATTTGTCAATATTTTCGGTTTTGTTAAATTAATTGCATTTAATAATTTGAATATTACCCATAACTGTTAATAACTTCAATGGCTAGAAATACAGAAAATAGTGAATTAAATGAATGTATATATTTTATATTTGCAATAATAAATTCGTGCTGGAATTTTTTAGTACATTGCAGAAAAAAAAATATAAGAGAAAGCAATACAATTTATTATATTGTTATGATAAAAATCATAATCAATTCTAAAAAGATTTTTATTCACATTTCAATTATGTATGAAAAAACAAATATATAAGTTATTATCGGAAATTTTAATTATTTCTTTTTAATAATGTCATATTTAAATTGTATGATACATGCAATGTCTAACAATAATGAATTGTATAATTTTGAATCATTATTTTACCATGCTTCCATAGTTTTTTGTATGTGTGAAAGTATCAAAATTAATTGACATTAGAAACTTTATAATACAAAGTACATATTAACAAAATGATCACTATGGAATAATAATAAATCTATGTGTAGAAATATTTATAAAATAAATCCTTATAGTTTGAAATTCTTTGTAATTGAAGTTAATTACAGCCCAAATATATTATTAATATTTAAATGACTCAATAAAATATTGTGTTCCCTTATTTCAGGTAACACTTAACATTTTATAGTGCAGTAAGATATTTTTAAAAAAGTATTTAACATGTTTACTTATGATTTATACATTTTTATAAAAATGCTATTTTATTATTATTCGTGATCTCATGCATATTCAAATAATTTAAGTATGTTATAGAAAAATGAAAGAATACTATTTTTTTCTGCTACTGGTTTTACTTTACTTATTTTTAATTAAGAATCTCCAATAATTTAAGGAATAAAATTATTTCGAACATTTTAATCACCATAGATTTAATATTTTATTGCAAATGTTAATTGATTATAATATTATAAAAAAAAAATGTGTACTATGCAAATAGGTATTGAGAATAAATTTCTCTGAATGACATTAGACTACAAAATTTGAAACAATTGAAATGTATAATGGAAATAGAATTATGGTACATATCAGTATCCTTGAATTGTGTTATTAATAGTAGAAATGAATATTTTTATGTCTATTATATTCTATATATTTCTGTATGAGTATGCAATTGGAATTACCCTTCTCTCTGTGGTTATGTTCCAATACACAATGCTGTAGTTTAAAATTCATTTTTAACATGTATATTTTAACTATAGACTTCAAACTAAAATATTATATATAATGTAAATAATATTCAAGTAACGTTTAGCTTTTTTAAATCGTATCATAGTATATATAATTAATGTGTGAGTTATAAGGACATTTAGAAACAATTATTACATTTTATTTTAAATGTGGCAGAAAATTGTAATTATGCTAAAATTAGGAATTATATTGTTTTTATTAGGACGGTAATAATGTACTGTATTATAAATGTTTTATTTTTACTTAGGTGTTATTTTAAGCAAAGTTCTTATTTTCTTTTTATAAGTAAAAAAAAAGGAATAAATAAATATAATTACAACCTGCACAGAATATGTATGTTGGTGCATTTGTACACTTCATTTATGTACATTGTGTAGTATTGCAACAATTTTTAAAAATAGTTAAAGATTACATTTAAGAAGGATAAATTTAAGAGAAGTAATAACAAATACTTTTCAAATGATTTAAAAGCTATAAACAAAGTGTTAAACTGTTTATAGAAAAATTTTGAAGCATAATATATATTTTAGGAAAATACCTTAAAATACTTTCTGTTAGGAGACAGTAAACATGTCTGTTCTATTTTTTTGTTTAGGAATAGAGTAAACGTGTGTTCTCCTGATTGCATATTTGTATGAAGAGTGCATAGCTGTTCATCTTACCTCCTATTTTATTATCGGCATAGGAAGATAAGATCTATTAAAAGTTTAATTGTATCAAAGATTGCACTCGTATAGAAGAAATAATTTTATTTGGAGTGTGACCTAACGTAAAAACAAAAAAAAGAAAGAAAAGAATATTCTCCTAGAAGACAATATCAATATTTCAAAATACTGTATGTATGATTGTATCTAATTATTTATTGTTAAGCGTTATAGTAGATAGTTGATTACATGTGATTATATTAAATCATTTGTTGTGTTGAAGTATCTGTACATAATTTACATCAGTCACTCATTTAATAAATAAGTATCATTAATAATCCCAAAGTCACCTTTTGTAAACCTAAGTATGTTAGTATTCTAAAAAAATTCTATATAAATGGATCAATCAGTTGTAAATAAGAATATTGTTAATAAGCGTGTGCAGAATGAGGAATAAGTTGTTATATATCTTGTAAATTGAGTTATCATTATTATGGTATTGAATATACCATATAAAGTGACCTAGTGACAGAAGAGTGATTTTATTAAAATATATTTTGTACACTATGTAGTTCAAAAATGAGAAATATGAATTCTTTAAGGTAATTACGAAATGTAGTGTACTTTAAAGCAGCTTCTCTTTACCTGTTATTTTATATTTCAATTATGATATATAGTGCAAATTATTATATTTAACCAAGTGCAAAAAGGTGTATTTAGATTTTACATATACTATTACAATAATATTACGATTCAGTTATTAGGTATGCAAATTTTCAGAATTAAAATTATTCAGTAAATTATGGTAACGTTTTATTTTACTTTTAAATTGAATTCTTTAATATATTATTTAAAGAAAGAGGATTTTATGGGATTTTCCTTTTGTATTTTACATGATATTCAAATTTTGTTGAATAATTAGTTATTATTATTATACACTTACACTTGCTTTATTTTTTTAATAAATAGCATGTAAAATACATATTGAAAGTAACTTATCACAATGTGTTACCAGTATGCTGATCTAGTAGCCCATATACTTACAAATAAGTTTAGATTATTTTAAATATTATATTTGATAAATGAAATAACATACTTCATAGTATCTATGAAGGTGTAAGTGTCATTTTTAATTGAATAAAATATGATAAATACATTTATACAAACTTCTTTTGATAGAAATTTTGATATCAAAAATATTGCGATACCTTAGAAAAAATTCAAAATATATCATTTTGACATATATAGGAAAAGCAGTACACCAAAACATTATATACGTATTATGATTTATATTTTGTTGGTCATATCATAATGATACAACTTTAAATATGTGTTAAGAAGGCAACATAATGCTTTACATCAGTCGAACTATGTTTCCTGTATACTTTCACTTATATGCCTTTACGCATGTATTCTAAATACCAACTCCAAGAGTTGAATGGTAAAACACATTATTGTTATAAATATAAAATAACTCAAAAGACTTGCAATTGTTGAACTTATCTATCGTACAAAATGTGATATGCAGCAAGACTTTTACAACCTTATTAATAATAAGTGAATCACTTATTGTAGAATAACACCAGCAGTTCTTTAAATTCATCTAAAAACGAATCATAACGCATAGTTTACTAATAAAAAAAATTATTCCATATTTTTTGCTTTTTGTTTTCATACTTTCCGATTTTTTATTTTCCACTTGTACGCATAATTTAAATATACAAAATATATTTTAATGAAGTGTACTTCAATTTTCTCACGAATTTCACTTCTTAGTGTTATTCTATAATAAGACTGTAATAAATCTGTAAATTTAATTATTGCTGTTATAATATTTGGTTCATTTGTCTAATTTTTGTCACTGTAGTAAAAGCAGATGGAACTTTGTAATAACAGTTTTCCGAATAATACAAAAATCTAACGATATAAACGAACATTACAATATACATGTTTTCAGTTTAGTGTTTAGTATCTCTTTTATATTGCTACATATGTATAAAATTGTACTATTCTCTAAGTAAATTGTTTGTTGTAAATCTAAGAAATTTATCCATCTGTAATTTGCTACATAAATTATTCTTATTGCGTACGACTGTACTATTTGTATAATTGTGTACTTGTACTTACATTTTTTTACAAAATAACACATAGGCTTTAGATTGTTTAGACATAACAAAATACAAATCCCAAGTATTAATATGGAGCAAGATAAGTGATTTCAATTCATATATTATTTGAAATAAATCAAGACTCTCATTTCAGAAAAATATGAAATAAAATATTTTTAACTTATTGATTAGTTTTATTTCTAATTACCCTGAAACCTATATCAAATGCTTATAAATGTAATAATTTAGTATACATATTTTTTTTCATATGTAGTATAAATATTTGGAGTACAAACATGAAATTTGTTTAATAGTGAAATAAAAATATATAATACGATAAATTATAAACATTTAATACTTATAGTTACATACATATAATTTATTATAATACGTATTTCTTTTTATCATAATATCAAATACTAATTTATATTATGATTTTACTATTAGTATGTTTATTTCTAGCCAGTCAGACTAATGTTTGAAATAAAAAATGTAAAGTAAACATTTTGATAAAATTCATGTAAATTTCTGAATAAAAAAGATTCTAAAAATCTTGTGTTATAAAATTGTCCAAATTTCTTTCAATTGCCAGTTTATATAATTTTAAATATTACGATGTTTCACGTTGGATTCAGTTTCATAAGCGTTTCAAAGTATACATACAATACAAGATGATTCTAGCACTTTGTATTGTTTAATAAATTCTAGTATTCTAAGAAACAATTTTCTTCGCAAGTGCATCCATGAAGTTTTACAAAGAATCGATTTACTTAAAAAAAATTGCAGTTCTATTTAAAAAAGGGATGCATTTGTATTTTTTATTACATCGTTGCACCTATTAGAAAAGCAAAGTTGTATGAAAGTAGAACATTCTATATCGTTCAACTTTTTCCTGTGCAACTTGCTTCGATATCTAATCAACCCCAAGGTATACTCGTTTCAATTGCGTGACTTACCCTATATGTAATATATATGATTCAAGATATAAATAATGTATACGTTCCAAGAAATTTGAGAAATTTAGAGATTTCATAAAGAAAGTGAAACACCTAAAAAGTATGTGAGAGGCTTACAAAGCAAGAAACGGAGATTCTTTGGAAAACTACGTAAAAGTGTAGTTTCTGCGGAACGCTTTGTACGACGATTAAGAACCTAATGCCTTTGCCAACGCTTCTTTCTGTAATCATTCTTTTGTCTACAACTCTACAACAGTTTTCTGGACGGGGGACTGTTTTCGTGGAGCCAGGGGTATTGTTACGGTTGCAATGTCTTGGATCTTGGTCATGTAACTTGAACGTGCCATATGTCTTAAAAATACACAAACATTTTTGCAAAAAAAAAAAAAATGGATTTATGTATGTTAAAAATGATAGTGAAATTAACACGTTCACTATTATGATTCTGTTGAAATATCGGTCTCTATCCTTCGTATTATTTTTGTTCACGTTTTTATCAGTTTTATATGATAATATGATGCTTACATCATGCTTACACTTGTGCACACGTAATATATATTAAATATGCAAACTGTGCATTTTATATATTACGTGTAAATAATGTCGATACTGTCGAAATCGTAAGAATTGACGTATCACATGTACGTGACACTGGTGATATATTAAATAATTGTTACACGATGAATAATGTTAGGTGTTTCGCATTTTAAACACGTAAATAGCTAAATATTTAAACGTTGATTAAATAACTACATATCCATTTTAGTACCATCCGTATCTGAATAATATTTCACATCGTGATATAAATAATTAAATTAGTGATTGCAGTTTTATTGTATTACACAAATATAAATTAATATCTGTATTTAAAAGAAATACGAGGTTTCAAAATTTTTTAACAAATCCTCTCCACGCTCGAAATTCGTTAACATTGAATAGCTCTCTTTCGGAATGGTAAATTTTTTTTTGTATTAGTTGATATAACTGTCTTTAATAAAGTTGAATAATGCCCGGTCAAAGAATCCAATAAAATTTTTGTTTTTACATTTGGCACAAATACATTTTTAAAACAATTTCAAAATAAGCTTCACATTGCGAATTCTTGAAATTTGTATTTAATTAGCAATAAATTGTTGTTCATAAAAAAAAACTTTTTTCTCATCCACTGGTACAATTTCCAATGGAAAGAAGTATCAACAACTCGCTAGGTAAAATGTTTTTAACCATTTGATCGCGCTTCTCAATTCAGTGTTTAAAAGTGCCAGCTAAAGTCAAACTAACTGCATGTTCAGATTTTGTCAACGCGTGTCTTTACTATTACCGTTCACCGAAGTTCTAGTAAATTGAAATCTTTGCTTTCATAAGCTCCGGAGCTGTTGGCTGATTCATCAACCTGCAGAAATAACAAAAACGAAAAAAGAAGGAAAAATTTAAAGAAGCGCAGTCGTTTGGCGTTCTTCGACCGAATTTTTGCAAAGGTCCGTGGCATTCAAACGGTTAAAAAACAGCTGAAGTATCTGTGTAAACATAAATTTACTTACGATTCAGTGCCTTTGGCAACTTACACGAAGCGTGCTGTTCATAGTGAAAATTTTGTTTACACGAAAAAAGTTCTGTGTGCAATATACGCACTGAATCACAAATTAATCTTCGCTACTTTTTCGACACTTCCGATCATCTGACGAAAAAATGTTGCGAGCAAAACTTCGTTGGTACTTAATCTACAAGAAATTGTAACTTTAAAAATAGTAAAAAATATGAAGGTCACCATAATTTTTTGAACGGGTCTACGTATTTTTAAATTCTTAACGTTATAAGTGATTTCAAGCCGAATTCGCTTATTTGATACACACTATGACCTTCTAATGATTTCGAATTCAGAAATCTTAACGAATCGATTGCCACAATATTTGACTTATTGTTAATTTGACAATACATTACGTCAACAGATCGCATTCAGACGAAAATCTAATGAGAAACATCCACAAGAAAATACAAACAACTGGAAATTAAATTTGAAAAATAAAGTTAACACGTTGAATGCCATGGGGGTCACCGGTGACTAGCAGAGCCAAGATTATTAGAAACATAAAATTCGAGTAAATTTCAATACTTTAAAGTTTTTCAATATTATCATCGTTACTAAAACGGCGTGAAAACATTAATGCAACATAGAACATATAAAAATAGTTTTATATATATATATATATATATGTGTGTGTGTGTGTGTGTGTGTGTGTGTGTGTGTGTGCTTAAATATTATGCGTGCATATAGCGATGTGTCGTATTAAAACACTTCAAACAAAGGAAAGGTGAACCAGTACAGTTAAAAATAAATATGTCATGTAAAAGTGTAATAGATGTTATGGGATTGTTGGATACACTCGACAAAAATGAACAAGTAAAATAACGACTGAGATAACGGATTATTACAAAAAAAAAAAAATAAATTATACGAAAATTATACGAAAAATTATACGAATGCATTTCAGCGCCGCGTGGGTCATCGGTGACCTCCGGTAAGTTAGATCTGTTACACATGATAATACACGTTAAGTTATCTATTGCAAATAATATTTCGGCATAATATGTAACGCATAATAAGAAATTCATGTCGGTGCTATGAATAAGCTATGTAAAATTAGCGCGGCATTCAACGTGTTAAAATAATAACGATGCAAGCATGTAGAGGTGTAGAAAATTATTCTCTAATTAAAATTGCACATCAAAATTTGCCACAAAGAGGCAGAATTTAATACGTCCTAAATAAAAGTTAATTTTCAGTAACATATTCGTAGCAGCAAAGTTAAAATTGTTGCTCAATCAATTTCCAAAATTCCATCTCAACATTCGTTAAAAGAAGAATGTAAAAGGATTATGGGTTTAGCTATAAAATATTGAAAGTGAACTTGAGAACCTTCGGTGAAAAATAGCCTAATAAAAGATGTACTATAATCATCTTAAAGATGTCTTTGAAACATATTATGCGAGATAAGAAAAAGTCCTGATCGGTCCATTTAACAACAGAATAATTTAAGGTGATCACGTTAGATGGTTCACCTTGTATATCACACAAAAGTGTAGAAGTAAATACAACAATAGTTCATTGTTTATAGTAAATGAGATATTGAAATGATTACGTTCTTTTATATTTTGGAAAATCGTTCGAAGTGATTTCTTTCTTTCTTTTTTTTTTTAAATTACAATTCTTCCCATCTCTTACCGTAAAATTCAAGTTTTTGTATAAACATCTATGCGAAATAAGAGAAGTAATTTATTTGAAAATTATGCATTGTGGCCAAGTTTTTTGCAATAGGTATAATACAGAACAAAAAACTGAATAATTTACATGTTTAAAATTTTGTTTTATCTTGCACCACTATAAAATTATATGTAGAAACGAACAGAAACGCGAAAACTTCCAAAGTTCATTCATTATTTCAGGCATAAATTACTTTTGAAAGATTTTATAATACAGCTCCAGGATTATATTGAGTATTGAAAGAAATGGCAATTAGCCTTTTAACTGGGGAAGACGAGTTAACTCGTCGTTATTTAATCAACACTTGGAACACAATAGTTTATGCATAAAGGTGTTGTTAATTTTTTATTGTACTGTCGTACCTGTATTAAATATAGGACATATCCTATTAACATTTGCAATAATCAAAATGAAGTAATTTATTGTTATTTTTGCTAATTTTTAATTATAAACTGGAAATATTTCATTTCTGTTTGAAAGGTGAACTCGGTTAACAGGTTAACTCTTCCGCTACGATAGATTTCGGGTTCCATCTTCAATCGTAAAATTTGTCAGATTGTCTTCGAAAGTTTAAACACCACTAATTCTCAAATTTGTAAAAATGTAAAGTTTCTTTCGTTAAATTAAAATTGAAGTACGTAAAATAGAAGAGTACGAATGAAATTTTCAAAATATCTATAGGCGCCAGCAGTAATTAAAGGGTTAAAAAGTAAACTCAGTTTTTTCAAATTGATTTCCCGTCGAGAGACAGTTGTTCTTTGCGTACTTCATTAGGCAAACATTCATTAAAAGCCAAATTGTTAGATTGAGTGACTTTTTCTGTCAGCCGGTATGACGATGATTGTCTTTCGTAGACAATCCTACAAAACGAGCCTTGCAAGAGGCAGTATAAGTCTCATTAAAAGACAACGAGTCAATCTCTGTAGGACATAGACCTCTTGTTACCATAGTTTAAATACATGCAACAGTGTCCAAGTGAACATACATTTACTAACGTGTGTATATCTTTCTTGACCAAAGTTCTCCTACGTCTTTAATTTGCGGTCGAATGCATAATAATTATACATATGTATACTCAAAGTGTACAGGGTAGTCCATTTAAATAAGGCCACCTAAATATTTCTTCGAGTTGTGATGCAGAAAATATTTCTAAAATAGTTTGGATTTAATATTTCTAATGTAGGCTTTAAAAGACTAATCAGAGGGAGGAAGAAACTTTTTACAAATTTCATTTTTTAATGGTTGTTTTCAATACCACTTGCTTTTTAATGTATAACTACAATTTCTTTTTATCACATCGTGTATCTTGGCCAAAGATACGTCCAGAAATATATAATTATAGTGTAAAAATTAAAGTTTCACGTGAAACTTATGTCTGCTGCGATCGTGGCGGTCGTACGATAGTCACAACGGGACATTTCAGCGTTTACTATTACAATACTGATGATCCCTGACGGGTTGAAGTTTTGAACATTTTCACTTAATTTATCGACATACTGTTCAAGATGACTTCAACGCGAGAGAAGATTGATACGATATTCATTTATGCAGTTTGCGATTAAATTTCCAAATTGATGGATTGGTCGTAATGGTCACCGTGTTCACCAAACTTCACTTCAATGGATTCTTTTTTTGTGGGGAAAATTAAAAGAACAGTTTATAACGAACGTCCAACTACGTCAGAAGATATGAAAAACCGAATAGTTAGGGCGTGTGCTGATATCTATTCTGAAACGATCGAAAGATCTGTACAGTCGGTTGTTGCTCGGTTTAGAAAATGTATCATCATAGAAGGACATTTGAAGATCTGTGAAGATGGTAGCTTTTACCCTTTAACTGCGGAGTACTTGTAATTTAAAAGTTCTGTGTGTACGGAATACTTTTTCGCGTAGCATGAGCTTTCGAGTATATAACGTGTAACTAAATTACTATTTTAATTCTTTACCTATGCAAAATTGAAACAAAAAATTTTCATTTCTCTGTGGAAATACATTGTTTATTTAGATGTATCTTCCAATTTCATCGTTAGAATCCTCGCTTAAATTTGACTCTCTTCATCTAGTTCACTGTTGTCTCTTGAAACAAGTTCTTGAAAACTACTCAACATTTTGAAGGTCTTACAGTAACAAAAAATAATATAACAAATTATATACGCCGCAAGTGAAATATTACGATATGCTACTGCAACAATTACAGCCGTCTGTCGTCCGAAGAAAATAAATAACTCTCATAGAGATAAATTCATTAGAAATAAAGAATTTCTATCTTCTTATTTATTTCTAATCTTCATTAGAAATAAAGAAATAAAGAATTTTTTTATTTTTATAGATATGCAATACAAAGACATGTGTCTATCTTAAAAGTTGATGCTTTTTGCTTTCATCGGAGTTATAAGACGGGAACAATCGTTGAACGTATATATGCGTCCATAGTTCACATCGCATAAGTTAAAGATGATACGTGTTAACTTACACATTTTATGATCAAGTCATTTAAAATGAAGATAGATATCCTTTAACGCGATAAAAATATTATTTTCATATTCACGGGTTTAGAAATTTTAATTCAAGCTTACGATCTCATGCAATAAAAAAAAATTGCAGTCGTACATAAGAAAAACACAAGTGATATAAAAAAAAAGTACTACGCCGAAAATATTTTTTGTATTACAACTCGAAGAGACATTTAGGTGGATTTATTTAAATCGTCCACACTGTATATTACGCACGTGTATTTAAAGAATAATTAAACGCACAGAAGAAACAGATCAATCTCTAAATTTTATTTTATTTTTAGAATCGCACAAAGGCAGCGTCCATTTTAATGAGCTCTTCAATTTTGGAAACAAGGAAACAAATTACACGAGGTCAAATTAGGTGAACACAATGGGATGAAGAGAATAACAGTAACTTCATCTTTCATCAGAAATTGAAACTATACTCCAATGAGTTCCATCTTGTAAATCACGGAGGTAAAAGAAAATCAGATTACGAAAACTGATGTAAGTTTTGAAAGGAATAATTTCTCGATATTTTTATATTAGTATTGTGGCGGCCCTTCTGCGCTGCGTACCACCGTTAGAGGGACGGACGGACACAGCCATTCTCGCTAGTCCTCGCAAAAGGTCCTATTCCTAAATATATCAGTTCTAGCTTGAGACCTTCAGTTCCCCGCGTCTAAGGCACGGGTCTTCTAGGATGCGTTACTGACGAGTCTACTAGGAGACCCTAAACGAAACGCAACCTTTCCTTTTCCGCCGATCCTCTCTATCATTCCTTCTTCCACGAACTTAACCGCCACAGTATAAATTAGTAAAAAAAAAAATTACTGAACAAATTAGTGAAGTATCCTCATCGTGCAGATTTTTCTTTTTTTTAATCAAATTTCTCGAATTACCTTATATGCAAACTTAATGCGGTATAAACAACATTACGAAGAGAAAAATATAGCGTTTCATTTAAAAGAAATAAGCTTGACTTTGAGATACCTCTCACTACTTCACTCGTGAAGAAACTATTTGTATATACCACATAATGATTCCCATCATTCCAAAGCACTTTCGTAAGAACATTTCTTCGATAGGTACACAATTTCTTCCGAGATATTCCATCGTCTCCAGATAAAAAGAGACACTCTATATGTAACGTGCGTAAACACATAGAAGGGTTGTCACCGCGACTGCACGCGTATTTACCTTTTATATGTATATACCCATACTTTTCCGATCGTTTTCCGGACAAAAATAACAGCAAAGAAAGGATTAAATGTATTATTTTTCTAGAACAATAAGAATAAGCTCGGAAGATTTCTCACGAGGCATGATAATCTTTTAATAACTTTTATTCTAGCGTTTTTCTTTTGTTTTATTATACCTTTCGAAAGATGTAGGCCAGTTTATTATTTTCGAATATTTCTATAAATGCTATCGTTCCATCATTATCTCTTTTGAATTTGCTATTTGTTTATATCTTAATGAAATAGCCTAGATTTTGTTAACGTTTGACATGTTATTTCTTTAAAGTAATAAGTAACGCATTGAAATTGTATATACATTATTTTAATAGATACTTTATATGAAAAGTTGTGAAATAAATAAAACTTTAAAACAGAAAGTATGTTATATTCATTAATATAAAGTTTGTCTAATTAAATGTGACTTCTTACTTTTATCATATTGTTTAATGGATATATAACATAATTAATAAATTCGCCATTATAATTTTTAAATTCGTACGAGTTTATTTTTATTATTAGTATAATAATTAATCGTAATGCACCGAACTGATTATTAAAATTTCAAAATTTAAGAATTTGAAAAGTTTTTGGTTTGAAAAACGTAAATTCGACAGAAATGTACATTTTTAAGATAGTTTCACTGTAACATTTTTGTTAGATTATTATAGATAAATATAAACATAATTCAATACACTGAATGCTCTTTTAAACCCCAATGAAGCAGGTGGGAAGCGAACGAAGCGCAGTCGCAACTAGGGTGTTCCAAATGGATGGTAGTACGAAGTTTACTAGTAATCAATGGCGTGACATAGCACGTTTAAAACTACTTGAAGATCATTAGTCTAAGCTGTGTTAAATTTATATTAAAAATAACATTGATGTAGACTTCACGCTAATATTCCATTTTATTGTAACTAATTACTAAAACAGTTTAAACTATTTGTTACCGTGTAAATACAATTATATACTTGGTTTAATTTAAAAAAAGTAACAATCTATGTTGAGTAGCAGTGGAATACAAATACTCCGCTGGCTACTGCATTATTAGATTCCGTTAATAGGGCAGCCATAAAACATTTTAATCTAAAGAACTGATGGAGGAACAAAAAGTGAAACGATATTGTGATATAATTACAATAAAATTAAAATGACAGTGCATGTGACATACAACGAATAATTAAATGCATTGTAAATAATGGATGCATCAAATTTAAAACATGTTACGATGTTTGATGAAAAATGTAAAGAAGGTATGTCAAGTTCTATGATTTGAAGGAATTCATTGATAAAACGTCAACGTGTGTTTATTTTCTCTTCGGTACAATCTTATACGGTTCCTTTTATAACAATGAACTACTGTACTTTTTAAAAATGATAACTTTGAAAGTAAAAAGTAAAACGTACAATTGTAACACATATATTTCTCTAGAATATATGTAAAATTCGAGTGAAATATTAGAATTACCTTTCTGAAATATTTTTTTTTTTACATTTCCTATCAAAATTAAAAAAATTAAAATAATAATTAATATGTATACATACATGTATTACATAAAGTTTTACTATTTTCAAATGTAGCATGATTGACTATTCTAAATGTCTTTTATTTAAGAATAAGGGGTTTACGTTTTAAATAAAAAAGACCAGTTTATAAAATAAAAATTTTGTAAATGTTAAATTTGTTACTGAATAGAGGTTAGAGATTGTAAAGGAAATAATTGGAATTGATATGTGTAAGTTAGTATGTATTATACATATCATTACAAAGCTTAAATTACTTTTATCACATTTTTACACATGTATTATATTTGTTAATTAAATGTATCGAACAATTGTACTATTTTAATACTTTTTAATTTAAAGTTCTTATAAAACCATAAATCTTTTATAATATATTGTATAATAAATACTTTGCATTTTTAAGAATGTGAGTGTGACAAAGATGTGTAAGAATTAATATATACTATTCTGTATTTTCATAAAAATTAATTCTAAAAATTCAGAAGTATCAACTTAAATCAAATCAAATCAAATCACAAAATGTTATACTTCATTATTCTGTATTTCATAAATAAATTACTTTCATTTATGTTATACTTTTAGCTTATAACAAATATGAGTAAAGATTCTTTTGTAGATAATAAGATGTTGAATACTATATTAAATATTTGCTTATTTCTCTTTTTTTAATAATTATATATTTATAAGCATAAAAGGTTTAAACATTAAAATTATACTAAATTCTATATCAATAACAAATTATTAATAATAAAGTATGGAAATAGTATAAAAGTTAAAAAGATCTTACTTTCTACTATAATGTTATCCAATGCTGTACAATGTTATAAACCACTGTTTTTATTTTATAGAAACTCGATAATCTTATTGTATCACATATATTTTGAAAGAAATATATCATAAGCCAAATTAATTTTAAAAGAGAAATGTCTATGTTGAAAAATTTTGTATATTTTAGTATTTGTAACAAGTATTGTGTTTGTATTAAGTCATAAAACTTCTTTCTATATAATATAAAATTTGTAATAGCATTTCGCAAACTAAATTATGATATTGTTATTCTGAAGAACTACAAGCAGAGTTTCTTTTGTAGCAGTACAATTTACAACATTTACATTACTGTGACAGACAGTTGGTTTGTACTAGAAATTGTTTCACACGAACTAATTTAAATTAATGTTGCACTTTTTTATAAGTATGATGAAAGCAAACATTACATGTTTCAAAGAACAAACTTAATCATGGGTAGCCGAGGAGTCAGGGATATTCCGACAATATTTCATCCCCAGCAGACTCATACTCCAAGTATTATTCTTGGTGACAATCAGCAGCATCATGGTTCTCAAAACACTGCTGGTCAAATTACTCATGATAATTCTGGTAAGCATACATTAACTATCTATTTATCATATTAAACATAAATACAGACATTGTATTGAATGTTATAAGCTATAGAAAGTATAAGACTTATTTTATATTTGTATCATTTTAAAAATATATATCATCGTTTAAAACAATAGGACAATTAAATTGTTTAGAAAATTAGAGATACAGTAAAACAGTATTATAGTAAATAATATAAATTATTTTAAGAAAATATTTTTATGCTTTCATTTAAGTTATAATTTAATGTTTATCAAGTATCTAAAGTTTTATTTTTATTCTTCAATATTTATATTGATTTAGCTAACAATTTATTTAAAAGTGTTGAATAAATACTGAAATAAAAAATAAGATAATCTTATTTACATTTTTTACTTTGAATTTGTAAATTTATGTACAAGGCACTTGAAAGTAATATCAATTCTTTGTTTCAATTTCTAGGAAGTATTTTTAACCATTTAGAAGTAAATATAAACTTTTTTGTTCTATTTAAATTACTGTCTTGTTATTTTGGTCTCTGTATTTTGTTCTACTCTATTGTCTTTTTATAGAAGTAGAATTTGCAAAACTGAGAACACATTTTTTATCTTAAATTTTGTGATACAATATTTAAATATATATATGTGGTAACTTTTCAAGCGAGGAAAATATTTATTACAAGTTTCATAGTTGAAATGATTTTCCAGTAGTTGCATTAGGTCATTAGTTGCATTATAAATTTTAATTGGAAAGGGTTGAGTAATGTATCATGAAAAAGACTATAGGCTATGTAGAAGTATATGTATCGAATTTAATTATTATGATATGTTCAGATATATTGAATGTGTCAAAATGAACAACATCTAAATAAATGTATGTCTAAAATATTTTTGTATGTGCAAATTTATTTTTGTATTTACAATTTGTTGCTTTTGTATTGTAAAATAGTTCTAGTTAAATATTACATATATTTGCAATAAATATTTAATATTTTTGTTGTTTTTTCACCAAGTACACTCTTTATTAATAATTACTACAAAACATTGAAAATGTGTTAATTATTGGATTATGTAAATAATTTTATAAGTACAGGCAAATTAATAAAAATTGTGGTCTGAATGTGTTGCATGTGATAAAAATACAATTGGCAAAGAAACATCTTTTAAATTGTGTATTAATTTTATATGCTTTCTCATTACACTACCCCTCAACAATTTATATCATGATTGTTTTCAAAACTCCTTCAAAATTCCTTCACAAAATTCCTTCCTTATTTCTCTAAGTCTTCTATTGAATTAATTTTAAAATATGGATGTAAATGTTTCCATTTCCCTGGTTAGGATTTAACAAATTTTAGAAAATATAATTTGCTTACATCCTTTTTTATGCACTTGCTTATATTACTATAAACTGCAGTATTTTGAAATTCGTTAATTTCAGGCTTAATAAATTACTTATATCAAAACATTAAAAAAATAATTTATAATGGTCCTTGTCTTGGCATATAATTGGCCTTTAAGTAAGCGTATAGTACTATTATTAAGTTTTCAGAAATATTTAAACATTTTGTAAGAATCAATATCTTACATGCATTTTTCATGTTAGGTTCCGTTCACGACATTTTTATTGAACAGCCTTCGGAACTTAACAGTGTCCACCAACTTCAACATAAAGATTCTGGAAGATATAAAGAATGAATCAATTTCATGTCATTAAAACTGTATATGTTAATATCAGTGAGTAAGTTATACAGGAAGGTCAGAGAATCGGCTCATTAATAATTTACAAAAACGTATTGAAGTTGATGGACGTTACTTTGAACATTTGTTAAAATAAATTTTTCTTCGTTAATTTTTTTATCATTTTTCTTTTTTTTCATTAATTTCTATCAATTTCACTATTTACATAAATTGTCCAACTTTGACGAATATTTTGTACTCAAGGTTACGAGAAGATCACGGTGTTATAGGTTTATTGGATTTATTTCGATCTCAGCTATTATTTCGCGATAATGAAAATATGTATAATTCTACTTAAAGAAGAAACTTTGATGACCTTGAAATCTCAAGAAAGAAAACTACTTTGGGAAAAACTGTTAGCCTGTCGTAATATTTGTCCCTTCGAGCCAAATATTGTTCTTCTTCGACACGGTTTTCTTTCATAAAAACTAAGGGACATATTTAAGATGCTCAAGTTAGATGAGACTACCCTGTATATCGAGCAGTCAGTTAGTAGCGGGTACAGAGTGAAAGACTGACAATGAGTGTCTTCTCAAGAGTACAGTGCAATCGATTGCGGGACTTGAGTGTCCCCCGGTGCGACGTCAATTTGTAGGACTGAGTGTCTACTATTGTATTTAACTTTTAACTCATTCAACATCTTGAGTGCCACGTGTGCTTTTGGTAAGTCACGTTGGACTTCCCGCTACGGCCTTACGGAAAAATTTCGTATAAGAAGAAACATTATTGCGAAATGTTTCGTAATATAATTTTAGCTAGAACATATATAATTGTCATGTATAGTAAAATAATTATACCGTGGGACATCGATAGCCACGTGGAGTAGTGATATGTTTCCAATTTGTTAGGTGGTATACTACTATTGATAAATAAGATATTGTGGGACTCCTAAAAAAGTAACAACCTTTGGTTTTTCTCACATAACTTTATTTACGATCCTCCGCGAGGGTGAACTATATATATACACATTTAGAACGTCGGAAGAATTCTGTGCTCTGGAAAATCGAGTAGAGGGCTTTATGCTCGTTATTTGAGTGCCCTTGGTGACAATGATGATGATGACTTTCTTTAGGTTTTACGTTTCTCAGACTTTTGCTTTCTTTTGGGACTTGGACACTTATTTTTTTAGAGAGTTAGTTCTCCAACGATATATAATATATGCAATCACATGGGCCACCGATGGCCCACGCGGAAAGACCATCGATGCGGTTCTCATATTAATGTAGTGTTCCAAAGATCGTGATACAATCGGCCAGATGGTGATTCTAGATGCAAATATAATTTTTCTTTTCTATTTAAGACATCGTTTTCGAAAAAAAAATGAATTTCAAAATCCGTCAAGTAATCATATATTAGCTAAAAATTCAAAGAGCAAAGCTGTGTTTGCAGCAACACGGCTAACATTCTAAACACTTGTTATATTAATAATAATTCTTAAAAAAATACTAATAATAATTAGTATATATTTTGAAGTGATTTAGATATTTATTTCTAAATATTTATATTTATATTAATAATAATTGATTCTTAAACAGTACTAATCTTAACTTTATTTACAAAACCATCCAAATTAAATACAGATTAGAAGAAAGTAATAGTACAGACAAACTTCGCGGAAATAAGATAACAACAATCACGGGAAGCAAATCGTAACATTGTTCGCATAATAGTCAACCACGAGCAAAAATAGAAATTTCATATCTCGAATTTTCAAACTTTCTTTTTTCGGAAATGTATTATTAAATTAAAATATATTATTCTTTTTTTCTCAATTTATTTACATGTAGAATCACCACTCAGCTGGTTGCACCATAATTTCGATGATACTCTGTATATATACTTTGTTTTATTAATCGATCTCCCGTAATCCTTACATTTATACATATTAATCATAATTCAAATATTAAATACTGTACGGATATTTTGCTTCATTTTCCTTCATTCATAAATACATAATAAATACTGAAATAATCGAAAACTTTCCACCGGTACTGTTTATTTGATTATTTATTATTATAATCGAGTATATTCCATTAGATACGAACAGACAAGGAATGTGAAAATATATGGTCAATAAGACAGCGCGTACTGTGTTAAACTTATAAAAATTTTAACCATTAAATTTAATTATCAATTCATGTTTTAATTAATTTAAACAATTTTTTCTCCCTTGCCTTATAACGAGTTAGACACGTGGCACAGAGTCTGATTAAGAGCCGAAAAAAACAGTTGTATTCATAATAAACATAAAATTCTAACTTTCCTTATTATTTATAAGACTAAGGATAGTAAATTGTAATTAAATTATAATACATTAGCGTTTCTTGCACAAAATGGTACTAAAGCTGTTTAGTAGCAAAGCTTCTCCTGATGGTAACTTAATGACGTGGGGAAAAGTGTTGAAAAGAAGGTAGCGTTGATTCACTGGTATTATTGTTTGTTTATTACTATTGCTACGATGGACTGGTTACACTATTTCCTTTTGGCGAGATTTGAATTGCTACTATGATCTCTTGCTGAGATCTTTTCTTAATGAAACTTGTCTAGTTATTATTCCTCTTGCTGAGGACTGAATGTACTGTTACCTCTTGCTGAGATTTAGTTACTATTCTTTTTGTTGAAGACTCAATGTACACACTATGATCTCTTGTTGAGATCTTCTCTTGATGAAACTTGTCTAGTCATTATTCCTCTTGCCGAGGACTGAACGAGTTACTATTACCTCTCGCTAAGGTTTAGTTACTACTCTTCTTGCTGAGAACCCACCGTACTCTCCTTGTGATCTTCTCTTGATGAGACTTGTCTAGTTACTATTTCTCTTGCTGAGAACTGAATGTACTATTACCTCTTGCTGAGGTCTAATTGCAATCTATTCTATCGCAAGCTCTTGTGGTGCATCTCCACGAAAGTTGTGTTTCTCGCTGAAGCATCCTGATTGGCAATTTCTAAAACGGTTTTACATTAATCAATTTTCTTCCGACGCATTGACACCCTCTTCCCATTGCGCTCTAGATGCGCTATTTTAGAGAAGGGGTGCAAAATGATCGAAGAAGTGTTCGACGAAGGAACGTTTGGGAATTTCGTGGAATCTCCACAAGATCTGGACTTTGTCGCGTAAAGTGGGCCACCGACCACGAAAATATCGAGGTCCACTTGTCCCTTGATCTCTTGGAGACTCCAGGATTTATCGTACCCCAGTCCTAGTGACCGAGTGTCGCAGCAACGTGGAAAAGAACATTGTTGTTCACTAGAAACAAAATAGTTGCCTGCGATGTAACAACTTGTTGTATCATAAATCCGGCTACAGGACTCTCTTAATTTAGCCTATTTTGGAGACTAAACAAGAACAGTAAATAGCTGAGGTTAAATGTATAGTCAGCAGAAGAAATCGTAGGTCAAGGGGTTAAGGAAGATCTTAAAACATTAACCTGAAAAATTTAATGCGAAAAAGCGTTCAATTCTAGCTTACAAAATAGTTTTACTTGAACTTTAGCTGTTTTAATTGAAATGTTTAGGCTGTGAACAGCAACAAGGATGTAGCGTTAGTGGCGGCTGTGGTGACTCCGTATCGAGTTGTCGCCCTTTGGAGACAAGTGGCAGCGGAATTGGTTCTGGAGGGACTGGTGATAACCAAGGGCACAATACGAGCCAAACTCAAGTGCAATCCCATGTGACAGCGCCTCCAGTAGCTTATCAACAAAGGCCTAATTCTTTATCCGCTTGTTACGCATCCTGTTGTGCCGAATCTGCAAAAAAGGTCTATACAATTTTCACTAACACACTTATTTCACGTTTTATTAACCATAGGAGAAAACAATAATTGTCTATACTTTGCTGAATTACTATTTTACGAAATTAATAATTCTCTTACGTTATTAATAATGAAATTAACAATTCTTCTGACAATCATTCTAATTTTATATTGTACTTTTAATTTGTACAAATTATTCGAGAAACTTCATCGTGTTCATTTCGTACATAATCGTATAGAAGAAACGTTTTACATTTAACTTATAATATTATGAAAAAAAGTTAAATAAAAGACGATGTATTGAAAATAGGTCATCTCAATGTCTGTTTTCTTCGGTTGACGATATAAAAGAAATATGTTTGTGAAAAATAGACAGCTACAAGAGACAATGAATCGATGTAACATTTTTTTTTTTTCAATTTTATCGATGTTAATTTTTTTGTATAAAAGATTTGGTCTCTTTGTCTATGTGAAATTAATACAACTAATAAGTAATATTTATAGAATATGAATGTTATATATCTCTAAAAAGCACCATTTTCTTTCCACTAAAGAGAATAATCTCTGCAATAGCTCCAATCGTTTAAAACTTATAACATTTCCTATATTTCGAATGATTGGTTTTATTTCTCCTTTTCCTTTCTTTCAAATGTGAATATAAAATTAGTACCATATTACGATGGTGCATAAAATTTTATACTTTTAAAAAAATAAGAAAGTACCTTCTGATTTATTTTATACATATAACAACAACTGAACATCGATGTGTATTATGAAAACTTTTACTTATCTTACGAGGAACAGCACGTGTCAATTTTCCACGTAAAGATACACATTTCATTAGAATGTTTGTTTGGTCTTCCATCATTACACTGTTTCGCTATGAAGAATAGCACAGTTTTGATTTTACGGTGAAAACTAACACGTTTCGACGTGTGGTTGGTTGAAATTGTTGAAATGTATTTTGTTTCGAAGAATTTAACTTTTAAAAATATTGTTTAATCAATAACTCCCTCTAATCTTCAAAAGGAAGGAGGATGAAATTCTAATTAAATCAGATTCGATCATATCTGACCTATATAGTCCAAAAAAAATCAAGTCTTATCAATTGTTGCGATATAAAACTAACGTGCTTTTTTTCGTACTTAATTATTCGAATGTACTGTTTTTCACAATGAAAAACGAAATGTAATATTTTTCATAACAATGAAAATGTACTGTTTTTGATAAGACATACGAAACATGCTACTTTTTATAACATACGTCGATATAGTCTTTTGTTTTTAATTCATAGTAATGTTTGTAATATTGTTCACTTCCTGATATATCGATGTTTTATGATTTCAGATATATTTTGGAGTGTGTGTTACAATATGTGTGACGGCAAGTTGGGTTGGGGCAACACATTGTATCAAATATTTATATTTTCACAAGCACGAAACTCCTAATTATTCATCATTTTCTAACTTATCTACCACAGGACGTCATCAACATGTAAGTATGATTAATTTCTGTTAGATTTTTACTGTATACCATAATTTTATTAATACTATTTCTATTAAAATATTTTAAAAACTATTTTAAAACTCATATATAATATTACATAAATATATAATAATATATAATGTATATCTTTTAATATTTTATATTAATATAAAATGAATAGTAATATCTACTATAAGTATTCCAAATTTTATTGAGAAATTATACATTGTGAGTTCCGAAAGTATTTTTTCTCTTATGGTTGCCAATTTTAAATGATTGATTCCTTTACAAAGAAGAGTAAGAGGATTAACATTAATGAATTTTTATATATGAAACGTACTCCTATCTAAGAAGATGATGCTTTAATTACATAATTTTCCAAATGTAAATTTTCGTTTCCAAAAATAAGTCCGGTATATTAAAGAAAAGCGGGGACGTTATAGTACAGTGTGTAACATAAGTGCATGGACGCATTATCTCTGTAAATATAATTTTTTTTACAGAAAGTTTTATACAGTTTATAAGTGTGTTAAATTTACTATCGAGCTAACAAGCTAATAACGTATCCAGTCTCCTCCATTAGTAATTATTGCTTGGAAACGTTTAGTTGTACTTTCTTCTAACTTTTCAGCGTAAGAGACAGGTAACGCCTTTCATATTGTCCGAATTTGTGTCAATTTAAATCTTTTAGTGTCAGGATACGTTTTTCTCATAGCTTATGTTTTATAATGGACCACACATTTTCTATTGAATTTATGTCAGGTGACTGTTGGCCAGTCCAACACCTTAACACTTTGATTACCACATCACTTGAATTTGGGTGACGTGAAAAGTTCCCAATAGGTCACGTCACCCGGATAAGGGTAATATGTATTGTTTAAAAACTTTTTACAGACATCTTTGGTTCTTTAAAATGTAAACATAACACCGCTTCAAATCTTTCTGCATACGCTGCACTCATCTTGAAAAATTCCATATAATTCAGTAACTCAAGCGAAATTAAGAGTGGACAGAAACGTAATGGAGAAGACTATATACAATATATTTAAATTATCACAGTCTCTCCCACCTTAAGTATCATTTTTCAGAGACAACGCGTCTACGCTCTTATGTTATGTACATATTGTATGTTCAGAATCTTGCTTCTAATTGAAAATGAATATAGGATATTTTAAATTAGCTACTTTACATGCAGATTTTAATAATTTTTAATTAATTACTACAACTCTCTACGCAATTTTGTTACTCTTGATTTGGGGTTTAATTCTTTCGCTATGCCACGCGTGTGTCGAAATATGATCGCGTTACTGATTAGTCGACACTAATGTACGGAATGCTGCGACATACAAGTGCATTTTCTGTTCCCTAAACTTTACAATGAAAATTATTAATAACAATATCTTATATACAAAGTGTAAAATAAAAGTATAACATAGTATGTGTGGTATGGGCGTATATGTATATACACTCTTTGTACGTAAGCGTCTATCTTTAGAGGGTGTATATACAGTTACACTCATATTTGTACACCATGCGGTCATTTAACATAAATATAAAAAAAAAACACTTCTTCGGAATATTTTTTATTTATGTTCAGCAGAATTCATTATTATATTATCTTATGTGTATTTATAAAATACTTTTATTTTTCTTTATTTAGAAATACAATAAATAGACAAAGAATGTCCCTATCCATAAATGCCATCTCTCAGCTGTATTCGTGTATGAAGAAAAAAATATATTTCGACTAGTAAAAGTAATAAAATTCGATGAATTAATAGTTTGTATTTTATTACTTCGAGTAACCTATTTGGCATAAATTGAACTAATTTATTTGTAATATCACTGTTAATATTTTTTCATTTCAAGTTTAATTTTTCTTTGACTTGGTTCACATTACTTGTTTCATATTTTCGTATTCTGATTTTTAATTGTGCCCATAAATTTTCTATTGGATTTATATTTGAACTTTGTTTCTTGGACTATGGTGTTTCCATTGCTTTGGGACAATTGTATAGTAGTTATGTTGGATTATTTCTAACAACACCCTAAGGAAATAATCAAGTGAGGACAAAAATGTCTCTATATTATTTTTAAACAAACGCACTAAGGTTTCCACTACGCGTGTCTAGTGTCCGTCTTCGAGTGACGCACTGCACAATGCGATACCATAATATAAACAGTCTAAGATATAAGGGGACCCCAACTTCCTCTTGGGTGCCCAAGTAGAGTTCTTCAGTAGATTCGACAGAATAAAGACGTTTCCTCTGACTCCGTAAATAAAACAGAATACTATAAAATCAAAGACTATTTTATTTTAATAACCCATTTCCAATAGGTTATGGGCCCAGTTTGTATTGCATAAACTATTTAAGTGTCTTTATTTTAGTAATATTTGATTTAGTTCTAGTGCTTAGTGTTTTAGTGTAAAAAAAAAAAAAAAATGGAAAACGTAAAAACCAGAAGAAACATTAAGCCTTTTGATGGTGAAAGATACAGTGTGTGGAAATTAAGAATACGCGCGTTGATGAATGAACTAGATGTACTTAAAGTTATAGATGAAGACATTCCTACAAAGTTAAGTGTTGAATGGATCAGAGCAGAAAGAGTAGCAAAGAATCTGATAGTAGAATATTTATCAGATTCATTTCTGGGTTTTGTACAAACTGGCAGTACAGCCAAGGATGTATTAAAAGGCTTAGACGCGATCTACGAAAGGAAGAGTCTAGCCACTCAATTAGCCCTAAGGAAAAAGCTATTGAGTCTCAAATTGCAGGGTGATACGCAATTGATAAAACACTTCACCATTTTTGACGACCTGATTACGGAATTATCAGCAGCAGGAGCGAAACTGGAAGAAACGGATAAAGTGTCACACTTATTGTTAACTCTCCCTGCATCGTACGATGGTGTGATTACGGCCATCGAGACATTGTCAGAAGACAATTTAACTGTGTCATTCGTGAAGACAAGATTATTAGATCATGAAACAAAGTTAAAAACAGAGAACGATTGCACAAGTACGAAAGTACTTCATATACAAACCATAAAAAAAAATAAAAGTCTAGGTAATAAATCATTTTTCAAAAATCAAGCAATGAAGAAATCACATAATTACAGCAAGAAAGGACCGATGATAAAATGCCATCATTGTGGGAGAAATGGCCACAAGATAAAAGACTGCTATCATTATAAGAGGAACCAGCAATACAACATGGAAAGGAAAAGAAGTATCCAAACGGTTCAAATTTCTGAACCAAGTGGCTCACAGGAAAATACTTCAGGATTCGCCTTTATGGCTGAAAAAAATGAAGTTCCAAACGAAAAAGGAAAATTAACATTTTTACTGGACTCAGGTGCCTCGGACCATATTATAAAAACCGAAAAATTATTTTCGAAATATGTCGTGCTGCAACCGCCGGTGAAGATCTCAGTTGCCAAAGTTGGGACTTTCATCACGGCGACGAAGAAGGGAAATATCAATGTCACCAGCAATTTGGGAATTGAGGGTGTACTGGAAGACGTCCTGTACTGCCCCGATGTGCCGTACAACTTATTGTCCGTAAGAAGAATGCAGCAGGCAGGTTTGTGCGTCACCTTCAACGAGGAAGGGATCGAGATTTGCAAAAACGGTAAAACGGTGATGTATGGTAAGCCCTTGGACAATTTAATAACGATTGATTTTAAAGTTAAAGTAAAAGGAATAGAAAGCAGAAATTCTCAAATTCATAATGCAATAATTAATAATTACGAACTGTGGCATAAACGCCTAGGCCACATTGGCAAAGCTAAATTCTTGGAATTGAAAAATAAACAAATGGTCGATGATATAGAATATATTGAGAAAGTTATACCTACAAATAATTTATGCGAAGCTTGTATAAATGGCAAACAAGCAAGATTGCCATTTGAAAAAGCCAAAGATAAAATTCATATAAAACGACCATTGTTTATTGTTCATTCGGATGTTTGTGGTCCTATCACTCCATCTACCATTAATGATAAAAATTATTATGTATTATTCGTGGATGAGTTCACTCACTATTGCGTCACATATTTAATCACTTATAAGTCAGATGTTTTTTCTGTCTTCCAAGATTTTGTTGCAAAAAGTGAAGCTCACTTTAACTTAAAACTCGTGAATTTATATTGTGACAATGGTAGAGAATACTTATCTAACGAGATGAAAGACTATTGTGTGCAAAGAGGTATTAGTTTCCATTTAACAATTCCACGAACCCCTCAATTGAATGGTGTTTCAGAACGCATGGTCAGAACAATAACAGAAAAAGCACGCACAATGATAAGTGGTGCTAGTTTAGATAAAGTATTTTGGGGAGAAGCAGTACTTACTGCTACATATTTAATTAATTTAACCCCGACTAAAGCTTTAAAGGTAATTAAAACACCATTTGAATTGTGGCACAGTAAAAAGCCCAAGTTAAAGTATTTAAAGATTTTCGGTTCGACCGTTTATGTACACTACAAAATTAGAAAAACTAAATTCGATGAAAAGTCATGGAAAGGAATTTTACTTGGCTATGAACCGAATGGTTATAAAGTGTGGGACGTGAAAAATGGGAAACTAGTTGTAGTTAGAGATGTAATTGTGGATGAAACAGATTATTTGAAAACTCGACCAGTAATGAGACTCGAAAGTGTTGAAAAAGACACGTATAATGAAACTGATGCATCTGACATACGGTCAAAATCAGTAGAAATAAATGAAAAGTCTCAAAAATCTGATAATTATAAATCAGATGTATCGAAATCGAGTGTAGAAGTAAATACTGATGAGAAATTAGGTGACGAACCTAATAAATCTGTAATAGAAATAGATACAAAAAATAAGTCTTTATCTCAAAAGGATAGTGAAAATACACAAGAGAAATTTGAACCTAGAAGGAGTGATAGGGTTAAGCAACGTCCTCCCATTTCATATAATGAAAGTGACACACAATATGATCTGCTCATGTGTGCACAATCGTTTGTTAATAAAATTCCAAATTCATACGATGAAATTCAAAAAAATGAAAATAAACTTAAATGGGAAAAAGCCATAAATGATGAATTAGATTCATTATTAATAAATAAAACTTGGACTTTGGTAGAGAGGCCTAAAAATAGGCATATTGTCGACTGCAAATGGATATTTACCATTAAAAATAATGAACACGGAAAACCATCAAAATACAAGGCACGTCTTGTTGCTCGCGGTTTTAGTCAGGAATATTTAACTGACTACAATGAAACATTTGCACCAGTTGTAAGAATTGCAAGTTTTAGATTTATAATTGCTTTTGCAAACCAATTTAATTTGTTGATACATCATATGGATGTAAAGACCGCATTCTTAAATGGTGAATTAAAAGAGGAGATTTATATGGAAGTCCCTCAAGGAGTTATGAGTAAAAGCAATGAAGTCTGTAAATTGAATAAAGCCATATACGGATTAAAACAGGCAGCGAGGTGTTGGTTTGAAATATTTGAGAAAAGTCTTGTGGAAAAGGGTTTCCGAAGTTCATCAGTCGACCGATGTATTTATATTTTAGACAAGGGAAATATATTTGAAAATATATACGTTGTACTATATGTGGACGACCTTGTGATTGCTACTAAAAATGTAGAAACAATGACTAACTTTAAAAATTATTTGATGAATAGATTTAAAATGACAGATTTAAGTGATATTAAATTTTTCTTAGGAATAAATGTTGATCGTGAGAATGATAAGATAACATTAGATCAGACTGCTTATATTAATACAGTCTAAAAAAATTTTAATATGTATGAGTGCAACCCCGTTAGTACACCATTACCAAGTAAATTAGATTATGTAGCATTAAATTCTAATGATAAGTGCGAAGCACCGTGTAGAAATTTAATTGGTTGTTTAATGTACATAATGATATGTACAAGGCCCGATTTAAGTATTGCAGTTAATATTAATTTAGATATTTCAAAGCCGATAATAATATATGAGGATAATAACGGCTGCATAAGTATAGCGAACAATCCGAGCAATCACAAGAAATCGAAACATATAGATATCAAATATCATTTTTCAAGAGAGCAAATAGAGAAGAATGTCATTAAGCTTAAATATGTTTCTACAGAAAGCCAGGTAGCTGACGTGCTCACTAAACCACTACCAGCACCGAAATTCATAGAGTTCAGGACAAGGATGGGTCTGGAACAATAAAATTATAAAAGCATATAAACTATAATTTAAATGACAAGTAATTAATACGGTCTGATTAGGTTTTCTGGGTTTTCCTAATCCTTTGCAACGAATGTTGGGCCATGTGTATTTTCCCAGGGAACGGCAAGGAAAGAAACGTTTTTGTGACGATGAATTTATATCAAGAATCATTGTTAATTTCAGTACCAGTTTTTACAATAGTATAATTTCCAAAAGCGTGTGTAGTGTTCATTTGTTGGCTTGAGAATAGTTGATTCATTTTTGAGGGGGCGTGTTGGATTATTTCTAACAACACCCTAAGGAAATAATCAAGTGAGGACAAAAATGTCTCTATATTATTTTTAAACAAACGCACTAAGGTTTCCACTACGCGTGTCTAGTGTCCGTCTTCGAGTGACGCACTGCACAATGCGATACCATAATATAAACAGTCTAAGATATAAGGGGACCCCAACTTCCTCTTGGGTGCCCAAGTAGAGTTCTTCAGTAGATTCGACAGAATAAAGACGTTTCCTCTGACTCCGTAAATAAAACAGAATACTATAAAATCAAAGACTATTTTATTTTAATAACCCATTTCCAATAAGTTACTTCCGAGTTATACGAGCTTTATGCTTGGGATTATTATCTTGGTAAAAAATGAAATCATTAGGAATTCCGAAGTTATTCGCACTGACTTTTAGATTTCCTTTTAAAATATTTATATATTTATACTTACCCATGATTCCATTAATAATGTACAGATTCTCAACTCCAGCTGCGTAAAAACACCCACACCCCATAATATATGCACCCCCGTGTTTCACTGTAGGCCGGAGATTGGATTTTTCGAGGCTAGTATTCCGTTTACGTCATACAATTTGTCGACCATCAAATTGAAAGACATTAAATTTAGATTCGTCACAAAAAATTACACGTTTCCAAGTTTCATATGTCCATTTTACGTATTCATTTGCACATTGCAAACGTTTTCGTCTATTTAATTCATTAACGTATGACATTTTCCTGCCAATTCTTCCGTTGTATCTATATTTTATTATAACAAGACGAACTGTTTCTCTACTAACTTTTTTCCCTATTTGATTTTCTAACTTTGATACAATTTTCGGAGCCCTAATCTTAGAATTTATCTTTATTTCTTTTAAAATTCTTTATTGGTCACGATTTATCAGAGATTTTCTATTAAGATTTCGAATTTTATTTTCTACTCTATTTTCAGCTTTATATCTTTTTATAATATACTTTTTCCACTTTCACGATGACTTATAATCAGTTTCCTTAACTTAATTCATGTTTCGTTATCTTTCCTGTCCGCTTTGCCTGTTAATATACTAAACGTCATTGATTACTATATTTTTTAGACAAAAAAATAACTGCTGATTGTCTTTTATTTGTTTCGTGCACAAATATAGTAAATCCTCGATATATTATAGTATAAACATTCTTTAGGATGCATATTATTGTTTGTTTATTGGCTGTACAAATACAAATTTTTATGGATAGTGAAATTATTTTTTTATTTATTTTATTTCTAAGTAATGAAAAATAAAACTGCTTTGTAAATAAATGTAAGATAGTGTAATAATCAATTCTGCTGAACATAAGTAAAAAATATCCCTAAAAAAAGTTGTTTTTTTATTTATGCTAAATGTCCGTATGGTGTACGAATACGAGTAGGAGTAACTGTATACACTTTTCGTATACGAGTGTTCATTTTTCGAGGGCGTATGTATACACTCTTCGAAGCGAAAGGGTTAAAACGGCTTTAAGAATCGCTTCTTCAATTTAGTATAAGTAGTATAAGTATATACCAAAAGTAGCCTAACACCCTGTATGTGACATATGTACTGAATTTCAACATTACAGTAATATTCCACTTTTAACTCGTTACTTAATTGTTTAACTGAAATGTTAATAATACATAATTATTGAAAGTATAATACTTTCATTACATAATTAATTATTGTAACAAAGTATTGTATATAGTACAGTGCATATTGTTTTCTTAATGTTATTTTACGAATTTTCTGATATCTTTTCAGGCAGTTCCATATAATGCTCCATTCTTCACAACCTGGTTTTGTACGAATTGGGAAATCCTTTACTTCCCAGTTTATTTTATTTGTCAATCTGCAAGAATTAAATGTAACGCTCCATCCGAAATAATTGCAGAGATTTTACGAGGTTTCCGTGACAAAGGGTTTACCGGTGGTCGTTTTTTGATCAGATGTAGTCTTTTTTGTGGACTTTGGGTAGTTACAAATTATATGTACATTTATTCGCTTAGGATATTGTTAGCTACTGATGTAATGGCACTTTTCGCAACGAACGTCTCTTGCGTCTATTTGTTATCGTGGGTTATTCTTCATGAACAATTTGTTGGTGTAAGGGTTAGTAGTACTTTTTCATGAAAATCGTAATTTACCAATTATCGATTGCTTACTTTGAAACATCGTCGTTGAATCTGTTACACAACAATTATGAATAAATACATTGCAGATAGTAGCAGTGATTTTATGCAATACTGGGATTGCACTTTTAGCATACATGGATGGCATAACTGGGAGTCCAACATTAGGAGGTGTTGTTTTAGCAACATCAGCAGCAGCTGGTTCAGCAGTTTACAAGGTGAAAGCTAGTATTTTCAAACGTTACCAAAAATTACACCCACCTTTTATTTTACTTTTTTTTTTACCACTTACATACTTTTCAACGAACGACTAACATAAATTGACAAAAAGTATGTATATTTGGTTAGTATTGAAGAATTGATATAATTTTAAACTAGGTGCTGTTTAAGAAAGTCATAGGAGAAACAACGTTTGGTCAAATGTCTTTATTCTTTTCTCTTATCGGGTTGTGTAATGCTGCGTTGTTATGGCCAATTTGTTTGGCACTTTACTTTTCGGGAGCAGAAAGTGTACATTGGGGACGGTTACCATGGACAGCATTACTTTCAGCAAGTATTCTGCATCTCAGTTAGTATTTCTATCGGTTAATATTAGTTTATTATTCAGAATCTACCTCAAAATTAAAATATAATAAATCTAAGGGAGAAGAGTTTTTAACGATCTAAAATATAAAAGGTCTGAGATCTAAATTTCGCGACGATTATTCTTTTGTGTATTGTACAACGCTAACCGCCGACATGACGGTTGCAAAGGTTAAAGATAAAATGTGTCAATACGCAAAAAGTCACGTTTTGTCGACAAAACCGGGAGAGTCCAGTTACTACACATTTTTGGCGAGAAAATAGAAGCACAAATATACGAGTTCTTCGTGTCGTAAGAAATTAAAAGTGTTCCTTTACTTTATAGTTTGAATATTCTTAATCTCATGTGATATGAGCTACTTAAACTTTGCCAATGCTTGAGTGGGTAACAGTATTTCGATAATACGGGTCGTATATGATTCTCAAGTGATGTATACCCAATAATTTCAGTTTCATTTTGCATCGTAAATTGCTTTAGAATGTGAATGTGCTATAACAAATAATTTTTTGCTCGCTTCACAAATAACATATTGATTTATCTGATAAGTACAATATATTTTTGAATAAGTTTAATTGGTATAGAATTTACAGTAAAAGCACGCGTGGAAACTTCTTCAGAAACTTATTCAGAGGTTTGTTTAACACGTCGATTGCCAGAGTGTTTAGAATAATTAAAATAAAATAAATATGGCCATTAAAAAATTTTAAACATCATAGCTAATTAGACAATATTATGAAATAAAAAATGCACCGTTCAACGATTAAAAATTTTCGTTGAAACATTATATATCGCACTATAAAAATTAAGTTCGGTATATTTTATTAAAACATGTTAAGTATAAATAAGGCTGCCTATATCAGCCTTCGCAGTAAGTAGTAACTTTTTTGTCCAATTTCCAGCATTTTTCGAACCGTGATTCACATTTTTTTTCGTTAATTAATGAAGATATATTTGTTAAAATAAATGAAGAGTTGTTTATTATGTTTGCTATAATAGGGTAAAGTAGCTTAATACGAGACCACAGCCTATCTTTGTTACGGAGAAATCTCGAATGTCACAGCGACAGTCCTTTGTTTCAGAACTAACCGTAGTTCAGTTGCATTATCCTAATGTGGCGTAGAAAACAACGTAGTGCCCTTGAGCAAGCATAAGAAAATTATGATGCAGAATGCTTATTTTGCACAGGACTTTATTTTTCAAATGTACATGGTGAACGATAGGTTCAGTGTGTAAAATCTTACCGGTGGGCCCATGAAGATTGCGGTGTAACGAGATTAATTTTATGTGCCCAATGGGTGAGAAAAGACAACAAAAATAAGTTTTGACAAGATGAAATCTGGGTCTCATATTAGGCGACCAGTTTTCGGAGTCATGGTTTTGCATACTTTTCATTTTTATTTTATTATGATGGAACTCTATTTGTTTTGTTCTAATTTCTAATATGCTACCAAAGTGTACATACCTTACATTTAAAACATATATCGTATTTTAATGAAAGTATTTTTAATTGAGAATTGTGCTTGCTTATAGAAATGGGTTTCATATTCGTCTACTTTACCATACTTCTCGAGATATATGTACCGTATCACGTAAACGTCGTAGTAATCATTTTCTTATACTTGTAAGAAAATATTCAAAAACAATTATCAAGAGTATCCCCCATAACTGCCAGCAAGATAAACGTACTATAAATAGAGACATGATTTTGTATAACCATACTTTTTATTATTTTGTCATTGTATGCTTGGAATAATGAAAATTCTCTTTTGGCCACTTGAGAGCATTATGCAAATCTGGTGTGACTGACAGTCAACGTGTTTAATGTATCGTGCAGATTAAAGGCCTTCTTAAAAGCATCAGTGCTCGTTGAAAATATAGCACGATACTTTGTACATTTATTGTACTCATGTAGTTGTTCGCTAATGTAAGACTCGAGAAAAAATTTGGGGGATCAAGTGGAAATCGAACCTAATCTAACTGCTGGTTGGCAAGCCAGGATTCTACGCCCATATAGCCGAGCCGCTCTCTTAATTTCCTCGCTTGTTATTTTCTCCTTTTGATGGACACTGCGTGTGTGAGGTAGTATAATCTTTAACCTATTTGAACTTAAAAGATCTAATCGCTAGTATAAAGTCCACTATTGTTTTGTTACCGCGTTTTTTCTAAATCGTTCTGCAGCGATGGCCGCTGATAGGTTGTCTTCTATCGCTGCAGGTTTTACTTTTGTTCTGATTGCTTAATCTCATGTATGTATGTTTCTCGAACTAGTAAAACATTCATATGTATTTTTGATGTGTCAAAATTCTCGATATGCTCGACGCTGCTGTTTTCAATTCCTCTCTCGGTGGCAAAGAGTTGTTGAAAACGGTGGAGATTATTTAATTCATTAATTTCCTTATGTACACTTTGATATTATTAATAAATAAAGCTTATTAAGAGAAAACGGTATTACTTTCCGGTATCTCTAATACTTTTATATGATATATTAATTTTTGACATATTTCGGAGACGGTACTGGTTCACCTTATCTTCGGTTGGATTGATTTAATACAACACATCGCAATATGTGCACATAATATTTAAGTATACATGTTATACATATGTATATACATGGTGAGTCTCCTAACATGACGACTTCAAATAACTCGTAAGTTATTGGTTGTATGGAAAAATGTTTCAAACAAAAGTTGATAGTTGAAAAAACGGTATCTAGGGAAACATACAGTGCTCTAATCTGATTTTTATTACCTTACTTTTTTATTGAGATATTAAGGTCGCCTTCAGTTTTTTAAATGGAATAGCTAATATTTTTTCTCGAATTCGGATAAATCATTAAATTTTGCGAGAAAAAGTATTATGTAAAATGGGACTTCAAACGAATATATATATTTTTATATACTCTATGTTGCATTAACACTATATCTACCAAAGGGGTCAAAATAACTTGTTTGATATTTCATTGCAATGATTACTCATTTTTAGTGTATCTTATGACATTTTTCATGGCTTTTATTGTAGTACATAAATGATTAATTTTATAAATTTCTTTTTTCTTTCTCTCTTTTCTTGCGTAACATTTACACGTTATGTACCTGCATATGCCGAGATGGGTCATTTTGACTGCTCAGAATGTAGGTAACATTTTGATTTCATTGGGACTTCAAACGCTTCTCGTAACATTTCGTAGTAGCTTTAACGCTTTCTGGAAGACTGGATATATTTCAAAACTTGTACGTTGTACAAAAATTGTGCAATGTTTTGTGTACAGATGTTACGCTTGGACGTAAACGATGTCAAATAGAATGTTGAACAAATGATAGAACGAACAGTATTTGTGGTATATATAATGAATGTGTTTGTGGTAAGGGTACTGCTGGAAAGATCTTTAATTGTAAAAGTGTGTCCATATGTATACACATACATAATATTCATAATCACATACATATAAAACTGTTCTTTCCTCGGTAAGGAAAATTTTAAACATGATTATTTAAAAAAAATATTACATTTATTTTCAGTACTCGTTAAATAAAACAAACAAATGTGTATAAATTCGCATCCCACTTTTCTCCACAAAAATAAGTCATTTTGGATTGTTCTAGTAGAAATAGGTATATGTAAGTCGTCGGTGGATCTAGTGTTAATTTCGTCACATCGTTGTAGTAACGATGATAATATTAATAAATTTAAAAATATTGAAATTTACTGGAATAATGTGTTTCTAATAATCTTGGTTTCACCGGTCACCGGTGATCTCCGCGGCGCTACGAACAAACTTACAAGTGCCGGTCATCGATGATCCCCATAGCATTCAACGTGTTAAGAAGCATGTAAAGTGAAGTTTTAGAATGCAGATTGACGAAGAACCTTTTGTTTTCTTTCGATACGAAGGATTAGATATACGTTCTAATTTTGAGGTATTCTGGATACATGAAAGGTTTGAAGATAGATATTAAAGTTATATTCTATTGTTATTTGTTAGTTGCAAACATGCTTGGTAACTTCAGTATTGCTCTGACCTACGACTTGTTCATTACACTAGGATTGATTACTGCTGTACCTGTATCCGCCGGTATGGTAAAAATTAGACTAATTAAGTTAACATACGATTATTATTATTCGATAATTGTGCAATATCACGATTTTACAGCATTGGATGTTCTTTTATACGGAGCCCACTTTATGGGCATGAAATTAGCAGGAATGATTTTTATAGCAGTCGGCTTCTTTCTCGTGATGTTTCCAGATAATTGGCCAGATTACATAACGAGACTACTCCGGTATGCACTTTAAATATACTTTCTAAATATAATTTATGGTATGTTTAATTACTTCCAACTTAATTTTTTTTTTCTTAGTCTTTAGTTTTGTAGTTATTCTAAGCGTCCTATGTTTGCTACCTTATTACATACGCGTGCGTGTACATATATGTATATACTTATGTATATGTATACATAAATACGCATATTTATATATTTCTTCTTTCTACTTTTGCAAGAATATTAAAATGTCGTTTATCCTGTTTTGCACCAATATAGAAGCAGCGTGTAGTCTCACTGATGTAGGATAATGCTTGATATACAAAAAAAAAAAAGGAAAATGCCTTAAAATATCTATCTATCTATTACTTATTTCTGTTTTACAATTTCTTTCAAGCATATATAAAAGTTCACACAATTTGCTCTATGAACAGCATTCGTAACAAAAATTCAAAGGCAGTCTATTTTCAAATTACGTAATTATATATTTCTGTGCATAACATCGACATTATATTGTACATAAGATAATATACACTCGTAGTGCTTCTCTGCGTCACAATTACCTTGTTCGACAATTCTATAGAAATACATATATTTTTTTTTTACGAATAATACACTTCTTACGTTAATTGTAAGAATACTTATATCACACATCTGATAAAAACGGTTTTCAATTATCTATACATGCGTGCACATGTGTAGGTACATTAAAAAGTGACTCGTCCGTTTGATTGATTTATTTGAAGAGAATTATTGTGCTGCTTAATTTAAAATACCGAATAAATATGTGATAGCCTGTTTAATATTTTTTTTTATAGTTTCGCTGTGTAGAAAACGTTCGAAGCAGAGTGTAGAAATTTTCTTTGCCATTTAGAGGTACTTGTGTGTTTCGTAAACTGACAAAAATAAAAAGTGGCATTGATATTATTTTACAGGATGCCTGGAATATGCAACAGGTTTAAAGTATAATTAAACAAATACTTTTTATAGCTAACAAAGATAATATACGATTGCATTTAAGAAAAAAAAGAAAAATATTGAATTTGCTAGTCTTTAAATAAAAATTGACGTACATGTAACAAAGCTTAATGCAACAAGTTCAAATGTGCAGTCTCGTTTGTGTAGCTTCTAGATAAATGTAAACTTTCGAAATTATTCGTAGTAGTTATGCATATGCGCAACTTGCTAATAATAACCGGTGTGCGATATAATGGAAAATTAAGTGCATATCGGTTTGTTCAATAGAAAATATTACTGATATTATTGAATATTTATAAAAAAACGATATAATATATTGTTATGATGTATGGTACTTTCTTGTGAAAAGGTTTCATTGTTTTGGAGCGTTTTAATATACATTTTAATACAAAAATTTAATGTACAATAAAAGAAAAAAAGAATGAAAGACTAAAATATAATATTTGAAAAGAAATATATAATGTATGTTAAAAATATATATAAATATACAGAGTAATCCATTTTAATCTATAAATGTTAATGCTTCACAAATTACGTCGAATTGAAAAATCTGCTTTTGGGTTATTAAACGAGATAAAGAGGAATACTAATATTTACATGTAAGTATCAGTTCGTTAAAGTAATTTCAAGGTCAGTTGGATTATTTTTAATAATACAGCATATTTTTTTGTGCAAAAAAATAGAGTGTAACGAAATAATTTTATTGGAAAGTACCACAAATACATTTCATATTAATCGCTACCAATCGCTAACGATTACAAAATGTCGAAAAACAAAAGTATCGTTATATTTTTCAATAAAATTCAACAATTTGAATTCGTTTCATTACACTTGATCATTTTGTAGAAAAAGAATATATCAATTGTCATTTAGAAAAAAAAAGTCTTGCACTTAGGCAACTTAGATCTAAGTACACGTGCCACTAGTGCTCTCCTCTGTCTTATTCAATTTCACAAAATTAGGTTTTCCAATGCAACGCAGTTTCTAAAATATTACCAGTTATATATTAAAATAGATCACCTTGCATATAATATATTTTTTTAATGTTATAGATATGAGAAATATGGAACAGAAAAATGATATTTAAGCTAAGCTGCTCAGTTTATTTATATTAAATATTACTTTAAACTTTATCGTGAACAGAGTATTTACAGTTCGAGAAAATATATCATCAATTATTTTTTGTTTTTTTTTAATATCTTTTATTTCTTTCTTTGAGATATCTAATGAAACAAATGAAGTGTTTGTGTTTATTAAATTTATTTAAATATATAATTTTTAATATTTTTTTTTATTGCTATTAAAGTTGTCTATATGTGTTATTAATGCTAATTTGTTTATTATTCTTCGCTTTTTTTGTAATGCCAAAATATTTAACATATTGAACTAATATTTTATTTATCATTAAGATTTCTATGATATATGCATATAAATATAATTACGAAAACATATTATCCTGATTTGAAGGGTAGATTTTTAAGCACGTGCATACGTGTGAGCCTAATTATTTTTTAATTATAAGCTTAATGCGCAAAATATTTTATATGATTTATTTTTAAAAGTTTCTGTGATGTTATTTGTAATTCGATAACATTATGAAGTTTATATATTATATCTAAAGTAATTCGATATTTCTTTAATAGCAATTTTTAAGTATTGAATGAAATAATTTTTTAAATTATTGATGAAACTAATATGCACTTGACATTTCTCATTATAAAGCGTGCCGTATCTTAAAATTACATAAAAATTTGAAGCTCTTTGCAGAACTTTAAGGCAATACGTTCACCAGTGATAATATAAATAATATAACTAAGTAAGATTGAAATGTGTTCGAAAATTTAGAAAGAATTTCTTAGTGAAAAAAGTGAATTTTATTAAAATACGAATTACAAGTACTAATGTGATATAAAAAGTTTTATGCGTCATTTCAGAATACGTCATTGTTGCATAAATAATTTCTATTTAGATATTAACAAATGTAAATTTAAAGGTACTACGTTAGTATGTGAAACGAATTTTCTTTCAGCTTTTCTGTCCTTTTTTGAAATGATTTGATGATTCTTTATTATTTCATTTGATTTATAAAGCCTAGAGTTGTACGATTCATTTTTCATTAATTAAATTATGTAATGAAATCGAGGATCGTCGATAATTTCGTATAAATTAAGTAGTTTAATTAAGTCGATCTTATCAAGTACTTACTTGATCTTACTGTGTATATTGTGGACTAATCGTTGATCAGTAGTTTGCTACTTTTAAAAAGGTATTAACCAGAGACACTCTCATTTGTGCGTTAGTAGATCGAAAAATTGGAAAAAGATAAAAGAAGAAATAGATGTTATGATGTTCATCTTTCATATAATCACAGATAGTTTGAAGGAAAGTTTCGTATTTTACATTCTCAATTAACACTAATTATTTTCATACAGTCTGTTGTTAAGTTTTAACAAATCTGTTACGCAATAATTGCAGGTATCCCCAGTATAACACGATAATTAGGTTAAAAAGAAAAATACTGCGTTATACGAAATAAACACCTGGTGCAAAAAAATAGAATTAGATTTCAAGAATGAACAAAAGTATAGTATCTTCTTTTCCTCGCTAGGAATTCCGTCTTAGCGAATATTGTGTAAAATATCGCACTAAGCAGAATTATAAAATTCGATGCTCATTCAATATTAAGCACTTTATAGTGTAACTATACACGAAATATTGAAATAAAATAATTCTGTTCGTCACTTCATATATAACATCTATTTATGTTAGTTGTCAAAAATGTCACCGACACTTTTTATCAGAAAAGTTTCGAGTTGCTACTTCCTTATGGTGAAAAAACTGTCGAGTGCGAAAGGTTAATATTCCACGAACTAAAAATGAATTAAAAATTTCGTACACAAATCTGATACAACACAAAAGAAAAAAAAAAAACGAATAACAGTTCTAGCATTTAAAAATTCTCCTTATCCACCGTTTGGTACGGGGATTTCCCTAATTCTCGAATCGTATTGGGTCAGAGTGAATCTGTGCTGTACAGGGGATACATGTATACAGGGTGTCTCACGCAACTGGAACAGGCTGTACCTCCTAAACGGTTGGAAATAGAAGGTATTATAAGTAAAAGTTAAATGGTATCAGACGATGCATAATATGCAACTAATTCTATGCACTTTTGTGCAACGGTGCATCAGAAAAATGCAATGTTACCGGTATCTAGCTGACGAAATTGAAATAACGTAGGACTACTTTATTGGTATTCAGTTAAAGAATTTAAAATTATGTAAAACCATGTCACCGGTCTCGAATGTGTTAACATATAACAGTGAAATATAGTAATTTCTTTTAGATGCCAATTAGTTGGTGATAGCATGTGCTGTCAATTATCGTATGAGCAAATTGATAAGTAACGCCGAGTGTTGTATAAATCCATTTACTAGATCGACTAAACTTTCGGTTGGCAAAGATAATATGCACTAGGCCTCGTTCTGACAACTATATTTTCGTACAAACCCATTTTTCTATTTTATCGTATTAAATTCATTTATAAATCGTTCTGCCTTCCAGATTTAATTTCAAAGTTACATTTTATCACATAAACTTTTATAATTCACGCTATATATAGTTTCAAGAATTTTCGTTTTTCTATTTATATCAATATCAACTAATTAAGTTTAGTTTGTGTTAATTTCACAGGTTTTGTATGTATAATTTACAAGTACTACTATGCAATTTATTATGTTACCTTAATGTTTTTGGCTTCTACCATATTATGTATATGTATTGCGGCTTATTATGATTTATAGATTTTATTCTGTTTGATGTTCGACTACTTTTAATTATAATTTCTGATATTTTTTGATCTGTTCATATCAGCAATTTTCATGCATCGTAATCCAGTAATATAAGAATCAATGAAGAATTTGTATAAAATCACATGTTACTTATCGCGAATAAATAAAAGTAAAATGTGATAAAAGTAAATTACTTGTACGAAATATTTATAAACAGTTCTTAAGTTTTATAAAAATATGAAAATGTCTTTAATGAATACAATTCTTACTTCACATCACAGTTAGAAATTAACAAGATAGTCCCACTGATTGATATTTATTTTTTATATGCTGATAATCTATATTTCTTTAGTGAAAGCAAAAATAGTTTCGATATTAGCGTCATTTCCGCAAATTTTCCGGTTTCTGAACTTTCTCTGTGAGTCTTACAGTTTTCAAATGTTCGTTCGGTTTCAGTGTTCCACTGTGCTGGCCTTTTATCTTTCTTTTAAATCCTGTTACTGAAGTGTGCAAAAACTACTCACATTTTTTTATTATTGCGAGTAGAAAGTGTCCAAAGTACTGGAGTATTTTATTATTCCGGGTAGCAAGTGCATTAATTGTCTATGAAAATAGATTATACGAAGAGATTTATGAAGTTATTCTATTATTGCTAGTTTTCTAAAGCAGAGAATTACGTCATCTGTGTCTGTAATAAAATTACTTCCATCTTTAGTAATTGGGCTGCCTAGATATTTGACTTGCTTCTCGCCAAATACGAATTTAATTTGGTGTTCGTATATCTTTGAAAAGATTAAGTTGCAATTATATAGTCCGAATAGTAGATTTCAATTTAAATGAAGATTTTGAAAGCTATGGTGTGTCTACTTCTTTAACTGGAATTCAATGGTGTGTTCTTGTTGTATCGATTCTTCCTCGCCAAAGAGGCTAAAAGCAATAAAGTAGTAAAGAAAATCATAAGGGAGCAAATAATATATTTATCATCAACAAGATCGATGGAAAGATAGTGAAAATCATTTAGGACACTGCGACGTGTTGACATTCGTCAGACAAATAAAAAGAAGTAAATTAGTACAAACATTTGCGGACTTAATATTCTTTTTCTATTACGATAGCGAAACTAGGAATTTTTGAAAGGCAGCTAAAAACGATCGTATTAGGGAGATTTTGTAGTGAAGAGAATTTCTTCGTCATAAACATGTCTGAGTATCTCTTAGCATGAATTTTCTTCAGATAGTAAAAATCATTTAAGACACTGCGAAGTATTCACATTTGCCAGACAAATAGAAAAAAGTAGAACTAGAAATAATACAAATTCAACATCTGTAAAACGATTGTTTCTAATTTTCACCAATTATTAAGTGAGTACGTGGTAGGTTTCTATATGCACCTGTTCTCTATTTGCACAGTATTATATTTTATGGTGATAAACATGTCGATTGTGCATATACGAAAAGGTGAAAACTTGCAAATGAATTTTGAAAAAGATCTTGCAATTATACAAATAATTGTGCAACTTAGCTCCGCGAATATCACGGCATCGAGAAAAGATTCCAGCGTTTTACGATTGTTGAAATGAACAAGGAACGTCATCCGACAGATTTCGATGAAACTTTGTATATTGCAAAAGAATCCAAAAATATCAGATACTTGTTTCCTTTTTTTTTTTTGTTCTGGTTCACATTCAGGTTTGACAATGAAATCATCGTAAAAAATAGATGCTGAATAATTATTAATTCTTTCGCTACGGCAGATACATAACGTGCTTAGTGAAAAGTAAATGTTCAATTCTTATTCGCGTAATTTTGCGCATGGTTTTCCAATATCTACAATTTAAAGTTCGTTACGGTAATTGAGACGGAAGTGCGCAAAGGAAAAAAATTAAAGATTAAATTAGGATGAAAGGGGTGGTAACAGAAAAGTACAAGCAAATCTCGAAAGCGCGTATAGGCGCCAACAGTGATGCTTTAATGCAAACTTATGCAAACATATATACATGATGATTATTGTCAATTCTGATTAGGAAGAACATGATATGAGCTGATATCATAGCTGGTATCATTATACCTAAAAGTAACACTAAAACGATGTTGATAATACAGAATTAAAATCATCAAATTCAAAATTTTATAAAGTAAATTATATAAATTAGACAATTATGAACCCACTAATCAAGTTTTACAAATAGTCACCCTTTTCAAATGAATTTTGTAAAAGGACATATGTGTTGTATAGAAAATATTTACAAAAACAAATCCTTTTTAACTACGGTGGAATTCCCATAGTTTAGCAAAAATTTTGATTCTGACCGCCGAAAAAATTCCGTATTTTCGGATTTTCTTGTTGTATACAATGTTTCATAAAAATCAGTATGTCTCAGTTGAATGATGTTCGTTGTAAATAGTGACGTTTGTACCATAAAATTTATTGATATTCTTACAAAATCGTTGATGTATTTCTTTTTATGAGTATACGTTGCTAAAAAAAAGAAAATAAAAAATTCTGTTGTTTCAACCACTTCTAACATTTACATTTTGATTTGTACTTTCACGTTCTTCTTTTGCATTTCGTGACTTTATTACTTATCGAAACACTTCTCTAATGTTTCACCTAAGATTACTTTCTGCTCCTTTAGCATTTGGCTTTCTAATTTATCAGAAATGAATAATTACCGAAAGATAAGTATCATATTGCAGTATCAGATAGTTTGTATGATACTTCATCGAATATTTTAAAAATTAAAATGAATTGCAATAAGTAAATCCAAGGTACATTTTATCAATGACATTTTGTTTGGATTTGGAAAAAGAAAGACACTTGTAAAATGATTCTGCGAACAAATATACTTTATTTACAAAACTTATTTACACTTTTGCGAACAACAATTAATGAAAAATGTTGACTGCATGCTGAAGCCTTTGAACTTTACGAAAGACCGTGTAAATATTTAAAAATATTCAAAATTCATTATTTCTTCATGATGTATGTACAAATTTATAGAATAATATGTATTTTAATGATTTTTAATTGAGAAAATATTATTGATTATATATACATAACAATTTGTAATGAAATTTTTTAACATTAGTTCAATTAATTAGAATAATATAGGTTTCTGTATATTTCTTTTTTATTTTTTAAATTTCAACCTACAATAACAGTATGAAATTTGGTGGGATATATTTGTACTCATGGTTTATCGAAATTATTTTCAATATGAATTGAGGCATTTAGTTACATACGAAATACAACAAAATTATTTGAGCTGCTTGTTGTGTTGTGTGTGAATCAACATCAACACTTCATCACTCGCTTCCCAACAATCAGGATCCATTATATGCTGTTACAGAAACATAGTCCTCATGAGTCACAGTTCGAGGTAAGAAAATACATCGCCTTCGTGTTGTATGTTACTTCACATCGAAAATTCATCTGGTTCTTTTACTTTTCTATTCCATCCTAATGTTACATCTTACAACTCACTAAAAATCAGTATAAGAAGTCTTTGAACATTGTTAATTGTAAATTTTGTCAACATGAATTGATTATATTGTTCAATGCTTTTTCGAAGAATGTATTTATTATTAAATAATATCATACACCGGAGATTGCTATTATTTAAATCAATACATGTAATATGGAGAAATAATTTCTTAAATATTCTAAATACCATCTATATATTTATCTGCAGAACATAATGTTTATCATTTTCAGATGAATTTTCTGTAAGTAATAAAAAATATATGAAAACGTGCATGCTGTCTTATGCTATAGCAGCTTTTAATCTCTGCGTGTGTATGTGTGTGCGTGTTTCTAATAATTACTACTTAATGTTTCAATGTATTTGCTTCTTCTTTTTCACTGAAATGCATGCCGTTTCTCGTTTCTGTGTGTGTTAAATTTTTATTTTTAATCTGCTCTTGGTGTATTAAATATTTGATGAAATGAGTTCTTTGATACAATTAAAAAGCAGCGCAATTATATTAAGTAGAATTTAAGTTTGTTATATTTGTATATTGTAGAAATAAGATTGGCTGCTGTAAAGACATTGTGAAGTAATACCAAACGCGCCAATACTTCTCGACGTCGCAAAAATTTTAAAAATTGTCCTTTCTCAATATTCCATCCAATGTCTCATTACTCGAGTATCAGTTTAATCGACGCAGAAATTCAACGAACACAGATTGCTATGAAAAGTTTTCAGCATTACAGTCACTTATGACATTCTAAGTATTCTTTATAGTTAGAAACTTTTTGTTTTTCTTTTTTTTTTCTTTCCATTAAATGAACGCTGTATATTTTTAATTATATAAATTGTCATTTGGTTAGTTATACTGTACGTATGTACAAAGTCAATACAGAGATCCTAGAAGCAGCGAATTTGCATGTTATTGTGTCATAAAATATTAAATTAACGTTTCAAAGTAAGAAGAGAATATAAAAGTAAACTGGCAACTGTATTAATAATTTACAAAGCTATTGTATGATATTATTAGGTTGGTCAACTGAGTTCGCGACCTTCACATTTCTTGAAACAAGATTATTTATTAAAATGACAAAAATAATAATTTTTAATTGAAGTAAGCACCATTCGAATCAATAACCTTTTGCCATATTTTTGACAATGTTCCGATTCCTCTGTGAATGTTACAATGATTGTAACAAGGGATAATCATTTGGAAAGACATTTGAACTATACAGTTGATGAATTAGGCATTCTCAGCCTGATTGCTTGATTTTTCGTAGTATTCAACGTGCAATATGTAGACGAGCCTTGTCTTATTACAGGATAATTCTTTTTCGTAGGAGCTGACGCAATGGATTTTTTCATAATTTTGCCCAATAAGTCTGTTGTAATTAAGAAAAGACATTACAGAACATAAGGTCGCGAATTTAGTCGGCAATTTGATACATAAATGAGTAGCTTTAAACTTCTGCGACGATATTTACGATTCATTTATACATGCTGGGCAAAAATTCACGGTACAAACGGAGTTAAGCAGATAGCATAGTTGAAAATAAAACTAAAATCAAGAATAACAAAATCATGCTAAAGGCTTCGTTTTGAAAAAAAGGAGGAAAAATGCATTTGTACAAGAATTCGAAAATAAATGTTATAAGTGATCCTAACGAATTGAACATTTTAGTTTTAATCAAATGTGGTTTATTATTAATTAATTTTATTTATTAAAAATTTTACGCTTTTGTTTCTTCAAATGTCAGAACAATTCATTTTAATTGCTCAAGGCTTGTTTTTGAAATTACTTCATCTGTCACCCTTCACAAATAAACTAAAATGTTCAATTCATTAGTGTGATTTAAGACGATGCCTTCAGCGCAATTCTGGTATTCTTGATTTCCGCTTTATTTTAAGTCGTAATATCTTCCTGACTTCATTAGTACCACAAAGTTTGATCCATCCTGTACGTATGTATGTACATGTACTCGAATTAATATTCGGACACTTTTTAAAATAGTATAACTTTTTTAAATTTGGAAAATACGACTGGAGTATTTTTTCAAAAATTAGCAGGATTAGTATGGTAGATGACATGTATAAAATCTTTTGAGAAAGTTGCAATTTGTGGGAATCGCGAAGAAAATTGAAAAGGACACTGTTTACAAATTTTTTATCTAAGCCTGTAATGAAAATTTAAGTCATATATTTTGTATATTTATGGCATTTATATACATTCGAAATCGGTCAACATTGTTATAAGCTACAAACGGTCAAAAATTGTGAAAATCGCAGTATTTCGCGACTTTAGGTCTACAACTGAAATAAATCTAAGAATTTTTACATCTTTTGATGCTTATTGTTGGTTTCTGCATCAGCCAATTTATATGAAATTTTCAGCATGTATATAATTAACATAAATCTACGAAATGTATATTTTAAATTTTCATTATAAGCTCAGATGAAAAGATTTGTAAACAGTGACCTTTACAATTCCTACAAATTGCAAGCGTTTTTGCGCATGTCATCTACAATAGTATACTAATCTTTCCAGCTTCTCAAAAAAAAAAAAAAAAAAAAAATCGTTTAGTCCAATTTAAAAAAAGTTATATTACTTTAATCATTTAGTTACTGTGCGCCATTATAGTGGTTTCCACGCATATCATCTTTTTGAACGATACGCCACTATAGTGGCTTTTCCAAATGTCATCTTTTCGAGAGGTACGCCATTATAATAGCTTACTTACTTTGTCATTAGAACTATGTAAATCATCGCCATGCCGCGAGCGTGTTTATTTGTTTCGTTTCACAATTTGTTCGCCTACGCAACATTTCATAACAGTATAAACGCCATCGTTTAAGAGGATTCATATTGTACACAATTGTGTTATTAATTATAAAAAAATATGTGTTCATATGATTTTGCTACGCTTTTTTCAAACTCTTGCAAGGAAAGTGTTTAAGAAAATTACAGTTTATTCATCTATAATTCTATTCTAATGTAATTGTATAGTGGAAAGCACTACTAGACACAAATTGCAGTACTATATTATTTACGCACAGTCCCCGTTGAACATTGTCATACAGAGATACAGCTCCGCGGAAAGTCCAGTCGTAGCTGAGGTTAAGAAGTGTCCAAATATTAATTCGTTGCTCACAAAATGTTTCTGAACTGGTGGTACAAGCGGCAAGGAGGTGACTCTACATGCCAAACTAAGTCGAAAAAAGTATTATCATTTTTTCGTATTGAGCTTCGTTTTTGAATAAATCAGTGTTGAAGATCTGCCGAGTACTCATACATTTATACAGTATTGCTGTTCTGATTTGTTACATTAGGTAATACTAAGGGATGAACACTGAAATAAAATTATTTCTTCATTAAGAATTTTCTTTTTATTAATTTACAAATTGTTGGAAATGATCCCCATTTTTTTGACAACATAATTGTGCCCTATATATTACACTCCTGTGAACGTTTTCCCTTTTCAAGTGTTCGAATGCAGAAAATATTGTCTCTTTGAACTGTTTCCTAATCATATTTTTCTCCTGATAGACAAGAGACTTTACATGGTTCCATAAGTAAAAATCCATTGGTATCAAGTCCAGAGATCGTGGTAGCTAAACTAGGTTACTTTTTCATTGTTCATTCCTTAGTATTATTTAATGTAATAAATCAGAGCAGCAACACGAGCAATACAGTGATATTTCATCATATGTAAGTGTACTTACGTGTATACTTGATAGATTTTCAACATTGATTTATTCGGAAACGAAGCCTAATACGAAAAAATGTTATGCTTTTCTTTTACTTATTTTTGCACGTAGAGTATGCATCAATTCCTCGCCGCTTGTATCACCAGTTCAGAAACACCCTGTATATTCTATACCGGTAAACGGATAAGAAGTAGATCGGGAAAAGAGCAAAGCACACGCTATAGTAACAGAACGTGTATAGTTTCGTTTAATAGCTAAACATACAGATTGAATAGAAAATGAGAAAATACTGTCACGAGGGATGGTGTATACCAAGGGCAAGGTGCTGTCGAAAGAAGCCACGTACAGATCCTTGTATGAAAAGTAACGATAATACTGATGAAAGCCTGGGATTAATATACGCAGTACCACGGGCGGGCAACAACGCAGGAGCACTCATGCTAGAAGTCGATGTTCTTCGATGCAACAACGGCAATATCGGCTACGAAGCTACGGTGTGTCGTCGGCACACGGCGATGGCCAAATGCTACTGCCAATGAACAGCAGCAATAACAACAGTCAGGCTAACAACAATCAGTCGGCGAATGAAGTAACGATGACAACAACAACAACGGCCGCGAATTTGACACATCGGCATACTAACTCGTCACAGCAGAACAACACGGCTTCTGAATTCCAATCTCGCCGCGTTCCTACTTCCATTTCGACCTCGACCTCGACCCCGAATTCAACCTCGATCACGACCTCGACCTCGACCTCGACGAATACTCATCAACGTTCCCATCCTCCTGGCCTTCAGAACCAATAATAAGGTATGGCTGAATATCAGAGCCGCGAAAATCAACGTTCTGCGTGCAAACTGCTGATAAGAATTACTTAATGCTACTTCGACACTTCCGTTTTCCGGAAGATTAACGTTCACTCTTTTTAGTTTTCACGTCACTGTTAGTACAAATGTTAATACGAAGGGCACGTGAAGCGAAACGAAAGTGTTTCTTTTAGTTAAGGCTTCTAAAGATGTACAAGAGCCCAAAATATTGGGATCCCGATGCTCGGAAAGGTTTGGAAAGGCATCAGCTGGAGTCAGGTTGGGTTTCCGATAATTTTGAGGATCCCGAATGTGTTTGGATTCTCGAGAATATCAGGGATTGCCGAACGAGTCGGGATTCTTGAAAATGTCTTTTGGGAATCCTGAACATTCTCGAAAATCCTGACATTACCAGGAATCTCCAAATTTTCAGGTACTCGTCCCGATTCCGGAAAAGAATTCCCGTCCCGATCCGACTCGATATTTTCGAATTCTCGCACACCTCTAAAGGTTTTATATGTTATGGTCAACTTGTCCTAAGACCACTTCCTTACCAATTTCGATGACTTTTGAATATGTTGTCAGGGGCATGATTCTGAATAACTTTTTCTTTTATGTACAGGGTGTTTCTTTTAACTGGAAACGATGAAATACCTCACGAGTGGTTAATGTTTTCAGAAACATGTTTTTACCAAAATTGTTTGATATCAAGGAGGACGTTGCATGAGATAATTTAAAATAAAATAATTTTTCTTTTCAGTAGTAGAGAAGATATCAATGTTAAGTTAATTTCTTGAAATAGAATCCTGCATTTTCTTTTTTTTTTCATAGTATAATAAAGTTTGCTGAGATAATACAACACTTCCGAAAGTATTTGAACTGCCCTTAAAACAGAATCATTTTTTTTTAATTAGACTAAACGACTTGAGCTTTTTTGAGGAGTTAGAAAGATTAGTTTAGATGACGGTACAATGACTCTTGATGACTTTCCCTCTAACAACAATAATCCCCCCGTGAAAATTCTTCCCTTTTTAAAAAAACATATTCCCTACCTCTCATGCGCTTTCCAACTCGTTTCATGATCATAGGTCATGTGTGTGGTTGCTAGTGTCCATCACCCCCAACACGTACCCTCTTTCCTTGAATAGGTCTCGGACACGGGTTGGGCTCACTAGCTGCATAGGTTTTTCCTGAAAACTCGTAGCCTTCTGGCTATATCTTTCTACCCCAGGCGCTGCCATTCAACTTAACACGTTCACGCTGGCATATGGTACAGACATGGCTGTCTTATCGAGTAGCTCGTACTATCAGTGGTCCTAATGAAACTAATCAAACTATAACGGTCTTTCTGGTAATAAAAGGTTTTAAAATGAACGGAGATAAAATATTATTATAAATTCATCTGATGAATCATCCATGTTTGTAAGATCCATATTGGATATTTTTTAATGGATTAAAATTCTACAAAAATTGAATTTTACAATGTGTGTATGTATATACAAAATTAAATATTAATTATAAAAAAAATTTACAAAGTAATAGAAACCACTACAGGACAACAGAGGCACGGTAAAAAAAAAAAATGCTACTGAGTCTAATAACACTATTTTTGTGATTTTGAAGGAAATAAAAATAGTTATATGTGTTTCGAACGACTTGTGTTTTAAAAAACACAATAGAGAGGTAACCATGCAACATCGTGTGATTGAATATAGTTCATATCAGCAGTTTATAAATTTCTGATTTCACAAGGACGGTGTGATAATTTATTTTATTTTATTAGTATATTTTAGATGTATAAATATGCACTACAGTATCAAAGCGAATAAATAATGAAATAAGTTTCAAACTACTATTCAGTTATGCAAATCAGTCTTTATCAACTTATTGTTAAAATAAGAGATATCAAATTGGAGAAAAGTAGGATTACAGCGCCAGAATATGTTAAACTTACTTAAATACTATGAGAAGGTCCTGATACTACACATGTACAGGGGAAAGTTGTTCAGAATCATGCTTCTGACAACATATTTAAAAATCATCGAAATCGGTAAGGAAGTGGTCTTGCGACAAGTTGACCAAAATATGCGAAATTTTTATACACAATATCGCGGATGAATAAACGGCATAGAGACGATGTCAAGTGGGACAAGTAGCAATATCCGTGAAATTGATTACTATAATTATGTCTAAACTTTATTTTTACAAATATCTGTTGAATTCAAATATTTTAACGTGTCTTCGAACACGGGTAATTATTTTAAATCAGCTGTCTGTATTTTAATAATTACAGCGCTCTTTTAATATTTTCTTATTACGAAATTGCATTAAGACATGAAAATAGATTTCAAACAAATGATGAAAAATTTTGTGGACTGGGATACAAACGGAAAAGAATAGAGACTATAGAATTTGGGAAAGACGAATAGTTATCAGGAATTGATCAATTTGTTAACTTAAAGTTGTATCTTGTCGATATTCCTGTGTAACAACGGTCTTGTGGTATTTTTTGCGTTTAATATCAATCTATCAAAAAGTTGTTTATAATTTTTTTTTTATTTTAGTGGTAGTTAAATAACGTCTATTATAAAACTTCAATATTTAATTATTATTAACATTAAAATATTATTATTTTCAGGTTATTTGAAAACGTATGTTTCATACAAAATTTTCCTTAAAATTAGGTCTAAAATTGTTAATTTCTTATTTCTCCTTTTCGTAACATTTCTTTGATTGCTATTGTATAAAAAAAAAGAAAGGAAAATATTCAATGCAGATATAATTTTATCATATGATTCTTAGGAAGAACAATATTTTCATAGTGAAGTTGTTACATCTATGTTTAATTCTTTTTTAAAATTTTACCACGTATCGGAACTCAATCGTTCCATTTTATTTCTAATCCAAAAATTCTTAGTAAATTTGCAGGTGATTAAACTCGAAAAAATGAAACAGGTCAGAGAATACTTTGATGGATTACGTGTAAACAGAAATTTACATCTTTAGTTGATTTTATACGGGGTGTCTCATTTTATTCAACGTCTACGAATATCATTGAAAGTATTGGTGTTGTCAAAAGATGTTTTAAATGGAAGTTGAACAATTTCGTAGGAAACACTAGATGGTAAACATGATTTTTATGCAGGTGTTTCTTCACTATTTTTAACAAAACGATGTCAACATATTCAGCGACCAAAAGTAAGAGAAAAATGTTATATAAATATAGCGTTGAAAACATTTTATTAAAAAATCGTAACAAAAATACTAACCCGTTTTCGTTCGATACAGCATGAGTTCAATTTCAAAATGTCGCACATTCTTATAAATACAGAACTGACATCTATAAAAAATTGAATGTACTACATTGCGAATTTCTGGTTGATTTTCTTAAATTTTGGAAAATATGACTTTCGTTATAATTGTTTAATAAAGCATTTTTTAGGCTATGTTTGTATGACAATCTTCTTTTATTTTTACTCATAGAATATGTTGGCATCGTGTTGTTGAAGAAAGCAAGGACACCCTGTGTAGTTAAAGGTACTTTGAATATTTGGAATTAAGTATCTTTATGTATACACGTACATACATTAGGTAGTTATGGCAGTTTTTGGTTAATACTTCGTTAAAATTAATATATTACTGAATGTAACACTCATAACAAATATGCAACAAGAAAATGATGTGACACGCGTCGAAAAAAAAAATAACAAATTGATCTCATTTATTGAGTCGTCTTCTGGGATACTCTGAACTGTAACTTACACTTATTTTGTGTAGACAGTTGGACTTTTATGATTTCTAACTGAAGTGGAATGACACAGAAAAAATATTTGAAAAACTTACCATTTTATAACTCTTCTCTCTTATGCAACTGGTTACAAGAGCTAACAAAAGGAAGAATAAAATGTAAATAGGAAAAAGAATAGTCTGAAAAGAGTTTGGGAAATTTTTGAAAAAAGAAAAGTCTAGAAAAATGAAAAATTTGGAGGTCTTTATTTATATTCTCAGCAATTTCTAAAACTATCTGAAATTATTAAAAGTTAATATACTTCTGACCATTTTTGTCAGAAAATATTAATTCGTTTTCACAACTTCCATTTGTAAATTTTTTAGTATTACGAATATATTCAACGATATTTGTGCATATTAATTAAAATGAGACACCCTGTATATATACCTTTTCCCTATGTTTTATTCTATTACAATTAATGTACCATATATATATATTTTTTTTAATACTATGTAGAGTAATATGTTCAACTTGACAACTTCAAATTACTCGCAAACAATTCAAATTACATGATAACCAAGTACCATTATGGTAAATTTTTAATGATATAAATCAGTTTCCCCAACTTTTTGTTTTTGTTCGAACGAAGAAAATGTCTTTTTTGATTATTTAGATGAAATAATAAGGTTAGATATTTTTCGATTGTTTATGAATTAAATTGGTACCCCGATTAATTCACTTGTTGAGATATTTATAAAATAAGTTTTATATTTAATAACGCGAAAAAAATACCACGCAACCATGAATTGTCAATTTTACTTAGACAAATTTCATACGTTTTTTTGTTCTCAGAAAACGATCCACGTTCCGCCTGTCGCCATATCGAGATCTGCACGGGAGAGACTTTGAATATCGTACAGAATGTTGTCGATGGTTTCATTTCTCATATTTATTTATTTGTTAGTATGTAGCTTGGCGTATTATTCGAGGGGAAACTTATTTTATGGATACCTTGATACTACGGTACCTTTGGTTTCCATTGTGTACGTCTTTTAGCTAGCTTTTGTTTATTCCTTTTGTGTTCGTGTGGAAAAAAAAGAAAATTACGAAACTAACTTCGAACAATTTGCAAATCATTGTCCTCATTGTCAGTAAAGAATTAAGGTAGTAATATAAAATGTATCGTTTACCTGATTTGAACTGTGTGGTTCTAAGTGAAACAAGCTTTTCCTTTGAGAAACGAAAAGCTGCGAGTAGTTTAATGTTATCGAGTTAGGTGAACTATTTTATGTAATATTATTCTAGATAATAAATAATTAAAGTTGTTTTTTTAGAATCTTGTTTAATAGTTGGTACATATGACACTTTGCTGCATAGGTTTGTTAACAATTGAATTAACTAGCCTCTGGTAGGTTGTGTTTTTTATCAAAATTATTACTTAGTACATGCAATATATAATGCCTGCCATTTAGGAATGACTGGAAAGTTTTCCCCGTAGCTAATAGGTAAATTTACTAGTACTTCTTTGTCCTATTTCTTAATGTATTATTTATACATATTCTATGTAACTCATTTTATGGAATGAAGCATTGTGACTAATGTCATGCCGCTTGACGTTTCGCGTGGATAATTTTTTTTCGAATTTAGTTTATACAATTTTGAATATTATTAAAATTTACGGGTTTTTCTGTCAGACGTTTCAATACGGATATACCATTATATATCACATTTACTTTTAGCATTATCAGTTAACGCAAAAATAATACTGAGCACTATGTAATGAAGTTTCTCGAACGTATCACTAATTTTACAGATTATTTTCGAGATAATCTCACGTTTAAAAGTGATGTGGAAATGAAAAATCATTTTTTGTTTTTGTAATTTTCCATTTTTGAAAAAATGCAACTTAGAAATTTGATTAATTATAAATTGTAACATAATGGACTTCGGGACAATATAGAAAATACGAATATCTGTCAATTCTGAGGTTTACTTTATCGAAGAACTTCAAATTATTGCTTATGTTGTTGCATTCTTCATAATATGTTATACAGTTTTAGCATTTAGAATACTGTAATAGCTTTTGCTCTGAATTATTCGATACTCCAACTATCCTGATCCTTAATGTGAACTTGTAAAATTGTTTAGGTAAATTAAATAGAAATAATAGAACGCAAATAATGAGTTCGCAAACTACAAACTGAACTCTTTAATTATTTAAAAATCCGTATAGTCAACATTTGTAGACAGTAAATTTTCAAAGTTATATGTTAATAAATAAATTTGTTTGTAAATATTTTTTAATGGAATATTTAGATTACATTATACTGTACAGTACATTGTATGTTGCAATTGTTAAGTTTTTTCGATGTATCAGAAATCGGTGTAAACTAATCACCTTTGCAAAAATGTGTACAGGGTGAGTCACATGAGACTAGAATCTACACTATTCTTGAAACGATCAATTATATTAAAAAATATTTGGGACAAAAGTTTAATGGTATCACTATATTACAATTTGATATGTTTAGTTTTTTTTTAAATAAAATCGTATATTTTTTAATGATTTAGCTTATCATTTCCTATAAAAAAAAGTATTAAGCTATTTATGCCAAAAAAATATTAATGTAAGCATTGATAAACCTAAATTAAATTATGGTATACCTCACATTTTATATCCGATTGTTAGACTGTGGATTTTTATGCATATTCATATTTTTGAAAATATAATGAAAAAATTAGAACTTCGATGGAAAATTATTTCGTCTACCAGGTATTATAAAAAATACTACAATTTTCATATTACGTGCATTTTATGCAATTTTGGACCTTAAAATTTCCTGTAAATGCATAAAAATTCACAGTCTAGCGATTATAATATGCTGACCCTTAAATCATGTAACAATGTGTGTGGTTATCAACAGAATTTACATTGGAACATTAGAATATCAAACATTTTTTGAATTAATTAATGCATAAAAAATATACGAGTCCCTTAAAAAAAAGAAAATTTTGACCTTTATATCTTCTCTACGCGTCCACCTAAGGAGAAAGAATTAATCACATTAAATTATACTCCCTTTGACGCTATTCTACTTTTGCCTCAAATATTTTTCGGTATAATCGACAGTTTCGAATATACTTTAGGTTCTAATCTTAGGTGACTCATTCTGTATATTATAATGTCTCAAGTATACAAAATGTCTGCCTTGACGGCTCTAGGTTAGACAAACATTCATCAAACTTATATGTAGTCAAAGGAAATCAGGTGATAGATTGTATAGTACGCAAAGTCCTGAAACTACTTCATTGCTTTAAAATATTAGTAAAAAAGAACTGCAAATCTTATACTTGAAATTTGTCATTCGTGTTCAATATATTGTGTTCTTTCATAAAAAAAACGTTGGAACAACCCGCAAATTTTAAAGCCAAAAACATTTAGAGCTACTTCTGTAGAAATTTTCCCGTAGTTCGTATTAATTTATGAGACTTTCGTCAAAAATTGTATTCACACAGAAGATTTTCAGAAAAGTTCTATGAATTGGCCCTATGATTAATGGTCAGAACAAGAAGAAAAAAAAAAGAAAACAACTAGAAAAAAAAGAAAAGAAAAGAAAACTATAATACTTGCATGCAAAACCTAAGTTTTAGTTGGATGAGTCTGAAACGAAGAGGATTGATCCGAGATTTAATTGCAGATGGAGTAGAAGACATGGTCACGGCGTATCTGGGGGTACGCAACGTGATGTGATTGATTATCGCACTGGTTACATAAAGTCGCACCTTCGCTCACCTTCAGGAAGAGTTCGGTGACTAGGTGTGCTATCGCTTCAATTACAGGTAAAATTGATTTGCCAAAAGAATAATGCGTGGACGCTCGAAACGTTTGCATTTCAATTTGAAATGTTTCGAAGGAATGTTGGTATTGAGTACGGAAAAGGTTGTCAGAAAGTATTTTTAATCACAATAAACATTAATCAGATTTCTCTTTCGTCGATCTTTATTTTAATTGACTTTCTTTAAACGGTTGTATAATTTCGATAAAAATTCATCGTATAATCTTCAAACGTACAGAATGAAATTTGTAAACTGTTCAATTAAACAGAATCGATACCTTCTTGTTTCTTAAACTGTTAGAAAATTTTTTTTCCTTCAACTATTTACATTTTCAATCCAAGTGTTCGACTAAGATCAATTAATAAGTATCACTAAGGAAAAGTTACACGAAACTTCTTGAATAAATCTTTGAGTGAATCCGAACCGAAATGATTCTTCGTCTTTCATAAATAAGGAACATATCATTGGAAAATTAATTATGGTTGTCTAATAACGAGAAGTATTTCGTAATTTCGAAAATTTTACTTCTGTAAAGTTTAATAATTATATTTTGATCTAATAGTGTTCCCATTGCACTTCATAGTAATTCGAAACTATTTCATGCGAGATAGTTTTCCTTTTTTGTAAATTAATTAATAACAAAGCAGCTGATTTTAACGAATGGCTTTATTTCACGTTTCAGATATTAATATTTAAAAAAAAATGTAGCTCGCTGTACACGTGATGTAAAATTATATTTTTTTAATGCGTATGGTAAATAACGCAACAAGTCAATTGTGTAAATATCAAAATAACTTTTTTTTTTATCGTTACGCTCTACTAATGTAGTATTCTAAGTATTCTAAATATACTTATTCTAGAATATGTTTACGAAATTTATGTTACTCTGCACAAGAAGATTAATATTATGTGCTTTTACTTATTATAGCTGCAGAAAGTAGAAAATTTTTTCTCTTTTCGTTTTTCTAGGAATTAATAATTATATTAACTAAAATATTAAAATTTACTAAACTTTAATTAAAAATTTTATTCAATTATTGAGGCAGGAAAATACTTTATCATACTTTAAACAACAGTTACTGTATTAAAAAAAAATGTTTGTTTCTGTTTTGTTTTATTTCTGCTTATGTACTTTTGCCAATTCTGTTATTTTACTGTTATATATTTTTGCGAATTCGTTATTATTAGATAAAACATTACGTTCTTCTTGAACGAAATAAAAGCTTCATTCACAGTATTCTTAATTTGATGTTGATACTGTTAACTGCATGTGCAATTTATATAGACAATATTTATTTATTGACTCAACCTCATGGCCAAAAGTAGGTACTTGGTTTACAATTGTGTCTTATCTTAATTCTCTCTCATTCATTCATTCACCCATTTGCCTAATCTTTTCGTCCTATGCCTATCTATACCTATCAATCAATACTGGTTTTATCCTCATACTCTTCTCCTTCCTTTTCTTTTTTAGGTTTCTCAGTCAGTTTAGAGCTTTCTCTATCCCCCTTTCATCCATTACCTCCTCCAAGTTGGTACCTCTCTCTAGTTTCTTACACTCTCTTACCATGTGCTCTAGGCTGCCAAACCTGCTATCGTAGAATTCGCAACGCCTATTCTTCTCTTCCTCCCAGTATTTGTTCCATTTTTCAAGCGACCCACACCTCGCTTGTGCCAATAGCCGCTGGCTCTCTCCTCTTTCCTCTTTGTTTAGATATACTTGTTTTTGCACTTTATTATCGCTGTGCCTTAAATCTTCCACACTGTTTGTACCCTGCTGTCGTCTTTGTTGAATTCCCAATAAACTCACTCCGTTTCTTAGCAAGTATCCTTCTCTCTCTATGACACTTCTTGTCTTCCACCTTTCTGCTTCTTTCTTTTTCACACATTCCTTTAGTAGGTCTCTTCCTACTCTATTTCTTGCTATCTCTTCAAATTTCCATGCTCTGGCTCCCGCTCTGATCCTCAGCCTTTCTCTCTTAGCTTCCTGTAGGACGATATAGTCCGGTGTCTGTACGTTTAGCCCTAGTGTCCATTTTATGTATCTTATACAACTTTATTTAAGTCTTTGCTTTCATGAACATAGTTCAAGTTAATTTCTTTTATAAATGAAAATGGTCTATTTGAAAATATTTTATTTTTAAAACGATCATCCCTTGGTTATACTTAAATATTTGTATGTAAACACTTATCACCGTTATATACATTCAAAAAATAATATTTAATACATATATAATGTTTAATAAAAATATATTGTAACAATTGATCAACGATCAGAAGTTAAACATACGAGCTATTTATCTCTTGAGTTTTGTTTCTTAAATTATTACCACGTTTTGTTATGTCTCAAATAAGTGAAATGTGTGGTATTACAAACACAGGTTTTTTCGTCTTCAAGATGTTCAATATGCAAGATGGTCTAAAATACGAAGCAGCGTAATAATAGATTTGTGAAAAAATAGAATTAACTCTAATGCTATATATATATATATATTTAAGAAATTAACTTTCAAATTATTTTCGGTTAATGATTTCCTTTCTATCTTCAATTTTGTTCATTACACCTTCTATAGTAACTAAGATAATTAAAAATAACACCATAAGGATTTTAATTACATGACATATCTTACAGTTAAATGTAAAATAGTACATGTAATATATTTGAATAACTGTAAATATATTTCTCAGTATAACATTTTAATAGTTATGCACTGCTAGGAGTCGTATTTTGAATTTTATTTCTAATATATGCACGTTGTGTTTATCACACTAAAGCTTAAAATAAACATTATTTATTTATTCCATAAACCGCATACCTCGTGTATGAAATTTTACCATAATGTATAATATTCTTTCTATAATAAACTGTTCTACTAAAATATTATTATAATAAAACACTCAAAGGACAATGAATACTATCAATAATTAAAAAATGCAATTTAATGTTAATTAGAAAACGTGGATTAACCCTCGGATGACCGATAATTCGATCGATCGCATAGGAGACTATGCCTGGATCTGTTTGGATTTAAATTAGCTATCTTACAATGCATATTTTAGACGTCTTTTTTTATATTTTGTAGATTTCTTTGTATTTCTGTTCATTTTCTCAGTAACATAAAAAGACACTGTTTTCGTGTGTATTTTATTTCTGTTTATTATTTCCTCAACAATATGAAAAAAAAGATTATTATTGGGATTATTAGTTGATCGTGAATAAGATTCGGAGAGAACACTAAAAGATTCTGAACGAACACTGACAATGAGATCCTTAACAGAATTCTCACGAATATGTACACTAACACCTCGTACCTTTGCACTTTTACTCACAATATTCTAAAATCTATATGAACTGTAGTATACTTAACAATTTGATTACTGTTGGCGCCTATAGATATTTCGGAAATTTAGCTCGTACTTTCCTCTTATCGTCTTTTCGCCTAAGTATCATTCTCTGGGCACTTCCATTTTAATGTAACAAAACCAACTTTACATTTTCAGAAATTTGTAAATCTTTAAATCTCAAGACTTCGAAAACAATTCGACAAATTTTACGGCTGAAAATTAAACGCCTATCTTTCTAGCGAAAACTGTCTTAGCAAAAGGGTTAACGGACATGTACATACATATACTTTATACGGATATTTAAATTTATTTATCCTTAACGCTCCATTGGCTCCGCTGCGGAGACATTTGTAATTAACATAATTACGTTTAAAATACTATTTTATTATCGGAATTAGTTATTCGTTTTTTTACTTTTAACTTACTGCTTCTGTACTTTTGAAATTAAACTATTTTTTAACTTTTTCTTTTATCGATAAAGACGTGGAAAAAGAAGAATGTTACGACGAGAATTTAAAGCAAAGTGAAAGTGAAAACGTATTTGATTTTGAAGTATTTAAAGATAATTTAAGTATTTTATCATCTAACAACATAGTAAGTGTGATTTTGGTACTTCTAGTAGTAGTAGCGAAATTATAGTACGAAAAAGGCGAAAAATTGGAGTTATTTAAAGTGAAAGCGAGAAGATTCACCAGAAGACTTAGACATAAATGAATAGCGTGACGTTGCAACAAATTTAAAGATGTCAGTAGGGATAAGTTTTAATGTATGATCAAGGGTTATTGGAGTACAAGTTCGTTCAGAAATTGTTGATAAAATAAATTAGAAAAGATAAAATTCATAAGCAGTTGCTTTTTTTTTTAAGTAAAGCTTTCATTTTCAAGTGCATTACCGTAGAAATGTGCCGGATCTGCTGGACGACGGTATTGAAAAAATAACTGTGGTACGTTAAGGGTTAAGAATTTAAACGGACTAAATAACATCATATAAACTGGTTATTATTATTGCTATTATATAAATTGTGAATATTGTTATTGTTTTAATATAAAAATTATGTTTGCAAATAAGGACATTTTATTTACTATATAATCGGCTTCAGGCATCGTCGACCGAGGGTTAACTGCTGAGTAAAGTACATTAAATTGTTACTGATACAACTTTTCATATAGTACCTTCTTTTTCATTATAAAAACTACTATAAAAAGTGGTTCAAGTAAAACGATTGAACAATATTATTTTTATTAAAAAATTACGTACCATAAAATATATTTAACTTCGGAAAAAATGAATAACAACATCTTATTGTTAACGTACGAAGATATTTTCTTTCCGTGTTTTAATGAAGCGCTTTACGTATCGAAGGAACCAGTATTTATTATAAGCGAATATTAAGAAGCAATAAATGCTGTAATAAGACGTACAGTAACTAATGCCTTCATAAATCAAACTTACGATGTACACAATATAATATGTTGAGAAAAGTTGTTAAATTTCACCGTTTGCATAATTTTCGTATCCGTGTTAGCTTAAAAATGTTAATGATTCAATTTTTCCGTATTTAAATAAATAAAAATTACACGATCACTACGAAGAAGCAGTTTTTTTTCTTCAGAAGATATTATTTACTCATACAACATATCTCGTTATTTCTTCAAATATTGAGTAGATAGTGTCTAAGAAGTACTTCGTTAGTATTATAATTGTAGCTGCATTTCATATCGGTTCGGATTCAAAGCTTTCATAGTGTATCATTGAAATGCATGTATAGGCGGTGGAAGAAATATGGCGTGGTGGAAAAATCGGCCATGCGTCAAAAATTTATACGTTTGAATATATTGACAAGTGAATCGACAGAAACCTGAAAAAATAAGGATCGGAAACCTTAAAACCGAGCATCCACCGGAAAGCTAAGTTAAGCGATGCTAATACCGTGCTATAAAGTTCATAAAAAAAAGAAAACCATCTTTGGTGTAGATGCGCGGAATATTTACAGTTGCGAGCAAAAGTTTCCGGCCAGTTACATCTTTCGCTTTATTTTCCAGAAGCTATATCTGCAAAAATTACCACTAATATTGGATAAAAATGTGTAACAAATGAAAAGAGATAATGCAGAAAATAAACACTGTTTATTATCTTATATGTACTTATTTACAAAATTATTAAACTACTTTTTTTCCAGTTTTACAAAAGAAATCTTATAATATAATAGAGTTTAACCCGTTCTTTACTGTAAATTGTTGTTAATAACTTGTAGCCATACATCTGGTAATAAGATTTGAAGGAATTTTATTCCATTCTTTCTTTAAAGTTTCGAATAATTCTGTTTTGTTTCGATGTTTAAATTTATTTACGCGTTATTTCAGTTCCCCCTGTAAATGGATTAATTGGATTAATATTCAGGAATTGAGCAGGTCAAGTCAAAAACTTCGTTATTTTTAGAAAATACTCGCTGTTTAACCACTAATATTACCGCCTAATGTTAGTGATAATTCTCGTAGCTATCGTTTTTGGAGAATAAAACAAAAAGAATAGAAATGAAGGTAAACAAAGATAAAGGTAGCGAAAGTACCAGAGAAGGAGAATTCGACGAACGGAGGGCCGTTCACTCTCATGCAGACCTGAATGACACGTTTTTTTGTAAAATGGAAAAATGCAAAGACTATAGAACGAAGACTGAAAATTAAAAGAAATTGGAAAAGAAAAAGTTCGACTATGAATGGAAAAAGGTTCTAGACAGTTGTTTGGTAAGGTTACGTTAACAATAACGCAACCGTCAAAGAAACATGGAGGACTAGAGATATGGAGTGCTATATCTCTGAGAAATCACTTGTTGAGGAAAGCTCGCGCTACGTCGAGCTAACTTAGCTTTCGAAAAAGCATAGCTCAGCTCAGCTTATAATTAAATTCTACTGGAAACGTACAGTCGCTTTAAAATAATAACTATTTTTTAATAATTGAAAAATTATTTTCATTACATTACTTTGCAATTATCTGATAGTGTGTAAAATCGCCATCTTTTTTTTAATATTGTCTCCACAATGTTTCGGCATACTTTTCACCAGGTTTTCTGCATATTCTCTTGGTAAAGATCTCCATATAATTCTTATTTGACGGTTAAATTGCTTTAATGTGTACTTACATAGTCTTTCCACGTAGCTTTATTTTCATAATAGTCCATAGATTTGAGTCTGGCTATTGTGTCGGTAAAAATTACACTTTTCCAAATTGCGACTGACATTTTGTTGTGCCTAAGCGAATCTCTTTTGAATATGTCTTTTGGAGGGTAGCAGTTTCAGCATCTGGCAGTTTTTTTTTTCCCGCGCAGAAAGTGAAATTTTCGTCGAATTATTGCTACGCAGTTGATAGTTAGCTATTGTACATCGCCAAGTTAGAATTTCTGAGTGCTGTTCCGGTTTTAACATACCAGCAAGGTCTTGTAAGTCTTCCTGTTGGTTTTCGTTAAAAATAGCATGCTACACCGTGACGGGCCATAAACCTCAGGCATCAGTCGATGTCTCCAAACACTATCTCTACACAGTACTTAATGTTTTAAGAGTACAGCCGAATAAGCATGGTAAAAGTGCCCTCCAACCAAATTGATCCAGATGCATATCATTTGATAGACCTCTTGAAGGAAACCCCTTCTGCGAAGTATCAACTTGCTGCTCCTATTATTAGAGTAGTTACAGGGCTAAACGTAATTTACAGTTCAAGTTCTGTATTTTCTGTTCTGTTTAATGGAAAATTATGAAAAAAATCAGAGATATTCTACCCCGTAGTATATGTGTTTGTGAATTTTTTCGGAATTTTTAGCTGTAAAAATGATTTTTAAAAAATTGCAAAAATATAAAAATATTTATTTTGTATCGAAATTATCGAGTGACCACATTTATATTTTTACAGTATTAGTATCTTGCTATAGGTATTAATGTGTAACTTTTTCAATTTTTTCGAAATGAAGGCACATAGCTAAAAAATATTAAAAACCGGTATTTGTTTATATTATTGTCTTACAATTAGTTTCTCCTGTGATCATGTTTACATGTTTACCGTTTTAGCGAAATCTTAGAATTATTAATGCCTAATTTTTTTCAGATTTTTAAAGTGTATCATACTAAAAAAAATTATGAATCGAAATTTTCTACTTTTTCGTGCATAAAGCAATTTGCCATACTGGTATAATGGATATACTAAATAATCAGTAATATTAAATTATTAAATGTAATATCGCCGTGTTTCTTTCACCGATGTATATTCTGTTCGATGTGAATGTAACATATGTAATTCAGGTTCAATTGTTTCTCCGACTACTAAAGGAACAAGAAGGTTACTTATGCAGAAGCTATTTAGTTTGAAAATGAAACAAAAACAACAGGATTTTTTCAGTCGTGTAATCTTGTTGATCAAGTTGTTGATTGTAAAAGATAGCACGGTTACTTTTATTTCTCAAGGAGATGTTTATAGTAAAATTTTCTACTGCGTCACTTTCATTCTACAATACACTGTAAGGTGAATTTAACAAACTTTACTTCCAGTTAATCGTATGATTATTAATCAACTATAAAAAAATGCATGATTAACAAAACTAAAAAAAAAAAGAAAAAGAACGGAGGTAGATAATTTTCGAAAACTATGCAACCAATGTTCCGAAAGGGAGTTCAATATATCATATATACCATTTCTTTAAACATTATTTTCGATGATCCAAGACTCGACTGTGCATATTTTTAAATATGACAAACCATACGAAATTAACATTGAATTAGTATTAGATTAGAATATTGATGTTTCTTCAATTTACAGATGTAATAATGAAGGTTTGCTTATAATTGAAGTTTCTTTGTAATTTGTACAATTTCGTTTGTGTCGTTATTTTTTCGTATCTCTAAGGTCACATAAATCGTAAATAACAAGTAATTAGAATTATTGGAAAACAAATTTACGAATGTAAATATACATACGTATATGTATATGTTGACTTACTCTCAACAATTACATTGTAAATTCACAAGCGATCATTTTTAAGAGTATATACTTAATTACTTAAACTTTAACAGGGAATACGTCACTCTTTTTCATGATGATTTCCTCTTCTACTCATATATGAAAAATTCTTTTAAGCGTTTCATCTTTTACAGATGAAACGATAATTTCCATTTCTCGTTAGAAGCTTTTCATCAACAGTATTAGTATACTATAGGCAAAATTAGCCTACGAATACGCAATTTATATACTGTAAAGACAATCAAATATCATAGCAGTAGATAATATAGGCAAGAGTTTTACTTCAAATTATTACTGTACAGCATGATTGCTTAGCGATCTAATGAAACTGTTATCTTATTAATATGTACTTACGATGTTACTTTATCATCTGAACTTAATACTTTAACGTTTTAATCTTAATTGATTAAATAAAACGGGAAATATTCGTTACCAAAGTGTTCTTATCAACAAAATACATCGCCGACTTTTAGTTTACATCGTAAAAAAAAAAAGAAACTAGAATATTCGCTCAATTAAATTACCTATACTACATGTAATGTATCACTTGCGTGGGAACATATCGATCCTGTACGTACCGATTTTTATAAACCTTGTATGAGAAAATAGTTCGTGGGATAATATTTGACAGATTTTTTTAACGACAATTCTCCATATTAGAAAGTGGAAAGAAATCTTAAAAAAAGAATGTAAGACATATTTTTTGGAGTATCTCGAAAATTATAGAATCTGGAGAAAAAAGCTTTTTCAAATTGTGTAAAACAAAACATATTCAAAAATGTGTTTGTTTTTGAATTCACATAAATAATTAAAAAAAAAATCATTTGCTGAAATAATGTTGAAAGAATTTTTTTGATCATTTTTCTTCCTAAATGTTAATCGATTTTCATGTACATTTGTGTGCGTCAACTATGAAATGAAATAGAGATTTTGGAATACTTTATTCCTCAAATTTGAGAACTTTTTCCATCTCTACAATATAAAAAAAAAAAAAAAAAAGAAAAGATAAGGAAAATTGTATCAATAATATTCCCATGAATTGTCTTCCACGTAAGTTTCATCAAAATCGATGTGTGCAGGTTCGATATGTTTCCTCGACAGTCTGTCAATTTGTAACATACATAAGTTTCGACTTTACTTTCATATAAGAATTGATTGTTATTAGTAAGTAGAGTTAAAAAAGGAAGCGTAATGATTTTGCATGATTTTATTAAGAATCTGCACAATACCTATCTAACAGGGTATACAAATCAATAATGTATCAAACGGTTGACATTAATCATTTTTAATAAATTAATTTCCATTTTCCTGAAGTAAATTCATTGAACGATGAAGTTTAACCTGACGAATGTGAAAAATGTTCAAAATTATACAACAATAAGGTGCACATTTAACGAAACCTACTTCCTTGATATTCTCATTTCATCGTTATTTAAATAAATGAATCTCTGTCAAAAAGCATTACTATTACATAATTCTATATACAGGGTGGTTCACCTAACGCGACCACTTCAATTGTTTTCCTTATTAGTAGATCGATCGAAATTCTTATTATCGCTAAATATACGATCTCAAAAGATCTTCAAGGCGATAACCTCAGGTTTTTCCTATGTCTTCTCTTTCTTTTTTAAATAAGTTTTCAAGGTCAAGAAAATAAGAAAAGAAATAAATAATTCCAGTTGTACTAAGCGGAAACAGACTAAGAAAGAGAAAATTCGGGCCTTGCAGAAAACATATCTAATTTTAATTTTTTTTTTTCGTTCGATCTACCGATAATAGAAATAATTAAAATGGTCGCATTAGGTAAACCATCTTGTATCTGCATGTAATTTTATATTTTAAAGCGAAAGAACGTTATCAGATACTTTCAGTGTCAAATATAAATATAAGTTCATTCAAACGCAATACTCTGTTTTAACTATTGATATGTTATAAATCTCTTTTAATAGTTCTCAAAAACATAGAAGAATAGTAAATGAAATTATCCGAGAATGATCAGTAGGTAAAAATTGTTGAGCTACGTATATGTATATATTCCATGTTACTTCATCGTTACCGTTATCCTTACCATGAACCAATAATTTTTACAAGGTAGTTTTAAAAAGAGGGTTCAGAACTTACAACACAGATAACAATCGTTAAGTCAAATAAATAGATGTTTGGTGAACATGTTTCATGTGTTCTTTAATATATTCTTCGTGAATAAACAATATAAAAAGATTACATCAATAAAATACAAATATTTATTCAGTGATTTGAAACAATATCAGAAATTTTTTTAGGGAATTTGTAATTTTGTGAAATGATGACGTGAATTATCTGTGGAAATATAATAGAAGAATGGTACACAGAACATCTTTTAAAAATATCTTACAATAGCAAGAGTACGATATAGATAAGTCTTTATTTGCATTGTAACGCATTATTAATACTGAATATCATTTCTAGATCTGATTAAATTGATCTTTCTGATCTATGCTCATTCAACATTTTTCACTTAGCTTGAATATTATATATAACAAATAACTGAACCTATTTTTAAATACAACCTATATGTAATAATAACACGACAAATATTTTATCCTTTTTAAATGTTAAAAATTATGGAACATTTTTGACATCAACATAGAGAACTTCTGAGATACTTTCTGAGATACTAGTCTAAAAACAAAAAGAAGTGCGCGTTATTTGAAATTCACCGGTTTTTTAATTTTTCATGGTATTTTTGACAAATTCCATGAAATAAGTTGTTATTTGTGCAGACATTCTTAATTGAAGTATGCAAAACTGCGGTCCGATATTCATGATTTAATTTATACATGGGGCAATGTTTTAATAAAAGAAATTGTTTCTATATAACAAAAGTTTCCTGAAAGATTTGATCATTTATTCACGTTCAAGTTTCGGATTTAATATACATTTCACCAAATTAGAATATCTTGTATAACTTACGAGGTATACGGTCAATTATACACAAGTCATTATGAACATTATATCTGTATTAATGTAATTGTCGTTAGAGTACTTATAATATATGTATATATACGTTGTAGTTGTGGGTAATCTAAAATTAATGTCTAAAGAATTACAAATATCACTAATGTCAATAAAAAAAGAAATACATATTTAATTTATTAAAATAATAGTAATATTGACATTTAATTATAGGAAATAGTTTATAAACATTCTAGCGTTTCATATAGAATTGTTAACAAATTTATTATATTAAGTGACAGGTTATTTGGTGATTTTGCGAGTTGGATGGATTGGATGCTCCATGTCAGATAAATCAGGTGGATTCTTTTCATAGTGACTAATTTCTCCCATACCTTTCTCAGCGATTTCCCATAACTCCGAATGCTTCTGTTTAAAATTATTGTACCATTTTTCTACGCAAGGCCATTCGCTTAATTTGAAATCAATCGCTTCTAGACACATTGTTGCCGTAATTAATGGGAAATCGGCGATAGTCAGTGTATCTGTTAAGTAAATGTAAAAGTTAAATATTCTCTGTTATTATTTAATAACAATATTATGCTGTAACGATACAAGTGATAAAATGCGAAGGATATAGAACGATCTCTTTTTGTAAAATATATCAGTATTATTAAAAGAAACCAAAAAAAGAAAGGAAAAAAAGAAAAATTATATGTTTTTTTTACAAGTAAGAAAATAAATCTTATAAATCAAAGTAAACTTTTGTACAATACTTCCACGATTTCTTCAATTTTTTAGAATAATCGCTGTAGTTTGTAGAAAAAGTTCTAGATATATTAGCGATACTTACTGCCAGCAGCATATTCTAAATTGTCGCGTTGCAGATATGTGTTAAATACCTCTAGTGCCATCGTCACTTTTTTTAAACCCAAGGGAGTTCTTTCGTAATCGAAAAATATAGGAGCCATCTGTAAAAAGAGAATTTCAAATAAAAATAAGATTCTATTCAGAGATGTTGAAAGCTAATTGCGCGTGTTCGATCCGTTTCTTTACACAGAATCATGTCCACTTTAAGAAGTTTATGAAGAAAGCAAAAAATGAAGTAAGTAAAACGTAAAAGAGTAAGAAGAAGTGAAACAAGATAAGGTAAGAAGCTAAAAAACGTAGTAAATAATTATAATAAATATATTTAATATATGCTATTTAAATGGTTGAAAATAAATACATTTACTGTACGTATTATAATATAAAATATATCCATATTTCACAAGTGAATAATGAATGCATGAACCATTACTTTACAGTACACAAAATTTCAGTGACTCTCTTGTTACAGGTTTTACACTAAAAATTAATGCTTTTGTAGATCGTATTCACCTTTTCGCACCCCAAATGATCTTTTTTGTAGATCTTATTCACCCTTTTACAAATAAAATTTACCGTTTTGCAAATCAAACTCACCCATTCACAAATCAAATTCATCCTTTTACAATTCAAGTTTTTCTACCAATTTGTTTAAATGAAAAACAGAAATGTAAAAGAGCTGCAGACTAGCTTTACTTGGGATATTTTTTGAGAATTATGAATCAGTTATTACGGGTAGAAAAAAATAATTAATTTTTTAGGGGTGATTTTTGCAAACAGTCCTTAGAGTGACCACCTTAAAAAAAGTTAAAAATAATGCTCTGTTATCAAATTATTAGATGTGGAAGTTTCAGGTTGGTCAGGTAAGTGGTACATAGTTAAATTATTTAAAGAATATTACGAATATATCGTAATTGATTTATTGGTCTGAAAAAAATATTTTACGTAAAGCTAGTCTGTAGCTCTTTTACATATTTTTCTCATTTAAATATGTTAAGTAACAGCTGAGAAGATAAATAAAACAGTTTGGGCAGTTTACCCTCGTAGTACCCTTAAACGAAGGGGTAGAGAGATCTGAAATTTTCCAGAATGGTTTTTCAGGCGAAAAGCATTGTTTAGCAGTGAACAAAAATGAAAAATGGTCCAAGGATCATTTATCCATACTTATTCTGCTAGGCTCTTTGTAGAAAAACTTGAGTTGCAAAAGAATGAATTTAATTTACAAAATCCTGAATTTGATTTGTGAAAGGGTGAATGAGTTCTTCAAAAGAGTTAATCTGAAGTGCAGAAAGGTGAATATAAGCTACAAAAAGATTAATTCGGAGACCGAAACCTGTACAATGATACTGCATGCAATAACTTTTAACAGTATCTTTTCAAGGTGTAAAAATAAATTAAGAAATTGGAAAAACTAGGATTATATTAATTACCTTACATAAAATTTACAAATAATATAGTTGGACTACAAATTTATTGCATAGAAAAATATTCGACTATTTTTTCTTATTAAAATGAAATCATCATTCGAAAAATCTTAACACATATTAAACTATGTAATAAATTACAATTATTTATCTGTGGAAATAGAAGGACATATGCAATTTTTTTTTATCATTCTGTATAATTATTTCATGCTATCATTCATCTGGTATAATATTTTAAAATAGATCTAATATTAGTGCACAAAAGACACTTAGAATCGTAAAGTAGTATATAATTCAGCAGAAACAAGAAGAAATTAATTATTTCTACACCTGGGTCTTAACCCTTTGCACACCGAGCATTTTTTTTATACGTTCGATCATCAACTTCAGTACACTTCTGCAATGAAACTTTTAAAAATGAAACGGAAAGTGACCCATGTTTATGAATTTATATATTTTTATTTATTTTGTCAATTTGCAAGTAATGGTTTATGTTAGAAATGTTGCCATAGCTGTGTCTATGGAGTACAAAGGGTTGTAATCATGAAAATCTTCGATTTACAGTTTTTCTATGACTTTAAATTTTCGTTACCTTTATCTTTCAAGAAATTGGTAACAATTAAGCAGAATTCTTCGAACATTATGTGCACATAATTACTTACCACGTATTCGGAAATACTGCGATAATACATAGCCAAATTGAAGCACAAACGATGATTGACAATTGCGCGGGCTTTTGGGTCCTTTGGATACAACTTCTCTGTGGTATCATACTTATCACCGAGATATTGTAAAATGGCGTTGCTAACGTATATGTTTATCAAAACAAAAAAACAGAATTATGTTAATTATTGTAACTTCGAAATCGTAATTAAATTTACACAAAATAACATACAATTCTTTAGACACCCAGTATAAAGTTTCATTTCATGAAAACATATTTTTAATTATTAAAAATTGTTCAAATAACATGTGTACTTCGCTATTATATTAACCTTTTGCACTCGAAGCTTTTGTGCTGAAGTTGAATTTTTCTTAGTTTTTTTTTAGTATAATTACTTGCGTTTCACTTACGGTTTCGTAGATTAAAATTTGAAAAATCTAATGGTTCTGTTACGATTTACAGCTACTCACGATTTTTTGTAGTTTTTTTCACCATTTCTGAACTTTATTCTTCCCGGTCTTTCCTCGAAATCTGTAACATCTATCTGAACTCTGTTTTTCGTGTGTGCTGTCAGGATTAGTTTCATTTTTTACTGTTACACTAATTTTCCATTTTTTCGAGTCAACTATTTAATTCAAATCTCTCATTTACGAAATTATTAATTTGATCTTTGAATAATCTAAAATCGAACTTATCTTCACCGTTACTAATTCCTTTATTTGGCTCGATTTTTATAAGCGTCAAAGACAGACTAATGTATGAAATAATAATTTTAATTAAATACATACATATACGTGAGACATTTAAAATATAAAGAGGAAGAATATCTATTTATAAAAGAAAAAAGGGCAGTTATTGTCATCCTTTAACCCGTTCACTGCCAGCTACGAGATATGTATCCCGTACTTTGCACTACAAGTTTAGATTGGTGGCAATTCGTCACCGAATAAGTATAAACTTACGAAGCCGTTATAATATTTTATTCAGTGACACCAGCTACGAGATATCTTGTAGTGTTCTTTCTTTTTTTGTGTTACAATTACTGTAAATCCATTTTAGTACTATATCTGCAACTAAATATTATTATATTTTGTGAAAATCTATGTGTTTTCCTTAAAATAAAATCTTGGTGCCCAAGGCAAAACGCTCTAAAGCCTGACAATGAATAGGTTAACACATTGCCGACCATGCGTATTTTTCGCGAGCAATGCTTACAAATTGTAACGTTGAAAAATATAAAATTCATCAGTATACGCCATTTCTCTGTTTCTAATAATGTTCGAGATATTAGCTCAAATACGTTTACTATTCTCAGGTTGAGGATGATTTTTATTCCTTTACTATGGATAATTGGCGATGAGAAAGTCTGAAAAATTTTTTTCTGGAGAACTACTGATGTATTAAAGTTTCATCAATATCCGCGATTGTCACTTAGGAATATTCCTTTGTTGGTAACATTTAAGCATCCATAAAGAATGCAAATAACTTCAAATAATAAAATATTAATTGCCTAATATTTCATATGACAAATCAAAGTAATCACACAAATCAAAGTAATGTGTTTGATAAAATGTGAAGTGAAGTAAAAGTATGTTAAACAACATAAGTTCTCCCCGATCGGTTCGACAAAGTGTTAATTGTCATTTGAGTTGCTGTATCGAACCAAATGGCGACTGAGAGTTGCCTCTCAAATGCAAAGGGTTAACTCTTCGACTGTGGAATACTCCAAACTTTAAACGCTCTGTGTGTACGCAATATATACTTCTTCGCATGGACTTTGTTGCCATACCGATCGATTACACCAATGTAAAACTAAATTATAATTTTAATTCTTTATTTACGCCAAATTGAAATGAAACATTTTCATTCTTTTTTTCGCACAGATACTGTTTATTTGAAAGTATCAATCTTTTTTAAATGTACAGAGCATATCGATGCATTCTGTTTAACCTAATCGTTAAAATACTTACTGGAATTTGACTCTTCATCTATTAGATTGTCCGGAAAGTTCGTGCCGATTTTCGATAGATAGTGTTTGAATACATTACAATGAATACAATTAGATGAAAACATAAAGTTTGCATACATTCTGAAAGATTATTTTGTCACGTGATTTTCGAAAGTCTATTCGTTACAATTATCAATTGCTTCTCGGCGCTATACTATCTTGAAGATGGAAGGAAATAGAGCACACTTTTGACATTGAATATCTTTCTTTTAACGAAAAGAGACAAATACTGATAAAACATCAAACGAGACATGCAATGTTTAAAGAGGCGGATATCTGTCGGAAAGTATTATTCGCAAACGGTTGACAGAATCTGAAAATCGGAATTTCGATCTTAAAGAAAATGAAGAAACGAAGTTTTTGGTAAGATGAAATTTTTCAATTGCTAGGAAGACGACGAAAAATTGTAGAACTAAAAGATACATATCTTATAGAACAAAAACAAAGTGAAGTACAATATACTAAGCTTCAAAGTATGAAGTTGGCTTATTCACTTAAAAATCGACACGAATTTTCCGAATGACTCAATAGTCCATTATCGTCTTCTAGAACGAGCTTTTCAAAGGTACTCAATATTTTTAAGGTTACATAGTAATACAAAAATAATATATCAAATTACATAAACCACAAATGAAATATCATGACAAGCTACCTTTTGCAATCGGAAGAAATAATTCTTCTCATTGCTATATAATGTAGACATCTTAATACGACAATTGCCAGGCGCATATGTGCGTCCATATCGATAGTTTCCTGCGGACGCATATATGCGTCCATAGCAGTCAAAGGGTTAATTTACAAAGAATTCTATCGAGTGAATTATTTTCGTTAAAATGAGGCAAATAATTTTCTTCTACAAAGTTTGTCTTACTAAGAAATAAAAAAAAAAAATATGTTACAAGTGAATTCGTACCTTTCTCCCATTACAAGATCATCGTCAACTAATACAGGTATCTCCTTCTGTGGATTTAACTGTAAAAATAGAATATATTTTATTCTTATCAAATAAAAGAATACATTCGAAATGACCTATGAAAATAAATATACTTGTGCATATTCGTTTGTCATGTGTTCTCCCTTGCCGAAATCTACGTCGATCAGTTCATATTGAATATTCAAAGCTTTCAATGCTTGACGACATGCAAGAGACGGTGGTCCATCAGAAACGCTGTAAAGCTTCATTGTTGAAACTGAAACGAAAGATAGTTAGGTTAGTAAAATTATAAATAGATCATTTATTTATCTTTTTCTTTTTTTATACACATTTATTTAGCATATTTATGCTTGATACTTAGTTGCCAAACCCTTACGCGATATATTTCACATCTCGCGATATACTCGGTGTGAAACTTAGTGAACAAAATCGAAACTTTGTTAAAAATACTATAAGAATAATCTATTTGCTAACGAAGAATCACTGAACTAAGATACTTGATTAAGATATTGTGTATGACTCTAATGCACGTCTCTTCATAAAATTTTGGTAGAATCCTTCGCTTTCGCTTAATATTTTAGCTTTTATACGCTGAGTTATTTTGCTATTGGTTAATTGGCTGTATGTGGGGTGAATATACATTCTGTAATCTATCTGTGTTTGAAAGTGGGGTATCGGTCCTTCCAAGGGAAGGGGTTGTTGTTAAAAATTACACATTAAATTGTTGGAATTCGGAAGATCCTCAGACTTGTCTAGTAGTAAATTATAATATATAAAATATAATATTTCGCACTCGACCGTAAGTCTCTCTACGCAAGGTATTAGTACAGCACTTCAGTCTAAAAATTAAATGTAACTACCTCTCTTCAAGTTGTGAAATGAAAGTTAACTTATATAAAACTGATTACTATCGTAGTTTATATTAGAAAATGTGTAACATCTGTTTAACACGTTCACGACGGCATTGTAATTCGTATGCAACGTCATCGGACGGCTTTATTATTTGTACTTTTCTCTAATTTGATATCTCTTATTTTAACAATAAGTTGATAAAGACTGATTTGCATAACTGAATAGTAATTTGAAAATTATTTCATTATTTATTCGTTTTGATACTGTAGAGCATATTTATGCATCTAAAATATACTAATAAAATAAAATAAATTATCACACGATCCTTGCGAAATCAGAATAACGTGCTGATATATTCAATCACATGATATTGTATAGTTATCTGTCTATTGTTATTTTTAAAACATAAGTCGTTGGAAACAGATATAATCATTTCTATTTCATTCAAAATTAAAAAAGTAGTGTTATTAGGTTCACTAGCAATTTTTTCTTTTACCGTACCTCTGTTGTCCTGTAGTGATTTCTATTACTTTGTACATTTTTTTTTTATAATTAATATTTAATTTTGTATATACATACATGCATTATAACGTTTGAATATTTCAATTTTTATAGAATTTTAATCCATCAAAACATGTCCAATATGGATCTTGTGAAAATAAAAAATTTATCAGATGAATTTATAATAATAATATCGTATCTTTGCCCATTTTAAAACCTTTTATTATTAGAAAGACAGATATACGTTGATTAGCCTCGTTTGAACCACCGATGGTACAAGCTTCCTGATGGGGCAGCCATGTTTGTACCACCGGTGGTACATGCCGGAGTGAACGTGTTAAACATACTTTTTAATCGTTCCTTCATTATTTTTTTATTGTTCTAAGTAGATTTTCCTCTGTTTACGCGAATTATTTCAGTTTCTCCAATGGAGATATGTTTATGGTATCATTTTGGAGGAAATAAAAAATAAATAGAGCAATAATTAGAAATATATTTATTGATACTTATTGTTAGAAATAAGAAGATTAGAAATATATTTATTGATACTTATTGTTAGCGTGAAAAAGATATTCCAAATGTGTAAAAAAGTAATTTTTATCAATTATGAACTTTTTATTTAATAGTATCGCTTGTGTTATGTTGCAAACATTCCACACATGATTATTGGAATATTTTTTCCCCTAATTTAATGTATCAAACAGTAAATTTTCTACCACGTGTTGGTTCAAGCTTACCTTCTGTTTTCTTAATTTTGATTGTTCAATTGCTTGTAAAATAAACAAGAATAAATTCACTACGTTACTCAACAGAAAAATTTCGTTTTAATTGTTAAAATTACAATTTACTTTTACTTTGAATTTGTTTGTAACAATATTATATACATTTTTAATATTGCAAATATTTTACGAATCTTAGAGATCATAATTAAACAAAAATAATAAATAGATAACCAAAATAAATAAAAACCTAGACCAAAATGATAAATAAATACATAGACAACCTAACTCGAAAATTATTGAATTTATATTTCTTATATTTTAAAAATAAGTTTTCCATTGAAAAATTTATACAGACTTTTTCAATATATTGTAAGATAATTTTTCTCGATTTTATACATGCACAATTTGTTATATATATTTGTTATATACTTCGATAAATATTGTTACTGCCTTCGATCATTTTATACGTAACTATACGTATAGTTTATTATTTATTGAATTTGTTGTATTAATGAAACTAGGACAGTGCGAATAAAAAGAAATTAAAACGCAAAGGTGCAATTTTAACAAACATAAAATTGATCGATTTGCTCGTTAAAACTAAGAAAGTATAACGTTTTTCTGATATTTTTGCATATTGTCATCAATGAAAAAAATTCAATGTACCTATTACAATATATAACTTCACATAAAAGCATGTAGCACCTACTCACATAAATGTCACGATATATGGTCCAGCAAGAGAGGCTTGTGTAGTATTTACAATAAATCTGAAGCCGTACTGGCAATTCATGAAACATGTTGCCTGAAGTTCCTTTCACTTTACCTGTTTTTCAAGGCCTCGATGTTGGCCGACATTATGCACCTATACTGTACGATTTAATTCCATACTTTCAAATATTCAATCAAAGAAACTTCTTCAAATTTCTTATCGATGCGTAATACTCGTTTAATTTTGATTAATATAAATAAACGTGATTAATTTTTGCTTTGATATTTTTCGTATCAATCTATATAGCATAAGAACTATTCATATTCTACGTTAATTAAACAATAAATTATAGAAAAAGAGTAAATACGTAAAGCATACATTAGGGTATAAAAATAAATTATGAAATCTGTCGAAAAATGTTTTTTTGTAACAAAGTTAAAAAAGCAATTTTACACAGCTGGAGCTCTAATTAGGCTAAAAGATGAGGATTGAATTCTCTGCGATAGCTGTCCGAAATATAATTCTGATCAACCAAATTTTTTAATTTCTAAATTATACTATAGTGAAACTCGCGAATATTATCTACTGAAGATCGAGGTTGCTCAAATTTTCATGTAAAGTTGCTTTGTTCCTGACACATTTCAGGCTCTAGATAAGAAAAATGTACAGCAACTTCACTGAATTTAGTTGCATGTTATAAAGACATGTCGAGGTAAAGTAAGCCAATAGATGTAACTGATAAGTATAAGTGACTTGTGAGAAAAGAAGGACTTGTGTAGACTGGCAGTATAGTAGGTGCAGTTAATAAAACTGATATAACGAAGTCGTAAATTAAAGCATCCAGAGAGGTGCACGTCATTTTCGAATTGATATTGTTGCAATTCTGAGAGCATACATCTATTTTTCGATTACGCGGATTGATTTTGATTGATTTTTTTTTACGCGGATAAAAATCCAGTCTGCTGGTACTGCTAGAAGTGAACTTATAATACCTTGAGTTCTTCAACTTCTTCAATTTGTATACTGTTCTTTTGAATTATAAAAATGTTTTAAATTGCATAGTATACACACTGCATAAAGAAAATGTAGAAATTCGAAGTAGAAGTTACTTTTCCGCGTGAAATACCTTACAAATATCGGTTTTTAATTTTTTTAACTACAGCGCATGCTTCCGAAAAATCTGAAAAAAATTGAGGACGATGATTATGTTAATATACTGCTACTAAAAAATTTTTAAAACAGATATATCTATATTTCAAAAGATACCCTTTTTTTATTTTTTTTATTTTTTACAACTAAGAATTGCAACAAAAGAATTGGAAAAAATTCCCTAAGATGTGCCTTTATATATGTAATATGCTTGATTTTTCAGAATTTGTGCGTAACACTAAATAGGGAAAGTAGTCCGAAAATTGATGATCCGAATTTACTCTGTAACTGCCTTCCCGGTCGAGCTAGAGGGTTGAAACTTGGTGTCAAATATTTACTTGCGGCAAACTATCGAATGATCCATCGCACAATCAAATTGGTTGAAGGGTACTTTTACTAATTTTTAAAGGAAGTGAAATAATGCAAAAAATATATACAAAATTATTATCAACCTGACAGTTACAGAAAATGCTAGGAATTTTTATGCAGTTTAAAAACGTTCGAAGAGAATTTTTCGAACACAGCTACTAACACGGGCAGAGACGCCCTTTCAGTATTTGAATAAAAGAATTATGTAACTTCTTATATCTTCGAAAGATATGTAGTAAAATACCGAAAAAAAGTGTAGATTGTTATTTTGTATAGTTTGCTTAAAAAAAGATTCTAAAGAACCGACTTTTTCTGCATTTCTACACCTGAACCTCCTCTTAACCCTTAACCTATCGTATGATATAGTATTCCCCAAGGGGAATACCCCGAAACAAATGAAGAATTTCAAATCCACATTGTTTCAGCGAGATTACATTATTTTAGTCTGTTACTAAGCGTTGTATGGCGTTTTAAATTGAAAATCCAAAATAAAAAGCGAAAAAGTATTAAAGATGAAGCAGACAACAGCAGAAGAGCGGCAAATTGTTGTAAACCCTTAACCTATCATTTCTTTTCCTGACTATATATCTAAGCATCAGCTATTTTACATACGAAACGTTAAGGTATCATAGATTCATTACAATTGACAATTTTCGGTCTTCTAAATCAAAAGGAAAGTTAGAATGAAAATTAATGTTTGTTACTAATATAATTACTTTTGTCGAATTTCAGTCAGAATTTGTGTCACGAATCTAGTTCTTATAAGGCAAGGAGTTAACATATTTCTGCAGTAGTATTTAATCAATTCCTGATTCATTCTGTTGCGTAGTACCAATGTTCTACCGGTAGATAGCGTCACATACTTGGCAGTGTATATGGTGCGATCTAGTGTTGGAATATAAGTACTACATAAAAGGTTAAATCTAGAGTACAGTAATTTAAATATCCATGCTAGATGGCGCAACGAGTGCAGTCAAATTTGCACACTATAGTTTGGTATAGCTCTTTGCCGCTATATTCAACAACGGTATACTAATCAGGTATATTATTCCTTTTAAAAAATAGACAACTTGAAATAAAAATTGGTACTTGATAATAAGTAAGCGATTATTAACTATTAACTTATCATTGATAATAGTACCCTATGGGTGATGTAAAAATCTATTGATACGAGTATTGTCCTAATTACACGGTTTATATGTATAGTATGCACATGGCTGAGATGCATGAAACACATTGGCCGTGTTGTATGAGGAATACTCATAAATTGAAATCAGTAGATTATAAAAAAATACGACGATACTGGTTATTATACGTGAAATTTGTAATTAATTAAAAAGAATATTATTTGAATAAATGTAATTGTAAAGAAATATTCGAATTTAGAAAATTTCACCTTTCGAATTAAAGATGTCGCCGTAAGTCTGTAAGCTTAAGAAATTTCTTTTCTATAGTTTACATTGTTCATGTACGAATTTCGGTTTACCACATGGGCGAAACGTGTTCGAATATTTTATTCAATCGGAATAGTTCTATTTGATATCCTAAACAGAAATGTCAGTGCCCGATAAAGTGTTAATGCGAAAAATTAAAAAGAAAGAGAAAAGAAAACTTCAAATATTGAAAGAACGAGAAAAGCAGATAGGAAATGGTAATTTTCAACATAATGTATGATAATCTTTATTTATCTAGAAAACTTTTATTACCTAACAATTTATCATGTATTAATCAAAGGGGAAGTTGGAATTACAAATTCGGACCAGGATCAAGAAAATAAGGTACATATTTCAAATGGATTAAAACGTCAATCTATAAAGGATGAACCAGTAAAAAGTAAGTTAATATGATGATTTATTATATTGCTGTAACATTCATTTTTTAATATTTTATCAATTGTTTAGATTTAAAAATTATTATAAATTTGGATTAAATTTTGAGGCAGGCATAGCTTATATAAGTATCAATTTGGATTCTATGCAAAATGCTTATTAAATGAAATGTCTATGATTTTTCATACAATTATAAATTGCAATGAATAAGATACATACATAATCCATAATGCTGCAAAACTAATGGAAATTTCTTTTTAATTTTTGTTTAATAAATTAATCTGTTGAATTACACGAAAAAATAATTTTTTAATCTGTTTTTATGGAATAATTTAAATACTTTTAATTAAAATAATATATAGTGTTAGAATGTTTTATTCATTTATTGTTCATATAATTCCTTATATTAACTTAAGAAACAATTAATGGAAAAGATTATTTATAACATAAATAATTTATAGCATAATTTTTAAATGTTCCAATGTTTATGTATAAATAAGCATACTTTATTTAATAAATGTTCAATAACATTAGTGTTACACCATTGCATTACTTTAGTTCTTATTAATGTTTGAAACTGCATAAGGTATATTATATTTGTGTATGTGTATGTTAATTATTAAATGTGTATTAGGAAAAAACATACTAATAATTTGACCAATTTTTGCAATTATTTATATTCACTATTTTGTGACTAATAATATTCAATTACAAGTTTCTTATATATATAAATCCTTTTGATTTTCGTAGTGTATCATACATACTTAGAAATATGTAAATGTAGATTTTCATTTCCCATTACCTAGGTAATACCCCAGAATATAATTATTTAAATTGCAAGTACTTTGTGAAAGACAGAGAGGAGAACTCCTAGTGGAAATTCAAATATTTCACCTATGGATTGTGAAATTATTTTGTGAAAAAAGAAGCATTAGCATGAATTTTGATTGATTAATTCAATTTTTCCATTACACTATACAAATTTAGTGTAATATATATTGCTTTATAATCTATATATATATTTTGCAATGTTCCATTATGTTACAGAGAAAAAGAAGAAGATAAAGACAAATGAAATATCCGACAATGAAGATGATATTGATAATAACAATACAGAGTTAGATATTAGTGACACAAATGAAAAGGACACAACAGAGAATAATTCAAATTGTACGTATTAAAATGAAGTTTCATTAAACTACTATTGTTTTATATAGTTATTCTATTCAAAAACTTTTCACATGTTACCAATTATTTGATCCTCATAATTGTAAAAGTTCCAAGTGGTTTTTTGATGTTATTTCATTAAAAATCTATTAACATATAATAGATTGTCTGAATCACTGTATATCTGTTTGTTTTTTCTTCTACAGTACCTGGAACTACAATAGGTTTAGAGATAGCAAATGATACAAGTTTCAAAGTATTAGAAAAAATGGTATGTGAAAATACATTAAAAGGAATACAAGATATGGGTTTTACAAACATGACAGAGATACAAGCAAAAGCTATTCCTCCATTATTAGAAGGAAGAGATCTGGTTGGTTCTGCAAAAACAGGATCAGGAAAAACTTTAGCATTTCTAATACCAGCTATAGAATTAATTTATAAATTGAAATTTATGCCCCGGAATGGTACGTGAATAATATAATTAAAAAGTTTCTAGTTTAAGTTTTGTATTGCATTATTATTTGTAGGAACTGGTTGTATTATTATATCTCCAACACGAGAATTATCTATGCAAACATTTGGAGTTTTAAAAGAATTAATGAAACATCATTTCCATACATATGGTTTACTAATGGGAGGTGCTAATAGACAAACTGAAGCTCAAAAACTTTCAAAAGGAGTTAACATTGTAGTAGCTACCCCTGGTAGATTATTAGATCATCTACAAAATACACCAGACTTTTTGTTCAAAAACCTTCAATGTCTTGTTATCGACGAAGCTGATCGTATTTTAGACATTGGTTTTGAAGAAGAACTTAAACAAATTGTTAATATTCTACCAAGTTAGTGGTTCAGCATTTCTTAATATTTCAAATATAAGTAATAGTTTATAGAAGGCACTGATGACAAGAAAACATCTTTTATTATAGAAAAGAGGCAAACAATGTTGTTTAGTGCAACACAAACTAAGAAAACGGAAATGTTGACAACTTTAGCTTTGAAGAAGGAACCAGTTTATGTTGGTGTTGATGATGATAAGGACAAAGCAACAGTAGAAGGTTTAGAACAAGGTTATGTTGTATGCCCCAGTGAAAAAAGATTTCTACTTCTATTTACTTTCTTAAAGAAAAACAGAAAGAAAAAAGTCATGGTTTTCTTCAGTTCGTGTATGTCAGTCAAGTATCATCATGAACTTCTGAATTACATTGATTTGCCAGTATTAAGTATACATGTACGATCATATAGTATAATTTATGATTGGTATAAAAGCATAGAGTTTTTACATTATATGTTTTGATTGTATAATAGGGAAAACAGAAACAGACGAAAAGAACAACAACGTTTTACCAGTTTTGTAATGCTACTTCTGGTATACTTCTTTGTACTGATGTAGCTGCACGTGGTCTTGATATACCAGATGTTGATTGGATTGTACAATATGATCCTCCAGATGATCCGAAAGTAAATTCTTACTACCATATAATATTTTAGAGAAGTAATTTTATGACGTTATATATGTTGAAAACTAGGATTCTGCATGATTCACGGGTTGTATACTAGTATACAGACTATTAAATCGATAATAGATATGACGATTAATTATCGTTTTAGGAATATATTCACCGTGTTGGTAGAACAGCTCGTGGAGAAGGTGGCAGTGGACACGCCTTGTTAATACTAAGGCCGGAAGAACTTGGTTTTCTTCGGTATCTTAAACAAGCTAGAGTCCCCGTAAACGAATTCGATTTTTCATGGAATAAAATTGCTGATATTCAGTTACAGGTAAGACTTCTACTTTTCTTTTATTATTTTTATTAATTGATAAAGCTTAAGAAAATTCATGCAGGATGGTTCTTGAATACATGCCATTAATTTTAAAAGTCAATGTAGAATTAAGAATAACATATACATGTATAAATATGCAATGTAAACTACTCTATTTCCTAAGTTACCACAGGACTTTTTGTGGCTTCATAGTCTAATAGTACTATTCAAATTAACGTTTCTGTTACTACATTAATTGGTTACACAAATGTATTCACGAATCGCAATATTAGCACGAACCTTGCAATTTTATTCCTTTCAAGGTTGATTTATGTGTACAGTGAATGTAGGATGTATCCTTACACTCATCACTTTTAAACAAAACTTTACATAATTGTGCTATTTTTTAAATAACTAGTTGATACTTAAAGTTACTTTTTATGTTGTTGAAATTTTCAAATGATTTATCATTTAAAATGTATACTTATTGTTCGTTTCCATTGAATTCTGAATTTTATTTTTGTAAACTACATGAATATTTGTTGTATATCTATTCTAGAGATTTCGTGTATAAATACTTTTTCACTCTTTCTATGTGTAGTTCTATTCAGGTATAAAAACAGTATTTTCATTACCATCTAATGATGTTCATATATTATTTATCTATGGAAGATTTATACTTGCGTATCATTGGTATTAAACAAAGGTAATAACAAGAAAAAGGTCGTTATAAACGCTGAAAAAATATTAAAGGCCAAAAAAAATGTCGAAAAGATATCAAGAGCCGTTTAAAGTACTACTGAAAATTGATCCATTTTAATTTTAATACCTTTTTGAAAAAAAATTAAGTCCTGTACGAACTCACAGACATTATCTGCAGACTGTTTGCATACAATGCAGATAATTCAATATATTCAGCCACGTTGTTGAGTAACGTGATTATTGGGATTCGTATAGAATATATATTTTTTATTCTGTGAGCTAAAACGGAAGAGAAAAAAGTTAAATAATTTTAGATTCTCAAGTTTTTAATAGAATGTTTCAGTAGTACAAAAACAGTCTATGAATTAAGTTTTAAAGTTGGTTTTATATTTATAAATTTTGTTATAATGTCAAAAAGTGGTTTTGAAATTTCACTACAAACAATTTAAAAATGAAGAAAAGGGGTATTATATTTCATGCAACAATTCCTCTTTCTATAAAAAGGCATGCTATCAAGGACGTGCTGTAATTATCACAGACTAAGGACAAATAGGTAAAACAGAAAAATAGATTTTCTCACACTGTCCATTATGCTTTTTTTGAAGACATTTACAAACATACCTTGCAGATAAAAATCTGTAAGTTTGATCAGGGTTTATAAAGTTTCATGGAATAAAATGTAACATCCAGCAGCATATTATATGTTCAGAAGAAAACCTGAAATTATATGTTATTTTAGCACTGTGGTATCTTCAAACACATATCTTCAGCAAAACATTTTCCTTGAGGTCGACTGTCAAATATAATGAGACTAAATTGTTAACACATCGAATATTTTGATCTTTGTTGATTGTGCTATCTTGATATAATCCATACAAAATGATATAATATTTCCATAGTTTGATCACTATTCTTAACCAGTTAATTGACTTTTTTAAGTAATCAAAGAAGAAACTGTACTTTTGAGATAAACAAGTTTTCATAAATGTTTTGTTAAATGAAACGTCATTATTACTCAATTTTGCATTAGGAAACCTTTGTATATCTTCAACTACACAATGTGTTCGAGGTACAGCTTATCACAGTAGTACCAGGAACTCCATACATGTTGATGAAAACATGCAAGGAAACCATTTGCTTTACATGGTACATTGTTTATGAACAATTTAAGCAGTACTTTATTGAGCAATGATAAGAAACAATGATTGTACGTTATAAACTTAATATGCAGATAGAGAACAAGTTCCTTTGATTTAAAAAGTGAAAACGAACCTCCTGTTTTTCTTGTTAAGTAAAAGATAGTGAAAGAGATGGAAATAGTAGTATACATGTAGAGGAAGTAAAATTGGACATGAATAAAAAAAAAAGATTAGGGGACATCGCCTACGCGTGTGATTCACAACGCAATTCTCCTTCCATGGTTATGTTAAATCGAGGAAAATAATTTTAGATGCCAATAAAGAAGTAGCAGGTTGATTCGCTTTTTTTCTTTTAAATGGAAAATTTGCCACCTGCTGCTAAAAGACAATTTGTGAAATGTATTTAGTAGAATAAAACTCCTAGAATTAAAATTAAATGTGTACAAAAATGTCTCAATTTGGCATTATTCTGATCATTTATTATTATTATTATTATTTTTCTAGTCATCAATGATTACAATTTGTATCAGAATAAATGCACGATATTAGAAATTGGCAAATGACAATATTCTAAGGAAGTACAACAAAGTACTTTGTATTTTGTTAACAATCATAGCTTAAGCTATTGAAAAGTATCTTAATTTTTTTTTTACATATAAAATAAAATACTATTGTATAAATATAAAATTGAAACTGAAAACTAATATTTATAAAATGAGTGATTTATTTATTTATTAAATACTTGGGTCCAGTACAGTGGTCATATTTGCACTTGCTATTATTTTTGTTCATAAAAGAAAATTTTAAAGTGAATATCTAAAGCTAGGCATTGCAGGTCTTATAAAATGCTTAGAATTGAAAACTTTTGAATGACTCTGACAAATATTGTAATGTTACTGCGCTAACATAATAAAATGGTCTTTTTTGGCCTGTTTTAGCTTGAGAAATTAATTTCGAAGAACTACTTCTTAAATGCATCGGCGAAGGAAGCCTTTAAAGCATATGTAAGAGCATATGATTCACATCACTTGAAGCAAATTTTCGATATTGAAACGCTGGATTTAACAAAACTCGCAAAATCTTTTGGATTCCTCGTTCCACCGGCTGTGGATTTAAGTATCCTTTTTAAGATTCCACCTAATGAAACTTTAATACTAATAGATATTTTACTATCAAGTTTCTCTTATATCGTATTAATGATTCTTTATTTTATTAACTCCACTAAAAACTTGACTGTTTTATTTTCTACATGTATGGTGTAGAGAGATCATATTTCGATTTTATAAATAGTTTAAAATTGTTCATACTTATTTATTATGTTTCATGTCATAATCTTCAATTCATCATTTATGTATTTTTCGCAGACAATTTTATACAGTTAGTTGTAATGCAATATGTTTTCCTTAACCGTGATTTTGTCATAGAAGTGGGAACGAGCAAGAATGCACGACCACGAAAAAAATTAGGTGGAGGCGGTTATGGATATTTTAAAAATATGAACAATTCAAATTCAGAAAAGCAACTAAATCGCACCAAAACTTTCCGTCAGGTGAATAAACGTGGAAAGGATCAACGACAATTCTCTAGATAACTGTGTTTAGACAATTTTAATAAATTTAATATTATTAGGTACTTTATGCACATGTATATTGCACGATGTCAAATTTAATTTCAATCTATAGTTTCATTTTCGCTGTCAACATATATATATCTTTTTTTAATATAAAATTATATTCCAACAATATTCATAAAAAATAGCATTGAATTAAACCCTTGAAAACTTGATACTTTAGGAATGGGATATTTTATTACTTAATGCATTGTACAGAATATGAGATTTGCATAAAATAGTATAAACTTTGTAAATAAAACGTGAATATTTTTCTTCAAGAATATAACATTGTTATACTAAATAATTTATGTAAACTACAATTATTAAAGTTATATCATCATGCTTACATATACAAAAGCACTTCTTACATTAATAATATTCTAATAAATGTAAGGAAATAATCATTTTTTAAATAAAATTGGATCTTTTGTATATAAACTTAATTTCCACTACAGTATGCAATAAATATGCATTCGGTGTTTTTGTTTTCTGAAAAGCTACCAACGTGGTTAACAAAATGTATCTATAAAGTGCACGGATACGTTCTTTAATGTAATTGCATAGTATGTGCCGTGAAAAAAAAAGAATATGAAAATGCTTTGTATTACTTCGTATTGGTAAAGTTTGCTACAGATTCATCGGCGTAGAAATAACCCTTAAAACAAAAAACAGTAACTTACAAAGTGTTCAACAAAATGTGTACATGATATTGCTGAAATTATGTCGCGAATTCTATTCGAATATTATAGAGCGAACGATGTTGTTTTAATTGTCTGGACCACCTTTCATTTCTTTTTCTTTTTCTTTTTGTGAAAAGGGGGAACTAGAAAGTATTCACTGATTGGTGAGAAATGACAAGAGAAATACTTTATAATGTGTGACACCCACGCTATTTCTCAGTAGGACCATGTATGGCACATGTTGTATGACGTCAACGCTACTTTACATTAACCAATATACGTGTGTAGGCGCGTTGGATATGGCGTAAAAGGTAACGCTCGTGGGAGAACATCAAGGCGACAAACTTTAGAATCGATCGCTGTCTTCTCTTCTGTCACCTTTTAATAAGCCAAATTATTATGTATATTTTGCTTGGCGATAATATTATCTACAACATATATCTTACAGAATGATCTTCTATTATATATATTAATAGACAAAAAGTTGTCGAGAGGTGTTTATTATTAACAAAAAGATCAACAAACTAATGTATGATTACTTTGCTGAACAAATCTTCGTTCTTTCGTACAAATTAATACATCAATTACTAAAATACATTTTAAAACCAGAAAAGGGAAAGATTGCCAGTATTGAGACATTTTTTTTTTTTTTAAGTGGTACAACGGAAGATTGAGGAAAGAATAAAATGAATTTATAAAGCTTTATAATAAGTAGTTTGAAAGACCATTATTGTATAAAGTAATTATTGATATTTAATTGAACAATTGTAATTATAAGTAGCGTTATTTCCACAAAAGGATGCTTCTTTCAAACTTCTATTTTTCTGATAAAAATAAAATTTATTAAAATTACATTATACTTTACCATTAACGTCTGATCCTACTTTTATATTATTGTTTTATTTTTGAAGACAAGGAACACATTTGAAGCGATAATGTGATAAATTTAAATCTATTTTCATGTAGAATGAAAACCATTACACTGGCATTGACATTGAATTTCATAGTTGTCGCAATTCAAATGTCTGAATTTAGTGTCTTTTTAGGAAAGTATTAAACGTAAAATAATTATCGCACAAGTTACGCATACGATTTGTTTATATTCCACAAAAACAATTCGTGCTGAATGATATTATCGTTGATATTTATTTCTGTATCCATATTTTATTGATGAGCATTATGCTGCGTAGCTGAACACGCGTTAAATAAACATTAAACCGGGTAGAAATTCAAGAAAAAGTTAACATTCAAATATTTTGTTTCGAAGAGAATACAATGCTTAATTATATCCAAATAAGTGTCCAATTCCCTTTTTCTTCTCTTTACTGTATATTTTTTACGAAATAAATCTGCATTTTTTTAAAAGTCATTCTTTGTTTAATGAATGTTTGATGCTGCACATTTTGCATTTATACGTAGTGATCATTGTTGCTATTTAATTAATTAATTTATTTCAGAATTAGAATTTTGAAAATCATTTTGTTGTAGCAAGTAATCTCTTATGTGAATAACTGAATTTTCAGACTTTTATAGCCAGAGTAATCCCTTCTTGTTATATTCCTTTCGATCTGTTCCAGATACCGACAAACTTTTTCCGTAATTCGATTCTGTTACTCGAACTACTTTTCAATTTCTTAATTATGCAGATTTATATTTCCTTCGCTTATGAATATAGTCGATTAGTATTGGAACAAACTAGGTACTATACAAGCAACGATACGCCTGTTTTTAGCGTTAAGAATTTATTCAAAGTAAAATTTCGTTAAATAAAATACAGTCCTTAAAGTGACTATGTAATAAAAATAGAAATACGAGTTAGTGTTCTAACGAAAAATTGTATAATTAAAAATTAGATCAAGGTGAAATTACCTGTAGAACTGCTGTAGAGGTTTATTTGTTTTTGTTACTGTTAGTTCATACGAATAAAATTATAGCATATCAATTTTTTACACATTTTTTTCCTATTTATCACACGAATTTAAAAAAGCAGCTAATTATCAATACTGTTTGTATATGCTAAGAGTTCTCATTTGCTATACAATTCCGAGAGTAAGTTCAGATGTCATTTTGGCTTTAGCCTCATTCTCCAAATCCTTATAAAGCGATAAATGTTTGCTTGTGCAGCTTTGTATAAAATCTATTGGAAAAAAATGTGAAAATAGTTTTTATTTATAAAATACAGTATATTAGAATAGAGGATCATAAATATTGATAAAAATGATCGAAAAATTTGTAATCTACTTGTGTGACAAGATTAATATTTTTATTTGGTAAGATAAACTACTGTGGCAATGAAAACACGAACAAAATTGTTCATACACACGTCGTAAAAATTATGTACAGTTGTTCTTTTATTTTTAGACTTTAACATACAAAATTAAGGTCATTAAACAATCTTGATGATATACCAAAAGTCGGTAAAAATTGTGTTTTATTCGAATTTAGTAAGTATATTAGAAAGGTTATATGTTCTTACATCGAACAATTGCAAGATGTATATGAAGAGACAGATAAACGAAAACAACACAAAATGTTATTCCAAACAGTATCAATAAAATAATATATAAATAACTTATATCGTAGGTGTATTTAGTTCACAATAATAACTTTCTTAAAATTAGACCAAACAACTTAAGTTTTCTTAAGAAGTTAGAAGGATTACTTTACTAGATGATATGTACAAAAAATTTTGAAAATATTACAACTGGTTGGAATCGCAAAGAAATTAGTAAAAGTCGTATTAGCAACGTTTTCACTTGAGCCCGTAATAAAAATTTTAAAAGTACGTTTTGTAGATTTATACCAGTTATATACATGTTGAAAATTTCATCGAAATTGATCGATGCAGAAACAAGCGACAAGCATTAAAAGAATCTTTAGATTTATTGCAGTTGTAGACTGAAGTCGTGAGAAACTTCGATTTTCGCCATTTTTAATCGATTGTAGCTCATAAATGTTAACTGAATCTTTTTCAACTGAAATTTTCATTACAGGCTCGGATAAGAAAGCTGTAAAAAGCAACCTTTATTACTTTTTTCATTGTTTCGACCAAATTGCAATTTTCTCAAAGAAAATTTTACAATAGTAAACTAATCCTTCCAACTTAAAAAAAAAACTCAAGTCATTTGGTTCAATTTAAAAGATGTTATTCTGTTTTAAAGGGTGTTCGAGTACTTTCGTGAGCAACTGTACATTCTCAAAATCGATTTTCAAATAAAAACTGTTGAATATGCTGCAGTATTAAAAATTGTGTGATATATAGATAAAATGATACATAAATAATTTATATCACAGGTGTAATTTAGTTCACAATACACGTACATTTATCGCATACGTTCTTAAAATCAATTTTCAAATAAGAACTGTATTAAATATGCTACAGTGTACATTTTGTGGAAGAGCCTCGAACACAATGGGAGTTATTAAAAATTAGTGCAGATAATTGAATTGACAATGGAATGTAATTGATAAAATGCGAGTGTAGGTACTCAACCAACGCTAATTGCGATGTCCCATATAAAATTCTATAATATCAGATTTAGGTTTAGGTTTTGCCTAGCTAAGATTTTGCCTAATTTTCTTCATTTTTGTTCTTCGTTCTTTATTAAACATGCTAGTTGATGTCTCAATGCAGCAGTTGACATTTGTAAAACATCGTACGGCGCCAATGATTTCGTTACAAAGATAAACACATCAGAAAATGTGAAAAGATGATTTTATCAATTAACGTAAAATATTTAAAATAATGTACGCGATATTAAAATCATAGCTAAGAGAAGAAATTGTAGAAATAACGTGACAACGTTTATAGACGTAGTAAAACATTAGGCGAAGTAATTGTTTAACATTTTCATATATTCTACAATTAACATATTCCGAGTGTGATGACTTTGAGGCAAAAAATGAAAGAGCAACGTAATGGTAGTGGATTACATCATACAGCATGCAGAAAAATTCGAAAGGATGTTTAATACAAATATTGAAAGTTCTTACAAGTAACTCTTGACAAGTCCAACAATGTATCGATAACTTAATTATCAATACTAGCAAAAATATTCAAATGAAAGTAGTTGAAAAATAACGTAGATCAAATTGTCTATTATGAAGAAATAAGATCTGGTACCATTGAACAAACAAAATGGCGAACATCAAGAAAGTATTTCGTCCAAATATTTCGTAGGTGATCAGGTTAATATTTATTACAACGATTATTTATATATTATAACTGAAACGTTAGGATTCCTTTAATCGAAGTCTATATTTGATAATCGAAATTCAGATAAATTAAAAATAAAAAAAAAATTGTGAAAGACTAGTAAAAGATATTTTAACCATACCGCAAATAAAATGAAACTATGTGAAGAAATTTCGAGCATAATTTTAAACTTACAATTTGAAAAAAAAAAGTAATTCGCCATTTTAACTTTTTACTTATTGTTTGTCTTATATTATTATATAATAATAGAAGTAAAAGGATACTGTTTATTTTAATCTACATTTTTATTACATTTTCACTTTCATTTCGTACAGAACAAAACAGTATACGCCATCTTATCTTTTTAGATCTTTATAACTCGTATGCAAGAATTTAATATCTTCTACTTGGATTTTTCCAGAAATTTTTATGAACTTGTTCTGAAAAGAAAAATCGACGTTTGAAATTGTTCTAAATGTAATTTTAAACTAAGAAAGTTTTCATTTTAAGGCAACGTATGTCAAAGTGACGACAGTTTCAAGCCTTGTGGACTATCCAACCGAATGTTTACAAAGTGCAAAATATAAAACAGTATCTGTTAATTTATTCACATTAGAAAGTTTTCAGAAAATATTTTATTATCATGACGTTATTTATATTTGCTTCTCTATTTGCGTTTTCATTTGCACCGAAGAGAAACGAATTCATTTTTAAACTAAAAGAAGAAATAGAAAATAATTTACATAAACATGCAAACATGAAACTGTACATTTACACTGAATTTTATTAAAAAAAAAAAAGGAGAACAATGGATAACAACATACTGTTCTCTTGCTTTTAATTAATACATTAAAAATACGAAAGTATCTTATAACGAATAATTTAACAAAGTAATGTTTTCCATTGCACATTTTATTATCATATAAAATAATCAAATACTTGATGTATCATACGATTAAAGTTATCTAGTGCCTAATTGCACTAACGAATTCATAAATACCTCTTAAAGCTGAATTTCAACATGTCATTTTGAAAAACATTTGTATTACTTTAATTCTTTCCATTTTCTTTTGCAATTTCCCTTTTATCATAGAAAATTATATTTTCTTCAAAATATGGAAGAGGTAATCGACCTTGAAAATCTAACGTTACGTTTCTAATTCAATCAATGGATGCGATCATTTCTTTCTGTGACAGTTCGCGTTGTTTATAGCAAACCAAATTCTTTTTTCTATTTAATTCTATGTATCACGAAAATAAAAAACTTTACATAAGGTTATTTGAAAAAAAACAAAAAATTACTAAACAGAATTTTAATAATATAAAGTCTTATATATTTTTTAAATACTGTTTTAACATTTTTCGCAAAACATGCTGGATACTGTCGCAAATATTTTCCTACAATTAGTGTATTAGATTATCTTTGAAGTAAGTTTATAATGACAACTTGTAAGTAAACGTACATAGCTGTTTGTTAATCATTATCGTGTCTTTCACGATATATCAATCAATACGTAGTTCGAATCTATGATGCGATACTGTGCGTGGCTGTAAATTGAAAGTAGGTAGAAGCACTAATTACGCATTCTAAATCATACTGCTTCGAGATTACAGCGCAGTTGAACGCGTTGATACCTTATACTATCATAATCGGAAGGATTTTGCATATGTTCAGAAATAAATCATACGTTTAAATCAAAAGTTAACATCCAAAGTGTTAATATATATAAATTTTTTTTAAATATTTAAATGTTTGCACTACTAATTCGCGTATTTATAAATTTTGACGTTAAATTATATTAATTTACGAAAAGATACATGAAATCATTGTTTACTTGACTAATTCAAATTTAACGTTTTATACAAATAACAATTATTCTTTTTTAGCTACAATAAGATGTTAAGAAGGATGCTCAGATATTTAAAATTTCACGTCGTAGTTTACTCAAGTTAGTACAAGTTTTACTTTCAATTAGTTTAAGTAGTACAAAAAATGTAAGTCCTTCAATAAATTTCGTAAACATTCGTTGCAGTCAATCCTTTATTTCTCCAGTGTTTATAGTATTGATAAAATATAAGACACTATAAGCTGAGAATTGTTAGTTTAGAGGAATTAATAAGAAAAATGCATCGTTTTTTGAAATATGTTAAACTGTTTTATATGCTTGCATATAATTCGCAGGTACGGTACATAAACTGATTCATTATATAATCAATATTTGCAATTTTGTTTTTAAATAAACGATCCCGAGTATGCTGTTATAACGCACTTGTAATAAGTACGTCAACAATTATACGAGAACTATTTAATGCAGCTTTTTCGTCCATAAAGTTTACGTACGAAACAAGCTTCGGCTGACTTTAAAATATCAAGTTAAAGTTGAAATCTATATTTAACTCGCGGTTTATTTAAAGCATTACGTATATTTTCTTAAAAGATCGGCGAATTTTATTAAATTCACGAAAATCATACGGAAACGATAGGTTGAGAATAAATTTAGAAATGGGAAGTAACAATTCCAATAAACAAAGTTGCTTCATACTATGAAAATGCGTTTGTTCGTGACCAGTATACAATTAACCGGATAAAATCTAGCCAATACATTGGTTACATATAGACCAATGCCCTTGAATCTGGTGGTTTCTCACACAACGGTAAGGCATGCCAGTAAACATGTTTCGTGATGTTCCGTTAACAAAAAGAGTTTTACGAAACGGTTGCCGACACATGAATCACGAAGATTGTAAGATGCAGGGCACACTACTAGATAATTGCGTCCCTGAATTATCCAACTTGTATGCGACGATGGTATGGCGCGTACCTCAGTACTCGCGCGTACGCAGAGGCCGTATATGGTAGTGGGCGGTAGAAGCGCGCCGATAGTGGTACGTAAGAACCAATGCGCGCAAGACGCATGCGCAAAACAAACGTTGCGCATGCGCCTAAACTGAGGAATCTACGGGTAGTTCGACGCGGCACATGCACGGGTGGTGCAGTAGAGCTGAGAATCCCGTAGCGCGTGTTTGTTTTTAATTTCGCGATCTACGATCTAACTTTTTAACCTTAACAGAGTCCAACTCGTGAGAGAGGCTGTATTCTCCCCCTCTCTCTCTTCTCTCTCTCTCTCTGTCTCTCTCTCTCTCTTTATCCCAGTGTCTAATTCTCCTGCTTTTCCCTTCCTCTATCTCTTTTCCCTTTTTCTCCTTCCCTCCTCTTTCTTTCTTTCTTTCTCTTTCCCCCTTCTCTTTTTCTCTCCTCTCCTTCACCACCTCCTTCTCTTCTTCGCTCTTGTCTCCTCTGTCTCTCCTCTCTACAGTTTTGCTCGCTCTCGCTCCCTCTCATACTCGCTCTTTCAGTCCTCTCTGTTTCTGTCGCACCTACATATTTCTCTCCCCCTCCTCCTCACCCTCCTTTTCCTTCTCCTTCTCCTCCTTCTACTCCTTATACATAGTATACTGACTCCGCTATTTCTAAAAACGTAACGCAATCGTGGCGACGTATGCGAGGAGCGCGCCAGAGAAACCACGAGTGAGGAGGCGCGACGTACGAACAGCGAGTTGTATTTAATTACGAGGAAATTATTGTGCGAGAAAAATAAGAAAGTAAAGTGATATAATAGTGAATAACGGGAAAATCTGCGTTAACGTTGTGCAAAACTAAACGTGAAAGGACTGCTGTTATTTTGGATCTTAATCGCAACGTCGTCTGTCTCTTACTCGTTTACGTTTAACGTTCACTTTTTCTTTCCGTCTCCCTCTCTTTACAAAACCTTTTTTTTTGTATATCTTTTTCTATTTTCGCGTGACCGCCATAGGAGTAATCAAGTAATTGCGATGTGTGATAATACTAACACGACGACGCAGAGTATAGCGGACTACCTGTCACAGTTACTAAAAGACCGAAAGCAGTTAGCTGCTTTCCCTAATGTCTTCATACATGTAGAGCGCCTACTAGACGAAGGTAAGCAACCATTAATCCACTAATATCTCCTATACCTTCGGCAATGCATAATTTCACTCGCGACACGCCTTGCTTTAATTTGCATGATTAACGCCCACAACGATTCATACTTCGAGTTCGGCCTAAGCATGTTCTACATGCCCGCGAAACTTTCGCCATAATTTCCGAGATCTCACGGATTTCGCTACGGCAGTCGCGCAAGCGAAAAATATGCGCAACGTCCAGGAACGCTGCTCGTGCCACGAGAGACCGGTTCTTGTTGCCTCGTAGTTGCCATAATCGGCAACGGACTGCTCGCAAACATTGTATCTCGATCGTGTGTCACGTGTTACGCGTCCCGATCTACTCTTCGTGTCTCTTCGAGCCTGCCGTTCACTTTATTTTTCCAATTTTCTACGTCGGAGTGAGGAGAACAGGAAATTAACTTATTCAACGTAAGTCGACCAGAGTAACTTACATTTTCATGTGACTTACGATTCACATAATCGATCGATTGCACTAATCTTGACACAATTCGATTTAGCTTGCTCGGCCAGCCCGGCCCAGAATCATCGCATGCCACTGAGGAAACAAGATATGAAATGAAAGGGAGGGGGGATTGTCAGTGAAAATGAAGTGTACCAAGTGTTTCAGAACAGTGTTTGAGAAATTTTTGTGATACATGTCTTAAACTCGCATTTCACATGTTCCTTTTCTTAATTTATGTGTTATTCTTTTGTCTTTCTTAATAATTTACTATACTCATGTCTACTGTTTCAAAGAACATTTTTTCGCTGTCTATTTTTGGACAGTCCCTATACGATGCGTATATGCTCACATTCAGATGTGCAGACTCGTGTAACGTTTACGGTGCTCCAACTTTTCTTCTTGAAGAAAAAGTTTTAGTTTTAATATTTAATATGAAATCAAGAAAATCGAGCATTTAGTGTGTATTTTAAATACATTAAATTAATCGTATGTATATTTATTTTCCGTTAATTGGAAAATGAATTAAGCAAGTTTAGATCGAGGTAAATGGAGTAAATAATTGGAAAGTTCAAGGAAGTTTGTAATATAGACGGTGCTTGTTATAAGAAATTCTCAAAGTGATCGATGTATCTGTGATTCATTTGTTTACCAATGACATTATTAATTCTACTATATCTTACTGCACACTGTTTTGTGATACTTGGTGCAGTTTATGTGAGCACGTTTCTATCTTTTCGGACAGTTTGATTTTTATACATAAAGTATAAAGAATAGTATGTTTTACAGAATTACAGTACGTTTTAAAGAATTTAAAATTATTATAACAGTATTGTAACAGTATTATTAAATGATGCATTACACTTTTGATTCTCTGTATTATAAAAACACAAATATGACAAATTATAAAAATAAAAAGTGAAATAAAAGTGAATTATCAAATGATAATATTTGTTTAATTGTGGAACATTACTTTATAAAATACATTTATATTGATTTTGATAAAATACTCGTTTTATATTAAATTCGAAAATGTGTTTGCAGCGCGTGAAATTTGTTTCAGTATTTCTACATATTCTAATCATTACTCATATATATAAGCATGACCTCAAATGGATCGATTCTAATGATCTAATACACAAGAATTTATGAAACGATTTTTCCATTGTGACTCAGTACTAAGATTATACTTAATTTAAGCGTTTTAGATCTCGTAAAGGCAAATATAAAGAGCATGTTGTTACTGTGCGAAAATAAATTTTACAACATGTACACATCCAACTTTGTACTATAATTATAATAGGTTTCTCGGTATTTGTACCAAACGATTATTGGTGTTCGCTAAAAGTAACTTTACCTTTCTAGAATGCTAGTTACTTTTAATGGGTATAGTCCTTTCTACTATAAAAGACAAACTCTTCCAATCGAGCTACTCTATACTTAAGCCGTATTTGTCATACATAGTAGGTTCTGTTTGTGTTCGCAAATAATAGGTAACTACTTCACAGTACATGACTTAGGTAGGGAAAAAGTTATTTTTCACAGTTAAAAGCGTGTTACATTAACAGCTGCAACAAACAAAAGTATATGTGTATAGCTTTTTGGAATGATACGCAAAAAATCAGGTGAAAGTTTATCTGTACTTTTTCATTCGTTTGAAAATAACATTGCTTAAAGTATATGTGCATTCGAGTTGTCTATACTGTTTCACAGGAAATGTGTCAAATGACGTTTACGACGAGAACCGGTTTTACGAAAGCTCTTGGACCTCGCATTCCTACGGGGATATAGTCCTGCTCATGCAAAGAAATTTACTTTATTCTTTTTTTCTCCTCAGATAGACTTAATACGATATTTTATTATTTAATATTTAAAATTGAAACTTTCGTTTCGTTTCTTGTTTTTCCTTTCTTCTTCTTCTTTTTTTTTTCTACATTTTCATCAATTCTGACATAAATGTATAGTATGAATTTGTTACGTAGTTGCAGCAATTCTATGCATTCTTTAAGATTACGTATATATAAACGAAGATAGGTTAGGATACAACTCTGTGAAAAAAAGATCTCTCGTTTATTAACAAAACTTATATTGATACAATGGAAAAATATTCACGATAGTTTATTCAATTTTACGTTTGTAATCTTTGTCAACGGCGAGCGTAAAGAAGCGTATCGTTTCAAAAGTTTGATGACATCTGTAACATTTTAAACGCATTACTGGCATATGGTTTGATGCAAGTATACTTGTAACGCTGGTGTATATACAGCGTCTGGAAACCATAGCATGGACCGCGCGCATCTAGCCTCCTCCCACTTCGTAACCTTCCTTTTCAACGGAGATTCAAACATATGGAAAAACTATAAACTGGTAAAAGAAGTAAGGGTATGTAATATGAAACGCGGTCCAAGAGAGATGGTGGTAAATACGAAAGGATAAACATCGGGTGTACGATATGACTCGAACCCTGGGACCTGTACACAATGTTGTTCATCGTACTGCATGGTTCATGATGGCTCAACCGTATTGCAATCGTGTCCGAGAGATCTATTTCGAACACGACGTAGCAAGTTTTCTCGGTGACCTAGTGGCGTGAATAGAACTCGTTGTCAAGCGCGTCCTTTCGAAACTGTCTAGCGAAAACTTGGACAGACATGAGGTCTAGTTTTCTTCTGCTACTAGGTCGTTGTGCTTAATCATTTCAAATGGAAACGTATGAAATCACAGACGTTCTGAAATATAATAGATTGATTAGTGTCACATCACACTTCACTCAATTCACATTTTGACTGAATCGAACAATATCGTTATCCATATGCTAATAACATTTATATTAAACAGAACTGTTTATAATGTAATTGATACACTTTTAGTAAATACACATATTAAAGGTGTAAGAAGAATAATTTTCTTTACACTTCCAGTATTTATGTTTGAAATTATTTTTCTAAAATTATAACAGCGAATAATAAATGTGCTACTATATTTTGCTACTTTAATGAATTGCTTTTCGTAAATATTCAGATATCGAAGTAAATTTTTAGCCCTCTTCAGGATCATCAGTATTTAGTTGCGGATTCAATCATATGAATGACACAATATTATCCTTGTTCATTTTCGTTCGTATATATTTTGAAATTTGTCATTGTGTAATCTTACATGTTCTATATCCTAGAAACTGCCAAATTATTCTGGTTTTCACGTGTTCACTAGTGTCGTTTTTTGGTAACCGTTCATCTACACTGTAATTTCTTCTCTGTACTTGACCTGGCCTGCTTACAAGTATTTGAAAGATTAAGAGAGGCGACCATTGATCTGTCATAATGAGATACAGATGTAAATGGGACGTTGCTTATTCTTTCAGTAGGAGTATTGAAAAAGGCATTTAAAAATGAATCGGTATAATATAATTTTTTGTTGCACGAATGTACAATATTCGAATTTTCTCTCTCTCTCTCTCTCTCTCTCTGCCTACTATTTTATTTTCTTTCTTGTCAACATTTTTCTTCTATTACGTATTATATACAAAGTGACATGGAAATAGGTGACCAGATTTTAATACTGTATTCCATTGTTCCTGAAGATGAAAAGATGTCATATAAACGTAGATCCAAAAATTCTTCCTCTTCCAAATGTCAACACATTTTTGTTACGTCGAAAATTTACCAGAGTACCTGCCAGATGTAGAATCTCTATAGCTATATGTGAAAAACTTTGAAATACACCAGGATTTTCTGAACGTCTTCGACAGTGTTTGAAACATCAATGCGAAATATGTGCTATATTAGTGTAGAAGAAAATCATTTTCAGCAATTTCTTTCACTAAGTTTCGAACATTCGTAGGTCACAAACTCTAACCTAACCTAACTTATAATACTCTATCATAATAGGAGAATGTCTATATCTCGAAAAGGAAGAATTTTCGGACATAGGTTTACATAACCTTTTTTCATCCTTAGGAACAGTAAAATACGGTACCAAAGTTTCGCCATCAATTTTCGTGTTATCCTGAATATTTGTGTTTTTTTGCACCTAACCTATAAAATTTACTTTGTAATGAAATAAAATTTAACGGATAACATAAGAAAATAATGCTCCAACGTTTAAATGTCAGATTTAACGATGTTTTCAACGTAAATTTTCGAATAAATCAACAGTACGACTTTTCCACTGAAATCGGTAATTTCATTCTCTCTTACAGTATTCACGGAATCACTAACCATCATTGCAAATTTCAATTAACGAATGATATTTTTCCTGCGCGTGAAAAATATTGAGACGCTTCAAAATTTAGTTGCTGTCCCGAATACGCGGAGTGAACGAAAACATAATCTGATCCAAAATCTGAGTCATACATGCGTTCAACATCAAGGTGTGTCATAGTTTGTTGGTCACTTCCCAAGCTTAACTGGTGAACGATATAGGATAATGGAAAATATTATCCGCTTCAAGTATAACGAATACGTAAACATCTCTTACGGGTATGAGCGTGTGTATTGTCGATTATTAGAAAGGAAGAAATTGGCGAAATGGTAGAATGACTTCCTTGAAAGTTAGAGAATCGCGTGTTTATACTTAGTTTTGCTTTGATATTCTCGCAATATTGAATGGCGGCTATTCGTGTTCATAACCATCGCTATAGTACAAGGCAAATCGGTCGGAGACTTCTTTCCTCTTCTGGTTGTTTCTTTTAACATTGTCTAAGTAGCAAGGCGACAGCAGCAATAGCGGCAGCAGTGGCGGCAAAGGCGGTAGCGGCCGCATTCCATCTTTCCTCTTTGTTCCTCTTCGCTTCTTTTCCTTTTACTTTAGCGAAGAGGTTATACATACCCGTTAGCGATCACCGACGATATCGCACGTACAGTTTACATAAATACCTAACGAAGGAGAAAAACTTTATCAATATTTTTTTTTACAAATAATACGTGTCAATTCAAATCCGTGACATTTTTGAACTTCTGTTAATATCGCTGGGATGTTTTTAACCACTTGAAATTTTCAAGTGTAACAGCGATTTATGGTTAAATGAATTTTATCTGATTCGATAACTACTTTATAATGTGAAGATTTCAAGTGTACCACGCGCTTAGTATCAACAATACGTAAGATCATAATCATCTGATAGCAATATTCGTGATAAGCTTGTGATAACGAAAATTGTTGTAAGTCGAGTATCAAATCACAAATTGGTGTACCGGTACGATACATATCAGATAGTAATTAGTATAAAAGATCATCAAAAAGAGAGAGAGAGAGCAAGTATTGTTAATATAAAACACTATGGTATAGATTACCAGTTTTGTGAATTAAGGTGGATTTTAATATTATGAGAAAGGAGGGTTACATTAACATTAAAAAATTTGTCTTTTTTTTTATTAGTAAATTCACAGTAAAAATTCATTAATAACGAACTATAAAAAAAATTAGAAAGGTAAGGTTAAATTTATCGGTGACAAATTGTAAATTTTATTTGCAAAATTTTAATAAACTCACAATGATCAATAAGGTTAATCGAATCCTGGATTTATTAATTGTATTAAATGGAAGTTAAAATTTATGTTAAAATTTAAGTGTAGACATGTTTATGAACTATTTTTGATTCATGTCCTACATTGTCTTTCAATTGTATAATGAAAATCATTTGTCAACTTAAACGAATGAAATTCTTCCAATACAGTTTTTATTATTCAGGAATATATAACATAAATACTTTCAATTTAATTATTACGTACGCTTAAATTACGTTATTAAATTATATTAATATCTGGAACCAAATACTAATAAGTGATTACCTAATTGAAAGGGACTGTCTTTTAATTACAGATAGTGCAATAAATAATTTATTCACAATGAAGATACGTCTATTACTGACATTTAATTTAAAACAAAAATTTTGTAAATTACCACGAATGAGAGAATAATATTAAAAAAATTTTAAATAGTTCTTATTACTCTATTATCCAGCAAAAATGATGGTAAATGAAATATTTTGTACGTCAATAGATCATTGATCATATACAAAAACTAATCATTGTGAATTATTAAACGATTACCTGCACGATAATTATCATTGGAATAGTAGCTGATAATTTTATACATGTTATTTTCAACGTATTTTTAAATGCTAAGCATAAATCTATACGTTTGTACAGTGTACTTTTATATTAATTTCTGTTTGTTCAATCATTAAATATTATCATGTGCGTTATTCATATACGTGAAATCATTAGTATAGTTTTCTTACATGTTCTGTTTTGTGCACGCAAGCTTACACTTCCAAATATTGTCTAATTCTTTACGGTAGCCGCTGCACTAGCAAAGACGTTTCTCTGTTTCTAAATAAGGAAATGCCTACGCGCCCCCACTTTTGCGGTCCTCGTCGTGGTTGACGCTGTCGTCGTTTTCGACTATGTCGCGTAGGCCACGATGTATATGTGCACGCACGCACCCATATACAAGGTGTTCCATAAATGCTTCGTATACGTATATAGGGTGATTCTCGAAACGGGTATAAGAAGAAAATCTTTTCTAAGCAAAAATGGAGGAAAAAAATAATTGAATGGAGCAGCTTACATTTCTGCGATGAAATTGTTTCGTAAAATGCAATAATTTATATATATGTATATATACAATACGCAACCGCGTTACTTTTTGTTTTATTGGAGTTGTATAATTTTTTTTTATATAATTCTGTTTCTTCAGACATTTCGATTTGTTCTTTTTAATTTTTCTTACTAGTACTTAAACACCATCTATTTTTTCTTTTTTTCTTTTTCTGCTTAAATTTCTTCGATTTTTATAATCTATATAATTTAATGAAGAAATATACATTTCACAAAATTAATAAATATATTTTTATATTATTTGTTTCTTATTCTGTTTTGTACTTTAAGTTTTATATATCAAGCTTGTTAATGCGAATTAAACGTAATCGTTATGACTTCTACAAATAATTAAAAAGTTTGATGTGTTTACTCTATTTATAAAATACAGTAGAAATGTACAAAAAGTTACAGTCAGATTTAAATATTCTGGTTGCTTATAACCGCAAAGGACTTATTTTGATGGATTAAAAAAGGAAGTTCAAAATAAGTCGCTTCTTTCATTGAGCCAAGGGGAGATTTCGTAAAAACAATAATAGATAATAATGAAGTTACTGTACTGTTACATTAACACGACAGATGGCAAGCGAATGGGACATTAGTCAAAGTTCTACTTACTAAATTTCAAATCATATAATTATATCGTTATTCTGTTACACGATAGTTATTCTAATAAAATAATTGTATCTAGTAAATTAATTATTTTCGACTTCGTTACTCTAATACTTTTACATGCCACATGTACTGCACGTGCATCGTAGCGTTCATAGGAACAACTTTATCATGGTAGTATAGACTAAATTAAACCATACAAGTTGTCTCTTTATTATTTTATACTATTTTCATTCAGAAAATGATTGTATCTTATTTCTGTTTGTTTTTAGAATGATCCGGTGTGTAGATTCCTCAGTTTCCTATCTTATATTAATTTCAGTCTTTTTAAGCTAGAAATTATCTATGCAAAACGCATATTTGTAAACCTACAAACATTTTATTCTGTGATTTAGTATACCTTTACGTCATTTAAATATTTTTCTTCAATATAGTATGTACTTGAGAAATTACGATACTAAATTTATATGAAATTCCACAAATAAAGTATTCATATTTCTATAGTGTATATCACATTGAATTCATAGTAACAATTTTATATTTTGTTTAAAGAATTACATTTCACTTATAATTTAGTAGGATTTTGAAAATATATAATGTAATTCAATTTAGTTATGAAATATTGAAGAAAGAGCATTAAATTCTATTCGTTTTAACAGATTTCGATTTAAAAATAACTTTTATACAGGATGTTTCCGTTTTCTTCTGCTCTCTGAGAGCATAATCTATAAATGGAGACGAGAAAAACATGTTACACGAAGTTTGGTTGCAAACATTTTGCTATACTATTATAAATAAGTATTGATCACATCATCAAGTAACAATGGATCTTTGGATAAAAAGTTTGTGTTTACTATATCTATGTTCACACGATGTCACAAAGATTATGATTTTGTAATGCTTAATTTCTCATTTCAAAAGGTCACTCTCACATCTCTATATAATTAACATTGATGTAATATGAAATTTATTACATAATATAGATCATTTATAAAAATCGTTTTTGTATTGAAAATTTTTTGTTTTCATGGGCTCCAAAGATGCAAAATTAATCGTATATGGAAAATTGGGTTCAATATTTGTTTATATAACTTTATAACAAAATATTTGTAGCTTATGTTTTCACAGTTTTTCAGTAAGAACTAAAACATCCTAGTTTTTATAAAGTTTATGCGATATTGTTTAAGTAATAATCGCATAAATGTGTTTTTTGTTTAATAGTTCATGTGTAATGATTCTCAAAACTGCATAGTTAAAACTTCTCTGTATTGAAACTCAAATATTTCGACGTAACTATATGAAAGTTTGAAATTAAAGTAATAATTAATGATATAATATACAACGACATGGGAATATGCAATTTTTGATAACATTAAACAGTGATCATGAATTATATCTACAACAGAAAAAGATCTACTTATATTGTATACCTTTGTTAAATTTAACGTTGCAGCATTAATTTAAAAAAAAAAAACTTAAAAAACACGCGGCAAATTTCAAAATCTACCAAACCGATTAAATTTAATTAACGTACAGTATTGAAAATATCAAGCGAAGTGAGAAATTTATATGAATTCCATTCTTTTTTAACGGAACATAAAACTCTGGCGATTTCGTAGAATATATATGTTCTGTGTAATTCTAGATGATAAATTAATAAATAAAATAATTATATGCATGTATAGTAAATATACTAATGAACGAAGTAAGCAAAACTAGAGAAAATTGCAGCTTGCGAGATATAGTTTTAAATTGTGTTATCGGTGCGAGAAACGTCGGTAACATTGAAAAAGAAAATTTGCAAAACGATGAAAAATCGAAGATTTAGATAAGAGAAAAACACCAGAAACCCTTAACGGTGGCCCTTGGGAACTCATAGGGGCCGATGACCGGATTGACCTGCAGTTCGCTTCATGCCGCATGGCATCCACCAACGGGCTCGTGCCACTTCGGCTTCGTTCCATTCTCGTCATTCTCTGTCTCTCTTCACCCATGTTATTTTGCTCACTCTTTCCTTCACTTGTTCGTTTGCTCGCTCGTGCGAATTTGCTCTTTAACCCTTTTTTTCCTTTTCTCGAGAAGACCTTTGTTGCGTTTTTATCTACAGCAAAAGAATCTTACACTTTTCGACCACCGCGATTATCATATTTGAATTTTTCTTCGTTGAAATTTCAATTCTTCCCTTCTTATTCTTCTACCCTTGTTCCACACCCACGATTTTCGTTCTCCGTCATTCTCAAGCATCTTTTACTCTTTTCTTCTCTCTCTCTCTCTCTCTCCCCGTCTTTCTTTCTCTCTCACTCATTCAGTCACTCTCCTTCCCTCCCTTCCTCTCCATCCGTATTCTCCGTGGTCTCCACCATCTCTTTCCCCCTCCATTGGATACGACTCTTTTACTTTAAGCTTCGAAAAGTAGGTAGGGTGAAAGGAATTCTCAACTGTCTCCGTTTCCAAGCGGCTCTCTTCGCTCTTCTCTTCGTCATTCTTTCTGCTTGCCTTGAGTTGGGTGTGCACTCACACACGCTTGCTTGGGTCATTATACCAAACCGTATATTCCCGTACTGTGCTCGGCCTTAGTCGGTCAGCTTTGCTTTGGGTTAAGACGAAGCAGGTTCAACATTTACAGTTCGAGCTTCGGGACGCCAACGTGAATCTGTTAGCTTATTATCTATTGTTCTCGTTGCAAATTTATTTGACGAATTGATTTTGAACAATAATAGAACATGATACTTTCCGCTTTATCAATTCTTTTCTAAAACTAATAAGAACAGTATGCTAGTGATTGTAACGATCGAAGTATCTTTTTTAGATTTCTTTCAATTTAACCGGAAGAAATTTGATTTTAAAAGACTAATTAAAATAATCAAATATAAATACATATACATAGCGTTGTATACATTATGTTTATATGATCCATTGGAGATTTATATTGCTTTTAAAAACTTGATTTTATTATCTAATAAAGAAGCATCTTTTCTAAGTTGCTAATATTCTTTTAAGTAATATTCTTTTTGAATATTTATACTTTCTTACTTCTTGAATGAAAAAAAAAATATATATATATATATATACATATATAAAATTTAAAATGCAAAAGGGCAGATTTCTCTAATTTTCCTCACATTGGCTCATTAGGTATTAATTAACGAAAATAGGCTACTTTTAAAATTTGACAACTTATACAAAGTATAGGTATTCTAATGATATGTTACCATGAAAATATTAAGTTACTAATTTTTTATTACTGTGAATGTACTTATGTATCTAAAATTAAAAAAAAAATATACATATAAAAGTTTTAAATAATTTATAAAAAATATTCACTTCGAATATTAGAAGTTTGTTTTTTGTTTTGCACGAGAAATAAAGTTTGAAATATAAGAACAGATCATCGTATATACATCTTGTTTATGCATATTGACTGTTAAATGACAGTGAGTATAAATAAAATTTTCGTATGTCTTAAGAACTAACATTTTTAATATTAGTTTCAAAAATTCCTCACAGAATGTTATTGTTATTAAAAACTTAAAGATTGTCAAAAAATAAAATTCGTAAACAAGAAAATTTAAAGAAAAAGAATAATTTTAAGAAATTTAGTTGATTTCGGTGTGGTATTTTTCAAAGCAAGGTGCCACACAAAATAACACTTCGCATTGGGAAAAATAATCAACTTAGTTTGTAAAAAGCAATACTCAAATATTGCTCTACAATATGTAGAGTCTACAATATATAACTCCACAATAATCAAACTTTTTTTTTTATAAAATACATAGCATTTTATTGGTAATATATAGGAAACATACCAGCAAATGACATTTTTATTACTTCTTACTGAAATTTGGAGTTTCTTATAGTAAATGGTAATTTTTTATTTTACACGACGAGTATGCACGTCAACCGGGCCGAAATAAAGTTTTGGATTGACGTGTATACACGTGGAACGCAGTTAACTAGTTAAAAGATACAAGTTGGAGAATAAAAACTATCAGTAGATCTAATGCTTAAATGCATCAATACCATACTGAAATTTAATAATTAAGGAATTAGAAAATAATAGATTATATTTATTATTATCTTGAGTAAGTTACAATGTTAAATGCTGAAATCATTTAAAATGCATTTAAAATCAAATTACGATATCCTTTCAACATAACATGTGTTTACATTTAATAAATCCATATCATGATTTACTAAAATTTTATGTAAAGTGGTTTTTTAAGGATGTTAATAAATATTGTAAATTTCTTTAAAGATTACTCCAAATATTTATAATGCTAATAGTTAGTAATTGGTCCTAATAAAAAGGAAAAAAAGATGTTGCTCCGTGTAATTGTAGTTTAAATAGATCAGCTTTTTATGCTATTGTTTTTCCTTTTACGTTTAGGATAATTTGTTAGGATAAATAATGTTATTATAAAATATAGTTATATAAGCAGAAAATTGTCGGAAACATTTCTATTTTATAGATTTAATCTAGTTAACCAAATACGTAATGACAATACAGTATGTGTTTTTTTACATATCAGATCAAAATTGCAGTAACGAAGTAGCTGGTGCAGTATCCTAGAAAAGGCTATTTACTTTCTACTGTGATTGAAAATGTGACAGTTAAAAAAGTTTAAGTAAATATTGAATTTCCTATCAACTCAAATATTTATTTTCTTATCTAGTTCCATTTTATCGCTGCAATTATATAATAGAAGCAATCTACATCCTAATCTTCATTTCACATTGTAAATGCACTTCACATGAAAGGTTAATATTTATAAATATAGAAACTAAATCATATATAATCTTTCAATTTTTTCATTGCCCTTAATACCAATATTTTTATATTTTATATTTTCAACACTCCTATTCTTCAATAATATTTCGCTTCTCCCTTTTCCTTATTATTTCATAGTATTGAATTTTTTTTTCTTTTTACTTGAATTAAGCTATTATTATATTAATACTTCATAAAAAATGAAACATAATTCAATTTTTTTTTCGTTTAAATTAAGATACATTAAATTTATTATTCTCTTATTTAAATTTTAGTGTTATCTTGAGTTAAACTATTTTTCCAATTTTATAAACGTAATAATCAACCATAATTTTGAAGAAACTGAAAAGTTTATAAATCAAATTAGATGGAATTTTCTGAAATATACCAATATTTTATGTTTCTGTTAAAAAGTAATTAACTTTTCGAAAACAATTTGCAACATAAATGTCACATGTCTTTATAAATTACAGTTTAATGCTATACGATCTTAAAGTTGCACTTCATATAAAATATTAAACGTACAGATTAATTAGAGATATGTATTACAATAACGTAGACAGTAACATTCACGTATATCTTATCTGATTATGTAATTACAGTTATCAATGAATGAAACCTATCATTGCAGTAAATTACCTGTAAACTTATCAATAGAGGTATGGAAAAGAGAAAAAGAAAACCTTAGAGATTTAAATTGAATAATAACTGTCAATACTTTAATGAAAAAATATTCAGAGTTGCATCTGTTTTTTCTATGAACTATAGTCATTCATTATAGTGCGAAATTTTACGTAAAAAGGTATTTGAATAATAACAGGTTACTATTCAGAACTGAATTATATATTTTTATTAAAAATACTGATTTTTTTGAAAGAGGAGTAGGAGTATACATTTTTTTTGATAGTATCTAAGCCTGACTAAACAAAATCTCAATGATATTTCCCTATTCTTTCTGTAAACATTAACTTCCTTGCCAATTAAGAATTTCCCGATATTATAATTTTTTAAGTTACTTTGATAAACAACAATTATAATGGAGATACAAATGTGTGCTCATTTAAAAATTCATTAAAATAATTGTATGTAGTTTTATGTAATTTCTTATCAAGTTGAAATTAAGAGTTTTCTCTTGTTTAACTAATATTTATTATTTACTATATTACACTGCAATATAAAAAAGGGATATATTGTTTTAACGAAAACTAATCATACACATTCCAAAATATTACTAACAGAAAGTAAAAAAGAATTGTGCAAGGTTCTTAATTTTTCAGCAATGAATTTTACATATTGCAACATACGATAACGTTTTGATCTTTATATATCCTCTTCGAAATTTTTATAGTTAGCAGTATTTCAGAAGCTTTATTGTCTTGCACATTTTTGCTGTTACTTTTCGCATTTTCTGATATTCTCACATTGTATGTCATAATCTACTTAGGATATTTTTACTGTCGTTAAAATCTTATTAAATATTAGTGGAAGCTTTGAAATGTTAAGTTTCATTAATACGATTTAATTACCGTAGGGATGTATTAAACGTACAAAACGTTGAAAATATGTATAATTGCCCTTATAGTTCCGTAAAGTGTGTAAGTAACAGGCGAAAAAAATTCTTTCGTATGTTATTTTTAACATGTAACTGCACAACGGGACGTTAGATGTCACAGTTTAGTATTAGTATACAATTTCTTGTTCACCGATTTATAAATATATCCTTGTGACTCACTGTGTTAAAATAAGTTGTGAATTGCTTAAGAAACTTGGCTACTGAGATATAACTCCAATACATGTGACATTGATATAAATTAGAATTTGTAACGCGATGAAAATTCACTTACGAGTAAATTTTTTAACCTATATTGAACAATACAGCAGTTACGTGCAGTTGATATAAACATCCTAAATAGAATATAACACATTTAAAATATAAAAATATATTTCAAGCTTTCTGTTACTTGGTGCAGCAATGTTATTTAAACGAGATTCTCGTATTCTTCAATACATTCATCTGCGTATCAAACTTATTTGCAAATAAAGCAAGATATTTTTCTATCAAATAACACAATAGCGTTCTAAATTTAAAATGATAAATATCATTTAATATCCTTACGTTAATCTAACGGGTTAAACTACTGCAGTGTTAAAGGAATTATTTAAAATGTTTTGTAACTGTTATCAAATATGTGCTCTAACCTCAATAGGTGTCAAATACATTTTTACGTATATATTTGGTTAGTGACTTAACAAGTCATCCATTATATTCGAAAAACGTCGGCTATTTCCGCTTTACTTGTCTTCGACTAATCTACGCAACGGTAAAAACAATATTTAACAGAAGATATCCTTTTCTGCTATTTTCTTAGTAATATAGTTATCTTTTTATCTCTATCACGTTCTTAATGCCACCCAGCGTCGTTGTCTTTACCAACTTCTTTTGTATCTAGTACCAGTTATTTTACTAACATCTTAACTACGTTTAATTAAGCTGTAATTACACGAATATATCGTCAAATTCATTACATGCTTTGCGATACATAATATAGAATATTTTTAATATTTGTATTTGTAATATAAAATATTTTTATTCTACTTAAAAAGATAAAAACGATAGATATAATTAAATTTCAATTCGCCATTTGTTGTATAAAATTTATTTATTTACAAGTTTTTTAGTGTATGCATTTCCATTCAGGCGAAAATTATAGAAAATCTACTAATGTTTCTTTTAATCTGTATAAAGTATAATTCAAGTTTTCGATTACCTTTCGCAGTTTGTATTTACTAGTTTGTGTAAATTGAATTTGATTAATATTATAAAGCGAAACTACGTGCTAATTATAGATTTGCATTGTTCTGGATAATTTATAGAGTGGTAAAATATCATAGAGAGAATTGATAATATCATAATGTAAAATACAACAGCATTTTACCATTTTTTATCATGGAAATTGAAAATTTCGTAGAATAATATTTGTATCTGATGTTTGAATTTCATCACGATGATTGCAACTGAATTTCTTAGTTAACAAATTCTTTAAATAATATAAGAAAATTTCGTACAGTTTATAATCATCACGTTGTAGCAAGAAAATTATAATTTAGACATTACCTTCAAAGAATTCAATACCTCGTTATGCATTAGTTAACTTCCTGGTTAAAAGTACAGTGTACTGATACGTTTACTATTATTCAATGTAGATATTACACAGAGCAGTAACATAGTCATATCTATGTATTGTTGAATAACAAAATTTGTTCTGTATGCTTGACATACTACTATTTTTCTTTCATTACCGGCACTGATTGATATACTTTAATAATAAAGAATTAATATATGTATGTTTCTGTACGACCTTAATCTTATATATAGATTTAAATTCCACGAAATGTCAGATATACAATACTTAACGAAGACAGTAAGAACTGTTTCTAGGACATCTTGATATAGGGAGCATAACAATGCTTGAAACTGATTGTTGAACTATATTTGAGATATTGGAAATTCGTGTAATTATGGAAGTGTAATTATCACTGAGTAAATCGTATTTTTTTTTTAAGTTAACCGTTTCTCTCCTCCAAACTCGATCTTTTTCTTCTTCTGCTTCGAACATTTAATCTGTGTCATGGATCATAGTCTTCGTGATTACGCCATCGATGATGTCATAGACGCTGCACCTATACCAATACCAGCATCGATCCAACATCACAGCCTACGTCGAGGTAGATTTCTATTCTCACACGTAACGAGCATTCTTACTTCAGAAGTTTATTATTGTTGCTTTTTTGAATGTTACGTTATCATCGTACGCTTTTTCAAGATTTTTCTAATAAACAGTGTTCATTTCAATTTGGATAAAAGTTTTACTGAATATTCACATAGTTCAGAAATCATTTCAATTTATATCTGCGAAATATACGTATACAGCAAGAGGACGTTGATTATGTAAATGTACATAATTGCGGACGAAATTTTATAATGGTTTATGAATATACATAAACGCGCTTATGAATATACATGGACGTATCATTTGGTATACAACTCCCGTATACTTTGAGAAAGAATTTTTGTTTTATAGCTGACATGTTTCTTGTACTTCTTTTTATGCTCGTCCATATCAAATCTGTATTTATTGTACACCAAGAAATCGCATTTCCGAAGATAAAACTGATTAATCACATTACATGATTCATAAATGGGAGTTGAATCTTTGGAATAACGACACTCGTGTTTACTCCTTGTTCTTGCATGAGAAGTAATTTGCTTTAAAAGCAAAAAGAAGAAAAAAATGTACTATCTTCCTTCGTCGCGTAGAATATTATTACAAATCTAGTAACTATCGTTTGTGTCGGAGTATCGTTCTCGATTTTTAAATGTGAAATTCGAAGTAAAAGCGATATTTTAAGATTCGTATTTTATTTATCATCGTGTTTATTAAAATAAATCCTTCTCGATGTGTAATTTGCTAGGGAATATAATAAAGAGGGATGCGATTGGAAGCAGGAAGGTAAGGAAAGTTGCAGGAATATAATACAGCTGATGTCAGTCGTAATGAGCAATGTAGCTAAATGTGGATATGATGCTCTGTTCTTCTTGCCTATGTGTTCCGTGTAGCCTCTCTTTTCATTCACATTCTTATGGCCGTGCACGCACGCGTACCACCGTAAATATATATACATATATACATAGATGGGAACATATACAGTCAGCTAGACTCATTGCTATTTAATAGGTATAGTTGCGAACAAGTTTTCAAATATTCCGTACGTTGAGGAAGAAATAAGCATATATAGCTTTACTTATTTTGCGTTTTTACACAATTTTCTTCTTTAATTATTATTTCTTATCATTTGAGGACTAATATCACCATTATCAAATACAGTTATAATATACTTGCTTTTAACTTTCTTATATTATATGCAACATGATCTTTTATCTTAATAGCCTTTACAATTAGTGATACTTTGATATTTGAAGAATTTCATTCAGAGATCAAAAGATAGAATCTTTCATTTCTACATACAGTATAAATAATTGACGTGTGTACGATAAAAATGTTTCGAAATTTTTTGAAAATATTTTAAAATAATATTAATATTAGCATCACTAAACCTTCGAAATTGAAATTAATTTGTATCTGTGTAATGGATGTTAGTAATATTATGTAACAATATTAGTAATAATATTTTGCATTATGGATCATTTTAACGAAATGGTTGACATTCTTCTTCTAACTACCGTAATTCATAACTTTTCTTACACATTCTCTCAACATTTATAAAACAAACTTATGCATACATATTATGAGACTATAAAAGAAATATAATACATCAAGATGATTAGAAAGTTTATATTTTCAGAATATATGAAATATTTATTTGGATTTTCATGTTCTGATAAACAAAAAAATTACTAATTAAGTTTAACTGGAAAGAGAATGTGATCAGTTAGAAAATATGATTGAACAAGCGAGATGTTTAATAAATAATTAATCTTTGAAAGATTAAAAGTAGCGTTGTACCATCGCACAAAAGACATTGGAAAATGATATGTTCTTCTTTTAATTTTATCAATTTTCCTTTCTATAAACAGAATATTGTTTGATATTATAATTTTCTATAAAAAGGGGTTGTTCTTATTTTTGTGAAAATTCTATTTGTTTAATATAATTTGAGTATAATAATATTTGAGATCATTGAAGAAATGAGAATGTTGTCATTTCTGTCACGGTTTTTACATTTCAAGGTTGCTTTACAATAAATTTCCTTATATATTTCTCAGTGTGCTCTGCATATTCATTTTTCAGAACAGTGACGAGTTAAACTGAATCATTGTGCGACTATTTTTAAGGAAGTGTGAAAAATTTTATTGTTATTAGTTACCACTCATTGTTATTTAAAAATGATTTTCCTATATCAAAAAACTGTAGTTTCATAATTTAATTATAAAGATATTCTTCAAATTCCAGATGATTTAAATGTGCAATATGATCGAAATACCTGAATATAGCGATATATATATATATAGAATTTGGATATCTTGTTTATTCTTTCATATAATGTGCATTCTGTGCAATTTTCCACCTTGGAATTTCCTATAAACGCATAAACATCCGCAAACTAGTAACGATATTTGCGGAGAGTGATACATAAGGCAGACTAAGAATCATAGTGGTGTAAATAAGTCAAAAAGTTACTCGTAGAGACTTAATGAATGTTAATAAATAATAAATGATACTTTCCTTGAAAGATATGATTAATTCATATTCTCAAAATTTTCCCTTATATCACTGATGATTCTCAGACCGCCGTATCGCTGCTTGACATTGATAATGCCGTAATTTAAACAAAATTAAGTTTACAATGAAAGCAATTTAACATTTATATCTCACTAATAGTTCAATAGCGAAATTAATGAATAGACTGCGGATTTTTATTCATTTATAGCAAACGTAAAGGTGCGAAGTTGTACAGAATGCACGTAACACGAAAATACATAACAAGTATCCAAATTGTAGTACTTATAATATTTGGTATGTGAAATAATTTTCAAAAATAAGATTTTACATAAAGATCCACAGTCTATTAGTGAAGTTAAGAGATGTGCTATTTCACATGACAAAAATAATGTACCTATCGAGTTTATTTGCACAAGAAAAAGAAATTAAAATTCACATTTTTCAAGATATGTTACTATCAACGTCAAGCAGCGATATATTGAGCTTTTCTCTGTATTACTAGAAACTTTTTAACTATATCAAGTATACACAGTGTGTTATTGACATGCTATTAATACAAGTTGATACAGCATAGTACAACATGCTCTTGTTACGTCATTGTCCTTAGTAATCGTATTTTAAGAGCGCACAGAACATCTTCATATTAGCAATGTAGGCTCTACGTATTGCAAAATTATTTAAAGCTTTAAGTGAGGAAACTTGAGCGGTGAAACCTATCCTTTCTTTTTCACGATTAATTTTGTTGTGCTTGAATTGTATCTTTAAATTGTAAAATTGAAAACAACGTAATTTAACGATACAGTCTTTAATTAAATATATAATTTGATCTCCTTTCTTTCCAGGTTGACGATACATTGTTCATACATTAAGCGTAATTTCAACAAACGCGATTCACAATACATGCAAAATTAAACACACCTTTTCTTCCGAGATTGTAGCAAGTGAAATAAAAATTAAAGTGTATGCATTTTTTCCCTTCTCTGTTACAGAAATCGCAAAAGTGCGGGCGAGTCTTTTCCAAATCAGTGGTGTCAAAAAGGAACCATTGGTTCTTCCAGAACCAGATGGTGACATCACAACGCTAACGGAAAAAGTTTATGTACCCGTTAAAGAACATCCAGACGTAAGTCTTATTTCTGTTGTTACATCGCCTTGAAACCAAACTTAGTATCCTCTAATTAAGTGGGTACCTTTTTAAAAATACATACTCCCGTTCATATGTCATCATATGGACACTCGCCATTTTTGCATACGATCCTTATTGCGATTACTTTCGTGTATGATTTTATGAAAACACGATAATTAATCTTCCTGTGTAATATGAATAATTAAAAAGATGTTAGTTTCATTTTATAAATGTTTTATGAATTTACTCTTAATCTAGATGTTACGAAATGTCCGGAGGCATACGGACGGGAATGTATGTATATCGCGAGTAATAAGTTCATTAGTTTCCTCGCGTTTCTTAAAAAAAAAAAAAAAAAAAAAGTATTAGATTTCATTATATTTGTAAAAAGTGTAATTGTTCCATTATCTTTCCTGTATTTATCAATCAACTTGTTTACTTTTTCACGGCAAAATTATATTTTTTTCTTTTTTGTTTTACATTCAAACACGTGTATTTTTACGCTGTTCATGTTTCAAAATGGCTACGTATTTAAGGAAAGGTTGCAAGCTTCGGAGTAGCTAAAAATAAAAGGGTGAATATGATAGGTGGTATAATATGTAGATTCCAATGCAATTGTAATAATCTTAGCATTAATAGTTTAATAAGACGATAAAATTTGCGAATTTTTATGCAAATTTGTATTTAGAATACAGTAAAAAGAGTAGAGTTTCGATAGAAAATTATTTCACCTACTAGGTATTATAAAAAGAAACACTATAATTTTGTATATATTTTTTTTTATGTTACACGCATTCTGTGCAATTATGCACTTTTAAATTTTCTATAAATTCATGAAAATCCGCAGTCTGGTGCTAAAACACGCGACACTGTGGTAAAAGATTGTTCTCTTTTCAATTAAAGATTAGTGGCAGTCAGTTTGCTTATATTACAGTTTCAAATAAATTAATTGTCTGACTCTTTGTTCAAAATAAAGCATATTTTTACAATTTCTATAAAGGAAACAATATTCTCAAATGTAATTCTGTTTTAAAGATACTTAAAGATTTTCATCCTAATTTAGATAATCTTTGTACTTTCAAATGTTGTTCATATCAGATCTTTCAATCTCATTCCTCGTGCTCAATGGTTTTAAAAAAGGATTTACAAACACGAAATTCCTCTTCGACGATTTTTGAAATTCAAACGTTACATCTTATGTTACTTGTTTCTGGTTTCCATTCTGTTTAAACGTACGAAAAAAGACTGAATCAAATATTTAAGCTTCTACTAATTCTTTTTTTTTTCTGCTTTTTTTGCTTTATGTGTTTATCCATCACAGATATCATGAGCAGCTGGTTTCGATAACATACTTTTAAATGTACACGTTACCGAAAGAGGAACGAAATTATTTAACCTAATCATTGTTAGTGATTAAAATACAGCGTGTTTTAAAAAAGTTAAAAAATGAATAAAAAGTAGAACTATGTCATAACAGAGAATAAACAGATTAAGAGAACTAACTTTGTATATATTTTTTTATTCGATTTTTAACGTCGCATCAACTGTTCATGCGTGGTTATTAGCAACGATAATTCGAAATTTTTTATTCCAAAAAGAAATTTCTTTATAAGGAATGGGAATGGAAAATGTTTTATTTATAATCTCAGTAATATTTAAATATGCAATATCTTCAGAAAATAAAGCTGTAAATCATAATAGTTCATTTTATTCACTTTTATACAGATTTTTTTTTCATAATAAACTTCGGTAGTAACATTTCATTCAAGAAAATTCCGATTATGATGATCTGACAAATGTTTTATATTCAAATCAGCAGCAGTAACAAATAAAACGGTTAAAAAATGAATCACTGAAAATATTGAATGCTTATTAAAGTCTAAAAAGGAGGAAAAAATGTTGTTTCTCCTTAAAAATCCATTCATTTACTTACCATTAAATTCCAATTTGTGTTGCACAGATGACTGTCATGTATTATTACTGCTCATGATGTAATTTACGTATTATTTGACTCATCAATGCTTACATTAATATTTCCATATCGCATTACTGCATGCGTTTTCTACGAAAATGTTCTTTTTCATACGAATTTTGTGATATCATTAACGAATCTTTGTTAAAATTCCTTCTGTACAGTATTGATGCAGTAGATGATAATGTTACATGTGTTACAATAATGTTAGTGATATTTTTCAAAGATACATGCACATTTTCACAAATTTTTAAACTTAAGCACTTTTTGGTTAATTGTATAACTTGGAAGTAGTTCATATCTTGTTATTTGGCGTAGAAATAAATTTTTTCTGACTGAAGTCACATAATCAGTACAGTTATTCACATCGAAACATTCGCGATGGTATTCGCAAGCTGTCAAAAAAAAGGTCATCGACAATAACAAGAATTATTTTGACGATGATCTGCTTTCATTCTTTACGAATAAAACTCTCATTGTCCTCAAAAGTCGGAAAGAATTTATATCTACACTTAATGCGTCAGATCACAATTAATCTATTTCATTTGCTATAATTTGTAACTCTTTATACTGTTACATGTATTTTTCAATTCGACATTCCAAAGCCATTGATAAAGCACAAAGAAGTTGTTTGAATTTTTCTAAAAAAAGAATGAAAGAGGAGAAACTTGATATATTATATCTATTATGCAATATTTTTTGTAGTTTTCATTATGACTCGAAGACATTTTAAATTTAACACATTATCACAATTTGGTGCATGAAAACTACATGCATGAAGGAATATGTAGAAGCAAACATGCACGTAAATTTCAATTTATCTTTCTTCAACGTGTTTCACTTATGGTAGCGTATATTAAGCATAATAACAGCGATATAAATTAATAGTATATTTAACAAAAAAGGTGAAATGTTAGTAGAATATAAAAACAGAACCTTGTGGGCCCTTGAAAAAAGTTAATAACAGATACTGCTCGTTTTCACTGCTAAGAAATAATTGCGCGTTGAATTAATACAGGTTTGATCAATTTTCTGTCAAAAAAGTTGATTTTATCTGTAACTATCTTAAAATGAGTTCTCCTTATCTTACTTGATAAAAAGATTTTAATAAATCATTGAATCATATAAGTCCCAAGTTGACATGAATTGATTTACTTTGAACAGTGTAGTTACAATATATTGCCATAATTCTCTCATGTAATTTTTAAAAATCTGAGGAAGGTCATACATGAACAGTTCGTTTATTGTAAAGTAGTTCTTACGAATTCTATTTATATTTACTTATGAAATTCATTTGAGAATTAATTACATTTTGTCTTATTTTCTTTCTACGAAATCTTGTTTCCTACTTCACAGGTTAACTCGATTTTCAATGAGAAGGATATAGAAATAAATTTTCCAAATCGTTTATTCATAATTTTAAGAATCCTCGTTAATTAGGATAACAAAAATGAATAGGTCATAGCTTTTCAAAAGAAACATTTTCACATGAGATATCAGATATTTTTAAAATGGGTGTTATTAAAATCGTCAAATGGGAATTAAAGCTGCCTTTCAGAATTGAAAAAGACAGAGAATTAGTCAAGTAAAATTTTTATTTATAAAAATAAGAAGATACTTATAGTTTCTGTTATTTTTATTATGAAATTCATTATTATTTTGTCTTTCCCTAAAGTGTTTCATTGTACAACGCATTCGTTAAAATATGCTGAAGAGAAAAATTATATTTGAGAATTCCATCTAATAAAAACTTAATTATTGATGTGTAACAAAGTTAATGCAAAATTCTATACTCGTTAAATTGATAAACCTATCTGACGTATTTAAAATTATTATCCAAAACTGATCCCAGATGTTTAACTTTAAACTTTAACTTTAATTTAAACTTTAAAGGCGTATAATTGCGATAAATTTTACTTTTACCTTGGAATAACTATACAAACTGAATTGATGCAGTATTTTATATTTTCCCCGATTTTTGAAATAATTTTCTATATTTAATTCTGTGATTTTCACAAAAAATCTGTCAGTACCATCTTATTTTTGGTAATTGTATTAACATATCTATGATTTTTGTATAGATACAGAATACATATGAAAGATAACCGAGAATAATTAAAAAAATATGATTATGAAACGTTTAACATTGTAAAATAAAATATGGAACAGATCAAGGTATTGAAAAAGAATTGTAAGACCCATATAGAATTCAGTGGAGTTACTAAAAAGATAAGAAAATAATACAAGGATATTGTTACAATAATTCTTTTCATTGAAATGGGAAAGGATATAAGAAATTTCATATTTAATTTTATTTTTTATTTGAAAAATTACATGAATTTTTTCTTATAAGATTTATATTTTTGTTAATTAATTGAAAATTTGATGTTTTATACCAAATTTGGTATCTTTCAAACTATTTGCTTTAAAATGAAATTATTAAATTTCTACTGATCAGAAAACTCGTAAGATTCCTCTGTGTAATTCAAATTTGGTGATAAAATAAAAGAAATTACTTCACCATTATTATTGTGTTTTTAAACAATGTAATCTGTGTGGGTTATAAATTGGTACATGCTTTTTTACTACTTCGAACAATTGTTTATTAATAACATTTATTAAAATAGTAGATGTAGCAACAGTAAGACATATAATGTTGCAAAAAGGTAACTGAAAGAATATTGTGACTGAAATAAAAAAAGAAAAGAAATTGTTCTTGAAGGTGAAAATTTATAGTTTACGTTGAGACAAGTTGAACATGAGTTACCACATAGATCGAAATTAATCGTTCGAAAGGGGAAAAAGCGAAAGTAATGAATAAATTTCAAATCCGATTAAGTAATTGCTTTTTTTTTTTTAAAGCGAAGAAAATTATCTTTCAATTTCAAAAATTTGTAAAAATATGAAGCAGTTTATATTTAATTTTGTTTGTTAAGTAATCTCCATCCCTTAAATAAGTATAGATCTCTTGATAGAAACTAAATTATAAGTATAAAAATCAGAGAACAAAAATTACATTCTGTGATACCATTTTCTTTCTTATATGGTTTTTGTATTTTAATAAAAGCAATAGAACATCTCTGTGTCGCAGAATTCGTGACGAAAGCTCAGAGTTAACACAAATATGAAAAGTGACAAGATCATAAAAGAACTTTCAATATTTTTTATTAAAAAATTGTATAGCTTATACTTCGAATGAATCGGACAATAAAACAAAACAACAAATTCATGATTTACGATTATGGAAAAATAATGCGTAACAATTTTTTGAGGTATATATTTTCACGTTAAAAAAATATTAGCAGATAATGTTCTACGAAAAGTATTTAATTTATATAATCTTCGCTACGTTTATTTATTTTCGTTTTATTCACCTTCTTAAGTTTATCTCCATTACTTTGTAAATTGAATTATCATCTGTAAACAGTGTTTAGTGTACATAATACTTACGATTAGTAATTGAAGTAAAAGCAAGTACATCTCAGTAAGGTTTCACCAGTGAGAAAAGAGTAATAGAGAGCATTTAGAATATAAAAAAAATTAATTATTTTTAGGAAATAAAATAAATCACCACAGAAAGAATCAGGTTTACTCGCCTGAAGTACCTTTCAAAAAGATTCCAAAATACAATATGTGTGCCCACAGACAATTAATTTCCAAAGAATTGTAAAAATTTCTAAATAATTAATACGATATAGAGAAAGAAAGCAAACGAAATCAAAAGAATTGAGTTAGTGAGAACTGAATTTACAACTGTGCAGTTTCGATGTAATTTAATATTCCGCGACAAAAGTAAATTTAATATTGGGATATTCAATAGCCATGTGAAAATTTAAAGAAAACGAAGTAAAGAGATGATTGCCAAACATTTCTATACTTTAGTTACGTACACGGTTGTTGATATGATTATTTAAGACCGAATTAGTTATTCTACAGCTGACAATTTACAATTTATAGCAGGCTCTAAGTAAAACGATATATTTGAATATTTTAAAAAACAATTAAAATGAATAAAAGATGTAATCGAAAGATTATACAAATATGATTACCATTTGAAATGGTATAAAACACATTTGATAATAGAATAATGTAAACATTCTATTAATAATAAATCCTGCAAAATAGATCAATGAATAAATTCCAAAATATAGAGAATTATTTAAAAAGGATAATAGAATTGACACTACAAAAACTTGAGGAATCTGGTAAACAAAAAGTTAAAATACCCTACACTATTAAGTTTTACCAAATATATCAATAATTTCATTTTTATTCTGATTAATGTACAAAATTGTTATACTTCATTTTCCATAATTATAAAATTAAAATTTCGTACATTTGTTTTATGATTTTATTAGTTCAAATGTCTCAGTAATACATACTTTAATTAAAGATTATCAAAAATTTTATACTATTTTTTACATTATTTATATTTCAATTGATTCTTTGTTTGTGGAGATAATTTTGTACATATAGCTGGTGGCCTCCACTTTGAACGCTCACATATTTCCGTTTTCTATAGATTTTCATTATCTATCTCTTCCATTTGATATTTTTGTTATTTTTACGAAAGTGTTTCGTGACAGACAATTCTAAAAATAGGAAGAAATTTACATGTACCTTGTTCTTAGGGAATTCTGCATTCCCAACACGTCTTGCTAAAGAGTATTGCTAAAGAGAACAGGAAAAGGAAACATTCGACATTCCAAATAATAAATTCTAGACCTTCCCCTCAAGCGTACGTAGTTTTGACTTTCTAAAAGACATTGTACGCACTGATTACAAGTGAAAAACTTCTTTAACTTAAAAATATCAAATAAACGTAGGAAATTTGTCAGATAAACGTCACAGTTTGATTAATAATTTGTTTAATTTGATTAATAATTTATTCCGTGATTACCCTACGATTTAATTAGACATTATATTAAAACCTACACTAATCGAGAGAATCATATACCACAATTCAAACGAAAACAAAATTGTACTGAATTCTATATGCTTGAATTATCGAATTACTACAAAAATGAAAAGTAACAGAATTGGTAGTATGAAACAGCTTTTAACTTTTTGTTATAGTTATTTATCAGTATTTGCTTTTCATAAAATTTGTTTGTTATTTTCTTAATTTATTATAATATTAATTATTGTAGTATACTATAGTCTCTTAATACTGATTGGCTGCTACAATTTATGTTCGACTGAAAAGTGTTTCTGTAGCAATTCCTAGAAATCGATTGAAACAGCAAACTGAGACATGTCAGCATTTTAGAAATTATGTGAGCCTATTATGGTACTATTTTATTACATATAGATAATTTAAATATGATTTAGATAATTGCGAAATGATTAAAAAGAGATATAAAAGTGAGGTATAGGGTTCGTCGGTTCGTAATGTTTGTTGATATGTATTTAAAAATTCGGTTACTTAATTTTGTAGTGTATTGTACATGTATACAGTATTGTTTAATTTTTCCCATTCTTTTGTTACATATTAATCTATACTATATTAAAATCTCGTTATTTTGTAAAATAACGCTTGTGTTTTAATAAAATTGTTAGCTGAATTCTGGCAATTAATTAAGTATGTTATGGTAACGGTAGTTATTATTTGTTAGTAATAATCATAGCATTAATAATTATTAGTAATCATATCTAATTGCGTAAAATTTCATAAACAAAGTTGTCACATTTGCTTTCAATGTTCAGCGAAAAGCAACATTGTTGAAAGAGAACAAATTAAAAGAGAACATGAAATAAAGGTACTCGTATTTTCCACTTTTTATATTTGTATTTTAAATATAATTGTATTTGTTACAGTTCAATTTCGTGGGGAGAATTCTTGGACCACGTGGAATGACAGCCAAACAATTGGAGCAAGAAACTGGATGTAAAATTATGGTTAGAGGAAAAGGTTCTATGAGGGATAAAAAGAAGGTAAAGTTTTTTATTGTTTGTATATAAATTTTCGCCAAAGTTGTCGAATTGTATATCACAAATTTTCTTTCATTATTAGATTTATTTCATATCAAAATATTTTTTGTAATGGAATATTCTATGTTGATAATATCATTGTACGTTTAACTCCTTCAGAGATTTTAGTAACATTGAAATAGATAAATTTAGATATTTTATGAAAATTTCAATCACCTGATATTAAAAATAATTTAATTTTTTTTTTCTTGACTTCGTACATTAATATGTCAAATTTACGGTATGAATCTTTTTTTTTAATAGTTTTATTTTAAATCGCGTGAACCTCTTAGTCGAATAACTTAGCGACTTGGTCTATGTTAGCGGTATTTACAATTTCTTGTGGGAAATTAGTATTTTTTAGGAATTAGTAATCTTGTTAATTAAAATATTTCCAATTACTTTGTGTGATTTTAAATGGATCCATTACCAATTTGGAAATTCCATTGTAGTAAAATAAGTTTCAGTATTTCTATATTTTTCTAGTTGTAAACTATTTATTTGTATTCTTATTTCCTTCACTAAAACAAATATAATCAAGGAAAAGTTTGTGAAACAATTGTCATAAGAAAACAATATTTAGTTCTGCCTGTTAATTTTCCAATGAATATTCGATAGCTTTATCTTGAAGCGGTTTCAACTTTTATTTGAAATGAAATTGATGATTTATCTATAGTAAAAAATTGTCTAATTAATACATCTTTCATGATCCGTAAACGTAGTCCTTTCTCTTCTGTTTTACAAGAAATCTTTTGTTGGTAAAACTTATACAATATACAGTATTCTGTAGGTGATTATTTGAAACTAAATAGTTTCTTTGATGCTGTTATAGCATTGTGTATATATTGTCATAGAAAGACACTGTATGGAGTTTGACGAATTTTGAGTGGAAATGTTCAGAAAGTTCGTCAAACAGGTTATACTATAAAATTACTGGAAAAAACAGGAAACGGAATTGTAAGTTTAAATTGTAGAAGCTTTTTGTAACATCCAATTTTGTTAGTAATAGAACAAAATATATTACGAAATGTCGTCATTCAGCCTTTAAATTCACTATTCCACATTTTATCAAGTATAACGTAAACATAAATGCAAATCTTCATATTGAATATATTTTTAATGTTATATCAAACATTTCCTCATTTCAGAAAGTAACTATTAGAATATGTATATGTTAGTAATTATTATGTCCAAAATGGATTTTTTAATAATACTTATGAGAAATTACAAATTATCTAGAATAAAATTGTTTTCAAATAAAGAATGTTGGTATAGAAAATGTTCATGTCTACTCAATTTGAAGAAAGTTTGTAATTTATACTTTATTTGCCTGATTGAATGTCAAAATCAAATCTATATATTTTTAATAAGGTTATTTCATTTCTCCATTTTCAATAGTTTTCTTTATCTGAAAATATGTTAGTTAGATATATCGTAATTCGACAAAGCAATGCATTAAAATGCACGTAATGAGTAAAGCTTTCTATCTTTCTAATAACTTATGCAATTTCCGTTTCTCTTTTCTTATACGTAGTAATGTATTATATTTAAAAAAAAAACATATGTTACAGCAGTTTAACGAAATAAGCTGATTATTTTCGCACAAGTAGTAGAAATATGCATACCTTATCATTTGTTTCATTATCTATAAAATATTCTAAAATAGACAACTGTTGTACGATTGGAGTTTTATAAGAAAGTAATTTCTCCACTTTCTTAATGTAATACAAGTTTCTTCTGCATACACGTATCTTTCATTTTTCCATACTGAAGTACGTTATTAAATAATAAACATATGTGTATACAAATAATTTTCATTCACTTATGAAAAACTTTAATATTAAATTTCAAAATTATTCCGAAAGTGCCTCAAAATCTTCTTTAATCACATATTGCTTAGTCTTGACATTGTTCGTTCAATATATATATTATATATATAACGATTTAAAAAAAGCAAATTGATAATAATATATTGTCGAATAAGAACAGCAACAGAAAATTTACACTGAAACAAAAATTTATATTTCCTTGCTAAGTAAAATATTTTTTTTCAAGCTGCGTGTGATGAATGAGACAAAATGTTATCGTAAGTACACACGTAAAAAGCTATGATATCAATGTAAAAGGTTTATGTTCACATTTCCTGTGTTTAACAGCACTTTTCAAATATCTAGAAACGCGATTACATTTCTATATATATATATATATATTATTTCCTACATAAGTTCGATTTCATTCGAAATGATTATTAGTACCTCTGTTTTATACGTGATTAAATAGACGCATGTGAACGTTGATGTTATATTTACAAAATATTCTACAGCAATATTAATATGCAAAAATATGAAGTAATATAAACGAACCAGTATTAGAATGCGCGCATCGTAATATCGTAATATTGATCCAAGAATTTGTTGTTAATATAATATGCATTATCGTACGTGCAATATCTATTACATCTGTATGATAAACGATATACTGTATAGCGTTATGTTAATGATACATATAATCGTAGTATGGAATTTGTAACACGTGAAGTACATGTCGTACGAGTTATATTAAATATGAAATGAATTTCGTTTATCAGGAAGAGTTAAACCGAGGTAAACCAAACTGGGAACATCTGACAGACGAACTGCATGTTTTGCTAACAGTTGAAGATACCGAGAATCGTGCCACCTTGAAACTTGCCAGAGCTGTAGAAGAAGTCAAGAAACTTCTTGTTCCCGTGGTGAGAAAGTTCCTATTATTAACTATTATAACAAATGTTACTATGATATCTTTCCTTTACTTTCAGTATTTCTATTTGTTAATTTTTTACTAATATATGTTCTTTCCTACACTTGCAAGTAAATATTTATTTCATACAAGACTAGAAGAGCAAGTGAATAGTAGATGTGAACAGTTCTTTGATAGTTTAATTTTAAAAATGAAGCATAATATAAATATGATCGATATACTCATACGATTAATCTTTGACTGTATATTTGGTTGATAAGATATACAATTTTGTTCGTCTTTGCCTCGAAATGTTTATTTTGTATATTTAAGAATGTTGGCGTAAAATCTGTTGTGTAATATAGTGACTCCCATTAATATTCGGACACCCTTTAAAACAAAACTTATTTCAAATTGAACCAAATGAACCGAGTTCTTCTAAGCAGTTAGAATGATTAGTTTAATAGATGAGGTGTAAAAAATATTTTGAAAAAATTGCAATTTGTCAGAATTGCAAAGAATATAATAGAGTTCCCTTTTTAGAATTTTTTTTATCTGAGCTGTAATGAAAATTCAAAAAATATATTTTGTAGATTTATGTGCGTTATATAAATATAAATGCTGAAAATTTCATCGAAGTTGATTGATGCAGGAACAAGGGACAGGCATTGAAAGATATAAGAATCTTTAGATTTATCACAATTTTTTGCGAAAAGTCTGTGTTAAAGGGTGTCCAAATATTAATGAGAGTCGCTGTATATGGAAAATGAGCACAGTTTATTGAAATTACTAGTGTACGTAATGTAAACATCTAAATATTGAAGAAAATTAAAGCAAATATAATATTTCTTATCGAATGATCATAATTCGTTTAAAAAATATTAATACATTTTTTATGAACTATGTCGAATGTTAGCAGGCTGATGGAGAAGATGAATTGAAGAAACGACAACTGATGGAACTTGCTATTATCAACGGTACCTATCGGGATTCCAACACGAAAGTTGCTGCAGCTACAGGTACACATAATTAAAATTGATTTTCCCTCCACAATAAAATAAGCATCTTTCCTACAAGCTTCTTTCTGTTAATCGAAAACCTCTATCGTATATGCATGCAAGAATATTTTTTATCAAAACTCTTTAAATCTTTCATATTTTACGGCGCGAGAGTTTTGTGCTTGCCATTTTATGTTGTATGTAAACATAATGAAAGAATATCTTTTCAAAAAATTATTTATCCAAAACATTTTCAAACGCACTTCACTTTTTTCAAGTCTCAAGCTAGTTTTTGCTAAGAGAAAAATAAAAAGGGAAAGGTATAAATAGTAGAAGAGATATTCACTTAGAGACTATTGAGACTGTAAATTGACTAAAAAAGAATCTCAATTCCGAATATGAAATTGATTAAAATTTGAAGGTCTCGTCTGTGAAAAGAATGGTATTCGCGATTTGAACATTTTCAAGTACACGTCACTTTTTTTTTTTCAAATTCAAACTAGTTTTTGAAGAATAAAAGAGGGAGAAGAAAAGATATTCTATATTGGTGATGCCATAAATCGACTGAAAAATCTCAATTCCGAATACAAAATCGATTAAAATTAAAAAATTTCTAAATAATACAAATATAGAATATAAATATAAATAAATGTGGCATTTAATAATTTCAGCTTGCGATGAAGAATGGAGACGTGTAGCAGCAGCCGCGGCAGAAACTCAGCGACTTCTTCCGGGCTTAGCCACACCTATGAGGACACCAAGTGCTCCGTTGGGAGCACCGTTAATACTCTCGCCACGGATATCTGTTCCAACAACCGCGGCGTCTCTTCTGAACGGTTCAGGCCCACCAGGATCTCTGCTTTCTGCCGGTGATCCCCATGGGTTAATTTACACGCCATACGCCGATTACGCCAACTACGCAGCCTTAGCAGCCTCGCCTCTTCTCACGGATTACACCACTACTGATCATTCTGGTGGGTTGTTTGCTCGCTGATCTTAGTTGCAACACCGTTTTTCATGAATATTTTCTTTTATTATTATTATTCTTATTACCATTATTACTATTATTATTGCTATTATTATTGTTACAATTATTATTATTATTATTATTATTATTATTATTATTAATACCATTATTATACTACAGTATCATCATCATCATCATTATTATTCTTTTTATTATTATCGATGTTGATATTATAACGATTATTATCTCGTATTAGTAATATTATTGATATTATTGATGTTTTCATGTTATCATTGCACACAATTGTCATATTGAGTTTTTATTATTGTTAGCATAGCCAATCATTTATCTTTCATCGTTCATCATGATGGTCATTATCATTACTCATTGTTCAAAATTATTATTAGCAGAAAAATAGAAGCATAATAATGGTTGACATGAAGGTCGTAAGGATTTTAATAGATATTGACATATACGACATAATTATTAAAAACGTGGGAACTCGATTACATTTCAGGTAATAATATAAGCTGGTATTATTTTTATTGACATTGATTGTTTATATTAAGAGGATCACGTCAGTCATTTACTAGTCGTATCAGTTTTGATAATTATTTAACGATGATTATATTCAATGTTATTGTAACGCGCATTTCTGAAACAACCGCCAGTAGCAAATAATAGAGGTATTTGAACGTGATGGGGGAAAATCGGGGAGAATTCCGTAGAGGGAATTTAGTACTGGATAGATAAGATATGCTAAACCGTGTGAAATTATACAATTTGTGCCGCATCTCATACTTAAGTTAGCCAAAACGATATTCAAACAGAGAAGGTATTAGATTTCATAAGGAAAAATATTTAATTTTCAGATTAACGTTTCAAAATGATTTAAAATAATCTTTTAGACGTATAAATAATATACGTGGTTCTATATATCCACATTAAGTAACAACGTTACTTATTTATCGGTCATGCGATTCATTGATCGCTCTTCCCTCTTTTATTACTAGATAGGCGAGGATTATTCTCTTGAAAATGTTTATGTTGTACGTTGTTAAATTTTTACTGTTAGAGTCTTTATATTGTTAAATAGAATTACAAAAGTTATTCGTATAATTACGAGATTATTAGATTTACATTTTATCGGAAAACAAATATAACTTATCATGTTTTGTTTTATGCAGTATTTATCGTAGCGTATTTGGAAATCTGCTGCTTATTAATTCGTATTCTCTGGAGATTTTCTTTAATAATTTAATACCTTTGTTACATATATTCGAATTTCATCAGTCGTTTTAGAACGCATAAGATTTCGGTGCGTGCAGTATTCAAGTTCTTATGCGATCAATAAAAATAATCGATTCGCATGATGCAAACGTGTATATGTATACACAATATGATGCACAAAACATACACACGTGCGCGACATACAAACAAACGCGTGTATTAATTAAAAATGAAGATGAATCTTCTTTTTTATGAATGAAATACTCGGTTATCGTATGATAAATCGTACATTTATACATTCGTTACCATTTACTATACATAGTATGGATCATCAATGTGTTCAGTAGGTATGGTATGTTTGAAAAATGAAGTACACCCGGTATATACATACGTTAATTTCATTTTATTTTTAATTGTTTTATTTACGTTCGAATACGTATACGGACAAATGATTATGTTAAAGGAAATATTGTTTCACTTATATGTTTTACCTTTCGTACAGTTGCACTATTAATAAGTTATATATTTATATTTCATTTATTATTATTATTTTATTGTTATTTTAAAATACGATGCTTATAGTACGATTTATATTTATTAGACAATAATTATTATTTATTATTAGTTTTCGTTCGATTGAAATTCTTGTATTATACATATATATATATATACATATATACTATGGTGCTGCTGTTGCATTTAATATAATAAACAAATACACGTTATTTTAAAATTATTTCTTAGCGATGGTGGTATTCTAATTAAAAAAAAAGAGAACAAGATCAACTTAAATCTTACTTACGAAATTGAATATTTATTGATATACGAAGTATTAAATTGCAATATATTAATATACCTATTGCTACACTTCGTTTAGCATTATATAAAAGTCTAACACTTTTACTTAAATGAACAGAAACACTTTTATGTCTAATATTTTAACAAACTCTTAGAATTCGCAAGAACGAATGTTACAGAAACATATGTAAGCAATTGATAAATAAATTTACTTCTACTCGTAAGGTTAAATAATGTCATATAATTTAAAAATTATGACCGATAATTTTATGGGACAATATTGTAGAAAGCTATACCGATCAAATTGAAAAGTAACACAGATTCTGGATATCGAAATATATTCCAAAATATAATTGGGCCGTTTAATGCAAAAGTGATGTAAGTTACAAAAAAAAAAAAAAAAAGATTGATGTGTAAGAAGGGATAAAGTAAAAGTCTTGCAAAATTCAATAATATCAAGGGATGTTAGTTCTATTTTAAAATTATACCTTCATATAATAATGCTATTTTGCCCCGAAAATCAAAATATATAATCATTTTATTCAATATTCTTCTGGCTTACACTACTTTCGTGCAAACTGAGAAGGTAATTATCATTAGATGTAATAAAAAAAGGGATCTGCTTGCTTAGATGGGCATCATGTTTTTATTATTTTATTAATTATCCAAGAAATTTACCAAACATTAAATTAAAATTTTGTATTAATAAATAAATCAAATTTTCACAAAATTACCCAAACAAATGGTTAACAAAGAAGGAATACAATATACAAAGTACGGTATACGTTGAAACAGATTTTTATTTCTGTTGAATTTAAATTGGAAGGATAATAGTGAGCATGATACAGAAACTTTGTAGAAAGCGATAAACTGAATTATACCACTCATGTATATAGCGTCTATGCAGTTCGAGTGTACAGTTTTTATTCTGCCATCCATCGAGAAACTAATGAAAATATACTTTACACCACTTACCACAGAAAATAAAACAAAGGTTCAATCAAAAAACGAAAAAATTGACTTACACCGCATTTTCATTAAACGGCACAATTCTACGTCGTTTGTATTTTAGTACGTGATTAATTTCTGTAACTAAGATTAAAATATATACTTACCACCTTAGTGTTTTAAATCGATACTTAATCTTCAAAGTAGAGTGTTCATTTATAATGCTCATTTCTTCATTTCACGTAATTAAGAACGATTTTTCATCTTTCAAACATACCACGTCTTATGGCATATTTCATATTCTATTTGTATTATTTAAAAAGGACATAAAGAAGTGAATGTGCACGCGTCATTGCGTCCGTTATGTCCGATTCTCTGGTGCATTGCCATATTGATTATATATTTAATGAAATAATCAAATATTATTTATTGTTATAATTTTAATACAAATAAATAAATAAGTATGTATATATGTGTATATATACATATATACATATACATATATTAATATAATTTACAGGGTAGGAATTATGAAAGGAAATAAGCCAATTCCTCAATGGAGCAAATATTAAATATATCTTTGTTTTAAATTTGAAAATCTTTTTAAATTAAAATCTTTTAACCATTTTCATTTGTACGTATATCGTGTGTTAATATTTAATCATAATACGTTGAACATATACAACGTTATCATTGAATATGACGAATTATGATAAAAATGAAGATACTATATATGTAATTTTTTAGAAGCAATTCTACAGAAATAAATAAATATACTAGTCTGAATTTTCACTGCATATCTACATGCAATTAAAGTTAAATTAACATTGTACCGTATTCTTTAGCTGCAATATAAAAGCCTTAACATACGAAGAGATTAATTAGTTTAATTTATCTATATTATTAATTCTGACTCATCATAGTCTTCTTTTATTTGTAACTAGAGCAGCAATAAAGGCACATTCGCCTCGTCGCAAAATAACCCCTAATAACCCCTAAAATTTTCAACATTGGTCATGGTACATCAAATTGATTTCCTATACCTTCCCTCATATAGCAGTTATTAAAACGTGGCACAGTTCAGAAAGTTGTTGTATCGACTAGGTTACTCGAAGGATCACTCGAGAATTCTTCAGAAAAAAAGTGATGTGTCCAATGTTAGTAAGCCTAATTACTTTCTGCCGATATTCTGTAATGATTGATTGGTTTTTACCGACGTCTGGCGAAATCTGATTGCTTCTACAATGGTTTTATTCTGATGTCTTGATTGTATCCAGTTCTAAACGATTGATCTGTTCGAAACTTACTCTCTTGCTAAATTCTAAAAATCACTGCCTTCTTGCAAAGTGCTCTCAAAAGATTTTAGGATATGAGTGACAGTATAGAAGTTTCAAATCGGAAAATTAGGACAGTTATCTTGGTGTATAACGCCTAAAAAGTATTGATTATACTTCTTGCAGGACGTTACACAAAGTTCTCTTTGTTCGAGGTGATTGACCTATAAATTGTAGTTTCTTATTATCAATCTAACTATGGGTATCAGCTTTCGACGCGTCAACTGTCGTTGAGAAAGATATTGCTGGAAAATTTTCACAAGAAAATCAACTGACAAATTCCAACCATACACTAGTCTGTGAGAAATACACAAAGCACTAATGAAAAAAGAGTGAGAACCAAAATGATTGCGTTCTTTTTCGTTCACAACGTAAACCCAATTCTGCAATTTAAATATCAGTTTGTAAGAAATAATTTAGCTGCTGCCACATCCTCTGTTAAATCCTCATTGCAAAACTTTTAAGTTAAATTTTTGTATTTCTTTATTAATCACGCTTTCTGGTGAAATTTTGTCTGGCTCTGATCTTGTAAAGACTATATATTTAATGGATCTATAGCTAGCTGATTGTAACTCTGCGTATTCATGTTAGGACCCGTAATTCAAAATATATCGACAATTTAAAAGCTAAACAAAGTCTAAAAATCTAATATTAATTTAATATAACACATTACATACCGCTTTTACTATGAATGGTTGCTTTTTTTCTGAAAATATCGCGTAATCTTTTAACCCTTTCGTAAAATCGTTACAACTTTTGAAGTAATCGCTTTAAATTCACGATTTTCTTTCCATGTACACGAAACAAACCAATAAATATGAATTTATATAATTAGGTAGACCGATCGGGGAAATCTCCTCGTTTTAGAAAAAATACTAGACATGCTTGATTATCTGTTTCGAACGTTAGCACACTTTTCAAAAATGCTACATTGTTCAACATACTTTTACTTTATTTCACATTTTGCTACATATATTACTTTCACTTGCCTAAATGATATAAAATAATAGATAAATAATATTTTATTATGGGTGTTTAAATGTAATTTAACATGTAATAATTGCCGATTTTTATGAAAATTTGTTATACACCAGTTCTCAAAAGATAAGTTCATGTATTTTTTATTTATTGGCAATCGTCCACAATGAACGAATGAAAATCGCTTTAAAAATTGAGAATAGCAAACATATTTGGTCTAATATCTCAAAAATGATCAAAGGCAGAGAGATAGTGTAAATAGCAATGTGTTAAAATAATTATTATCGATTCGCGATGTTTCACAATGAACCTTTCTTTTTTACATTGAAAAATGTTCATTCTGCCGTTCTTCTAGTGAAAAACTCATTATTAGAATCTGTATAGAATTTTCAATATCAGTTTTCTTGATATTATGCGATACTAATGTCTTTCAAACGGTCGTTAACATTAGAATCACAAATGACGCGTAAGTGCATCAACGGTCGTTAACGATAATTTCACAGATGACGCGTGAGTGCGTTAACGGTCTGTAATGTGTTAAAAATAAATTAGAAAAATTCTAATTTTGTAAAATCGGTGTACATAGTTGAACGTGAATGCAGCGTTATTAAAGTTTATTGCATGTAGAATGTTGTTAGTATACGGGGAAGCAAAAGAAAAAGGGAAGAAGACATAAATGTTTCGATTAATACTCATTGGACGATGTTCGTTGAAACATCTGAAAGTGATTCTAAGTATCGTTCGAACCATGTGATTTTTTCAGAATTACTTCTTACACTTAAGAAACGTTACAAATAAAATTCAACAGTTAGAAAATGAAAATTTATTCTGTTAATTATTTATTATAAATGTGTCTAGTTATCGCTCTGATTGTTACGAGGAATTTGCTTATTTCCATTGGTGAAATATTTTTCAACGCTTTTTACAAGATATAGAAATAACTTCGAAAGTTACATTCGCATTTGGAAAATGAAAATATCTTAAGCCAAAAGTAAGGTCGCCCCTTAAAGTTGTGCACGATATTATTATTTATTTAATTTTTACATTATAAATAAATAAAAATTAAACGTACGCTTATTAAATTTATACAAAATCTTAGTGTACAAAAGTTTCGAGTAACATCTGAATGCACACCTGTGTTTCCAGTTCTACCGCTCCATGCCGAGAATCTGTTTATATAAATTATCTGCTCTATGAAATGAAAAACAAAGTATATCGCGGAAATATTTTCAATTATCTATGGTAGCTTGTAAATCGGTACTTTCAGTTACACACCGTTTTTCTATTCTTTCTTATGCAAGTACGAGATCATTGTAAAATTATGTTGAAATTATAAAATTTATGTTACATATGAAAAAAATCGTTTATTTTGTAAGTATGAATGTCTCTAAGGATATCTGTCAGTTTGGAGCCCGAACAAAAAGTTTGGTGTGCAAAAAGGTTAAAAATTAATTATTTAAGAAATGAGAAAATCAAATTGGGTGCATTACACTGCGCTCAACGTTTCGTCGCACGTTAAGTGTAGAGGTATCGTACAAAAGAATATCTTGTAAATAACTTTCTTATAGAGGGAAAAGATAAAACAAAAAAAAAAACCGTATTATAGACATGTTTAAATTTAGAAATTGTATCTTATGCATAAATAATAGTGGTCAATTTTAAATTAAAGATAGATATTTTTTATATATTTATATTTTATTCATTTTTGTCTCTTTGTGAAAATTATTGAGTGTAATTTAAATTATTGCTACCTTTCTGTTGCAATATGAAGATGGATTGTTGACATACAGCGATTGCTAGAATTTAAAAAGGATAAATAATGTTGTAACACACGGCACCTATGATTTCTCTAAACGGATTCGACTTTTCTTTATATATTTCACTAGTTCGTTGCCAATTGTAATTGTAATATTTTCACACTTTAACAAAAATGAATTTGTTATAAAATGATATATTATGTTGCCATTGTGAAATATAAATTTATTAAGTTTGAATTTTGGTAACAGTTTTTACTCTAGCGACGCGCGAGGTTGTTCGTTAAGATTTGTTAAGTCTGAGATCGATTGAAAACAAAATGGGTAGTCCACGTTTTCAATATTGCGTTAGTAATAAGATTGAATCAAACCTTCAGGGAAATATCAATAGTATTTTTCGAATGATATTAACAGTCGATAGTGCATATCTATTTGGAAATATATATATTATTACATGAGTTATCCAAATAATTATACTTATCTCTTTTTTTTTTATGGTCTTTCACTAATTTATTTATGGATGTGATATTATTATCACCATTATTGACGATATCACCGAAGTTATTTTGGTTGTAATACTTCGATAATATCAATTTATATACAGACTTGTCATATTAGGTTCTTTTTTATTACAAGTATTTTTTCAAATAGAATTAAAGTTTATGAAACACGTCATATCCAAAATGGCGGTTAAAATCAGGATTTTATGCAGAACACGACTCTACGCCATACCGCATGCACATTTGCATCCTACGCACCGATTCCCGCCAGAACGCAATACAAAGGCTAGCTAAAGAATTGAGTAACACACAAAAGGGAGGGTGCACTTAAATCACACTCCAACAATGGCTATAAATAATTAAAATATTTCTGACGAATAGGTACATTATTTAATGAATACTTGCATCACTTTTATATTTTATAGTTACGACTGGAAATAAAATTTCGTAGAAAAATATTTGTTACTTAAAATAGACGTAGCATTGGACAATGTCTGCTATAAAGATGGGCTATATTAGCCATTTTGCTTATAGACTATCTAAACAATAACTTTTTTCTTTTTCTTTCTTTTTTGTTTTTGTTTCAAGTAACTTTTATCCTTAAAATTATTGGCTGTTTTTATAATAATATTTGAACAAATACAAACAGTAAGAGAAAATTACGATTAATTTTCTTAATATTTGATATATAATTTTTTTAAAGTCGTGTTTAATTTTCTTGTTATTGTATATTGAATTTAAAGAGAAAAGAAAAAACGTTTTGACATAGACTTATTCTTGATCAAATCAAATTATTTAAAACTACCGAAATTTTGGAAATTGTACAAAATGTTAAATTTGTGCGTTTCTAAAAGGATTTTAAAAACGAAACCTTTTTTTTTGTCTGTTACAATTTCAATAACAGTCATATTCGGGTTATTGTCATGGTTATAATGAGTTCACATTCAATGTTTTAATTGTGAAAGACAAACTGAACATGAGATATTTCTGTCGTGAGAAATCGAGATGGAATATTTTTGAATGAGACATACCCAATTGTGAACACTGAAATCATACTGCGATACTCATTACTAAAGTACTGAATACTGAGCTTTGGACAGTATCTCAAACGGTTCGATACAAAAATTGCATTTACGTAGATTTCGATGAATTAGTTTTATAGTATTGCCGTTACTACAGTTGTAATTCTTGAATACACCTTCTTCTTTTTTCTTATTTAAAATGTTTTCAAAGTATGTTATTATCGCGATTGCTAAACAACCTTTCAGCATACAGAATACACTTTCCAAGGGTGTAAATATTAATAATAATTGTAATTAAATAATTTAAAATAGAATATTATACGAATCGCAAATGAGAACTTTTTCCCATAGATAATCACAGTCGTTTTAAATAGGAATAATTATGTGAAAATAAATATGCTCTGTTACAATGTCAGAGTGCATCGTAAGCATTCATTTTCAGTTTACTTTTATAGATCACACTATTTTGCAAATATTATATTGGTGAAACTTTCTAGTAAATGATTCAGAAAGATGAAAAATAGAAAACATCGGACAATTTAAAAGAACAAACTAGGTGTTAATTGTTCTCTTAATTTTTAACATCAAATCATGTATATAATGTTCAATTTTGTAGGATAAAATATTGAAATTAGTACATTTTCTTCATTAATTTTTGAAATATAACAAGATACGTGTGTATTCTTGTAATTAGTATAAATTGTTCTTTACATGCCGGAGGGAGAAGTTAGAATTGATCGAATTGTTTAGATTTGCTTGAAAAATACTCTGAAAATGTCTAGAAAAACAAGAGAAAGATTAATGTTACGAAAAGTAAAGAAAATTACTTTCTAAATTATATTTATATACAAAAATTACGGAGTTTTGTAGAAAGTTGCTCGAACTTATGAAAATAATTGATAAGGTGCAGTAAGGATGTTTCAGGGAGACGCTTAAATTTCCTATCTTCGTTGAAATTAACCATTATTATAGCGATCCTGAGTAGCGAAACGAATGAAGTAAAATATTGTATTTTATATTTAGTATAAAAAAAAATCTGTTGTATTTTGGAATTACTTCCAAAACAAATAGCTGTAGTTACTCTTTCTCTCTTTTTTATAACACAAATGCACAACATAGAAATTTATCTTCTCAAATCTTGCTGCAGGAAAATTCGTTTCTGCGTGGATCATTAAGCGAGCAACAATGAAAGCAAATATGTAGGGACCAAGCGTTTGCGAACGAACACTTATATGCATGTACATAAATACTTCTTTTTTTTAAGTATTTTTATACATATAACAACGTAAAATGAAATTAGCAATTGTTATTTTTCCTTGGAATCTGAGGATACCCCTTGGAATGTTATTTTGTCCTACCTCGTAAAAAGAATGTTGAGTATTATGAAATTTTTTACATTATGTAAATATTTATTATTTATAAAAATTGTTAGAAAGCAGTATAGATTGAGTAATGGGAATAGCTGTGCAAAGTAACACCACGTTAAAAGGGTTGAGATGATATATATATATATATATATACATATAATTAAGTACCTTCCAGTAGGAAGTATCGAATGATATTACGTGAATTATAGTAAAAAATTATGTAAATTTTAGTATATTACGCTAGTGTGATTTCATATAATTTCATAAATAGCTTGATTGTTGTTACGGATTATCAATGAAATTTAATATAGCGAAATGACAAGTAAAATGAAACGACCAATTGCGAATATTCATCGTTGAAGGAATGAACAAAAAAATAGTTATTTTACTCTGTTTATTGAATTGCCTCTAACCCAGGTAATTCAAAGAATTTCGACACGTGAAACTCGTTACACATAGTATAATAGTAAATATGTAATATTCTATTGTCATTCTTTCTCTTTTTTATTTTTATTTTTTTTTTGTTTTCAAAGCCATATAAATATACCTGTTTATGATATTCACTATGTATATCTTTGTTAGATAATATAATACTGTATTCGATAGATATTAAGAAAAAGAAATGCCAAGAAAGAAAATTTGTAATACGCATGTCTAATACTTATTGGTATTGTTCTAATCGACGATTTGTAATAGACATGCGTAAAGCAAATATACTAAATATTTTTAACATGTCGACAAAATTTCTAACCCATTTTTTCTTTTCTCTGTTGTTTTTTTCTTCTTTATTTTCAACAACGAAATTCAATTTTGCACCAGGCTCTTTTCTACGCTTTAATTCTCATTGATGTATAAATTAGATTGAAATTTGCAGCATAGACACGGAATGTATTGCAATAAATTGAGATATAAAGTTCAATACCTATATGTAGAAAACAAATCGGTGATGGTATAAAGTACAACTGTGAACAATTACTTTATTATTTACTTAAGAAATAATTGTTATTTATTAATTGCAATGTACATAATTTTTAAATAAGATTACATGCGTGCGTGTATGCCGGTTAATAGAATGTTAATATTTAAATTACCGATGATTACGCTGCGGACTTCTATGCCAAATCATATTTTTCGAAATATAGCAAAGAAAAAGTAGAACTTCAGTAGAAAATTATTTCACCTACCAAGTAGTATAAAAGATACTATAATTAGGATATTTTATATGCATTCTGTGCAATTTTACACTTTTAAATTTCCTATAAATGCATAAAAATCCGCAGTCTACCAATGACAAATACTATTATATTTCTATACGTACATGTACATATAAAAGGTGCTTCAATCTTTCAGGTATAATTACAAGGTGCAGCTATATCAAGCATCGAAATATTTCTAAAGAAACATCAAAACATTTAAAATAAGCAACAATACACGCGCGCGTATACGAAGCTTTCGTGTTACTTTTTTTCTTCTTTTTTTTGTTTTTTCAAGGAGGAAAATTTACAACTTCTGTAACATTTCTATTTCAATCTTAAAGGACATACGACCAAACGAAAACCGATAAATTAAAACAAGGAAAAACTGGAATGTTAACGTTCAGTCTAATATTTTCTTTCTTTGTTCATTTTGAGACATAGAAATAATTTATCAGTTTACGTTTCGATCGTGAATTTTCAGAATAATTTTAATTTGCTATTATTGTTTATAGCGGCAGTTAAGTGAGCTGCCGAAAACTGGAGAATGATTAATGCATGTGGATACAGATGAATTATACACGTTTGTATGTTGGGGACAGGTGCAGCAGCCGCTGCGAAACAACGTAGGCACTTGGGTCAGATTCGCGAGCACCCTTATCAAAGGGCTGGCGCTTTGTCGTGAATCCGGAGAGCGCAATAATAATACTGTACGCGCCTCCGCGAAAAGGTTAGTTTTCTGAAATCGTTTCATTTTTTTTTTTTAAATCTTCAATGATTTTCTTGTGATATCTATACATCTACATCTGTACGTGTAAATACTGTACTATATTATATAAAGGGATATAGATATGTAGATATTACTTTGTTGAGCATCATATTGTACCTTTTTTTCTCTCTCTCTTTTTTTCGTTATTCTTTTTACTTTTTTTTCTTTCTCTCTAATATAGACAGCTTACACGCGTTATTTGCAGGAGAAGTTTTGTCTTTTTTCTTTTTACAGGATTTAATAGGATTTTCCTTGAATTTTGTTACTTTTAACTGTTACGATTTAATATAGATAACGAATAATTTACAGTATGACACTTGTATGTTGACTTGAAGCCAATGCGAGATAAATGATTGTATCACAACATGTATCATTCGTTTGGGATTTCATGCGTTAATTTATACAGGCTCATGTAGTTGTAAGATTGTAGGCGATTTCTTAAATATTAAAAGTTACGTATACATTTTGCAGAAACGTAAGTAAACGAAGTATAAACAAAATCGGTTAAGAATATTTAAGGAGAGTTTCAAAATTCGAGGAAAATCATTGAAATTAATTACAGAGAATTTTTTTTTTCGTTTTTTATCGTTTGATACTACCTTATATCGATATTTAAAAAATACACAATCTCTGTTTAAATTTTCATTTATCTGTATTGTTTATATTACGAATTGTTGACAATTAAAGTTTTTAATATAACTTAGTAATAAAGCAGTTACATTAACTAATCAATATCTTATTAATATTTTGCTACTTTTGATTATTGTTGCTCTTTTACTTTGTTTAAAATGAATTTTTCCTTAGCTTTCAGCATACGCTTTTTTTTTTTTTTAATAAAATTGTTATATGTTATAACGAATAAATTACAATGAGATATTGACGAGTTTTAATTTTTATTCTATTAATAACGATATTCGTTACGTTAGAAAAACAGAGATTTTTCCGTTTATCATATAAATATAAAACCTGCAATCAATGAATAAAAGGTACACTTAGATAACTAAAAAATCTTGTTTTGTTACATTAGTATTATAGATTTACAGTTTGTTGAAACTTTTATTTTTAAAATATCACATTTACGGTGAAAAGTGCTGAACAGAGACCGTAATAGTGTTCAAGTATGTTGAGTCTTCTTGAAATAAAATAATAATACATGTAGAAAGAAAACATAAGCTTCAGAAGACTCGATATAAAAAGAGATTCTCATGTTTTATGTAGAGGAACAGTATTAATCGTTTTTTTTTTTTCTTCTTTTTGTGGAAACGTATTTTAGAAAATGTGTTTTAATAATTTGCTTTTTTTCTCTTTGTTCTGTAAAATTTTACAGTACCTTTATCAGTTTTTATTTATTATATAATTTGTTTTATTAAAAAACAGTTCTTTTGAAAATAATATATTTATTATGTTTTTCAAGAATACTTTTTTGCTATTCTACTCTTTTTTTTTTTTTTGTTGTATTTTAGCTATAATTTTATCTTTTTGTATATTGTAAAAAAAATTACATTTAAAGCACTGAGATTCTAGGCTACAAACATGAACTTTCATGTGAATAAATAAAACTTCTTTACGTAAAAAATAAAAATTAAAAATAAGTTCATCATTATTAATCATGATAATGACATTTTTTGTTCAGCACTAGTACTGTCGAATGATAATATAAAACGTTTAAAAAAGACAGTTGAAGAAGTTCTATGCAAGACTCGAGTGATTTTATATCTACTTATGAAACAACCATAAGTATATTGTATAAGTTACATAATATTCTTAATTAATATATTTATTTACTTAGAGTCTTCTTCGATGAGATTCCAGTTATAACGATGCTGCTCAGTATTCGGAAAATATCGAAAAATTCAAAAAAAAGTTCATGAGAATGATTGAAAATTATTTAAGAAAGGTTACTTCTTACACTGATTACATTCTCGTTTGTAGGAATTCTCAAGTTTCAGGATAATCTTAACTCCCCGCAATTAGGTGTAATACGTTTAAAATGCCTTTGAAAAATAAGATTTTCGTCCTCTCCTTTCCTTTTTGCACCATTACGCAAGAAGGTAAAATGATCAAGAAGCTACTACAGTATGGTATGGGTGCGCACCTAACCATTTCTTTTTTTTTCTCTCTATCTATCTTTTTTTTACACGATTCTCGTATTCTTATACAGAGTTAAACGAAAAAGTTTCACTCACAAGTATGTTAATTATGTAAAAGTGCCGTGATCACTGTTAAAGAACTCGTAAATAAACAGTAATAGAGTACACAGAAATTAAAAGCAAGAATAAACATATGGAAGAGAAGGAGGAAAAGAAAGAACGCAATATTCAAACAAGCAATAAATATATGAAATAAAAATTCGAAAGCGACAATTACTGCAATATGGTCTAATAATTTGCATATATCTACTACCTCCGACGTATGTATGTACCTAATTTTTTTTCTTTTCTTTTTTTTTTTTAAACATCACAAATACCACAATCGAACAGAATAAATTTTTCTTGGCAACTTGTGCCTGTGGAACACTTATTCATTCCATTTCGTCTGCCTCTTTCTGCGTGTACATCATACACGTGTATATGTGTGTGTCGTAAATACACGTATTTCAAATAAACATTTATGCAAAGTACAGAAAACGTAGTTTTCTTATTTCGATTGACAAAGAAGACAGGGGTGGTACTACGATACGATGCGAAGGTTTAAACTACCAGAGGAAATACGTTTATCATTGTTTTAATCTAACATATATTTCGACATTTCCGATGTTTTTGTTCCACTCGAATCCAGGGTATCATTTGCATCGCAAAAAGTATACTTAAATTTGCCTGTATAAATATATATATATATATATATATATATATATATATATATATATATATATATATATATATATATATATATCGCAATAATAGTGTAAACATGTACTCGTAACAATTATCAACATCCCAGAATAATTGAGCATTAACAAATTTATTCGTCAGCTCTTATATTTTTTAATGTTTCGCAAAAAGTCTCGTTTTACGTAGAAATTTTTGGTGAACTCTTTAATATGAAAAGAAAATGTTATGTAATTTAATCCTAAAAGTGCATCCTATCCTTTTTTTATGTATCACCACTAACAAATTACCACACGCATAATTTACAATTACACCTATATTATAGATGCGATTTCATTTATTACACAAATCGTATAACTATGCATTTGTCTTTATAAAACTAACCGGAAATGCTCCACATGGCCAAGTTGACGCTAACTTGATGTTTCTATTTACAAGTATTCTTTACATAATGTGTACAATGTATATCGTGGTAATATGCCTCGCAGAATGAAAATTAGAAGGCAATTTTGTTTTGAAGGAATTTCGCTGTTTCATCGCTCTTAAAAAGGAAAAGTTAAAGAAAGTCCGCTCGAGTAGTTTCGAAAAGTATACTGTTCCAGCGAAGTTCAGCAACAATATTTACACGTGAAATTCTCGATAATTCGTTGTGTAAATATAAAACAAGAATGTTTATTTTCAAAAGAAAACCAAGAAGGAGAAAAATAAATAAGAATTAATTTCATCAGATTTAAAATGAAAACGAAGAAGTTTTTGGAACTGTTGTTTTTTTTCTCAATAAATACATTCCATTGTCAAATTTCATACAGAATAAGAAATATTATATTTGAAGCAAAAGTAATTGAAATTTAATTAATATACGTTGCGAAAGATTGAAAAGTATTTGAAAGTTAAAACATATCACGATCAATTATCTTTTGTAATAAAATAAACAATAAAGACAGAAGCAGAAATTTCTGAAACGTCGAATATATCATAGGTATCCCCTTGTACATGTTTCGCAAGGCAATTATAATTAACGCTACGTATTTATATATATATAGATATATATATAGTTCTTAACACTATGCAACGGAATGCTTTTCTTCGGAGATTGTATAATAGATCCACCTTTTATTATACGGCACGCGTGCAATTCATTGGCCTTTTGACACCTGCTTGCTAATAGGATATTAATCATTCTAGATAATACGATTCACAGTAATAGTGTTTATGCTATGTATTTAATACCGTACACATATACAATGTCATTTATTTAACTCTGCTATATGGTGGCAGGTGCACACCCAAGCTGCCTACAAAATGATACAATTTTTTTTTTGTTTTGGGGAAAATAACGAACTTTCTCGCATTTTTAAATAACTAAAATCATCTTATCACCTACTACTCTAAGTCTGCATTTTTTACACTTGTTTATGTCTTGAAATAATTCCGTTATAGAATTTTATACGCAATTTTTACATATTTGTCTTCTCGACTATCCTAAGCGCGGGGAGGGCACATGATTATGTGAAACTTACAATCGAAAGTACATAATTTTAACCCTCTAATGATCGACCAAAATCGTTCTTACGAAAAGAAAACGGTGTATTTCTTTTTTTCATTTTTTTTTTCTTTCTTCTTTCTTTTTTCTTTTTTCTTTTTAAGATGTACTTTGTAACAGTAAATTCGACATGTTCATAACTATTTTTCGTTAAAATCACGCATATTGTAGTAACTAAATTTTGTACAAAGTTGTAAAATCCCAGATCACACGCATATAAAATTCACAATAATTTCTCGGTAATTAGAGGGCTATTAACAGTAAAACGATGAATGACAAGTAACGAAGTATGAGCTTCATTTCATCGATATGTAATAATCTGACTATCATCACGTATCACGTTTTATATGATATAAATGCTTTATACACTAATATTGACCAAAAGAAAGTGCGAAGCAGTTGCTTGTTATATACTCATCTCGTTATATTCGTTTTCTTTCTTTGTTTTTTTCTGATATTAATTTCCGAATGTCAAAAAAAAGCAAAGGAGAGTCATTACTTTCGCTTGGACAATTCGTGGAAATAAATTCTTTTTAATCGCGTAATTAAAAAAAAAAGTAAATAAAATAAAGATTGTAAAGAAAAAAGGCAGTGCTTCCCACTAACTACATTTTCTTTCGACTATCGAACTGTTCAAAAACTTAATGTTAACATGAATCGATCATAATTAAATTACTAACAAACTGTTTTTCTTTTCTTTCTTTTTAACCTTGGTTGCCCATGGCCTATAGGCTTGGAGTGCTAACAATGGAATCCACTCGCCCCGTGCTAACACCTGGACTCTGGAACAACATCCGCGTTCGATCGGTTCACCAACCAGATGACCACCTTCGCCGTTCGCATCACCAGCCCTGTTGTTCGTCAAGTTTATCCATCCTGTATCCTCTTCGTGTTTTTAAATTGTATAGTCTCGTTTAAGTTACTCTACTCGTTCTGTTAGCGCTCACTTTTTACTCGTGTTTCATACGTCAGACAGATAATTAAGCCACTGGAATAACTTACCAACGATAGAGGATATAGATTTATTTTATATCCTCGATCAGCGAAAAATCATCTAATCGAATGGTGTTAAAAAAAAACAAAAAAAGACAAAAAAGCAGGTAAAAACGCGAATCATGTTCTCAACGTAAACGAACGACGAACTCGAATAATTCTGATATTTTCTCTCTCTCTCTCGAATGTTTAATATTTTCGAATTTCTTAAATGATCTTATATATATAAAAAAATCTGGCAATTTCGATTTTTATTTGAGCGGTGATATGAATGGAATGATCCACTTATAAAATTAACACAATCCAAGTGGTAATTTATTATTAATTCATGTTCTTCTTAAACGTAACTATCTCTCGTTTCTGTTAGCGACACGATTTACTCGATTATTATCATTATAGTTAATATTCAATCCAGGAATCCGTTGATTTCGTATCGGCTTGTCGAAATACCAAATTTCTGACACGACGAGGAAACATTTCACTTTTGTTTTCTTTTCTCTTAATTTTTTTTCTTCTTTTTTTCTTTTACGTTAAAAAAAGGATACTAACTTATTTATTGTTAAGATGCCGAATTTCGGATTTTTCCATTGTCACACATTTTTCGCATTCGAAAAGCTTCGCAAGGCGTGATATAATCAGAAAATGACGAATTTTCAAGATTTTCAGCAATATCATTTAGTATATTTGTACATAATCGTTATTCATTCAGTAATCGCACACGTATATGCATGGTTTACGAACATCAGTTTTCGCGTGTAGAAAATTTCTTAAGACACGTGACACAATGAATTGTTTGATCAGTTTGCGAATTATCAGATAGATCAAGATGTTTAAATAATATTCGCTATATTGTAGGTGTGGCCTCGATTAATTTTTTTTATTATTTTTTCTTTGTCGTTAATCGTTCATTTATTTACAAATTTGATTAGAATGTTCAGAAGCAGTAGTTCTAGTAATTACAGCAAAAGCTCGAATTCATTTTATACTTTTTTTATTTTTTGTTAATATCTTGTTTATATTTTATCTTCCTTTTGATGTACAATAATCAGTTTGTTTACTAAAATCAACGAGACGTACTTGTACATTTCACGAAATAGTTGAATCTCTTATTAATGCATATACGTATACGAATACGTATAATATTTATAAAAAATTTGAAAAAATTAAAATGAAAGGAATTCTTATTTTAAAGAATTACCAATCTGTTTAAACTTTAAACGAATGATTCGAATAAATTATTATTCACGTACAATACGAAATAAATACGTACGAACGTATGCGTGTTAGAGAAAGGAATAGAATCATTACATTTACATGTTGCTCGTGTTAGTGTAAAACATTTTTGTCATCAACATTGGTATAAAAAAAACAAAAAAGTTGAAATTTTAATAATATGTTGTAATTTGTATATAAATGTGTTCGATAAATTTTGTAATTAACACGATGATCTTAATCGATAATTTCATAATTTAGTCTAATAAAAGCACACTTATATGGTTGCACGCATAGTTAAATTTTCATGTGACTAATAGATGATATTGTTTGCAAACTTTCAAAGTTATTCTTTGAATTAATGTATTATTAATGAAAACATCTCATTTTTTTGTTATATCACACCTCATAAACGGACCTGTATATTAAAAGTCTATTTTAAGGTCGTACTATATATTACATATAAATTTTTCTATTTAAAACAGCTATCACAGACTATAAAACCAACTTCTCTGTACAATGGTTATATCAGTTCTTTTAGTACTTACATCATTAGTAGGACAATGCAGTAAATAGGGAGAGTGTGTGAAAAGGGGCAAAAAATTTAAATAATATTATATAGTTTATATAACATATCTATGTGTAATAGGTGCAATATAAAATCAAAATTTACTTCCATTTTGATATCTGTTAAGTAAAATTGAAATTAATGCTAAGTCTAGTTTGACTCAGGAAAAGAAAAAAAAACAGTTTGAAACACAAATATAAGTATATTTGTTTTTTAATGTTAAGTAAAACAAATATTTACACAAGTAAAGTTTTATATGATTAATGGAATATTAATTGATTGTAATGCTAATGCATATTGAATCATAATGTAACATAAAAATATGAAATTTTTTAATGTGAAATTTAATCACAAGTACGACGTTTGTTAAATATTTCGAATCAGTTCTCTTTCTTTCTTTTTCTTTTTTTAATTTACACTTATCAATTTGATCAAGAAGAATTAGGGCAATCAAAATATTGGAATATGCTAAACTAGGTATTAAGAATATGCAATGTTTCTTTAAATATATTTGTTATGTGGCTAGGAAGAATCTCATCTCATATTTTAATAGTTTTGAATTTGAAAATTCTATTATATAATATTACGGTGCAATTTACTTGTAAAATAATAGACTTTAATCATTTATTACTTTCAATTTCTTATATTTGCATAAATTTGCATAAATAGTTCTTTACTTGGAAAATGTAGATTAAGAAGATTCATTTATATAGTGAAATGAATCGTTTTTAAAAGCGATATTCTTGGAAATGGTGAGAAAATCGATTAGAACAAAAGAACGTAGAAGTAGTTCACTACTTTCTCCGTTATCTGCAATATATTTACATTTACAATGTTATATAATGAAAGTTATCTATATAGATGAGAGTGTTTATATGTGAGATTGATTTATTTACCAGTCAATATACCATTAGACATACAAAGAATATTCTGTTGATTCTTTAGATTTGCCATATGTATATGTAATAATAAGAACTTTCTATTATGTTCGTTGTGTATATTTAATGATCTGTGTAACATGCTTGTATTTTCAACAGGCACTTCTAACTTTTTTGACTATCTAGGGACAGGTAACTATTACTTTGTGTAAATAGATTGTATTTCATGATATAATAGTACTAACAGTGATCTGAAATCTACTTAAGTCTACAGCTTAAAGTAGTATATTCGTTATATATTTTCGTATAATATATAATTCAAAATAATATGCAAGAGAAACACAGACATTTTATAAAAATATATACAAATGGGGGAAGTTGAAAATCGAAGATACTTTTGCTGTATATTTAGTGCAATAGTGCATATTAGTACATATTATGATCTAAGTGACTTATAATATATTATAAATACACTGTAATTATATTCTACAAAAAGATATTCTTTGATGTCTGATTATATAAAACATGTTTTAACAATGAATAAAAAATGTTTCAAAACTTATTACTAAACATTAGTAATTATTGATCACTTATTAAAAATCTACACATTATGATTAATTGAACATTTTTTGTATTTTCTTTTAATGAAAAGAAGCTAAAAAAATGAAGAAATGTATTATGTATTTTATAAATTAAGAATGAGATACTAACAGTGATCAACCTGTAAATGAATCCATTTATAAAATTAAAGTTTACATATATTTTCAAAAATTTACAAATTCAAGCACATATCATTATTGTACAAATTGTAAACTATTTACATATAATTTTGGATCTGATACAGTTGACATACATCTTAAATTTGGTAAAATTATCTCTATTTTCTGACTTTCCCTTGTACTGTTAAACAGATTACTATATATATATATATATATATATATATATATATATATGCTCGTTTATATGTACGTACATGTTTTTTTAATAATATACAATTTTAGGTATGTACACATAATATAAATTACACGCGTAAAATTACAAAACATGTGAAAATTAAACCAAAAAGTAATACAGCAACGGATATTTGAGAAATTTAAAAAGTAATAAATATATAGTAGTTACGAGTGTTTGATCGCAATGATAAAATGAACAATGCATTGCTTCGTTGTATTTAAAGAATTGTAAATGTAAAAAGAAAGCATGAGATATTTGTATTAATATGTTCGTGTTGATAATACTAATATAAATTGTTTTTATTATAATTTTTATTAGTATTATTAATACCATACGCGCATATGACACAAAAACCAACATTTGTTTACTTCTCTAGTAAGTATAATTTTATAACAACATATAACGTATGTAACATAATACATTAAGAAGAATGCTTTTCTTACATCCAAATATGTAACATTGAGATTAAGAAGTGAACATCATTTGTAATCACACTTATTCAAGTAACATGTGTACGTACCTCTGTATGCATATGCATATACATATATTGATTTATGTATGTATGTATGTATATATGTGTGTATACAGTTTTGTTAACACGTATATTTGTATTTACATTTATGCAATGGTTGCTTAGTTCTTGTCAAAATTTATTAAAATTATTTGTTTTATATTTTATTTTATCGTTGATATTTATGTCAACAATATTAAATATGTAGTAAGTATAGACAAAAATATAAAATAATTATATTTTCAAATTATCTGAAACATGTCTTTATTAAATATAATTACAGTTTTACATTGTTTACAGAAAATTTTTCTATATGTGTTAGAAGAGAGTATGAAGAGTTATTGTACAGGTACAGTAACAACTTTTTCATATTTCTAAGTACAAAGCAATAGAATTTAAAGAATTGTGTTCAAATGGTATATAAAAATGATATTAATTATCTCAAATATTACTAATCAGTACTTTCTTTCGATGTATTGATATACATCGATATGTTGAGTAATTAATTAAATCTATAATTAAATTGAAATGTAATATCTAATTTAGTTATACGTGTATGTGGCACTCCATTATGATATATAACTTACACTAAATTCTTATAAACAGTCATAATTCAATGTTCTGCATTCAACTAAACTGATATTGAATTTATTTTTCTATGTTTTTGATTCACAAATGCAACACAGATATATTTTATTACGATTGTTATATTATACTTGTCTCTAACATAATTTATAAGTGGAGAAACATAAACGTATTTAATTTTTGGTTGTTCTTTATCTTGAAATAAAACATTACTCTCATGCTACATTGTAAAATTTTAATGATAATTAATATCTCGATAATCGTAATTTTGAAATGTTATCATTATTAATATTTACAAAATGAATAATTTTAAACTAAACTATGTATTATCTGCTTTTGCTATACAAAATTAGTTTTAAATGTTAATGGATTTACTAACACATTGTACACCATATTAAAATGAAGCAAATAACAATTATAATTTCATGATTTTGGTAAACGGTATAAACCTCCTGAAAATAATAACTGATGTTCTCTAACTTTTCTATCTAGAAACTGTCTCAATTCAAGCAAACCACATTCCATCGCTCCTGGACCTTGAGACGCGAACATTTTTAACATCTGATGAATTCTTTCTAGAGGCATTGAGTCTAAATTAGTTAACATGCCAACGATGTAGGACCAAAACACTTGCAGTTCTTCTTCTCTCTGATCACTTGCAGATGCCATTGCACTTTCAACTTCTTCTTCTTCAACAATATCAGATAAGGATCTACTTTTCGTTGAACTTTCTTCTTGTAATATGAAAACATCGTTAGAAATCTCTTTCAAAAGACCTTGCGAAACCCAGAAGGTTATTTTTCTTCGTAATACAGTTGCAGGAGCATGCATTACTTCTGCAAGTTCTTCTAAGGCCCATTCTTCTACAAAATTGAAAATATGCTAGATATTTTACTCTTTTTAAACCATATTAAGAAATTTATAGGAATTGTAATTGATAATTTATAAAATATAAACATTTCTTACTCTTATCTTGAAAATGTATGATTATTGTAGCATGTATTGGAGTTACATTTATATCTAATTTTCTATCTTTCAATTCAATTTCTAAAGTAACGTTTCCAAGATGAGGTTTCCAACAAAGTGTCCTGTTTCCTTTCAGAGTTTCAAATGCCTTTACATATTTATTTAATTGATTTTGTACAATTTTAGGTAATTCTAACTTCCAATTTTCTTTGAACGGTGGCCAAAATTGTGCTGATAATATCAATGCAGATGTAGGAAAGTGCTCTTTTTCTAAAGAATAACTAGTATCAGACTGTATATGTCCATCGATCCTTTTAGAATCATATACATCTTTCAACATTACTTCACAATAGTGAAGTTGGTTTTCTCCGAATCGTCTTTTCAATAATTCCAAATGACGAATTTCTCGTTCAGTGTGATAATTTAATTGAGATAATAATCTATCTGCTAATAACGTTCGATATTCATTTACAAACAGATCTTGACTGCCATATACATTTACTAACATTGATATGATATCTGACATTCTGCGTTGTGCTGATTTTGCTGTAGGGAAGAATACATTAAAATTTAATAAAGAGTGATAAACATATGTTTAATTTAATGTTATGCAAATTATTTTGACGATTTTATCGAAAAAAAAAAATGTTTTAAAACATATGAATATTATCTTTCTTCCTTGCTTTAACACATAAAAAAAAAATATATATATATCTCATAGAATTTTTACTAATATTTATATACATCCTATATGATATAAATGTACCAGGATCAGCATCAACAGGATCAGGCATCCATCTGTCCCAATCTTCATTTTCCTCGTTGCCAGAACCATCATCTAATTGTAAAGATTCTCCTTTAAGTAATTCATCTGCTAAATCACTTGACGAATCATCCAGTAAATCGCTTACTACACAACGCACAGTATCCTCTCTAGTTCTCAAATAAACTCTAAACAAAGTATAAAAATATGTAAATTAATTATTAAAAAAAATGTAATAACGATTTAACAGATGATATTAATAACTTACACAATAATTGTTTAATATTACATTAATGTAATGCTATAATATAAAATTAATTAAATATATTTCAAATATTGCATAATAATTACTTAATAGGTTCTGTTATTGTTTCAAGAAGAACACCTATGGGATCTAACTGTCTCAGTGCTCTTATAGCTGCAATATAAGCTGTTATTATATCAGGTGTATTTACACCTGGATGCAGTAATCTTGTTTTTAATGCTTCTTGTAGGCTTTCTATTAAAACTTTTCGCAAATCAGTTCTTTCTAAACAAACACGCAAATCATCTATTGCAGGTTGAGAATCGGGGTATTCTAAAAATAAATGTAACAAATATATTGATATAAACAACCTAATAGCACATTAATTTTGTACCTTGTATATAAAGAAATACCTATTATTATATCAAAGAGTTGTTCAATTCTAAATCTTGTATATGTTTCATATAAAAAGTGAGATAATTTTTGTTTAAATTTGCTTATAGCATTACGAGTTTGTTCACTCAAAGATACAACCTTTGAGAAACCACCAGAATATATTCTTATTAACCAATTCATAACTACTGTTTCAAGCCACTGTAAAATTAAGTATAATATTAATTACACTATTCATCCCAAATTCAATAAATTGAATAAGTGCAATTTATATTATGAAATTAAAGTGTATGTAACAAACTTCTTACATTTTCCAGCGATGCTAATTGAGATACATCAAATGTTTTGTCACATGAACGATTCACATGATTTTTAATACGTATGTGTATTAATGATGTAAGAACATTCCCCACTAATCTCTCTAATAGTTCTAACTCAATTAATTTTCTATTTGTTTCATGAAACATGAAAACTATCATTTGGCACTGACATTTCTCTACTTCTTGATAACAACCCATGCATTGAACAGAATCACTTCCCGAAGTAGTTGCTGCAAAATAAACAATATTAATATCTATAATTTAGATTCCGTGAATACTTAATTATACTATTCTTCTGAGTTTCATTTTGAACGCAGAACATTATGATAAAAAGAAAATTACAAATGTAAATAAAATTAATGATATAGAAAAATTAAAAACAACTGTAAATATTATATTTTACATTATTAATTACCATGAGTAGAATTATCTGCACTACAAAATACATTGAATGCAATTTTATAAAATTGCTCAACTATATGTTCATAATGGAGTGGCAATTGACTTAATAATGTAGAGCGCACAATTAATTTAAATCGACTCAATACATTAATTCCACTTGTTTGAGTTATTTCATCCTGCATCAAGTATTCTAATCTTTTCAATAATGGTAAGAATTCTGTAAGACTTGTATATAATCCATCTACTGCACTCTTAAAATGTTCAAAACCCTGTTGTCCATCTATATTGTTCACAAACTTTTTCCAAAATGCAGGTGCTACATTTTGTCGAATATATAACTCTATATGATAAATAACTACATCCTCAACAAAATGTGCTAAATCCAACGCCTTTATTTCTTTAATCACTTTGGTAAACTCTTCGTCTGTACATTCATTTTGAATCTAAACAGAATAATAATTTACTTTAAATATATAACTTAAGAAGACTTAACTTATGTGTTTGATTATTTACATCCATTATCAAATCCATAAATACCTAATAATATATTTTAAAAATATTTCTAAAATTAATTAAAAAACATAAAATAACCTTGTCATATAAAATGGGGAATGCATATTGTATTCGAGAAAAAACATCGCCTTTATTGTTCTCGGATTTATCCATATTATCCATAAATAAATCCTCTTCTTGCTTCCAAAGTTTTTCCAAACCAATTTTGAAATTATGATCACCTATTAAAAGTGACGATATTATCTTTCGTATCGGTAGAAAATTTGGGCACAAATTTTTTTGCTACTATTAATGAATAAAAAATATATTAGACATGCATTTTATAAACTTATACACAAGGATAACATTGTGTCACGCACATTTCTGTTTTGACACTCAGCAAATGTATACAACCAATACCATAGACAAGATACAGAATAGACCTAACACCAAATGTATTTTCTTGTTACGTCATCTTCGGAGCATTCCGAAGGCCTTGCAATTTCCTACGTTACCGATTCAGCAGAGACAAACATTACAACGTTAATAGTGATCAAAATTAGAACTAAATGTAAGTATAAAATTGTAAATAAAGCATAGAATATAATTCATTCTATGCGCATGTTCTATTGCTATTAAAAGATTTTTAGCAGTTCTAACCATACGATTTAATATATGTGTTATGTACATGCGGATTTAACAAAAGAAGCTATTTTACATTTAACGACATTTTACGATATTTCCATCTAACGATATTTTACTATCTTTAATAATTGGATTAAACCATAGACGAGGTATAAGATAGATTTATTGTACAATGTAAATTCCTCTTCCACGATTCGGAAGTTACGAAATCTACGTTTCCATTTTGATCTTACATGCGACATAAACGCTTTCGAATGGAATAAGATAACAGCACTACAGAAATAGGAATTATAACTTAGGAAAGCTATAGTCAATTATTTTTGGCAATTACAATCGAGATCGATCTATATTCGTCTTTCCGCGACAGCTTATTTGTCAAACATCCGACAGCTTATTTATCAATGACACCAGACAGAAAAAGGAAACGAAAAAACCAAGTAAACGAAAATGCAATGTACTAAGTAGATAAAAGGAAAATTATCGCGATAGATAATTATAATATGGAATATTTAGATGAACATCGATAAGAATTTTAAAAGGAAAGTAAGTGAACAGGTAATAATGAGTAATAGTGAGTAATAAGCTTTAACATATTAGTTAAATAAATGAATATTTTTTAAATCTATTTACGGAGTCAAATTTATCATTAAGAACAGCAAATTTGAGTAATTCACATCGTTCGTCTATATCGTACAGTTCTTGAAATATTAGATCCCATTTGTATATTATCATCTAACTTCTGAACGGATTTTCACCTTTTCTCGTCAATAATAATTTACAATCATTCCTCACATAACAGTCAATAATGAAATGCAATTTTTAAAAATTACCGCGGTTAGGCCATCTAGCGGTAAGAAGGTGATACCACTCTAGCAAGAAAAATTCAAAAATACAAGTGACACCATCTAACGTAGAGATTAAATTTTATTAAACTTCGGAATTCAACTTTTGATTTTACACCTTCATATACTACCGCAGGTTGGCGCCACGTGTTTGATACTTTATGTAGCGCCATCTATCGTAGAGGTACTATTACTAAACTTCGAAAACGAAGTTCTGATTTAGTCCATTTGTGTAGTACCAGGTACCACCACGAGATAGCGCGACAAGGGTAATAGTACCTGCAGCTCCACCTAGCAGTGCACTTTTAGTACTATATGAAAGGGCTAAATTAGAAATTGATTTCTGGAATTTAATAATAGCATTTTTATATTAGATGGCACCACGCATACCTTTAAATATTGCATGGTACCTCTGTATACCGCCAGATGGTACCACGCATACTGTCAAGGGCGTTCAAAACATTTGAATCTTTTCTTAAATTGGTAATGTACAGAGAAATCAGTGCAACTTTATGTTATTTCGAGCATCTTTGAAGGTTGATTTCCCATTAAGTAGTATAATCGAAATACCGTCAAGTCAGTATTTTATTGAAAGTGGTTAGGCTTATATATCACATAAACGTGTTAATAGTGACATGTATATTAATTTGTTTCGGAATTAGAAAGAAACATTGTCGTTTAATCATGGATTGATTATTTGCTAAATTTTCTAACCCTCTAAATTGACTTGGCGTCATGTATGTATGCACTAACGCTGCACGTACTAATGTTCTTTAAGTTATGTAATGCGTTTGCAGAGGCAAAATTTACGGATGTATAATAATCATATTTTGTGCAAATTATGAGAAAAATAGAAGTTGTAAATTCATGGGGAAATGAGCATTTCTGATAGAAACTGTTGAACTCTTGTTGAATATTTCTTCAAAATTACATTTTCAAGCAATGCCAAGACTAAGAACATTGATAGCCTATTACGAAATGTGGTTTTTCTTAGATGCTTTTGTTAAACAAGAATAATAATTACGCTGTTCGTGTCTGTGTAACCCTTGATATTGACAAAAAACCTTAAATTAATTTGCAAAGCACGTGTTTGCATTAAAAATTATTAAAGTGGCCACTAAAAAAATTTGTTTAAAGCAAATGAAGAGATATGTGTAGTTGATTTATATAGAGAATTGAAAATTTGTGTCAATGGAATTGTGAAAAATATCTTTCTGCAAAAATGGATATGTTGCAAAACCATTTTTTGATCATATTTATTACAGATGTTGAATATTTCTGGGAAATTTACATTTCTAAGCATGTTTTAAGCTTGATATAAGATCATCTTATTACAAGCTGGGTGTTTTTTCATACTTAGAACAGTTTGAGAAGCAAAATTGTTTATTACACATATAGTGCATTTTCCCGCCAATTTGTTATAAACAAAAATCTGTAAATTATGTGTAAGACGGACATCGAAGTGGATAATTATTTTGTTTTCGTGTACTAAAAGTGGATCGAAGTGATTTTCGAAAATGTCTTTCGTTAATTTTCTCAATAAATCAACATTTTTGTTCGGTCGAACTGTGGAATGCGTGACGTAGTAAAAATGGAGGGATTATTAAATAGTTTTTTGATTAAATTCATTGCAAATGGTGAATATTTTTGCTAAATTTTCATTTTTAAGTATGGTCGAGACTTTAAATGAGATATTCTTACTACAAGATGGGTGTTTTTTGATAATCAGAGTGGTTTTTGAGGCAGAATTGTTTATTTCACGATTAGTGTATTTCCCGCCAATTTATTATTATCAGAAACCTGTGAATTATATGCAAAACAGACATCAATGTTGATAACTATTGCGTTTCTATGTGTTGAAAATGGATGGAAGTGATTTTCGGAAGTGTATTTTGTCGATTTATTCGTAAAATTAATATTTTTAGTATATCAATCTATAGAGTGCATGATGCAGCAAAAATGAACGGGTTGCTGATTTACTTTTTGATCAAATTTATCGCAAATGTTGAATATTTCTGCAAAATTTACGTTTTTATGCTTGGCTTAGACCTGAAATAAGATAACGTCACAAGTTGACCGTTTTTGATAATCAGAGCAGTTCTAGAGGCAAAACTATTTCATAGTTAATTCTTTGCCATGATTTTTACCAACAACTGCTGCAAATTAATCGTATAATACGCCTTTTTGTTGAGAATTTCGTGGTTATTGTGTAGTTTGAGCGTTTTGTGGAAGCTTAAAAGTATGTGTTGTTCATTTATTTTGAAACCATATGTTCGAAATTTTACGGTGTGTCGAAAGATAGGGAAGATGTCATGGCGGTCCATGCAGCGTGTGAATTGGCGGGATATTTTGCGATAAAACATTTTACAAAATTTTTGCACTTTTCAAAACTTGATTTGTGTTTGGTTTATTCTGATCGTAGTTATTACAGTTAAAAATGTTATTGGGACCATAATTTTGCAGGATATTTAAAATTTGTTGATTTCATTAGAAATATTCGTTAGGTGGAAGTAGCGATAGAGATCCCCTCACTCTTTGTCCACTTGCGCGGATCACTAAGCGTGGAGGGTATTAGTTGCTTCTGGGTCTTGATAGGGAGTGAATGTGTTTATTGTATCTCTAACAAAATGGTATGTGAATTTTATTTATTTACATCTTATTGTTTCTAATTGCTTTCTTCTTATGCAATACTGAGTTAAATTTGTTTAATTTGCTATAAATTAATCTTTTCTTGCTCTGTTACAGCTTTTTTGCCAATTTTAATTTCGTAAGGGAACCGATGCGGTACCGGCGGCGCCATGACACCCTGGATTTCAAATTCAAACGGAGCGTCACTTCTATGGCGGCAAATTGACGGTGCAACCATTAGATAAGTGGATGTGTAAATTTTCATTTCATTTTTATAGAATTTTCATTAGTCGTTGGCAAATGTAGTTAAATAATTAATCAGTATTAGGACAAATTGGTAGTAGAATAAATAAAATTTCTCAAGATTTTCGAAATTTATAGATTTTATTATTTGATGAAATTGACATATTTTTTTAATATTTGCGAACGGATTATAATTAAATGATCTTATAAGATAACAGTATTATTTGTTTTACAAATAGTGATCTGGATAATAGAAATATGTCAAAAAGTTCGTTACACTAATATGTTTTTGTGTTTCAGCTTCTTAGTTAATAATTTTTTTTTTAGTGAATTTTTTGACTGCGTGCAATGCAGCCGGTAGAGTCAGTGTTTGTTACGTAGTTGTTTTTTTTATTAGAGCACAGCTACTATAAGTAGTGTTTCGTTTTTTTTTTCTCTCTATAAATATCCGCGGAAGTAAAATCAGTGTTGATCGTATATAATAAATTCTTTCCAAAGCATCGGAGCTTTTGTCTTTCTTTCTTCTATCGCAAAAGTAGAGACAATTTTGTTCGCCGGCTATCATTTACGGTCGCGAAAATAAACATTTTTCTTCTTTTTTCTTTTTCTTAATAAATGCCTTGCGTTATCAGTAGTACAGTCACCGTGAAAGAGCAATGGACATTGTGCTGTGTATTATAAATATACAATGTAAGTATCCTTTGAATTCAAAACTTTTATTATTTCTCATTGCAATTGAAGTTGTAACTTTATGACATTCGTAAAATTTTCTGCTCTTTTACAGATATTTTCCAGCTTTTCATTGGATCCGCGGATCTACTGAAACCAGATGACTTCTACGATGACTCCTACGGTGTAACGGTCAAAAGAAAGAATCCCCTCGACAATCTTGTTTTCTGCGTTCGGTGAGTCGCATGTTTTTTAGTCCCTCTGGTCACTCAATCATGCTATAGGACGAAAGATCCGAAATGGCACGGGCGACTGGTTGTATACGTAATATTTGACGAGCATAGTAACCATGGGTATGCTCTATACACATGAACAGTTATAATCCTTTGTATATTATTTCTTAGTTCAGGCTAGGGCCTTCTTGTACACCACGATTTTTGATATTGAAAATAATAATAGTATATTATAATAAATAATAATCAATTTAAATATTTATGTCTCAAAGTAAATTGACATGAATATTTCCAATATATTGAAGGCGTGTTGAATGTTAATATCTATAATATATAATTTATATAAATTTTTTATGCATGATTCAGTCTATACTCAAAAAAGTATTGATATTAAGTAGGGAACAAATCGGATACTATCCAATTTCATCAAAATATAACATATTGTTATTATAATACTAATAATTGTATATGTAATTTACATATATTCATTTTTACATTTTATAGAATATGTGATATACATTTGTATGATCTTTTTTCTCAATTTTTCCATCTTGCGATTAACTTTATATTAGGTTTCCAAATTAACTATTAAAATAATCACTCATATTCAACAAAGAGTGTGGTAATTCGTCTACAAGAAGACATTTCGCGAATGGTAGAATAGAAGAGTTTCGGAATCAAAGTAATTTGTGTGAATTTTTTAACCACATTTTTAGACAATGTGCTTTGATGATAGAATCGTGCGAGGATAATCTAATTTTTTTATTTTTAGAGTAGTCTTATAAAACATGAAGTTTTTGTTAGTGAAATTTATTGAATTTTTATTGCAATACTCCATGAAAGTATTGATTTAAGAATTATTCAGATGATTAATGTAGAGTAATTTTTCTTAATAAATAATTATTTGGTGAAATTCCATAAACGCAAAGTAGCCATTTCCTAAGTAAGGAATGAGATAGTGAATGATGAGAAATGGAAAGAAAGACAAAATATTAACCCGTTCGATATAATATATTAATTTTTGAAGCTTAGGATTTTCAGGTTTAACCCTTTCCGTATTCATTGCCAGGAATCCACTCACATGTTCATGTGCTACTTGTGTGGGTGAAAGGCGATGGGCATGATGACCCTAGTTCATAAGATAATCAAATTTTTTAGCGACTGACAATGCGTTAATGTATCGTGTACAACGTATTTTCCACATTGTGTGTCTGCGTGGTTAAGCTGTGGAATTTATTAAAAATTATATAAACAAAAATATATATCACAAACATAATGACCACGTATTTCATGCGTGTAATACTGAATAATGTTACATATAACATATTTAATACAAGTATAGGGTGAATCATAAGTAATAAACGACAAATGAAAATTGATCAAAAGGAATCAATAAAATTAATGGAATTCGTTCAGTTAAATGAAAAAATGACTGAAGTATATTAAAAAGTACATTACAAATGTTCAATGAATTTTATCCAAGTGTAATTCACGTACAAAAGTAAGGTACATATACATTTACGGATATTTACGCAAAGATCGTTAGCCATTGTCAGTCGATTTCAGTAACTGGTACGTACTATTACAGTATGAATGTTTGTATACAAAACTCGGGTGACGGAGGCGTCCCGAGACGTTCTCTCTAGTGTAGGCCCTTGCACCTGGCTGTTATGTGTGAGAACCGTGGACTGTGTGTTTTTGTGTGAATGAGTTTTGCCATTTTTTAAATACAAGACTAGGTAGGACAGATAGCATACTTTCTGGTGTATCTGCTAGATGTAAGTAGGTAGGGCCGGGCAGGTTGTGTCAGTCTCTGATCGGGTAGGTGCTTTTCCGTGTGACCACGGATGTTTCAGGAAATTTCATTTGAAGAATCGAGGGCAAAACTGGCGCGAGTGGAGCATGCCTCTTGCCGCCAGCTATACTAATCGATTTTTCGAATTTCGCAAGCGCAAAGGATAGGTTCAAAACGAACGATAATGCACAGCTGCTCGAGATTACACACACATACACGACCTACGATTACTGGAATCGTTGGTCGTCCGTGTATTATTAGATCAGTTTTCTATTTCCTTTATTGTTGGCTTACTTTTTTTTGTATTTTTTATTGTAACTGCTGCTTTAAAATCAGAGAATCTCGAGTATGCAGAAGTTAGATTTCAGCTCGGCATTGTGCTCCAAGAATGAAGAGACCCAGCATAAGATATGCCACAGGAAAGGGCTGCAACAAATGGCTCTGCATCCTCTGGATGTGATCATTTTCGTTATTACTTTGTTACTATGCTCGTCTGTAGTAGTAATAGCAGTAGTTATTGCTGATTCGGACAAATTGCGATTTTAATTAGTATTGCGAATTAAAAGTGCTGAACGCGTTTTTCTTCCCCACCCTCTTTTTGTCCGCCAAATAGCGTTGCAACTAGAAACTGTTTTACGTATTTTACATTTCGAGTTGCGTATTTAGAAAATGCTTCTGTGAAATAATTTTCCACTGAAATTGATATTTCTTTTCCTCTTTCTAAATTATCATGTATTTTCTATCACAAGATTATTTTTACACACATTATATATTTTGACTTTTTCTTCTATTCGCCAAATTTTTATTTCTATACCTGTTACAGGTGGAATTATAAGTACCATATCACGTTTTTTTCAGTTATTGATTTTTTATCATATTTTTTCATCCCACTGTCTATTGTAGATTTATATGTGAAGGCAGGTTTACTCAAAAAAACTAATGGATTTGACTACTAGTCCAAATAAAAGACTGGAAAAGAGAGATAGAAAAAGGAAACAAGTAGTGAAAGAATACTTATATTGAAAATGTTCTTTTCTTTGTGTTTCAGAAAGAAATATGTTTAGAATAAATAGTATTTAGTAGGAAAATATGATATTTTTTTGTTCTTTTTTAGATTTTTGTATAATTAGACTGTGGATTGAGGTAGACTTATTATTAGGCAGAATATTTTTGTTTAATGACCGTACAATTAGGTAATATGTTTAAAAAATAAAAATTTAAACATTGTAATGTTTAAGTGTTTATTCGTTAGGCAAAACAAGTATATTTAAATAAATACTATTTACGAGTATTCGTATAGATAGGAAATTTTTGTATAATCAATTGAATATTGGTTATACCTCGAGTAGGTTCCACAAGAAACACCTTTTGTTCTATCTTCGCAAAACTATTAATATTTAATTGTCTTGTAAGTACGATTCAGGAGGTTGTGTTTGGAGAAGAAATTAAAATATGCATAAAAGAAGGGTGGATAGGATGTGGTTAGAGACGATTTCCATTCACAACTTTCACGCAGAGATCTAGGCTATCGATATTATTTGATACCAAATTAATAATTGCATTAATTACAGAATACAATATTTCATTTTCTATCAAATAATTCCAGCAAATGGAACGTATCCTATAGTTTTATTATTCTTTGGTAATAAAAATAAAATGGATTTAGTTAATAGTTAGACATGTATGTATAACATGAAATTTTTAAGAATCTTTTTCAATAGTGAAAATTTTTGAAGATATTTCAGGGAATAATAGAGCTGCACCGATAAACTTACGTATGTTCTTCTTTATCGATGAATGCGATGGATACAATAGGTAATAATTAACGAATGAGTGACGTAAAATTTGTTAAGAAAATACATATAGATAATGATAGCAAATATGAAGAAAGTAACGTTACTGTAAGTCATGAACAATTACAATACCGTTCTGAATTTGTAATAATATATTCTAAGGGCACAGAAAAGATATAGCTTGTGTAGTGTGATTAGTGGTAGGAATTAAAATTAAGAACACTGGAAATTGTTCACAACCAATAAAATCACGTACAAAATTTGTACACAAATGCTACTAAATCGTTGAAAGGTATTTTAGTCGATTATCATAGTGTTACATGCAAAATACTAAGTAGATTTATTATAATAAGTAGAATTATTAATTTATAATTTTAATAATTTAACAAAATTTATAATTTATAACGATGAAACGTTTTATCAGAAGGTAGAGTGTCCAGAGGATGAACATAGGCTAGCTAGTAGCCCTCGACCACCCTATTCACAATGTCCAAAAGGACAAATGAGTTCGCGGAAGGTTACCGGGATCTTCCTTTGATCTTCTCAACTGAAAGTTGTGATCAAGAACGGGCGAACTTGGAAAATTTTACGTTCTTATTAAAATCCCTTACAATTTTTCAATTTTTATAATTTTATTATTAATTTATATTCTTCATAATTTGTTACAACACAACATTATTATTTATATATTTTTACAAATTTCTTCAGTAAAAACTTATATTTTAATACTTTTATTACTTGCTTTTACTGAGATAAAATTTGTAATAATTAAATATCACGTTGGCCTATGATGATTGATTAAAAACAATCAAAGTGAAGATAATATTATTATGTTAAATCATTTTTTACGTGAATTAAATGATTATTCAACGTTTGTTTATTGTAATATCATGAAATAATTTATAACGTACAATTTTTTAATTTACACTAAATTTGAAACTTGTAACAATTAAAAATCAAATTAAACTATAGCCATCGACTACAAGTAAGTAATAAATAATTGAATAATCAATAACATGATGATTACTCTTTGATGATTGGATAGAATATAATTCTTAAACTCACCGCTCTAAATCGTAGAGGATCATAACAAAACCTCTGATTCTTTTTACTCGATCAGTATTGTAGTACGTGAGACACAAAATCCCACGAGGTGATAGATCTGTTTTATATCTTGTGTATGGCTGGTGTCAAAATAAGTTTCGCATATATGGCTTACACAACGTACGCTATTTCAAATAGAATTACTGCTGTGGCATGCTTGTGTTACTTCCCGGATTTCGATAAGAATTGATAGGACTCACATTTTTTATAAGTATACATATTTTATTTGTACAATTAGCAATAAAGATTTATATAAGCGCATTTCCGTTCTTATCGAGTAAAATGTAAAATTTTATGATTTAACACGTTTGACGCGGAGCCGATTTTGCTTCACTTTTTGTTCAGGCGGCGAGGAACACTCACTTAGGCATATAGAAAAGAAGGGAAATCTCATCTCCGTTTAAAATGTTTCAATAAAATATATTAAGGAAATATATATTGGGCACTGACGCCGCGTTTAACGTGTTAAAGTAAAAGTGAAAAATCGCTTTCCGCACACGAGGGATTCGAAACTCAAGAATTACAACTTGTAAAACGTCCTCTTTACTAACACTGTAAGTTATTGAATATTAGTTAAACTTTCAGTCTTTTGTAGAATTTATTTTCGTTGTTTATAATAAATGCATATTAGAATTAGAAACATTCTATAAAATGTTGTTATGCAATCCTTAAATTCACCCTTTCAAATTCCGTCGAAATTTCTGGGAGATCAACTCTACAATTTCCTTGTCGGAATATTTATATATCTAAATGATACAAAACTGTAACAGAGTTTATCAGAAAGATCATCCGTTTTTGAAATATTTTAATTTAAAATTAAGAATGCGGCTAGGAGTTTGATCACATAAGATGTGTCAGTGAAAAGGACTCATAAGTACAACTGTACAGTAGTTGCTAATAATGTTGCGTGTCCCTCGTCCAAATCCATATGCTGTCACATTTTTTTTTTTCTTTTCACTTGAATAAAATTTATACAGTACAAATAACATTTATTTTATCTTATATTAATTTTAAAATTAGAAATGCATTTTTAATATGTGCTAAATGTACTATAACTTGCAGCTGGTGTTCTGAAAGTGATTTCTACACCCATGCCCTTCCCTTGTTAGTATACTACGATATTTGTTAATTTAAAATAAAATTATATTTTTCTTTATTTATTTTACATTTTTTCTTTTTTTTTTTTTTTTTAAGTTAAAGTTTAGTGCCTTCTACTGATAATATCGAAAGTGATATGCTTGCTTGTTCAAAATTATTATGAATTAAAATTAAAGAATTTAAATAACAAAGTTTTAATATGGAAGAAGTTTTAGAAGAAGTTTTAAAAGAAATTCAATTTATCAAAAACAAGCTACTACTTTCAATACTTCCTAGTTCTAAATATAGTTAAATATACTATGATATAGATGTTAGAAATCATCTTGATAGGAATGAAACTGCTTCTGATTTTGTACTTATAGCAGATTGCAAACTCATCATGGAACCCCTGAAAAATAAATCCGATAATTATATTTATCATATACTGTTGGGTCAAAGAATAAAATGAATTTCGACAAACAGTATTATAAACTAGGTTTATTTATTTAGAAAAAAGAGTCCGAAGAAAACTGTTACAGAGAGCTATTGTACGTGTTCTTAGGTTAGGCAAGAAGTTAAGTTAAGACAAAAGAAAAAGAGAGATGACAAGCAAAAAAAGAATATGAGCAGCTTCGTCTGTTAGTAGCGATTGCTATACCAACATATACATTATACGTAAATTAATCTGCAAAGAGTATGTATAGGTACCTGTAATGAACAGAAGGTAATGTCTCATAAAAGTACATAAGTTGCGCTTTATGGCCGCTAATGGATGGTAGAAATTCTCCTGGATCATCTTGATTATACCATTGCAATACATATATACCTGCTTCTTGCATTATATGAGAACCCTGCATTAAAATTAATAATTATTTCATATATATGAAATAAGATTGTTGTCTAATTTTTATGTCTTGAAAATAAGAAATTTCATTTTTCAAGCAACTTAAAGAGAAATGAAAGTAAATAGTTTGAATTTGTTTACAGTCCACTTGTGTATATTGTTATAATAAGCTACTAATATATTATTCTCAATATTACTCTTATTTATTCAGTTGTAAAAACTATATAAAATATGAAAATATTGTTTACATGTTATAGGTATACAGCATAAATACAGTTGTAAGCATGTAAGACAGATTATGTTCATGATACATAGGAATATATTTTTACACATATCTTACCTGTATACTTTCACCATCATGACAAATAACACTGGGTTCAACTTTAATAAAATGTCCTTTTATTTCTTTTGCGTCTAATAATTCTGCATCCTTATCTGTAAGAGATTCTAAAAAAATTTCAGGTGATTATTTATTTGTATACAAAGTATCCCCTTCAAATCTATTTATGCAAACATTTTTAAAAGTGGATTAGGTTGAGAGTGAGTGTTCGGAATGTAGCAGAGATAAAAAGAATATGTGTATCTTTGAAAAGAAATAAGAGACTGGCATGTAGTGGTATTTCTAGAAATATAAGTGGAAGAAAAAGAATAGAAAAGAATAAGTAGGTTGTTGTGAGAAAGGAAGGCTTGTTTTAAAGGTTTACATAAACCAAAAATTTGACTAAGTTATCAAGAAAATCTTGGAAAAAGGGAAATGGGAGTGGGGGCAAAGGAAAAAAATATTTCGATAAGAGGGGACTTTAGTTTAAGAACAAAAAAGAGAGAGTTAAAATTAGGACAGATAAAATGATGGATGACAGAAAAGCATCTGTAGAAATAAAGTAATTAACAAAGAGGAGAGGAAATGAAATGAGGTTATATAGCAGGAGGGTTAAAGAAAAAAGAACGAAACAAAGGAAGGGGTTGAAGAGATTTTCCAAGATACAATAAGTAAATGACACACTGAGAATAGGAAGAAGTAGAGAAGTTGAGGTCTGGGGAAAGTATGGAATCAGATCATAACCTCTGGAATAGTTAAAAAAGAATTAATAGTTCAGGTGCAGGAGATGAAAAAGAAAAGAAATTAAGGAAAGGAGTAGAGAATGAATAGATTAGTCAGAGGAAAAGTAGGAACGTCCGGCGAGGCCAATAGCGTTTAATGTGTTCTTAGCAAATTTAGAAGAGAGGTTTAAAGAGGATAGCAAGGAAGAGATAGGTTAGGTCAGCTTAGAAGTAAAGGAGAAAACAGTATCACACTGATTATAGAAGAGAAGATACAGAAGAAAATCTGGTGTAAGTGTAAAAAGATGTTTGGAGGTGATAAGAAAAAAAAAGGAAAAAAAATATAGAAATGGACAGAGAAAACAAAAAAGTTTTTTAGGAGAGGGGTTATACACTGAAGGAACGGGTGGTGAGAAAAAAAGGGGGTTGTGTTTTCAAAAGTGGTATTGGAAATAAAATAGAGAAGTACAAGAACAGGGGGAAAAGAATAAAATGTTTGCTGAAATATTTGAGAGAAAAATGGGAGGAGGAAGGAATGTAACCATCTTGTATGTATATGATATGTACTAAAGTTACTGTGGGGTTAAGGATAAATACATAAATTATTACTCAAAAGGTACATATTATTTAAGTGGTACATGATTTAATACCAGTTTCAAAATTTAATTTTAGTGTAAAATGTTAACGTACGATTAGTATACTTTTGTAAATTAAGTATTTGGTTTTATGCTACTTGTATGTACATACCTGAAGAGAGATTTTTAGTGTCGTCATTAGCTTGATACAGTACTGTAAATATTATATTATGCCGCATTACATCAAAATCCCATGTTAAAACTGCTCCTGGATCATTACAGCGTATTATTACTCGATGTATTTGTCCACGGCTTAAACTTATGGAATGGTACAGATTATGCTCTTGTTCATTGGTTGTTTCCAGTTCCATTTTATATAGATGTTTTGGTACAATTCCTCCTTCAGTGATGTAAGCCTAATATTAACAAAGTGCGTATGTTAAATGACCAATTTATTAATAATACAATAAGATAAATAATGCATTTTAACAGTACTGTGAATTATAGCTGATACATTACAAAAATGTGTCCGTAACATTTTCAGATTTGCTACACGCACATATAATTGTTGAAAGCACATTTCCACGTTTTATGTAGAAAACGAAAAAAAAAATATGTTAATGATTTCGACTTTGTACTTTATCAGATTTCACTGATAATACACACAACTATATATTTAATTCGTAGGGCAAAGTGAAAATAATAGCAGTGACAGTGACAGTAATAAAAGTGTGTGGCATGACTCAGATCGACTTTTATTAATGCAAACATAATAATGTCGTTCGAGCCGAATACAGTTTTTGTACTTCTACAATACCTTCACTGTTGTACATTTTGTATTATATGAATAAAAGTAGCAGATTCTGTTAATAATTAAATTCGTGGTAATGTTTCTACAAAATTATGAAATCAATTCATATGATTCCCTTTAAAATCATAAATGTATAAAAATTAAGGTATTTAAGCTGACTTGAAATGTTGCATCTTACAAAGTGCTTCGTTGTTTAAGATAGACGAAAACGCACTTTAAATTATTTTGCTTTCAAAATGGGTCTATTTGCAATGAACAATTTTATTTCCCTAATACAGATATGTTTACCATCTTACTAAGTAGCTAATTATTTTGGAGAAACGTGCGCTTTTTTTTATCGTAACGAGCAATACAGGGTGTCTCATAAATGTATATTAATACTTCAGGAAGTAAATTTACACAGTAAAACCAGTAAAAAATGTCATATGGATATATGTCCGACATACCTTAGTTTTCGAGTTAATATTAAACATATAATAAGAAACATAATATTAAATTTATTAAATTTATAAATTTATATATTTATAAAATTGTGTATTTATTTATATAACGAGATTAATTTAAATATAAAGCGGAAATGGGTGAAATATTACCCGAAAATCTTAACACGTTGTTAACAACGCGCATGTTTCGCGATCGTCGCTTAGAAATTCAACCCTGAAAAATAGAAAATTCGTCAATTTACACCATTCCTCTGTATTAGTCTAAATTACTACCCTCAATTTTGAGGGCGATTTTCGGAACTCAATGTTACTTCGAGTATTTTCTTTAATAGACGCGGAGCCGAGTTTGTTTCGGAACGCTCAGTGGATGCTTAGGTATAGACAGAAAAGGCAATGCTCATCTCTGCTTTAAAAATTAAAAAAAAAATACATTAAAAAAGTGTAAACATATCTTTTCATATTGTAAAAAAATTTAATGTAAAATAAAAATTGTTTTTTAAATTTGATACTGTCGGTTTCCAGGGACCAACGCCGCCTAAACGAAAAGTTTAGTGTCGGCCCCTAGGAACCGACGCCGCGTTTAATGTGTTAATTATTCATAACTCGAAAATAGGTACATATCTCCATATGACATTTTTCAATTGTTTAAGTATATAGAATTACCCTGTGAAGTAATAACATGCATTTACGAAACATTCTGTATTTTACGCGTACGTTACGCACGGACTTAATAATAAATATACATATATTAATTTGATGAAAAACTTAACGTGATAATCAACAAGTAATATACAGGGTGTTCCATTTTAGTCGATTCATGTGATTATCTTTCGAACTATTTGTTATTGGGAAAAATATTTGACATGAAACTCACTCTATTATACAAGGATAATATATTACGATGAATGAAGATCTCTTTCTAGATAGAAGTGTCTACAAGATATCTAGAGTTTCATTCTTCTATATGATATACGTAGTTCAGTTTGTCGTTAAGAATTATTAATGTAAAAAAATATCTATAACTGAGGAACATGATAAAATATGGCACATGCTTCTATGAACTATTTCTAATGAACCTGTTAACTGGGTTAACCTCTCGAGGAAAAATTGAATATCTGAGGTATTTATAAATACAAATCGTTAAGAATTATAAATATTTGCATTTTCATTTGTACAAATGTGAATATGGTATGTTTTATATTTAACACAAGCATGATAGCACAATTAAGAATAAGTAATCTCCCGATAAATAAGCTATTGTTCTAAGTATCATTGAATCAGTATACGAGTTAACTCGTCATCCCCAGTTAAAAGGTTAATTTACATACTCCGTCCACCGCTGGACTGGGTCCCACATGTTAAGAAACACCCTGTAGAGTAAGTTTCATTTAAAATTCTTTGTCAAAGAGCGAATAGTTTGAGAGATATACAGAGTGTTATAGTACGGTTAGTAAAACCAGGCATGGATGAATTGCTTATGAAAAATTAAATTGAAAATATAGAATAACGATTTTTTGTTTGTGGATTCGTTTTCGAGAAAATGAAGTTCGAAAATTCTTCGGCGTACGCGTGTACTTGCTACACCTTCAACATAAAAGATCATATTTATATCTTAGTATTTTGACAATATTATGGAGGGTAGTGATTAATACTACATTTTAGCGGAATTAAAACTTACATTAATGAATCATTGTGTATCAGTTCATATTTCCGTAATTCAATGAGAAATAAATTGTTTACGACAAAATAGACGACAGTTTCAGCAATTGCTTCATTGATGTAAATTTGAAATCCGCTAAAATGTAGTGTTAACGAATATCCTCCATAATATTGACAAAATGGTCCTTATTTTTAAAATTTCTACTTGAATATAGTTCAACTAAAATTACAATTTTCATTTCCGAAGAAATTGCTTGTCTTCGGTACTTTTTCTTCTTCATTGAGGTAAATTAAATTTTTACGGGAAATCCAGAAACTCAAGAGCTTACTATATACAGGTTCACCATTTGTATGTAATCAACTTATATGTTTATATATGTATATTCAATGGGGAAACCCCGAATTTACATCAAATAAACAGACTCGATTGTATTAAAGGAAAAGAAATCTACAAATTTGGTTTAATTGTACGTTATTACTGAAGAAACCTGGAATAATACTTCAGTTGAACGTTGTGGTCGTTCAGTAGAATCTGTGCCATATCGTTTCTCTAAAAAGTCATCTGACAAAAAGGAAATGCAACGTGTTATTGATCGTATTATATGATTCTTATATTCTTTTTATATAATATTAACTATATTTATTTATTACTTATATTTTTTATTACTTGTTATTTTGGTTATTATTTCAGAAATTACAAAAAATCCATTATTTATTAATGTTTTTAAAAACGTGTTTATGTATTTTCCTTCGTGTGTGAAACATGTAATATGTATAAGTTTAACGTAAACAATTATATTTGCGAAGCAAATATTATTCTTATTTTTGAACTACCAGTCTTAATACTTAAAGTGCTATTTTGTTGAAAACTTCACCTAAAGCGCCGTAGTAATTACGAGTTTTGTAGAAACATGCATTTTTACAAATAAAATAAAATAACTCTTGTAAAACATAAAATTTCTATTCAAAAATTTTACACGATCTTGATAAAGAGTCTAACTAACTAAATTTATAGATAAAATACGCATTGACCACGACTATGTTCTTAAACTTAAATTTTTAGAGAATCAGCTTGATGCTTTAATCCTTTGTCTTGTTGTTATTATCTAAAAAAAATCTTTATTCTTTATTTTCAATTTATTATTTCGTAAGGAAGTATCCTGTAGAGTTGATGAGAATAATAGTATCTTAAACTATCTAAATATCTTCTTTGTTATTTGCCTGGATACATTTAAAAATTTTAAAAGAAGGATTCGCCTTTAAATTTATTTTTTAACTCCTATCGAAAAATAAATGTACTCACACGGTAAAACACGTATACATACTTATGATAATAATCCAATTGTCTACTTTTTTCTTTAAAATCGATACTGTAATTCAATTTAATATTTGAAATCTAATAAAATTTGAGTATTTGTACATTTGTTTCTGAAGTTTTGACTAAAACAAATTATTAATGATTCTTAATAGAAATGTAGAGCTACTATATTCTTTAATATAATATTACGTTAAAGCATAAATACAACGCGCAAAACTTTCTAGCATATTAAGTAAGTACACAGCAAAACAGAATTTTGTCACAATATATAAAACTGATTTGATGTGATTAAAAAAGTATAATTATCCTGTTACAATTTTAATGCACGTGTAGCAAATCGGACAATGTAGCGTTGGAATGAATATGATGCTTGAATTTCTGGTGAAACATGAGATAGCCAATGATTATAATTATGATAATATGTTGAACATTACGGCGTAACGAACCTTCATAACAATTTGACTTACAATAAAAAAAGCTAATTATTTAAATATCAATTACACGAATTTCTAATTATACAAATATTGATTTTATGATTCTGCTATCGGAAATATAGAAATATTTACACTTGAAATGAAAAGTTATTCTTCTGTTGTACTAGATAATATGGATTATCAAGCAGTGGATTTACGGTACATACTGATCTATCAAATTTCTTAGTATGTTTATCCGATATCTAATAAAAAATACTTTTAAATAATATCTACTGCCGCAAATTTTGAGAAGCGTTCTCAAAATTGAATATAATCTGAGCAAAATATATATTATCAGAAGTTACAAAAACATACTTAAAATGACGATATAATGTACATAGACAGTATAAAACTTATATAAATTAATTGGTAACATTACCGGAATGCGACTGTACTAGAAATACTATGAAACGTACCTAAATTCATATTTTTATTTCCATGAATTTAAATGATGTATATAGCATCTCGTAATTAGTGTTTTTTAACAGCATTTTAACATGATCTTTTTTCGTTAGAAGCTCGATGTTCCAAAGTATTGGACTAAAAACTTAAAATCAGAACGTATTACATGTCACGGAAGACTTTTAGAGCTGAAGTTACCCGCCCATCTTTTATTTTTTAATTTGACCTCAAAAGATAATTTTGTACAATTCTAACAAATCATGAGGAAGATCCCTTTTGACATGCAACTCTTTAATTCTTATAAAAAGAAAAAAAAAAGAAAAAGAAAGAAAAAAGAAAAAAGAAATGAGAAGTGCTCACTACAGGACACTATTCTTTTGTTCTTATTTACTATACGCATGATTGGCATAAAAATTATCCTAACAAGGCGAACAAAATAAGTAAAAGCGAGTAACAGTATTATGAACAGGCCTGTGTTTGTATACATTTAATTTACTTTTATTTATTGTTTTTTTTTTAATTACTAAATGTAAGAAATACGGATACTGTACGTCAATATTCGTTAAATTGTTATATTGTAAAGTACACGTATATATCAAACTCGATTTTCTAGAAAGTGAAGTTTCAAATGAAGTTTTATTTTATATCTCCAATTTGTTTTCACACATCAAATCATACTTTTCTCTTTATATCATTAATTATGGGACACCCTGTATAAAGTTACTTCGAAAAGTTAATAAGTTATTCTAAACTTATGATAGCATATATTGCAATAAATTCTTTGTATTAAATGGTCGTTAAAATATTGAAATTTGTTTCATTTAGAGCGTAACGTTTACGTTTCTATGGAGAATTATATTATCGCTAAATGTGTTTGTCAAACAAGACAAGGTAATTTTGCTGATTCGGCACGTTGCTTGTTAACTTAACCAAATGGTTTTGAAAAAATGTTATCTTGTTAAGTAATTAATTTCAAAAGCTTTGTAACTAATCAGTCGCCAATTAATTTTACCGCCATTCTACCGTCTTTAAATGAATAATTAACTTGTTAGTAATTAGTGCTATACGTCCGTTCATAAGTATTGTGTAAGTTTTATTTAATGTTGATGATTCCATTTTGGGCTATTGTAAGTGTCGATACTTTATCTAACGGCATACTTTTTTGCTAATTCTTCAGAAACATTAAGGCAGACTTTAAGTATTATGTGAAATTTTAACAAATACTAATAAATTTTCATATTTTTTAATGATGTTTGCTTACGATTTTTATGAAAATATTTAAGCATTTATTTATTCATTAAATAATGTTAAACGCGCGTTTGTACATATACGAATAATTAATTAATTAATATACAGAAATATATGTCAAATATATAACTTAAACAAAAATATTGTGTATACATATGTATATACACACACACAATATTTTTATATATACATATTGTATAAACGTTTTATACTTAAGTAAAGTAGGTTGTAACATATTTCTATGTAACGTAAACAGATAAAATTTAACAAGAAAACTGTTATTTAAATTGCTGCAAATTCAATAATCAACGTTTGCCGCATAAAATTATTAAATATCTATTAGTTTCTTTTAAACAACCGAACTAATTTTTTGTTTCACATACTATCAATAATATTAATAATAACACGTTTTTTCCCTTGTTTAAAACGTGGATGCTAATATATTTCACTTTTAACTTTGATTTTCTTATGTTAGCAATGTATTATTTGTATCACATATACATTCTTGGCTCGTTTCAAGAAGTCACTTTCCCCATTTTAATTGTGTTTTGTAGTGTTATAATTATTAACAGCGATAACATCGTCATGTATTTATCATGAAGATAAACATCCTATAGAAAAGTGATATCGTATGTGAATATCTTATGAAATAAGAAAAATGTATAATATCAATAAGATCCTAATATTATATATTATTTTTATATCAAATATTAGGACAAAACGGACGATATTATTTCAGTATTCAGAACATACAGAGACGAAGGTTGAATGGAAAACTCTAGGGTACCACATTTAACATTTTGCGTTTGGATTGTGTTAAGAATTGATTTCAAACGTGCCGTACACGTATTTCTCTTTCTTTTTTGTTTTTTTTTTTTAACTTAAACAATTGTTGAATTAATAAACATTAAATTACACAGGTGAAAAACGTTTCGTAAAAAAAGAAATAATAAGGAAACATAGAAAAAAGAAAATAAAAGTACCAAATATGACTACAGTCTTCAACATATAAAACAAAGATATAAAAGTCCTTACGTTATTAGTAGTTGCGTCGAAAATATAAAATCTTCGAGGTACCATACCATAAATCTCGCACACATTGTCCTATTAGTTAAAATACATTATTTTCTGAGCATCAAATATAAGAAAGAAACGAAAAATATTACAGAGACTGAAAACGTTACTTCTTATACCGTTCATTTTCACTTTATAAACAAAATAATGCGATACTTAAAAGTATTTTGTGCCTTCAATTCTTAGTCCACACGTAACAATCATTTAATTTGTATAGCATAAATAATTATTCACCGATATAATATTTTCTCCTATCAGTGAAATCGCATTTTATAGATGTAACGTAATTATTCTTACCTCGGATGATCCTCCAAGGAAATCTGGAATAAATTCAGGATCGATGCATTCACTCAGACTGCCCGGACCTTGTTCTTGATAATTGGTACCACAGTAAAATATAAATTTCTTCCTCGTATTTTCATCTATCCGATAAATTGAGAAAACTTGGTTAATTAATAAATTAATTAATCACTACTTTACTTAACTACTTAGGTACTATGATTAAGTTAATTAATATAGTAAATTAGTTAATTTTGCAACAAAATAAGTAAGTATTATACAACTGTTTATAATTGCAATGTGGATCATAAGTGTGGATATCTATTTGGAGGATTATTCTGTTTTTATTGGATCAGTTTGAGAACTTTGTAATTATATTAAATGAATAATCAAAAGCTTTTTTCATATTATAGTAAAAATGATGATAATTTGTCAAAGAAATAAGTCAACGTTAAAAGATATTTGTAAATAAACTTGAAATTAGTTCTCATTTAAAAATCGAATACACGTTTAAGAGCCTAATTGAAATAACTTTAATTAAAACAAAAAGAAAAAAACATGGCTTTTAATAATCTCTAATACGTTAAAGATCTTATAATTTTAACCTTTGTCCAAAATTACACAAAGAAAATGTAATGTTACAAATGCATTTTAATAAAACTATATGTTACTCTTATTAACAACTTATTAAATATTCTAATATAAATTTTGTTTCTTTGTATACAAATAAATGAAAAAATATGAAATAAATTGCATGCAATTTCTGAAGTGTTTTCTTGTGATAACAACAAATTTTAAAAAATTAATTATTCGTTATACTGCAAACATTTTTAAATGACTGTGATTTTGAAGCATAATACTATTTCCTTACTTATAAATGTACTAATGAGGGTCCACAGGATCGGAAAACATCTAGGTGCTCGCATAATTAGAACTCTGCCCATGGTTTCCGGATAATTTATTTCAACAATTTCAATAATTCGTAATAAAGCCTATAACAAGAAAAAAATATCACGGATAATTTTTTTTCTATTTTTTTAGTAACAGTAAAAGGATTGTATTTTAATTTGATCATTTTACGTATTTTTTTGAAAGTAATGACGATTCAAATTGTTCAACGTATGATTTACATTAGAATGTAAAAACTGAAGAGTAATTGATATTACTATCTAAAATATCGAAACATTTCTCGATATCAAAATACATAAAAGACGAGAAATAAAATGTTTTTTATATGAGAGTAGTGAAGCACATTAACTTTGAAACTTTAATAACTACCACGTTTAACTGTACTATTATGTTGTTTTACGACTATGCTAATATGCCATTTTTCTTCAATAGTTTCGAAACACACGTGCTCATGCTTTGTAAAAATATTCTAAGTTATATTTTGTAGACCTCATACCTTTATACCAGGTCTCCATAAATGGCGCATATTTAGGCCTTCAAGATCTATGAGCAGACACCATTGTGAAACTGGATGACCAGAAACAGAAGTAGCTTCTTCCATTAAAAGAAGTCCTTCTTCGCAAATATGTAATACCTGTAATTGCAATAAAAGTTAAGAACACTGTAGGCGTCGCAATATATTTAAACTTCGGGTATATTATTTTATAACTAAAATGAAACCAGTTATTATCTAGAAAGGGGGACTCGTCGGCAATTGTGATGACCTTGAAATATGTTATCAAGGTCAACAGTCTGAACAAGTTTTCTGTTTGACCTCCGCTCGGCCTTAATTTCCAAGGTACTTGCAAAAAACTTTAGTTATAAGTACACTTCATTCTGGCGTAGGCGATTGCCTGACGGCAATCGCATTCTCATATAGCCCAAATTAAACTTAACTCATCGATAATAATCATTTTTCATATCAATAAAAAAAAGGAAGATTAATGGGGTTATAGATTGGATTAAATTAATATCTAACGCTAGAGTAAAGTAATAATCAATGTTAGTTTTTTAATTTAATAGTGGAACTCATTAACCCAAGTGCAATTTAATAATGTTCAATAAAATTTGAAATATCACTAAGAGTAAGGGGCAGTTGCATATATTTTTCTAAACATATTTTCCTCTATGTACTCGAAAGTAAAGCCGAGCAGCGGTCATATACATAAGGAAAAGTTATTCAGAATGTTGACCTCAACAACATACTTCAAGGTCATCGAAATCCGTAAGTTAGTTCTCTCTTATAGATAATTATCACGAAACTTACTAGCAACAACAAGTCGTCTTCTCCGATGGATTTTAATAATCCTTTCACATCCATTTGCCCCATTCTTAAAATATATAAAGGCCGACCATCTATAATTGAATAAATTCATTGCTGTTTAAATTCGTTTTTTTAATTGACTTAAATATTCTCTTTCATAATTTTGTAAACATTCATAGTAGTGAAAATATATTTTAAAGTATCATAGAACAATCAAGGATAAATTGCAGGATGAGTCATTTAACTGTGCCATCTAAATTTACTCGTTTTTGACCCCATATACCTTATAGCTTTTACTCATTATTCAGTACTCCTTTGAACGTCAAGGTCAAACCTTACACATCAGGATACAAAAATTGAAAGTGACCTTCACATCTCGATAAAAAAGCGGACTATCAAAAAACTAATTATTACAATGTATGCACCGCTTGATACCAAACAATTTTCGTTTGAAATTTTTTTTTTTTATACAACAAATAGTTTACGAATAAATTTATATGGCATAGTTAAATGATTCACCTTGTATAGATGTTCAAAGAAATGATTATAAATACGTAGGTACTGTCAACTGTACAAAGTTTGTAAATATCGAATATCATCTAGAGATGCATATTTTATTTGATACTTCTAAATGTTAGTTTATGATGCGTCAAATAATTTCCTATAACTAGTAATAAATCTAATCTTTTCTATAATAGTAATAAGCAATAATTTAAATATAAAGATGGAAATCATGAGGACAATCCGTATGACTTCGTGTGAAATTCCAGGATTAATGTCCACAATTTGAGTCTACCTACGGTCATATTACCTATGACATATTTTAAATATCGTCAAAGCCAATTAGCCTGAGGCTATTTTACTTTCGTACGATTTATAGCAGAGATTTAAGTTGTGTCTGGGTAGGAAGAGTGTTTGTAAAACTGTATAATCCAGACGTTCGACGATAGCTACAACACCGGATGTAGTTTTGAATTATTTGTATTTAATTATTCTTAAGACGATAAAAATTGTCAAGCATTAAAAATAATAATAAGTACTAAAATACCTGTGTCAAAATGATGCCACCCACCAGGAAAGTAATCTTTTACTACCTGCGGTATTTCGTATTCTTCGAGTAGTTTATCGATTTGATGCTTTTTTCTCCAATGTAATGCTTGTGTTAGCATTTCTTTAGCTTTCTCAACGGAAAATTCCGTGGCTCTGAGAAATCTTAAAAGGGTTGCGTCTCCGGGTATTGAACTTCCTCGTAACTCTTTTATACTTTGCCGCAATTGAATTAACTTACTTTCTTGTATCATATCAAGTTTTCCTAAATATCTTTCTATGTAATCCGATGAAAGTTGCATCTCTAGAATATGAAATGTTAGTAATAGAGACTAAATAGATATGAACATTTATGTTAGAAATAATTGTTTCAGCAAATGGCTTCACTTTAATGTAATGAAAATAATATCTTTCCCCTTTTTTTTTTTTTTTTTTTAATTTTATTTGTCATCTGAATATATTATGTCATATACAAGGTGAACCACGCAATTAGAACAGGTGTAAATCTTATTTCTTTGTTACTTTGCGAATTTATTACAACCTTACGTATAACGATAAATTGTACAAATGCGATTACATTTCTTTCTGTAAAATGAATTGTGCATCTTGTTTTTTTTTTTCTCTGTATGTATCAATTCTGCATATATACATTTTCTGGACGTAGAAGTATATTACGTGTCTGACGGGTAAATAATTTACAAAATATTTGTAAGTCTTTAGTGAAGCACGTTCTTTGTTCGAACAATTCGTAAATTGTTACTTTCTTTTTTAGTAATGATCATTAGCTATGCAATCGTCTTCCAAGTAATGTTCCTAAGAATATTTGGAAAATGTTAAATATAAGATACAATTTAAAAAATATATAGCGACATTGCTGCTGGACTCTTTGCTTTTAATATCATTTAATTATTTCTCTCTATTTTCTTTTTTTTTTTTTGTCTTTTGTCTTTAACAAAAGAAGAATCATTGTCTATCCTAATTTCATGACTCACCCTGCAGGTGGCGTAACAAATTCTTGTTGCACTACGTTCACATTCTTCGTATGTTTTCTAGACGAATAGCAATCAGGTGCACATCGTAAATAGAAAGCATGAGAAAGCGAGTGAGAAACGACTAATTGCGAAAAATCATTAGGAACATCTCATGCTACACTGATTTAACACTAGATCTACCATGTGGATTAAAATGATTTGTTTGATATTTTGGTATAATGATTATTCGTTTTTGATACATCTCATTTTCTGAAATTTTTCGTTAATTTCATTGGAGTAATATAAATAATTAATTTTACAAATTTGTTTTCCCGTTTTCTATTCTTTTCGTATAATATTTACACGTAATACATCTACGCATACTGAAATGAGTCACTTTAATCCCATATGTAATGTGGGTAAAATTTTGATCTCATTGAGATTTCAAAAGTTTCTCAACAAATTTCGAAATAGTTCCAATGCTTCTCGTAGAATTAAATTAAAGGTTATACAAAAATTATACAAACAAACTTCTATATTTTGTTTGCTATATTGTTCGATATCTTATAATCCAGTTATGCTATTCTTCTTTTATTTTTTCTATTTCTCTCTTTCGAACAATACTTATGGTACATATAATAAACGTGTTTGTGGTAAACGTACTGTTAAAAAGATGTTTACTTGTAAAAAGTATGTTTAGTAACGTATGTACATATAAAACTGTACAATTCTCAGTAAAGAAAATTTTACGTACTTTTATAATAATTTTCGTTAATTGAAACAGAAAAGTACATGAAAGTACACTTTTCTATTTCTTAAACAACCTGTTCTTTTCACAAACACGTCATTTCGACCCCGCCGATAAAAAAATAGAAATATTCTTCATCGGTAGTTCTAGTGTTAAGAAGATATTTGAACACATATGTGTAAACTTTTTAACAAATGCAATGCATTGGATGAAAATAATGTAATAATTCAAGCATATATCATACGCAAGTAATAAAAAACGTCAACACATTCTAGGTTCAGTAGTATTTAAAATAAACTGAAAATTTTAACATTAAACTCTTACACATTATATGCAATACATTTTTTAAACATGTTTCCATTTTTATTTAACTTCAGTTGCATTATTTTCATGTTTTTATTTAACTTTAGTAGCATTATTTATTGATACTTTGATATACCCTCTTTTCATGTTTTGCATTACACTGTACATTTTTAAACTGACATTGAATAATGCCTTAGTACCGTTTGAATTAAATTAGATCTGTCACAGTTTGTTGCATAAATAGAAATCACAAACGAAGCTGTCGCAGCCTCCGTAACGAGTAAAAACACGAAAGAGAATTCTAAGGCAAAGTGAACTTGAGATCTCAGGCGGGTCTTAGGGTCGAGAAGTGGGAGATGTAGGAGAAATCGTGGTGTCTCAACCAATAGCGGTAAAACAAGTCTATCTCGCTTACTCTTAAGTCTCTTCTTATGGTCGACCAATCACGGTTGCATAATGTTGTACTTACTCTTCTATAAAAGATAGGCAATGATCGTGCTTTATGTTAGTCACTTACCTACACCGTCACTTCCTCTGCAATTGCTTCGTGTAGAGCTTTGATAGTGGGGATAGCCAGCCCGCCTATTTTCCCCTTACTGGGACAAGCGATTACGTCACAGGTCTCAAGTTTGCTTTGCCGGATAATAGCATTTACTATATCGGGTGTTCTAAACTGCTGGTACAAGTGGCGAGGGGGTAATTCTAAATGTAAAAATAAGTCGAAAAAAAAATGACATTTTTTCGTGTCAGGTTTCGTTTCCGAATAAATCAGTGTTAAACATCTATCGAGTACACATGAGTACACTTACACATGGTTTCACGATAGAAATATCATTATGTTACTCATGTTGCTGTTCTGGTTTATTACATTAGGTAATACTAAGAGATAAAGGTTCGAAAGGTAACGTAGCTTGACCTCCACAATCCCCAAATTTGACATCAATGGATTTTTACTTATGGAGCTATGTAAACTCCCTTGTTTATCAGGAGGAAAATACGAGTAGAGAACAGCACAAAAAGAAAATACTTTTTACATTCGAAAACCTGGAAAACCTGGAAAGGGAAAATACCCTAGTAAGTGTTAAAAGGAGTAATACGTAGGGTGTAATTTTGTTGGTAAAAAAATTGGAGGTCATTTGCAACAATTTGTAAATTAATAATAAAAAATTCTTGATGGAGAAATAATTTTATTTCAATGTCCATTCCTTAGTATTACCTAATGTAATAAATCAGAACTGCAACACAAGCAACGCAATGATATTTGTATGCTGTAAACGTGAAATCATGTGTAAGTGTACGTGTACTTGATAATTCTTCAGCACTAATTTATTCGGAAACGAAGCCCGATACGAAAAAATGTTGTTCTTTTTTGTTAGACTTATTTTTGCATATAGAGTCACCTCCTTGCCGTGTGTATCAGCAGTTCGGAAACAACTTGTATATGAGTTTGAAGAAATATAGTTGGTGGAAGCGATATAGTGAAGTTATAAATTAAAGCATTATGCTACGATTATATTGGACGCGTATTCAGAGGAACAGTCCTGTGATACATATTGTACGAAAAACATGTATTAATACTATTCTTATGAATATCTCGAAAATCAAAGACGAGCAGCAGTAACATGTACAGGGAAAAAGTTACTCTACAACACATTCGAAGGTCATTGAAATCGGTTGTACTCTTTTTCGGTAATTATTTACGTTGGGAAAAGCCACTCCGATGACCTTGACATTGACATATGCTGTTAAGGATACTTTCCTGAATAATCTCAAAAAGGTTTTAGCCATCGCTCTTTATTCTTTAAGAAGTTATTAGTTGTTAAAAATAAAACTCAGAAAGATACCCATTTCTCGATAAAGTTGATATATATCATGACATTTGGTTATTATTGAAAGTAAAACTTCTAACCTAACCTAACCTAATCAATCTACGAAATAGATCAAACTGAATTCAATTGAAGAATGAGTTAAGTTAGGTTCCATTTAATAGATATAAATAAGCCGTATTGTCGAGAAACTTAACAGTTCAATCTTCTGTACTGTTTTGTCATTTCTAATTGTAAATATCAATACGATAATATTTGGATTTATTTTCTGACTAAGATTAGGATTAAGATCAATACAAACACCCTCTTCGCTTTTTTAACAGAAATCTCAGACATTCGCTTGGAAAATGTCCTATTTCTAACAATTGATAACGTTTTTGGGGAATAACGAGCGACGACTAAAACCTCTTTAAGGTTACTCAAAAGAGCGACCTTGACAATATATGTATGTCCAGGACAAAGTAAGGCTAATGTAAATAATTGCCTCTTTTCCTTATAATTATCGCAAATATTCTCTTCTCTCAATACCTTAAGTACTACAAAAAGATGAAAATTTAAATAGAAAATTGAAAATTAACAGCGCACATGTGGCATGCCGAAAAGTGTTTCAAATGAATGAATACTTGTTTCACGATTAGCGTGAATTTAAAACATCAAAAAGCTATTTTCAATGCATCGAATAAACACACTAATTTATGAAACTGAATTGCAAAAATATAACTCACAATAAATGTTCCAATAGTATCACAGCAATCACTACTTATACATATATAGCAGCCATTACACCGAGTTCATCTTGTTCTGCTATCAGTACCTTTCAACCTAATCCGAATAATCAGTTTAATTTATTACAGTAATTTTTAATTTTATTTACTAGAACTATATCATGAATGGCAAGAAAATCAGATTTACTTACTTTAATATAGTTCGTCCATAAACATCGATTAATACCATTGTAATATACTGTTTGAAAATTTTTAAATGATTGCATTAAAGTTCCATATACTTTTCAAAGCTTTTACCAGTCTTTTCTCTCACACTCTTTTCTTACAACATCATGTCAGAAAAAGTACACACTATTTACTATTTAAAAAAAAATAAATACAAGATCACCTTGATATCTCGGTAAATAAGAGATATAAAAAATGTAAAATTCCTCTGTTAGACAAGTCCCACCGAATACAATACTTAATAAAAGACATATTTTTGTTGAAGTCGATAACTAACGATTTATTCCAGATGATAGTCGTTATTGACTCACCTTGTGTTTTCTGATTTTAAAACAAGCTTTAAATATCGTTTCTCAGGGCATTATTCTTTGTGACGAAACTAGCTGTTTAGTTGTGTAGTTATCTGACCTAACTAGAGTCTAAACATCTAAATATCCAATGCACATCGACTTGGCCTCGTAATTTCCAAGAATAATTTTCATTATTCTATCGGAACCACGTCGAGATAGTGTTTTCAATCAATCAGTAGAATGCAAATAAGTTCATGTAAATGTTAAGCCTCAATTTTTTTGTGAAAATCAACACAGATGTACACATAAGGTGGGAAATACGGAAAAGAATTACCATTCGACTAATTGTGCATTACTCTATACGTATTAATAAGAGATTCTAAATCTTTAATTGAAACTGATGAATATATTTATATTTAAAAAACTTTCTCCTGCAATTTTTGTTACCTTTTCGTTACATAACCAAAAGAACTAAGTATTTAACATTTGCACTTAAACTAGAACTTAAATCAAAAATAAATTATTAGAAGATATAGGGCGTCCTATAATCAATATTATAACCGACAAAGAAAATTCTTAAAAAACAAAAAAGGCGAAAGATGTAGAATAAATCAATTCGATACTTGCATAGTGTCTAAGAAAAAAAAAATTTGGAATATAAAATTACAGATTCAAATAAATATAATTAGTATGCTTAACTATGTCATAGTTAATGTCATAGTTATTGTAACACTCAATAATAACATAAAGTATTAAAAAAAAAATGAAAACATTATAACTATTATAGTAAATAAAATAATAACTAGTAATAAATAAAATGTATTCTATATATCCTATTTATTTTTTTATAAGGAATTTTCGGTTATATCAAGATTGTATTAAACACCTTACATATTCCTAAAATTGTGAAGAACCTAAAGATGTATGGAGTCGCTTATTACAAGCGAGTAATTCCAGTTTCATTGCAAGTTGTAATCAATGCTGTGTGAAAAAAATGGCATTACTATGAAGATATACTAAAATAAACTGTAAATTCAGTTATTTTGGCGCATATACTAACAATTTTTGGGAGTAGTTTGTGCTTCATGATACAGGTATATTTTCTTCAGTCTTCCTAAACGAACTAAGATTTACATAATTTCGTTATATTTAAAAAATAAATTAGTCAATAGTTAGCTAAAATCACATCTTTCATTGAGTATTGAAGAATCCATCTTCTAAGAAAAGTTTGCAACAATTCTAATAAAAATCTTGCACCATGGGTCACATTTTATCAATACAATTGTTCCATCGTGTGAAAGACACATCAAATGACAATTCGTAAGCCCTGCTCATCGATTTGTCGGAACCATCACAGATTTTCTCATTCTAATATCGATGTACAGAATAGCACGGAAATAAATGATCAAACTTTGTTATCATATTCTATTGTTTCTAAGGATGAAAAAAGGTCATGTAAACATAGGCCGGAAAACTCTTCCTTTCCAAAATATAGACACTTTTTTGCTTATATTTCCGTGTCATACTGTATATCGATATATTCATACTTCGAAATATCTAACAGAAAACAATATTTTATCTTAAAAACCAAGAATGATATTCAACTGTTTCATTTCCTGCGATTCATCTTGTATATGTAATATCAATTACAAGTTAAATACAGAGTGTTTAGCAACGTAAGTCAAAAATAACAAAATGGCGTTCGAGACTAGTTTTTAATTGTAAACAATTAAAAAATCAACGAAAGTATCTTTGATGTCTGGCAAACCTCCATACACCGGACAATAGATCAGGTCAGTAAACGAGAGTATTAGTACGACTAAGAACATCAATGCACAAATAGTACAATAGCTTACTTCAAAACAGTTATTATACCGAGAAGAATAATTCTGAAATTCAGCGTTGCGAACAATTGTGACACTTTATAAAAGGATTCATACGTTACAATTGTTTACTATGTATGAATCTTTCCACACATATTTATGGTGTGCATTAGAAGAAACATTAATCATTTCTACTCAAAAATCTCACGGGGTGGCTATTCATATGCCCTTCTACATTCCAGTGAGTAGCTAGGTTTAATGCTCATTTTATGATCTTTTCTTATACAGAATTATAGAATCATTTATATCTTTTTTATATCTGTTCCGAAGTAAGTGGCTATCCGTGTATTGTTTTTGGCAGTAACAATACCATTATTTTCTAACCTGCTTTATATCGGCCGGTATGTAGAAATTTGCTAGGCTTTGAGGATATTTTCGCCAAATTTTTTGACGAGTTTTAACTCAAACGCAATTTCGTTATTCTTAATTTAATTTCACTTTAGCTTGCAGAATTACCCTTTAAAATTTCGTCTATCAATTACCAAACACCCTGCATACAGTGTATCCCACGGAACAGGGATAACATGTATCTTTGAAATGATTAGACATAGAAAAGAAATGCCGTAGGATAAAATTAAATGGTGAACTAACAAATTTGACGCCAAAGTACCTTATATATATATTATAGAGTGAAAACCTCTGTCGACTAGTATATCCAAAAATACGAGATTACAAAAATAAAGAAAAGGAACAACTGCACTTTCCTGATACATCGATGCACAAAAATGCATAAACTCAATTTCAGAATATGCACCACTTGACGCCATATGACTTTGTCTTACGATATTTCTTTCCATTTCTAACCATTTTAAAGATACAGCTTATCCCACTTGCATAGCACACTCTGTACACAGAGCTCCAAAATTGTTTAAATAATTCACCTTTGTATGTATGAAACAAATTAAAACTGTTATTAATTTGAGCTATTTTAAAATACAACAGTACTTCTCTTCTGATGCATCAGAATTCGTAGGTATATAATTGATCTTATTATCCAATCTAATTGATTACGCATCAACAACAAATATTACCCTCCTTTTCTTTTTAAACATTTTTTCATTGCAACTATGGCGGTATGTTAGTGAAAGGAGGAGAGATAGATAGAGAAAAAGAACAGGTGGAAAACGAAGGTGCAAAGAGAAGTACTGGGTTTCCTTGTGGACTCGTTAATTAGGCTACCAGGATGATCCGTGCCATCCGGGGAACAGTTAGGCTCAGGTTAGATGTTGCACTTGTATTAATAGGAGCCTTATAGGAAAAGGTTTTGATGTTTCGCTAAATAATCCCGGCTGGTTGTGGAATGTAAGGGGTGCCTTATTACCCTCCTACCAGTAGATAATGATGATCATTCACGTCTGCTTTTTCCGTTACGTAATCTGACGTTGTTGCAATGTCAATGGATGTTACTGTTATTTGATGCACCATTGGAAATGTTTTGTTTGTTGAGGCGAGCGCGTTATTCAAACCGAGTTGCAGCAATGTCCTCTACTATCCTTGCATCGCCATAATGTGAGAGTGTATACTGCTCTATTGTGCCATGAGCCATCCCAGCGATCGGCGTTGCGAGACTCATCATGTTGTTGCGATCGTTTAGGACCAGAGTCCTGGTTGCATGACCACCCTAAGAGAGGGGTTATGAATCCTAGCGAAGATATGTAGCTTATCTATCTCATCGATGATGTTGCTCGTCACGTTGCCTGGTTGATGGTCCTTGATGTTGTATTTCCCCTGTTGATGCGTGTTCAAATCACGTCGAGATCACCACTTTATGGCGATGTATCAGTGGAAGAAGGGGAGAGATAGAAAGAGGACAAGCGGAGAAGCAAAGCGGAAGTGTGTTTCATCCTGGGCCTCCTAGTAGATTCGGAAATTTACCAAGTTTCTTTTTTTTATTTTTTTTTTATTTTAAAAGTTTTGTTCCAATAGCAATTAATATGTAAGAACAGATCTACAGATTGATTCGAACAATTATACACCAGGCTATGGCTCTGTTCCCAATAAAGGTAGGAAAAAATCATAGTGTGAGGCGATCTATGTGTGGCCTGAAAGAGCGTTTGTGAAAATGTGCGATGCAGATATCCAATCAATGCTAGCAACACGAAATTACGTAGCTATTAGGTGTCGTAGAATTAGGCATCATAAAAAACCCGTATAAAATTATAAGTCAAAAATATAAACAATCTTTACTCTACAGTAAAAACAGCTTAGAGTAATATTGCAGATCAATGTAAAATATGAATAAATTCGACGCCAAAAAGATGTGCTAACATTCGTAAAAATAGTGAATTCTGAACGAAATACTAAATATTTTCATTAAAAACTCTCATTTCGTGTATCGTTTTAAACTTTTGTCGATGAAAATAAACTATAGATTTAATTTTTTTTTTTTTTCATTTATTATACAACTGATACAGAATTAAAAGCAAAATATTTCTTTTTTCAAATGTGTAAATAACTGATTAATCCAGTGATATCAAAAACAGAACACTGTATATATTTTTCTTATACAAAATAAATACTTTTCTTTTTTCCTTCTCATTGTCTTCAACTTTTGTCCACTACTATGTATGTATATCGTTGAGGATCTGTATACACGTTAAAATCGATATCGGACGAGTTCTTCCCTTACAAGTGTAGATCCTCGATCTTAGCATATTAATGAACTTCATTTAATACCAATTTAAAACACTTATTTTGCATCCTTTGGACATGGAGGGATATTCTATTATAAATAAGGCTATCTAGGAGACCCATGTCTTAAGCGGAAAACACTCAGGTCAAAGGTTGTATTTGTATGAATAAAGACATGGAAGAAAGAATTTAATGTTTTGTCAGTTAATCCTTTCGATGGTGAAGTGCAGGATGTACCGCCACAGTAACCATGAATGCAAGCAAGAGAAGACTTGATAATACTAGCAAAGACCTTCTTGTGCATGGTTACCGATCGATATCAGACGTTTATAGTATTATCTTGTATGCTAAACATCGAGCGTAATTCAGAAATTTCATAAACTATTATCGTTAGATATCACGTATGAAAGAATCATACAATTAAAAATCTTTATTCTTGATAATATGTTGATGTCAAAAGCCATTTGCTGAATATGTAAGCTTTATGTATAATAACATAAAAAAAAGTATCATACCTCTATTCTGTAATTTGTTGTCCATATAAGAGTAAGTTTCTTTCTCACTAAGAGATTCCTGACTTTCTGCAACAGCTCTGAACCCGAAAAAGCAATAAACTTATATGTGATAATAATTCATCAAATATTAATATAACAAAAATCCAGTAACTAGAACCCTCTACTGAACTATAAGCTAGCACAAGAGCTGCCGATTAATCCAAAGTATTATTGTACATAAAACTTGTACACAAAACAAATCATACAATTTTTTATAGTGATTTTAGATACTTGTACATATTTATGTACGAAAAACCACATAAAGGTTTGAAATAGCTACATCACGTTAATTTGATGTACATATAGCATATCGATCAACATCACATTCCGATTTACGACCCGAAAAATTCATTTTACATCACGGATTTTCAGTCCTACTACCTATCATTTATGCAAGTAGAAAGGTAGACAAATATATGACAAAATGTTTTAGGTTTTGACTTCTAACAATTACGAACTCACCCTTGATCTTCTGCAGAAGTCTCATTTGTATCCTTCCATGGAGTTACATATATAATACCCTCTTCTTTCAATTGATTTATAAAGAATTCAATTATCTCTTTGCCCTGTAACATTAGTTTTTCTTTTTTTTTTAATAGTATCTCATTTAAACGGCAGAAATTGTAATAACAAATTTTGATAATACAAACAGTACCTTAGCAATGTTCTGAGCATATTGCTTCATTGCCAATTTTTCCATTGAATTCTCGAAACCAAAAAAGTTCCTAATATCTAAACTTGCAGTTTGCTCAAAACACGTCCATTCTGGATTTTCAGGATGAACCTGAAAATACATATATATTTCAAATATCATATTATTTCTTGCCCGCTAATGTATTCATACAAATATACAAAATATATAAAGTGAGGCATTTAAAACAGGCCACCTGAATATCTCGGCTGTTATTGATGATAGAAAAAAAATATATACCCTATGATCAAAAAGTACCCGGAATTTGTCAATAAAACGAAAACGGTTCAATTATTCATCGATATTTATTTTATTCCCTTCAAAGTAATCTCCATCGCAAGCAATACACATATGCCAACGCGTTTTCCAATCTTCAAAACATTTTTTATAGGCCGATTTTGGGATCGCCTTCAGCTCCTTCTGCGAATTTTCCTTTATTGCCTCAATGGTCTCAAAATGCTTTCCCTGAAGTGGTAATTTGAGACGTGGAAACAGAAAGAAGTCACACGGGGCAATATCAGGTGAATATGGAGCTTGTGGAACGGTATTGATGTTGTTTTTAGTTAAATAGTCGCGTTCAATGTGAGACGTGTGCGCTGGTGCATTGTCGTGGTGGAGGAACCACGAGTTGTTTCTCCACAATTCTGGCCTTTTGCGTCGCACATTCTCCCTCAAACGCTTCAATACGCTCACATAATACTCCTTATTTACTGTTAGACCTGGTGGAAGGAATTCGAAGTGGACCACACTACGACAATCAAAGAAAACGGTCAACAAAATCTTGATTTTGGATCGACTTTGTCGTGGTTTCTTGGGTTTTGGCTCGTTTGAGAAGCGCCATTCCGATGATTGTTGGTTCGTTTCGATGTCATATTCATAGACCCATGTCTCATCACCGGTAATAATACCTTCGATAACATTTTGGCCCAAAGAAAGCATTTCCTTAGCGACAGCAATGCGATGCTGTTTCTGCAAAACGTTCAGCATTCTCGGGACAAGTCGCGCTTCAATTCGTCTCATGCCCAAAACATCGTTCATGACGCTATGCACCGATCCAAACGAGACTCTAATATCAGCTGCTATCTCCCTGATGCTCACACGACGATTTTCGAGCACAATTTCCTTAACTTTCTCAACATTTTCGTCAGTCACAGAGGTAGATGGACGACCGGAACGAGGCAAATCATCAACCACAGTACGGCCATCTTTTAACTTCTTGTACCACTCGTATGCTTGTGTTTTTGACATTGTTGAGTCTCCATAAGCTACAGCTAACATTTTCAATGCTTCCGCACATGAAATTTTGTTTGAAAAACAAAATTTCAGGCAGACTCTGCTCCACTAAATGAGACATATCGAAATTCGCAGAGTACACCAAACTATGACTTGTTTACAAGGCTATTACGCACAAATTATCCGACAGATTGCGCTAAAAATTGATGTGTAAACAAATGAAAGATGTACCAGTCTAGAAAACGAATGATTTCGACAATATCTTCAGCGCGCTTCGTTTAAATGACAAATTCCAGGTACTTTTTGATCAGAGGGTATATCAGACCAAACTTGCTTGGTATTCAGTGACACATAATTTGATGTCTATTATTTGTTTGTAGATGGATGTATGGAAGCCATACGAAAGTCAACTTCGCTTTTTTAAGTGGAATAACATGTTTCTTTTTTTATATTAACACCTTGACGGCCGTCCCTATCACACAAGAAGTTTGCACTTACTGCCGGTATTTTTCACGAGTTTGCAATCTTGTACAGATTAATAGTATATTAAAGACAAACAATTGAACGAATTTAAAAAACAGAAAGAATAAATTTTGTCCATGATCACCTTTGACTTTTAAATTTGCGTTTCATTGCTTGTTATTTATGTAAAAATCAGAAAATCGGTTTGTCTTTTATTATTATACGATTGTGTGAACGAAATCACAAATGCGTGATGTCAACCGAAAAACGTCGGCTGAACGAAATCATACGTCAAAGTGTTAATGTGTTCGTGAATGAAAAAGATTACGATGTTACAATTGTCGAAACATCTTCGATCTCACGTGTCAAGTGTTTTTGATGTGTTGAAAATCGAAACATTGTATTTTTTCTTCTCTCCACTCTAGGACTTGACGATAAAGTGGATATGAAATATAAACAAATGACGATTTCTATTCGAAATCGGTGATGAGAATACAAAGACTCATCATTCTGATAATAATCGAACATTGAGCGAATACAAGCAAGGGAGGAGGATTTTTAGAATTTATTAACTTATTAACACTTTACCAATCGGCTCATTCTATCCAATACTGGCTTGGTTTCTGCTATCGCGCTTATTCTTACAACTCTAAAAATGTTTAATCGAAACTCGTAAGAGGGCTTACTATATATCGTTCATTTTCTCTTATTATAGGGTAACTCATTAATTTGTGGCAGCAAGAAACCGCTTAATAGGCTTCCTGTCGGTAAAGTGTTAAGTATTTACATACTACTGAATTTTATTATTATAAACTATTAATACATTATTATTTGTTTATTATGAACATATTGTACGCCGGCCCCATATTATTGCGAGACTTTCAGCCTATCGATTTTGACGGATATTTGATTTCTGTTAAAACACACATAGCCAACATTTAGTAAAAATATAGTACATTTTTTTTTTTTTTTTTTTTTAAATGCACCGTATACTATTTTGTAAAAGTGTGTAAAATTTTTTAATACATTTTCTTTCAACTGTCCATTCCCGTAAACAACCAATGGATTTATTTGTCAAAAACAGAAAATTTTTCTTTTAAACCTATTTAATTTTCCATGTTTTTTTTCAAAATAAGTATAATCTCAGTATATTATTATCTATCTATAAAAATATTTCTTAAATTTTGCAAACTGATGGCTGTAAAAGATGCTACACTACACATCATCAATGGCTACACCGACAAAGAAGATCACAAGACTTGCATAATATTTGATGAAATAAAAAAATTATTTTCGTATATCAAGACCATTTTGCATCCCAAAAACATTTAGTTCCATGTTGTTAATAGTTACTCTAAGAAAAGTTTACAAAAGCACTTGCTTTTGCTATCATTATGCGAGACCTCTCCCCTAAAATAAACTTAAAATTAATTAACTTATCTCAGTTGCGTGGAACACCTCGTATAACAAAATAATTCTATGTCAGCTTTTTTTTTAACGCTACCACGCGATTTTTTACCTTCTCCGTTTCTTTCCATTCCTTTCGGTCATGTTTCTTATGCAACATCGTGCTCGCATATTTACCTATATTACCTACATAATATCAGCGAAATTCGTGAAAATCTTCAAAAATTAAAAGAATATCACCAAATCATTTTAAAGAGTTGCTAATTCATTAGCGGATAAGAGTTATGTAGTAACAAAGTGAACAAAAACATTGATTGCTCATGTTTCTATTCAACTCACTGTTTAATGATATTTTATCTCAAGTTATAAAATTGTAATTACAAGATTACTGTAAAGTAAACTATATGTAACTTTTTTAAGTACTTAAAACAATGATCGTTGTTATCATTTAATATAATTACAATAGAAAAACATGAAAAACGGAATCTCCATAGTTAAGCTTTGAAAGTAATAAATGGTAACTGATAAGGTCGTTTCATTGTTATCTATGAGCATACTGATTACAGCAATGACTACCAGTTAAGTACTGAATTATGTTTTCTGCAATGAGCTTAACTCGTTGGTGACCATCGACGCAGCATATGCGATTCAGAATATGCATATTGCTCAAGCGTGATATCGATTTTCTAATAGCGGAGAATATGTTCAAATATAATTAAAAACACAAAAAAGATAAATAATATCTACCAAACAGCAATTAAAAATTTTGAATTATTTATTTTTATCTGGTCACGTTATCGCATTATAGTATGTATGACATTAAATGTCATTTAAATAAGTGGATTCATAATTATACGGCACAGCCTCGTAAAGATATAAAAAATATATATATACCGTATGTTGCAAACAACAGGTAGTAGTTGGCAAAACAACGCTCAAAACAAGAAAAAGTACAGCAGCGTGATTTTCAGAAAGTTATACAATATCATTGTCGTATTAATAGTAGGTTTTCATCGGAATACAATTATGTAATTTGTGGTTTTAATTTTTCGTTAACTCAGAAAGTGTAAAACACGGTACTGTTATAATATACAGGGTGTACATAAAAAAAAAAAATGTTTTTATGGCTAGCTCCATATCTTCGGATCGGTAAAGATCTGTTAAAAAAGCGTTTCTCAAAATTGGCCTTCACTTTGAAATTTAAGAAATTCAGAAATTACACAATATTTTCTTACATTCTGTAGGTTCTTTAAAACAGCTTATAGAATTTTTAAGAAAAAAACATTTCAATATATTAAAAAAATTTATTATATACTGGTGATCAGTATAATAATCAAGTCAGTATAAAAAACAAAATTTATTAAAGAACTTTACTTTGACAAATTAATATAATTACACAGTTTCCTTAAACTATTTGCAAATATTGATATTATTTAGCAACCCACTGAATTTAAGTGTTTGTACGACTTGTGTATATTATTACAGCCACAGATCATGAAAGGAATGAATTGAGGATATACAAAATGGTGAGGATCAAATAACTGGAAAATAAATGTTGCAACACTTTTAATGTAACAAAATTTAGATAGTCCGATGCACACGTATTAGTTTTCACGTGAAGATACAAATTTCAGAAGTATTCGGGCGAGATGTTTATCTTAAGAAAGTGAAACGTTGTCTGCGGTGCGCATGCGCGACAACTTTATTCGCTATCTTCACTGCACCGAACGACATGCAACATGATAAACTTTCTTTTCCAATGTTCCGGAAATCTTCCCATTATTTTGAAAAACTTACTTTGCAGATCGAAGTTAAAGAAATTCAGTGGTATTGTTTTCTAGACTGATGTTTTCTAGATGAGAATGATATGGAATCGGCATTTAAAAAATTAACATCATTTATAAACTAACAAAATTCTATCCACACTTTAGCTTTAAAATAAGCGTAAGATTAAAGCGTTATCTTCGAACAAAATAAAAGCATTGCAGTTAAAGTAACGACGTGACAGCTCAATTTGTTGAATTTTTCAAAATTTCAACATTATGAATATCTTGAAAGCAGTGTGAATTAGAAAGCTAAAATTCTACACTGTTTACTCTTCCGAGGTTATCAACAAATATTGCAACTTCGAAAGAAATCGGTCGCTAGGATCGCAATTCTGTGCGTTTCAATATTGGAATGACTTTGATATTGTATACGCAATGGCACCACATATACACGTGAAAACAGTTTAGGATCGTAAAGCAGTGGGGGGTGGCGTATATGCCTTCTTACCGCTCATTTGCTTGCGCATGCGCGCTAGAAGCTTCAGTTTTGCGTGGTCGACCTATACAGGCCACGTCTGCCACGGTCGAAGCACTGTCGATCCAGAAAGACGTTTCATGTGCCAGCGTCGACAGTGTACGGATCGCTTACCACCGCGGCATCAAAAGTCGATACCGCCTCTGTGTGTTGCACAACTACCACCGCGAATCCTTCATTGAACGCGGAGACTGCGTTTGCGTGCGTGTGTGCGCGTATGTGGTTGTGTGTACATAATACGATCATATAAAAACGAGAGTGCGAAGAGAGAAAATCTTTTTTTTTTCTCTTAAACTTTCCACGCTCTTTCTTCGATACTGGTCTTCAACTTTGATCATTTAACTCGTAAGCTTATACAGGGTGAGCCAAATAAAGTGGCACAAGCTGCTTTCTGCGAAATCATTGCAAATATCGACTTGAATTGTTTTCACATGAAATGGGACGGGGGGCTTAAGATGCAAGAAATTCCGCGGGGGGGTAGAGGAAGGATTCCTAAGTTCTTTTAAATAGAATAGCATATCAACTCTTTTTTTTTTTTTTTATTCGAATAACGTAACATTTATTTGAATTTTTTTTATTATTCCGTATAGCTAATACGTTTAAGATGGTAACGAAATTCATGAAATGCTCGCTATTGCCCCGCATTTGTTATTATCGGATGGTTCGATTTTACCTGTGCGATTCGATTGTTTATTATTAGTAATATTTCATTCTTTGTTCTCCAATTGTTTAACCTATTAAATACACGTTTTTTTTTTTATAGAATATTATAAGGTAATGTGATGATCCACCAATGGGTAACATCGCCTATTCAAGCTGTCTTATCATTCTTACTAGAATGACCCATCGGTGGTTCACTGTACTGTATTGTCATTTTATACGAGAACATAGTTTTGCCTCTTCTTCTTTCATATTTATACTTTTCTTTCTTCTGTATCCAATTCCTTTTATTACGATACTTTACTGTTTCTTTTCACAGAGTTCGTTTGTATAGTAGAGCATGATTAATAGTCTACTATTACTAAAAATAATTTGAGAATTGTTATAATATATTTGGTAAAGAAAGAGGTGTAACAAGACGTGAGTTCTAACAAAAAAATTTGATACCTACTTCCAGATTTGCATTGGTCAACTTCATTTTTGCATCTTTTGCTTCGAAAATATCCACAACAATATTAAATTTGTGTAATAATTCTGTGAATTATTACATAATGTTAAATAGTACCCCTATAAAAATTTTGTTCAATTTCATGTAATGTTTTTTTAATATATTATGCTTCTTTATTGTTATAACATTAAATTATTTCTGCTAGAAATTCATAGAAATAATAAATACAAAAAAAAACGCATTCTAGTGTGAAGCAATAAAGTATTTATGTATATAACAGAATAAAGTTACAAAAACCCTGATCCTACATTGCATTAATTTGCATCGTTATTTTAAATATTTTGCCAATGATGACTCGCCTATGACTCACATCGTCAAACCGATGATCTACCGATGGATCACGCTGTCCTAAACGTGTTAAACGGAATGGCATATTAATTTCTTGTTATTCGGATTTTTACATATGGTAACCTTTACTTTAAAAAATTTCTTTTTTATTCTACATAATTAGAGTTATGACAGAAAATATCTACCTCTACAGAAATTTCCGGGAAGCGGTGTCCAAAGATATCGAAATAAACGTATCCTGGATTAAAACCCGTTGTTTTAAATAATAATAATAATAATAATAATAATTTTAACGATTTAAATGATTTAAAATTATTAGATCAAAATGATAATAATTTTAACGATTTTATTTATTTTATGATCACGCGTCATTAATTCAAAAACCCATTTTTACAAATTGCTTTGATATACACTCTACTTGAAATCCAATAATTTAGATTGAACATCCGGCCGGCTCCTTTTCTTCAGTTATAAATACTCTTCATTCGCACCTATCACAGATACAAAGCTCATTTATTCTTATCAATATTCATGAAAGACTTAATAAACATCTAGAAGTTCAACGACACCGTTCCGAACGTTTAATAAAATGACATTCGATTCAGAATATGTTTATTTTAACGATCTCTCGACGCCTCTAATAATTTCCCCCGAGAAAAACATTGTTCGATATCTAGTTCGATAACACCTGTTGGAAAAGCCTAACAAAAAAATTAGTATGCTGTTCTATTTAAAAAAATGAAGGAGTCCCTAGGAGAGTCTCTCCCCCAAATTTTGCATCCTTTAAATAATAACCCCCTCCCCCCTATCCAATTTAATATAAAAGAAAGTTTAAGTCGACAAGTGCAATGGTTTCAAAGATCAGCTTGTAACATTTTATCGGGCTCACCTTGTACATACAACCATACATTATGTATACTTATATTGTTGGGGACAGCAGATTATCCTAAGTTTATTATATAGTCGACAAATTCGCTCATTATTGAGAATTCGAACTTTTTATTTGTTGACATGCAATTAACTTAACCTAATCAGGAGAAATACCAAACATTTATTAGTTTCTAAATGCTTGCCGTCTCCTGCTTAATAGCAATTGGGACGTATCTTTGTCCTAGGTATCAAAGATCAAATCCCCAGAACGTAACCATGGACTTTTCGATCACTTTGACCAGTACATAGACGCTGACTTTTCCCTTACTTGTATTAGGTTAATAGATATGAAATGTCATTTTTTGAAATAAAACTTTACATATATTGTTTCTTAAAAAAAGAAAAAAAAAATTATTTAATCAAAATACTTTCCGCACGACTCTATACACTTTTCCCACGATTAGCTATTTTCATTATTCCAAATTTATAAAAATTATTAATCTTTGAATTCAAAAATTCTTTGAATACTGCTTTTTTACGGTATCTTCATTTCGAAATAATTTGTTTGTTAAAAAATTGTTCAAATATTTGAAAAAATGAGTCTGTTAGAGAAAGGTCTACTGAATAGGGGAGGATGTAGCAAAATTTCATATTCTATCATAGACTGTTTTCAATAATTTGTCATGCAACGTTATCGACTGCCCCATCCAGCCTTCCTAATGACTCTTTTTTGAATAAAACGTTACCCATTTTAAATTTTGCATATCAATGTTGAAATATCTTAACATTTACATAACTTTCTTCAAATGCTGAATTTATATTCTTCAGCAATTCCTATGGCAATTTTTTCAAAATTAAACTTATATAAAACAAAAAAAGTTACATGAATATCCCCAATTATCCGAATAGTCTTCTTAATTATTGTGTAAAGAAAAAAATAATGATCAGACAAAATTTAATACATGATATCAACCCATTAATTTCAGCTGTTGAGAAAACCACATTTCATCTCCACCAACTTAATAACACAGGAACAACACGATAGGACGCACATGACACCTAAAATGGCTCCAACTTTCTCACATTTTTTAATTGGACAAGGCATTTTCGGTATATAATTCATTAGAATCCATCCTTTAGTTGACAGACAGATATTAACCCTTTTAGTGCCAAGCCAAATTGATGTAGTTTGATAAGGTTTGAGGGGAAAGATTCAGTTTTAAATGATAATTACGAAATTTAAAGAGAGACATGTTAAGAAATAAAGGGAAAATGAATTACTGACTAAAGTATTTCGATATTTGTTGATAATTTTTTCAAAATTTATTTTACAGTTACAGTTACTTAAATATGATTTAAAAAGTAATATATGAAAGAAAATGTTAAAAAGATTATTATTTATTAGAAATAATAGTAGAATTTTTTCATTACTTTTCATTTTCATTTGTTAATTCTCGCGATTCAAGCTTCTAATATAAAGGGAATGACATTAAACGATATTACGACTGTACTAAAAAGGTTAAAGGAATGAGGCAGATACGGAGATTGATATTATATGTGGAGAGATATAAAAGTTAAATAACCCGAAAATACAACAAATAATAAAATTTTGCGTACGAATATATCATCCGTAATACAACCTTATTTTTCGTTGATGCTATAATTCGCTTCTAACTTTTTAACTGAGTTCACCTCTCAAATAAAAATCGAACCTCTGTAGTTTATAATTAAAAATCAGCAAAAATGATAAGTAATCGCGTTATTTTGGTTTTTGCAAATGTGAATATGGTGTATTTTATATTTAATACAAGCATAACAGTGCGATTAAAAGATGAGTAATCCATTAATAAATAAGCTATTGACGTTCGAAGTATTGAACCAATGACGTGTTAACTCGTCATCCGCAATTAACGGGTTAACGAGTGAAATCACCCTTTAAAAAAGTTCTGAATTTTCTTTATCCTGAGATATCTCAAGAATGACTACAATTTAATTGTTTCATTGCGTGAATGCAATTTTATGTTAACAAATAAAGATTCACTTTATTCTGCTAAATAATCAAGCTTATCCGACTGATAGTGTGGATATCAACATTATATTATATTTTACTTTCTATATGACGTGTTGCATCCTTTAAAATGATTGAATTTTACAGTTGAAGAATGGATGAAATGTCGACTAGTAACGAGCAACAAGCTAGCAAAATATTGAAAGAGGAAGAAATTGAAGAAATTGTATTAGAACCTGACGTAGACTTAATGGATGATGCTGAATTTTTGGATGATTTACCACCTGGCATGGACAATAATTCAGATGTCGACATGTTGTCAATGGATTCGGATAGTTCAGAATCTGATAGCTCTGAATCAGACGATGAAGATGAGAAGCCATCTTTTTTTCAAAGTCAAACAGTTGGCCAATCGAATAGATGGACCCATGGCGACATGACGACCAGTGCAGGTGTCAATACTTCACGTACACAAATACCTTTCACTGGCAATCCTGGCTTAACTACTCTACCAGACGACAATTCACCTATTGGATTTTTTTACTTCATATTTACGGAATATCTTTGGGAAATGATTGTTTGCGAAACAAATAAAAGTGGGCAGGAGTTTCAAAGAGAATCGGGATCATCGAGAATGAAACACTTCAAGAACATCACTGTAGAAGAAATGAAGAAATTTTTAGGCCTTTTGTTTCACATGGGACACGTGAAGTTCCCAAAGATAAACGACTATTGGCGAAAAGACGAATTTTTTAAGACTACACTATTTGGGAATATCATGTCAAGAAATCGTTTCCTTCAAATTCTCAAGGCTTTCCATTGCAATTTTGAAGCTAATTCTAAGGTGGATAGATTAGGGAAGATTAGGCCTCTCGTAGAATTTTTCAACGAAAGAATGAAAACTATTTACTCGCCATCGAAAGAAATTTGTATAGACAAATGCATGGTGCTATGGAGAGGGCAATTGGTTTTCCGGCAATATGTAAAAAATAAAAAGCACAAATACGGCGTAGAATTATATATGCTGACGGAGCCGAATGGTTTGGTAGTGAATTTCGTTATTTACACTGGAAAAGGAAATAAAGATATGGAAGATACGGATCATGCATCCAAAGTAGTTACTAAATTAATGGGTAACTTGTTGGGAAAGGGACATTCTGTGTACATTGACAATGTTTATAATTCTATTGAATTGGCCACGGATCTTCTGAAAAGCAATACATACATCACCGGACCTCTTCATCGAAAACGCAGCGGACGGATAAAGGGGATTCTAAATAAGAAATTGAGAAAGGGTGAAATTATTCAGAGGATAACCGAAAATGGTGTCTGTGTATTCAAATGGCGGGATACGAGGAAAGTGCTTTTCCTCTCTTCCGAGTTCACCAGTGATTTTAAAACTTCCAGAAATGGAAATTTAATACCGGAAGCTATTTTGAAATATAACCAATACATGGGAGGTACTGATCGCCGAGATCAAATGTTATCCTGTTACAGCTGTGAGACGAAAACGTTACGATGGTACGTGAAAATTGCTTTCCACATCTTTCAGTTAATCATGCTAAATTCTTATCTCCTTCATAAAAAGTCGAACAGTCAATCTAAATTAACATTCGTCGACTTTAGAATTAAAGTTATAGAGAGCCTACTTGGTAACGTTTCAAATACTGTAACTAAGAAACCAATACCGAAAAAGATTCACCTCCCGTCACATTGCCCAAGAAACGAAAGCAACAGAGTGCTCCGCAAAAGATGTATGCAGTGCACAAAGATAAATAAACGAAAGGAAACGACTTATTTTTGCGAGGACTGTGAAAATAAACCAGGTCTTTGTTTGGAACCCTGTTTTAGGGATTTTCATCAATATTAATATCATTACAACTTCCTTACTATTAGTTTCTTATTCATTATACTTATCATCTTATATTCTATTTTTTGATACTGTTTTGCGTTTATATATATTAACATGTAAGACGTTGTCTATTTTGTAAAATATAAGATTTATCGAAAATAAGTGTATTAGATTTATATACCTGTATAAATATGTATCAAAAAATACTTCCTTAAAAGATTACAATGACAAGAAAAAAAAAATCATTATTAAGGTTCCATTGGGAAATGCTATTCATCCTTAAAGTGATTTTCTTATCAGATCTTTTAAAATAGGTGATTTTTAGAAATTTGTTTCTATGAAAGCATAAAACATATTGTAAAAAAACTTTTTGTCCTTTGTTTGTACATTATTCGAGAATACAACAAGATTTTTATGGGGTTCCTGTTGTGATGCTATTTGTAGATGGCGGTCACTGCACTACTTACAAAATGCGAAATGAAAACGGTAGATATCATAACTTATCGTAGGATTTTCAGAAATGAAAAAAAAAAATGAAAGAAATTCTTAAACTTTATATCAATGACAGTAATATGAACCACTTTGAGACAAAAACGAAAATGACAATGTTTTGTGCAAGTTTAATAACCAAGAAGTATAACACAAATACGGTCAATTTAGGTATAAAAGTATCGATAACAAAAAAAAAAACGTATGTTCCAAAATTCACTAGGTTAGGCGATATGCGATAACTAATTCAATAACAAAAGGAATACCGCAATAATTTTTCGAATTGATTCATAACTTTTTTTGTGAGCGTGTCCACCGTATGTAAAAATCGTATTTCGAGAAAAACGCATTTGAAGTTTTGTTTTGCATTCTCAGCCCTCGGACCCCGAGTCGTTTTTATTGATGCAGAATCTGCACCATTACGAATTTTATCTTAAAACTTTTACTAAATATTCTCGAGAAAAATTTTGATGAAAAAGTCCCCTTAATAGTACAAGTCTAATACTGTTAGTAAGTCAAATTTAGATTTTGTGCAATTTCAATAAATACACATTTGCTTCTGTTCGAAGTGTAAATCAATATACGGAAGTACATTATCGTAGCCCTCGAAAACAAAAAAGCTTCATCTCAGTTCACACTTAAAGGGTCTAGCAGGATAAGCATGTGTAAACTACCCTCAGACCATTTGTTATTTTTGTTATTGGCTAAACGATGTTCTTTGCCTGAAAAACCATTCTTAAAAATTTCAGGTCTCTATTCAGGTCTCTAAGTCAGTTATTACTTAAGATATTTAGATGGAAAAAAAAATGTAAAAGAACTACAGACTAACTTTACTCGAGGTATTTTTTCAGAATTATAAATCAATTACTAGCTCTTTACGGATGGAGCTGTAAATGAGTGATATCAGTGCATTTTGTCAAAATTAAAAACGTAAAATAAAAATTTTATTACATACAAAAAATGAGTTTTGCCAGGTTAATACATTTTATACTGCAGCATTTTATGATCCTTTTCAGCACAGTCACCTATATGCAAACCTAGTTTAGCCGAACAGGTGTCACAGTAATAGCGGGATGTTCTAGACATCGTATATATAAAAATATAAAATTCTTATATATGTAAAAATTATGAACGCGCAGATAAATGTTTATATGAAGTGAATGCTATGTTGGCTTTGATGAAAGACTGACGGAAAGAAAAACACGCTAAGGTATAAGTTTTTATGAAACTCGACACATTGTCAACTGCGCGCATTTTTCGGGAGCGACGCTGAGAAACAGAAAATTCGTCAAGTTATATTGTTCTGCTGTCTCTAATAATGTTCGAGATATTAGTCCAAATGTATTTATTATTCTCTATTTTAAAGACGATTACACAAGTCAAAGTACTGTGTTTGGTGAAATGTAAAGAAAAAATATATTAAACAGCATAACATCTTTTTTTTTTTATAAGTATACTAACGTTCAAAACGAACAAATTTATGCAGTGGTACACCAAAAAATTTAGAAATACATCAAGCATATCCATTTTTTCTTGTAAAATGGGGAGATCTCTCCGATCGGTCGGCAGTGTTAATAAAGGGAAATAAGACAGGCATTTTGGATTCTAAAAATGCCTGAATCTCTTTTTGCACGCTGCATTCTGGTTCTGGGTGTATATTATACTATGGACTTACATGCCTTATTGCTTAAAAACGATAAACACGCAATGGCGGCTATATGCCGACATGCGTTCGCAAAGGGTTAAAGGTAGAAAAAGGATAATTAATTTTTTGGGAGTGGATTTTGAAAACAACCCTTAGAGTGACCACCTGCAAAATAATCAGCAATAATGCTGTTAGCGAATGATGATATGTAAATATATGTGGAAAATTCACGTTGAGTTATAGCATCACATTTATTGTAAAGCATCTTGAACGTTTGTTAACACGTTCACTGCAATACGAAACTCGCAAAAGGTTACGTCTCGTGGCACCGATTTGTACTCTTAGGCACGTGTACACACATGCACACACAACACCGTTTCGTGTTCAGCGGACAATTTGTGGTGGTGGTCGTTTATGGCATAGCGGCGGCATCGACTTTTAATGTACCGATCGACACACACTGTCTACGCTGGCTCACCAGATACCAGCATTCCGGACCGCATATGCTGCGGCCAGTGACAACAAATGTGTTAAGCACGCAAAACTTTCCTTCTTGAGAAAGAAACTCTACAAGTATCACCCGAGTTTGTATCTTTTACATGTGTGTACATATACATATACTTTGGGAAAAATATGTGATCACAATTCGGTTCTACTTTTACAGTTTTATAGAACTGTTCGGCAGTCAACAGTTCTATAAAATCTTCCTATTCTGCCTTTAACATATTCGCAGCCACCGCCGCAGCATATGCGGTAGAGAACGTATTGCCCAGCGTGCTATCGATTTTCTTCTGGTTAGCAAACTACGCTTACTATGCTGCGGTATACATGCATGTACACGTGCGCCCGTACATAAAACAACACGTGAATAGGCATAACGAAAGAAAATAAGTTGCGGCGCTTGTAAAAGGATATGGAACGCATTGCAAGAAGTACTCAATGATAAATGTTTCAATTTCTGTAATATACATCTTACCTCTATGAAAATAATTTCAGTGGATTGATGAGGTTCTTCTGACGAAAATCAGTTCAAACACGTCATAAATCGTAGTGAATTTAACATTAATCAGTTTAAAATTTTCATTTCTATATGCAGTTGCTCACATTGAAAATCGTTCAATCTTTTCACTCGCTCATAATCGATTGTTATAAAATATGACTAAAAAATAAAAAGACTTATATGTCTTATTTTTACTATCCGGGATATTTGAATTGATTACTGAAAAATTAATCTGATTTATGTTGTTTGGATTTATTCTTAACGAGGGAATTTTATCAATTCATTGGTACTATATTCATAATGATACGATGAAAAGTAGTGAAACTGAAATTTTTTAAATTGAATCATTCATTGCAATGCAGGATGTATCCCTTTCAAATGTCGCATCTCAACAATTGTTAGTTAATACGCTACGTTTATTGCAAGAAAATCTATTGCCAAATAAAAGCCAGATTCAAGAATTGATCTTCGTAAGATATAAGACAAAGAGATGGTATTATTATCAGAAATAAAACAAAGATCGCGTTATATTTTTGTCTAGTAGTCTATTGTTAAAAAGAAACATAGTACGTAAAAATACTAGATTTCCGATACATCGATAAAATTTTGCAATTAAAATTCTATAGTAAAGTAATTAATATTCCAAATGCACAAAAGAACGTACATTTAAAAAATAAGATATCGTTGTTATAATATCGTTTTATGTTTACTTTCCTTTAAAAAGTATTATATCTTTTAACACATTTGGCCATAAAATATTATAGTTTCCTGACGAAAAGATGGTAACTCTAGGCTGAGCGCCGGTTATGTACATATGTATATACATAAAGGTGAACATTGTTCAGTATTTTTTAAATTTTCAATACAGGCTCAAATAAAAAAGTTGTAAAAAGCAACTATTACTATTTTTTTCGTAATTCCGACCAATTGAAATTTTATCTAAATTTTTTGGGTACATCATCTAGTAAACTAAACCTTCCAACTTTCCCAAAAAAGCTCGCATCGCTTAGCCCAATTTTAAAAAGGATATTCTGTTATAAAGGATATCCAAATATTAACCCATTAAGTCCCAATGTTGTGCTAGCGCAACATTTTACTCGCAATTTTCATTAATAATTTCTGCTTTCTCATGTTACAATTATAAATGAAAGTTTCAAAAAATTGCTCGATATATTTTTTGTCACTATTTTCTCTTCCACCTCGATCCTACAATGTTCCAAAGTTTGAAGAAACTGAAGCATTTATAACACTAAAGCAAGTCTTTTTTTTTTCCTTCTTCTTCTTAAATTATAGAAACATTCTTATGCATCACTTTGTAATGTGATTCTTGCAGTGTCTACTATTATAATGCATTTTTTATACTTCTTGGCAATTTAATGGCAATTCCTTTGAGGCTCAAAGTTATGTAAACGCAACATTTCGTTCAACAAAAACTAGCGATCCAAAAAACTGTTCAACAGCAATTATATTTTTTCTTATATACTTTTATAGGTAATAAATAATTATATGTATAAAAGTTGCTTTATTTCTTTACTTAAGACTTAATGAATTAATGGGAGTCACTGTATATGTATACTACATATGGAGCATTTTATAGAGTATTTTGTTACTTCTGGTTTCTTTAATAATATTTTACATCATTCTTTATATAAAAGTACATTATAAACAAAAGTACCATATAATAAATAAATTATATTAGATACTTACAAAATACCTGCACTTTTCGATAACTGTTACTCGGGACGAAAAGCTTTCATTGTACGCTTCTATTTCCAAGATACTATTTCGTCTATCTAAAACATTCTTTTGAATGAAGTACACAAAATCCACCCCAATGATCTGTAACAACAGAAAAGAGAATAACAATTGTTAATAAACGATTGCAACGCGTTGCTTAATAATTTGTATCAATGCGAAATCATACAAGTATCACACATTGAAATTTTACATTAAAAAGTGTTTTTTCGATAACATTTGGTCGGTAATATAGTTATAGTCCAGGCCACGATACAGTGAGATTGTAAAATTGGTCAGAAATTGAAGTAAGAGAAATACAAGTTGATAAAGTCTTGAAACTTTGCTCAGGACCGTAAGAAAGAAATCCTTCAAGCAGTGTCAATGTATCTTGTGTAATATTAGGTTATCCCATAAGTAATATCGTTTTCAAAGGTCTAGTTTCAATACAAAAATAATAATATTTACATTTAGGTATAGTAAATCGATGACATATTGATCGTTGTTTGCGAAGACCATTTACCATTTTTCAATTAATTTAAGACTCTACTAAAACTTACCACGTCCTTTCGATTCAGGCGTTAATATATTATTAGTACCGGCTCGGTTTTGGCTATCGCGTAGTATAAAAAAATACAAAATAATAATAATTGAAAATAGTAAATAGCAAATGAATTGATAATTAACTAACAACAAAAAGCCGAATAGGCTCCCAACTGATAAAGATTGAAAGCAAAAAGTCGATTAATAGGCTTCCGGTAGTGTTAATAATTATAATTCTCTTTCCGAAAAAATTCTTATCCACTAAGTTCAAAAATCGATCTGATGTGAACATTAAGTGGTCTGTATCTGTTGGAAATTTTTTATAGCAAGTTGAATGCGGTGGTCAATTAAAACACTAGATTTGCTTTGTTCTGAGGTTCTGGGGTAAATGCCGTGCTGTTTCTCACATTCCTCTTACCAGAAGACACCCCTTGCCCTCCCTACTCCGTGGCCAGCTCCTTTAAGAACAATAGTCACATCTTTAAGGCAACGTAACGTTGAGCTGCTTGCCACTCCCAAACTTTCTCTTGCATTCTTCTAAATAAACAGATCTACGACACCCGATAGCTATATACGTGACTTCGAGTCACTAGCTATCGCCGGATGTCTACATATTCTCATTGTTACTGGTCACACACAGACTAAGTCTCTGCCATAAATCGTGCGAAAGCAAAATAGTGTCGGGCTAATTGCCTTCAACGACCCTTGAAAACGTATCGTCGCTAACATATCCTTAAAAGTTTTGCCATTTAAAGAGTTTTTTAGTGAACGAAATAAATGGTAAACGAATGCTGCTAGATCAATGTGGATGTGTTGTTAATTTCCAATTAAATTGTTCAATTATTTGTATTGTTGTGTTTGCGAACATTGAAGTGAGATAAAAACCGATACCATTTACGGGATGACCAAATACATAAAAAACATTCATACAATACAGTTACGTTACAAGTAAAGATCTTATAGAGGTCTTAAACATCTTAACCCTTATCGGACATTAGATTTTAAGACCTGAGCCGCTAGATCGTCGCTTTAGTCAATGCTCACACGAAAAGTGTCGCACTCTAACATTTTTGAAATGAAAAGAGATTTTAGTGAATAAAATTATATATTTTAACGTTTTCAATTGTAGGTCTTCTATTTATTTATATTTTGTCAATGAATGATATTTTTCTAAACAATTTCTATGTGACACTTACATAGGTACGATGCGGAAATGTTTGCTATATCACGTGAAAGATGACATATGTCTGATAAAGGTTAATTTACCTGTTCGTGATATATATAAGTAAAAAAATACAAAAATATTCTACAGTTTCGGACACAGAAGGTGATTTCAAATTGTCCAGACCGCATCCAATATTTACAGATATTCACTTTGTTAATGAAATATCATTTACTAATTAGAATATCAAATCATATACTACTATTTATTTATTTATTGGTGTGCCACACCATCAATCGATACCGATTCTTACCAGTTTAATTTACAATCTGGCTATATCGTCGCTTGGACTATACCTGTACAATAATTTTATGAAATTCATAAAATTAAATATCTATTTCTAGAAATTATAATTAATATAATTCTGTTTGAAACAAACAATCAAGGCAATTACAATTTTAATATTGGTTGATTTACATTATTACATTAATAATTTACAGTAAACTCTCCTATAACGCGGAACAGTAAAGCGCGATAGTTCTTCTATAACGCGGTACTCTTAAAACTATATTTGAAAACAAACATGAAGATATGTAAAGCGAAGAGGATACTTGACCCATTGAAAGAGAAAGAATTAATTTAATATTAAATAATATTTAATATTAATAGAGCGTTTAAAACTTAAATTCCTTGTTTTTGTTGAAAAATAGTTTTCTAGCTTTTATTTCATTTTGTTTTTTTTTTATTTTTCTTATATTCGATAAAAATAATTTGAAATATGTAAACATATATTTATTGCCTTTTATAACTATAAAATTTTATTTGATAACCGTATTCAATATAACACGGTGCTCTGAGAACGCAGTTTTCGTAAACGCAGAACAAGTCCAACCTACTTTATGTGTATATATTAGGTGTTTGCAAAAGTTTCCATTGTTTTTCTTCTTCTGTTTTGTTTAACAAAATTCATTTATTTTACATACAGAATTGGTGCAATATTTTCCCTCGCTTTTTATAACATTATTCTATTTTATGTTAACAGGTTAAAACTAAGATTATCAGTACTCTTTTAAAAAGCAATTGGTTCAGAAAATAACACGACTCGATTTCAAAATAGTCGATCGAAACTTTTGCAAACACCTAATACTTACTTCTGTGTCTCACTTAACACGGTTTCCACGTAACGCGATACGAATTAATTTGATCTTTATTTACTAATACTGAAATTCTTAAAGCGCAGATGAATTAACCTGATTTGTATGTACTAATTCTGAGTTTCTTATAACACTAGGAGGGTTAGTTGTATACCAATAACTGTTTTTCCGTATCTTATATATTATCATTTAACCGTTTGAGTCCCAAGCAGCGCGATCGCGCTGTTGAGATTTTATGTCGAGAAAACCCAGCACATTTCGAGCATTGTGGACAACTGACGGTGCGTTACCGATTGTCGAAGTCGCGCGTTCAGATTTACTGACGCAAGTACATCACACAGCTCCTTTTAATGTAAATAGTACATTTTACAATAGGTAGAATAAAATAAAACAAGCGCTATCGCACTGCTTGGGTCTTTTCGTACTCATTTAGAGAAAGCGCGGTTGCGCTGTTTGGGATTCTTCGACAGTGTTTTTTCAATACCCCCTGGGACTCAAACGGTTAATACTGCTCTAAATTTATCAAACCAATAATTGTATAAAGACAAAGAAATTTATATATGTACATATATACATACCTTCTTTAAAATATACGGGGCATCAACATTTAATTTGCATCGTCGCTCGGTTATTCTAATTGCACCATTTTTAAGTTCTTCATCTGAAACTATCTCGCAACCAATGAACACAGGAATTTGCGGGCACGTAGGAAATCTGCGTTCGTATGCCTACAAACAAAGTTAAAATGATATCAGCATTGATTTGAAAATTTCTCTATCTATACATTGGGCGGTACATGCAAAAATCACAAACTCGAAAAACAAAACACGAAACTGTAATAAGAAGAAGACGTTTAGTAAGTTTCAAAAGGATATTTCTCGTGATAATAAAAGCCCAAACACAACCTAACTAGCACATTATTTGATTTAAATAGCAGTGCATTTTACCGTTACAATGTTTTCATCATATGACATTTTCCAGATCACAGAAAAGTCATAAAGAAACAATTCACTTAACATTATTGCTTTTAAAAAGTGCGATTTCATTCGCAAATTCTGAGATTATTTAATTGTTACTTCAAGATTCTTATTTATTTTTATCAGTACATTTTAACTTCATTGCATTTTTTTTGTTTTTTTTTCTTTTTTTTTCTTTTTTAAATAATCCTTGTCTCTGTTCTACCGGTTTTCAAAACCAGCTTTTTATGGAAACAACACTCCCTATAAAAATATAATGTCACGTTCAATTACAGGAATATTATATCCTGTGTCTCGATACATCGTAATGTTATACAACAGATAATCATAAACTTAACATAATACTATTTCTCAGTGTTCACATCTCTGAAATGGAAGTATGGTATGCCATCCACCAGAAAGCTCATTTGTAATAGTAAGTCTGCAACTATATTCAAATCTGTATCATGCAATATATGTATGTGGCGTTTCGTATTTTAGTTTGCTTACAGAAATGTATCCATTGTTCGTTGGTGCCTACTTAGCTGTCGCAGCCTCGGGAGCTTGTAAACTCGTGCCACGACAGTTAACGAGGAAGGAAAGTACTTCAGGAATTGTCTGCTGTTATTTGCCTCCAGCTTTCTTGAATCTGAATTGGTGATGAAAATGAGAACCAATGAGAGCGAGTGAAATACAGTGAAATGATATCTAACAAGGAAAAGTTCAACCTTGGCATGTCCCGTTCTATAACCGATTTCTTCATAAATATCTATGTATATGTAATAAAAAAAACTTGTTGCTGCTAAGATTAAATTGCAAGTATGTTAAAATAGTAATTGAAGTTTGGGCTGTTTCTATATTTCAACGTTTTTCGTAACGTTTTGCGATTACGTTGGGATTGTATATACTATGAAAAACTTAATTTTTTCGCATTCTCTGAATGTCATCATTATTCTCAAGTTAATTCCAATATTGAAATCTTAACACTTTGTCGACCAATCGGGATGATTTCCCCGTTTCACGAAAAAATAGGTGTATTTGATGTATTTGCGGATTTTGTGATGTGCCATTGCATAAACTTGTCTGTTTCGAACGTTAGCATACTTTAAAAAAAGTATTATGCTTTTTAACATATTTTTACTTTATTTCAACATTTTGCCAAATTTATTACTTTGATTTGTGTAAGTGATATGAAATATTAGATAATTATTATTTTACTACTTCAAGTTACTTGTACGCTTTATGGATGCTTAAATGTAAGAATATTACCAAAAAGAGAATATTCATAAGTGATAATTCATCGAAATAGATGGAACTTTGGTTCAATAGTTCTCGAAAAAATATTTCACACGTGGTTTCTTTCTTTATCAATAATTCTTCACAATCAAGAGGCAAAAATCATCCTCAAAATTAAAAATAGTAAACATATTTGAATTAATATTTCGCATATACTTAGAAACAGAGGAACGGTATATATTGACGAATTTTATATTTTTCAACGTCTTTATAAGCCTGACTTCCGATAAAATCGGTCGGCAATGTGTTAAGTCAGACCACATTTCTAAAAGCCTCTAAATCATTATTAATCTTCAATTTTCAAACAATATTTGTGTTCTTTCAATTATATGGAAGTTCATAAGTCAGTTTGAATCATGAACACCTTTTTCGAAAACTTTGTACGACTTTATGCACAAGAAGAAATTGATAAATAATTGATAGAAAAAAATTACAAACTGACGGATAACCATAAACGTGCATTAATTGATAATTAAATATCGCTTTTCGTTGCAATTTTATGATACAAATATAGTCTGTCTTTTGTAATTGAACTTACATTTCTATCTAATTGGGAAATGGTTTTCTTCAAAATGGTCACAATTATTCGCAAGACTTGCGTGAAAATAATACAGAAATTAGTTCGAAATAATTTTAATAATTTTATTTATAGTTAACAAAAAATATGAAAAATGAGGTGAACTTATAATTTTGTCTAGTAGCGTATATCTTTTTTTTTGCCATTTTTTATTGAATCCATCTCTGAAGTATAATCCATCAATATAGTTTATTATAGTTAACATTAGCCAACCGCGTATTTTTCACAAACGACGCGAAGTAGTAATCTTCTTCGCTTAACAAACTCAAAGAGTCCCTTTACATTTCCGGTGAGGATATTTTCTTTCGCCACTCGTTAAAATCTCGTATAAATTTATATATTTTTTTAAATATTTCCTTCATGCAGCGACTTCTTTCGAAAACGGGGAAAGATATCCAATCGGTTATTTGAAAGCGGGGAGATCTCCTCATGTTGTTGGTAATGTGTTAATTACATTTTTACATCCAAATATGTATTTTTTATCTATTCTCAGCTCAATTTTCTGAGTAATTGTAAATCGAACTAGTTTTATCAGTAATCAATTTAAATATCTCAGATCACAGTCAACAGTACCATTTATTTAGTTTTTTCACGTATTATTTAAAACTATCGTTAAATTGATATTTTTTAAGAGTGTCTACAAACGAAAATTTTTGAAAAGAAGGTACAACACAAAATTTTATGACATTTTTATTTTTTATCTTCATCATAAAATGATCTTTCAAGACGTGAACATGATTGTATAACATTTCCTTGCTACTTTGACCATGCAAGAATTATGTTAAATGATCTGGAAACATCATCTTCATCAAACTGAAGCATGGAATGAGTTTCTTCTTTTATTTCCGTTTCTTCAGCGAGCGAATCTTTCCTTTCTTCTTGTTCACAAGCTGGAAACCAGTTTTCGACTTCTTGTGCGCTTACTAACGTTCCTGTAAATGTCTGTAGCATTTTCGAAATTTCATATGTTTCTGATACATCGTTGCTTTCTTCACCTGACTCTTCTTCTTCTAATTGTTTATTATGAAAAAGTTCGGTGCCTACAAGATGCTTCCATGAGTCTTGTATGCGTGCACGTGTTACTTTCAACCAAGATTCGTACAAAATGTCCATACAATTTTTTATATCATAATCGGTATAAAATTCCGTCAATGCGTAAGAGTAGCATACAAATTTTCTAAGCATTTTATACCGATAGGATATATTAATTTTTGTAATTATACTCGGATGCATAGGTGACACTATTCTGGGAAAAATGTACAATTTCAAAATTATCATCATGTAGTAACTTATCGGCAGGGAGGATATGGCTGCTGCAATTATCGGTAAGCAAAATTACTTTTCCTACAATACCTTTGTTCGGTTGATACTCTCTAATTGACGGTTTAAAACGGTTATCCAACCAATCTAAAAAAATACTTCGATCCATTCGTGTCCTTCGTTGCGCCTTGTAAATAACGGTTAAGTGTTTCTGGCAGTGTTTCCACGCTAGAGGTCTTTCAAGCTTATGTATAAAAAGTAAAGGAAGTTTGTGTGTTCCTGTTACATTCACATAAAATGCTATCGTGACACGATATTTCTTCAGCGCGTTTCCAAATGTTTTGGTTTCTGTAGAATGAGCTAGTATTTTGTGAGGAAGCAATTTCCACATTAAATATGTCTCACCGATATTGTAAATATTTTTCAAGTTAATTTTCTCGTTCTCTAAACGTTTTAATAATACTTTAGAAAATGCTTCAACTCCATTATCTCCACCTTCACTGACGATGTTTACGGATGGTTATATATAATGGCATTTTTTGAAACGCCATATCCAACCCTGGGAGTAAGTAAAGTTCGACGGACCGCCTTTTCCGTTTAATTCAGTCGCCTTTTCTTGGAGCAAAGAGTCAATGACTATTTTACCCTTTGCTCGCTGCTCCAAGAACCACACGCTTAACCGTGTATCAAGTTCACCATGCATAGGATCCTTCAATTTTTTCTGTTTCTGAACAATTGATGGCTTGGTTTCCAATTGTCCCCGGAGCATGACCGCATTCTTCTTAATATGATAAATTGTACCCAGCATGACATCAAACTCATTAGCCAGATGTTTCGACAAAGTGCCTCCTTCCAGTTTTTCTAAAATTTCCAGCCGTTGCGATATTGTCAAATGTATTTTTTCCTCCGGATATTCGATATCGTGCAATTATTGCATAGAGTACAAATTGTAGATACTGATAACGCGCCTTTCTTCCTCAAAGCATTATAAGAAGCTAAGCTATATTGGTACTCGGTTAAGTTTGACTGAAATCAACTTGGTTATCAGCTTAGCTATCATTTTCATTCTCTCTTTATGAAAATAGTACCGATGGATTGGTGAGATTCTCTCGAGAAAAATGAATCTAAACAGGGTATAAATCGAACTAGCTTTTAATAGTAATCAATTTTAATCCCTTGTTCTACGATTTAAGATTCGACAACGCGGGCCACAAACAGTACGACCATCAGTCACGCGACGAGTCTGATACGTGTTGCTTATGTTTGGCCCGATCATCATTTCACGGCTGTCACCCGTGATTTTCATTTTTGGTCCGATTTCCTTACCACGAGTCTCACACGATATTGTAGACTAAGAGGTTAAAAGCATCCTTAACCTTTTGCGCTCAAAGCTTTTGTACTGAACTTGCAATTCTGTAGTGTTTTTCATTGTTTCTGAACTTTATTTTTCTCGATCTGTCGTTAGAATTTGTAGCATCTATTTGAACTCTGTCTTTCCTGTGTGCTCTCAGAATCAATTTCACATTTCACCGTTATTCCAATCTTCTATTTTTTTAAATCAATTATTTAATTCAAATCTATCATTTATGAAATTATTCATTCGGTCTTTAAATAATCTAAAATCGAACTTATCTTCACTGTTACTAATTCCATCATTTGACTCGATCGAAGCATCAAAGAGAGACTAATGTATGAAATAATAATTTTAATTAAACACAATGCTGTATTACGAAGTGCATATATGTGAACCATTTAAAATGTAAAGAGGAAAGACATCTGTTTAACCGTTTGAGTGTCAAACGGAGCGATCGCATTTCTCCCGTTCAGTGTTTAAAAATTCTAGCTAATCTGTCTGCAAAGTCGAACCAATGTTTGAATTTTGTCAATGCGTGTCTTTACTGTTATCATTTATCGAGATTCTACCAAATAGTAATCTCTGCTTTCATAGATGTCAGAGTTGTTAAAAAGTTCTTTTTATCCATCAAAAATCGGAAATTTAAAAAACGAAAAAATTGAATTTTTGCAAAAGTTCATGGCACTCAAACGGATAAAAAAGAACAGTTGTTAATCGTCCCTTAATTTCATTCGAGTTGCTGTATCGAATCAAGTGGTGACTGAGGGTCGCCTTTCGAGTATAAAGGGTTAACACTTCGACGTTCGCATGTGTGATAGAAAATCTTTCGTCTGCCGCCGGTATGTCTCACATAGATTCTACCATCTATTAACGGCCCTTTTCACACGATCGTTCATATTGTAATTATATACGATGTATCGTATTAAACCATAGAAATTTCAACAACTTTTGTTTGATTCTGCTACTCGAAATTTCGAAGATATGTATAAATAAATGTAAGCTCTTTATAATAGAAATATTTTTACGTGACACCAACATGATGCATTTGTTCGATAGCTTTGCATGCAACACCAACACAGTGCCACTGGACGACATAGTGTTAAAAATTCGTCTGATTTATATCGTGTTTCGGCTCATTTTCATCGAGAGAATCTCGCCAATCCATTAGTGTTGTTTTTATAAAGATAGGATGAAAATTATAGAAATTGAAATTTTCAATGATTCACTAGTAACATAGACAGTATTTCTTTCAAATGCCGCGTCTCGATCATTACTGCTTAACGCACTGCATCTATCACGTTATTATATACTTGCTTTCCTTTGTGAATTTGACTTTTGTTCCAAAGTCAGTTACTGGAACCAAAACGCTACACTGCCCGGGAGAATTCAAATGCATAGGACTCGAGACAGTCAAATTTAATCAAGCACGTGTTCGGGTGATAGTATTCATTGGGCGTATTTCAATAGCATGCTCATACATGTTATGTGGATAAGAGCATGATTGCTAGGTATTATCGATGAAACAAATATAGCGTGGTCGTAAAACAAAGTATCAAGTAGTGGTATAGCTTAACGTAACAGCAGCTAGGGTCGTATTTCTCATTCTACTTTAGGATTAGTATAATGAAAGGATGGCAACTGATAAATAACGTTATTTCACATACTGGGTCATAATACAAGTTCGGTTATATTCAATATATATATTTTTTAAATTAAACTTTTATAAACTTTTATGTCAACAATAGCAATGCTGGTTAAACTGACAAGTGGCTTCTTGTTAGTTAGAATTATGTGCATTTGCAATGCATGGTAACTAAATTCTTAGGATTAGAACATATTTATACTTGAAATCGAACTTATTTATGTTGCAACCTAATACTAACGGATAATTGCTAATTAGTATTTTTATTAGTTAATATTTCTTTCTGTATCTTACGTGTCATAAACCTATCTAATCAATACAAATCTATTGGTCAACCGAATTTTGAAAACGCGTAACTGATACGGCCTTTTTCATTAACTGTAGCCAGGTTAATCTGAGAAACGTGTATTGTTGGTCCATAAAAAATCTTCATTGGTTAAGGTAAATATTTAGTGTAACATCTTAAATAACAAAATTATTTGGCCGTATTTTATTAACGATACACCAATTGGACAAAAATATGCTAGGCTTTTATTGGATGATCAAGATGAATTGAATGAACATGCGCCATTAAGTGTTTGTGAGACTATGCAGTACCAACATGATCGTTGCCCAACTCATTATTCACGAACAGCTACTCAAGTACTCAATAGAAAATTGCCAAATCGTTGGATTGAATGTAATGACCATGCATTATTAGGTCACCGAACCTAACACTATTAAACTTTTTCTTTTGAAGAAAATTTAAAGAAGACGTTTGCCATCAAGAGAAACCGATCACTCCGTAAGACACGAAGAATGTCATAATTATAACTTACGTTGCTATTACGTCAGAAGCAACCGAAAGAACATTACAATCGGTGATTTTTATTAACGTTACTTTGAGCATTAGTAACGCAGAAAGCAAATTCACATACCATCTTAATGTTGTCTCAGAATTGTATTATTTTCTCAATGCTGAAGGTAATCTCAAGGTCGTAAGTTAGACGTATTTCAATGCATTTTAACACGTGCTATATAATGCAGCAGAAAAATATGCTTTCGGACAGAAGAATACCTGGGATCTTAAAAAATTAAAAAAAAACCCCATTCAAAATCTTCCTGCTTACAATATTCCTCTGTTGAAACCATTCGAACTGTTTGAAACATTTCTGATATCGTTAAAAATGAAGGAAATAATTATGCGACTGGTCTTATTGTAAGACACCCTGTATACAGCGGAAATAAGCGAGTTCCAGTTGAAAGGGATATCGTGCGCCAAAATTATTTTTTATATACCTACACACTCTTACTAATAAAAAAAAAAAAAAAAACAGTTGTTATAACACAATTGAAGAGATTTAGGCAGAATTGTAAAAAGTGTTCAACACACTAATACGCGATAACCACAAAGAATGCATGGAATCATGACAAAATCACTAGAATCTGTATACATAATCTCCTCTTCATTATAAACTGCCAAACTTTTTTTCTATTATTCCAAGAAAATTTTACATTATTTACAACCAAAAAACGAAACCAGATTCGATATTTCTTTATTTCCGATTTTCCTCTTATTTTGTCCTCTGGAATTACTTCTTAAAATTTTTCAAATTTATTACGGAACACCCTGTATAATAAAAAAAAAAAAACTAACTCTAGGATAACGCACGTTTTTAACTAGAACAATTCAAGCGGTTCTTGATGATAATTTGTAAAATAATAATCTGTATGTATACATCAAGGTTAACAGCGTACAGCACCCTAGTATTGCGTACATACTTTTCACGATAACTACTATTGTAAGGAAAGGGTTAATGTTCCTGAACGGATATCTGAACGATATACCAGAAGGAATTGATTCTGTTATTTAAATTATAATATATCCTGAAATATTACAAAGTAGCCAATGGTCATACTCTACCATGGTCTACTAAATGTTTCCGCTTTCAATGCATTTATTATACAGGGAAGTTTATTTGGAATGAACATCTAAATTATGTACACCGCTATTGAAAGTAAAAAAACATGAATTTATGATTACAAAAGTCTCTCCAGAATTACCGATATTTTTTGTACATATTACGATGCTTATTCCTCCTTTGTATTGTTATTTTTGGATTATTTAAAGGACTTAATGTCATACGACGTTGATGCGTCTTGATGTTTATTATGATGTAACATTACAAAAAATATATGGCAGAAGATGAATAAAAAAAGTCGATTTAAATAGCAGTGGAAATAATTTAGATGTTCATTACAAGGAAAACGCGTTGTATATACAGGTAATATAAATGATATTGCAAATAAGTTTACCGACAGAACTTTCTTATAGCAATGTGCTAAAAATATGATAATATCTTACACCAAACAATGTATTGATAGTATGTGTCTACAGAGAATAATTAAACAAATTGCTGCAGAGATTAGATTGCTCTGTTTAGTGAAAATGTAGAAACAGAATATAAGTATGGAGGATGTGAATTCTGTAAACATCGTAAAACGCGATATTTTTGCCACATTTGTCATAAATAAATATCTTTTGAACATTCCAAACTCACGTATCTAGATTGTAGTGAACAAAATTAAAGAAAACCAAAATAATACATATAGGATGATGTAGAAAAACATAAACAATGTATTCGTTTATTCTGAAAAGGTTAATTTTTTTATTTCTGATCATTTCTGTTTTGTTTCCCCAAAAATTATGTGATATACATTACATTGTTCACATATGTATGTGAAACAATACTCTTTCTTTGTAATGGCTAAATAAAAATATTTGCAAAGTTATTACTCTTTTTAACTTGGATTACTTATACCCAATCTATAAAAAAATATTATACCTATGCATAGAACAGTCAATAGTATACTATGTTGTTATTATGAAGTCAACAATCATATTAAACAGTAGGTTTTGATTTTAATAATGTGACACAATTGAATTAACAGAGTAGTGACTTTTTAATATGGGAATTGTGGTTCACAGTTTTTGACTTTTTTAATATATAGAACACTGTAATTGCTTATTTTAAATGCAATAGTAAAATTGTAAGTTTAAATAAGATATAAAATAAAACGCAAGCGTTAAAAATTGGTTAGAATGAAACAGTTAATTGCTAAATTATTTCAAATAGTTTAAATTCATGTAATTCAACAAGAACAGTATATGTATAGGTGAATGACATACTTAACTTTCTACACTCTTTCTTTTCATTCACTTTTCATCTTTCTCACTTCATAAGACATCTAATATACATTTTAATTCTTTTATGACTCTTCCACATATAAATGTCCATATATACTTACATATGATAACACATATATGCATGTATAAACACCCAGTTATAAGTTTACACATATAGTATATATATACAAGAAATCTATTAAAATAAATTCTTCAAAAAAATTAACAATCAGAATTTAAATTTAACACTGCAGATGCAAACCCATTTATTCATTTGATTTTGTTCTAAAACTTTTAAACTTGAAGAATTTCATTATACAAGTATTAAAGTATTTAGTAAACAGGAATACGTATAACAAAACAGAAATATATAATGCACAATGTTATATAGATTGAATAATATAACTAAATATCACTATTATACTGAAACACTTGTAATGAAATTATTTTTTAACTGTGATTAGAGAAGAAGGAAACATATATTTATATAATCTACCTGGCAAGTTCTTTGATGTAAAACAAGCAACATATACCATAAATTTAATATCATATGTTACAATGCTATAACAAAAATAAAATATTACAGGCATATATTTGCAAAGAAAAACTTTTTTTTTAAATTTTTTATAAGATTTTTATTTTCCTTTCTTTCTTTTTTATTACATTCTACAAATATTAATCAACCTGGGTAATCTTCCACTTGTAAACACAAATTGCATTGTACACTGTAATAAACGTTACCATCATATTTTAGGTGTGTAATTTTTTTTTTATTTCTTCATTTGTGTGGCATGCAGCTTATATTAGATGCTCCTATATTACTGGTTCTATATGACAATAAACATTAGATCCCATGTAACCCTAAAAAAGAAATCCAGGGAATTTAAATCTTGCAACCAAGATGACCATGTTATAAAGACACCTTTTCCAATTCAATTATCTGAAAAATTATTATTTAAGAAAACTATCACTTCTCTATCAAAGCATGCTGGGGTCATATTTTATTTGATCCAGATTCTTCTCTTATGTAAAAGAACATAATTTCCAAGTATTCATTGTGATGCACATACATAACACCAAAGTTAAACAATGTTGCAATAAGGGCTAGATTTACAAGTGGTTACTAATCAATAAAACAATTATTAATACATAGAATGTAACAGAAAAGAGGAAAAGTGAAAAAAGGAACCCACAATATCTTATGTTTATTATAAATCTCTATGAAATGAAAATGGACCCATAGAATATATAACCTTGTTAGCTCAGAATTACTTGCCAAGTATGCTAAAAGAGTGTTTCAGTTTTCTCCTCAGACATGTTGTATAACAAATAATTCATTCAAGTGAAAAAAAAACATTAAAAATAGAATTAAATGTTTTGACAAAAATATTGAACATTAAACACAAATTTCAAAAATAACCATTAAAAAAATCTACATATAAAAAACTATATTAATATTAATTGTAACTATATTAATATTAATTTTTTTCATAAAAAATTTATAAATCTCCAAAAATAAATAAATGTATCAATAAATTTGTAACAAAACATTTTCTAATGTAAATTTGATGTACATTTTCTGAATAAGTTCAATATATTCAATATTATTGTATTCTTTTATTTAATTAAATATGTTTTCAAAATACTTTAAAATTTATTAAACTCTAAGTAATGGAAATGATTTAATACTATCATTTATAACGAGTTTTACTTTTAGTAAAAGATGCAGTGACTAGTGTATAGAAAATAATATTATTACCTGATAACAACATAACAATGGCACCAACCAACAATTTCTGGATTATGTTAAAATTGAGTTAAACATTAAGAATTTTCATAAAGGTATCCATTATTAAAAATAAATTTGGTATATGAACTAATAAAGGTACACAAAAATCCCTGTACAAATATTACTCCAAATATTCAATGAAATAATTTCTCCTTATTTCAATAAAAGTTTCATTAAAAAATTCAGTCTGTATAATTAAATTGAATATAAAAATTACCTTTTACACTTTTTTATTCAATGTGCATTATGATAATATATGATTCACAACACTGTTTTTAATATCCTTCAACTTAAAGTATAAAAAATATTTTCAATGAACATTTCCAATAAAAAATTAACAAAAAAGTATGAAAATTTGTATATTCCCTTTAATTTTAAAAGTAGCATGCTTTCATTATTAGTTAAATATGTTTATATGATGTGCATGTATATGTATAATAAAGTAATATAAGCAGTGCATTATAATTTTACAAAAAAGAATTTTTAACACTTAGTTTTGAATACAATTCTAATTTCTTTTATAATACAAAAATCACTGTAATTTAGTTGGATCAACTTTTCATGCTATAAAATCTTGCAATGATATTGCAATACTTAAATACTTAAATCAAAGAAAATAATCACTTATATTTCTGGTCATTTAGATATAATGATAAATAAATTATCTCTATTAAAATTATAATAAAGAGGATAGATGAATTAATTTTTTATATCTTCATTGTGTGATTTAATATTTATATGATATTGAAGTATTGATATCTTAATCTATACAAACTTCATGTTACTAGAATTAATTTTTCAAAACTTGAACATCTATTTTATTTAATTTAACATTTCGCACATTCATTTTATTAATTTATATATTATATATAAATTAATGTTTTATGTACGATACACATATAATATACATGTACACATATATTTTACATAAAATTTAATTCGATAATTCATAAATAATATAAAATAACAAAAATAATTCAAACTGAAATTAAATAAGGAACACACTATAAATAGGACTATCGAAATAAGAAAAAATACAATGAACGCACCATCATCACGAGTGGAAAAGGATGCTTATACACCCGTACAGGCGACTGATATTGTTGAACCATATCACAATGTCTTCTCACAAGCTGGTTGTTAACTTAGACTGCAATACAAACAGGAACTATAATAATTTACCTAATTTAATTGAACAGAACCAATCAGATGCATTAATAACTAACCGATGAATAAACAAACTTTGTAGGTTACAACGGGCCTGTTGTTAACCTATTCAATTTAATATTTATATCACTTCACTTTATAACGTAGAAAAAATATTTAATCACATAATATTAAAAGTTACGCAACTTATAAACAAAAACTTGACATAATTGACAATTCACACTACATCATACAATACAGAAACAAAATGACACAAATCTTACACAAACGTAATAGACTTTAAATAGGTGGCGCTTTAAATATCGTAATGACTGACATCTATAATTCAAAATCAACAATTGTTTGCATTGAATAATTTAATTTTTATAAATTAAGTACTTTAGTCAATTATAAATTTTAAACCTAGTACTTTGTATTACATATTTCTTATGTTAAAGGATGTTTCTGTATATGAAACGTGAATATTAAGATAATATTATCCTGACAAATTTTAATCTACTTTATAATAATTGAAAATTAATTTAAAAGAAGGGAAACTTAGCTTTGTGTAGAATGACATATAATGTAAACGAACTGTTAAGTGTATGCAGTATAGAAATGTATAATTTTATAAAGTATAAAGTATCTTTGAAGACATTTATTAATGATGTATCATATGTTATTCATCTATGTTATTGTTGTTTTAGTCATTTTGTACTTAAATAATGCATGTTGCAAATTAGTTCCTTATATTTGATGTATTTATATTTTAAGGATAAAATGTTGGATTATAAAATAACAAGGTGCTTTTTAATTTTTTAGCTCAATTTAAAAGTTATTCTAAACCTATTTCTTAATTGTTTATAAATTGCAATGTAATTGTATGTGTGTATATGTAGACATATTACTCTCTTTTGCAATATATAATATTAATACTATAAGTTGCTGATACGTCCTGTACAAATAATCTTTAGAAAATAAAAACATCTATTATAATGCATATTCCATATATTCTATTTTCCTTCAGTTATTCTTGTTTTATATCTTCACAAATTCTAAGCAAATTATCCAAACTGAAAGAATTTCTAAAACTTAGTGTTAAACCTTAAAAATGTTCACAACTTAATATACAACTGCACCTTCAATGTAGTTGGAGATTCATAAAGATATAAAATAAAACGATATTAAATGGTTTTTTTATGTTATTTTTAAACACTCTTTCACAGAGATACATTTAAAAGGTACAATTACAACCTTTCAAAGTGGAATCCCATATTCGTAGATGCACAATTCAATATAACTTTCACCATCACAAAATACTACTAAGGTTCTAGTATTATTAGTCTAAAGGGTATTTTACTTTTAAGTTTACTTGTGATAATGATGAAGCAATATTTTAAATCAGCTTTAAAAACTTACACAGAGAAAATTTCATCAAAGAAAAACAAATTTAGCGGAACACAAAACTTTTAATAATATATTTTCAAAATAATAAAATATAAAAATAAATACATAAAAGAAGTGTCAATGTGTAATGGTTTTTATTAGAGAATGCCAATTATATAAAGAACTTATACATTTTCCAACTTATACAAAGTATTTTTGAAAAAGTCTTCAGGACTTTTTAATATAAACATGATTTTATGAAATTTAAAAGAACTAAACTTTTTAATTAACATTCCTTTTTTGTAATATTTCTGTACATTGTTAAACTTAAATTAAAATATTTTTATTATAAAAGAAGTAACTTCTAAATAGAGTTTCTTCAATTATGATTAATTGTGTTTAAAGTAATTGTATATGTAGAATAGTTAATTACAAATATATGAATTAAAATGAATTAATATAGCTAAATAAATCTACAATACGACTTCTATATCAAAATTTATGTATAAGTAATATTGTTAGGAATGTTAATATTTTTTTATATATTAAGCGTTTTATTAACAAAGTCAGTGTAGTCAATTTAGTTTCGTATAATATCAGTTGAAAATTATTTAAAAATAGTACTACATTTATTTATTATCGACGGTATCTTACATTATAGATGCAAGATGAAGGACGTCATCTGTAGATAAGATGAATATATCGATCGTTTCAGGCGCTAAAGTCGAGCAGAACGTATAGAGTATTGCAAACTTGATTTTAAAAAATAAGTACCCAATGTGTTAAAATTGTGTGTAAAATAATAAAGTAATTGTTGTGTCGTATAAAAGATGGGAGTGGGTAAAAGTCAGTTCACTGAAGAAGAACTGCAGGATTATCAAGTATTTAATTTTGTTTAATAATATTATAATTTTTTAACTTTATTCATTATTTAATGTTACTGTATATTTTAGGATTTGACATACTTTACGAAGAAAGAAGTTTTACAGTAAGTATATTTCAATATTCTTTGTTTATATATACACAATATGTTTACAATATTTTATAATAACTATATGGAAATGTATTTTCTACCACTTTAAGTTTTACATAATTTCATATGTAAATTTAAACGATTGAATTGAAAAAGAAAGGGATATGCAACTGCTTTTTACATTCTTTATAATAATAGTACATGATTATTTCACGTTATTTCTTTTTTCATTTTTAGATGTGTTTGAATTACTAATGTTACATAGTTTCAATACTTCAAACTGTTTTATTGCAAAACAGAATAGGTCCATGCCTTTAAAATATTATACATGTAAATATTTTACACTATTCAGGTTATTTTACAGAATTAAAAATATTTACTACATTTCCCAGTTATTAAAGGTATTTTAAATTCTATATTTCTAATCTTCATGTATATAACAGTATTGTAATATCTATTACAACATTATGATTTACAAAATAAGATAGATATTGATCAGTTGAGTATTATATATCAGTGAATATTATGTGAAAAGTAAGAAATGTCTTAAGAAAAACAAATTTTTATATAAAAGTACTTTCATGTAACTGAAGTAGATATTTATATTTTTAAATCTAATATGATTAGTTTATTTATGATTACCGATTAATGTACAAAATTTTGATTTTACATGATAGTGCACATCAGAAATTTAAAGCACTTGCTCCAGAAAAAGTTGGTCATAATAGAAATGCAAAGCTGCCAATGTCTAAAATTTTACTATATCCTGAATTAAGAGTAAATCCTTTTGGAGATAGGATTTGCAAAGTTTTCAGTTCTAGTCAAGACGGAGATTGTACTTTTGAAGACTTTCTAGACATGATGTCCGTTTTTAGTGATGCAGCTCCAAAAGCTGTGAAAGCAGAACATGCTTTCAGAATATTTGGTAATATCTTTATTATTTCATGTTCAATTTTATATAAATTTAATTTACTAATTGACTTATGATATATTATGTATAGATTTTGACGGAGATGATATGCTTGGCATAGGAGATTTAAGGCAAGTAGTAGATAGACTTAGTTCTCCACTAAGACTAAGTGAAACAGATATGCAACAAGTTCTTCAATGTATCCTTGATGAAGCAGATCTTGATGATGATGGAGCACTTAGTTTTGCAGAATTCGAGCATATTATTGAAAAGAGCAGTGATTTTTCTAAGTGAGCAATGCATTAATTCTATACTTATTTTCATTTATTACAATATCAATAATTTAATTTCTTACTTTAATATGTTTGTATTTGTTTTCAGGTGTTTTTCTATACATTTATGAACTATAAAATGTTGCATGAGGTATTAAGAGAGCAATATAAGACTGAATATTATACTGATACTAAAATACTTTAATGTAGAAAATAGGCCTAGTTACTTTTAATATGAAATGATAGATAATCTTAAGAATTTACAAAGCGTGCCAATGTTTCCATAAGGCCTATTAATAACACTGATTAAAACTTCTTTTATATACATAATTTGATTTTTTATTTCTTTGAAATAAGCTGTAATAAATATCTGTAATTTACATTTTTAATACAACAATTTGTCGAAGTATTAGTTGTTTATTTTAAACTCTGTAATGTTTTATAATATGTTAACAATAAATAGTAAGTTCTAAATTAAGTATCTCTGGATGTAATCTAAATCATTTTCAATATCCTAATACAAGTAATTGAAATATATTACTTTGCTTCATTTCTTTACCTATTCTACAATTTTGGACAAATAAAAATATTTACATTTCCCATGATAAAAAGTACTCTTTTTATGTCCTGAAAATAAAAATTTGATTGAAACGGATAACAATGTCAGGTGAGGCATTCAAAAGAGGCCACCCGAATAAGTTGTCCGCTTTCGACGATCGAAAAAAAATTCGTCGAACCAATTTTGTTTGGTTTCGAAATAGACATAATCTGATTTTAATAATTTTTTTTCAGTGTTAAGGTATAGAGGTGTAGAGGAGACGCGAAGGTCAACTTCGTTTTTTAAAATAAAATATGTTTTTGTACTTTGTTTCTAATAGAGCGTTTTGAGACGTTATACAATGACCTGCGGTTAAAGGTTGTTCAAGATTGAAAGTAACTTACTTCAAGGAATCGATTTAACACGTATACAAACAGATATAAAGTATACAACGTGATTGTATGTTTGTTTACATTTTACGATATTTTTTTCTTATTTTAAATATACTTTATTCATATTCACCCAACCACGGGGTTTTTACATTTGTTTGTAGTTCAAAAAGGAGTACTCATTCCATACGCATCTTGGTTTCAATGATCCAAAATCGATTGCAAGAGTGATATGAAAACAGTTTGAGAAGATATGAAAGTGTTCGATCAGTTTCTTGAAGTTAATTATTTTCCATCGCGATCAATGTGTTCTCCACAGTTGGCCGTACCACTTTATATGATATATATTCAACTATTAGTTGAATGCAAATTTAAACTGCTATTTTTGTTTTTCTACTATTAATACAAAGCAATAATATATGTATCGTCGAAGTATTTTCATAAGTGACAAAATAAAAAAAAAAGAAGTGCAAAGAAATATTTTTACACAAAAATCGTGCATCGATTGTAAAACACCCTACAATTTTGGTTTATCTCTTTACACTAATAAATTCAGTTTTCATTCTAGGAAGTCGTATGATTATTTAAAAATGACCTAAGCAATATATTAGAATTAATTAATACTGGTTCTAATTTTATTATGTACGAGCAATATAGCTATCGCTGATACAATGTAAACAATGGCTCATGAGAATTTAGATCGACCTTACGATTAAGTAGAATTTTTCATAATTGCAATATTAATATCACATTCATCGTCGATTCTTAAAATCCGACTGTATAACTTTTAAAGCGTCAGTAATTAGGAACATGCGTATTCTTTTTACAGTATATATTGTGTAGATTTGCGGCTGTCGAAAATTTTACTGAAAAAATTGAAAATAAAAACTGAAGTTGATATATAGAAATCTTAATCGAGTGATTACACGGAAAGGTAATTTACATATTATATAGTTCTACTGACAGTGATGAAAAATTAATTTTATATCATAAAACATTCCTATTAACTTAATAATAATAATAATAATAAGTAAAATATGTTTATTAAATATTATAAAATTTTATTAAAGTAAAACGTACTTAATTGTACCATGACGATGATTCTATATAATGAGAGGATTATAGAAATAATCATGGAAAAAGGAAAGGAATCCATTTATTCAATTTAATTTAATAGCTTATTTGTAAATAAACGTTTATTTACTAGAAATCTTATCCTATGAATAGTCGAATGTAATGTGTACAATGAAATACACTATTTAAAGTGTTTGCTTGTCATTAGTTATCCTTATTTAACTATAGTCATTGAAACCTTTAGGATCGTAAATTGTTTGAAAATCAGAAAGTAAATGTTGCTGATCCCGAATAAAATGGTACGTATCGTTTCGTGTGTATATTCTTAGGATGACTAACAGCAATGGAACAATGTACATGTTGAACTAAAATAACTCTTGACATGTTAACAATATGTACAGTTATTTTCTTTTAAAAGAAAATTTATCTTTTATGACTTATATGAATATAATTGTATATGATATGTTAGCACGCATTTGCTCAAATACAAAGAAGCTAAGGGCTTCTGAGATTAATAACATTACTTATTTAGATTATTGGAAAATTAAATTATCACATTTTTTGGAAAGTGAATTTTACATTTCCTACTTTAAAATGAATATGGAAAATAGAGTATTCGAATATTTTCAATTAATTCCCGCCTGACTTATAAACTTTTCAAACTTTTATCATTCGTAGTTGCGAAGTATTATTCGTAAACATATATTTATATCAACTATCGATTCGTTCGAAAGACGAAGTGACGTTGTCTTTGTCCTCTTCAATTTCAATTAAATAACAAAAAATACTCTAACGTGTTCCTAACAATACAGAAATTTATCATTCTTAAATATTTGAAACAAAATCAAATACACATGTTTGCTTTTAGCTGTAGAATTATTCTATTTTACGAAGCAGAATAACTTTTGAGATTAGTAAAACATTAATCCTCTGTACAATTATCATTTTATCGTTATTATTATATTAGTCTTTTATTAGCAATACAATTAATATAATGTAACAATTTAAAAATTTGATACATATACGAACAGAAGAAGTATTTACCGTTAGCGTAAAGTAATTCACGTAACGTTATCTTATAAAGTAATTATTTCATTTTTAGAATTTCAAAACAGTCTTTCCTTATAAAGTTGTATGACAGTTTCCACGATGTAACAAGCTGCAAACATGTTTAGTAATATAAAACGCACTTTCACGGAGCTGATTTTGCTATGCTTTCCGTTCAGGCGGCGATCATTCATCTTAATCACGAACCGATGCCGCCCAAACGAAAAGTTCATTATCAGTCCCCACGGACTAACGCCGCCTAAACGGGGAAAGTGTACTGTCAGTCCCTAGGGACTGACCTCGCGCTTAAAGTGTTAAGCTTCATATTTACTAGTAAACTACTAACAAGTTCGCGGACAGCTATTGTATATGCAGTACTTTCATTTTGCCCTAGTGGGTCACCACTGTGTATGCAATACATTATCTTTCTTTAATTTTCACAGTCAACATGATGGAAAAGCTTGTAAGTAAAATTATCCATATAATCTACGTTCATCATAGATATAAGAATCCGATTCTCGTCTTTTCATTGTTAATATTGAAATCATAACATCGAAAAACCCTGGTTAGGTATTGAAATTAAGTTTATGCAGAATGCTCATATCAACACCCTACCCAAATTCAGTCCGTCCGCCAACGTGTTAATAAACGTAAAGTTTATTTTAGGAATGTTTATCAGCAACAAAATGAAATTATGAAATAAAAAAGAATTGACATTTGTATTTTATAAATACTTATGTTTATAAAAGAAAACGTTACACGCGTTTCTATCATACAACTTTAGAAAAAAAAAGGAATCCTGTTTTGTACATTTCTAAAGATGAAATTAATCTGCATATATTCTGTATAATCAATCATTTTTATAGCAATACATTTATATTCACAGATATCATTTAGTAATAAAGATAATATAAGAAACGTATGTATAAATGTGTACAATACTAATTACACGAAAATAAAGGTAAATTAGATTTTCATATTGTTAGGTATATGTAAGGATAATAAGATTTGAATAATATACAGTAATATAATAATTTAACATCGTTAGGAATTTTATGAATCATTGAGCAAAGAAATGAAGTAGGATAATAGATCGTGAAAGTAATAAGAATCTAAGAAATTTCAGTGAGATTGAAGTGTTACGTGTGAGGTAATACGTTTATTATTATCGAGTACTGAAGGTGCCTCTTTTTTGTTAAATAATAATCCTATAGATACAGAGTGAAATTTATCAGCGAAGAAATATAACTCAATTTCGAACTGACTAAATACCTATGTATTTTGATAAAATTAGAAATATTAGGTGTAGAATGAAATTCTTTCCGACATATACAAATCGAAATACTCGCGATGGTATTCACAAGCTGGCAGAAAAATAGCAAAAGGTCATCAAGGATAATGGATATTATTTCGATGATAGAACTATTTTTATTCTTTCTAAATAAACCTTCGATCGTAACCAAAAGTCTAAAAGAATTTATTTCTACATTCAATAGTATTCTTATATGGAATTTTAACGACATACCTTTGGAACGAGGTTTTCTTAAAACCTAATTTGTCCATTGCACTTAATCTTCCTGAGCAAAAAAAAAAAAAACTAAAAGAATAATACATAATTTTCCTGCGGATACGTAACAGAATATCGTAGAAAATCAATGTATAAGAACAATTAGTTATTCTTGTTTGCGTTCAGTGTAACGTCCAACGGTTCATCAATATTTTGCGAAGGACTTAGTTCTTGTTGAGGCAGTTGATGGAATAAAGTAACAATCGGTGTGTGCCGGGGTGGACCCTTCACTGTGAGATCCATCTCAGCCTCCTGAGGCCTATCTCTTACAGTTAAATTAGGATTTCTTTCTACTGGACTCCCGCATATCCTCGGTGGAGAACCACAACCACATTTCATTCTCTCCGGAGATTTTTCACAAGATAATGAGTATCTGAAACATAACATTCAATTTTTCCATAAGATTGAAAGTTCAAGTAGAAACATGAAGGTTTATAAATCGATTAATTTCAACGATTGATAAGACCTTTTTTTCAGATTTTATCTTTACGATTTGCGAATGTCAAAATTTTAGTTGCCACGATTTTTCAGGCACTTCTGGTAGTCTCATAAAATCAATGTTATAAGCAAAAATTAATCAGTGCTAACTGTCAAGAAATTGCAAAAATGTTGAATCGTATTTTATTTTTTCTGAAAACTTTTCACAGAATAACGAATGCCTGAAAGATAACATTCAATGTTTCCGTAAGAATAAAAATTCAAGTAGAAATACAAAGGTTTACGAATCGATCGATAAGACATTTCTTATTTTATTATTTTTTTTTTCTTTTTTTTTCAAATTTTAACACTTCTGGTAATCTGACGAAGAAATGTTATAAGCAAAAGGTAATCAGTGCTTAATCGTCTAGAAATCGCAAAAATTAAATTACAAAAGTAATTTTTTCCTTCATGGAATGAAATACCATATTAATCGTCTGTATACATAAGATTTCGGTAGAAAATTATTTTCTCTAACAGATATAAGAAACATGATTTGGATATTTTGTATATTTGTACATATTACATATTGTATTCTGTGCAAGTTTTCACTTTTAACTTTCCTATAAATGCATAAAAATCCACAGTCTGATAACAAGGGTCTTTATGAGGCATTAACGTTATTCAGGAATTCTTTATCAATTGCTAAATGTTTCTTGAGCTTGTCAGCTTTGTACATACGGCGATTAGACAAGATAATTCTAGCTCTCATTCGGTGTTCAATAATAGGTAATAGAATTACATCCTATAAACAAAAAGTATATGACAAGTCTGTTTATTGATCACATTTAGTGATAGTATTGTTTCCTTTATATTTAAAACGCTTATAGACTTTCAGTTATTCGTGTCGGCAAATTTCTAGGTGTTTAAAAGTTAAAAAAAAAACAAATGTCGACCAAATTAAGTCGTGATGATACTACATATCGCGTTTAATATCTATGCCCTAGTTCACATGAATAATCTTCTTTGTTTATTGAAGATTAAACTCCAATTCTTCAATTTTCATTAAAGTTGCAAAATCGATCGCATTATATCGTTTGTAATGAATAATAATAATCGTGAAACTACCAATATAATAGAATGTTTCATCAATTAGCATGTGTGGTATACTAAATGACATAAGCCGTCTTGTTTTCGTAAAATTTTACACCACGTACAATTTTAACCAAGGACAGATATAAATTGCAGTAACGCATTTATATTATTCAAACTTATTATGAAAATGAGCGTTCTTTGTTCCATTGTTCTCAAGCAAAATTTTGTTTAGTGATGAAGCTCATTTCATAATGGATGGATTCGTTAATAAGCAAAATTGTCGTGTTTGGGGCGATGAAAATCCTCGTGCTATTCATGAAAAATCTGTACACCCACAAAAAGCCACTGGTGTTTATTTTGGGCAAATGGAATCATTCGACCATTTTTCTTCGAAGATGATATTGGAAATGCTGTTACTGTTAACGCTGGACGATACCAGTCTATGTTGAGTGACTTTTTATGGTCAGAGTTGAATCATATTGATGTGTCTGATATCTACTTCCGGCAAAACGATTCTATATATCACACAACATGAGAAAATATTCAGATTTTGCGATCGAAATTTCGTCAACGTGTATTTTTCCGAAATGCTGATTTCAATTGGCCTACAGATCATGCAAATTAACACCATTAGAATTTTTTGTGGGTTTTCTGAAAATTCGAGTCTATGTTAACAAGCCAGAAGCAATTAATAACCTAAAGAACAACATTCGAATTGCAATTCGTCAAATAATTCCAGCAACATGTCAAAAAATTATTGAAAATTTTGGTAATCGAATTGATGTCTGCAGTCACAGTTATGGTACTCATCTGAATGATATTCTCTTCCGCGTACAATTCTAGTGGATCATACTTTCAATAAAAAAGAAACAACTTGAAAAGAACTCCAAATAGTTTGTTTTATTAAAACGAAATATGTTGGCGTATTTTTTGGACGATCCTATATAAATTAAGTGTTCCTTTTTAAATTGAAGCATATATTTTTACGATCTTTCAATTTCATGAAATTTACTCAAGTTATATGCAATGGACACACGAAATACTTGCACATCGTATCTTTGGTTTAGTATTAAATAGTGTGCACCACCCTGAGGTAGTATATTCATAAAATTAATAAAATTTTAATATCTTTTAAAAGATATAAGTGTAACTTTCAGCTTTTTTCTCCACTTCTTAAGAAAAACGTCTGAAACGAAAGATTCTTATCGTTTCATAAAGAACGATGTGTTATCTACAATATAGCTTAATACTTTACGCTCCGAGTAAATACGATCGATTTATCAACTTTAACACACTTCTGTGACGAAACTTTGGAAGACGCAAAAATTTCACTTTGAAAAGAAAAAAATTATACATCTTCGTGGATTTATTTACTTTTATCTTATTTGCTTTGTTTAAATATAAATAAAATTTGAACGGATTTATGGTGTATGTTGTGCATGTCTCCGCAGCAGCGCCATTGGAGCGCTAAGGGTTAAGATTTTATTGACATCTCAATTATTTAATTTTTTAGAAACGTTAAAATTTAATGTCACTGTTTCTATAATAATTACAGTTTTTAAATTATACATTGCAGATAATACATTGTTATTTATGAATCAAAGAGAATTTTTTTTTATTTCAGACAATTCAATCTTTGCCGGCGATGACGGCTAGAAATCGATGTTCCAGCAAAGGAGGTTTCGCAATTAGAGAACAACTTCATTTTTTTAGTATTTTTACTTCTTAAGAATTGTAGAAAAAACGCTAAAAGTTATATTTATATCCTTTGAAATAAAAATGGAAACTTTTTATTTAGTAGCTGCATACGAAAAGTGTTCCTAAGATTTACTTATTTTTAAACCACCTCAGGGTAATGTATTCCCTTAAGTATCGATTAATTGTGTCCAAATTCCAAGTATATTAAACTTTTTACTCCATCGAAATAATTTGACCTGATTTTAAGAAATTCGTCTAATGAAAATAAATGTAAAAATTAAATAGTAAATTGCGTAATTGAGAAGAAAGAGATAGAGGAGAGAGAGAATGTAATATCTAACAGTATAGAATATGAGATAGGTTATAAATATATGAGACACCAAGATTTTAATCTGTACACGATATTGACATCTTTAATAATGATTGGAAATTAAGTATTATGAAGACCATAAACAGCCATTGTCGTTCACTGTCATCCTTTTATTTAATGAACGTTTTTCATTACGGCCGCAACGGAAATCTTTCTGAGTACGCATATTGAACTGGAATTTATTTTGGTTGATTTTGTAATTTTCAAAGAAACAAAAAGGTTAACTTATTGTGTAATGATCACAGTTTGAGAATAATGATAATTCGAAGTATATAACGTTTTTGACTGTTATATAATTATAGAAACACGTGATGACACTTGTGATGTTCAGATCAAACGATATAACGTGCATATTTTGGGACATTGAAATTTTCTGAAATTCAAAAGATGAAATATGAATTCAGCACTTGTGCTAATTATGGGCCCATTATAATTGTACAGGTTCGAAGAGCGATATTTACACGATCAGAGCGATAATAATACCAATATTTTATACAAAAAATATAATTAATTTTGGTGATTACCCATGAGGTGGTGGAAGAATCCTATAATCTCTGCAAACGGATAGAGTCGGAGTGTCAGGTATTTTGTCAGTGTTGGAGAGGGGTGGTCCGTTTGTGGTGGCAGAAGTTGAGGGTGGCGGAGGTGGTGGTGGTGGCGGTGGTGGCGGCGGCGGTGTCGCTGCATCGGGTCGCTCCAAGGATGTCGTGGGTGGAGGCCTCAAAAGAAGGGGTGCCGCGCTTCCTAATCCTAAGCACCGCATTCGCCATGCGTCTTGTAACAATTGTAATCGAGCCTGTTTTCGCCACTTTGCTCGCCGGTTTTGAAACCAAACCTAGAAGGACAAATATCCCACATTATTTATTCCTGAAATAAAACGCGTAATTCACCGACGGACATTATACAATTCATTCAGAAGTAAATAACGCTAATTTACTTGTAGTAGCAAAACGCGAGTATAATAGATACATTCGATAACAACCTGTATGAAAAGTTTTATAATGATATGCGATTTTGATTTTTGAATTTTACAACGTACAATTCCAATTCTTTGCAATTCCAATAATACACATTACCTAGTAAACTAATCCTTCTAACTTCTCATGAGAACTCAGTTCATTTAGTTTAATTTTTAAAAAGTTATTTTATTTTAAAAGATGTCCGAATATTAATGGGAGTCGCTGTATGTAACACAAAAAGAAATTAAAAATAACGTTACGATTATTCACACGAATTAATAACATATTGTACATATGAAGATTTCTGAAGCAGGTACAGTCCGTTTGCGTACGTATAGTATGTAGAGGAAATCGGGACAAGTTGATACAGTAAAATCAATTTGCGTACAAAATTCAAGAAAATCGAATATTTCAACGATCATTGATCATTGATCGAATTCACCCGTGACAACTCTCCTAATATATGTATATCTTACATACATTGCCGTTCATAAGTATTAGGACACATATTATGTTTGTATAGGAAGTATTGCATGATTTAAACTACATTTCACCGTCAAAGTTAGTATTATACACGAGCAAAAATATACAGAATGTTCATACTATTAGTTTCCAGAATTTTTCTTGTAAATAGTTTATTTGTGAGAAAAATAGAAGAGAACAAAGTTTCATCGTTTCTTGTATACAATATAATGTCTTGAATAGATTTTTCAAACGTACAACATTTTTGTCCTACAAATTTCTTTAAATTGATGGCTACAATTCCTTTTATAGTATGTAAAAACTATTACCAAGGCAAGTTCAATGACTTAAACAAACTTAATGTTTAGTGTGACATTTTTAGTGTGAAAATTTGTTTTGATATTTCATTGTTACATTATAGCAATCTCTTTTTTTCGTTTTAGTAAATGGGTTTTTCAAACTTTATCAGTTATATTCTCGTTGATTTGTTTGAATTTTCTCCATACAATAAATGAATATTAATGTGCTTTGTTTCTTTAATTCTGCAGTTAAACTAATATAAAGGAGTCACTAAATTATATCATATTAACTAATTCATTTCTGTTATGAGAATTATTATGTTGTCATCGTTCAGAAATTCCTTAATTTATAATATGGATAAATATGGATTATTCGAAACAACGTTTGACTTCAACAGTTGTTACAATAAAATAAAACTTCTACAAATTCCAATCAAATAGTCTAGAGATGTAAATATTTCGAGTGTTTCTGTTGATGAAAGTTTCTTTTGCGAAACTGATACTGTATTTCATTGTTTCTAAGGATAAGAAAATATCATATAAATATAAGTCCGAAGACTCTTCCTTTCCGAAATATAGGATTAGAAGATTTGAAGAGAAAGTTTTCCTCAATGAAATATAGACACTTTTTACTTATATCGACAATTTACTAGAATAGCTGCCGAGGGTAAAATTATTGCATATGAAGAAATTTGAAATATTCCAGGAATTTTTGAACACCTTTGACAATCTACGAAACGTCGATGCAAAGCATGTATTATTGTAAGAGGAAATCATTTTCAGCAATTTCTTTAAGTAAATTTATTATAATCGGTAAATGTCTATCTTAAAATGAAACAGTTTCAAACTTATATTTGCATGACCGTTATTCATCCTTGAGAACAGTAAAACACGGTGCCAAAATTTTACCATTCTCAGTTCCATGTTACTCTGTACATTTGTGTTTACTTGCACGAACGAATAATTAAGTTTACTCACACATTTATAAAATTATTATTTTGTAATGAAATAAAATTTCACAGATAACATAAAAAATCATGTTCCAACGTTTAAGTATCAGATTTAACACGTTAAGCGCCACACTGGTCCCTGCGGACCGATGCGATAGACTTTTCATTTAGGGAGCATTGGTTCTCGAGAAGTAACAGCCTAAAATTTAAAAAATAATTCTATAATAGGCTTCATTAAAACAATTTAAGCAAAGATATAGCTTTCCTCTGTAGATGTTACAAAGTTACAACTTTCTTCGTTAAATTTATTGTAACACTCTTTGAAAATTTTCTAAACTGAACGGCTAAACGAGAAGTCGATCGAAATCAATGTGGCGCTTAACGTTAACGTATTAACGGTGCTTTTAACGTAGATTTTTGAATAAATCAACATACGATTTCTCTGCTGAAATCGTTACATATAAAATCTTTAATTTTTATGCAAACAAAGGTAGATTTAAATATATTACAGATAACTTCAAACAAGTTATTTTTTAGAAAGCAAACGTGTGATTATTAAACCGTAAACAGAAGATATCACAGTAATTCTACAGCGTAACTTGATAGTAAAGAAGAATAAAGAAAATAACTTAACAAAATTAAGGTATTAATATTTATTAACCTGGACTCGAGCTTCTGAGAGCGAAATTCTAAGGGCGACTTCTTCTCTCAGGAAAACGTCCGGATAGTGCGTCTTCTGGAAGAGGGATTCTAGTTCTTGAAGCTGTTGTGGAGTAAAAGTTGTCCGATTGCGTCTCTGCTCACACATGATTAATTATAATTAATAATCATTCGTAAATATTTACTACTATTGCGTTATAAATACTTGAAATTATAATATTTAAACAAGTGCAGGATTATCAATGTACGCGTGACGAATGGAAAAGCAGCGAAAACAACACTTTTTAACAAAATTAGTTTAAATTTTAAAAAGTTACATATGTATTAATTTCCCTGATACGAGTTTCATTCTTAAAATCATTTTCAATGTCTCAGAATTTAGTTTTGCGATAAATTACAGGAAAATTATTCGTTTAATTTTTCGTTTCTGTACCTCTTTACTCCTATGGTTCATTTGGTTTAAATTCACTAGTGAATGAAAACTATCCTTATTCATTCAACGAATTTTATATTTTTCATAAATATTAAGAATCATATATTAACGACTCTAAATTTATAATAATTTCTATTTACACACTCGGTATGTATGTGTACAGTGTCTCAACTAAAGTATCATACGATCACCGAATTATTAAAAATAGTTAACAATAATTTCTTTGATTTGTTACTTTTCGGTACTCTCTTTTATATTATTCGTTTATTTAGTTTATGGAATGATATATAAGCGCTTATATTTTTTGTAAAAAAAAAAACGTTTATCTAAAGCGTTTCCCTTTCTCTTTCATATTGATGACGATGTAAAGAAAAATATATCTATTCCCCGATTTACGCGGTTTCCAAACTAACGGATTTTCAAACTAAAAACTGTTAAAAACAAAAATTTATGTTACGTACATGTCTGTACAGTTATTTTTTAGTACCGATCGTTTGTTAACACTGGCATTAAACCTAAAAAGGGAATTTCGTTTTTTTTTTTTTTTTTTTTTTTTGTACACAATGTTGGAGAAGCAGTGATAGCAAAATCAGGCAAGCAATCTTTGAAAGGGAAAGCTTTATTGTTATAAAAGAAAAGGAAAAAACTGATACAATTAATTATCATATTTAATATTTAACATATTTTATTTTTATTTTACATTGAAATACATGAATTTAATTAAACAACTGACTAAATTATGCGCATTTTGGTTTTTCTTCGATTTACTCGGTTTTTCATACGAAAAGCCACGATTTCGAATTACATGCTATTCTGAGGATTATGAGCAGTTGAATTGATCATGTAACAACGATTGCCAAACCGCATTGATGTTTTTACCAGCTCTTTTCGAGAGTATTATTTTGTGGAAAATAAAAAGGAAATATTATAGATAACTGTTATTACAGTTGTACCTAGTAAAAAATCATAAGTATTAAAAACATAAACATTTATGCATAATTCGATAAAAAAAAAAGTGTAGGTGTTGGTTTTCCTTAATGATCTTTAGATCATGATTATGCTTTAGCAGAATCTCATTAGTGATACCGAAGGAATTATGAAGTTACAAAAGTTTGTCATCATTTTTAATAGTCTAAAATACGACAGCTTGGAATACTTTGTACGTTGTCTATAGAGTATGTCGCATTATTTCAAACATCATTCAGTTTTATTCTTCCAAAGTAAATTATCAATTACTATTTTTTTAAGCATTTTTATGAAATCTTCTCTGGTTTTTTTTTATGACTGTTCGATTTGTACACTTTAAAGAAATATATAATTTATTTATTGTGCGATCGTCATGTGTCAATTGTGTTCATTTTTCTGATAATTTTGCTTTGAGAGTTAATAATAGACATTATAGCAACAAAAAGAATTTCAAATGATTTTGATAAAATACTTATTTGTGCCTTCTCAAATTACGGTATACTAAGAATGTATTTTACACTAAAATAATTATGCCCCAAATCACCAGGTATGAAGTATCCGTGAATAAAAGAAGTTTAATATTTTGTGTTTAATGTGGAATTATTTATTTGAAAAAAGTGTTATGTTACTTTTAACGTTATCGAAGTAAATAAATAATGCAAACTGTATTCATCTCATACGCGATCGCTAAAAATATTTTCACCATTTTTCATAATCGGTGAAAATTACTAACAAATGGATTTTTCTAAAAATTAATTAAGTAACCGAAATCGTTATTTAAACCATTTCTTTATCTGTCATAGTTTCCAAAATATTAGATGAGATAAATTTTGATACTCCAATTTAGAGGGATGTTTTCACCCTTTCAACATAAACGAAGGCCGATAGAAAAAAGTACGCGTCGAATATATTTGAAAATCTACATCAATTTACAGTAAAAAATATTATAATTGACAAATTATTTATTTGAAGACCATAATTTCTTAAATATGTATCATCTTCTTCAAATGATACCCAATGTATTTTGAATTCACTTCGTAGTCTCAAACTTCGTGGTTTTGATTGTTATTTATAGTTCAAATAAAAGAATAGTATTTCCAAAATGAAATTACTGTTTTCTTAAAATAGCAAATTCCAATTTCTAGATATTATCTTTTTTAAATTATGCTAATTTATTGGTTTAAGTGATAAACTACGAATACAGTATGCAGATGCCGAAATTATCCATCAAATAAATCTTTACTGTAAAATATAGAATAATTGACAACTATAATTGTTAATAAATAAAAAAAAGTAAAAAAATATTATTTTGAACAAGTAATTACTTAATTGTGTCATACGGTTTTATGTAAGAACAATGTATAAAGGAGTAGAAAATTTATAAACTATTCAATGACAAATTATGGGACATTCTTATCATATCAGTATTATATTATTATTTAATCACATTTTTACGTAATCTAAAGGGTACGTAAGGACCCATTGAAGAAATTATTGTTGTTTCGTTGTAGTACGTTGCAGAAATAATTGTATTAAATATTCCCATAAAAATTTGTTGCTTCTTTACATTATTTAAAAGATACGATGGAACGGTAGAAATTTACTTGTTGCTAGATAGTTAATTTTGACAGATTCGTTTTTACATTCCATTTCATTTATAGTAGATGCGTTTCTTCGAGAAGACTATGCTTAAGAAGTATTTAATACAAATTTTATTTATTGTTCCGATATTCTTTCAAGTGTAACGATATATCTATACATGTTATTGCATTACAATTCGCCTATTCGTAGTTAAGCAAGAATGATTAATAATGATATACATACATATATCCAGTAAATTGTCACATTACTTTTTTACAGCAACAAAAAATGATTTGCAACAATTACAACCGTAATAAATAACGATTTTGAACATTTTTATATAGTAATACATATATATATAGAAAACTTTCATTGTTGTAGAAAATCATCAAGTATAATTTGTAAACATAATGACAGCTATTTAAAAACTGATATACAACAAATCTATACTTTAACATATAATTATTGATAAGATAAACGCACAATGATAATGAGGTAATAAATATCTTCAAAACAACTATATCTGCTCCAGACCGATCAAATTTCTCGCGTGTAAGTTGCGGTTCACAAAATTTTCGTCCTTTCCATCGACACCTTTCTTATCACTTTTTGCCAGAATCACTATTCGATCATTCCTCTTGAACATGAATAAGAACAGTCTTCATTCACAGTGATTGAAATAAATCACATAGTAAACTTGTCATCGATTACATTTGATTATTATTTTTATTATCCAGCGGTACAATAACTCAAATAAACATATCATTCGAAATTTTCCTTATGTTGCCACTTGCATTTACTATAAAAATTTAGGAGGAGATTGATTCGAGTTATTCCTACTGATTTTTCACTGTTTAAAATAAAAGGACAGAGTACCAATTGTGAAACGAAAAGAAAAAAGAACAGAGTACTCTACGCGCGTATTGTAAATGATATATTTCACATTGACGTTTAGTTTCATGCGTAAACAAATTTCGATTGTTTTTCTAACGATACCGACAGGAATTTACAAAAGCGTAAGGAAGAAAGTAAAAAGAAGCAAAAAAGAAACGTACACTGACCTGACGACGTCTTCCAAACATATATTCGGTGAGCAAGTCAGCCTGAGGGCCCAACGGTGATAGATACGGGCCTGCCATCTCTTCGAAATCGGTTGTTCGGCAAAACTAGCAGGTTTTGCGTTTCTTCCGTTTTTTTATATATATATTTTTTTTTTCCTAGATTCTCACTGCGAGAGAGTCGCTTTATCGTTCTCGATAGACGACACCGAGGAAACTGAAGTCTCCTTTCGAGAGTTCACCCTCGATCAAGCTTCGAGTTACGTGCATAACGGGGGTTGGTTTATATCACGTGATTGGTCCATCCCTTTTGGGGGCGGTGCCACTTCTATGGAGATAAGTACACACCCCTCTTGTGGAAAATTCACTAAATCGTACCGCGCAGAATGTTTCCTCGAAAGAAGGACAATATCTGATTTTCGGTTTTTCAAGATTTTATCTCACGTTTTCGAATTCGCGTCCCCGGAACTTCTGCTTGTTTAATTCAGTTTGTTGCTCTATTTCGCGCATTATTCTGTTTCAGTTCACTTTTCAAAGAACATCGTGTATATTTAATAAACCACTTTTCTTTTTGTTTACTTAAGGAACAATATTTTACATTTACAGCTCAAATCGAGGGTAAAACAATACAAATTGTACAATGCAAAGAGCGTGTTAAATATAAGGCTACATGTTTTCTAGAAAAAATTGAAAAAGAAATGCACTTAAATAAATTGTACCGCACAATTTGTTTAAAAAAATGGTACGTTCAATTGATGTTAATCTGACTTAGACGCTGCAAAGTATTATTAAATTATTATTCCTAAACAGTGTTCAACTAGTAGTAATTTCCCGTACACAATTATAATACACGTGTATATGTATTTAGGTAAAATTTAATACAACCTACTGGCGAAAAATTTTAATTCACTTGCCAATTTTCATCAATATTGAATCTGCTAGATAGATTTGAAATTGATAGTGGGCAGATCGGTATAAATTTACCTCATATTGAGTGATTCGAATGATAAGAAATTTATTTTAAAAAATTTTTAGAATTGCTGACTTTTTCCCGGAGATTTTCGAGTAACTTGCAGTGCATAGTGATTTCAAACTTTCAGCTGGTAGTGTAGATACAACCGAGGAAACACGATTAATAATAGATTACGTTTACCCGTTATAATAAGATCATTTATTCAGTTTAATTAGGAATTATTTTAATATTTTAATGGAAACTAAATGCAAATTTGCACCGTTCATAGGAACTTAAGATATTTCATTTCATTTTTACGAAACATCACGTGGACGTGCAATTGGTTCGATGTTAGTCCAAAAATATTAATCATACAATCATTTTACTATACAATTAACATGAAAGTCTGTTGACATGGATCATTCGACGCGTTAAATTTGTTCACAAATTTTATAAATCATTAGTAATCTACTTTCAGTGGAAAGTGTGAAAAACCGGAAATTGGAAGCAGAAATAATTTATTTTTAATACATAATGTACAAAACAAATGAAGACAGTATCGAAACGCTTCATTTAATTGAAACTGACGAAATTTCATTTGCGAGTATATTAAATGTGACAATTAAGTACCTACAATTCAAAATTATAATGTGTGGAGATAACAACGATATAATAACAAGAAACGTTAAAGAAATATAAAATACCATATGAATAACAAAGCAACAATATGTTCTTTCAGTATTTATCTATATTAACTATAAAACAAGCAAAAAAATTACATAGAAGTGTCTTGGAATGAGAATACTTAAAATTCATTTTTCCCAATTTTAAGAACTTATTCTCTTCACTTGCTGTATGTTCCACCTCTCAACGTGCAACCCTGACACAATAAAATAATTTCAAAGTAAAACGAAACAAATGAGAAAGAGACAGAAATGGAGAAAATAAAAGAAGTGAAAACAAAAATAACGAAGAGTGAAGTGTTCGTGGCGTACATGTAGGGGAAGAGTAAGAAATAGAAGAAGAAGAGAGGGAAGAAATGAAAGAAAACAGTGGAGAAGCAAGAGAGGAAACGTAAGTAGATGATGATGATGAATAAGAAGAAGAAGAAGCAGAAGTGGAAGAAGAAGAAGATGACGAAGAAGAAGAAGAAGAAGAAGAAGAAGAAGAAGGGAAAAAGTAAGAAGATGCGCAAGTATGAGTGCTAGAAGTCGTAGCGTAAGCCAGAAAGTGATGCTTGGTATTCGTGTAGCGCATCAGACAGGCACATACCCCGAAGCCATGTAATTCATTACTAAAGCAATCTCACCCTGCCCTATCTCTGCCCCTCTCCTGAACCCTATCCAACCCTGCACACCCTCCTCCTGGCTTCGGCGGTGCGCGCGCGTTATAATATAAAAAAAAGGAAGAACCAGCCGGATGAGGAAGGAGAAGGGCCCGAATAGAATAGCGCCCCTGACGACAAAACAAAATGAAACACAAAGCCGTGTTTTCATAATTAAAAAGATTGCATGCACTGAGTACAGTTCTCTCTTGCTCTCGCTTTTTCTCTCGTTGGCGTTCTATGCTTGCCTCCTGTACGGAGCCTTTCTGTTCGCTACGCTGTATTTCTCTTTTTCCCTTTCCATCTGATTTTCTCTGTGATTGTCCGCCGAGCCTTTCTTCCTGGACAACGCTCTCTCTCTCTCTTTCTATCTCTTTCCTTGCTCTCTCTCTCTTTCTCTCGCTCTCTCTCTCTCTTACCCTACCTCTTCTCTTTACGTTCTCGCCATTTTAATGATTCAAATACTAGCAGAATGTTTTCACATTAAATTCATCATAATTACGACTTATTAAGAATTTTGTTTCGATCAAACGATCGTTGAGGATTTGTACCCTTAGAAATACGAACTATGAGAGATTGTATTGTTGATAGAATAATTTTGTCATTTTTTTTTTTTTTTTGTAGATTGTAAAGTTATTTGAAAGAGTAAAAGTATACGAAGAGATAATATTTATTATAGCATGGTACCATTAGTTTTATACGTACGTCAGATATATCATCATCATGAAAGAAGTATGTAAATGGAAAAAAAATTAAGGGGAAAGTACATTAACAATGTAGGCTGCCTATTACCAAAGCTTGTGCATTTATTCTTCGCTCTTTGATCCATTTTTCCTCTCTCTTTTTTTTTTTGTTTTTCAGCTCTTGTAGTTCCAAGAAGCGATACATTTGATGAAAATGTAGCGGTATGTGGATTATGTGTACTGCTTTTGATATATCAACTTATACTACATCTTTACTAAACACGTTTACGTTAAACTTACGAATGGTCTGCGTATCAGTATTGAAATATATGGTGCATTGCATTTTCATAGTGTAGGTACATGTTAATATGAAATTTCGTTGTACATCAGCAGGTTCAAGAATACAGTTGGAAATAAAAATTTTCATCTACATAAGAAGTTAATACTTAAATGCAGCGAGTTGTTAACAATTTTTAGATGCAACGTTAAAAAGTATATGTTAGTCTGTACTTCTAACATAGAACAATACATCACGTTACACCATATATCTAAGATTATACTCAAACTTACGCTTAATTGGCTTAAGTTATGTAATTAAAGTTGAAAACGGACTTGTTAGAAAAAAGAATTTGGAAAAATTAAATGGTAATTGTGTACCTTGTTGCCAAGTGAATTTTACACTTTGAACACTATAAATTTAATATCGTAAAATTTATTACGGATAAAAATAAAAACTTCCACAAAAATTTATATTTCGAATAATATATTTTATCACTTGAAAAACATATACATATGTAATATGATTGTTAGACATATATTTTTATCCATTTAAAATAATTTTCAACAATTAAATCCATAATGATCTCAAAAGGGATTCAAATGAACGATACAAACTGGGTAACATAAAACGACAATGTTTCACAACCTCTTAATGTTTGCTGTAATATTGAAACAATATTGTTAATTAGTCAGATTTTTACAAATATATTAAATATAGAAACATATTTTTATTTTATAATTTTCCATTTGTTACTTTCATTTCTATTGTACTATGAACTTCTGATTTTCATGATACGATCTCTTTGCAATAATAATTGTTAAGTAATAATGTCAAAATTTCCAAGTATTATTTATAACTCTTGACCAAAATTAGAAAATTTTGCTATTTACAAATAGATTACTCATAGTAGATATTAATTTGTACAATTTCGAATTGCTTCTTTCTTTTCGTTGGTTACTTAATAAGCAGATTCTATTTCGCATAATTAACAGTAATAAACAAATAAGAATTAGATATTTTTAAGCCCAAAAAATTAATAGAAATTATGTGAAAAATTTCGAGTGTTAAAGAAAATAAATTTGAAATTCAGGAATCGGAGGTCACTTTATGCTTGTACTACGTATAGGTATTAAACATGCATGAATGCGTGTTAATGTTCATCACGAAATGTAAGAGAACGAAAGGTGCATACGTTTGTGCAAAAAAATGTCAGTGGTTTTAAAAACTTTGAAAAATGTGGTCTCGGAAAAAATATTCTGTTGCGGCATGTTCGCTCTTTAAAACCATTCAAAAATGTTTGTGGTGTTGTGATAACTAATGAGATTTTAAATGGGACACCCTGTATATAGACGTTTAATATGTATTCATCTTTAGCGGTTAGAAAATTAGGATTGGGCTGAATAATAGAAAGGCACGAATAATGGGGCCATGAAGTTCATTTATTGGATAGAAAGTTACCGCCCAGGACCGCCCCTATGGTACAACCAACTAGCTCTTATTAATTTACCCCTTGCTCCCCCTCCTGTGTGCAAATACTGTGGACAACAGTATAGCCTTTAATCTCTCCACTTTTTTCCGATTACATGCATGTTCTCTTTTTTATTTGGAGACACCTTCGTAGCCCTTATCTTGTTTCCATTTTATATTTCTAACACTTTCAACCAAAATAACTTCTAAGTGTTGGTAACATTAAAAATAAATATTAAGAAATACCTTTTATTTATTCCACAAAATATTTGAATTTCACTATTACATGTCCACATTAACGATTCTTTTGTCTATAGTCTCTTGAATAGTCTCAAATAATATTTCTCGTTTCTTAGATGAAATATTAGTAAAATATAAAATTCCAGATTTAATCTAAGTTGTACTAGAAGCAGGAAGATAATACGATTAATATTTATGAAAATTTTATAATATATATTTAAACTTGTTATTCTGTAACTTTGATTAAAACAAATGATTGAACTGTATGTAATTTATGCACTGAAAAAATATTGTATGTTGTCTACGTAAAAGAAAATTTGTGAATAAATCAGACAATGTACATTTTTATGTGTATGGCGGTTAATACTTTGTTTGATTCAATTATACGAAAAGCAGTTTTTTATATTTATCGCAGATAACGCAGAACGTTTTATAAAATGAAATATGTTAAAATTACTTTAACAATAGTACGTTTACTTGTTGCTTACATAAAACATAATTATTACATGTAAATATTTAAAATGAACGTAATCGCAGAATATACGCGCATTGTGCGATCAATTTTTATATCATTTGCATGCATGCAAACGAAAAGTAGCGATATTAAGTTCACCTATTTATAAACACTGATTACTATGATAACTGTAACATAATAGCAACAATAACAATACTCGTTCATTACAATAAAGTACACTTTAAGGAACATGTCATATGTTTTATTCTTGCACAATTAATTTTGCAATACAATTACTCTCGCTTCTAATTGATTCAGTATTTCGGACGTCTGTCCGCATAAATTGCACATATTTCTTTTTCCGTCTCTTTCATCTGTATAAAAAGACAGCATTCATCGTGAAAGGAAAATATCATCGCCAGGGGGAATTTATAATTCTAAAATATAATATTTATATTTCCCGTAATTTGTACAGTTCGCATTTGATTCTGTTGAACGGGTGACCTGCAGCTCTCCCCCTCCTTCCCACCCCCCGCCCCCTGTTTTGTCCGACGCCCTTGTCATGACGATTTCCTAAGCCAGACGATTACTCATCATCCCCCCGACTAGTTGTACAACAGAACGACTACACTGACGAGGTTATTTTAATCAACGAAACCACGTCCTCCCCCTACCGCCTTCGCCCCCAACCCCTTACAACAAGGGTGCACATGAAACCATAGTGCTACCAGGGAGATCAACAGGACGGGTCAGACAACCGGATGTTATCATTTCTACAACATTTCCATTGTGTTCCGCATTTCATCCCCCAGAATTTGCTCTTCATTTCTCTCCTTTCTTCCTTGCTTTCTTTGGTTCGCTTTCTTTCTTTTTGTTACGTTTGAAAATCGCATCCATTTACTTATTAACGTCTCTCTCTCTCTCTCTCTCTCTCTCTCTCTCTCTCTTTCTTTCTTTTTTTGGAAACTTTTTTATCAAAATCTCCTACGGAAATGTTTACAAGGCTGTTTGAAAATGCAACATCGATTGATGCAATTTAAGCAAATCAAGTTTCGTTCCGCGAACAATTACACGCTTCAGAAGCAAAACGGGTAATACAATTAATTACACAGATATACTACAACCTATAAAATTGGGACTGACTTATATTGTTTATCAAATTTGTATTTGCAGTAGTCGTTGTTTCTTTCTTTTTTTTTTTTTTTTTCAAAATGCGTAGTTATCAATAATAACCATAACGAATATATCGAAGCACACCTATACGTATTAAACAAATCTACATACATACGCGTGCATGTCGCAACAACTTTTATGCCGTCTTACAATCATGTAGACGAAGTTATTAATATGTATTCGAGTTTCTAATTTTTACAAGGTAAAAGAAACGAACGAAGAATGAATCCTGTGGAGGCTCACCCAATCTTTGTCAGCAAAATTACAAAGGTTTTTATAACTTGTCCCTTTCCAGCTATGTCCCCTTCCCCCACGCAACTCCCAGCCACCCGTCCTCCACCGCATGCTACCAGTACTGGCATCAGTACCAACAGCAGCTTCGTCGCTGTTACCAGCATCAGTACCAGCATCAACACCAGCACCGGCACCAGCACCACTACCATCATCGTTATCGCCACCACTACCGCCACTCCCACTACCAGCGCCGCCGTCGTCGCCCACCGCCGCTGCCGCCGCCACCATCAGCACCACCCTCTGTAAGAGTAAGAAGAAGGTAGTAGAGGGAGTAACAGCACCGGTACTCTATTCATTTATATATTAACGTAGAGCTCTCTGTAGAAGGGTTGCGCAGGCTCAGCAGGAGAGGATGGTAGGCAGACTCGAGGAGAATCGAATATGATGCAACCCTGGTCCGTTCTTTTTTATGAAATGCATAAATAAACGAAGGCGAGGGATGATTCTTCGTTTTTACAGCAAAAGGAGATTAAAAATCTCCGCTTTTGTCCCGCTGCCTATCCCCTGCTATCTCGACAATACTTTCTCTCCTCTTCTTTTGTTTAACTCGTCCGTTTACTGGTAGAACACGCTAAGTCAATATCTGTTTTCCTTTTTCTTTTGTTTCTTTTTTTCTTTCAGAAATTGGTTTACGTGACATGGATTATTTATATGTAGAATAAGTGATTTAATTTATTACAAGGATTCTTTATTTATTGGATTGGATTGGCTAGAAAATTCGTGCGGTTTTTGGCGATATAGGTGTCTTCAGGTGTTCCGCAACGCAGTTAAATTCAGTCAAATATTAGAAGCACATGGTTATTCAGATAGGTAAGTTTATTTATACTTAGGTAGCTAAAATTTGAGAAGCTAAAGATTACATTTGTCTTATAATTTTGGCGTAATTTAAAAAAATGTAACTTCCAGATATATTATACTGTTTTATTCAGATAAAAGGAAGGAGTTTTATGAACGCAAAATTATAAAGCTGTCCGAAAGAGGGGGATGGTTATAAGTCAAAACGAAGAATACATTATCGAATGAAGATTTTTCCTTTCATTGAAAAGTCACTTTTCATTTTGCATGTTAAAGTAAATGTAAAGTAAAGGGATGATTTTTATGTTTTTCTTCTTTCACCATAAAGTAAAAACGAGCATTTTTTCACTTTCAATATGTTTTACCAATATACCCATGAATTGTCGTAGTCCAGAATTTTTCATCTGTCGCAATGTTACTATCCCGTGACATTCGAAATGCACATATGTTTACCCTTAATCGCGTTTATCTTTCAGTTTACATGGAATGTGATAAATACGAACTGAATTAACAATAATCATATCATATATCTCTCACATTATTTTAAGGTACTATTTACTTATTTAGACATAAATCCAGAATGTACAGAGTTGCGTTTATAATTTTCAACGCATAAAAACGTGATCACATTATGCAAATGCATTTTTTCGTTCACCAGTGATCTTTTTTGGTATCAATGAATTATCACAGTCTATGGTCTCACGTTATTTTCGCTTTATTAAAGTGTAAAAAATTATATTGAATACTATATTATATTTCGTATATACAGTTATATATATTTTTTTAACAAACAAACATGATTTCTTGATTTGGTAAAGTATCCGTTTTAATTAATGCTTCTATTTTTGTTTGTTTTTTCTTTTTTTTCTTTTTTTTTTTTTTAATGTTTTAGAAGCATGCATGCACGCATGCTGAGCATTCACAGATATAACAAAAGGTAACAGATGTGCCGAGAATCTCTAATAGATCAAAGATAAAAGTGTTTGATTATATCACTACAGTACTTTTTACGTTAAACTTTAGCATACCTTTCATACATTTTTAAGTAATTATTGCCTTAACAATTCAACAATATTCTTGTAATTCTTTTATGTTAATTATACAATTTAAACACGGTTGGTCCTAATTAGATAAAAGTTATTACTGAATCGAAATCTTCAATTTATACAGTGGCTAATGTCGGCAGCAGGAGAAATAAAAATATAAGAAACAAAAATGGAGAATGGAAAAAAATAAATAGGCAAGAATATGTAAATTTATAAATAGTACTTCGCAGAAGTGAATTGCAAAGTTCCCAATAAATATGATGCGATTTACTGTTAATTGTGTTTACTATGTTCTGTTTGAATTGTTCTTTAATTAACGCATTTATTAATCAAGTGATTAATGCAAGTAGTCAGAAAGTGTGTTAATGGAATTTAATCTCTTCATTGGTGATACGTAGGAGACTTGTCTATGGTTTTTATTCCTCGCGAATAAAGCAAAATATTTAAGGAACAAAAATGCAAAAGTTTAGTCAAATGAAACATTAATTCATAGGTAATTGTTTCGAATAAAGAAGATTTAACATTAAAAAATGAAACCGTTGGGTTAATTACTGATTTTGTCGAAATAGTGAATATTTACTTTGGTGAAACTTTTAAAGAAAGAATTGCACAAAATCAGTATGATGCCAGCAGAGAAAAAATCGGACTTTAGTAACGTGCAATTGTTTTATTAATTTATCTGTCACGTTTCAAATATGTAAAAATATTTATACTTTGGACACAGGTGATTAAACTTTTATCAAGTCGAAATTTCACAATTTAAACAAGCTTTCCATGGAAAGCTAATGTTTTCATCCACTATTTTATTTACAATGTTCGAGGCAATTTTTCTACAAATACATGTTGATTAGTTTGTGCAGTTTTAATTCGTTGCAGATTTTGACCATGAATTTGTCTGCGACGGGTAAAAGCCCGCTAAGAAACCTTCACCTTTGCGGTTAGTTATCGTTAATATGCTTGGTCACGAATTATTCGTAATGCGCAAAATTTTACCATCTTCTCGAGTATTGAATTTTAAATTGTCAAAAATGCGCAAGCAACGCATATTCTAATAATGGTAATTTTACATATGCATAATGTTAACTATTGTAAATAATGAATTGCAAAAGAAAATTTAACTGAATTACGGAAATACACTGCTATATGTATATTATAAGTTAATTCTCTTTCTAACAGATTTATTATCCAAGATTCGAATTATTGTTTCTTCCTTTACAGAACTGTAAGAAAACATGCAAAAAGTAGTATTGTAATATCAGTTCTTACAAATAATTTATGCTGCTCTTGTATAATAAGTTTGTACGAGAATTTAAAAAATATCGTTTTCCAAGAAATAGAAAAATTAATAAATCTAAAAGAAATTCAAATGGTCCTCGTTGATAATCTTAGCAAAACAGTTGTATTTTTATTATAATTAATGAATTCACAAATATTTTTTCTCGTATCGTTGATCAATTCACTTTAATATTATCGAATCTTTTAAATTCTTTAATCAACAGATTTTATTCTTTTCACAATATATTTACAAAATATCAATGCGGTCTCACAATGCAATATTTCTCAACGTTCGAATCTCTTCTGTTATCGTCTTGATTATTTCAAGAGTTTCAACTTACCGCCGAAGGAAAAAACATTGTTAAGACGATATAAAAATATATATATATATATACATATATAGTATAAATAATAAATAAAATGGCAAATAGATTCATCAAATAGAACAATACTTGATATTGAGATTTGACAAGACATGAAAAGAAAATTCTATTTCGGGTGAATTAAATCGTGATGTACTTGTTCAATTATTAATAATGAAGTAACATCGACAATTATATAATTTTCATGAGCTTATTGTGCATAATACAAACATAAATAACTTTCACATTCATTCTTAGACATAATTTATATTTAACATACATTGCATTAATAAGTGAAAATTACTGTAACTTATTCAAAGGTTGGAAAATGAATTAAAGGTATGTTGAAACAAAAACTAGAACATTTAAACACTTCTCATACCAGTTGTAACTTGAAATACAAATGGCTCCTGTACAATTAAAGATAACATTCACTTCTTTATATTTTATCAAAATTGTTAAATCAAATTTATAATTCGAAAAGGAAATGAACAAAAAAGAAAGAATTAAACAGAAGCTGCATAAGTCAAAAGGAAAGTTGTCGGTTATAAAATTATTATTTTCATAGTTATTTATAAAACAATTTTTTTTTTAATCCTACATTTATATATTATATTATATCTTTAGTCTTTCTTTTTTCATTAGCAAGATTACATCTTTTAATATTACATATATGAATACTACTCGTGTAATAAACAATTATTCGTGATCTATTAACATTTGAGCCACTCAGAAGTTAAAGTGATTAACTTTTACAGTATTTTCAAATTTTAGTATTACGGCACACAATTCGTGTTTAATATAATATTTTACAAATACAATAAATTTTGTTTCACTGAGTTAGTTACTTTGGCTTTTGGCTTTTGAATACTTCCCTGTAAGATCATTTTTTGTAAGTACTTCACACGTTATTATAAATAATTGCTATTTTCTTAATTTTTCTCCTTGCTCGTATATTATATTTGATAAACAGTTCCATTACGCATAGAATAATAATTTTATTCAATATTTAAGTCAATTTGATCGATCAATTAAGATAATGCAAAAAAATATGAATGTTAATTAATAACATGCAAGTATGCTAAAGAAATTATGTCAATACTTCGCAGTTATAAACAGACATGTCAGTCTAGTGACAATTTCATATCCTCATACATCATGAAAAGCTTACATTTACGTTATTCAATTTGTAATAAATGGTTCACCGCTATTTTAAAATATTTTTCTATGTATTCGTTTCTTTATAGAAATTTAATGGGACGTAATTTTAACATTTTATGCAATTACCACAAAGCCAATTCTCTTGTTAGAAGATACTCCATAATTCTACAAATAAAAGAAATGTAATTTCTAGCTCTGTAATATGAAATGTTAGATTTCTAATAATTCGCAGATTAACGAATCATTCAACTGATTAATTGAATGTTAAAAAGTTCTGGGTTTTTTTGTGTTAATGTAAAGGTCATATAATTCTTGTTAAATTATTGTTATATAACCTAATAGTAGAAGTGAATCTATAAATAGAAATTTTGACTGGAAACTTGAATTCCGTAAGGAGCAAAGAAAAGTTACATTTAATATATTTATATTATATTTAAATATTCGACTTTTATTACGTTTCAAATGTGAAGAAAATTAAATATTTATGTCAACTTTTCGTTTAACTTTTAATGGAAGATTAAGTAATAAGATTAAGCAGTAACGATAATAGTTGTAATAATCGAATACTGTAACATACGTACAAAATTACACATATAATTATTGGACAATTATTTACAAATATTTATCTCTAAAAAAATAATTTCTACTGTATTATAGACTTGTCTAAATCGAATGAAGTCAACTTTCAGAGAATCAAACACTTTAACGTTATTATTTGCTCGTTTAAAAACTTTCCGAATTTTTATGCTTCTCTTTATCTCGAACGTTGATGGATGCTTCCGTTTATACATGAACATTTGAAACTTGTTTCTTCAATTATCGTATTTCCTAACCTGTTCTTCGAAAATAAGGGGGAAACGAATCGGTTTCCCGTTGATGTTAATTTTTATCGTTAAGGAAATTACTTTTCTTACTAGAAATTTGTCGAGAGGAAAGTATTTCCATCAAGTACACTTTTGTCACGGAGTAGCTGATAAAAAACGAAGAAGAAAGGAAAGAAAGGAGGCGAGAAAAAAAGGCAGCAACCCCTTTTCTTCATAATGCGACAATGCGACCCGTTTATCGAGTCTCCTTTTAACGTCATCGAGGCGATTCCGAGTTGCATCCACGGGAGTACCGATGCGCAAATCCACGCATGGACACCTCTGTTCTCTCTTTCTCACTCTTTCTCTTCCCCTCTCTCTCTCTCTCTCTCTCTCTCGCTCGCTCGCTCGCTCGCTCGCTCTCCCATTTCCTCTTCCCTCTTGCTTCCGCCGCGCCACGCCACTGTCTCATTCTCATTTTGCATTAAAAAAGCAAGAACAGAAAGGAAGTGTGGAATGAGGATAGCAAAGGGTGGAGGGGGTACGAAGGAACACCTTCTTCGTTATCGTTATCGCTTGCTATGAAAGAGAAACAACTAGTCATTGTTGTACAACAGAAGAGAAAACACACATCCAAAGAAGACGTATCTATACAATTCTATACTTTTTAAAATTATTCATAAAGAATTATCTGTATTAATTGGAATTTGCACTATTGATTTTCTGTCAAAACATAGTTTATAAAATGTAGTGTGATATTTTATTTTATCTCACGATATATTTACTTATTTACGACAATTTCTCAAATTTTGCAGAAAGAGGGGAGAATATTTTATGAATTTTAATTAAACATCGTTATGAGATTCATACATATTAAGTGTACAAATTCATTTAGTATCTTTTCTCACAAATTTTAGTGTTCCTTTACGAAAGATCAAATGCAATTGTAAACGCAATTATCTAAAATAATCTCTACCTTTTTTTGGATAATCGTTTTCGATTTATTGGGTAATCGACAAATTCCCTCTTTCGCAAACTATAGCGCTTTTCAATCGATCAAATTCTCATATCTTCGTGAAAAAAGGGCATCGAATTATTTTGTACACCTAATGCATATGCACTTGTTTATCATTTATTGGATTGAATTCAAATATTTTCAAATGAACAAACATTTATTCGTTAATATACCTCACAAACAATACAATTCAATTCTTAGAATTATTAAAAATTATTCAAATAATAATAAGTTTAATAGTATTTTACTTAGAATTCTCCATTTTCAAATTGATACCTCTTCCAATAAATGTAATTATTTATTAGCCATTACAAACTTAGCAGAGATACATGAAATAAAGTATAGAGTCATCCAAGTTACGTGCTTGCATGCTTCGTTTTAATAAAACAAACTATTTGAAATTTCTTCAAGTTGTTTTCTTTCATTGAACATATGATTCATTATAATTGTACGTGGGACAGAATAAGATTATCGAAATTTTTAATGACTTTTCATCGTGTTACCGGAGTCATTTCACAAATTGCAACTCAAATGTTGTACTCTAGATCATTAATTGTTTCTGACTCGTTAGCTAGACCCGACTTTTCAAAAAACCTTATAAAAAAGAATCTGACGGTGTTAAATCACACGATCTTGGAAGCCACTTGAAATCTGTATTTCATAAAATTGCACGTTGACGAAATTTCTATCGCAAAAACTGAATGTTTTCTCAAGTTGTAATGTTTGTCTATTTTAAGCCGCAAAAACATTCTCGAATAACTCATGAAGAATGTAAGCGTTGAGTTTCAATATCATTCGAAGTGAATGAGATTAATTTCTAGAGTGGTTGTATCAGGAATGTAGTTTAATGTCTATTTGACTGGATTGCAATCAGTAATTCATTTTCCTCAATGTCTGAAGGCTGTTCAAATTGTGGTTAGCCTTAACACATTGACCGCCATGACGATCACCAGTGACCGACATGCGATAAATTTTTTAAAATACATATAACAAGTGATTACTTAAATTTGCAATATAAATAAATAAAAGACGAATAAATATTGTATACGTCATATTTTTATACCATTTAATATTGTAATTCAATTCAGTTATCCATTATTCATTTTAATATAATACAATCTAAGTGGTGTGCGTAGAATATCTGAATGTGTTAAAAACAATATTATGCTAAAATGGAAACAAGTAAAATATCATTGACAAGTTCTTCCATTTACTGCGTCTTCTTCCATATAGATAACAAATATATTCTACAGTTTCTAACCGCACTGCTACCTTTTTTAAATCCATATAATACACAATGGCATACACTTCCGTCCATAAGTCACCGGACACTTAATAAAATTAGGATTAGGACTTCGAAATTTTAGTTTTTACTGCAATTACTTGAACAGTATATTCTTCTTTTTTAGAAGTATTTATTTTGATCATACGGTCTGTCGAACTAAAAATAAAGAAGATCGAATAATGCAGTTTCCCAACACCATGTTTGTCTTTGTTTAGTGAAAAGCCCTTCTTAAAATATTTATAAACACCTAAAGATGTTACAGATATGTTATTCAATTAATTTTAAACTGTCGAAGCAAACCATAAATACGTATACAGAATAACATCATGTAGAATTGGAGCTGTATTTAAGAAATACTTCTTTTTCTTAACAGTTATTCACGTTATACAGATATACCTTTAATTTAGTATTCGACTATAACTGTAAAATAGATAAATATAACAAAATATACAATAAATTGGTGACAGAACATTATATTTACATTTTAATAATCATTTTGCTTAAAATACCCAATTTTCCGATGATTTATAGACAACTTTATTTATCACCATAAAAGGAACCAGGAACCGTTACTTTTTCTACTTATTACTAAACTTTCGAAGCTATTGTACAGAACTGTCGTAATTTAATGTTTAACATTTAAACATATTGTCTGCCATCGTAATTATTTTACATAAAACAAAGATATTGGTAGACAATCCAGAACCCGACAGAAATTTTAGACTCACCCAATAGTAACGTATTCTATCTGTTGTGCCGAGACGAAGAAATTTTCTTGTTATTCTCGATGTATTAATCTTACCGGCGTGCTTCTCGCCTATGAACACACGCACAAGTATATGCGCATGTGCACTCCCATTTGCGCCAAGAACACATGCAAGTATGAAAATGTAATGTTCAAACGAAGGTATATGTACACCAGGTATGTGTACAAATGTATAGAATTGTGTATTTGTAGATGAAGGTATGTAAATATATATATATATATATATATATATATATATATATATATATATATATATATATATATATATATATACACACACACAATACAGAGCGAGTGAGAGAGAGAGAGGGGGGGGGAGAGGGAACACGTATAAGTGTACATTTTCAGGTACGATAGGTAGAGAAAGAGAGAGAAGAAGAGAGGGACAGAGAGAAAGGTGGAAAGGGGTTGACGTCGAAACGAACATTGTGCGCACGCCATAACGTAGCAATAACAGTGTTCCATTATATGTAGGTAGACCGGCGAGGGGGAGAGGTGGTGGTGGTGGCAGTGGTGGTGGTGAGATTGCAAAACATGCCTAGATTAATGTTTTCTCATTCCACGGACCGCTTGTACAACCTCCATTCCCCTCGCTACTGTGATTCGTTCGCCAACCGCTACCCTTCCTAAGCCACGTTCCACCCCAGAATCACGGTAGCTCTGTCGCGTGACAATGAAAACTACGAATTGCATTGCGTTTCTACCTTTCCATAACTACCCCTCCTGCCCCTCCATTTCCTCCTTCACCGCATCCTCCGCTTTCACCATCTTCTTTTCCTCTACACCACTCATTCTCTCTTTCTCTTTCTCTTCCTTATATTCTTTTTCAACTCTTCACGAACTTTTTAATTTTTTTTTTCTTTACCTTGTCATTTAATAGTTATACATGTTTGCCCTGTTTTCATACGTATGTACCTGTGTTTCGTTCAAACATTTATCTATGGTTTATTAGCTTTGTACGCACATGATGTATGTTCGCACATCTTACGTAGATCGTGAAAAAACAGAAGTTTGTCGGTATACATTAACACATTCATTCGCAAGGTCATGTATGCGTGGCAAGCCAATTTTTGTGAGAGATTTGTATTTGCATGTAATCATACAGAATACAAAGTTTTCGTGTTTAACACATTGTCCAACTGCGCGTATTTATCGCGAGCTACGCATAGAAATTTGATATTGAAAAAATATAAAATTTGTCAATATACACTGTTCTTACATTGTGTCTCTAATAATGTTAGAAATATTAGCTCAAATATGTTTACTACACTAAACATAGAGGAAAATTTTCATATTTTGATTGTGGACAGTTTCCGATAAAAGAAAAAGAAAAATACATGTAAAATATTGTTTTTTATGAACTACTAATACATCAAAATTTCATCAGTTGAAATAATGAAATAATAATTATCTAATATTTCATATCACTTACACAAATCAAAATATTTTGTTTGGTGAAATGTCAAAACAAAGTAAAAATATGTCAAACAATAGTTTCTTTTCTTTTTTAAGTGTACTAACGTTCGACACAGAAAAATTGATGCAATGGTATACTAGAAAATTCACAAATATGTCAAACATATCGATTCTTTTCATAATATGAAGAGATCTCCTCTAACAGTTGACAGTGTTAATATATATTACGCATGCGTAAATGCAAGCTAAGTTGTACTATGTAAAAGTATGTAAGCAAAAATAACAGAAAGAATAGGAGAAAATGCTTCAACAGAACTGTGGTAGCAAACGTGTTAAGGAATGTAAGTTGATCTTTTTAGAATGAAAATGATATTTTATGATTAATCCATTAGGTACTGAAAAAAATTTATATGGATTTATAGTACGAAATCCAGGTAATCTGAACTTTTTTGAAATAAATGGTCATCCAAATGCAACCCTTAGATCTCAATACTGTATAATGTTTACACGTGATGTCTTCTCAAATGATATAAGCCACTTTGTTTTAGTAGAAGATGGTACAATTTTAACCATGGATAGATATACATTGCAGCAACGCATTTACATTATTCAAACTTATTATGAAAATGCACTTTCTTTGTTCTATTGTTTCCAAGCAAAATTTTGTTTAGTGGTGAAGCTCATTTAACAATGGATGGATTCGTTAATACGCAAAATTGTCGTATCTGGGGTGATGAAAATCCTCGTGTTATTCATGAAAAATCTCTACATCTACAGAAAGTCGCTGTTTAGTTTGTATTTTAGGCAAATGAAATCATTGGACCGTTTTTCTTCGAAGATGATGCTGGAACTGCTTTTTCTGTGAACTCTGAGCGATACCAATCAATGTTGAGCGACTTTTTATGGTCAAAATTGAATCATATTGATGTCTCTGATGTCTATTTCCGACGAGACGGTGCTACGTATCACATAATTCGAGGAAACATTCAGTTTTTGTGACAATTTCAATTAACCTCCAAGATCATGCGATTTAACACCATCAGATTCTTTTTTGTGGGGTTTCTCAAAAAGTCCAATTTATGCTAACAATCCAGAAACAATTAGTAACCTGAAAAACAACACTCGAGTTGCAATTCGTCAAATAACTCCAGTCACATGTTGATAAGTCATTGCAAATTTCGATAATTGAATCGACGTCTACAGACGTAGTCGTAGTGCACATTTAAATGACATTCTGTTACTTCTATAATTGTAATGGATTATACTCTCAATAAAAGGAAACAATTTGAAAAAATTCCAAATAGTTTCTGTTTTATTGTAAAAAAAACATGTAGGCGTGTAAATTGGATAATTTTATATAATTTTATTTAACAAAGTCGTAATTACTTATTTCTATAACTATTTGTTAGTACTCCATAATCTTATATATTCCACTAGTGTAAAAGACTTTAGTTTTACCGGGAAAAAATAAATTAATTACTGTTTCGATCTTGATATCGTTTTTAAAGTGTTTACTTTTTGCAATGATTTTTGGATTATAAGATAAAGGTCTGTAGGGAAGAGTACACGCTTCATGTTAACAAGCGTCAATTGATTTTTTATAGGTTTAAAATGGATTACAGAGGCCATTTAAATAAATAAAATCTTCCATTGATACTGCGAGTTACTAAAAGGAATTGGTTGAAGTTTATTGTGGACAAAAAAAACCACACGAATATTTTTCGGTATCTGAATATGTCACTTTAATAGATATGGAAATGCAATATTTCGTAAGTCGATAGTAGGAATACGTTCATTTTATATGACAACAAAGGACCAAGGTAGAGAACATCCTTTTTAAGAGCGTAGTACAGCAAAAGCAGTGAAATTCTTTTACGTTCAGATAATATTCCATTTCTGCTACAAAAACGCAGTTACATTATCGAAACAGAAAAGTGTAATTTAAATTGAAAGTAATAAATTTGAGAATTTGTATATTTGGGTGATGATCAGTTTTTGTTTAGCATATTGCAAATTGTTTAACTACCATCTCGGAATATCCGTATGGAACACTTTCAGTTACATAATTCGTTGTTATTAATTTTGAAAATGATACAATTTGAAGAATTTTGAATTAAAGCTTTCAACAACAATGTTAAGAAAAATATAAAAATATATATAATAATTTTATTTATTATTATAAAATTATTATACATATTTTGTTAATTATTAAATAACTGTTAACCTGTTTTTTTTTTAATTTTACATTAAACATGAAGTCATTTTTATATACACTGTCATCGTTCGTAAATATTAAGACACCGATTATGTTGACATTTCTTCTATAAAATTAGTATTATATATCAGTAAAATTGTACAGGCTGTTGGAGCTACTAATTTTCAATATTTTTTTCGAGAAAGATAAATTTCTGGGAAAAATAAGAGAGAACAAAATTTCATTATTTTCTATATACAATACGATGGCTAGAAAATTTTTTTTTAAATTTATAATACCTAGTCTTCATGTGACAGCAACACCACGAATTTTTTTTTAATTAATAGCTATAATTTTTTCGTACATTATATGAAAGTTGTTGCCGAGGCAAGTTCAACGACCTACAAGAAAACTCATTTTCAACTTCAATTTTGACAATTTTTAGTATGGGTGTTAATCACCGATACACTGTTAAGATATTTTTATGATGGATGTTTTTTTTTAGGATCTTAATAATTTTTTAGTGACTAATTAGGTTTGCTTCAGGTTCAATGAGTATCCTAATATTTATGAACTAGAGTTTATATTAACTGTTATTTGATTATGATTATGTTAATTAGAGCATCATATGCCTATAGTATTCTATCTATACCTAGTATTATTATACTTTATTCCTTTATGATTCAATTACATTTACTTTTAGTACCGTTTACAAATCTTATCTCTATATAGATGTCTCTTCTTTCGCTCTTGGTAATTAATTCACATAATTTAACATAAAGTTTTACAAATTTCTTCATAAACCTTGTTGCTATAATGCTCCAGTTTTCAATTAAACTTCTTATGAATAGAATGTTCCACCAACTCTACTTTTCTATAGACATCTCGTCTATTTCAAATAATAAAAGCGAATGTAATTAGGATAGTTGTATGATGTCAGAATAAGGACATAACATGGTGATAATGGTACCCTTACAAATTGAGTTATCAAAAAAACTTTGTATTTTTTAAAAAACAATGTTCATTTTTTTTATAGCCAAATTTGAATTTCGAATATGTTCCAAATAATGAGCACAATTATATTCAATATTTTGTGATTATGTTTCGGGCAGAGCTGAATACCTCAGAAATCATAAGTTTCATGATGAATGCATTTTACTATTCTTATTATTCAGTAATAGTACTCTTATTAGTCAGTCTATCGAATTTGATTACAGAAAACTAGATACTCTATTTAAAAAAATAAAGCTCATTTTCAGATCTCTTCTATACCATCCCTTGTCAACAGATTATTACAATCATACCATACTTCTTGCGATACTATAAAACAATTGTAAATAACATTTTCTTTCATTATTTGAAATAGCGAAAATATTTGAGACAGACAAAGATAGTGATACACTCTACTCAATGACCAGCTACAGTTCTGGAATTATGCCTAATGTAAAATGCTTTTGTGCAACATTATTGAAACGTCGCGTTTAATGAACTCATTACTCTGTATTCATTTTAAATACGAATCGTTCATTTTGTCGTGTATTCAACAAATTCTTCAATGACTTGCGAAATATAAAGATTAGTGCCAAATTTATTAATTATTAAAACTGATATAATATTTATTAATTACCATAAATAGTACATTTTATTCAAAGTAAACGAAACAAGTTTAATATATAATATATTAATATTTGGTTAATATTTGATCTAACCGTTAACACATTTAATGGTATCCTATTTAATGCTAACAAATTAAGAAATCGTTATATCACTATTATAGTCTTTTCTATTTATCCTGAACACAAATTTTTCTTGCACTGTTCTTTATATCCTCCTTGAAAGTTGTATAATTAATTAAAAATAGTATTTTCGTTGAAATCCAGACACCAACTAATTATAACAACAGCAAAATTCAATTCAATTTGAACATTAATTCATTCATTTTCAAATAACATAAATACCCTTTCTATCTGTGTGCAAGTTATTGATAATTCAATATAGAAATTTCTACTGTATAAACAGTAATTAGCAATATTGAAAGAAAGGAAACTGTTGGTACCATTACGGTCCTGTCTAATGTTATGTAACGTCGGAGGATTATGACCAAGTAAAGTATGGAAAGTATATTACAACTGTAGAACCGTTTCCAGGAGAATGAATAAATATAAATAAATATAGAAGCGAAAAGATGGTTATTTTTTCCATCGTTATGTCGAGCATACTTCAGCTAGAAGAAATCTATTCATTAGTACCATCTTTTCCCGAGGCTGAAGGTGAACAGGCGGGAAGTGAAGGAGAGTAGTCTGGACTCCGAGAATTCCCTTTTATTCGCATTATTATGGTAATGACACTGAAAAGCCGAAAAATGTCAGGCTTTTGTAACAGAAGGTTTGTCCGCCTGGTCCATTCATTGATTACGCCCCGCCTCCCCCCTTCCCCCCAATTCCCGCCCTCCCTCCCACCCCATTCCTCCTCTCCCACCCCCTTCCCTTCCACCCTTCTCTAGACGAAGCTTGTATTTGTCGAGCAACCCTCTAGAGAAAAGTTAGTGGCTATTCGTACCTTCGGACAATGTTTCTGCCAGCTTGTGTTCATCGATGTCGAATAAAGAAAAATATATTCTATTTATATCTTCTCTTTGTTTTATTAATGTATAAAATTTGCATTTCTGGATGTTACGAGGTGTTGCTTTTCGATATAGATTTCAACTTCGTATTTAACAGATTATATCAGAGTACTTAAGTATATGCTTCCTATCTTATGGTAAAAGTTTAACAGAGGAACAAAAGAGAATTCTTTCAATATTTCGATAATCTAACTTCTTCGATAATAAGAATAATTACATATTATTGACGTTTTGATCGCTGTTGTCGCGACTACATGATTTCGTTCAACGTTTATCGGTCAATATCGCATATTTGTGATTTAATGCACGTAATAAGAAGAGTAAAAGACAAAACGATTCTTTGATTTTTACGTAGATAACAAATTTGGAGTTTCTAAAAATTGTAAGCCGTGTTTCATAAGTTTTGAAAAATTCGTACATTCATAGCTGCTATCTTCAGACACGTTTTCCTCAAAACTGGATCCTCTAAGAAGCCATCATACGTTCAGAAACTAATTGACAGATTGGCTTGAAATTTGAACAGAATATTCTTAAGGACAGTATACGAGATTTGCCAGTCTGAATTTTTTTAAAACACTATCGAACTCTTTTTTATAATTAAACAAAAAGTACCATAATTCTGAATATCGTAATTTTGTTTATTCGGATGACCGTCATTTTTTAATAAAACGCAAAATATAGAAATCAAAAGTGGTCGAGGACACGCTTATTTCATCTGTTTCTTAAACTCCTTCGACTTTTTTGTGTCCAAACAATACTGTTTAACCTACACAAGCTTGTAAACTCATAAAAAATGTCGGCGCCAAGTGCAAATTTTTGTGTGATAGATCCTAGATTAGTTTTTGCAATTTATATATGTGACCCTTAAAATCTATTTTATTACTTCTGAAACGTTCGAAATACGAAGACATATTTGTCCTTTGGTATATGTTATATTTGGTAGATTAATAATCTCCATGAAATATAAATACTTTAACATGCAGATCGCAATGATGATGAAATAAGCAAAAGATAAGTTAAAGTTTCGTTTTTCAGAAAATTAGTTCTGAAAATCTTTTAAGTACTTAAATTTCAGTTTGTCGTTTTGCTTATGAATAATTCGTAAACTCGTGGCTTTTCTTTATCACTTTTATTATGTTACAATCTATATAAATTAAAAGATACCAAATACGAATCGGGATAAGAAAACGACCTTTATCTTTTCAAGATATTTATTTTGTTATTTATTACGTTTATCAACCACGTTCCTGCATAGTTACATTATATATGTAATACTATTTTACAATAACAAACACAACCTTGAATTTACCAGTGTATTATAGCCGCCATGGCACAAGTAGAATATGAATGATAAACATTACAGTACTCTTCTTCGATCAACACTCATCTATGTTAATAATCATATTAAAAGAAAAGGAACAAGATTTCAGTATCAATTTGTAAGAATCATTAAAATTTATGGTATTTGATGTTACTGTGCAATATACACCCCCGTCCATAAGTCATCAAGCATGTACTTTAGTACAAAATCATCATTAAAACATAAATATAATTTTCTGTCTTGAGTTTAGTAATTTTGTTATATTTACCTATTTTACGGTTATATCTGAATATGAAATTAAAAATATACGTGTATAATTCGAATAAATGTTAAGAAAATATGTATCTGTGTAATACAATTTTAATTCGATACAACGATATTCTTTATACACTTCCCTTTTGCCTTTGAAGTTCAAAATTATCAGAAGAATGTATTTCTAGCTTCCCAAAGTACTTATAAACACTTTACTGAAAGCGTTTTTTCTCTAAAAAGAAATAAACATGGAGCTGGGAACGTGCAATCCATTCGTACCTCTTCATTTTAAGTTCGACAGTCCATGTGATCACAATAGATGAGCAGTTCTAGAAAAGTATCTATTCAAAAACATTCAAGTACTATTAAAATAAAACTTTCGCAAGAGAAAAATATTCTGTTTGAGAAATTGCGATAAAATAACAAATTTCGAAATCCGCATTTTAATTTCATTAACTGTTCGATGATTTATTGTTGTACACATACAACATTTCCATTTGCTTTTTTTAGTATATTAAATTATATTAGGTGTAGAAATAAATTATTTCCAACTTTTGAGTATAGTCAAAGTTTTATTCATAAAGAATGAAAGCAGATCAATCGTCGAAATAATTTCCATTATTGTTGATAACCTTTTACTATGTTTTTGGCAGATTGCGAATACCATCGCAAATATTTCAATGGGAATGACTGTACTGATTATGTGACTTCGGTGGGAAATAATTTATTTCTGCACCTAATGGGTATCTTATATTGTTTAATTTTACCTGATTATTTGTTAAAAATTTTTGCATTTTATTTTGCGAATATACCGTCCCGGCAACTGTGAATATAATAACAAATAATACATTTCACGTGAAATCGAGATAAATATCGATTAATTACAATGAGAATGGAATACAAGAACGAACGTTATTCGCTGAGAAAGATAGCCAAGTAGGTACATACATATTGAAGTATGTTTGGTACAATTAGAGTTGCTACGGCAAAGAACAAGAACGTCTCTAGAGACGAGAATAAGCGTGTCGACTCGATCATATGAGCCAGTAAGTGAATTACCGATAATTAGAGGATGGTTTTATGAAGAATGGGGAAATTGGATGCGCGCCTTTCTGAATCTTTGTTAATCAGTTCCATTTTGCAAAGCATCACTGCCGCAGTTCCCTCGACGACTGAATCGAGAATTCCAGGGCCGCCGGTTCTTCTAGAATTTTTCATCATCGTACGTCGAATTCGTTAATTCATTACTTAAATCATTCTTAACCTTGTACAAACGAATTATTAACTAATCAGAATTTATATTAACAATCGTATCATGTGCAATTTATTTCCTGATTTATTTAATCGATCGCCATTTCTACGAAGCATTTTTGCGTGATTGTGGAACGTCTAAAAATCAGTTTCCTTATATTTTCGTTGTTACTTGCGACGAAATGATCGAAGCATTACAAACAATTCTCCACAGATTCACAAATTTAATATTCATACTTATCTATTGTATCATTCATACAATTTGAATGTATTTGTAAATATAAAGTCCTTTCATTCTTTTATTCAAGCATAATTCGCCTTCTAGCGAAAACTACTATGAAAACAGTATCTCCCGATATAAATGCAAACTGCTGGATTGAATAATGTATATGAGTATAGGATAATAAATTTGCATATTAAAAGAGAATGTTTTTCAGATCAAAAAAAGAAAAAAGAAAGAAAATTATTTCTCTTGAATATTTTGCATCGAGCAATACGTGCGAATGAATTTGACGATAGCCAGTTACAGATTGAAAACTCTACTTTCAATTTTAATTGAAAGAAACTGCTCAATGGTATTTTTACGGAACGGGAAACCCACAAAATAATCAGAAACATATAAGGGACAAAGAAGAGCGAACAAATACTGATGGAACTTCATTGCTGAATAATTTTAGTTTATCGTAGGATTGCGGCCCTGGAGAGTGGATCTAGCTCGGTCCGCATCCGTAGAAGGGTGGTTTTAATTACCCCTTCCATTACTGCAAAACCAACCCCGTTAGTGGATTCATTTAGTCACATTACCAGACCACCCTCCTCTCTCTACCGATCCCCCACCCCCCCTCCTCTTTCTCCTTCCCTGGCTCTTTCTCTTTCGTTAACTAGTGGTTGGTGCATGTTTCAAACCAATATTCTGCCTCTCTTTTCAGGTTCTTAATACAACTTGCATGTCTTCGCAACCATTGAATTATCAGCATTATTAACACTTAAGATAATATGTTAGTTCTATTGATAGTCATCAATTTCGCTAATTTTCTTTTTTATCCCCCCCCCCCCTTTTTTTCTTTTTTCTACAACGTACTCAACGCGTGTACGCGTACGTACTTTTAATCAGATTGAGAAGATTCGAAGGATTTGCTGTTTCGTTAATGAAGATTAGTTCGCTGTTTTATCGTAGTTCGTGGTTTTCAAGCATTTGAAAATGTATTTTAAATAAAAATGAATAATAGTTTGCCAATTATGTTACATGATATTCAATAAGAAACTTTAACTTCTGTGCAATTAATGCAGAAACTGTTGATTGCAATATTCCATGTACTTATGAGAAGTATTATACATGACCAGTTATATGTAGTACATGTATCGTCCACTTTGAAATTAGAAGCTGAATAATTCGTTGTTACGGCTTACTTTTAATACGCAAAAATCGAACATCGTCAAAAGCAATGTCCTCCTTCAGTCGCATGCTTTAAAACGTTCCGTTCATTTAAAACTTTCTTTGGCAAATAAATTATTGAATTCTTATCACAAAATAAATAAATCAGTTACGGAATCTAGTTGCGTGACATAATTAAGCAATTATGTACAATCTTTAATAGCTCATTTATATAAAGAATGAAAGCCAGCCAATCGCGATAGGTTTTTCATTTAGTTCATCGTAAAGCTGCATTTTTACAACAAAATTGAAGTGACCTTTAAGATTAATATTGAATACACTGAAATCATTAAAAGCGAATAGATATTTTCGTAAAATATTCGGTAATTATACAAAAAAGAGCGCACTTCACTGATTTCAATGGCCTTCAAATATGTAGTAGAGGACAACATTCGGAGTAACTTTTCCCTATACATGTTACCGCTGTTCGACTTTACTTTTCGAGATATCCATAAAAATAGTTTTCATACATTTTCGTTCGATTTTCTGTGTAATTATCGAACATTTTAGTTTTCAAAGAACTTTTTTGCAAGATTTGAAGTTTAAACAGTTTATGACACTTTTTGAAGTTTTATACGTGCTACATCATAAAATATAAACAACAATACCATAAGATATATCAACTATTACTATTATTATATACTTCCTTTTTAATTTGCACTTATTCAATAAATGATATTTGATATACATTTATCTTTGCTTAAAATATCGCTGAAAAATATCTATCATCTTTAATATTTTAACTGACATATTGCCCATATTTAAGCAACGGTCAAATCAACCTTACTCCACTCATGCGATATAATTGTATCTCTTATTTTTTACCGGTACGTATAAATAAAGAAATATTTCAACTGCTAGAAAGTATATGTTTATTTCACATATTTTATATTTTGCATACGTATAATACAGAATGTATATATTTAATACTTGAATGGAACATAATCAATGCTAAAATTCTATCAAAATATTATCTATTTATGTTAAAAAAAAAAACGAAAACTTACGAAGCTGACAATTTTCCTTAATTTTTACCGCAGTGAAAAAGTGAATAGTAAGCAAAAAATAATAATAAAAAAAAATAAAAATGAAAAAGAGAAGAGTAATTTATAAGAACAGCACTTGTAGAAAAGTATCAATTTTTCTTATGGGGTGTTACATATATACAACATTTACAAGTTACTAGAATTAAATAATAGTACGCATGATGAACAGCAAAAGTCACGATAATGTGCACCTTCAATTATTTACGAGTAAATAAATTACAAATTAAAGGGGAAGTAATTAAAACGAATTGATTTCAGTTGCAAAACGAAGAAATGTATATTTGCAACGATAAAAGCGATGTGAAATAAATTATTCATACAAAGGTCTAAATAAACAATACAGACACGTATGGACACACTGAAATCAGTGAGAATAATTGAAAGCATTAACACATACGTGAGAAATAGGGGGAAAGGAAGTGAGAGGGGAAAACTGTGAAAAGGGGAAAGAAAAGAGATGACGAGAGTATGATAGAAGGGAAGCTGGCAATAGAGCGGTTTCTTGGAGGGTAGAGGGTGCATACAAAATGCGGTTTCCTCGAGCAGTACCGTCTTCGAACTTCTGAAGCTGAAGGCCTTTAGCAGCCCACCCTTCAGCTAGATTGGATGCGTTTAATTACCCCTGAAATATCGTTAATTACTCGGCCTCCAAGCAAGTTCGAGCACGGTTGGAAGTTCGAAACACACGAATTTGGTTGTTCCTTGTACAAACTCGTCCTTTTCCAACTCGGTTTCCCCGATCTACTGATCCGTTGATTTGCTGATCCACCGATCCACCTAACCCAACGATCTACCGGATTCCACCTCTTTTGTCCTCATTATCTCGACGGATGCGCTTTTCATCTTCCCTTCCTCCACCTTCTCCTGTTTCTCCACACCCCTCCCCTACTAGCCCTTCTCGCTCCAATCTTCTGCAAGCCACTTTATATACTTCCGCGAAAGCACCACTATTGCTTACTATTAACGAATGCATTTCTTCTCCTTTTTCTTCTTCTTCTTCTTCTTCAACTTGTACAACGGTACTCGTACTTGTGCCTATCGACGAATTTTCATGCACGTAATGTTTTCCGTGTTTTACGGTATGAAATAAGTCAACCATGACATGAAAGAAGAAAGAGGAAATGCAATTCAGAAATTTGTTATAATGATGAATAGGTATGTACGTACGTATGTATTTATTGTCCTCTTTAGGATTACAATATTTTCCTTAACGTACTTGCATCATTAGTGTATATACATATATGCACATTCATATTGCGCCTTTCTCTCTTTATTGCAGAGCACTGGAAAAGAGTCAAAAAAATATGAATATAATATGAATTTCTTTCTTCATTTTCATCTTTCAAAAATCACTGAGATATCTATTAAAGGTGTGATACTTTTTGAAGTATCTGCACTTAGATTTACTAAAAATCTGATAAACTTTTCTATATTTTGCTCTTAAATTATTAAAACAGATTAAGATGTTCATATGCCTGTCTATATTTATTTAGTTGTGCATTGTGCTTGAAAGCAATCGACAAGCGAAATTCGGCAATTTGAAAATTTCAAAAAATGTGTAACTTTACAAGAAATGTAGCTCAAATAATGCTAACAAAGAAATAATTTTTTGTTTCTTAGGGATAAAAACACCCCCTCAAGGAAATTGAGAGTTTCAATATTATCGTGTATATTTACAGAACTGTATAAGATATGGAAAAAGACTTTAAACTCAGAGTTGTGTGATTTAATGCCCTACATTGTGATAATAAAGAATTTTCGAAAAACAAAGTGGTGGAGGTACATATTGAATGTTAATCAAATTTTCGGATTTAATCCATTAAGTCCTAAGTAGAGAAATAAAGCACTTTTTATACATACAATTATTTATTACTTATACAAGTGTATAAGAAATAATATGATTGCTGTCGAAACATTTTTTAGATCACTAGGTTTTGTCTAACGAAATGTTGCGTTTACACAATTTGGGGTCTCCAAGGAATTGCTATTAAATTACTGAGAAATATAAAGAATGCATTATAATACTAGACACTACATAGAAACCCACTAGACGAAAGTGACGCACAAGACAATTTTTATGATTTTTAAAAAAATAGGTTTATCTTAATGTTATAAATGCTTCAATTTTTTCAAACTTTGGGACATTGTATGATTTAGGTGACAGAGGAAATGGCTAAAAAAAAAATATTAAGCAATTTTTTTAAACTTTTATTTATAATTGCAAAAATTATTAATGAAAATGTGCTGAAAAGAAATTGCGAGTGAAATGTTGCATTGGTGCAACGTTGGAATTTAATGGGCTAATTACATCAGCTATTACGTTTCCATTATCAATTATATTTTGTATGAAATAATTTTCCGATATTTTCCTAACATATTATGGAAGTGGTGAATAATTTTCATTCCGAAAATTTTTAAATGGATTGCAATAGTATTTATACAGACTAAGAGACAAGAAGTATAACACTAGCTTTACATATACTAAACCTAGCGGTATTCTCTACTTTTCGCAGAAGACCAGCCTACACTCCACCTTATGGGGTTATTCTAATGGGGTTGGAACACGATGCTTCGTGAAGAGGGAATGAATGGCTGAACACACTCTCGAATAGTAGTAGCATTGCTATAATTTTTAAAACACTCATCGATTTATCTAACCCTAGATAACCAACAGTGATTTAAACAATTTTAATAGGAAATTTGCAAAAAAATGTATCGCTAAAATCCGTAAAAATATTCAATTTTATAAATTTCGTTGAACACAGAATGCTATATTAAGTGCATTACTAATGCAGCAAGATTTAAATAGACAGTTCTTAATTTTCAATTTTGTATAGCACGATTATACTGACACAGTGAAATAAATAATAACATTGATTTTTATTTGTATAATCCTGCAAATATAATATAAAACTTTTAATTATATCTTTATTATAATCGTCAGCATTTGTTGCTAATTAATTTGATCATAGAATTGTATTCACTGAAATTGAATACAACGTGTTTGTGATGACAAATGAAACAACGTGTTAAGAAGTTTCTCATCCTCCGATTTACACTTTTTATCTTTGACTCTCTTTTTTACATGGTTAGTAGTGGCTAGACTGCAGATTTTTATGCAAATTCATATTTTTTAGAATATAATACAAAAATTAAACCTTTAGTAGAAAGTTATTTCACCCGCTAGATATTAGTAAAAAGCACTATAATTTGGATATTTTGTATATTTTTCAATATTACATACATTCTGTGTAATTTTGAACCTTTAACTTTCCTATAAGTGCATGAAAATCCGCGATCTAGTAACAACTTACATATACTTCATATGCCCAAATTCAATTTTGACGATATAACTTTACGTAGATAAGAAACTTTTTTTTTTTATTTCAATCTTGTTATCACTAAGATCAATTTTTTCAACTGACTACATAGGATCCGATTTTATCGAATATAACCGTGTATGTATATTTAATAGTATACTACCTAAACTCCTCTCCAACATAAAATATTTTGTAGATAATAAAAAAGAAACATGAGACAGATATAAATTAGAACAAAATATTGTTACACACAAATATGGTGTGAAATCATTATAACGAATGAAGAGAGTGGTCAAAAATGATGTTTCTCGCTCAAAAAGAGAATGAATTTCCATAAAGAGATATTGTAACCATAATTGTTCAAGACACAGTGGTAATATTACATTAAAAAGCGTATCTAATGAAATCCTTAAGATAGGAAAACTAAGAATGTAGGAATAACATTTTTCTATGGCAAAATTCATTTTCTTCTTTACTGTTAAGTTACATGATAATCAATAGTTTTAAGATCGTTACCATTTTTTATTATGTATAATTAATATATATAGTAACAACACTATCAGTGAAGTGTATAAAAAATATGTATGTAAAGTAATTACTCTATCTACATGTGTATGTGCATGAATATTTGTCATTACGTGTAAATATGCGTTTTGCGATATCACTAAAGTAAAAAAGTTTCTTACGCTAAATAATTAGAATAACAATCGATGTACAAAAGCATCAAGTAATTGGTATGACTGAAATGCAGAAACTTCGCTCTTTACATCTTCTCTTTTCCACGAGGCTAACCCTTTCAGTTCGTACCACGGAGAGGTTCTAATTAATCAACTAGCCAATGTCCACGCTCTACCTGGAATAAATGCACGCATTCAATCAATGGATTCCTTTGAAGCGTGTCACTTTTTTTCCAGTATGACATATTATAGTTTATTGCATCTGAAATGTCCGTATAACTTAATTAACGACGATGTAGTTAAAATGAATGAGAATTACAGGAAACAAGTTTTTGGTTCGAAGTAATCTATTAAATGATCAATGCTCAAGTACTTAGAAAGGTGAAATTCTAGCGGACTGTTTATTCATACGTTATAAGGAATAGATTTATTTTGCACGCAATGAAACGTTGAAAATTGGAATTATACTTCGTATACGTATTTATAATTCACTTCATGTTCCTTTTCTTTAAACGAAAATTTACGTTTGAAATAATTTGCACGATTTTTAACTTCGATTTTCTATGAGAAAATGAAATTATTTGGTAACTGTCGAGAAAACAGGACTCTTCACCGAATTCGATGATCTTGAAGTATATTGTCAAGGTCGATATTCTGGATAACTTTTCCCTATACATATGACTACTGCTCAGTTTTAATTTAGAAGACAATAGAGGAAAATGTGTTTAGAAAATTACGTGCTACTATTACTTGCTCTTATTTATATTTTGAATTTTATTGAACACTATTAAGTTTCACTTAGGTTAGCAAGTGGAAACATTTCCGCCATTATATTGACAAGTAATTCCAAACTGCCGGCATTGTATGTACACCTTTATACGCACAAAAGTATCGAAAGTATTGAATATTAATTTTTTCAACAATAACGCATCGCTCTGAACAAATTTTCTAAATTATAAATCAATGAGCATAAGTAATTACGTAAAAAGCGTAGAAATAATCATTTTACAACTTTAGTGATAAAAATCAATACTTTTTAACTGTTAAAAAATTCCCTAATATGCATTTCGCAGGTTACGGTATAATTTTTTTTGCATAACTTTTTTCCAGAACGAAAGAAATCAAAATAAATAATAAAATAAAATATATTCGCAATAAAACTGAAACATTTGCTATCATCGACAGTATTCATAATTTACAAATAAATTCAATTCAATTTAAGAACTTTGTTCATATTACTTACAAATCAACGAGTAATTTATACATATTTTTAACAATGTATTAAATAGTAAGAATAAATATATAAAATAAGCGTTGTAATATTTACGAATATAGTAAAGTTATAGCAATGTCAAAAAATGTAAAAAAAAAAAGCTTCCTCACATTTATTGACACTTCAGTACAATTTATGATATATTAAAGTATATTCTGACTCGTCGTATTTAACAGTTTAAAATTTATTGCTTTTGTAGTTGATCTTTCGATGATCTATATTGTCTACGAAACAATTAAACGGTCAACCAGATTTCTACGTATGTATGTACAGTGGTATCGTCCTTAGCATTGTGTGAATACTAATTGGTGGTATACCCTAAGAGGGTCGTTAAACGAATGTTAACGAGACCGTAAATGGAACAACACAGTGTACAGAGGCTTGATTAAAAAATTAATTGAGATGGAAATAATGATTCGTTGCGGTTCGGTGATTACATCGCCCTACTGTATTTCGCATCTTTGACTTTTTAATATGTGCCACTGAATAGATTCTCGACCCTGATCAATCTAACCGGTGAATCGTCAGCTACTAGGAAGCAATATTGCTTATTCATTTGCAACAGATTGCATCAATGAAAGAATCACAATAAAATACATGTTTCAGTGGCATCACGAAATTAAATTTATCGCGTACATAATACATACGTACGTATAAATTGTTCCTTTTATCATGAAAATATAACGTAAGTATTGCAGAAATGTCCAATTTCGTAATCAACAAAAATTCATCATTAACAAATTCAATAATTTCACATGTTTCAAAATATAATATTATCAAGCATAATTAATAATATCCATCTGACAAAATCCTATAATAAAATATTAAATTATTACCTAAGATAAAATAAAATCCTTAAATTATCAATTACCACTTAACTTACAATTAAAAATTTTTAAATACTTATTTACGACATTTTTGAAAATAGACTTTTATTCAGTAACATTTACTTCGATGAGAATAATATTTGAAGATATTTTATGCTATTTGATGTCCGAATATTAATGGGAGTCGCTGTATGTAACACAAACAGAAATTAAAAGTAACGTTACGATTATTCACACGAATTAATAACATATTGTACATATGAAGATTTCTGAAGCAGGTACAACCCGTTTACGTACATACGTATAGTATGTAGAGGAGATCGGGACAAGTTGATACAGTAAAATCAATTTACGTACAAAATTCAAGAAAATCGAATATTTCAACGATCATTTATCATTGATCGAATACACCCGTGACAACATATTTTAGCCTGATAAATCATTCTTGAAATGTTCGATTTGCTTGAATTTTGTATGCAAGTTGATTTCACTCTATCAACTTGCCCCGATCTCTCCTAATATATGTATGTACATATATCTTACATACATTGCCGTTCATAAGTATTAGGACACCTATTATGTTTGTGCAGAAAGTATTGCATGATTTAAATTGCATTTCACCGTCAAAGCTAGGATTATACATGAGCAAAAATATACAGAGCGTTCATACTATTAGCTTCCAGAGTTTTTCTCGTAAATAGTTTATTTATGAGAAAAATAGAAGAGAACAAAGTTTCATCGTTTCTTGTACATAATACAATGGCTTGAATAGATTTTTTAAACGTACAACATTTTTGTCCTACAAATTTCTTTAAATTGATGACTACAATTCCTTCTATATTATGTAAAAACTATTGCCAAGGCAAGTTCAATGACTTCCAACAAACCTAATGTTTAGTGTGACATAATCAACGACACTATTAAGATTTTAAAAGTTACGTTGCCATTTTAAATAAAAATAGGTATTTAAAAGTTTTGTCGTGTGTATTTGTTCTACTATAAAATTGCAGAATGAATCATTTTTTCCCGAATCATCGTAATTTTGTAAAGACTGTTCAGGTTTACTTCACGTTCAATAAGTGTCTTAATGCTTACAAACGAAAGTTCATATATAATAATTCCAATATGTAATAGTTCCATTCAGCTATGTCACGAAAATCAGTTTTTTTTTTTACATTTTGCAGTTCATTGTAATTTTTTATCATTGCCTTCGATGTATTTGAATAATAAGAAGTTTAAATCTTAATACAGAATTATACCAGTGAATGCAATATTCCAGGTGGACAAAGTTTTTTCTCCACCCTGTATATTTGTGTGCTGCTTTATACAAAGCTTTTTATCAATGAAAGTATTATTTAAAAATTAATTTCCTTTCGTTGATTCATTCTAGTCTTTCCGATTCAAAATGTTGTTTAGTACCTTAATATCGCACACTAATTGATATTGATTTTCAATAGATTGATCGCGTAATTAATGGTAACGTCCCATTCCTGAATAAAATATAAAAGGACGATCAAAAACTCAATTTGAATAGTAATCTCCTCATGTAATCTACGATCTATTGTGAAGAAAGATAGAGGGGTCGATGGTGTAGAGTAAACAATTGAAAAGAGAGTCATTGACTGGGAACCGTTGAAAACACAGGGGAACAGTTGGGCTTCCATTAAAATCACCTTCTATCAAAAATAATCGCATAGGCTGCACATGCTCTGCTGACTTACAGGGTGCACCATTACGTTAACCCATTATACTCTATTATTCCATTCTTCTTCCCTTTAGTTCTCGCACAAAAAAGTCAATTCACTAAATTCCTTCTTTTCACATTCCTCCGCATCTATTTTCGATTACCACTTTTTTATAGACGTTTAGTAATACTAAGTTAAATCTTGTAATGTATTGTTATACAGAAAATCAGAACATTTTAATTTTAATAAACAATAATGTTAAGCTGTCGATTATCTGTAAATATAAAAAGACATATACTTATTAGTATATACAATATACAGTAACGTGAAGAATAACATATTTTTGTAAGTATTAGCCAAGTTAAAGTCAATCGTAAAATAATTGGTTAACTGTACAAATTACAAGATGAGTGGTAATTGATATTTTAATGTTTTAATTTTTTTAATTTTATAGCACCTTGCATATACGTAAGTAAATACACTCAAATAACGCACCTTGTGTGAGAAAATTAAAGAAACCAATGGACAAGTTATCGCGACAACAGTCTATGCATAGAGTCATCAAACACATTGAGCCTAATTCGAATTTTCTGTTTATTAACAATTTAATTATATTAACAGCATGTCAATCAATCTAAACAAACATAACTAATAGTCTTAGATTATTCATCAATATTGTTTATAAAATATTTCAGTACCTATTTTACAAATACAATAGTTAAACATTTTGTAAATTATTTCAATACATTTCATTAGTAAAAGGGCTACATATCTCTGGTTGGAGGGAGGCAAAAGAGTATAAGTAAAATTTTGGCTAAAATAATATAGGGTCATCCAAATCCAATGCCTAGATATCATCACTGTATGTTTACACGTCATGTTTTTTCAAATGATATAAGTCGACTTGTTTTAGTAAAAGATAGTACAATTTTAACCATGGACAGATATATATTGCAGTAATGCGTTTACATTTATTACAAAAATATATGTCTTCTCTTCCATTGTTTTCAAGCCAAATATTGTTTAGTGATGAAATTCATTTCACAATAGATGGATTCGTTAATACGCGAAATTGTCGTATCTAAGGTGATAAATATCCTTGTGTTATTCATAAAAAATCTTTTTACCTACATAAGTCACTTTTTGGTGTGTATTTTGAGCAAATGGAATCATTGGACCATTTTTCTTCGAAGATGACGCTGGAAAATACTTTTACTGTTAACACTGAGCGATACCAATCAATTTTGAATGACTTTTTATAGTCAAAGTTGAATCATATTAATACGTCTGATGTCTACTTCCAACAAGACGGTTTTATGTCACACAACACAAGAAAACTCGAAATTTCGTCAACGTGTAATTTCACAAAATGCAGATTTCAATTAGCCTCCAAGATCATGAGATTTAACATCATTAGATTCTCTTTTGTGAGTTTTTTGAAAATTCGAGTCTATATTAACAAACCAGAAACAATTAATGACCTGGAAAACAACGTTCAAGTTGTAATTCGTCAAATAACTCCAGCAACATGTTGAAAAATCGTTGAAAAACTTTGATAATCGAATTAATGTATGCAGACGTTGTCGTGGTGTATATTTGAATAATATTCTATTTCACGTATAATTATAATGGATCATATTTTCAATAAAAGGAAACAACTTGAAAAAATTCCAAACAGTTTGTGATTTATTATAAAGGAGGGTGTAAGTTGGATGACCCTATATTATCAACTTTTACTGCCAAAATCGAACACTTTAAATATTATAAGTGAATACAAGTGTCGAGGTATAACATTAGATAATTATATATACTCGATAGAATTTTCAAACTCGATTTTCTCGAAGACTTAATCTCAAATGAAGAAGTGTCATTCCTTTTTTTCTATTTATTTTTACATGTAGAATCACCCCTTATCCAATTGCGCCACCCGTTCGGCCTCAACCTGTTTACAATGGGGTATGCTAGAACAAAGTGAAAGTGTTCGTTGCAGCATCTTCGTTCGTCACAGCATTCTGATGTTATTGACTCAAACTATTCGTTGTGACTATTCCTTCGTTACAGCATACCTCGCTATGTTTGTAAAAAGTATAAAACTAAAAAGAAATGAACATTAACTAACTAATTAATTACTGTAATTACATTTGATTAAGTGGATTAGAACAATGGCAGAATAAGGTCAAATAAATGATGAGGTATCAAGTGAATTGTTGAGAGGGACAATTAACTGATGTAAACGAAAAGCGAAGAAGCAGAAGCAGAAGCAGGGGTAGAAAAGGGGTAAGGAGAATAAGGAAAATTCCTATTGGACTCTCGTTTTCTGGAAGAACGATTCGCGAATCTCAGTTTCCCGACGAAGCTACCGATTCTAAGCATCCAGGGACGAAAAGCAACTATGGTAGGAGGCCAGACACGGCGATCGGTTCGAACAATACCCATTGTCCAGCATATCATTTTCACGATTTTCCATCGGTCGACTTTCAACCGAGGAAGACTTCGTTCGGAGCCACCGATGAATATCGTTCCTCGATTTTCACTACAACTACGGTACCAGCACCTTCTCGTTTCTCTTTGGTAGACCGCTCGAGCGGATAAAACGAACACAATGCCTTTTGTTTCTCATCTTCAACGCCTATCGACGCGGAGATTCGTCATCCTCGAAGAATTGATTTTTTGATCAGCTTTCCGAACCCTCCTTTCATTGACAATAATCAATTTTACAACAAGTACCTATCCTTCTTTCTTCTTTGCATTTACTATCAGCTCGCATACCCACGCGTTACGTGAGTTTCTTCATAAAAATTAATTTTTCCCTTCGATGCGATGTGACCAATTCGATTACTCACAGTTCATTTACAATCGCAAAGAATAATTGAAATGGTCAACTGTGGAGTGCAATTTATCCATTCTGAAAGTGTCTTACAGATTCGTACTGTAACGTGTGTACTTAATAAATCGCACCTAGTATCTTCAAAATAAGAACAATTGCATCATCCATGAAAGTGTCTTAATCTTTAAAGATTAAAAGTTTCTTATGACTTTATGTTGAAACGTTGAATTAACAGCGTATATGTATCCTTACTGTATCCCCTGATATCCCCTATCTTGTTCTATTTTATCCTACCTTATTATTATATTCACAAATTTTAATAAAGTCTCCTTGCTGCTCCATTCCCATGAATTATTTTCACCCATTCTTTATCATACTGTTTATCCTGCGACCTTAATATTCGAAAAAGAATCATCGTTTTACACTTGCCTTACGCTAATCCTTATACTAAGTTAAATTAATAGTGAATGTATATAATGCATGAAACGCGTATTTTGTTTGTTTAAATTTCTCGGATATTAAAGCGTCTTAACACATTTACGTCGGATGACTTATATTTGAATCTTTAGGTCCACTTACCGGAAACCGGATAGCACGTATACGAGTCTTGGGATTTATTACACTTCGCGGCAGCGTTCGGTGTCTCTTTTTGGAATTGACATTTAACATTATCCGCGGCATTAATCTAAAAACTGCATAAATATGTGTGCATTTCTTTTTTAGTAATTTTCTTTTGGCATTCTTTTCTAACATAACTTTGTTTCGCAAGATTCCGCAAATCTGCCCTGTTACATGGGTAATACTCGACTCCAAATAAACCGACGCAAATGAGTTAATTTCTTAATTGTAAGTTTATTATCCAAATTGCACGTTGTTAAAAAGTATAGAAGCCATTGATAAATTAATATAGCAGTTGATAAGACCGAACAGTTTCTTGTAGTTTGACTTAATATACACATATTAAACAATCAGCTCGAAAGATAACTTTAACGATCAGTTATCATCTTCACTTATAATACTTAGATCATGATCAATTATTCATGAAATACTTGTGTATTAGCGAAAGAAGATCATAATTTTCCATCGGATTAATTACCAGCCGTTTGAAAACGAGAGGGAGGAGTAAGAAGAAAATGATACGCGTTACTTCCGAAGAACATAAACCAAATAAATACATGATTTGTTTATACATAAATACATGTTTGATCAATGAAAATTTCGCGCATCAAAGTGTATTTTACACAGACAGGTGTAAAAGGTGAGAAAGACTGCGGAGAAGCATAAAAAGTGGGAAGGGTTCGCCTTCCCCCGAAATCCTGGAATGACGAGTAATCATAATTTCGACAGAGTCAGTAGTATTCAGAGATTGAGATATATAATAAGCCTGAGGCTGCGTTCACATCACAGAGAGACAGTCCGATACGAGTGAGTAGGTACATTATACAAACGGAATACCTACCCCAACCTATGCCAACCTACCCGCCCATTGGCATCAAACCAACTACCACTACTATCATCGCTACCGCCACTACTCACCCTCTTATTGCGTGACTCTATCCTTGAGAGGTACTCCCACTATCTACAGGGTGATTTTCTCGAAGTATTCCTTCGTAATGGCATCTCGTTTAAACCGCTTAAAACAAATTCTATAACGTATTTCCTTCGTGGTGTTCATACGTACACTCCCGTTCATAAGTATTAGGACACTTATTGAATGCAAAGCAAACCTGAACAGTCATTACGAATCATTAAAAGACTGTCTGAAATTTCGTAGTATAGCAAGTACATACGATGAAATTTTTAAATACCTTTGTTTATTTGTGATGTTTTTATAATAATAAGATCTTAATAATGTGTCATTTGACTATATTCACATCAAACATTGTTGTAGGTCGTTGAATTCGTCTGGACAATCGCTTTTATGTAATACAAAACGAAAATTATAGTTACTATATTATAAATTAAGGTGTTCTAATTACACGAGAATCATTGAAGATTTGGAAAATCTGTACAAGTCACCGTATTGTGCATAAAAAGTAATCAAATTTTGTCTCCTTCCATTTTTCTCACAGATCTACCTATGTACTTACGAGAAAAATGCTGCGGACTAATCACGTAAACACGTGTATTTTTGCTAGCATAATACTTTCTGTACGAACGTGATAGCTGTCTCAATATTTATGTATGGGAGTATATATACCAACGTTAAGATTACCAATGTTAACTTGTTTTTTCTCTAAATGTTACCGACTACTAACAGCAACTTCAAAGTGTTCATTCAAGAAAAATTAATTTAGCAAACTAAAGTGCATGCTTTTCGTGCATTTTCGAGCTTTTACTTTCCACAAAATTTCACTTTACAACGTATGGACATGTTACACGTTCAAAATAATGGGGAAAAATTCCATTCACTTGCATTTTAATACGCTGTTCGTTAAAGACGATAACAATATGATAAGAATAGCACTTTGTTCGTATAAAGATACGTCAACATGCATTTTCGATCGCGCTGATTTTGTTATTAAGAAAATTTAAGTATAAATTATGCACAATACTGTATTATTTATATCTACATATGTATAAATACGTAAATAATAATTGAATCGTTGAAAGAATAAATATAATTGTACTGTAAGGAAATGAAGTAAAAGTAATATTTGTTAAGCATTCGTGTTCATATGTACGATAATAGAAGATAAGTACAATTCTCAATGTGGACTTTTGTGTGTTTTCCATCCAATTAAGCCTGGATACTGCATCTATAGATAATACACTTTTTGTTCGCATTACTGCATGAACTCTTACTTTCTTTTGACTACATATACACCAATGCAACTTGTACATTTCTAGGCATTCTTCCTTTGCATTTCTATAAAAGCAGTTTGAAAAAATGCGTAAAAATAGACGCTCATAGTTCTCACTTTTTACACATAAACAGCACAAACACTTTTAAAGTAACTCATTTCTTTTCTTTTCTTCTTTTTTTACAAACAAATAACTGAATTGAAATCCATGAATTAATTACTATTATTGTCAAATCTATTAATAATGTAGTAAATGTTGTTAATAGCTACATTACAGCAATAGCATTGATTGCATTGTTCTCTTAAATTTTACTTTCTTCTTAAATTTCATTTATATTTTGATATGTGTAGCTTTATTCCTCTGAAGTATGATTAACCAAAATATAATTTTTTGCAGAAATATCTTCGATGCTTTTATTTCACAAGGTACGTCCCTTAAGAGAAATAAAGCGCATAACATTGTACCTAAAACGAAATATTACTCTAAATAATTTTCATTTAACCGTAATTTCAAAGGACTTGAACATTATGATGAACCCACACTGACATTGTAATAAAACATGATTCTTAAAATTAGCATTTCGCCGAGTTTCCTCTTACTTTTGCAGCGTGCTACTTTAGCCCGTATAATATCAATACAAATGTACATTTATTTAACAAACATGATTATTCAGTACCAAATAATTATTGTATAAAAATTAATTATGTAATTACTGAATAACTTTAATATATAGTACGTCTACATGCGCGTGTATGAATCTACGTGAAATGCAAACTTACAGGTAAATAGAAAACTGGTATTGTAGTTAGAAAATAATTGGAAATTTTCATAACTATGTAAATTTCGTTACTTCGTTTGAATATTTTACTTATACATCGTTACATCGAATTTACATTCCCCATACTTTTTGAAAGTACCGTTAAACTAATAAGAATTTTGAAAGACAATAACATTCGTAACCTTAATCGATCATTACGATTTTTCTAGAATAATATCATCGTTATGGCGCGTTGAATTCTTCCGACACTATTTCCTCCGCAGTTCACACAAGTACTTATCAATAATTGTAAAAATCATCTATTGGCATATTATCATTATGAAAAATAAAAAAGACTACTTCGAAACATATCACCCGTTAGATACTCCTACAGATATACTGATACGACAAAGAATTGATACGTTCCTTTCGTAAACGTCTCTCTTTTTTCTTTCTCTTTCTCCTTTTCGAGCAAGAGTACCGATAGACCGACAATGGAGCACATCTGTAGGTACCACGAAACAATGGCTACCGAGATTGTGGAACCTATTGCGGATAGTATTCCATAATATACCCTGTTGTTTCCGCTCCCTCGGATAGAGCTACCAGCACGCTCGATGAAAATATATGGCCCCCTTTCCAAGGTCTATCTAAACTGACACTAGCTACGCTTGTTATTTCTCCGCAAATTTTCCTTACAACCCTACTTTTTTATTTCCTCTTCTTATTATTCTAATTAATGTTCGCCGTTGTAATTCAAAGTAAAGTTTTTTCTTTTTCTTTTCATAAACAACTGCAACAATTGCATTGTAAATACACGGTATACCGACTACGTAAAGTATATGCCGATTACTCACATACGAATACTTATTTTGCATTATATCTTAACAACATGATATCATCAATTGTCACTTACTTAATTTTGCTATTAAGTAACAGTAAATTTCTCTTCTTGTTTTTCAATTTCACTTTTAGTTGATGCTCATGTGTATATATAATCACACTATGTTACTTAAGAAAAGGTAAAATTGCAACCCTACACTTGCATTTACATGAAAAGAATCGATTTATTTGAACATCTTCCGCGCGAGGAAATAACCAAGTATCGATCACGTATAAAACTTAATGGTTTATCCGAATGTTTAAATAGAAAGATTGAGATACCATAGTTTATTGTATACCTTTTTTTATCTAGTTTCTTATGCGATTTAAGCGACTGAACTCTTTTCGCTGATGAATTTGAATACAGTGATTGCTAAACGGACAATACTATTATTTATAAAATGACTAAAAAATGTTATTTGGAATAATCACATGGACATATTAATTCATTACATAAATTATTTTACAAATTTAACCAAAATAACTACAATTTAATTTATCTATAATTATTGTTTGTTATCTATAAAATTGTTGGTCAATGGAAATTTTTAAGAAAAATTTAGACCTTCAAAATGATGTTATAGATACTAAACTATTAGAGAAATTATTCTCCTGTAAGGAATTCTTTTTAATAAATTGTTTACATTAAACATTCGAATTGGAGGAGTTTTCTCATAATGTTGAACTGTTTTTCGAAGAACACGATTAACACCGACATTTTTAAACCTTTGTTTAAATTTTTGTAATAATCAATAAACCATTCAACATTGAGTACACGAAAAGATGGTATTTTTTGTAATCTAAAAAGTTTTCTACAGTTATGAAAGAATTCTTACGAATGCACATACGTGATAGATTTTATGCTAATTTGTAGACGCTTTGTCGTATTGAAATCTCAAACAATTTTCTCATTTTCGTACAGATAAATTTATTTAACGATAATACCTTTCACATCAATTTTCTTTTGTTTCCTCATTTACAGTTTGAAAATAGAATATAATAAATAAAATATTTAAAATGTTATAAATAATCATTTTCTAAGAAAGAAATTATTAATTTGTTGAATATGTGCTGATATATATTTTACATTAAAAAAATGTTTTTCAACATTCTGATATTTTAAAAGGAGACATAATGGACTAATATTTATAATTCTCTCCACGTGTACATATATAAAAAAGAGAAAAGGTATTGTTGGACTTTTCTTTTTTAATAATGAAACCTACTGTTGACTGTGATATATTACGAGGAAAAATATATCAAATTATATAAGCTGTCAATAAACTAATAATTCAACTAGAAAGACTGTGATTCAACGCGAAAAAGTAAATCTAAAATAGGCAGCAATGTTTTCTCATACGAAGCTCAATTTTCACGTAAATCGATATTGAATATTCATTGAATACGCTTGCACTTATGCATGAACTCTTCTCCATCTCGGTCTAACAGACATCGTTGCAACGTATTTGCATTGTTGTTCAGACTAATCATAATAAACAATGAAACGAAAATCTTTTCATTCCATACGTGTTTTTCATTTATGCCAAAATTGTTAAAAATAACCTGTGTTTTCTTACTTCTATTGAAACAAAATTATTTATTAAAATTAAAGAAATAACAATTTTCAGTTAAATTAAGTACCATTCGAATCAACTCTCCCATCTTTCTTATTTCTCAACGATAGAATTCGTGCGATTTTGAAAGTAAAATACATACACGAAAAAGTGTGTTATAATTTTATCGACTTTGGGGAAATATTTTTCACCCAGAAAGTGTTGCAGCGATTATAAAAAGTGATAAGAATCACTTGAAACGTCGTCTGGGCTATACGGTGGATAAATTAGGCGTTTTCAGACTAATTCCTCAATTTTTCATAGTATACGATGTGCAATATGTGAAACGAGCCTTGTCTTGTTATAAGATAATCTCTTTTCGTAGAAGCTGACACAGTGAATTTTTTCCTAATTTTGCTTGAACACAGTCGAACTTTAGTGCTATTGGTCATTTTCGATCAGCTTCCAATGATAAGTTTATTATACTTTTAAAAAAAGTCATAAAACATAGGATCGCCAATTTAACTGCCAATCCAATAATATCGATTTACTTAAAAATAAGACAATTAAAAAAAGGATTCACAAAACATAGCATCGCGAATTTAGTTGGCAATCTAATAATACCAATTTACTCGAAAGCGAGGCATTTAAAAAAGGATTTGTAAAACATAGAGTTGTGAATTTAGTTGCCAATCTAATAATACCAATTTACTCGAAAGCGAGGTTTTATCCAATAAAATGCTACTTTGGATTTGTTAATTATTTTATCATAAAAAATTATGCTCTGCGGATTGGATTGAAACACCGATAATTCTCTCTAAGCCATTACCAGATCCTACAAATCACGTACAATTTCGAAATTGAAAAGAACATTTTCAAAATTACTTCAGACAGTAGAATAATGTTGTTATGTCGTAGCTAAGCAGCTGGAACTAGAGCTTGCAAACCGGTTAACCGGCTTTTTGTTAAAATTTACCTAACCATAAAACTCAGGTTTTCTCGCAAAACCAAAAGTCAATTATATTTTTTTGTTTTTTTCAAGTGATAAATAATTTTATTTTTCTACTGTTATTCATGAAGTATTTATATTGTAATTTAATAATAGTGTTACTAAAAAAGAATCCGTAACGGTCGAAAACTTATTAAATGCACTGGCATTGATTCAACCCACGTCAACAGACAGTGAGAGAGTTTTTCCGATCGACGGTAATTTCTGTACCAAATTACGTTCGTCCATGAAATATGACTTGTTGGACGCATTAGTTTTCCTTAAATATTATTTTATTAAAACAAGATTTATAAGTTATATTTTATGTTACTTTTTTATTATTTTCATATAATGAAATATTAATAATAAAGTTATGTTTTAACACTCTTTTTATTTTATATAATTCTTAAATAAAAAATAATTCTAATTGCTAAATTTTGTGTTGTATATTTTTATTTATTTTCCTTGGTTTATAGCTCCGCTATATTTAAGGTAGGTTTTATTGTGTATTTAAAGTAATAGTCTATTTATTTTTATACTTTATTAAAAAACCCGACTAAAAACCGGTTAACCGGTTTTGAAATTTTATTGGGTTTTTGCAAGTCCTAGCTGGAACAGAATTAAAAGGGAGATTTCTCTTACAATTAGCGTGGTCTCTCCCTCTGCTGTTTGTTTCATCTTTAAATTCTGAGCATGTACATATTTAAAATAATAATTTTGTGACATTAATATTACATTCAAGTTTATTTATTCCGTGTACCCTTTACACTAATCGGATTTATTGTGTGAATAACATATTTTCTACAGTAACAAAAATACATACTACGATGATATATATAAAAATATCCAAAATTATAACTAATATTTGTTCACGTGCACTTTTTACAGTTACATATTAATTATTATAACAAATATGCTTTAATTATATTATCGACAAACCAATTTTCTGTAAATTGTAAATGATTTCCAGGTACAGAGAGAAAATGCATCTTTCCCATCTCGTACAGCGTTCTCAATCCTAAGCGATTCTGAAACATAATACTTTATTAACACACTTAGGTGCGAATTTATTTTTTAAACAATATATTTCATTTGTACTATTTATTATTTAAATATATTTATTTATTTTGTGCAAATGTAACTTTTTTTAAAAATAAAATGATGATAAATACTTTTTCTTATTCTACCTAAAATGTAAATAAAGTTTCTTACTATCTTCTAAGGTAAATAACTATAAAATTATTAAAAAAATTAACGTTGAGTGACACTAATCAAATATTAGAAAACAGTATTCTATGATAAATATAATAAGTATGCACAACTTCACACATAAAAATAAAACATACATTGTACTTTTCTTTTCAATAAAATTAAAAAAGTGTAAAATCAATATGTAATAATTCTATAGTCATGAAACATAATATACGTATATAAGTCCTCAAATAAAACCACTTGCGTTCTTTTACCGTTTAAGACCAACAAGATTCAGAACGAGATGTACAGATCTGATACGATCTCCCTCCTTTTTTAAGTTACTCGATAGAAAACGAAAGACGATACGTGCATCGAAAACACAGATGAAACTTAGACAGCACTGATATAAACTGTTATATGTAGAAATTATTTTTAAAAATCTTCTCAAATCGATTATGTTTCATTTCTCACGTACCACTGCCTTACTTTCATTAGGTTTTATTAATTAATTTTTATACCTTGCGATACAAGTCACTTTCCTCGAATGTTTGAACTTCTATTCCCTGTCCTGGTTTATAGAATCCGAACCATTCCGATTCACGAGGCCAAACCATAGTATCTTTTTCAAACTTAACTAATACCATGGATTGTAGCTTTTGAAGATTCTCTTTATACATCTGAAAAAAAATTTTCGATACTGTTTACACGTAAAATAGTAATGAAATACTTAATAGCAGTGTACTGAATAAGTTCTCATGTGTTGTATTAACAATTGTACGAAACTGTACAGTATCTTTAAATTTTCTGGCTATAATAATCGGTTTTAACCTTTCGCACTTCAAATTTTATTCACATTGAAATCAAGCAAATTAATAAACTAAATAAAAATAAATTCGTAAATACGTGTAACTTTTTTCTTTTTGATTTTCACTTCACCAAACGCAATCGTGGTAGTTATTTATACGATATTGTATTTCATGTATAATGCCATTGAATGTACTTTAAAATAAAGTAAGTAGTACTAGATTCTCTTTCGTACCATTCGTTTCATTTCAATTCAATGTTCTATCATTTTTATTGGAAGATACTACAGAAGTACTATTTTCAAGATTTTAACATTTGACTCTATTATGGTGAAAAATGAATAATGCCTAACATTACTTAAATTATTTCTCGAAATTTAAAACTCTCTGTAAAGTGAAATACATACATATAACAAAATAAAGTAAAGAAAAAAAATACATCATCATGAATATATAAAAAAAAAATCACCTTTTAACACAATGAAATTATTCAACGTTTCTAATAAAACAAATTCTAGAATTAAATATTTAAAACTTATATTTTAAATTAGTTTTTATATTAACACGTATGAATAGTTTGATCCATTAATAAAATAATTTTTAATACAATGTACCTCATTGATGTAACGTTCGTTATTAATATCAGCAATAAATGTACTTTTATTTTTGTATTCTTCTTCTTGATACGGATCATGCCAGTATGTAGCTTGAATAAAATTATCTTGAACGAATCTGTGTTAAAATAAAATCGTATTATGATATAAACATAAAAATAAAATACGCTACTTGATAACATTTCATGCAGTATATTATAATAATTAACTATTAGCATGCACTAACGTTAATAAAAATACTGTAGTAACCAAAAATATAAGACCATCTTTTTCAAAATTATAAAATACAATTGTTACACTTTTTGTGTTACACGAAGAATCTACGTTTACCTCAGAAAAATTCTCGTAAACTATGATTAATAAAACAGTCACTTTCAGAGATGAATGCAAATCTCGTATAAAGTATCACTTAATTATTATTCTAGTTGCATACAGCAACAAATTGTAGAAATAGGAAACTTCAAGTTCCAAAATGTAATCAGTAATACCAAATGGACTTACAAAATTATTTATAACTGATCTATAAAATTCTCTAATGAATCACGAGAATAATCAAAATTTCAATTTTAATTACGAAAGATATTCATTTATTGTAATATAATATTATTAAATATATACAGAGTATTTCACTAAACCTGTTACAAACCGATAACTGCGAACATACTAATAGTATTGAGATGATTTTAACTAAAAAAATTTAAGTTATTTTCCGCTTCCCAGGCTTGGAGTGGGATTAGATTCTTCTTTGTTTACATATCATAAAAAGCCCTTTCATATGACGAAAATAAGAACAAAAAATGATTTCAATACCATTAATATGTTCGTAGTTTTCAGCTTGTAAGAGAATGTAATAAAAATTTGTTGAAACACCTATATTTGAAAAAACCTAAAATAAACATTAAAGATAAATACGGTAAATAGGCTCCATATTTGATTAGGCGATTTATGTAATTGCAAACGTTGCGTTTTGCTGATCCACAATTCGGTAATCCAAAAACACCTTGATGCTGTCCACCTAATGAAATTAAATTCTTAATCCGAATATTAGGACATCTTTGAACCACTGCTCTCCTGCAATATACAAAACGCTCCCCTTCAGTCTTCTTTGTTAATATACAGGACGACACGGAAATAGGTGACCGAACTATGGTACTGTGTTCTACTGTCCCCAAGGATGAAAAAAGATACAATAATATAAACATGGGTATCAAAACTTTTCCTTTCCGAGATATAGACATTTTCCGATTATCATGAAGGATTGTAGAAATGTTTAAACCTTACAATTAAAGAAATTGTTAAAAATAAGAAATTATTTCGCATCAACGTTTCAAAGACTGTCGAAGATATTCGAAAATTCCTGGTGTAGGAATTTTAAATTGAAAAAAAGTTGCATTGAAAAAATAGATAACAAAAATTCCTATTCCGTATTTTCTCACATACAGCAACTTAAATTCTACGTCTGACAACTATTCTAGCTTTTCGACGTAAGTGTCTATAATCTCGGAAAAGGAGAGTTTTCGGACCTACAGTGACTCCCATTAATATTCGGACATCCTTTAAAACAGAATCACTTTTTTTTTAAATTAAACCAAACGAATGGGGTTTTCATGAAAAGTTACAAGGATTAGTTTACTAACTGACGTGTAAAAATGATTTTTAAAAGAATTCCAAATGGACAGAATTACGAAGAAATTACGAATAATAGAAAGTATCGAGACGAGATCAACGACCCTATACGCATACCGCATAATCTTATTGAAAAATATGAAAGTACAACGGAGAAGCAACGAGAAAAAGAAGTTCACTTCGATTATTCACTTTCTCATTAATCTTTGAAAAAGATCATTTCATTAATCATTACACAAATAGTACTTACAGAAATTGTGCACCCTGTGAAAATCCAATCGCATTATATTCATTTTTAAGACGTTCATTTTGTGACAATTGTTGACAAACTTCTTCTATCTGTTCGTTGATATCTCCGAAATAACTATGTTCAACATCCTAAAAAGTAATAATACAGTATTTGTAAATATTTACCTGGATCTTACATTAGAATGTCGATTACGGAATCACCTATGAATGAAAAATCAATCTTTTGAAATTGATATAACACTGGAACGCTACTTGATATAACGCTGATTAACAGAACACTAGTAAAACCGTTTTTTCGGAATCACCTCAAATCATGAGTACGATTCAGCAGTCTGTACGAATAATCAGAAACAATACTTTTTATATTTTTCCATACACTTTTTATGATCGTAATTCTCGGCTCGCAAAGAGGTATTTTAGAAGAAAAAAGAAAAGAAAACTGCGACAGTGGCAACAATTTGAAAGAAAAACTGTCGCGATTTTCATTTAAAAAACCATACATATGCTTGTGTTATTCAAAACTGGTTCAATTTATTTAAAAATGCCCACAAAGCGTCAATATCAAAGTTAGAGTTAGTGTTAGCAGTTGTCATTATTTTTGTTAACATTTTATCTACTGCTCGTGATTAAAGTTACTACGCCTTCTTGATTCAGGCGCAAACATATCGTTAGTACCGGCTCAGATGTTATTATCGTGCGGTCAAAAAAGAAATAGAAAATGATAAGTAACGAATCGCTGACGCGATCGGTAATTACTAGAAACAGAAAAACCAACTAATAAAGTTTGACAGCAGAAAGCCGATTATAGGCTTCCAGTAGATAAAGTGTTAATACACATTATTTATACAGATATTTAACGTTACATTTTCGATAAAATCAACGTATACTTAATTTATTAACGATATCACTGAAAGTTACGGTAGCGAAGATAACAGGATAGTATTTAATTCCATAATTAACCTGTGAACTGGTTACTCTAGTTAACTACTGTTAACATAGTTCATAATTAAAAAAGGATAAAAATTATAATCAATTATGTAGTTGAATTTGATATTTGCAAATATGAATATGATCTTACGTTTAATACAAGCACAACTGGGCAATTAAAATTAAATAATTCTTAAATAAATAAACTATTGTGTTTCAAGTATTGGTTAACTAATGACAAATTAACTTGTCTTCCCCAGTTACCGGATTAAAGGTCCATTATTTCAAATCCTACAGTGAATATATACTTTTGTTAACTTTTGTTTCTTCAAATACCACTTTATGCAATAATAGTCATAATTTATCAGTATTATAATATTTTTTATTTAATTCAGTGAGTACTAGAAACTTGCAAAGTTTTAAATCCTCCTTTCAGAAACACACTTATTTGTACTGTCTTGTTGAAGCGAGCTTTCACACTCAGACGATCAGCGTAAGAAATGAGACCTTGTAACGAAAATAAAAGCTTCCTTGTTTCTCATTATGTGTTCATCAAAATAATACTAACGGATACGTGATGCTTTCCCGGAAAAAGAATGTGCTCAAACATGACCTTATTCAGATTATTTTTCATTAAAATCGTTACCATGGGCATTTAAAATTTCTAATCAAGCTTAGAGAAATTCACAATGAAGTTTAAACGAGGTCACGCTTGAATTCATTTTCATCAGGCAAGCCTCAAAAATATAAAGGGTCATCTAAATGCAACGCCAACATATCATCACTGTATAATGTTTACACGTCATGTCTTTTCAAATTTCATAAATCATTTTGTTATAGTAAAAGCTAGTACAATTTTAACTATAGGCGGATATATGTATATTGCAGTAACGCGTTTACATTATTCAAGCGTATTACAAAAATGGGCGTCCTTTGTTCCATTGATTTCAAGCAAAATTTTGTTTAACTCTTTGACTGTAGAATATTTGAAACTTAAACGCTCTGTGTATACAAAATACTTTATCGCGTAGTGCAAACTTTGTTATACCGATCGATTATGCAATGCATAACTAAATTACTATTTTAATTCTTTACCTATGCCAAATTGAAGCGAAACAGTGTAATTTTCTTTCAGAAATATACTGTTTACTTAAAAATATTAATTGTATGCAAAAAGTCAAATACAAAAAATAACATTCACAACATATATCCAATCATAAAACACGAAGGAGTTTCGGTGATGTTATGGGGGTGCATAGGAGCAAGAGGTATAAGAAACGTAGAATTTATTGAAGAAACAATAGACAAAATGAAATATTTAAATATTCGAAGAAAAATTTTAAATAATCGGCAGAAAATTTAGAAATGCCAAAGGTCTACTACTTTCAGCAAGATGGTAACACATAGCACTCATCGTTTTTGGTGCAAGATTATACAATGTTTTAAAGTTATTAAAAACTCTTCTCCAATCACCGGACCGCAATACTATCGAATATGTCTAGGTAGAATTGAAATCAAAATTATCAAATCATAATTTAAAAATAAAAAAGAATTGAAATTGAAGAGACACGAAGAATGGGAAGCTATTTTGCCATTTTTTATTAAAAAATTAATGGAATCCATGTGATTGCAGTTAGAGAACGTTATTCAAATCAAAGGTTATTTAACAAAATATCAATATTTATTTATTCATTTAATTATACTTCGTAAATCGTAATGTATACTCAATTTTGCGTTATTAAAATAGCAGTATGTTTATATTTTCAGTTAGATATGTTATTTAAAAATTTTTTCATTAATTATTATCTGAGCTACACGAATAAATATAATATTGCGTTACTACACCAAAATACCTATATTTTCATTAATTTTTTCCCTAATTTTCATTACTAACATAAATGTACACTTAATTTCGTAACTAACTGTATATAATCTGTGTAAGCTATTACCATAATACCCAAGATTAGAGAAAAACTCACCTCAACTTCATTGTTTCCTAGACGAATGGAATGTACATAAATATTAGGTATAGCTTTCTCTATTAACTTTTTTATTGCTCCCAAACTGAATGAGAAGCAGCAACTATCTCCTGAAATTTAATTGTATTTTAGTTACAATATTTAGAAAACCATAATGTAGCATTAATAATATCTTATGAAATAATAATGACTGCTAAATTGAAAACATTAAAATTAAAAAAGCAAATCTGGATTAATATAAAAAGGTAATAATAACACTTGTATAATTTCTTTTATTTTACATTTTTATTTTATTTTGGATTTATATTTTATTAAACTTTTATTTAATAAGCATCAAATAACTATACAACAGTATTGTAAAAATAATATTTCTGTATTATATTTAGCAAAAATGAAACGGCATTAAAAATGTTGTACAAATGACCTAAGTAATTCTTAACATTTCAATGTTTCGAAAATTGTGTAACCAACTTTGACCATTTTGATCTCGAATGTGCATAGCTTTTTAATTTCTGTTAAAAACATCCGTTCATCACCCCTAGAGAGTAAAACAGAGGTTAACTTTTAAATTGTAAGTAAGAATCTATGTAAAATCTACCATATCCGTAACATTTGTTGGAAAATAATCAATCTTTGATAAAAACATTTTTTTCGCTATTGTTTAAAAAATTACAAGTATTGTAACTTCAAATCAAGATCAAATAAAATTGAGGACTGTATTATCTGTTAAATAGTACAATTCAATATGTTAATTGATCATTTTATAAATACACAGTTGTTATAATTATGATCATTTTTATTACATCATTTGATGAAAGACAAATATACATGTTTGGCAATAAGTAGAAGAAATGTCAAGATTTGATTCTATATATGTATGTATGTATGTATGTATGTATATATGTATATGGTTAAGTAAAATGAAAATCAAGAATAGGAAATTTTTGTTTATTTTATTTTTGTCATAAATTATTACGAATATTTTCAAAACGTGTTTCATGTTTAGAATGTTAAAAATAACTTATGATCTCTATAAATGAATTTAATTTGTGATCTTGCTATAAATAAAAATTAAAAAAACTAAATCAGTTACCCACAATGACAAAGTTCTAACGTTTTATTTTTGTGAAAATCTATATTTATTTTATGTTATAAATAAAATATAAGAAATACAGTAATTTACATATATACATATTTGTATATTTGTATAAAATTTTGGATCAATCTATAATTGATGCTTCCTCATATATTGACATGAAATAGTATTTGTGATGCGTACTGATGCATAAAAAATGTATAAACCTCAAAACTATATTTTTAAATTGAATTAGAAAATTCAAATTGACTAAAAGTTTCATATTGATTTAAGGCACTTATATCAGAAACATTATACCTGTTAATATGAGAAATAACAGAATAAACTTGATTTCATTAGTAATACTATTTGTAAATAGTTAGCAAAATTTGGAAATATTTATGAGTAATTAAATATATAAAAAATTCTTAAACAATATATTTAAAGAATAAATGCTTATACCTCTTTGTAGAATTGATAAAACATTTATCAATTTCTTGAGTGAATTTTATATAAGCATCCAAACCAAATTCTTTGTAATAATCATAAATGAAACTTGCAATGAACAATGCCAAATAAATAATATTTATTGCACAATCACAAATTAATCCTTTGAAAAGTTTAGTAACTCTTATGTGATGTTAGATTATTATAGAATAATAGTTCTTGTACACTTTTAAAATAAAATTGAATTAGTACAGAACTTATGATGAAAAATTGATCAAATACACATACACAAAATGATTACATTTAATAAAGTACGTAAAACTTTATTTTCAATTTTAGAACTCTTAATTTCATACATTAAAAGCAACTTCCTAAAAAACGATGCAATTAAAAATTAAATTTGCATCCACCATCTAGCATAAACTTGCTTCATTTTATACAGTACTGTTGTAAATGAGGAAATCTTTTTTATAACAAGACAGCTAAAAGCAAAACTAGATTAATTTTTTAATTTGAAGTATTAGAAACATTTTGAGCAGAAAATTACAAAATTGTATGCATAAGAAAATGCACTTCATAAAGAAATTACTGAAAATAATTGTAATTAATACATTTAAATAATAAATGTAAATAATACTTTTTTGTGAAAAAAGTAAAGTTTTTGGAAACAACTATTATTTATAAAATAGCCTAATGATTAACATATAAGAATTATATCTGCACTCAACATTATATTATTACAACAGGGAATGATTGTAAAACCTTACAGAAATTTACATATTAGTGATTAATTTTATTTATACTTCATTCACACTTTATCATCTACAGTTTTGAAAATAAACATTAACAAGAATTAAATAAAATACATGTGTATATATTACATTAAAACAATAAACAAAATTTACCCATTCCATGCCACAAAACAACTGGAGTAGGGTCACCTTGAACATCACTCAAAGTATATACGAATGAAAGAAACAATAACAGTAAAAAATGTTTTTCCACAACAAACATTGTACAATCACAATTTTCTCATATATTTGATTGTATAAAATATTGATTCCTGTAAAAGAAAAATAATTAACAAATTTAGTTTACTGAAATTATATTCTTATATATATATGCTCTCTCAAAATTCTCTAATTTAATATTGCAATGTAATCATATGGAAAAAAACTTTTACAGACTTTTCTAGTGCTTTGTACATTAAATTTTACATTACACTGTCATTTACATTACACTAACATTTTTACATTCACATTCACCTGTTAACTAAGAAAAATAAAATAATTAATTTAATATTTCAATCTGTGTTGTTTTAATTAATAATTAATATTTTTAATAATAATTCGTATAATTATAACTAATAAATTATTATTATTCTTACATATGATTTATTATTGCATTTATTAGTATTTTATATATATACATGCTTGAAGCTAATAAAAAATTGGCTATAAAGATGTTGAAGTATTGAAAATTTGTTAAATATACAACAGAATAAATTGTAATAACATTATAATGAAATGAATACTTTTTATTTTTTTTATTCTTATGCAATTATAAATTTATACCTTATTATAGTTAAGCCAAGAACTTTAAAATCATGTATTACTAGTTCATCACTTAAAATAAAAATAATACTACTATAACGAATTTCAAATTCACCACAACTGTTTATTATTGCTTGATCTTCAAGGTTATGTTTGTAAATTAATGCAGCAGAAATTTACCGTGATTGAATTAAATATGCATGTATCAAAACATAGCACTAAATTACGCAGTTGAATTAAGTCATTTAAATGATAACATTTCTATCAACCTCCTCTATTTTTAATACTTAAAAAGATATGACTAAATTAAATTTGCCTTAATCAAAACGATTTCGAATACAATATAAAACGCAATAAAAAAACATACATATGTATGTAGGTTCTTATAAAAAACAGTGATATTAATGCTTAACCATAAGGTAAAAATAAATGAAACAAAATTATACATTAATGGTGTTGAGTATTAAATTATAATATTATATTTTGACAATGCGTCTACATAAGATACAAATAAACTATAATTAATAACAAATGTTCAAAAATTTAATGATTTACTGAAATATAAGCTTGGATCTTAAAAATTGAATATCGTACGATAAATTGTAAATTATACATAAATGCATGCATAATATATACTATGTTTACGTATGTATAATAAGTTATTCAGGTAACGCAAACCTAAATGTTGAAGTAATACATTAAAAATCGACGAAAATAAAAACAATTAGAACTAATGTAACAATTTTTTGAATTTCTCATTTCATTTTTTTTTTCAGATTCATGTTCCGAACCGATGTTTCTATTTTAGTGCAATGTGTCTTTTTCCCTGTATTGTAGTTTACATTTTAATAAATTGTTTACCTAATTAAAAAACGATATACATTTTATGTTATTAATTAACAAGTTAATTGTTAATAGGAGGAACTTGTAATAAACAGTAAGAATTTTTATGTTATGTGAAAACGTTTGCATACTAATGAATACTTAATAAACATATGTCAAATAATATGTACAACAAAAACTTTATTTTTTAATGCTTAAAACTCCTAGACTTAATTTCTACCGCTTACAATACAAATTTACTTTTCCATTTTTATAAACACTTTTTTCTTGTCCTTATACTTATGTGTGAAGTATGAAAATAGTTTTACTTAATTGTACACTTTGTATAGACAAATCTATATACGCTCTTCGTAAATGAGCGAAAATTTTAACAATCAGTAACAATTGCGCTTGCATATATTTCTTTTACATATTTAACATTGTTTTGTAATAAAAAGATGATGTTTTATGTTTAAAAATTGTTAGATGTTTTGTGATCAGTTGCAGTATGTGAATTTTCGTGAATAATCACAGTATGTGTGCCAATGGATTATTTACAGTGGTGAACATACATAAGTATTATTGGCACAGTGTACGATTCCATATATAAATATCTATAACTACTGAAAAAATTGTTTATATCATCTGTTTTTTTGAATCGATCTTTATTTAGAATATCTTACTTGTCTATATATAAAAACAAAACAAACTTAATAAAATAGGGGAACATATAACTAACAAAAATATGTTTTACAACCATCTTGTGCATGGACAAAAGTATCGGCACATTTGGGATAACGCTATGTTAAATTATAATTTAATACTTCGTAGCATGTCCTTTCCATTTCAGTACCTTTTTTAATCTATTTGGCATCAAATGGACTAACTGTTTTGTTAATTCATTGCTGATTTTAATCCATTCTTTCAAGATTATTTGTTTTAATTCCGATTTACTCGAATTATGATATTTTCGGACGTTTTTCTACAATTGGTAGGAAATATTTTCAATTGGATTTAAATCCGGACTTTGGGAATGTGTTTTTAAAGTGTGTGCTGTACACAATCCATTTGGCGAACTGTATACGCCGTATGTGCAAGTGCATTATCTTGTTGGAAATAAAAGTTAGATAGTAAGTTTAATTTTTCTGCACTTTTTTTTAAATTTACTTTTAAAATATTCAACTAAGGTTTTGTATCTACCGATTCATTAATGAAGTCTAGTACCCCAAACCCGGATGAAGACATGTACCCCCATATACAGACTCCACCAACCCCATGCTTAACTGTAGCTTGCAGGTATTTCAAATCCAATTCGACGTTACGCTTTTTCCATACGAATATCCGACCATCTGACTTAAATATATTGAATTTGTTTTCGTCTGAAAACAAAACGTGGTATCAAAAGTCATCATTTTTATTTGAAAATACTTTCGCAAACTCTAGTCTTGTTTTTTCTAACTTCGCTTATATACGATTTCCTTCGAGTGACATATGCAGAGTATCCGGCATCTTTTAGGACTCTACGTATCGTTTCTAAGCTAATTTCTTTATTGTAATCTTCTGCAACCAATGCTGAAATCTCCGAAGAATCGGTTCGCGGATTTTGTTTAATTATATTTACTATTTTTCTTTTCTCCTTTTTGCGATAACTTAGACGGCCAACTGCTCCGTAAGCGATTATGGGCATTCGATATGTTTGCAAATCTTTCAGTAATGTTCCGAATTGTAAATCGGCTTCTTTGTATTATTCCTCTAATTTCTGCATAAGATTTACCTTGTTTATACAAGTTAATGTAATTTTTCTTTCTTCAGGATGTAGTTTCTTCTCTTTTCCCTGATATTTTTAAAATTACTCTGAATATTCCTTACTAAATCAGCTGCTAGACACAACAATATTTAAACTGACTATCGAAGTATCATTCACTTGTTTCAACAAGTAAACAACAGTATATTAGCAGAATAGTTGTGTGAATAACGATTTTCAAGTGTGTGCCAATACTTTTGTCCAGGTATAAGATAGTTGTAAAACGCATTTTTATTAGTTATATGTTCCTTACTTTATTTATTTTATTCTGTTGTATGTATATTGCCAATTATATCCATACAAAAAGGAATTTGTTATAAATAATTTTTCCAGTAATTATAACTGTTTATATTCGGAATATACTGTGACAATACTTACAGTCGGCCGCATAAGTGTTCGTCCACCTACCGCATTCAGTGTATGTATAGGTAAAAGTAGAAAAATATGTCAGTAAAGTTTGAAAAAAAAGTACAGCAATAAAGCTTTATTTGTACAAAATAAAATGACATTGCATTAGATTCATAATTGTTATACATAATGATAAAATTAAGCAAAGTATTATAATGTAGCGGAAAACTCGAACGCAAAAGTCTTCGTCCACTTACGAACTAATGAAATTATTGTTACATAAAATTACTATTTCTACTCTTAATACCTAGTATGATATCCTTTAGAGCAAATTATAGCTTTTAAACGTTTGGATATTGATTTTGTTAATTTTTCCGTAAAATCTGATGGTATTTTTTCCCATTCCTCTATAAATCGTTGTTTTAGTTCATTACGATTTCTCGGCGGTGATTTGCGAATATTCTTTTTTATTTCTGCCCACAAATGTTCTATAGGATTTATATCCGGTGACTGGGGTGGTGTCTCTAAATAATGTGGAGTATTATACAGTATCCATTCTCTAACGATCGCGGCTTTGTGCTTTGGATCGTTGTCCTGTTGGAACATGAAATTATCTTTAATTCCAAATTTATCAGCACTTCGAAGTAAATGTTCTTTTAATATATTTAAGTACATCCAACGATCCATGGTATCCTCTATAATGTGGTAATCACCAACCCCAGCTGCCGACATACAGCCCCATACCATAAGCGATGCTCCCCCGTGTTTCACGGTTTGTGTTAAATTTTCTTTTTGAAATTCCGTATTTGGTTTCCTCCAAACTTTTTTACTAGGTGTATCAAAAATACAAAATTTGGATTCGTCGGTGAATACGACACGCTTCCAAAAATCTTCTGATTTTGAAACATACTTTGTGGCAAACTCTAATCTCTTTTTAGCATTTTTAGCAGTGATTAATGGCCTCTTACGACTAATACGGCTATTCAAATTGTCTCTGTGAAGTACTCGCCGAATTGTATCACGACTTACAGTTTTGCCTAAAGGAATCAGCACCTTCTCCTGCATTTCAGGTATTGAAATGTGGGGATCTTGTTTAACAGCTCTAAGTATGCGACTTTCCTCGCGATTTGTTAGCAGCTTCGGTCTTCCTTATCGCGGTTTATTTACAATGATTTTGTCTTCCTTAAATTTCTTTAATATGTACTGGATCGTGGATTGTGGAATATCCATTAGTTTAGAAATTTCCCTTTGAGATTTTCCTTCCTTCCAAAATTTTACGACATATTCCCGTTGAGGAAGTGATATTTCACGTCTCTTATAATCCATTATTATTTCGACTATGATATTTTCTTTCTGAATGTCTGAGATCGACTGTTGCCAATTGCAAACGCTTAACAAAACACAGTCGATCAAAGTACATTCAGTTCTTTTAAAGTTTAGTTCGTTACTATGCGTTTTATTTACTATAAATATTCGTGGACGAAGACTTTTGCGTTCGAATTTTCCGCTACATTATAATACTTTGCTTAATTTTATCATTATGTATAACAATTATGAATCTCATGCAATGTCATTTTATTTTGTACAAATAAAGCTTTATTGCTGTACTTTTTTTTCAAACTTTTCTGACATATTTTTCTACTTTTACCTATACATACACTGAATGCGGTAGGTGGACGAACACTTATGCGGCCGACTGTATATACCGTTGTATGTGGATACGCTTATATGCTAATAAAGGCTAATTATTTAAGCTGCCTAACTCATTTTTCATAAAATAGGCAGTTTATAAATTACATGAACAATCTTTATTTATAAATTGTTGTAGGATCAAATGTCATCGGATTATTTTTTATAGTTCCCACAGGATGAGCGATAAACCACGCTTCTTTGGTTTTGTGGATTATTGACACGCTGTTTTATACTGCCCTACATTCACAGATGCTGAACGGATTGCTGTACTCCAGGTTGTTTTTCAAATGCTAGTAATTTAAAGATGAAATTGAAACGGCAATTTTTCCACACTGGATTTTCATCCCATTTTATCACTTAGTATCACCTTCTAAACGTGTGTTATCTATTGCCAAATAACTTGTTATAATAAATAAAATATAACTCAAAAATAATGTGTTTCGCATTAAACTTCAATAACTATTTCTGTTATTTATTCACTTATTTTTACTCCTCAGATCATAAAAGTTACAAGGTCTACTAATTAACTGTCCTATGGTTCTCGCAATTAACAATATCCTGGCGTCATATTTATTTACTCCGAGGATGTTAAAAACCCTGAGGAATGATCATCTGCCGTTGCACTCAGTGCTCTGAGTAAAAAGCCATGGGCAAGTAATGTTAGAAATCAGATTAAAGTAAATATTATTCATAGTTAAAGCGGAAAAAAGAAGGCTCTTTCGAAAATCAGTCGAAAAGAGCAGTTAATTCTCAAACTTCATGTATTGTACGCTAATTAAAAGCAATTTTTGTAAATACCATCGCTCCAAAGACATTGTGGCGACATCTACCAATTTATTGCGAAACTAAACCAGTGTGCAGAAAACTCGACAGTCCATGTAGCGCCATTTAGTATAGAGGAGCAATTATTAAACTTCAAAAATCTGATAGGGATTTACTCCTTTGTGTAGTATCAATAAATCATCGCGAGGAAGCACCACGTACTTGATAGTATATGTCGTGCCATCTAGCGGTGAACTGTGGTACTAAAATAGCGTGTGGTATTGAATAGTGTGTGTGGTGCTATCTAGTGTAACAATACTATTACTAAAGTCTAAAAACCTCCTCCTGATTTAGCCTTTCCAGCAGTATGCTTTTTCTACTGCTAGATGGCACCAGATGAGCTGCCAAATACCTATTTCCCTCTTGCGGTGACCTGCTGGTACTATGTGAAAAGGGAAAATTAGGAGTTGACTTCTGAAGTTTAATAACAGCATTATACTAGATGGCGCTGCATGTACTGTTGGATTTTGCTCACTGGTTTGATACTGCTATTAACCACTAGATGACCTCATGTGTGCTCTTAAATACGTGGCGCTACCTTATATATATATATATATATATATATATATATATATATATATATATATATATATATATATATTCTGATACTGTATGAAAGCGGTAACTCAAGAATTGATTTCTAGAATTTAGTAATCAGGTACTTCGACCGGCACTGTGACTATGACGTATAAAGAATGGAAAAGGGTGTTACTTCCAAAAATCAGCTGATAAAAGTACTTAATTTCTAAGCCGGATGTAGACACATCATAAGTGGTTTTCATCCAGCTCTCGGTAAATATCGTGTGCTGATAAAAAACGAGGAAAGAGCAGACTATCTGCCCACCTTGTTTACCTGTTTGTGTTGACAAGACGAACGTTTAATAGTAGCTGTAACGTCATTTTCCAAATGACTTGCATACAGTAAGTTGTTATTGTAAAGGAAAACTCGTAAAATATATTTTTTAAGATTTAGGCAAGTAAAAACTAAATATTTTTCTGTTGTTCTTAAAAAATTATTTTCTACACCTTGAACCATTGCTTATGAGAGCAAACTGAGCAAACTGAGAGCATGCCACCACAAATCGACAACAACCGTTTCAGCGTCTCGAAAATCTGCCTGTAGGTTATCTGTTATACCGACTGTTTACACAAGGCTCAATTGTCGCCTATCGTTATTCATAGGAAAATCAGTGGGATAGATTCACTCTATCGCTATTGGCCAATTAACAACAAAAGCGTTACAAATTTTTCTTCATTTCTCACATTCCGACTAACTTTTCTCGGAACCTTCAGCTTTGATTGGTCAACCTTGTAATGATCTTAACTTGGAAAAATGAATAGTATTGCCAGATTTTAAATGCCCCATTTAAAGACTGAGTTTCACTTTAAAGGAACAAATAGTATCAAATACATCTATTGCAGCTTTGTTTTTGTCTTGTAAAGCAGTATTGAGCATATTTATATGATTAATAATAATTGATAAGGATAGTAGCCTATCGATACGAATAATAATAATAATAATGATAATAATACATTTAATAATTAGAAGTGGAAATTACTTTCTTTTCTTGAAATTTTATTTTTATTTTTCCAGCAACTGCTCCAAAAATTAAATACTGATATGCTGTAAAAAATAGTTACATATAAAAGTTACATAATTTTGAAGGGTACATTGCATAATAAATGCACTGTTTTGCTGAGTGCTTTGGGGATTTGAACGTTAACTTCAATCTTTTCAATGCCAAAGTCAACAGACCGATTTAGTTGACAAATTGTCGAATTCTCAACAAAAACGTATTAATTTTTAATATCATTAAATCTATACTTACTTCATTCTTTGAACACTTACTGCGTTGAACATTAAATTGGAAATACTATAAAATAAATAATTTCATTATAGCAATGTTTACTTTGTAATATTTTCCAATATAAGTAATCTTAACTTAACGCGATCGTCTTTCACGCCCATGATTCACTATTGAAGATATAATCGACTTTTACATGCAACTATCAGAAAGTGAAAAATGAAAATAAAATTTAGCAATAGACGGAAAAGTTTTCTCACAATTTTTATAGCGTGAATTTAATATCCCCTGAATTAATGTCTTGTTTTCTATAATGGGTTCAAAACGCATGTAGAAATGAAATATTATATTCCAAATATATTTTCCTTGATTTATGAATCGATGGTAAAATAACAAATCAAAATTACTTTCATTGCCATTACATAAACTACTAGAAATTTCATTAATTATTCTAGATTTCGTATTATCTACAAGAACGTTTGCATCCCGATATACATATTGGGTTATTTGAAAACTTCATGGTGAAATTTAGAATAATTTATTACATATTTGCTGGCCCTTAAAAATTACGCAACTTTTATAGAAAACATTTTTATAAAATTTTAATTATAGCGGAGATATTTCAGGTGATCAATATGTTATTGTTTGATTTTCAGATTCCCACAAATGCACTAATGTTCTAAATGTAAGAAGATTGGACAACGTTAAGTAGTTTAAGCTATTATTTAATAAATATATGTAAACTAAATAGAATATAAAAGTAACAAAAATCAATCACTATCTCTAATATCTGTGTATTTTATTCTTAACATCTTTTCTTAAATCTTCATACATACCAGGTATGTTTCCGGCAAATGTTACACGAGATGGAATTTCGTATCGTGGATTAACAATATTAAGCAAGGACAAAAATTTGATATAATCGACGATACTATACGATTGCAAATCTAATGCTATCATACATACGATTGCTTCAGTTAGTTGCTTCGCCCTCCTAGAATATTTGTTCGAATATGACGTGCCTTATCTGGAATTATTTAATCGTTCTATGCTCGTTATTGTACTTGTATTTATTAAGTATTGTTGTTTCAGGGTGGTAAAAAAAAATTTGCATATTGTTTCATTTATAATTTAATGGCGCTTGTTGAAACGATCGCAACAATGTGCAATGCTAAGTAATTTCGTTTTACAAAAAATATTAAAAAATGAAAACATTTGCAAAACTTCATAGTTAGCAATATGACTTAAGTGATCAAAAATACACAGCATGAATACTCTTGACTCCTTGGTATTCAACAATTTTCCATAAAACGAAATGACAAAGTTTAATTTTCTCAACAAATTTAAGTCGATTTTGAAATCACTTATTTATACTATAAGATATTCCAGAGTCTCTAGATAAATTAAACATACTATATGTTACATAATATGCCTCTCAAAACTATACAATTCCTATCTACAAAAAGATTTTATAAAATAAATTAAAAGTTACTTAAAGTGGATCAGATGGATATCCTGCATACATATATATATTAAAGAAAAATTATCAAACATTTAGATACTAGTTTCATATGCTGAAACAAAAAACAAAGTTATAACATATCTTTTTATATACTTCCTTTTTGTAGTACAGTTTAATTTGATATCTATTGTTATTAAATATTGTGTCCGTTCACAACACAACAATTTACATGTTTCTGATGTTTAAGTAGATAACATTTAAGTAATAATCTTATAATCCTAATCGGCATAAATGAATTGATAAAAGAAGATTCATTACAATGAGAACTGAATTCATTTGAATCTTTACATTTTGTTAATTAATATTAAACTAATTACAAGAAATTTACTAATTTACAAGAAATTCATTACCAGTCTGTAATACAAACAGAAAAGGATAAATATTTTGGCAAAACTTTAAATTCAAATTAAAATACTTTACTAAAATATATAAACTATATAACTATTAATTATGTATTATTAATGCATAATGATAATATTATTAATACATAATTATAAATATTAATTATTAATTTGGTTACATTTTACATTTATCTTACTTAGGTGATATACTAAAAAAATATCTTTAGATTCCTAATAAAAGTGTTATTTCTGCAAACTGCTTTGAACAACTGATTAATGTACATTATGTAATGGCTTAAGAAACTGAAAAATGAAAGTAATACTTCAGAAATGGAATTTCGTTTTTAAATTAAATAAAAATACTTTCATTAATGGAATTTTATTAGATTAAATTAAATAACACTACCTGCAATATAAAAAATTAAAAATCTAAAATTAGTTATATAATAGCCATCATTTTAAAATAAACATAATATACACCAAAAGATTATTGTATATAAAAACATACTTTTTGCTATATTTCTTTCTACAATAAAAATTTGTAGTTATAAAAACAATCAGTAAATGATTTTGTATGTGATAATTTAATTTAAATATCATTTACAATGTTAGTATTGCAATAATATAGAATAAGATGTATATTTGTACAATTTTTAAATAATATTTTGCTACTCCATATTTATTAGGTCTAAATACTTCTTATATTACCTTCTTAATTTTAACTATGTTTGATTAACCTATAAATATTATTTATTGCTACTACTTAGATATGTCTTACATTAATAATATTTACGCATATTTGCTATTTTAAGGTTTTCTTTATAGTACCATTACTATTGTTATTATTGTCATTGTAATGTTATTAGTAGTACCAAATTTAAATTCTTGTAGTACCTTCTCGATGACTTCATACGTAAATAATAAGAATATACGTACATGTATCTGCAATAAGTAGGTATTTACACAATCACTTTGAAGATTTCCAATATTACAATCTTTTGTTCTGCATGTAATTATAAAAACTTTTTATATTTTATTAATAGCATATACTCCAAAAAATAGAATAAGTTTTATTGTATAACATATTTACATTGCGCAAAATTTTTCTATTAATCTTTCCCATTTTATATTAAATACAATTTTACTTATAAAAAAATATTTTTACTATCGTTTACATGCAAAAATTGCATTACGAATGTACTATGGTATTTTCTTTATTTGAAAAAAGTACATGGCGAAATATAACAAAAATAAAAAACTAATCTGAACAGACATCCTGCATTATCTATGCAAGTTTCATTGACTTTGTATACTTGTTAATCTCGATTAAGTTATTCTTATCTTAATATATATACCTATAATATTATCAAATATATTGTGCATCTAAAATTTTCGACAGTTCATATAAATATAAAAAAATAGTTACATATACACTGTCTTAAAGAAAAATAATAATAGACTTGATTTATTTAACGATACTAATATGTAGAGTTATTTCATAATATAAAAAATGAATATTTGTAAAAGATTAGACTAAAAATAATATATCTCCTCGTTTTTTCTTATTTTAATCAAATTGTTTGCTATGTACGTTTAAAAAATAGCGACGTGAAAATATAATGTATAAAAAAGTTTAGCTTTCGATAGAAAATTTACGTCACATTTCAATAACGTCACTCGTGATTAGAGTAAACGCGTATAAGATAGTTGGTATGACATATAACCTAGAAATATTTAACTTTCAAAACGACTTGTAGAAAACGTTTTATTGTAATTATTATGTAAAATTGTGAAAAATTCAAGCATTATAAGCACAGTTTTAATTATTTACAATTTATTATTTATTTTCGTATCTCTCCTAGTGACTTTAAGAAAAACATGACCATTTATTTCATAACTTTCTGCATTTACAAGGGAGCTCATGAACAATTTAAATCAGCATGTGTTTAATTCTACATTTCCAGAAAACACGTTTCTAGCAGAGTAATTGTGAAAACTGTAAACATATGAACAAATATATTCTTATTTTTTTTTAATTTTAAGTTTAGTGTTTGTACTAAATGATAACCTTGGGTGGTTTGAAACAAAGATTTAGTTAAAAAAAAGTGAATGATTGGAACAAATATACTTTTTAAGAGGTAATAAATAATGTTGTATCAGTGCAATTACTGGTGATTAAATAATAATTAATTATACAAATTTATAGGATGTTTTTACAAACGAATTTCTCTGAAGATTATTATTTAAGTAAAATTGTTTTTAACACAAAGTAACAATAGTAATTTTAGAATATATGAGGGAAGATAATAAAGGATTGTTTCAATGCCATGTGAAGAATTGTTTTGTTATTTAAAGTTAGTAAATTTTATTTATTCTTTAAAATTATTTATAAATAATGTGTACTATAATGTTTTTGAATTTAAATAATTAGATAACCATGGACGAAAGGAGGGTAGCAGATTACTTTGTCATTGCTGGTTTACCTGGGCAAGACAATGATTTTGATAGTGATAATGAAAATAATGAAAAATTAGAAGATTGGTACCAAGAAGGGACACATGTCAAAGATATGAACATGAAACCTCCTATTACTGATCTTGCCATTATATTCCCAGCATTGGGTGAAAAGTGTCCAGAAGGATATGTTTTGTTAGGACATACCGTTTCAGGATTATCTGCCGATTTAAATCATGGGAGTTTAAGAACAAATGAATGTTATTTGTGTTATCGACGAGGGCGTGACAAACCACCTTTAGTTGATATAGGTAAGCTAAAATTTTAAAAATAATATTTAATATTTTAATACTATCTCATATGAGTTCCTTGTACCAAATTACATAAAAGTTATGTCGTGCTTTAAAATTAGACAGTAAATAAAAATAAAAGTTTGTTGATCAATAAAATAGAGGATTTTTATCAATTTTTAAGTTTCATCTTTGCTTTGAAGATCTTGAAAATTTAAATAGTTAAATTTTGTAGTTCAATTCTTGGTACATGTTATTTAAATATTAAGATGTCAATAAGTGTATATAACTTAAAGAATTTAATACTAATGTGCCAACAAATATTTATAACTTATCAACACCAGTCTTTATACAAAAAATTTGATGTATACTGTTTAATATATAATAAAGGTAATATATTCACTTCTTACAGTTTCTAATATGATTATTTATTATTTATTAAATTTTCATACATATACTTACAGTTTGCAATCTATTGTATGTATTACCTGTATTATATGTTTATATACTACTACAAGCATTCAAATTTTATTAATCATGTAACAATATTTTATAATCTTCATACTTGATAATTAATTCTATATGTTAAATTAAGACATTTACCTCATTTTATATTACAATTTATGAAGTAAAATTAATGTACAATTCTTGAAATGGAAATATGGAATGTTTATAACACACACACATTATATGTATATATATTTATGTTGAAAGAGAATTTCAGAGATATCTTGTTCTAAACCTTTTTACAGAATAGGCAAAACATGGAAAGTTTTATAATATATGAAACTAAATTAATGCAAAATATATATTATTTTTCTACTCTTAATATAAATATTTAACTAATTACTTATATTTTCTCCTTTATTTTAAGTAATATTTAAATAATAATATTTTTCAAAGTTTTTTGTTAAAATTGAGAACTTTATATATTTATAAATATTTTGACAATGAATGTAAAAACAATTTTTGCAGTTGGAAATTAAAGTTAAAGTTTTTATGAAATGTTGACAAAATACAGTGGACCCCCCAATAATGTGAGGAATACATTTCATGTTATATGATTTTTAAAGCATAAAAAGTTACCTATAAATAAAAAATAAGATTTGTTTATGAAACTGTGCAAAATTTTTTGCTTTGTCATAGAAGAACAAAATGTTAAGAATCTATAAAGAAATTGTTTATTATACAGTACAATTTGCAGGTAAAAGGCAATTAAAGCTGAAATTTAATCACTATCTAAATCATCTAAAACTAATTTTCACTGTTCTCATATTTAGATTGCTGGTTCAATTTTTTTTAACTTCAATGATTTCATTTTCATTATTCAAAAATGTTTCTTCTGGTATTCTTTCATTGCTTAGAATTTTAATTTTATTATTTTCAAATTCTTTTTAATCTTCAGATTTTTTAATTCAGATAGTCAGCATTGTGTGGGAACTAGTTTTCAATTACATTATACAAATTTATGTTATATGAGTATCTTGTTATAGAATATCTTGTTATACATTATATAAAAATTTTTAAATAAGATAAAAGACCATTGGATACTGTATTATGTATCATAGTTATTCTATCTTCCAATTTTATACCTTTAGACTCTTTTTGGGAAGTTATACAAGACAAAATGTTTATAGTAATGAAGTTGAAACTATGGACATATAATGTGATTAAGTAATGAGTAAATTTGAAATCCTAAGGGATATATTTATTTATTGTGACTAATAAGAGTATGTGACAAAGATGTATACATATGGATGATCCATTACATATAGGTCAGTTTAATGTTTTCTATGGGGTTAATTTCAGAAATAAAATGTATTAATAAAATGTAGTGGAAAAATATGACGAAGTAGTGAACTCATGTTAAAATATTTTTATGTGCTATCAATAGAATAGAAGATATCAAAGTGATTTATTTCTGATAGATGTTAACTGGTGTATCAACACTATTTGTGTTTTAATGTATTTTTACAATTGTTTCAATTATGTATCATACACAAGAATTATGCACTTTTTCCACAGATTTTATAATTTTAAATGTATTTATTACAGAAATACTTGAACTACATTAAATTATCCAATATTAAAATTTTAAATAATTTTTTTAGGTTTCGTAATTTGAGAAATGTTTAAATAACAAATAATTTTATTAACATAATTGCATATGTTTATTGCTACAGTATAAAAAAAATAAGTTCATCTATATATTGAATCTTTAAAGGACTAGTCTTATAAAGTTTACTTATTTATATTAAGATGATACTATAATTACTTACATACAGTAATATCTTGTAATATCTGTTTCCAAACAATTTAATTCTATGTTATAGTACATTTAAAATAATAATTAAAATGTAAAAGAAGAATGCTACATTGTAAATATTTAATACGTTAATTAGTATTGAAAATAAGAACTTCAACTTAATCAGTTGTAATAAATAACACAAATATTCATTGCCTTGCTAGAATCAGCTAAATATGTTAAGATCTTTGCATATTGAATTTTAATTTTATAACACTAGCATTTTAAAAGATCAACATATACTTGTTTCAATGTATTTCTGCAGCAACTATAAATGTGGCAATTAAAGTCATAAAAAATACTAATGTTCTTAAATCTTTTCAATATAATTGTGCAATAGAATTTTTATTAATGTACTATTAATTTTTTAAATAAAATATTTTTTTATTAGACATTTCTCACATTACCAAAATCAACAGAAATATTTTATACTTCAAGTAATTTCCATATTTTTCATACACTAAGTACATTAGAAGAATGAAATATATAGTTTTAAGCAATTAAGTCTATTTAAAATTATAAAGGTGAGGATATATAATTTATATTAACATTATTAAAATACATTAAAATACCAATAAAAGGTCGTTATATTTGTTGATGTTCACATAGAAAATTCTAGAACTGGATATCAAAATTTTTGTAATTTGTGTTGTAAACATAACATTTTAAATTTTATCCAAAAAAAATATTGCATGTTTTGTTGTTTGTATAATTTTGAGATAGTGTATAGTATAGAAAGTAGATTCTCACATGAATCATTAATGTTTAGTAAAATAAATTATTTTATAATACCATTACTGAAATGAATACTATTTCACTTTAACTTAATGTATTTAAACGTATTTTAATTTAAAATAAATGAAAGTATTATAAATATATAAAATAATTAATATCATAAATATTGAAAACAATATTAGTCATATTTAATCATAAATTTGTTTGAAAGTGCATCAACAGTTATGTAACCAGTATTAAAGTTGAAAATCAAATTATGAAATTATAATGTATTTATTTTCATATATATATTTTTGTAATGCTTTAGCTATGTTATAGAATTGTAGTTTGAATAGATATATATTTCAAATTTTATGATTATACAAAGTGGAATTAAAACTTTATTTCTGGCAATGTATTTATCAAAAAATACATGTTTCAGGTGTAATATATGATGGCAAAGAACGTATAATGCAAGATGCTGAAATGATATTACAAACTCCCAAAGGACATTTAGCTAATGTGAATAACTCAACTTCAAAAATATTTGTGACATATAGACGTGCAAGTCGCAAAATGCCATGCAATTCATTAGTCGTGACTGATATTTGTGTAATTCTAACAAATAAAGGAGAGACTCCCCCACATGCATTCTGTGTTATCCAGAAAAATTTGAACAAAGGCATGACGGGTAGCGATGTATTTTTGTGCTACAAGAAGTCCATGAATCGAGCAAATTTGATATCATTTAAGCCTACAATACTATATAAATATCCAATGGCTGATTATAGTAGCTTTGTCTTCCCAAATTCTGTTGCAATGTTTTGCTTACCAATGGGAGCAACAATTGAATGCTGGCCCAAAGTGGCATGTAAACCTAAACCAGTGTTTTCAACATTTGTTTTAACAGTTGCTGATGCAGCTCAAAAAATATATGGTTCAGCATTAACATTTTATGAAGAACTTGAATTAGAATTGGATATATCAAACTTTAAGGAAAACCAACAACCAACTGATGTACTCATGGAGAACATGAAGAATTCTGGTATGAAAAAGCATGTATACTTAGTTCCCTCACATAACCATTTTGTAATCAAATATAAAACGTTTTGTAGTTAAATTCATTAATCTATTTAGTGGTTATTTTAAGATGTGAGTATAAAGATTGTACAGAGTACAACCAGGGTTGGCTCTACCTGACGCTGTAACACGTACATTTGCACAAGACGACATGTTTTCGGGGGCGGCAAAATTGATCTAAACATACGAAATTCAAATGTAGTAAATCATAAAAGGTAGCACAATATATTATTGTACGAGGTCGAAAAACTTCCAGGGCCAGCCCTGAATACAACAAAGAACATAACTATACCAGTAATCATAGGTTTTATATCTATTATTATTTATTGCTTTAAATAGTAAGTAATACGAAAAACGTATTATGAATGTATTATCAAAAATATTTATCAAAATTTCTCTTATACCGTTGCAAAACCATATTCAGAAAACAAATAAAAAAAAACAACACGAAAATTGCGAAGATTGATTTCACTGTTCTAAAATGATATTCCGTCAAATAAAATTGATTCTTGCATACTTTATTACATTCTACATACACACAATATTTGTGTTTTATAGAGTAAATAAAATTGATTTCATGTGATAAATTTATAGAAGTGTCTCTTCTGATAGAAACACGAAAACAATCACTATCTTTACTCTATTACATTTTTCATCAGCGACATTAAAAAGAAATAAAAAATTCAGAAATCTTTATCTTGTTTCAGTTGAGCACGCTGAAATTGACTATCAGCAATTAAAAATGAAAACACACAAGCAGTCGGGAATATTGAAGAAGCTGACTCTGGCGCAGTTGGAAAAATTGCAGTACACAAATTCTGCAACGCAATCTTTGAATATTAGCAAATCTATATGCATTCTATCTCATTGGCCGTTCTTTGACACGTTTGAAAAGTTTTTAGTTTTCTTACATGGCATGTGTAACAACAAACCGCAACAAGTTCCTATTGAGAAGTATATAGCATATTTTTTGTATGATATACCGTTTCCAAGCCCACAAAGACCAAGAATTCTCGTACAGTTAAGTGCTAAGGACAGATTAATTTTGACGCAACCAGAAGATTTAGCACTACCTAGATCTGGCGCCAGTTTTCGGCAGTTACTTATTAATTTAGGAGCCGATAATTGTTTACTTATATTATTGCTGATACTTACTGAACAAAAAATACTTGTACATTCATTACGTCCTGATGTACTTACATCAGTGAGCGAAGCTATAGCTATGATACTATTTCCATTTAAATGGCAGTGCCCGTACATACCTTTGTGTCCTCTTGGATTAGCCGAGGTAATGAATTTTTGTTATTCTAGGGGTTTTTTTTATAAATGATATAATACACAATGTATTTGAAATTCTAGGTTCTGCATGCACCTTTGCCGTTTTTAATAGGCGTGGATTCCAGATTTTTTGATTTATACGACCCTCCTTCCGATGTTAATTGCGTAAATTTAGACACAAATAATATAGCGATTTGTGATGACAAAAAATACTTAAATGTAAAATTATTACCAAAGAAAGCAGCTAGACAGCTTAGAAATTGGTTAGAGCACCTTTATTCAAAGTTGATTTCTTTGGGAAAAAGCTATTCATCCATGAAAGGTATATTTGGCATTGTTACTCACTGTTGTTGTCTTTTGTTTCAATTTTCTCATATATTATTATTTGTATTTTTTAGACACAGATGATGAAGAATTTAGCGTGGATAAAGAATTTCAGCAAAAACGAAAGGAACAAGCTTTGGAACTTGAAATACAAGATGCGTTCTTAAGATTTACTGCTACTATATTGAAAGGATATCGTGCTTTCTTACTACCAATTACAAAAGCTCCAACAGTTGGTTCCACCGATCCAACTAGTTTATTTAACATACAAGCGTTTCTTAGAAGTCGAGACAAGGCACATGCGAAATTTTATAGTATGTTAGTAAAGACGCAAATGTTTATAAGGTATGTTTTTACTAATGTTGCTGTTATAAGATTCTCAAAATTCAATGTAACAAAATGCTGCATTTGTTTAATATCATATATGTAGAAATATGTTTTTATGAGATAAATTGAGATATATCGTGCACTAATAAAAAATGATATTTCAGTATGAGAAATAATAATATGATTCCTATATTTAAAGTAATTTTAACACAATTACATTTTGAAACATTACTGTATGTATTTTTGAACATTTTGTTTTTATGATACATAACTAGTTTATATTTTTTAGATTTATAGAAGAAAGAAGTTTTGTATCTGATATGGACATGGCGGGTTTAGCTTTTTTTGATGAATGTACTGAACGCATTGAGGAAGAATATGGTGAGATTACATTTTTATATATGTTTATTAAAATAATTATCATTATACTTAGAACAATTATTATGCGATGATGGTTTAGTACCTCTTTTGGAATTGGATGAATCTCAGCATAGTGAACGGACAGTATTTATACCTCCACCCGAAGCTGGACCTAATCAAGCACCGATAATATATCGCACATTTAAATTAAATCCAGACTTAATAAGACCACAAAAAAATTTTAACGTGAGAAATCCAAATTTAAGTGCCTTCGGAATAGTACCAGGGAGTCCTATGGCACGTAGAACCAAACACGAAATCAAGGTAGCGCAAAGGATGGCGCGTAAACAGGTAAATAAAAAAATATTCTCTAACATTTGTAGTCTTCGACAAAGCTTTAAAGAACATTATACAAAATTCTAATAAATCGCTTCGTAACGCTTTTTAGGCAGCAATGCCAGGTAGGTGGGGCAGATGTCTGCTTGGAACTTGTTACAGTCTTTGGTTTTTGCATTTACCAGCTATGTTGCAAGTTTCTAATCAACCAGCTGCAATTTTACATCAAGCTTATGATTTATTGGTTAAAATGCCGAAATTACACCTTGATCCAATTGAGGAAGTAAGTTTTATTATTCTTACCTGTTTGAATGACTATTTTATCATTAACGAATCTTACCGTAGAAGGTATCGATTTTAGGTTTGCTATAGGGCTATGATGCAGCTGTGTGGCGTTTATGGACAACCCGTTTTAGCTGTAAAATTACTATTCCATATGAAGCGTAGTGGTGTTCAACCAAACGCTCTTACTTACGGATTTTATAACAAGGTTTGATTTCATTTTGACAGAAATAGGTATTTAGGTTTATTTTTTAAATGGTCTTTTCTGTGATCTTAAGGCTGTACTGGAAGCAACTTGGCCATCTGACATGACAAACTCCAGTCAGTTGATGTGGAATAAATTAAGGAATGCCATAGTTGGAGCTGCTCTGTTTAAGAGAGCTGGTAAAAGAAGCGCTAGAAGAAGATTAAGTTCAAATGCAGAACTATTAACTGTTGATGGTAAAACTACAAATATGGAGCACGCATTTTCTAGATCTAGTCTTGACAGTTCTCATTCTCAAGACACAGAAGCTGCCCACAGTGATTGTAAGTATTTGTATTTATCTTGTTTAATTACCATTCGTTTAGAAATAGGTTTTCATTTTTGTTTCCTTTCTTGGTTTTCTTTTCCGTTAATTGGTAGCTACTAAAGGGAGCTCTGTCTCAGATCTGCCGGAGTATGGGCCTTTTGAAATAAAGAAGCTTCCCCGACAAAATAGTATTGTTAAAGATTCAGCAGTATTAAATGTTATGCAAACAGAAGAATTGGACAATTTACAATTGAGTCAAAGGTAATTTTACAAATTTTAACAACAGTACTTTTCTCCTTTTTTATATGTTTTTATACGGAAGAAGTATTTCACATGTGTTTACTAAATGTATTCCTTTTTTATGCATAGAATGATTCGAAATTTAGAATCACCGTTAAAAAGTCCCGTTCGTACACCAGTGACAGAAAACGATCCGTTAGGTGCATTAATAAACGACGAAACACCAATTGTTTCACCCTCCGAAGAGAATGACTCAAACTGTTCAACAAGTACTTTGACTGTCCTTAACAATGTCGAAGAACGACCAGGAGGACCGCTTTTATTTCGAAGGTACATTTGTTTTATAATTAATAAGCAATTAAATAATTATTTGCATGTAAGTACGTAGTCACTTATACGTTTAAAGTCATTTCAAGATCATATAGAAATTCTTTATTACTCAAAGAACTGTGCTCTTTGTTCGCGAAGGGTTCCCTACTTGTTATAGTTAAAAAAAAAGGTTATATTTTTCAGTTACCTCAAAAAATATTTTAAATAAATGTTGATTGGTTCCAATTGGAACATAATCCGATGTGAATAACTTTTTGTCGGTAGAGGAATAAAGGAAATATAAAGGTTAAATTCGTTTTTGTAAATGGACAAATTTATATTTTTACTTACAGTATCTTAATTAACTACTATTTGACCATCGGTCTTATCGTATAACAGGCTTTCACGCAACTTTTTACACTTTCTTCTTTCTAGCATTAAAGTTTGTCGAGCAAATAAAATTCATTTTAAAATAAATTGAATAGATAATTGAAAAACCAAGTTCCATAATAAGTTACAATAATTTATCTGATCAGTATCTGCCTTCTACTGTGATGTAAAAATCTGTAAAATTCTTTTTAAATTGTGCATTATTCAATGGATATTTTTTCCTTTAAGAAAAAATATGTATATTTTATCATATAAAATATTCATTCCTCGTATACAGATAGTAGCCAGCATTGCACTTTAAACAAAACGAAATCTGTCCGACGTAAAATATATTGAGATACTTATGATTTATCGGTAAAGATTATTCGGGGTTATTGAAGATTTGATACGAAGGTAAATTAGTAAATTACTGCTATTGTTTTCTTCTTTCAAAGTAATAACATTGTGCATCGGTGTACGCTCTAAACTTCTTCGTGTGTTTGATGGCCGATATTTCGCTGAATACTTGTAATTTTAGTCCTCTCTATAAATAAAAACATTAAACTTTTTAATTTAACGTATTTGAAAGCTAGTTTTAATAGCAAGTTGACCAATTTGTAATTGAAGAAAACACTTTTCAATTTTTAACTACAAATTGTTATACGTGTCTTAAGCACTCTAGATAAGCAAGAAGATATATCATTCCATTTACAAAAACAACGTTAACCTTTATATCTGCGTCTCTACATATAAGTTAGTGTAAATACTCAAGGGACACAATTTGTCGATTGGCGACCTCATTCCTCGACCTTTTACTCTATACCGGCTGCGCGAATCAGACTCGACTTATAAAAAACACTGTTAATATCAGATTATGTTCTATTTGAAACTAAGTAACATTTTTTAAGTATTTTTTTCTATTAGTAAAAGTAGTAGAATCTTGATAGATACATAAATTTAGAATTTAGATACACAAATATCAAAGGATAATCTCATTATTTTATACAAAGTTATATTTATATATGAAAGGAGTTTTCAAATATTAATCAAATTATATTAATAAACTTAACTGTAATAAAGTTGCGGTTAAATGCCAATTTTATAAGAAGAATATTTATGCTCAGTCGTCGAAATTTTTGTTTTACACTATTAGTTACTTTTCGTTATCACAAGCCAGAGCCGATCTTAAAGTTGCTTTATGTGAAGCGGACAAACAAATTTGAACGCGGAACGATGTTTGAGTAGTAAGCTTTATCAACTCGGGCAACGATCCTGTGGTGGGACAGCATATGAATATACTAGTGATCACCTGGGTAGAAAAACCCTGTAGTGATTGTATATGCTGAAAAAAGTAAGCGATGGTACGACACACATTACCAACGTATTAACATATGCTTACCTACAAGCTTACACTCCCACCACTATCGTTATTCACGACTGTTGACACTTGCTCTTAGTTTTGCTTGTAGCATTGTAGGGTCTGTCATAAACAAATGCCTCTTGTTTACGCTTTATTTGAATTGCTCTAATTGTTAATGAATATGAATGCAGTAGTAAACGGATTGTGTCTGAACTAGAAACTTATTGTAGTATGATAGCAACAATTAAATGTTACGTCGTTTGTAAAGAAAAATACGTATTAGTGATTGCTTGACTACTTCATATAATTATTTGTAAGCGAAAGTTTACTTAGTTATTTTAATGATAGTAGATAAAACAAGATAAATGCTTCAATAGCTGCATATGAATTATATCTACCACTCCTTGGAATTGCTACAAACGTATGACTTTCCCAGCTACAGGTATGCGACTCACAAAGCTAGCAGTTGATTCATCACTATAATGTATGAAAAATTTAACGCTTATTATTGTTTTTAATGTATTAGGAAAACTTTAGGAAAATGAGCCTATATCGAGTTACTAAACTCCTCTACCATTGCAATATTTTCATACTATATGTGTAAATATTACTCGAAGAGACCATAAATGAATTAGCAATAATGGATTTATTTAGACAATGAGTAGTAGCATTTTTACAATAATTGTTTTATTCGCTGATTTGAAATTCTTATTACTAGATTATCTATATTTGTCTTCAGAAGAAAAAGAATCAATTTGTATCATGAAGAAATCTGTTCTTTTTAGTTCACCAAATGCTTAGAGTGCTTCCACTAATAACCATCTTGCGTCGTGCTTGTTAAATTAATGGAAAACCTAAGTAAGATTTACAGGCTTATGATAAGAAACACTGCTTACTCGAAATAAATCAGTTAATGCCCCTAATTGGATCCATTTTCATGAGGAAGATCACATCTTTCTATTAAAAGTCTCGGGATAAAATAGCAATTATTAATGTTTACTTTTTCACATATGGTAACGATGACTTATCATTTAACGACATTGAATTATTCGTTTCTTCACTCGCACTCGTTTTTCGTCTTTTTCATCGGCAATCCTGAGTGTTGATTACCGTGCTGATCGAGTTCAAAAACTTCCCGGAAAAAAATAACCCGATGCAGTACACATTTATCAAAGTACTACTGTATTATAATTCAATTCATACACAGGGTGTCATATTATAAATTTTCCCCACGATTATCTCCCGAACCATTTGTTATTCGAATTTGTCATTCTTTCGAATACAGATGGTAAGATAGATTTTTTGAACGTTCAACGAAGATAATAGGCTTTGAATGATCGCAAATAATCTTGAATTACCTTGAAAGATATATCTCGGTCTATGAACTCATCTTGATATGTGTTACACACCTAAATAAAAAACTGTTCCATTTAATCCTCGTCCGACGATGCCTGGGTCCATTTAGACCCGAGTGTTAAGGAAATAACGTTTTCTCTATATTTCTGAGAAAATAATAAACAGAAATAAAAAAGAATTGTCTAGAATATGCATTGGAAGGTAGTTATCTCGAATCCAAAAGGACCCAGACATAGTCCCCTGTGCGATCGATCGAATCATTTGTCGTCCAAACGTTAAGGAAATAATAATTATCTTAAAATCTCGGAGAAACTTTCACTTAGAACAAAATTATGCTCGTCATAAGAGATCCCCCTAGAAATAGAGTAAAAGGTTTACTTTACACATATCTTTGAATAAAAAATGTCAAATAAAAGAAGTCAAATTCGCATTGGGTATCGTAAAAAAATTTGCACGGATATTTTCTATAGTAAAATTATGTTATGTAAAGAATGACTGATATATATAACAGCATTCAAATTGTCACATTACATAGAAAGCAATAGTTACTACAAAATGAAATTTAATTTCATTTAAGACTGAAAAGAAAAATTAGTTAAAATAGTAGTATTAGAAATGATAAGAACTGATGATTATTAAATTATGATTAATACATTGCTCGCTTTATTGATTTAAAATGTAGCATCATAATGGTTTGAATAATCAAGATGTGACTACATTTCCTAATACCTTTAAATTGTTGTTTCTTCTCTAAACTCATAGAAGAAGGCTTAATGAAAATTATGCTATCACAATAAAATATTATTTGTTACAGAAATATAATAAGAATACCAAATATGTTACAATTGATAACGTATATATATAGTGTTATTATACCTGTTTTTACATTCTGATTATAACTTCTTCCAGCACTATCTTGCCTCGTAGTGCAACATTTCATCAAACAGTAGATGAAAGTGGTGTAGCAATAGGTGGTCATTTACAAAGGAGTGAAACAATGCCACATTCGGTTGCGCAGCAAGGCGAGCAAGATAAAGAAAGAGAAAGGCAAGAAATAAGCAGCCTTTGGTCTCAAAAGGACAGCGTTACCTCGAGTCTTTCGAGTCTAGGTTCCAGTTTGAAGCTCAGCTTTGGGTAAGGCAAACGTTACTACCAGAAAAACCACAAAATGTATATTGTCAGTTATAATTAAAAGGATTCTATTTCAGTATTTAATTCCGTACACATATAGTACAGACCTGTTAGTTTCTCAATATATATTCTAGCTTAATCAACCTTTACTGAGCATAATACTTAATTCTAATAAATCTCAATATAAAATAATACAATATTATTAGCTATGAAGTTAAAAATAACTAATATCATTTCAGTTTTTGTAATAATTCTCGAACGTTTAAAGAGTTATTAGTGAAAATATTTATTTTTAAAAATATTATCAAGGTTCTCAATATATGTACTAGTTAAATGTATTACATACTGGAAAAAAAAGAACTGGTTATGTAAAAATTGAGGATAAAAAATCGAGATATTCAGTTGAATAAAAAATATACCAAATGTACGGATTAAATAATGAAATAGAAATAACATTGGATGGAAAAGTTTTTCTTTCAAAGTACATACCGTTTGTCATAATGCCTAATGTTTTTATGAAGTAATAACAGAAGGAAATTTTTGTGATACGGAATCTGCTGGAATACAAATAATATATTTGTGTTTTGCTTTCCTTGTTTTCTCATAGAAAATTTTTGCAAACATTGATAATACTTTAGAGCGTTGAATTACATGGTGTTCCAGCATTCATGTTACGATGTACGATAGTAAAATAATTGAAACAATTATTAATGATAAATATATTTAATTCAATGATAAAGTAGGTTCCAATATTTCTTTTTAAAGTCATTTTTGAAGATTGATTTAAAAAATTGTTTAAACTGTTTAAATGGGATTTCTATAAGTAATGATACTATATACCCCCTAGCGATATATTATCCAATAATATACTGATCCAAGTTTGCACAAAAAATAAAATGGCTCTCGAATTGAGTGTAATAAAATTCCTTAATAACATTATATAATTTTTTACAAAGCTGAACTGGTAGATACATGAATCTGCATTTACTAACTTTAAGAGATATCAACGAGAGAAGTTCAAATAAAAAAATATTTGAAGCTTTGTAGGAGTGTAGTTCAAGTGGTGCTGGTAACAAAAGCATTTTTTGTTTGGGTAATGAAACGATCCTAGGGGTAAAAATATCCTCAAACAAACTCTGAGTTTTTATATTGTTGTGAATATTTACAAATCCGTACAAGATATGGAAAAAAGTTTGAATTCATAGTTATGTGGTTTTTGATGCCCAACCTCGTTATACTAAAGATTTTCGAAAAAATTTTTTCAAAATATACTATTATCACTCTTACAGTTAAAAAATGCCTTCTCCTAATATGTATAAATAAATAAATATGTATATATTATTTATATATAATATTATAAATATATATCAATATCTATGTATATTTATATAAATATTATATATATAATATTTGATAGTCTATTATATATTATTAACAAACGTAAGAATAATCATTGTTAAAATTTCAAATTTGAAATTAATGTTGTTCGCATGGTTGAATAAATTCGAAAAAATACCATTAGATTTTACAAATGTACTCTTCAAAGAAATTAGATTTCGAGAACGTTGAAAAGGGAAGTTTTCCATGATACACGCTACTCAACGCTGCACCGATTCCTACAGTTTTCTAAAACGATTGAACTAAAAGTATCAGTTTATCCGTATTTCTTGTACTTATAAATTTACACAAAAAATCAATTTATTACAAAAATGCGTAAAAAATTGCAAATTTTTAATATCTTATTCGAACAAGCAGATTTTTCTATACAAATTAATTATGTAGCTGGATTTCTCATCCCAGAACGCACAATTTTGCTGTTTAATAAGAAATGTCTTTCACGGTTTCAATCTCTTGCTTTGAAAGTTATTTTCACGCTCTAGATGTATATGATTTCCGATAAAATAGAAAACGCATAATACTTTATCATTCATTTTATTTATTTTTTCATTTTTATATATTAGAATATTGTTTTGAATATTGCTTCGTATATAAGTTTTATTAATATCGACGCGTGTGAGAACTTACGCGTTGTTTCTTACAAATGCGCGATTTTACGTAAACATACTTTCATAAGAAACATACGTACATCTTATGCAAATCTCTAAATCATTCTCTATAAAATTTTCTTCTACTCTTTAAAAATCTGCACGTCATACCTACATGTCTAGCTTTTTTGCTACCGTGTCGTCACCAACCGCAGATGATCGATTTATTTACAGTGACTCCCATTAATATTCGGACACATTTTAAAACAGAATAACTTTTTTCTAAATTGGACTAAACGAATTGTGTTCTCGTGAAAAGTTAGAAGGATTAGTTTATTAACTGACGCACAGAAGTAGTTTTGAAAAAATTCTAATTGATCCAAATTACGAAGAAAATAGTAACGGTCACCTTTTACAACTGTTTTATTTGAATCCGCAATGAAAATTTAAAAAGTACATTTTGTAGATTTATATCAATTATACACATGCTGAAAATTTTATTGAAAAATAAAATATATATATTTTTTTATATTTTTTAAATTTTTATTACCAGCTCAGATAAAAAAGTTATGAAACGGAACTCTATTATATTCCTTGCAATTCCAACTAATTACAATTTTGTTTTAAATATGTTTTACACATCATATAGTAAACTAATCCTTCTAACTTCTCATTAGAACTCGGTTCGTTTGGTTCAATCTTAAAAAAGTTATTTTGTTTTAAAAGGTATCCGAATATTAATAACAGTCTCTGTATCTGCTGTAAACCGGAAACGGAAACAGACAGAGTTATCTTAAGTGTTACCTATAATAATTGTAAAGCATATAAATTTATTAAACATTCAATGTTGAGTTCATTTATGTATCTTTAAAATGTCAAATGAAGAAGCGCCAGCATCAAACAATATTGATTCTATGTAAAAGCTGTAAGAGAATTGTTTGCACGTGTTTGACTTGTGAGTACGTGAACATGAATTTGTGTTTAATATTATTAATTGTATTATAAGATATCTAATAGATTTGTAGTACAATGATTGGTAGAAAGATATGCTAACCTTTTGATTTACAAAAAAAATTGGCTGCTACGTTGCTTAATATGATAAGCGTAGTACCACTCAGAAGCTAAATGCTTACTTATGAACCATCTGCGACCTGTGATAACTATCATGTACTATGAACGCAATATTATTATTTGCGCGTTACGTATTTTACGAGACATTATTGATTTACGTTATATAAATTTAAGCCATTCTTTTTATATTTACTTCTTTGGTCCAAGATTAAGATAGGTACATAAAATGCTTCCATTTGCTTCAAGCATATTTATAATCTATACTATCTATCTATCTATACTATCTCTATCTATACTATCCATACTAATTACACTTCGTGTTTTATTTGTTATTTTCGTCTTATTTTATCATACGAAATAATTCGTTAAAATTTCAACTGTTGCAAAGCACTTTCTACAGTTGTCTATAGCACTCATAAGTTTGAAAGTTTCTCTTTGCAAGTTTGTTAATTGCAGTTAAGATCTTTGCAAAAATTCAGTCGATGAATGCCAAACGGCGTGATCGCGCTCTTTTCATCTTTTCTTTCTTTTTCTCGTTTATGTGTTACTTGTAATTTTTAATAAATGAAAAAGTTCTTTTTAACAACAGCTCGAAGCTTACAAAAGCATAAATATTAATTTAATAAAACCTTGATAAATGGTAACAGTAAAAACACACGTTGACATTGTTAGTTCGATTCTACCAGACCGATTAGCTAGTACTTTTGGAAACTGAATGGAAGAAGCACGATCGCGCCGCTTGGCATTCAAACGATTAATGTTAAAAAATGTTTTTTTTTCTTTCTTTTTTACGAATAATTTGATCTATGCAAACTCTTTAAACAAACATACACGCTCTGTCCCAAAAATATTCGAACTTTGTCTGTACAAACGATAGTAATGTCACCACCTATACATACATGTTTCTTTGGTCTACTGGAGCCTGTTTTATAACTAAATTGCTTGTGATTCAGAAACCATAAATATGCTGTTTGCTAGAACGCTCTATAAGTGATAGTATCCTTTTTTTGTGCTCTTGTTAAAAAATCGCAATGTAACAAGCTAACGTTGAACTTCGTGAGAAATAGCAAAAAAAATTTTACCTAGACATTCTGCTTGTTGTAGATAGCTTACGAGGTATAAGCATTATCAAAATTTCAATTATGCATTATCACATGTAGTTGGCAGAAATGATTTAGCGAGGTTGTAAATTAAAGTTTGAAGCTGCAACACCGAGTGGTGTAGCCACATTCAGGGTCGTGTGTCATTCGTGAATTGATATTTAAAAGTCTGCGTATTATCATCTGTTTAAGCTATTGTCCGGCAAAGCTAACTTGAGACCTTTGTGGTTATATGTATATGTATATAGGGTGTCTGTTTTATCTCATTACAGCGAAATATCTTTTTAGGAAATGATATTACGAAAACATGTATTAACAAAAGTTGTTTGGTATAGAGTGGGACATTATGTGGTGTAAATATCTGTTTTTCTACCTGGTATGGTAGGGGATATTTCAAAGACAATTTAATTTTTTTACATGGAATGCTATATCGCTTTTTATACACAATATGATACTGTACGTAAAGACGAGCTCAAGGAGCTACTGAGAAAGTCATTTTCTTTCATGGAAAGTCGTAAAATTGCAAAAAAAATATGTACACCACATAACTTCCTCTGTACCGAATAATTTTTATTAATACACATTTTTCGTAACGTCATTTCCTTAATACGTTATAAATACTACTTATTGAAAGTCTGAAAACCGTTAGTCACATTGTTTGTTTACGGAGAATGAACATTCGAAAGAAAATATATTAAAAACTTTATAGGTATATTTTCACAAAATAGTATATAGTATATTTTTCAAGAAAATATACTATATTTCATTCATACAACATAAACGTTCATCGAAACCGATAGGCTGAAAATCCCGTAGCAATGACGGCGCCGGCGTATAATGTGTTGAAAAATATTTCGCTGTATTAAGATAAAACAAGCATTTTGTAGAAAAAAAAAAATACTCAAAATGTTGAACTTGACAAGATATTTGAAAATCATTGAATTATGTGGATGAAATCTCATCTGTATAATTGCCGACACAGGCAAACCTTTTTCATCCTTTGCACTCCACTGGCTCCGCTACAGAGACATTCATAATATGGACCGTAACTCCATTTCAATTTTATTCATATTAAAATAAAACAAATTAAATCAATTTACCGTTGACGAATGTGTATAATTCTTTTCTTTTCCAAAATAAAGCTTTTGGTTTTCAAAAGTTTCATTAGAGAAGTATGTTGGAGTTGATAAATCGATCATGTAAAAAAAAATATTCAAAGCGCAAAGGGTTAAAATATCGCAATGCAAGAGCCAATTCTCAGTTAACATTGAATGACCCTGAGCGATGTTCGAGCTCCATATCTTCCTTGAATTACTCTTTTGATGCTCGGATTATGTATACATTGACGCCTGACTGATTTTACAACCCCACTGTATACATTTCCATTATTTTGAAAGAAAAATATCGCCGATGTTTCCAAAGCTTGTACATTTCTTGCAAACGGCATATTTCCTTAAAAGAAATATATGTATTTTGAATAATCGATAAAAGAACTCACTAATATAATACGAAAAATTGTTTAATCTGAAATTCGAAAATTTTTGGGATATTGTATATTTTTGTCACTGTTCTTTCTCTATTAACTGCATGCAACAGAAGGAACAAAAATTTCTTCGACGCCTATTTTCTTTTTTTATTTTCAACTCTATCTGTAGATTTTGTTATTTGCTTTATTCTTCTGATGAAGAAATACGAAAGTAGAAATATAAAACTATCAATAGAGCCAAAAGGAAGTAGTAGAGTATTTAACAAGCATTAGAATTCCTTCTGAGGTTATTTTTGTTCGTAAAAATAAAATTAATTTTTTGAAAAATTTTTTATGTATTTGTAATATTTGCTAACTTCAAGTTTACGACCTAAATTATTGATTTTCTTGTATGAACATTATTCTAGTAGCTTATTAGAGAGAACGAGATTCGATTTGTCGATTAATACATAATATATCTAGTTTAGTTTAGAAACGAAAATTGACTTTGAAATCTTTAATCTACGTTCATTTCGGAAAAAGATCAAGAATATCAAATTGTATCCTCTTTAATACCATGTAATCTCGTAACGAAAGAAATTTCAAAATATTATATAATTCTCGAGATATAATGCTAAATCGATTTACGCAGAACACCCTGTGCAATTATTTTATCATAAATACTATGAATGAATTGTGTAGAAGCTGAAGTATGCTAACTTTTCATAACGAAAGAATTTAAAAAAGATCATTTTGCAATTTGCAGAATAGATGTTCAAAATACGAGGATTTATAATATTAAGGTTCAGTTCCCTGTGTATATTCTGTTTGAAAGTCAAAAAAGATTAACGTACAACTATTTTGCGTATATACATACATACAAAGAATACATACGAGTATTAATTCTGAAACTTCTTCTATATAAAACAAATGACAAGTCCATACTATCAAAAAGTCAAGTAAGCAGGAAAGGGAATTAAATAATATTTGTTTCAGTCCTACTAGCTTAACGGGGAAGAAGTCCAATGAAATAATACTCGGTGGTCTAAATAGCTTAAAATCTGCCGCTACGACGGTAGTGAAGAAGTTTGACGAAATAAAAGAAGCCATCTCCGTGACAAGTACTCCAGTAAAACTGAAGGAGCGGGAATATAAAATAACACACGGAGCATCGCACGAATCGTTGGATTCCATGACAGATGGTTCTTTGCAAGACAGAAATGAACCTCTTAAACTATCTGGTTTGTAAAATTAAGCACCTTATCGCATCGGTACCAGGAAATATATACATTTCCCTCTCTGAGTTACCGAATACTTGCTAGTTTTGAATACTCAGTTTTTTTTTTTATGTATAAGTAATTAACACGTTAAGCACGGCGATGGTCCCTGGGGACTGACAGTGAACTTTTTGTTTGGTCTGGTTATACTCTGTAATCCAACACTTGATGAATGATTACTAAATGAACGAAAACACAGTAAAATCAGCTCCACGCTTAATTTGTTAATCTAAATACAGCAAACAAAATATAAATTGATTTCCATTATAATATTAACTCCTAGTAATTTATTGCTTGATTTCGTAAATGTAACATAAATTGATCTTTAACCTGTTAACTGCGGATGACGAGTTAACTCGTCATCGATTCAATAATACTTCGAACGTCAATAGCTTATGTATCAATGGATTACATATTTCTTAATTGCACTATCGTGTCTGTATTAAATATAAAATACACTATATTCACATTTGCAAAAACCAAAATAACGTAATTACTTATCATTTTTGCTGATTTTTAATTATAAACTGCAGAGGTTCAATTTTTGTTTGAGAGGCAAACGCAGTTAAAAGGTTAAATCTAGTAAGCGTCCGGTGATTTTTGGATGAAAATGTGTTCATAATATAAGACAGGAATTATAAAAGGATTCGTTATTGTATTGAAATAGGTGACGGAAATCTAGATCCTTATACGTTATACGATTTGGCGGAGTGTTTATATCCAAAGGGTTCAAGGGAATTGGATGAACGAATTGCTATTGAACTTGTGCTTTCCAGTGCAAGTAGATGTCACCATTGCGCCACCATACTTTATGATGAAGAAATAATGGCTGGTTGGCAACCAGAAGACTCAAATTTAAATACAGTTTGTCAGTACTGCGATAAAGCAACAGTACCTCTACTTACTATAACAATATTAGATTACAGGTATGTGAAAGTTGAAAATTGATCAAGTATAACAACACTGTCTAACAAATTTTGACCTTTAGAAAAATCTGCAACATCTATTGGGTAATCCTTGTAGAGTTTCTCATCCCAAACTTCATTTTATATACTTCATCTTTCCTGCAGTTTGACGAAATTTAAAAAATGTTTTTGGCCATGCAGCGATTACGCGTCGCTATGGCAAATATGTCCTCATGACGGCAAAATACTGTGTAGATGTTGCTGACAAATATTTTTTCAATCTGTTCGAATTCAAAATTATTTCAATACATTTTCTGGATGGTTGTTTCTTAAGAAATGTTTACAGAATTCAATACTGTGTAGCAAATTTGTTTTAGATAAAGAACTTTTCGTAAAAATGTAGAAGAATTCGAAACATCGATTCTTTTTTAAACTTTGATGTACAACCATTCAAAACCACAAAATTTAATAATTATATACGCTAGTATATTCAAGACATTCTTCTCTATCTTTTAAGACTAAATTAAACTTTCCAACATTTTTGAGTTTTGTTATGATACTTCATTTTTCCTCAAAATCGTGTGTTTTTACAAAAATCCGTAGTTTTCAAAAACTGAGGGCGTTAGAGCAATTTTGCTTCCGACTTCGTATTTGGGACGAGAAACTACAAGGATTACCCAATGGATATTGTAGATTTTTCTGAAGGTCAAAATTTGTTGGACGGTGTAATTGTAACGTACATTATAGAAAATTTAATGTACTTTCATACTTACACAGATGTGAAGAAAACGAAAAGAAAAGTGACCCCTTAATGGGAGCTTTAATCGAATTATTGGATAAACCGAAAGAATTATTAGAACCTATTACGGTGCCATACTTGAATCCTCTAGTTCTAAGGAAAGAACTAGAAAGTGTTTTGAGTCAAGAGGGTGACGCGTGTCTTACTAAATATAAATTTATCGAGGAACATCCGATAGTATATTGGAATCTCATATGGTATTTCGAAAGAAGTAATTTAACAAGTCACCTTCCTGACCTGTGGTTAAGCAATGACAAGAAAAAAGAACAAATCAATTATAATGCAGTTGGTGTGAAGACTATGTGGGACAATGAAAGACTTCACATGGATCGCTTGCCTATGTATCTCCAATGGAAGCTAAATATTACAGAGGATAAAACGTAAGTTAAATATCACTTCTATATTAATACATACATTGTACGGAACATTACCATTGTACATACACAGTATATGCAGTATTTGATATAACAACCATAGCTAAAATGAAGTGTAGTATGTAGTAGTATGTATGTTTTATTCAGTTTCATAATCAAGAATTGGACTTTGTTAACATAACCTATTTTTACAGTTATCCACGCATTTTCTCTCTCTCTCTCTCTCTCTCTCTCTCTCTCTATATATATATATATATATATATATACATACATACATACATACATACATACATACATACATACATACATACATACATACATACATACATACATACATACATACATACATACATACATACATACATACATACATACATACATACATACATACATACATACATACATACATACATACATACATACATACATACATACATACATACATACATACATACATACATACATACATACATACATACATACATACATACATACATACATACATACATACATACATACATACATACATACATACATACATACATACATACATACATATATCTCACTCGCTCGTTCTCTCATTCACTCATTCACTCCTCTATTCATACTCTATCCTACTCTACTGACTTATTACCATATTTATTGTACTCTTTCCTGTTCTCTAAAACTCTCTTTGGTCCTATTAGCCATTCTTTCTTTTTTCTTTCCTTTTTCTTTTCAACTTCTCGAGCCAGAAAATGGAGTATAGTATATGGTCCACTTTTTCCTTCCTTTATGAAAAATAAAATACCTGATGCATAAATATCGCATATTTATGTATTATACAAAAACATTTAAATCATATTATTTATTAAACTGCAATTGTTGCATATGCCGAAACAATACAAATGAAACAAACAACTCGAAAACTGACCCAACATAAAAGTTTAGTCTCAATTGTTTGAGTTAACATACAGTGATGGACATAAGTATGGCACAGTATGCGATTCCGAATATAAACATTTATAACTACTGAAAAAATTGTTTATAACGCCTGTATACAAAAACAGAATAAAATAAATAAAGTAGGGAACATATAACTAATAAAAATGCGTTTTACAACCATATTATACTTGTATTGGCACACACTTGAAAATCTTTATTCGCGCATACTATTTTACTAATATACTGTTGTTCACTTGTTGAAACAAGTGAATGATGCCCCGATAGTCAGTTTATGTATTGTTGTGTCATTCCAGCAGTTGATTTAGTAAGGAATATTCAGAATAATTTTAAAAATATCAAGGAAAGGAGAATAAACTACACTCTGAAGAAAGAAAAATTATATTGAGCTTGTATAAACAAGGTAGATCTTATATAGAAATTGGAAGAATAATACAAAGAAGCCGATTTACAGTTCGGAACATTATTAAAAGATTTGTGAACATATCGAATACCCATAATTGCTTACAGAGCCGCCTAAGTTATCAGAAAGGGAGAAAAGAAAAATAGTAAATATATATTATATAGGCAAGTAAGACATTTTAAATAAAGATCGATTCAAAAAATAAATGGTATAAACAATATGTGCAGTAGTTATAACTATTTGTATGTGGAATTGCACACTCTGTCAATACTTATGTCCACCACTGTAATATAATATATCCATGTATACATATAGTTTCATGCTATAATGATTTTTATACATTTTTCAATGCGAAATGATAAGAAAAATTAGCGTTATAAGTAAGTAATAGTGATAACATGTGATAAAAGGTTTTAAGGATGAATTAACAAATAAATTACGATGTACTATTTTCGGTTCCTTATTTTAACTTCTTTCCTCAACGGTATAAGGAAGAATATCAGTTTGAAGTCCTGGAGTCTCGCGTTGCACGCTCTTTTTAGCAAACGACAGTCTTATTGTTTTAGTGACTCTCTTGCAACTCGGCTATTCAACCAATCAAGCAACCGTTTCGGGGAATTCTTACCGGTACCACCTTTGTTGGCCGAGATGACACGTATAGCTCCACTAGGGTCGGTAGTCTTTCAAATATGTCGCTTGTTTCCGAAAAATAGCGTTACCGCTAACACGTGCATAAATTACACACATTCGTACAGCACAAATTGATTAATTTTAACTATTTAAACTGTACAACAATTGTTTTTATCTTTAATGATGAGCATTTTCACCCCTCTGTTTGCCTTCTCCTAAAGTCTGGCTCGGAAAAAAGCTAACGACAAATTTCAGAAACTAACTATAAAAAGTAGAAACGAATTCGATTTTGTTAATTTTACATAGTCATTAGTGGGACAAAAATTTCTCTTGGAAACTTGGTCGTTAGATTGCACATTAGGTAATTTATTTATATGAATCTTTTTATTTTCATTTCATATATTGAATTGATCCTTAATATTCCACATACTACATAACAGTTGTACATATGAATGCATAAAAAGCAAAGCTGGATAAAATGTAAAGAAGAAATATTTCAAACAATTTTAAACAGTGGATACTATGCAGATTTAAAAGTGAAATAATATTTAAAACAAAAAACGAAACTTAAGCAAAGCAAATATTTTCATTCCAATAATTTAAAGAAAAAACACCTTAAACTTGTATTTTAAATATATTCAAAATCCTCTTGACAGTAAAAGTAAAGTAAGAAAAGCAATTTCCGCCATTTTATTCTTACTATATATGTTAATATTGTGCTAAACACTAATTAACGTTTTATATCATTGACTGTTTTATATGAAGAATACCATATAAATTATATCTTTTAGTACAACGTTCAAAACTATAATTCCATAGGAATCTAATAAGTGATGATAAAATATCGTTGTACATTCTTTACTTATTTCAGATTAATGCAGTCAGTAATTACGTACGTTCGTCGAAATGATTTAGCGGAACCTATAAAAAGAGTGGCCTTAGAAAGAAACAAAAATCAATCAACTAACCAACCTCTATTTTCTATATACCGGGATATTTTGTTTTTGGCATTTACAGTTTTGGGGAGAGGGAATATTGACCAAGGTATGTTATTTTTTATTACATAACGGTAGAACATATTCTTTTTCTCCGTATTTTAACACTATGTTGATTTCGGTTGATTTCTCGCTAGTTAAACGCTATGTTGATAATTTCGGTTGATTTCTCGTTCAACCGTTCAGTGTTGAAAATTTTGTAAAGAGTATTGCGAGAAATTTAACCAAAAATGTTGTAACTTCGTTAACGCTTGCAGAGTAAAGACATCTGTGTTTGAATTGTCTTAATGAAACCTACTGATAAATGATAATATTTTCTGTATTTGATGCTGTTAGTCTTCTAGAATCAAGGCCTCTTGGACGAAAAATCTAACGTCGGTCTGCAGGTACCGGCCTGGCGCTTAACATGTTAACACTTTAATACTTCATTTAGTTACCACTTTGAAATGAATTAAAAACAAAAAGTAGCTAATATTAGTTGATCTATTATAATTATAGAAATCAAGATCGTTATTGTATTACTATCCGCAGTAAATTTGTGCATTTTTTTTAATTGAAAAGTAACGACACATCATACTTGCATTAATTTTATTTGTCTACAAACTGTGACGTAATTAGATTTTTCTCCACACGATATAATCATATATATTCCATTTTTTTTTTTCTTTAAATTTACATTGCTTTCTTCTTAAATAAACTATTACTCAGGTGTTATCTTTATGTGATTTTTGCTTTCAAATGCTCTCATTTGAAATGTAGTCCACCAATGTAAGATTCGAATAATACTTTTTAACAGTTTTTTCTTTTTTTTGTTTTCGAGGTTAACTTCAATTTATTATAGATAAACCTGCAACTTTTATACACCTATTTTTAAATGGATATTGAAAAGGCGTTTAAAATGATGCTCTCACCAGTTGCAATATATTTGCACTTATAGCTAAAAGCAAACATATAAGATCTTTTGCCGCACATTTTCCGATGTTATTAGAGCATCTTTGTAAACCTTAGTTTTCAATATGCCTATTGTATTTACTAATTGTAATAATATGCGATAAAGTAAAACACTAAATGGAACCCTACTGTTAGGGTTGTAGAACTCTAACAAAAATTTTTCTACACCATATTATTTTTTAAGAAATACGTAAATTCTTTTTACTACTTTGATTATAAATTTTTAACAATAAGAATTACAAGTAATTGTTCTATGGAAAAAATGTATTACTTGCAATAATATATTGAAGTATTAGAAAATTTAAATTCTTCACATCTAATCTATATTCAACAGTTTTCTGCACTACTAAATTATTATTCCTGCATGTAAAACTTTCAAAAAGTTTTATACAAAACAATTACTTATAAGGTTTAACGTTAAGAATTTATATGTGAAATTAAAAATTAATTTCTTTAAAAATTGTGCATTATGAATAAATTTTGTTTATAATAGGATTTACATGCAAAGTTTTATTTTGTTATACGAAATTCAACTTTATTCTTAAACTAGCTTATAAATAACTATCGTCCATTCTTATATTTAAATAAATTATTTATATGTTGTAGGTGTCTTTGACAGAGAATACAGTTTATCTGTAGAAAGATTAACAGAGAAAGAAGAAAAGCTGTTGTGTAAAATTGATGCTCCGCCCTCCATGATGTCAGTGTTTTGCAGACATTACTTTAAACAACTAAGCGTGTAAAGTTAAAACTGGAGGTATTAAAAAAAAAAAATGATGTAATATATTGTGAGAATGAATAGTGCGTTCGTAAAAAGTATCACAGATTTATCTGTTTAAGCCTGATTTTTGATGTGAAACAAAACATGTAAAATGTCAAAATTAGTAGTAAATTATACATTTTAGATAAGTATTTATAGTTATTATTTTCAAATGAAAATTGGTAAATAATGTTATTTTGAGTATTTACACATTTTTTTAGTGAGCAGAAATTTAATGTATAAAATTTCCCCGAAGCTGCAGATGTCACATATTTGATTATGAAATAATGTATTCTTTTCATATTTAAAATATGCGATTACTTATCATTACTATAAATAACTTTTTTTATTTAGAAAATAGTTGCATATATACTTACTTTATTATTACAATGTGAATATTCATAATTGTATGTATGAAAGTGATAAGGAAAATTATTCAGTACCAAAGAACCTGACTTGATCTAAAAGCTATAAATTTCAAATGCTTTAGTTAATATCACACAGTGGTGAAGAATGCATACAATTTCCAATATAAAAATTATCTTGTTACATCTCAAATAACATTTTCATTAACAGAATACTGATCAAATAATTAAGATTACGTTTTGAACTAAGTAACTTATTGTAAGCTTTTGAAATCCATTCAAGTTCGTTTTTATATTTTTGAATGGAAAAGTTCAATACTGCATAATCAACAATTAAATCACTAACTTGTTCACAGTGAAAAGTGCTATTTGTAGTTATGCCATTGATATTAATTTGTTATTTATAGTACAGAAGTTGCAAAATAGTTAACAAGGTGTTGCATCCAAATTGAAAACTCTAAATATAATATAACGAGCATCATTTGTGATTTGAAAAATCAAATCTTTGTTGTAGAATCTTATACCTATTGCATAAAACTTTATTTTTACAAAATATTTAATGTGGTTTTAATATCTTTAAAATTTTCAACTATTTTCATACATATATGGACAATTTACCAATTAGTATGTAAAAATTGTCAAATATTTGAATGAAAAGAATGGTTTCATCAGGTTAAATCCAAGCAAAACATTATTGGCGATTTTACATCATGATTAAAATATTTAATTTTGATTGCAAATATTTATAATGAAGTATCTTGTTTTGCTAAACCTGGCTTCTAAAAAAATATTTTAATGCAAAAACATTTAATAGAACATATTATGTACCTGATACCTATAAATCATTTTTTTGCATAGGTTAGATTACACAATACATTGATTCTTAAAAATATTAAAAAAGAAATTATGCATACATAATTTAACATAACGATGCTATGCACTTTTCAATAAGATGAACCTTGTACATTATAATACTGTGTATTCGTTCGTTATTAAATTATGAATGTAAAACGTAAATAAAAGTCAGCCATGGTATTTTACATAAATGAGTTTTTTCATCAATGTAAGTATTATAATTAACCTTTGTTTTATTTCGATTAAAAAAAGCGAACAATGTTTTAAAATAATATACTCTTGTACAAGTACTTATACAAAAGGCTAGGTAATAGTTCTTATACAGTAAAGAAATTAAGCAACTGTTTTATTTTAAATTAATATCTCTTTTTTTTTCAATGTTATTCATCTTTAAGGTAAGTGCAATAGAGGTTTTGTAGATGACTTACAGTCTCTCAAAAATACACCGCCCTGTAACTGTACACCGCATTATATATAAATTATATTTTATAACCTTACTATGTATTTCAATTATTTTCGAATTTGGAACAAACATGTATGCCTGTAGAATTGTGTTAATGATCGCATGTGTGTATGAAAAAATATTTTAAATAAATTAATTTCTATACATAACACGTTTAGAAACATTTTTTACTAGACATCGCATGACTTCTCTTTCGCATAGATTTGCAGAAACTACAAACCAAGGTGACTTTTACATTCAGATTCACACTCTTTAATTGCAACCTGGCCTGCTCCACATCCAGCTGCAATTCAGTTTGCGCTACTGTTCCTGTAACTGCTTTGAAATATTTTGTTGCAAACTCAAATACAAGTTGCAACAGCTTTTGTCTTCCTTCGACATTAATCTTGTCTTCATCCTATTTCCGATACCAATATTATTTGTTTTGGTGCCTCGGTGACCTATACACAAAAGATTTCTCTCGCGATGTACAAATGACACTTGTATGTTCCTCTCACTCTCTCCCAAAATTTATTTTTTTATATTATCCTCAAAGATTCTTGTCGCTGACTGAGCGCAAGGCAAAGCCTGATTTAGGTATAGCTAGATCTTGTTTTATAAACAAATCTTGCTAATTCTTTCAATAGATCTTGTACGTGGAGGAACATCATCAACATTCAAAGAAACCACCAGTCAATTTTACTGGATTTATTCTTTCCTCATCCATCAGATACAACCATCTTACCACGCTGAATTTAATGAATTGGTTTACAAAAAATTTATAATTGTTCCCAACGTATTGTACCTTGTCTGTTCTCTACTTACATACCAGTGTTGTCAACTGATGTACTTATTTTACTCTTGAACTAATAGTCGATCCATCTATCGACCCTTTAAAAAAAGGCTTAAATTTATCTTTTTTCAAGAAGAAAGACGTTTTATTAAATTTTCTTAATGTAAGTTTGTAGCGCTCATTGTACCATTAAACTTTTACCTAAAATATTTGTTTCTATCTCTTGTACTTTAAGAGATATACGCGAAAAAGTGGGAGCGCTAATTTGACTTTGAGGTTAATTTTCATACCCTTAAAGGGCGATAGGGCACGAATGAAGCATACCGTTATTTTTGTCTTGGATCACTTTATAAACCCACAAAGTTTCGTTCAGATCCGTGAGTTACGGTTCGCAGTGTTTCCTTGTTAACTATTCTGACGATGTTGGTTAGGAAAATTGAAGTTCAGATAAATAGAGTCCCACTGTACTGTGTTCCCTTATCCATTCTATCTTACTCGAAGTTTTTCATGTCATTAGTTATGAATCCGTCATTGTTCTCTTCTGTAACACCTATATTTTTCGTCTTTCATAGAAATCAATTAATCATAGGCGGAGGAGCGAATATTTTATGATGGTAAGCAATCAGTTTTGTTAGCAAGTATTTAATTATTAGATCACTGCAAGTTTGTACGTATATGCATCATACCTACACGAAGTTTAACGTTAACACGTTAAACGCGGAGCTGATTTTATTGTACTTTTCGTTCAGGCGGCGATCATTCATCAAGTGTTGGATTACAAAGTATAGGTAGACCTAACCCACGGACCGACGCTGCCCAAATAAACAGTTCATTATCAGTCTTCAGGGGCTGACGACACGCTTAACGTGTAATTTTAATATAAATTGTTTGTTATGCAGTCTCGATCGTTTAGAAGTTACAGCATAATAAAATATCAAAGAAATTAATTAATAAAAATGGATAAGAAAAATTAAAGGAAGAAAATAAACGAACTGAATTTGCTCTATTATCTATTCCCGGCACTTTTTTAAAAAATAGTTCATTTCCATAATAATTTGATTGCTGCTTAAAATTAATTCTTACTTTAAAATGTGTAATTATCAATAAAGAATTGTGATAAAGATATTACATATTATGAAATAGATTAAACAAAGAAACGTATTCGAATAATTCGCAAAAGTTTAAAATTACCTGTTAATATTTAAAAATCTTGTATTTTAATTTTATATTCTTAAAAAAGTGAAGATATTTTTTAAACGGATAGTTAACCTTTTTCAATTACCGCTGAAGCATTATAATGTCGGTAGGTATAGTTGGAAAAATTAGAAGAAAACATGCATTTTCAATATTCTAAATATTAACATTCTTTTTCAACATATAAAAATTAAGGTTTTCTAATACAAACTCATCCAAGAACATATTTTTTGTATTAACTATAAATATACCAGTAATAATCCAAGGAAGAACAATGTGGTAACTTTAAAAAAATACACCCAACTATTCCAAAAAGAGATCGCAATTAACCTATGCTACCGTAATATATTAATGTTCTCTCGCAAAATACTCTATCGTTAAAAAACATAAAAATGAAAACAAGGATGTACGTTAATCAACAATCGTTTCGCATTGAATTTAAATTTTCTATCGTAGATAAATATTTTAATGTACATTTTAGATTATTACAATTACAATTTTTCTCCATGTTCAACAATAAAAATAAAATAAAATAGTCCATTTTCCTTGATCTTTTAAACAAAACAACATGACTATTCTGTACATTGTCTCTTACATTATTTTTTTTTCATACATTTAGTGTAAAAAATTGTTCTATGTCAAAATTAGAACAATGTTTTAACTATATTATAACTCGTAATATTAACAGCTCTGAGGTTTTCTTTTATGCACTTTAAAAGTAGCCCCTAAACAAAAATGGTCACTACCAACCGCAAAATTTGGTATTGTTGGTAAAGTGCAGCACTGTTTAACCACGGGTAGTTTGTAATTCTCAATAAGTTCCAGATCACTATAAAAAATATAATCAACTGTAATCCACTCCCCCTGATTGGTTGTGGCTTCTGGTTCTCCATGATAATTTCGATGTTTATATACACTGTTGAAACGGAACGGATGGGTTAAAGTACCAGAACAAAACTTCACTTGATAACCATGAGCGATCTCTATTGTTTGAACATCAGTTGTATCTGTATTCACTTCGCAAGTGTACGGTGTAATATTTTCGTCTACGGTGAAATTTTCACTATTTTCCAGCTGTGACAAATTGAATACTTAATTAAAATAAAATAAAAAAGGATAGTTTTTCATAGGAAAAAAAAAGATATATCTTCGAATACTGAAAAATATTAAATACAATATAACAGATGCGCTGAATGAATGAAGACAAACAGATTTAATAAGCAATGAAAAAAAGAAAAGTAAACAGATCATCTGAGTTTGAATTTAATAAATAATGAAAGAACAGAATTAAACAGTTTATCGAAATCTTTTTAAATTAAATAAATTACTTTTTAGTCTCTTTGGTTCCAACTTCGATCGCTATTTTTATTTCTTGAAGAAAAATCAAGAAAGAGAAATGGAAATAGAAGTGGTCATAAGTATCAATAATAACTTTATCAGAAGATACATATTACATAAACGAATTTACATATTACATAATCTCGTTGTACTAGACCTATCCGTAGCATTGTAAGATGAATATCCGTGGTAACGAAGAGGCTAATATTCATTCGTTATTAAAAAAAACATACCATCACTTTATTTGTTCCTTCTCCACGTAATCTATGTTTTAAAACATTAAAATGTTGACAGTTATCCGTAATACAAAGGCGAGGAGGAATTAAAGAATTTGATAAAGATCGATATTCCGTTTCTTCAAGAGTCTTGCTTTTCCCTTGATACTCAAAAACTCCCTTCGTAATAAATTCGTATACTCCAGAGTCAGGTGTTAAGTTGAAGTCACCTGTCAGTATAATTGGAAGGTATTTGGCTCCCATCCTGTTCATAAAAGGACAAAATTAAATATATGACGATATAAGCTATTTGTTTAAAAATAAATTTTGTTCTCTGACTAACCCCTTTATAGCAAAATACGAATTATAGACACTTCCGTTTTTTTTTTTAGTTACATTTTATAAAATAATAATTAAACAGGCACTAACAATGGACGGAAGTACAAATCTAACAATATTTTTATACGTAAACATTTATAAAACTAAATCATGAATCTATTAAGTGTAGAAATAAATTCTTTCCAACTGCAGTCACATAATCAAGCACAGCCGTTCAAATTGAAATACTTGAGAGCTGGCAGAGAAATGGCAAAAGGTTATCAACGATAATGGAAATTATTTTAATGATTGAGATAAAATTATTTTCATTCTTTTAACAAACAAACCTTTAATTGTACCGAAAAATCTGAAAGAATTTATTTTTATACCTAATACATATATATACTGTATAGAATTGAGTGCATTGCACCAGTGTAATACAAATATAAGGGATAATTAGTTTAACTTGACTTTGCAGTATCCATAAACAATCCGATGTATGAAAAAATATATGAAATATGAATTATATAACTTTAAAAGGAACACATGTTCTAATGATTTTTTTTCTCTGTTGCTTACATTCGCTTTGAAGGTAACTTTTTAAATGAAACACCCTATACCCTTTCCTCAACGCGAGTATTAAACTTCGAGTAAAAATATTGCGAAGTCTAAAACTGAATGACCATGGAACATTATAGATCTCAAGTGAATAATTTGAATTAAAATATTACAGTAAAAATTATACCCTGTTTAAGATTGAGTTTACCTCTATGATAAAGCAAAATATGTTTTTGTATTTTGCTAGTAGCGATGTGATAATGCACGGATAATTCAGTGCGTATTACAATTTTCTATGAGAAATTTTACAAATGAAACCTTTTGAACTACACAACGGAACACATGCTTATAAAAAAATTACTATAAAAATTATTTCTACATCATGCGTCAGATTGTATAATTGAATTTATCTCGTTAATCTCTATCATTTTATGTAGGTGTACTGCATCTAACCCTAAGACGTTCAACTAACAAATTTTTACTTGTCTATTATGATGTTCCCCTCGAACTCCCGTAGCACCCCAAAAACATTTCTATACCACCAGTATATCTTTTTAAATACATATTTATATTAATCGATTAAAACGGGATTAAATTGTATACAATAATCGTTTAAACTTTAAAGTTCAGTTACTCAAAGATGCCTAACACTTTTAGCATGTTACTGAAGATCTTTCGCTCTTCTGTCCCTTGAACAGTAAAAACAAGAAAATATCAAACATGTTCCAAATTCACAACGTGAAGTGTATAACCAAGTTGAGGACTCACACGTTCTCATTTGTATGAGAGAATTAACATGTTAACTGCCACGCTGATCTTGTGTCACACTCTATTAACACCACTCGACACAATCGCGCTGTGAGATACGCTCATCGCATGAACTAAAAACATTTAGCAAAACAATAAAAAAGGTAGTAATTTACTGTAACATGTACAAAGAAAACCAGTGTTTTTCTTTAGATTATGTTAATAGATTACATCAATTTTTAATAAAATATTATATTTTCTATTTAATAACATAGTTAATACCTTCAATTAAGGCTCAAACTGGCGCGACAACGTAGCTTAAAGCAAAAGTCAATCGCTGGTTCCCATGAATCGTCGTAGCGTAAACGAAAAAATCTACAGCGTAACAGTTAACGTGTTAAAGACATGAGCCAACGGTGACAGTACAATTCGTAAAAATTCGATGATCGAATTTTGAAGGTTTTCTCTAATTTTCAAAAGGTTAAATCATTACACTGAGCATAGGTGGCCTTCGTTTGCAGAGTTTAGAAATGACTAGAAAGCGTTTAGAGGTCCAGACTTTTCTGTTTTCTTAATTTTCGTGTTATTTTCTTTTGTTAGACATAAACAGTAGGTGTGACAATTTGTTAAGGATGTAATGCAGTTTATAGTACTCGTTAAGATAGACATACACGCCCCCACATGCATACATGCCTTACTTTAGCAGCACACTACTAATCATTTATGAGACATATTTTTTATACTTTATAGATACTTACAATTCCAAAGGTAAACAGTATTGTCATTAAATAGTTAGTCCTAAATAAAGCGTTTTTTATCTTGTAAAGAGAATGTGTGAAAATATTTGGCTTCTCAAAGATTATGTATATTAGAATGAAGATAAACTTCTATCTAAGATATCTTACCATAAAGTTAAGAGAAGGAATTGAAATTTCATGATGATATTCTAGTGAGACAACTTGTATAAGAGCCAGCTTCTATGCTTAATGTTTAGAATAATAATATTATTCCTACTGAATAGAATTTCTGTCTAGAACCCCCCACCCCAGAAGTCCTATCTATACATAATTATTGAGTTTTCAATCGTTTGCACATTTTAAATATTTATAGTTTATAACAAGTAAGACTACCTAATATTTTTTTTTCACTTGAAAATATTTTAGTGTTGTATATATCATAAAACTAATTTCAATTAAAGAAACAACAACAAAAGAGGTACATTTAAAATTGTTGGAGAACACCATTGATAAAGGACTGAAAGTACCCAAAGAAACTCAAGTTACTTGGTTCAAGATATGTCCCTCAATAAGCTAATGACTCCAAACACATAACCTGAATAGTAAAGGAAGTTCTTTTAAAGTACAATAAAATTCTTTAATGTTAATATTAATGAAACGATTGTTTTAATGTTCAGATTGCAATTCTATTAAATATTTATAGGATTTCTTATATCGGGAAGCCCGAAAATCAAAATATACAACAATAAAAATACATTATGGATAGTGCATCAGGGAACTGGAGACAATTATCCAGCCTCAGTTTTTGGTTAAATTAATAGCAGGACTACCAAGCAAAATGTTGTTTTCCCATTAGATCTAATCAGACTTATGAAGAATAGTGTACATCCATGCATGTGTACAACTAGTTCTTTATTTTTCTGTTATAACAAATATTTCAATTTAATAATTTCTTTGAGAAATTAACTATTCATAAAATTCACGAGTTTTGATCCATCAAGATTGTAAAGAAGCAATCCATACTATGCCACTTAATTAACTGTGCGCTTCTCTTTCTGAACTCACGTATTGATTTACTCCTACTTTTCTAACCTACAATTGCTAAGTCACTCATAAAATTATCCAATTGTTTAATATCCATCGTTTGCGCAACACTAATTGATAACATTGAAATACTTAATTGGTAAATCGAATTAGGTTTGTAACAAATCCGAATAACAGCTAAGTGTCACGAAAATATAAATAATAAGCTTGTATCAAATTGCAAGATACTCATTTTGATCAAATTTTGTAAAAATAAATAGTAAATAGACAGAAATTGGTGAACAGAAAACAATTACTATGACTCAGAGAGAAAGTAAACTAGGACAAATATTCATATTATACTCTTTTGTAATGCATTCCTGATGTATTTACCATACATTAAATTGCAACCTATATTTGCGCATAGTAACATGTCCAATGCAGCATTCTTATTGAAATTATGAAAATCAATAGACTTATATGTTTATATATAACTACAGATGAAAGACTTGGTCGTTCAAATTACCTATCACTCTAAAAACAATACACATATTTACAACCTTGCCAACAATCTTGGCTCTTACCACATACACATTACAGATGCACCAGCTCTCATTGCATACACATAAAGATAAAACTTGGTCTTCCTATCGTCGCATCTCCCATCTTTATCTCTCTGTAATATATTTATTTATCTTTTTCTATTTGCAGACTTCCATCTTGCAAAGAGATAGTCATCATTTTTCTTAGACTTTTAGAAAATTTTGTGAAGAAAGAAGAAATAGCACAGTTGAACAATCAAAAAGTATTAGTATTGTTGGACTATAATACATGTCCACGTTTCATCTTCTCTTATACAAGGTGTCCCAGGATTTTCCGGCCATATAGTACCAGTATGTTCTATGAAAAGAAATAAGAAATAACGTTATATAGATATAAGCTACTAAAGGCTTATTAAAAAGTAATAGCAGATATATCGAATAATCTAAATCGCTAACAATGATGTATGCAGCTAAATTATTAATCACCTTAAACCATGTCAATTACTATATCACTGTTTCACTTCTAGATTTTGGCCACTTTTATGAAGACTAATATTATTGAAAGAAACAGTCTGTTATTTTATAAACTTCGTATTTATTTCATCTCATTTTGGTGAACGTAATATCAATACTTTATTACTGATTCAATATATGCATTAATTTTTGCTTAATAAATTTTTTCTTTTCAGGTATCTACATAAATAAAATTCAATAATTCAATTTGTTTTAAAAATTTTAAAAGAACTTCTTGATCTCCCATATTTTAAAGCTAAAATACCAAATCAAATACCATCGCATTTGTGACTTATAAATGGATAGATTCAGATTTGATATTAACTTTTTGCAACTGATCTTGTATAACACTTCAAGAATTTCGAAATTTTGGTGTTGTACTCAAGTCAATCGTGATTCTCAATTGCTTAAGATTGTATTTCAACTTCATATACAACTGTAAATTATATCATACTTTATACTATAATTACATCATCAATGGTATGAAAAGTAATTTTCATTATCTAGGAAACTAAATAAAAAATATTTAGTTAAACATTTCCTTTGCCAATTGCTGTCCACATATACTGTGCTATTATTATTATACTTTCTTGAGTAATTTGTATATTTTTTAATATTCATAAACGAATATCGTTGATCATTAGATAATCTCTTGTGTGTTATATTTATTGATGAAAAAATGCAATTTTCTTCAACTTTATGCATGTATTATCAGTAGATTGTATCTCATCTTTTAGAGAAGATTCACTGACAGTTTCTTGTAGTTGAATTTTCATGAAAAAAGTTGCTATGAACTCATTGTTTAAATATATTTGCGTATTTTTGTACAAGACTGTGTAACTAATTGATAATTATCATTATGTAAGTTATTGCAGGATACCTTCCGAACTCAAAAGTGAACCATAAATATAAATTCGCATAAGCAAATTAAAAATAATAAATTATAATAATAATAAATTTCATGCGTTGAACACTGGCATAACTCGGCCGAAAAATCCTGGAGAAACATATATTTCATTTATTTTGTAATTGTAATTTTACGATTCAACATGGTTGCAATTACAAATATTGCACTGGACAATTTTAGAAAAATCAAGGCTCAGAAGTATTCAAAACTAAAAATAAAATATGCATTAATTTCAACGTAAAGTAATAAATTTCATATCATACAGCGTGCTTTCTTGTCAACGCAACTTATACATACTAAACCTGTACGTGTTATTAAAACGATTGTTGAACATAGAAATGCTTAAATATACAAGTAAAAGTTCGCCAGGTGAGCGAACTTTCCGAAAATAAAATATGTGTAATTTTTGTATCTAAATCACTAGAATACTCGAAATTATACGGTGGATCCTTCAATTGCTCTAAAGCCTAAAAACCAAGGATTTGAAGAAATCTTTTTATTAACGCTTATTGGTTTTTAATAAACATCCGTAACGCTTGTAACTGAATGAACTTGGTTTTTACAAGCAATACGATATTTAAAAAAAAATACATTATACAATTATGCAATTCCTTAAAATAAAATGATTACAAAAGAATTGAATATGCAAACACACTTTCTTATCCCGTTACGAATATATTTAAATCTTCCATTACAAGGATCATAATATTCGTAAGAAATTAGAAAAATTTAACAATGCATAAGTTTTGATTGTTCAAATCCTGTAACATATAAGTTTCTAATTTTGTTTTATAATTACAATAAAAACAATATATTTCAGCGATGCAACCCTGACCTCGTGTTACAATTATTTCTACTTGCGTCAAAATGTTGAGTGTATTTGTAAACATTGATCATGTAAAGTTAACGAGATTTACTATTGTGTAATAGTGATTTAGGTGTTGAGTAACAATATTAAAATACCGAAATAATCTTACCAAATATTTCGAGTTCTAATATAAACTCGATACAAATCATAACTTGTTACATAAAACACCTTGAACTATCCAACTTTAAGAACTACATAAAAACTTTGTATAAAGAGTTTGATTTCTATAATTTATATCGTAGACTTTTTCTCAGTACTTTTGTGAGACAATTCATATGCATACGATTTCATGTGAAATCTATGCTAATCATTCTCCTTAAATCTATATTTATACATCTCGCAGTTAGCGCAAATACATTAAAAATTACATTAGCACTTTTAATAATTTTGATAACTTTTACTTTGAATTATAGAAAACATTTTTAAAAGTTTCTTCTATTTCACCTAAATTGTTTCAATTCAAAAAGCTATTTCTGTAAAATTGAGCATTGATCGATGAACATGGAAAACAATCAAATTATATAAAATAAGATCATTATAATTTTGTCACGTGTAATGCTTCATTTCTCATATTTACCTGAGCCGAGCAATATTTCGATACACAAAAGTTTTATTAAATATATATGAGTGTGATAGAATGCTTATGCGCGTGTTCAGTCTAGAATAACTGTTACATAAACGGAGAATATTTGAATCGAAGCAATATTATATGTGCAGAAAAAGTGTGTGGATAGTATTTGAGAATATCGTGCAAACAAACAAACAATACGTGGCCAACTAAGAATTTTGGTGGACGTGACTGAATATCTGCATAGAGTGAGAAGAAAAGGTAAATAAAGAAAGAGTGGAAGCGAATATAAAAAATAAGGGTGAAAGGCGCGTGCGAGGCAAGAAGAAAAGGGGGTCACACGACATCTCATTCATAGATTGTTCAAGTAGTTCCATAATTTGACGAGTTCCGAGTATCGTGAATAAGAAAGTGATAAAATGAATACGCACACTAATTAAACGAAGCACATAGGATCACCCCTCTTAAAGAATTTTCGAAAAATCTTTTTTTAAGATTTACCCCCACCACTCTGTTTTTCAAAAATTCTTTACCGTCACAATGTAAGACATTAAAAAACACACAACTTTCAATTTAACTTTTTTCCCTATATCTCCTACGGTTTTGTAAATATTCACGATAATATGAAAACTGATCATTTCTTTGAAGGTGTGGTTTTCACATCTAAGACTGTTTTATTATTGAAACAAAAAATTGTTTTGTTATTAGTGACACTTCAACTACACTTTTGTTTCAAGTTTTCTTTTTCTTAATTTTCAGATTGCCCTTGTCAGTTTATGATACAGGAGTAAGTCTATCATTGTTGAATACATCATTTATCATCATTCGAAAATGTTATCGACATTACAATAAAGAGTTGAAAACATAACAACTACTTTAAAAGCTTGAAACCTAGTTTTCCATATAAAAAAAGCATTTAAAATCCAAGATTACTTCGCCTCGGGATACAAGTATTTTAGCCATTATGACTTTCATTTCGACCTGTTACGCATACATCTTTCAGTTGTAAAAGCCTATCTTTTAATAAAAATCTTACGAATTCGACACGCTGTTAAGACAGAATATATCCATCTTTCACATAGTACATTTGTACAAAGTATTATATTAACCTCCTCCTCCACTTAGCTACAGTACGATGTTTCATTCTCACTTCTGAAGATGGAAATTAAAACTATCTGAAAAGAACTCATATCTCGAACGAAAAGAATAAATATTATTAAAAGAGTACAAAGACCTATATTGGACAAAGTAATATTAAATGTGCATTAAAATTTGGAATTTCTAAGATTCATACCAAATATAAGCTGCAGGCTATGAAAAATTTATGTTTAATTATAAACTATTTGTATTATTTATATTTTAATGAAAAGACTCATACTTTATACTATGTTTCACATTAATATCATAATAAATATAATTACTTTGCATTGGTAAAAAAACAATTTCTTATTTGTTACATAATCGGTTTTACGAACTATGCGAGACTCTTCAACGGTCATGTTTCAATGATAAATGTGAGTTAATTGTGAGCATTACGAAAGAAATGGAAAAGAAATATACTAGAATTTCCTTAATTAAACATCACTTTATATAACGTGTTTTACTTCTGCGATATTTGCAAATCTATTATTCAAAATCAGTTATTCAACGAATCAATTTATGTAAAAAATAATTAATCTCGTTATTTTTATAAATAAAAATTTTTCTAAAATTTTATAAATAAAAGTCTTTTCTTCTCGATCTATCCGTAAATAAAGTTTCAAATAAATACTTTTATAAAAGTAACAATACTATATAGGGTTTTACACATAAACCCATAAATTTTTTTAAAGTTTACTAATATCATATAAAAACATTGTGACAATGAAGTGTATTATTGTATATTAATGTATATCAATAAATAAGAATGATCTGTTATAATTGAGGCTGAATTTGGACTAATTTTTGTTAAGATCACAGTTAAAGAAGTGATAATTCAACATATAGAAATAAATGGTAAGTAAAGAATGAACTTTTTTATACAAAGTATTATTTTGAAAAAAAAAAGAAAGAAATTGATTCATACATGTATGTAGCTAATTCTCATAATAAGTAGAATTCTATCAATACATACCAACAAATTCTACTCTGCCTACAAATGCTTACTACAACAAAGGAAAGATACAAGTTGGCACTTTGATTTGGATGATCTTTTGCAAGATGGTAATACACAGATGTCAATTAATATCAGTTGTAGTTATTCAATCGTTTTTAAAATATAAACAATAATAAGTATGTGAAGTTATGTACAATGTTACTCTGATACAAAATATTTACATTTAGTTTGTTTAATATTCGAGGTCGTTGAATGCATGTAAATGTAAGTTTTACCGACGCCATTCTTATCTTGTATCATAGTAACCGTTCCTTTCGCATTCCGTATTTTTGTTGTAACTTTTTAATAAAGTTTCAAATGATGTATATTTAATAAAGTTTTCTGCATATTTATATGCATAGAATATACTAACAAAGTTTGTTTAAAAAGACTGGGACACCCTATACAGGATGTATCTCCTACATAAGTATCGCCATGAAATTTCAGAGTTTTCCTTGCACTTTACAAAAGTTGTATTGAACAATGTTGAACTATATTTAAGACTGCATAACTTTCGTCAATCAAAATTTTTTTTATCTGCATTCTTTTATAAATGCTAGTTTTTGTGTTTCAAATGGAACTGTAGTATTTTGTAAATAACAAATCTAACAACCATAACTATCCAGCATTACCGAAATCTCAAACGTACCGGATTATTAGGATCTATGAAGCAAAAATGTACATACATTTCATCTCGTGCGATCGTCTTAATACACCGCGCTATTACACAAACTATATAGATTTCTTATAATTGGTTCTAATAAAAAACATTTACTATAGTTCCATTTAAGAAAGAATAGTTAACATTTTGATTTAAAAATACAATTAACGAATACAAATTTTTTGTTTAGTTCTAGGAAAGTGTAGAAATGTTTTGGCGACACTTACGTGAAACACTCTTATATTTGATTAACAAAATAAAATTGATAAGAGCAAGTCCCGCTGAATCATATTTCTCCTTCCATAAACTTCATTTCATTTATAACTATGATAAAATAGGTAAAGAGAGAACACACATTTATTGTGTGTTCATAATGCAGAAATTTTCTTTGAATTCCAATGAATATGTGAGAATTATTATACATGTAAGTAGTTTGATACTACAATTGTACTCTATCGCATTAGAAAAGCACATTAACCATTTGAATAGCATGTACTGCGATCGCGCTGTTCAGATTTCATATCGAAAAGTGACATGGCATCAAGCCGGGCGATGTATAATCCGAACGTGAACGTATGCTCTCTGTCTTACTGATACTTGCTCTTCGAATCGTTACCCTTTTTTTCAATGTAACATACACTATACAAATGATCAATCTTATCTTTATTTATCGTTATTTTCAAATATTTTTATCGAATAAAAAGGTACTAATAACATGATTTTTAATTTAAAAAATAAACATTATTTTATTTAATAAATTATCAAATTTTAGAACATGTGTATTTATCAAAGCACAGTATATGAATTCCCTTTCTGCACTATACACAAATTAAATTAGATCTTTTTATACTATTAATTTTATTCGTACCTACAAACTGTGCATTATCGAAAGTTACGTTTGTCCTGACAATTTTATTAAGACAGATATTTGTTTTTCATTATTAACCCCTTAACCTACGATTTACGTTCAAGAATTTTGGGCCGAAAACGTAAACAAGCTCGCGCAGCCTTCGAGCCATTCGCACGACTTGTGTAATACGCTGATCGGGCCAATCGTAAATATTACGGGCATCGCTCGTGGTACGACGGTCGCGGTTTGTAATTCTTCCCCAAAATTGTTTATAACATTATCGTTTAATTATAAAACAAATGTAATTGGCACAATACATGGAAATAGGAAGCATATGCCAAAAGATTTGTGTAATGTAAAATTAAAAAGGGAGGAATACGCAATAAGGAGCTGCAACCGAATACTCGCTATAAAATGGAAAGACAAGCGAGATGTTCATATTATGACGACAAAACATGAAACAGTCGAAATGACTACACAAGGATCCAATTGTATGGAAAACCAAATTGTATTACGGAGTACAACAAGGGAATGAATGGAATTGATCTCCAAGATCAAATATTAGCATGCTTTCCAGTAATGAGGAAATACATGAAAAGATATAAAAAAATTTTTGTTTATCTGTTCGATATTGGTCTTTTTAATTCATACATTTTATGCAACAAAATAAATAACGGGAAGAAACAATGTTACGTTGACTATAGGATCAACATAGCCGAATCACTATTGAAGAATATGCCAAAACCGAATTATAGAGAACGAGGACAATTATTTTCCGGGGATATGCCAGAGAGACTGCACGCGAAGCATTGGGCTCATTTTCCAAAACACATTGACCCAACAGCATCAAAATTAAGACCGTCAAAACCTTGTAGAGTTTGCCAAAAAAATAAAAAACGTAGAGAAACAACGTGGGAGTGTAAGAAGTGCAAAGTTCCCTTACATCTACCAGAATGTTTCGAATTGTATCACACCATTACAGATTATTAATTTTGTATTACTGATTTTTGTATAAATAAACTTTTTGTAGTACTTGCATCTACCACAACTATTGCATCAGGTTGTAATTACTTATCAAATATTCCACAAATATTTATAATTTTAAAAGGGCGCCGCCGCTAATATTTATATTTGGCCCGATCATCGTACTACGGGCTATGCCCGTAATATTCACTTTTGGCCCGATCATCGTACTACGGGCTATGCCCGTAATATTTACGTTTGGCCCGATCATCGTACTACGGGTTATGCCCGTAGTTGTAGGTTAAGGGGTTAACAAGACGTTTTTCCTTTTGTTTCTATTCATTCACATTCAATTTAAAAAATAAAATTTAATGTAAATTTGACTCGCGACATTGCTTTCATTCCTACATCATTCCTACATCATTGCTTCATTCCCTTCCTTTCATTGCTTTTATTCTATTTTGTATTCTTATAAATTCATATTATAGTGAATGCAAGATTTTTCCAATATTTTAATCAAATTCCGCTGTTCATCGATATAATATTTTATCAGGTTCATCAGCTCTGTCCAAAAAAACTTACAAGAATTAATAAACTGCATGGATTTGTTATACATCTTTCTTTGCCATGTAGTTTAATTATTGTTGTATCTTCATGTAATATAATTTATTAGTATATTTGATAATTCATTCCGATTAAAAACAATTATACGCATTATGCTTCTAGATTTTTTATTAACATATTGACACAACCCTACAAGCAATACTTCTTTTTTAAATCTATGATGTAAAAGGAATAGAATTTTTATAATTATTTTACTTTTATAGCAAGATTTTTAACAAGCCAATAAGATCTCATAAATAAAAATCAGTTAATCAAATTAAATCATAACGTTATTTATTATAATAATTTTTTAATATATTTACAGTTAAAAAATTTGTTAATTAATAAATCCATTTATTTTGCAAATAATGACAGGACATAATTAAATTACTTTTTTTTTGCAACAATAATAATATTAACCAGATCCCAATAAATTCAGAATTTCTGTACATCTTCAGAAATCAGTAAATAAAAAATTTCTATTCCACCATTAAAAATCCTTGCATGGAAACAAAATAATATTTACAAAATATTCAGTTTTTCACACATCAAATGTTAATTTTAACTCTCATTTATGCTACAAAACATTTTGAAAAATAGTTTCACTTTTCATATTTTCTCATTTTTTATGTTCAAAATAGAATATAAATTTTAAAACAGATTGTGTAAATGCAGAAAGCTACAAATTATTAATACCATACATAGTAATACAAATGTTAATTTTTACCAGACTGTTAGTACAGACAGATGTTTTTGTATTGTTTGTGTAAGAATTGATTACACTGACATATTTCGTATAACATATACAAATATTTTAAATGTTAAATAAATATAAAATATATACTTATTTGTTAATACAGATCAAAAACATAGCATACATTTTGCAACTAGAGTTTTACTCTTTGTGTTAGAAATAAAAACTTTATTTCAAGTTTGAATGTACTTAAAATATATTTTATATAATTTTGCACATAAAAACTTGAACAATTAAGAAAAATTACTTACATTGTATTCTCCAGGAAAGCAATTCTTTCAATTTCCGCTAACAGAAGTTGCGTTTGTCCCAATCTTACATCATTTCGTCGTGGATTGTAAAGCAGATGAGTCGTAGCAATAACCAATTGTGTTTCAGGACTTTCTTTAAGTGCGAGTTTAGCAATGATTCCAACATTGTCTCTACTCAATAATTCTATACCAGATTGATAAAGCTCAACCTTTGCATATTCCATTAAAGTAAATTGATCAGAACGATACAGAAAAAGTAAACCATCCCTTTTATCACTTGTTCGTTTTTTATATATATAGTTGTAACCCAAATCTCTGAATGGAATCAAAAATTCTTGTAAATGTTCTTCCTGCATTTCTTGAAGACATATTACCTGTAAATTATAATTAACATATTAAGAAAATTACTTTGATTCTTAGACGAAGTAATTAATTTGTTAGGAATTATATTGTCAAAATTTAATTAAAACAGCATGCAAATTATAACAAATTCGTAATTTTTAATCACATAGGCATGTATTTTATGTATTTAATGATAAAAAGCTATGTTTTACTGATATTAAAAAATTAATTCAATATAATCATCTTAAATAAGCATATATAATTAAGTAATGTGTTATTTCATCGATTGTAATGTAATTGTTTTATAAATATGCTTTAATTTAATCACTTAATAAAAAGAAACATTATACATAATTATACATAAATTAATAGCAAAATTATATAAAAAATTATAAAAAAAAAAACTAACATTAGCTTGTGATCCTAAAATTTCTTGTAAGAGAAGCTGCCTCCTAATATTCCAAGGTAGTGCCCGTTTATCATGTCCTTTATATAGAAATGGATAAGTTTCCAGTAGATATTGTGCCAAAATGTTGAAGGATAGTACTCTCAGAATAAAAGATTCTTCAGAATTAGAGGTCAGCTTCTCTGGAAAAGTTACATAATGAATATCAAATTTCTTTTTATAACAAAAATACTACTTTTACCTTTTTTAAGACGTTTCCATTTCCTTATCGCTTTATATTTCTGTTTATCCATCAGGTATTTCTCTTTCAAGAACATTGACGTGTCGACACATGCGCTTGTTTCAAGAGCAGCTGTTTGCATATTTTCACATGCCAAATTTTCTGGTGGAAATGTTAATGGAATTTCGTGATTGTTACTAGAATTATAATACATCTCTAAGAAAGGTTCCATTGATGCTTGATTCAATTTTTGCGGTGCAGCAGAATTTGCCATTATTCCCATCAAATTATAACAAGATGATGCTAATCTTTCAGATCTTGATATGTTTTTACAAAAATTTCTCAAAAGCACTTGCTTTACTGCTAATCCGGACATACGAGAAGGTGAAATTGGAACAATATCATAGTAATGATGCTGCAAATGAAACAAAATTATTCATTTATATAAATTACAGTATTCAAAATTCTAATACAAATACAAATAAAATTTTATAATTTAGACACATTTTATATAAAACCTCTTACTTTTATGTATTTACAATATCAATAGAAATTATGATAATATTTCATACATACTTGTATTCTGCTCTATGTAGTAGTATACATAATATCTTAAATTACAACAGTATAACTTTTTATGTAAAATTGATAATGAAAATAACTTTTCTTATAAAAATACATTAATATAATTAATAAAATATGAAAAGTATATAATAAAAAAACTTTTCTTTATTCAAATCAATTTAATTAAATCCTATATTGCAATAATTAATTTAAAAATTTATAATTAAAAACGATAATTCCAAATAATTGAATACAACAGTAAATGTAAATTAGTAAAAAATATAATTTTATTAATTTATTGCTTTCTTTATATTATGAATAATACCAAAATCTTTAAAAATTTTAATTTTCGTATAATTATTATTTCAACATTTATTAATTACAGATTTCAATACGTATATTAAGATTAAAAATACAACTAACTATTCTGAAAGCTTTACTATAATGAGCTGTTTCAGGTATTTTAAATACCACCAATTACTTCATTCAAAATAAGTAATTATGACATTTCATTTATGATATTTACATATGAAATCATACTTTCTCAAACTTGTTTGGAAATTTGATAAATATGTGATTTCAATTTGAATATGTTTATAAATATTATTTTTTATTCATGAATGATACTTTATCTTAATAGTCTAATAAAAAATTACTCATAAATACCCTATTTTTTTATAAAATATACATAATATACTTACCACTAACTGAATGTAATGATTACTTTTCTTACTAGCTAATTTCAGATGTTTCTTTTTCAATTAATAATTTAATCATACTAATTGAGAATGTTATTTTTTATTGTCAGTTTGATCATTTAATAAAATACGATGATGATTTGTATATCAATAATACTGTTCAATGTTCATAGCTATAAATTATGTTTTCCAAATGTCTGCTTATTTCAAAAGTCAATAATAAACATAAATTTAACAAATAACTTTATTATATATGCAATATCTTCCTATAGTTTTTATAAATGAATTGAAAGTACATTTAAGTACCTTAAGTTATTGGTTACGTTGATTAAATTTTTCAATCTTACTTTATTCAAATTAAGCTACTTTTAAACACTACAGATTTTTACAAAAGTAATACACAGCTTTAGATTATAAACAATTTTTGACTACTTCTTCTCGAGTAATATGAATTGTAAGTTTATTAAATTTATACTTTCCTTTATGATATTAAAGAGTATGTTATTAATCACAATAAATACAGTTACTTACTTCAAGTACTATCATCTCTAGTCATTATTAAATATCTGTAATTTTAATTTTTGTTTAACCAATAAATATTATTCTTCAGATATATATTTATATTATATAATTTGCAAAGATGCTCAATATTGTAGTTTCAAAATATAATGCCTTCATTTCTTTTTTTAAATGTTTCTAAGATGTTTTACTTTTTCTTCTTACTTTCAAACATAGATTCTATACATGCACTTTTGTAATATTTAAAAATTCTGCCATTTTACATTAGTGAAACACATTTATTATTTACAATTGAAATATTCTTTCATGTTTACATAGATTTTAGTCATGTAATAATTATATCAATATTTTAATAAACTGCTCTACATTTATTTTGACATGTTGATATTCTTTTTTTTTTTATAATATTAATAGTGTCTTATATTAAAATATTACAGTAATTTCTATATTTCAACTATGAACAAGTAAAACTGTATTGCATAATATGCAATGATTTTTAATATGTATTAAGAAACAATACTAATAACAAATTACAATTATAAAAATGGTATATATATGTAAATCTAACAATAACAAATTAAAATTAAAAGTTCATAAAATCACGTAAGATAAGACTATAAAAGTATGTGACATTATAATGTTTATTAAGGTGAAGCATGCAAAATATAGTATTGACACTATAAATTTTTATTTGTATAACTCCTGCAAATGATTTCACAACTTTATTAAAGTAACTCAGCAAAACGAAATATCAACGTTGTAAAATATAGAATGATATATAAAAAGGAAAAAATAAAAAGTTAATAATAATATTATTACCTCAAATTTGTAACGGAAAGGTTTGAAGAAAATGTCAAGTCTCGTAGAATAAATTTTCCGTAGTAACTTGCTGCTGTATTGATTTACCAAGTAGTGGGGATATTAATGCATAACTATACACAGGTGCATAGGTTAGGTTATGTCATCCGTTGTTAGAAAAGGTAGGTACAGTTCCCGTAGCGAGACACAGATAATGTTGTCACAATACACAATGGACAATTGATACAACGGTTCGTTTCCAAATTTTATAGTATTGAATACAATCGGATGGTTGTATTCACTGTTTATATGAAAAAGTTATCCAAGAAAGAAAAGTTTCACAATAGCGACAAAGTATCGAATAATGTAAAGTTATTCAAGATATACTCTATTGTTATCTAATACTATACTATTACGAACCTTATTATTATTATTGTATGTATTATAATAACATTTAAATAATTGATTCAATGTGAAGAAAGGAATAGTAAGAGCGCGTTACTTCAAAAATTTTCAATTTTTGTGACGTAAAAAGAAAATCACGTTAAAAAAATTCTTTATTAATAAATTCATTTTTATAAAGTTATGTATTTTATAATTTTAAAGACAGTACAATTTGTTCAAGTGTATAAAATTTAATGAAGTATAAAATTATATACTTCTAACAAAATGTTTCTTTTTTCTTATACAAATTGTTTTCATACGGACGAACAATTAGATCCCTAATTCTGAGCAAAAACTGCTAGACTATTAATTTTGCCAATTTTAACATGTCCTGACCAGTATAGACAAATCTTCATTTGCGAAAATATTAATTGAATAAATATAATTTTTTTTCTTTTACTACTTTTTGAGTAGTGCTATTCAAAAGTTACTTGTACTGTTCGAAAATTACAATACACTTTATTTTGCAATTTTCTAAATTTTTTAAAATCTGAAAAAATATTGTATTGTTTGAAATTTATGTTAAAATATATAAACTTTTTACACACAACTTGTTTGAAAATTAAGATTGAAAAGAACTAATAAATATTACCTTATTCACCATTTCGTATAGGAAAACGCAAGTTTATAATATATAAATATAATAAACTTTATCATAGATGTAATCAATTAAGTAGATGTATTTACATATATATTTAGTATCACTTTAGTTTCTTTTATAAACTGATGTACAGCACAATATTAATTTTTAAATGAATACCATGTAAAAATTAATATATTATAGATTGAACTTTCAAAAATATATTTTTCTAGATTTTTAAGCATGAACTTTTACCTAAAAATATACAAAACAAAAATTCATATGTAATTTTCATATATAGCTTTCTCGAACATTTTAAGGTCATTTAAATTTATGTACAATTCAACATATTCCAAATAAGGTTGTGTTTGGAATAATTTTCATCGGAAAAACCGTAGTTAATCATTTGTGATTGTTTTACGAATATTCAATGAAATGTATAAAATTTTTAATTTTAATATTAAATGATGAATAAGATGTCCTCAATTATTGTTTTAATTCTTTACCGTCCAACCACGAACGACGCTTGTTTGTTTTGAAACAGAATTGCTTAACTTCTTGTTCACGAAAACACTTCCCCTCTGAAGGTACCCCCACTATGCGACTGGATACCACACAGCTCCAACGATAGCTTTTTGTTTATCTAAATAACGGCCGGAAACAGAAAGAAGGAAAGAGAAAGAACAGTTAGATGTTTTCCGGTATCCTCCTACCACGATTCAAAGCAACCTCAGTTGCATGATGGGGGTAACCTTGGAGAGGAAATTTACTTGTGAACAAGAAGCAGCCCTGTTTTAAAATAATCTTTCTATACTCTAATATCCTTCTTTCCAACTTTTTCGTTTTTTTTTGTTTTCTATAAAAAGTTATTTTTATTATGCGATAACTATTTTGCATTTATCTAAATATATAAAACATTTTCAAGAATCTCACAAAAATTTTTCATTCTTTGAAATTTGTGTGAGAATATACAAAGCTTTTACATATAATTAATTTGGAAACTAACGTCCGAATAGTCCATGAAAGATTACACTATGGAGTAATTTAGGCAGGAGATTGAAATTTCAAGCGATTGGTATACTACATATATATAACCGCATAAAAAGCGTATGATACTAATTCTAAGTAGAACATTTGTACAAACATCATTGAGTTTATATGTACTAAGATAGACACAATACTGATATAAATGTGGCAACCACGCGATGAATGTAAAACCGTCCTTGAGTGCTCGACAGCAGGAAATTTTTGGTAGGTTTGCATTCAATTCACTCTTATTTTGTCATTCTGTGCGAGAAAGATATTATACTGAAAGCGAGTAAAACAGGACAGAAATAAACAACTTTCAGACCTCACATAATAATTTAACCCTTTGCGGACGATTGACGCATATATGCGTTCAACGTAAACCATAAATGTAGACGATGAATGCCTCTATGCGTTTGGAGAAAACAACTGAGAGAGCCAGGAGACACAAATATGTTGTCCGTGAACATAACTGACAAATCCGAAACACACATATATGTAGCATAAACAATAATTGTTTAAAGGTAAGTATTGAAGCTCTATAGCGTGCTCAGCTTCAAATCGTTCCGTCCGCAAAGGGTTAATAATAGATGTTCACAGTTTTCATTAGACCTTCGTGAAATCACCAGTATTTTACGAACTATATCATATAAACAATAAATTTTACTGTAGTATTAGTCTCATCAACAAAATTTCACAAATTGATAATATTATATTGCGATAAAAAATACGAAATCGTAACTGTTCATTAATGGATGATTCATCTCATGTACATATTTCACTATCTGTAGAAGATTATTTACAGTTCCAACCATGCAATCCAATGCATTATCCTTCTACGAGGATGTAATAAAAGGGGATCTTTTATATTTGCAGAGTTTACCATCTTTGGTGGTTAGATTGAATATAGTGTCTAAACTCACCGCTCTAAATCGTAGAGGGCATAACAAAATCTTTGACTTTTTGTACGATTGGTATTTCAGAACATAAAACACTAAGTCCCATAAGGTGTTAGATCGATTGTATACGCAATCTGTGATTAAAACATGTGTAGTTTAAAGTTGTCTGGAAGCGCAACTGTCCTTATAATCTGAAGGAATGTTGATGGTTTTCCTAGAACTGTAAAAAATAGACTTATTTCTTACTCAAAAGAAAACTACAGCCCAAGTGTATACTACGAAAACACTAATTTTAGGATAAAGATGGATAGGCAAACATACATTTGAATTTTTAAATGTATAGTTTATTTTATTAGCAATCAAAACTTTTAATTCGTAAATATCAGATCATATTTTTAATCCAAACTCTATTTTATAATGTATACATTTATCTTTGCTAGAATTATTGTTATTATTACGATGAACAAAAATGTAGATTATAATATATAAATTTCTAATTAACAACGAACATACACCTAAAAGAAACGTACTTTTTTAACTCTTAGCATATATACTGGAATATTAAAAATGTCTACCAATAATAATAATGATGATCATAATCATAAAGATAACAATAGTAGTAATAGTAACAGAAATAGTAATAATAATGGCGATGATGATAATAATAACAATAATATTTTATGCGTTATACATTATATCACTTTATTATTTGAATAGGTAAATAAAAAAACTTATAACTTGAAAACATTATAAATGATTTGCATCGATCACAAATTTTACATTTCTTAATATTTCTGTTGCAGTAAGTAGTACGTTCTCTTCTTAAATATTTGTATTGAAAGTTTCAATTTTCAATTTTTGATACGCCATTTACAACATCTTGTGATTAGTATATGACGATGATAGTGCAAATTAATCGTAAAATATTAATCACAAAATGAAATGGTCAAAGAACATTACCCTGTAATGAAATTTGAAATTTGTTAAGCAATATTTTGAGAGTTAAAAGAACAAAAATTATGAAATTTGTCCTACTAATTTTAAATCAGGAGGAAAAATGTATTATGTGCCTATAGAAACGTAATTAATTCGATTTTAAATTTTTGTATTAGGCAAAAAAAAAGATGTTCTTTAAAACTTTAAACTGAATTACAATTCGATAGTTTTAAAAAAGTAATAACTTTTCTAGTTTCATATATAATATACAAAAAACAGACTATTCACTTAATTGTTCAAAAAAGAAAAACTGAAAATGAAAACATCCTTAAAGTTACATGCTACGGTAACCATTAGTTTGATTTCGTCGACGACCAATCGTGTATGCAATTAACACGAATACCACTAATATTGATAGTATACAGCCTACTGCTATTGGTACGATATCCGATGTGGTAAAAGCACAATCTTGAGCTGAAAAATAACAATACACAATTAAAATTAATAAATGTTAACAAAAAAATTATTATACATTATTGTGTTTATACCTTAAACTAGTTTAATCAAAGGGTCTAACAGGCTAATAGGATCAAAAGTGCCCTCCAACCAATTTGGGTGCGCGCCAGACCATTCGATAGCTTATCAAAAGAAAACGTGACACAAGTTTCAACTCTCTAGCTCGATCGTGAAAGTAGTTACAGGATAAATTCGGATTATCAGTTTTTGGACTACTTTCTACTTTTTATTTTTTTCAAAAGATATCCGCATTTTTGCGTTTTTTTAGTTTTTTATAACTAGAATTTGCAACAAAAAAAAAAAAAAATCGGAAATGTTTCCTAAGATGTGCCTTCATATATGTAATATGCCAGATTTTTTTTCAGAATTTTTGCGTATCACTAAATAGGGAAAACAGTCCAAAAACTGATAATCCGAATTTACTCTAACTACCCACACAGTTGAACTAGAGGGTTAAAACTTGGTATCACTTTTTTTCTTTTGGTAAGTTATTGAATGGTCTATCGCACAACCAAATTAGTTGGAGGGCACATTTGATACCCTTAGCCTGATAAACCCTTTAATTTATATCACGGTGTTAGTAAGTATCTTAATATTCCTAGGTTCCATGTGTATAAAGGATTTTCTAATCAAACATTTATTCAACTGATATAACCGAATGATATATTTAATTAGAAAATAAAACTCTTTCTAAAATTCACTATAATTATAAACATTATGCAAAACTAGTTAAAATATAAAATAAACAAAACGTTAACGAACTTTATGATTCTAACAAACAACGTTTCTTAAATGTACACTTCTATTTATCCCTTTGCGGACGGAGAAAGAAAAGCGCGTCAAGGTACTTTATAATCAAGTGTTTATAAAACTTAATAAAGGGAGATAAGATTTTGATTCTGAGAATGCCTGAATCTCTTTTTACAGGCTAGCTACATGGACAGTTATATGTCGACATACGCCTGTAAAGGGTTAAACTGTTAAACTACTCATGTAAATTAAACCATTAAACTATCGATAACTAATATACGATAAAAAAATAAAAGCATATTAAGTTATACAACATATTCTAATATGTAGAAGACGCCAAGTTTAACAAATTTTGTTGCATACACATACACTGTGGAATCGAAAATAGTTTGTAAAAATAAGGTTAGTAAAAGCACATTAGATACAGGACTCTGAGGATCGTGAATGCGAATTTTCCGCTTTTTATAATGGATACAATACGAACAAAGAAGTTAGTACAATATATGTAAATATTTATTCTTTAAGTTCAACTTATATCACTTTCTAAAATTATGTATTTATATATTTTTATGTAATATATGTACAGTCTTCAAATTTCATGGTACTTCTTTTGCTTAGATTAGCAAAATCTATAAAAATAAATATATAGAATCGTTTTAAAAACTAAATGTAAAATCTATATATTTGCAAAGTATACACGCAAAAGACATTCAAAATTCAAAATTTGTGCACACCAAAATATAGTTAAACTTTTATCCTTCATCTAATCTAAAATTACAAGATGGTCCATAAATTTCATGGTAGCGTTGTATAATGCTCTTTGTGTATTAAATAAAATGCCTTCAAAGACTAAAACATAAAAATCTAATTCTCTTATCATTATACATTTTAGAAAAAAATAAATAAATAAATAAATATATTTATCTATACTACCGAATATATAGAATCGAAAAATCCTTCAATCCTTTATAAATAAAATCTAGGAATATCAAAATTCAGGAAGATTGCGGTGACGGCGTGTGTAAAGACACAAGACTGTTTAGCACAACGGGCGATAACGATGATTCATGATTTCAAGTCCTGTCACCTAGATCTTTTTTCCTTGATATTTACAATCGTACAATACTTACCTAAACCAAACACAGTATAATTATCAGCCTTGAATGCAACGAATTGAAGATCGGATAAAATTAGGTATCCAGATGCTTCCTGAATGTCATTTTGTTTCAACATGAGTTTTTGTTGCTGTAGGCATTTGTAGGCATAGGACAATCCAACCATGAAATTTGATTTGGTTTCATTCATCAGAACCAAGGGATTCTCTATAAAAGAAACACATAATTATGTAGTGAAATGTAATATACAAAACCAAATATTAATAACTACTACTACTTAAATTATAAAGAATTAAACAAGGATGCATTAAATTACACAAAATGCTATTGTAGCAGTTAATGTTTTATTTTTAAATTATTATGGTGTCTAATTATTAGAAATATGCAATTTCTTCATAATAAGGGGAATAAAGTTTTCTGTAGTTTTGCAATCCAAGAATTCATCTTTATGATGTGTCAATAATGATAGAAGTGACCTAGGTCAAAAATGATAAAAAATTGAATTTATCAATTATTTTGTATACATCAATCTACATTACATATGTTGGAAATAAAGGAAGAAAAATGCAGAGAAAAACAAAATCCTTTAGTTTCATATTTGGTTGTTCTGTTAAATAGAATTTATTTTCTTTTTCTTTTTATGTTAATTATTTTATGTCGTTATTCTTTCATAGCATGGTAGTACGTGGACGAATGATAAAAAAAAAAAAAGAAAAACGTAAATATAAATCCGAACTTTTGTTATAAATTACATTCATCATCACTGACTTGTTATGAATAAAATACCTATGTTTATAATTTAGATTTGAGCACTTTCTTAACAATAAATGATTTTACAGTTCCCACAAAACAAAAATATACAGTAACTTATAATGATTCTAAGTTTGAACAAAAACTTAATATAAAAAGAATACTAGCATAGATGAAAATTATTAAGACTTCCAATACTAATATTCTTACAATTAATACATTTTGATACATTTAATATTTTATCGTTTGTATATAGAAGAAAACGATTAGGCACATCTATGTATGCATATATTAGTAATATTTATTATAGATAATATTTATTTAAGAAATTACTTACTTAATGTTGTATTTGGAAAATCTGTTGTTTGAAGAACAACCTCTAAGTGATGAAGAGAATAATGCTTAGCACTTTCATTTTTCACAAAATGTATAGTCATACTGGCATTAGTTATATTTTTAGAGGACCAGGTTAATGTCAAATTTTGTTGGACCTCACCACAATTTCCACTTACATTCGTAGTTGCATTGTCTCCTGGTAGAAGAAATGTTTTAAAGAATCTCTGAAAAATTAATTTTGTATTACTTTAGCATTATTGTAGCTTTAAACTTTTCAACTACAAGTATTTAAAAACATTAATTGTTATAGTATAATTTTAGAATATATAAATTACAACATATGATGCTACATAAATATATTAAGTTCATGCAAAAGTTTCCAATATTTCTTAAGAACCAGCTTCTATTCTAAATTTTCCAAAAACTTAATATTGAAGATCATTATAAAAAAAAATGTGCATTCACAAAATGCTCGAATACGAATCTACATATTTTTTACTCTAAATTCACCATAAGACTAACATTTTCTTGTAAGCACCAGTAAGTTGCAAATGCTAAGAATTCGTTTCAATTGTTTTCATTGTGCTTCTCATTAAGATTGTTTATATTCCTAGTACTTGAGAAAAAACGAAAACCATTTAACATCTTAAAAGAAAAAACATGTTTAGAAATAATGTGAAGTTTTAAAATGCTTAAAAACGATTTCTTTACTGTACTCGTTAAATTTTTTAATTTAAGTTATAACTATATATATATAATATATATATATTTATATATAAATAATAGATGTAATAAAATTTAGAACATTTCTAAAGCAATTAAATGTTTGCATCATAATTATTGGAAATTTTAGATTAAAATCTTATAATTTTATTTAAAAAAATAATAAATATACAAAAAACAAGTTATTTTTTTATACAACTATTGGGCTCAATATTTAAAATTAATGAAAATTGTAACTTTATCGTTTCTCGCTTTTAACCTATGATATCAAATATTTTCAATAATTTTAAATAAATGTATATTACTAAACTAATTTATAAGAAATTTAATTTCTTAGTATTAGTGAGGAAACCACGAGTTTTGACGAATTTAAAAACATTCCGTCTATAATTTAGGGCAGACACAACCCTCTCACATATCAATTTTAGATAAGATTGCAGGTATCCACTTTCTAATTTTTAAACACATCAGCTTACAATGAAACTTAAACTTTTCTTTTTATTACTATTCATCTTTTTCATCTCTTTTTCTATTATTATTACATATAGTTTTCTTTTACATTTTCTCTCATTAGTATATTATACCTTTATGTATACACATTTGGTTGAAACAAAACAAGAAAATTATTACAAAAAAGAGAATATCTCACAACAATACAGTAGAGTTTACTCCTTAAATTCATTAATCAAAACTCATCACTTCCATTTCAATAATATGCTTTACTTTAATTTTAGCTTATAAAAATGAATTTTCTATTAATACAAACCGTATGATTGGTATTGTCATAAGAAACATTAAACATCGCAGACATCTGTACGATGATACAGACTTTATCCGTTTCGTTAACTATCCATTTGCCAGGAGCAAGAGCAGTTGCCACAGCAGTGCTTACTGGAGCTTGCATAACTGCTGGTTCGTTTGTTGCATGTGGAATTTGTTCAGTAGATGATTTAGTCATATTAATTAGAATAGTTGTAGTATCTGGTGGTATAGCAGTAAAAGGAATTGGAGCAGTTGTATGACTTGGAACAGAACTTTGACTAACTACATTCTCTTCTGGTTTTGTTTTATTCTCGCTTGAATCTGCAGAAACTGGAACAACACCTCCAGAAATTATCTTGCTTGAAGAGTTTGTAGTAAAATGTTGTTCGGACACATTCTGTGGAGATGTCACACTCGTGGAAAGGTTATCAGTATTGTTGCTAGACAACGCATTTTCTGGGCCATCACCTGTTTAAGAATTAAAACATTCTGATCAGTTTAACTGATTATGCACATATTTATTTTTGAATTAACAAAAGTTCAATCTTTCAATGTTTTTGTTTACATAATTTTAACCTTATTTCTAATCGAATTTCACATTAATCTTGCATTTTTTCCGATTTATTTGAGGAATATAGAACTATAGAAAATTCTAATTCTAAAAGGATAATGCTATAAAAATATTCTATCATAATTGTAACACCAGACAGTGTTCATTTTTGCTGGAAATAGTCAAGTATGTCGTAAATAATTGAAAATGTAAAAAAAATGTTCTTATAAAAATTGTTTGGTGTGAAACAAGACAAGTAGAAATAGATAACCCAACAGTGAGATTAAAAATTAGCAGACTTAATTTTTTTAAAGAAAATGGTTTTTTTTTTTTTTATTAGTAATATGATGGCGTTTATTGAAGGGTATTTAACAATGTGAACAAATGAGAAACAGTCCTATACTGACAATCGCCGATTCTGATGAAAATATTATAAGTTAGTTCTGAAAAAATATTCGAAAAGTATTTGTTGTATTGGTAACTCTCTTTGAGCCGTTCCACGAGTAACGTCGCCTCTAACCGTTATCTGATGAAATTCTATACTGTTTGTGCAACGTATGTATATAAAGTCTTTTGATATGCTTTTGATAGAGCAAGGTTTCTTCAGCTAAAATCAAATGCCAAAAGTGTTCAGATCATTCATTTTAACGTTAAAAATAAGTTAAAAATATATATCAGTAAGATTCACTTGCGACACTGTATGTTTTAGGAATTTAAAAAAGGCAATATAGCTGCGAATATTGCATAAAATATTTCTGAAATTTATGAAGGACAGATGGCTTTAAAAATTTTGAAACGGTAATTCTGAGTAATATGATGAAACCAGGCTTGATTGTTCATAAAAAATTTATAATAAAACACTAAAACGTTTAATCGAAAAATAATCACATTCTGCGATCCAAGACAGAAGAAAGATTAAATTCCACTAATAGCATTGTTCACAGTTTAAAAATATCGAAAACGTGACAAGATTGGAGAAATGAGTTTCGCACGAACCCTCGATGACGAACTACATTCAACATGAGAATGTTTATGTTTCTATTCAGGATCGGCAACACTTATTTTTTGATAGAATCGTAACTGGTAGTGATAAATAGGTCCTTTATAATCATAATCGTGAAAGGTAATGGTTATTATCAGGTTGACAACTACAAGGTACTATCATTTTTTATAGCAAACATTTGAAGCAAACCCAGATCACTACAGCTGGAGTTTGTGACGAACAACTAAATATGTAAATTACATACAGCTTTGATAAATAAACGACTGGCTTTAGGAAACATCAAAGGGATTTTTTTCATCGTGACAACGTCTGACTAGATACAACAAAAACGATTAAACAATTCCCCAGTGAATTAGTACACAATATTCTTCTGACCTAATGTTTAACAGATTATTGCTTGTTTCATTCCTTACAAAATTTGTTAAAAGGCAAAAATATTAACAATACAAACCATGTTACATCAATTTTTTAATTCAAAATATAAGAAATCTTTTGAAAAAGGAATTCAACAGTTGCTTGAGAAAATGAAAATGGTCTTCGTGTACAATGGTTAATATACTATCGATTAAGAGTAAGTGTAAACATTACTATTTTTCTATTGAAAACTGAGCGTCTAAAATGGCATTACTTAAGAGATGACCTAACACGTTAAAAAAGTAAAAATAGGCCTCAGACTAAGAGTAATAAATTAAATTGATTTAATAGAAATTTCGTACTTTTAAACAATGAATTTATTTGCATAAAAAAGTTTGGAAAAGGTCTATATATTTACATAATATACGTAGTTAGTTTCGTAACTTGACGATTTCCATTAATTCGTAAATTATTTGCTGTTTAAAAAAAATATTTCAAATAAAAGTTGCATGGTTTCCAGGAAGGGACACAGTATTTATTTAAATCAATTTGTTATCACTTTGTTTTTTCTTTATCAGAATATGATGGTCACCTTCAGTTTTTTTATATAAAATGCCAAATATTTCTTCTCGAATTGGGGTAAAGTATCAAATTTTACGCAATTAATTATTTATTTTATTTTCGAATTCATTATTTTGTATTAAAAAATACGATTGGTTAACATGCTTGTTTTCATTTACGATTTTCAGATACGATTTCATTTACGACAGCTGAAGATATGCGAGAACATATTACGCATTAGGGAATGTGTAGCAATATCTGCAGAAACACTTCAAACAGTGTTTCGTTGATTCATAATCCAATTACGCAGTTGTAAAAAAAAAAAATGTAATGAATAATACTTTAAACACTGTTTGAAATAACTTATTTTATGAATATCTCAGTAATTATTAATTGTAGGTCCTATTTCATATAATACTCTTTTTACATAAACTTCGATGTTTTATTCGAATTCAGGAAGAAATATTAAGTATTTCATTTAAAAAATAAGGTAATTGTCATATCAAGATAAAGAGATACAAAAACAACGTAACAATAAATCGATTACAACCTCTCACCCCTCAGAAACCGTACAAGTTTTATTTAAAACGTCTTTTCGTACAGTAAATAATTTACAAGTTATTTGAAGTTGTTATGTTACGAGACTCAGCCTGCATAAAAAATATTTTTTCTTTTAATTTTTTTCGTGAATCGTTTATCCATTTTCATAAAACTTCAGTTATAAATTATCGTTCGTACGGGCATAACTGACTTAAGGCGAATGACTTGGGCGACAATACGAAAGGTCGTGTCTGGGTCCATTTGGACTCATCGTAATTATTCTAGAGGTTGAATGTATTGGCCAGTCAAAGACTTTAAGGGACAAACGCACTATGTCACCCGGAGGCTTACAGTTGTCGCTAATTAACTTTTAACGTTTTTTTCCGTGAGCTAAGTTTGTTAGATTACGGTAGCGACACCTACAAATTATTCTTTATCGCACTATTTCAAATATTTGTACTGTAATAAGAGAAAAATCAAGGAGAAGAAACAAAGAAAGATTACATTACAGCAATAGATTCAAAAGTGCCCACTTGACCTAAGCTAACCTGAACTTAATTGCATCGATTGTCAAACCACTACATACGTAAGCCCGGTTCGGTAAGTTCATATCAAATTTTTTCCTTCAGGAAACACTACAAAATACTATATACCAAGATATGCTGACAAGGTCGGAAGATATGAAACAAAGAATCATTGCAGCATGTGCTAGAATCAATCCGGAAATGATAACAAGTTCAACAGTTCGATGATTGCAGTATTACGTCGATACAAACAAACATCACTTCGAACACCTTTTATTACGTAAGACTTGTTGGTTTACTCTTTTATTTAACGTTAAATGCCCTCATACTATAAGTCATTAAAATCGCCTAAACATCCCTTATTCTACCAAGGTTAGGAAAGTGTAACATGCTATTTAAAAAAGTAGAAATACCTTTGAAATTTACCGAAACCCTTCACCAACAGAAAAAAAATATTACCGACTTGTTAGGAACACCTTAATATCTCACAACATTCTGTAAATAAAATTTTTTCGTATCTCTAAAAATAAGAGATACAAGTTTATTTCAAAAGTATATAAGATATTCCGTAAGTGGTGGTTCAACCGTGAAGGGTGTGATTCTACATGAAAAATTAAACTGAAAATATGCTATAAAATTTTTCCATAAAAGTTTGATTTTCGAAGAAATTGTTTTTAAACTTTTGCTACAAGCTGTTGCTTCCGCTCATACTTTTATGTTAATGAACAGTGGTAATATTACATTTTGCAAAGAAACAGTCTAAGCAGGAGATAGTGTAAATTTTTTGCAGCTAAACGAAGGAATTATATAGGTTTCCGAACAATTAAAGCGTCCAAAAACCATATCTACCAATCTACGACTTTTCAATTCAAAGAGCATTTGTATGCATTCACAAGGACATCATTTTCAAGGATTCGTTTAGTGATGTGATTTAAACTACAGAAATTGTTAATCAATATATTATCAGTATTTATCACGACACTAGTATCGCTAAAAGGGAACAAACGGTCGAAAGTTAAATGCATGCACATTCAAGGAATATTCAAATTCTATTTTCTCAAAAACTAAGTTTCTTATTGAAAAATTTCATTCCATATTTTCAGTTTATTTTTTCATGTTGAGTAACCCATTTCGCGATTGTTTCACCCGTTAGAGAACACTGTTAATATTTTCTTAAGACAGCGTATCTTAAATACATATATCAATTAATATTTTTTAATGTTAGCGAAAGTTTTTAAAGTTATCCTGCCCTCTTTTATGATTGGTTTCTTGTTCAAATATACATATAACGTTATTTGTACGAAAATGTTAACAACTTATGCGAAAACAGTGCATTTACGACATATGGTTCTTTTCAAACTTTCCTCTCAATGAATACAATATATTGAAATAAAGAAAAATCAAGAACATCTTTAACAAATTCTATCGATCCTAAGGTGGAAATTCACCGCTGAAAGCCATGTTCATAATTAATATTCTACACTATGTATATTACTAAAACAAAACAGTCTAATTCGAACTACGTTCTAATTCAGTTTCATCAGATCTTGCCGACGCAGTACAAACTTTCTTCTTTAAATAAGTTACAAAAATTGTATTTTTACATACAGTACACACCGTCTACTGATTTTCGAGAATCGAACGCAGCTAGTGGAAGGGTCGTTCGCTTGAGATAATTCCGAGAAATGATGGGAATAACTTACAAACATTTATCCAACAATTACTATATATTATATTTGTACATATACAGGGTGAGTCATCTAAAATTAGAACTCGAAATTTTTCCGTTGGTTTCAATAATACGAAAGAATGTCAAGGTAAAAGATATTTGTTGCGAAGATGCGAATATTATGATATAGATTTTTTTCATGGTCATATTTTCTAAACTTTCATTAATGTTTTCTTAAATAAAATGACATATTTTTATTACTGTAATTTTGTAATTAAAAAAAGAAAAAAAAAAATTCATACATGTGTAATGTATTGACATCCGTGGGGGGGGGCTTCTAATGAGTAATTTGTATGAAACAATAAACTAACGTGTATAATTTTTTAAATAGATAAATATAAAACAAAACAATAAAAACATGTTCGTATATCACTTACAAATAGAAGACCATTTTCAATAATTCTATAATGTTTACAACAAAGAACTCATGTGGTAGCATTAAAATAAACAAAAAAAATTTTAGATTTTAATCTTAGGTGACCTCACCCTACACATTCACTGTATGTATACATATATATGGTACAATATAGTAAAATGACAAAGATTATGAAAAGAACAACTCAGAAAATGTAAATCCTTCTTTATCATTAAAATTATCTGCATTTATTATACATGATACAAAAATATGTACTTTTATCTGTTTTTACATAATATAATAAATATTAACAATTGTGATACACACAAAGCAATGTAAAGATCAAAATACATAGTAACTGATCATTTATAATATATATTAATATTAAAATAAGCTAAACTGCAGAATTATCTTTCTGTTTCTATTTATTATTCATTACAATTATTATGATGAAGATGTTTTATGAAATATAAATTCTTCTTTCAGTAATGGTAATTGACATTTATAATAAAGAAAGAAAGATACTAACTATACAAGCATCAAAGTTTGGAAACATTTTCTTGTTACAAAATGCTTCATAATACAATACAAAGTATGTCATATTAAACAAAACAAAACAGCTATTATCTTTAAATCTCAAAAAAATTATAGGATATGTTTATATGACATTTTACATGTAAAATTATCTATGATAAATGTTTCTTTATGAACATCATAAAGTATTATTTTTTAACATCCACAAATATAGCTTTTACCTTGAACAAATTATTAACATAACTTTATGATAAAAATTAAACACTGATATATTCAAATAAAGTTATTTTTATTATTATTACAGAATTATACATTATGTTGCATTATAACTACAATTACTATAGAAGTAATATTCAATTTTCAAGCTTCTTATAAAACACTCATTTTATTTTATAAATTATGTTTGCAGCAATTTATTAAAATTTAAAATTTATTTTAAATTCATATTAAGTTTTAATATTGATCTCTTTGTAATATTACAATTTATATTAAAATTAAATTCACATTTAATCATTTTCTTCCAAGAAAATGTATGCACAGTGTTAACATAGTTATATTATGAAAAATATTAAAAACATTAATTTGTCTTTAGAATTCATTTAAGGAGTTTTAAGTCAATAATCTTTCAATAAAATTGTTAGATACAATTATTATCAGGATACATAATAAATAATTTGAATTATACCTGATATTATATTATATTATGTAACTTATTATAACAATAATTAAGTATATGTATACAATAAAAACAAATAAATTCATTAAAAATGATGTAGGTTTCTTTACTTTAATGTAATTGATTCACCTAAAAATACTATGATAAAGTTTTTCTCAAATATTCTGTAAGTTTGATCAAATATTTCCTTTAAGAATTATATGCATATATACCAAATATATTTCTACATAATACAAATACCATAAATTTCAGAAGCACTTAAATATATTAAATATCTGTTATTAATAATGAGAAGTAATTTGTTTAAATTTTTAATATGAGTTCTTATTGAATTCCTGGGTGTTAAAAACAATGTATCAAAATGACCTTTATAAATTCGAACTTTCAAAACTATTTTTCTTATTAAATATGTTTAATAAAATAAAATCATTAATTTGCAAAGTGTAATGTGAACTATTGATTGCAAAATATACAAAAATGTTCTACAATGTTACATTAAATTCACATTTATAATAACTGTTACTATGGGAATATTTAGTTTAATCATATTAGATAATTGCTACTATCTTGTACATATATGTATTTCATTCAAGTTGATTGATTGATATGTATATATAGTAAAAATGTACTTTAAATTAATTTATTTTAAATATACTAAAGTTATGTCTTTAATACGTCAAATTCTATAATATATTATATCTTATTATAAGTTACACTGTACATATACCATTAATTATATTAGAAAGATAATGTAAAATAAAGATAACAAAATCGTAATTAAACAATAAATCTACAAAATATGAATTTATCAAAAAAAGTAAAATGAAAATATACTCTTATGTCTTATAGGGACAGGTACCAATGAAAAATTAAATTTGCTGTACACAAAATTTTCAACTGTCCTGTACGAGAAGAATAAAAGTAGCAAATATTTGAAGACTCATACCCAGAACGTGGACTGCAGTAAAGCAGAGTAGCAGTAAAAACTTCGACATCATTGGGAATTCCGTATTATTGGAAACAAGGAGAAAACACTAAGAACTTAAATGTTTATAACTATTAAGAAACTTAAACACCAATATATGTTGAAAAATATGCGAAATTACACTGCGTATGATATGCAACGTAAACGTTCAATACAACTTTGTACTTCCGTAAAAATGCTGTTCACAAATGCACATTCAACGAACTGAAACGTAAGTTTTCAATAAGGATGGTTTACATTGCTTCCAGTTAGGAACGTTCTATTATTAGACATTAAATATATTCAAAAGTTGCACAATTATTCGTTTAATTGCTGATTAAAAACAAACTGTTCACTTTTACTTAAAAGAATATTGTGACGTCTACACTCCGTAACTCATAAGAATCATCCATAAGGTTTGCACTGTGATTCTCATATGAATGTACCCTCTTTAATTTAGCACATTTAGCCATATACATGTCCATAATAAATTAAAAATAACAGTAATCTTAATTTTCTTTACATTTAAATATAGCTTGTATCTATTGTAACATAGGATAAAGATCTTAATAAAAAGTTATATTACAATTTGTATGCAAAGTAATCGACGTAGTGTATGCGCGCGCCGTCAGGCGCGTAACATTCCGGAAGCATCAAGTTAATTTAAACATTATTTTCTTATTTGTCCTTCAATTAGTTTTTCCGTTACACGAGATAGCGTGCATACACTTTCCAGAATAGCACGCAGTTATGTATTTGGATTCTGACTTCAATTGTTTTAAGTTAAGGAATGAACTCTGCTTTCTAATTGAAGTTCTAGTTTTAGTCTTTTATATTTCAATTGTAATTTTTTTTAGTTTTGTTTTTATCATTTAAATATATTTTACTTATTTTCCTGTAATTTAACTTATATTTGGGATAATTAGAGTTAGAGATTTATTTTTTTGTTAGAAAATCAAGTGAACGCATGTTGTCTTGGAAAATATATGTGTATCATCTCGCATAACGGAAAAACAATTGAAAGACAATTTGAACAAGAAATAACGTTTGAGCTTTCTTGGTGCTTCCGGAATGTTATTACGCAGCGGCGCGTGCATACATTATATCAGTCACTGTAATATACAAATTATAATTTAACATCAGACTAAGGTCTTTATCCTATGTTACAATAAACATGAGCTATATTTAAACATAAAGTCAGATTATGAATATGGTTATATTTATTTTGCTATGAATATGTATAATATATACTTAGATTGTACTAAGTTAAGGGAGTAGATTGACATGAGAATTGTAGAATGAAAATCTCATGGCTGATTCGCATGAGTAGTGGAACATGGTTGTACAATACGTGTGGCACGTGTATATATTTATTTATTATTAATGAAAATATATATTATTAATTAGAATAGGTTTTATATTATTACGTTGAATGTAAACAAATAATACATTTTCTTTAATAAAAGTATTATTATATTAAAAAATTAAAAGTGATTGTATGTTATAAGTTTCCCATCTTTTGTACATATATTCATCTGTGTACTAATAGTGTTTATAAAATACGAAAGAACATTTGTGCGTTAAGATTATATTAATAATTTGAAAGTAAGTAATTTTTATTGAGAAATATATAACGTTTTACACGATTAAAGAATTTTTTAATGAAAATAACAAGGTATTTTAGCATGTCATTTTACATATTGTAAGTAGCTAACCTGTCTCAACTATAATTTATGCAGAAATGTATTATTAATAGTAGTAAGTTGAACTAGTTACATATGAATTAATTTTACAATATTATTGCTAATTAATATGCAAATAGTTGTATTAGATTTTGCTGTTAAATATTAATATATGTTTGTATTATCACTTTATATAATAATACAGAGATTACAAATTTTTAAACTTTACAACAAAACAATTATAAAATCTAGAAGTTTAGCTAATGTTTATTTTAGCTATATATAAGTTTTCAAAAACATTCATACTTCTTTTCGAATAACTGAATGAATCTTGAAATCATTTTTGTAAGCTACAAGATATGTAACATTTAAAAATTAATTATTTAGAAATTATATTTCAAGTAATTGTGAACATTTTAATCTGTCTCAATGAAAAACTATTTTAAAAAATGAAGAATCATTTTCATGTTATTACAAATAAATTACATGGAAATATATATATTCAAATGATTTCCTTTCTTGTAAATAAAGAAAATTGAAATTCAAAAGATTGCTTTAAATGTTAATCTGCCATATTTATGATAAATAACAAAACCTAATATTTTTGATTATTGAAAGAAAATGAAAGTTATTTAAGTTTATTTATGTTTATTAGAAAATTTAAAAATGAATTTATAATATGATATAAATGTATAAATAGTTTATATAATACTATTGAATGTTTCTATGTAATATTGCTTAACATTTATTTTAATTAATTAACAAATAATTTAAAAAATACATATTAAATACTTGCTACATAGAATCAATATTACATTATTAATACATTAATTTGTAGAAATAATGGAGTCAGATTATGATGAAGATCGTGGAGCTTGGACAGAAGAAATGACAAGAACTGAAGACTGTGGAGGAGAAGATAGCTTTGATAATCCTCAGGAAATATTAAATGAATGCTTAGATAAATTTAAAACTCCAGATTATATTATGGAGCCTGGTATTTTTACACAACTTAAAAGGTATAATATGATATTTTATAACTATTAAAGTTATTGAATAAATACTAATATTTATTGATTGATATAAATTCAATGATAATTTCTGAAACAGTATTTTTTGATTTTATTCCTTATATTAATAAAGTTATGTACTATAAAAATATTTAAAAGTTTTCTGTACCTCATAGCCTCTTTCTTATAACTTACTTTTTTACTTTCATTATTACTTTCATTAAGAAAGTAATTTATAACAATACTCCAAGGTTAGTTGCAAACAAAATATGAATTATTTTTTTTATTATATTTTTTTAGTTTTTATAGTTATTGACAGTATTAATAGAATTTACTATCTTAAATATATTTAAAATTTATTAAATATGTATAATATATATTCATTTGTAATTTTATAGAATAATAGAATTAAATAAAGCTGTATATAGAGAAATTTAAAACAGGTTACTTAAATAGTTTCTGTAGCTTTAATAATTCAAAAATATGTTTCAGATAAGTGTTGTTCAATTTCGAAGGGGATTTGTTTAATAAGATCTAATTATAAGATAAATAAAAAGATTAAGAATATCTCAAGAATTATATAACATAACTTTTCATAATGGAAAAATATTTATTTATTTATGTTCTAAACGTTGCTTTAAGCATGTTTATATAATAATTTTATATTTTCTTATTGTTAATTTTAAAATGGCTCAAACATTTTTAATTTTATCGTACTATAAATTACAGTTAAATGAACGAATATGAGAGTCATATTTTCAATATCCTTAGCTATTCAAATACTTCAATTATTTAAAAAAGCCATCTATTTCATAACACATCATTGTTCTTTTTTAATTTATAGATATTTTCAAGCTGGTGGAAATCCTGAGCAAGTAATAGAATTGTTATCTAAAAATTATACAGCTTGTGCTCAAATGGCAAATCTTCTTGCAGAATGGCTTATTCTTGCAGGAGTTAAAGTTTCAGATGTTCAAGCAATGGTGGAAAATAACTTAAAAGATATGATATTAAAAACATTTGATCCTAAGAAAGCAGATAAAATCTTTACAGAGGAGGGTGAAGTATGTCTTTAAAAATTTAATTGAACATTGAATTAAAACTTAAAATACAATTAATATTTAAAATTTAATTTCTTGGGTATTAGACTCCTGCTTGGTTAACAGAAATGATTCAACATCCTACTTGGAGATCACTTATTTACAGGCTTGCAGAAGAATATCCTGATTGTTTGATGTTAAATTTTACTATAAAGGTAATAATACATTTTGTACTTAAAACGCAGATTCTCGTTAAATTTTAATATTCTCATTAATATTTAATATTATTATAAATTCTAAGCATACTTAAAAAGTGAAATACAAACTGTACATACCCTTATGCATGTTCTCTCTCAACATCATTTTATTTTTGTTGCTTTATTACATATTTACAAGTTCGGTTTTCTTAGACTGATTATTTAAGAAATCGTTTATGGAAATAGATTTGTCTCTCTATTAATTCAGATAATCAACATTCTACATACTGTATCATTGTCTGCTCTAACTAGCTTGCAAAGTAGTAACAAATTCTACCATTACATAACAATGTAATTAATCCATTTTTTAAATAGACAATATAAAAGTGTTATGAAATTAAATACAATAATTCGATATATATTATAAAAAATTTTGCCACTAATTATCTTTTTGTATATCTGATAGCTTATATCTGATGCTGGATTTCAAGGTGAAATCACAAGTATTTCAACAGCTGCACAACAAATTGAAGTATTTTCACGAGTTTTAAAAACAGCAATTGCTGGATTTTTGCAAAATACTGAAGATTGGCAGTCAAGCATACAAGAATGTGCGGTTAGTACTGCTAATATTTAAAATATACATTGCTAAAGAATTTTAAATGTAAGATATATATGAATTTAGTAATATTTGTGAATACACGAATAAATAACAGTCATGTATTAAGTACATGTGTCAATTTTCACATTGATTGCTTTAAACACAAAATTTTATTCAAAAGTGTAAGATATTAAGAATTAATGTTATCAAGATTAAGAATATAATGCAAATACATTGTCCTTTTTCTAATTTAGATCAGAAGTTTCATATAAAATATTCAAAGCATTATAGTGTTTATGCATAATGTTTTTGTTATTAGAAAATGGTATGTCATGGGCAACACACTTATGTCTACAGTCAAGTTTTGTTGCAAATCCTTGCTCAAGAATCACGTGGAGGTTTCATGATGAAAAGGCTTTCTCAAGAAATTACTAAATGTGCACAACAAAAGTAAGACAAAGTTTTTTATATTTTATAAACAGTAAAGGCATATATAATTGAATACGGTTCAGGATTGATACTGTCTAATAAGACCTTTGACAAATTTTTCTTCCAGCAATCGTTTATATTCAAGTCAGTTTTATTGCTAGAAAGTAATAGTGATGGAGAATAAGAATGATTGAAAAAGAACATTTCATTCTTAACGCATATTACTGTTCTTTGACAAATACTCATTTTATTACACAAAGGATAAAAATTTCTCAATGTTTGTCCCGGTATAAAAGATTGTAAGATAAAAGCAAAAGATTAAAAAGGATAAAAGCAAGCTCAATTATGAGTTATAGTATCTTAAGTCAGATGGTACCAAATCATTAAAAATTCTTAAAAAAGATACAAAACAATTTCTTTAATTAAAAATCTTTAAAATAACATATCTACAATGAGTTTTCTTTTTATGGAGAACAAGTGAAAATTCAATATGCTGAAAGTAATAATTATTTTGGATTAAATCCATAAACTTAATTATAAGATTAAATGAAATGACATTAAATTTCCTTTTAAAATAGTATAATAAACAAATAAATAAACAAATTTGTTAACTAATAAACAAATTTTGCAAATAATCTTTCCTTATAAATATATCGACATTATTTTCCACACACTACTGTTGTTTCTATATTGAATTAAACTTATATCACTCGAAAACATTATAATGATTAAGTATATTGTTGTTTAGAATATTTCTGGGATTATTCTTACTAGAAATATGTTTCTAGTTATTAAAAAACTTTATTTAGATAGAATAAAAGCTATAAAAATTTTATTTTTCATAATTACAATAAGAATGTCAGCACCATCTACTTGTTTCAAGTATTGGCTATAGGACGTGAAATGTCAATGTTAAATTAAGTTATGAACTTTCATTTAATCAGTTCAGTACAACCCGACGGTATACATACTTTTTAACGTGTATATATATATACTTATAGTCACCATGATGTTACTCCAATAACCATGGCGCTTAATGGAGCTTCAAGTAGTCCCAGTGCATGTCAAGCACTGGCATCTATGTTATCGCGAAATACTTTAAATCCTGCTGATATTAGTGTATTATTTCGAAATTATTCCACTGCTGAACCACCTCCTATAGAGTTACTTCGTAATCCACAGTTTTTAGGTATTAATCTATATTTATGCATGGTGATGCAATTTGACTGTCCTTAGAATTATGGTAATGTCTACAAAATCATAATTTGTTAATTACAGAACTATTGGTTGATGCACTTTTTAAACCTGGTGTAAAAATTAATCCAGAGCATAAATCCAAATATATTTATTTATTAGCTTATGCAGCTAGTGTATGTGATATTCCAGCTAAAAAAGGACATTCCAGAAAATTAAATAAAGACGAACTAAAAACAACTATTCAAGCTATAGAAAAAGTTCACAATATTTGTAACATTAATAAGGGATCTACTGAATTGATAGCTGAATTGCATACTTTATATCAATGTATAAGGTATAATTTATGTAAATTATATGAATGTTCACATATTATTATATTGTTATTGTATACAGCAAGATATATAATACACTTCTTTTAATTTAGATTTCCTGTCGTAAGTGTGGGTATAATTAGATGGGTTGAGTGTACTGTTACAGAGCCATCATATTTTAAATTGTGTACAGAACATTGTCCTGTACATCTTGCATTGCTTGATGAAGTTGTAGTGTGTCATTCTTTATTGCACCCAAAAGTACTACAACTCCTTGTACAGTTATTTGAAAGTAAACAAGATGAATTAGAAATACTTGTCCAGGTAAGAATATTTTACATATAATTAAACAAAATGGTAAATGTGTCATCATAATTTCAAGAACAAGTTTTTTTATTGTAACTATATAGGGTGAGACACGAGAAGCAGAACACCTGAATATCTTTGTTGGATTTAGAGATATGAAATAGGTGAACATTAGAATTAGAATGATTTCGAAAAATGCACATCGCCATCATAATATTTGTTATGCCATCTTTCGGTATTTTTAAGGTCACCAACGTTTTTTTAAATGGAACTGCATACTTTTTTCCTTGTATAATTGTAGTCGACATCTAAACGAGTTCAATTATGTAACTCACTATAACCTTCAACCCAGAAAAATAAGTTGTTTATCACGAACAACCAACCACTGTAGAGAACATGAAAGAAAGAATCATCAGGGTTTGTGCATTGATTCCCTCAGAAATGAATTACAGAGCAGTACATTCTGTTACTTTACGGTTAAATAAATGTATCGTAGCTCGAGAGAATAATTTTGAACATTTAGCGTAACAAATGAACCTTATACCTTGAATTTTATTTATTCCATTTTTCTGAGTTGAAGGTCATTTGAAAGTCATATTGTGTTACATGATTGAACTCGTTTGGAAGTTAGCTACAATTATGCACGGAAAAAAGTATGCAGTTCCACTTAAAAAAACATTGGTGACCTTGAAAATATTGAAAAAATGGTATAAAAAAATAATATTATGATGGTGGTATGTAACCTTCGAGATCATTCTAATTCTGATGTTCACTTATTTCATATCTTTAAATCCAACAAAGATATTTAGGTGTTCTGCTTCTCGCGTCTCACCCTGTATACAAGGTGAATCATCTAAGATTAGAACTTAAAATATCTTCATTACTTTAAACGGCACAAGAGCATGCGTGTAAAAGAAAATATTCATTTTGAAGGAACAAATATTGTCATAAAGATCTTAAGAAATCTTGAGAGATTTTAAAGTGCAACATTTCTTGGGGTTAAAGTAAAAAAATGTTTGTACGTCTATGGTCATCATTTTAAATACATTCTGTAATAGCCCTATTTACTTACATTCAATGACGTTCAATATAGGATACATCACACTATCTATGTATGTATGTTGAATTATAGTTCTATAAGAATTAGTTCCCAAAATGGTACCTAATGATTATCACATTATGCATGGACAAATTCACTTTTCAATCAGTTACAATATTGCAGTAATGAAAATATACCATTCCCTTAAAACGATTTAAATAATCTTGAAATTTCGGGAAGTATGACGCTGAGAAAAAAATCATTGTAGTATTTGTTTCTTTGAAACGAATACTTCCTTTTGTACATGTTTTTATGATGAAAACAACGGAGATATACAGGGTGCCCTGTAACTAGTGTAACTCCCGGAAATGAGAGATTGCTGAAGTGATTCTGAACAACTTTTTCCTTTACCAAAATACTGGTTCGAGCTTTGTTTTTGAATTATTAATGAAAAACACTGGCTAATCAACCACGAGAGCGTGGCTCTCAAACGCGCCCGGTCGTAGTCGTGAGCAAACGCATTGGCACAGCGTGGGTACCGTGACAAATATTACATCATCTTAAATGGAGAATAATATGGAATTATGCGTTATTCATGAATAACAAGGAAACTAATAAGTCGTTTTATTACTTATGAAAAAAATGTTTGTTTTAACAGCACATGTTCAGGTGGATAAATTATGTTTAAAAAAGAAAAACGATTTGAATAATTAATGTTAGAAAAAATCAGCTGTTGAGGATTGTCTTGAAAAATCAGGATCGGCACAAGGACCCAATGTCAATGACCCACTTCCGTCGAAATAGATTATTTCGTGGATAAATAGGTAAATTTAACTAACTTTTTCTAACATTAGTTATCCAAATAGTTTTTTTTAAAACATAATTCATCCACCTGAACATGTGCTGTTAAAAAAAACATTTCTTTCGTAAGTAATAAAACACTTCATACCTTTCGGATAATGAATAAAAGTATCGAACAGAGTTATTAAATGATTTATTAGTTTCCTTGTTATTCATGAATAACGAATAATTCCACATTATTCTTCATTTAAGATGATGTAACATTTGTCACGGTACGCACGCTGTGCCAATGCGTTTGTTCACGACCACGACCGAGCGCGATTGAGAGCCACGCTCTCGTGGTTAATTGGCCAGTGTTTTTCATTAGTAATTCAAAAACGAAACTTCAACCAACATTTTGGTAAAAGGAAAAGTTGTTAAAAGTTATCCCAGCAACCCCCCATTTCCGGGAGTTACACTAGTTACGGGATACTTTGTACATATAAAGCTTTAATCATAGGTGACTCCCTTTGTATATAACAAATACTAGAATACATAATTAATTTTACATCCAAATTATATATAGTTGCTGAGAAAAATTATCTTCATTACTTATTTCTCATTAGGAAATATTTAGTATTTTACCATACTTTTTAAAGTTTACAAATTTTATTTATTTTATATTATGTGTACGATTGTTATTATTTACAAATATTTCTTTTTATAACATCATTTTAAAGTATTCTGTTGTTCCGTTTTCTTTTTTTAAGTAATATTTTATATTCGATCATTTGTTTTACAGTTTATTAAATATACAGTTTATTTTACTTCTTTAAAAGAAAAAGTTGTAAACTATATCTCCAATAACTTTATATTTGTTTGTTATGAATAAATAAGTGCTAATTATATATTTCCTTTAATCTGCAGTTGGAAATGAAAAAAATGTTAATTGATAGAATGGTTAATTTACTAAGCAGAGGTTGCGTCGTACCTGTAGTCTGTTACATCAAACAGTGTTGGCAACGTGGAGATACCGATGTATCTTTAATTAGATATTTCGTTACAGAGGTATTGTAATTGTATATACTATTATTTTTTAAATTAATACGTGTATATACAACATGTTTAACGAAACAAAACTATATTTATGTTAGGTTTTAGAAGCTATAGCTCCACCATATACTACTGAATTTATTCATTTATTTCTACCTATGGTAGAAGATGAAGAAATTACGGGAACAATGCGCGGTGATAATGACAATGATCTTGTGTCAGAATTTATAGGTATATTTATAAAATTTTTTATAGAGAAATTATATTTGACGTTTAAAATATTTATTTAATATATTTAATATTTTTTTTTTAGTACACTGTAAAGCACACTGTCCTAGTATAAGGTGATGTTTTGAATGTTAAGGATGGTGGATTAAATTAAAAAGAAACTTGTATATCATAAAAGATGTTTTTACTTCATCTGAGAATATTGAATTACCATACACGAATCACTATTTTATTAGACTTCATTCTTGTTTCATGTATAACATGCAAGAACAGGTATATGTATGTTTGAAAAGCAGGACAATTTTCCCATCAGTCTGTGATATCATAACTTATGTTTTTTCTGTAACAAAAACAGTTATTATAGCACAATGTAACTTTTGTAAATCACAGCATTTTTAAAATCTTAATAAATAAATAAAAATAAACAAATTTAAATTTTCTACAATGTGTTAAATTATTAAATATCTTATGATAAACTTGTTAATGAAACACTTAATGTTAAAAACAGTTGTTCTTTTCCTTCAGTATATAAAATTTTTGTCATTTTCTAATAATACAATTACACACAGCACTATTGTAGACACACACTCAGTTACTTGTAAAAACACAATACAAACGTAAATTTCAAACATTTCATAATTGTTTTAGTATTATTCAAACATTACATTCTTTTAATTAATTAGTAATTAATAAAAAATCTGCATTTGCTATTATATTTATTTTAGATATTAAAAATATTTTCTCTGATAAATGCTGATCATGCATTCTTATATAAAGTTTAACTCAACACAACTTTTAACTGCAACACTTACTTATGACCTCAAACTTACAAATGCTTATCACTATTGCTTTTCAGCTGTAATAAAAATATTGCTGTATATAACAAACATAAAATAATGTATTATTTTATACACACTATACTTATATACATTTATGTACTAATATTTTAATAAATCTGATAAATAATACTAAATACTATGTTGTTTTGAACTATACATACTGCAATATTAACAATGTAACTATATAAATGTTATTTTCTCAAATTAAAATTATGCTGTATATTTTAATAAATGTAAGTATAATTACATCAATATGTAATAATAAATTATTTACACCTAAAAAAAAAGTACAACAGCTAAAAATAATATAGTGAGGTTGTAAAATCAGTTAGGCATCAAAGTGCATGTAATCTAAACATAAAAACAGCAATTTGATAACAACTCAAAATTGATTCTTTCATTACAGTATATCTAAAAAAAATTGTCTATATTTTAATTTCTACCAATGCAGCAATTATTATTGTCCAAGAGGCAATAGAAACATAAGGTATTACTTCAATGGAGGATTGTAAACAGAAATTTTAAATGTCAATTTACACATGACACATGCTAGTAGGTGCAGTTACATTAATCAGTGTCATTACTTAATGCTTTAATTTACAACATCATTATATTGCTTTCTGTATTTTCTATAAGTGGACTCATCTTTCATTTATGTTTTGTTAATTGATAAACAGAACACTTCATAAATTTTCTTAGTTTAACTGTATGATATTTTAAGAAATATATATTAATATAATTATAGTAACAATCTTTTTGTAACTGTGATTTGAATTTTTTTTTTTGCATATTTTAAATCATTTGGTTTAATGTTTAGCTTTATATTTAATTAATTAAGCATATATGTTGAACCCTTTGTACAATACTTATTTTTATGATAAACATTTATATAACTTTACTATAATTTTCCATAAAATATATTTTGCATATAAATATCAAAGTTTGTACATTAATAATAATAATTTTACTAAATACTTTTTTAATGAGAGTATTCTTTGAAAAACATTTAAAGAAAATTTCTCTAACATATATTCAATTAGTGAAATTTATAACTTCTATTCTGATTGGTATTACCAAATACTTAGTCCTGGACCATTATGCCTGAAACTACATGTACAAAATGTGTTACTTACTAACATGTATAATTAAAAAATTATAATTTAAATAATGATACATTTCAGTTACTTTTACTACATTTCATGTGAAGAAAAAAGTTACATAATGAACTAGTTATAAATTTATCTAGCATTGTACGTATTTTAAGCAATAAAATAATATGTATTGTTTTAAGAAAAAGATAAAATTACATAAAATATAAAATCTAATGTAATATTATTACATTAATGTATAAACATACTTTTTCATAAGCAGTGAAGAATGCATGAATATAGCGGAAAATTATAGTTAAATCAATCGAATGAATAAATGATATACTCACTGACAGGTTTACCATCTTTCCATTGTGTAAATTTTACATTTACTTCATCGCGCTTCATAGCTTCTGCTTTAAAATCTGGTTTCAAAGCTTTTCTAACAACTCTGGCAGCTATTTGCGAATAATTGATATAACTAAAATATGAAAGCAAATTATATAACATTTTATGACATAAATTATTAAATATATTTTAAATAAACTTTTTACTTCAATCCTGCTTGTCTCCACGCAGACATTTCTATTGATTATTTTATTTTAAAAAGTGCTTTTAATTCAACTATAAGGCAATCAATTAAAGGAGATCAAACCGTTCTATAATTTGACGAAAATTGTACGTCTACAGGACACCGATTTGAGCATAGATACTCCCAACCATAAGACGGTATCGTAAAGAAGTTCTTACTCTCATATACTCTTGTCGAAAACCTAGAACTAAACAAACACAAGCTACAATAGCTATGTGAAATGGTATCGTATGCATTGAACACCATTTCATACAGAACTATCATCACTAGTGTACATGTGCGTAGTTTTAGAAATTTAGTAAAAATTGTAAATTTAATGATTTTATTAGTGTATTTTCTTTATACAAATTTTTACATTATTTGAATAATCAAAATTTATGCAACATATGCAATTCTTAACATAAAAATTCAATAGTGTATCTAGGGACATTTTCTACATACCTTCAAAATAATTAATTAGTCAATCACAAATGAGTACAGGATAGACCAATCACCTTAGACAATTTTGTGTCCGATGTTTTGAAATGTGGATTGTGTAAAATATCGGAAGTTTTGTTATGTTTCCTAGAATTAAGAGCAGTAAGTTTAGAAATTATGTTCAATCCAAAAATGAAGGATGGTAAGGCTGACAGACAAAAAATATCTTGTCTTGTTAAAGTGGTATATGAAGGTACATTGCATTATGTAGAACTATTCACGACCTTTGGCCGAAAAAAACGTGTATGAGATGTGAATACTTTATTTACAAATTGTTACATTTAGTGCTAATTGTAACCACTACTAATATTAAAATCTAATTCTATATTGAATTGGTGATCTATACTATATTTCGTATGTGATCAACGAATTAAAATGTCGATATGTCAGTTACCAATTTACCGACATCAAATGAATGTTACAGCTACTTCGACACAGCTATTGAACGGATGATGTCAAAATAATTTTCACGTATCGCACTTTTTTCGTATAGCATTTAACGTAGAATCATTGCCATTGTACGTTTAGTTAGTTTTAGAAGTTCGGTAAAGACCGATGCATCTCAATATACTTTAGTGTCATTCACTAAAAGGAACGCATAAAATGAAACGTAGAACGAGTTTTAAATAAGAACCATATATTTTATAAGGAATAAACAACAACGAATGACCTCGATGTAAACTTTATAAATGCTAGCAAATTTCCCCTTTTCTTTGGAACTGTCACTTTATGCCGTTCTCCTTTTCTTCGTGATCTTTCTAAGGCGGGAAAAAGTTCTGCGCAGTCAAGATGCGCATAATTATAATATGTCAATTTTTTTTTTTTATACTCATAGTACAAATAGGAATGAATGATGTATAATCAAAAAGATTATGAAATTTTTTTTATTATGTGAAAGTAAAATACGGATGAAAAAGGAATTCATAAGTCTGGTTTTTAGAGATATATAAAGTTTATAATTTTGAGATTATGTAAGTTATAAAGAAGAAAATTGATAATTTTACTAAAGAGTTAAATTATTCAATAAAGAAGGAATAGATATAACTAATACTGTAAAGACAAAGAATGTAAAAAAAAAAGGAACGATTAAAATGAAACAGTGAACAAGAAAAGTGTTTTAAATTTAGCGCGACCAAAACATAGGTTAAGTTAGTTTAAGATACAAACTATAGGCTTATAAAGAGAGTTTTCTCTGAGCGCCATCCTAAGGTCTATCATTTTAATATAGGTAGACTAAGGGTAAAATAAGTAAAGAAAAAAAGAAATACACTGTTATCAGCACTTATATACGCGTTTTCATGTAGTTGTTGCTACTGTTGTGTGGATACCTAAGAATTTTGGACGAGGTTGTTGCGCATAGAGTGCTAAGATTTTCTACTCGTGAATTTATATTTGAATGAATAAGGTAATTAAAAGTTAATTTTTTTATGAAACAACAACTAAACTTAATAATAAGAGAAACTTAGTAACAATATATTTTAATGTTTTACAATTTTTTTTATTGTAAAGATGTCGCGTCCAGACTTCTAGAAAGAAACAAATGTTCAAGCATAATCAATGTTCACCGTTCAATATTAAGATAATTTTATTAATTAATAAACTCTAATCAAATTAATAATTTTATATAAGATTACTTAAAGATAAATTTGATTGATACGTTAAATTTGTTTACCAATATATGCTTCCTTTAAAGCGAATGTTTTATATTTCAGCAATGTTTCTGAGCGCATCAACGAGAACACTATTTAAATAAATGAGCAGTTGTGAATAGTAGTCAATGACAAATTTATGATATATGTATATTGAACTTTTTTATTAATATTTCAATCACACTACTGTACAATTTGTATTCGATGCAATTTTAGAATTCACACTACAGATAGTCACATGAACCACACATACTACATACTTTAGAATGCTAGGGAAATTTCATGTAAACTGACACAAAATTAAACTAGCATAAATACATTAATGGAATATCCGCAGCAGCTGATCACTGATTTCTAGGAAATTTCTAGCAAGATGTCGGGGGGTGTTTTGCGTGACAAGCCGCTGGTATGCTTTCGGACGATATGACTTGCTCATTACAGTGCATGTCTACAAAATTCCGGCCTATATTAAGCCCAAGGGTGTTGTAATATTGCTGCAGTTAAGATTTAAATTTTGACTACTCTTACAACTTTAAAAAACAAGAAAGCTAGGACTATTTGCGAAAATTGTGTCAGTGCGTGTACCACTGCCAAGACCAATATTTGGAATGTTAATTTTTCTTGTGATTACGGGATAAAATTTTCATATTGAACAAGAAACTTTTACCAAAATTGACAAAAACGTAACTATTATTCAAAATTGGGATGGGAGCTAAAGCAAGCACTGTGGCACAATCTGCTGGAGGCAATGGACAATCCTCTACTGGGGCAAATGAAACTACAATGCAAGGTTTTTCTGTGCTACGCTCTCTTCCTGGAGGTGTTAGCATGTTACAGCATCAACATCAGCAGGGAAATCAATCACAAACTTCTCGAGTATCTGGAGATAGTAGACAACGTGCACGTTCTTTAAGTTCAGTACCAGATCTCTCATCTGGAGAACAAAGCAGTCTTGCATCTTCAGTTGGAGTTGGAGTTGGTCAAGCTCTTGGTTTGCCACAACTTGATTCAGATGATGCTGATGAAGAGAGTGGACGAGTTTATGCAGCTCATAGCTTACCCTCTCATATTTGGTCTCTTAACGGTGAGTGTATCAGTTTATACTAAGTTTAACTAAAATATTGTTATAGAGCTTAAAGTAACAGTTTCTTATGTATTCTAATTATTACTACTTTTGTAAGTATACATTATAGTAGATACATGTATCCATGTGTAAATGTATACACATATAGATACACGCGCATAAACATGTGACGCGTGCGCATGGCATACATACTCGCATGTAACACATGCATATGTAGCGGTATACATATATCTACATATGCTCTAATGAATATATAAATATAATGTATTTATTATAAGTGAATTTATAATATTAGTTAAGCGATGAGTAAATTTGTATAATTTATAAAATTACACATAAATTTATATTGCATTAAAAGGAATGTTATAAATGTTACTACTGATTACATAACGTTGTCAATGTGCATGTGTCTAGAATACTCTGTATAAATATAGACGGGTTTTCTAGCATTTGTTTTTTTTTTTTAAACGGTGATTTATTAAACTTCTATACTCTATTATTTTTTATTGATATATTACGCAAATTTCCTCGATTGTAAAATCGTTTATTTTTTAATTAATTACGTTTTCTTAAATATGTTAAAATTTCAAATCATTTTGTAAAACGTAACTGTAAATCAGTTTTGAGAAAATAAAAGTAAGGTTATGTTGTGACCATAAAAATTTAGGAAATAATTGCGGATGAAATAAGGAATATTTGTTTTGCGCATGTTGTCGAAGTAGTTGGCCCGGTAACCACATGCAAATCGATTGAGATTTAACGTAGTTGCGTAAATTTTAAATTGTGTCTGTCAAAACAATACTAATTCTAAACAATGCAATTAAACAAATTTTAATATATTATCTGTGATGGGTAAATCAAAATTACTTGTATTTTATTATGGGAATTATAATAAGTTCATGTTTAAATGAGTCTGAGACTGAGGTTGTTCCAGTAAATCAAGTGAGAAGAATCTTTTATGGTACTACTCTTCTTAGTATAATAACTATAAATATTTTTATGCAGCAAATAATTCTCTTACTTTATATTTAAGGTCTAAAATGTCCTGTTTGCTCCAAATTTATTCTACCAGATGATATAGAATGTCATCTGGTTATGTGTTTGACCAAGCCACGTCTTAGTTACAATGGTAAGTTTATGATATTATGATTTATATTGTTGGCTAATTTAACTGTTTCAGTATGACTATTAGGAATGTGTTTTTTACCTTCAAACAATTGAATGTAATAACAGATTCTTTACATACCTATCTTACATTGCTATTATGTGTCTTTTTAAAAAGTGTTACAAAATATAACCATCTTAATTATATCTATAGTTAATAAGTATTATATTCTTTTCTTGTAATTTAAATTATATATTTATAATGCATGTGACATGTATCTTTTGTTTTTCATTCAAAATTTTTAAATGTACTTTCAATATTAAAATTGTATGTATCGAAACTGTTGTTATTGATAGTGATATTTTATAGTAGCTAATAAATGTATTTGAATATTTGATAGAAAAAAATATAACTAAAATGTTTTAAAAAATAACTAAAATTATTTAATTAATAATTAAATAATGAAATCACTCAAGTGGCCTTAATATTAATGGAAAACAAAAGATGAAACTTTTTGTTTAGTAATTTTTTGCACAGGTGACAATTAACATTTTATTTTTTATTTTTACTGTAGAAGATGTATTATCGGATGAAAAAGGTGAATGTGTTATTTGCCTTGAAGAATTACAACCTGGAGATGTTATAGCTCGTTTACCTTGCCTCTGTATATACCACAAAAAGTAAGCTTTTTTGTTCAAATAAAAAGATACATAAATTTACATTAGATACATTATATAAAGTTATTCTTTTGTTGTGTTGTTCTTGCTAGTATAAATGATAATCAAAAATAATAAGATATAATTCATATTTTTCAGTTGCATTGATAGATGGTTTCAAGTAAATCGTAGTTGTCCTGAACATCCTGGGGATTGATTTATAACTATTAAACTTGGAAGAGCACAATGCAACTTGTTGACTTCGAAAACTCTCATAACAAGAATAAAGTGGGAGGAAAAAGAAAAAATTTGAAAGAAAGCTAGTCAAGATGGCTGCTAGTCCACTGTGGTGGTTGGTGTATGCAATTGTTCGACTGAATGAAACATACTCAATTTGAATATGAAAGCAGACATTTAACTAAATCCTTGATTATACTACCTGTAAGCAGGGGACTTAAAAAAATCGCCATAAGATTCAACGACACAATGCTATTATCTATATGTATCTGTAATTAATCTATTACTGCTCTATAGCTTACTATCAATTGTACCATACTTATAAATTTTACTTAGTTTTATATTTTGGAGTCGTATTAGGGTTAAGCAGAATAATCTGTTATTAATTATTATATATTTCTTTGGAAAAGGGGATATAAAATGAATCTTAATTGAAACACCTGAATAGTAATCAGGCGAGTTCTATGTTACATAAGTTAATTGTATTTTTTATGATTTCATTATAAACCTAACATTTCATTTTTGTTGTTTGTTGGGAAATGTACACCAGAAAGGATATTTTTGATACTTTCATAAAAGGAAGAGTTGGATATATAAAGTTTTAAGAAACGGACTTTTAGTAGTAATGATGTTGATGCTGTAATAACAGTAAAAATTTAGATTTAAATTTCTTTATTAGAATTTCAACTTTGTGATAAATTTCATTTATGTTTCTAGATAATAGAAGTCCTGCAATTATGAAATATAATTTACTGTTAAAATTATTTCATAATTATCTTTTTTACATGATAAGCATTAACATAACTTGTAGTAGTTTTTATAACAAAAATAAACATGGTCTGTCAATTTTCTGGTAATATACGCATTGTATATATTTGGATTAGACTTGTATCATAATAAGATAAAAAGTCTAATAAAGTAAAAATTTCAAACCAAATACAATTATAAAAATGATTCAAGCATTCGAACTTATAACTATAATATTATGGAAGTAAAAATAAAAGATCTATGTTAATAACAAAGTAAAAATTAGTATTGTTTTTGACATTGTGAGTGGTGAATAATATCGTTATATTCTTGTTTCTTACAAATTATTTTATCCAAAAACGTAATATTCTTACAGAATAAATTTATAAATATTTTTTCCTTAAACATTCAGTAATATTTTAATCATAGTTGAGATAAGTATAAATTGTATGCATTTGCAGCAATATTTAAACATCACAATATAATTTCATTGTTTTCTGTTTTAGATTATATAAGAAAATGAATCAATTGTTTTATAAAATATTAAGTTGTCCAAGTTGGATTTTTATATGTAGTCTTATCCACTCGGTATGCTTGTTTGTAGAGTACATTTAAATGACACGACATGTAATTCATATATCATAAAATTATGTGAAAAATATGTATTTTGTACATATGTTTTAAAACTAAATGAAAGTTTCATATTTTATAGAATATACTTATCATGTTGCAATATATTCCAAATGTAGGCATCTCTTAAAACGGTTTAATTTATTTTGAGTTTTTATTAGAACATTATCAAAAATTGAAGTATTTCACAATATAACTTGAAACTTATAATTGAAATACAATATATGAGAATTATAAAATAATTACACAATTCTTTCAAAGAATAGATACAATGATGGACGAAAGTATTAACAGAATATAGTTTCTAGAATAAAAATACTTATAACTATAACAAAAATTGAATTACAGAATTCATTTTTAAAAAACCTTTATTTTAGATATTCTAGTACATTATACAACAAGGGTTACTAAGAAATAAAGTGATATAAAAATAGAAAAATACATTTTTTAAGAATTTTTACATGGAAATATTAAAAAATATAAAGTGTATAAAAGTATTGGCGCATCGCAAAAGATACAATGCACTATTTCTTTAAGAAATATTTAATTGTTATTTTAGAATAAATAAAAATAATCGTCCATAATCGTTTTTCAAATAATTGAACCATCATCTAAAAACAAACAGAGTAAAAAGCAAATTTTTATATAAGGTTGAACATAAAATTATATAGCATTGACAGATTATAAGACTTTAGAAATGTTGACAAAAATTTATTTTAATGTATTAAATGTTATAAAAAAATGTTTTAATCAAGTGTCAAACGTTTCATTCACAATAGTTATTCTTATAAGTTATTAAAGAATGCACGGTAAAAAGTGACACAGGATTAAATTCATAGGTATTTTATTGTAATTATGATGAAATACAAATGTGACAATCAGTTTAATAATTGTACAATATATTGAGATACAAAAACTCATATGATATTAAACAAGCCATGAATAAAACAAAATGATGGAAAAAAATTTGTAAATTTTATGTAACAAAATACTAAATTATGAAAATGGGTATCATTTTCTGATTAAAATAATTTTGAATATATAGAGTGAACCACGAGAGATAAAACACCTAAGCATCTTTGTTAGGTTTGAAAGTAGGAGAAAATGTTAAAGAAAAAAGATTGTACTGTTCGAAAGGCTGTATATAGCAATCTAAACAGACTTTTTGTTTGAAGTTATCTTCAAGGTTATTTGAAAGTCATAGATATTTCTTTTAAGTGGCACCATATATTCCTAATTTTGTGGCGTAGTAATCATCAAGACGAGTTTAACGGCATAGGATATTATAGTCTTTAAATGACTTCGGACTCAGAATTTTAGATCAATCAATGATAACTTCAAAACATGTAATTATTTATTTATATTAAATTAAGTATTCAAAATAATTTCCTTGATCAGTTATATATATGTATTTAAACATTCTGTAACACTCTGAAGTACTCTTTTAATTTTTTCTGATAAAATAAATGCACTAGCATATTGCTATTCATGAAATTTGGCAACCTAAAAAACTATATATCACATATCAATGTTTCTATTGGTTGGACTTAAATGTGCTGCTCAAGGGCATTATTTTGAACAGTACTACTTTTTTCTTCGACATTTTCTCTTATCTTCAATCCTAATAGATATTTTTAAGTGTCCTGTTTATTGTGACCCAGTCTGTATTTAAATGACATGAAAAATTTCTGATTTGATAATATGAAAAGAATATATATAGCTCTGCCATATACCTTAAAAACACTGGAGTAATCATTCGGTGTTGCATGACTACTTCTGGAAATCAGAAAATATCCATAACATAATGAGTTAATAATTGTATGCATTTAAATGCATAGAAAAAAAATTTTAAGAACACTATCAAAAAATTAAATGGTTTACAGGATTTTTAATTTTAATTTCATATTGCTTACTTCAAAATTTAAATGTAAAATCTGGAATTAGACATAATTAGAAATAAATAAGGTAATGCCAAATATTAAAACTAAAAAGATATACAGAGGTCAAATGAGATATCAAATTCATTAAGAATTTAATTCTATTCATATCTAAAAAGGATTGTTAACATAAAAGAACTGCATTAACATTGTACATTTAGTTGAATAAAATTACTTGTGTGTGCCAATACTTTTATTTCTAAAAAAAAAACACTTAAAAAACGTATTTTTATTGTTATTTTGATATCACTTTATTTATGTTACTGCTTTCTATTATACAATAAATTAAAATATGTTGAATAAAGATGTATTGAAAACTTTGTAACTCAATTTTTTTCTCATAGTTATATGTAGGCATTTATATTGGTGCTAATATTTTTCTGCACAACTTTATTTCATTGATTGGGTAAATAAACATTTAGTAAACAAAATTTTCGAGAGAAGAAATAATTTACAATATTATTAAAAAATATCTGTAATTATAGAACATATATATATACATATTTATATTACTTTAAACCATTCACACATTACATAATTAAAATTTTAGTATATAAAAACTATGACTGAATAATATACAAATTTCTTGTAATTTATAAGAATTTGAATTAATAAGAAAATCAAATTAAATGAATAAATTCATAGAATTATACTGTTACTGATGCATGTTGTTTACAGGAGTAACAAATAAATAAATTATTAATATATACTTTTTAATAATTTTCTCGTTTTATATGAAAATTGTAATTCTTTAAACCTAACCTATACTATATGTGATTAGATTATATATATAATTTTTCACGTAAATCACTAAAAACTGCTTTTTTTGTATATTGTATAGTGTTTTTAACGTTTTTATATTTTTAGCAGCTGTAACATTTTTTGTTGTTGTTTAGATATATAGAGAATGGAGCATTTAAAACAGGTCACCTGAATAACTCGCTTGTTTTTAATGATAGCAAGAAATGCATTAAATCCAATTTGCTAGGTTTTGAAAGGCACATAATCTAATGTAATTAACTAGTTTTCTTGCAGACAAAGACGTAAAAGAGATATGAAGATCAATTTTGTTTTTTTAAATAGAGTGATGTAGTTTTTTATTTACATTCTGATAGTGTTTCAAGACGAACACAATGATTTATATGAAGATCACTCAAAGTTCACTGCAGTGGAAAAAAATTGTTTAAAAACACTTTTCGAACATATTCATGATTTACTTATTTACATACGCACTACTAATACAAGTGTTCAAAATGGCAACATTAAACATTGATGCACACTCTAAAATATTACAATACGGAATACACTGCATGACAAATTTCATTTGACTCTATCGCAAAGAAACCTCTTATACGTTCCTGCGTGTCATCTCTAGTTCGTGTCAATCGCTTGTAAGAGCTTGATTTGATACACTTTTTTCTATCATCAAGAGTAAGCAAATTATTTAAATGATGTTTAAAATGCCCCACCCTGTATACCGAGTGATCCATTTAAATAAGACCACCTAAATATATTTGAATTGTGATACAAAAAATATTTTTGACGTAATTTATATAGTTTCAAGAAATGAATTAAAAGGAAAAAAATGTTTATAAATTTTATTTTTGTGTTTTTTCAATAACGTTTATATTTTTTTTATGTATAACTATAAATCTTTTTATCACACGTAGCTGCTTAAAAAATATGCCCATCATGCGTAATACCATGACCTTGAAATAACCTTGATCTCTAATAATTAAAATTTTACATTAAACTTACGTCTTTTACTTACGTAAAGAATACATTTGCTGTACTGCATCATGTACGAATAAAAAAAAGAAAGTAGCACTACTGTCGTGGTAAAATACTTTTATACAATTCTTGGAGACAATATTGCAAATGTTAAAATAATGCAAAGATGGTTTGTAATATTTAAAGCTAGGGATTCAAGTTTTGAAGATGAATTTCATTCGGAAAGGCTATCTAAAATCAATAACGACATTTTGAAGATATCACTGCAAGATATAAAAAAAAGATGATAAATATTTCATTCTCCATCCACCGACTTTAAAGTATCTCGCGCACAATTATCGAATAATTTCAACATGCATTCAATGGAGTACTGTTATATCAAGCTACATACAACTTTGTTTCATAAAATAGATATGCGTCTGCACATACCTTAACACGAGTTTGTTATAAATTTTAGTCAAACGGCAAAAGTATCTCACTGAAACTTGCTTCTCCTTCATTTAATAGTAGTGAAGTAGCATAAGCTAAGACGTGCTTTGCGAGTTAATAAATATCATAGAAATTCGTTAATTGCTTATATTCGATTTATTAAATTCGATAATTGTGAAGAAATCCAACATTGTTACAAAAGTAATTGTGTATATGTACATTATTTAATTCTGCCAAAGTCGTAAAACTTTATCTTTTCCACCAGATGCAACACGCAATCCATCTGGAGACCAATCTACTGCATAAATTTCATCCGCATGGCCAGGTAAATCCTGACAAAGCTTCTTTGATTTTATATTCCATACTAAAACAAAAAGTACAAAATCATTTTATTTTTAATTTACTGCCATGCTTAAAATTTGTAGACTGGGTGATTCATTTTAATCTATGAATGCTAATATTTTGGAAACTATATCAAATAGGAAAAAACTGTTTTTGGGGGATTAAATGAGGTGGAGAGGTATACTCATATTTTGCCTAATTTTATTAGAAAATTCAACGAGAAAACGTAAGTGAACATTCCATTTGATGAAATAGGCGTTTCACACTGATCGCATGATGTTAAAAGTGCCATTTTAAAAATGCTTATACTCAAGCAATATGACAAGAGATATATTCAAACACTTATTAATGTTCAAGGCAATTCAAGGTCGTAACGATCAGGCCGCTACACTATTGAAACCAAATAGAAAACAATACCATGTCCAAAAAAAAAAATGTATGTACTTCCACTAAATAGGATTAATTCTCTTAGAAAAATAGTATTAATTTGAGATTGAGTAGAGAATAATATAGGAAAAATTATTATTGCGTTTAATCAAGTGCCGCGGACTATTGTAATCTTTATTGGTTTGACGATTCGTTCATATAACTTGGTTACCTTTTAAAGTTGAATCTGCACTTCCACTAACAAGTAAACGGGAATCTGCACTCCATGAAATTGAATATACAGCTTGCACATGACCTCTTAATGAAGTTATATATTTTCCAGTACTTGCTTCCCATAATTTTATAGATTTGTCAAACGAAGCTGATGCAATTATGCGACCATTTGGAGAAAATTTTACGTCATTAATCAGTTGTTGATGTCCTGTCATTCTTGCTATAGAGTACAAAGATTAATATTCTTATTTTGTGGAAATCATTGTATTTATATAATAATGAACAATACCAATGAATTTGTTTTCTTTCTCTGGTTTCCAAAGAAATAAAGTAAAATCATCAGAACCAGAAACAAGTATTTCTTCACCCACAGATTCATAATGTTTCTTTGTATCTTCTAGGAAACTTTCAGTTTTATCTTGATTAGCTCCAAGATAAAAAGGACCAACTCTAAGTACATAGTCCACATTCAGTGCTAAAGTATTCACCCAATGTGCATGACCTTGTAAAGTCCTGCATAAGATTCCCTATAAAGTGTTTAATAACAAATTACATAATTTTATAATGCAGTTTATAATTAAATAATATGCAAAACAGTAAAGCTTACATCTTCAGCTCTCCATACTTTAATAGTTCTATCTTGAGAAGCAGAATAAATAAGACCCCTTCCTCCCCACTTAACACATGTTACACTTTTTGTGTGACCAGAAAGAGTACGAACAGTTTGTGCACGTACTACATCCCATATCCTTATGTCACAATCTTTTGAAGCACTAACTAAATATTGGCATTTTGTATTTTTATGGAATGGTTCCCAACATAAAGAAGTTACCCACATTTTGTGTCCTAACATTGCTTTTCCTAATGGTTCATAGGGGTTGAAATTAAATAAGTTATTATTTCATGCTATTCATGTTAATAAAAAGGAATTCTTATAGTCTTTACCTATTTGTTTCCCTGTTTTAGGATTCCATAACAAAATTGTACCATTTTTACATGCAGATGCAAGTTTAGTTCCACATGGAGACCATGATATACATAAAACCCAATGTTTATGTCCTTCACAAGTAAAATATGGAGTTTGTGTATATATATCCCAAAATCGAACTGTTGTATCTCCAGAACCACTAGCTAAACATGTTCCATCTGGTGAAAAAGCAACTGATATCACAGCTTCCTTGTGGCCTAAATATAATAAATGTATCCATATTGATTAATATGTTAAAATAAATAATATATAAAATTGTATTTATATAATATACCTTCCAATGATCCAGTGCATCGTGTAACTGATCTAACTTTAAAAATTGCTTGTGGTTGATATATAATTTCAATTACATCTTCACTAATATTACAATTTTCCTTGATATTATTTTCTAAAGTATCTGTGATTTCAACATCATTTATATAAAATGCAAAAGGTATTGGTTCTTCATGTTGAAGGAGTGCATTACAAATTTCCTGTAATTTCTCAACAGTAATGTTTATGGGTAAATCTAGCAAACCTCCTGGCAGTATTTCATTTTTATCTGATTTAAAACGTGACAAAACTCGTTTAATTTCTGTTCTTTCTGACGAGGAAGTTTCATTGTTTTGTTCATTTACATATTCTTCTTCAAAGTTCCTTTTATTCATTTTTAAACATACACTCGTCAAATATTCTCCCAGGCAATTTAAAAATTTTAATACATTAAATTTTAATTTCTTACAGTTCGATATTTTTTACATTATTTTATAACTATTTGCAAGAAATGTTTGGTATATGAAAATCCAAATTTTCGATACTTATAATTGTATAATTTTCACATGAAACTCTCATATACACTGAAGTTATAAAATGTTTTAATTCCATATTAGCAAAATCATTATATGAAGTATGTATTGGAAAATAAAAGTTCCAAAAAAGATTTAGTTATTAATTGCTTATATGTAATAAAACGTGGACTTCACGTGTTTACATAACCTTTAATCATTAAAATGACTAACTCAAATATACATAGTATGTGTATGCACGTGTAATACAATTGTAGTCAAATATGAATATGTAAACACAAATCTTTTATTTCTTGGGGAATGGTTTTGATTAATTAAACTGCACAAATTGTTTATTTAAATAGCTTTTATGAACATGTATTTAGATAACTTTCACAATTAAAATGATAATATTTAACAGGATAACTTTTTCAATATACGTATGTATTGACATTTGTTGTAGCTGATTTTTTAAATATTTCTTATAAAACTATTGTTTATAAAAAAATATAACAAAACATTACAAAAAGATGAATAATTAAATTGATAATTGATTAATTAAACATTAATTAGAATACCAATTAATGGAGTCTATAATGTTGCATATATCTTTATTTTTCCAAAGTGTATTTATAATCTATCCATGAATTTGTTTTTTCTAAATATAATTTTTATTTATAGATTTATGATAGTTTCATTAAATACTTATTAATAATAACAAAATGGCAATATATAATTAAAAATTCATTTTACAATGTAATTATGCAATATAATTTCATTTTAATGTAAATTTTTGTTTTGAAAGTAAAGCCGATATTTCAAGTAACTGTAAATCATAAATTTCTTTATGAAACTCATAAAATAGAGTTGTGCTTCTCGATTAACTATTATTCGTGATTGTAAAAATAATAATAATGATAAAATGATCAGTTAGTCCGTTAATGGTTATTTTAAGATTGTTTTTAAACCGAGTGTAAGATTTCTTAGTTTAATGAACGAATAATTAATTGGCATTATTCGATTTTCTCAATTTGTGTGCCATGAATTCGTTTGATACAACTGAGCCCAATCAAAATATTTCTAAGCTTTTTAATGCAGACTGTAATTGTACTGCTATTGATAAGACTACTGGAGAATCTTGCGGTGAAACTGAAACTTTAAAAATTATTGACGAGTTTCAAAAATTGTACGAAACTCGAATTGAAAATGTTAATCACGAATTTCAAAGTGAATTTGAACAAGTTTGTGTAAGTTTTTTCACAATATAAAATTAATCTAATTTATACGTTCTCTACTGCACAGTTTAAATTTATTTGTTTTTATTTTATTTTTCATAATTTGAATTTTGCGTACGCACGGTATATTATTGGTGTTCATATTTATATTCAATAACGTTTATGTTCCAATTTTCATATTTTTTTTTTTTTAAAGCAAGGAATTTTCTAAATTTTTCTTTTAGGACAGTAAACAACAATTAAATATATTTAAATATATGTTTCTTAACGTAAATGTAAATTTTCTGGAAATTCCTTAGCAATATTTAAAAAAGTGCTCTAAAATAGGTTGTTAAAAAATAGTACAGAAATTTATATTTATATCAGTTTTTTTTTTTAAATAATAATCAGAACAAAATTTGATAATTATTGGGTTGTAAATATTTAGTTGAAAATATTTTTATAAAACTGATACATTATTGTATTATATAAATTGTTATTAAATCTTGTCATGATTCTTTTTCAATCATATAAGAAATAAACATAAATTCAAATTTAATTTATTACTTAAGAAGTTAAATTACATATTTTATAACATTAATAAAAAATTGGAAATTATATTTTAAGTATATTCCTAATGTAAAATGTTTAAAACCTCTTATTTCTTAATATATTTCAAAAAAAATAATTAAGAGGAAACAACAATATAAAAATTATATATATTGCAGTACTTCATCAGTAAATAAAAATATTTTTAATAAAAAACATAATAATCACATAATTGTGATAGCATATTAAACATACCATTATTTCATATAATTACTAATATAACATCTGATTTATACAAGAAGTACAAGAAGTGCAATAATTATAATGAACACTTTAATATTTAGATGAAATTAGAAATTTCGAAAGAATGGATCAAGAATTTAAGAGAACAAAATATTATGCTAGTACAAGTAGTAGAAGATTTAGAACAAGCTGCTTGCAATAGAGTTAAATTATTGGAACAGAAATTAGAACATTCATCAATATTAATGTCTGGAAATATGTCAAAGTCATTGCATACAGAAAAGGTATAATCATTTCAATTTTTCATTAAAATTGTGAAAATAAATTTAATGTATCAAATATTTATTATTATAGACTATTAATACACTTTCAAATCGTGTAAATGATTTAGAACAAGATGAAGGATATTTGCGACAAAAAGTAGAGTTTCTTCAAAGTGATATTAGAGGATTATTAGAGTTAATACGACGAGCAGTACAAGAAAATCATTGGAATTTGGATGACATTAAATTTTTTGAGATTCAACCTAGTGATATACCTATTAAGTAGGTTTTCTTCATTTAGATAATTAATAAAAATAACTAAAATAAAAAGAAAATTAATTAAAAGCATATATGCATTCAATTACTTATTATAAATGTAATTGTTTCTAGTGCTTTTACATTTTGTATAAAGATTAAAAATAATATAAATTTCTTTTGCTAAAAGTAAAATAGATTTTTTGTACTTTTACAGTTGCACCTGTGACCAGGTAAATATAAATATAGATGCTGATAAGAGATTTACAATAAAAATTAGTCGTGATTTCATGAATAAATCACATTATCCATTAGATGGAACTATTTGCATGATACATCCTTCCCATTCAACAGCTCTTTAAGTTTTTACTTTTTGCTACATATACCTACTTACAGATGATTGGTGTATATTGTTTATTTTATATTTTAATTTCCTATACTGCTTTTAATAAATTCTTTGTCAAATATGCTATATAATTTTTATGCAAAATAAACAGTGGGCCTGAAATATAATTACGTGCAAATTGTCGTTTTTCTTACGCTTAGATTTTCTATATTTACTACAATCAAAATTTGAAATTAATTTTGTAATTTTGTAATTAGGAAGATATAAATCATGAAAAGATGCAGTCTTTAAAATTGCAAATCAAACATTTTCAAGAAAATGAAAGAAGAATGAACGTGTAAGTAAATACACATGAATTTTAATAATAAATATCTGTAAATTTCATATTCTTGCAAATAATAGTTTTCCTATTTTTCTAGATATCAAACACATTCAGAAAACAAATTAACTGATCTTGAAACAAAATTAGAAATTAAAGAAGACACTATTAAAGAATATGTTTCTCAGATTCAAAATTTTAATAATAATTTAAAGAGACATGCTAAGCTTACAGATCAAATTGTGTGTACTTCATTTGTAACAAATGATCAAGATACTTTTGAAGTAAGTTAAAATATTTTTAAATTCAAATTCTCTGGGAATTATATTGTGGATATACCAGCAGATCCATTTTAATTTATGACTGTTTATATTTTGAAAAGTATGTTGAATAGAAAAACTTATTTTTAGGAGATTAAATGGGGTGAAGGGGATCACTAAAGCATCTAAGTGTAAATGCATTTAACGAAAGTATTTTCCAAAATATAAACGATAGATTGAAATGGGCTGCACACAATACATAACTATTTTGTTCATAAAGTAAAATTATTGAAAATTAAATATATTAAATGGAAAATAACAAGGCAATCATGTTCAATTTGTTTGAAGTATGACATTCTTTAAATTATATAGATATACTATTAAATTATTAAAACTTTTATTGCTCTTCATATTATATCAGTGGCTCACAGTGCTGCAAATTTATGTTGCAATTGATCTAAATACAAAAAACTTGCAGGATCGCTTTTGCAATGTAGAGTTTAATTTGTTAATAATAGCTCACAATAATAATATAAATTTAAATAATTTATAAACATAGTTGAATGGAAAGCACCAAACAATTTAAAAAATAGGACAGCAGATGGCTAATCTTCAGAAAATTTGTATTCCATGCCTGCATTTATATTTTTAGTTTTACGCAGTAATCAAATTATAATACTGATTGCATCAACTGCTAGGAATTAGTAGAAACACAAAATGTTTTAACAGTTGAAATGATGAGAAAAATGAAACAGTAACATATATGCAAAGGCAAATAACCATATTGCAAGAACAGTTTTATCATACAAACATGCAAATTCGTTTTAAAGAAATTAAAGAAATACAAAATGAACAAAAACAAGCTGTATTTAAGGTATAAATAGTAATTTCTATGTTCATAAAAAAATAGTAATAATGATATACTTTATTTTCAATGTCTGTATTTTAGTTCCCTTTTTTATATTCAAAATTACTACAACAAAATTATTATTGACATCTAAGGAATTAAATTCTTTTGTAAATTATGCGAGAAAATTGTTATAACAAACATTCTGAATATATTTGCAAAATAGAAAGATGATATTTCTTTCTTTCAAAGTTACATTGAAAATGTTATGAACCATAATAAACTAGCAACAAATCTGTTTATGATAAAGACAAGGGCTAACAATTTATATTTATATATAACAACTTATAATTTATATAAAAATTTATAACCAGGGCTACTAATACAAGTACATACTGATAAACCACTTAAAATGTTTGATTATATTATTTATTAATTATAAATAAATATAATCTATTGTAAATAGTATTATATACATTATACACATTATATGTAACTTTAAAAGCTTCGATAATATACTTCAGCATGGTTGCCTATGGTTTTATAAAATAAGGGGATAATGTATAAACTGTTCCTTATTTTATACATACATTAAAATTACAATGATATATTTTTTACTTATATTTTCAAATTCAATTTCAGGAAACTTGTGCTGCACAAAATGTTCCTGCTGATATAAAAACATATCAAGAGGTTGGTAAAAGTTAGAATATATATATAAATATATATATTTATTTATTTATACATATTATTAATAAATAAAAAAGTAATGATGTACAAAAAAATTGAGGTATTTAAAATATTATCAATAAAATAAATTAGCAATTTACAAGGAGAAAATACAGATGTGAAAATCTTTTTGAATGGCATTATGTGGAAGTTGTAGTACACATGTAGTGTTGCAAAAACCTAATAAGAATCTTCAGAATGGACCTTTGTTTCTGTCAAATTTTATTTTAAGTTTTTATGAAATTTGTAACCCATATACATAGCGCATATAACTAAGAAAGTGTCGTGGCTATGATGGTAAAGTATTTGTTTTCAGCACCGTTAGGTTTGGGTTTCGAAATCCAGTTGGAGTAACGAATTTTTTTCTTTTTTTTTCTTTCTTTTTTTTTTGTTCCTAAAAAATTTTACTGTAGAGATATTTATATTATACATTACATATTATCTTACATAAAACTCAAAGTTGAAAATGCATTTATAACATAGCATACTATTTTAATTGCTTCATCCACAAGTGTATTTATATTTATATACTACAAAAGTACTACAAAAGTTTATGTACTACAAAATTTTTCTGTATGATAATATTTCTGTATTATAATACAATGTATTATAATACACAATATATAATAAAAATATTTCCACGGTAAAAATTCTTAAAAACAAAAAATAAAGAAAGAAAAAAATAAAAAATTTGTATTCTAATGGGATTCAACCCAAATCAGCAGAGTTGAAAGCAGGTACTTTGCTGTCATTTTCATGGCATCTAATTTGGTATATTTGTTATGTACCTAAGTTACAAGTTTCACAAAAACTTTAAATCTAAATATATCATAAATGAAGGACCATTTTGAAAAATCTTATTGCAACACTACCAACTTCAACATAGTGTCATCCCAAAAGTGATTTCCACATCTGTACCTTCCCTTTATTAGTTTAAAACTATACTTTTATATGTACAGAATTCTAAGCTATATTTTTTCTAGGCTATTATAAAACCAAGGAATTCTGTAAATCAACAGGTAATATAAATATATTGGGATCATCCCATAAGTAATGCGGTTTTTTCTTATTGATAAAAACAAATAAAAACTACATTGCTTTTGAGATGACCTAATAAATACTACTAAAATTTAAATGTTTGAATATTTGCACTTCACTATTATTGCATTTTATTTTAAATGTATTTTAATTTTTAGAATCAAATTTTATTGTATTTAAATAAAGTAAAATCATTGATGGAGCAGGAAAAGGAAGATCTTTATAATTTAAAAACAGAATTGGAGAAAACTGTAGAAAAATTATGCTTTGAAAAAGACGAAGTTGGTAACTTTAATATGATTTATACATTCATTTAATTATAAATTTAGTTAAACTTTTTTATATTTAAACGAAAAATACTTTATTTATATTAAGCGTACAAGCCTGTAATTTTTGGATTAAGCAAAGAAGAATTCTATATCCTTTTCTTTAAATATTTCTTTAATATTTTATTAAAGAGCATTATTAACCCTTTGCACTCGAGAGACAATTCTCAGTAGCCACTTGATTCGATACAGCAACTCGAATGACAATTAAGGGACGACAATAAGTTTTTTTTTTTTTTTAACAGATGTTCTTCCTCTTTACATTTAAAATGTGTTACGTGTATGCACTTCATGATATAGCATTGTATTTAATTAAAATTATTATTTCATACATTGATTTGTGTTTAATACTTATAAAAATGCAGCCAAATGACGGAATTAGTAACGGTGTATATAAGTTCGACTTTAGGCTGTTTAAAGACCAAAGTAATAATTTCATAAACGAAAGAGTTGAATTAAATAATTGGTTCAGGAAAACGGAAGATTAGAATAACAGTAAAAAGTGAAATTAATTCTGACAGCACATCGGAAAGACAGAATTCGAATAGATGTTACAGATTCTGAGGAAAGATCAGGAAGAATAAAGTTTAGAAACGGTGAAAAAAGCTACAATTCCAGCGAGTAGCTGGAAATTGTAACAGAACCATTGGATTTTTCGAATTTCAATCGACGAAACCATAGGTGAATTACAAGTAATTATGCTAAAAAGAAATTAAGAAAAATTTAACTTCAGCACCAAAACTTCGAATGCAAAGGGTTAACTTTACTTTTAATGCAGTCCTTATAGTTGTAAATCTTATTGATAAACATTTTTCAGTTATGTGTAATATCGCAAAGAAATCGCAAGAAGAATAGTTGCATTTAATATGGAATTCCCGTATTTATAAAAATAGAAAGTGTAATGAATTTTAATAACAAGCATATGTGATATGTCCTTTTCATTGTAATAAAATGTAGACAAATAAAAGTGTTATATTATCAATGTACATATTTGTATGGTTGAAAAATGTTTATTGATATTAATGTGTGACACTTTATTTTAGTAAATTGAACTTGTAATAATACTTGTGAATAGGATTTATACATTTAAACTAAATAATTATTACCAAGATTATTTATAAGATACATTTACTTCTTAACAGTTATTTACCATTACTAAATATATTTGTTGTTAATGTCTGATATCTGATATTTTTAATTGTGCAGGAAGATCATATGATTAACAGTGAATGCAATGTGGATAATATAAAGTTTAAATTAATAAAAAATATTGAATATATAAACAAAATGTTTTCAACAAAGGAGGAATTAGTTACATTTATTAATTCTTTAGTATGTATAACTATTTACATTATTTATTTTTATATTGTTTATGAAGAAACAGTTGTATATTTAAGTATTACATAAATATTGTATTGTATATTGCTTTAGTTTCAAATTGAAAACAACTCTGTGGAAAGTTCAAGTTCGTCAGTGAGTATTACAATCTGTGATTTTTACACTTAAAATATTTAATATAAATATTACATATTTAAAAGACAAATTGTTCATTATAAGTTATAAATTCTGAAATTAATGAACAGAAAATGATTATGCATTTTAGGCATGTGCAGATATTAATCAACAATTTAAATTAATGGATGTAGCTAGAGCATGTGCTATTGAAGCACAAATTACTATGGAAGACATAAAAAATGAAACAAATGTAATTGTTTCTTCCTTTAAACATAGGCATGAAAAGGTAAATTTATAGTTCACAATGAATTACTAGATATTATTAACCCTTTGCGGACGAGTGTCGGATATATCCGCCCAACTCTGGCGACTGGCGTACGTCTGTCGTCGTAAACGATAAGATACGCATGGGTATACTAGCCTAAAAAGTCAAGTTGCCTCTCAATGAAATTAGAGACTTTTGAACGATGAAGTCTTATCTTCGGTATAATGTAGTAAACTTACGATGCAAGATGATGCAAGTCACAGTGACGCTCGCCCGTCGAGCGGCTCCGTCCGCAAAGGGTTAATACCATTTTACTTAATATAACATGTTTACAGTACATTGATTTAAATAAAGAAGTACTGAATGTGCAAAATCAATTAATAAAAAGTCAAGAAAAAATAGCTGAAGCAATTAATAAACTACAATTGCTAGTAAGAATTGTTAAATTTAATTATGTTATGTTAAACTTAATATTAACATTTTAATATAAATGTTTTTATTATAGGAAGAAGAAAAAATGAAACACAATGAAAGAATTACTTTAGGAAATAGTAAATTGAAAAATATAAAAAATGAAATGAATCATGCTCAATCTAGATTGTTAGCACGCATTACTGATATGCAGCATAATGTACAGGTTAAATTTAATTTTTCTGTTCAAATTTTGATTGACTGCTAATTTAATTAGACCAATATAGTTCTCATAATTTTATAATTACTCCATCTAAATTTTAGGAAAATATTACATCTGGCTATACAGAGATGTGTGTTTGTAATGATTTGGTATGTTCAGTAATGGAAGAAATAGAACAAACATCATGTAGTTTACAAATAATTCAAGTAAAATTTAAAATGTGTTATTAATGTATATTATTAAATGTAGATTGTCGTAAATTAATAATATGTAAATAATTTAAGGGAGGCTGCATCACAAGAGATCTTGAAAAGTTGAAAAAGCAATTTTATGATGTAGATTTATCCATAAAAAAATTACAAGAGAATATAGATGAAGCAGTTAGTATATTTAATATAATTACAATTATCATTTATTTATTTTGATTCGATAAAATTTGTTATTTCACTTGAGTTTCAATATTTGTAGTTGTTAGAACATGATGTAGTAGAAACAACACTTTCACAAAAAGATCAGAGATTAAAAAAGTTAGAAGAAGAAATTGATGTGATTAATTTAAAAATACAAAACGTGTTGGAAACATTCTTTTCTTCAAAGGAACAGGTTCATATTTGATATTTTATGAAATTTAATCTAATATATTATTTAATTTTATTTTAATTATAAAACAGGTATTTGATTGTAATATTACCGAAGCTCACCTGTATACGCAGGTAATATTTTGGCTCTTGTAATTAATTATTAATATTAATTTTTACATCTTTATATAATGATTTTAATATTAATATTATTTTTATTTTAGACTTTAAATGAAATATTACAAATCAAACAAGATGTATACAAATTAAAAAAAGAACATGATGAGCTAAAGTACAAATTGTCGCAAGTGAGAAATTTATATATTTTTTTAATAATAATATATTGTAAATAAATTTTATTTATAATTGTTTTTTTACAGAAATTGTATTCTGAATGTGATAAAAAATCATGTGTATGGAAATCCAAAGTAACTGATTTACAAGATCAAGTTAAAATACTCCAACATGAGGTATTTAATGTCTAATTTATCTCTTGTAATATAGTATTACTTTATTTCAATAATAGTGATAATTGATTTAATTTAAATAAATTGTAGTAGTTTTTTTATTATTTGTAAAATTTTGCAAATTCTAGTTTATTAGTTTATTATGTTTATATTTATATTTGCTTCTTGTAGGCGAAGTGCAATGAAGAAGCAAACAACTTTCTAAGAAATAATATAGAATCCATGGAAGATGAACTTCATATAGCACAAGTAAAAGTAGACAGTTATAGACGGTCCCATTCCTTAGACAAAATGGAATTAACAAAAAAAATTATAGAATTAGAAAATACTGTAAGTCCTTGTTATTTAATGTATGTATTATATATGAAGTTAATGTTGTAGTATAACAAACATAATGTTGTATATAACAATTAAGTTAATATTATTTACTTCGAATTTTAGCTGAAATTGCAAAAAGAAATTGAATGTACCCTTCGACAGCAATTAAATGACAGTGAAAAGAAATCTGCAGAATTATTAAATTCATCTGTAAGTTCACTTCTTATAAAAATCATATTTTATTTATATTTTTTAAATGTATTATTAATAATAACATAAGTGAATTTTGATCATGTAATTTATTGTTTTAATCATTTTTATATTTAATTTAAAGCATATTGAACATAGTATGGAAGAAGCATTGTTGCGCTGTGGATGTTATCAATTTAGACATGATACAATGGTAAATGCAATTAATTGTTTGTACAAAACAAATAAAATTATTAAATTAAATAATATCATTTATTTACATTTCCAGATTGTTCCCCAATTACTTAAGACACTACAAAATACCATAAAATCCACAAAGAATGGTCTTCAGGAATTTAAAACAGAATTGAAACAATTGGTGTGTATATGTTTCCTTATTTTACTTAATTTTGTATTTTAATTTGAAATTTTAAATATCGTTTGTTTTAATGTAATATATTTACAGATTTTTGAAGATTCGAATTTCTGTTCTTCCGTAAGATCATTAATGAAACTAATGGACAAATTACAGAAATATGAGGATGAATTAGAAAATTGTTGTCAAGAAATTGAGGAACTTAACAGTGCATTGTATTCTAAAGATAAAGTTGTAAGTATCATTTAATCATTTTGTTTTTATATAAGAATTTTTTAAGAATTGGAAAAAATGTTTAAACATACCTACATTTATAGATAGAAAACATGGATGAGATTATTAAAATTCAAAAGGATTCAATTGTAATGACACAGACTGAATTAAAAGAACTTCACCAAAAACTTCAAGAAAAGGTATGTTACGACTACATATTTATTTCTGATAGAAATCGGTGCGATACTTGATACCATAAACAAAACTGTTATGAACGATGTTTCAAATTTATGAAAGAAACTGAAACATTAATTCCTAATAACAAAAAGAAAAGTCAAGAATTTTTACGATTTCATCAATTTCTACTGAAACATACAGAATATCGAATAAGACCATAGTTGTCGATATCTCGATATACATTATTTCTTAAAAGTTTAACTCATCATTACATTTTATACAATGCATTTTATTTATTCTCCTTTATGCTTCTATTATATTTAGTAGCATAAACAGTGTGAGAAAGAAGTGTTGTTTAGTTTTGTATAATGAAGGTTGTGGAAACAATTTTCTTATATGTAATACGTAAAAGTATAAATTTAGTCATGTATGATATGTTGTTCTTCAAATAATCTTGGATAACATTCACGTTTTAATGTGAGAAAAAGGAAACTATAAAATTCTCAATTATGAAATAAAATTATTAATGCCCCGATTTTATTAAAAACGCCTTTCATAAAGAGGTGTTAAAAATGTCTTTCTATTGTGCATTTGAAAGAACAAGTTTATTATCTTAATTCCATAATATGAGAATGTGAATAAAATATACAGTTAACTGTAAAAAGAAGTATCGATAATTTTGAAGTAATATAATTTTCTTCATATGAAACCAAACATTTCTTTCTCTGAACATTCCCTATATTCAAAAAAGGTAATTGAAGTATGAAACTGACGTAAATATAATAAGTTTGCAATGTGAAATTTTCGGTGGTTGTATCTCGTAAACGAAATTTTAGATCATAAAATAATAAAAAAAAAAAACTTAAATTTCTTTTGTTATAAAGAATTACTGTTTTGCTTGCTTTCAATTTTAAAATATCATTAATATTATGAATATATACAATTATTAAAAGTAAGTTTACCTTATTCGTTTAGTTTTAAAGTTCTGTATTTGATAAGCTTCTTCTATTAAAATAATTTGTCATAGTTTAAATTATCGTGTATCCCATATATAGTAAATTTACAGTAGACAAATTTTATAAAATATGTGAAAATTAAACAAAAAATTTTATCAAGATTTATCATAAAGGTACGTGAATTATAAATATTGTAATTTTAATACAGTATATAATATATGTATTTTTAGATTGATAATCAAGATCGAATAATTTCTCAGTATGAAAAGGAAAAGAAAGAATTATTAAAACAGGTTTGTATTTATTTTTTAATGTTAGCAAACTGTGGAAAAGAAATTTTAATTTTGATTTATTTTATTTCAAAACAACAGTTTAATTACTCGTGATCCTATAATGTGTAAAATTAAAATTTCTTCTAATATAAAGCTTGTAATTTATAATTTATATAAAGATTTCTTTTTATTTTATTATTTTCTCCTTGTGTTTTAGAATGAACTTCAGATTCAAACTATTGGTCACTTGCAGAATGCAGTAGTGGAAGCTAAAAAATGTATAGATCAAACGCGACATAGAACTGTGAGTGACATGAGTGAACAGTGGTCTACAATTCCATCTTCAATATACAATCAAGGAAATGTGCATGATGTTTAAATTTTGATTTGCAGTAGTTAATTGTGTGTAAATAACACTTAACTTATTTGTATAAAACTAGCATTCCGTACATTTTTTTTTTAAACAATAACATAGTAATGTATGGTACAACTTAAAAGTTTTAATGTGTACTATAAATAATTTTTAAATGTTTTATGCTGAATTGTTTTAAGATATATGCATTATGTATTATAAATTTATGCTTTAAATACAATACATTTTATATTGCTTAAAGTATTCAAATTTTTGAAAATTTCCACAAGATTCAAATTTTAAAAAATTGAACAAAGTAATACATAATTTAGGTGGTATTTGTTTGTGTAATATAAGTAGGAATATTTAAAACTCTCGATAATAAACAGCTATATGAATGACATGCATGAGTTTTGTTCAGTCATACCAAAAGTTTTAAACTAACTCAGAATTGATATTTCTCATTCAGTACCAAATACAATGCGTATGTAGTTGATTATGATTTGGTGATGAGATATAAAATAACAGTTGTGTTTGATAGTGTTATTAATATGGAACTATCGTTCCGTTTGAAACATTATTTTTGAGAAACCAACCAAATAGCCTGGTTAGGTTTTATTATTTACAGCTTGAAGAAAAAACTGAAGCTATTCATTTACTGACAGTTTACACAGAAGAAACTCAAAGTCAATATAATGAATGCTTTACTGAGGTATGTTAGACATTTTTCCATTATAATTAGTTTCATATATATATACAAAAAATACGAATTATTGTCTGCAAAATTAATTACATTTTATTTCTACATAGGCAGCTAGACAAGACAAATTATTACAACTACAACGAGATGCAATTCATGATCTTCAACAAAAAATTAGTTGTATGGAATATAATCATTGTTTGATTATTACCTTTATCCATATCACATATTACTCGATTTTAGAGACAATACAGGTAGAGAAAAATTTGAAACGTTATTGTAAACAATCATATAAGCTGTTTTATGTGTATGTTACAATAATAAAGAGAAAATATGTTTTTTGCTCTCAGAGTTGTCTTATATTTTATAATATTTATTTGTAAATACTAGAATAAATATTAATTATTGTTAATTTTATAGAATGTAAAATTTTCAATTTTAGTAATTGTATTAATAATTAAAAATTTGTTATAGGAAGAACTAGTAATTCATGTAAATGATATTCAAGCTTTACGAAATAAGGTATAATAAGTGTTATAAAAAATTAGAGCAACTTAATTATTGTTGAATTATGCTTTGTAAAATATTAATTTCATTTCAGATGCAATCTCTGATGCAATCAAAATGTCATTTAGAAAATAAATATTTATATGTGAAAAAACTTTGGCAAGAAGCAGAAGAAAAATTACAAGAATTACGGTAATATACCAATGCATACTTATCAACTCAAAGCTACAAGATTTAAAAAAGTATTTTATTATCAATGTGTTTAGAAAGGAAGCATTGAAAGCTGAATGTAACACAAAGGTTTATGAAGATAAAGAATGTCAATGTAAAGTAGAAGTCGAAGATAAAGACTGCACTGCTCAATATATATGCAATTTTAATGGTTTAATATGTAACGATAAAGAACAACGTAAAAATTTATCATATGAACATGACTTACAAACAGAAATAGAAATTTTAATGAAAGAAAATGAAGATATGAAAAAGCAGTTACAAAAATATAAACTGGATTTTGATATAATTGATAGGGAATTAAAAACAGAAAGAGAAAATGACACTTATGCTCAGCAAATTTCATTTGAAATACACAAACTAAGGGATGCAGAATGTTGTTTACAATATGAAAACAAACAACTTAAATCTGATTTAAAAAGGCAAACTAAAAAAACAGATGATTTGTTGGAACAATTACAGACTATTCAAGAAAATGGTACAAAATTTGAAAAGCTGCTAAAAAAATTAGAAGACAAACAGAAACAGGTATATTTTAATTAAATAATTTGAATTGCAATTTCAAAATTATAATTAGCAAATTAACAGTTCAAAACTACTAATTGTTTTATTTTATTCAGATTAATAGTTTATGCAGTCAAATTACAAATAATGAAACTGTTATGGAGAAACAAGCAGAAATTATTGACGAGCTTGAGAAGAAGTTAGATATAAAAAGTCAACAAGTGGAAGCATATTTATCAGAATTAAATGAAGCAGAAGAAGAGATGTCATCTTTATATGAACGAATACAGTCTTTAAAAACGATGCTAAAAGAAAGATCAGATGATATGGCTAAGCTACAAGCAGATTATGAAGTGCTAAAGGCATGTGCAGATATATTGATATTATAATAATGAAACAAATTATTTGTTCTTATTATGACATATTTTATAAATGTGCTAAAAATATTTTATTGCAGAATGATAATTCTATATTGAAAATGGAGAACATCACGTTTGAGGATAAAACAAAAGAAGATGTTTGTCAATTGCAAATGATGGTACATATATTCTAACAGATCCCAATACATATCATAATTTTGCGATTATACTAATATTAAACTTTATTTCAGTTGAAAAATGTTAAAATGCAATTGTGCTTTACTGAAAACAATTACTGTAGGGTTACAGAAGACTTTAATAAAACACAAGAACAATTAATTAAAATAACAAAACGTGAAGCTAATTTACAAGAATGTTTAACAAATATGGTGCATATTATTTTTAAATACTTCATTTCGGTAAAATTTTGAATTACTGTTCTATTCAACTATTTTAGGAGAAAGATTATTGTTTGAAACTATCAAATCTTGAGAAGGAAAAAGGTAAACTTGGAGAATACTTACGTAAACTCAGAAATGAATTGGAGGAAATTCAGAGAAACTATTCATCAAAAAATGATGAACACAATAAGTTACAAGATATTTGCAAATCTTATGTGGAACAATTAAACATCTTAAAGCAACAGGTAAAACAGATGAATTTAATATTTTTATTTCTAAATAATTCTATACATATACAATTGAATTATAATATCTTATATCTTTCTTCTTCTTAGGTAGAGAAAGAAAGAGAGAAAGTTAAAAAATTGGAAGAATCAAATCACTCTATAAGACAACAATTACAAGAATGTGTAGAACAGAATTGTGTTCTTGTTAAAGAAAAAACTACAATAGAGCAAAATAATTGTGAAATCATTTCAGAAGTAAAATAATATATAATTGCTTTCCGAAAAATATTGTTTATATATGGTTTTGATACAAATCTTCTTAAACGTATTTTTTTTTTTCTTAGTTACAAAAGACACACAAGTCGTTGCTAGAATTGAAAAGGGAGTGTCAGCTAAAAAATAAATCTTTGGCTTGTATATCAGCAGAATTGACAGAAACAGCCATGAGTAGATCAGAACTTTGTAATCAATCACAGTATGTCGTTTCTTGCATTCGTATTTGGATGGAGGAGCAACGAGAATATGTAAACAAGCTTAGCTCGAAATTGAAGTCCCAGCAACAAGAACTACTACAACTTGGATTTGAGAAAAAGTAAGTATATCTGATATTTTTGAAATTTACTTAGTATCTTTAAAATTTTGTAACTGTACAGTTTTTCAAGGCATTTTTAAATTATAAATAAAATACTTATAGATCTCTATTAGATGAAATAAAAAAACTGAAACGCATTAATCATTCATTACTGCAAAGATTAAAGAGAATGCATAGACATAGCAGTAAGAGTGTCAAAAATGTTTGTGTTGGATGTCAAATATCACCATCTAGTCTTCCTGCAAACACAAAATACTTATCATTACAAAAGGTAATTACATTTATAAAAATTTGTTCTTTCATCTTTTCTAGGAGCATCAATTAATTTAACTTATTTAGAATTTCATGTTTAGAAATTAAGATTAATGCGATATTTTTAATATTGAATGTATAAGATCTCATAATTCGTGACATAATTAGGAGATAATATATAATGAAATAATAAGCAGAATGTGGATGATATATATATATATATATATAGAACATTTTTTTGTACAAAAATTTCTCTTAATGAAAATATTTGTGTTTATATATCTTTAAGCTATTATTTGTACTTTAATAATTTTTTATTAATTATCATGATACATCATTATTATGACAACCATGTATACGAGAATATATTTCTTATTTGCTGTTAACTTTATCACATCTGAAAAAACACATCTACTTATGTGGATAAAATATGCTTGGAAACGATTAGAAAACAAAATAATAGTATATAAGAAACATTCACATTTATTTTCTTATAACTGTAATCAATTTTCTACTTCAAACAATTGAAATTCTCTATTTTTTACCAAAATTGTACCATAACATATCTTCAAGAATAGAAAAGATAACATACTAGATAACATAATAACATATTAGTACAAAAAAATGATCATAACTATGCAATACAGTATCTATTATTTTATCGTTTTTATTTATTATATTATAAAAACTATTATTTATTTTATAAGTTGTAAGTAAAAAAGTTATTTAACTTATTATGGTATTTTCCTTATATTTGCATAGTTTATTTTTACAAACAAGTTCTATTTTAACTTTTCATATAAAAGCAATTACAGTTTTAAGTTTTACTGTACAAACTTAAGTGGAAATTTGAATTTAAACTTCAATTTAAATTTCACTATCTTATATTTTAGTTATTTATAATAAAAATAAATATTTGATTGCTTTTAACGATAGATAAACTTCATAAAACTTTATTTAACAGTTTAATTTTGTACCTAATATACAATAATGAATGAGTATAAAAAAAGTTTAGTTGTTGGAATAATCCGATTCTTATTAGACTGCTTTTCTGTTTTATAATATATTGTGAAATCATGAAAAAAAAAGTGTAATTTACATTGGTGATTTATGTTAATGTAAAAGCATTTCATCATTTTAATTGTATCACGAATTATAAGACTGCTCCAAAAGTCTTCATGATTGCCATATGAATATTTTGTTTCATTTAGAGATTAAATCTTATGAAGACAGCACAACGAATTTCAGTGTGTGACAATACCTGGTGGTTTCCTAAAATGAAATATTTAATAAATGAGTTAAGGAAAACTAATGTAGAATGTAGCCAAAACTGTTTTAACAGAGTGAATACTGACATAGGATTAGAAGAAAATCACGATTGCGGTTACCAATCATCTACTAGCAAATGAGCACCTATAACGAAAATACGGACAAACAAATTATTATAACTCATCTTGCTTTTCTACGTTATTTTCTATACAATAAAACTTTTTGGTATTTAACAAATGAATTGAATTTTAAACAAATATGAAGTAATTACTTGTCAATATATATTTTATTAATATTTTGAGATTCAATTTTCTGGATTATGTAATTTCAAAGTAAAATAATAGCTTGGATGGCATAGAATATGAAGTAATACAAGATTTTCTATGTATATTGTATGAAATAATTTAAACAAAAGTTTGCATTCAGTTACAGTAAATATTTCCAAACTTCTTGGGGGATACTAAAAATTACATATTATATTAATAAACTTTTTATTATTAAATGTTAAGATTTTTATCTAAATTAATGCAAATTTTTTATTTATTTGCATTTGTAATTTGTGCATAAAATTACATTTTTCAATTAAACAATCTAAAGATTAATTAATTAAATACAATTATAAATTGCGTATATAATCATAAATATGTCTTGTCACCATTTCTCAAATAACATTAATTTTTTTTGCAATATATTCTGTATATATGAATTATTATTAAAACCGTTGAATCTTAACACAAAATTTAAATATTCGGTAAACTTAATAAATGATAACCAAAATATAATAAGCATAGAATATTGTAACAATAAACTCTGCTTCAATTTGTCATTAAATTTTATAGTTATGAGACTACTTAGCATACGCATTTCACTATACTTATATACAGTTAAAATTTTATGTTTTAACCCTTTTATATTGATCCATTTCAACTTCATATTTTATACAAATTTTTATATATCATGTTATAGCAAATCTTTTGTAGCAAAGTTAAATGCATCATCTCGACTATCATAGATCATTTTATTTTTTAATTTTTTTTTTCATTTCCAACTAATCATAAACATATAACAGAAATTGACGGAATTAAACAAACTAACGCAAAATGGAATTTTCATTTATATGCATTAGAATAATTTTCTATTTAATTTATTCTAAACAAGTTGCGACAGCAATTATATAATTTAATAAACAAATATACAAACCAAAACAACATGAAGTAAAACAGTTTTATAAAAAAAATCGTAAACCTCTTCAGCTGTCCACCATGGATATGAAAGGAAAAATAAATGCGTTAAATATACAGTTCCTAAACATGCAGAAATGCTTTTTTCTGAGAATAAATGTATCCTAGAATAAAAATTAATTTCAATTTATGAATTATGATTGATTTTTTAATATTAATAATTTTTACATGAATTTAGAATGCTCAAATACCTAGCGAATTTAAAAAATTCCCACAACAATTTTGTAAAAATATTACTTTTCTTCATAATCTGATGCAATAATTTTTTTTCTGTAAAAAAAACAGTATTCTTTTATTTTAATGTATAACCGACATTTATTGCAATAACATTTATATTTTGTTTACCAAAAAAAGAACATATCATATCCTTATTATCCTGATATTTTTTTAAATATGTCACGTCCTCTTCTGTAAAATATTTCCAAATACATAAACCTGGATGTGGTGCATCAACATGCAATTTATAAAGATTTGTTGGATAAGACCATGGACCACACAAATCATCGTAATTTACATTTGATTCGATTTGAATTTCAGAACAAATTTTCCGCAATGTTACAGTTCGAATATACGATGTTATACGTTGTGATAAATTTGACCATTTAACACACACAATTGCCTTTGACTGATCTTTCTGATCATTGATACTATTACCATTTACTTTTATAAGTTGACTCGTCATTATTAAAAATCACTTTCTACAAAGGAATGGTTAAATACTTAAAGATTAGTTGCTATGTGGTATACCAAACTATTTGCTAAATAGTATGTCAAATATCAACTAATTAACGACATGCGATACTCATTACTTTTTTTTAATAGTGATATTAATGTATTCTATACATCAAATGTTATATACATTATATAGAAATATACATATAAATATTGATAAGAATTACAATTTCATGTAAATTCATTTTATATTGTAAAATTATCTTATGTAAATCGATGCAAGCGCCACCAAATGTCAAACAATATCAGTATCATAGAAACGGTTTGAATATTTAGTTTATTAATTAATAATAAATAATTTTCAAAACAATCATAATTACTATGGGAATTAGTATCACTATAGAATGTTAATACATGTGCAATTATTAAGTTCACATATATCATAATAGTTTTGTTAATAATATAAAGGTGATTGCAAAATGGACAATGTATATTATTTAAAGCTACAATATATTGATAAAAATTTCAAAAATATAAATTCTGTTTATATATTCAATATAAAATTTACAGTATTTTAATTGTACATTTAAGAAGCATAAAATAAATAAACTCCTGATGTTCTTTAAATTTAAATGCGTATTTTTAAAACACGAAAGAAAATAATACATGCTTCAAATACTCTAAAAAAAAAATGAACAAATTCATATATATATAGAAATGCAATTATTCTTTTCACTTTATTCTACAAAAATTTGGCGAGTATTTTCTTACAAATACCGTATTCCATTTTGACTACTCGCACATTGATTTTATAATTTGAATTTGTTATTTATAGCTCTCATGCAATAGTGTTTTATAAGATATATAGATGAACTTTTAAAAAATAAAGTTATGCAGTAAAGTACTTGGATTTAGTAAAATATAACTTACATTACTAGAGATAACGAAAATCTTATCAAAATATGGGTTATATTTCCAACAAATTTCTATTTAAAACATATTTGAAAATAAAATTTTGAGATTAAATATGAAATACACGAAAAATAATTTGTAACATTATATAAAATTGAAAAAGAAGAAAAACATTCATCATGATAAATATTATATTTAATAAATGAATTCGCCGATCGAAAATTACTATTTTACAAAACATTCATTTCATTTATTGCTATAAATGTAAAATTATTTTTAAAATATTAAATAACTTCGGATCAGAGTGAACGGTGAATTCGAGCGAAATCCTTCGTAATATTCACAAGTTTATTTTTTTTCTTGTGTAATCATTTATAATTTATCATGAATTGTCGAATAAAATTAATATACAATATATTTTGGAGCAAGAATTTGTTATACATGTTTACAAACTAAGAAAGTAAATACATAGGTAATCATAGCAGCAGGAATGGCCTACTATCTTACAAGACGTTTCGCGTGCCAAAATTTCATCATACATTGTATGTTTTAAATGTATATTATTATTACTAACATTAACATTATCATTTATCAATGTTACCATTAATATTATCATTATTACTTATTACCATTAATATTACTTATTACATAAATCATATTTGTTATATATGATTTATATCGTAATCGTATTTATATATTTATATATATATATATATATATATATTTATATATATTTATATATTTATAACGAACACCGCCCATTACTACAAGAATTACAAATGGGAGTTTCATTTGTCTCTGTCTCTCTCTTTTTCTTCTGGTATTTTTGATAGATTTAATACTCAAAATAGATGATATATCGTCAAATGCAATGTGATACACGCATTTTTTAATTAATCACTCCGGAAAAATGTTCGTTTCGCACAGTTCACCTCCCATTCCATTATACTGGTTTTGCCCATCGTTTTATATTCCACTCAAATTCATTGCAGACACACTGATGTATCTATATGTGTTGATTATGGTACAAATCTGTAAACAAAAAGTAGTGCGTCTTCTACAGTAATCCATTAGATAAATTATACTGGCAAAAACTGTACCTATCTTTTTATATACCTTACTCTCTACAGTAAAATACATATTTTCTAAATTTATAAAATGATATTGAATTTAATTGCATATTTTACATTTCGAACTATAATATTAGCATAGAAGACTGTAAAAATTCAAGAAAACTGAAATTTTGATAAAGTTATTCGTATGCAAATACTAAAATAATATTACACAATTAAAGAGTTATTAAAAATCTAGTGTATAATATTAATTATTAAGAATGTTTTAAGATTTAAAGGTAAATATTCGACGAATAATTTTTTATTACATAAAAGAAATAATTTTATATTCTCGTTTAAATAAGAAAATATATAACTAATCTACATTATTATATGAAAAATATCAGAAACAAAATTTTAATAATAATCAGCAGGGATACAATGTTGAAAAAACAAAAAAAGTCGTAATACTTCCATTTTAAATTTATTGTATTTAAATAAAAGTATTTCTCAAAATACAATTGTATTGACTGAATTAACAAACTCAATTTTTTTATTTAAAAATTAATTTGTTTTTTAATGTCATATTATGATTTACAATAACAAGATCCACAATAGAATTATAAGTATACTATAAGAATCTTTTAATCTCTTGTAATTAATATTTAACAGCATTATTCATACTGTAAAAGTATGTTATTTGCACATTAATCAAATAATAAGTATGAGAAATAAATGAAATATGAGTGGCGAATAATATATTTAAACACACAACAAATATCATTATTTTGTAGTAGAATTTTGTAAAATTTAGCATATAAAATACAAAAAGAAATACTTTTATTGTAATGCAAATTTTAATTATACGTTGTTCTTAGACAAATGCAAAGATACATTTTATTCAAGTATCACAAATGATAAAGCACAGAGTCATCAAAGGTGTATAATTAAAAAAAAAAAAGGACAAAACACTTAGACCGTGCGTTCTTATTTACTTCAATAGTTGATGTAAGAATCCATGTAACAAATTATGCAGGAATACTCTTATATCATTTTTTATTCTAAAAAGGGAGTCCGTTAAATGCTAAAATACTACGGCATTTATAAATATTTATTTTAAGATTGTGCTAAAACAAAGATATAATAGATAAGTGCTTATGTAATTATAAGATTTAAAAAAAATTCATTGTTATGTAGTCTTAAATTATTATAAATAATTTTGCAATTATTAAAAAGATACTACTTTTTGATAAGCTTATACATGAAATTTATGATACTAGTATTTTGTTTATTTTACCTTAAAAATTTCATAAATTTGTATATGAAAACATTTTTATGCAACATATCCACTTTCTAAAATGTTTACTGTTTTACAATATTGATCATTTCATACATTCAGTAATGATTTAAGAAAAGGAAATATTAATTCAGATTTTTGTATATTTATTTATTTCATAAATTTATTTTTAATAACTATTAAAAGGCTAAAATAAATTAGAAGAATATGCAATAAAAATATCAAACATAACAAGGAAAATGCTACAGCAGTATCTACTCAACAGTTTCATTATACTAATAGAAAATTTTTGCATACAGTAATCACAGAATGTGAATCTTCAATTTAATATCAAAGTTTTTATCATTGCAAAGGACCACTACTGTCGATTTATTATAGATCTTAGTATTATAAAAATACGTAGACGTAGTATACTGTTATACCAAATATTGGACTCGCATCTAATGCATATATCGATTGTTTTGTGACTTTTCGATAGATGTTATATCTTCCACCATTGTTCATCATAAAGGCGATAAACTTTAACTAATATAAAAATATATACCAACATAGTATTTGACACGTACAGATTTGGATAATCACTTGCAACAATTGCCAGTTGCTGCTTTTTGTCCTTCTGTCTCAACTAATCGACGACCTTGGCCACTTGTACTTGCACTTCCAGATTGTTCATTCTTTGGAAGTTTTTTAGCTGTAATATAAGATATAACTGGATATTCCATACAATGTAAAAAGTTGGTAAAATATTAAAAAAAAAAAACTTTTTAAATTAATACATATTTTATGTTATAAACATAAGTATTATATGTATGTATTACATACATATAATACATATGTATGTATTATTATGCATATAACATAATAACAGTTACTATCTCAAATCCAGATGTCCTCTCTATATCACTTGGATAAAATATCAACTATGGTTAAATTGATATGAATACCATATAAATTTACATAAAATTTGTTTAAAAAACTCCCTTAACAAATATCAATGTATTGCTTTCAAATATTTTATGATAAAAAAAAATTATAATATATTGTCTTACCTATTGCCAAAAATATATCATTAACATTCATTGCAGTTTTGGCTGAAGTTTCCATAAAAAGAAGGCCATTTTCATCTGCATATGTTTGAGCTTCATCAAATTCTACAACTCTTTTATTTGCAAGATCTGCTTTATTTCCAGCTAATGCTATAACTATAGTTGGACTGGCTTGTCGTTGCAATTCCTTTACCCATGTTTGGGCGCGTACAAATGTGTCCTGTAGTTTTAATAAAAGAAATTAAGTAACCCAAGAATTTACATTTAAAAACTGAATATACAAGATAAAAAGTAACTTACATTAAATAAAAAATAAAATAATGAAATTTATCACTGTCATAAATATAAAACCCAGTGCATAGAAGTATAATATTTTAAAAATGTATAGCATAATGTAAATAAAACCAAAAATAAGATTTGTACCTTAAATTTTGCTTATAATCTTTAGCATGTGTAAAATATTATATTTGTAATTATGTTAGATATTAAATATCATAAATGTTTACTTGCCTGGTTTGTTATATCATATACAACAATGGCTGCCTGTGCACCACGATAATACATTGGTGCAAGACTGTGATAACGTTCCTGTCCTGCAGTATCCCAAATCTCAAACTTTACAGTTGTATCATCCAAACATACAGTTTGTGTTAAAAATGCAGCTAAAAAGATTTAACATTAGAATATTTATAAGATTATTATATATTATTTGATAAAGTTTATATCGAATTATAAATCATTGTATCTTCTTTTAAATGATATTGTAATTGATATTTACCAAAGTATTAAATATTCTTACCTCCAATAGTACTTTCTTGATATTCATGGAACTGCCCTTTAACAAACCTCAAAACAAGACTTGATTTTCCCACTGCAGATTCCCCAAGTAGCACCAGCTTAAATTGACAAATCTTTCCTTGTGTTGAACCATTTGGCCTCTGGGCTGTACCCCGATTAGCCATGATTACCTATAATTCAAAATTATCATAAATTTTTCCACATAATAACAAATTTAATTATTATAAAGCTAAATTTGCTTTATTTTACTAATATTAATAGATTTTATTTTGAGCATTGATAAATATTAAAGTTTGTAATAATATTTGAAATGAAATATATGCATCATATATTTGTTAACAAATGAAATATATAAGAACCAATCCAAAAATAAATAAGATAATGAACCCATGCTGTCTATATTATTTCTACTTCATTTATTATCTGTCAATATATACTTTATAAACAAGCATTAAGATAAATTATATTATTTTTATTTTATTGTTTCATTTTGTTACAGCATAATGAAATTGTACATGTACTATTTAAATTTTTGTTATAATTTCCTAGAACATTAGAAACATAAATTTACATTTACAAGATTCAAATTACTTAGTTAAATGCAAAATCTTCATTTTTTTCTTTCTTCAATTTTTTACAAATAATAATAAATGAAATAATTTTTTTCTACAGACGGGAGAATAAATAGTTAGAATAGCTATTGAAATGACATTAAAAAGATTGTTTTACTTTATAGCTTTATAGTTATTATGCTTCAAGCAGTAATTAATTAAAAAACATGGTACATTTTAATTTTTATTCTTACCTAAATCACTAAATCAACAGATAAATGTCTATTTATACTGAAAGCCCATGCATAATAGATAAGACTTTCATTTACGAAGTAATCAACATTTAACTAAATATTTCAACTTGAGTATAATAAATTGATAAATGTACATACTGAATCATGAATTCTTCTCTTGAATTTTAAAATATTTATAAAAAATAAATAGAAAATTATATAAAATGCTTTCTTAAAATTAGAATTACTTGACAAGAAGTTTATCAAAAATTGGTAACACAAATGTTTTATCTGTACAAAGTATCTTTTAAAGAATATATAATAATAATGATAAAGCTAAAAAATCTTTACAACAAAATAGCATTTTGTTATAAAAAAAAGTATATTTGATTTTAAAATTTACAAAAGAATCTAAGACACAAAAATAATCGAATAACTGTGCTACAAATGTTAAAAATTTTGATAACACTTTTAGTATAGTAATTTCATAATTTTTTAATTATACATGTGTTCAAGTTTTCATTTAAATGCAAAATATAAGATAGCACAAAAAGTAAGCAGAAAAATTAAAATAAGTAAAATGGTATTTAAATCATAGCTCTTTAACATTAGCAAATTTAATCCTTTACGATTCTGCCGTTTTGTTATTTCGTGTAGTATAATTTACAGTAATTAAAAAACAAAACATTTATATATATTGTGTAATATTATGACAAATATTTTGTTATAAAATAATTTCATTGTATGTAAATAACTTCTAGGAAATGTTATACTGTATTTAGTTAATAATAAAATGTAACGAAATATTACATCAAGCTTCAATCAGTTGGGAGAGGACTGATAAGGATTATAAAAGGTTAACACCCTGTTAAAACGCATTACGTACAGACTCATAAAGAAAGGGACACAAAAGCATAATAAAGAAAACTGTACATTAAAATTTTTCGCAGTACAAATAAACGTGTAAGAAAAACTGAGTCCCAATTGTATCGTTAAAATATTTGAAACGAAATATCAATACTTTTAAACAGAAAAAAACAGATATTGCGATCACTATCTATATGAGTCACTTACGAACAGAAAACAGTAGCTAAAATCAACGAAAAATAATAGCGTATGCAATTTAACCCATTGAAATAAGGTTCTGTTAATTACATTATCCAATTAGTTCGCGGAGTAAGTCTTGACGAATTAAACAGTCCAGTGTTGCTTCGCGATAACGTTACAACTGATAAAGCCAAACAGACTCTAAATGATAATGTGCAACCTATTTCAACGAATAACGAACAGTGAAAATCGGTAACACGATGACTAAACGCAGCAACTTCACAGTAATCACGGGATTCGTGTAACTCGCGGCGACAAAAAGGAAACAGGTCCGCATCACGCGAGCCTATCCGAGTACTTGCTTACAGGAAAAAACGTTCGTAAGAGAGAAAACAAATCAAATGAAAAAAATACACACATACACATACACATACACACACACACCACACCAGACGCACATAATAAAATGAAGCTGCATCAAAGTTTCATACCTGCAAACTCACCCCAAACTTATCTACGTAACCAAACCCTTATAACCTTCGACTAAATGGCATTATCGAAAAATCACGAGAAACCGTTAAAGCGGTGCATAGGGACTGCGAAAGAAAGAAACCGATAAAGACAGATAGTGTTCTATGTACGCGCGCGCGAATTCTCTCTCTCTCTCTCTCTTATACACATACACCGTATATATACGTGCTTACTCATAGTCTTTCTCTCTTACACATACTAATATACTATATCTTCTTTTCTTTCATTCGCTTAGTCTACACTTCACTCGTCCACTTAGTGATACTCTGTCTTTCTCTCTCATACATTTATTCATTTGCAATATCTTTCTTTCGCTCAGATATATGCGCTTTCTCTCTCTCTCTCTCTCTCTCTCTCTCTCTCTCAAACTCGTTCATTCATGTCCTTTCTTCCCCTTTCTCATTGTCTCTTTCTCTCTAAATAGCAAAAGGAGAATAAGAGAGGCAAATAAAGTGTAAGCAGTGCGCCGAGAAATTACAGCTCTAAGTATTTGTCACCGCCCGTGAAACATCAGTTAGATCTGAAATATTGAAAATCTTATCGGCTGTTTCAACGACAAAAAGAAATAGACAATCTAAGAGAATTGCATGTCCTAGAATACATAAGATATTATCAGCGTCCATGCAGTACAATATACGTTGAAAGACGAATAATGTAGACACAGCATTACACACATTCTACATCTGTCGTAAATAACACTATTCATGAACATAATACTTTTACTTACAACGGGTTATTAACAAAAAAACATTAAAAATGCGTTTCAGTGGTAGGAAGGAAAGGGACACCTGGCAAGAGTGGAAACTCGAATTTTCAATGCTTAACCTGCTGTGTGAGGAAGTTCGCCGTCGAATAAGAATGCGGCACTAGCTCTTTAGACGGTCGATGGGTGCACAACACCACGCGATGATGATTAACGTCAATTCACTGCCGTGCGTCAGATACGATCACTTGTCTTCAGTAAATCGGCCCACTAACCGAGCATAGATCGTGTAATCTATATAGAATGTGTACATTTATGACAGCTCTAGTTGATACACACAAGCAGATACACGACTCTACGAAGCTTGTTGATTTTTTCACACTCCCCTTTTTTCGTTCGAGGAATATATTTTCGCCACTTTTCGCGAAACAATAACTATTCAGAATGGCACTTTTCCGATATGGTGGGCAGTATCGATGTCTCTCTAACCTAATGCAATCAAATTTCGAATTGAAGTTAATCTCACTAAAAAAAATGAAGATTGAGGTCCGAATCACGCACCCGGTATACACAGTGCTGCGACACTTTCATTTACAACGTCAAATTCGAATACCACAATCACGCAAAAGTTTACCACTGATCAATCAGTAGGTCAGTCAATTACCAGCTATCGTGCGTGAAATTATGAAGAAACGACGAACAGACTTCAATCTCGTAAGATCCCTCGAGAGTACTTTTCTTCAATGTCGTTTTCTTTTTCCTGGAATCGGAAATGGCGCATTTCAATGAACACGACCAGAGAATGGCGCCACTGCAGGCCAATAACATTATTTTGACTTTGCATAATGTATATATACTATATAACTTTATATATTTTTTAATTTACTCACAATAAGTCTTAATATCTACATTTTACATTTTAATACATTTTAGAATTTATATTTTGAACTCTATTTGTTATAATATTAAAAATATTAAATTATACCATTAAATACTATCGATAAAATTAGATGATAAAGCTTATTGCTTAAGTTTTAATGCAGGCAATTAAATATTTTATTTCACACAAGTATGTTTTGTAATATGATGTTTTGTTAAACCAATCAGAGGAAACGATGATTAAAGACAATTCTAGTAATTTTTGAATATATAACAAGTTACTATATTCTTATATTTTACAATTGTTCACCATAATATAAGCTTAATACAAATCATAATTAAGTTATGATAATATTGAGTTTAGAGTAATGATAAGTATATGCAAAACAAAAAGATATAAACATACTTTAATCTTTTAAATTACAAAATGAAAAATATTAGTTTAATAGTAAATTTTATTCGTTTAAAAATGAGACCATTTATAAATAATTATTAAATATATATATTGTAAAAATACTATGAAAATAATTTAGTAATTTTATCTGCAACAATTAGTTATACTGATTATCTTTGTTTTTATTGGATAATTTTAAACATAAAATTTAGAAATGGCCGCCAAATATCGGTTTTCCGCGAAACGTATTTTTTATTTTCAACTTTGTGAATCTGTTCATGAATAAAAAAGGCGCATGTATTTAATATCTCCAAAATGTACAATTAAGAATAATTTATATTGCACATGTATACATGACCATATTATACTATTTGACGGAGATTTTATTGAAAAAGCAATATTTCTTGATCGTAGTATTTGTGATTTGCAAATATAAATTTATTGTATTTGTAAGTTTTAATGTCAACCAATTTTGTGAAACATCGAAATTTTGTAATTCCATGAGAGTTGTGAATTAAACACAATGGATAAGTATCAGCATATAAGAACATTTATATCGGCGGTTTTGGAATATATTAAACATCCGAGTGAAACAACAGCATCAGTTTTACAACGAAATCTTGGGGTAAATAACTGTATTGTTTTAGTATTTTAAATATAATATAAATACATTTTATCTCTCTAAAGGAGTAATTACAATTACTATAACATTATAATATTAAAAAAATAAACTTTCGAAACTAAATATTTATAATTTGTATTAACATTATCATATTGCTCAACAATTTTTAAGCACAGAGTTAAATGTATAAAATGCTTTTAATAAGATTCATTTTTTTGAAAGGTGATAAGTGTGTCGTTAGATTTGAGCATATTTGACCCTGGAACCAGCATAGCAGCAGAATTCTATGTTAGTTTGCATGAGCTTATGAATTCTTTAGCTTCTAGAACTACTTTGATTTGGAGTACTGTTGATGTTTTACAAAATGCTTGTCGTAATGCTGCAGCTAGACAAGCTCTTATTCATACGTATAAATTTGCTCCCATATTGGCAAGATTACTGGAGGTATATGTTTGAGTTTATACTTTTTAAGTAGTAAATAAACAATGTAGATTTAGCATTAACAATGTTTAAAAAGAACAAGAATACTTATATTTTTGTTACACTTTTATAAAGTTTTTAAATCAAATAATTGAAAATCTTAAATTTTATTTTTAACGTTAGAAATAAGCTTTTACAAGTACAAAATAAATTAAATTTATTGGGGAATACAATGAAATTGTGAATGTATATTTTAATATCTTTTTTAAGATTTAAATGTCACATGTTTGTATACAAACTTTTATAGGCAAACTTAACAAGTGAAAAGAGAATACGAGTACTGAAGCTACTTCAAGAATTGACATATGGCATAAAAATTTCTTGGCAAGAAGCTCATTTACCTTATTTAGTATCAACATTAACGCAATGGGTAACACAGTCCAAAGAAGAAAACATTATTGCACTTTCCTTGGGTGTACTAGTAAATCTTTGTTATAAAAATCTTCCAGCAGTGTACACATTAATGAGAACTATTGATACAAAAGCATTCATACGAACATTATTAAAACTGCAACATTGCAATGTTAATACCAGTGTACAATGTTGTAAACTTCTAATTATATTAGAGCATACTAATACAAATATTTCAGAAAAATATATCTTGGATTTTGCTGCTGTTACATTTAGCAGTCTTATTACTGCAATGAAACAAAGAGATGTTTTGCTGCTAAGGCACATCATAGATTTCTTTGATGATGTTGGGCAAAATGAACATTCTCATTCTGTATTACTTTCATACTCACAGTGAGTTATTTCATACCTTTCCATTTTATCTTTATAGCATCCAACATGAAATATTTTATTTCTTATTGCATTAATTAGCTACCGTAGAGATGTAGAAAATGTATTGCAAACATTGGAAGATAATGCAGATCCAGAATGTGTTGCTCTCATGATGGAATTTTTGACATCATTAATAAAGCTAAAATTATCTGCTTTAATACCTTTATATGCTTTATGTGTAAAAACTGCTATGACCTGGGTACCTGTAGAACAGGTATATATATGTATGTATATATCTGGATTTTATGTAAAAATGGTTTAACAAATTAATAATTCTATTCAAATCAGGTATGTTCCAAAGCGTTAGCTTTAATAAGAGTTGCAGTAATTGATGCAAGACGTACCAAAACATCCTCTGAAGTTCTGGCAGAATTAGATGCTTCAGTTTTAATGCTTATAATAAATTCAGAAAATGATGAAGTTCAAGAAAAACATGAATTAACTTTAGAAACAGAAAGAAAATTAGCAGAATTGATGCAATTATTTCAAGAAATGGTTAAAACTTCTACACTTAGAACAAAAATAATGCAATCCTTGAACGAACAAACAATATATAAATTATTAAGTCCAATGTTAGATTCTGAAACATGCGCATCTGGTGATTGGCCTGGGAATTTTATTCAAGTAAGAAAATGTAATAACTGTGATCTTTTAATTTTATTTCACTTTCAATTTTTTTTTTTTAGAATCCTACTACAAATTTATGTATTCATGCATTAGCTTTAATTGCTGACTTAGCAGCTCATAATTCTCATTGGCTAACTTTATATTCTGAGTTACTTCGCAAGAAGCAAATTCAAATGACAATGGCACATGCACTGTTGACTGGGGATGCAGATGTTAAACAAAAGGTTTTACAGTTAACATCTACTGTGGGATTCCCCCAAGAGTGGTAGGATTCATCTTAAATACATTTTAATTACTTGTAAAATACGAAGGTTTTAATAAATATTTTGACTTTAATAAAAAAATACTGTATCTTCACTACTAAGATTAAATACATCAGAAACAAATTATTTTAATTTTTATTGATGACAACTCTAGACAAATTCACTATCACACGCAAATTGTATCCCATGTTTTTGTGTGACAAGTGTTTCCGCGGTGGCGTTTTGTATGAAGCAATGGGAACCTCTGATATTGGTACAAAGTACTTCTGGTGTGGTAACAACTATTGGAAGTAAAATATCCATGAATTCAAATAACGAAATGGCTCCACTTTTCTCTTTTGCGCAAGAAGAACGGCTTGATGCATTTCTAGCAACGTTGAAAAGAGCTTATGAATCAAATCAAATTGGTGACATTACAACATCAGCAGTGATGGAACTGTATGAATATAAAGTATGTCTTTTTTGTATAATACACTATACCATAAATAGGAGAATGTGCATTTTACATGTTTAAAATTTTTGCAATATAAAAGTTAGCAGCTATGAGACATGCAGAAAGGGCTATGCAATCCAGTTTAGAAGCAGCAAGTAATCATGGAACCAGTTTACAACACAGGTTGGCACAAGTAGTAGCTGAATCAAGTCGTTTACATCAATTGTTGTTTGACACGCAACAATGCTTAGAAGGAGTGAAATCTACATTAACAGTAAAGCTTGCTGAAGCAGAAGAACAAAGTAAAAAAGCAGTTGCAATTAAAAAACAGGTTGGTATATTTTATAATGATTCTACGAAATAAAAAATTTAAATAAAATTTAGTATATAAAAATTATATTTATAGGAAATTGAAGGATTGAAAAAAGTAGTAACTGAAAAGTCTACTGATATTAATCATTTAAATGGGATGCTTATAAAATATAAACATGAATTAGAAAATAGTAGTAATAGGATTGAAGCATTAACTAGAAAGATAAAAGAATTGGAAATTGAATGTGCAAATGCAGACACAAAGACTACAGAAATGGTTAATAAAAACCATGAACTGAGTAAATTACTTCACAAAATGCAGGATCAGTTACATAAGAAGGATCAGGTATGTTTGTATAGATTAAATTGTTATGTTAAACTTGCTAATATGTTTCATATTAAATAGGTAATAGAATTAAAAAGTACAGAAATTCAATCTAATCAAAAAGATATTTCTGCACTTAAACAAGAAACTCATCAATTATCACAATTAGTGCACACATATGAAAAGAATATTGCAGAAAAAGAGGAAGCACTTAATAAAATGAGAGCAGATTTGACGGATTTAAGTCGTATGCGAGACATGATTTTTGAACTTACTGCTAAGAAAAAGGAAGACTTAAACACGAGCTAATGTTGCTCTTTTGTTATAAAACAATTTCAAATTATCAAAACAGTTTGATAACAATTTTCAATAAATTTCTTATATATTTTTCTTATATTTTTAATATAAATTTCTGAAAAATAAATGGTACATATATATTTATATGTTAAGGAACCAGCAACATTGACTGCATGGTTTATTTTGTAAATATAATCTTGTCCTTTATTATTTTAATGTAATTTTACATTTCTATGAATAACATAAGATATAAGATACTTTTAGTTTCCTTTAACACAGAAATTTTTATCTCAAGTTATTTTTGCATGTTATTTGTTTTTCTATTTTGATATAAAAACCAGTACAAGGAACTAAATGTTCAGAAACTTGCATCTATATGAACTAATTATTATTCTTTTTTTTCGTAATATATTACGTGTATACGCCTATATATTATTAATTTTTCTTCTCCAATTAAAAACTTTAATAACCTTTTAAATACCTCAATATATTATTAAATATAATACTATTTTAATTATAATACTAATAAAAAAAAAAAAGCTAAAAAAATTATTTGATAGAAAATGAATGAAACAGTTATTGCTAAGATATAAAATCGTTGATAAGTAGCAGGATTTATATTTTAGAAATAGCAGTAAAAAGTAACAAGTCGTTTTTACTTTAAATAATATCATATCATGCATAATTTTAAGACTTAATCTCTAAATGACTGATGCCACGGAACGAAAATTTCACAGTGCTATTCACACTTAATAGATGCAAATAATTTACTTTAAAAATTAGATTTTAATTTTATATCTAGTATTGTGTATTATATTACACAGATACATATTTGAATAAATAGTTTAATTAATTAAAATTACGACATCTCTTCACGTACGGAGACGGCCGTTAAGAGGTTAATCATTTTTTTTTTTTCAATACTAGATGTGAATAAATAGTATATTTACTATTCCTTCGTGAAATTTTTCTTTTTTTCTATTTTATTTTCTCCTTTTAGATAATGTAATGATATTTAAATTGTTAAATTGTTATCTTTTGAATAGGATTATAATTTAAGTAATATTTAATTGCAAGAATTATCTTTATAATAATTTTAGTCATTTTAATGTAATAGTATTTTACCGCTTGTGTATCTTGTGTTATTTATGTTTTCATATTTTTTATAAAGAAATTTATATAATTCTTTTCTATTTTTTATTTTTATACCGTTATTATTGAATGTTGCTATGGAAAGTGTAAGGATAAACTACGTTCTGCAGGGAAATTTTGTTCACACAGAAGTTATGGATGTTTGTCATTATTGTCATAGAGCAAAAACACAATTATTCATTTAAAAATTTTATCTTCATTATGGTGATAATTTTTAAATGATTATTTTTATATACATAAAAAACTTTTACATACAAACAAAAATATAGACTCTTCAATATGTAGTTATACATAAATATAAAAATTATTTTTAATAATTTGCACTTCTTCATAGTGAGATTAAAGTAAATTAAATTATGTTTAAGTTCTAGATTGTATTGAGTTTCTTATAATATAATAATTAAATCAAATGTAATATAATAAATAAAATATTTTAAAATGTTATATCGTTATACGGTCAGTTTTGTTGGAATGTCACAAAGTTCAATACTTGAATTTCCTTCACATAATAGCAAAAATTTATGAAAACAATTTTTACATTTAACTAGTAATTTGATATTATTTTGATAAAACTATATAACAGATTTTATTAGGTTGGAATATCTAATTAATATATTATAAATGTATCAAAGTTGGAATTGAAATACAATTTGTGCCCAAATGACAAAAGTAGCGATTATCATAATAATTAACTAAAATGAACTGAGCGCAATACGGTCTAACGGTACATTATTCTCCATGTTAAATAATTTGTGTATAATCAAATTTTGTCATCAACTGCTGCTTTTGCTCCACGGTTGTTCTGTAGCAGATGCAAAAATTAAATAGAAACAATTGGTTACTATATTTATTCCTGCTGCTAACCAAAATACTGTATGCCAACGAGCCAACGTTTCCTATAACATAAATTTGCAATAAATTTGTAGTAAGCAATAATAACAATACAGTATTTATTTTATCATACTAACATGTCCTTGGACTATTCTTCCAATAATATATGGTGCTAAAAATCCACAAGCATTTGCTGCAGCATTTGTAAGTCCATAAAGAGTTCCCGCATATCGCGGTGCTAAAGCAATGTGATTCATTTGATTTCCTGCATAAATTGCACCCTGTAGAGATCCTAAGCCAGTGAGCATCATCATAACCATAACACGATCACATTCAGCCCAAATAGCGCCAATAAAACTGAGACTGGGTCCTAATGAAGCCACTGTGTTCCATAACTTAAATGATGCTAAAGGAGATAAAAGCCGAGCGGCAAGGAGGGCATCTGCGAAACTTGAAATAGCAAGTCCGACTAACCAAGAAGTTAAATAAGGTAGTGCTGAAAGAAATGCATCCTGTTGTACATCAAAATGCAAAATTTTGCCCATATACGTTGGTAATTCTGTCAAAAGAGTATAAAATGCCCATGACTGTCCACATTGTGTAATAGTTATAGCCCACATGGGCAGCGATGTAAATACTGATAACCACGGAACTCCTGGATCGTTATCCTATTTTTTAACAAAATCAAATTTTAATTAATAAGGAGGATACGTATTCGAATTAATATAAAATTGAAATAAACCTCATTTGTCTTTTCCACAGTACTCTCAATGTATGCTCTTTCAAGAGGATCAATTTTTGTATGTTGTGCAGGCGTATCAAATACAAAAATTAACCAAAATGCATACCATACAATGCCAAGACCTCCAAATAAATAAAATGCAAGAGGCCATCCACCCCAAAATTCTAATGAACACAGCCATCCACTCATTGGTAAAGATATCACAGTTCCAAAGTTTGCACCTATTTGAAGGAGAATATGATAAATAAATTTTATTATATTACTAAAAAAAAAAAAAAAAAAGAAGTAAATACCTGCATATACTACCGCAGCAAATTTGCTTCTTTCCAAAGGAGGTATCCAGTGTGCTACCATACTATGCATAGCAGGAAATGTAACACCCTATTTAGAAAAAAATCAGTTATTTAAATAAATGTATATATGTAAATAAAAAAATGTTACCTCTGTAAGTCCTTCTGCCACTCTTACAGTTAAAAATGGTATCAATCCTGCATATGCTGCAAAGGGGCTAATTACAGTAAGAACTGCAGTCAAAAATACTCCTAATCCAAATATTAATTTTCCACCAAATTTTTCTGCCATTCTACCACCTGGGACATTTGTAGTTACGTAACCAAGGAAAAAAGCACCCAATATAACACCTTGCGTTTTTTCATCCCAATTAAATTCTCCTGCACTCTTTAGAAATTTACATTAATTTTCAGTAGCACTCAATCATTTTTATTCGGATTTAATGATAATTTTTAATTATACACAAAGAAAAGGACTACTAATTTTTCTACATTAAGTAAATAAAAATAAATCTTATTTCCAAAATAAAAAAACAATAGTATCATAATACTTTATCTTAGTAAATATTAAAAAAATAAAAACAAAGAAGTAGGCGTTAATGCATATAATGTCTATATGTTCAGATCACACTAAAAATGATAAGTTGCATATGTAATGTGATAACAAAGACATGACTAATATTGACATTTGATTTAAATCGGAATTGTACATGCAGAATATATTATATCACAAGGCATGATTCAATATTCATTACCAAAAACTTAATGAATATATTATTATATATTTCATATATTATGAATATAATATATATTTTGCTTATATTATTTGCAACTATTTTATTTATTATATTGTATAAGGAAATATTAACATTAATATAGATACAAAAATTCTTCATATATTAAAATACTATAACGAATATTGATTTAAATATTATCAACCATTCAGAAAACTTACTGGTGTAAATGTTTCATTAATGGGTTTCTCTTTAGGACAAACATCTGTGGTACTATTATCATCATCATGTGGCACTGCTGTTTGATTAACCATTGATACAATAGCCACAGATAAATTTACTCTCATAGCATATACAAGAGCAAACCCTAGAAATCCTAAAAGACCCAATGTATGTCTTGCTTTGAAACATGATTTTGTATCAGGTGGAATATCTGATTGAGAAACTGAAAACACAATTTTATGATTAGATGGTGATAACAGAGAAATAAACATAGTTTTATATAAATACTTGATTGTTTTGAGATGAATTAAGGATTATGACAATTATGGTATATAACTATAGAGATTAATTTAAAAAATTTCCATAATTATAAAAAAAAATTATTCTAATGCTTGTCAACTGCACAGCTGCTAAACCAACTTTTATATACAACTTTTATGATCAGCAATTGCTTATTATGTTACTATACACATTTATTTTTCAAAATAATAACTGACATATGTTTGTATTGAAATATACTTAAAGTTCATAAACTTTAATATAAGAAGTATGTTTACATTGTAAAGTATTAAATGTGTTAACAAATTTACAAGTATATTGTATTTTGTAAATGTTAAAATTGCTATACATCTTTTCCTCTATTTTACATATTCAAATTTTATATAAATTTTAAAGATATGTCATGTTACTTTGAGTTAACCTGATGCATCTTCTGATAATATGTAATATGATTTCTGATTCTTTCTTTTTCTTGACATCTGTTATTATTCACCTTTATTATAATTGTGTAAAATTTATTCATATACTACAATAAATAAATAAATAATAATTTGTGGCATAATCGTAACGCATGTTCTCAAAAATAAAACAATCATCACAAAAAGCTTTAAAACATTTGGAATTTATCTAGTTTAAATAAAATAGCGTATTCCAAAATTTTGACAGCTAACAGTACTGTGGCGTGCTCATGTTGCCTTAATCTTTTGTTTCCAAACACTGCACCTTTATAAGCTACATGAGAAGTCATAGTAAATGTGATCATTAAAAAAATATTTTTTGCAACTAAAAAAGTAAATTTTTAAATGAACATAAGAATACAATAACAAAAGCATACCTGATTCTAGAGAATCATTAATGCATAAAGGCTGGTCGTCTCTTGAAACACTAGGATCTAGTACTTCCATGTTTGTGCGCTATTTTGTGAACAGTTGACAGTTTCAGGTTGATTTATTTATTTCATGCGTTGAAAATATTTTATAATTTCACATAACTATGATTCATTCATTTACAGTATCGATACGACAGCATAAATAACATTTAATATATTACGAGAGTCGTAACAAACTTTATTAATGACATGGCGCGCACAAAGCAAACTCTCGTCTGCTGTCATTATTGCTAGCGCGAATCGCATACTGCGCACCACGTCATTCAAGACCACACATAAATAAGCTTAATAGTTTATAGGCGACCAAGCATACTGAAGGTTCTAATGCGCATGGCTGTGTAAATGTGTGGAGAAGCAGGCCGGCACACCATTCCCACTATTCTAACGATCATAGAACGCCTTAGCTGAAGAGGAAGCATGGTGCAAGTAGATAAGCTATTTTCAAGCAACAGCTAGTAATGCCGCGCGCAGACAATTTTTGGTTTTGAACTCTATCTAAAATTGAGAGATATTTTTATACAATTTTTAAAGATATAATTTTATATCTTAGAATTACTTATTCTATCTTACGAACCTTAATGAAGTTAATAAGAATGATATAAGATATTAAACTTAAAAATAAACTGTAACAGAAAAGGGTTTAATTAGCGTTTAAACGCTTTAATTAGCGTTAATTAGGGTTTAATTGTTCGATCGAATATAAAAATAAGCTACAACAAAAGAATTTAATTAGCAAAATCACAACATCGATTGAAAATAAGTTTACAGTCAAAGTCAAGAAATAGGAAATAGTACATGAAGGTTACATTTATTCTTATAATTAATCATTTTTAACATGGTGGAACAATAAAGTTAAAAATTTTTTAATTAATTTAAATAAATAGCTGAAAAGTAAATAAAAAGAATAATTATTGAAAACAATGATGGTTGAAGCTGAAATATTGATTGGTTTCAAGTCTTGAAATAATTTAGAAATATTCAATGTCCGTTAATAATTTTGTAAAAAATATTAATAATTAGGAATATTATTATATATACATTTCGTCGAATCGAAAAAGAAAATTTATCATAAGTAGAAACAATAATTGGAAATATTACTGTATTATATAAAAAAGTTATAATTACTAATTTATAATTTTAATAATTTTAAATATTTATAATCATAAAATTTATAAATTGGAAAGGTTTTATAAAAACAGTGTACATAGGCCAGCTAGTAGCCCCCAACTACCCTATTCACATTACATCCGTGGTACCATCTAACGGTGAATTATGGTACCAAACTAGCGTGTAAACTCTAATAGTAGTGCTATTACTAATTTTTAGGAATCAACTGATATATTCCCTTCATATAGTATCAGCACTCCACCTAGATGGTACTATAGTCTACTGGTATTACAACAGTTCTAATTGATACAGTAGAACCTGACATGAAAATGGTAATGGGGTTTTAAAGTCCTGGGAGTGTGTGATACAAAAATACTTTGAATGAGTGATCTACTCTACATCTTAGTCTGGTTCCGCATGAAAATATGTAATGATGAATAAAAATTAAATAATACGAAAAGTTTTGTCGAAGTTTTACATAAAAAGGATAAATAAATTACTGGATACTTTTAAAGTAAGAATACATATATCACGAAGTAATATAAAAGTCTCATAAAAAAGCTGTAGCTTTTTTTTTTTGAAAAATAAAACGATGAAACTTTTCGATCAATTTAATGTAACTATATCCTATACTTTATTTACAATTTTATTATAACTTTTAGTTCTAATTCCCACTATAATAATGTTACAATCTCATTCTATGTTGGAATTTGTAGATATCGATAATCCTCGATGTGCCCCAATGATATGGGCAAAAAAATGAGTTGAGCGATGGGTGTATTCTATGTGTTCTATACCTCACATCTGGGTTTACTTTTTTCTAAACTTTTAAGGAAATAGAGATAGAACTTTTTAATGACAATACTTATAATTAAAGGAAGATAAAAAAATGTCTTGCAATTGTATCCACTGTCATTAGCAATCTGCACGATACAGAAACCTACAGTGAGCGGGAAAAGTATCCATACACCGTCAACTATTGAATTTAAATGATTATAACTTTTGAAATACTATTCGAAATAAAAGAATGGTTCGCGGCAAATTATTCTATAAAGATTTAGTTTTAAAAATATGTTTATTTTATCTCCAAGTAACAATTATAAAATGTACGACAAATAACATAAGAAAGTACGGAAATTAGCGGAAAAAGATATTCGTACACAAAGTAAAGTCAAAATAAATAAATATACTTATAATAATTAATATTTTGTAGGGTATCCTTTTTTGTATATAATCGTCTGTAAACGTCTGGGAATTGATTTCATTAACGTTTTTGTTACATTTTCTATTATTTTACTCCATTCTTCCAACAATGCACTTGTTAAATCATTTTGATTTAAAATTGAATATTTTTACAAATAGCGTTTTAATTCTGTTCAATCGGATTAACATCAGGAGGTTGGGGAGGGGTTTCTAAAACATGAGGTGTATTAACTAATAACCCTTTTTTAATTAAATATGATTTATGTTTTGGATCATTATCCTGCTGAAACTAATTACAATCTAGGTGACCCAGTTTTTCTGCACTCCGTTTTAAATTTGACTTTAGAATATTTAAATATTTATGTTTATTTATTACACTACCTATGAAATGCAAATTCCGTAGGTCATTTGTTGACATATAACCCCAGACCATAATGCTATCACTACTATGCTTTACAGTGGAAGTAATATTCTTATTGTTTAATGCTGCCCCTTTCTGTGCTCCTTACTGCTCAGTGGAATAAAACAATATCATTTTTCTATCATCTTTTATCATTTTCATTAAAGTAGTTACTGATTAATTTTGTTGCATAATTGAATTAAGCAAAAACATTTTTGAATGTTTTTGCAAATACACACACACGCACGCGTGCGCACACCTCCAGAGAATTATACTTTATTATGCTACATGAAAGTGATCGCAAAAAAATTAATAAATTCGTCGATAAAATTTTTTATTTCTCGGTATATTCATGTAACAAAAGAAAACATTTACGTTTTTGTGTTAATTTTGATAACTTTATTTTTCAATAAAATTAACACATTTCGTCAGAATATAATTTTCATTACTAAGAACAAGTAGTGCTCATTTTCTTAAACAAAATATTATATAAATAAAACTAATTTAAATCCAATTTTTTAGAATTTTTATATAGAATTAAGAATTCTATAAATTTTTTGCATTTCATTGCAAATATTATTTATTATTTCATAAAAAAGCAGTTTTCAATGTACTAAAATTTAATTTTCAATATAGCTTAAATTTTCTTAAATAATTTAATAAATTGAATAAAAGTATATGGTTTTTTATTGTTTTAAGAAAAGTAGCACTGGCTATTATTTCTAAACATTTTTCTTATTAGCTATAAATTTCTAAAATCAAACTGTTCTATTTTAGCACTTCGTTAATTAGTAATTTTTGGTGTTTATTTAAGTGTCATACAGATTAAAAATATATAAATATTATTAACCATGAAAATGGCAAATACCCTGCAAATATGAACAATATATAATGCAATTTTTACTATTATAAACATTTTATCACTTCTAAACACTACATTGTTTGTTGTTTTTAAATACGAAGTATTTAAAGTTATGTGTAAGTGTATTATTACTTTTCTTAAATATAGCATTTGCGAGAAAAAACTGTTGAACATGTTATTCCTTCATTTTCAATTGTTACAAACATAATTACAGTACAAATTATTCTTTATATGAATTTTATATTGAGTTATTCCTATGTTTAAAGAACGCAAACTAAACAAAATAGATAACATATTGCATTGAATCATTTTACACTCATTTAAGTACTATTATATATTAAATCAAGGTATTCAATATAACAAGTAACCATAAATAAAGTATAATTTGTAAAATGGTATCATTAAAATGTAATGTATAAGTACACAACACAATAATAATTCAAAGAAATATAGTGCATAAAATGAAACTGTAAACTTTTTAATACCTAAACCACAGCACTTGTAAACATATAATATTTCAAACACATAAGTAATTAAAATAAGATAAATGTATGTATTCAATTATTCGTTTATCTTTTTGTATATTTTTACAAGAATGCATAAATTTTAATTCAAAGTATTAAAAATGATCTAATTAAAGACTTTGCTCTTAATGAAAACTTATTACACTTGATAATCAAGGTACTTCGATTCAATTCGTAAAACGACTATTTCAATTTGTTGAAGTAACGTTTTTAATAGAAAGATATAAATGTAAAAGTGATTTGTTATTATTACTGTTTTTTTATTGAGTTACATGGAAAGTTGGAGTATTTAGTTTCCTATATTATTCAAATTCATTCTGTTTATTAATAGTTAAATTATATGAATACATATATTAACATAGATAAACCATAAACAAAATGCAGATTTTATAGAAACTATAAAATCAAGAAATATCCAAGTTTAAAAAACCATGTTTATTTAAAAAAAATTTTGTTACAAAAATTAAATAAGGAAAGATCTTATGAGTCTATATATTACTATTTGAATATATACAGGATGTTCAACAACTACTGAAAGAAATTTTAAGAGCTGATTATTGTACAAGTAACAATAATATTACAATCAAGAGTAATGAAATTGCGTTTGAGATCTTGTTTCTTAATTATAAGCAGTTCAAAAATTAGCTAAAATATTACAATAACGTTTTTTCGCAGCTATTCTGAAGTATGTTACTAATCGCACGTCATTGTTCTTGATGGTGATGGTGCCATCAAATACTTGATCAGCCTTGCACAAATTGGTACAACGGGTTTCGTCGAGCCTCAGAAATATTTTAGCCGGTTTTTTAATTGTTTATAATTTAAAAATTTTAAAAGCAATTTCATTATTCCTGATTTTAGTATTATTTTGGCTTGTAAACTGATTTCTTAAAATTTCTCCCATCAGTTACCATACACCTTATATATTACATGCAATTTTGAAATATTATTTTATCATTGCAAAATTATAAAAAAGAAATGAAGCTCAAATGTAAAGCAAAAATAATTTATTTTCCTTATGAAAACTTTCCGTTTAACTCAACAGAAAAAAATTGATTTTAATATTGATTATTATTCACGCATTTCTAATATTGTTATCTCAAGGCAATTCTAAATATTTAATACAACTATGTTGAAATTCTTATAATTTACTATTCTTGAACTATGTGTATAAATAACAACAACATTACTCAGCAACAATTATATTAATACCTAATTTATGGTCGATGTAGTGATAATTGAGATATCTGTATGTAAATACATAGATACAGTATGATGAAAGGAACGTCATACCACGGCAATGTAGGTTAACATTTACTAAATATTATTTTCTTTGGTAAGTAAAATAAATAACTGATTAAAGTATGTAAAATAGATAAAATTAAGAGCTTTAGATTTACATACACTATTTTAGAAGTAGGACATTAAAATCTAGCACGAAAGGAATTATTACAACATCCCGAAAAATCACAGGAAATATAATAAACATACGGCTTAACTATTCCATTAACTAGTTCAGTAACAATTTATGACTCTTCTTAGCTAAATCAAAGCTCTTCATACAATATTAAAAGTTATTATCAAACAAAATCCAGCACAATGTAACAGATACAGACACACAACTACGTAATTGGCAAAATACCTTTGAAAGTCATGAATGATAATAAAGTCTCAGATCTTGTACTATCATACAAGAATTCTTCTTGTGCAAAACAAGCTATGTAAAATTTAATCTCTATATCTGACACTGTATCAAGCAAAATATACATACATGATTTGAAAAAATTATTTCTGACAATGCATATATATAGTTTAGCATGTTGGAACCAAATCTCGTATGTAAAAATTAATTCCACTAAAAATGCTACCAGAGCATTAAATGTGGCATACTGTTATATAGATATACAAAACCATTTTTCTAATTAAAGGTTATTTGATTGCTCAAATATGTTTTGATCATCAACCCACTGCAGAAGGAACATGAGAACCAACCGTAAAATCTTTGTATTGAGAAAAAACACAGATCTGAAAAATGTTTTAGATAAGACAAATAATTTTAAAACAATATTATTTAAACTGACCTTATCTTTTAGCCGTTGGCAAAGCTGCAATGCTATAGTAAGTAATACTAAAGCATCATTTAACCATGGAACGCTACATTCTGCTTGTTGTGTTTCATACTTAACATTACCATGTGCATTCTCTAACTGATATATTGCCAAAACTAATTTATAACTTTGAATATAAAAGCTGATAGCCAAATTTTCTGGAAGATTGGGATTTAATGATTTCTATAATAAAAAAATTAAACATTTCAATTATTTATATATATATATATATATAAAATTAATATTAAAACATATAAAACATATAAAATTAAGCATATTAACATTCAACTTAATTTATTGAATAATTTATTAATCCTTTGCAATTCAAATTATATTTAATATCTTACCTTAGCTGATTTATATTCATTTGACCACCATAAAATATATATTATAATTTATCTGTATTTTTACATATTAGAATCTTGAAACATATTTACATGTTAAAAGTAATACTCAGTATAGGAAAGTATGGTTTATACATTACAATTGGTAGACTGAATGAATTGTGACAAGCGTAATTTAATATAATGTTGTAAAGGATTAATAAACATTTCGTATTAATTGAAAAGTACAATCACCTACCATATTACGACTTTTAATAAGATCATCAATGGTCTTTTTCCTAGGAACAATTAAACTTGTTCGACTACGTTGAAGACAACCAAGTATATTTCCTAATACATGCATAACTTCATCAGATGTTTTAAAAGGGTAATGACGATCAACATTATCTATGTGAGCAATAGCTTGCTGCAAATGATTAGCAGCATCTTGTATCTGCTGTAATTTCCAAGGATGTTCATTTTGTATACTAGTCCTCATATTAATATTTTGCTGACGCTGCACTTTAAAGTTAACTTCCTACCAACATTTTTTTGTGATTAATTACACAAATGTAAATTAAAATAGCAATTGTTACTTACTGCATTTGTAATACTATCACCAGTTAAAACAGCTACACATTTCACTTGGTCATGTGGCGCAGCAAATACAAATCTATCTGTTTTATTGTGTTGATCATTGCCAAATAACGCTAATGGAAATCTTTGCGCACATTCCTGTAGCATAACATAAAGCAATAATTTCTTTGCTTGTTCTATTAATAATTCCACAAACACATATATTTCTAATGTACCATTAAAATATTCCTTAATTGTGATAGCGAAGAATGAACTTCTTCGTGAAGTACCCATTCAAATTCCATTTGCTGAAAAATTTTTTAAGTAAATTTTGGTTGTTTCACTTACTATAATATTACAATTATAGTTATAGTTTAATATTATAAATATAAATATCGCACAATATAACAAAATTATATGTTTTAAATATATATAATATATGTGATACACCTATTAATATGTAAATATTATGATAGAAATATTAAAATAATTTTCATAAAATTGAATTTATCACTACTTCAACTTATTAGTTCAATGAACATAGATGTTGATTTTGAAAAACATTTAACCTGAACATACAAATAACATTTTTAATTTATTTATTCTAACAAGTGCAATTTAATAAATGATAATTATGATATTGATGTTAATACTGATTAAAACAAACTATTATTAACATGTTATTTTACATTTAGCGTTTATAACAAGTGCTTATAAATATTTGCTTAATATATCTTTTTTAACAAATTGATATCTTCTTTTATAAGTTTTGGTATTTTATAATTATTATTTATTCCAATTTTTAACGAATTACATTCATTTGCAAATGACAAATACTCCTATATATCAATTCGTGTCCTATATTCACCACGCAGTATGCTTATGTCAAGTAAATCTTTCGAAACAATTATGTTAATCGTGTCATTAAGGAATAAACATTATTTTTAACTTATGTATATCATTTATGAATTGTTGAAATAAAAGTACCAAATTGTACATTTGTCCACGTAAATTAGAAATTAACGTAACAACAAAATGATCTATTAAAGAAAACATAACCACAAAGAACTTGTTTCAACAAGAACAGCGAAGGTAAGTTGATTAGTTCGACGATAGATAAGGTACACTATCATCGCGAACCGCGAGACAACGAGGTCGCTTAAGTGATTAGATAAACGGTAGGTAAAGGCAAATAACTTACGAGATTGTGAGCCTCCTCCTTCTCGCAGTCAGCCATTTTTCCGTACCGGGTGGTACTTCCACTTGCTTCGTAGTTACAAGGTCCTATATGTCTAATTTTTAATAGTTCCTTTGTCAATTCCTACTTTTTTCTAATGCATCTTATTTGTCACTCATTTTGCAAACGATGTTGCAACGTTTAAACACGAAAGATAAATCCTGTCATCTTTTCCATCGTGAAATTCTGCGATCTGAAATAGATAAATCGTTATCATTGTAGATATTCTAATTACAATCTAGGATCAGTATGGATTGCTAAAGAAATTCACACACTGACAAGCATGAACAATGAAAAGTAAAATTGTGGCATAACTCTTATCTTAATGCGTGAATGTAAGAGTGAGTAAATAATATATGAATTTTACGCAGTCAAATACGTGTGTACATACTACCTGTTTATATCGAATATTTTAAAAAACTTATATTTTTTTTTCATAAATTTGACATTTGACATTTAGTACAAAGTTCATTTGCTAAAAGAAATAAATGTAAATAATGTTTCAAATAACTTATTGTATAAAATATGTAATTTTCACAATAATATAACTACAAAATAAATTTCCTTTTAAATTAATGGTTGTTGAAATGGGTAGGAATAAATGTTATATAATCATAAAAATGAACAATATTGCGTTTTATTATTAGATTGAAATTATTATTCTGTTCTGTATTTTATTAAAATCTGTGATTGTTAAGATATCAATATGAAAAATTTAGTAATATGTATATTGAGTGTTAAGTGAAAATTGTTAAGATTGGTACAAAAGAAGTAAAATGTACAATAAGGATTTAGAATAAACTAATTATTTAAAATTCTATAAATATAAAAAAGTATACAAAAAAAATTTTATTTATTTTTAACCACTTTATATGAAGTTTTTGATATTTTAAACTGCTTACATTTTACTTTCAGGAATTTATACATAAAAAAATAATAGCTAAATATTAAATAATTATTTCAACTTATTTTATAATATTAATTGCACAGTTTTTACTTCTATAAATTTAATTTATTATTAAACATTATGAGTCTAAAATTGTACTATGATTTATTATCACAACCAAGTAGAGCTCTTTATATATTTTTAAAAGTATGCAATATACCATTTGAACAAAAATTAATAAATTTGGGAAAAGGTGAGCATCTTACAACAGAGTATCAAAAGATCCATCGATTTCAAAAAGTACCTGCTATTGAACATAATGGTTTTCATATAATTGAAAGGTAAATTAATAAAAATGTTTAGATTTAATATAAATTTTTATTTATAGTTATATATGATTATATATTATAAATTAAATGTAAAGTTTTATTTTTCTATGAAAAAATAGATTATTCTTAATATTTAAAAGCTGTCAATTTAAATTGAAAGTACAATATCAATATCTATTTATAATAATTTTTCAGAGCATATTAATTGTAAATAAACAAAATTAACAGAATATAAAATTTGTATTGTTATCACAACATAAAAGGTTGTCTTAATTATTTAGATTATAAATAGGAAAGTATGTCAGCTTTAAAATAAACTTTATGACAAACTTCTAAAATTCAAATATATGAAATTTCTTTTAGTGTTGCAATTTTGAGATATATATGTAGAGAATTCAACGTGGCTGATCATTGGTACCCTAAAGAATCAAAGTCACAAGTTAAAATTGATGAATATCTTGAATGGCAACACCTTAATACTAGACTCCATTGTGCCTTATATTTTCGTTTGAAGGTGAAAAAAAATTCTTCATTTGTATATATAAGCAGTTTGCTTTACTAACATAATGTGTAAAAATAAAATTTATAATAAAATTCTTTATTAACATAATGTGTAAAATAACATATAGTTTGTTATTTTAAGTATATTATAATAATTGGATTTATTAGTACAGTTACATAAATACAGTAATTTTTTTGATAGCATATATGAACTTTTATTGTAGTACTTAATACCAATCTTAAGTGGACAACCAGCAAAGCAAGAAATAATAATGAAACATGAAAAATACTTGAATGAAACCTTAGATGCTTTGGAAAATATTTGGTTAAAAGATAAAAACTTTTTAGTTGGTTCTGAAATTAGTATTGCTGATATACTTGGTGCATGTGAGGTGGAACAAGTTAGTAAGTAATTATGTATATATTTAAAACAAAATAAAATAAGTAATATTGAATAAATAAATGAGTATTACTAAAAGCAGAAATTAATAAGATAAACCTAATAGAACTATCATACTTTGATTCTTTGATGATATATTTGTTCTAAATAAAGTAGAAAATATTAAGTTGGAAGTAGAATATAAAATTTTCATAACTCATATACAAAATAATAAATGTTGAAAACATAGAAAACAGACTGTAAGATTGTATTTTTACAAAAGTTAAAGTGTAAATGTATAAAATGAAAAAAATGTATAATTTTTAATTATAGGAATAGCTGGATATGATCCATGTGAAGGTAGGCCTTACATAGCTTCATGGATGGAAAGGGTTGCACATGAAACAAGTCCTTATTACCAGGAAGCTCATGTAATATTAAATAAACTTGTAGATAAGCAAAAACAAAATGCATTGAAAAGCAAATTTTAATTATTTTGTACTTTTAACCCTGTTTTTTTTTAGGAATGTTTGTATTTAAATTTATATGATTTTTTATTGTATTTTAAATGGTGGTATAAATCGTTTATTTCATTGTAATATTATTTAATACTTATAAATATTGTTTTGTTATAATGTATAAAGAGAAATTACACATACTGTAAGATAAAGTTCAATGATGACAATTATACAAATAAAGGAATGAAAATTATAGTGTTGAGCTTGTTAGACCATATCAGACTAACCCAATGTTAAATGCAGAATTATCTGGAATTTGAATTGTATACATTAACTTTGTAAATTTTGAATAATTTTTATATACAAAAATAACATAATGTTTTTACATTTAACGAATGAACAAAATCTCTTATAAAGGAGAACCATCTTTTCACACAATTAATTGAAAAAAATTCTTTACATAATATATTGTACACAATACATTAAAAATCATAATAATAACATTAAAATGTTAAGCAGATTTTTTCATTCTAAATACTAATACTTTTATTATGTAAATTTTCTAAAACTGTATTCAAGTTTATACGGTATGTAAAGAAAGCATACATATATTTCAACAATTTTTGAACGTGTTCCATAGCCAACGATATGTCGATGTAAGCCATGTATAGTACGGGTTCCAACATAGCCGGGTGTAAAATTAGTCAGAAATCAAAGTAAACATGTTAAATTTAATTTATCTCATTTTAGTATATTTTTAATATGGATTTAATGTATTTTTCTTTAGTGCTTTCAGTTTTCTTGGTCTTTTAGTTTTCATTTCGTACGTACGCGTATGTATGTATGTGAATATTGTAGCGTATAGTAATTATTTTTCAATTATTTGCGTATATTGTACTTGTTGGGTGTATAGTGTACGTTGTGTTTGCAGTACATAATGGAATACACATTTGAAGAACTTTCCGATCTGTACTGTGGTGAAGCAAACGGTAGTACTGGTAGTGCTGTCGAAGTCGATAATGCAGTTTAGGTTGCCGAGTGTTTCTGTTTCTATCATTAGCTATCTTCTTTACGCAAATACGTGAATATACAGCTTAAAGGATAAGAAAAGCTTGAAGGACGTATTTGATTAGAACAAGGATAGAATAAGTTATTTTTACAATTTTTTTTTCAAAGAAAATACATTAATTTATAATTTTAGTCAATATACTTATTCATATTTAAGGAATATTGGAAATTTTCACATGAAAAAAGTCAGTATCAACGAAGTTACAGACTTCGAATGTATACTGTGTTTGGGTACATGTTGTTACATAATTTCTGCGATAACACTACATTTTCTTTATTGTTCGTAACACAATTATTCATAACAAATTATAGATACTAAAATGGCGTTATGTAAAAGATCAAACTATCGATTATCCAGAAATTTTTCAACTTTAATATTTTATTACAAAAAGAAAATTTATAATTTTTATAATTCTGGTACGAAAAATAAAGGAAGGTGTGTGTAATTTACATACGTATTTCAGTCATTACATAGGTACTTATAGGAAATTAAAAAAAATAATATACACTTGGGTTTAATATTTTCATATTTTAAACATTAATCAATTGTACAAAGAGTAATAATTTTATTGTCATTAATCATGCATATTTATATTCCTTATCATTTTTACTATTGCGAAATGAGAAACAAACAAATTTTTAAGGAAAATGCATAAGTTTATCTACTCGTTTCTTGGAAATTTGTATCTTTACGCGATATTACATTTAAAAAATTCAGTTTAATTTTGTATGAAGAGATTACTTAAGTTACCTTTCATATTATAATAAGTCAATTATTTCACTCGCTATTTCTATTGTGTTCTTGTTTAAATTATAATAATCACACAATGTATCCTTTACGTATCATAGTAAAGTTCTAAGATTATCTAACGTATTTTTGTTTTACATAAAACGAAAAAAAAGATTATTAACGTAGAGTTAAAATTAAGCGACTTTCTTTAATTTTGGCATTTTCTTCGGACATCTTTGTACATGAACATACCAATGCTTCTCTTGGCATTTTTCGTTGCAATAAAAAGTCATTTCGCATCCTAAGCATTTGAACATTGGACCAACGATACCGCAATTCGAACATGTAAAATTATGCGAACTATTTGGGCTGCGATTAACTTTCTCGAGATGCGGTGTCTCGCAGTTTCTGGATTCGTTTCTTAATAGATTCTTCGATAATTGTGCATATGGAGGTATTAACGGTACCTGGTATTGCGCTGTTGAAACTGTGGGCGTCATTGTTGTTTGGGTATCATTACTAATAGCTGAATTTGTTTGCGCAAAATTGTCCGCTGTTTTAACAAGTGCGAGTCGGTCAAACAGAAAATTCTGCATTTGCTGATACTTGGCATTCTCATGACCTTCTTTGTTAAAATTGCCGTCTGGCGTTTGATTAGTTACATCACGATTAATAGATGATTTATTAGAACTCGGTACATGTGGTGATTCACCGCCGATGACATTTGTTATATTAGTGGACGATAAGGCGTCCGTGTCATTTCTGTTATATGTTAACGTATCGCATTGTCTATCAAGGGATGCAGCCGCAGCAACGGCAGCAGCTGCCGCAGCGGCAACAACATCCGGAATCATTCTGTTCCGGGAAAATTGATTATTTCCCGAATACCCAACTAAGGGAACTCGTGACAATACTTGATGCGGAGAGGATAAAGAAGGCGGTGACGAGAAAAGCGAGGACAAGCAGGTTGTTGTACCAACGTTGTTAATAATAGAGTTCCCTCGTAGGCGGTCAAATTCTAAGTTACCTGGATGTTGTAGAGTGTTTGTTGATGGAGAAGGATACCTCACTAATGGATCTTGTACTGGGGAGAAACGTTTATCCATATGTTGCATAGATCGTAGATTGTCTTGTACAGGAAAATATCCTGGTAGAGAAGTTGAATGTAATCGAGAGTGATACGGATAAGTACCATAGGGACAAATCGGTGGATGATAGCTTAAAGTAGTACTGTTGTAAGGATCAATCTGTAATTGAACATATTATGCGATTGCAGTATCGTATAGAATTATTTTTGCTGGAATGAATGTGGTAATGTTATAAATTAAACTATCAAATTGCGGTGTCAATTGAAAACGCAGAACTCACAGTTTTATACAGTTCTGTTTTCTACGCATACATTATTTTGTGTAAGTCTACCTTATTCTGAGCAGTTATTTAAGGGGCAGTAGATTCGGTATTTTCAAACTCTGTATAACTAGTAAACTGTCCTACATTTGTCGATACTGAGCGAATTGTCGTATTCTAAGTTAACATCTCATTGTTTGTTACTGAAAGATGGAGAATATGACATTTTTTTTATCGTTTATCCATTTGCATCTGCAAGCGGAATAATTCGCACATGATGATTGACATCTATCACCCAGCACGTAATGATCCGCTCCCGAGGATGTTCAATTCTCGCCAAATTAAAAACAATATAAAGGATCGAGCTTTCCATGTTTATAAACAAGTACTAGCGGAAGAGATTATTGTAAAATATTTAAAAAACGAAAAAGATTAGAGTGAAATCATTTATCAATGATTTAATAATAAGATACACTGGCCGACATATTTCGAATATCTAAAGTGGCAATAAAGAGAATAAAAAAGTATCTAAGCGATGAATTACATGTTTATCCAAGTCACTTTAGAAAAGAATCTGTTTTTGAATACATTTGCGATGTGTCACTACGTATCGATAATTTTCAAAATTATCATACTAATTAATAAAGTCTAATGAACTATTCTAAGCTTATTTACTGTACAAATGGATAATACTATCTTTTTTTTCGATTATTACACGTAATTTCTAAGCAACGCTGAAAGTAAAAAAAGAAACTTATCAATGCGCGGTGATACGGATTAACTATTAGTTGAGCGTCTCTGATTTATGAAGTTAGTAGCGTACTTAAAGCTGTGCTACAAATGGATTAACTGCCATCTTCAAAGATTTGAAGCATTCACAGCCTGAAATCATTTCGGGTACAAGCCGTATATTTATGGAATTATTTTTTCCAATGTTTTGTCAGCATTGAAACTGGCTTTATTAGGGGAGTGGAAGACACGCTGATAATAGTGTTTCCGAGCTGATGGTACAACAGCTGATGGAAAGGAAGTGAATTTATATGAAATCGAGAACGTAGAGTGACATTTTTTCGTACAAGGCTTCATTTCTAAATAAATTAATGTTGAAGATTCGTCGAATAATAGTGCACTTACACAGGATCTAATAATAAGTCTACTAAATATCACTGGAAACTACTTATTTACCACATTGAATAACGAAGGAAGAATAATAAAGTAAAAGTAAAGATTTTTATTTATGGAGCCACATTAATCTATATCATCGGGATAATATGAATGGAGAACAGCTCAAATAAAAAATTCTCCTTGCATTAAAAAATACTCCAGAAAATATCCATAGAAGTGTAATACGCAGGGAAGAATTACTTTGGCAAAAAACAAAAAAAAACAAAAATGGAAGTCATTTTCAACAATATCTACGTTAATGAAAAAAAAATTCTTTTATTTTATCATTTATCATTTACGAACTCTGTAATGATATCCATTAGACGCAGAAGTAAGTACGCGTACTCACGAATCTTTAAGATTAACTTCTTAGGAAATGAAGCCTACTATAGAAAACATGTCACTCTATATTTTCGATTCTTTTTTTCACGTAGATTCACCTCCTTTTCGGTTGTACCATCAGGTCGGAAACATCCTGTATATACATATATAGTTATATATAGATATGAACATCTGGTAATTAAATAATTTTTAAATACTTTAAATCTTGCCGGAAGGAAAAGATTATTAAATGTCACTTACAGTGTAATTGTTTGGGTAAAATTGAGCCATAGGCATAGATGTACAAATGTTAGAACGTAGAGATGGAGCAGTTGCAACTGGTTGAGAAAGTGTTACGGATGCTGCAACATGTTGCAGTAGCTGTTGTCGTTGTTGTTGATGATGATGGTATTGCCATATTTCTGTATTGCTATGAGGTGTTGTATTCATTATATTGTTGGTGATATTGGGTCCAACCATCTTTGGTATTTCTGGCCCAGGTATCTATTACGGTATACCGCAGAATTATACACTGTATGTGGTGAAAATAAGGAAGAAAAGGAAACAAAAAGAAAACGAAAATGTGATTTGTACTGAAAAGTAATACCGGTGAAGTAGTTACTTTTACGCGAACAGATTTTTCAGTTGATGCACAGGGAAAATTTCCCACAGTTTGTACTTTGGATTTAGCTTTCGCAGTTTGTTTCTTCGACATTCGAGCTAACCAGTTACCAAGGGTAGGAAATTGTTCAGTTATAGAATGACTGCTCTTCGGTATAGTATCATTTGGTATTTCTTCTCTTTTATAGTCTTGTTGTAGCCTGTTATTCGTGCAAGAAGTCAAACAGAAATTTAAATAACGAAATATATTAATTTGTCGTTCAACTTACATAAAATTTTCCTGACTCGACGTCGTTCCTATAGTGTCAAATTTAGTTGATTGACCTGAGCTTGATGTAACCTGAAATGAATTCAGCAATATATTACGAAAATAATATCATACATAAAATGCTTATCATATTTCTTCAGTTACAATTCGTGTTTTGCGTGAGGTATTGGCGTCTGCATGTCGCCGTTCCATTAAAAATCTCTATTTTTATAGATTATTATATCTTAACTTTTCACTTCTAAAGCTTGGAATCATTCGAGAAATATTTAAAGTTACTTTACTTCAAAATTTCTGATAACAGATGATTTCGTTTAAGGCAGCCATGGGGAAGGTGAAGAATGAAAATGGATCATTTAAAACGACTTCAAATTGGGTTTATAACTTGATTTTATACAAATTCAATAAAATGTCTTAAATAAATCTGAACCACAACACAAGTATTATCGCTGTTTTAATTTTCAGATTCTAGTTGAACTTAACCCCTTGCCGTATAATAACGAGTCTCACTCGTGATGTAGATTATGATCAAGATGTGACAAAAGAAGTATTTATACGACTTTCAAATTTGTATTTTTATTTTAACTTTAGTTCGAATTCAAGATAGAGGACTTTTAACTAAAAGTTGATTTGTAATATCTCGACTTTCTTTATTTAAAATTGTATTAGAACAGTGAACATTCGAGACTAACATACGTTGTAACTAAAAATTCGTACGGCAAGGGGTTAATGCAATCAACCCCTTGGCAGTTAATAAACATTTTACGAACTAGAACATACATATCTCACTTAAAAAATTTCTCAAGTATTACTCTATAAAAAATACTCGTTATTTTCTAATAAAGGGTACTAGTAAAAAGTTGTTTGTCTTGAGTACAAATCTCTCGATTTCTAGTAACGAATCATTTTTTTTTAGCAGTTTTTCATCAGTTAAACTTATAATTTATTTACAAACCTTTTGTGTATTTTGATTGTCTTCATTGTTTTTTGATGTTGAAACATCATGTTGATTGGATTCATAAGAATTTCGTTGTAATATATGCTCTCTTGACGAAGCGAGTTGTTTGGTCAATGTTATCTTAAACATTCCATTCTTTTCAAGGGCTGTTGGCATTTCTAAGCCACTTGTTACAGAACTTATTACCGGTCCAGGATTAGAAAATTCATGACACTTGAATTTTTCGGATTCTTGAATCATAAGACAATTTTGAGGAAACTCCTTTGCCAAATTGTTTCTTCCATTTCTCTCCTCATGAATTGCATGATTATTTTCAGGAAATTGTATAGTCTTCTTAGAAATATCCAAAGATTCTTTGTTAATACCAAGATTCGAATTTTCTGTATCGAAGCTGATATTATTTTGTTTCCCTACAGGTGTAGTTCGCAAATGTTTCTCAGAGTCCGAAGAAACATTATCCATGTAATTGTTTCGAGGAGAATCCGAAGGATACGCGAGGCTCGTTGATTCTTCGTTCACGGACCAAACATTTCTCTTCGTAATTTGTGATTTTTCGTCGACTAAAGCTTTATTCGACGAAATAGTCAAACATACTCTCGGTAAGATCGGTGGACTGTTTCGAACTTCCTCTGGTAATATATTATCATAGTTCAGAGGCGACCGAGGTGACAATTTTGGCGGCTCTGGTGACGACACCGGAGAATTATTACTCATCGGTGTTAAAATTGTTTCGTTCATGTTCACAAACGGATGTCCGTTACCAGGATGATTCGCATTATCGTTGTTCACGTCGAATACTTCGTTAGGAACCGGAAGAGCGGCAGATAGTTTACCGTGTAATTTGGATAAATTTTCAATCTGTTTTTCATAACGATTCATCACTTGCCTTAGTTTAGTACTTTGTTGAGAGTTTGTGTCATTTGCCATTTGCTTCGCTAACTCCAGAGATTTGCTACGTAATTCACGAAGTTTTTGTTTCAGCTTGTTTCGTCGGTACTTTAACTTATAGCTATCAGTGTTTGCAAGCTCAGTGTCTGCGCTCTTCTCGTAGCTTATGTCATTCCAATTGATGAGTCTTGGACTAGATGGTGGCCGAGGTGTTGCACCTGTGACGATTCTATAATTTGACTCGTACTCTATTCCCGTGGTGATTTGAGAATTGCTATATCCCTTTGTTTCTGTCGCCAAGAATAATATTTATCTGTTTTAATTAAAATGTTTCGAATTTAAATGAAAGCAATACTAAGGTATTAATTTGAAAGTTCGTTTACTAATGATCATTCATTCAAGTGGCATTTTATACACAATATTTTAGTATAGATAATTTAGTATACATGTACACTTTTGTTGGGTGAAAATGTGTAATTTTACGTTCGAGTAACTTGATGAGACAATCGAAAACTCTGTTTGTACGGGAAAATATTGAATAATTTTTATAACTAATGGTACCTACTATTCAAGAAGAAATCGAAACAATAATATAAAGATTTTTTGTTTAACAGTTATTAATAATTCATCGTTACCTGTACGCTCGATTTTTTTTAGTCGCAACGGAGGTACCAATTTATCATTTTCTTCTTTAGTTGTGACGACAACTTTGGCGCACTTGTTAGTACACAGATTTTGAATATCGGTGGTCGCGTTCGAGCCGCAAAAATTTGTTAAAAACTCCTTAATTGAACTTTCAACGTGTTCCGTTTTATTTCCATTAGAATCTATTTCTTGCAATTTTTTCTTCTTCCTGTTTTCAACATCGTTGTTAGCGTCGCACTCGGTGCTATTATCGTTTTTTCTTTTCACTCCGGTGAGACTTCTCACGCTGGAAATTTGAGGAAAAACATAATCTAACGAGCTCATGAACTTTCTCGAAGCCATTTGTTCTTCTTCAAAATTTACGCCTTTTTCTTTGTGAACTTTCTCGTTCGACAACGTATCAATTAATTTTATTGATTCCACTTCAATCGTATTCGAGGTGGTGGATTTAGGTAAAACGAGCAACGGCGAACAGTCTTTTCGTATAGATCTTGTAGGTACAGACGGTGCTGGTAGGATTGGTAAAGAACGATTTGGTTGCACTGGTATTACACATGGTCCACGATCTCGTAACGCTGTTGCTAAACTGCCATTTCCGCCATTACAATTTAATTTAGTTGAATTATCTGCTATCATAATTCGAGATTCTGCAATGTAATAGCGATTTGTGTAAGAAAAGTGAAATTTGTTTATTGATCATATAATGTTTATATGTATATTGTCATATACAAAAAATTGTTGTGTACTAAGTTTGTAATTGGCAAACTTAAATAAAGTAGAAATCGAGATAAACTTCAATCGGATAATACCACATATTAATTCTAAGCATACTAAGTATGCCATATGTTCACTGCTAGGCATATATTTCAGTTGAAACTTTTAATAAGCACTCTTGTTTTAAAGGAAGACATCTGTTCATCGATTTTATGAAGAAGTATAATTCCATTCCCCGCTTCTATGTATTTATTTTCTTTTTATTTCCAAAACGATATCCACGACAATTCTTCATTTTCTTTCCGCGAATTATATTGTTGTAAAATCTTATGAGCTAATTGAACATGTCTTCCAAATCCTGAATTGTTTTAAATTATATGAATTCGATATTTAGTAAACAAATATGAATCATTGTACGTAACACTAAAATGCTTAAATATTAATTTGATCTATCCTTTAAAAATCAATCTCGAGAAGCAAGGTTTCCTCCAGGACTGTTAATTAAAAGAATGAACAAAGATTATTATTAATCATAATATTAAACTATTCAAGTAACAAATGCATATTTGCAATGTTTAGAAAATCTATATTTAGTATAATGTTTACGCAGGTAAAAACAGCTTTAGTAATTTATCGTATAGTGTGGAATACTTTTTCTTTTTTAGAAAAATATACACTTTTATTACTTCGCATGAAAATGTAAAATAGTTTTCCTTCTAGTAGTTTTGTCATAGCAGGTGTCTTCCTTTAAAATGAACCTCAATTTATGATAGTTATTATGAGCAAATAATTTACCCTAATTACTGATATCGTTATCTACGCCATTCACATCATTAATATTAACCTCAGTTTGATTGTATTGCTAATCTTGTACCTAATTCAACATTTGTAGAGTGCTTCTCGTTTTCGTTTTCTGTTTCATTCACTGTGCTTGCCTTTGCATCGCAAAATCGTTTCAAAATCGTTTGTTTCCACGTGTTCTTCTCATCAGCTGTTAGATCAATGCAAATAAGTTTCTCCTGATTATCCGTTCCAAAAATTACACTTTCCTCAGCCGGCGAATCGAAACCACTTTCCTCGATCGGTTCGTCATCATTTTTCAAGGTCTTCCTGGTTTTCTCCAATGTTTCATACACTTCGAAACTTGTTTGAGCTTTATTGGAGCTATTAATCAAGTAAACACTATCCTGTTCCTTCGCGAAATTTGTGCCAGTTTCATTGCAATACAGATCTTCACATTCAACCTTTTCTTCTTTGACTTGTAGCTTATTTAAGGATTCTTCAAGAAACGACGAACCAGGAGTCCTGGAGAAATCTTTGGTCTGCTTGCAAACGCTATTATTACGATATATCATTACTTTTGGCGAGCAATTCTTTGCAAATAATTTAAGTGATGACGTGTATTTCTTCGATCTTCCTCTCTGTTTTTCAGGTGAATTCGATCGACAACCATCACGCTCTTTAATTTTTTTGACGCGTAGCATAAGTAATAATGGTTCATCGGAGGGTAGCTCGGAAAGAGGGATAGATTCTTTGTATTGATTTAAGTTGATACGAGACAGATTGATAGTTGGTTTTTAAATATATTTCATTCTGGTTTTTAAAGAATTACGCTTTGTAGGTAAAATAATATGTGATTCTCGAGAAATTTGATTATAATATTCCGCGTACTTTAATTAATATTAAAACATACAGAAGAATAGTTAAGTGTGTGCAATATTATTTCACTTAAACAAAAAATCTAACATAGAAAATGAAACGGTAAGTCTCGGTAATTGTTAAAGCTCGGTATTAGCTGTTCCGAAATAAAATAAAATTATTTGATTTGAAACAATTGGCTCAGATTAAAATTTTACATTTTTATAGAAATTGTATTCACATTGGAAAGAAAAGGCATTAAAAATATTTTATTATTGAAGATTCGATATTTGTTAAGATATCTATTAATATGTATAATATATTCACTTGTTAAATTAAGTAACTTTTTGAAATATAACAACTGCATAAATATATTAGGGATTTTAACAATTATTTCTTATAATTGCACATAATTCTGAAAGGTATTCTTCAAAGAAATTATACATGAAATAATTGGGGTGTTTTGTATTAATCTTAAATTTTTCTAAATTTTAGAAAACATGAGTTCCTTTAATATGCAAAACTGTAGTGAATGTACCTAAAATCTTCAGAAAGTTAAGCTATAAGTAAAGTTGCGATAATGTAATACGTTAAACCATTTCTACTATACTAAATACAGATCATATAGATATACATATGTATCTGTAAATAGCTTTATACGTAAATAATACAAAAAAGAATATGTAATGTTTTTATAGTAGGAACTTTTATGTCAAATTACTTTAAAAACTATTAATAAAACATTTAACATACAATAAATACAAAAATGACATATAACGCGCATTTTGTTTCTCATTTTATTATCTTCTTGTTGTGCCGTCCATCATTGTAACAGTGTAAAATATCGTCACGGGTGAGCGTTATTGTTAAGCTTAATATACATCTTTCGATTCATAGATCTGATTCAAGTAGAAGAAAAGGAATACGTAAAAATTTGTATCACTTAAGACTATCTTTAAATATACATTTAAAAGAAACTATATTTTCAAAAAAGACAATATTATCTTTATACTTATGGCACTCTTTTGCGAAGACTTACATCTTCGTGAACATTATGGAAATAAATTTCTAATACATCTTTCATTACATAAAATGTCAAAGTGCTTTATCTTTTACGATGTTGTTTGTTAATAAAATTACGTTTTAAATATTAAAACAGTATTTAAAAATTTTATACTTTTAATAAAAACAAAGTTAAGATCACCTAAAGATCAACAGGTCAAGATATAAAAATTTAATGCTCACGAACTTATTAATATTGAAGAGTTGAGTACACGTGACTTACTATTGTGTTTGTTCACTCATTCTCGTATCAGTTTAAAATTTCTAGGAAGTTTTTCTTTTTAATTTAAAAACAATAAATTTATATTAACATTTAATCAAAATTCGATTAATTACCTTTTATCTATTTTAATATTATAATTCATTTTCATTCTTCATTTCTTTTTCGTTATTAAATTTTTATTACATACTTTCTGGGTTACCAATGATTTTGAAATTTATTTATTTGAAATTTCACTTTGTTTAATCAGTTCCTCATCCTTCACGATTTTCACCAAATGTACGTTATATTAACTGCCAAATATAATAAAGGTTTCACTTCTATATATAGTTTCTTTTATTATTATAAACACACGCACACTAATTATGTCACAACAAAAAATAATATTGTTTGTAATTCACAAAATTTTACTACTCTGTTCTATAGTATACACTCACATTAAGATGCATCATTGTTTGCTGTTTATCGTACTGAGGGGATTAAGTAAAGAGATATGTGAAATTAGGAAATAACGAAATGTTCAACAGAAAGTAGTTCTGTTTTTCCATCCCTAAATATTATTTCCAGCATTTTATAGATTATTGATTTCGAAAGGGAAACATGTGCAATTTGATATTTAAAAAAAATTGAAGATCAACATGCGATGAAAAGTCATTAATGAAAATAAGAATGTTTCAATTGTGTATTTATAACTAATTATAAATTCTTCTAGGAAAATTCAGAATTGAATAGAATTCTTAATTAAAAGCGTGCAATCGGATGTGGTAGAGGAAGAATTGTATTTTCCTGCGATAGAATAATTTTATCCACGTGTTGATAAGATCATCAAATTGAAAACTACTACTCCTGGTATTGTGTCGCAAAGTAGATCGAGACGCTGTCGCACGGAAAGTGAAGCTAGAAAGCAAGGAATTTTGCACGTATGCTCGGGTTCCCACTTCTAGAAAAGTTCTTATTAGAGAAACCCTTTGCAATTGGCCGATCTAGAACGCAGTCGTTTGGCGCAGCTCAGGGATAGAATGTTTAACAGTAAGTCAAGCAAGGAAAAGGACAATAAATTCTTTCCCTTTGACATTACTTTGTGAGCTCTTTTTCCTTCTTAGATACCCGTTACTATCCTTATTCATCGCGAATTGAAATATAGTTGAAAATGGTTAGATATAGATGGACGTGGTAGCTATAGATTGATTTTCATCCCCCTCTTATATTTTTTTTTCATATAACAACGCGTAGAGGGACGATTTACGAAGGGAAAACTTAAAAATAATACATCGTTCAGAAAGGAATATTTCGCAATGATTATTGCAGCATTATACTTGACAATTTCTATTAATATTGATTGAAAAGTCGCGACATTTTATATTATTAACACATTCTTTAAATTTCACGTTGAAAAGTATGAAATTCGTCAACATACACCGTTTCTCTGTCTCTAGTTATAGAGATATTATCAAATATGTTTGCTACTTTCAATTTTAAAGTTGATTTTCACTGTGGGCGATTGACAGTAAACAAAAAGAGTACGCGTAAAATATTTTTTCGAGAACTACTGTGTACTGAAGTTTCATCAAAACACCCATAAAACGTGCAAGTAACTTGAAATAATAAAATAATAATTATCTGATATTCCATATAATTTACACAAATCAAAGTAATGTGCTTAGTAAGATGTTGAAATAAAGGAAAAATATGTTAAACAACATAGCTTTTTTTAATGTATGTTAGCATTCTGAACAGAATAATTTATGTAACGATATTTCAAAATTCACATATACATTAAGCGTATCATTTTTTTCGTAATATGGAAAGATCTTCTCAATCGATCGATCATCTGTTACTATTCGATAATTACTAGTTATTTATCACCAACTGCTCTCGTTGGATAACTGTTTCACAAATGAGGAACTCCAAATTGCAATTTTATATCAAAATAAAACTGAATATGTTTAAAAATAATAAAAATTCGTATCTTTGAGAATACAGTAAACACAATAGAACTCGGAGAGAAAATTATATCACCTATTAGGTATCATAAAAAGAAATATAATTTGTACGTTCTGTATATTTTTCCATATTACGTGCATTCTGTGCAATTTTGCATTTCTAAATTTCCTGTGAATGTATAAAAATCCACAGTTTAATAATAAACCTGTAATTTATTACTTACTGTAATGGATACGTACTAAAAAAGAGTATTTCTACATTTGTTGTATATTTAATAGTTTGCATGTTTACCAATTACATACAAACAATCTATAAAGCATTTATTATTGCTATTATATTAGTTAAATCTAGTTGCAGTAGCTGGTGCACCTGCGATGTGAAATTCGGAAGGAAATAATGTGACTTTTCAATTATAAATTTTCAACATTTACAGAATTGTAGTATCTTGATACGTAACTCAAGTTAGATTCAACTGGTGCGTATAAAACGATTGTTGTGTACATATATGTGATATTGATCGACTCTTTTTATTCTGCAAACAATCGTTTAATACTGATATGCAGAAATTCCCCCTGTGAGATTAATTTAAGACAAATAACTAGTCAATAATTGATTATAAAGTAATTATAAAAAGAATAGTTATTACTTGTCGTGCATCAAATATAACATGTTATATATAACAAATATTCGGTTTAAAGTGTACCAATTAAAAGATCAATAAGACTTCAGAATAAACGTTAATTGAAAAAAAACAACAGTGAGAAATATGTTTCTTTGAGAAACGTGAAAGTTACATTTAAATACTCCACTAAATGTAAAAAAGGGGGAATAAATAAACCTGTATATTGTCGTACTTCCTTTTATATCTGTTTTATATTTATGTATATAGCATCTCTAATTACAAATTGTTTTAGATTGTTGTGTAAAATATATTACGGTGTATTGAAAAAAGAAGGAAATCATGTTTCTTTTCATTTGATGTCTATTATACTCATAAAATGTGAATGTCCTGTTTGCAGAAAGTTTTCGAGATTAATACAACCATAACATATTAGTTGTATTTTATATTTATACACATACCGAAATGATATTTTATGTTCAATTCTTTTCGAATGTTCTGTGACATATGGATTGTATATTTTGCCTGCAATATGAACATTTAGCAAACGATATGTTGCCATATGTGCACTTTCCCACCTGAGGAAAGTCGACGACGAAGGGAAACTCGGCGGCGAACGCATACACGAACAAAAGGGGTGAATCACCCGATCGCTATTTCGACCGGCTCTTCTTTGTCACTTATTGAATAAAATAACATATTTCCAACAATGTGTTCTAAAAATATTTCATTTCAACGAAGCGAAGTATACCGAATAAATAATAATAATTACTAAAAATTTCCATATTTTAGTATATTTTTATTGTTCTAACGGTGAATATAAAAAATTCATGATCAACCAACTGATGGATAATAATTTAAATTTCACTGATGCGTGATAATTTTAGATTGAAAATTGTAATATTACGATGTTAACGAATGTGTTTTCTCTACTAATGAATTATTTAAAACTTTTCGGTTACCAGTTTAGTTGTATCTTAATGTAAAGATTTTCTTGTATTTAAAATTAAATTACCCGTTATTTGTAATACTAGCTTCTTTTATATACTTTTCGAGAATTATATTTTTCAGATTATTAATAATATCATAAACATCTTAGGGAAAAAGTGTGTTTTCATCGCACGATTGAAACGTGTTTGTTCGATTAGTATCGAGCAAACAAACGAAGCAATCACTGGTTACCATTTACAAACAATGAATAAACCTCTGTTTCATAGCAGTTTTCGATGTCAGTTTCTTCGGATCAATCTATTCCCCTGCTTTCATTTTATTGACTCTAAATAATAATATAAAAATATTTTAAGGTGTCATTGAAAGAAACTGTAATAATTCTACAAGTTGGTATATATTCGTTCAAGAAGTAAAAGTTAAACCTGAATACTTTGTTGAATGAAAATAGTAATTTATTTTGAAAAAAAAAAATTTAGAGGTCCGAAAAAAAAATTATCAGGAGTCGAAAAGATACGATATTTTACAAAAACAATAAAACTTTTGATATTACAAAATGGTGTCGCAGAAATTAGTAGAAAATGGATCAAAGGCAAACCCAGTTTGCATGTCATCATCGGGTAATACACGAAATCAAAGAAATACGAAATTCAAAAATCAAGTCTGTACTAATACGCTGGAAAGTGGATGTAATCGAGGTGCTGAAGGTAAATCAAGTCATTTGCAACATTGCTGTCCGTGCAATGCAAAGAAGGTACTGCTAAATTTTATTCTAAATACATGCAATTAATATTTTACATATTTAACTTTACTATTTTCATGTAATGTGAAATCTAAAATGAAAATAATTATGTAAATATGTTGTAAATTTTTAACTAATTAGAACCGTATTATTTATTGTAAACACTTAATGTTAATATGAAACTTTATTATACTATTTAATAATATTAAATTAAAAGGGAGACTAACTAATTCCACTTACATATTAAGTTGATATGTAATTATTTTCTTTATCATTTTGTTTTATTTCGTATTTTATGTGTTCTTATTATATCTTATGTCAATTTATCTTTGTTATTGTTGATTAAGCCCTTTTTTCTGCTTCCGTTAGTATTTCATTTAAAATTATAGAATCATAATAATTTTCTTCATTTTCTCTATTCCTTTATATCTTCACTAATCATAAATTAAAAATTAACAAGAGTATATAAATAATAGTACAAAATGTATAAAGTTATAATGAAATAATAATACATTTAAAAATAGTTTTATAGTTCGAACAATAATAATTAAACATATTTTATTAATATATTAAAATTTATTTAATTATAACAATTAAACTTTTTACAATAGTAATTTATGTAAGAAATTATTACATAAATATTGTTCTAAGTTATATGTATTCCTAATATTTTATTATTTTATTGATTAATTAATAATACTTTTACAATTGATTCACAAATACTTAATATATTAAAATTTAAATAAACTATACGATTTTACTAAAGCAAACATTAAAAGTATCATAATATCTCATATAGTTAACTGAAAGGGATGGTAAAAGTAAAGGAAGGATGAAAGTAAATGCTCTAAAGAGCAAGATAACGCCTCCAAAGATTCTATCAAAAGAAGAATACGATAAGTTTCGAGAATGTGCTCCTATGACGAAAGAGGAATTAGAAGCAATATTTAAAGAAGAAGAAGAAGAAAGACAGAGACTTATAAAAGAAAGCATGGAGAGAAAAGAAGAATTTCGTAGAATAGATGAAAACAGACCTCGGGAAATGTGTGCGGAATTGATCGAAATTGAAGAAGAAGCTAGAAAAAGAACGAAATATGTCCTTGAGAGAGCGCAAAACATGAAACTTGAGCAGGAGGAGGAAATTCAAAAATGCAATAGAATCATCTTGGAAACAAAATGCCGGGCTATACGAGATGCACAGGTACATAATATAAGAGAAAATGTTAAATAATTGACATTCAAAACTATTGTACAATATTTGTAGTTTATTAATGTTCAAGAATTTTTCGTAACAGAGCATCCATTTTTACTTGACAATAATCAAATTCGAAAAGTCGATTTTTTTTTTCGTTGAAGTGTTTTCGTTTTCATTAAAATACAGATAAAATGTATTTAATTGTGCATAATCAATAAAATAGTGCGGCTATTCGCGAAACAGAATGTTTTATTTTATGCGTGTGTTTTTCTTATGATATAAAGCTTGTAGTTGTTAGTAGATAGCAGAAAGAAAGCTGATTGAACAAGAATTTGAGGAAGAAGAAAAACGTCTCAACGATATGATGGAAAATGAACGAAGATGGGCGATTAAAGAAGAAATTAAAAAGGAACAAGAAGAAATAGCAAAAAGACAAAAATGTGCCGATAGTTTGATGGAACAAATTAAAGAAAATGAAGAAAATAGGCTATTACAATTTGAAAGAAAGCAGGAGGAAAGTCGCTTAATTAATTTAAGTAATATTGCTTGGCAACAAGAAGAAATCGCAAAATTACAGTACAAAGAATCTGAACATGCACAAGTTCGACAAGAACTTGCCGAAGGAAATGAACAATTGAAACATTTCAAAGTTATGGAAGAACAGGAAAATAAAATCATTGATCTCAGGTAAGATTGATTAAATTGTTGAATTTTTAAACAAACAATTCATAAATTAACGAACGTTATAATACAGGATACAAGAGTACCAACGATCTAAGGAGGAAAGGGAAGCAAAGTTGCAGGAGGAAAGAAAATTAAAAAAATTAATACAAGAACAGGCCAAAGCAAGAATTGCATCACAAACATTACAAGCAACGGATCTTCAAGTATTCGACTATTTAATGAATAAATTTATCCTTTTGTTGTTTCGAATTAATTTAAAATATATTTGTATGTTTTGGTGTTGACATTTATACCTGTTTATTTTTCTTTATTTTTATTTTATTTTACTTGCTTTTGTTTTAATATCCATATAATGCAAAATTTTATATACAATAAATATTTACTAATTTTAATGTTTCTGTTTTAATAAAATATTATACTTAATTTTTTGTACAATTCGTTAATATGCTAGAAGCAATTGTTTAATATACTTATATTTTACATTTAATTTTATTGTTTATTAGAATATTATGTATTTACATTTTTGTAAGAACTTCGTGTTTTCTTTTTAGAAACGAATCGATGAGTTAAATGCCGCACGAATCCAAGAAGAAATTGAACGACAATGGAGACAAAAGGAAAAAGAAGATGCTTTGAAAAGGGTTGAAGCTCAGAAGTCTCTTATAGAAGAAAGAGAGAAACAAATAAATAACAAACGACTAATGCAAGCAATTGAACTAGAACGAGAACGATGTGAATTTGAAAAAATTGTACGCGTTCAGAAAGAAGCTTTCTGTCGAGAACAAAAAGAACTTGAGAAGAAACAACGGCAAGCATTAATCCATAAAAGCGAAATATTAAAACAGGTTCGTTCTTTAACTTGTAATATATTATAAACTTTTTAAATAATTATATTATACATTTTTTTGTACATAATTAAGAGAACGTGATAATTGTGTATAAAAGTTTCTTTTATTTTTTATATTCTAGTAAATAAACTAATATTATTTGTTTTCATGAATATTATAAATTCTAATATTAATTGTTTTCTTAAATTATATAAGATATTTTACCATAATTAGTTACACTATATCTTAACAGTTTTATCTTGAATTGCTTTCGATTTAAACTAGTTTATGCGATATTAGAAAAAAATTCATATTTCACCATCTTCGTCAGGTAAATGAGAAAGAAAGGGAACGCATAAAAGCGAGACAAAAAATGTTTGAGGAAGGTTTAGCAATTCGCACGGAAGCCGCGATGCGTAAGAAAAAACTTCGCGATGCGATGGAAAAGAAATGTAATGAAATGAAGAGCAACAAAGTACCTGAAATATATATTAACGAAGTGAAACGAATGATTGAGAATATAGAATGAATATGTAACTGCAACTTATCCATTGATCATTTAGAATATAATTCATGTCATCATATTTCTGCTTAAATAAAAATTTTATTACATTTATCAAAATCACAGAAGACAATGTTCATTGAACATTATTTTAAGTATTATTTCCACAACATGATAACATTTGGATCACGTTCAACAATATCTTCAATTTGAGCAGCTGACTGACCTGTACAGCAACAAATTTCATCAAGACTGTATGTTCCGGTAAAATATTTATAAACTGGATTGTTCTTAGTTTCTTCACCACACGAAGATCCTGGTAAATATATTGGATACTGCAACAAAAGTTAAACGGAAATAATTTGTTAAAAAAACAAAAAAAATATGAAATTAGTAATATAATTGTATAATAATAAAATTGACGAACTTTATATACTCTACGAATAAGACCTTCAATAAGACCAAATTGCACTAATCGTCTTTCATTGATTCTTAAATTCTGAGGATTGAGACGTTGGCATAAATCTCTTATACTGCTTCCATGTGTCATACTTGCATACATTCGATATATATCTCTAAGATATGCAGGTTGTCTAGCTAAAAATAATATTCTGTATAATATTTCTTTGTTTTTAGGAACTATTACATTAAATATGTAAAACTTACAAAATTTTGAAGCATATGCTATACATCGCTCTTGTAGTTTTGTATTTTCTGCCAACTCTGTTAATTTGGAAGTTACAGCATAGACATTACTATATTGGAATATTGGAATCAAAGTTACAACACCATAGTAACTAAAAATAGAAATTGCATCATAAAAATTGCATATATAAAATGCAATTTTATATTTATGTACTTACACAAGATTCTGTACACAACTTTTGACTAAATTGTTCTCCACATCTGCTTCAGCTGCTATTCGTGCAACATGATTGAATCCATCTATATATGGTAGCACTTGCTGAGTTGTTAAGTCCCATTGATCACTCTGAAATGTTTCACGGCCTTCCAAGAATATTGGTACCTGATGATCAAGAACTGGTTTTGGCTCAGGTGCTAACTTTATGACTTTCAAATGGGACGTCATTGTCCCCTCTATTAAAATATTATGTTTTATATCTTTAACATTTTGATATAAAGCTATTATTTATAAAATATTCTTACCTGTTAATGTACACATTTTGTGCAAGTTTAAATTTTGCATTACCTGTTGAAGCATTTCTGATAATCTTGTTTTATCATCAGAAGCAGATAAAAAACAATTTTCTACTTCAAGGGCCATCTGAAAATTAAGTTAATTAAATTGGATTTGATAAAATAACAAGACAACTTTTAACAACATATAAATACCTACTAGAAAATCAGACATTTTCTTTACAACAGGTTCATAGTGCACAGTACGAGCTTCTGCATGACACACAAAACACAAATTAAAATAGAATGCATTTCTTGCATATTTTTTATCGTCAATTTTAACTGGAAATCCCAAAATTTTATAATCCTTTAATGTTCTATAACAAAATGAAGACTTTAATAATAGATTTAATATTAATTATTTAAGTGCTAAACTTACACTGTTATAGTACTGCGTTGCAATTGTGCTTTTGGTATAATATAAACACTGACGTTATCAAAAATATCCTTTGAAATGAAGTTATCTGGAACCTAAAAAAATGTCATAAATATCACTTTTATTATATTACTTATAAAAGTATTATTTAAGATAAAAGATTATATCAAATAAATTATATGTAACATTTCTTAACCTGGCATGTAATCATTGGACCAACAATAGGATGAAACTCTGAAAAAAATATACATCTAATGGGGTCCTCTTGCCCTTTATCTTTTGTATTCTCTGTTGCCGATGTCATTTTTATATTTTATTATTTATATCAAGTCCGATAACCTATTATTACAAGAATATATGAAACCATTTCAGTATATATTCACATATATACATAATTGTCATAAATAATTAATAACAAACCTATTTTGTTTTTCTTTCCAACATTTTAAACAAACTAATAATTAATTTTCATATTAAATAACGAAGTTACAATTCAAAATATAGATTAGTACTTCAAATTCAATACCAAGTATGTTCAAATTTATAACTTATTTAACTTCTATAATATTAAAAATTATTTAGCTATATCTACTTGGAGTTTGTATTTATTCATGTACTTAAATAAAAAATCGATTGTTTTCCAATTTATAAGAAGTACTTTATTTTTAAATATATATTAAACTTAGCGATTACCTTTAAAAACATTTCATTTTATGCATTAATGTCAACATACTTAATCATTTTAAATTAGCGATTAAATTTATGAAAAAATTATATTGCTTTCACATATCACCGTGCATATATATTTACATACATACATTCACATATTATCTATACATATATATCTATACGTAAGACAGAAAGGGAGCTACAAGGTAAGAAGTCGTGTATGTCATAAAAGAAATATAAAAATTTATGAATGAATGTACAGAAAAAAGAGTACACATACGTATTTCTCAATTATAAATAAAGAATGAAAAAAGGTAATAAGGGTAACATAAGTGAATGAATTAAAGACAAGAAAAAATTACGTATGGAACAATAAAAAGTTCACTAACAAAATGTGTAATGTGTAACAAAGAGAGAAAGAAATATAAATAAGTATGAGAAAGAAGTAGAATGAGAAATAGAAAGGGAGAAAAAGAGAGAGCAATTCAATGATTAAATAAAAACAAGTGCTCGTGTTATAACGAAAGAAAGAATATATAACCTTCCTTGTCGCATTATTGGTATGTAATTTTTTTTAATATGCCACTAAAGATTTACAAATTCTTTTACTAATTTATTACATTCTACTTATATATGGTATACATTGATTGTTTGTGTGAGTAATCGCAATTGTAACCATACGTTATCTCTTTCAAGCATTACGTAGAAATATTTGTTAAATCGTACAAAGTATAATATTTTTGTATTATTGCAAATAAGTTGCGGAAAATAAACTTTATCGTAAACTTCATTTAGATTTTTTTTTATTTTCGAAAAATTAACTCATGAATCTACATGGTTCGTTTGTATTTCTAAATTATTAGTGTTATAAAATATATCTAAATGATATTTATCAAATTTTGGGTCATTTAAAACAATATATTTCCAATATAATATTTCTCCTATTAAAGTTATAAAACCTAATAAATAGCCAACGGTAATAGCAATAAATGCACCTTGCAGTTTATGAAGATTAACCAATGCTTTTTCAGATTCTGTTTCTTGTCGTAGTTCCATAATTTTCGACCATTCCATAACATCACTCAGCCATTTTTCAACCAATCCAATTTCTATTATACGTCTTATCTAAGAATATGTATTATATAAAAAATTTTCATAAAATATTTCTTTTATACTAGTTAAAAAATGAAAAGTACCAAAACATCAACATGTGGTTTTAAAGGTGAATTTTTCTCCATACCAAGAGCTATTGGCATATTTATAATACATTCTTCCATGATGTGCAGGTTATGTTTCAATATGTTTTGTGTAACTTTGTTTTCCTTCTTTTGCTCCTCAAACACCTGTCTTTTCACACGAGCATGTTGAAGTAAATAAGAATTTTCATAGTAACAAAAAGATCCATTTGTTACTTTCTCAATAGCTTCTTCCTCATGTTTAATTAACTGAAATTTGTTACCAATTTCTTGGCTGCTAACATCTGATGACATTAAGAAAAAGTCTTTGGTCTGTTCATTCCATCCTCCAACTTCTATAGAACTTCTGGCTAATTGTGTTAATGTATCAATAGTAACTCTGCAATTCAATTGGAATATAAATAGAAAATGGTTAAATAATCATGGAAAACAGACAAAAATTTAAGTAAATTTGTTAACAATAATATTGTTCAAATTTAAGTTGTGTAATATCATAATTATAGGCTAAATAAATTGTATGAAAATAATATTTGCCTGGCAACTGGATTTGCTAAAGTTGCAGTCATACTAGCTCGATAGGCAACTGCAACTAGAATGCTATAAATCCACCACCAACCAATTAATACTCGTACAGCCCAAGGACTTGGCAAATTTGGTAATGAAACTTGAAATAACATACTATAAGTATATAAAATACTATTTCCTATTTCAGTAAATAAATACAATCCCTTTATTTCCTTCTCCAGCGATTTACTTTGTATATTTATTTGATTTTTATATAAACTTATGTACTTCTTACAAGATAGTGACAAAGAATAAAATACCACACTTCCTAAGACTAAAGTGAGGATGAGAGTGATCCATGTGTAAAGCCTAAAAAATGAAAATAGTGTATATATTTCGTTTATTCTTGTTATCTTATTTCTTTTTTTTATATTTACTTGAATGGAAGTATTAAAAGCTTCCATGAATTTTCAGTCAAAGACTCTGGTGTCAAGAAAGTGAGGCACTCGGTATTATATGGGATAGTCAAATCAAAATACTTCAAGTGATGCAATGTATAATGTAAATCGCCCAAATAAAATGCAGCTTTTCTATCTATAGCTTCACTTACAAGTCCAGTACGAGTTTGATTATCTCCTTCATTGCCCCACTTTTCAGAAACAATATTATAAGGCATATAATATTTTGGTTTGAAGTTCATTACCTTTGATATCATCTGCATTAACTGAAAATTATAAAATAATATAAATGTATGTAACAAAATATTTTTTATAACATATGTAACAAAAATATAAAACAATAGCAAAGGATCTTCTATACAGTATGACATCAAAATAGGTAGTTGAATTTTTGTATCATATTTTGCTCTTCTTAATGATGATAAAAAGCCATATAAATCTTCAATCTGGAAACTCTTTTTTTTCCAAGATATAAAGACTTTGTATATATCAAAATTTTAAATGAGTATCTAACATACATAAAGTTACAAGCACAGTCATTGTTTTTTTTTTTTTTTTTGTCAGAAATAATTAATGTAGTAAAGCAAGTCATTTTGACATTGAGAACAATATATCTCATAGTAAATTAGTCTGCTTTAAAATACTTCATATTAAGATAACAGTACCCTGTTATCAGGATAGTGTATTTTCATAGAGGGGGGAGACATTCACTTTATTCATGAGTGAGGAATAAACCAACAACTTTTGGATACCTGCAACAGTCTTTGAAACGTCGATACGAAATATATATTTTTGCAAAAGGGAATCATTTTCAACAATATTTTTAAGTAAGTTTTAAGCATTATTACAATATGTCATCATAAAGAAAAAAAGGTGCTTATATTTTAGAAAGGAAAAGTTTTCGGACTTATACTTTTTATGACTTTTTTTATCTTTAGATAGTAATACAGTAACAAACTTCGGTCACCTATTTAGGTGTCACCCTGTGCAATACATACTTCAAATTCTATTCCCAAAGCTTCTATACTGTTATTTGGTCGTTTGTCGTAATATGCTCTTGATTTTTCTGTTACCGCTGGAATATGTTCGAATACAGCAATCCTAAAACGCAATTAAAATTTTTGTTCATCTTTTTAAGATAGTAATTGTACACATAGTTAAAACCCTTAACACAAACCGTAAATGCTGTTTTTGTAAGTTGGTCGTTTTTTCTGTGAAATGATTATTTCCATAACGTAGTTTACCTTGGTACCAAGTGTCTATACATATTGAAGTAGATGTTTTTCTACGAGTAGGAAAATAGGTAGTGTCAAGGTCGATCTTTTCGTCGATAGATTTTTCACCGGAACGATACTTATATGCATTATATTGACGTACAAAGACAACATTAATTATCCTGTTCCAAAGGTAATGGAGATTTGATTGAAATAAGCGAGAATCGTACAAGAGTAAAAACAAACCACGTGTGTTAATCAAGCGTTCTCTGGAAATGAAAAAAGTAAAAAAGTTAATTATACAAAGTGACTTTCTAGTTTTGTACCATTTCAAACGATGATTAAATGGTACGATATGTGATAAATTTTTGTTCAATTTGAAGAGGTCATTTCAAGGTTACTATATATTTCATTAATGAAGCATTATATTTTCGTTTAAGTGATCTTTAAGTAGTATAAAGTCATAAGAAAGTAATAATTATTTAATATTTAATAAATTAATAAGTATCGTTTACAGGATATACTCGAAATTTTCACAGATATCAATTAAACTTTTTCTAACGAATCTAAAATGAATGTAAATAATTAAGTGTTTGCCAAATGGGCATTATTTAAAAACATATTCAGTATGGAATTTTCGGTGAAGTTAATATGTACCACACTAGTGAAGTTCTTTTTAGAAAATATCAAAGGGATTATCACTGACACATGTTCAAATGTTTAACACCTGAAAGTGAAAATTTCAACAAACTCTGCAAATAAAATAACAAAAAAAAAAACTTGTGCTTCGTTTGTTTCAACAATCTCTCCTCTTTTGAGATTTTATATTACTTTAAGATTACTTCGACGTAGTATATTAGATTATCCTTTTTTTCTGCTGAGACAAAAATACAGTGTTTTATTAATCCATTTGTATCACAGCTCTAAATACGTTACTAATTTCATAAACCACCGCGCATCGATAAATTTGTATTACTTTCGGTTTTGCTTAAAAATTACGTGTAATAATTAGAACAAAAGATTATTACGCATTGGGTAATAGGTGACAATCACGTATGGATTATTCCGCTTGCAGATGCAAATGAATTAATAAAATATAAAGTGATCTTGAAAATTATTCTTTTGAGCTGTTAAAAACCTAAGAATTTTACATAATTTGAGTCACGCAATTAGAGCAGTTTATCTCTTATTCGGTTAAAAATATTAAAAAATGATAGAGTAAACTGATGTTTTCCGATTTCATGGAAAAGCTGAAATAATTATTAAATAATATATTAACACGTTCGTTACTACGGTTCCGTTGGAACATCGCCCATTATCCTTCGTATTATTTTTGCTTACATTTTTCAAACAGTTTTACATAATTCAATATATATTTGAACTTATAGACTCATAACATATATTAAATAATTTTTCATCTTAACATCACTTAACATTAAAAGTTGTTTAAATAATTGTGATGATTGCGGTAAAGCAAAAAAATTATGTTGATTTTGCCATGATGGTACTATAAAATCACGTGTTTTTAAGATGTGTGTATCAACATCAGTTACATGTATCATTCCTGTATATGTTGCATGAAGGATAAGAAAATTTCATGTATTTAATAATAGTTATTTAAATTATAAGGTGCATTTAGAATTTACCAGTAACATTAGATAATTATAAGTTTTTCTTTACAAGTAGAAAAGATATTAGAATTATAAAATTTACTTTTAAAAGCCTACAGTTTACCTTTCTGCATATTGTAAAAATTCCGATGCTAAAAATCCATTAGCAATTAGTATAACATATCCATTGCAACCAACCGTTTTGCTATCAATCAAAATGTTCTGAATTCGTCTCCTCGGACGAGAAAACTTTTCATTATCACGCAATACAATCTGTAATAATCAGTACTTGCAGATTAAAGATATCGACAAATCAATTTCTTTTTTTTCTTTCTTTTTTTTTTATCCTACCTCGTATTTCGATAAAATTGAAGCGTTTTTAATATCTTTGACATTTATAAGTGTTCGATAACCAGAGTCGGTAACAAAAACGGTACAATTGGTACGTCCAATAATTTCTTCTACGATTTGTTCGACAACTGATTTTAGATTCGCTTCGCCGTGTCCGCGCTGATGTTCTTTATAAAGTATGCTAAACGATATTACGATTTAATTAATAACTTGTAAAATGTAAACTGGTGTAAATCGAGAATTAACTTTCGATTTGTAAGTCTTAACAGCTTTTTAAATTTTAGTATTAATGTTGTATAATTACAAAAATGTAATCATTGCAGTTCCTGTTAATTCTAATGGTAATAGAAATAGCAAATACAAATTACTATTTTCAAATTCAATCCGAAAAGTCACTCAACCATTCATATTCACGTGGGTAGTTCTTTTATTCTCTCAACACAAAATTATTATACTTCTCACAAATATTCGCACCAATATAAACACACGCTATCTACTATTTCATATTACATGCATACTTAAATTATAACATAAGAGTATTGCATACATTTCTTATATCTTACTTGAACTTACAGATTTTTGTACAAAGCTATTCAAGTGAACAGCACTGTATATAGAATGTACGTACAGTCGGTCACACTGAAAATCGTCCACCACTTGTTTATGATTAATTCTCAAAAAAAACCGTATCTACTGGCATAGTGCCAAAGTTCGTGCTCGATTTCGCATTAAACCATAAGACATGTAAAATTTGTTCATTAGTTAATTATATAGTCTTCATTGCTTTGCTATAATCTTCTAATCGATCTGTCGACGTTAAGTTTCTTTGCAATTTCTTCAGTTCAAATTCGAGGATTATTTTGTAATCAATTAAACACAACAACATCGATTATCAAAGAAGCTCGGCCAGAGTACGGCTTGTCGTTTCATTAAAAATCGCCGTGTCCAAATTTTGTAAACCATTTGTTTTTTCTTTTTTTTTACTGTACGCAGAGCTGATACTCGGTTTTGTTAAACAGTCCGAATGTTTTTTTACAGCGGTTCTTATCGTTATAACTTCCCGGAATTAATAAAGCATGACATGGCAGGAATGAATCTTTTCTTCGCTCAGTTTCGAAATTTTGTTTTTTATAATATAATTGGTGCTGGTGTTTCTATCGATTTGTGACACTTATATAACAATTATTACTTTACAATTGCAGTTTTATGCTTTAGATCATTATCTCGAAAAATATGAAATTTATTTAAAATATTAAATTTTTCTGCACTTTCTTTCAAATTGATATTCAGAATATCTAAATACACCCACTTGTACATATTCTGTTCAATAATATGTAAATTTTCCTAATCTTCGTGCAGCTATACATTCCCAAACCATAATGGGCTACACCACCGTGCTTAAACATAGATTTAACACTGGATTTACGGGACCCTGTCAATCTGACGGATTTTAAATTTCACGAATAAAAAAAAAGAAACTGTTACCATTATTTTTTAACAATTTTTGCCAACTTTGATTAATAATATGGTACGAATATATATTCAAATTCATTTTCTCATCATCCCTCTAATTTCAAAGTTCTGGTTGTTATATAACTATTTCTCCGGATACTCGTCAAATTGACGGATCAGCTAATTTCATAATTAATCGTAATAAATCTGCTTCAGTTATGGTATTAGTACTCCAGTAACAAATGTAAAAGCAATCTTGAAATAGATACTAAATAAAAATCATAATACGACGAAGATATTTCTACTATTTCACAGCCAATATTTCAAACATGCTCGAGCAGTGTAATTAAACCGATCTGTGATGGATATTTATATTAAATGTAAGAAGAGCGTTAGTGAGAAATATATACATAAAATTGAATGTTTCTGCAAAAAAGTGTGCTAGACAAATGTAATATCTGTTAATACTGTATAACTAAATTATTTATAAATTAAGTAAGACAATTTTTTTGTTTTAATACATATTTTCTTGTGTGCATGTAGAAGTAGGTATGTAAGACATGTCCGTAAACCTAGCATTAATTTCGATTGTTCATTGGGCTTTCTCCAAACTACTACTTTCTCATCTAAACCATATACAGTAAATTTGCTTTCATTTGTAAACAGTACATTTTTCCTGGATGAAAAATTTTGACTTAATATATTTTCTAACAAATTCCAATCTTTCAGTTTTATCTTTCGCACTGACGTACAGTTGTCTTCGTACTACGCGACCATGGTAATTACTTTTTCAGAGTATTCACCTAATATTTTTAGGATGGACTTTTTTATTTACATATTTTCCTACAGCTGCCGCAAGCTTTGAAGCACTTTTTATTGGATTTTTTTGTGTAATTTCTCGAAGAATATGTCATTTGTCTTGATCGTCCAAAATTTTCTTTGCACTTCATTTTGTTTTATTCGAAGTACGGTTTTCATTGTTATATCTTTTCACGATATACTCTGTTGTATTGCGACTTTTGTTAAAGATTTTCGCAATTTCTCTTTGAGATTTGCCTTGTCCATAAGTGAAAAATTGTTACTTCACGATTCATGTAACGTCGTTTGCTTTTTCTGGTTTTCCGTTTTATTAAAAAACCTTTAAAGAGTATATATTTGTAATGAAACTGAATTAACTTACAATCTGACAATGCTATAATGATTAAAAACAAATGACTAAACATATTTTAGCTTCGGGAATCCCTGCTCTTGATAAATGAACGATTTTTAATGTGAGGTAACTTTCATGGATATCTCTATACATTCCAATTTTTAAACAATACTTTTTAAAGTTTTGTGTTACTTTCTGCATTAGAAAAATACTGATACAGATAAAATATTGGTACATTATTTGCAAAAAATATTACATCCATATATTATGAATAAACATAAATAAGCAAAGGTTGTGAACGATTTTCAGCGTATTCTCTGTACAAGAGAAACATATATGAGCAAAAAAATATTTGTCACAATTTTTATAATTCATTTATATCGAAGATAGGTTATTGAAAAACAAAAAATTAGCAGCGTATTTGTATTGTCCTCGAAACTCTTGAGTAAAATACATGTTTTTCTTTTCATACACATGCCCCTCAAAAGGGAGAAAAAAGTTTATAGGAAAATTATTTTTTAATTTAAAAAAATACTGGATATTTTGTAACATATTTTAACAATTTTAATTCTTACGTTTATTGATTTAAAAATTGTTCAGAACAACACCGCTGTTTGCAACAAGCTTATTGCTGTTGCATACAAAATTGTTCCTCTTCGAATTACAGAATCATCTACAATCGATAATGCATTTTTTATCTTTAGATATTCAATCACTTGTACAAGTTTATTCTTTGATTGAAGAGCAGGAGTTACACTATATTCAATATAAATCAATTGGTTTCTGTGTGATCCGAGAAATACAAAATCTAATTGAGCGAGATGTGGTAATCTAGAAGGACAAATCATTATTTCTCTACAGCCAATTCAATACTCATATCGTTAATATAATACACTTTTTACATTCTCGCATACAACGTGATGGTGTTAAAATATTAATGTTTCATGAGCAGTGGACATGGATATATGCTCTAATAAGTTTAGCTATTACTTGCATAACTACATCTAGTAAAACTATGAGACTGATAATAAGAAACGATTTTTCCGCTATATCGTTATAATTAACTTTTGATGTCACTGATCAAGGATCAAAATCATTCTTCTGCGATTAACAATTAATACGGTAAAAATCTTTCGAATTCTGTCAATCCATCATATTTTATTATGAAGCGTAAAAAATTTCTTAAATCAGAATAGAATCGTATAGGCAAACGTTTAAACAATGAAAAAACATTAATCAGCTGTGCCTACTTTTATCACTCGAAGAGTGACAATTTTGATGCAAAAACGAGGGTATCCACATTCAACGATTCCTGAATTATTAAACATAAATACTAAAATTGTTGAAATGTGTTGCAAATTAGTATTTTCTGATACACATTTGAACGTTACAAATTTTCCAAAAAAACAAATTTTGCTTCTGTAAAAAGTCAGGTAAAAAGTCGTCTTGTCAGGACTTCATAGTACTGTACACATATCTAACTCTATGTGAAGACGAATTTAACGATCTATTCTGCTATGACCTCGAGGTGACTTTAAATTCAGAAATTTCGGTTAGAATGAACAAAAACTATTAATATGGAAAATTATTTCATTTCGTTCAAATTATATATTCAAAATGAGACTAAGACTGCCAAACTATATATGTAGGTCTGCCATATCTCAAGTTTCATATATATATTTTTCACAAACGTTCTTCGCACACTTAATACAAATATCCATCAAATATCCGTTTGGTTACACTGCTCGGGCATGTTTGAAATATAGGCTGCGAAACAGTAGAGATACAGTGATTCCCATTAATATTCGGACACCTTTTAAAACAAAACAACAGTTTTAAAATTGAATTAAATGGACTGAGTTCTCATAAGAAGTTAGAAGGATTAGTTTATTGGATGTGTAAAAAATATTTTTAAAAAATTGTAATTAGTCGGAATTGCAAAGTACATAATAGAGTTTTCTTTTTACAACTCTTTTATCTGAGCTTGTAATGAAAATGAAAAGAATTTATTTTGTAGATTTATGTTTGTTATATATGTACATACTGAAAATTTTATCGAAATCGGTTGGTGCAGAAACAAGCGATAGGTACTGAAATATGTAAGAATCTTTAGATTTAGAAGAGTAAAAGACCGTAGAAAAGTAAAAGACTTCGATTTTTGTTATCTTTAATTGTTTGTAGCTCATAGTAGCGTTAACCGATTTTAATGAAATTTTCGACATATGTATAATTAACATTAATCTACAAACTGTACTTTTTAAATTTTCATTACGGATTCAGGTAAAAAAGTTGTAAAAAGCGACCGTTACTATTTTCTTCGTAATTTGTACCATTCGAATTTTTTCAAAACTGTTTATGCGCGTCATTTAGTAACCCTTCTAACTTTTCATGAGAACATAATTCGGTGGATCATATTTTAAAAAAGTTATTCTGTTTTAAACGGTGTCGGAATATTAATAGGAGTCACTGTACATATGTATGTATGATTTTAAATGACAGTAACTGTGTGTGATGCTACTAGTCAAACGCGTTAACTCGATAACTTATTGTTTATACATGTTACAATTGAAATGAAACATTTTATTTAATTAGATGTATATTGTGTTCAGTATATCTGTGTAAAAGGATAATGTTAAAAAAGAGACTAATTTTGGTTTTTATCGGGATTGAACAATTCTTTCACAGGCGTAATTCTGTAACACGTTCTAACAGTCACTTTTCCGGGAAGTGATGAGAAAGTTATAAAAAATGCAGCCTAAATGTAAGAATGCAAATTCTATAATAGTTTTGCTATTCAAATGAATCTTCAAATCGTCACTCTTCATTACCGTATGAACACGCGAATAATGAACTTGTAACTGCCTTTGTAGAGTTTGCTCGTATATAGCAACAATTTGATGATTTTTCTGAATTTACTCGATGAAAAGTTTTCATCAATATACTAGCAAGCTTCATCTGAATAATTATTTTACAGATGAATGAAATTCATCATCTGAAGAAAGTGAAACCAAAAGGTAGTAACTAAATGTGTTATAACAATGTTGCTATTTTTGCATTTGATAGTTTTATTTCTTTTTTTTTTTAACTTTCTCATCACTTTCCGTATAAATGACCATAAAATAGACCTATCTTCAACATTGCCTTTCCGTAGTCGTACATTGTTCACATTTAAATATCGCGCAATAGATTAGCAATTAGACTTTGATACTATAATTACGTTATATAGAAAAACTTTTGTAATGTTTCTTGTCACAAGTCTCACATATAAAAATTGTTTTTTAAGCAGTTTCTCAAGAACAGTTTTAAATGAAAAATTATTATCAACAATACCTTTTACCAGATACAAGAGTGATATAAAGAAACAACGTAACAAGCATCATTGCTCGGGTACTACTATTTAAAATTCTAATGGAATGTCTGTTTACAATGGTATATATTGATTCATCAGTCCTTTTAATTCGTTCTTTCGATTGTACAAAGAAATAAAATATTCAAGAATCCTATTAGCCAGGAAATTAAGTTAGGTAAGTAACGCAATCGATAATGTAAATGTACGTTAGCAGCATCGTTTAATTTTGAATAAAAGGTCGTGACGGATTCAGTTTATTTTTATTTCAGGTCGCAAAGCAATTGTAAAGTGTGCTGAAAATTTAATGAAGTAATTTAAAGTTCAACCTATAAAAAAAACAAGTAAAGAAACAGCTAAAAAGTAATAATGTTTTTTTACGAACGTTTAAAAAAGAAAAGAAAACAAAACGTGAACGATGAAATTGTGTTATGCAAATTTATACATTTATAAATTCAAAAAATATACAATTGTCATAAAATTATTTCGATTACAATGATTAATACTGTTTTGAAATTCATTTAATATATATGCAGTATATTTAGTATATGTATATCAGAAAAGTTGCAACGTTTTTTCATACTTTTATCATTTCGTACTTTCATCCTTGAATTTGTTTCTTTATAGATTATTAAAAGAATAAACGTAATGTAAAACGTATTACTTACGTTTTGTTATCATATATTACAGTTTTTATAAATTATTATAAGTACCATACTATAGGCGCCCGCGCGCGCACATACTCACAAAATATAAGATATTCTTTTAATCGGTGTGATATTTTGATATCTACATTAGGTTAACATTTAACGTTAATTAAAATCATTAATTTAATAAAGTTTAATGAAGTGTGATTATTTTTAAACATATTATACATAAACAATATGTTTTTTTTAAATAATAGTTTGTAAGATTACTAATATTAAAAATACTAAATACATATTAGTATATTACTTTTAATTTATATTACTGCAATAATTATCATTGTAACACAATATACATTACATCTAACAACATTAATTTAATACAGTGTAATTATTTTAACATATCAGTAATTAAATAAAGCATTGCACTTAATATTTGATATAATAATTTTATTTTTTCCTTTTTAAAAGTAAACACTAGTTTACATTTAAATTAATGAAATAACATAGAATAACAATTTGAAGAATTTTGTTGTTTTGGAGGTAAATTTTTCTGAAATTTTAAGAACTTAACTAGAACATTTTCGAAGTAATCGACGATCGGCGGAATTGCCGTTTGTTGAACATTACTATCGTCTTATATAATTAAATATTGCATTATGTATGCGCGAATAAGTCTTTATTAAAGTTCAAACAAGTGGTTGTGCACAGTGTATGTAAAGCTATCTGATAAGCGACTACTAAATACAATTTTTAGCTATCTGTTGTGAAAAAGAACTCGACTTATAATACAAAGGTGAAATATTTTATCTAAAGACACTTGTTGATAGCAAAAGTGAAAAAAAATTATAAAGTAATATATAGCAGTTTAACCATATGACTCTTAAACATCACTGATATTTTGACAAGAGTGTTAATAAACAAAACAATATTATAACAAGCACAAATTTGGTCCTTATTTGATTGCATAGGTAATCCAATCTATGTAAGAGTTTAGTGAAGATGAAGGATATAATTGCTGACTTACCGAAAGGTCCTTTAGACTCTTATAGAGCACATGCAACGTTTGATTGGAAATTACTAAAATTCAACTTAGATGGAGAAGATTTTATACATTTTCAGGTATATATTGATAAAATTTGTATCTTGATATTTATTGTAATGTACTAATATTTGATTTTATTTATCATAATATATGATTTAAAATTTTAAATATAGAAAGTATGGTCACCATTCTAAATTTGTTCAATATTTTAGAATGCTTTATGGGATTTCATGCAAAAGTCACCTGTATTTCAAAGACCTGTCCGTCCTACATTAGACGAGGAACGAAAACTTTGTAATGCTCGAGTCAGAGCACTAAGGGATAACAATATTGCAGTATATATTATTAAAAATAATTAATTAAAAAGACAATTAAGTCTTACTGATGTGATCCATATACGATTTTCTTTTACAGAGTCCATTAATACATTCATACTGGTTTAATACAGTATTTCAGTACGATGCCTCGATACCAGTAAAAATGGGTGTGATGGATGGTATGGCACCCAGTGCAATACTTGCTTTAGGCACAGCAGATCACTATGACATTGCAGAACAAATTCAAGATGGACGAGTAAGTATTAAACAAAATATTTGTCAAATATGATTTTTAAAATTTTTGGTACAATCTTAACTTTTTGGAAAAATCATCTTTTAGTCGATACGTAATTGTTACTTGAATTATTACTAACAGTTTCAAAATACTCTAAGAAATATATTTGTAATATATTACATAATTTTCTTTAGTGCACATGTTGTTTCGCATTGACGGAAATTTCTCATGGAACAAATGCAAAAGGATTAAGAACTACAGCAACATATGATGTGAAATCAAACAGATTTATCTTACATACTCCTGATTTCGAAGCTGCAAAATGTTGGTCTGGTGGTTTAGGTAAGTAATATAATATGTGCTTTATAAAATGTAAGTAAACTTAAATGAACAAAGAATAAAAAATATTACACTTTTAGGAAAAACTGCAACACATGCTCTTATATTTGCACAATTAATTACCCCAGATAAAGAAAATCATGGCCTTCATACTTTCATTGTGCCTATCAGAAATCCAGATAACCATATGCCTTATCAGGGTGTTAATATTGGTGATATGGGTGAAAAAATTGCGTTAAATGGAGTAGACAATGGATTTATGATATTCAACAATTATTCTATTCCTCGAACTTGTTTGTTAAATCGAACAGCAGATGTCACAGAAAATGGAAATTATGTAGCATCTATAAAAGACAAAAACAAAAGATTTGGTGAATACTCAAAAAAAAAAAATTGTATATCATTTATGTTTTAATTCCAAAGACTATGATACATTTAAATACGTATAGGTACATCATTAGGTGCATTATCTTGGGGTCGTGTTACAGTCACATCAATATGCGCAAACTTAGCGTCCGTTGCAATAGTTATTGCCATACGATATTGTGCTGTAAGAAAACAATTCGGACCATCGGAATTTGAAGAATGGCCAGTTATAGAATATCAAGCACAGGTATTTAAATGAGTTCAATGAAAACTTACTAAATAATATTGTTATACAATTAAAATTTAATATAAACGTGTAGCAATGGCGATTATTTCCTCACTTGGCAGCAACATATGCTCTAAAGATATTTTCTGTTGCACTGACAAATAAAATGATGTCATTTCATCTGAAACTTGTGAACACAAATAGTCAAGATAATATTGAAGGTGAAGGCATGGAAATACATGCATTATCTTCTGCAACAAAGCCACTATGTTCATGGACTACTCGAGATATTATTCAGGATTGTAGAGAATCTTGTGGAGGACATGGTTACCTCAAAAGTATGTTAATCATAAAGTAAACATGATAAAGCTGAACTTTATTTGTATACTGTAATTATTAGTCTCACGTCTGGGGGACCTAAGAGCTGAAAATGATGTAACTTGTACATTTGAGGGTGAAAATAATGTACTAATTCAACAAGCCAGCAATTGGTTATTAAACCAATGGTCAAATGTACTCAATGGAAAGCCTGTCAATTCTCCCCTAAAAACTATAGATTTCATAGGAGACAGCAACATTTTAACACAGAACTTTTCTTTGTCAACTAGTCATGAAATACTAAAATCAGAAAGTAAGAAAATATGTTTATAACATAAACACATTTTCACAAAATATAAATTTATATAATGCTTACTTTTTGCAGACTTACTTTTACTTTTTCAATGGTTAATATGTTATTACTTAAAAAGAACATATGAAAAGGCACAAAATTTAAAACACAAAGGTTATGATAGTTTTGAAATTAGGAATAACATACAAGTATTCTTAGCACAAACATTATCTCTAATATATGGGCAGGTAATATTTTACTTTTAATATTAAATGTTGACTATTGTATTAATTTTGTAAATATTTTTTTGCAGTATGTCATAATGCAGTGCTTTATAGAATGTATTCAAGATTCTAAGTGGAGTTCAAAAGAACGCAATGTATTATCGAAATTGTGTTCTCTTTATGGAGCGGTTGCTTTAGAAAAAAGATTAGAAGACTTTTATGCTGGTGGTTATGCATCGTCTAAAAGTAATATGAGCATGTTATTACGGGAAGGCATTTTAATTTTGTGTAAAGAATTAGTTAAAGATGCTGTACCTTTAGTCGATGTTTTGGCACCACCGGATTTTATATTAAATTCTCCATTAGGAATGGCTGATGGTCAAGTATGTTATTTCTTTTATTTTACCCTTACATCTATAATTTTTTAAGCTTATTTTCTACATAGGTATACAAATATCTTCAAGAAGAGATGTTTAAGGACAAGGAAGCCTTTGAACGACCATCATGGTGGAGAGAAATAGTACGATCAAAATTGTGATATGTATATATAATATATATTTATATACATATATATACATATGCAATTAAATTTTTGGTGATCAATCTGTCAAAAAGCTACTTCGTCATGAATTTGAACGAGGCTTTTTTTTAACCACTTTATTGTAACATATATATAACAAGAAAAATAATAAAAAAGGGCAATTGGATTCTAGTGACCTTGAAAAAAATAAAACACTGTTTTACAGTAGGACGTCAGTGGAATCATATACATCATGAGTGTGCGTGAGTGTGCAAACTCATTTTTGATGAATTTATTGATGTAATAATTTGATTTATAAGTATTGTATATAGAGTATACAAACTAATTTTCATTGAGATTCTATCTAATTATTTTCTCCGTTATTCACACATCATAACAAAATAATTAACGAAGTCTCGTTTAAATCCATTTTTGATAAGTAATAGGATATTTTATTTTTTCAAGATCATCAGGGATCGACCGCCCTTTTTTATTATTTTTTATATTATAAGTACGTTATAAAAATGTAGTTAAAAAAAATCCTGTTTAATTCCACGAGGAAGTAGCTTTCCAACAAATTCATCAAATATTTATTATATTTTTTTAACATGGAAATTGTATAGCAGTGCAATAAAAATTTACTATGAAATTTATACAAAATATAATTAATATAAAATATAAAATCTTAAAAATAAATATATTCTTCTGTTTCAAAGCATCGCTATAATCAATATATATTGTAGTTTTACTGTTCTCCAATAAAGCATTTTTATTTTTCTACATTTTAATTATTAAAAGTTTATAAATAGCTAAAAATTGTTTTGATGTTATAATTCCTCGTGTTTTTTACTTAAGAATTTGTCTGCTTCTGCAAACCATTCATCATAAACCATTAGTGGTTCAAGCATCCAAAATTTATGAAATGACACAGGTTCTTGTGATGCAAGATATGCAGTTGCATAATCTGTAGGACGTGCCTGCAATAAACACATTACACCTTAAAATTATTATAGTTATTTACGACACAAATAATATTTTAAAACTACGTTTCTTCTGATATTTATAAAAAAATTACAAATTAATTAAATAATTTATACTATTTATGCAAGTGTTAATGTATTTTTTTATGAAATCATATGTGATATACTTCTAAGAATTAAGTATATAACTCTACAAATTACAGTGGGTATAACACGTATTAATAATAAATATTTTCGTGTAACATACTTGATGAAACATTGGCGAATGTACAAGTTGCGCTCCAATTCGTGCTAAACATATACCAAATAGGTACATATCATCTGGGGTTGTAGATGATGGACAATCACATCTACCCGGTTTTATCATTTCATGAACTAAAGGTGTAGACAAAACAACACCTGCTCCCCCTGTTAAGTACTCATATCCATAAGGATTATTCCACAGGTAGAAACCATATCGTTCTCCAATAGCAAGCAAAGTGTTTGAATTGTAGCATGTTAATAAACGCAATAAACGTGCCACACTAATATTAAATAAATAATATTAGATTAATACCACTTATCATTGAATATATATTATATATTATAGACAAACATTATTACCCAAAAATTGTATCATCATCACTTATTATTAACCAATTTAAACTTTTTCTTTTCAGAATTTTATCTGCTTCTATTAAAATATTATATGTTTTTGCGCAATGACCGTGTGTTGTATTTGGCACAACAAAAGCATCGAGTAAATACTTATCTATATTAGAAAGAAGGATATTGTTTAAATGCTAATTAATATACATAATAGTTAATTAATTAATTATATAATGAACGTGATTATACCAACTGCATCACTAAAGTAGCCAATATTCGCAGCATACTTTGCCCATGTATTTTTAATTATAGGAATCCTCTCAACATGATACTTTGCACAAGTTTTTACAGCAAAATATACATTTTCAGAAGTCATTGATGAACCCTTCGTTTAGAACTACATTGATATAAAATAAAACAATAAAAATAATATAAAACAGTATAAACTTACACATGGATGAAAAAATCTTGGATAGGTAGCACAGTTAGAACTAGATATAACACACAATTCAGACACATGTGTTAATTGTATTCCTTTATCAACTTTTAAGACAAAAGATGCAAATTCATATGATGCATCAATTGAAAATATATCTTTAGGTCTCTCACCTTCTGTAATCTTTTTTACTAAGCTAAAGAAATAAAATACATCTTATGCATATTATTTACATAAAATTAGACCATATTTCAGAGTAAAGAATTTGTATGTGGGACCTTGTTAATAAAGTTGATGTTATTGCAAAACCTGAAGCTATGTGTGGATATTTAAATCTTCTATTATGATCTGCAAAATGATGTATAATAGTTGGTTCATGATCATATAATGCATGTCCAATCCACAAATTCTAAAACAAAAATTCATTAATAACATATATATATAAAGAAAATCAGTATATTGTTTAATGCAAAATAACGTACTTTGTTTTCTTTGAATCTGGAAAGTATATTCAACAACTTGTTTAATCTAATTGTAGTATTTTCTAAACAAAAGAAAAACCATTTTGAAGTTTCATATGTATCTAATAAAAAGTCCAATAGTGGTATTATTGTCCAAGTTCCATTAATATTCAATTCATGAGATAAGATAATTTTGGGAGGATCCTAAGACAGAAATTAAATTACAGGTTTTATATCAAAATTACATAGCATATAATCTATTTTAATAATAAAGAATAAAGCATATATACAATTAATAAAATAAAAGCAAAAAATTAAATGTCATGGTATATACCTTATCAAGGACATTTGCTTGTTCAATAATACTCTCTTTTAATACATTAGCATGTGCTATATGATAACCTTCCTTCTGATTTAATATTACAATAACTATGTCATTGGGATCTGAAAAAATATATTTTATTTATATCTTGCATTTAATTATAAAATAAAATATAATATTATAACATAACTTACTTAAAGAATTAGCTTTATCCAGACATGATATAAAAAATATAAAATGCATAAGATAAATAAAAGACATTATTGTTTCTAAAAATTTAAATTACTTGATGTTTTCCTAAAATATTTAATAGAAAATTAAATTAAAACATTCCACATTGTTAAAAAGCATCAATAAAAATTTTAATGTACAAGTAACTGAAAAAATACATGAAAACACATAATCATTAAACTAATGAAAACGTTTATCAAATAAAATATACTATAGAACAAGTTTATTGTCTCCTTTGAATGTTCTTATTTTACATTTGTTTATACAGTTAACTAAAATAATACATTTTTAACGTTAATATTACTGGAAATACAACAATTTTAAATTGTTTACAATACAATAAAAGTTTAAAGATTAGTAACGAATTTAAAAGTAGAACAAATACTATATATTGTTGTTAAGCAACACTACTCAAGAGTACTGACAAGTCACATTATTTAATTGATGACCAAAATCGCACAAATTTTTATACGTGATTCGATGAAATATATTATAAAGGTCACGACAATATAATTTAAAGTGTTATTAAAAACTGCAATGAGTCGGAAGAAAGTTACATAAACGAAAGTTTAACTTCCCAAAGAAAAAAAAAATATATATATAATGGTGACTACACGTCACATACTGCTATCGTATTTTTCGATGAAAAAAATAGCAATTACAGCAAATATTTTAGCATTAAAGACGGAACAATTCCTACTGCTGGTCGCTGACAAAAATAGAGCATGTCCTTAAATCAGTTGTTAATAACATGTTTAAATTACTTTAAATTACTTTCGTGTCAGGTATAGACATTTGTGCAATTCTATTATCAATCGAACAGTTTAGCTTGTCAGAATTTTAATGTTAATATTAATATTTACTCAGAGTACGTGTGCAATGAAATACGACAATTACGATATTTCAAACTTGAATTAAAACATTTTTTTATAATACAAAATTACATAAAATTCATATGAAACATGCGTTTATCTACTCAAAATATAGAGAAGTAAACATGCTTTAAAAAAATATTGGAAATATAATAGTAACACATTCACTGCCGAGCACGCGATGTCGCGTGCTCGATCGTCAACGCTAAATGTCTGGCTAGAATTCTTTTTTTCCCTTTTTTAAATACCGCAAAAAATTAATATTTCATCAGTCCATGGTTAACACACAAAATATATTTTATGAAATATATATTAATTTTAGTCAAAGTATCAAATAGCCTAAACATCACAGCAAATTTTATTTATATTGCCATGCGCGAAACATATTCATTTTAAGTTAGTAGATTGTAAGTACATTTTGTTACATATAGTCTGCAACAAAATTGCAAAACAATATACTATGTATTTGAAAAATGCAAATATAAGTTTAAACCTTTCCTTGTTAATTATTACATTTAACAAAAATTTACATATACTTTAAATTGCAATTTTGCATAATCTTTGTTTTACAAATGGGATTATTGTTAATTAATATTAATAAATAGGGATCAATTTTGGAGCAACTGTTTACTTAATTTATTTCTAAAAATCAGTATGTATTTTAAATATTTTATACATTTTTGACAATCTTTATGTAAGATGTATACAACTTTTGTATATTACTAATTAAATTTTATTTAAATATTTCTATATTTATTTTTGTAGATAAACTTTCCCTATAGGTACATAATTTTGAGATGATTCTAGTATTATTACTACAGAATAATTAATTTATTGTATAATATTGCATTATACCTATCTAACACATAAATATTTAATAACTAAAAACAAATTATGATACCAAACCAAACACATTCTTTTATGCTAAGTTTGTCTTACAAAAATGCTTCTATGAAACATATTGTTTTGTATACAAAAATTAAGAAAGTCGAAGTTAGTATAATTTACATAATACAGGATGGGATAAATAACATTATCTTCAATAATTTTTAAATTGTAATTTTTTTGTTGTGGATGATACAAATTTTATCTAGTACTATATGATAAACTTGAAAATAGGGTAAGAATTAAAAAGAATAGTAAATCATTAATGATACTGAAGAATATAGAACAAACAGGAATTTTTGGAATGTATGTGTTACATTTCAAAAACAATTTTTGGCTGATTAACAGACTTCCCTATTATATTATTAATTTAAATGCATTAATTTAATACATTATATTATCAATTTAAATAAATTAATTTATTTCAGATAAGAATTACTTTCTAAAGAATAAAAACTATTACACTAATATTTTATTAACTACAGTGTCATTCAAAAAACATGTTTACATGTTTCTCTTTAGTAAAATACAAACTATTTGAAATTTTTCCAAGTTTATTTTATTGAAAGTTTTGAAGAAAAATGATCCAATGTTCTCATTTGCCCAAAATGCATTGTGAAAGTGCATTGTGAAATGAACTTCATCACTAAATAACATTTTGCTTGAAAACAATGGATCTGTTGTTCAATGTTCAATAATCCAACTAGCTAAATTATGACATTATAAATGGTTTCTTTTTTTCAATTGTTGGGTTAATTAAATTTTGTACATGTGTAAATACAAATCTTTACACAAAATCTTCCATACAGAGCCATGAGATGTGCCCAATTTTTTCGAACGATGTGAAATTAACGTTATTGGTTAATTTTCAACATTTTCACTTAGAGCTGCAATGTTTTCATTTGTGTGCAGTTGTTAGTCTTCAGTTTTAGGATTAACCAGTTTTTGAAATTTTTTCACTAATCTCTGAATTGAAGCCTAATTTGGTTGATTATTTATACACGGTGTATGTAAACACGTTGCTGCAAAGTACAACTATTCATTGTTAAAATTATATTACATTCTACTAAGACAAAACGGCTTATGTTATTTAAAGACAGGACGTGTAAACAGTATACAGTGCTGACATCTAGGCATTACATTTCAATGACTCTTTATATTCTGCTTTTGTTGCTAAAAATTTGTCTATATAATAACTTTTTATACAATACATAGTACAATATACTTGGTATATTTAATACTAATAATAATGTAATACTTATTTCATAAATATTATATTATACAAATGTTGAATAAACAAAAACATTAGTTTACGAAGATAAATATTTTCTACCATATAATTGTGCCTTCTTCTCAAAACCAATAGACTTAATAGGTGTATTTAATTTATAAAATGGATTCATAGAGTACTACAAAAAATAGAAATTTTAATTAATATTATAATTTTAATATAATATCACTTACTTAAGTGTATTCATTACCTTTATGTACATTTCATACATTTCATTAAAGAAATTTTTTATACCGTCTTCATTTTTACTGTCATGTACCATGACAAATCGAATATGAGTTGCAGTGACAAAAGCACTTACAAACCATTGATTAAATTTATCTACAACTTTTAAATGCATATTTGTTGTTTTCCATGTATGCTCATCTACAAGATCCAATGCAGCATGTGCAATAAATTGGTTTAAATGGGTATAGTCTTCTTTCTATTAAAAGAAATAATAACATAAATGACTTTTTTATATTATAAATACTGTTTCTATGTTACTTTTATATTATTATATTTACGCATAATATTATGTCCATCTAACATATTTCTTTCCATTAACTTAAAACAAATTATTATTATTAAACAAATTAAAATATAATACATAAGATAACATACAAGTATATATTACCAACTTCTGTTTGAATTTTTAAACTCCCAATTAATAGAAACATTATGCAGTGCTATTTATAAATATTGTGATATAAATACTATAAGTAATGGTAGATTTGATTCAATTGTATAACTTATGAAATGTATAAGGAAATATACTTTCGAAACATAATGGTTTTTCGCGATAGCGTGTTAATAACAATCAATTATTAATATTAATGTTACTTGTAGAACAAATTTATTGTGCACTATTTAAATATAACCTATAAAAAGAACAAACCTTTGTATCTTTTCCAGTATTGTTAAATTCAATTTCAAATAAAGGATTATCGGTGTGACCAACAATTGCAAAGTAATAATTAGCCATCATGGCGTTAATTTATTTAATGTAATTTTGATTTCATTTGTATAATAAGCACTATTAGATACGAATTGTTATCAGTTACTTTTAGTACAATGAGAACTAAAATTAAGATAAGTTACACATCACTGTTGTTAATTTATTTCTATATCATTATAATAATTAATAATAATTTTGTATATCACTTGCTATATAGTTGAATACAATTCCACTAATATAATATAGAATGAGAAGTAAAATAATTCAAAGTTGTATATATTTACATATCGAGGAAGGGTTAAATTCTGAAAATATTTTATTATTTTTTAATAACAATTTTTGCATATTTTGGAAATTACTCAAGTATACAGTTGAAGTTATAATTTAAAAAATTCTTTTTCTAAATATGTTATACATGTATCATTCATATTTATTATTAAATTTTCTGACACTGTTGATTAATTTTCTATTTGCATACAAAAAAAAAATCATTTTCATTCATAGAGTTATGAAAAATTGTGTATATGGAAATATTGTCGAAAAGTTAGCACAAACATGATATAGAGACTATTATATATAGATTATAGATTATATTAAGAGAGCAGAACTAACATTTAAATATATTTTACAATTTTTATAAAAACTGTTAAATGTTCATATATAATTGTTAATTATACGTAACATATATGTTGTTTCGCAATTAAATGTTGTAGTATTATAATGAATTGCCATATTAAATATAAGATTTCGTTTAAATGTTTAACGTAGTTTTTTTTCGTAAAAATCGTTTTCCTTCGAACATGAATTTTTTTGTCATGTAGTGTTTGCGATGTGCTTGGTATGCAAATAAAGCGTATGTACATAGCCTGTATTAACAATGTAATCGGCTGTAGCATAAAACCTGATAATGTCAAGTACGTAATGTTATCATTAATTAAGGAATTCATTATTAAGGAACACGTGTGTGTTTCATTAGTTATTTCATAAATACTTTTAATCATAATTTTACAACAAGGATAAGCAGGATTGCTTTTTTTTTATTCAGTGTAAGGTAAAACATAATTTACTCGAACATACGATTTCTTTTTAATAATTTGCGTTTCTGCATCTTTTTTTTTTCTATCTTCTTCTACTTCTATCTAATACAATTTCTGTTTATGACCTTGTGTTGCACATGCATTTTATTGTTATTGGCTTGAGTGTTCTCTTATGCAATATTGTATCAACGTGATAATTTTTTAACTGCTGTTGGTATTGTTAAGCTAATAACAACTTACCTTTTGATGAATCATATTGATAAGTAAATTGTAAATGTACATTAACTTCATCGTACATCAAGTTTAGTCTAAAGTAGCGTAAGAATTCATTAATACTTTACTTAGAATAATTACATTTTACTATTAAAAACAATGTATTGTTAAGTTATGTTACTATCAATTTAACTGATTATTCTGTGTTATTTTCAGAAACATTGTTTTAAATTAATTAAAATGTGAATATATAGTGTTCTATACAACTGGATCATAAATTACAATAATAGAAGGAAATATGACTCTTTATGTAGAAAAGAGTACTATGGTTTAAAAAATGACTTAAATAATTCTGAATTTATGTTTATATCTACAAAAGTTTCTGGGTATTTTAATATATATTATAATGTTATTAAAGTTGGTAAAATACTCAATTATAAAAATATTAAAGAATTAAAAGGAACTTGAATTCTATTTAAATCATTTGTCTTTTTCATTTAATCGTTTTATCTCTATTTCTCTTAACTATGGAGAAAAATGACATACCAATTGAAAATAATAATAAAAAGATAGTTTTAATGAATTAAAGTTTTTAATAAACTTAGAAAGATGTGTCTTATTTTACAGTAATTTGACATAACTAAGAATAATGAGAGATTATAAATGCTGCGAAATAAAATTTTTATGCTGAATTCCACATTTGTGTTTTTGCTGTAGTAACTTTATATACTTTTGTTATATATGATGGTTCGAAGACTTCCACATATTTCAAATATTAATGGTAAACCAATATTAAACATAATTTAACCTTTATGAATTATAAAAACAATTCACCACAAGCTTTATCAATATGTAAGCTTTTATTTTTTTAAATAGGCGTCAGAAGTGGTAAGCATTTTGTACTAACTCTTGTCATTGGCATAATTTTTGGATTTCTCTCAGCATGCCTTTTAATAACATCTACAAGAGATGTGCCATGTATGTTTAACTGGTTTCCTAGTGGTTTTATTTCAAGAGATCCTCATCATTATTCAGAATTGGAATCAGAGGTAATTATATTATATATGATTGATTTTTCTTTTTATTTAGTTTAGTACTCATTCCTAATATTAATAAATGTAAATAGGTTGGACCTGAAACAGAAGTAAAATTTCATGGTGAAAATGAAGATTTCCATAAAGATGAAGATACAGTTGCACAAGAACTTGCAAAGAAGGTACGTGTTCTTTGCTGGATCATGACTGGTCCAAAAAATCACCAAAGTAAAGCACAGCATGTAAAAGCAACATGGGGAAAACGTTGCAATATTCTTTTATTTATGAGCTCTGCAGAAGGTAAATTTTTGTATTTTTATAATATGATTAATAATATTTATATAGCATTATCAAAATTTCTCCTTCAGATGCAAAATTGCCTACAGTAGTTTTACCAGTAAAAGAAGGGAGAGATAACTTATGGGCAAAAACCAAAGAAGCTTTTAAATATGCTTACAATATGTACAAAGATGAAGCTGATTGGTTTATGAAAGCTGATGATGATACGTAAGTAATTTGTAATTAAAAATTTCAAGTTATTAGTATTAAATTTAAATTTGCTAACAACTTGTACAGAATTCAGTCAAAATAGTGGTATGATTGTAAAAGAGATAATTTTTGATGCAAATATAAACAAAGAATTTATAATGCCTTTTTTTATGTAATATTTTCTTTCTGAGAAAATTAATTTTGAATATTTACTTTTAATACAGATCGTCAAGCGACGGTTTTTAAGTAGCTATGTTTGCTTACATGTGTATCATAATATTTATTTTCGTACATTAAACATTGTAATTGATAAAATTTAATAATATATGAATACATTTGAAAATGTTACATAATAATGAATATAAATTAATTTAAATAGTATGTACACAGTGAATTGCTTTAAAAATTTGTTTTCTCAAAAACTTTGCACAAACGAATTTTTTTCTACATTTCTGACTTGTGATTTAGAAATTAACCCTTTTAGAGTTATACCACAAATTTGACCAGATTTTAAATAAAGGTTTATATTGTTGCAACAATTTAATATTAAAAAATTTCAAAATATTTGATTCATTACAATTTCTTAAGAATATTAAATATAATACAATTTACTGTAAAGTGTACTGCAATATGATTGTAATAATAGACATGATGATGAACAATAAAATTATAATTTTGTTCTGGTTGCTTTTAATATGACTATACTTTTATATTATGATTGCATCACTAAAATTCTAAACTTAGTAATTTGTTAAAATATTTTCAGATACGTGGTGGTAGAAAATCTACGATATATGCTGTCATCTTATGATCCAAATTCGCCTTTATATTTTGGCTGCAGATTTAAGCCGTTTGTGAAACAGGGATACATGAGCGGCGGCGCAGGATATGTACTTAGTAAGGAGGGTTTACGTAAATTTGTCGAAGAAGCTTTACCGAATAAAACAAAGTGCCGTTCGGATAGTGGAGGCGCAGAAGATGTGGAAATGGGAAAGTGCTTAGAAAACGTTAACGTTAAAGCGATGGACACTCGGGATCCACATGGTCGTGGAAGATTTTTTCCTTTTGTACCGGAGCATCATTTAATTCCCAATCACGTAGATAAAAATTTTTGGTACTGGACGTACATTTATTATGATACCAAAGATGGTCTTGAATGTTGTTCCGATAGCGCAATTTCATTTCATTACGTATCACCAAATATGATGTATGTTCTGGAGTACTTAATTTATCACTTAAGGCCGTATGGCATTACACATGCCATGAAGAAACTTACTGTGGAACAGTCAACCACTGTATCAACTGAATACTAGTCTACATGTTATTTTTAATTGAACTATTATACATAATGATGAATAACTTTGTTTTTCATAAATTGTTTAGTTGAATATCATAAGAAAAAGAAATTTTTCTGAAATATTTTGTAGCTTCGATAAATTGGAAGTACTTTCGAAATTTAAGTTTTTTAAAAATAACTATTAAAATATCGTATGTTACTAAAATTATTTGCTGTGTAAATTAATAGTTTAATGATTATTTATGGTTTGATCTTTTAAATTACTTAAAAAAACTTTCAACATGCCATTTTTTAATCCATTATTAATCCGTTTTTATGTGTATTACTAGTCTCTTCAGGTTAACCAATTAAGTATTAATATATTCAGCGAAAGATTATATATATAATATTATACCTAATATTGTATATATATATTATACATACCTATATACAACGATGAGAAATTTAACATTTCATTAGAAAAACAAGACAGGATGTACACCGCTACACAAATAAATGTTACAAGCATATTAGAAATATTGTTAATTGATATTTTTTACTACTAACATCTGATAATTTTACTGTACATGTATGAATACATTAAATAAAACAATATAATTCTTATAAAATATATAATTAATTAACTAATTAACGAAGGTTGCATTTTCAAAATAAGAAAATGTAATTTAAAGGCGCATTTTATGATAATTCTTAAAATAAACAAAATGTACATTTCATTTTAGTTAAAGATGTCTGAATTTCTTTTATCGTTAAATATTTTTACCAAATAGAAAATAAAGATTATGGCCGTAGTAATAATTCGAGCTATTGTTATTAATGTACAATAATTTAAAATTTTTTTATTTTTACTTTTTAAGAATCTGCACAAGATTTTTTCTATAGCGACAGGGTATATGGCTATGTATTAGACTAATAATAAATTTTGCAAAAATTAAAATTGTGGCTGCGTTTCTATTATGCTTGCAACATGAAAGCTGTAAGAGATACACACGTTTTGTGTGAAATGAGGTATATAATTATATATATGTATGTATATATATACACATAAAACTGTATTTCGTAATATTAATATAATAATGGTAATAATAATAATTAATAATTAATAATAATAATAATCCCAATAATGATGTTCTACCCAGATAATAAATACTATAGATACAATGTGAGTGTGGTGTGTGAGTAAATTAACCAATTAACTTTATAAGGGGAGAGGATTAGGGGTTGCTATGTACAAGTCATATTTGTACTATGCGACTGACGCAATTGGCCATCATCGGCTTTCATTCAGACGCGCCCTGTATTCTTTTCTCTTGTCTTTTTATTTTTCCATTTCGTTCGCTTGCTCGTTTGTTTTAATGTTAAATCATTTTTTTCTAAGTTGCAGGGAACAAACCTCTCTGTGCTCTTCTTTCATTCTCTTTTACTCTCTCTCTCTCTCTCTCTCTCTCTCTCTCTCTCTCTCTCTCTCTCTCTCTCTCTCTCTCTCTTTCTTTCTCGCTTTCTTCGCTCATTCTCAATTATCTAATATCTCGGCGATGTCTCTCACTTCATAAATTATTTAAAAACAATATTTTACACTATTAATGTATGTATAATATATAGAGGTCACCTAATTTGAATAAAATTTGTCAAACAGCATCGAAAAATTGCGCTAACGGGTCCAGGAAACATGATAACAGTGACCCAGTGCCGCGCGAGCATAATATAATATAATATTATATAATTGTCGTACTTATTTCACACCAGGGGCTTGTACGAGGCATTTTACTTGTAAAAAAGAAGCATCGCCTCCCTCCGTTCTTCTTTTTTTCATTTATATCATCTATATAAAATTAAAAAACAACGTAATATTATTTATATTACTTCGTCGTTATTAATAATAAAAGCTTTGTACAAAATTCAATTTACAATTAAAAACGTTTTGGTTACATAATTTTCTAGAGATTCTGATTTGTAATTGAACTATCTACTGACAGAGAGGCAATTGCAAGTTATTTTTTTTTAACGCGCTCTCTTTTGTTTCCCCTTTTCTTTTGTTTATACACGCATTCTTTCGTTCTCCCTTCTTTCCTCTCTCACGTTCTTTCTTTTACACCTCTTTCGTTCTCTCACATGTTCATTCGTTCTGTCAACCTCTCGCATGCAATTCTATCTTCCATTCATCAGACTCCATTTGGTATGCGGCAATATGTGGTCGTTAATAATAGTATTTTGTGTTGACTTTTTTTGTTTGTTGCAACTTTTGGTAAAACATAAAGTAGAATCTATTAATTTTTTTTTCACCTGCCGAATTACATGAATAGAAAAACGTTAAAAAGAATTATTTTGCTTGGCTAATTATCAAGTTTACGCTACGATCGCGGCTTGACTTCTTTTACTACATTGTATTAATTTAAAAAAAACCGAGTAAGAAAAAAAGTCTCGGTATTTCGCATTGAAGGTTTATCGACTACTATCGTCGAAAGATCGTTTCCCCCAAGTTAGTCAGGGAATCTCAAAGTCTCTAACATACATTTGAAGACGGATGTAGGAAATCAGTTGCTCTCGTAAAGCCCCAAGTGACGGTATGGTAAAGGAGTGCATGAAAGAGGTGCACATACTGCACTACGAAGGGAGAGGGTGTGGGTCAGACGAGAGCTGCTGCTGCATGGTAGAGTTGCATGAGCGCTTGCACGTGTACTGGCAAGCAGGATAACCGATCCTTCGTGTTAGCATCCAGTGCAAGCCACGATAATGCATTGTATCCCTCCAGCACATATCTGAAATATAATAATAATAATAATTGGTAAATATATTATCTCATGTTGTCAATTGACAGAGTAAGAATTTAAAGTTTTCACAAATATGATAGATTATTATTGTTAGTATCAAACACGAAAAGAAAAATAGATCCCAAGATTTTTTAATAAATTAGATTGAAAATTATAATAATTAAAAAATATATGAAGTCCATTAAAGCAATAGTATAAACCTGAGCACATCTGTGGTATACTGCGAGTCTAATGGATGAGCAGTGAGTGCACTTTGTTGTTGTAACAGATCATCACTATTCTGCTGTATTGCTGGGCTATGCAAATGTAAGGCATTCTTCAAGAACACTGGGCAAACACCCTCAAGATGAGGGCAAGCTGACCAAAACCATGGTGGCATTCGTCCTGTTGGTGCAGTAGATACTAAATAACCAAGAGCAAGTGGTTGCTGCAATAGCGTACCAACTTCTTCTGTCTGTTCAGCAACTGCTACCTAGTAATTAAAAATTGTGCATTTGAGTTGTTATCAATTTTATGTTTATTGTGTAATAATACTTTGGATTTTCAAATCGATTGTTATTTAACTTAATTTTAATTATAATCTGTTTTAATATTTTCAATGTTTCATTACTTAAAAAATTCTAGTCCTATTAAGTCTTTAAATGTTAATTACAAAATGCTACTTTTAATTTTTTGGCAATAATTGATATTCATATATTCACTTCGTAATATAATCATTATACCTATTTTTGATAGTTATAAAACACATTTAATATGATATGGAACATTGTAAAATTATGTATTTAGAAATTTCGAAAAATACATCATATATAACTAAGTTTTAAAACAAGTTTATTTTTAATAACTTCTTTGTTACTTTGAATTATTAAAAATAACAGTATATATTTTATTTGCTTAAATAGTTGTACAAATATTAATATTATTTTAATTTAATCATATATTGTGTGATATTAGAATTATGTGTGTTATTACTATTGAGTAATAAGAAGCAGAGCAGTATTACTTAAAGATGCAACGAATTAAAGTTTACAAAGTACTTCAAGTCTTATTAATTAATTTTAACTTACTCTTGGCGTGTTGCTACATGGAAATGGACTACCAGGACCATCATGATTGCCTAAACCTGAACCACCACCATCTCCACCCAGTGGGGATCCTTCAGGACGATGTGGACTGCCACCAGGACTTTGTCCCCCACCAGCACCAGCTTCTGGCCATACATTGAAGATATCATTGAAGTCTCCCATACCTTCCATGCCTTCTGGCATATCATCATTTAGTGCAGAAAATAGCTCATCATCTCCTAATTCTGGTCCATTAATATGCTGCTCTTGAAATGCAGTCTGTGATGACTATAATAAAAAAAAAAATTATTCTTAGACATTTTTTGTAAATATTTAATAACCAACACATTTTATGTTTACAACTCTTTTAGAAATTTTTTTTATGAAGACAGATTTACAAAAATATTATTTTACATATGAACTATTTTAAAGTCAAAGTGACTAACTAACATATGTGAAAGAAAATTTACCAAATTTATTTTATTTTGAAAAAGTTAAGCAGGAATTGTATGCTTTAGTACAGCATAAAAGACACTGCAAAAGTGAAGTTCATCATTTTGGCTTCTGAGTGATATTATTATCATTTAAATAATATTGTTACTTTCTATTTTATATTATAAAATAAAAATTGAAGTATATAAATAACATAAAACATATTATAGTATATACAAAATTAAAGTATCAATTAGAATTATAAAAATTAAATAAAGTTTATTTCATATCCATGATACTCTTGTATAAAGTTTTTACTTTTGTAAAAAGTTCTTCATATATTGTTTAGATTCGAGAAAATCATAAAAATATTAATGAAAAATATAATGAAAATTGTATACAAAAATTTGAAGCGTATTAAAAGTATAGAAAGCTTGATTTTTTCGTTATATTTTGTCATAAATTGCGTTTTGATGTCTTCAAAAGTTACAGCTGCCAATGTATTTTGCAAAATGCGCATTTATCCTTTTCGCCCCTGTCCATTCCGTGGTGACCGGTACAACATTTGGAATCGATAGCCTACTTATAACTTTACCTTTATATATATATATAATTATTATTACTTTTATATAAATAAATAAATAAATAAATAAATAAATAAATATATATATATATATATATATATATATATATATATATATATATATATTATTTGAAATAAATCTATTTTGACTAATTTCATACGTATTTTGAATGAAATTCTTTCACATAAAAATTTTAATTTATTTCAATTGATTCTTATTGAAATGGAACGTTTTCTTTAGAATAGTTTTTCTTTTAGAATAATTTTTACTATTATTATAAAGAGACTTTCGATAACTGATTGTTTTCTTTATAAATAAAATTGGCAGAAACGTACCTGTGTGGTGGCAGATGTAGGAAAGACGAGAATATGAGTGCATGTAACATCTTGTGGTGTAGATAATTGGCAGTTTACCGACGCCTGACTGAACCTTTCATCGGGTGTGAATTGATCAGCCATAAGTCTGAGAGTTGAATCTGGTTCAAGTGAGACTAAACAGGCGCTAAGTACACAAGGTGCTGCTGATGGATATAAAAGGCTGCACTGGCCGCATATTTCTTTCAGATGTTTAGAGGCTTTGAGAAGGGCTTTTCTGGATAGTAACCAGCTCCATCCTTTCAGTTCACCATGTCCAATGCGTCCTACACGACCAACCACTAATCTCCACGGTTGCACCTAAGCATAAAAATGTTCTTTTTAAACACAAACTCTAAAATTTATTCAAATATGGAGTATTTTATTACTATTATTATGATATTTATTATTTTTACCATGATTATTTTTAAATTTGTTATTTCAAACATAATTTTATTTAGTATTTTACATCATATATATTACTTACACCTTGGGACATTACACCAAGTATGAAATCCATCAGTTTTTGTAATCCAATTCGTCTGGCTGAAGCGCGTTTTCTTCTTTTCCTATTGGGTATATCAATGTTGATAGTAGCCGTTTCGAATATTTCACCCCTGTCATCGGTCGCAACCGCAAGCAGCCAAGACTGATCTTCGCTGAGACAGTAGCTCAGATAAAGAACTGCGCATTCCTCTGGTCCAGCGATGCCGAAAGATTCTGGTGCCTCGCTTTTCGCCCGTAGAGGAGCCAGGACGTAGGCCGGTGCGTACAAACGGTACGGGGCTTTGTTCCGTTCCTGATGTATAGTTGCAAGAGTATTACTATAAGACTGAAAATCATCGAGTCATGGACTGTTTATTTTTTACTACTTCCGTCGTTTCAATCGGTACAGGCAACACGATCGACTTATTTTAAGAAACCGATCGAACACAAAAAGTACAAAATGGGGTCTTACATCTTTACTTTTAAGGAAAAGATCTGCTGCGGCTGCGGTACCAAAGCCAGTGAGACTTTTTACCGTGGAGTTATGATTTAATAACCGGCGACCCTGCAGAAACACGTTTAACGCTAAGGCTCTCATTTCGTCCTGGATCTTGCGCCTTTCTCTAGCTCGACCTAACTCCATTATACTTTCTAAGGATATTATCTAGAGACAGACAAATTAACAATTCATTGAAAAGTTGCTCAAGTTGCACTATATTATATATTATTATAATCGTAGTATACAGAAATTTAAATATTAATCTTTTGTAATATATTGGTATAATCATTGGACGAATGGTTTTATTATATTCTAGAAAATACATACATTTAATGTGTAACATCTTTTCAGTTCTACGTTTTATCATTGTTTATTTTTCTTACTAATTATTAAAGGTTATTTGGCAAGAAATATGAGTACAAACAAATCTTACCTGGACGTTGATATTGGATCTAATGTTTTCAGGCATGCTGTTAACTGCTGCTGAATATGCACGTAACAAAGCTAAAATTGCAAGTCTTCGACGATCAGGATCTTCAGGACCTCCCAATGAAAAAGGTTCTACTAAGTAAACAACCACGGCTGGAGGCTCGACTTCCTCTTCGTCTGGACCCGATGTAGTGTTAGTGTGTATCGTGGCAGTCTGAGAAGTTGGCGTTGTATTACCAGTATTAGAATTAGAATTTGTTGCTGTATTTGATGATGGAGTATCACTTCTAGGATTCTCTCCTTCTGAAAATGTGTAAATTATAATTATATAAATGAAATTAAAAATGCAGATAGAATTAAAACTTGATGAAATATATGCAAATTTTCATGAATACTTAAAAAATAATACTGTTGCTGCTAACGAAATCAAAGCAAAATAGGATACAAAGCAAATATATACGATTGTATTAGGTTTTGTTGAAGTACAAATATAAATTAATATGTTATCATATAGTATATTTATACTTTTTTTTTTTTATTAAATCCATATAAATATATGAATGAAAATTATATTTAATATAAAAACATACCAACAGATTCAGGTTTGTTTGTCATTACGTCAGGCGTGGCTGGCATTGTATCAGTAACAGGAATAGTTGTTTGCTGTTGTTGCTTATTGGTCGGCTGTGAGTCTCCAGGATCTAACAAACTTCGATCTTGAATAACCTGTGTTAAATATGGAGCTAGTCGATGATTACAGACTTGAGCGTACAGTCGTAATAATTCTCCTAAATGATTTTCTCCTAGAAGTTTAAACCAATCGTCTATCGGTTGTTTGACTTGTTTCTGCACAGAGGATTTTCCTACGCGAAGAATACCATCGCGCAATGCTTTTGAAATAGGTGTATGCCTTCCTAGCCGACAGATCTAAAGAAAAATGATAGTTTTATAATTTTAAATGAAGATACGTGATATGCTATGATACAAATGTTAACTTACTTCATACGTGGTCGATAATTCACGGAAAAATGATTTTACTTTGTTAATAACACAATCACTATCAGGTGCTACTATAACGTATGCGACATCCCTGGGTCCAGCATATGGCTCCAAAAGTAATTTTTCCCAATAATTTAAAGCATGGGGTGACAAAGACAACCAATCTCGATCATATCCTACAACCAATGCAGGTATTGGTTGAGGTTCACAGCGATCATCGGTTCCACGACCAGCTAAACGATGAAATTGTCTCCAGGTCAAAGGACCTGCAACAGTGTATGGTGCCTCCCACATTCGAGTAGTGCACTTTTTTTGCACTGCATCTTGTAATAACGGTTGTAGGGCTCTCATCATTCGCACAATATCACCACTGCACTGAGGACCTTTTGCTCTAAGAAACACCCATCGATGCACTCCAATTACACGATTAGTCCTTTCATTGTGCGTACCGTTGATTTTACCCTGATCTAGAGCCGCCAGCGACACTTCATTACCATCATTAAACTCCAACATATTCACAGTAGGTGCAAGCATCGGGTAACTTTTCATTGAGGCATATATTCTGGATGCTCTATAAAGGCTGCTTGCGGAGCTCTGTACGATCAGGCACTGTTCTCTGAGCAATTCTAACACATTAGGTGGTATCACGTCTAAACCTTCCGACGGTTTGCTTCCTCCGCAAGCAATAGCAACCAGAGACGCTTTCTTTTTCTCTGCTGGATCTTCTGCAATGCCAGTAATTTCCATCTCATCTTCGTAGAACAAGCCTGCTTTATGAGCTAGTCGTCGATTTACAACAGCACTAAAACCGCAACTACACCTGATTTGATCATCATCTTGAAACAGAGCCCCACTTGACCATGAGTGTGTAAGATAAACACCAGCATCTGCGCCTTTAATATTACCAACAACTTTTGGACCTGCGTTACATACACACAGACTGCAACTGTCAAAATTATGATCACGGAAAATGTTAAGTGCAGTATCGCCTAATAAGATGTTCACTATAAGAGAGTTCGATTCTGGCGCACGAGTAGGGCCTGGTGTATCTGCCTCAATACTATTTAAATTTTTATTCAAATACGAAGAGGTGGTAGATGTTGCTGGGCTCGGTTGGTCATACGGTGGCGGCGGTGGTCTCCCCGTAATAGTTGAGCGGTAGGGTGCTCCTAATGGTGCTGGGCTTGGAGGGCATGGTTGTTGTTGAACCGAACCAGGTCTAGTTGGTGGAAGCGGTTTGTCTGAATTGTTGGAAGTAGGGCTGCACTGCCAAGAAGGTCTATATACGCAGTGCGATGGCAGTGTAACGGGCGGTAGAGATTGGCTGGGCAGATTTGTGAGAGGAGCATATTTGGAAGAACCAACCATCTTGCAGATGGGCGCAGGTTTGAACACGTAAGACCAATCATCGATTGGCTCTTCTTGAGGAGATCCCATATTCGGATAGATGTCAGGGAGATGCCTAAGTGGTCGTTGAGGTACAGAAAGTTCCGTCTGGTCCATTAAAGGGTCGTTTAACTGACAAGGCGAAGCAACGGGATTATGTTCTAAAGATGGTGGCGTTGGGAACATTTTGGAAAGTTCTTCTGGTCGTAACACACCTACTCCTCGATTATTATGTCTGTTGGCGTCTGTTCTGGTTTCTTCGTGTAGTCCACCAGATCTATTCGATTCTGGTGGGGTTTGTACTTGGAGCTGGTTCAAATTCTGTAAAAAAAAAATGTTGTTCAATTTGTTACCTTAACGGTAAAAATATGAAATAATAAAATGAAGAAAAATAGAAACGCACAGTTTCGTCACTAGAAGTATCAGGATCCGAATTATCAAAGATCTGGTCTAAATCTTTGTAGGATGCTTGAAGACCTTCGCTGGTAAATAAAGATCCCGGTTTAGTAGGATCATCTCTTTGCCGTCTAAGTCCGTCAACACTTGTACCGTTTTCTTCACCTGTTGCATCAAACTCATACGGATCTGTTCGTCTGCCAATGCAATCTCCCTATCAAATATATAATAAACAATGTGCATCGAAATCGCAAAAAATATTCTACAAGAATAAATCACTTACAACGTTGACGTTTGGTTCCTGTTTAATTTCTAATTTGGGAGTCTGAGATTGAGGAACCTGAGAATTGATTGGTGGATACAAAGTATTGCTCCTCACATTCACTGGACTGCTATTAGATTCCTTAAAACGTTTTACAGGATGATTGAGCCATGCTTCTTGTGTCGAATAATCATAGAGCCAAGGTAATGACTGTTCGTTTTCTAAATATATATCCTCACATTCTCTAGAGGCTAAGACTGGTCGTTTTAATGTTGGTCCAGCAGCTGGACTATGCACTTGGTTATTGCATGCAGAGGAAGTTGACTTTGGGCCTTGAGAAGGGGTTAATGGTGGGGCAGTGTTTGTATGACTGGGTGGTGGTTGAGGACTAAGAGTAGGCATTGTAGGCTCTGCTGGTGGAACCGATGCTGGTTCGGAATGTGGAGTTGGAAGAGGTGAAGGTGCAGGGGAACCTGGTGAGCCAACAGATGGAACTGGTAGACAATCTCCTCCTGTTGGTGGTCCTCTTGAATAAGAAGGAGGTCCGCCTGGTGGTGTACTTGGTGCTTCCGTTCTGTTCAATATGGACCTATTCAAATTAAAAAAACAACCATAAATTAAGTCATTCTCTTTCTTACTCTTTTCACTCCCACTCTCTCTAAATTTGATGATTATAATTTATATTGTCAAGCTGTTTCATGCTGAATAGAATATGATGGAAATATGACTACCACCATGAATGCTTTTATGACGAACATTTTATGGTACAATTACCCACAAACACTTCACTACTTAAAGAAACTATTACAAAAGTATCATTAACACATTTCTTGTATATTGTATGTATATATAATATATATTCTTATAATATAAAATAATAGATATTATATAAATACAAGTATACAAGTATAATAATACACTTAAAAATAACAAATTGTTAAAATTGTAGTTAATATGTAAATCACTACATAGTGAATTGTTACATCTGTATAAACAATGAATAGAAGATTAAGAAGCACAAAAATCATGCTCAGGTTGTAAATAATACTGCTGAACACACATGCAAAGCATCCCTTATGGACAACAAATATTAAAAATTGGAAAAAGCAAAACTAAAAACATAATAAATTTAAATAACTTTGATAAAAATATTGACTGTTTCTACCACATTATTTCAATATAGTTGACTATTGTATAAAACAGAAATTAACCTCATAGTAATATATGAAATGAGAACTAAAGAAACTAATTAATTTTATATAAGTTTTAGATATTCTTGTATGATACTGGTATTAGTGTTTAGTTTTATAATACTTTAAGTATGAATATCTTGACATTGTATACATGATATATAATAATTTATCCATTATATATGAATATACTTACTACAGTGCATATTAGTAAGCACACATATAGAACATATACAGTAACTGCTTTTCCTCACAGTATTTTCTAACAGCAGTAATATTTGTATGAATAATTATAATATTGTATATGAATAAATCCTGCGTGAAGTTATTGTTTATTAATATAAAACAGCAATAAACACTTTTTCTTTACATATGCATTATTACAGTTAATGTTTTGTATTTCTTTCAAAAATGCAAACCCCATGAGAAGAAGGAAGAAAAAATTGCACAATGATATTTGATTAATGCATTGTTCGTGCAATTAGATGTAGTTATTCATATGAGTAGATAAATAGCGGAGCTTTCGTAAGCGATGTGAATTAAAAGATGACGTTATGATATCATAACGATTGTATGATATTGATATTATTGCAGTGATTAATTAAGATATGAAAAAAAAAAAGAAATGATTTCCTCGTTGATATCGGGGCAGAAATTACCCACCTGGGGGCATTAGCAGGGACAGAGGGACAAGCATCCCACTGGGTGGTAGAGCGTCGATGAAACGGTACGACCCTCCGTCCACCTTTATCTACTCTCTCCCTCTGAACCTGAGAGAAGGCCAGGCTCTTCCAACCCCCGGGGGTCGCATACCTGCAACCGACGTATTTAATATCTTGCTTTTTTTTTACGACTACTTATTTAAAGTGTTCTGATTTATTAAGCACTCACTTTTGGAGTAAATACTGATTTTTATCACTTTTACAGTTAAAAAAAAAAAGACATGGCCTAATAATATAATCTTTTAAGTTTTTCAAAATGTTCATACCTTTTTCTTTAAGAAAAGCTTTTAATTGATATTTATTGAAACAAAGTGTAAAGACAGCATATAAACTTACTAATAATAATATTTTTTGAATTATGTTTATTATTTCACAATTTTAATACAAGTGGATTTAAAATACCTGTTTTATTTTAATATCAGATGGCTTGAGTTTAATTTTATTATGGTATTAACCTACCATATATTGCTTACAATAAGCATTGAATTATACTATATCTCATGAAAGTTTTTGATACAGAAAAGTTCTGTTGTAAATCAGAGAATTAATTTTAAGAAATAATTGCATTCGAGCCATTTTCAAAAACTAAATTTACATGCATATATCGCAGCAGCCATTAAAAAAATTACTACCTGCACTGTAATGTTTTAAACAATCTACATTTTATAAACTGTGCTATAACATGCAGACAGAATCAATAGTAATTGTGTATATTACTATTTTAAATATTATCAGATTCAATACAGAATACAGTCAAAAGAAATATATATTTACTGCTACATTTAATAAAGGTGCAAAAGAAATAATACTTTGGAATTTAACTATAATCTAATACATTTTTTGTATATATTTTTATTTCACGTTATAAATGTAGAAGAAAAGTGTAATTACTACTGTGACTATTACTGCATTGTTTTATAATTATTATATTATGACAATATATTAATTTGAAAGACTGTCGTAATAATTAATGTTTTTTTCTGTAAGTGGAGTAAACACAGACTATATAAACGTTTATGAGAATTGCTATGGTATCTATAAAACCAATCATTATGTTAAAAGTCAAATTGAATTTTACTAATAATTAGAAATATTGATTCATATAAAAAGGAGGAAGTGACATTTTAAGTTATATTCAAATATAAATTGTGATATTGTATTATATGTCTTTAACACTAGATTTAAGGGAACTTACCAGTTTGACGGATTTTGTATTTCATGTGCAAAATTGTAGGAATTATTGCTACTATTTTCTACTAATTTTTGCTGACAGAAATATATCGAAATTTGTAAGGAAGTTGATAGTATATAATTAAGTTGTTTCTAAATTAAATAAATCGATTTTTTAAAGAAAAATTTAGGTCTTCGTTCACTCGTCAATTTGATGGGTGTCTGTAGAAATAGGTTCACAAGAAAAGTCCGTAAACCTAATGTTAAACCACTTTTTAACCACTGTATATAATACACAATGCAGTAACAGTTATATTCATCGGTAAAAATTACTTGAAAGCATTACTTACTTTGAACAGGTACAGGAAGACTTTTGCGTTGGATCAATGAAAGTCCAGGTTCCAGGTTCTGTGGAAGATTCTGTCTTGGAAGCAGAAATTGGTGAACTCAAAGTACATTCTGCCCATACACGTTCTGGTAATTCTGTAGCTGCATGTAATTCCTGCTGACCTAGGAGAGGATGTTCGCAACTAGCAGGACTACTTGGTGGAGAAAGAGGAGTGTCAGGTGGAGTATCATCCATATCTGTGACCAGGACATAACAAGAGGGATAACGCATGCGAACACCACCAACAAGTACTTCCACTAAAGGTGGAAGTCCTGTTTCTATGTTACTGCCGTTAATTGGATAAAAATGTTTCCATTCTTCAAGAAGTTGACTGTCTGTTCGTCCCACTGGACCAGTTAATGTGCCTGCTAGTCCATAAGGAGCTAGAATCACTGTAATAAAATTTAGTAATCATTAAATCCATCAAATAGTTGTACGCCTGCAGCAATTAGCTTTGGTAGTTATATATTAAAATAGTTATTAGTTGTCTTAGTAATTCATTTTGTATAGCTACCTTTAACACCAGACTGACAGGTTTGGGTGCGCTGTAAGCAGGCCCTTGTAAGATGTCGTACAGCAGGATGCTGCCTGACATCCACACTTGCACATACAGTGCTTTCTCCATGGACAAAGAATGCAAATGAGAATGACAAGTGGCTACTGCAAATAGCAATAAAATTACTTTACTCGTATTCAGTTAGAAGAAAATTAGTATTTCATAGTTTCATGATGATTACACATTGTTTATTTCTAATTGAATATGCCATATGCAAGAACTTACCTACTGCAACGGTGTTTTTCGAATCCATCATAAGGTTGTACAAACCACTTCCCTAGGCGAACAAAATCACGAGATAGTAAGCACCGTTCGATCAAGTTATGCAAAGCTTTGAAAAGAAGTGACCGGCACTCATACGATAACCCGCTTTCCCAAGAACCTTGTTCACTTTCTGTAATCACACGAAATATTTACATTATGAAACAATCTTTCGCATATTTTATCATATAATAACCCATATGCTATTATATAGCATTTAAGAATCCAAAAAGACCTTAATATAATTTATATTAAAATTTCACATATTTTTATACAAATCATATGTGTATATATATATATATATATATATATATATATATATATATATATATATATATACATATCAAAATCTTCGTAGAAATGTCTTTTTACTTATGATTATCAAGAAAAGCATGAATTCTCTATTAGAAACACATTGATTTTTTGTTATTTTCCCATGATCTACTTTCTTCGTTGGATAGAGGCAATGCTTATTCTCACTAATCGAAAGAAATTGTCGATTCCACTGTGAAAGTAATACAATTCATGTATAACATCATAGCGATTTATATCGATAGTAGAAATTTTCTGAAGAATAAAATAAACGTTTAAATTGAAAAAAAATAAATAAATAAACCAAAAATTCTAAAATCTTATGCTTAAGCAGTTTCAATATAATATATAATAGAATCTAATATAATAATAGTAATAATAGTTAAAAAATATCATCTAGATCTGTTTTATAGTGCATTTTCGCACTGCTTGCGAAATAGTAATGAACTTTATGCTTCATGAGCACTGACTCTATTAAATATTGGGATGCGCGTATCATTTTCACTTTCTAAATGCAATTAATATTAGAACAGAACGTAGAAAATACTGCAGCTTTACTGGTTCGAAAACGTTATAAAAATTGTTCCTTAATTTAATCTGAAAATTATGATATATGTCTAACTATGTTTATAATATTACAATTTAATATCGATTAATATAATTGCTAAACTGCGAAGTTTTATGCATTTGCAGGAAACTTAAACATGTAAAATTGCACAGAATGCACGCAATATGAAAAAAAAAAGAAAAAAAAAAATCCAAATTATAGTGCTTTTTATAGTACCTGGTAAGTAGAATAATTTTCTTTCGGATTTCTACGTTTCTTCACTATATTCTCAAAAATATGAATTTGCATAAAACTCCGTAATCTAATAATCGCAAATACAATTTTAAAAATAATATTTTTCACAACTAACGATAATAAGCAATTCTATCTTGTAAATATTTACTGAATTATCTTATTTGTAATTTCTAAAGTGTATATGATATATTCATCAATCATTTTCATCGTGTAACCTTTAACAGATAAGTATTTCCCTAATTTTTGCTATTCTGGTGTTATTTTGGTACACCAATTATCGCATTATTTTAAACGCAAAATTTACTATAAATCTTATTCGTAATGTTGCGCTTTCCAGAAACACACATATATATATATATATATTTTTTCATTTCTTCTTGATTCACACTGTTCAAATGCCTTTATCTAGGACAAACGGTTTACCAGTTGGTTCAGCAATTGGTGTACTCTTCGCGATGCACAATAATGGAATCTTGCATTGCATCGCACCGAGTTGCAGACAAGTACATGGTTCAGCGACCTCGTGCAGAGAAACACGGTCTAGCTAGCGTTACCGCTTCTCGCTCACTTTGTATACCTTCTTTCTTTGAAACAAAAGTGTTCGGGATTTCCTACGACGATGTCCACTAGAATCACACGACGTAGTACCTGCTTTCAGACTGAGCTAATACACCTACTAATCGGAGGAGTATCGTAATTCACTCCATGGTACAATTTAATCATCCTTATATTTTTCTCATTTTCTAATTTCTAAATTAATTTACAATGTTCGAAGATATTTCGATCGGAACAAAACAGATGTTGAGTAGTTTAACAAGAATAGAATAATATGTACATAGTGCAGTAAATTTGATCAAATGAAATTTTTGCTTACTAAAAATATCTATACTATTTCAAATTTGGAAGATTTACTTTTCGTATGTTTATTGTTGCAAAACAATATCGGCATTTTGTCTTCATCCGCAATCTGATTAAAAACTGGGTCATACTTTAGACGAAGTACGCACGCATACACGCGCGCGCGTCTAATAATCATTCTGATATCAGATCTAGGAAGCAGAAATTGTTTTATATTAAATACTCAACAAATGAAAATCGTCATTTTCTAAAATACGTAGGAAATTTTTTTGCTTTCCTTATATCTAGCATTTGTTAGAATTTAGTTTATTTATTCCTTTATTCTTCTCTAAAAATGACTAAATGATTCAGATTGAAATTTTTAAAGAAACTTTTGACAATATATTTGTTTTGTTATATCCTTTCTTATACTTTAATAAAAATATTTAATCCTCTGAGTTAGTTTTTTAGAATTTTCGAAGTTTCTGCCCAGATATTGGGTGCACTGTATCATTATTGTGATAATACATTCTTTCAATTGTTAGTATGCTGTTTTGCTGTATTTCACTTTCAATATTTTCACGGAAAGTTTAATACCGAATCAAGCTTAATGAATGACATAGGCGTGATCTACTTTAACCAAGAAAAATATGTAAAAATATCTGCAGTTTACACGAGCAGATTCGATGCGAAATGGAGAAGTTTCGAGGTTTATTTGTTAATACAACATGACTATTAACACATGATAACTTATTGTTTCAATACGTCGCTGCAATTTTAGGAAAGTTCTCCATGCGTTTTTCTATTGTTCATGCAATACCTTTGATTCCAATACTTCGGAGTTCTTATTTCAATTTTGATGTCTACTTTTATTTAGTATCTCTTTAATCCTTGGTAAACGGTGTCTAGATCCACTTGGACCCGAGCTTTTTTTTTTTAGATATTACTGAGAAAATAATGAACAAAAAGAAGAGTGTACAAAATATAAAAAGAATCGTCTGAAGTATGTATCAAAAGATAGCTAACTCGAGTTTAAACTGACCCAGGTATAGCCTTTCGTGCTATCAGTTAAATTGTCCGCCGTTCGAGGATTAATGTCTTCATAATTGATAAAATGACAAAATTTTAGTTAAACGAGAACATTATAGTATACATAATTCATTATTTCGATTATGCTACAGTATTTTCATTAAAACACTGACGGAGTATATGTAAAAATGCAAAAAATAACATTCACTTAATTTAACAAATAACATAAATAACGAAGCGTGAAACTGTTCCTAAACGGAACAACAGTAGTAGCAGGATTAAATCGTGTTCACGAATCATCCCCGCTACTTGTTCTGAGTGACTCGACGCAAGCAAGCTCAGCACACGTGTAAATGACAGTTCACTTGATCTCACAGGTCATTCATTAATGAAAATCTCAATTTTCCGATAAAAATTAGTCCAAACACGATCTCATTTCGCAATGATACTTAATTATATAGTTGCACTGATTTTTTTAAGCATAATTGTCTCTTTGAATTGGTAATAGTTCGAGAAGAAACTGAAACCGCTTAATCTAATTAAATTCTTACAGTGGCTCCCATTAATATTCGGACACTCTTTAAAACAAAATAATTTATTTAAAATTGAACAAAGCGATACATGAGTCTTTTTTAGAAATGAGACGGATTAATTTACTAGATAACGTGTAAAAAACATTTTTGGAAACTTGCAATTGGTTGGAATTGCGAAGAAAATAGTAAAAGTTGCTCTTTCTATAATTTCCTTATCTAAGCTTGTAACGAAAATTCAAAAAATACGTTTTATAGATTTATGTCAATTATGTATATGCTGAAAATTTTATTAAACTCGGTTAACGTTACTATGAGCTACAAACTCTTAAAAATTGTGTAAATCGAAATTTTTCATGACTTTTGGCCTAATACTGCAATAAATCGAAAGATTTTTACATTTTTCAATGCCTGTCGCTTGTTCCTGCATCAACCGACTTGGATCAAATTTTTAACATATATGTAACTAACATAAATCCACAAAACTTAGTTTTAAATTTTTATTATAGGCTCAGATAAAAAAAAGTTGTAAAAAGTGACTGTTACTACTTTCTTCGTAATTCTTACCAACTGGAATATCCTCAAAATATTTTGGACACATCATCTAGTCAGCTAATTGTTCTAACTTCTAAAAAAAAACTCAAGTCGTGTAACCCATTTTTTAAAAAGTTATTCTATTTTAAAGGGTATTCAAATATTAATGAGTGTCACTGTATAATGGCGAATCACACTCGTGGGACAGATTTATGATCAAGATATGACAAAAAAACAATTATATGTCAATACATTTTGTATTTCAGTTCAACTTCAACTTCAATTCAAGACTGATAATTATCAAATACAAATTACATATAATATCCTGACTTTGTTTTATTTAACGGCTGTATTGGAATATCAGTGAATAGTCGAGATTAATATACGTAGTGACTTAAAAATTATAAAATAGGAGATTAAAAATGAAACCAAATATTGTAGTCCATGAATTAAGTAATCATGAAAAAAGGATTAAGATGCTTTAAGTACCTTATTAGGATCTTAAATGTTCCACTATTCGAATTGCTTATCATTAACAATGATATCCAAACGAGATTGTGTTTGTATCTATATTTACCGGAAAAAACTCAACAACGCACTGATAGTATTTTTCACGATGTATTGAAAAATGCAGTGTAAATTTTCATTCGTACCTTATTCGTCGCATTATTTTCGTCGCGTGATGGGTTCTTAACCCGTTAATTTGTTTATATTAAATGCTCTTTCAAGATTTTCGGGTAAGCATAGCGTTCTTCATAGTCTTCTGACCAAATGGTATCTTTACCTCTTCCATATTCTAGTTAGATCCTCTAAATCCAATATTTTTAATTTTTAACTCATTCGCTGCTGCGAAAATACGGTTATCCATTCACAAGAGTTGTGCATTTTCTTTTTATCAGAAATATTTTTAAGTAATAATGTTTGTAACAAATATCAAGTAACAGTTCGTTTATCAACAAGTGGCAACACTAAATTATCACTGCTGGACAATATTCATTTTTTAAAATAATGATGATGTGACAATAACGAATGTTTGATAAAAACAAAAAGGCAACAGTTGCGTCAGCAGTATCTAATGTGGTAACAACATGCAACGTTATTTACCACCAAGAAAATCCTCACACGCTTCTCGCGAAGTATCAATTTTAACACATTTGATAATTCACTAATTTTGACTTATTAGCCATCATTAGATATCTGGATCGTGTATTATCAAAATATTTTCGATTACTTTTCGCAGACTGTGTGTACTCACTATAAATCGTTCAAAAGTATTATAGTGTGGGTGATCAAATTATTTTATATTTGAAGTTTGAACAAGAATAGAATTAAAAATATGCTTAAAATTAAGCTTTTTCTTATTATAAAAGATATTGTTATATTCTTAATAAAATATAACAAAGAACTTCGATTTTAGAACTTCTGCAAATTAACAATTTTTTAAACTATATGTACTAATATTTCGTCATTCCATACTCTGGATCTATAATTCCTCGAACACGTCTCTATATTTTCTATAGTTTAGTTTTATTCTTACAACACGATGGTATACTGATAGAAGCTTTTTACATCAGTTACTGTTTATTAGTTATTATTTCTGATTCAGTTGGACGCTTTAATAATTCCCGTATGTTTTCCATTGGATTCATATTCGATAAATTGTCAGGATGAAATTTGAATTTTCTTTAGTTAGTTAAGCTGTTGCAATACAGTCAAATTGTTTAATTATATGTTAATAACAGAAAATGGTATACTTTACCATTATTGAAATCATAATATCATGAAAACCGAATTATTTAATTGATTCATCTGTTCATAATAATTTGATCACTGAACGTTGAACTATCTGTTTTCAATGACCCCTAATAATACGCCGTCCTTAATATATATTATATTGTTCAATTAATTGTAATTTAATTTAATTTAATTTTCTTTAAAATATACATACATTAATAAAATCTTATCTTATGGTCTGGTATAAATAACTAATTTTCACAAACTGTATGTGGATTGTATTTTATCAAATTAAAATATATCTACTTTAAAAAAAAAAAAAAAAAAGGATGAATTATTTATGATCATAATTTATAATAAGAATAGTTATCAGAAAAACTGATTTGTATATTTTTTTTAGTTTACTCACTGATACTAATTCAATTTTTGTCTGACTACCTTGATTACATTGATAAACGAAAGTAACTAAGTAGCACTGAATTGCCATGTTAACACAAACTGTGTTTGAAATAGTAACACTTCCAAACAAATTAAGGCCTTATGACTGCGATAAAATCTGTTACTTCTCCATTTCTACCAAACCATGCGAAATTATATTACTTTCGTATCTCGAACTGTCTCCCGGGCGTATTAAACAATGAATTTATTAAAAAAAAAGATGCCTAAACGATGTTTAAATAGGCTTCGAGTTGCCTTCAGATACCGTTTAACGAATATCAATTATTGCGATATTTGGGAAAGTATTCTAAATCTTACTAAATGATAATAATGAAAACTCTTGCAACTTCATAAAGACTTGGTGCCTCATATTAACAATTCATACGTATTCATACATTGAACATCAAAATTGTTTAACCTTTTAGCTAGGAAAAATGAATGAATTCGTCATTGTTTCACAAATACATATTCAGAAATTATTCGTTCTTAATTGCACTCTTATACCTATAATAAATCTACACTACGACAGATTCACATTTGGAAGAACTAAAATCAATTAATTGGTTATAATTTATTTCTCATCTTTTATTATAAACTGGTGAGATTCATTTTCTGTCCAAGAGGTTTAAACAGGTTAAAACTAAGAGTGATATAGATGCAGATACAGACAAGAGTACGTGAAAAAGAAATTGCCTATTGAATGGTATTATCGGTGTCCATTACGCGTAGCTATGGCACTGACAAATCGAGGTAAACGTGCGATGGCCGCATGGCGCCAAAATACTGTGCACATATTGCCTACGGATATTTTCTATCCAAATTAAAATCTGTTCTGACATTTTCTCCGGATAATTTTTTCTTCAGGAATATCTACAGAATCTGATACTATGTAGTGAATTCATGTTAGTTAAAGAACTTTTGGTGAAAAGGCAGAAATATTACGTAGAAAGTAGGGGATATCGGGGTAAGATGACGAATGTTATTTTTTACTTCTATTGCTAATACATGCTGATTCTTTTCTTTTTTTTTTTGTTACGCTATCTTTAAATGAGTCGACAACATAGTTCAGTACGGTAAAGTAGACATTAGACGATGCAGTAGAAAGTTACAAGGAAATCACGATTTCACGTGTATGACTTATAGTAGTTCATCATAAATTAGAAGTTTAAAATAAAGGTAAGTAAATTTTGGTGTTTATAAAAATGTAGAATTGAATATCACACAATGGTTTGGAATAAATTTGAAGTCACAATATTAAAAAGAAAAGAAGAACAATAGTAAAAAGAAATTTAGAAGAAAGAGAGCTTCTAGGACGAAAACAAGAAGAGATACTAAAGTGAAAAAGAAAAAAGCGACAAAAGATAAAGAAATTTTTGATACCATTCTATGTTCAGTATGTGATAAATTGTATGCAAAATCTTCTTTAGAGGACTGGATGAAATGTTTCAAGTGCTTAAACTAATGGCATGAATCTTGCAATAAGTATCATATGTGTTAAAATTGTATTCATTAAATATAATCATTTTATCTTAGTATGTTTACCATCTTATTCAATGATTGGGTGAGATGACGAATTTACTCACGAATTAGTTTCTAATTTTATACCAAAGTTAACTGTAAAATTATATTTGTTATTTGTCATTATCTTACACCAATCTCTCCTACGCATATCGCTTGTTTTTAAACTTTAATGGCTATTTACAACCATTCAAAACCAAAAAATTTAATAATTATATATACTGATATATTCAGGAAACCCTTCTATATCTTTTAAGACTAAATTTAATTTTCTAGCGGTTTTAGTTTCTACGTAATACCTCATTTTTCCCTAAAATCGTGCATTTCTCCCAAAATATATATCTTTCAAAAAACTGAAGGTGACATAGCAATTTTGCTTCCGGATTCGAGTTTGAGATGAGAAACTCTACCAATATCATTCACAATAGTGGAAATTGTAGACCAGAAAGAAGACTTAATTTATTAATAGTGTAATTAATATTAAATATACTTTATTTAATATTCATAGATTTAAATGGGACTATATACGTAAGATGCACAATTTACGTATAACAAATCTATTATTAGCGTAGTTGTAACTTTTAAATTTACTATATAGTTATATTATACAAATGCTTAACAATCTACCTGTTTTACACGTTCATTTATAAAAAGAGAGCGATGTTTTCATGATTTATAGAGTAAACCTTACGATTTAACAAGTATTTTTACAAAATGTTTTTTATTACTATATTTGTAAGTGTCTTCTATTTATACATTTTAAAATAGCAACTACAAATATCACCAATGTAAGGTAAAGGAAAACAGCATTGTAATTACATAATAAGTAAGAAAAAAAGTATGTACTTTGCAATAATCATTTTTATACATATTTCCAATATAGTGAAAAGATAAACGTTTTATTTAATTTGTAATGTTAGAAATGAACTGCGAAAATAAATAATTGTATGAAAGATTCTCTACGCGAGAAAACTTCTATAATTCGTCCGTTCGAAGATTTTTTATCTCAGCGTTTAATATCTAATAAAATTATATTTTCCTTTTCTCATGAATTACCTGATCAGAAACTAAAACAACTTAATTATTATAGTTCATTTTTAATCTTTTTCTCAGTGTCATCACATCATTTTACATTACTACTAGTTAACAGGACTATCTGAATTTATTTTTAAGGACAATCGATTTTCAGAATAAGAAAAAAAAAAGAAACATATTTATATGCAAAATATTAATTTTGCTCCATTGACGCTCCAAAAGAATGATAACAAGACACATGTAGAGATTTAAACATTTACATTTAAGTAAAGAAAACAGTTTTAAAGAAAACATTTACAGTAAAGGCAAATTAATAATGAATTGTACATCATCGATGCATTAATTTCCAATTACAAGCTGTACCACTATTTTCAATCATTTAACCACAAAGAATCAGAAAGATATTACTTCTAATTAAAAAGCATTACACCTAATTACTTACAATTAACACGTTCCCTGGCGCGTGGGGCGCGTACGCCCCATGTTGAACTTCCTGTTCAGGCCATACGATATTTTCGTGTTTTGACTTCAACTGTGTAAAAACGACGATAATTTGTTACAAAATAAGAAGTATTGCATTTGAAACGTTTATACCTTCGTCTTTATAAATAGCGAAGAATTCGTAATTTCTTAAACACATACGACAGAAGCGAGATAATGTATTAGAAGTAACATTGTTAGTTTCACTAAGGTGGGGTGCATGCGACCCACGCGGCCTGAACGGAAAGTCATCGGATAATCGACGCGACAGGAAACATGTTAAATATTAAAAAATAAAAACAGGAAAAATTTAGGAAATATTCATATTTTTTATAAATAAATGTGCTCCGTTGTCGATTTAGAGACACGAACTTCCTTCCACATATGAATAACAGATGAGCATCTTTGCGTATCTTGATTTGTCTATTAGGAATCAAAACAGTTCATAAAAATTGTTAAGTGAGCATTCGTTACTCACCACACGCGATGAGTTCCGGTGACACGAGACCGGAGAGATCAGGTTCCTCGCCATACCAGAAAATCCAGAGTTCCTTGGCGGCGGTGAGGGAAAGGGGTGGTGGTGCGGGCGAGGGTGCGATGCCCAGGTCGAAGATGCCAGCTCCGGTTGCCGAGGCGGTTGCCGGGCCGGAGGTGGCCGGCGTAGCGGCGACCCGCCGCCACACGCAGAGAATGTCACCCGCGAGGCACCGCGAGAAGCTCGAGAGCACTGGGTCTTCGAGGGGGGTGCCCCCGAAATCCCCGGCTACTTCGCCCCACACGAGTTTCTTCCATTTGATACCGCAGAGGTCCGTCTACGAATAAAATAATTGTCAAATTAGATACTAGCTAAACTTTCCAAACTCTCTTGTGAGATCGGGGAGATCTCATATTACGATAAAGAAAATTAACGTGCTTGATATATTATTGAATTTTATAATGTACACTTTAAGATAATGCTGTGTAGTTTAAGATATATCTACTTTATTTCAACATTTTACCAAAGAAATTTCTTTTTACTTTAGAAATTAATTTTATTATTTCAAATTACTTGCACGCTTTAACGTTATCACTTTACTTGACCGTTAGCACACTTTAAAAGAATGTTACATTGTTTAACATATTTTTATTTTGTTTCAACATTTTACCAAACATATTACTTTGATTCGTGTAAGCGATATAAAATATTAGATAATTATTATTTTACTATTTTAAGTTACCTGTACGCTTTATGGGTGCTTAAATGTAAGAATGTTTCTGACAAGGTGATGTTCCTAAGTGATATAATCACCGATATTGGTGAAACTTTGGTTTACAGTAGATTCCAACAAAATATTTTACAGGAATTTATTTTTATCTGGATCGTCCACAGCCAAAGGACAAAAATAAGCTTTCAAATTAAAAGTAGTAAGCATATCTGAGCTAGTATCTTGAACATTATTAAAATTAGAGGAACTGTGTATATTTACGAATTTTATATTTTTCAACGTCAAATTTGTAAGCGTCGCTTGGCAATGTGTTAGCAACTACCATAGAAATAACGATCACTTTTTCTACGTTGAAATATTTGTTAATTGTTGGTGATAAACATTTTATGATTGATTGCATCTTATTCGTGTGTGATGCCTATGGGATAAAGGTATACTTATGGTATGTTTGTCGCAATTATAAATTTATAACTTATATTCATTTATTATAAGAAGTATTACTCTTAGGAACTTAAAGCAAGTGAGTTATCGTCATATTCAAATTTAAGTAAAGTACGTATAATATACTAATGTATATTTAGTGCATTAATTAGATTCGACATACGTGATTGCTTCAGAAGTTCGTCATTGTTAAAAATATTAAAATAGAAAAATCTGATAGTGTAGTATTCTTATTACAAACAAAGAATCTTTATTGCTATCTATCCTTTTAAAGAAACACAAAAGCTTTGTCATTTTATCAACTGTCATTTATCTTTATTTAATTAAATTAAATGTATAGTTCTAGTAATTTTTTAGTTTAAATATTAAATTATATATTAAACGTAAAATTCACTTTTGAGAATAATTCAAGTTTCATTAACGTGCATCATTAGGACTACGGGAATGATCGCATTATTCATTTGTGAATGATATTAACATATAGGTAAGTTGTTTACCACTACAAATTATTAAAAAACAATGAAAAGTATGTAATGTTTATTTACAATGTAAACACTTATTTGAGTTAATTTTTTGAATTAACCGAAGATAGGTTAGGGACTGCAGGGAATGTACCGAACATTCGTTGACCATTGAGAAAGGTCGGTCCTTGAACTTTCGCCGCATTCTATTTCCATCTGTCACGCAACGTAACAAATCGCTGATTTAACCGTGAACAATAAGATTCTCCTTTGATGTGCGAATGAATCAACTAAACAGCAGGAGAATTTAAGAATTTTAATTTGTAAATAATCACAACAGCGGTAGCAATGTCATTATCAATGTTATCTAATACAAAATACCAATAATTAAATTACTAATAATAAATTTAATTATCAACAATTAACTATTATAATATATATTACTATTATATACCATACTATATTGTATAATTAATAATTTACATTATGTAATAATTAATAAATATTATGTTATAATATTAACTGTATTAAATAAATTATACTATAATATTAAATATTACAGAGTATAATCTTACAAATATTTTTAGCATTGTATGTTAATTCTAAAACTTTAACAATTTGAAAATATAGATTCTGAAAATTTTTTACTATTATGCTACTGGTCAATTGGCAAGATATTAATAACTTTTACATTAACATTTGCAACTGTTTCTATTACGTATTACCGTATCAACATACTTTCCAAATGAAAATTTGCGTATTGCATTGATGTTGAAATTCTTTCAGACATTGAAATATAAATTTAAGTGTCATTGAACGATACAATTCTAACTGGAAGTAATTTGTATTTCAAGCTTCCATTATTCTTAACGTTTGCGGTTAGCGAAAGAATTGTCGTTCGATATGAAGTTACGTAGAGAAAGGGAAAGAGAATACGCAATTTGTCAGTAAGATTAGCCACTTAAGTAAAGTTTCGTAAGAAATATTTGATTTTAACAGATTATATCTCTTAATTTTAAAAGTGAAAAGGAAGCTGTTAACGTACGTTCATTATCTAGAATATGAAACATTTGTTAGAAAAATATGAAATAAAAAGTGAAAGCGGTGAATAAAATATATTAGGTACGTATTATTATATGACTGGGAATAACGAATGAAGACTTATATAAATGTTACCTATATATCACGAAATAGTATGAAGAAGTTATATTGTTATATTGAACCTCTAAAAAATGCCAATGAACTTGTATTCAATAGAAGGAAAAAGTACGACAAATATTTCAGTTGCAATCCAGTTCTGTAGAAGGTCGAATGTCTAAGGAAAAATATCTTATCTTGGTTAACGAGAGTCCATTCACACTGGTCAGATATCTGTAATCTATCTAATTCATACATTTTTTCTTGACTTCTACATGATTACTTAATGTTTCCCATGAACTACCGATGTGTAACTTTCGAAGTGCGAAGTGTTCTATTACAATTAAAGCAGAAATAGTTTTTGTAAACTACAATCAGCATAAAACAATCGTCATTTAACTTGTTCCCTGCTGGACTTATTTTTGATCATTTTCTGTTCGTATATTGGTGAGTCTAATAATTTTAATTGTAGTGTATTAATTTGATTATAAGATGTATTCATGAAACTAAAATAAAGCAAAACATCTTTCGTTTCGTGACGAAATGCATTGCCATTTTAACACAGTGAAGTCAGAACACAAAAATATCAAATAGCCAAAATGAAGAATTCACTTCAGAACTTGTACGCTTTAAATAGCAGAAAATATGTTAATTCTTTAATTGTTTTTAAAATAACTTCGTACTTTTTTTCAATAAATAACATCATTGCATTTGCTATACAGGCTTTATGCTATTTAAAAGATTAAAGCTCTATTCATCGTTTAAAATTTAATTGAATTATATATGTAACTTTTAAATGATATTTTACATTTTCTTCTTTTTAGCAATAAGAAGATAACGAGGTTAAAAAATATTTTTACGTAACAGTATTCTTGTTAGTGACATTAATTCTTAAAATGATATATCATGAAAAGAGACTTAAAAATTAAATGTGCACATATCTATCAAATACATTAATTTTATCACAAAATTTCTTTTTATTATATGAAATATTGCATGTAAAATTATTTTATATGGACTAAGAATTTATTGGGATACTTTAATGCGAACATTCAAATATGTACGGAGTCCTATAATTTTCCAATAAAACTACAGGTTAAAAAGATGTACAAATTCTTAGTCTTTAAGTCGTTATTCATCTGAGATTATGAAAATTATTTTACTGTAAAAAGTATACACATGTAACTAAGTATACTTGTAATTATACTATAATTATATTATACTTATTGAACGTTCTCTTTAATCCCTAAAGACTTACATTTTTAATCTTATAAATATATAGGGCGCCTTTTTTAACTGAGCATGGTGAAATATCTACGAAGTAACTGAAGCTGTCGCAAAAATATTCTTACAAAAGTTGTTTGCTACGATGGAAAATATAAGCAATAATATGGCATTAACAGTTGTTCCTTTTAGTGAAGTAATAGGGACGATTTTGAGAAGTCATTTCATTTTACGAAAAATTGAGGTGTTAGATCAACACGTGTCACACAGTTCCGGCTAGTTAAATCTTATTTGTCTGAGCTACTAATACAATGATTTTTTAACTTTATATAAAACAAAATAACTTAATGTGGAACTTTATTAAATTCGTTTCAACAAAAGTTATAATATTACGTACAGAAAAGTATAGCGTTTCGTTAAAAAAAAAAAGAAAAAAAAACTGATAAACTTGACCTTGAAATCTCCTCCGCTGGTTCACCCACGAAAAAAAAAAAAACTATTTATATTACATTATATCCTTATGACCTTTTAATTAGTAACCTTTGTAAAAGCATTTCTTCGATAACTTCACTTCCTTTTGAAATATTCCACTTGGTTAGGTAAAATTCAGTTGAAAAAGGCACCCTGCAGTGTAAAAATGAATTCTTTTCGACTTTTGGGTACAACTGAAGTTTTACTTAAAAACAAAGAAAATTAAATTTTAAATTAAATGTTAAACTGTATATATATAAAACTACAATATCATTGACATAATTTTACATTCTCGTTGATGATGTTTTGCCATTTTTTTGGAAGCTCGCAAATATTTTGATTCGAATGGGTGTACTGATTCATGTAACTCTAATCGGAAAGAATTTATTTCTACACCTAATATATACTTAATATAGATCGGTATTATTAAAATTAGAATGCATCGTGAAACATTTTAAAAGTGCAAAAAGTTAAAAATTAACAAACTGGCGGCCATTTAATGTTAGAGGTGTGGTTTCACTTTATCTCGTTCCATCATATTGTATAAAAAGGATATAAGTTTTTTAATTCAAGTTGATTTTGCGCCACTTATTTAGATGTTAATGCCGCGAATTTCAAGTATCGATGTTACGAATGGAGGCCTAAAATGAAAGAACAACAATAAAACAAGAAGGATTGAAACAATTCAACAGAATTATTTAACAAACGCAAAAGACTTGGTATGTGGTTCTAGAAGATTAAACAAATTATAAGTTTAAAAGTTTGTTCTTAATATATAAAACATTTTTGTTTTATCAGACTATAAACTCGTTCTTCTTACAGCTGTTTTCCAAACTTGGTGAACATATCTTCGGAAAAATAAAATTTATCGTTTTAAACCTCCGATTTTCTAAGAAAATGGATAACTTTTACGGAAAGGTAAACCTAAATCTATTAAACAAATTAAAAAATGGATTTTTTTTGTTGCATAAGCAAATGAATGAAAATCGATCGAAATTGCATTTTTCACATTGAAAAGCCATTATTTTATTAATTGTTAACTATTCTTCGAATTTCTTTCTCCATAAATTGCACAGATTTTTGGAAATATTTTTCTTTTTAGGTGTTTAGCAGCAATACTTTTGTGATTAACACGCATCGCTAAAACTCCTTTAAAAGATAGAAATAATAAAAGAAAAAGGGGAGGAGGGGAGATTAGATTTAAAAACGTTAATAATTGCAGTGTAAAATGTTCAATATTGACATTTCTTTTCCCCTTTCTAGAAGAAAATTCTTTATCTTTATGTTTATTTATTAATGACATCTTTGTATCCAATTTTATTATTGCATTTGTAATAAAAGTCATAATAAAACATAGTTACAACTATTGTGAGCAAGATTATCTAATTCTTTTTATGGTTATCAATAATAGCGAATTAATGATTTTCTCTGAGCAAAAATATACGATTAACTATACAAACACTTTACGATTTAAGGAAAGATAAATAAATAAATGTTAAAGAGGCAACCGTGTTATCTATTTTAATTTGCTATTAGATATACAACTGTCATAGTTCTTATATCTGACATGAAACTTCATTGCTTCTTATTTCTTGATTTTTGTAATTATTTATTATTTTTCATTTATATAAAACATGTGTAGCATTGCACAACATATCGATGTTAAAAATTATAATGAAAACTCTAACGGTAACAATGAAAACAGAACGGGATAGAGTTTTACACACTTTCTCGTTACGTAGTACAATGAGTATGAACTGTGGCGCCACTGTAAGCACATCTGTCTATCGTATGGCGCCACGACGTGTTTGCCGGAGCAATGAAGGCACGCGCAGCCGCGAGCAGGTCGTGTGTTTCTTAACCAATCAGATACGCGCGATGTCTTACGTCACTCTGTCAGCTGACATAACCGGAACAAATTCAAATAAAAGCGGAAACTTGATATCGCGTTAAAGGAATATAAAAATAAGAAAAAATGAAACATTGTTAAGAATAAATATAACAAAAAACCATTAATAAAACTCGTATTTTATTTTATCCTTAATTTTTTATCCTAAATTTGACTTAGAATAATATTTCTATTATTCTATATTACGTAGTTTGTGATTCCTTTTTAATACATGTACAAAATTCTTACTCTTGTCACATAAACATATTAAGACATAAAAGAATACAAAATGTTTATAATTATTTATCTGTTTCTTTGGATCATAAACGAAAATTTTAAGAATGCGAATTATTAAAATTTAAAATCGCACGTAAAAAAAGAAAAAAAAAACGTATTACATCGATCACTACAGTGAAACCAGTTGTTTCTAGCTTAAAAACATTTCTGCAAGAACTTTCACGCCTTTTTAGTACGTCTGTCACGCTTTTCATATTTTTTTTTTAAATAAAGGAAGACTATACAATTTGAACGAATACACTCACGAATAATTTTCGCTCGATATATGCAAGTTTTAAAGAGGTAGAAGACTGAAAATAAATCGATTTGAGATGTAAAGACGTGCAATGGCGCCTATAGTGTCGACGCGACGAAATAATCGGTGAGCAAAGGCGCCCATCGTAATGCTACGGGGCTGTCAAGCTTGCTGATCAATACAAGCAAGGCGACGTGCAAGGCCGCTCGCGTGGATTCAACTCGCGGATTCACCACATTCCCTCGTTTCATCTTGCCATACGCGCCTTTATTCGTATTCGTTTCCTCCCACGGTGCATCGTTTCTCGCAGCTTCTTTCTCTTTCGGTTCTAATTTTTTCATGTTTTCAATTTTCATCCTTTTACCTGATCTCCAATACTTTACTCATTTGTATTTAAAATCTTAGAATTTTCTCTGTCAAACGTGCATTTTTCACAGTTTGTATAATAGATTCATAAAACGCTCAATTTTCGAATATTTTTTTCTTATGTTATTTAGTTTTTCTGTTTTTAACACTTGTCCCAAGAAGTATCGAAAGAAATGAACTATCTGTTATTATTTTAATTTAAGTTAATAAATTTGGACAACTTCATTACTATCAATTCATTATGTTTAAAAACAGAATGTTTGCTAATTAAAGTTTCAATTTGGTTGGACTTTCATTCTGTAAGTATCTTTCTTTAAAATTACTCAATTAATTCAATAATTTCCGATTGATATGTATGGTATCGAAATAATTTATTCGTAGTCTAAAAAACTTTAATTGTTTTATTAATTGATGTTTCAATAACAATCATGGAAAATATAAATGAACGCTTTTAATCCTTCATAAACAACCTGGGTCGATGATGACCCAAGAGATATTTCACTCTTGAATTTTTTTTAAAACGTTTTAAAGATTTGACTTAACGAACGATTGCATAATGTAATGGAGACTTCGACAGTACATCACAATTTTTGTAAAATTTTTGTAGAAACCTAGAATTATGAAAAAATTAGACTTGAATATAAAGAACTTAGATTATCTATGGAGTGTGCGGAAATACGTTTACCTATGGAGGGTTAAACGAGAAATTGACTGTTTCCAATAATTTTGATGTTTAAATTCACACATTTTCAAGTACAAAATTTAAATCAGTAAATCGTTATAATATTATATTATTCTCAAATTCAAAGAATATTATTTAAAGATACAAACTTGCAACAAATTTATTCAGTGCAAATATCAAACTAACATAACATATAAAAAATCCTTACAAAAAAAAAAAAAATCTAAACTCAGTGTAATTGCAGGTATTTGCAAAATGGTTAAATGCTAACGTTAAAATCTGAAAAGTGTCCTTTCTTTTCGTTTCACATTTCAATATATTAAAACGCAATTACATATGGTAATTTCCTTGGCTTGATTCGCTGTAATAACAAAATAATAAACAGAACCATACACAATGTGTCAGCACAGTTTTGAACGTTGCGATTATAATTTCCAACGTAACTGATCGCAATAGGCGTGATTTGAGTCAAAAACAAGAGCAGTACGTCGAATTATTGATCGACTCAGAAGGGGGTAGACAATGCCGAACAACGTGTCAATGAAGACAGAAGAAACTAGAATCTCATTTTTATAACGGCCGAGTGGGGTATTTCGGTACGCATAGAACGCAGCTACAGTTGTAAATTCCCATTTCTGTTACTGCCCTCTTTATACGTTTGCCGTTAAAGCAGCACGAACATTACATTCACGTGCGTAACGAAGCGGAATTCTCTTGCGTACAAATTACTCGAAAGTGGATAGAGTACGCCTCTACGATGCCATCGGCTGTACTCTTTCGTTTTTCTATGAAATCATACTACTTCCTGCGCGGAATACTTCCAACTTTACGCGAACGCTGTTATTTCTTATCTAATCAAATTTGTTCTTCCCTTGTTTTTACCTTTGCTTAAAAGTGAAGTAGTATATAAGATACATATGTCATAGACTGACATAATTAATTTTTTCACATTTCGTTAGTTTTGCTTAGAACTGTACACGTTAACACTTTGACAGCCGCCCTTATCACGCAAGAACTTGCACTTGTCAGTGTTTTTCACGAGTTTGCACAACCTTGCACAGGCTAAACCGCGCGACAAAACACTTGTAGATAAAAATTCGAACAAATTTATCCTGATCATCTTCGACATCCGAAAATCGATTTGTCTTTTATTCGTTTAATTGTACGAATGAAATCAGAAATAAGTGATTTTGGTCGATAAAACGCTGCTTGAATAAAGTAATCACGCGGTCGTGGCAGTAGCCATCGAAGTGTTAAGATGCTGAACATTTATTATTTAGATAATTGAATTCATAGAGGAAGAAAATTACAGTGATCTCTCGTTGTTAGTTTTACTAACAATAACTATTTAGATTTCTCGCGTTGCCAATTACAATGTTCAAATTTTCAACTTCGTCCAATGCAGTGTGGATGCGCAATATTTCATAATTATCACTTATTGTAATATTTCGTTAATTAGAATAAAATTGCACAGCATTAAAAGATAGAATATCCTTTGAAGATTTTGTATTAATCAGTTTCGAACTATTTAATGTCATATTTGTTATAATACAAATTTTTATTTGTAAATTTATATAATTTTTCGTTTATATGAAAATCCTAGCAATGTATCATTAGTACTTTAATTGTGCGCATATTCAAGAAATGATGAGAAATTTTTTTACATATTTCTATCCTGTTCAACTTTAAAGGTAGAATCACATATGAAAATCACGAATGAACATAAGTTTTAGAAATATTGAATATTTACTAGATATTGTCAATGAAATGATTCCTATAATTCACTATTTAAAAATCAATCGATATATTCAAGTGTATTTCCTATTTTTAACGTGGAATCAAGAAAATTGTAATTTCCGTACATTTCAATATATGCAGTTCTTTTTTGAATGGATTAATGTATCTCCTATCAAAATTACGTTTTGGGTTGTCCAGAAAATTCGTGCCCATTTTTAAGTAACTAAACTAATTCCATGCTTCAAAGCACTAATTTTTTTGTTTGTTCTGTAAGATGTACATTTTTTAGTTTTATAATTTTTTGTCGTCTTTCCAGCAATTAAAAAATTTCTTTTCTTCAAAGCTTTGTTCTTTTATTTTCTTTAAGATCGAAATCTTCATTTCCAGAATTTGTTGACAGTCTGCGAACAATTTTTTCTGATAGGTTACCGTCTCTTTAAACATTACATATCTCACCTGATGTTTTAGTAACACTTTTCTTTTCGTTAAAAGAAAAATATTCAATATCAAATGTGTATTCTATTTCCTTCTACCTTCAAGACAGTATAACACCAAGAAGAAACTAATACATGTAACGAATAGACTTTCAAAAGACACGTGAAAAAATAATCTTCTAAAATATATATGAACTTATTTATCTAATAAGTATCTTTCATTTAATTTTATTTGTTGTAATATATTCAAACATTACGTATGAAAAATCGGCATGAACTTTCCGGACAACCTAATATATCATACGTAACAGTTAATATCGCAACTATATTAGATAATTATATTGAAAAAAAAAACTACTGTTCGTTTACGAAATGTTAAAACTTATTTTCTGAATACATAAAATGTTTTTATGGAAAAAGATAGCGTGATATAGTTATATACGCTGATCGATGCATTTTCAATGACAATACGTTGCAACGGTGGTGGCAATATTTTGGAATCATTCAAAAGATAATATTTATGATTGAATATTCCTAAAAGTTAGCTGTACTTTGTTCATATAATATATTAATAATTAAGTTACAATTATATAACCTATACATCATAATATAAAACCAAATTTTACAGAACTGGTAAAACGTTATAAAACTGGTTAGTTCTCAATGGTTCATGCAAAAACTATTAATTTGGTTTTTTTGAAAGACAAGTAGTAGGTGAACATTTATTTATTATAGTAATCTTCACCATTTTATTATAAAATTACCTTTTAAATTAATTTTGGCGCGAATTTATAGTTTAATCCTTATCTTATAAACTTATTTTTCATTGTATGCGTACCAAAGACATTTATCGATATAAAAAGAACAAAAAGAAATTTTATTTGTTTCCTTGTGTAACAATCATAAGAAAAATCGGGAATTAGTTTTATAGTGCAATATTTTCTGTAAGATGTTCGTATAAAGAATAAAAAGATTAACATTTAGCACTTTGTACAATACCAAATGAAAGTTGAAATTTTAACTCCTATTATAAGGTTATTTTTAATGTAATATTAGTAATACATTTTTCAACACTATTTTAATTTTAAACGTTAATTTGAGCATTAAAGAGGTGTGTTTACTTTCTCATCAAACGGTTCCCAACATTAAAATTAAGGATGTGTGATTTAGCTTCAGAATATTTCCTAGTATTAGCTTTTAATAATTTTTTTTTTTGTATATTTCTCATTCAAAAATTCACTCTGGTAGGTCCTTTTAAATATATCACACTCGTGTTTCATTCAAAAGTATTAAGCTGAGAAACAAAGTACGAAATAATAATTAATTCCACGCCAAAAATATTCCAAAACTTAAATTAACAGAGTTAATTCTTATGTATTTGTAGAAAATTTGAAAGTGAAAAATTGCAAAGTACACGTAATATAAAAGAATATAAAAAATTATAAAAATTATAGTGCTTTTTATAATACTTGGTAGGTGAAATAATCTACTACCGAAGTTCCACTTTTTTGACTATTAATAACATGAATTTGCATAAAAATCGACAGTTTACTTATTACACATTTCTCAATATACGATTGAAGCAAAGCATGAGACATTAAGAAATAATCTCCATAAATACGTGTATATTTTTAAATTAGTAAAAAGTGGGAAAAAGAAAATTAATACTATTTGTATATGAATGTTTAATGGATATAAGAAAGTGAATAATTGTTTACCAAGCAGAAAACTATGCACCTATATTAAAGAATTTTTAATATATTGTATTATCTACCCTAGTCTTTGAAAAAATTACATTTCAGTTTAAAAAATGTTGCGATACTATCGTTACTTAAAAACAGATTATGTATGCAGTACACTTCTATATTTGAATAAAGTATCTCTACAAATTTGTGTACACATTTCCGCAAATCTTTTTTCTATATCGTTTTACCAATTACTTTTATTTTACTATTAACTTTGACACGGTTAGTAAGACATTTGCACATAGTATTGCACAAATAAGCACAAATGACTACACATTTCAATTAAATTTAAATATAATAAAATTAATTATAATTGGTTTAGCACTGATTTGTGTATATACATCAATACACTACTCATACAAATACGTAAATGAATAAATAAGATACAAGTTTATGCAACCTTCCATTAAATTGTCTCATTGACAAGTTTACCAGTAAATCTTACATGAATCGTATAATCATCTCTGTCATTCAATCTTGTCTTCTTGTTCCTTTTTCTGTTAATTTTTGTTTATAAACCTGTCAATAGGACTATTAACGTTCAATCAGCCCCTTCTCATTTCTTATGTTCTCATTCACTCCGAAGGAAGTTGAGCGTTAATTTATTCTATAATCCAGTAGCGTAAAATTTTTAACACCATACAATTCAAGCCTTCCAATCAATTGAAGATCCATTATGAAACAATTTATATCATCTATTTTAATAAAAAAATATATATAATTCCCGAATGAATAACGCAAACTTATTGATGTTTCGCTTTTGCAACAGTGTTTTCTTCAACTTCTTGCATAAATATCATCGTACGTAATATGTTTCTTTAGGAAGATAAATCAAGGAACTTAAAAACCAATTCTCAACAAAGAAAAAAAAAAAGAAGCTTTAGGACAACAAAATTTATTTTGCATCTCTTAAACGTATGCATGTATTTACATGTACATAAAACGATTACCCTTGCAATTTATACATTTTGAGAATTCATTCACATTTATTTAAGAAAAAAGAAAAAAATGTTTGAAACGATGTTTTTTTCGATAGTCCACAGTTCAGTTAACTAGATCTTTACACATGATCACCAAATAGATAGCTAGTAAACATGATATTTAAATTATTAAATTTCTATTTCACGATATGTCTCAAGTGATTAATTTAGTTCACATACTGTTCAGACAAGTCTGAATTTAATCAATGCGAAGGAATATCGATGTGCAGAGAAGCATTATTGAAGAAACACCATACATTTTCTATTATATCAGTCCGCTCTGGTGATTTCTCAAGGCAGATACAACGAGGCACGCGGCTTCTTCATCGACGAAGTCACTCGGCTAGATTATGCTGAAACTGGTGCTCCGTGAAGAGAAACAGGAGAAGCCGAAGGGGGCTTGACCAGCCTAGGTGAAAGCCTTGCACTGCGAGAACGTGACGTGTTAAGACTACAAGAGAGTTTACACACTGCTCGGTTTTGAGCTCGCCACTTTTGCTTCAAGTTGACCTCAGAACACTGTTCTTTCCTCTTTCTTTTTTTTCTCTTCCTTTTTTGTTCTTTTTTAATTTGTGGAATCAGCACGTTCAGGTAGATCGTGATAAAATTTTACCCAAGTATATCTTGGTATTGATTAGAAACAACAACGAACAAGGATTCTTCATAGTTATCGATAGACTGCTGATTTTTATGCAAATTCATATTTTTAAGAATATAGTTAAAAAAGAAACAAAATGAACTTCTGTAGAAAATTATTTCATTTACAATGTATTGTAAAAAACACTGTAATCTGGATATTTCGTATATTTTTTATCACACTGTGAGCATTCTGTGTAATTTTGTATCTTTAAATTTCCTACAAATGTATAAAAATCCGCGGTCTGGTTATTAATATTTTCAGATCCGCGTTTAAGTCTTTGCAAAGGCAACGAACGAATTACACTAGACTGCACGCAAAAATCGTCAACGAACCTGTATTTATTCAAGTATCCTAATAATCATCGAGAATCTGTTGATGTACACAGTGTAAAACGATAAAATAAGAATTTCAACAAGATTAACTATGTTATATGCAAAAATAATTTATAATTACAAATATTCAACATTTACCTATTTTTCGTTGTTTAAATTAAAAAGTGCCCCCTCCCTTTAACAACAACAACAACAACAACAATATACACGATTATCTATTATTTTTATTTTACTGCAAGCTTTTTAACGTGTTTACCGATCCTTTTAATTTTGTAAAAATAAATTTAATCATATGGCTATTTCACTGAATAAAAATTGAAATCAAGTTACAAGATGAAAATAATCGGTTAAGTTGTAAATTAGATATTTCATAGATGTGCAATTGGTGGTACTAATGGTTTTTTATATTGCAAAAGAAACATATATCATTAATTGCAAAGAAATGTTAATTCACAAATTCTTATCATATTCAAACGAATCAATTTCTGGTAAACGTATTTGAGCATTAATCCTAAAGCGAAGAGAATATGTCATTGTACTATATGTCGATGAAAATACGAAATTTGAAGTAAATTCTGGAAGCCTATGTGCTCGCGTGTATTTTAGTCATTCAACATCAACGAAGAAGGAAATTCACGCTGTTCTTATTATTTTAATATCACAGTTCTCTGTTATAGCCCGTAGCAATGACCCTTTAATTACTACACGCCTTTCGTTTGCAAATCACAGCAAAATGTTGGCTAAATCATTTATTTGTTGAATAAAGTAATTATTAAATAATCCAAATTTAGATGATAGTATTTGTTTTGATACATATGTTGATATATAATTCATTCTTTATAAATTTTCTACAAATATTAAATAAATATATATAAATTATTGATTATAAAATTATACACAAAAATTATTTGTATGTCGTTTTGCTTTTAATTTTTCAACATGTTTCTTGTCACTAATTGTTTATCAATTACTTGATTCTCGATTTTTTAAATTTCTATCACACTTTAAAAAGATATTTTTAAGATATATATATATTTTTTTATCTATCTAATTATATATTTTAGTGATAAAAATATTGCGATAATATAGAAAAATCTGGTGTATTAACATTGTATGCTGGATGTGATTAGTATCAAAGTAATTAAGCATGTTTTCATCTAATTAACTTTGAGTCTCGTTTCGTATCTTTTACACAAATGTAAGTTTTGGCACCAAAAGTTTTTAATTAAATGTTAAAGGAAATAATAGGTATCAATTTTTCTTAAACTTCAGAATCTCATACAAAAAGCAAAGATATTACTTATATATGTATATACAAGTAACGTCATAAACACGATACTTTGTATATAATTACCGATAAAATTGGTAAATGTTCTATATTACGTTGATATTTGAAAGAAATTTCGAAATAATTTCGAAATTGAATCGAATTCATGCGGAACAAGTGGAGGCCGACGAACTGTCGTGGACGTAAATGAACTTCATCGGGGAAAGCTACAACAGGAGCCAAACTGAAAGCATAGCTTTTTCCATGCAACCATCGGAGTAAAACTGACACGTTAGACGAAAAAATTATTCAGAATTTGAATCAATCACAATTGGAAACATGCTGTAAAACCGAAAATAATGGAAATCGAGATCGATCAATAAGTGCGAACATTTTGTATGAAGTTCGATCTTTCAATAATTTAGCATAACAACGTCTATCGTGATCTTTGTCGAATATATTATCTTGGTTGGCGTTTTATTTGGAAAATTTCCTAAAATCACTTTCGAAATTTATCTTTTCTTTTGCAGTTGCGAAAACGAATGTTAGTTACGAAATTTAAAAAGAAAAAAAGGAAAGAGAGAGAGAGAGAAATTAAATGAATGCAATGCAAGCTCATTCAGTGGTGGGTGTTTTGATCGGTTGTTTGGGGGAATGCAGCGCGCTGCGAGTGTAACAGAAAAATGTGGCGGTCTCACCGTTATACCCGCGATAAATATGTATATACATGAGCTGCGCGCATACTGCATGGTCAAAAAGAGAGAGAAAGAAGGAGAGACAGTCTAGAGGCCTTGTATACAGGTCGCTTTTAAAATAGGTGGCCGAAATCGGAAGCGTATCCTGTTGATATTACAAATAAAAAAGAATTCTTCAGAGACCGTCTAAAAAATATTCTTCTCTTTAAATTGTCAGCTGTTTTTCTTTTTTTCCATTTTTTTACGACGTTTATTTAACAAGATCTAACATATTCCCATCAGTTTAAAAAACCTATTAAACATCTTGAAATTTCATGAACAGGAACTATGAAATTTACGATGAGCGTTGATCTGTATAAATATTATTCGTATTTCGTGGATGTATATGAATATGTGTATTGTGACAGTTATGAACGATTTACGAATTACTATTTATTTGTAACTTGAGATAGACAGTGGACTTTTATACCACATGTTCCAAAAAGCTCTGTGTATTATCAAACAATGAATAGATAAAATAATTTAGCCAGAGTGTAAAATATTTTTAACTATATATGTATAACTGTGTACGTTACATATTTTCATAATAATATATTCGAATAAACAAAAAATTGCTTCGTGAACAGGTTGTTACATGAAACGTTACAAAACAGTTCACTTCCTGGTGTCATTCGTTTTAAACTCACAAGTGCAGGTACGAAGTTATAAAATATACTATCAAGAATATTCTTAGCAACATGCATAAAGGGAAAAATATCACGAAATTTCATCACATGCGAATTATGCTTGATCCCGTATCCAAATCAAAAACAACATTCGATCACAGTTTCACAAATACGTCAGATATTTTTAAAAACTTCAAACGTATAAACAGAGATTAATTCTTAACTCGGCAGACATACATATATTCATAAAACTTGCATCGTATTTGAAACGGAGTAAAATAACCTCCTGTTATTCGACAACTTGACCACCTATTTTCGAAACATCCTGTAGACAGGTAGAAGTGCAGAGTGTGAAGAATTCATATATATCGATAGGTTGGTATGTATCGTACAAGCTTGTTCGAGGTTTGTCAGGTTCAACGAAAAAGAGTTCTTAGATTCGCCGGACCAAAGCAGACGAGGACTTTCGAGCGGTGCAAACAATGTCTGACACAGTTTTCTGGCTCCGTTGAAAGGCGAAAGGAATGTTACGAGAGACGATCACGTTATTTGTCGAGAGAGAAGACGAAAGCGTCGCGTTCTCAACAGTTGATCGAGAAATCACCAGCAGAACACCAACTGCACATCGCACACACGACGAATAGTCCAATAATATTCACTATGATCAAAGGATAGATGCAATAGTCACCGGTCAGCCCTGCTGCAACCTCCTTAATTCTCTCACGAGTGGAAAACTCAGGGCCGTCATGAATCAGGCATGACATTGGGTCGCATAAACTTCAAATCTCACTGACGCGCACCTACACGCTTGCGCACGTATTATATGCCCATGTACGTACATATGTACATATATATGTGTACATACATTATTATATGTATATGTACATTTATGTACGGTATGTATGGATACACGCATATACATATATATACACAGAAGAGACGAGGAGGGGTAGGGTGGGGAGGGGAGGGGAGTGCCGCGATACACAACACCGACATCGACAACGAACGATCGAGTACTGCCCACGGGAATTCTCCGATATATAGGTTAACCCGGGTGACTTCTGTTCGCAACTTTACGCGGTACCGTTAAACAGTCGTTAGACATTTAATTTCCGTTTTAAAAACAAAAGCTCGGTTTGTCCAAATCTCCAAACACAGAGTAGATATACGCTCCAACTCTTACGAAGAGTGGGCTCACTGATCACTCACCAAGGCGAAGAAATTCGTGTGGCAGTCCTCCAGGCTAGCGCCGTTCGTTTGATGCGACGGATGCGTCATGGCTTCTCCATCGTACGCCGTACACTCATTAGCAACACTTCTCGCGGCGGCGCGCCTCTCTCAGCCCCGAAAATCACACGGCGAGGCCGCTATTATTCGAGAACATTTAGGAGGGTTTTCACTTCTCAATGGCGACCGTAAAATGGCGGACGATGGGAAACAACAAGCGCAGCCGCCCGAGGCGCACCCTACTGCTCACTCGCGCAGTTTGCTTCGACGACAAGGAAGAAGATGGCGGCGCTCATCAGGCATGGTTTACTCGTGAATCCTTTAAAAAGTTTATCTACTATTCTTTCCGTAAACACGGTTAGTGTAGACACTTTATGTACACTTTTTAATCACCATTATCACACAACATTCCCGACTGGGAATGAAATCGTTCAATTCATATACTATGTGCACTAATGAGACCACCGTCATTTTACAGATGAGTCTGCGACACGATATAATACGTTTCAAGAGCAAGAAAAAGCCTCCACTGAAAGTTTACAAGTTCGATGATGAAAATAAGTCTCTCACTGCCAAAGGGTAAGTAATTTAGTCAGCTTACGCACGAATTCGATCGAAATATTCGCGTTACGTTGCGCTGCTGGCTAACTGGCAGAGGACACACTGTGGCCATATTGCCGTCTACCACCTCTCTTTCACACGCTAACCAATCAACTGCTAGATTTGACAGCTTCTCAGGGCAGACATACGCGCACCCAGTACCCCTGTTTTTCACAAGTTTTTCTATAATTTTTTCTTTTAATAGATACATGTGTCTAGGAATGAAATAAAGAATACCGTAACCACTATTGAAATTTAAAAAAAAAATCTGCTACGATATGACTACTAATTAAAATATAATAACATTACTTTTTTAAATTCAAATTAACGAAACATATTTCTACTTTCTGCGAACTACTTTTTAACAAATTATTTTTGAGTTGATTAGAATTTTAAGAAAACAACATGTTAGACACTTATACAAGTACTTCGAAACGAGACTACTACCAAATTGTTTGGCAATGAATAAAATGTGAATATATGAATTGTCAGATACACGTATATTGCTAGATACGTGATATATAATCAAAATATGTTTAGGAAAGTTTGAGTAATATTTTCATGGAATTTAATTACCGATTAAAATTGTTTTAAGATTCTACACGTAATCGATCTAAATTTCGATATCAGTTGCATTTTATCAAATATTGTGCAGGTACATTAATTGAAACAACTGTTTTGGAGTATCACTTGATTCGAACGAAATGCTACTTCGGCATCAAATTGATTCAGATTTGCAATTATCCGCAAGCTGAATTTCATTCCTCCTTTATACGTGACGTAACAACTTGTGCCATACCCTTTTGTACCGCTATATAAAATTTTCCGTTGTCCACCAGAATTCTCATTCGTTGCGATAGGTTTAAGATACGTTATTACATCGGGAAGAATATTCTACTTTCGGTAGGTATATAAAATCTGTTAAAATTATCCCATAATTTGTATTTATTTAATTGTAAATTAACATATAGAAAAAAAAAACGTTTTCCTTTTCTAAAATACATGTACATATGAAATTTCAACTTTATTAATGTTTATTGCAAATACGATATAGTTTGAACATTTAATTATCAATTTAAATACAACTACAAGGAATAGTACATTTAAGGCGAAAGCAAAATGCATAAAACTGTTTAGTTCCTGCATATTTTCATTCTCCGACTGTGCCAGTTTTCATTGAGAACACCTGTTTCGAAGACCAAGTTTCTCCGTCCTTGTAATTAACATTGACAAACTATCGCCTGTCTCTCACTACATAGATCAAGATTTACGTTTAATGAAAGAAAACTGAAACTGCGCTCTAGTTTTTATGAAGAAGTAATATCCTTTGAATTGCATTTTAATAATTATTATTGCCAAAAGGGAAACACGAAGTGTACGCAACTAGTTTGTCGTTTGTCATAGTTGCACCTGCGTTCCAGTGCTCGTCAATTTTTAAATTACATCAAGTAGTTGTCATTATTTTAACATGCTGTAGAATTTCCGCTGAAATACTAGAAACTTTCCTAGTCACGGGGTTTCTCCATGTATGGCTTCGTTCCTGGCCAATATTGGCCATAACTGTATCCTGAGAAAATTCTACTGAGGGCACCACTGTACGGTCGTTGGACATCGATCTTGTCCCCTCTCCTCCCCCGACGCTCCAATACCTTCCTCTTATAAGGGTAGCCTCCCTTGTCGCGCTTCGTAACTAGAGTCTTTTACACGGTACGAAAAGTTTGACACGAGTCGTGTAGAGATAGTCTAGAAGAGACGATATTGATTTACAACACGCGAAATCAATGGCTATCGATAAAGGTAGTTTCCAGAGAATCCGTGTAAAGCTAGAAGGATATAAAATCTGAGGAAAAAAACTGTGAAATACAAACTGTGTTGTAATATATCTCATACTGTTAGAATGACACAATCAGAAATTCCTTACATGTTACCTTCAGAATTTCAAATGAATATTTACTAATTAAGTGTGGAGTTTGATTCACAGTAAGATAGGTAGGCTGTTTGTAGCATTTACGTGAATAATAAAATTACTTCATTGACTACGGGATTTTTGGTTTTTAAAACATTTGGAATAGTTATACACTATAATCTTTTAATAAGAAAGATATTAAACTCTGACAAATTGCCATGAATTTCGCACTGTTTTATCGAGCTATGGTTAACGTGGTTTGTGATTGATTTGCGTTCACGGTCTGTCAAGAATGAATTATGTTAACGTAAATTGTATTTGTTTAATTGTTCTGCTCCAATATGTAAAACAAAGGGTATGTGTTTAGATGGTTTTGTAAAATAAATAAATAATCCATTGAATGAGTGACACTTAATAAAAAAAATAGTTTTGTATTCCGATAATTGGAATCTGTTTAGTTTTTTCGTTATTAGATATATTTCATGACGACATTTCTTAAAGTTACTGTTCTTCGCGAATTGCTTACGATTTGAAGAAACGTTAAATACATTACACTTATTCTTAAAATCTTTTTTTTACAAAATTGTCACATTCTTTCATTCCTTGTATATTGTTTGCTTGTGCTCTCATTATAAAAAAAAAAAATCGTTGCTATTGATTCACAATTATTTCTTACATCATAATTTATAATTAAATGTATGTATTTAATACATTTAATACTAATTGTACTTTTAGAAAAATATTTAAGTGGTATTTTGAAAGTTGCTATAGTTTAGTAACATTTCTGATTCTTACAGTGTACTTTAGATACTTTAATCAGCGATCTCGATATCTCTCTGTCGATTATCGAAAATAAAATTAAAGTTCTGTTAATATACTTTTGTTTCATTAAAATTCATATGATAGTTGATGAAAAAAGAAAATGAAAAATTGCCGTAAATAAAAAATATTATCCTAGCTATGTACGTATTAATAACATCAAAAATCAATTAGTGAACAATATTAGGAGTGTTCGATAGTAATCGATTCATTCGTGAAACAAAATTTCTAGAATCATTTCTGTTTTTATTAGATTTTGTTAAATGGAGTCTGAATCTTCGATAAAATATTCAATTTAATTTTATTGTAAATTTTGTAATCTGTAAAATATTTAAAAAATAATTGAACGTTAAAATCAAAGAAATATTACAACAAAATAATGTATAAGTATAGAAATTCATGGTTATTTTGCGTTATAAAATTATTACACTTAGAGTTTTATCGAAATCATATACTTTTTATGAAATAGAAAAGTTAGGCACTTCTTACAAAATCTCTATTCTTAATGTTCAGATAGTCCAGTTGAAAATAAGAGAGGAATTTTGGTGCTCGTACACGAACGAACAATGTCCTTGTGATCTCGCGTCGATAACACTGTACAGTTCGACGGACTTACATTTCTAATGATACAATGTACACAAGCGTGTGATCCCCTCACGATGCCGTTATTGATCGATGAATGAGCGTTCATTGACGTAGTGTCATGGGCGCGAGATCGTAAGAAGGCGATAATTTAATTTCGACAGAGGAATTTAATACTTCTTTCTAATTAATTTACTTTTATTTTCATGCAATATTACGTATAATTTAAATGATAAAATTGTCATTTTTGATATTTTCTTTTTAATTTTCTTTATTAATTTCGGAGTAACACAACTGACTTGCTAAATAGGAGGTTATTATTATAACACAGACTTCTTTTTTTTTTTGTTTACGCAATTAATGAAAATATTAAATGAAATGAAAAATTATTTGAATTAATTACTAATCGAAATTTTTCTTTAAGTTTCAAAGTTTGTTAAGATAATGAATGCATGTGCTACGGTATTAATAAATATAAAGATCTAAAAAAAAATTTTTTTTAATAAATTTTTAAATCTGTTATGATAATTTCACGTAATTAAATTATAAAAATACTTGAGATAAGTACAGTGAAAGAAAATAAAAATGTAATTTTTATAAGGTTTGTATTCGCAATATCAGTTTCTTATGCAAAAACGGAAGCTACTGTACAATTGTAATATAATATATTGGAACATTCCTGGTTAAATTTTAATCGTTAATTTTCTAATACGCTTTAAATAAATATAAAAGTATAAACTTACTTATCTATTTGAGATTTTAATTCACGTTACGTTTTAATATCTTTTAAACAAAGATTATTCCAATTGTTTTAGATTTCTGAGATATCAAAAAGAATACCATCCGCCAGCGGATGTGTCCGATAGGATAGACAAAATTTGCGAAGCAGAACAAGTTCCAACAACAAATGAAACAAAACTTGAGGATTTGTTACAGCGTTTCCATATTTTCTTAGCATGTGAACAAGAATTTCAACATCCGCTGATGAATTCAGTGCTATACAGTATCCAAACTATCGGTAAGTTTTATAGAAAATTTACATGATTCCCATTTATTTCATTTACATAAACAAATTGCAATAATTGGATCATCACATTAATTGGAATTTCGCTTAATTTATTAAATATGCTTATAATTTGAGATAATCTTATTTACATTTATAAATAATTAGAAGTTGTACGATTCTTTTTAACCACAAGTTCCAATAATTTGAAATTGCCTTATTAATCTTCAGTTTAACAAAAAATTTAATGTAAGTATATACTTTTAATTAATCACAAACCATATTATGGTATATTTATATTTATTTTTCAGTTCTACTCGCATTTAATCAATAATTACTATTTCTAAAATAAATGTGTAACATTTATCCTGTATTTTCCGTTTTCATCATTTAGGTTTATCCTATTTTTAATTTTTTCGATTGTAAATTTTATGGTAATTTTAAAAACTTTGTTATGCATACTGATTAGCAAATCATCGATGTTTCATTGATTCTTTCAACATATATTTTTATCATCAATAATTTAATCTATATAACATAAAGGCGAATTGTAGTAGACAGTATTATTCAAAGTTACTTACACTTTTCTTATTTTTAATATTAGGTACATGTTTTTTTTTGTTAGCAATAGTATTACAAAAACGATTTTTAAAAACATATGTCACATATCGGAAAATTTGTTCCTTTCTTATATTCAATTTTATAAATTAATATTTAATTATTTAACCATATAAATTTTTGTAAAGTTTCTTTTACATTAGTTACATTGCAGCTAAATTTATAAAGCTATAAAAATACTGTTCATAAATAACTTCTACTACTATTAAATAATTTCACTGTATCTAAACGTAAAAAAATATTCACCATATTATGAAATGATGTTGTATGTTGTAGGTGATTTGAAGGAATATTATCAAACACCAGTCGGTAATGTAACCCCGTTAGATGCCATGCGTAGTATGGAATTACCAAAAAATTTGCATATTAATTATGAATACGTTCGATTCCATCCTGGTAAGTGATTTAAAGTATTCATTTAACCAGCATGATTTAATGCTATTCGTTACGTTCGCGACTGTTTATACGCAACAAGGAAAAGAACGTTGAAGTAAAGTTCTGTAGAGAAAATCCAGGTGTAGTCCTTAAACGCCATTTGCTCGTTTCTAAATCGTACTAACGAAGGTCACCTAAATTCAGTGCAATAATTTAGGCACAAATCGGGACGCGACGACCTTTGAAAAGTAAAGACAATTTTTGAATCTCAATCATTGAGAGTTTCGGCGAGTTATTAGCGTAGTAACTAGCTCATGTCTTTAACATTAGGTTTACGGACATTTTTTATATATCTATACCTATTTCTACGGACACCCATCAAATTGACAGGTAAAAGAAAATATGTAATTAAAAAACAAGTTTTATTTAATTTATAAACAATTTAGTTATACTGCATTAACAGACATTACATTTATCCAGCTCACCTTTTTACAGAAATATTCAATTTTATGTATACATTTTTCACAAACGTTCTTCGTACACTTAATACAAATATCCATCACAGATCCGTTTGGTTACACTGCTCGGGTATGTTTGAAATATTGGCTGCGAAACAGCAGAGATACAGTGGCTCCGTTTAATATTTGGACATCTTTGAAAATAGAATAACTTTTTTAAAATCGAACCAAACGAATTGTGTTCTTGTGAGAAGTTAGAAGGATCACTTTACTAGACGACGTGTAAAAATATTTTTTTTTAATTGTAATTGACGAAATTACGAAGAAACTATGAAAGTCGCTTTTTACAATTTTTTTATTGTTATTATGTGAGCCCGTAATAAAAATTTTAAAGTATGTTTTGTAGATTTATATCAGTTATATACAGTGACTCCCATTAATATTTGGACACCTCTTAAAATAGAATATCATTTTAAAAATCGGACCAAACGAAGTGTGTTCTCGTGAGAAGTTAGAAGAATTAGTTTACTAAATGACGCGCAGAAATAGTTTTGACAAAATTCTAATTGGTCCAAATTTCGAAGAAAATAGTAAATATCAAAATTTAAAAAATACATTTTGTAGGTTTATGTTAATTATACACATGCCGAAAATTTTCTTGAAATTGGTTACCGCTGCTATGAGCTACAAACGATTAAAGATGACAAAAATCGAAGTCTCACGACTTTTCGTCTACAATTGTTTCTGTATCAACAGATTTCGATGAAATTTTCAGTATGTATGTAAAAACTATAAATTTACAAAATATATTTTTTTAATTTTTATTACAAATTCAGATAAAAGAGTTGTAAAAAGGGAACTCTAATGTATTATTTGCATTTTCAATTAATTACAATTTTTTCAAAATATTTTTTATACATTGTCTAGTAAACTAATCCTTATAACTTCTCATGAGAACTCAGTTCGTTTGGTTCAATTTTAAAAAAATTATTTTGTTTTAAACAGTGTTCGAATATTAATGGAAGGCACTGTATCTCCGTCGCATTACGATTTTTATTTAGTGTCTACTTTTCGATTACATTTGCATTTGCTATTGGAATATTAATTCCACGAATGAAGCAGATTTCATTATGATTAACTATGAAATTAGCTGAGCAACAGGATATCCGGAGAAACAGATATACAATGTACAGAATTTCGAAATTAGTGGTCTGGGGAGGAAATGAATTTGGATATATGTTTGTATGATATCATTAATAAAAGTCGGAAAGAATTGTTAAAAAATAATGGTAACAGTTTCTGCAATGTTGCTCGTGAAATTCAAAACCCCTCAAATTGACGGGTCTCGTAAATCTAGTGTTAACACCGTCGGGTGAATAGGAACGCGTAGCGCCTTGGTTTGATTAGGCACGCTGGCATTTAGGAAGGGAATTACAATAGATACGTTCGGTAGTTTTCTTTTTTTTTTTTCGTTCACTACTGAAGTAATATAGGGTATGAACTTTTTATAATTCATTAAAAAACCTCATCGATTAGAATCTAAGTTTCGTCGCGTTTAGTTTAGTTTTTCAGTTCGTCCAGTTCATTAACCTCTTAACTATGAAAGACGAATTAACTCGTCATTAGTAACAATACTTGGAATATAATAGTTTATTTACTGAGGAATTATTTATGTCTAATTGTACTGTTATGCCTGTATTAAACGAAAGATATATTATATTTATATTTGAAAATATTAAAATGATGTAATTAGTTATAGTCTTTCATTTTTAATTATAAACTAGAGAGATTCAATTTCTGTTTGAAAAATGAACACAGCTAATAGGATAAGAGAATCGAAATCATCACAGTGTTTCCTTTCTTTTTTATTTTGCACAATGAATTTCTCAGATGATTTGATTTGAACAAAAAAGGACAAGTTTTTTACGGCTCGCAACACTATTTCAAAAAGTATTTGCTAAAAAATTAATATCGGAGTTTTGATGAATTTTTCTTTTGGTGTTAACAAAATTATACACAAATTGATTATAATTGTCATAATTTAAATCCTTATCGGCTCTTCCATTGTTTAGTAATACTAAATCTGTTCTATATCATGCGCTTTGTTTCAAATATATTTAAAAATTTAATAATATAAAAAGTAGCTATATTTTTTTCTTATTTCTAGGCGATTGATCAAATTCTAATTAGTTTTTGAAGCCATACGTACTTCATTATGTAATTTACCTATCGGATTTCAATTTTAAATATAGAAAAACTATTGTGCGAGGCTTTTTTTAAACACAGTTATGTACCGTTCTGAATATTCCCCTCGATTATATTATCTTACACATGATTCTTAGTATTTTGAAGTACATTTTAAAATTAAAACCATTCAGCGGCCGAGTCAGGAGTCAAAGAACTAATGCCTGGTGTTTTGGCTCGTAATTCAAAATTTCGAATGAGCATGTGTGATTAAAATGAACGTTTTTAAAGTAAAATCTTGATTCCTGTGGTTCTTCAGCTTTCCTTTTAAATTTGATGTAACGTTTTACGCAATTTTTATGTTTAAAAAGTGTCTTTTCTTTTTTAACTAGCTATTTTTTAATTCAAGCTACCTTTTTTTTTTTATTCAAAATGATAAATTTTTAGGATAAACAGTAAGTAAAATTTGAATTTAGTATAACGTTCTTTTCTTTAAACAAAATTATTTCGTAGCAAATCGCGTTTCTCTTTTTTCGTGCATAAAATTTTAAAATAAATATTCGTCCTTAAATCAAATAGATTGTAATGTGTGAATATGTTTCGGCATATTTTATAATACTGTTGCTAATTCATAATCCATTATAACAATTATTCGCCAGATTTTACTATCTATTTTTATGATTTTAGTACTATTTAAAATATTAAATACTATGAAAAATAATATTATTTCAGATACGGATATGCTAGCTAACGGGAAAACGGCATTTCCGAAGAGCTCTACTTTCGTAACTGGTTTGAAATACAAGAAAAAATACCCTGGACATTACCAAGATAATCCTTTCTTGGAACAAATGCTTAAGATTTAAGCAATACGAAAGATATCTAAATATAAGAGTATCAATTGTATTATATAAAAAATAAATAAACAAACTACTTGTAATTTATTTTGTTACATTATTATAGGTTAAACATTGTCCAACTTTGTTTCTTTACATTTCATTTTCATCCTTATTTACGTTTCGCGTTTCTTTCATTTATACTAGACCTAAAAAATCTCTGTTCCTTTGTTATTTAATTCATAAAAAATAAGATATAATATAATTCAAGGATATTATTTTGAAAATATCAAATACCTCTTTCTAATTTCTTTTTTTCTAAATGAACGCGACATACTTATTACACTAGTAAAAATAAAATTTTGCGCTTATAATCTAATATTTATCAATAAATATGATTCGTTTACAATTATTCATTTACTAATAGTAAAATAAAGATCGCGAATATAAAAAGACATCAATTAATTATTTAATGTAAAATATATAAAAAGACAAGATAAAAAAACATTTTTTAAAATAAAAATTCCAAAATTATTGTATGATCTTTACGTCGATTTACAGTGATATAGTTATAAAAAGTACAAATAACAATTTTCACGTAGGAAACATTTATCTAACGGTCGATAAAATGTTGAAAATGTAACAGTGTAACATTGCGTTCCTTAGCTTCCTCAATCGACCCATCAAACGGTAGCAACGTGCCTCCAAGACGACGAGCGGCTGTGATTTACTCACACTTTCGGTAAGAATTTTTGATATGTCGTACAGTAGCAATTATCCTACATGACAAAATGCCGGGAATTGCAAGTGCAACAGGTCTCTTAGAAGCACGCATTCGACCGATCTATCGACCTAAGCCGAAGGTATTTATTGAAAAAAAGTTATTAATTACCCGATAAATAAATTGCATGCAACGAAACGTTTGAAAAGTAAAAAGAACAGTAAGTTGAATTCATGCTCAATAGATGTAAACTCTTATATTGTACTGATATTGTAATACTCTTTGTAAACTGATATATTTTTAAAAATAATTATAACACTGATGCGTTATGTCAATTCGTTGTTTTGTAACGGCGAGTTCTACCGATGATATGGATAATATATTACGTAACTTAGCATTGAAGTATCACAATAAGATATAAATAATACTATTTTCTTCAACTTTTGTAATTTGTCGAAATAATTTTAAAAATTGTACGTTTAATTTATGCTTATGAAACTAGGTATAAAATACCATGGCCACGCGGATTATTTAATTACTTTTATATTATCTTCAGAAATAATGTAATTTGAATATAGCTATTTGAAGATAAAATATTACTCTAATATTTGTTAAAAAAATCCGATGGCATAAAATAATAGTTTGATTATTACAAATATGTAGTAATTATTTCATTTATTATAATTCGATTATGATACTACAACTCAATAGTAGTTCAATTGTTCGTCAGGTGTCAACCAATACAGTAATACAAAGGAGCTAAGAAAACGATTTAGCGTGAATGGATCAAAGTTTGATAAAAGAATTATACAAAAGTCTATCGAATCGAAAGATCGAGGTGGTTCAAAACAAAGGAGGATCCGCCTATTATTAATATTAAGAACGATTTTATAATTTTGTTTAATTATATAGATGTTTTTTTATTCATAATGTTAGTGTCTTATAATTTTCTCCAAGTTAAATTGTACTATTTTTGTTTAAATTCACAATTTGTTATGATATTCTTTTAATTTATGAAGATGTTAGTTAAACATAAATTATTTCGATTTATATGTAACCTTGTTTAAAATAAGTGTAATATTTTTAATTATCCTAGTAATTTTCAAGGTGTCTTATAATTTTGTCCATCAGTGTAGTTTTATTGGACATCTAATTTAAAAATTTTTTTAATATTTCTATCCTAATTTAAGATTTATATTGATAACTGTAGGGAAATGTAAGTTCTTAAGGACAAGTTAAAGAAGATAAGTATGAAAATAAATAAGAAATGTTAAAATTAAATTTGATTCATGAAAGGGAAGTAAAAATCAACATGTGAATATTTTATTTGTTGCAGCGTATCGAGCTTTCTGGTTCTACTAAACCAGCACCTTTTATCCTTCGACCTTTTTCTAGCCTCTTTAATCCATATCCTTATGGCTGCTCTGTACTGTGCAATCATCCAGCAGATTGTGAAGCAAAAGAAGTTCTTAGGCGAGCTAAAGATTCATGGGTAAAGATCGTACTTTTAAAAAAAAAATATCACACTAATTTATTCATTAATGTAGTGTATTCAGTACGTTCTATTTAGAAAATTATTTGCTACATAATGCATTAAAGCGGGAAATCCAATTGAAAGCCAGAAATTTACAGGATTTTCGGGAATTTTTTTTGACAGAAAAAAGTAGTGGGACACTTTTGGAACTTTGGCATTTATTAACATCTACATATATTAAGGTACAAAAACGTATTTTTTTTAATTTTTAATTTTTCAAAATGGCCATCTTATTGATGCGACAGTATAGCAATTCCGCGCGGGAGGTGGAAATCGGCGTGACGTGTAGCACCTGTTATATCCTTCCGAAACATTAGAAACAGAAATAACTTATTACTCATACTCTTTCTAATTGTACCGAAATACAAATTAAAAAAATTGAAAATTCGAAGATTTATATGCGTTTGGAAAAAAATTCATTTTGTAGAGGTTTTTTGATACTGTTTTGGTACTTTTTGCAATAAAAAAAGTACTTTTTACAAAAACAATTAGGTGTAGCAATAAGGTAATAGTGTTATGAAGGTATCATAAAAATTTCTTTATAAAAAATTTTTTGTATACTTCAAGTTTGTACTATACGGTATCATACTTTACCATCGATAGTATCGATTTTCCCCAATGCATCTGCTATTCCCCGATAACAACTGAAATAATATAAATAAGATGAGCGAACTATGAAGGCTCTTAGTAATTTCTGGTTCGTTGCAAGAAGGTGATACTTATAAGATTCAAAAAAAGTTTTAAATGGATTTTTTACCTATTTCTTCAATTATCATTAAAAGAAAGTATAAGGTAAAGTGATATAAAAATTAGCTAAAGAAATAGTTCATTATTGGTAAATTTTACCTTCCAGGTGGATGATTCAGACATCGATGATAACGAAGTTTTGCACATCAGAAAGTGAAAAGATGTTTTTTTTTCTTTAAGTTTTCTTGTTTATCAATTTGATTATTTTTTAACAATTTTTAAGTTTTCAATGACAACAACCTCTTCAACAATGAATTGTTAATTTTTTATTGAATAAAAATATAATGCTTCCTCTTCCGTTTTGCTTTATTTTTTTCGTAAAATTTATAATAGGAGCAAATTTGCCCTGCGTTTGATGCGTATACTCGTTATTGCTTGATTTTAATTACGCATTCCGTGACGGATTTTCCAAACTAAATTCCGCAGTTAACTGGTTAAGCAGTATGCGTATTGAATACTGGAATAAAGTATTCGAAAAATATTAACGGAATTTAAATAGAAAACCAAATACTGAATGTTGAATATTTTTAATTTTAAACTAAAGTTTAAATTTGTTTTTGACAATCGTCCTTTCATACTCTACAGGCAACTGAAGGGAAGTCTTTATTATTATCAGAAGAAATGGATATGATCAGAGCAAATTTGGTAGCTGCAGGCAGTCTTGTAGATGTCAGTAGAAATATCGGAACAGAAGTAACCAACGATGCTGCTACTGTTCCTGAAGAATTATTTCGGAAATATACCGAGACAGACTCGAGACCTCTGACTCCAACACCTACGCCCGCCAGCGGTGCCACTCTGACAAATAGACCGGCACAGGAAGAATTTCCAGTAAATTGCAATCCTCGAGAACGTACTACATTGGTTCTGGACCTTAGAGCTAACTCGAAAAAGCAATTGGTTTGTAACAGATGATGTTAATTGTTTTATTTAAGATACAAGAACGAAAAACTGAATTTTATCAACATTTCTATGAATTTTACAGCAAGGACTACTATGATATAACGTTAGGAAAAAAATAGCGTTGCAAACGGTTGTGTCAAAAAATCAAGTTCCGTTCTTCGCGTTATTAATTAAACTGCGGATTTTTATGCGTTTATAGAAAATTTAGAGATACGACATTGAACAGAATGCACGTAATACGGAAGAATGTAACAAATATCCAAATTATAGTGCTTTTTATAGTACCTGGGAGGTAAAATAATTTTCTACTTTTTTCATTATATTCTCAGGGATGTGAATTTACATAAAAATCCGCTGTCTATTGGTAATCAATACTTCACAAACTCTGAGTTCTATTTATGAACTGCAAATTCTAACATGTTTCTTTCTTATTGAAATGTTTTTTATTGAAATTGTAGTAGAAATAATTTAATTTAATGGTAATCCTATACCGAAGGATATACACACTAGACTGCGGATTTTTATGCATTTATAGGAAACTTAAAGACGCAAAATGCACAGAATACAGGTAATATGAAAAAATATACAAAATATTCCAATTATAATGCTTTTTATTAAACTTGGTAGGTGAAATAATTTTCTACCGAAGTTCTACCTCCTTTTAACTATATTTCCGAAAATATGAATTTGCATAAAAATTCGCAGTCTAGTTATTGCATTATAAAAAAAATGTAATGTATAATTCTTTGTAAATCCATTTCTGCGTATTCTCTTTGTATTCAAAGATATATAGTCTTATTTATTACTAAAAAATATGCTTCGAAATTGTTAATTAACACGTTAAGTACCACATCGGTTCCTGCGGACAGTAGCTAGACTTTTCGTTTAGGCGGCGTTGATTCTCGAAAAATGAACAGTTTCAAATTTAGAAAACTTCCTTATTATTCATTAATGGGTTTCATTAAAACAGTTTAAACAACAGTACGGCAGTCTTTTGCAGGCGCTATAAAATTATCGCTTTTTTCGTTAAACTTATTGTAACACTCTTTGCAAAATTTTCAAAGCTGAACCGTTGAACAAGATGTCGATTGAAATCGGCGTGGCATTTAACGCGTTGAAAAAAAAATTAAAGAATTCCTAACTACTTGCAAAAAAATTTTTATTAATTTTGGAAATTAATTCTTTCCGACTGGAGTTCGCATAATTAATGCAGTCGTTAAAATCGAAATATTTGCAATGATATTAGCAAGCTGCGAGAAAATGGCGAAAGGTTATCAACAATACTAGAAATTATATCGATGATCGATCGGTTTTCATTCTTTTTAAATAAAACTTTGATTGTACGCAACAATACAACAATAGCTGAAACATTTCTGTTTCTAGGAAAATGAAACTTTCACTTGGCATGCTTTAACTTTAGAACCGGCGCCAACTCATCGGAAAACTGAAATTTTCATATCTAAACCGATTTCAAGGCGCACAAGTGAACATCAGATACGTTCTCCGAAGCTACCTACTGATATTCCAGATCCAGTCCCAAGTATAGACATCTATGATGAATCGGTATTCATAATTGAATAGTTTAATTTATTTAAGGAAATAAAGTTACGAAACTGTAAATGCAAAGTAAATAATTCACTATAGTATTGTTTTATTTAATCATTTATTTAATGTTTATTATTTCTTATGATTCTATTTTACCATTCTGCAAGGTTTTTAGTGCCATTCTCATAGAAAGATGCTAATTTTGATTGAAATATTTTATTTTAGTAAACGAAAGGAGAAATCATTTTGCAAAATATATTGCTTTTCACAGAAATTCTCCTATAATTATTACTGTGTATTAACTTTAAAAGAAAAAAGAGCTAGACGTTTCAAATTCAGGAATTTCTGAATTTAAGCATTGTTCGATCTAGTAAAGTTACCAAGCTTTTTAATTTTTCAGAACTCCAGTAGGAACACAGATGAAAGTAAAGTGAAAAAATCAAATACAGTTGTTCGTAGAAGAGGCAAACGTTTACGCAAAGGGAAGTGTAGAAGAGGGTCAGCATATGGACAACAAACAGAAGTTTGTGACCTACTTGAATCAACTGAAACTCAAATTTCTCATATAGGAAATAAATCCACAAGAACATCGTTAGTAAAAATTATGTTATTATACAATTTGTTTATTTATACAGTATTAGAAAATTAATCGTGGAGATCTCTTTCCTTGCTGTTTAACAGAATTCCTACAAGTAATGGTGATACAGAGAATTTGGTACCTACTTCTAACAAGACCTCTGCAATAAGTAATACACCCTCTACGATGCTTTCTAGTTTCATTGATGCAGATATCTTAAAGCATTTATACAGAGAGTTGGATATGGACAAAGTAGAGGCAGAATTTTCTGTTAAGGTAAGAGTGAAAGCTTAATGTATGCTTATTACAAAAAGTAAGTGAAATTAATCAAATAAAAATTGCTTATATGAAATGTAATGTTATTGTATTGTGCAATTTTAGAGAAAAATCGCGTTAAAAGAAGCTTTGCGAGTGAAAGGTGACAACTATTCACATTCAAGGCGATCTCCAAAATTTTCAAACCCTGTGCTTGCTGATATTCCAAGAGTATTTTCTCGTCAAGCTGTTCGTTTTGAAATTCTTGGCAGTGAAAGTTTATGTGGTAACTAATCATCAAACTTTAAATAATTTAAATAAATCATCAGGTATATAGATAGGTTGCATAAACTGAATTAAATCAACAAATAGGTATAACTTACCTCACAACTAAGATAAGGTGTATCTTTAAAGTAATTGAAAATAGAAAACAACATCATAACTCAAACTTAAATGACATTCAATGCTGCTTGTTTCTGTACTTTTGTGTATCAGTGGAAAGTGAAATTGTATTTTTGTTTTAAATAGAATCTCATGCTTTTGAGTGTATTATTTAATGTAGCTTCTTACCTTTTGTAAAAGTATATTAAGGTATACTTATGTCCTAAAATTATATATTAGTTTTAAAATTTATGAAAATGCTGTTCCACTAGAGAAAATATCTCCAACATTATCTTTTTACTTTCAAAAATATTTATTGGAGAAAAATAATTTTATACAAAACATACATTCTTCCTTGTAAGAAACAATTTTCAGCAAATTCCAAAATATGAATAAAGTAAGATATTATACATAAGTGTAAAAATGTAAATGTAAAAATAAAAAAATTATTTATTGCAGATAAAATATTAAATAAACAATGCTTTCTCAAATTTGGATGAATTCTTAAAAATTATATAATTATATACATATAACAAGTGCTTCTAACTTTTATGGTTAAAAATTCATGTGTAATACTAATAATAAATTCATTTAAAAATTGCGTTACATGCGCAGATTGTTTGGTTAAAAGTTGAAGTACCATAAAAGAAAGCTGAACAATTTTGCAGATATCTGATTATAAAAATGCAGAAACATGCAGCACCTAATAAAAATGCTTACATTTATTAAGCATTGTTTGTTAATTTAGTCTCCAAAATGGGTTACTCTTTAACGTTGTTATGTACATTTTCAACATTTTGAGATTTGCATAACATGAATATTATTTTAACATATAAGTGTTTAATCAAAGTAAATTTTGAAATTTTCAAATTGATTTTATATAATTTAAATAAAACTGATTAACTTACTTAAAATTTTTATTAGGACTAACGGTGTTGGAGTATCTCAGCAGACATGTTTTTGTTTCATCGGGTAGAAAATTAATTTTCGGTAAAGTTTTCAATAAATATCAAGAAAGTGTAATAAAAGGTAGCAGATATATTTCACCAAATGACATTCACGAAGCTCTTGAAGATGTTATTGGAAAACTTATAACTCACGAACAAGAAGCATACTTGAAGTCTATGATTGGTGAAATTAAAGAACCGTTGAATTTCAGAAGTTGGTGTGGTTTGTGTGCTGCAGTAGAACGATTATTATGTTCTCTTCCCCCGAAAGAAGTCGATCCAGCTACTTGGCTCGAAAGAGTTGACTTTGAGACTTTAGAACGAAGACTTAAATCTACTAATGTAGATTCCAAACTGGTACAGTTTTTAAGAGAAATTTGTGACAAATGAAATATTAACGTGAAACGTTTCGTTTTAGCCGGTATTATTATGGAATGTGAAGACAAAATAATCCTGAAGAATTAATTTTTTTACCCTATGTGGTATGTCCTTTTTTTGCATAATTAAGATTTTTGTATTACTAAAATCATTAATTTTGAAAATATATATTTTTAAACACAAACAAGTTTTAAGGACCATATCTTTGAAGTTAAAGTTGTATTTACATTTTATAACGCAGCAATTTATTTTTTAGTGCATATCTTCTCATTATAGAATCAATTATAAGAGAGTTAATTATTGTTATACTTTATGTTTAGAATTCTTTTGCTTCGAATCATCTGGAAATAATATTTATTGCATGTTTTGTAATTACAAAGTGAAAAACAATTTTATTTTGAAATAAAACGAACAATTTTTGATGATTTTATGTTGATTTACTTTTTATAACATTAAGTTAATAAATGATATTTTCATTTATAAATATAGAAATATAATAAAAGTTTGATGTTTGTACGAAAATTCATATAAAAATAGTAATGAATTTATAATATGCTAAAAACTTCATTTTTTAGATGATTGGAAAATATTGTGTTTTTATCATTATTTTCAATAATTGTTTTGCCTGTTTTTTTTCTTTAAATTTTAGTATTATGAAGGAACAAAATTCATTCAATTTTAATTTATGTTTAGCTTTATTGGATTCTTCTCATTTAAAACAATATTAAATTCTTCAATTTAAAATATTCGTTTATAATGGGTATCTTAGAAATTTGTAATAGCGTAATAAAAGTAATTACAAAAATTATAAAAAACGTATATTGACCTTTTGTCGGTAAAAACGAAATTCGTCTTATTTCATAGGTCATCTGTTAAAAATTTCTCAACATAAAATTATTTAATTTATACTACGTATCGTTATAAATATATTTTATTGAGAAATTTGTTACCATTTTGAACGCACATTTTTACGAAATTGTCCATTACACCATATGTAGAAATATCATTGCCTCGAAAAAGCATCCAAATATTGTAACGGATATTTTATGTAAGATTGAATGACATTCTACTCATTTTCTTTAAAATATTAAATTGAAATACATTAAATAGGTAAACATACATGATATACGAAAATGTTGATGAGGCTATATAAAAGTAAAGGTGAGATACAGAATAGATCTAACTGAATGCTTTTTTACGTCACATGGTTTGGTGGGCTCACGAGCCCCCTTACCATTTTCATGTCACTTCCAACGTTACCGAGTCAGCATAGTATAAGATTACTAATATTTAGTAGTTATGAGAACTGAAGCTAGGAATAAATTTGATCACAAAATAAACATAGTATAAGATACCTTATACCTCATTTACCATATAAATTTATGTTTACATATACAGAGCGATGATTGACAGATGAACAAAATTATACAGTTACACCTGACGAGTGATTTGAAAACAAATACCCTGCAACATTCTATTCCCAGTTTAATAGTTAAGAAGATATTGTCTGTTGACAGGTACTTTGTAGTATTTGACTAGTTTTTACGCGTTTCTCTCATGCTAGATAATTTAATTTTGTGTAAAGTGATTAAGTAAAACTATCGTGAAAAGAGTGTTTGATTTTTGCATTTGATATGAAGTTTTGCTTGAATCTAAAATATTTCATTTAGAAAAACATTCTGTGAAAAATTCTAACATTACTGCTATCGGTCGGTGTTTGTAGTGAAGGTGGAAAGTGGTCGTAGAGTATTATGTGTCAAATGGGGTAAGTTGAGAAATGAAAAAAATGAAGAGAAAACTTTCTTTAACAGTTTCTTTGGAGTTTACGATAGACGTTAAAAATTAGAAATTCAGTGTTATATTATAAACCCTCTGTCATAAAAAACGTCTACCATAAACCGTTGATATGATAGTTACTTTAAAAATTTTAAATGTTTCAGCCATATAAGTTAATTTTTATCTTCAGATTGTTGTTATTTCGAAGAAAATTTTCGTTTTATTTTATTTAAGAGAGTTTGAACTTTTAAAATCATTCTTTCATTAACACAAAACGTAATTTTTATTTCTAGAAAATTCAAAATAAATCTTCATCTTGTCATTTTTTAAATAAAATATTACTTTAAAGAATTAAAAAATGTTATGTTTTTAAAAATTTTCTCTATGATATATTTTGTAGTGATCAAGGAATTTTTAATTATATCGTATTCGTTAACCTATACCAATTACACAAAGGCCGAAGAGGACCGAGGTTCTCATCGACTATTTTTGATCAAGCAAGATTCTAGTTTTATAGGAGTCTGTCCGTATATTACTCTAATATCAGATTATATTTATTTCTTTTTGTTCTTTACAATGACAAATTTTATTGTCCAAAAAGGCCTTTCTACAATTTACCATTTGTTTGCAACAAGAAACCCTTAAATATCTTTCTGTGCATCCAAAACAGAAAACAATGTTCGAAATATTAGTTTAAAAATAAATGTCATTAGTCAAGAAGTTACTGAAGTTATTTTAAATATAATAAACAATGGTGAATTTATTTGCCTAGTTTATAGATCTTAAATATGTAAATGTTTTATTTGAAAAATTGTTGGTTACCAATATTTTGGTTCCGGCTTTTTATCCAAATCGGCACGGAAGAAATGGTTTAATGATTTATTACGGTATTAATTTTCGTATAAACTGTATGCAAAGTAGGTACAAACATATAGTAGGCATGTAATATTTTTCTCATATTTTTAAAAATAATATCTGAAAACTGTTAAATAAAAACTTACTTTTAAGTTTTGCACAGTAGATGTAGGTTTTCATGTCAGTGACATTATAGACATATTTTAGAAGTTCAAGCTCTCTTGAGTAAACTAAGTAGCAATTTTCATTAACAGTACCTTTTTAACTACTAAACTAAGAATAAAATACCACAAGAAATTTTGGTTTCTTTGTCTGTATAAGTTATAAAATTTAAAATATAAAACAATTTGTACCGGATGAAACAATATTAATATAAAAATATTCAACAGAATTCATATAACAGCATTTTGTTATGTTGTTAACTGTCACTTTCTCAGTTTTCAAGCTGTTCCTGAATTTTCCTTCTTTTCAACATTCTTCTTGCCAAATTTGAGTCTTTCATTCAAACTCACAGAACCAGAGCGTTTGGAAGAACGTTTATAAAATTCGGACTCACGTGAATTCAAACGTGGTTCATCCTGTTAACCATTAATCCCTCCATACTTAGTTAATTTAACAATAAATAACTATTTTGAAGTAATAGTGTAACTAAGTTAAAAGAATAAATATACTTATACTTAAAAGTAGCTATGTTCAAAATTTGTTTAATTTAAAAAAAGCTAATAATTACTGTATAAATTCAGAGTTATACAAATTTTATTTTTTATGTTTGCCCTTCTACGAGCTTTTGTACTTCGGCTGCCGCACCAAATTCTGTAGAGCATCGTTGTTCGAATTTGTGAGCGCATTTACGGCAGTAATTTGTGAAAGGTCGCCTCATGCTTAAAAAGTACAATCTAGGAAGAATGAATATCTCTATACAATAGTGCATTCATATTAGAAGTCGTAGTGATAAAAGAAACGTGGGAACCGCGTAACAGAACTGTCCGAAAATCACTGTTGTGAAATCACTCTAACGTAAGAATCTCCTGTTTTTCTTCTACCGTTAAGTTAACGGGATAGTAATTGTATGCGTCAAACGTATTTCCTTGAATTATAATTTCGGGTACTTATTTTTTGTTAAACGCGTGTAATAATATTAGTAATGGATGATTGAGATTTCTTGAGTGAAGCTAAGTCTAAGCATGTCGTTCCCTTGAGTATATCATTTAAATACAATCAAATTTATAAACTATACAGTAATGATATTATAACAACATATTATGCATAATTGGAAATAATTTGAATAATATCCTATTTGTACTTATTTTTATGAAGAAATTGTTTCCGATCTACTGATATCATTTTTCATTAAGAACGCAAATTTGGATTTATGAGTAATTTACCGTTGTAACCAATCGTTAGGAGTCTCTTTTAGAATTGCTAACTTTATAGACTTTGGTAGGCAGGTTATAATTCTTAAAATCACGAAAAAACGCCCCATAAGGGGCGTAAGAAAATCCATAATTGTTTTCTAGATCGGTATTACTTTAGTACATGTGACACGAAGTCTCATAAGACAATATAGGTCTATTCTAACTAAACCTCGTCTATGGTGACACTCTAATACTTTGCAAAGGAAAAAAAAAAAGAAGAAAAGAAAAAAAGAGAAAAGAGAAAGCAAATATGAAAATATTTCTTATTCAATCTTGAGTTAAACAGTCATCTTAAGCTACTTACTTCCCTACACTGGATGCATGGGACTGAGTAGAATGAAGAAATGTAGACGAGATCTACGTTCGTCGCACAATTTTATTGCCGGAGCGAACTTGCCTGTATCCATCTCGAACGTACAGTGTTTTTATTACAGTTATCCTCGGTTGGCTGCCGACAATGTACAAACTGTTCCGAGTTATTCTTCTTGTTTTCCTTTTAACACAATAAATAAACGAATTCGCGCGCGTGTGTTTATCGTTTACGTAACGACAATATAAAATCGTCCTGCATTAGTAAATAAATTAAGTAAACGAGCGGTATAGAACGGTGTAGAAGTATAATCGGGATTCAGGGCGTATTTCGTATTTTAATATAACAATAATACACTACCGGTTGCATTTTGAGTGTTCTTTATGTGTGTACGTGTATTTGTGTGCGTGCATGCGTGTCTCTCGTGTGTAGTTTCTTTTGCGTGAGTGCGCGCGCGCGCTCGCTCGCGTGGGTGTCGATGGGCATTGTTCAGTCGCTAGTTCCTACGCCACATTGCACATACAGCTAACGTACAAATATAACGACGTGACGATTCGTACGACACTACTTCCTAGAGTCTCTATACAGCGCGACGCTACCCGCCGATCAAAGGGAGATTTTCTTTGGGGGCTGTTCCGAGACTTAGATATTTCTGGTTCCGGGTTGCCGGCTGCAAGGAGAGTCCGCCACCCAGTCGCCAGTCAGTTCACTCGTTGGAAATTTTCTTCGATATCTTTGTTGTTGATTCTCAGTATAAAAAAAGTTGCGGCTTCTGCTGGGGGGCAGTGGGACTGAAATATGACGACGGCGTGTAGATTTTAACAATGGGCTAGTTGCCATTTGTGGAGCGCTGCATCGCCGGAATCACCGCGTCCCGTTCAGTTCCGTAGATCTTACCAGCTTTCTTCGCCATGTTACCTAGCATTTCCATCGAGCATTTGTGTGCCGATCTTAGCGATAATGCCCATTCCCTTAGGCTAATTTCGTCCTGAAAATAGAACACACCACTTGAAACTTGTAGGTTTTTCGTGCGTTAGTGAGATGTACCAGTGATTTCCGTTAATATTCGACCCCCCCCCCCCAAAAAAAAACTTACGTTATTTGGTCCAATTTTAAAAAAGTTATTCTGTTTTAAAAGGTGTCCGAATATTAACGGGAGTCGCGGTATTTCATTAAAGTCAAACGATCAATTTTTTTTCGATATCTGGTTACTCTTCAGATTAAATAAAGAAAAGGCACTTAATTAGAACTGACAATCTATAAGATTAAGATGGTGGCTTGAATAAGTAATTTAAATACGCTGTTACGAATCCACTTACCGGATTTGTAAGTACTATTTTTGCGTCTCTCGTACGGACAACAATACACTGTTCTCCTTTTACGTGTTGAAGATCTGCGCTGACTTCTTCAATCTAAAAATTCATTTAAATATCTGTTTAAAATTATATCTGTTTATACTTATGGACATCATGTTTATTAAGAGGGAATCTTAGTGACAAAATGTATAAATTGATATATTTAAAAAAAAACAATTTAATTTTATAATATACAAATTTAACCTATCAATAGAGTTTGAGAAATTTGAACTTAAAACACGTTTCTAAGAATCAAAGTATTAAAGATTGTCATAATAACTCAACATTTAATTAAAACATTTGATTATAACAAAAGCACCGGTGTTGCTTATAATCAGTGTTTGAAAGTCCCATAAAGTGACGAGTTTATTCTGTGCTTCATTTGTGATTGTATTTTGCAATCAGAATATACAACGTTAACAGTGTTTTTTGACAAAGCAAATTGGAAGTAAAACGTATTTGTAAAAGTATAAATAAAGCACTCGGTAATAGATTGAATACTATAAAATAAGATTAAGATCAAAAATAACAAATTGTAATGTTCATTTTATTTGTTAATTAGAAATAGTTAAAAAATAGCTTAGACATCGGTGATAGTGACAATTTTATCGAATTGTTGATGATTTATAAATCAATTAATTTGCTTCATTCGCGTAGATTGTTCTCTGTATAATGTGAATTTTTTTGGCATTTTTTCTGAACAATCATAGAGCACGTCTATAAACAGTCTTCTTATTCATGTAAGTCTTGCAGAAAATCACGATTTGTGCATTTATAGATTATTTGCATGCATACGTTTAATTGCCAAAAAGGACATTAGCCTTTTCGTAAAAATCGTATTTGTTATGCTCTTGTGGATTACAAATACTGGTAGGTTTAATGTTTAAGTAGCAATTTTCGTTATAAAGTGTCGTATGATAGTTTATGGTTATAGAATGTAGTAATATTCTGTTTCACAACTTCTACAGAATGAACTAGAAATCATGTTCCATTATTTTTTATAATTTTTCAGCTTCTTCGATTGTAGACTGTCCTATATTTGCTTATGCTGTCCGAACTCCCAGGTTTTAGGCTACTTTTCAAATTTTCATAATTGTTTATTGATTATTTTTAAAAATTTTGCTTTTAACACAACATTCTATACATCATTGGTTACCACAAATGTTGAATCTATTAAAATCTACATTTAACAGTGTCAAGATTTTGCAAGTATAGTTAAAAGAGAAAGAAAGAAACGTTTTAAATCTTGTTTGCTTTCTTATAAAGTAAACTGGACACACCGAAGCATTGCATTTATTTCTGAAAATAAATATAGGAATCAATTTCAAAATCGTTTCTTTCATTTCCAAACTGTTATGAAGTGAAACCCTTTGCAGTCCTATGTCGACATCACATTTCGAAAGCGATTATAATTGCATTGTAACTGTATAATAAAAAAAATATAAATGTATAATAATTTAAATAATATTTGCAACTTAATTAACGTAATTCAAAACATTGATATAATAAGAAAAATATATATACAGAGGGTGATCTGTTGAAGGCCACCTAAGTATCTGTTCGAGTGATTGCGATGCGAAAAATATTTTTGACGTAGTTTACATGGTTTTACGAGACGTATCAGAGGGCGGAAAAAATGGTTTAATAATTTTTTTTTAATACCCACTTATGTTTTTTATCGCATCATGTAACTGGTTAAAAAGAAATACGTCCAGATATGTATAATATCAAATGTTTTCGTCGCAGAATTTTTCACGCGAACGCGAAAAATCAAACCATGAATGATAAGTCAATGAATTTAATAGATCACAATCACGAATGGATAGTTAAGAAGTACAAAGGTCTTTCGGATTTCTTGTGTGACTGCTCGGCGATAATCCGGTGCGGAATTCCGCAAGAAAAAGGGAGAACTGTTATCTCAGGTTTCATACTAGAATATCCGTATCTTGAAATGACCTTGATCTCTAATAATTGAAGTTTTACGTAAAATATATATAAAATAAAATTGCGAATATAGAGCGGACTGGCTGGAACAAAATTGTGAAAATGTCGTGGACCATAAAGGGTTAAATAAAACTGATTACGCGCGTCCCTCACTCTTAATCTTGGTTCACTTTTTAATCGGAGAAATTTGAATATTAATTGTATTCAACAAAAATAGAAGAACATATCAATTTAATTGTAACATTTAATAGGTATCGTTTGATTTAGTCAATTTAGTTTACCTGATCCAGAAAGACAAGTTCAGGTTTCGTCGTTGATTCAGGGTGCAATTCTAATCTATTGGGATAAAGTTTCGCGTAACGCGTCTGCCATGCACTCGCGAAAGGGCCACCTAATTTCTTAATATAACCATGTAAAATGCAGTCTGATCCTGTAACAGAACAACTTCAATATAGCAACTGTTCGGTTGAAATATTAATAGTGAGAAGTAAATCATTAATTTCCTTGCCTTTTTCATCCGCGTCGAATCGTTGCTTTTGCTTAGCCTTTTTCTTATTTTCCAGCTACGAGAAAAAGAAAGGATAATTTAGGTGGAAAAAGATTGTAAGAGAACAACAATGGTTGTTTTCGGCCCTTATGAGCCGAGGAATATGCGTCATTCACCCTCGACACTTCCGGATCGATCACTAACACTTCTGACGATTAATTACCATTGTGACTTAGTATACATTTAAATATACAGGATGTTTCAGAACATGTGGGTGTAACTTTTATCAGTGAATCCAGCACTCTAAATTAAGAGAAAAAATTCGTATACACTTATGCTCGATATCACTTTGTTTCCGAGACGCAACCATATTTCCGTCTACCGATGATCCTTTTGATAAACTGAATTCTACGTTTAACTGTTTGCAAATCACGTTTGTTACATAGTGTACGATCTTATAAACGCTGTACAACACTCTGCACTGTGTATGCATTTCTTTGCAATGATTCTAAATCTTTTAACCCTACTGCGATTGCGGTTCTAAAAATTCCTGCACAGGTCGCGGTGGAGAGATAGAGTAACTTAAACTCTGCGTTGCGGTGATAATTTTTGCAAAAGAAAGCTATACAAATTATGCAAAATGTTTAATTGTATTAAAATAGGTACAAAATATATAGATATAAAATAGATAATTATTAAACCTAATATAAAAAATGAACAATTGTTTACATTAAACTAATTAGAATTTTTCATTAATGGATTTGTAAAATGATTAGAACATCCATCATATGGAATGTTACTATGCTTAAGGCATGAAAACGTATTGCAAAATTTACGAGAATACTTGGATAAATGCGTGGTTTTAGATGCGTATCAAGTAGAACATCCTTTTCTTTGTTTACACGTCGTAGATACATCTGTGCTTATATCCTTATTAGAATTTTTCTCATTATACCCATGAAAATCTTGAATTCTGATGTGCAAAGTATTATTTGATCGCCTTCTTATTTCACCTAACACTAATTGTGTTATCAGATTTCTAATGAATATTCTACGTGGCACTCACATTTTGATTCAACATACGAATAATTTGTGCATCGACACCTGACTTTATCTGATTATAATATTCTATTATTTTCGGTTTTTATGAGCGTAAATTTATTGCATCGTCAAAATGCATACTTGAAGCTAATATTACGTTTTTAAACAAAGCGGGCTGTTGTTGCTATAAAGAATATCTCTATAGAAATATCAGTTACTCTTTGTCGGCAAGAGCTACAGTGTTTCTTTTTTAAAATTATTTAGAAAAATACTTCCGATGTATCTGTCAGATCAATCGCGACCGCCGCAGAGTTAAGTTGTAGAATTCATAATAGCAGTACGTGTATTAAGTGCATTTAGTCGCGTTTATTAATTACCAGGGAACTTTAAACGTGTCAGAATCTCAATGATAAGACGTCTAGAAGTTTGTATTCGAACCGAAAGTAGTTATCTCGAGCAATTTCTGTAAAAGCACGTAAACAATTGATATAATACAAAAATGGTTGTATCTCGGAAACAAGGTGATATCGGTATTGGGGTCACGTGTTTAAACTTACGCTGCAATCGAAATAGGACAGTGTCGTTTTTGAGGAAGTCAATTTTTCATGAATAGACAGTTTCTGGAGGACTTGGGTCTGGGTGCTAGACGATACCAACTTTCTCTCAAAAGAGTATCCAACCATCTTTAATTGCAATTGACTTATCGTAAGTCTACACGCACTGAAAAGGGGGACCTAAAATTTAAGGGCTGGTTTGTTGAACAGAGGACATTTGTGTGACATTCTGCAGGTCGTATTTACTAAACGATGGACGTGACCTGTAGGCGTTGCATAATCCGGAAACCGCCCCAATTTCTAACTGCATAATTCTAGGTCCCATTTTTCTACGTTTCTTCCCCAAGAAGCGTCTTGAAAAATTATCTGAGAAATTGGGAAACGTCTCCAAATCTCGGTGAGAACCAGGTTAGGACACCAGAACATTTTCGGATTTCAAATGTTTCGGAAATTTAAATATTACAAGAATTATCTTAGACACCGAACCTTCAACATTTGAATTTTCACTTACAACACTTTAAAATTTATGTGGAGTTTAGTACGTTTAACGAACATATATATTTTACACGGATATTTAGATATTATATATTCAAAATTTTACATGGACTAAATAACATTGTATAAGCTGGGCATTATTATTGTTATCATATAAATTGTTAATATTGTCATTGTTTGAATATAAAAATTGTATAAAAAAATTTATTTGCTATATAATCGGCTTCACGAACCGTGCTGGAGCCAACAGTTTATATTAACCTTTTCTTTTCTTATTCCATTGTGCCGAATTCATTGGTAAAATTATGCCCACGTGTTCTGAAACACCCTGTATTTCTGGAAGAATCAATCTGTGTCGAGTTCACCCGTGCGTTGCTTTTTCGAGATTTCTTTTTATAAAGCGCATAAAGAAAAAAAGAAAAAGGAAGGAAAGAAGAGAAATAAAGATAGGATGTTAAGAAAAGATTTAAGCGTTAAACAATTGATATATGCACCTTGTCTGCTTCGTTATTGATTGTCTCGAACACAGTATCGGATACTTCGGCTTGCCACCTCTCTGAGATGGTTAGAGGGAAATTTTTGTACAAATCTTGATCGGCATCCGTCAATTTGATACCCTTGGTATCTTCCTCGTCAAAGGAGCCAATATCAAAGGCGTCTGCGGCGTTCACTTCGCCGCGCGGTGGTATAAGTGGCGGCGTATATTTCTGGAGATAAACTTGTTGCCAATCGATGCCACTGAAAAATGGGTGTTCTTTTAACTCGTCTGCGCCACAACCTCGGCAGCCAAGTCTGTTGTTGATGTCTCGTTGCAGTAGACCTTCTAACAGTGAGCGTAACTCTGGCGAAAACGTTTCTGGCAGTTCGACATTCTGAAATTATTTTATGCGGTTCTTAATATATTGTATATTATACCGTGGAATATTTGATAAGATAGCTTTGCATATTTTGTCATTTATTACAAAGCAAATGAAAAATTTCTTATAATTGAAATATGCTTAGATATTTAATGATACAAAGTATTTAATTTTTCTGCGAACACTATAACTGCCTGTTATGTCAATTTACGTACACCAAACCGTAGGTACATTAGTTTGTGATTGAATGGAAAATACAATTTTGTATAAACTAAGTTCCAGTAAATATATGTTCATAAATGTTTCCTTAAAAAGTGACTATTAAAAAGCTTCGTGAAAACTTGTTCTAACTGAAGACAGCAACGTATTTACTCAATTTAATGCATCCAACGAACGTATGAGATTTAATCATTACTAAATTCTTATGTTACGGCAATGGTAAAGATATATTTAGTCGATATCAGTAGGGAAGAAAGAGGGACTCATTGTACCAACAATGAAAACATGTAATTTTGTGGTATACAAAATTTTCGCGCGATAATTTCTCGGGAAAGTATTGTTGATTATATTTTTATTGGAACTTCGTTTTTCTCATAACAGCATTTTCTATCATCTCGTAAATGAATGTTTCTAAGTATATAAGTATATTACAGAGTAACTATTTATTAAACGGTAGAGAATATAAAAAAGAATTTATAATACTAAATAAATTATAGTGAATTCTTTACAAATAATTAATTTCAAATATAAAAGAATATATTGTTTTATGATGTATTATCATTTACAGCAAATTAAGGATGAAAGGATGAAAGATTATACTAATAATAAATATTTTGTTTTAAAGTATGCATAATTATATTAATTTATAATTTAATTAAATTCGTGGAGCACGTTCCTAGAGAAAGTAATTCTGTTTGAACTTAATTAATTAGATTAATTAACTTTCAATTGTTTTTCATTGAATACAAATATAAAAAGATTTAAAAATATTTTATACATTTGTGACATATAGATTTAATCTTTTTAACTGGTATGTTCGACCAAGATTAAACAATGTTACAATTATACAGAAAATTATCGTAGACAATTGAATAATATTAGAAGATATCAATATTAATAGACTGTCTAACAGGATAAAAATATTCTAATATAAAATCAGTATGAAAATGAAAAAAAATTCTACATCGATTGTTTTTATTGCGTAAAAGAGTGGTGAATAAAAAATTCAAACCACATTTAAAAATAGAAACTATATCTAATTATTGTTACTAATTAAAGAGACAGAAATTCTTATTTAACTAAATTAACAGTATTTTATTTAAATTATAAAGAACGACTTACTTCACAGTAATTATTTCATAATAATTAAAGTTTTTAGAATTGGACATAATGAATTTATGAATTTTTCTTTAATTTTATAAAAATGTTCATTGAAAAACATCAAACGAAATGGAATAACTGAAAAATAAACTATTTTGGCATTTTTGTATATACAGGAGTGTTTAAAAAGTTGAATAAAATTGAGGCAACAAACCTTAGTCAATGTCATGTGATCTATCTCATGTTTGTCTTTAGTTTTATGTTGTCTAAATGGACTGTGTCCTTTCAATAATTTATGTAACATACAACCAAACGAGAACCAATCAGCACTGGAATCATAAGTTACTCCCTTCGAGAGCACTTCCGGCGCCATATATCCGTGCGTTCCTCTATAACAAAAGTTTTGTTCTTTTATCGATATACTTTCTGTACCTGTGACATTCGATATTAATATGCGATAACAAATCTAACGTAATACTTGAAAATATTTTTACATCGTTTTCTGAATTAAAAATAATTTGTATTTTTTTTTCTTTCCTTTATAACAGAAGTTAACAACAATTTACATCGACCGGTAAACAAGGGCACCAACATTTGTCTCTTAATAGAAATACTTTTTTTTTAGTCAAAATATGAAATGTCATAATATGAATACAATAATATTGAAGAATAAAAATACATTCGATTATTCCGTACACGGTACACTTATGCACAGAGACAATGTAAAATGATGCAATTACATAAAACTTGAAGATATTACAAAACTCAATTTTAAAAATAACCATTTATTAGTCGAACTTTTTTAAAAGTGTTATATGCAACATTTCTTTAAATAATGAAATTATATTTCACAACATATACGTAAGATATGAACATATTCAGAACGTTATTCGTATTACGTTAGAATATGGAGATATTTCATCTTGTCATGTGTAGTACCGCTCATAATTATTCGAAGGATAATATTGGTATGTTACAAATAGTTCTCTAAAAGTGTATAATAAATTATCCTTTACTCCTATTTTGAAGAGCAGAAAATGCTTGTCCCACTATTTTTTTGCACACATAATTCTTCTTTTAAAGCGTTCTCTGCTACGTGTATTATTTTCGGTACAGGCTGAATCTCATTTCTACGCTAAATTATATTTTTCTCAATAAGAGATAAAGAACTAAACAACGATTGTTAATATTACTTTTATATAGTCTGTAATGATGTTTGGAACACATTTTAAGCCGTGTACCCACTGCATCAACTACAAAAGGACATGAATTAAAAAAAGATAATGGAAATCCAGCAAAGAGACATCCTTGCATTTATTGCTATAAAGAAACTGTAAGAAATTTTAATAGTAACATTGCACGGGACACTACAAAAAAGGTGACAACATCTTGTGATGATTGCCCTAGCAAACCATCTTTAGGTTTCCCTTGCTTTGACAAAATACATCGATACATGAAAATATAAATGAAAATATTGAAAATAAATATTATTTACTATATAATTTCTGACATACACACTCTCTTGCATGGATTTAGTTTCGTTACTTTATTTTTTTTTTATTATTCTCTTATTTTTTCATTACCAAATAAATTTATCTGTTTGTTATACCACATACATTATTTTTTAAACATTTAAAAACATCAAAGATAAGTTTACACTACTGAAACAGAAAGAAATAGGCAATATATTAATATATTAAACCTTATAGCGTGTACCGTTTTAGGTGCAAATGTGTAAATGTAATGACACTTCGTCGAATGCAGCTTGGCTCGGAATGTGTTAAGTAGTACACAATACTTTTATTATAACTGTATCTTCCTTAAATTTTTAATATTGGATTATATCTGTGACTATCTTTGGGTCAGTATTATGTTGGAAATTTTCCGTCATTTTATTTCTTTCAACTAAATTTTCTTACAATTATTGCCTGATTTTATCATTCTCTGCTAATGCCAGAGTGAAATACAGTGCTGGACAAAAGTATTGGCACAGCATGATTACTATGATACAAATACTCATAACTATTGAAAAAATTGATTTAAAGAAAAAGTTTTTTAACATATTCATTTATTATCTATCTTAATTTATTACATAATAAGAAGCAATAATGTAAATAAAGTTATGTGAAAAATAATATGTTACTTGAGAATTTTATATGCGGACAAAAGTATTGGCACAGAGGAATAATAACACTTATAATTAATTAAAGCAGAGCCTTAATATTTTGTTGGTAGTTCTTTCCTTTTAAGAACTTCTTTTAGTCTTCGGGGCATTGAATGGACTACATTTTTTGTGAATTCAGACTCAATATTATTCCACTTCTACAGAAGAACCTTGTTTAATTCAATTTCACTTGTAATATTGTGTTTCCTGATTCTTTTTTCAAGTTCGTTATATATAAACGTACCTTTCGAAAACCTAAGGTTTATGACATGTTCTTAGGCTATTGAGCGCGAGAGCCGCGAGTCACTAAAAACTCTAATACAACAATTCTGTCGACCTTCGCTAGGATGTACCTTAAAGTATGCAAATAATAAATGAAATTCTAAAGTCAAAAACAGCCTTTCTGTGCGATCGTGCCACAAAACGTTACTAAAAAATCCTAACAGTGTATATTCTTCAATGTGAAGTGTATTCTATTGGTGTTATAGCCAATAGATTTCAAATATCAAAAAGTACAGTGTGGAATATAATTAACACTTTGACGTCCGCACGTGTGATAGAAAGGGTAGATTCTACTATCTACGCCTTTTTCGCACAATCGTTCGTATTGCAATTACAATGTATCGTATTAAGGCATACAAATTTTAATAACTCTTATTTGATTCTGTCATCCGATTTACACGAAATTCCGAGGATCTGTATAAATAAATGTAAGCTTTTCCATTACAATAGAAATATTTCTGCACGACGTCAATGTGGTGTCACTGGACGGCATAGTGTTCAAAAGAAGGAAGTTACTGAAAAACCGTAAAAGAATTGGACGAAGAAGATGTAAATACAAGCGAGCAGGAGGATCTGTAAAAAGCAAGCAAAATAGAAGGCTTTGCGTACCGGAAATCACTAGAAACCCTTATAAAATTAGACGAATGCCACGAATATGCCAAGCCACCGGTTGATTATGCAAAAGGTCGGTACATCGGTGAACGCGTCATTTGGATAAAAATTAACAAATAGTTTGTAAAATATGAGACATTGTATATATGTGTAAATTGTAAAAATACTATTTAAAGCAATCTAGTTTAATAAATACTTCATTTACTGGTTTGAACACCCTATTTTTTGAAATTGTAAAGGCGTTCGAATACTTATGAGCGGTAGTATATTTTGGAACAACAGTTTCGATATGTATTCTTTCTTTTATGTAGAAGTTGCTAAAGATCACTTAGAATTAGTTGAAACTTGTACTTACACACTCGCGTGTGGTTTCTTTTTGGAGAAATCACAGGCCAAGCCTAGATCTGATATTCTGACGTGACCATGTTCGTCCAGGAGGATATTTGCAGGCTTCAGGTCCCGATAAACGATGTACCTGCGGTGCATGTGCTCCAATCCCAGTATCACTTCAGCCGCATAGAATTTCATCTCTCGTTCGTTGAACACTCCGTGCTGATTGAGGTGATAATGAAGGTCGCCACCATTCATTAGGTCCAGAATGAAACAGAGCTTGTCCGGCGTTTGAAATGCGTACGTCATGCATACTATGAATGGACAATCCACCTGTAATTATAGTCATTATTATAGAGTATTTATTCGTTAACGATATTAGTTATATCAGCTGTAGAAATAAATTTTTTTCCGACTTTTGGATACAATAAGAATTTTATTTGGAAAGAATGAAAACAGCCATCGAAATAATTTCCATTATTATGGATAATCTTTCGACATTTTTCTAGTAGCTTACAAATACCATCGCGAATATTTCGATTTGATTGGCTGTACTGATTATGTGATTCCAATCAGAAAGAATTCATTTCTACATCTGATAACTTAAATTAAGTGAAAGTCTATTTTCTTGATTACTTTTTATGAATGTTTCTCGTTACTTTTAATATTTTATGGATAAAGGTTGTAATACATTATTCCAGGTGCAAACTAAAACATCTTTGATGTAATAAAAATAAATGGTGTATAATTATCTGGAAAGATGTATTATAGATAATATCAAAAAATTTGTTATACTTTTTTAATAACGATTTTAACTGATTTATTTATTTAAATTTGGTTTCCTAGCAGATACGTGTATCATTTCGTATGATACTCTGTCGATTATTTTATATGTTGAAACCTTTATAATTTATTTCTTACGAATGAGAAACGTGTTGGGAAACAATATTCCTTAATATATAATTTTCTTATGATTCTTTAAAATAAATAAATAAGGCAAAGTGTGTGCTCACACTTTTGTTTGTTTTTTTATTCTTTCTTTCTTACAAAATTTCACGTTTTTGTTACAGCAATATACTTTTTGAAATATTTTGGATATAAATGACTTTTATAGCAGGGAATGCAAACGTGTGATTCAAAATTTTTACTATAACACATATACATTTTACGGATCGTTTCTTCGCAGTTTTTAGCATAGTTAGCTAAGATAATAATATCAAAGTATACGTTTAAACTGTTCTGAATTTATTCTTTTACGCTGTTCGTATATTTTATCTAACATCCTTGGTTCTGACTTTTGTATAAAATGGAAATGACTGATTGTTTACTATCGAAGGAAAATAAATTTACGCAGAAATAGATGAATGATTTAGAATAATTTGGTAATTTATATTAGTAATAAATTAGTAAAATGAAATATTTCAAAGTAACCAACTATTAACAAAACATCCGCACCAGGCTAAAGTAATAATAACAATTATTTCCTCAATTTATTTTATACACTTTAACCCTCTTAGTATTCTGCAAGTTTTCTAGATACCGGTTAGAAATACCCGAAAAAATATACGTTTTTGAAGACAATTATTAATATTAACATATTTCTTTTTAAAAACGAAGATATCTTTACGCTCGTTTTTATTTTGTTGTAAATTGAATGTAGTTTTTCATTGAAAATTATTTTTTCAGTGATGAAAGAATATGCTTTTTTCTCTGGAAACATTTTCATTTTTGCACAAATATATTTAGATTTTTAAGGAAGTAAAAATAGTTATATTTGATGGAATATTATAATATACTATATACAATAATATAAATAGGAAACCTATAATAAGTTTTTCTTTTTTGCATAAACGATTATGAAAACGTTTTCCATGTACTCCTTTATTGCACTCAGAACATATAGTTCTTAGTTTAGATCTCTTTATTTTCATGTTACAGATCGCACAGTTCTTTTCGTTTCTCTTAGATAGTTATCAAATGTATATAAATATATTGTTGAGGAATCCGTGGTCGAAGTGTTGAGATTAAAAAAAAAATAAAGCATCATTGTACGCGTTAACATGTTAACCTCTTGTGCTGAAATGACGTGCTACACACGTCATTTGTTACCTGTGCCTAAGATGGTAACAACGTGTTATACACGTCGACTACTGTTACAGAGATGTACGTTTGTCTTGTTTGTTATAAAATTTCATTTGTCTTACAACGCTATGTTGAATTTCTCCTGGATGTTGCGGAACAAATTTTGCAAAATATAATTACACCCGAGTATAGAACGCGTGTAAAGGTATCTGTAGATGATATGCTATTACATTTACAAACAAAACAATGGAGACACTATTCCAGAAATATTCCATCCACAGAAGATAAATCAAGACCTCAAACTAAATGTAAAATATGTACAAAACACAATAAACAACTACTTGAGAGTGAAAGGAATGTCTTATTGCATTATACATTCCGCACTGCTTTGAAATATATCATACTATACAGAATTATTAATAAAAATTTGTAATGCGCTGTTAAACTTGTGTATACTTATCGAAGTAGTTTTATATGCAATATGTTGAAAATTTGTACAGAAACGATTTCAAGTAGCAGCTAACTTCCAATTATTTGGACGGGTTTGTTGCAAGAATCGTTCAATTAATTTTCAGCGCAAGAGATTCAGTGCCACGCTGGTACCTGTGGATCGACGCTAGACTTTTCGTTTAGACAGTTTTGTTTCTCGAAAAATAAACAGCTTCAAATTTAGAAAATAATTCTTTACCATTTATTAATGGATTTCATTAAAACAGTTTAAACAGAGGCTTTCCTTTGCAGGCATTATAAAGTTACCACTTTCTTTACGAAATTTGTTGTAACACTTTGCAAAATTTTTGAAACTGAACCGTTGAACGAGGAGTCGACTGAAATCCGCGTGGTACTTAATAACACACTGTCAACCGCGTGCATTTTTTGCGAGCGACGCTTAGAAATTTAACTCTGAGAGATAGAAAATTCGTCAATTTACACCGTTTCTCTGTCTCTGATAGCGTTCGAGTATTTACTATCCTCAGTTTGTAGGATGATTTTTATTACGAATGAAAAAAAGAAAAAAATACACGTCGAATATTTTTGAGGAAGAGCTACTATATACCAACGTTTCGTCAATATCGGTGACTATTTCTTAACACTAGGTTAAGAACTACTTATTAACACTAGGACGCGTCAATTTGAAGCATTTGGGGTTTCACAAGCGAAATTACAGAAATAATTGCTATTATTTTTCAATAACTTTTCCTCATTTTTATTAATGGAACAATACAAAAATATATCCGAATTTGTAACTATGTTAATAATCTACAATTAAGTTGTCTCTATTGTCTTTGATAGATCGATTTTTTGAAGGAAAAATTCGGTTTCTCGTTCATTCAAGAGAAGCCCGTAAACCTAGTGTTAAGAATGCTCTCTCGTTGTGATAATATTCTTACATTTAAGTACCTGTCAAATGTGCAAGTAACTTCAAATGGTAAAATAATAATTATGGAATATTTCATACCACTTAGAAAAATTAAAATAATCTATTTGGTGAAATGTGAAATAAAGAAGAAATATTTCTTGTTTTTAACGTGCTAACGTTTGAAACAGACAAAATTTATGCGCAAAATTTATGAATACATCAACCATATTCACTCTTTTTGTAAAATGAGGAAAACTCTCCGATCGATCGGCAAAGTGTTAACGTGTTAAAATTATATTGAAAACGCCGAAATATCGGCTTAAGGTATTTCTTGCGAGGCCTGCGAAGTCGACATACTGGGTTAAGTGTGTCTAATTCTATATCTAGGATACTAAGAGGGTTGGTTAAAGCATATTTTATGATATATTTTATGAATATTATAAAAATTCTAGTAATTCGAAAATTCTATGTAAAAATTGTCCAATGTTGCGGTACTACATTTGGAAGTTTCACAGTTCACAGTACTTTTGGTTATATTACATTGTTGAGGGAAGCTTACTCCGGTACTGACTGCCGAAAGCATTATCCTTTCGTTGAGCGCTAAAGTTTCTCCTTGTTTCATTTTTATTCGCTTCTTGTCGAGGCACTTCATTGCGTACATTTTCCCTGTGTCTGCCTTTCGGCATCCGTAAACCTCCCCGAAACCACCTCTGCCTATAATTCGATGCACACTGAAGTCGTTCATCGTCAACTGAAACAGCGATCCGTCGAAGAAATATTTTAATATATTTACACATTCATATCTTCTCATAATACTTCAGAGAAATTTTATGGATAAGTATGATGGATGAATGATGGTGATGCAAACTGTAGAAAGAGTAATTTTTCATGAAATTGTAAACTAAATCTGCAGAACGAACCTTTTGAAAATCTGAACTTTCTTTTATTGTTGGGGAAAAAGTAGACATATTAAAAGAATGTAAAATGTACAGTTGGACCTTATATAAGGCGGGAGGATAACGTTCCACGTTATATGAATTTGTGTTACACGAAATAAAGATGGTAAAAAGTTAGAATTAAGTAGAAAGTCTCTTTTTATGTAACAGAAAATAACATATTATTTTGTTTCAAAATAATAATAACGCGTGCGCGCGTGTGTATTCCATTATTAAATTATTTCATTATTTATTAATACAAAATGACGATTCATAATATTCAATATATTGAATTATAGTAAAATAAAGTCCTAATATAATTGTCCAAATTAATCTTTTACTTATGCTTTTGAAATTATTATTTAATAAACAATAATGTCTTTGAGAAACGGTTAAACTTGAAGAAATTAAAATAATAGAATTTAATCATGGAATATCATAAAGATTAAATTGATCGATCATTTTAGGAGGTCAAGTAAATCCAATCTCAATTCTTGCAGAAGAAGAATTATGAAAATAAGTTCGGAAAAAAGAAATAAAAAAAGATATTTAAGAAATAATAAACAAAATTATTCTAAATTTTAAAAACTTATAAACAACAAGAGCATGAAATCCTTGAATATGTGTATTCACAAATATTACTTTTTGGACGATAAATAGTTTCACCGTCGGTTGAATTTTCTTTAGTTACAAAATCTCTATGTTCCCTTTTTCCTTTTTTAAATCTTTCTTTCATCGCGTTATACGAGGTCCCATTACACAATCACGAAAGTTAATAAAAAACTAATGATTTCCGGAAAAGATTCACGATGATTTTCAGAATGACGTCGCCTACTTGATGTAACTCTTAATTCTTTAACGCTGCGAGGCTTAGAATCAATTTCTGATACAGCAAGGTGTAAATTAAAACAAATCGTGATATGTTATTTTCTTGGAAAGATGTATTAGTTTTATGTAACAACAGTCTCGTACATAAGAATTTTCTATCCGGTAATTTGAATTTATTATTTCATAATAAATCAGTCTTCCTTAAGTATACTATAATTACTGAATCATTTGGTATATTGCAGTAATTACCAGGCACGAGCAGATTTTCCGACTTACCTGCATGTTTAATTCTAAGTTCTTCCACTGACAAAAACGTGTGTACTTCTCACTGAAAATATACAACAGCATTTCTTAGCGATTTTTTAGAGCACCATAAAGCTGAGCGCAGTCTCGTTAGTTGGCAACATACCTTTCTAGAAATTTCTTGAACGGCTCCTCCCTTAAGTGTTTAAAAATCTCTTCGATATACGGCTGCAAAGAGGTAATCAGTTTCGAATTCAACGAAAATTGTGTTCAGTATTGTTACAATTAAGCGATACAAGACTAGGAGGGACCAACCTCGAATAGATTAACGGGAACCTCGTTTTTCATGAGGTATTTATGAACATGGGCCACCGCTTCTGCGGAATATTCCTGGAATGAAAAAATCATTGGACGATTAAAGTGATAAGTTTATATTGTATTTACGGTAAAAGGTACACGAATGAACGTTTCATTTCTGGTACTCTTTTATGAACAAGGTGATCATCGATAATCGAAAACCTGTACATAGATGTAAAAGCATTGGAGAGCGTTATCCAATTTATCAATCTATCGATCAATTTCTTTTCGTTTTCCACTTTTGTATCTGAACATTTCAGGTTTCAATCGTTGAAGAAAATTAAAAAAATGTAAAAATTAGCCCATATCGTGTGATTTAAAGTATAATCAAACGTATCTTCCTTTAATTTCAAAATTTCATAAATTATTATTACTGTAATCTCAACAATAGTTCTGAGATTACGGTTTTATTAAAGACCATATTTGTGGGAAATAATGTTAGCTTGTGACTTCAAAAATTTCATTAATAATATTGTTTCAATTGTACAAGAGGAATCTGGTAGCAAATGGAATTTAACTGTAATTTTTCTTTTAAGAGTTTTTTTTTTTTATTGTTTAAGTTATAAAAGGAACAAAATATTGGTCGAACTTAAATCTGGCGAATATGGTGGTGGTGGAACACGGTTGCAAGTGCATTACGTGTTGAAAAATTGTCACGCAACAATGGCGGATACGTGAACGCACATTACCGTGGAAGCATTCATGCTTCTTCTCGAGCATATTCCCCGCTGTTATCATTTTACATTCTCTTGTAAACGATGTGAAAAGCTTCCATATAGAAAGAAGCATTAACCGTAACACCTTGAGGGCCGTATTCATAGTAAATTAGGCCTCGACAATGACAAAAAGAAAAAAGAAAAAAAAAGTGCACAATGGATATGACCTTAACATTCGTAACGTTGATCTTGATGTTACAACTGTACACATGTTTCATCGTATGCGAGAATGTTTCGTAAGAAGTATGCATCAGCGTCGGCTTATGCAAGATTTATCAATTTCCACAGGTCGACTTTTTCGCTCGGATGTCCAAATTTAAGGAACGAACTTCGATCTTTCGACATTCTAGCCTGTCGAGAATTGATTTAGTATACAAGCTGTATTGAAAGGAGGATGGTACAAAAAAAAATATGGCCATTTTTAGGCTCCGCGAGGAAATGAAAAATTCATGCAGAGCGTTTAGTCCTTGCAGTACTTTGAACCACTATAGTCGCTTGCGATTGACGTTTGATGAATTTAAACTTTGAAAGGATTTGAAGCTTTTCAAGAATGTGAAAATTTGAATCACTTCGAACATGATTCGAAGCTTGAAATTCTTGAAAGTCTTGATAGTCTTGGATGTCTCGGAAGAGTTTTGTAGTTTAAGGACTATCCAAAGGATCTTGGACATTATAAATATACATACACTGCTGCTCGTAAGTATTAGGACACCCATTTTGGTCGAGCAGAAAATATTACCTAATTTCAATCATACTTTCTCACTAAAGTTAGTGTCATATATTAGCAAATTAGAGATTCTAGAATGAATAATTTTTTTAGGTTCATTTTAGAATCATTCTTCTTTAGGATAATTTTGTAACGATTTTATGCGTCAAATATTTATTATAGTGAATTTATAACTACAATAAAGTTTGTTTTACATTCATTAAGTAAATTTCAGTAGACGTCTGTAGAATTCAGAAGATTTTTGTAAAAATTTAGCAAACGTCGCTAGATTTAACTCGAAATCGGTGGGCTTTAAGAGATATCAATAGGTATTAGTGAAATACAGTAGATTTAAATAGAATTCAGCAGATCTCGGTAGATTTTGGTAGATTTTTGCAGGGTTTAGTAGATTTCAATAGATATCAATACAATTCTTCAAATTTCAGTAGATTTCAATGAGCTTCACATTTAGGTGTCTTAGTACTTATGAACGGGAGTGTACATGATTTAACCCTTTTAGTGCCAAACAACGATATATCGTTGTTAGCAACATTTGTGAAAAGTGCTAACAACGATATATCGTTGCTATGCGATGGTTCCTTACTATTCACATCAATGCTAAGTAAGTTATTTGTGTGAGTAATAATAATCAAATATTACATATTTTTAACTATAAATGTTTATAATAATACTAGAATGTTATTTTAGTGACGTTTTACTAGTTATACGAATCACTTGTTTTGTAGCAGATAATCATCTTGATACTTGTTGCGCATCATGGGATTATCATTTAGTTTTGCGTTTCGATATTAGTCATTTTGTTACGAATAATTGAAAATGCAGTATTTATGCTTTATACTACGGATTCTGCATCAAACTATGACTAAACGATGATTCTTCTTACCTGCAAATACTGTTTATAAAAGAAAACTGACTTTTCCATTTTTTGTAATGATTTTGAATAAACATTATTAGTACTATTTTCAACAAATATTAAAATACAAATGATATTAATTCATTCTCTCTTCATTTTGTAATATGTTCTTGTTTGAATTTTGTAAATATCATTTTTACTTTTCTCTTTATGAGTTTTTTCTCAAATCTTACTAACTTACATCAAATTGGTTCGGTATTCTTCGCTTAGGTACAATCCTTTCGGCCAGCACTAAAAGGGTTAAAGCGAGGTAGATATCGTCACTACCTGGACCTATATTTATGTAGGTTCGACCGAGACGATTTGGATTGCTTTCTGTTTGACGGTACAAAAACAAGTTAGACATCAAAAAGCTAATCTTTTATTATAAGTTCGTATCTAGTACACAATTGCTTTGAAAATTAATAATAAAAAAAGGAAAAAATGAAAACGAGCTTGAAAACTTTTCTTCTGCAGACAAAAAATAAAAAGAACAAAACATTTCATTATTTCAGCAATTCAAAAATCTTAAAAAAAAAAAGGAACTGAAATTTTTATAACAAAACCTTTGGAATCGACGTAAAAAGATATAATTCAATGACAATGAGGTGAATTGACACTCTTTACTTCTTTGTAGAGTTAATTTCAACTTTCATCATAGCTTCTTTCATTTTTTCTCGGCACCATGATTTTCGATTGTTTTCTTTTTTTATGTACGTATGGATCATTTCTATATGAATAATTATCATATTTATAATCATAAATGTAGGTATAGTAGTCTGTCTTACACTCCTATACTTATACTAATTTTGCCATCACGGCTGAAACAATCGGAATTTATTCTAAACGTGATTGGCGCGGTGGGAAACTTACGAAATACAATGCTTAAATTAAGGACATCGGTCGACGATGGGTTTTCTCGTAGGAACATGTCCTATCTGCAAGGTATTGCCATTCGACATCCTCGCTCTCTCACACACGCACATACATACGTATATACATACACATCCTACAGAAAAATACTCAAATAAAGAAAATGAGTGATTCGATTGACCCTAAATAACGCGATCCGATTAGCCCTATATATAAGAATTTCAAAATGAATAGATTGAATGACGACTCTCCTGCAGACCACCATCAGAGGGACGAATACAACTATTCTCGCTAGTCTTCGCTAAAGCTCCTATTCGTATACAGGGTGAGGCATTTAAAACAGGCCACCTCGGTAACTCGATTACTATTGGTGATAGAAAAAAATGGGTCAGACAAAACTTGCTTGATTTTGAGGTTGGCATAATTCTATGTTAATAGTGTTCTCGTATGTGGATGCGTAGAAGACAATATGAAGGTCAACTCTGACTGGTTAATTAAAATGGTATACTTTTCTATGTACTATTTAATGGGGCGTTTCAACACTCGTACAGTGACCTACAAATCAAGGACACTGAAGATCGTTGAAGATTAATTACGATGGAAAATATTCTACTTTGAGGAACTGATCGAACACTTCGATGATTTTCTGACAAGTCCACTAGGAGTTCCGGGACGAAATGTTCTCCTTTCGTTTTTCCACCTATTCTCTCTAAATTTCTCCTTCTCCTTAACCACACCGCCATAAAGGGTTATTTGAATACGATTCTTAGATGCCCAGAACTCTGTATGATGTTTACATGTCATCTCTTTTGAAATGAAGTAAGCCCTTTTGTTTTACTAGAAGGTAGTACAATTTTAACCATGGACAGGTATGCATTGCAGTAACGTATTTACATTATTCAAGCTTATTATGCAAATGGACGTCCTTTGTTCCATTATTATCAAGCGAAATTTTGTTTAATGACGAATCTCTTTTCACAATGGATGGATTCGCTAATAAGCAAAATTGTCGTATCTAAGGTGATGAAAATGTTCGTGTTATTCATGAAGAATCTTTACACCCACAAAAAGTCACTGCTTGGCGAGCATTTTGGGCAAATGGAATCTTTGGACCATTTTTCTTCGCAGATGATATTGGAAATATTGCTACTGTGACTGCTGAGCGATACCAATTAATGTAGAGTGATTTTTTTATAGTCAGAAATGAATTATATCGACGTGTCTGATGTCTATTTCCAGCAAGACGATGCTACGTGTCACTTGAGAAACATTTATGTAGTGATAAAAATATTTTTGCGAATATTTCGAAAATTAAAGCTGAGCAGTGGTAACATGTATAGAAAAAAGTTATTCAGAACAATGATCTTGACGATATATTTCATGATATATGAACTATTTTTCTTTTTACAGGATTTCAAAATAAGACGGTTCAGAAAAAAAAATAAGTAACTATTTTTACACGGTGTACTTTGATTTAACACGATTCAAATGGCATTTATTTTAAAAATTTCTCTTTGAATTCGGTTCTGTCAAGAAGGATATTTTCATTATAACTATCATTTCCTAGAACGGTACATATGTGACTTAAATTTGAATTTTGGAGAACCTCTTCGATATTTCAACCTTTAAGGCTGTTATTTTGCTATGGAAAAACTGTCAGTATTGTTATTAAAATATTGCTAGATATAATAATTTGTCAGTATTTTAAATAGATGGTCCTACCTAATCAAAAAAATAAATTAACATCGACCAAATGAACAAAACTGTACTGACAAAATGTGATTTAATACTGACAATTAATTACTTATACTGACCAAAATATTCATTTTTACTGACTATTTATTTTAAAAAGTAGATACAATTTATTTAAAAAAATAAAAAATTAAAATTAAAATTTTATTCAATGATTTTCATATGTTTTATTTGAAAATAACTTATTGTTCCTATCAGGTTTTTACATCTGCAACCATTTTTCTACTCTTCCATATACACTGCGTTCTATTTTACATGATTTTTTTCTGGAACCAATATATTATATAAACAAAGAATTAGGTGTAGTTTGTCAGGCATTTAATCAAAATATTAGAAATAACACACATTTTTATGTGAGAATCTTCTTTGTATAACTAAGCCATTAAAATAGTTTCATATGGGAATGAAAATTTTTCTTGTGCCGAATAACAAAGTAACAATGTTATCTAGCAATGTGCGGTTTTCTTATCACATCCGTGTTCCACGACAAATTTGAGAGAGTGTTCCGAATGTTGCATAGCAAACACTTTTTTCGTGCATTTTAATCTTCTCGTAATTGAAAATTCTTCGTTTCACTTAACTTTCCCGCGACAGATAAGAACAAGCGTGATTAACGCATTATTTGTCTAATTAACTGAATACCTGTAAAACTGCTCGTTGAGAGGTTCATTGATAGAAATTCTATTAAAAATGTTTCATTCTTTAAATTACAAATTGTAGTGATCTGAAAAAGCTGTCACAGAATTGAAGTAGATATTCTTATTAGAATAAGTGAAAGAATAAATAATCTCAAAAGAAGTGGATAATAATTATAGTTAAGAAAATAATGGACACTTGCTTTCCGTAAAATATTTATTTTAGTTAATTTAATAAAAACTGGTTCGTACATTTACTTATTATACAATTGAAAATTTTGGATTCTTTGAGAATATTACACACATTCTGTATTGTTGGTATTATAATTTACGTCAACTAAATAGCAAATAAAGTAAGTTACTAATCTTCGATATTGTTTGATCTTTAGATCGACCTACATGTTACTTTAATGACTATTGTCTGGCATTTCATAGATAATTCTAATTAAATTTTCAAACTGAATATTTATAAACTCTGGAATTATTTCACACTGGCTTTGTAAGACAGCATCGTCATTCCTTTCTTTAACCTGTTAACTGAGTACAGCTTTCAAATAGAAATTGAATTTCCCTAATTAAAAAATTATCACCACTTGCTTTATTTTAATTCTTGCAAATGTGAATATGATGTATTTCATATTTAATATAGGTGTAATAGCTATCAAAATTGGTTCGCGTTGGTATGAGCTACAAATTGAAGTTTTCCGTGACTTTCGGCCTAATACTGCAATAAATCTAATGGTTCTTACATGTTTCAATGCCTGCCCCTTGTTTCCGCATTGACCGGTTTCGATAAAATTTTCATCATGCACGGTGACTTTCATTAATATTCGGATACCTTTTAAAACAAAATAACATTTTAAGAATTAAACCAAATAAACTGAGTTCTCATCAGAAACTAGAAGGATTAGTTTACTAGATGATGTATAAAAATATATTTAAAAAAAATTGTAATTAATCGAAATTGCAAAGAACATAGTAGAGTTCCTTTTTTACAACTCTTTTATCTGAGCTTGTAATGAAAATTAAAAATATATATATTGTAGATTTATATTCGTTATATACATATTGAAAATTTCATCGAAATCGGTTGATGCAGGAACCGAAGATAATAATGAAATTGCTCTAATACAAATAGATCAAGAAAACAAAGAAATTTGACCATAATTTACAGATAAATTTTTTATTATTATAATTGTAATCACAAACTTTATAGCCTCAATAATACAAGAAACTCCTGACAAATTGTAAAGAAACAATCATTATATCAACAGAAAGAGAAGAATGAAATATATACATACATAAAGATAAAGGAGCATAAACTGTTTAACTCCTACCAGGACTAATTTGAAATAAATTTTTTAAACGCAATCAAATCAACGACAGAGGTAATAATCCAAAGCTAATATTATTTATAAGCTAATATAAATAAAAGCTATTTCCGGTAAACTTAATATTAAAGGAATTAATCAATTACCAAATCTACCAACTATAAATGGTATAACAATAAAAAAGATTATTAAAAGAGCACGAACAGTAACAATTGAATTATATAATTGATCACTATCAATTCATATCCCAGGTGCTCTTTATTCTAAATTTCGTCGACTTCAACGAAATTTTCAGTATCTGTATAATTGACATAAATTTACAAAATGTACTTTTTATGTATTCATTACGAGTTCAGATAAAAAAGTTATAAAAGGCAACCGTTACTATTTGTTTCGTAATTTGGACTAATTGGCATTTTTTCAAAATTATTTGTGCTCGTCATTTAGGAAACTAACCCTTCTAACTTCTCATGGGAACAATTTGTTTGGTTCAATCTTAAAAAAGTGTCACTGTATATAACTGGTATAAATCTACAAAACGTATTTTAAAATTTTTATTACGAGCTTCCGTAATAACAATAATGTTGTAAGAAGGGACTTTCGTTAGTTCCTTCGTAATTCCGTCAAATTACAATTTTTTTACAATATGTTTTATACGTCATCCAGTAAAGGAAACTTAATTTTTCAAAAAAGCTCAACTGGTTTGGTCCAATTTAAAAAAAATTATTCTGCATTAAAGGGGGTTCGAATGCTTTCGTAAGATATTGTATATAAAAACGTATATGGTGGGTTTTACTGATTTAGCGAATGAGAAAGTTTGTACCTCTTGGACAATCTTCACGGATCATAAGCAAATCGCCAGCTTTGGAAATTTTTAGTTAACAGGATCATAGCAGTCCTAATGGGATTCAACTTGTTTATGTGTGTGTCAGTAACTTTAGCATACGTCAATTGCTATTGTGGGCAATCGGGTACCAGAAGAACGCAACATATTTTGCGTTTTTGTGATCATAAAACGCTTTCTGGGACTCGATATCAGTTAATAAAAAGAATTAATTTCACAAAGGCTTAACAAATTAAACGTCCTCGAAAATAGCAGAGATTGGGTATCCGTGCCATGAAGTCACGCCCTAAAAACCTTGCGTAACAACATACTATGTTTACAATTACAAATGCAAACTAAAGCAAAAGTGTGTAGAGAGATGCGTAAAGTCAACACGTGGTTGAGTGCACGCGTTTTTGTGTACAGTCTGTCACAAAAGTATTCGACCACCTTTTAAAACAGAATAACCTTTTAAAAATTGCATCAAATTACTTAAGTCTTTTTGAGAAGTTAGAAGGATTTATTTACTAGATGACGTGTACAAAAATTTCTGGAAATATTACAGTTGGTCGGAAAGCGAAACAGCCAGTGAAATTTTCAGCATGCAAAATGTACTTTTTAAAATTTTCATTATAGGCTCAAATAAAGAAGTTGAAAAAAATGACCTTTACTGTTTTCTTCATGATCCCGAATAATTGTATTTAAAAAAAATTTTATGTACACATTATCTAGTAAACGAATTCTAACTTCTCAAAAAAACTCGAGACAATTGGTCCAATTTAAAAAAAGTTATTCTGTTTTAAAGAGTGGTCAAATACTTTTGTGACAGACTGTATGCCAATTATGCAAATCACCTTTCTTTTTTGTTTTTATAATAAAAATGTAATTGTATTTATGTAAAAATTTTCTATAAATACTAATACTGTAGTAATTGCGCTCGTTTCAAAGGATACAAGAGGATGATCCCTTGTTTTTCTTAGCCAACAGAAAAGTTGTACATTTTCAAACTGCATACATTATATAGAGCTTCGGCTAGCAAATATATCGTCAACACGAACTTCCGTTAACAAAGAAGACACTTTAACGTGTCGAAGGGGAAAATTGTGGGCACCGAGCGATTAAAGGCGAGGCTAAAATTAGGGGCGAACCAACTGGGGGAAAAGTCGCGTGAAAAAAAAAAGCCACAGAAATAGTTCTTCTCTTCTGAAGACATCGAGGTCCAGAGATTAGAAGCCCTCGTGCGCTACGAAAAGACCTTATTCCGGATTCTTATTTAAACATTCACGTGAAACGCTTGAACATAAGCTGCGGTTCAAGCTTTCATCAGGTGCTCCTCTTTCTCATCGTTTCTTTCATCTGAAAATGATTTTCGCCGCTATTTCATACGTTAAAAAAAAGAGGAAAGATAAAAAGGGGAGAAGCTATTCAACCTTCCTTTTCATTTCTTTCTTTCGTCTTTCTTCATTTTTCAATCAACGTTCTCGTAAATACACACGTTCGAAAATGTTCGTAGACTTTTCACATTTCTACCCTTTCTCTTCCAGCATGTATAGTATTCTATTATAGTAACTTTATACAAGGTTCGTTATATCGATATACAGTGAGCGAAATAATGATGGATTCACTATTCAGTCAATTTGTTTACTGATTTTATGTTTATTCCCATTCTTGGAAATATATGACGAAGAGTGATATAGTTTCGCAAGTATATTTTTGATTACGTAAGTGATTTAGAAAAAATTTTCTAAAGAAATTTAAAAAAAAATTACTGTGTCATCAAAAATTACTGAGACGAAATATCAAACTTAGGTTGAAAGTGATATTTAAAAAAAAAATATTTTTGATAGTGCACAGTTTGATAAAACAAATTGTTAAAATAAGTACAAAATTTAACGATTTTTGAATATTCTCAGATAAATATTAGATTCGTTTAATGTTTATATAGCGTAATGACACGTGTAAAACCGTTGAATGATAATAAAAAGGGACAGAACATTGTTTCAAAAGACATGGAGCCTCTCAAACAGAAAAATTGCAGGAAAAATTCAACAATCCTTAAAAGTTGTCAAACATTTCGTACAATTGGATGATAAATATGTCACTAAAAAATGTACAGGTTGTGCAAAAAGATTTTCCTGAGGGGTAAGGAAAAGATTCTTCACGAGATTTGAAAAATAAAGGCAACATTAGATTTGTCAATCGGTGTTCGACGTGTGCAACAAATTCTACGAACAAGTGGAACATTTCGTTATATAAGCCGTAGAAATGAATTCTTTCCGATCTTTGAGTACAATCGAAGTTTTATTTATAAATGAAAGCAGATCATCAAAATAATTTCTATTATTGTTGATGACCTTTTGCCATTTTTTTGGCAGTTTGCGAATTCGATCGCGAATACTTCAAAGTGAATGACTGTACTGATTATGTGACTTCAGTCGGAAAGAATTTATTTCTATACCTAATACAAACAAAATATAAAAATAATAAAAATAAAAAAGCCTTCTTTAACCAAATTTCAAGGTAAAAGGTTAAAATTTTCTGAAAATTATATGACATGGATTGAAAAATGGAAAACAGACGACTCTCAGTACTACTGGCATGATCTGCATGATCAGAAGGAAATAAAAATGAGTTAAAACCATGGAAGAGGTAAGATAAAGATATTGGGTACAATGATAAGACCTCGGTAATGTATTTCACCAAATGGCGAATGGTCTAAAATACCAAGAACTGTTGGAAATTATATTAGTAGCATACGGTGACAAAATTGTTGCACCGAATATTATATTTCAACACGATAATGCAACAATTCATAGTACAGATTTAATTTCAAACAGTGAATACTGAGGTCTTGCATTAGCCATAAAAAAGTCTCGATCTGAATCCTATCGAAAATCTTTGCAGCATTGTGGCACATGAGGTATACGCCAATGGCAAGCATCGATATACCAGTATCACAGAATTAAAAAAAATGACATTAAAGCAGTATGATCTCAAATCGAATTGGAGGCAGTGCGTAAATTGACACTTGATTTACCGCTCATTAACAATCGAGTCAGTTTCCTCGTTAGTAGTGTTTTTGGCTATCCCACGGAAATGTATGTGCCTATTTGCAGAGCTCGAACGTTATGTCGTTCTGCTTTCTTTTATTTCAAAGCAGTGTAATTTTATTGAAAGTAGAAATCAAACTAACTTAACCGTTGATCACAGAAAAGCCAATTAATCGGCTATCAGTTGATAACCGTTGGCATAAAAAAATTAATTAACAGGCCTCCGGCAAATAAAGTGTTAATGGAGTCAATGCCGGAATGGATATTTCAGATAATTAAAAACAAAGGAGATTCAGCTAAATATTGAATTCTTACTGTCTTTGTGTACTAGTTTTGTTTTAACCCTTTATAGCCCGGTGTGACTTTGAAGTCACACATATCGATATCTTATTGATTTATTTAATGTTTTATCGCAAGGTGATGTACACATCTTGTTATAAGTATGTCTTCTTGGTAATCAATAACATTCTCGATACCGGCTATCAATTCTAACTTGAGATATCAAAGTGAACACTTTTGCAAGCTGTCTGCAGATAGAAGCTATGGGAACTATTTTGTGCAGTTGTCATTATTTTTGCTCCTATGGGTATTTGATAAACGAGAGAATAGCTCTGGGTTTTTGTATCAATAATTTTTTATTTGTCCACATTTCAACAATGATTTTATTATTATACTTTTGACTATATCACATAATAGAGCGAGAAACGTCCAAAAAGATGAAATAGCACACTAGTCAACCACATTTTCAGATAAGAGAGGACTGCTGAAAAAAGCCGGGGTGCAAATGGGTTCCAGAAATAAAATGTTTGAAACGCAACGCATACTCCCGTCCATAAATCATCGTTCACTTGCACATTTGGAGAAAAATGATTATTAGAACGTAAATATAATTTTTCGTCGTGGGTTTTATTATGAATTTTGTTATATTTATTTATTTACAGTTATATCTGAATGCGAAGTTAAAAGTATACCTGTATAACGCGAATAAATGTTAAGGAAAAGAGGTATTTATTAAATACAGCTCCAATTCTATACTATGTTATTCTGTATACACATTTGGTTTGCTTCGACAGTACAAAATTAATTGAAAAATATATCTGCAGCATCATTAAGTGGTTATGAACAATTTAAGAAGGGTTTTTCACTAAACACAGACAAACATGGTGCTCGGAAACTGCATCGTTCGAGCTTTTTCATTTTTCGTTCAACAGTTCCTATGATCACAATGAATACTTTCAGAATATCCGATCTCATTAAACAATGTCCACGTACTGGTTACTGTTGCAAAAGAAGAATATACTATTCAAAAAATTGAGGAAAAAAGTAAAATTTCGAAATCCTAATCCTAATTTTACGAAAATAGCAAAAAGTTATCCGGTGTCTTACGGACGGGAGTGTATATCTACAGCTGCGGATAAAAGTTTTCAAACAATAGCGTTTTCCGTCTTTAATTTAATTTGATGTATTTCTTTTGGAGTTGTGAAAACAGAATAATTACACACACCAACAGAGAATTCAACGATCCATCAGAATTACATTAAAGTAAGCTTTTGAAAAATGTATGTGTTGTTTTATATTTAACTTGGATATAGGTGTACAAAATATAGGGGGACAAAAGTTTTCGAACGACTCTAATAGACGAAAGATACCAACAAATTTGGTAGCGGAAATGTAATGGTTTCGAGGTATTGGTTCTTTTTATCGTATTAATGATAAAATGGCTCAATTACAGTATCCAGACATTTAAAAAAATACAACGTTGCCTTACACTATTGCTCTAGAACTGATAACGATTTCAAACACACGGCTAAAACAGTTAAAGCATAACTGAAACATAAAAAGATTAATGTTTACGATTGGTCTGCACTATCACCAGACCTCGATTTCATAGAAAATTCATGTGGTGAAGTGAAAAATTATATATACTACAAAAATTCATTTATTAATATTATTATAAATTATTATATACATTACAATTATTATAAAATATTCTATGATCATTAAAAAATTAATTATTGATTCATTAAATTTTCATAAAATAAATATAATTATTAATATTAATGAAATTAAATAAATTAATCTATAAAATTTATTATAGTTTAATAAAAACAATAATTTTGTAAATTATAAATGAATTAAAAATGTTCTATAATTAATAAATTTGAATAAATTAAATAGATATTTATTTAAATATCTATGATTCCCAGAATTATTGCTTTTATTAAACAATTTTTTATGTATTTAAAAATTAAATTTTTAATAAAATTAGAATATATTTTTAATACAAAGAATGTAGTTTAAAATTTTTAATAAATAAAAATGCCATTGATATTTATTTGAATATTTATATTACCTTGTACTAATAATTGTTTATTTTATAATTTTTATATTTTATGATTTATTTATTAAAGTATAAGTCTATCTGTTCATATATAATTATAATTAGTTTCATTACAGGACTAATAGTTTTGTTTTCTTATTTTATTAGCTTAATAAATATATCATTATGAAAATATTCGAATTATTTAAATTTAATAATTGTAATTATATTATGAACAATATATTTTATATATATAATTACACGATGAACGATCGATCAAAGGTCGAAAATATTTAAACTCAAACGATTTGTTTGCAGAAACATATCGAAATTGGAATTGTTTATTAGAATTACATCTGAGAAAATTAATGAACAGTATGTCGAAAGTATACCAAGCTGTTGTTGATAGTAAAGAATATATTTTCGGAATATTTTTATAAATCGTTCGAAACTTTTGTCGTGCTATATTTCTTTCAAATATGTACAAGTTAAATGTAAGATAGGAAACATATTTTTGAGAATCTTTCTTTAATCTGTATTCTTGCAAATCATTAAATTCTCTGTTATTGTACGTAATTATTCCTTTTTTCACAACTTCGAATGGAATACAGAAAATTGAACGAAACACGAAAGATGCCGTCGTTCGGAAACTTTTCTCCACAGTTGTATGTTTAACGCCAACCGCAAACTATTTTATGGAATTCCATACATACGCTTTTATGCACACAAGTGCAAAACGTTGCACGCTGTTGTAACTCAAAAATTACAAAGCATATTTTTTTATAATAAAATCAACGAAACTACTGAATTCATTGTTAATTTGTGTTTATTGATTTTACGTTACATAAATATTCTTATAACCATGAAAAAATTCAGGTTATAGAGCGTTTAATAAATATTTCGTATTTTTTAAACTTTTGCTCAATTTGGCAACTTTCGTTGAAAGTGAATCTATATTTACTTCGCACATAAATATCAATTTTTTTTGTTATTAACTTATACCATTCAAATGAACTATATATTTTTTGTTAATATGCTTCAAGGAGAATTAATTTGTGATAGATAAAGTATCAAAAATATTACATAAAATATTTTTTTATGTGTCAAAAGTAAGGTGAACCTATCATTATTTCGACTATTCTATATCAATGTTTTCGAAGTTCCAAAGTTTTGTGCGTCGAATCATTTCCGATTTCAGACGGTCGGACTTCAAATTTCTCGAGAAAAGATACAATAGTAGGTAGTAAGGAGAAGAAATTCCCGATTCAACGAACTTTCGACGTTCACAATGGAGAACACAACGGAGCTAGTTAATTCGGTGAACCTAACATGCACGGTGGTGTCATGGGACAAGTTTCGCTGAAGGAAACGATACCGTCAGGGTAACTCATGCTTGTGAACGAGATTTTTACTTACATGAGAGTGCGCCAGTAGCTCCTTCATGATGAAATTGTCGTAGATCTCTTTGGCAAGTTTTCTCCTCTCTTCCGGGCATTCGAGCTTCTCGTACGCCTTGATCTACAATGCATAAATGAGAAATTCCTTATGGAGTTGGATGGCGACGCGTGCCACCACGCTACGGGAACTTAAATAGTGTGTGTACGGGTTAACACGAACCTCTTCGTAAAACCTAAGTTGCGGAATCGGCTCCTCTGCCACATTCTCGCAGAAGTCTTTGAATAAGAGGTAACCTGCAATCATAAAATTAAGAGGAGAAAAAAAAAAACAAAGTACGACTCGATAAGTCGATTTTTACCTCTATTTTTCGCTTTTGCGAGATCAATATTCCCTTTCGAAAGATAAAATGGGGTTACACCACCCTGAGGTGTTTAAAACTCGGTAAAGTTTGTATTTTTTCAGAGGATATACAGCGGCTCACACTGAAAACTGTCCGCGAACATGTTTTCGCTAATATACAGGGCGTTTTCGAACTGGTGATACCAGCAGTAAAAGAGTGGCTCTACGTGCAAAAATAAGTCGAAAAAAAAAAGAATAATGGCTTTTCATATCGGGCTTCGTTTCGGAAGAAAACAGTGTTGAAGATCTACTGAGTACAGTAAGCTCCTGTATAACGCGCCAAAGATATTGCAACTACTGTTTTTATATAACACGATTCTTCCTACAACGCGGCAAATAATAAAACACAGGAATTAAATCTGCTTTACTTGAGCAAATATAGTACATACATTTGTATAATTACATTTTTACTAAATTTCAATGGAATACAAGATTTTTTACATATATTAATAATATATATTTTTTAATCAACTGCGTACATATGCCATTTATTTTTAAAATACTGTCCTATTTGATAAAATATAGAAAATAAAAGTTGGAAAAGTAATCATTTCAAAAATGTTACAGTCAACCCCTCCTATAACGCGGTATCTCTTATAACGTGGTTTCCATATAACGCGGTACGAATTACATAATCTGGTTTGTATTCATTCTGAATTTCTTATAGCGCGGTTTTCATATAACACGGTACTTTCATTAATCGCGTTATAGGAGGGTTGACTGTATTTTGTATTATGTGCGTTATGCGAGAAAAATGCCTGTACAGCACGATTTCCTATAACGCGAATTCATATAGCGCGTAACATATTAATCTCGTTATACGGGAGTCTACTCTATACGTAAGTATACTTACACATGATCTCACGTCTACGGCATACAAATACCATTGTGTTGCTCGTGTTGCTGTTCTGATTTATTGCATTAGGTAATACTAAGGGATGAACATTGAAATCATATTACTTCTTCATCAAGAATGTTTTTATTATTAATTTACAAATTGTTGAAAATGACCCACATTTTTTTGCCAACACAATTGTCCTTATGTATTACATTCCTGTGAATGTTTCCTGGGGTATTTTCCCTTTTCAAGTGTTCGAATGTAAAAAGTATTTTCTCTTTGAGCTGTTCCCTACTTGTATTTTCCTCCTGATAAACAGATGTCTTTGCATGGCTCCATAAGCAAAAATCCATTGCTGTCAAGTCCGGAGATCGTCGTAACCAAGCTAGGTTATCTTTTCAATGTTCAAAAAAATTCAACTTCAGCACAAAAATGTTAATAAAAAAATTTTTGATGAAGAAATAATTTTATTTCAATGTAATAAATCATAACAGCAACACAATGAGATTTGTATGTCTTGTATATGATTTGTACATGAGAGCATGCGAAAGTGTTAGTGTACCTGGTAGATCTTCAACACCGATTTATTTGGAAACGAAGCCCGATACAAAAAAATGTTATTATTTCTTTTCGTTTTAGTTTTGCATGTAGTGAAACACCCAGTATAAACATGCAACATTTATAACCTGTGCAAAAACATCCCACGTACGTTATTTCGTGATTACACGTAAAGAAATGTGTACAATTTCTTATAAAAATGAAAGAAAATTGTTTCTAGTAACATGTACGAAAAGTAGATTACATTAAAAATTGTCCATCTGTAACATTCGGGAATTCTCTAAACTAAAAAATGTATTTTCATTTGTTCTTTATCATTGTCTCCTTTATTAAGCGTCCGGTTATTGCAGTGTATATTTGAAGCATTTTTAGTAAAATGGGAAAGAGAAAAGTAAACAATAATACAAGAATGAAAACTTGTAATATTTTATTATAATCAAGGAAAGTCTCACAGGGAAATTGCAAAAATAACAGTCAAGTACAATATAATATTTAAAAAATGTGTTGTTAATCAAATGAACGACAATTTCTAGCGACTGTACGGAAAACCTCGTAAAATCGATGTGCAATAGATTAACCTTTTGCAGACGCGTGTCGGCATATAGTTGCCCTGCGTATTTATCGTTTTCAAACGATAAGGCATGTAAGTCCGTAGTATAATATATACCCAGAGCCAAAAAGCAGCTTGTAGAAAGAGATTCAGGCATTCTTAGAATCCAAATCAAGTATTATACATATTTAAGTACCTAAGCGCGTTTTTCTTTCATAGTTTTTATATACACTCCCGTCCATAAATCATCGGATACTTGCACATTTTGAGCAAAATTATTATGAGAACGTAAATACAACTTTCTGCCTCAGATTTATTCTGTATTTTGTTATATTTATCTATTGTACGGTTAGATCGGAATGCGAAGTTAAAAATATACCTGTATAATGTGAATAAATGTTAAGAAAAAGAAGTAGGCAAGGTTTTGCATTAAACAGAAACAAACATGATGCTGGAAAACTGCATCATTCAATTTTCTTCATTTCAGTTCGACAGTTCCTATGATCACAATGAATAGTTTCAGAAAAAAATCATGTATTAAAAAACGTTCAAATATTCATTACTGCTGCAAAAGAAAAATATACTGTTTGAGATATTGCGATAAAGACTGAATTTTTGAAGATCGAATCCTAATTTGATCAAGTGTCCGGTGACTTATGGACGGGAGTATATATATGAATTTTATATTTTTATTATTGTGACATTTGTTTGATTAAATCGGGTTTGCATATAGGCGACTGGTTTGAAAGGTATCGTAAAATGCTGCAATATAAAATGTACATGTGTAATGTTTTCTATATTTAATAACATTTTTTAGCTTTTATAAGACATACATTAGACAAGTGTTTACTTACCGTCCGCAAAGTGTTAATAGCCGTGAAAAATAGTAGAGAAGATCCAACAAAATATTAAATTTACATGTTAATATTTTAGTTTTATAAATAAAGACAAGTGGACAACTTTTAACGAGTTCACCCTTAGTGTTTATATTATCATTGTACTATCGTTTCTTCATAGTTATTGTTCCATAAATTCTTTTATGTTTTAGTTACAGTTTATAATAATAAATAAAGAATATTTCTATATTGATTGTAAACATCTTCAATTTTTTTTTTATTGGATTTTGCAAAAGTAAATACGCGAGCGAGAAGATTGGACGATTTTCAGTATCAGCCGTTGTAAATGTAACTTTCAGCTTTCTTCTTGAATTTTTGAAAAGTAAAGATTGATACGAAATATGGGAATTATTTTCGAAACATCTTCTGTTACTACATTGATTACTGGCCGTAATTACCGGTAAAACAAAAGATTCTTGTTGATTTATAAATGAAAGTGTATTACCTATAATTATGTTATTGATTTTTTTACATTTATAGGAAATTTGTAGGCGCAAAATTGCACACAATGCAATGTAATTCGAACAAAATGTTCGAATTACTGTGCTTTTTGTAATACTCCTTAAGTGAAATAGTTTTCTATTGAAGCTCTACATCTTTTACTATATTCTCAAAGATACGAATTTGCATAAAAATCCGCTGTCTATCTATAACATACCGTGCTATTCTTTGGATGTCTCAATTATTTAATTGTTTAGAAACGTTTAAGGCTGAGTTTTCTTTTGGTAAAGAGAGGCTTTTCCTCTTCAAATTGCTAAACATTTCTATACAGAAAAATAGGGAAATATGGAATAGTGTCATTTCTAAAAATCTGACAAACGAATATCTGTCAAACGGCTAATATGCTGCTTCTCTCATTCACTTTAGCATTGCACACGTTGTGATTCGTCAATCTAGCGAACGTTAGTGACGTGGAAGGATCACTTTGTTCTGCTGCTGTTCGCAAACTTTTAACGATGTTTAATGTTTGATGTGTTTTTCGTATTCGTTATTGTGATTATTGCGAATAGTTATTTTCTATTTGATTTTTTTACAACGTGATTTTATAACCAATGTGTTTTAATAAGAAGAATAAAAGTATATACAGAGTGTTTCATAAATCCATGTCAATACTTCAGGGGGTAAATCTACAAGCTAATATAAGTAAAAAATGTTATATGAGCATATGTCTCCTGTATGTTAGTTTTCGAGTTACAAAGGATTAAAGAAAATGTTCAATAGACGAACATTTATAATGTGACAATTTTACTTTTTAAAAATTCAAGCAAAGAATTGGAAATTTCATTTAGATTCTTTGAAATAAATGGAACTTCTCATTTAGTGGTTATCAGCGAAAAAAATTCTCAAACTTTACATATTTCTAGATGCCTCAGGGTGGTGTGCCACCTTCTTAACAAAACAAAATTTGATTTCCAGAAAACGAACGTAATTCTTTCGAATATTTTATACGCAGTGACTGGAAAAAATATTTACGCATTACCTCTTGTGATTTAAAATTTGTTTATTCATTTGGTAATAACAATCGTCTAAAAATATTTTAATATTATTACCAAGGAAATGAAATTGCACAATCTAATCAATAGAAAGTTTTATTAAAGAGTATGATACATGCAAATATGTTTTACATTCACTGTTTTTCGTGTGAAGCAGTTAAGGAATAAATTTATTTAACATAATCGATTTTATGCAATTTAAATATATCGTAAAAATCGTTTAAAAATAGACTAAATATTGCATCCAAATGTAAAATATTTTTTTACACCTTTAACATTTGACTAGTTTCTTAAAATGTTTCAGTAATCTTATTTCTAATTGCTTGAAATATTTTAAATGCAAGCAAACGAATGTGTTCTGAGAAATTGTAATGATATAATTGTTAAACATTTTATAACATGACTAAAACGTTTCGATTTTCGAGAAATAGATAATAGAAATAGCAAATTCATCAGTGCTAAAAGATAGGTATTGTTTCGGTTTCTATCACATTCTCATGTCTAAACTACGCTGAATCCAATAATTCATAAGTTTGAGAGCGGAATCGTGTTCAGTGAAAATACAGAAATACGCGAACGCTACTTTGTTACCGATTTGGTCAAAAAACCGTATTGTCAGAAAATGATGGATTTAACCTTTCGGGAGTCTGAAGTTAATAATCATTTTAGGGCCCCTGAGCTGAAGCAAATAACAATTAAAATTTTACGAAACTTTTATCGCAAAATTGTACATATTGCATATACATGTAATATAATGAACATAATAAAAACACATGTAGTCCATTAATTGTAAAAAGGTAAATACAGATTTTACATTCCATATTAATCTTTTTGTAGATTATATTCACGTTTTTGCATTCCAAATTAACTCTTTTGCAGATCTGTTTCATCCTTTTGCAAATCAAATTCACCCTTTTGCAACTCAAGATTTGTTTTCTTCGGCAACTTTACCAAAAATTATCCGATGCAAAATTATTATTCTGAAAGGACAATTTTATTGTATACATGTAATAATACTTAATATTAGGTTTACGGGACGCGTCAATTTGACGCATTTGGGATTTCACGAGCGAAATTACACAAACTATTGCTATTATTTTCCAGCAACTTTTACTCACTTTTATTAATGGAATGATTCGAAAATATATCCGAATTTGCAAGTAAGTTAACAATATATAATTAAGTTGTTTCTAATAAATCGATTTCTTGAAGGAAAAATTCGCTCAAGAAAAGCCCGCAAATCTAGTGTTAAATATCAAATAACATAAAACGACATAAAATTAACACAAAACGCTTATTTAATGTAAAAAATATTATGTATAAAAATATTTAAAAATGTATAAATATGATTTAGGAAAAGGTGAATTTGATTTGCAAAAGAGTGAATAAGACCTGCGAAAGAATTAATTTGAAGTGCAAAAAGATGAATATGATTTTCAAAAGGATTAATTTGAAGTGCAAAACTTGTAAACATTACTTACACAATATATTTTTCCTCCTGAATGTTATACATACAAATTGCTTTGTTGTTTCATCATGTGACAACAATGTACTTGTATCATTTTCAGTTGACAGAATGGTTAAAAAGTTCAATCGTTTTCCGAGCATAGTTGTTCTATATTTATTTTTTATTATTGATAATTTGGAAAAGGATCTCTTTGTTTCGCAAGCAGTAATTGGTACTGTTGAAAAATTTTGTTAATATAGTAATCAAATTTGTGGAAGAGATTTAATAGATTTTTTTCATAAAATAATTTTAATAATGTAGCACATATCAGCGAATCGTTTTCGCTTTGGTTAGTTTCAGGTTTTTCGAGCTTAAGATATTCATTAAATTGAATACGTTCGACTTTTAACTTCTCATCAAACATTTTGTATACTAACAAATGTATTTTATGCAATTCTGATAATCGTTTATGAATCTTCTTTTTCCTTTTTTTTTTTGACAAATATTTTCGGGAGCCCCATAGCGTTTCGAAACATGTTGCTGATAGTGTCATCAACAGATTGCGGATTTTTATACATTTATAGGAAATTTAATGGTGCAAAATTACATAGAATGCGCGTAATATGAAAAAATATACAAAATATCCAAATTATAGTGCTTTTTACAATGGAATAATTTTCTACCGAAATTCTACATTTTTTTCTTTTTCCTATTTTCTTAGCCCCTTGTCTTATGATTTCTTTTGCTGATTGTAGATCTAAGCTTAATGCCACTTTACGTAAGAATTTATTATAGATTAATTACAATTCCCAATCCTAAATCCTATAAATTAAAAGGAAAGTTAGAATTAAATTTAACGTTTATTACAAATTTAACCCTTTTTGTCAAATTTTAGTCAGAATCTATGTCACGAGTCTAGCTCGTTGTTATACGGCAAAGAGTTAAAGATATAAATTTCCATAAAAATCCGTAGTCTAGTGATTGGCGTTAAGGTAAATCCGTCCTTGTCTGAATTAGCTGTTACAAATAAAATATCACTGTCGACTGAAAGTTAGACAATACTAGAATGTATCAGACATTTGATTAGCACGAAACAATTGATTTTCGTCCAGCACACAAGGAACACTTTTCGTCTCAAGGGTGTTATAACGTAAAGGGTTAAATTGTATTTTACGGGTGATGCATTAACAAAATTATTTGACGCCAAATAATTTACGCCATTACACGCCGAATTAACTTTCTGTGTCCGTTAAACGAAGGTACAGAGTTTCGCGATAAATCTCGATAGCCATTTGGTTTAAAGTAGTTTGTTTCCAAAGACAAACTGTAACTCGCTAATTTACTGACTAATAATTCTTGATTGACTCGCTGACCAATTTACGAGCAACTAGCTGAATGACCAACTAACTGTGTCATTGAGGACCTATATTTTTTATATTAATTCCGCAGGGGTTAGAGAGACTATGATGGGCAAGTGAACTTTCAGAAATAGCCATTTATTTAAACAATATCTATATTAAAAATTCCATACTGTTCTGTTAAATTCTTCTGTATGAGGGTGATTCAATAAGTAAGGAGATAAAGAGCTTAAGTTAAAAAAAATATGTAAATAAGAAATACGAAACTTTCACAATCATAAGTAGGCACCAGTACTCTCAATTTAAAATAATTGTTTCAAGTATATATAAAAAAATATATTGAAAAATTAGAAGAAAGTAGACTGAGAGATTCAGCCATATACATATGCCTTATAGTCCAAATCTCTTTTTGTTAGATTTTTTATTTCACCCTAACGCAGAAGTGTAAAAGTGGTTCAAACAACAAAACAAAGAATTCTTTGCTACAATAGAGTGATTGAAGTATATAATTGCAGTAGGGAATTATTTCGAAAAATTGGTAATGTGTGAGATTTATTGAATAAATCATTAAAATAACACTCGTTTGTATCTGCTTATTGAATGACCCTCGTTAAACGTTAATCAATTTTCACGTAACTTTGTATACAGTGTAAACACTATAATAATAAAGAATTATTACACTCATAGTTTACTTATATTCTGTGCAAGAAGCCATAGATCTAGTTGCTCTAATGACGATTATACCAGTCAGAGTATACGAGACACTTTGGCTGTATTAGATCGATGCACATGAAATAGCTATTCTCGCATACTGACAGATTCCGTTTCGTTCCTATGAGTTATGTATGAATCATGCCGATTGTAATATGTGAATGTTATGCTAAGGTTATATCAAAAATACAGAAAATGGATTCTAATCAAATTCAAGTGATTTCCTTTTTTACGAACTCAAATTGGGAGATAGTACAGTAAATGCAACACCAAATACTAATACAGTCAACCTTCCTATAACGCAATTAATTCGTACGGCATTAAATGAAACTCAGAAGTAAATACATATAAATCATGTTGATTCTTTCTACGTTATGTGAAAACTGCATTTTCAAAGAATCGTGTTACGATATGATTATGAAATAAAACTTATAGATACAAAGGGCAATAAATATACATGTTTACATATTTCTAATTATATTTGTTGAATTTAAGAGTTTATATAAGAAAATTAAAAAACAAAAAATAAAGTGAAACATAAACTAAAACACAATTTTCCAACAAAAACAAGGAATTTCTGGGTTTTCTTCAAGGAGAAAACTGTCAAATATTAGTGGCCTAACACTTCCTTTTAATGGGCCGAATGTCCTCTTCACTTTGTATATCTTCATCTTTATTTTCGAATGTAGTTTTATTTTCTAATTCTTTCAAAATCTCTGTGTAAGAAGCTAAGCAATTTTGTAACTCCCTTTCAAACTTTGCATTGCGCACTGTTAAAGGGTTATTTTCAATGAAATAAAGTTCGAATTCTTTACCCAAATCCAGTCACCTTTTCATATTGTTAAGCTCGATTCTAATTTAACTACTTCGAGCTTGATTTATATTCTCACATGGTGTGCCGACTAAAGAATCTCGAAGGACCACCCAAGTACTTGAGACTATAATTACACCGATTCTATGTTTCTACTACTAATACTATTGTTACAAGTAGTTGCTCTACCGTGGTCTTTTCTAATCTAATTTCTCTGGAAGTCGTCTAGAGTTCCTTCAGACGCTTCCTTCTAGTTACACGCTGATTGGTTGCTAATAAACGATTTTAATATACCAATCAACGTGTCTAAAAGTGTCGCTCCTGCCCTTCCAGGACACCCTCATCCATCCTGTACACTACAAGCACGGTTTTTCCAGTTTTCTTGGAAGGGTGAGGGACGATCACGGCGCAAATCAGAACAATACGCAGCCGTATGGAATTTTCCGTTAGGATGAGGACTCTTCGGTTCGCGGACCGTTACAAAAAAGTTGTCTCCTCGGAAACCTGTGGTTTATGGCATGTCCTGAAGCTATTGAACGCAAGATGGCACGACTATTCTGAACAGAACAAAGAAATTTCCTTCTCTCGATGTGGTAGATGTCGATGCATGAAAATAAATAATAAGAAACTCCGAAACTCAAAAATAACTGCATAATGTGGTCGTGCCATAAATCGTGCCTATGTGCCTTCAATGCAGCTCATTTAATCTGAAATTTGCAATCCATTCTTTATCGATCTTTTCGTCTACCAATGCGTTTGAGGCAATATAGGTGCACGATATAAAAAAAAAAAAAAAAGAAAAAAAAACGGGAATTCTTTATTATTTTCAACCGTAAAAGTATAACAGAAGAATTCATGCTATAGAGAGACTGTTTAAGATAATTAAGTCGTATTACATAAAAACTTTGTTAAAAGAGTACCATGTTATGGAAGGGCTGTCGCAATTTTTGCTTCATGTTATATGGAAACTGCCTTATAAGAGTAGCGCGTTACAGAAGGATTTACGGTACAGAATTTGGACTAGGAACATTTAACGAACTAATAGGACACATAAGTGTACTAATAGGCCAACTTAAGACAGTAATGGTTTAGATAATTTTTTTTTAACAAACCAGGCGACAATTAGAAAGGCATTTGAGGAATTTATTACCAATCTCCAGATTTTTATAATAGGCTAAATTTTTTGAAATTCATAGGCAAACATGTATTGAATATACTGGAGTTTATTTTGCACAAAATAAATTTAGTTTTGACTACATTATCAAAATTTCAAGTTTCGTTTACGAATCCTACCAATTTATGTGCAACGATCTAACGCTATAGTTTCAGAGACTGTACAACAAGGAAACAATAAAATCGAAAATTCGTTTAGTATATTTTCACAGATGAATTTTTATATATCCTCTCTGCCACTATAACAGCCAATTGATATTCTCCCTAACTTTTATTCGCTTTTCTCTTTTTTATCCCTTAAATATCCCCTTCAATTGTAACGATTGAAAACATAATTTTTTTATGCAATTTCAATGGTACCAAACGACGAATACACACTACAGAGAATATTTTTCTGTCAAGGTCACTTTTTTCGCGAGTTAGGTTCAGGGCAACCGATGTTTATTTTTTTTCTTTTGCACATGAGTGGATATTTTTTTCCTTGCATATTGCAGCTGACATTCAAATGCGCTTCAGGCATGTATAATGACATGTCCTTCAAGTGACTTTTGACTCTCAAAATTAAATACAAGATTTGTTTGATATAGAGGGTGTTTCACCCAACTGGAGCAGTTAAAATATCTCGGTTGCTTTTCGTTATACGGAAGAAATATTCTGACTGGCAAACCTTTTTCTTTTTAACGAGATTTCAAGGTCATCAACGTTTTTTTCTTTTAATCGATCGATATATTTACATTACTGTAGCTCATAAGAAACATGAATTCAAGACTATATATGTTGACCTTCACACGACCTTGAATGAGAAAAAATCATGGGATCCCTGTGGCACTAATTTCGATACTTGTTTAAAAACAAGTATATACGAATACTTTGCATCATTCATTTTCTCTTTAAATATATTTTCCATATGATGAAAAATACTTTAACTGCTCAAGTTAAGTGAAATACCAAAGATGTATAATATAACCTAACATATTTCTTGATTTAAAAGTAAAAGCAGGTAATTATCAGAATTTTTTTTTAGTAATTGTACAATAACTTGTAGTAATGAATAAGGTGGCTCGATATTTGTAATCGATAGTACATACATATACGTAAATATGTATTTATATAATGCATAAAATTTTTTACATATTCAGAAGAAGAAAAATAGTGGTGAAATACAAGTCATATTTTTTTAAATCGTTTTTATATAAAATATTTTATTGATATTAATTATAAAACAGTAGAGGCAGAAAGTTTTTGTGAATTTTGTTAAGCATAATCCGTTTATTTGATAGTTATAATTTATTAATCGAATAGTGTCCGATTCGTCACGTTTCCTAGGAATAGTCTGAAACTTGATATTTACCGGGCATTGATGCGAGTTGAAGTTCCCCTCCCCCCCTTTTTTTTGTTGTAAATGAGAAGCACTTCATTTTCTAATTAGAGATACGAGAACGTAGCAGAAGCTCAAGAAGTCTAACAACAGTCATACAAAGGCACTTCAAGAACAAAAAACAAAGTGTAATTATGATTCAAGAAAGACGTCATTCGTTTCATATACGCATGTACATTTTTTTTCTTTCTCATGTTTTCACAATTCAAATGTGTACCTCAGACTTTAAATACAACGTGTGTGACAATTGAAACAAAAGAAGAAAGAAAAGAAAAAAAAAAGAGCCTAGAATTATTATTTTTCATTGATAGTGAGATTCGTGAAATTTCGTGAAATTGTGCATCGAGTATTCGACAAAATGTTTCTTTTCTTCAACGTGTCATCAATTTCGATTAACAGTTTTATGATAAAAATTTGAAATACTTGTAATTATCCCTAAAAATTGTCGTTTGTAGAATTTTTTTATCTGGAAATATAATAGTTGTATATCGCTTTAACGTAACAGAACTTTGCTGACGTAAAAACTATTTTTATTCGTGTGTATTTAATATTATTTAACATGCATCTGACATTAAAGGAAAAGAAAAAAGAACGTAGTTGACGATACTGGCACAGATCTCGACGTTTCGCGCGTCACATAAGTGTTGCATTCAGGTGAATTATTCTTTTTATTAATCGTTATATTTAGTCGAATTTTATTTTAAGCGACGACAGATCGATACTGTTGCGCGGCATTCCGGAATGAAAATTAAAGCGCTACTAAAGTGCAGAAAAAGGAGGCACTTCCATGGAGGCGGAAGTCTCTAGATATTTATGACGCTTTCGGGAAATTTATCGCGTCTGTTCGAAAAAACGCAAGCCGGCTGTTTTCTGTTTCTTCTTTGTCGAGTAAAAACTGAACTTGTTAAAAAAGCTAATTTCTCGATTCATTTTGAAGAATAAATTGAACGTTTCGTTTGATTAAGCGATTGAGCGATTTAAATCAATTGTTGCTTCAATAAGAGTTAGAATAGTAAAGACACATCGCCTATTTTTTCTTTTACACGAGAAAAGAAATTAATAAACTTGTGTCTTCGATTGCTTCATTAAATCATTTTTAATACGTTACAAATAGCTCGATCTCATTTTAACTAACGGTACAATAGCATTTACGATGTAAGGTTATTTTTGCTTTATTAGGTAAAAAATTTTAATGGATTTTCCATATTTAACTTTTTGATCTTTTTCTTTTTATAAATCTCATCGTTTTACCATTATTTTCCATATAAAAATTTTCATAATAATGGAATATGCAATTTATAATTTATCATAAAGTCCAGATATTTTTTCTGTTTTTCTTTTCTCTTTATAATAAGCAATTAAGAATAAATAGGATGAAAGTAATTTTTAGAAAAGTGAAATAATAAAAGCGTTTCTTGCACGGTCTGATGTCACTGTCGAGATTTCATGTTTTAAACGTCGGCTGATAAAATTTGCTAACTCAATGAATGGAAAGAAATACGTTTTGTCGGTCAATTAGCGCACAGTTCGGTGAGTGTTGCAAAATTGATTTTCAATTCTCTTTGCCGCCGGATGATTATCGTTACGAGGCTATAATTACGCGTAAAAGCAGAGATGTTTGTAGTCCAACTATACTTAGAGGAACGAGAAATAATCTGTATGATAAAAGAGCAGAAAATTTACCGTAAATATCGATTTTCCCCCTTCTCTATACGTGTTTTGCAATAATTACTTAACTACTAAAGCAACGATTTTAGATTTTTCTTAATGAAATATTTCGAATTCCTCTTCAATTAATTCGAATTATCTTTCTTCTCCGTTTTGCGTATAATAATCGAATCGTTGTCAAGCTCGAAGCTGGCAATTCGAATAAAGATACTTTTATAAATCTTAGAAGAGGAATATCCAGATTTATTAATTATTTTTATTATCTATACTGTGGTTAACCCATTTACATCACAGCTCTAAATAAGTTACTAATTTCATAAATCAGGAACTAATCAGGAACTAATAATTAGTCTGTATCACTGCGCATCGATAAGTTTTTTTTTTACTTTCGGTTTTGCTTAGAAAATACGTGTAATAATCAAAATAAAAGATGATTCACGCGTTGGGTAATAGATGACGATCATGTGCGGATTATTCTGCTTACAGATGCAAATGGGTTAATTTAGACTTTTCTGGACATCCATAGAATCTTGTTTCTTTGTTTACCGTCGGTTAATATCGCGTCTGTTTAATTTCGAATAACGTCGTTTACAAATAATATTGCTCTTAGCAAGATTTACTCCCTGTTGGTCATTTATTTATTTGACGAAATTGCTAACGTCAATGCTAATTTCTTTTATAAGTTCCATTAATCAACAAGCTGTGTTCCCCAAGTTAATTCGGATTAACGAGAGACCGTGGTACGTTTCCCTCGTAATTACGTAACAACAAGGTATACTTGAAAAATTGCTCACCAAACATTTGATTGAATATTTTATCGAAGGTAACTTCCTTCTTCTTTTCCAGATATTTGTGCATTACGCTTCTCACACTGCAACAGAAAGAAGTACGCGAGTGTAACGATTAAATTCGGATAATTAATTACTATCTGATTGTATAAATTACAATAGATATATCTATGCGATGATCGTTATTTAAATTCGTTCTTCCGTCACGATGTAACATCTTCAATAACAACTTATATCATGCTCGTAATTACAATGAAGAAAAAAAAAAAAAAGATTAGAAAATTATGTAAAATTAAGTAAATTCTAATTTTCCAACGATAGAAACACCTAAAGGGATGAATACTAAAAAAAGAAAAAGAAAAGGAAAAAAGAAAACACTCACACTTTCGACGTGTCTTTTTATTTTAAATAATTTCTTCCATCGCGTTTTCTTATTCGTATCTCTTTTAATAATACTCCATATTGTTAAAACAAAATCGAAAAATGCAGAATCATTTGTGTGAAATGTGAATTCTCGGTTGTAATAAATCGCATACGCTTATCATAGTGGTTTCATAATGGTGGCTATGTATTATGCAAAGATAAAAAGCTTCGTTCAGTTATACACTGCAAATACAAGATCAAATTACCGTTGATATTCTTACAGTTCAACGTAGTACGCACGATTTGTTACCGGACACAAAGTTTTCTCATTTTTCAAACAATTGTTAACCTTTTCTTTTCCTTTATTACGAAATTCTAAATGTATATGAAACGAAAGTAACTTCTGTATTTGAAAACAAAAAAAGATGAAGAAATAACGATCTTTTATATTCTAAAGATTATGAAAAGAAGTGTACTCAAGGAAACGAAAGAAACTTCTGTATTTAAAAAGCAGAAAAAAAGAAGAAAAATAAATAGTCATCTCTTATATTTTAAACATTCTGTATGATGCACTTCAACAATGTACCGGACATTTTTTGTTTACAGAATGAAACTGAACTAACAACGCGCAACCTTCTATCACGCAAACGTTGTTACGCAAAATTTTAAATGATTAGAGAAACCTATTGTATTTAAAAAAAAAAAACGAGGTAATATTCTTCCTTGTCAACAGAGACTTTGTCGTTATTTTTATAAATGTACAGATACGTATATATCAGAAATAGAGAGATCCAATGTAACCTAACTAGTTAATAAACGACGAAAGACAAATCGACATATTTTATCCGTAGGAAATCTGATTATGCTTTAATATGATTTTCCATAGAAATGTAATAATAAAATTGAAAACAGAGAGATACGAGCTGATAACTGAGCAATTAATTTACATCAAAAGGAAGAGTAATTTTAATATGACGAGGTATGTAACTTGTTTTCGCTAATACGCATGGACAGAATGTGAACCTAATTCAATATTAAAAATAATTAAATAAATACATACTTATAAGTGTATGTACAATCTAATTACATTTTTCTTGTTGTAAAAGTTTTGTGTTTTGGTAAGTAAATTGTACTTTATATTCACCAAAAATGTTTAAATATCTTGTGTTTGGATATCTTATATGTATTTTCATTTTACGTGCATTCTGTGCAATTTTGCACTTTTGAATTTGTTATAAATGCATAAAAATCTGCAATCTAATGATTAACTCCACTTTTGCAATGTTTACGAATTTTATTATCACAGTACATAATATAATTCATGCTTAACTTTTTATAAATAAGATAATTTTAGTAAATTTTGTTTCATGTAGTTAGGCACTTTGGCTTCTAAGCGGCTCAATTATCGCTAAAAGTCGCATGAACTTTCTAATCAAGCTAATATTTCAATACTAGTTTGTAAATATCTAGACATTCGTCCCTTCATTATTTCCAAATATTCAAAGTTGTTCACATTAAACTTATGATCCTATTTACGAACAAATAAACGAAATTAGTCAAACTATCTCATTATTTTTTTAAATATCGATGAACTTATTTCATCGTTTTCAGGTGTTGTATACATTCCTGTTTCTGGCATATTTACTTACACGTACGATTTTCTAGCCACCTCTGATAAGCAGATGGGAAAAAGTTGTAAGCAAAAAATAGTCAATATTCAATTAACAAGAAATTGTAATAATAATAGTTGCTGAATCATTGTATCTTTTTTTCTCATTAATAAATCAGGGTCACGTCAACTTTTTTAAATGGCATCATATAATTTATTTCATCCGGTATGATTGGTAATATTGATAGAAATTCATCGATATCAAATAAAGTTGTTCTTCTTAAAAAATTGGCTTAAAAAATAAAACAAGGAAAAAAAATTGAATAGTATATCGATAAATTCAAGTTGCTGCAATTTTTTCGACCTCGTTTCAATCTTTTAGACTTTAACAGTCCCTAAGATGAGATCATAATTGTTAACATCTATACACTTACAGAGATCAACTTTATTTGATGCTGAGTGTAGCGTCTCACGCACCGCAATTCGACGGTAGAATTTCGCGGGGTCGTAAATCCCGTTTACGCTCGTTTGCAACGACGATGAGACGCTCCACCAATTGAGAAATTAATCTCTTTTGGCTGGTTAAAGCTACTTCGCATTACAATGGATTCATGGCCGTGGTTGTGTACAAGTCTATACTTTGCGGCACGTCTCGTCTGATAAAGCAGATGTAGCACTCTTAGAATTTGCTGTTAGAAGATCTCTTGGAAATCTCTAGAAAAATCTTTGACTTCTTTGAATTCTCGCGTTTCTCTCTTTAATCTCGCGTTCTGTTGGTCTGTTAGTGAATATATAAATCTGGATGGACGGTAGTTGATTAGATTGAAGGGAGGAATTGCAAAATTAGGAAATTCGGATTGGATGTAAGAAAAAATCGTGAGAAGGAAATGCGAAGGTGGGAAAGTTAGGAAAAGTTGAAAGAAAAAGTGAAAAGGTCTCGGATATGGGATTCAGTGTTTTGCAGGATGTGTAACTTAATTTATGATCCTATGGTAGGTAGGTTGTGACATCCAATAGCTTCCGGTTTGATCTGGATAATATTTTTTCGAATTTTTCCGAAGAAACAATGTGAGTTCGGCACCTCAATCTGCTGGGGAAATGTGACTGGCAAATTTATAACGATAATCCGTCAGACTGAGGTTTCAACACTGAGGGGTAATTAACATTAGACTTGCCAAGTTCGTCAGAATGATGGGGTTTCAGATTTTTTTTTTTTAATTATTAACATCGAATTGGTATAATTGTAGGAATTCATAATGGCTTTTAATAAGATGTAATAACTGGTATATTCCCTTATTTGTTTCCTTTCAAATGTTTTAATTTCTGATTATTTGTCCAAATTATACCTAAGTATACCAAGATCAAAACGGCGAGTCAATAAAATGAGCTATAAAATGAGTTTTAGACAAAAAATATACATCGATATCTCTTCATTCATTTGTACAAAGAAGCAGCGTTATTTATTTCAAATTTTTTATCTTTATTAGTCGTTGAAAAATTTCTACATAGAACCAGAAATGTAGCTGAATAGACTCCATTTCGAGAAATTCAAAAGAAACTTCTAATGCATGCAAATTATGTCAAATTGGATTATATATATAAAAAAAAAGCATAAATTCAACTTGTCTTGAATGCAAGAAGTATATTTGCGAAAAATGTATATTCTAAATAAGTACTACCTGCAAAAAATGTGCTCCATAGTTGGATTATAAAGAAAACTTGTTTAAAAAAAAATACCTCAATTAAAAAATACGTTTTCATGTATTTTCTAGTTACAAAAAATGATTTAATACATTAAATGTTGTTTTCCATTATTTATAATTTTTATTTAAAAAAAAAAAATTGCACATGAAGCGCATTCTTCAAATACCCGTTAAATTGACGGGTGTGGTAGAATTAGGTATACATTTAATGCTGGTAGTTCTAGTGTTACTGGCTACAATGTCAAATTTTGAAAATTGAAATGTTTTGAAATTTTGAAATTAATTGTAAAATAGACCTCCTGCATAAAAGATGATTACCAGATTCGGATTTTACGTCTCGAAAAATCCCTGAAACTGTTTCCTTAATAATGAATAATGCATGAAATAAGTGTTGTGAATTTTGTTCGCATTCTAACAGTTTTGTACCACTGTGCGCTGCGATTTCTTAGATGCACTAACATTCCTTTCAAGTCAAACATTAAGGTAATTCAGTAGTACTTGGTAATGGAATGTAAGCAGTGAAACAGACTTGTCATAGATTTAACCTCTTGTTCATGGCACGTAATCTTATTATTATTGAATACCTAATAAGCGCTCCAACTGCATGCCGCTTTCCATAACAGGAAGTTCTGTTCTCTTCGTTAAATTTCGATGTGTAGCAAATAAACTTCGTCGATCCATAGTTCTGCGTGCACGTATTATTCGTGTACGATACCGAAAGTTCTTCAATAGGGTTAACAAGTGTTCCATAACTAATTCTAGTATAATTTATAGCTAATTTGTTAGGTAAACAAAATTGAAATATGAAATAATTTTATCGTTTAATTGAAATGCCGGATCGTCAAAATTTGTGTACCTTTTATAATTTCCGAATTGATCGATGACACATGTTATTAATGTTTTGTGATTTCAGTGTTGCATCGATGCAAATAGACACCATTTATTATAAGAAAAGGTTTGTTATTTAGTTTTGTATTTATTATCCAAACGGCCTTGAAATAGAGAACGTTGAACTTGTCGAAACATCTTCTACATTGTCAGAATGAAAGAGTACGAAGAATAATCGAAAAATATGGGGGTGACCTTAAAATCTCTAGCAACACTCCATTTACAAACAAATACTGTCACTGCCACATTATGCTCACCCTCAATACCGTTTAGTGTACAAAATTTTTCCATATGTCATAGAACTCTTAAAAAGATTAAAATAAAAAGAAGTGTATTTTATCGTTTCGATCATCGTTCATTTCGTGGTATAATCTTTCTTTCACTACGAGTGTTTTTTTTTTTGTCGTGATTCTCTTGCTGAACGAGACAACGCGTCGAAAGGAAGTACTTATCTACACCCCCCGTCTATAAGTCATAGGATACTTTACCCTTTCACGATAAATCAAGTTTAGATAAAAGATATAGTTACTTATTTCAATATGAACTTTCCTATTGCTATCAATTATTTTTAAGCAATATATTTTTATTGATATGACCGGTATTTTATTAAAATTAACGCAAAAAAACTGAAATATTTATAATGAGGTTCAACGCCACCTTTTGGCACGAAAAACTGCTGCTAGACTGTGTTGGTCACATGGAGGACAGTTCACTATGATTTGGAGGTTTTTGGAGGAAATACCGTGGGAGATTTAACAAAAATCGATGGGATAATGAGAAAGGATTGACTTCACGCTCCAATCACAATTCGATTGTGTCCTAGCAATCATTGAACCGAGAGCGAATTGTGAGCGGTATTGAGAACGATCTGGTAGTGTGGATCGGGCTTAACGCTCTAATCTCAATTCGATCCCGGTCTATTAATGATCGAATTGAGAGCAGACTCGTACTGTAAATACGTACAATCTAAACAAAGGAATAATATTTGATTGATTCAAAAATGCAACGTGAGCTAATCGAGAGCAGACTAGTAGTGTGGATCAGGCTGAACACTCCAATCTCAGTTTCAATATTATCAAGGATCGAACTGGGAGCGGAATGTGAGTGAATCGATAGTGTGGATCGAGCTATACTTATAATATACAATTTAAATAGTGGAATAAAATATTTTATTGATCCGAAAGAGGAATGTGAGTCAATCGAGAACGGGCTGGTAGTGTGGATCAGAATTAACGTCTTAATCTTAGTTTTATCGCGTATTATCAAGGATCGAACTGAGATCGGAATGTGAGTGAACTGAAAGCGAATCGATAGTGTGAATTTGACTTAACGCTTCAATCTCAATTTGATCGTGTCCTACGAATGATCGAAACGAGAGCAGACTGTAAGCGAATCGAGAGCGAATCGATAGCGTGGATCGGGCTTAACGCCCCAATCTCAGTTTTACTGCGTATTATCAACGATAGAACAAACAGCGGATCGATAGTGTGGATTAGGCTTTGCTTATGATGTAAATGCGTACAATTTAAACAATGGAATAGTATTTGATTGAATCGAGTGTGAAACGCGAGCGAGTCAGGAGCAGATTCGATAGTGTGAATCGAACTTTAGCATTACTTGAAAGAAACATTTTTATATTCACTTTTGAGAAGGAAGGTGATAGTATAGCCGAAGAAAAGTAAAGAAGATATTATCGTGAAAGCGGGCTTTATAGCATCCTACCCTAGCCTTATTAGAACCACAAGGGGAGGTTGTTACATGCTCGAACGCTTTTTGATTGGAATCGGGTTTGCATTGTAAGGGACAACGTGTATAAACAAACCGTAGACCGTTAACCTTTATAAGCCGGGCTATTTAAATTCTTGTAGATATTACCAGCAAATAGTAATAAATTTTACGATGTACACTCGCGTACTAAGAGATAAGGTATTGTTGCGCTGTTGATATTGTAAACACTGTATAAATGCTGTGAAAGAAATTTATCTACGAAATCTTCTGGTATACACGGTGTGTAAGTATCAGGCAAGTCTATAAATTCGTAAACAATGCAAATTAAACACATTTGACTATTTTACTCATTGATATACTTTCCTCAATTAGGAACAACTTGTTGCCATCTTACACGTGACAAAAGAACTCTAGTTTTAATCGTATATATATCACATTAATACGTATGAATTTTGTAAACTGACCTGATACATAGACTCGCAATTCTAGATAAAACGCGCACGTTTACGTGTATGAAACACGTCAACGTACCAACACTTCAGTCATAATGCTCGTAATATACCGTGAAACACAGAGAATAATTTATAATATGGAATAAATTTGTAACGTAACTTTAACCATTTTAGTTTGATGTTAAGTATACTACATCTTAGTTAGAATCGTATTTCTTTAATTCGAGGTTATTTGTTTCACGAAGATAAAAATCGTAAGCGTGGTAAGGTGTGGTCTTGTAACGTAATTTTCACACAAGTTTCAAAGATATTGGATTACTTTCTTCGTTGCTTTAATGTATAATTAGATTATGTTTCTTAGTAATTACGTTTAAATTAAAGTAGTTAGAAGAGAAGAGGATTGTAAATTCACTAGTGTCGTATAAACACAATTCGAAGCATACCACACACATGTCACAAAGTTTTCCCTCATGTTAAGAATTTACAACTATTATCTATACTTAACTACCATATACGCGAAAATCCTTTTGCAAACATTTCCGTGTGTAGTTTAAGACTCAATTCTACCCAATCAATTTCCTTAGTTTTATGATAATCTGCTCCAATATTTATATAATTTTCAGATCAAGTTCAGTTCAGTTATAAATGTAAAATTTCTTTTTCTTTTTTTTATTATATCTATCGATGTTTACTGATAACTTATCGTTAACTTCTATACTGTAATATATATCATTAATTACCAATTTCATTAGTATCTACGAATAATTGATTATTTAATAAACAAATGCTACATTCAAATATGTCCATTAGTAAATTTAAAGAAGAAAATTTATTTGTATTTAAACCGTCTGATTTTCAGATGTGAGTCACGTAAATCGAAGTGCTAATATCCGGTGAATCACTCTGTATAAGAAAAGCATTTCAACGGAATTATAAAATAAAAGCTAACGAAGGGAAGAAACAATAGTTGTTAAAATGAAAAAGATAATAATAATGAAATCACTCGACAAGAAGGAATGTTGGCCTTCTGTCAAATATCCATAATACAGAAACGGTTATAAACAGTAAAGTTGACAAAGATGGGGATCCAAATTAAAAAACTCCATCTAGTTGTTGACTATAAAGAAACCATGTGAGATGTTGATCGATTAGATCAACACCCTTATGATTATCCCACAGAAAGAAAATAGAGAGAAGACAATAAAAAAATATTTTTCCATTTATTGGATATTTCTATCTGAAATTTCTTCAGTTTATATTTAAAAAAAAAAAAAACAAAAAAAAAAATTGGGTGAAAGAGTTTTGTTTCAAATTTAATAGAAAGATATCGTTTTCAAATTGGTTAAAAAAGAAGTAAGACGCCCCTAATTTAAAATTACGACAACTTAAATTAACGGGAAAACATTTTCTGAATTTAATTACATCAACGGAAAAAAATACTGCACCTTATAGCGTTCGTATTGTTTGATTTGGCAAAATAGATGCAAGAGAAAAACGAAGGAACGAAATGTGTAATAATTGCAAGGTACGATTATTTGTTGTGTTCTATTTTAATATACATCACACCTAATTATATTTTTAACTGTTATATGTATTATATAACGAATTTTCATATTCGAAATAGAACGATTTATGCCACATTCCATCTTTAACTTCTCTTTCATTGTTTTGGTAAAAATACTTTGTATATTGTTGGAAATTCAGGAAAAATGTATGTTACAGTACCCGTCGAATATGAATTTATGCAAAAAGATAAAAAAAATGTATGCATTTTTAGATGATAAAGTTAAAAGTAGTTTGAACGTTAAGGTTTGAAGGTTAAGTGCTGTTTTAGTACCCGAGTCAATTTTTTTTCCTTTTCCTTTTTTATTTTTAACACTATTCATATTAATTAATATACCTGTGCACCTGTTTTATAATTATCTCGTTTCTATGAATAATAATTCGCCGACGTTTCTGTATTATTATTTTGCATAATCCTCATACACGCCCTTACGCATTCATTGTTAATAAATCGTTTTAGTTAGATAATTATTATTCCGACATGTTACCTATACTTAGCGATGGGATCGAAAACAGTTCGAATTGCTTCGAATCTGTATCGTACATGTGGTTACTGATAAACATTCCAATCTCAGTTTCGAAACGATTTGATGTTTTTCAAGAAGATCGAAATTCGAATCACTTCGAATTTAATTCGAAGCTTCGAACTCTTGAAAGTCATAATAAGTCTTGAATCTTGACAAGTCTTGGAAACTCTTGATCGTCGTGAAATTTGAGATATGTTTGGAAGTTCCGATATATGTTATTGAGTATTCAACATTTTAGAGTTATTTAATTACTTTTGTTCAAACAGTATTATAGACATGAAATATCAAAGAAATTTTTTTAATATACAATATCTCTTAATATCTACCTAATTTTTAATATCTTTATAATATTGTTATTTTATATACATAATATTATTATTAAAAAATTTGTGGATAATAATAAAATATTATTTTTCACAAATTTTATCTGAATATTTGGGAAATAATTTTTCTTTATTCACATTCTTTCTCTTAATCACTAGATATCAATATTTGTAATGTATGTGCTGCAAGTTACAAAAGCGAATAACGTAAATAAGTGTATTTATGATGACTCGAACATTCCGGATTTTCTGTAATATTTTATGTCAATGATATCGTTTGAGTAACAATAATCGAACCGCTCGTAAGATATCGAATACTCATCAAACTATCGAAACCTATGTATTCCCAAGAGGATCAGGACTTCTAGATTTATAAGACGATCAAGACTCAACTCACTTTAAAGACTGAAGACCTATTAAGATTCGAGATTTATCAACTCTTTCAAGTGTTTGAAAATTCAGATCATGTTAGAAATGATTCGAATTTGTCGCCGTATATAGATTCGAAACGATTCGAACTATTTTCGAACCCATTACCACTCATACTTATTCTTCGATTCAAATATTGGAAGGTTATAAGCATAAATCAAATTAACATGTAATAGGAAAAATAAAGACGTTGAAAAATTTGTTTATTCGTAGTTGTTATCTAATAAATATAACCTTTGTATGATAATTAAGTAATACAATGTACACAAATTTTTAACAGAAACTTAAAAAAAGTTTTATTACACACCTTATGTTTGAAGAAATCAGTACTTCTGAAGTATTCTACCTAAGATGTGTAACTTATATTCTCTTTTTCTTTTTCGAGATTCCTGCTTTAATTTTGACAAAACGAAAGAAAATCTGATATTAGTATAGAGCGAGTACACTTTCAAACGATATCTCGTAAGAGGTTGGTAAAGTAGCCTGTATAATATAATAGAAAAAGTGTGGAACTGTGTCTGCATTAATCGAGGAAATTGATCCCGGAAGTGAAAGACCTCGGCTGGTCTTCGCCCCGTCTTTTCTTTCTTCTCCTTTTCTACCCTCGAACGCGCGACAAAGTTTTAAGAGACGACCAACTGACAGTGATGATATTGAACTCGCTAGATTTATGGTGTTCGCTTACAAAGTCTATTGTACCACAACATTAGTATATACGAGGTCTGTTCAAAAAATAACCGAACATTTTCTTCAAAAATTTTTATTGTATATTTATAGCAATGTACATTTGATCCCCTTCAAAGTACTCCCCTTCTCGTTGTACACAGTTTTCCCAACGTCTCTTTTACTTTCGTGAAGCAGCTCTGGAATGTACTTTTTGAAATAGTTTTCAGGGCGTTCTGCGAATTGTTTCTTATGGATTCTATTGTCTCAAATCTCTGTCCTTTCAATGGCAATTTTAATTTTGGAGATAAGAAAAACTTAACAGGGGTTAGGTTAGGATGGTGCGGTGAGTGAGGGATGACACTGAGAGAATTTTTTTGTATAAAACTTGTGAATTAACAGTGACGAATGGGTTGGAGTTTTGGAATGAACTCTGCAGCGATACGATGCATTCTTAATTTTTCGGTTAGAATTTCGCAACATGGACCCACTGAAATTCCAGCCTCTTGAAAACTGTTTCAGCTCCTGAATAAATATTTTCGAAAGAAGTATAATATAGAGTGGAACTAATTCCTTGACAAATGTCCATGAGGCTACAAAATATATTTAAACCTTCTTTGCCAACTCCCAACATTCTCAAAACTAAAATAATTCTTCTATTTATTTCATAGGATTTACCAACGATCAAAGGGCATGAATTTATGTATTGAGAACCACATTTACACTCTATTGTGATTTTAAATCCTAATCCACGAGAACTACTTTCACAAAAATGCACTTGCCCTTTATACACTTTACATACTACAAATTGAGATATTGCAGTGAAAACTGATGAAAAAGCAGTAATCCAATTACCATGGCTTGGATTCATAGTAAAATCTTCAAGATTCGGTGATGCTAATTTTTTAGCAGACGTACTGGCAAATGAAACTTCTCTTTCACGGGTATGAATATTTCCTGTGAATTTCCTTTTTTTAGTTCTATCAGCACCTGTAGAACTTCCTCTACGGTGCTTTTTATTCATGGCAATCGTGTCCAAATGAAGTTATTCAACAATAAAAATATAACAAAACAAAAACAAAACAAAAAAACAGATAATAAATAACTAATAACAAATAACAAAAACACAAATAACACTTCAAACAATAACACAATAATATCGAGATTCACAGGAAGAGAACGAAGTGCACGTTTCAAAAGCCGAAGACATTCTGCTCGTTTTCGCCGCTTTTCCAAGCAACGTAAACGAAAAAATATGTCTAAAGAGTTCAAGAGAATAGAGAGATTTTTCCTTCTCGTATCTAGAAATTGTCTTTCGACAGGTATTTGTAAGCAGACCGTAGGTCTGCTCTGCAGCTGTTGACACCGCCCTTTTAGGTCTAACTGCTCAAGAGTCAAGGTCAACGAAACGAAGTCACTAAAGATGCCTTTGTCAAATTATGCTAATGTCACTGCAAATAAATTTGAACTTGACTGTTAGAAAACTACGACTCCAGTAACAAATGTTTTACAATAGTACCATGGATTTTAGGAGTATTGATCGCTCGATCACTTGCCGCCAAATATATGTATACCTTGTTTCAAAAGTCCATAACCTTGAAAATTTTATGAATTTTAACTTAAAATTTTGTAGAGACATTCCTACAAAGTTAAACTACAAGATTTTGTAAAAACCGATTAAAAAATCGATTTTTTTTTTGACCAAAAAAAGAAATTCTCAGAAAAAGGAAATTCTCCTTAAACAGAAGTTGAGTTCTATCTAAATCCGCATAACTTTCGTAAATCTTTCGAAAAAAAAATTTTTCTTCTAAATTGTTTGCGGAAATATCCGCAATTATTAGTGTCTATTTCGTTATTTTATTTTTAGAATGTACATTTATCTTGCTACATTCGATCCATAATTAGACCACAATTTGTCTACCACCCGTGTAATTAATAAATATGTGAATGTAAATGGAAGAATAAAAAAGAATATATGTTGTCTTCAAATAGATTTCACTACATTATTCATAACCTTTAAGTACAAAAAATATATATCTTCGTTTTAAATAGATTTTACCACACTATTCGTAAGTTTACTACGACTTTGAAGTATGCACAACGATAAAAGTCAAGTTAGCTGCATTTATTTTTAGCAATGAACTGTAAAAATTGTGTACCAAAATAATAAGCTTTATGCAATTTGTCAAGGTTCTATATTCACGAATACAGGGTGTCCTACGATAAGTGTCATTTGATGTAACTGTTGGCACAGTAAGTAATAATAAAGCAAAAATGTAAGGAGAACTTATCATCACTTTTTTATGTACAATATTATTATGAAAAAAAAAATTTTTACCTGAAATTTTACAAGGTTATACCTAAGGTCATGTCGTGTTTATCAAATGGAATGTTGTTAAAGCGATTGGTTTTATGACACGGACAACTGGCAAGGCTATTTTTGAGTGCGCCTTTTAATTAATTTTTCTCTTCTTATAAACGTGGAAGTGATAGAATGCAAAATTGTTATTTTATCTATGTCTTTTATATATTTGAACATAGAATTTGAGTTCTTAGTTGAAACAACTAGCTTTCTTTTCGTAGGTATTATTTGAATAATAGTTCAGTCGATTTTTTGATTATCTTCGTAACTTTGTGTTAATAATTTTACAAGTAATATTTCTAACGAAACAAGATAAGTTAAGAGTGTCTTTTTCAGACTGCAGATAGTTATGACTAACAGTAATTCATTTACAGTTAAAATTTACGATGAATATTTATCCACTTCTAACTGAATTATTCATAAAGATATTATTTCGGTTTAAAATGAAATCTACTTTTCAAATGAAACGAAGTAACGGTGCATTATAAATTATTTATGCGGTTGCTTGCAATTAACACAAGATGCATTTATAACAAAATATTATTTAACTTATGATTTGATATAATAATATTAATATTAAAACCAACGTTTCATTGTAATTTAATTTATAACAATTTATAATAAAAATTGTTACGATAAAAACAGAATATCTCTCCATATACTTGTCAAATTCTCGAGTTGAGTCGGAATTGAATCGAAAGTCTTGTACTTAATGGTATCAACTTAGTTTTAATAAACATTTTAGAGATTACAAATTTTTCCGTTTTATCTACATAACAGCTGTTAGTAAAATACAATGGATAATCAAATTATTGTGATCACGTCGAAATTATGTATCACTTATTCCAAGTTTCAGCAAGAATAGAATTGAAAATACATTTAAAATGAAAGCTTTTTGTGTCATGGAAAGTATTGTTACGTTTTAAACGAAATATTTCAAAAATTTGAAAACTTCTCAAATTATTAAAGATTTTTTAACTCCACATTCTGCATCTATAATTTGTTAAACACGTTTCTATTTTTTTTACAATTTTCTTTTATTTTTGTGTTACGATGTCATACTGATAGAAGTTTCTCAATCACTTGCTGTTTATTAGTGATCACTTCTGATTCAATTGTAGGATTTTATTAATTCCCATAGGTTTTCTATTGGGTTCATATTTGATAAGTTGCGAAGATGAAATTTGAATTTCCTTTTAGCTAGCTAAGCTGTCACAGTATAGTCACAGTGTCCATATACGTGTTAAGAACAAAGCAAGGTACACTTTATTATTATTGAAGACATAATATCACCGAAAACATAAAATATTCAATTTATTCATCTGAATATAGTAATTTGATCACTTACCGTAAACGTACAACTTAACGTACAATACGCAACAATAAGGTCATCGAAATGGGACATCTAGAGATGACAGTATTGTATAATGTTTACACGTAATATTTTTTTTAGAATGACATATGTTGTTTTGTTTTAGTAGAAGGTAGTACAATTTTAACCATGGACCGGTATACATTGCAGCAACGCATTTACATTATTCAAACTTATTATGAAAATGGGTGTGGCGACCGCCACGGGGTGGCCTACTTATGTAAGCCTGGCAACTCTTGGCCTTCGAAGCGAAAAGTCGAGAGAAAAGGTTTCCAAACCTTCCGGATTTTTAATCTTCAAGTTCAAGAGCATTGTTTTGGCGATGCTTCCAGTTTCTGGGATTTTTCCTAGCTCGGCTAAAGAGGTTTTAACCCTTTCGATATTAACACATTGACGTCGGATAACGCGAAACTACGTCATCGAGATTTTCACGTATTTGTATTAAAATAAATTCACGAAACGCTATAAATTATTCAATTTGCATTCATGAACGTCATAACAAATGTTTCACGAATTAAAATAATTATATAAGTTTGCAACCGTTCTGTTTTATTTCGCAATTATCGACGCTGAAACTACAAATCTTAATCCACGGTGAAAAATAAAATTTCATCATTTCCCGATGAATACAACTCAAACTTGACCAGAGGGAATCTCTGACACGTCGAATTCTAATATTGAAGACACAGTAATAATAAATAAACAATCAGATCAATTATATAAGAAGAAATAATGAACCTTGATAATACGCGACTGTAAGAAGAACATCACGTTTTTATCTTTTAGTAAACAAAATTTCGAAAATCTCTGATAATTCCATGTTGAAAAGCGTAAATTGCTAAAGGAGTAATTTACCACTTTTCTTAAAATTTTCTCGAAGGATATTAATCAGTTACAATGTTACAGCAGTTTTATCCAACGTAACAGAATTCAAAGAAAAAACGCGAAACCTCTCCGCACTCGTGTCACAAGCGCGTTTTTAAACACCCCGACGCCAATGTGTTAATAACGACTATAGTCGTCTATTGTTGAACTAACTCGCTGCGAACTAACGCCGACTATAGTCGTCCATAAAGGTTTCACATTAATTTATGATTTAGATTGAGCAGAGCATAGCTTCTGTTATTTCCTTGGTTACAAAATTTCAGACATTTTATGATTCAAAAGGTTTTCATTCATATGCTATATGTATCAGTTCGGATTTCACATTGTATAAATTCAAAACAAAGAAAGGACATTTCAATTGCCAACTTTCAACTAACGTTAATGAGAGAAATTTTACAAAAGTATCACAAAGACAATTTTGTTAAAATTATTACCAAATTTCCAAATAGAAATTCCCCCCGGCCTGACTGCTAAACATTTCCTTTTGTATTAGTGATAGGACTAATCGAAAAAAGCGCAGTAAGAAAATGCGTTGGTTGCTCTAAAAATGATAGACGACGAGAATGTCACTATTCTTGTAAAATTTGCATTTATCCGTGGTTTGAAATCTTCTATACAAAATTATATTTATTACTATAAAATGTGTTAAAGTATGATTTCTTCCCGCCACTTCTTCATATTGCATGGTAAAATTTAATTGCTATGCTCCTTATTCGCGATTAGGCATAGTGACCAAAGATGAAGCCGTATCGAAAGGATTAAAAGGAACCCGAGAAGGGACACAAGAAAGAAAGTTTGTGAATTTCGAGCCTGACAGTTGACTCTTCGAATACACGTGTCGTCCGTATTTTTATATTGCTAGTTCATAAATGTTGTCGAGAAAAATATATTTAGCTTTGGTTACATAACCACGCTGTCTGATTATTCACCAACGTTAATTCCAGACGGGCGTTCTTTGTTCTATTGTTTTCAAGCAAAATTTTGTTTAGCGATCAAGCTCATTTCACAATCGATGAATTCCTTAATAAGCAAAATTGTCGTATTTTACATATAATGATAATCCTCGCGTTATTCGTAAAAAATCTCTACACTCACAAAATTTCACTGCTTGGTGTGCAATTTGGGCAAATGGAATCACTGGACCATTTTTCCTCGAAGATGATGCTGGAAATACTGTTACTGTGAATGCTGAGCGATACCAATCAATGTTGAGTGACTTTTTATGGTCAGAATTAAATCATATCGATGCATCCGATGTCTAATCTCAGCAAGACGGTGTTTCGTGTCACACAACTCCAGAAAACATTCAGTTTCTACGATCGAAAGTTCGTCAACGTGTAACTTCACGAAATGCAGATTTTAATTAATTTCTACAACCATGCTATTTAACACCATTAGATATTTTTATGGTTTTTTCTGGAAAATCAAGTTTATGCTAATAAGCCTGAAACAATTAACGATCTAAAGGATAACATTCGAGCTGCAATTTATCAAAGATATCCTCCATCAAGATATTGAAAATTCATTGAATGGTATTCTGTTCCACCTATAATTGTAATGGACCATACTTTTAATACAAAAAACAACTTGAAAAAATTCTAAATATTAGGTTGTCCCATAAGTTTCTTCAGCGCCACGCTATGAATGATTCTAACTGGCTATGTTTATATAAACATGCAGGCTTATTTCTTAGCCGTTTATGACATCGGTTTCAGTCGTCCCAGAGCTCTTTCAAAGTACGTTTCGTTGGTGACAAAGTCTCTTTAAAAATTTTTTTGCACCGTTCAATATGGAGAGCCAAAAGAAGCATTTGCGGCATGTTATGCTTCATTGCTTTAAAAAAGGCAATAATGCAATGGACACAGCAGACGAGATTTGCACCGTTTACGGGAGTGATACTACGACTATTAGGACCGTCCACAATTGGTTTAAGAAATTTAGAGCTGGCAATTTCGAGTTGAAAGATGAAGACAGCAGCGGCCGCTCAGAAACGACGAATACGGATCTTATCAAGACTATGCTCGCTGAAAATCCGCGATATAGTGTGCGTGAGATAGTGAATACCACTAACATTCCCAAAACAACGGTACATAAGCATTTAATCAAGATGGGATATGCGAATCGATATGAAGTTTGGGTTCCACACCTATTGACGGAGACCGGCCTTATGAACCGCGTCTCTACGTGCGATTTGCTTCTCCAGCGACATGAAAGAAATCCTTTCTTAAAGAGGCTTGTCACTGGAGACGAAACTTGGATTTTGTATCAAAATGTGCATCGAAAACGCACTTTGACTAAGGAAAATAGACCAACTGTTGCGAAGCCTGGACTTCATCCGAAGAAGGTTCTTTTGTGCATTTGGTGGGACTGGAAAGGTGTAGTGTACTACGAGCTCCTTCCTCAAGGTGATATGATCAATGCTGACAAATATTGCAATCAACTCGATCAATTGAAAGCCGTCATAGCAGAAAAACGGCCAGAATTGGCGAACCGACGAGGCGTCGTTTTCCATCACGACAACGCAAGACCGTATATTGCGTTGGCCGTAAGGCAAAAATTATTACAGTTTGATTGGGACGTTCTACCTCATCCTCCGTACTCCCCAGACCTTGCTCCATCCGATTATTACTTGTTCCTCTCCTTAAAAAATTCTCTCCGTGGTAAATCTTTCAAATCCATAAGCGAAATAAAAATGCACCTAGATAAATATTTTGCAAGTAAGCTTCAACAATTTTGGAAAGAGGGCATAATGAGGCTTCCTGAGAGACGGAAGAAGGTTATAGAACAGAACGGTTCATATATAACATAATAAATCAATCTTAAACAGCAAATATCGTGTATTCATTTCGCAACAAAAAAAGTGAAGAAACTTATGGGACACCCTAATAGTTTGTGTTTTATTAACAAGTTGAATGCCACGCTAATTTTACATGACTTGCTCGCAGCACCAACATGAATTTGTTATTATGCGTTATATATTATGTAGAAATATTATTTGCAACAGATAAGTTAAAGTGTATAATCATATATAACGGATTTAACTTACTAGGGGTCATCGGTGACCCACGCGGCGCTAAAATGCATTTCTTTACACGATTTTTTAATTTTTTTGCAAGTCCGTTAATTCAATCGTTATTTTATTTGTTCGTTTTTGTCGTGTGAGTCAGTTATGACAATCGTTTATTATTTCACTTGTTCATTCTTGTCGGGTGTGTCCAACAATCCCATAACATCTATTATACTTTTACATGATATATGAATTTTTATATTGTGGAGACTCTACTGGTTCACCTTTTCTTTGTTTGGAGTATGACACATCGCAATTTGTGCGTATAATATTTAAGCACACATATTACATATATAAATAAAACTATTTTTATATATTCCATGATGCATTAATTTCTTCACACCTTTATAGTAACCATGATAGTACTGAAAAATTCAAAAATATTGAAGATTACTCAATATTTTAGTTAGATGTCCCCGTATTTCCTTCGCCTATCGATAGAGGAGATAAAAAAACGGGGAGAAATGGACGAGAGGGAGAGGAATGGAGGCGAATAGATAGGAAGTGGAGGAGATATGTAAAGGAAGATAGATATAGTGAAGGTGTAGTTACCAAAAAGCAGAATGGAGACTACCAAAGAGGAAGTGCAATAGTAGTAGAAAACAAATGATAAAAGTACAATAGAACCTCGGTAACTAGAATCTCAAGGGAAGAATGTAAATTTTCGTGTTATGGAGATTTCGATTTATCGAAGCTTTCGAATAAGAGAGTTTAACGAGAGGTAACGAACGAAAATTTGAATTACAGAAGCTTTACACACGAGTTAGAGTTTTCGATCTATAAATATTCAAAGAAAGATCAATTCCACTTTCAGAAGTTCATTACGTACACATTTACTGAATACATATACTTATATATACATATAATATACACATATAAACATAAAGGAAAGATAAATTTTAAATAGAAAATAAATGGCAGTTTGGGTTGTATAGTTCAGGCTACGGTATAGCGAGGCGATAAATTAAATTCTCAAAATGCGGTACTGATCGATGCCGTGGCACTTAGGGCTGTACACTACATTTTGTTTTAAGCCTTTGCACGATAAGAAAATGACGATTTATGACTAACTAGTACTAGTACTAACTAGTATATTTCATGTACTATTTGGAATATTTACTATTTAAAATATTTGATTATTTACTAATACAGTCGAGTCTTTTTATGCGATACATATTTCAAGCACATCAGCCTCCCTCACTGCAAATATAATTCAAGAAGGTATTCAACTTAGCAATAAATTGAAAAAACATTTTGTTATTAATGAGACCAATTCTGAATGAACACTCAAGTTCCAACGTGAGCTAAAGAACTGTATATCTAGATATAGCAAATTGTATAAAAGATTAGTAAAGCCATCATCGCAAGATTTAATTATTGATTATATTATTAGAAAAATAAGGCAACAGAGAACGAGAATTAGGTTAATTCTAACTTTGTTCGTGAAAAGCCACTACCTTTACCGTGCAGATCTGATACAGAGACTATTTGTTCTAGCAATGAAAATGATTTGACACCAGTTCGCAAACGGTATCAAACATTGTCAAATAGCGGTAATAATTCTGATGAAAAAATGTAAAAATGATTGTTACTTTTCAATAAAATCAAAGGAATAAAGTTTCGAATTAATTTCTTTCAGATTTTTGAAGGAATTTTTTAGGCATTTCTATTTCCTTGTATTTCTACAATTTTTTTCAGTGCTATTTTAGGTTAATTTCCGCATATTAATTTGGTTTTATGCGGTTCTAGAAAATTATAGACCGTATGCCTAATTTTTCAACGCAACTTAAGTTTTTTTTGTTTATGTGATCTTTTGTGGAACGTATTTACCGCATAAGAAGAGATTCGACAGTAATTACTATTTGAAATATTAAGAGTTTCTTCTTGCATCTATATAGCCAATGTATTACATCGACACTGGACTAAACATTTTTTCTTGCGTTCCTGACCAAGGTTTCAGGTTTTGGAACGCCCTTATTTCTGTCAATTTGGTTGGTTTACTTTGGCTTTCCTATGACTTTTACGACCTCGCTATATCGTGGCCCGGATTATATCTAGGCTATTATGCGTTATTAAACACATCTAAATGTGGAGGAAATAATTCGTTATAAGACGTTTATATTTCGATTTACAGAGGTTCTTTCAGCGAAGCGGAAGTGAATGGAGAAAATTCGTTTTATAGAAGTTTTCGAGTTATGAAAATTCAAGTTACCCAGGTTATAATGTAATTTAAATGTATTTAATTAAATAAGATAACGCAGCATAATAGAATAGCAGAACGTAGGACGGTGATAAAAGATTTTAAGTTAAGTAACTAGTAAGGTTAGAGTGTAGAATGTAAATGCAAATATGACGTAAGCCGGAAGCCATCCTAAGTCGAGGCAACGATTATGGTAATAAACTTTGTAAAATAGAATTAAAGATTACAATTTACGCGTGTTAAAAATCCCTCTCGTAAAATCTAAATGTTAACACAAGTCAAAAGAATTACGGCACCGGAAGAGTCTCGTGTATTTATTTTTACTTCCTTTACGAAGATACACCATTTCAAACTTGAACTAAAATTAATTAATTCTACGATCAGATGGTACGTTTATAAAAAGAAAAAGGAGAAAAAACAGCAGATACGATTGTTTCACGTGAGTTGTATTACTGTTCCGCGAATGCCAAAGAGAACGTATGCTTTCCGGCACAAATGTTGATCGATATTCCACATCGATTATAATGTGCCAATGTTTACACTACCGATGTTATTTTCGACTCGTAAAACACGGACATTAGGAAGGTACGCCGTGAAAATAAGTCGATTCGATAGCAGGCTTCCTTTTTGCTGGCAATTTGCCAGCTAGCGAGCGATGATATCGTACTCTTACACGAATCAGGATAAGAAATCAATGTATGAAGTACACAAAAAGGTTCTCCATAGAGCTTAATTAATTCTGATGAATTTTCAACTGCAGTATATCTTTCAGTGAATTTCATATAAATTCACTTTCATTTTTTTCAGTGCGATTTGAACTATTAAAATATCAATCTTCCTTGCATGTGTGATATACAGCGACTCTTATTAATATTTGGACAACCTTCGAAGAATAACTTTTTTAAAATTGGACTAAACGATATGAGTTTTCTTTAGAAATTAGAAGGATCAGTTTGCTAGATGATATGCAAAAAATTGTCGAAAAAATAGAAACTGGTCAGAATTACGAAGGAAATAATAAAAGCTGATTTTTATAATTTTTTTGTATCTGAGTCTGTAATGAAAATTTAAAAAATATGTAGATAAATTTTCAATATATATATATAACTGACATAAATTTATAGATGTATATATACACACTGAAAATTTCAACGAAATTAATTAACGTTGCTATGAGCTGCAAACTGTTAAAAATGTCTTCACTGAAAATCAAGTGAATAACATTTTCACGATTTTTGGCCTATTGAAAATTCTTACATATTTCGATGCCTATCGTTTGTTTCTGTACCAACATTTTGTATACAACAAAACTAAGGTAAATATTCCAAATCCTGTTTGAAATTAAAGGAAAAAGTAGAGAAATCTTTACAGTTGGAAGTGCAATGTTTATTTAACAAATATTTCGATATTTGCCTCTAAAGTGTACAATATTTCTACAATATTTCCCTAACCCATTTGCACCATTAGCGTATATATACGCGCAATTTTCCCAGCCATTATCACCAGAGCGTATATATACGCCCATTCAAATTATACGTGAATAGTAAATAAATTTACACTGCTGCTGATGGAAATATAGATACTTGATAAAGAAGTTCTTCTTGACAAAATCTTATTCACGATTTGTATAAAATATGTTTATATTGATATTTCTCTATACATTTGTCGAATGTTGGAAAAATTCACTAACATTCTTCTTTTTTTGAGATTTTTTCTGTTTATCTTACGTTCGAATCAAATCAAAAGAAAATGGTTGGTGTCTTTGTTATTAATTGAAAGTCGTTTCTCCCTCATTGCGTGTTTATTTGGTATTCTATTTTTTAATTTAATATTTCCTTTTCGACGAAAAAAAATTTAATTTAAAAAATTCTCAATTTATCTTTATTATATATAATGAAAAACTGATCAGAAATAAAATTATTTCGTATTAAACAGTTCTTATCTTTATTTTTTCTTTTACTTTTGAAGTGTCCATGCTTCCACGTAGTACATATAACAAATTTCTTTAAAACTTTCTTACACATTTATTTCTTTTTTTTCTTCGTGTTTCTTTTTATTATAGAACATCGGATTCTTAGCATGAAGTAATCGACACATGATATACAATATATGTATACACGGTGAACATATTTTCTAACCAAAAAAGAAGACGAAAAAAATATAAACATATGCATGTGAACTTCCTTCTTTATTTTTATCCTTCAAAAATCATTGAAATATTAAGCTTGTGATACTTTTTGAAGTATTTGTACTTAGATTTAATAAAACCATTTTTTGACGAAAAGAGCATATTTTTTATTCTTTCGTATGATAAATTGATTAATAATTCGTTTTTTTTGTTCAAATTTTAATTTTGATTTTCTATGATCGTAAAAATTCAATAAACATAACATTTCCTGAATTATTACAATTATTTGATAAGTTCAGTATAATGATACTCTCAGACGATCGGTATATATCGTTAATATTACAAGGTTTTCAACATTCTCATAAGTAAGGAACTTTCAAAGTATCATTATATATTGTGTCAATACATACTGACCAACTGTACTTTCTTCCTACGTTCAATATTATTGCCAATACATTCAATTTCGAGTTAGCGTACAAGGATGTCTAATCGAAAAGAGCCTGTGCTGCCATTATTTTATCATTATTAACGAGAAAAATCAAATAAGGAAAAGAACATCGGCAAAGAAGTGACTTTTAAGAAAAGAAATTTCTTCTGTATACTTGTTAAAGAAACTTCATATATTCACTTGAAAAGATTTTCAAAATGATTATCCGTACGATTAGCATGTATTTTGAAGAACTATTGAATGTAGTAGCATCAACTATCGTGAAATATAACTATATTCGTGATATTGACAATACGTCAATCTGTTCCGTGAATGTTCAATAATATTGACAATATTATACTGACAATCGATCGTTTTTACGTACGATAACGTAGAGAACCTTGAAATATGGACAATATACAGAGTGTAACATAACTAGCGGCATAAGCGAGTAAAGATTGATTCTGCGTAAAAAATTGAGTCGAAAATGTACAATAAAATTTGTTCATCTGAGGCTTAGTTTTCGAGAAAAATTAGTTTGATATGGCCAATTGTAAGTATGATCGGATAATGAAAGATAAGGAGCTTTTTAACATTCGTTTGGAGAATACCGAGAGTCCACTTAGATCCCTTCCTATTAACAGTCGAACATTCAACCATCGTCTCAGTTTACATAATTTACATTAAAAAATACCGAGAAAACTAACAAACGTTCAAAACATGTTTGTAGTGTTCACAGAATACATGAAATACGAAACTTCGTACGTGCATTGGAATAAAAACTAACCCCTTGCTGTACTATTTTAACCGTTACGTATGCGAATCTCGAATATTTACTGTTCTAATACAGTGTTAAATAAAAAGAAGTTAAAATATTGTATGCAATTTTCATTTGTAATTGGTCAGTCTTAAGTTCAAACTGAAGTTAGAGAAAAATAGACATGTAATACTTTTTTTGTCACACCTTGACCATAATTTACACCACGAGTGCGACTTGCCATTATACGGCAAGGGGTTAATAAATAGTGTATATTTTTATATATCATAAATGCGTCCATTTTCCTTTTGTAGCGGTCATGGCACCGCATACGCCACTGCATATCCCTATTCCTTCTTATTCTCATCCTTTTCATTTTCTACATTTCCCACGCTTGCTCCAGGGCCTGGTCTAGGCCTGGTTAGTGTCCACCCTTAGGCCCTCGCAACCCTCTTCACTTTCCCTACTTTTTATGACTCTTTTCCGCTGTCCTTCGTTCTCCGAATTTCTCCACGATTTCTACGCTTTCCCCTACTTCTCGATTTTCTCTCTTCTTTTCCATAATTGCATCTCCTTCTATACCCTTTCCCCTTTTTCCGGGGAATGACTTAAAAAGCAGAAGTAGGAGGCTGCAAGGGAGATTACGGCTAAGACACCGCGACACGCGCCACGAAACCGTCCGTACGCGAACTATCACGAAGCATAATAAAAAAATAAAGAACAGTGGAATAGTATTCACGAGGCGTTTATTTATAATACCCTAGCCTACCTATCCACACTTTAATCATTAAATAATAATAGTTTTTTTTAAACAAAAGTTTATGTACAAAATAAACATTTGAGCAAAACGCTCCTTGTATGCGCCATGCTATCGGCCACTAGACGATTCGCCGAGCGAGGGTTAATAAAGTTTTCTATGTTACAAAGAAATTATTGTTGTTTCGTACACAGAAAATTTCGACATTATTTCTTGTCCAATTCGATATTTTCAAAACCAAGAACGTTCAAATGAAAGGTATTATATTACGTTTCAAAATTCACAAAAGAGTGAAAAACCTCTAAGAATTTATCCAAAGATATTGACAATAGGCGACATTTTACGATTTTTTTACATTTAAACACTATTATGCAAGATGTTCCGTGGCGCGTCCGAGATACACTATCAAGAGCCAAGGCGTCGAGACGCTCAAGGAACAACAATGTTTACTGTCCATATTGTGTTTTATATTGTCATATTTTGTAAATTTTTATTGGCAACAAATGTATCGCAGTAATCAAAGAAAAACAAGTAATTGAAAGGCATCAGTAGTTCATGAAATAAGGAAAGCTGCATTCTGCAGGTGTATCTTTGGCAAACAATTTTGCACGGTTTCACAAAGCAATCAAATGTTTCGATGGTACACGTTACACTTTCCATTCAAACTTACCATCGGTGGTACAAGCTGGCATATTTATTTAATACGCTAAAAACATGTATTTTGTAATAAATTTAAGACTATAGAATATATTTCCACTAAAAAAAAAAGGCATTATGAAAAAATGCAATATAGAACAAAGCAAATGGCCTGAATGAAAAGTCGAGCAAAAACGGTTCAGTACGGAACGTGTTAATAACGTCGTTTACACTTGCAAAGGCCAACCGCATTTCACGCGATAGAAATTAAGAATGCGACTCAAGGGTGGAAATATTTCGGTGGCTATAAAACTTCGGCATTGTTTCTCAGCATCCACGTATGATTATACACGTGACTACGTTTCTTCAAAGTTTACGGTTAATAAATTAATGCCTGACGTTTCAAATAAACATGTGTTTGATCGTCGGTTATTAAAAGGATCGTGAAAACTAGTGAATATACCATTTGAATAATTTTATCGAAAGTATTAGGTGTAAAAATAAATTTTTTCCGATTTTTGAATATAATACAAATTTTATCTAGAAAGAATGAAAATAAATCAACCGTCGAAATAATTATTATCGATGATCTTTTGCCATTTCTCTGGGAGTACCATTTTCTTGCGAATACCATCGCGAATATTTCGATTTGAATGGCTGTACTGATTATGCGATTCCAGTTGGTAAAAATTAATTTCTACACCTAATACTTTATTGACAAGTAGAAAAATCATTTTGCTCATTTTAATTCAGTATAATCTGTCTGTTTTTTGTTCACAAGAAGAAAAATCATTTTAAGAAGCATAATTACATATTATTTAGTTCAGTGTATAGTGTACAGTTTATTACTGGTATCAATTGTTGACGAACATTAAACTTAAAACGTGATTGTATAATGAAACCAGTAATCTAATTTAGACATGTTCACGAGTGATACGCACAGTGCAAATTTGACTCTTGGCGCGCCATGTTGCGTTTATTGTGGTGGAACACATGCATGCATATAACGTGGCAACACTTGCATCGTGTTGTATACGGAGGGACCGATAGTTACTGACGCGTAATTTCTACCTGCAAATGATTCAACAGTCTGATCTGTGCATGACTTTTTTTCGCACATTTGTTTTCCTTTTGTTTAGAAAAGGATACAGCAGTCGAAAACGAAACGAACATTAACCCTCTAATGGTGAGATTTGGGTCAAATCTGACCCAAGTTTTCTTTCTTTACTGTTCCTTCTGTATTTCTGTTAGACTTCAGGAATATTTTCTGATGTATCACTTACATAATACCCGCACGATTTTTTGATCTTTTTAGATCTTTGGATATTTAATATTCTCTACTCATCTTTATGTTTACGTCATCAAGACATGTGGTAACTTAACAAACGTTTAAAACCCACCTTACCATTCAAGGGTCAACACTATGACGACTGCTGACATCATTATAGCGTTGGTTGTTTTATATCTCTTGTAATGATATTGTACTGAGCGAATCAATTAGAACTGTTATTTAAAATAACTCGTTATTTATTGATTTTATCAAAAAATGTTTCATACAAAATTGGTTGTATTCTACGAAGCTCGTCGAATGTGTACATACTGATTTTTTTCTGTCCTCAGTTGTCTGAGATATCAACGTGACCTTTGTGAATTTAAATGGATCCGCATTCCTTTTAATTGCAGCGTCGAAACTAATTCTTTCCGACTTTTAAGTGCAATCAAAAATTTATTTAAGGAGAAAGGAAGCAGATCAATGATAGAAATATGCTATTTTTGCCATTTTTTTGCCAGCTTGCAAGCACCACCGCGAATATTTCAATTTAAATGGTTGTATTTGATTATGTGACTCTAGTAGGAAAGAATTTATTTCTATATTTAATCAAACATGTTTTCATAAAATCAATAAACAACGAATTATTTCAGATGATAGTTCTTATTGACTCACTCGGTATATCTATTTATTAAATTAGTACTTCTACTTTTTCACGTTTTACAAATTCAGAGTTACGAATTGAACTTTTTTTGTTTATAAACATTTCAAAAATCAAATATTGTAAATTCTTAACGAGAATTGGTGAAAGTTACTTTCTAAAGTATCCGGTCATCGTTAGTATTAATCTTCAATATTGTGAATAAGTTCACAGTGAATTTTTTTCTTTTGGCAAATCTCTATCGATCTAAAGATATTGATTCACTTTTATAAACCACGTCCATTTCTATTTCCACGCTCTGTATATTCCGCTTGTTAAATTTCGTACAGTTTCAGAATATTATGACAAGGCTCCCTTCCTCTCGACGTATTGCCTCCTCTATTTCCGCTAACTAAATGACGTAGCTGCTCGGTGTAGATGCGTAAAAGCAGCACGCTGTTGAGAATTCGATCAGATTGATCGAATAATTTAATACGTGATCATAATAAATCATATTAATCGTTATGAATTAAACAAAAATTTTGTTTATCTCGCAACATTTATATTTTTGTCTTTCACAGTTCAATCAGAATTTGGTGTTTTAATTGAATTTTCTTTGAATAGATTATACCAAATTTTGTTAAATGAATTTTATGCAAATTCATATTTCTCAGAATATAGTAAAAAAAGTGGAATTTTACTAAAGAATTGTTTCATTTATCTGGTATAAAAGTACTATAATTTTAATATTTTGCATACATTTTCATATTACGTGCATTCTATGAAATTTTTTACCTTTAAATTTCTAATTTCATTTTTACGTAAATTATTGCAACAATTTATCCTTATATATTATATAAGAATATTTATAAAAGAATAGGTTAGCAGAAGAAAAAAATTATTTTCTTTAGATAATCACGTTTAAAAATTTACAAAAAAATGACATATTCTTCATATTGTTAATACTTCTTATTACATAATTACCTTTTAAGTTCAATGGTCATCAATAAACTGTACACCATGCACCAAACAATGTCGTATATTACAATAAACTTTGCATTATTAACGTATTGTTTAGGACACGAATGAAAAATATAATAGTTTAATTATATAATAAAATATATATATATCGTGATTCCCCAAACATGTACAGGTACTTTTAACAGTGAATAAAAGACGAGGAAACTGTGTATTAAAATTAGTAATTAATCGAAATGTAAACTAGGCTTGCGAACTCGACGCCACCCGTTTTATAACCTTACAAATTGCAAAATGTTTCCGGAATGTTTCATAGAGAAAAGTGGAGCGAATACTTTGAGAATATTTGTAGGTCGTAGTCTAAATTTACGGCGTTTCTTTTTTATTCGAAAACCTTCAAGCCGACACGCGCTTACGAAATCGCACTATTTAAGGGGGACGAATTTAAATATTTAGCAAACGTCAGAAGCGATTCCAGCGGTAGAGCCGATACTGGTTTTCGTTCGGCAACGTTTGGATTCGCCGTGAGAATTGTTTTGATTGTTGCGTGACACGTGATCAGAGTTACGTTTATGCATCAGTGGAATAGTTAAACACGTTCTGTCGATGTCGTGATTAAAAAGTCATCGCAGTTTCATTAATTCGTATTCACTGTTCAATTTACATTCTACAATTAGCGAAATTTCCATAGTTCCACTAAGAATTTTGTCTGATATTGTTTACTATCGATTAGGTTTTTAATTGTTACCGACTGAAATATTAGGGATGCCGGAAAGTAATGCTATTCCTAAACAAGGTTTATTGAAACCTTATTACGAAATGTACATAAGAAAAGTAATTCATTGAATAATGCCCACCGTTTTCGATAACTGCTTGCCACCGAGAAAGTAATTGTTGTATCTTATTTTTATAAAAATTCCTCGATTAACTCGGACAATTGATTTTTCAAGTTTTTATAATACTACTGAATATTTTGCCCTCTAAATAATGTTGCACACATTACATGTTTTTCGCAAATATTACATTTGTTCCTATATCTATTATCATTTCCCTCATTTATAGCGTGTCTCGGGCATTCTGTCCACTTAAATATCTTGGTTATTTCAAACAGTCCAAGAAAATGTTACTTAAGAAACTACATAATATGGTGTAAATGGTGTTTTTGCAAGTGGAGGCGTAGAGAAGATATTGCGGTCACGTTTGCTTTTTTAAACGACAAGTTTTAGAACAAATGCACCTTAGTACTTTTATACCCAGAATACGCCAATCTATCGAGATCGAGCATAAAAATTAGACATTCCTTTTAAAATAACAAAGGTGACTATATATTCTCTACGCCTCCACTTGCAAGAATACCATTTGTACCATATTATGTAGTTTTTTAAACCCTACAACTTCTGCAAGTAACATTTTCTCGTATGGTTTGAAATAACCAAGATATTTGAATGGACAGAGTTCCTGAGACACACTGTATATAACATCGTGAGCGTTTTTTTTTTTTGTGACATAGATGTACATTTCTTTATCATTCGCCCAGTACTTTCAACAGCATTTAATATTCCTTGAAAGAAATATTTTTCCGGTTTCAAATTCTTTAACTGTTTTATCTATATTTGCCCGAATTAATTGAAATCCTAATTCTCTGAAGAATATTTTTCTTTAATTTCTAATAGATACATCATTTGCCCATTCAACATGGTTCAATTGCAATATCATTTAGATTAGCAAACCTCTCGTATGAGGTACTTGCTACTTCTTTATTGTTTTCTCACATTGTGAAACTTTATGTATCAAAATATGAAATCAAGGAAAATTCAAAATAATACTTTGAGAGTAAAAAAAATATGTACGTCGTTCGCTTCTGAAATTACACTGAATGCTGATGCTAAATGTGTCTTTTAGGGGCACGTTCGATTTCTAATCGTTCTAATAAACAAGTGACTCAGTCGCTATGTACCTGGGTCTGAACGGACCCAGGCGCCGCTATGTGAGGGTTAAATGAAAAGAACCTAACCTATTTATGAGTGACGCGGCGATTAACGTGTTAAAAACAGGGCTCGGCTCTTTACCTTACAAGCAAGGAATTGCATAGGGTAACTCTTATCGCTTTTGTTTACTTCGGTGAGAAGTTGCAGGTCTCACCTTCCGCATCGCTAAATCTTTCTAATATTTTTAAGACGTTTTTGCATTGTAGGCAAAGATGCATCAATCTGAGTAATTGTTAAACATAGATCTTCAACCGTAACCCTTAAATAACCCTGAAATATAATTGTTATCGAAAACATTTTTTGGATCGCTAATTTTTGTGTAATGAAATGTTACGTTTGCGCAACTTTGGACTTTCTAGGAATTGCTTGTTAGTTTCCAAGAAATATAAAAATGCATTATAATACTAGACACTACACAAAAGTGATACATGACATGTTTTCATAATTTAAGAAAATATTAGGCTCATCTTAGTGTTATAAATGTTTCAATTTCTTCAAATTTTGGAACAATGTAGGATCTAGGTGCACAAAGAAATAGTGATAAAAAACAAATATGAAGTAATTTTCAAAATTTTCATTTATAATTACAACAGGAGAAAACAAATTATCCATGAAAATTTGCTAAAAAAAATTGCGAGTGAAATGTTGTGTTAGCGCAACGTTGGGACTTAATGGGTTTACGTGTTAAGTTACAGCAAATATTTTTACGTACGTTGTGACATAACCTTCTTCAAAATACAGGTATATTACATGTTAAAACAAATGAAAAATGATCCTCTTTACCAACTGATATAAAAAAATAAAGATTTCATAGATACGATTGTGCAAACATCTACCAAATAAACTTGAAGTTATGATTGCTTGGCATCTTCCTCTCAATTACTTTAATTACAATACAAGTTGTGCAACACTGCTGTATATCAAAGCGTGCAACTTCAGATACAGCGTATTACATATTTTTGCTTCACGTGGCATTAGGAAAACAAAAGATTTACACTATCAAGTGCTAATAAACAATTGTGTTTCTCACGATGCTAAGACTGTTCTACAGTGCATACACATAGTTTTAATTTATCATTAGATGAATCAGAATGTATTCGAATCGTGAAAAAATTGATATGTTGCTTACAACTGGTAAATGTGAAAGGACTGCAAGTGTGTGTGCTGTAAGATATCCAAAAAGACGTATACATTATCCGTGTGCAAAAATATTTTATGCAATTGAAAAGGATGTAACAACTCGTTTGACATCGTACAAACGATAAAAGAAACAAACCCAAATCTAATTACATTTAATGACGATGCTTTTACAGTTTTAACATATTAACAAGAAAATCCATTCACTTTCATTCGTGTTGCTATTGCTACTGATACTGGATTATCTTGCAGTTCTATTAATAGAATTACAAAGAAGAACGATTACCATTCTTACAAAGTGAATAAAGTGCAATATTTACGCATAACAGATGGACCGCGTCGTTTATATTTTATAATAAGACTGGCCGATGTATATGAAAATAATAATCCTGAAATATTGAACGACATTTTGTAAACAGATTAATGCAAATTTACAAAAAATGTTGTTATTAATTATAATTAACATAATTGTCACTTGTTGTGTAAAGGTAACCCACACTGGACTCGACAATATAGATTTCAAATCAAAAGCACAATTAAATATTTGGCATGAATTAACCTTTCCATCGCTGTTGGCGTCTATGGACGCTTTGAAGAAAAAAAGAATTTGTTTATACTGTTTCGTTGGCATACTTTAGCGTATGTCTCGCGTCTTGGTTTCGCGACGATAAAATGACAGGCTTCGAACTGTATCTTTATGTTCGGTAAAGCCTTTCGAAGATGCGAAAGTTTGGAAGTGGACTGTGCGTATCACACCATTTTCGAAACAATTGTATATTTTGACTTACAATATTCAACATTTAAATTAAATATGTATCGCAATTGGATGTATACGTTTCTGACTATACTACCCCTGGTAATAAGTTTTTGACCAAACGCAATAGTACGAAGTTAATAGGAAATACCAAATGTTTTTATATGTCATAGAGCAAGGTATATAAAAAAACCGCATGTTTTCGTTAAATTGGTTGAATATAACGTAAGAATAAAGAAAACAATTACAACATTATACACTCAAAAATAATGAACAAATAAAATGACGCTTGGAAATAAGTTTTTGGCCAATGGAAACTTTGGAAAAAAGTATTCGACCATATAAATTTTCAATTAATCTAATGAAGAAATGAACAATAATTTACTTAAAATTCACATTACCTAATATTTAGTCACATTTCCACGTGCTCGTATGCGTCGCGGCATACTTTCCATTAAATTTTTGCATGCTATAGTATGCTATGTGTCGTGTCTTCAAAACACGAAAAATTGACGCGTACTTATGTCGCTGGTTTATACCTGTGATGATTTATACCTGTTACGAGAAGCTGAATCGCTGTCTCATAAGAAAGCGTAGCAACTTGTAACCGAACAACGACCACAACTAAACATTTTCACTACAATCTTTGTCGCATTTCTCATTGGATTGAAAAAAGACCGTGACGCCTTATAACCGAGCAAATGAGAGTCGGTGTCCAACACTATGTATAGAATATATATTTACAAGTATGTACGTGTGTACTGTAGGAGCGGAGGAAAAATTTTAGCGACCAAGCAGGATTTAAACGCACGACCCGGCAAGGTGGGATTCTATCCTCATAGCCAAGGCGCTTTCTGGCGTTCCCTCGCTGTTACTGCTCCTTTATGATGGGTATGGGAGCCTGGATTTTACAGTATGGATTGTTTTGATCCTACTGATCGGCAAATGTTTTATAATAAGATTGCGCTGGTCTTCTTCCTTTGGTCCTGATGCATGTGGTGTAAGGGTGTGTGGGTCTTTAAGTAAGGCCCTTGTAGAATAATTAAGCTAAGTTGTGTTTCGACAGAAGTTCGCTTTACTACTAAAACTACTTAAACTACTTTTCATTTTAATTTAATAAAGCAAATTTTTTATTTTTACAAATTTAAAATCTTATTATTTTTAAATTGTTGAAAAGAATTGTACAAATTTTACAGTTACGATTGAACATCTATATTTTGCTGTGCGTGTTACGTAGTAGAACCTGCCGCAGCGAAAAGGGTAATAAATGGCCATTTGAATGGACCTTACACTTAGGAAGAAAATTTAACATCTGAAAGCTACATAAATTTTCTTCGTTCTAAATTTCCATTGTTATTACAAGTGCCCCTAAATAATGTTACGCAACATATTCATTTCAGACAACGACGGTTGTCCATCCCCATAACGCTCGGATTGGCTGTGAATATTTGAACAAAGTATTCATTCGGAGAACATTGGTTGAGTACTTATGGACATATTTCCTCACCACCTGTTTCCCCATTGTATCTCTATTGGATTTTTTTTCTGTGACGTCATTTACAAATCCTGGTGTTAAGGATAATAAACCCTATGCGCTCGAGAGGTGACTCTCTTGGTTCGATACAGCAACTCGAATGACAAATTAAGGGGCGACAATAACTTCTTTTCTTTTTTTCAAACATGTGCCCTTCCTCTTTACACTTTAGATGTTTCACGTATACACACTTCAGAATATAGCATTGTGTTTAATTAAAATTATTACTTCATACAGTAGTTTGTCTTTAACATTTATAAAATTCGAATCAAACGAAGGAATTAGTAACAGTGAAGATAAGTTCGATTTTAAATTAATTAAAGATCAAATCAATAATTTCATTCATAAGAGATTTCAATTAAACAATTGGTTCAAGAAAACAGAAGATTAGAGTAACAGTAAGAAGTGAAACTGACAGCACACCGGAAGGACTGAATTCAGATTGATGCTACAGATTCTGAGGAAAGATTAGGAAGAATAAAGTTCAGAAACGATAAAAAAGACTATAGAACCGCAAGTAGTTGTAAATTGTAACAGAATCATTGTATTTTTCGAGATTTAATCAACGAAACCATAGATGAAACACAAGTAATCATGCTAAAAAGAAACTATGAAAAATTCAACTTCAGTACAAAAGCTTCAAGTGTAAAGGGTTAAGTTTAGATCAGATACGATTTTGTTCTATTTTTAAGATTAATATTCTCATTACACGTTTTAACGTTTTCTTTCGTTAAACTTTTCTTTATTATCAGAAGAGCTTCAGAACCTCTAACAAAAGGAGAAAATTACGGAGTTTCTTCTTGCATCTCAATAGCAACTGACGTATCATGAATCCGCGTAGACTCAAGTTACATCATCGCGAGCGATCGGTCCTGTTACATTAGATTTTTCTGTAAACGCAGTGATGTGTACCAAAGCAAACCCTTTCACTCTCTTTCAAAACACGTCAGAATTAAACGCATAATCTATTCTATTCTAATTCAAAATATACAGCATCCAAATCAGAGAATTTACATAGTAAGTAAAAAAGTTCATCGTAAGAGCATCATAGCAGCAAAAAATGAACCTCTCATTGGGCATAACAGATTATTCCAAGTTTATTATGCGATCGGGAAAATTTGATACTTTCGAGTAATCGTAATCGTACTTTTTATTTCTTAGCATGAAATTTATTTACAATTAGGAGAAACGTCAAACACTTAATTAGTTTATAAGTGCTTAGCCCCTCCTGTTTAATAGCAATCGACGTATTATAATCTTATTCTTCATACCAAGGACTAACTTCTAAAGACACAATGAATTTTCAATTACAATGACAAGCTTATAGATATTGAGATACTGAACTTGCATAGGGTTATTCAAATACGACGTCTAGATGTCAGCATTATATAATGTTTACACGTCATGTCTTTTCGAGTGACATAAGTCGTTTTGTTTTAGCAGAAGGTAGAACAATCGTAATCATGGACAAGTATACGTTACAGCAACGCATTTACATTATTTAAACTTATTATATTATGAAATTGGGCGTTCTTTGTTCCATTGTTTTCTAGCAAAGTTTTGTTTAGGAATGAAGCTCAATTTCACAATCGATGGATCCGTTAATAAGTAAAATTGTCGTATCTGGGGTAATGATAATCCTCGTATTATGCGTGAAAAATCTCTACACTCATAAAAAATCACTGTTTGTTGTAAAACGGTGGCAAATGGAATCACTGGACCATTTTTCTTCGAAAATGATGCTGAAAATATTGTTACTGTGAATACTGAGCGATACCAATCAATGTTGAGTGACTTTTTATGGTCGGAATTGAATCATATCGATGTGTCTGATGTCTACTCCCAGCAAGACGGTGCTTCAGGTCACACAACTCGAGAAAACGTTTAATTGGCCTCCGACAGGCTATTACGTACTTTTTTGTGAGGTTTTTTGAAATGTCGAATTTACACTAACAAATCAGAAACTGTTAATGACAGAAAACACAACATTGTAGCAATTCGTGAAATAACTCTTGTTGAAAAATCATTGAAAATTGCGATAATCGAATTAATATCCTCAGACACAGTCGTGGTGCTCATTTGAATGATATTCTATTCCACGTATAATTGTAATGGATCATACTTAAAAAAAAAAAAATATGAAAAAAATTCAAAATAATTTGTATTCTATTAACCCTTTCGATACTAACGAGGACTATAGTCGTCCATCCTTGAATGCTCGTTGTGAACTAACGGCGATTATATTTGGTTACGAAATTTATATGGCTATTATATTACCAAACAATATAAAAAAAAAATGCATTATAATACTAGACACTAAATACAAGCATACTGTGCAAAGGTGATGCATAAGAACGTTTCCATGATTTAAGAAAAAAAAAGGCTTATCTTAGTGTCATAAATACTTTAATTTTTTTAAGATTTGGAACACTCTAGGATCTAGTTGAAAGCAGAAATAGTGATAAAAAAATATTAAACAATTTTCTGAAACTTTCATTCATAATTGCAACTTGAGGAAATAGAAATTATTAGTGAAAATTTGCTAAAAAAAAATTGCGAGTGAAATGGTGCATTAGCGCAATATTGGAACTTGATGGAACCCTTTGATTACTGTTGGCGCCTATAGGCGTTTTGGAAATTTGGCTTTTAATTCATCTGTCATTTCCCTTTCGCCTGAATTTTATTCTCTGCACACTTCCATTCCGATTTAACCAAACGAATTTTCCATTTTCGCAAATTTGTAAATTCTTAATTCTTAAACTTTCGAAAGCAATTTAACAAATTTCGCTGTTGAAAATTAAATGTCTACCTTTCTACTAAAAACTGCCGTAGCGAAAGGGTTAAGAGGGCGCTTTAGCTGTGAGCGTAGAGTCCCAGCATGTGCGTCCGAAAGTGTCACAGGTACGATTCCCGCTTTGTGCTTTAAATTTTCCCTCAACTTATACATTATTGACCATCTGCCCTCAAAATTAACTACTATTAATTTCAGTATTTGAAGGTTAATCACTATGGAAAAGCTTATCAAAAAGTCAGCGCTTACACCTCTCTCTGTAAAGCATAGCTCTCCTAAGTAGCTTATATCGACTAGTCCGCTAGAAAGCTTAGAAAGAAACGCATCTTTCTTTTTCTGTCTATATTCTTTCTGCATTTATTTCCTATTTATATAATCAAATGCATGAGACCTGTACGCATTGCAAAATCGACTGCCCTATTTTCTAATTGGATAGTTCTAGGCCCCACTTTTCTGTATCTTCCTCTAAGATGTGGCTCGGAAGATTTTTCGGACGCTTGGGTAGATACTTTGGGACTTTGAAACAGAACTTTTACGGACTTCGTATACAGAACTCTCACGAGCTTCATACAGAACTTTTAAACTGCGAAAAGAAAGCCTTCGTATTTTTAGACAGATACGACTCGGACTTTATATAGTAGGTTAGTCCGAGAAATTCATGACGATTTTCGAGAGTTAGTGCTTGAATACGTTAAGATGGATACAACTGGTTGAAAATTATTTTTTCACCTGTACTTTGAAAGTTTATTCATTAAAATTAGTAGTTTTTTCTCGGAGGTGTACTGTTTTAAAGATGGAAGAAATTAGAGTATGTTTTCAACATTTACTGAAACAATAAACAACGTAGATGTGCAATGTTTACAGGGACTATTAGAATCCATCAGAAAAAGTAATTCTTGAAATTTAGAGATTGAAATTTTGATGTTAAAGGAAATAAACAAAGTTTCCAAAATGTCAGAAAGACGGCGAGAAGTTGTAGAAAAAAATAGTACAGAATAAAGAATCTCTTACAGAATAAAGAAAATTTTGCTTTAAAGTATATTTATTTATTCACTTAAAAATCGGCACAAATTTCCCAGCTCAACCACTTGGATACAATTTTTCTCAATATTTTTAACATTTTCTTTTCTATTGAACATTGGGATATTTGAATTTATACATTTTTTTCCAATTTCACCAATCCGTGACTTTTGTGTGGAGATTTTTCATATATAACTTTAAAGTATATTTATTTATTCACTTAAAAATCGGCACAAATTTCCCAGCTCATCCACTTGGATACAATTTTTCTCAATATTTTTAACATTTTCTTTTCTATTGAACATTGGGATATTTGAATTTATACAATTTTTTCCAATTTCACCAATCCGTGACTTTTGTGTGGAGATTTTTCATATATAACACAAGAATTTTCATCACTTCGGATACGACAATTTTGCTTATTGACGAATTTATTCATTATGAAATGAACTTCATCGCTAAAGAAAATTTTGCTTGAAAACAATGGATCCGTTGTTCATTGTTCAATAATCCAATTAGCTACACCACGAGGTTGCAAATGGCATCTTCCTTTCAATTCTTGGGTTAATTGAATTTTGACCCACCCATAAGATATACCCAATTCTTTCGAACAATGTGAAATTGATGTCAGTTCAGTTTCAACATTTTCACTTACAGTAGCAATGTTTTCATTTGTGTATACAGTTGTTGGTCTTCCACTTTTTGGTTTATCAATCATACAACCAATTTTTTCACTAATCTTTGAACTGAAGATTGATTTGGCCGATTATTTACACCAAAAGAATTACGAGTTTTGTGATGAGTATTTTTCAGAGGACCTCCATTTTTATAATACGTTTGAATAATTGTAAATGCGTTATGATTGAAATTGTACTACCTTCTAGTAAAATAAAACGGTTCATATCATTCGAAAAAACATGAAGTGCAAAAGATTACGCAGTGCTAACATTTAGGCGTCGCATTTGGATAACCTAGTATTTTGTGAAAATAATATTTAAATAATATTTCCTTTTGAATGTCCATTTCTCGTAAAAACGCAACGTGACCACTGGCCCACAGACTTTCAGCAGACTTTAGCCGGCGTACAATGTGTTAATATAAATTTACACGGATGTGCAAATGTTGATTGTTAATACAATAAGCGTAAACAACGGCGAAAGAGCCATTAATAAGATTTTACTCCATAAAAAGATACATCGGAATTGTGATTTATACGACGCTAAAAAACAGTAAAATTTATTACACTAGATAGCGAAGGAAACTGGTATGATAAAACAAACGCCAGAATTTTTCACAAGTGTTAGACTCAATTTATACGGAACTTTTGACGAACTACTTTATTACGCAAAATAGAGATAAAATGCGCTTCAGGTGTGGTAGAATAAATTATCGTAAATGTTTCTATTGTATTTTTTGCGATGTCATGTTGCATCCACTAAAATATATTAATATACTTATCGTCAACAGTACTTGATTTGATCATCTCGTTTGTCTTATACAGTAAAATCGCGATAACTCGAATTTCGGAAGAAGAATTCAAGTTTTCGAGTTAGGTTCAACGTATCGAAATTTTAGAGTAAAAGAGGTTAACGAGGTGTAACGTATAAAAATTCGACTTGTAGAGGCTTTTATACACAAGTTAGATTTCTTGATTTATAGATATTTGAAGAAAGACAAATTCAACATTCAGAAGTCACTTACGTACAAATAGTAGATACACAAGAAAAACTGAAAGATAAATTTTAAATAAAAAACATACATGGCAGTTTGCGTTGTATCTAGGCTATTTTGCATTATGAAACGTATTTAACACGCGAAAAAAAAATTATTCGCGTTGTAGAAAGCTTATATTTCGATTTACACAGGATTTTACAACGAAATGGAAAAGAATAAACAAAATTCTAGTGTTATAGAGGTTCGAGTTTTATCGAGGTTCTACTGTATTACTTCCGTTTCTTGGTACGCAAATATCTTATATAATTGAATTACAAGATTCTACTTAAATGAAACTATCTTTACTAGCCCGTTTCACGCTTTGTCACTTTTTCGTCTTATCAATCATAATAGCAGTTGAACGGGTGTAATTGATTATACGCTATAAATACTTGAAGTTCGCGGTGCCAGTTAACCGGCGACATAACGTTAGTAAACAAGACAAAGAAATGATATACATATATGGATAAAAGATGTTCAAGTTTTATTTTTATTTTTCTTAATTACAGTTAGTTTAACAATTTTACTGTTTCTAACAGAAGTGTATCATTTTTTACTAAAATGATAAATAAACGTGTAATATAGGAGGTTCAGATATTTTCATCAATTAATTGTGATTTGAAAAAGACATAGCTAATTTTTTTTAACAATTAAAAATTAGCCTTTTATTTATTTGTCTCCTTTTATTGCTATTGTAAAGAAGTGTTTGAATATTTAGTAAAGCTAAATTTTCAAATGATTTAAATAATATTGTTTCTGATTAAGATATTTTAAGCTTTTGTTCCAACAGAATTACATTGTTCTAACAAAAAAATATTAAAATTTCATTTCGTGATGACTGATTTGTACATTTTGCGTTATTCATTATTCATTTACGCAAACACTTTACCTTTTTATTTCTCACATTGTATTAGAAACACTTGTATCAATCGTATGTGTAAAATTATATAAATTTTTAGAAAATCTCAGTGTTTTGCAAGTAATGAGGAAAAAGATTGATATATCTAATTATGAACAATTTAATCAAATATTCTACTTTAGCTGAATAATGCAAATTTCCTCTACCTTAATTACATTTTGAATGTATGAATTCATTTAGCATTCGACATTTATCAAATTAATTTCCATATCTGATTAAATATGTAATATTTCCCGTGAAACATAAATTAACAAGGTATTTAAAGCATGAATTTCCTATAAAGAAAATAACTTCAAATTACTTATTCGAATAATTCGATTAAAATAACACATGAGTTTTACAAGCCCCAATCGTTTTAATCCCTTGCCTAGTAACTTGTAGTAGAGATTCTAGTAAAGGTGCAACAGAAACAGTTATGTCAGTAATAAACGTTAATTTTAATAATAAATTTAGTTTTAACGTTGTAAGTCATAAGAAAATTATCAGATTGTAAAAGATGCATGATTTAATCTTTTTCTTCCTTTTCACAATATTGAGATAATAAATGGCTTACGTTTATATGTATAATCAGTAAAAAGATCAAAAGTGACGGGGTTAATGAATCATAATCATTGAAATGTAGGCATTTTGTTTTCTGATCACTAGACTGTGGAGTTTTACGCATTTACAGGTAATTCAAATCTACAAAATTGCACAGAATGCATATAATATATCAAAAATATACAAAATATCCATATTATTGTAACGCTGTTTGTAATACCTGGTAGATGAAATAATTTTCAACTAAAGTTCTACTTCTTTCCTTATATTCTCAAAAAATTGTGCAATCTTATACGTATCTTTTGGTAACTCTATTATTCAAAAATTAAGTGAATCATTCTATCTCTTAAATTTAAAATTCTAAAATTATCCTTTTGGAATACATTTAAATTCCTTTGAAATATTTTTGTCGTTTCTCAATTCTATAGATTACTAGTATTATACAAGATGAGAACGTTAAATCTTACGAAGTAACGAAAATGAAATGTAAGAAATACATATGGTATTTAGCAAAAATAAATCTAAATATTTCTTCTATCATATGAAGGGTGATTCTATATCTAAAAATAAATCAAAAATATAGAATAACATTTTTTCCTAAGAATCTCTGTTTTGGAAAAATTATATTTAAATATTCACCGACTACACAAGCAATTAACACATTACGCCTTATGTTTGTACTAATAAACGAAGCCAATGTTACGACAAGTCCTGATAATATATTTATTAACAATATTCTTTAAATTGTTAATTTAAATTTACATTACTGAACGAATTGTTGAAAATGACGTCCTTGTTATAACGCATACAAATTCTTGCTCTTTGAATCAGAGAGACATGAACCGATGATACGCTGTAATACTTTTACTTTTTAAAAATTAGGGAAAAAGTTTGAAAGTTACTTTTATATCCTCTAAAAACATTGAAACTTTCCGTTTAATAGCTATTTATCAACGAAAATTTCCAAACTCTATTTATATTTGAATATGTTAAAATCAGAAAGTCTTTTATTATTCTGGTTGTGTGAATAAAATCACAAATACGTAATGTCAGCCAATGAACATTGGCAGAATTAATCCAGAATTAATGCATGGATACGTTTAGACCCGAGTTAGCTATCTACCGATGCACATTTTACTCGATTCTTTTTTTCTGTCCATTATTTTCTTAGCAATATAAGCAGGAAAAACGCTCGCCTTGTGCCTTGACACGCTACTGGACTCGTTCGAAAATACCAGGTATTCTTCGAATGGTCTCAAATCCGTTTTGTATCTTTTCTTGCAGATAGCGCACAGTACTCACTAGTGTTGAATGCACAATAGTTTTTAAATCGCCCCAAAAGTAAAAGGCTAATAACAAAAATGGTCTAACCGAACATTTTCTTTAATCGTCCATAACTCGTAAATTGTGGTGTATAGGATACATGTTCATATGACATTTTCTACTTATATTGGTGTTTAGATTTACCACTTTAAGTAATTTATGAATCAGTGTATATGTACACACGATGACACGGAAATATCTGATGAAACTTTGGTAGTGTACTTTACCGTCTCTAAGGATCAGAAAAGGTATAAATATAGGTTCGAAGATATAGACATTTTCCGATTACGATGGAGTATTGTTGGAGTATCTAAAATTTACTTAAAGAAATAGCAGAAAATTATTTTTTTTCAAAGAACGTCAGAAACGTGAAAAAATTCCTGGTATATTTCGAATCTTTTAACAAAATTAAAAAACTTTTAATAAAATTGGAAAAAATTTAATTAGAATAACAATTCTTATAAAATTACTATTTGGGGATTTTATTTTTACTACTTTAGTAAGTAATTTTCTATCTAAGGAAAAACTGTCTATAGTATCGAGAAGGAAGAGTTTTCGAATCTATTTGTACGACATTTTTTCATCCTTAAGAATAAGAAAATACGATATCAAAGTTTTGTCATATATTTTCGTGTCATCTTGTGTACGCTCATAGTAGCGAAAGAATCACAACCATTTGACTCATTCAAGAGATCAATAAGTAATAAATTCAACTTACACATGTAGGTAATTAAACCTACATTTCCATTTCTATTGAAAAAGAAATTGTAACATTAGACAAATATTCAGTTTGTTGCTCTGGTATGCACTATTTTAAAGCATTCATACTATTTGAATTTCAATATCAGATTTGATAGCAAACTAACCTATGATGCAATGTTTATTGTCTCACAGATATCTGATAAGAAGGTACATAATCGAGACTTTTTAAAATAATCGAATTTTATTCTTTTAATCTTTTACATTTTTTCTGTTTTGTTTCTATTAAATTTTAAGAGTGTAGAATATCATGTCAAAGTGATATATCGGAATTCAAACACCTGGCGAAGTTACAATGATAGATAAGGAGATGGACTGTAAGATAGGAAAGTCTCACGAATTGGATTTGAAAAGGAGAGAAAAATTGAACAATGCTTTGGAGATCTACGTTTACGAAAATCATTTTCTTCGAATTGCTCAAGATGCAACAGTTCAGGTAGGACAATCTTCTAAAACGATGCGAAGGGTGGATTCACAATAATAACAGTGACTCTCAGTCTCAGAAACTCTTTTTGCAAGATACGCAACCCCTTCACATGTGTCTTATAACGCGATTTTATTTTTTCACCATCAACATCCTATTTCTTGACACCATTTGTAAGAGCTGAGGAAAAATTTGAAGAACCCAAGAGAAATCGAAGCTGCAACGACCACCGAACCGACAGATCGGGATTTCACACAGTACGCGAACACGTCCTCTTGGTATTTTTCCTTGTTGTGCTCTTGTGAAGTTCTGTACGTAACTCCGATCATACAATGCTGCATCTAAATATTTGATCAAATGTTTACAATTTCTGTTAAATAACGGACGAGCTACACCTCTGCAAAGCTGCAGCGAAAATGAATAGCAAAACAACTCGACAACTGCTTAGAGGCAGATATTTTTTCTTCAAAGCAAGATTATTATAATATGATTGAAGGTGAAATTTAGAAATCTTGTTTTATCAGAGAATAATGTTATCTTAAAACTTTTTTCATGTTTTTTGATATGGCCGTTACAAAATCTCCAGAACTATTCATCAGATTACCATTAAACTTTGTGAACAATTCTATATTAAATTTTCTTTAATGCAACATACGATTTCTTTGATTATTTCTCAAATTTCAATGTTGTCTGATTTTTTATACGTGTTGGAAGGTGGTTTCCTCGATGAAAACGTTATTTCGTGTTTTCAAATAGTGACCATTTCCAGAATTGTTATTAAAATAATTATTAAAACTTGTGACAATGTGTAATACATTTTTCTTTTGTAATACATTATCTTTTGTTTTAGTTACTTGAAATAATTCAATCGTGTGAATTATTATTGGAGAAAAATTATGTTCTCAATTTATACTTGAAGATAGATCATACTATTATTAGCTTTTTTTCCTATGTTTTAAAATTAATGTCTCTTTCAATTTAACTCTTCTTCATTTTTAACTTTACACTTTATGCACCTATCTTCCGATTTTCAGGGAAAATCGGTTGCTCAGAATATCGTGTAAATCGAAATCATGGCTTTTTGTATGAAAAACCGTGTAAATAAAAGAAAAAGACAAAAATGCGCATAATTTAGCCAGTTATTTAATTAAATTCATTTATTTCAATATAAAATAAAAATAAAATAAGTTAAATATTAAATTGGGATGTTTCTTTTTTTTTTTTGTAACAATAAAGCTTTTCCTTTTAAAGATTGCGTGATTTTTTTATTGCTGTTTCTCCGCAATCCAGATTCTCCAACATTGTGTACAGAAAAACAGGGGAATTCCCCTTTATAGGGTTAATGCCAGTGTTAATAAACGAATGGTATTAAAAAATGACTGTACAAATATGTGTGTGTAGCATAAATCTTTGTTTTTAATAGTTTTTACTACGGAATATCCGTTATTTTAGAAACCACGTAAAAGCGAAATCGTGTAAAAAAAAGTATCATGTAAATCAGGGGATAGGTATATGCTAAAAGTAAACACTATTGTGTTTGAATAATGTATAATAAATAAAGATAAATTAGTGGTCAAACACCATAAGTACATATTTAAACTGTAAATTCAACAGAATATTCTATACAATGTTTTCAAAACAATAACTAAACAGAATTGTTCATTTTTTCAGCTGAAAGTAAAATAACTGCTTTCAACATATCCTTTCAAATGTTACGATCTATATCTTTACACGTTTGAATAATTTGGAAAGTAAAAACTATGTTACAGTATAATTCGATAATAAGTGACCGTTAATGATTCTTATACAAACGCTAAATTGTATATTTGTGTTAGGACATAAATAATACCAATAACGCATATTTTTCTTGAATGAAAATTCTAAAGAAATTCTCATTTTGAACTACATTTCTAGACATTCCATTTTGAATTTTTCGAATGTACCTAACTGTTACTTCCATTACTTCCGATCAACACAGCGCACTGTTTGTAAACATTTTTCTGGAATGGCGGGCGGCCGAGGCGAGCAAAAGCAAAGGCGAGCCAAGTCAAAGCATTGATACGTATGCGCGGAGAAACGAAGAGGAACCGGGATACCGGACTCGTGCCAGACAAGGAAGAGTTCGCAGAAGAAGGGAGGGGCAGGAAACGTGGTGAGACGTAGTGATGGAACTAATTCAATTATCATTTCAGAATACAATAAATCTGTACACCTTTAAGAATCACTCGAACATCTCAAAGAAGAGTTTGAAATAAAAAGAAGTTTCATCCTTTGTGTCTGTTAATAACATTCAGCTTATATTTAACTACATATTAGATTTTAATATTAAAGATACAAACGGATAAATCAGTTGATATCATTTAGAGGATGTTATTCTATTAAAAATGTAAAATATATCGGAAAATCTGATACAAGAGTTATGCTATTGACGAGTATAAAAATATCTCTATATTGTAATTAAAGAAAATATTACTCATACTATAGCGTGTACGTTCTTCAACATACCGTCGTGGAAGTGCTTAAGTGACATCATTTATTAAACAATATCGATGCTATTAAATAGAGGATTAAACATTCAGAAAGATTTGATAAAATCATTTTAGTATCACTTTGTTCGATTTGAGTTGACTTAAGCAGTTTCCTGAACATCGACGATAAACGAGAAAACTTTCATCGCGAAAAACTTGTGTTGCAATTTGCTCACGAGCGCGTCGTTCCCATCGCTAGTGGCGAAACGTTACTGGGGTGGTCGGATCGGCAAAAAGCACGGCAGATCGATGAGTATTGAGAAAGATATACCTGGGATCTGGCAAAATGATCTTCTTACTGGCGCGGGCAGCCGGTGTGCATTTACTCTTTTCCATGGCCATCAGGTAGCTGACGTCGGCCAGCACCGCCTCGAGGTCCGCCATTTTCTTCGGTGATCTCTAAATCTCTTGACGTGAACACGGCTCACCCTGGAGCTGTTTCCTCGACGACACTTGGTTCACTGCTACGGACGCGTTGTTTCTCACTGTCGCGACGCCGGAGACGACGCGACCGACGCCGACATTCTGATAGAGCGAGCGACGTGTACCGAGGTTCGCGAGTCTGACAGCTCCGTCAGGGATCTGCGCGCGATTTCCAGCGAGGGGGACTTCGACTCCCCAAGCTCTATACGAGGTTAACGACACTCCCTCAGAACACAACACTCTCACCCGCGCAACTGTTTACCGTTCACGCGGGCGATACAACGTCGATCTTCGACCTGCTCATCGCAAGTCTCTCAGCCGAGGAGAACGAATACGGAACGTGTAGCGGACGCGGATTCGCATGCGATCATTCACTTCGGACGCGCACAAACGTCCGCAAAACCTACTCCTTACCGACTGACAGCCACCGAGCTCCGAAACCTCGGACTCGCGCGCACTTGTGCGCTGATTGGCGGATGCCTTTCTGTTCGTACGTCTCCTCGAGAACTTGTCTAGCGACGTCTATCGCATAAACAACGAACGAATTTCTTATACTTTACCAAGTTCTTTTATCAACACACAGCTTTCTCATTTTTCTTCGATAATTTTTCACAATTTCTTACACTTGCAACTAAGCTACTGTTTTTCTTTCAATTTTGTTGTAAGCATGTAGTTGTTTGGGATATTTACTCGACGAACTGTTAAATGTTACGTATTATTCGTAAATAAGCATTCTATTGAATTTAATTCGCAAATAAATATGTAATTGATGAAACGTAATGTGCATTTGTCATAAATGCTAGTTGAAAATTGAAATATATAGTTTCCACTTGAGATGAGACACTACATTGTAAGTGCATCGCCATCTATGTTACTGGATTCGTATTACATTAACACTGTATTATGCATTTTATTGCTACAAAGTGGAGTAAACTTGGAAGGAGGAATATTCGTAATAAACAAAAATACTATTTGGTTTTTAGCGTAGAATTATTATCAATGTTAAGATATTTTTCTCATTACAACAGATTTATTGCGAAATTAAAAGTGTCTGCTACTTCTTTTCATGGCGATTACTAATAAAATTTGGTGATACTTGCGATATGATAAAATATGAAAATATCAAAGTAACATTAGGAAGAGAATAATAATAAAGAAAGTTTTAATACAACAAGCATAAAGTAGAGAAGAATTGTCACTGTTAGTTTATTTTTCTCGTACAGTTTTCAAACATTTGATATTTGAAAAGGAATAATACATTAAAAACGTAAAAGAGTTATTTTACTTACCATAGAATTTCTTTATTAATTTTAGTTTCAGTACATCTCTATAGAGTTAATAGTGTACTAATTTAATATGCTGTTTACACAAACATAAATTATTTAATTATTAAACTTCGTAATTTCGATCTATATTACGAGGAGTTCGTACTATTTTGTTGGAAAATCAGTTTTAATGTTACAAATTGTAATTTATTAATATTAGAACGGGAAGCACAGGCAAAGCTATAAAGTCTTTTCAGTGCTTCGTTTTTGGACAAGTTCTATATGATAGTTGCCAATGATGTAATGGATAATAACAGGTACGTATATCACATCTACGATGATAAAGTATGTGCATGTATATACAGTAATAAAATAAAATAATAGAACTTGACTTTTTATTATCTGAAACCTCTATAAATAATTCCACAGATTTTCAACATTTAATTATAAAAATATAATTATTTTTGCTGCTGTTGCTTACCTATTATCATTCGAAATAAAAAAAATAACTTATTTGTATAACCTTTGTCAATTTTATATATATATTTTTAATTTTTTAAAGCATTCTTTTATAAAAAAAGCACCCATTAAACTATTCTTTAATGCAAATATAATGAATCTTCTTTCTTTCTCTATTCACTTTGCATTCATTGAAATACAAAACAACTACAAACACGACGTCATTATCCTTAACTATATTTTAATCTTTCCTTCAATTTTAGCGTTTAATAGCTCGATGTAATAAAAAGTTCGTTTAGTATTTACGTACACGAGTTTTGCATTACAGAAAGATTAATAATTAAAAAGAAACATATTTGAAGTTTTCTAAAATTGATCGTCAATTTGAGTTTTGTAGGAATTATAGCCTCAAATTTATTGTGTGATAATATAAAATTAGAATAAAACTAGTATATGTTATTAATGGAATAGAATAACAGCCTTACTTCTAGATAAAGCATTCAATATGAATTTCTAAATTCTAACGAGAACAAAATTCTATTTGTAATGGTACGTCTCTTGAACTTTAAAAATAGAATCTATTTATAAATCATGTACAAATCGTGACATATTACAAATTATTACATAACATTCTTAACATTTTCTTCGACACTTTACATTTCCTATTTCACATTCTATTTTGATTTATTTGCACGTTTTCAATGTGATTTATTGTAATTTCTGGTAACTTTTTTTTACGTTTATTTGTCAACAGTATCGATGGAGTTCAGCCAACCTTGCCAAGAATGATGGATCAGGAGCAAATTAGCGCTAAGTTAGCGTCAGAGCGAATTCACATAGATGGCAACGTAACTGTCATCAAACGAATGTACGAAAGATTACCTTTAAACAACAATCCAGAAAAATGTTGCAATTTATTTTAAATTAATTGAATTTAATTTGAAAAAGTTGTTCAACTGTATTGTGTGACAATTTCATTTAAAATTGAAAGTTTACGGAATATATTTTTCTTAGACGTTTCTTCACTTTAAAGTATTTCGACTTTAACACCACATGTTTATTTTTTTATTTGTATTTAATAATTATTAGACTTTTCTCGAGCAATTGAGAATTTTTCAAGTTTTTTAGTAATATCATTGCATAATTAAGTCCGCATTATTTATTAAGTATGTCAAGTGCATACTTTACCAAAGATAAATTGAAATTAAAGGTTAAATTTAGATTTTCAATTTTTGTTTGCAATATCTCTCTACGAACATGTTATAAAGGTATAATTATGTTTGAAAAACGTATTAGGTTCATTAACATAATATTGTAATTATTACATGTTACCTGTAGCATTACTTTTAATTGCGGTGGACTTTTCGAAGGCATCATTTTTCCAAAGAAGGAAAAGCATAAATCTACAACTAGAAACAAGATGTGAAAACGTGAAACCTTTCTGTATTATTCAAACTGAATGAAAACTTTGCTTTTTATTCAAATTAAAATGTTAAATTTAAATGTAGGCATAAAATGGCAGTTTTCTATACATAAAATAATTTGTAAGATACAAATTTATAATAATGAGAATGGTTGAATTACTTTTTAATTCGTTTAAAGTGTAAAGATCGATTGCTTTAGCAGTACGCAGGGCTGTACGCGTTTTATAGAAGTCTTCCAAATTTCAAGTCACAAGCACCGAGCGAAAGATGTAAACTCTCGAATAGCATGGTCGATCCTATTCATGATGCAAACTTGCATTTGTAGAGAACGGCAAAATTGGACTAAACTATACGAAATTTAAATGCAATAAATAATAAAACGTGGCAAAATATATTATTACACAGGGTGACAAAATTCTTAAAACTGATTTTGTAGGACAGTCAAAGCTTCTAGCGGACAAACTGAACCGTAATTGGATGTACATTTACTCGCATTTACCTTTTTTCTATTTTTATTATTTTCTTAAATATACTGTAATGGAAAAAGGAGTGCCGAGTTGACTTCGAACGGCCCTGAACGAGGCTCGAGCTCTTTATCTCGCCCAACTGATGTTTTGGTTATCGGATTTCATGTTTTTTTAATTCTGTTTGATTTTACGACCCCACTATAGCTTTTCCATCAAGTATACCATCAAAATTTAAGTGTCGATGCATGTTACAGCTATCATACTTTTGAATTAATATGTAATTGTATTGGTATTGCAGTATTTTGCAGGCAGATAAATTTGAAAATATTCACGTAACTCCTTGCCTTCTCTGACAAAAACAGTTGCATTAGTAACAAAAATAAATTACAATTTTGATTTCCGTTTACATTTACAAGACTAAAAATCATTGAATGTAATTTACAACACATTAGCTTTTTTTGTTTTAATAAAATATCAGAACCGTGACTAAGCGACTTAAATGTATAGTCTGCAAAAGAAATCAAATTCGAAAAATCACCTCCTGCATTCTTTACATTTTCCTTTCAATTTTTTAACGACTAACTGAAAGTTGAACAAGAGCAACGTCGTTTCAGCAAAATTTCGATCAAATTGAATTTTACCCTATAAAAGAATACTGTTTCAGAGACGTTGAGCAAGATATTCTTTGCGTATGTTACACGGAAACCTATGACTTTTTGGCAGCTGGCCTGACGGATGGCTCGGTTAAATTGTACAAAACAAATTCAGAAGAGGGCGTGTTAACATTACGTGATACCGAAATGATGCAAAAACCTAGTCCAACGACCGCTGTGAAACATAGGCCTGTACGCAAGTCTTACCCAATCACACGTACTGTCACTGCAACCTGTTAGTACAACATAACAAATTTATATTGTTATACCCTCAAGTATTTCCTTTCTTAAACTTAGTCATATCTGCATCTACAACTAGTCACCAACTTTCACCATTACTCACATTGGACACTTCACACCTTCCAACTCTTCTATACAGTTATAACTCAAAGTTCATCTTCCTCAAATCCTTAAATAGCCCTATTTTTCGTTATTTTTAACCCTTTGCACTCGACGTTTTTGTGTTCAAGTTGAATTTTTCTCAGTTTCTTTTTAATATAATTACTTATGTTTCGTTTATGGTTTCGTTGATTAAATTTCGAAAAATTCAATGATTCTGTTACAATTTACAGCTACTCACGGTTCTATGGTTTTTTCATCATTTCTGAACTTTATTCTTCCTAATCTTTCCTCAGAATCTGTAGCATCAATCTGAATTCTGTCTTTCCTGTGTGCTGTCAGTTTCACTTTTTACTGTTACTCTAATCTTCCATTTTCTTAAACCAATTTTTTAATTGAAATCTCTCATGAATGAAATTATTGATTTGATCTTTAATTCATTTAAAATCGAACTTATCTTCACTGTTATTAATTCCTTTATTTGGTTCGAATTTTATAAGCGTTAAAGTCAAACTAATGTATAAAATAATAATTTTAATTAAACACAATGCTCTATTATGAAATGCGTATACGTGAATCGTTTAAAATATAAAGAGGAAGGACATGTATTAAAAAAAAAGTTATTTAACCAAGTGGTGACTGAAAGTCACCTCTCGAGTGCAAAAGGTTAATAAAGTTTTATTTTCTACGCAACGTCGATTTTTAATTGCTCCGATTCAAGTGTTACCCCAATACCTGCCCTCAGTTTTAAGGGAATTGAGGCAAAACCCGACATCACAGTACGATCTTTTTCTTTCTTTTCTTCTTTTTGGATCGTAATTCATTAACATCGGTGTGAAATTAAATAAAACAAGTTCTTTTCACTACGTGTTACTACTATAGACGCCAACGGTTGCGTGAAATGTTGGCATTATCCAACATCTCAGTGTCTTTACACGATACGAGAGAAGAGACAGGTCCTCGGCTTGGCTTACCATTCTCACCTACCAAAGTTCGTAACCTTCGGTGACGATGCGAAACTTGTCCTATACGACGAAGAAACCAAGATGCAAGAAAGAGTGTTTCACGCAAGGTTTGTTACTTACACATTAATGGCAATCTTTTCATTTTTTGTAATCCAGGATTTTATAGCATACAGTGAGCCACGAAAGTATTCGAACGCTTTCAAATGAAATGTTTAATGCTTTAAAAAATTCACTTACAGTGCGAATTTCACAATGTCTTTATTCCAGTAGTAAGATATAAGTGTTGTGATTATTGAGAATTTGTCGACAAAGTTTTAGGTGAACATCCTTTCCAAACGTATCAGCGACCATTGCAGCTAGTTTTAGAGCAGAAATAAGTGAATCTTTTTTTTATTTCCCCGATGATCATATTCTTTTCCTGCTCCGTCAATCTCTTAGACAGCCCAGAACGAACTTCATTGTAGAGTAATCCGATAGTTTTCGACTTTTTTACTATTTTATAGATGGTGGATTTACTTATTTCTAATAATTTTGCGATTTCATTATATGTCTTGGCTTCATTATGCCATTTAACTATTAATTCTCTACCAGAGACACTCGTTTCTGGTTTCTTTGGACATATTACTATTACGAATTTTATAACTTTGCCAATATTCACAGTACCGATCAGAGAAAGTGCACCATATGTTTACATTTCTTCATACTAATTTACTGTTTATATGGAAAACCTTACATCGTTCGCATACTTCTGTGACCTTTATTACCATAGATGTTTCTAAAAAAATACTTTATAAGTATTGTTGACGGTGTATATTTTTCAAATTTTATATGTATAATCACGACACTTATATCTTACTACTGGAATAAAGAGATTGTGAATTTCGTAATGTAGATATACTTTTTAAAGCATTAAACGATTCATTTGAGAAGCCGTTCGAATATTTTCGTGATTCACTGTAAATATAACATTCAGTCCAAGTTTCGAATAAGTGGTTACTATGTGACTTAAAGGGTTCAACGTTTAAAAGTTATTGAAGACAGCGGTGTTGGTGGTTCGTTCAAATATTTCAGGTCAAAGTCAATTCATTTCAAGAGATTTACATGTTGTAACATCGTTCTAGATAAAGACGTTCTGAAGACTTCAAAGTCACCTTGATCTTGTTAAGCGTGATTGTAGATCATTTCTGGTGAGGACTAACTGCACAAGGTCATTTCAGATTAAATAAACTCGCACCAGGTGTTCGTGACAGATTTGCTAGTTAAACAGATAGCACAATCGCTATTCTTTTCCTGCGATATATCTATCTTAATATAAAATGTCTTCGATCAGTAGAAAAATATAGCAGATATCGAAAATATGCCGTTACGAAATGACAAAGAGCTTCGGTAATTGTGCACAAATCGTGCATGTCTAATCGATTTTGATGAAATTTCAATATGTTGTAAAACTCAGCATTCTGAGCAACTTTTTTTGTACGTATAACAGCCGCTTGGTCTTAGTTTTCGAGATATTTACGAAAAACTGCTGCTACTGATACAATGAATTCTGCGTATAGTTACGCGTTCGCGGAAACATATGCGCTAGCGTTAGATATTGGCCGCCTTATGGCCGTTGGATAGAATAAGCTAACCTAACTCTTATCTTTTGTTTATAGTGCATACAGGGTGTTTTACCTAACCCGAGCAGTTGCTTCTCATGTTACCGAAAAAATGTTGAGAGCAAAAATAAACGGCGCAAAGAGACAAATAATCCAATTGACAGACCTTTTTCTTTTACTTAAATTTCGTACAAGATTTCAAGGTAGCCGAAGTTTTCTTTTTAAACGGATTTATAGATTTTCTTTAGCGTAATATTGTAGCTCATAAAAAAGTGAATTTAACGGTATATAATATAATTATCTTTCACATGATCATCAATCATGCTTACTTATACGGATAGAGAGTTTACTCGGTTTACAAAGTTTGGTAGATCTCATAAACGAAGACAAAGTATACAATGTGTCACACGTAACCGGAAATATTAGAATTACTGCATAAGTAATGATTTTAGTAGAAAATGTTTCAGAAATTTGAATGGTTTCGGTGAGCACATAATTCCACGTGATTTGTTCTTTTTCTATAGGAGGATGCTTAGAGGACATACGTAGGTCAAGCTTGTTTTTTCTTTTTAATAGAATTGCATATTTTGTATTACGTTAGCCAATTCAGCGTGTAATTCTGTATAAAAAAAAAGTATTAATCCATTCATATAAAAAAGCCATTGGTTTAAGATATATTTTCAAGGTTCCCTAACACTCAAACATCCGAAGTATCAGCGTTTGGGTACGTTAATTGCTAGAACTCCTTTGAAAATTATTTAACAACCATTGTAATACACATCACCGAATTTGTTTTACTAAAAGAAAAAGGGCAGCTAACATACATTAACACGCTAAGTGTCACGTCGATTTCGGCCGACTTCTCGTTCAACGGTTCAGTTTCGAAAATTTTGCAAAGTGTGTTACAATAAATTTAACGAAGAAAGTAGCTACTTTACAACGTCTGCAGAGGAAAGCCATATTTTCCTCTAAATTGTTTTAACGAAACCCATTAATGAATGATAAGGAATTATTTTCTAAATTTGAAGCTGTTCATTTTTCGAAAATCAACGTCGCCTAAATAATAAGTTTAGGTTAGGTTCTAGGGACCAGTAGCATGGGGGTAACATCTAAGGACTAGCATCGGTCCGCAGGGATCGGCGTGGTACTTAACGTGTTAAAAAAAATTGAAGACAACCTTGAAATTTTTAAAAATGCAAATGGGAGGAAGAAATCGAATAATTCACTATTTGATCCTGTTTGAACTGTGCAGATTTCATTTGTAGCAATTTTCGTTCAAGTTATTACTTCGGGAGGTAATCACAATGGTTCCAGTTATGTTACTTGACATAATTGAAGTTAAAATATCTTCAAAAGTAGTGGCATTAGTGGTTCTTTGATACGAACAGGTTAATACGTTCCTATTCAGAATTACAAGGTTGTATATTTCAAAAGTATGCATATAATTCCATTTAAGAAAACGCACTTGATCTTCACGTGTTCACTAAGCATTCTCCTACGAAAAAATTATGTCACCCTTCAAATCATTTAACTTTTATCTGAAACATTTTTTTTATTAACCTTTTGAACTTACATGTCATGTTGAAACTCACATTTTAAAAGATTATAAGAAAAAATATATATTATAATAAATAAATTAAAAATGTTACATTTTATCGTTGTACGCTACTTTACTTAATTTGACTTGAAATAACGAGTTCGAAGGATTAAAATCATTACTTATGCAGTATTTAAAGTAACTCCAGTTACATGTTTCACCCTGTATGAACGTTTTCATCGTTTTAAGGTGTACAATCAGTTCTCGAAGTGGATTGCCACCGTGTCCTGTTACACCCCGCATATGAAAGGCACACGTTGAAATTAGGAGAAAAGGAACGATACAGGGAGTCCCATAATTTAGGCAGTGTTGCTTATGATAATTCTATTTGTGTTTCACTCCAGTTGCGACGAAACTCCTTCGTTTCATTTACAAACAGATCCATTACCATTAACGATTTTAAACATAATTCTCCACCTAGCGGCGGCAGTAACGTTATATCTGCATTTACAAATTGTCCTTTAACTAACAGTAATTTAGAATGGCTCTATCTTGCTGTCATTTCGATTCGTACAATTTGTCTTAAACAGCAACTCTCATTTCGTTATTTCTCGTCATTTCTCAGAATGCCGTTACGTTACTATAACTTTTCACGTGCTCTTTTTTCTTGTTTTTTTCTCTTACAAACGATTTCTTCTAATTGTCATAAAATTCTAATATACAAATATTTTCTTTGTCTTCCTTTCTTCCTCTCTCTCTCTCTCTCTCTCTCTCTCTCTCTCTCTCTCTCTCTCTTTCTCTCACGCTCTCTCCTTTTTTCATCTATACTAGCGAGTCACTGGAAGTTATGGACGGTCATAAGTCTAGAGTGTTCAGTGCGTGCTTTAACCCGAAATCGGCACACGAGTTAATCAGCGCCGGCTGGGACGACACTGTTCAGTTTTGGGACACCAGGCAACCATACGCGCTCAGGCGTATATCGGGTGTACATATGTGTGGCGATGGACTCGACATCAGCAGGAATGGAAGAGAGGTACTTAAGGTCAAACGTGCTCGTTTAAACGTTTTCTATTCACACGGCAAATATATAAAAACGTAGAGGTTCGTTTAGAAAACCAGAATGTGGTATGAAAACGACACATCCGTACGGAACGCTTCTCTGACTATTTCTTTTATTTTTTTGTTCGGTTTTTTCTTTTTTTTTCTTTTTTTCTGAAGAAACACAGTGAACGTTCACAACACTAAGCGATTCATATTATACAATTGTTAATTCTTGTTCGGTAAATGGTGGGTCAGTTTGACTCGATTTGGTCTCATTTAGAAATGGCAATGAAATTGTTCTTTATAGTCTAAATACAAAATTCTTTATATTAATGTTCATGTATTCAAGTGTATGTATGTGAACACTCTATATTGCATGTATTGTACTTCTCAGAATTAATGTTTTTAAAGAATTTATAATTATATTATTATGTATTTTAATAATTAATTCAAAATTCATTAATTTTTTTAGGATAGTTTTGGCAACTAAGACAAGCTATAGCTCTTTCTTGTTTGCCTATAAACAGAGAAATCGAAAGCCAGACAGTATGTACGTTTTGAAAATTTGTATAATAATTGCATACTTCCTTTTATGCACAGAAGTATTCAGGTTTTGTTGCACATAAATGAATTTCTTATATAAAGGCATTAATATATCGCATTTCGTACTTTTTTAATTTTTCGCTTGACAAATTTTGTTATAATTTGATTTAATTTTCATGCTTCCCTTTTTATTTTTTTTAATTTGTAATTTTAGATTATTCATTACTGCAGTATCTAATGTTCATACTTTTACAGTATCACACGTAGATTAGCGCGAAAAATTCACTTGGTCAATCAAAAATTTGCATCAAGGGATTTCAAATTTGCATAGAGGGAGTCAAAGAAACGAAGTTTGTATTAGGTTGTCCGGAAAGTTTGTGCCGATTTTTGATAAGTAGTGTTTGAATATATTACAACATATAAAATTCTACGAAGACATAAAGTTCGCATGTATTCTGAAAGATTACTGTTTCACGTGTCTTTTAAAAGTTTATTCGTTGCAATTACTAGTTTCTTTTCAGTGTTATACTGTCTTGAAGATGGAAAGAAATTGAGTACAATTCTGATGTTGAATATTTTTTTTTTAACGAAAAGGGAAAAGTACTGGGGCAACATCAAACGAGATATGTGATGTTTAAGGAGCAGGTAGCCTATCAGAAAAAATTCTTTGCAAACGGTTGATAAAATCTAGAAATGGGAATTTCGATCTTAAAGAAAATAAAGAAACAAAGCTTTTGGTAAAATGGAATTTTTCAATTTGCTGGAAAAACGACGAAAAATTGTAAAATTAAAAAATACATACTTTACAGAACAAAAAGAAAATGCTTTGAAGTATGAAATTGACTTATTTACATAAAAATGCGGCACGAATTTTCCGGACATCCCAATAATTTTTACACATTCAGCGTGCTCGAGGTCTCAAAGCCATAGTTATTGTAAAAAATAAAATTATCTAAAAAAATTAACAGTAATATAAGTTTAATCGAAATAGATTAGCATAAGACGTGTAGGCTTTAAACTCGTTTCTTTTTATATAAACTTTTCTGAACCGGTGCATATTATTTTGAGAATTCACATTGTAATTTGATTAAAATATTCTTAAACGTATTATCTAAATTAATTTTGCTTCTTATCGACAGCGATATTTCTTATAATTGTCAATATATTTTGCAATAAAATTTGAGATCATTGAAGTAGAAAAAAATTCTTATTTATGCCTGAATTTGTCTTTATCTTGAATATTCCGAATTTGTATTCTATTTTTCAAGTTCCAAAATATAGGATAGCTATAGTTTGTCTTCAATTTTCCAAATTACAGATTACAATTCTACTAAAAGAAATTCAAACACTCCTGTTAAGCAATTTATTATTAATGAGTATTGATCTTGTAGACGCATCAGACTTTGGTTAATTTCTGCTTATAAATTGTACTGATATTATTGTAAGTAATATTACATTACCTGTATGGCTTGCAAAGACGTCAACTGTAAAACACGCGATTGATATAAAATATTTCGAGAGAAATATTGTTTTAATAGTAAAACGAAATAATTATCGTGTTAACATGGAAAATCGACGAGTTCAACCGAATTTACCTTGAAAACGCGAGTATATACATATACATACAATGATTCTCATTAATATTCGGATACACTTTACAATAGAAGAACTTTTTTAAAAATGGATCAAACGAATTCTCGTGAGAAGTTAGAAGAATTAGTTTACTAAATGACGTGTAAGAGCAGTTTTGAAAAACTTCCAATTGATCGGAATTACAAAGAAAATAGTGTCAAGTCGCTTTTTTATAATTTTTTTATCTGAGCCTATAATAAAAATTTAAGAAATATATTTTATAGATTTATGCCTACTATATGCATGCTGAAAATTTCATCGAAATCGGCTAACGTTATTGTGACTTACAAACGGTTAAAGATGTAAATCAAAGTTCCTCACGACTTTTAGCCTAATACTATAGTAAATTGAAAGATTCTTGCATTTTTGAGTGTCTGTCACTTGTTCCTGCATTAACAAAAAATTATTCACTGATATAAATCTACAATACATATTTTCTGCAAATTTCATTACAGGCTCAGGTAAAACAGTTGAAAAAAAAAACACGACCTTCGCTATTTTCTTTGCGATTCCAAACAATTGTAACTTTTTCAAAATTTTTTGTACACATCCGGTAAAGTAATCTTACTAACTCCTTAAAAGAACTCATGTCGTTTGGTCTAATTTTAAAAAAATTATTCTGGTTTAAATGGTGTCCGAATATTAATGGAAGTCACTGTATATGTTAAATCAAGTTGAAATTCTTTTCCTTATTATTTACATTGCAGATCAAATTGGCCCAACTTTCGCCGTTCAAGGATAAAACATTAACATGCATTTCTTTCGCACGTAACACTTACTATTTTTTTTTTTCTTTTAGTACCTAACGTATATACATGTATATATACATAAATGAAAGGTATTTAAATAAAATAAAACAAAAGGATGCATCGAATAAGAAGAAACTTTACAAATTACTAAAAGAATACACTAGATATCCTAACGTTCTATTTAGGAATCAGACATAACGGTGATTTATTAACAAACAATTTCTATCAACAGATTTTGTCGTGCGCCTGGCAAAGGGAGAATCCTATCCAGCTGTGGGACTACGGTAGCGGAAAGCTGCTTGTATCTCTAGAGCCTGACAGTTATTCTTCTCTGCTCTATTGTGGCAAATACGTGTCGAATATGTTTCTCGCTTGCGGCGGCACCGATGTCAATCTGTTTCGTGTGGTCGATTTGCGATCCCACGCCGTTAAGTATCGATCTTTCATCCAGATTCATTTATTCGCAGCATTCGTTTATATATATATGTTTATATATATATATATATGTATATGACAGATACGACGACGAAAGCGATGACGATTGTGTTCGTGTTTTGACAGACGTTGGCGATGATCAGGAATGTAAGCGGTGGTATATACAGCTTAGACACTGGCCCAGTGAATCCGAAACACGCGAAAAAGACAAGGAGCATCTCCGTGGTACCGCAGCTCGCATTCTGTACCGGTAGGCAGATCTTCGAGATAGATGCTCAACCCAGTTGACAGGTGTGATACGCTCTCTTCTGCCTTAAAACAGTGTACAGAATGATATTTATTGGCTGTGTGTTTCTGTGACGATTAAACTCTTCCACGCAAGTGAATGTCGGTGTATTTCTTTTTATATTCGTCGTACAATTGGCTGCGATAATTCATGCTAAACGTATGGACGAGAGAAATAATAATTCGAGCCATGTGTAGATTTATTTATTAGTTTCGTCACGGAGCCAATGTGCAGGAGAAGAAATTCTTAATTTTCTGACGGAGTTATCATAAATTTGATCACTTAACACTCCTTTCCCTCCGTGATAAATTTCATTCCAACGAAAATAAAACGAGTAAATCTATTTCAAACGTAATTTCACAGCATCAGCGATGTGTAACGTTATTTTTTTTTTCTCTTTTTTATTCTAATTCAGTGTGTTTACAGTTTAATAGCATTCGCTCTCAGGATCGTTTCTTACCAATGGCGTTTTGAATGAACGTATGAGAAATTATTTGCAAAATTATCTCAGTAATAAAATATATTTCTACACACACACGCACGCACGCACACTCTTACACACACGTACACACAGTCGTCGCGGTGCATATTATCAGAAAACGAGCCTCACATTCATCATCATCATCATCATCATCATCATCATCATCATCACCATCATCATCGTCATCATCATCACCATCATCATCATCATCATCATCGTCGTCGTCATCATCATCATCATCATCATCATCGTCGTCATCATCATCATCGTTATCATAATCATCATCATCATCATCATCATCATCATCATCATCATCATTTATCATCATTATCATCATTAACATCAAGGGTGTAATATAAAATTGGTCGACATGGCTTTGCGAACACAAACAAAAAGGAACGGTCCGATGATATGTTTGAGAACGACGAACGCTGATATCGAGCCGTGTTTCTTTGTTGTACTTTCTCCGGTTGTAATTGCGGTAAAAATCTTCGACAAACAATCGCCGTCACTGGTCGGTAAAAAAAAACCAAACGGAAAACAAAAGAAAAAGAGAAAGGAAAGAGGCACGGAGACAAAATGAAATAGGATAAAATGACGGTACGACTGAACCGAAACAAACGAGAAAGAAATGAAATTACGATGAAATTCAGATCGCACAGAGGGGAGGGCTTTTCACACCATATACAAAGTGAGTACAAAGAGAGTAGAATCGGGATCGGTGCCAATCGTTCGAACGATTCGGAACAGTTCTTCTAAGATGGAGGATTGATAGGTAGAGGGGTAAAGTGGGGAGGGGTTATCGCTACTTTCGTCTCTTCGCATACTGTGCACCATCCTAATCACATTGTTCGCTCTAAAATACTAAACAGCTTAACGTTACACGTCGTCGTTCCAAGGTGTCTCTTTGTATAGAATTTCTGTCTCACATACGTCTCGGTGATCACAACGCGAACAGCAGAAGGAGGAGCCAGCATATTAGTACACGCGGGGCCCGGACCCTTTCGTTCACAGCCTGACCGAGCCAACGCCATCTTCTTCACGGTCGAAACTGGCTCCAACTTCTGCATAACGCTACCGCGCACAACACAATCACGTTTGATTCCAAGCCCATTAAGGTCTATAAGGTCTGACGGACACGTTGCAGAAATAACAATGTTTTCTCGCGTCTTCTTAGAATTGTTGCATTTCCAGCTTAAAAAAAGTAATTGAACTAATTAAGAGCAGGCCAAGACACGTGTTGACGATGAAGGAACATAAAACGTTGAAGGACCTTGAACGTGCCTTATTACGAATATGTATATAGTCGGTGACGGTAGGACAAGGCACGTGTGTATCTTCTCGATATTCCTTGAAATCGATCCGCGACGTAAGAATTAATTTCTGTTGCCCTTTAAAATACATAGTCCATACATTATATGAAGATACTTTTTACAAGACGAATTCACGTAACGCTGAAGTTTCAAACAATTTTTAGCACTAGTTTTGACATATCATAATTTCAGGATTATTCCTTAACCTTTAAAGTACGGAGCGTGTTAGGTCTTCCACAAAAATTTTTTTCATTTTTTAATAACTGTATTTAAGAGTGACAATATTCTTTTTCCAGGTATTTGATTTTTATTGCAAATTTAGTATATATTTTACAAGTTTTGGCGCTTGTTTCATCAAGTAAATTTAGGTGATTATTAACCCTTTCGCTCCGGCATGCTTATAATAAAGTCTAACCGCTGTGGGAGGAACGCATTGTTCACGAATCAATACACGAAGGCAACAATCGAGGAAAAACTGACACGTTTCGTTGATAGCGAATTATTTCGTAAACATAAGCCCCATCTCATGGGGCCGAATATCTAACTTTTCTTGTATTACTACCCGCGTTTGAGTCCTACGCAGCGCGATCGCACTTTTCAAATTTCACGTCGAAGAAAATCTATTGCATTCGACAGATATAGACAACAGACGGTGTATTTCCATTATATCGAAGTCAGCGCGCTAAACTTTATTGCTACTCGTTCGTCGCATCGTTACTTTTTCTCATGTCAACCGTATAAGTAATACATTTTGTTTCCAGTTGTCATTATTTTCAATCTAAGACAAGCTAAGAAAAGTACTATCTCGTCGCTTGGGTCTTTTCGTCAAGATTTTATCAGAACTCCTGGAACTCAAACGGCTATACAATCTTTTTACGTAAGCAGCAGTTATTTTATCATGTATATACGCGTTCTTTGTATATGATAGTAGACTTTTCGAACACGTATACAGTGACCGAAAAAAGTATTCATACACCGTAACATATTTGACATCAACCTGGAATTAGTTTACAGTGGTAAAACGAAATCAAATTTTTGTTTTTTATGTCAAAATGCACAAAATGATCACAACATTTGAATGATACATATTTCATTAACATTTTGACTGCCAAACGAATTAAGAAAAAAAAAAAAACTCCGTCAGACCTCGCGCATGATTAGACAAAGCAGGCTCTTAAAAGTGAAATATGACTTGCATGTGCTTTCCAAAATGATTACGGGCAATCAGTCAGAAATCATTGTATATTAGTAATTAGTGTTATAATTGTTGAAATTATTATACTATCCCAAGTTTTTACAAGTAATTATTTTTTAATGAATCAGATATTAGTGAAGAAGAAATGGGGTTTATAAAAATTTACAAAGTAGTGATGAAGAACAATTGAAATTTTCTGGAAAAGGAAATATAGACAGAATTATGCGTTCAGATTTTGATTCATATTGATAAATGCAACAAATAATTTAATGAATTCTATGCCTAAGCGTTTAAAATCAATGATAAAATCAGTACCCGATCTAATGTTAATTCATAATTTATTTCGGTTTGTAAGATAAAATAATGAGTGTACGAATACTTTCTTCCTCAGCATTTTTTGTAACACCTGAAAATTTTACTTGTTACCTTGGTAAATACCTATTGCTTAACACATTGCGTACGGAAAACGAGATATCTCGTCTATAGCAAACCGAACGTTGTGGCCGGGCGACGAGATATCTCGTTTTCATGTTTTTTCGACTCAATCGATGACTTAAGGAATTAAAAATAGATCTTCTTGTTACGTTACCAGGATGACGAAGTCTCGCGTATTCTCGTAACAAATGATTAGCGAATAAATGAATTTCGACATTCCGAGAGTGTAAAAATCAGTCGGTCAGTATAGTCATTGCATCGGTAGATCTGTGTCGATCGTGTATCGTACCTTATAAAGTGTTTTATTGTTGTACAGTATTTTGTTATTTCAAAGTTCGCGTTTTAATTCGTAAGGAAACAGCTTTTTAAAAATCTTCTATATTTTCAATCTTTTAATGATAATTTATAATAAGAATTATTTTATGAAATAGTACATAATAAATAGATACATAAAAGATATATAGTAATATTTCAGAATACCTTATGTGAATATAAAACCAAATGAATATAATATGTGAATATAAAACCATTAAAAAAGTGCATATATGCATCGTATAAAGTGTTTCTGGAGCGCCCAAAAATGTGCGGGCTCTGGAAACGTGTTGAGCGAGTAGAGTGCCGTACGCAATGTGTTAATAAAATATATATCACTCGAAGGTGATCATTTTGTACATTTTGACGAAAAAAAAAATGTTGATTTTGTTTTGCTATTGTAAAATATTAAGTGAAGAAATTAATTTTTTCTGACATTTATAATCAAGCAATGTTTTATTCAAAAGGAATAAAGATCAATAATCGAAAGAGTTCCCATTATTGTAAACGACCTTCTGCTATTTCTCTTTTTTGTCAGCTTGCGAATACTATGGCGAATATTTCGATTCGAACGGCTGTACAAATTACGTGAAATCAATCAGAAAGAATTTATTTCAACACCTAATAATACCAGGTTGATGTCGAATATGTTACATTGTAAATTACCTTTTTCAGTCACTGTATGTGTTTCGGAGTGACAGGGTTAAGGATTATCTCTATATGACACGGTCACCCATTGACGTTATTTTCTTCAACGCTCTTTCGTTTTGATGTCTCGTTTAAATTATATTTCGTTCCAACGCAACTGCGAGGCTCAGAACATGTTTTTGTTAAGAAACCAAAACTTCGAAATAATATCGAAATCAGAGACTGTTTTTATTGAATTTGTAGAAATAGATGTTATGAATTGAATTAAATAATACAATATAACTCTACATAACACTAAAATACCAGAAAATAGATATTAAAAATCACTTCCATAAATTTTTAGTTGGACCTTAGTGACCTCGCTCTGTCGTTCACGTTACCAAGAATAGGCTCCGTACCCTATAGGTTAATACCAACCGTAGATTTTACTGCGTAACGTACCGAAATTATCGGAAACAATTGTCTAGTAAATAAATATATTCATCGGGACATCGAATAAAACGCGTTGTTAACCGCATACAAAGAAGCTTGTCTGCCATTGCTCGTTCTAAGGAACATCGAAAAAAGAAAAAAACTCGGGTGCTCTGCCTTATCGTCGCGAAGCATATATATATATATACATATATATATATACATATATAAGTATAGGACATTCTCGCGAACAGTAAATTGTACATCGAAGATGGTGGTGGGGGGAGAGGTGAATTTCTATATAAATCCTGTCCTCGTCGATTACTCATCGAGCTTGATAAGGACGTCCCTCGATTTGTTGGCATCAATAGAGATCACACAGTTTCACATCGTGGCCACGACAACATACCCATGCATTCAGGTACGCGCGCTCAGATTTGACTCAACGGGAGAAAAAAACAGAAACGTTTCCCTTTCTACATCGTATTGTAAACCGGACTGCTGTGCCTAGGCCTGACCTGCAGCCTGGAAAGAGGATGCGTCCTGCCGTGCTGTTGTTGCTTCTTGCTAGCTGCCACAACACCAGCAGAGGGAACCGGTGGCCTGCCAGGTGCTTCCAGCACCTCGGTAAACAAAGGAGCCGACGAGTGATTGTTGATCATTATCGGCGCCGACCTCCTACTGTATTCAGGAGTAACTTTCGATTTGTTATTAACCGTGTGTTGCGAGTCTATCGACGATTCCCAATCCTTGTCTTTGTGCATACGCAGCTGTATTTCTGACGATTTTCTCGCGTCAGCCGGTTTCACCTCGTATTTACCTACCAGTACTCTGACCGACCGATCCTCCGTGTTATCCTGCGTAGACGTCGGCGTGTCATTCGATTTAACTTTCTCTTTGGTTTCGGACGGGGCCTGAATCTTCGATTCATTATGGGGGATCACCGGCGACGAGGGTAAACTTCTGATCTTCACGTCCCTTTTCGGTCGACCGACTGAAATCGACGAGTCGTTCTCGAAACTGTTCTCAGGACTCTTTTCCAACTTCGTTGACTTCGCCTCGAACTCTTTCTTGAGATTCTTCACGATACCGGAGGTGCTTCGCGGGCATTCGGCATCCGGTGAATCATCCACAGACAGGCAACGTTTAGTCAGTATCGACTTGTTGCTCAAATTTTCTAAGACCATCTTGTGATGTTTCACCGAGGAACACTGTGTGGTGTTCACGACGCACGGGCTTGAAGTTTCGCTTTCCGACCTGCACGACCTTAACGATGACGGTAGATCCGAGTCCGAGGAAAGAGAAGACGGCGCCGGTGCACTCGTCGATAATCTTCCATCTTGACGTATTGTCGCAGGGGAGATAACGATTCCTCTAATCGGACTGGGTGAATTTCTAGCAGGATCCACCTTTAAATTGTGTTCCTGGTTAGGTGAAGAATCCCTTCTTCGAGGTGTCGGTGACGCGGTGTGGTGTAGCAACACTGGATTATACGATTCCTCTTCGACCGGTAGTCTGTCTTTATCTTCCGCGACGGATGTTTGTGTACACACACGTTTCACAGTCCCAGAAGTGGTGTTTTCCTCGAGCTTCTGTTTGGTACGTTTCACGGTCCCCGGATGCCAAGGTATCTCTTCCTTATCGTAAGGAAAAAGACCACTGGAACCGAGCAAGTCCGACGGTCGCATATCGTACGAACCCCAGGAACTGTTCCTCGAGGGCAACGTTGCCCATGAACTGTGCACCGAGTTGTTGTCTAAAACCACAGCACTGTCATAACTGCTCCACGAGCTCTGCCTGCTCGGAGAGTCTCTCGTGATTGGCTCTCCTTGTCTCTCTTCGCGGTCAAACACTCGATCTACTTGCGTACTGAACGGATCCCCGTCTTTCCTTGCTTTACGCGGCAACGTGCCGCTAGGGTACACGGTTGTCGTCGTTGTCGCAACACACTCACTTTCCGCACTCACTTCCCCGTTAGTTTTAGCGGTAATACACGAATTGGTACATGTTACATCGGACGATGATGCAGTCCAGACTAGACATTCACTATTACTATCGATATCCGTCTTCTTTCCTCGCTTCTCGCCGGGATCCCAGACGTCTTGTTTCACAGAGGCGTTCGTTAACACTTCCGACGACTGTTGCACGCCAATTCCGTTCTCGTTCACGCCGGAGACCGGACTTTGCGCCAGAGGTTTGCTGTCAGAATCCGAACTCGGTGAAGAAGGTTTACTGCTTACCGCTTCGAACTGATTCGTCAGGTTCAATACCAAACCTTTCCTCCTCTGGCCCTGTTGCGTTTCCAGCTTGCTGATTCTATTTTTCACGCTTGGTATGTCGGGCGATGGACCTGGCAAATGAACAATCTTGTTCTGCGACACACTGTACGATTGCCCATTCCCACATGGCATCAATACATTCCTAGCTTCTTGAAGTATACTGGCTTTTTGGCTACTGGAACGAAGAAGGTCTTCCCTGGTTACTTCCGTGCTCCCGGACTTGTCGATGCTCTCGAGAGACTGTGAAAGTGGAGCTGTGAAAAAGAGATGGATTATTACATTACAGCTTTCAAATGGCGAATAGAGATATAGTATTTCTAATATGTTTTATGAGATGTAAGTTTAGTATATTAATCTTTTACACTCGGATGCTTCCTCTGAAAGGGCATAAAGAGCTTTTTTGTGATTATAAAAGATAAACTTGTGCAAAAGCTAATTTGTCATAAATGCCTGTTTCCTTGAAATTTACCATTCAAATTAAAAAGACTGCGCTATACGTATACCAAAATCAATTTCTCTGATTTTGAATAAATGTTCTCCCTACTTCAAGGCAGGATAAGTATCCATTACCGCGTAAAAGAACAAGTACTATTTTTTCGTTAATATATAAAGTCATTTCTAAAAAAAATTAGGTTTGCTATGGGTGAATACACTGCACAAAATGACACGGTTACAACTAAACGATAACTAGAATAAATCACATTAATGTACTAAATAAATACGGAAACTACTAAAGACAACTAATGAAAAACATGTAAACACACATCAAACAGTCCCGTCTGTAGTGTTAATATATGTGTACTTTAGTAGTTAATAGAAATTATGATTAAATTACATTCTCAAAATTTTACTAAAAATACGAAAGAAGTTGAAAACTATGAGTGGTCCTAATTTTTTTTTATCTAGAAGATGTGTAACCTCTTTAAGTTGTAGATTCTTTTTTACGACCACCCTATATACACACACTTAGATCCTGTTAGTATAATTCAACGGTGGATAAGAAATATTTTGCATTAACTCGTTAGCTACATGAGGTTAATTATAAGAAAAATTTCAGTGAAGGAAGGAAAAAGGAAAAATCAAATTTTCAGTATTCATAATTCAAATGAACTTTCGAACAAGTTCGTGGATAATAGGAAAGAGTAAAAGAATATTACATACCAGAAGGCAACATGGTGTCTGTGATTTTTACATTTGGCGACCAACTTTTCGGCCTCTGACTGGTCTTCTTCAGTTCAGAACCCGAAACGCTTTGCAAACCGTTGTCTATGTTATCCGTTTTCTGCTCTTTCTTCGATTGATCCTTCGTCGAGGTCGGAGACTTTAAGTTCGTGTCTGACTTCGACCTTTGAAGCTTCTCTTTGTTCTTCATCGCGTCCAGTATCCCTTGATAGGTTTCCAATTGTAACAGGAAGCTGTTATTGGGCTTGATACAGTTCCGTTTTTCCTTAACATGTTTCCAAGCCTGGGAAAAATCCCAATTGTACGCTTTCATGGCGTACGCGATCACTACCGAGGCGGATCTGGATACTCCCATTTTACAATGTACCAGCACCTTCGAACCTTCCTTCTTCGCCTTCGTAATGTATTTGAACGTGTCGTCCCAGTGCTTCAGCAAGTCGGTCTTCTCGTCATCATAGACACGTACGTTCAAATACGTGAACATTCCAGGGAAGAAATTGTCGATTTCCCGTGTTACGTTCAGGATATGCCTGACACTGCAGGCAACAAATGCTCGTATAAAAGAGATTCATGAGGAAAGTTTGGGTTATATTATATTTATGGGAGGAAATTAAGTGAACCATAAATCGACTTTTTTAACCTTACTACGGTCTTTGAGACTTTTTCGACCCTTGATCCTTCTCATATGTTAACCCTTTCGTTATTCGATAAAATTTCGAAAATTGGTAAAAAGATGTTTTAATTTTTTTATTCTTTAAATTAGTTACATTTGACATAAAAGTGAGAGGAAATTATGTTCTACCTGTATTTACGACGTTACTTTTTCATATATTTTCGTAATTGTATCTTGTATGGTAAAATTTGAAACACAGTATACATGAGCCAACATTGCACTCTTTGCAATAGTATCGAGTATCTTTTCTTACTCGTTTTTCGTCAGCAAATTTAGAACATATAGTACACTGTTTCTGTGAGTTTCTTCTGTATTCTAGAGAAGGTACGATGTCTATGAAATATCTTTCTTTCAAGCTTTTGTTTACTTCGTACAAAGCAAACTGAATGCATACGCTTGAAGTCAAAGAGAAAACTATAATGACTACGAAAGCAGTTTTCAATAGTGGAAAAGACGTTCAGTTTCTTATCTATAATAGTATACAATAGAGCTTTTATTATCCGGGTATCCGAGTATTCGGAGTACTCGTTATAACCCGAAATTCGGTTCGAGGATTAAATAGGAGTACAAGGACTCGAGTATGTGGTCGTGAATCTGAGTACTCAAGTATCCGGATTCCAGTTTTCTCTTATATTATTCAAATATGAAACTTTTCTTGTACATTTGAACTCAGATTAAAAAGAACAAGTTTAAGTACATTTATTAACCCATCTGCATCCTCCAGCGGAGTATTCCGCACACGGCGATTGTCACTTATCACCGGTCGCGGAATAATCCGCTAGCGACGACTGTCACTTATCGTCAAACTCCAAGAAAGTCTGTGAACTTCTCCTGAATAATACGTAATAAAATTCAGAGTTTTTAGTGTACTATCAGTAACAAGATTTATCTCTATAATTGATTACTATACGTAATTTCTAAGCAAAACTGAAGATAAAACACTAGTTAATACGCGGTGATGCAGATTGATTGGCTGTTGAACGTCTTTGATGCAAATGGATTAATACAATGAAACCTCAATTAACTAATATAAATATATCTATATCTGTATCTACTTCTAAATGCATTATGAATAAAATTTTAATAAATATACTATTTTTCGTATTCTTCAATTTTAATCCTTTACTCAAATTTTCTGTACTTAACCAAAATTTAAATGCGTAACAAAATGCTTCATATTTGAATAATGAACAAAGGATAATGCAATTCCCGATATTCTGATTTCGAAATCAAAATTGTGGTATAATAAACATTTCAAACATACAGATCTCCTGATAGAAAGGATAAGCATCTGAGTACTCGGGTATATTCGGTTATTCAGATCTCAATTGTGTGGGTATCCGAACAATAATAAGAGTCCTAATACATATCAACTTTCATAGTATAGAAAATTTTGACGTCAAATAACTTTTATATATTAATATATCTTAATCTGTAAAATTATGATTGTAATAAAGAATATGTTACTTATTTTTAACCGCTACCAAACTTTCAAAAACTTGTGTGTGTATCGAGTGCTTGAAATCTCAGAAATCCCGATATTCTCATTTCGTGAGATAATTAAACTGTCACTATTTTACTATTATGGAAGTCATAATACTGCCGAAAACATAAGATACTAATTTGATCGTCTGCTGTACATTTATGATGTATGCAATCACGAAATGCAATCTGAATTTCGAGTGGGATGGTAGAATAGATAAAAAGAATGTTTAATACCCGAATTGCTTGACTTATGTTCTAATTAGTTTACTTGCACGTATTTAGAAAAAAGTCAAAAATGAAACGTAATTATGAAAAAATATCACTTATATGCATTTTTGAAGCAGTTTGTGGTGGACTTCAACGCCATTTTTCCGGCTGATATTAAGTTTTCTGAGTGAAACGGCACTCATTTCAGTTACCAAGGGGTATTATAATTTCTAGTACTATAATTTCCAACCGTACATTTCTTTAAAACTAATTACTCATTTGAAAAGCTTCCTTTAACAGTACAAAGGCTTAGAATTTTGAAAAATAGAAAAAATACGCTATCCTCTCACAAGTATGTATCGTAAATGTAACTGCTTCCTCTTGTCAAATATCAGGCTGTTAAATGTTGCATTTACGTAACTGTTGAAAATTATTCAGGAAGTCGATGTGTCGGTTTACGGTTTTTACAAGTAGTTTTGTGAAAAAGGTGATATACTAGTTGGCGAGTATTAAAAAGTTCAAAGGTATTGAAATAACGAGAAGAAAGAAACTTACCCATTCTTCTGGAGCTCCTCCAAGTTGCTCGCGTTCCACTCACTTCCTAGGTAAACGTGGTCAAATATTTCAGTCGGCGCGTCCATTTGACCCAGAATGGTGAGCATCTCTTGATCGATGAATGGCTTAAACTCCCCAAGATCCATGTCGAGGTCTTCCTCGAGACGACCTCGAATGTACTTCGAGGTTACCTCGTCGAGGTCTACGGACATCATGATCTCCTTCAACGTCGATCGGATCACACGTTCAGTCTCGTCCCTTTCTCTGGGTCTATTATGGTAACAGAAGAAATGTACATTTAGAAAGAAAATTGATACGAATCTACAAAAGTAAAGTGTTGCTTATGAACCATTTAACCTGTTAACTGAGTTCACCTTCCAAACAGAAACGAAGTATCACCAGTTTATAATTTACAATTAGTGAAAATAACAACCAATTGCTTCATTACGATTTTTGTAAATGACAATATGATTTGACTTCTTAGTTTTTAGGTAATTAAATAATTTTTTGCCATACTACGTACATTATTTTTAGACTCTTAGGCATATACAAATGCTCTGTACATTATGCGTTAAATTAAACATTTCTTCCACGTATTTGTCGTATAGTGCCGACCATTTTATAGTCATCCAATACTGGCCAAATTTTTAAACATTTGTTCTTAGTCCATAGGTTTCTTATCTTTATTTTCCTGTAGAAAAAAGTTTAAAGTTAAATAGAAAAAAACGAGCTAAGAACTACGTTGACGCAGTCAAAAAAATATTCAACGAAAATTCGGTGTAGTGTATAAAATGTAAAGGTTAGGGTCACGTGGAATGTACAGACCGAGAAAACGTCGATCATTTTATTTGTAATATTTGCAAATGTAGCTAATAAAAGTTTTATTGTATTTAAATGCTTTTTTACTACCTATTAATTATGTAAACCTTAAAATATATTAACTGAGTAGTTGGCCAATAGTCGACGACAATTTTTTCAACTTTATTATTTTTGCGAATTGTTAATCTTTATGATAAAATTTAAGAAAATTTATTTCTCCCCTTTTGTTAAATACTATTTGTATTATAAATTGCTTTTCTTCAAATTTAACATTTACAAAGAGTAGTTTAGATTTTTATACAAAAATCTTAGAGTAGCTGATACTGTACGACTCATCCTTAAATCTATAAAACACATTTTTCTTACTGCATTGCTTTTAGGCTAAAATATTTCACTGTAACTACAAGCCTAGGAAGCTTTAGTTACTGGAAGGTTTTATTTGAAATTTTAAGAAGAGTTCAACTTAATTTAAACTGAAAAAGTATAAATACGATACCTAGGTCGTTTATTTACATTCAACAAATGTAATTAATTCTCGATAGAAAAATGTGTCATTGATGGCCAATACAGTCACTCTCATTAATATTTCGACGCCATTTCAAATAATAATCGTTTTAAACTTAAACTACACGGTGTGAGTTTCTTTAAGAAATTTGAAAGATTACTTTACTAGATGACGTGTACAACAAATTGCAATTGGTCCGAATCACAAAGAAAATAATCAAGAAATCGCTTTTTGCAGGGTTTTTTAATTTTTAAAAAAATTACACGGTGAAAATTTCATCGAAATTGGTCGATGCAGAAACACGCGACAGACACTGAAAAACGTAAGAATTTTTTGATTTATTTCAGTTGGCGAAAGTCGTGAAAAACTTCGGTTTACACCATTTTTAACCTTCTGCAGCAACGTTAACCGATTTAGATGAAATTTTTAGCATGTATTAGGTTGTCCCAAAAGTTCTTTTCGTTATATCACACACTGCTTTGTCTGACAACGTTTCGAGTAAACATGCAGTCCAATCTGTTTAAAATTGAACTTATGGTCATTAGTTGTCTTCTAGCTTTCCAACAGTATGTTTCTTTTTCGAGAAAGTATCTTTTAGATTTTTCTGTGCCATCTTGAAAGATGGAAAATCAGGAAATCCATTTGCAACATGTGACGTTATGTTGCTTTATAAAAGGCACTAGTGCTCGGAATACTGCAAATTAGATTTACACCGTCTATTACTATCGTACTATAACGGTTCAAACGTTTCGTAATTGATGCAGAAACTTTAAAGTCGGAAATTTTAAACGAGATAAAAAACCACCTTGAACAATATTTTGTTAGAAAAACCACAGAAATTTTGGAAAAATCGCATCGTAAATCTTTCGAAGAGAAGGAGAAGAATGAAAAATCGGAATTCTATAGAATTACACCGAAAATAAACGATTTTATATATCATGTCTAACAATAAAACGAAAGGAACTTTTGGGACAACCTAATATATAATTGATATAAATCTACAAAACGCATTTTCAAATTTTCATTACAGACTCGATTAAGAAAAATGAAAAAAATGACCTTCATTATTAATTGTTTCAAAATTAATGATGATAAGGTTGGTCTAATTTTAAAAATGTTATTCTGTTTTATAGGGTGTCCGAATATTAATTAGAATAACTGTAAGTTACGTATATTTTACGAAGAATATTTCTTGACTCTTCCTTGTGCTTCCTAGGATAAATACACAAATATGCTATTCGTTATATTTGGAAATATTTGCGTTTTCATTCTCTTCTTTCATACTGCACAATTACGTTAAAGTTTCAGCTTTGTATTAACGATGAATTTTTACATCTAATTAACACAGACTGGCTGAATATTTCACTGTTTAAGTTTCATGTTTTAAACAGATGGTGAAGAGACGCAGAAACTGGAAATAATTGAAGGATAGTAATAAAGGTAGGTCCCGCTCGTGTGTGAGCTATCATCAGGAACGGCAGAGATACGTCAACAAACCACCGAGTTTGGCAAAGCACCAGGTTAAATTCACGTCGACGGCCAGCTGTTCCTTGATCGATTCTTCGTTTCACTGGCAATGCTTTAGCGAATGCCGCGAAAAGTATCCGTGCAATCATTATACACTGCCGTTCATAAGTATTAGGACACCCATTATGATCGAGCAGAAAATAGAATCTGATTAAATTCATATTTTCTCATCAAAATTAGTGTTATATATTAGTAAAACTATACATATGCATTTGTACTTCGAGATTCTAAAATACATATTTCTTTCTTTTTCTTTTTTCTTTTTTCCTTTTTAAGGATAATTTTAAATTCATTTTAGAATCACTCTTTTTTAGGATAATTTTGTATCAGATTATTTTATATTAAACTTGTAACGAGAATAATGTTTGTTTCACATTCAGTACGTAGATTTTAGTAGAATTTAGCAAATTTTAGTGAAATAAATTTTGAACAAATTTTCAACGCATATCGAAATACTTTAGTCACTAATTCATTTTCCCTTTATTCCTTATCATGTACCTTTTTAAATTTCGTAATTATCATTTAAAACTGAATATTTTTTCCTCAAACCTTATCAAACTACATCAGACACAAAGAATGCACTGATTCGAAGGCAGGGCCAAACCAAGTGGTCTTTTTGTAATAACAAAAGTTTCATTTTAAATATATTTTCAATTCTATTTTCATTTGAACTTCAAACAAGTGACACATTATTTCGAAGTATTCATAATTACTAGATCACCCATTTTATACCTGTAACAATTCTCTATAGATCGATAATTTGAAATTGTTCTATATAATGAAAATCTATGGTGTTAAAAAATACGGTAATTACAGAGAAAAGGGCACACTTCACCGATTTTAACGATCTTCAAGTACGTTATACAGAACATTCTGATTAATTTTTCCCTATACACGTTACAGATGCTCAGTTTTAGTTTTCGAGATATTCATAAAAATTGTTAAACATTGCGTAAATTCGCGTTAGCTGATACTTGTTACATCAAAATCTTACAGTAGCTTGCACAAACAATGAACACGTTCCACCAGAATAGAAACCGGTTTAGCAACTAATTCATATGCTTCGTTGATCAATTAACGTCTTCGTTCAAAGTCAAAGTAATCACGAAGATTTAAGATTTTCAGTTAAAAATAAGCGGAAAATAAATATTGATTCAGCAATGACTAGTGACGATACACTCATCTTCTGAAACTCTTTAAAAGAATTAATAACATCGAAGCTTGAAGCTACTTCGAAATTAAAATGTATTTGAAGGTATTCAAATAAAGGTTATAGACATTGTATAAAATGACAATATGTACGCTTCGAGAAACACAGAAAACATTTCTTTTTATAAATGTGAATCTTCGTTTTTCTTTTCTTTTTTTTTGTTCTTAGTCGAACTAATTCCCAAATAAAAGCAAATTAAAGTGGTATTTTAGTGTGAAACTCTGAAGAGATCTTTTTATTTTTATATTTTCTGAAAGAACACAGTTCTACAGATGCATGTGCGAAAATCTACGCCTAAACTCCTAAAATTAAAGAATTTATGGCTTTATACAAAACTTCAAACGCGTTTTTCTTAAATCTGTGTTTTTCGAAATTGCGTCCATGTTATTTTAAAATCTACTTCATTGATTGGTTTAAAATTTTACGTGTACCTTCAATACTATGTATCACTATAGTCCGTACTAGAATTAATTTAAGATCTTTCTTTCTTTCTTTTTTTTTTTACTTTTCCAAGTCCTTGCAAGTTAAAATTGATAATAAAATTTCAAAGTGTCGTCATTAATTCCGACTTTAAATTACCAGTCGCCATTAAATTACCGACTTTCTTCTCTCGTTTTAGTACTTGCTATAGCTGAACTCGTCTTAATCAACATTCTTGATTTTTTCATTTTAGATAAGCAAAACAGCTGGAATCACGGACGCCACGAGATAAATCATTTTATAAGCAAATTTTGATTTCTTTTTCGACAAAAAAGAAACTGCAAATGTTATTGAAACATGCTGACTGCAAAAAGTATAAGAAAAAAATTTCCCAAAAATCTAAAAAGAACATGTTTTACGGTAGAATATACACCCTTAATTCGAAAGTCTTCTGAATCGTGTCGAAATTCGCCAATAAATGTGTCCGGTGTGATTGAAAAACGAAAAAAAACAAATAATTCACAGAAGCTCAAAGAAAAACTTTTCGAAATTTCAGCTAACGTCAAGTATTAACAAACTTACTTGGTGCGTACGCTGTCCGGCGACGGTGGTCTTCGAGATTCCAGGTTGTCCATAGCATGCCACTCATTGAGACACGAGCGATCGCTTTCAATTCGTTGTTCATAGTAATTGACCCAGTCGTGTGACAGGCCACCCAGGAAGTAGTTCTGCTCACGTGCCTTGCTCGATACCTTGTGCAACGTCTGCAAAGCCGACCTGTGCAAAAATTTCACGATGGTTTTAAGAGAAGATCATCAAGTTAAACACATTTCAAATAAGACACAGTATGTTTGAAGATTGAAGAATTATTTTCTGTTTATTTCTTTTGCATTATAACAGAGAGCACGCTGCAGTAGAACTCCGTGTATATGAATTTGTTGTGAGATAAGCAGTTCGTACGAGGATCATTTGAGAAGTTCACGGCTTCAACTCTTTCGATCCGAGACTTTTCTATTTGAATCTTGTTACGACACATGGCTATCTGTTAGCCGCAATACTCTACAAGTAGCTCGCAAACGTGAAGGCTGTTAACTTGATCTTCCGTTACTCAGAAATTTCAGCAACATAAGCTAACGTTTGGAAAATAGCAAACATAGCAAAGTTAATCTCATACGAAAAACACTCTGCAAGTAGATTGCAAAATTGAAGGCTCGCGTCTTTATAACACGGACGTCTATCTCTGCTATTTTTGAGGACGCTGAATTTTTCAAACCTTTGTGAAATTAATTCTCTTTTTAAGTCGATAACTGAATCTGAGAAAAGCGTTTTATGATCACAGAAATTTTGTGTTTTTGCAACTGACGTAACGAAAAGTCACTAACACATACACGTACAAGTTGAGTACCGTTAGAACTGCTTATCCCTAAAGCCTGACGACGACACGTTACCCTTCTGCTAATCAGGAATTTCTAAGGTGAACGGCATGTTCGTAGCCAAAGGGGAACTGTCCAAGGGGTAGACTTTCCGATACGTTAATTTAGTAAAACTCACTAACACATTTTCACGTAGGGAACGATGAAAGAAATATAGGCACCGGGTAATTCTGAATACAGTAATAATCACTTGTTTTACTCCCTCAACTTTTATCGCGTTATATATACGCGATTGTTTTTACCATTCTTCCTCATAATTCTTGTGGTACACTTTTTATAGTGTCACGTATATTTAAATAATGGCAATGTTCAGTCGTAAAGCGAACTTTTGCCGGAACACAGCTTAGCGATTTCATTATTTTACAAGCGCCTTACTTGAATGCACACAATCATCAACACACACAACATTTGTAAAACATCTGACAGATACAGCATTGGGAGCATCATAATTAGAGTATACATCTCGACTTCGGTTTATACGCTCATATATGTAAATATACATTCCATACATAGCATTCAGTCAGAAACATACATAGAACTACACACTGTGACGCGAAACAGGCAACTAATATGTAAATTTATTCAAGCTCACTGGATTCTTTGAAGATAATGTAATAGTTTTCAACGTGTGAATATCAATATTTACTTATTATTTATTAATTGTAAAATTTTAAGTTCAAATGTGGATGTTCACAATTAGTCCTTACACAATATTATCGCCGCTATGAATTAAAATATTTGCAGATGCTACGAAAATACATTAGGAAATATGAACGAGGGTGCATCTTCGAAAATTTAAAGATATTAATGCAAGAATTAAAGGAAAAAAAATTTCACTCCGTCAGGCTGTAAGAAAATATAACATTTCACGGGCAACACTTTGTGATCAGATGAAAAAAGAGAAGATAACCGATTTTCAACAGATCCTAATCCTATGCAGTACATATTCTAGGATCATAAAGATTCACTTGAATACATGTGTATACAATATGTATATATGTTGATAAAATGAAATGGTAGAATTTTTGAGTCTGAAATTGTTTTCATTTTTCAACATTATCTCCGTCGACTTCAAGGCACATTTCTTGCGAATAAATGGAAGTCTGAGAAAGACCTAAATCTGGAGAATAGGCAGGATGAGGAAAGGCGAGTCGCTGAGGATGAGGAAACAATTCGACTAGGAAATAAGTTCTATGATACTCATTGCTTCTGGTAATTTTTATCATAAAAATTAGGTAATTTCATAAAACACTCCTCACTCTTATTTCAACGTGACTTTATTATACGGATAATGGAAAATTTGAATAATATTAAGAAAATGATAAAACAGATAGCAAGAATGGAAATGTAATTGAACTATCAGGTTGGAATTCTATGTATCTTTATTTCCTCTTTGTGGTGTGTTTTATATAAAGAAAAAAATATTGATGTGTAATACTGAATGTTCTCTAATACGGTTGTGAGAGTAATTTCTATTGGCGAGGAAATTTCGTGGTGAAAAAAAATATTTTCTTAAATGTGGCGTATATGCAACGTTAGGAAGAAATGGATTAATAACAGCACGATACTCCAAGTGATCCATTATACTAAAGACCGGGAGGGGACTTTTTTTTAAATTAATTTTCCTGATAAACTATACGACAGATCAATGTCAAACTTAAAAATTCTATATAAAATAATCGCAACTTCAAACATTATGACCATCTGTTAGATAAGATCGCGAACTTTTCAAATGATCCTCATGTAGACGAGTCGTTCAAATTTTAGCTATTTTATAGCGAGACATTTCACGATAAGTTAACCATGAAATACTTATCTCAACAGCACGGAGGAGGTAAAAATTCTCAAAGGAATGCTTTTCAACACGGTAATTCTGAAGGTTTTACGGAGTTACCTTGAAAAGGTAAGCGAATACTTGTCACAAGCTTCTCGGTGGCCAAGTGAAGCTTACACCGGTAAATAAACAAGGTCGAAAAATGGACAAAGAGAATGAGTTATCTTAAATGAGAAACCACTTCCGTTTCCAGGCAAGAGGAAATGAAAGACGTGTATAAGTACTTGCTTGCTTTTTCCTCGCACTGGTTCTGATCTTTATCAAGCCAAGATAAACACCCTGCTCGTGTTACGGTCGACGCAACTTTATTACAGTCAAGTGGAAAGTTTCACATAGACGCGAGACTATGACAATACGTTGCAGTGACTCCTTAACAAATATTTAAGATCGCTGTTTCGTTCTGATGTTACCTCAACAAACTGAGTATATCTTACTTTTTTTTTCTTTTGTTTTTGGTAGAGCCTTTTTAAACAGTCTGCGTGCAATTTAAAATTCCAATATAAAACTGATTTTACAATTGATGAAGTATATTTCCAGTAAAATAACCTGCGTTCACATTGTTGCATACCACATTTATTACATCTATTAGTTTTAAGTTATCCGGCCGTTCCTTTCCTAGACATCAAACAATCCATGTTGTCTTTTAACCTTTTGCACTCGAAGCTTTTGTACCGAAGTAGAATTCTTCTTAGTTCCATTTTAACGTGATTACTTGTGTTTCACCTGTGGTTTCGTCGATTAAAATTCGAAAAATCGAATGGTACTGTCACAGTTTATAGCTACTTGTGGTTCTATAGTGTTTTTTTTTCCATCGTTTTGGAACTTTATTCTTCCTGATCTTTCCACAGAATCTTTCCTGTGTGCTGTCAGAATCAGTTTCACTTTTTACTGATCTTTTGTTTACTAATCTTTTGTTTTCGTGAACCAATTATTTAATCCAAATCTCTCACTTATAAAATTATTGATTTGTTCTTTAACTTCAGTACAAAAGCTTCGAGTGCAAAGGGTTAATTATTATACTGTTAACCGATGCAACTGTATATAAAATTTCACTATTTCTTCGTTTTTCTTTAATTATCTTCATAATTAATTTCTTGCAAAAAATAACTCGAGTTAGGATAATATTAAGTATTTTTTGATAGTACGTTTCATACAAATATTATATAATAAAATTCAATTGTACAAATTTTTAATGCTACATTTTAAAATATCGAAATCGGGAAAGAAATTTCCAAGTTATAACGAACGACAAGTATCATACCTATTTCTTGTTACGGCAGAATCTGTTCATAGTCTGCGCAGAGTTCGAGATGAAAAGAAAACTGAAACGAAAGAAATCCTTTCACGATTCACAAGCCCGGCACCGATAGGTACTTCAAGGAATTTAAGAAACGTGACGTAACGTCGTGATCGGTTATTTGGCGTAAAGTAGCGAAGTTCTTAGGTAACTATGAAGTAACTTCGTTCGAACGAACGATCGCCTAGAGCAGTGACGTTTCGTTCATTCGCTAAGAATTCGTCGTGGTTCACTTCAATTTTCGAACTATCGGCTTTGCTTATAAGAGAAACTCGGTAAGTTCCCGTTACAACATCTTTAAACAGCTGAGTCTGTGTCAAAATTGTAAGCGTAAAAGTTAATTTCGTATAGGAATAAAGAAATACACTTTTGTAACGAAATCGAGACTAAAATTGTTGCTCTAAGTAATCCAGATTTTTATCAGTGAAATAAATAACATATGAATGAGACGAAGAATTAACAGAAAATACAATGACAAATAATTATATATATTTTTATTATTACTGCAGAAGCTGAGGAAAAGTTTGAGATCCAATAGGAATCGAATTTGCAGACCTCTGGACTGACAAGCTAGGGACTTTCAGGAAGAAATACATACGTAAAAAGATTTATTGCAAGACTACCGTAACTGGTGCAAACAATTATTTTAAAAAGAGGAGTAGATATAGAAGAAAAAATTATTTGTATATTTTTAAATCATTTGCTGGTAAGAATTGAGGTTATTGAGAAAGGACACATAAGTCCTTTTCCCTTAAATCGTTAAGTCGACTCAGGTGTGTGTTATACAATCAGCAAAAATTACATTGTAACATTTCTTCGTAATATTACATAATTCGTAAACAGTAAACGGATTCTTGATAGTAACATGATATTAGGTTGATGACAAGGATAACTGAATAAGTATGAATTAAAATGTTTTCATTCAATCGATTCATTTAAAAAATATGCAATTTTGATACAGAGATCTGTAAAGTTTCTATAGTTCCACTTGATATAATGTTTATTTATACTATATAGCTAAAATGTTTTATTTAATAATTGCACGTTAATAATGTGTATTGCCACCATCTTTTCGAATAACTTGAAAAATTCTGTTATTTGTGCTTTTAATTAAGATTTGTATAAATTAAGAATCGACATGTTTATACTGTAATTATAGCAAACTGTTTTCCATTTGTATACATTACAAGTTAATATTCCCCAAAGATGTTCGATTGGGTCAAGGTCTGGAGACAATATTTTTTCCTTGAAACTATTCTTTCGTAAACCTTGAATTGTGAATAGTCGCGTTATCTTGTTGAAATATTTCATCTTTGTAAACCGTCTGTTCCACAAATGGAATTAAAACATCCTTCAAAAATTTTATATAGTTTTCGGTGTCCTGTACTTCATTTAAATCATGCCAATAAAACTCAAAACTATCTGACAAAAACAAAAAACTGGATTTAATTGAATTACGCTTTATTAAGTAGTACGATAATGAAAACTTTGAAATCGATTTTCTTAAAATGGCATTTTGGCAGATGAACCCTTTAATAGAATTACATATATTATGCACTCTATTTCCTTTAACATATCTTTAATAAACATTATACTTTCATTGACTGTCATGTTACTGCAGCATAAATATAAGTAGAGATCCCCAGATACTTACGAATAGAATTGTATAAGATCCACCAAAATTCAGAGTTCATAAAACAATTTTTAGACACCGACTTCTTAGTCTGTGACGGTTTATTATGTCACGATGAGAGAGGAAAGTATAATTAAAAAACTGTCTTAAAAATAGCTTCGCCAGTCGTCCGTATCACAAATCCAATCGTCTTAACAAATAAGATGTCTTTTTTTCCACACAAAAGAAAGAGCAGGTTACACAAGAAACTTCGAAATGATTTTGTTTTTTCCTACAGGATAGATACACCTGCATAATCAGGAAAACGTAGTCGGTGAATCTATCGAACGTAAACTTATATTTAGCCACCATGAGGTCCACTTAAGAGCCAGTTTATTTTTATCGCTATCTCGAGATAGCATAGGATGCTCTCAGAACCTGAGTGTCTTTTAGAGCGAACAGTTCTTTCACATCTATCTCATCCATGGCGATCGAACAAAATCGTTTCCGGCTTTTTCAGAGTCTGATTGACGGAACGTCAAACTAATTCCTCGGCTTGTCGACCAGCCTTTGGATGCTTTTGCGTAACTGACACAGCAATCATCACAGCCGAGGACACTAAGTGTATTTATAATTAAACATTTTACGTAACGCGTTCACATTTAACTGGTACTGATTCCGTCGATAAGTCGGTTGGTTTAGCATTGATTGGTGCCAATTACAAATTTCAAACAATTTTTTGGTATATAAGGGAGACATTAATTTAATTAGCTATGGAAAAATTGACAACACACTGACCTTACAATTTTATGAATGTAACTTAACACTTAAAGCGTCGGCTATTTTGTTGGGAACATTAGCTACAGCATTGCATTTTTACAAACAAAATAAAATAACTTTTGTGGAATAAAAAATTTTTATTCAAAAATTTTCGATGATCTTTATAAAGAGCTTAACTAACTTTGTAGATTAAAAAGATGTACTTAGGCGGGCTCGGTGCTTAAAGTGTTAAGACTTTATAGAAACGTTTTGTCGATATAGGTAGAAATACAGTTAGAAAATGATCTTTGAAAGAACTGCAATTAAAAGCAAGAAGAAAACATTTTAAACAAATTTCACTTAAAATGAAGAGAAGTCGGTATGTGATACGGAATTTTTTACGTGATCCAAAGAATTACGGAAAAAAGAATAGATCAGAAAAACCATTAGCTGTATCTTCCAGAAACAAGAGAGCTGTTTTAAAAACTGCACCGAATTCAGCCCTTACACCGAGGCAAATTTTAGCTGAATATAATTTAAATGTATCAGTGAAGACGGTAAAAAGAGTGATGCAGCAAGCAAGGCACTTGAAAAGAAAAGGATTTGCCATTAAACCGCCATTAACAACAGTGCACAAATAACACCGATTAGACATTTTCAGTGGAAAAAGATTCACTGATGAGAAGAAAAACGAATGTCGATGGTTGAAAATACTTCGAAAAGATGAGAGAATTTTAAGTTGTTGTCAGTATGGTGGAGGTTCCATAATGTTATGGGTAGCTGTTGGTTACAATGAAAAGACGGGATTCAAGTTTGTAGACGTTCGAATGAAAGATACTGGTTACTTAAACTTAATCAGGGAACAAATTCACAACTGTGCCAGTAGAATAGCTGGAGTTCATTTTTCAGCATGACAATGCACTTATACACACAGCTAAAATTATAAAAGACTTTTTCAATACTAATTTTAAATAGACCAGCGCGATCTCCGAACCTTAATATCATAGACAATGTATGGGGGAAACTTAGCAGAAGGTGGCAAGCAATATAATACAATACAAAGGAGCTAAAAAAGCGATTTGGTATGCATGAAGAAACATTGATCAAAGTTTTATAAAAGAACTATACAAAAGTCTGTCGAATCGAATGATCGAGGTAGTTCAAAACAAAGGAGGATCAGCTCATTATTAATATTAAAAAAGATTTTGTAATTTTGTTGAATTATACAGCTATTTTTTTTTATTTGTAATGTTAGACATTAAAATGTCTTACAATTTTCTCCAGGTTAAATTGTATTATTTCCCTTCAAATTGAATATTTGTTGTAATATTCCTTTAATTTATGAAGATGTCAGTTAAAAATAAATTATTTTGATTTATATGGAACGCTGTTTAAGATAAGTGCAATATTAAATGCTTATCCTAGTCATTTTCAAGGTATCTTATAATTTTGTCTACCAGTGTAGGTTTACCTTCGGGTCATATTCAGCCAAACGACACGAGTCTAACAAAAATTTGACCAGTGTGCAAGAGTTAAAAGTGAGATTTTATAGTCATAAGTTACCCTCTAGTTTTTTAACAGTATGTCTTGTTCTTAGTAAAGTGCCTCTTGGATTTTTCTTTACCGTTTTAAGAGATGAAACATCAGGAAATGCATTTACGACACGTAATGTTGCATTGCTTAAAAAAAAAAAAAAAAAAAAAGACGGCAGTGTACGGAATACTGAAAATGAGATTTACGTCGTGACTGTTCAAACAGTTTATAATTGTTTGAAAAGAGATTTTAAATGAGATAAAAAATTGTGAACCGCATTTTGCTAGTAAACGCCAGCAATTTTGAAAAAAATAGCATCATAAGTCTTCTGGAGAGATGGAGCAGAGTGATAAATCAAAATGTGAATATAATTCAGTAAAATTATACCGAAATTAAAACATTCGACATCTTAACTTTAGTAATAAAATGACAAGAACTGTTGGAAAAACCTAATGGAAGAAATAACAGTTATTCTGACAGCTATGATAAACTCTGAGATTGTAGAATGTAGCTAAAGAATATTAGAATATGAAATAAAGACATTTCAACGATATTCATTGATTACATAATTACAAAAAAAGTTTGTCAAAAAATTCAAAGAAAATGAGGAAGATTTGTTTGCTTTGGGTGTTTAGTGTGTACACTTCGCAGTTGCCATCATGGACACTTAGGAAATTGAATTACAAGGTTACATTATTTCTTCTCGCTGTTTTTGCGTGCAAAGTTAATGTTAAAATGAACATCTGTTTTTTTTTTCTAACACACTTTTTAATTTTACGTAATGCTAATTCAATAGACTGTTGTTTAAAAAAAAAAGTTAGCAGATGAACGATTGTATCATTTCCCGAAATGAATGAAAGATTGCACTAATTTTGTAGAAATACTATCGACACATGAGTTACTTTAGTTTAACATAAACACATTTGTTAGCAATTATTTTTATTTACTGTAAATACCACGTACAATTTTTGGCCCATTTTCATAATTATCCTTCACTATCCTTCGATTCACTCCAAATGGAAACTGTATATTGTACGTTCACATAAATAAACTGTGGCGATTACTTTGGTTAATTTCCATTTACCTGAAAGCGATAAAAACGTGTCAATAAAATACTAAATGTTAAAAAATTGAAAGAGGAGAGCAACGATTTGATTAACTCTCAAAATGTAGAATTAAAGTTTACCAATTAAAAGCAATGATCACACTAATTCACAACGAAAACTAACGAAAGAAAAAGAAGAAAAAATTCAATCCAGTTGTTCCATTGATTCTTTAAACGGTAATTGATCAAACGACATGGTAGCATAAGGCTAATATTTTTGACAATAACACATCTCACCAAAAAATTTGATAAAATTGAAAATAGTAATGTCCAAACGCTTCTACAAAAAATTTTAAAATAGCTTCTTTCATATTTCAAAAGATATCCACACTTTTCTGTTTTTTTACTTTCCATCATTAAAATTTGCAAGGAAAAAAGTCGAAAAAATTTCCTAACATATGCCTCCGTATCCTTAGAGCATTAAGTCCCACGTAAAGAAACAAAGTATATAATTATTTATTATTTAAAACAGTGTATAGGAAAAAATAACTAACTTTTGTGTAACGATATACTGCATTAATAGTTTTGGGCCTCCAACGAACTGCTATTAAAATGCCAAAAAATATTAAAAATGTATTATAATACTAGACACTACATAGAGCCTACTACATGAAAGTGATGCATAAGAATGTTTCCAAAATTTAAAAAAAAAAAAAAAATGTAGGTTTATCTTAGTGTTATAAATGCTTCAATTTCTTCAAATTTTGAAACATTGTAGAATATACGAAGAAGAAGAAATAGTGGTAAAAAAAAATATTAAGCAATTTTTTGAAACTTTTATTTATAACAACATGAGAAACCAGAAATTATGAATAAAAATTTGCTGGTAAAAACTGCGAGTAAATCTTGCGTTAGCGTAACGTTATGATTTAATGAATTAATGTGCCAGATTTTTTTCAAAATTTGAACATACCTATAAATACAGAAAATAGGATAAAAACTGCTAATCCGAATTTTCCTTGAAACTACCCCAACAGTCAAGATAGAAAATTGAAACTTAGTGTTGATTTTTTTTTATTTTTTTGTAAGCTATCGAATAGAATCCACCGTAAGTCCGATTTGGTTCAAGAGTACCACCAACCCTTTTATCCTGCTATGCCTTTTCAATACATAAATGTACGCACAGTGTTTCGATCGCAGATGAGACCCCAGAATACTAAATTTTAATTAATTTTGGTATTTTTCTGCATATATGTTGGCAATTTCGCTTTTTGTTATTTTTACTTTAGATTCGTCACTAATGACCCTAAAACTCTGGTATACTAATTTCCATACAAATCAAAGGACGCCTTCATGTTTAGCTCAAATTATCGGAATTTTGGATCACTGAGGACTTTGTCAGTCGCCAGAGTATTCGCCATCCGAAGGTTAACATTGTTAATAAACTTGTACTAGTGGTGACATCTGATATTTTCGTTCGCGTTTTGAAAAACTTCTCCGAAAATAAAAAAGAAATTCCGGTCGTAAAAGAGAAATAAGTATCACTGAAACACTGTTATCAACAGCATATTAAATTTTAATTAAATAAAAAAGAAAAAAGCTTCAAGTTCACTCTACATTAGCAACAGAAATTCTCACATTTATCGCTGTCTATTAAATGTTTGCAGTCTTTTTTCTATTGTAAATTTCATACAAAATAATACAAATTAATTAAATTAATTTCTATCGCAAATTTTAAATTTGAGATTGGTTAACAGTAAATTCAGAAGTGCAATTAATAGTACTTATCACTAGTAACTTAAATAAAAACGTTTAAAAAACGCTCGTGTAACCTACTAAAAGCTATTGTAACAGGAACTAATTACAGTACTCTGTTATCAAAACTGGTCATTATAAAAAGTTGCACTGCGCAACAATTTATCATTATATATTGAATATTTCAAAAATTATAAGAATAATTCTTTTCCAATTGTCGTATTACAATTTGAATTAATATTTGTATTTCATTTTGTAAAACAAAGGTATGTTTAAATTTCTACTTCACATGTTCGAAAAATAAAATCCATAAATATCTCAAACTTAATTTTTAGGGAGAACGTAACCAGTTTTGAAATTACACCTCTCAATTGATATTTATCAATGAAGTAGAATTACTAGGCAACACCAACACTAAAATTCAATTGTTTCTTATTTTCTAAATATTACAGAATATATTAATCCCTTTGCAACCATATATGGAATAATCTGCACATGGTGATTATCACCTATCAATCAGCGTATGATAATGCGTTTGCGAGGATGTTCACTTCTCGTCAAATTAAAAACAATAAAAGGATTGAGTTTTCCATGTTCATAAACAAAAACTAGCGGAAGAAATTATTGTAAAATATTTAAGAAACAAAAGAACTAGAGTGACATCACTTATCAATGATTCAGTAACAAGATACACTGACTGACATATTCCTACACGAATACTTCCAACGGCAACAAAGGGAACAAAAAATATCTAAGCGATGAATTACATACTTATCTAAGTCACAAGAGAATCTGTTTTTAAATATATTTAAAAATAATCATACCAATTAATAAAGTCTAATAAACTATTCTAAGTTCATTTACTGTACAAATGATTAATACTAGATTTCGTTTTGATTATTACACGTAATTTCCAAACGAAACCGAAAGTTTAAGAAACATTATCTATACACAGTGATAAGGACCAGCTATTAGTTAAGCGTCCTTGATTTATGAAATTAGTAGCATGTTTACAACTGTGATGCAAATAGATTAAGTCCTTTTTTTTTATGAAACTACATTATAGATATTGTTCGGCTAATTAGCATTAATCGAAACACTATGGTACTTATGTGAAATGGAAGACGGAACACTAGCATCTCGTATAAAAAAGAAAAGAAAAACAACGAGAAATTTTATTTTTACCGATGGCGTGATTATAGTTTCACAGAGTATCATCGTGTTCTTCGCAGTCGTGTATCACAGATTAGGTGGTTTGTATCGGTGTTCAATACCGTGTCATTGCTTGTTTTCCACGCGTACACGTCCGAGGGCCAGTGGCACGTGAAAAGCACGTCTGAATCGCGGACAATTAACGAAGTCGATATTGCGACGGGTTGCGCAACGGACGAGGACAACAGCACAAGAGAGACTGAGTGTTCGAGGCGTAGGTATCGTAATTATAATGAGTCGCGTCATCAGCTGATCCTAAATGGAACGACCGGTGAAGCAAGCAATGACGAGTCGATTGTTCGGTCACGAACCCAATACTATATGTCGGCTAGCTGTTACGTGGTTAATTGAATGAAAAAGCGTACCAGGAGGAAGAAAATCAAAGGTACCGTGACACTTGTTAACTCCTTTCTGTACAGGGTGTTTCCAAACTGGTGGTACAAGTGGTAAAGGGGTGACTATACATGTAAAAATATGTTGAAAAAATAAAGAATAAAACTTTTTCGTATCGAGCTTCGTTTCCGAATAAATCAGCGTTAAAGATCTATCGAGTAGTACGTACATTTACACATGATCCCATATCTACGATATACGAGGTCTGATAAAAAAATAACGAGAATTTTTGAATTGCGCACGCTGTATTTTGTCAATAGAGATGATTTTTTTGTTGTGGGTTTGTGGTACTGTCAGCGACGTACGTGTCTATTTTTTGTCAGCTGTGACGCTTAGTTTATGTTTGGCAAGCGAATAAGCAAAACGTACTTCAGTCTGTTCGGCGATTTCTTTATATGGCGAAATGTTAGATCGGAGAGTTTGTCTGAAATTGTGCGTTAAAAACGGAATTACATTCAGGGAAGCGTTCAAAATGCTAAAGCAAACCTTTCACAACGATGCTATGTCTCAAGCACGAGTTTATGAGTGGTACAAACGCTTTCAGGAAGGCCGAGAAGACGTCGAAGATGACGCGAGATCTTGGTGTCTTAGTACATCAACCAGCGATGAAAATGTAGAAAAAATTAAAGAAATTGTGCTTGCTAATTGCAGAATTACCATTACCAAGGTTGCTGAAGGTTTAGGGAATTTGGGTGAAGCTACCCGAAGAAAACGACCCAAACTGTGAAGACAATTCATGGATTTAGAATCACGATAACGCACTGGTGCATACCACTTTATCCACCAGTTCTTGGCGAATCACAAGACCTTTGTGATGGAGCAACCACCCTCTTCTTCAGACCCGGCCTCCTGTGACTCTTTTATTTCTCAAACTCAAAAGGACACTCAAAGGACAACGTTTTTCAATAATAGGTGAAATAAAGGCGAAATCGGAGGCCAAGCTCGAGGCAATATCTAAAGAGGCATTCCACCAGTTTTTCAAACTGGAAGCTGCAATGGCATAAGTGTATAATATCACAAAGGGACTACTTTGAAGGGGACGGGATAGACATTGAAGATTGAATAAATACTTCTCGAGAGAAACAAAAATTCTCGTTATTCTTTGTTCACATCTCGTACAAATATCATTGTGTTGCTTGCGTTGCTGTTCTGATTTATTACATTAGGTAATACTAAGGGATGAATATTGAAAAGGTAACGTAGCTTGGCCACCACGATCTCCGGACTTGACATCCATAGATTTTTATTTATGGAGCTATGTAAAGTTCTTTGTCTATCAGGAGGAAAATAGGAGTAAGGAACAGCTCAAACAGAAAATACTTTTTTGCACTCGAACACTTAAAAAGGGAAAACACCTCAGAAAACGTTCACAGGAATGTAATATGTAAGGCACAATTGTGTTGGCAAAAAAGTGGGGGCCATTTCTAACAATTTGTGAATTAAAGAAAAAAATTCTTGATGAAGAAGTAATTTTATTTTAATGTTTTTAATCATCGACTTTATTCTTTTGTTCTAGTACCAGTTATAGTCAAACTCGTCTTAATCAAGAATTTTTTTGGTATTTTTATTTTAGATAAGTGGAACGACTGGAATCACGGATGCCATTAGATGAAATTTTGTATGTGTGATTAGCAAGAAGACAATTTTGATTTTTTTGTTTTTCAATAAAAAAAATTTGTAAATGTTATTGAAATATGTATAAATACACCTTGAGATGTTGACTGCAAAAAGTATTATAACCGATTTATAAGAGATTTTATCGTTGATGGACTGGGCTTAAAGATGAGAAATAAAAAATACTCTACACTTTTGTATAAATTAATTTTTTTCTTTTTATTTTGTATGAAACGATTGGAAGTACGGTGTAATGAGTAATGAGACAGTATAACTTTCACACAAATATCTTGTTTCTTTCCGTCGTCCACTATTTGTGCAAACCACACAACAACAGCTAAGATAAGTGATTTTCTAAAGTTGCTCGAGCAGTTTCTGACGAATGAGAAATCATCTCGAAACGACTGTACTGGATGTCTGATTCGCGACTCGGATGAATGATCAAGATCTAAGAAGATCATGATTCACGTAAAATACCTGGGAATACCGTATCTTATTTTCCTTCTTATTAAGATATCGTTACATATTTCCTCTGACTAAAAGAAAACACGATTTACACACGAAAGTAAATTCTGATCTTTTATACAAAATTTAACGGAGTAACTACGGTTCTTATTTAAATTCTAAATTTAATTTAATTATTTAAAAGATTAATCAATTTCGAAGTAATAAAAATATCTATTGTAGATATTAAAGAAGTTGGTTATATATCGTTGTTTTGATTGTTTCTTTTTTAGCTATGTATAAACAGACATTTGTATCGCATTTAAAATTTTCCAAGAAAGAATCTGTTTCGTTCTGTAACACAGGTAACTTATATTGGATACTATTTGAAGTTTTATGTGAAAAGTATATACAGTAGCGGCCAATGAAGTTACACCACGCTTTAAAAATACAGTTTGTTGAATACGTAGATACATAATAAATTATTTGAACGCGGTCTTCTAATAGTTTCTCGTAATTTAATGCAAATAGGGTTGTATTAAGATGTGTATCCATTTGTTGCGTTGTTGCGTATTCTTAAAAAATTGGTATACTCGATGCACAATGGATGCCAAGCAGTTATTAACACTAGGTTTTCGGGATACGTCAATTTGACGCATTCGGGATTTCATGAGCGAAATTACAGGAACAATTGCTATTACTTTCCCACAACTTTTCCTCACTATTATTAATGGAATGATACGAAAATATATCCGAATTTGTAAGTAAGTTAATAATATATAATTAAGTTGTGTCTAATAAATCGATTTCTTGAAGGAAAAATTCGGTTTCTCGTTCACTCAAGAAAAGTCTGTTAACCTAGTGTTAAGATTCACAAAGGTAATTACAAAGTACTATATCATCTCAAAAATAACATTTGGAATAGCCAATAGTATACAAAGTTCGAAAATTTTCGCAGTCGAAATTTGTGCAAAGTGTACATCATCTAAAACTTTTGTAAGGATATAAGTATTTCGAATTGTTTGTAGATTAACAGTAATAAATTATGTTTTCTTTAATGTAAATCAAACCTTTAATGCTCTCGTTCCCAATTTCATTATAAATTATGATAAACGTTAAATTTGAATATTTTGAAAAAACTAATTATTGCAATATATAACTTATTAATACTAGATTTACAAACTTTTTTGTACATGTATTTCTACGGACACCTTTCAAATTGACGAGTGAACGAAAACCCGAATATTTCTTCAAAAAATCGATATATTTAATCTGAAAACAACTTAATTGTACTATTAACTTACTTGGATATATTTCCGTATCATTTCATTAATAAAAGTCAACAAAAATTGCTGGGAAATAATATCAATAGTTTCTATCATTTTTCTCATGAAATCCGAAATCCGTAAAATTAAAGTCTCATAAAGCGACAAAATACAATAGATAGTACTAAAATTTCAGTAGAATATGATTCAAATCTAACTGAAACACAAGCAAAATGTAATTATGTTTAAAATAGAATAACATTAAAATTACAATTTAATTTTTCCTGTTGACTTAAATTACTATTACTTCCTTCTGTATTAGAATATTAATAGTCTATTGCATCTTAGTCTAATAAATCAATCAACTTTCACTATGTCAATTTCTCTGTACTAATTCATTTAAAACTCAGTCAATCTTTACTAAGTCAACCACTGTCTCTTTTATGTTTCCGAATAATTTGAAATTCGTGCTAGTTCAAGTCTGAGCAGTACACGTCTTGTTACGCGCGCATATTTTTCTCGGCGTATTCACCGTTGGCCGAGTGCCAAAGCAATGAGCAGGAAAGAGTAAGCAACATGCAACAGATCGTGGAAGAAGGGACAAAGAATATAAGAGCAACGGCACACGAATCGCATCCGCTAAAATCGAGGAATGGTTGAGGAATAATTGAAGCACGTGGATCGTCTGAAACTTCTCACATATTATTATTAGAGTTACATTCGAACGACGTAGTTGTGATAGTTCTTCCTCTCAGTTTCTTACAAACAAAATAAAACTTGTTCGCGTTGTAGTTTCTGTTTCAGTTTTTCTTTTTTCTTTTTTTTTCGGTTGAGCAAGAACACCTCGTGATGAAATTTCTGAGATTAACACTTGTAGTGCTGAATAACGATATATCGTTTCCTTTACGCTAGAGGCTTAAATTGTGAGAATTAATAAATGGAAGGTAATGAAATAATTCGGGTATAATTTCTACTAAATAATAATGCTTTTGAAAATTTTTCTTCCATCTACCATATTGAAGAGTAACTGTAAAATAAATTTTAATCATTTATAAAGTATAATCACAAAGTTTAATCGTTAATTCATTTTTCCTTTATTTCTTAACATGTTCCTTTTAAATTTCGTTATTATCATTTAAAACTGAACTTTTTCTCAAATCTTGTCAAATTTCATCAGTTTGGCTCAGCACTAAATGAGATACTTTGGACAAGTTTAGTGTTATTATGTGGCATATATTAAAAATTTGTTAATGATGATAAAAGGATTAATATTTATACACATATTAAATTGTACATACAAACTTTTGTGCGTAAGTATTACTAGGACATTTGTTAAGCGTGAAGTATAATACAATTTACAAAAATCTATTGAAATACGATAAACTCTGTTGACATCTACTAAAATCTACCAAAAGCTACTGAAATCTGTTCAATTCTTTTAAGATTTACTGGATTTTGCTACTAAAATCTTTTGAAATCTACCAAAATTTACTGAAATCTCCCGAATTTTATTAAAATCTGTATTCTACTAGTAACTGCTGAAATCTTTTGAAATTTACGGAAATCAACCAAAATCTACTGAAATCTACTGCAATGTTCTAAATTCTACTAAAATCTACTGCTATCTATAGATATATAGACAAATTTTTACAAACTTACGGAATTCTATTAAAATCAACTGAAATTTACTGAATTCTACTGAATCCTATTAAAATTTATTAAATTTGATTAAAATTTACTAAAATATAGTTATTAAACGTGAAGCAAGCCTCTTTGATATTACAAGTGTAATGTAAAAGTAGTTAGTCAAGTAGTGACTCACAAAAGTCATTATAAAATCATTAAGATCTTAAAAAAAAAAAATTATTCACTTCAGAATCACGAAATATGCCGAGCATGATCAGATGGATACTTTTACTAATATACAACACTAAATTTGACAAGGAAATGTAATTTCAGTCATATCACACTCTACGCAAACGTAACGGGTGTTCTAATATCTACAAATGCCAGTGTATTTATTGTTCTATTTCTCAAAAACAAAAAGTTTCGACAACAAGCAACTTGAGGTTATAAAACTAGTTCGCAAGATTAGAAAATAGCATCTCCCAGTAAAAATTAGAAGATAGATAGTTGAGTATTATCCTTGAAAGCACGTAACTTTTGTTTGAAACTTTTTACTAAGAGTAATTTACAGGCAACAATTTCACGTTCCCACGTTACATATATTATACATACACCTAAAAATATTACTTGCATGAAGTCTCAAGAAATGTTTCCCGTCGTGTCAGCATAGAATCGTACTGTTTCCTCACGAGACTTATTATAAACACATTTCCCTATATCCATTTGGGTGTATCTGATCGATACTTTGCCGCTTATTAGACGATATTACTTTGTAGAAATTGAATAACGAAAGCAAATCTTCACAAAAAGCCTGTCTGTATCTTACCTAGCAGCCTTAACGATACCAGCAAAGAGCTTGCTCCTTCGAAGATTTTCAAAGATGCACAGGATCAGTGGGTAGACAAAGAGAATCGCCATGTAAACGGAACTAAGCATCACCATGTTTCCCTTTGTGCCGATGTATCAGCCTTGCGGAGTTATTCTCGTCAAAATTATTGGATCATCCTAGGAAACGAGCCTACACTACCTCCTTTCGGTTTAGTTCCCAAGGTCGCTCGTATTAGTCCAGGTATTCAAGATAAGCTAAAGCTATTTGTTCTGCTTCGAGACGCTCGGTTTCCAGCGAGCCAGACAGGACGCCGTATTGTTTTTCTCGACCTTTTGTGGCTGAAATCCAGTTTTCTCTCCTGATCAACCTTGGCCAAGACTGATGGCAATACACGTGCGATCCTCTTTTTCACTTCGTCCGACGATATTTGAACGTGATACACATGAACGGCGTAATCACACGGTAGAAAATAATCAGACTTTTATACGTATATCCGCCTCTGTATAGATTGCACAACGATTGAAACGCCGAGGACCGCGTTTCATCGATTTATTTAGAGATATTCTCGAATTCACGAAAATAACGCGATATTTCACTGTTCAGTTCGAAGTAACAAATGTATAATATATGTATACACGGTATTCGTTGAAGTGACGGCGCGGTTTGAATAAACCAGACGTCTATATGGAAAATCAACAGAGACGCGGCAGAGCAGCCAAAATTCGATGAACGAGTTTTTCTTAGCACGGCCACGTTCCGTCGACTGGCGGACAAGCTGATCCGATCGTAGGATCTGGCAAATCAGAATAGTATGCGTAGGACAGGCCCGCGGAGTGGTGGGGTTCATGACAAACGACCGAGACCAGCCATATTTAGTGTCGATATGTTGGCGGTTTTTTTTTTCTTTTTTTTTTTTTCATGCGTCCAAGGAACCCGCCTCGTACCATTCTATCATCGACACACGGCATACCGGAAATGTGAGAAAGGAGGATGATCTCCCGGAGAAAAGAAAGTGGATCTTGACCTGGGCGAAGTTTTATAGGTCCACCGCCTGTACAGTTTTTCTCTGTGTCCTGCTCGACGAATATGGAGATCCGTTACGAAACTGGTGCCGTTTTCTTTTCTTCTTCTTTTTTTTTTTTTGCTTTTTTTCAACAAATTGGGATTTTACGTTTCTTTTCTGACGAATTCTGTTTCATAGACTATTTTGTAAATCTCAATCCAGGTTGGATTATTAAAATTACCGCCTTTTCTTATTTTTCTATTTTATTATATAAATGTATATAGTCTTGGCTGAAACACAATTTTTCGAAAAAGCTTTTATTTTTGTACGTATAGTAAGAAACTTGTTAAATCCAGCTACGTAAGATTACGTTCGTACATAAGAAAAAATGAAAAAGAAAACCGAGAAACTTCGAATAAAACAATTACAAAATAAATAATTAATGTAGAACATAAATTGAATTTCAAAAACTAGTCATAAAAGTTAAAAGTTTTTCAGATTGTGGTATTTCTTGAAACATGGAGCTAGACAGAACTTTATATTCGTTACACCGATACCGCGATTCTCGTTTAACTTTCTTGCCTTTGGAGCATCTACTTTTTGAGCAAACGACGCATAATCTTGCTGGACTATCTTTTTTCCCGGAAATTGGGAAATAATCTGGAAAGTACCGCTTCATCAGACGCAATGGATTTTCCGATGATCATTGTCCACTGGATGATGACTTATCTTGTTCATGTTTTTCAATTATTTGTACAATTAACTGCATTCGAAAGTCTAAATTTCATAAACTCTATTCTTTCTTTTATTTTATATAGCGCAAATTATATAGATAACAGATTAAAATTTACTGTTCGGGACAACTTAATGACTAAACGTATTTATCATTACTTATAAAAGTTTTGCTTGCTCGCAAAACCTTCCAATCCGTCCTACATGATTTTATTCGACGAGAAATTATTCCTTAGTAACGAATAAACCTCTAATAAACCTCGTTATTTACGAATGAACCTTTATTCGTTATTCAATGCGACAAATAATCGTCTGAAACAAACGACATGAGATTGTCGGCACACTGTCGTCAGTTCGACATGACGACAGTGCCAACTGCTAGGTGCTAATTGTTAATGTTTAATATGACAGAATATATTAAAACATAAGTAAGATAAAAATAATGTCTCAATGGAGTTGCCGTTGTCGATTGGTTTTTCACATTGCATGAGGAAATTAAACTATTGGCAAATAAAAATCATGGATTTTCTTTCTTTTTTTTTTTCAAAGCGCAATTGTGTTTTTCTTCTTTCCTTTTTTTTTTTAACCTTAAATCACCTGTGTGTTGTAATATTACAGTTCTGTTAGTCGATGAATAATTTAATTTAATAATCATAACGAAGTCTGTTAAACTACCGACGAATGTATAGGAAACAACAGGTGTTTTATTTGGCAAATGTATGCATGATATACCAAAGGATGCACCTGCAATTAGTATACTTTCTATTTGTACAATACACAGAGCGATGGTGAATCATTTTAATAACATGCACAGAGTATACAGACTTGTCTAACTTACGACTGGTAAAAGTATATAAAATAATAGGTGAATTTATCATTTCTTTGATACAATCTACGATTGACTAAAGATTTCGCGAATGTCGTTTAGAAATTCAACGCTAAAAAACAGAAAATTCGTCAATTTACACCGTTCATTTGTCTAAATATGTTTGCTATCTTCAACTATGAGAACGATTACTTCATCGTTAGGATTGGAAATAAAAAATATATATATACAGCAATCGTTTCATCAATATCGGTGATTATTATCTAGAAATGTTTCCTTGTTTTAACCCTTTGCGGATGCATATCTGCAGACAGCAGCACAAGAATTTTTAGCGTTTAAGACTCGTTTAGCCCATTCGAGACAACGATTTTTTCCGCGTCCTAAAAATTTGATGTGTAATTTTTAACAACCTCTTCCCTTGGAAAAACCGATACCTCACTCTTAAACCCAAACAAATCAGAGAATGTATATTCACCCCACACACAACAAATTAATCAATAACAAAATAACCTAGCCTATAAAAGCTAAAACACCGTGCGAGAACAAAGATTATACAAGAATTGCTAGAAAGATTCTACAAACACGCGTTCATTAGAGTCACACAATACCTTAGTGTAGTCACTTTTCGTTTGCAAACGAATTATTATTGTATTACTTTAACAAAGTTTCGATTTTGTTCACTAAGTTTCACACCGAGTATATCGCGAAGTGTGAAATATACGCGTAACGGTTCGGTAATTAAGTACAAGCATTGCGCAACGTGAACAGTAGTCAATACAAAGAGTTATGCTTGAAGTACACCTGTACCCCGCTCGGTATTATGAACGTTAAATGTCGTTGGTCCTTGAGGAACAGCATAAAATTTAGAAAATATCTTATCATTCATTAATAGGTTTTATTAAAACAGTTTAAACAAAGATACGGTTTTCCTCTGCATCATTATAAAGTTACAATCTTTCTTCGTTAAATTTATTGTAACACTGCAAAGTTTTTAAAACTGAACTGCTGAAAGGCTGTTTAATAAATATTAACGAATTTTCTTTGGAATTTTTTAGCAATATAAATCAGATTTGATTAAGTCAGGTTAGCTACAATAATGAAAAATATCAACTCTGAGCATTGTTGTTTTACATGATCGCTCATCGACTTCAGCACACTTTTGCAAAGAGGCTTCTGAAATCGAAAAGTTTTGTTTCGATACGAGAAAATGACATATGCTTGTGAATTTATATATTCTTATTTATTTCTTCAATTTGCTTTATTTTAATATAAATAAGGTTTGTATGAAATAATGGTTCATGTTACAAATGTCGCCATAGCGGCGCCTATGGTGTGCAAAGTATTAACGTAGATATTTTATTATTGTCCAAATTAGACACTGGAAATTGATTTTCACAAAAAAGCATTAAATGCTTATTGTGTACAAATTGTGTATACATGGGTGTCGTTGAAAAGTAATTTTTCAATTACGTGTGCCGTACACATACGATGATATTGTGGCCACGAGGTCAACGTACGTATATATCTAAGGAATCAACGAAGATGCAACGAAGACAGACCACTCGGCACTATTATACTTCACACTCATTTATCATGTAGACTTATATCGGTTTCAATATTTTGCATTGCTATATCATGTTAGTATGCTATGTTTTTCATTGCACTGCTTCATCGGTATCGTGCTATTGATATTCGTGAAACTTTTTGGTTAAAGCACGTTGCAATAAAAGGGCAAGGAAACAACAATGTGAATTAGCTTTTAGTTATCATATTCGAGTTCTAATTTATGGATACAACGAATTAAAGAAAATCTTAAATTTGTCCAAATGTAACGGCATGCCAAGTACATGTACTATGAATAAAAGTTAGTTTATATTAATAGATGCGGAAGAGATAAAAGCGTCTATATTTGCACCAACTATTCGTTATATTCACATTGGCACAGAAACTATAATTTTTCGCATATTGTCAAGATACGCATTAAAATTATATTTAATATTAGGGCTAAATTTTTATACAGTTGAGATTCTCCCTCCTCTTTCGATAAATCTTCCCTGGTCACCTGACGTTTGGAGACTCATCTGTGAAAACTACAGTAAGCACAATTTTTCTGGCTTAATGGGATATTATACTGTAGACATTATCAAAACATCGAAGTTTGTTTATTTACATTGTTTTAAAGGATAGTGTTTAAAAAATGTGTGTGCATAGCTCTACAGCTCTCAAGTTGAAGAAGTTATAGATGTTTGAAGACGATTAGTAGTAAATGTGAAGGAAGCAAACATTGGTGGCAAAGTAATCGGAAAATTGATGGACGAAATTAATTTACAATCTGCAAAAAGAGCCAAAATTATACAAAAAGAGAAGAAATCAGCTAAACATAACTTCTTCGAGCAAGAATAATATCCTTTATATGGTTCCTAAACTAACAGATTAGTCGCAAGTATAACACTTATTATGGAAACAGTATGAAAAGCTTTCCGATTGGTTTCAAATTTTCTGTACACCTTCAGTACAGAATTAATTCAAAACCTTTTTTTTTTTCTTATTTTTTTAGTCTGCTAAGTATACGAATAACAAATAAAAATCGATAATCGAACTTCAACGTAGCCACCATTTTTCAGTTATTAACTTTTATTTTTTATTGTACTACCTGCAACAGCCAAATTCGTCCTAATTAAGAATCATTTAATTTTTTTATTTCACACGAGTAAAGATAGTCGATATCACCGAAGCTATGGGAAGATTTTTCTTTTTTTAACAGATGCGTTTAAACGCTAGTATTGCTACCAATTTTAATTATTCTTCTCTTATAAAATTTGCAAATATTACTGAAATATGGATCAATATACGAACCATATTTTGACAGAAAAGGTGGTGTAGCAGATTTATAAAAAAAAAAAATGACCAAGGATTATCCAAAAAGGAAAGCGGGTTTTAAAGTAGAATATCCCGTTGAATCATGTCATGCAACGATCAGCTCGTATAGAAGATTGCGAGCAGTCAGTAAAACTCAGCGAATGCCGAAAAATTAATGTAAATTACGTCGTAAAACGTTCCGAGAAATGGTGCAGTTCGCGTTCGAAGAGTCGAAGAAAATTCGCTGTGACGACGTAAAGTGGCGAGGAGAGGCCGTGTTCCCGAAGCGTAGCCGCGACTCGTTCTTCGTATTTCGCAGCCGAGGAGTTTACAAGGCGCATTGCAAAAGTGGAACAATCCCGCCAGAAATAATCACACCGGCCTGCTGCCAGAACAACCGTGAAAGTCGCCGGCGATCGTCTCCTTCATCGCCATTTACATCGGGCAACGGCCATTGAGCTTTCGCGTTCCACGATAACGAGGGGCGATCAACCATAGTTATCGAAAGTGAAGCCATGTACTTACTTCGACAACGTGATTTTGGTCCAATGTATCGAATTGTTTGAGAATTTCGCGAGGAAAGCGATCAGTTTGATCAATTTAAAACGATTTACAATTTTCCTTGCTTTCAAGAACCAAACGTAGGACAAACTTGTTCAAACAGCGTTGACAGAATTTTCAAATACATTCAAATAAGAAGGTAATTTACACATTGCCAACTGCGCGCATTTTTTGCAAACTTCGCTTAGAAATTCAACGCCGAAGAATAGAAAATTTGTCAATTTACACAACATTCCTCTGTATTAGTCTAAACGTGTTTACTTTCCTCAATTTTGAGAACAATTTTCATTTAATCAAATTACGACCGTTGTAGATGATTGCAAATAATAATAAAAAGGACATGACGAATTTTGTTTTGTTTTTTCAGAACTACAATATATATCAACGTTTCATCAATATCTGTAATTATCATTTAGGAATGTTTCCTTGTTTTAATAACATTTTTACATTTAAGCACCCATAAAGCGTGCAAGTAACTTCGAATAATAAAATAATATTTATCTAATATTTCATACCATTTAAACAAATGAAAGTAATGTGTTTGGTAAGATGTGAAATAAAGTAAAAGTATATTAAACAGCATGTTTCTTTCTTTAAGTATGTTAATGCTCAAAATAGACAAATTTATGTAATGGTACACCAGAAAATTCGCAAGTGGATGCAGCAGCATATCTATTTGTTTCGTGAAACAGGGAGATCAATCCAATCGGTCAGTAAAGTGTTAATTTTCTTCGAAGAAAAGGTGGAAAAAACTGATCGATCATTATGAAAATGACCTAAGACACAGGGTGGATAACCTTAATTATTTTTGTTATTGGTGGATCGATCAAAATTTGGTTATGTCACAGATGATAAAACTTTCCTTTGTCAAATGTTTATTGCACTGCATGTTTCAGATAACACATTTCAATTTTTTTTATAACTGAGTTACGGCCGTATACTAGTTTAAATCCTCTACAGAATTTAATTTAACCTTTTTTATTTATTTTATGAGCATTTTCTTTAATAAAGATATTTCTTTCCTTTTTTCTTTTTTAACCATCATACCCCAATACGTTTTTATGTAGAATCTCTCTACACCGAAAAAATGCACTTCCGTTTTAAAAAATAATACAATTGTTGATTACATTATTGTACTTAAAAAAAAAAGATATGGTCTTACCAATGTAGTACTTTTTTTTTAACTACTAACCTTTCTTCTTTAATATTTTTTCTTGTAACTACATTCAGTAATTGAAATTATAACGCGCAACAATTGCGTAGACTACCCTGTATATTATGTAAAATTGATACAAAACCAAACCCGATGTATCTCATACTGTTTCAAGGACAGGAATCGATACCATAATTGTTTTCAACTCCTGTTAACAGGAAGCACAATAAATTAAAATGTCGTTAAAAATTACTCATAATATAAAATAAGTATACTACTATCTTAACCCTCTATAACCTGATTTTTATTTGCTCACGAGAAGAAAAAACACGTATTACAATTTTATGTTTGGATAGGAGAAGCAAGAGTTAATAATTATTATAAAGAAACTGACTGTAATAGTAGTAATAATCTAATAGTAATAAAATGAGATAAAACATACTAAGTATACACACCGATTCGATGCCTTTTTATTCGCAATGTCTTACTTAAAGGCTTTATCGGTTGAGAGTCGCTATATCTTCTTTTTTTTTCAAAGAGGAAATATGTCAATTACTCGATAAATAGAAAAAATACAAGATAATTAAAATTATTCCGAACATTGAAATTGATTTGATTTTTCACAAATAAACACTGAAGTTCGTGAAAAAAAGGCACAAAATTACTTTGCACATCTAACAGATGCTCCGTATGTAACTTCCAAGTCACATAGTTTTATAGAGGATTAATTTTCTTTCAACCTGTTATTTCTTAATTTATTTTGCTCGTAAAACCCATGTTCTGATAACGCAGCTTATTTCGAGCATTCAAGTTACACTTGCTCTACGCTAAACCTGACATAAAACGAATTGAATATGTATTAATAAAATATTGATCATGAATCAAATCTTACTGAAAACCATATTAACTACAAATTGTTACAATGCAGCTTAGACAACTCGCAAGACAACTTCCTAAGCTTTTTTATTTCTGCAAAAAATGTTCATGGAACGATGTACAGAATGGTCGCGCAACAACTAACCATTTTATTCGATTTGACTGACACGGCGATTCTCCCGGATCATTCGACGTAATGATCCGCGAACGAATCTGCTGTAGATCCTAACAACGCGTCTCACTGACAGTTATTCCGCAAACCAGAACGAGTCGCGTGTGCAAGCAAGATACTCTGTATATTCCCTAACCTGTTCTACACCGTGGTCACCACAGTGAAAGGAATGGAAGCGATTATAGTGTGACATGCACATGGAAGCACGGCGAGAACAGCCGGTGACATCAACGATGCCAGCTCGCTGCGTTAACTGCTGTCGATAATGATCTGGCTGACACTCCTGCACCGCTGCCAGGGACTTTTGTTCGTTAGAACACACCAAGGGAAACGAGTGAACAAAGCAACTGGTGTATCTTTCTTTTCGCGGCTCACGTTACGGAAACACAAGGTGTTCTAAAAGGTTGCCATCAAATTGATACTGTGAGGACGCGTTTCTCCAATCTCGCCATCAGTATTTCGCGTCTTTCATATTCTAAATTAACCCTTTGCGGACGTATGCGTCCAGCTCATGTGTATTTATCATTTTTAAGCGATAAGGGAGGTAAGTTCATAGTACAGGGTGGACAATATGCAACTGACTGACTTAAATATCCGGCCATGTTAGTCTTATGCATGGTTTGTTGTTCCGTTTTGGGAAATAATTAGAAGACACGTGGCGAATTAATCGTGGAGCGTTACACACTTCAACAGAAAATACAAATTATTTACCAAAATAATTAGTCATGAATTCAATCAAGAATTGAGTGGATTCGTAAACACTTAAAAAGGAAAGTAATCAATAATTATGTACAGATTCACAATATTGACGTTTATACAAGACATTTCACACGAAATTCCCTAAAGTTATTTGTTCGATCTTTTTTGTTTACAATTATTTTCAGTTATCCTAGATTAAAAAATAAAATAGATGTTCCATATTCATACCCTTTGTTCTATAATATTGTGTCACATTGCTGTTACACTAATATTCAGAGAAATAGAATAATAAAACAGACTATCAAGTATCGGTATGCAAATGGTTAACAAAGACAGGGTCCGGATGTAGTAGATTAACTTTTTAATGCTTTCAATGCTATGGAAGTGTATACGAGTGTCTGACGTATTTGTAAAGGATAAAACCACTCTACTTAATTTAATTTCACACTGTTAAAAAATTAGAATAGCGAGTACAGTTATGCGTTGCAGTGATAATTGAAACCTCGTACAGTGTGCAGTATGAGGAATGAATGGATGTACGTGTCGCGCTAGCAGTCGCGATAGTGATCGTAGGTCGCGTGTGGCTTGTAACAAACGTTTAACTCTGAAGTGTTTCATATTCAAGGAGTTGAACAAGATTTCTGCACAATAATGGCGCAGCGATTTTCATTGTTCGGAGTTCTTTTAAATTTAAAAACGTTTGTTTCAGTTGAAATTTCCCGCTGGAGACTTAAATGACCGGTTGGCTATCTAAATGACCCAGTTGTGAAACTTACGTCATTGGCCGCTTGGATATTGTTATATAACAACCCATTTAAAACATGATGTAAATTCGAATTATTTTTCAGTCGTTTGAAATATATATTTCAGAGTTTTGGTAAAAAGAAAAAAAGGAATGTGAGAAGAACTGCGAAATTTTTTAGAAATTTCTTGCCATTACTTTTAAACGTGTGTAAAACCTGAAATTTTGATCATTTCTTATTGCTTAATTTTCTTTACGTTCCTAAATCCTTAACACATTCGTGTTGAGACCTTCGCAACGTAAAGAGGCCTAAGCCTGGCGGATTATAGTCATAAAATACAAAGTCTTCGTTAGTCACATTTGACCGCCAGGCCGAGGTGATGTACACCTCGTAGCCACCATAAAATCCTCCTCGCAGAAGTCGCTGAGCCCCTTATACCTACAAATTATTTAAACTACTATCCCCATGGCTAGCAAAAATCCCCTTCCAAAGATTTAGTCACTCCCATCATGTAACACATCCACCAATCACAACACAATATAGTTTATAATAGAGCAAACGCAGTCAAACACAAGAGAATAGACAATAAGCAGTAGCGAATAGGGAATAAGAACCCGAGTAATATTACAAATGAATATCAAAATAACATAGAAATCACAAAGGACTAATATGCCGAGAAACAGGTAATACACGAAGAAAACACATAAAACACGTAATATCACAAGAAACTAGGTTACAGGATTTAATTATGCAATTATAAGCGTCTCCGAAACCGACACAAACACGTGAGCACGGATCTTACAACCCCGTGATATTCCACAAGGAACTAGACGTAGAGAGACGCAACAAGAGCGTTCAAGAAAGCTGAATATAAAATTTGTTCAAGTCGACGATGCAACATCAAGACCGATGACCCACCGTGTGGGTTATGCAAAATCTGATCTGTACAGTCCGTGCCTCATTGCGTGGGTCATGTACAAGAAATCGGTATGATTAGTTGGTTTTCAGACAGTAGTAAGGAAAGTTATGAAATTAAAGGAGTAAAATTTACAGAAGGAAAGAAATTTGTTAGTGGTATTAACACTTTGACAACCGCTCCTATTATACAAAAACTCATACCGCCGGTATTTTAGACGAGTTTGCAACATTGTATAGGCAAAGCAATATACTTAAAGATAAGAAAAATTGAACGAATTTAAAAATAAAAAAACAAATAGAATAAACGCGTGTTTGACCATCGATGATTTTTAAGTCTACATTTTATTACGTTGGTTGAACGAAATCACGCGAACGTGACAGCGGCAAAGTGTCAAGATTAGGTTAAAAATGGATAGCCCACGACCAGGGTCTATAAGATATCAAAATATAATTAGTGATGAAAAAAATGAGAGCTCTATTTTGGAAATTAACCCCCCAAAAAGGAAGAAGAAGAATTTATAATAGTGATAGTAGTGAAAACGATTGAAAAGAGTTTGTATATATCTGTAAATTTAAATAGAACAATTTTTATTTAGTTCCAGCTTTGAAGTGCAAGGAATTTTTATACCTGTCTAATATAACTTTTCATTAATTTTCATATCCTTCAAATAAATATCATTATCTGTATTTTTTGAGTATATTTTTCTTCAACTTTAACTAAAACGCTATTCTGCACGTATGACCCAAACGGTGGATCATCGGTCATCTGATTAATCACGATAATAACAATGATAAAAATGATCTGAAATCTGTTTTCCTTATTTTTATATTTTTCAGTATGACTGACTTATTGTGATAGTTTTGTAGTTTTGTTTTAAGTCGTCGGTCTTGAATGTGTTAAAAGGATCCTTAATTCGAATGTCATTTTCTTATAAGAATTGTTTAAATAGGGTAATATTTATACTATCGCGTTGAGTATTTCAAAAGAAACAAGTCCTTTTATATGATAACGTGTGTGCTCACAGTATCGCGTTGAAACATGAATTTTCGACCGAAAAGTAAATGCAAATATTTACTCATTCGCCGTATTCACCTAATTTATCTCTCTGAGATAATTTCTAATTTTCAGGACTCAGTAAAATGATATTTCAATGACAAGAGTACTCAAGGCGATTTCCAAAGCAAATCTCCAGAAATCCATTCATTGGTTGATCGTACCTAGTGTTATATCGATGCCGAGGAAACATATTTTGTATAAAATGAAACGATTTGGACAAATATGCTCAGTGTTTGAATTAATAAGTTAATCAAATTAAGAAACTGTGTAAATTTAATTACGCAGGTTTTCACAAATTCGTCACAGAGTAATCGCAAAATTTGACAAATTTTAAAACTGATTTTTCTCAAAAGCGAAGCTTCGTACGAGCAAATTTTATTCCCCATTTCCGGTTTATTTTTTAATTTAGAATTGCACAGTTAATTATCAACCTCTCCGTATAACACAAATCCTGTATGATAACTTTTTGAATTATCAGTGTCGACGGGCATTTATCAACAACGGCTCACTGTGAATTTCATCAGTAGCCATTACTATTGGCCATTACGTTACTTTGTTAATACGATAAAACGGGACCTGCTATTACTCATGAACGATTGTTGATTTAATACGCGGAATATCTTTGGAAAACCGTTATCGGTTCACACCCACTCATCACGTTTCAGAAAAAAAAAATTTGTGCTTTTTGATAACAGGTTTATCGTGACGCCATTGAAAAGATATAAAGGAATTAGATATTACATATAAGGGCAACGATTTTTAAAAACAGTACGTGGAACCATATTAGTTCGCATGAGATGTACATATGTAAGTTGGATATTTTCCAATATAATGTATGTTCAGCTTTGGAAGTTTCTTTCTTTCAGGCTGTAATCTTAATTTTATTTATTTAATCCTTTCGGTTACAAAATATTATATGGAGTGTATTTTTTTTTATACAAAGGCTCCTTATCGCTTTCTTTAAATGTTGACATCACTTCACATGTTCTTTTTTAAATTAACATCAACTGATGTTTTTTACATAGTCTGCCACAGAAGTATTTTACCTTTAAAACAATATAACCGTTCTAAAATTGAACTAAAATGTCTCGAGTCTTTTTGAGAAATTAGAGGGATAAGTTTACTAGGTGATGCGTACAAAAAAATTTTTTTTAAATTACAATTATTTGGAATCATACAGAAAATAGTAAAGGTCGCTTTTTCGACTGTTTTATCTGAGCCCGCAATGAAAATTTAAAAAGTTCATTTTGTAAGTTTATCGAAATCGGTTAATTGTTGTATTATGAGCGACAAATGGGATAAAGTTGACGAAAATTGCAGTTTTTTTTTTACAGTGGCTGAAATGATGTAATAAATCTAACGATCCTTACATCTTTCGATGCCTTTTGTTTGTTTTTGCTTTAACAGATTTCGATAAAATTTTCAGCATGAGTACAACTGGCATAAATCTACAAAACGTACTTTTTAAACTTTCGTTACGAGCTCAGATAAAGAAGTCGAAAAATCACTTTTACTGGTTACTTCGCTATTCCAATCAACTATAATATTTTCACAAATTTTTGTGCACGTCATCTAGTAAATAAATCCTTCTAACTTCTCAAAAGGACTCACGTCATTTAGTCCAATTTTTAAAAAGTTATTTTATATTAAAAGATGGTCGAATACTTTTGTGACAGTACATCACACAGTATCATACTATATGTATCATATTTGGATTTCTTTTTATACGATATTTGAATGGTAAATTTCAAGGAAACAGACATTTGTGAAAAATTTGCTGTCGCATTAGGTTTATCTTGTATAATTACAAACAAGCTCTTTGTATCCCCTGAAAGTGGATATCCGAGTCTAAAGGGTTAATAATATCCCGCTTTTCCCTATCATAAAATTCAAAAATATATCAAGCATGTCCATTCGTTTCGTAAAACGGGGAGAGTTCTAGCAATACGTTAAGAGAATCTGAAATAAACAACAAGGTATTCTGAACAACGTTCAACTGAGTCTCTCTATACCATTTCGTGACACGTGACTAGGAAGTGCTATCGCTGAATTAGTTTCCATCCTCTCTATGGAAACGGGAAAGCAGCGCGTGTTTCTTTGCGCTTGTCACGATGATATTCCGTGCGTGTGCGTACGGGGAGACACTGCGATTTCTCTGACAAAAAGTGAAAACGGCCAGTAAGATCTCGCGCATGGTTGAGACGGAATGGCAGAAGGAACGGAGTCCGCGCGATGATGTAAAGCGGTTCTCTGACGAAAGTTGCGTTCGCCATATCGCGCTGGTCATCGAACCGACAATCGACGTAGAGAACGAGCAACGAAACTTTTCTCCCGCGATTCCAGTGGATCATCTAGCCAGCCATCGAGAATGTCCAATAGATCGAATATCGCCGTTCTTATCATCGAACCAGGTGTCATTTCGTAGCAATGTCTTCGTCATCCGGTTGAAAACCGGTTCGACTCGTAAAGGTTCATTGATTCTTCGCTAATCCAAGAACTCTTCCTGCTCCGATTAAAAAAGAGATTGAGAGAGATTGAGAGAGAGAGAGAGAGAGAGAGAGAGAGAGTCGCGTTAACAAGAAGACGAAGAAGAAATGTGAAATTACGCTGCATAATCGGAATTGAAGCTTAAGGTTAATTAGAATCGGAAACGGGTAATTTTGCATGGCGAAAAAAGAAGAATACTTATCCCTGAGCACTCTACCACGCCCAAACCTGTTGGTGGCGACCTGGAAACTGGCAAACTCGACATCTTTTATGTCAGAGAGAATAAGAACCGGACTACGGAGAAGCGTTCTCGAGGAAGAGGAGACACCTGAACGCTCTCCAGTGACTAACGTAGTGGCAAATATATGAGATTCAACGATAATATGTATGCGTTCAATTCGCAATCTCGTTAATATTTGATTCCAAGTTAAGCAAATGAATAAACAATTAACTACATCAATTTGGAAGCACAGGGTCTTTGATTCTATTTTTTATTAATTCTATATAGTATGGTATTGTAATATTTTTTGCCTTTCTCCATCTGTATAATACAAAACTGTTTTCCTTCAAATTTCTTTATCTTGAAATATAATAGTTTAGAAAATTGATTACGCGTTCACTTATTTGACGTTATTTTACTTTTTTATTTGGAAAGTATAATGCACAGAAGTTAGAAAGCATGCAAAGGTAATAATTTAAAAATAAATAAGTCGGACGGAACATTGATAGAGAAAATACTTTTGATAGATTGAAATTTTCAAAGAGGCATTCGTTTTCTTTAGCTAATTCGTTTTAACACAGTACCGGACAAAATAATGCAAAGAATCAATTTATAATAATGATATACAAGTGCACAGTATCTTAAAAAATTTCATTAAAATATGTACATTTTACTAGTCAAACAAACAACAGTTGTAACATATTAGGCGTTATATATTTTTTCTCACGTCGTTTCTTTTCCAGTATTAATAAAAGAAAGAAAGCACTTTATTTCAATTACGATAATTATTCGTAGTCACCAAAAGAATTATTAACCCTACTACGGCCTTTGGGTCTTTTTCGACCCATAAAGTTCTTATTTCTTTAACTGTTTGAGTGCCACGGACTTTTGCAAAAAGAAAAAAAATGATAAGCGGCGCAATCATGTTTCTTTCATTTTATTCTTTCCTTCTTTCGTTTTTGTTACTTCGAGTTTTTAATAAAATAATTTTTTAAACAATAGCTCCGAAGTTTATGAAAGCATAGATCTCAAGTTATTAGAGAGCCTTGGTAAGCGCAAACATGTAGTTAGTTCAAGTCTACAGACCGATTAGATGACACTTTAAGCCACTAAATAGAAGTTAAAATTGTTATTAATATGTTTGTTTCTATTCTCTTAACATTATACTAGATATTTATTTTCTAGATTCACATGGCGTGTTGATAACCAAAAGTTGTGCATTAGGTCTTAGGGTCTTTTCTGACCCAACGTAAACGAGGCATTATAAACAGTCAAAAGTTTTACAAAATAGTAAGTGATGACAAGGTCGAAAGAGAGGATAATTAGTGTAAAATGACTAGAATGAAATACTTCTATTACTACCAAAGTCGGAATTCTAGAACGATATGCAAATTCTTTTATCATTGTAGAGATATAATATGAGACTTTCTGAAAAAGTACATTCCAGTCCATAAGTCACCCGGTACCTAATAAATTTAAGATTCGAAATTTTAATTTGTATCGCAGTTTCTCGAACCCAATATCCTTCTTTCGCAACAGTAACCGACACTTGCAACAGTTTTGAATAGATAATTCTTTCTTGAACTATTCATTATGATCACAGGGACTGCCAAAATGAAAATTAATTAAATTGTTTATAAACACTTAACGATGCTACATATATGTATTACTTCAGATAATTCTGAATTGTCGAAGAACAAAAAGTGTGTACAGAATAACGTCGCGTATAGAATTGTAACTGTATTAAATAAGTACTTATTTTTCTTAACATTCGTTCAAATTATATATGTAGATTTTTAAATTTATATTCAGATATAATTGTAAAATAGATAAACAGAACAAAATATACATAATAAATTGAAGACAGAAAATTGTATTTATGTTCGAATAATTATTTTGCTCAAAATGATTTACAGACAAGAGTGTATAAGTATTTTTTTCTGTATCATTCACAAAGTCTTTCACAGCGAAAGTACTGTCCATGAACGAAAGCAGCGAAACAGCTACAGGAAAATATTATAAATTTGACGAAAGTTATTGCATCGGCATCATCAGCTGCATATGTTCTAAGCCCCACGAAGTGGTAGAGGTCATTTTATTACGAAACTAACGATGATAGAAGCACATCAAGGCGCAAAAAATGTTCAAAATTTATATGTAAAAAACTTCGTTAGCAATTGTGTAAAATTTGTTGTAAATAAATGATTTGAACACGATATACTGTTTTTCTTAAAGGTATCATAAAATATATAACCTACATTTTCTTAGTCTTCTCGTTACATTATAAAATTAAAACATACGAATTTCGCATATTCGAGTCGTTTTTCGCTTAAAGACCTTAAATGTATCGTTGAGCCAAGAATCATAGCAAGGTTAAAAACAAGCAATAAAAGTTTTTGCCGCATGTTCAGTTTACCTGACGATTGAACTAATTAGATAACAATTTTCAACCCGCTGCGTTATAGACTATTTATTTCAGGACGATGTACCAAGAAATTGGATATAATCTACCGAAACGAAGAAGGCAGGTATAAAGTTTACGCGCGCTAGGTTCTAATCGTAAATTTAAGGAAGAAAGAGCAAACTGGTTATCGCGCAGATAACTGTAACAGAAAGTAGGTCGTCGTTATTGGTGATCGCTTTGTAAGATATTCCATAAATAACTATAATATAGGATACAGGTATTTAAACCACTGTAAATCATTCTCCCATATATTTAAGATACAACTAATTACTGCGAAATAATTTTATAAAAACAGACAAAATACTTTTTTATACTTCTTATCTTTCCATGTGCCTTCGAACAAATGATCTTCCATAGGTGCATGTGTGAGAAATACTTAAGAACATATAATCTCACTCTTTAGACATTGAATCTGAATGGAACAAACCTTACCTGGATTTAAAGTAGGCTTAATGCAAACTGTTATTAAATATCAACGATTCCAATGTAAATATTAAACGAGGATAGTCTAGTTCCCTTGAAAATTTTTATCGAAAGTATAATAAATTTGTATCTTACGAGAAAAACTGGGCAATCCGGAAATTTAAAAAATTATTATTTCGCGTACAGGTATGTTATCCACAATACAGCTTTATTTTTCGTTGGTGCCATAATTTGATTTTAACCTCTTGCTATTTAACCTAATGAAATCATATCCAAACCGATAGAAAACGCCACTCGCTGAACGGCCCAAAGTGATGCGCATATATTAAACCGAAAAAGTAATTTCGTTTGTTTTTAATTTTTTATATATATTTTCTATACAACATACTAAAGTAAATAACAAACAAATAATCAATGTCCTAAAATATAATTAATTATACATAATTGGATATAAATAATAATTTTACAACTATACTTCATAAATAATACTTTAATAGAAATTAGTCTGCTGAGCGCGCCCAATATCTCAACCACAGAAACACCTAGTGTCTGATATAATATTTAAATTAATAAATAATTTATACATCAATATTTATTATGTTACATAAAAAGGTGTTTATTAATTAATAAATAATTTGTTTATATATAGATCTCCGATGGAAGTATATTTAAATAGGAGGTCAAGCTATGAATCTATATGCGTACATTAAATTACAAAAATTGAATTAAACTAGTACTATTTATAAATCTTGGGATATATAGCAATATATTAGTATCCTATAAGTAGGATTTATACTGAACTTTGAGCACAAGTCCTATTCGTGACAGTCATGTTTAATCCGAAATTCTAACCATGAGTATGACTCGTGATATTCATGTCAGGCTAATCAAAAGTCAGACTCGTCAAAGTACAGCAAGAGGTTAAAAGATGGAATCATCTCTCCAAAACTCTAAAAACTTCGAAATTTTCTTTTTCATGAAATATCTCAAGAATGAGGGCAATATAATTATTTCATTGTATGAATGCAGATTGATATCTTCGACTGAGAGAATTAAATTATCCGAAAATATTATACTGTTAAAATTAAATTTAATATTAATAATTGTTACCTGAATGAATATAAAGTAGGTGTAAATTCAATATAAGTATTGAATAATAATATTGAAAGATAATATAGATGATTTAAGTCATGAAACAAGTGTATTAAAAAAACCTCAAAGATATACAGAGAAACAGGGTAACATTTATCTTCATTTAAGGGCTGTTTTCGCCCCGAAGAACCGAAAAAGCGAAAAGAAAAAATTGCTCGGTACTTTCCTTCGGATCCTTTCATTGTAAAGTTAAAAAAAAAAAAATCGGAGTTTTCGAATTACCAAAGTTCCCTTGAACGTTTACAGAAGATCTATACACAAACTTGAATGTGTCCGAAAAAATACGCTGAATAAACATAACATATGTGAATACTATATAACTAAATTGTTCAAAATTAATAAATTAAATAAAACGATTTTTCAAAGAAGCTACAGTTTTTCTTTAACCTGTCAATTTGTGTCATAGAAATAGAATATACAAGAAATGTCTGTAAACCTAGCATTAATTCTAACTCTTTCTCTTAATTCAGAATCTTTCATCTGACTTATGAAACATACGAAACTCGAAATTTCTCGCAACACTTTCTTTCCGTGCTGTCGTTTCATTATCATTCATCGATTACCCAACGCGCAGATAGCATTACGAATCGACATGTAGCGACAGCGTAGTGAAAGTGACCGGGTTATGAAAAATACAGGCCACCTGCTCTTTGAGCCCGACGCTCGACGTGTCACCACCTTGATGATCGTTAATTACTTATGTAAATGCTATCCCAAGGTGCGATAATTAATTATTCGTCGTCGACATTAAGCACACCTTTTGATCCTTCATTCAAGATGCCTCAAGAACGAAGAAAAAAAAAAAAAAAAAAAAAAAACAGAAAACTAGTGGAAATTCGTATAGAAGATCCTTCATGGAAAACAGAAGGTAACAAGATGCAGTTATAGTAGACTCCCGTATAACGTTAATTCCTGTAACGCATCAAAAATATTGCAACTGCTTTAAAAGGTATTTAAAATTAGATTCACGGGACTCGTCAATTTGACGGGTTTTGAATTTCATGAGCAAAATCGCAGAAACTGTTACCATTATTTTTTTAACAATTCTTGTCGACTTTTATTAATAATATGATGCAAATATATGTCCAAATTTATTTCCTCCTCTGCCTTCTAATTTTGAAATTCGGTATGTTACACACATATTTCTCCGGATACCCGTCAAATTGACGCCTCAGCTGATTTCATAGTTAATCGTAATAAATTTGCTTCGTTCATGAAATTAGTACACCAGTAACCAATGTAAAAGTAATCGACAAGTAGATACTAAATAAAAATCATAATGTGATAGAGATGTTTCTACTGGTTTTTACCCAATATTTCAAACATGTCTGAGTAGTGTAATCAATCAAATCTACAACGGATATTTATATTAAGAGTAAGAAGAGCGCTTGTGAAAAATATATACACAAAATTGAGTACTTCTGCAAAAAAGTGCGCTGGATAATGTCTATTAATACTGTATAACTAAATTGTTTATGGATTAAATAAAACGATTTAAAAAAATAATTTTTTTATCTATTAATTTGACGAGTGTTTGTAGAAATAGGTATACAAGAAATGTCCGTAAACTCAGTGTTAAAAATTAAATAAATTATACACAATAAATTTATCCAATTATTTCTTTTGTTAAATTTCTATAAAATAAAAAGCAGATTTTATTACATACATTAATAATATGTTCTCTTTTTAAATCAATAGCATATACAAAGTGACCCACGTAGAGCGTTACAATCTATTTTCTCCGAAACTATTAGCGATACAGATTTTAAAATTGAGCACGTTAAATGGTTCAAAATGGTGAATATTGTAGACTATAAAAACTTGTAAGAATAAATTTTTTAGAGGTGAAAAGGATCCAACCCTTATTTTTTAACAGAATTGTACATTAATTTTTTATTATTCTGATCAATGTTGTCTAGATTAACAACTTTTATCTGAACCATTCTTTTTTATTTTGCATGGTTAAAAAATTATAGTGAAGAATACTTTTTTAATGAATAATTTTGGAGTAAAACAAAAATGATCGAAATAAACATTAGCTATGATTAAAATTCATTTTATGAGATGTTCAAAATGTTGACCATTCACTTCTAAACTTTTATTTATTCTTTTTACCACATTGTTTCGTACTGATAACAACATTCTCTATTTAAAATACTTCAATAAACTATACTAAAGAGGTGTAAACATATCTTTTTATATTATAAAAAGTTTTATATTAAATAAAATTTATTTTTTAAATTTAATACATCGCCTAAACTGAATGTTTAGTGTTTAAATTTCACACACACACACAAAAAGAAGAAAAAATCGAAGCAGTCACATAGACCTAAACCTGATTGTCTATGCTCGCTGACAGGATTATCCACGTTAATTAAGATCCTTCGCTTAGCAGGATTTTCGAATCAACCAGCAAACTCGCTTTGCGATTTCTGTGTCAAGGCGTTACGTCAAAAAGATCGACGGATAACTATTGGACGTATGCTCGTTTTTATCTGTCAGTCGAAGTAGCTTTCCAAATGATTTGATAAATCATCGATCGTATATACTGGTATATCATCATAAATCTCCTATTGTGGTTTGAAGCTTATGCATTCGATTGCCACGTTCTGAGAACCTAATATGTACGCACCAAGATAACTGAATAATAGGAATATTGAATTCAGAATTGAGGTAAAGGAAGTGATTTTAAACAGAGTATTCCGTTCCTTCTACAGGTGGTCCTCGACTTTCGCACATTCGCTATTTCGCACATTTTTAAAAATTAAATTTTTTAAAAAACACACCTGAAAGCACTTAAACACGCCTCGTTAACTTAATTATGTACGTTTTTGTTTGACGGTCTTGATAGGCATTTTGAAACAATTTATCATAGTCATTTTTAATTTAACTCGAATTCAAGGTGAGGGGCATTTTCTTTTTATCCTAATAATATACAATGTATATTGATAAATAAATATTTTAAAATACAATTTTTGATATCTTTTTTTTTATATCCCTCTACTTTCAGACATTCAACATTCGCGCATATTTTCAGGAACCAATTATGTGCGGAAGTCGAGTGCCGCCTGTATTAAGTTGACAATTAAATTCACGAGCCTCTTATTCTTGTAACAAAATTATTCATTAACACTTCGACATTCGCACGTGTCCAACGTGGTTCTACCAGACAATACAATGTTAAAATAAAAAACAAGAAAATACAAATTTTCAATTAAAGTAAACACTATCTTTTGATAATAGTAGTACTGAAAATTTAACGTTTCACCGTAGCTCATTTTCTTCAAATGTTTTAAATAATTTCAGTGTGCACTATTTACCAATTACACCTCTATGAAGCGATTGATATATTCAGTTACTGATAAAAATGATAAATGCGCGTAATAAAGGAACATTTGAATTTAGATTTGTAGTTATAAAACAATGCGTAGCATTTATTCTCGAGTGCTCCTGAGCTATTTAAATAAAACGGTAGCTATGCTTTATAGATTGCAAAGGGTTATGTTTAGTTTAAGTCTAAGTTAGGCTTCGCCATAAGCTTAGGTTAAATGTGGATTACCCTTTGAGCTGGGTTTGAATTAAATTTAGATCCATTTCCATTAAACATATTATATCATCTTGTTACATCTTACGCTATACCTAATACTATTCTAAATTGGTAAACGTATACTGAATGATGTTTTCACTAAATTTCTGTTAATCATCTATAACCCAATTTTTCTGTGCTTGTAAGAAGAAAAATTATAATTGATTAAAATATTTTGACAAATGTTGAAGAACAAGATTTAACAATTAATATAAAGAAATTGACTGGTAATAAATATAGCAGTATGTTATGTTAGTACAAATAAAACGTCGTATGTTTTTGTTCTAAATTTTGGACTTACTTTTTTTTATGTAGAATCGTCCCATTTCCGGTTATACCATCTAACCGATCACTTTATATGTAGAAGAGGTGATTCTGAGTAATGAACTCAAAATATGTGCGACGTTGTTTTCCTTAAATATTTCTGAATAAATTAATAAAGGACGATTACTTAGTAAATTTGTGATCATTTTAAAAATACAAGTAAGCAAAAAAACAATTTGAAAACCTTTGTCACTAAAATTGGATTTGTAATAACTGGTTCACATCGAACGTGTTGATCAAAGTATTAGCTTGTCCGGAAAGTTCATGTCGATTTTCGATAGGTAGTTTTTGAATAAATTAGAACAAATAAAATTAGATAAAAACAGAAAGTTCATATGTACTCTAAAGAATTACTTTTTCACGTGCTTTTTATAAGTCTATTCGTTGCAATTACTAGTTTCTTCGTGGAGTTATGTTGCTTTGAAAATAAAAGGAAATAGAATACATTTCAAGCATAATCCTTCATACTCCGAGTATTTTTTTTTTTATATATGATCGATCATCAACTCTAACACACTTCTGCAACGAAACTTCTGCAAATCGAAAGTTTCGTTTCGAAAAGAAAATACTACACGTGTTTGTACATTTGCTTCTTTTCATTTATTTTGTTAATTTGTATTATTCCAATATGAGTAAAAATTGAATGGAATTATCGTCCATATTAATGAATGTCTCCGAAAAGCCGTGATTTGTTTTGTTTTTGTTTTACGAAAAATGACGATAAAGCAGGAAATGTGGTATGCTATATTTCAATAAATTGTAATCTATCCGGAAAAAATTGTCCGAAAATGGTTTGCAGAATTTAAAGATGAAAATTTTTATATTAAGGAAAATAAAGAAACTAAAATTTTCTAATTGCTGGAAAAATTATGAAACAATTGTAGGGGAGAGCTGATATAGGTGCAAATTAATACAGCGAAGACAATTAACATAGAAAATTTATGAAAATGGAATACTGTTAGAATTTGACAAATGATAAATGATCGTTGAAATATTCAGTTTTCTCGAATTTTCTCGGAAAGATGATTTTACTGCTTCCTCTACATATCTTGCAGAATAAAAAGAAAATAATCCTTCGAAGTATGGAATTTACATATTTACATAAAAATTAACACGAATTTTTCAGGCAAACCTAATATATTAAGTATAAAATGCTGCTCATCAATTTTTTGTTTTGTTAATTAAAGCAAACATTTACCCAAAATGCACCCCCCCCCCCCCATTTACACAGTACATTTTTCACACGATTTCGTTCTTACATGGTTTTCAAATAATAAAAACTCTTAAAAACAAAAATTTATGCTGCACACATATACAGTCGCTTTTAAGTACCGTTCGTTTGTTAACACTAGCATTAAACCTAAAAAGAGAATTCCCCTCCCTTTTTTTATATATATACGATGCTGGAAAAACTGGATTGCAAAGAAACTGCGATAGAAAAACCAGGCAAGTAATCCTTAACAGGAAAAGCTATATTATTATTTAACCGTTTGAGTGCCAAGCGCCGCGATCGCGCTTCTCCTGTTCAGTGCCCAAAAGTGCCAGCTAATAGGTCTGTAGAATCGAACTAACTACACTTCTGAACTTTGTCAATGCGTGTTTCTACTGTTACCATTTATGGATGTTCAACTAAATTAAAATCCATGCTTTCGTAAGTTTCGAGCTGTTGTTAAAAAGAATTTTTTCATTTATTAAAAATTCAAAGTAACGTAAACGAGAAAAGGAAAGAAAAGACGAAAGAAGCGCGATCGCGCCGCTTGGCATTCTTCGACTGAATTTTTTCAAAGGTCCGTGGCACTCAAACGGTTAAAAAAAGGAAAAAAAAATGATTCAATAAATTAACTGATTTAATATTTAACTCATTTTATTTTTATTTGACATTGAAATAAATGAATTTAATTTAGTAACTGTCTAAATTATGCGCATTTTGGTTTCTTTTTTCAATTTACACGGTTTTTCATACAAAAAGCCATGATTTCGATTTACACGGTATTCTGAGGAACCGATCTTCCGTACAAAACGGAGGATAGGTGTAGTGCTTTGAAGTATGGAATTTGCATATTTTCATCAAATATCGTTAGTTATCGTCAAGTTTCGTTAATTAAAGCAAACTTTTACTCAGAATATTTAATATCAGAATACGCGTATGTATCTACGCTATCATTTAAAATATTTCATAGTACAAACAAGCTATAATATCCTTTACAATATCCACATCTCCGTAAACTATAAATTTAATCATCCTGGAATCGAAGTTTCCCAAGAATCTCGAGCTAAATCCCGCGTTAAGAGAATTTCAAGACAGAGGAAACCTCGATTACAGCAGCATCTAGGAACAGGGTTGGGAACATGTAATTTCAGGGTTGCGTAGCGCAATTCGACAAAGTGACCACGCGACGCGCCCATAAATGGCGCGGCCGATGGTCCATGGTCGTTCGCGGGCAACCCCACCACGTGGATGGACGGGTCTAACGAGGCTTCTCCAAAAATAGGACGACGACGACGACAACCGTTAAACCACGACAGAGCGACGGAGTTCCTAGTGTCGTGACGAGCTTTTACCGCGTGCTTCCCGACAATAGATCTCATCACGGTGATAACTTCCTAGCATGCTCGCATAAATGAAATTGTTATCAATTTACTGCTGGATTGTACTATTAGGTTGGTGAAAAAATAATTGCGATTTTTATTAATACAAATTTTTCTACGTTACCACGTGTACATATGTTTATTGCACCCTGACAAAATATTTTCGATGATAACATTCGTATCTTAGAACTGCAAAATGTTATTAGGTATTCTTAATCTTAGAACTCCCAAGCTTCGAATTGTCAAGTAGAATCCCAGGAGGGAGGTTCCACGAACGCACATATTTTTTTACTCATTTATTCTAAACAAAATAGTTTTTTGGAAAAAGTTTTGTAATATTCGAGCATGTTATACTTTGTGAATGATATAGCATATCTTTTACATTGTATTTATATGTATATTCATGATATAAAATTATATTGTAAGATAGAGTGTGTATTAATATGAAACTAGCCTGAACTTAATTCTTCTGATTCTTCTGACGTTAGACATGAATGGCAGAATGCAATATTTTATGCATGTATTCTACATACGTGATTCTTATAGCAGTTTCACTTTTAAGTATTATATTTTATTGGTTTGTTTGTAGTCTCTTTCACATATTGGTAACATCTGCCTTCTTTCGTTGGTCCTGTATCTTTTATAATTTTCGATCTGAGTCTCTTTCCAATGAAAACTTCTAAAGCATGTATAACGTTCTTTCTATCAAACTTCTTTTGTTCTCAAGTTGATTTTTAATTAATTCGTTACTTAGTTTCAATAAACAAATTCTTTTTCTATTCATTTTTCATATTATTCCAAGACGGTTTATTTAATATAAAATACACTGATTAATACTGACCAGTCAGTAAAACTTTTATTACTGAGCTTGCAACGTAGTTCTTTTCCAATTAGTTCTGTGGTTATTTGTTATCCTTTGAAAATAAGAACGTAGGAGTCTGCTTCGCATTATTGCCAGTTTTTTACACATAGCAATGGCGACTAATGAATATTCAACTTAAATCTACACACGACAATAAATAATTTTTTAAGAATTTTTCGCACAAGGAAAATAGTCCTAATTTAAAGTTTTTGAACTTGTGGGTTCGAGAAACCCCTCACCCCAGAGTTCTAGGGTTAACTCTTTGCACGCCAAGCATTTGTTTTATATGATCAATCATTGACTTCAGCTCACTTCTGTAAATGGAACTTTTGAAAATAAAAAGTTTTACTTTGAAAGGAAAGAATGATAGACGCTTATAAATTTATATATGTTTTTGTTTATTTTGTCAATTTGCTTTCTTTCAATATAAGTAAGACTTGTACGAGGTAATGGTTTCTAAATCTATAAAAATTCCTCTCCTACTATAAATCAGTTCGATGAACCCTGGTGACTTCCACTACCCTTTACTTTCCGGATTTTTCCCATCTACCCCTAATTTTTCAAGCTTTTTCTACTCTTAGTTTTTCCTTCCATCAATTACTCCAAATTTCGAATTATGCATCCAAATTTTTCAATTCCTTGCTTCCACCTCCATCGACATTCTACCAATCAGCACACATATATCAATCACATAAATTGAAAACACAAACGACATATCAGCGTGACTCTACTAAAAACACTCAACCGCTATTCTATGGTGACTCTACTACAAACACTCAGCATCAGAACCATTACGAGGACTCTTCAGCAACTAAACATTCTGTTCATCAAGAAATAACAGTATAGAAAAGAAAAATACAAATACTCCGATTATTCATCACGACAAAAGTTGAAATGTGGGCTCGTCACTGTCTAGAAAATATATTACAGTTTGCAATACCTTTTGAAATTTTTATTACAGTTAACCCGATTTGTTGTAATCCTGTACACTCAATGTATATGTAAAACAAAAGTTGGTCCAAGTAATGGTGTTACATAGAACTAAAAATAATTATTTTTTAAATATTATCAGCTATTTTTATTTTATATTTAGTAATTAAGTAAAATACAAAGTTTCACATTAACAAAGGGTTTATATTTTCTTTTTTTATCGATCACTGAATATCGCATACATTTTTGGACCATCACTGTGCCCTAACCCCAGAAGCAAATAATTAGTCTCCATTGTATGTCTAGAGTAACGAGTAATATTAAAATAAAAGGAAGTGGTTAACGTATAATATGTACATTAAATTGAAACGAAATTTGACGGAAGGATTCCCATATACATTTGTATAGAAACAAACCGCTATAATAGAATGAACTGTGAGACGTGATTACAACAAGACAATTCGTGTGGGAAGAACGAGAGACGTGTTTTCACCCGCGCTGAAAAATCTGTGAGCGGAAGAGGTTGGGCAGGTAAGAAAGTTCTTCATCGTCCAGCAGTGCATAAGACAATTGCAATGCCGACCAATTAAGCCACGGCCCACGCTTCATTTTTCCTTTCATTCAGCTCGATCTGCTTCCGCGTTGATAGTATCTCGGTTGCGCTTCGATTCTTCTTTTCGAAGCGTTTTGTCTCGACAGACTGTCGACTTATCACTTATGCCGGATGCGGCAGAGGAACAGGAAGTTTTATAAATGCACCAACTTCCAGAAGACTTTGTAATTAACAAATAAAAATTAGATCAATCTAAACTATATAATTGGCCATTTCATTTATGAGGAATTGCATCATGAAGATGAGCGTCATTACGTTGCACGTACTCCTCAAATCTTGAATGCACATTTTTTATTACATAGCGACGTACAGTCAGCCGCAGAAGGATTCGTTCACCTAATGTATTCGACGTATGTCCAGGGAATTGAAAGAAAATACAAATATAAGTTTTATTATTGTTATATACAGTCTGTCACAAAAGTATTCGATTATCTTTTAAAACAGAATAACTTTTTAAAAATTAGATTAAATGACTTGAGTCTTTTTGAGAAGTTAGAAGGATTTATTTACTAGATAACGTGAACAAAAATTTGTGAAAATATTACAGTTAGTCGGAATAGCGAAGTAACCACTGAAAATGGTTTTTCAACCTTTTTATCTGAGCCCGTAATGAAAATTTGGAAAGCACATTTAGTAGATTTATGCCAGTTGTATCCATGCTGAAAATTTTATCGAAATCTGTTAAAGGAGAAACAAACAAAAGACATCGAGAGATGTAAGGATTGCTAGATTTATTACATCATTTCAGCCATTGTAAAAAAAATTGTGATTTTCGTCAACTTTATCCCGCTTGTCGCTCATAACTGCAACAATTAACCGATTTCGATAAATCTACAAAGTGTACATTTTAAATTGTCATTACGGGCTCAGATAAAACAGTTGAAAAAGCGACCTTTACTATTTTCTGTATGATTCCGAATAATAGCAATTTTCAAAAACAAATTTTGTACGCATCACTTAATAAACTGATCCTTTCAACTTCTCAAAAAGACTCAAGTCATTGGTCCAATCTTAAAAGAGTTGTATTGTTTTAAAGGGTGACCAAAACCTTCTGTGACGAACTGTATTTATCTATCTGGCCTTTCTCTTGACTTATTTTGCAATGAGAACAGTCGCCAATCTTGAATTTTGCACACTAATGTTCAAGTACCTTAACGTTTATATAATCTTCTTTAAATACTAAATTTATATTTTCAGCAGTTTCCATCGCAGTTCTTTTAAGTTCAAGCTGATACGAAATAATTACAGGAATATCCCGATTACTTATAATGTCAAATAATAATGTCAAAATAATGGTAATGTAAATAGTATCGTATATAAATATTTATGATTTGACAAAATTTAATACACGATGTCAACCCGTTTGTTTCAGCTGTTGAGAAAACGATATTTCATTTGCACCAACTTCATGTATTAAATTATGATTTTTGAGGAGTAACTTCTCCAAAGGTCATTTAAAGATGAACATCATATGGCTAAATTGACCTATTTAATACCTATAATATTAGACTAATCAAAATATGTCACCCCCAAAACAAAGAAAAAGAAAAAATAATGTCTTTCACACATGTCTTTCCTTACACACTTCTTGGTGTTATTAAAAACAACTGAGAGATATCAGGTGAAAATATTAGATGACTTTTGTACATAATGCATCGGTAAGTTTAATCATTTGTAATAAAAAGAAAAAAAAACTCCACGTTTATCCTACATTAATAAAAAAATTATAAATTTTAAACACTATTTCACTTCAGAAATCTTTGTTTCCTAAAATTTCCTTCTTATTTTCGTCTATAGATTAAGTCTTCGTAGTTTGTCTAGGAAATATCCCAAGACACCTTCTTGTTTAACTACATTTAATTTGACTTCATTTTATTATTATATCGCTGCAAAAACCATGTGTTAGCCTAACGTGGTTACAAATAACGAGGATTCCCAACTGAGAACAACAGAAAAAACTGGGTCAACTTCAAACACAAATTCTCCTAACGCACGCGTACCTATTAGAAAAAGAAAGGAGAGATGTGCATCTGCGTGTGCAATAGGGATGCGCTTATTATTAGTTTCATTTAGAACATCGATCACGGGCCCGCGCCTACGTCGGTCAAACCCTTTCATACACACTATCGACTGACCCTATACGTCTTCCGTGGGTGTCGTCTCGATTCATCCATTGTCAGCGCACGAGGTTATTTATTAGTCACAATCATTAACTACACTGTCGATGATCGTCTCTGTCAAATTGAATCGTTTATTTTAGAAATGGCGCGTGTCTCATGATAAAACGGAACTGTTCAATTTTAGTTGAAATAAGAGCGGGAATATGTACATTATTATCTTAACAAATGACAGTTTTGTTTTCTTTAACACGTTCCTTGTCATGTGCACCGAAAATGGTATACACTAAAGCTCTTACGTTTCTACGTCAAATAATAGTTTCCTTATTAACAAATGAAGAGGTACAAAATAGTTGTTGATATCATCATTACGTGATCTATAATGATGTTCGCAATACTTTTTAAAAAACGCGCCGATAACTGTACACGCGATGCAAATGATCCGAACGGTTAAGTCATTTTTTTAAATGATTTTTTGCACAAATTTATACATTCCAATTCCATACTAAGTAAGTGGAAGCATCGAAATCAATAATTTGTACGAAAATTATAACATGGATGTTAGGGAACAAAACATCCGCGATTTTGTGTAATGAACGCTTCGCTTTTCAAGCGAAATTTTAAGTATCTGAAAAATTAAAAAAAAAAAGAAAACGCAACTTTGCAATCTGATTATGTTCACAGTAAACAAATATAGTCACATGAGTTTAGTCAATGACATCCTTATTGATTTCAGTAGGACACAAGTTAAACAAAAAGGTATGTTTAATATTAGATTTGAAATACAATTTTCGCGACAACTAGATCATCGAGGTTATGCTTATGGTACACAAGACTTAATGCCGATAGTGCATTAAACCTTCGAGTACAATAATCCAAATAAGTTTCAGTTGAAGGAATAGCAGCTTTGGTGTCGTAAATTAAAAGGTGCACGGGAGAAAGTACACTTCTTACAATTTGAAGCTCCAAAGATAATAGTGACAAAATTATTAATACTACAAAATTGATAATACTGAAAACACCATTCATCGTGAAAATGTCAAAGAAAAATTTATAAAAAATTTCACAAGAATGATCAATTCTTCGAATTTGCGATAACAGCAAGGACAATTTTCGTAACAGTCAAATCTTCAAAAATCAGATGCCGTAGGGCATAAAATATAAGAAGACTAGACTCACCACATGGCTTGCACCGATACAGGCTTGAAGATGTGCTGCGAACCACAAACACTGACGCTGAAACCTCTGCAACAGAAAAGGGAAAAAGAGTGAGAACGTGAGTCTCCTAGAGGCATCGAAGGTCACACCGTTCACCTTATACAGGGTGGCTAACCGATCGTATCGACGACGAGCTATTTTATTGCTAACCGAAACGGACCGATTTCCCTGTTATACGGAGCTCAGTTCTATTTCCGAGCACGCTTAGCTTGTTACATTTTCATTTGGTTACTGCTCCGACACCCAGAGACTCCGCTTGAACCCTTCAGGGTCGTTCTACTTTCGGTGACCAGAAGTCGGGAACAGATTTGAACCCCTTGCCTTGCGATTTTTTTATCACTGTATATAGCAGCTCACGAAAGTATTCGAACCTCTTTTAGAACAGAATAACTTTTTCAAAATTCGACCAAAACGACTTGAGTATTTTGGAGAAGTTCGAACAATTACTTGACTGGATGATGTATGCAAAACATTTTGAAAATGTTACAGTTGGTCAGAATCGTGAAAAAATTAGTACAAGTTGTTTTTGCAACTTTTTTAATTGAGCCTATAATAAAAATGTTCAAAGTATGTTTTGTAATCAAGCTGAAAATTTCGTCGAAATCAGTCGATGTAGAAACGAGCTATGTACAAGCATTAAAAGACGTAAGAAATGTTTGCGAACATTTTTCAATGGACATTTCAATGCTCATCCCTTAGTATTACTTAAAGTAATAAATCACACAAGCAACTCGAGCAACACAGTGATATTTGTATGCCGTAGACGTGAGATCATGTACACGTGTACGTGTACTGGGTAGATCTTTAACGTTGATTTATTCGGAAACGTTATTCCATTTCTTTTTTCGGCACATTTTTGCATGTAGGATCACTCCTTTGCCGCTTATGTCATCAGATTAGAAATACTCTATGTATTTTAACAAATATTACATACTTATGTTATTAATATATGTTTAACTTCTTGAGTTGGCCGGAATACCCTATATAGTTTATTTCTTTTAAATTTCGAACAAACGTTAAGTTATGATTTTTGCTTCTCGAATCTATATACTCAAAGCACCGTGCGATGTATGTAATACAATTAATAGAATTAATAAATACAAACTACAAAGATAATTTACATAAAGGTATTTATAAAAACTTATCCCGACGATGAAAGTTTTCCATTTAGAGGCAAACATAATACTTAGAGCGAGAGGGAAACTAAATTATACACTTGTACATACACGCCCAATGTGTGGTAAGACAAACAAAGAGTATAACGTTTTTAGAGTGAAAGGGTTTCTAAAGTTAGCCGTAAGTCCCTGCGTAAGTATCTTAATGTGGCGCACAATTTGCTTGTAACGCAGAAGGAATGCTTATGAAAGATTAACAAAGAGTCAAATATAATTCCGAGGTCACGTATCGTAGTATGAAGGAAGCATAATGTAATCTCGCGCATAAGGAAACAGATTTTTACTGTGCAAAACATTCGTTCGATATTAAACTTTTTTTTTTCGGCATATTGTAAGCATATTTACGTGAAATAATTATTCTATACCTGCGCATTTATTAGAATATAGAATTTGGTAAAAGTTACGTGAATTATGTAAACTGAAACTCGTTAGCAAATGTATCTTAGAAGGAAAATACAACTGGAAAATTGCAAAAAAATTGACACTGCAGAAATGTAATTCAATTGATGCTAATAAAAAAGAAGGAAGAAACATTTTTTTATTTTGATAATGAAATGATCTTGGGGGTGAAAGCACCACCAGAAAGAAATATTAAGTTTTCATATTATCATAAATATTTACAATATTGTACAAGATATAAGGAAAAAATTAAATTCAGAGTACATTATGAAGATAAAAAGTTCTGAGTCATTTGAACTACCTTTCCACTAAAGCGAGTGGTAGAAATTATCCAATTTTGGATAAAATTTTAACAGATATGTTCATTTGTTTAGCTTTCAAATAGTATAAAATACATAATTATTTATCCAGAGCGCGGTGGGTTGAACAAAATAACCTATTCGCCGATTTACACGGAAGATCGGTTGCTCACAATACCGTGTAAATCGAAAGAGAAACCAAAATGCGCACGATTTAGTCAGTTATTTAATTAAATTCATTTATTTCAACGTAAAATAAAAATCAAATACAAATGAAAAACAAATAAATGTCAATCCATTCATGAAATAACAAATACATAAAGCTATATATAATTCATTTTATAGAAACTAGAAATATAAAATTCATAAAAACTTAGTTCGAAGGTTTAATTACTATCATCACTATCAGAATTATTAATCTTTTCTTCCTGGTTCGTGGGATTTCACTTTCATCACTCGATAGTATTCGAAGCGATTCTGGTTCGATGATTGCTAAATTAGAGACAATTTCAAATCAGAGAGACTTGATAATGAAATCCGCAATTAATATTTGTGTTTGGTTTTTAGTTGGATTTTTATAGAACTCATATTGAGGTGAATACTGATTAATGTCTCACTGGAACTGGAGAACCATTTTGGGCAATTTTGTGCAAAATGAATGTTTCTAACAGTATTTATTTTTTAAGATCTGTATTTTGAAAATCGTGTAAAAAAAAAATATCGTATAAATCGGGGTTAGGTGTACGTGAAAACTTCAATATATTGCCGTTTTTAATATCCACCTAGTTAGCATACTTCGACATTTTCTTCTTCTTTCTACTTGCTGATTTTCTAAATGACTATATATTTTCATAATGGATGATCACTTGAAGAAGAAAATATCGAAACATACGTTAACTAACTAAATATTAAGAACGGTAATATTTAAAAATTCGCACGTATTTTTTATAACTTTCTCACCGCCTCCTGGATAAGTAATTATATATTATACTAATATTATACTCTTTAAAGGGTATAGAACTACATCCTGTTAATATTTTTCTTTGGTAACGAGGTTTAAAATCGGCCAATTTCTACCACCTTTCTTCTTTCAAATTTTTATCACATAAAAATTATAATTAATCATATAATAAGGGAAAAAATATATTTTACACATTGTCATCTAATAAATAAATGTAACCCGAATTATATTAAGTATAGAAATGAATTCTTTCCTACTGAAGTCATACAATCACAAATTGAAATATTCGTAATTGAACTCGCAGACTAACTGAAAAATGGCAAAAACATATAACAATTTTTAAATAAAACTTTGATTGTACTCAAAAAATGGAAAGAACATATTTCTATACCTAATACATAACATATATATTTTTTCTCTTTTTTATAATCATATTATTGAGATGTTTCTATTTTTTCTTTTTTGACAATTTTCTTTGTGTAATAAATTATTCTCAAAACACCTATTTCCTTGAAATTATTATTCGTGCAATTACACTTGACACTCAAAGGTAATATTAGGAAAAAGAAAGAAAAAGAAAAACGATATATAAAGATACCTGAACTACTGTCTAAAGTTGACAACATACACTTTCGTTTGTTTTCTTTTTTTTTCCATTCCGTTGAATGATCTTTAATAGCTGCTATCATTCGAAGGGTCTTGATTTTGAGGCGGTAATCTGCGTCACGCGGTCGAGCAAACTCTCAGCTTGAAATTACAACGGTAACGCAATTCCCTGGTTGCATTGCGTTACGACACGCGCTGCACATCCAGCATAACCGTTAATTATGCATTATGTAAAGGCCTGAGACCGGTGAAAAATCGACGGCCACGCAAACGCCATGTCGCGTCACTTTATCCTGACCGCGCAAGTTCCACCATCGTTTCCGGGAAACCCATTCCGATTCCGCGATCAGCTTTCCCCGAACAAACGGTACTTCGAGTCATTACGGCCATGCACGTCGTTAAAGATACTGCACCGAGATATTTCTTATTTCCGACGTAATGTTATTAATGTATCATTCATCCATAACACCGTGTAGAAAGTAAAATATTTTCTAAAAAAAGAAGAAAAAAAAAACATTAAGAGCTGTAACTGTTCATTATAGAATAATATTATACATCTCTTCACTCGTTTCATGCGGATTATCCAGTTTCACGCGGTTCCGTTTTTACGCGGAACAAAACCACGTAGAAAGAGTCCAACGGGTGTGAAAGAAATATTTAAAAAAGAAAACACGATATAAGTTATAGAAACGTGTATTTCATACGTCTCTACGAAGAAATCCTAACAAGAATTCATAAAAGTCATAATAAATTTGTATTCGTTGTTCGTGTGTGAACTGTAATTTAAAACCATTAATCTTCACCTTTTAAATAGTATAAAGTCGCTGTCTTCATCGTTCGAATACTTCCTATTTAGCTACTGTTTCTCACAACGAGTGATCAACAGTAATGGAAGCGAAAAACAACTGAAACCACGTATAAAAAATCCGTGTAAGAAAAGAAACTCCTGTAAATCGAGGAACGAGTGTGCATTATTTGTTCCTCACCTTTATGAATATTAAGAAAATTTATAAATACAGGTAACCATTGTATAACATGCTATTTAAACTATAGAGTACGGAGCCTATTTTTGAAATGCAAAAGAGTGAAGTGTCATTAAAGATCTCCAATTAAAAATACATTAAAATCATTTTTCATGTCTATTTTCTGGTATTTTAATATTAAGTGAAGTTATATTACATTATTTAATTTTATGTTATTTCTACGAATTCACCAAAAATAGTATCTGATTTCAACATTATTTCTATGTTTTTTGGGCCTCGTCGTTGCCCTGAAAGAAAATTTAATTATGCCAGAAATTAAAAATAGCATAAATTCTTTTGGCATCGTGAAACAAGTGCCAGCATACATAAAATAATTAATCAAAGTATACTTGGAATATCCACTTATGTTAAATTTACAATAAAAATCGAATTGCTGGAAGAATAATGAGAAAAAATTATTTACGAAGTTATTAAAAAGAAGAAACAAGTTTTGGGGGGCGTGAAGTCTTCCACTTCGTACTCTAAAGGATAAACAACGCGGTTTCGATATAACACGGTTTTAAAATTGTTAGACTTTTATCTTGAGAGCGATAATATACATAGTGACAAAATTTTTTATGTGGTGAGTTCAAAGTAACCATCGTAATAGAATTCCCATCCTAATTTCATAGGAACAAAGCTAAAACAACCGATAAAATTACTCTCTTATAACGCTCTGAGAAAGGAAAATGCGTTGTTCGGGTCGAAGCACCTATTTTATTCGAAAAGCTTTTTATCGCTGGTTTTAACCTATTAAGTCCCAAGTTTTATACATATAGGGTGGGGCAATAACTACGTCCACCTTGAATATTGCCGTTATTTGTAATATTAGATTGGTGCATACGAAATAGCGAATTTTTAAATGAATATTAAGAACTCCGTATCTCTTTTTAAAGTAGGTTCATTTGATTAAAACAAGATTCACTTGCTTCAATACACTTTTCTCAACAATATTTTGACGCCTTTTTTAAAGAACTTCTTATCTTTGGAATCAATAAACTCTGGAATGGCGGTATCAAGACTGTCTTCGTTTTGAAAATGTTTATTGTTTAAAAAGAGTTCGAGGTGCTTAAATAAGTGAAAATCTGTTTGGGATAAGTCAGATGAATAAGACGAAAGTTGCAAAATTTGTGACGTATTCGGTCGAGCGTTGTTATGAAGAAGTATAGACCCATGTTGGTTAATGAGAGATGGCTGTAGAATTTTTAATTTTTCATGCATTTCATCAAAGTATTGACAGCATTTTTCGACTAAGATGGTCTCCCCACTTGTTATAAATGAATAGTGAATCACTCCACTAACATTCCATCAAACAATCAATAAAATTTTCCGTGGATGAAATGATAGCTTCGGTGTATGATCAGGCGTCTTGATTTTATCAAGTCATTGGGTAGATTTCTTCCGATTGTCATGAAAAACCCATTTCGGGTTAGTAGAGATGAACAAACGTGAGAGCACAAACCTAAAACAATTGAAAAAAAAAAAATTTATGTGAAGCTTAACTCCGTTTTTTTATGGAACATTAACCCCTTGCCTTGTAACAACAGTTAGACTCGTGACACATATTCTGGTTGAGATTCGACAAAAACAGCTATATTAATAAGAAACATTAATTTTAATTCTAATTTTCTTTTTAATTTATAAGATCGTGGGCAGTCAATTGTAAATAATCTATAGCACATTAACGTTTCGTATGTAAAATAGTACTAAAACAACAAGTAGCTAATGTTTAGATGTATAGTCAGAAAAAGAAATCATAGGTTAAAGGATTAAACCCTGCATTTTTACAGAACAGTATTATCCGCGTTTATGCGAGTGTTACCTGTATTATGAATTACGCACGAATATTCGCACTAATGACATAAAATGAACTTTAATATCGTGTTATTACAAAACCTCGCTAACTGGAATATAAGTAACTCAAAAATCTCTGTAAATCAAAATATAAACTTTCTATGAGTCGAATTATTTTTTCCACGTTCAGGTGCGTTATTTTACTTCCGTAACTCGAATTCAGAGAAGCTGAACCTTTTCCAAGTCGAAGTTTTACCTCTATAAATTCAAGGTTTATCATCGCCACCTCTAAAACTCCAAGTTCCGACCGTGCCTTCATTCTTCGAACTTACACAAACTACCTCAAACTTATGCTTTTCTTCACTTTTTTTTTTTAAATCGCATCTTTGCTTTATTTGCTTCCTTTTGAATGGAAACCACAGTTGAAAATATTGTTGATTTACAAACCAGTAATGCATTAGAATAAAGTAAAATCGCTTTACCGTAAAAACTTTTTCAATTCATAACAAAAAACGTAAAAGAGGCGTACTCAGGTTAAAAATACTAATTGTAAGTGTCATCTTTATATTCCTAATCGTCACATTCTCTTCCAATAAGGAATTAGTAAACGTTCGTTAACTTTTAATCTATTACACACAAGATACAAGTTTTTCTTTTGTAATCTTATTCTTATTTCTGTTAAATGTGATTCACGCAACCTTAAGTCCGCATAAATATATTCGTTATTACTTCAAATATTGCGCCTCGCTACGTAAATACAAATATTTTATGATAAATTAACCTATAACCAGGCTTTTATAGTTTATGATCCGATCAACGTGAGATTTCATTATATTCATCTTTCATGTAAAGTGTAAAATAGACAGATTTTATTTAAAAATCATTGTGGTGCACATCGCTCAATTTGTTTCACTATTATCCATAATTTTCATTATAAAAACAATAGCTGATTTCCAATCAAAAATTGAAAATATCATTGTAATTCCGAAAAATATAGGCGATAAAAAGCGACTAAATCAATATTCACACATTATATAAAACAGAATGACTTTTTCAAAATTAGAGAAGCTCCTTTTTAGAGAAGTTAGGAGGTTTAGTTTCATAAATGATGTGTCAAAAATGTTTGAAAAAATTACAATTGATCGGAATTACGAAGAGAATAATAAAAGTCACTTTTTAGGAATTTTTTTATCTGAGCTTGTAATGAAAATTTTAATTCGTGAAATAATTTATGGTGTACTTTTGAATAGTATTCTGTTTTACGTATAATTGTAATAGATACATCTTTTCAATGAAAAAGAACTTGAAAAGATTTCAAATAATTCGTGTTTTATTAAAAAGAAACATGTAAATGTGTTTTCTGAATGACTCTATGTTTCGTTATACAGAATTGCGAAATGACGAAGTAAAAACTGTACGAATCGGTTTAGAAAAACTAACTTGCTCTTCGTATGTCCTCTGCATTCTCCTACGGTAAAATTAATTGCGTCAAATTATGCCCCTCCAGAAATCATCCAACTTCTATCGAAAATATTTCTGATTACAATTACTTCTTACGCAATAATCGAAGTGATTCCTTGCATATAATTTTTTTAACGAAAGAAAATGTGATATATAAACCATCAATTTTTCTGTTGCTCGAATGCGTAACGCCAGTGACCAACATCGCCATACTTTATAATTATAATCACTATCCAATCGATACCACCGTAATGAAAGTAATAAATAGAAACAGAGTATAAAATTAGAATAGGGGTAGCAGTAAATCATAGCTACAATGAAGGCTGAAACGGAAAAATAGAAAGAAAGAAAACTGTCTCGTTCAATAACAAACCTATTTATTTACATGTTTCTTATATTCTTTTCTCTTTCTTTAACCCATTTGCATCATTAGCATGTATATTTTCAAATATTTGTTATTTCAATTTTCCTGGCCATTATCACCAAAGCGCGTATATGTACGCGAATCCATATGTAAGTGAATAGGAAATCAATGTATTATTTTTCTTTTTATTACCATATTTTACCATTAAATTATTAGAAACAATTTGTTCCTAAAACGAAGGTTCGGTGTACTCTAAAAAGAAATGTCGTATCGAAGTAGCTAGGAAAAGATTTAATCGAATCTCGAACGATTAACGAGGAAAGAAAAAAACATAGATCACTGGCGATGGTCAACGTTTTAAGAAAGAAGAAATGAAACAATAGGAATGTGAGCTGACCCGTACTTATACGTACTCTGTATGTTCTTTTCATACTTGATCCTTTCCTAGTCGACGGGCATCTCTTTGTCGCTAATTTGCCACGAATTACCCGCGTGATTCACTGTCTCAAACCGTTTAGACGCATTCTTGTGTAGGCGAACCCACTGTAGCATACATCAGTAAAAGAAGGACAGAATAAACGAGAAGAAATTTGTCATTGTTAGTGGCTTTTAAAGTGGTTGGGCGAAGACTAAATTCTACGTTCAAAATACTTTCATCTTGTTACATTTAAATTTCCTTTATACTATATCTTGCATAATAGAATACTGTTCGTTTCCACGCTATTCGCGGAGGTGTTTATTTAACGAGTAAATGATTTATTTCTTGATTTTTATTGTTGAAATTTGGAACCTCGGTGTTTCAAGGTTACACTATGATATTAGAAATACCGAAAAGTAATGTTGTTTCTCCTTGGCAACTTTTATTGAAAGTTTCGAAATATACATAAGAGAATTAATTAATTGAAGAATATCCTCCGTTTAAAAACAACTTTTTGCCACCAAGAAAGTAATTGCAGTAGCTGGTTTTTATAAACATCCTTAGATTAACCCGGACAATCGAATTTTTGTTTTCATAATTACTGAATAGTTTGCTCTCTAAATAATGTTGCAAAGATCGATTTATCTTAGTGAAACTATTATAAAGAATCCACTTTTTGTTATTCTCGTTTAAGTGACTGAAAAAGGGCTCGATTCTTTACCTAACATGCAAAGAATTGCATACGGCAACTCTTATCACTTTTGTTTCATTCGGTGAGAAGTTACATTACTAGATCTTTCCAATTTTTTCAAGACGTTTTTGGACTGTGGATAAAAACACACTAACCTTCTCCGCAATCTGTGTAATCGTTAAATATGGATCTTCTTCAACTGTAGCTCTTAAATCGTTATCATCAAATATTGAAGGTCTGCCAGATCTCGGATCACCTCAGAAACCAACGTTGGTATTTTCAAATATTCAAAATTTGTAGATAAAGATCGTTAATGTTCCTTGTTGTCACTTTTGCTTTGTTACCTTTGCGAAACTCATGAAACACAACGCCGAACGTGTTCCTCCAGTTTTTTATTAGAACTTATTTTCGTTCACACGTTGCTGAATTGATCGGGATACTGAACTGTTCATAACTACGAGATTCTAGGTTATGCTTATGCAAAAACAAATATAATTCGATGTGCGTGGAATCAGGTTAGGAAGCGAACAAAAATAAACGTCACGAAAAACGACATTACTTTCCGGTACAGCTAATACATAAGTGAACGTACAGCAATATTAACTATAACATAGGAAAAGATTTACATGCTGATTCAAAATAAAGCATTACATTTTTATCTATTTTGTGCATTATCTTTACCCCGTCACCCAATGATTTGTTACATATTAATAAATATAATCACATAAAAAAATATAATCTTATGTATTAATAAATAAAATAAGTAAAAATACGTAAACGAATAAATTTTACATGGTTTCCGAAAATGCCCAAAATGTTAATAAATTAAAACCGCGGACGTATTCATTAAAGCGAGTCTTGAAACGGTAAACGAGTTTACGAAATTTTTAGAAATCCAGAAATTATGGAGAATCCGCAGATCTCATAAAATACAAGCAAATTTCAGTAGATTTTAGAGTAATTATGGAGGAAATTTTACTGATTTCAATGATCTCCAAATATGTTGAAGAGGACAACATTCTGAATAGTATTTCCCTATACATGTTACCGCCGTTCGGTTTCGTTAGGTAAAATTTGAAATTATTCTCATCATCTCATAGTACAATCCCTTTACACACCTCGCGTTCCAGTATGTAAACACAGAGAAATAAAGAATAAGCAAACCTTACAATTATTTATTATTGTAAGTATATTATAATTAGCTTTATTGCAGACCATATATTTCAATAGGTAATAAATGAAGTTTTATTTAACTATAATATCCAAATAACTGTGTTTCTTTATACTGTAGCCGAAATGATTCCAATTAATGAATAATAATATACTATAAAATTTCATAGAAGGGTTGTTTCTTTATGTATCATCTAACGCGAATCTAAACTGCGATGCATAACTATAGCACCGTCTAAGTTTATAGCTGTTTCGGACTTTAGATTAAATATATAAAAAAATTAATTGTAGAAATTGGAAGAATACGAAACACAATGAACTTTAGATTAAATCTCATTTAAATTGCCCTCTTATACAAAACAATACAATCGAAAGTGCGACTTTCAACTGTTGCATAATTACAACACCATTATGCTACCTTCATTGTGTAAAATTAATAACACGATGAAAGTAAAAATATTCAAATTTTCAAAAATAACAGGCTGTTATTCGTGTCGACTGTATCGCTAACAAAGATAAAGTGACAGCGACTTTGAAGGGTATTGCAGGTAACGAATTTTTCAAATGTTTCCGACGAATGTTTGGACAATGAATGTAACAAGGAATGTATTAACAAAGGAGGAAACTACATAGAACATTAAAAAATGAAATTTTGTCAATCTATAAAACCTTTTAACAGAAAGCATTAGTCCGAGAACTTTCCGAATGTACTGTGCATAATTACACAGTCCAACAAAAGTATTCTCTTACTATCCTGACCGAGGAATCAAATCCTTCAGCGCCCTTATTACTGTCAATCTGGTCGTTCTGATATCTGAAACATGTGTACTTTGGCTTCCACTTTGAATTTAACAAGCACGTTATACTTTGGCCCGGACTATAGCAGCTTCAAAGATGGCTTCGCAACTGGTAGAGCACGACCTTCCAGCATGACCTTGGTGCTCACCTGTCAAGCACCTTACTCTAACGTGGCTTACGGTAACGCGCTCCATTTCCCTACGGCCGTACGTATGTACGTACGAAGGTACGTACGGGTCTCGAGTAAAAGAGAGCGGTGTTGACCTTCGCGTTCACCTTTCCGCGAGCGGTAGCCGGGCGCGGTGTGGTGCGTTCGTTTTCTCGATCCGCGCTCGATGTACCGTTTCAAGCAGCATGTTTTATTCCTCTAATTGCCGAGAGTTCGCGTACGACCGCGTGCCGCGCTAATGACTCACTGGCGAGCCGAAAGGAACCGGACACACGCGTTCGAACCCCGCGTATAAAGTACACACAGGGGAGTACGACCGGTTAGAAAGTGCTTCGATACCATATTGGCAGATTTTAGCGAGATCGAAAATCTCAGTTACGCATGGAGAGGCAGGCTTAATTACGGGTTAGACCGCCAACGGGTCCCAATCGATTTGTCCGCACGGCTAACGTCGTTTTTATTCCACGCGGAATAGAGGAGTATCGAGCAGAGGAGAAAGTGCGGAACTATCTGCCTAGATGGAGCAAAAATCTGATAACCTGTAAAATCCGGCGCGCTTTCCCTGCGGTTCGATGAAACCGGAAATAAATAAATCCGGGATTAATGGTTGGGTTCAGGAGTATTCAAAGAGAAAATAAAAAAGGAAAAAGGTAAGGAAAGAGAAGTTGTATGTAAAAACAACCTAATACCATTAATTTTTTATTTTTTTATAGAGAGAAATAACAGTACAGTGAACCTACTCCCTGTGTAACTGACGATATGCGTTTCTTATTATATGAATCGTTGCATATTACCATTTTATCGCAGATAATTCGTACTACTGATAATAAACGATATTTTAGCTGTCACCTATTCATATTGTAAACGATATTAATTCAAGTTGATTAATTCGATTAATTCATATAATTGGTGCTTTATTTTATTTTATTTTAGTATCATTTTAATACAGTTCAGTCGTACTACTGATAATGAACGATATTTTAACTGTCTGTTATTCATGTTGTAAAGTATATTAATTCAAATTGATTAATTCCATTAATTCGTATAAATAATGCTTCATCTTATTTTATTACCATTTTAACGCAGGTAATTCCTACTATTGATAATAAACGATATTTTATCTGTCTTTTATTCACGTTGTAAACGATACTGATTCAAATTGGTTAATTCGATTAATTCATATAAATAATGCTTCATTTTATTTTATTATATACACACAGGATAGGGCAATAACTACGTCCACCTCGAATACTACCGTTATTTGTAATAACATGAAAAAATGTTATATATAAAATTTGCACGGTATAGAAGGGGCATATTGCAATACAAACATTTTTTGCGTAGGCGGAAGTATAGAGATTTCAAGGTCATCTATATTTTCTTAAGTAGACTACTATGGTTTTATTTATGTGATAGCTGATGTTGAGACGACTTCAGCAAGCTATCATTGAAGATCGTGCAAAGTCAAATGTGATAGTACAATAAACTTTCTTACATTACAAAAAATGTTCGAAATGGTGATCGTTTGCGTCAATGTAAAGTTGCAATCTTCTTATCGCTGCATCACGTGCATGTCTTATCGTCTTTGAACTTATTCCAGTACACATAAAATACAGAGGAATGAAACATTTGTTTCTTCAATACTAGTGACCGATGAAGCTGCGTTTAACAAGAGCCCCTTCCCTTGGAAGGACCGATACTTCACTCCTAACCTCAAACACATCCCACACACAACAAGCTAACCAATAGCAAAAAGAACCTAGCCTATAAAAGCTAAAACTTGAGGCTTCCAAAGAGATTGTAACAAAGGATTTTACAAAGAGATGTTCATTAAAGTCATACACCATATTTTAGTCAAATATCTCAGTCTAGTCACTCTTCATCAGCGAATAAATTATTCTTATATTATTTTTAACAAAGTTTCGATTTTGTTCACTAAGTTTCACAGCTAGTATATCACGAAGCGTAAAATATATCGTGTAACGGTTCAGCAATTAAGTACGAGCATTGCGCGACCCGAACATCAGCCATTCCTTATATTGAACAATTATTAACCGAATGAATTTGAGGATGATATTCGTTTAATAATGCTACGTTAAAACAATTTTTCTCTTTATATTGCATATTACCTTTAATTATTTTTATATTAGTAATAAAACCTATTCTTCTTCTTTATATTTAACAGGATCTGCAAATGCTACAAGATATACAAGAAATATTTATAAAATTCCTTTTCATTCACATTTTATAATAAAAGGTATATGAATACTTATACTTATCCATTTCAATTTTATATGAATTGTTCAACTAAATATTTCGAATATAAATAAGGAACATGTCTTTAACGTGAAGTTCTATCTTCCAAAAAAAGCTAATATTTTCCTAGCTGTAATCTCATGAATGATACATATAACTTTAAAATGCTCGATACTATTCTGATGAAATGAATACTTTGAACTCTCTGTTAGATCGCCAAATAAACGAAACGCTTAATCAATGATAATAACAATGCATAGTTTGAACAAGATTTATATGAAGTCTAAAGTTCAAATGTGTACAGACGATTGTTCATATGGTATTACAAATCAACTAAATTTTCCATAAGTTTGAATTTAAATGTATCATCGATCACTTACATTACCATTTGATCTGTAAATGTATCGTTTAAAGCTATCTAAATATATTGAACTTCCATAAATATTTCCATAATTTTACAAAAGGCTAGCTTCTAAATATTTTTATCTCTGAAACTAAAAGGAAATGATTACACGTTCAAAATACAAAATTTTATAATACTCATACGAGTATAGTAGTATTGAACGATGTCGCGAGGAAAAGTTTTAAGTTTGAATGAAAAAAATGCAGAGGCGTATCGCGATGCAAAGTTTTCTATTCGAAAATAAGCGCAAAAAATAAATAAATCTGGTATTTGCGTACATCATTTTCTAAAATTAGGCAAAAAATATGGCAAAAACCAGTATACAGGTAGCAATACGAAATTTACAAGACGAAATTATTCTCGTATTTTTCTCTTTTTAAGGAAATAACAAGGATTAATAGAATTGCTAGCGAAGTAAAGTTTTGCAGCTACCTGTAACTACAAGGCGTGTACAGCAAATATTACATGAAGATACGCAATTAACCACTTGTGCTGGCAACTAATTCACAGATACGCGTGTCAAAATTTTTTGCCATTACTATTTTCTTACAAAATAAAACATAAATATTAAAAAGTGCAATATCCACTAAATAACTGTGCTTCGACAAATGATTTCAATCGATTACAAATCAATTACAATTACCTATCGACGTGTACAACACGTTGTTGGCGACTTTGAAACAAAAATATCTCTACGTGTGTGACACGTCTTTCCAGCGCAAGTGGTTAATAATGGACTAAGAAGGTAATGAAACCGTCTCTTACACAAGAGAATAATATATGAAGAATGTTAATTTTCTTTAACACGCTATAAATCTCTCAAATTTTGTACTTTTCATTGTTTTGTATTATGCTTTAATAATTCCCATAAATTTTCTATTGGATTCATATTCAGTAAGTTAGCAGGATAAAATTTGAATTTTCATCAGCTAGTTAAGCTATCAATATAACCAACTTTTCTATCTATATGTTAACAAAAATATAAAAAAAAGTATATTTTACTGTTATTGAAGTCATAATATCACTGAAAAGAAAATATTTAATTTATTCATCTTTTCACGATAATGAAATCACCCGCTGTATACGTATATCTAAGCTTTCGTAGCATAAATCTTTAAATATTTTAATATATAAGATTTTGATAGTAATCAAAAATCCATAATTTATCTTTTTAAGATTTCCTTTAACTGCTTTCAAACTTTTGATCGATAATGTATGTATTAGTGTAGGTATTCGAAATTTCGGAATTTTCAGTACTCTTATGTCGCGAGATATTTTCCAGATATTATTTCAGATCCATAAGACATTTTCGATCCAATTTGTCATTTCTGAGATCTTGCGTACTCTTAAAAACAAATTAACAAGTCTCTATCTGGGTTAGGTACACAATTATTGTATTTTCGTTTGGTAAAGTGCACCAACTTCAGAAATATTATCTAATCGTTAATCTTTTAACTGAGGAAGACGAGTTAACTCGTCACTGTTCCACAAGTACTTAGAACAGAAATTTATTTATCGAGAAATTACTCATCCTTGTACTGTTATGCCTATATTAAATTTAAAATATGACGGAATCAAATTTATAAGAACCAAAATCACTTAATTGTTTATAATTTATTTCTTCTTCTTCATTATGAACAAGAGAAATTCATCTTCTATTTGAGAGATAAACCCAGTTAACAGGTTAATTATAATATTCCGAGTCAACGTTAAAAATTAGCCACAGTTCAAGCTAGTATCATTTCTTTCCTCAACGGAACATTCTTATTTTCTTCAATAAAATGTCAGCATTAATCACGCACATCCTGTATTCAAAGAATAAAAGAAAAACGGGAACAGGGTCTCGCGGTGAATTTATTTATTTGTCGATGCTTTTTATCTTCGTTTCTTTGTATGTATGAAGTCGCTCGATTCCAGAGGAGTATCAACCCAGTAAATACAGGATGTTTATAAAGTTATCTTTCACCCAACTAAGTTCAAAAAGTTTTACTGTAAAAGAAGAAAAAATTTGTGAAAATGCCAAAGAAAATAATGAGGATCGAAGAATTGCAGCGTCGAAGGAAATTCATTCATCGAGTTAAATTTTATCAACAAAACTTACATTGCCAATGAATTTCTATTTGATTAAGGAATTATTAAATTAATTTATGAAACCACCAAATTATGCGTTGGTCTATGCACCTACTAATAATTTATCTCTTTAATCTATGTTCTCCATGTTATTCGGTTTATTCGATAAATTCAAAACGAAGTGGATGCAGTGAAAATAAAATTGTATGCCCTGTACTGCTTCGCTCATTTGAAAAGAATATATTTTATGATTCTGTAATTTTATTACTACGAAATATAAAGGATTTTGTGATTTTATTGCTGAAGTAACATATGTGTACAACACGGATATGTAATGTAACTTTCGCTTATGAGTAATATGAACTTATTGATATTCAATTTTTATTTAACTGGTATCACACTGCTAATTAATCACGTATGAACTGTGTTAATCAAAACTACAGTTGCAAGGTAAATTTAACGAATGATAAATTGAAAGCTATAGGTTTTAGGCACTTTCAGGTGCATAAACAGAGAGAGAGAGAGAGAGAGAGAGAGAGAGAGAGAGAGAGAGAGAGAGAGAGAGAGAGAGAGAGTTTTCATTAAACCTCGAGAGACCAAAACCATCTTAAAATCATATTGATACATGATTGAACGCATTTCGATGCTAAATAAAATTTCGATAGCAAGCAAAAAAAACACTACTATTAGTAAAAGACGTTAAAATCTCAGAAGATTAACCTTGAAATAGCTTTCATTCTCATAACTTAATTTCCCCCTTGAAATGTAATAACTTTCTTTCGAAACATTTTTTGTGTCGTGACAAATAAAAGAGTAATTAAGGATGGCAGAGTTAAGTGAAACACACTGTATAAGTCGTTCAACCCTCAGGCGATGGTACCTAGCTCCGCTCAGATCCAAACGTTAAGAAAGTGCGCCCTTTTATAATATTTAACATATGATAAACAGAGATAAAAACAAGGTCTACAAAATACAAGAAGAGTAGCTTAGAATGAGCATCGGATGGTAGCTAATCCGGGTCCAAATTACTGAATTAACATTTCCTTTCTCTTACGTTCATTTTTTTTTTTTTTTTTTTTTTTTTTTTTTTTTACAAGAATTTCCCAATAACAGACACCTCATTCTTCCATCATTCTCACCCTCTCTCCATCTACTTAAGAAACGTTTTACGACCAATCACCAATTTTCTATACTTTCCAATTTTTCACCTTCCAAATTTAACTCTGTTCTCAGTAATTCAGATTCTTATCATATTCTGAACTTTCAATTTGCCTTATGCTGAACGTCAATCAACAAGCAATAAGTTTTTATAATCAGCCCGAGTATTAAGCATTATTTGATAACGTCCGAGATATGTTGCTCCAGATCCTCCTCGAGCCTCGTTAAAACTTATCCAAGCTTTTTTTCATCGTGATTTAAGTTTGCAACACATCGTAAACCGACGCGAGTACTCAACAAGTGCCGAGCAGGGCGAGTGCATTTCTTTCATTTCGTACAACCTCGATGAACGGTAACAATAAAGAAACGCATTGAACAAACGTTAAAACTGTTTTTACTATTGTAAGCTTAGTATCAGGTTAATAAAAATATCTCTTACAATCTCACGAGAAAAAACCAACATATGGTTCTATTTATATTATCCAAGGTGATCTTGGTTTCGCTATGAATACCAAGTATTTTTGGAATTTTTTTTATTGTCATTCATAGTACACACAATACCATTAAAATCACGATGGTGCCGTAATTCGTATGCAGCGTCATCAGGCGGCTTTATTATTTCCTTATTATTGTACTTTTTTCCATCGGACAGCGTTATTAATTTGATATCTCTTATTTTAACAAGTTGGTAAAGATTGATTTGAATAATTGAATAGTAGTGTTGCGACCCTTTCGCGCTCCACTATCAAAGGGATAGATATCTGGCCGTTCTCGCGCTAGTTCTCGTGCAAGATCCTATTCGTATACACTAGTGGAATTAATTCTGAACATTTAAAAATTTTTTAAATGTCAAAATGTCTGATGTCATGTTACTATCACGAACTCGGCTATTTTGATCAAGTATCCAATAGTACGAAGAAATATTACGTAGAACTATGGAAATTTCGCTGACTGTACTATAATATGTAAAACTGATAAAAATATAGATACTAACGCTTTAACTGCAAAAAGCGCCTATAGGCATTTAGCGACAACTGTCCTCTCGGCGTGAACGGCGCTTTTTGGCGCCCAATGCGAAATACTCATCTGCAGCGAATAGCGCCTATAGACGCCATTCATTTGTTTAAACAAAAGTCCGAAACCATGCATATTATCGAGTCTGCTTTTCATGAGCTAGCATTATAAGCTTCCTATTCAGTATTTTTTCCCAATAAAGTTTAATATTATTCAGCCATTCACATACAGTTCATCCATCATGGACAAATGCACGAACGATTGCTGCAATTACAACGCCACACGATTGGCGCGTTTTATTTTTGAGTATTCCGCAGTCAGAGGCTTCAGTACGTAAGCAAAAATAATACAAATGATAGGAAAAGATGTTTGAACAGAACCGTAATAGCGAACGTATTAAAACATTTTTTGTTGTATAATTGCAAATAATATATATAATAATAATAGCTAATCGTGTTACGCTGGACACCCTGTCTTGAGTTATCTAGTTAAACAAGTTATTCTACGATACGGATTGTAAGTATTAAACCCGGTATGGATTAGGGTTCGAATCTCTGGTTTGAAGTAAAGGAGAAATTCGAAAATAATCTACTTACCCGTCGCCGTCGAGAGTAATGGCAGTGTCCGCCAGAACTCGAAGTACAAGACCAACGGTCGCCCTAGCGTGACAATCGATACCAAGAAGGCAACTCTCTTCGGCATCTTGCCTTCCTGGGCAGGATACGACGACCAGGTATCTCGTCCTTCCTGGATGCACTGACTCCAATTTCACCGCCTGAAATCAGAACGGTCGGCTTTTCGTTACAAATAGACGATTCGAGATTTTTACTTTTAGCAGTCGCGTATCGAACGATTGTGAAAGCCCCCCGGATAACTTTCTCTGACAAAATTATCAAATGACGCCTTGGTTGTAATTGAATTACACATTGGATCAATGAAATAATTTCTGTTGTTATTAATTTATTTCTTTCGCAAATACAATTATCAAAACTGAATTGTATCATTTGTTTTGAATCGATCATCTAGATTGTTGGTACCTTAAAATTATGACGAAATTTCGTTTAACCGCTTAACAGCTACCTCCATAATATTACGTTTCCTGCGTACAGTCTCAAAATTCCACCTCGGTAATATTATGTTCGATGGAAACGTAACAGTTTCCCACTCGTCTCCGCACGTGCTAGGAATCTCCAGTTTTTGTATTACTTTTTATTATTTTAATTATTTACTGTATTGTGATGTGTATGTGTGTATTGTATTGTTTCATTAGAATATTCTTATTTTTCTTCTACATTGTTTTTCAATATACAGTCGTAATATTACGTAGCTGGATTTAACGTGTATAATTTCTTATTATATATACAAATATAAAAGTATTTTCGAAAAATTGTGTTTCATTTAAAATTATAAACATTTATATAATAAAATAAAAAAATAAAAAACGTAGTCATTTCTGCACGTTTTTCTAAAATTCAGCGAAATGTTAAGGGGTTAATTATTTTACGTGTTGCTTAATTTAACAATCGTCTCAATTTGGAACATGATATTATGTAACATCTTTATAAATAAATTTATGTATTAAATATTAAGAATTAATTGTTATGCATAAAATATTAAGAATTATAAAGCGGACTTCGTCGATTTCAATGATCTTGAAATATGTTGTAAAAGTCAATATTCTGAATAACTTTTCCCTATACACGTTATCGTTACTCTGCTTTAATTTCCGAGATATTCGATGCTTGATAATTAATTAATGAAAATCTGCAATCATAGTGTCCCATAAAAATGACTTTGAGCAACAACAAAAAAACTGCTTTAGATATATCTACATATGCTTTACATATTCCGAAAGTTTCACAATTTTTTGAATTTTCAAGTTTGAGATTGTGGCGGTGATAGAAGGTGGAGGAATGATAGAGAGGATCAGCGGAAAAGGAAAGGTTGCGTTTCGTTCTGGGTCTCCTAGTGGACTCGTCAGTAAGGCATCCTAGGAGACCCGTAACTTAGACGGGGACTGAGGGAGTCAGGTTAAAAGGTGTATATATGTCCAATGACACCACGTTGGTATCGCCTAGCAATATTTCTATTGTAATAAAAAAGCTTACATCTATTTATACAGATCCTCGAAATTTCGTGTAAATCGGGTGACAGGATCAAGTAAGAGTTATTAGAATTTTCATGCCCTGATACGGTACATTGTAATTACAATATGAACGATCGTGTGAAAAGGGCTGGTAACAGATAGAATGTACGCGAGACATACTAGTGGCAGACGAAAGATTTTCTATCATACGTGCAGACGTCAAAGTGTTAAAAAAAGAACATTTTTTCATAATTAATAAAACGTTTTATTCCTTTCGGATAACGAATAAAAGTATCGAACGCAGTTATTAAACGACTTACTAATTTATTTGTAATTCATGAATAACGAATAATTTCACATTATTCTTAATTTAAAATGACATAACATTTGCCGCGACACCTATGCTGTGCCAGTACGTGTGCCGGGAGCCCGACCGAGCGCCCGTGTATAAAAGCCGTGCATACGTGGTTGAGCGCGTGGTCTCTGGGCGCTGTGATTGGCCAGTGTTTTTCGTTAATAACTCAAAAACGAAGCTTCAAACAACATTTTGGTAAAGGAAAAGGTTGTTTAGAATCACCTCAGCTACCCCCCATTTCCGGATGTTACACTAGTTCGGGGACACCCTGTATACAAACAGGACCTCTCGGGAGAGCTAGCAAAAATGATCATGTGTCCGTTCCTCTAGCTATGGTGGGCAGAAGGACCGCCAAAACTTACTTTTGGCACTTCAGAAAATCTTTGTGCATTGATCACCTGTCCAGGCAATATGCTTCTCTGCAAATTCTAATCACGGTTTTATGTTTCTTGCTAAAATATACGATTTCATTGCTGCTTTATATGAAACTCGATTATTTCCACGCAATCGACGACTCGATATTAATTTGTTTGAGCTTTAATTCACCTTTTATTTGCATAGCATTATCAAATGCATTAATTTTTCGCCACTACAACTGTGTGATCCACACTTTCGTTGATTTTTCGGGGTCTACCGCTCTGCAATGCTGTTTTAACACTATTATTTTGTTGAATTCGTACAATTTGTGTTACTACGCAGTGATTCACATTAAACGTTTTAACTATGTCTATTTTTCTTTAACCCTCGTTAAACATTTTAATTATAAATTGTTTCTTCGTTTCTGTTACATAATACCTATCTATCATTTCTATAACAACTAAATCGTATTGTTACGTTTACTGTTATGTACATATAACTAACTCAGGTCAATATTAAACTAAAGAAAATATAAGAAAGTCATTGATCCAGAGAAACAACGCTGTCGATATATTGTTTCTTTACTTCTGTCCGCACGAAAGTAACTCGTTTCTGTTGTTAAGTACAAAATACTACCACTATATCCTATAATTTGAAATAACTTTATCACTTTTCAATCGATTAGGTCATACCTTTCTCATGGTATAAGTAATATTAATCTATTCCCATCTTACAATAATAAAATCTTACTAAAATATGTGAAATTGATTAGCTTCTTAATTTTTGTCGACAAGTGTATATTACGACTTAACACAAACTCTACCTTTTCAAAAAACCGTTGTCCCATGAAAAAAAAAACAAAGATGCGCAATAATTGAAAATTGAAAATTGAAAATAAGAAAAGAAATCGTATTTAAAACAATTCCAATTGTATTGGAAGCGAACTGACAAAGCAAGAATTTCGTCCCGACAGGAAATACACTCGAGATTTTACAGTCGCCGATTGATGTGTACCAAAATGTTCTCATTTTATTATGTGACTTTTATAAAATTATTTTTGTTACAAGTAAAATAAAAAGATACTGAAAGTAGCTCTGAGCTGAATTTCTTTCTATATCAAAAACCGACCTACAAGCGTACAACATCATCGTGTCCGTTGCGTTGAAATACAGTTCCTATGATAGTATTACTTAAAATTATCTGCGGTCAAGATAAAATACAATATTTAGGCTCAATGAGGGGTAAAAAGGAAACAGAGAGAAAGTGGCAATAAAGACGTCGCGAGATTCTGATCGGATCTCATACACTTCACCGGAGATCTCTATCACGAAGTCGTCTCGAGACGCGAAACAGAAGTTGTCTCCTCGAGGTTAACGACACCGCGGAGAAGAGCACAGTTGCACAACTGTAACGTTTCTGCTCTTTCTATTTCGCCAATCTTTCTTGCTCTCTATCGATATCGATATTATATCTAACGTCTCGTACTACTCTCTCTTGAAACTTCGACGTAGCAATATTCCTTGGAATTGAGCCCGATACTGACTGTAATTTCGTTGTAAAAAGCAAGAAGAAACGGAAAGAAATAAGTTCACGGATATTTCTGAGAAAATCTTGGGATTGTAGAGATTGTCGATTGCAACGCGGTAGAAATATGTACGTAAAACCGTGTACAAGTATGATAGTATGTAAGTTCCAGGTAACGTAGATTCGAAACGTTAATATTTCATTTTTTATAACATGCATTTCAGAATTAGAAGTTTAAACGTAGCAATACATGCCAATTTCCTCTGAACAGTGTTTTGGAAAAAATTATAACATGCATGCGATAGATAATGTTCATTATGATTGGCAATAAGAAACTGCAAACAACATTTGTGGAATATGGAAGATTATTTTGTCTCATTGTGCTAATAGTAATAAGATCGAAGAAAGAATTGTTACAGAAATGATAATAGGTGCAAGAGAGCTTGAATCTGATGAACTATAAAGTGAAGATGTTTGGAGATTTCTCGATTCACATTACGAAGAACTGACCGATGATCTTCTACTTTTAAGTCAATAAAGGGCACTTTAACCTCTTGCCTTTTTATTTGTTTACTGGCTGCGCGTGTAGGATTTTTCAGAAATCGTAATTATTACAGAAATGGTTGCAGTTCGAAGAGGAAAAACTTCCTTAGCAAAAACAGAAAGATTAACTTTGAACGTTGAAAAATCGTACGCTACGTTGTAAACGATATATTTCTATTTATAAATCAAAAAGAATATCTTATTTCAGACGTTTCAATTTGTATTGGCGATGATGGTCGCCAATCAATGTTCTTCCACTTTGTAACACATTTATTTTTGAAAATGAAACAGAAAAGCTGAAGGTTGCGTACTTATCCTCCGTTAAAAACTGAAACTTCGCATTTAGAAGTTACCTATGGAAAATAATTTCCAAACATTTTTTTACTTTTAGATCATCTCAGGATGGTCTAACTCGGTAGTTCTTAACCGCGGGTTGTAAGGTATTCGAAGGAGACCACAGGTGAAAATCGCGCAAGAGAGAGGTCACAAGAAGAGACTACGTGGCCACAGAAGGAAGTAAAGTGCAGCATAGGATATTATACATGTAGAGTCGAGGCTTCATAGATAATTCACAGGATCACAGCGAGGGAAAATACAGATACCCGCTGTTAGCATAGTGCCTAAAGTTCCGGCCTGTCGGTTCGGAGGTTACGATTCTCATTTTCTTCCTCAAATTTTTGTTCAACTCTTTTATATCGTGCAAATTAAGTGAATCAACCCGTATATTTCTCTACGTCGTTTTCTATTTCTCAATACTCACGGTATTCGCTAAATATACAATTCTATGTGATCTTCATACATTATTTTGTTAATCCTTCCAATTTCGCTATAGAAATATTACTGCGTACCACTCGTAAATAAATATCAGAGAGTACAAAGAACTAATGAATATTTACCTACGCCAACAACACGTGAATGCAAACTAAAAACCAAACGGGTATATAAAGCATCGGAATGTTCTCCACGTAATAAAATGCATCCGTGTGTATTCATGATATGCTATGTATAAACACATCGTGAACAAAATATTAATCCGAAGATCATTACACAATCTCTTTTGTTAAAATAATCGCATTAACATCTATAATCATTTAAAATAGATACTTGAATACAGTCTGGGTTTCTAAAACTGTATTTATTTTTAACAGATTTTCTTTCTGTAAGTACTGCTTATCCCAGATTACCCCAGATTACATAATTATTACGTTCCCTAGACCAGTTCGTTAATTCTTTGTAATTAAGATAAACGAAGCAGAGAAATGTAAAAAAAAAATTCCGTGTAGATACCATACAATTACATTTGAAATTAAACAACAGTATATTTTTTGTCGTAAACGTATAAATTTCTCGCTCCGCGAACCTTGCGATCTATTTCTATTCCTTCTTTGGAGGTTTACAGATTTTAACGAAAGAAATCTGCTGGGTTATAATAAACGCGGAACTTTTCGTACTTGACAGAATTTTTATTTAAAGCACTCAGAATATATATACTTACAAGGTGGGCTACTTGTTCACCCTGAACAACTTCTAAAGTATGCATAAAATATGCATATCTTCGAAACTTGACACCTAACGAGGTGGAAATTGAAATAATGTAAACAAACACAGATTTCTCTAGTACGCATTGGTCTGTCAATTTCATTTGCGACATTGATAAAAACCAAGCTTTCCGAGATGAGTGCCGTGTACGCAAAACGGTTCAGGGTGGTGTTCTTATGTTGCCACCCAAAACGGCCAAAATTGAGTTTTACGAATACCGCTAAATACATGTACAAGTCGACACAGGTTTTCAAGAAGTGTGCAGAACGGTACAAGAAGACAAAAAATGTGGATGACTTTTCAAATCGAAGATTAAAGTGAAGCTTTAACTGATATCCGAGAAAACAGAATGATTCTCCGGCTTTTTGAGAAAAATCCGACTCTTTCACTGGGAAAGAGGCAAATATTTTTGGCTAAAAAAGGTATAAATATCGGTATAATGCCATTAAAACGGTGTTTAGACGAACATAGTGTCAAATGGCAGAGTACACTGTCCAAACCGTTCTGGCGTCATCTGATGTGGGCTTATCGAAATAATGATCGTGACTGGAGTAATACGTTCACTGATGAATCTTCGTTTTGGGCATACTTGGTCTGTCCATGGAAAACGAATGATACAGAGATGTGTGAAACGCCCCATAAAGGTACATGTTTGAGGTTGCTTTAACGCGCGAGACTTCGGAACATTGTGCGTCTTCACGGACAATCTAAATGCATAAAAGATGTTGAAACTATATCAAAGGAAGCTTCTCACATCTGTGAAACATTGATTCGATCAAACTGAAAACCAATGGATATTGCAAGAAGACAAAGATTAAACATCGAAATCACATTTGTACCAAATGAAAAGCAGAAAACGTCATCGCCGTACTGTCTTGGCTATCGTAATCCCGTGATGCAAACCCTATAGAAAATGTGTGGTATGTAATGTAGTACAAGGTGAGAGGAAGACGTATTACAAAAATAAGAAGGCTCATAACATCACATTCGGAAGATATGGAGGTCGCTACCTGTATCGTATGCCAAAAAATTAATCGAAAGTATGACGAGACAGTGTCGATCTATAATTACCAATGGAGGAGACAGGATCAATTATTGAGTAAGAGCGTATTAGTGTTTTAGGTGAAGATTCGACTCATATAAAATTTTTTACAGATGTATAAGCTTTTACAGAAATATCGGCGACACACTCTTGTGGGACAGACTGTATGAAAAGATTCTTTATAGTAAACTTGTATAGTTTAGAAGGATAAATTATGTAATGTATATATTCTTTCGTAGGCCTAGACATTTTGGAAATTTCAAGGTCAACTTCGTTTTTTTTTTTATATGGAATGTTATGTTTTTTATGCCAAAGTATCGACGTTAAATTTTGAGTAAAAAGGAACTGCCCATTACTAGTCGTAAATCTACTATTTAACGAATAATTTAATATGTAATAAAATAATATGACCTTGCTTAGCCGAAGAAGCGCGCTATCTACAGACAAAGCCTCCTTTAGCGTCGGTTATAGAAAACTCATTGATACATAGATGTGAAATACGTATCATAAACACAAGGTTATCCAAATGCACTGCTTAAATGTCAAGAGACCATTTAGAACGTTGTAATTTCGCTAGTTGGATTATTGAACAATGAACAACAGATTCATTGTTTTCAAACAACATTTTGTTCAGTGATAAAACTAATTTCATAATGGATTAGAGGTGATGAAAAGCCTCGTGTTTTTCGTGAAAAATCCTTGCACACACAAAAATTCACTCTTTGGTGTGCATCTTGGGCAAATGGAATTATTGGGTCATTTTTCTTTGAAGATGATACTGAAAATGCTGTTATGTGAATGTTAAGTGATACCAATCAATGTCGAGTGATTTTTTATGATCAGAATTGAATCATATTAATATGTCTGATGTCTATTTCCAGCAAGACGGTGCTACGTGTTACACAATTGTAGTTTATTGTAAAATATAGCTGATAGAAAATTGATGAAGATTTGTTAAAAACATTTTTTCGTCAGACCACCGAAAGTGCATGAAAAATCGTGGTAAGCGTTACGTGGAACATCTGTATAGACTTACTTAAAACAAAAAGTATAAGATAACGACCATATGTGGCACATATTACTGCACAGAGGATCATAAAAATTTACTTGGGGACACATCTGTCCCAACAGGATTGAAAGAGTTACCGACAACAGCCTTAAAGTTCGTTGTTTCATCTTAAGTCTGCAATGAATTGTACGAAGTAATTGAGACAAAAGAATTTAAACATCCAATGATGCCTGGTAAACTGGATCTGATAAGTACTCTAACAAGATGATAATTTCACACGTGAGAAGAAATGAAATATAAAAATAAATTGCTCGTTTATTCGTGAACATTTCACAGAAACATAACTCCTCGTACGAAGCTATTAAACGTAGATTCTGTGTTGTTGGCATGTTTCAGCTGGTTAGGACATTGCACTTCCGGGTCCGGTAATTATCCACATTTAACCCTATTAAGCGGTTAATTAGGCAGCCCACAACTCTTTACGAGACATCATAAATCGTGCTCGTTTCCTTTCGCGATACGATAAACTGCCAAACTTTTACAACGTGTTTGTCAAATAAAATTACTCAATAAAGCAAATTAACCCTCAAGCTGGCCTCGACGTCGTCTTTAGTTCCAGTTGTTCTATTAGGATGTCCGGAAATTAACCGCGAGCAATAGCGACATGAAAAACAACGATTTAATTTTGAAGATTTTTTATCTTATCGACATACTCTTTGTTATGTTCGATATGTTTCTACTGATACAATTTAACTGCTTTCAAAAAATTAAAAAAAAAGTTAAGTAGTCCATTGAATGAAAGAAAATGTAATTACTTTGATTGTAAGTTATCACTGGAGAATTATTCATTTATTATATAGACAGGGTGATATGGAAATTGATGAATAAACTTTAGTACTGTGTTTTATTGTTCCTAAGGACGAAAAAGTGTCATATAAACATACATCCAAAAATTCTTTCTTTGCAACATTTGAACACTTTTTGCTTATATTGAAAATTATATAGTCGCCTAGCTGTTAAAGCTGTATAATGTTTACACGTTATATTTTTTCAAATGATGTAGGCCGTTTTGTTTTAGTAACACGTAGTACAATTTTAACCATGGACAAGTATATTGAAACCTAACAAAACCTAACAATGTCCTAAGATTCTTAAAGATACCTAAGAGAATGGGGATCAATCATAACGAAGAATGAAATATATAACTTGAATCACGAAAGGATTCAATCGTCAATTTTTCAAACGATCGCTAATCATTAGGTACTATTAGTATAAAAAATTAGCGCTATAGTTATGACTTGCATTGTTTTCACAATCGGTATCTCAGACATCAGACACACGGTTGCGTTTTTCCTCGTGTTTTATCCGAACATTACGCGCATAATCATATGACAGACAACGACCCAGTTTGCGATCCTGTACATAGCACATACCAGCACAAATGTAAATTCTCAGTCTGAACAGATATAACACGTGTCTACGATCCGATACGAGATGCAAGATTGCGAGAGGCTCGCTCGTACTAACTGTTACAGTTCATCGGCCAGCAAAGTCCCGCTAAATGGTCGAAGTTGTTCGATAATTGGATCTGCGTCACTTATCGGTACGTCTGTCTACAATATTGTACTAGGTTTGAACATTGTGAAATGATAATACATCATTCATTTCCTTTTGCTTCCCACCGCAGAATTGTCTAGGAAGCGACAATTTCGTGGCCGAAATTAAAAACACATTTCGCATTGACTTTTTTTTTCAAGAAAAATTTAGTTACCGAACCTAACACATTATCGACGGGAGACGTGAATCGACGTTTTTCATTTCTCAAGCACAGAAGACACGATATACTTGCAAATCCTGTTTAATACTTCTCCATAAGGGAAAACGTTTTTTAATTACTGGTATTACCTTTAGCTGTATTTCTCAATTTTAAATAAAAGGTTTTGTTTAATGGAACAGTTTTTATTTTTCATCTAACTAAAAAATGTGCTGGAACTGAGGTAAGTTCCATTTCACAATACATCATCAATAATATGTTAAGCTGCCTTAACATTTCCCTGTATTATAAATATTTTTCATAATATCAAGCTGTATATACCGGCTGAGACACATAAAATGCGATAAATATTATCCGGCTGAAAAATATATTTTGAAGTGTTAAACGTACATTTCCGTCTATAACTCATCGGACACTTAACACTTTACCGACCGGCTCATTCTATTCAATACTGGCTCGGTTTTTACTACCACGCTTATTCTTACAGCTCTAAAAATTTTAAATAAAACTTTGCGAAAAGGCTTTACCATATCGTTTACTTTCTCTTATTATAGGATAATTAAGACATGGATCAAAAGTGACCTGGCACTGGCCAGGCGAGAGATAATTTGTTGCGTTGGTAACAAAAAACCGATTAATAGGCTTCCAGTCGGTAAAGTGTTAACAAAATTAGGATTAGAACTTGGAAATTCTATTTTTACCGCAATTTCTTGAACAGTATATTCTTGTTTTGCAACCAATACTGGAACATTTTTTAACGAATAATTGTTTTCTAAAAGAATTCATTGTGATTATAGGAACTGTCAAATTAAAAATGAAGAAGATCATATGATGTAGTATCCCAGCACCATGTTTGTCTCTGTTTAATGAAAAACTTTTTCTAAATTATTTGTAAATACTTAATGATGCTACAGATATGTTCTTCAGTTAATTTTGAATCGTCGAAGAAAAACTAAATGTGTATACAGAATAACATCGTGTAAAATTGGAGTTGCATTTAATAAAAACTTTTTTTTTACATTTATTGAAGTTACCCACGTATATTTTTAACCTCGCATTCAAATATAACCGTAAAATAGATAAATATAACAAAAGACAGAGTAAACTCGCGGAAAAAAAATTGTATTTATGTTCTAATACTCATTTTGCTCAAAATGTGCAAGTGTTCGATGATTTATGGACAGGTGGGTACCTGTTTACCTAGCTTTAATGAAAGCAGACCAAAAAGTCGATAACAAGAGCAACAACAAGAATAACCAGAACAACGATAACATAAGAATAACATAATATTAATAATAATAATAAAATAATTGTATATCTCTATCCCTGCTAACAATCGTAGCTCTAAACGTAAGAAAACGCAAGGTAACAAGACCAGTTGGCTGACGTGGAAAGCGAAAAGAGAACGTACTACTTGGACATCAAGAGCGAGAGTTTTATACGAACGGAGGCACGAGTCGCAGTTAGGTGGACGATAACATCTCCTGGACGTTTTTGTTGCACTCTCAGACGACACTTGAATACGCGTCGCTCAAGCTCGTCTACTCTTGTACGAATATATCTCGAGTTGTTCGTCATGTATGCCGTCCTTGAAGAGGGCGTGTTGAGATTAACGCGAGACGAGTTAGCCAAGGTCGCGTTTGTCAGCCACTTGAACGTGTCCCGACCTTTTTCCACCATCATCCAGGTATAAGGCGACAAAGGGACCCGGTATGTTTGCGAAACACCACGCCATTAGGTTTTCCGGCGCCGTAAAGAACCGGTCTTTCCCAATAGAAAATCTCTGAACAAAGAATACGCTACCTAGGTAGCTCAGGCTTAAGTGGCCAGTTGCAGAAAGGAACCTTCTTTACCGCTCTGAATATGGTATTAACACTTGGACGTGTAGCGTGTCTGCTTCGAAAGCTTCCGTCTATCCGCAGTGAGTGGTACACACGAGAGCCACTATTCAGCCTTTGGCTATGATAAACGCTGAACCGGAAAAACGTTCATATAATACGAGTGTAGAAAACTTTGAAGTTAGAATACTTTTAAATGTACGCCGTTTCATGTTTCGAATAAAGATACACACTTGGGTGAAGTACAGATGAAACGTTTGAATAAAGTGACTTTTTGTTTTATTTCAGGATTAACTCCCTCAATGGCGGTAACCGAGTCGTAATTTTCATTTCATACGGATGGAGAAGATTTACGTAACACTCTATCAAATTGTTTCATTTTCTCTTTTTCTTTTTGCATAGGATCTGTTAAGACTCCGTAGACGGCAGTTTATGGCACGATCGTGGTGTAAAGTTATTTTTGACTTTCTAAGTTTCTTTTTATTTCTTTTCTTTATGAAGACAAATTATTTCGTTGCTTTTTAGAATATTCGCGCCTTTTTACGCTGAGTAACTTAAAGGAGGTGTTGCCGAGTGACAAGCTCAAAAAATTAATTTTTTGGAGCTGCGTCAGTACAGTTGCAAAGTGCAATTGCACTTTTTTTTTTTTTTTTTTTTTTTTTTTCAAGATTTACAACAAACGTTCTAAATATTTTCTCACTCGTTTTCTTACATTCTTCATTACATTGCTCATTATTTGTTCAGTACTTATACTTAAACAGTTCGTTTCAATTTTTTCTTTGTTTTCATCTACTAAAATAAAAGATTGAGAATAAACCTTATTTTTTAAAAAAGCCTCACAAAAGAAAATCAGGGGGATATAAATCATGTAAATGCAGTGACCAAGATATCAGACTGTGGGTACCAAACCATTTTTCTCCATATGTTGAGGTTAAATAGCACTTGACAGTACGAGCGTTATGAGCCAATGCTGGTTATTTGACGTTTATGGATCTTGGATAAAATTTGAAATATCTGGTAAAATATTAATATTTCTGTCACAATATCCTGACACTTTTCTGTTCAGAATGGCACAAGGAACCAATTAATGTAAACAGATTTGTAAAATTCCATAAAAAAAAAAAAACAAGTGCAATTGCATCGATACTCCTGCAGAAATTCGCACTATTTGATGATTGTTAATATCAAAGTTTGTTAATATCAAATTTTCCACGACCGGTCAAATGACCGCTTTCAACTTCATTTTAAAAATTTCCTATATGCAACGTTATTCTCCGCAGGTTTAGTGTGCAACAATTTTCCTCAAGGATCTTTTTCTTTTAACCTAATTACTAGATACACCCCGTATAGTACAAGAGGTTAAAGAAACATCTAAACAATATAACTCCACAACTCGAAGATTCGAACTCTTCCCTTGTGACGTGAGTTATCGAGGTTCTACTGTACATCAAAAACTTGATCTTCGCTTCCATTCGACGTATCATCTCGTTCGATCAGTCGAGCAAGTGCAAACGATCTTTCCTCCCCTCTCTGTGCTTTGTACCTTTCGTTTCTATCTGAAATCACGATCGAAAGAAGGCTTTGTGCAAGATCGTTCGATCCGACGTTCGAGCCACGAAAATCCCACGGAGGAATCGCGAAAGGCCACCGTGAAAGTGTTTCGCGATCAATGATGGCTGCGCTCAGCAAGCGCGCGTGTCTCAGGCGGCATGGCGCGGCGTCGTGAAACGAAAGCGAATCGCTGAGAGATGTCGGCGAACGGGCCAGCAAGCAACCAGAACCAAAAGGTTCCCCGTCACTCTTTTTTCCCTTTCTACTACCTGCGATCGATGATACATTCACACGGTCGCTTCGTTACATGTTGCAATCGACTCTTATGTGCATCAATAACGGTGCTTGTCTCGTTATTCTTTTCTCGATATATATGTACAGTGACTCGCATTGAAAATCGTCCACACTTCTCGCTCCTCACTTGTTCACCCTTGCAAAACCCAATAAAACAAATAAAATATAACCAGTGCACTGATAATTAATAATAGAAATATTCTTCATTTATTATTATAAGATATCACTAAAATGGAACAAAAATGTGTGGAATATTAACGAAGAAATAACAGTATAATGATACTATACAAAGTAAGAATGGACTCATTAAATGTCATTCACTTGTCTTTATTTATAAAACTTAAAAGATACGTAAATTCAACATTTTGTTGGATCTCCTCTATCATTATCCACATCTAATCTTACATATCAATTTAACGAGGTTTTCTGTATACTTGCTTGAAATCTTTGTCCATTTCGTTAACAACATATTCTTTAATTATTTATTTTTATCTGTTAAGGAAACAATGTACTGTAGTCCAATATTTATTTACCTTTTTTTGTTAAATTTCTCTTTGAGATTTTCCCTGATTATAATAAAGTATTATAAGTTTTCGTTGTATTGTTGTTTACTTTTTCCTAGCTTTCATTTTACTAAAAATACTTCAAATCTGCACTGCAACTTGACCTGGAATTTAATAAAGAAGATATTAATGAAAATACATTTTTTAATTCAGAAAATCCCCGAATGTTACAGATGGACAATTTTTAGCGTGACGTACTTTTCTTAGATATCACTAGAAACATCAGTTTTCATTCATTTTTATGGGAAATTATACACATTTCTTTACGTATAATTGTGAAATAACGTACGTAGAATGTTTTTGTATAGGTTTTAAATTTTGCATGGTTATATATTATATTCTATAAACAAAATTAGAGAAAAAATTGCGTGAACCATTGCACATATATTGCAAGCGAGAAGTCTCCGATCTTTTCCCTATTTTGCGAACGATTAGTGAATTAATGAAAATGAGATTACAATTTTGCAGACTCTTTGACATCTAATCATAAACTGATATGTCAAGTCGTTGCACGTGAAATAAGATTCGTAAATGAAACTCGAAACCTTGATAACGTACAGCAAGTCTCAAAATTATTAGCCTGCACGAGAAATTATGAGAAATTATAAAAGTCAAATGATAAAACAAGTTTTCATTTTTTTTTTTTTTTTTATTTAAAAGACATAATAATTGGACTTTGACACTACCAAATTATACAAAAAGCAATCAAATTATCATTCATAGTTAATAAATAGGACGACGTCTAACAAATCGTTGTACAAATTCAGGTCACAAAATTAATGGCACATGTAACGTTTTCTAAGAAATATAATCCAACTATTTAATTTATATCTTCTAATTTTTCCTCTACTGCTTTATAAACTCAATATAAGACATTGTAACGATCAGCCAAGTTCCGAGTTTGGAAAATTAATAAAAATCGATATCAAATTGATCCTGTTATTGTATCAAAACTCGTTTGATGTCTCACAAAGGTATTAATATTCGTTTAATACTTAACAAAAGTATTGATAATTGTTTGATACTCGCACGAAAATATTAATACCTGCCGATGCTTGTATGAAAGTCTATAACTGTGACTATGACCAATAGAATCCAATTTTTCAAAAAGATAAACAAAGTTACTTATAAATCATTAACATCTAGTAATTTGTAAAGCTCTGTTCTTATTACGTGTATCGTTTAAGTATTATGTAGTACACGAACCGCTTATTTTGAAAGTGATTCAAGTCCATTCGTTTCTAAATCGAGATATTTAAGGATTCTCTTTTGAATCAATTTGAAAATATTGATTACTGATAACACGTGAACTTAAACTTTTCAAACTACAAATTTTTACCATTCTATTAATTTTCTATTAATAAAATCTCAATGGATTTGAACATATGGGCTGCACATTTAAAAAAAAAAAAAGAATGAAAATATCACGTAGGATTGTAAATATTATAATCTAGAATTTGATTTTTTTTGTTTGTTTGTTTGTTTAATGGACTTGGACAACTTTCAAAACGAAAGGCTCATATAGTATACGTTATACAGGGTGTTCCAGATCTAAACCAACAAATTTTTCAAATATATTTCAGAGGTCATTTTGAGCAAACAATATTATACCATGGATTAATTCGTCTTCGTTTTTGGGATATCGCCTAACCAATCCAAACTAAATTCTATCTGGCTGGATTCACATAATTAGTAGAGCCATTCAAATCGAAATATTCGCAAGCTGTTAGAAAAATGGTAAAAGGTCATCAACAACAATAAAAATTCTTTTGATGATTAATCTATTCTCACTCTTTTTAAATAAAACTTTGATTGCACACAAAAGTGGGAAAAAATTAATTTCTGCACCTAGTAGATGGAACGTAGTACATAACCCGATGAACTGATAGCAAAAATTAGAGAGAGACTGCTTTTATCGTCAATAACGACCTCGCTAATATTCAATGGATGCGGTCTATGGAAACACGCCTACTTACGTGTAATAGAAACAAGAGGTAATCATTTTAAACAATTTCTGTAAACCAGTCTGAACTGGTACAAATCGATATAAAAGAATAGTTTGAAATAAACGATTATCATAAAACGTTAAGTAGCTTAAATGCATCTGATTACTTGTGGTTTATGCTACTTTCTCCTCTCGTATCTCGTAAACGAAGACGAACCATCCCATGAAGTATTAGGTGTAGAAATGAGTTCTTTCCGATTTTTAGATACAATCGAAATACAACTTAAAAAGAAAAAAAAATGAAAACAGACCAATTATGAAAATAATTTCCATTATTGTTAGTGACCTTTTGCCATTTCTCTGGCAGCTTGCAAAAATCATCACGAATATTTCGATTTGAATGGCTGTACATGAATGTTGGAAACAATTTATTTCTACACCTAATATATAACATCTTTTTACTTAAAATAACCTCCTAAACATGTTGGCAAAGTTTAAACATCTGATATAATATTATCATACAGTACATGATATTGATTCCTACTCCTACTTTGTTTTTACAATATTATTATTGGTAATAAATACTATTTTCATGAAGTGTCAAATCACAAATGGTAACCAATACTTTCCTACAAGCGTCAACAAGCAGATATCGATATTTTCGGGTAGGTATCAAATAGGTATCGATACATTCGTATACTTTTCAAAGAAGTTCTTGATATCTCAAGAAATATGGGAGAAAAAGAAATCGAAATGTATTTATTCGAAGAGACATCGAGAATACAATAAGAGTTGTTCCTAAATTTCACGACGTAAAATGGAAATTTACTTACTTGAACTTTTCTTATTTAATTGTTTGCCTTTCTCACTAATTCAAAATAATTAATAACCAGTGACTTTGACACGAATGTAACTCTACAGTTGCTCACGTTGAAAATTATCCACTCTTCTTCCTGCTCGCTTAATCGCTTTTATAAAAATACAATAAAACAAAGAAAAGGTGTCTGTAGTCAATATAGAAATATTCTTTAATTATTATAAAATATGACTGAAACATAAAAGGATTTATAAAATGATTATGAAGAAACAATAGTGTAATTATAATATGCATAAAAGATGCATAAATTAGAAAATTTGTCTATCTTTTCTACTATTTTTCACGGCTACTAATTTCTATTACACATTGATTTTACAAGGTTTTTCATACAATCGCTTGAAATTTTCGTCCTTCCGTTAGCAACGCATTTTTCAAGTCTTGTTTGTTTTTATCTGTTAAGGATATGTTATACTGCAGTCCGACATTTATTTAACCATTTCTACAATTTCTCTTTAGGATTTCCCCTGATTATAATTACAAAACATTACAAAATTTCGTTCTTCTATTTTTGCTTACTTTTCTTTAGCTTCCATTTCGTTAAGAACGCTTTAAACCTACATTATAACTTAACCTGACAGTTAATAAAGAAGACAATAATGAAAAACAATTGAAAGTACATTTTTTAACTCAAGGAATCCGCGAATGTTACAGATGGGCGATTTTTAGTGTGACCTACTTTTCCTAGACGTCATTGGAAACATTCATTTTTGTAGGAAATTATACAAATTTCTTTACATATAATTATGAAATAATGTACATAGAATATTTCTGCATATGTTATACAAATATCGCACGTTTATATATTATGTTCTATAAACAAACTTTGAAGAAAAACAAAAAGATCGTGGACGATTTTCAGTGTGAGCGACTGTATGTTTCCCAATTAAAAATTACGTCGAAATTCGTTCGACTACAATTTATTGAATTTCAATAAATATCATATTTTTACATAAAAAGTGATAGCTGTTTCTGAAACTTATGATTTCGTATGGGAACTCAGTGGTCAGACACGTATTTCTTTGGAATGAAACTTTATTAGGTGAATTTCACATGTACGATAAGAATATGTGACAAGAAATACCCGAAAAAGGCAGCTTGATAAGAACAAGAAGCTGTTACCAATCAGAATGCGAGTTCCGAAAGTCAGTGAACTTTCTCAGGACGATCCAATTACAAGCGACACGAGAACGAGGCATTCGCGAGTATTGGCTCACCGCAGACATCCGCCGGTTTTCGATTGAAAAACAACAGTAATCGGTGCACGCTCGAGGCTTGAATTTATGGCAACGCTACTAGAGAGTATCGAAGATTGCGACGTCAATTGTAATGTATCGGTTTCTATCACTCAACACCTCCATTACCTTTAACCCATTTTCATCATACGAAAGGATGAAAAATATGCATCATTAAATCTAAGTACAAATATTTCAAAAACTAATATACGAAGTTAATATTTCAGTGATTTTTCAAGGGTGAAAATGAAGAAAGAAATTCGTGTGCGAACATCCTTTAACCCTTTAACAGTCTAATAAAAGCATGCATTACGGTAAAAGAAATGTGTATTTTGGTAACTACGTTATGTGTAATAATTTTTGAAGCATGAAGTACATAACTAAAAATGATATTTCGTTCCTTTATAACTTTCTTTCTAAAAATCACTCTCGATCTAAACTGTTCGGTACTCGACGCTCTGCCCGTGACTGTCACGGGATAAACTGTTAAAGGGTTAAAACAGAACTTTTTTTTAAATTGGATCAAACAACTTGAATTTTTTGAGAAGTTAACCCTTTATGGGCCCGTGTAACTTTCAGGTCACATTTTAATTTATCGACATTTTACACAGAAGCGCAAACATTATAGGCCGTTGTTACCTGAAAGTCACATAGTGAATATATTGCAATAAAATTGTTTAACCGGAAAAATTTTTTTTCATTTGCATATATAGGTTTATAATTGCTGATTTTTCGTTCCCCCAATTTCTTGGATTTAAAACAAAAATTCGGCCCATAGAGGGTTAAAATGATTAGTTTACTAAACGACGTGCAAAACATTTTTTGAGAAAATTGCAATCGGTCGGAAATTACAAAGAAAATAATAAAGGTTTCTTTTTGCAAGTTTTTTTATCTAAATCTGTATTGAAAATTTAGAAAACACGATTTGTATATCAAACAGTGGAAGTGATATATGCGTTCCAAGAAAACACAAACATTTCTAGTCTCACAAGGGGAGACCACGTCCCATGGAACACCGATTTTTTTGAAATTTGGCACAGATGTTCTACTCGGAAAATAATTAGACCCATATTTTGCCAAAAGTGTAGATAAGCCCCCGTTTTCGAAAAATTTTGAGTTAAAAATCAAAGTTCTCCGATCGAGCTGAAATTTTACACAGACGTTCTATGTGCAATTCTAGGGATACGTATTTTTTTATTTTGCGAAAAAACAATTTTTAAACAATCGGTATGTGCCATAATTACCATAAAGTTAGCACTATTTTCGAAGTAGCGGCGTGGCCTGGTGGATAACGAGACGTATCCCCGAGGCGATGGACGTAGGGTTCGAATCCCGATATTTGGTTTTTCTTTTTTTTTTTCTTTTTTACATATTCTATTTTGATTAGCAAGTCCGAATCCATCGCAGCTGCAATCGCCCATTCTTGCAGAGTGCGTGTAGACATAGGAGCATACGCCTGTCTGACTTCTGCAAATCTGGTGTATATCCACTTGTCGATATGGCGAAACTTATCATATTTCGTCCCACCAGATAAAATTTCCTCCTTCCAAATTGCTACCTGATCTTTAGGTTTTAAATGGAACCCACCCTTTGATTTTAAAGACTGGATTCTAAACTTCACACTGTCTGGACACTTTCTGCACACTCGCTAATTCAACAATGAAATGAAGTCACGCTTGCTGTAGGTCAGTAAAATCCTACGGAAAATGCCCCCACCCCCCCTTCCAAACAATGACTATTCGTTTTTTGGGAGAAGGCGGACCCGTCCTACCTGCGCTATTACCTGCAGCTCGCAAACTTTTAACGATCCCTCGTAGCTAGCGTACAAAATAATTTCGACATACAAATCATCTTTGATCGTAAACGTTTCAAATATTAAAGTAATGCACTTTCAGGGTTTACATAAATAAAATATATAACAATATAAAAAAATTTCAGCTTGATCGGAGAACTTTGATTTTTAACTCAAAATTTTTCGAAAACGGGGGCTTATCTACACTTTTGGCAAAATATGGGTCTAATTATTTTCCGAGTAGAACATCTGTGCTAAATTTCAAAAAAATCGGTGTTCCATGGGACGTGGTCTCCCCTTGTCAGTAAAGGTGAAGAGCAAAATGTTGAAGAAGGTGATGCAAGGCCTGATAACATATGCAAGAATGCTACAGTTTAAGATAGAAACACATGAAAAATACAATTTACATCAGGTTCAAGAATTGCTGGTTCCCAGATAAATTTAAGCTATACAGAGCCTATTGAATTTTTCAACTTACTTTTTACTAATGAGCTGGTAAATAAATTAGTTGAAGAAACTAACCATTATGCAAACGATGAAATGTCAGAGAAACACTTAGCAAAACGTTCTACTTGGCATACACGAACTAATATTACGGTAGCTACATGCGCTGATATCTCTCGTCTACCAGCGACGCGCGCTCTACAGACAGCTCCATCCGCAAAGGGTTAATATGGCAGTTGCTATGCGTGCAGTGCCACGATCTGAAGCGAATATTTTGTGTTTTACAACTATAATCCGCCAGATCGGGGCTCCGTCACGTTGCGGGGTCGTAAGATCCATGATAAAGAAATTCGCCACTTTCTCCGCGCTCGGTTAATTACACTTATACTATCTCTTCGTAAAACGACAGTCCACTCGATGGAAAATCGTGAATTGTCGATAATATTTATAAAGAGGGGGGAAAAGAGAAGGAGGGAGACATTTGAAACCCATTGTTGTAGCGTTGCGGACGGTAAAAGGTGTCAAGTGAACTCGTGCCGAACCAGTTTTCACGCCGTGCAAAACGTCGGTGTCGGCCCTTTCGAAATTAGAGCAAGTTTATCGGATGTCGCGATGGCAGGTTTTAGTCACCGCTGTTCTGCTTAGTGTTACGTTTTAACCTACTGCCACGCACTTAATTACGGTCAATTCGTTTTCTACTGGACGACGGAAGAACCTTTGCACGCCAAGGCATCGCGTTGATGTTCATCGCTACGTTTATTTTTCTACTTTGGGATAAGGCAGGCATCATGAAGGCTTCTTGCACGGCTTTATCCCATTCTTGTACACCTGAGAAATATCGGGGTCAACGGATTGAACGCGTATTCCTCGTTCGTAACGTTGGCGTCGCGTACTGCGACATTTTGAACGAGTATTCGGGAGAGAAAATCAAAAACTGCACACAATGTGGTAATAATTCGCATTTTCATATGGAAAAGAGGGATTATATTATTATATAAAGCAATGGTACAGAAAGAACTTCAGTAACTCGAATCTCAAGGGGAAAGTTTCAGTTTTCGAGTTATGGAGGTTTCGATTTATCAAAATTTTCGAAACAGAGACTTTACACATAAGTTAGGTTTCTAGATTTATAGATATTCAAAGAAAAACAAACTTTTATAGAAGATCAGCATTTTATTTCCACACTTTGGATGATTCAACTCAAATCATCTAATATAATAAAAATATTTATCACACGATGTGGCGTTTTTATTTTTGAGATGATATCTCTGTTAGAAAGTCTTACATCTTTCTAATCACTTATCTCAACTTGCTCCTTCCTATTTAGTAATTTATCTCTTGACATAGCCAAAATAAATTAAATTAACCTAAACGTATACTTCACATTATAAAAATATAATAAAACCGATACTTTTTTATACACTGCATACACAGTTAAAAATGAGAGAAAATAAAGAGCTGGAATTATGGTAATTTCGCTCGAATTTGCAATTCAATATCAAATATTAGGGTAGTGGTCAAAACAAAATGTAAGAATCAAAAATACCAATGAAGAAAACAATTACAATCAAAGAAACAGTTATTCGTCTAACTATTTTAGTTGGTAACAATTAAAAACCTAATCGATAATAATCAATACCACCTAAAAATTTTAGTGGAACTATAGAAATTTCGCTGGCTGAATGTACAGTTACTCTCAAAGTTGAACGTACACTTGTGTTGGCAATGAAAATCGGCGGGAAAATGAATAAAAACATAGATATTTTAGTACAATACCGCAATATATATGTATTCGAATGGTTTGGATAAAAATTCATGAAAGTTCTTTTTCTTTTTCATGAAAATAATTATTTCAATTTTTATCCGCTGCGAGGCACACTCTGTCGTCATTGGTTCAATAATACGATTTTGTTGGGCCAATATTTCCGTGTCTTTTATTATGGACAAGAAAAGCGCCCTGTGGAGAAAAGATAATGTATATAAAACAAGTTTAATTAACATGTTTCATAGTATTATTTATGAACGCGTTCTACTTTTCTGCCGGGCGGTTAATACCGTTCTTCGTAAATTTACAGTGGATTACGTGTATCAGAATTTAGTTTCGAAACGGTTTAATTCTCTTTTCGATTAAAGCATTCCTAAGAGGAATAAAATAATAATTTGATAAAGCCAAATGAACAAGAATTTCTTAATTGAAACCTTCAGATTTCTTTTTTTTTTATTTATTTTTTCTTTCTTTCTTTCTTTCTTTGCTGCGCATCAATTACCACACAACGTCGAGCATTATCTTAAAGAAAAATCATTCCTTTTCTATTAACTGATCTTGGCCTTTTAGTAAGAAATGAATTGTTTCAACGGTCTGATTGTTGATAATATCTTCTTTTAAAATGAATTCTTTTCCCCAAGATTTAACGGTTTATAATACTCTATATGCTATTGATGCCTAATTAACGCATGGTATATATTATTTTTTTTAAAGTACATATCAGTGTTTGTTATCGATAAAAAGGTTTCATCTTTGAAAGATCAATACCCTTGTCACTTCATACTATATAATACCCATTCCATGTCATTGACCGTGATGTAATAAAAGTAGTTCGTTTTTCTTAACATAGAAACGAAAAAAAAAAGAATCAATAGATTATATAATATATACTGTCAATTCACCTGTTAATTGCGGATAACGAATTAACTCGTCATTGGTTCAATAATACTTCGAACGTCAATAGCTTATTTATTAATGAATTACTCATTTTTTAATTACATTGTTATGCTTGTATTAAATATAAAATATACTGTATCCATACTTGTAAAAACCAAAATAACGTAATTATTTATAATGTTTCATAATTTATAGTTTTTTGCTGATTTTTAATTATAAACTGGAGAGGTTCGAAATTTGTTTGATAGACGAACGCAGTTAAAAAGTTAAGTTCTCTTAACATTAGATATACTAACCGATCAAAATAACCGGTTTAAACATTTGCTCATAAAATTTCTATTTTAAATTAAATTTCAAAACTTTTTGTAAAATTATGAAAATTCTTATTTATACGTATCCGACAATTATTGGAAATGATTCCATTTATTGATACCATTTTTGCTGATATACGTATACCTACAATACCGGTTGGTATTTTAAGTGCTAATGTTTATCATTTTTCAGTTTACTTTGAATATTTTCAAATAATATTACAGAGTACTAATACAGCTTTATATATTCTTCAATCTCTTTCCGGGTAAGCCCTTATTCTTATAATTTTATGTCGTTTTGAGTGTTAGGATTTTACTATGTATTTTTGGATATTCCCCTGTTTTATGAGAAGTGAGGTAAAAGCTCTTTTCTGCCTTCATATCATCCTTTGTATGCGTTTCGTACGAGCTGTCTGGCTAATGTTGTTGGCTTCTGTACTAAAAGTGTTACTGAAATTACATATTCACGAGTAATCACCAATTTTATAGTTTTCATTATCAGTCAATTTTGTTGTGAGTGATTGAGAGGAATAGCAGAAATTACAGACTGTGTTTTATATTGTGTAATGTTAGATTTAAAAATTTTAAAACAAATTAAAAAATTAAAATTAATTATTAATTTATTTTCTTTACTTTTTGATTTGTTTTAATTTTATTAAATATTAAATTACTATTACTACCATTTATCATATCGTGTATAAAAACATAAGTGAAAAATATAATTTTTTGTTTTTGTTTTTAATTAATTATTGTTTATACATTAATTTAGAAATACTGAAATCTTTATTTGTTTATATTTTAATTAATGTAAAACAGTAAATAAAAAATAAACATTTAACCCTAAATAATAAATCTTTTATTTTAAAACACGACAAGGTCAAAATGACCGATTAGTAGAGATAGGTATATATATACCAATTCTTGGTATATCTAGCGTTAATATATTGTTCATCTTGCGACAAAATTCTGAATAAGGAAATGTTTACTTCTTGGATAAAGAATGCCTGTCTCTTTTCCTAGTTTTATACCGAATTCATGAGTGTGTATAGTTGATGAAAGAAATATAGCGAGGTCGTAAAATCGGTCAGACGTTGAAGTTTACACGTTCAAGTATATGTCGACAAGCAAATCAACAGAAACCTAAGGAAATAAGAATAAAAAAACCTCATTGTGAGACGTCTGAAATATGTATATATGTCTGCCTTAAGCTTTGATTTGGGCTTAACCGGAAAACGAAAAATGTCTCATTCAACCCTACGTCAATCGGTGCTGCTACTTAATGTTCTAATTTACGACCTCGCTATATTTCTTTCACCGACTGACTATACGTAGAACAACAATTATAACCTATATGTAACGTTAAATCGTGAGAAATGTTTCTTCAAAAATGTTGATTTCCTAAGCTGATTACATTTAACATTCAACTGCGAATTTTCATAACTTGTCGAATCGCACATTCGTGATACTAGCATAAGAGGGACGATATTCTGCTTATACGAACAATCTTTTTATTTACTTCATGGGTAACCATTCGGAACAGGGATAATTTCAATAACCTTGAAATATTTTCTCAAGATTAATATTCTCAGTATTCTTTGCGTGTACATGTAATCGTCGCTCAGCCTTAGTTCTCGATATACAAGAATATGTAGTCAGGTATCCTGTAACGAACGAATTTGTTCTGGAATCTCGTTCGTCTTAAGATACATACATACTTATACATTCTTTCGTAAGTATTAGGATGCTCACTGAACGTGAAACAAACCTGAACAGTTTTTCCAGAATTATGATAATCTTGGAAAAAATTATTCAGTGTAAAATGTTATAGTAGAACGAGTACCCTTGATAGAATTTTTAAATATCTATTTCTGTTTAACCCTTTGACTGCGAAGTACTTCAATCTTTAAACGCTCTGCGTGTATGAAATACTTTTTCGCGTAGCGTGGACTTTGTCATTGTACCGATCGGTTATGCCAATGTATAATTAAGTTACTATTTTAATTCTTTACCTACGCCAAGTTGAAATGAAACAATGATCACTCGAATCCAACACTTCATCTAGTTCACTATCGATTCTTAGAACAAGTTTTTCAAAACTACTCGATATTTTTGAGGTTTCACAGTAATAAAAAATAATATGACAAATTACATAAACCACAAATGAAATATTATAATACCCTATTGCAAGAATCATAACCATCTGTCGTTGTAAGAAATAACTCCCTGAGAAACAAAAAGTAAGTGGCCGATATAAACAGAATTCCATTTATTCTCTTTGCTATGCAATATAAAGATATATGTCTGTCTTAAAAATTGATGATTTTTCTTTTCATTGGATGTGTAAAATAGGAATATTCACCGAATGCATACATATATGCGTCCATAATCCACATCGATAGCTTCAGGCGGACGCATATGTGCGTTCATAGCAGTCAAACAGTTAAGGTGCTGACGTAAAAAATAAAATTCTAATACTGCTGCTGATTGTATCATACTGAACATCGAGTTTGTTGTAGGTCGGTGAACTTCTCTTGGAAACCGATTTTATATAATATAATAAAGAATTGTAGCTATTAATTTAAAAACATTTGTAATAGAAAATCATTACATACTTAAAAAATCTATTTAGGCCATCGTATTGTGTACAAAAAATGACATAACTTTGTCTTCTTTTATTTTTCTCACAAATAAACTATTTACGAGAAATAGCTGTGGAAATTAATGATATTTTTGCTGATGTATAATATTCCATGGTGAAATGTAATTTAAATTGTACAATACTTTCTATACAAACACAATAAGTGTTCTAATACTTATGAACGGAAATGTACACGTATGTATATGTAAAATATGTAAAACACGAACATACAAATACACGTGTTATAACTTTAATTTATTACATTTGAATTTGATACATTGTACACAAGTGTAAATTTAAAAGACAAAGATATGGAAGAAGAGGTATTGTCGTCAATTCTAAAATTATATAATAAAAGAACAAATGTATATTTACTATTAAAAGATAAATAATTAAGTAAATAACTAACGACACATATATATAATGAATGTCTCGAAAAATATCGCAAGATGACGACCAACAGCTCTAACACCACTATTCACGACTGTTATTGACAAATTCGTTATTATAGTAACGAAGGCAGAGTGGGCACAACGGCCGATTGTATATATTTTCAAGTGTTTTGTATTAATGAGAAAAACTGTTCATTGTAAGGTTGTTCATTATAGGATATCTCACTGTATGTTTGATTTATTGATATAATTTAATACTACGGATCTTTTAAAGGTTTAAGTTAGGCTTAAACTCCATTTCGAATTGATATAAAATAAAAAAAATAATTACAATCCATATTAAACCTTACTGAACGTTATTACGTTTCATTGAAAATTATTTCACGCTAACGTATGGATATTAATCCATAGACATATAACCCATTGATCTTCTTTATTTGCACAATATTAAAAATAATTATTATCGACGAGTTAAGTTTAGATTAAGCTAAATAAAAATGCAGCCGCGTACTTCAGAATAAAGTGTAACGATAACCTAAATTTAACTGAAATTTTTTGCGAGTATTTCAGAAACTAAGGCCGAACGGCGGTTATATGCATAAGAAAAAGTTACTTAGAACGTTTACCTAGACAGAACATTTCAAGGTTACTAAAATCAGAGACGTTGTCCCTATTTCGAATAATTACCACTGCTTTTTCTTCCTTAAAACTTAAAATAAAATATCTTCATTTTTTCCCTTTAATTCACTATATCACCAACTTATACGATCATTCTTAGAAACATATGTAATTAACATTTATGCTTGTGTATTCATCCAAGTCCATGACACAACTGAGCAGTAAATGATCTAAAATGTAATAACAGCCTATCCAATGTTATTTATGACATATATTGATAAAATAATTATCTATTAAACGTTAAAACTTATTTTTTAACATAATTATAGTTATGATCAATTTCTTTCTACTGTCATATGTCCATCGTTATGTTTTCGCGAATAACATACCAGTGGATTGATTGTTCGAAATACCGAACGAAAAAGAAAATTAACTTTTCTTTTATCGCGGAAGAAAAAGTGATTTCTTTGTATGCTTGCGTCATTACAATTTATTACTTATGTCAGTCAGATAACTTCCTATTTTCTTCGATGTTCAATTCTACTTTTATAACAGTTCATAGTACTTTAGATTGAATTTATTGTTAAACTACTTGCTTACAGAGAATAGATGTAACTGAAATACGTAACGATATCATGGAACTTTCTTCCTGTACGTAAACCTTGAAAATCAACATTCCAATTTATCAGTATTCTGCACGCTCGTCTGCAGTTCACACACATAAATCCATATGAATATGGATTAATATTTTTACGACAGAATTAACAAGTATATCTGCTAATTTATAATATGCTAATTACATGTGCATGATAAATAAATTTGTTTGAAAACATCTTTAAACATTGCTTACGTAATTATATTCATTCTTTATAAGACAAGCAATTTTCACTTTTTAAAAATATATTTACTGACACGTTGAGAAGTGAATTGTCGTACAAATGAAATAAGTTAAATTTTATAAACTTTAATCGATTCACAATTAGAGACTCTCCTTTGTTAGAATTATAATTAACGAGAAATTACAACGCGGCGAAACATTTTCTTCAGTGCATGCACTTCGAGATTACTTCATGTTTCATTGACCTCTGATTACGCGCACAATCATTTTCTTGATTATGAGAAAAATCAGACTAATTGTGGTGTAGCAATGAAGGAATATCTGACGATAAATAGCGTTTCCCAGGTGGTGCGGCGTGTAAATAACGGTATTGTACAAGACCTTAAACACGAGCTGATATGATAAACGCAAAATGCGAGACAAAATGATGGATTAATTATTCGAAGAATACAGACAGACACGAATAAATTTGATAGTATCCGATTGTGATCGTCGTTTTAGAATTATTGATACATGAAGACAGATTAATCGCATAAATAAAAATGAAAATGTTGAATATTAACGCAGTGGTTAATAAATATTATGAGATTTTAAATTTCAATAATTCTGAAAACCAAGAAATATCTTAGTATTATGAAATTTTATCAAAAGTAAGTATTATTTTGTATTTAGTCGGTTCTTACAATTTGCGAAATGAATTTTCTACATACAGTGACTCCCGTTAATATTCTGACTCCTTTTAAAACAAAATAACTGTTTTAAAATTGAACCAAACGAATTGAGTTTTCGTAAGAAGTTAGAAGGATCAGTTTACTAGATGACGCATAAAAATATTTTTGAAAAAATTCGAATTGGTTAAAATTGCGAAAAAAAAAAAATAGTAACGGTCGCTTTTTACAACTGTTTTACCTGAGCCTATACTGAAAATTCAAAAAATACGTTTTGTAGATTTATGTTAATTATATATATGCTGAAAATTTCATCGAAATTGATTGACGTTACTATGAGCTACGAACGGTTCAAAATGGCGAAAGTCTTTCACGACTTTTGGTCTAGAATTACGATAAATCAAAAGATTCTTACACAGTTCAACGCTTGGACTTGTTTCTGCATCAACGGTATGTATGTAACGAACATAAACCTACAAAACATACTTTTTTTAAATTTTTATTCCAAGCTTAGATCAAAAAATGATAAAAAGATGGTCTCTACTATTTTCTTTGCAATTAAAACTGATTGCACTTAAAAAAATTTTTTTGTTTACACTTCATTTAGAAAACTAATTCTAACTTCTCACAAAAATTCAATTCGTTTGGTCCAATTCTAAAAAAGTTATTTTGTTTTAAATGGTGTCTGAATATTAATAGAAGCAACTGCATGTATATTTCAATTCAAAATTTATAAATCACTGTAATTGCAAGAATATTCTAAAACTGTAGAAATTATAGTAATGCTATTTAAGATACAGAACTATGATACCCGCCTTGAAATAAGGGAATTCAAACGGAGACATTTTATATACCATAAACTTTCCCTATCGATGCCTGTTCGTTGCTTTTTAACCAACCATAAACGTAAATAAGTAAACGGAATGAAATGTACTTAAGATAAGTAAAAGCAGACAAATAAGTGAGATTTAAGTGAAATAAATATAGCATGCAATATATATTGATAAAAAAATCACGACTTCGTGCTTCTCGATATCTTCTCACGATACTCTCTCTTCGATACTTTAGAATAATATACCAAGTGACACGGAAATATATGAGCAAACTTTGGTACCGTATTCTATCGTTTCTAACGATGAGAAAGCGTTATATAAATATAAGTCCAAACACTCTTCCTTTCCGAAATTATGAAAATTTGTTATCTACATTGAAAATTTACTAAAATAGCTACCAAATGTAGTTTCAGTTGTTTCATGTAAGCAAATTCGGAATGCAATAGTAATTTTCGAACGTTTTCGACAGTTTTTGAAACGTCGATGCGAAGTATGGTAAAGTAAACTCTCATATAACGCGAATTTCTATAACACGTCAAAGATTTTGCGACTATTGTTTTCATATAATGAGTTAAATAATAACATGCAGGGATTCCTCGCGTTTAAAACTGAAATTTGCCTCAGTTTAGCATTACACTTATGCATTTGACTAATTATAAATATATAATAAATTTGTCTAATTATTTCTTTTGTTAATTTTCTGTAGAATAAAACAGATTTTATTACATACATTAATATATATATATATATATATATATATATATATATTTTTTTTTTTTAATCACTAGCATGTATATGCTATTTATATTTAAAAAAAAAAACTGTCCTATTTTACAAAACATATAAAATAAGAATTGGCATGGCAATAACCATTTTAAACATATTACTTTCGATTAAAAATTTAGAGAAAAATTCTCGTACAGCACGATTTCCTATAACGCATTAACCGCGTTATACAGAAGTCTGCTGTATTATTGTAGAAAGAAATCATTTTTAGCAATTTCTACAGTACTCCATCATAATTGACAAGCGTTTATTATATCTCGGAAAGGAGGAGTTTCCGAACTTATATTTGTATCACCTTTTTTCATCCATTGGTGCAAAAAAATACAATACCAAAATTTTGCCACATATTTACGTATCATTCTATGTATATAAGGTGAATCCCCTAAGATTGGAAGCAGGAATATTCTTGAAATTGTTAATTATATCGAACAAGTCTCCAGATAAGAGTTGAATGGTTTCCATTAGCATTTTTGTAAGTCGCGTAAAGGACATATGCAAATTAAATTTATTTATTTATTTATTTATTTTTTGGTCTTCCTCTTTAATACGTCAATCGATTCAGCTCGCCATTCCTTATAAAGAAGGGTTGGACTATTTATACCCAGCAACCATTACTTTAGTAGATATTCTAATTAAAATATTGCTGAATGTTACTCGTACAGCCACCTGTCGCTATAGTATTTTTTCAACTACACGAAGTATTTGTTCTGCAAAATGATAGGCTGACGAGTGGAATTTATCTGTGCCATTTCGGGTATGATTATGTTCTCTACAGATGACCATTCGTGTCGAAATTTTTGTAATACTGAAATGGTGAAGACTAGTTGGAAATTATTTTAAAATAAAGATGACAATCAAGACAAAGAAGATAATCTAAGAAGCAAAATACCATTTAGTATCTGAAAGACATTCCAATAAAAATTCTGTTGATAAGCGTACACATATTCTTAAATCATTTCTACTTATTTGAATTATTTTACGAAAGATTATTTGTGTTTAATGTAACCATATGTGCATAAAATGATAACAGATCAAACTTGACTCTCTATCTTATACCAATTTGTAAGGAAGAATAACAGATGTAATTTAAAAAAGAGTGTAGCTGTGATTAGTCGTAAAAGTACCATTCCTCGATATTTTAATTAAAATATCTCCTGAAATAATGGTTACTTGATATAAATAGTGTATCACATTTTTTTATAAAAAATGAGGAGCTTAATCGATTGATGTATTAAAAAAAAAGCTTGATCTTCATATGTCCTCTACGCATTCATTTAGAAAAATGCTAGTCATATTTAACAAACCCCCTTCGAAATTGTTGCAGGCTCTAGATTGAGTAATTATCACTCCAATCTTTGTTTACAATATTCGTTATACTAATATGTGAACACACAAAAATACGTAAATAAATTGTGAACGATGCAATTAAATACACGTGAATTTGAAACATTAAGCGTGTTAATACATTTTTTTTTTTTAACAGAAACACAATACACAACGTCACGAACCATTCAACTTTAGTCTGAAGTCTTTTTCGACATAATTAACAGTTTCGAGAAATATTTCAGCTTCCAGTCTTAGGTGACTCACCCTGCAGAGCTATGACATGACATATTTATAAAATTACTCACAGCTCGCTCGAAACTAATACGTATACTGAATTCACCGAGAAAGTTGCAATTCTCTTTTGATGGAGGTTCGCTATTCATTTTCATGTTCAGATTAAATCAGCAATTACAATGTAATAAACTTTACTATTCGCATTAATGCCTAGCAAAGAAAACAAGAGAAAAAGAAATGTATTCCTATAAATAATGTAAAATAACAAGAAAGCAAAAATATATCCGGCATTTACCCGGTCAAAACGAAACGAACACCGTGAACGCATGTACGGATAGATAAGTGTTATTCCCCCCCCCGTCAATTGAACGTGCAACCTGTTTTAAAGTAGACTTCTACCTCGAAGGTTTACGTATACAGCCTGGCCACAACTCGACTAACGAGTTTTTATCAAGCTAATAAGCTGATCGGTGAAACGACGCCAGTTCTACGAGATGCGGTCCAGACTGTCCGAGAATGTTACTTCTAGTTGCGCAGGTGTCCTCCGCGATTCCGTGCTGAATAAAAAGCTGAGTAATTATAAGTCGTCGAGATACGAGCAATGTTACGGGCAAACAATGAATACCTTTGAAAGATACGTGTGGCTTTTCTACCGGTTCAAATTCTAATACCTTTTTTTCTCTCTCTGAATGTTTCGAATTTCCAATACTTCGTGTTGTGACGTACGATATTCGTTCGCTTTAAACTCGTCACTAACAATTTAATACTTCGTTTAATATCGAAGGTATTAAAGGAAGTATTAAATGGCAGATTTTAGATTTCTTTCTTTAACTCTTTGCATTTTTGAGTATTTTTCGATACAACAGTTGCAATATACTTTTGCAGTGCAGCTTTCGAAAGCCAAAAGTTTCTTTTCCAGAAAAGAGAAATGATAAGTGCTTGCGAATTTATTTATTTGTGTTTCTTGAACACCCAAGTGACGAAATTGACGAAAAGAAAATCCAAATTTTTCTTCGAAATTAATTTATAAACAATTTAATTATATACTATTAATTTGTAAATTGAGATGTATTTTCGTAACTTTCTATTATTAAACGTTAGCAAAAATAGTTGAAAAATAACAATAGTTTCTGTAATTTTGCTGGTGAAATTCTGAATCCGTCAAATTGACGAGTACTGTAAATCTAGCGTTAACAACGTATCACTTGCTCAAAGTGACAAAACACAACAAATATTATTAAAATTTCAATTACATATGATTCAAGGCTAATCAAAATATAAATAAAAAATTACCCTGTTTAAAACAGTCACGGTTTACTTTTTCCTGCAGGCTGAAATTATTACTATTTACTTCCTTCTGTATTACAACATCAACAGTCCATTAATTAGTGTTAAAACGCTGTAAATTTTGTTGAAATTAAAAAAGAATTATTTTCCAATAATCCTTCTAATTTCGATATTTAAAAAAATTCGTCGTCTAGTTTTTTATCTCCTTATATAAAGAGATAAAAAAGAATAAAACTTGTCGTTTAAAATCTCGTTTTTAAGTAAAACTAGTTCAAATTTGCGTCAAGTACACATGCAGTTGACAAACTGAGTGTTTACTGAATTGTGTTTCTTTGCACTCAGCTACTCTGTTCGTATTATACACTTGTGCATCAATAATACGTTTTATTTTAAGTTACAAACTGTACAAAGTGGTTTCCTTTATCTATTATTTAAAATCAATAAATAACGAGTTATTTCGTTAAGGCAATTGTGATTGACTCGCTCTATACACAATAAAATGAATTATCAAATTAAATAAAAAGAAGCAAATACAGAACGTCTGTCGATCTGTATTTTCCCCGTTAACTCCTAAACTCTTTAACAGATCTGGGCGAAAGTTTGCATAATTGCTTCCTAGGAATTTGCCGAAAATATAGATTAGTGTGTAACTTAGATAATTCACCCTCTTCTGCTGGATACGTACTGATTATTTAGGTTTACAAATTATTAAATATTACTCAATGAAGTCAATATATCCAGGTAATAATTAACGAAGGCGTCAGTTAATTTAAAAAAAGAATATTTAAATACCCAGACAGCGCTTGACAGTTTTTAAGAAGATACACCATCCTGAGGTAGTCTAAAAATAGGTGATGTTTGGAAATTTTTTTTCATAAGTAACTACTAAATGAAAGGTTTCAATTCTTTAGGATACAAATGTAACTTTCAGCTTTTCTCTTCAATTTTTGAAAAGTAAACGTGTTACAAAATGGAGTTATTGCGGAACATTTCCTGCCATCGCCGGCAAAAATTGGAATGTCTGACGTCGTATGTACGTTTTTTTCTTTTTCGATAGCTCAGTCATTTAATTTCTTGGAAACATTTAAATTTGATTTTTTTCTCCCTCTACAAATAAAAGGGGTTCTCCCTCTACAAATTATCGAAATTTCTACAAGAGTTACAATTTTAGAAAAACTGTGAACTGCACTTTATAGATAATACACTTTTCTTTATAAACCAAAAAGAATTTTTGATTGCAGACGTTCCAATGTTTACTTGCACTGGCCGCCAGCAATTGTTCGGAATTTGTGAATAACTATTCTATTTTGTATCACCTTTACTTTTCGAAATCTGAAGGAAAGACGCTGAAAGATAGATTAGAAAAATAATTATAAATAATAAAAAGTTCATAATAATTAAATAATCATCGAATAATTAATTCTAATTATTTGCTACATTTATATCCTCTGAAAAATGTGGAGCTTTTCATTCAGTGGTTAACCTACGAAAAGAATTCCCAAACTTCAACTATCTTTAGACGCTTCAGGATGGTGTGTATCCCCTTGAGCCAGATAAAAATAAAACCTAAACAGAATGATACTAAACACCCATAGCCTGTGGTACCAACTGGAAGTGTATCGTTCAAAAACGGCATCACTTAGAAGACGGCATAGAATTACATACGAACAGTTGTGAATCATTGTCAAATTTATAAATTCCACTTTTTCACGATTACCCAAGTAGATGTTACCTTTCGTCGAAATCGCGTGAAATCGGTGTGAATCACTATTATGCAATCGTGGCCGTATTTTTTCTCACGTTAGGCAAGCGTGATTATATCAGGGGGGCACACAACGCGTGCACATTTTTACACGGCTCGGTTGCAAAATCGTGGCTTTTGTCAGCGAACGGAATCGGTGAAGTCCGCGGACCAGTTGCTTCGTCGCGGACCGTGACGAACGCGCCATGATACGATCGTTTATGTAATCCACGTCTCTTGCGAATTTGCTTGTTTGTTCTCGCGCACTGTTATCATCTCTAACCTGCCACTAATCAACACTGTTCGTGCAACGTTTTGTCAAGGAAATCCCGGATCTCTGGACGAATATAATATATGTGTGTATATATAACGTATTTTATATACACATACATATACGCATGTCTCGAGCTGCGGTGACACCATCCGGTTTTGTCACGTGCCCAGTTGGCGACGTGTCACGTGCTTTCCTCGTGACCAAAGTATGTCGTGACTAAATCACAATAGAGAACACCACGAGACAATCGAGACGCTAATGAAACGCCGATCCGTGCATGTATCATCGCATAGATGCATCGCATAATCGGTACACACTTCTGCGTACGTGTTGCCCAACTTTGCATTAATCTGATCTTACTAATACGCGTTTGTAATACGCAAACAAGATTGTTTTGTAGAAAGGGTTGTTCAAATTAGATTCTTGAGGAAATGTTACTTTTCAGAACAGGTCAATCGACTAGCAGTATTCGTTGCGTCGCAATCGTAAAATGTGGTGAAGTCACGGCCTGGCGAATTGTCATCCTAAAACTCTTGAAATTTTTAAAGCATTTGCCCACAAACCGAGGAATTAGACTCGCCCGATTTTTACAACAACCGCCGTAGACCATCGTTAAAACAATCCTAGACCGATACTTGGAAGACGTCAAGAGTTTAGATTATTTAAACATACCACCACCATCACCGTTAGTAATAAACCTTTTCCCAGGAAAAGGATGAGACCTAACTTCTATATTTTCCATCTCCAAAAGTAACAGACATATGCGAACACAATACACACCACCCCTCACTAACAAACTCACAGTTGATAAAAGAGCAAACACAAGGCAGTTTAAATGTTCTTTAAACTTTCATTACACGCTCAAATAGAAAAGTTGTAAAAAGCGATCTTCACAACTTTCACCATAATTCTGACCACTTATAATCTTTTCAAAATTTTGTTTACACGTCATCTAGTAACTAATCCTTCTAACTTCTCAAAATAACTAACGTCGTTTGGTTCAATTTGGAAAAAGTTATTCTGTTTTAAAGGATGTCTGAATATTAATGGGAGTTACTCTATATTGCATATATGTTTTTTGCAAATATTACATTTCTTCTTATATCTAGTACTATTTCCCACAGATATATAACATCCTGAACGTTTTCTTTGAGACATAAATGTACACTTCTTTATTACTCGTTAAACACTTTCGATAGCATTAATTGTTTCTTGAGAGAGAGAGAGAGAGAGAGAGAGAGAGAGAGAGAGAGAGAGAGAGAGAGAGAACTTTCCAGCTTCAAATTCTTTAGCTGTCTTATCTATATGTGCTTGACCTAATTGGAATCCCAATTCTCTAAGGAATATCTTCCTTTGTGTAAGGAAATCTGGATGGTGATAATGAACGGTCGATTCAGAAATCAACGTGGGCGGTTATATCGAGTGAAAACTTGTATTTTCAAACTGTTCGTAGGGAGTGTTAGTACAATTCTAACCTTCCTGAAAAATCATAATCAAGAAGACCCCCGTTGGCTATATAGCCTTCCTTAGCTTCGAGGCAGAATCATCCCTAAGAGAGGAAAACGCGGCCAAAGAATGTACAGGGCCCCATTCAAGCATTCGCTTCTTTAGAGATTTTTAACATTTTGTTTCTAATAGATTAATCATTTATCCATTCAAAATGTTTCAGTTGCCATATTAGTTAGATCAGCAAACCTCTAATATGAGGTACTTGCTACTTCTTTATTGTTTTCACACATTGTGAAAATGAGTACCAAAATATAAAATCAAGGAACATTCAATAGAATACTTTGAGAGTAAAAGAAATATGTACGTCTGAGATTACATTGAATACTGATGCTAAATGTATCTTTTAGTATCATTTAGAAACTCAGTCACTATGTACTCGGGTCTGCATGGATACAGGTGCCGCGGTGCGAGGGTTAATCGCGAATACGCCTGCCACTGAACAGGACAACTAAGACGCAAACATCACTTCACCGAATAAATTTTTCCGTGCAATGTAAAGAATTAGAAAAGAAGGAATTAACACATCTTATAATAATAACACTTTATAAAATTGTTCAATAGTGTAATTTTGTATGAAAGATTTCAAAACAAGGGGAAACACATAAATCTACATCACAAATCGTACAATAACAGCGATTTTCTTGTCGTCTACTATTTTCAGAGGAGATGGCGCATATTCTTACTGTATTTTTTCGGATAGTCTTATCACTAATACAAATCGAAGAGAGATGTCTAGCAGTCAGCCTGAAAGGATTTCTTTTTTTCAGCGTTACTTTAGTATTGAGAGTCATACGACTACTGAAGTACATAACAAAACATCTGATATAACAGGCTATGCTCTGCTCAATTTAAGATACGAATTAATACGAAATCTTTATGAACGACTACAGTTGTCGTTAGTATCGAAAGAGTTAATATCGAAAAGTTAATTTATCGAGGGGTAACCATTGTGACGGCTTGCGAAAATCGAAATTTCACTTTCTTATTGTTTTAATGTTTACGATTTCTGAAATGAGCACTGACAATATTAAAGTAAAATTCATAAAAATGAAGAAATCATAGAAATTTGATATAGCATATAATGATTAAAACTGATCTGTAAATGAAATAATTATAATCACAGAAATGCATTATCAGAAAACGCAACTGTTGTCGTCACACCTCTCTACGGAGATCTGAACAAAAAAGAATTATTGAGACGTTAAAAGAAATATTAGATGTTAAAGAACTAGAAGAGAAGTAAAAATATAAAAGCATAAATGTGATATTTTATATAAAAGTGACAGTTGAATAAAAGCTGGTAGATTCGAGTGAATGACGTGCATTTATCTAAACTTTAAGCTGCGTTTCTCTTTCGAGAATTGCTCGAACTCAACGTGCGGCAGCAGAGCCTGAACACCGTCATGTCGTTGAAAGAGGCAGAGAACGAGAGTGAGCGCAATAGCAAATATCTCAAGTGCCGGAACTCGAAGCCAGCAGACAATGAGTCATTGCTAGAATCTATAAAAAATGAAACGCTGATAATTGTTATTTAATCTCAATGAGAAGGTCTTAATGAATTGGCAAGATCCACCTGATGAAACTGAGTCTAAATATGGCATGGTTGTGAGCTGAACTATTTCTAATCTACAACGTAGAGAAGAGGGTAAGAATAGAAATATACTAATATATTTATATTTTCTGACCTAAGAAGTCATAAAATAGCTGTAAATAAGAAAATAACACGAAAAACAATGGGAAATTATATATGAAATGTACTGCATTTTAACAGGAATATTATGGACCTTACAGAACTTTACAAAGCATAAATATAGTAATATCGAATTCAGAAATTTAATTAATAAATTAATTAATACATAATTTATATACATAAATTTTTGACAAAACTACATTAAATAATTAGAAGTCAAGATGCAAATATATATACGTACATTAATGGAAAAGGTTGAATTAAACTAGTACTACTTATAAATATTGGGATATTATAGCATTATATTAATATTCCATAAGTAGGATTTATATGTTATCATTTATCCATTCGTGCTATTATTTACACGTTCATAAATTAAAAATACGAGGAAGAACAATAAATATTTGTATATTTAATGAACTTCTAAAGTTTGATGTGTAATACAATCATTTATAAACTTACAAATTTTGTGTTAAATAGATAATTGATTAATAAATAATTTACTTATATATACATAAATTACATATTAACATATCTAACAATTTATATATACAAATTATTTATTAATATATAATTATATATTTTCCGGCTGAAAAACACTTCTCTAAAGGCGACGAAATAACAACACACCTTTTCGCGTATTTTCCTTCAAAACAGTCCGAATTCGATTACCGAGAAATTAGAAAACTATTAGAAATATGGCAACAAACTATCAATTCGAATAGTCCTTATTTCAATAGAAAATTATTTTTTTAAATTTAGTGAATAGAGAAGATGGTCTAAACATAGACTACCATTTTTATTTCAGGATTTATTGTCAAAGCTGTCCACAATTTTTAAAGTATAGCAATTGAATATACATCAACATGTTTACTATATGATGTAAAATCAAAGTAAACTGAACAAAATTATACATTCAGAATAAAAGGGAAAATCTTCATTTTTAGTAGTATGATTTAAATATGGACCACTCACAAAATAATTGAAACGAAAAGTAAAAACTGCATATTGATGCATGACACCACGCTTTGCAATACAACAAGTGAATGAAACAAACGCAGATCACTATCTCCTTTGCAACACTTATTTGATTCATAAATCGTAGTTTCATCTTGCCCTCAATAGGATGAAACACCTAACATGATTCGATACTTCAGCTAGTCCATCTTTAAATCACCTCCTCTAATTACATTTTCAAGAAATGTGAAGGTTATGAACTTAGTTCCCAACCTGAATATCTACTTGCACATTCACGAAAATTGTTCTGAGAAATTCCAGAAAGATCCGAGACAGAACTGTGCAAATTACAATAAATACAACAGTAAGAGTACAGGATCCCACAGACTTGCCGATTACACCTGCATTTGTAAATTCACGGCATCCTGCTCGAGTGAAGGTGAACAGGTATCAACGACACTGGAACGAACAGCCTGTAGGTACATATTGCTCTCTGAATGCATACGTTCACTCCGTGGGACATACCCGGACGTTTGGATCAGAAAAACTACTTAAAAGTTACGGTATCGCATAATAGGAGGATTGGGCTTAATGACCGTTGGCCTGTGTCCAGGCGAAAGGATTCGAAGAACTTTGCTCCGTGTAAGATTTATGCTGAAATAAAATGGTGAACGTTAGCGAGCCGAATTACCGTAATGTTTCAGAGACATTTTACGTCATCGACTTCACAGTAAACCATTATAGTTGTCCTAAGAAATCGATGGACAAAATAATATTACTCGAGGTAACAAAGAAAATTTCAATCATTTGTTTCTCCATTTGTGTACTACATGGATATAAAATCCAAGGTATTGGGTCGGTGCAAAAGCTCGTGCCCGATTTCACATAAAATACAAGCAAATTTGGTATGTAAAATAATTTTCTTCTGGTCGATCTGTCGACGTTAAGTTTCTTTGCAAATTTTTCAGTTCAAATTCAGGCAATAAATTTTGCAATAAATTAAGCACAACATCATGATTTATCAAAGAAGCTCAGCCAGAGTATGATCTTGAAAAAATTGTATTTGGAATGTAACCACGTTTCTTCTATTAGAGCTGAATTTCGTATAGCGTGATTTATAAACGCACCATTTCTATGGAAGGAAATATATTCACGTTATAGGAAGGCTACCTAAACTCAGTAAATCAGGTATTTTTCCGAAATTATAATAAAACTACGAAATCAAAATAAGAAATGATATACAATAGATTCCGGTATAACCCGATTAATACGTTACGTGTTGTATGATTTCGCGTTATAGGAAATCGCACTACGTAAGAATTTTTCTCGCATAATGCAAATAATCTAAAGTAACATGATTGGAATGATTATTGCTATAACAACTTTTATTTTCTCATATATATATGCTATTTATTAAAAAAAAAAAGAACATTGTTAATGTACGTAATACAAAACCTTTTTTGTTTCGTACAAATTTAAGGAAAGAAATAATTAGATAAATTTATTATGTATTTATAATGGAGAAAGAAAAAAAAACAAAAAATACTTTTGTAATCTTGATCCTCAGTCACTGTCCGAGTTGTCCAGAATTACCTTCCAATGTCTTCGTTACGGTGGAACTGGGTACATATTCGTTTTCACGTGTTCATTCAGTTTCACTTTCAAAATCAATATTTATCTTTCCGATGAATGTATTATCGTGTTGTATTACATCGGTTGATTATATTATTTAGCGTGTTGCGCGAAGAATCGCGTTATATGGACACAGTAGACGCAATATCTTCGGCGAGTTATACAAGAATCTACTGTATATTAACCCTTTGCACTCGAGGGGTGATTCTCAGTATCTATTTTATTCGATACTGCAACTCGAATGACAATTAAAGGTCGATAATACGATATTTTCTTTTTTTAACAGATACCGGTTCTCTTTACATTTTTAATGTTTCACGTATACGCATTTCACAATACAGCATTGTGTTTAATTAAAATTATTTTATTATTTCACACATTAGCCTGCCTTTGATGTTTACTAAGATCGAGCAAAATGACGGAATTAGTAACAGTGAAGATAAGTTTGCTTTTAAATTATTTAAAAACCAAGTCAATCATTTCATACATGAATGATTTGAATTATATAATTGGTTCAAGGAAATGGAAGATTAGAGTAACAGTAAAAAGTGAAACTGATTCTGATAGCACACAAGCAAGACAGAGTTCAGATTGATGCTACAGATTCTGAGGAAAGATCGGGGAGAATAAAGTTCCGCAACGATGAAAAAATCTACAGAATCGCAAGTAGCTCTAAATTGTAACAGAATCATCGGATTTTTCGAATTTTAATCGACGAAATTATAGGTGAAATACAAGTAATTATGCTAAAAAGAAACTAAGAAAAATGCAACTTCAGCACAAAAGCTTCGATTACAAAGGATTAAATGTAACGAGAAACTACTTAAATATTGAACTGCTACTGATCATCGCCCGGATAATAATATACTTAATAATATTTCTGTAATACTAAACGTAACTTATAAATGCGTACTTCTGACAAAACTCATAAGCTACGAATCTAAGTTGATTGTTCCAGTTGATTGAGTCAAGTGATTCTGATGCTGAAAGAAGGACGAGAGAACTGAAAATTTTTCGAAGGAGACAGCACTTGGAAATTCAGCGGGGCGCGGCAAGAAGAATCGAACGAGAAGCAAAAAGAAGCAAGGAAGGTGGTGGCCAGAAGCCGGTCGTAAAACCCGTTTTAGCAGCTCAAGTGGCAAGATAGCCCAGTTTTGTTCACTGTTCGAATATTGAAATTAGACTTACTGGCTTGCCGTGATGCTGCAGCTCTTCGTGGATTTTCGTCGATTTTTTTAAGGAAATCTGTCTCTATTCATTAACGAAAATAAAATTCGACCAAGAATTATATTCTTACTTCGATACGTTACACACACGAAAAAAAAAAAAAAAAAGAACTGGAGTAAAAATTATTACTCAAAATACCCCATATGGCGAGATGAAAATCATAGCGATGTAAGAGAGTGTGTTACATAAAACTTACTCTCTGTACATGCTTTTCTACTGATGTTTTTAACCACTGCATTTGTTTTTTTTTTTTTTCTTTTAACTAGCAACATTTTTGACCACAGTTTCAAAATTTTGAAATTACTTTTCTGAAAAGTACCCTTGTAAGCCTCTCCTTTGAGACATGATGAATAATATCTTAATTCGTTTGAAATTCGACTGTGACGATTTTAACAGTGTCTCTAAAATGTGGCTGTTCATAACCGGATCGTCCTTGAGTTGATGTACAGTGGACTAAGAGCTCTCCAATAAACTAAGCTCTATAGAGAGAAACTTTCGAATGAAAAATCTTTCGTTCTATTTAACAAATCATTATTATATCGTGAATTATGGCATGTCTAGCGTAATATTAACGATCAATTTCTAGCAAACAGTTTCCGTTCTTCGCTTTGAGACAAGCGACGTTTGATTAACAGTCATTTATTAAATAGCTGAAGTCTATTATCGTGTATTTATCAAAGAACTCCACGTTGACGATGCATAGACGCATAGATACCGATGAAACTTTCTACATGCCAGAAATTCTCTTCTTCGTAGACTCTGTATTACACTTCAACGATTGCAAAAAAAAGCACGAGAGTTTATAATAAGATGGTCTAAATATGAGCCATCATTTCTCCAAAGTCGATGAAAGTATAACACATTGTTTCGCATTTTTTTTTTTTCATAACCATCAGAATTCTTAAAAAAAAAAGACTGAAAAATATGGCAACAAACTATCGATTCGAATAGCGGTTACTTTAATAGAAAATTGTTACTCTTTTAATTTTAGTAAATAGAGGAGATGATCTAGCACTTTTACTTCAGGATTTATTGTCAATCCTGCTGACAATTTTTAAAGTGTAACAATTGAGTATACATCATCATGTTTACTATATGATGTGAAATAAAAAATATGTGTTGCAAATTATATATTCAGAATAAAAGGGAATATCTTCATTTTTAGAAGTGTGGTCCAAATATGGACTATTCGTAAAATAATCGAATTGGAAAGTAAGAACTGCATACTTTCAAGTTGAAATATTTAAAGCATATTCAAAATATAGATAAACAAACTTAAATGCTGTTTACAATATAAAGAAAAGGACACCGCTAAAACACTGCCGCCTTTAGAGTTTCCATCTTCTTTTTCCTAACAACTATAATAGCTTTCCCTATATCGTCTTTATTCCAAAACTTCCTTTTATTCTGTCCAATCTATCTTGGACTAGTTCTGGGTAGATATTAAGAAATGGTCTAAATATTGACTAATCTGGAACCAGATTTGTAGCCCACATTTAAATCATTTGGTTAGGAACGTTCAAAACAACGGTATGCATTACTGCACGATGATATTCAGTACCAGACTACTGATTTTTATACAGATTAATATTTCTAAGAATATAGAAGAAGAAAAAATGTAGAAATTCGTTAGAGAATTATTTCATCTACCAGGTGTTATCAAAAGCACTACAATTTGGATATTTTGAACATTTTTTGTACCTCTAAATTTCCCATAAATGCATAAAAATCCATAGTCTGTTAATTACAAAACATCCTAAAAGGAAGCTTATAATACCAGCAATGCAGTGGTCTTAATTTAATAGATTATTGTTGAAAAAATAGAACGAACATACCTGAAAAATATGTTTCAAAATGGCGAAATAAGAGAAATGACGAGTTTTGCAAGACAACACGTGAACAAAATAAACGCAGATCACTATCTCCTTCGCAACGCTCATTTGGTTCATAAATCGTAAATTTGTCTTATTCTCAATAGGGTGAAGCACTTAACGTGATTAAATATTTCACCTAGCCCATATTTAGACCATCCTCTGCGTGTCGCATGAAGTTTGATAGCGTATCACTGGATAGAATGATGTAACTTACGATATTTCTGCGAAGTTCATCTCAAATTAATATGATCGAGTAGAATATCGACGCATAGTCGTAGTTTTATCAGTAACGCTGACCTTACGAAACCCCGGAAAAACAACATCGCGTGGGCGAAGATAATTTATCGCGATAGTTCCGTCCACTGAACAGGAGAGATCTATAGCCACAGAAGCATGTTTTAAATCCGGCCAAACTTGTTCCTTACTACTGTATCAGCTACATGCTATGATAGAGTTAAATGAAATTGAATGGCATGTGACCAACGCTTGGGAGATGTTAGCGACCGAAGTGAAATTTGTTAGAATTTCGAATGCTGAGAAAGATTGAATTTCTGATTATTTTAGAAAGATTTTGGTAGAAATTCATGGAAGAAATGCGTGAGTTATTAACCCCTTAAAATATAAAGACGTCACGGAGACGTCATTTGTTTCATATGTCATTTTAAAGTTTGACATCTTCAAGACACCAAGAATTATATGCTAATTATTGTATTCAACTTTTCTTTTTTAATATTTTGGTATTTATCAGACTGTTTTAAAAGTTTCAAACTTAATATTTGTTACTTAATTTTGTTAAAAATTGTTCGCTAATATTGTCTATTAATCCTTCGAGTGGCGTAGTACTTCGAAGTCAAACACTCTGTGTGGACGGAATACTCTTCCTAACCGTGTAATGTAAATCGCCATTTTAATTCTTCATTTACGCTAAACTAAATTAAATATTTTTGTTATCCTCTGTATGTATTGTTTATTTAAGGAAATTAATTTCTTAAAAACACCATAACTTAAAGACAAATTATAACGAATCTGAATATTCGAATTTGAGAAACTCGTATATGTATCCATGGCACTCGAAGGGTTAATATTGTTTTATGATGTTTAACAATATAAATATTCTATTTCTGATATAATTTATATAGTTTCAATTGGAACTATATTAAATGGTATTTTTGGAATATATCGGGTCCTATTTTATTTGTATGTCAATGGATATACAAAATCAAATCATCCTTTGCCTATAATTTCTTTTGCTGACTATACATCAAGTATCAGCTATTTACTGTTTTAATACCATTTTGTGTAAAGCTATGGCTATAAATATAATAAAATCAATAAATAAAAAAATCAAACAAAAATTGCATCGCATATTAAACAATATTCTGTACTATGAGCTCGTTCTACCACAATGAAATCATTAGTGACAACATTCACCGTTAACCAGATAACCCCAAGCAATTTTACCACCATTCATCTGCATTCAATTAATCGACAATTGGTTTCGTTCAGTCGAGACAACATACTGTTATGTTACATACAACTAATGCATAATACTGGGTCATTTAAAAAGTAATTGCGGTTTTTATTCATTTTGACCAATAAGAAGAAAACCGCATCACTTACGAGATGATCTAGTACTACAAAATATAGTAGAATATATAGTAGTTGAAATACCACGCACTGCCGGGAAAAAAATACAAACACAAAAAACTCATAGTAACTCACGATACTCATACAAGGGTCAATGTAACTCGTGACACTCGCACAAGACTCACAATAACTCACGATGTACACACAAAATTCACGATACTTACGGAAGACTTGCAATAACTCACGGCACTCACACGCAACTCACGATACTCACACACAACTCACAATAACTCATAAGACGTTCATCTGTCAAGGACCTTTTATCAATTGATTCTGCCTTGACGCCGGGTGACCCTTTTATTATCACTCTTTATAGTCATTTATTGTTGCACACGGCACACTTTGCGAGAACTTCAGAACTTTGCAGGATTTTCCAGAGTCCTGTTGCTACGTGCCGTGTGTAACTTACGCACACAAGTACGTACATTCTTGATTAGATTTGTTATTTACGCCGCGTGAATATGTAATATTTTTGAAAATACTTCGCTACCCTGTCTCACACCTACATGACGTTCACACACACATAGAGTTGCTCTCATTAATATTTAGACACCCTTTAAAACAGAATAACTTCGTTATGATTTGATCACACGATGTGAATTTACTTTTTTTAGATACGATATTTGCAATGTACCGTTACGTAATCGATCATTTAAAAAATTGTCATTTTAATTAATTCTATTCTATTGAAACTATTCTTAGTTTATTTACTATAGAAATGAATAAAACTATCTTTTGTTTTGATTGTTACAACACCAATTTCTAAACAACACCAAAAGTAAAAAAAAAAATTATCCATGCGCTGTAATAGGCGGACTAACTACTAGTTGAGCATCCCTAGATTTATAAAATTAGTATCGTATTTGGAGCCGTGATGAAAATGAGTTAATTTAATGTAATAATAAAGATAATGTAAACCATTTAATAATCAAAATGTAAAACAGTTGTCAATATTCAGCTATTTACAATCATTATGTTACATGAAACGATAAACACTATGTTAGATCAGTTTAATAAAATAATGAATGTGTTATGGTAAGAAAAATTCAGAGGGTGTATATATACGCCTTTCATAGTCAAAGGTTTGGGGGGATTTTCCTGTAATAACTTGAAAAAATCGAACACGACTCGAAGAGAAGAAAAAGTTTATGGACAGGACACGTTGGAGAAAGAGGAAGATTTACTTTATGGTCCAGGCATAGCTAATTGAGAATCCGATTCGAATTTATTTATAGAATTTACAAACTTAAACTGTAAGTACGTTAAAACTTCGTTAAACGAGATTCTCTGGAACGATGTTTCTTAAACTGGTATGCAGATGAACTCAATAAAACCAATCGACTAATCAACTTCAAACAAAGCTTATTTAATTTGTTAGATATTCCTCTAGGGAATATACCTCCGATCTGTATTTTATTTTTCATTTATAATATTTGTTCAATCAATATAAACTCAACTTGTTTACCGAAAAAGGTTAATTATCCATTGAGATCGTACAGCTTGCCTAATTTTTTATCATTTTCGTCAGAAATAAGTCTAATTTAGCACGAATTATCTAACTTTAAGAAGCTTTTTTTATATCCAGATTCTGACGATTGTAACAAGTGGTACTACACTGCACGCCAATAATGGTTACATCATTGAATTGTATACAATTTGATATAACAGTGAGAAAAGATAAACCAAAGAAACGTTTTTTTATAGTTTACGAGTGCATCTGGGTTACTTGCAAAATATAAATTGCTTACTGTTCATAATTTTCTTAAAAAAAAAAAAGATATTGTAAAAATCATTCGATCTATCGCTGCCACATAATAATCTCCTTTTAAAATCTATCCATTCGAGAATTACACTGCCATGGAAATCGTTCTTTGAAAACACTCACACAGAGGTGACAAAGAATACAGAAATGAATCGCGAATAGATAATCCTTTATTTCCATGGAATCAAAGATAGTCAGAATCACAGATGCGCGCAAGCATCATCGAAGATCTCGATTCCCGCGAATAAACGAAAGCCGAAAGCGGCGCACAAAGCACCGGAAGTGGGCAAGCGAACGGGTTAATGGTCGGTCGGGTCACTGACCTTTCCGCATAAAAGGCTCGGCTCGAGGGCAAGTTGCATGCGTGGCGTTTAAGTATGAGCGTAAAAAGTAACGGGCCCTGCTGAAAAGCAGTCGACGAAACGACCTGTAGAGAATCATACGTCCCCCTTACCTCGTTGTCCTTGTAGGGACTAGTTTCTCGTCGACCAGCTCTCGCGGAGGAATCTCGACAGCTTTAACGTGTGCGAGCACGCACGCGAACGCGTGTCCCGTCCAGATTAATAATACCATATTTCACTCGCGCCGATCGCGTCCCTTTTGCACCATCTTTCGTACACCGAGAACTGGGCCGGATATACCGGGTGTCCGGATCAGTAGAAAGAACGATCTTATTAGAAGTGTGAATTAATTCGATAAGATTTCAGAGAAAATTCAAAATTTTATCCATGGAACAAATATTATAAACTTAAGGCGGTATTCTACTTGTAGATATCCAGAAAAAGTCGAATGATTTTCTTTTACCCTTTCTTAACCTTTATCTCTTCCTCGTGTCAATTTGATACACTTTTCGAGTAAAAGATTGTATTATTCGGCTATTTGAAGAAAAAGTTTAATTTTGAAAATCAATATAATATGAGCACAAATATTTTATTAATTAACCCTGGAACTCCCAATCCTTGAGTTATGGCAAGGAATTCCAGGAGGTGATCTCGAATCCACGTATTTTGTTACCCATTTGTATTAAACAAAAGAGTTTTGTAATATTTGAGCGTGTTATACTTTGTGAATAATATATAGCAATATTTGTTGCATTATACTTACATGTTTATTTATAAAATAAAATCATATTATTGTTTTGGTAATCCTGCAACGGTTACACTTTTTCGGTTCTCAATTTAATTTTCAATTAATTCGTTACTTAGTTCTAGCAAAAAAATTCTTCTTCTATTGATTTTTTATGCTATTGCTAGACGGTTTACTCAATATAAAATACACTGAATAGTACTGATTCGTCAATAAAATTTTTATTACTCAGAATGCTACATAGTTCTTTCCCACTTAGTTCTGTGGTTATAAAAAGAACGTAAAGGTCCGCTTCACATTATCGCCACTGTTTTTTACATATAGTAACGGCTTATATAAATAATTTTATATTCAACTTAAATATACACGTGATAATGAATAATTTTTTGAGAATTCTTCACACCAGGAAAATTCAAAGTTTTTCAGCTTGTAGATCTGAAGAACCTCTCCCCCAGGTGTTCTAAAGTTAATAGTGTAATCGTGTGCGAAAAAAAAAGCAAGTGTAAAAGAGGACCGAACGGGAAAAGTTACTATATTGGCGTACCATTAAAAAAAATGACACAAACAGAAACTACTATAGTAGTGTACAATAGCTAAAAGGTTAAGAATATATCGTTGAATTTTGGAAGAGCAATTTCAAATACTATCACTTGTACAACCCTTTTTGAACACTCTTTGCCGTGAGTGTTCAGAGTCATCGTGATAGTGATGGAATTTATAAAATATAAACGAGGAATCCGGAACAGATTCGAGTATTGATTTCTTCTATTCAAACTATTGGAATTTTTATATCATCTCGTCAAAATCAATGGAATCTTTTCATATTTCATTCCAGAGAGGGTATTTCATAACATGTGTGACCCACTTCGTGAGTGAACAGGTGGTTCAAAAGCAATGAAAAAGGTTTGTATAAACATGTGCTCTATTTGCCCTTTATTTCAGAGTTGTAACCACTTTTGTATTTCAATAATCCAAAAGAACTTCTTGACTTCATAGAAAATGATCGAAATGATGATCCTCGATTTGTGTTTATAGAGAATACTTTGTATCTTGTGAATGTTTTTTGTTCTTGTTGATTTCACAAATTCTGTCGATTAAATATACTTATTGCAGTTTATAGTTCAGTTTCAGTGTTCAGTTCTCTTACTAGAATTATGATAGAAATAGTGACACTTTGAAGAGGAAATACCACTTTTTACTATTAGCTTGATACATTTGAAATGTCGTTGTTTGAAACGAAACTTCAGATACATTGCGTTTTTTTTTTTCTCAAAAAAGAATGTATTTAATCAAAATAACTTTCACACCATTCTATAGACTTCCACTATTACAAATTTATAAAAATCATTCATCTTTAAATTGAAAAATTCTTTAAATACTACTTTTACAGTGTCTTCATTTCAGAATAATTTATATTCATATATTAAAAAAATGTTCAAATGTTAAAAGAAATGTTAGTCTGTTGGAGAAAGGTCTATCGAATAGAGGAGCATGAGGCAACATTTCATATTTTTTCCCGTGAAACATATTCAATAATTTCTCTTGAAGCGTTATCACCGTCTGCCCTATTAGGCCTTTCTCTTAACTCATTTCTTGAATTTTGCACACTAACATTGAAGTGTCTTAACATTTACGTAGTTTTCTTCGTGTTAAATTCATATTTTCAGCACTTTTTATGGAAATTCTTTCAAATTTAACCCTCTTAGTATCCGAGTGTTGATATATGTGCTTCAATGATTTCGCGAAAAATACCTTGAGCCGTATTCCTGACTGTTTAAAAATTAAAAGTGCGCAATTAAGTAAACAACTATGAATAAATATGCAAATCGAGAAGTAGCAAACATGCATTTGATGTACAAAGACAAGCAGCAGTTGATTGAAACACAAAAATGGTTTATATAACTTTGAAACAAGCTCAAATAGGGTACATGTATATATAAACTTTCTTTAATTGTGTTTGCCTCCCCCGTCCACTTTTGAATTGGGTCTCACACATTACGAAACACCCTGTATAGTATCTTCCAGTAGCGCTAATATGCACAGCTACCAGAGGTTATTTATTGAAAGACAAGGGACGAGGAGGCTGCAGAGAAGTCACCCTTCTTGCTCCCCGTTGCCAGCGTAACAAGTTTGAACTGGGTCGAGGTCCGTCGAAGCTTATTTTTCTAGAGGTACGCTTGCATCCCTAGCTGAAGTAAGTAGACCTGTGTCAGGGACGATATGGAGAACTCGTGCTTTTGCACTTGAAACGTGTCTCTTCGCTTTTCATCATTCGTTTAGCTGTAATCTCTGATTACAACCTGAAGTACTAAAGATACTTGCACTCACGATATGAATTGGCTTAACCACTTAATAGTTGTACCTGTTCACCGAAAGTGTACTGTTTCAGAGAATTCCTTAGTTTGCACCCGTATGATGTACGTGTAGTTTAGTTTTCCCATCCCCTTTCACTTCATATTATATCATACTAAAGCTGACATTTAAAAAGAAAAAAACCATATGTAAATAAAAAGTTTAAAACATGTTTTACTTTTGCATCCAACATTGTAAAGTGTTCTTGTGCAAAGTATCTATTCGAAAAAAGTAAACTTAAAAATATCGTTGTATCTGTACAATAGTTCTTAATACTTAAGTTATTATAGTTATAAGCTGGTTAGGTTGTTATAACAATTCAAATTGGAGTCCTGGATTTATAAGAGCGGAAAAAATACGATATTGAAAAACAAATGACAATTGTTGCACCAAATCTGATTTAAAGAAGAAGAACAAACTGTTAAGTAGTTAAAGTAATTTCATTTGAAACTTCATTTATTTTTCGCATACTCAATATATAACTATACACCAATAACATTTGACGGGCTGAGAATCATAGAAGTGTAAGTTAGAAAGTTACATACAAAAGAGTCGCTTTCTATATACTTATTTTCTTTCTTTTTCTTTTTTTATTAACACATTTGCAACCGACGATTTTAGGGCGAGAATCTTGGCTGAACGCCACGTACAATTTTCAAAAGTGTATAGCTAAATACCGAAGAGTTTTGCTATTTAATCATAATCTACATTTGGGTCCGTTTGGACCCGACTCCTTTTATATTTTGTACTCTTTGTTATTTCTGTTTATTTTCCCAAAAATATAAAAGAACTTTCTTGTTTTTAATTCTCGGGTCGAAATGTACCCAGGCAATTAGCATCTACGTTTATACTTTTATTAACCCCTTGCCGTACCATTTAGCCTGGCAAAATCCGGGCCAAACCGATAAAAAACGACGGTCGCTGAATGGCCCAAAGTTATACGCAGTGATACTCGCAAAAGCAGTTAAAAGGTAGGGAAAGACTCACAAGCGGAAACAAGTAACATCTTACGACTGCGAAGTAATCGTACACTTATTTGCTTCAATTCATACTGCTCTTTTGGAAGAAAATGAATTTGAATCGGAAACTTTTAAACAGTAATTTAATTTGTTCTTCCTTTTTTTGTATATTGTAATATACTAAAGCAAGTGACACACAAACAATCAATGCTTTAAAATATATAATAATACTACAAATAATACATAATCTCAAACAAATAATAATTTTAGAACTATATTTCATATATAAACAATGCTTTAATAGAAATTATTTTCTGAGCATTTCCAAATGTGATTTCGTCAACGAGAATGTAATAAGCATCACGCCTAAAGACGAATAGTGAAATATAAACAAAAAATTTAAGTTACGTGAAGAAATTCTCACCTTAAAATACTATTTAATAGTAAATTCAGAAAACTAATAGCTATCTCTACCATAAAAATATTTAATGCCTGATATATGACCTGAACTTCTGATCACGAATCACATTCGTCAAAATACGACAAGGGGTTAACATGAGTTTTCTGTGATTGGTTAACCGCTGCTTGATAAATCCAATGTTAAGCTACTACATCTATACCTTTTTAATGCCACAATGATTCATCTTGTATGATCAAAGAAGATCCTTCGCGTAACGACAACACTTTGTCGTAATTATCCTCGACACGTTCGAGTTGAATAATTCCCTTTGTTGTCTCGCCCACGAGTGTACCCCTTCACTGTTGTCTTCATCAAGGTGTTAATTACAGCAGCCAATTTGTAAGTTACAAACGCTTTAGTTCTAAACGTCACTAAAGAGCTAACGCTCTAATTCCGAAACTACTGTCACCGTTGCATCCAGCACGCAACACGCGCATGGCGACCTGGAATTTTCCACGTGGGTTCGGTCCAAGTCGCCGGTGTCGGCTGGAACTATCGCGAAGTGGGCTAAAGGCGACCCACATGCGCGGGTCGCCAGCGAACGCGACGCATTGAGGTCGCGGCCGATGAGAAACGAGCGCTTCCGCTCAACAAACGACTCCGAGACGTGTTTGAAGTTTCAAAAGACTTAAGGCTGTTTTCACACTAGTGGTATATCTCAAACGGCTGTACAGTTGCATGACAAAGCATACGGTTGATGTTTTTGTTTTCACTGTATAGGCGGCATTATGCAGACAGTTTGACATACAATCACTCACAGTGAAAATCTTACAGGTCGTATCGTAAGTATTGACTCGGTACACTTATAAAATAAGGAATTTGGTAGAAAATAAATTACCAATTTGTAGCTTAATACTTGGTCATTATCAAAATTTAGGATTGCTAAATTTTTTCATGTTTTACGACGATAATGACCCGAAACACTTATCACCTGTTGTACAATTGGCTGTTGTAAAATAGAACTGCCTAAAAACCGTTAGTGTGAAATCACTTTCATGCAACCAGATTCGTATCAATGACCCAGACTACCTCGTGTTCTGACTTGACAAATAAAAATCAATATTAAAATAGGTTTCTTCGTTAATTATTTTGTATCGTACGAAATTTTCGAAATTTTCTATAAATATATAACAATCCGCAGTCTAGTGATACAGGTTAAAACTTATTCCAATTTTACGAAATCGAAAAATCCTTTTATTATACTAAACGGTTCGAGAATATTTTACTTATTCAAAATGTTAAATCCCTATCGTTAGAGTGCAGATTTTCATGCATTTATAGGAAATTTAAAGGTGCAAAATTACACAGAACTCACGTAGAATGACAAAATCTACAAAATACCTAGATTATAGTAGTTTTTATAACACACGGTAGGTGAAATAATTTTTTACCGAAATTTTAATTCTTTTTCCCACTATATTTTCAAAAATACGAATTTGTTTTGCGGCCTTTGTATAAAACCAGGGAACATTCGTTGAACAAAGAAGCTTTACTTTCAGAATTACATTTTCCACGCTCGTTCGATTGTCGATAAATGCCACTTTCGAAACGTATTCAAGCAGGCACGTTTTCCCGAAACAACAGTGACCACTTTTCATTCCATCAATAGAAAGCCACACAGTTAGAAAAAGGTTTCGCAATCGCCGACCGTCAGTTTGCTCTCGTTACAACTAGCTGACGTCACGTAACGAATACCTGTCGGTTGTTTACACAGTTTTCCGGACTTTCTGCTCTGGCAACGTGGACAGTACAGTAAAGTATCGTAATTTTAGACAAATTCACGTTGCCAATTTCACCGACCGACAAAAAATTTGTCCATCGTTTATAATAACGCATGACTGAGTATAACATTGTTCGGGAATTGTTTTAACGCATATATCTTTGAATTATCGCGAATCACTTTTCATTCCATTGTCTATGACACGCATTAAAATATACAGCATACAGACATATATAATTTTCAGTTTGATTTTTCATTATTCAGAGTGAATTCAAAAGAGGTGTACGAACTGTTCGCAATAAATAAGAAGAATATTTACAAACTACTCACGAAGTATCCTGAATACATCTATCCTTCGATTCACATAGCAATTTTTTTTTATAGTTTTCAAAATAACGAATTTTCAAAAATAAAAAATATTGAAAACGATAATTTATACTGCGTACATATTTGTACAGTCAATTTTTAGTACCATTCGTTTGTTGACACTGGCATTAAACCTAAAAAAGGGAATTCCCCCCCCTTTTTTTTTTGTACACAAAGTTGGAGAAACAGTGATAGAAAAACCACGCTAGTAATCTTTAAAAGGAGAAGCTTTACTGTTACAAGAAAAGAAAAATAAAACTGATTTAATATTTCAATTATTTTGTTTTTATTTAACGTTGAAATAAATAAACTTCATTAAATAATTTACGAAATTATGCGCATTTTGATTTTTTTTTAACTTACACAGTGTTTCATACAAAAAGCCATGATTTCGATTTACATGGTATTCTGAGGAATCAATTTTCCGTGTAAATCGGGGGATAAGTGTAATGTTTCTCTGATTCTAAGAAAAGAAAAATAACTAGGCACTGTAGACAAAATATTTTTAAAATCAATCGATCTAGTTGAACATTTCAATTATAATTTATAATTAGAACATGACATCTGTTTATTAGAACATAACAAAAGTTTATCGATTAACTAAAACTTTACAACGCAATAAAAACTTATTAATGCGATATGATATATTTATATGAATTCGTAACTAAACCCTTGGACGGCGACTGAACTGTTCGACCAATCACACGGGAGTAGACAACGCTTGGGTCCGTTTGGATCAGAGTTAACGCGTTTCTCTCGCAATTTTTGTTTTTTCATTAATAATTTCTGTTTTTTCGTGAAAGTTTCAAAAAATTGTTTAATATTTTTGTCGTCATTTCTTCTTCCACCTATATTTTACAATATTCCAAAATTTGAAGAAATTTAAACATTTATAACACTAAGATAAGCCTATATCTTTTTTAAATCATGGAAACATTCTTATGCATCATTTTCATGTAGTGGGCTTCTATCTAGTATCTAGTATTGTAATGTATTTTTTATATTTCTTGGCAATTTAATGATAATTCCTTGATATTCCATTTCGTTATATAAAAACTAACGATCCAAAACGATTTTTGATAGCAATTACATTTTTTCTTATACACTTTTGTAAGTAATAAATAATTATACGTATAACAATTGCTTTATTTCTCTGCTTGGAATTTAATGAATTAAATAATTTACGTTTTGTAGAATATCTTTCATCTCTGTTCATTATTTTCTCGGGAATAGAGAAAATTCTCTATTCTCTTAACCCTTTCGTTACGGCGATGCTGCTCGCCAGTATGCCTCTCCAGTATATTTCATAATACTTTCACTAATATCATTACGTGGATTTCCACTTTTATATGGATTTTATTCAAAAAATTTAATTATAGAATATCTTTTTCATAATAAATTTAATTTAATTAGATTATTTAATTTAATTTTAGATACTATGTTTACTATATCTTATTCAACTCAAATCATTGTAATTTTATTTACTCGATATTTACAGTTTTATAATTTAGATTATCAGGAAAATAATATTATAAATTTTAATTTCGAATTATAAGCAAAATCCGTACAGAATAATAAAATTAAGAAAGTTGTTTAGTAATACAATTTTGTCTATAAATTAATGCAAAGGTAACTATAGTCACCCGTAGTAACGAAAGAGTTAGCTCTTAGGTCCGATATCTCCGAAGAAATTCGTATCATGTTAGATCTTGATTTCACTTTTATTAAATAATTGTTTGACATATCCACTTTTCATTTTCATGCAAAGTTAGCACTTTCACATGGGGAAACTGTAGAAATTTGAAAAATCTTCGATATAGAAAATTACACCGTAAAATGATACATTTACCAGAACAATACTAAGAAAAGCCGACAAGAGTAATGAACACTGTTAATTGATACTTGATCAATTATGTACTGATACGTTACATAATTGTTTTAGCGAAATAAAATGAACTGTTTGTATTTCTTTGAAATTATTCGTGTCTTGATATATGATATTTATTTAAATCGGTGTCCTGTGTCTGCTTTATCCTGGACATATACAAAAGAGAACTAGTACTCTGATTTCTATTTTTTTTTCTTTTTCTGATATGAATACTCCCACGTACTTGAAAAACAAAAAAAGAAGATTTATATAGAAGTGTAAATAACATTATTTAAAAATATCCAACATCAATCGTAACAAATCCATTATGTTACAAGTATAGAAAAATAAACCTTAACTAAAAAAAATATTTCTCCAACGAGTAGAATTAAGATGACAGAAACTTCGAAGAAACAATATTAAAATGATTGCGTAACAGTGACGAAATTATTAAAATTACGTCATTATGTTTCATCAAGGAACAAGAAATAAACGCTAATCGTGAAAATATCTTACATCTGTTCAAAATAAATACTCCTTAAACTGCACGCCAAAACAGCTAATCTACACTCTACCTGCAATTTCAAAATCCCGGAACTGGCAGACAGTTCGCGGTCTCGGAGAATCGATTGTGACGCACGTTTTCGATAAAATAGATTCTATCCTTGAACTTTACTCCACGTCAAATGTCAAGGACACTGCAGGATTGATTGTGTGCAGATAATCAATGCACAAAAGGGTATTTTTATTCTTATTTACTCTGATACATTATGGTCCCTTTATTGAAATCGTTTACATGCATCAGTCATTTCGCTCAATCATTGGTTTTCATGATTTTCAAGAAACTGTTCATTTGAGAGTAAAACTATCGCGAGATACTCTCAAGAGTCAAAGTACAGGATATCGAGAGTCCTGACGGACATCTAACGAGAACTCTCGAGAGTAACTATCGTAAAAAAAAAAAAAAAACTCTCAGATGTATCCTTGAAGTACGTGTTCATCTCAGAGTAAAACTATCGGCGAGTTACACTCGAAAGTCAAATTTGTCAGTGTACTCACAATACTGAGATAACACGTTACTATGTTGCCTAGTCCTCCCCGTCAGTACTCTCAATAAATCAGACTGTCGAACTTAATTTGCATTAAAAAGATTTCGAAATTCACCTAATACACAATAACATAAAATGTAATACATAGGAGTATCTTACTTATTTCTTGACTATCGAATACATTCATAAATATTTCGTAATCTTTGTTATTTAATGTAATTTTTAAGCGAAAGGAATATGGAACGAAGGGTATTTAATACTGCAACCATTGCTTTTATTCCCTAAGTATCACTCACCGATTTTGATGAAATTTACGTACGATGCAGTTCTCGAAAAAATATTTGACACGTATTTTTTTTTATCGGCCATCATTCACGCTGAGGGGGTGAAAACAGCCCTCAAAGTTTGGGTGTCAAGACCTATTCGGTCCAATATCTCGGAAACTATTAGAGATAAGGGAATAGTTTAGATGTAGAAATTGTACGTTTTCCCAGTAATAATTAGTTCTTCGAAAAATCCATTTGTCTCAATAAATATACTAAATATTCATATTTTTTTGTTAATTTTTCATGTAAAATGTTAGATTTATTTTCGTGTTTTGTGTACGAATACTTTCCGTTGATGTATGAAATACGGATAAATTGGAATTTTGATGTCTTTTGCATTATAATGAAAAATTATGACATTTGTAATTTACTTACAATCTGTGCAAAATGTTCTTTTGCAAATAGGTGATTAAAATAAGAACCTTGGAAGATTTCGAGAAAAAAAAGTATTGAAATTTCGTGACTTACCATTTTCAAGGTTTCTTCCGGTCTTAATAGATAAAACATAGATTGCAAGTGCTGTTGGATGTCGCATCCTGCAGCGGAAACCCTTCTCGACGGTCTGGCCCTTTCATTGGGTGGTAGAACCAGGGCCGCGCCCTTCCCTGCGAAGTAACATTCGCTCAGGCTGCAAGAAAAACAAGGAAAAACTTATTAGTACAATTGAACCGTTGCAAATAACCTACATGTGACACAAAAGCTTTATCTTCAATGTCCTTCACCTTTTCGTGGCTAAATTATTTTTTAAAAGAATTTATTATTTATTTACCAAGTATTGCGCATATAATCAATACTAAGTTGAGATTAATTTTTGTACTAGTACCTAAATGGGTCATATACATTCCACTGATCATTGAAGGGTTAAGAATTGAGTCTTGCATTTTAACATTCATCAATGCCAATTGTTTAAGGCAATTTAGATTAATTTGCGTTTTGTCGTGACAATGAATTGCAGGGCATTTACTCGTGCTTTTTTTTTAATCTATAAGTTTTTCTTTTCTTTTTTTTAACGCTACTATTTTTAACGATTACAAGGTTTCGTTCGTTCAACCTATAGAAATATTATAATACATATATAGAGAAGATAAGTACAGTATCCATTATTTTAAGTTTTTTTATTGTAACTTGGACTTGTCTTAGGAAAAACTGAATTTAAAAAAAAAACGATTTGTAGTGCAGATGAAACTTAATAAACCGAGAAAGATTATTGGTAAAAATAAAAAGTTGTAATTTGTAGAGAATGAAAAAATTTCCTCTAACACTGTCCAATTAGTTAGCTAGCAGATTTTTTGATGTAAGTGATTAATAACTTCAGTTAAAAAATATTTAAATTTTAGAACAGAAGACTTATATTCCAAATCTGTGTTTGCATACATCACAAATGGAATTATTAACTTTTTCTCGATCTGTACATTCGACAAATGTCCAATTTTTACATTTGATACACTGCATCTAAACTTCGTCAAATGATTATTTAAAACTGGTAGTAATAACACAATAAGGTGTAAAAAATCTCAAATTATAAAATTTTTTAACTTTCAATTTATATATAAAAGACATTGTTTTCAGATGTATACAATTTGTTATACATAATTGTGTTAAACACAATAAAATATATTACAAAAAAGGCAACATATTTTCTTCGTTTTTTCGTTACATTATAAACTTAAAAATAAGAATTTCGCATATTCAGGTCGTTTTCGATTCAAAGACCTTAAGTGTACCGTTGAACTGAAAATCGTAGCAGGGTTAAATATCTCGTAAACTATTAACCGTCTGCCCCCAAAACCTGGTTCCATAAGCTTCAGTATTTGAAGCTCTATTGCTGTGTAAAAGCTCATCAAAAACTCAGCGTTAGACCTAAGGATCTCTCCTTCTAAGCATAACAATCTGTCTCTTGAATGTTAAGAACATATTTTGAGTATGTAGCAACGAAAATGGTAAACTACTAAAGGAAAAAAAGTAGAACAAAAGAAAAAAATGTACTCCTCATAAGAGGATCTTTAATCTTGCGGTAGTCGCGGTTCTAAAAATTCCTTCACAGGTCGCGGTATATCTGACAAATACGGTAAATTAACTCCTTGTCTTATAACTACAAGTTAAACTCGTGACACAGATTTTGAGTTTCGACAAAACTAGTTATATTAATCCTTTAACAATGTAATAAAATCATGCATTACGGTAAAAGGAATGTATATTTTACACGTGCTTTTTTAATAACTGTGTTATGTGTGATCATTTTTGAAGCACGAAGTACATAACCATACATCATAGTTCGAAAAATAATATTTCGTTCCTTTCTAACTTTCTTCCTAAAAATCTCTCTCGATATAAACTAATCAGTATTTGACGCTCTGCCCATGACAGTCACGGGATAAACTGTTAAAGGGTTAATAACAAATGTTAATTTTAATTATAACCTTCCTTTTAATTTATAAGATACAGGATTGTCAATTGTAATTAATCTATAATACATTAGCGTTTTGTATATAAATTAGTACTAAAACAATATTTAGGTATAAAGCCAGGAAAAGAAATTATAGGTTAAAGAGTTGAAATCCATGCTGCGGTGATAATTTTTGCAAAAGAAAGCTATACAAATTATGCATAATGTTTAATTATCTTAAAACAGATACAAAATATATAGATATAAAATAGATAATTATCAAACCTAATATAAAAAGTGAACAATTGCTTAATTTAAACTAATCAAAATTCTCAATTCATGGATTTGCAAAATGATTATAATATCCACCATATATAACGTTACTACGCTTAATACATGAAAACTTATCGTATAATTTACGAAAATATTTTGATAAACACGTGGTTTTAGATGCGTATCAAGTAGATCATTTTCTTTTTTGCTTGTCATAGGTACAGCTGTGCTTATATCCTTATTAGAATTTTCTTCATTAACCATGAAAATCTTGAATTGTTATGTGCAGTTATAAATGCCCATGGTAATATTTGATCGACTTCTTATTTCATCTGACACTAATTATGTTATCAGATCCCTAATAAATATTCTGCGCCGTACTTTTACATTTGGATTCAACATATGAATAATGTGTGCATTGATACGTTATACGTACCAACCACTTGGTCAACGGTATCAACACCTGACTTCGTTTTATTATATTCTATTATTTTGGGCTTTTGTAAACGTAAATTTATTGCATCGTTAAAACGTATATTTGAAGCTAATATTACGTTTTCAAACAAAGCGGGTTGTTATTGCTATAAAGAATAATAAGTTATCTCCATGGAAATAACAGCCCGGCTGACACCCGGTCCTGAGTGATGAACATATAGCCAGTGAATGTATTAAATAACAGCTACTCTTTGTCGGCAAAGTCTACAGTGTTTCTGTTTAAAAATATTTTTGATGTATCTGTCAGATTAACCGCGACCGCTGTAGGATTGAGAGTGTCTTTCAAGGAACAGAAAGTATCCCTACATCACCTTCCTGAAAAACGCTGAGAAATTGCAAATGAATTCATCTAACCGTCATGTTTCATTTTCTTCAAGTACTGAACCATTTTCAAAATAATTAATAGAAATATCAGCATAAATTAACTGAAAGCAAACTCGAAGTAGTATAAAATTATTGCTGCATAGGAGCAACAAACAGTAGCACATTCATTGTTCTCCATCCGGAAATGAACATGGAACTGATTGTAAGTTCAATAACTTAGTGGTATTCGGTACAAAAATAGAAATTATATAAACTGAGTACCTATATATGTTATATATTCGAAGTAATTCTCCGAAAAAATGAAAGTAAAGAGGCACTGTTGTTATAATTTCATAGTAATTAGTATAATTACGATTCTTTCCTGTTGCCGCTGTGAATTCACGTGTTTGGATTCATTTTTAACAACTTTCCCACTGTTTCTCGAAAAAATAGTAACAACATTTTTTATTATTTATAAAACACTGTTAAAGGTCGTGCATAAATTTTTCATTTTAAAGTGATGCCAAAAATGGTAATTTTCTAATATCCTCTTTTACAATCTAACGCATTAAGTATGGCGTCAGTCCCTAGGGACTGACAGTTAACTTTTCATTTGGGTGGCTTCGATTCGTGACTAGATCTGCCTATATCCTATAATCAAACATTCGATGAATGATCACCGCCTGAACGGAAAGCGCGAAAAATCGCGCTTAACGTGCTAATAAGAGCATTGGAACGATATCTAACAAAATAATAACTATTTTTTAATAATTCAATAATTATTTTCAAGTACACCCATCCCTCCATTTACAGGATACTTTTTCTACGCGGTAAATTATCCTTCTATTTGCGCGATATTAATTTACGCGGCCGAAAACTATATTTTTCTATAATTTTTCATTGAATTTATTACATGTCAAAGAGACGCAAATTCTTACTTGAACGTATTAATTACATAACTCTGACCTTCATGGGTTTTGTTTGTGGTAATGTATAAAATTGATCGTGTAAGCGATAACAATTTTGCTTTTCCTCCTTCTTTTTCTAAAATATCGTAATTTCTTTTCTTTTTGTTACCCTTATACGAAATAAATATTTTTATAACTTATATAACTTCTTACTTTTTTTTTTTTTTTTTTTTTTTTTTTTTTTTTTTTTTTTTTTTTTTTTTTTTTTTTTTTTTTTTTTTTTTTTTGTTGTACCAACAGACTTCATTTACGCGATTCTAATCGTTCCAACGTTCTCACTGGACAGACTATAAGTTCAACAATACGCGGACAAGTTTTAGAATGTTCCAAAATGACCTCGAACTTGTTCCAAGGTAAATAAAGGAAAAGTGAAAAAGTGTCCAAAGACGCACGTGTTTTCGCGCGTGTACATATAGCCAGAAAACTGCACTCTCATTCCAATGACCTGCTCGCGAGCCAAGTGCACATGGCATTTCGCGTATACATCGTATAGTACATATATATATAACGCGTAAGCTTCCGGTAGCGCGGACACGCGCGACACAATGGGAGGTTTCTCTTTCACGAGGATAGCGATTACCACGCGTGTAACCGGAGAAAAGAGAAACCTGAAAATCTATCTTCGGCGGTGCGCTCTTTCACAATCTTCGTTATCGAGAGCTGTGACGATTACTTTCACACGATAAGGGACCAGCCGCCGTGACGGAGGGCAATTAACGATGCGGCCTTATTAGCAAAACTGGAGCGAGTTGATTTCTCTATGGTCATTTTCGCGCCTCTAATCCCCCCTTCTCATCTGTCCCATGAAGCTACATGTTGTCATATGGCATGGTTGAATATTCGAGTGGTTCGAAATTCGAAACGAGGCCGAGACTCGGTTTTCGGTCCGAAAAGTCAGAAAAATCGAATAGCCCCGAAACGTGGTAGAACTCTGTAGAAGCTTGGTAAATTAACCTTTTGAAAATTGGCACCGATTGATGTTGCGGCATTCACGATCGTGCGTTCCGCTCTGCTTTAGGGTTCCAAGGATAAACAAATGGTAGCATATGGTTTGGTATCTCATTTACAAGTGGAAAATGTGTAAATGTTAGTTACTATTTGAAATATTTAGAATTTCTTTCTTTATCCACAACTATATAATCTTTTTGCATTTTCTACTTGCATATAGTATTACGAATAGTTAAATTAACCCTTCAACACCGGTATCTATACAAGATATGGACTTTGTTCTCTTTACATATCGCCGGGTTAGGTATACAGAGTGTTACCTCTAACGCACGATTTTTTACCCCCTTGCAGTTATCTGACAAAAAAAATGTTTAGAACAAGAGTTGCAGAATATGCAGTGTACAATAGATATTAGTAAAAAAATTTCAAAAACAGTGTATTTTCATGGCGAAATCGAGGAGATAGTTGAGCACCTTGAGCATAGATCCTTTTTATGTATTATTTTTAAGTAAGCTATATTTAATACACAATCATAAGAGAAACTGAGACACTAACAATAATAATACTCTGTTAGAAAAATTCCTCCTATGTATCCCAGCCGGGCACGACAAATAACCTCTTACGCGACTACCGGTAGTGCGGTTTAGTGGCTTTACGTTACACGGCCCCCGGCATCGAGGAGTTAAGATATTAACTCTTCCAGTGCCAAGCCAAACTAATGTAACTTGATAAGGTTTGAGAAAAAACATTCAGTTTTAAATGATAAAAAGGAACATGTTAAGAGATAAAGGGAAACTGAATTAATGACTAAAGTATTTCGATATTTATTGAAAGTTTTATTCCATTTGTTCTGTGAATAAATTTATTTCACAGTTACAGTTAAATATGATATAAAAACTGATGTATGAACAAAACAATTTCAAAAACATTATTGTTTATTAGAAATAATACTAAAATCATTCCATTACTTTCCATTATTCATTTTTTAATCCCCACAATTCGTATCTCTAGTATAAAGAAAACGATATATCGTTCTTTGGTACTAAAAGGGTTCAAAGCCTCGATAAGATCTTCATTAGTAATGCAATTTTAACGTAAGTATTGATCTTTTTTCTTCTACGTATTATGCAAGATGAATTGACATTGGATAAAAAATTTCTTCGTACGATTCAAGTCCTTATTTACCTGTATTTCTGTCAATTCGTTTGTTCCGACAACTGAAATATATTTACTTTAATGCCCAACCGATTTTATGTCCTCGCTATGTATCGTGGGCCAAGCTGTACCTCGAATTTCCTTCTCATCTTCCAATGTTTGTAACTTGAAATCGCTGAAATGGCTGTATTTATGTAAAATTACAGAGTGATTCTTATAAAGTGACCAATTATAATTTTCCCGAAGCACAAAAGTTGAAATATTTAGCTATGTGTGACCTCACATAATCTTGAATGAACTTGTACCGTAGTCGATGAACTCGTCACACAAATAACACTATCAGACTAAAATGGAGAAGAAAGATAGAGGGTCCCATTTAACAAAAATTGTATTAGTCCTGAAATCACATAGACATTTCAACTTACAACGCCCCTCAAGAGATTTTCTCCCGGAGGAACGGTACATTTTTCGTTCGTTCCAGCTTTTCGTATTTTTTTCCATTTTGGAGAAAATTCAATTAGTCACTTTATAAGAATCACTGGTAATCATTTACAAAGTGGCGACTTCGATGACTTCGAGGATATGTTGTCAACATTCTTAACAACTTTTCTATGTATACACTCTCGTACATAAATATTAGGACAGCTATTACGTTCGTGCAAAAAGTATTGTCGGTAAAAATATACATGTTCACGAAATTAATCCGCAGTATTTTTCTGGTAAGTGGAAGATTTATGAAAAAAAAACCATAGGAGGACAAAATTTCGTAATTTTTTATGCACAATACAATGGCTTTTATAGTTTTTCCAATGTTTCGATGATTTTGTCGTAATTACGACACCATGACATTTTGTTAATTGATAGCTATAATTTTTTTTCTTTTATATTACATAAAAATGATTGCTCAGACAAATTCAACGACGTATAACGATGTTTGATGTGATACAATCAAACCACACACTATTAAGATTTTATTTTTATAAAAAAGCGTCATAAATGAAAATAGATATTTAAAAGTTTTATAGCATGTACTTGCTGTACTACGAGATTCCAGAGTATCTTTCAATGATTTGTAGCGACTGTTTAGATTTGCTTTGCATTCATTAAGTGTCCTAATACTTATGAACGGAAGTGTACATGCTTTCCTTATATACATGCTTTAGTTCAATTTACTTTACAATTACACTTTATTCTGACACAGCATTTACTTTTATTTGACCTAACTTATTTTTGATGATCATTTGCAACTCACATAAAAAAGAAAAAGGTTAGATAATTATAATTATACATAACTATCATGAAGTAAATTAGAGTATTAAACAATAAGGTAGATAGAATTCATATTAAATTTTATATTATATCGTCATTATTCCAAATTGGAAACATTCCTCAGCCATAAAGTATGTAAAAAAACATAGTGCCTTAACCTCTTAGCTACGATTGGACTTTCCGCGGAGCTGTATCTCTGTACGGCAACGACGCGAACTACGCGTAAATAATACAGCACTACAATTTCTGTCTGGTAGTATATTCGGCTATGCAATTACATTATAAAACAGAGTTATAGACAAATAAATTATAATTTTCTCGTAGAGTTTTATTTAAAGAGTTTGAAAATAACCATAACAAGATAATATATGAACACATATACTTTAATAATTAGTAATACAATTGTGTCTGATATACTTTGAAGCAAGATGCCACACACAGACCCACGTAACACTTTTTTGGTATTTACAATTTCACAAAAAAAAAGGGAATGTTTTTCAACTAATCTAAAATGATGATCAGCAATAGATGTTTAACGATAGTATTTATACTGTCGCAAAATCTTGCCTAGGAAAAAAAAACAGTGAAATGAAAGAAATAAAAATATTCACGGTGTGGTGATAATTTACATACACAGTTCTAATGACAGAGTGAGCCATTATAGTAGCGTACTGTTCAGAAAGATGACATTCGTAAAGCCATTATAGTGGCGTACAGTAGCTAAGAGGTAAAACAATATTACACTATTCATGGTGGTAAGAGTAACTATAAAAGCTTCTTTTTTTTTCTTTATCTGCGATATCGGTTATTAGCAATCATAATAAACAACTCAAGAAAATAACTATTAGTGTATATCATCTCTTTCTCAAGCATTCGTAATCGATGTAATAAGGCAGCTCAGACATTTCTATCTTCTTGAAACATATTTAAGTTCGGTTTGAATCGGTTATTCGAAACGAGTATATCTTGGCTCGCTTTTTCCTAGTACTCGACTGCTAGCCATGCTTGCACATATCACAACACTCAGCCCTCTCTCCACTTGCGAACGCGATTATTAACCCTACGTGCAATTTTTACGGAACTGAAATTCGTTTTTGCGTTTTCTCTTATGCGAGGTTGAACGTTGAATATTCAACGTTTCGATGGAACGTAACAGATGAGAATTTAATGGAAACAACGCAAAATGAGACGGATTATGAGAAATCGTAATTTTTCCTTGATGACCGTTAGATTTCTAAACGATCATTAATGAACGTGGTCTTTTTGGTCTGCTCGAGTATACGAACGCGCGTTACGAACCAACCTGTCAAAAGAAGATTTATTGTAGAAAATGAGCTGCTGATTTTTAGGTTAATTATTTTTATATAACATCAGGCTTGATCTCCTGAACACATCGACCTATCGTCGAGAATATATGTATATCTATATCTCTTTTTATATGGTATTTTTGTATATGATTCATATTTACACTTTTCTTTAACATGTTTTATTCACATTTACACAGTTTTTTTTAACGCGTTTTATTCATATTTACACTTTTTTTAACACGTTCCATTCACATTTAAAACAATTTTTTTCTTTAGTAAGTTTTATTCACATTCACACGCGTTTTCATGCGTTTTACTTGCTTCTACACAACTGCAAAAACGCACACTGATCAGTTCGCAGAAAATGTCAAGAAAATTATGTCGTATCCTCTACGAATGTTTAAAATCTCTCGTTTCTGCACTGAAAGAAACTGGGATTTACGAAGCTCACATTTTCAACAAAAGCATTGCAATACAAATGTTTATTACACTAAATTAAACATGTCAAAGATATTGAAATATTCTTTATTAAGATATTCTTTTATCAAAGTTCTTGATAAAAGAATCTTCTCTTCCTGAGACTACAATGCAAATCTTTTTGTCGTTGTAACATGTTTTCTCGGAAAAAGAGGATGTAAAAAGAATTACTTAAAATCGTACAGCGTGATTTGTTAGAGAAACATTTCTACCAAAATTAACATAAAATTATAATTCGTATGTTCTTCCTTTCACGATAAGTTATTCGACAAAATTTTTCTACATTAACCTAGCAATTAACACATGCATCGACATCGTTTCTTTTATTCTTTAAAATTTTCTCTGAATAAATTAATAATTTAAGCATTAGATAGTGAATTTTTAGTTTTTAAAGTACAACTAAGCAAGAAAAAAATAAATATTGAAGAAATTTACGTCACTAGAATTGGAACTGTTATAACTCGTCCGTATTAAGTGTTTAATAAAACGATAATAAAAAGTAAATTAATTAATTAATTAATAATAAAGTAAACATTTTATTTCTTCCGTAGTATTCTCCAAAATGAAAAAAAAAAGTGTAATCTCTATTTCTGTTCGCATCTTTCTACATACCCATTTATACAAATGGTTGGTACCCCTGCTTTTTCTTTCGCAGGGGTGTCTTTTTCAGAGTTGTCCGTAATGGTGACTTCTTGAAACAATCTTCACGAACAACAATCAGTACAGTAATCACTAGGAAGATCAAAAGTTCACTATGACCAACAACAGTCGCAAAAAGTCACAATTTATGATAAACAGCAGATTCCAAACTGAAAAGTATACCTGCTAGATTTATTCAGATTGATTTATAATTATCGTACGAAAGTATCGGGAAAAAGTTTCGAGATGGTCCGTTTTAAAACGTATCACAATTTTAGATTAAAACAAATCTTCGAATATTTGATACACGCGCGGAATGAATCATTGAAAGTTTTCGAGCGTGAAAACGCAAGTAGAATGCAACTCTCACACGCGATTAGGTCGAGGGCTGATGAGATACTAAAATCATCTCAAGACTCGGGCTAGAAACTGCGAAACTGCGTCGCGTGGGCGCGTCTTTGCGAAGCGAACTTTTGCAGCTCGTATTATTAGCCCCCGAGGAGATTGTGCTCTTTGGTTGTCGCGCGTTTACGCGTTCCAAAGCAAAGCAATTTATGGAAGGAAGCCACCTAATTCTCTGAAAGCGAAATATCTGATCACTACTGCTTCAGAAACCTAATATTTCTTTTTTCATACAATTCTTCTTCTTAGAAATTTGACCATTGTTATTATACTGACTATTTTTTTTTTGTTGTTAATTATTTTTAATTACAAATACACTGGAACCTCGATAACTCCAACCTCGATACCTCGAAAACGTCTATAAGATGAAAATTTTCTCCATTCCGTTCCGCTTTGCTGTACAAACCTCTACAACTCGAAATAATACTTCTGTTAACTGAAATTATTTATCGCATGTTTAATATATGTTTTACCTTTGCAACTCGAATTCAGAAAAATTTCGACCTCTATAAATCGAAGTTTACTTTTACGTATCAGTCAATCGATGCAATAGGATTAACGGTTCTACGATCGTCAATTGTTTATTTCTTCATAGAAATAGACAGTATATGCGTTTGGTCACAGACAGTTCGCTATAAAAGGTCAAAGGAACAAGTTAAAACATAATTCTATCGTTTCTCATTCTTTTCTCCGAATTATTCATGACTGAAGAGATGTTATTGATTTACAGTACTTTAAACGACTAAAGCAAAATCACAAATTTGTTTTAATAATAAAGAGTAGAATTTCGAGCACAAAATTTGTCTTATAGTTATATTTATATATGTAGGTACACGTATAGTACATAAGTTGTATATGTGGTTATAAGAATACAATAAACAATTGACCTTCAAAACTTGAATTTGTCTGTCTTCATACCATCACAAGTCGAAACCGTCGCATAAAGTCTCTATAAGTTGAATTTTCATTTGTTGGGACTCTTTTATGTTTAACAACAGATTCTCAATAACTCTGAAAAGTCGCAATGAATAGACAATTTAACACGTTAAACATCACGACGACTTTGGTCGATTTTTCATTCAGAGATTTAATTTCGAAAATTTTTGCAAATAAATTTAACGGAGAATGTTGTGACTTTGTAACACCTGCAGAAAAAAGCCATATCTTTGTTCAACCTCTTCGAGGACATTAGCACGTATGTGTATGTTTAGTGTTTTCTTTTGAAAGTACCAATATTTGTAATAGAAATAATATGAAAATCATATTGCAACCATTATAGCGACATTTGTAACATGAACCATTATTTCATACAAGTCTTATTTTTATTCAAATAAAGCAAATTAACAAAATAAATAAATAAAAATATATGATTCATAAGCATGTTTGATTTTTTTGTTTCAAAATAAAACATTTCATTTTCAAAAGTTTCATTGCAGAAGTGTGTTGAAGTTGATGAACGATCGTATAAAACATTTTAACCCCTTCGTCCCTGAAGAAAATTTATTTTGATTACTACAAATATGAATGTAATGTATTTTATACTTGATACAAGTATAACAGAATAATTCTTCCATAAATAAATTATTGTATTCTAGGTAATGGTGTGCCAGTGACAACACGTCTTTCCTAATTAACAGGTTAAATTTTTCCAAGAATTCGAAATCATTGGTTTTCTCCTTTGCACATCTCTAAATTTATCGATATTTTCTTTTGAGAAATGATCAGATATGTAAGTATAAGAAATGCTACGAGATCTATTAAGTTGGTGCAAACGAAATGTTTTTCAGCAAATGAAATTGTCAGGTTGATATTATATATTAAAATTTAACTGATTAAGAATTTTCACAGACAAGAGTAAAAAAGGTATTTACTGTAATATACAGTAACTTTCATGAATATTCCGATATCTTTTTAAAACAGAATAATTTTCTAACATTGAACCAAATTGACTCGAGATTTTTTTTTTCAGAAGCTAGAAGCATTAGTCTACTGGATAAAGTGTAAAAAAGATTAACGAAAAGATTGCAATTTGTCAGAATTGCGAAGAAAATAGTACAGACTGTATTTTACAACTCTTTTATCTGAGTCTGTAATAGAAATTAAAGAATATACGTTTTGTACATTTATGTCAATTATATACATACTGAAAATTTCATTGAAATCGGTTAACGTTGGTATAAGCTACAAAATCGAAATCTTTCAGCCTGTAGCTACTAACTTCAGAAAATGACACAATATACATAACAAATACACTGCCTCTTCAAAAAAATCGATTTATTTAATTTAAAAACAACTTAATTATAACTTTGAATATATTTCGGTATCATTCAATTAATAAAGGTCCGCAAAAATTCCTGGAAAATAATATTAATAGTTTCCACAGTTTTATTCGTAAAATCTGAAATACGTCATATTGACGGCTCCCGTAAATTTAGTATTAAATCAGGTTGAGTGAAACAATATGATTATTTTCATAACGAAAAGTGAAATAGAAAAAAATATCAATCGTGAGTTGCACTGTAAATTCTTCTGGTCTATCCAGCGTTTAAATAGGTAGATACAAATGGAGGCAACAGTGATGATGTCATTTAACATGAGCGGTCGCAACAGCTTCGGGTCGCGGCGGAACGTCTCAACATTGAATCCGGTGAATGTGCATCTGAGATCGCATCTGCAATTGTCATCGGTGTGCGACGCGAAGACCTTTCGAGCTGAATGTAATTCGCATAACCCCGCTAAAGTGTGTCACGTACCGGTACACGTTTGCTCGAATATCGGGGAGTCTGATTTTACGCTTGGTTACCGCCACGTGAGAGCCACTATACGCTGTTCAGGATTTGTCCAATTGATTTTTTCGCACGCGGTGAAACGACGTTGAACGTGTTAGGCTAATAAACGAATTAGTTCCAATCTCTGACGTTGCTATTTCTTTTCTCTATTTTTTATCATACTTTTTACTTCTATCGCATGTATCTGTAATTTGTCTACCACACAGTATATTTGTACTCGCATGCATGATCTCCATCGAAGCTTGAATATCCTCTGGATTATTAGAAAACTGACTTTCTATGTAAAATTTTAACCAAATAATGTTTCAATTTTTAGTTAACACTTTAATCGGTTTTTTGCTGTCAATGATTATCAATCGCGTTAACGATTTTGTTTGTTATTATTAGATAGCGGATGTTTATGCAAATGCATAATTTTACAGAAAACAAAGGCTGAAATGAAACTTGGAGGGAAATGTGCTTTGTCATTAGGCGATTTTGAAAATGTATTTTTTATTTTGCACAATTACCACCGAGCATAATATTTTACATAATGCATAAAATATGCATATTCCATATACTTTGTATATTTCACACGTATTAATAATCAGACAATAATTTTTCAGAATCTTACTGTATACTTGAAGGAACAACTATAATGAGTTTTTTGGACTTTTCTGAACGTCTGTTTTATTGATGAAATACCATTTTCTCTAAGAAAGATATATACCTATGTATATACTCTAAATATGACTGCTATTTATTAGGTCAGTATTTTAAAAAACTTTTAATGAGTATTTTAAATAAATAGTTAGTGTGTATAATAAAAGATCGGTATATAATAACATAACATAATCTAACCTAACTAAAAAACCAATTAATACCGACCAAATAGACAAAACTGTACTCGCAAAATGCGATTTAATATTGACAATTAATTATTTCTACCGACCAAAATATTTATTTCTACTGACTGTTCATTTTAGAAAAACTTACAATTAATTTAAAAAATACTGATCAAACAAGTAAAAATAGAAAATTTAAGTTAAATAACTTAAGTTATTCAAAATAAAAAATATTCCATTAAAATTAGAATTTTATTCAATAACTTTCATGTTTTCTTCGAAAATAACTTATTATTCCTATCAGGTTTGCATTGTATTCTTTTATATACAATTTTCACAGTGTAAACAGAGAAGTAAGTCTAATGTAAATCAACTATTTGCATTTGTTGCAAATTCAAAATCTTATCTATTCAATATCATTGATTAAACATTCATATAAAAAGATAACTAAGCACAATATTAATAAAAAAAGAAAAAAGTTAAAAAATATATTCAACATAAACATAAATATAGTATGAACACTTTCCAAATTTTTACGTGAGAAAATGAAAATCTTATAATTGAATGTAGGTACACTATTAATTTATTATTTGTATTATTTAGTTTATTACTAAGCAAATTTATACAAACTATGGAAATCATTCGGTTTTCCTTCCTCCTGATTTATCGATACACGCCGTGTAATACACCACGTCCGCGGATGTAATCGACGCGAACTTCCGGTAAATCGGTCAACGTATAGACCGGAAATGACAGACCGGACGACCACTACTAGCACAAGGTCATTAATGATACGCTTTTCACGCAATGTCTCCGAAAAACTTCATAAAAATAAAAATATTCTTCAATAAATGATTGATTAAATGCATTTACACAGTTAATAAAGAAAATTGTTAAAATTTAAATTGACAATTTCTCTATTAACACTTTGACGTCCACACGTGTTGTGGAAAATTTTTCATCTGTCGTTGGTATTTCGCGTGATCATTCATATTGTAATTACAATGCATCGTATTAAAACGTGAAAATTTTAATGACCCTTGCTTAATTCTGTACCCGATTTACACGAAATCCTGAAGATACGTATAAATAAATATAAGCATTTTTATTACAATAGAAATATTTTTACGAGGCACCAACGTAGTACCATCGGATGGCATAGTGTTAATATTTTACTGGCAAGTAAACGAATGTAATTTCCCTAGATATAAATTATTCTATCAATTTCCCACCACCTTCGTTCATATTTCTTTAATTTGCATATTCAACTTATATATTTCTTTCTTAGTTTATTTCTTTGTCGAATTTTAAACTGTATACCTTATATCTTTGATAATTTAATGTATTGTACAATTTGATTATTTAAGTAGCGTATCTTAACCGGCAATCAGAATAAAAAAAGATACAAATTGCTAACGCAATACTGTTGATTTGTATACACACGGTTTCCCGATAAACTTGAACATACTTCCCGGCGATTTAAGTAATCAATTCCACTGACATAAGCATTATACGTATGATACACAGACAGATGCAAATGAATTCAAACGTTTCACTGTTCCCAAGAGTTCAGAAGAAAAATTCCCGCGGAAATACCATGCATATACAGGTTCGAGAAAACAAATTAGTTATATGTTTCCATGAAATTCCACAAGTTCCAATGAGAATTATTTACTTGTACAGTAGAAATCCGCGCATCTGAACTCGATTTATTTCATCGAAATGTTAGCGAGTGCCCGATTAACCGAATAATTTAACATCATTCCAGTTATGCGAACGTCTTCAGAATGCAATTGGAAGGAAATAGCATTTGCGAAATTTTTAAATGAGAACTAACTTTGTTTTCTATATTTTTTATACTTTGCAGTTGTTCCAAAATTCATTATGTACTTTAATATTTTAGTTTATTTTATATTGCGAAACGTTTAATGATTACAATTAATTTTGGTTCTCACATTGAGTTTATTATCTACTTTGATTTCTTTTTTATACGATGATTGTCAATTTCAAAACACACTTTTGCAACGAAACTTTCAATTTATCGAAAGTACCGTTTCGAAAAGAAAAAATTCCATATGTTTATGAATTTCTTTATTTTCATTTGTTTTGTTCATTTCGTTTATTTCAATATGAATAAAGCTTGAATGGAGTATATGATCAATGTGTATGGATATCTCTGTAGCGGCGTCAGTAGAGTTCAAAAGGTTAATGTTTTATTTTAATTCCACGTTCTGTACTGATTTTTGTATCTACTAAATAATTAATAAATTATTTTCGAAATCGGTATAAACAGACGAAATGTGAGATTGAATCAACTTATTTAAAAGTGAACTCTAATTATCTAAACAAACAGTTACGTAGAATGGAGAGAATAGGTGAACTCTTTGTTACCACGCACTAACACACGTTTATGTTCGTGATGTGCGTTATGCTTCTGGTTAAAAATACACGCGTAGCCAACTGCATCGCTTGGATTTCATTTTTACATATATTTTATGTGTTCTTATTTAATATAATATACAATGTAAATCGAAAGATCCGAGTGACAATTTCGTATTTACTCAATCACGGCCATCAACATTCCTATTATTTGAACGATCTGATTATACGAATTGCACATCCTAAAACGAATTCAGATACGCGGAGTTCGACTGTACCCTCAACAATTTGTCGTTAACCCTTTGACTGCGAAAGGCGTATGTATATATAAAAGTTCACGAAAGTACACAATCCCTCTTTAAAACAGAGTAACATTTTCCAAATTGGACCAAATGACTTCAGTTTCTTTTCGACAAGTTAAAAGGATTAGTTTACTAGATGACGCGTCAAAAATTTTTTGAGAAAATTTCAATTGATCGGAATTACGAAGAAAATAATAAAGGTTACCTTTTACAACTTTCTTATCTCTGAGCCTGTAATGAAACTTTGAAAAATATTTTTTGTAGATCTGTACCAATTATATGCATACAGACTGTAATAAAAATTTTAAAAGTACGTTTTGTAAATGAACATTTCAATATAAAAAAAACATGTGTTAATAAGTTGCAAAAACGACTGTCACCAATTTTTTCGCGATTCCGAACAATTGAAACATGTTCAAAAAATTTTTTATGCATCATCTAGTAAAGTAATCCTTCTAACTTCTCAAAAAGATAAAAAAACTCAAGTCATTTGGTCCAATTTTAAAAAAGTTATTCTGTTTTAAAAGGTGGTCGAATAATTTTGTAACAGACTGTACATATGTGTGTATGCAGGTACATTCTTAATACGAAACATGAAATAAAAACACACGAATATACGTACTTTAAATTAATTTATTATATTTGAATATTATATATTGCATATACATATAGACTTACACTTCAAAAAAGTTTATAAAATTTATAAAAGAATTATAAATGAGAAGAGAGACGGCAGGTTAACGATGAGGATGTATGACAATGTACGCAACGATCCATTGTAGTTTTCCACATTCCTTGGCACTTCTATACATAAAAGTCTTTATTTTTAGTTAACATGTTCTGTACCACACCGTTTTAAGTGAATTTTTTCGTACAATCCGAACACTTTTTTGTTCTTTTTTTTCATTTCATACATCGATGTTTATGTTTCTCATTTTATTTGGTACATTTTGAAAAGTAAGTGACATGGATCTAACATACACGAGTAGCATCTTTATTACACATAACTTCTATTTCTTTATTCTCTTGTCTACACGTGGCCGTTTCTTTCGTAATGAAACTTGTACTGATATTTCACATCTAAAACAAGTAATTTATGTTTTCTTAGTTCTTCTTTTTGTATAAGATAAGATCTTTTATTATAAAAATTAATTCTTTATTTTAACAAATTGTTTCTTGTCTTTTATCCATTTATAATTATAATTACACAAAATAGCTTTAAATTAATTATATCTATACTAAAAAAAACTCATTTACAGTGAAGAAATTATGAACGCGTACGTTCGCTTACTGTCGTTCACATATGAGTTAGAGAACACGTTAAAAGTTTAAAATACGAAGTGATTATAATTATAGATAAGTAGTATTTTAAACGTAAATATTCTTTAATCAGCTTTAAAACATTCATTTTTCATTATTAACTTTTTGAACTTATTTAATAACAGAATATTCGTGCTAAATATTTTAGTATTCTTTTGAAGGAAAACCAAACGACAATGAACGAATTTTGTTAAATTTTGAAACATTTGCTTGACATCTAAATTTAATTAATTATTCAATACTTCTCAAAAACTTTATATTTAGATATTAAAGAATACCAAGTTCAATTAGCATACATCAAAACCTAACGCTGAGACGTCTATTTGTTGGTAGCCTCGTTAGTAAAATAACTCCTTAGAGAAAAAAAGTCGTAAGTACCGGTAAGATTGATGTCGATTCTAAGTAACTGATTGCTGCAATGCATTTCATGTATACAACTTTCATTTTAAACAACAGACAGAAGGATTCAATACAGTGATGCATTGGAACAGTGTAATAAGCAACAACTGGCATACTTTACCTATTGTTCTAAATAGATTTAATCATATGGAACAAGAATATGAAGGTACCTTAATGCCAATATTATCTTGATACTTTCACCATCTCACTTTCAAGAATTAGCTATCAAAAATGTTGCATTTATGACACTTTTCGTATTAAAATATGCACATATTGGAAAAATATCTTGTGAAACAATTCTCATTCCAATTTACCTTAATTCTTACAAATATTCAATATAACATGTTAATTTTCATATCTTTTCCATATTTTCACATGCATATTTTTTATATATTTATCCATTTTTATTTCAATATACTTTTATATTCAGAAAATTCATAGTACACCTATATATTTCTGATAAGATTAATTTTTACTAATTAAAATTATCACGGGTACTTTGGTAAATCTTGGAAAATTTCAGAAAATAAAGTGCACTAAAAATATATAACCAATAGACTGTGAATTTTCATGCAAATTTATAGTAGAAAATATCGAACTTCGATAGAAAATTATTTCACCTACTAGGTATTACAAAAAGCACTGTAATTTGGATATTTTGCGTATTCTGTCATATTAGATGCATTCTATGCAATTTTACACCTTTAAATTATCTACAAATGCACAAAAATCCGCAATCCTATAATCACCATAAGAATGCACCCGTCCTTTGTTTTGCCCGGATTATCTGTTCCACGCGGTGTTTTTTACGCGAAAGTAAACCGCGAAAAAAGAATCCATCAGAACAAGAAAAATACTTGAAAAAAAAAAAGAAAAGATAAAGTATATTTCGTATACTTTCACAAAGTTCTAATAAAAATTCATAAAAATCATAAATTTTATTCGTTGCCGGTGTCTGAATTGCAATTTAAAACCATTAATCTTCTCTTTTTAACTGGCACAAAGTCATTATCTTCATCGCTCGAATACTTCCTATTTAACTATTGTTACTTACAACGTGTAATCACCAATAATGAAAGAGAAAAAACAACAGAATCACTTAAAATAAAATAACTTAAAAAAAAAAGCAATTCGCATCAATCGAGAAATTATTTACATTAATTATTAAGAATGTGTCGCGTAAAACCATTATATTAAGCAAATGATTTGAACTCCCTTAGTGGATCTAGTGTTAACACTGCCAACTGCGTACAGTTTTCGCGAACGTCGCTTAGAAATGCAACGCTGAAAAATAGAAAATTCCTCTGTATTAGCCGACGTTTACCAGCCGATTAGTTTTGAGAACGATTTTCATTTTTCCGTTGTAGACGATTGCAAATAAGAAAAAAATAAATAAATACGTGTTCAATACTTCTTTGAAAACTACTATATACCGTGTACCAACATTTCAAAAATATCGGTGATTATCATTTAAAAATGTTCCCTAATTTTAATAACATTCTTACATTTAAGCACTCATCAAAGGTACAAGTAATTTCAAATAATAAAATAATAATTATCTAATATTGTATACCTCGTATACAAATGAAAGTAATGTGTTTGGTAAAATGTGAAATAAAGTAAAAATACATTAAATAACATGTTTTTTTTTTTCAAGTGTGCTAACGTCAAAGACAGACAAATTTATGCAATGGTGCAGCACAAAATTCACAAATACATCAAGCATATTTATTATTTTCCTAACCTAATTGGTTGGCAAAGTGTTAAGTATAAAATTCAGAAAAAAAATAATAACACATTATTCGTAAGAAGAAAACATATTTTACATTAGTATAACGCAACATCTTACATCAAACGCATGTGAAAAAGCAACGTTTCAATGATCTCAAGCGAATAGTTGTGTCGTGGTAGAAATCGAGTACGTGTCGATTGCCATTTGAACGGTCCGGATCGGTCGACGAGACATACATAAGTGTATTTCCATGCGTATTAGCATCGATCGGACGATCGCTTTCACCGAGGCCGTGATTCCCGGTGATGCAACGGCGAGCGATGAACGGGAAAAGCGACGTTTAACGTGGAGAAAATAGTGTCCCATACCGAGAAGAAAGAATATACCCAACGAAGCGGTGCGCTGGAAACAGGCCAACTAGAGCGGAAACGGTGAACGCGAACGCAAACGCTGACCGACCGACCGAGGGGACAGTAACAACCGATCGCTATGATCTTCCAAAAACCTTTCGATTCTGCAAGTCGAAATAAGGGAAAAGTGTACGACTGCCGAGAAAAAATGGTGCACCAGATGCATAGAATAACAAAGGAACCAAACTCCTTCCGAGGAACACATGTTCATCGTTCTTTCGAATTCTAGTCTCACAGAGTCCAGCTGAACAATGAACCGGTTCCTCGTTTCACCGTGTGCTTGTGCTCCTCTTCACGGACCAATTCGAAACGAGACGACAGATGTCCCAGCTTCTTTCTACCTGCTCCGACGGCCCGATTTGAAACCGTGAGTCGAAGGAAGAGGATTGGAAAGGCCTTTCGAGAGCTAAAGAACTGCCTAGGATTTCAGCGAATGGTTACGCTGAGAGTGAGTGAGCTTTCGTTCGTGAAGTTTATTGAACACACAGTCGATGAATTATAGAAACTGATTGTTAAATTTCAGTTTTGGTTTAGTAATTCAAATGGATTATTCCACTGGACATTAAAAAAGAAAATCACTTTTTACATTCTCTTGAATGTATGTGAAAAGGCTTGCACCTGTTACATTAAAGAAATTAGAGATGATTGAAGGATGTGACGATTACGAAATGTAAAGAAAACAAACCAGGGTATAAGTGGCAAAAAGATCGGAAAATTGACGGACAAAATGATTGATAGCCTGCAAAAAGAGTCAGAATTACGCACAAAAAGAAGAAATCGGGTGATCGTAACTTCTTTAAACAAGTAACTGCATCAAAAACTTTAAACGCATTTTTCTCCTTATCGTGATTATCAAATATCTTCTGTAATATTTTAAGACCTACTTGTCCGATTAGTTTCAAATTTTGTTGTACACCTTGACTACACGTGTAATCTTTTTTATTTTCTTACTTTATTAGTTCGTTAAGTGTACGAATAACACATAGACATCGATAATCAAACTTCAATAGGCTGCCATTTTTCCAATTATCAACTTTTTCCTTTTATTCTACTACCTGTTGTAATCAAACTCGTCTTAATTAATAACCATTTTGACTTTTTTAATTTTACATAAGCAAAATAACCGGAATCATAGAAGTTATGAAGAGACTTTTTTTAACTAATGCGTTCAAATGTTGGTGTGTCACAAATTATAATTATCTTTCTCTAATAAAGTTTGTAAATATTGTTGAAATGTGGATAAATATATGAACCAAGTTTTAACGGAAAAAATCGTGTGGATGTTTTATAAAAAAATATCAAAAATTGTAAAAAAGAAACGCGTTTTACAGTAGAAGACTCGCTTAAGATTGTATTAACAGCGAAAGGATCGTTTGATACGATGATTAATTGTATGCAAAAAATTATACAAATGGGAAAGTGATAAAAAATTCCATATTACTTAATAATTTCTTCATCCTTCTTTTCCTTTTTCTTATTTTACTACTTGAATCACTTAGTTTACGTAAACATATTCACGTTATCTTCACACAAAATAACAAAGTGTTACACTTATCTGTAGTGTACACTATTTGCGATAACAAATTAAAATACTTTATTGCAATTACGACTGCAATAAAGAATTAAATTCTCTGTACAATGCCAAGGAGTGTAACTTATAAAGAAGGAGGTTATCTAAAATGTGTATGTCTATGTGTGAGCTTCTGCGCGCTCCAGTGTTGTTAACCTTAAATGACACAGCAAGAAATGAATTAATAAAGCAGAAATTGAAATAAGTGAGCACAGACCTAATGTTAATAAATAATATGAAAACTTAAGCCTGTAATTTTCATTGATATTAATTTACAACTACATTTTTATTAATATTCTAACATTATTAATTAATGGTTTAAATCATTTGCATCATTAGCGTATACACATTTATTATAGCCATTATCATCAGAGCGTACATACAATATCCGTAAAATATTTCAAATCACCTGCCAATTTTCATTGATATTCAATCTGCTACTAATACTTCATAGATTTGAAATTTATGTTATAGGGATTAGCACGTTAAGGGGGGGAAACCATAGCGACAGTTGAATATAAAGACTATTATCAGGAATTTGTTTTTAGCGAAATTAATTCTCTTTTTTAACAATTTTTAATACCTACAGAAAATGTATTTCTTGAAACACCTTCCTGACAAAGGATCTAGCAGGCTAAGGATGGATAAACAGCCCCCAGGCCATTTTTTATTTTTGTTGCGTGCTAAATAATGTTCTTTGTCTGAAAAACGAGTCTGCAAAATTTCGGTTCTCTACTCCTTCGTTTAAGGATGATATGAGGATAAAACCCCTAAACTATTTTATTTATTTTCTCAGTTACCATTTAAAATATTTAGATGAAACAAAAAATGTAAAGGAGCTGCAGACTTGCTTTACTTGAGAAAATTTTTTCAGAATTATAAATCAATTATTAAAGGTAGAAAGAAAATAATTAATTTTTTGGAGGTGGCTTTTGCAAACAACCGTTAGAGCGACCACCGCCAAAAAGATCACAAATAATGCTCTGTTATCGAGTTATTATATAAAATATTAATATAATAATAGAATAATGTTATATATAAAATATTTTATATTTAAATAACATTATACGATATAAAATATTATAGAAAAACATACTTCTGTATAAGATTTCCATAAACTTTTACAATCACTAGTAAATTTCATACTATAAGAGGAAATATTTAATGGACAATTGTATATATTACAATGGTAAAATATTTTTTTAATCAATTCAAATACAAAAATCTAAGTATCGAATATTGAAACGAAAAATATATGACAACCCACTTTCATAATCACCGGCACATATGTATATATATATATATGTATATGCACGTATTTCTTAATTGTCATCCTTCGAAAATCACTGAAATATCAATACATTACCGACCGATCGGAGAAATCTCTTCATATTACAGAAAAAATGGGCATCCTTGATATATTTGCAAATATTGTAATGTAATCACTATACAAATTTCCGTTTCGGACATCACTATACATTAAGAAAAATACTAAATTATATAATTTATTTTTAATTTTGCATTTTGTATAAACTAGAAAAAAATATTAAATTATATATTTTATATATGAATTATATATTTCTAGTTTCACGTTTAAATTATGTAATTTGTATTCTAATTTACACTTTGCATAAAATACTCCTTGATGCAGGATCATTATCAACACATATAATTTCATCTCTTAAAACCATTTCTACATGCTCTTTGAATTTTTCAAATGAACAAAATTATTCCGCGTCGTTTGCGAAAAAGAAACGGTTGGCTAAGTGTTATTTACCAAGTTTCTAATATTTTTCGAAATATTTGTACTTAGATTTTATGGGGGGAGATAAGGGAATATTTTTCCTTCTTTCATGTAATGCAAATGAATTAAATTCAATTGCAACATAATTTTCAACACATGTTTGGCCACTTCAGTTAGAAAATCTTGACGATCTCGGACTATCTGTCAATTTAATCTTCGTGTTATGTATATCCATTATTAATTGCTCGTGTAAAATTAATAAATATGAAATAATTCATATTAGCAAATTACATGTATGTTAATGATAAATATTATTCGTTATTATTACAGGACGAGCATGGCGTGCACGTTTATACTGTTTCAATAACAAGGGGGAACCCAACGTCGCCCAAAATGAATGCCATGTTGATGACATATCGACCCAGTGTGGCGCCAGGTTGTCTAACACGTAACCAGGAAGTAATGTCACCCATAACATGCTGTACATCGTATTATTCAATTTCTTTTCTTAATTGGCCCGTATTTACAAATGTTCTGCTATCTGTCCTGAGAAACTCCATTTTACGTAATCTCTTACATAATAAAATCGAATTTATAAAAGTTGCAATTTTCAGAAAATACAATTTTCTTACATTTCCCCTTAGTCTATGATATCGATCAAATTTAGCAATTTATAATTTGTTAGTTCTCTCTAGTTTCACTTTTTATACTTAATTAATAGGGATTTGCAAAAAGGTTCCGTCGCTGATTTTGAAAGCATGTTCACGCTGGTTTTCGAATCAATTATTTTTAAAGATCGTAATATTGGCAATTCTACTTTCAAATATATAATACAACAAATGATTGATGTTAACGTTAAACTGAAGAAGATAGTTGCAGAAAGTGAAGCAATAATTTCCAATAAAAAATATTGTATCAATTTTGTATGCCAAACAAATGAATTTAGTTTAAAAACAACGGAAGCTTTCATAGAGCTCCTAATAAAGCCTGTAAGGTTAATTTAATATCTAAATGAAAATCTTAATTTAATAATCAAATTAAAATCTAAGATGAATTTATTCGCAATAATCAACTTAGTTAGATTTATTAATCAAAGAATGGAGATTTATGCAAATTTTTCAATAGTATGCAAAAATTCGAAAGAACTTCGAAAATAAAATTTTTCACAGAATTATTTTACTAAATGCTAGCGAATAAAAACAATTCAGTTGGAAGCAGAAACTGGTAAAAAGAAAAACATTTAATGCTATTGTTTAAAACGAAAAAGATGATACGTTTATAAACAATTATCTTATATTGATAATTAAACTAAAATTATCGATTTCTTAAGAATGCCAAAGAGGTTTCTCTTAAATTCAAATTAATATAAAAATGTTACGTAATTTCTATTACTAAGAAACTAAAGAAGTTTCACTTATTAAAAGTAACATTAATTTGGGGTTGCATAAAAGTATATATACTTTGCAATCAAGCTATTCTAAATTTTCAAACAAACATCCAAAGTAGATATCGAAATTTCAATAACGATTATCTAATCGGCTAAATAGTTTCGTGTTATGATCCCCGTCTCCAAGCAACACCGCACTGCTGTACAATTCGCCAGAAACGATGGCCGACTTGCGCGTTGTCGAGACAATGTTGGAAGCGGTAGAACTTCCAACTGAATATACATTAAGATTAACAAGACAACGATAAATCGTGAAGAGTAAAATCGTGATTGCGTGATTAACACTGGCTCTACCAAGAGGGTCAAAATGACTTATTTGATATATTGTTATAATGATAATTAGACTGCAGATTTATAGGAAATTTAGGGATGAAAAATTGCACAGAGATATGAATTTGCATAAAAATCAACAATCTAATGACTATACATTTTTAGTACATGTTATTTTCTGAAATTTTTTGAGACTTTCATTGAAATACTGTTACTATCAGAAATATTCAAATGTAAGTGCTTTGTTATTAAAACTGGCCATGTCCAAGTGTGATGACCAAAGGTTGCAAAGGAACAATAATTTACTGTTAATATCTCAAAAATTATTAAGATAATTTATCTTAAATTTTAATATCTGAAATGTTTAAAATAATATTTCAAATACTTTATAATTTTTATAAAAATATTTTCGTATTTTTATATAATTTCAATTAATATCAAATAATATAATTTTATATATTTCCATTTTCTTACTTTACAAAATTTTAAAAAAATCATACGCTACATTGGAAATAATCTATTTTTGTTTAAGTTGGTTCAAAAAATTTTTGTTTTTTATATTTCAGGTACATTTGTCGCTGGGTGCAAGCAAACAAGATTTCGCTGGACATGAAATTAAATAATGTTCTACAACTCTACCATTTTGTATTTTTACACAACAACAAAAATATGGAAATAGAGTTAAGATGTTGTTTAACCACCCCTATAAAAGTTTTGGTTTCTTACTAAATATTTATAGGCGAGAAAAAAAAGTGAGTTTCGCCCGATTTTTTAAGACTTCACACTGTTTAAATGACGCTCGTTTCTAAATTTCTATTTGAATTCAGTTCTTTAAAAAGAATATTTCCATTATAATTATCATTTCCTAGGACGGTATATATGTATATACTTAAACTTGAGTTTTGGAGAACACCCTCAATATTTTAACTCTCTGAGTGAGCTCGTATTTAGGTCTTTCAGAATTTCTGTTTTATTGGTGACACACTATTTTTTCTAAAATATATATATATTAGAAGAGCTTTTTTCATTTCCGTTATAGGATGACACACTCATCTTATCTTTCTCAGTAGCCAGCCACTAGTCACACGACTACAAGGACTTACTCCAACGAAACCAGGTGGGGATCTGTTGGGGTATGAATGTTACACTGAACCAGGAAATACTATACTGAGTTTATTCCAATGAGATTGACTAAGTGTTTAGAGTATTAAACTTGGTCATCTTAACCATCCGTAAGCAAACATGTGTGTTTCCTCTCACTCAATAAGGCAACCTGAGTTCTTTATGTTAAAGTCTAACTTTTTCACAGTTCTAGGCTTCCCAAAAATTTGGAAAAATTCTAGTATACTATCGAAGTATATACTACATTATATAATCGTGCATTAACCTCTTACGCCGGAAATTAATCTTACGATTCTCGTGACAAACCCGTCCAAAATAATTGAAAGTTAGCTTTTACTTGAAATCATTCCTATGCAAATTTTAAATATATTATATGTAAAACTACATATAATCTATACTACTTCAATAAGTATACACAAGCTTAACAGTGTATTACAAATTTTTATTAATAATTCTGTATAATATGATATATTTCAAAGCAGTGTGAAATGTATAATTCAATAAGACATTTCTTACATTTTCGAGTAGTTTTACTATGTTTATTCTGTTTTAGACATATTTTGTGCCTTCTTTGAAGTCTTGAGTTATTTTCTGTGGATAGAATATTTCTGAAATAATGTCCCCATTATTTTGTTTGTAAACATAGTAGCATATCGTCTACAGATACTCTTATACACGTTATATACTCAAGTGTAATTATAATTTGCAAAATTTGTTCCGTAACATCCAGCCAAAATTCAACATAACTTTGTGAAACAAATGAAATTTTATAACAAACAACACAAACGTACTTCTCCGTAACAGCAGTTGACGTGTAGAGCCCGTTATTACCACTTTAGGGACAGTTAACAAATGACGTGTAGTACGTCACTTCAGCGCAAAAGGTTAAGTCAAATGTTTAAAACATCTTTCAGTGAAAATAAAAATTCGTTTCAAAGAAATAGAATAATGAAATATCTGGTATAATTTGTAATTTCAGTATATTTATATTTTTCAATTTGAAAATTTTACTGATATCACAATTTTTTATCGAGAGTGCTTAATAGTTACGTATATGCTTTAATTATTTCAAATACGAAGTTGAAAAAATTATAGTTCATGGTTTTATTTCGTATTAAATAGTTGTTAATTTTTATTGTATTATACGGACTTGGTGCATTTAACGTCGATTTTTTAGATCTTTGAAACACTATACAGGGTGTCCCAGAACTAGTGTAACATCCGGAAATGGGGGGTAGCTGAGGTGATTCTGAACAACCTTTTCCTTTACCAAAATGTTGTTTGAAGCTTCGTTTTCGAGTTATTAACGAAAAACACTGACCAATCACAGCGCCCAGAGACCGCGGGCTCAACCACGTATGCACGGCTTTTATACACGGGCGCTCGGTCGGGCTCCCGGCACACGTACTGGCACAGCATAGGTATCGCGGCAAATGTTATGTCATTTTAAATTAAGAATAATGTGAAATTATTCGTTATTCATGAATTACAAATAAATTAGTAAGTCGTTTAATAACTGCGTTCGATACTTTTATTCGTTATCCGAAAGAAATAAAACGTTTTATTATTTATGAAAAAATGTTCTTTTTTAACACTTTGACGTCTGCACGTGTGATAGAAAATCTTTCGTCTGCCACCGGTATGTCTCGCGTACATTCTACTATCTGTTACCAGTCTTTTTCGCACGATCGTTCATATTGTAATTACAATGTACCGTATCAAGGCATGAAAATTTTAATAATTCTTACTTGATACTGTCACCCGATTTACACGAAATTTCGAGGATCTGTATAAATAGATGTAAGCTTTTTTATAACAATAGAAATATTTCTAGGCGACACCAACGTGGAGTCATTGGGCGGCATAGTGTTAACAGCACATTTTCAGGTGAATAAATTGTTTTAAGAAAAACGATTTGTATAACTAGTGTTAGAAAAAAATAATTAAACTTAACCATTCGTCCACGAAATAACCTGCTGTATATCGGTGAAATATATTATTTCTTTTCATTTTACCTATCACTTGAAAATGGAAAGTATAACTGCATTTTTTTTTAAATAAATTAAAAGTAATGTCTTAAAATGGTATACATTTAATAAATAAATACAAAATATATGAAATGATATAGTACATAATATATTATACTAGCTAATGAAACAAGTTAACACTTATGAACAATATTACATTGTTTATATTAACTTTATTTAAAATTACTCGAAAGCTTATCTCTTCTTTCTTAATGTTAAAAAACATTATAAATTTAATACTTATAAACGCGTGTATGTGTGTGTGTGTTCTACCATATTTTGCAGTATGCTTAACACAATAATTTAACATAAAAATAATTTATATAGATTAATAATTAAAACTTGGAAATTAAATCTTTTTACTGAAGTCTAAATTTGATAAAATTTAAGAAATCCATTGTACTATTTTGAAAGTAACACGTGCTATGACGACGAGATCGAAGATTTATATTAACAACCGTGAGAAATTCAAAAGTTGTACAAAAGCTGGGCTTCACGACAGCTCTCTTCTTTGAAAAATAATTGCTTCGGAAGGTCCCCTTTCAGTCTGCAGTGGTACAAAGCGTGCAGCTGTTGCTTTAAGTCAGCTGACGTGAAAAGTAACCACCTTACTAGTGCTAACATGGATATTAACACTAAAATCATGGACATGCTGTGTAATCTTTCAGTTTTCTCTCTAAAGTTTAGAGAAAACTCTAAACAATCAGAATTTATTGATTTATAAAATTGACGGAAATGAATATTGGAATATCTTCGGTGGTTTTACTCAAAAACTATGAAGTAGATTAATTTGACATATCATACGGATGTTTGATGCTTCAAAAAATATATGAAACAAACGACAAATAAATGTGAATAATTAGCTGAAATTGTTGCCTTTTAATGCTATCTAATATGAAAATAAAAAGATGTTCAATTTGAAATATTTACCGGTACTTGAAACAAATACTCCCATAATTTTCATTTATTAAAAATGTACGCAGAATTAAAATCATGATATTATATTATCATATGTATTTTTACAAGTTTCAATATTTCTATAACTTTTAATATTAAATTGAAATTTCCATTAAAAATTGCTGTCTCTGCATAGAAAAATATTTCTGCATCACTACTAACATAATATTTTCCGAAAATACTTGGAATATTTTAATGTCAAACATTTTAGAAGCAAAAAGTTTCTCACTTCAAATAGACCTGTTCGAACTTAAATAAAATATTAAAAATTGTTACTTGTCACGTGGTAAAAATGTTGAATTCTATTTGCTTTTCACATTTTAACAAACCGGCCATCGACCTTTTATTGTATAACATGTATTATGAATTATCAGCAATTGACAAAAGAAATAGCAAAATTCTATAAAACAAAAAAATTTTAAATGTACAAAATTAACAAATAGTTGTTGAAAGTTTAATTCTGATCTAGTAAAACACATAAAAATTCATTTTATTCGTTTTGTTCTGGCTTGCATTCTATTTTAACCGGTATATAATTTTTAAATAGTTGCATGCTACATTACGAACTTACTTATTTCATTGAAACAACTTAAAGATATTACATATGTGAAATTGATGACCATAGTAGAAAGAGGCTTACAAAATATTCAAGCAAGTCTTCGCAATTTGCATGCCATTTCCGAAAATGAAATCTCCACTAAGGGAAAAATGAACGAAGTGTGGATTTCAACCTTTATGGTAATCACGTTTTACAGTATTACCGTCTCTGTCAATATGTGCTTTACGTAACATTTTTAAATATTAACACTTTTCCTACATAAGACTAAAACTTCTTACAAGTTTGAATTTAAAGGAAATTGAATTTTCGCGTATAGATAATTGCACGTACAGAATCCTGAATAATATTTTAATTCGACGAATAAACACACGAGAACTTTAAATTTCAACCAATTCGTCGATTACATCGGCTATCTTAACACAATGTTCATTTACAGAACGAATATTTTGCAATGCACTGTAAATACACTTTTTACAAGAAACGATACGGGCACTTAAGTATAATAAATCGAAAAAAAAAAACAGGAAAATTTAAAAATACTTTAAACAAATCTGAAACCTGTGAATTTTAGATTGTAATTTCTGAGTGAAATACGTTTCTTTGCTGCGCCAATGAAACTAACAAAAGAACACGATTCGAAAACCGTTACTGATAACCACTGAAACGTAGATTTTCCTTCGAACAGTCGTCTATATTAAAAACACTACACACTCAGCGTTTGCTTTATGACACATTATACTATCCACATTATTGTAAGGATGCAAGCTTATTTTCCATTCCCATGATTCCAAATGTACGGAACAAAATAGAGAAGCATCGTAAAATCTCTACCTGATATACTGGATATATCCATGTCTGGCGTCTTCGAGGAGGAACCCCGGGTTCCGCATCTCGACGCACTCGAGGACCATGAAGTCAACACATGCCACGGGTCAGCGATCGTAAACCACTCTTCCACGAGTTAAAAAAAAAAGAAAAAATAATTCATTCATTCGATTCTAGAATCTAGACACCGTACACTGGTTCCACGGCTCACGAATATTTTCACAGACGTTGCTTCGAGGAGAAACATCTTAACACTATTTACGAAACTCTTGAACGTTATTCACGAGAACAGATCACACAAGTTCCTTCTCGCCTGAGACGTCGGTTTTTCTACGAAGGAACTAAGGCTTCAACGAGACAACACTCGACTAATGGATAGCACGAAACACGTAATTTCGATATTCTATAACGAAACACGATGAAACAAAATGCAACGTGTCTGTTAACTCGGGGGAACGGAACGGAACGGAACGAAACAAGACACTCACGATTCAGCGTATGCGAGGCAACTGAAGTGCGAAGCGAATCGTGGAACACTGGGAGTCCGACTACCCTTCTACCTCATTGCCCCCTCCCCCCAACACACGCCGCAATGACCCTAACCTAACCTACCGAGCCGAAATGCGACTCGGTCGATGGAGAAAAGCGAGGAAGCATGGAAAATGAAGGGAAGGACGTGTTCCATGGCACCATAACACATTTCCGCCCTCTGTTTACAATTCCGCATGTATATATATACACACAATTTCTATGCGCATGCGCACCGCTGTATCTGTGTCCCTTATCTACCGGTCGTTTGTCCCTTATCACAGTTCAGAACGAATCGAGATGTTGCCTAGCAAGTAAGGATAAGCTTGCAAAATGTAGATAAAAAGAAATACGACTTGAAGGGAGACAGAGATTACTACGTTGGATTTGGTATGAAGCGTAAAGGGATATATTTATTCTCCTCTTTGGGATTCTTCGTTTGAATTCACCGGAGAAGAGAAATATAACTAAGAACGGAATTTGAATCTAACCTAACTTAACCTTCAAATAGTATACTATATTTTTATTATTTATTATTTATATATATGAAACGTAAAATGTGCTATAATTGATTTCTCATCTCATTTATTTTGATTCATTTTTGTTCACTATGTAAAATTAATTGTTATTTACACTGTTTTGTCCATTATTTAAAGTTAATTATTTAAAATGTATATGTTATTTATACATACATTATACACCGTACTATGTACTTGGGAAATAAGAATGGAAACAAGAAATTAATTTATAAATATTAATAATTTATAATACTACAATAAAACGAGAATTAAAATGGAATATAGTATTTTATTTAAACTTGATAAATAAAATTCAATATAATGTAACTGAATAATTGCGTGCAATTTCAAAGACATGTTTTTTCCTTTGTGGATTTCAAATATTGCATAAATTATTGTACAGACAAAACGATTATCATAATAATATATAATTTAACGAAGTACTATGTTTCGAAGTACTGCAGTTTCGCCTGTCTGTAACTTCATTATTGTTATTTATACTGAGTTTTCTCTTTTCGTTTTCTTTTCTCCATAATTTTAGGATCTTTTGTTTACTATCTTCTGACATAGTTTTTGTGTTCGTAATTGATTTCAATGGTCTACCTTTGTGTAATTTTTCCTGAGAACTCTCTTTGCCGCTGTTGTTACCTAATCTCACTTTTGAGTTAACCGATTAAGTCTCGAGTACAGAAATAAAGGAATTTTTATACATGCAATTATTTATTACCTATAAAAGTGTATAAGAAAAAATATAATTGTTATCGAAAAAATGTTTGGACCGCTAGTGTTTATAACTTCAAGCCTCCAAAGAATTGTCGTTAAATCGCCAAGTAATATCTCATTCTAAATACTACATCATGAAAATGATGTATAAAAATGTTTTCATGATTTAAGAAAAAAGACACCTATGCTGTAAATAGGTATTGTAAATGCTTCAGTTTCTTCAAACTTTGGAACATTGCAGGATCTACATAGATGGAAGAAGAAATGGTGACTAAAAAAATATTAATCAATTGTTCGAAACTTTTATTTGTAATTGTAACGTAAGAAAACAAAAATTATTAATGAAAATTTGCTGAAAAAAATTTAAGAATAAAATATTACATTAGCCCAAGGTTGGAACTTAATGGGTTAAAAATTAATACATCCTATTTTATGTTTCTGAAAAGCTTGATTTAATTCTTGTGATATTTTTAATGCCTTATCATGGGTTTATATCAACCTCAATTTATCTATTTGTAATTAATTATGTGTTTTGTGGTAATTTCGTTACACCACAATTTCTACGCAATTTTTAGTTATAAAGCTATTTACTGATCCCCAATCTTGTAACTGTACACATATAATAAATATACATATCCAATGACTCACATTAACGCTAGGTTTACGGGCTTTCTTTGAGCGAACGAAAAACCGAATTTTTCTCTCAAGAAATCGATTTATTAGAGACAGCTTAATTATATATTGTTAACTTACAAATTCGAATATATTTTCGTATCATTCCATTAATAAAAGTGAGGGAAAGTTGGTGGAAAGTAATAATAATTTCGCTCGAGAAATTCAAAATGCGTCAAATTGACTTAGCATTGCTTACTATATCAAAACACTCATTATAGTTTATAATAATATAATTTTTACATATTCAACGCACATGATTTTTTATATAACAAACAACATACTAAATAATGCTTAAATTGTATGTTGCAAAAATACACGCTCACATAACATTCTTCGCGGCACTGTAAAATATCAACTACATTACTATTTAATATTATTTTTGAACAATAAAGTGTTCACTTCGAAAATATCAAACGTATTTAATACATTAAGTGTTACGCCGGTCCCTGCGGAGCGACATTAGACTTTTCGTTTAGACAATGTTGATTCTTAAAAAATTAACAGCTTCAAATTTAGAAAATAATTCTTTATTATTCATTAATGGGTTTCGTTAAAACAGTCTGAACAAAGATACAGCTTTCCTTTGCAGGCGTTATACAGTTACCACTTTCTTTGTTAAATTTATTGTAACACTCTGCAAAATTTTCGAAACTGAACCATTGAACAAGGAGTTGACCGAAATCGGCGTGGCACTTAACGTGTTAACTGAAATGGCACGAAACAGTACAAATTTTTCTTTCGATCGCGCCAACTTGTTATATATCATCGAGAAAAAAGGGAAAGTGTATCAAAAACTAGGCAAAAATAAAAAGTAAGTGAAATATTGGACATAATACGCATGTGTATTCATGAAGATTGAATATACTCGATTCCCCAGATTCAAATCTGCTAGATTCGTGTAAAAATCTCGTAGAAAATTTATGGGATTCTTTTTCATCGTAACATTCTTAAAAAGCCTACAAGAACAAAGGAAAAATGGAAAATATGATTAATAGAAGAGTGAAAGTCTATTTCTAATGATTATACTGCGAATTAGTATGCATTTACAGAAAATTTAAATATGCAAAATTGCACAGAATGCACGTAATATGAAAAAATCTATAAAATATCCAAATTACACTACTTATTATAATACTTGATAAGTGAAATAATTTTCTACCGAAATTCTACTTTTTTTTTAAATTTGCACACAAATCTACAATCTACTCACTGATTATTTAATAAAAGTTATTTCTAACATGCCTATACGTTCACAACATGTTATAAATAAAAAAACAGATATCCAACGAAGTATTAAAATTTATAATTTTGCTCGATATATTATGTGTAAAGTGTTACGTTTTAATGTAAGCTTTATTCAGTATACTGAATAAGTTATTAAAAATACTGTCTGTTATTTAAAAAATCATGCACATTAAACAAATGAAAATGACGATATTACAAACTACTATGTGTTTTTATATAATAAGAAACAATTCATCGATTAGCACCTTTATAAATAAACAAATACAGCAATAACCACTTGAATACCAACATTTCCTAATATTAATAAATAATTGAAAGTATATAACATTATTTCTGTTGAAACAAAAATACGAAATACGAACATGTCTGTCAATTTTTCCACATAATAAATGAGTTAAATTAAAATTTTTAGATGTGTGTGTGTATATTTATTTGCCTTGTACGTATGGAATAAATTTTGAACTTCTTTCCGTAGCATACGTAGCCACCAGTAGTCTTGAAATACGTCTATTTACGAGGCCGAAAACTGCCGACTATATATTTCTCTCTTCTTTTTTTTTTTTCTTAATTTCACCACCAGACGGTGACCCGCTAAAAATTTTTGCCAGCCAATGAACGTAGACAAAGGAGAACTCATCTGATCGTTAACCCGATCGCTAATCCACTCAGCCGCACAGCGTCGTCTGCTGCGTTTCCCTCTTTTCTTTCCCCTTGTGCAACCCTTTGCTCTTTCCACGCACAAAGCGACGTAATCGATGATCGTTTATTTTTTGCACAGTTTGGTGATTGATCACGGACTTGAATCGCTATCAGAAAGTGATTAGTAGACTGCAGATTTTTATGCAAATTCATATTTTTTAGAATATAATATGAAAAGTATAACTTTTGTAGAAAATTATTTCACTTATCGGGTATTCTAAAAGGCGCTATAATTTTAATATTTTGTATAATTTTTCATATTACGCGCATTCTGTGCAATTCTATCATCATTGAAATTTCCTATGAATGCATAAAAGTCCGCAAGATTAGTAATACTCGGTCGGAAAAATAAATATCAACGAAACAAAAAACAACATTGCGATAAAAACAGAATATTTACCGTTGATACTAATGTGTAACATTTTTTAATGTTTCAATCATTTTTTTTTTTTTTTTGCTGTATTTGATATTTTATTTCTTTCCGTTTTTTCTGTCTTTTAATTCGATATTCGTTGATATACTAAATCGGAATTTTATACTCAATCTAAAATTCTTAAGAAATAACATATTTTAGAAATTTTTATTTATTATTAGCGTTTCTTTCTATTATCAAGTTTTGCACTGTTATTACTTTTACACACTACGGAACATAATTTATCGTTATTTACATTTCCTTCATAAACTACTAACAATTTACAACTACATTTTTCAATTTTTTCGGCAAAAACAAATAAAAAATAAAATTAAGATAGCTTTTTCATTTCTGCACATTATAGAACGTAATGTATCGTTATTTAAATTTCATCTGTGAGATACAAAGAATTTCTGAATATATTTTTCAGTTTTTTCGGCAAAAATAAATAAGAAATACAATTAGTGGCATAACTTTTTTATTTCTGTACACTATAAAACGTAATTTACCATTATTTAAATTTCATCTACAAAATATAAAAAATTTCTAAATACATTTTTCAGTTTTTTTCAATAAAAACAAATAATACATAAAATTACCGCAATAGCTTGTTGCTGTATATAAATGTCTAAAAAAGTGAAGAATTGTTCGAAGTCAGAAATTTTTAAATCTCATTCGTGATGGCTTGATGAGTCATTGTTTGAAATCAAGAGACCACAACCTTCCAGCCAGGTGTGCCTTACGATCGCATAGACTGCAGATTATACAGATTGCCGTACAATGGATACTGAAATCCTTGGAAAGTGATATCAATTGTCCGGGAATCCGGTGATGCCTACTCCGATCGCGTCAACAAGGAATATATTACGTCTGTTCAATTTTTCCTTCTGAAATATGATACAACGGACGCTCGTTTTTGCGTTTCAACTTCAAAAGTATCAAAACTGTAATATTATCAAAAAAATTCAACGATAGTGGTACTAAAGTGAAGAGCAGCTCGCAAAGATAGAAGAAAATTACTTTATATTAATCAAAATACAATGCAACATGGTTAAATACAGGATACAGAAGCTAAGAGTAGCATAAGATTAAAAAGCAGTTTCCCAATAATGCATTAAGATTAAAAATTTCGAAACAAACAATACAACAAATTTATATAAAAAAAATTAAATTATATTATCAAATAATCGATGAGTAATAGATTTTAAAATATCAAGTATTAAAAACGCCGAAATAAAGAATACAAAAATTAAAATTAAATTAAAATATTTTATTATAAAATAAATGATAAAAATTATATAAATTAAATTTACATTAAATTTAAAATATACGGAAAGGTTGTAACGTCGAATTAATGATCGATAATATTTAATCCTTTAACTACAAAGTAACCAGCACTATTAACAGATCACTACAAAATTATACGGGAAATTCAAATCACAAAAGAATCTCATATCATTCATTTCAATTAACAATGTACTTGCAACAGGTTTCTTCCTTTTTGGCTAAAAAATCTGTCACGGTTCTAACACATCCCCCTACTCACAGGATCTGGCTCCAGCCACCTATTTCCTGTTTCCAAAACTGAAATTAGCTATGAAAGGAACTCGTTTTGAAGATGTGGAAGCAATCAAAAGTAAAGTGACAAAGATTTTGAAAGATATTCCAGATGACGAATTTTTCAGATGTTTTCGGCGACTGTATAAACGTAACCAGGAACGTATTAACAGAGGAGGAGAACACTAAAACGTAGAACATTAAAAAATAAAATTATATCTACCTATCAAAGTTTTTAGTAGAAAGCACAAGTTCGGAAACCTTTTGAATGTACTGTGTATGATATAAAAAATGTACAAATGGATGTCTTCTTCTCACATATGCATGCTTTAATAAACTTTCCTATTTTAACCCTATTTTACAGTGAACTCCCGTATAACGCGCTCCCGTAAAAAGCGAATTCGTATAACGCGACGAAAAAAATGCAACTAGTATTCATATAGCGCGATAAACAGTCCCGTATAACGCGTAAGATAAATTTAACATTTTCACATAGTTTCTGATTTTTAAAGCTGACGAAGCAGTGGTTTATAAAATAATAATAGTGATACACATTGAAAGATATAAGAGAAAAATAATTTTATTGAACTTACATAAATTGGTCTGATAATATATATCCCGTATAACGCGATTTCCTATTACGCGGAATGTATCCCCTGCGTTGTACGGGAGTCCACTGTATTTTCTTATAGAAATACAAATTTGATAGGTTTACTTCGTCAATTAATATTAACCCTTATCGGACGTATCTCACCTCCTGCGTGATATTAAACTTTTTACCATAGCGGATGTTTGTCACCTCTTATGCGACAGCAACCTTTACCGCGTCAAACGTAAATCTCATGTGAAAAGTGTTTAAAAAAATATAATCCATTGTCAAGCAATATATACATAAAACAATCATAAACTGCAATCAAAAATATTAATATTAAAATATTAAAATATACGATTTTGTGTGATAAAATGTCTTTTCATTTCAAGAATATTAGTGCAATACATTCTACGTGAACATTGGCTGAAGTGACGACCTAGCAGCAACTCAGACCCGAAAATTTGACGTCCGATAAGAGTTAATATATTTTTAAGTTACTATGTGTGTACTTTTAACTTTTTGGAATTGACTTAGATTAGAACACTGTTTTTGGGTAGGTATTTCAACTTGTTATAATTTCTGTTTGAAAGGTGATCCCAGTTAACAGGCTAATAACTGTAACGAGTGTCATTTATCCAGAAAATTTAATAACGGCTAGTAAAATGCCGTAGAAGTCCGCCACAAACAGTTAAAAAAATGGAAATAAATAATATTGTTCCATAATTATTTCTACTTTTGGGAGTTTTTTTCTAAACACATCCAAGTAAAATAATGGGAGCAAAAAACAAACAATAATAAATTTCTTTTTTTATCCATCCCATCCGAAATTCGAATTGTGTTCCGATATGGTACACTATGAATATGTTTATTTATGCACGTACAAATGTATCTTTTCTTTATTGCACACTTTTCTGTCCAATTCTTTTACTTACAAATGCATCTCGAAAACCACTAGAAAAGTAAAAGTAATTACGAAAAAAATATCACGTATAAAGATTTTCGGAGCTGCTAATGGCGGACTTGGACGCTATTTTTCTAGCCGATGTCAAAATTTCCAGGCAGCAAATAACACTCGTTTCAGTTATTAAAAGGTCGAGTACTATAACTTCCAACAATTTATTGAAAATTAATTACTCATCTGAGAAGCTTCCATTATCAGTGCAACATTTCTGAATTGGACGGTTATTAATGTTGTTGGTGGAAGTCATTAGAATTTTCCTCATTGGAATATTAATGATTTCTCTAGCACATCACCGACAGGAAATGTGCACGACCTTTCGAACCAGTCAACGAGAAAAATCCGCGACTGCGACAGAAATATAAATCGCAAGTGTTTTGTGCGTCTCATTACCAAGCCCATTGACGAGTGGGCGATAAACAGAGAGTACAGTGAAGAATCTAGCAGCTGCTGTGGCTGCACGAGTCGAAGGTGAATGACCTCTAAAGAGAGCTACAAACTAAAAAAAAAATCGATGAATGTACGGCCGCGAATGTAGTTATTGACAGTGACAGCAGAAAACGAAAACTTTACACCCAGGAAATTTTAGATTTTTTTATATCTCAACTTGAATATCATTTTGCACCCAAGCCATCGTGCAAATACTATTTTATGTATTATCTTACGTATTAAAAGTACTATAAGAGATATTTCAGAATCCTAAATATAAATTTAATTCAATTACGTAGAATTTCTTGAAAAGAAATAAAAATGATAACTAACGTTCTATAATATATTATAAAATGTATATTTTTTTATTTTAATGGACTGACTATTGTTTAAAATAACATTTAAAATTTAATGTTAGTAACACAACTTCTGATTACACTTTTCTCGTTAGTATTGTGGATTTAAGTTAATTTTGTTTCAAGAAGCCAACATGTTCTTAAAATATCAGGAATTGCACAATCCTGAGAATTGTGAATAAACATATGCCAGTTTGCTCTCAAAAATTTCTAAACCTTTTAATATGGAAGAACTATTTGCAACTATACAATTCTTGTTACAGTTTTTTGTTAAATATCGAATATTTTATAGATGCGTTTTTCAGTTAATGTTTAAAGAAAGAAAGACTTATTTATATTAATACTGAAACAAAAGGAATAAATTTCGTATAAAATTTCATTCTTCACAAACAGTTTTATTATTGAGTATTCAACTATTTAAAAATCAATACTAAAAAGTACAATGGTATTAATTTCTTTCAGTTACTCATCTACGTGTAAATAAAAATTAAGAACAGTAAATAAAAAATAAAGTTAGGCAACACTGCCGTTCATAATTATTGGGACACCCGTTATGTTCGTACGGAAAATATCATATAATTTAAATTACATTTCTTCGCCAAATTTAATATCGCTTATCATTGAAAGTGTGTACTTATTATATTACAAGATTCCAATATGAATAATTTTGAATAATTTCATTGAATAATTCTATTTTTTAGTTCTGAATTCTTTAATATCTGTTTAAGTTTACATAATTCTATTTTTGTAATATATAACCATATTTCATAAATTATTCATGACATTAACTAATTCTATTTTTGGATCTTAATTTTATATTTAGTTTCTCACGTAGAATCAACCCCTACTCGCTTGTACCACCAGTTACAAGATACCCTGTATATAAGAATATATCCTGTAGACGAGATTGAATGATTTGAATAAAGTATAATATTTAACTATTACCAGAAATTTAAAGCTGTACGAAATTATTACAAAAACATGTTTGTATTTGATTTACTGAGTGCGTTCAATGCATTAGATAAGATAGAACTGATTAATTTTTCTCCTAACTTAAGTATAATTCATAAATTATTATCATATGTAATCTTCTTACTTTAACTCACAGAACATCAATCTGTTGATACATAAATTATATTACTACGATTCAAATCTTTTTAATTACGTAGAAGTTTCACCGATTAGATATTAAATTGCGAATTAATAGAAAAAGAAGTAAAATGGATCACGTTTCAATATAACTGCTTAATGATGATCTAATCACAGGAACAACTGATTACAGGCATCGATGTGATTCATTATCTTATGGTATCTCTAAATGGGGAAATGGTGTTATTAATTCGATTGCTAAATTAATACAGATTTCTAATTTAATTAACCAGATATAATATTCTAACTATTAAGTGTACTAATGAGTAACTTACTACTTTTATCAAATTCGACGTTTACTTCTGAGGAAATCGAACTACCTATTAAATATATTCGTTGTTATCTTTTAATGTGTTGTAATATCTTTTACACAAAAATTTCAACTTTTCTGTGCAATAAAATTAATTAACCAAATTTTTTCACCATATCTACTGGTTTTGCATGAGTATCGGGATAAAGCATTTTTCATTGGTCAAAACGAACAATATGAAAGCGATAGGGTAAATTCAGGAGAGACATCTGCTTTGGTTAAGAGCTAATAACAAGTTTGGTTTGGTACTAATTAAAAACGATTAATTTTTTTATTATAATAATATACTCGTATACTATAAGAAACAAAAACAGGTTAAAATTTTTCTTACGTAGATTTAACGAAAATTTTAAAAAATGACAGTTTGGTAAAATGACGTTTCTCCCACATCTTACCACGTGCACAAAAAATACATTAGAAAGACTAATGTATTTTAAAAATATTTTTTTCACTAATTACTAAGAAGCAACATTAAACAATACAATACTATTTACCTTGTCCTGTCTCTATTACGCTTGTAGTAAGCATTAATGTCTCTTATACATAAAGTTTTAACGTAATTTTTCAGTACAGTTATTATTTCAATGTTTTGCAGATGTGAAATGTACAGCAACACTAATTTGTTCCTCCAGGCACATAAGCAGAATTCGTATAAGACGCAAAATATAGAATTCTCTTTCTTTGATCAGAAAATAATATAAGTGTCGTATCTCTCCTACATTTCCTTTATAACAAATTACCTGATATACATATGAATATGCAGGATAAGTTAAAAGATACCAATAAAATTATAGTATCGTGTCTTTAATCATTTTAGTAGCGTAACAGCATTTCATCGTGGTATTAAAATAACGTATTAAGTATTTTTTTAAATGGATTAAAAGTTTTATTAATATTGACTTCACAAAGAATCTGCAAACTGTAACAGTATCAAAAGTGAAACAATTTGCTTCTCTTATTATAATTTTTTTTTTTATACAACTATTTGAAGAATTTCTTCTGAGATAACAGACTCCCATAGCCGGAAGTGAAAATGAGAGCTAAGATAATTTTCATTTCTAATAATCATTATTCGACAAACTGGGCCGCCAAGCTAGGTAAACAACAGAAGTAAATTAAACACGATAAAACATGAATTCCGACTGCCTGCATTTCTTTGCTTGTTTTCTCATACGTGAGCATCAATCATTCCTTCATGCATTGTAACAGATTCCATTCCCTTACTGGGTATAAACAGTAAATGTACCGATTCGTTACAGACGTAACGATACAAATAGAATCAAATATTTGAAATTAGTTTTGTAGCATACTTATATCTTATTGTGTGTACAAACTGAATCTCGTATCATGACGACTTCAAATAACTCGTGAATTGTTTGCTATATGAAAAAATATTTTGGATAAAAGTTGAAAGATTTCTAAATAGAAACCTAGGTGGAAAAGTTTCTATAGTATTATAACAAATTTTTTGTTGTTTTGCTTCTTTATTGAGATATGACTGTCAACTTCAACTTTTTAACCCTGCTGTCCTCCTCGGGTCAATATGACTCGGAATGAAAATTATACAGTTCATATAAATACTGTGTTTTTAAATATTCCTTTGTCATATTTAGTGTGTTTAAATTTTACATTTACTTCTTTAATATTATAGATTTTGTAAATATAAAATATTTCAAATTTTAGGAAAAGGTCGTTTGTTACGTACGTACTTCTCAGGTCATATTCACCCGATGTGCGAAATAACAAAAAGTTCGAAAATTGTGTTTTTTATCATTTTGATTGTTGTACTGTAACTTATATATAAGAAATTTCAGAGGATTAACATCTAAATTATAATTTTTCCTAGGCTAAACACTTATTTTCTCTTCCTTTTTATACTTCAACGATGACAGTAGAAATATTTCGAGTACCATTAGATGGTTCCTAGCTCGCTATTGATGATATGTTACATATTCTACGTAAACACTTCTTTTTCACACTGGTATCTCTCTAGTTTGTAGGTTAATATTTGGTTCTCTAACACTTCAACGCTTTTGATGCATACAAGGAATTCTATCACCCCCATAATAAGTTGAAAGTTAGATTTCAATTTCAATTTAGTTCCAAAGCATTCATACATTTTCATTACTCTTATTCTCTGTCCTAAAATTTATAATTACGGTTGAACAATTTTCGATTAATCCACAAATATCGGAAGTATACACAAATACAAGTGATAACAGCGAAGAAATTTCAGACGAAAATCACACAAGCAATGACAATTCATCTGAATCAAATGGTTCAATGATCTGATGATACAATGGTTGGTTAAAAATCAATCATTAGCCCATTATTATTTTTTATAATATACTTGCCATTAGTGCTTGCAATGCTTTCGTATTATGGAGAGAAATAAACCCAGGATAGAACAAAAATGTTTTACATAAAAGGCGAATATTTTTGAAAAAACTAGATAAAGCACTAATAAAGCACTAGTACATTCTGTCTCTTAACTTCTGACAATAAAATTAATGCAACGTGTTTTAAATATTACAAATATCTATGTAAAACTCACGTAACATATATTTGTCCAAATTGGAAAATGTAGAATATACTTTTTCTAATTTGTCCTTGTGTTCTCTTATATCATCTTATTCTTATTGTTACATATTCCATGAATAAATATTACTTTTTTTATATATAATAAATAATTTTAAACATATATATCCTATAATATTTTTAAAACGTGACATTTGTTCATCGGGTCATTATGACCCAAAAAAGGAATACGAACGTATAGTGTAAGTGAGGAGGACAGCAGAGTTAAAAGACGAAGGAGGGGTTCTCGAATGTAACAGTGTTCATAGTTATTATTATTAGTGGTTTTGAATGGTTGTAAACACTTCTCCTGGATTGCTTCTTTTTCACAGATGTCTATAGAATTCGTATATATTATATTGTGTAGCGAATTGGTGCCAAATAAACAACATTTTTATAAAAATGTAAGAATAATACATACAGTCTACGCAAATGGACTGTTTCTTAAATTTGGATGCTTATTTACAATTACTCGAAACCACGTATAATAATAACTGGACTGCAAAGTTTTATGCAAATTTATTTTTGAAAATTCGTAAGGAACAGTATAACCTCTATAGAAAATTATTTCACCTAGTAGGTACTATAAAACGCACTATAATTTCAATATTTTGAATATTTTTTCATATTATATGCATTCCATTCAATTTTGCACTTTTGAATTTTCTATAAATGCATAAAAATTGGCAGTCTAATAATAACATGTGGACATTGATGATATCCAGGAACTCTAAATGAAAAGGAACCTCACAAGAATCGTCCAATGGATATTGCAAAACAGAAAATAATTTTTTTGTTTTTATTTACAGGCAGTATTATTTGATTTCAGTTGGAAAAAATTCATTTCTACGCCTAATACATATATGTGTAACTTTTCAGAAGATATACGTCTCATACAATATATATTCACTTTCTAAAAAATGAAACAAATAAAAATACCCGATATTCGATAATCAGAATTGTAGCTTACGAGAAACGTTAACCTAGTTGTCGCTTTCAAAAAACGAGTGCATCAAAATGACATAACGGCAACGTGTGTCTACCACGTTTCACATTCTATCGTACGTACCTTCTGTCTGTTTAACTTCGAGCAAAAAAACAGAAAAGAAATGCAGAATGCACTACGGCAATTGTAGCTGTGATTACGTAAACACTCAAACACAATAAGATACGCAAGGTGTTACTTTCTCGGACACGTTTGCATTTAGTATCTTTCACGCAAGTTCGCACGAATCCACTTTTAGTGAACGTTGCGATGCTTAACGCGTTCTCTACACGCATAGAACCATTACCACGTTCCTGGCAACGATACCATTTACGGGCAAGGAGCAATTAATGCCGAGGAATCGCGGCTACTTTACTAAAAGAAGAGTTACAGATGCTTTTTTTGGCGCAATGGTACGAACTTATGAAAAATTATCTGCGTTGAAATAATTACTCCGTATAGCAGAGCTTTTGAGCTTGCAGACAAATTTTAAATGGTTCCGCTCCGGAGTGCTCGAGTGGAAAGGGTTAAAACTGCGTACGACTACATTACCAGCTGCGAATGTGTTAACTCATTCGAGACAGATTACACATTGTATGTGCGATGATCTTGAACTTCAGTTATCAGTTAGTAGTAAAAAAAAACTAAGATAAGATCGTTTTGAAGTAAAGTAAAGGTGAAAGGTGTGTAAAGATTAAAATTTGTATTGGTTTCAAGTAAGACCCAAAACTGAGTAACCCATAACTGAACCGTCGGGAATGAAAAAAATCAGCGATGATAATGAAAGTGAATTATTGCAAGATGATAAAAGTACTAACTACTTTTGTCCCACTTGTGAATGAATCTCAGGTTGTGTTTGAGAAAATGTTTCAAGGATTATCATAAAAAAAAAATTTCTTTGAAGGAAAATTTCATAGATTAGCTTCTAATTTTTATTGCTGAACATAAAATAATAATTTCATGTATGTTTTCTTTTTTTCAAAGAAACTTTCTACCACTTTAATTATATCTTCTCTTCTCTCAAACTTTAAACGCGATTTCCCCCGAACTACGTTTTTCAAGACGAACATAACATCTTAAAAACTGCTCCAACGATTTAATAACTATTTAATAAAAACCGCTTCTACACGTGATAGAGACTGTTTCGCAGATATATGAAACCCTTTCGTTTTATGTTTCTGATAATTTACCTATCTAGAACAATGTTCACCATCAAACGCTGCACTGCCTACACGCTTTTACGTTTTCACTAAAAACTTATTATATAGTCTAAATATTACAGATATTTAGACTTTTCTTCGTTTGTTTTAAACCTCATAAAACAACGATTAAAAGTAAAAAACAAAGTTCATTCTGTCTTTATTTATCACTTCACAATTTGCGTTTCAAGAAAGGTTTATTTTCGGGCTATCAAAGGTAATTCATCCCGTTAAGGTGATCCACTAACAACGCTAGAAGATTCAAAGCCACTTACAATTTACCCTTTCGGAAATTCCATGATTTATGATATGTTTAGTCCTAGTGACTGAATTTGCAGGCAATGTTTGTGGTCGTCCATAGTCTAAAAACTACGGAAACATAGACTGTCTGCAAACGAATGACCACCTGAAGATGCCATAAACTCGGCTACAGGAAACACCGAACAGTGAGAATGATATGCAGAACATGAACCAAGCGTGTGCCCGAACCGCTAGATCCGATCTATCTGCTGTCAGTACATCAAAGAACATCGCGATTGGCTCACGCTCAGCGTAGACGTGTTTAGACGTATCGATGCACAACATATCCAAAGGTGCGTTCAACCATACAAACAAATTGCTGCCCATGCAATACTTATTTCAGTATGAATGCTTGAATGAATACACGCTTTTATTCTATCATTTTAAATGTTACGGAAGGTCAAGACGATAAAGTATGGGAAATGTTAAATTTGATATTTTCAAAAGTCAATACACGCTGGTGCCATTTAAAAAAAAAAAGCCAAAGTTCATAATTTCATAAGATTTTCAGAAAAAATTAGTGCCCTTATGTTTTTAAAATTGCTCAATTCGAGTTTCTTATGGAAAATGGAAGATCTAATATTACTGCGAGAAACGTTGATTTTAAATTTTAACCCTTTGCATTCGAAGCCATCTCATGGACTACTTAACTCGCAATTCGACGACACCTTTTTAGGAAGATATGCAAACAGGAATTGCGTGATATTATATAGTGTAGCTTTAAAACCAAGTAGTTTATTATAATTAAATTTGGTTTATATGTATCTTTAAACATAAATGAACATATTTATTACAAAGAAATTAAAATTCTTATATTTTTATATTTCTTTAACATGTGATAACATGTAAATAATCATCGATATGAATTGCAGGCTCGTTGTTGCATGTTGTACAGTTGCAATTCATTTATCGTTTTCCATCTGGTGTTTATCTGAGCAAATAATACAGTTCCGTTTTCTTCCTCCCAAAAGGCACAGTTATTTATAGTAAATATGATGGGAAAGTTATAAAAAATGCAAATAAAGTTGGTGATGCTTCGAAAGACGAATTGAAACTTTTTTACTTCAAATGACCATAAATTCAAAATGAATGCACGAACTACAAAAATTCTAAGGCTATTTTAAAAAGGAATGTCAATGTTTATATGGTGTATAAAAGTATATCGCTGAAATGTAAAATACGACAAATTAAGATAAGGCATTAAGATGCAAATCGTTCCATAAAATATGTTCGTTATTATATTGTACCTTACTTGTAACACAAAATGAAATGCATCGAATGTGAAGAATTGTTATTATATTTCATCTTCTTCTTCTTTAGATGTTAGTTTTCCAATTAAATCAGCGTTAACTGTTTATTAGACTAAGATAACCCCATTATGATTTTTCACGATATTTTTTCTTTCGGATGGTACTGGAACGCAGTCCTGTAAATGTTACCGAGTATTTCCTTTATAAAATAGCCTTTGAACTTTTGCATTTGATGCATTAATTTCGAAGATATGATCATTTAAAGCCAGGAAGTTTCAATTCGTCTTTAATTTAATTGTCTTAACCTTCCGACCACATTTGCTATAAATAATTGTGCGTTTATATCTTAGGACTTATAAAATGATGCCTCATTAAAATGCCAAGTGCCTGTGGTACAAATTTGGCATTTTTGTAACATCCTTCTTTCTCGCTGCGATCCAAGTTTACAAGACACCGCGAAGAGATAATATGCAAAAGCTCAAGATATGTTTAAAATTCTTTCAAACATGACACATAGAGTTTAGCTTCATCGCATTCTGAATTATGTATTTACGATTTGAAATTCAAATGATCCTAGATAATGTTATTTGAACGTGGCGAGAGAGCAGAAAGGGAGAATACAATCCTAACAACAGTGGGAAATTAATTCAATCAAAAATTGAGTTTGATTTAGGTGAAATCTTGTTAATATAGATCGCACGATTATGTATAATTTTAACGAAGATGTATCAGAACACAATATATCCTTCTTTCTATGCTGCTTACTTGTGCAAAATGGCATCGGTATTGTCCGAGCAGCATCGTTAACGAAGGAAAAGACATGCAACGTCCGGCCATTATTCTCGACGGAGTCGCGGCTCTTTGTTAGAGAAATTTACGAACGACCGAGAATTCCGTTCAAGGTAGACTACCTTGGATCGGCTTCGGTATCCAGACGGGCCGTCAGAATTCTTTCCAGCCTCTGTTTCTCCTTTTCTCCTGATGTGACCAGCACAATGGATATTAAAAGTGAAAACTCTTCGATACTTGAGACACGATCGTTCTACGAACGTAGACGCGAGCAATTCTGTCAGCTTACTTCGATCAATCTAGATCTCTCGACATTTTTTCTGTCACCTTATAGTTGACTGATGTTAATCCAAGGTGTATTTATATATATACACAATACAAGATTTACGTTTATAATACTAAAATATTGCATGAAATCTTGTTCCACTTTTATTCGAACTCACACATTTTTAACTCAGGTTATTCAAGTGAACACAGCTCTATTTAAGAATAGCCGGATAAGCATGGTAAAAGTGCCCCCAAACCAATCTGAATGTGGCATATATCAATCGAAGCATCGTTCAAAGAAAACCCGTTCTGTCAACTTTCAACCCGATATCACTACTATTGGGGTAGTTACAGGATGAAATGTAATTACAGTTTAAGCCTAATTTCTTTTGTACTACTGAATAGAAAATTCTGAAAAATATCAGAGATATTCTACTCTACTAGTTACATATTTGTAAATTTTTTTCAATTTTTCTATAATATATAAACGATATTTCTTAATAGTATAAATGATATTTCTTCGTAATTACTACAATTTTTCGAATTTTTTTTGTAAATACTAGTCGATATCAAATTTTACGGACGAATAGCCCTTATTTCAATCACTAGAAGATAGGAGTTATTTTCTTTTTAAACCATAAAATCTTAAAACACAAAACTTCAGTTCCGTGACTATAGTTGTTGTCGAAAGCTAGTGAAATACACTGTATTCTACAGGAAGAAGTAGAATTTTATTTGAATCACCTCGCTAATGCTAGCACGACAGAAATTGTGGTGTACTTTCACGTTCCATATGACCTACCGTCAATTCAATACCTTACCGCAAACTTATTAGTGATTGTCACGAGAGTTCGTTCGTCTAAACCGAAAGGACTGAGCGAGCTTTGTATACAGTTTGTCCTCTTCAAAAGGAAAACTTCCTTCGATTGTTGGCGGTGAAAATACGATCGTGACGAACGCTAGAAACAGATATTTCTTTCCGGTGATGGAACTTAGTAATATACGATTAAATACTGTTGGGAGAATCCACAATGAAGATTTTACTACATAACAGTTATTCTTTCTCTAATATTTATAGGTTTCTTTCTCTAGAAATAAACAGAGTTACTTTTAAAATGATAATTAATAAATCGAGACAAAATAAATAGTAATTTACTTCGAATTAAATAAATAAAGTTGAATTCTGTCGGAAAACAACTAGATTTTATTTTATTACAACTAGGATTAATAAGTTAGGGTTAAATTGGTTTCTAGGTTGATAATAGTGTATAAGGGATACCGGGGACGGTAGTAACACATTAAATATCTCAAAATATATAATACGTATGAATATAAATTTTGGATGTACAATGAAAAATAATATTTGGAATACACACATCCATGTTTTAGCAGCATAGGTACACACTAGATTTATATAATAAACAAAATAACTTTTCGCCGGCCTAAAGTAACTTTTCTTTACTGACCTAAAATTGTAATATAAAGACTTTGTTCATACATATATGTCTTCTTTTTGTTTAAATCTCTAATTTAACCTTTTCTAAAGTAATATTCGTTGTCATTTAGCATTTTTAAGTATCTTTTGATTAAAATTTACAATTTAAGTTCAAAGGTACGGTCGAGGATGGTTGTAACACTCGCAGGAGGGGTCGGTTGTAACGTATCATTATCTCTCATTTTCTGACGTTTCATAGTCGTTGACGATCAGTTTTAACCAATAATGACGAAACAATAGTCGGTTAAACAGTGAATTCACGTGTTGTAAAGCTCCTCCTTGACTAGTTTCAAATAAAGATAAAAATAAAAGGAAATCTGCGATTTACACTGATATTTCAGAAAGACAAAAAATTAAAAGAGATCATGAAGAAAAACAAAAGAAAAAAATAAAGTTAGGGCAAAAGTCAAAAGCTGAGAAAAGGTATAACGAATATAATAATGAGGAAGAGGAATACTGTTGTTTCATTTGCATCTTATAGCACAAGCAAACCGAACGAAAAATGAGTGCAATGCACCGAATGCAAAGACTGGGCACATGTAGTGATATAGTATCAACTATGGTATTAATTAAATATTTCATGATAATGTTCCTTCTTATACGAAATTATTGAACAACCTGAGCGGAAAGTCCCGCGTGACCCACGATAACCCACACGGCACTCAACGTGTTAACTCTGTGGTCAATCCCCGAGAATTATAGGTAAATTTACATGAAATAACGAAGACTAAGATGATAAATAATGTGCACACAAGAAAAAAAAACAGTCCCATGAATTTACTGAAATTAGTATGTTAAATTAAAAATATAATAAAAATGCTGTTCACTGAAGTATCAGGCCTCCACACCCATTAAAAAGTAACCATACCAACGAGGAAAAAACAAAAAGAAGGCGTCTTGGCTATGGGTATAGACTCAAACTTTTCCTCGGAGACTACAGCACTTATTGTTTCACAAATATACTAACTGTAGAAAAAGTTTTCTTTTTTTTTTTAAATTGAGTTCACGTGAAGTGTACAGACTAAGAAAACATCGATTATTTGATTTGTAATATTTGTAGACACGATAAAAGTTCTATTTTATTTAATTTTTTTTATTAATACTATTAATTAAGACTTGAAATTTATTAACTAAATAGTTGGCCAGTACTGAATAGCAATTTTTCATTCGCTGCAAATTATAACTTGATTACTTTTGCGAATTATTAAACTTTATGATAAAATCCAAGAAAAACAATTTGTTCCCTTTAATTAAGATTCATTTGAACTATAAATTACTTTCTTCAAATTTGACTTTTACTGAGAATAACTCAAACTGTAGCACAAAAACTCAGAGTGACCTGTACTGTACGACTCTCCCTTATTTTAAATTAGGTAATATTCACAAAATAATAACAAATTTGCCACTAATGTGGCATATAAAATTTGTATGTTTTTTGATAATTTTAATAATACTATATAATACTAATATTTCTATTAGGAATTCATAAAATGATAAATTATAATTATCCCATTAAATAAAACTTTAACATTATTATTTCATTTTCAGTATCATTGTTTCGTATGTATCATTATTCAGCTAAATTAAATTGCAAAGTAAAATTGTTTGTTACATTTTATTAATTTGTGCCATTTAAAACTGACAAAGCTATACCAACCATAAAATTTAGTATATCTTAATTGTGAAAATGTAAATTTTTCTGATAAGTGAAAATTAATGTCCATGACAAGACACGAAAAATTTATGTACGTACATAGTTAACTATTAACATTAAGTTAATCATGATTATTTTTCTTTTCTAATTTCTATGAATTTTCCAACTTTTTAACGAAACGTATTTTGAATTCTTTCTATATGCTAATTATTCCAAAAAAAGGAACAACAAAATTCTTGGTCAGCGCAGGCAGGTTTTGCGATAATAAACAGCTCATAAATAATCAGTGTTTTATTCGTTTGCCGAGTCAAATCGAATTACACTAAAGACAATTTCAATTATAAATAAAATACTGCCGGGAAGGGCATCCATTCGTTTTCACGCGTCCATAAATCTGTCTCGTTTGTATGTGAAAACGTACTCCCATATCGAAATTTCTCATTTGATCTACGGTGATCTGCAACCATCGAGCATATTTACTAGACCGTATACAGGGTGTGCAATTTTAACTTAATATCACGTTAGTTCACCTTGAAACTGTGGATCTTCAATTTTCGAAAGTTGCCCAGGCATTTCTATCACTTTCAAATGTATTTATAACAACCTACCAAACATTTTTGATAAAAAAACATTCACATTTTAGAACTACAAAGTGTTATTGTACAATCTGAAAGCAAACGAGAATGCACAGCTGGCTCAGTTTAAAGGTGATTAATAAGAAAATAACAGAAATTTTTGTTTATCTTTAAAGAAAAATAATGCTACAATGTATCAAACAGTTTAATAATAATTCGCAGTAATAATAATGTGGAATTTAGAAAATACGGACAACAAGGATTAGGATTCAAAATATATGTTCCGAGTTAAGGTAAGAATAATACATACACGAATCCGTGCCCAAGCGATGTTTTGCATGGAGCTGAGATCAGTGATTATTATTGTAAGTAATGTTATCACAAATTCAATACTCTTGCAATGTAAGGCTTTAAACGCATTTTTCTCAAAACATCATTCTTTCACCTGGTGTAAGTAAAATCACAGAAACTACATGACCGATTACTCTGACATTTTAATCAGAAAAGGAAAGGAATTTCGGAATTTGTAATTTAGGCATCCGCTATTTTACCAATTTTCAACCTAAATTATTTATTTTTGTACGGATGATAGCGATAAACGTACTGATTAAGAATCTTCTCATTTTTGTTTTTTTATATTCTACCCTGAGAATTCTAATCATCTACGCCAATTAGATACGATTTTTAAACACATATTTATTGCGGACGAGATAAAATCAAAAAACAATTAGTTAAAACTGTATGAAAAATTCTTACGTATGATTAATATTTCACTAAATAAAGTATAAAAGAAAAATTGTAATGTTAGACGTACCATCCTTTAATAAAAATTCATGAAAATTATTCACAGTGGAATGCCTTTTTAAAGTGACATTGTAGCAATTTTAACACATTGTCGATCGCACGCATTTTTTGCAGTAACCCTCACAAATTTGTCGTTGAAAAATATAAAATTCGTCAGTATATACCGTTCCTTTATTTTTTTTTTAATGTTCGAAATATTAGCTCAAATATGTTTACTACTTTTAACTTTGAGAGAGATTTTTGTTCTTTGTCTGTGGACGATTGCCGATAAAAAGAAAGAAGAAAACTACGTGTGAAATTTTCTTCTTTGAAAACTACTGTATACTAAAGTTTCACTGATATCGGAATGTTGTCCTGTTGGTAACATAATAAAATAATAAAATAATAATTGTCTAATAATTCATATTAGACTTACACAAATCGAAGTAATTTGTTTAGTAAAATGTTAAAATAAAATAAAAATATATTAAACAACAGTGGTTTTTTGAAAGTGTGACAACTTTTAAAATGGACAATCAAAAAAATTTACAAATACATCAAGTGCATCTATTTTTTTTTTTTTTTTTTGATAATGTAAAGAAATCTCTCCAAACGGTCGATAAAGTGTTAAAATAAGACACCCTGTGCAGATATCCAGATGTGTCTGCCGCTGTTTGTACCGGCTCGTATGAATTATGTCGCCGGACGGCGAATCATAATTCTTACACCAGTACAAAGTGCTAGTTCGTTACATTTTTCAACTAGTTGGCATAGCACAAGTCTATTTCGAAGAGCGTAAGCTTGCGAAAGCACTCGATCTCGACAACGATTCCTCTTTTCTCCACGCGGAAACCGTTTCATTGGGCAGGTCGGACTATTTCGCGTCGTGACCTTTAACTTAAGCCAGGCTAAAGGTCACGTACCTGCTTATAAAACGTTTTGCTAAATAGCCTGGCCAAAAATAACAGGGAAAGCACTGAACCTGCTAGAACAATGTATATGCATTTTGAAAATGTAATTTTGTATCATCGAAAGAAATAAAATTGAACAATGGAAAAGTGAATAGTAACAAACCTTCTTTTCTAATGTAATCGAATGTTATCTTACGAAATTTTAATACTATCTTTGAAAATTTTAGTTCATGACTTTAATTTTCATTTGTTTTACTGAAATATCCGAAGGTTTGACTTTATAGCATGCATACTTTACAATGTTTTAAGAAGTTCCAATATTTTCATTTAGCATGAATTCCAAAATTAAATATTTTTAAATTTCTTTTATTTTATTTTCACGTCGAATTATATAAAAACAGAATTATCTTCTCTTAAACTTTGATATGAATTTCGGTAGGTTCAACACAAGCTTTTAACGGAAAACTTGAATGTATATCATACAAATTCTAATTACACATCTAACGATAGAATTTTGCTTTGTTAATTACAATCAAAGATGGCGAGTGTAGTCGTCAAAGTCAGAGTAAACATACTTAACATACCTATTGAGAATTTAAATTAATTATAACAAAATAGTAAATACTACGAGTTGAATTATTTAGTATAATCAATAATTTTAATGTTAAAAAATTCATTAATATAGTAAATCTTATTAATACAATTTTAAAATGTCGTATTTAAATAAAACAGGAAAAATTTCTCTAGTGGAATATTTTACAAGTCGATTTATGTTTGATAATTATCAATAAACAATATTATCGATCGTGATTTATATTTTGTGCTGTAGAAATTGCAATTGCGAAGAAATAATTAAACTAAGAAAACGTGACATTTCACAAAGAAATTACAGTAGTCCCCGCTTAACGTTCGCTGACTGGTCCGCCTAGCGAACGTTAAGCAGGGCAGTAGATGTTCCAGGAATTACTCGGATACATTTCTCTTCGGTACACTCATCTCTGGTTGCGGCTGGAGCGAGAGTGAGACCTATTGGGAGCAAAGGAGACGGATTGAGAGTGAGAAAAACGCATTGAGAGTATTCCGTGTAATTTCGTGTTTAATCGTGTTTAATATAGTCATGTTTCATATCATTTTCATCGAAAAATCTTCAGCAGTTTGATCAAAATAATCCCTTAATTATAAAGTAAAAAATATAAAAATCTTATTTTTCTTATTTTGATGACTCATTGGTAAACTGAGATTACCAATCACGAGTCAGAGATAACGCGGACTGTCACTCCGTCGAGCCAGTTCTAAGAATTGGTGAGGATGACACCGTGAACGTTAACTGGGGAAAAAACGCGAACGTTAAGCAGGGACTACTGTATTTCAATTTCGTGCAACGTTCATCCATTTGAAACGAATATAACAATATTTTCATAAAAGATTCTGAAAGTTGTTGCCAGTTTAATTTCTTTATTCTAACAAAAGAAGTAGATTTTTAACTTTTTATAAAAATTTCAATTTTTATAATGAAAGGTGTTTCATTTCTTCACATGACGAATATACTCGTCAAGTATCGTGAAAATTTTTTTTCGAAGTTAAATGAAATAATTTTCCGAAGTTAAATAAAAATATTTTCCTAAGGATCACAGCAATTTTTCATTAAATTGAAAAATTATCTTTACTATATTCTTTCATTTTGTACTAAATGTTACGTTTGAGTTATTACTTTCTCAAAATGGCAATAAATACAATCAGTTATTTCAGTCTTCTAAATCTTTCCATTCAGTCCAAGTTAAATGAAGATTCATTCTTAATGCATCAAGCCGAGCAAACCGTTCGTTAAGATTTTATAACCTAACCTTAATTGATATTACTGAACTCACGCTACATCTACTTGTAACAATTAATAGTATGCACACAATTTTTTTATAGAAAGAATTAGTGAATATATAGTATATAGTTTAATATTCTATGCATACAAAGATAAAAAATATAATTTTGGTTGCTAATTTTTTTTAACTAAAAAGTACTTTGCCAAAGTATCTGGAAAAAATTAAAAACTACTGAAAGGCTGATGAAACTATAAAAATGTAAATGTTGCTAGTTGATAACTTCGATGAAAAAAATCGGCATCTGTGACTCATATTGATTTTTTGTAAATTATAATTTACAGTTAAATAATCTGATAAAATTCCTAGACATGTGCTCCTCCGTGGGTTACAGCAGCTTTGATTATGACAGAACAAAAGAAAACGAGCGTACACTAAAAATCACATTTTCAACTCTAACTACCCTAATAATAGAGGAAAAGGGCTGAAATTTAGCAAACAGGGTTTTCTTTTAGATATCTATCGATTGACGTATCACAAGATCAATTTAATTTAGGGACACTATTATTCTGCTATTATTTAGCTGTATCCTTTGCGTAATTGCGGCAAAAGTTTCGAAATTTGTATGCACTAGTTGCTCCTTGTATTTTAAATCAAGTTTCGTTCAAGATGCACCTATAATTGTCATAGCTCTCTTTAACTGCATATATGGCATTCGTTTTCTCACAGTATAAAAAACGATTCGCGACAAGTTCCGCGATCAAATCCGCGAAAGTGCACCGCTGCACGCAGAAAGAGGAGAGCGAATTTCCGGTGCTTTCCCTGACTCCAACAGAAGGTCGGTCGATTGCGCGCAAATTACGCAACCAACAGTGTAGAAAGTTGAACGATTAAGGTAAGACAGGAGACGCTCGCTCTTTGACTTCCTGTAAATTAACGAATGTTTACATCCCAAAGACTCTAGGAAGTTCGCACGAGACTTTCCTCGAGGCTAATTTAATTGAATTATTGCTGGAAGGAGGAAGCCGAAACGACGTGCATCTTTTTCCTAGAAAGGAACTCGTCTGCCTGATTAGGTAACAGTTTCCGATCTACCAATTGTTTCTACAGTACCGCGAGCTGCGAACGTTGACTTTCCATCGTCGACACTTTTTTTAATTAATTTGATCCAGCAGGCAAAATCGAAGCACAGTTGATTAACCCTTTCGCTCCGGAACATTTATAATAAAATGTAATCACTGAGAACGGAACACGTCCCTTACGAATCGATACAAACGAAACGAATTGTTGCTGACATACACGAGTATGCAGAATGCTAAAGAACACTGATAGGTACATCATATTGTTCAGAAAAAAAGAAAAAAGGAACACGTTTTGATGATAGTGAATTATTTTGTAAACACAAGCCATCTTGGAACATTCATTGATCAAGGGATGAAAATTGAAAGAAAATTATTTCTTCATCAAGAATTTTTTGTGTTAAGATACAAATCATTGGAAACGACCCCTGTTTTTTGGCAACATAATTGTGCTCTATGTATTACACTCCTGTGAACATTTTCTAGGGTATTTTTTTCTTTTCAAGTATTCGAATGTAAAAAAAGTATTTCCTCTTTAAGCTGTTCCCTACTCGTATTTTCCTCCCGATAGATAAGGGACTTTATATGACATCCTAGGTAAAAATCCATTGGTGTCAAATCCGGAGATCAAGGTAGCCAAGTTATGTTACCTTTTCAATGCTCAGCTCTTAGTATTACCTAACGTAACAAATTAGAACAGAAAACATTTATTTGCATATTCGAACATCTCCATCCAATTTCTCTAACCCGTTAAAAATTTTCCCACGCAGTGTACTTTATGAATATGTGTATTAATGAATTAAACTAATCTCTGGTTAATAATCTATTTGTAGGGAAAAAATGAAAATGAATTTTATATCATGAAAATATCTGACAAAGTCACCAAAAAGATTTATTATCTACCATGCTAAGCGTTTTTGAGTACGTTTTCATTAAACGTCTTGGTAAAAAAAATGTGTTACTTTTTCTTTTTATATTTTTATATTTTTTACATATTTCGTGTTTTTCTTTTTTTTGTCATTCTGCAATCATAGTTGTACCTACTGCTATTTTAAATGTGAAAATAGATTGCCATTTCCCAATGGCGAAAAGATCAGGGCTTTGACGAGGTCATTCTAAACTATAAATAGAGTTATCTTCTAAACAATCCAGTACGATATTTGCTTCGTGAAGCGAAACATTATCCTATGCTAATTAATCTATTCCATTATAATTAATTTACGTCTGAAATTGTAACAGATTTTAATTATAATAATTTTTGCAACAAATTTTGCGATTTGAGTTTTATCACTTTCAATTTCGTTATTTTGTTATAATAAAGAAATCCTTGTAAACCCTTCTCCTTCTTTCGCCTTAAACTGTGTAAAAAGATCGCCACACCAGATATCAACACATGCAACATTTGAAACTTTCAATTTAGTATTTTCAGTAAACTAATTTTCTGCTTTCCAGATATTATAAAACATTTATCTGGAAAACGTTAAAACTAATAGAAAATTGACTTGTTCAAAAAGAGGAATAAGATTTCAATATAATCTTATCCTTATACAATTGGTAAATTTAACAGATATATGTATCTCAAACTTAAACAAAAAGTTTGACAATAATAAATGTTCATAAATGTTTAAAATTATAACTAGACTGCGGATTTTTATGCATTTATAGAAAATGCAATGACGCAAAATTGCACAGAATGCACGAAGTATGAACAAATATGTATACAAAATATCCAAATTATAGTGCCTTTTATAATGCCTGGCAGATGAAATAATTTTCTACCGAAGTTCTACTTTTTTCACTGTTTCCTCAAAAATACGAATTTACCTAAAAATCCGCAGTTTAATTACAATAAGAGTTTAAAGAAGATGAAAAAGTTCATTATTGCGAAGTAATTAGAGAAAAGTTGCCTAATATGAAGAGAGTTTTGAATATGGGATGATATAATAATTAATTAAGAAAGAGGTGGACTCTATCCTCAAACGTTATAATCAGTACAGTTCTGTAATTTTTCTGTATGTGTAAAAAGACAATCGCGTGAAGGTCGCCATTACGCGAATCGATTTAGTAAAACAGTTATACAGAAAATTTCGTACGTTCTGTTGTGCTTCATTATTCCTTTTGAAAGATAAATAATTATATTACACTTTCATAATTTATATGTTTAAAATCATAATTTCATAAACTTTTACTTTCACATTTCTTTTTTAATTTTTGATCACGTATGTTGCAAGAATAAAAAAACTTTTGTATGAAATGTTGAGTGCCTATTATGGGGAGACAATCTGTCGCTAATATAGGATTCTTTGTGTTAGGAGCATTTATGATTTATAAAACAAGTTTACTGAGTTATAAACATTTTTACACAATATTTAATTATATAAAATCAGATACCATCAAAGAGGAAACAATGGAATCCTGATCAGATGAAGACGACTATAAATGGCTTTAAAAATAAAGAAATGGGGGAATAACATTATGTTCCATGTTTATTAATCCTTCTTCTGTGATGAAAATATGTTATTTTATTATATGTCATTATATTTAAACTCGATTTGTAAGTTTATTTAGAATTAAGTTTTAATACCACTAATTTTCAAATAAAAAGAAAATAAAAAACCCATTCAAACGAAAAAAGAAATCATAATGAAAACTTAACCATTATAAACCATTTCCCTAAATTGAGAACACTTACCTCCCCACATTGTAAACACCCCATTTCCCAACATGGAGAGATCACATATTTTTGGTAATTTGATAATAACAGAAAAACTGATGATGAAGATTTATACATATTTAAAATAGGTACAAAAGTTCGAAATATTTTACTATTTAGGATGACTCCATTTAAAAAAAAAAAACATTTCCATATAAGGCAACTTTCCTTTATTAAATTTTGAATAGTTAATTCAAGAAGCAGAAAAAAAGTTTCTACTAAATATACTTCCTTTTGAAAAGAAACACGTTTCTAATAATTGCAACAATTTTTACGTAAAAGTATTAATTGGTTACAAGACCATTTGTTACGTCGTTTCTTTTTTTTTTTTGCGTCTTTCGGTTTTCTACGCATTGTATCGATTACCTACTTTGTTCAAAAACTTTCAATTTTCAATAGTCACAATGTTGCTTGTAGTTGGCGACAAAGCATGCGGCGGCAAGTCTCGAAGACAGGTTTTAATAAGAAAAAAGAGTCGGTGAATGGCTAAAGCCGCTCGGTACAGCCACTTCTTGTGATTTTCAGCGATGAACAGTGCAAGGAAAGTTTCAAACACTTTGCTACTTTAACATTTCAAATTTATCATATTTTTAAGAAAAGTAATGGAAGCTATTATTATAATATAATATAAAAGGGATTGTATGTAAGTAACGATTTAATTGTTATATCTCATTAACAACTGATCGTTTATCCTCGAAGTAAGACATTTATTTAAGAACTCAGCTTGATGAAATTTACAAATTGGCGAAGTCTCATTAATAAGTGAGTGATGTATTTGAAAAGTTCTCTTCACAAGTTAATACATTAACTTTTTAACTGAGGAAGACGAGTTAACTCATTATTGCTTCACAAATACTTAGACTAGAATAATTTCTTTATTGAGGTATTATTCATTCTAAATTGTACTGTCACGCCTATATTAAATACGACAGATTCACATTTGCAAGAATTAAAATCTATGAATTGGTTATAATTTATTTTTCATTTTTCATTATGAACTAGAGATTCATTTTGCCTCCGAGAAATGAACCCAGATAACGTCCTATTACATACAAAATGTGTAAACGTGAAAAAGTGTCGGAAATAACACCAACAAATTTCACATGAAACTTTCATAAGAAATTAGAACTTGATTTCCTAAAGATTTAATAAATCGAAACCTAACCAAAATTTCCTATACATAATAAATATACTGGGTGTCGCGTACAATAGTATATGTTAGTGTTGAAAAAATTCTTTACGAGTTATACAAATTCTAAATTTTATCTAAATATATTTTATTTTATCAAATTAAATATATCGACTGACTAACCGTTTTGTAGATGTTAAAATGAGGTTATAGAGTAGATAAACGCGTAACCGATAAAAAAGGTAGTAAATCAATGGAATAAATCGATATATGGAAGTAAGTCGCAGAAGTCCAAGTATTAAAAAATTATTTTTATGTACTCTTTATGATCAAATATTTTTTAAATATTTTTGCAACACTTTTGTGAGATGCAATCTACAACAAAGAGAAGTTTCCAGCAGTTCCACAGTCACATACCTTAATCGCTACGGTAGCTCCAACTTTGAAGAACTTTCTAATATTTTAAATGATAAGGTACGTATACACTTTCAATTAATTGAATTAACTTAATTTCCCTTCATTCGTATATTACTCCGTCAAATGCAGAAATATTAAAAATCATATAATATACTCACAATATAAAGAAAATGCGAAAATTGAAAGTATTCGTCACGTTTTTGCACGAGATAACTTGGAAATATCGATTTTTATTTATTTTTTTTTAACTATGGCGCACTACTGAAAAATCAGAAAAAAATTGAAGATAATAACCATATCAATATCTAACTACTGTGAAAGTAAAACTACAATTACTCGAAAACTTCAACGTGAAATCTGTATTTTTCAATATATTTTTGCGTTTCTTGATATTTTACACTTAGATATTGCAGTGAAAAAATCTAAAAAAAAATTCACAACCATACGTAACCATGTTTACAATAATTTAGAATTTTTTCAGAAATTCTGCATACCATTAAATACGGAAAATGTGGTAAAAACCAATAATTCGAATTTACCATATAACTCCTTCCGGTTGAGATAGAGGGTTGAAACTTGGTGAACGATGTTTTCTTTTAGTAAGTTATTGGAAGATGTATTGCTAGGTAAAATCCATTCAAGGGCACTTTTGATCATTTTATTCTTCTATACCCTCTGTTGGTAACGATTGTTGCCTTTTCCGAGATGACGTATGAGAAAACTATTTTTTTTTCCTTTATTGTAAAGCATTTTAAACGTATATTAACACTAAACGAAATCACGTCTGGTCAAATGACCGGTTTTAAATTTTATTTAAAATTCTACATTCATTTGTTATTATTTTCGTCCATTGAACTTTATAACAATTTTTATGTTGCCCGATTAGCTAATCAATTTTTCAATTTCTTTATTTTTGTTTCGTTTTTCGCTGAAAAAGATATACAATCTAAATTACCTAAAGTAATCAGTCAAGTACGTACATATACGCAGGTTTAGCATTAAGCTCGCAAAACTCGCTTTTTTAACAAGAAAATTTGAGTCTACATTTGATATACTTTAAATTTTCGCTATTGAGTTGGACCCCATGTCGATTATCTGTTATAATGTGAACCAGATGTTCAGTCTTAAATATTTAAAAAGTTTGCCTTACAATTAGTCAGATATAAAATTTTAATTGTAACTAATAAAATACGCCCAACAGAATATGCGCTTTCCCGATGAGATTCAAATTTAAAAGTTGCTTGAATTGTTATTCTTTAGATACGATCATTTCGATTCTCGTTTCTTAACATTTCACATATAATTAATTTCATAGAAAGCTCACCTTTTGCAGCTTCTCGCAGCTTCATCATCGTCTACTGGCGCACCAGCACCTGAATCCTGAGGAAAAGTAACTTCAATTAATGACAAACCAGCACAAATTCAATAATTAATTACTTAAACATTATTCAGCTGGATAGTAATTTCACGATTTTGCACATACGGTATAAATATGATATCGAAACCTTCGCCAAGAATAACTGAGATTTAGTACAATGATAACTTGAAATATATAGGAATAGTAAAAAAAAAACTTCGGTAGAAAATTATTTCACCTACGAGGTGTTACAAAAAGCACTATAACTTTGATATTTCGTATATTTTTTCATATTACGTATATTCTGTGCAGCTTTCACTTTTATATTTCCCATAAACGTATAAAAATCCGCAGTCTACTTATTAAGTTACATGTTAGTGTATTTTGATTCGCAAACCTGTGTCACTAAAGAAATGCATTTATTCGGGAGTGATGATTGTTTTATCAACAAAGGTATATACATTGTGACGTGGCTGAGTAAAGCTACACGTGCACTTACACGTGTCCGATGCACACTCGAGTGTGCGTGCTGGAAAAAGGCAGAACGCCGCCAGCCAAGCACCTGTTAAGGCTGCCTTTGTTAAACGATTTTACGCGTTGTGCCTCGAAGTGCCAGCCACTCGCCTTTCGTGGGTCATTGTGCGATAATTCGCAAGCCATAAGCGAGCTAACGCTTTTGATGTCAAAAATAAACATTTAATTAAACATACAGAAATTATATAAAATGTCAACATACAATATTAACCTTTTAGTTACTATTTGGCGCTTGCAGACATTTCGAAAATTTGCTCGCACTAATATCGTTAGAGCCGTAGGTGCACTTTTTTCTTAACTTAATCCGCGGTATAATCCTTTACGTATTACAAGTTTAATTTAATAAACAAACTTTCAAAAAACAATACGATTAAAATAATACATTTTTGCAGCCTTGGTCAAACCATTTTCCCACATACCATCTGTCACACACGTTACGTATTAAAGTCTAACACAACGAAATTATGTTATAATATAATTCATTTAGCGTCGATAATTCTTTTTGAATAATGATGGATTTTATTTGTTTATAATATGCCCCTGCATAATTGACGTGAAATCATAACTTGTACTTAACCCTTGACACGTTAAACGCTATGCCGATTTCTATCGACTTTTCATTTAGCGAAAAATTCAGTTTCGAAAATTTGGCAAATTATTCATATTCTTAATTATGATCTTCCAATACTGATAACAGTAAAGCTATATCAAATTTATACTTTTATTGTCACATTTCGCTCGTATTTCGTAACCACGTGTTGATGAAATACAACAGATGAGATTCTCATACAAGTAACAAAAGTGCAATTACCAAGGTTCGACTGTAATAAGAAAAACTGTTTGCTGTATATAACTAGTATTCGTTCTTGAGAATTCTTTCTCTAGAATTTCTCGATCAATTTTGTAATTTTATAATTTCATATCATCCCCACAGCTTATTCCTCATTTCTCGAGAAATTACAGTATTTCTCGAAGAACTTAAATCTAGGAATATTATTATAAATCTCATTTATTTCCAGAAATGAATTTGCAGTTAGTTCAAATTATGCATTACTAATTAATCGCGAACGTATAAACACATCTTATAGATAACGTAGCTACATTTAAAATAAATGTTAACAATACGTGTCAAAGTCACATAATGCGTTTTATGCTTTTGTATTTGTTGCATGATTCAATGTAACACAATGCGTAGGAAAAAAGAAAATTAAATTAGCTGACACTATGTTAAACACATTGTGCTTTTCAAAAAATTATTTTAAAACAAAAAAGTAACGCTTCGCCGTTTGTACATATTTTGCGTTAAATAAATAAATTCATCCATTATATTTAATATCTGTTCTTCTATTTACACAACTTTTGTGTAAATTATACAGGAATAAACATTTAGTTAATGCTTCCTTGAGCTTTTGTTAAATACTATCAACATTATATCAGAAATATAAATTTTACAATAAAGTTTTAATTTTTCGAAAATCCTCAAAAATATATAATCTAATTTCTCGTTTTTTAAGAAACGAAAAATACTGAGAAATCAAAAACACTATTATAATAATCGTTCGTTATAATAATAAAAAAAAAAGTCACAAAACATAAGAGAGCGAATTTAATTATCAATTTAATACAGTAAGACCGCTTAACGTTCAAGATGCGTTCCTAGAAGAAAAAGAGTTGAACAAAGCAGCGTTGGGCAGAGTAATTCAAGGTAAATAGGGATAGTGAAACTCGCAACTAAGAATAAGCAAATTTTACTTTAATTTTAACATATTTTCATATTAATTTGCAAAGTATACATAACACGTATACACTTGCGTGCGTAAGTATTAGGACAGCTGTTATATTAGTACAGAAAATATCATATCAATCAAAATACATATATAGTTTTCACGCGAATAGTTTACAGTATTTTTCTCGTAAATGGTAGATCCGCGAGAAAAATAACACAGGACAAAGTTTCACCATTTTTTATGCACAATACGGTGGCTTGAATATATTTTTCAAATTTGTAATAGTTTCGCATAATTACGACACCACGAAGTTCTGTAAATTGATAGCTATAACTTTCTTTTTGTATTATATGAAAATGGTTGTTTAAATAAGTTCAACGATTTATAACAATATTTGGTTAAATACAATCAAATGACACGCTATTAGTATCTTATTTTTATAACACTGTAAATAAAAATAGGCATTTAGAAAGTTGGTCTATATACTTGTACTACGAGATTCCATACTGTCTTTTAATAATTTGTAATAACTGTTCAGGTTTGTTTTACATTCAATAAGTGTCCTAATAGTTATGAACGGAAATTGTACATATGTACATGGAATATTTAGCGCTTTCCTAAGGTTCGGAAGACGCCGCGTTGTATCGAATCAGCGTTAATTGGGATTTTATTGTAATATCAAAGTACCTCTATAAATAATGAAATAAATAAGTCGAGTAATTATTTAAGTTAACATGATGTAGTAATTTTTCTATTAATAAAACATCATAAGCGGACCAAAATTCTGTGCTGTCGAGCATATCATGCAGAAAACGAGCCCTTAAAATCAATAGCTCTACGTCCCCCGTTGAATCCACTCCCTCTGGACGCGTTAGAAAAATGCAACTACCCTTTCGGACGGTGAGTGCACTTCGTAGGCCACGGAGCATTCAGCGCATGCAAAGTACATGCTAGGAAACGCGAACCCTCTTTTGGCTCCCTCATTCGAGGGGATCTAGGAGTTAGTCATCCCTCGGAATCTCTCGTTGCATCGCGTAACGTCGTCTCGAGATTCTGGATTTCGGTGTGTCTGCGCGAGTCTTTAATGCCCGAAAAATTCTAAAGACCTTTTCTGATCGTTAACTAGGAAAGTTTAAGAAGTGTTGTTTTCAGACATGCCACTTTACTTTGAACAGAATTCTTTTAATAATAATTTGTCAGCGTATAAACATATTTCATTTATACCACGTGCAAAAACTGTAACATTTTACAATGTATTGAACGATAATATTGAAAATGAACATTCTTTATAGAATTAAACACAAATTTTTAGGATTTTAATTATTACATAGAGCCTGTCACAGAAGTATTTTACCACCCTTTAAAATAGAATAATTTTTTTTTTAAACTGGACCAAAGGATTTGAGTCTTTTTGAGAAGTTAGAAAGATTTATTTACTAAATGATATGTACAAATATTACAATTGGTCGAAATGGTAAAAAAGGAAACGGTGAAGTTTTTGAAGGAAGATGAAGTTTTTACAATTTTTTATCTAAGCCTGCAATGAAAATTGAAAAAAATACGTTTTATAGCTTTATACCAGTTATATGCTGAAAATTTTATCAATATAGATTGATGCAGAAACAAACAACGGACATCAAAAGATGTAACAATCGCTAGATTTATTACAGATGTAAGTCGAAAATCATGAAAAACTGATTTTCATCATCTTCAACCGTTTATAACTCATAGCAACGTTAACCGAGTTCGGTGAAATTTTTAGCATGTATATAACTTGTACAAATATACAAAATCTACTTGGGAAGGGAAAATCTAATTTCAAAAGGGAAGTCGAATACTTCTGTGATAGACTGCGTAACTGTATGAAAGACTAGGACAAATTGGTACAGCGAAATCAACTTGCATAGAAAATCGAACATTTCAATGATTATTTATCAAAGATTTAAACATACTATCACGAGTGAATTCAATAAATGATAAATGATCATCCGGGAATTTTTTGAATGCACTGTGTACTAGAACGTCGCTCTTTTGGCATTAATTTATTGGCACACGATCAGGACATGTATCTGAGTTACTGAAGGCGGAGTTAATCTGGGAGGTAAACAACTAAAAAATATAGAAAATTGATTGATCGTAGCGCGTTTCTTAACCCATTTGCATCCGTAAACGAAATATTCCGCGCACGACGATCGTCTCCTACCACCGAGCGCGGAATATTCCGCGAATCGCGACTTTCTTCTATCACCGCTGGCGGAATATTCCGCATATGACACAGTTCACGTTTAGTTGTCAATATATGAGCATCTAAGCTATTTTCATTGCATGCTTGAAAATTTTACTTTACACTAGCGTGCCGTGGCACAGCGCTTGCAGAGCACTGCGATATACAACCGCGCGCAGTAATATGGGCAAACCGTCAGTTGAACGCCGCTGATGTCTGAATACGGAAACTTAAGTAGAGTCATGATGCAAATGGGTTAAGTACATAAAGAGAGAGTAAAAGTGATCGTAGAAGTATGAGATATCTAGGTTTTAGGAAATCCCGGAAAGAAGGAGAGCGGAGATGAGATTAAGAAAATACTACTTCAGTAATTAGGAAATTGGAACAATAGATGATAAAACGGAATTTGAAAACGTCGTTTCATCATGGGCTTGCTGAGGGTACACGCTTCTAACAGTTCCGCTCATCCTATGGATCGCGGCTCCTTCAGGTCCATTTTACAACTTCCTCGAAATATTAAAATAGAAAAAAAAGAAAGGTTCCATACGAATTAAAAGAAATGTTCGGTAAGGAACAATATCCATTACGAAATTGTTGTATCGTCACTTGAGTATCATGCAGAATGGATTGATTACATTGTTAACTAAGCATTTTATAATAGTATAGTAATTTTTCTCGATATAAAATTGTAATTTATAAGAGAAGATCAATAATGGCCACGTTAGATAACGAATAAAAAGTATTACCGTATGGCGGTTGTTGAAATAAAACAAAAATCAAAACAACACATTATTAGATCATAGAAATAAAATGGAATATTTATTTTTATACGAAAATTAATATAAAGTTTATGACAAGAGGTTCTTCCAAGTAAGATATATAATGGAAATATTGCAGACGAAACAAAGAAAAGCAGAATAATGTAAAAACGAAGAACTGTGATCAATATGTTGGTACTAAAGAATAACTGGAATGGGAAGCCTTTCACGGCGATGAATTGCAAATAGTGCATAAACGATAGCCTGAATGACTTAAAGGAAACGCCTGTAATCCTTTTCCTATAAACACAACGTCACATACTGTGGCAAAACGGCACGAAAGTGTATGAATCATTAAAGATTATAAGTTGAATATTGTGTAAGGAATAACGCTTAGCAAAAGTTATATCGCTATTAATTAAATAATAATTGATGTTTTTGTATGTAATTTATTTCAAAGTAAAGGGAAATTGATTTATGTTTTAGATGGCGTAAGATAGAATCGTTGAACTCTACAAATTTATAATTAAGATTGAAAAAATATGAAACGTGCAATAATCGGGTTCTGAAAAAAGGTAACACAAGAAATAGTGTTCAATTCAAATAATATGAGTTTTTAAAGTCATTTTCATGTGTGCTTTTATTATTTCTTGCTATATAAATATTTTCTAATAAATATTTTATTAGTGGGATTAGATTTGAACAATGGTTTTATTATAAAGATATAAAAGTAAGATTTTTTACATACTTTATTTTCTACGTTAGGATTTACATACTGGACAAAGTGAATTTCCATTGTTTCGAAAATTTCACAATCCCATCTGTAGAAAATGTTGCTGTATTGAAAACGTGAAAGGTAAACGATATTGAGAACACGCATACTGATAAAAATATAACATAATAGATTATAGTTTTTAAGTACATCATTAATTAGGTATCTCTAGTAGATATTCTTGTATTTATAGAATTTTTACACTTATCTTCTCCAAATGTGACGTAAAATTTTTACAGGCTAGTAAATTCTTACACTATTAACACTTTCGTAACCTGTGGTTTTCGGGAGAAACGCTTAGCTGAACACCGCGTATAATTTCCAAAAGTCTGTAGCTGAATATCGCACCGGCCTGCTGTTTAAACGTGAGTGGATACAAAGAATATTGCTTCTTGATATGATGCTTATAATTATTTGTATAAAATTTGAAAACAATTAAATATTACAAACGTATTTATTAGATAAATGACATATAAATTATACATAATGATTGATAAACATATAAATGATATATAATGGCCTTATGGTTAAGCAATAGCACCGATAATAATTTAAAAAGATATGCAATAAAAAGTAATAAAGCCCTAGTCATTGTATAAAATGCATAAAAATCGCCGAGAATATTAGAAAATAATATGATAGAACTATGTTGTCAATAATCGGCTGCATATTTTGAAATAACGTCCGATTAAATGACCGGCAGTCTTCTAAACAATTTAAAATTACGTAAGACTACGTTACCGGTATTCAGCTGAAGAATTTAAAATGACGTAGGACTACGTTACCGGTCTCAAATGTGTTGTGATTCACTAAAATACTTCCCCTTGTGTAATTGTCAATAACATGATGCTGCAAGTACAATATGTCTTTCTACATATGTTCAAATACTAATTTAGTTCATGACCGATAAATTTTAACAAGTAACAATATTAGGTACCTTCGCTCTATGCATTTTTTTTCCTTTTTTTTCTTTCGATAAAATTTAAGTATAAGCAACTGTATCGTAAAGTTGCCGAGCTTTTTACGCATTCTGTATTTACACTGCAAGCCGTGCAGCGCTTGTTATTTTGAAATGAACAAAATTCTTTTCATGACTGGCACATCCGATGGATATCCTTAGTATGTACATACTTAAAAACTTGCAGAGGCAAATATGAGTCTATGAAAATACTATATTCCGCTCTATTTACTAGAACTTTCACTTTACGTGCCTATTATCATGTCTTGTTGCGCTTTTTTTCTTTCTATACCCAATTTTGAGTCTGTTTTCCATAAAAACGTTATATGGAACTTGGATAAAACATCTCCACGAGTATCTCCGCGTAACTTAACACAGTTTAATCCTGCTTTCATCTTTACGCGCATCCTTGAATCATATCAAGGCTCAAGATCTCTCTGCTCGATGCAAGATACAAAAGAAGAAGGGAAGAAAAACCGTTAACTTCCAAGTTTAGAATTCGTTTCGGTTGATCAAATTTATTAAGCAAAAAATCACAGAACATGTTACTTCTTTGTCGCGCCGAAAATACAAGTGCATAAAACTCTCTACGTACATAAATAAACTAAGTTTAACTGACAAGAAATATCACTTAGTATCTCTTTATCAGGAAGTAAAATATCACGGCTACATTCGAATATTTATCACGTACCGGTGATGAGACCAATACTCTAAAACAATAAAAAATAATTCGTATAAACGTACGATCTGTTTAAACTTCTTTATAAATTATCAAAAACTTTCAATTCTATCTATTTCAGCGTACGTTAATGAAATTATGAAACCTATGTATGATAGTAATTATTAAACTAAGTATTAAACTACTGTTATCTACAATTGCGTCGGTAAATAAGTTAACGATTTGCGTAATTCTTCATTTTTAGCAGACGACTGTTATAATATTTATTCTTACATTCTTTTTGGATGTCGCTAAAACACTTATGGTACTTTTATTGGTATTTAAAACCAAATTTGAAATGATAACCTGTAATATTTTGTTCAGCATGGTAAAAAGTGGAGAACGATCTGCTGAAGAAAGATTGAGAATTCTTGAATATTCTTTCTTCAATTGCAGAAGACTTCAAACTTTCTAAAGCTGGAGTTAAAGAAATATGTGATCGTATCGAACAGAGGGGTTTTGCTAAATCGATGCCAAGAACAGGAAGAAAGCGCAAAACGACGCCGCATCAAGACAATCATATTGTTCGCGATGTAAAATGCAATTCTTTAATTACGACTAGGGAAATAAAAGAAAATTTAGAACTGCCAATAGGGCTAACAAAAATTAAGAAACGTTTATCGGAAGAGGGTTTTCATGGCCGTGTGTGCCGTAGAAAGCCATTAATGTCTAAGAATGCATTGAAACGATTAAAATTCACAACGGAATACTTAAAGAAGCCAATTGTATTTTGGGAATCGATTAGTTGGAGCAACGAATCAAAATTTGAAATTTTTGATACTAATAGGCGACGATATGTATGGAGGAAGAGCGGCGAAAGTTTTAAAAGAGGACATGTGAAAACAGTTATTAAACATAGAAGTGGCTCTATTATGACCTGGAGATATTTTAGTAAGCATGGTGTGGGAAACTTAGTTATTATTGAGCGCAAATTGACGGCAGTCAAATACATTGAAATTCTACAAAACAATTTGTTTGATTCAGTACAAAAAATGGGATTAGAAAGGGAATACGTCTTTCAATAAGACAATGATCCCAAACACAAGGCAAAAATAACAACGAAATTGTTAGAAGATAACGATGTAACCATACTGGACTGGCCCCCACAAAGACCGGATTTAAATCCAATCGAGCACTTGTGGGATCATTTAAAAAGGAATGTGGCCATAAGCGGATGAACTAATAAAAGAATGTTTATTAACGCATTATATAAGGAATGGAATAATATTAGACCAGATATAATTAAAAAATTAATTCAGAGCATATCAAACCGTCTACAAACCGTTATAGCAGCAAAAGATTATCATACAAAATATTAAGATATAATTGATTGTAAAATATTAGAAAAAGTAAGATGTGTTAACTTACTTTCCGACGCTATCATTGTAGTCACATTGCATACTTTGTGTTTCTCGTTTCCTTAATTATAAAATATTATGTTATTTCTTTATGACTATTCGTTCACTGTATTACTCTACTAAATATGTACATCTTGAAGAATCAATTCATCAAACATATTATCTCATGCATTTCTTCAATTTTTATGCACGACGCTAATCGTTAACTTATATACTTTCCGACGCGACTGTATATAGACTAGTGTAACATAATGTAATACATTTTGTTACTCCTTGTACATTTACTGAAAATATAGAACTTAGAAAGGAAAATTATGTCAGTGCCTGAATCTTTTTGTGAATGACTGTATATACGGCGATCAGATAAAATGGCATGTAACTCAAACCTAATTCTTATTCACAGGCATAGTCGGCACGTTTACCGCCTCTTTCAATCTTCATTTATATTAACTATAAACAAAGGATAAAAATTGAATTTTTCGATTAGATATCATTTTATCCGGCTATCCGGAACCAAATACAGTGGAACCTCGATAACTCGGACATCAAGGGAAGGGAAAAAATCTTTGAGCTATAGAGGCTTTGGCTTATCGAGTTTTCGAATAAGAGAAATCCAATAAATGAAAATTCGACTTGTAGAGACTTTGTACGGTTTGACTTGTGAAGGTGTAAAAAAAGACAAATTCAAGTTTCGAAGGTCAATTGTTTATTGTATTCCTATAACCAAATATACAACTTATGTACTATACATACACCTACATACATATATAAACATAATTATAAGACAAATTTTATGCTTAAAATACTACTTTTTATTAATAAAAAAATTTGTAATTTTGCTTTGTGCTAATCTATTTGGTGTACTGTAAATCAATAGCATCTTCAACCGTGAATAATCTGGAGAAAAGAATGAGAAACGACGGAACTATGCTTTAACTTATTTCTTTAGTCTTTTATAGCGAACTGCCTTTGTGACCAAACGCATATACTGTCTATCTCTATGATGAAATAAACAACTGACGATCGTAGAACCGTTAATCCTATTGAATCGATTGACTGATACGTAGAAGTAAACTTCGATTTATAGAGGTGGAAATTTTTCTGAATTCGAATTGCAAAGATAAAATGCATATTAACCCTTTCGTTACTGTTGGCACCTATAGGCGCATTTGAGATTTTCTCGCACTTTTCTGTTATCGCTGTTTTATCGTAATTTTATCCTTAATTTTATCCTTTGCACACTTCCGTTTTAATTACCGAAACAAACTTTAAATATTCAAACCTTTGCAAAACAATTGAATAAATTTTGCAACTGTAAATTGAATATCTACATTTTGCCATGCACGGTACGTACTAAAATTTGCCGTAGAGAAAGGGTTAAACATGCGACAAATAATTCGAGTTAACATGTTAAACGCCACACCAAGTACGGTCGACTTCGCGTACAGTAATTCAGTTTTGAAAATTTCGCAGTGTTACGATATATTTAACAAAGAAAATTGAACCTTTGTTAACGTCTATAGAGGAAAGCCGTATCTTTGTTTAAAGTGTTTTAATGAAACCCATTGATGAATGATACGGAATTATTTTCTAAATTGGACACTATTCGTTTTTAAAAACCAACGCTGCCTGAAGGAAAAGTTTAGCATTGTTCCACAGGAACCAGTGTAGCGCTTAAAGTGTTAACGAAAGTTTTATTTCAGGTTGCAGGATTTTTACAGCGGAGTGGAAGGGAGGTATCGAGGTTCGAACATGCCTGGGTAAAATTGAAATGAAAATTATCAAATCATAATTTAAAGATAAAGAAGAATCAAAATTGAAAATATGCGAAGTGTAAGAAGCTATTTCGCCATTCTTTATTAAAAAAATTAATGGAATCCATACAATCGTGGTTAGAGACCGTTATGCAAGTCAAATATTTATTCATGCACTTAATTATACTTCGTAAATATTAGTATACACTCAATTTAGTATCACTAAAATAACAATATTTTTATATTTTCAGTTAAACATAAGCAAATAGTTAATGTTATTTAAAAATTATTTTATTAATTATTTTCTAAGCTGCACAAATAAATATTATATTGCATTATTGCATAAAAATATCTACGTCTCCATTCACTTTTCCCTTAATTTTCATTACCAACGTACACTCAATTTTGTGGATAACTGTAGATGCACCAGAATTGTTAGAACTTGAACACTGAACCGCTAGTGCAACTATGTCGCAATATTCGACTTTCACAAACATTCAACTCAAGTAACGATAAGTCCGTGATATTCAACTCTGTATACAGTTAGTTTTTCGAATAAATTAACTACTAAATCGACGTAAATCAGCATATATTTGTGTGATATTACAGCAAAGCCAACCCGACCTTCGCACATTCGAAGAAGCGCGGGAAGTTGCGTTAATACTTTCCCTCCCGACGTATTCCGAGGTGATTCACCTAACTTGACGACATGAAATTACTCGTAAATTATTCGTTATAGGAAGAAACGTGTGAGGCAAAAGTTACATGATTTTAAGGAGGACACACGCTGTAATGATTATGTATATTTTCTACATTGGTTAATAAATAATAAATTCTTAAAGTAAACTTGGAATTTTTTAATGGAACACTATACATATTTTATAAAGAAACATTAGAGCGTCGAGAATCTGACACTGTTGATATCTCGTTTCTGCTAAAACTTGTAATTTTGTATTCAACACATTGTGATTAACGAACACAAAGGTTCTGTACATCTGTTCGTATAAATTCATAAATGATATAAAATAACATGGAATAATTTAACTTTACTTAGAAATGAAAGAAAAAAATGCATGGATTTCGGTTAAATTTTATTATTGAACAAAATAAACCATTTGTTTATGTGTAACAATTTAAACAAGTATTATTGGAAATTCACAAAACATTTAGATGAAAACAAAAAAAAAGTAAAATTCTATCTCGATTTGCAATCCCCATATCCCTATAAACGCTGTACAATTCAGGAAAAGAATTACAGACTATTTGTATACGACGGTATTTCAATGGAACATTTAATGTAGTATGATTTAATTTTCAAATTATATTAATAATTTATAATTTAATGTTAAACAATAAATGTAGTATCGTACAGAATATTTTCTAAACGCATACAAAGATTTGTAAATTACTGAAAAATATGTATACAACTTATACCAATCACGCTACTATCGATCTATAAAAAAATTATATTAAAGAATTGAAAAAGTTTAATCCTCGATTTCCTTTTAGTCAAATATTTTATAACACGTATTCATTTTAACTTGGAAAAAAGGGACAGGAACATCTTCGATTATAAATTTTTACGCAGCAAATTTAGTTCGCATTTTTTCCAAGAGCAAATTGCATGAAACAAAACAGGTTAAACATTATAAAGCAGGATGGCTAATGTAAAAATTTGAAATTTATAGAATTAATAAATATAAAAGTAGTAATAATAAAATATTTCATCAAAATATCCCCTTTGTTCAAGCATATTACTATTATTTATAAATTTATAATATAAAAAATCATATCTATTTTCTGGGTACGAGCCTAATAGCTTAAAATTTAGTTTATTCACATAGTTAAAATTAAAAGTAGTTCTATTTATTAAGTATTATAAAAAATAACTAATTAAAAAAAATTTGTTTTAATTACAAATTAAATATTATAAATTTAACCAACACTATTTTTTTTAAATATAATACCCATTGTAAAACTAATGGATCATTTAATTTGTTCATTTTACACGGAACAACGGTATGAAGCTAAGGAAAAGCTTTTTCCGTGACTTTGCACCTCGACTGCACCCGCGCAAAAACGGAAATAACTGGTCGTTAAACAATTCGTGTAATCCTCGAATCTAAGCACGTTGAACGAAGGGGTCACAAGTGGTATACGATTGGTTGTCGTCAAGGTTGACGGATCACAAGAATCGACGTTCTTTTGTTTTAGTATCATACCATTCTACTATAGTGACTAGTGGACAAAGTAAACGCGCTCGTCCCGGCATTCGTTTACGGGTGGCATATACGTACACTGAAACCACGTGTTCCTTTCGCTCTCTTTCGTCGCTCGTGTATCGTGGCGAAGAACAGCGAACGCGTCGCGACGTCGCCAATCGTCGACTCTGGTGCACAAACAATCGGTAACAACACGGCGACACTTCCTCCAATCCCGGCAACCCTACACAACAAGGGCAAGTTCTTGGGAAAACGAGATGAAAAGTAAGAAACTCGCTTTCTTCAATCAAGGAAAAATGTTATTTTCTTCATTTATTAATGGATACAACAATATCCATTAATTTCTTCAAGGCGTTATCAATAAAATTGCTGGTCACTATCACTTAATTGTTATAAAAGGAAACTTGATTGTTAATTAAGCATTCATTCCAAGATTTGTATACAGAGGAATCTGATTAACCAACTAAGTATGTAATCAATAGAAATTGGGAATATTCTTTTAAAAATAACTTACATTATGTTGTTCTATTACTAACAGATATGCAGAAAGATAGTTAATCTCAAAAGAACACGTGTGTGTTTTCATTTCGTGCATTTACAAATAAGTTGTCAAACATTTCTTAACGAATAAAGGATGAAATTCTTGACACACATACTTATATGGTGAAACGCGCCTACAAAACAGGCATGTAATCGCAAAATGCAAAAACATACAAAGATAGCAGACATGATAATAATTCACGCATAAAACATGTCATCTTGTATAAATTGCAAGAGCTTTCTGCACATGATAGCCGGTAGTAAAAAATGTGCGATTCCAAGTGGATTAGATAAATAAGTGACAATTAACCGCGAACTCGTGCAGTGTTATGTTATAGTCTTCGATCACGGGAGGGAAACATCAAAGCAAGTCTTTGTTTACCATGATCATGGTTTATCCATGACCATAAGCTTTCTTTGCTCACTGTCACCACGTACACGGAACAGAGAACTTTGAATTTTCACAATTCCCTTTCTCGATTGACTGTCAATACGCCAAATAAGGAAAAACTATTCAAATAAAGCGAACGATTCGTAATACGTTCTGGCTATGTCGTTTCACATAATAGCGATAGCAAATTTCAAAACAATGTGTTCCTAGGAAAACTTTACACTAGTTATCGACAAAGACGCACAAAGCAAGAAAACTCACCGAACTCTGCGGGGAATTGGAAACACTTGGAGACCGTTGCACGGTGACCAACGCCATGATAAACACCTCCCACGTCGTTGAACTGTTGGAGATAATACTCACTGTCACTATGCACACACGTAAAAACGATCGGATCGTTTGAACCAGTGAAAAACGATCATTTTCCACGCACTTCTAATAGCATCACGCTCGCGGCGGCCATATTCGATACAGTCTACCGTCAAGAGTAATCTGCGCATGCGTGCGATTTCGGCGTGCGCATCCCGCGATTTCACTTATCGTACACTGACGTCATAATTGTAATTTTTTTTTTTTCTTAAAAAAAAAATAAATAAATAGTAATAAAGAACTGTAAAAATATAATACATTATAAAGAAAAATTAATAAAAAATTTTCAATTGAAACTTGTAGATGTGATTCATAAAATTACATTTTCACAGAAAGCTATAAGTATCGTTTGGATAGTTTTTTATGTATATATCAAAACACAAAATTCTTAGAAATTCTTTAAAACATTTAACATATTATTCATTTGATACATATAACCATATAACTCTAGGAATGTTATATTTTTCATTTTCATTATTGTTCATTTTAAGATTGTGAAATAGTATACAGTTATATCTTAAATTTACAATTTTTTCGAAAAGATTATGCACACATATTTATATTGATCATTAATAATTTTCATGTAATTATTATATTCGTATTTAGTTATAATGCGCTTCTAGAAAGATATTTTTATAGTTCTTATATTTTTCAAAATTTAATGTTCAAACATTCTATTGATATGCATTGCACAAAATGTTACTACATATTTTGCTTTTTCTAAAAAAACAAAACTTGGTTACTTTGTTACTACTGTTACTTTGAAAAAAAAAAAGTTATAAGGAATACACCTCCTTTACAATTTACATCAACTGTTGTAAATTAAGATATTGTAATTTCATACTTGTGCCTCCAGATATTTTAAAAACTTATCGATATTGTAAAGGAGACTGAATACATCAGCGATTCGATTATGAATCGAGATTTCGTACTCGCTTCGAAGACATTCTTAAGATATATACTCTAGAAAAGAACACGTGTAAAATAACAAAAATTCATCATATGTTGTGTAAATTGTAACTTTATCACGTGAATATAACATTTTGTAAACAAAAATAGTGTCATATTTATACTTGTTTAACAATGTCAAAAATTTTTACACCTACGAATCAAATAAGATTAACCAATGTTGCTGTTGTTCGTATGAAAAAAATAGGAAAACGATTTGAAATCGCCTGTTACAGAAATAAAGTTATTTCATGGAGAAATAAATTGTAAGTCTAACAGCCGATCAAAACAAAGATGTAACATTCGTTAGTACATTCTTGACACCTAACCTATTTACTTTGATTTCCAGTATCATTTTTATATAAGTTTATTATTTTATGTGATATAATTGCATTTCAGAGAAAAAGATCTCGATGAAGTCTTGCAAACACACACAGTATTTATAAATGTTTCAAAAGGTCAAGTTGCAAAAAAAGAAGACCTTATAAAGGCTTTTGGTACAGAAAATCAAACAGAAATATGTAAAGAGATTCTTACAAAAGGAGAACTTCAAGTTTCTGATAAAGAAAGGCATTCAGCATTAGATTCTATGTTTAAAGATATTGCAACAACTGTTGCTGATAAATGCGTAAATCCAGAAACTAAACGTCCATATCCAGTAACTATGATAGAAAAAGCTATGAAAGATATACATTTTTCTGTAAAACCAAATCGAAATGCAAAACAACAAGCTTTGGATGTAATTCCTCAATTAAAAGCAGTAATGCCATTGGAACGAGCTCAAATGAGACTCAGAGTCTTAGTTTCAGGCAAAGAAGCGAGAAAATTAAGAGATAAAATTGTAAAAATAGTAACAAAACTAGAAACAGAAGAATGGGACAACGGAACGTTAAATTTGATTTGTTTGATTGATCCTGGACATTACAGAGAGATAAATGAATTAGTAACATCTGAAACTAAAGGTTCTGGATTATTGGAATTACTTAATTTAAAAGAAATTGTTGAAGGAGAAGAAATTTTAGAATAAACAATGAATTTCCTTGAATGTTGTTATGGTGACTTAGTAACCTTTAATTTAATGTGACAACTTTTATACATGGTTTATTATTACATTTAAAACTGTACATGTATTTACAATAATTTTTTTATAAATACGTTTATATCATGTACAGACATAAAAATGCATTATAAAATAATAAATTGCTATTTAATAATTGAATAATGTATATGTAAATAATCCAATTACAATTATTTCTAAAGCTTATTAAAAATATGTTGCTTAAATAGTTAACGAAATCTTTTTCAATAAAATCATGTATAACTGTTTCATAAAGTTAATAGAACATTCTATTCATCATGAACATTTTAGGAAATAATATATTAAAGAATATTTCTATTATATTTAAAGACTGTATTCTTAATGTTACTCTTTATTAAATCTTTTAATGTCCACTACTTAACATGTTATTTAATTACTATATACATTTTTAATATAATAATACAATATAATCAGTAACTGACACTCATAATTTCATTAAAAAATATTTACAACGTACCTATACTTGCAGATATAGCTGAGAACAATATTGCAGAGTTCCTGCATATAATACATGGTCTTTGTTTGTGTTACTTTTTAGAGAAAAGCATTGCAAGAGAGTATAGATTCTCCTAATATATTTTATAATTTACTCTTTTTCGATTTTTTCAACTTCTACTCTGGGAATATATATATTCTCTGTGCGCTGATCACACTTAGCTGCAATACGTGATGTTGTTAAGAGGAAGTTTTGTAATTTATTTAAATATATTTGTGCTTCTTTATTTAGTAAACCATCCTGAACCAAAGATGCAACATTTCTTTCTACACGTTTGCAAATTGCTTTTGCAGAATGTAATGTAGAACAAGCTTTACCACCACCCTATTATAACAGAAAAGGAAATGTAGGTAAATTACTTAATGGATAATATAAAATAGAAATGCTTTCTTTACCGGAATAATGTAGGTTTCCTGTGGAGGTAGCTGATTGGAATACTCTGCTATCCATTCTTCTAGATCATTAATGTGTTTACTTTCAAATGATTTACTTTTACCAGGTATTGGTTTTGATATAGCATGGCTTAAATCAAATAAAATCATTTGCACTCTCTTTAATTTATCAACATAGGGATGTTCAACTTTGCTATCACTTGCAAATTCTCTTGCCAATCCTATTTGTGCCAATAATTCCTCAGTTGATACAAGAGCATTAAATGTTGCTTCATTTTTTGGATTTAAATCTATATCTGTACTTGTTAATTGTAAATCATCAACTTGGGCAGATATATCTTCTTGTTTTGTTACTTTTGATGCAGAACTGCTACTGTAATAAAATAATTTTATTTTCATATTATATCATCTTATTTGTAACTTATCAATAATAATATAATGTTTATAAGTTCGAACACAATAAATCAAAATAATATTGCAATTAGAAGTAACATAGGATGTTTTCACATATTATTGTAATATAATTGTGATATTTGTTAAAATAAAGTATTTAAAAAAATTTAGTATCATTTTTCAATTTACTGCTAAAAAAGATAAATATTGAATAAAAAGTTAACTAATAATAATAAAAGATAATAACATTCATTGTAAATAATCTTGGTATACAAATTTTACGAGAAACTTCGATGTTACAAGTTTGTAACAAAATTTGTCAGTTTCTACAGTTTCCAAATACATGATTAAAATTTTTTAAATTAGTTTACGAAAATATTATATGCAGAAGATATATTACAGAGAAGTAAATAGTTTCTCCATAGAAATTGTAAAATATTGCATGTTTTATGTAATAATTGACAACTTACGAAGAAAATTAACAAAATACCGGTACATTTACGTTTATGATACACAGATATGAAATTAAACATTATATCTTAATTTTATATTCATATTTTAGCAAAAGCCATTAAATTATAATAACAAATATTGTTGAGAACTTGATATTTCGTATTTTAATATTAAACTATGTTATAAGATATCATAAAGTGTAAATTAAGATTTAGGTTATATCATGCGCTCATCATATACCTATTTCTAAAAGATGCCCGCAGTCCGGTTTTATACACAAAAAGAGGCTTTTTCCATATACTTCTAACTACTTCCATATCTATAAAATACAAATCTGAACGTAATTGCGTGAATATACTATTTCTAGACATACAGTTGTACTTGAAGTAACAGTAACGATAGAATCGTGAGTTGCTTGGTGGTCATGTTGCCAGTTAAAGTTGCGCGTCACAAGAAATATATTTAATTGAAAGCTTTTCTAATAAAATGCTGTAAAAGTCGATTGCATATTTATTGACGAAGGTACATAACTTGTTTAAAGAATATATTTATTTTTAAGAATATACAAACATACTGAAGAGTGCATAACTATAGAAATAATTATGAAAATACTTCGGATAATATCATCGTTGTACTTTGTGATGTACTTCAGATTCATGTAATTCAAATTATTACTATATAATTTATATATACGTAAAGTTGTATCTTTGTCTATATTATAATAAAAAAATATATGAAGATTTTAAATAGAATTCAAGTAATAAATCAAGTAACACTAAAGAGTTTTATTTGTATTTATTATTATTTTTTACTAAATATATAAAATTTGTATCATACCCTTTGTATATCTGTTAAAACAAAAGAGATTGTGGAAATTTTTCTTTGTATCATTTTATTTGCTTGTTTGAATGGTTTTATTTTGTACTAAGTATCTGTTTTATGTATCTTCAAACAAAAGAAATAATTAAATAGGCTTCACATTGTATAAGGAAATTATGTGTATAAATAAATGATATACAAATTATTGGAACATAATTTTCTGATTAAAGAATTGGATTGAACGAAAAATTGTAAAAAACTGCCAAGTGAATAAAATGGTTATTCAACTTTTTTTTCCATCTCTATAATTTTTGTGTTTATAATATGCATATAATATAGATTTTTTATAAAATTTCAAACTGCTACAATGTTTGTAATAAAACATTTTATTTATCTTATTAAAATCATTTTCCTTTCAATTTTCCATATATTGTAATAAACAAATGAGTCGCATTTTTTTCAAATATACTATTTTTATTAATATTTGTATTAGCAGTAATATATTAGTATTTCTAAAACATATTTTTATTTACTTATTTATTTATGATTATTATTATTATTACGTAAATTTCTTACTAAAATTTGGTTATATGGAGTACATGAAATTTTAAGAATCTATTCTTGTGTTACAAAAAATATTCCGTATCAATTCAACATTTTTTGGATTCTTTGATATATCTGTTGTCATGGCATTTGTATCTACAATATTGTAAAGAACATCATAATATCATTATTTTAAGGTTACTAAGTTACATATCATTAGCTTGATTGTTTTTTAAACACAGTTCATTCTGCTGGTAACAATTTAATGATTTAATAAAATTAACGAAAAGTATTACATTATAGTATTATTAAATAATTTAAATGAGTTAAGTAGTTATGTGATATTGTGTATTATTGTATGTATAAATGCTAAAAACCATTCATTTTCTATAATTTATTATTCTTTATACATTCTTAAAATTGTCACAAAAGAACTTTATAACAATATTGAATAAATGCTTGTTGAAATACAACATAAATATTGCAATGGAAAGTAATAACAGAATATATATGTACATAGATATCCCTAAAAATCTATAATTTAAACTCATTTCTTATAACATTAGTTTAAATAATAATATAAACAAATAATTTCAACTTTAAATTCGTTTTCTTAACATACAAAGGTGGGCGAGATAGGTCATACAATCGGACAATGGATGATTCTACATATAAAAATTAATCGACAATAGAGAATGAAATTTTTTCGTAAAAAAGCTTCGTTTTCAAGGAAATTGAATTTATAAATTCGTCGAATACGCGTACATTTGATTATTTTTCAGTTTTATGTTTTAACTAATAAGCGAATATAGAATAATTGAAGAATAATTGAATAAAGAATAATTGACAATTCTGTTAATTTATATTTACGTTACAAAACCGCTTGTCGAAAGTGATGTCTTTCTTAACACATACAAATTCTTGCACTTTAAATTAGAAAGTTGTATATTGATGTCATGGTGTTTTGATACTTCAATTGTTCGAAGGTCTTTATGATTCATTCTTTTAGCTGCAGAAGATTTATGCTATAGAAATTCATTAAGCGAAGAAATAGTCAAGTGCACCTAAAGAATCTTTAAATTCAATTTTCTTGAATATGAAACTTTTTATGAAAATATTTGTTGTACATTTTTCGTTCTTTTTTATATGTAGAAATACCCTTTGCCCTATTGTATCACTTATTCTGTTCCACCTGGTGTAATAGTAGCCTAGAAAGAGCAAAATAAATTTACTAACTTATATATACACTGTACATTAATATCTTTAAAGTACACGATATGTAATCTTACTACTTATGTTATTAAGATAAATTAATTTATTACTTGTATGTATATTATCATATTAGTTTGTATTAGTTATAATAAATACATATAATCACTTTAAACAGTTATGGTACACAAATCATTCATTTTACAATGTTTAATATTTTATTCTTTTATATTACTGTAACTAAATGATAGATTTTGAGGTACTGCTTTATGGCTTTATGTGTATTTATTTATTATGTCATATGTGTATTGTGACAAGTTATTTTTTATCATTAAAATTTATTTTATGATCTATTTTGTTTTATTTATTCATGAAAAGCATTTTTTATATTTAGTCGCCAACATTAATTTTCTCTTGTAATATTTGATAATAACAGGCCTAAAAGAGAAATATACTGATTAAATCTTTGAATTTTAAATAGGTTTTTAAGAAATATGATATCTAACCTTAAGTGTAGTAAACATAATTCCAAGTTCTCCATTTTGTAAGTAGGGTTCCATGAAATCTTCCATAAAATGTATTTCACTACCTAGTTGTAATACACTGGCACGTACAACAACAAAACAAAAAACAGGAAGTAATTCATCCATTGTCCACAAATATGTAGTACCCAATTGCTTTTGAACTGCCTATTATCAAAAATATATAAGATTTAATAAAGGATAATTACGTTTCCTATAAAGATTTAACTTACTTGTGTCATTTGTTCAAATGTATTCCTAACAACTAATAATTTTTCTAATGGCGAGAATGTGGTTTTTAGTTGTTGTAATGTTTCTATGGCCTCACTAAAATATGACTCACTTTGATAGGGTAATGCGTTATCGTTTAGGTTTATTACATTTGCGTTTTTCCAAAATTTTCTGTAATTTCATTATTTTTCGAAGACTTAATTACTCGTAAATAAATTTAACAATTATTGTCTTTCTATTTTTACGGGAATTACTTACTGATCGATATCTAAAAATGCCATTAATGTTATAGCAGGTTGCTTGTTCCATTTCATTAATCTTTCCCAATAGGCATCATCTTCTTTTTTATTATGTAAAGCATATAGTACAAAAAGCGCTGAATGTACACGAGGTAATAATATTGGATGAAGTATTGCTGCAGCGCTTATAACTTGACTAATAAAGTAAATTAAAATAAAAAAATATAATACTTTTGTAAATATGGAATGTAAATGGTAATACATAATGTAAATAATTAAAATGTAAAACATACGCTTCCTCTTCATTTTCTGTTTCCAACACGTATTCTTTTCCACCTCGTGGTAATGCCGGAAATAATAGAGTGACTATTTCATATATTCTTGAAGTAATACTATGAAGTTCGGATACAGCATGGCTGAGCAGCAAAGGATGAACTCTTACACCACCATAAGTAGCTGTATACACAGCAGCTACTTCTGTTAAAAGTGCTCCTAATGGATGATGCGAACTTTCAAATGCTTTAATTAAATATTTATGAATTTCATAATAACACTGTACAGTAAGTTTGTTGTTTCCAAAACAGGGAATTTTGTTTAACTCATCAATTATTTCGTTATTTTTTTCCTTACTAGTTGAAGTATTTGTCAAAAGCTTTTTGTGTTCTAAAGACTTTTGGCGTGACTTTGTTATTATGCTAGCAACATTTTGCCAAGCACGTTGTGTCTCTACAGATTTGTCAGTTGCACCCAAAGGTTTCATACCTGATTCGGATACACCAAGTTGTTGATAACATTGTCTAAATATGGCTTTCCATTTTTGATCTGCTGAGACACATAATTTGCCAAACGATCTATATATGTATAAAAAAAAAAAGAATACATTTAAAACTAAATTAGAATAACTATGAATTAATAAATCACTTACGTTGGTTTCGAATTAGTTTGTATATTTCCATTAGCTTTATTCATGTGCAATGTTGCAATAACTTTTACACCTTCATTCCAAGCACCATTCATATTGCCTTCTAATCGATCGCCACTTCTAAATGTTAATGTACCCTTGCCATAAAAAATTCCAGCCGATTTAAATTCACCTTCATAATGAGTACCATCTTCAAACACCATTACTCCATGACCCTTTAGTTAAATGTATTTATTTTACCTTTTTAACATGCAATACACATACATATCAAAATTAGAAAAATGTTTAAATACCTACCGTTAAAACATCTTGCATAAAAACCCCTTCATAATAAATACCATCCAATGTTACAATTAAACCACAACCATGTTTCATACCATTACTCCATGATCCTAAATATTTTTCTCCTGAAATAATATACTTTTTATTCAAAAGCCATTTAAAAATTTTTAATTTTAGTATAGAAATGAAAACTTTCGCCTGTTTTTAATCATGCTACGAAGATATACCTGCCATGATGTCATCCATAATTCCATATCCTTGTTTAACACCTGAAGCCCATTCTCCAATATAAATAGATGCTACAGATGCCATAAAGTGACCCTCCTTTTTAACACCATGACCATGTGGAAATCCATCTTTGAAATATCCTTCATAGAAATCTCCATTATTATACCTAAAATATCTCACTTTAAATATTACAGGTTGTATATGAGCTGATAATTAAAATTTTAATAACCACTTAAAAACTGACTTCATTGTTCCATATCCATTCGGTTGACCATCTTTCCACTGTCCTTCATACACACCCTGTGATGGATATTCCATTTTACCATTACCATGAATAACACCTTTGTGGAATTGTCCTATATATTTACGTCCATCACTCCATTCTAACTTTCCAGAACCATGTGGTTTGCCATTTAGCCATCGTCCTATGGATTAAAGTGAGAAAAACATATTGGTGGAAGAAATTTTAAGAAATGATTATATAAGCAAAAATAAGATGAAAATTAAGAATAATGAAATTGCGCTAGATACTATGCCTTTTAATTAAAAGCAATTAAGAAATACACTCCGGCCAATGTAGGACAAATCAGGAGGTGAGAGTATAATAGATACCTTCTTAACCGGTCCCTACGGAAGCGGACTTCTGACCGGATAAATGAGTGACTGATTAATCCGAATGTATATGTCAAATATTAATTATAGCTCGTAAAAAAATATATACATGTTTGTGTTTATTATTTACACATAAAATGTAAATATAATATATAATAACATACATACAGGGTGTCCCAGAACTAGTGTAACATCCGGAAATGGGGGGTAGCTGAGGTGATTCTGAACAACCTTTTCCTTTACCAAAATGTTGTTTGAAGCTTTGTTTTCGAGTTATTAACGAAAAACACTGACCAATCACAGCGCCCAGAGACCGCGGGCTCAACCACGTATGCACGGCTTTTATGCACGGGCGCTCGGTCGGGCTCCCGGCACACGTACTGGCACAGCATAGGTATCGCGGAAAATGTTATGTCATTTTAAATTAAGAATAATGTGAAATTATTCGTTATTCATGAATAACAAATAAACTAATAAATCGTTTAATAACTGCGTTCGTTATTCGAAAGAAATAAAGCGTTTTATTATTTATGAAAAAAATTTTTTTTAGCAGCACATTTTCAGGTGAATAAATTGTTTTAAGAAAAACAATTTGTATAACTAATGCTAGAAAAAAATAATTGAAATATCGTCCACGAAATAGCTTGCTTCGACGAAAATAGGTCGGTAAGGCTGGATCCTCGTGTCGATCCTGACCTATCCAACAATTTTCAACAGCCGATGTTCTGGCTGAGTCGATGAACTCACTTCGCCGCACGATCGATATTTTTCGGTGACTTCTTAGAAACTGTCGATTTTGATTTTTCTCCATGCCTTCGGCGCGGTTCTCTGGCGAAAGGCTGCCGCGCTTGGTGCTTATTCGCCGGAATGATTTATTATTAAACTAATTGTTACATCCACAGTTTTATAACTATTAACTTCAAAAAATTTAGAATTGAATGCACGATAATGTGGCTTATAAATTTGAATGGTATATCATCCACATTCACGAACGTGATAATAACTCTGTTCGATACTTTTATTCGTTATTCGAAAGGAATAAAATGTTTTATTATTGTTAGAAAAGTCCAAAAGGCGAAGGCTTGAGTGGACCATGTGCAGTCTTTCGCTGCGTTTCCACCTCCTATGGATGGTTCTGCCTCAAGGCTAAGAAAGTCCATATTGTCAAGGGGGTCCTTCTGACTAGGATTTTTCATGGAAGACAGAATTGTATCAGCACTCGCGAAGTATAGTTCAAAACACAAGCTTTCACTCTTTTTAACCACCCACGTTCATTTCTTATTCAAACGTTCACCACCGTTATCCTGATTTTCCTTACATTATTTAAAAAAATTAAAAACATTTCGTAGTACTCTGCGTTCGTACGCGGCATGTTGCTCGTTCAGTTAGCAAAATAAATCTGAGAGCTTAAGCGTTTTGTGGATCCTAGGTGGACGTTTGGTAAGGAAGGGGAATAGTTACAATACAACGGAAAAGAAATGTTTATTGTACTGCCATGAGAAATTCCAAACAGTTTCAAATAAACATCAAATAAACCGACGGTGCAAAACGTTGCGCCGGCAAGAATCAAAACATATAAGTCGGAAACATTTGAGGATCGCCGGATTCGGGTGTGAATAAGCGAGCGCGCGTGGTGTGTGTATGTGCGCGTATAAGGGCTTACAAAGTAAGCGAGGCAAGTCGCTGAAAAAGCAAGTGGTGGTTTGAAAGTAGTGAGACGAACACTAAGAGTGCCGTCAGAATGGCACAAAACGTACCCGTGAACGAATGGGCGAGTTTAATTATTTTTTCCTAGCATTAGCTATCGAAATCGTTTTATTTCACAGCATATTTTATCTATTTGAAAATGTGCTGTTAAAAGAAAAAAACATTTTTTTCGTAAATAATGTAAGGAAAATCAGGATAACGGTGGTGAACGTTTGAATAAGAAATGAACGTGGGTGGTTAAAAAGAGTGAAAGCTTGTGTTTTGAACTATACTTCGCGAGTGCTAATACAATTCTGTCTTCCATGAAAAATCCTAGTCAGAAGGACCCCCTTGACAATATGGACTTTCTTAGCCTTGAGGCAGAACCATCCATAGGAGGTGGAAACGCAGCGAAAGACTGCACATGGTCCACTCAAGCCTTCGCTTTTTGGACTTTTCTAACAATAATAAAACATTTTATTCCTTTCGAATAACGAATAAAAGTATCGAACAGAGTTATTATCATGTTCGTGAATGTGGATGATATACCATTCAAATTTATAAGCCACATTATCGTGCATTCAATTCAAAATTTTTTGAAGTTAATAGTTATAAAACTGTGGATGTTACAATTAGTTTAATAATAAAATTCCGGCGAATAAGCACCAAGCACGGCAGCCTTTCGCCAGAGAACCGCGCCGAAGGCATGGAGAAAAATCAAAATCGACAGTTTCTAAGAAGTCACCGAAAAATATCGATCGTGCGGCGAAGTGAGTTCATCGATTCGGCCAGAACATCGGCTGTTGAGAATTGTTGGATAGGTCAGGATCGACACGAGGATCCAGCCTTACCGACCTACTTTCGTCGAAGCAAGCTATTTCGTGGACGATATTTCAATTATTTTTTTCTAGCATTAGTTATACAAATCGTTTTTCTTAAAACAATTTATTCACCTGAAAATGTGCTGTTAAAAAAAAATTGTTTTCATAAATAATAAAACGTTTTATTTCTTTCGGATAACGAATAAAAGTATCGAACGCAGTTATTAAACGACTTAATAGTTTATTTGTTATTCATGAATAACGAATAATTTCACGTTATTCTTAATTTGAAATGACATAACATTTTCCGTGATACCTATGCTATGCCAGTACGTGTGCCGGGAGCCCGACCGAGCGCCCGTGTATAAAAGCCGTGAATACGTGGTTGAGCCCGCGGTCTCTGGGCGCTGTGATTGGCCAGTGTTTTTCGTTAATAACTCGAAAACGAAGCTTCAAACAACATTTTGGTAAAGGAAAAGGTTGTTCAGAATCACCTCAGCTACCCCCCATTTCCGGATGTTACACTAGTTCTGGGACACCCTGTATTTATGCAATCCAAATGCAGTTAGAAAATGATAGGATCATTATAGTGCATTATATTCATTCTTAGAATCTTTTGTCAAATTCCGTGTACAGACAGAATATTAGATTTTTGATAGAACCTTAAAAAATTATAAAAGAAAGTAGATTATGATATTCGATTATAAGAACAGAATTCTTGAGTTAAATTCTTTATACTTTCAGCTGTTTCTTTTTCTTTTACTTAAAAATTAAGCCCAAAGAATGTACTCATTCATTTGATTAAAGTTCCCTTTATAATAAATGTTGTGAATCATAAATGAGCTACGAAACACTGAATTTCTTGTTAGGTTTTCCAACGAAAATGTGGCCGGTTAATCTGGGACCGAATGAGAGGGAATCTACTATATATGCTGTCATCGACAAAAACATTAGCATAATAACATTTCTTTTCTAACTATTGGAAGTACACTGCCAGCTGTGCATTGTTGTTTTCGGCAATGACGGTACTTTCATCTCAAATTTATTAAAATAAGAACAGTTAAAATAACATCAAGATATCATTTTCATGAGAAATTTATCATTTACATTCTGACTTCTAAATTTATTTAAAAAAAAATATATGATACACATAATAAAAAATAAATTTAAAGATATTTTGAATATTATTACTGTTAATGACTTACGAACCAGTATACTTTGCATCTTTGAAAACACTGTGCTTTGTGAAATTGAATGAGCTAGAACGTACTATTGGAGGTACATGTCCAATGACCCTTTGTAAACTAGACTTTATAGCATTTTGCAAAGCATGCAGCCATTCATTGCGCTCAGAAGGTGTTGGAGTATATAAGACAAATGTATCCTCTGGAGTTATTACTGATATAGCATTCTGAAACATGCATGTACAAATACAAAAGTTTATATTATGTAAATCAATCTACATTTATTGAAATATGTATAATTCTTTTTGACATACTTGTACTGATTCAGAGTCTGGAAGAAGCTCTACCCATAGTGTCTGAAGTGGATGTACTGTATGAACAGCACCAGTAACATGTATGAATACATCAGTTAATAAAACAAACCAATGTGTAGAAAAAATTCCAGAATTAAGTATTGATAAAGCATGTGTTCGTGATTCTCTAATAAGCCTTCTACCAGGAGATCTTAATGCTTCTCCCAATTTACCAGAACATTCCCAAAATAACTTTGTTGTTTCAGCTTCTTTTTGTTGCTTTTCTTGTTCATCACATAATTGTTCCCACTTTATTAAAGCTTCTTGTAAACGTTCTACACCCATTTTTGCACCGTTACATTTTATCAAATTTAAAATCATATTTTTATATCTATACAAAAATGATGTCTATTATTATAAATATAGAAATAGAGAAGTATGCAAAAGATAATAATTATAATTTCCTTTTTTTTAAATATTCATAATATTTCTTAAATATGTAATTCCCTAAAAGTAATCAAGTAATTTCAATTTTTTAAATATAAAGGAAATAATTTTAATATTAAAATTTATTATTAATTATACAATAAAAATTGTTAATTTTTATTTATAATAGTTTTCAAATAAATTTCAATATATATATATATATTGAAATTTATCATATATATATGTGTGTGTGTATTTATTGTGCATTTAAAAATATATATATATATAAGAATATTTACCTATTTAATTTTTGTAATGGATGCTGTAGTGCTATAGTGATAATAATTTCATCTGTAACTTTTTTAATTTCATTACTTTTTAATTTATCGGTAAATAAATTTGCTAACACTTGTGGGATTTCAATTAATTTTACAATGTATGTAAATCCACTCAAACAAATAACATCACATAGTGCATTTAAGTAATATCTGTACACAGTAATATACTCCTTGACATTAGCAACTATTGTCACTTCATATGCTTCACCAATATGATTAAAATAATCCCATAAACTAATAACATTTAATACACTAAAACTTAATAATTCTGTATAACATCGACATAATGTTTCATAAACATTTGATTCTTGTATAGCACCTCCTTTCTTTTGGAATGGCTTAATTAAGTTTTGGTAAACAATCAATATCTCTTGTAAAAAAATCTGATCACTTATTAAATCTTCAGAAATATTTATTTCAGGTTCATTTATCACAGAACAACAACTGTATTCTCCAGAACTAAAAATCTGATGTGTACTATATTCATTATTTGTCTCAATATCAAGTTGGAACATTTCAGCAGTTTTACTGAAACCATATTGACACAATTATGTAGAATAACCCTGATTTTTTATCTAGATCTTTTGTGATTAAATTATTTACCTTGACTTTCCAATAAAATATAAACCATGATGCATCATAATTAAACTATGATAATTACCAGCTGCTATATCTTTGGCTCTTTCATTTAAAAATATTTTTGTAGTGAATAATTGAGGTGCACTTTGATATGCACAAGGTTCCAATGTGACCTGTTTATGATTATTTCTTCCCCAAGCAAAAACTCTGCCATCTAATGTCAAGGCAAGTACATGAAATGCACCACATGAAATTTTTCTGAGTCCAATATTACTAAGTTTCGCCACCAGAATAGGTTGTGGGCGTTTAATAATATCTCCAGTTCCTAATTGTCCATACTGAATATCACCCCATGACCAAAGTTCAGTAGATAGGATATTGCTACCAGTACGAGTTAATGTATTAATCCTTTCATTTAAACCTTGCTGAGATAATTCATGTTCTGAGGAGCCAGTGCTGGATGACCATGGAAATTCTTCATAGCGTAAACTTGGTGCTAAACTAGTAGCAGTAGGTTTAGAACATTCTTCTTCTGATTCTTCTAAATGTTCACTGCTATCATCTTTGAATTCATTTATGTCTGAACTTCCACTCATGTGCCTAGATAACGTGACAACTTTACCTCCCACATTTTTCACTCCTTCATACACTAAGTTAGCTACATTAGATACATTTTGTTTAATTAATCTATCTAGTTTCTCAACATTTTCCAAAGGTATGTCTTCTTTAACACTTCCATAAGATGAAACCCAAGATAATTGTCTGGTTAAAAATTGCCTTGCTGCTTCTGTATTTATAAAAATAACATTCTTTTTTTCTTCTTTCTCAGGGTCTATTGGATTATTAGAACATAGTTCTCCATTTTCCAGTATCTCAGAAATATGTTCCTTATTAGTACTTTCTGTAAGTGAAACAGCATCATGTTCTTTACTAGCAACAGATAAAACACCAGTAGAATTATTTGAATGGTTGTCACTAAGTTGCTGCACATGAAGTCCAACAGGAGTATCCGATGATGGTAAACTTGTAGGACTCAGTAATACATTATTGAGGCACTGAGGGCATGAATTAACAAATACTTCTTCCAAATCGTTTTCACTGTCAGTATCGTCCTTTATGCCTTTTATTGTTTTTCTCACAGCAACTATATTAAAATTCGAAGCACATGCAATAGCAGATACAGTCTTGCTTTCGAAAAATCTAACTTTTTTAGGTTCTGCATTATTGATGCCTATTTGTGATTGATTGCCACTAGCCCAAAGTTGTCCGTTTTCTGTTACGAATAATGCTGCTTGATCACTAACAGCTATAGACTTTACTTTGACAATCTCATTTTCTTGTTTATATCTATAATAATATAATTTGTATAAATAGGAAACAATTTATAGAAAAAAAACATAAGCATAAAAAGAATTAATATTATATGTTAAAGCAGAACAAAGATTTTATAAAACATACCCATGACTGCAACATTTAAATTCATCTTTTAAAATTATTGTATCTACAACACTCATATTTAGAGGATTTACTTTCAAAACATGCCCATTATTATCTACAATAAATAAAGAGTCTGAATTGGATGCTATGTCAATTACATCAAATTGAGCCCTTTTGAAAACCAATGTGGGGGGATTATTTTCCAAAAATGACACCTCTCCATAATATAAATTGTTAGCAGTGGTTGCTACAAAAATGTGATCTTTGATAGTAACCAGCTTAGAGATAATACCATTTAGTTTGTCACTAAAAGTATATGATAGCTCATCAACACCCCTCCATAAATGCATATGTTTCTCCATTTTGTAGGATGTTTGACAGATAAATTGATGTGCATAACCTAAGATGTCTTATCTTATAGGATAGTACTTTTAGTCAGCAATGCTTTTGTCATGTGATTCGTGACTGAATTTCTTTCACTGGACTTTCCTGTAAGAGTACTACAGGGAATTTACATATTGACATGATTAAACTAATGATTTTCTTGTTACAATTTTGACCGTCGGTTACACGATATGTACCACAAATCTGTAACTGACACTAATATCCAATATCAGCTGTCATACGATCCCTTTACTACAGTGTAAGAGAAGGGATAAGGTTGAATTATTAAGCACAGTTTTCAATAAAATAATAAAAAAATAATTATTCTTCAATTATATAGTTGCTAGTAAAATGTAACAAATTTGTGTATGATTTGTATGAAATAGTGGAATATTATAAAAATATTAAAAAATACAAAGTATTTAAACATATACTTTCTTGAATTTGAAAAGAAAAATCAAGAATGATATACGTTTTCAATAATTTCTATAAAAGTATTATTATTTTTTGATTACATAATATACACTTAACAATTAACATTTTTCTAAGTACTATATAGTAATGTAAGCACTATATGTATTAAATATACATATATTATTTGTCTGAGATTGTAATTAATTTTAAACTATATATTTTTTTAAATAAAAGGAAAATATGGAAATCTTTGTAGAATACATGCTTTCCTGTTCGAAAAATGTACAAAAGTATTAGCATACATATTTTCAAAAGACTCGTAAAATATTAAAAATATTATATTAAAATTGTGGATTTAATAGTGTTTAATTTAATGGAAATAATATTACTATATTATATGTATAGATTATATTTAATTTTAATTATTTTTTTATGTGAAAATCTAATATCGGATATAAATCTAGTTTTTTTTATTTTTAATAATTATACAACATTTTTACAAAACACAATGTAGATAAAATTTAAATAATAACGAATGAATAATCTTAACATATGTAATTTTATTCGTATTTACTTATTATTAACAGATTTATAAAAGTTTATAATTACATTTGTTTGCTATTTTTTATAAACACACTTTTTATTAATAATAGATAAAAATGATGGAAGTATTTTAAAATTATGGAGGAAACCATTGGTACAAGTGGTAAACAAAATTTTTTTTACATTAATCTAGACTTAATGCTTAGTAGAACAAAAATGTTGATTGTTCAAATAATAAGAGGAATATAAATTACTAGAAACAATTTATTACGTATATAAAATAACATATAGCATTTTTGTTCAACATGTATTTACATCTAAATAATAAAATCTTAAAATACATATGTTTGGCATATCATTTAAAAATATCAATCAATATGTAATAATCACTTGTTTCTGTACATACATACGTACATTCTACAAGAATGTCAAGAAAAAATTGATATTTTTCTTCCTACTGATTAATTGTATAAAAAAATATCAAAATATTTACAGATCAAGTATCTATTAATTAATATAATAAGGAACAACAGTATTAACACGTTCGCTGCCTTTAAAAATTGAAAAGGAACATGTATACCATCGCTTTCTAGTCTTATCGAAGCACGCACTCAATACGCCGCCTTTACGTCAACGGAGGATTCATGGTAGCGTCGCTTATCGAACAGTGGCGGGATCAACTTTTGATATGACCGATTGCTACGCACTGTCGATGGTAGCACATAAGGACACTGTATTTTGGACCGCATATATTGGGCTTCTGGCGATGAACATGCTAAAGTAAGAAATGTTCGTAACGTCATTAATACTGCGAGATTAAATATTTTTAAATTAATTTTGTACCATTTTACTCGTTGAATATTAATATTTAATGTGAAAATTTCATTTTACTTACTATGGAAAGTATATAAAGAAATATGATAAAATTCAACAAATAATTTTTTATTAATAAAAATTAAATCTAAGTATCTTCGCTGAATACGAATGCGCCTAAAAGTTCATTTATGTCGATCACACTGGATAAATTAAATTCAATGCACCAATCAGGAGCACCCACGATCTAAGCTCTGATGTTTGTTGTAACGTCTGCTAGAATGGCAGCAATAAAATTGATTTGGACGTTGTTAATAAATTTATTAGTATGTGTAGTTTTAACTATGGCAGGGTAAGTAAAAGGACTTATTTATCTTTATAAAATACAATTTATTGTATACATTAAAAATGTTTGTTTTAGAATAACTTTATAACCTCTTGTTCCGTAACTGATGACCAAGTTAGAATTATGAAATGTATTAAATGAATATTTAAAAATTTCATAACTAAATAAATATTAAGCATACATGCTAGATAAATCCTGCTTTCTATTTATTTTGCACAATTTAATACTTTTTACTGTTGATACTTATACATACTTGTTCACCTTATTGATGCTCATATGTATTTAACTTTAAGTTTTTAATTTGATCTATTTGTGGTACTTGGTAAATTTTAAATAATAAATAAAATTTATGTACTTTCAGGAGAGATTTTTATGCCATATTAGGTGTACCTACAACAGCAAGCCAACATGCAATAAAAAAAGCATATAGAAAGTTGGCAAAAGAATTACACCCTGATAAAAATAAAGATGATTCAAATGCCTCACAGAAATTTCAAGATTTGAGTGCAGCTTATGAAGTTCTGTCAGATAATGAAAAAAGAGAAATGTATGACAGATGTGGAGAAGAATGTCTGAAAAAAGATGGTATGATGAATAATGCTGATCCTTTTGCAAGTTTTTTTGGTTTTCATTTTGCTGGTGAGTCTAATCATCAACATGAAACACGTAAAAGCTCCAATATTGTGATGGATTTAGTAGTCGCTTTAGAAGAATTGTACAGTGGAAACTTTATAGAGGTAAATTTCTGTAGTTAATTGTAAACATGCATGGAACATATAAAACTTTATGATGCTCCTTTCAGATAACAAGAAACAAGCCAGTTATGAAAACAGCAAAAGGAACAAGGAAATGTAATTGTAAGCAAGAAGTAGTTACTCGAAACTTAGGGAATGGAAGATTTCAGATGATGCACCAATCAGTGTGTTCAGAATGTCCAAATGTTAAATTTGTTGCTGAAGAACGTGTATTAGAGGTTGAAGTGGAACCTGGTATGGTAGATGGACAAGAAACAACCTTCATAGCAGAAGGTGAACCACATTTGGATGGGGAACCTGGAGATTTAGTTTTAAAAATAAAGACACAACCACATCCAGTATTTGAAAGAATTGGTGATGATTTATACACAAATGTTACTATATCTTTACAAGATGCTTTAATAGGGTTTAAGATGGATATAGAACATTTAGATGGTCACAAAGTGACTATTCAGAGAGACGAAGTAACCAAACTAGGAGCCTGTATTCGGAAAAAAGGGGAAGGGATGCCCAATTATGAAAATAATAATCTTTATGGGACTTTATACATTACATTTGATGTTGCATTCCCTGAGACATTATTCACAGACACTCAGAAAGAAGGTAAATTATTTTAGTGTATAATTCTTTTCATAGCATGTTAACTTTCTTTTTGTTTTAGAAATAAAAAATCTACTTAAGCAGGATTCTGTAAATCGAGTTTATAACGGAATAAGGGGTAACTAAGACCTTTAAGTGCAACACAATTATCTATATGTACAAAGTGACGCTACAAAGTGTGCATACAATTGAAGTGCATGTGTTGACTTTGTATGTTTCTATATCAAGTGGTGTTTTCGCTTCCTTGAAATATAGGTACCAACAGGTTTGGTAGCCTATTATTAGGTCAGTTGAAGTGGATACATATAACATTACATAACAACCGTTGCAAATATACATACTTCCTCTTTAATTATAAGAGTGATCATGTATGTTATTGCCAATTGTTCATATGGACATTAGCAATGGTTAAGCATTTAATCATATAAGTTATTTTACATTTAATATGTATGGATGGTGTATGAGTGTTTTACATAAATAGAAATTTTGCATTTAGACAGTGAAAAAAAAACGAAAATCATATTCTTAAATATTGAGTTCAATATTTAAATACAAAAGATTAGTAAAATATTATGTTACAATTTTTCTATCAACATTATTTGCAATAAGATGTACAGCACCATTCATCATCAGTAACAAATTATTTAACATAAATTTCAGATTTTTATTAGAAAAATGTTTTGCATTAAATTATACATTATACTTTACAAAGGTTTGTCGAACACCTCTGTATATATTCCATTTACAAAAATTAAAGTACAATTCTTTCATGACATACAATACAGTGTGTTGCAATGTTTTGTTCTCCTATGAGTAGCAACTTCTTTGTTACTGTTTCATATACAAGGCACTGCAAATAAATTGTAATGTTTCTATTTTTATTGTAAATCTATTCTACTTATACCTGCAGATTTTGTTAATTTGTAGTTTCAGTATATTATTCCAAGTTATCAACCTGCATTATGGTGGTATTAAAACCTAATATATAAGAATTTTACATAAGATTAAATATCTTTTGACGAATTTATTCGGTCTACTGAATCATGAAACAAGGTACTAAATGAATAATGCAGATTCTTTACTTCCTTTACCTTGGAAATAATAAGCAGATTTGTTTTAAATTTGTTATTCAGTTCATTGTAACTTGAGTAAATTGCAGTTGAGTTGAAATTTAACTGCAATATCTTTAAGAAGTCAATTATTTTTTAACCCATAGTTAACATTTTTGACGTAATACGTATTATAAGGAGTAGATCGATTAATTATAACGATCATGTGTAATCGGTATATATGATCAGCGAATCATAAATCATCTGATAATAAAAATAATTCTATTTTCGAAAAATGGATGAATTAGACAGCGTTTTAATTTCAGTTACAAATTATTCATAATATGAAATTAAGTATCTAGTTTTAGAAGGTATTAGAACAAATTAGGTTCAGAGTTTTGTTTTAGAAATTTTGTTGAAAGAATTGTTGAGAAATTTGAAATATCGATGAAATTAAATATATGTAGTTAGTAAAATACCTTAAAAGTGGAGTACATGATGGGATGCTATTACGTGTCCTTTCTGCAACTACTTTTAATATTATTTCAAATATATCTTCATGCATTTTATAGATAATTTTGTAACTTCAGATACATGTACCATAAAGTACCTGTAACTCTATTTTACAGAATACATCAATTATAGTAGAACATAAGAACTGTATTCTTTGCTTTTTCCAATATAATATTTATGTTTTTTTGTACATTTCTTAAAAGCAAAAATGTATAGAAAATGTTTAGGAGAAGCAAGAGATAATGCAAATATTCACAGTTAAGAGTATGGGTAATATAATTTTATAGATTTTTCAATGATCAGTTGTTACGTTACTTATGATAATATTTGATTACAAGTTTGTTCCTTTGGGGTTTTAAAATCATATTCAAAGGCATGTATTGAGTAAAATACGTTAAATTTTATTTATTGGCATAGGAAACTTGTGAAATAAATCATACAATTTTTATTATACGAATGGTGGTTATGGATTGAAAAAGGATAAATTTATTTTGTGGAATCATGGACTTGAGATAAGGATAAAATTATTTAATTTATATTTGGTTACTCAATATTTATTAAACACTAAAAATAGTGTAAGAAATAATGGCAAAGAAAGAAGAAGGATTATCATTGGAAGTTACAATATTTAGGAACGAAACATGTAGAAAACGACTCTAGTTTTATGACTGGAACTGGTGTATTTATAGCGAAATATTCCAAAAAAGTTATTGATACAGGCCTGCATTTTAAGGTCCACAAGCTCCTCTTACCATTTTCGTATCACTTCCAATATTACCGATTCAGCATAGAATAAGATTACAACATTAGTAGTGAATAGAATAAGAACTAAACGTAATTATGAAATTACAAATAACGTATAGAACAGGATATAATCGTACACAAAATATAGAAATATAAACTTGAATAGCATGTATCATCTTGATTGAAGAGTTCTATCATTTTATGTTAAAAAAAGAAAAATAAATAAACCATCGATGACCTTGAAATTTCGAAAAATATATCCTTAACGAAGTTATTCGTACCATGATACGTGTTTCCTTAAACCAAATGTGTAATTTCTTCCTTTGACATTTCTTCATAGCATAAAAATAACAGAGTTAGTGGAACACATCCTGTACATACATACATATATATAAGTTGCGCGGTGTCAAGGGGATTTTAGTACTTACTTTAATACTTCTTTACACACTCACACATACGTGAAGGATTTGTAATGGTGTAAACATATTTTACGTATGAATTTTAGTATTTATGAAATTTATTCGTCGACATGTTTAGAAATGTTACAAGTAATAGCATTTAATTTGTTTAACATTGGCATTTTAAAACCTTATCGAAAGAAATTGTTTCGCAGTTTCGTGAAAAATAAATAAATAAATAGATAAATAAGTAGATAGTGTATTCTTTTGTTTCAAGAATGGAAGTTTATTTTTTTTTTTAAAGTTTGACGAATTGTCGTAAACCCAGAGAGGTAGACTTTTGAGTATTTGAATAACTGATTTCATTATTGTAACAAATATAAAGTACAAAAATCAGAATTAGTGCGAAAATTGTTAACCAACAGACGTTTTCTCTTTTTTCTGCCTGAAGATACATGCGCGGGAGTTGATACAACTTAGGTAAAAAAAAAAAAATTAGAAAAGAAAGGGTATGGATAACGGAGTTTTGGTTGGTTATTGAAAGGGTGGTGGTAGTAATTTTGGAAAGTTCAGTTTTTCGGGAAGGGTGTAATTTACGATGGAGGCCCACGAACTGTCTAATCCTCACGTTTTTGGGTAAGTTACATACGTGTTCAAAAGGATCTGGGGATTCGAAAGAAAACAATGGTCATGTTTTCCAGAATTCTTAACACTTCATCTACCGGAAGCCTATTGATCCGCTCTTTGCTTCCAACCTTTGCCAAACGGAATCCTATTAATCGGCTTCTCGTTGTTTGTGATTATCGATCGCGTTAACGATTCATTTGCTGTTTACTATTTACTATTTTCTTTTTCTCACGCGATAACCAAAACCGAACCGGTACTAACGATGCATAAACTAATAGTAAGTTCAGCTACAAGCGGTAAATAAAGTGTTAACCCTTTGCACTCGAAGCTTTTGTGCTGAAGTTGAATTTTTTTTAGTTTCTATTTAGCATAATTGTGTTTAGCCTATGGCTTCATGGATGAAAATTCGAAAAATTCAATGGTTCTGTTACAATTTACAGCTACTTGCGATTCTGTAGTCTTTTTCATCGTTTTTGAATTTTATTCTTTCTGATCTCTTTGCAGAATCTATAGCATCAATCTGAACTCTGTCTTTTCTGCGTGCTGTCAGAATCAGTTTCACTTTCCATTGATATTCTAATCTTCTGTTTTCTGGAACTAATTGTTTAATTCAAATCTTTCATTTATGAAATTATTGATTTAACATTTGAATAATCTAAAATCGAACTTATATTCACCGTTACTAATTCCGTCACTTGGTTTCGTCACTATGAAATAATAATTGTAATTAAATACAATGTTGTATTATGAAGTGCGTTTACGTGAAATATTTAAAATGTAAAGAGAAAGGGCATCTATTAAAAAAAAAAGAGAGAGAGAGAGAGAGACAGTTATTGTCGTCCCTTAATCAGTCATTCGAGTTGCTATCAAATAGCGATTGAGAGTCACTTCTGGAGTGCAAAAGGGTAAAAGTGAAAATTTTGGAATACTTAACACAACGTTCCTCCTTGTTTTCCTTTCATTTTTGATCAATAATAAAAAAATAAAACACTGTCGTACGCACACGTAATTACATAACAATCAGTACTATTTAATGTTATATAAGCTGTTGCTTTACTAAACATGAAATCATCACATTTTTAAAACAAACATCTTATCACAGTGTGATTTCTCTCACATTATTACTGACCATCGTTAACAATTTTGAAAGGACCATGAAAAGGAGACGAAACACAGGAAAAGAAAGAGAAAAGCGAAGATAAATCAAGCTACAAGCAATAACAGTACAGCCTCATATTGAATTCATCGACGCAAGCGCTTTGTTTGCCGTATGCGTTTAATCTGCTAACTGATCCCACCAATTTCTTCGTCTTGTCCTCACTCCTATACCGCACTGTGCCTTCGAATATCGCATCACCAGGTTCTGTTTGAAGAGTAATCGTGTAATCGATTAGTTCTTCCTTATCACTCTCGTCTTTCCACGCTTTTGCGGCTTTAATTTCTTTCAGTTTCAAACTCGCGCACTGCACGAACTTCTTTAACATTTTATTCAACTCCGAAACCAAAAAGACTGCTTTGTCTTTAAGATTCTCATCGTTGGGAGGAACGTCGTAACTGTTATGACACATACACCAATGGCTATCTATGCTAGCCAGTTTACATGTCCTGTAGTCGGGAATTGGTAGGAACCAACTGATTCCGCGTGGCAAATTGTTCTCTCGTGGCATGCTTTTCGAACGACCTCTCAAACGTGATTCCTCCAGTTTCTCAGAGTTCAAGAAATCTAGCAGAGTTTCGTGCAGATCGAAGGCTGTTGTTAAGCTACGCGTGTTTCTTCGAAGATTAGCCCAGGCCACTTGGTATTTTTCCTTCCACCAACGTGGCAACACAATGAACACAAATGGGAGACTGTCCTCCATTCTACCTTGATAGGTTTGACGAAAACTGCCCCATCTTATTCCATGATCACTCATCACTATCAACGCTGTTTGGTTTAACAGATGGTCGGTGTACAGATGGGTGATTAGGTTGTAATAAGACTCGTCGCCTAACTGTGGGTAGTTAAAGAAATCGTGGGTCAAGCTGGCTTGCCAAATCAGCGCGAAGTATGGATCCGTCGCGAATTGTGAGGCGGTTTTTTGTGCATAGTGTAGCAAGTTGTCGAATGTTTTTCTGGTCCCTACACAAAGGTTCGCGTTTAACTTATGAGTATTACCAATATCCTTCTCCGACGCAATACAAAACGGTCTTAGGTAGTAGTCGGTTGGTTGAACTTGAAAGCCTCGTTTCAAATAATTGAACGTCGTCATGCTGCAAGCGTCTTCGCCGAAAATGGTTCGATAACCGGACGCGCTGAAATTCTTCCATATGAATGGACACTCGTCGAATGTTTTCTCCTTGTTTTGCCAGCATAAGTCGTGCAGCTCACCTTCGGACAAACCGCTCAGGACAGGTACTAAATTTGGATATGTATTATCAGCTACTTTAGTGTAGCCTAACATTTCCACAGCGTCAAGATGTTGCAACGCTTGGACAGTCTTCGGCATCATTCGATGAAAATTTAACCTCGAGACGGAGTCAATGCCAATTATCAACACGCTCAGGTGTTCGGTTTTTGAGCTAGAAGCTATAGTTCTCTTAGATTTCTCTTCCACCGAGCGAAAACGGGGCACAAACGCGTGATAATCTTTGTATATCACTTCGTTATTGTACGAACACTCGATTTTCACAAACTCGGTGTTCACAACCGTCGAGGTGTTGAATTTGAAACATTCGTTGCTATACCTGCAAATACGAGCTATTTGAATTGACGGGAATTAGGAATTAAGCTTAGAAAGGAAGAGATTGCTGTAAATTTCTGTCGTTCATAAGGAGGCTAATATCGTAGATTTCAAAACGTAGATATTAGTTTATAAGTAAGAATAATCGGTCTTACTGACGTAATAACATTATCCTCGTCCTTCATTCGCCAAAATGGACGCCAGCAGCAGTCAATATCCCCTGAGCTATTGTAAAAATGACTGATCGCTGCTGGATTTATGAACAATGCCGTGTTGTTCGAATCGACAAGTGGTAAATAATCACCGTGCTCACAGGCAATAGCTTTCTCTTTTTCGATAAATCGTGCGATCGCTGAATCATAAGGATCCATCGCTGGTATCCGACAACCTTTGTTGCGGACTACGAAGCCAGAGTTGGCTATCGATGCGAAGAAAGGCTCCAATTCTACGTAATTTTCTGGAAAAAAAAAAATAAGGGGTAGGTATTTATCGAAAACAGTTATAAATAACATTTATAAAATGTGCGCTTAAATTTTACAATTTCGAAAAATTCAATTTTTCACAATTTTGGAAATTTGAAACTTTGCAGAAATCTAATTCTAATGATTTTAATAACGAACCCATTTTCTTTTCCGTGTAAAACATCCCCTCTGAGAAATTGCGATTTTCATGTTATCAATATGAATATTTGGAGAAAGCGTAGAGAATACGAAAAAAAAGGCTAAGCTTGAAGTTTTGTGGTTACTAATATCCTACATTACGTCGGTAAGGAATTTTCGAAAACTTTTGATTCTTCGAGATATTTACCCCCATCACTCTGTTTTCTAAAAATTCTTCAGAAATTCTTATCTTAAGTTGTACACAACTTCGAATTTTTATCTTTTCCCGTTTTCTTGACGCTTCATAAGAAAAATTATAGATTAAACTTTAAATCTATAAGAACATATCGAGCCTTGCCCTATGAGATTTCCGAATAGAGAGGATTAATATCTTCCTTCAGTCTGCGAGCCTGCTCGGATAAATAATTACAAAATGTACTTACCGCAGTTGTCTATTCAAATTTATACATGCACCGTACGTGTCTATATGTGAAATCACATACTTCACAAATGGTTATTGCAGTTATACACATTAATCCTCTCCATTCGGAAATCTTATACGGCGAGACTCGATATGTTTTTATCGATTTCTGTGAATAGCCAGGTTTAGTGTTTAATATACAACTTTTCTTATGAAGCGTTGTAGAATTGTTTACAGTATTGTGTATCAGTTTTCTTATCAACCGATTTGTACACGGTAAACTGCCAACTGGATTTGATGACCACTGTATCCCCCGTATCTTCTTTGGACATATTTGTTCTTGTAGAGCGGATTGCTAGCATGCAGTCATGATTTGAAACGTTAATAACTAAATAATGAAGCTTCAAGTCTACATGCATAATAACATAAAATGGTTTCGTAACTAGTCACTTGAACTACATTTTTACAAAGCTTCAAATGTTTTTGAATTTTTGGATTGTTGAACTTTTATTGTTAGCCATTTAACTACAAATATTTCACTCTTTTAAATCAATTAAAATTACTAATTGCCTTCTTTCGGATATAAATTTTACCAAAAAAAAAAAAAAGGTACTACATATTTATAACTTTAAAAACTTCGATTTTTACCACTTTCAACCGTTTATAGCTCGTAGCAACGTTATCCGATTTCGATGAAATTTGCAGCATTTGTATATAACTAACATAAATCTACAAAACGTATTTTTTAAACTTTTCATTACAGGCTTGCATAAACAAGTTGTAGAAAAGCTACAGTTACTTCTTCGTAATTTTGATCAATTGCAATTTCCTCAAAAAATTTTGTACATGTCGTCTAGTAAACTAATCGTTCTAATTTCTAAAAGAAAAATTAATATTTTTGGTCTAATTTTAAAAAAGTTATTCTATATTAAAGAGTATCCGAATATTAATGAGAGATGACTAAAGAGTTTACTTTGATTACTTCATTTCTGAACAACCTCAGAAATTATCATCAAATAAAATTAATACACTATCGTCAAGTAACGAGTCGCAGTATTAAAACAAAAAGAAAAACGTCCATATGACAGATAACATTGCTTAGAGTATTGCAAAGTGTATATTTACATCAATGCTTCGTAAATAAAATAAAAAAAAAAATAAAAAAAAATTCAATCTAACTAGGCTTTTATCAGAAATGTTTTAACATAAAATCACCAATTTAAGCAGTTGACTCTAATAATTTGAGCACTTACTCTATGCAATTTTCAAACTTTCACAAATATATAGAAGATTTTGTGTACTTTTTATCTCAATTTGGTCAACGTCACAAATATGTATTTATAATTCAGCATAACATTTAAGTAACGATGTTTTTTTTCGTGTTGAAAATGAAAATTAAATGCACATTTTCCCTTTTTTAATATTCTTATTTGATGCCAGCTGCTTTATGCAATTTAGTTTCTGTTATGATTTGGTAATTTTATAGAAAAGAACATTCGGAAATTTCTTCAACGAATTATCTGATTGATGGAAATACCTTGCGAAGTGTCGTTAGCAATAGCTCCATACCGTGCCGTCCGAAATTGATCCTTGTTGTATGTATTTATCACAATCAACGATACAAACAAGAAGACAAAAAGAGCTATTAGCCATTTTTGTAGCGATAATCGACTCTTGTATGTTTTGCTGTCGAATTCAACATTGAGAATGCCACGTTCATTGTCTACCACCTTTTTACCACCGCGAAACACTACCTGAACAGAAATAACAATTGTTCGAATAAATAGGTTAGCTTTCTTTTAAATTCTTTTGGAAAATTTGAATTTTACTTGTATGAGGTAACTGGCGGCCATGTGTCGTTGATTTTGAAGATGACTGTATCCCCGTGCCTTCACCTACCCTACATTCGTTGGTGTAGAGAGGTTTGTCGGGAACCAGGGATTTTTAAATGCTAATAACTAAATAAAAACAGAAATTCCTATGCTTGATTTTTATCTTATTTTAGCTTATAGAATCACCTTTTAAATTTTTTATCAACGGCTATCGCATGTCCTGTTTAACCGTACTATCACTGTAGTTCTATAGTTAGAATTACATAAGCTATTGCTGACAAAGTATTGAGTTATTCCACTCGAGTATCAAGAGACACATACTGTAAGTGTTACTTAGAAAAAAATATCGCAAAAGGAGGGCATACTTTTATTGCAATAGATAATGCCTGATAATATTATCGAGAAATATGGATCACTGTTCAGAAGTCATCGTATACTGTTGAGTTAATCGAAATATTTAAATTTTTCTAATATCTATCAGCATTATTTTTTTAAGTCTCCATTGAGCTTATGTATCTTTACTTTTTACATGTTTTTACTCCAGATACTATTCTATTTGGTTGTTCGAAAATAAATTGCGATTTTTCGAGGCGTCATATTTGGAGCGTTTGTATATGATATGTTTTAAATTCATGTTTATTATGACATATACCATTTTAAAGTGTAGACATTATTCTATTATTAACGAGTTACGCTTTTTTTTTCTGTGTTTATTTGTTTCAAGTATAACTTAAAAACACAGCGATGAACAAGAAATAAATTCGTACCAAATTTTTATATGAGTTTAAATTGGAGTGTAAAGCAGCAGAAACTACTCGTAATATCAATTTTATATGTGCAACATTGGTTTAAATTATTTCATAGAGGTGATGAAAGTTTTGAAGATAAAGAAGATTGGGATAGCTTTTCGTTATTGATAATGACGGCTTGAAACAATTTGTTGAAGATGACTCGTGTACAATTGTACAAGAACTTACACAGAAGCTAGATCTAAGCAAACCAATATTATCTGATCACTTGAGAAAAATTGGAAAAGCAAAAATGCTGGATAAATGGATTCCCTGTGAACGGAGCGAAAAACGAGAAGAGTGTCGTTACGAAATTTGTTCTGCACTATTTAAGCGTAATAAAAGTGAGCAGTTTCTTTGTCGAACTGTAACGTATGATGACAAGTGGATCCTATATGATAATCGTCAGCGTTCAGCACAATGGTTAGATCACGATGAAGTTTCAAAGCACTTCCCAAAGCCAAAGTTACACCGGAAGAAAATTATGGCGATAGTTTGGTGGTCAATAGAAAGTGTTATTCATTCTAATTTTTTAAATTTCAATGAAACTGTTATGGCAGAAAAATATTATCATGAGTTAGAAGCAATGCACAAAAAATTACGTCATACAACCAACTTTTATGAATCGATAGTGTCCAATCCTGTTACACGATAACGCCTGCCCACACGTACCGCATTTAACGGTTCAGAAGATAAACGAATTAGTCAGCCCTTTTACTTATGCGATTTATCGCCAACAGATTACGATTTGTTGATTTGAACAATTTTTTACAGCAGAAAATCTTTCATAATAACGACGATGCTGTAAATACCAGTAAGGAATTTATCAAATCCCAAACTTTTGGTTTCCATTCCAATGGAATAAAAGGCCTTATAGTACATTAGAAAAAGTGTATAAAATGTAATGGAAGTTATTTTGACTAAATAAATTCATTATAAGCAAAACTACAGTACCTTAGATATCATGTGAGAAAACCGCAATTTATTTCCGGACAACTTAATAATACACGTGAATGCTATAACAGGTATGCGTAATAAATGGAAATATTAGGAGTTTTTATTTAATTATAGCGAATAAACGGGATAAAATTGAGATTTACGAAAGGGTATTTTTGAAAGGGTTGTAATAAGTTTATCTTTTTCAAGTCACATGCATATATAGCTAGAAAGACTCTTGAATTTAAGTTAACTCTTTATCTGTAATTAAATATAGCAAAGCAAAATACGTAAATTTCAGAGAAAATGTAACCGTTTTGAAACAAGCATCTTTCTCCATTTTCAAAGCTTGTTCGATAAATTTCGAGTGACTTGTAGCAAAACTTATGCATACCGTAATTCAGTCTATAAATTTAAGAATCTGTGACTAAAATTTCATAAATTCTCAACGAAGTTCTATCGTGACAGGAAATTCTCTAAAACGACCTCACTTTTCGAAAAGTTAACGTCATTGTTTTGCAGTTGCATAAAAAAACAATATCAAGGTGAAAAGCGTTTGTATTTTTTATTCAAGTGGAAATGATCAAGAACTTCATTCTTACGTTTCACCTATGCATTTTGGAAATTCGTTTTTATTTTTTGGTTTCAACGCCTACCGTATATCTCGAACAACATTTTTCAATTCGTAAAAAGTGCCATCGGCAGACAGAAGTCAAAAGAAAAGTAGAAAAGAAAAAGTTCATCTGTCGAAGATATTTTTATAAATAAATGAATATTCTTTCACTTGTTATAAAAAAAGGAAAATGAGAAATTCAATCTGTTTTTCTCTCAAATAGCGAGATTCCATATGCATATGTACGTATGTAGGAATAAAGAAACAACATGTTTTGAAATGACTTACCTCGTCTTGAGAGTTGTTACACATGCCAGAGGACTTTTCGTGACTAACTGAATCGCTGTGATTGAAGAATATCTTGAGAATAATCGCATGGTCGAAGGTTGTTATCTGATATGAAAGATTCATATATTTAATGTCACTGCAAATGCGATAATTACTGTACAAATTTTTATCTACTCGTTGAATTATAATGAGAGGGCCAATATTATTGGATGTAGAAGTAAATATCGTAAGATAAAATTTACTACACGATATACAGTCATCTCTTATTAATATTCGGACACGGTTTAAAACGGAATAACTTTTTTAAGAGTTGGACCTAAACGACTTAAGCTTCTTTTTCTCGAGAAGTTAGGAGCATTAATTTAGTGGATGAAGTGTAAACAAATTTTTGAGAAAATCGCAATTGGTTGAAATTGCAAAGAAAATATAGTAAAAATTGTTTTTCACAACTTTTTCACCTAAGCCAGTAATGGAAATTGCAAAAAGTACATATTGTAGATATTTGTCAGTTGAATACAGTGCTGAAAATTTTGTCGAAATCGGTTAACAGTGCTTCAAGTTGCAAAGGGTTGAAAATTGTGAAAATCGAAATTTTTCACGACTTCCGATTTACAACTGCAATAAACCCAAAGATTTTTACATCCTTCAATGCATGTGACTTGTCTCTGCATCAATCGATTTCGATGAAATAAGAAACATATTTTTTAAATTTTCATTATAGGCTCAAGATAGAAAAGTTGTAAAAAGCGACTTTTTTACTATTCTCGACAATTTTTTTTTTAATGTCATTTACTAAACTAATCCTTCTATTTTCTAAAATAAGAAAAAGGTCGTTTGGTTTAATTTGAAAAAAATTATTCTGCCTTAAAGGGTGTCCGAATACTAATGAGCGTCACTGTACATACATATACATATATTAGGCTCCACTTATGTATCCCTATATTACTGTTTATGTACATATACATATATATAAAATATAAAAAAATATAAAAATATATATATACTTACATTTATGTATTTGTTCTTTGCGTATAATATACTTTTGAGTATATTAATTAGTGTACAAATTTGTTTATGATCTAATATGTATCACATGTAACAATAAAGTTTCGAGAACAATTCTTTGAAAGACTTTAATCTAGCGCGATAGTGCTCAATACTTTGTCCTTCTTATTCACGACTTCTAGTCGTATCGCATGACAATGTGATACACAATTTTCGTTTCCATCACGTCAAACGAATCCAAGTCAGTTCCCTCCCGAAATTTATAACAATCCTTTATCACTTGTTGGTCAACGATTCATAGTTTTGATTTATTCATATTTCGTTTTGATTATAAACAACAATGGAAATATAGCGTTTTATAAATTTAACAAATAGAGCACGATTTTTAGAAAAGAAAGAAAGGATATTCGTTATTAAATTATTCGGCCGTGTATCGCGTCTGATAGCTATTCCAAAACTAATATACATATACGTGAAACGTAAAAAGGCGTATGCTTGGTCTGAGCATTTAATCACGTCGCGGGACATATGTACATATAAATGGGGAGTATGTTAAGCGTCTGGTCAGTGAACGTGCTGAAATCAGTCCTGGATCGATGTAGGTGTGGACTGAGTTTTTATTTCTATTGTCAGATATGATATAATACAATGGTGTTCGAAATGATGTATGATTGATGTGTAACGCTTGATGTACGAACGGAACTAGGGATCGAAAGAGTTATGGAACTTTTTAATAGGTTCTATTGGAATCTACTAAATGTGGAACTTGAAAAAAAAAAATGTTTTCACATTATAAGTTCTGATGGGAACAAGTAAAAGGCATTTTTCCAAAATAGAAGTTTTAGTTTGAATAAAACTTACAAAATACAGTAGATAGCGAAAGTATTCATACACCTATATAAATCATAAGTATGTACTAATGTAAACTGTTTATGTTTATCCAAACGCAAACTTGTTAACTTACTTGTGCAACTACATCTATTCTTTATGTATTTATGACAAATATCCAAATATAAGAGCAACGATGATACAATTTCATGATTTATTTTTAAAAAGTAGGACAGTAACGTAACGCAAAAGTATTCATACATGTACGATTTCCGGGGAAATACCTCTTTCTGTACTCAAAATAGTTGAATGTGAAAATAACTGAAAGGGAAAACAGTTGAATGTGAGCATATTTCAAATTATCTAATCAGTAATATTTAATAAACTTGCTAAAATGAGCCATAAAACGAAAGAGAGAGAGAGAGAGAGAGAGAGAGAGAGAGAGAGAGAGAGAGAGATCATAATTACATTGTACAAAGAAAATAAATCTTTAAGAGAACTTGAAAAAATTGCGAACAAGAGTTTTGCAACAGTGCAATGTATTATCAATAAATTAAAAAGGAAAATATTACAATACATTCAAGAAGAAGTGGTCAACACAAAAGATTGAGCGAGAACAAAGAATAGTGCTCAACGAAGTACGAAAAGACCTAGATGTAGTACAGTTACATTAACTGCACAATTACAAGAAAGATTTAATAAATCTATAAATTTGAATACGATCCATAGGGTTTTACACGAAACAGGTTAGCCAGGAAGAAGCCCTTATCCCCGTGCCGTGTAACAACGAGTCTCACTTGTGTTGCAGATTAAGGTCAAGGTGTGACAAAAGAAATATTTATACATCTATCAAGTTTGTATTTTTATTCTAACTTTAGTTTCAATTCAAGATAAAGGACTTTTAAATAAAAATTGATATATAATATCTCGGCTTTCTTTATTTAAAATTGTATTGGAACAGTGAACATTCGATACTAACATACATAGTAATTAAAAATTCGTACGGCAAGGAATTAATAAATTAACAGAATTGATACAAACGTTTGAGTTCGTTAAAAAGTACGTCAATGCTGGCAATGATTACATATTTGAATCTGATAGATGTCATTGGGTGTGAAGAAAGAAGAGTGAATCATGAAAACAAAAATATTTGAAAGGGTTCGTAATGATACGGGGCTGCATGTTTATGAATGGGGTCGAAAATTCAACCATAATTCCTGGAATTATGGACGAATATGTTTTGTCTTAACATTCTGAAAGAAAATATGAAGTAAAGTGCAGAAAATCTTACAATCAGTGGTGAATACTTTCTCTACCAGGATAACGATCTCAAACATTCTGCTCGAATTATGCAAAAATGGTTATTGTATAATACGCCAAAGACTTAAGATATATAAGACAAAGACTTAATATAAACACTTAAGATATCACCCCAATCGCCTGACATTAAACCTATTGAAAGCTTGTGACACTACCTGGAATTTCAAATTAGAAAACATGATAAAAAATAAAAATAAAATAGAAAACGAACAAAGCATAGAAATCCCGATAAAAAAGAAATTAAGCAAAATTGGTCAAAAATATACTGCGAAGTTAATGAAGTCAGTGCTCAGAAGATTGGAAACAGTTATCAAAGCTAAAGGTCTAACTGCAGAGTATTAAAATTCATCATATATCAGTTTTCGTATTTTAATTTTGTAAATGCATCAATGTATGAATACTTTTGCGTTGCATTATTGTCCTGCTTTTTGAAAATAAATTATAATATTGTACCACGGTAGCTTTTGTATTTGGCTATTTGTAATGAATACAATAAGAATATATGTAGTTTCACAGATAACAAGTTTGCGTTTGAATGAATATAAGCAATTTACATTAGTACTTATTTATGATTTATGTGGGTGTTTGAATACTTTTACTGTCCACTGTACACACATTTTTCTACAACAGCAACAGATAATTTTGTTTATGAAAATAAAAAAAGAGGTTCTCAATCATTGCAACATGTACTGAATACAATTTAGCGAATAGTGTTACAATAATGTAAACACTCTCCGATCGATCGGCAATGTGTTAAATAGTTCTTGTACTTAGTTAAAAATTGACATTCTGAGTATCAGTTATTTATTTGTAATATTTACGAAAATAATTTACAGTTCAAAGGTAGTTTGCGTTTGAACTGATTTAAAAATATTGGTAAATGTTAAATTCAGGTGATGTATTTAAGATAAAAGGATGTGAAATTTTATTCTCCAATAAAAATTAATAAGACTGTTAAAGAAACATGAGATTTTTTGAGGTTGCAAATGCACTTATACCAATTAAAAAAAATATATATATTTAAGTCGTTTTGTTTTTTTAAATGGACTAAGTCCATTTATTCATACATTACACCTTTTAGTGCCAAACAACGAAATCCCATTGTTAGAAACACTTGTGAAAAGCGCCAATGACGATATGTCGTTGCGTCTACGATGATATGTATATGCTACGTAAATTATTTGTGTGAGTAATAATAAGTAAATATTACACATTGTCAATAGTCCGATAACTATAAATGTTTATAATAATACTAGAATGTTATTTCAGTGACGTTATACTAGCTATACGATTCACTTGTTTTGTAGTAGGTAATCCTCCTTATACTTGCTACATATCATGAGATTATCATTTAGTTTTATGTTTTGATATTAGTAATTTTGTTACAAATAATTTAGAATGCAGTACTTGTGTTTTGTACAACGTGATACTACATCAAACTATGACCAAACGATGATTCATTTTATTTGCAGATACTGTTTATAAAAGAAACAAGATTTTTCCATTCTTCCTAATGATTTTGAATAAATATTAATAGTATGATTTTTAACAAATATTAAAATACAATTGGTATTGATTTATTCTCCCTTTATTTCGTAATATGTTCCCTTTTGAATTTTGTAAATATTCTTACTTTTTTATGATTCTTTTCTTAAACCTTATTAAAATACATCGAATTGGTCCGATACTCTTTGTTTAGGTACAATTCTTTCGATCAGCATTAAAAGGATTGAGATGTTTAAGGGGTTGCGGTTGAATTAACTAACAATTATGGCAAACGTTGATATATTCGGGTAATTTTTTTAAAACTATAAGCTTGCTAAATATTATTGTGCAATAATAATTAATAAACTTGTTAAAGAAAATAAGGAGCTTTTTGCTACAAATGGACTTATACCATTTTTAATTTTAAAGTTATATTTTAAACTAAGTTTGCTTTTCCGAAATGTATTTTTTTAATGTAAGAAAAACTAATTAAAATGGATAAGTGTAAGTAAATATAAAATTGATTTTATTAAGAAATATTTTCAGTTATATTATAAGAGAATTTATAATAAAACAACTATAAAAAATACACTATTTCGTTAAGGTAACTATTATAATGATTTTATTCATATCTCAACCTTATTTCTATTTTATACTTAACATAATGAAATATTCATGATGAATTGGAGGTATGTAAGGCAATAAAGCAATTGTATCGTTACATTTATCTTTTGTTATAGGCCTTGAAGTTGTATACAGTGATAACAAAGTAATTTTGTTGAAATTTGTTGGCCTCTCCAGGTAAATCAAGAATTTTAAATTGTGCATTTTTTTATAGCTGTTTTGTAAAAAGATTTTGTAGGGTTCTCTGTTTTAATCATATAGTATACCTTCAGCTAATGTATAATTTCTTCGTTTGTATTTTTTTTTTTTGGTTTGATATTGCATCTTCTAGAAATTTCGTTGAGACGAAATCTTCTCATTTCATTTCATATAGAAGGAAATTATTATTATTATTATTTTTTTTGACAATTCCTTATTACATTATAATAGTTCTAAGCAGTATACAAAATGTCCCTTTTCAGGTACAAGTTTCCAAACAATTAAAGCATCAAAATACCGCGTTATTAGTCCACGATTCTTTGATTCAAAGATTAGGACCATAGTAAGGATTTGTATGTATTCATAAGAATGACACTTCTAACAATTCGTTCAGTAACATTAATTTTTAATTAAGAAAATGTTTAAGAAACGTATTAACAGTACTGATCGTAACATTATCTTTGTAGAGCTTATTAGCGCTTATCAATGTAAAAATAAGTCGAGATATAATCGTAATTAAGCGTCGATTTTCTTGGGAAGAAAGCCTCACATGAAAACATTTTATTCTACTATTTCTTCCCTTTCCAATTATTAAATAGTGTATATTAAATATTATTTATATATTTTTTTTAATATAGTATATTTAATTTAATATAGTGTATATTAAATAGTGTATCGTTCGAAGTACAATGAACGTTAAAATGATTAAAATATTGTATTTTAATTATTTCATCAACGAAACTCTGCATGTTTTTCGACCTGACAAAAAAATAAAAACTTTTTTTAAATAAAAGTGTGAGAGAGATCTAAATATTAAGAATTTCATTTCATAGTTTTATAAAGCTTAAGTAGTCGTTTAATTTTCATTGTAACAATGTTTTTGCATCTATTATAGTTTCCAAGATATATGTACAGGAAAATATTGTAGTATCGTGCAAGTGGCTGAGAAAAGGGCCACCCCTATTGTGCGATTCTAGCGTTGGCACAGGTGTGTTTAGACTAACAGTTATTGTAAGAGTTAAGTTTAAGGGATTAGACTATCTCGGCCTCTCTGAAAAGTACATCGCTTCCTTAAGAATTTATTTTGAGCTAATCCTTTTCTAAAACAATTCTTTTTAATGATAGAAGCATGTATTATAAACGCTATGCTGAAGCTTCGTTTCAATTCTTTTCTTTCTGAAGAAAATGTTGAAATCGAAAGTAAGCCACGAGGTATATCACTGGATGATATACATAAGTATCTTGTCCACGATGAACAGATCTTTCAAAACAAACTTGTTTACTAATTTATCCATTGTTTGACGTACGATTTTTTTTTATATGTAGCTATCTATTTAATTGTAATTAAAGTAAAAATTCAAATATTGGAAAAATTCTATGTTGGACAATTTAAAATGTATTTAGGAATATGTGTAAAAAATTTCGTAAAAATCGACTGAGTTTTACTCAAATAACAGAGTACTCCATTTCGAGAAACGTGATTTCAAGAAATATTATGTATCACTTTCGTTCTTAACTAATTAAGGCACTTTGCAGTTGGAATTTCTACTTTGGATAAGATGTAGCATATTTTTAAGAAAATGTATCGTTTTGTGAAAACAAAGAAAGGAACGATTTTTTGAGTCATTTAATGTAGTCCAACCCCTTAAATTATAAGAAATCTGTTTAGTTTCAAAAAACAGTGAGCGTGTGTATGTGCGAGTGCAAAGGGTGAAAATGAGAAAGTCCTTTGACAAGGATTTGCTTTGGGAAAGTCAATACCAGAGGATCCATTCCTGACAAAAATTAATCCGCGATCAATGTGTGTTCTAAGTGCATTATATAAGGCAAATCAATAAAGACCATCCGAAATAACTTATCTATTGACTTCATCAAAAAATGTTAAAAAAAAGTAATGAAGTTACTCTTCGTAGATTTTCGTTTTGCTTCGAGATTCGAGGTCAATGCAAGGTAATATTTTATTTTAGGTTAATACTTTTCTTTCATAATAAATTTTATTTTAGCCTTTTATTTTTTAAATTTTAAAATAAGTTTATTATTTTTATCATTTAATATTGAATTAAAATATATTTTAAATATTAATAATGATTTTTAAGTACTCATATTATTTATTTTATTAAATTCATCCTTCTAGCAATTATAGCATAATACCGAGAAGAATATGTGCTGCTAATTAGTAAACCTAAGATTACCTTGATATCTCAGAAAACATGGAACATAAAGAAATCGAAATGCATTTATTGTATGAGACACTTAAAATACAATAAATTTCGTTTGAAAAATGTCTTGATAAAATCAACAGGTGACGAATTATTTCAGATGATCATTTTTATTGATTATATATATATATATACTTTTTTTCTTTCTTTCTTTCTTTACTGTAATTATATTTACATTTAACAATTAAACTTTATCGACTGCCTTATTAATTACCAAATTCCACAATAGGAAATCACACGCTAACCTTTAAGGGAAGTTTTCACCTTGAAAGGTAGCAGAAAAGAAAATTGCATATTACTTCTGCTGACGTCACCTACAAATTTGCAAAGTTTAAAAGAATCTGAATTTCCAATTTATCGAAATTCCTTTACATAGTAGTAATGAAAAATTGCAAAATAAAATTAAACAAAAAATTATTAATTAAAAATTAATTATAGCTTTCTTTTTAAATTATTATGATTGTTATGAGTATCGGATAAAGCTTGCGTTAGAAATGTAAATGATCAAAGCTATTAGTATAAGTAGAGGAATTTAAACTAATAACGTTTCAAATGAAGCAATCAGACAATTCATAGATAATTCATAGATAATCTCACAACTACGTCACCATTGTTATTGTTTACTATTGTTATTAAACTGGTTAAGTTTCGATAAAAAATGATGGAGATAGGTGAATAGTAACTATTCTGCTAATCTTAAGAGACAATATTCTACTTCTAATTCTTGAATATTTTTCTCTATGAGATAAAATGCTGCATCGATTCGTATTGTATATCCAAAAGTGTAATGCTACATTAAAAAATAATGTGAATAGTTTTTGCAATTGTATTTTTCGGATGAACCGATGTTTAAGAGTGCATGACGGTAATATAGGAATATATGTACAATGCCTAATACTATTGAAAGTTTTAAAGTTTATTCTAGTTATGCAGGATATCTTATACAATCCTAAATTGTAAGTGGAACTCATCATCCGGTAATCGAGAAAAAGGAAAACAGTAATGTGATTCCGAGTAAAATTTGTAGGTGGAAAAATGAATTTAAATAAAAGTAAAAAAATAAGCAATTCAATAAAAAAAATGCACAAAGTACAAACGAATGTAATGGAGTAAATTTATCTTCTCTTATTTTGTGAAAATATTCTCTACTTTCATTAGAATTTTACTTTATACTCTCATTTAAGTTCAACTTGGAATTGAGAAAAGAACGTTCAGCTTACCGATGGATTTTTTTAGTTCCGTTTCCTTCATTCACACCACCAGCCTCTATCGAACTAATTTCAAGTCTAATGGCCATCGTAAAAGAAAAATTCACCAAATTTTTTTGACACCTTTTACTCTTCTTCGACGCTCTCATTTTCATAACTGTCGAAACTTCCCTCAATTTGGCCTTGATTTCCAGTGAATAAAAAGAACCTTGACATATATCCCAGCCTACTTGGTAATTCTCTGGAAGCAGCTTTGACAGAGGATGCCCGCATGATTTTTACACCTGGAAAACGTTTTTCCTCGGCGTTCGAAGAGGGTTTCTTCGGTAAGAAATATCAGGCCGTCGTTCTTCCTGCTCTAAATCGATTAAATCCCAACGTTGTTCATATCAACCTTTGCTCGCGAGGGTGACTCTTGATGGATTACCGTGAAAGTTTCCTAGGGAGACACGAATCAATCTTCAATCAATCGCAATCTCTCTCTCTCTCTCTCTTTCTCTCTCTCTCTCTCTTTCTCTTTCTCTCTGAAAAATACTTTCCGTCTAAGACTAAACGATATACATGTATGTAAATATACATGTATATATACTATGTGATTTTTGTACGAAATTAGCGATGACCTAGCCTGTCAGGAGAATTCGTCAACTGCGTTCCCTCAATTCAACACAGTTAATGCAATGAATGTCTATATTTGACACCGTCTAACGTCAGGAAGGTTCCAATTCGGTGCACTTTAATGCAACGAAGCTGACGTTTCGATGCATTTTAATAGGAGGGTGGTCCAAATCGTATTTCCCATCGCCCCCGCGTCATACTCGATACCTCCGTCTTCGTGTTCTCGAAAACAGGTCAGATTTGACGCATTCTTGCGCCGTCGACCTGCCCCAGGGCCGCTACATCACGCGACCTCGAACAGTTTTAGACACTTTCAAATCGTTCGTTACAATATTTCTTAGCGGTAGTATCCACCGAATTCTATAAATGAAACTGTCAAACGGCAAAGGCGCGAACAACATCATCTTACACCATCACTATGTGTCACGTTACCGCGATTGCTCACTTTACGACACATTAGCTATTCACCGAACACATCGGACCCTTTGTAATCCTTGAACAATAGCCTATGCAGTGATTAGGCTGTCGAATCCGCTTCAATTCGACTTAGTCCGAATGATAGTACGTTGGTGGACCGTTGGTGAGCAACAATGATGGATCAACTCGAGCTAGTGTTCGAAAGATCGTGTCCGGGAACAGTGTTACAGGGATGTACGTTCAGCCTTCTCTTCCTCATGTTTTCCACGTGACCACGTGGTCACCGGCTAGTTCCGATCCCCGGAAGACGTTCGAGGCAGTGACGAGGCGTTGCCGTGGCTGGGATTCTAACGGAATGCATACAGGACTGTCGGCAGTGAGGAAACGAGAGGAGGAGAGACGAAAAGCTGGTCGATAGAGGCGCGCGCCCGCGCGTCCGCGTGCTCTCCTTCACCTCCGGGACGTGTCAGGGGAGTTAAGTGCAATCAGCCATTTCCTCTCGCTGTGGTCCAGCGGTTTAATCGGCGGATTCACCGGTCAAATGCTATCTGGTCGCCACGTGAAACTGAACTTTCACGAATCTGGCCGTGGCCTAATTTCCCTCGAATCGATAAACAACTAAGAGGAATCAAAAGTACTTTTGCGAAATTGAAATTGTTCTCAGTGTCACTGTATCGGTATCTAAAAAGCCATACGAAACCTTACTTCAAAAGTTTTGCGTAAATTATAAGATTTTTGCTCAACGAGGTAGTTGAATCATATAAGAAGTAATGTCAGGAAGGAAGATCGAAAAGCAATCTGATACAGAGAGAGGTTCATACAGCGAAATTAATTGACGCGTACATTTCAATTTTCCTGAATTTTGTATGCAAGTTGATTTCAACTTTTATCAACCTGCCCTCGTATCAATTTGTCCCGGCCTCTCATATCAGTATACTTTTCCTCTTTCTCCTTTAAACACTCGTGAAGCAGTTTCGTTTAGACGAAATTTAAGATATTTTATGACACGCGTTTCATTCTTAACATTTCAGCAGAGGGTGACTAGATAATTTATTGTTCCAATAAACAGCAGTTTATTTATCAAGAGGCTACTCACGTGTATACACGTTGACCGAAAACATTACTTCAGTGTGGTTGACGTGTCTACTCGTCGTTTACAATAAAATATTAACATTTACTACAAAAACTCAAAATTTCAGTAAGAAGTAATATAAATACCATGTGGTGGTATGTTTCCTTTATATTATGAATAAAACTACTATATATTTTATAACAAAAAAGTGTAATTATTCTCTTTGGTATATCAGTTATTCCCCATACAATGTATCACATTTTACAAACTGAGTTGATTATTTTCCCTAATACACTTTGCTTTGAAAAATACCACACTGAAATCAACTGAATTTCTTAAATTTACTTTTCTTCTTTCGTTTTTCTTATTTATGAATTCTATCATTTTTTGATAACTTTCAAGTTTTCAATAGCAATAACCTTTTCAACAACGAATAACTAATTTTTCATTGAGAAGAATTTAATCCTTCCTCGTTTTGCTTTATTCTTTTCGTAAAATTTATAAGAGGAGCATTTCCCCCCCTTTGGACATGTATACTCGTCGTTGCTTGATTTCAATTACGCATTCCGTGAGGGATTCTTAAAACTAAATTCCGCAGTTAATTGGTTAATTGCACTGTTGTGTTCGTATTGAATATAAAATGCATCAAATTCTCATTTCTGAAAACCAAAATAATGAAACTACTTATAATATTTATTGAGTTTTTATTATAAACTGTAGAGATTTAATTTTCGTTCGATAAATGTACCCAGTCATTAGATTAAAAGGATGTTCTACTGTGTACGTTAAAAAGAGTCAAATTTTTTTACATGAAGTGAATTTTTTTACTTTGAGAATATTGTTTATAAAATGTATGTGCAAATATGCGGAGAACAGTACTCGAAAGAACCGCGGAGACGTCCGACCTGCACTTGCTTTTCTGGCTATAAGGAGTTTTGCTCTCGAGCTGCGCTCTTGAGGCACTACGCGTTTTTGTTGAACGCAGTGCCAAACTCGGCGCTGTGCCGCCGTTTGGCCTCTCCCGGGAAGACACCCACATAGGAGAGTTCACCCTACCGCCACGATGAGACAGACGACTCCGACTTGGGGGGGAATGGGTCCCCCCCTCCCTTTGATAGGGCCTTCCTGGGGAAGTTTAATTTAAATCCTAGCCCCATAGAGGCATCGGATATGTGTCCTGGCCTTGTCGGCCATACACAAGAATAACCTGTTCTACCGTTTCTAGTTTGATCACTGCCCCGAAAATGGCGATGGAAAAATCCAGCTGCGCCACTGTGCATTTCCAGCGGATCCGAGCCCTTTAGTTACGATCTGGGATGTGGGAACTGGGGATACCCCTTGTCCGCCACACGCCAGTCCGTATCCACGGGGAACCACGGGAAGGCGGGCTCGTTCGATGCACGCAAGCATCGCAATCTGACCCTGAGGGTGATGGAATGTTGGGATTGGAGTTAGGAGGGATAGGATGGGTAAGACACTCTTCGGTTGTGGATCCATGAGTAATCTTGTACCCGAAGACTCGGTGATACCACTTCCGAGTCTTAACGCCACTAATACGATGGTGAGTCTTTTACGTCACTAATACGATGACGAGTCATTAAGCAACCTTAGTAGACCTTCACAGAGACAGTTCTTGATTTCGCTCACGAAGGAGGGACTTATGGCGGGACCCACGGAAAGGGGACTGCTTGTTGTTCCGGGACGCGCATCGTGGTTCCACCCGCCCCGGAACACTCCCGCCCCTTCCTGGGGAAGTGCAGGCGAACGTCTCGATGTCATAGGAGAGTACGGGGACTACACCTGGGTCACCCTTAGAAAGGAGAGAACGGCTGGGTTATCCGCCGATCGCCTTCCACAAGGTAGAGTACAGGGGGTCACCAGGACGCCTACTCACAATAATTGCAATCCAAATATTCACCGATTTGTTAAAGTTGTAACGGGAGGGTACGGCTAATTAAAGCTGGACGCCCGAGAGCAAGGCATTTTTTTTGTAACGAAATCTTTAATTGTATTCGCTTCAATTTGTACCAGTTTATCCTAACCAAAATCAAATAAATCCTGTATTTTTTTGTCCTACAGAAAAAGAATCCTGTGTTTTCTTGGAGAAAAAATATTCAAAAAGAAAACGAAATCCTTACAGTATTAATTATGTCTTGTAGACCCATATTTTAGATATAGGCACCGATAATTTAGCGGTATAACTACCTAGGTATAGTTATTAAAGTAACTTTTGAAAGAGTGCAGAAGAGGGGAAGAAAAGTTGATAAATTGAATTTTTTTGAATATTTCAATGGAAGTCGTGAAAAATTTCGTTATGCCAAGTTATAACTTTGAGTAAATTTTAAAAGGAAATTTAAAACCAGTCATTATGACTGGTTTGGTAGCTTTAGTGTTAAGTTGTACCTTTATGATCGTAAAAAAAATATTGTAACATATAAAAAAAGATTTTACTTAAAATTAATAATAACATCATTAAACATTACGTAGGAGTGCTATGTGATAGAATAAATGTTCAATTATGTTTGCTAAAATAATTCATGTTAAATTCTACACACTTTTCTTGATAATTACGATTTATGCACTATTATAAATATTAGAAGACATACGACAGAAGTAAAATTATTAATCATAATAACGTGAGGCGTATGCGACCCACACAGCATGAACGGAAGGTCACCAAAAATAAGTCCAGCACGAAACGTGTTAAAAATCTAATTCTTCTTATTATAAATTCATACCTAGTACCTATTCAGCGTGAACATCAATAATAAAAAATAAAAACAAATGTGAAATCCTTTATAACGTGTTTGATAAAATGTAAAGTGAAGTATTAAAAATATTTGAAAAAAGAGTATTTTGTTAAAGTGTGCTAACGTTCGGAGGAGATAAATGTATGCAATGGTACATCACAAAATTCACAAATATACCAAGCGTATCTATTTTTTTCATGATATGGGGAGAGTTCCCCGATTCTGTCTGAATTCCGAAAATTACAGAAACAATTGCTATTATTTTTCAGCAATTTTTTCTCATTCTTATTAATGGAATGATACGAAAATATATCCAAATTTATAAGTAAGTTAACAATATATAATTAAGTTGCCTCTAATAAATTGATTTCTTGAAGGAAAAATTCGGTTTCTCGTTTACTCAAGAAAAACTCGTAAACCTAGCGTTAAAAATAGCTCCTACTAGTACGTTTTATTCTTTGGGCCTGACTCTTCCGCTGCATTATGCCACCACCCTGTCAGTTTGAAAAGTTCAGCATGAGAGGTATATATGTTCGTGAGCAAGGAGCATACAAACAATATTCCTCAATTATAGAAGCACCTCTACAGTAAAAAATAGGATAAATAAAGATATAAAATCTATTAATGAAGAGTACGCTAGCGTGATTCAGGGCCTAGTATCTCAAGTGTGATACAAAGTTCAAATAGTTTAACCGGTTAATCGCGTAGGACGATAAATACAAAGTAAAGATACCGTTCAATATCATAATTGCGATATCTTCATTTTTCGACCCATCAGTAATTGAACAGGTATAATAATTTATAATACATCAAGTACTAAATCTGGACAACATACTCATGAAAGTAATTAAGTTTCCCTTTTTATTTTAACACGTTGAGTGCCACACTGATTTTTAACCCTTTCGCGCCGAGCGCCGCATATATGCGGCATCCACTCGACGACCTGTGGGTACGGGCGCCGCATATACGCGGCATCCACGCCACGAGTTCTGGGTATGAGCGCCGCATATATGCTTATAAATATACTTATTACATTAGAGCAATGATTGTTTTTTTCAGCACAGTTCCTATTTAAGACTTAGAACAACATATATACAGAAACCACGCGCACTGTGCATATTTCCGGCGCGAGTGTCCGTTCAGCGAAGGTACTTCGGCGGACGGGGCTGCCGTAGCGAAAGGGTTAAGGAAGTCCTCCGAGGCCAGGCCACGCGCGCCGCTTAAAAGCGCTGGTATTATACTATATGTAGAGCTAATGTTTCTTATTGCAGTAGAAGTTTACTTTTAGAATGAGATGTCTATAGGCATTCATTCAATTAAGTAAATTTTAAATAAATTTTCCTTAATTAATAAATTTCCTTAAAACAGTGTAAATTTTTTGGTTCTATATCGTGTTGTACGCTGTCAGCCACCGGTGGCTGACGCGGCCTAAACAGAATGTCCAGTGTCAGCCACCGATGGCTGACGTGGCGCTCAACGTGTTAAATATGAACTTGCAGACTACATATCTTCAATTCGCATGAGAATCGTTACGTTCGTACGCATCCATCTAATTGGAAACGTGTACTGGCATTAACACGTTTGCTATCGTCATTACTTATTGTTGCATCGTAATGCAAACGTAATGAACCCATAGTATAAAATAATCCAATTATAAAAGATAGAATGTGGAGCAAAAATAATCCACTAAATAAGTGATAGGTATAATCTTTTATTTCAAAATTGTTTGTAAAACAGCTAGTTTTTCTACATCCTTTCATAGTAATTTTGAATTGTCTAACAACACGTTGCATAGGTGATCTATTTTTATCTTTCTATGCTCAAAAATTATTATTGTTTACAATCTTATAAACAGATTAGATTCATTAACAGACAATAAAGTTAAATTTCTTATATATCATCACCAAGTAACAATTTGATATCTATATTGGTTGAGTAATTAATTTCTTAATCAGCAAATAATCAAAAAATTTCTTACTACTGCACTTATAGAAAAATGATTTATTCTAGCTAATGTCCCTCTTGGTACCAGATAATTTTTGCAAAATCAATTTTTTGATAGCTCCAATCTATCATGATTCCAGTTAAACGAAACACCTGTACATCTTCTGAATTAGCACGTTTCAAAATTTGCAGAAACCAGCAACTAATTTTGTGTTTTACAGTTGTGTTGGCAAATACTTGATAATATGCAACACGGAAAATTTCCTCCAGACACCTCCGAAAGAACTTAGATAGTAAATTGTAAAACAAAGGATATGTTATTAATTAAACACTTTATGCAAATACTACTGCAATCCTTTGAAGCTATATTTCTAGTTTCTCAAACTGTTTGGAACACGCAAGAATCAAAATAATCAAAATAATAATTAAAATTCGATAAACTCTCAATTATTTATATGTTTTCCATTATTAATGAAATTATACGGAACGAACTTATTAGTTATAGGTAGGGGAAGCCTACAAATGAGATTATCCAAAAAATTTTGATTTAGAAATTTGTTTTTTTTCTCTATCTTTGTTCCATTGTTTAAAACAATCACTCACTGCGTGATCACAACCAGGATTTCAGATTTTTTATTTTTGAAAAGAGTTTTCGAATCTCACAGTATTAAATAATAAACTTATGAAAAATAGAACGTTGAGAAAAAATAATGCATCAAATAAGTGATAGGTATAATATTTTATTTCAAATTGGTATGTCAGAATATCAATTATTGTCGGAAGAACAAGGTATCCATCATTTCGGGAAGATTGTATTACGTGTATTTACAGTCCTATCCATAAATATTGTAACACATTAAATTCATATAAAATGTATTTATGCTACAATAATATGATTATATCTTAACACATTACTTATCGACTGTGAATTAAACGGATACAATGTAAATCGGTGTGAAATAAAATAAAAACTTGGAACGTGGTTTCTTTTGTAAATTGTTAGGAATAATTAATAACAGTGTGCAGAAAGCTAAGGTAACAAAACGGCTTTGTATTCACTTGTTAACAATTTTTGTACTACCGCGTCTAACAGATTTAAGAAAGATATCGATTTTATAGGCTATCGGTCGATTAACTCTGGTGGTATAAAATCTATTATTAATCGGTTGCTGGTAGGTAATGTGTTAATAATGTAGTAACAGGAAAAATACGAGGAACCAAGTGGGAATCAAACCCGCGACCTCCGACACAGCAAGCGTGCGTAGATAATGTCGAACACTCACGCACTACACTGTTACCCGCCAATTTAACATTGGGCAACTATTTCGACCGAATGGTAGAACACGATGAATCGAGTGTTCTACCGTCGAATATCCGTATGCTGGATTCGACAAAGTGTGGAATCTGTCTCGAAAACGCGCGACGATGAGGAAAATCAAAGGAAGATTCTAATATCGTCCTGAACGATTGACGAAAAAAAAAATATAGAAGAGATACGTTAAAAATCCCGAATGATGGATTCTAACGATCGAACGTGTCTCTATAGACTATTAATGAACGAATCCTTGTCACGATTTGGTTGTGAACGAACGACTTGACGGTCACGATTGACTTCGAACGAATAAGTGTCTCGATATACCGATGTTGCGGTAGACTTTGCAAGAAGGAGTTTGACGAGGAATTACGAATGTAACGACTTCGCAAGAAGAAGTCTGACGAACGAATGTCTTCTTTAGCGGTTTGCCTTATCGCTGCTAAGGAAGGTGACACGCTGATTGATAGCAACCGAAATGTTAATTACCAATCAGCATGTCTAACAGATATCGCGAACACCCTTCCAGTGTGCCCTTAGCGCTCTTTTTCCTGGAAAAGTGTGGCGATACCTGCTCGGACGCGCGATGTGCCGAAGGTTTGGCAACGGTCTGGAATTTTCGCCAGCTCCGATCCAACGGTATTTTACATGATGAGAATCCGTTGTCGAAATGACCGTTAGGAAACTATTCGTTTTATAACACGTCTTCGGCTAATGAGAACGAAAATTAACTTTATGCGACCGTTTTGTAAAGAAAACTAATTTCTCTCGGCGAGAAATACACAACAATGCGAACAATACATGAATTCGTTGTCTTAAAAAATAACCTTTCTTCGTGATCGTGTCATAAAGCGTGCCAAATAAAAGATCGACCGGCTTTCTGTTCCTTCGGACGGAACACCCGCCGATGGATAAATAAAAATAAAAGAAAGAAGAATTTTGTTCGGAACGTAACAATATAAAGCAAATATGGTGATAGTGATAACGAAACTGATAACATTTTAAATACCTCTTTATGATATAAAAATCGTCGATAATCGTTGATAATACGAACCGATCGTCTCCTGTATGTGTTAAACGAGTTCAAATTCACTTGCGTGTACTTTCCCAGAGCAAACAGCTGTAAATTATACAATTGTCGTAAAGTTAATAAATTTATGACAACAAATCGTGTTCAAAAATATTACGTATATATGTGCTTTCTTATCTTTGTCAATTTTTCTTTACATTAACCACCGATAAGAAGGAATGTTTTAATATTAAAGCATACGTGACAGGATGTTCTATAAATTACTGGTTATTTTCAAACTGTCTCAAATACGTACTTAACGAACATGAAAGTTATCTTCTCTAAAGTTTTGTTTACAGTGTTTCTGAATACACAGCTTTATCTGTAATATCTGACAGTGTATCTCTGAGCACACATAAATTATTATTAACAACGTCTTGTATCCAACTTGATAATGTACAAATTTCATATGATATATACTACCGGTCAGTAATTTAAACTCACTGTGCATTGTAAGTTATTAAAGAATTTCCAAAAAAGGAGCTAACAAAATCGAGGAATTTTTTAACGAACTTTTGATCATTCGAATCAATCGTTACGATGTAATTTGAAAAAGAATTAGTAGCAGATTTGATATTGATGAAAATTGGTAATCGAATTACTCGAGTGTAAACAGGCAAGTCGTGGAAAGACTTGGATTCGGCCTCTCCTGCGTATCGAAGAGGTGCAAGCGTACGTTGTTTAACGCGGAGTACAAGATGAGGGCGAAAAACTATGCGGAAGAGCGCAGCATTGAAAAAGAAATGCAAATCAATTAATAGAGGGTGACGAGACGCAGCATTCTCCCGAAATATTGACCACAGGGAGCAAAAAGGATTTTTTGCCAACAGCACACGGAGTTCCCAAGCGGTCACCCATCTAAGTACTAACCGTGCCCAACGCAGCTTGACTTCGGTGATCAGACGAGAACCGGTAGACCAGCGTGGTATGGCCGTTGGCACAAATATAAAGATTCCTTAAGATCATCAAGTTGGACGTTTGTGGGATAGACACTGGCTTCGAAACTGCGGAACACTTGTACCGTGGACTAGAATCACAAAAAACGTGGGATATCGAATTACTCGAGTGCAAACAGGCAAGTCGTGGAAAGACTTGGATTCAGCCTCTCATCTGTATCGAAGAGATGCAAGCGTATATACATATGTATATATGTATATATGTACATATATACGTTGTTTAACGCGAAGTACAATTGTGAAACTACATTACCTTTAATACATGACATATTCGATAATAACAATAATAATAATAATGCAGGCAATAACAAATAATAGATCATTGAAATTGAATAACCTCGAAATTCTCAGTACGCACCTATTTATAATGATTTTGTTAACTGTTATTCCAAGAATTTATCATAAACTAATGAATTAGGTGAAAATTAACGCATCATATTGTATTTTATTTCCTGGGTGGTTTATTTTGTGCTATAAAATTGTCAATTTTTTTTTAGGGCAGTACAGGTAGTTTGCTGCCAAATGTGATAAAAACAATTGTACATTATGAAAAGATGTAGTACTTTTCAAAGGGAAGTGTCACAAAATTAATAAAACTAATACAAAATAAAACTACATTTAAAACAACGACATCCTATTGTTTTAAATTTATGTATTTTTTTACATTTTACATTATTAATTAATTTACTGTAGAATTGTATCAATATATGAGAAATACAATATTTTTCCGTACAATATCTAGTATACAAAATAAAAAGATAGTACAATACTATATGTATACAGTATTATAGTACAATTAGTAACCCCAGCTATAACGCCCACATTTTATTTTCATAATTGTTCATTTAATTGAAGGATATATTTTTCAACTATAATAAAATAATTTATTATAAAGAATACGTTTTTAATGATTGTAACAATATTGTTTATGTTAACGTCGTATTTCTTGAATTTAAAACACTTTCAGTGTAATCTGTCCAATTTGGAGTGAAAGAGTACTTAAACGATAAATATTGTTGAAATTTGTATATTTGGAAAAAAATAACACGTGATTTCAATAGGTTGCTTATTATTAAAAATATTTGTAATTTGATTAAAATAAAAAATATTTGAGATTTGATCGCGAAGGACACCATTGAAGAGATACTGTATTGAAAAGCTCTTGCGCCAATCCTTAGTAGGATGATGTGTGTATTCCGGCGACGATTCTGGATTGACTTTTCCGTTGCTTCGAGTTCTCAAGCCAGCAAAGGATGCAATAAACCCCAGGTGAAAAACGCTCCTTGCTTACACGCCATAAGAAGCATGTATGCGCATTTCATCGGCGAATTCCAATAAACATCTACTGCTTGGATTGTAAAATACGTATAAAAGAAATAGAGGATTACTTTTCACTTGTGTTTTAATGCACAACATTTTGTCGTGTGTTTTCTCGAGTGGCCTATGTGCTTTCTTTTGTCGCGCTTCCTCCTTTTAAAGAGAGTTCTGTCTCAAGACAAGGCTATAGAAGGCCATATTGCCAAGGGGGTCCTTTTAACTAGGATCTTTGGTTGAATGATATATTTGTACGTAACGAATTGGCGACCCAAAACATTTACGCTCTCACTCTGTTCCACATCTCCTGTTACCACATGCGTTGCTGCTATTGGCTATAGTCAGCGACGAGCATATCGAGATAAAGTGAAATAGAATGATGACTTTACAGCATTGACGTAACCTCCCAGTTAAACTGTCAACTATTGTTGGTAGGTTTAGTATTAACTGGGAGGCTTCGCCAGTGCTGTGGAATCTTCTATTTCACTTTGTCTCGATGTGCTCGTCGTCGTCCTTTGTCACTGGCTGTAGCCAATAACGACAACGCATCTGGTAACAGGAGAGGTGGAACAAAGTGAGAGCGTAAACATTTTCACTCGCCAACTCGTTGCGGACAAGGGGTACTAGCAGTCACTGTGACCAGTTGGAAAATAGTTTTTCGTTCACTATAATCGCCTATGTTTATGTTTTAGTCGACCGTTCATTACTTTATCTGGATTTCCTTACACGTGTGAAAGGTTCAAAAAATTGATTCTTCTTTTTTTCCCGTAAATTAGTAACACAATACTTCAAACATATATTCCCTGAATGTGAACGCCAAATTCACGAGAATAACTGAGTTATAATCCGGGCCATGACATAGCGAGGTCGTAAAATCGGTCAGTCGTTAATGTACACTCCTCTCCATAAGTATTAGGACACTTGCAACTTGTGTCAATTATTTGATAATTCCAGTAGTAATAAATAGCCAGTAATCAATTCGCAATTAAACGATAATATGATTTTTCTAATTTCCCAACAAATTAATGTACATACATATCACCATTGCCATGTTTACATGATGCATAAACCTAACCACTTTCAATAAAATACTGACCGCGTTGTCTGGATTATAGTAATCTGTGCGAAATCAGCCTTAGAAGATGCTCGAAGTATCACAAAGTTGCATAGATTTCTGTATACATACATACATATATTTCCAACAAATAATACTAAACTTAAGAAAAGATTCAAACGTTTTGAACACGCCTGACAGTGTTATGTGGCACCATCTAGCAATACAGTGCGGTACCATACGAACGGGAAAAGTTCAGTGTAGCGTTTTGGCTACCAACGTGTTCTATTTTACCGACCTATTTGAAGGGAGAATGAAGCGGACTGCGTCGGTAATTATATATATATGTGTACAAACTATATTTTCTGTGGTATACTTTTTTATTGTAATAAAAACTTGACAAATATGTGTACGCGACAATAATTTGGAATCTTTTGCTCTTTTACTCTTGTACCCTCGGAAGGACACCGATCGACTGACTCTTTCCGGATATTTCGCCTAAAACAAAAACTACATAAAAAGAGGGCGCTGGAGTTACCTCCCGCGCAAATCTCTCATTTTTCTGCTTCCCGAAAACTAACTCGTTTTCCCGATTCGCGGGCGGATGTAGATGTCGCTACATTCAGTGATACGTGTGGCTCCATCTAGCATAAATGTACTATTACTAAACTCCAGAAATTAATTTCCGATTTAGCCCTCTCGTTTAGTACTAACAGCTGGCCGCTAGATGGTGATGCACGTACTGTCAAGCATGTGGCGCCGCACTCGCGGTAGTCTTTGGTACTATGCAAATGGCTAAATTAGAAGCTGATATTTATAGTAATGATATCTTATACATTATAGTAATGATCTCTTTGCGCTAGATGGTACCACACATGCTTCGAATTTTTTTCCCGCTAAGACAGTACCGCTTTCCACCGCTAGATGGCGCAGCAGTGTATTTATATCCCGGTAATCTTTAAAAATTATATGTAATTAGTGAAGTTAATCGGAAATACACTAGAAAATTGTTACAAATTATAGAAGAGTGAAAATCACACAAGAAGTTAGATGATAATATACAAATGAGATCTAATATCTCAAAAATTGTGCTAGGTGAACGAATAATGTAAATTGCTTAAATTTGTCATTTTTAATGTTAATGAATTTGCAAATAAATAAATTTATAAATAAATTTGAAAAGTGTCCATTTATCTAACAGATATACTAGAAATCATTACCTGTGTAATGATTTCATTAAATTTTCTTTTAAAAGCTGTGTGTATCTGCAGACCACTTTAATTGTGTTGAATCTAGGTCTCCATATAGTTACCCGTCGAGATCATTTTTTTTCACACTTTCAGCAATTTAGAAGTACTTGCGTGCAGATTTTAGTAGGCGTGAACAATTTCCAATTTTCTTAATTTTAATTCCTACTGTTAATAACACAGTGACATATCAATCGAGATTGATATAGTAGGATGTGACACGAAAATGGTAAGTGTGTTTCAGAATTCAGGGAGCATAGGTCAAGAAAGTGCACGACAGAGGTTTTACGGTTAGAAGAGTTGCATAATTTGTAAACACTCATTTATTAGGTCTCACTGTCATTTTACTTTTTATTTTTTTTTTCTTTCTTTAAAAAGATACATATTTAAATGTTGACATAGTGATATAAAACACAAAAAAGCGAATACAGTAATGTATTACAGTGTAACATTTATATAATATTAGAAATTCATTTAACCTTCAGAAATTAAAAACTGCAAAATTACAAAATCAAATGACTCAAAAATATAGGTATATGAATAAACAACATTTTACATATGAAATTGATTTGGTTTTTCGTAAAAAGTACTATTCAGTAAATAATTCCTACGAGTTTTTAATTTCAAAACGTTCTAAACTTATCACCTACCGTTAAGTAAGTCAAAATATCAGTCTAATTGAAAATACACGAATTACTTTTGGTGTTACGTAGATATTTATATTAGCAAAAAACCGTGCGAAAAGTTTCAATATTTTCTACACTAATGTATCATTTAAAATAAATAAATAAATTCTTTATTTATCACAGAATTGTAACTATATTTTCACGAGAAACTAAGCAACTTTTCACTTGATTAGATTATCGAAAAATTAGATTATGGGAAAAAAAGGACAGTAAATCTTCGAAGGTTCGAAGAGTCACAAAAGTCAGCGTGAGATCAGTGCAACATCGACAGTTGTCAATGCGACCACTTATGTTTCGCATCTTCTCGTTGATAATTCTAAGTATCGCCGTGCACAATTTCTGTTCTTTCAAATAGTTTATTATCCTTTGTGAAGTATGTTTGATCACAGTATTATTTCTACATCGATATTCATCGTACTACTTTTAATTTTCGGAAGTTTTTTAACGTTCGCGGATTCTTATGTTTTACCGGAGCCAGCGTTTGAAATTTTAAAACCGCAAGGAATTCGTGTATCGATACCAGGTAACTAAATAACAATATAGTAACTATTACGAATTGACCATTGGAAAAATTAAATTCTTTCGTCTAAAATATTACATATTGATGCAGCAAATTTAAAGGTATGTTTTCGTAATTCCACAAAATTATCGTGATTCACGTGCTAATCGACGTTTCCTCATGAATACGTACACTTATGATTCACACGTTGAATATATGACACATAGATGGTGTCAGCATGGAGTAAATCGGTGTAACAGAAAACTGATAATGTACAGCAAAATGTAACCACTAATTTTATCTGTTAAAGATTTTATATACAATTTTCAAACATATCTTCATACGAAAGTATATTTAATATGTCTTTTATTATGTTGTGGACGATATTATATAATTATTGTATTGAGGGTGTTTAACATCTAGTGAGAGAAAATTTAGGCTTTGATGTCATAAGTATCTTCTTACTTTTTTTATATTATGGATGGACAAAAAAAAAACGAGCTGATAAAAACGGTCGGGAGACAAAATAAACGTGTTTGAGTATTACAACTAGAAAATTGAAAGAAATATGAGAAGTCTCTGTTATGACTATTACAGGCTCGGTCATCGTTCAAATTTTATATATAATACAATAGCTTATATTTGCACCTGTATTCTGCTTCGATTTTTATTACTTCGTCCACTACTTTCTTCCAGTGATTACCGTCAATGTTGTTTACTTTATTCGGCTGAACTTTATCAGTAACCCTCCCCCCTAAAGCTTTATGCGTATATATGTTATTCTACTCGTTATGACGTGCTGAATATGCATAACGCATTCGTTTTCAGTGAAATTGACGAAGGAGAAAAAAAGTATATTATCAAAAATGCAAAAGATTATAATTATAAAATTATATTAATTGTAAAATTTTCAATATTTCGATAAAAGAGTACACTTATTTATTGTCCAATTTGTCAAAACTCATTGCAAACAAAACAGATTTGTAAATTTTATGACGATCATATTGAACTTATTAGACGTAGAAATAAATTCTTTTCGATTTTTCCATACAATCAATGTGTCATTTAAAAAGAATAAGAATAGATCAATAACCGAAATAATTTCCATTATTGACCATGACTTTTTGCCATTTTTCTGCCAACTTGCGAACACCATCGCGAGTATTTCGATGTGGACAGCTGTACTGATTAGGTGAATCTAGTCGGAAAGAATTTATTTCTACACCTGGTACAGATTAAATATTCCATGTATTAGGTCAGTGCAAAAGTTTGTGCCCTATTTATTTATTAAAAATAAATAAAATAAACTTTATTTATTAGTCAATTATGTAATCTACGTTGTTTAATCTTCTTTTGGTCGATTTGTCGATATTAACACGTTAAGTGTCATGCTGGTTTCTGCGAGCAGACGCTTTTCGTTTAACCCTTTAACTGCGGGTGTGGTTTATAAACCACATACTAAAATTATAACCAACTTGTATGTTTACGCTTTATTATATGATACTTTCTTGCTTTGTATACTTTTTGTAATTTATAAAATAATTAGAATTATATTTTCTAGTATTATGATATGATTTTAGTAAAATATATTTTTTTTCGTTTCTTTCTTTTTGCGTTTAGAATGATCGGCTGTGCTAGTGTTAAGAGGCGTTGATTCTCGAAAAATAAACAGCTTCAAATTTAGAAAATAAATCCTTATCATTCATTAATGATTTTCATTGTAACAGCTTAAATAAAGACACAGCTTTCCTCTGCAGGCGTTATAAAGTTACCACTTTCTTCGTTAAATTTATCAAAACACTGCAGAATTTTCGAAACTGAACCGTTCAGCGAGGAGACGACCGAAATCGGCACGACACTTAACGTATTAAGTTTCTCTACAACTTCTTCAATTCAAATTCGTAGATTACTTTGCAATAAATTAAGCACAACGTCGTCGTTTATCAAAGAAGCTCGGCAATAATGTGGCTCGTCGCTTAATTGAAAATCGCCATGTCTAAATTTTGTAAACCATCTTTTTGTGCTGTATGAAAAGCTAATACACGATCTTGGTAAACATCTCGAATGTCTTTTGCAGCAGCTCCTATTGTTACATCTTTCCTGAATTCATAAACTACCACATGACGTGAATGAATCTTTTCTTTGCTCATTTTTCACTGTTTTTTTTTTTTTTTTATAACATAAGAACTACCGAAATACAAAAGTCTACTAATTGGATAACAACTGAATATCACTATTTTTATCCGCTATGAAATTTGCACGTGCAATAACAAGTGTCACTTGTAAAAACAAATAATTTAGTGTCGTCTATTGGCAATAGGTATTATTATTTCTGCAAACGGTAAAACAATTTAATTACTTAATTGAAATTTTATTTTCACTTCGACAACAGTCTTCGTATATTTCTAAAGAATATATTTCTTTAGAAATATATTTCTTTATATTTCTAAAGACTATTTTTACTTCGACAACAGTCTACGTTTTCTTTTTGCATTCTTTTTTGCATTTTGTAAAATAGACGAACCGGGATTGCAGTTTTTTGCATTTCAAGGAAATGTAAATAAAAGAATCCAAGAAGGACAATTAGGAGAAATAACAGGTGAAGTGTTCAAAAAGAAAGATGGAAAATGGACCATTCTAGATCAACATGTATCGTTACGTGATGGAGACGTTATACATTATTGGATCCATGTACAAGTTGATGGGAAAACATATAAAAAGGAGGATGGAACCTGGACGTTTACGTGTACGTAGCTTATACTATATTTTTAAATATACAATAATAATAATATTTACATTATTATCGCTTTTCTTTTGCATACAAAATATTTGACTAATAAAACGATAAGTGAAATAAAATACTTAATTTTGCTCTTTTAACTTAAGAGCTTCTTCACAAATTTTGTATATTTTATAAATTATTATTCATAAAAATTGAAAATTTTCAAGTTAAAATCTATATAAATGAAAGTGGAAGAGGAGAAACGAAATGGTAAAGATTGAAAATTATCAACTTAAAATCTATATAAATGAGAATGGAATTAGGCAAACGAAACCGTTTCGGATAGTGAAACTTTTCGAATGTCGAAGGAATTATTAAAACAAATTTAAAAACAAATTTTTTCAATGTTTTAAGAAACGAATATGTATAATATGGAAAATAAAAAGTATAAATAAAACAGAGAAATCTATAATTTTATATTTGCAGCTAGAATACAAACTGCTGCACGTACAAATAAACTAAATGAACAGAAAATTTCTGATGGCAAATTACTGCTTGATGAAAACTTTGACTCTCTGAACAAATCACTCTGGAGCCGTATCATTAAAATTCCATTAAGCCCGGTAAGTTATGTGAAAGGATAATAAATTATAAAATAACACTTACGATTGTATAATGTTTCCGAAGAATCGTGTGAACTATATGTTCACTATACAAATTGTCATCTGTAATACATTTCATTTTTATTTTATTTTTTAATCATTTCTATTTTATAGGATTACGAATTTTGCGTTTTTCACAATGAAAATCATCCGTCTTTAGTACAAATTGCAAATGGAATGCTACGTATTAAACCAATCATTCTAGAAGACAATTATGGCGAGAATGTAACTGCATATGGAACACTGATACTTAGTGGGTGAGTGTAATTGTAAATTTACAAAATACATACCTCATCTTTCAAATGGGAAATCAATCGAAATTTTACTATCGTAAAATAATTCATTTTAATTGCAAATTTTCATGTATGATATTTTTAAAATTAATATCAAAAGGCATAGAAAAAGAAATATATTTATTTAATATTGTATTTAATATTTTGTACTGTATTTAGAGTATTGTACTTAATTCTGTTATAATAAAAAGTACAGTGCATTTTAAAATAATTTTATTCGGTGTTTAGCTAGTCATTTATTGAACCTTTCAATTAAATATCAATATTGCAAAAAGGTTGTACCAAAGTCTAATATTTTCAATTACCCCTATACTTTACCAATAAAATGATTCCTCATTTCTAATTGAAACTAAGCTCTAAAAAAGAAATACACTTTTTGAGGAGTGATAACTTTCTTCTTTGTTTAAACAAAATTAAATGATTATATATAAAACAAATGCAAACAATTTTGATGGTTAAAATTAATAATAAATACATAGTTGTGGGGAGTCATAAATTAGAATGACATTAGAATTTTATTTAGTTTTTCAATAGTTTTGATTACTTTATTTTACCAATAAAATGATTCTTTATTTCTAACTTTTGTTCTTCGTTTATACGAAATGAAATAATTATATGTAAATTATATATAAATAAAATATAAACGATTTTGATGGTTAAAATTAATAATAAATGTGTAGTTGTTGGGAATCATAAATTGGAATGACATTAGAATTATATCATCTGCCTGAATAATTTGATATTTTTTTGTTCGTTATAGTTGTACCAGTAACATTCCGGTGGAATGTTCGCGTAAGGCGATGGCGTACAATATTTTACCACCTGTTATATCTGCTAGATTAACTACAAAAAACAGCTTCACCTTTCGATATGGCAAAATTGAAATACGGGCAAAATTTCCCGAAGGAGATTGGTTATACCCAGGTGAACATTAATATAACTATATGTAGAGTACTTCCTTACAAACTGAAAAATCATAATTAAAGAATTATGTTACATACATGCATATGTCTTTTTGCACATGTAAAATTCTCCCGTTTTGTTCTCTTTTTTTTGGGTTTGACTAAAATATAGTACAGGATGATTTAATATAACAAACCACAATAAAACGAAAAAATAGAATACAAAATTTGCATTTGAAGCTTCACTTTTTTTCTTTGTTTTTCTTTTTTTTTTAATACACCTATCCTTTGATTTACACAATACTTCGTTTACGCGATTTAGCTTTTACACGGTTTTCAAAATAACGGATTCTCAGAAACAAAAATTTATGCTACGAGCATATTTGTATAGTCATTTTTTAGTACCGTTTGTACCAGGCTAAATAGTATAATTTAAAACCCTGGATTTGATAAATGAAGTAATGTTTATGTATTACATTTTTATTGTAACAGAAATGTGGCTTCAACCAAAATACAACAATTACGGTCTGGGATATTCCAGCGGACGTGTTATCCTCGGGCTTGCTCGTGGAAATGATAATTTAGTTAACACCACCAGTAAAAGTGTCTTCGATTCACGAAGATTAGACTTTGGCTTTAGGATAGGCACAACGCAAAATATTGAAAATTACATTGTTTCTAAAATACGAGAAAACAATGGATGGACGAAAGATTTTCACGTTTATACAACTATTTGGAACAGTGACGGATTTCAATTTTTGGTAGATGGTGAAAATGTTGGTGAATTGAAACCTGATACAAACGGATGGATGCATACGAGCAATTTTGAAAAAATGGCTCCCTTCGATCAAGAGGTATATAAAATATATCGTATACAGTGTTTCAGTACAGATGAATAAAAATTTATCAGCTGATTTGGAAAATAATTCTGAGCAAAAAATCGCATTGCCGAAAGTTGAGATACTAATGATATATAATATTTCTAAAAATTTACAGTTAACAGTTCATTTATAGAACTGTAAAATGAAGATTTATGTATAATTATTGAATAGGCATAAATGTTGCTTTTCTATGCTACAGAAATTACTTATCAGTTAAAATTAATGGAAGCAAATTGTTGAATGAAAAAAATAAGACAAAATCAGAAAATCAAATGAAGAATAAACTAAAAAATAAAGATACACGTTCGTTAGCGTGGTCAGAACACATTATAATTGGTAAAAATTGGGTATTTGTATCAACATTATATCCTTTACTATGAAATGTCGTAGCATTTATTATAACGAACGAAATTGTAATGGAACTAATAATTGCGTTGCTTGTAAATTAACGAACTTATTTTAGCGAGTTCGTTTTGTACTTCACATTTCTGAAAAATATACATTTATCCATGAAATATTTAAAATTTATGAAATGTGAAATTAATAACTTTAATTTCCAGTAGTCTAAAAGCTGTTACATCGTTTTTTTATGTGAACTCGTTAATGTGTGTTTATTTTTAAAACATAAATTTGAAAGGAAACGTCAATTTCAAGTTTTAAGTGATAGTTTTCATTGAGAATATACATATCACATTAATTTTCATTTTGAAATCAAACAAATTTTTGATGATACAATTATATGATAATTATTACGAACTATTATCACTAATAATAATAATTATTGTTATTATTGTCAACAATTTAATTCAATATGTAATATAATCATTCCTTTTGTTTTTATAATTTTCATTGTGCATTTTTAAGTTTTACATCACCATTGGTCTGGGAGTTGGTGGTATTCGAGTGTTTCCCGATGACACAACAAGCTCAGGATATAAAAAACCATGGCGGAATGTTGGTGCTAAGGTAAAATCTATCTATTGTACATGTATATGAATAAATATTTTGTAAAATGAAACGTTGAATTATCCAGTCGTTAAAAACAATCCCCTTATTTTTTAGTTTTTATTAATTTTACAGTTTAATCGCATTTATTCGGCAAAAAATATGAGGAAAATGCACAGCCCCTGACTAAAAAATTAGGATCACTCACAATTTTCAACGTCTTTCGTGTTTTAATTTTAGTTAATTATTTAGTATTTTTGAAACATAAGTAAAGTTTAATAAAAGAAATTACAAACATGTTAAGATACAATTTTATTGTTGTATTAATTAAATAAAAAATTGACATGTTTCAGGCAATGTTACAGTTTTGGCATCATAGAGATCAATGGCTGCCTACGTGGAGACCAGAAAGTGGTAGTAAAACAGCATTCAACATTGACTATATTCGTGTATGGTCATTTTAACCGAAGTATGTGTGGTTATAACAAATTATAAAAATATACCAAATAAAAAAAAAATGTACGTGTATAAATAATTTGGTCTTAAAATTTAAATTTAGAATAATTTCATGCATTTTAAATACTAACATCACATAGTAGTAAGTTCGTTTGTTTAGAAGTTCATTATCCTACTTCTTTTTTTTATTTATTACCATAAATATACACAAAAAAGTGCAAACTGTAAATTCAAATTACATTTCATAAAGTTATTTACAACATTTTATGTATGTGTATCAACATTTTTTCTGAAATAAATTAATTTTAGGTCTGTATAATGTTTGTTTCGTTATTTTATGTTTATGTTGACATAGTAGTTTGGATATTTTAGTTTCGCTTTTCTCAAGGAGGAAAATAAATATTGTAATTTAAGACTGCGAAATTTACAAATATTTAAATAATAAGACACAAAAAGCATTATAAACGGACACTACGAAAATTGTCATAAACGGCATAGTAACTTCGAACCTGATTCTTCCTTCAAACCGGTTTCTCTCGAATAATATTAAAAAGAATAGAAAAACAAAATAGCAGCTACCATTTAGTTGACTGTACAATATACGAAATCCTGAAAGTTACTTGAAAGCGGATTAATTTTCGCATTTTCTGTATTGTTACCGTTTTAATAAAGGTGATAATACTTTTACTTTTGTTTTCAACACTTTGTCCTTTATGACATAGTTTGTGTAATTATTTCATTCGTTGAAACTTCAAAACATTCATAAGCATCGCCGTTTTTATACATCTCATTTCAAATGACAAAACGACTAATTATATTCCTAATTATAATTAAAATTCACTTAAATTGTGGATTGAATAGTAACGCGCATTATCAATCAAAAGGTAAGCGTAGATTTAAATAAATTTTTGAAAAAACACTAATTAGACACTACTTATAAATCTAAAGAAAACTAGTTTTCCATTTTATTAGAAGTTCTATGCTAATTAAAAATTTCGTATAATATAACATATAAATTTAATTTATAACACATCGTTATAATTATCTAAATAATTATTAAATATTTTGCTAATTATATTCGTCTTTCTTCTTTGAAAATTATAAAAATCGTTCATCTTAATTGCTCATGTACTTTTTTTTTGTATTTTGTAGAACACGAGTTTGTTCTACGTAAATGTACAGCTAGTGTTCAATTGAATAGAAAACATCGAGACGAAGGAGTACCGAATATTAATTCAAATAAATCTGTTGAATATACATTGTTTGCAATGCGAGGGAAAAATTCTACATCTCGAGAATTACAACCTCCACCCACGTATGCAAATTCAGAATTTAATAATAATAGTTCGTATACTAAAATTGAAACAGACTACAACAACACGGATGTAAAAAGATTTTTCACGAAAGATGTAGAAAATACGCCGTTAAGTACTTTGAATATTAAACCAATGAAAAGTTTGTTACCTATGTTTATGAGAAAACGGTTGCTACCGGAACTTGAGAATACCACTAATAAAATTAGAAATTCATCCCGTAGTATTGTCGTTATTAAATCAGCAATATAAATGTAACACTATTGTAATAATAATAAAACTATAATGTAAAGTAATACAGAAAATATTATACTGTCATGTTTATTACTACTACCATTGTTGAAAGAAAAATACACATTTATATTTGTATATAATTTATTTAACTATTTGCTAAAAGAAAGAAAACATAATTAATTGTCCATTTATTCATTATGGCGAAGAAACTGCTTGCTTAACTGTTTTGGGTAAGGTTTGCAATTCCACCTATGAAAGATAAATTTTAGTTATTTGTATATTTCATGCACTGAGAAATAAAAACCTTAAGTCATACCATTGTAACTTTCATTGCCACACCTTCCGGAAGATTCCTTTGTATATATTCTAGAAATGTATCTGCCGTTGAACCAGTTAAATTTAAAAAATCAAAATATCTGTAATATGTTCTTGTTTCATATTGAACTCTGTGCTTCTTATGAACAAAAGCAGACTTGAGTACTGTTAATCTTTCATGTACAGGCTTGTGTAATGCGACACTATTAATTTTAATATTATAATTCTATATTTATCGGTATGTACTTCCACAAACATACATGTTCTACAATAAAACTTACTTTCTATAAACATCGATGTCCAAATGATTTGCTGCCATAACAGCAAATTCTCCATAGCTTTTTAAAACAGCCTTATCATGCCCTCTAACTTCAATTTCTATTTTTTTATACAATTTGTCAGGTTCAGACTAAAATATGTAAAATACTATATGATACATTTAAAAATGGAACAAAGGGGAATACAAAGTTTTATTTTTCTTTGTTTATAATATATTACTTGAATATTTGCAAATTGTAAATTAATTTCTATGAATTTTATTATAATTTTTTATAATAAAATATTCTCCAAACTAGCATAATATAGTATAATTCCTTTTTTACTTGTAGAAATAAGAAAAATATGTATTTCTTTGGATAATACATAATTTCTGTTAAGGTTTTCAAAGCTTTAATATGAATAATTTATTTCTATTTCTAAAGAAAAGTATGATTAAACTATTAAAACATATTTTACACCAGCATTATAATAAAGTTATAAAATAGAAAGAAATTTATTAAATAGAATTAATTATTAGAAAACCATCTTTACAACATACATATTTTGAAATAATTGTACTTGTAAATAAAATATATTAAATACATATAAATAAAATGTATTATCACGTACCTTTATTGGATCAGATACATTGCCTGATAATGAGCCATCTGAATCTTTAACTGCAGTTTTAGGCATATATTCCTTTAAACCACCTTTTTTTAAATCATCAAATATGCTTTTTGTTAATGTTCCATTTGATGTTTTGTTTGAAGTTCCAGCTGTGCTTTCATTTAAAGCATCAGTTGTAGTTTCAGTTGAAGTTTCATTTAACACATCAGTTGAAGTTCCAGTTGGGTTTTCATTTGATGCATTAATCGAAGTTTCATCTGAATTTCCATTTAATGCATTACTTGAAGTTCCAGCTGAACTTCCATTTGAGGCATCAGTTGAAAATAATGCACACTGAATATGGTTTTTATGTATGGTATTATATACATTTCTGTTTAAGATATTTTGTACAATGGGGAATACCTAAAAAAATATTAAGAAGGTTAATTTTAACCTAAATAAGATTCATATTTCAAATGATGTACCTTCAAACGAAACATTTGTTGCTTTTATATATATATGTATATAAACACACGAAATAAATTATAGTATTATTGTTTTAAGTATAACGAAATTCAATAAACGTTTTTTATTCGATGTAAATGCATTATAGATTTCACACACCAGAATGCACGTGTATAAACATTAGATGTAAATAAGGTATGACAAAATTTGTAATAAAACTGGAAAACAACAATCCTTCGTGTAAGAGTATACACAAAAATGAAATCGAATTCGTTTATGTAAAAATTTCGTATTCAAAACAAACCAACTTAGTAAATATATAATAACGTATTCTCAAGATAAGTATTAATTATTTCTAATCAAAATTAGAACTTAGACTGTTTGTGATATAGCTTAAATATTTACAGATTTTTACAAATTTTTTGTTATTTATCATGTCATAAATATTAGTTTAACATTTTCCGTGTCTTTCAAAATTCTCTACTTGAAAAGTTAAGTTAAACGAATTTCAATGGTTCATTTTTTTAATTTCTCAGATTAGTTAACATTTATTTTTAATATTTATGTAAGTTAATTCTCTCTGATATGATTTTATAAATCAAAAATGCAACGTTTAGTAAAAAGTTTAGGTGAAATCGATATTTTATAAACGGATCATCTTAATCTATTAGAAGCTAATTAAGTTTTCAATATGATGAAGCTTTGCGTTATTTTCTGAAAAATACAAAATTTCAAAAGTATTTATATGAAATTAATTATGACCAATACTATATCTTTCAATTTTGATTTATGTTCTATTGTATGTTCTATTGAAGTGAAGGCTTACAAAGATACCGGAAATTACTTTAATGAATCTTAAAAAGTAAAAAGGTAAAAACATATTGCAGTCTGTTAATTTTTTATTTTTCAAACGTTAAACATTGAAAAATGTGAAGGATATTTCAATATCGTAAAGTAATATAAGAAATAGTTTGCAAAAATATTCCTTTACAAAAGCAGACCCCAGTACGGGAAGAGTGGTTTCTTTTTTTATCGAAGTTTTATTCCTTTTATTTAACAAGTAAATAATTTAATAATAATAAAAATTGTTTTTTCATATCTAAGAGAAATTTATTTCTTTTTTTTCTGGATATGATCTTATCTTTTTTTGGTTGTAATCCGAATTTCGACTTACTCTACATGTATCAGAAAATATTTTATAACAAATCGCATTTATAAATATATCAAGGGCATGTTTATGTGTGTAAAATATGTAAAAAGTAAAACAACAACATAAATATATAAACAAATGTATATTATAAATATTCCATTTTTGAGAAAAGCAGGATATTGATTAAGAAGAAAAGAGAGGTATATGTATAAATATAATAAATCTTTTTCTTATAGTACAAAATCTGAAAATTTATTAATACTGCAGAAGTATAATCAAATGTATTATTAAAACACGTCTGTTATATTAATCTAGCATATTTATATTATACTATGTATTTTCATATTCTTCATTTAGCATTGTTTAACAATAAATTGAAATGCTTGATTATAATTTTCTGCTATATTTTTGCTATATATGTTCTATTATTTATTTTAAAATAGTAAATTTAATATCATAAAGATAATCATATATTTCTGACAGTTTTGTGCTAGTGTATGTTAATCAGAACATGATAGAAATCAGACAATGTGTAAGTAGCTGTTATAAAATTTAAGAATACATGTATTTATTAAAATATGTTGATTTGTTTGCAATAGGAAAATATATTAAAACTTTACAATCACTTCGTAATTAAGTGTAAAATATATAGCAGATAATTATTGCTATTTCTAACTGTTCAAAACAATACAAATTCCTTAAATGAGTACTTTATATTGAATAGAATTAAGTCAATAATCTTTTTATGTAAATGCAGTTTTATTTGAAAATTACAACGTAAATTTACTTTTTACATTGTCTCAAAGGAGATGTACATAAAACACCATGATTTAAATTTTATAATACCACATTAAATCAACTCTATATTTATTTGAAAGAGATATATTTTGAATACTTAGATTACTTGAATAACGCTCTTAATGAAGGAACACAGCAAAAGAACAACTACTAAAGAAAATGAAATAAAACGAAAAACGAAATCAATTTTCTTCACAATACTTTATAAAATATAATTAGCAATAATCAATAATCTTATAATATAGACTTAAGTACTTTAAGTTTTAATAACATAAATGTTTGTTTCGTAACTTTTAAATATATTTTATACTGTCATTAAAACAAGAAATATATGATTTCCCCTTTGTGACCTATGTAACAAATTGACATTATAGTAAGAATATTCTAACAAATAAAATTGCAGATAATTAACATTATTATTAAGTTAAAAAACACAAATTTTAATATAAACCTTTAAACTGAGTCGTAGGAAAAGAACGTTGTGATTGAAATTTCGAATTCTGCCAAGATCCAACATTATTTCCACTTTGCCAACCGCTTGAAGTTTTTTTCTCAATATCATTTTGAGAAAGCCAACGCGAATCTCCAGTATTTTGAATGCCATTATTTTGCCACTGAGATTTTGTACCAAGAAATACTCCTTTATTTTGCCAATTATCTTTATTATGTTTTCCCCATGAATCTCCTTGTTGTTCATTCTCTCTTACCCATGTGGACGATGAAGCGGTATTTTCAAATTTAAGCCATCTTTCTTTTAAATCTGAAGTGCCATCATCACCCCAAGGATCTTTCGCATCATCTGGTAAATCGTTTACATCTTCTTTATTGCACTGTTTCCAAGATTCTTTAATATTATTTAACGATTCCCATTTTCCTTGCTTTTTATTATCTACCCAAGGTTCCTTACAATTAGTGAAACTTTCTTTCCCACGAATATTCCAATTATCGTTACTATTTCCAGGCATATTAGATGTCGTTGACCATCTGTTATCAGAATTTGACGACCATATTTCTTTCATCATAGGTTTTGTACACACTTGTTTGGAATTCCAAGTATTTTCACTATTATTCCACGTATCATTACGAATAGGATCTTTAAAGTTTTCCCATTCCTTTTTATGGAACATTTTACGGCGTCGTTCGTTACACGCAGTCTGTTCCCAATTGTTAGTAGAAGTTGAAGTTGTCTTTTCAGTACGCCAAATATTTTTTTCAGATATTCGTTCAACAGGTCGTGTCCAAGTTTGTTCAATGGCTCCTCTACTTGGTATGTCCCATTCATCGCCAAGCCTCTGTGGTGACATTTGTCGTCTTTGAGGGGATTGTTGCTTTCTCGATGGTGATGTAGGACGATCGAATAAAATTCTATGTGGTGATTCTGCACGTCTCATTATTGATGCTTGTTGTCTTTCTTGTAACATTGGCTGCCGCCTTGAAAGTAACATTTCTTGTTTATTAAAGGATATTATTCGATTAGGAGATGGAATCTGTCTTCTGGGAGGAGATACTGGCCGTTTCATTGGTGATGACTGTCTTCTAGAAGGAGACATAATGTACCTTGCAGGAGACATTTGTCGCCGTGGTGGTGATGGACGTTTTGGTGACATAGGTCGCCGTAGTGGAGACATTTGACACCTTAAGGGAGAACGTTGTCTATACATAGGTGACATAGGACGGCAAAGCGGAGAAAAGTGTCTTCTTGGAGGAGAACACGGACGTCTTGGTGGTGATAGTAATGGACGTTTAGGAGAAAGTCTTTTTGGAGGACTTAAACGATGTTTTAACGGAGAAGCTTGTCTCTTCATAGGGGACATTGGTTTTTTTATATTTTCCATTTCATTCCAACGATTTCTTTCAAAGATTTTATCTCGATTCCAAGAACTTTCTTCATTTTGTTGCTGACGTACGTTAGATTCATGATATCGTTCTGGAGTTACACGAAAAGGTCGTTCTTCCCTATGATCAGTTGTTGGTCCTACTAACACGATTGTATTTGGTTCTAAAGGTAGCAAATTGTTATATTTTTTATACATTGGTTTTGCCATAGGTTCCTCGTTATTTAAAAATTTCTGATTTGGTGTTGTAATTAAAATGTCCCGAGAACCTATTTCTTGAATATAATGACCTTTCAAGAGAGAATCATCTGGTTTCTTCTCGTTTTGATTGAAATTCATATTATCTGGTGGCGATATGCGATCCCAAACAGAACGTGGAAGTTGACTTTGGAGTTTATTTGTTTGTTCTAACACCATATTTAACATATTCTGCAATTGTTTTGCGGTATTTATGTCAACTGTCGGTGCTGGTCCACTTAACTTTTCTTTTGCTATTTCTAAGAGTGCTTGATGTTCCTTTACTGTTTGAGCAATATCTGTATCGAGTCGACTATTGGATAATCTTTCCCTCAAATCAATTTGCTCTTTATGCTCTTGCATCTTCTTTTCATACAAAGAATTAACATGTAACTGTGGAGTTTCTACATTCCATTTCTTTTTCTTTTTCGTCGATAAATCTAATATCAAAAAATGGAAAGATACATTTATTAAAAGTTCTATTTGAATCGACAATGAATATTTTACGTATAATTAATAATTTATTTATTCTTAAATTCTAACACACGCTAAATATAAATTTACCTGTATGCCAAGGTTTAGCACCGAATTTACCGAACTTCTTCATTAATTTCTTTGGCGGTGCTTCTCCCTTTTCTGGAGAATGAGAACGTTTTCCTTTAAATTTATTTTTTGCAAGCAAATTCACAATCTGTTTTGTGTAAAGTCCTTTTTTTGTTGAAATCGATTTTTTCGTAGGGTGTTTTACTGATAGTTTATTAAAGTTCTTTTTAGTTTGTAATTCATTTCCTTTGGCTGATGTTTTTTTATCTGTTCCATTAATGCTTTGTTCGTCTATTCTTCCTTCACTTTTAAATTCTGGATCTTTTACATTTTGTTCTATAATTTTCTGAAACCACTGCTGCTTAAATTTATTTATCATTCGTCGTTGCATCAAGATAACTGCTTCAAAATGAGGACCAATTGGTAATGTGTCAACAACACAAGCCATAATAGGAATAAATGGTGATCCATGATTATAATCTCCTGGTCGAGCTAATTCTAATATAGCACGTACTGATTGTTTTGTTAATGTTGTTATCATAACTATTCGTTTGAGAGACGGAATTTTTCTAAGACATGTCATAACTTCAATTGCTGTAAAATAAAAATATGTTCAAATATGCATACTCTATAATTTTTTAATAAACAATTGAGATACTATTATTAATAATAGAATGAGATACAATTGGGTGTTCAGTGCTAAATAGATGAGATAAATGTTATCCACATTAAGGGATATAATTAATATTTTTTACAATTTTGTATAAAATAATTGTATCATGAAATAAAAGTTTGTGGAATAATTTTCAATAAATAATTTAAAATACTTTAAAATATATTTCTAAATATATTGTTTAATATTGTAAAATTTTAATTTTACATATTATTCAATATACAACATTTGTTTATAACTTTGCTGTAGAAAATAGTTAAAATTCGAAGTATTTATACAAAACATTATTCAATGAAAGTTTAAATTGTAAGTATGCAGAGTATCTCAATAATTATGGTCTAACTAAATAGTACTTTCTTATTAAAAAATGAGTTATTACTGCAGAACATAGTTTGTATATATAGAGTTCTGTTTTCGAGAAAAGTTTTCCTAATTTTGTCATATATTCATAAAATTGATATTATGTCATTTTACCATTTTTGTTCATATTAGTATTTATAATCATTGATAACACAATCAATTTAAAAAAAAAATTAGAGAAACAAAAACACGTTAAAATTTGTTTACACTTCTTCAATTCGTCGACGAAATTTTATACGGAAAACGTAGGAAATATTCGATGGAAATAATTCATAAGTAAAAATAATACAACAAAAGTTGTATGTCTCTAAAACGATTTTTCAATTTCAATGTATTCAAAAAACAAGCCTCATTTATAAATATTTTATTCTGCAATTTTAATTCATTTTTCCATGAGGAATCATCCTTTTTGCCGTTCTACCATAATTACTGGGCCATCTGTATTTACTGCAATACTGCAATACATTTTATAATTTAAATAAACACATTAGGAAATGGTAAATGTTGAAAATGATAATCCATTACAAGTGTCATATTTATGATATTTTACGTACCTCGTCCAAAACTAGTATTTGCATTGATTATTGCGCATGTTTTACGGTTCTTTACTGCAGCAATAATTTTGCTTGTTACTTCAGCAGGTGATCCCATGATAAATGAAGCATTTTTTATATTATTCAATTCACATGTCATTTCAGCTTCTTCTACTTCTGATGGAGAATCTACTCCTATTACTTGTTGACATTTCTACGAATTCAGATGAAAATTAAGTCACTTCCAGACTTTGTGGAAAATGATAATTTTCAATAAAAACATATCCTCTTTTACTTACAGATGCCATCATTAATCCAATCAGACCAATACCACATCCTATTTCAATTACTGTTGTTTTAGGGGTAGGTGCAAGTAAATCCATGACTGCATTTGCCACATTCTCTGCTCCAGCAGTATTTGACCAAAAGTTTGTTTTTGGAGCAAGCTGAACTTTCAGTCCACCTACAATTTCATCCAAAGCTTCTGATCCTACCAAAAATGTGGTATTTGTAACAACAGAGTTTTCATATCTAAAATTGAAAAGAATAAAATAATATATTTGTTTATTAATAAAGGTCATGTAGCTTAAAATTGATCTAATCGAATTACGTAATTTATTTGAAATTATGCAATTTAAATACTACAAATTTTAGAAAATATTCTTACTTATCAATAGACTTGCAATAAAGAGACTTCACGTTGCAATCCTTTCCAGGCCCAGATTCATAAACTTGTTTCAATCGATTCATTGTAGAACGACTAATGTTTTTTCCAGTTGCAAATAACATGAGCTCATCCATACTATTACAACGTACTACCAACCACAACCAGTCTTGCTTTCCTTCGTTATATGTTTCCTTTCTTGATGCTGCATCTACAGATACATTATCAGAATCGTTTTCATTTATAGAATTTTGCGAGGTTAATTGTTCTGTTGTTTGAAGAAAATCTTCAAATATTTTCACAGCATGCAGAACAAAAGGTGGAAATTCAGATTTATTATTTATATTTACACCCCATGCACCACTTGGTTCCAATTTCCAGATAAAATCTGGACTTTTGTTCGAAGAATCATTGGAATTTTCTACTTTTGTGATAGGTTCCTGTATCCCTTTTTTACTACAAATGAATTTCCAACGATTAGTGTACGGTTTATCTAGGCAACAATACCTAGATGGTTTCAATTTACATAGGGGAGATCCATTTACTTTCTCTTCATACTCTAACCATTTCTCATAACATGGATAAGAGATTCCTAAGACTCTAGCTACTTTTGACAATCGTTCTTTTATAATTGCTTCTTTCTGCATGAGCTTTTTCTCATACCAGACACTTTTTTCTAATTGGTCCACAACTTCTTCTTTAATCTGCACATTAATATTAAGTTGTGATTCGGTATCAATATTAACATTTTCATTTACTTTATTTGTTTGTATAGGTCTGTCAGTCTCTAAATTAAAAAATTGATTTTCTGTGCTTCTCTCCATTGATTGACTTTCATCTTCGAAATTTGAAGAATTTAAAACTATATTTTCAATTTCATCTAAATTCTGTAAAATATCATCATCTGTCATATCTCTTTGTTCATCCAATTGATCTAAATTAATATCAGCAGTAAAATCAATTGTCTTCGGAGTTTGTTGTTGTGGACTCTTATTCTCTGCATTTAACATAATGTTTTGAATATTACTGTTAGAATTTGAATTATCTGGCAATGTATTATTTGTTGACTCCGTAGCTGTTACTTCTATTTGTTTCACATCTTCATCTGGTACACTATTGTCTAAGGGTTCAACATTTTCAGATTGTTTTTCAATATCTGTATTTGCTACAGATTTATTTTGTGCATTACTAGATGTATCTTCTTCTTCGTTACATTCATCAACTACTTCATAGTTTTCTCCTTCTATCATAACTGCTCCAGAATTTTCTGTAAAATTATTTCTAAGTTAATTTTTACTTTAATTATTTAAAGGAATACATGTATAATTGTTATCTTTACATTCATAATATTAACTTTTTTTTAATGCGAATGATTCTCACAATTGAACCATGAAAATTTGACAATATCTGTGACAAAATATAGAAATATTTAACAATAAAATATTAGGGTATAAAAGATAAAGACTTACCCATTTTCTTATCAATATCTAAATGTGAAGTTACAGTTTTATGATTCACGAGACAAATGACACTTGGACTAAACGTTACTGACGTTGCACTTGATATTGATAACTGACTTTGTGACGCAACTGACATATACGCAGAATCAATAAATGAATAGAATTAAACCAAATACTTTATCAGATACTTCGTTGCTATTGTATTCGCTCGATTTATCGTGAACATTTTATGCCAATCATAATGTTCACAAAAATATGTCTTTTACCATATTTAAAGTATAAACATGTATACTTCACTGCAATGTGGAAGTATTTTTCATATATTTTTTATTGTACGTATAGTTCGTTTATTGCAAGAGTTTTACATAATCTTCGCTTTATTTCATCGCACTACTTTATGCCAAGTAAAATTTAGTCGTACGACGAGCAATGGCGAAAATGACGTTCAGAAAACAATCGATTAATGTATGAGTATAGTTTCCCCTAAACTATAGCGAGCATAGACAGTTTTTATAATATTATTAAATATTTTATATGGTATACTCGTTGAATATTTTCAATAATATCGTATAGAAGATATTGACAAAATATAAATTGATGTAAAACACTATTTAAGGAAAATGTATATGATGTTTCAGAAGACTAAAATAACTAGAATTGGTATTCTTTAGGTAAGCAAGAAGAAGAAAATTATTTAATTCAGTAATATGTACATAAACTTTGATTACATACATAGTTCTTTATGATTAAAACAAATTTCACTTTTAAATTTGTAATAAATTATATTATTAGAAAATTCCAGTAACCAATCATATTTATTGTTTATTTCCTGAATATATTCGAAGATATATCCCTAGATATGTTAACTGATGTTTTTAGAATAGTCTACTAAGGTTTAAAGTATCCCGAATATTTACTTTTCCATGAAATTAATTTTAAGGAAACACATTACTACAACCCTTATGTAAATTTGTTACAAAAATTCAGTAAGTTATTCACAAGCGAGTTTGTTACATGAAAGTATACACATTTAACAGATTTATGCAATTCTGAAATAGGGGAAATGAAACTGATTCATCGCTATACAAATATTTGTTTATTATTGATTACAGTACTGATAGGAGAAACGATTAATTACTTATTTGATAATAACTATTAACAACACTGTCTTACATTACACTAAGTTATGGATTATATACTTTTTATCGATCTCAACATTGTATGTAAATTAGTAAAAAAAAATAGTTTTATAAATAATTTTTTCTAGCTTGAGTTAAAACCTCTTCGTGTTTTCTGTAACTATAACTATTACGGTGCAGTTTTCAAATACATTTAAATAAATACAAATTTTTACATGTAAAAAAAGGAAAAATGTAAATGATTTATGTATATCACAGCTAAATTTAAGCGAAATGAATATATTGACAATATCTATTAGTTGATTTAAAACAGATGTGATTAGAACAGATCTGGATAGTTTTTATTACAAAGGGGTAGAAGGTAATACGTATAATGCAATAAGTTGGAATAATGATATCGAAATTTGTAATGGAAAGTAGTGCACGTAGAATACGAGAAATATAGACGAATATGACAAAGTTATATTGAAATAATGATATTTTTTCAGATTGCACATATAGAAGTAGTCATCAATTGAAGATTTGTAATATTTCGATGCGAATCTAACGCAACAATAGAAATTTGAATAAATATTCTGACAAATGTAAATATTATAACGTTCAAGCGCAATAATATTACATTCCTACACGTCTATCCAGCATTCACGAAATGATTTTTAATGTAACTTTTAACTTTTGAATCTTGAAGTCAGTCACGTAAATTACATTGAATTCAATTTCACATCTCACAGATCCTCGTCGCTAATGACCTCGTAGCAGATACGACGTAAAATTAAAAAAAAGACAGAAGTGTACGAAAACAACGTGAAACTACGCATACTATAATATTGCTTAGTTTACATCAACGACATGGAATTTGAAAAAGAAAATCGCGCTTTCATTTGAAATCCAAGCTCGTACAATAAGAAACTATTTAATCCTCAATATAATCGTTTGTTTTTAAACGCATTGCAATTTGCGTAGTGTTCAAAAGTACATATTCAATATCTTAGGAATAAGTATTCTTTAACAGTTAATTTATAGAAATAATTTCATAATACGTAAACCACCAACTATAAACTATACCCTATATTTAATAATTCGATTGCTTAATTAAAATAATTCCTTTTATCTAATCGTTCTTTCTTTATTCCTAAAAAAAAGATTCATCATGACGTTAATTACCTATTTTCACGATATCTAGATATAGATCTTTTATCGCGCGATTTCGTACGTTCGATCGCGAACGATTGTAACCTATCATTTCCATAATATCTGTAATGCTACCAATCTCTGTATAATTTCTCCGCAATCTCCATTCATACATTCACGTTAATCCATCATTTGCTTTGTATCGTTCACTAAGTCCGATCGAAGAAGGATCCCGGATAGAGGTGTACAGGACATGCTTGCAGCCCGATTAAGTTTGTGGAAGTTGAAGATGGCTTAAAGCGCGGAAATTCTCTGGTGTCCGGTCACGGCGCATGCGTGGCCCTTATAGATTTTCCCCCTTGTCAGCTCCGGTACGTGTAATACAGGCACAAAGCTCGCGGGTTGCGAGGATGGGGTAAAAAGGGGGTGGTTTGCGTTCAACGCGAAGCGTTCAGGGAAAGGAAAAGGAACTGCGCACACCCTGAGGTGGTGGAATAGGAGGACGAGGAAGAGAAGGAGGAGGTGCTGGTGGTGGTGGAGGAGGAGGAGGAATAGCAGGAAAAAGAGGTAGAGTAGGAGTAGGAGGAGGATATAGCGAGAGGACAGAAGCGACGGGCTAGGCCAACCGTCTACACCGTGAACTGCCCGATCGGGAATGAATAATCTCGCGCATAGGTGGTGCCCGACGTGAAGGATTTGGACATGTGACCAAGGGTGGGTGCATCATCGAGGTGCATCTTCGTGGTGCACTGTTACTCGTATACCGCGGCTAAACACGTGGGTGCTCGTTCTCTGATGCGTTTTACGAATGGTAAGTCTTTCTTCTCCTCTTTCCAGTTCTCTTTTTTTTCCTCCTATCTTTTTCGTTACGTTCCCGGTATCGCATGCTACAAAACTGTCAACAATTCGTGAGGTACATATTTGAGAGTCTCTCTCTCTCTCTCTCTCTCTCTCTCTCTCTCTCTCTCTCTCTCTCTCTCCCTCCCCTCTCTCTCTTTCTCTGTTCTTCGTTACTGTGATATATGTTTTATCGTATGGTGAGGTAGAAAAGGAAAAAATAGGAACATTATCTTTTTAAGCGTTATTTATTAATGGTTAAGCTTTTCAAATACATTCTGACGTTATTCGTTGAAAGTTTTTTTTTTTTTTAATGGTTTAATTGGAAAACGTTTTTCTGCAAGGATCTGCGTGCGCTGTGAACTTTTTCAGATGATTATTAAATGTTCTTTCGGTGCTTTGTAAAATATATTTCGTATTGATATCTGACTTCCGGGCGCGGTTCTTCTTATTACTGTTTCAGACTGTTCGAAATCAAAATTGTGTTAATTACAAGGTACCCAGAGAGGATATAATATGTTTATCAGTTTTTAGTTATGCGTTTGTTAGAATACAGTCGCATTTTGTTTCGGTAATATTTACTTAATAAAGATAAGTGTTTTTTTACATAAGATAATACGATTTTCTCTGCATTCCAAAATTAGTATTGTTATCTTAACCGTGCAAACCTTGAAATTTAAAGGTATAGCCTGATATGCATGTAAACTTGGTGCTATTCGACTTAAAATGATTAATACACCTTTCACATATTTTCATTCCTAGGATCGGTAGGAATTTTAAACAATTTTTCTGTTGCATCATTTGGTTTTTATTGTTTATAATATAACATAATATATGACGTGGGTAAAACTGGAGTATTTTACAATTATTGTTACAATGTGACGATGTGCAACGAACAGATGCATGCATTTAATATTCACATTTTAGTATGCATTGAAAGATTGTTATTTAAATTGACGAATTTCATTAAATGATCGTAATTGTTAAAATAAATATTCGCGTAATACAGATATTGTTGGTACTTAATGTTATTCTTTTCTTCTTTAAATTATAACGCTTACTATTTCCGCATTTATTTTCTAATTTAATTTAAGTAGTATAGTTAAGGTGATGTATGTATGCCACGTTTTATAGTTGATTTTGTATTTAATATCGAATAAAGAATATTTTTAATTGAAGATACTTGCATACTTTTATTTGATACTTGATAATTATCAAATATTTTAATGTTTATCGTACAATTAAAAACACATTTTTTGATAAACGTTTCTCAATTGTGTTGCTGACAAGTGTTAATAATTATCGTCAGAAAGGTATAAATAATTTTGTGTGAAATATGCAGTTATAACATGTAGGCAGTTTTAATCTTAAGAGATTTGACACGCTCAATTAAGATTCTAATCACAATAGAGATAAGGTGATTTATAATAGTGAAACTCGGTATCTACTAACGTGCGACGCTTTTCTCTTTAAACTGTTTATCAAATATTTTGATCGTACTCGTAAAAATTTTCAACTTAATGCATCTAATTTAGCGTCGAAAGAACTGTATTGTTTAAATAGAAATAAATAAAAGTTATTTATTAATTTTTATAAATATCGCAATTTAAAAAAAAAATCGAATCTTCGACATGCCGTAGTATTAACTACTCTTCAAAATAGATCTCAAGGTTCAAGTACTGCAGAAAGCTGCTATAATGTACCTACATAATTTTAATAATTACAATTAAGAGCTTGAAACATGTGTGTTACATGAAAATGAATTGACGTCTGTTTAACAAACAGAGAGAATAGTATTGTACGTCATCAGCTTTTCCTTTCAGTGTGAAATTTTTTTCCGAGGTGAGTAACGTTAAAAAGGATTGTTTGTACATCCGGAAGTAATGTACGATTAATTAAATAAGATAAAAATAACTTGTACAATATTTATCATCACAGTAACGAAACGGCAACAGTTTTAAGCACTTAACAAAACAAACTTTATTTCCTTTTGTCAAGATACTGTACAACTTTGATCTGATTGCCATAATTCTATAGCCGGTTACTTACCTATATCAAAACTGTGCACATACCCTAAGCTCAGTTTTACTACTCATGGTAAATCAATAGTACTACATATACAATAGTAAGGAAACAGCAAGCTTGAGCAATATTTTCTTTCTTATCTTACATACGAAATAGATTAATTTTATAACTTTCATTCATATTCGTCGAAAGAATTCTTCTCTTTTTTCTTACGTTGCAATTTTTTCGTTACGCTGTGTGCAATATTTATCTACGAAGCATGTGACACTTAAATTATCTATTAAACATGTACATACGGCATGTACATATGTGTTAGGTAGAAGAATTTTATACTTGAACTTTTTTATCCATCGGATGATTTCGATAGGAAACATTGAGGTTACCGTGGAAAGTACGAGGGGGTGAATTGGGAAGTGGGCGTGAAGGTTGATTCATGCTGGTACGAGGTTCTATAGTGCCTTCTCTAGCTATACTTCGTTAATAAGAACCGATAGCATCAGTACCGCATTACAGCCGAATTTAGCATTGTATTTTTCAAGAAAACTTGACCAAGGCCGTTAATTAATGTTCCGTTAAGTATAATCTACGAGAAAGTTTTACTTATCGTACGAATTATATATAAGATTTATGGAAAATTGTAATACAACGTATAAAAAACAAATAATCTCGTGCAAAAATAAGTCGAAAGTGTGGAATCAGATTTCTGTGACAAATTAAAAGTGATGGTTTAAAATTGATTACTACTAATTTAACGCAATATGTGCGTTATTAAAACTTATTGTACCATTTGGATTTATACCAAAATATATCGTTTTATGAACATGAGTAAGAATAGTGTTATAAATTGAATTATTATTGTTGATAAAATTCGAGCTTACACACAAAAAAAAAGAAAAAATATTCAAATTTAGTTTTCTTGAGATAACGAAGCCTTCTATGAGAAAATTTCCATTTTGCATTTTCAACGTCAAAATTTTTGTCTAATGTTATTTAACGATACTTGTACTATTTTATAAATTAGCTGTTTGATTACTGTTCTTCATAATAAAGAATCTATGCACGAGTGGTTACACGTTTCGTAACTTTGTCAATATTAGTAGAGTGTTATCGTTATATTGATAGCGAATAATATTGAAGAGTGAATGTAATTTATTGTTCTGTTTGATATTACTAAAATGTCTTTCTTTGCTTCTTATATGTTTTCATTACGACTTCGGTGTCTGCATTTGAATATAAAGCTTAACGGTATATCTGTGCAAATACATATACATACAGCTGCGGACGAAAATTGTCGAATGACAGCGTTCATTTTCCTTGATTCAATTTTGATATCTTTTTTTGAGTTGTAAAGAAAGAGTAATCATGTATAATAACAGAGAATTTAGTGATCTGGAGGAATTACACTAAAGTAAATTTCTAAAACATATATTTACTATTTCGTATTTAACTTGTACATATTTGAACAAGATATAGCGCGACAAAAGTTTCCGAAAGTATACGAAATGTATCGTCAAAACTGTGAGCGAAAATGTAATGGTTTAGAACTATTTTAATGATAAAGTAGATCAATTGCAGTATCGAGATATCTTAGAAAATACAATGTTGCCTTACGCTATTGAAAATATGTCAGAAAACTTTTTGCATGAATGTTTCTGCATAGCAACGATTTCAAACACGCGGCTGAAACAGTTAAAACATGGCTGAAACATAGAAAGATTAATGTTTCTGATTAACATTTCGATTAACGCAGTAAGAAATCTGCGGTGTGAAGTGGAACGATTGATAAAAGCTCGAAAATATTCAAACTCAGACGATTTATATACAGAAATACATCGAAATTCGAATTGTTTATCAGAATCATATCTGAGGAAATTAATTAACAGCACACTAAAAAGACGCCAAGTTATTAACATATTAATGTTTTTTATTTAAATCGTTTAGAAATTTTTGTCGTGCTATATTTTGTTCAAATATGTATTATACAACTTAAATGTAAGATAGTACAAACATATTTTTTAGAAATTTGCTTTACTGCATATTCTTATAGATCATTAAATTCTTTGTTGTACGTAGTTACCCTGTTTTCGTAACTTTAAAAATATATGTATGTATATACAAAACGCTGTCGTTCGGAAATTTTTGTTCGCAGCTGTACGATAGGAATGTAATACAGTATGAGAAAATGTTTGATCGAATTGAAGATTAAATATTTGAGAACACATGTTATTACTTGTACTGTAAATAATTGATGCCAGTTAAACAATATGTCATATGTATGTCTAATTAAATTTTCAAACAGTATTGATTGCAAAACGGTGAATTATTCTCGTTCGTCCTTAAATACATGAATAATAATTGTTAGTCGTTATTACAGAGAATGTAACTGTAAATAATACAGTAACGCGACGTACAGCATTGTCAGTTTTATACATGGTAACAAGGAAATTGGTGGTCAAACTTTGGTGTACCATATTCTGTTGTTCCTAGCAATAAGCTACTTTCAAAATAAAAATTTTTACCATACATTAGCTAATTTTCTATTAACAAAACCTTCGTGAATTTTGAGTATATTGACCGTACATTGTTTAAAAATGAAAAGACCACGTAGAATTGTAACTATTATAAATATTAACTTAATTTATTTTTAAATAGCAGGCCACTTTGAAAATGAATATCTTAAATGTTCTCTTCTCAGCCTTAGAAACAGTAGAATATGGTACGAAAATTTGGTCATCTATTTCCGTGTCACTTTGTATAACGAATCAATTTAATGTTGGTAAAGGAAAAACACAGCTATAAATCTATAAAATATGTTTTTTAAATTTTCATTGCAAGCTCAGATAAAAAAGTTGGAAAAAGCAATCTTAAATTATTTTCTTCGCAATTCCGACTAATTGTAATTTTCTCAAAATTTTTTTGCATGTCACCTATGAAGTAAACGCTCTTAACTTCTCAAAAAAGAAAAAAAATACTTAAGTTGTTTGGTTTCTATTTTAAAAATGTTGTTCTGCTTTACAGGATGTAGGAATAATTCTGTGATCCACTGTACGTGAATTTTTAATACACTTATAAATCACGAAATTATGCTTTGTAAAAATTGATTTTTTACAGTAAAAATCTGTAATGTGAAATACTAATAGAACGTTCTTTTTAACTGGACACGGTGGGATATTTCAGAAGGAACTAAGTCTACCGAAAAATTAAGTCTACCGATATTCTCTACAGAAGGTATAATATAGCGTAAATAGTTTCTTTGTAGGCGAAGTAGCAGGGAGAGATTTCAAGGTGAAGTTAATTTTTTTAAATGAAACGCTATAATAATAGAGTAAATCATAAAACTGTATTCGTTGAACCGAATAAGTAAACTCTCATTCAAAACAGAAGATCGCCTTAATTTTTCATAATATGGATTTCACTATTGTAAGCAGGCACATTTATTATCAAGCATTCTATACTTACGATCAATTTAACGAGCACTATACACCTTTAAGGTGAATAACATTCTTTTCAATATTGTTATCGATAAAGTTGTAAGAGAAACAGCAAAAGATTGCAGATGTAAGTAACTCTGTGATTAGTCCGCAGCATTTTTCTCGAGAGTGGTAGATTTGTGAGAAAAATGAAAGACAAAATTTAATTATTTTTGTGCACAATACAATGGCTTGTATGGATTTTCCAAATTTTAAATAATTTTGACGTAATTACGACTCCGTGAGGTTTTGTAAATTGGTAGCTATTATTTTTTTTTACATTACATAAAAGTGATTACCCAAACATATTCAACGATCTACAATAATTTTTGGTGTAATACAATAAAATGACACACTATTATTTTTATAAAAGTGTCATAAATGAAAATAGGTATTTGAAAGCTTTATCGTATATATTTGGTATATTACGAGATTCCAGACTGTCTTTTAATGATTTGTAATGACTGTTTAGGTCTGTTTTTCATTCAATAAGTGTTCCAATACTTATGAACGGGAGTGTACATATTAGATGTTATTGTCATTCATATTTAGCGTAATTGTGAACATAGCTTGAATTAATCTATTAAATCTGAGCTTACATACCTCTCAAACCGAAGTTCGAATCTGTCTCATAATTAAAAATTGTTTTAATTATAACCAGTTATTTCATTTTGGTGGTTGCAAATGAGAATATGGAATATTAGGTGTAGAAATTGTAAACGATGTTCAGTATGTTATAGCAAATATATTATAGTATATCGATGTGGCGTCGATTAAGATATACATAGCTTACTTCGAGGCAACGTCACCGCGCAACGTTCCTCGAAATAAGCGAAGCTCAAAAACAAATGAACTTCCTGCTGGACATCGACCACAAGGCAAGAAGAAAGTGTCTCGCACGAACCACCGAATGTTTAACTTATCCTGACAATCCTTAGTCCACTACACAAAATTAAATTAGAATTACACTAATAGCCGAATTTGGGACAATATCTAATGATTCTTTTTCATAAATTAATTTTAACATTGTAGCACATGTTAACGAATTCTTTTCATTTTAGTCAGTTTCTGCTCTCTCAAGCTTAAGCTACTCATTAAATTGAATACAGTTACCTTCTACCTTGTCACCAGGAAATTTCGCATATTAATAAATGCACTTTATATAATCCTGATAATCATTGATTCATTTTTTGCACGAGCACTTTCTGAAGCTCCATAGCGTTTCAAAGCTCAACGCTTATGGTGTCATTAGTAGGCAGCGGATGTTTTTGTACCTCTAACATAAAAATATGCAAAATATATGTAAGACATATGCGAAATATATTCAAAATATATTTAAAACATGCAAAATGTAAGGAAAAAATTATTGCCTTATATAAAGAGTTATTGCCTTTATCTGAAAAAATTAATTTGTACACCGAAAATGAAAGTGTTTAACGTGAGAGGACGTGATAGGTACATTTCTGTATTTTTTCTAATATCGTAGCTCAATTTTGTTTGGTTCGTCAATAACTGCACTTTTCAAGGCATTTTTAATTTTACACAATTCATCCAAAACTGAATTTTTTAGTTCTAAAGTTCTAAAGTTTTATAAATATCCATGACTAATTTTACAGATTTGACATTTATTAGCAAGATAGATATTGAAAAATTATAGTCTGATTTTTTTGTCGCATCAATGGCTTGTATGGATTATTAGCGACACAATGTCCAGATTTATAGTTCGTTGTACAGTATTAATATGCGTGAAGTATGCAAAAAATATACAATATGTTTAGCATATACAGTATGCAAAACATCTGCTTTATGCAAATTGTACAAAACAAAGAGTACATTTTTAGAATCGCCTAACGATTAAACATATTTCTGTCAAACCTTCATTTCTTTATCTATTTCCTGTAAAAATATGCATTTACATAAAGATCCGCTGTCCAGTCATTAGCGTCAAGGTAAATTCGCCCTTACTTGAGTGCTCGGGCAGTTAAACAAGTAATACGCGATTTTCTAGGTAATGTATTTTCGACTTTGATGTTACTTAAAACTCGGTCAATTTTGATACTGGTATTAGATCAACAAAATTATACCGAGACCGATATACAATGGCTCACAGTGAAAACCGTCTACTCTTCTCGTTCGCTTATTCACATTTGCAAAAATTATTTCCGTATAAGTCCCTGGTTTTCGTGTAATATGAAAATTCTAATTTGCAAATAACAAGAAGAGACAAACGAAGGCAGTGAGAGCTGGATTTTCGGTGAAAATAGTACTAATTTCGGTGAAAGTTGTACGAATGTTGTTTTCGTTTATATAACTGATTCGGCAAAAGTACCTTAAAAATCTGTTAAAATACTGCATAGTATGAACTGGCTGTAACACGCGGCGTGTAAAACGCCCGCATAGTCCTGGCCTTAGTATTCCGGATGAATTTTCGTGACGTCTGCTTTCGTAGAAAAAAGCTCCTTACGAGAACAATGCACACGAGTGCGTATTGTCACGGAAGAAGACAAAAAATTCCTGCTGGTTAGTATTGCGAGAACGTACGAACACTGTTTTCACTTTGTATGTACATATATACATCGTTACACCGCGAATGCGCCAGTTACTGGATTTTACCTATTTTTTCATTTTAAAGTAGAAGAATTGCACTTTTATAAAATGTTGCGCACTTATCGCTTGAATTCGTACGCATCAAATGCAAGTAGATATACGTGATGAATGTTTCATTGCTTCGATTCAAAATTTATAATTACAGCTCTATTTACGAAGCAGAGAATTGTTGAATGAAATGAATGTTTCATAGAATAAATTTAGAATACAAGTGCTTTTCTTTTGTTTCCTTTTTTTTTTTATATAAAGTCTTGATTGATACTGCTTTTTATGTTTTTCTCGTTGCAATGTTGGCTAAACTCTATTATTCTATGATATGATATCTATTATTTAATGTTTGTAGAAGGTGAAATGTTAGTAGATCACTTTTATTCTGAAAACAACTTTACCGAAATGGAATATGTTTCATCTGACTTCTTTTAATCTATTCGATGTATTAGTGCTTCATAAAAATTATCGTGAGACAATAATATTCGCTTTACTCATGTTCTTCTAACTTGTTATCAAAAGTAGGTCAACATTTTAGTGTCAATGGAGTTTTGTGTGTAATATAAATTTAAACAATGTGTACATATAATAAGTATAAATAATTTTTTGATTTTGAAATTTCTGAAAATTATTTGAGCTTACATACATATATAAGTTTAAACAATTATCTGCCTATATTGTGTAAATATTTTTCTAATTATTTTTTACGAGGCCTATGAAACTTCGTTTTATTAACATTATTTGTGTCTATAAAGAAGAAATAGTAATGATAATTAGTTTTACATATTGTGTACTGTTGAATATATTGTTAATGATTCTTTGTCATAAAAATTGCACATTTTTAACATTTCTGTAATATATAACGAATAACATAATTATTGTGTAAGAAAATCAATATTTAAGAATTTTTTTTCAATTTTACAGAAGTATGTTTGCCTATATTTGTGTTTGACATAATTTTTGAGAATTCAAAATATTTCCAGGCATACTTTTTTACCGAGATATGAATTTTACACTTGCAATTAGCTTTTATAGCGAAACTACATTTTTATTTTTATACACTGTGTTAGTGTAATCTGAAAGAAATTTAAGAACCGTATATTCACGGTGTAAATACGGATAAGAAGTCATATAAATATTTTATGATGAAGTGCTACATTAGAGGATTTGGTTATAGTTGTTCTACAAATTGTAACTCGTTCTTTTGTATACCTAACTTCAATTGGAACAATAATCTACATCTGACTGTAGGATTAATTTATTTTTCTACTAACAAATCAAACAAATATTTGTACAGCGTTTGTAGTAGACAAACATTCTATTCTAACGTTGTTTTATACATATTTGATAAAGTCTGCGTGTGTTTGGCATCGTTTAAGATAGTTAAATTACCCTATCAGAATAGATAAGATCGAATTCATATTCTTGTAAATCATATATACAGAGTGGACTGATAGCTCTCTGCTCATCTGAAAAATCTCTGCTATTTTTAGAGATACGAAAAATCTTTATTTACAAAAGTTGTATAGTTGAGAGGATCATAACGTATCAGTATTAATCTTTTCTGTAAATGAACTGATTTCAGAGATTTCAAGCTTACATCTAGTTTTTTAGATAGCATGGTTTTTCATTCTCAGACGAATAGAGAATTTTTATACGATTTCAATGGTTTCTAATAAAAAAATGTTATTCGACAATGAATAAAATAGTAAAATAACGAGTCTGACATTATAAAAGATACTCTAAGTGATGTCATTTTACATCCGTGTAACAGTAGAATTATCGGATTGCTGAAACCCGTACATACTTGTTATCATTTCCAGATTGATTATACCATATGCTGCAATAATACTTTGTTTCATTTCTAGTAGCGTCTGGTATACAATATTTTTCTAATGTTCAACAAAGAAAGAACTCAAACAATGTTGTGTCAGGTTAGTCGGCAGAATCACGAAACCACGTCTGGAATATTCTATTCACGTGTAGATCAGTGTTGGACAAAAGTTATTTCGAATAACGAAAAAATTCAAATTATTTGCAAATCATGAATGAATAAATTTGTTGCTGGTCGTTATCTTTTATTCGTTTTTAAAGTTTTCAAATAAAATGGACGAATAAATTTTTTTTTTTAAATGAATTTTATGTCAATTTGATTCATGGAAGTAAGGTAGATTAAGTATAGTTAGTATAGTAGGAAGATGTTGGCACGTTGAAGTTTGTGAACGAATAACGAGTGATGAGTAACGAGTAACGAGTAACGAATGGACAATTAACGAATAATGAATGGACGAATAACGAATAACGGAATAAAGTATTAAAATTGAATAACGAATAGCGAACGAACGAGCAACAAATGAACGAATAACGAATAAAGGAATAAGGAATTAAAATTGAGTAACGAATAACAAATGAACGAATAACGAACGAACGAATAACGAATGGAGAAATGAACATATGAACGAATAGCGAATAAAGGAATAAGAAATTGAAATTGAATACCGAATAAAATTGCATTCGTTATTCGAATAACGCCTAACACTGATGCACGGAACATCGTTGATTTCTTTCCTTAGGGAATATTAAAAAATATCGCGTAGCTTGAAAAGCTGACAACGCTACAAGATATGAAGCAAAAAAAACATCGTAGTATAGTACATATATCAGACTCAATTCAGGAGCGATAAGTAGCGTACGGACTAGAATAGTTCGATAATTGCAATGTTATGTCGATGCAAACGGACGTCATTCCGAACACCTTTCATGGCGTAAGAATCATTGCTTTAGTTTTTTATTTGTTATCAAATAATCTTGCATCAGAGGTCATTGAAATCGTATAATATCCTTTGCCTTCCTAGAAATAACAAAGTATAGCATGATATTAAAAAAAAACTAACGATTAACTTGAAATCTCCGAAAATCGTCTATCTATAAAACAAATCTTTACATGATTTATTATGACACCCTCTTTACAATACATCTTCTGTAAACGAAATTTTTCTATATCTTTTCCGCAGACCATACATACGCTGTTGAGAGTGAATCCGTATATCTGTGTCGAAATCTTTACTTCAAAATAATAGATATCACATAAACATCTATCGTTTACGAATTAATTTTTTTTTTAACAGCAGACTTAGAAACTAAACAAAATACAAACGAAAATTACAAATTATTTCCTTAATGTGCAAGTAATAGTATAAACTGCAAAAGTATACTTCGATCGTTATGCAGTTAGAATTGGTGAAATGTGAGATTATCGAAATAACGAAGATTTATAACGAACGATTAGCGTGTTTGTTAACGGCAACGATTTGTCGAAATAAAAATCAAGAAAATTCCATAAACCAATAATTGAAATTGTTTATTCAAGCACTAATTTATTTCCTGTATACAATTGGGCATTTATATACTCTCATTCTAACGTAAACTCAGAATAGATTCTGGTTTCTAGAACATCAATTGTACACTAGAAATAAGCCACTACACTCAAAATACACCCGCTTCTATGAAAATTATATGGGATGTATCAACAGTGTAATCAACGTAAATAAAAATTTTTATCTGCCTTGCAACTCTTGCCTACTTATAGCTTAACGAGTTAAGATAAAATATTCAAATTTTGTTATAAACATTTCTTAAAATTTCGTAGTTTATCGTAGATTGAGACATTCAATGCAAAAGAGCTCAAATTTCAATTCCAATAGCGCGCTTATCAAATGGCGGACTACGACGGAGAATCATAGTGGTGTAAGACAGAGAGTTACATTCTGTGCATTTTTTTTTCATTGATGCATTTAACATTTTCACTTTTCGTTTGTATCTTTCATTATTGTACCCTGTATCTCTCATAATCGTCTTAATCATACTTTTTGGAATGTAGCCAAAGGACGCAGTCAAAAGCATAATTAATTCAAATTCTTAGAATTTTGATTTACACCACTATGATTTTCAGCCAGCCACTTGTTTAATAAAAATAAATGCAATAAAAAAGGGAAACAATTAAATTGTTTGTCTATTTTAAAAATATTTGAGGGAGGTTTAAATATATGATAAATTGCACTGTTTACGAGGGTGTTAGTTAAATACTTACATTATTCTTTGTATTATTAAAATTAAATATATTTCATTATTTCATTAAAAGTGTACCTATATAATAATATTAGAATAGCAATATATCCCAAAAGTAATAAATAGCACTAATTCAATTAGCATAGAGCCGAGAGCATAATTTAATTACATTTTAAATGTACGTAGAGATGTAGATTATTTTGTGATATTAATTTTCACGTTTTATATTAAAAGTAAATAGTTATCTTTCTAATTCGATTTTACAAACACGAAAGTACTAATTTATCTAGGATCTTTTTTGACAAATTTGTCGGAAATTGTGTATTAAAATTTTTGTTTACACTTGTTCATCACTGTGCGTATAAGTACAGGATCAAATACAAAGGTGGTACAGTTAATTTATCGGCAGTAGTTCACTGCACTTTTGGAGAACTGTTACGTTGATACTAAATATGCGGGTATATTAAAATGGAACTCACAGAAACATAAAGGTACGATGCAAAAGAGGTGAAAGCTATTAGTTTCCTGTTTGCACGTTTCGCTATTAAAACTCTTTGTCGTTACATCCGGAATCTCAGCAATGAAAACAAATTCAGATGTCGTGTTATTTAGGTTATCTTGATACTATTCAAGTTTGTATTTCAATTATATTTCTATTAACCCTTTGTATAATCGAAATATACGATTTGTAAAAGTGGAAAATTTATTGAACGACTGTATAATACTATAATAATTCTAAATAAATAAATAGAATATACAATAATAATGATAATTTAAAACTATATTATTTCATTCATATTGTAGTAATAATCAACTTTACCACCCTTAGTTACTTTTTTGTTTATCACGATACAAAGGATGTTTCTATACTTTAGAGGGGAATTAGGCTATAAGAGTGAAGATTATCATAGTGTCATATTTTCTGAGAATATACAGATAGTAACGTTTCTTTAAACAGAAAGCTTATCCAACCACTTTCCATATTATGACTTCAAAATAATCTTGAATTGCAACATTTCACGTGTAAATGATTAAGCTGGAAAATCGTGGAGGATGAGTTATATTTATAAAATAAACACTTTACTTGCATGATTTATTATTTTAACCCATTTCTTCTCAACGTTGCGTATATGCAACATTTAAGAAAATATTCTTCTTATCTCACCAAATTTCTTTGCCAAGAGAAATTAAACTCGGAATTTTATTAGAGAACGTGTTGTATTACACATTAATATATCTTTTGTTATATAAGATACTACAGAGAGAAAATAAAGGAGGCGTAGCGTCCCGATTTGTCGGTCCGAAGGTTGCGGCTATAACTCTCATTTGATTCCTGAAAAATTTCCTCGGTTCCTACTGTTATATTTCCATTTTCGCTCTTTGTTTCGTCATTTTCTAAATATTACTAAAATCTGTGTAGTGAATTGACGTTGAAAAAGGCAAAGCGAGAAGTGTTTCATGAAATTGCATAATTTTTACAATTACACGATTCTCGTATATTTCTTGGAAAATTTCTGATGAATGCCAAGGCCAATGAGTGTCAGAAGACTTATCTTCTGGACGGATTGTTTTACTGTTACGTATATGTTATGTTAGAAAGAAATTAGGTAATGCATGCTCAAAATGTTTTCTATCAAACTCCATATACTTATTCAGACGTGAAACTTCTTAGATAAAAAACACATTTATTAGGTCAAAAAGTTTCAGTCCAAAAAAGAAAAAAAAGTTAATGTTAGTAGAAATTTGTAGAAATTAGAAGTATACATTTGTTAGATAAATTTCGCATAATTTAATAAATTACTCTCTGTATCCTTTTCGATGATATAAATATTTATATGATGTTCCTATCAAATTGCATCACTATTGATATATTAATACTATTAAATAAAAAGGAACTGAAAAAGGAATGAAAGCTTTAGTAACAGGATTAAATTCACATTCATAAGAACCTTTTTCATATTAAAAAATTTCATTACTGATAACATTATAATCATATAATTAAAATAATTAAAAATTGTAAATATAATAAATTTTATAATAAATATTATTTTTAAATAAATTTTCTAATTGGAAATTAATTATAATTATTATACTACATATATAAAATATTCATTAATGAACAAAAATATCCATATTAATATCAGTATTAATGCAATGTGATACACTTCTAGTGTACTGGTTTATTTATAGAGTTTATTGGACGATGCAAGTAACAGTATGTCCAAGTACTATGTCGATAGGGGATCCATCAGATTTAATTGGAACTTTCACCCCAATTGGAAAGAAGTTAATCCGGATATGTTCGGTACTTTCTTTGATAACTACTACATAACAGAGATAAAACTTTTGACATTGAAGTTAAATTGGACAAAGTGAAACGGTGAAAATACGGAATTATTTTTTGTGAGAGGCTACTTAAAATAAGATTATGGGTAAATTTTGAAGGTGCCTTAAAGCTTCAGATTAATACAGAACGTTATTAGAAAATAATTTAAGTGTTATGTAAAAATTAATGTAAATAAACTTAATAAAATTGGCAATACAATTGTAGTTATAAATAAGCGTAGTTCTGCAGA